>OX463812.1:17631843-27631843 GCA_949825045.1 Argyresthia goedartella | reverse complement strand
TACAGTTACATACACTAGTTTATCTACACACATATCATAAGCTCTCTTTGATGTGTTCAGGAACCGCATGTTTGACCGGCATTGTGGCTCTGCAGTTGTTTAGCTTGTTCTGTAGTACCAACTTCACAGACAAACTAGGGGCGGCATGTAGGCGGGCGTCGGCGTTCGAAATTTGAATGTCATAATATGTAGAAAAATTGCACATTATGGTCATAATGTGAAATTTTTCGGAATAGAAATGAGGTTTTTACCAAGTAGGTAGTTTAACATTATGCTGATCGTAACGTGCGGTTTTTGTACGCAGTAAAGAGTGTTTATGATACGTGTGTAGATAAAAGGTATTAATTTAAAAGAAACAAACAGCCATAATGACTAGTTAGAAAATATAAAAAAACCGGGCTTTTAGTATCGAAAAGGCAACAGAGGTAGAGTGACTCATTGGAGTTGCATGCCCCATGCGTATTTATAAACTCTTCATTGGTACAAATTGTTGAGGAATAGGTTAGGGAAAATTTTAAGAACGGAAATTTTGATAGAGGTCGGCGAAAACCAACCTGGAAAAAAAAGATGCTCAAGCATATGAAAACGGCGGGCCTTGGATGGAGCAGTGCAAAGCTGGAGACACAAGATAGCAGATGGAAGAAAATCCTCAAAGCCCACGTCAAGTCGGTCGGTAGAAAATTAAGAAGGAGCAGATAAATTTAATCGCCAGACTCCTAGATAATCCCGCTTACCAATACAAATACTCGATTAAAAGCCCAATTAGTAAGTCGTATTAACTAGATATTTGTGGTTACTAGGCGTTCAAACACAACCGCACTTGTTAGTGGTCTAACTTTTAGGTTTTGAATATAAGAGGATAGGTACCTATACATATAGGTATACCAGATGCCAAGTTTCTTGGCGCCTGAGTGCCGTCTGGAGGCGGTGGCGGCGCATGGGAACAAGAGAGATGCTTACATGGGCGAGAGTGAGACGGTGGCCACGCCCAGGCGCCAAGAAACCTTGCGATATCTGTAGATAGAGTAAATATTTTATCTAAATTGAAACTACAATTGTAACTAAAATAATTAACATTTTCTAACAAGACCTTTTGGCAAAACTACTAAAGTAGATGACAATTTTAGTTGACTTTCCAGTTGGTTTCCCCGTCATCGAACTGTACAAACAGAATGTTTTGCCCACAATCCAACACCGGTTTGTGAATAAGCCACTCCGACAGGTCTCAACTTGAAGCTCGCCTTGTGCCGAGGACCTCTGATAACCTCGGCTCGGAATCAGAATACTTAACTGACTACATTACATATATAAGTCACTTAAGCAGATTGCAATATTTACGGGAATCGTTTGGAACAAATTGATTAGAAAGATTGCTTGAGTTTTTAATGAGTTTATTTTATTTTATTTGTATTACTAAAGGAAGCAATGTCGTAGCGTGGCGTGTGCTATAGGTACTATGACTTATGAAATAATCAGAGGAAATAAGTTCTTCTAGTATGTTTGTTTGTAGTATGTACATTTCTTTAGTACGAAAAAATATATACTAGTGGCCCTGTGGGCAGTAGACCTCGCTAACAGGGGGGACTGTGAACCAATTTATAGGTAAGTATTTTAGATTCAATCAAAATCAAGTACCTAGTAAAGTAGCCGCACCAATAATTTTGAAAACTACATTTTGCGATTTAAAATACAATTGACTTTTCGCGAAAATAGTTATAGTCTATTTCACTCACTCTCATGGTCTGTGTAGATCCTCTTTAATAATCCGTCTCCTACTTCGAGGAGTCCAAACTTGGAAAGTTTTGAAAATATTTTTAGAAAACAGGCGGCCATAAGTTAATGGTGTAGTATATTTTTAGAACCGGCCCATGAAGCCCTTTAATTTGATAACCCACAAATTTCAGAAAAGTTCAGATTTCAGAAAAAAAAAATACAAAAAAATTATGACGTCATAACTCCCCCCCCCCCCCCCAAGGGGAAATCCGAGAAAAGCTCTTGACAAAAAAAACGTTTAATTCAAGGAGCACGTGTGCCAAGTTTTGTGAGGATCGCTTGAAAACTGTGGCTCCTAGACCGGACCTGACAGAGACGTATAGAGACAGACGAAAGTAAAATCGACCTCCTACCTTGTCGAAATGGAGCCCTTCGCTCGCTTCGAATCATCGATCGAGTGAGCGAGTGCAAATAACGGATGGGGATGGGGTAGGGGTGCGGGGATCTCCTTGTTTGTTTGGTTTCTTTTAGTCCATCACCGCACAGGTGCGAGAGCGCATGGTGGTGCGTGCCACGCAATTTCATTTCGATACACAAATGTGGAGTATTGTGAAATGGTGAGGGTATGTATTTGCACAATGTAATGACAGTGTCAAATAAGATGTGTCGGTGTACTTTGAGCGGTCAAGTCCAGCAGTCCAAAGCCTGGAAAAGTATGATGGATAATTTGATTGAACTCGATGGCAGAGGAGCGTTGTACGCGCGCACAACAGAGTTGTGAATTTGTCAGAAATGACACTACAACTTAAATCAATTATTTTTTTACTACAATATTGGGCATATACGTTTTTCCTTTCTCAAGATTTTTTATTATAAAAAAAAAGTTGGGGTGTATAAGGTAATTCGTTTATTCGATGACACATTGTATATGTTACGAGAAATCGGCGTATGAGCACACCTTCAGGTTGCAGGCTGTCCGACTGTGGAACGCACTTCCTTGCAAGATAAGAGAAAGTCCCACTCTTTTCTCTTTCAAAAACCGGGTAAAAGAGCACTTCCTCTCTCTTTCATTATAGTAGTTATAGTATGTACATTATTAGGTACTATATGTACAGGTTTATGTATCTATTGGTACTTATTTAGTAGTTTGGTATATAGTTAGATATTTTATTTTACATATTTTATCTACACACGTATCATAAACCCTCTTTACTGCGTTCAAAAACCGCACGTTACGATCAGCATTATGTTAAACTACGTGGTAAAAACTTATTTCTTATCTGAAAAATTACACATTATGACCATAATGTGTAGTTTTTAGGGTTCCGTACCCAACGGGTAAGAACGGAACCCTATTACTAAGACTTCGCTGTCCGTCCGTCCGTCGGTCCGTCCGTCCGTCCGTCTGTCACCAGGCTGTATCTCAAGAACCTAGCTAGCTAGAGAGTTGAAATTTTCACAGATTATGTATTTCTGTTGCCGCTATAACAACAAATACTAAAAAACAGGATAAAATAAATATTTAAGGGGGCTCCAATAATAATATAATTAACCGCACCAATAACTTTGTAAACAATATTTTGCTGTGTAAAATCCAAACTATTCACTCCACACCATCGCTTCCATTGAACGGTGGTACGGAACCCTTCGTGCGCGATTTAGACTCGCACTTGACCGGTTTTTCTACTTATTATGACATTCAAATTTCGAACCCCGACGCCTGCCTGCGTGCCGCTCCTAGTTTGTGTGTGAAGTTGGTACTGACATTCAAATTTCGAACGCCGACGCCCACCTGCGTGAAGTTGGTACTACAGAACAAGCTAAACAACTGCAGAGCCACAATGCCGGTAAAACATGCGGTTCCTGAACACATCAAAGAGAGCTTATGATATGTGTGTAGATAAACTAGTGTATGTAACTAATGTAAGTGATACTATTATGAAACTCGCCCTCGAGTATTAATGCCCTCCATTATGTAGTAGTCACATAAACTACTATTATAGATATTCAATTTATTTATTTATTATTTATTATAGGTAAGTTATTTGATATTGTGCACTGCCTAGCCTTTCTTGGTAATTTTTCCTATCATGCCTTGGTTTGCTGGAACAAATCTCTTTTTAGAGATAATCTCGCCTTTGTACATATGTTTTCAACAAATGTAACTTTTTATTTATCTTTGTGTTATAAAGAATTATGAAAAAGAAATGTGATTAATTGTTTTATTTTTTTGATAATTATCGGTTGTTATTCGTAATTTTCAAGATTGATGATGAAAGTGATTGATAAGTTATTCACTTTAACTGATTATTATTAATAATTTCACCTTACTGATGATAAATGTAATTTATTGTAATAAATTGTAATTAATGTTTGGTTTACGTCTTTTTCGAGCAAAAGAAGTCTTTTTCGAGCAAAAGAAGCGGGCGGGAGTGGCGGGAGGGTTCAATTTTGGATTGCTTTTTTAATATGAAATGTAATAATATTGTTTGGTATACATCCTTCGACATAATTTCCATACGCTCTGCTCCGCCCTGCTTCGCACCTCCTCCGCTCCGCTCCGCTCCGGCTTTGGTTCTTCTAACTTCTAACCTAACCTATAACTATAACCCACTTAAAATTTAGCCACAGTAACCTACTCTAGCCAATTTTCTTGTTGGATTTATTAATTTAATCAAATGCTGTAGGGAATTTGATAATAATTTGATAAAATGATTAATTTCACAGTATTTATCGCATTGATCAAATCGTGCAGTAATTAATAATAATAATCGAGAATTATTAATAATGTTCACATGAATCATTTCCATCGTAACATTATACATTTAGCTTGTAATAAACAGTGTAACTCTGACTATCTATACATATGTATGTAAGTACCTAACAAGAACTCGTATCATTAGGAAATTGCGGTTATTAGTTTAGTACAACATTGAGTATTAAACTATACACAATGTAACATTGTGTCAGTGCACGGCTAACGACAACCAAAGTCAAACCTTCATCGTGAAATAGAACATCTGTACCTAGATGTTAATAGGGTAAGAGTGCCTTTTATCGCACACGTTTTTCACTTTTAACTTCCTTCAGCTTGTAAGATAACAATTTTAGATGTTAGCTATATTATTTTTCCTGTAATAGAACCAATCTTAGTTACAAATAATTGAAATATCTTGTCTGGGTTTTGAAGTACCTAATTAATTGATTTAGCATCAGAGACCCAATATCACACATTTCAAGTCTAATATCAGTCAGATGGTGCCTTGATATCGCCCACACATTCTGAACGTGAAAGAAGGTGGGGACTAATAAAGACACCTGTCGTTGCTTATGAAAATCATAATATATTTATTTGTGAAAGGTAACACTAGTAATTTGTGAAAGGTAACACTAGTAATTTGTGAAAGGTAACAACACTTATGGGAAATTCAAATATCACACAATATTGTTCTCGGAACCGTTCAGAATTATACCTGTATAATAACGATGATAAATTTAATAAAATCAACTAGCTAGC
This sequence comes from Argyresthia goedartella, assembly GCA_949825045.1. Lineage (NCBI taxonomy): Eukaryota > Metazoa > Arthropoda > Insecta > Lepidoptera > Argyresthiidae > Argyresthia > Argyresthia goedartella. The sequence goes on along the minus strand of OX463812.1, from coordinate 27,626,613 downwards.
ACAATAAGCGGCATATTTTGAAGGTTATGAAACACTTGTGGACACAAATAAAATTGTTGTTTTTCTTGTGATCTTATCAGCGAAAATTTAGTCATTTGTATTTGTATTTGTAATGCCATTATTTATGGTTTAGTGACAAATCTGACAAAAATAAGAAATTTTTCGTAAATTGTGGGGTAGAGTGTAGTAAATACTAGCTGGTTCTTTGAGAACAGTAGACCTCGCGAGCCCTTATAACCATTCAATAACCGACACTTTTCCTTTTCTCCTGGCTAAGCAAAGCCATTTCAGAGTTTTGAAAGAATTCGAGCTAAGCAAACCAAACAAATAATCGCGAGTGAAATTAGATTATCAGCCACAATCATGTCAGCTATATATATCACAGCGGAAACATAACCATACTGCGATGCAGGATACACCCAACGCGATCTATTGATCTTATAGATAAACATTAAACCTATGAAACTATCAAGAAGAACAGAAGATTAGTGCTTTGGTAAATATAAAAATGAGGGCTGTAATTCCAGAATGTTTAATTTTTCCTGGCTTTGTAACCAAAACTTTGTAACTCTACTCTTGTTTAAAATGTCAAGTTTGTAGGTCTGCTAGAACTACATTAGAATGTTGATGATCGATGATGAGTCAGTCAGTGACAAAATGACGGATCTTTGAACGGCTGTCGTTTCCAATATATTGGGTCAAATTAACAAAATTTCGGGAAATTGCCTATTTAAATTGTGGTCCATTAGTCACTAGGCAAATTCAGTTGTTTAGCTTTATCTACAAAATAGTTACAGGGGGATCGAAAATACCCCTAAGTGCTTCCCCTCCCCCCTTTTTGCAACATTATTGTGTTGAATGAAGAATAACATTACGAAATCAATTTCTTACAAATGCTATAACCCAGGCAGCTAAAACAACGAAAGTCGACGTGTGCGCACCGCTTGAACTTCCGCACACTACTGACAGGTCCAATAAATAGTGATCGCAACGGAATTTGGTACACCTATTTTCTATTAAATGAGTATATTTGTATTTAAATGCAGTAGAGTATAGTTAGTATAGTTTGCGATATATGGTTTTGGGCGACAATAGGCGCTCTTACCCTACGCCGAGCGCTAAATACTTCGCCAAATTGTTTATTCACACCGAAGGGAATTGGTCAACAGAGTGTGGTTATCCTATCAGTGACACAATGTCAAAAGTTCGAAGCAGGCGCACCACTCGTGTGATAGCATATTAATTAGGTACATAGGTACCTAGTTGTTGTGCGGTGATAGCTGGCTCTAACCATAGAGATAGATAGATACCTAGATCACTTTATTTCTTGTTACAACACACGTAAAACGTAGCTTCTATTAGGCGTTAAAGGTTAAAGCTACGTTTTATATAAACTATATAAGATTCACAATAAGTTTCCCTAAAAACGGTCGCAAATGGATAAAAATGTTGCATCTGAGAACATCGGCCCGAATAGTTAATTTACAGTTACATAGGCAACTTAACAGGAAAGATCAAAATTTTCATTTGTAACTGCGATCTTAGGTTTTTTGGGAAAAGTTTTTCAGAATGATTAATAGAACTTAAGTTCAGTTGTTCCTGTTTCGGCATAACAATTATTTTTCTCACTCAGTATGTAGATGTTTCTATATCATAGAATTAGGCGATCAATTGTCGAATACATTGCTACAAGCCGAAATAAAAATGTCGCAAGTACATAAATTAAAGTGTTTAAAACTCAACCCCGCCGCCGCCGCCGACGGCAAACGAGTGAGAGTAGTGCGGTTATGCCTAAACTGATTGATGACATAGATATTGATAGGTAGGGTAATGTGGCTTTTAGGTACCAGCATATTGCATGCTCTACAAAAGATTGTAGAGCATATGGAGTATGGAGTGAGAAGAGAAGTGCTTTTTTACATTTTATGGTCAGAGTGTCGATAAGGGTATACGGATGAACCAATTAGGCCTATGTTACAGACTTAGAAAGGTTACAGTATGTTAACATTGGATCATTACAATATATAGACAGTTTTCAGAGCTCTACTAATATGCACAGGTAATCAATGTAGAGTCATATTACTTTCCATTACGTCACATCAGCGGCTACCGTTTATCATTCGATACTTGCATTGCATTGCAGTGCTGGCAAATCGGATATCTATTCTACCTACCTAATTTTCTGCCGAAACGAAGAAACAATGCAAAGAAGAGGCTAAACTTTGCCACCCGGAAGGCGTTGCAGGACAGGAAGTGTTTTGTCTTCGGCTGAGATAAAAAGAGAGCCGGAAATGCCGTTCGCGATGCGGCGACATTGTCGGGCTATTTGTGTTAAAGACGCGATTTATTTGAGTCGGCTGCGGCGTGAACGGCCGCCGCGGAATTTCGGCCGCGAGGTAGGTGTCCGTTACTTGCAGCGCGGGAACCTGGGACGTCGAACGTCGCGCCCGCTCCGCTGCCGCGACGCTCCACCCGTCACGCGGCAGCAGCGGCGCACACCGCACCGCGACAAAGCCCCGTCTCCAAGAAAATGAAGATTCCAGAAACCTGACTCATCGCCCGCACCGCGCACTTGCAAAACCTCCAATTACGCCATCCACTAATTAGCACACAATTAATTTAAAAGCCGCACAATTCGAAATTTCGCCAACACACATTTACGCAAAATTTCCGCTTACCTCGTGGATTATTCGAATTTGCCACCACCATATTGGCGCAACAGGACGTATTCAATCACTGTATTGTTCACACTGAAGGCATTTTTCACTGAAACGCTGGTAGAGCTCCTAAGTTCGCGTTGTTTTTGCACACGGGCTCGGCGCGCGCGACGGGCTGGCGCGCACTCACGGAACTGATTGCGTCTGCGCTCCATTTGGGTCACTGTCATACAGTAGGGGGGGGGGGGGGGGGGGGGAGGGGACACGTTCGCCTCTGAAAAAATATTGGCGAATCGCAATTATTTTTCACCGCAAGCGTTTTTCTTGCACTGAAGCGCCCGCGCCGCCGGCCGCCGCTCACTCGCTACTGATAGCCTGCAGAGAACATTCGATGGTGGATCTGGGTCGTCGGCCATCCGTCAGCTATCTCGTCAGCATCACGGTTGCTGGGCGACGATGCTTCGTGACGGGCGAAGACGACCTCATTGAGATTGAATGCTACGTTAAAACAACTTTTAAGAATGTCTTTAATGTTCGGTTGGGAGAACACCAAGTGAACTGTTTCGAGGCGATGGAGAAATAAATCAACCATTTTTTGGACATCGCTTGTTTTTCCAAATCTAATGGTTGCACACTGATTGTGTTTGATCAACTCTAACTCAACTCCGTTTACGCCTTTTAGAACGACGCGACGTGCAGAAAGATTGTGCCAAGGAACTGTATGAGTAAACCTTCTACAGGAATAATCAGGTTTTGGTAGGAGTGAAAAAAACGTAGAGAATCGTGTGGCAATTCCGGAAACCACTGCCACGGCGGCGGCGGCGGCGCTACTATTTCGATGCGTTACACGCTGCATGGGTAGCAGGCTGTGGTACAAAGCTGCTGCGTGACAAACTCTACCTACTTACATGCACCGTTCAACCACAATCAACATCATCGAGGATTTCATCATGTTTCAATGAAACCAATAAAAATTGTAACTTCAACCACCTTCAACTACACTCAACATTCTAAACCGACTCATACTGTCATTGATCTGCCGCGACTAGAACATCAATATGCCAAATGAAGTGGCCTCTGGTGTTTCACCATAATTACATGTTCCCATTCACTGCGCCGGCGCCGGTGTGTCTGCTGTGTGCGACTGCGATGCTATGATCGATGGCGGTTCACCCACACCATGCATTCCCCAGCATTGGTTGACTGGTTTACCATAGAAGCTTTAAGGTGCAGTCATTTTTTACGGTTAAGTGAAGACTCTATTCCAGTTATACCTAGGCTTAGGATTGCTGGCTTAGGATTCTGCTAAATCTGTGATCTTTAGCACTTACTTACTTAGTTTTCGCGTGTATTTTGCTATACTATAGTGAGATGGTGAGAGATATTGAACTGCTCTTACTGTTTTGTTCCAAAACTTCTGAATAATTTTGGCTGAGATCTGGAACATATGTGATAAAGTCAAAGTCAAAGTCAAAGTACTTTATTACTGTAGATATTTACATATACTTAGCAAACGTCATTTTTTGCCTCTTCTCTACATTGGATCACTGTGGGAGAAGAAGGGCGTAGAAACTCCCACAGTTGATTTTTAGATCTCTATTAAAAATAGGTTGTGCTTAACTAATACAATTATGTTTTTTTTTAAATTTAATAAGCAGGCAATAACAAATAATTACAAAATTATTAACAGCGAGGTCTGTGTTGAACTAGATTAACCCCATACAGTTCTGATAGATTATTTATTGAAAACGTGTACTTATTTCTGGCTTTCTATCCAAATTAAATGATGGTTCGTGGGTTACATAGAAAGTCAGGAAATTTGTGTGGATACTGTTAAAACAGCACAGATACTATAACATCTTCAGGTTATTTCTATTAATGCTACTAGTTATTGATTGGGCCATTATTCTCTAATTCTCTATACCTATTGGTCGCGTTACCCAATTAAACTCCCACATCCCTTTTGCTGCAGTTAATCACCCGTCGTCGTTGTCGGTGCGTTTGGAATGTTCACCGAACGCAACTTTGCGTTCATATTGTTTTATCTTGTATCTTGTCTCTGCTTCACAGTGAACTTGGCTTGAGGCATTTCATTACAATGTTGAGTTGGAGATTGATAATTGTTTTGTTACTGATAGAGTGGCTATAATAGTTACACAAACTACAGTCACAGACAGCTCGCTTTTGCGCATTAGCGCTCATATTTACCGTCGAATAAAGAATATTGAGACACAGACTAAGTAATAATACGTTTACTAATTCAAGCATTTTGGATTGTAATGTACAACAAAATTGGCAAAATTAATGCAGTTCTTTTATCTATCGGGATATGTAGCGAATTTAAAGTTTATGTACTAGAAGTTTGATTTTTTCAAAGAATAGGTAATTGTATGAATTTCAACTTGATAACTTTACGCGTTTCTGAGAAAAATGGTCTTAACAGACGAAAGGACGGACGCAACTCTGGCCTCTACAATGTTTGCACAAGTAGTAAATCGTAAATAAGACTTCAAGTATTACTCAAAACTGCGATCTCTTGAAAATTTAAAACTCTAGGTCACCGCAATCAAAACCGATAAAGCCGATAAATTGCTGACTGAATCAACACCTATTATACACATAGGTTTTGATTTGACCCTACAGGGTGCTTTCCGTTGAACTAGAATCATGAAATTTGGCAAGAAGCAAGGCCTTATAGCACAAGTAAAGGGGAAAATCCGAAAACCCTAAATTCCGTCACAGAAAAAAAGTGATTTGTTCTTAACCCTCTGACCCGCGCTTGGCCGGTTTTGTTTATTTCATATTATTTTTTGGTTCTAACGTTTTGTTGTTGATGGCACGAAATGTTTTTTTACTTTCGAAACAGTATAAATATTTATATTTTGATTATTTCCTCTAGTCATACAAATTTGGGTGGTATAGTCGCAATTTTTTGAGAAAGCTAAAGATGAGCAAACTAGAGAAAATCGTTAATATTAAAAACGATCGTCGATATCGCTTTTCTGTCTATAGTGAATTTATCAAGGACCATTTAGTTCTTGCACATTTAACCTGTATAGTGCACAGTTTTATTTAAAACTGTAAAACACTGCGCTCCGGGACACTTTCGGGACGCGGGAAGGAGACGCACATCCCGGAATGTACACACATTTTTATTTCACTCTATAAAACCTTTATATCCCGATCGATAAAAAAAATAACGTTGCCAAATTTTTAGCTTAAATTATTGTGTCTTTATTTCATTACAACGAATACAGTGCCTCTGAATTGGGCTTACTAGGATCTAAGAGTGCAAGGTAGTGCGGCCCCTATTTACAGTTGCCTTTGTTTACACAACTCACAACTCATGTCATGACGGAAAGGAATTCCCGAGAAAAAATATTATCCATGCGAACCGTGACGATTTGCGCTAGGATAATAGACATAGCGCCAAGGCTTTTCCCAAAAGGGTTGGCAGAGGCACAATTGTGTCCACTTTTAGCCATTTATTCAACAGCTCCCGCATTTTTCTTGAAAGGGGCTATCCCATTACCGCAGATAAGGTGTAATAAAGGTTTCCTCACTATGTTTTTCATCACTATAGAAGGTGCGTATAATGTAGATAAATTACTTAACTCATTGGTACATGGTCAGCGTCGGGATTCGAACCTGCATCTCCTGCCTGAGAAGCAAGCGCTATGTACCCCACTAGACCACGAAGCTCAAACGCTAGGATAGTACTTATTGTAATATCTGTGCCGTAGGTTTCTCGCTACAATGGACTTTGGAAATAGATTCGTCAGTGTTATGTGTTTGTAATAGGATTATTTTATTTATAAACAGGTTGCCAGTTGCATAAAAAGTACATAATTATTTTAGTGATCCACCACACGCCACTAATATCTACATAATATTACAATTTAGATCCAATTCTGAATAGGTATTAATAGTTTCATCCGGTTTTCTATTTTCGTCGAACAATCTAAAGTTATTATTTAATTTAGTCACATGTCTAATATTTAGTCTACACCGTGTCTTGCCTTGTCGAAGCGAATAGAGAAGTTGTATAAACCGCATTCCAAAGTACGATTGCATCAAGTAAGTAAGTTACATGGGCTTGTGAGTATGGTGGCAACAACAAAATGTTCAATGGATTTTTTGGTGCTTCCTACACTAGGCTATGTCTGTGTCGTGGGGTAACTGTTTCGTATCACGTGGTTGGGCTAACTGGGGGTTTTTAGCAATTTATTCGAATTAGCGGATATAATATGGCGAAAGTCGTTCAGATTGATTGACGACCCGAATGGCCGAGTCGGCAGCGACCCTGCCTACGAAGCCAAGGGTCCCGGGTTCGAGTCCCGGTGGGGGCAAATATTTGTTTGATGAGAACGGATGTTTATATCCTAGTCATGGTTGTCTATCTAAGTACATTATTTATCCATATAAGTATGTGTATCGATGTCTATTACCCAAGATACAGGGAATCCTAGTTTGGGGCTAGATCAATGTGTGTAAATAGTATTCAAGGTATGATTATTATTATTATTATATTTATGAATTTTTCATTTCACTCTTGTAATAAAGAGGTTCTGATACAAGGGCTTACGCCAAGTGCTTATCTACTAAAGATCACGGTCCTTGCCCATGAATTTTCGTACAATTCTACATGTATTGTTGCTTTTTGAAGAAGTATGTGTGTGGATCTGGGTATATTTAGTGTTTTGAGACTAGTGTGTAATGTGTATGGGATGACTCCTGTGAATGAGATGACTATTGGGATGGTTTTGACAGATTGTACGTGCCATTGTGTTTTAATTTCAATGGCAAAGTCTGTGTATTTTGTGTTCTTTTCTGTAAAAGTTGTGGTAAGGTTGTATGTATTTGATATGACTATATCAATGAGAAATACTGTTTTGTTTTGTTTATCGTGGAGAGTAATGTCAGGCCTGTTGAAATGAATAGTTTTGTCTGTAATTATAGTTCTGTCCCAGTAGAGTTTAAAGTCTGTTGATTCTAAAACTGTTTGAGGTGTTTATTTATAGTAGGCTGTTTTTTGTGCAATCAATTTGTATCTGAATGCGAGGTGTTGGTGTATGATGGCAGCAACTTGGTCGTGGCGGTGTTTATAATCTGATTGTGCGAGTGATCTGCAGGCTCCTGTGATATGCTGTATTGTTTCTGAACTATTGTGGCAGTGTCTGCACATGTCGCTTGCCATTGTGCGGTCGTGTATGATATGTTTTCTGTAGTTACGAGTATCTATAACCTGGTCCTGTATGGCTAACATAAATCCCTCCGTTTCCGGGAACAGCTCGCCTTTCTTAAGCCACGCGTTCGACGCAGTTTTGTCGACGTTAGGGTTGCCTAAGTCTAAGCGGTGTCTGCCGTGGAGGGATTTTTGTGTCCAGATGTCGATTTTCTGTTGCGGTTTGATGATAGTTTCATTTATCTGAGCTTGATGGTCTTGTAGGTTAAGTGGAGTATGTTTAAAGTCGGACTGAGCGACAGCATTTTGCAGGGTTGAGTGCGATGCTTTATCGTGTAAGAATCTTCTTAGTGTGGTGATTTGTTTGTTGTGTAAATTTTTTAAGTCTGTTATTCCCCTTCCTCCTTCAATTTTAGGTAGTGTGAGACTTTGTATGCAAGAGCGTGGATGGTGTTTTCTGTATTTAGTCATAAGTGTGTTGATGGTGCGTTGGTGTTTTATTAAGTCTGATTGGGACCAGTAGATTATACCGAATGAATATGTGAGGATTGGGATGGCGTATGTGTTTAATACTTTGACGGTATTTCGAGCGTTTAACTGTGTTTTAAGTATGGTATGTATCCGTTTCCTAAACTTCTGTGTGATTGCTTTTTTGTCTCCCTTTGATGTATCTGTTGTGTTTGATAGTAACCTAAGTATTTATATCCTATCTCGTTATCCACTGGATCTATTTGATCTCCGTTCTCTAATATGTATGTATTGCTCTCAACTTTTCCTCTATGAACTGATTGTATTTTGAACTTATCTGTTCCAAACTCCATCTGTATGTCATTAGAAAACTGTTGTGTTAGATCTGCAAGTTTATCTATTTCTGTTAAGTTACTTCCATAAAGTTTTATATCGTCCATATATAGTAAATGTGATAATGTGTGGTGTGTGTTATCAAACTTTATTTGGAATCCTTATTTGTGTTATTGAGTAGATTTAATAATAAGGTATAATAATAATAATAAGGTATTACCTAGGACACTATTTACATACATTGATCTAGTCCCAAACTAGGATTGCCTGTATCTTGGGTACTAGACAAAGATACACATACTTATGTAGATAAATATTATACTTAGATAGATAAACAACCATGACTAGGGTTAGTAGTTAGTTATCCATTTGATAGTGGATTGAGTGCCAGGCAAAACCAGAGGGGACTCAGTGAATCGCCCTGGAAGATTCCTCTGCGAATGATGATTTTGTCAGTCTGTATTGTATTGTTATCATTGTATAACTTAAGAATAGTGTTCCATGTCTGCATGGTTGTTGATAGATATGAGATGATAGTGGGGTGAACTTTATAGTGTTGTAATACGTAGATAAGCCTTGTGTGCGGTACAGAGTCAAAGGTCTTCTTATAGTCAATAAAGATAGTGTTAATGTATCTTTTTTTACGGAGAGCTTGTTTAGATGCGACCGCATCGATGATAAGTTGCTCCTTGCATCCCTGACTGAATTTGCGGCATCCTTTTTGTTGTTCAGCTAGTGGTGTTTACGTGTTTGTATATAAGTTGACTAAGACATGCTGTTATTATTTTGTATATGTTTTGGAGACAAGTTATGGGTCGATATTTAGCTGGGTTTATGGTATCTGTGAGGTCTTTAGGTAGCATATAGGTAGTTCCTTGTGTAATGTAATATGGCATGTGCTCCGGATTTTGTATAAAATTGTGAGTTTTTTGTACCAGTAATTATGAATTTTATCAGAACCGGTGGCCTTCCAGTTAAGTGTCTTAACTATTACTGAAATCAGAGTATCTATAGTGATACCATCAAAATCCTTTCCTGGAACATTTTCGAGAGCATGCTGGTCATCTGAGATCCATTTGCTATTATTGTGTGTTACTGGCTTTCACCATATGTTTGACCAGAAGTCATGTAATGCTTCTGGTGTAGGTGCTTCTTGTGATTGTGTGGGGCGGTTTGAGTTTTCGGTGAGCAAAGATCTATGAAACTGTTTTTCATTTGTGTAGAAAGTCTTGTTTTGTGTTTTTCTAAGAGTTGTCTTTTTGTAACGGCGTAGACGACTTGCTAATGCATTCAGCTTTTGTTTTAAAGTGTCTAAAATTGAGAAGGGTCTGTGTTATCTGGTTCGTATTGGGAGTGTACCCTATATTGTAGCTTGATTCGTTCAACATGTTGTTGGAAATTGGAGCTGGTGTTACCTTGTGTATAATGTGTTAACCTCTTATATCTGCTCTAAGGTCAGCTATTCTTTTTTCCAATCTTGTTTGCCACGCTGGTATCCTATTTTTATTGGGGTATTGCGATTCGTTGGGTCCGCGTATTTTGCCACCATTGTAAGTGCTGGCAGTATGTGCTGCGCAGTAAATTATTGTTTGTAATGTATTAAAATCGGTTTCAGTACTAATGTGTTTTGGTAGTATCTTTACGTTAATGGTGTGTACTAGAATAGAAAATTGTCTACTTGGTTTCTGTTTGGGTATATATGGCCTTGATGTAGGGTCGACGTCTTTTAAATCTGCTAGTGTCTTGGTGAATAATTCGTCCAAATCTCCAATTTGTTCTTCAGGTAGTACTACAAGATTGTTGCGTTGATTGTGTGGGTGTGTGGTGTTGGCGTCACTTTGGTCTTCCTCTCTTTCCGGATTCGATAACTGATGATGGGTGTCATTTTGTGATGGTGATGAAAGGTGTGTGTGAATCTGTGATTGAGTTGGTAGTGAATTAACGTGTACTTCGGTACCTGATTCTATTTCCATGGCCACTTCATCCCGTAAATGCTGTAATCTATTGTCGGTAATGTATTTATTATTAATGATGGCTCTGAGTTGGTCAGAGATTCTCTGTTCAGAGAAGTGTGCTAGGTGAGGATGTGCGGCTATCACAGCGGCGTGTAGTGTTGGTCTGTAGGCAGTTTTGTTGGACTCAAGCCTGGTTATCTTGTAGTAAATGCTTATTATAGTCTCGTTGATATCATTGCTCCAGGTCATTCTTTGTCGTGGAGTATTTGTTGTGTGTAAGATTTGTGTGAAAAGTTGACTTTTTGATTGTGAGTTTTGGTTTGTTTGAGGCTGGTTATCACGAGACGTAGCTACTTCTATTCTAATTCTAATTTATTAATATTATTATTGCTATTATTATTATTGATTCAACAGAATAATGCCCGGTTTCCGAATGGAGAATTAGATGTGACAACTTGCCAATAACATGCCGTTACTTTGAATTAATCTTCGATTTAGCGCCTGTTACATTTGACCACACTTTCAGAAACTTAGGGTAAGTGTAGTGAAGTGAGTGTTCAGATATCTAAGCCACGCTAAAACAACGCTTTCAATATTTTGTTCTTTTCGTTGTGTTAACAAAGAAAGACAGCGCGTAGACTAAGCTCATTAGTACTGTTAATGTATTTATATGGATATAATCTGTTTATATAAATAACGTTAGGTACAATAACTTTTATATAATATAATAGAGTATTGAATATCGGCTCAAAGTGGCCACAATTTTGCCTCTGCCACCCCAAATGGCAGAAGGCGTGACGCGATGCTACATGTTTATAAATAACTGTTTAGCCAACAATGAGCAAGATATATTGTTTTTCAATAAGGTTTTATGTATTGTGTGGGCATGTAGGTTATAAAACGGCAAACGTAAGCAAGGTAAGCATAATATCGCGCCAACTGTGGCAGTTCTTAATGCCACAAATATTTTACACTACATACGTTCTGTTCTTAATACACTGACGAGCAATGAAAAAGTCCCACCCACAAAATGCCGACAAACACCTTAATATCTCCTAAGACCTATGTCCTATAACCTAGCTTCATAAATTAAAAAGTGCGTTTTTGATTGGTAATATTCTGATGCGCTGTTAAATGTACTTCAATATTGCAGACGGCGTCATTAAGCTAGCCTTTCCCGTTTAGGAGTAATTTGGTGCTATGTCACTGGAACTTTTTCATTGCTCGTCAGCGTATTTTTTAATTTCAAAAAGGGACCCTTGTGGGACTAGTTAGTCGTCCGTCTGTCCGTCTGCCCTTGTTCTCAGGAACGCGTCAAGATATGAAGTTGTTATTAATATCGATTACTCAACTCTGCGGTTTGTTTAAAGTTGTGAAAATAATAAATATGGCAGGACAATCTTACACAAATCGAACTTGACCCATTGTAAGCTCAATAGAGCTTGTGTTATGGGAACTAGACGATGATAAATTTAATAGAGATAAATTTTGTAGATACACAGAAAACATCCAAGAATAAGAAACAAATATTCATATGCTTATCACACAAATATTTGCCCTTACCGGGATTTAAACCCCAGGACCGACAGCTTCGTAGGCAGGGTCACTATCCGCTAGCCTGAACCGCTCGTCAAACTTATAATCATCATTATGAATCAAAACCTAGGGTACGTCTGGTTGATCTAGATCTAGAATCATGAAATTTAGCACGATGTAAGGTCTTATAGCATAAATAAAAGAAAAAATCGACAAAAAAATACGATTTGGGCGGAACTCTCGGTGCGCGAGTCCAACTCGCATTTGGCCTTTTTATTTCCAGATCATTATACAGTGTGCGTTTCTCTTTATTTATCTGTGGTGAGTCGTAACTCCTAGTTTACCATCTACTGGCCGATTTTAAAAACGTTGACCCGTCAAAAGTGTTCCAATTAAAAAAAAATGTGTTTTTTAAAGCTAATGTGATCTAAAATAATATTCCATAGTAAGATAATTTTGTTTTGCGTACCAAATTTTGTGAAAAACTGTTATTACTAAAAAAGTACCAAAAATAGGGATTTTTCTTAAACAAAAGCGCAATTTAAGTTTATACCTTTTTAGCGACTATTTGATACTGCCAGTACCGCCTGCTCTTCATCATCATACATATTGAAGATGTATATGTTTTTTTTGCAGATAGTACATTAAAATTAATTAATTACCTCTCCCCCTTCCCCCGCGTACAGGGGTAAAATAAAAATAAATACGTCTCATACAAACTGCCTTCCTGCAAAATTCCAGCTTCTCCTGAGTCAGCCGGTTTTCATTTTCGTTCAAACTGTAACCCCCATTTCCCCCCTTAGGGGAGTAAGTTCGCCAAGTCCCTTGTTAGTGCTACCCTACGCTACATAAGCACACAGCTACACATGTTCGAAGTTAGTGCTACCCTACGCTACATAAGCACACAGCTACACATGTTCGAAGTTAGTGCTACCCTACGCTACACAAGCACACAGCTACACATGTTCGAAGTTAGTGCTACCCTACGCTACACAAGCACACAGCTACACATGTTCGAAGTTAGTGCTACCCTACGCTACATAAGCACACAGCTACACATCCCTTGTTAGTGCTACCCTACGCTACATAAGCACACAGCTACACATGTTCGAAGTTAGTGCTACCCTACGCTACATAAGCACACAGCTACACATGTTCGAAGTTAGTGCTACCCTACGCTACACAAGCACACAGCTACACATGTTCGAAGTTAGTGCTACCCTACGCTACACAAGCACACAGCTACACATGTTCGAAGTTAGTGCTACCCTGCGCTACATAAGCACACAGCTACACATCCCTTGTTAGTGCTACCCTACGCTACATAAGCACACAGCTACACATCCCTTGTTAGTGCTACCCTACGCTACATAAGCACACAGCTACACATCCCTTGTTAGTGCTACCCTACGCTACATAAGCACACAGCTACACATCCCTTGTTAGTGCTACCCTACGCTGCACAAGCACACAGCTACACATGTTCGAAGATAGTGCTACCCTACGCTACATAAGCACACAGCTACACATCCCTTGTTAGTGCTACCCTACGCTACATAAGCACACAGCTACACATCCCTTGTTAGTGCTACCCTACGCTACATAAGCACACAGCTACACATCCCTTGTTAGTGCTACCCTACGCTGCACAAGCACACAGCTACACATGTTCGAAGATAGTGCTACCCTACGCTACATAAGCACACAGCTACACATCCCTTGTTAGTGCTACCCTACGCTACATAAGCACACAGCTACACATCCCTTGTTAGTGCTACCCTACGCTGCACAAGCACACAGCTACACATGTTCGAAGTTAGTGCTACCCTACGCTACATAAGCACACAGCTACACATCCCTTGTTAGTGCTACCCTACGCTACATAAGCACACAGCTACACATCCCTTGTTAGTGCTACCCTACGCTACACAAGCACACAGCTACACATGTTCGAAGTTAGTGCTACCCTACGCTACATAAGCACACAGCTACACATCCCTTGTTAGTGCTACCCTACGCTACATAAGCACACAGCTACACATCCCTTGTTAGTGCTACCCTACGCTACATAAGCACACAGCTACACATCCCTTGTTAGTGCTACCCTACGCTACATAAGCACACAGCTACACATCCCTTGTTAGTGCTACCCTACGCTACATAAGATACAGCTACACATCCCTTGTTAGTGCTACCCTACGCTACATAAGCACACAGCTACACATGTTCGAAGTTAGTGCTACCCTACGCTACACAAGCACACAGCTACACATCCCTTGTTAGTGCTACCCTACGCTACATAAGCACACAGCTACACATGTTCGAAGTTAGTGCTACCCTACGCTACATAAGCACACAGCTACACATCCCTTGTTAGTGCTACCCTACGCTACATAAGCACACAGCTACACATCCCTTGTTAGTGCTACACATGTTCGAAGTTAGTGCTACCCTACGCTACATAAGCACACAGCTACACATGTTCGAAGTTAGTGCTACCCTACGCTACATAAGCACACAGCTACACATTCCTTGTTAGTGCTACTCTACGCTACATAAGCACACAGCTACACATCCCTTGTTAGTGCTACCCTACGCTACATAAGCACACAGCTACACATGTTCGAAGTTAGTGCTACCCTACGCTACATAAGCACACAGCTACACATTCCTTGTTAGTGCTACCCTACGCTACATAAGCACACAGCTACACATCCCTTGTTAGTGCTAACCTACGCTACATAAGCACACAGCTACACATCCCTTGTTAGTGCTACCCTACGCTACATAAGCACACAGCTACACATCCCTTGTTAGTGCTACCCTACGCTAGATAAGCACACAGCTACACATGTTCGAAGTTAGTGCTACCCTACGCTACATAAGCACACAGCTACACATGTTCGAAGTTTCATGATTACTATGCGTGGTCTGCCAGTCAATATATCAGAATAGGTTTTATTAAGTAGATTTAGTTATTGGGAATGTCTGACTCACCGTAAAATATTGCACTCGTATAAATACACAGCTCAAGGTAACTTGAATAGTACTTTCCCAACGATTTAGCAACTTATCAGATTCCATACACTGAATTTCAGAGCCGTCGCTCCGCATAGGCTGTTAGTCACTCTACCTGACACCAATGCCAATGTTTGGCAACACATCAGTATGACGCATGCTTCAGCGTGATTAAGAAAAAAAAAGCGCGGCAAAGTTATCACTGGGCGGTGTGTGGGGCGGGGTGGGCGGTCCGCCCTTGGCGCCGCCCCCTGACTCACCAACGCGCAAGAGTCGATGACCATTGCTTGCAGTTTCCTCAATGGATTTCAGAAACGCAGTCGATCAAGCCGTGGGTTTGGCCTCTCCCTCTGGTATATGATGTGTGAGCGAGAGATCTTTCGTACTTGTTTAATTGACTATGCTTTATTATCTATCAGAGAGAGAGAATTTTATCTACTTTTGAGTGGGCTCCCTTTGATTCGCATCACTTTGTTTTTCCTTATTATTATTTGCTATATGAGTTTGTCTTCATAAATTTTAATGACCTGTATTTTAGAATAGTACCTACCTACTTAAGGCCTACGATAGAAGCCATAACATTTTTGGGTTATGGCTTCTATCGTGTGTATTGTACTTTCTTATAACAGTACTTCGGCCTACTGTTTTGGTTGGCATAACTTTCTTTGAGTGTATTTTCAGTCGGACTTTTGGAGTTGGACTTTGCTAAGACATATATCTGGGCGAAATGGTGGGTCAGGGTAGGTGAAGGCTAAAAGGGGTGAGCCCCCATTAGCCTTAGTGTTAGGTTGACATGTAAGATTATATAGACGGCCAAGTGCGAGTCGGACTCACGCACGAAGGGTTCCGTACCACGAAACTGGTTTGCCCTTAATTGAGCACCCCCTATTCAAGCCATATATTTCTCATTATTTTCCTTTAACGATTTTTTTTCAACAATTTAGTTTTAGTAGTTTCAGAGATTAGGGTGGGGAATGGTATTTTTGACAAAGTATTTTAAAATTATGAAATAATATATTTGAAATCGTCGCAACAAGCCATTTAACATGTCACACGATACCGTTTGAAAAACTTTTATTTTTATTTTCTGATTTGCCCCCCAATTATGTCCCCCGCCCCTACTTAAAATATTCATTTTTTTTTCTGTAATATTGATTTAAGACCGATATATACCAGGTATTTTTTTAAATGACACATTTTTTTTAAAGTGGCGAATAAGGGCAAAACTCCTTCAACATTGTAGCGGCTGTGAAATGAAAAATCTACCATGCTAAATTATTTGAATAAACTGGTCAAGTGCGAGTCGCACTCGCGTACGAAGGGTTCCGTACCACAGTACAATAGTAGGGGTGGTGTGGGTAGAGTGAATAGTTTGAATTTTACATAGCAAAATGTTGTTTACAAAGTTACTGGTGCAGCTACTTTGCTAAAGTCAAAGTCAAAGTACTTTATAACGGTAGATATTTACATATTCTTAGCATACGTCATTTTTTGCCTCTTCTCTACATTGGACCACTGTGGGAGACGAAGGGCGTAGAAACTCCCACAGATTGATTTTTAGATCTCTTTTAAAAGTAGGTTGTGCTTAACTAATACAAATATGAAAATTTTAATTGTTATGATTAATAAGCAGGAATAAATAATTACAAAATTATTAACAGCATGGTCTGTGTTGAGACAGATTAACCCCATACAGTCCTGTCATTTAAGTAATCTTGAACATTGTAATATCCCTTTTTCGACAAAGTCGCTTTAACGTGCTTTTTAAATTGCTCAAATGGAAATTTCAAAATCTCCAGAGCTATCTCATTGTAGTAGAGAATGCACTGACCCTTGAAAGAATTGCTAACCTTCGCGAGTCTAAATCGGAGCGCCATGTAATAACAGGTGCATTTATTATGGTTTACAGATAAATAAAAATCCTTGGAAATTCCGGGTATTTCTTCCTGTAATATTTGGTTTAAGTTCTATATTTTGTATTTATTTCATAATTTTAGATTCTGCAGTTTCGGAGAAGGAGGGGGGGGTCATGTTTTCTATCTCTATCCATAATAAAATCTTTCTCCAGACATTTTTCAGGTATACAGCCTTCTCTTTGGTTGTTTGAATATGGTGTTTGTTAATATTAAACTGTTTTCTTTACAAAATTGCACTAGTCTGTCTCCTCTTTTATTTCTTTTTCCTAATCCAAATTTTCCTACTGTATTATCTTGTATTCCCTCTCCAATTACTGCATTAAAATCACCCATTACGATTAAACTTGTATTATAAACATGTCCTTTGGATTTGATTTAATTTTTATAGCTGTTATTCTGTCATTATAATGTTCTGTATTTTCAACATGCTGGCCCCATTTTTTTTTAATACTATTTCTGTGCTGTTTGATCCTTGTTTTTCCCCTGTATATATTATCCTGCTATCATCACTCCAGTAATCTCCACTACCTTCCCATCTTGTTCATCATTTCAGCCTGTTAATGTCCACTGCTGAACATAGGCCTCTCCAATCGCACTCCAGCGTGACCGGTCCGTAGCCACTTGCATCCAACGAGATCCAGCGATCCTCACCAGGTCGTCGGTCCATCTCGTAGGTGGCCGACCCACACTGCGCTTGCCAGTACGTGGTCTCCATTCAAGGACCTTTTTGCCCCATCGGCCATCCGATCTTCGCGCTATGTGGCCTGCCCATTGCCACTTCAGCTTGCTTGTTCTTGTTCACATCTTGTTCACATAATCCTAATATATCTATTTCCAGTCTCTTCATTTCCATCTTCAACTCTTCTATTTTGCCAAAAGGCAACATAGTCTTCACATTTTAAGAAATAAGACAATAGTATTGCAGAATACAAAAGGCTAACAAATAAGATAACTACTAAATGTAGAGAGGCAAGACACAAGAGAGAGGACAAACAAGTGTGACAAAATGGAATATTACATCAGTGGAGGAAAAATAAACCAAGCATATATATTAATTAGACAGTTAGAGAAGAAACATAAAACAAAAGGTACAACAATATTAGATAAACAGGGATTATTTTAACTGACAAGATTTAATATTTTGATAAAAATTACTAGACAATAAGATACTAACCCTAATCCGTCTCACCCTTGTAAAGAAAGTAAAGAAATTGTAGAAAGGTGGATTGAAAACATAAAAGCGTTATATGAAGGAGAAGGACTTGGAGTAAAGATGATCTAGGTCCAGATATACTTAGTGAGGAATTTGATTTAGCACTAAATAACATTCTAAATGACAGGGCAGCAGTAATAGATGGAATATATATGGAAATTATCAAATATGCTAATTGCGAACCGATGAAAAATTTAACTTTTGAACGAGTACAAAAAATGTACAAAACTGGTACTGTTCCCACAGATTTTCAAATTTGCAAAACGGTCACCTTGCCTAAGAAAACTAACACTCTTAAATGTGAGGAACATAGAACACTTAGTTTGATATCACAAGCCAGTAAAATGTTACTTAAAATTATCCAAAACAGGATACGACCTTTAGTGGAAAGTTATTTGGGACCCGATCAGTACAGATTTTGACAGAATATGGGAATAAGGGAAGCAATATTAGCATTGAGATTAACATTAAACAGAAGATTAGATTTAGACTTGGATACTCGTATAGCATTTATTGATTTAGAAAAAGCATTTGATAAAGTTAACTGGAAGAATATGATGAACATTTTAAAACAAGCAGGATTAGATTACAGAGACAGAAGAATATATTTGAACTATACAAAAACCAACAGACGGTATTAGAAATTGGAGAAGAGAAGGGAAAAGCTAAGATCAGATAAGGTGTAAGACAGGGGAGTCCACTTTCGCCATTAATATTTTATATTTTTATAGAATGTGCCATTAGAAAACTCATAGAGTCAGGAAAAGGGGGGATTTGCATTCATAAGGAAAAAAAACATCCGTTTTGCAGAAGACATTGCAGCATTGGCTGAAAGTTCTTAACAATTAGAAGAGCTGCTACAGGAAATAGATTTAATATTTTCACAATTGGACTAAACATTCATTTGAAAAAGACTTTGATTACACCTAAAAAAAACACCAAAACACAACCCAATCAAACTCAACTCAACTCCTATAGAACAAGTTATAAAATTTAAATACTTAGGCAGTTTAATAACAAATGACTCAAAATGCACCAAAATATTATTAGCTATGGCCAAAGGCGCATTCAACAATAAAAAACACCTGTTTAAAGCAAGAATATCAAGGAATATTCGTAAGCGGTTAATAAAGGTTTACATCTGGAGCATTGCGTTATATGGCAGCGAAACCTGGACCATGACACAACGAGACAGAGAAAGATTGGAAGCGTTCGAGATGTGATGTTGGAGAAGGATGGAAAGAATCAGTTGGATGGAAAGGAAAAGCAACGAGGAGGTGTTGCAGTTGGTTAGGGAAAAATTATCTTTGAAGGAACTCCACCGACAAGAGCGTAACTCTTAAATAATGAATGAATGAATGACTTGAATTATGTTGCGGTTATTCTATTTTTATTCTATTCTATATCCCATTATTGGCAATATTTTTGTAGGTGTATGGGACCAAGCATGCCTCTACTCAAACAGCAAGAACAAGTAGGTATTGAGAAATTACGCTATAATTGTACCCTTATTACTCAAATAACGAAAGAAACTGACAGCTTCTACGTCATTAATGTTGCCATCTTCAGTTTGATAGTGATGTTTTCGTTCATTCTAAAAGAATGTCAAGGTTCGTCAACACAGCTTCATACGTCACTAATGTTGCCATCTTCAGTTTGATAGTTATGTTTTCGTTCATTCTAAAAGAATGTCAAGGTTAGTCAAAACAGCTTCATACGTCACTTATGTTACCATCTTAATTTGATAGTGATGTTTTCGTTCATTCTAAAAGAATGTCAAGGTTAGTCAACACAGCTTCATACGTCACTAATGTTGCCATTTTCAGTTTGATAGTGATGTTTTCGTTCATTCTAAAAGAATGTCAAGGGTGGTCAATAAACAAACAATGGTATAAAAATCATGCCCATCTTCAAAATACATACATGTTTCTGCTGCTAATCAAAGGGTTTAGCCTCGCATTTTTGATAGGTTAATATTTTTATCAATATTTTTATCAAGTAGTTAGGTACTACCGTGACATTTTTAAAATGTTGTTCTATTTTGAAATAATAGTATGAACTAAATCATTCTTTACCCCTTCACTATTTATTTTTTTACCAAAATGTGGCAGCATCGAACCTGTCAGTTTCCTTCATTATTTGAGCAATTAGGGCATCTGTACAATAGTAAGATAAACCAACCTAAATAAAAATGTCTAACTACTTCGACAAATGTTATATGCAGTGCCTCTGCCACGTCGTATGGGGAAAGACGTTACTCTTTGTTTGTTTTGTTTTGTTAAATCATTATGTATGGGAATACATAGTTACCACAGAGATACCAGTCGTCCTAATATTTTTATTTCTCAACGTAATAAAATTATTATTTAGCAATAAATGGACTTTACTTCAATGGCAGAAGTAAGAAGTAATGAAATAATTTATATGTTGTTCCAAGCTCCGTGGTCGAACGGGTTTCACGCTTGCTTCTCACACAGGAGATGCAGGTTCGATTCCTGACCATGTACCAATGAGATAATTAATTTATCTTAAGTATATTATGCGGACGTTCTACGATGATGGAAAACATCGTGAGGAAACCTTATTAATCTATAGCTGCGGCGATGGGCAGCCCCCTGTCACTCAAAATGGAGTATTGAATAACTGGCTTAAAGTGGGCACAATTGTGCCTCTGCCACCCCGTGAAGGGAAAAGGCGTGACGCTATGTTGTTGTTCTAAATAAAATATTTGTAGGACAAATTCGTAAGATAGATAAGATATGAAAAGATAAGGAGTTGTAATAAATAACCCGAACTTGCCAGAATGGTCTAATCTCAACAATCAAATCATGGTAGGTATTGTCCGCTAAAGGAAGTAAGAATAATGTAAATTATTGGTTTATCCAGTATACGTACGGAAAATATTGGAATGCAAAAGTTAATGCGAGCTTGTCTCTAAGAAAAGTTGTTGGTTATTCAGCAGGCATTCATGACAATTTGATAAGGTATTATGAATTTATTATGATTGAATGCTGATCAACCAACCACTTGTTAATGATTGCCAAGTTGTTAATTTGAATAATATGTATTAATAATTAGTTCTTATATCTATCTTTTATCTCTAAAAACTGTAGACCCTGAAACTTGATATTTCATTAATTAATATAAAATTGTTTATACACATATTTCGGATGAAAAAACTTACGTAATAGGTCCCGTTTTGATGGCCTGGGTTGTTTTGATGACTCATCTGTAAATGGATACTTAACGCAGAATTAGCTGCGCGCTCAATACAACTCAATTATTATTCAAAAACCTACCGGTGACTCACGATAACTATGTCATACTCAACGGACAACGAATAAACAGGATATTTCCTTGGACCCACCAGAAATATTTGAAGATACTATTCATATTAGATAAACATTGCCTGTTAAAAAAAGTAAGTATATTAGAATACGAGGTATAGAGTATCTGCAGTTAAGATTACCATCAGTTAAGGTATTTATCACATTGGGCGACCCGAATGGCCGAGACGGCAGTGACCTTGTCTACGAAGCCAAGGCTACCGGGTTCGAGTCCCGGTGGGGGCAATATTTGTTTGACGAGAACGTACTAGTCATGGTTGTTTATCTATCTAGCTAAGGATGTGTATCGTTGTCTAGTACCCAAGATACAGGGAATCCTAGTTTGGGGTAGATCAATGGGTGTAAATAGTGTCCAAGGTATTATTATTATTATTAAACAGACAGTTGCAATAAATTTTATAGGCAAAGGCGAGCTTATCTCTAAAGAGAGATTTCTTCCAGAAAACCTAGGCAAGACAGGAGTGTTTATGAAACAAGACAGTCCTAGTGCGCAGTGTCCTGTACCCTCGGATAGAAACAAAAACATATATTTGATTTTAAATAAAAAATAGTTTTATGGATTAAACTCTTGAATCATTTTGGATTTGTTTAACTGTTTACCAAATTCAGTAAAAAGTAACATAAAAAATACATGTCATCCCAAATTACCTAAATGTTCCCCAAAATTTAACTCCTTATTTCATACTAAACTACACTAAACTACATGAGGTCGCCTCGCTCCACTCTGCTTCGCTTCGGCTCCAGGTTGTGTTATAGAGTTGTGACCTAACAACCTAACTTTAGTATTCGGACAGAGAGTGACCTATAGCAACCAATTCGGTTTTGTGAAATTAAAAGGGGGCTCAAAATTGGTGATCATTTGACAGTCAGAACTTATATTGGTAAACACTAGATTAAATAGTATAAATATATGCAATCCTGTCGACCATACTGTAGTCATTTCAACATCGCTCTTGTAGCAGCGTTGATGTCTTTTATATAAGCGGAATGTTCTCCAGCCGATGAGGTCGATCGTCTCCTGGATGTACGAAAGGGAAGGGAAGGTGATAGTAAAAGCACTCCACTGCCTATGAGAATAGAATAGACATTTTACTGCATATTACCATACACAAGGATCTATACTATTATGTAGATTTGGGAGCGTTCCCTTAAAAACTATACGCGAAATCGTTTGAGTAGGACCTGCATTAACATACATGTCATCTGACCCCACACTAGAATAACCCTGTGTCATGGGAATAAAAACAGCGAGGACACAAACACGTAAACATCCAAGTCCTGAGGCTTATTATTATTTACTTTTCTCTCCCCAGCCGGTATTCGAACCCGGGACCCTACGCTTGGAAGCAAAACCAAACCAAAGCAGCTCGGAGGTCGTCGTCTTTGAGTGGTATTTTTCTAAGGACAGCCATTCGTCATTGCTATCTTCGCTATTTCGCCATTGCTAAAGCAATTATTTCCACATTTTAAAACTGAAATTGATAACTTCCCAGGTGTTAGTTAGTAGTTAGTTGGCTCAATTACATGGTTATAAGCTTAAATATAATGATATCTAATTTAACATGTTGATAAATTTATTTGTTCGATGAGGCATGAATTTTACTAAGTACTGCGGTATTCAAGAATCGATGACATTATTTTATCGATACTGAGAGTAGGTACGGGACACGTTGGTTGTGTTTACCTAACTTGCTGAATCATAAATATTTCTGATGGGATTTCCAGCATGAATTATGAAAATGAACCTTCTGGATGAAAATAATCACTTGACGACAAAAATGTGGAAAAACTTGTGGCGATATAATAATAATAATAATAATAATCTTTATTCCAGATAAAAAACAATGACATGATAATATGGTTTAGATGATTTATACTTTTTATACTACTATATTTCGAATATCTACTATTGTGTTGCCCTGGAGAGGTGCAATTTATGTATGTAGCTATATTAGAAATGACTGCTCATCTTCACGGAATATATCAGGCGGAATATACATATTGGCTGGATATAGTAGGTAACAGTACATTTACCTAGTGTGATCTGATGTTTTCTTTTTGATATTACCATCACACACACACACAGGTCCAGTTTCGAGATGCCTTTGTCCGTCTGTCTTTTCTCGCCTACAGGTCGCATCTTTCAACTGATTTTGACGAAAAGTGGCACACAAGTTCCTGTTTTTTTTTTGTTTTTTAATCGATCGCGATTTTTGATTGGGCGGAACATAGGGGGGGAAACGGGTCCGTTTGCTGTAGCGTTATTTATCGACGGATTTCAATCCAATTTAATAGGCACACTAAGGACTTCATTCTACACAAGATGTTGTGAAAAAAAAAACAAAAGGGGCAGTGGAGGGGGAAGCACGCCGGGTTATTTTCGACCCCGCTGTAACTATGTTTTCTGAGACTAATAGGCCACAGTTTAAATAGACAAATTCCTAGAATTCTGTCAATTTGAACCGATAGATTAGACACAAAACAGCCTTTCAAAGATTTGTCATTTTGTTACTGTCTGACTTATCATCGATCATCAAAATTCTAATAGCACTTCTTGCTAACCTACAAGCTTGAAACTTTAATCAAGCGAGGTCTACTGTTCTCTCAGAACCACTAGTAATATTATTCCCAACAGAAACACGCACAACAAGCAACATTACGTATAAAATTTATCTTAATCTAATACCTTGACAACACGGTGAATGCCAGTTCCTACGCCCGGTATTGAAGTTGGAGGTCAACGACCACCAAACCTCGCCAATGCCGCCAAAATACCGGCCATCTTGGATTCGTCACGGCTCGCGCGCTTTCCGTCTTCAGCAACGTAGAACATCCTCTAATGCTACGTTGATATGTCGGGCTTAGTCGAAGGTTTGGGCTGCGAAAAAGAGACAGGTTCATAGCCTGTATCGCTCCGTCCCTTTTTCGAAGCCCGAACCTTCGATACAGTGGTACAGCTGTGGTAGCTTCTAATTGGACCGAGTGCCGCATGGCAACCGGCGAAAGACTTTCACAGACACGAGGAATTCCGATCTGTAGGTTAAGCACAAGCGTTTTGACGTGCAGTCAAAGTAAGCGTATCAAGATGAAGTGGATGGATACACAGTAAGTTTATTATTCTGGCGATAGGCAGATAGTGTCGATGGATATTTTGGTCACATAGCATAAGCGTAATGTAGAGTCAAACCGACTCATATAACCGAGCATAATATGCTATATCGAAAACTGTCATCACAAATGCTTTCAGAGCAGACATTTTCCAAATTCCAACAGGTAGTATAGCCCTATATGTTTTAGGGATCCGTTCCTTGAAAGGAAAAAGAGGAACCCTTATACCCCCGTTGTCCGTCTGTCCGTCTGTCCGTGTGTCAAGACCTTTTTATCGGGAATGCGTAGAGGGTTCAAGTTGAAATTGATATCAATTATTCAGGTTGGTGGTCCTTTAAAGCTGTGAAAAAATCAAGCTTCTAGGTTAACGCAATCAAACGATACGATCGTTTATGCTGTAAAAAGTACATGGCGCATGATGAATGTGGTAAATACAAAAAAAAAACATTTACATACAGCCACATGAGTATACTTATAGATGAATTTTCCGAAATAATATTTTTGTTATGCAAGACCTGGCGGGATTTTTTTTCTATCCCCAGCCGGGGATCGAACCCGGGACCTCTTGCATGGTAGGCAGAGCCACAAACGCACAATACAAATAGAGGACACCTAACAAACAAAAAAAATGTAATATTTAACCTAAAGTGCCACATTAGCGATATAAGTAATTGGAAGTAAAAATTAATGTTTGGGAACATTGATTCTTTGATTCCAATTATGTCACTAACGTGACACTTTAGGGTACCATATTACCATATTTTACCATAGTTTAGGTGTCCTTTACCCATATGTACCATAAACATCATGCGCCATAGGAAGAAGGTAGGGCCACCGGCCGCCCTCAACGCAATAGCTGTTGGATTTTGAAAGAAGCCGGTACTGAGAGTATCCCATTCAGACCACTTGCTTCGATAGCCAACTAATCTCTGTTGTCGCTAACATTGTAGATATCGCCGATCTAATCAAAATCAGCAATTTCTTTGTATCAACCAAATATCGCGCCGGTGATAAATAGATAATAAATTCCTGCATGATGTGTAATTATCTCATTGACAAAAGGCCTTTGTCCTGTCCTAAAACAACAACTGGATAAATTCCTCAGCTACGAGTATATTTCAGGTGCGACAGGCGCTTTGGCGATCAAAATCCAGTTTTATTTCTATGACAGAGGCATTTCATTATAAACCAGTTGCACTGTTATGTCGGTGGCTTTGTGAGAGTAGTAAATGTGGCGGTTCCCGGATTGTGAGTCAGCTTGTTTGCTGTCAGTCGCCTGCGTCGGCGCATGATTCATCAGCGGCAGTTGTTGCGTGATATGACTGATGCGACAATTTCACTCTGATTTAACCACAAGGTTGTTTTCGGTTTGGCATTAATTGAACAGTCAGTGCACGTATCCGTGTCCTACTTAGGTGTCCTTATTTGCGTGTATATTATTTTGTGTATATTATCTTAAGAGGGGGAAATATATTGTAATATTTTCCTCTTTGAAGATACATTTTCAGGTTCTCTCTCTATGAGAAGTTTTGCGCCAGAGAAGCGTGGCGTGGCAACGTCCTAATCATACCCACCGACCATGACGGTGGACGAGTAGACTTCTTTTATTATATTACTCCGTGCAAGTTCGTTAATTAGAACATTAATAAAATATCTGCCAAATAAAATGGTTTTGCGAAGACTGATATCGCCGTTAGTTACAAGGAATGAAATATTTGTAAAACAATTCTAACTAAAGCTACCTACGTGTGTCTTATTAATCTGCTTGTAAACGGAATAATATCTTTAAATTACTGAAACAACAATTTCGTAGGTACTCACCTTTTGTAAAAGTTATAAGAATTTGTAGATATGTCTACGTATACAATACTACTCTAAATATTATTAGTAAATCATCAGACAGCAAATTTAGAGTCTCATGTCGATAACATTAATAAATCGGTGCAGGAAAACTCGATTAATTTTACAGACGTTTTTATTTCAAGCCAAAAAAAGTGCAATTTATTGCATATCATTGCAGACAGCGACAGCAGACGCTAGCAGGGCGGGGCTCGGCGCGCGGGGAGGGGGCAGAGAAGGTTGTATTACGTCATCAGACTCGACCGCATCCGGGTTCGGCGCACGCGCCGCCCGCCCCGCGCCCCGCTGCTGTCACCGCCCTGCCGCGCCGCCGCTGTAGCCGTGCAGCCTGCCGCACCGAGTCCGAATTTGGGTCTTTTTGGACTGGCTGAAAATAATCACAGTCGCTTCAAGAATTATGAGCAGCCTTGAATGCGCTAGTCATTTTTTAATACCTGCCCCCTTTACATATGCGCAGCAAGCCCCGCCATACTCACCCAGCGCTCTTAACTTCTGAGGCGACTTTATACTACGATCGACCTACCAGCAGCCTATACTTACCAATTAATTTTTCCCAAAAGATGATTCTTGAACCACTGACCGACATCGCATTTTAGGAAAATCTTGGTGATCTTGATTAGAAACCTTTCGTTTGTGACACACATCTAGCGAGAGTTGTCACGTGAAGACACGTCGTCATCTTGGCACCCAACCTATGTGACAAAATGATCTCAAAATTCATAGGTGAGAGTTTCTTCTCCCTTCTGTTTCGACAGTGGTCCAATGTAAGTATAGGTGGGGCAAAAAAATGTTTAAATATAGCAACAAAGAAATTTGCCTTTGACTTTTGACCCTTTCAGACTTTATCGAGGTGGAATCAAATCAATTTATAAGTGTTATTTAATTTGTTAGTGTCGTTCGTTACACAATTCAGAGAATGAAAAATAAACGTGGCTTAAATAGTAGCAACAATCTTTATTAAACAGACACGCTTATTTTCACAAATATAACGGTTATAGGTACCACGGATTACAGATATGTACTACTATTGTACTAGTATACTAACATTCATACCAAGTAGCTTTCCTTAATGCCTGTCTACCCCTAATCTGCAAAAACGACACTAGAATAAGTCCGTGAGTTTGGAGACTTCGTGCCACAATCTTCGTCGGTTCCGTGTCGGCGCAGCTCACTGTTGCCAGGCCGCGCCGCCGCGCCGGGCCGACCGACCCTCGCCGCGGCCGTGGCAATCGGAAATTGCCCGAATTCTAGGCCACGGCTGTTAGCCTCGTGGTTAATTCGTCTTTTACTTGCATCATTTGGAAGCTGGCTTGTGTAGTTTCTTGTCGGGGGAAATAGTTCTGGCCTAGAACTTCTGGCTAAACTGTGTATCTGCCACGTATGGGAAAACGCGTGACGCTATGCTGTGGTGTTGGAAATAGTTATATCAGGTGATGTGATAGCAACTTGTCACATAAGGTTTTCCCTTCATACATCTGAATCCTAAATGTTGATGCTGTGGGATTCTTAGGCGATCTTGCATCCACCTTGTGTGTGGGGTTTACATTTAAGCCATGTGTATTATTTTTAAATTGTTTAATATCTGTTTATAAGGTCAAGATAGAAATGTCATGGTAAATACCCAAGAATACGTTTATAACAAGTATATGGTGGATTGGTTATCGAAAAGGGCGAAAGCGAAAACCAAGAAACTGATTTACAAATGATGAGATATCAATTAGTTAATTTAAGTTTAGGTACTCGTAAGGTCTTATAAAAATAAAACAAAACATAAACATGTATAAACAGGCACGTACATGTAAAGGAGAGATATATATGTCACCGGAAAATAATACGATCCGCAAGTTTATAAATTTCCTATTTTTTTTTCCGCAAGTTTATAAATATACTAACCTAACCTAACATAACCTAACCTAACCTAACCTAGCCTAATATAATCTAGAAGGAAGTTTATAAATTTCCTAGGAAATTTATAAACTTGCGGATCGTATTATTTTCCGGTGACATATATAAAGGTGCTACTTATCCTTATCACAGTGGTCATTTCAGTCCAGTGAAAGTTCTCTTGTCTGAGTTAATTTCTCAATTTGCTTAAAGTTCTTTAAGCAGTTTCAATAAATCATGCAAAATAACCAAAAAAATACCATCTGATGCCGCCTTTACAGTTACCTGCAAGTTGGCTCGTACGTAGGTAGGTTTACAGTTACCTGCAAGTTGGCTCGTACGTAGGTAGGTTTACAGTTACCTGCAAGTTGGCTCGTACGTAGGTTAGACGGGAATTCAAAAAGACGCTGCTAACTTTCTCAGAGCCTTGAAAAGTTGAGACTGATTGAAGTTAACGCTATATTTAGTCAAGTAATAATGAAGTTATGTGGTTTTAATATGAGATGACTTCTAGACAACTAGGCATAGTTATAAGTGTGGGCCTAACTGTCTACTCTACATCAAGTTCAGAAGGGGGACAAATCGATCCCATTAAATCATCATCCGGCTCTTCGGCATATTATGAACTTATGAAAATAAATGTCAGGAACGAAACGGCTCACTCGACTCTGTATTTCGCGGATATCAGTTGAATTCGACAACTACTCGTACTTCTTAGATAACCGGTTACCGAAAGTTGCCGAGGTCGACCCGCCGCGGGCCAGTACAGCGGGGAGAAGGGGGAGAGCAGGTCGTGGGAAGAAACGGGTCTCGGCTCGACTCCCGAACTCCCAACTGTCCCAACTTCACGAATCCCGCTCGAGACGAGATTATCTCGTCTGAAAAGGACAGCTTTAGGCTTGGTAGTTCCGGCTGTGCTAGTTCCCGCCCCGCCTTTCACCGGGCAAGGTCGTCGTGTGCGCCACTTTCTTTTATACCATTAGCGATTCACCGTGCGGTGCATGCCAACGTGGAATGCGACACCCAAATTTATAGCGGTGACGTCACAGAGGTGAATCACCCGGCTACATTAGCTGGCCTGTCCGGTCCGACCGCTTCGACGGGATTAGCATGATTACCCTATATCAGTGAGGCTGTAAACTGTTCGTCGTTTTCGGGGTCATCATGAGTGTTTATTGTAGGCCAAATATTTGGGATTTTTATGTGGGAGTCCTGGAAAAGTCGTTAAAGACCGTAGGTATCAAATAGAGATCTTTTTTTGAGATGCTATGCCCCTGCTATAGGTAAAGATAAAATAGATATGTCATGTCCATATCATATAATTGCTCAATTCATGCAATGGCCAACCATGGATTGATCATTTCTTGAAATCTCCTATGTACTTCATGAGCTGGCCGAACGTTTGATGAAATGGTCATAAAGGGTTCAATTTCATGAAAACACGACTATTTCAAAGCGTTTTTATTCATTATTACCACTTGGTGTCTTTGTGTTATACATGTCGAACTAACACGAAGATTATAGGGGGGCCCTCAGCGATCGCCGCAATTAGAGCTCATCTACTCTACCGCGGTGTTTGGCACTAAAAGTAGAAGACACTCCTCCTATAGGAGAAACCTACCGTTTTTAAAGGACGAAAACAGTTAAACATAATCTATGCTGTTTCTCTATACATTTTGCTAATGTGCGTCTCTAGCTAGAACATACATGTGCCTGACAGGAGATAAACCTATCGTCGCTCTACTGCAGAGATGGTTTAGATGCAGGTATAGCTCTCGCCTGAGCTTAGTTTAGGGGAATATTTTGAGAAAAAACAAACATAGAGGTAAATAGCCTAGACTAGTGATTTAAATAACTAGCTATTACATCACATGACTGAGTTTTCGAGTGCGCTATCGTCATATCCGGCCCACTGAGTTTATATCGCTATGCCTGAGAAATTTTAATTAATGAGGATGAACTGCTACTATACTAAATCGCCTACAAGTGATTGTACAAAACCCTATAAAATGGAGCAACATAAGTACACGTAATGCCAATTTTGTTGGCCTCTATACACGCCTGAAGAGAGAGCGGCGCATGAAAACAACAGTTTCTTTTTATGTAGGAGGGGAAAAAAATGGAATCACCCATGCCCCAGGAGTCAGACCTCCCTGCTATGTCCGGGTCCCTACACATTGAGCGGGCATCAGCTCGTGTGCTATACGGACAAAAAACAACCCCTTTGTTGTGTTTTGTGAAAAAATTATCATACGATGTTACTGAGCCATGGGTGACAACAAGATATCTCTACGTTATCATGCATGGGCGAGAGAGGGAGAGGCGTCAGTTAGCTCAGAGGCCAATAACTCTGGCGCTGGCTGTACCTAGGAGTAGAAAGCCCTTTCTACTGATGAGGTCGATTCGTATAATGTGTGATTCAGAATGAGAAAAATCTTATCCAAATATGATCATATCATCGAATTGGAAGTCATCGAATATGCAGTAATATGCATCCCACTCACCAGTTTTTAAATTATACTTTTAACTTTATTGCACGATGCTAAAACATTACATTATTTAATTAAATAATATAATGTTTCCTTTTAAGGAAAGGTGTTATAATAATAAATATGTTTGAAGCAGTATGAAGTCCTTAGCTGCTTTGGTGAACCATGATCATGGTCTGTTTTTATCGTGTTCATTTCTTTACTAGATCTTGATATGTAACCACCCTTCCGTCTGACCACATTTACTTATGTACTTAGCCCTTAATTCTAAGAGAAGGTACAAAGTAATAATAACATGTTTATTCATATTCATATTCTTTATTGCACAGAAATCTTAATAGTAACAAAACATTTTATGAGCAAAGGCGAGCTTATCTCTAAAGAGAGATTTCTACCAGCAAACCTAGGCAGGACAGGAAAAATTGTGCAACAGGAGAGTCCTAGTGCGCAATAAAACTGTACACATCTAATTGTTTACAACTAAAACATAATAATGTAATAAATGATATACACTAAATTTTATCTTACTAAACAAGATTAACAATAATTATACTAGTGGCCCTGTGAGCAGTAGACCTCGCTAACAGGGGGGACTGTGAACAAATTTATAGGAAAGTATTTTAGATTCAATCAAAATCAAGTAGTACCAATAACTTTGTAAACTACATTTTGCGATTTAATATACAATCTATAGACTTTTAACGAAAATAGTTATAGTCTATTTAACTCACTCTCATGGTCTGTATAGATCCTCTTTACTAATCCGTCTCCTACTTCGAGGAGTCCAAACTTGGTATGTTTTGAAAATATTTCTTGGATTTAAAAAAAACAGGCAGCCGAAATGTAATGGTATTATTTTATTTTTAGAACCGGCTCATGAAGCCCTTTAATTTGATACCCCGATACGATAGGTTTCAGACAAAAAAAACATACAAAAAATTATGACGTCATAACCCCCCTCAAGGAGAAAATCGAGAAAAGCTCTCGACAAAAAACCTTTTAATTCAAGGAATACGTGTGCCAAGGTTTGGGAGGATCGGTTGAAAACTGTAGCCCCTAGACAGGAATTGACAGACACACATAGAGACATAGAGACAGACGAAAACAACATCGGACTCCTATCTTGTCGAAATGGAGCCCTGCGCTCGCTTCGCTCGCTCGGTCAAAAACTAGGTTTATCCAACCTACCTTCCGCTGAAAGATGTTTGCACAGAAAAAATACGAATCGGTAACCAATCAATGAGCAAATAAGATTTTGGCAAAACATACCGTCGCTTAGTCGTGAGGTAGTTAGAAAGTAGTACCGTAATCGTGCAGAGATCCGGGACCGAACGGAACTGGGTATAATCATGTAACAAACAACGTTGCATCATAATGTTACGCGCTCTGTGAATGGAATGGGTGACAAGACGCTCTCATTGATTGAGGATTGGTGCAAGGTTTGAGACCTTGCTATTCGTATGGACTCCACGTCCATACGATGAACATGGTGAACGTACATTTGGCGTTAGGAGTTTTGTGCAGCGGAATATGACCCTAAAGACTACCACCGCCGCCGCTACCATCATCGTCATGTATTATAATTAGGGTGTAATGAGGTAGGTGGAAATCATTCGGATTTTAGGATTGAATGTAATGTTACGTGAGCTCGAAGTTCGAAGTCAGCAACATTATGGCAGTCAGAAGCATTATCAATTTATTATACTTATACAGAGTACCTATGTAGTCAATCGGCCGTGTATATAATGCGACCTGGATACATCGTGCAAAAAAAAGCCCCAATGAGGGCAACTAATGATAGCGCTGAGCCCCAGGAGACCCAGGGAGGGGCAGGATATAATACAAAAAGGAATTATACTTTTCAACTAAATAATGTATATCTTATATATATATATATATATATATATATATATATATGTTACGGCTAAAGCTAGGTGTGAAACTACGACTACGCTGTGAAACTAGCCTAGGTATAATTAAAAATAAACTTAAGTTTAGTCAGTTAATGTCAACCATATTTTCTCACCCATCTTTAGCCTCAACAGCGTCGAGGCTAAACTACAGTTTAGCCGACTAATGTTGAAATCATTTATCGCAATGAACATTATTTCGGACATTAGCCGAGGCTCGAAATTAATCGACTAGCCGGCTAAACTTAAGTTTAGTTTCACACCTAGCTTTAGCCGTAACATATACATTATTTAGTTCGTGCTGCATGGCTCCAACATTGCGATCTCGTGCACCAGAAGAAGTAGCAAATCCTCAGCAAATCTGAAGCGTTCCGTTCGACGTAAATTAAGCAATCCGATTTATTGTAGTTCTTTAGCGTATATGAAACGTGAACACAGTAGTGATGTGTATAACTCATTTCGAAATTGAAACCTTATCTATATTAGATACTCGTGCTCGACAATTTAAACGTTTATTTCTTCATAGGTTGTAGTGTTTGGCTACATTTCGCTGAACCCAGGGATATTTATAGCGGCAACACTACAGAAAATGTCATCATAGCGTTTGTTGACGTAG
The DNA here is from genome assembly GCA_949825045.1 of Argyresthia goedartella. Classification (NCBI taxonomy): domain Eukaryota; kingdom Metazoa; phylum Arthropoda; class Insecta; order Lepidoptera; family Argyresthiidae; genus Argyresthia; species Argyresthia goedartella. The sequence goes on along the minus strand of OX463812.1, from coordinate 27,593,118 downwards.
TCTGTAGTTTCCCCCAGATCGCTATTCGTGTCATACATAACAAACCATATTTTCATGATTTAAATTTAACAAATTTAAATTGACTAATAAATAATACAAGAAGACTAGCCCCCGAACAAAAAGTCGTACTCCGGTAGATAGCAAAAATTCCGCCCAGGCACAGATGGCGTTAGCCCTGTTTGCTGTCAATTTGCTGTACCTTATTGCCCGAGCGAGCGAAGCGAGCGAAGGGCTCCATTTCGACAAGATAAGAAGCCGATTTTGCTTTCGTCTGTCTCTATATCTCTATGTGTGTCTGTCAGTTCAGGTCTAGGGGCCACAGTTTTCAAGCGATCCTCACAGAACTTGGCACACGTGTTCCTTGAATTAAAAGATTTTTTTGTCGAGAGCTTTACTCGATTTTATTCTCCTTAAAAAATACATAAAATACCGTTCCGTACCACCGCAAAATGTAAGGGATGGTATTTAATGAATAGGTTGGATTTAATGTATCAAAATGTTCATCAAAAAGTTATTGGTCCGGCAAATTTCATGATCCATGTATCTATTCATATTCATATTCATATCCATTTATTTATTGCTTATCATTAACAATGATACCCCGTGAGGGCACTACAATGTGAGTGTTCAAACTTACTATCTATTTATATTAATGTCATTTTCTATACTAAGTAGGTAACAGTTTTGGTAAGTATCTTTATTAATAATTTTATGTAACAATAGTCACTTTTCCTATTAATAAGTCTTATGTTAATTTGTCGTTTATGTATTCATTTATTGAGTAATAGAATTTTTCTTGTAGTAGTTGTTTTAACTTATTAATGAATGTTTGGTATTTTTCTTCCTGTTTTATATTTTCGGGAAGGTGGTTGTATATTTTAATTGACATAGTTAGTTGACCTGTAGACGACACTTTGAGCCGGGAAGTTGTTTCAACTAATCGTTTCATTCGGGTTGGTCTTAGTGAATAGTTCATCGGAATCTCTGCAAGTTTTTTGTAAAACTCTGGATATTTTCTAACGAATTTGCAGGTTTCTAGGATGTATATACATGGAAAGCTTAGGACCTTTAGATCTATTAAGTGTGGTTTACATGTGTCCATTTGCCCAATATTTACTAGGATTCTTAATAGTTTATTTTGTGCTGTGAAAATAGTAGTGGCTTCTGTACTGTTACCCCACAAGATGACGCCATAGGTAAGCCAAGCATATGCATATGCGTAGTATGTTGTTAGTGCAGTCTTTAGATCAGTTGTTTTTTTTAATTTCACGGAGTGCGTATGTAAATTTGGAAAGTTTTAATCAAATTTTGTTAACATGGTACTTCCAGTTCAAGTGGGTATCTATGTCAATGCCCAGGAGTGTAAATGTGTTGGTCGTTTGTATTTTTGTATCATTGAACGTAATGTTTATATGGAAAAAATGACATTATTTTCGTTTTGTTAAAATTTATTTCTAAGTTATGTTCTTTTAACCATGCTACGCATTTATAGAGAATGGAGTCTAATTGTTGATTTATATTTTCATTATAAGAGCACGATGTGAGCAGGGAAACGTCATCTGCAAATAGTACACATGGCTCATCCATGATTTTTGGCAAGTCATTCATATAAATTAAAAAGAGTAAACAACCCAGCATCATCCCTGGGTTATCGACGCTTTCATTTTTAATATATCGGATCTTTCGATTTTTATTTCTTTAGTCAGGGGGTCTAAGTGTTCAATTTCTACGATTTGTTGTCTATTTGTCAAATATGATTTGAACCAGTTATAAGCCACACCACGAATCCCTATTTTGTGTAATTTATTCAAGAGAATGCTAAATTGTACTTTGTCGTATGCTTTTGTCATGTGCAACATGATCCCGACAGCATATTTTTTATTTTCAAGTATTTTAAGTATCTCTTGTAAATATTTATAAACTGCTAATGTTGTTGATCTATTCTTTCTAAAACCGTTTTGTGATTCATCAAAAATCTGGTATTTTTCGCAAAATTTATAAACATGGTTACACATTGCTTTCTCTATTACTTTTGAAGCAGTTGGCAGTAGTGTGATAGGGCGGTAATTGTTCGGGTCTGTTGTGGTGTTTTTCTTGTGTAATGGTATTACAACTCCTATTTTTAGACTATATGGAAAGACGCCCTCGTTGAATGACTGATTAGTGAGATGACATAGAGGAATACATAGTTAGTTGTTCTGCACATTTCTTAAATATGGTAGGCGGTATTTGTATGTAATCAGTTAATTTAAAAGTTTGTATGTTGTATTGAAAAAAAATGTGCCTCCTCTATTTAGACCATATATTTATCTACAGTTTACCTATAATATTTAAGTAATGAAAAGGACAAGAACATTGGGAGTCGTCGTGACCTCCTAGACGCCATAATCGATTTTGTTGTGACTCGGAACGCGGTGATACTGAGCATTAAATAACTTGTTACGCTACAAACAAGAAAGAACATCCCTAGTTATGTCAAAAATAAATGTCAATTGTTGCTTGCTTTTATTTAATGCGTGGTTGATATTTTTCGTTGTAAAAATCGCTTTAAAGACGGTAGGGAAATTTCTTTCATTTAGATTTTTAAGAATAATTAATACTCATAAAACCATGTATTTATTGTCTATGAAGTAGTAAATCGAAGTCATGGCGCGACCTTAGTGTGTGTAAACATATTCAAGGGCGCGACAATATATTTTTCTACGATTACAAGCTTATCCGTTTACAATGGAGCCTGTCAACCCTCGGGCGAAGAAATTGAAGAGCCCTGATGCATCGCTCAATGCGAAGAATTGTATCACGTAAGAATTCTGAAGATAATTCTTGAAAATCAAAATTAACCTCCACTATATTTTTTACTTCAAATTTTTACGAGACTCATGGTTTCAGCTGTACAAATGTTCCGGAAGGTCTGTTGGAGGCAAGTGCAGCCAAGAAGCACTTCAGCAAGTTTGGTCGCGTTCAACGAATCCGACTGTTCATCAAGAGACAGATGTGCATGATTGAGTATGATCAGCCGGCCTCTGTTGATAAGGCGGTGCTCAATGCTGGGGCTTATGATGGCTTTATGTTCGATGTTGTACGCAACAAGCCAAGGATGTAAGTTTGTTGACTGATTAATTAGTTACTAGGAAATATTGTAGTGAAAATGGCCCAAGATTGGACCAAATAGAAAACTGTTATGTCCCTGCTGAGGACAGGTTGAGGTGATGATGAAGAAATATAACTGTGAAATGTTAAGTTGTTTAAGCCCCACAACATGTAATAAGTGAGACAGTTCCACACACAGACTAAACATGGCTTTTATTTCTATATAGATAATGTCCCTGGCAGTTCACACGCCTTGAGGTTATGCCTATTAGTATTTTGCCAGGCTTATAAATATTTATACACCGAATCATGAGTGTCTCACTCACACAGAAGGAGACGCAGCAGCAAAAAAGAGGATGATCCCGAGTGGCTTCCTGATGAAGATGTGGAAGGAGAGCTGGCAGCCATGAGAGGAGCACCCACATACCGAGTAACCAGGCAAAAACGTGAGTCACTTAATACAGTTTATATATTTGATTTTGAGGGGCGAAGGAATAAAGGCCTCCCAATCATTTTACTAGTTTTTTTGTCACTAACACACTGTTAGTTATCTGTATGTACTTTTTTCAAATTATAATAGTAGTTTATGTGACTGATACATGATGGACGACATTAAAACTCTGTTATATCTGTCATGTTAATATCACTTCAGAGTTTTAATGCCAAATTGTGTACAGTTACATAGACTAGTTTATCTACACACATATCTATGATGTGTGCAGGGACCGCATGTTCGACCGGCATTGTGGCACTGATCATTGCTCTGCACTTGTTTAGCTTGTTCAGTAGTACCAACTTCACAGACAAACTAGGGGCAGCACGCAGATATGCATCGGTGTTCGAAATTTGAATGTCATAATATGTTGAAATATTGATACATTATGATCATAATGTATCAATATTCTGATAAGAAATGAGTTTTTACCAAGTAGTATATCATTATGCTGGTTGCAATGTGTGGTTTTTGGACGCAGTAAAGAGGGTTTATGATATGTGTGTAGATAAACATAATTTATTAACTCCTTGCAATGCCACCTACAGACACACACACAACAATGACAAAAATATAACTGTCATTGTTATTTTGTACAACAGTAAATAAGAATTCATTAGCCAAGAGAGATTGCTAATAATAAAAATGGAAGTTAAAGTTGATGAATGCATCATTATAATTAAATAGATATCTCTTCAGGTTTCTGTAAGTAATATGCTGAAGAAACTTTTTTAACAAATCATGTTTCGACATTTCAGCCATGGAACTGGAAGAATCAAAGCCATTAACACCAAGTAAAAGAGTAGTTCCGAAAAAAACAATTCCAGTGCTGCCCAAAGTCAAAGTGTGAGTATATTTTCCTGTGGCAAAAATAATCTTTGAAAAGTCTTTGAGTATTACATGCCTTACAATAACCATGTAGGTTCAAACCAGTGTGTCGGTTAAGGGTCCATTATTTATTACCCTGGCTTACACTTACACCCTTCAAGAGACAACCTGATCAAAAAATATATAATTTTCACAGATTGGTTAGACTACTATTCAACGACTGTCTTGTAATTTCATGAATAATAATTGATAGATTTTTAAACTTAAGTTGAATAAAGGTCTTGTAATTTCATGAATAATAATTGACAGATTTTTACACTTAAGTTGAATAAAAGTCCCTTCAATTCAATATGTTGCGTGCATCATTGTACAGCACCCAACCACCTCGACCAATGGACGCTCCAGCAGTCACAGCCCAGCCGACCACTCTCAGCACTTCCGAGGCTGCAAACGAGCTATTACAGTTGAGAGCCAAGTTCTCGATCACAGTGGATGAGCAGTGGCGCACTCTTGATGCCAGGGACAGGTGAATATCTAGCCGGTGCAATAATACAATAATCTTAGCAGAACTATTGTTACAACTTCATATAACAACCTCTGTGGTGTAGTGGTAGAGGCTGTGCTTCCCAAGAAAGGGTTCGAATCCGGCTGGGGGAAATAAAAGCCCCAGGGCTTGGATGTTTATAATATATGTATGTGACGTCACTGTTTCTGGTTTCCTAGACACAGGGTATCCTAGTGTGGGGCCAGAAGCAATGTATGTGCCTGTATGTAAATGTTTATGTTTATAATATTGTTAATGGGGCTGAAGTAGGTCAAAATAGCCTTATGTAAATCTCAAGTTTCGCAAAACAGGAGTATTAAAGCAGTTGATTCTCTACTACTCTATTACCTTGTTAAGCAAGTTTGTAATGCATATATGTATTATTTTATGGAAATAAATAATTATTATTATATGCATAAAGTTGTCATACAAATCACAAAGTATACATAGCGCAGCACTATACTCTTTGTCCACCGTCCTATAATAATAATACCTTGGACACTATTTCCACACATTGATCTAGCCCCAAACTAGGATTCCCTGTATCTTGGGTACTAGACAACGATACACATACTTATATAGATAAATATTATACGTAGATAGATAACCAACCTTGACTAGGGTACAAACATCCGTTCTCATCAAACAAATATTTGCCCCCACCGGGACTCGAACCTGGAACCCTTGGCTTCGTAGGCAGGGTCACTGCCGACTCGGCCATTCGGGTCGTCTAATAATAATAATTGTGTATGTACCTCAGGATCCTGCGCGCTTGGGGCGGTGCGGGCGCGCGCGTGACGCTGGGCGGCGCAGTCATCGGAACCTGCCGCGACATGTGTCCCGAGAAGGAACGCCTCATGCGCCAGGCGGAGCATCAGGTAACTATGTCACTATTGTGTAACGCCAGCGAACCGCAGCGTCTCCGTTTCAACTTGGGCAAAATGCTTTCGTGTGTCTGGGTTTCTGTTTAGCTGTATTCTTTTTTATTTGTATTTGTATTACGTACGTCATTTAATTTTAATGTCTCCCATGGACTCCTAGTTGTTGTGCTTGTCTTCATCAACATCGTTAAAATGAGAATACAAAACGTGTTCTATGTTATGCCGCCCTCCGGTTAGTTTTCTCTCTATTCCATACCATCCCGGGGTGCATAGTTTTAGTTGTTTAGTTTAGTGTTACTTGTTTGTGACCTATATATAAAAACCCAAGCCGGGCTAAGCATCTGATTCCGTCGTCCCAGGTGATGACCCTCGAGTCAGTCCCGGGCTCCGACGGGCAGCTGGACCCGCTCCGTGCCGTCAAGCAGTACAGCCGCAGCTCCGCCGACCAGGAGATGCCCATGTGCTACGAGCTGCGGCCTGCACGGGCGCTGCGCATGACCTGCGCCTACCTGCTCACTCAACTCGCTGATACCTCGAGACAGGTGCGTCGAAACATTCATATAATCATTATCATCCTTTACAGTATGAAAAAGATAACATGGTGCTGGGCGGGTGTCAGTTAACATTGATTAACCAAATGCATGGATTCACCATTTTCACATTTGTGAATTGAATGCATAAAAATAAAGTCAAGCCTTTTCTCTAACACCGTGGAAGAAGCATATTTATGTTAATGAAATTAATTGATAATATCCCTGAGTGCGGATATCAGTGATGATGATGACAACTCTTCTATTAGTTCAACTGATTTGAACTATTTAGATTATTTTCGATTGTTTTGCTGACATCCCCAGAAAGTGGATTTAATGATGTTTAAGGATATCTGTCAATCACTTCTAAAATTTTATGAACTTTAGGTCAATGTAGAACACTTCCCATTTGTAACACAGGACCTATGCGGTCGATTAGGTCCGAATATCAGAATGTACAATCATTGTATTGACCTAATCTCAAAATGAACTTTTCCCAAAATGACTGATTTTCATAATGACCTTTTTTACGCTTGTCCTAATTTCAGAATATCTGACAGAAACAGTACAGTCAGCCGGATTACAAATCTAACACTTTTTAATGTATCACTCTGTCCCTGTCTCTCGCAAAATCGTGTTTATCGAAATATCAAGAGTTCACTGCTGGTTTGCTTCGGAAGGTTTTGAGGGATTATTTTGTGTTAGAAGTTTTTACGGTTGTTTTTGTTATTATAATATAATTATCCATAAAATAAGATAATGTCTATGTCAATAAAGTCCACTACAAGGAATCAAACAAACAAATTACAGGAAGCAACTTCAAAGCCTAGCAGCCGGAGAAATTTCTAAAATTCAGTTCTTACTAAATATCAACATCCTAAAACAGAGGATGCACTAAATTTGTTTGCTAAAAGTTGTGTTTAATTAAGTTTTAAAATGTACTTTGTCGGGCTGTACACTAATTTGACAGTTTTATTTCAGTCATTTACAATCAAGTACATAATGAATTTCAGTAATTTTGGGAAAAGTTCATTTCAAGATTAGTACATTGTGTTGACCAGTACATTCTGACATTTGGACCTAATCGACCGCATAGCACAGGACTACGAACAGAACGGAACGGAGGCGTTATATGCGTTTGGGGTTAGAGGTTGGGTGAGTGTGTGTATGTATGTACATTAGCATTTTGCTGTAAAACTGCTGGACCGATTTCGATGTTTTTATTTTTTGCTGAAACGGCTATAATTGTTCTTAGATATGTTTTACGGTTGTTTACTACTTACTAGGCGGTACTACAGCAGCCACTTGTTTGACGCTTGAGTGAAACAAATTTTAGCAGTTAGGTTTCATGAATATATCGGTGGAGTTTTAAATGTTTAATAAATTTGCTTGTTGTATAACATTGCAACGTCGTCTGACCTTCTGTCAGGGCCTGTCCGTCTACACGATGCAGTGCGGAGTCACCACGTCACTACGGTACGCTCTAGCGCACTTCCCCTCCCGCCCAGTTTCACCTCAACTCAGACACCGCCCCGCAGCCGCAAAGCATCGTGTGATGTGCTCAGGCCGTCCGATACTCGGGCGATGAATATAAACGTCTCGTATTCGACGACCCGAATGGCCGAGTCGGCTGTGACGCTGCCTACGAGGCCAAGGGTCCCGGGTTCGAGTCCCGGTGGGGGCAAATATTTGTTTGATGAGAACGTATGTTTGTACCCTAGTCATGGTTGTTTATCTATCTAAGTATAATATTTATCTATATAAGTATGTCTATCGTTGTATAGTACCCAAGATACAGGGAATCCTAGTTTTGGGCTTGATCAATGTGTGTAAATAGTGTCCAAGGTATTATTATTATTATTTATTCGGAGATTGATATACTAGTGTCAAAATCTCGCTGCCCGCGGGGCAATAAAATGGCGACGTTGTGCTCTCTGTCGCACTTAGAGGCTTTGTAATCCAATATCTGAATCGAAAAAAAAAACATTATCGAACCTGTTCACAAAACTTCTCGAGAATCACTGGTGGCATCCTGCTACCGCGTTTTATTACCCTACTACTACTTCTACTACTACTACTACTACTACTACTACTACTTCTACTTCTACTTCTACTACTACTACTACTACTACTACTACTACTACTACTACTACTACTACTACTACTACTACTACTACTACTACTACTACTACTACTATATAGGTAGTGAGTGACACGTTGTTTTGTATTATGTCAGGTGACACTGGCCGACTGGTTTCACTTCATGTGGGATCGCTTCCGCGGCATCCGCAAGGACATCACGCAGCAGGCTCTGTGCTGCGCAGGTGAGACTGCAACTCAATATTCTGCTTGTGTTTGTCGCCTAGCGCTAAGCCACCTGAATGATAATGTAATGTAACATAGTGTAATATGCAGGATGACATTTAATTAGCTGACCATATTTTGGGAAACATGGACGCAAATGAAAGCAGCTGATTACAATTTACTATGGGAAAAAAATTAATCGTTTGCGACCATATGTTTCATAGGAAAAGTGGTTCGTATGATTGCCATTCCCCAAGATATGGGCAGCTAATGAAATGTCGCTGTATATTCATTCAGTGCGTTGAAGAGCCTGCACAAGGATGAATCAATGTTAGCTAATCTAGAGAACTAATGGTTTGTATACTTTTCTACGTGGCAGAATCAATCAGCCTGGTGGAGATGTGCGCGCGATTCCACGCTCACTGCGCGGCGCGACTCGCCGACCTAGACCATACTCAGTTTGACCCCAAACTGAACACCGACAACCTCACCAAGTGCCTGCAGACTCTGAAGCACATGTATGCAGACGTAGGCAGCGACGCGAAGCCGAGGGAAGCGGAGTTCCGAGGATATATTGCGCTGCTCAACTTGGGGGATTCGAACTTCTGGTGGGAGGTACGTACTCCTTACCCATAATGTTTGTAAACTTTGCCGCTTGTCACGAAAGTAACAAGAACCCCTCGCTTCAGTATTGCTTGAAGCCATTCTTGTGTGATTTTCCGAGCAAGATGCGTCAATTCGTCGGACATTGATTGGATTTTTGTTGTCTGTTTCTAGATCAAACAGCTGCCGGCAGAGATTCAGAAGTCCGAGCCGATCATGTTCGCGATGAAGGTGTTCAACGCGTTAGACAACAATAACTACGTGCGGTTCTTCCGTCTGGTCCGTGAGCGCGCAACCTTCCTGCAGGCGTGCATCCTGCTGCGGTACTTCAACGACGTACGCGCGCGCGGCCTGGCCCGCATCGTGAAGGCCTACGCGCCGCGTGGGGGCTCCAAGTACCCCGCACAAGAACTCATCAACTCCCTAGCCTTCGAGAGCTATGAGACCATGCGCTCCTTCATTAACCACTACGGCCTGCGATGCGGGAAGACGGACGAGGAAGAACTATCCGTGATCCTGGACAGAAATCAGTTCATAGAGGACAGCGACCCGTACCCGCTGGCCAGGGAACCGAGCCTCATCGAGTCGAAGCGGCACTGTTCTGTAGGCGAGGTGATTGCCGGCGGAGAGACCATGAGCAGAGCGTACGAGAACCACACGCTCTATTCCAGTTTTGACGATAATGGTGTGCTGAAAGAATCGTCTTTAACGGGAGAAGACCTCGGATACAGTACTCTCAATGACACCAATAAAGATTTGATAAAGCTGAAGTTAGAAATACAGAGATTGTCACAAGGGAATAGGGGCTTTAGTAGTGCGAAATCGAACCTGTTTGTAAAACCAGGACCGAGGTCTGTCAGTCCAAAATCTAAATTATTTTCGGGACCACAAAATTCTACAAAACAATTTTCGTTCAAGCCTGCCATACCGGTCGCCCCGATCGACGTCATCAAGTCTTCGCCGGAGAAGTCATTCGGGACAGATACTACAAGTACATTTTCATTTTCGAAACCTGAAAAAACTGTGCCGTTCAGTGTTTGGACTAAAGAAAAAGACACCAAAAATTTGATCAAAAAAGAGACCGGTGCCCATTCTAGCCTGTTTGGTGGGAATACAAATATGGAAGTAACTCCACCATTCGGTAGACCAACCAATGCTTTCCAGAGTTCACAGAATTTGTTCACAGGAACACCTGATGAAACCAATGTTTTCACCAAGAAGGCTGAAGTTAAATCTGCATTTGGTTCAACAAGCAGTGAGAAAGAGAACCGTTCTTTATTTGCAGTCCCAAATAGCAAACCCACCAACTTGTTTACCAGTGGCAGTGCTCCTGCCAATATTTTCGCAAAAAAGTCTGAATCAGCTGAATCCAAACCCGTTGCAGCAAGCCTATTCGGAAAAACAGAAAATAGTATTTTCGCTAAGCCTGATGTACCGAAATTTGAAAAAGTTGGCAATATATTCTCGAAACCTTCCGGGACTGAAAATGATCCAAAGACTATATTCGGAAGCGTGAAAACAGGTACAGGAAAACCAAACAATATATTTGGACACGAAATTAACAAGCAAGAAGGCGACAAAATTAAATCACTATTCACACCCAATGGTGATGTTCCGAGTAACAAACTATCTCCAGGCACGTTGTTCAAATGTGTCGCGGGAACACAAAACGGAACCGAAACCAACAGTATTTCGATATTTCAAAGCAAGAATCAAACAACTCACAACTCAGTAGCTACTAATATTTTTAACTCTATCAAACCGCAAAAGACTGATGATGTTTATAATTTCGTAGATAATCAAGATGAAGTTTTACAAAAAGATACAGAAAATAAGCAAAAAGAAGAGGAAGAGAGATTGCGAAGACAAGAGGAGCTGAGAATAGAACAAGAGAGAAAACAGGCTTTAGCACGTCAGGAAGAGGAGAGACAATTAGAAGAGATTCTAAAGAAAAAGGAGGAATCAAAGAGACTTCTAGAATTAGAGAAGCGAAAAAAAGAAGATGAACAGAAACAAGCAGAATTGAAGAGAAAACTGGAAGAAGAAAATAGAAAAGCAGAGCAAGCGAGGAAAGCGCAAGAGGAAGCGATATATAGAGAACGAGTTAAGAAAGAATCAGCAGTACTAATAGAAGACCTACTCAGTGAAGTAAACACAGAAACTGTGCTTGAACATATGAAAGAGGAATTAGACAAAATGAAATGTTTAATGTCTTACGCCGACGAGGTCCATATGGAAATCCTAGTAAATTTGTGCAACGAGATCTGTACCGCAGAGGCAATGGCAGAAAAGTTCATGACAGAAAAACTTATGAGAAAATGGTTCAATGTCTGGCGACGACATTTCTTGCGAAATACAAAGAGGCGACGATTGCTGGATAACACGCCAGTCTGGATCCCAGAACATACTCCAGATGAGCGGGCAAGCCTCCTGAGACGATTTGTAGAGGAGCCAACTTTAAAAAGTATGAATGCTTTTCACAGAGGATATTGCTTTACGGGCGAATTGAAGAGCCATCCAGCTCCACATCCTTACAACATTATGGAGGTTATCAAATCCCCCTTGCTGAAACGCATGAATCAAATTCACTATCCATATGACAAATGTTTCTTTTGGAAATTAACTCTGGTGTCGCCGGGATCCATGAAATGGCTAAGTAAAAAAGTTCAAATAGAGAAGTGGCTTTTGGATGCCTTTAGCGATAAAAATAAACATGACGTTTCTGATACTTTAATTCATTTGGGAAGACAATCTTGGAACAATTTGATGAATTTTGCTATCTCTGTGAGTTTAGCAAACAAAGATAATATGGATAACTACAATGAAGCCCTGGAAGGGACAAATGGGATACTGTTCTATGCTACAGAGGAAGACAATAATTTGATGGAATCTATCGAAAAGACTATCAAGCAAAAATATCCATATCAAGTGATCCCTGTGGCTATCATAATGCCAAAATTAAAAGTGGACTTGCTTAATAAGAAACTAGACAGTTTCCTGAATTATCTGAAGGATAATGACTCAATATCATGCTTCAGAATATTCTCTGTCAATCCTGAATGCGTTCATGATTCTCTTTATTCAGTTACAAAGAGTGCTATGAAATGGCTGGCCAAGAATTATCCAACAATTCCACCATTGGAGATTGATTGCCTCAAGTCCCTTTGCCAACGTTATTTGGGCAATGAAATTTGGTGTAAATTGAGATTAGAAAGGCAGACCCATTTAAGGCACATTCTCAAAGATTTGAATAAGTTGGTCAAGATATTCAATATTGCTGTGGAAAAATTGACTGCTACAATCACAAATGAAGATCTATTCAACTATCCGTCTTTTCCACTAGAATTCAAGCAGTATTTAAATGAGAATTCACCATACCCTAAGCCTATTGAATTTATAACCAGCAATGTAAAAACCTCGGAAAATGTTTCTGCAATAAAAGATATGATGAAAGTTTTGAGGTTGCCTGAACCCTACATGCAATTTCATCCAACGTGCGTTACACGTATGCATGATGGTTTACGAAAATATTGCAATCAAATAGGCTGCTTTAAGGACCCAGAAGAAGTTGTTTGCAAAGTTGTTGCTTTGTTACCAAATGCATTTTCAGACATGACTCTCCCCTCTGAACAATTTAGCCAATATTTCGAGCGGTATGGTATGCTGGACATATTGAACATCATTGTATATGAAAAGATTAACAGCTTGAACAACTTTGGTAATAGACACGCAATATATGAAAGAGAATTGCTGGAAGCTTATCGCAATTTTGACTGGATGTATGAAACTGATGTTGTCTGCAGTATGAAGCATAGGGCCTTAGAATATGAAGATGAACTAGATTTGGTGATTGAGGCAAAAAGACGAAAGATCGCCCACAACTCCCTGGAATACCTTATGTTGGAAGATAAGGATATGACAATAGTTGAAGAGAACATAACCGCTACCGCCGATAAAATAAGACAATATAGCAACTGCCATGAAGCTGTGAAGAAATTAGAAGAACAACTTGATGAAGAAAGGAAAAGATCTTTGGAACTTGAAAATGTACTCAGGGCGGCTTTAGGAAATGATTAGTGTTATTATAAAGAATGTAATGATTGTGAATTTACTAAAATAATATTGCATGTAAAATAGTAAAATAAGTAAATATTTTGTTAATTTGCTTTAATTTAACTACCAGTTGTTGAATTGAATGTAATTCAATTAAATCAAGGCATGTTGATCAGTGATTTGTCATTCTCATTTCTACATATACACACATCATCTTGTGGCTCCACAAGTTTGAGGCATTCATCAACTAACTCAGTGAAGATTGGATCCAGCATAAACTCTTGTAACAACTCTTCTGGATGTGTCGCTTTATCTAGCTGTTGAAGTATTTGTCTTACATGTGGGTTCTCTAAACATTTCTTCAATTCAACTGAATTATCTGAAAAAGAGAAGTATCAACTGAAGTTTCTGGTAATAATCATAATTCATACATTATCTACTTACTCTACACAAAAGGAAAAAGAAAATTCTTACCCAATAACTTCAGCATATCTACTGGCACTGTGTCCTCTGTGGGATAATCATATGTGGCCTCTGTAGTCTCTGCCTCATTAACTATGGGTGGAGGTGGTGCGCTGCAAGGAATCTCTTTATGCTTCTTACAACACACCACTGAACAACTGAAAACCAAGTGACAACATCAAGGATACCTTCCAACAAACCAACAAAACCCAATTTGTTAAAATCTGTCAAGCTGTTTGGGCTGTTTTTTACATTTTCAATCCCATATTCCGAAAACTGAATGAGCAAAAAAAAAAACCACAAGCATTTTTGGGGTATAGATATTGTTGACCTTAATTTGGGAGGGGGAAGTGATGGGGAGAGTGGGGGGGAACTCCCTTGTCCTCTTAGTATAGTTTTATTTGCTAGGAAATGTATAGATTTTGAGAAATAAATTATTTAATTTTTAAATTTGAGGTAATATTTACAAAATCTTTGCTACAAAAGTGACATAAAGCAACCCAAACAAGAAGGGAGGAGGCCGGTACCTTTTTTTTTGAGGTTACGTCTATGTTGATGATTATGATACCTATCAATTACCTTTTTTTTGAGGTTACATCTATGTTGATTTGATGATGATTAGGTCAGAGTGTCGATAAGGGGGCGAAAGCCCCCTTACATTTCCTCGCCAAAACCATCCATCCATCTTCCGCCCCCTTTATCGACACTCTGTTTGTGATGATTTTAGGTTATGTTATGTATAGATATTGTTTGCTATTTAGCTCTATTGTACTATATCTCCACGTATTTTTAGGAAAGGGTGTTTTTTTTTTTGCGAAAGAAACAATTGGCTATTTTGAGCGAACAAATACCGAAGTAGGTACTTACTAAGGTTGTCTACACGTAGGGCACTTGTACTTGGATATTTCACCACACTGAGTGCAGCTCATTTTGTCGCCAGCGCAGGATAGATAAAACAAGGTTGTTGTTGTTTGATCGAATATTTTCTACAATTTATCTCAATTAAATTCCAAAAAAAAAGAAATATATTCAAATCCAAACTCCACAATCTCCAAGCGCAATATTGTAAAATAAACATAAATAAATATTTGACAGCTGTCAAATTCAATCTCATCGAAATAAAGCCTCGAGCACGAGTTTTTACCTTGGCGTTGAGCCTTGGAGTGTTGATGGATAGCACACTTACTCAAAGAAAGCACATGTCTGAGAAATAATTATTATTATTGTTATATTGGCTAATTTTGCTTACGGCCGATCCCAATAACCTATCTCTATCCATGATCTGCAGATTACGCGTTACATTTGACAGTTGCGCTATGGGATTTATGTCAAATTTGACACTAGCAATCTCAAATCTGCAGATTATGGATAGAAGATAGGTTATTGGGATCGGCCGTTAGTTGGTCTCTTTGGTGTTTTTTAATTGTTTGTGTCCGTCTATTTCTGTTGTTCGTTTATGAATGTTTGTGTTTCATAAATGGTAAGTTTCCTAACAGCCCTGTTTCTTTTCACACGGTTTAGGACCTAACAGTCCTTTATCATGGAGCGCAATGAGAAGGAGCCCCTAGATAAATCACAAGATGTATTTAAGCCATCATCGTACACAACATCGTCTCCCCGTTTTTCTCCTTTTAGTGATGATATGTATATGTCACCGGAAAATAATACGATCCGCAAGTTTATAAATTTCCTAATATTTTTTCCGCAAGTTTATAAATATACTAACCTAACCTAACCTAGCCTAATATAATCTAGAAGGAAGTTTATAAATTTCCTAGGAAATTTATAAACTGTTAGTATATTTATAAACTTGCGGATCGTATTATTTTCCGGTGACATATATACAAAACCCCAGAGATAGCTCAGTCTCAGGTCGTAAACTGCCCCACTCGGCTTCTCCTGCTGTCGAGAGTGACACCAAAGCACTAACTAAAATTCCGAAAAACACTGGCCGTATTCGATATTCAGCTCCAGACAAACACGTTTCTCGAATCGAAGCAGATGAACGAACACCCAGGAACCATCATCCATCCAGTCAAGTGAGGTATGCTTGTCCAAAAATTTTATATTCATGGAATAACGGACGGACGGAGTTAAAAGAGCTGGCCGAAACCGTGTCTCTGTGGAGATTTATAGCCTCATCAGAAAAGGAAACATTGCCTCGATTCCTTCCTACAATATTACTCGCATGGGCGTAATCAAGGACGTCCTATCCGAATGGTCGGATGTGGAGGTCATTATCAACATTCAGACACCGATAGGATGCGGTAAAATAATGAAGGTCAGACGCCTCAACCGCAAGGTTGTTGTTGATGGCAGATCAGAGTGGACGGCAACTCAAACTGTTTTGGCAACATTTGATGGCTAGATACTTCCCCAATGAGTGTTTGCCTATTATACATTCTCCCAGTCGAATTATATCAATTCTCCACTGTGCAGTGCTTTAACTGCTTTCTATATGGCCACATTAAGACCAAATGCCGTTCTAAGCCAAGATGCTCCAGATGTGGTGATAACCACTCCACGGAGTGTTGTGACATGAGTCCATTATTTCTGTTTTGTTCGGGCAATCACTTAGGGAACACAGTAGGGAATGTCCTGAACAATTAAGGCAAAAAAATATCAAGACTACCATGGCTGAAAGGAACATCTCATATGAGGAGTCTTCTCGGTATTTTCCTATATCATACAGTTTATATGCCGATGTGTCCCCATCCAACCCCTCCCACCAATCTCAATCATATTCCCTGACATTCTCTGGAAAATTCTCCTCTCCTTCAACTTCAAACTACAAAAAAATTGATTAGCTCCTTTGTAATTCCAGATCCTCAGAATGGTTGTGTTCTTCAAAACCAACCTCACAGCCTTCCCTCTTCTAATATTATATCACTACCCTTATCACTTCTTACCTTTGTGATTACATGTAACAACTCAATACCAGACCACGTAGCAACCCAGCTCCACTCAGTCCTTCAATCTTTCAATGGCTTCCTTAGCCATTCTACAATAGAATGCTAGAAGCGAAGAAAAAGATGTCTTATACTTACTCAATAAATAAAAACTCCTTGTTTTGGCCATCACGGAAACTTAGCTTAAGCCAGGATACCGCTTTGACTTGCGCGGATATCGCAATTTTCCTGATGACAGACAGGATGGATGGGGTGGCTCATCCATTCTTGTAAATAATTGTGCTTGTCCTGTTCAAATCCCTATCCCCCGATCGTGACGAAATTCATTCAAAATTCATAATTATGAATTAATGTTGTAGGCTTAAAGTTCAAGGTATCTAATGAATTTAGATGTATGCGCCTCATCCACATTTATCTTTTATAACTGATTAAGAAACATTATCTCTGCTTTATCCCCACCATATTTTACCTTAGGCGACTTTGATGGTCATTACTCTTCGTACGGTTCTCCCCGTGATGACAGTTTTGGAAATGCCTTAGCTTACCTATTTGATAACCTCAATGTTTGCATACTCAATGATGGGTCAGCAACTCGGTTAACAACCCCAACTCAGAACAAAATGTGTTATCTCTGTGCTCCCCTGATATGACATCACTATCTTATTGGTATCGATTGCGACTCACTCTTAGTAGCGACCATTACCCAATCAAAATCACTTTTCATCCAGTCCATCCACACAAGGATTCTTCTCCATTACTGAAGTACCGTCTATCATAAGCCAAATGGGATAATTTTTCAGACAAGCTGTGTCTGCATACAAATAATCTACCTAATGTCCTCGAGGAGAATGCCCAAACCTGCTATACTCAATTCGCTCAGGCTATGTCGTCTGCGGATGAATCTTTCCCTCTCAAGAACTCGACATCTGATGAAATCCTCCCCTCCTTGGTGGGACACGGAATGTACAGAGTTAATTATTGCTCGTAATAAAGCAGAATATAGATGGCTAATATGACCATTGATAACCTGGTAATGTACCGCAGAATAGTTGCTATATCCAGAGGTATACAGTGTGTTACCAGCAGCAGGGCTTTTAATTAAGGAAGTTAAAATAACGTGTGTATAACATTAATTTAATTAATAAATTAAATTTCAGAGTTTGTTAACTTTCTAACAAAATTTTAATTGCCCGCAATGTAAAGCACGCAAGTTACTATCAACACTTGTCGTGCCTGTCACTCTGTCACACTATCGACATGCCTTGTACCAAGTAATTCAACGACATGAGTTACGACTATTAGGCAATACGTCTACTAAATTTAAGCTGTAAATTTAGAAAGTTTAATTGTGGAGTTAATTAACATAATTATGATTTACTAATACGTGCAAACGATTGTTTACGGAGCATGTTATTATCAGTTTTAATAAATGCCCACATGCCGGTAACAGACTGTATAAAGGAAGAAAAAAAAATTATGGTTGGAACTATTTGGCACACCCCACCACTCCAGCCACTATAGTTTGGCGACATATGAATAGGTTTAGCCGAGGCTGCGTAGTCCAAAACACACCTCGGATTTCAAAGGTTCTTCGATAAATTGGCTCCTGACGTAGTGCCTTACCAAGATTAATATTCAATTAATTATTATCTGGTCTAGTTGTGGAAGCCCTGGATGCCCCATTAGCTGTCAAAGAACAACAGGTGGTCCTACCTCATGTTCCAGACTCGGCTCCTGGGTTGTATAGGTTTCCCTAGTCCTTCTTGTCAAATGCAGGTTTATCTGCTTTAGAGTATTCCATTCAGATTATAACGCTTTCTATAAAACTGGTTCAGTCCCTGACCCATGGAAGAAACAAGCGTCATTCCACTCTTAAAACCGGGTAAAGATCCCGATAATCCAGGCCACTAAGTCGCTATAGCAATATCCTCTGTAACGGCTAAAACCATGGAGCACCTAATTAAGAATAGGTCTGAATGAATGGTTTGTTGAATCCCAAGGCATATTAGCTGAAACTCAATTTGGCTTCTGGAAGGGGTTCGGTACTTCTGATGGCCTAAGTGTATTCACAGACTTTCGGTTGGCTTTTTCCAAAAATGATTCGGTTCTGGCTGTTTTCCTGGACATCCGCTGCACATGTCAGTGTTCTTCTATCGGTACACAGGTACAAGTTACTACAGCTGAATATTCCTGTAAGGATGGGTAAATGTATATGTAGTCTGCTTATGTCCAGGTCAATTACCCTCCGTATCCCTGGTGAGGACTTTGAAACTCGCATTTGGAAGGGCCTCCCACAAGGATCTATTCTTAGTCCCTTGTTATATAGTAGATATAAACACTTCTTCCCAACACACTTAATTGAATGATGCCTGCCAAATATTAAAGCTATGCTGTTGATATAGCTCTGTACATCTCGAGCCCTTCATTTATTAAATGAATGGCTTTATCCCATAGCCCTGGAACTCTCTGCTTCTAAGAGCACCAGGGTTGTATTTTTCAGAAAAAGCAATATCCCAGATGTTGACGTATAAATGGTGCTCCTATTCCTGTTAGAAACTATGTAAAAATTTTGGGTGTATATTTAGACTCAAAACTATCTGGGACTTAATTATATAGTAGATAAATGTGTAAAAGGGAATAAACATATTATTGTGTGGTAGGGTGCTCATACTTTCATATTAAAACTCATGTATAATGCTCCCATAAAGAGTATATTAGACTACGGTTCATTTCTCTTAGTACCTTGCAGACGTACTACAGCATTGAAGAATATTTAAATGAAACACACTTTCTATAATCACACACAAACACTCACACACATGCACTTACACACCCTCAAACACACTCATAACACACACACAGGTACACATACACAAATGCATGTAAATCTTATAATTATAATACTTTAATGTTACGCTAATACTGTAGATAATAGTAGGTAATGATCTCATTGTTATAAAGTTAACCATTTTATGATATTTTATTATTGTGCAAGTTAGATGTAAGATATTGCAGTGCCCTCACTGGGTTCATTGTCGGTTCTTCAAATTCTATATATATATATCACCATATACCACCACAATGTCGCAATAAACGTTTTGAGTTTGAGTTTGAGAAAATTACCCCTCTATCAATTAAATGGCATTCAAGCTAAGGCTCTCAGGGTCATAGTTGGTTGTATACTCACCATTGCCTTACAGATGTGAGTGCGGAGACCCGCCCCTTCTCCTGAGACGACAGTACTTGGTAGACCGATTTATTTACAAGGCCTATTTATTTTCAGACCATCGTATTTTCCCAAAATTTACAGCTTGATAGATCATGTAACAATAACAATATTGGAAGTGTAAAAAAGTCCTTCTTTTATCGTAAAACGTTATAGGAAGATCAAAAGTCAAGAAGCTCACAACGTCAAAAAATCTTTAATAATTTCCGTGTTCATGTCACTGACGTAATAAGGTTGAATTTAGTTTGGGCCAGCGGGCCTTTTATTTTGTGAAGACTGTACATAGTAATATAATATTGGATAAGGACTGTCTGTATATAAGTGGTCCGACCGATTTCGGTCATGGCGAAAGCTTCATGAGCTTTGAACTCCCTCTTGTGCTCGCAATCGGCTTGTGTAGCCAATCTTCCTTGTGAAGATCCTCGCGCATTGCGGGCATGTGAGCACACCATTAATATAATTATACTGAGTTAGCGTAGGTGGTCGGGCTTTTGACTCATCGCGGTTGGTGTCGAGCTCGGCGCGCCGGTGAATTTCAAAGTCACTGTCTTTCGTTTTAACCAAAGCCCTCCACTCGGGTCTGAGGGCGGCTTGCTTCTCCCACTGGCTTTATGCCGCACCTTTTGAAGTGCCGCTTCAACACATCTTTGTACCTGAGGAGTTGTCCGCCACGCTTGCGCTTGTCCTCCTCAAGTTCTGAGTAGAAGATGTGCTTCACGACCCTCTCTCTGCCATCCTTGACACGTGACCCCACCACCGAAGCTGTCGCCGCATGAGGTAGGCCTCAATGCCACCCACATTGGCACGTCGCAGCACTTTTGTGTTCCGCACGCGATCAGACCATCTGATATTCATTATCTTGCGAAGACATTTGAGGTGGAAACGATGCGTGCATGCATGCGGATGTGACGGCGGTACACGGTCCAAGTTTCTGCAGCATACAGGAGATTAGGCAGGACGATCGCCATGTGTCTTATCATCGACTTTTAAGTGTTGGTCTGCATGAGAAAAGAACCCTTACAGTGGTCTTCCACAACTGCTGATGATGGTACCTATCTTTATGTCGTGTGAACAGAAGACCTTGGTATCCAGCTTGCCGAATGCTGCAGCTGCAGCTCCGACCTGCTGTTTGTCTCTGAATCAAGGAAGCACCTGGATGTTAAAGTGCTCCCCAGGTAGCGGAACTTATCGACCTGTTTCAGCTCGTACTCGCCAAGGCCTTCAATTTACGGCAAGACTTGTCGAGATCAGACATGAGGTGTTGCAGGCTTTCTGGGGAAGCTGTCACAAAGCATAGGTCATCCGCGTAGATGATCACCGCGTGTGAGACTTTTGTGAGGGCTTTTAGTCTCGCCAGGTTAAAAAGACTGCCATCGGTGCGGAAAAGCATGCGGACACCTTCAGGAGAGGCTTGTAAAACCTCCCGGACTACGACCGCAAAGTACAACGCGAACAATGTAGACGCGAGAACGCAGCCTTGTTTGACCCCACAGGTAACGGGGAAAAACTCTGACTGGTCATCGTTGATAGCAACGCAGCATTGCATGCCATCGTGGAGGAGTCTGAGAAGTCTCACAAATCTCTCTGTGCACCCTATCTTTCCGAGCACCGTTCAGAGGGCTTCTCGTGGGACGCTGTCAAAGGCCTTCTCAAGGCCAATAAAACACAGGTATATGGGACGGCCCTGCTCTCTGTTTTTCTCTTGCAGTTGACGCACTGAGAAGATAGCCTCAGCTGTGCCTCGATCAGGTCGGAAGCTGAACTGGGTCTCAGGTAGCAGGCCTTCTATTAGTTTCATCAGGTGGTTTAGGAGTACTCTGGCGAAGACTTTTCCAGGGACTGATAAAAGTGAAATACCGCGATAGGAACCACAATCCGAACGGTCGCCCTTGCCCTTGTGTAGAGCCCCTATGTTCGATACTTTAAAAGTACGGGGCTTGAATTCAGGGCATTGCGAGCTCATATTAAACTACCAGGATACGAATTCTGAAACTTCGTATTCTGGGAGCTCAAAATAAGCTCAAAATTCCCTAAATTTGAGCCCCGTTTTCTATGACTTTGTACTGCTTATTTCACATAGCTCATGCTTTATACAGAGTTCCGCTTAAATAGCATTGGAATCTGCATGCAAAAAATGTATTGAATTTAGGAATTTCATATATTCTGTCTTTACGCCGCAGGAGTGATATCTGAGTAGGTCAAAAGGTGAAGAGACGTGTTTATTAAATACAATTTGTTTTATAAAGAGCTATATCAGTGTTAGTACTTTACAGTCACGATAGATGCAAGTTGTCGGATAGCGGTAAGGTTTGAAAGTTGCTACCTTCAGCACAGCTCTTTGTGCTCTCTCCAAATTGAGCAGGTAGGTTTTTGCGGCTCCTCCCCAGCTTATTATACAGTACTGCAAGATAGATTGGCACAGAGCGAAATATATATTTCTCAAAAGTTCACCATTAAATATCGAAATTAATTTTCTAGTGCGTCGTGTTACTGATTTGATATGTTTTTTGAAAGTAATACAACAATAAATCTCTATGCCCAAGTATTTAATCTCGCTGACAAGTTCTAGTCGACTGCAGCCACATTGAGAGGGAATACCGATTGATAAGCAATCTGAAGTGTGTGGGATGATGGATTGATATTATAGCGGTTCTTTTATTTTTAGTATTGAGAAGCAGATATATTTGGTCTTGTCGGTATTGGGAGAAAGCAAGTTATTTCTTAGCTAGTTTGCAACTGAGTTGAATCCCAACCTCTGCCCAGCTCTGTCCCTGAAAGACCAGAGCTGTGTCATCAGCAAAAGCAACGATTTTTCCATTTACAAGTTTCTTTTGCCAAAGGTCGTTGGGGCACTCCAAAGATAACGTTTAGGGGGTCACTGTGAAACTCTCCAATTTTAACTGTTTGTTGTCGGTCAGTCAGGTAGTCATTCAGCAGTTGAAGTTGGACTCGTATTCCGACATATCCAAGTTTATTCAGAAGTACAAGGACCGATACCGTGTCGAAAGCTTTGGCTAGATCTAGGAATATTGCCAAGCATTTCTTTTTTTAATCTAAGCCTCGGACGACATACTCTGTGAGTTCTTCTACGACATCAGACGTCGATTTCTCTCTGCGGAAACCGAATTGATTGTTGGAGATAATGTTTTTATTGACGAGGTAACTTACCAACCTGTTATTCATAAGCTTTTCCAAAATCTTTAATAGGGTTGGCAGTATTGAGATAGGACGGTAGTTATTAAACGATCCCTGTTCTCCACTTTTGTGTATTGGCGAAATAATTCACTCACTCATAGATATCCGCCGCCATTACGATTCCTCAGTTTTGTCTTAGCGAGACTACGTCCGACTTTTTTTATACGTCCATGTCCTAGAATCGAATAAGATTTTACGAGAAATTATAAGTCAAGCCACAGATTTCTTTATTGGCTACGTGATCTAACTTCTCATTTTATAACTAAGCAACGGGAAAATGAGATAGCCTCTAATAAACTAATTCGTATTGTTTACAACGCCAACTAACTATTCTATAGAAAGCGTGAAGTAAAGATCAACAATTATTTTCACTTGTCCTTTTTATTTATACATTGCCACCTAATTTACTAACTCAGTCAAAAAATTTACATCTTATCACCAATTTATGTTTTAAAGCTTCAACACCACTGCAAGATTTGGCGCGAGCACGGAACAATGGTGCGAGTGCGCGAGACGACACAGCGACCGGCCATTTGCATCAATCAGACAGAGGGTGCAATTCGAATCATGTACCAACGAGTTAGTCACGTGTATTTTATTATTGTCGTTCGTGAGTTCGTTCGTAGTGCAATTGTTTCATCTGTTATTATATTAAAATAAAGTATGCCATCAAGGTTGTAATATGCTCTTTGGCTAGGGTAGGTTATTGTGGATAAATTTCAATTGGGTTATAGTGGTTATCTTAGAACTTAGAAAAAGCAAAACCGGAGCGTAGCGAATGCAAATAAAAAAACATTTAATGATATGTTTTTTTTTCGGTCATTAGAGGCCATAATTTACTATTTGATGTCAATTTTAGCGAAATTTTGACGATCAATTAATGTGGGATGAGTTAGAATATTTTGAATTTACTGAGGTAAAAAATTTGAAGGTAGTAGAATATTTTATTTCATGTCATATATTAATATTTTAGAAGTTTACTGCTTAAATGCAATGTACAAATTTAGACCTCTTTGGGTTTTGAGTACTTTTTGTTACAAATTAATGTGTATATTTAAGATACAACAAATAAATATATATAAAAAAGATGCTAAAAATAACCACCTTGCTGAGTTATATTTAGAGTGGCTTACATAGAAGATGTGGCTAAGATAGTATTATTCAGAAGCTCGTTAATTGTGGCTGACTTAGTAATTTACAAGGCAATTGTTTTAGAGGTGAATAATGCTATTAAAAAGAAGTCTATTTAATTAGCAACCTATATTTACTAGCTAAGTTTATTCATGTTAACAAAAAAAAATGTAGTCTAGTTAGGTATTTTTCCTGTTTTCCTGAAAAGTGCTGTTCATCATTATATAATTAGTGTTTTTGCATGAAATTTATTATAAAATGTGTTGTACCTTTCTAATTTCAGATATCAAAAAGTCTAAAATAATTGAACCGCGTCTCACGTGTATGTTCATCACTCAAAACTGGCAGAAATTGTCTGTCAATAGATAGATTGCCAAGAATAAAAATTGAAGTGGAGTTTTTGCTGCTCGTTTCTCAGTAAGCGTCACTCGATCTCTCTCTCTTCTTACAGTCTGCACTTTGGTTTGGTTTTCATGGGCACGACACAAGAGTTCATCAGTTCACACGACACACGAGCTCAGAGGATACAATCATGCTATTCATGCTACATTCACTGCCTTTCTTTCACTACTGGGCCGGTCTATTTTTTTACGACTGCTAATAGTAGTCAAGTAGCATATACCTCGCACCACGAATTAAGAGCGCTGGGCGACGTTAGCGGGAATTACTGCGCCATGTACATGTAATGAAAAGTGCTACTACATTCACTGCCTTTCTTTCACTACTGGGCCGGTCTATTTTTTTACGACTGCTAGTAATAGTCAAGTAGCATATACCTCGCACCACGAATTAAGAGCGCTGGGCGACGTTAGCGGGAATTACTGCGCCATGTGCATGTAATGAAAAGTGACTACTGCATTCAAGGCCACCGCTCATAACGTGTGGCGCGACATATACCTAGTAGTAGTAGACTCTTTGTTCCACATATTTTGTACGCCATTTGTATTTGAATATAAAGTTAAAAACATGATATTTGTACTTCTAATTATATTTTATTCAATTATTCTGCTATGGTACCTGTCTAAAGACACCACTGCTGGCGCCATCTATATGCAGTTTGTCGCTACATACCACTAGCGCCATCGATGCAAATTGAATTGTAACAGATCGATAGGTTTCATTAGTTCATAAGTGATTTCATAGATATTTCGCCACTACCTTCCTGTATAATTAATTTCTACTATAGCAACACTGACTGTTATGTCATCCGCTTTTACAAAGTGAACTTGAAGAATAGACACGCATCAATTCGTAGCGAAGTATTTAATTTCGTTTTCTGCTGAAAAGCCTTGAATTCGGTAGAAAACCTAACATGAATTCGGTAGAAAACCGTACTTCTACCTAGATGCTACTAGGTACTTGAAAACATTAAATAGTCTTACGGCATTTATTTGGATAGGCAGGTGGGCTATACATATAAGTAGGTGTTTCTGTGAGGTCGTCTAATGAATGTCCACGGGTCGTCTGAATGAATCTGTCAGAATCTCAGACAGAACCATGGACGTACTAAGTAATGTAAGTAAGTAAGTTAGTTCATGGAAAGAACTTACATAGAGACATCCTATACGGTAGTCCTGCAAAGCGAACTCTGCAGTAGGATAACGAGGCAATCCCAAAAAAAATTATAGGTAAGCAACACTCCAGCTGTCACTTGAGTGTTGCCAAGTTCGAAAATACAATGTCGCCAGTCGATGAAAAGAAATGAAAAGTCGCTATGACTTATTATACCCTGATTGATCAATATACGAAGGAAACTGAAAGCTTCAAACGTCACTTCTCGAAAAATGTTGCCACCTATAGTTTGATAGTGATGTTCTCATTCATTCTAGATACTTTTTCTAGAAAAACTTTTTGATATATTTGAGTATTACTTTACAATAAGTATTTTACAAAATATTTTACAATTTTGATGATTTGTAAAAGATTTTAGTAAATTAATTTCAGGCAGGCTTTCGTAGAAGGCTTAACCTCTGGTTCGAAGAATTCATCAGGAAAGGGCAGAAGACTAATAATTTGCCACATAAGTGGGGCAGACCGCTTCGTCGAGAATTCCCTCATGGGTTTCGAAGTCAAAACCGTCAAGGAGGACTATTATCAAGAGATGAACTGTGATTATTTTGAGGAGTGGTTCAAGGGGGTATTGCCAAAATTAAAAACAAATGCAATAGGGGTGATTGACAATGCCCCCAACCAATTCCCAAAAACTTGAAAAATGTTCCAAGATGTACAGGACCAAAACAAGTAACCAGGAATGGCTGCAAGGCAAAAACATCGAGTTTCAAACAGAGATGGTAAAAGCCTCCTTGCTGTAATTGGCAAAAACATGTAATATTGAGGAGAAATATGCGGTAGACGAGATGGCAGCGATGCAAGGCATCATGGTTTTACGCTTGCCCCCTTACCAATATGAACTGAATATTATAGATATGGTTTGGATGCAAATGAAAGGCTCTACAATGAAACCTTCAAAATGAAGGATGTTAAAATTCTGTTCCATTATAGAATTAACACCATGACGCCCGAGAAATTGAAAAAATGCATCGCATATGTAATTAAAGAAGCAAACCATATGTGCCATCTCGACCACCTTATTGATACTATGTCAGATAGATTCTTAATCAATGTTAGATGATGATGATGATTCATCCGATTGTGATAATAATGGAATAAAAACATATAAAAATAAATTTATGAATCGTTTTATTTTTAACTCTTTTCTCAAGGTAGTAGCCCTATTCACTGTCTCTGACATCAATGCATTTCTATCAAAATCCTTTTCAAGTTTCTGTTTAGAAGGATGTTCTGTTTCTTCAATAAGACCAAAACGCGGTTATATTTCACACGACCTGTTATTTATAGTGATTGTTATTTGAATTTGAAAGGTATCTGGCTCTGTCAAAACATACACAATAGAGTTACAGCTATATCTATGAACAATGCCATACACATTACTTCCATGTACAATACATTTGTCATCTGCTAAGCAAAGGGTTGCCTCGTATTTTCAATATGTAGCAAAAGCTATCGTAAATTTTTTGAGATATCATGAAAATCGCCACTAACTGGGTGCCACAGGACGGATACCGGCGTAGAGGCAGGCCTAAACGGAGATGGCTGGACGACCTCGACAAGTTTTTGCCGGGGTGGCCGGGGAGGTGGCACAGACCAGGGAAGTGTGGACGAAAGAAGGGGAGGCCTTTGCCCAGTAGTGGGACAGCTTAATGGCTAAATAATAATAAAAAAAAACATTATATTGTGAGATAATAGAATGAATCAATTGATTCTTTACACCAACACTTTTTTATCCAAAAATTGGCAACATCGGTCCTGTCAGTTTCCTTCGTTTATTGATCAATCAGGGTTTATGGGCGGATACAAATTCTGCAAGCCAATACGGTGTTTGACTGCTAGTCAAAATAGATACTTGTTAGGAACTGTCAAAACGGTAATTTTGTTCACGAGTTCTTTAAGTGACGTCATAGTCAAATGCTGTCTCTTTAACACAAAATTGAGTTTATAAAATACAACTAACTGCTGAAAATATACAATTCTGATATTGTCAAACGCTTTTGTTGAAATAGGTTCAGCTTGACACAGGTTTCTAGATTTATTGGACTACCGTGACTAATACCGTATTCCCTAGATATAATATGCTAGTCGCGCAAAAATATTGATTTTTGCGGCCTGAGTTGAAACCGACGTCCATAAATAGAGTAAATTATTACAAAAAAATGAGTAATTATGAATTTCTAAGAAGACTCTACGAGAAATCAGAGTTTAAAGACCTTAATTTTATTCTACCTAGGGATTAGTCAAAAGTCACCAGTCAAAAGTCACAAAGTCGTAAAGTGTTTTTTATCCAACTTTTTTTGGGGTTGCCACTTTATCCTACTGCAGAGTTAACTTTGCACGCTTCATACCTATCACCTTAAAGATTTCTGATACCGTTTTAAAGTTGTTAAGGCGATACCTCGTCCGTGCAAAGGTCCCCGTTACTCCAGGCGGAAATATCCGCAGTGTGAGGGACGGAATCGGGTAAAATGTGGTAACGTAGCGCAGAAAAATTGTTTAAAAATAAACTACGCTATTTTGTTAAAAAGTTTTGAACGCAGTTCCACAATGAAATTAGTTAGGATTACAGAATTACAGGAAAAAATAAAACAATTTAGAGTTATTTTCGTTATGAAATTCTATCGAGAAAATTTCATCCACTCGTGTTTTCCTTTAGTGAGAATCTTAATCAAATACTCAATAAACGTTAACCCAAAAATCAAATCTGTAGATGACTTCATGGTGGAGTAAATTGATTCGAAAAAAAAGCCATTTTTTTTCTTATCACCTTAATGGCAACTTGGCAAGCCTATTTAATATGTACATTCTTTACATAGGCAGATAACTGCATAATTAACCTAAACCTATCTAATAATAATACTCACCTATTGGATGATGATGTTATGAAAAAGAAAGGTGTAGTTAATTAGAGTCCGCATAATTAGGTAGGTATAATATAACCATGGAGTATGTTGTCCAACTTTCGTGGTCCGAATCTTTCTTGAGTGAGATCATACGTCACACTCTGCACACATTGTGCAGAATAAGTCCTTAGGAACCCTAAAAAAGTTTTTTAACCACCTTTCTGTTACAAACACCACTCACTTTAGAGGAATATCTATAGCTAGAAATATAATCTAAGTAAGTAAGTAACATTTAATGAACAAAAGTTCTAGGTTTAAGGTATGAGCTCAAACTCGCTAGAACTGCTACGCCGCACTACTAGTCCCCGTACAACAATGCATCTTATCTGTACGGGGAGTTCAGGGATGCCTCGTCAGTGCAAAGCTCCCCGTTACTCCAGGCGGAAAGACCCGCAGTGTGAGCCAATCTGATAACACAAAATCTAGAAAAAGGTCCCAAAATTTATATAGTAATTTATTTAACCCATTTGCGCCGTCCGTCCCCATATGAGGACGCCTCTTTAAGTACCCTCAATTGAAAAATATTAATAGCTATTCTTGTTTCTAAGGTGAATACGTTAAGATAAATAGTGCATCTTTGGCAATAAAATACAGTAATACCTATCTGAATAACATTATAGTGGTTTATATCGTTTTATATTTGGTTAGATTCTGGCGAAGTGGTTCCCAAAAGTAAGTATTCTTTATTTTCTATATTTTACCATATATTTGCTTAGTGTATGTGATAGATTATTAGAATATACCCCGCTTTACGATATATGCCCACGTAGGCAAACAAAACTTTGTTTTCGTACTTAGAATTGAACAAATTATAGGGGTGTCCCCAATTGGGGCCAGTAAGCATATTAGTGGTAATTTTCTCCTTATTTCGTCCGTAGGTAAATAATAAATAAATAATGGCGCAACGTGCATTTGACCATCGCAACGAATATCGCGGACTCCAGGAGGCAGTTGAGGCTATTCTGTGTGAGGAAGATTCTGATGCGTAGATTGAGTTAGTAACACTTCCTCCTGATCCGAGTGCTCTCACGGATGAGGAAGAAGGCGATGATGATAATATCCAGGGTAATAACATTCCGCAAGATGTGCCAGGAAGGGTAGAAGTGCTTGTGGATAGAGAAGAAGAACAATGGAGCGACAGCGATAACGAGCCTTTATCTGCGTCCAAAAGACCTAGATCTTCAATCGAAGAGCCCCGCTGGCGTAAATGTGTGCCTACCTACCAACCTATTCCATCCGCTGATGATAATGTATCTTCTCGTCTGCAAAATTTGGTTGATAAGGTTAAAAACCAAAACCCTGTGAATATTTTTGAAATGTTCTTTGATGAGGAGGTCATGACAATGATTTCTCAGTATTCGCAAATGTATGCCGCACAAAATAATAAGCATGACTTCCATGTATCTATTGAAGAATTGAAAATATTCTTTGGGATTCTTCTGCTGACTGGCTATCATTCACTGCCCAGAGAACGTTTATATTGGTCTCTGGATGAAGACTGTAAGGTATCCATTTTCGCAAAATCTATGTCAAGGAACAGGTTTCTCGAAATCAAAAAATACCTGCATTTTTGTGACAATACTGCCGCGGCCGAAACATCAGACAAGATGTTCAAAGTACGTTCTCTCGCTGACATCCTCATCAAGAAATTTTTGCAGTGGGGCGAAGTCCATCAAGATTTGTCGATAGATGAGTCAATGGTGAAGTATTTTGGGCGTCATCCAGCGAAACAATTTATAAGAGGTAAACCAGTACGATTTGGTTATAAAAATTGGATGGTAACAAGTTCTGATGGATACTGTTATGGTTTTGATATCTACTGTGGCAAATCATCTGCACCTATTTCTTCAGAACCTCTGGGTACGAGGGTGGTGAAGCAGCTTCTTGAAAAACTGGAAACTACTCCTACCGATCACGTCGTATACTTTGACAATTTTTTTACGAGTTACGCTTTGCTACGAGATCTACGCCAATCTGGATATCGGGCGACTGGTACTGTTCGCGAAGGAAGAACTAAGAAGTGTCCATTGGTGCCTGTAAAAGAAATGAAGAAGAAAAACCGAGCTGAGTATCCGAATTTGACTACAGATTTGATGCAGTCAATCAAATTTTGTTTGTTCGATGGCTTGACAATAGTGTGTGTACAATGGGCACAAATTTTGATACTGTTTTACCATTAGGAAAAGTGAAGAGATGGAGTGCCACGGAAAGGCAGAAAGTCGATTTCAATATCCCCCACGTATTCCAAAGATATAATCAGGGAATGGGAGGGGTGGACCAAGCAGATCAGTCCATCTCACTTTACCGCACTGCCATCAGAGGCAAGAAGTGGTGGTGAGTTTTATTCACTTATATGCTGGATCTAGCAGTTGCTAATGCATGGCGTGTCCACCTTCTGACCAATGACACAAAGCTAGATCAGCTTCACTTTCGACGCTATATTGTTCGTCACTATTTGAGACAAACAAACGCGCAAAGTGTACGTCCATCAGCTTCTTTGATGCCAAGTTTGCAGTACGACGGCATTGGACACTATGCTCGAAAACTTGGACATCAGCTGAGATGTGCAGTTTGCCATAAAAAAGCACGTTGGCAGTGTAAGAAATGCTTAAAAACATTGTGCATGGAAAAGGAATGTTTCGAATTTTTACATACCAAATGAGCCCAGTGGCCCCATTTGAGGACGGCTTTTTTTTCCAAGAAGGCAATATAAAACTTTTTGTTTTTTTATGTTTTTCTTATAAATAGGTTAGTATCCATCCAATAATAAAGATAATTTGATAATTCTACTTCTGAGTTTTATTTGGGCGTAAATGGGTTAACTTGTGACTTCTTTTTAACAGCAGATTAATATCTAATGTCAAAAAGTGGCGATTTTGTCGATATGTTCCCGGAAGATAGTCAAAACCGTTAGTTGATAAACTAACGCGGTAGTTGATCAACTGTCGACAGATAGTAAACCAGATCGACAGGGTTTAGAACTTACGTTTATTTTGTTATTACATGTCAAACGTCTTCACCTAAGCTACCGCAGTGTTTGCCCTGGTATTTCGTTTGCAATTCAAGTTTAAACTAGTTTACTATTTAACGGTTTTAACCGTTGGTTGATCAACTAACGCGTCATATAGAAAGCAGTACGCTACAGTTTACTATCTGTCGATAGTTTACCAATTTACGAGAAAAAACACGTTAGTTTATCAACTAACGGTTTTGTCTATCTTACGGTGACAGATATATTAATTGCGGCGCAGCAGCCTGCTTCTGCATAGACACAGAAATTATGTATGGATAAAAAATCTTTGGAGATATTATTAATAGCACTACCTACGTACCCAGTACGTAGTAGTACCCAGTAACTTAGATAGCGGGTTTAGAGCAACTTTTAGGTACAGTCGCGAACGGCTTCTGGACTCTGTTCCGTGCTTATTCCGTTATGGACTACGAGTACTAAGATCGTAAAGCATTTGGGTACCAATTCGACCTGAGCGTATCTGTACCGCTTATAGAGGATCAAAGGTCTATCCTCCCAAAGAATCTACACTTGATTTTATCATAATTACTTAAACGTTCAACCTCTTGAATACCACCGGCGTTAGATAACGCCACTTTTCCTTAATAGGTTTTAAATTTTATTACCATGGCATAATGTTCAAAATCGCGATCCGTCCCAACTGCCCTCGGTTGTTGAGAGGTTAAGGACGAACCCCGCCCCCCCCCACCCCCCAAATGGCAATCCTAAATCCACCACTGCATGGCTTAGGCGAATGGTCTTCAGTACAAAGTCTTAGAACCACCTTCCTGAATGGATGACGCGCCGCTCCGGGTGTATCCATAAATCACGTCAGTGACCTTTTACTCGAGTCAGTAATTCTGCATTCTGCATAAGAATAAGCCACAAGACCCACTACTTCGAACGCGAGTCAACATTGTTCTCTGAATAATTTTGACAACTCCATACAACATACAACATAAGGAATTATCAAAGTTATTCGCCTGGCGTTATTGGTGTTCCTGAATCCAGTGGAAAACAGTTAAATATCCGATTTGTCTCCTACACTACAATTCGTCATGTATAGCTGGCAGGTGATCGCTGGCATAGTGTGAGAGGTCGGTAGGTAGTGCTGCGTCGTGGTCTGCCGCTGCCAGCTCGTAGTATCTCTTGCGGACGTGGAAAGCGGCTGCCTTCGGCTGACGCTGTCTGGTGAAAATACCTTTGAGGTTTCCGCCCACGCGTGTGTATTCTGTATAAAGATTAAGGTGCTTAGTATCACACATAAGGTAAAGTTTATTCATTTTGTTACAGCCGCCCTCGATCGCGCCGCCTTGTCAAAAGCTTCTTGGCGAAGGATTTCAAAAGGCGACGCGAGCGGCGACCACCCGCAAGTGAATGTGGAGTTTAGCGCCGTAGTGAAAGGTTGTGTTTGTTGACTCTGCTGTGTGTACCGAAAATGTTTAGATAATTTTCGTGTTTGGGAGGACAGTGAAGTGCCTCAAGATGAAACTTTAAGTGTAACCAACGACAAAAATATGGTTGTTTTGTAAAAAATATAAACCTAAATGTTGTACCGACACGATATAAAATTTTAAACGAATGGACTGTTAGGAGTCGATTGATTGGACGTCAACTTCTCGTAGGATTTCCTTAACCCACGTGCAGTTGCACAAACACTGATCAAGTGAGCATCTCTCATATCCCGAATTGGAAAAGACTTAATGCAAAGTGGAAAAACATTCTACCCAGACAACAATATTTTGTTTTCACACCTTTCATTCGGAAAAGTAAGTTTTGCTTCACGACGAGTACAAAATGCTACTTTTCTGTTCAAGCTACTTTTTTAATTTATTCATTGGCATGCAGCTTTTACGCAATGTGCCAATTGAACACAGATTAAAATAATAGAATGTAATTATGAAATTACATTACAATCGACAACGATGACGTAGTCGATTAAAAACGAACATGGTTCAAGTTTTAACTTTAACAACGTTTATTCAAAATTTATGAATTTTTCGTAATATTTAAAAAAATGTTACAATAAATTATATGTTTTACTGAAATCAAAACTATGGATGACTGTTATTGTGATATAATGAATATTGATATCCGAAACCATTGTAAATTTGTAAATTACAATTTGTAATATTTGATTCGATTATTTTTACACAATAGTAAAAGTACACAGGATTATTTTATCTGTGGTGACCTTTCCCTAATCCTTCATAATCCATCATTATATAAAAAAAATGTTTACGTTGTTCGATTACTGTAAAAGTGGTAAAAATATAATTCAATGTATATTTCCTCATAGTCGGTGTGAAAAGTTGAATGTGTCACTCAGGAGCAAAATTATTTTCGTCATGGGCGTTAACGCTTGAATCCTTCGTTACGCTCAGGATTCTATCGTAGAATCCTTCCCTTCACTCTGGATTCAATGTACCACCCTCGCCTTAAATACATCATTTTGCTCCCTTGTGACACAAATAACTATTAAACAACCATAATTAATAAACCTGAAAAAGAAATAAATAATTATTAATTTCTAGCTGCTAGCTACTTCATCTGCGTGTTCCTAGGAATTATCATTTACCGAGATTACGTTACCCTCCTTCTGGTGCACTCGGATAAAAAGTATCCTATATGTTAATCTATCTCATAAACTATCGCTGTGCTAAATTTCGTCCAAATCCGTTCAGCTGTTTCGCGTGATTGAGGCACAAACACACAAACATCTAAACATCGCTATGTTCACATTTATAATATAAGTTGGATTAATTAGTTCACCTGATAACGCATAGGTACCAGCTCACAAACAACATCTTTATAATAATGTATCCTAGAATATTCTCACAGTTTCAAGTTAAGTAAATACATATTTACAAAAATAATTGATTTGCACAGATTCATTGCACCAATTTCAAAAAGTGTTGGGTACCATACATGCCGATGACAGCAATGGTTGTAACGTACAATGTCGTTTTGACAAAATGTACTATTCTAATGAAGTTTTGTTGAAGTACATTCAAATAACTGAAATCAGCCAGACTGTTGTTAATAACACGACCCGAATGGCTGAGTCGGCAGTGATCCTACGAAGCCAAGGGTCCCGGGTTCGAGTCCCGGTCGGGCAAATATTTGTTTGATGAGAACGGATGTTTGTGCCCTAGTCATGGTGGTTTATTTATCTAAGTGTAGTATTTATCTATATAAGTACATATGTGTATCGTCATGTCTAGTACCCAAGATACAGGGAATCCTAGTTTGGGGCTAGATCAATGTGTGTCAATAGTGTCCAAGGTATTATGATACTTATGATACATAACATAGCGTCACGCCTATTCCTATAAGGGGTGGCAGTTTGAGCCAGTTATTCAATTCTCAGTGACAGGGGGCTAGCCCATCGCCGCAGCTGTGGAGTAATGAAGGTTTCCTCACGATGTTTTCCATCACCGTTAAAACGTCCATATAATGTACTTAAGATAGATTAATTATCTCATTGGCACATGGTTAGGAATCGAACCTACATCTCCTTGAGAAGCAAGCATGAAACCCATTAGACCACAGAGCTCTTGAAACCAAGGAGCTCTATTTATTTTTAAACTGTTGTTAATGTTAGAAGTTAAACTTACTTTGTGAAGTCTTGAAATCAGCGAAATTCCATATGAACTCGCCGATGAAGAAGCCTGACTTCCGCAGTTTATCAAAAGCCTTGAAGTGTTCAGACAACAGCGACACCTGATACTCCTCAGACCACACGTACTCAGGATACTGGGGAGATAAACAACAACAACATATATACTTCGGTGCCTACATCCACATACCTCCATCAACTCACACTGAGCCATCTTGGTGGATTGGAGCTCAATATTACTCGAATTCGTTTAAGAGCCCCTCGTTGGGAAAATTTATGGGCTACATAAATATTTATATAAAACATACAGGTACTTGTATACGTTGATCTTGCCACTGCCACTCATTATCACTATCTTAACCTGCGTTTTGGGATACAAGTAGCACAAAGCTGCATTATATAATGTCCACACAAGCACTTTTAACGACTTAACGATCAGTATTTACTCGGACTGCAATAGCTGCATGGGAAATAACGAGACCCTATATAATGCAATATTATATACTGTGATTCTATTAAGCGCTACACAGATGCCACAGATTCACTGTTATTCAGCGTTTAGTAGCGTTGTACCCTATCAGCTGCAAAAGCGTATTTTGTGGACACAAATAGTGCAGTTTTCTGAATAATGGTTGTACCTTTAAAACATTTGCATTTTAAGAGAGAACATAGAACCACTATAACGCAAACAGACACGATGTGAAGTCTATTAACAAAGACATAATGCTCTGATAGAGTATACTCGTATAACAGCATTGATGTAGGCCAAAATTGTACCATGTGTGACCTTTAATGCAGTTACACAGCAGCACATTGCTATAAATCTGTACATCGTGCCCGTCAATTCAGACCAGGGCTGAATAATGGAATTTATGTCAGCATTTGGTCTACTGATTGGGTTAAAATTTACCATTATAAGCCATGCGTGGACATTTACATAGCATTTCGCATTAAATTTAAGTTAACACTGACTCGTTTATCCGCCATTTTTAAGTACGTGACGCGTATTATTGTAAACATTTACCGTATTACCACAAAAATATTAAACACCGTTTAACCTCAAAACAAACGTCAAACCCGATACACTTGTTGAACAGTAGTTTATTTTTTTGTGGTAAGGTCCTTAGGGTCTCATCACAAAAAAAAAACTCCTGTTCAACAATTGTTTAAAGACAAAAATGTATACTATTTGACGTTTGTTTTGAGGATAAACTATTTGTAACTTTTTAATGTAATCTTTTGTAGTAACACGGTTAGCTTTTACCCATTTAGTTTATATGAGAAAATGTCGGCTTGAACTGAACTATATAAAAATAAATAAACATGTAAACAGCGCTTACATCTAAAATTAAAACGTAAAAAAAAACTTGCTGACAGCCTATTTTACTTTGAACTTTTTTCACGTATTTGTGGACATTATGAGAGCGCGTGAAAATTTTGACCTAAATATGTATGGTATTTCACAATATAATTTTACACATAATTAAAGTAACCCAAAGTTTTACTTAACGTTAATTTTTTATTTATCCACCAAATGACAACTAAGACACATTTGCACTCACAATTTTACTTATTGCACTTCAACACTCTTGTATACTCTTGTAATTAAAAATGCGATTCTGCATACCACAATTTCACTGTTAATTAAATTTTAGCTTCGTTAAAGCATTTAAGATGTCCACTCTAATTCCAATTTTGCGAATGAATATGAGAATGATTAACCAATATAAGTACCACGTGCCTTGTTATTCAGGCAATGTTTAGCACTTGGAGTAGCTGCTGCCTTTATTAATGCTAATATAATAATGCTATTATACTTCAATTGTACAGCAATGTGCCACGTAATTTGTGCCTAAATTAGAGTTTTATCAGCACGAAATGCGCATATAATGCTGTTAGACAGAAATTTTTAGCATTTGTTCAAGGTGTACTGTATAAATAGAACTTTTGTGCTACTTGGTATATCGCAAACATATATAAACATACAAAACCGAGGAGTTTATCACCTTGGCCGGTATTAGAATCTGGGACCGTTTACGACAGAGGTAATATCCCTTGCCTTGTATTATGCTAACTATATTAATTACCTGTAATGTAACTTATCAGACGTAACCACTTTTACGTAAAAATTCTAGATGTAGATATTCAGTCTTGTGATAAGTAAAGGCTTGTGTTTAAACGATTTCTAAAAACGCACCTATTTTACTACCAATAAATTCAAAATGACTGCCAAAATGGATAAATGTCCACCGAATTGTGTTTGGATAAATGATCGCTCACCAAACTTCTTTTTATGTTTTGAATTCTTTAAGTTTATGTTTTAAGTATTTTTTGTTGTTCTTACATGTTCAACCTAACACGAAGGATAAAGGGGGCTTCGCTTCGCTCACCCCCTTTACCCTTCACCTAAGCTACCGCAGTATTTTGCCCTGATATTTTTTGCAACTTTTGGTGTTCATTTATCCATTTTGGGTAGGAAAAAAACATTTTGGTGATCATTATATTTGTTACCAAAAGTAACTTGGTTATTCCATAATAACTGACCAAGTGCAGTCCAGCCATAGTATCCGCGCCGTACTCGGACATGAGCACGGGTTTGTTGTACTTGCGATGCCACTCCTGCGCCTCGGAGACCACGTTGCTGAATATGCGGTCGAGGAAGCCGGTGTCGTGGTACCACGCGTTGTATCTGTTGAAGCTGATCACGTCGAGGTGCTTGCCCTGGGGGTTGGACCTAGATTTCATGGTTGTCATAATCACAGTCTCTGATAGTCGAATAGTCAGATCGTCAGATAGTCAAATACCTAGTCATATCAATCGATCAGATGGTTAGATAGTGAGATAGTCAGTCAGATAGTCAGTCAGTCAGTCAGTCAGACAGTCAGACAGTCAGACAGTCAGACAGTCAGACAGTCAGACAGTCAGACAGTCAGACAGTCAGACAGTCAGACAGTCAGACAGTCAGACAGTCAGACAGTCAGACAGTCAGACAGTCAGACAGTCAGACAGTCAGACAGTCAGACAGTCAGACAGTCAGACAGTCAGACAGTCAGACAGTCAGACATTCAGACAGTCAGACAGTCAGACAGTCAGACAGTCAGACAGTCAGACAGTCAGACAGTCAGACAGTCAGACAGTCAGACAGTCAGACAGTCAGACAGTCAGACAGTCAGACAATCAGACAGTCAGACAGTCAGACAGTCAGACAGTCAGACTGTTAGAGAGTCAGACAGGGAGACAGTCAGACAGTCAGACAGTCAGACAGTCAGGCAGTCACACAGTCATAATAGGACAGTCTGACAGACAAACATAAACATTATACAGGCCCCACTCGAGGATACTCTGCAACAGGGGAACCAGGATCTAGGACTTTACACACATACAAGATCTAAGGATGTTTTTTCTTCCTCCCCAGCCGGTAGTTGAACCCGCCATCTCTCGCTAGGCAGGCAGAGCCTCGAACCGCAACGCCACAGAGGTCGCCAAATATAGTTACAAACCAGTTATACAAGTCACCTACTTACAGCCACGTCCGACTGGGAGGACTGCGCCAGGGCGATCGTGACCGGTCTTGAGAGGTCCATGGTTTTCACATGCAACACCACCTTTCTGAAATGTATAACAAGTTCAAGTTCAAGTTCAAAGATTTTCATTCATAATAGCACAAAATTGAGATTTAATGAACGTCATAACATAGTCAAGCAAGCATAATAAAACATTAAGTAGGTGCCTAATTTTAGGGTGCAATGAACTGGTTTATTCCAGATGTCGGTGTCTTGTAAAAAAACATTATTTTTTTATCAGGCCTTTGTGCACAAAGTGTGCTTTATATATTTTTTGAATCGAGCTTCAGTTAAGTTTTGTATTTCTTGCGGAACTTTATTGTAGAAACTTATACACTGTCCCATAAAAGAACTACAATAAATCGGATCGCTCTCATCTGCAAAATGAAGATGGTCTCAATGTCAGCAGCCCGTCCCCATAGTAGTTAGTATGCCGTAGGACATAACGCTATGGAAATAACTAAAATATACAAGCCTAGCAGTTGCAACGTCAGTCAATTCCCTGATTCTTTTAACTACATATTCTGCGGAGCTAAGTCTATGTGCTAATTTTACAATATGGGGACCCCACTGTAGTTTGGCATTAATAGTGATGCCGATAAATACAGTTTCATCTACTAGTTTTAGTTTGTCTTTCCCCAATACAATGTTACTCTCAACCTGCCTTACATTAGGTAAAGTAAATTTTATGCACTTTGTCTTTTTTAAATTCAGAAGCAAGTCATTGGCAGTAAACCAGTCTAGTAGTCGCGAGAGAGCATTATTTGTTTCCTGTAAGTATATTTTGTGTCTCCTAATTTAAAAAATTAGTGACGTGTCATCTGAAAATAATACTATCTCTGACATGTTTTTTAGCAAATGGCTGAATAACTAATCATTTACATACACGAGGAAAAGGAGCGGCCCCAGAATAGATCCCTGTGGGACTCCCATCTTCACCTGAGACCCCGACGATGTTGTCCTATTAATAATGTCAGCTTTTTGAACCCTCCCTTCTAAATACTTTCTCATAAGCTTAGAGCTATTGCTTTTTATGCCGTAGTGTTTTAGCTTTAAGAGCAATGTTTTAACCATATTAGGAAAGTCGTTATCGTCGGCAGATTTCGTCATCAGAATAAGCTCCATTATCTACGAGATACAGCGAGGAAAGCCTGCAAATAACTTGATGCACACGGACAAATCACAGGATAATTTTGGGGACCTCTCAACAGTGGGTTAATTCCATAATGATGATGCTGAAATATTTCATTTTGTGATATTGATATCAAATCGACATTATACATATTATGCTGGTCCCCAGGTGGGTCCCTTACTCGAAGTATGCGTCAGCCGGTGGGTGCTGCGTCCGCGGCTCGTTGGCTATCGACCACATGATGACGCTCGGGTGGTTCTTGTCTCTTCGGATGAGTTCAGTCAGCGATTGCTTGTGCTTCGCCAGCAGAGAGTCCGAGAAGATGCTGTTAACAGACGTATGACAAGCAAACATAAATAATCAGATTTAGACAGAATAACAACAAACAGTACAAATGTAACTACTGTATATTTTTTCAGTTCTGGACAGGACTAAGATGTATTAAGACTATTTACCTATAGGATCACAATATAGCTTCAAATAAAACTGAAAACTCAGGTAGCTAACGTAAAAATATATATGTATTTCTCATACCTGGAGACTAGTTTTCTACTCGTTCGTTCTGTGAGAAGAGCAATGCTCTCCGTCCTACAGTCTTGCACCAGTAAGGAGAGCACTACACTACTCACTACAACAACTTACCTATTAATATTGTACACATGCTATGTTTTATGAGTTTTGTAAGTCCTAGAATTAAGTGTATTTAAAAATAAAAAATAACCTCCGTGGTCTAATGGGTTTCGAGGAACGAACAAGAGATGCAGGTTCGAATCCTGACCATGTACCAATGAGATAATTAATTTATCTGAAGTACATTTTCGGACGTTCAGTGTTTCGGATGACACATTAAGCACCGGCTACTATCGCTACTTATGATAGTATCCTCCTCCATCAACCCGCACTGAGCCAGCGTGGTTGAGTATGGCATAATCTTACTTGTATCCGGGTAATGGCCTATGCCCCTCGGTGGGGACATTAATACTATGTTTAATTTAAATTTAATTTCTATTATAATATATCATTTGTGGACAGCATCATCTTCCCTATGGGTGAAATTTATTTCAATGGTTAAAATCGCCATTAATTAGAACAACATGTTTTTTTTTACTTACCCGACGACATCTTCCCTGTGAGTTGGAAAATGAATCTAAATATACATTTGCAGCTGTATAATTAATATTAATAATAATATTATCACCAATCAACAATGGGTAATATTTTCACCAACACCAAACCCAATCACAAATATACCATCATGCTAAGCTCCAGCTACACCGAGAACTCTACATTCACTCAGTGAGCCCACCTTCTGCACCACGCCATCCACTCCGGTCCTGAGCCTCCCGCATCTACTGCCTACCAGCAATGGCGATGATGTCATCCGTACATCTGGCTGGTGGTCCGGCTGCTGCCTTGCCAAGAGAACCGCCCACGCCCACACCAGTCTCGTGATTCGCTGGCCGACATCGACGACCAACTCTACACGCACTCGACTATGATCATAATCCATTGTACATCATCATTTATGTACTTAGAACTATTTATTCGGCTATTACAGCCTCATACATTTCCTATGGGTGAAATTTATTTCAATATACTTATAATTAGATTTTTTGTTAAAACCGCCCTTAATTAGTACATTGTTAGTATACCTACAACATGTCTTTATATTTTACTTACCCGTCGTCATCTTGGCTGTGTGTTGGAAAATGAAATGAAATTTACATATGTATAGGTCAAATATAGGGTAACATTTTCGCCAACACCAAAACCGGAGGGATAATATCACAAAAAACTAATGCATGCATCACAAATTTACGATGTTTCATGCCAGCACCAGCTACACCGTGAACTCTACACTCACTCGGTGTTAACACTAGGACACTCGTCAACTCTACACTCACTCGGTGTTAACACTAGGACACTCGTCTACGATCATAATCCCCTGTTCATCAGCCAGTTGGTATATCTCTTCGGCATACGGATAGTGGGACGTGCGGAAGGCGTTCGCGCCAGTCCATCTCAGCAGGTTGAAATCTTTCACCCAAAGAACAGGATCCCATCCTTTACCTCTAAGCTGGAAGCAAAACGGGACTCACTCAGTATCAACACTGGGACATTCGTCAATAATCATGATGCCTTGCTCGTCGGCCATTTGGTAAATCTCCTCTGCGTATGGATAGTGTGAGGTTCGGAACGCGTTCGCTCCAACCCACCGGAGCAAGTTGAAGTTCTTCACCCATAGCACGGGATCCCATCCTTTACCTCTCAGCTGGAATAGAAGTAGGTTCATGTAATGATTTATTCTACCAGGCCTGATGAATAAATCTACCAAATGTACCGGCCATATCTGTTTTCAGGTCAAGCTAGGTTTCGACTGGAAACTTGATGGCGGAGATCATAAAGCAAAGGATTTTTACTGCAGTCTCCAGAAGCCCGTTAAGATTTGAAAAACATGAAGCTGTATAGAACGTTTAGCGTTTTATTTTACTCACGTCAGAATCCTCGTGCATGCCAAAACCTTTGAAGTATATGGGCTTCTCGTTGAT
This sequence comes from Argyresthia goedartella, assembly GCA_949825045.1. NCBI lineage: Eukaryota > Metazoa > Arthropoda > Insecta > Lepidoptera > Argyresthiidae > Argyresthia > Argyresthia goedartella. The sequence goes on along the minus strand of OX463812.1, from coordinate 27,550,521 downwards.
GTACACAGTGCTGTTTGTCCAAGTCACAGTCCTGATGCCCACCTTCTGACTGTACGTGTCTATGATCTCTCCATGAGACCCGATGAGAGATGTCTGTAAACAATATAGTCAGTGTCCATCTCTTGAATAAGCTATGATTTACGAGTAGCTTTGTGAGTGATTATTATTTCCTTAGTGTACTTCTGTGTTATGTTACTTTGTACAACCAAAACACAGTCAATTATTGCTGAAATGGGCATCAATAGATGACCGCATAAATGACGTAATAAAAAAAAACTAAAATTACGACTGCGGTATACACTGAAAAGCACAAAACAAGCAGATAACACGTATTTAGTGAGATTAGATAATTACGTTATAATATATAAGTCCTATCTGCTTTATTTGTGCTTTTTAGTGTACCACAGTCGCTTTTTATTACGAAATTGCGAAAAATCTGTTAATGCTCAGTTTAAAACTAACGTGTATCATTCATAAGTTGTGCAAGATTAGAAAACACCTTTAAAGCCCTTTATTTTGATACCCCACTCAAGGGACTTGAAACAAGTTTTTTTAGCCTGCACATTGAAGCGCATAAAATCCGATATTTTAAAATTTTATGTATTGGGTTAAACTTGCGCTATCAAGACCAAAGTAATAACGTATCATATAACTAAATCGGTTGAGCCGTTGAATAGCTACGGGGAGACTCAGGAACAGACATAAATACATACATACAGACATATATACATACAGGTCAAACACATAAGCCTCTTATTTTCCGCTTGGCTGCAGTCGAAAGTAAAAAGAGGTTGAGTGCCGCCTGCCACTGCTCACAACAAAATTACTTTTGATCCACACACTTTATTTACCTTCATAGTATAGAGGTAGCCAGGCTCTGAATGCATGAGGAAAGGCCACCAGAAATTGGCGTTCGCAATCTCCAGAAGACCAGCGCAATTATTGGAACCAACTACCTGGGTGTTGTTCTTATCAAATAGTTGGACCAAACATTGAACGTCGTCATTATTGGCAGCTCCCTTGAAGGTTATGTTGTACACGATAAAGCCTGAAAAACGTTTTACATGTTATGGTCACATATAAATGGTATTAGCAGACCGCGACGCGAAGTGGAGTCAAGGTCCTGGCTGTTGAGTGCTGAGTGGATATGAAACCCACATGCTAATCGTTGGTAAACTTCAAGAGGCGTTATGAGACAATTTATTAAAAACTCTCCATATTTAGTGGCAATTATGACTCTAGAGGTATGGCGGTAGAATGGCACAAGTATGTTAAGTCATTCATCAGTCATTGATCATTACCAGTATGCCCCTGGATATCAGTGTTGACGATGACGTCATCGATGTACAACTGAGGTGTGGTGTATAAGAACACGGTGCGATGGATGCCAGCGTAGTTGAAGAAGTCGAACGTGTATGATTGCTCAAATGTCACTTTCTTGTGGCTGTGAAAGAGAAATTTAATTTGGTCACTTCTTAATGCGAAGTTCAACGGGATGGAACGGGCGAGGAGATACAAAAACGGTCACTGTTATGGTGATTTAATTTTGCTGTTGTATAATAGACTACATAAGACTTTTCAATGATCAAATTATGATTTGATCATTGAAGTACTCCAAAAGTATTATGATACTTTTGGAGTACGACAAATTATGTAGACTTCATTTGTCTCTAAGTACGTACATAGAGACTTCGGTGAAACGCGGCAGACCAATGTTTAAATTGTGCCAAGTGTCGGAGACAGTACAGTAGGTATTAGGTACCAAAAACCAAATCTCACAAAAACCATGGGGAAATTGTAGGTGTTTTCTTCTACAAATATCCTTCCGACACAGGGGTTACCACAACCTGTAGTGTGTATGTTTGTATGTGTGTTCAGATTAGTTTCGAAACAAGAACGTCACCATGACAACCATTTCCAGTCCAATACGCCCTAATGGACTTTATTTATCTAATACCAAGTCTTGTTTTAAGAAAGTCATGGTAATTTTTCGGATCTGTTCTAAACTGAATCGGCTTATAACGTTAACCCTCCAGGTCGGAAGGAATTTTATTTATTTATTTTATTTTATTTTTATTTTATTATCTTAGGAAAACTTACAGCTAGTAATTATACATTTAGGCTAAGTATAAGATGGGTCGACATAGAGCCATTAACAAGTTTCCGCATTTGGGTAGGGAAACCAGTTAAGTAACTTAACAATCTAAAAAGTTTACAAAGATCTTAATGTAATTTGATTGTTGCTAAAAATAAACATAATTTAAGAGAGAAAAACATATAAAACGGTAAATAGGTACCTAAATCATTGCGCGAGTACAGATAGAGAAGTAGAAGGAAGAAGAAATATTCAATGAAATATTGTACCAAAAACCAAATCTCACAAAAACCATGGGGAAATTGTAGGTGTTTTCTTCTACAAATATCCTTCCGAAACAGGGGTTACCACAACCTGTAGTGTGTATGTTTGTATGTGTGTTCAAATTAGTTTCGAAACAAGAACGTCACCATGACAACCATTTCCAGTCCAATACGCCCTAATGGACTTTATTTATCTAATACCAAGTCTTGTTTTAAGAAAGTCATGGTAATTTTTCGGATCAGTTCTAAACTGAATCGGCTTATAACGTTAACCCTCCAGGTCGGAAGGAATTTTATTTATATATTTTATTTTTATTTTATTATCTTAGGAAAACTTACAGCTAGTAATTATACATTTAGGCTAAGTATAAGATGGGTCGACATAGAGCCATTAACAAGTTTCCGCATTTGGGTAGGGAAATCAGTTAAGTAACTTAACAATCTAAAAAGTTTACAAAGATCTTAATGTAATTTGATTGTTGCTAAAAATAAACATAATTTAAGAGAAAAAAACATATAAAACGGTAAATAGGTACCTAAATCATTGCGCGAGTACAGATAGAGAAGTAGAAGGAAGAAGAAATATTCAATGTTATGTGGTTGCCTATTTCATTATGTTATCATAGTTCACTCAGAAAAGAATTCGTGGTTAATAATTGATTTAATTCTAGATGGTTTATTTGCAAACAGGTCTAAATTAAGGGAATATGTTTTGTTGAAAACTTTGCCAGTTCGCCACATGAATGATGACTCGTAGTTAGTTTTGGATTGGGGCAGATGAATCTTTAAACTATTATTTAATCTGGTAGATCTCGCGGATGGGGTGCAAAACTTTGCATTTCTAGAAGTTCCGGACAATCGAGTTCTCCCCTTACTAATTCTGCCAAGAAAGAGAGGTCAGCGGCTTTGCGTCTCTGCACGAGAGGTAACATGTGATGGTGTTTACACCGTGAATGATGAAGTGAGGATAGTAGGCATCGAAAAAGTTATTGGCTTCAGAGTTACCCATAATTCCTGGACAGTATGATTCCCTGCGGCACGGTGTCTCGCAGCAGGGTGTTGTCGACGGCCACGCTGAGCAGGTTGCTGCTGTTGGTCCTCACATCATCGGTGATCTCCACTTCGAAGGGCAGGTGGCCAATCTCGTGGTAGGTCACCTCTTTGCCGTTCACCCACTGGAATTGGAAAAGGTTTGTTATACAGCGTGATATTTAATTAGCCGACCATATTTTGAGGAATGATAGTACCCATTATTATGAACAACTTTCCCCAAGAAACATATGGTCGTAAACGAAATAAATTTTTGGGTCTCTCTTAGTAACTTGTAATCAGCTGATCGGGTCAATGTACTGAGGGACGAAAAATATTTTTATTTGCGACCATATGTTTCTTTGGGAAAGTTGTTCTTAATGATCGGTACGATCAATCCCCAAAATATGGTCAGTTAATTCAATGTCACCTTGTATACGGGTTAGTGTTGCGACAGCGGTCATTGACCCGACTGGCACTGCGAACCGAATCATATATGGTAACCATGGTAACGGTCGGTAAGCATGCTAACCGTCGGCGACCGTTACCATGATACGCTAAGCGACAGTCATTTCGAACGTTGCACGCAATAATTAAGTATGGCTAATACAGTCATAAGCGTACAGTGGTTGACAGCAGTCAATGACCGCTATGGCAATGCTAACTCGACAAGTAAAACAACATAGCGTCAGCCTTTTGCCATACGGGATGGCAGGGGACTTAGGGTGATACGAACAAAATAAAAGAAAAAGGAATACGAATGTAAACGAGAGTGAAAGCGTTAATAACTTCCACATAAGAAAGAAAATAGTGCTCGACTCTAACTAAAATAACGTAGCGCTCCACATAAAAAAAACCGGTCAAGTGCGAGTCTAAATCGCGCACGAAGGGTTCCGTACCACCGTTCAATGGAAGCGATGGTGTGGAGTGAATAGTTTGGATTTTACACAGCAAAATATTGTTTACAAAGTTATTGGTGCGGTTACTTTCACACTCCATGTACGTAACCAGGTGCATCCATAATTTTGTATGTGGTATTGAAAGAATTGTTGTATGGGAGCCCCCTTAAATATTTCTTTTATCCTGTTTTTTAGTATTTGTTGTTATAGCGGCAACAGAAATACATAATCTGTGAAAATTTCAACTCTCTAGCTAGCTAGGTTCTTGAGATACAGCCTGGTGACAGACGGACGGACAGCGAAGTCTTAGTAATAGGGTTCCGTTCTTACCCGTTGGGTACGGAACCCTAAAAAACTACGCCGTTTTGTCTAAAATATTTTCAACGAGAGTTTACCTATACATAATATACCCATTTTGAATGCAATTCCGCAATGAAATTAGTTAGTATAGATAATATTAGGTCCTTACATATAAAATTGGCGTTTTGCATGGGAGGAACATAGTCGTTTTTTTTAAATATAATATACACTGACGAGCAATGAAAAAGTTCCACCCACAAAATGCTGACAAACATCTTAATATCTCCTAAGACATAGAACCTAGCTTCATAAATTAAAAAGTATATTCTTCTATATAAGCTAGCTAGCCTTTCCCGTTTAGGAGTAATTTGGTGCTATGTCACTGGAACTTTTTCATTGCTCGTCAGTGTATTTATTTAATCAAAATATGTACCATTGCTACCTATACACTTTTCCCATCTCATAGGTAGGTCTTCGCTCCCTTCACTAAAAAAAACATTCGGACGGGAATCAATAAAATCTTTGAAGGCGGTTTGGACTGCCCCATCGGAGTTGAATTTTTTCCCTTTCAAGAAGTTATTCAAATTTCGAAAAAAATGGTAATCTGTTGGAGCAAGGTCCGGAGAGTACGGCGGATGTCTTAGACATTCCAATTGAAGCTCCTCTAATATGGTAGCCGTCTGTTGTGCAGTGCTAGCGTTATCATGAAGCAGCAGTGGCCTAGAGTGATGGACCAGCCTCAGTTGTTTAGCAGCTAGATTTTCCATCATGATTTGCAGTTGCTGATAATAGACATCTGTCGTAATCGTGTCGCAGATTTAAGAAAGCTGTAGTGAACGACACCAGCACTAGTCCACCAAACGCTCACAAGTAAGTTTTTTGGAGTCAATTTTCGCTTGGGGCATGGTTTGGCTGGTTCGGCAGGGTTCAGCCATTGCGATGAGCGCTTCCGATTATCGTACAGGATCCACTTTTCATCACAGGTAATGATTCGATTTAAAATCCCTTCATTATTGTGTCGGGTGAGTATTGCAACGCAGCAGTCAACGCGCGTTTGTTGATTTGCTTCATTCAGTTCGTGAGGTACCCACCTTTCAAGCTTTTTCACCTTCCCAATTTGCTTCAAGTGGATTAAAACAGTTTTATCACTAACACCGCAGCCTGCAGCTAACTCGGACGTAGTTTGCGACGGCTCCACTTCCACAAAGGCCTTCAATTCTTCATTATCAACTTTGGTCTCCGGCCGTCCACTGGGCTTGTTCTGCAGGTCGAAATTTCCAGAACGAAAACGTTGGAACCAAAAACGCACTGTGATTTCTATTGCGGCACCGTCGCCATACACATCATTAATCCTTTGAGCCGTTTCTGCAGCACTGGTGCCACGATAGAACTCATACTCGTAAATAACGCGATATTTCAAGTTTTCCATTTTCTAAGCTGAGTGACGCAAGAAAAAAAAACAATTGAGGAAAAAACAAATGAATTATAATTTTAGAAACACAAATACATACATGAGTATATAGCTGTATACATTTGAATTTGGAATTCCTATCCATAGAGGAGATATTTGAGATCAAAGTGGCCAGTACGGCGACGCCAATTTCATATGTAAGGACCTAATACCCAAGCAGCACAAAGCTGCATTATATAATTCCACACAAGGTCCACATCGGTTGTATAAGCACTTTTACCGACTTATAAGTGTTCACTCGGACTGCAATAGCTCCATAGGAAATATTGAGACCCAATATAATGCAATATTCGGTACTGCGATTCTATTAAGCGCTACACAGACGCCGAAGATTCACTGTTATTCAGCGTTTAGTAGCGTTGTACCCTATTAGCTGCAAAAGCGCATTTTGTGGACACAAATAGTGCAGTTTTCTGAATAATGGTTCACAGGTGTACCTTTACAACACTTTCATTTTAAGAGAGAACATACGAACCTCTATAACGTAAACAGACACGATGTGAAGTCTATTAACAAAGATATAATGCTCTATGCTGCTTAAAAGTGGACTTTTACGTCATTATTCACTGATAGAGTAAACTCGTATATCAGCATTAATATAGGCCAATATTGTACCAAGTGTGGCCTTTTATGCAGTTACACAGCAGCGCTCTGCTATAAATCTGTACATCGTGCCCGTCAATTCAGACCTGGGCTGAATAATGGATTTGAATTCGGCATTAAGTCTGCTGGTTGAGTTACAATTTACCACTATAAGCCATGCGTGGAGCCTTATATAGCATCTAGCTTTAAATTTAAGTAAACACTGACACTGGTTTATCCGCCATTTTTAAGTACGTAACGCGTATTATTGTAAACATTTAGCCTTTATCCATTTAGTTTGTATTAGAAAATATCGGCTTGAACTGAACTATATCAAAAATAAATGAATATGTAAACAGCGCTCACATTAAAAAGTAATATTTTAAAAAAATAACTTGCAAATAGCCTATTTGATTTTGAACTTTTTTCACGTATTTGTGGATATTATGGGAGCGCGTGAAAATTTTGACCTAAATATGTTTGGTATTTCACAATAAAGTTACATTCCCTATACAATTTAACACATAATTGAAATAACTCGAAGTTTTACTTAACATTAACTTTATTATTTATCTACAAAATGGCAACCAAAACATCTTTATTTACACGCAAAATATTACTAATTGCACTTCAACACTCTTGTAGGGAGTAAAAATTTTAAATGCGTTTCTGTACACCACAATTTCACTGATAATTTACTTTTAGCTTCGATGCAGTATTTATAATATCCACACTTATTCCAATTTTGCGAATGAGTATGAGAATGGCTGCATATTAACTATAATGAGTACCACGTGCCTTGTTATTCAGGCAATGTTCAGCACTTGGAGTAGCTACTGCCTTTATAAGTGCTAATATAATGCTATTATAATTCAGTTGTACAGCAATGTGCCACGTAATTTGTGCCCAAATTAGAGTTATATCAGCATTATATGCGCATAAAATGTTGATATACAGCAATTTTTAGCAGCTAATGTGTCCAAGGTGTACTGTAAAAATGCTGTTACACAGAACTTTTGTGCTACTAGGGTATATATGTATATGTCACCGTAAGATTCTCAAAACCGTTAGTTTATAATCTAACGTTTTCTCTATCGTTACTTTACAAACTATCGAAAAATTGTAAACTGTACCGTAGTGCTTACGATATGACGCGTTAGTTAATAATATACTCGTTAAATTGTGAACTGGTTTAAACTTCAATTGGAAACGAAACACCTGGGAAAACAAAACACTGCGGTAGCTTAGGAGAAGACTAGAGATAGAAGATAGAATAGTCTTCGTGTTAGGTTGACATGTAAGAACCAAAGAAATGTAAATTCTAAACCCAATCGGTCTGGTTTACAATTTGTCGATAGTTTACTAATTAACGCGTTAGTTTATCAACTAACGGTTTTGACATTCTTACGAGGATATATAAATATAAAAAAAATAGACGCTTTTTCATAATTTAATTATATCGAGAAAATTTCATTCAATACGTTTGTTTCCTTCAGTGAGAATTTTAATCAAATACTCTGTAAACGTTAACCAAAAAATCAAATCTGTAGATAATTTTCTTTTGGAGTATATGGATTCGAAAATAAAACCCATATATGTATTTTCGGGTCAGTATAATATTCATTCAAAATTAATTTAACCTTAATTTTGAATGATAGGGGGCTAGCCCATCGCCGCATGTTGAAGTACATTTTATCAAGGTATTCTTGCAAGAAACTCGCTCGTTAGGTTACCTACCACCCCACGCGCTATCTACCTTATTCCGTATCTAATTAGGCAATGTTGATATTAACTTAACTTAAGGCTCTGGGTACCTGCAACTGCGGCTTGCTGATCCCATCTTTGAAGCGCTATTCCTACTTAACGAGACACTTCCTTAATCACGAAAAAATATACGGGAAGACATCCCTTTTCCTTAACGTATGTGTTTGAAAACTTCATATGGGAACTAAGTATACATATGAAAAAAAAACGGCCAAGTGCGAATCTATAAAAACGGCACAAAAAACACATTTGTTGTATTGGAGCCTCTCTTATTTTTTTTTAAAGTGAATAATACACGGTTACTTTTAATTCACCCCGGAAATTTACCGTGTATAACTCAATATTCTGTGAATATATCAAGCTTTCACCTGTTGCCGTTATCAAAATCGAGCAAAAATCACGTTTGATATACATACGGGAGCCCCCTTAAATATTTGATTTATTCTGTTTTTTAATATTTGTTGTTAAAGCGGCAACAGAAATACATCACTTTGAAAATTTCAACTGTCTAACTGTCACGGTTCATGAGATACAGCCTGGTGACAGACGGACGGACAGCGGAGTCTTAGTAACAGGTGGTAATAGGGTCCCGTTTTACCCTTTGGGTACAGAACCCTAAAAAACTAGACAGATGTTTTTTAACCAAAACTTGTTATTTCTTGTGATCTAAAATAATTTTGTTAAAAATTGTTTTGTTTTTAAATATCAAATCAAATCAAATCAAAAATCATTTATTTCCATAGGATGTTGTTACATCACTTAGATCCGTCATTACATTTTTTTGGGTGAGTTCACTAACACAATGGCGGAATCTGTGGAGAAGAGCTCACCGAAGAAACTCCACAGTCGTCGCATCTTTTGCGTTTCCTTATATATTAAAACTGTGTGTTGTGTTGTAAAAGTTGTGTGTGTTGTAAAATAAATAATCAGTGGTTTTGAAGAAATCAATCAAAAACACCCAATTTTCGCTACGTTCTGCCGCAGCGACTGATGTATCAGCCATGTTGCAGTGTGAGCTACTATAAAATTTATTTTAATATTAACCGTGTAACCAAAAAAAATATTAAACAGCGTTTAACCTCAAAACAAACGTCATTGTCACGTTGTTTTTATGCAAGTGTTGAACATTAGTATATTTTTTGTGGTTAGGCCCTTATTGTTTTTTTATTATTATGAAATTTTATTTGGTTATGTCCTAATTTTCAACCACCACCAATTAAGTTGCAAATTTTACCGATAGACGAGCCTTAAATACATATTAGTCAATAGGAGGTTATTTAAATACACATTAGTCAATAGGAGTTTATTTAAATACACATTAGTCAATAGGAGTTTATTTAAATACACATTAGTCATTATTAGGTTATCGTTGGGCTTTAAGTTACGATGTTACTTTTGTTTACCCCATGGGAGGGCTATTTGGTGTTGCGAATACAACCTTCTTATCAGTAGAAGAATAAAGTGTACCTATTTATGCTTATTAACCGACTCCACAAAATTATTGACTTGTATTTTTCATATAGCTCGTGCATTTACTCACGGGAAGCAAAATTTTGTGAAGTGGAGCTGATGATGACACCACGACGATGATGACCACAGAATATGGCCTTCGGAACTGCTCCATACTGGGTATCCTTACATCCTACAGGTTGCGATATGATGTCTTTAATTATAGCTTGTCAAATTCGTACGTAGCACTCCCATGGTCTGCGGGCGGCGTGACGAAGGATGCGGGGGCGGGAGAGAAGGGCGCGGGCGGCGGGGCGCGTAGTAGGAAACGCCCTCGCTCTCAGCCCCCGCATCTTTCGTCCCCCGTCGCCCGCAGACCATGGGGGTGCTGCCTACAAATTTGACAAGCTATAGTTGGTGAGTACTGTATGCTCGTCTCAATGCATAATGGTGAAATGGATGTGATGGTGACGTGGGTGCCAGGGGAGCTCCTCAATTATTTATCTGGATCTGTTTATAGGATCACGAATAAATAAAGGGAATTCATGAAGACACAATCATGTTTTATCAGTGCGAATCCAAAATTTCTTTATTACTCATGAATAGAAATATACTCATTATTTGCCTTTTCTCTACATTGGATCATTTGGGAGAAGCAGGGCAAAGAAACTCCCACAGATTGATTATTAGATCTCTTTTGAAAATGGTTGTGTTTAACTAATACAAATATGACGATATTAATTATTACAAAAATATGTAGGAATTATTAATTACAAAATTATTAACAGCCAGTTCGGCCAGCCAGTTAGATTAACCTCATGCAGTCATGTCATTGTCATTGTCATTTTTATCATTGTATATCCCTTTTTAAACAAAGTCGATTTTATATGGTTTTTAAATTGCTCAAATCAAAGTGCATAAAAGCGTGTTTACTACCGAATTATTAGAATGAAGATAAGATACACAATGCACAGTACCGATAAGAATTTCCGAAGTCTTTGCATGACCGTCGACGTACCTATTCATTGTAGTTGTATTACCTCCTCGAACAAACTTTGTAGAAATATCATCGATCAAATGAAATAAGCCACAGGGTTATGGAAATACAACAGGAAAAAACAGAGTTTTGTTATAATTATAAGTTAACTAAAAAACCAAACTAGCCCTTCCGTGCGTAAACTATTGCGTGCAAGCAAAAAAATATTTAATTAATGAGCTCTCCTTGTATTTAATTGTATGTGGGTTTTTGCTTATGAATAGACTGTTTACTCTTGGGCCGTAAAGTTCAGTTAGGGCCTTGTTAGCAAGGACGGATCCAGACCAGACTCCCACGTTCATGGGGGTCAAGACCTCCCCCTATGAGACGAATTGGAGTCGATCCTGACTCTGGTCTGGTCTGGACCTTGACTGTACGACGCCCCCAACCTGAATGGAAAGCTGTGACCAAGGCACAATATTTACTGTAAGTGTCAGTTGAAAGAACAGTTCAAATTATAAATAATCACATTTAAGAAGTAAACATAGTTGCAGGATGGTAATTGGGATGACCCACCAGAAATACCTTGCTAGCTAACTTGGCAGAACATAAAATAATTGCCTGATAGAATTCAGTCGAGTCTTACGATATGCATGGTGCTGATATGATAACTATGATGAAAGTAACTCATAAAACTGTAATAGCTTCTTAAAGTGTGATAATTATAATGTGAATTTGTATATGTAAATTTATTGACGACCCGAATGGCCGAGTCGGCAGTAACCCTGCCTTCGAAGCCAAGGGTCCCGGGTTCGACTCCCGGTGGGGGCAAATATTTGTTTGATGAGAACGGATGTTTGTACCCTAGTCATGGTTGCTTATCTATCTAAGTATAGTATTTATCTATATAAGTATGTGTATCGTTCTCTAGTACCCAAGATACAGGGAATCCTAGTTTGGGGCTAGATCAATGTGTGTAAATAGTGTCCAAGGTATTATTATTATATTATTATTATATATTGTAAATATGCATTATCGATTCAAGAAGAGTCGTGGAGATTCCGAGTATTCGCTGTACTACCTAACCTTGTCTTAACCTAAATGATATTCGGATCTCATCACAACAAACCTGTTTTGTATTTCCCATTTATATACCTATATATACACTGGCCTGCAAGAACTACACTTTAAAAATTCTTCTTTTTCTAAACTATAGAAGTTAGAGATTTAAAATAAAAAAAAGTTTTATAGCAAATTTTATCAACTTTCCTTGAAACGATAGTACAAAATTAAACTTATTTTCGAGTCCTTTTTAATTTTGAAAGTATATCTTGTGTACTTAAAAAGTAATTGCAATTTTAAAAGTGTGGTACTTAGTTTTGCAGGCCAGTGTATATGTTATGTATTTGTATTCACATTCTATCGGCCACTTACTCACTTCAGCAGAGTGGGTGCCGGTATCGGTGTTGTAGTAATCTGGGTTAACAGCCCTTTAATCGAACACTCAATTACAGAGGTCTTGTTAAAATAGTCAAAGGTAGTATGAACTAGCGGCCTTAGTGGCACGAATTTATTTTAAATGGTTCGTTGGAGCGTTCTCTGAAGACCCTTGTTAAGAGCCGTCGACTACGGGACTCAGGCCGAATGCACAGAGTGTGAGAGTAAATCAAATAAAGGATGATGTCTCTTCTTGAGCTTGAGAGAGTTGACAGCATGGGTTTGAGTGTACGTCAATCGTTGAGTTATCGGCTAAGCGTGCGCATCCGTGATTCCGGACCTCAGGGAATTGAGTTCTGCAACTTGTAACTGATAATGGTTTTTTGGATGGACTTGCTGTGACTGAGGGATCCCTATATGCTCTCCTTACAGCTCTAGCTTAGTAATAAGCTATCCTTATCAATGTGTGAAGTCTAAATGATACTCGATAATAATATAAGTAGGTACCTTTAAATTTGGAATCAACATCTTTAATATCAACCCATGGCTGTGGCTACATACATTGAAAACTAGCCGTCAAATCTTAAGTGTAGGTGTACTAGCGGTTCCGTAACAGTCGGCTAGTAAGCTGATTGGTTAATGTCCTCGGTAGGTCAGGCGAGGTCGGTGATATTTGCCCTCTTTCACAATAGTACTATGAAGACGTTGATCTATTAGCCGGACTGTAGACCACGCTACTTATTACTAGCAATGACTTAATACTCTGCTGCATTGGTAACGTAATAAGGACTAAGGACGTATGTTCAGTACTTCAGTTCAAAAAGTAGACTACATAGTAAGAAGACAATTGGGTTCCTTATAAATATGGAAGTTGCTTTGTTTTGTATGTGGCTGTATCTGATTCCCACGACACTGGGAATCCTAGTGTGGGGCTCTGGTCCGCGTTCTGGCAATGTATTGCATGTATATGTTTGTTTCGAACGATCCGATTCGACAAATTCGATTGGACAGATTCGATAGCTACTAAGTGCCATACTTTATATGGAGTTGTCAAAGTTTACTCGAGTTAAGTCTTATTCCGTCTTCTAGCTTAGAAGACCCTTAGAAGTAGTCCTACTTTGAATATACATTAGATCATAACATTACTTTGAGGTCTAAAATCGAATCTTGGTTTGATAGACACACGTGAATGCGGTGGTGTGGGAGCTCCCTTGGGTTGGGAGTACGCAATTGTCCAATTACCTGCAATAAATAGAGCGCGTAGCGACAGACAAGAAACCTTTGACCATTTGACAGTCAGGTTTGTTTAAAATAGTCTGCTTGACTCTGCCCTCTAATTAATGTCATTGGACTCTTGATTTCAACATGATTCTATTCTTCTTCTATTATGATGAGTGTGAGAGAGCAGCATTTACCAAGCGGTATATGCACGTAGAAAATTAATTCGGAATTGCAATGGAAAGAACTAAACGCAACAGAACCCATAATTAACGCCTAAAACTTTCGTAAACAAGGTGGAGGAGGGTAATGGTTCTCTTGTATGTCTACTCACTACTTTGGCAGCATAGTGCACGCTGCTGAACCGCAGCCAGATGCGCTGGTTCGCCTGCTTCCACCAGGGAGGCACGTGGAATCTCCTGTCGTACCACACCAGCCCAACATGGTCCCTCAGAGAGCCATCCTCGCCCACGTCGTTGTATGACGCTGGCACCGGCATGGGGATCACTGGACCTGTCTAGGGAGATGCTTCTGATAATACACTGTTATTTAAATTATACAGTTAAAGCTTGTGATAAGTGATTTTCGGAACAAGGCCATAGGGCCAAACATTGGTGGTAATGATAAAGGAGCTACAATGATGGTTGTCTGATGTTGTGCCAAATACACTGATCTAAAACTGAGAGCTCTGAGCATGCAGTCTAAACTGCAATTCCACAGAATACATCTAAAAAAAAATGCGTCAAGCTTAAAATTTCAATCATGCAACGCAACGCAACTCAACGTAATTACAACGCAGCGACAACTACGATACAACACGAATATTGTTCACAAGTAAACCTCTCGCAAGTCCCTTGAAAACCATTTCTTCAAGAACCAGAGATCTTTGTCGTACGTCTGGATCTGGAAAGGTTCAACTGCTGGACGGAAGACCCGCAGAAAGGCCTCGACGATCTGTAGCCAGCGTTCAGTGACGAATTTAGCGATACACCACACAGCCGCCAGGAATTCTTGTGGTCTTCGCAGACTTCGGAATACTGGGGCGCATGTCACCTTGGATATTTTTAGGCTATTTTTAAAGGTCATCTAAATCTACAGGTAATAAAACCTAACCTTATGTAAGCAAATGTCGTGTTTTGTTTTTCTGATAAATAAATAATATAAGGAGATGTGACAAGACATTCGCATAAATAATGTACATTTAAACCACAGGCTGCTGTTTTAATCAAGTCATAGCGTTTTCCTCGTAAAATTCGATACATAGTTAGTGTTAGAATCCTGAGCGACGCGAGTGATTCATGGCTCTCGATATAAATCCATTTTATTCAAGAGTTGCATACTATACTTGCACTTCTCATGCTCGAGAAGTTCGTCTTTATACTGGGTGTAGGCTGCATAAAATCGCATTTTATGCTAGTGCATAAAGTGTTATCGACATCTAGACTAAGACAATTGAACCATTCAGCCTGACAGACGAGGTGACTGCATTAAATAAACTTGCTATTTTAATACTTTTACTTTAATATATTTGCATTCTATGTTGCAAAGTAAAAATAAAATAAACTAAAATAGTAGATTTCCTACGAGTTCGGCTTCTATTTACGAACTTACGGGCGAGGTTCGTAAAGAAGCCTTTTCGAATGAGTTAGGAATATAATTTTTCTGCCTGAGATCCCCAAATCAAGCGATAAAGGTGTTATTTTGAGGTTAGAAGAAATAGTCTGTATTACTCGGGCAGTATCGCGTACGACCTAAGCTAAAAATGACATGCAGAAAAAAAAAATACAGTGCGGGAAAGAGACTTTTTTTTAACTTTTATTTAGTTGTTTTCTTTGTAAAAGTTGTTGTTTTACGAAAGTTAATTCCTCAAGTGAAGAGGAAATAATGCTTACGCTTCACATACTAATGGAAACAATTCGAAAGGAGTTTTGAACAAACATTGCCGCCTAAATCCAAGCAAATTTATCTGAAAACTGTGAACATTTCACGTTCTTGAGAAGCGGCAAACAATTATTCTCAGAAGGTATTTTTTACATTATCACTGTTTCTCTTTTCTTGCATTCGAAGTGAAAGGCAGGGTGTATAACTCAGTAATAAACCCCATTTTGCCCTCTCCACTTAACTATCCACCCTTGCCTGCGGCTCGTGTGTATATCAACATCTCGGGCGAAATGGCGTGATTTATGCCTTTGTTGTACAATCTAATCATGTAGAGAAGGTATTCTTTGTACAAGTAGTTGTATCGAGTATTTTTTTGCGCAAGGAGGTTGTATAGCTTTGAGATGGAGGTCGAATATAATGTAAATTCAAAAACACCAAAATAGTTAATACTATTTTGGTGTGTTTGAATTTACAACATCGATGACTTTTAATCTAATCATTAAAAGTCATCGATATTAAAAGTGCTTTTATCTACACATGTATCATAAAACCTCTTTACTGAGTCCAAAAACCACACGTTACAACCAGCATAATGATAAACTTCATGGTAAAAACACATTTCCTATCTGAATATTGATCATTATGACCATAATGTACCAAAATTTGTCAAATTATGACATTCAAATTTCGAACGCCGACGCCCGCCTGCGTGCTGCCCCTAGTTTGTCTGTGAAGTTGGTACTACAGAACAAGCTAAACAACTGCCGAGCAATGATCAATGCCACAATGCGGTTCCTGAACACATCTAAGAGAGTTTATGATATGTGTGTAGATAAACTAGTGTATGTAACTTTACATAATTAGGCATTAAAACTCTCGAGTGATATTATTATGAAACTCGCCTTTGGCTCGTTTCATAAACCCACTCTCGAGTATTAATGCCCTCCATTGTGTAGCAGTCACATAAACTACTATTTATTCACTGATTTCAGTGAATAAAATAAGCTTTTTAGAGGGGGATTGGTATAATAGTATATTATGCAATTAGTGAATAAAGGCCGGATTTAAAGCGAGGGCCACAGAAGAATCACGAGAAAGTGAAGGATTCTAACGACTGAATCACGATCGTAGGACTTTTCTAAATTTCTGTTTGGTCCTCTCCCAAACATTCTGAAGTCTGATAATATTAGCAAAGAAATCTACTACTCGTAACGATTATGTCTGATGTTCGGATCGTCACAGAGTTTCTGGCGGTACATCCACTTACTTTGTCCAGGTCTGTCTGAAACCATCCATGTCTGTAACCATACTCCGGATCCGTGGGTGACTTCCTGAAGTTCCATATCCCATCTAGGGTCC
Organism: Argyresthia goedartella; assembly: GCA_949825045.1. Taxonomy (NCBI): domain Eukaryota; kingdom Metazoa; phylum Arthropoda; class Insecta; order Lepidoptera; family Argyresthiidae; genus Argyresthia; species Argyresthia goedartella. The sequence continues at coordinate 27,533,798 of OX463812.1, read as the reverse complement.
GCAGATCCCTGGTCTCCGTGTCCTGAGGGTACAGGGTTCCTCCTGTGTCTCGGAGCGGTTGTTTGGGAAGATTACTGATCTCGTTCGCACTGGTCGAGCCAGGGACTGCTGCGGTGGTAACTGACACGTACGCGAAGAGTATGTAGTGGAACAGTAGACTGGCCAGGGACTTCATCTGGAAAATATTATTAAAATCGATGTTGTAAACAATGTCAATGAATCTTTGAATTTGAAAACGAAAATTAGGGATATCATCCGCTGGATCAAAAACATATGAGCTTAAAAGCTATCATATTACCATTGAGTATACACATTGATGTTTATAAAACTTTTGGTGTAACTCTGTAAAATTATAATGAGCCCCCCACGTTATGAGTACTCTACTCTACAAAGATAAATCTCTCTCGACTGAGATGCAGCTGCACTTTTCCCTGACATCAATGGCTTGAAATATTTATTTATGCAATACAAAAGTGAAACTGCTGATTTGAGATGCGAGACGCGAGGGTATCAGCCGGCGCGGCGTCGCATCACGCATGCGCCTGCGCAGCGTGTTGCATGTGGGGACGGTGACGTCACATCACAACTCTGCACGACGAAAGTGACAATGCAATGTGGGGTAGATGTAACGCATACTTTAATAACTTCACACGCCTAGTTAACTGTTACTTAATCTTATGCGGTATTGTAGATGGTTTGTTTTGCACCGTACTTGATATTGTACTAGACACAAACATTTCGTGACTCGTAAACTAAAGGCAATTTGACTAAATACCCACTAAATTAATAGTGTTAGTAGTTATGGAAGAAAAGGTCGAAGTTTATACGCGGGGCGGGTGACGGGTGCCATTTGGGCTGAAATAAATTGGATAAGTAAATGACCTACTTACGATAGTGACATGTGGAATAACTGAAGAGAAATTAGTTTCACAACAGGATCCAGCACCACCAGCGGAATGACTACTCTTGAATTAGTTTCACAACAGGATCCAGCTCGGCGGAATGACTACTCTTGAATTAGTTTCACAACAGGATCCAGACAGGATCCAGCACAGCGGAATGACTACTCTTGAATTAGTTTCACAACAGGATCCAGCCCAGCGGAATGACTACTCTTGAATTAGTTTCACAACAGGATCCAGCCCAGCGGAATGACTACTCTTGAATTAGTTTCACAACAGGATCCAGACAGGATCCAGCACAGCGGAATGACTACTCTTGAATTAGTTTCACAACAGGATCCAGACAGGATCCAGCACAGCGGAATGACTACTCTTGAATTAGTTTCACAACAGGATCCAGCCCAGCGGAATGACTACTCTTGAATTAGTTTCACAACAGGATCCAGCCCAGCGGAATGACTACTCTTGAATTAGTTTCACAACAGGATCCAGACAGGATCCAGCACAGCGGAATGACTACTCTTGAATTAGTTTCACAACAGGATCCAGCCCAGCGGAATGACTACTCTTGAATTAGTTTCACAACAGGATCCAGCCCAGCGGAATGACTACTCTTGAATTAGTTTCACAACAGGATCCAGACAGGATCCAGCACAGCGGAATGACTACTCTTGAATTAGTTTCACAACAGGATCCAGCCCAGCGGAATGACTACTCTTGAATTAGTTTCACAACAGGATCCAGCCCAGCGGAATGACTACTCTTGAATTAGTTTCACAACAGGATCCAGCCCAGCGGAATGACTACTCTTGAATTAGTTTCACAACAGGATCCAGCCCAGCGGAATGACTACTCTTGAATTAGTTTCACAACAGGATCCAGCCCAGCGGAATGACTACTCTTGAATTAGTTTCACAACAGGATCCAGCCCAGCGGAATGACTACTCTTGAATTAGTTTCACAACAGGATCCAGCCCAGCGGAATGACTACTCTTGAATTAGTTTCACAACAGGATCCAGCCCAGCGGAATGACTACTCTTGAATTAGTTTCACAACAGGATCCAGCCCAGCGGAATGACTACTCTTGAATTAGTTTCACAACAGGATCCAGCCCAGCGGAATGACTACTCTTGAATTAGTTTCACAACAGGATCCAGCCCAGCGGAATGACTACTCTTGAATTAGTTTCACAACAGGATCCAGCCCAGCGGAATGACTACTCTTGAATTAGTTTCACAACAGGATCCAGCCCAGCGGAATGACTACTCTTGAATTAGTTTCACAACAGGATCCAGCCCAGCGGAATGACTACTCTTGAATTAGTTTCACAACAGGATCCAGCCCAGCGGAATGACTACTCTTGAATTAGTTTCACAACAGGATCCAGCCCAGCGGAATGACTACTCTTGAATTAGTTTCACAACAGGATCCAGCCCAGCGGAATGACTACTCTTGAATTAGTTTCACAACAGGATCCAGCACCACCAGCGGAATGACTACTCTTGAATTAGTTTCACAACAGGATCCAGCCCAGCGGAATGACTACTCTTGAATTAGTTTCACAACAGGATCCAGCACCACCAGCGGAATGACTACTCTTGAATTAGTTTCACAACAGGATCCAGCACCACCAGCGGAATGACTACTCTTGAATTAAAACACAATGGGCTTTTACAAACAGTATTGTTTGTAGGTTGTGGGTAATAGTAGGAGTGCGCAACTCAAATACACTATCCAGAATTTGAATAATGCAAATGACCTGCATGTATGGGTGTTTGTCACTAAATCAGCACTCTCTTGTATAGTAGGTACCTATAGGTACAGTCACTCAACTCAAGGGTGATATTTGATATTTTCTATTTTCTCTCAAAGGGCCAAAATAATTCTTATTGTTTCATATCTAGATAGGTAGGTACCTACCTACTTAAACGTTGTGAAAGTATTGATTTCCGTCGTGACGTTCGTCGAGACAAAAAGTCTCAAATTCGATTTGTTTTATTTTATGCATGGCGGTGTTTAGCTTTACAATTCCTTGTTTCTTTAGTAGAAATATAACAACCATCACCAACTGTATAATTCCAAAGAGTAATGTCTGAAAATAGTATTCTAATTATATTTATGCAGTCAGAGCTGGATTTACCAATACGCTAAGTAGGCTGGAGCCTAGAGCACAGAATACTAAATAGAGCGGCAGATTTTAGGAGGCGGAAGATTTGGGGCCATATCGTTTATTTTATGTCTTCAAATTAATAGGACCACACAAACATTTCGACATAATCAAATAATAATATATTTTGTCACCTAAATTGAATTTTCCCTGTCCCCTATACCAAATTGTCCCTATACGAAAACCAGTTGGTTGGTCATTGTTTCTGATAGGGTAGACTGTCCGATCCGGTACCACTGGGGAAAAAATCACTTGCGCCTGGAGCACTGGGGTCGGATAGTCTGCCATATCCGTCCGCTTATTTATTTGTGTATGGTGTAATGTCTTATGTTTTAAATGTAAATATTTTCTGTGTGTATTTATTTGTTTTTATGTCTATAGATTCAATGGTTATCTGAAATAAACGTTTTTGAATTTTAATTTTAATTGCTCCATTTGCAAGCAATTTGATTTTTCCTGGACGGCTTGGGCCGCCTTCTCAACACATCTTTTTTAGTTTGTGTCAAAGTGAGTGTGTCACAGCTGTGTAGTGACATGAAGTCAGAATGAGGTTGGGTGGAGGTGGGATATGTCTTGTTAGCTATGAGACATTTCCGGGACGCCCCTGTGACAGGATTTATTAGATGTTCATTACCCGATTTCATGACCATGTATAATGTCCTATAACGGTTCTTACCTGCTACTCGCTACTCGACTTGGTAGCCATGTTAAATTTCCTTTTTAACTCATCTCATTGCATACTTTTTGCTCGACGTGCTGGCCACACGAGGAGGGGAGATTGTACGCTTGTGGCTTGAGACGACTCGGAGCCGATCCGGACGAGCTCTTGATGTTGCATGATTTTCCAAGACTTTTGAGAATTGGTGATAAATTTGATTTTGATATGCTTTTTCCGAATCTATGCTTTCCACCTCCTCCACCACCTCATATCTTTGCCGCTCGCGCCTTTTTGACAATAACTTCTCTCAAGTTCATTTTGCGATAAAAGAGTTATACAATAATAGAAACAAGAGAAAAAATCCTATAATTATAGTCTTAACTTCTTTTTTGTAAAACCAATAATTATAGAGTATGAGCGCCACAAAACCTGCGCTCTGGCCGTTAAATTGAAGAAAGGGGTCCGCGTACGAGGGACGTGTTTTTTTGTACGTTATTTAAGTTTTTGTCATTTTTTTAAATCACTATTGATTTCATTAGATACTAAAGCTGCCCTAAAATACACACTTTGTGAAAATTTCAATTGTTACCTCATTAATTGTTTCACGAGATATAAGCCCGCTGATAGACATAAGAACAGATGGTCGAACAGAATGAAGGATAAACGGGCAGACGTAGACGGATAGACAGCGGGATGCTTGGTATCCATTCGGCACCTTTTGGCTATAGAAGCTTGAAAAATACATCATTTACAGCCAGCGGTGGGCTGGAAATGTAGTTTTCGCCAAAACCCATGTTGAAGTAGACTTTGCGGACTCATGCTCTAAGTGTCTAACTAAACCTATTGAATCCACAAAAAAATATTATTTTTATTTTTTGCTAGTTTATTTTATGTGAAGATTGTTTTAACATAATGTGATCCGGAGAGGAGATATTGTCAAAAACCTGTTTTAGGCGCATTTTTTCCAATATGGCGGCGCGAGCGGCAAAGATGGCGAAGTGGCGAAGGTGCTATTCGTTCGTTGTTGTTGTGATTTTCAAATATATTTACGAGAACTTGTTTCGAGTTTTCTAAATGTATTGATACAGATGTTCTATTTCACGATGACACTGACACAAAGTGCATGTGCACGGCTAACAAACAAAGTCAAATAGAACATCGGTAATAGAACATCGGTAACATGAACCAAAATGAAAGGAGAGTTAAGTGATAGCCGTAATCCAGTCCTGAGCTTATAGATAAATAGTATCTATAGATAGTAGTATGTAAGTACCTAAAGTAATAAAAAAATGTTGACTGTAGGAAATCGTATCTACTCGATGCAAAAACAGTACATTGTTTTACTGCATTCGTTTTAAATTCTGTTGTAACCTGAATCCATTGTCGTTCAGATTACTATGTTACCGTAACATTTATGCGAACATGATGGTGACAAAAAATGACTGTGTCTGTTTGTTATAGTGTATGTGGCATGCGGGATTATGTAAGACAACATATAACATTACTGTGACTCTCTGAGCGATGCCATCTCTTTAGGGGCTAGCCCTAGGGATTGGTGAGTATTAATGAACCTAGCATATCAAATGGGAGCATCTCACAATATTGAGAGCATACCCATAGTTCCACAGTATTGAATAGTTATTATGTATGTAGTTATTACGAATGTATAATATTTAACTATATAAGTATGTGTATCGTTGTCTAGTACCCAAGATTCAGGGCATCCTAGTTTGGGGCTAGATCAATGTGTTTAAATAGTGTCCAATGTATTATTATTGTTATTAAAAGTTCTGTTAATACAGCCTTTGAAATCGAGTTCATCAAAATGCCCACTTCTCGTAAACAAAGGTTAGCATCTCCGCATATTTTGATTGATTCTCATGTAGGTACTATAGGCATAGTTATACAGTTCTTGATAAGTTTTAGGAATAGTTCCATGGAATTAAAAACTGAAATAAATTAGCTACGTTAATTATTAAAATTAATAACATTTACTATCATTACTCGAATCGTCGTTAGATAAATCGACAGAACAGTGTTGTCAATACGTAATTTATAGTACCATTTAACTTACGGGAAAAAATTGTGTGGGCTACGTTGGTATTACTTTGGTAACTTTACATTTTACAACGGTATAACTGTATTTTTTTGTTTTTTGCAGTTAATTAGGCATAGACTTTAGTACGGGGTAACCTAGTGTTAAGACAGAGGTAATGTATTTGGGTGTGTGTGTGGCGGTATTTATGCTGACCAGGGTCAGTTTTGGGGTTGGGTGGCTCGCCCGCGCCCGCGCCCGCGCCCGCGCCCGCGCCCGCGCCCGCGCCCGCGCCCGCGCCCGCGCCCGCGCCCGCGCCCGCGCCCGCGCCCGCGCCCGCGCCCGCGCCCGCCCTGACCGCGGTCAAAGCAAACAAATGGTACATAAATAGGTACTCATATTTACGTCGGAGGAAAACAATATGTCGGAAAACAATTGCTGTTTTCACTGAAAGATGCGGTTTTACCGTTTTACTTTACTCAATAATATTAAATATATAGATGATCTTATGAGGTAACTTAACTGTAGGGATTTAAATATACTAGTATAGGAGAATCTATGGCATAGTGGATATGATTTACTGAGAGAGAAAGAGTAAATTATTGAGTAATATTGTTATTTGGCATATTGTTTAATTTTGGGAATCGTAATGCTATTGATTGGCTATCTCTATAGATCTAGAAGGTCATTCAATATCCAAAACATGTGACGCACATTTTGTATTCGTGCAAACTTTCAAACGTTCTCACTGGAACGTTAAATTAAAAGTTCGCGGGTCAACGAATGCTAATTAATAACCTCACACCAACTTGAAATGAAACGCTCACAATAAGATATCGTTTCAAACGGTAAGAGCTATTGAATAACACAAAAAATATCTATCAACAGTACAATGACTTTGAGCTGACGCAATCCGCACGAGATAGATTGCGAACGTCAAATTAAAAGTTCCCCTTTTTCATAAATTAAGAAATAATAGACGTTTTACTCAATCATATCTCAGTAAATCATATCCACTATGCCATAGATTCTCCTAGACTAGTATATTTGAATCCCTACAGTTAAGTTACCTCATAATTAATTAGAGCGACCAGATAACACTATCAAATCCGAGCGGCGAACGACCGATTAAAGTAGTACCTACCTTCCTATCTATCGCCTCGCGATTATTATCGCTCGCGTTCTGGTTAGATTACCCCTAGGCCAGGGGAATGAGTTGTATTCCCGGAAGTGTGAATAGAGGCGCATACGCATAGAGCCATTCTGTATCTCAGTCCGACGACGACGTCTCCAGCACATTTCCATGCATAAACCCATTAAAATTCTCAGCCCCATGCCCGCCGGCTGAATAGATGCATTGTGTGCTGCCCTCCTCAGGAATGCTTTATCAGACATCTCTTTTAGACGTACGCTTACTAACGAAATTGGAATGTAAGGATTATGGGTTGGACATGACTTTGATTCAGATAATGGCAAGGATTGTTGTTTTGGCCCGACAATGTGACCTTTTATGGAATGGTATGCGAGGTTTATATAAGACGGGTAATATTTGTTGCTTATTTACACCCAATTTGAATAGAAATCAGAACTATTCATATGATTATCGTAACTTTGATTGAAATTCAATTTCTTCAATTTCAATCAAACGCTGACTATAAAGTAAGTAATGTTAGTTAGCAGCATAATAAACTACACACACGTGTGATGTGATTGTATATTACGACTTTGTTTACGCTGCGGCAAAACACATGTTAGAGAGCGGCGTTTTAAATCTTTTCACACAGTGCTTAGATTAGACCGCTGTACCTAAGTCATGTACCGGGGTTTCGTATGTAGCGTTCAGTAGCACCAAGAAGGGATTCGGCAAAATTCATCCCCCACGGGGACGTTTATACATTCATCCCCCACGGGGACGTTTATACATTCATCCCCCGCGGGGACGTTTATAAATTCATCCCCCGCGGGGACGTTTATACATTCGGGATGTCATTGAGAACGTCGTTTTAGAAATGAGAAAATGGGGGGAAGCGGGGTCAGATTGTAAGACATCTTTTTTACTTATGAAGCTGGAAGGCGGGCAGGGGGGGGGGGGGCTTGATTTATTTCGACATTTTCGAAGATGCTGTGTATCATATAACTAGATACTTATTATATAATCTTGGTACGCAAACCTTTGTGCTCGACTCACCCTTGGTTATTTTGAAACGACTCTACGGGGGCGAACCCGTGGGCAACGGCTAGTTATCAAGCAAATACTACCGGTCTGGTGTCGCCGCAGCATCTCTAGTGCATACCACCCCCACGACTCCTCCTTCAACGCAATGAGCTCTATTCTGTATCTTAGACATCTTTCATACTGCTGCCGTAGACTGCTGCCGACACGTTATAAGACTGCCGTCGACTGCTGTCGACTGCTGCCGACACGTTATAAGACTGCCGTAGACTGCTGTCGACTGCTGCCGACACGTTTTAAGACTGCTGTCGACTGCTGTCGACTGCTGCCGACACGTTATAAGACTGCCGTCGACTGCTGCCGACACGTTATAAGACTGCCGTCGACTGCTGTCGACTGCTGCCGACACGTTTTAAGACTGCCGTCGACTGCTGCCAACGCACATGCTTCTTATGTGAAATATCATCCGGATGGACGAGATGGATGCCGGCTAGCTGATGAAGCGCGATATGTCGGCTATATCCCTATATATATATATCCCTATATAGTTCTACAATACCCTTGTTGTTGTTTAAACTTAGCCTGTCTCAGGGGTGGATGTTTTCAGGACACTTCAGTTTCTTCAGATAAATACATATTTTTTTTCATCTGAAAACACCTAACAATCATAAAAATGTGGCCACTTACGTCTATCGCTTCGCTTGCTACCGCGTTTGCAATATCGGCCGGCTCTTCATTAACAAAACAATTTTTTTCTTAATTTTTATGTAATTTGTCGGCCCTGACTCAGTATATCATCAATTATTTTGTGTTTGTGTATGAGTCAGCAGGAGCAAGGGTACGAGACTGAGTGCCACCGTACAACATACGATATACTCATGCCGTCATCGCGTCCATAATGTATGGTGGTGGGGAGAAAGCAACTTGGATGCCACATCACATTTGCCAGGAAGAGGAGCGGTAGGTAGATTGTTCCTAATAAAAATAGCACATTCAGTAGCAATCTCTAATAAATATACCAACAATGAACTTCATCGTACGTAACTTCATCATTGTGAGATGTTTGTGTTGAGCTCAGTGACCGTACTAAAGAGTGTTGAACTCTACACAGAGTCCATTCTGAATATTTCGGAGACTGTCTATAAGGTGTCACTGCGCCACAACACAAACGAAACGTTCATCGACATTCTAACCATTAGGACATCACAGTTCCAAGTGTAGATTTTTGCTAACCAGAACAACAAGGAACTTCTAACTCGCCCGTGCTACTGTGCCTGCCCTATACATTGTTTTTTTTTAAAACGTTGGTACCTATGGATGAATTGTCATATATTTTGGACGGCATGGCACGTACGGTGTAGCTAGATCGTATTTTGTACGATATTAGCGGCAACATGAAATCAGTCTAATTTCTTTAACGAAGTCTCGGTTGCAGCAGATACGGTATCATGGTTGAAACAGTTAATGGCATGAAACAGCTATTACAGATGCATCTGGACGCGGAAGTCCTTGCCGAGACCTTTAGCTTACAGTTTCTTTTTATTTCTATTTATCATCACTCAACCGAGGTAGAAGCGGACGAAAAGAACGTGGGAACCACAAGCCGTTGAAGCAGATCTATACGACAACTGTACTTATTATGCTCGTCGTGTTTACAGATCACTATGATGATGCGTCCATTGTGAGTCTGTTGTGATGGGGATTCATGGATTCATGGAGCCGATCGTGAGTTCGCAATCATGTGACCTCGAGATGAACCTCCCGGAACACTCCTCGATGAGATTCATAGGTGATAACGAATATAGTATCGCCACATCCAAGCGACTAAAGGCTTTGAAAATGGCGGTTAAAATTCGCACTGTTGCCGCGCGATTTTGATACGTTTTATTTTTATTTTGCGGCAACAGCGCGTTTCCATCGCGATAGATAATGTCAAAACACTTTTGTGCCGGCTTTGTATTTTCTTAGCGTACAAATCGCGTCAGCCGCGCGTCGTCCGCGCGTAATCCGAACGATCAGTAGCTCTATTTTTGAATCACTCGCGTCGTGGCGAGCGCTCGCCAATCGCAACGATTGGTTCATATCACTCGACGTAACTAAGCTCCACCAATCGTGTGGCTTGGAAGGCGCTCGCTTCCGAGGCGAGTGATTCAAAAATAGAGGTCCAGGAGCGCTATTTTTGAAACGCTTGCATGACTTTTATGTCACGCGAGCGCTCTTTTCTACTGATTTTCCTTCGTTATCCGAAATATCGTATTTTTCAGTCATTCGCCTGAAACGAGTGGTCACGACCACTCGTTGCGGACCACTCGTTGCGCAAGTCGAATATTAGAATAAACGTCAAAGCTAATGTCAACAATTTGAAATGTCAGAGTTTGCTGTTTTCGCGCGTTTTTTCAAATTGGAAACCAAAACGTCAAATATGTGACATTTGCGACAGATTGAACAGCCCGATTTGTACCATATTATTGCTAGGGTTTAGTAGGCAGCATAACTGAACAGATAACTGACATACAGCCTATAATAAGACAGCATTTAACGTTCCGTTTCCTATGCGAAATTTATCGGTTTTACTTTTTCCGCGTGCGACGGGTAAAAATCAACATTTCCAAATTTATTGGCAACACAGTGACGAATGATTCAAAAATGCAGAAAATCAACGTCACTTGCGACTTGTAAGTCGAACGTGTCATATGTCTCATGCGATATATTATGTCACGCGAGTGATAAAAAAATAGAGCTCCTGAAGCCGCCGCACCATGTGCAAGTGCTTTCAGCTCTGAGATGCGCGTGAAAATGACAGATTTGATATGGCGTAACCGTCATTGTGACATAGCTGAGACAACTCTTAGAGCTGAGAGCAGTTTATTATTACGGGCCTTAGTGTCAGCTATCAATGGGTCTTGCATGGACATCGAATATTGCGAAACACACACGTATAAGAGTCAGTCATTAACATTTCCGATAAGCTTTTGATATTAGAGATATGAGTGAGCAACTCCATAGTCCACGTGACTTAATGAAGTGAGTAGGTACTCCGCCCTAAAAGATTTATATCTGATTCTAAAAAACAACCTTTTTTCAAGTAAATGTGCGAATTTATTTAACCATTGTGTTATAACAACGAGGATATCGTCGATTAATCGTCGAACATATTACCCAGTGGTCGTATAAAACGATACAATCAGTGGTATCAATGGTAATTTATAAGGCACGGTAAAATATATTAATAAGGTATCGCAGTTGTAGTTGGTTACGTAAAACAATACGAGTAGGTATCTAAGTATCTACCTATAAACATGTACTCTACTCAAAGGGCATATTTAAAAACAAAAGATCATAAATTAAGTGATCACTATCAATTAATCAAATGCCTCCTAATGTATTAAACTAAAACACGAGTAAAGACAATTACCATGTTTAATTACGATGTTTTATGGGATTTTGTTAGTTTTTGCAAATTACGGATGTTAACTACGAAAATTAATCCGTTTGAGAAAAACAGTGAAGATAGTAATCTTAAGTTCGTAAGTTTTTCTCAAAGGGTAGTATTGAAACGTTTGACCGTAAATCCTGTTTGTGATAAAAATAAACATTTACAAACAGGTACATACATTGGTTTTGGCCCCACACTAGGATACCCTGTGTCGTGGAAACCAGAAACAGCGACTTCACATACATATAAACAAACAAGAGCTGGGGTTTTTTTTTCTCCCCAGCTGAGATCGAACCCGTGACCCCACTTTGGAAGCACACTCGACTACATCACCAGATAGGTACTCCATGATTGACAAAAATACTGATTTAGTCTGACAAAATTACTGAATCGGGTCCGACGGTGGCTGTTTTTTGGTCTCGGCCGAGACCGAGATCGAGAGCGAGACAAAATTTCAGTCTCACCGGAGACCGAGACCGAGACGAAACTCGAGTTAATTTCATTCTTAGAGGCCTAAAATTATAAAAGGAAACCACTTTATTATTAATGACACTTTATTATTACTTATTTTGTATTTTATTGCAGACCAGAACTTTCAGAAATCGCGCTAGTAATCAAAATTGAACAATCTTATGTTGTAACAGCAAATCAGCAGTTTATCCGCATTTTCTCCTTTATGTCATGCCGCCACTCGACATAGAGTTGACCAACCGTACTGAAGAGTTGTTCACTGGCAACTTTCTGTCACAAAAAATACAAGGCTTGATAGGTTACACTTTCTGTGATTGGTCTTTCCGCCGCTTGCGTAGTCGCGGGCGTACCAAACACTGCCAAATAAATCAGAATCAAATATAACCGGTTCGCTCGCATATTTCTTTAATGCACCGCGATTTTGAACCGTTATATAACGGTATTAGAGTTCACATCCTATAAAAAGCCAAGTGTATGTCGGTCGGACCTTACCCTCTTTATCCTTCACCTACCCTAACCCACCGTACCACTTCGCCCAAAAAGTTATTATTTAGGGGTAAGTATATGTAAGTATAAGTATGACTGTAAATCCGGTTTTTGCTTAACTAAAATACTGGTTTTGCCTGATAAAATTAGTGAATTGCGAAAGAAACTGAGCGCGACTAAAAGTCTGCCTATGTACTAAGTGCGATGTTCGTTTTCATTTGAATACATCTACTTTAGACACTACGTTTAAACCGTGGGTTGGCTTACTCAATTAAAAAACAAAAGAGGTCGAAATTACTTCAGCCTCATTCAATTTTTGATAATGTTCAGGATTTTTTTCCAAAAATATTGTAGCCGGTTTAGTTGCTGTACGTGTTCGAATCGTACGCTACCAGATGAGTCTTTGGTAAGAAAAAATAATTGGACAAGTTCTTTTAAATAAATATTAAAAAGGCTCACGAATAACGAAACATGGGAAGCTCTGGATTTCTCTGGGCGAAACGACAGATTATTTAGGTAGAAATGTCATGCATTTTATAGTTCGACCTCTAAAAGTAAATACTTGCAGTAGATGTTATCTAATCGTTTGCAAGTTAAAGCTCGCTTAAAGACTTTATGGACTTTGTGGAATAACTTCTTCGAATTTGAAACAAATGTTAATCCCGTTATGATGATGTGTACAGATGGAGCTGCGTGTATGAGCCCCGCAGGATGTATGCTACGAAACGTCTAACATGTTTGGCACAAGGAATTCACAGGATATCTGAAGAGATAATCTCGGAATATCACAATGAAAGGTATCCACAAAAGGTCCATCCACAGATAATAATTACAAGATAGGGCACTTGGCTAGAGGCAGCATCATGTTATGCCAAATATTTTACAGAATATTAATTTTGAAACAATAAAGACGCAATATCAATAACAAATGCAAAAAACATTATAGGGAGCGAAAATTAACAAAATGAATACAAAAATTTAAATGAAATTTGCTGTATCAATACAATTTAGTTTGAAACAACTACAATAGGTGACTCTATATTGGTATTAGATAAGTCAGAGCTTCTCTAGAAAGTGCAGCCGAAGGAATTAAAAATAAAATAGAATAAGTTATGGGTAGAAATCCAGATGTGGACGCAGTACCTACGTGTATGTAGTAAAGAAATACATAGGGATATTGAAATAAATGTTTCGGGTATAATAAATATTAGAGGACAATCGTACACGATATATTTAATAGAGATAAATAAATTATGTAAATACATAGAAAATGGCTCCATACTCTGCATCGATTGACGTTTCTGCGATAATCATTAGTGCGATGTCGTTTCATATATAGTTAGTTACATCGGTGGGTTGGTACCTACTGCGACGGGGCGCTCGCAATTGCGAAAGCCTGACACCTCGAAGGGTTCTTACAGCGATGGTATATACGTCGCGCCACACGTTATGAGCGGTGGCCTTGAATGCGCAGCAGTCACTTTTCAATACCTGTACATATGCGCAGTAATTCCCGCCAGCGTCGCCCAACGCTCTTAATTCGTGGCGCGAGGTATACATTTCACCGGTGTGTCGATAGTTCGACCGACAGTTAGAGAGCCGTTTGGATGATTGGTAATGGAAGCATCAGGAATATAATATATGTGGGTAATATCTTCTATTGACGCCGACATTTTCCCAACTGAAATAATGAAAAAAGCGATAGTTTCGAGGGTGGTTTCATATAATTGAAGCACCATAATTCTTTTACTGTCCTCTAGTGCTGAATAACGGCCCTCTAACTGTGTGTGTCGAACTATCGACGCATCGGTGAAATGCACCATCGCTGTGAGAACCCGTCGAGGTATCAAGCTTTCGCAGTAGCACACATATTTACCCTTACCGGGATTCGAACCCAGGAGTGTCAGCTTCGTAGGCAGGGCCACTATACTACCCGTTCGGCTAAACCGGTCGTCATAAATAATTGAAATTTAAATTCGCTCCAGTGACCTGGAGGTCACTGGAGCGAATGGTCACTTGAGTAACAGCGCTCCTCATCTGGAGATGAGGAGCGCTGTTACTCAAAAGCTACAAATAGATTTTACAGGTGAAGCGAAACAATTTAAAAGAAAAAAAATGAAAAAATTATGATCATTTTTAAAAACAGGTTTTTGATGTTTATTTGTGTGTGATGTCGCTGTTTCTGGTCCCCACGACACAGGCTGTCCTAGTGTGGGGCCAGAAGCAATGTAAGTGCCTGAAGTGTTTATGTTTATGTTTAATACTTCCAAAGAAGATGAAGAATAAGGTTATGCTGGATCATTTTTTATGAATAACGTGGGCTATCTATTCTTCTAACGTCAATGTAGTTGTACACTTTAGTTTAGAAACATTTCCTAATTTTTTCATTGTAACATCCGACGATTACCTAATTTAAATCTAAAGGAAAAAGCCACTGAACTGAACTATGTAATTATTATTTTTTAAATGAAAATTAAGTACATTTTATATTTATACCACTAAATTACATGACAAATTGATCGATAAGGTTTTTAAAATTTAATGACAATGTAAAAAAAAAACTGTTGTTTTGATATTATATTGTTACCTTCTAAAGTAAATAAAATACAACACCTACAACTATGGTTCATTTAGAAGTAAGATCATCTAAGCAGTAATAAAAAGATGCATAGTAAAGTTCCGATATTGAACCCCTCAAGACCCCATGGCTCGTATGTTGCCAATTCCCAGTTATGAATTTTATTACCATGATGGCACAAGGCTCCAAATCGCGATGCCTCAAAACAACCTGGGGGTTAATTGAGTTCCGGAAATTAAGTACTTTACTTTAGCTTTCGTCAAAGGTACGAAACTGAGAAAAACATTTCGAGATAATTGAGTTCCTTACTAAATTCCGTAAATCCATCAAAATATATTACAGGCTTACTGAGATATCCGTAAAAACATACTGAACTTCATTTGGGCTACTACGGCCACAGATTACTTAATAGTACCGGCGTAATTTGTTCAAATTCCCTTCGCCGTTAAGTTGGCTGTTCTGTAAAACTGTCAAGTATCAACAGTTTTCCCGTCGATAACGCAGATGTCAGTCGGAACTTAAACAAATAAACAAATATTGAGAGACAGATAGATACTAGTGTAGGCTAGGCACTCGTGTAGTTAGTTTATTGATTCGCAATATTTATGGTTTTTTAGTTTTATAATCGGAACCAACCAGCCTCACGTACAACCGTTTTAAAACAGTGAGCAAGTGACGTCACGAGGAGTGTTATTTAAAAAATTATAAAAAAATAATAGAAATCTATTAATCAAAATATTGTAAATAATTTCTTAAAATAGGATTAAATTTCATAAAGTAAAATAAAAGTAGTACGTATTTTTTTAGCATGTCCCATTACGACCGCTTTGACAACATAATGTACTTTATTCAATATAAAGGCAAATTATATACAAACATAAACAAACAAAATACATACAGGCACATGTATGTATTTAGTTTGTTTATATTTTTGCACTAGGATACCCTGTGTTGTGGGAACTAGAAACAGCGAAGTCACACACATATCTGGGTTTTATTTTCTTTACCCCGCCCGCCGGGGATCGAACCCGGGACATGTTGGAGAAAGTACAGAATAAATTTACAAGATATTTATATATGAGATAGTATGGGGTTTATCCTCTATATCCACTGTCATACCCAACTTTGTTTGTTCAAGGCATGGTTGGGTTTAGGGTATAGGGAACTTAGAGTAGGAGGGATCTAGTCTTTGGTAGTGTATCTCTTTAACTCCCGCATGGTAGGTAGAGCCATAACCGCTGCACCACAGTAGGTAGAGCCACAACCGCTGCACCACAGTAGGTAGAGCCACAACCGCTGCACCACAGTAGGTAGAGCCACAACCGCTGCACCACAGTAGGTAGAGCCACAACCGCTGCACCACAGTAGGTAGAGCCACAACCGCTGCACCACAGTAGGTAGAGCCACAACCGCTGCACCACAGTAGGTAGAGCCACAACCGCTGCACCACAGTAGGTAGAGCCACAACCGCTGCACCACAGTAGCTAGAGCCACAACCGCTGCACCACAGTAGGTAGAGCCACAACCGCTGCCTCACAGTAGGTAGAGCCACAACCGCTGCACCACAGTAGGTAGAGCCACAACCGCTGCACCACAGTAGGTAGAGCCACAACCGCTGCACCACAGTAGGTAGAGCCACAACCGCTGCACCACAGAGGTGGTCAAATATATATTAAGGCTATAATGATATTAAGGTGCTAAGAAAAAAATCAGTTTTTTTTCGAATCCATTTACTCCACCATGAAGTGATCTACAGATTTGATTTTTGGGTTAACGTTTATTGAGTGTTTGATTAAGATTTTCACTAAAGGAAAATGCGACTGGATGAAATTTTCTCGATAGAATTTAATTACGAAAACACCTCTAAATTGCATTATTTTTTCCTGTTATTCTGAAAACTATTTTCGTTGTGGAACTGCGTTAAAAATGTAGATATTATTTATTCGCAAAATCTCCTTAAAAAACTTAGTTTATTTTTAAACATTTTTTCTGTGGTTTAGCACTACGTTTTTTAATTTTCCCCCGATTCCGTCCCTCTCACACAGCGCCTTAAGGCTCAAAAAGAGGAACCCCTTCAGGATCACTCGCGTGTCCGTCTGTCCGTCCGTCCGTCTGTCATGAGCACTTTTCTCAAAAACTATAAAAGATAGAGTCTTTTGAGAAATCTTTTGCAAAAATAGATATCCTGATAACCGCAACATAATTCAAGTCTAATATGAGAAAAATATTGGCTACAAAAGTGTGGGAGGTAAAATGACGAGACGAAAAAACGTAATAAGTCATGAAAAAGTCTTTTTAAACTTTTTTTTTAAATTAGTTTTGATAGCTCCAGAAGTTATGATCTTACCATTCCCCCCAATCTCCGAAACTACAGAGTCTAAAGTTATGAATAAAATACAGAATATCAAGCCAAAGATCTGTAAACCGCGTACAAACTTATACATGCAATGAGATCGACTGGCACTTAAACAAACAGGTATTACTCACTCTTGTACTTATCAATATATCACCACCCAATGGAAATAACTATCCACCAAGACTGATCGTCAAGAAACCGCTGCACGCATGAAACCGCTGCGGGTGTGGCTCTTCCATGCGAAAGGTGCCGGGTTCGATCCCCGGCTGAGGTTGAAAAAAAACAGATCTTGGACGTTTGTGATATGTATGTATATAACGTCGCTGTTACTGGTCCCCACGACACAGGGTATCGTAGTGCGGGGTCGGAAGAAATGTTTGTGGCTGTATATAAATGGTTATGGTTAATGTTAACTTGAGCACAGCCTCCTAAATATATTCTTTTGGGTAATGTTCGAAATCGCTCTAGCTCCGGCTCATAACAACACATCTAGCCACAAGACTGCCTAGGCCTCTTTATTAATCTGTGCAAATAATAGTACCGGTTTTCAATAAAATAATACATCAAAATAAAAAAAATATGGGCTAAAATAGTATAACAACATCCAATTTTCATTAATAAAGCAGCTCATTATGGACTTTTTAGTAGCATACAATACATGACCTACCTGTAGATAATTCAAAATCAAATATCATTTATTTCTCAGAAAGGAAATGTACATAAATTAAGGTAGAAACAAAGGTATTATAGTACAAAAAATATAAATGCATGTAGTACATTTAGGTAGGGAGACGAGCTGACTTCCTATATAGATTAGTAGGTAATCTAAGTTAATGAAAAATTCATATCGATAATAGTGTTATTATTACTCTTTTAGTTGTTATGTATTAGTTATTGTGTGTTAGTAAAAGTTATTTTGTTAAATGTATTACATGAGCATAGCTTTGAGTTATTTTCCAGTTATTTGGTGTGCGACTGATAAGGAGCTCTTAAAAAAAAACAGGAGTTTAGAAAATTGTTCGTGTAATAGATTATGATGTGCTATTTCCGTATTTGTACTTATCAAAAGTTGTCACCTATAAGTATTTGCCGCTCGCGCCGCCGTATTTTAATAATGACGCCTAAAACAGTTTCCTTTATAGTGATAATTTTAAACCAGTTTTTGCCAGGCAAAAATGCTGGTTTTGCCTGACTGAATTACTAAATAGCGACAAAAAATGAGCGCGACTAGACCTATTGGATTTGTCTGACAAAATGCTTGACTGGCGCGACTAGAAATCTAAAAACAGCAACTTGAAAACCTTAATTCGAGTAACATAAAATACAAAACGAGCGTTGGAATTTGTTGTTCTTAAACGAAGGATAAAGGAGCTCCGCGTCGCTTACCCCCTTTATCCTTCACCCGACCCACCTCTTCACCCAGCTCAGACAGTCTTTATTTAGGCAATACGCGGTGTCTAATCATTCAGTAATTTTGATCCGCAATTCAGTAATTTTGTCACGCAATTCAGTAATTTTTCGCTCCTTACGATTTTAAGCGAATAACAATGGCGCAGGGACGGCCTGGAGAGGGGACCTTCGGCTGGATGCCGTGTTTGGGAAGTCGACCTGGTGCTGCTGGAGCTCAATGCCTGAGTGCTTGGCAAGCTTGACGGCCACGACCCAAAATTTCTAGATTCTGAAGATGTTCCCGTAGTTGCTGCCTGGCAAGGTCTTGCTCCAGGGTCGGTATGCGGGTCACTTGCTCGCTGCATTTCTTGGACAACACAATGTTGGCCGTCTGCACTCTGACTATATTGTCCTTCTGCTGGACTATTTCGTCTTCTGAGAACTCAAGCGATGGCTTTAGCCCACTGGTGTACTCGCGCAACTGTTTAAGTTCGGAAGACATAATGTCACGAATCATTGGTGCCAGATCAACTCGTATTAGCGTGTTTTTGTACTCGTTGTCCAGGGGCATTCATATTCGTAATTCATAATTATTTATTGCAAAAAGATAAATAAAAAGTTACATTTGTGGAAAACATATGTACGAAGGCAAGCTTATCTCTAAAAAGAGATTCATTCCAGCCAACCGAGGCATGATGGGGCATTTTACTTCGCTTCGAAATTCCGCGGTTCCTGGTCATTCGCTCAGTTATTTTTTTATTCGTTCGTTTTATTATTTCCCATTTTAAACTTTATTTGATATTTATTACACCGACCGACTATACCAGTTCTCCGAAAATTTCATGTACTTATCAAAGGGGCGTTTGGTTGCAAATGGCATCCCCTAATCGATGTCGACAGTTAACAAGTAGTCCTGTAAATCCCTCAGTCTAAAAGTTCTGTCAGGCGATGAGCTAATGGGATCCTTACGTGATCCTGCAGCCCGTGTTTAGTTAACTTGACGCGAGAGACGTGTCATCCGAACCTAATGTAGAAATCAACGTGTTACTACAAAAATATTAAACATAGTTTAACCTAAAAAAACCGTCATAACCTACATTTTTGTCTTGAAACAAGTGTTAATCAGGAGTTTATTTTTGTGGTAAGACGCTATTATTTTGACATGAACATTTATACAGGCACATACACTGAATCTGGCCCCACACTAGGATACCCTGTATTGTGAAAACCATAAACAGCGACGTTACACATATACAAGGTGACATTTTGGGGAATGATAATACCCATATCATTATGAACAACTTTCCCCAAGAAACATATGGCCTGAATACGAAAAAAAAAATGGATTTCCCTCCGTAACTTGTAATCAGCTGATCGGGTCAGTGTACTGAGGGACGAATATTTTTTTCCATTTGCGGACCATTTTTCTTGTGGAAAGTTGTCATACTGATGGGTACTTTTATTCCCCAAAATATGGTCAGCTGATTAAATGTCAGCCTATATGTATAAACATCCAAAATCTGGATCTTTTTTCTCCCCAGCTGGGATTCGAACCGGGGACCTCTGGTTTGGGAGGAACAGCCTCGAACCACAACGCCGGCGATGTCGCCAAAAATGTAAATTTAGAAATAGCTGTTAAATATCTGGGTAGATTAGATACTATCTACTTGTAGTTGTAGTTACTTACTCTGTGTTTTTTTCGACTTATTAGCCACTCACAAAAACAACAAATTCATTGAATTACAAAATGTTGTTAGTCAAATTATAACCGCCCACCGTTTTATCGAACTGGCAACAAAACGTGTTTTTCAGAAAAATAGTATTCTTTTCGTAAATGAACCCGGTAATGGAATCAAAGCGAACGCTCTCTTCGCTAGGCGTTCGCTGCTCGACTGTTCTGATGTGTTGTTTGTTGACTGCCTGTGTTCACTGCACGGAGCGAACTGAGTACAGTCGCGCTCAGAGTCAATTACAACAAAGAGGTATGATAGTAGACTCTATGGCGTACGAATTAAGTATAAGTTTGTTTTGTTTCTAATTACACCGAAGTCCGGTGTAACTAGACACAAAATAAACAAACTGCTGAGGCATAGTTGAGACCACGTTTTGCCAATAACAGGCGTGACAGGAGACTACCCCATCGCCACAGCTGGAGATGCTTAGATTTCCTCGCGACATTGTTCAAGGTGTTAGTAATGTAATGTAATTGGACGAGATCGCAAGAGGCAGCTACATGGTATAGTGGTATAACTGCTATCAGAAAGCACCGGGATTATCCGACCAATTCTGATTACACCCAGCTAACACGACATGCGGGACAAAATGATGGCTTTTATGAATTGACCGGCTGTTAGGATTCGGATTCGCTTTCTAACACAATCCGTGACGACTATAATTGTCTTAGCGATAATCGATAGAAAATTGCAATTTTAATTAACAATTTCATTAACGTAAACGTTGTCACTGACATAACATAATGTGAGTCCAAGTGATTTTGACAAACATTCGAGGGGGCGTCCATTAATTTAATTACGTGAGGTTTTCAGGCCAAATCTCACTTCGGCAAATATCACGTATTTTTTCCCCCTCATTGTAAAATTGCGAGAAAATTGGTAAATAAAGATTTCTGGACTAAAATGTCAAAATCTTTCACACTAGTGGTCACCTACTATGTATGTCGGATATCAATGTCGTATTCTAGACTACGAGCTAATCAATCTTAAATACTAGTCTTGTCAAGTCTTATATTTAAATCAATATATAGGTAAACTTGAGTAATTCCCCTAAGATCTCTAATCAATCCTAAATCTAGTCTTTAATTAATTAGCTTGACACCTCTGTGGTGTTGCGGTCGAAGCTGTGCTTAGTGCTTCCTAAGCGACAGGTCCTGGGTTCGAATCCCGGCTGAGGACGAAGAAAACAGAAACCCCTTGTCTTGGGTGTTTACAGTTTGTGACGTCGCTGTCTCCGGTTCCCACAACGCAGCCTTACATAGGTAAATGTTATGATTTTATTTACCCATTACAAATTTAAAAAAAACTCACGTGAGATTCGGGGGGACGGGGGTCAGAAAATCGTCAAAACCGCCTTACGTAACTTATGGACACCTCCTAAACTAATTCATATTGCTATTGGTAATAATTAAGGACTACTAGGCCTGGCTAAGTCTACAGGTTTTGAAAGATGAGTTTAGATCTTCTAGAAATGTCAGAATTATAGCATACTCTAGAAAAAGTGTGGATTTCCGCTTCCCAGCGATCTAATCGACCACATAATATAAATGTTAGTATAGTGTTGGCATACCACGTGATCGTTCAGGAACTCAGACATGCATGTCCGATATAAGCTAGGTATTAATTCATCGTAATTTCGATAAAGTAAAATGAGTAGTGTACATTAGGAACTAAACTTGGCCTAGATAAACGCAAGTTTTTTTAATGGCAGAGTAAATTGTGCGAGATGAATGTGTGAAAGTGTTGTCTTGGAATTATTATTATTATTATTATTATTTTTTGCATTGACGTTTTATTTCAGTACCCTTGACATACCTAATAATGTTTAATGTGAATATGTGTAAATGTGTTTGAATGTGAACTGAATTTAATGTTTAATGTAATTTAATATGTAGTATTTTCTACGAATTTGTACCCTTTGTTCGCCACCTGTGAAATCGACTTACCTAAATTGATACTGACATTGCATAACTATTTGACTTTGTACAGCGCATTAGGTGTATACCTGTAATGTTGTATAACGTACTTGTATATTAAATAAATTAAATAAAAAATAAAGTTTCTATTGAAACACATCCCAAGTAGCTGTATACTAGCTCAGTATGTATTTAAAAAAAACTACACCCCTTTCGTAGGGCACTAAAGGTGATCTTTGTGATTCGTTTATCTGAGACTTTATCATAGCCATTTTTAGGGTTCCGTACCCGAAAAGTTCCAAACGGGACCCTATTACTAAGACTCCGCTGTCCGTCCGTCCGTCCGTCCGTCTGTCACCAGGCTGTATCTCAAGAACCTAGCTAGCTAGAGAGTTGAAATTTTCACAGATTATGTATTTATGTTGCCGCTATAACAACAAATACTAAAAAACAGGATAAAAGAAATATTTAAGGGGGCTCCCATACAACAATTCTTCCAATACCACATACAAACTTATGGATGCACCTGGTTACGTACATGGAGTGTTAAAGTAACCGCACCAATAACTTTGTAAACAATATTTTGCTGTGTAAAATCCAAACTATTCACTCCACACCATTCGCTTCCATTGAACGGTGGTTTTTTGTCATATTGATTTTATATGTTGAAGCAACATATAAAAAAAACAAAGGCCCCTTCAATTCAAGATGGCGACTAACGCTGTGACCGCTCGAGGTCTAAAACTATTGTTTGTGAAAAGCCCAGCCCATACAAATTAATGGTGTTGTCTAAATAAATAGATAAGCAAATCAACATTTTCTACTGCACCTACTGCAGGGCAAAGCCTCTTTTTTGCCTCCACTGATCGGATTGTACCTATGCCCTATAACCAGAACAGGGTCAAGTCATTGCAGATCGACAATATAACTGAGACACCTGTCGCCATTCTAATTTGTATCACATCATGTTTCTTAGTTATGTGGTCGTTCCAAAGTCATAGTATAAAATTGGGACAGTCTGCCGGTGACCCATCCACTGCCTGACCTTGCCCGACTGCGCTTATTTCAATTGAATGATTGATTCAGTGAACCATTGACATCTGATGCTGAGATGTGACCTTACTTGTGCGATCCGCTGGCATAATTTTCAGCTGAAAGAAATACAATAATAATTATGTAATTTCAGTCAACACTGTAAATTGTGAAGATTTATATGCGAATGTTGTAAAGTCGGTGTTTTTATACTTAAGGTAAGTAGTAAAGAAATATCATTCGATCACATTTCGGTACATTCCGAATAATTTACAGGCTAGTTGAAACACTCACGCATCAATTACCACTGAAAAATAGTACCTATTGTTTTTTGTATATTCACGTATGGGCTCGTTTTATCAGAAGCTATTTCTATAATGTGTCAGAAGTTAGGTAGGTAGTTTATACATATAACGGGAATTCCCTTTATCCTTGAATTTTCCATGTTAAACTTGGCCAAAAGTTCGATTGAAGCGGGGTCAATATACCTAACTAAATTTATTAAATAAGGTAGGTGGTAATGAATTGAATGAATATTTTTTATTCCAAAACGAATGACTTCTCCATTAGTCAAAGTTACGTAGGGCGTTGACCCGCTGATAACTGGTAGCGATGATTTATTGACTCTCAAATATGAGCATCTTCGGCGAACAAATAATTATATTGCATTTGATTATTTGGCATTATTTAATTGGTGTTAGGGTTTTATGGTATTAGATATCTCCTTCCGCCGCCAGCTTACGTGATCCCCCACGTAGATAGGGACATGCAGTTAGCACTCAGTGAAAACTTGTAAAAATCGATGGGCACTTTGTTTTCCTTTGAACATCACGCACGTCACCCACAACTCGTTATTATTTAAGTAGTTTATGTGACTAACATAAACTACTATTATTATTTGGTCCGCGTTTCGACATCGATCCCTTAATTTATTGGCACTCACAAATAAAACATTGTAATTATTTACAATGTGCTGACAATGCAAAAAAAAAGATTCACACTTAATTTTTAATTTCGAGACCGATCGCTTGGGTGAGTGGAGCTTTTCAAGAAGAAGTTATGCAACCGACGACGTCGCTTTATAGACATTATATCTTTACTCCAACAAAGCTAGCAATGTGCTCATTATTTTGACAACCTTCTTTGAGCAAAGTCGACATTGCCGCGCTACTTGGAGGAGCCAGAAAAGGTGCCAGCAATTTCCTGTGAAAATCCATTACTGTCGTGTTTTAGCGACCGGCAATTTCTTGTCAAATTCCATGATTGTCGAGCTTTGTTTCGAAAATGGTAAAAAAAGGTAGCGCAAAAATGCTTTATTCAGAATTTGGTAATGTTTGACAAAAAAATAAGAGCGGGAGATCTTCTTGCCACTAAAAAAGGTACGGCTAAAAGGCTTTATTCAGAATTTGGTTATGTGCGACAATTTTTTTTATCTCAGTCTCAATTATATAATAAGCTGGTTTTATTTAATTACTCGCATTATTTGAGTAAAGTACTATACAAGCCATGGTCCGCAATGACTGCACTGCTGGCTACACTATGAAGGCCTCGAGCTTAGCTTAGCCACAGATTAATAAGCTTAGCTACGCTTGGTCACCATTGCAGCCTTTGATGTCCGCGCTATAAAAGCCTCGTCCTTCGTTCTCGGCCTTTATTCCAGCTTGTCCATCAAAGGCTGCAAAGCTGATCGCGCTGTGTAGGCCTTGAGCTGCGCTGTGCTGCGCTTTCGGCCCCCAACAGTGCGACCAGCAACGCAGTCATTACAGACCGCGACAGTAATGTACCTACTATTACACAAACTGCTTAATATACAGGAATACATATGACAGGAAATGCTTTCATTTTCTTCGCAAACAACTCTGCTTGAGTTTATGCAGGTTATACTGCATGCACAGTAAAGAATTTTTATGTTTATTAATACACGGCTCGAAGTAGGTAAACCTGCTGCCTCTAACTAGAGTACTGGGGCCGAATTCTGTACTGGGGACATCGTGACCGCTCCGAGGGGCGCGGAATGCCGTGTTTGGCTTGTCGCCGGCACCTGTTTTGTTTGGAGACTGACTGTCAAATGCGGCGTTTTTTGCCCTTCGGAGCGGTCGCGATGCGATCACGATGCAATCTCCAGTACATAATTGGGCCCCAGGTCTGTGGTTGGAATAAATAGCATAAGCAAATTAAAAAAAAATGGTCAAAATACGATCCATAGTTTCGGAGAAACAAGAAGACAATCATAAATACAAACATACTAACATACATAAACCCATGAATTTTTTAAATACTTGTTTGGAAGCCATAAAATAAAGACATTTGTAAATATTTTGCGTTTCCGATAATATTACATTCCTTCCATTATCACTGAAACGCAAACTCATCGACACGTGTATCCTGCCCATCCTAATCTACGGGGCTAAAACTTGGTCGCTGACGGAGATCCAGAAGTCTAGACTCAAGTTTGTCAAAGAGCGATAGAGCGAAGCATTACAGGTGTTAGACTGACGGCCGGATCACGTTAGGAACACCACACTACGCTCCATCACCGGTATTGCCGACGTAGGCGCAAAGACCGCCAGCCTAAAATGGGACTGGGCCGGAGTGGCCGGACACGTCTGCCAGAAGTAGGCGGAACTTGCCACCGAATGGGTGCCAAGCAACTGGCACCGGGGCGTAGGGGTAGGCCGAGACGTCGATGGCGGGATGACCTGGACAAGTTCCTGCCAGACTGGGTGGGAGCAGCACAGGACAGGAGTAAGAGGTCTAAGAAAGGGGAGGCCTTTGTCCAGCAGTGGGACACAAAACAGGCTACATAAAAAAATACACTAGCTGATTCATCTGCGTGATCCTAGGAACTGCCATTTACCGAGATAATGTGACCCTCCTGCTGGTGCAGTCAGATAAAAAGTATCCTATATGTTAATCTAAGTAGCTAATAAAATATCTCCGAGCTAAATTTCATTCAAATCCGTTCAGACGTTTTATCGTGATTGGGGCACAAACTCACAAACATCCAAACATCTAAACAACGCTACTTTCACATTTCACAAGACCAAAGGACTTCCTGTCTTTCAAACTTATGAAGAAGATGTTCCTGGCCAAATGTTACTGGCCGGAGGGCACCCTTTTCCGACGCTACAGGAAAGCGAAACCTAAGCAGAAAATCCCTAGCTAGGCTAGATAATATTTTGTGTTTATTTAATCAATTATGTATCTTTTGTCTTATAGTCTTTAGATATGGGTTTTTGTTATCTGTAATAAAGATTTTTATTATTATTATTATTTATAATATTAGTTCGAATGTACATAGGTATTGTATAGAGTTGAGATCCACTCCTTTTCTAACTAAAGTCGGTTAATTAAATTAAATTGGAAACGTATTTCAGACCACACGGATCCGTACACAACAAATACACACACAGGAAAAATGCACAATCAATAGACAACTTCAACATATAAGTAATCAATACAGCCTCAGATGTTGGCAAGACTTTACGACCACCATTCACCGGCCCCTCACCTTCAAGTATGAAGCCATATGAAGGTGCTCCCAGTACTGAGTATTGAACAGCAATATGGGCCAGAATGAGGTTGGCGCTGCCGAGCACGCCATTCTGCCATTCTTATGGCGTAAAAGTCTGAGGAGTACGCCTCTGCGAACATCCCTGATGCACTGCAGAAGCGCGGCAGCCCCGGCAGCATCCTGAAACCATTATTATATTGGACGTGAATGGCGGCGGTGTACGTCGAATATTTAGCCCACAGCGCACACGAGTAAAAGGTCTAGCAAAATGCTTTAAAGGTTTGAAGAGTGAGGGCGACGTTAACCCGCCGGAATCCGCAGTATCTGCAATTGGTTTTTCTACCAATATTTAAAAATGTTAGTCGGCTCATATGGTATATGAGGCCGTCATATACTTTCTTCCAAAAGATCCCAAACAGGCGCGAATCCAGCCCTCAAAAAAGGTTGTGGTCACAGCCACCCACCCGAAAATCGGCCAAGTGCGAGTCTGAGAATGAACTCGCTCATGATGTCATGAATAGTCATGTTCGATATAGGGCCGGTTTCTGAATTGAGAACTTCACTAAGTACTTATGTCTCGTTGTCTCGTTATAGCACATTCCTACAAAGGAGATGCTTACAAAATATATGACGGCCTGCCTGACCAAGATTGTGTACAGTGCAGTATTGCACTACGTCGTCGGCAACACCGTGTGCTAAATAGACACCAGTTGGTATTTACTTAATTAATCAATCAAATTTACTTTATTAATCAAGCTTATTTAGTTATTCAACCACAACCAGTGACGTGATAGTATTAACTATGTTCGCTCACGAAAATTACAAATGTGTTTGTTTGCACATCAAAATGTCACAGAAAGACTCACTACTGAACCGTATTTGATGAAATTTTTACAACTTTAAGACGCTGATTAAATAAATATGGGGTGCTGTTTTCATGTGTTTTTCAGGAAATACTGGGCAAATCGTAATTAATTTCTGGTATATGTAATTTGACTATATAATCTAGAGATTCTTAATTGGAAAACATGTTTGGATAAAATTTTCTCGATAGAAAATAAATACAAAGTCAACCCTTTTTTTATGGTTTTATCCTATTACACCGCAGTAGTAAGTGAATATGACTGTGTGATAATTGCAATGTATGAACAATTGTTATTTCTAACGATTTTCAATTTGAAAGTTAATTCCCTGAAATAATTTATTTTTTATGATTTTTTTTTACGTTTTGGCGCTTACGTTGTTTCAGATTAGTCGCGAGTGCATTATTGGCATCCCGCTTTTTCTTATTCGCGAGTAATTATTGCATCTCACTTCCACTCGACAGCGCATTTTTATTCCATCATCGCCTTAAAGGATATTACATTAATGAAACGCTAGTATACATTTTATATTAAATAATTTTATTGACCGAATGAGCCGAACCGCTCACAGAGCCACTACGTTAGTTAAATTCGCGAAAAAGAAACGTCAAATGCGAAAGCTTTGTGTTTATTTAGAAGTGCTAGCCTGGATAACCTTTCCTGTGCCATTGAAGCAGGCAACCAAGATTTTACTCTGCGAAGAGTCGAAAACGATCTCTCTGCGGTAGGTAGCTACGCTGACCGGGAGAGATGCCAGTATTTTTAAGATTTTTTATGTTAGGGTACAAATCTTGGTCGCATGCCTCAATAACATGAGCTACTGTTTCTGGTGTGACTAGAGAGTAATTGTGCATATTAGTTCAGCTTTCCGTCACAAGACATGAGAGTTGGGCCTGATTGCAATTACTTTGCTGCGTTCTGAATCATGAATTATGGTATTTTTGAAAATTTCAACGACCGACGGACCGACATACGAAAGGATTTTTGTCGAACCTGCAGCCTTATGGCGTAAGTCGTCTGAGCTATGAACTTCATATAGACTTTTACGTTTGACACCTTGCACCAGCTTCATCTGTCAAATTGGTATCACGCAAGTAGCATCAAATGGAGGACAAACCCAAGCTCATTGAATGAAGCCTAGAAGCCTTCGGTGATACCCCGCAATCGATGAAATTGTATGAGCATGAGATGAACCATAGACACACGCTATGAACTTCAGAGAGCTACGCCATCAGGCTACTGAACGGAGACACTCGCTCGCCTTCGACTCGTTGGTCGTTGGGTCAATGAGGGTTGTGGGCATGCCCATCGTGCCCATATCAGTGGATCCGCGCCTGATCCCATAACAAAATACTGACAGCCAGTTACAAAAAGGATCTTTACATTTTAAAGCCCCATTTAAGTACTAATGGATGTCAGTTCCATAAAAAAAAGTATTTTTTGATAAATCATGGACCTTATTTCTACATAATGTTCATGATGGTTTAACACCCGCCTTGACGTTATGTCCATACGCATTTAACGGGGCTTTAACATTTGGAGGTCGTTTCTGAAATTGGCTGGTCGTATGAATAATTATAATTAAAATCAATTCTAAAGTAAGAATAATATGTAACTTATTTTCACACATTTTATCCAAGCATCGGTGGTTCAGTGGTAGAATGCTCGCCTGCCACGCGGGCGGCCCGGGTTCGATTCCCGGCCGATGCATGTTTCTTTTTTTATCCAAAGCAAGATTTATTGTTTTGTGTGTGGTGTTACGTTCAGTTCCTTCGAATCTTGATCAGTAGCTGCAGGGCCTGAATGTAACATAACATTTATACGCTCCGCAGAATGGTAATGCGCGTAACGTCAAAGCGTGTGAACTGTCATGAGCATTAAGGATTCAGAAATAAGAGCCGTGTTGCATCAAAAAATAAAACTCTAGGGACCTGTCAAACGCATTACGATTCTGCGAGGCATATCAAACCATTTCTATATAGTCACACACACACTAACAAGTTCGCAGTACTTACCGTAGGCGCAGGTAACTAGGTGTACAAATTAAGTCATCATCATCATTGTCAGCCTGTCAGGGAATCCACCCACTGTTCACTTAGGCATCTTGCAAACGCCATTCAACTGAGTCCCAAATTGCGACAAATTAAGTCACTCTTGAAGAGAGCTGAAATCCAACGGCAAAATAAAAATGAGATTGCCGAAACCCGGGATTGAACCGGGGACCTTTAGATCTTCAGTCTAACGCTCTCCCAACTGAGCTATTTCGGCGATGACATCAATTGCGAAATAAAAAATTATGACCCTGTGGACTTGTGTGCCACACCGAAAAGGTAAAATTGTGGCTAATCTCATCTCCTCTCCGAAGCCGCTCGATCTCGGAGACTGATTACCGCGAATTATGTAGACTGAATTATTATTATTCCATATTATTATGTAGTCGTCATCATCATCAGCTTTGACTACATCAAAGTCAAAGTCAAGTCAAAGTTCTTTATTACTGTAGATATTTACAAGCAAGTCATTTTTTGCCTCTTTACATAGGACCATCTTTTTGTACACTACGCAGTGCGCCATCTATGATTGACAAGCATAACTAATAAACGGAATAAATTATATAGTATGTACACAGTACAGGTTCCACTACTCAATAACAGATGGCAGCCTAAGTAAAATTATAACGACTAAACTTAAAAGTTTTAAGTTTAAACTTTTAGTACTTGTATTTTTACTACGGGTTATTCGAAGAATACACAGCACAGCACGAAAGTATGGGGTTGAATTATTTTAAAAGGGGCGGGGCCTATCATGACAGCTTTTTAGAGGTATAACCACAGATTAGATAATAGGCACTTCGTAAGTATTACTTATGGAAATCAGATGATAATTAAGAAAGTTGTAAAAACTTGCCACTACAACACTGCTGTGAGGAGATAGATAAACCCTGAAAATACGATATTTTCCACTTAGGTATATATGTATATGTATCATCTACTGATAGCTACATTTAGGTCCGTCCAGGCCATTCGTGGTGTCTCATTTCGTAGGGTATTCATGTTCCAGAACAACCTCCAGGTTTACGTTTTTCGGGCCATACCCTTACCGGGCATTTATTCGTCTTGACAGAGCACTTGTCAAAATTCTACGATTTTGATTAGTCAAACGCAAAACGCATCAACGAACCCAAACTTGAGGGGTTGCATCGTTTTGTTTCGAGTTCCCTGGCCCCCTTCCAGCCCTATCATCAGATCCACTCCACATCATAATATTATTGTATTGTCATCCGATTATGTAAATCGGTTATGTAAATTACATAAGCATGCTTAATTTCAGCTCAATCGGAAATCGGGAAGTGAGTCAAATTTAACTTGCAATATTTGTCCCGAACATTCATACTGCTTATGTGCATTGCAAATTGCAAGTTTGCTTTGCACTTTTAATGATAAAATTTAAATTTAATAATAAAAAAGCTAAACTTAGGCTTGTTAAAACAAAAAACATTCGCCCAACGTGGGGCTCGAACCCACGACCCTGAGATTAAGAGTCTCATGCTCTACCGACTGAGCTAGCCGGGCAGTTGATGCTTACGGTGAAATGTTAGTATATAAGCTTAGTACACTTTCAACTTGCACAAGGCATCGCGCCCGTCCATCGATATGCATGACTCTGATGGATCTGACAAAAGGCCATGTTTGCAGAGCTTGCCCTTTTGGGTACCCAATCCTTTAATTCCGATTGGGGAGGTAGATAGAACATGCCGCGCAAACGGAGCCTTTTGTCAGATCAGAGTCACGAACGTCACTACTGTGCGGTGTCAGAACTATGCTGAACAGCAGTCAGGTAAAGATGATTTTTTTGGATTTTATATTGATATTATAGAGTGTCGAATTTCAATTTATGACCGCGAGGAGCCTGAGAGTTGGGGCCTTGGGGGTGAAATCTTCTCTAATCATTTGTATCGCTTGCTTCTTGCTATTATTTTCTTTGTGTGTAAAAATGGTCTAAAGTCACTCTGACTTTTTATTGAGGACTTCTATAGCATTCCCTGAGCGCGATAGGGTTAAATATCAAAGTCATTGCTCAAAGTTATTTATTGAAGAAAAGTTGATCTTATAGGTACAATTAACTCAATAGTACGAATACAATATTAAAAGCATTTATTTTGATCCTTAGTTACCTTTACTTCATATATTAATCGTAGTCATAGGCAGGTTCCTCGACGTCGTAAACTGAAATTCCACACCCGGAACGCTATCCCCATACAATGTCTCATTCATAAAATTCGGAATTATCGGATGCACCTACCTACCTGCTGACTGAACTATAAGGTCATACCTGCTGTACGTAACCTACATAATTCTGATCAACTTACCTTAAACATAGTACAGGTGACGCCAAGTTTCTCTGTGTGCCGCGTGGAGGGGGTAACCCCTCTCCTTCTCACTAAATATGAGATAAAGCGGTTACCCCCTCCACGCGGCACTCAGGGACAGACAAACTTGACGTCACCTGTACGGAATTCATCTTCCATCAGAGGATTTTAGGAGTTATAATCGCTTGACACGAATTTTAGGAAAGGTGCGATTTTTTTGACGCCGAGTGTAGTTATCTCATATTGTTGATTCCCTGTCTCAAACATCGCAACTCCACTATCCCGAGTCCCGACCTTTGAAAGGCATTGTGATGTGATTGCAATTTATATATTGGTTGACTTGAATTCTATTGATGTTGGTTCTGTTTCTTTGACTCCTCCATCGCGATCAGCAGTGAGTTCCCTGACATAAGCACTGGAGGCCAGAAAAAGCCGATCTGTTTCCTGCCCCCAATCCGAGTCGCACGGGGGTGTAGATTACCGGCTAATTGGATCCAAAGAGTTGTCCAACAAAGAGGATTGTGCAGCATTAACAAAAACAAAAGTCAGCGAATTCGTTTGTGAACGCGCAATCTGCTGTGTGCCCTGATTCTGTGACCATTGGTACTGGATAAACTGTAGAACTCGTGGTGATTGTTCCTGTGAGACAATCTTAGACTTTATTGCTGCAGTACCATTGGACAGCACCATCAATAACTAGTGACACACGTGTGTATCGCTAGAACCATTGAAAACTACACTTATTAACATGCCCAGGGCTTTCGTGCTAAACAAATGATATTGGTAGTACTGATATATTAAAAAGCCCATTCCAGAAGGGTAGCCCTGAAGCGTAGTTAAACAACTTCACGTTACCACTAGTCGTAAGTCGAAGTAGTCGAAGTAGTAAATAGAAGAACATAGACTTGTTGATCTTTCGTCAGATAACGATGTAGGCACATATACACAGTCAGGTCATAAGTTCTGTCACACAATAAAAACTTTTGAATTTAGAACGCTGGCCACAAAAAAGTTTATTGAATTCGAATTTCGAATTTTTCATGAAAATAAAAATGTGTACTTTTTAGAATTTTCCTCATTTTAAAATATGGAGTGGACACTTAAAGAAGACCGTGTCGCAGTTATTGCGTTGCATCGTTGCGGTTACGCGCCAATTCAGATTTTCGACTTATTGAAAAATTTGAATATAACCAAAAGATTCGTTTATCGTACCATAAAACGATACAATGAAGACTCTAGTGTAGATGACAGGTCAAGAAGTGGTCGCCCTCGCTCTGTTAGGACTCCAGCAGTGATAAAAGCTGTGAAGGCGCGAATTCAAAGAAATCCCATACGTAAGCAGAAACTGTTGGCCCTTCAGATGGGGTTAAGCAGGACCACGGTGAAAAGGGTGTTAAATGAAGACTTAGGGCGTAGGGCATATCGAAGAAAAACAGGACATCGTTTGGACGCTCGTTTAATGGACCTGAGACTGAAGAGATGCCGCGCTTTGTTGAAGCGGTACGCGGGAAAAAAGCATCAGGAAATTCTTTTTTCGGATGAAAAAATTTTCACCGTGGAAGAGAGCTACAACAAACAAAATGATAAGGTGTACGCACACAGCAGTGAAGAAGCGAGCAATCGTATTCCGCGTGTCCAACGAGGTCATTTTCCATCCTCGCTCATGGTTTGGTTGGGAGTCTCTTATTGGGGCTTAACTGAGGTACATTTTTGTGAGAAAGGCGTAAAAACGAATGCAGTTGTGTATCAAAATACAGTCCTCAAGAACCTTGTGGAACCTGTTTCTCATACCATGTTTAATAACAGGTACTGGGTATTCCAACAAGATTCTGCGCCAGCTCATAGAGCGAAAAGCACACAAGACTGGCTGGCGGCGCGTGAAATCGACTTCATCCGGCACGAAGACTGGCCCTCCTCCAGTCCAGATTTGAGTCCGTTAGATTACAAGATTTGGCAACACTTGGAGGAAAAGGCCTGCTCAAAGCCTCATCCTGATTTGGAGTCACTTAAGGCATCCTTGATTAAGGCAGCCGCCGATATTGACATGGACCTCGTTCGTGCTGCGATAGACGACTGGCCGCGCATAATAAAGGCCTGTATTCAAAATCGCGGGGGTCATTTTGAATAAACTTTATTACCATAAGAATCTATATTTTATTAAGTTCATTTTGCTATATAAATGTTTACATAAATAATAAACATGTCTAAATTATTTCATATTGCACATGTGACAGAACTTATGACCTGACTATGTATAATAGAGAGTAAATGGTTCATATTTATTGTTCAACCTGTTTAGAAATGAATTCATGAGCATATACAACATATAAATGAGTGTATGTTGTATACTCAGGGCTCAGATGAACGAAACTCTTCTACGCCACTTTAGTCTCTGTAGTTCTTTACTGTAGTACCATATATTTCTTTCAAAACACACCAGTAGAACGTTAACAAATTCAACAAGATACATGTTATTGTCACTGTCATTGAAGTGCTATCTGTGCCAGCCAACGTGACCCATTTTCAATATAAAGAATTAACTTCCTGCACAGTCTGTTGCCCTGGTACTTTATGGAAAGATGAAGTGACGACAAGAGGGTGTACCACGTGTAGATTATTTTTACCTGTGGAACGACTCGACCGCTTGTTTGTTCCACGGTACAGTGTGTAACTAATAACATTCCTATTATCAGACAATAGGACCAAAAACGATATCTGTCTCTAGTACCATCAATGGAACTAGCGATACACAAGTGTGTCACTTATTCCATTGGTGGTACTACAGTAATGGAGGGCTTTTTTCATCTGGAATCTGCAGGATCTCTTCACTCACCAACCGAGTACCAAAGACTTCAACACGAAACCTCTGATGTAGGTTTCGTGTTGAAGTCTTTGGTACTTGGAGTGTTCATAATAAATAGATACCAGCAGGTGGAGGTGGTGGTAATCAGGAACTGGTGAGGGGTACCTTAACGCAAAGCTATTTATCAAACAGTTACTTTAATATCGGGGGCTTATTTACAGTTAGGTAGTGTACGTGGCGATTGGCGAGTAGAGTTATCGTTTCTGTTATAGGTACTAGGTAAGACCACCTGTTTATAAGCAATGTTTACCAAAGCAAGCAGATTAGATAGGACACTGTAAAGGGAGCCAGAGCAACTTTCTTAAAGAAGCCATGTCTTGATATAATTTTCTGACGACATTTATACATCGGTTCCGTGGAACCACAGCGGCTCTGAATCAGGCGCACTAGCTCGCACTTGGAACTAAGCTTGGGCTAAAAATTCCGAAAAAGGGATTTAAAAGCGGGATGAGTTTACTTTGCGCTGGTTCGTTAACTGACTCTCGGGTATAAGTAACTGTATTGAGGACTCGCTCGTTCTGAATGCCCATTGTTTGTGTTTGCCCTGTGTGGTCCTTTTTTGCAAGTAATTATTTGGGGTCCAAGTTGGGCAGGCCCAATCTGTCCCGCGCAGTCTCACAGATGGTCGAAAATCACCATTCAATGTGTGTTAAGTCCTACAAGAATGTGTAATCTTTTAACGACCTTTTCAAGACATGGCCAAACGAAAATAAGTGTGGCTGTACACCACTCCTTCAAAGACTTCAAATGTCATTTCATCGATTTTCGATGAAACGTTACATTGGTTAATTAATAATAAAGCATCGAGCAACTTAGCAATCGATCAATGGTGTTCGGTGAAATGAAAATCGATCAAATGACTTTCAAAGTCACTTAGGGAACCCAGACCAGATGCTACCTAATATGGTGTGCATTATTGCAATTGCAACATCCTGTTATCAGCGGGATGTCAACAAGACATAGTTATAATTACTCAATTACTATCATGCACTATGCACAATACTATTATTTTTTTGTTTTCACAAATATCGATACGCAATCAAGTGTGAGTCACTTGCTCTGAGTCACTGAAACATTGTCTGTCTGGTAGAGAGTGTTTGGGGTATTTTTTTGACGCATGCCTACTGTCAAATTACTGAAAAAATATCTAGATAATGAGTTTAGAGAAGACTCATATCGACCGCAAACCCTTCGTAGCCGCAGGGGCAAAAGGACCTAAAACGAAGGATAATGAGTTGGACCTGAACTTTTCCGGGACATTTGGAATAATCAGAACGAAGCTGGTAGATTGGGGTTACTTTGATTTGTGGGGTAATGGTGAGCAATTACTTCTCCTGGAATCGCTGACCAGTGTTACCTCTACGGTGCGGTAAGAAAGGCACCGATGGAAATATTCGAATAGGTACTTCCGTTTTTGACTCACCGCCGCCGCCGCCGCCGCCGCCGCGCCATCGTAAGCTTAAGTAGAACAATACGGGAACAGTCTATGACAATCTTCTTTCCAAGATGTCAGCGTTGGTCAGGCAAGTGGTGGTGACCACTAATTTGCGGTCAAAAGTATGAGTCTGTAGTGTTGATGAGTTGGGTTTTCCCGGTGAGTCACTTAAGGCTTTTTTATAGATGTTGGTTATGGTATGGCTCAATCTTATTCGATTTGGAGTAAAGGCTTGTGCTCCTCGGGAGGAACATGGCAGTGATTGACTTGAACCAAATGGATAGACTAATAGTAATACTTACTACCTACCAATGATAGGCACTAACAACACGTAATACTTGAGCATAAGTCCGTTGCAAAACCTATGTAGTAACCTAATCAGACCAATTATCCAGTTCATCACGTGTCAAGGCTACACTCTGTATTATCAGCTGAAGGAAAATCTAAGCAACCTCATAAGGCTTCGATGCCAACTGATAGTTTGATTGACAACTAAATGTCTGCTGACTCTCCCTCGGGAAATGACATTCGTTTGATCACCCAATCCGTGCATTTAGCCATAATTAAATGATATTGACATCCTCTCCGTATGCGTCAGAGATTTCGAATTAAATCAATGGTATATATCAACGGTATACCAACTCTATTTACTGTATTGTCCTTGTGTCAGCGAACATTCAAAGCCAAGATAGGCTACATGAGCGGCACACCAATAGCCGAAATAGACGCTGAGACCAAAAACGGTGAGGACCAGCATATACCAACGTGTAGTGGAGTGTACCGTGCAGTTTACATTACCACCTTCGATGTTTACCCGTGAGTCACGTGGAGCTGCAGCAGGATGCTATCATGCAATGTTTACATGTGTGAGTTATGGCTACCGTGCAAAAGAGTTTTGTTCCAATATTGGAAGGACTTATCGTGCTGTATGTTGTTGATGGGTTTAATTTAATTTGGTACTTCCCGACTGAGATTTCGATGAAGTGGCGAATGGATCACCATTAGAAGCTGGCTCTAGTGATTCGTATAATCGTCGGTTTTTGCGGGGTTTTAAATTTTCAAAATGATGCGTCTGACATAATCGGTGTCTTTTGATAGTTTTGCGGTAATAGGATATCTATGACTAGTGGTTCTGTGAGAACAGCAGACCTCGCTTCAATTTCAAAAATAAAATCCGTCCTATATTACGCTACAGCTAACTCGCTAACTCCCCCCCCCCCCCTTTCTCCCTCCACTTTTGGATTTTTTTCGGCAAAATCTTGTGTGTAATGAAGTCCTAAGTATGCCTCTTAAATTTGATTGAAATCCATCGATAAATAAAGCTTCAGCAAACTTCCCCGTTTC
This sequence comes from Argyresthia goedartella, assembly GCA_949825045.1. Lineage (NCBI taxonomy): Eukaryota > Metazoa > Arthropoda > Insecta > Lepidoptera > Argyresthiidae > Argyresthia > Argyresthia goedartella. The sequence goes on along the minus strand of OX463812.1, from coordinate 27,496,077 downwards.
CCCCCCCTGGAATTATTATAAATACACAGTCAGTTCATAAGTTCTGTCACACAATAAAAAACTTTTGATTTTAGAACGCTGGCCACAAAAAAGTTTATTGAAATCGAATTTCGAATTTTTCATGAACATAAAAATGTATAATTTTTAGAATTTTCCTCATTTTTAAATATGGAGTGGACACTTAAAGAAGACCGTGTCGTAGTTATTGCGTTGCATCGTTGCGGTTACGCGCCAATTCAGATTTTCGACTTACTGAAAAATTTGAATATAACCAAAAGATTCGTTTATCGTACCATAAAACGATACAATGAAGACTCTAGTGCAGATGACAGGTCAAGAAGTGGTCGCCCTCGCTCTGTTAGGACTTTTATTTTTTTTTATTTTTTTTTTACTGTAGATATTTACATATACTTAGCAAACGTCATTTTTTGCCTCTTCTCTACATTGGACCACTGTGGGAGAAGAAGGGCGTAGAAACTCCCACAGATTTATTTTTAGATCTCTTTTAAAAATAGGTTGTGCTTAACTAATACAAATATGAAAAATTTAATTGTTATGATTAATAAGCAGGAATAAATAATTACAAAATTATTAACAGCAAGGTCTGTGTTGAGCCAGATTAACCCCATACAGTCCTGTCATTTAAGTAATCTTGAACATTGTAATATCCCTTTTTCGACAAAGTCGCTTTAACATGCTTTTTAAATTGCTCAAGTGGCAATTTCAAAATCTCCAGAGGTATCTTATTGTAGTAGAGAATGCACTGACCCTTGAAAGAATTGCTAACCTTCGCGAGTCTAAAACGGGGCGCACATAGTCTGTGATTATTTCTTAGGTTAACATTACAGCTGTCGCTAAGTTTGGAAAATGTTGTAAGGTTCTTGCGTACATACATTATATTTTCGAAAATAAATTGACTAGCTACTGTTAGTATGTCAATTTCTTTAAAAAGCTCTCTTAAGGAGTCCGTTCGTTTTAAATTATAAATTGCTCGAATAGCTCTTTTCTGTAAAATAAAAATAGTTTGAATATCCGCTGCTTTCCCCCACAACATTAGGACTCGAGCAGTGATAAAAGCTGTGAAGGCGCGAATTCAAAGAAATCCCATACGTAAGCAGAAACTGTTGGCCCTTCAGCTGGGGTTAAGCAGGACCACGGTGAAAAGGGTGTTAAATGAAGACTTAGGGCTTATTGCATATCGAAGAAAAACAGGACATCGTTTGGACGCTCGTTTAATGGACCTGAGACTGAAGAGATGCCGCGCTTTGTTGAAGCGGTACGCGGGAAAAAAGTTTCGGGAAATTCTTTTTTCGGATGAAAAAATTTTCACCGTGGAAGAGAGCTACAACAAACAATATGATAAGGTGTACGCACACAGCAGTGAAGAAGCGAGCAACCGTATTCCGCGTGTCCAACGAGGTCATTTTCCATCCTCGCTCATGGTTTGGTTGGGAGTCTCTTATTGGGGCTTAACTGAGGTACATTTTTGTGAGAAAGGCGTAAAAACGAATGCAGTTGTGTAACAAAATACAGTCCTCAAGAACCTTGTGGAACCTGTTTCTCATACCATGTTTAATAACAGGCACTGGGTATTCCAACAAGATTCTGCGCCAGCTCATAGAGCGAAAAGCACACAAGACTGGCTGGCGGCGCGTGAAATCGACTTCATCCGGCACGAAGACTGGCCCTCCTCCAGTCCAGATTTGAGTCCGTTAGATTACAAGATATGGCAACACTTGGAGGAAAAGGCCTGCTCAAAGCCTCATCCTGATTTGGAGTCACTCAAGGCATCCTTGATTAAGGCAGCCGCCGATATTGACATGGACCTCGTTCGTGCTGCGATAGACGACTGGCCGCGCAGAATAAAGGCCTGTATTCAAAATCGCGGGGGTCATTTTGAATAAACTTTATTACCATAAGAATCTATGTTTTATTAAGTTCATTTTGCTATATAAATGTTTACATAAATAATAAACATGTCTAAATTATTTCATATTGCACATGTGACAGAACTTATGACCTGACTATGTATAATAAACCGACTGCATTTTCTTTCAATATCACATACAAAATTATGAATGCACCTGATTACGTACATGGAGTATGAAAGTAGCCGCACCGATAACTTTGTAAAGCCATAAGTCCGCCATTTAAAAAAAAAAAACGAAATACTGACTCAACAAAAAAAAAACTATATAGGTATCGAACCTGCTCACAAAATTTCACGAGAATCGGTTGAGAAATGCGACCTGTAGGCGAGAACAGACAGACAGACAGACAGTTACAAAGACAATGGCATTTTTGGCCAATCTCGAATCTCGGTCAATAAATGTAATGCAAATCAATCCAAAAACTGTGTAACTATATCAACAGAGCTACCCCTATAACATGACACAGCAATGACTTACAATTTAGCAAGAGAACTTTGAAAGTTACAAGTTTGATTCTCTCGGTTGCTAAATTATTTGATGCAGTATGTTTCGACAGGCGCACTCATTATACGTCTCTTAAATTCGTCGAAATGACTGTGAAACTCATTTCCCCGCCAACCGAGAGGTCAATGATTCGATAAACTGTTATGTTATTGTCATTTTACCGGGAACATCGGCCCAATTCGAGTTTGCCAATATCCACAATGAACATACTTGAAGGTTTTTTTTAACCCCATATTAAATTATGAATTAGTAGATTGTTAAACAAAGGAGTCAAGTCAGCAGTTACACCCGAGCGAGGGTATTTATGGTTCGAGGGTGTATTGATCACTTATACCCAAATGCAATACTCTACTTTTCATCACTAATGCGAGGAGATTAATTCCAACAGCGTTTTCAACAAGATTTGCTCGCCGCCAATTTTCTTCTTAGGCCAGTGCGATTGTTCTAAAAAGAAAACCAATTTATAGTTACTTTTAGGCGTCTTGCCGGGGTCATGCCTTAAATATGAAGTCTAGGTCCCTAGGGATGTAAATAGCATTTACCTCCCGCATATTGAGTTAAATACAACTTGTTCTCAGAGCATTAGTGAAGAAAACTAATATACAAGGTTGTCATACCAAATATACCAATAAGATATAGCCACTGCGATGGATGCAGGAAAACAAATGACCTCACCAGATAGTCAAAACCGTTAGTTGATAAACTAACGTTTTTTTTCTCGTAAGTTGGTCAACTATCGACAGAGAGTAAACTGTAGCGTACTGCTTACTATATAACACATTAGTTGAACAAACTAACGGTTGAAACCGTTAAATAGTTAACTGGTTTAAACTTGAATTGCAAACGAAATACCAGGGCAAACACTGCGGTAGCTTAGTATTCGTGTTAGGTTGACATGTAAGTCCAAAAGAAACGTAAATTCTAAACCCTGTCGGTCTGGTTTACTATCTGTCGAAAGTTGATCAACTACCGCGTCAGTTTATCAACTAACGGTTTTGACTATCTTCCGGTGACACATATATCCAGCAAAATAGTCGAGTCTAAAAAAAACGTCAGTCAGTGACGAATAGTTGAACCTTGAATATCAAACAACTGAACTAACTATAACTAAACTTAAAGTTAGTTATATTAAATCACAACATTGAGAAGCACTCTCGAATCGAGCCGAATGCGGTTTTCGGGCGGATATGAATTGGGCTTTAGCCTCGATCAAGTTAATTTAGTCTTTATGATCGCACACGATCTGATTGTGTAAATTGAAGTTTCATCTGAAACATGATGTTTGTCATATTTTTAAGCTTTTATTAACTTCCTGCATCGGGGGCAGATTGAAGCGTATCACGGTTTTTGACAAGGCAGTCCGATAAATATAGAAACATGTCTCAAGCTGTTCCAACTTATTTCAACAAAAACGTTTGACAATATCAGAATTTTATATTTCCAGCAGTTGTATTTTATAAGCTCAATAAAAATAAAATGTTAAAAATTTGTTAAAAATACAGCATTAGACTGTGTTGTCACATGCTAGTATTTAAAACTCTTGAAAAAATATACCGTTTTGACAGTTCCTAAAAAGTACCTATTTTAACTAGCAGTCAAATACCGTATTTCAGACATCGTGGTTGACCGATACGAACCAACATGCGGATACCAACTAATGCAAATAATATGTAAGTTTCCTACATATTATATATGTCACCGGAAAATAATACGATCCGTAAGTTTATAAATTTCCTAATTTTTTTCCGCAAGTTTATAAACTTACTAACCTAACTTAACCTAACCTAACATAACCTAACCTAACCTAACCTAGCCTAATATAATCTAGAAGGAAGTTTATAAATTTCCTAGGAAATTTATAAACTTGCGGATCGTATTACTTTTCGGTGACATATACATATATTACAATATGAGGAAGAAATCTGGCCATGGGAAGTAAATTTTACCGTAGTTTTAGGGCTAAATGTATTATTTTCAACAAATTATCCATCTAAATGTGTTGTTGTCTTAATTAATATAAAAATTAAGTTGCAAGATAAGACATTCTGCATCTCATATGATGATAATGTTATGTATGTTATGGGCTCATTTCATGCTGTGGTCTCATTGCCAAGGCTATAACGAAGGCCATATCTTCTTTAGATAAACTTATGTCTGTATAGGGCTCTTCGAAAATGTATGCAATAATTGACTTTTATGACAAAGCTAAAGGGAATTAAGAATGTATTTAAAAGGTTATATCTCCATATCTCTTATGGAGAATATCTGGAATATATCTCAGTAGTACCAGTCATGAATTAAGCTTACTAGGTGGTTGGCTACCATGAGTCGGAGGTCAAATGCGTGATGCCGCTGGTCCTTTCCCAAAATGAATCACGGTTACGTTATAAAAAATAGGGTATACCTATAGTGACTGTACCAATGTCTGGCTAACCACGCGGCTAGTATAACCGCGTGGGTAATGCATAAATTAACTCGTTCGTAGGTTGGACGGAAAATATACATTGAATTTCCTACCGAGGGGCACACGCCCTCACCCAGGTTTGAGCAAGATTAATTAATTTGCATAAATTATATATTTCACTCGTATCTACATTTAAAAGGAAAATATGTAGTATCTACCCGTATATACATGTAGGTAGTATTTGAAGTTGAATATACACTGGACGTATAAAACTCACATCTTTCCAAGTTATACTCGTAGAAAAGGCGTTGAATGGCAATTAAAATGAATGGTAGGTAACAAGTATTTAGTATTGGCTAGTATTTAATAGCACAGCAAAAATACTGTCATACTAGTATTGTCATTATAATACTGTCACAGCAAAAAGTATCAGCAAAAATACTTTTTATGTTTTAAGTTTTTTTGTTGTTCAACCTAATACGAAGGATAAAGGGGGCTTCGCTTCGCTCACGCCCTTTACCCTTCACCTATGCAACCGCAGTATTTTGCCCTGATATTTGCTATGAAAATCAGTATATTTGCTGTGCAAATAAGTATTATTGATTTGCAGCTAAATATTTCCCTTTAGTATTTACAAAAGTCTAGCTGACCCCGCGGACTTCTTACCGCCTTTACCATGGACGTATAAAAAAAGTTTTTATATTATTATTGATACTGGCAAAATTGACCGCAGAATGAGGTTATCCCGCAGAGAATAGTGCATATCCCGGGGAGAATGCTCATGTCCATGAACTTGCGTTTGAGGGACAACGGAAGTTCTCCCTTCATGAGCTCGTTTATAGACCAAAAGCTCTTCCAGGCATTTTCGACACGTCTTTTGACTTCCTTGTCTTGGCGAGCCTGGAAATAGACTATTTGGCCTAGATAAATATATTCCTGGACATATGCAATACTGAGCCCATCCACGTCTACCGTATGCTCCTTGCTGTTACACATGACCTTGGTCTTCGACATATTCATGCTAAGTACAACCCCGAGGCATGCTTGGCTGAGTTGTTGCAGCATAGATTGTAGCTCAGAAGCCGTACCTATTAGAGAACAGGACTATATCGTCGGCGAAGCGAAGGTTCATGAACTTCTCGTCACCGACTTCTATAGCCATGCTCCCCAATCTGGCTCTAGTTTCTTGAAAACTTCTTCCATCACGCTGGTGAAAAGTTTAGGGGAGAGAGGATCGCCCTGCTAGAAGCCTCTTTCAAATCTGGAATAAGGGATCTGGAGTTTGAAGTTTAATGGATGCGGTACTGCTATTATATATTTCTATGATTAGGTTAATTTAGAAAAAGTTAATGTAACCAAATTTATAAAAAAAATGGTTTGGTAATTTTTTTCAGATATATTGCTATTCATGGCCGAGACGAATCCAACAAATAGGAGATCATTAAAATTGGTCCAGTCGTTCTTGAGTTGTAAGCGGTGTTACTAACACGACTTTGTTTTATATATTAATAAATAGTACAAATATAAATAAATAAAGACTTTGTCTTGTAAGATGTCGTTCTTCAAATTGGCAGTCAGTAATCTTTAAAAAGTGTTGGTCATCAGTGTTCCGCATTTCCTTCTCCTGCTTGAATCTTGCGTCTCGAAGCTTGCTATTCCTCTAATTCATAGATCTTATGCGCCTAAGCTTAGCAATTCTGTAACTGTAGTCTTCATGGTGGCGAACTACTTTTGACGTCGACCACTTCCATGAAGATTCGCTCTGGTCTCATCAAAATCACTCCCGAGTAAGGGCAAGTCGTGCTTGTACCGACAGCTATACCTCGCGCCACGAGTTAAAAGCGCTGGGCGACGTTGTCAGGAATTACTGCGCATATGTACAGATATTGAAAAGTGACTTCTGCGCATTCAAGGCCAACGCTCATAACGTGTGGCGCGACGTATACCGTAAGTGCTCGACCAGTTGCAGCCCTTCTTGGTGTAAGGTTTCAGCAAGTCTCCTTCTGATTGTATCTTCACTCATTGCCACATGACGTTCATCACGCAGACTTTGTTGTACCTGTAGGTACTGCATGCTTTGAGACGGCGATTCCGTAGACCATGTAATCGTATGTACCGAATCGATCATCTGCGCCTGAGGTAGCTCTGAATCTGCCCGAACCCAGGCGGCAATCAAAGGCTCCAGTCTCCTGGTATCGTCTGTAAACTGTTTCCTAAGGGCTGCTGTGTAATTTACAGCTTAGGGTCATAAGATGTGGATGATGCAAGCTTCCAGATTCAAGATTCAAACAAGGGGGGGAAATGCGGAATGCTGATGTGATGACGATACTACAGTTGCATATTTACACTGCACGAAGAACGATAAATTAATTCTGCAGTAAAATTTTGTGTAGGTATTTTATAGTATAAATTAATTTCGATTTTCACTTTGGGTCATTTGAACTACGATCGTTCATTAAACCTTGTAATTAGCTGGACTGGCCTGCATGCATACGAATTTAAAATGTGCCAGCTTATTCCTTCACTTACTGTACTAACATGGCCTGCTCTACCTTACACTGAGATCAAACTGTATGTACTTACAGTAAGAGGCGGAATTATCTGGGCAGGCGTAAATACTAAACTAGCATAATTCCTGTCCAGCTAAATCTTTTTCTTATTGTACACACACTACATATTGTTGATCAAAGTGCGTCTGATTATGTAGCTATGTATTGTATTTATGTAGGTATGTATGTACACATCTGAATGTCATGTTGCGAGAAATGTGATTAATTGAAAATTATTAATAATTATTTATCGGTTATTATTAATAATTTTCAAGATTGATGAAAGTGATAAATTATTCACTTCAACTGATTAATAATTTCGCTTTGTTGATGATAAATGTAATTTAATTTTTAAAAAAATTGTTCGTTTTACGTCTTTTTCGAGCAATAGAAGCGGGCGAGGTTGGCGGGAGGGTTCACTGTTGGATTGCATAATATGAAATGTAATAATATTGTTTGGCTTAAATCCTTTGACCGTGAAATTTTTATGTTTTATTATTTGCATACATTCCGCTCCGCTTTTGCTTCTTCTACGTTCTAACCTAACCTTTAACCCAATTGAAATTTAGCCACAATAACCTACTCTAGCCAAATTTCTTGTTGGAGTTATTAATTTAATCAAAGGCAGTAGTGAATTATTAATAATAATCATAAAAGTGATTAATTTCACAGTGTTTATCATATTTATGATCAAATCGTGCAGTAATTATTAATAATAATCGAGAATTATTAATAATGTTCACATTCATCACTTTGATCGTTACATACACACCTAGTACCAGCTGTACAGTTCCACATCAAGAGACCTCAAATCAGTTTTGGCACAATGCAAAAGATACCTATGCAAAAAGCGTGCTCGTAATAAAAGAAAGGTGCTGACACCGGCGCGGGCGCAGTGAGTCACTCATCCGAGTAACGGTGGGCAAGTGGGTCAGGTACTGGTGAGCTCGCACGACACGCACGAATCACAACTATACATAAAGCATTACATTTGTACACATTTTATAATTAGTATAGCCTACCATGATATAAATCACGTTACCTACAATCAAACAAACAAGGGAACAAACAAAACGGCACGTCTTTTCGCTTTCGCGGTGGCAGAATCATGTTTTAGCTGTGTCCACGTGTTTTTCTTTATTTCCTGTAAATGTAAACATATGTTTAGAAAAAGCCTTTTTTGCCGCTTCTCTACGTTGGACCGCTGTATGTGGGAGAAGAAGGGGTTTTGTACAGCGACGTATACAAAGGGAAATATTAAACTGCACATCAAAAATACTAATTTGCACAGCAAATATAAGGGTAAAAAAGGGTAAGGGTAGCTTAGGTGAACGGTAAAGGGGGTGAGCGAAGCGAAGCTTTATCCTTCATGTTAGATTCAACATGTAAGAACAACAATAAATAATTAAAACATAAACTTAAGTACTCTTTATATATTTAAAACATAAAAAGTGTTTTTGTTGATCCTTTTATGCTGTGCAAATCAGTATTTTTGATGTGCGATTAAATACAAGCCGTATAAAAATACCATATGAACAAAATTGGCTCAGGTAACAGTGGAATGGTCACAGGGGCTCGACCGTGCTTACTCATCGACAACCAAAAACCCAGTGGCTAATCAATGACAGTAGGAAGTAGCGTAACGCAACTCAAGAGAAGAAACGGTCACTCACTGGGCCAAACAAACACTGGATATTCCGGTGACAAATACAAACTGGTTCTCCATTAGATACGAGTATTACCAGTCTTATCAAGATCAATAGGTATACGTTTTTAAATTAAAATGACTCCTTCTAGAAAGTGGTTCTACCGGCCTATTAGCCCTTTGTTTTGGCTAAGCTAACCTATTGCCTGTTACATCAATGGTTCAGAGGATTATCGGTTTGTCATACTAAAACATAACGATACCTAAAAGAATAGCCCATTGACGACCCGAAGGGCCGAGTCGGCAGTGACCCTGCCTACGAAGCCAAGGGTCCTGGGTTCGAGACTCGGTGGGGGCAAATATTTGTTAGATGTTTGTACCCTAGTCATGGCTCTTTATCTATCTAAGTATGATATTTATCTATATAAGAATGTGTATCGTATCGTTGTCGTACCCAAGATACAGGGTGTCCTAGTTTAGGGTTAGATCAATGTGTGTAAATTGTGTCCAAGATATTATTATTATTATTATTATTCCCAGCTTTAACCCCATATCCGAAAATTAATGGGCTTCGAGTTCTTTAGATTTTTAAATACTTATTTTTTCCAATATTTATCATAAAGTAATTAATTACGAAAAAGCTATCATTTGGGTAAATATTGTACTGTCGTTTTTTAGCTAATATGTATTTGCTAACATTCGAAAATCAAAAGTGACTTTTGTTCTTCTGGGGTAAGCTCAACTGTAAAATAATTTAACATGATGGATAGCTGATAAATCCAGGATGTTTTTTAATCAATTCGTACGCTTTAACATGACAAAATCGCTGTTATAAAATTGAAAATTAGTTCTAAGTTTTTTCATCACGTGAGTTGATGGCCTCACAGTATCAACATTAAGAGTGTATGTATTTTTAACTTTAAGCTATTCCAAAAAATCATTGATATATGCTAACAAACGGCAGTCAAAAATTGCCCAAAGTATTTTTTTTTGTACATAATAAATTTAAAAACCTTAATTTCTCGGAACCCATTCATTTTCGAATAGGGTATTATGGGGTTAAATTTGCAGGAAATGGGCTCTTCTTTGAACCCTCACGCACGATATATAAATTACGACTAAACTAAGTTTAGTTTCACAGCTATCTTTAGCTGTGATATTAAACTTAGTTTAGCCGGATAATGTTAAGATTAGTTTCGAGCCTCGGCTAATGTCCGAAAAAATGTTCGTTTTTTATAAGTGATTTCATCTTTAACCGGCTAGACTGCACATTAACCGATGTGTATCCGGCCAATGTTGAACACGAAAGTATTTATGCAACTGAGGTGGGCGAGACGGGGGAAGAGCCTGGCACGTGAGCTATGAGTCGGTGTTTTGTTATTACAATTGTTGACAAAGAAGTACCTTGATTATTAAGTTTAAGCCTAGTTATTTTATTTAGATGACAAATCCAAAGCCTGGTTTGAGAAACATTATGACGTTGGTTCATTTTAAAATGTTATTTTAGTAAAGTTGATGTTAGTTTAGTAATATGCTCTTTCCACTCAGGCAAGCTTTACCACATGATTCCTTGCGAAATCCGACACCGAATACCGACCGTCTAGCTATTTGGTAAAACTGGGAAGGTGCCACCAAATAGCTAGCCGCGGCATAGCAGCTCATTACTTATTCCTGTTAGAGTTTTTTTTTTAACATTAGCCTAGGTATACTGAAAGGTGAACTAAATTTTAGCCGGCTAATAATGTCAACCATATTGTCTCACCCATCTAGAGCCTCAAGAGCTTGGAGCAATTATCGCAATGAACATAATTTCCAAAATTTGCCGAGGCTCAAACATAATCTCAACATTAGCCGGCTAAACTTAACTTTAGATTCACACATAGCTTTAGCCGTAACATGTACATCGAAAAACAAATCACCTGTGTATGTATACTAGATTACTAACACTTACATACTCAAAGAAAGGAAGGAAGTATCAAGGGAGTATCAAATATGCGGGGTGTCATATAAATGTGTTTTCATTCAAATCATCATCGCCCTTTGTTATGTTCGATAAGAGGGTTATATTATCTTAAGTGTAGTTCGCAGGGAAAATGTAATTTAAACATGCTTTATAGTGAAACGAATGTTCGCTGCTCCCAACACTTGACACATTTTAGCCTAATCGGCAACACGAATCATATGGAGATGGGAAAAATAATATTGAACTGTTCAAATTAATTTGAAAGTGATATTTTACAAATTATATCCCATGTGATGATGTGATGTCTTTTATTTATGTTGTGCGCCCACCCCACTGTGCCGCTGCCAGCCAGACGCTATGTTCCTGTTGTATGACCCTAAAAATGACTACATCTTCTGTTCGATGACCCTAATGCCCCTCTAAAATATTGACTGCAGATCTGTTCGACCCTGTATAGCTGCCCAGGATTAGAGTCACGTAGCTTAGGCGCCGCGCCTCCTCCGCTCCGTCAGCGCCCCCGACCCCCGAGCACGTCTCACACCATATTAGATACATGCACGTTTCCCGACCAGCGTTATCAGTTCTGCAGGTTCTCAGAGAAAGCGTCCTTAAGGCAGTGGAGAAAGGTTGAAGACTGCGGGTGCGGGTGGTTCTGGTATGCACCGAGCTGGCCTTCGTGGTTCACGAACGCGTGCGGTCCTCCTTAGACGGTTATAGTGGATTTCTGTCGTCCTAGTAGATACCGTTGCAGCTACTAGGAGTATTGCCTCTACTAGTAGATACCGTTGCAGCTACTACTATATAGGAGTATTGCCTACACTACAAATTATATTATTAGCGAAACATCCCCCCGATTTGCCATCTCCCTAGAACAGCACCTCACCAGGATACTATAGTATACTATACGACAATATTATGTCGGTACCTATTGTATCATGGATATGGACACTCTATATGTCGCAGTTAGTTGGTTAAATCAGATACTTAACTAACTCTCTAGGCCGTTAATTAAATGCCGACGTTTAACCAAGCCTTCCGTCAGACAAGTGAGTGAACAAAACGTTTAACGAGTTGTCTAAACGTTCCTAGGCAACTAGACATATACAATATATATATTTTTTATGTGTACTTAAGTTTATGTTTTAACTATATTTTGTTGTTCATACATGTTCAACCTTACACGAAGGATAAAGGAGATTCGCTTCGCTCACCCCCTTTACCCTTCACCTAAGCTAACGAAATGTTTTGCCCTGATATTGTGACGCCATCTTGATTTCCAACACGCCGGCTTTCGGTAAGACAGATTGCTAAACGTTTTCGACGATGCTTTATTAAATCAAAACGCTAGTGACTTGGTTAAACGTCAGTATTTAATTAATGGTCTAGAGGGTTAGTTAAGTGTCTGATTTAACCAACCAACTGCGACATATATACTACCTTATTGCAGTAATCTTATTATATCGTAGAAATCCACAGTAAGTCATCCTTACTTTAAAAATGTAAGGTCAGTTAGTCTGCCATGCCAATGTTTGTATGATACAGGCCGCGCCAATTTTGTTTGGCTGTAAGCGACTTGGGACCTCTCTTTCTAAAGCATGGCATAATTGTAAAGGTTATCTCGAATAAGGAAAGGTGGGGTGAGAAAGAGAGAGGTGACAGATCGCTCAGAGACAAGAGATCTACCATGACTTATATTTTACGTTCCCCTAAGGGAGTGGATACAACAGACTGCAGAAGTTTACTGATTATGAGATAAATAAATAAAGTTCTGTGGTTTAAGAAGCATAAAATCGACATATTTTTGTCGGGGTTGTTTGACACCTGTCCATCACTTTAAAGTAAGAAGTCTTATTTATTAGTAATGGCAGCTCAATGAAGGATTGTGTTCCTTAGGCATCTGATTCCAATACATGGCAATCTAAATTATTTACAATTATGCCCATATACATATAACAGAAAGAGAAATAACTGCACCATGACAGGTAACTTGATCTAATACGATACTTGACTACCTGCTTATCCAAATCCATTCAATCTCTGTGTTTCCATTTCTGGTTTATATACATATAATTCCTTTATCTTTATATTTATTCACCACGAATTGCGAAATACGCTTTGTTGCGCAGCATTATGATTTTGGTGCGTTATCTAATATCTATGTTACAAGTATTGTATCACCAGCATCACTCTCGTCCATTTCCATTTTTATGGGCGGTGGATTTACCGTTTTGCATAATCTTTGGGTAGAATTAAAAACTTGCAACTTGATTCTAATGCCACCTTGTAAGGACGAAGAAGAGAAGAATGCTTTAAAATTTCTATAGGAGAAATACACTGTATATGCTTCTATAGTGGGTACGCGTTAGCGTTGCAACAGCGGTCATCGACCCCTGTCTACCACTGTACGCTCTTGATTGGGTTAGCGATACTTACTAATCGCGTGCATGCAACGTTTGAAATTAATGTCGTTTAGCGTATCATGGTAGCGCTCGCCGACCATTACTATGGCTACCATGTATAAATTAAATTTTTAATATTTGTATTAGTTAAGCACAACCTATTTTTAAAAGAGATCTAAAAATCAATCTGTGGGAGTTTCTACGCCCTTCTTCTCCCACAGTGGTCCAATGTAGAGATGAGGCAAAAAATGACGTTTGCTAAGTATATGTAAATATCTACAGTAATAAAGTACTTTGACTTTGCATAAATTAGTTCGCAGTAGCAGTCGGGTCAGTGAGCATCGTGGCGAGTAGTAATATCTAACGATAACAGCTTCACACAATACAGGGGTTGTTTTAGTCCGTATAGCACACGAGCTGATGCCCGCTCAATATGTGGGGACCCGGACATAGCAGGGAGGTCTGACTCCTGGGCATGGCTAATTCCGTTTTTCTTTCCCTACAACAAAAAAAAAATCGGTTCAGTGACCGCTATCGCAAGATTAACGCGGATACCCATGCGCATAACCACTATAGTATGTATTGCTCATTTAAAATTCTGAATGGCTCACCATTGAGAAATTAATCATACACTTTTATTTATTACAAATGATATGGGTTGATTGTTTGTACCTATACAAATAATGTATACTCAATAATATCTATTGACTAATATGTGTACTTTTTAATAATGACACATCATGATAACGAAAATGTGCGTGTTTGCTAAGAATCATCATTATCCTGCCTACCTAGAATAGACCTAGAACCGACCGGAAATAACAAAGATAACGCATCTCTAGAGAATTGACAGGCTATGAAAATAATGGATTAGATACCTTCTCTAAAGTCAGATTCACTCAAGTTTACTCGGTGTGTTGCTTCGTATTAGTATGTTGCCATTTAAAGATTTAAAAGATTTATTCACAGTTACTGTGTCACACTTACAGTCTCTCGACCAAAACGTGTGACCGTCACGAACAAACAAAACATAAGCACACAGATAAAATTAAAAAAACTACACAGAAAAATAAAACAAAAGTACACAACAAAACAAAACAAATACAGCCATACATTCTGAAGAAGTTACAAAATTAAATATACTCTAGTGGCTCTGTGAGCTGTAGCGTCACAGGAAATTTGCGCCTTCAGGGTTCCGTACCCGAAGGGCGCCAAACGGGACGCTATTACTAACCTCCGCTGTCCGTCCGTCTGTCTGTCCTTCTGTCAGCAGGCTGTATCTCATGAACCGTGATAGTTAGACAGTTGAAATTATTTCACAGATGGTGTATTTCTGTTGTCGCTTTAACAACAAATACTAAAAAACATAATAAAATATATTTTTAAGGGGGCTCCCATAAAAATAACATGATTTTTTTTGCTCGTTTTTGCTCGATATTGATAAATGCAACAGACAGGTAGACACTTGAAATATTCACATAATATTGAGGTATAATATTCATTTTTAAACTAAATAATCAAATTAAAATAAAATTAATATTTAAGGGGGGCTTCCATATAAAAAAACTTGTTTTTATAGATATTGGTATGGAACCCTTCGTGCGCGATTCCAACTCGCTCTTAGCCATTTTTTTATCCCCTCGCATCACACCTCCTCCCCCGACCCCTTGAAGTTTTTAATAATCCGACAGCATTTTCTTTCAATACCACATACAAACTTATAAATTCACCTGGTTACGTACATAGAGTATGAAAGTAGCCGCACCAATAACTTTGTAAAATACATTTCGCGAGCCAAAATCCAACTTATTGACTTTTTCCTAAAATTATATAGTTAATGTCAAACTACGAATCCAAAGACACCTCATTTGTAAAGATTTTTTTAAATTTTCAACCCCATATCTCCGCCATTTTGAAAAATTTCCAAAAACTCAATCGACAAAAAATTCTCTCTAATTATTTAACCGGCTCACAAAAAGTCACGAGAATCAGTGGAGAAATTCGGCCTGTGGAGGATAACACATCCAGACATACGAAAGTATTTTTGCCCAATCCTGAAACGGAGACTCTTCGTCGCTTCTTTCGCTCGGTCAGTTATTCACCAGGTTTCTGTTGTACCCAGTTGTGTGTCTGCCACCGTAATTCCTGTTATAGTATTTATTCCGAGCTTCTGTCGAGTAATTATATTGATTTCCGGGTAAGCAGGACATCTGTGGTTCAGCAAGTAGCCAGGCAGGCTGCTGCACTCCATGGCTCCAGAAAAAAAGGTCTTCACGTAGGTCTGCTACGTCATAATTTCCAGAACTGTTTCTATGTGACCTTAACTGCATCGACATAACTGTATGTGCAGACAAGATGATACTTCCGTGGATAGGCCATCATTTCGTTTCACTTACGATTACGCCAGTCGGCAGAGCTTCGAAGCTGGAGGGTTTTTTCACAAAAGGTGTTGCATTTTTTTCCTTATCTTGTTGATATGGGTGAAACCATTTATATCCCGAGATATCTCGTGTTACCAATTTTGGGTAAATATAAAAAATGGTAACACGAGATATCTCGGGATAACTTTTGGCAGCTACAAACCCTCGATATATAGGTTTTTTTTGGGTTCTCGCTCAGAAATTCAGTATGTGCACCATAGCGAAAAGTTACTTTCTAACATATTAAAGAGAATAGGTTATTGCGACTAATGAGTACCAACACTTAATCATTTGTTCAAGCCTTAGACTTGAAAACCATGGTCACAATATAATATTTTTTCCAACTTTTAAATAGCTGGAATATAGTCGTCCGTGAAGAGCTCCGTGGTCTATTGAGTTTTACGCTTGCTTCTTACGCATGAGAGGCAGGTTTGAGTCTCGGTGCCGACCATGTGCCAATGAGATAAGTAATTTATTACATTACCAGTTCGTTCTACCAGTGATGGAAAACATCGTGAGGATACTTTCAACCTGCGGCGATGGGCCAGCCCCTTTTCACACAAAATCTAGTAATGCATCACTGGCTAAACGTGGGCACACAAATTATGGGTCCGTGAAATGTACTTAAGATACATTGCTTATCTCATTGGTGCATGGTCAGAAACGGTATTCGAACCTGCATTTCCTGCATGAGAAGCAATCGTAATATAGTAAAACGAGTGTGCCGACTGGCGTAGATATGAATTTAAATGTAACTAGAGCCTGTCAGACCTAATGAGTGACTCATGAACGAATGAGGAAAAAGAAAACAAAAAAAAACATCTAGCTTCACGTCTTTTCCCATAGCAGAGGCGCAGGCGCACGCGCACATTTAGCCAGATATTCAATAATCCATTGACAACCACCGCAAGCATGGAGGAGAACACCTTTATTATTCCACCATGGAGTTCCATTGTGTCATGCAGTAGCGGGCGGTATAACTCACAGGCACGTCTAGACGGCGTTCCGAGACTTCGGGGGAATCAGCCAGGGACCGGCAGCGGCAGCGGCAGGGCTTCCTCGGGCTCCGGTGAGATATGAGCCCAGGACAGGCGATGGCAAACTGCGATATCTGGCAGCGGTGCTTTTTCACATCTCCTCGGAGGGAAACGGAAGATTGAAGACGAATCCCGCGATTAGATTTTGAGCTATAACTACTTTCCCCGTTTTTGTTGTTGTTTTTTTATTTTATACGTGTAAGTAGACACATACCTACATCACGGTTCTAATAAGCGGTGGCAGATACGGATATAGAATGGTCCCATAGCCACGCTCGTGAGGTCTTACAAACACGATATGTCTTTTATTAAATATACTTTTTAGGGTCAATTGGGCATTGATATGTTTTTACGCTGCATTTTCGTTTGTAGAGTTATGATAACTCAAAATTATTATGTTGTAATGTAATCTTTCTGCTGCAACTCAATGTCGCTCTGTGGGCACACTAATAAGCAATTTCCTTTCTAATTGATCGGACAAAGGACTGTTCATTCTGCGGACCAACACAAAACAAAGAAGCAGCCACGCAAAAACTTCAAGAAATTTGAATGGAACGAAATTGCTCCTCACGCACTTCATTGTACAATTAGTAAAGCTACCTTTGACTTATTCGACTTAATTCTTTGTAATAGAGACCAAAAGTGAGCACGACAATAAAATAATTCACAAAGAAGCACGCACACAGACGTGCATCGTCACGCAGCCAACGCACACAGGCACAGCGCATGCACTAAAGTTCATGCGACGTGAAGCCGGGTTCCGTTCACCCGAAGTTTAGTAGTTAGTAGAGATCCCGCGTGGTCGGGGCCACTCGCTCGCTCGCCCGCGCTCTGCAATATTCTCACTTCCGAAACATTCGGCTCCAATCGACCGCCGCACGCCGCGAAGTGACATACAAACGCCCCAGTTTGGCGCCAGTGCCTTTACTAAGCTTTATTTCTCCTATAAGAATTCTTCACGCTTTAATTTATTCGGAAATTGATTTCGCTGTGTGAATTCTGTAAAGTTATTAGAGCAGTGCTTTCAGTGTCAGCTGTGTGGGGCTCGTTCGCTGTCCCTTTCTGTTCGGTTGTGTTAAAAGCGAAAGCATCAAAGGCGAGACGTCAACGCGTTGTTTTGTTTTTCCGCGCTTTTCTCTGCGAGTTTCATCTTCACCGTAGCTGCTGAATGTAAGTTTACATCGTGTGGTTGGCATCTATGTAATCTAGGTTGCAATTTATTTTAAATTAAGAAGCTACTGAACTTTTATCTAAGTTTTAACAGCAGCTGTGACGAAATCTTAGTTTAGCCCACATAGCTAATTTCGGTTTTAAATCCACGCCAAAACTTTTTCCTAACACACAATCAAATTATTAAGTAATATAGCTATATTACTTATGTATCTACTATATAATAGATACATATAAGTATGATGTCCATTTTAAGATATCTTTCTAGGAAGACCTACCTGAGCATTTCGTAAACTCAAAATATTCTAGCAGTTCCCTCCGTAAATAAAACATAAGTTTGCCACTTATTTGTGATTTATTTGTAGCTCGCTGCCGCCGTAGACGCCCGTAATTAAACAGGGCGTCATGTATAAATAGTTCCACTTAGTCCATACTTGCACCCAACTTGTGCCAGCCAGCGTCTTATCCGCGGCTTGTGGCATTGTTTCGTAACATGTTAAGTTATTATAATTCTCATATCTTATGGAGGCTCAACTCAAAGATGTAGCTCCTTCAAACAGTTCATCCATGGGTAAAGCAATCATTATCGATTCACACTTTCGTTGGGGTATACTTAAGATAATAATCTTCAAGAGTGTTTTTTTAATACAACACCGTGAATCAAAGAGTGAAACGTCTATGGGAAAATCAAATAAATATTCAACAATAATGTGCATTATTATTTGTTTAACGTTACCCCTCAACACTTCTCGGTTTTAGTCGCTGAAAGGGATATAATCTGAAAACAGTTAATTGATTTATGATTAAAAAAAACGGACGATGTGTCGAGTGTCGATTAAAATAATCGTATTGTACCAACAAAGGTAAATATTAAAATAACATTGTGTCACGTAATTTCCTAAGTATATTTTATTTGTCTTTCTATAAGTATTTATTCTACAATTCTTGAATAAAATGGTGCTTGTATAAGACTGTAAGACTCGTTATAATAAACCGCTTCCGGTTCTGAGAGTTGCCCCAGCTATGTCCCAATGTTCGGCCTTATGAAATCTGTCATTTTCACGTGCTTAAGATACCTCTCAGACCTGAGAGCGGTTTATTATTACGGGCCTAAAGCCAGTTGCAAAAACAATCTTTATAGTTTGAAGCCTCGCAAAACGGTAATGGCGTTGAATTGATTTTGACGAAAATTGGCACAAAAGTTTCTTGTTTGTTTTTAGTCGATCGCGTATTTTGATTGGGGAAAAAATAAATAATTTGAGAGGCACACTAAGGACTTCAGCCTTCACAAGATGTTGAGAAAAAAGAACGAAAGGGAGGAATGGAAGGGGAAGCACTTCAGGGTATTTTTGGCCCCCCTGTTATTATGTTGTAGATAAAGCTACATAAGAATAATCTGTGGCCTCAATTTAATTAGGAAAATTCCCAAAATTCAGTCATTTTGAACCAATAGATTGGAAACGAAAGCCGTTCAAAGTTCCGTCATTTTGTCACTCTCTGAGTTAGCATCGATCATCAACATTCTAATGTACTTCTGTAGACCTACATACAAGCTTCAAATTTTAAGCAAGCGAGGTCTAATGGTCTCACAGAACCACTAGTAATAAAGTGAAGAATTCTAAACCGATTAAAAAAGTAAATTAGTACACTTTGGCATGTATTTCTGTGACCCTCATGGACGTGTTACGTAGGCGGATACATTTGGAAGTTGAGGGGCAAATCAGAAAATAAAAAAATTAGTTTTTCAAACTGTTTCGCGTAATATGTCAAATGAACATTTAAAAAAATAGCGAAAAATACCCTATCTCCAAAACTACAGATGTACAAAAAAATAACTTAACATAGTTCTTTACTTAAGTACCACAGGAAAAATAATAAGAAATGTATGGTTTAAAGAGGAGGGCATAACGGCAAATCAGAAATTTAAAAACAAGTTTTCCAAACCATACCGTAATAATAATAATAATAATAATATAATAATAATACCTTGGACACTATTTACACACATTGATCTAGCCCCAAACTAGGATTCCCTGTATCTTGGGTACTAGACAACGATATAGATACTTATATAGATAAATATTATACTTAGGTAGATAAACAAACATGACTAGGGTACACACAACCGTTCTCATCAAACAAATATTTGTCCCCAACGGGACTCGAACCTGGGACCCTTGGCTTCGTAGGCAGGGTCACCGCCGACTTGGCCATTCGGGTCGATGAAAAGGGTTGTTGCGAGTATTCTTCATATGTTTTTTTTTTCATAGACCTGAAATGCTTAGTTATAACAATTTTTAAGAAAATGGGCAAAAAAAGACCATTCCACCCTATTATATCCGAAACTAAACTTAAAAATTCGAAAAAAATATGTTATATAGGCTTGCTTAAACATTACAGGAAAAATAATGGGATATGCATTTTTTAAATAGGGGGGCACCATTGGGGAGTAAATCCGAATTAAAAAAAAGTGTTCCAAACCATATCGTGTGATGTGTCCAATGTCTAATGTTGCAAGGAACTCAAATATTATCTTTTAAACCTTTTTTAAACCCCTTATATCAAAAATATTTAAGAAAATAGGCAAAAAGACCATTCCTTCCCGTTATCACCGAAACACTCAATGTTTAAACATTACCGGAAATATATAGAAAAATGTATGGCTTAAATATTTTGCTATCTTAAAACAAGGGAAAATAAACTGATCCTAATTTTTTTTTAAATATGTCGTAATGCAGCTCTTTAGTGACATATAACACAGAAAAAATATAAGGAGTGTTAGGCAAGTCATAAATTTGAAAAAAGTTATCGAAACCGTATCTTGTGACGTCTAAGGGAAGGGCCTGTTGCGAGGATCTAATAATTTTTTTCATAATTAAGTTAAAGTTAAGTTAAGTTAAAAAATAAATAAGAAAATATAACAAAGACACCATCAAGTCCTATTTCTCCTATATCTTTGTATTTATATCTTTGTAATTTGTAATTGTAATTTTTACCTAAATATTTCGTGTATATTTTATATTTGTGTCGATTTGGAATAATAATTAAAGTAAATAAATTTCTTCGTCCCCGGTCGGTATACAAATGAAAAGTTATTTATATGAAAAGTCCTCACCAAAACTTTTGCTAAACTGAACCACAAGCCAAAACGTCATGTGTGTGTATTTATTTTTATTTTTGTCGGTTTTTTCAAATAACGCTAAAATAATTTTATATATATGGGACCACCTCTGTAGTATGACCTACCAATCAAAACAAGAATCATCAAAATCGGTTCATAATTGACGGAGTAATCGCGTAACAAACACCAAAAAAACAGACGAATTAATCTCTTTACCTCCACTGCGACAGAGTGCAGCGCCACCGCGCGGACGGAAGGTGGAGATCATGAAGTGGCGAATCCAGAAAGCAAAGTCGTAGGTGTAGGTAAGGTTTGCCGAGTGTTAGCATGTTATTTAACCCTTTAAGCCCTGGTGGCGCCACTGTGGCGCCACTGTGCTGTCATAGGTTTTGAATTTAATTAAAATGGCAAGAGGTTTAAAATCGCGTAGCTTCGTAACGAGGTCCAATGCTCAAAAGGTTAAACTTACTTCAATCATGGAAATAGGCATACACCTAGATCCAATTTCAGTGAACATAGTCGTCAAGTAACTCAGCAAACTTATATTTAATCAATCACCTATATTTTTTTTGTTGGTCTCGAACTTTATGCAATGCTGAATTCGGCGAAATCAAAAATCTCGATCTATACAAAATCCCCAGAAGTGGGCGAAACTTGCCACCGAATGGGTGCCAAGCGACGGACACCGGCGTAGGGGTAGGCTGAGACGTCGATGGCGGGATGACCTGGACAAGTTCCTGCCAGACTGGGTGGGAGCAGCACAGGACAGGAGTAAGAGGTCTAAGAAAGGGGAGGCCTTTGCCCAGCAGTGGAAGACCAAACAGGCTAAATAAAAATATAAAGAAAAATACAAAAGCAAAAGCTTCGCTCCGCTCGACTATACCATTGTATTTGCAATTTGCAACGAATATTGATAAATAGGGTCGAGCTTATCAGTGGCGCAAGTTACTTGCACATTGATACGAATTAATATTCTGTCATCCTCCTGGCTTTTACAATCAATCATCCATGTTACTTTGTAACCGGTCGCCTACCATGTTGGTTCATAGAATAGACCAGAAGATCGTTTATCACAATTTTAGATTAATGAGATTCGCTCTCCCAGATATATTTGTTCTGTATTCTTCTACGTATCTAATTTAGATCTATTACGGATATCAATCCTTAAGTTGGTACGATCTTGAGTATACTATCTCTTCTTAGTAAGTGAAAATTGCATTTTTTGTCACGGTTTTTACCCTCTATTTTATGTCCTTGATCCATTTGTACGCAAAAGAGAATTTTCTTATGAGTTCGATATCTATTATACTTATGTACAAAGTAAACGATATTGAAGATGACTTAATAAGTACGCGATAACCTTTATACAAAGCACAGTCATCCTTCGTTACAGTTATCGATAAATCTTTGTTTTGTTGCAGAAATCGATTGATTACCTTGTGCACACAAGAACACTATAAGCAGCCTACGAACCCACCCGCCCACGACGCGCGACGATATCACAGCATCCGACAACACAGAGAAATTTATATGCGTTCGTTGACAGGAAGCGATGCTGATAACGAGAGACAAGCAGAGTAGATGACTGTGATTGCTGCAGGCCAGCGAACCAGCACCAACCATGGGAGCCACTCCGCCAAGTGTATGTGCCCAACACAGAGAGAGCATGAACCTGACTGATCCAATACTCACAACGCACCGAGGAAATAAGCGGAGCATCTCACTACACCACGCAACAAAATTAGAATCAGCACACAAAATAGACGAACAAAACGACCACCGCGCTGCGCCTGCAACAGAACGCTACACAGACTGCCGTATCCTAGAAAATATCACAAGAAAACGCAATTACCATTCCAATGATGACTTAGACGAAATTCAACAAACGACTGATTATGTAGATAGCTTTAGGATACCACATATCGGAAGTCATGGCGAATGCCGAGTTAGATGTTTGGAGCGACGAAATACTCTCGCAAGAAGAAACGTTATCCAAAATAATGCATGCTTGCTTGGAGAAGGATCAATTAGTGAAAAGAAAGAAGTGGATTTATATGGCGATCCAAGGAAGACGTTGAGCTGGGCGGACGTGAGAGAGGGCGGGTGGGCACTGCTTATGTTGGTGCTGCTACTAGCTGCCCTGACATCGGCCTCTGCCGCCCCCACTGACGTCACATCCGCACACGCCCGACACTCCAGGAGCACCAACCCTGCGGTGAGTACCCTCATCCCCTGTAAAAATATTTAGCTTTAGCAGAAATCGTTAAGAACATACAAAGACGTCAGTAATTCCTCCATATCTGGATATATTCCTGTTGCTCCCGTATCTCTAAGCGTTGTTTCCTCTAAGAAATGTAAGTAAACGTGAATAATTTATGCGGAGCCCTCACACCGACGAGGGCTTATGCATACAAAGCAGCAGCTCCGAGATCTCCGGACGACTTGTGAACTCTTGTTTCGTCTGTGAGGCGCCGGAAACGGACGCGGTGCTTATTCACCCGGTATTGTCTGGCTATGTCCAATTTAAATAAGGCTAATCCTATCCTCAGGTTCACTTATATTTAAATTTACTCTTAAAACAGTTCGGTTTACGCTTAGTTTATAGTATCCATTAAACCGACAAGTATAAAATATTTTATCTATCAATTCGTAGCAAGAGAAAGTCCTGCAATAAAAAAGTAAGACGCTTGCTCGTATATGAACGTTATATTACGAGTATGTTTATCTTATCCCTGTACATCTTCCTAATCTCCACTCGATCGTTCCACTTTTTATTGCCTCCGTAAAGAATGTGCGCTTGATTTCCCTCCTCCTCTAGTGATGGATTAATGAGCGTATTTCCCTGAGTAGAGGGAGCGGAGTAGGTATTAGGGAACAAAAAGCTGGCGTGTCGCATTAGATTACTGGCGTTGACAGTCGGACGGACCACTCTGTGGAGATAAATGGGATAAGTGTCTGGAAGGCGGTCCTTTAACGTCCTCCTACATGGCTGATGGTCGCGTCGCAGGGACATCGCCAGTCATTTATTTCGCGAATATAAATCGTACGGAACATACCTGCGATATGATTTTTTACAAGTCACCTTCGACTTTTATGATTCATTTACCAAACTTATTCATCCACCATTCCTATAAGAACTATTTTCAAAAGTACCTCCACTGCTCCGCGATATATCGCAACAATTCGGAAAATCTGTGCGAAGAAAAAGGTTCCCTCGACGGACGGGGGCTACCGGTGAGCGGCGTATCGGTTGCCGCTGGATCGTGCAATTGCTTCGGAATCGTGACAAACCCTACCGGAGGTGTCGAGGACATGGCTAGCGGAATGGCGCTCCAGCTGGCACGAATTGTATCTGGCTGTAATTGGATCTGTGTCACGGGATGGTACCTAACTCAACCTGACCTACCGGAGAACGATTGTGAATGGCAGGGGCGGAACACTCCTTCCACATTATTAAGATCCAATTACGAATACCGTGTCGATGTTTATCGAATGGTATTTTCATAGTCTTTAACTTTTTATTTCTTTCATTTTGATTACGATATAAGAAACACTTTTGACCATGTTGTTATGTAATAACATAACAACATGGTCAAAAGTCAAAACATGGTCAAAACATAATTTAACTAATATACGAGTAAATATTCTCGTATAATAGTTAAAAAACCGGCCAAGTGCGTTCAATGGAAGCGATGGTGTGGAGTGAATAGTTTGGATTTTACACAGCAAAATATTGTTTACAAAGTTATTGGTGCGGTTACTTTCACACTCCATGTACGTAACCAGGTGCATCCATAAGTTTGTATGTGGTATTGAAAGAATTGTTGTATGGAAGCCCCCTTAAATATTTCTTTTATCCTGTTTTTTAGTAATTGTTGTTATAGCGGCAACAGAAATACATAATCTGTGAAAATTTCAACTCTCTAGCTAGCTAGGTTCTTGAGATAGAGCCTGGTGACAGACGGACGGATGGACGGACGGACGGACGGACGGACGGACGGACGGACAGTGAAGTCTTAGTAATAGGGTTCCGTTCTTACCCGTTGGGTACGGAACCCTAATTAAAGCGTCTATGGCCTAGCGGTATTCGAATAGGCAGCAACATTTGGCAGTGACTGGTACTGGATGGGTGTCCGTTTCTATGTAGCATTTATCTTGGGCTATTCCGTATTTCGGATGTCACGTTAAGCTGTAGGTCCCGGCTACTATCGCTACTCTGTGGTAGTAGTCGTAAAGCTATGTCAGAGGCCCTAATAGGGCAGCTGGATAACTTCTGACAGTCGGGTTGGCCACTAGCCCGGCACCCCTCCATCAACCCGCACTGAGCCAGCGTGGTGGAGGATGGCTCAATCTACTCGTGTTCGGGTGAAGGCCCGTGCCCCTCGGTGCGGAAATTAATGGGCTACATTTATTTATTTATTATTATTATTAGTTAAATAGCTGTCATGAAGCCTCAAAGTCCAGAGCGGGCACTGGACGCGACTAAATACAAGCACACGAGATAAATTTAATGTGCAAAAGCAAACGTATTGAGTATAATTTATTAATATGCCAACCTGTTAAAGTGCGGGAAGGTTGTTTTGAATGTTCATCATCAGTTTTAAGGATATATGCAATGGATTTCATAATCACTATCATTAATATAGATAACGTTTTACTTACTTACTTATACATAAATATATCTATAAACCTGATAGTCACTAAGATTAATACATTATTAATCGCTAAAGCTCTGATAAACTGAAATAGGCGTCAAAGGATAATAGCGCAGAACAATCCCGGATCTATGGTAGTTTTACCGCCTCTCTAAGCTCTAACTAAAACTCACAGCAAATCTGCGCAAAATCAGTTTTGGTCAAATTTATTAACGCTGCGGGCCAATGTTTTAACATAGATTTGAATTACCTGTTGAGGTGGGTCGGAGTGGAATCAAAGTGGTTGCTCAGTTTAATCGCAGCTGAAACTCGGCGTGACCGCGGCGGTTAGCGGCTTCCTGCGCGCGCGCATGTGGGTTGGCGTCGTCGGCGGCGGCGCAGTACTGTTAGTACTTACGTAACCTAAACCAATACGCCCCGTCGATTACGGAGGAGTCAGTTGAATTAACACCTTACCTATTAACCATCAGTAAACTTAGAGTATCCAACTGTGGAGTGCGGATTACAGGGTCATGCACCCGCCGAAAAGTCGTTCAAAGTTTATTTCGGTTTCCCTCTCTAATCTCTGTTCTAAAACTGCCATTGGGTTAAATCTTTCACGATTTGAACTTAAAATTATAAATAAATTTAGCCCATTAATGTCCCCACCGAGGGGAACGGGCCTTAACCCGGATACTAGTAAGATTAAGCCATACTCCACCACGCTGGCTCAGAGCAGGTTGGTGGAGGGTTTTACAACCACTACGACGTAGCGATAGTATACCGGGACCTACAGCTTAAGGCGATACCTCGTCCGTGCAAAGGTCCCCGTTACTCCAAGCTGAAAGACCCCTGTGTGAGAGGGACGGAATCGGGAAAAAATGAGAAAACGTAGCGCTAAACGATAGAAAAATCGTTTAAAAATAAACTACGATATTTAGTAAAAAGTTTTTTAGGGAGATTTTGAGAATACATAATATCTACATTTTGAACGCAGCTCCACAATGAAATTAGTCAGGATTTCAGAATTACAAGAAAAAACAAAACAATTTAAAGGTGTTTTCGTAATTCAATTCTATCGAGAAAATTTCATCTAATCGCGTTTTCCTTTAGTGAAAACCTTAATCAAATACTCAATAACCCAAAAATAAAATCTGTAGATGACTTCATGGTGGAGTAAATGGATTCGAAAAAACCCCATTTTTTTTTCGTAGCACCTTAACGTGTCATCCGAAACACTGAACGTCCGATAATGTACTTAAGATAAATTAATTATCTCATTGGTATATGGTCAGGAATCGAACCTGCATCTCCTGTATGAGACGCAAGCTTGAAACCCATTAGACCACGGAGCTCAATTATATTTATTAAACTTAAACTTAAAATTATAAAATATTTTGTCTATTTTATGAAAAATGATGGGATTCCAGATTGAATCCCTTCAGTAAAGAATCTGGATCAAAATAAATAACTAGAAAAGATTATATTATGATCACTACAGGGGTAGTCGCGTCCATGTCTCCTGTATAGGTCCACGGATTGCCAGCGCTGCCTGCAACATGGTGTTCCGCATCTGGCATACCGCTCCTGTGTTGACGGCAGCAACCTGCTCCTCTCCGTAAACATCTGCGACACGTTGCAGTATCATGGTCATCGACAGATGATCCTGAGCGCGTATTGTACTGGATACCCTCATGGCGTTGTAGTCAGTTTATTAGTAAGCACTGATTCCCTCTGGCTTTCAAATTAAAGCCGCAAGATCCAGATCTTTTCAAATATCCTACTGGGTGGTCGCTAATAAACCAAAACCTAATTTAGACCCCTGTAATCGTAACAGATATGTTTGCTTGCCTGCCACACCTTGCCCGTAATCGTAATCAGTTAGATTGTTTTGAAGAATCTCCAGTATATTCAGCCTACTGAGAAAATGCGTAAATATATCAAAGTGCCTCCCATCATGAAGACTAAGAAGTTAATGATTGCGATTTATGCCGTGATGTCTGCGATTAAATAAAATAGGTGGTAGTTTAAATTTTAGTATCAATGTACACAATACACCCAGATCTGACAATCTGTAGAGTTAGGACGAGTTTATCTCAATTTACAACCTGCGTTACAATCCATAGAGACAGACAATTGTTAGATATCTTCATATAAAGAGATCCTCCATCTTTCACAGCCAAGAAGGCAGTAGAGAACGAGATTCTAGCATAGACTAAGTAAAGACAAACAGTTGCCATTATAAAAGTAGGTTCAATATCTAACAAGTAGCGTATAAAGTATAACCTAATATCACTGATAAGACATTCTCACAAAAGAAAGTCCTAATGGTCCAAAAGGGGAGCGCATACAGCGTATAGTCCTCCGGAATGATCGGTCCTCTGTCCCCGTCTGCCCAATAGTACCTGACAATATTTTCATAAAGGTGTTGAAGTTGCGTGTGTTGTTCTCCGCCACCCCATCTGAGAAAACACGTAAAAGTTGTAAGGAAAGGAGGCAAATCGGGAAGTAGACTGATGGGGAAAGTAGACGGATAGGGAAAAAAGTAATCCGATGGGGATGTGGACCATTTAGACCAGTGGGCCGATGGGTCAAAGTGGACCGATTGTTCCGGAGTGCTGCTGCGTAGCGCGCTTCCTTTCTCATCCGCATTACTATTTTTTAGATAAATGCACACTATTCACCACATTCACCCCCCAGACATACCCTCGTACCGCGTGGACCAATCAAACATATTATTAAAATGTAGATTTGCGCCCAACGTGGGGCTCGAACCCACGACCCTGACATTAAGAGTCTCATGCTCTACCGACTGAGCTAGCCGGGCTGGTGAAATATATGTGAATTTGGGATAACACTTTCTGAGAGCGTCTCCATTTCGTGACTATTGTTGGCATTATTCCTATCAGATCATTTTGACAATGATCTGATAGGACAAACAAACATAAACAAGCATATCTTTCCTTGATAACAGCTTAGCGTCTTTGGCGTAAACGTGCCTTGACTAGGGACTGTGGCGGGCGCGACTCGGCTTGTGGCCTGGCCACACTTGTGGAGCATTTTGACGAGTGTGCAGGTGTCGCAAATGACGCATGAATATTATGTTTTAATACCAGACAGTGCACTAAGATGGGAGGTATAGAAACAAGAAATGGTGTACACGATTTAAAGTTTAAAAATTAGAGAGAGACACGGTGATTTTGTGCTTTGTTCGACGAAAAGTGGAGTCCCCACGCTGGGCTCCCGGTACTTTGGTATGGTCACAAGTGGCGGTTGCATACGTTTGATATTTCGCGACCTCGCTAAGCCTGGCAGTGTGGCCAACTCTGCTTTGGATGCTTCCATGTGCTGCCTCTTCTCTCTCTCTTTAAAGGATGCCGTTATCATATTTGAGAATGTGAGCCAATAGTAAACAATTACAGAGTGATTAAAAAGAAGATTTGCGCCCAACGTGGGGCTCGAACCCACGACCCTGACATTAAGAGTCTCATGCTCTGCCGACTGAGCTAGCCGGGCTGGTGGAATGCTCATAAATTCGGGGTAATACACTATTCAGAATTGCGTTGAAAGTGTTTGGCAAAGAGCTTAGAATCTTGAATCTTGTGGTATCATATTTAGCAATTTGGCATTGTACATAAAATAGTCTTTGGGGCTCTTGATCAAGTTGCCTTTTTTTCCATGGAACACATAAACAACACTATTTCAATATTTATTATCATACAAACGAACAATGTTAAAAAATCGATAATAATAATAATAAAATTAATTTAGCCTATTACGCCACCGACAGTCGCCTTTACTCGGATACGAGTAAGAATGAGGTACTCCATCACGCCAATATGTCAAAAAATATTAACATGGCTAAAAATATTATCACGGTTAAAATTTGCTAAAATAGTAAACTCCTGATTCGTAGGTTACGAGACCCACCACGAGGGTGATGAGAAGACCTGGAAGGCAGCCAACTACGGCGTCATAACGACGCCAACTCTTTGTTATAAGAAAGTAAAATATCAGCTATTTCACTTCCGATATAAAATTCCTTTGAAAATGAGCGCTATATCTGCGGTCAAGGTTGTTGACCCGGTTCAGATAACTCTACACTAAACCAGTTAATTGTGCATTACGTGGATTGTGTATTCAGCATAACAATTTTGCGATAAGGATGACACAGCTGAACCAAAACATTATGCGGACAAAGTGCCCCAGTTCACTACTTTGTCCGTGTCAGAATAAAGCTATTTTCTTTGTGATGTTGACGAATAGAACTCTCTGGTAAATTTTCTTTTTTTCCAGCATATTTTCAAGTAACATATTCTGAACAAAGTCATATTAACTTCTTTGTACTTTCGCCATATGACGTGTATGTGTTGATGTTTAATTAATTGCCTATGCTTTAAAATCATCCGCTTTTCTGATGTCAGGTAACGATAACAAGCACGGACAAGTCGGAACTAACAAGCTCGGGTTACTTTCGCGTATTTTTTATAGTGGAATTATAAGGCGATTGAATAAAAAACTAATTGAGCGAATGATCACTGAGCGAATGACCATGAACAGGGGAAAACTTAAAATGTGCGAAATAACCAGAACCAGAATAAAATCCAGAACGAGCTTACAAAAAGTGGGCGGTCAGATATTAAAATTCTAGCCGTGCGACCAAATTACTAAATGGGCGACTAAAAATACAGAGAGGGCAACTTCAATAACGGAACACAGAAGCCAAATTTGGCTAGAGTAGGTTATTGTGGCTGTATTTAAATTGGATTATAGGTTAGGTTGGAACTTAGAAGAAGCAACCCCGGAGTGTCGTTGAGCGGAGCATATGAAAAGAAAAGCTTCTCATTTTGATTTTAAATAACTCCAATTAATGTTTGTAAGTTGCTGTTCTGTTGATTTCTCGTCACTTGCAGTCAGTCGCTCACTTAGTAATACAATACCCTAAATTGATTATTTTTGTCACTTAAAACTTTAATTTACAGTCTCTCGTTTAAATACTACCTACCCTTTTTATGCACGTTCGTAGCAGCATGTTTATTTACAGAAGGTACGAGTAGCTTGCACAACAAAAAACGATTGAGTAAGTTACACTGTTTGTATTTGGTAACCAAACAGTGAACTTCTAAATGATTAATCTCTCATGAAAGCTGTCATGCAAATACAACCCAGACCAAAGATTAAATCTTTGACCGTGCTGCAACAAAAAATATTATACACCATTTAACCTCAAAACAAAAGTCAAATCCCATAATTTTTTGTTTTTAAACAATTGTTAAGCAGGAGTTTTTTTTGACCGTGTTATTTTAAATATTAGAATGTGAAAACTCTGAAATTATGTCTTTGGCTGTGCAAGTGCCCCTAAATATTGCATTGTAGTCGTATAATAACGTAACTAAATAGATTCGTCTGGAACCTGACTTACACACTTCGATATTCATTGCGTTTGCTTCTACAGATTAGCTTCATCAGCCCAAGTTAAATTTATGTTTGCCGACCGAGCCGGAATGAATGTTGATTTAAGGAAGTTCCTTTTAATCTTATTAATAAATAACTGAATTTCTGCTAAGGTTTATTTCTGTTGTGCTTTGCAACTCCGTGGAGAACCGAATCTGTCGGCATGCCCCGACCGGAAACTGAGGTTCGTCAGATAAATATAACCAGACGGAAAGAGACAAATGCACGGCAAATCTGGTGCATTTGAAAGAGATGACCGCAGTTTCTGATGTCTAACTTGATTGTTGCAGTCAGGGCTGCTGCTCTAGGCATTATAGTGGTAATTAGGCTAGTGGCAGTCAGATAACGATGGGTAACCTATTTTTCGTGTGTTGTGGTGTTTAAAGTTTATATTTTAATATCTATTCACTGTATAAACTAGATACATTCAGTCGGTTCTGATTGTCAATAATGAACGATCAAACACGTGAACATAAATGAATTGTACAATAATAATAATACCTTGGACACTATTTACACACATTGATCTAGCCCCAAACTAGGATTCCCTGTATCTTGGGTACTAGACAACGATACACATCCTTATATAGATAAATATTATACTTAGATAGATAAACAACAATAACAACCATAACCATAACGTTCTCATCAAACAAATATTTGCCCCCACCCGGACTCGAACCCTGGACCTCGTACCTCGACCTTGGCTTCGTAGGCAGGCCACTGCCGATGCGGCCATTCGGGCTGTCAAACAACAATGTATGTAAAGTCAATAACTTATAGTTGAATCCGTGATTGATTGATGAAACAAGGAATCTTTCATATCAACGGTGTTCCTAATTTGAAGTCGCGAAGCGTCTATCAAAATCAGTAAAATTAATTGGCAACAATTTATAAAACAATAGTGAACTAGGAACAATGTCAGTAACCGCCACCACATGACCTCAACAATAACTTTACTGTCATGGTGGCGATGTCATGTCCGTCCATATAATAATAAGTCTGCGTACCCTTTATTGATAAAATTTCCTGTCATGATAATAAGTCTGCGTATTTTCCTGTCATGCCTTGGTTTGCTGGAAGAAATCTCGTTTTAGAGATAAGCTCGGCTTTGTACATATGTTTTATCTTAATGTATCTTTTTTAAATAACTGTGTTCAATAAAGAATTATGAAAGAAAGTCAATCACAAATATCTTATTTTATTACTAATCTCGTAGGCTTTATCTTTTGCTTGAAGTGATGAAGTTGCTATTTTTTAAAGGCTCTATTTTGTTAAGTAATAATAAATTTCGCCTATTCAGGTCCCCACCGAGGGGCACAGGCCTTTACCCGGATACGATTGAGCCAACCAACTCCACCAACCCGCAAGCTAGCTCAGTGCGGGTTGGTGGAGATGTGTGTGGCACGACTACACTACCAAGAAGCGATAGTAGCCGGGACCTACAGCTCAACGTGTCATCCGAAACACGGATCGAAAATATAATGCAGTACTTGAAAATATAATGTACTTATGTAGGAACGCAAGCACCTTACAACATTTTCCAAACTTAGCGATAGCTGTAATGTTTACCTAAGAAATAATCACAGACTAGTTGCGCCCCGGTTTAGACTCGCGAACGTTACCAATTCTTTCAAATAATTGCACCTACAAATCGGTTTGCACCAATCTTTGAATCGTTGAATCGTCAAATCGACTAAGTATTAGGCATAGCAAGCAAAACTCGCGGGCGAACGAATTGCACCTCTAAATCGGTTTGGACCAATATTTGAACAGATTTGAATCGTTGGTTCTTCAAATCGGTTTGAACCGAGTTGGTGAATCGACTTACCCACCACTATTTCAAGGGTCAGTGCATTCTCTACTACAATAAGATACCTCTGGAGATTTTGAAATTGCCATTTGAGCAATTTAAAAAGCATGTTAAAGCGAATTTTGTCGAAAAGGGGATATTACAATGTTCAAGATTACTTAAATTACAGGACTGTATGGGGTTAATCTCGCTCAACACAGACCTTGCTGTTAATAATTATGTAATTATTTATTCCTGCTTATTAATAATAATATGTAATAAGCCTGGGGAAACGTCACGAAAGAGCCAGTCATCTCCGAAGGCGATACTGGGCTGCGCGGAGACTTGGCTTGTCGGGGGGTATGGATTGCCCAGAGGGAGGCGTTATTTGATATCCGTGTCATAGACACCGACGCTCCCTCCCACGCATCACGCCCCGTAGCGGCTGTCCTTCGTTCAGCTGAAGAAGAAAAGAAAAGGAAGTACTGCCACCCATGCGAGACGCGCCACACCACCTTCACCCCTTTAGTAACCTCTGTCGACGGAGTTTTTGCTCCACAAATGATATCATTCACTAAACACCTCGCCGAAACGCTGGCGGACCGCTGGAACCGGACCCCTGCCACAATAATGGGCTGGCTACGAGCAAGAATTCAAACCGCCATCATCAGGGCTAGCAGCATGTGCATCCGCGGTACCCGCCATAGGTGGAATCGCACAGGCTTATATGAGGATGGAGCGGCAGTCCCACACGTCTTGAACTAGAATGAATATCTTATTTATATTCTCTGTACTTATTTTCATGAATCTTTTCCTTATGAATTGTAAATATGTATAAAAATGTCTGTAGTTGTAAGAAGCTAACCTGTAATATTGTAAGTATTATCTTTTTCTACAGTGTCCAACAGTGTCCGGGAAAATGGACGCCATTTGAGTGAAGTGATTTAAAAACAATAAAATCCGCATGATTCTACTGTATAATAAATAACTTTGTAAATATTAGATTTTTAATTTTTATTCAAAGTATAAAAGTTAAGCACAACCAATTTTTGAAAGAGATCTAAAAATCAATCTGTGGTAGTTTCTACATCCTTCTCTCCCACAGTGGTCCAATGTAGAGAAGAGGCAAAGAATTACGTTTGCTAAGTAAAAGTAAATTTCTACAGTAAAAACGAACTTTGACTTTGGTTCATCCGATATTATACTTTCGATAAATGACATATACCATTGGTACCTGCATCTGAAGCAA
The DNA here is from genome assembly GCA_949825045.1 of Argyresthia goedartella. Classification (NCBI taxonomy): domain Eukaryota; kingdom Metazoa; phylum Arthropoda; class Insecta; order Lepidoptera; family Argyresthiidae; genus Argyresthia; species Argyresthia goedartella. The sequence continues at coordinate 27,461,805 of OX463812.1, read as the reverse complement.
GCCTGAAACCCTCTAGACCCCATGACCACCACTAGAGCTCATCTTCAGTGGTTAGTCAAAGACAAAAGATAGACTCTTATTATATTTATGGGTGTCTAACCCATAAATATAATAAGAGAGCCTTCTCTCTAACTGTAAATGTCAGTAGTTACGATTCAGAAGTAAATGTGAGTGGGGTCTTGTGCCAAGTGAGTAATGCATATAGGTACAGACAAGGTAAAGCACGCATAGATTTAGATCGCCATAGCAAATTGGTTTTTATGCAAAGCTCCGGAACTTCCGGTGTACCCAACCATATAACTCTGTTGTATGAGTCAACAGATCCGCTCGTAAATACAAATGCTGACAAAACTGTACTATGTACCAACATGTCCAGCGACCTTATTTCGATAACAGACTTTATTTCCATGGTATTAAATATTAACTGAAGGTGGGTTGTGTGTTCCATTCCTGTGTTGGTGAAATTACTATTCACGTCATGTCAGGTGTACGAAAGGTTTGTTTCGTTCGATGACGATAATTCGTATTATTAACAATTCGTTAGATAAATGCTCAAGTTTAGTGCACTATTTGTAATATTATGTTAAAATTCAGGATAATTATTAATTCGCGTGTAAACTTAAGCCATGTTTGTATAGTGACTGTCTAACCAAACATTTCCATGAACCCCTTAACTTTAATTGGTCCAATTGATTAATTGTGTGTCTGTCTGTGTTTTGGAAATTAATCACATAATTGTATTTTATTTCGGTAACACTGTAACAATATGGGACAGTAGCTCGCCACGTCTCTAATTCTCTAATCTGTCATTCTTTTACTGAGAATTTACACATATTATTTTTTACTACGACTACTAACTACCTACACACCCTAGGGCACATCTTTATGTCCCATTACCCCATCTTAACATTAACCCTAACTCATTGCTCGTCTTTGGTGACATCAACATCAGTATTATCTTAGGCCAAGCGCCCAACAAAATAACGTGACATAATCGCCAAATAGCCTATGGAAATGGCGTGGCATGACACGAGATGACATGCCACTCCTATACTATTTGTCTGTCATGTTACAAAGATGGGCGCGCGACCTTACACCAACAACTCAGTATTCCCGCGTCATACTCAGCAGTAATCAGGTTCCGTCGCACTCGGCAAGTCGGTGCAGCCGGCCCGGCCGGCCGCTCTGCACTCTCTGCATCTCTCTGCCATCGCCTCTGCATCCTTAAAAGTGCAGACTGCATGTTTACTGCGCCACCGCCTTTTTATGTTTTACTTTATTATTCTTTATTGTATACAAATAATATACAGACAACAAGGCTAACGACCTCTGTGGCGCAGCGGTTGTGGTTCTGCTTACCATGCGAGAGGTCCCGGGTTCGATCCCCGGCTGGGGGTGAAAAAAACCCTCAAGTCTTATATGTGTGTGACGTCGCTGTTTCTGGTTCCCACGACACAGGGTAACCTAGTGTGGGGCTAGAAGCAATGTATGTGCCTTTATGTAAATGTTTATGTTGTATAATAATGTACAAAGGCGAGCTCTTAAAAACTATCACATGCAAATATATATACGCACTATCAGGTCATGCCATAAAAGTTCCAAGATTGTTGAATTCCAATGAATCGTTTGAGGCAAATTGATCTAAATTATGAGTCAAAGAAAGAAAACATGAAACATCATAAAGAAAAATTAACCCACTTAAGTTTTTGAATTTTACATTGAATACAGCGGCTTAATTTGTAACAAACTTGCAACAGCAGCGTAGTGAGTGTGCCTTACATTGAAAGTTCAAGTGACGAATAATTTACACTAGACCGGCGCACGCGATAAGCTTGCATATGCAAAATTGCCTTTCCAACGGTTTATTAAGCACCAGCCGTGACAAGGGACCATGTCAGAGAATACTTTATGTGGCTTAAAGCCGTTAGTGGAAGCCCATAGCCTGAGAGCTGTTCTCCAAATAGCCGTAGAAAAATGTTCCGACGTAAAGTATGAATAATGGTCTTAAATTCCAAGCGAACGGGGCTAAAACAACGAACAGTTTCTCTAATGTTCACAGGAATGTAAGGTATTCTGAAATATAAATAATATTCGACTAGAGAGCTTTTATAGTAAACACTCACTAAAAGGTGGTTTTCAAAAGAATCATAGGAAACTCTACAACCTGGAAGGAAAGCTCCTAAAAATGTTGTTTGCTTTTTACAAGTGTAGTGTTAGTGAGGTATCCCCTGGGAGAAATATGTACAAACAAATACAATCATTTCATTTCCTACTTATTATTGTATCTAAGTGTTATCTTTACTAAGACACATCTCATTTAAGTAAGTAAGTTAGTAACGGAAAAACTTCAGGCCTCTGTTACCATGAAACGTTATTAAAATAACTATTTTAAATCATAATCACAAAACATTCTGAAATGTTAAGTCGCTCTTGATACTTCCGTCATACAAAGCGAGCAATACTGGAGTGTTACCCACGCAACACTGCATCTTTGTAGTATTTTTAGTACTCAATTCGAGTACTAAAAATACATCATAATGCCTAACAACAAGCGATTATCCTTTATACCAACACCAATAAGGATCTGCCTGACACTTGCCTGACACACGCCACCGATAGATTACGAGTCGTGGAACGATGGCGCCTTAGAGAGTTTTTCTAATCTCGCACATCACTCAATACAACCCCAATAATTTGGTCGTAGTTTGTAGATCATACCGAAAAAAAAAATTATTTGTAAAGGTCGGGAATCGGCGGGGGACTATTCGGACCTCAGTTTATGGCCCTAAGTCTAAACTAACACAAAGGGACTGTTCCTCGCAAGAAGATGAGGTAAAACAATGAGACCAATCCTCTAATTTTTCGGACAGTTCTATTTCTATGAGTACTAGTAGTATGTAGTGTATATGTTGCAGTAAGAATCCGTCTTCAGTTAGAAAGCGTTTCCACTAGTTTAAACTAGTTTTGGCTAAATGCCTTAGTTAAAACTAGAATTTACTGCCGATCGAAAATGAATGTCAATTAAGCAACCAATACGGTTTTGTGCAATTACACGGGATCGCCTCGCTCCGCTGCCCTTCGCTCGGCTCCAGGTTGAGCGCAAGAAGTTGTGACCTAACACAACCTAACTTTGGTATTCTAGTTCTTTCTAGGAAATGATAGTTTTAACTAAGGAAGTTATAACTAGTTTTGACTTGTGAAAACGCGTTCTATAATCGGGTTTTCACTATAGCACAGTTTAAATTAAAACTAGTTTTACATTCATGTATATCAGTAAATTCTATTTATTACTAGGAAATTCTAATTTTATCTAAGGCCCTTAGTAAAAACTAGTTTTAACTAAGGTTAAAACACGTTCTAACTGACAACGTGTTTTTACGGTAGCATATACACTGATGAGCTGGTAAGCAGGGCTGTATTTCTCTGCAATTTTGGAGAAAGTGAAGTCCATCTTCTGATGAGGTTTACATAGTCTGGTCTGTAGCTCTTCACAATGTAGGGTTCAACTATTTAGGGCCGAGCTGCCAGACCCAAGAAGCACCCCACGACCGTAAATAGCCCGCCCCAGCCGACTGGGGTAGTAAAAACGCGTGAGGGACTCTTCTCCTAATACATCACCATATATATATCGGATTCCGAGTGTTCCACCTTCACTTCGGTCGGATGGCTCGACAGTATTGACGAGAGGATCCCATATCACGCTCATTTGTGAGACTCTTATTTATCGCAATAATAGAGAGGGTGAAGTTGGGAGTCGCAACAGAATTATTTTTTCTAGACCCTGGTAGATTTTTGTCTAAAAATCACCTTTACGGAGAGAGAGGTTTGCTTGGAATGACTATTATATTACTTTATTATTCGCATTTAACCTTCAACAATTTACGGCTTTATAGAGATGCCTTGAATTTTAGGGTTTCACCTCCGATTTATGAATTGAGAATTTCACTAATCGAATACTTCAGTATCGTTATCTCTGCAGATGTCACAAACAAAAACGTGTCATAACTTTAAACTTTAATTTCCCAATACTGAAACCGGCGCTTGGGCATCCATTCAATGTTTCCAGCGCCCGGGTGGGTACGTAGTACTATTATTGATATTCTGTGCCCCCGGTAGCAATGCCCGAGCTGGGGTGGCTCGTGACGTCACAAAACAAAAGAGTGTTGAAGAACCGGGAACTGCTCGTGCAGGTCTCGGTTGAACGTTCGTGTAATTTCGTGTCTCGGAACGGAAGGGCGCCGCGGCGGTGGGCGGTCTGCCTCTGAGTGCCTTTATTCTACTCTGACGTAGCAATAGGACAACGGAAAGAGCTGTATTCACAACCCCTATTTCATTCAAGCTGCGTTCGGCCAGTCCATCTGCATATCATAGAGATGTAACACTGATTTTCCTACACATCGCTTAACGTACTTCGTACGGTATAGGTGTATTCAGGAAAGAAATGGTGAATGGTTTCGCACAATGTACTGATTACAAGACGATTGATGAACGAAGGCGATTTAAATGTACATATGTCATTATAGTAGTATATATATAGTAACAAACAAAACATAGTATGACATATCCCAAAAACTTAGTGACATTTTTTTTTTAACCTGTTTTTTTACTTCAGTATGTGGCTAAGCGTAAGTCTACCTCTTAGCCACATACTGAAGTAAAAAAAAGTCGTCAGGTTTAAAAAAAAAAGTCACTAAGTTTTTGGGATATGTCATACTATGTTTTGTTTGTTACTTTGATCGAAATTTATGGTTAGGTTGATAGCCGAAAAAAAAAACATTGGTTTGTCACCCCTCGTTCTCATACACTTTTCGTATTCCAAACCACGGCTAAAGAAGTTATTCACTTCTAAAGTTTGTCGACGGCGATGTTTTATTACTTATTGCAGTTTCCTGTTGAGTTTGCTGTCGCTACAAAATAGGGCATAGATTTCAAAATTCGGCTGTCACATACGTCTCGATTTCGTTCTCGATCACATGAACATACGTGAACACACCTTTACCTACAGACAGTCCGGTGGCTCCCGGCGCGATGCGTGCTCCGTCGTGAGGGAAGCACAATCGATTGATGAGGTCGACGACCGGCCTGACCCTTGAACTTGAGCTGATCAATGGACTGCATACTAGCAATAGCAATATGACATGCAGCAATGTTCAAATTGATGATGCCGATTTACATCCACCAAACATATACCAACTCCAATTAGTATAGCAGTTTTAGGAATATTTGTCTGATTATCTTACTGTAGTTAAAGTGTTATGAGTGTTAGAAGTCTTGGGAGGCACTCTATGAAAATGATATTGGATTACAAATTTGCTAAAATAACATCAAACTAACAGGAAATAAAAGGTAATTAGCAAACTAAATTACAATGATCAATACTATTAAGTTTTTGATACCGCTCTCTGTAAAACAGACGAAATGGCATTTCCGAGTTCCGTAACCGAGTCGACAATTAAAGAGGCTCATAACTTCTGAGGCGGAAAGCTCGCTGACAACAAAATAAATAGCTAAGATTTTTATTTGCCCGTCTCGTTAAAATGTCCCCACATTATTCTGCGCCCCCTTTATTTTCTTGTATCATCGTTGACGGTTTCTGTTTTGTAATACCTTGAAGCTTCCATATGCGACAATGTCGTGCCATCAGCTTTCCAATCTTTTCATGTTCTAAAGTAAAGCATTATGCGCCTTCATGCGTTTGTAAATACTAACATTCCATTGGTTGTGAATAGAATGCTTGTGAACAGTGACAAAGACGAAATCGAGGAGAAATTTAGGGCCAGAGGCGCTTACAATAAGATTAGTTATATATGTGTGTGCGTGCTTAACGGGAAACCATTCAAAATGAAACTGAAAATATTTGAGTGGAAAGCACGGGGCAGGACGACTATTTAATTGATTCAAAACATGTATATAGTCCGTAGTTTCGCAGAGTAACCTCTATCAAGCACGAAAGAAGTACCGAATTGTCCCAATGGGCTTTTGGTTGGATCATAATGAAAGACATAGATCGCTGGATATGGCGTTTGATATAAACTGAGGGCCAAGGCTTCATGAAAAACACAATATGTAATTAGATTTTAATAGTAGCATCAGACCGCCAATTTTTATTTAAAATATAACGATATGTTATTGTTACTTACATACACTTTGTGTAAGCCCCAAGTCTTCAACACCGCCGTCTAGCGTGCTGAAATCTACATGACGAATATGATATTAATTGATATGATACATTGATACAGCTACAAAAGAAATACAGTGCATTTCCTTTTAGTAGCTTGGTAGGTGTTTAGAGAAGGATTCGATTAATGCCAAAAGCTTACTAATTATTACCACTGATCTTCTCTGCACAATCTTTTAGAAACTACTTAAGTCAAAGTAAACTATTAAGACACATTGGGATTCCCTGTATCTTGGGTACTAGACAACGATACACATACTTATGTCGATAAATATTATACTTAGATAGATAAACAACTAGGGTGCAAACATCCGTTCTCATCAAACAAATATTTGCCCCCACCGGGACTCGAAACCCGGGACCCTTGCCTTCGTAGGCAGGGTCACTGCCGACTCGGCCATTCGGGTCGTCAAATAAGCTTTACCAAATTCACTATAATTATTTTCGACGTGGTTTTGTGAGTCTGTTATGCCCTTAGAATAAAGTTAATCTACAGTCTACTGCCGGATAGAATCTGATATCTTCGTGTGATAAAATGATCAGTGCAAACGAAAAAAAATAGATTTCTCTATTTGAATTTTCAGCACTTGATATTGTCTGTTCTCCAACTTGCGCGGAAATTTACATATTACGTTCGGAAATACGCAGAGCAACATATCAAATTTACAGCCAAAGTAAACACAAGTCTCTAATTATAATTTAAAATAATGAAATAAGCTAGAACTTGACCTATGAAAGTGAAGTCTTATTTAAATTTGGAACATAACGCGCGCCAGAAATTTAAGTATAAAAGTGAGATTTTATTTCGAAAAAAAAACCGTCGTAGGTCCCTACCATCGAGTTACCGTTGCCTCAAAAAAGCTTATAAACCTACCAAAATGGTAGGAAAACGAACTAAAAACTCTGCTAAAAGAAAGTGTTGACAACAACTATTTTTTATAGAATTGTTATAATTATGTAAGCCTTGGCGGAAATGGAAATTTTCGTCTGACTCTTCCATTGAAGTGCTCGCCTGCGGCTCGGGTTTCAAACTATGCTCGTCTTGCGATTGCCGACTTTCCACGCCACGGAAATTATGTACAATCGAACCAACTGAATCATGACCCATTTGCCTGATAATTCGTTTGAAACTTTCAAACTTTTAAGATCTATGTAAATGTCAGTGTCTAATCAAATGATAACAAGTTCGTTACCAAGGAAATAAACCTTCAAGCGAATTTCGACCTACTTGCATTTAAGGGGTTTAGCAAAATAAGCTTATGGTGGGTCATGATTCAGATGGTTCGATTGTACTATCATGGCAGCATAAGAAAACCACATCAACAATCAGTAAATGATTATTTTGCTATGAGTATAGCTTATTTTGGATTGATTTGTAACTTTGAATTTTTTTAACTAGCTGGTAAAAGTCTGTGTGGAGAAGGACAGTAGTAATAAGTAATAATAATACTAATTATAATAATTTAATAACTTGGACACTATTTTACACAAATTGATCTAGACCAAAACTAGGATTCCCTTCTTCTTGGGTACTAAACAACGATACACATACTTATATAGATAAATATTATATAATACTTAGATAGATAAACAACCATGATTAGGGTACAAACATCCGTTCTCATCAAACGAATATTTGCCCCCACCGGGACTCGAACCCGGGACCCTTGGCTTCGTAGGCAGGGTCCCTGCGGTCTCGGCCATTCGGGTCGTCAAATAGTCTTAACAAATATAACATAACTTTTACATAGAGGCACATACATTGCTTCTGGACCCACACTAGGATACCCTGTGTCATTGGAACCAGAAACAGCGACGTCGCAAACCTGTAAACATCCAAGACCTGGGCATTTTTTTCTTTCTTCCCAACCGGGTCTCGAACCCGGGACCTTTTCCTTGGGAAGCCCGAATTTCTTTCTTCAATCAGGCGTCGGAGGACTCACATGGCGTCTATGATCAAAGCCTAGAACGCTCCACTGCAGCCTACGAATCAATGGGTTCAGAAGAAATGAGCTTCCCTGCACTATTAGGGACAGTCCATCTCTAAAACCGGCTAAAGAAGCACTATCTCTCCCTTTCCAGTTAGATATTATACATATTGGTATGTATTAGTGGATTATACGGTTTATATATATTGATAGATTTTATTTAAGTAATTTTTAGCAATTGGGGTTATCAGTATGTATTGTTTGTAGTATATATTACTCGCAATACTTATAGAGTTTTATTGTATGCGCAGGTCTTCCCTTCGCTCAACCGTTACCTTTCCTACCCATCGTGGTAGGCAGGAAGAAATCTCTTGTTAGGGATAAGCTCGCCTTTGTACATGTTTTTCTATTATAAGTTATCTGTATGTCTATGTTGTGCAGTACAATAAAGAAATTACGAAGCACAGCTCCGACAGCATCACCACAGAGGTTGAATGTTTGTCGTGTGCACAGTTTGTATGTTTTCGGCAATAATCGTTTCCTGCTCTAAAGACCGAGCAAAGAGCTGAATGGAAATGCATTGTACGTTATATTTGTGAGATACCTAGGCTTTTTACAGGTCAATATAACTCATCGAAACCAATCAATCAGAATATGAACTGTTGAACAAATCAGTTTCATTTTGTGATAGGTGAATGACTTAGTTATTGGCCAGACATTTCTTGTATTTAAGATTTTTTCGTCTTCATATTATTGTCTCCTAAAGTTTATAGATATCTATAGTCTGAGAACATGTATTCTTGTGTTTGTGATAAGAATGCATGATATAGATAATGATGATATAGATAATTAACTGTAGTTGACCGAATTACCAATGTTACAATGGAAAAATTATAAATATGTCGAGTTTAATCTGCCCAAATCTTGTCGTCTTCTTTGTCTATTAAAATATACGATCGATCTTTACGTTCACCGATAATAAAGTTAAACGAATATATAAATACGAAATTTATTGCTTTTGCTTAATGCCAGCGAGTTAATGAAGTATAAATGTATAATTTGATCAAATCATTGATGTAGTTAGAGTCGTAAACCCGTAATGCAGCTTTATCGTAGCGTTTGTTATGGCACGTGCGTTTTATAGTTCGCTGCTATCAGGCGCCGGCGCATGTATGGATTCTCTGCTGTGTGCTTTTAATTGTAATTGTTATTTCTTTATTTTACTTCACAGGACAGACATACAGATAAGTAGTGATAAAATACAGATTCACGAACTATAGCGCTCTATGGAAAAGTATATGAAGCTCAAGCAGTGTACCTGCCTATTATACCATTAAGGATTTTATTTGAAATTGTCAGAATATTCAGCGCGTCAGACTAATTTATGGTGAGTTAATGACATGCTGATAAGTGTACATTTAAATAAATCTGGCGATTTGAGGCTAACGTGAGGGAGTGGTTGGGTCACGAAGTTTCATAGAATAATTCCCCGCGTTAGGCTCCAATCGTGAGATTTATTTAAATCACTTATCACTTATTATTATAGATATAACGTAAATCTTCTTTTTTCCTGGATCGTAACATTGAATATGTATCAGCCTGTTTGTTCAATTCGCATGTATTATTGTTGTTTCTACTCTTTGTTGCTTCTATTATATGCCTGCTTGTTATATATTTCCGTGTTCTGTTTTGTGTATTGTGACGTCTGAATAAACGCCTTATCTATCTATCTTATCAGTGGCATTAACTCACCATGTCTCAGTCTGACGCGCTCGAGTAAATCCCACTTGTAAAGACTTATTTTTTATTACCCTAACGGCGCGGCGCTAGATGGAAAGCTCAGATTTGGTGGAGCTTCTAAACAGTGTGTAAGGTAAAGTAAGGTTCTCCCTTATCTTAATCTGACGCGCTCGAGTTACTCACGAAATCCCTGCGTGGGCTCCCCTACAACTAGGTACCACTACTACTACTATGTAATACACTGGTTAAGCATTTTTTATATTTGTGTTTTTTTTTATTTTAATTATAAGCATTCCATTTACCTTCAGCTCATATAGCAATTTTAATAACACGCCACATCTTATACCGTTCAGGAATGGTAGTCCATTATTACTTCAACAGATGGTTTGATATCGCTGAGAATTCAATAAACGTCTTTATTATCTTGAGTTTATGGAGCAGTGCTCTATACCAATCCCTCGCTAGTATTAAAGACGCGTACCTTACGAGCTATAGAAGACAATTCGTTGATTTTAGTGAGCATTAGGTTAGATCCGAATTTTCACCGGCTCAGCGGCATCTGCAACGAGACGCCCGAATCACAGAGCACTGAACCGTCCTCGAATCAAGTCAGCTCATTGGTCACATGGCATAAATGGGCCCAGAGCTACCTAGTCTTTTATATTACTCGGGCGCTTAAAAAATAAATGAAGCAAATAAAAAGCAATGACCAATAGCAATCCTATGAAATGCAGTTGAGAATGCCGGTGCCGATGCCTTTCTGTTCGCTCGCCTCCATAATGCATCGATCGCGCTCGCTCCATTGGCTCGACAAATTGTTTCTCTCGATGTCGTTAAAACATGAATCACTTTGTATACGGCGCCAGCGACGGGTAATCGGTGCCAGAGGACTGTGCTGCTGCAGTGAAACAGATGCTCAAAGTACTTTTCAAGCTAAACGTGCTCTCAATTTTACGGTGACCTTCTTAATTGATCAGTGTTTTTCTGTGTACTCATTAAGCATTTGTGTTACGCGGTTTGTGACTTAATACATTCAGCCCAATGCATCAACAAGTTATTATACAAATAATCTTATTTATTAGTCTTTACTCCTAATACGTAAAAGCGAAACGCTAGTATTTAATCGTATATCAAAAATACTGATTTGCACAGCAAAAAAGGATCAGCAAAAACACTTTTTATGTTTTAAATATTTTATCTACACACGTATCATAAACCCTTTTTACTGCTTCCAAAAACCGCACGTTACGATCAGCATAATGTTAAACTACTTTGTAAAAACTCATTTCTTATCTGAATATTGAACAATATGACCATAAATGTCATAATATGTAGAAAATGTACTTCTACATATTATGACATTCAAATTTCGAACAACGTCGCCCGCCTGCGTGCCGCCCCTACATTGTCTGTGAAGTTGGTACTACAGAACAAGCTAAACAACTCAATGCCACAATGCCGGTCAAACATGCGGTTCCTGAACACATCAAAGAGAGCTTATGATATGTGTGTAGATAAACTAGTGTATTTAACTGTACATAATTAAGCATTAAAACTCTCGAGTGATATTATTATGAAACTCGCCTCGAGTTTTAATGCCCTCCATTGTGTATCAGTCACATAAACTACTATAATGAGTACTTAAGTTATTTTTTAAGTATTTTTTATTGTTCTTACATGTTGAACCTAACACGAAGGATAAAGGGGGCTTCGCTTCGCTCACCCCCTTTACCCTTCACCTAAGCTACCGCAGCAAATATAAGGGATATTTGCTGTGTATGTCAGTATTTTTGATGTGCAGTTTAATATTTCCCAAAGCAAATGCCACCACAGATTCGATTGGGCAAATCTGACTTTGGACTTGTATCACGAAGCTGTGCATATGGGTGTCGAATATCTCTAATATCGACGTGTTCATATGAAACGATGATCAATGAAGTATTAATTATTAGTTAGGCATCCGATGTAATTGAGACCCCAGGATGTAGCCCATCGTTCGTTCCTAACAATTTGTGATCGCTTGAAACTCCTTTGCTAACGCGTAGTTAGCAATTATGCATTGTGTTAACGGGACATTAGGGACGAAATTTAAATGTGAGCACAACGGGTCGAGAAGCAATGACCTTTTGCTTTGCACTAATTATTAGATCTATTAGTTAGGTGGATAGAATGATGAGCTGAATATTGCAAGGTCCAGGGTTTAGTCACTCTAGTCTAGATGGATCGGCCGATTGAGCCTCGGCTTTGTACATTTTAAATTTGATGTTATTAATTACGAAATAAGATAAATTTTACATACATACATACATACATACATATGCTCACGCCTATTTCCCGGAAGAGATCTCCACCTGCTACGATCCTGGCATACATCTCTCGCTTCCTCGCCATTCATAAGTCTCTTCATGCAAGCTCGCCGGTTACGGGTACTTCGAATTTGTCCCTTCACTAACAAATCGCCGATTTGGTCTTTAAAGGACCTTCTTGGGCGTCCCCGCCCGACGGCTCCTTTCACGGAAATTTTAGTGTATAGTATAGTCAATTGTAATGGTTGCTCCATCCATTGATTTGATTGAAAATAGGAAGGAAATCCCAGCCTATCAAACTTTTCAAAAGATATGGCAAATTCCAATTCGCCGTAATACAACGTCTATTAACGTTAAGTATGTAAAAATCTAATATTTTCACACTCAGTGAATTATTCTCCAAAGAAATCCTATTCATTCCTAATAGATTGAGAGTTTCAGAGACTGATCCTGAAATATACCTCCGAATTATGTTGTAAAAGCGGATATTGGAGTCGAGTGGACTTCAATAAGTCTGATGGAGTCGGCACACAAAAGACGTGTCTCATCACATCACATCAATATCTAAGCGTCGTCGCTTATCTCTCTCTTATTTATTTTTATTACATCAACAGAGATCCACCGCCGCGCCGTGCACATGTAAGTTAAAAAAAATAAAGTGATCTATAAACGAGGCCAATTGAGGATTACATTCTTTAAACAACATAGGAACACAAATTAAAAAAAAAACATGCACCTAAGTGCGTGTCGGATTTCGCACATTTAGGGTTCCGTAATAAATTTTGAATACAAGCCAAAAAAAAAAATAAGGAAAATACTCACTTCACATACACCTGATACACCAAGTCAAAATATCACTATCAATCTTCACCAGCAAATAATTACTTTGTTTTTCATAGTGTTTGTATGAATGACAAAGTAATATTTATAGTTTTTTATAAATGTTTTATGTCTTAAAAACCGCTTATTATATTTTGTTTCAACTAATTTTCGTTGACATTGTTTGTTGAGATACACAACATATATATTTTTTAGATTTTTCAGTCTCTTAGGGAGGGACACAATTTTTTCCACTTTGGAAGGGTCGGTCTCTTTAACAATTAATCCCACACACGTTCTAACAAATAAATAAATAATTCGTGCGGGAGTAGAGAATAGAAAAGAGCCGAGTATGTCTGGTCCGTGTCGACGGCACAGCCAGTTTTAGCATTTCAGTAACTAAGAGTAAGAGAGGGGAAAGTCCAGAGCACCAGAGCATACGTCATGCAGGAGCGGCATATCGGTCACAAAACGACGACGCTCCGTTAGCGTAAGTAGATTGTAGTGTTTGCAGAAACCTGCGTAGTCCTCGGACTGATCTATGTTTGCGGTAAACTTGAGGAACTTCTGTTGCATAGACTTATGACTATAGACTGTTGATCTCTTTTTCGTGAGTGCATTGTGGATTCAAAATAGGGCTACAGTATTCAAGTGCACTACGAACGTATGCGAAATAAATTATCTTTATGCAGGCGGGGTCAGTAAATTCCTTACATGCACAGCTTACGAAACCAAGATTCCTATAAGTTTTCTTTATAAATTTTTTGGCAGTGAGCCGAGAATGTCTTTTTAGAGTCAAGTATGTCGCCGAGCTCCCTAATAGTTTTGTTTTTATTTGTGGTTACATTATTAAGTTGGTAGTCAAGTAAGATCGGGTTGGTTTTTCTTGTAAAACTTACCTCTACACATTTGGTTGTATTTACACCCCAGAAGGGCGTAGTATTTGCCTAGTCGGTTAAGGTCCTCATGTAGATGATGGGTATCGAGATGAGTTTTTACATCTTTTTGTCGTCGGCATAAACTAAATCTAGCATGCTTAAAGCAAAAGCTTTTGACTTAATTGGCAAACTTCTTCCAAGTCATCTGAATTACCTACCTACACGTCTACATAGGTAATACCTAGCTAGTTTTGTACTGTGCTGATCTTATCAAAATAAGGTTTTTAGATTTTCTTGTTTAGTACGTTATCATATTATAAACTGCAATCGTACTGCCATGGTTGACTTTTTTAGCTACTTCGTACACCGATTTGGATCCTGATGTCCTGTGTTACATCGTCATAGATGCTACAAACAACCTACTGCAATTAACTCACCTCTGATGCAACTGTACCTATAATGTATAGTGAATAGCACTTCAAAAGCACTTGTTTGCAGGTACGAAAATATGAGCATGGCAATTATAGTAGCTGGACGAGTACAGTCATCGAGCAATCAGTTGACTTACGAGAACTACAGCTTGGTCAAGTAAACTGTGGCTATTTGTAAGTTTGTTATCGTCAGACTGAGCATTGTGTTACTGTAATTACCTACACATGAAACCCAGAATAGATCAAGCTTACTTGTTGGTGTCATTCTGCTATATCGGCCACGGGACTCCAGTTGAGACAACGACAGAGGGAGAGATCTTATCTGTGTTAGAACGGCACGGCACACATCTTGTCGCTCATTGACTGCCGTCATAAAAATTAACTGTACTTTACGAGTCTGAAACGGGAGGTCCATAAAAATCATACACATTATACTGCTTACTATAAAACTGGCGCTGTACTGAACTCTTGATGATAGATAAACCATTATAGGAACCCCATAGCAGTACACAGTAGTGCCATGCTATTATCCTGATGATTGATTAGGTCAACAAATAAACGCCGGTACTTTTAGAAGGCTGAAGTAATTTCTTTCGTATGTATGAACATACTTTCCAGGGTAATACAGCGACCTCCTTACCGAGTAGATCAAAACCATTATCTATAAAAGCGGCAAAAAAATCACGTTTGTTGTATGGGAGCCTCCCTTAAATATTAGTTTTGTTTGATTTAATTATTTATTGTAAAGAAAATAATATAGCTCAATATTCTGTGAATATTTCAAGCGTCTACCTATTGCCGTTATCAATATCGTGCAAAAACGATCAATAAAAATCACGTTTGTTGTATGGGAGCCCCCTTAAAAATTTATTTTGTGCTGTTTTTTAGTATTTGTTGTTATAGCGGCAACAGAAATACATCATCTGTGAAAAATTCAACTGTCTAACTACCACTCTTCATGAGATACAGCCTGGTGACAGACGGAAGGACGGACAGACGGAAGGGCGGACAGAAGGACGGACGGCGGAGGCTTAGTAATAGGGTCCCGTTCGGCACCATTCGGTTACGGAACCCTAAAAAGCATAGTTAAGATTAAGACAGCCTGAGCACTTCATAATTAAAAACCCTAAAGCTAAGGATATGGCTTGATCTTTTTATTGTACTACTTTGGGCCCTATTTTTACAACAACTAGTACTAAATCATTTAGCAGTGCAGCCAGCTTAAAAAATATAAAAAAACTGTCTTGTCTTGATGCGAGTGGAGTGCATCTGACAGCCCTCAAGTTCGTTCTTTAGTTTAACGTTTTTACTGGCAAATAGTCTGGAACCTCACAAAAGATATAATAGTCCTTTGTTTGGCATGAGCTAGCTTTGAGATCACTCTCCTCTCCCCACAGAGCCTCGTGGCAGTTACTTTTGTCCTCCAGATCAGGCCCAGAATGAAGGAATAATTTATTTTATCTACACACGTATCATAAACCCTCTTTCTGCGTCCAAAAACCACACGTTACAACCAGCATAATGATAAACTTCTTGGTAAAAACTTATTTCTTATTTGAATATTGATCATTATGTATGACCATAATGTACCAAAATTTGTCAAATTATGACATTCAAATTTAGAACGCCGACGCCCGCCTGCGTGCCGCCCCTAGTTTATCTGTCAAGTTGGTACTACAGAACAAGCTAAACAACTGCAGAGCAATGATCAATGCCACAATGGCGGTCGAACATGCGGTTCCTGAACACATCAAAGAGAGCTTATGATATGTGTGTAGATAAACTAGTGTATGTAACTGTACATAATTAGGCATTAAAACTCTCGAGTGATATTATTATGAAACTCGCCTTCGGCTCGTTTCATAAGCCCACTCTCAAGTATTAATGCCCTCCATTATGTAGCAGTTACATAAAATACTATTATTTGTGCATTATATTCGTTGTTTACGATGGTTAGTCACTCAGATAGTAGCATGCATGACTTACCTTATGACATGATGCTCGAGAGGATAGTTTCGTATCATTCATCTAAGTATCATTATTTCCGAAGTTTGCAGGTAAAACAGCGGAACATGGACCCAACCAAAACCAACCTCAAAATAAGCTTAACTTGAATCATCTTCCTTAACGCCGCGCCGTAAGCTGTCGACATATATGAAAGGCAATAGAGTGTTTGTATTGAACAGAAAGGTCATTAAGAGCCACGCAAAAGCTCGTCGCCACAGACCAACAGATTTCAAAAGTATATCAGTTAATCTTCTAGATCTTAACTATCTGATGACCTTTGATTATATGATGCCATCATCGTATTTCGTGCAAAAAATGCACCAATTTAATGTCAAATCTTTGTGGAGACAGCGCGCGTGCGCTCGTGGAAGTCTTTTGTATTAGCCATGTGTTCCAGTGTTTTTTTTTTAAACCCCATTGGCCATTTTATGGGACGTCATAATATTATTGTAATTCGTGCCACGTCTGTTGGTGGGTGGGGACGGTGCCTCGAAGATCTTTTGCATGGTCCTTTTGTATGTTAAAGGCAAATAAATCTGGACTTAACCGGTCTTTGAGTGCGGTTCAAAAGTGGGGGCCTTTCTAATCCAAAAAATCTGTCATTCCAATACGATGTCATCTTGAATGTTCGTTCGTCGGACCGTCGTCGGTACAGATACGCACCGCACGTGCCACTGTATCACACAATAGTCCTTTTGCTGCGGGACTATCAATCTTTGTGTGTTGGATTAGAGCTCATCCGACCCGGTGTTGAACAATCGAATCTCTGAAGGATGCAGTCCAGACGGTTGCATGCCTTGCCAATGCATTATGTCACGGCTGCTACTCGTAATAATGAGTGACGTTGCCGGACATCCATTGTTTCTTGAGTAATGATTGATTAATTTTTGACTGTGTATATACTTTACTAATTAACATATCGCCACGCCTGCCTCCACTTATAAGCATCTGACACATAAACTTTTGATAAAATAATTCGCAAATTTTGTTTAAATCAGAAACGAATTGTGACTTTTATCAAATTTGGAAATTAGATAACGGCTTTCCACAAAACGTAACTTGCCAGCTATTTCTGTGACTAGATTTCGAATGTTAGTTTACAGTATAAATAGAAAATACCTATCGAAATCAATATGTGCGCGCCATTTCCTTTACAAATTGCAGATAAATCGCCGCAGCAGAGCGATACAAGCTATCTAATGAAGGATTCATGGCCCCGCCTACACTACGCTTTTATTGGAAACTACTAGGTGTTTACATCTATAGGACAATGTTTTTGATACAAATCACGTCCGCTTTTCAACGAGTGAATTCCGCATGTTTTTGCACGTTTCAATTCGCGTTAATCAGCGACGCGGCGGGAACCAACCAAATTGCACATAACAATGGGATCATAACATTTTCTTCGGAGAGAATTATTGCAGCTGTAAATTATGCTAAAGTGACCGTTCTCGGGCGTGCTGGTGAAATATTCGGTACATAATGTGACGCGCGATTAATATCCTCAAAGGCGCTTTTTGACTCGATTTGAGAATGGGGTGTTTGATGAAAACAAGTTGTTGTATTTAATTGTCAATACAGTGAAAAGTATACGTACTTAGTACCAAACCCAAGACCATCATTTCCGTGTATGAGTCAGATAATATAATAATTTTGAAGAAAAGCTAATATGGCAGTTTTCGGCTCACACTTCCAACGACGCAGAGCAGGATTAAAATACCGTTAGCTTACAACCCTTTATTCTTCATTATTCAAATTTAATTCACACTGCATAAAACTTAAGTGCCGTTTGAATCCATCTTAAATCCCTCATTCCTTTCTGCAGAACTTTTGGATCGAAAGCTTATTAAACCTTTCCACATTGCGCATTGCGTGTTCGGCGCACGCGACGGTGCAACAACATCCATTGTCTGCGTTTTATGATGTAATAAATAAAAGTATTCTGTATCGATTCATTCCGTTTAATGCAATATGAATTACCTTTTTGTTATTTTCAATAATGTGACGCGCGATTAATATCCACTTCAATAAATACTGGGCCATGCGTAGTATTCATATTCTATAGGTAGGGTGCCATAGAGAGGCTGAACTTTGTGGGGTTATGGAGGACACATCCTCAAGAATAAGTAAAAAAAAACGATCGCCCTTTTCTGTTACAAACTATATTATGCGTATAATGTGTTACTGTGGACGGCTTTAAATCACATCTCAAGCCTCAATTTCACGCTATAGAATTATTCGGATGCTGTAAATTAATGAGATATGCACGTTCTGCAACTCCATATCAACGGAAAGATCATTGACCTTCATCCAATATATAATACTCGGTTTAGGCTAAGGCCCAACTAACTTCAATTATCCAAGCAACATGTTTAATGATTACTGTCAGTACCTACTCTGACATAATCCTCTTAAAGAAAATTTGTTACTCTGTTGCCCTGTCCTTCGGTTCTTATCTTCGTACATGTTTTAATGTATTTGAAACAATGCCTATATTTTTTGCGAGGCTTACATTCGTTCCAAGTTACAGTGGTTAAGCTGGTTAAGCCAATCAATTGAATAGAAGTGCACTTCAAACGCAATGTAAATAGCCGATTCGTCTGGCTGGCAGCGCACTATTTATTTGAATGCACCCTCTATGGATGTCTAATCGCACTGGGGTGTGCTGAATGACGTATATTAAAAAAATATTCTGGTTTTAATAGTCAAATAATGTCAATTTTTTCGTAAAAAAATACTTAAGTTGAAGTCTGGATTAAAACTAAGAGAGCATTGCATGTAGAAACTTATAATAATAATTCATAATAGTGTCCGATTTCCATCCGTTAAAGCTTATAATAAAACTAAGCTAACAGTTCGTCAAGAGCTCAACCATGGACAACTTGCATTAACGAAACTCTCGCCTGAGTAGTACCATAAATAATATCTAAGGCAGACGCACACAAGAATCTAAACAAATACTAGTTAGCCCACAATTAAAGCCCCGAATGCACTTCTGAGGTTGCTACAACATTTGCTAAAGAGAGTATATTCAACAAGCGCTACCAGACGTTCTTAGACTGTCTTACTTTGGTAGGAACTTGATCATATTTTTTGTTTCATACTTATGTATAGCAAAAACACGCAAAAAAATACTTACTGTAGCTACAAAGTAGACTCTCAACATTCTTTCGACAGATAAAATAATTAGTAGTGTCATACTGGCTAAAGATAGACACTATTATAGAGCTACGATACACATATTATAATAGTACTTAAATTATCCGCTTCTTTAGTTAATATGGGCTCCCGGGTATAGCAAGATACGAGACATGCCTATGTTTTTGGTTTTCAATCTAAATTCGGCAACCATCGGGAATGTTCGGGAAACCGGCGCCGGAGTGCCGGCGAGGTGCTGAATCATCCGCCCTCGATCTCCAGAACTCCAGGAACTTCCTAGTGACACTCTAGTATAAAACGACTCTCTTAGTCACTGAAACTGCGCATCAGTTGGCGAAGAATAGACGTTTTCTAAATCCACTTAATGTACTTAAAAGAGTTCTTGAGTGTTCGATAGTTGAAATGCGATCTTGTGAAGTAGTCAATCATCATTTTAATCATATTTTCTGATAGAGTACTGGTCAGATTTTTATAGGGAACTATTCGTTCGTTCGTTGGTATATTTTAAATAAATATTTCCGCTTTGATGATTGATTGATAATATACCTGCCCAAGATATCAGAAGAACGATATCATCCCTTGTCATGTAAGCAAACCTATTTTATTGATGTGGACACAACTTATCAAGCACCATAATTATATAATGCTCAATGTGACCGCAAAACTGGTTTACACTTTGTGTTGTTGGTTGTGGCCCCACAAAGTTAAGATTGCTTTGGTTCGGCAGCACGCCTACACAATCTAGTACCTACGCGATGTTAGTTTTAGTTATTTGACACTTAATATTCGCACGAACCGCTTGAGCAGAATGAAGCGAGCAAGCGCAGCGTATTCCCAAATGTAAAGTCAAAGTCGATAGCTGTTTCGTATTAGAAAATAACGTAGGCGGTTTCTTTCCTTAGGTCCAGAGGCCTTTAGATAACTAAAGCCATTTAAAATATGAGAAATACATATATGTCAAAATTAATGGACCTTACCTAGTGGCTCTGTGATCTGTAGGCCTCGCGAATGACACTTTCTTCTAATAACATATATAAACTTATGAATGCACCTGGTTACGTACATGGAGTATGAAAGTATTGTCACGGCAAAACTATATGTAATGCATTCTCCAGGACAAAGGGTATCCAATTGACAACATAACAAAGCTTCACGCCTTTTCCCATACGGGGTGGCAGAGGCACAGTTGTGCAGAGGTACATTTAGCCAGTTATTAATACTCCATTTTACTTGACAGGGGGCTAGTCCACCGCCGCAGCTCTGGAGATTGAAGCTAACAAAAAATCACGAGATCCAGTTGATAAATGCGGCCTGTAGAGGATAATATCCGGACACACATCCGGACCAGGGATGTCACGAATGTATTATTTTTTTGATGCGAATGTGAATTTCGAGAGTGCGAATGTGCGAATGCGAATGTTTAGAAAGCAGCATTCTAATAGTAGTTTATGTGGCTGATACATAATGGAGGGTATTAAAACTCGAGAGTGGGTTTATGAAACGAGCCGAAGGCGAGTTTCATAATAATATCATGTGAGAGATTAAATGCCTTATTATGTACGGTTACATACAAGCAACTAAATCATATTTTTAATACTTACTATAAAATTAAGCAAAATAATTAGAACAATAAACCAGCGTTTTGCACAGCAATTGTATTATTACACACATAGGTATGTAGAAATCAAAGTTCAAAAAGGCATATATTTCAGAAAAAGTAAGAATTTCGCGCTGCCGCCGTGGCGGACACGACTCTATCTGCACACATTCACATTCGCTAATCATTCGCTTCGTTTGATGCGAATGCGAAAGTTTAAAATAATGCGAATGATTCGCATAAGCGAATGCGAATGCGAATACGAATATTCGCAACATCCATAATCCGGACATTGGAAAGCATTTTTCCCCAATCCTGAAATGGAGGCGCCCTCAGGATGTGTTCCATCACCGTTAGAAAATCCGTATAATGTATCTAAAATAATTACTTATGCCATTGGTACACGGTCAGCACCGGAATCGCACCCGCATCTCCTGCATGAGAAGCGAGCCTCCTGCGAGCGTGTAACCACTAGGCAACGGACCTAGAGTATTTCTAGTATCAAATTTAATCCATTCATAACAATGATCTCCATCATAATCTCGAGTAAACCGGCCCCCTCGACCGTGTTGCCCATACACTACATTACCATGTGGCTGTCACATTTAACGATCACTTGTCTCCACAAAGTGTGCTCGATTTTTTCGACGTATATGCTTTTTACTTTTGTTTTGCTCTACTTTTCGGTGTTCTCGCAATAGATCATTAATTTGATTGTCATACGCTCATTACACGTTATAAATACCACGTTATGGATTACAGTTTAAACATTTTAATTGCTTTTGGGCTGAATAAACCTTGGATAGGTCTAGAAAATGAATCAGAGCTACATAGGTTTTCTGAGCTGGTGCGAAAGTACCTACCCAGAAATCATTACACAGACCCCATTTATCAATCAGACACCTGAAACCTTGCCCGGGTCAATACTGACTGTATCAAGTAATTTATATCACTTGGACAACAACAACAAACGACACTTGACGAGCTTTTTATTGATGTAAACGATGTTTTTCACAATTATCAAGTCTCGGTATGTGGTGCATATAGATAGTATGTCTATTTGATAAGCCATGTTTGTGGTCACTCTGTAAAGTTCACCGGAAAGTGCATTTGTGAGGTCAATGAACTTTATAACAATAGGTAGACATTCTTTTTATGCCTCAGGTATGTATATTTTATTGATATACCTACCTCTTATTTTCTACTTACCAATTATGATCATCGTGGTTACGAGTAGGACCCTCAAAAATTTGGTCCTGGGTTACGCAAGGCAAGATTGGAGAACTATGTTTAAACAATATGCCTATAGTATTCTGAATCAAGGTAAGACTCAAAAGTACTAAGATAAGGCAATGCAATCCATTCTAATTCTATTTATAACAAAGGTGTCACTTCTATAACATATAGAGCGGCTTTTCCTAGTACCTACCTATCAGTGGAGCGATACACCGTAGCTGTGCAATGCATTCATGAGGTTATTCTTATTTCTTAAACTTTAGCGATAGGAAAAAGACCCAGCGGTCTAATAATTACGTTCGAATAGGCTTCAAAGCTAGGCCTTATGCTGGTCTTCCACAATTTATGGTTCCTATTGCAGCCACAGCTACTGTTTCTGATTCCGCCAGTTAATTAGTTTTCAGGCAGTTCAGGGCAATCAATGTCTATCTCCTATTGACGTGAACTCACTTGAAACTTTACCAATTCCTTCTACCCTCGCCAAACTATGACGTAGGATTCATCGATCGATCTACTCTATCCCGACGACCCGAATGGCCGAGTCGGCAGTGACCCTGCCTACGAAGCCAAGGGTCCCGGGTTCGAGTCCCGGTGGGGGCAACTAATTGTTTGATGAGAACGGATGTTTGTACCCTAGTCAAGGTTGGTTATCTATCTACGTATAATATTTATCTATATAAGTATGTGTATCGTTGTCTAGTACCCAAGATACAGGGAATCCTAGTTTGGGGCTAGATCAAATTGTGTAAATAGTGTCCAAGGTATTAGTATCCTCTACTGCTCTTACTTTTCCTACCGAAGGCTATAGAGATAAGTTGATAGAAATTATAGGTTTTTTTGTCTACATATCAAGTGCTTCTCGATGATCAGCCGCTCAAGAGACATACTGGACGAAACGGGAATACATTCCACATTACATACATTACCAGCACTACATTCAAAAGTTCGTTCAAGCGTTGAAGCAAATTGCAACTCCGACAAGGTTATACAAATTTCTTACCCACCTTTGTAGCTGTATTCGCGATTCTGCAGCAGTTGATCCCGATGGAGTAGGAAGGTGTGCCAGGAAGGGCACGACGGGAGGGAAGTGAGACGCTCGTCGGCTCATGTCGTGGTGCCGTCGTCACAATGACCTTGCCACAGTATTTTCGCCAACGACCTCGCACTCTCCACGGGCGTGCGCCGCCGCCGAGGCAAGGGTCGATGACTCTCTTGTTACTGCCATGCCCGTGCCGGCGACATCGACACTGTCATGTGACCTAATTTCGTGAGAAACGCCGTTAATAAAAGGGTTTTATTTTTGTCTTCACTTTTGTGCTTTCGCTGTTTCCACGTTTTTGCAGAGTTCACTGATATAGACGTGTTATTGGAACTATAGCCTCTACTCGAATAACCATCAGACAAACGATGTCAACATCACATCTGCATATTTATTAACATTTGGTACAAACGTAAGATAGGTTATCATTGTTTAATTTTCAGACCCTAATTTAAATGAATTGGTAGGTATAATAGTTGCCTCGTCTTCGGTAGCACGAGTTCTTGTAGGTGGAACGTTTAATAAACTGTCGATGTCTAGCCAGACAGATCTCAAACAAACACAGTTCAACCTTTTATGAACAAAGCAATATTACACCATCGCTAGTAAATTCACTTAACCAAAAACCCAAAAAAAGCATTACATATTGATCATGAATGAATTTTACAAAACAACAAGTCCTGACTGATCGACTGAGTCATCAACGTAGGGGCCAAACGGCTAATTCTAGAAGGCTAAGAAACGGTTTTACTGAAATCGAACCATAAGTGGGTCAAAAAGACCTTTAAACTTTGTTATTGTGTATGGGATTTATATATGGAGTCATTGAACTGGGGTGTGTTCTTAATTTGAATCATCGATTCGTTTTGTTTACATAATGCTTCTTTGCCAGAGACTTTGAAAACATCTGAAAAACTCTCACATGGCTATCGAACAGAACACTAAATTCGAAATTTAAAAATATCGCGGTAAGCCGGATCGACTCTGATTACCCTATACAAGTTGTAACTGAAAGCTGTAGTGAAATTTTAAAGGCATATTGGACCCGATTTTGATTCTCCTTATGTTTTGGAGTAAGGGCCACCGATTAGTACGGTAATATAATTATATATTAAATCAGTTCCTTAATAAGGGTTGCTCAGAAGTATGTCCCAAATAACCTCTTTAAAATGTTCTACACCGCTTTCTGATCTTGAATGTAACCAAAGGTCGAGGGGCATAAGGTCTAAGGCGTCGCGCCCACTTTAGTGACGAGGCCACGTTTGCACGGCAGGTCCTTTTGGGTACCCAATCCTTCAATTCCGATTGGGTAGTACATGCCGTGTAAACGTAGCCTTTGCAGTTACATGTCACGCCACCTCACGTCCATTCCAGATGTCGTGCACACCTGCACATCTTGAAAGAAAAAAAAACTTTCTGGGCAGATCGTGTACGGAGAAGTGACATTCTGAAAAATTACTCGCACATCGGGAAAACGATCGTGCAGGTTAAACGGCATCTGGTCAAGACGTCAACTGGATGGGTGTTCCGATTCTGGATCGCTGTTTTCGTGACTTCTATCGCTACACTCTGGTGTAGTCGTAAACTAATAGGGCAGCTCAAAAACTTTGTTCATTTGGGTAGGCCACACACAAGCCCGACATACCTCCATCAACCCGCACTGGCCCTGCGTGGTGGAGTACGCCTCAATCTTACTTGAATTCGCATCGAGGCCTGTGCCCCCCGGTGTGGAGATTAATGAGCCGCATTTCTTTATTATCATTAGTAATAGTACCTTAATTTTACTTTCTTAGACCTTAACAAACAATATTTTATGGGCAAAATTATACAGTTTCAGAAACCATCATATTAGAAAAATAACTATCCGTAAGGTACGGAACCCTAAAAGGTAAAAATTTACCATCATGTAATCACTTCGCTGTCCGTCTCTCCGACCCTTGTTCTCAGGAACGCGTGGAGGTAACAAGTTGAAATTAATATTAAATAACTAGGTCTGCAATTCCTGGGAGCTGTGAAAATAATTACCTTCGAAGCCAACGCAAACATAACATATGTCCGTCGTTAATGTCGCAAAACTTTACACTCACAAGAAAATGACAACCGTAAAATATGACCGGAAAGTGGAACTACGCAGACGAAGTCGCTGGTTGAAGTTAGTATAGGTATAAGGACACTTTCATACTATTATGTAATCATCATCATCAGGGAACCCACTGCTGAGTATAGGTCTTCTCATATACACGCCACTCGAGCCGGTCCCGTGGAAGCCGGGTCCACTGCTTCCCTGCTATATTCACTGTGACATCGGGCCATCTGGCAGGTGGTCTGCCGACTGATCGTTGGCCTCCTCTTGGCCACCCTCGGTTACCGATCTGGTCCATCTGCCGTCTTCTCGGCTTGCCAAGTGTCCTGCCCACTTCCACCTGAGCCGTTTACCGACGTCGGCCACCTTGGTCCGGCGTCTGATTTCGGTATCCAAGAAGCGGTCGGACAGCCTAATACCTAACATGGCGCTCCATGGTTCTATCATTTATGTAATTCAACGAGAAATAAGCACATGTGATACAACACATCACATCACAACACACACATGAATCACAGACGCTGGAAATGGACACAGTCGTCACCAATTGCTGCTCCTACCTGCCTTAGAGCCCTCGGTGCCACGGAAGACCAGCGTTGCGACATCTCCCAGGTGCCGTAACATATACTGAGTGGTGTCCTTTTGTGGGCCGACATGACAGCACCATTGATTGTAAAATACGATTCCGAATCGTTATTAAAATACTGTGTCAAACGATTGTTAGATTTAAGTTTTTTTGTTATTTTTTTTTTCATTTTATGCATGTTTTCCATTTCTTAGTTTAAGTCTGTTTTTTTTGTGTATGATTTTGGTGCTGTTGAGTTAGTTCCCAATAAATTTATTTTCTTTCATTCTTTCTTTCAACGGCCGCACTTCCGCTGACACACGACCCGGATGCACAATCGACAACTCAAAGTTTAACGGTCACTCAAAGTGTGTGTATCACTCTCTCTCGCTCGCTCGGGAGATGACGGCACTTGAGCTGTACTTTATTTGAACAGAAGTCTCTGCATTCCGCTATGTGCATGTCTACACAAATCGTATATATCTTTGTAAGTCCACGACAAGTAAGCCGATCGCTTGTTATTGTGCATACTTCGTAAAGCTTTTTTGTGAGGCCTTACAAGGCAGGCTCTATCCATAAATGTGGTATCGGCGGCAAACTGGGCTCCCGCAGGTTTCGGAGCCCTATATGGAGCACTCCCTGTGCTGGAAGGCGTTCACCCCGAGCCGCCGACAGGAATACGAGTATCTGTACAGGCCGCGCCAAGTTCAGCACGAACCGCCGACAGAAATACGAGTATCAGTACAGGCCGCGCCAAGTTCAGCACGAACCGCCGACAGATATACGAGTAGCAGTACAGGCCGCGCAAGTTCATCACGAACCGCCGAGAGAAATACGAGTATCAGTACAGGCCGCGCCAAGTTCAGCACGAACCGCCGACAGAAATACGAGTATCTGTACAGGCCGCGCCAAGTTCAGCACGAACCGCCGACAGAAATACGAGTATCTGTACAGGCCGCGCCAAGTTCAGCACGAACCGCCGACAGAAATACGAGTATCTGTACAGGCCGCGCCAAGTTCAGCACGAACCGCCGACAGAAATACGAGTATCAGTACAGGCCGCGCCAAGTTCAGCACGAACCGCCGACAGATATACGAGTATCAGTACAGGCCGCGCAAGTTCATCACGAACCGCCGAGAGAAATACGAGTATCAGTACAGGCCGCGCCAAGTTCAGCACGAACCGCCGACAGAAATACGAGTATCTGTACAGGCCGCGCCAAGTTCAGCACGAACCGCCGACAGAAATACGAGTATCTGTACAGGCCGCGCCAAGTTCATCACGAACCGCCGAGAGAAATACGAGTGTCAGTACAGGCCGCGCCATATTTAACCCGAACCGCCGAGAGATATACGAGTATCTGTACAGGCCGCGCTAAGTTTACCCCGAACCGCCGAGAGAAATACGAGTGTCAGTACAGGCCGCGCCAATTTTTTTGGCTCGCTTAGGCGAGCTGTGACCTCGCTGCCTCTCACAGGGTAAGGTGGGGTAAGAGAGAGAACCAAGGAAACTTGGCGCGAACTGTACAAAGACCAACACCATTTGTCCTGGTAACTTAAAAACCTCCCACAATACAGTACATGAGGTCAAACATAAACATTTAAATAACTTGATATATACTGCTTCTGGCCCCAAGCTAGGATAACCTGGGTCGTGGGAGTTAGTAGAGTGGGAGAAGAGCGGCGTCACAAATATAAACATCTAAAATCCTTTTTTTTTTCTGGTTTCCAGCTTTCATAGAAAGAAACCAAGGTATAACCTCCATCCACTATGTGCTATGGTTATCAAAAAATAGCTGCAAGATATATCTTGTAAGAGATAAGCTCATCTTTGTACATCATATATAATTATTACGTTTTCGTTTAATGTTTATTCATTATACCTAGTATTCTCAGATTTAGCTTTACCAAAGTTAGTCGAGCTGAACGAGTCGTTGCTGAAAAAATAAGGGAGTAACAATGCGTATTTTGCGATCGAACACCCCACAAATAATATTGAAATTTTACCTGAAAATAAAATTTGTATTATATGTATTTGACGTCCGAAGTCCTTGTTTGCTCATAGCAGCGATCAATTTAGAGGCTCCAACCAACTCATAAAACACCTAAGAGACACAGATCCTAACTTATCCAGTTCATATGAAGTCTCTCAACGTGCGGCCGCCATACTCTTACTATCTTCTGGGTGCAGGGAACATGATCTCACCCTTTTACACTGCAACCCTGAAAGATGCCCAGATCGAATTATCAAACCGGTCTTTTGGCTTCGACAGCTTCTAACTTTAACTAAAGATAAAAGAGGCTCAATTACAAATATTTTCATAACCCGGGGCGAGCCAAAACCAGCATCACAAACTATCATCGGTGGCTGGATGAAAACACTTTTATTAGATGCTGGTATGACTCATCACCAGGCAGCTTTAGCTGGCCTGTCTCTTCCTTAAACGGATTTACATTTTATTTAAACAAAAAAATGTAAATCCGTTATTGGCTAATGTTAAGATTATTTTTCTTGCCTTACATAATTGTATTAGCTGTGGATTTATTAAGATCAATAAATAAATAAATAAATAAATAAATAAACTGGGTTGAGAATTATCCGTTTAATGAAATTGTATCTAAGGCAAATTGGAGACATGAAACTACTTTTAGACAATTTTATCAGATAGATATAGGACTCCCTAACAATTCAAATGAACAATCACTTTCTCGTTTATTTTCAACACAATAGTCCTGTGATTTCATTGATTAATTTCATTGATTGTAAATTGTTGATTTAGTGGAGTCAACTTACGAGAGGCTTACCCCTTAGCCGTAACTTATCTTAAGAAATGCGTCAAATTTGATTCTTAGTCATACTTACTGATTAAAATAATACATCCTATGTACATGATTATCACACGTCTATTTTCGCCTGTAGCTACCAAAGCAGTGCCTATGGCAAATAGTAAAGTTTATTGGTCACAATCTAAGCATACTTTTTCTATTGATGCATATCAATTGGTACTCTTCTAGCCATTCCTACCTACTCTATCGTAATTGGTTTATTATATATAACGCTATCATCATTTTAGTTTATCACATTGTTGCATTCTCTTTTGATAACTTGCTCTACACTTAAGCCACCAGGAGGTAACAAGCTCATCAGATGCAGCAGATCTCAATCAAGGACTTCGGACGTCAAACATAATATTGAACTTTTACCTGAAAATAAAATTTGTATTACGCGTCCTATGACGTCCGAAGTCCTGGTAAGGGCTACCTAGTGACCCTCACTCACCCCATGAGATACCAATGAAGAGAGAACTTTCTACTTCTACCTTGGCGGCTTGAAATGGCGCGCAACTATACTCATGATGAAAGGCACTCTGGCGCGAAAAGACGACACGATAGCAGCGACACCTAGCGGACATACGTTGGCGGAAGTGATGAACTCTTGAACAAGAACATCGGACGTCAAACGAAACACATAATAATAATTTGCTACGTGTTGTACTCACAAGGTAGTGCGACAAGTCTGTTTCATCGATGATTGTGTAGTGCAGTGTACCTACATATGTGAAAATATGAATGATTCAAACGCACTCGTTTGCGGCGCTAAGTATAACGGGCATCAATAAAAGTCTTTGTCCACTTTAGTCGTTTTTTCATGAACTGTAGGAACCAATAAAAAGGTCAAGTGCGAGTCGAACTCGCGCATGAAGGGTTCCGTACCACCGTACAATGGTAGGGATGGTGTGGAGTGAATAGTTTGGATTTTACATAGCAAAATGTTGTTTACAAAGTTATTGGTGCGGCTACTTTCACACTCCATGCATGTAACCAGGTGCATTCATAAGTTTGTATGTGGTATTGAAAGAATGTATGGGAGCCCCTTTAAATATTTATTTTATTCTGTTTTTTAATATTTGTTGTTATAGCGGCGGCGGCAACAGAAATAAATTCTGTTAAATTTTCAACTGTCTTACTATCACGGTTCATGACACACTGCCTGGTGACAGACAGACAGACGGAAGGACAGCGGAGGCTTAGTAATAGGGTCCCGTTTGACACCCTTCGGGTACGGAACCCTAAAAATGATTTCGATTGATTCCTAAATCGTTTCTGGCTATAACGAAAGAAAAATGAAATGTTGGATCACTGCTGTTACATTTAAAAATTTGTTAGAGAGAGTTAAAAGTCTCAGTTAGATCAGAATACCATAAGAAGCGAACTGGTTTCCTTTGGCAGTACGAGTAGCAAATTTTGAATGCGTTCCGCACATTCAATTTCCTTATCTTAGGCTTGTGTTTAAACGATTACCAAAAACGCACCTATTTTACTACCAATAAATTCGAAATGACTGCCAGAATGGATAAATGTCCACCAAATTGTGTTTGGATAAATGATCACCAAACTTCTTTTTATGCTTTGTGTACTTAAGTTTATGTTTTAAGTATTTTTTGTTGTTCTTACATGTTCAACCTAACACGAAGGTTAAAGGGGGCTTCGCTTCGCTCACCCCCTTTACCCTTCACCTAAGCTACCGCAGTATTTTGCCCTGATATTTTTTGCAACTTTTGGTGTTCATTTATCCATTTTGGGTAGGGAAAAAATCTTTTGGTGATCATTATATTTGTTGCCACTATCTTATAGCTATGTGAGTAAATTACGGGTGTAACAAAAACTATTGTTGCGACTGCGCTATCAGAATGTGTCGTCCGCCGCGCGCCGCACAACGCCTCCTCACACTTACACATCCCAATCAGAATGTGTCGTCCGCCGCGCGCCGCACAACGCCTCCTCACACTTACACATCCCAATCAGAATGTGTCGTCCGCCGCGCGCCGCACAACGCCTCCTCACACTTACACATCCCAATCAGAATGTGTCGTCCGCCGCGCGCCGCACAACGCCTCCTCACACTTACACATCCCAATCAGAATGTGTCGTCCGCCGCGCGCCGCACAACGCCTCCTCACACTTACACATCCCAATCAGAATGTGTCGTCCGCCGCGCGCCGCACAACGCCTCCTCACACTTACACATCCCAATCAGAATGTGTCGTCCGCCGCGCGCCGCACAACGCCTCCTCACACTTACACATCCCAATCAGAATGTGTCGTCCGCCGCGCGCCGCACAACGCCTCCTCACACTTACACATCCCAATCAGAATGTGTCGTCCGCCGCGCGCCGCACAACGCCTCCTCACACTTACACATCCCAATCAGAATGTGTCGTCCGCCGCGCGCCGCACAACGCCTCCTCACACTTACACATCCCAATCAGAATGTGTCGTCCGCCGCGCGCCGCACAACGCCTCCTCACACTTACACATCCCAATCAGAATGTGTCGTCCGCCGCGCGCCGCACAACGCCTCCTCACACTTACACATCGCAATCAACCTGTAACCTATAACAACACAACAACATCATAGCGTCACGCCTTTTCCCATACGGGTTGTAATAGCCACCTGTAAATACTAAGTACTAGAAATAATGTACTTCATCACAATCAGTTAGGTTTCTTTGTCACGGTACTACGTCGCTGCAACGTAGTGCAGCCATAGTTTCGTCACAATGCCAAGCGATACGACTGCACAGCTGTCGTCTGAATCATCGTGGACGCTCTATAAGGGCTTCTGTGCGTGCCTGGGACTTTGTCGAGGCACAGAAGTTTCCTTTCCTTGATGCACTGCACTATCTTTGATCTTAGATAAATTATTAACGTAAATATAGATATATAATGGTAGGTGGCTATGTACTTTTTATAAACTATGGGGCGATGAGCGAACGAGCTGGTGGGTCAATCCAAGCTGAATGGATAGATCAAATCAATGACTTGTATGTCGCACATTTTTCCTGCCCGTCTATTGCTAAAATTTGCAACACCATCCGTGGTGGTTGAAATTTTGGACATATCCTTAATAAAATACAGTTCATAACAGCTCACACAGCAACTTGGATGTTACGTCAGTCGCTGTGGCAAAACATATTACAAAAATGGTGTGTTTTCTACGTATTTCTTGAAAACAACAGGTTATTTTTAAATTTCAAACACACACATTTAAGATACCTATTTTTTGACGCGGAAATTGTAACAAAGGTTCTTTTTAGATCCCAAGATAATGGCCAATTTTAGGTGAAAACATTTATTTAGTTTTATATTTTTTGATTAGTTTCCATTGACATATAATGTTTTCCAGTACTCAGTGTTGGCCAATTTTAGGTGAAAACATTTATTTAGTTTTATATTATTTGATTCGTTTCCATTGACATATAATGTTTTCCTGTACACACACTTTGAAAGAAAAGGATTGTATCCATAACATATATTTTTCGTGATTTGGGAAGTATCTCTTTTAAGAGGAATAGAGCTTTAAAGATGGGAATTTGACAATACCTTTTGCCTTAAATCGTGAATCTGTAAATTATTCAGTCGATTGGTGTCATGTCGTTATCATCGGACATCTAAAACCACTCATTGTCGTTGATCGTTAATGTAATCAAACCAAACTTTCAGACGCTTACATGCAAGACTTTAAAGTATCTCAACTTGAAAAGTTTGACGCTGCTAAAGTTTATTCATGTCTTGATCGCAAGGTTTATAAAGTTTGCTATAAAAAGTGCTGAGTTTCCAGACATAAAGCCAGAAAATCTTATGGACTAAGTAGTACAGTCTAAAAGATATTCGAAATTCTAACGTTTTACCGTGTAACATCTCAGATCCTTCAGAGAGTTTCAGCGCTCTTCGCGGTGCAGGTTTACGTACAAGCTAAGAAATATAAACACTTACGAGCAGGCACGTTCGTTGCCTCTGGCATCTCACTAAGATTTCATGATATCATGTATCTTATTGGAAACCTGATAGCTTCCTGCAATCACCAACCGGAACTCCTTTATCGTTGACACATTCGTGCAAAATTAAACTGAACTCTTTCTTTTTAAAGCTACAGTGGCCCACAGTGAGTGTTTTTGGTTGGTGATTCGCATAAGCATATCTGTGCCGCTTGAGGAAAGCTCACGATACTATTGACTTCTTGACTTGATAGGTCCGCAATATTCTACAGACCATACTGCTGGTATACTAAAGCAATATCCCAGAGTCTGAGCTTTGGACTTCGATATTGGTAT
The DNA here is from genome assembly GCA_949825045.1 of Argyresthia goedartella. Classification (NCBI taxonomy): domain Eukaryota; kingdom Metazoa; phylum Arthropoda; class Insecta; order Lepidoptera; family Argyresthiidae; genus Argyresthia; species Argyresthia goedartella. The sequence continues at coordinate 27,428,724 of OX463812.1, read as the reverse complement.
TTACCTTCAAGCAATAACTGGAGCTCGACTTTGCCTTACAACTATTGGATATATAGTAAATCACTTTCTCACTGCCTCGGAATGTAAAAAAGGAACTTCCTTTGATTCCAAAAGCAAGATTTTAAAGAGAACTTGAAATTATGTGGTTTAAAATGATACCTAAAATTACTTCTCAGTTTTCATTGAGTACCTATTGTTACTTGCTATTCACTCTAGTGCCCAGTACCATACTTGGTCTGATAGTCTGTTCCCAGTAGCCTGTTTCCCACCATGTTTCTCACATGATTTAAATTAATTTGCGTACGCGCACGACTCCAGGTTGTCGATTCTGTCTGTTACTTAACTGCCCTATCGATTGCCTGTCGCTGTGCCGTCACAATCCTTAACAGTGTCAGCATTTAATAAGATAGAATAAATTTCACACCAACATTATTTTGATAATTTTGTCCCTTCATGTTTTTTATCAGACAAGCAAAATAGACATATTGGCAAGTGAGAGTACAGGGACAAGCCAGTATTAGAGCAGTGAGTTTGCAAATAGTAGAATCGACACCCTGGCTGACTGAGACTGTGGCTGTCCGCTTTCTGGCTCGTCGAGTCGCAGGCGCCTGCGCATTCAGCATGCGCCTCATTGACTGGTCCCGTTCATTCAGCGAACCGCCGATACTTATCTCACAGTGACTGACGCCGGAGCTGCTAGGCAACGCAGTAGTTTTGTTTAGTTTTCACTGACGTATTTTGTTACAACTTAAAATCAACTAAATGTATACAAACTAATACAAACTAAAGTGTCGTACGATAGTGTACGTATCGCTCTTATAGTTACCTATTTATCCCTCGCATAATTCTGATTCACAAATTACCGTGTTCAATATGTCGATGATAATGCGAGCGCAGTAGCAAGCGATAGAAGTGAGGCCACAATATAATAATTTTTTGATATTTTACTCTTTTTTTTTGTTTCAATGTCGTGTAAATAATCACTCCTGAGTCGGGCGTAACTTTAAAACACACTTCTCTGTATAGGTAATTATTGGCTATACGTGGGCGCAACTGTGTCTCTGACATCTCCTATGGTAAGTAAGTAAGGGCGTGAAATGTGTTCGTTTTATTTTTCATAGTCAACTGATGTCCTATTAATCGTTCAGTATTAATAGGACATCAGATGACTATGAAAAATAACCCTTGAAAAATAAATAATGAGCCTTTTGGGCCCGAAAGCCCTAAAATGTTTCTACAATCAGTTGTCTTCGCAATGGTCGGAATACCTTTAAGCGCAACGAAAGCAAAGGTATGGATATGGCTTTTTAGCGGTACCTACTCGATTTCCGGAACCTAATTTAATATCAGAACTTTACTATTTTAAAACATTTTTTTTTATTACGGTTTAGATGATCTTACTTATGAATGAAGAGCAGTTATAGGAATTGTATTTTTATTGGCTGGCAGTGACAAATATAAAAAAAACTGAAAATATTTGTTACATTGTCATTAAATAAATAAAAAAATATCGATCAAATTGGCATGTAATTTGGTGGTAAATAATCCTTAATTTTAAATTAAAAAACAATGAATTTATTTTGTTTAGTTCAAAGCGAAATAGCTTATTTATTTAGATTTAAATTAGGTGATCGTGGAAGTTTAAATGAAATATTTAGGAAAGTACGTGTTTTCTAAACTATAGAAAATACGATAGCCCACGTTATTCATAAAAATTGCTCCAGCAGAAACTTATTAGTAATCTGAAGTCTCTTCTAATATCTTTTCTTTAACAGTATTGAAATAAATTATCATTATTTTTTCAATATTTTAATGTGTTTCGCATAACTTGTTAAATCCATTTGTAGCTCGAGAATGGGAGCTCTACAACGACAGTAAGTGGGGGAATTAAAATATCATTATATCTGTATTTCAATACCCCTATCAATTTTTTCACTATATTCAATTAGTACGCACCAAATCTGAATTTTTGCTGGCGCACTTTCTATGCACACAAGCTCTGACTCGGTCTAGTGCTAATTAAGAGGCACTTATATTAAGATCCCTTTTTTGTAGTTCTTGAAAACTCTATTGTATGATACTGTAATTTTCATCTATATATTTTGAATCATTTTGTAAATTTTCGCTCTTGAGCGAGCGTGAGCGCCAGAGCTATTGAAACAATAAAGTAAGTACGTCCTGTACTACTGTAAAATATTTGGCATAATATGACGCGGCTCTAACTATCTACGCCATCTTGTTGGTAATTATTAGCTGTGGAGGCAGCGGCATGTTTGGATATATTTCTTTAAAAAGGCGGACTCTATGAACTTTCAAGAATATTTTATGAATCATTAGGTACTAGAAGTCAAAGTGCGAGAGAAAATTGTATTTATGAAACTAACTGAACTTTCGTATAGCGTCTGGGAGGAGAATGAAATCTTCTTGGATCACTACTTAAGCTTACATTTTCATCTACAAAGTCTAGCCAGAGGCAAACGAGTTTTATTTGCATTTGTATCTTAATAAATAATGCTACTTAAAGTATAACTTGCTAGATAAGTTATCTAAATTAAATACGCATTTGTAATAATCCACAATATTAGCACACAGCTGACATTTTTTGGGTTTTTTCAGCTCTAAGCGTGTTACTACAAAACATGCAACACATAGTATATCATAGTAGTTTAACCTCTAAGCAAACGTCAAATCCTATACGTTTTTGTCTCTAAACAAGTGTTGAACAGGAGTTATTTTTTTTGTGGTAGAACTCAATAAATTTATCAAAGCATAAATGATACTCAACATGAATCCAACAGTGTATGTAAGGTCATCTCTAAATTCACTTGCCGGGTGCCAGCCGCCGCCGGGCGAACCGAATGAATCGTGGCCGCCCGGCCCATACATACCATACCATACATATGGACCATACAATTATATACGCCACTTGTGCACTGAATTTTTAAATATACCTGCGTATTTTGTTTTTTAGCAGGTACTGAAAAAGTACCGTGCTTATTTCGTGCTGCTTACGGTCTGTGATCCTTCAACATTGGTGTTATCCTTGGATAGTCGGGATCAGGAGAGTAAAAAAGCTTCCAATTTATTGTTATTGCTATTTGAGAGCACGAAAATAAGAGTGGATTTAAATGTTACTACAAAGTTCTTGAAGTGATATTTTAACTGAAGAAAGTAAGTTTAGTTTATCCCTCAAATTCTCAAAGTAATTAATTAATTATGAGTTTAATTTAGTGACACTACAAAAACTAAGACGATTTTTTGGTGTTATTAAGTTAATAATAAGACAATTTATAAATAACTAAATAGATGTATTATATTGATGTCATTTTTTAAATTATCTTCTTAGTTTCTTCCTTTGAGAACCCATTTCTTTCGGGTAAGGACATCCTCAGTCGAAAATCAAATTCGTAGGTTTCGCACGCTACTATTACTATAGCTATTACCATGACATAAGGTTGAAAAACGCGATACAATTTTTAGTTTGTTGACATTAATTATGCCATTAGTTCTCTTATTTGACCCAAAATGTTATCAGATGGTACATTGCCATTCAATAAGCAATTTACGTAAATAACACAGATAAATATTGTAAGCCGTGAACTAATAAAATAATGCAAATATCCTTCAATTAGGTTAATCAAGGCAGGGATCCAGATCTTGGAATCGGAACCATGTTAATTGAACTATTAGTGATTGGTAGCTTGTTGGATTTATTGCTGTAAGAAAATGTGGGGTCGCAGTGGGATACTTTAAGAGCAGATTTTTTTCAAAATCCAATAGGCCCTTTTATTTTTTACCTTTGACGCATGATGCATGTGGTAAATATGGGTAGAGGACACCTAAAAAAATAAAGAATGATAGATAATATTGAACTAAAGTGTCACGTTAACGAGATAATTGTAAGTAGAGATACATATTTGAAAACATTGATTGTTTAATTCCAATTATCTCAAAAACTTACACTTTATGGCACCATATTACCATAATGTTTTGTTTGTTTAGGTGTCCCCACCACATTTACCACATTCATCATGCGACAATAGAAAATATTGAGAGGGGACCGTCTTCAAAGCCGTCGGTTGGATTTTGAAAAAGCCTGCTCTGAGAGTATTTCATTATGGCATGTATTAAATGCGGCGACAAATTAATATGAATACGGGTTTAAAAAAAAAGTAGAGTGGGTACCATACATAATAGGTTGGCAGCTAATAAGGAGTATCATAATGAGTACAAGGTGGTAGCTTAATAAATCGGTTTTTAGCTCCGTTTCAAACTAGCATCGAGATTTTCTTTTGGCAACTGAATTTTTGTCTAAGCGGAAACTTGATGATGAATTAAAAATTGAAAATGGGCATTCATAAATAATACAAATCAGATACTATTTAAAATTGTTTGTATGAAAAACAAAGATAGTTATATAATACATATATTGTGCGACTTTTAAAAGCTTTGAATAAACTCTAAAATTACATGCAAAAACATATTTTGTGACTTTTATTTTTTCTACTATGAAAGGTGAATAATTTAAAAAGGGTAGTATTTAAACGAGTGACTTTATTACTAAGTGAGCGACTGACTGCGAGTGACGAGAAATTAACAGAACAGCAACTTACAAACATTAATTTGAGTTACTTAAAATACAAAATGAGAAGCTTCATAACATTAGAGCGACCTAATATTTGTTTGAGTGTCAACCCCGATTGCAAAGGAGCCACAATAACAACCCCGATTGCAAAGGAGCCACAATAACAACCCCGATTGAAAAGGAGCCACAATAACAACCCCGATTGCAAAGGAGCCACAATAACTACTCCGATTGCAAAGGAGCCACAATAACAACCCCGATTGCAAAGGAGCCACAATAACTACTCTAGCCAGTCGTTTTTGTTTGCATACGCTCCGGTTTGGCTTCTTCAAGGTTCTAACCTAACCTATAACCCGATTGAAAACTAGCCACAATAACCTACTCTAGCCAGTTCAATAGTTTCAGCCTTATAGCAAGGCCTATTATATGTTTGCACATATAGAATTTGGAAATTTTAGGGCAATGTTTCTTGGGCCTTCCGCCGTTTTCATTAAATTATGATGTAAAAAAATGTATAATGACCCCTTATTACTTATTTGTAGTACTCGTTTTAACATTTCGAGCTGCCTACAAATCAGAGCCCGAAAGTGGGGTTTTAGATGGCACGTAATAGTTGATAATATACTATTAGATATGCCACCCCGCTAAGATTAGTCGCCCACTCATTATTTATAGCTCCTAGACTATTATTTCAACTGGCTTGTGTATAACGCAACAGCTATTTCTTAGTTTTTATGACACCTTATTTTTGAAGTTTGGTTAATATTATTGGCGCGAAAATATTTCATCGCTGGTAAGTTATTTTATTAGTTGTACTTAGTCGCCTTTTACGTTGTTAGTCACCTGAAAAATAATAATAAGTATGAAAACAAATTAATGTCTACCAATCGTAGGTCGTAGGTGCATGCATACCATGCAAAATTACCACACTCTATAAATTTTGCATGGTATGCATGCAGACAACCAATAGAGTAGGATTGCTAGTACATACATATGTAGTACCTATTCGTTTTCTCTGGTAGAGGCTTGTTAGAGGTACTCGTATATAAAACTATATAGACATCAACTTTGTTTGAACGCAATTCGCCCAAAGGCACATAATACTCCATCCGCATTTAGATCTGAACACTGCCACTCAAAATTTAAGGTTAGTGGCTATACCTAGCCATACTGTTTAGTATTTCTCTATCTTGATAGATAAAGCTGATAAAAAATGACCGACAATTATTAGGTCAGACGAAAACGCTGCGGGCCTAAAATGTATGGCCAGAACATCCGGTACTTGGCAGCTTATCATAATTAACAGATTATTATACCTGTAATTGGAGCCTCCACTCATTATTCTCACTTATTTTTTGCAGGCATTTAGCCAAAGTTAAATTGTTTATGCTAAGGTCTGCTTTGTAAATTTATAGGTGATGCTTTTGCTTCCTCGATGTCTCGTTCAAAAAAATAACTCGCGTGAGGGATTAATGACGGAGCTGATATCAAATATCTGTTTAGCGGATTTTTCCCTTGACACACTGAAAAGGATCCGACGGATTTAATATTATACATTTTAATCCCGAACCCTCTGGGATGAGGTCACTTGTAAATCAATTACTACAACGAACTAAAACACCGAAATCCTAATTACAGTTTCGCATGTTGCGGACAATGCGGGTTCACTGAATTAAATGATGATTGTGTCCTAAACAGTAACCCGGGGAACACCAGGGACTGAAACCTCAGCTCAACTTTAGGTGCTATTTCTAAACCCTTAAGAGTGAAATTGTGACGGTATCCTTACCGATGCTGTACTAAAGCTATTAAACCCTCGTCTCAATCTCTACTATCGAATAAGCTTTGCGTGTCTAATCACTAGAAAGGTTAATTGACACAAATTAAACTATTTTACATTTCAAAGGCGAGGTAAAGATAAAGTTCTTTTACGCTCTGTATTTAGAGTTCGATCTTCTAGTACGGGTCAAGCAAGCTATCGGACTAGATACCTGATATAGCTACACTAGACTATATCTTTTTTAGTATTTCGTGCGATACTGAATCTGACGCCACGACCTCTAATTTCCTTCATTGACCCGACTAACTAGCGTCACATTATTTTGAAGTTAAATGATGAAATTATGTACCTATATGTAGAATGTAGTAAGAAATGAAGACTAGTATTAATAACTATTCATTACCAGTGGTTCCGCGAGAACAGTAAACCTCGCTTGTTTAAAATTTGAAGCTTGAGGCCTGCAGAAGTACATTAGATGTTTGATGATCGATGACGCTGAGTCAGTCCGTGACAAAATGACGGAACTTTGTGTATATGCAATTACTTATTGCATATACACTAATGTGTATATGCAATAAGTATATAAAGTATATATATAATAACTTCGGCTGTCGTTTCCAATCTATCGGTACAAATTGACTGAACTTCTGGAAGTTTCCTATTTAAATAGTCCTATAAGTCACATAATATTCGGTGTCATTTACTACAACATAGTTACACGGGGGTCGAAAATACCCCGAACTGCTTCGCCCTCCACATTTTTTTCACATCTTGTGTAGAATGATGTGTTTAGTGTGCCTCTCAAATTCGGTTACAATCCGTTGCTAAATAACGCCATAATGAACTCCCCCCTTTCCCCGCCTATTCTTCCCCTAATCAAAAATCGGGATCGACAAAAAGTAAAATAACTTGTAAGCAAATTTTCGTCAAAATCGTTTGAAAAATGCGACCTGTAAACGAGAACACACAGACAGACGAGGGCATTTTCGGTCAATCCCAGAACTGGACGCTGCGATCGCTTCGCTCGCTCAGTAATGCGTAAATGACTGTTCATCACTTTTACTGCCATCAATATTCATTAATTTGCGTTTTAAATATGAGCGTGTCACGTTGCACATCATCAAGCTCACTAATTAGTATATTCCCCCCCCCCCCCCCCCCCCCCACCAGCGCCTGCGTGTCATCGTCAGCTAATCAAGCGATCTGGGGTGGCCAGACGATGCGTGTGTGCTTCCACGCGAATACAGCACATAAGCATATCAAGCTAGAGGCCGTTTTAGTTTGCGGACATACTCAAGGACCTTTTGTTCAGCTGGTATCAGCTGTGATAGGCGCCAGTGCACCATTAATTTGAATTATTACGAACGATAAATCAATTATTGTAGATTTTATTGTATTTATCTACTAAATTAACTAAGAATATCTTTTTCTGATATTTTCTTTGTAGCGTCGCACAACTAGGTTAATAAGAGAGCAACGCGCTACATAAAAAAATCTATTGTCGTTTTTTTGTGGTTTATCTACAATGAGCAGATGTTTCTGGTATTCGATTAGAGTATCCTTTCTATCTTTCTATCTTTGTTTTTGAAGTACTCTAACCTAATGCCTTAGTAAAGTTAAACACAATAACAAACCTTAATATGAGAAGTGCCTAACCTCCTCGACACAGCGGAATCCTAGTGGGGAAGTTAGGAACTCAACCTAACCTCCTCGACACAGCGGAATCCTAGTGGGGAAGTTAGGAACTCAACCTAACCTCCTCGACACAGCGGAATCCTAGTGGGGAAGTTAGGAACTCAACCTAACCTCCTCGACACAGCGGAATCCTAGTGGGGAAGTAAGGAACTCAACCTAACCTCCTCGACACAGCGGAATCCTAGTGGGGAAGTAAGGAACTCAACCTAACCTCCTCGACACAGCGGAATCCTAGTGGGGAAGTTAGGAACTCAACCTAACCTCCTCGACACAGCGGAATCCTAGTGGGGAAGTTAGGAACTCAACCTAACCTCCTCGACACAGCGGAATCCTAGTGGGGAAGTTAGGAACTCAACCTAACCTCCTCGACACAGCGGAATCCTAGTGGGGAAGTAAGGAACTCAACCTAACCTCCTCGACACAGCGGAATCCTAGTGGGGAAGTAAGGAACTCAACCTAACCTCCTCGACACAGCGGAATCCTAGTGGGGAAGTTAGGAACTCAACCTAACCTCCTCGACACAGCGGAATCCTAGTGGGGAAGTTAGGAACTCAACCTAACCTCCTCGACACAGCGGAATCCTAGTGGGGAAGTTAGGAACTCAACCTAACCTCCTCGACACAGCGGAATCCTAGTGGGGAAGTTAGGAACTCAACCTAACCTCCTCGACACAGCGGAATCCTAGTGGGGAAGTTAGGAACTCAACCTAACCTCCTCGACACAGCGGAATCCTAGTGGGGAAGTTAGGAACTCAACCTAACCTCCTCGACACAGCGGAATCCTAGTGGGGAAGTTAGGAACTCAACCTAACCTCCTCGACACAGCGGAATCCTAGTGGGGAAGTTAGGAACTCAACCTAACCTCCTCGACACAGCGGAATCCTAGTGGGGAAGTTAGGAACTCAACCTAACCTCCTCGACACAGCGGAATCCTAGTGGGGAAGTTAGGAACTCAACCTAACCTCCTCGACACAGCGGAATCCTAGTGGGGAAGTTAGGAACTCAACCTAACCTCCTCGACACAGCGGAATCCTAGTGGGGAAGTTAGGAACTCAACCTAACCTCCTCGACACAGCGGAATCCTAGTGGGGAAGTTAGGAACTCAACCTAACCTCCTCGACACAGCGGAATCCTAGTGGGGAAGTTAGGAACTCAACCTAACCTCCTTGACACAGCGGAATCCTAGTGGGGAAGTTAGGAACTCAACCTAACCTCCTCGACACAGCGGAATCCTAGTGGGGAAGTTAGGAACTCAACCTAACCTCCTTGACACAGCGGAATCCTAGTGGGGAAGTTAGGAACTCAACCTAACCTCCTCGACACAGCGGAATCCTAGTGGGGAAGTTAGGAACTCAACCTAACCTCCTCGACACAGCGGAATCCTAGTGGGGAAGTTAGGAACTCAACCTAACCTCCTCGACACAGCGGAATCCTAGTGGGGAAGTTAGGAACTCAACCTAACCTCCTCTACACAGCGGAATCCTAGTGGGGAAGTTAGGAACTCAACCTAACCTCCTCGACACAGCGGAATCCTAGTGGGGAAGTTAGGAACTCAACCTAACCTCCTCGACACAGCGGAATCCTAGTGGGGAAGTTAGGAACTCAACCTAACCTCCTCTACACAGCGGAATCCTAGTGGGGAAGTTAGGAACTCAACCTAACCTCCTCGACACAGCGGAATCCTAGTGGGGAAGTTAGGAACTCAACCTAACCTCCTCGACACAGCGGAATCCTAGTGGGGAAGTTAGGAACTCAACCTAACCTCCTCGACACAGCGGAATCCTAGTGGGGAAGTTAGGAACTCAACCTAACCTCCTCGACACAGCGGAATCCTAGTGGGGAAGTTAGGAACTCAACCTAACCTCCTCTACACAGCGGAATCCTAGTGGGGAAGTTAGGAACTCAACCTAACCTCCTCGACACAGCGGAATCCTAGTGGGGAAGTTAGGAACTTAACCTAACCTCCTCGACACAGCGGAATCCTAGTGGGGAAGTTAGGAACTCAACCTAACCTCCTAGACACAGCGGAATCCTAGTGGGGAAGTTAGGAACTCAACCTAACCTCCTCGACACAGCGGAATCCTAGTGGGGAAGTTAGGAACTCAACCTAACCTCCTCGACACAGCGGAATCCTAGTGGGGAAGTTAGGAACTCAACCTAACCTCCTCGACACAGCGGAATCCTAGTGGGGAAGTTAGGAACTCAACCTAACCTCCTCGACACAGCGGAATCCTAGTGGGGAAGTTAGGAACTCAACCTAACCTCCTCGACACAGCGGAATCCTAGTGGGGAAGTTAGGAACTTAACCTAACCTCCTCGACACAGCGGAATCCTCGTGGGGAAGTTAGGAACTCAACCTAACCTCCTCGACACAGCGGAATCCTAGTGGGGAAGTTAGGAACTCAACCTAACCTCCTCTACACAGCGGAATCCTAGTGGGGAAGTTAGGAACTCAACCTAACCTCCTCGACACAGCGGAATCCTAGTGGGGAAGTTAGGAACTCAACCTAACCTCCTCGACACAGCGGAATCCTAGTGGGGAAGTTAGGAACTTAACCTAACCTCCTCGACACAGCGGAATCCTAGTGGGGAAGTTAGGAACTCAACCTAACCTCCTCGACACAGCGGAATCCTAGTGGGGAAGTTAGGAACTCAACCTAACCTCCTCGACACAGCGGAATCCTAGTGGGGAAGTTAGGAACTCAACCTAACCTCCTCGACACAGCGGAATCCTAGTGGGGAAGTTAGGAACTCAACCTAACCTCCTCGACACAGCGGAATCCTAGTGGGGAAGTTAGGAACTCAACCTAACCTCCTCGACACAGCGGAATCCTAGTGGGGAAGTTAGGAACTCAACCTAACCTCCTCGACACAGCGGAATCCTAGTGGGGAAGTTAGGAACTCAACCTAACCTCCTCGACACAGCGGAATCCTAGCGGGGAAGTTAGGAACTCAACCTAACCTCCTCGACACAGCGGAATCCTAGTGGGGAAGTTAGGAACTCAACCTAACCTCCTCGACACAGCGGAATCCTAGTGGGGAAGTTAGGAACTCAACCTAACCTCCTCGACACAGCGGAATCCTAGTGGGGAAGTTAGGAACTCAACCTAACCTCCTCGACACAGCGGAATCCTAGTGGGGAAGTTAGGAACTCAACCTAACCTCCTCGACACAGCGGAATCCTAGTGGGGAAGTTAGGAACTCAACCTAACCTCCTCTACACAGCGGAATCCTAGTGGGGAAGTTAGGAACTCAACCTAACCTCCTCGACACAGCGGAATCCTAGTGGGGAAGTTAGGAACTCAACCTAACCTCCTCGACACAGCGGAATCCTAGTGGGGAAGTTAGGAACTCAACCTAACCTCCTCGACACAGCGGAATCCTAGTGGGGAAGTTAGGAACTCAACCTAACCTCCTCGACACAGCGGAATCCTAGTGGGGAAGTTAGGAACTCAACCTAACCTCCTCGACACAGCGGAATCCTAGTGGGGAAGTTAGGAACTCAACCTAACCTCCTCGACACAGCGGAATCCTAGTGGGGAAGTTAGGAACTCAACCTAACCTCCTCGACACAGCGGAATCCTAGTGGGGAAGTTAGGAACTCAACCTAACCTCCTCGACACAGCGGAATCCTAGTGGGGAAGTTAGGAACTCAACCTAACCTAGCGCTAGCCTGAACAGTTATTTAAATATTCTAAGTTTAATTTGTCACTAGGTTAAGATTGTGTAAAGTTTTTGCGACAAATAAATTCGTTTATTATTATTATCCTGCGACATGCCCAAAACCTAAAAATAGAATAATAAATATAATATGACTAATCTCGTACTTTTTGTGCATACTTCCACTTTCATGAATAGTTATTAGGTCAGTTGTACATTATAAGACATTTTGCAAACATCTGTTTCGTTGTCTTCGTTCCGCGCATTGCAGATTATACGAGATATGAAATTAGTCCAATTCGTGTGGGAGCGTGGGATACACATTATGTACTCTATCAACAACAAAAAACAGCCAAGTGCGAGTTGGACTCGCGCACCGAGGATTCCGCACAAATCGCATATTTTTTAGTGAAGGGTCTATAAATTTACGGTTTTCAGATTTATTCCTTTACTTGTGCTATAATACCTTGGAACTGGAAGTATCTATAGGTTTTTTAATCCCTTGCGAGTTTCGAGCAAATTCAGCAAAATTGTGACATCGACTGATGTATCTTTGACGTGATTGCGGTGACCGCGTTCATCTATAAGTTTGTAAACTAAACTTCAAGAGACCACAGACTTGAGTAATAGATATTAATTTCAACTTGATACCTCCACCTGAGAAAAAGGGTCTTGACAGACAGAGTGAAGTGATCCTATAATAATATAATAATAATAATAATAATAATAATAGTTGTTTATTTCCAGACTACTATAAGGGTTACTTATTTCCTTTTAATGTACGGAACCCTAAAAATTCAATGTATGTGTATCAAAGACGACCGGTCATGCCAAGCGGGTAATGACCCTGCCTACGAAGCTGACGGTCCTGGGTTCCAATCCCCCTAGGAGCAAATATTTGTGTGATGAGCATGCATATTTGTTTCTTAGTCTTGGATGTTTTCTATGTATTTACATAAGTATTTATCTCTATTAAATATATCGTCGTCTAGTACCCATAACACAGGCCTTGTTGAGCTTACTATGTGCCTAGATCGATTTGTGTAAGATTGTCCTCTAATATTTATTTATTTTCATTATTATTATGATTTAAATTAATATAAAGGGAAACGGGGCTTAGAGACACAATTTTCTCTGATGATAAGATTCGAGAGTAGCAGGAGATGTGTGGCCAGTAGGTAACTCAGATCAAGACACGGGACTTGGCAACGTACACACCACGCCGGCGCCGGCCACTTTATCTCAATATACTGATATCAACTTATACAAATCAACTTATACAAGGGAATCATCCATTAATTATAACAACTGCACTGCTTTTCTAAATAAAGATTCGATAGTCGATAACAATAAATTCAATGAATCCGGATGTGACGCTGGGGTTTGGGCTCTGCCTACTTCCGGGTCTCTGCCTACTCCTGCTCCGTCCGTGTTTGATCCCCGGTTGGGGACAAAGGAAAAAACCCAGGTCTTGGATGTTTATATGTGTGTGACGACGCTGTTTCTGGTTCTCACGACACAGGTTATCCTAGTGTGAGGCCAGAAGCATTTTGGATATGTAAAAAACGTTTAGTGATACAATCTATGCAAAAAAAATATTACAGTCGTTTGGCTTATTTGCTAGTATCGTTTAAAACCAAATTTTGAATCTATGAAATGAAATGAAATAATGAAGTTCCGTTTATTTCACCAAATCATAAATTACAAAATTAAATGTCAGTGCTAGCAACTAAACTAGGTTTTCACCTGTATTTTAGAAACCAGTTCCTCTCACATAAAAACATGCTTACAATTAGGTTCATTTCAAATATTGATAAAATATCTAAAGGGTTGATCGGATGTATTGGCACAAAACTAATAATGCATTGCGTAATTTTATTATAACTGAATTAAATTTAAGTCTGTCGATTATCTGCCATGGTTGATAAATCCAGATTACAATTACTATTCAAAATTGATTCAATATCTATCCCTAAATAATTATAGCCTTTCAACTTTCAAGAACAATGAATAATACCAATTCGGAATACAGAGGTTTGAACAATTTAATCAAAATGATATCGAGAGGCTTTTAATGAGTTGGTTCCGGTTCAGTTCCGAGGCACACTAATCCCATCACAAGCACGGGGCGCACGGGGCGCACGGGGCGCCGCGCAGTGAGGAACACATTTGAATTACAAATACCGCAGTGACACATGAAATTGTATGAAATTGCATTATCCGAGGACGAAACAATGGGCGCCGATTTGGGTTTCGTTAGTTTGCTGTGTTGTAATTTAGGCGGGTAAAAAGTATTTGAGGTGTTGTATGGATATAAGTTCGGTGTATTGTATAGCCGTTGGATCATTGCCGTGGGGTAGGGTAACTATAGTAAAATACTTCATTTGAACAGTACAATAGACAAAATTATGTTTTCAGTATAAAATTTTTGGTAATTAGTGTAAATCCTATTTTTAAATCGCAGAAACCTCAAAATCGTACCAAAGTCGAAGTCATTTCCAAACGTTGGACCACTATGGGAGAAGAAGGGCGTAGAAACTCCCACAGGTTGATAAATAATAATAATAATTCCTTAGACACTATTTACACACATTGATCTAGCCCCAAACTAGGATTCCCTGTATCTTTGGTACTAGACAACGATACACATACTTATATAGATAAATATTATACTTAGATAGACAAAAACAACAATGACTAGGGTACAAACATCCGTTGTCATCAAACAATTAGTTGCCCCCACCGGGACTCGAACCCGGGGCCCTTGGCTTCGTAAGCAGGGTCACTGCCGACTCGGCCAGTCGGGTCGATTTTTAGAACCTTTTTAAAAATTGGTTGTGCAAATACAATATTAATTATTAGTTATTATAAGCAGGAATAAATTATTACAAAATTATTAACAGCAAGGTCTGTGTTGAGCCAGATTAACCCAACCCCATACAGTCCCGTCATTGAAGTAATCTTGAACATTGTAATATCCCTTTTTCGACAAAGTCGCTTTAACATGCTTTTTAAATTGCTCAAATGGCAATTCCAAAACTCCTATCACATATTGCCTACTTTGCTACTAAAGCGCTTAGAAAACTCTATAGTAGCCAGTAGCCAAGGCCGATATTCAAATGAGCTCCCAACAACAGGCACCAGGTCTGCAGAATACAGCAGATAAGTTGGGGAGCGGATAATAGGGCGCAGATTGCCTAACAAAGACTCATTATGGCTGGCGAGGCGAGTTGACAGAGCGGTATTCAGTAAACAGCCCTGTACCTTTGTGCCCTACCTACCTGTGTATGTGTGGGGCGGGGAGAGAGGAAGACACAATATCCTGTTGTAAGAAATGGCGGCGGGCGTCATAGTATAACACAATACGCGAGGCGGTTGATAATTATTTTGGAGGGAATGAAAAGTGACGTAAGATTGTTTGTGTGTGTGATGAGATGTGTTTGCTCCAATTCTGTAAAAAATAACTTATAAAGCTGGAGGTTTCTAGTCGCCTCTTTGCCTCCAGCATCTAAAACATTGAGGTGACGGAATTCAAATTGAGTTCTATATTTCCCTGTACCTTATACATGTGTTAGTTTAAGATTTGACATTCTCCAAATGTTACCTATGTGTTTCTTATGGAAATAAACTCTTTTTGAATTTGAATTTGAATTTTGAATTTTTTAACCTACGGCATGTTGATTTTATGGCGTTTTTTTAAGGAACCCTTATAGTTTCGTCAAGTCTGTCTGTCCGTCCGTCCATCCGTCCGTATGTCACGGCTATTTTATGCAGAAACTATTAGGACTAAGTCGAAACTTAGTATGTAGCTGTATTCTCTGAACCGCTTTACGATTTTTATTCAAAAATTGAAATAATTAAAGGGCGAAATAATTAAATTAAATTGAATCAAAAAAAAATATTTTTCATCAAACCTAGTGTGGGGTTGTCTATAGGTCTTTAAAAATGACATTGAGGTTCCTGAAATAATTTTTTCTCAAAGTAAATCGTTAAAGAGACAAATCCTTCCAAAGCGGAAAAATGTGTGTTGCCCCTCCCTCTAACTTTTGAAGTAAGAGAGTGAAAAATCTACCAAAAATATATGCTGTATAACTCAATACACACTTTCAACGGTTTGAACAAAATATAATGAGCAGTTTTTAAGACATGAAACATTTATTAGAAACCGCAAAGATAACTATGTCATTAATACAAACACTATGAAAAACAAAGTTACATCACAAACGTCCTGTCACATAATTACTTGCTACAGCAGAAACCTTCATGGGTGAGTCCGATTCGCACTTGGCAACTTTTTAGGTATGATTGTATTGATTGCAGTATCTCTATATGGAGATGGCGTGAGTATATTATATATATATAGCAAATACTTTGTTCGTCCTGTCTAGACTATGCCCTTGGCTAAGTTAGGTTTCAGTACCTAAGTTACGTACATTAATAAGCATCATTAGCATCGTCCCTAACTTTTATGTAGTTATTACTGTTAAATTACTGTTTTTAACTATTCCTATGAATTCCGTTTGAAATCTTACTTAAAATACTTCATCTTATTCTGGGAAATGATAGTTAGGTATCATGGTAATATTGGCACATTGACTTCCGACGAAACCAAGAGAAGCTCCTATTCCTGCACAAGGTCTGTAATAATCACTTGGACATGAGTAACATTCTGGGCCACATCGAACTGACAGTCCCTTTCAACTGTCCACGCAACCGCATTTCCGACACCCTCCTTAGACCTCTATGTAGAACAAACACTTACAAGCACTCGCCTTTACCTGGAATGTACGACAAATGTAACAACATCTTTATTAAAACCAACATAGATATATTTCATCCTGAAACCAACAAACAAGCACATTTACATACAAGCACATTTCATTGCTTTGACGACCCGAATGGCTGATGACGCTGCCTACGAAGCCAAGGGTCCCGGGTTCGAGTCCCGGTGGGGGCAAATATTTGTTTGATGGGAACGGATGTTTGTACCCTAGTCATGGTTGTTTATCTATCTAAGTATAATATTTATCTATATAAGTATGTGTATCGTTGTCTAGTACCCAAGATACAGGGAATCCTAATTTGGGGCTAGATCAATGTGTGTAAATAGTGTCTAAGGTATTATTATTCATTATTATTGCTTCTGGCCCCACACTAGGATACCCTGTGTCGTGGGAACCAGAAATAGCGACATCACAAACATAACATCCAAGTCCTGTTTTTTTTTCTTTATCCACAACCGGGGATCTGACCCGGGACCTCTCACCTCTCGCACGGTAGGCAGAGTCTCTACCGCAGCGCCACAGAGGAGAGAAAAGTTATTTGCAAAAAAAGTGTATTTTTCCTAACTATTATTAGTCTAATCTAATCTAACTAATATCATAAATGTGAAAGTAGCGATGTTTGGATGTTTGGATGTTTGTGTGTTTGTGCCTCAATCACGCTAAAACGGCTGAACGGATTTGAATTAAATTTAGCACAGAGATAGTTTATGAGCTAGATTAACATATAGGATAATTTTAATCCGACTGCACCAGAAGGAGGGTAACGTTATCTCGGTTAATAATAATTCCTATGAACACGCAGATGAAGTTGCGGGCATCAGCTAGATTATTATAAATCTAGATCCTAAGTTAAATCATTTTCAAATTCTAAGTTAAATTATTCTCAAAATTATGTTTACTGATACAACAACAGTCAATGTTGTGCTCATCTATAATAGGCACTCATATAAGAACATTACCGCCATTTCTATTGTAATATTTTGTAGATGTAGAGTGTTGATGTTGGTGTGCCTAATTAAATAAATAAAATTATGCACAACTTGGTCTTGGTGCCCTTTTGGCTAACTGCACTTACTCAAACTTATGTACCATTTACTCAGATTGTTAATTGATTGATAAGGCGGCTCTCATTGCAGTAGATACCAACACTTATTTAATACAACATCACAAAAACAATTTAACACAAACCATGACGTGGGCGCAACCTCTGCCATCCGCATGGGGAAACGAGTGAATCTATGTGCCTATGTGACAAACACACTCCAGCTAGAGTCTCAATTCTTTTCTCATTACACTTTTTCCCCTCAGCATCTTTTTGCCACATAGTCAGTAAGCCGGTGTGTCAAGACAAGTGGCTGGGCAGGTCGACGTAGTTTCAACCGACTGTGGCAGACTACAAAGCATTCCTGTGAGGGGCATTGTCACTTGACAAACGTTAATTAAAAAAAGTTTGTCAAAAAGCCTTGTTGGAGGACGGGAGTTTGCATAGGCTGATTGTGCTGGTACAGGAAGCTCGGGTAGCACTCAGTGTAGATGTAAGACCGGTAAAGAAAGGACTTGTGTGCTACTAATAGTAGTTTATTTGACTGATACATAATGCCTAATTATTATAACGAATACGAATATTCGTATTCGCCGAATAATAGACATTTGCTGAATATTCGTATTCGGCGAATACGCGCGTCGGTCGTCGGCACGTAAAAATACGACGATCCAGTGGCCTTTTGGCGAGAAGATGTCCATTTTCCAAGTCTGAAAAAACTCGCCCAAAAATATGTTTCACTGAAGCCATGTTCAGTCGCCTCGGAAAGACTTTTTTCATCAGCTGGAAACATCCAGACTAAAAAACAAATCGCCTAAAACCAGAAAATCTACAAATTTTATGTTTTTTAAATAAAAATTTGCCTATTGTAAATTTTAATTATTAGTATAGAAATTCATCAAGTTAATTAGTCTTTTAGTACCATGGCGAGATATTCGTATTCGTATTCGTATTCACCGAATAGTAGGTTTGATATTCGTATTCGTATTCGTAACAGTAGTATTCGTTGCATCACTCTAATTATGTACAGTTACATACACTAGTTTATCTACACACATGTCATAAGCTCTCTTTGATGTGTTCAGGAACCGCATGTTTGACCGGCATTGTGGCATTGAGTTGTTTTGCTTGTTCTGTAGTACCAACTTCACAGACAAAGTAGGGGCGGCACGCAGGCGGGCGTCGGCGTTCGAAATTTGAATGTCATAATATGTAGAAAATTTACACATTATAGTCATAATGTGCAATATTCAGATAAGAAATGAATGTTTACAAAGTGGTTTAACATTATGCTGATCGTAACGTGCGGTTTTTGGACGCAGTAAAGAGGGTTTATGATACGCGTGTAGATAAAAACTCTAAGAAGGCATTATTAAATTTTATGCCAGGTTATAATATGTATATAATATAATCTTATGCGTTCCAAATTCGGTGGACGAAAGGATTATTACAAATAAGAAAAAGGGATATTACAATGTTCAAGATTACCTACTTAAATGACGGGACTGCATGGGGTTAATCTGGCTCAAGACAGATCTTGCTATTAATAATTTTGTAATTATTTATTCCTGCTTATTAATCATAATAATTATTTTTTTCATATTTGTATTAGTTAAGCACAACCAATTTTGAAAAGAGATCTAACAATCAATCAAGAGAGTGGGTGTTTCTACGCCCTTCTTCTCCCACAGTGGTCCAATGTAGAGTAGAGGCAAAAAATTACGTTTGCTAAGTATATGTAAATATCTACAGTAATAAAGTACTTTGACTTTGACTTTGATTTGACTAAATGTTTAGTCAGTGGCTGCTTCGGGTTTGGTACCGAGTCCCGCCACGTCGAGTATTTGGAACCGAGTCCCGCCACGTCGAATAACCTCTACGTCTACCCTGTAAAGTAATTTTAGTAAATGAGTAGACGTAGGGGCTCCTCGACGTGGCGGCACCAACCTTCTTCGGTCCATAGCCGGGGGGGGAGTGGGAGCCCCCTATTTAGAGACAAACTAGTTCGCCCCTGGAGCGCTTTAGCATATCAGACTTCAATGACTATTGGCTTGTGTTTAAACGTTACCAAAAACGCACCCTATTTTACTACCAATAAATTCGAAATGACTGCCAGAATGGATAAATGTCCACCAAATTGTGTTTGGATAAATGATCACCAAAATTCTTTTTATGTTTTGTGTACTTAAGTTTATATTTTAAGTATTTTTTGTTGTTCTTACATGTTCAACCTAAAAGGGGGCTTCGCTTCGCTCACCCCCTTTACCCTTCAACTAAGCTACCGCAGTATTTTGCCCTGATAATTTTTGCAGCTTTTGGTGTTCATTTATCCATTTTATTTATTTATTACGAGCCCACCATGTCCCACTGCTGGGCAAAGGCCTCTCTCCCCCTCTTCCACTCTATCCGATCCTGAGCGGTCTCCCTCCACTCATTGTCCCATAGACCCAGCTCATCACTCCATTTTGGGTAGGAAAAAAATATTTTTCACTTCTCATGCTCGAAAAAGTACTACTTTATGCAGGATCTAGGCGACATAAAGTTGAATTTTATGCTCTTGTGCATAAAAGTAGCTTTTTAAATGTGTCTACACTAAGACAGTGACCATTTAGCCCATACAGCCAAAAACAATTAATTGTACATGGATAAAACTTGCTAATTTATAATATTTCCATCCCTATTTGCATTTTTGATTTATAATAAGATAATACGAAAAAGAAACTAAATATCAAAACGTGTTTACCACAAAAAAAAAACATTATTCCAAAATAATTTAAGAATAGGCTGTATATTTTTTTTCT
This sequence comes from Argyresthia goedartella, assembly GCA_949825045.1. Taxonomy (NCBI): domain Eukaryota; kingdom Metazoa; phylum Arthropoda; class Insecta; order Lepidoptera; family Argyresthiidae; genus Argyresthia; species Argyresthia goedartella. The sequence goes on along the minus strand of OX463812.1, from coordinate 27,408,378 downwards.
TTGCCCGAAAATTATGCAGGAAAATTAAAAAAAAGTAAAGTAGCGGGAAAGAAGCCGTGAACTTTTCGTATTGAATTATAATTAAAGAAATGTTAATACGTTATGTTACTGTTTTATTTTCTCGCAATCGAAGTGAAAAGCAGAGTTTATAACTCGTCCACAAAACCATTTTTATCCTCGATATTACTATCAGCCCTCGCCTTCGGCTCGGGCTGCTAAAAGTCTCAGATAAGAAATGGATCGTTTTGTGCACTTGTTGTAAAATCTACTATTGGTGATCATTATATTTGTTGCCATGACTATTGGTTTCCTTCAACGTGACACATACTGATTCAGCCCGTTTCCCCTCGCAGCGCAGTTACCTGGAGCAGTACGGCTACCTGCGGCGCGGCGGCGGAGAGCCGGAGATTGCGAACCTGGTGCACGCGGACGCGGCGCAGGCGCAGGAGGACGACTTCAGGATCGCTGTGAAGACCCTACAGGTCAGGGGCTAAGCTATTCTGTTTATTGAATCGTCGACGACGACAATCGACATCCTGCCCCGAGTATGCCTGTTTTACATTCAAACGAGGCAGAGTTTCAGTGAAATTTTCGTTAAATCGAAATCATCTATATCTGTTTGGCTACGTTTGGTACACAAGATTTGACAATAGTACGACTAAATGAGACTGGTCTAGAATTCACTAAACCCTTACCTCTATCCTCGGGAGCTTTATTTTCTCAGATAGATACAATACAAATACTATTTATTAAAGCGACGATGGCGACAATCGACACTAGTAGTATATTTTTTTTAAACGCTTTAATTTCTTATGTTTCTTTTTGCCAGACATTTTTCTATGCAATAATTTTCCAGATGTTTATTTCCTTATAAGCATACACTTTATGCTTGATTTAACTTACATCCATTCACGTCACGCCTTTTCCCATACCTGGTGGCAGAGGCACATATGCGCCCCCGTTTAGTCAGTTTTCACTATTCCTTTTTGCGTGACAGGGGGCTAGCTCATCGCCACAGCTAACGAGATATGTATGACACAAAACGAACACAAAAAATACAACAAGTTAGGCGTCGCGGAATCAAATTGCCAGCCAGCCTACTTAATCGATTTAATAAATCGCACGCCATTGTATATTATTAGTCCGATAGTACACTATGTGGACGTTCTAACGGTGATGGAAAACATCGTGAGGAATCCTTCATATCTCCTTAGCTGCGGCGATGGGCTAGCCCCTTATCACGCAAAATGGACGTGTACGGATGTAAGTTAAATCAAGCATAAAATATTTGAGGAAATAAGCACCTGGAAAACTATTATATATGTATATCAAAAATACGGATTGAGAAAATAAATAGGTACATAGAAAAATATATGTCTGGCAAAAAGAAACAGAAGAAATGAAGAAAAAAGAAAGAAGAGAAGAAAGAAAGCGTAGACAAAAAATACTACAAGTAAAAAAATCGCATGGAAAAAATCAATCGGGGGAAAAAACGCGAATGGAAAAAAAATACAAGGACAATATTATTTCGGTAAATTTATCTATACACTCTAATTTAATCTCCTAGCGCCATCTTGTGATATTATCGTATCTGTGATTTCAGTGTAATTTTTGTATAGGGCCTAATTTTACAAATCGGTGCTTACTACTAGCACGTTTTATTCAGCTCAGCTCATATAATGCATTCTCTTATCCCCAGGAGTACGGCGGTATCCCCGTGACAGGCGAGCTGGACGAGGCCACCAAGGAGCTGATGAAGAAGAGACGCTGTGGCCGGCCTGACGTGGAGGAGCAGCAAGGCGACAGGAGACGGAAGCGGTTCGCGGTGCAGGGCGAGAAGTGGAAACACACCAACTTGACTTGGAGGTATGTGCTACTTTGTTAATGATTTTGTTTTAACAGGGCTAACGACAAACTATTTTAGTCTTTAAGTTGATGTGCATGGATGGGTCTCATTTCCTTATCGCTATCTAATGGATTAGAGGCACAGAATCTTCCCTATACAATAGATAGCTCTATTGATTGATACCCTTCGATCTCCACTCACTGCACAGACTAATAAAGAGGGTGCTTTCACGGTACCTACCTAAATAAAACATTTTGTACTGCTAGCGCCATCTTGCGAGTAATAATAAAACTGAAAGTGTCCATTATTTGTCACTAGATAACGTGGCTGTACATAGCCTTCACAATAGTTCAGCTACTTTCCACCAGATGACGCTTCTGTATTGTAGCTCGGCTACTCACTAATAGACAGCGCTACCGTGGACTAACATATTGATAGCGCTACTGTGGGCTAACTCACAATATACTTCATAGATGGCGCTTTGTAGTTCGTTCGTAATTTGCACACATAGATGCCGCTGAAAGCTTTAACCGTAAAATAGGGTAAGTAGAAATCCAAGGGTGAATTCAATAGCTTTTCCCTCTTTTCTACAGTACCGTGATGTACATTTGGGTACCTAACGAAGGTAAGGTCTATCTAGCATCCAACCGGCCAAGGCATTATCTAAGTTAAGTGAATACCTGCCTACACCGCCGCTGGTTTTTTTTTAATGAATTTACTATTTTGCGTAAGGAACCGTTTTTCATCTTTTCCATACGATAACCGCTCTTTTGAAACCAAAGAGAATCCATTATGTTCATTCCTAGGATGCCTAGCTTACGCAAAGATAAGGTTATTCTCTGTCTAGTAGCAGTTATCGGTGCATCGGATTGAGAGAGGGTGGCCTGGCCTTGGCCACATCGTACATTTTACGGAGACCATTCCCCCGCATCGCTATTTGCTTTAAGGCCACATAAAATTGATGACAAATAATAGTTAAATCACGGACATCGTAAAAGTTACGACACTTTCCGCGTGGCTTAATTAAAAGACTCTGTGGGTTTGTCCGAGAGAATCATCCCCTGTTGTCGCCTGCGAGTGTGGGACATTCACTTATTTAGGTTTATGCCGGCACGGACACGAAAATGTAGAACCTATCTAAGACTATAGCAACTGCAATTTGAAAGGTTTTGAACTACATTAATCAATCATCTGTTAGTTACTTACACAAACCGTATATACCTACCTACCTACCAATGGCGATACCTTCCTCTACAGATCCGCGTGCGGGAAAAGACTGCTTTGCTGAAATTGTGTTATTATATTGAAGATCTCAGAGCATTTCCACTAGAACATTGCGCACCGTATTCAAATGAAGTAAAAACACAAGCTAATTCAAACTCTGCGTTCGCCTGATATTGTTGTAACATTGTTACAGTTCATTCTGTAGTTTTCCCTGCGTTACCGTGTTCCCCTGGCCGGCACGCGGATAATTTGAAAAGTTCACAATCACCTGCCCCCGGTGGTGGCTCGCCGGCGCCGCTCGGTGCGGCTTCAGCACAATTTCCTGTCGAATTAATGGTGTGTCAATATTGTAGTCCTCCATTAGTGGTTTGCGCGCGAACAGGCAATAAAACGGGCAGCGCCATCTCGCGGGCGGTTTATGAGAATGTGGCGCCGCCGGAGTCTCGCGACTGCCCTTCAACCGTTTGTGAGTGCCGGCCGTCTTCTTGTTGCGCTCTCTCACGGAAATCTGTGTAGGTGGGTAGGTACCTACAATCAATTGCTTAGATTGTCCAGTTATCCTTTGCCGCATAAACAAAAGGTACAAAGTTCTAAGTAACAATAAAGTATCCACAAAAATCCAGTGATTGTCTCAAAAAGTGTAAGAACCGGTCGAAAAGATAGGTGCTATTGAAAATCGAAAAGGGTCTTACAAAAATATACCTAGTCATATTATTCTTGCGTAATTCTTTGAGTAATAAACATTCCTATTCAAAGGCGTAATTAGAAACCCTTTCCTCAGTCACTGACTGCAATCTCCAATAAAATTGACCCTTAATTGATTGATTGATTAGAAAACTATCAGGTTTTCATTAGGTTATTAGGTGCCCCCTAACTGGACGACGTACTCTTGGAATTGACGGCTTGAAAGTATTCCACAAGTTAGATTAAAGTCTTTTATGTAGGCAAGTTACTATCCTTGAGTGAGCCCACATGATGTTTACGGATAAAATCAAATAAACCGTAGCTATTTCAAAAAATATCGCTTTATCTTTCAACGAGCACATTTCTGCATTGAATACCCTGTTTAACAAGCCTTTCACAGTAAATAGGCTGTATAAGACACCCGCCAGAGGCTTATTACATGGTAATATTGCTGTATTGTTTTCGCCTTGTCGCTGACAGGCGTACGACAGGCGTTTCGCTCTCCCGCCGCGCTCGCCGCGTGGCGCTGTCATCGCCACTCAATCCGACGAGCGGACAATTATAATCTGAAATTGACGCCAGCTGCTTTGCACAACAATACGGGGACATTGAATCGCGTGCGGAGGCAGGTGGATGGTTGTACTTACCTAAGTGTTGAATCGGCACATCGCGTCAGCTTTAGTATTGAAACAGTGAGACTCTAACCTGACCAAAAGAGATTGTTGGCAGGCTCAAGATACATTTATTAATCACAGGGTCGTGAGTCGAATATTGGTGATATAGTTGAAACGCTGGATAGGGACTCGCCGGGAATTTGTAGATTTCAGCTCCTTGGTAGTCTCAATCCAACTGGTCCACTTCTCCAGACGTCAACAAGTGATTATGCGGTAGCGCCAGGAGGATATTATTCCTCGGCGTGGAACCGATTCAGAGCTCCGTTAGCGCCAGGAGGATATTATTCCTCGGCGTGGAACCGATTCAGAGCTCCGTTAGCGCCAGGAGGATATTATTCCTCGGCGTGGAACCCTGGAAAGAGACCAGTGTGAATGATAGGAATACAAAAGCGCTACAGCGCCCAGCTATCAGGCGACGGCTCCCCACACGGAGACTTCCGACGAGGGCCCTAGGGTAATTAGGATCTAAGAGTGCCGCAGTCCAATAGACACTGTATAGAAAAGGGAAATACATAGAGAGTATAAAATACACGAAAATAAGAAAGACTAACTACGAACCAATGCTTACCCATGGATTGGGGATAGTAGGGAAGTTTCATATCAACAACTGCACTTTACAGCAACTAAACATTCAGCTCCATTACAGTACTGAAGGGACTAGCCCATCGCCGCAACTAAAGGCGTGACTTAAAAATTATTGATGCAGAAGATACAACCTCACGTTTCAGAGCTCAAACAATGTCTGCCTCAAAAAAAACAATCAGCTGCCAGACGAGATTCCAGACCCGAATTTCCGAATTTCTATAGTTGTACTTTTTATCTGGCTAATCCGCCAGTAGCCAATATGGTCAAAGAGGTAGTACGTTACATACCCGTCTTGTTTGGGTAGGATTTTACCTGATAAAATCCGCTAAGATACTAACTAAACTAAACTAAGTTACCAAATTAACTACTTAAGATAAAATTCTCTAAAGCTCGCCATCTACAATGTCAGAGAAATATATAACTAACAGTCTAGCTCAACTACATACAAACATCACACATTCGTACCAACAACCAGACATCAGAATTCATACTAAGTTCATACAAGAGTTCACACTAACATCGTGTAAACACAGCCTTACACACAGGGTGCCATTATTATAGCCAAATGCACACCCAGACTAACTGTCAGAAGTTGAAAAATAAGCAAGATCCCTTGAACTAAAATAAGAACCTTAGTACATAAACGCCCCGATAGCTTAGCTACTATCGTAACGCAGAATAACACCATGAGGGGCAGCTCCCTCAAGTGTTCAAGACTTCCTGCACCGTTAGTGGGTACAGAAAATAATAATAGAGTAGAATATCTATTCTACAACAAAGAGTAAAAAAGTAGAGAATTATAGTTCAAGAGGCCATAAGCTAAAGTAACAGACATTGCAGAGTAACGTTACACAATAAAGAACTTTTACATAGCTGTAGATATAGATGGTTTTTAGAATACAAGGGTCAAAATACTTATTACAAGGAATCGCTAACTACTATTGAATAAGACAGAACGCTGTCGCAGCCTATCTTCAGACAGAAGGTGCTCTCAGACGGACACAGATCGCTCGGCGACAGATATTTTATAGGAAACGTCATGTTTACTACCTATCTAGTAAACTATACAAATTTACATGAAAGTAAGCAGAGTACACGACTAACGCCCGGTTTCTGGTACAAAATCAAGCCATTGATCTACCGTTTTGACAGCTGAAATTGATAAAGGACTGTCAACAACAGATTAAATGTACGAGAAATCGGCCGCTAAACACTAACCTTATTTATTATTTAATAGTCCGAAAAGTTTCCCTACTAAAATCTTCACAATTTATTAATTTATTTTTCGTACTGAGAATTTGGAGGAAAATATTTATCAACAATTATAATATGACAACGGCCGTCAGACTGCGACCATAAATAATGTAGAAATGAGGTAGGTACCCAGATAAACGATCAAATATACTCCTGTCAGACAAAAATAAACAACAAAATATACAAGCTACGAAAGAAATCTAGCGTTCTACGGCGCTCTTATGGCCTAACTACTCTGACCAGACATAAAACTCTATCACCAATATTCCCTTAATCCGGGCGCCATTGAAACAGTGAGACTCTAACCTGACCAAAAGAGATTGTTGGCAGGCTCAAGATACATTTATTAATCACAGGGTCGTGAGTCGAATATTGGTGATATAGTTGAAACGCTGGATAGGGACTCGCCGGGAATTTGTAGATTTCAGCTCCTTGGTAGTCTCAATCCAACTGGTCCACTTCTCCAGACGTCAACAAGTGATTATGCGGTAGCGCCAGGAGGATATTATTCCTCGGCGTGGAACCGATTCAGAGCTCCGTTAGCGCCAGGAGGATATTATTCCTCGGCGTGGAACCGATTCAGAGCTCCGTTAGCGCCAGGAGGATATTATTCCTCGGCGTGGAACCCTGGAAAGAGACCAGTGTGAATGATAGGAATACAAAAGCGCTACAGCGCCCAGCTATCAGGCGACGGCTCCCCACACGGAGACTTCCGACGAGGGCCCTAGGGTAATTAGGATCTAAGAGTGCCGCAGTCCAATAGACACTGTATAGAAAAGGGAAATACATAGAGAGTATAAAATACACGAAAATAAGAAAGACTAACTACGAACCAATGCTTACCCATGGATTGGGGATAGTAGGGAAGTTTCATATCAACAACTGCACTTTACAGCAACTAAACATTCAGCTCCATTACAGTACTGAAGGGACTAGCCCATCGCCGCAACTAAAGGCGTGACTTAAAAATTATTGATGCAGAAGATACAACCTCACGTTTCAGAGCTCAAACAATGTCTGCGTCAAAAAAAACAATCAGCTGCCAGACGAGATTCCAGACCCGAATTTCCGAATTTCTATAGTTGTACTTTTTATCTGGCTAATCCGCCAGTAGCCAATATGGTCAAAGAGGTAGTACGTTACAGTATAAATGACAGAAGGTGAATGTAGTCATATTATAAGGTTGCTAGGGAGGGACAAATCCTAGTACCTACTGTGCTGTGGCGTGCATTGAACTTTTTGCTGGAAAAGCAATCAGAAGGTCAAGTCTAACAATAATATAACAAATAATAAAAAATACACTGAAAAAATCAAAACCATATGAAATTTTTCACTCTAGTGTAGACAGTGCCTACCTCATACATTTATTTATTTTTAAATTGTTTTGTTTTCATATATTTTATTGAGACTTTATTGACCTTCTGATTGATTTTCCAGCAAAAAAAACAATGCACGCAACTGGCTATGAGCACCTTTGTGTTCATAGTTCATAGGTATAACTGTTTGAGTGATATTATTGTCTACCAGAGTGTAACTAAAAGTGCAGTAAAATTTTTCTTTTTGGGAACTGCAGTTCAGTTGGGTAGAGGCTGTCAGCCTAGTGGCCAACCCGACTGTCAGAAGTCTTCATCCTCTCATGGCTTCTGACACAGCTACGAATACTAGCTATACAATTTCAGCTCTAAATTCCCTTCGCCGTTAAGTTGGCAGCAATGAAACCAGTGTTGCTTTTGAGTGTTACCCACAACTTAGGGAGAAAATAACTAACTCGTACTACTTATAAAAGGGTTCTTATATTTTTGTATGGAGAACTGGTATGCCGTTTTTAAAAAAATTTGATATCTGCGGCCAGAGATGAAACCGATGTCCATCGATAGAGTAAATTATCGAAACACATATGTGTAATTATAAATTTCTAAAACGATGTTATCCTTTGCGAGAAATCTGAGTTTAAAGGGCTAACAAGTTGTTTTTGTCGCCCTTTGAAGTCAGATTTCTCGAAAAGTATATCGTTTTAGAAATTTATAATTAGTCACATTGGTTTGTAAAATGGTACTCTATCGATTGACACCCCTTTCAACACTGGCTGCAGAAATTATGATTTTTAGACAGTTACTTACGGCTGGTATTTAATCGCACATCAAAAATATTGATTTGCACAGCAAAAAGGATCAACAAAAACACGATTTATGTTTTAAATATTTGATGTGTACTTAAGTTTATGTTTTAATAATTTTCTGTTGTTCTTACATGTTCAACCTAACACGAAAGATAAAGGGGGCTTCGCTTCGCTCACTCCCTATATCCTTCACCCAAGCTAAGCTAAGCGTCATTTTGCCCTGAAATTTGCTGTTCAGTATTTTTGATGTGCAGTTTAATATTTCCCGGTACCTACTATGCTAAAATGTTTCATTCCCCTTCTATACGTTGTCGATACTCGTAGGTATCATTTGTATATGATTTACGTATTTCTTATCGTGACGAGGCTGTGGTGCCTACCTGCTATCTTTTTTTAAAGCGGGGAATTTTAATGTGAACCTGGCAAAAAATGGGTAAAAAGTGGATTATTATAGCGATAGTAGAAAACCTATTAGATTGATTCTGAATCTCTTCCTAACAAATACCGATTCCGTGCAAATTTAAATAACACCTCGTGTGAAATAATCCCGCTCAGAGCGCGGGAGAGACCTTCTTATGTATTTGAAGTTGGCGAACATACTTCATACACAACACATACACCTTCTTATGTTTTTGAAGTTGGCGAACATACTTCACACGCAACAACACACCTTCTTATGTATTTGAAGTTGGCGAACATACTTCACACATAACACACACACCTTCTTATGTATTTGAAGTTGGCGAACATACTTCACACACACCTTCTTATGTATTTCTGATATCAATCGTTAAATCTGTCGATTTGAAAATAGAAGGCTTTTCTAGCGATGCGATTGGTCGATTTCTGAATTTGAATAGCTCATTTTATTTATAGAATATCTTGACCTATCAAGAGAGAGGCGCCGTTACTTCAGCAAAACACCCATAATAGTAGTTTATGTGACTGTTACATGATGAAAGTTGTTAAATTACGAGTGTGGGTTGGGTGGGTGTTTCAATCTTAATTATGTATAGTTACATATTCTGCTTTATACATATATACAAATACTATAAGCTCTCTCTGTGATGTATTCAGGAACCGCATGTTACGACCGACATTGCGGCATTGACATTTAATTTCGAATACTACGTCATCTCGACTGGTATTAGAATTGATTTCAAATAATTTTGCTCATTTTTCAGAGATGTTCGAAATTTGAATCAAATTCGATGTTAATAAGAAGCAATAATATAATTTTCACAGATAAACAATGAAGACCTAAAATGTCATAAAAATAATATTGACTCGAACATACCACTACATTTATTTTAGGTTAGGTTATGTGCTAAAAGGTGCAGTTTTCTATGAAATTCTATCGAACATCTTATTTAGTATTTATGGGGAAATATGAAATATTAAACAAAACTGTTTATCTTTAAGCTGGCCGTAATTTGCGGTTCTTATAGAGTGTTTATTAGAATATGCGTGTACATAAAATAATCGAAGTGACATATGTATATAGTAATTTTGCATATTCATTGTAGGTGGACTTCAAGCCCATACCGCCCCCATACCGCCCCCTCTACGCCCCCTATCCCCCCATAAATGGGTCGTACACTTCACGTCTCTCTATTGAAGACATTTCACTATTTCCATTGCTCTTTATCGACCTAGTAAAGAGGTTATTATGCGTAATAAATATTATACCTAGATCTAGGTAGTTGGAGGTAAAACTAGAGTTTATTTCCTCAACCGTAAATATCAATATTAGAAATATCACATTTTATCGGACATCCTTTTTAATTATATACTCAGATAGCCGTCAATGTTTTTAAGAAGGTATAAAATTGAAATAAATGTAATAAACAGCAGCTTTATTCTCAACTCAAACATATACCGATACCCGATACCTTTGAAAGGTAGTGTGATTGTGACTGGGTTTTTTTGTGGAATTGTGTCACAACCATGAAGATATCCTTCAAACATCAATTTCAAAGATATTTTCAAAGGGGAAATATTAAACTGCACATCAATAATCCCGATTTGCACAGCAAATATACTGATTTTCACAGCAAATATCAGGGCAAAATGCTGCGGTAGCTTAGGTGAAGGGCAAAGGGGGTGAGCGAAGCGAACATGTTCAACATGTAAGAACAACATAAAAAGTATTTTTGCTGATCCTTTTTTGCTGTGAAAATCAGTATTTTTGCTGTGCGATGAAATACTAGCCATTTCAAAGGGATAGGGAAAACTAAATTAAACGGTAGGTAAAGGTACTCAGTACAGTCTCGTGTCGTCATGCCATCTCAAAATTAGACCGTCACCGTTACAGCGAATAAGAAAGAAATAAAGAAAGAAAATACTTTTACTTGCCACAAATACAAGAACAAACTATTAAATATAGAATGTATGTGTGTGTGAGTGGCTGCATGCCGATCCGTGTTCGCCGGGATTTCCTTCCTCTGCAACATTTTACGGAATCCACGCTATCCAACCTTCCTACGCGACAGTTTTCAGTTTCTTTCTTCCAGCAGGCCTCGCAGAACTCACGCAGTTCCTCACGCATGCTCACAACTCCACACCGCTCAACACCGCGTCCCATGTTTAGACCCAGGGCCATTCGGTTGTGGAATGCACTCCCCTCAGGGCATCAGGGATAGTTCGTTTTTTTTTTAAAGTCGTGTGACAGCGTCACCACTCTCTTTAGAATTATAGGTAGTATACATGTGAGTATTGATTAGTATATAATAGTAGTAGTAGTATATATAAGTATTTAGTTTAATATTATAGTAATTTTATTTATTATTATTGAATGTTAGTATTCGTTTATTTAATTATATTGTTGTACACATAGGTCTACCCCTGCTCCGCAAAAAACCATTCCCATCGTAACCTGGTTAGCTTGAAGAGAGTTCTTATTAGAGATAAGCTCGCCTTTGTACACAATTTGTAACTTATTTTTTATGTGATTTGTGTGCCAGAACTTTTTTTTCTTGCGTTGTAATTTGTCGCCAGGGAAATGACATCGCTGGCTGGTATCAGTAGTTTGACTAGTTCAGCATCACTGGATCGGCCATAATTATGTGGCTAGTAATAAATAACAGTTTCATTAATAAATATGCATGGGATAGCTTATCTAGCTTTCAGCTGCACAAGTACAGCTCAGCTACTGACTGTCTGCTGACTGAGATTCTTGCGTCGTAAAGTTAAACACGCCGTGACTTTTAAGAAGCTTCCCCCCCCCCCCCCCCCCAACTGTTGTGTTGAGTGCATTTTGCTTATCCACGATGCACAAAACGCATTTAGTATATTTTTAGCTCAATTATGGCAAATATTCTTAGAAAATTTGATGGTACCGTAAAACGTACCTATACATCAAAAAATATGAGAGCAAAAAACGTATTAGTCACTAAGCAGTAACTGTGTACCCCTGGTGGGACTCGAACCCACAATCCCCGGCTTAGGAGGCCGATGCCTTATCCATTAGGCCACAGGGGCTGTTACCTTTAATAGCGAAAAAAGCGATAGCATCGGTTTAGGGGTGAGAGGTACATAGGGTACATCAGTGTCATGTCAGATAACAAATTGATAAGACTCCACTGCCCGACTGCGCCGTTCGTTCATTTGTCACACTAGGGTAGGGACTTGGGAATGTCTTTTGAAGTAGACAAGTTTATTGGGCCGCTATGAACAGTATTTGCAGTCCGTCAAGTTCCATCAATGCATCAATTATATCTACACGAAATAGAGTTAACGCTCTGTTGAAACTTTACTATTATACCATTACCTCTAACAAACTTTAATTTTCACTTCTGTTAGTTCTGGGCCGGTTGGTCAGCTGATTTGTATGGGGAGGTGAAAAATATACGTAGTTGCTCTAATCAAATCAGATGTCGCTAAAAATCCAATAGACATGAACCAATATGATATAAATATGACTACCCTTTTATAATACAGCTGTTAAAATTATTTACTTACAGAATTAAAATGTAATAAGAGTCACTTAGGTAATAATACAATATTTCGCAACTATTGCCACAGCCCGGATAGCTCAGTCGGTAGAGCATTGGACTTTTAATCCAAGGGTCCAGGGTTCAAGTCCCTGTTCGGGCGACTTTATTTTCTCTTTTTGTTTTTATTTTCCGTTCGTTGTTATCTACGGAAAAAGGAAAAACGTGTGTCCGTCCTTATGTGTGTATATAAAACGACCGATTTTGGACCGCTTAAGGTATTGCCAAACGATCGTGTGACGTAATAGTAGTTTATTTATGTGACTGCTACATAATGGAGGGCGAGGAGATACTCGAGAGTGGCGAGTTTATTAATAATATCACTCGAGAGTTATAATGCCTAATTATGTACAGTTACTTACACTAGTTTATCTACACACATATCATAAGCTCTCTTTAATGTGTTCAGGAACCGTATGTTCGACCGGCATGGTGGCATTGATAATTCCTTTGCACTTGTTTAACTTGTTCAGTAGTACCAACTACTTCACAAACAAAGTAGCGGCGGCATGCAGGCGGTCGTCGGCGTTCGAAATTTGAATGTCATAATATGTAGAAAAATTACACATTATGGTCATAATGTGTCATTTTTCGGATAAGAAATGAGTTTTTACCAAGTAGTTTAACATTATGCAGATCGTAACGTGCGGTTTTCGTACGCAGTAAAGAGGGTTTATGATAAGTGTATAGATAAACAAATTAATATTGAATCGTGGGGCCCTTTAAAGAAAAAAAAACGTAGATTTTAAATTCGTTTTTTCATCATTTTGAAGTAAGTAGTTAAAATTTATTGAGTAAAAAAATGACAAAAACGACCTTCCCCCCCCCCCCCCCCCCCCCCGCCTCTCTGAATTATATATTGAAAAAATACTTAATATTATCTGTCTTTACCTAAAATTAGAGGAGACCTTATTAGAATTAGAGGAGAAATATGTATGGTTTAAATAGGAGGCAGTTAAGGAAAAACCAGTTTATCATATAATTCTGAGATATAGGTATGTCAATCGTTTTTGAAAAATTTACCATTCCATCGCATAAACCAGAACAGTCGCAATAACACACAGCGCGTGAGTTGTGATCGGTTCATATTGCATAGCGAATTCAAATTCCTAGAGTCAGAATGATAAGGCTACAGTTTTTTAATTTATTGGTACGGAACCCTTCGAGGGCGAGTCCGACTCGTACATGACCGGTGCCTACATTAGAGATGTTTGTGTATGTGTTGCTTCTCATCGTGAAATCTGGAAAACCAGAGATGAAGGGCGGCAACGACAAACAAGAGCACAATATATGAACTTATTATAATAATATCTTCGTCTTATTACCTTGGACACTACTTATTCACACATTGATCTAGCCCCAAACTAGGATCCCCTGTATCTTGGGTACTAGCCAACGATATACATACTTATATAGATAAATATTATAGTTAGATAGATAAACAACCATTAGGGTACAAACATCCGTTCTCATCAAACAAATATTTGGCCCCACCGGGACTCGAACCCGGGACCATTGGCTTCGATGGCAGGGTCACTGCCGACTTCGCCATCCGGGGCGTCAAAAGGGATTTTATCTACACACATATCATAAACCCTCTTTACTGCGTTCAAAAACCGCACGTTACGATCAGCATTATGTTAAACTACTTGGTAAAAACTCGTTTCGTATCTGGAAAACTACACATAATGGTCATTAAAATGACATTCAAATTTCGAACGCCGACGCCCACCCGCGTGCCGTCCCTAGTTTGTCTGTGAAGTTGATACTGACATTCAAATTTCGAACGCCGACGCCCGCCTGCGTGAAGTTGGTATTAAAGAACAAGCTAAACAATTGCAGAACCACAATGCCGGTCAAACATGCGGTTCCTGAACACATCAAAGAGAGCTTATGATATGTGTGTAGATAAACTAGTGTATGTAACTGTACATAATTAGGCATTAAAACTCTCGAGTGATATTATTATGAAACTCGCCTTCGGCTCGTTTCATAAACCCACTCTCGAGTTTTAATGCCCTCCATTATGCAGCAGTCACATATACTACTATTATGGGAAGAATATATATAATATGTGTATTATTTTGTATAACAAGCTGCCTGACGACTTTAAATTAAACAATACCGAATCCTTGAAAACAGTCTGACAAAATGGCTACAACAACACTGTAACAATATTTAGATTATAAAAAAAATACCAATGGTAATTTTATTTTCAAAAATATTTACAATATTATTGCCTTTCCTATTTTACCAATTGAAATCTAATAATGTAATAACTATTATGATTTTGCATGCTTATACAAAAGCTGAAAACACTGCACATATTTTAAAGTGAAGATCTAGAAGAAGAATCTACAGTTTTCTTGCAACTAAACTTCATTTCATTTATAATTTTTATCTGTCTATGTTATTTCTTTGTTTTTACTTATGTTATTTTTTAACCCCAGTCAAAAAAGAGGTTTTTATATATAAGTTTTAAGCTTCTGTCTGTCTGTAGCACCGGTGCATTCGAGCGAAATTTTAATTTAACGCATTTTTTATTTTGGCTCTAAGTTTTAATTGATTGTACGAGGGGGGTTTAATTTAATTAATTTAATTTAATTTATAGTTATTCTTACTTCCGGTACCCGAAAGAAAAATGAGCAGTGTCAACTTGTTAAACTCTTGTTAAAATGACTTCAGCCTATCACGTGCCGCGTTTTTGAATTGACATACGATTAATTACTTGATATAGGGGTTTGAATTTTTTGTATGGAAGCTGGCATATCGACCCGCCGCCATTTTTATTTTTTTTAATCGCGGCGCACGATGAAAATAGTATTTATGGGTAGAGGACACATAGATGATCAAAAAATGTCAAGTAACATGGTACCCCAAACTGTCACGTTCCTGAGATATTTGGAGGTAAAGATCGACATATGAGTAGAACGACAATCATTAAAGATACACTCATAAGGTTTCTATAGGCGTTCGATTGTATCCAATATATGTCGCTGTCATATCGCGTAGGTCGCAAATCACGTGACATGTTACTTAGCTTGAATACATTTTTAAGTAGGTATGTATTGCAGCTAATTAGATATGTACCTATTTGTACCAAATAACAACTAAAGTAAAATAATTGTACTTCCTAACTACTATTTAAACCGTTGACTGTGTAAGTAGTTAGTTATTGTGACAAAAATGTGTCTTTTGTTTTATTTTTAAACAGTAGTTAGGCAGTACATTTATTTTTACTACAGTTGTTATTTGGTGCAGGTAGATACTACATATCTAACTAGCTGAAATATTTACCTACGTTTAATTGCAATGCGATTTAGTAGATAAATACTTAATTTTAGTGGAAGTTTTCCACCTATTTACCTCCAAATATCTCGGTAACGTGACACTTTAGGGCACCATGTTACTTGACATGTTTTGTTTTCCTATGACTCCTCTTTCATACATACCACTTTCATTGTGCGCCGCGATTTCGATAAAAAAAAACAAAATGGCGGCGGGTCAATATGCCAGATCAGTTCTATCCCCTTTGCACATTCTTTTAGAAACTGGGGGTTAGAGTATCCCGAACATGATATTTTTTTCAACAAAAGTGTATGTAAATGTGTATGTGTAAGTATGTGTATACATACTTACACATACACATTTACATACAGGCACATACATTTCTTTTGGCCCCACACTAGGATACCCTGTGTCTTGGGAACCAGAAACAGCGACGTCAAACACATATAAACATCCAAGACCTAGGGATTTCTTTCTTTACACTTAGCCGGGGATCGAACCCGGGACCTCTCGCGTGGTAGAATGAGCCACAAACGCTGCGCCACAGAGGTCGTCAAAACAATTTAACAAAATGAGTAGAATGAGATTTAGCTTTCATTAAAATTTCTCATTTTATGAATCACCAACTGAACTATATCTTTATATGGGACACTTTTTCCTCGGATGAACTGTTTTAGAGTGAAAAGGTAATGACAAAAAACGTGAGGTAAAAAACACAGTTTTGAAAATGTTTTTCGGGGCTCATATCCTAGACAACGTGGGGAATAAGTAAAAAGTGTATAGAATAAAAGTTGTAGACAATTTTATCAGCTTACATTATGTAGTATAACAAAATGTCCTATGGCGTCGTTTTTAAGATGTAGGCAAAATTCCATAAACCGGGACCTACTCCCCCCCTAGGTCTCATCTCAGAAGGGTCTGGACTTTTAGTATGTTTGTCTGCTTACTAGTCCAATCAAAGTTCCGAAATCAAACCTTCTGCTTTCGACTTCTTCATCTACAATCATTCGTTTCCTAAACTACTATGTATCTACTTAACACGTTGCAGTCCAGTTTATTATTTTTTTCAATAAGAGAACTGTTCGATATTTTTTAATAGAATCGCGGTTACTGTGTAACGAATATTGATTTGACCGAATACCGAATATTCGGCAAAATTTTTGGCCGGCGCGAATATGCACATAAAAATGTTGTGAGTTTTATTATATGTTGCGGGTAACAGATGCGTTGGAAACCCGTATACAGACTGTCCGGTACACGTATTGTGAGGTCATCATCATCATCATCATCACAGCGTCACGCCTTTTCCCATACGGGGTGGCAGAGGCACAATTGTGCCTACTTTGAGCCAGTTATTCAATACTCCTTTTTGCGTGACAGGGGGCTAGCCCATCGCCGCAGCCATGGAGTGATGAAGGTTTCCTCACGATGTTTTCCAGCACCGCTAGAACGTCCGTATAATGTACTTAAGATAAATTAATTATCTCATTGGTACATGGTCAGGAATCGAACCTGCATCTCCTGTGTGAGAAGCAAGCGTGAAACCCATTAGACCACGGAGCTCTTTGTATTGTATATATTGTGAGGTGATCAAGTAGAGCCCAACTCTAGCAAATTTAACCCTTTAATAGTGATGTTGTTGAGTGAGTGAGTTGATGGGCTCACTACATCAAAATGAAGAGAGTTTTTTTTAACTTTAATCTATCACACATAATCATGAATGTGTAAGTAAACAAACGATAGTCAAAAAGATACTTAATGTATTTTAGGTTTCTCGTAATTAATATTTTTCAGCCAATAAAAAAACCATTCGTAAATTAATCGAAACGAAATAAAATTAAAAGGCTTAAATATGTATTTCGAATTACCAGACACACTGGATATTTCATTCGCGGGCTAATCTTGTGAAGACACTTGTTGTACTAATAAACAGTTGTACCAAAAATTTCACTATTTAAAATGGCTTATAATTTGTTATTTCTTGTCTTCACGGTAATTTATTTCAGAAGTGTTTCGTCGATACTTACCTGATGTATTAATCACGTTAATAACGTTTGTATTCATAATTTACTATTCGGCATTTGGGCGAATATTGTGCAACATTCGGCGGAATACCGAGTAATAGAGAAGTGGCCGAATACCGAATAATTTCCGAATATTTGTTGCATCTAGCCGCTACCCGAAGATGTTTCTACATGGGAAAATCACCAAGCTACCTGTTACCACACAACGTGCAAAAAGCCAAATAAGTCAATTGCGATTTGCGTTGTCTTCCCAAGTCAAAGTATAGGTTCTAATCTCTGGGTTAAGTCTAACTGCTGACAGCAGCTAACTTGAGCTGCTGTCAGCACCACCAGTGGTATTAGGTAAGGTTGTCTTCGTGGTTGTTTTTGGGGTTCCGTACCCAAAGAGTGCAAACAGACCCTATCACTAAAACTTCGTTCTCCGTCCGTCTCAAAGCGTCACAGGGCTGTATCTCTTGAACGTAGGCAGGATACGTGGTATGGTAAGGAATACTCTTCGTGTGAGTCCAACTCGCACCTGGCTGGTTTTGAGTCTTTGTCATGCAGTCTATCCGCAGTCGGATTCTTCTGTATTTTCGGTGTTGTTTGACACTTGGTTGTTGGTTCTCATTTATTTTTTTGTTCCTCCAGGAGACCTCCCTGCTATGTCCGAGTCCCCACATATTAAGCGGGCATCAGCTCGTGTGGTATACGGACCAAAAATAGCCCCTTGTTTTTTACAGTTTACGATAATTGATTTAACTGTGAGCCATGGAGTTGTTGGTTCTCACTAAACTCTCTACGTGATGTAGAGTAAGCACTCCGCTGGAGTTTGACCCGTCCAGACGATATATCCACACGATGTCACCTACCGATGCCGATGCCGATGCCGATGCCCGAGATCGCACCACAAGGGCCCGACAGAAAGCGAGTGGACACTCACTGGTGCGGGTCAACTTTGCATTCCATAGGAATGGAATGGAACGTAAAAGGTTTAAGCGCTACCTCTCTTTCCATCTGCCGGGCCTGGGAAGACTACCAGCAGGGGTAGTTTCACCAGGTCGCCGGCGAACTATTCCCCGCTGAAACTCTAATTAAGCCGGAGTGTTGGAGCGCCTTCGGAGGCAGGGGGTCGCGGCGATCGCACACTTGCACTTTTAATTAATTTATTTATCGAGTTCACGGATCGACGGCGCAACTCGCGCCGACGCCCTCCCCGCCGCCGGGTATATAACGGCGCGAGGTCGTGCGACATCCGTCAGTCTTCTCGGGGCTGCGTCGGGCGCCGCCCGCCGGCCGCCCGCCCCCTGCGAACGTCTCGGGAGCACGTTACTTTTAAAATTATATTATTTTATTTGAGTAATTTTTGATTTTGTTCGTGGGTATTGGCTATGTTAGGGCGGGGGTGTGGTGCTAGCGGCTGCGAGCTTGAGGTAAGTGCCTGCATATCCGCCCGCCCACGCGTATTACAGCTGTTTTGCTTCAGCCTCCTTGCCTTTCCATTACCCAACTTATAACCCTTAGATTTTATTTTGCAACTTATAGTTTCATTAGCTTTGATTGTTTGTTTGCTGATTTCTGGATTTATTTTGCATGAACTGCTATTTCGTTAATTAAGATTTACCATGTGATTGCACACAATATTTAGACAGAATTAATTTTATGTTGAGGTTTCAAGATTTAAATATTTATACAGGAATTTCCTCGAAGGATATGGGAGATTCTTGCTAATCCTGATGTAATTTTGATTATGTAATTATGATCAATAATATCTTTCAACAACGGTCTTACTTATGAGGTAGTTTTATAACTACGATTCAATTGCGTAAAACCACACCCGGGAGCCTGGACTACCTACTGAAATATCCATTATTATTTACTGTCGGGTACTTACAGACTTCGCTTGCGTTTTATACATCTGCAGATAAAATAAACATACGAATCAAAGGTAATAAAAGGTTACGAGCTGCTGGCATCGTCATTTTACAATACATGGCGAGCCTGTAACAGGGCGGAACACTTTTTATATCGCGCATCGATGTAGCTACCATTTTACGACAGCATTCATAATCCAACCAGGCAACTCGCCTAAGGCACTAGTGGGGCAGAGAATGTAAAACTGTACAATTCACAGTCAGACTCGTCCATAGGACGTCGCACACAGAAAAAAACTACCACAGCGCCGATCAGTCAGAAGCTCTCCACCAGCGATGTGAATCTGTGCAGCCTGCCCAGAGTCAGGTCGAGGCGAGCCCAAGTACAGTGGCTGTAATTACTATCTCAGGAACTCCCTCTTAATTTGCTTAATTCGCCCGCACCCGCTAACCGTCTGGTTTAATGGGATATCTGAACGATGCGCATTGTTTCCGAATGTCTCGTCTCCACTCGTTGTTTCCACTACAATTTCGCTGTAATAAGCCTATTTAATTAACCGAGCTATTATTATCCAGGCGAGTTTGCTTAGCTACGGGCGAGTTTCGTAAAAGGTGACGGAAATGAGTGCATTTTTTTTGCGCTTTCAAGGACATATATTAAGGTACATAGTATGTTTTCCAATAATATAATTTGGTACCCTCTTGGATGCGAAGAGTAGGTACTAACTAACTTACTTGTGGATTTTTCAGAAACTAAGTGCGATTTTATCGGGGAAAATGTAGCAAATTCTCATTTCCCAACTATCTCCGACAGTCTATTTGAAAGGGGAGAATAAAACCGCTGCAAATGTGCAAGCTCTTTACGACAGCAAATATTTCGGTCCATTGAATGAGTAAAAATAAAGGATATTACAAACCGGAAAATAATACCGCTTCCAAGATTGCTTTTGTGTGGTTTGCAATATAGGCCCAGGTACATGCATGTGCTGGTGCCGGCCACTGTATTTAGAGCATGAATTTTAGATATGCGCGGCCGGGGACAATATCACCGAATGTAAGCCAACGTTACATTATTTACCAAAGTTGCAGTTGCTTAGCAACGGACCCGTACACTTTGACATTATGCCCCGCCTTTTTTGTGCGAACACCGTATCGTTACACTGCTACTAGCAGGACACGATACTCCGACAATCACATGTTAGACTCTAAAACCTAGGCTCTAACAGTTAAAGTCTAGCTTTTATACACTAAAACCCAGAAGGGAGCTCTCTTCGCGTCTCCTCTGCATAAGCGAGTATGGTTAGCGGAAGGCGCTATTTCCCTCTGCTCTCGTGTTTGAATTCAGTACAAGCCGTCACTCGTCGGCTGATGGGAGCCGGCCGGGTACCCGCGGGTACGCGCACATAGACCTCGTTACAAATATTAAGATTTATACCGCGCGGCCCCGAGAGAGTTCCCGACGCATAACAATAAACAAGGATGATGTGACACCATTTAGCTCGACTGTTTTTTGTAAAGTAATTTTGGTTTAGCTCGACGTAAGGGCCCTCTTAAGGGCCGTAAGACGAAGAACACCAAATAATTTAATAGGCGTGAGCTTGTGTATATTGTCTTTTAAAGAAAATTGCAATAATGCGAGGAAACAAGCTGTTGGCGTAATTAACTCGCACCGCACCGTTCCGCACTTATAGGAAGACGTTGGAGACTTTCTAAGGCATGGCATAAAACAAGTAAGAATTGCTTCCAGCTCTGACTATTTCAAAAAGTATGATGATTGCGTTTCGGAAGCAAGTGCGCGGCATCGAATCTAACATACACGATGTCAGGTACAACTGGAAACACAATCAAAAATGTTTGCGCATGGAGACAGTGCGGTCCGATATTCTCTGCCCCGTCCTTCCGTGCCGCTTTCCGGATCCGGACCCGGCCCGCTCTCCGGTAAACACTCGTGTGTTTTCCGTTCCATTTTCAGCACTAAAAAGAGGTACATTTTTAAACAGAAGCATTGTGGGAGTGCACTGAGGCCCGGCAACAATCCCAGCCAGCGCATTCAGTCAGCGTGCCCAGGGAGAATCATCAATATAAAAATAATATTTTTTGGCGGTTGAGTTTGCTTAGTTTTGACTGCCATTTCTTCGATAGTATTTAATAAGCATAAAATGGCTTTTAGCTTATTTCTTTTAAGTTGAAAAGACGTGTACATGACCTACGTTAGAAGTTCAAAGACATAGCAAATACGCTAAACAATAATTCATTAAATATTGTGATTGGGCGAACAATGCCGGGGTTCATTTGAGTTTCCTTTATTTCAGTGAGTCCAGGCGACTGATTCCTTGTTAATGACCGGGTGCACATTGCAGCGACGTGCCGAGCCAGCACAAGCTGACCCCGGCGGTGTGCAAAATGCAAATTTCGCGTCAGACTAACAACAAACGTCCATAAAAAATGTTTACCCACCGAGCGGTTGCACTGCTCTTAATTGTTCATTGCCGTTTTAAACGATCGCAGGTTTTTTATTTAAATCAAAAGTTGCTTCTGTTCACTGTGGTCGTGGTGGTGGTGGTAGCGCGTGATACAGTTATCCTGACTGCAAATGAAATATCAAAAGAGTGGACTTTTGTCTGGTAAATGCTCTCTATGTATCTACATATAGATACTTATAGTCCTCGTCAATCATTATGCAATCTGCAGTGGAAATAATGCAATGCTCCTTTGGGTTGTAATTAAAAAAATAGAAGTTTCAAAGCCACACATTAATATTTGTGTATTTGCTACAGTAAAATCTATTGTGCCCTGGTACATGTGCATTCCTCGCGGGACTCGGGCGGCGGCGGGGGTGAGGCGTCAAGCGGGGCGGGAGCGGGGGGGCGGTCTGGACTCACTCGACGGAGCTCTTTACCATTTCTGCAGCTCTGGTGTTATTTCTGTCTGCCTCGCTGGCGCCCAACTTATTATGCAAGGTCATTGTAGTCCACTCTCGACACTCCACAGAGTCTCACTAGAAATGTGTGTCACTCCATGAACGAGCACTATTCTCGTAGCATCTCACCGTGTTCGCATATTTCATTTCTATGCTGCGGATTTATGTTACGTACTTATCATTTTCCTTTATCATTTTGCCTTACAGCCGGCATAAAGCTCGGCGAGTAATGGGTGACATCGTTCGCGTAGCAATTTGTCGATGATTGGACGTCAGATCGTAGCGCTACGAAACGCCACTGCCCCGCCGCCGCCCGTAGCCGTCTCCGTAGCGGGTAGCCGACAAGTCCGTAGCACATGATTGCTACGGGCGCAGTTTTGATCGACTACCGGGCGGTCCGCTTCCAATCCTATCTAGGTAGCTCAATCAAAGCTCGTCGTGTTTACGTAAAATCGAGCAAAATAAATTTTCAGAGCTCGCTCTGTCGAAATTCGAGCACATTTGCCGATTTCCGCCACATCTCACATTTCCTGCCGTCTCGTCGGCGGCGAGTGGCGAGGCGACGGCTCTCGCTCACCCGCTGAAGTCTGACGTTATGTTTTGGGACATTTTGAACGACTATTTTTATTTCATCATAATTCCGTTTTCAATTTGTAGCGAGGACGCCGTCGGCCTCCGCGGCGAGATTGGCGTGTAAAACTCGCGTAAACATCGGAGCGGTTGCGGCCGAGTTACTCGCAACTGTAACCGGTTTATGCCGGTGCAGAGTGTTAAAAGATAACGTTCTTTATGTGTGTAATCATTTTGTGTAACGATGAGCATCCCGCTTGTGAGTGTTATTAAGGCGTTCCCATATTCGCTATGGAAGAGCTTTCAGGCTCATGCACTGAACAGAAGTGGCCGATAAATATCTGTGCAATATCGCAGTCTGCTGCGTTGCGTTGCAAGCTCACCATTCTCCCAACGACTTTCACTTTTCTTATTTGCTCTATACTTATTGAAATCAGTATGAGATTATACCAAACTATTGAGCAGTTCGTTGGCGCGTGAGGTTTCTACACTTCATTCATAAAAAATACTCTCTAAGTTGGTTTACTATAAACAACCCAAATAGTAAAATAAACATCAATTCAATTCAATTTATTAATTGTATGACGGCACACACAATATACAATAGGAGAGTAGTGTCCCATACCAGAGTAACTCCGTATCATGAGATACCAAAGTTGGTTACATCGTGCCTTAACTACCCAATGAAAATTACCTTCTAAGCAGTATCTATTGTAACATGCTTTATAATTTATTATAATATAAAAATATAGTTGTACGTCCATATTAATCTTAATCTATTTGCTAACGCTACTATGGTCGGGCTCTCAGCCCATGTACATATTAACGTCCACGAATGAGTTTGATACCGGCACTCTGTTAGAAACTGTGTGATTGCAAATTTAAGCGCTTGCAGCTAATACACGTATGAATAACATTGTGCCAACCAACCCACTCGACATTCATTTCCCCTGGCGACCCTCTCTCCTAACAAGTTACCTTGCGACGCCGCCTTAAGGCACTCATAACCTGGCCACATACCGACTGAAACCGCATTAAGTAGCTAGAACGCTCTCGGCCCAACAGCGGTATTCCACATTTATTCAACCAGTTTTGAGCATCGAAACTCTTTGGGCAAACGAAACAACGTTTCCGTATTCAATTGATTCAATTCAGAGTAGGCACAAGGGGTTTGCTTGATTGCCGCTCGCCATTTCGTGTGAGCATCTTTCATGAAACTATGAACTTCTTATTCTTAGAGTCTAATCTAGGGGTGAAAGGGAGGCGGCTAGGTCGGGGCATATTACATACCATTAATAACTATAGGTACTAGCTCAGATACTATAGTACTGGACTACGAAGGGTTGACGACCAACGACCCAACCCAAGATGTCCCGGGTTCGAGCACCGGCTGGGGACGAAAAAAAAAACCCCCCAGGTCTTGGATGTTTATATGTGTGTGACGTCGCTGTTTCCGGTTCCCACGACACAGTGTGGGGCCGAAGCAATGTAGGTGCCTGTATATAATTTAAGTTTTTTATGAGTCTATTATTTGATGGTCGGACTTTCTGATTTCTAGCGCCCCTGCTGGCTATTCACTCCATATTTTCAGCCACTAACCGAGGTCTATCATTATCATTACGACTAGATATTCACCAATTGATCTGTAGGTTTGTATAGGGCGTAATTTTCGCCATTTGAATAGGCGTGTTGAAAATACGTTGTGGCACTGATGAAGGCGCAGGGTTTGGCGCCCTATAATCCGGCCACGGTGCTTGAATGCGAGCGAACGAGCGGGCGGTCGGCGCTAGAGTGGCCCTTCAATCAGCCCTCCTTGCCGCAGGATGTCGCGGGGGCGAAGTATGCAGCGCGGGGGCGGGCGGCGGCGGGGCAGGCCTTTAAGCTCTAGGCTCTTTGACACGAGCCACTAGCGCGCTCTTCAAGTAATGATTCATTCTGCTGATGAGTGACGCGGCTAATGCGGCAGTTTTTGAATGTCCCTACCCCCTTATTGCTTGGTAAAAGGGTTACGATGACGTCTTTGGGAGTCGTCTCCGTGTTTCCGTTCCACATTAAGTATCAATAGGAGGTTGGAACCGTGACAAGTCTAACAATTGGGCTGGTTAACACTTTATTTACTTTTATTATTTTATATAACAGGGTTATTTACTTTAGCAGCCTTTATGTAGTTCAAAAATGTATATCGGCGTAATACTTTTTATATTATTTGTTGTATTACGCAAACCCTACAGGGTAGTTAACTCTTTTGATGAACGTTATAAAGCGGCTTAGCGCCGATGGCAAACAAGTGGATTGACAATATCCTCGCCCAGTGAGCTGCTCTCTCTCTGCGGTGTCGGTGGCATCGGGGGCGGGGTTGCGGGGGCGGCTAGGGTAACCCTGCATGATATAGATAAAATCTCGACAATAAACCTGATTTTTGAAAGACCTGACATTCCGCTAAGACCACCCCAATAGTGCGAGACGTTCATAGTAGTTATGGTAGATATCAAATTACAGCTCTGCACGCTAATTTATATGTATATTACTGCATTTTCTAGTGTATTGAAACCTACTAAAGAAAGTAAATAGTTCCTATGCTGCATAAACATATGATTGATGAACTTAATTTCTTTAAAATTTGAATAATCCCGAAAATCCTGACATTTTCAATCCTGATAGGAACCTCAAAATCCTGCCATATCATCACAGACTATATAGGGATCATATCATGACAACTCTGGTAACCCTGGGGCGGAGCTGATGCGATCGACGCATCACTGCGCGGCGACAAAGTCCTCCATTGTGGCGGGAATCTCCATTTTGAAAAACAAAAGAGTCGCCCGCGCGATCTCGCTATCCACCCTGGATGTACGGACGTAGGTTGGCATAGTCAAGTTGGGATGCATAATCGATAAATAGACATTATTTCATCTTACACCCTCATTGACTGCCTTCTTAGTCGTGTTTGTGACCTCTGGAAGTATTAGAGTGTTCCGTACCCGAAGGGTCCAAACTGGACCCTATCACTAAGCCTGTATTTGGTTATTTAGCCATATTATATAAAAGCAGCTTTCGGACCATACATATTTCATCCTGTTACGTGAAGCGTTACAGTAAGCTTTGTTGGAATAATTGTTTTAATCTACTGACAGTTCCAATTAAAAGTTTTGTTTTTATCCCTTTGAAGCTTTAGCGGTCCAAGTTGTGAGGACACGTGTCAACTGAGTCGGTGTATATAGGTATGTGCCACTCCATGTTTTTCCGTGTTCTTATGACGCCTATGTGACGAGACTCTCTTCTTTACACGTCTACGCTAATTGTACTCTTTAAAAAAGTCTTGGCTTCCGGGACAACGTCTACGTAAAATCTTTACGAGTAAAATTTCCAACGCGCTATTGTGTTACGGCTCACTGCTATGGCGTGAATGGTTTATTCGTCTGCGTACAGTGCACTTTACAGTGTCTTTATTACTTATAGAGTATTTACACTGGTCGATATTCACCGTGCGGCAAGCCACCAGTCGC
Organism: Argyresthia goedartella; assembly: GCA_949825045.1. NCBI lineage: Eukaryota > Metazoa > Arthropoda > Insecta > Lepidoptera > Argyresthiidae > Argyresthia > Argyresthia goedartella. The sequence continues at coordinate 27,381,839 of OX463812.1, read as the reverse complement.
TTCGACCAGCAATATCGACTCGCTCCCGTATTAACAGTGGTCGATACAAATCGGAGGTGACTTGGTAATTTGAATTCACAAATTGGATATTTTCAATATTTTTCAGTACATATACTCTGTTTATACGAGTATGTATATGAGCTTGCGTTATCATCTCATAGAAACTATCGCATTTCCGAGAGTCAAAGGCTCCTGTTCTGTTTGATGTAAGTCGTACTTCGTGAACGTGGGGCGACGGAGCGCTTCCAATAAATAGAAATTCAATATATTTTATTAATATTACTGATTGTGAGAGTAACATTTTCTTTTTGATATTTATTCAATTTGTTCGATGATAACCCCAATAGTGCGAGACGTTCATAGTAGTTATGGTAGATATCAAATTACAGCTCTGCACGCTAATTTATATGTATATTACTGCATTTTCTAGTGTATTGACACCTACTAAAGAAAGTAAATAGTTCCTATGCTGCATAAACATATGATTGATGAACTTAATTTCTTTAAAATTTGAATAATCCCGAAAATCCTGACATTTTCAATGTGTCTTGGTTTGGAATGATACAGCGTTAATTTGGAGCGAGAGCCGTTTAAGGTGATCCAAAAAATGTATATGACACCTTGGACACTATTTACACACATTGATCTAGCCCCAAACTAGGATTCCCTGTATCTTGGCGACTAGACAACGATACACATACTTATATAATGATACAGATACATATTATGCTTAGATAGATAAACAACCATGGCTAGGGTATAAACATCCGTTATCATCAAACAAATATTTACCCCCACCGGGACTCGAACCCGGGACCCTTGGCTTCGTAGGCAGGGTCACTGCCGACTCGGCCATTCGGGTCGACCTACGTAAAATATAAAAGGAATACGAATGTAAACGAAACTGACAGTGTTAATTACTTCCACATAAGAAAGAAAAGAAAGCGCAAACAATGCGCTCGACTCAAACTAAAATAACGTAGCGCCAAATCAGATAAAAGTTGTTTAAAATAAACTACGCTATTTTGTCAAAAATATTTTCTAGGGGAGTTAACGAATACAATCTTTTTGAATGCAATTCCACAATAAAATTAAATGGGATTTCAGAATTACAGGAAAAAATAAAACAATTTCGAGATCTTTTCAAATTTCATCCAATCGCGTTTACCTTCAGTGAGAATCCTTATGAATCAAATACTCAATAAACGTTCACACAAAAATAAAATCTGAAGATGACTTTATAGTGGAGTAAATGGATTCGAAAAACATCCCATTTTTTTCGTATCATCTTACTTTGCATACCTTGATGTCACTGAAATGGCTACTTGTTTATAGGGTCTGCTGACGCTTTTATGTTAGGTGTGCGCTCATCTTTATTCTCTTCAAATCTTCAAATATTATAAAACTCAAATCCTTTAAATAGAAAATACCTCGAAGTAAAGCTAAACCGCTATTCCCCTAATACATTTTGAACCGGGCTCCGCGGGTACAGCTTGTGCTATTTGTGGTACAGGTTGCGCTATTTGAGGTACAGGTTGTGCTATTTGAGGTACAGGTTGTGCTATTTGCGGTACACAGCCGGAATATTTCGCTCCCTATGAAATTTCGCCGAGTAATGCAAAGCAAAAGCCGGCTTTTTACGAATTCACGTCATGTCTCTATAAGGATATTTTGAAAAGGAAAATGATACTTCTCCGAGATTTATATGAAGAGAGAGGATAAAGAGATTTGCTGAATAAGATTAATAATTATTCTCAATAACAAAACGGGCCTGATTTGTATTACTTGCTTTCGTCGAAATTTACTTTGTTATATGTAATATGAATCAATGTGATACATTTTTGATGTTCGATGCTCGCTGTAATCGTCATGTGTAATTGACAGTGTTATCTACTTTATTACTGTGAATTAAGGTAGTTCATTATTATAAGTGCAACAATATAACACATGTACCTATAATATAACCAACATATATAGATATATTTCATGATCGCTTGCCTCTCCTCAGGAATGAAATCCTGAAAAAGCAATAACTTGCAACCAAAGTTGTATTTTCCCTAATTATAATAATAATAATAATACCTTGGACACTATTAACACAAATTGATCTAGCCCCAAACTAGGATTCCCTGTATCTTTGGTACTAGACAACGATACACATACTTATATAGATAAATATTATGCTTAGATAGATAAACAACCATGACTAGGGTACCAACATCCGTTCTCATCAAACAAATATTGGCCCCCACCGGGGCTCGAATCCGGGACCCTTGGCAGGGTCACTGCCGACTCGGCCATTCGGTTCGTCAATTATTGTTAATTTATTATTTTGGTATACCTAATTCATTTCATATTTCCAACAATGTTTTTTTTTCTTTAATTATACATAAAAACTGAAACTAAACTAACACTAAAACCTACAATGAATTTAAAAAATCCACGAGATCGCTATCGTGCGGCAGGGTGCCCAATATGCTGGCACCATTTCCTCGCTGTGTCGCTTTGCTGATACGTTGGGCGAAATAGGTGCCAGCTCTTCAGTCTTCTGACGCTTCGGCGAGTCGCTAGAAATGTCTTTAAGGACTCGTCGAGCGTCAGGGCCTAACGGACCGAGGGTCTCGACGCCGAGTGGCAAGAATAAATGTTCACCGACTTGGGCGGCAAATTTGCGTCGTGTCAGACCCTCTGCAGCTACCGCCCGCCGCACCGCAGCGCCGAGCGTGGATGAGGTCGCTGGTAGGTAAAACGGAGCTAAGGTGTCCACGCATGTTGCCACCGACCTCTCGTTCTGCCAGGGAATGAGTGTCATTCCGTCTGGCCTCTTGCCATCGTCACGTGCCAGACCGTTGGGTTCGAGAATGGCTTGCACGGCCAGGGGCCCGACGAATGGTCCACCCTGGCAACACAGCGGCAGTGATAGGGTTCATAATTCATTATTTCTTTATTACACACAAATAATATACAATAATATACAAGACATCAAGATTAACATAAAAATAGTGTACAAAGATGGAAATGGTCGATTGCTGGGGTAGAACATGTGTACAACATTATAATTTAGTTATCATTCCAATTCTAAGTTAAAATATTTTTAAATTTTGAGTTAAATATTTTTTAAATTCCAAGTTAAATAATTTTCAAGTTAAATTATTGTCAAAATTAAATACAACAATGGTCAATGCTGTGCTCATCTCTGAATATAACAGGCACTAATGTATGAATAATACCGCTATATTTATATTGGAATATATTGTAAATGTGTGCTGTTAATGTGTTTAATCAAATAAATAAATAAGTAACCATTATGTATATGTTTTTTAAAACCGCTTAAAAGATCACTATCTTTTGGCAATTATGTAAAATACATAAATATATTGATATTATGTAGTTATGTACATATTGGTAAGTAGTTTATTATTCTAATATTTATCGTTCTACAGATTTAGTAGGTCTACCTGTTGTTAAATATATTGTTCCTACCCTAGCCTTACTGGAAGAAATCTCTTGTTAGATATACAATCGGCTATGTACATGTTTTTCTATTGTATGTGTCTATATATGCCTGGCGCTATATATGTATGTTATTATTTTTTGTGCCATAATGTGCAGAGGTCTTCAAAATGTTGCTAGCATAGAAGCCAATCCGTCCTTGTGTGACGTGCTTCACGCGCATAAATAAGAGCACATGTCTATTATGATATTTAGACGTGCCTTTACATACGAGAGGAAAATTTCAATTTGGCTCCGCAATATATTTCCGTGCGGGAACATTCGCGGGAATACCCAAGAACATTAAACACAAAATGACTGTTCGCAGGCAGATAACTCCCTGTTGCTTACATAAATAAAATTAAGTAAGCACGGGCATAAGTTCAACAGTAAATAAGCGCTTAATTATCATGCGCAGTTAATGTATTAATTTCACCATTAACTCTGAGTAATTGCACGTTGCATTATAATTTTGGCAGATATTAGACTTTAACATGTATTTATGTTATTTTTATTTTACTTTTCGCCACACATTTCCTCGTGGAGTTTAATTGGTTGAGGATCTGGCGGTATTATGATGTATGGTCGGAAATATCTTGCCTGGCGCTATCTCCCCCCGCTCGCTCGCTACCCCCGCTACCCCCGCGCCCGCCTGTCAGCTCGAATTTTATAATTATTGTGATATATTCCGCGAGGGATAAATTCTTAATGAATGCCCGCTTTAATTACGACAGAAATTAATCTTACTACCTAAATAAATGTACCTTAACATGAAATTTAATGATCTCTATGATTGTTCCAGGTATGATCCCGAATTTGAATGAATCCCGAAAGAAATTATGAGTGTCAATTTCGGATTCCGAAATGTTTCGTCCGGCGGCGTTCCGGTTTCGCTTCAATTAAGGTTTTATTGCCAGGGCGAACAAACCCAAGTGCTCTCGTACTCCAGCTTCAGTATACTTCTAGGTTATGAATTGGGGAACATTTTAAGTGAGTAGTTGTCGCATGTCGGAAGTGTCCATCCGGTCCGGACCGGGCCGCGCCGCGCCGGGGTTCTCAGAGCCGGCGAGTGCCGCAGGGCAATACTTATATACGAAATCCGCTCCGATTCCACGTTATAAATCGTCACCGGAAGCTTCGGCTTTGTAAGTATAGGGTAGATATTTTGCCCGGTTACGACTGATACGTAGCAAAGCAAAAGCAAAAAAGAATTTAAAAAAGCCTTGACTGCAACTATGTATTCTAAATAATACGAAGAAACAGAGAACTTGATAGTTAAAATAAGAAGATAATTTCATGTCACGCACCATAATGATAGTTCGTTCCTGAGAAATAGTTCCAAACTGGTAGCCACCTTCCAAATTACTCACACACCTAACGCACACACATACACACACACACACACATACTATAACAACCTGCATGCTGAATGTTTAATGTCTATTTATAATTTTATTAGTTCAATTAATTTGAATTGTTGCTTTAAAATCTTAAGTTAAGTTAAAGTAAATTTTAACTTAATGTCTTGCTTAATCTAATTTGAACTGTTTAAGTTTATGACTTGGTTCAGAGAGCGAAATCGTCTGGCACAGGTATTTTCATACCTAAAAGACGGCGTCAGCTTACACAAAGTTAATAATCATAGTTGAACAATAAACATATTTTCATTTTTCATTTTCTAACGTTCTTACTTACTCGTGTTTATTTCCAGTAAAAACCACTTTTTATTAGTATACTTTACCTATATATACAACTAATGGAATACAGAGATACGTTAAGAATGGCGAGCTTATCATATTGTCTAGTTCAGTATATTTTGGCGGGTGAAAATAATATAAATAAAAATCACGTATGTAATAAGTCGGGCGGGCGCGCATTCCTCACACGTAGCGGGGTGCCCCGGCTTATTCGAACTTGGGCCGTTACCGAGCGGAGCGGGCAGCGGACGCCTGCCCGCCCGCCCTAGAGCCTCCGCCCGCCTAACAGCTGCCCAGAGCCTAGCCGAGCGTATACATCTGCCTTTTCAGCAACTTAAGTTATTTTACAACTCGAAGAAATTGTATCGTCTATAACGTTTATACTCAACAGAAGTTCTCTTATGTTGCAATTATCGCCATTTGTTTGAATTTGACATATTAAAGTATAGTAATACCTACCAGTAATAAATGTGGCTTTGTAATTATAATAAATGATATTAAATATTAGAGGACAATCTTACACAAATCGAACTAGGCCCATAGCAAGCTCAACACGGCTTGTGTTATGGGTACCAGACGACGATATATTCAATAAAAGTAAATACTTTTGTAAATACAAAGAAAACACCCATTCATGCTCAACTCATAAACATTTGCCCTTACCTGGATTCGAACCCAGGATCGTCGGCTAAATGTAAAAGAGTCATCTTTGCTGTAAACCCCGACGTCTCTACCATATTGATTGAGTATGTATTATTCGCTTACGGATTACTTTTTCTCGATATAAAATGCAATAGAGCATGTCTTGTAGTAGCCGGGGGGGGGGGGGGGGGGTGGGAGGGGGCAACGGCCTCTCATATTGAAGTGCGAAGAATAAGTTCTGCTCGCGGATTGCTGATGATTTTCGTTCGCCCGAGGCTCACATGATGCGTCTTTAATATAAGACGGCTTAGACGATTTGTGGAAACTTTGCCCGATAATGGATGGGATGCCGACTTTGAGATGTAATATAAAAGTATTGATAGTAAGCTTCTTACTTCGGTGTACATACTAAGAATACTAACAGGGAATTATTTCGTATCGGTATTAATGCTGTTTTGATCAGTATTTCTTATTCCAATCATGATGTACCTACACTAATTCTTTGAATGCTCGCCCCTGTTGAATTTAAATTATTATTAATATTCTTATTAATCATATTTTTTTTTAATCAACAAATAGTACACGTCAATTTAGTACATATTTAATTAAAGTTTAAATCAGCTCAATTTGAGTTGGTGGCGCGCCCGGCCCCACCACAGTTTATGTATGTTAATCTGCTGCGGTTAACAATCTCAATCGAGAATGCACCACGAGGATATTGGTACACCCTTTATGTATGTGTTTAAAGTGTACATTGCTGCTTCTGTAGGTACAGTGTAGTTGCACAGTGGCTGCGGTGCTCGCTGGCTGCTAATCGACATTAATTTACTGCACTGATTGCATCTGCGGATAGGGTATGGTAGGTAAGCGCTATCTATAGGTACATAAAGCTCCGTACATCTAAGGTTTTCTGCTAAGAAAGAGTGGCTTATGTTAAATACAACGCAGATCAGTGGGTTTGTCAAGCTGTTGCAGCGACATCACTTCTCTTGTGGCTGCTCCGCGGCGTTGCACACTATGATATATAGCGACGATCTAGAGATAGATAAAACATTATGATGGTGACCGTCCGCTGAAAAGGCAGTGTAAATCTTACTACAGAAGTACGAGTCTTAAACTCACTATATCAAAGTTTATCTTCTGCAAATATCCTGAAATGATCTGCTCTATGTATACCAGATAAATTAGTATCACAAGTAAGTTAAACATCTTCATACTTAGGTGCACGATTCAAAGGAAAATAAAATAGTGCTTATCAGTGGACTTTTGTCATAGACTGCTCTGAATGTAGCTAGATAAATGGCAACTTGAATTGGCTGTTATGAAATGTTGGCGCAGTAAAGAGGCCGTTAATGTTGGTAATTATGTCGGTGCTCTGTACCGAGCACGCCAGACAGCGTCCCCGAAAAGTATTCAAAGACGAAATTAATTTGTGAATGACAATCAAAAACTACTTACGACTTATGAAGCTGAAATTTTGAAGGTAGGTTTTTTATAGTTGCGAGAGAACATTTAACAAGTTTTTTTTTATTCGGACCTTTTAAGGTGGAGGGAATGGAAGTGGGATTGGAAAGTTTCATGTTTTTTTCCGGATGGGACCGTATTTCAGGTTAACAAGCCGTACTAGCTTACAAATGTATTATTCATTTAATAAGAAATGTGTCTACTGAAGACCCAGACAACAAAAGTTATCTGTGTCTTCAGTTTCCTCTTGTATACTTTTCTAATATTTTTATTATAATTCACACTCATATTTCGAAAATAATTCCACGTTATTCAAAAAAACTTTTAATAAACCTCGGAATTAATGACGAGTATTTTTAAATAGAATCCTTATTCTCAACGTTTACTCAATATATACGTTATATAATATATCCCTTGTATCTCTACCATTGCTGTTTTCGAACAGTGGGGCTTATCACAATAGTTACCCAAGTAACTCTAGAGTATAGAAACTGCTTTAAATCAGAAACTCTGTAATAAATACACCACCGCTGTCTAAACACGGCTAGTCATTTCACTTCGCTTCTCTAACTATTAATTATGAAGACTTCGTCTATATCTGTAGCAACACAACTCGCAGGGCATTCGTGCAAGGAGTGTACAGTATTTGACATCGAGGTTTCGCACCCCAACCAAGTTCCTGGCAACTGCATGATAATAATTTATTCACATGGAAACTTCGCCCCGCTCACAACTTAGATTGCACTTAAACGAGTATGTGTTCTGAGCGCCGCGTATTACGTTTAATGAAGTTAAACATATCCCAAACACGGAAGTCAGCTCCACGACGCACCGTGGCCAAAATGACGTGTCTAACCAAGTTACAGCTCAAGCATCGCGCGACAATGTGATACATCAGAATAACTTGCAGGCATAGCCGCCTCTTCTTGATAATAATTATTAAAATTGCGAGGTACGCATAATATAGTCAGCAAAATTGTTGCACGGAGAATTGTCAAAATTTTGCTACATGTTTATACTTCTAAATCTACTATACCCGATCGCATTGTTTTGTTGTTGTTTATAGCTGTTTCAATTAAGTCCCTGAAAATATGAATTTACCTTTCTGTTTCATTCTGTATTACACTGTAGTACTCCAGCCAGGTAGAGTGAGAATAAAGTGGGAAAGTTGCTCACTAAGAGGAAAGTAATCCCTCAGGTGAGTTCGCCGTTCTAATGTAGCAGCCAGTGCGAGATAGATTCTAACTACTCCCTGCTATCCTAGAATAGAAAGAACAATTGATTCATCCTCATGTTGTATCGAATTTGTTAGTCTTTACATATTCTTGGCTGTTTTTATGGACAAACTCGACTCCCAAGTTTTAGTTAATTTTTAGCCAATTAGCATTACCCGTAGGGCGACCAAACTAAAGAGCAAGTCTTAATAAATACAAAATACTTATTCATTGACGAAGCCTATTGTTACAAGCGGCGGCGGCGCAATAGACTAAGCTTTTTAAAATACTGGTCTAAAAACGACTGTTTAGTTTGCGCTTGAAACATTGAATAATTTGATAGTTGCGGTGGCTAGTTAAACAGCAACAGTTTGCAACCACATTCAACGGTTAACTACATTTGAAAGTTAGACGTGCCAGCTAAAAGGCCATTAGGAGGCGGCTGCTATGAATTATTTGTAGTGGAGGGAGTGTGTGCACGCGAGCTGTGCCGGGTCACCTCGTGTAAGTAAATTATCGTGTAGCCAGCGATACCCGGCCGCCCATGCCCGGTGCCCGCTGCCAAGCGGCGGTACGACCAATGTGCTATTCGATTCTCCGAAGTTATAGACAACGTAGTCTTTAAACTACTACAGTTTCAATGTTAAATGACAAAATCCAGAATTGTGATCAAGGCGGCGTCTATATGTCAGCGGGCAATTGTCGAATTCGGAGCATCATTATGTGTCTCGGCATATCATAATATGGCAGCGTTTGTTCTGTGATGTTAAACCCGCCATATTGTTTCAAGACCAACGTTCGACGATCTGACAGCCTATAACTCGGTGTAGTTAGATTAGAACGGGTATGTGCGGAGCGAGCGGAGCGAGCTTGCGACTGAAAGTAACGAAAAGCCAAACTTGGCTAGAGTTGGTTATTGTAGCCAATTTTCAGTCGTTTTATAGGCTAGGTTGGAACTTAGAAGAAGCAAAACCGGAGCGTAGCGGATTGAGGCGTATGCAAATAAAAACAACATTTAATAATGAGGATAACAAAAGTCTCTCAAATATCATTCTCGGATACCCCATAGTAGTCCACCGACTCCCGCATGATGGTCATCCCACTTTTACTAAAATTTAAACTATTTTACTAAGTATAGATATCATGATGTGGCGAAGCGTTCACTGGGAATATCAACAAACGTTTGGTTCTCATCGATCCGCCCGATTTTGGTTTGGGCACATCATGATTTCTCTGTTATGTTCGTTACAGCTTGTCTTTATTCTTTTAGATTGTTATTTTGAGACATCTTATTGGCACTCATGGACACGATGTCATAATATTGTCATTAAGATTAGATAATTTTTATATCGTGCATTGTGTAATGAAAAAAAAATACGAAAATTGAAAAAATTACATCCCGTAGAGTTTATTGTTGCTATCAAATTGTGTTCTAGACAGTCCAAGACCAACCCCCATGAATCACCACTTAAAGGAGAAATTTCCTTTTTCAAACTCAAATCAGTTGTGTACTCATTAGTTTAGTTGATCATATTTGATTTATTTTTCCATGTATATGAGACTTAAGTAAGTGTTTGACTTGTAAAAGTGCATTATTTTGCCTACTTGCAATACGTGATTTGATTTGATGTGCCCAATTATACTATCGGCCGTCAAAATTCGCGATTTGTCTCACCATATTTCACCAGATTTACACTGAGTAAAAGTTGTTGTTTCAGACCCAAGAGTCTCTTTTAAATTTCACGCAACCATTGGCAATAAAAAATTACAGGGTATCGTTCACTGTAGTTATCTGAGGTGCAGGATGTCGGACTCGCGCGGAATTTTTCGGTTCCCCGCGTTCACGCAGCGACAATGTTAACCTCGCGTTTTTTCCACGATGCGTTTCGTTAGTACATAGTTTCCAATTTACGGATTTTGACGGCTAGGCGTTATTTACGGTTAGTTACCACTCAAAAAGTGTTTCGAAACTTACGTCTGCAACGGGACACCTGCAGTCTTGACAAAGATAGTCCACAGCGCTGTACCACAGATGTCGGTTGTGAAGTGATAACTTTGCAAAATAAAAGAGTTTGTAATACTGTTTTTACAATACTACACTATTCAACTCTTTTATTTGGTCGTACAGCGCTCGCTATCTTTGTCGAGACTGGCGGGGCTGGACCATAGGAACTTAGGTCTAGGTATTAAATGGTGCTCAATAACGAGACCTAAATTATCAAATTGAAACAAGTAGAACGGAACGGTTGGGCGAAAATTATATATGCACTTTGCAGTCTGTTATAAAACTCACGTACAGAATAAATAAACTTTCATAAGTGGGTCATTCGTTAAATTGTCGCAGTAATAATTAAAGATTTAAGGCAACCGGGGAACCGCGGCAGAGGTTTGCCGTAGTCGTACTTGTTCGGAATAGAGGCTGGTTTATTTACTCAGTAGTATCATAAACAAACACCCGAGCTACGAGAATATTACCCCGGGTTGGTTGGAAAGTGGTCAAGTGCACCCTAAGGTCGTGACTTTATCACAAACATTATATTCATTCACGACCCGAGAAATGTCTTGTTGTTTTAATTCCTCGGATTTGTAGCGACTCAATCTGGGTGATGCCAAAAAAATATAGAGGTATTATTATTTCTACATAAAGACATCTTATCGCACAAACCATGTCATGTTACCGAACCGTATAAACAAGAAAAGCTCTCCTCCATAGATAGCTCTGATAATTTCCCTCGTGTAAGTGGAGCCCTGAAAGCTTTAATAAAACCAGATGTTTATTACTGAGACGGCGTAGTTCAAGTTCTCAGTTTGTTGTACACGCAAAAGCCCTTTTTGCTAGTTGGCTAAGTTTTGGCTCAGTTCTGTGTAAACCGCTGGTTGCCTTGTCACACGATGATTTTGTTAGACATAGCCTAATATTAATAAGTTCCACTACATGATGTGGTTTTATATACGAAGCAAAATGAAATATAATGATGAAAAACAACAGGAAATAGAAAATATATATATCGTCGTACTATAAAGTTCTATGCTTTAAAAACATTCTGAAAGTTGTGGGTAAAATATTGTTATTATGAGTGAAATTAAGTCCAAAACTCAAACCGTTATGTCTTAATAATACTAGATCCTTTCCACCCATAGCACAAGGTGCAAGTTTACTTGTGTTTTCGCTAATTTGATGAGCATTCAAACGAGACTGTTATGGAACATCAGCGTTACTTAATTACTTGCATTCATAGTGAACACGTGTCAATGACGCATTTAGTGTACAAGTGTAAAAGAGTTGGCGGGAGGCGTAGGTGTTATTCACGGACGTTCTGAAGCTTGAAATTACATACCTTGAGAAAATCCAGACAATATAAGAAAACTACTTTTGCTCAAACTCTTCGACAGAGTATTAAAATCCTCGGACACAATATTTCCCTTTCCTCATTCTCTAAAGATTTGAGAGATAAGAAAAAGAAAAAAGTCGTGAACAGACGCGGAGGGCGAAAGGTCTGCGCAATACTTCCGGTGCACAAACGGTACCGGAACCGGTTACCCGGAACGGGAGCCAAGCGCCTCGCGCCATCTAGCGGCCAACCGCCGCTTGCCCTCCTCCGCAACCAAGACCTTTGAAATAGGAAACTTTTAGCCCTAATGGACTTTAAACAACTTCAGCTCCACGGAGAATTAATACTTTTTCATTCCGTCTGTCGAGAGTCGAGTCACGTAAACGTACAAGAATACCTAATTATTATTCCCGAGATACGCAAATCAACGGCGGATATGCTGGCGCGGGGGGATTTGGAGTTTCTGGAGCTTAGAAACCTGACATCCGAAACCCCAATTGGTGGGGTTGGTATGCGTCATACGAGTATATGTTGTCAGTAAAAACGCTGATAGTGCGTCATTTTTGAAGCCCACACATGTCTTTGCTAGGGTTTCACGCGTAGGATACCACTTCATGTTTATATATACTTAGTATATTAATTGAATATTGAGATCTGGGAAACACCGTGATGGAATTATGCGAGAAGTTGATTTCTGAGAATATGTTTCAGATTTAGCATTAGGGCTAAGGCATAATTGCACACCTACGCAAATCTCATTTACATCAGAGTCGTGGTCTGAAAATGCTCGGGAAGGAAACACCGTTTTATATTTATCCATGAAACACAGCAAACTTAAATGGACAGCTAGGGGAAGTACGGCAATAGGTTGATTCCTGAGTGCGAGTAACTTGAGCGTCCTGTGTGAGTGTGTGTGTGAGTCACCACTCGCAACTCGCAACTACTCCAGGCTCGGAAACTTAATGAATTACACGTGTAAACCAATCGACGAGTCTTCTCGATCTCGATTGCAATTAAAGTGCGGGGTAATTTGGAATCCCACGCGACTTGTGTACCTTTATACTGATATCTGATGATATCACCGAAATTTTGATGTACTCGAATCTTTCGCCATTAACAATTTCCCGGGAGTTCACCAGCTTAGATTTAATTTTACCAAGTAATGCTGCCGTAGCCACTCAAAAAGAATGCGATTGTTTTGTTTCCCTTGGTAAATATATTCCTTATTTAGAATAATGAGACCAGCGCATTTGCTCGGGGAAATCCATTCTCTAACAATTTGAAGTCGGGGCCGCTCTAATGTGATGTAATTTTTTTGCTCATAACGCCACGTAATTTATTTTACGATCTTGTTTGGAACATTCTTAAAAAATAAGTAGCTAAAGAAGTCGGGAGACTCGAGAGACTGCCATTTTTTATTATTAAATAGGATTGAAATTCGATTCAGGAGCACGTCGTACCCATTTTGTCTCTGTGCGGGTAACCAACGATATTTCGTAAAGTAAGTGGGTGTATAAGAGTGAATATCTACAAACATTCACCCCAGTAATCACTCATATACTCGTAGTAAAGAAAACATGAGATATAAGGATATGTATGGTTATGTTTCGCAAATAGGTATGTTGACAGCGACGGGTCCCCGGCCCAAGCAAGGGACTCCTACAGCATTAAGTAAAATACCTTCGTGCGCTGTAATTTAGTAGAAAGCATTGAAATATTCTTCTATAATCTGAATAACATGCCGATATGAACAACGGGGGAATAAAGCGTACGTGAGCGCGTCTTTTATCCAATATTAAACGTTTGGGGAACTGCTACTCGAATATTTTAACAGAACGCGAAGAGGGGCTTTTACAGTACTCAATAATATAATAGACAAATGGCATAAAGAAAGTGTTTTGCGGAGAATTTGGATTTACGCATTGTTTCTGGACTGGAGTATTATTTACATATACGAACAGATATCGCGCAGAACTCCGCCAAACTTACGTTGTATATGTTACCGGCAATCTATATAATCCGGTATTATATAATTACCGGATTATACAGATTGCCAGTATCATATACAGCGTAAGTTTTGCGGACTTTCCGGAAAAAACGCATTGTTTTGTAGAGGAACAACAGATTCACGGCATTCAGATTTTTTCCTAACTTCGCGCTACCTTGCTTCGTACTAAATTTCATGATTTTGTCAACGGGAAGTAGGTACCCTACAGTTTTTTATATCCTTGCGTATATCAAGAAATTTCAGCAAAATTGTAGCGGTATCTTATGATTGCGTAGACCTATAAGTTTGTTTTTTTTCCACACACCGCCCATGGTATTTCTAGAAATATTGTTTCCGTTATGGGTTTCGAATTTTATTACCATGGCATAAGGTTGAAAATCGCGATGCCCCGCGCATGGCCTAGCCATAGGTAGGTGAGTTGTTGAGAGACGACAGACCTGATTAATCGATATAAATTTCAACTTGATAACCTCCACGCGCTCATAAGCAAAAAGGTCTTGACAGACAGACAGACAGACAGACAGATGGACGGACAACGAAGTGATCCCATAAGGGTTCCTTTTTTTCCTTTCAAGGTACGGTTTCCTAAAAAACCAATAAAAACATTAATATGGATATGACCAAACTTTCAACCACCACGGATGGAGTTATTAATTGTACTAATAGACGGCCCATAAACTAATGCTTTGCTTTCGCAACCGTGACTTCGACCCTGATAGTGAGAGTGACATAAAAATAATAGGTTCCCGTCACAGCAGAAGTGTCTCTCTGAGAGCGAAGCCTGGCGTGGTCAAGAGATAACCTCAATTTCTGCGGACCTTTGTAATGTAATTTTTCGCCTCTCCATTTTCTTTGCCCGAAAGTTAGAGGTTTATTGAAATATTGGATATCAAGTACGATAGAGTTGTTTTATACCCAAGTTTGTTTGAGGAGAGGCGAAATCTCCTAGCGTGTACATATGAGGATATCTTTATCCCATTACATTACTTCCTACTTATGTGCGAGTATCTCAACTATTCGCATAACTCAATGAAGCGGCAGGTGACATGGCAAATTCTAAAACTGACAACAATAACATAGCGTCACGCCTTTTCCCATACGGGATGGCAGAGGCACAATTGTGCCCATGTTCAGCCAGTTATTCAATACTCCATTTTGCGTGACAGGGGGCTAGCCCATCGCCGCAGCTATAGAGTAATGAAGGTGTCCTCACGATGTTTACCATCACCGTTAGAACGTCCGATAATGCTTGCTTCTCATACAGGAGATGCAGATTCGAATCCTGACCACGTACCAATGAGATAATTAATTTATCTCATTGGTACGTCTCTTAAGTACTTAAGATAAATTTATTATCTCATTGGTTCGTGGTCAGGAATCGAATCTGCATCTCCTGTATGAGAAGCAAGCGTGAAACCCATTATACCACGGAGCACGGAGCGGATTCTAAAACTGGTATTCAGTATTCCCTAGTGAGTTCATTTGAGAGAGGAATAAGCTAAATCCGACATCGACTCAGGAACGCAGAACCTGCGGCCAGCTCGCGACCGCGCGACACTTGATACCTACCTTGAAGTGTCGATATCCTCTACTCATGTTCGGTTCGTACATATGTCGTAACTATATCGTAGAATTGACGATATCATGAAATGGCCAACCTTGTTTGAGATTGAACTTTCATTGAACGAAGAAAGTTTTGTAGGGAAGAACACTGCCGGTAGCAGTAAAGACTAAAGGATGTGAGCACAGCGAAGCCCCCGAATAATCTTCGTGTTAGTTTGACATATGAATAAAAATGCTTTTAAACAGACATGTTTCATGAAATTCAACCCTTTCTGGCCATTTCATAAAATGGTTGGCTTTTTCATGAATGGTAAATTCTATAATAATGGCCACGACATATACATATACGTTACACTTAACCTTCCCTGAGAATCAGACTAGTTCACTTTTGCCACAGTCTCCTTTAGCCACCTTTTAACAATACGTACTTACATTCCAAAGTGTGGCAAAAATTGACTAACCCGTTGGATGTTCACTCGTAATGGAATTACTTTTAGATTGCCATTGTTCTAATTAGTAAAGTAACGAGCTGTCAATTAAAATGACGAGCGGGTTTTTATTACCCGCCTAGCCTACTTACTACTACTACGCCTAGGTACATAGTTGCATGGCACTAGACTATCGTGCTCAGTGAACAAATAGCCTAGGTTGTGCAACAGATATTAAAACCTAACGTGATTTTAAGTGCAACTTTATGATTTGTCTATCACATAGGGCTTATCCGGACGTTGTGAAACAGGTACTTAATATACTTTTTTACACACGTATCATAAACCCTCTTTACTGCGTCCAAAAACCACACGTTACGACCAGCATAATGATAAACTTCTTGGTAAAAACTCATTTCTTATCTGATTATTGATAAATTATGACCATAATGTACCAAAATTTGTCAAATTATGACATCCAAATTTCGAACCGCGGACGCCCGCCTGATCAGTCACATAAACTTCTACACTCTTGGACTTTTTGACATGTATTTGGAGCACAATACATGCCTGATGTGACAGACATTTTATTTTATACAAACTGGGGACAGTGTTTCCAATCGTGTTTTGTGTCCACACATGTCGGATCAATTTGGCGACACGCTCGCCGAGTTGATTTATGCCAGCAATATGGCCTCCCGCCGTCATTCTAGCGACGACGCGGACGAACCGCTCAATATCGCTCGCAAGACTTCGATATTCTCATTTTTACTTTAAACTTATAAGCGATTTAAAATAGATATCCATAAATATTGGTTAGCTTGCTGCCGGCTTCATAGTGACGGATGCATTTATCATTACAGACAAGAATGATTGATCTGAAAAATGTGTAGCTCCACTTCGTTACGCGGCCCATTCAAAAAATTCTAAGGAACGCTCAAAAAGTACAAAATACACACACCCACCCTCACAGTTCGCATCGAATGTTATCAGCGAACTTTGATCGTAACTTGATCGCAACTTTCTTCCGGGAAACGCTCTGGAATTCTTTTATAATACGAAAAGATGTCGGGTTTATGAGGACGACGATTTCAAGTATCGAGGTGGAGACACCTCGGGGTCCTTCCCCATCGCCGCCGCTAAGTAGGTCGAATAATGTGACGGGCTGAGCCGAGTGCACTTCGCAACCCTCAACGCGACTCGAGAGCCCTTCGAGCCGAAGCCTTCATACGAAAATCGCTTGATTTGACATGATTTTTAAATGTCGATAACAAAGTACGGTGTAGTTCGAAATTCAAAGGTCTTTTGGCTTTGATTTTGTCGTGGTTTGTTGACAGGGTGCAAAATGTGAATGTCGGCTTTGATTATATGCACAGCCTGCCAAAGCTGGCTTATTCAAAAGCTGAACAAAAGTATAAAGCACGCGTATCCTAACCTTTTCAAACTCAAACTTCAAAAACATCAATCTGGTTTTTGCAATAAAGCTTCTTAGGGGACGTTGTAAATAGTTGTCATAATATATCATATACTCTCTTTACTGCGTCTAAAAACCGCACGTTAAGACCAGCATAATGTAAAACTATTTGGTAAAAACTCATTTATTATCTGAAAATTTGTACATTATGATCATAATGTACAAAAATTTGTCAAATTATGTCATTCAAATTTCGAACACCGACGCTCGCCTACGTGCCGCCCCTAGTTTGTCTGTGAAGTACAGAACAAGCTCAACAACTGCAGAGCAATGATCAATACCACAATGCCGGTCAAACATGCGGTTCCTGAACACATTAAAGAGAGCTTATGATATGTTTGTAGATAAATTAGTGTATGTAACTGTACATAATTAGACATTAAAACTCTTGAGTGATATACCCACTCTCGAGTATTAATGCCCTCCATTATGTAGCAGTCACATAAACTACTATTGTTTCCCTTTTTGTTGATTGCTTCTAAATTATAATAGTTTTTTCTAAAAATCAATTCATATTATTTTACATGTAAATATTTATATTTATTTTATATTTTGTGTAACATGTACTATACATTTTTGTCCGAATACGTTTAAAAAGTACGATGCGCGCCAAGGGTGTGGTGCGGGGCGTACCATATTCCATCGTCTGTTAATGCTTTTCGGTTTGTTAGGTCATAGCATTAGAATACATCATGGAGCCGAAGCGAAGCTGAGCGGAGCGAGGCGATTATGTAGTTTAGTATAGGATTTTGGCGAACATTTAGATAATTTGAGATTTATTTATTTTATGTAATTTTTTACTCAAATGGAGACCTCTGGCTTTTGCGGCAGAGCCACACACACTACGCCATAAGCCATCTATTAGTCGTACTAGTTTGTGACTTGGCCTCAGTATGCCTCCTTATAATTGAGCTAATCTGTGCTAGATTGTATGGTAAGGTGATTGCAGATTGTGTTACCGGGTGATGGGGGCGCGGGTCCTTCATCATGCAAGGCGGGAGGGCGGGAAGGCGGAGGGAATACATGCTCCTTAGGGTATTCAGGATTCTGGCTCAACGTTCCAAAAATGTAACACTCTGGATCGGAAAGGAGAAGCTTAAGCAACTTGTTCCAATGTTATTGACTGATAAATCGGCACTAGCTACCTTTTTAGTTGGAATACAGCTGAATTAGAATAGAAAAAAATCCCACAATCTTGGTCAGCCTTTGAATTTCCCATCCCCCCAAAAAAAGTTGCAATCGGATTTATATAATTTATTATTTACTCGTATATAGATAATGTGTTGAAACACGTACATTTATAACTAAATAATAATTACTAATAAAATATACAAATATAGGTCCAGTCAACGTTCTTCTACTAGTTCTTCTGTAATCCACACTTCCTGCTCTCTGTGTCTTGAGTATTCAACATAATCATATTCAAAATTTCTGATTCTCAGCGATTACGACTTATCATCAGCAAATTGTCCCACATCAACAGTTTGAATAAATTCTAATAGAGCGCTAAATAGGTTTGAAGAGATGGGGTCGCCTTGTTTGACTCCACTTTTAATAAGAAATGGCTCTCTTTTGCGCTCCTGTTTGTCCATCGCTCTGCCATTTATGTCGATTTATTTAAGTTTATCTATATACTTAATTTCCACACCTTGTTGTTTCAGTGCCAAGCATCATGTTCTACAGAGTCAAATGCTTTCGAAAATTCAAAAAGGCAATGTAGAAACTTTTCCTATACTCCCAGTATTTCTCAATGAGTTGGATAAGTGTAAAGATATGGCCGACGGTAGAGCAGCCTCGTCGAAAACCTGCCTGGTCTCCGGGTTGGTTACTATCTATATTCTTGTCATCCTGTTGAGTAGCACTGATGCAAATACTTTGTACACCGTCTGTTGTAAGCTTATGGGCCTATAAGGAGAGTTATGATGGACAGTCTTCTGGCAATTAGTTGATTTCCAATATATTGTTTCAGGTTTTTGTTATTATTGAGGTGAGCCACTTGGACCCAATAATTGCTTTTAACATATCGTTCGTAATCACCTTCATCACCTTCATGGATTTTAAACTTTTACTGACATGTTGGATCTCGTTGGCCAGGAAGCGTGGTACTGTCTCATATTCTACTGCGTCGTATCTGCATTGTTGGGGTATATCATTACAATCGTATAATATCTTTAAAATAATAGTTTCAGTGTCAATAAGATGGTCTCTACTGGATATTGTTTTATTTTCATGTTTCAGTATCATAGTCGGGTTTACAGAGTATCTTCTAGTTCTTTCTGGATATTTTTTATCAGTTTGCTTTCAATACTCTTTTGATTTCCTTTTTTGAAAGCTAGTAGAGCGCACTCAGCTGGTTTTGATAGGTAGTAGAGCGCACTCAGCTGGTTTTGTTCTGACTATGTTCTATTTTCTCTGCATTTTAATTGGTTTCTCTCATTTGTAAGTTTCTTTAAATATGGCGAAAGAGTGATTTTTACCGTCATTAATGGCATACTATTTGTGTTATTTGTCTATGAGCCATTTGTAAGTCTTTAAATTTAATGTTACTTCTCCAGCAAATATATTTTTCAGGGAATCATGTTGTAAATTACACTTGATTTAAGTAATTTGGTCATTTTAATTCCATAGTTTTTGCGTGTCTTTTTATTTTCTCCGTATTGTATCAAGTTTTGTCTTTCTGTTCTGTGGACTGACGGGAATTTAGTGTTAATTACTTGTACGTCTGTGATGGGGGTAAAATTTAAATAATTGTCACATTTTGGTTAACGATGTGTCTCTTCGAGACTGTTTAACAGCATATTAATGAAAGGAAGTTTTTAACACAGCAGATAATATTAAATAAAAAATGCAAAACAGATTACAGGTAAAATCAATAACATGGTAAAATAAAAACAGATTTGTAGTTCCTTTCTCCTTTTTTTAATTCTTCGTCCATCAGGACAGGCAAAAGTCTTCCGACCATACAGTCAAATCATATTTCTTTATTTCTTCATTTCGTATGTTTGCGGATTTTTGCTTTCTATCTTCTGCCGCTTATTTTTCTGAGCACGAGCTTCACTTCGATGACATGTACTGCACGAGTTTTTTTTCAGTTTCTTAGGTATATCACGGTAACACTATTCCGCCGTCGATCTATGAAGCATCAAAATGAATAATGTAGTCGTGGCTCGCGCTGCTGGTACACTAATTGATTTGGGACAGTGTATGTGGGATAGGCTTTGAGCGCGGAGGGCAGGGCGGGTGCGGTGCGGTGCGGTGCGGGGTGCGCGGGGTCGACGACGCCGAGGCCCCGCTGTCACGGAGGCTCGAGGAGTGCATCGCTCACGCGCCCTGACGGACCGACTGAGCTGGGAAATTGAACTGCGACTCACAAAAACCTTGTCCTCATACTCGCCTTGATTGCCTGTCGGTTATGGAATCTGTCCGTTACTTTTTGGTGAGAATATTCCTGGGGCGAGCGACTATTTATTTGCATTTATGCTCCAAGCAACGTCAGCGCTGTGTAAGCGAATCATTATATGCATATAATGAATTGCTTACACATACTTATAAAGTTTATATTTATCAGGTCGTTGGGGTGGCGCCCCCGGCGTGGCGCTCAGAATTCTAAAATAACGTTAAAACTATGCTCGGTGTTCCTCTCCATTTCCCAGACAGGAGCCGACCGACGCCAAGTATTTAGAGCGTGTGATAAATTGGGGCCAAAATCGATTTATTGCAAAGTCATGTTTAAAAAGGAAAGTGAAAAATTCGAAAAATCTGCCGGAATCTAATAATAGCTTTTTCATCAATCAGAGTACTGAAATTCAAATCTTTTCGCCTTCTCTGCTATTATTTTGCGTTTAAGGATACTTCTTCCTTATTCATTTTCCTCGACCTGATACAGGAAGTAACAAAAAGGGCATATCGTTATGCCACATTTCTATGGATATTTAAATTATATTCGTTACTCCTACCGTGCCTCCTTTCTCCCCATACAGTTTGGCAGTGGCAGATTTGTGCTCTCGTTAATCGTAAAGCGTGAGCGAGGTTTATCTCATCAAAGTTCGACCCCAGTAGGAGCAGAATAGCTGCTTTCCTGCCGCCATTTTCGTTGTTCAGCAAATAAGGCTAGTGGTGTGACAAGGGCGCTCGGGCTCCTCGCTTCCGCCGCGCCAGCAGCCACTTGCGAGCGCCGAGACTCGAGCGTCTCCGAGCGAAGTAGGCTCGAGCCGAGCGCTGACGAAGCCACCCGAACACTGCACTGTCTACACGAGCTCAGACCCACTACAGCTAACGTTTTCGATTTGGTTATCTGTGGCTTCGAGTTCAAACCGTTATAAACAAACAAAGCTACGGCTTTTCAGATTATTTGATATCCAAATACTTATGTATCGATGCAAGCTGGATGCCTGATGATGAACACTAGGGACTAAAGAAAGTTTAAAAGTAGTTTTCTTTTAATTCTCACTATGCAAGTTTACGTATTCATAGTCTATAATCATTAAACAAAACCTATTTTAAAAGAGATCTCAAAATCAGCCTGTGGGAGTTTCTTTGCCCATCTTTCCCACAGTGGTCCAATGTAGGGAAGAGGCTAAAAATGAAGTTTATGAAGCATATTTGTAAATATCTGCAGACTAAAAGATTTTTTGATTTTGATTTGAACTCTCAAAGCAAAGCAAAGTTGGTCAGTTTAGAGTTTTATTAAGTTCAAAAGCGAAAGAGAATATTCTTAGTTCACAGTTGTTAGTTAGT
The DNA here is from genome assembly GCA_949825045.1 of Argyresthia goedartella. Taxonomy (NCBI): domain Eukaryota; kingdom Metazoa; phylum Arthropoda; class Insecta; order Lepidoptera; family Argyresthiidae; genus Argyresthia; species Argyresthia goedartella. The sequence continues at coordinate 27,359,788 of OX463812.1, read as the reverse complement.
TAGTTCACAGTTAGTTCACAATGAACTTATGTGTAAGTATTACCTACTTACTTACACCTTTTATTTACATCCTCTAAAGTAAAGGTGCCAAGGGTAAATATCGCCTGAGGAACAATGGTTTGTCAACTCTGCAGCGACGGAAAAAGTGTCCGAGAGAGAGAAATTCATTGAATAAACACCACACAAATTAAATTCTTGGGTATTGCAACGGAAAATTAAATTTTCAGTGCGCACTGAATAATTCTCGCCGCGAGGAAATCTAGCCGAAAAAAGTCGTGTCCAACGTTTGTAATTAGAAGTCATGCGCCGCGGCTCGGGCGCAAATTACAAACGTACAATGCCGCCGAGGATTACAGAGTTTAGTGACAGAATTACCTTCAGCGCTACTCAAACAAACATAGAGAGCCTGTAAAAAAGCTAGCTAAATTTCGTGTAATTAAGCAAAGTAAAAGGTAACAAGATTCCCGCTCATGATATTTCAGACATTACACTGGAGAGATAAAGGCAGTATACATCGGACGGTCGGACGCCGGACGGACACGGGCCGGACACGCGAGCCGGCTCTGCGAAATAATTTGATTATTCAAGAGCTCCCGGAACCGGATAAATGCGGTTATCGCAATTATCATCCTTTGCTCAAACGAAAACTAACGAGTTAAGCTCTCACTCACACAATGCTTATCACACATTCCTTCCATATATTTGCTCTGTCGTCTAGCAATAACTTATTAATTTCCTTGGGGCTAGCGCAGATATCGACTCATATTGATACTCTTCTACATCTCCATCAACTTGTTTATCAACTAACCAACAGATTCTCTCAATCTGAATTTGGAATCGAAATCAAGACATCTCTGAGAATTGTAGCAGAGCCGTTTCCCCGCAGATACACCAAGGTGGTCTTTGTTAAAGCTAGATAACAACATCATATTAATCACAACTTTCCACCGTAAACATTGAAAGGTTTATTGCTTTACCTAAGTTAATTTTGTTTAAAGAGAAATAAATAAAGTGGGCAGTAGGAAACAGAAGCAGTAGGGTTCCGTTGGCGTCACGCGGCGCGAGGCAAGGTTCTCGAGGCGACACGCCCGGCTAATGGACCGAAGCGCACCCCGCCGGGCGCCGCACTATAACATACATGCACTCACTACTACACTCACTTTCGTACTAACTACACATTTTCTTCTATTTCCGAGAAAGCTGGACACACTTATGAGAGAATATTTCTCTTGCTAGACACAGATTAATTAAGTTTCGCGATTTCAAGGATCTTGTATGAGTATCGTCCCCTGCAGCGAGGAAGTGGGGTGGTGTTCTGAGAAAAATCATTTGGCTACGATATATCGCTACATAGTATCGAGTATAAAAACTATGATATAACTCTAGTAAACAAAACCCCCCCAAATAACCATAAACAAAAACATTTACATAGAGGCACTTACATTGCTTCTGGCCCCACACTAGGATACCCTGTGCCACACACATATAAACATGTAAGACCTGGGGTTTTTTTTAATTCCCTGCTGGGGATCAAACCCGGGACTCCTCTCATGGTAGGCAGAGCCACAACCGCTGCGCCACATAGGTTGTGGAGAAACCACTTTAACAGGTTTTAATAACGGATAGTATTTAATCGCACATCTAAAATACTGATTTGCACAGCAAAAAAGGATCAGCAAAAACATTTTTTATGTTTTAAATATTTTATGTGTACTCAAGTTTATGTTTTAAGTATTTTTTGTTGTTCTTGCATGTTCAACCTAACACGAAGGATAAAGGGGGCTTCGCTTCCCTCACCCCCTTTACCCTTCACCTAAGCTACATACATAAATCCCTGATATTTGCTGTGCAAATCAGTATTTTTGATGTGCAGTTTAATATTTCCCTTTAATAACTGCCAAACAATCTTGAAAAATAAAAATAAATCTTATGGGTATTTAATTTCTCACTATATTGTACCGGGACTTAAGTTCTTGTCATAAACGAGTAGTGTTTTATCCTATGTGACAGCAAACAGGATAGGGAAACAGCTCGACACGTACTCGTATCAATAAAGCGACATCTATCTTCTCTTCAACATTTCATTCCAAAGTTGTAATTCGCGTGGGTAGTTAATTAATTCTTTGACAACGGTGTTCACAGACGGTTGAAACTTTTGAGTGAATAACAAATCTCCTGCGAAAGTCCATTCGGCGAAGTTACACTGTTAAATTGTTTGTTTGAAGACAAAAGGGAAGGCTTTAAAAAGTTGAAGAAGCAAAAAGCGCATAAAGCCCTACCGCTGTGCTAGTCGGCTCTTTACCGACATTATTCAGCCATTTGCCAAATTAGACGAGTTCCAACAAAAGTAAAAATAAACTTATTTTATTTTATTTTATTGACATTGGAAAATCAACAGCTATCTTTAAATAAGCAATAGGAATCTTATATAAAAACAAAAAAGGCAATTATAGGTTGTCAAAAAGACACAATAAACAAATAAAACAGTTAAAGCACTCTTAAATAACAGAAGTGGTTCGCATTATACATAGCCCTATACGTTGTAAGATGACATGCAGTAACTAGTCACATTAAAAAAGAAAAAATGAATAAATAACAGAAAGTCGAAATACTTAGCCATTCTAGTCATAGAAAAAGTCTCGGTACAGTGATCTCCTCGCTGGATTAACACCAGTGTAAAACAGGTCAAGATCAATATCTCCGCACAGATTGTTGAATTTCTGACAAGCACGCCAGAGGAACGTATTTTGTCTTTAGTTAGTGTCTGACTTAGGGAGCAAGAATAGCGCATTATGACGCAATAGACTTAATTTTAATTGTGGTTTACTAGTCTGATTACGATTAAGATTGGCAGCCACGGTTGGTAGAGCGCCATATGTGTTCCATGCCGTTCCAAGACATACATTATTTTAGTGTAAATACTTCACACTTATTTCCAACGTCACGTGACGTCGCCATCGATGGGAAGCAGCGTGTCGATGGTTCGAGAATCGTTCCCGACGCGACGCGACGTGCTAGATTGTAGATAATCGAGAGCAGGAGTAATCAATTAGTTGTCACCAGCGCACACCACCGACCACAAGCCGCTGATTACAACTCCACGCTGATCCGGCCGGAGATACGCAACAGATGGAGCAACTAACTATAAGCACCACATAATGAATGTATTGTGCTTTGAACCCGAGTAGGGCTTTGTTACCGTCCAAATTGACGTTTTTTTTACAATTATAGTAATTTCATATAAAAAAAAACCGGTCAAGTGCGAGTCTAAATCGCGCACGAAGGGTTCCGTACCACCGTTCAATGGAAGCGATGGTGTGGAGTGAATAGTTTGGATTTTACACAGCAAAATATTGTTTACAAAGTTATTGGTGCGGTTACTTTCACACTCCATGTACGTAACCAGGTGCATCCATAAGTTTGTATGTGGTATTGTTGTATGGGAGCCCCCTTAAATATTTATTTTATCCTGTTTTTTAGTATTTGTTGTTATAGCGGCAACAGAAATACATAATCTGTGAAAATTTCAACTCTCTAGCTAGCTAGGTTCTTGAGATACAGCCTGGTGACAGACGGACGGACGGACGGACAGCGAAGTCTTAGTAATAGGGTCCCGTTTGGAACCCTTCGGGTACGGAACCCTAAAAACAGACAGTTTTTGACCACAGCTATAAATTTAACTTAATTTAGAACACGGGTTATTCAGTATATCACATATCACCCATATATGAGTGTTGTTTATCAATGATTGTGATAATTCAATTGACCTTTTCCCGCAAAAGCATACGAAAGATCCTTTCAATAGAAATACTCATTCCGTTGGATCACATCCGAATAACCTAATCACTTATACCAGCTACCTACAGAAACATTCTTACCATGCCCCTTACCAAGCCGCCTTCTATCTTGCGATGTTCTTACATATGCCCAAATCTGCTCACGGGAAACGATAGCAGCAGAATTGATGGGTAAGGTGTACTGCTTGATATTCACGTCGTCTCCGACATGGGATCCCTGTCGCACGGGGCGCCGACTTCATTTGTCAGGCCCCGGGGTTGCCCCTCCAGAGGACCGACTTTATTTATAAACTAATAGAGCCGATTTATTTTACTCTTGCCTCATGCTGTGCCGCATAGTTATTCGTGGGCAGATTCCTTCATAACGAATGGAGGTGTGATTAAAAAGTATGGCTGCGGTACCGAACTAGGCCGCGGGTCCGTGTATCGATCAGCCGTTAAAATAGACTTGAGTCGGCCGCCGCCGTCGCCGGCCGATGTCTAGTCTGTGGCCCTATTCACAATCCGTGTTTCGCTAATATTGCAAGTTACCCATTTTCGTCATACCACTGAGGTTGAGTTCCGATGATTGTTGCCACCAATTTCTTCGGATATGCGCCACGAAGGCACGGATGTCCGGTCTACACCTTTTGTTCGACAAGCAAGCAAATCCATAGTGACCTGTTTCCCTAACTTCAAAGTATTTTACTTACTCAATTACTTATGACAATATTTAATAGTAATTTATTTGCCAACTTGTTTATTTAGACATTGAGAAAAAATCATCTTAATTAATCATCATGATACAGTACTATCCTATTAGGCGACATCAGGGTAGGAGCTTCGGACACGATAAATGAGGATAAAGTGATTTGGGCAGTAGACTCCTTTTCTCCATACAAATCACCAGGACCAGACGGCATAATCCACTCTTCTGCAATGGGGAACAAACTGCTCAGATAGCGACTGGAGCAATATACAGGGCAAGCATAGCACTTGGTTATGTACCAGACAGCTGGAGAGAGTTGAAACCAGGAAAGGATGACTACACAGATCCAAAAGCCCAAAAGCCTTCAGCCCAAAGTACTTCAAGTTCAGTCGCACGATAACTCCGAGACATATCACTAGGAATAGGCTCCCTGGGCGGGCGGCCTGCCGGCAGGCTCTCGGCCGGCCTATATGTGGAGAACAGAAACCAGGAAAGGATGACTACACAGATCCAAAAGCCCAAAAGCCTTCAGCCCAAAGTACTTCAAGTTCAGTCGCACGATAACTCCGAGACATATCACTAGGAATAGGCTCCCTGGGCGGGCGGCCTGCCGGCAGGCTCTCGGCCGGCCTATATGTGGAGAACAGAAACCAGGAAAGGATGACTACACAGATCCAAAAGCCCAAAAGCCTTCAGCCCAAAGTACTTCAAGTTCAGTCGCACGATAACTCCGAGACATATCACTAGGAATAGGCTCCCTGGGCGGGCGGCCTGCCGGCAGGCTCTCGGCCGGCCTATATGTGGAGAACACTAGCTGACGCTTAAAATGGAATTCCTTTATGAAAACTTCTCACTATTTGCAACAAAATCCCAACTGAGTTACAAGAATTGTCTGTAAATAAATTTAAAAATGTTGTTAAAATCACTTATGTAAAAAGGCTTACTATGAAATATCTAATTATGTACAAGACAAGAAAGCTTGGGAAGGTGTTTGCTCCAATTCTGTAAAAAATAACGTATAAAGCTGGAGGTTTCTAGTCGCCTATTTGCCTCCAGCATCTAAAACATTGAGGTGACGGAATTCAAATTGAGTTCTATATTTCCCTATATCTTATATATGTGTTAGTTTAAGATTTAACATTCTCCATCTATGTGTTTCTAATGGAAATAAAAACTTTTTGAATTTTGAATTTTTGGAATTTTTATCTCAATACATATATTCCAAACAACTACTAATATTTCCTATCCTTGTTTCAGGTAAGCATATCAACCAAATATTCCAAAATCAACATGCATCATCTGTAAGTACAGCGCATCGATCAATTACACTGTGTAAATAGTCGCAAATGGATCCTCCAACTGTTCTACATGAATGATGAATGCTGACAATCGTCGCTAATCGAAAAGGGAGGTCGAACCCCAATCGACTCAAGTTACCCAATGATATCAGATTTGTTTTTTTTGTCACGTAAACGCCCTCATTTCTGTTCGGCGTGATGAATCACGTAAGATAAACGAGTCAGCGTCAAGTCAATTAGCGCTGAAGTTTTAATCGTTTAATTTTGTGAGCGATTTGAGAGTTAATCATCTGAGAGCTGCTTTATATTGACAGGCGTACAATGACACTAGAGTAGCGGCAGATACGATCTAGCCATTTCCAGTACATTTCTTTATAACAGTCATGAATGTCTCGGTGCACTTAGCTGATCCATTACGGAGCGCAGCGCTCGCCCGTTGACGGAACGATGCAGAAAAGACATAAAACCTTTATAACATCCTTCCAGTACTTGTAAAGCGTTTTGAGAGTCCTCTCGTTTATACGACCTCCACATTACCGCAAACTGACATTAAATTACATGATAATATAGTTTTCCTCCGTACTATTACATTAATATGTTCATTTGTTGCTTTTAATCTATAAATATACAGTATTTTGGTACGCCATATTCATTCCCTACTTATAATAACCACGCTAAAAGGTCAGTCTATCAACTAACAAACGGAAATCCCTAATTCAACATAAAATTTTAAACCACTCCCACACCCACAATAGAAAAATGTATATTGCGACTGTGCTATGTATGTCAGGGCCATATCAAAGCATTAACCATTTCATGACATGGTCGGCCATTTCATGAAATGTTTACATTTCATAAAATGGTTGCATTTTATGAAATGGCCAATTCCCACTGGCCACATCATGAAATGGCCTGGCCGGATCAAGATCACGCATGAATATCATGTAGTCAAACATTAGTGATCATATCATAAAATAGTTACATTAAATACCGTTAGAGGCCCTGATATCGTTTTGTTGTTGATGTTCACCACAGCGGCGGACATAAGGGGTGAAGCCAGACCGAGCTCAATTTTTTGAGTTGTGCGTCGCAGAATTTCGGTCGCGAAATTTCTTCTCAGCAGAAATTCAGTTGGTCGGCCACACGAGCGTAATTTATTCAGTTGCTATTTAACGTTTGCACAGGGTGCGTGTGTCGTGCAATGGAAGTAATAAAAACCTTGTGTATTTACGAAGCATATTTAGAAGACACAGAAGATGATATTAGAAGAAAATGCTGGGTGAATCCACTCATTGGTGGAAGACTAATGCGCGGACAGAGTCATAATTCATAATTATTTATTGAAAGTAGTTAATTAAAAAGATACAAACCTCTCAGTATCCGAACGCATCAATAGCTGCAAAGTCAAAATACCGTTGGTTACCACGCGCAGCTATTGATGCGCGGGTGACTCTGTGTTTACAAACCGGTATTTTGGTACAATTTTAGTGCATAATTTTGGCATGCTTGGCAAGTGTAAATGTGGCATTAGTCAAACTCTACCATGAACATATTTATCTGTGGTCTTTCGTTGAAAAAAATATTCAGACTGGAAAAAACAAAATCACTTTTTCTCGCGCGCGAATTTTGACTGATCTTTTCTGAGCTTTTATGGTGAATATTGAATTGTTTCTATAAGAACACACTAATGTTTTTATTGTTTTGAAAAGGTTATCTTGTGTAGATTACGTATGTATCAAACAACATGTATATTTGTTGATGTTTTTCTCATGTCAGCTAGATTTGTGTCGAGAGGGAACATTTTCATAGAAGTCGGTGATTCTCATGTCGGTACAAAAATAAACTAAGGTCACAGTGACATTTTTTCGCATAAACTAAGAGAGGGTTTCATTAGCTACTCAGATCTACAATTTGTATAGTTCTAAGAGTTACCATTCCAACAGAATCACTTGATACGTCAGTCAAGTGCCGCGCGCGGGTGGGCTCAAAATATGCCGCGGATCCTAGCTGTTTCGCGCCGGGGCGGCCCGGATTCGCGGAGGTTAAGAGAAAACATATGTATAGGTACAAAGGCGAGCTTATCACTAAAAAGAGATTTCTTTCAGCAAACCAAGGCACGACAGGAAAATTTCTCAAGAAAGGGTAGGCAGTGCACAATATCTAAACTATAATAAAATACATATACCTAAGTGAATTAAATATCTATAAAATACGGTAAATAATATACATACTTGTATATACCAAATTACTAAATAAGTACTAATTCATACATAAACCTGTACATATAGTTTACATATAATAATAATATACATACTACGACTATCACAAAAAAGAGAGGAAGTGCTCTATAACCTGGTTTTTGAAAGCGAAAAAACTGGGACTGTCTCTTATCGTACAAGAAAGTGCGTTCCACAGTCGGACCGCTTGCAACCTGAAGGAGTGCTCAAATGCGGAGGTGTTATGCCTTGGAGTGGCTAAGAGTGAGACCGTTTAAGATCTCCGTTGCCGATCTCCTGAAAAAAGATACAAGAAGTTGAAAAGATAAGAAAGAATATGAGAGTCTCGGCGACGACGAATCGGAAGCTACCCCAACTCTTTGCGATATTGAGGAACATGGTCGAATTTGCGCAGCCCGAAGATAAACCGAGTTTGTTCGGTAGATCTTCGTTCGCGCTCGCCAAACAGACATCGGCGTAGTCGATTAGCGGCAGGAGAAGGGACTGAGCAAGGGTGATTTTGGTCTGCCGGCAAGAAGTACTACAGATGCCTGAGGGAGTGAAAAGACTCATAGTCATATCTTGTATAAACCTTAATATGCAAATCTAGATATATTTCAAAACTACTGCCATTTGCCATCAAAATATGTTTTTCAAGAAAAGCTTGCCGTATACCGTATAATCTGAAAAAAAAGTCATGGAATGCCGTATATTGCAGCCGTAAAATAACACCACTCCTGTCGATTCGATTCCCTCCCCTCGCTCCCCTCTCGCCGAGAACGCAATTCAGCCGGGATTGTGCGCGTGAGTCGGCAGGCAACTCATTTTGCGACGCTCCGTGTGAACGAAACGGGAGTTTTTTATGAAACCGAATGTGGCCGAAATTTCGCGACCGAAATTCCGCGATTCACAACTCAACAAAAATGAGCTCGTCTGGCCTGACACTTAAAGTTAATACTGTCCAAAATTAGGCTGTAAAATAACTACTTAAATTTTATGATAGTCTCTCAAAAAACGAGCGTAACGTGAAGAAAACAAGGAGTTCACAAACATATTTTGCAGGAATCTTTATATTCAAATAGTATTATTAATTTGGGCAATTAATTTATTTATTGACCAAGATAATTAATACTAAACGAATACTTATTGACGATTTTTTGTTTTTATTTAGTTTTTGATTCAACCTTTTAATCATCATTGATACATGCGTTTATTCAGATAATACACAAAACAGAGCTCAGAAGATACAACAACATGGCCGTATCATCTAACGATATGACTGATATGACTGGCGTTGTATTTTATTAAACGATACCGCCAGTTTGAGGTGGCTATTTCATGCTATGACTGACCACTCATGGAATGAGCAATTGTGTGATATGGCCACTACATGTACATTTTAAAACATTAAAATAAGCAAAACACATGCAAGTATACTAGTGCCAGCATACATGTTACGAGCATTTGGAACACAGATGGAATTTATTAGCCCGGAATCTTCATTTAGGGATAGACGGTTTCTTTCCACCATATATCAGGGACTTAGTTTATTCCATGCCATTAATCGGAAGCAGTTTGTGCAGTGCGATGCGCCAGCTCTCATGTGTCGCGCGCGAGCGGCGCGGCGGCGGCGGCGGCGGGCCGTGCGCCAATACCATGCTCTTAGTAGGTCGCACTCTGTCCTAAGCCGCCTGCATCTTAGCAGCGAATGAGCGATATTAGGCGGGCGAGATCTGCGAGGCGCGCGACTCCGCTCAGGAGATAAGTTTAATCAGAGTGCCGTTAAGTTTTAGTGTCGCGTCGGGTGCATACGGTTTATGGCGGGTCTGGGCGACATTGTCAACAGATCTTGCCGTCGCTCTTTACGGCTGCTGAAACGTTACTTTAACGGTTTTATAGTTTTCGTCGTTTGTCGCGCGCTGGCGATCGCAGCGTTCTTAATAGCCCACACTAAGTGTCGCTCGGGGCTCCACTGGCCCCAGCTATCTTTGTGTGTCTTTTTTAAACGTCTGCTGAGATTGTGATCTTTACAACTTAAACGGTTTAACTAGACAGCGCCCCGTATATACCCTCGTATCTGGGGAATGGCCTTACTAAAACCGAGGGAGAAAACAGAGCGCGTTCACAATCATAGAGTAAATGAAACAGGAAAGTCTTTGCGAAAGCAAGTACGGTTGATTTGGTTGATCAAACGTCTCTCAACTCAGAGGCTTCTTTAATTAGCGCATTCCAGTAATGCGAGTAGGAGGAAAGTGCAATCGGAGAAGCCACGCACGCCGCGCCGTCGTATGCCGTCGTCGCCGGGCGCCTGCGCCTGCACCGCTGCGTGTCAACTGCACCCGAACATTATTAATTTCCACACGACCCGCAGCAATTAATTAATAACATACGAACGTTCCGCCATTAATCAAAACGCGCCGGTCACGTGGCAGCCTTCGTGCCTCCGCTCGCTGCGACATCTACATCAAATGGCTACCACCTTGGACCAACACTAAACACTGGTTTACAATCCCCGTAGTAAATGCAAGTAAAAACTCTCTCTGCTAGCTTAGTTCAAAATAACATTAACGTAATTCGTAATTCGTAATTTCTTTATTGTACTAAACAAAACAGACATACAGATAACTTATGATAGAAAAAATATGTACAAAGGCGAGCTTATCTCTAAAAAGAGATTTCTTCCAGCAAACCATGTTGGATAGGAGACGGAGATGATAGGTAAGGGAAAGAATTGCGCGTACAATTAAGACTATATTCTAATATAATACATATTACACATACATAAAACCCTATTGATAAGAAATATAGACTACATACACAGTTACATAAATACAGCATATCAATAAATATCTTACAAATATACTAATACTAATACATTATATAGCTAAATAGAAAGTGAAAGATAGTGCTTCTTTAGTCGGTTCTTAAAGATATTCAGTGATGGACTGTCCCTGATGGTGCAGGGAAGTTCATTCCACAGCCGTATAGCGCGGATTCTAAACCCGTGCTCGAAGGCTGCAGTGGAGCGTTGTGGGGCTTTAAGCATAGTAGCCATGTGAGTTCTCCGAGGCCTGCATGAAGAAAGAAATTCGAAGCGATCACGCAGGAAGTTAGGGTACCGAGGGTTCCACAAAATATTGTAGAGCAGGCATAGGATATGAGAGTCCCGTCGAAGACGAATCGGAAGCCAATTCAACTCCCTGCGATGTTGAGAAACGTGATCATATTTTCGCAGTCCGAAGATGAACCGAATCCCGAGGTTTTGAAGTCGTTCGAGTTTGTTCAGTTGCTCTTCATTTGCGCTTACCCAGCAAACATCAGCATAGTCAATGAGGGGAAGTAAAAGAGACTGGGCGAGAATAATTTTGGTCTGACGAGGAAGAAAGTTCTGAAGTCTCCTGAGAGAGTGAAAGGTAGCGTAAACTCGCCTGCTGACCTCGCTGATATGCGTTGACCAGTTTAACTGGTCGTTTTACTAAACTAAACGTTTACGTGCTATTTAGCAAAGTGTTAACCTGCCTTCACCGCTAGAAATTTGCTACACACCATACTTCAACAAACTTCACACCCCGCGCTCTAAGTAGAAATTGCAGTGCTTCGGTTTGGTTTGTTACATTAGTGTTACCTCTGACTCTCATGCCTTCTCACTTATATACTAATAATAAGTATAGAACCGTTCCTCTTTCCGCATACATTTTCTTATGGTAGGAGTTGTACTAATAACGATTTTGTTGGCATTTCATAGAATTCAAGCAAACAGTAATCCAGAAAATGCCAACGTCTGTCCCAGTTCCCCTTGAAGAGGTCCTATTACACCTTTATTATTTGATGTTCTTAAAATGTTGAAATCAAAGTCGATATTTTATATGTTTTTGGTGAACTTGAGTGCTGTTATCAAATATTCTAAGTTGGTATTGCACAAGTTGGATTAACACAAGCGCAACGCCCTTGCGACGGCATCAGCGGCGCTCTGCATCAGAAATGCCATTTCAAAAGATTCCAAGCCAAGTTTCACTGCAAATGCATAAAGTTTCTCCTGAATTACAGTGTAAAATCCTGCGTAAAAGTGAATAAATTATTTCGTTTTGATAGGCAAACGTTTGAAAGCCCTGTATTTCAGTTGGCGCTGTTTTACACGTAGGTTTGTATGTGCGCGTTAACTCCAGCCATGAGACTTGCCTAGCCATATTAACTTCAGATAGATTCCTGCACTCTTTGTAGGGTGAATGAACAGAACAATGCCTTTTGTTGGTTGCGTCACACTGCCGTTTGATCTGAGTCTTAAGTTCTCGAAGTAGAAGAGTCGTTTAGCACAAATTCCTATTTCAATAGGTCATCAAACTGCAAAAGATAGATATAATTTGCAGGGCTCTTTTGTCTGATTGCACAAGCACCAGACTCTAGTTTATACTACCAAAGAACCAATGAGAAGAAAAAGAAAACTACTAACTAATAATAGCTGCTATTGGAAAAACATTTTCTGAAAATCATTTACTTATTACAAACGTTTTTATAAAAAATTGACAACTCCATTGAGTACATACTTAGTTGGTTACGAATCTCCGATTATGTAAGCGGCCGAAAGGGTTTCAGACAGTTAGGACGTCTATATTTTATAAGTACAGAAGACATCGGTGGTGTGAAAAATGTCACCCCATAGTTATGTGATTTTATTTCGAGCAACAAGTCGTCGCCACGGCACGTCAGACGGCAGGCGCCGGCGCGCAGACACGCGGCGACGGCGGCGACGGCGGCGGCGGCGGCGGCGGTGGCGGCGTGAGGAATTTCAATCTGAGCTGATGAGCGCCGCAGCGGCGACAGAGATAAGGGTGCGGCTTCACTGCACACTCAACAACTACATATATGCAGATGCTCACAGTTTTCCCATATCATTTACGCTGGTGTAGTGAAGAGGCAACCTTTATTTAGGAATTAATGAGTGGATGCAATCGTTCATATTAGTTTTTTTATTTATTTATTGTAAACAATAACTATCTGGAGATTTCTCACTTCAATCGCCCAATCTGAGCACGACTATTTTACACGAGCTGTTGTTTCTTGCGATGTGATTGGTCGATTTCGAATTGGAATGGCATTGCGACTGATATGAGAAATACATATTATTAATAAGGGTACTAGTTATCTATGGAAGTAGAGTTCTTTAGAAAAAGGCGCAAAACTCGCCTGCCGATAAACACCGTATAAAAAAATCACACGTTCATAATTACACGATGTGCGGGTCACTTATTGACGTTCTCGAACATACGATTCTCGAATTGATCTGATTTTACATACATACATACATCATTCTACTTCCCTTATGGGGTGGCGAGGCGCAGGAGGTTTTGTGCCCACCTTTAGCCAGTTATACAACAGTCCTTATTAAGTAACAGGGGGCTAACCTATCACCCCGCAGAGATGTGAAGGTTTTTTTTACCAGCCTTCGTTTATGTTTTATTAGCATTTCACATACTTATTCCTGGCGAAAACTGTCCCCGTGTCAGTGAGCCTTAAGCCCGAGGCCGGCTCAGTCCAGCCAGACGTATTCGTAGTGGCGTGTCAATAAGTAAGCTGCGTGGAACGCAACAAGTAAGTAGGACGACGCGTCGGCACCGGTGGCGCCACCTCCTCGGCCCTGCTGATACCCTGGTACACTCGATAGCACAGCCACCTACCTATACATGCCGAACCAATGCTGAACTAGAGTTGCATTTAAATGATGTAGTAGCTGGACGGAGTAATTACATTATTGGTACTTATTTGGGCTCGGTAGGAGAACAAAACATGATTTTGCCACGGACGTTCAGCTATGGTTTGTTTAAGGCTACAAATCACGCTCAGATTTCATCCAATCGATGACTTTTAACGCCAGCCGTTGGTTACTGGATATTTTGTCTCATGGACATATGCCATTGATGGGTCCATATTGGCTCAACTAAAGTCTAACTTCCGAAAATGGTCTTACTAACGATTTGTACTCCGAATGATCACTCTTCCGAAAATTTTGGTTCCTAATTTTTTCGTTCATACAATTTCTAGTACTACCGACGAAGATCATAACACTCTGGTTTCCGATTTTTTTTATTACTAATATTACTACTAAACTGATCTAAACTCCTAAGTGTTGTTTACCATAATGTTGTCTTTCATAAACATGTTTTTCATAATATTTTTAAAGCATAAGCAATACTGACCTAACAGTACCATTTGACTTTTGGTTGGTATGTTTAGTTCCAAAGTAGTGTTTTTTGTAGTTTTTACATGTTCTAACATAACCTAACCTACCTTATTGCCCAGATGTTGATTTCGGTAGCAACACTGACCTAACAGGACCATAATTTGACTTTTGGTTGGTATGTTTAGTTCTAAAGTAGTATATTTATAGTAGCTTTTTGTTGTTTTTACATGTTCTAACCTAACCTAACCTAACCTACCTACTGCCCAGATGTCGGTTTCGGTAGCGTCACTGACCTAATAGTATCCTATTCTGACTTATAGGTAGGAAGGTTTCGTTCTGAAAACAGTGTTTTTTGTAGTTTTTACATGTTCTAACCCAACCTAACCTACCTACTGACCAGATGTCGATTTCGGTAGCGACATTGACCTAATTAATTGCAATTATCTTTCATCTGCAAATTTTAGAATAAAAACAATTCTACATAATAGTAGTACAATAGATGTTTATTGTTACCGACATTATGAAGTTGAATGATTCGGAATTAATAACATTAGGAACAGAGTAGTTACTGATAGTGATTGTTAGGATGAAAAATTGTAGTAACAAAATTTTCGGAGTTACAATAATCGAGGTAGAAATTTTAGGTCAACTTTGGCGCACCCGCCATTGATATATACAGGACATCTGCATTTTATATAGATTTGGTGTTTGTGAATTTAACCAAGTCAGCACAAAATACGAATTAATTGTAAAATGCTATCCATATTTATTTATCCAGCATCAATTTCCCCTTGCCGAATTCATCCGTAGATTCCACTGAATCTTAGTGATGTTCCTACTTGCAACCTAAATAATACTTAGTGATGTTCCTACTTGCAACCTAAATAATACCACCCATTACGTCACTAAGTAAAACAAAGGAGAATAACGCTGAAGGGAAATTTCCATAGCGATAAGCATCCATAATTTCTCGTGCGTTACGTAGCTACGCCGCGCTACGCGCTGTGCTACGAAACAAATTGCTACGAAGTAGGCTACGAACGTTGAATACGCTTATCGTATTTTCGAAGTTGTTTTGTAAGGTACGGATATAAATATTTTAGAGGCGAATGTGTGTTATTTATGATAGGTTCTTAACTCACGAGTGAAATATTATTACGCCAGAGTTTTTGTACAGGATTGAATACCAGGTAACGTACCTATACGAATGCATAAGGGTATTGGAAAAATGAGTAAACGTTATATTCAGCTACATATAATAATTGAATTTTTATTTTTCTCACTGGTCAACAAACAAAATCAAAACACATTAAGAGCAAATATTAAAGAGTCTCTAATGCTCAAAAGAGATTAGATCTCAATAGGTTGGCAATCCTAATGATGTTTGTTACCGAGTCAGGCGGCAGGCGGCAGGCGGCAGGCGGCAGGCGGCAGGCGGCAGGCGGCAGGCGGCAGGCGGCAGGCGGCAGGCGGCAGGCGGCAGGCGGCGGCAGGTCGCGTACCAAGGCCACATAACATGTTAGGAGCTGGCTGGATGGTTAGGGCGGGCGCGGACCTCCATCGGCGCTGTTTGCGCAGGGGCGCGCCGTAATGGCCGCCCACTTCCGCTTTATTAAATTTCTTCGCAAATACACTTTTATTGTCTACGGTCAACGGGCCCCTCTCCATAGGACCCCGTTCATGGCTCGTCTGCGACGTCGTCGATGCCCGTCTGCATTTGTATCGTATGCAAATAACGGAGCGAATGGCGACCGTCCTCAGTACTTTTATGATTTTTATGAACACCCGGTCTGGTGCTCGCATAAAAATGGCATGCAAACATTGTTACGCGAAAGTATCTCCCCGTGTAATAGAAGTGGAGACCAAATAAGCTTATCTCAATACGTGAAAGGGGTTAATACTGTTCTGTCCAGCAACACAGTGAATGGCTAAGAAATAATCACAGACTCCTTGTGCCCCGGTTTAGACTCGCGAAGGTTAGCAATTCTTTCAAGGGTCAGTGCATTCTCTACTATAACAAGATACCTCTGGAGATCTTGAAATTGTCATTTGAGCAATTTAAAAACCATGTTAAAGCGACTTTGTCGAAAAAGGGATATTACAATGTTCAAGATTACTTAAATGACGGGACTGTATGGGGTTAATCTGGCTCAACACAGACCTTGTTGTTAATAATTTTGTAATTATTTATTCCTACTTATTAATTATGATATAATGATATTATAAAATTTGTATAAGTTAAGCACAAGCAATTTTTAAAAGAGATCTAAAAATCAATCTGTGGGAGTTTCTACGCTTTTCTTCTCCCACAGTGGTCCAATGTAGTAGAGAAGTGGCAAAAATTACGATTGCTAAGTATATGTAAATATCTACAGTAATAAAGACATTTGGAATTTGGCTTGAGTCGATCCGTTTGCACGACACGGCGCGACCTTTTCAGTAAACAATAAACTAATTCATTTTCACTCCTGCGGCAAAATATCGTGCTGCTGGCTGATGTCGATCGACGTTTCAGTTCCAGTAATTACTGAAGTGTACACACACAAGCGTCAAGAATAAAGTTCGATGCATGTACATTCCGGCACGTGCCTAAGTGTAAATAAACTCTATACTGGAGTGTAGGTGGAGTTTGTTTGCTGAGCGATGCCTCATCGTCCCGTCGTGTAGGTGGAGTTTGCTGAGCGATGCCTCATCGTCCCGTCGGCTTATGGCTTCCTAATGAACTTGTCGCGAACGAGCGTGTGTATGTGTGTTTGTGTCATTGCTAGTTCTCCTCGGTCTGTGTGCGAAGACGTCTACTACCATCGGCAGTCGCCATCTTTTGGTATAGTTATAGTATTAGTTTGCCCCTCAGCTATATGTGTACTCCTTTACGTTATATTGAAAGGAATGTTCTTATTTTTTTTTATTCTAAAAACAATATAAGCTAACGTAAACATATATCACCATGTGAAAGTTACCTCGTGGGGTTTTTTATCATCGTGAAAATAAAAACAAAATATTAAATGCGTTGTGAGTTGGGCTCGCGCGCATTGTTAAGAAACTTAAAAGCTACGGCTTTCAGTTTTTTTCTTTAATATTTGTACTATGGACCTTGCTTCGTACCCAATTTCATGATTCTAGGGCAACGGGAACTACCTTATAGGTTTTGATTCCCTTGCCAATATCAAGGAATTTGAGCAACATTGTGAATCATATGGGGGAATCTTTTTATTAAACTTTTAAGCTTGATTTTTTCACAATTATAAGAAACCACCGACTTGCGTAATTAAAATGGAAATTAATTTCAAGTTGATATCTTTACGCTTTCCTCCGGAAAAGGACAGACGGACGGACAACGAAGTGATCCTAAAAAGGTTTCTTTTTTCCTTTTAAGGAATACAATGGAAAAGTGCATAAACGTATATTCTGCTCAAGTTATGTACAGGTACAGGTCTTTACAGGTTGGCTATAAGTCTATACAGGTTGGCTATAGGTTTTATAATCACTTTTCACGATGCGGGAACGTGAACTTAGAATAGGGTCAGCACGACTTGTTGTCTTGGCAGATAATAATTTCATAATAGTTTTATAGTTGGTGAGTATTTCACTCTACGTTAACTTTGCGGTAACGTATGTATGTAACCGTCTAACTATTGTTACTACTACTACTACTGTTACAGAAAGTTTTAGGTGTACTAAGTAGTCTTAACACTAGCCAGAAAGACCTACATCAGCACAATTTTCTTGAAGTATCAGAATGTCGTAGTCGCTATAATCAAGTTACTAATCTTATAATTATTTTTTAAACAATGTAATTTTTACATAAAATACAATAAAAACGTCACATTCAAAGGTTTTGTTGTGGCCAATGACATAACTTTGTTAACAAACTAATTATAAGATTAGTAATTTGAGTTTAAAGTGGAGCCATTCTTAGAAGTCATATTGGACATCTGTCAACAGAAAAAATAAGAATTATTTTCTGTAAATATTAACATACTCTTATGTTTAGAAAAAGTCATTTGTTTTCCTTTCTATATTGGACCAATGTTGGAGCAGCAGCGCGAAGAAACTCCCACAGATTGATTATTAGATGTCTTTTAAATATAGGTTTTGTTTGACTACTAGTGCAAATATTACATATTATAAATAATATGCAAGGATAAATAATTACAAAATTATTAAGCAAGTTCTGTGTTGAGTTATATTACACCATGCACTCATGACATACATACACATATACATGTCATTTATGTAATCTTGAATATTGTAATATCCCTTTTTAGATAAAGTGTTTTTATATGGTTTATAGATTGCTCATATGGCAATTTCAAAATCTCTACAGTTGTCCGGTTGTAGTAAAGACTGCATTGATTTATCCCTTGAAAGAATTGCTAACTTTCATGAGTATAAACCGGGGTGCAACTTGTCCGTGATTATTTCTTAGTATCGCTAATTTTGGAAAATGTTAAAAGGTTCTTGCGTACATAGATTAAATTTTCGAAAATAAATTCACTTGCTACAGTTGGTATGTCAATTTCTTTAAAAAGTACCGACAGACCTATGCGCCAGTCTTATTATACTTGTTGCGCTTAGAAAACGAAGGTAGATCGACGCATAGCTCTCTCTGTCCCTACTGTTGACAGATGCTTTGGCATATAGCATTTATACTATACTAAAAAGGGCTCCACTTTTGTTGCACATCCCTACGAGGGGCTATGGCGGCGGCATTCAGGCGGACTGTAGGTTCGTCTCGAAGTCTCGAACAAATTGCCGTGAAGCCCCCCCCAATTTCAAGTTAGTATCGCCCCCGCCCAGACTCTTTTACTTATCAACTCCCCACCAACATCACTATTCCATCCCCAAATCCAACAATAAGTAGACAATAAAGGTAATAAAAATCCTCAAACGGATTACCATGCAATAAATTCTGCGAAATTGAAGTCAATTTACTGGAAATTAGATTAATTTGTTGCTAATGTATACCTGCCTCATTTTGTACACCAACTCCGCTAAAGTAAATATTGTTTAGCTGTAAAGTGCTCTCTGAAATTTCTGAAATAACATGCGCCTTCGTAATTTACAGTTACAGCTACTAATATCGCATTATGCCATCCGTGCAATTTATTTGCCTGTAATCTAATCGGGAAATTCCAAAGAGGCCCACGTTGCACGGAAACTACAAGTCTGCGGGCATGTTTTGCATTTTTAAAACGTCTTACGTTACGTATGATGCAGGTAAGGGCAAAGGAGTAATGTCAATCCTTCAGGGCAGGGGGGTTTGGGGGGTTTTAGGGGCGGATGGGTGAAGCCGGGGCGGAGAACAATGGGCACCGTGACATTTAGCATGGGAAGCCTGCATTGTCATGGACCGTTAGTTCGCGAGCCACTCGCGAACAGAGCTCCGCTCAAATAAATCGTCGAAGATCTCATTTCCCTTCTATGAAGTTTTGACTTCCCTCGTCAATGTCACCCATTGACTTACCGCATTTTGGATATTCTGGCGCGACTAGAAAGTTTAAACTTGCTGATATTCTTATGATATTAGACAAGGAAATGTTTTCTTGCTTATTTTCAGATTTCATTATATATGTTGTTTTTGGTATTTGTATCTTGAAGCAAAACAAACCGGAGCTGAAGGAAATATTTCCATTATAATTTAATCTTAGATATTAATTATTCTTGAGCTCATTACACATAAAGTTGTGTATCATCATATTATACAGGGTCTAACAGAAAGGTGTGGTCCTATTTTGGGGGGTTGTTAGGGACATCATTCTAAACAACTTTCACTACAAAACTTGTTTGATCAGGACCGACTTTATTTTTCTCTTCGCAATACAAATCAGCTGACCGCCCGGACCAAAATGTATGAAGAAGTAAAAATAAAGTTGCACTGATCTGTATACTAAGTAAGCAAACTATGTAAAGAACAGCGACGTAAGTGAAATAAATATGCTCATACCATAGTATATGCTTGCATGAAACTCAAATAACTCAAATGATTTAGGCGCATTTTCCGTACCATAATAAAAACAGACCGTCTAGTAACTTTATTGGTAGCGTAAACTGTAGCAAAAAGCAGCGCTGGTTTTCTAGCTGAAGTTTTCTCGAGTACGGAAAAAAACAAATTGTTGCTTGCTAGTAAGAAATGCCGGGGACGTGCCTCCGCCAGATTACGTCATCCTGCTGCTTGCAGGTGTAGTGCGACAGGTTATAAATAAAAAAAACGCGCATTTAACTCTCAGTCTTATGTATTACAACAGACAAAGGGTCATCCGCTGAAATTGCCCCAATTATGCCGACAGCAGAATTAAATCTAGCAGTATTTGTGTTCAGAGACTTATGTAAGTGGGAGACATCTGTACCGGGCTCCCGTAATCGGCGAAGCAGCAAGTTTTGGCTCCGGGCAATGCTGACTGGAGAAAACTATACCTTCCTCCGAGCCACCTGTGCTGCTCACAAACATAATCTCTGGGCATTCAGAAGCCAATTTCATCGCTCTATTTCTCGTGTTAAACACCCATAACAGCTGATCTCATAACTAACTATAGCCGCTTTATATCTATTTTATATTACTCGTGATTTCATAATTTCTTTATTGTGCTACACAAAACAGACATACAAGCAAACCAAGCAACCATTGTTCAAGCAAACCATGATTAGGAAAGGTAATGTTTGAGCGGGGGAGGATCTGCGCGTGCAATAAATCTCTATAAGTAATACGAGTAATATATACTATATACTGATAACCATAATTGCTAATATAAATAGACTGCTACACAATTACTTAAATACAACATGTCAATATATAATAAATATATATATATATATATATATATATAAAATAACCCATATAATACACTATTACATTTGTACGAGTATATCCTATACATACACATACGATTTTATAGTATTTTTTCAGCTGATTTGGCAATTGACAGAAAAAAGACCACAAACGGGAAACCGTCTTAAATAGGATAATACTGTAGTACTATAGGAGAGTGTAATTCTTCGAAAGCTTGTATCTCAACATACCCTACGTTAGATGCGAGCATATCTGTAGGTCTTAGCGCCGCATTTTCTACGGAGCTGATGCGAAATGGGAGAACGTGGAATTTCCCTCTGAAATTCTTTCAAAGCCTTAGGCGAGTTGATAAGTTGTTCATCTGCTAAATTTCGCATTTGTAGTGTGAAATCGGCTGATACAGCCCTCGGCGTATTTGTACCTAGCAGATCTATACGGAAGGATTTTCTTATTCGAGATCTTGTAGGTAATTCGAAATTTACGATATTCTGAACATGATTCCATATTTATTATGCTTACGCCGCCGTCATTAGGAACTTAACTACGTGTATATAGCATGAGTTCTTCCACTTGCATTGATTTGTGGCATGAAAAGGACAAACATCTAACTATTAGATGTATACGTTCCTAAATTCTGTATGTAAATCCTGATTTGAGTCCACTGTCAGTTGAGAAACTTGAGCATTTGAAATTGGCGTAAACAATTGAAGTCTCGAATGTTTCCAGGGGGCGCGGGCGCGCTGTTTGCGTATAATAACTCGGTCTCTACGTTCCGTGTTGCTGACAAGGATTCACTGAGATAATCGCCTTCATTGTTTGTGCAAACGTTAATCCGTTTAAAGGAGCCTTATCTGTGACATTCTTTATGTAACGGAACGTTATTAACTCACCGCTCGTTATTATTATTTAGAATTGTATAAACTGTGATAGGTAGTGAAGGAATTTATGGGGAATGGATTGGATTAAAGTTAATCTCGTCTTCTTAACTTTGTTGTTTTCTTGTGAGTAGGTGTCGTAACTAAGAAGGAATGCCTAGATATTATGCAAAATTGAAAAAAAAATACTTTTGCTTAAGTTATATTTCGGATATAGGATTTTAGGCTGCGTCAAACAGTAGTGCAGCTGTCCGCCTCCGCTCTCGCTACGTTATGGCTCTTAGCGCGCTCTTAGTGCGCATTCAGTGCGCCCCGGTAATATCTCCGTAAGTCCCACCTACCGCTCCAACCACAAGTTGGCGAACTCAATAGTGTGATATGCTGGAGCCGACGTTGATGACAGTTGTTTTATTTTGTTGTGCTCGGCTGGCGCTCGTTTGCTCTAGGGATGTGAAAAAAGTTTACCCATTCTACGCCATGTTGGGCAAATTGACTTTTGGAGTGACAGCTGCCAAAGGTTTGTTGTGCGAATGCACGGATACGCCGAAACGGGTTAAGATACAGGAAGAATTACGCATGAAGAAATCCACGACCTCGCTGGTATCCGGCGTTCAGAGTCCAGGCTGATCCTCGCCATATTAAAACGGGACGATACTGGCTCGTACACGGTTGGTACCTATGTCACAGTTAACTGGTTAAATCAGACACTTACATAACTCTCTAGTCTAGAGACTCTAGACCGTTAATTAAATACCGACGATTAACCAAGTCACTAAAATTCCGTCAGATAAGTGAGTGAACGAAACCTTTAACGAGTTGTCTAAACGTTCCTAGGCAACAAGACATGTACTTTTTTTTTATGTGTGCTTAAGTTTATGTTTTAAGTATTTTTTGTTGTTCTTACATGTTCAACCTAACACGAAGGATAATCGGGGCTTCGCTTCGCTCACCCCTTTACCCTTCACCTAAGCTACCGCAATGTTTTGCCCAGATATAAGCTGTGCAAATCAGCTGTTCTCATGACACCATCTTGTTTTCCAATACGCCGGCATTCGGTAAGACAGATTGTTAAACGTTTTCAATAAATCGACGCTTTTTTAAATCAAAATGCAAAATTTAAATCAAAGTGACTTGGTTAAACGCCGGTATTTAATTAACGTTCTAGAGAATTAGTTAAATGTCTGATTTAACCAACCAACTGCGACACCTACATTTCAAAATATCTATAAAGAGGTATGTCGGCGCGGGAGGCGGCGGCGGCGGTGAGAGGTCCGCATGAGATGCTATTGAAAAGTTTCTATGTTTATATCTGGAACGTATTCGCGAAAAGAAGCTGCGCCTGAGGCGAGCCGCACAGATATTCCAAGTTTGAGAATCGCACCAACTTCATACTGCCTCACTTGAGTATTTGTTGTAACTTTGAAATACTTTCAACATCCGATCGTACTCAAATCTTAAGAGATTCGATCGAGTGCTTACCAACACCCTCGTATATCGCCCATATAATGTTCGGCGAATGGCATTCGAAGTTCCTGCCCGCTGGTACTTCTTCAAACGAAATGGTAAATACGCATATTGTCGTTAAATATGAGTCATAAAAGCTCATATTGGACTGACGTAAAAACCGGATGATACTCAAAAGCCCTTAAAAACTACTATTAATCCAATTTCCCTGTTGCGGCCGGAGTGTCGCCGCATAAAAATACCTCCTACACGCAACCTCCCCCGCCCGCGCCGCCCGCCCCGCAGCCCACGCCCGGTGGCCGATGTAGGCAGGGGTTCTTTTATATTATAAATAGCTTCGTATAGTTTATAATGATAATCATTTACAATTTAATTTTTAATTTTACAATTTTATTGACAATTTTAGGAGCTCAGCCTCCACCAACCCGCACTGAGCCAGCGTGGTGGAGTATGGCTTAATGTTACTCGTATCCGGGTAAAGGCTTTTGCCTCTCGGAGGGGACATTAACTGGCTACATTTTTGTTTTTTCTATAAACAATATAACTTATTATACTATAATAATATAATACTGTCCTATGCGGAAAACTAAACAATTATAGAACGGAAAATTTTCCATAAATTCGCCAACACACTTAATTTTATGTATCTAAATAAATGAGAGTACATTTATTTCCTTCAAAAATAACTTCTGTCACAGTTTTAACTGACACCACAATTTGTATCTCTAAATCCAATCCAACATCGCAACAAAAGGAAACTAATAAAAAGGCACTACGTACGACTAGATAAAAAGTTCGCGCGAATGAGAAGAAAGGTTCCGTTGATAAATGATGCGCCGGTTCAATGAATCTCCATCAGAGATGGTGCGCGGCTGCAATCTAGCAGCGCTGTGCCGCTGAAAAAGAAATTACAGTTATTCCTGTGCTTTTTACTCTCTGAGCAGCAGCTTGAGAGCGACGCGGATTTATAAAGCGCACCGATTAGGTGCCACCGCGCGACCATTCGCCACCAGCTCGGCAACAACATCAATTCTGTCTCTCTGGGATGCATGGCTTGACAAATCTCATTTCACAGTTCTGCTCGCATGTTTATGTATAGCTAAAGTCTTGTATATTTTGTCGAGCTTCAATAGCAAGTAAGTAATTTATGAAATACAAGATAGTGAAATTAAATCGAGTTTACGCGGAATCGCACAGAGATAGGATCTACAGATTAGCGAAAACCTTCAAATGAATGGCGCCAGACCGAGCTAAAGAAAGACAAATCCGTTGATATTTGTTTCCATAGTACTTGATTCTAGACCGCAGCTGCTTTAATAAACAGATAAAATGCACTGAAGGTGTTTGCTTTACAGCGATAATCCGAATATTCCCGGGTGTTTAAGTCGGAAATTAATTTCCTAAACCAAAGCTATGCAAATGTTTTTGCAACTTCACCTCGGCTGAGCCGAGTGCAACTTTTAATTCGCATACCATTCAGGGAAACCTGCGCCAAGCAACCCCGGACCTCTCGACTTGCAATTATTTTATGTTTTAACACTTATTGTTTTATTTATTGTCTGATTAACGGCTTTTGTTTTTCACAGAACTACTCTAACAGTAATTAGGTTAACGTTTTTTCATTTCATTTCATTCCGTGTATTTACATAAGTATTGTTCTCTATTGCATATATCATCGTCTAGTTACTGTTCCCATAACACAAGCCTTATTGAGTTTACTATGGGCCTAATTTTATTTGTTAAGACTGCCCTCTAATATTTATTTATTTATATCGTCGAGTTAAGAAGTGGAATACTGAAACAATATATTATATCAAATTAAAACAATTTAGGTACCTATAATTATTTTTTTTATTTGAGACATAAGTAGTGTATCCGGACCACGTCCTACGCTATAAGACTCATCTCTGTCTGTGCAGTCATATTTATTTATAGATTAACTTAGAATTAAGCTTCTTCACACAACATTGTGTTCTGGCTGCATGCACATCATGTATGTTTTGTGAATAATGCGAGAGATGTCGCCGACAGCGCATCAGCGAGTGCATGCTTATATCATTATGACATACGATACCAAAACCCTATGTGGATGCGACGAGCGGAAATGTTCCTAGCTGCATGTTTGTCGGATGTTGTGACAGAGCTATACATATAAGGAGTTAATAATCATGCTCCTGTTTCCACCTACATATATGTCAGAGCCACAATTCTTTTTCTACAAACAATTTGAATAATTATAGGTACCTAAGATCTCCTAAAAACACAATTTACCTTTTATGCAATCTGGTATATAGTAATTTGTATTACCATACCAAACCTATCTGTCTACAGCACAGCATAGTACGCGCACGAAACGCCGCAACGAGATGAGCATGAACGATTGCACATAATCTCAATTAATACGGTACCGAATTAGTATCAACGATCGACACACCGGCTATCATACGTGTCTGAACATACCTATATGTACATAAACTCATCTGAACATATAGGCAGGCAGCATGTGAGCCGGTCGCACGCGAGTTTACCGACTGCGGTAGGCATACATTGACCAGCTTTATCAAGCCTATATTCCCATGGAAATGTTGCTTTATATTGGATCACTAAAAATATATTATTGTTAGAGTTCGCAGTACATAAAGATTTAATACAATGTTTATTGATTATATTATAACTATTGATTTGGAAACTGGATTTGATAACTGTACCTTTAGGAACTATTCCGAACGATTCCTGTTCTGAGCGAGAAATATAAGTACTCTTGCTCTAACGAAACGTCCAAATTTCGTCTCCAATTTCTCTGGAAATACCGTCTAGAGAGCAGATATAAAACTCCGAATACTGCTCGGGATGTTTCCAAATCAAATAAAGACGGCCAGATGTCACCCGTGCACTTGTGAGAAACTCGTACAGAATCCTAGCAGGTACAACAATCTAGATAGATATGCACAGAATTTGCAAATTTAGTCTTGAAGTCTTTTGTTAACATACTTTCAACCTTAACTATTTATTGCAGTTTCGAAACGAACCCTGATCTCCTACTAATTACATTATTTATCAATATACCATGACTAGCCTTGGGTATCTAAACTATGTGATCCAGTTATTCCCGGTTCTAAGACCTGCCTATCAGATACCTGATTTAGAACTCTAGATCACCTAAGGACAGCTTTTTTATAATTTATTTCCAAATGTGTTTTTTTTAATCCAACTAAGGTTGTTATCCAGCAAACAACATTGACTAAGCAATCAAGTTGAATGGCAGAATTCCGAGCAAATATTAGATCTAGCCACAAAGCGGAGTGGCCACCCTTGCTCATTTCATCTCACTAAACCCCAACACGACGATTGTCGCCCCACGTGGACACGATCGTCGTGTAGCGACAACTACTTATATATGTACCGACAATATGACACCCGCTGGTAAAAAGGGGACGCGAGATGGCTACGTAAGAGTTGCTGAAGTCTTTGGGATTGACCCCTCCGCAATCTCAGGAAAAGTAACGCATGCGAATGAGAGAAAAATCGCAAATACAGATTAAACCGCTGTGTCATAGAAGACTTTATGGTGGGACGAGAAGTGTTTTCGCAAAGGCCTTCGAGACTGTATTTTGTGAGAGCATCAGCCTAGCAGCACTTCGACCGCCTTGATTTTCTTTACATATTGGCGTATACTGTACACAATTTGGAACTAATCTGATGAAGTACTAATGTTTGTATTTTGTACATTGAAGAGTGTTATCTAGGCTCTGTTATTTTGGTACCGACTGCGTTTGATCAGTGAAATGAATGAACCTTGGTCCATTTGGTGTGCATTCAATCATAAATGCATTCCATGGCGGACGATAGGTCAAACATAATGGAAAAAGATCCGATTGATTAGATTTCGCATATGAATGCGAAATAAATTAAGAAATTACTTTCGGATAACTGATAACTAAGTTCATTATCTTGTAAAGGGAAAAATACAATGTAGCTTCAGAGGCACTAATTATTAGAATAGGAGCAGCAAAGCACAACCGGTCTAATCCCGGACTGGGTAGAAACATCACGCGCCGACGTCCACGGATTTCCACTGAACCAGCTAATTTGCAATTTGGATTCGTATTTAGAAATTCTTATTCAGGATAGCGGTTTGCAATATGGAAACCGCGGCTCTTTAAAAGCAGACCACATTAAACTTAGCTGGAAACTAGACGGTAATGGCAGGACGACTACGATGGTTCTGTTAAGTCTGGTATGTCTATTCGGCAATTCAAAGGAGGCAAAAATGTACCATTTTGTAACCAGTGCAAATTTTAATTATAATTTGTACATATGTAGCTTCCATTCTAAATACATAATGAGGACTAATGTAATGAGTCCAAATTGTCTCTATTTCAACTTAACATAACATAGCGTCACGACTTTCCCCATACGGGGTGGTAGAGTCATAATTGTGCCCACTTTTAACCAGTTATTCAATGCTCCATTTTGCGAGAAGGGGGCTAACCCGTTGCCGCTGCTATGGAGTAATGAAGGTTTTCTCACGATGTTTCCTATCAGCGTATAATGTACTTAAGATAATTACTTATATCATTGGCATATGGTCAGCACCGGGATTCGAACGTGTACCTCCTGTGTGAAAAGCAAGCGTGGAAGCCGCTCGACCACGGTGCTGTTCCTTGTTTCCGCTATAAGTTTCTCTCAGGAGTACCCAGTTGCCTGATTGAAGACACGGTACCTTCACTTATCCTTCAGCACTGTGTTCATCTTACCGCGTAGTGTTGGGTTTCTCGCCACGACCTGGGACACAATTCTCTTATGGGAAACGCATAGCGACAGCATATTGATTTTCAAACAAAATAGGTGCCACCGACAAGCCAAGTATGGCAAAGGGAAACTTTCAGAGACGGTTTTTATCAAAATCTAATAGATGGGTGGATGGCTTTAGACGACCTTATATGTTTCTAGTATACGGACAGAATGTAGGTCTCTCTGACTGGATGAACGCAATCATAACATGATCTGTGTAGAAAGCAGTCAAGTTTTGTTTGTTATGCTTCGTAAATAAATAAAATACTCGAAGGCCTAGAAGTACATATTAAATGGTTGGTAATCCAGATTATATTGTGCCTTTACGCAAAGAATACGAGGACTAAGGGTTATAGTCGTATCGAATACCGACAGGTACCGGAATGCAATCGTAGGCCGTAGTTTCATTTATTTATTTATTATATATTAGGTATGTAAAACAGATGACAATCAGTTAATAATATACAAAAAAAATAAAAGTCAACATTCAGTACTAGACTGTCATCCAAGGTATACACACACTTGAGAACATTCACATAAACAGCTAAAAACTAAACACAATTTAAAAAAATTTATTAACATATTTAATATAACAAAAATTCTACTTTGAAATATAAATTACTATAAACTTAGCTTAACATGACTAGAGAAGAGATCAACATGACTGCAGTGCTATGAGATATTTCCTTTTAAAGGAATATAAACTATCCTGTTGTCGGTGTCCTAGAAAACAGAGCCACGTGAATTTTCGTTTTGAAATGTCAAATCCCATACATTTTCTTAGCGATGCGCGCGAGTGACTAGTGAATTGCATCTTGTCTACGGGCCCAGGTTAGTCGTGAAATATTTTTATCACAGCGTTAAACTAAATCAGATAGAAATCAATCTTGTTTATTTACTGAATAACTCATCAACATCACACACAGAACTTGACCTGTCAACTTTCAATCACAGGTAACGTTTAGCTAGTACATAGAGTACTTAATCTATGTGGGGTCCCCACTGCAATATGCTACCTATTCTACCTAAGAAGCTTCTTGTCATTTCCTAATTCTTACGTGTTGCTGTCTAACACTTGACTAGTCTCAACTCTCCTGACATTTGGAAGTGAGAATTATATACACCAAGTTTTACTAGCGATTAACAATAAATTATTACCTGGGAACCAATTCAAGGCTAAAATAAGCGAATACATCAATTGTTCGATTCCAAATCGATATTCGATCGATGGTTTCTGAACGGCCATTTTGAATTTGACGTTAGCTGCCAACCTAGCAGTTTTTTGACAACTGACTGACGAAAGCCCTCGCAATGAAAACGCGTTTTGGTTAGGGTATTGAAATTAAATCGCAGGCCATCTGGAATGTATTCGGGTTTCCCTCAGGATTGTTAATATAGCTGAGTGTGTTATTGTTTCTCGAACCAGATAAAGTTCGCATTTTCGTGCCCGATTGTTTTTACCACGTAACATAACCTGTGTTGGAACACTGTGCTCATTGAAGCTGGCCCGCCAGTCATACCTGGTTGGCTGAAGAACCTGTCTACCGAGAAGAGCCTAGGGTGCACCCGGGCCTTGCAGAGAGACAGGAGGTTGACGGGACCGAAGCACAGACCAGGTTAGATCGACACCAATTAACTTCAGCTCGGTGAATCGCCGACGTTCACGCTTCTTGGCAACTGATCGTTACGCTGCCTCGTAGCTGATGGGCCCCTACGAGGTCATTAGGTGCTGAGAAGCCTGAACATTTTGGTAGCAGAGCGTGGTTTCCTGAGATTTGTAGCCGTCAAGGGCTCCAGGAAGGCACGATTTGGGACTATCAATCTGTAGGTATAGGCGGTTAAGTAACTTGGTTGTTCCTGTATCCACATAGATTGGTAGTATTGTAAGCTATAAGTCTATTGCTGGTAGTAGACAGACAGATATTGAATTGAAATTTGCATTGAATTACCAGTTACATCAATTGATAGCAGGCTATTGCATTGTTTTCAGTTTATAGCAATTTATAACTTGAACTAATATTGACTATCTGTATGTGTTGTAGTGATAAAGGGAGACTAAATTGTTATTTACAGAATTTATATAGATATAAAACTCGGTTCCTATTGTTTAAGGAAAATAACATTGTTTAAGTTATAGTTTAGGGTTCCCTCGTTTGGGTTATAGACTGGAGGGTCCAATAAAATTGAGTTACTGCAAATTGTGAGTAAGTATCGTTCCGATCATGTCGTTATCTGAAATCCAGAAGGGTGTTTTTAAGGAACTCAGATGGTTTTCCTCCGCACACGGTCTGATAGACCGTTTAGATAGGCATGATGTGGTATTGGAGCGGTCTATGGACGTTAAGGAACGTTACAATAGGGTGCTCGAATTGTCCGCGCAGGCGGAATCAGTTGATGGTTGTGCACCTGACAGGCTGTCACGGTTGATAGGGGATGTCGACCAATGTATGGAGATGGCAGCTGCTATCACGCAGAAGGCTGCGGAAATACGTAGACAGCGCGAGTCCAGCCATGATGGTGACACTGAAGCACCTCTGACGCATCAGGGATCGGGGTCCGGGTTACCTGCCATAACTATGCCTACTTTTGACGGCGTGTCCGGTGAATGGATGAGCTTCATCAATCTGTTCGACAGTTTGGTGCACATGCGATCGGACATTACCAAGTCTGTCAAGATGGCTCAGCTGGTGGCAGCATTGAGGTGTGAGTCTAGGGAGCTGGTCGCTCATTTGACAGTTACGGAGGGTAACTATGAGACGGCCAGGCAATTGTTGGTCAGACGTTACCACAACAAACGGAGGTTGGCCGATGCCCAACTGAACCGTTTGTTTAGCATCCCGGTTGTGAACAAGGTCGGGGCCATACAGACGGAGGTTTTGAACCCATTGTTGTCCGTCACCAAGGCTCTAGAGAATCTTGGACTTCCGGTTGGTGAATGGTCGTACCTACTGTTGTACATTGTACTTTCCCGCCTACCCGCTGACGTGCAGTCTCGTTTCGAACAGTCTCACGGGAGGTCGGCCGAGGACCTGCCCGCCTTCTCCGACTTGGTCGGATTCTTGGAAGAGGAGGCTCGACGGGCAGAGAATTTGGGGTTGACGGTCACCCATCCTTCGGAGCCACAGAGAGCTGCCGGGAGCGCTGTGAGTAGGGGCCCTCCGACGAGGAAGGACCGCACCAACCGGCAGTCGTATGGGACTGTGAGTGAATTGACCCCACATGGTGAGACCTGCCCATGTTGTAGGCAGATTGGCCATGCTGTGGCCAATTGCAATAAGTTCGGGGAACTTAGGGTTCAGGGACGGCGCCGGATGGCCAAGCAGCGGAGCTGGTGTTTCCTGTGCCTCGGGCCACACATGGCTAGGGACTGCACGCGCACACAAATGTGCGGATATTGTGGTGGGCCCCACAACAATCTGTTGTGCATGAACCGGTCCGGCCAACAGCCTCCACAGGACCGTACCCAGGGTGACACGGCATGGGGCCCTGAGAATTCGTTTGCGACTCGGAGCGCAACTCAGGGGCCAACGTCCCCACGTGCACAGGGCAGTACCAGGGTGCAGGGCCGCACTCAGGACCATTACATGGGGGGCTCTGAGTTTTCGGTTGCGACTCAGCATCCGACCCAGCGGGACATTGGGTGTGTTGAGCAGGCCGTAACGGGCGGGTGTCATGGGACACCTTCGAGCTATGCGGGTGCGGTTCGGACGCCGCCTCAGTTGTCGCCCCGCTCGTCGCCTCGTCCTCGTCGGTCACATGTGATGTCCCCCCCGCTCATGGAGCGGCCACGGTTGAATTCACGCCCACCCCCCTTTACGGGGAATCGTAGGTTGGGAATGGAACCGGCGCGTGGGCCATTTGTACAATGGGACCCTCTGGCGTATAGCTGCATACCTGATCGGTTACAGGCACAGTGGGGCCCCGGGGGTCCTCGCTAGGAATTTGCGGCCCAACCATTTGTTGCCCCCCAACCGGAGACGGTGGTGTTACCGATCGCCTCTGTGCTTGTTTGGGATTTGGCGGGCAACCCAACATACGTTCGCGCCCTATTAGATTCTGGAGCTCAGGGCTGCATTGTATCGAATGATTTAGCAAAATGGTTGGGCCTCAAGGTAAATAGGTATAATAAATCAATACGGGGCGTGGGGAATGTTACGGTTACGAATGTAGTTGGTCAATCGGTGATCACGTTCTCTCCACGTTATGACATTTTGACAAAAACATCCGTGCAAGCTTTAGTAATGACGCATGTCATGGGCAGACACCCCTTGGTGAAGTTAAATCCGGCCGTTCGATTCCTGACATCAGGACTCAAGTTGGCGGATCCCGATTTTGACACTCCAGCCCCGGTCGACCTGCTACTGGGAGCAGACGTTCTGGGTAGGTTTCTGTTGTCGGATCGGCGAGTTCTTCAGCCGGACGGGTTGATTGCTGTGGATACTAAGTTTAGTCACGTGATCATGGGTCCGGCATTGCCAATGGTTAGGCCTGCCGAGTCAGATGGCATACTTATTGGCTCAGCGTTGTCAGACGTTATCCAACGTTTCTGGGAGATAGATCTCTGTTATTTATATTTTAATTATTTTATTATGACATTTGAGACTTTTTACATCTCTCAGAAACAATAATTAATTCCTTTTTTTTCTGATAATATGATACAAATAATAATACCAAATGTTCTGTAAAAAATGAAATGAAATGACATGTGAAAGTGCCCTTGTGGCCTATTTACAGAATAAACGTTTTGAGTTTGAGTTTGAGTTTGAGTTTTAGAGGAACCTCCCACCGTTCGTCGAGTCGACGCAGACGAAGAAGAGTGCGAGTTGTTTTACCAGAATAGTACTGGTCGCCTTCGTTCTG
This sequence comes from Argyresthia goedartella, assembly GCA_949825045.1. Classification (NCBI taxonomy): domain Eukaryota; kingdom Metazoa; phylum Arthropoda; class Insecta; order Lepidoptera; family Argyresthiidae; genus Argyresthia; species Argyresthia goedartella. The sequence continues at coordinate 27,326,828 of OX463812.1, read as the reverse complement.
GTCGTTTTGTAACTCAACTGCCTTTCAGGGCCGATCGACCGCCACTAGGAGAATCTAGGAAGATGGCTGAGACGAGATTGATGTCGATGGAGCGTAGGATGACAAGGGACGCCGTATTTAAACAAAAATATGTTGATTTCATGAGGGAGTATGAGTCGTTAGGACACATGTCGGTATCGGGTGTGGACTGGAGATCTGAGGATCATTGTTTCCTTCCACACCATGCCGTCCTACGAACCCCTACCGGCAAGATTCGAGTTGTTTTTGATGGGTCAGCACCTACCTCGAACGGGATGTCCCTGAATCAGTGTCTACATTCGGGACCCAAGTTGAGTCGTGATATTTCGGATATTCTCACGAGCTTTCGGAGGTACCAGATTGTATTTGTCGCAGACATTCGGATGATGTTTAGGCAAACGGTAATTCATCCGGCTGACAGAAGGTATCAGTTGATACTGTGGCGTGAGTCCACGGCCGAGCCAGTCAAGGTCTATGAGTTAAACACGAACACGTATGGGTTACGGTCTAGCCCGTATTTGGCGATGCGTACCCTGCGGGAGTTGGCGTCGCGTGACCGTGTGAGCTATCCTAGAGCCGCCGCTATCCTGGAGCAAGATTTGTACGTCGATGACGTCTGCACAGGGGCAGCCAGTGTAGAGGAAGCTCTGGACCGACGTGACGAGCTCATTCAATTGCTGGAACGAGGCGGCTATGAACTACGTAAGTGGATGTCCAACTCCCCTGAGTTGATGGCTGGTCTCCCAGATGAGTTTCAACAAGACCCGCACGTTTTTGAGAATCCTGACAACCCTAACATGTTGTCAGTACTTGGAATTCAGTACCGGCCCGTCCATGATGAGTTTACCTATCGGGTGGTTTTAGAAACACCGAAGGCCTGGACGAAGCGGTCAGTACTGTCAACGATTGCGAGAACGTTCGACCCGAATGGATGGATTTCTCCAGTCACCTTTGCTCTCAAATGTTTATGCAAAGGCTATGGGCGGCTCAGTTGACCTGGGACACCCACCTCTCAGGTGATTTGTTGACTGATTGGACGCGAATGTTCACCTCGCTATCGGACATAAATAATGTATCGCTGCCGAGGAAATTGGTCCCTGCTGGGGATTACAGGGCAACCCTTCACGGGTTTTGTGATGCCTCTGAACGAGGGTATGCGGCAGCGGTTTATTTGCGAACCGTCACCTCCACCGGGGAGGTCGACGTGCGTTTGGTTTTGGCAAAAAGCAAGGTAGCGCCTATTCGGACAAGGATGACGATTCCAAAACTGGAACTGTCCGGGGCTGCTCTTTTGACCAAACTTTTGAATCACACTCTAACAGTGTTGCGTGGGTCAGTGGTTTTGGAGGATACGGTGTACGCTTGGACGGACAGCCAGATTGTTTTGTGCTGGCTGAAGGCTTCGGTCCATAACTTAGAGGTTTTTGTTGCGAACCGTGTCTCCCAGATTGTGTCGTCTGACCTGGAGACATGTACCAGGAGAATTGAACCCGTCTGATTGTGCATCCAGGGGATGTCAGGCTCCTGAACTCGTTAGACACCATTTGTGGTGGGGACCACCCTGGCTTGCCAAGAGAGAATCGGACTGGCCCCACAGCAATGTAGTAGTATCTTCGGATCATGGCCCCAGAGCGGCCGTGCATGTTACCCAGAAGGCTGAGGACCCTGACGCCGGGTTTCTGCTGGACCGGTATAGCTCACTTGACAAGTTGATAAACGTGTCCACTTGGATTAGGAGATTCGCTCGAAATTGTCGTACTCCTCGCGATCAGCGAACGTTGAACCCTATTCTGACTCCGGCAGAGCGAAACGAGTCGCTATTGAATTTGGTACGGTTGGTACAGTCCTCGAAGTTTGGGGCAGAATTGGAGATTATACGAAGTGGACGTTCGAAAATGAAGGGAGCCGTCGCGCGTCTCAACCCCTTTGTTGATTCGACCGGGTTACTTCGGGTAGGAGGAAGATTGCGCAATGCGAATCTGTCGTATTCGGCTCGTCACCCACTTCTGCTCCCCAAGGGGGGACAGTTAGTTGAATTGCTGGTGACTGATCGTCATATTAAAAACGCGCATGCCGGCTGTAACGCGTTGTTGGCCACGCTCCAGCGGGAGTTTTGGATCTTATCTGCCCGCCGTGTCATACGGAACATCGTGTTTCGGTGCATGCCTTGTTATCGACTTAAGGCTGCCACGATGCAACCTCTCATGTGGGACTTGCCCCCTGATCGTGTGAATGAGGTCAGACCGTTTTCAGGTGTTGGTACGGATTTTGCAGGACCGTTTATGGTGAAGAGTTCACGATTGCGTACCGCTAGGCAATACAAGGCGTACCTATGTGTGTTTGTTTGTTTATCCACCAAGGCGGTACATCTCGAGCTCGTTGCTGATCTCTCGACAGAGGCTTTCATTGCTTGTTTGGATAGGTTTGTTTCTCGAAGGGGACTTCCAACTTTGATCCGCTCTGATAACGGCGATAACTACATCGGTGCGGAACGATACTTACGAGAGATAGTCAACTTTTTGAATGTAAATAAAGTGGATATTGGAACGGCCCTCTCCCGTCGGGGTATACAGTGGACCTTCAGCCCACCGATTTGCCCCCACTGGGGTGGGATTTTTGAGGCCGTAGTTAAGTCAGCTAAGACGCACTTGGGGCGTATAGTAGGTCAGACCGCGCTGACTTTTGAGGAACTCGCGACATTGTTTTGTAAGATCGAGGCCGTTCTCAATTCGCGACCGTTGTGTCCGCTCAGCTCGGATCCAAATGACCTGGAGGCTCTGACCCCAGGCCATTTCTTGATAGGACAGCCACTTAACGCGTTGCCCGAGCACCCCTTCGAGGGAGTGAAATTGTATCGGTTGTCAAGGTATCAGATGTTGCAGCAGTTTACTCAGAATTTCTGGAAGCGTTGGTCGCTCGAGTATCTACATATCTTACAACAGCGCCTTAAGTGGACTGACAAAACTAGCCCCCCTAGTGTTGGTAACCTCGTTCTGGTTAAGGATGCTAACCTACCGCCACTACGTTGGCGCAGGGGGCGCATTGTTAATTTGTTCCCTGGCAAGGACGGGACCCCCCGGTCTGCAGAGGTTCTAGTAGGAGGCTCGGTTCTAAAACGAGCGGTAGCAACGTTGTCTCGGCTGCCCGTAGATTAGGGGACAGGTGGGTGCCTGTCCGGGCGGGTGATTGTTCGATTCCAAATCGATATTCGATCGATGGTTTCTGAACGGCCATTTTGAATTTGACGTTAGCTGCCAACCTAGCAGTTTTTTGACAACTGACTGACGAAAGCCCTCGCAATGAAAACGCGTTTTGGTTAGGGTATTGAAATTAAATCGCAGGCCATCTGGAATGTATTCGGGTTTCCCTCAGGATTGTTAATATAGCTGAGTGTGTTATTGTTTCTCGAACCAGATAAAGTTCGCATTTTCGTGCCCGATTGTTTTTACCACGTAACATAACCTGTGTTGGAACACTGTGCTCATTGAAGCTGGCCCGCCAGTCATACCTGGTTGGCTGAAGAACCTGTCTACCAAGAAGAGCCTAGGGTGCACCCGGGCCTTGCAGAGAGACAGGAGGTTGACGGGACCGAAGCACAGACCAGGTTAGATCGACACCAATTAACTTCAGCTCGGTGAATCGCCGACGTTCACGCTTCTTGGCAACTGATCGTTACGCTACCTCGTAGCTGATGGGCCCCTACGAGGTCATTAGGTGCTGAGAAGCCTGAACATCATTAATATCATCGAAATCTTCTTTTTGACTTTTATTCTAATTATAGGCTACCAGTCCGATCTAATGTGAATGTCCAGCAGCAGTTCCGTTTTTGTCCCTCTTCAGTACGTCATCTAAACTGGCTGAAGGAAAGGAATCCAGAGCCGTTAAATAATATACGTGTACCACAATCCTCAGCTGAATGAAACTCTTTGATTTACTTACTTATTCTGTGCTTCAAAGTAGTGGTTCTGTGAGAACAGTAGACCTCGCGAGCCCTTCGACATACATTATTACTTAAACATATTGTCACTGTAAAGGTTTAACGATAATGCGATACAAGTTTATTTTGCGCAACAATTTAACGAAGAAAGTCCAATTTTAAATTACTATGCAGACTTTTGAGCAAAATAGGGATGATATAAGTTTTGGCGATTACTCACGTTGCCTTGGTCCTAGGAGGTCAAATCTGGTGTTTACGGGTTCTTATCGTGAAGGCGGAGAGAACTGCGTAGTCTGATTAGGTATACTATTTCCGAAATAAAATCAAAAACTGAAATCCGCTATAAGAAATACGTTTGCTATAGCAAACTTCCCCTTTTCCCCCTCCACTCCCCCATCACACCCCCGACCCCTTGAAGTTTATCGGATGAACAATGGCATTTTTACAAAATAAAATAACCCGACTGCATTTTCTTTCAATACCACATACAAAATTATGAATGCATCTGGTTACGTACATGGAGTATAAAAGTAGCCGCACCATTAATTTTGTAACGCCATAAGTCCGCCATTTAAAAAATAAACTGACTCGACAAAAAAAAAACTACATAATTATCGAACCTGCTCACAAAATTTACGAGAATTGTTTATGAAATGCGACCTGTAGGCGAGAACAGACAGACAGACAGACAGAAGGAAATTTTTGGCCAATCTTGAAACTGGACTTCGCTCGCTCGGTCAATAAATAAGGCCGTCTACACACCACCACCAGCACCATCTTTTGGTGTTTGAAGAAAACTTTGGCTCTGAAAGTATCCCATTTACGCCCTTGGGAGCAATCGCTATCGCTGTTCGTTTGCCATAACAGACTAGGACCCCAGATGTGTTCACTTTCTGAACGATATTGACCAAGAGGAAGAAATTACTCCATTTAATGGCGCTTTTTACAACACAGTATTTTCCGAGAAGTTGAAAATGTATTACAGTTTACTGAACTTCGGGAAAAGTCGGTGGTATTTGTTTCAAAAATTGTAAGTGCTTTGTTTCTATGGTTTATCGCTTTAGTAACTTAATAATATTATTAGAAACCATTACGCCTGCAAATTGTATTCGTTGCTACCTATTATAAATGTGGGTATGAGTATTTCATTTCGGCCGATTGAAATGTAAATATCCGTATGTTAGGGAGCGAATCAAGCTGAATTAATATTTTGATCGGATTAATCTATTAACGCGACATCCGTTGGCTGGCACTATTGTCGTGACAATGTTCTGTATTGTCCGCTATAACAAATATAGAGATATGTTTTTTGATATTCGAAAGCCATGTTTCTCCTCCTCCTGCTCCTTCTCCTTGCACTAATTGATTAGTTCCGCCAATTTACTTATAGCAATAAATGTGGAGTTCAGTCTCAGGCGTGGTTAGGTAGATATTGAGGTAACTACACACCATAAAACTACCTAGAAACAGCGTGTCGCATGCACTAAGCAGTTGCCCGACATCCTTTTTCCATTTCGAATTTACGCGCACTTAATCTGAATAATGGCATGTCCAGTACTCCGCCATTTCACTAGTTAACGCCGCGGAGACGCTCAAACAGAGGAATGTGCGTGACACACGAGCTCGCTTTAATAGTAGGTAACTGAGGCAGTGAGGATATCGCGGACATTGCGAGTTAATTCCGTTTTTATAACACCGCAAACCCGAATGATCTGTTTACTAGCGGGTCGGTAGTAAAAAAGGGGCCGTGGTCGGTTACACGTGCTGCCGCGACGCCGCCGCCCCCTATCGGGTTGCCGAGTGAAACAGATCGGGCCCTTCGTGACAAGTAACGGGCAATATGGCCGCAGCTAAATGTCAGCACGATTATACATTAAAACACTCGCCTGAGCGAAACTACCAACGCTGGCTTCAATTCCGGATTGCATTACCCAGGATTGGAGGCGTTTTAAACGAATTTGCAGTTTATCCGTGAAATACTCCACTTTTCTATTTCTAACCCAATAACCGGTTAAATATTACTTTCAGTAATTCCTATGAAATTTTCATGGAGCATGCCAACATCAAATTAGAAGCTCTGTAGACACAAAATATTTTAAATCCATAAACCTTATGGGTTTTAGTAATTATTTGGTGCAATAAAGAAATTATAATTTATGAAGCTTGCGGTTATACAAAAAGTGATCGATGATCTAGATTTTAATTATGAAAAATTAATCCAAGTGCAAAGTCTGGTTGGTGTAGTGTGTACAACGTGCATGCTTGTATGGGTTTCATAAGATAAAATCTATGTTGATGGCACTCTCCATAAATATTTTTCCGTTTTCATCATCCATCAATTTGGACATGTTTTCCGGTTTTTCATCCACTATCTATTCTATTCTATTTATAGGATATAGTTGTCCGATTACAAAACTCTACATGTAGAGACGCAGCTATACCTCTCGTTATAGTTGACGACCCGAATGCCCGAGTCGGCAGTGATCCTGCCTACGAAGCCATGGGTCCCGGGTTCGAGTCCCGGTGGGGGCAAATATTTGTTTGATAAGAACGGATGTCTGTACCCTAGTCATGCTTGTTTATCTATCTAAGTATAATATTTATCTATATAAGTATGTGTATCGTTGTCTAGTACCCAAGATACAGGGAATCCTAGTTTGGGGCTAGATCAATGTGTGTAAATAGTGTCCAAGGTATTATTATTACTTACTTACTTATTACTTATAGTAAATTATAATATGGTATCTGAGTTAAATAGTCGCACTGCAGCCGTTCTCAAATAGTGTACCTACTTACCGACATTTCAGAAACGAGTGAGCACCTTTTCGAACGCTATAAAACGTATAAAACTACCCACGATAAGGTTTATGGATCTAAAATGTTCAGTGTTGACAGAGCTTCTACGCCAAACTCTACGCTACCGGGTACACCTTTCTGTAATATCGGGTATGCCGAGCAGATAAGTTTTTGATGCACTCTGTAACACAAAAATGCATACTAAAATATCAGAAAATTGCTACCATCTTGCCACCTTCTCCTTAAGTTCTATGTGCTGCCTTGTGGTCCAACAGACGAGACGACAAGATACCTGGGGCGATTTCAAACAAAGACTTGTTCCCATTTGTCAACTCCAGTAACCGATATTCTAATTTTCATCAAAATTTACCAGCACTTAATCCCCTGGGGGCGGGAGTCCACATCCTGACGCGCAGGCCGCTCGCTATGTCACTGACACATCCATTATGGTGAGGTTTTGCCGCCTTTTTTTCTGTCACTTTTGACAGTTCCGAAAGCAACTCCTGCTACCAGCTGTGCTAACTTTTTGTTCTGCAATTTGGTATCTCGCGTTCCGCGGGACGGGAAGCCAATTTTGGAATTATCGTGGACATATTCATTTCATTTCATTTTGTTTTTTATTAGTTAGGTGTAACAATGGTGATATGTTCGGGCAATCATCATACATATAAAAGGGGGTATGTTGTTTCCGCCCATCGTGTTTCAAGTAGTGTTTAAACTGTTGAACTTGATTTTTCAGCTCCGAGTATTTGATTAGCCGAAACTTTAGGGGCGATCGCCCATCACACAGCGAAGGGTTTTATGCAATTGACTCAACCTGCCTGTCCTATGTGAAGAGCCCTGGATTGATGTTAATTGATGAGTAGAGACTTTGGCGTCGTTATTGATTTGATGCGATGATGATAATGATGAGGGTAAATATTGTTATTTGGTATATTCGGTTCATTTCCCTGGCACTTTTTTGCTTTAATTATGACTGAAATTAATTTTAGATAGTTTCTGAACAAATATATCTAATATGCATCACTTTTAATCTTAAAATTATTTAATTAAGATACATTATTTTAAAAGATACAATATATTGAAAATATTGTTGCCAGGGTAATCAAAGGAGGGTTGGAGATTTTGATGATGAGATTAAAAAATATAATATTAAAAAATTGCCAACGATGCAAAACACTGAAACAAGCAAAAAATGTCCTGTAGCAAATTGTAGTAAACTGTCTTAAATGACACATTTGTAAGATTTTTGGTCGTAAAGTTAGGAATTGGTAAAAGTACATTATTTTACAAATTACGTCGTACATACTTTCCATGAATATTTAATTATATGAAATAGAAAGAAGCTTAGTAATATACTCTAAAACCATTATTCCAAGAGGTTACACTCAAGATAATTTGATTACCCAGACAAAAAATTACTGGAGAATCAACCGAAAAACGACTTTTTACTAATATAGCTCGAATTACTATGTTTTTTTTATTGTTACCTCTATGAATATATCCAATCTTAAAATAATAAATAATAATTGTAATTATAGTCAGGGTAACCAAATATTTAGCTGGAAGTAGGCTCTGGCGTGAAATCCCCTCACAATGTTTGAAAGGCAACCAAAGCTCGCGGTCAATGCGTACATAACTTCTACTATGGTATGGTTACATAAGGTATGTAACCCCTCAGTTTCCACCGGCGCTTTTCTGTTATGGGTTTTAAATTTTATTACCATGGCATAGGGTTCAAAATGGCGATCCTTCCCAACTACCCTCGGTTTTTGAGAAGTTAAGTGATCTTTTTTGATGCGCCAGGGTAATCAATTGGGCTCTTTGTCTCCGATTTTCTTAAAAAGTTAATTTTTAAACAGATTTACCGTATATATCATTTTACTCATTAACTAATCTGCTATTGTGAAAACAAATTCATTCGTCTGAATTCCTGCAATAAGTTGTTGTTTACTTTGTAGAAACAAATACTTTCGGGCGCAGTAAAAAAATGGCTTAAGTTGGTTCCTTTACCCCCGGATGTTGCAAAATGTACCCTTCAAGATTAACCGATGGCGATAACGATTAAAAATAATAATAAAAAAGAAAAAAGTATTTATGACATGCACTCGTATCGTATAGGTAAATTTTGAAATGATGCGATAATTTTTGTTATCAAATACGACTCATGTAGGAATAACATATGTTAAAAAACAACAAAACATGGCTGACACGAAGTCCTTGCTTGCTCAGAAATTTGTTGATACCTATCTATATCTAATATTTAGGTTAATGTCAAAACCACAGAGTAAATAAGTAAATAGAGGGAGGGCTATTTGCTATGAACAAAAATTTATATACCGACTCACTTTACTCATGCGATCATTTACTTAGTATGACTGAAACCAATATAGTTTTGACAGGACAGGTAGGATTTTTTTAGCGTCGAATTTTAGTGATAACCAATACACGGCTATCGACAAAAATTATAGATAAGTAGTTTGCCTACTTTGTTTATCGATATTTTAGAAGACTGGTATTTATCTATGAGCTAATGATCACTGTTTAAATCAATAAACAAAGTCAAAGTGCTATGTTTTTTTACATACTACGAAAGAAATAAACACAGTCTTTAAATGAAATAATATGGTAATACACTCAATAACCAATTTCAAATACCTTGGTCATATTGTGACTTAAGCCTGTGGGATGACCTAATCATAGAGTGGGAGCGCAGCGCTTTGGCAGTTCGGGCGAAAATGTGGGCACGTAGGATTACACATTGTAAAAATCCAGTAAAAATCTCACTCTTCAAGGCACGCTGTCAATCATTCTACACGCGCAGCCTATGGGTCAGCGGTACCAAAAAACCTCTCAACGCCCTGCTCGTCCAGTATAACTATGCTTTTAGGACGTTACTGGGGCTGCCACGCTACGGTAGAGCATCAGGCAAGTCTGTTGAGGCACGTACTGATGAATTCCATCCCATCATACGTAAGAGAACGGCCTTCTTACTGAAGCAGAACGGTGGCAGCACCAACAGCATCCTAGAGGTCATTGCAGGTCGGCTCGACGGACCAATACTCAAACACTGTGTGAGTGTTGTGACTGTTTGTGACAGTGCGTGGAAAACTAAGCCATGCCAGACCGACTATAGACGGAATTGAGTATAATATGAAAAAACTAACAACGAATAAATAGTTTGTCTGTTACAAACAAAATATGGATTTTGTGCTCTGAAATAAAATTTATTATTATTATTTAAAAAATACAACCGATATAATCGATGAAATCGACAACTATATAGCAATAAACAAATGTATTTACAAATTAAACACTATTTTACATTTACATTACACACCAGATCGCTCATCACGATTCAATAACCCTTGACGTACCGTGACGAAGTAAAATATCAGTACAATATATTGAAAAATATCAGCAGCATCAACGATTGTAATGTCTACTACGGATCCGCGAGATACGGAAGCAATAATATCAGCAGCATCAACGATTGTAATGTCTACTACGGATCCGCGAGATACGGAAGCAATAATATCAGCAGCATCAACGATTGTAATGTCTACTACGGATCCGCGAGATACGGAAGCAATAATATCAGCAGCATCAACGATTGTAATGTCTACTACGGATCCGCGAGATACGGAAGCAATAATATCAGCAGCATCAACGATTGTAATGTCTACTACGGATCCGCGAGATAAGGAAGCAATAATATCAGCAGCATCAACGATTGTAATGTCTACTACGGATCCGCGAGATACGGAAGCAATAATATCAGCAGCATCAACGATTGTAATGTCTACTACGGATCCGCGAGATACGGAAGCAATAATATCAGCAGCATCAACGATTGTAATGTCTACTACGGATCCGCGAGATACGGAAGCAATAATATCAGCAGCATCAACGATTGTAATGTCTACTACGGATCCGCGAGATACGGAAGCAATAATATCAGCAGCATCAACGATTGTAATGTCTACTACGGATCCGCGAGATACGGAAGCAATAATATCAGCAGCATCAACGATTGTAATGTCTACTACGGATCCGCGAGATACCGAAGCAATAATATCAGCAGCATCAACGATTGTAATGTCTACTACGGATCCGCGAGATACGGAAGCAATAATATCAGCAGCATCAACGATTGTAATGTCTACTACGGATCCGCGAGATACGGACGCAATCCACACATTTTCACGAGTAAATCTGAAATAATAAGGATAGTATTACACACACACGCATCAAGTTTCACAAGTCAATGTTACTTTGTGGAAGAGGTTCATAAATACAGATCAATTCATTGCAATTAAGCACTATTATTTCTTACTATAATACAATTTATCGATAAATACATTTTTCACATCACTATGGATATTTATTGGACAAATTTGTAAAAGATCATTTATTTTAAATACGCTACTATAAACGTATTTCTGATATTTCTGGGCCTAAATAATTTGGGAAATCTTCCGCTAGCCTAATGTATCCAATAAATTGTATAAAATACAAGAAAATCTACGAATAACATTAATTAATATTTACCTGTGGTAGCAGATGAATTCTCCTAAGTTTTTATGATTTCTCATGTAAATTTTACTCTGTAGATAGCACACTACATGGCAAATGACTTTCTAATACAATTTTATATTTTTTCTCACTGATAGATCACTTTTATAATTAAAATAACGTTTCCCGAAAGTTTCGATTGAAAATATTCAGTCTTTGTTTCTGTTATGACTATGACATATCTGCTGTTGGGTACAATTGAAAAGTTCGTTGTCGTCTGACAAACTGTACACATGGCGAATAAACCAAAAGACACCAAACCAACGAAGAAAGTGTACGCAATCCCAAATGGACGCTACATTCGTAATTTCTTTATTGTACTACACAAAACAGTGATACAGATAACTTATAATAGAAAAAACATGTACAAAGGCGAGCTTATCTCTCAAAAGATATTTCTTCCAGCAAACCAAGTTGGTAGGAAAGGTGATAGTTGAGCGGGGGAGGACCTGCGCGTAACAATAAAACAAACAAACAATATTATACTGATAACCCTAATTGCTAAAAATAGACTGCATACACAATTACTTAAATACAACGTAACAATTTGAATAAATCGTATAATAAACTAATACATACCAATATATATATATTGGTATGTATTAGTTTATTATCTAACTGGAAAGGGAGAGATAGTGCTTCTTTAGCCAGTTTTTAAATATATTAAGAGATCGACTGTCCCTGATAGTGCAGGGAAGCTCATTCCACATTCTACATCTACTTAAGCAAAGACTTTCGTTTATCTGAGGTCAAAACCACTTATTCCTTGCATATATAATCCCATCTCACTGCATATTGGTCATTAGACGATATAGATTTCAATTAGCTCACTTAGCTTGATGGACTGTCCAATCAAACCTATTGGGCTATTGGGTCCGCGGTGTCAACTAGGCGCAATCAGTCACCAACCGCTGCGCCGTGCGGACGTCTCTCCAGTCACTCCCAGTTATTTATAGACGCAATCTTCGCTAAATTGTCGTGGAAAAAAAACATCGGCACCTGTCTAACTACACCTGGCGATTTATTGCCCCTATCGACTCCGGATTTACACTGACATGGACATAGTATACTCTGGACCTGCGTTGGTGATACTAATTTACTGTAGTGGCCAACCGCCTGCTTTATGGAGATAACTTTTAGCCTCACATATTTTTTCAGGTAGGTAAATCTAGGCGTAGTTCACTGTTATTCAGTATTTATTGAAAAAAATATTTTTATTTGTAGGTGGCAAAATCTACATACCAGTAAATGCTCTGGATTACTAATTTTAATTCTTAAAATAAGAGTTTAAGCAGCTGGTAGAGAGACTAATTCTAATTTAATGTGTTTTTGTTTCAGGTAATTAATTTTTGACGTTTTAGATCTAGAAGACATCTATACGTCAGCAAACGGTATGTATCAGCGGAACATTTAATACCAAAGATTATGCTCATGATGATTTAGAAATACAGTTAGCACATCCAGTATCCAGTTGACGACCCGAATGGCCGAGTCGGCAGTGACGCTGCCTACGAAGCCAAGGGTCCCGGGTTCGAGTCCCGGTGGGGACAAATGTTTGTTTGATGAGAACTGATGTTTGTACCCTAGTCATGGTTGTTTATCTATCTAAGTATAATATTTCTCTATATAAGTATATATATCGTTGTCTAGTACCCAAGATACAGGGAATCCTAGTTTGGGGCTAGATCAATGTGTGTAAAAGGTGTCCAAGGTATTATTATTATTATTATTATTATAGTATACATGTTAGAAATGTAGCAAAATTAAAATGTCACTACGAGTTACTTACAACGGTGATGATTTAGTAAGAAAACAAAGATAAGTACGTAGTTGTTAACTCAACGTGTGATCTGTGGATTAATTCAATACGCAATGTCGATCATGCCATGACCAAAAAGCTACAAATTACGGCTCCTCTTCGCCACGTTTGAGTGGCGTCCCAACATTACGATAGGCTATTTCGAATTCACACTGAAAATTAATTTCCAAATGAGAGTAAGTACATGCGTTTGCAGAGTGGAGCGCCAATGAACTGCCAGTAATAAATGTCATTAGAGTATGTGACGTCACGGTGCTTGCCCAGCAGACGACTGCGCGTTCAATTACATTGAAAACGATCGGCCATCAATTTTGATAATGCGATTTGTAACTATTTATAGTTTTTCAGCTGCTCATCCTTTCAGAGCCTGAATCTCTAAACTTACGCGCTGTAATTCTAATAAGAGCCTTATTCGAGTTAATTTAATTTAGTTAGATTAGACAGTGTCGTTGACCGTCGTAAAACCAAATCCAACTTGACCTTAGGAAATTCCACTTTCGCTTCGTGAACAAGTCTCTGAAAGTCACTCTAATGTACCACGAGTAAACTACTACTATACCTACCTACCACTACAGTCTATATAGTAGGCTTAAGTGGTCTAGATTCTATCGCAATGCCCAACGGACCTTCGTTAAATGGATGGAGCCGTAACGTGAGTGTCTCCGATAATGTGCGCTATGATACGAGTTAATGTATTGCTTCATATAGTTTGGCACTTTACACAACTGTGGTATAAAGGTAGTTGTATAGCTCAGTGAAGTTACCAGTACCACTTTCAAAATTCACTTGCTGATATGTGAAACTCTTTATATATGTTTTCCCTCTATACACAATAGAGGCCTCGATATCATTTTCACTGAAAACAAATTATTTCTAGCAAACAACAAACAGCATGACGACTAACAGACCAGTTATTATTTTATATAGTAAACTAAATTATTTAAGTTCCGAATTTTAATTATGATAAATAACAACTTGAAATGCACAGTTATCGCTAAACCGGTGACCCCGGAAGCGGGGTTGAGGGGAGTCAAAGGGGGGAGGGGGGAGGGGGTGGGCTTGAAGCCGTTTCGGTACAAGTTACAATGTGAAGACTTATTTAGGTTGATATCCATAGCGAACTCTAGACGATACACACCCACTAATAAAAAGTAATCGTTTTTTAGTACAGCAAGTTTATAGAGATACGTAACTATTTACTGCTTATAGACCGAGCGAGCAAAGCGTCTCCGTTTCAGCTTGGGCAAAAATAGTTTCGTATATCTGGGTTTCTGGCCGGCTGTGGTCTCCTCTAAAGCTCGCATTTCTCAATCGAGTCTCGTGAAATTTTGTGAGCAGATTCGATATTTTTTTCAAAATGGCTGATATATGGGGTAGAAAATCTTTTAAAAAACACTACAACCCAAACGGCTTGACAGATTTGAACAAATGAGGTGTCGTTGGATTTTTGGAACTGTAACTGTACTGTAACTGCTTTATTAATTTTAGTGAAAAGTCAAGGTTGGATTTAAGATAACAAATCTAATTTACAAAGTTATTGAAAATGAAATGTAAAACTTTATTTTACGCAATAATTATGTTAGATATATACTGCACGAGACCCACACTAGGTTTCACTGTGTCCTGGCTCAACCAGAAAAATAATTACAAATGATTTGCATAAAACAAAGTGGATTATGGCAGCAATAACCACAAATCTAAACTTAACTTACGACAGGTACACATATATTTTTTATATAAGTAGATATACAAGTTGTGGTATATTAATTATAAACAATATCATAGTCTCCAGTATATTAAGACAAACAATACAATATCAATCAGGTTGTAACGGGTCACCTAGTTGGTTACAGAGAATAGAGTCTTTGTAAAGTACGAAGTTATGCATTTTGGAATATGTAAATACGAACTGAAACACAAGTAGTAATTACGAGGTGTAAGAGACGGCTGGCGCGTCTCGCTCGCTAGTGCCGGTGCGCGCACGCAGGCGGCAATGTGCCTGCGCTGCACAACGTGCTACCCTACCAGGTAAAATGTGAGTTATTGGCTTATTTCATACTCCATGTACGTAGCTAGGTGCATTCATAAGTTTGTATGTGGTAAAATGCAGTCGGGTTATTTATTTTTATTGGTTTTTATAATGATTCCAACTGTTCATCCGATAAACTTCAAGGGGTCGGAGGTGTAGGGTTGAAAAATAATTAATAAAAACGCAAATTTCCTGCGTCGCTCGCGAGGGCTTACAAAGCCACTAGTGGTAGGAGGACAAACATTATTATGAGTTGAACTTTTTAAATCATTGGAGCTAAAAAAAACATCCAGCATACGTACTCCCCCATTTTGACCGATTTTTATTTCAAGAATCCGTTAGTCTCAATTTTGTCCAACATCTGCACGAAGCGACCTGCTACCTCGCTACCTGAGACCCTTCACTCCTGCCAATGCTGGTGTCACGTGGGATGGACATCTCACATCGTGAATATCGCGTTCCTACACTTAAAGTTAGGATCACGATATGTAGATATTTAACACACTGTCTTAACAATAACTTTATAGTCCGGGTACATCGACCCTTTGTTGTAATGTTAACACAAAATAAATTTAGCGATAATGTTACAACAAACTAAAGTAGGTGCTACGGGTGGCAGTACCAGCAGTAACCCCAATAAACTTTGTTCAGGCCACGTAGCGTCCATAGACAGAAGAGTTCTAGGATACGGGTAGCAGTACCAGCAGTAACCCCAATAAACTTTGTTCAGGCCACGTAGCGTCCATAGACAGAAGAGCTCTAGGATACGGGTAGCAGTACCAGCAGTAACCCCAATAAACTTTGTACAGGCCACGTAGCGTCCATAGACAGAAGAGCTCTAGGATACGGGTAGCAGTACCAGCAGTAACCCCAATAAACTTTGTTCAGGCCACGTAGCGTCCATAGACAGAAGAGTTCTAGGATACGGGTAGCAGTACCAGCAGTAACCCCAATAAACTTTGTTCAGGCCACGTAGCGTCCATAGACAGAAGAGCTCTAGGATACGGGTAGCAGTACCAGCAGTAACCCCAATAAACTTTGTACAGGCCACGTAGCGTCCATAGACAGAAGAGCTCTAGGATACGGGTAGCAGTACCAGCAGTAACCCCAATAAACTTTGTTCAGGCCACGTAGCGTCCATAGACAGAAGAGCTCTAGGATACGGGTAGCAGTACCAGCAGTAACCCCAATAAACTTTGTTCAGGCCACGTAGCGTCCATAGACAGAAGAGCTCTAGGATACGGGTAGCAGTACCAGCAGTAACCCCAATAAACTTTGTTCAGGCCACGTACGTAGCGCCCATAGACAGAAGAGTTCTAGGATACGGGTAGCAGTACCAGCAGTAACCCCAATAAACTTTGTTCAGGCCACGTAGCGTCCATAGACAGAAGAGTTCTAGGATACGGGTAGCAGTACCAGCAGTAACCACAATATAATTTGTTCAGGCCACGTAGCGTCCATAGACAGAAGAGTTCTAGGATACGGGTAGCAGTACCAGCAGTAACCCCAATAAACTTTGTTCAGGCCACGTAGCGTCCATAGACAGAAGAGTTCTAGTTTCCTAGGCTATGGTTTTGACTATAGTTTGTCGCAGATGTATAAACAAATTTTAAGGAGATTTATGATGTAACATTTTCAGCATTCGCCGCACAGACTACCAAATATTAATCTACAATTTAAAATGCACATAGAACTACGTAGAGCCCAAATTTCTTTTTGATGTATTCCTTTCCGTTATCAACACGCGCCTATTGTATACGTTTCTTTATAGCCGCTATGTCCATGCAATAAAAAAAACTAATTACAAACAGGCCCATTAAATTTGACATGAAACAATAATTACAAAATGCAGCCATTAGATAAAACATTGTGTTCTGGGTTCTATCACGGGATAAATTCGGCCCTTACAGATTACAGATGTGTCGCTGTGCACTTATCTTTTAATGATGGGTGTGGAACGCAGCTTGTAATGTGTATGTAATGCGATATTATCGTGTTATTTATCGGCGGTTCGTCCGTTCAGTTTATAACGTAGTGCGGCGGCTGCGGCGGCAGGCAGGGCACCGTAGGGCGATGGTCGCGTAGTGATGGCGTAGTGATGGCGGGTCTCGCGGGTGGACGCGCTTGCTCGCTGGTCCTGGCTCGCCGAACCGTCGTCGATGCCCACTCTGCTCTCGACAGCCGCGGCAACCACTCTACTCTCCTACAATACTTGCTAGCTCGCCCTCAACACAAACAATTCAAATCAAACGTTACATTAATTGCAAGTTACGCGATAACTCGCGTTCGTTTTATTACGATCGCTTTATTTTCGTTTTCATTTTACGTCCTCCGCGTAATGCAATTTCATTCGAGCAGCGCGAAAAGTAGTTTTTACATTTTTGCTTTATTGGTTTTGTGCGTAACCGGAGACGGTGGCAGCTAGCCGCTCCTGCGAAATGGTGAGTTGTTTCTTGTCATTTTCCTGCCACGTCGATTTATTTCGCTAACTTTGTAATATCGTGACCACTAATTACAAAGCCCAGCCTTCAAAATACAGTCGGTATTTTTATTTTATCATAGCTTCTGAGGAAATTTTGTCAATTTATACTAAGTTTTGTAGCGCTCTTGCCTTATTCAATTATAACACTATTTAATTAATTTGCTCAACATATTCTGTACAAATAAATATTCATTTGCAACTTACTACTTGTATGTACCAATACCAACTACTAAACCTGGTATTAATTTACTATCCAACAACGAAACATTATCGAGCATTTAGTGGTGGGGATCACACACTCACTTCCCCAATATTACTCTAACAGCAGTTGTCTGAACTTTTTCCATTATCCTAACAAAGCTGTCAAATCAATACTAAAATATTTGAATGGTACTGCGTGTAATCCAAGACGGAGCAATCAGCCGGCCCAGGAGCTCTGCCCGGCATGTGTGCATGTAAAAGCAGGCACGGGTCGGTGAACCACCAGCCGACGTTAACGAGACCAATAAAAAATCAATAACTGGCGATCAACTTGAAATATGAATGCCGAAGTCGATAACACTTAGAGACGCCACGCCCTGCTTACCGCGTCCCCACCAACAACAATAAACAATTCTATCCAATCATTTAATGTACAAACAGACCCTGTTATTGCTCGTTGATCATAAAAATTAAAAGACCTGTTTACATTGCCATAGCGTTCGATGAAGCAGCTTCCCGCGGCGCCGATAATGTCGTGATAAGATAGTGTATCTCCCAAACTCCCCTCGACATAAAACAGAAACTGTTTTTGTCGTTACAAATTACGGGTTAATCGTACCAGCTAACTTTACCACACCCGCCAGTAAATGTGCTCTCTGTAGTTTTACGATATGAGTACTCTACATATGCTCTACATACATTTATAAATCTACATACCTACCTACTCTACTATGTAGATCAGTAACAGTAAAGTTACTTCAATGAACTGAATTAAGGTAACTTCTTTTACTCCACGCATAAGTGGCTGTAGTTGACTGAGGGAAGCAGGATATACCTTTCTACTATAACAATTTTCTTTGAATCAATCTTTGTGGAATGTATGTTGTGTAACCTTTTCAAGTTGGGAAATAAATTCACTTCAATTAAATGTTTCCAAGAAATAGTTAACACAGTAATGTTTGAACGGGTATCAATCAACGATCGGTTAAATGTATAGGCATGTTTATTGTCTGGGTTCAAGATGGTGTCTGATGGATGGACAGCATACATGTGGCAGCGGCATACTCTATTAAATTCCACACCTTTCCAGTAGTCTTCACGAGTAGCAGCAAGTAGCAACACCATTCGCTTCACACAATAGAATTCCCAATCGCTATTCAGTACATTAATAGACCATTATTTTCATAGACTTTTCAATACCTGTGGCGAAACACGGAACTCGGCCGAACTGTTTTATAAACAAACTCCTTTGTGCACCTCGAAGGAACCCATAGTACAATTAGGTACTCCTACTTTAATACCTACGTTATATTACGACCAGGTGACGTGTCCGTGGAAAAACATACCGGCGAAGTTATGACAAAGTCTTTGTTAACGTGTGACTAACAATATCAAAGGCATTATCTTCAAAACTCCGTAATCCATTAAGAAAGTTACCTTGTTTCTGTTATTAAGACACCGCTCGTAGCTCTTCGCTTCACGTCCACCGCACTAAGCTACTTGTACAGCGAGCTCGGAACTTTTCCCCTTTTGCCCTTTTATTCCATTCAATGTAAAAGCCGACACAAACTCCAACTCTCTATGAGCTATTATTGATCGTGAGTGGCATGATACTTCGCAGCTCTCTTTTATGAAGGCTGCTTTATGTGGATTTGATAGTTTCCGTTTATAGGGAATACGGAATTGTTTGTAGGTGTAGCGTGACAACCCATATCACTTTGTGAGTGAAGACATGGGAGGTGTGGAGTGAGCGCCTGGCGCCTGCCCTCTGCCGTCGCCTCGTATCCCACATAGGTGGAACCTGGAACCCGATCCTCGCACAAATTGATTGAGAGCGACATTTGATATAAAATTGTTGTGATTGATGCGAACCTCGCTCGGTGGCTAAGTGCTCTGTCGTGGTGTTGCTTCTTACATTTTATTTATGTGCCGCACAAACGTACATAAATACATTACATAGGTACTATAATGCCATCACACCGTTTTCCTTACACTGTTTTCTATTGGCAAATATTTAACACGGCAACTGAAATCCTTTTTAGGCGACTTTCTATTAAGTCACAAAAAAACTAACTTTGCAGTGATTAAATATCTTAGCAACTATTAAACTATACAAGCAACAAAAGGCTAGGATCAAAAAAACTAAAAAACGGCTGCTACTGTAAGGTGTCAAATATATCAAGCGGGATCAGTGTAAAACTGGTTAAGGTATTATAAAACCTAATGTGGCGACTAATTTTCCCGAGGGGATATCAAACATTCTTCACTGGCAACTACTGGCTTTCATTATAAAAATAAACTTTTGGCAGCGATTGTTAGGTAGCTTTAAAACTGAAAATGGGTATTATAATAATGTATTTGGATATTAGAATATTGTTTGCAGATTCGGAAATTCTTGAAAAAGGCGGCAAATGCGTTCGTGTGTCTGAGCAGTGCGGGGGCTGCGGAGCGGGGGGTTGAGCGCGTTTCTAGCCAATAGCAAGCGGCGGACGACTGCGACGGAACGTCACGGGGCGACGGGGCTCGCTATTGCTTGTTATTGTTTTTATTGCTCTCGCGCATAAACGAACTGAATAATTAGTTTTTACGTCTTTTGTTTTAAAAAAGCAAGTAGTATTGCAAAAATGAACCAGTTTGAGTTATCAGGAACGAGTCGTAGCATAAATTGTGATGATGGAGTGCCGAATTATTGTTCAAGTGAATCAGAAGAAGAGAATCAAGACGAACCAAAACCGAAACGAGGACGGAACAAAGTTTGGGTGTTTTATAATAAATTTCTTAACTTTAAAGAGGCAGAAGACTTTGTGAGTACAGAAAATACTTGGTCTCGGAAATTCACCAGAATGACAGAAGAGGGACAAAAGCGATTCTACAGATGTAACAAAGTACGTAAGTTGGGACCACAATGCGCGGCAGAACTGTACCTACTTTTTGAATCTGGATCCGACAGTGTTTTGGTTTATCGTTCTGAAGCTGATCATAATCATGATGAAGTTGGGACACGAACAAATTATGGTATTTCTGATCAAACTAAACTAGAAATTAATAGTCTGTTTGACCTGCACTTGAAGCCGAAGGCTATATTGGCTGCTCTTCAAAAGATCGATGGAATCCAGTTGCCTACAAAAAAACAATTAGGTAATTATTTATCTGACAGACGAAAAATTAAATTTGGTCAACCAATCATTCATTTAGGGGAACTAGAGAAGTGGATAATTGAACACAAAAACATTCCTGAAGACGAGGATGAACCTTTTGTTATGAAGTATTGGATATTGGAGAGTGACCAACCTAAATTTAGATTTGCTTTGACCACAAAAAAATTATTGAAATTTGCAAGCTCTATTGATGTCCTACACGTTGACGCGACTTATAAATTGATCTGGCAAGGTTTTCCGGTTTTAATTATTGGAACAACAAATAAAAACCGAAAGTTCTATCCGCTTTGCCTGGGGGTTGCAACAAATGAGCAAAAAGAAGACTTTGAGTTGGTTTTTAATGGCTTAAAGGAGAATATTTTATCTTTGTTAGAAGTCGATTTTAAACCAAAGGTACTAGTCAGTGATGCAGCTCAAGCAATAAAAAATGCTTTTTTGGAAGTTTTTGGCTCTGATACCACGGTGCGCATGTGTTGGGCACACGCCATAAAAAATATGAAAAAAAAAGTTGACAAAACAGTGGAAAAAAAAGAAAGAAAAGATATTATGGAAGATATATATGCTTTACATAATGCGTCGTCACCGGAAATTTTCAATGCTGCTTCGCAGGCTTTCATCGTAAAACATGCTTCCAAGGCTTCATTTATAAAATATTTTGAACAGGAATGGCTTATCAATAATCCTAATTGGTTCCTAGGAGCAGCAGCAACCCTTTCACCGACTACAAACAATGCTTTGGAAGCGTTTAATAAATCAATTAAAGATCATAATACTATGCGTGAACGCTTTCCCCTGTCACGATTCCTTACTGTGGCGAAAGAGATGGTGACGCAATGGTCAAACGATATCAATGAAAATTCATTACCACAAACACACGAAATTGAACTGAAAGAATGGACAGAAGGATATCGTTGGGCAAGACAGAACGTTAAAGTAAAAACGCTTACATCTGATTGCAACAAAAAGGTGTATTTGGTACCCAGTGAAAAAATGACGGCTACGAACATGACATATGATTATGAGGCATGGCATTCCTTTGATGAGTTCAAAAAAAAAACTTTGCATTTTGGAAAACCGAACTACCTAGCGCAGGATGGGAGCAAGGCACATGCACCTGCCCTCAATTCTTCAAAGTTTACATTTGCAAGCATATACTGGGTCTAGCCATCCGACTAAAACTTACCATCCCGCCTATCGAGGCAAAGTCAATACCGATCGGATTAAAAAGGAAGAGAGGACGCCCTACCAAATCAAAGCCTGCATTAATAATGCAATAGGTAGATTTTTTACATTTTTTTAAAAACTTTTTTCGTTTTAGTGACTATTATGTTAGTTACATACCGGGTGTAAAGGACAGCGTCCCGCAAACTGATAGGGGTTGCTCAGTCAACCAAACTGAACAACTATCACCAGGATTTCTTTCCAGGAAATGAAAAAAAAATTGCTTTTCCATACAAATTAGTCTGATCGAGGTCATCATTTTGTATGGTAAAGCAATTTTTTTTTTCATTTCCTGGAAAGAAATCCTGGTGATAGTTCTTCAGTTTGGTTGACTGAGCAACCCCTATCAGTTTGCGGGACGCTGTCCCTTACACCCCGTATTTTGTGTATTGAAGGAAAATTAATAAATAAAGAAAATGAATCAAATTTTATGCCTTTTATTGCACGCTATTTAAATTCATAAAAAAGGAGTTTAAACTTGAAAAGGAGTTTCAAACTTTAAAGCTGAAATACAGCACTAGAATAAATACTTTGAGTACCTACCTAGATTTACCAACAATACTTATGTTTATTTAGGTAGGTTCATTTAAATTTCATTTAAAAGAGGGAAGGTTAATAATAAATAAGATAGTCAAGAAAAAATTAAATAGACCTAGAATAGTTTTTTAGCATGTCACAATTTGGTTTATTTAGATCCCTACAAATGTAGCCAAAAGTATTTTTTTTAAGATCTTGTTTGTATTTATTTAAGACCTTGGTCAAGTTTATAGACAAGCCCATTTTAGAATTTATGAAAGCCTATTTAAACTTTTTTATCCGCCAATAATTTGTCGCCTTAGAAGAAATTCAATTGCCACAAAAGAAAATCACTGCCAGATAAAATTTAAATAAAACCTCAAAACTCATTAAAAAGCCGCCGCTTTCTAGTTAAGATGCTACCTCAAATTAGTCGCCAAAGTAGTTTATTTACGATCCATTTTCAGTTTTTTTAAGATCCGGAATGGTATCAATTTGTCGCCGCGTTAAATACATGCCTTTTCTATTGCGATATAAGTACGTAAAGCGCGTGGAACAATGGAATTACAAATATTGAAGGGAAGTACTCTGTAACTCACAATAACCGTTTAAATGTAGAGTAAGTAAGCCCCCTAAATAACATTTGGTTCAAAGTACGTAGTGTGTTAAGAAAATCAGCTAGTGAATGCATTGATAGCTATCGCGAAAACCTCTGTCATTCGAATATTTTGAAGGTCGAGCAAAATTGGGTGCAAATGCATATGGGGGTGAGTGGGGAAGTCATCCAGTATCTGCGATAGTGTGCGTCCGGTCATCCATCACGTTGGACTCATAACTGTAGTGTCCGACCGACGAGCGACGGCCGTCGGTCGGCGAGACCAGACGACGACCCACACAGACGTCCCCCGCATCAGTATAACAGATGTGCTGTGAAATTACTGGGCTTAGCTAGTACTCGCTAGTTACGAGGCTGTGATGACACATACCTACATACCATTGCACATGCTCGTACAGTGGTGTACAACTATGCGCTATTAATCTCCCTTATCGATCTTTACGAGCCAATTTAGATCGATCAACTTCCTCAATAAACATCGACGCTTAGACCGACCGCGCGGGTTATTTTTAATTTTTTGAACCCGTACATTTTTAAAAGCGATTGTCAACAGGCATACCTAAACCCATTCTGGAGGAGGCATTAGGCGAACCTCGGAAAATTCATCGTTTAGGTCGGGAGGCGTTACACTGTACATACACCCTTGTCTGTGCGGGGCGCGGGCGGGTGACTGATGACGCGATTTGCTCCCGTTCGCTATATATCGGCTTGCAGGGTAATATTGTGTCCCGAGGAGCTGATAGCCTGGCCCTTTTAGCAAAAAATAAGGTCGCCCGTTTACACGAGGGCAGAAGCTTTAAGTGACAGATACTAGATAAATGTTTCGCGCGTAGATAAGGGTGCCGCGAAAAAACTGCCGTTTGGTTGAAGATTGACAGTTACTATACGCTTCATATTCTTTGCCTCTTAATAAAGTTAATATTCTCTACCCATCTAACCCGTTTAAACAATTATGAAAAGTGAATTAAAACAAGAGAATCTTTATTATTTATAACACAGAAAATATTGTAACCTATTTTTTATAAGTTGGGAAGTCCCTGAGTAAAATAAAAGCATTTACTGGTAGTTCGGGTTGTTTTATTTCAGGTTATGTTAAAGGGGTCTTTTCCTTAGTATCCGCGCTTAACTATTACAAAGATGACTAAGGTCGCTAACGTCAAACTGTGGATGCAATAAACAGGGACGATAAAAATCGTTCTAAGCAACAGGATAACTGCTTCTCGGTATAATATAAAATCGGGTATTAAATCAACACATCAATTATCTTCACTGAGAAACATAGGCGCTATGCAAGCTGATCAATTCCTCCTGAAGTGGCAGAAAGCCATATTTGATACACAACTCACAATAAACAAAATGTTGCATGCCTGGGCTTCGCACATAAATAAATAAAAGCACATGGTTGTGGGCCATGTGGGATGCCCAGACATGTGGTCACAATCAAAGCAGTGTGGTGATAACCTAAATCATTATCACAACATAACCTTTCTCACGAAACTAGCAGCGGGTCATGCATCGGTATATCTAGCTAGACGAAACTCTAAATTATGGAGCGGTACGTATATTAAAGCAAGGGTTAGTGGGCACGGCGTTGAGCAATGACCTAATGGGAAGTTAGGCTGTGCGATCCCGAGTTGCCGAGTTGCACAGGTCCTCAGCGCAGTCACTGAGCATCACACTTGCTAACTGGCATGAGGGACAGCGAGGATGATAGTGCTACTCCATAGCAACATGTGGAAAACTATGACCTTGAGTCAATCAAAAGCAATTAAATGGTCAGAACCTTTTGTCAGGGGTTCTACGTTCAGGAAGGACCCCGTCGATATTACAGTGACTCCTCATAAAATAAAAAACTGGTCAAGTGCGAGTGGAGCACGCGCACGGAGGGTTCCGTACCACCGTACAATGGTAGGGATGGTGTGAAGTGAATAGTTTGGATTATACATAGCAAAATATTGTTTACAAAGTTATTAGCGGATACTTTTCATTTCATTTATTAATTTGCAAACATGTACAAAACAATAGTGGTCTTAAAATACAGCAGTAGGTGAGTACATGTACCCTGTTAGGGCATTGCAAACAGCAGTGCAGGTTTCACATTGTTAAAAACGTTAATTGTAATAAAGTAGTGCATGCAATTTAAATGTCGACTTTGAGATTAATTTATAATAACATTTACAATATAGGTATATGTACATTCAATACAATTTTCACATAGTCATACAAAATTACGATAGATCAAAATTAAATGGTTTGGGAAAAGTATAATTGTAAAATGTCAAGAAAATATTATGTTACATTATTAATCAAATTTATCATTAAGGAATTAATTGACGGAATAATAACATTTGGATACAAAAAACTTTTTTAATTGGTTGTAAAACACCATGTACGTAACCAGGTGCATTTAAACGTTTATATGTGGTACTGGCTGAATTTTTATATGGGAGCCCCCTTAAATATTTATTTTAATCTGATTTTTAGTATTTGTTGTTATATTAGCAACAGAAATGCATCATCTGTGAAAATTTCACCTTTCTAACTATCACGGTTCATGAGATACAGCCTGGTGACAGACGGACGGACAGCGGAGGCTTAGTAATAGGGTCCTATTTGGCACCCTTCGCGTACGGAACCCTAACAATAAATCTCACAAATTCATCATCATCTTCAAATACACCAAAACAGTGTCAAAATATCTGGAATTAAGTACTCCTGGGCCACGCCGGCAAAGAGAATGTAATAGACTACGCAGAGCAAAATAAACATTGACTACGTAAGAAATGCCGGCACCCGTGACGAGCTTAATAAAAAAATCCCAAACTAATGTCTAAAATCCGCGGCAACAACATAATGCAAAGGGGAGCTTATCTTTAAAGGGAGATTTCTTACAGAAAACATTCTAAGATGAAATATCTAACTATTCACCCTTGTTGGAGAAAATGCACATTTTGGACCGTAATATTTGGGCAGAATGAAAAAACAAAGTATAACCTTTTACTTTTGGAAAGAAAATTATCATCTTATTGAAATGAGCGGACGTTAAAAGTGAAGCATTTCCTTCAATTGACAGGTGGTAAATATATTAATTCGTTTGGCCCATTGTATCTCGTCTGGGGGCACGGCAGTGTCCCCGACAAGTCAAAGCGATAAGGCACAGCAGCCCATCTATTTCTCGAAGCCATTGAGGGCATTATCGATTCCCCTGTATCTTCGTTGTGGTCAAAGCTAGAATCCTGAATCTGCTGTGGAAAAGAGATCATAATATAACTATCTATATTCTCAAATTGTGTTTCATTGAAACCTGTAGATTAGAAAGTATAGCAAGTCAAAGTTCCTTAATTTTGTCACTATTATTATCATCAAAATTATAAGGTACTTTTAGCAAACCCAGAAGCTCCATATTTTCGTCTAAAATGCTAGGGAAAATTAAAAAAAAAACACAATTCATCCGGTCCAGTCCGGATTTCTAGATATTCTACATGCAAATGTAACTTTGTAATCCTATGCAAATTAAAAGCGATGAAAGTTACTTTTGTATATTGTGCAAGTTTTCATTAATTAGACTACACAAATATATAAAAAAGTTTCTATGGAATGGATATTATATTTAAAGGAATATAGAGGCGTTGGTACGCCATTAAGAGTGCTATAATCGACTCTAGGACTCCTTACAGTCAACTATGTGGTAGCGCATTAACATGCAATTTTCTACTTGATATTGATTAAAAAAATTAGTTGTCTAAGTCGTTGGAAATGTGCACCCTTAGATAAGTTCTAATAAACCGACTTGGTTTTACAATTCAATTCAATTCAAAGATTTTTATTCATAATAGCACAAAAAATTTAGACTTAATGAACGTCATAACATAATCAAGCAAGCATAATGAAACATTAATTAGGTGCCTAATTATTAATATATAATATAAAGAGTGCAATGAACTGGTTTAATGCCAGATGTCGGTTTGTTATAAAAAGTCATTAATTTTATAGTAGCCTTTGTGCACAAAGTGTGCTTTATACATTTTTTGAATCGAACTTCAGTTAAGTTTTGTTTTTCTTGCGGAATTGTATTGTAGAAGCGTATACAGTGTCACATAAAAGAACTACTAACTTTTACATCAGATCTCATAGCTTTTTACGGCAGAATAAACTGCGCAGCGAGACTTGGTTGCATTTTTTATTTGCATGCATGTTTTTGAGGGCATACATAAATCGGAAACAAATTAATAGGTAAATTTGAACTTTTCACTATATTTCATCACCCCTATACCGGTGAAAAGGCAACCTAGCTAGCCGTCCCGTGAATCATGGACGTAGCTGGAGCTCGCTTCATTATACAGAAATGACGCGGACGCTGGTGACTTCAAACTTAGATTGGAAGCATATTGGAGCGACCCAGAGCGTGCCTCAACTACCTTCGCCCACTTTAAAGGCTTTCTCAAAGAGTAGTAACCTCGTGCTTACAAATTACGCGTTATTATTATGTATTTTTGAACTATCTTTATCAAGCTTGTGCATTTCAATTTTGTTTACGCTGGACACCTGGACCTGTTTACGCTGGACACCTGGACACCTGGACCTGTTTATGTGGCATCACGATTTTGACCCTCATGCCTTGGTAATGAAATTCAAAACCTATAACGGCAAAATGGCGTCCCTGGACGGAGTAAACAGCGGCCCAGTTCCGGTACACAATGACAGCTCCATGACAATTACATGACGATTACGGCAAACTTTAAATATACAATATCTGACGATTTTGTAATCCCATTCCCTTCGTTGATTAACTCAATTATTGTGCTTACCAATTAGCTTAATTTTTACCATAATTTCCTAAAAACATATTCTCCGAACGCGAAATATTGGATATCTAAAGTTGACCGTAATCGTAATGTAATTGTCATGGAGCTGCCATTGTGTACCGGAATTGGGCCCCAGGTTATTGACAATGTTCGATTTCAATTTCGACTCTGTTGCCAAAATTAAAACATAAAAGCACATCTAACTAAGCTAAATAATACATAGGTACTTCAAAAGGATCCATTTTACAAAATTAATCAAACAAACTTTGATAAAAAAGATTCTGATTTAACCATCATTAACAAGTGTCATGCTGGATTTCTAAACAAAAAATGTATGAAAATATTCTACAGAATATCCGGTGCCGATAAAACGGAATCTAAAAACACAACTGTTGTAAGTGATAATGTATCTAGCCGGGAAGCCTTATCACGTGACCGTCAGGAAGCGCAGTGGGCGGGTTTCCGCTGCGTCTGCGCATGATACCGAGCACTGTCGCGCGGTGTCGGATGCCCGGTATCAACTTTCAATTACGGAACACTCTACTACGGCTTGACCATTGAAGGGTAATTTACTTCGAAGATTAATAATATCGCGGTTAATAAGAAAATATGATGTTGCAAATTGTTTTTGCAACGGATTATCGAATGTCGATAATTGTCTTTGTTGGTACACACACACACCGTGCTAGTAGTATATCAGCCAAACAAACCGCTCAAAGACCAAAACCACAAACATTCGAAACAGATGCCGACAGTAATAAACAGCTAACAACAAATGGAGAAACCTCACAATTACACTAATTACTGACTCCGTTACCAAATCACGAGAAAATTCACGCCCTCAACCCTTAAACTTCACATCACAATGCGGGACTGGAAGAAGCCTGTGAAAAAGCAAATTAAATTAATTGTGATGTAAACGAGGGTTGGCGCTGTGTGCCGATTGTTCCTTGCAACCCCCACAACCCTGCCCCCCCCCCCCCTCCTCACCGAACCCCCTCTCAGATACAACAACCCGTTCTTTTTTCACAGAAATGAATTTACAAACCCTTAGGAAAACATTCAACCCACAAATTGGTCGGAATAAATTTTTATTTGTTTTGTGCAGTATAAAGTAGCTATAGTCGTACTTATTGCACTAGAGGAGTGAGTCGAAGTTGAACGCTACATCGGTGTTTATTGTTGAATGCAGTGACTTGCTACTTGCGGTGTTTCAGTCTGAAATAACTGGAATAAGATGTTCGAGCGGTGTAACAGCGCAACGCTGCTTTTACACCATTCTATTTTTGCCGCTCCATCAAGCAGCCCACGCCCGATAACGCTCTTATGGATTTATTAAATTATTCAAAATGAAGCTCGAAGAACGAAGACAGAAGATCAAAAACTACGAAGATCTCGCCTCCGGTCACTCACTCAACCTGGGTGTGATGTGTGCACTTGCTGCTCAGCCCATCACAACCTCCTTGAGTGAGCGACTGTGGGCGGGGACCTGCAACTGCGACCATATTTATTGTTCTGCAAACTTGTGTAGTCTGGACAAATTGAGTTTGTAATCGCGAGCTGCACAAATCAAGAGCAATGCTTCTAACAACGAAAGCGGTTGATTACTAATCGCAACTGTATTTCTCAAAGTTTATTTGTTAAATGTATTTTGTTTTAATTGTTTGTACAAGGTTATGTTCACATATATATAAATGTTCAATATTCTATTTTAAATTGAACAAATCACTGGAATGTTACGCGCCAGTGAAGGTGTATTGAGCTCAGCACACAACGTGCAGACGTTTTGATTGGTAGTCCGGCGCGGTGGTGGCTGATGAAGAGGCAAAAATAGCTGAGCGCCACGAACGAACAGAAAGCAGGCATACGTCTATAGCTTGATTTATTCGTTATTGGCTACCGATTCGGCGGTTTACGAGATTCAAACGAATAGCTACTACATCAGCGCTGGGACATGTACGATATACCTATATCAAAAAGTTAGTCCGGAAATATACGACACAAATCCTACGAGTGTATGAGTGAGCCGAGGCATTTTAGTTAGCATTTAATATACTACGTCATAGTACATTGTTTTAAGTGTACTGTTTCACTTAGAATAAGAATAAGATAGTGTGTCATATTTTATTGCGATGCCTTTTCCCAGGAGTGGCAAATCACAGATTTGAGCCCACGTTGAACCAGTTATTTTTTTTCTTGATAAGCGCTCAGACATGAGTTATGAGCCAATTAGCATAGCCGCTGATACCAATATGCACCGGCACACCAGCAGAGAGTATAATCCCACAGCAAACACTTAATAGGCAAATCACGTAATCTCTGTACATAGCCGCGCAACCACTATAGTAGGGCGAACTGGAGCAAGACAGACAAAGGGCAGCCGAGACCAGAGACGTATCTGTTCACCCTGCAATTAAACCCTATAGTTTGTCTTATTCGAGCCACGCACTCAACTCAAAGTCCACTAACATATGTATAAACCGGACACTGGCTAAGACAACATGCAGTCTTTTCGGTATTAAAATTGCTGCTAACACAAGATATAAACCAGACTCCAAGAGAGTCATGAGCTCGATGCATGTTGCATATTTCTGTAAAGCTGGAAACGATTGTCGTAATCGAAAATATATTTTAGTAAACGTAGATCGACTACGAAAAAGCTTCAAATATACATATAAATGCAGTGGTTTTACTTGACGTCAAGTTTCTTGGCACCTGAGTCCCGCATTTATTGGGTAGCGGCGCATGGGAACAAGAGAGATGCATACATTGGCAAGAGAGATATGGTGGCTTCGCTCAGGCGCCAAAAAACCTTCCGATATCTGCACTGATATCTGAGTATAGCTATCATCTATAAGATGAATTCAACCCAAACAATGCTGCTACATTATTTTATTTGTTTAAATATCTATATAGTAATTCGAATATGTCGAGTGGAGTCTGGAGACTAGAACAAAATCAACATCATATAATTCCCTCTCCCATTGTCTTTCAACTCTGTCGCTTTATATTTGTAACTATTTTCGGGTTTGTCGAACGGGCGCAGCGCGTGTTGGCTGAGCCCAGCTAGCATTATCCTCCCGTTACACCTGGGTGCATTGATATGCATTTGCTGCGCAGTTGATTAGCTATGCAACACTTCACACTTGTGAATGCCTATTGATTGTATTGCTAGACAATCCGCACTGAAATAAACGACAGTGTTAAGTGAATTCTGTTTATAGCCGCCCATCTATGTGGGTGGATTTAGCTTTGTTGTGCTTGGAACTTTCTTATGTTTTTGGAGTATTAATTGGGCTCTGAAATATCATCGCAAGACAATTGATTAAATTACCTCAATTTTCGCCTAAGATTGATCTTTCTTAGAGGGCTTTTTTATTGCGTATCGGACGGCTTAAACGCCTGTAATTTCCGTGCACGAGACAGCGCAATGTTTGAGAGTCAGTTTGATAGTGAGTTGGCCTTTGCCTAAGACCCTATTCAATTTGGATAGAAATGACGGATTAATTCACGAAACGGTAGGTCATGTTCACAGAGATAGCCAACAATAACTGTCTCACAAGACATCGTCACGGCAATCATGAGGTAATCTAACGCGCAGGGATTAGACCAAGCTTGGCAACTGCTCGGAGATCTAGTGTCGGTTGTATAGTGCCGGCCATAGATGCTGGCGGATGCGGCCGCGCTAGCGCCTCAACCTCTATAGTCTTTGGTTTTATCTACTTGTTACAATTAATGATACTGGGTAACGCTTACAATCAGGACAGACATACTCTAAACTGTGTATGTTGACTTGGGTGAAGTTTTTCAGAATAGTAAGTGCATTTTCTTAAAAAACTTGTACTCCACGATGGGTGGCGAAAATTGTTTTTGTTGTCATCATATTGAAAATTGTCCTTTACATGTTTCATTTACGATGAATTCTAAATGAATGCAATAGTTTTATTATTTTGGGTTGTAATAAGTTCACATAGAACAGGCGGTCACATGGCATCAGTAGTGTGACTACTCTAAAAAAGATTAATTTATAGGGCGAGGCAGTATTGAAAAATAATTAATCAAATGATTAAAGATAACTTTTATTCCAAGAAAACGTACAGAACTTAAAGATACATCAAAAATTTGAACCGACTTAAAAAATTATGACGATGAGGTTCTCAATTTGACTGTTATGATGATTATTGTTTTGGTTAGTAGGTCTTCGAGCGCTTTTTGGAAAAATCAACAAAAACAAAATATGACGTTTTGGTTTATGGTTCCTTGCAGCAAAAGTTTTGATGAGGACTTTCATGTAAGAAATAGGGCTTGAACTTGAAGTTTCACTCGGTTTTTTAAGTTTTTAACTTGGTGAATTATCTTAATTATTTTTTAAAAGTTTATTTGTAACTATGGAAATTGTATGTAATGTTAGTAAAACTTGATGGTTTTGCTTTAGAAAACTTACATTAGTTAAATGAGTGAAAATGAAAATTTCTTTCAAAATAACATAATTTACGATACGAATCGAAGATATAATAGTCACTCACTGAACGTCCGAAAATCTGTTGGGTTCGTTCATTAGTGCAACCTTACAGTATTTTTGAGTCTCTTATTCGAGGCAGTAAAATAACATTTGGTATGGAAGTGGTTTTTGAATTAACATAAAACCGTGCTGTAAAAAATAGAGCTGTATAATTTTTTACAGCACGTGTTAATCTGTAAACAATTATTATATAAGTAATGTTTCTCAGTTAGCTTAGTGAACAACATACTTTTTCACTCCTTTTTAGCTTATGTTACTACCTTCTGCGTTTAACCATGTACCGTATCCGTTACAATTAACATTTTTAAATCCTGTATTTTACATGAAATCAACCGATTATTGGTCCCAGGGATACCCGATACCTTTTACATTAACTAATATATATATGATATCATAACTTAAAAACAATGAGGGTAAGATATAGTTCATATGCCCGTTGGTTAGTTGATAAAAGTTTGTTCCAATTATCAGGATACTTTCAACATGGTCAAAAACTGAACTCGAGGGACACCTTAAAAGTGGGGTACAAGTTTATACGAAAATGTCCATATGCTCTCAAAGAGCGTTTTCCGGGCATCCGGAAATTGCCACTTTTTAGCACTAGTGTTTTTTACTTTTCAGTTTGTTTTTCAATTTTACCTCCGTCGTCAGGCAGATGCAGAGTTTTTATTATTTGAGTAAAGTTTTACAAATTAGTCAAGTACAGATTATCATTCATATAAAAGGTACAATAATAATAATAATAATAATAATAATAATAATACCTAAAACACTATTTACACACATTGATCTAGGCCCAAACTAGGATTCCCTGTATCTTGAGTACTAGACAACGATACACATACTTATGTAGATAAAATATTATACTTAGATAGATAAACAACCATGACTAGGGTACAAACATCCGTTCTCATCAAACAAATATTTGCCCCCACCGGGACTCGAACCCGGGACCCTTGACAATAGAACGAATACCTCATTAAACGTGTTATTGATTACTTTGGATTTTCAATAATAATAATATATAATAATTTAACCCATTAATGTCCACACCGAGGGGCACAGGACTTTGCCCGGATACGAGTAAGATTGAGCCATACTCCACCACGCTGGCTTGATGTATGTTGATGGAGGGGTGTCGGGCTGGTGGCCAACCCGACTGTCAGATGTTTTCAAGCTGCCCTATGAGAGCCTCTGAACATCTATACGAGACCACTACTACCGAGTAGAGATAGTAGCCGGGACCTACAGCGTAACGTAACATTTGAAATATTAATTTAATATGTTTGGCTGAACGTATACTTTGCTAGTGCCTTTTTGTGATACAACGTGGCAGCTATTTGCACATGCGCAGTACTAGAGTCCCCGCCACCACTAAACTCAGATAGCCGCGGGGTGGCGCCACCTTCTCGTCTTGCCAGTGAGATTAGCGTATTTAGTACCACTTTCCATCGCAGGTCATGAGTATTGGCGCGGACTATTGTTGTATTTAAAATAAGCCCGCCTTTTTACTAATTTATTGTTTAGTTTTTTTTTTTATTAAATTTTGTATGCTACACTTATGTAAGATGATGTCCAAATCGAGTCGACTTATAAAAACTCGCTTCGCTCACTCGTGAATAAAAATGCCACCCGTCGCAAGTCATCTACTATCCGCACTAGAAGCATAAGTAGCTATTTTGTTACATCTTATAAAACTAAAAGATACCTAACTACCTTTAGTTACCTCGCTCGTCGCTTCATTTCGTAGCACATTCGTAACAAGCCTACGCAGTAAGCCTAACTATCTGCTACGACCGTAGCACGTCTGCGTTTCCTAGTCTCGTAGCAATGAAATGTAGGCTTTGTCAGATGCACCCGCCCTGAGAACACTGTCTAGATGTCTGTGCTATTTGTGTTTCTCCTGGTTGGACTGTTTCTACCTATACTTCTGTTCTACACTCGTATCCTGGAATTCAACGAAGACTCAACTTAAAAAAAATAAGAAGGGAAATACATGAATGAAACAGAAAACGATCAGACATGAATTATAGATGAGACAAGAATGTAAGTAGTTTCTTTTTGGAGTTTACTTGCTTATGCTACCATAGATGTGGTATTCTACACCCTGTAACCCAAAATAACACGGTGAAGATCAGGCACTGACATCCCGAGGAAATCACGACGGTATAAAGACTTCAATTACCAACCGTACAATGGTCCAGCGCACACACAGTGACCATGCTGGCTACACGCTGCACAGTGCGGCGGGCGTCGTGTGACCGTCCCGCCTCTGCCCCGTGCACTGTATAATTTGCGTCGTCGCCAACGTGCCGGCACCAGGCACGGAGCTTTGTCGTCATGTGACGCCGTGCCTAGCAATTAAAACGACTTGTTTAGTTGCGATTGAGAGATATCATGAGCAAACTGCACAAGATGACGGCTAATTGTTCAACTTCGTCGACGTTCGTTTGCACTTCCCAGTTGCAGTTTTATTTTTGTTACTAACTATTCAGCTAGAAGAGTCTGGACTTGCTGATGCCTTTATTTATTGAATTGTGCCTTTCGATTTTAATTAATTGTTGTCGTTCTACGTTAATAATGAAATTAAAAACTACTAGGAAACAACTGAGTTGTTAAGACAAAAACGTGAGATAATTATACAATAGATGCTGCAGTGAAACTCAATTATAGTTAGTCTAAGATTCAATTTCAAGTACAAAACTATACTTATAAGTCTAGCTACTCTCGAGTAAACCCGGCTAAATAACTCTACATCAAGAGCAGAGAAACGTGTCCATGAAGCTACTTGTACCTATCTGCCTTCATTGCAGTGCAGTCCTCTTGTTTGCCAGTTATAAATTTCATCAATCCACTAACCGAGCGTTTCACACTCCACCAGCACACTATCTCAATACACTACGCGAGGATGAATACTAAAAAAGCTCTCAAAATCGAGTGAATTCTGTTCGAAGGTGTGTGTAAATCTGCATAAATGAGAGTTGTTTTCCAGCGGTCGGTCTCAAGACAATTTGTTTGAAAGGTGTCGCGAGAGAGAGGCTGCAATCCACTCCGAGACGAAGCTGACGGCCGTTCGGAGGCTGCATTACACTACGTAGAGCTGGTCGAGGAATAAATCACTCGGGAAGAAAAGCCACTCCGTGCTGCCGGCTTGCTTCAAATAGCTATGACGAGAGCGACAATCCAGATTGATTAGATTCTCTTTCTGCATGTAAAATACGGTATTGAAGTGCCGAATGGCCGAGTTGGCAGTGACCCTGCCTACGAAACCAAAGGTCCCGGGTTCGAGTCCCGGTGGGGGCAAATATTTGTTTGACGAGAAAGGATGTTTGTACCCTTTCTCAGTCATGGTTGTTTATCTATCTAAGTATAATATTTATATATATATGTTTATGTATAGTTGTCCTGTACCCAAGATACAGGGAATCCTAGTTTGGGACTAGATCAATGTGTGTAAATAGAGTCCAAGGTTAATATTAGTCCAAGGTATTAAGTAGTCATTTGGCTGAAATACTCGGCTGTATTTGAAGTAATCTCACATCACAAAAATCGTAATGAGTTAAACTTTAAGAAACTGTCGATACCGAATGTGACATAATCCATTTGATCCCCGATTCTCTTTTCTTCTCATACCTCTATACCTCATGTGTGCTGTAGTCTTCTTTTTATTATATTTACGATAATATTTACTTTGGAGAAACAACTTGATAACATGAGGTTTTTGTGTAGTGGTTGTAATATCCAGCTGCAAAAGCAAGAAAGGTGTTAAATTGCTTGGGATTATTAAATGGTTCATAAAAAAGCGTTTACTTAGTAGATATATTACACACTAAACACCGTACTCCAATGATATTACATAAAAACGGCTTATGTTTAAACGATTACCAAAAACGCACCTATTTTACTACCAATAAATTCGAAATGACTGCCAGAATGGATAAATGTCCACCAAATTGTGTTTGGATAAATGATCACCAAACTTCTTTTTATGTTTTGTGTACTTAAGTTTATTTTTTAAGTATTTTATGTTGTTCTTACATGTTCAACCTAACACGAAGGATAAAGAGGGATTCGCTTCGCTCACCCCATTTACCCTTCACCTAAGCTACCGCAGTATTTTACCCTGATATTTTTTGCAACTTTTGGTGTTAATTTATCCATTTTGGGTAGGAAAAATTATTTTGGTTGCCCATAAAAACGAGGGTTGACGGTTCAGTGACTTACATCTATTTACACTTAGTTCTAGTACTTAGATATTTTAACTCTAAGCAATATTCGTACGTGTATTTTATTCACGCCCAAGTTGGTCTGAGTTATCGGTGTTTGCTTTACTTTTTTTTATTATTTCCGAACAAACTGCATTCTAAAATTTCCAGATAACACCTTATAACATCGCCACAACTTTGTATAACTCAGTCTTTAAGCAACAACAACAAACTGAATTATTCATTCTCTAATAATGAATCAATAAAACATTAAACAATCACTTTGAATTGGAATTTAAATAAAGATAATAAAGATGGAAACCAATCAGTTGTCCCATTAGATTCCGGTTGAAGAATCTGACAAGTTTCCTTTGGCTCCGTACAAGTACTCCGACAAAGTTGCGGCTCCATTGTTTCGAGTCTAAATCGTCCCCGGGAGTACAGTACATCAGATTATCCGTCGCGGAGAGATCCGAACGACGCCGGGCGACGACGAAATATCGAGAGATTCTTTTAATCGTGGATTTCAGAAATGGAGCGCGGCGACTTCAAAATTTTCTTAATTATCTTACGAAGATAGTAATCTAAAGACGAGTGGCTCGGAGAGAGGCACATTCTGGGGGAGGACAGAGTTTCCTCCCGCCCCGTGCCGCTACCCCGCCCTAGACTGTTAATACGTAGCTTAAAATTTAATTGGGACGATTTTAGTTCATAGTTCTTCTTCGTGTCCCCGAAAATGCTTTTATTGAAATACTGTTACTACAAAATCTATGACATATATTATATTAAAGAAAGAACTTAATTCAATTAAAAAAACATAACATTAGTTAAAACATATATAATAACCTCCTGTTTCCTGAAGCAATGGCGCAGTACAGGAACAATATGCAGCGTCAATATTGTGGCCATCAAAGCGGCCGCGAACAAGGAATGTAATCGCGAGGAAAGGCCGTTTGTGTGCTTATGGTTATTAGATATTGTGCGCACGCGTGTGAGGCGACGGATTTTC
Source organism: Argyresthia goedartella (assembly GCA_949825045.1). Taxonomy (NCBI): domain Eukaryota; kingdom Metazoa; phylum Arthropoda; class Insecta; order Lepidoptera; family Argyresthiidae; genus Argyresthia; species Argyresthia goedartella. The sequence continues at coordinate 27,288,919 of OX463812.1, read as the reverse complement.
AACTCAGTATTTTAACAAAATGTTTGCTATATATTTTTACATAAGTTCATACATCGTGACGCCTTTAACTAAATATTATACTTAGTATAAGGGATGGAATTCTACCAATATTTTTTGAGTAATTCAAGCCTCCCTCAGCGTCATAAACAGCGAGCATATATATCGTCATCGGCAAACGAAAAAACGTGAAAATGTATTTATAAAAAGTCAATAACATGTCGGTGGCTATAGACTAGGTACGAGTGGCAGTCAACACAGGCGCCGGCGCAGCCCCCAGCGAGCGGCCCCGCGGTGAAGCCCGACGCTGAAATAGAAAACGGCCCGTGATTAATTGGCAATTACTTCCACTGCCGAGCAATCCCGCTCGTCCACTTGTCACCAGCTATATTGTTTTACATCTACGCCATGTTGTATGTGTGCTATGCACATGTGCGAGTACCGACAACAGCAGGGAACTCTTTTGGTCTCTATTGCGAAAAGGTACGGTTGAAAAGTGGCTAGAGGTGTGGTTTTGAAGAGGTGATTTATGTGGTTTGTTGGTATACATATTTTGTACGATAATGGCCATGAATTAATTAGTAGTGTGAAAAAAATAATGTTAACGTTTATCTATTTATTATTATCATTTCAAAGTACAAACCGTTCCCGCGTCTTGTCAATTGTGACCGCATAATCTCACACGAACGTTCCCGCCGAAATTCAGAAAGCAACACACGCAAACGTAACTCCTTCGAGCAACCATTACATTCCCCAGTGCGAAATTCTAATTTGCCGAGAGATAATTCAATATTAAGCGAGATGTAATTGAATATTTTTCCAATTTGTCGCGCATAATGGGGCAAGATTGAGTTGAGCCCCTACGGACAGTCGCCCCCGCCACGCCACGCCGCGCGACGCCGCCGTCACTTCACTCGCGACTCACTAACTTCAATCACAAATAGCTTTCGCACATGATATCCGGGACTATTACTCATGTTACAACATCAATAAAGGGATGTAAAAGTGGGCGAGGAGGTCTATTGCTTAGGCGCTCGTAGAGTTGATGTAAATATGTTGTATGAATTTACAATTTCCTTCCCTGACGCGGCGTACTTTTGTGAAAATAGCATGTTCATCTCACCCCATCAAAAAGGAACAAAAGCAACTTGTTATTAGTATGATATGATGTAAGGATGCGTGTCATGTCGCGACGTCAATATGGCAGGATTACAGGCAAAGCTCGCAGCTTCTTGGCAACCTCGTCACGTGTCGTGTATTTCTTCACTGACAAAAAGACACCCCCATCATTCATCGCCCGATTTTCCTCAAAATTGGATTATGATATGATCAGAATGTTAGAGCAACGACTAAGTTCCCACTCTATTATCGCGGCCACCGAGCTCCGCGGGTGTTATGGAAATTTGTACAGTGGTTTTCTGCCTTTCGAAGTTGGATTGAGTTGAAAAATAATGTGAGTTAAAATTAATAAAAAGTTTATCCTGTTATTGTCGACGCTGAGCGGGAGGGGGAGAGATGGCGGCGACGCAAGGGTGGGGAGGGAGCGACGTCACGTCAACTAATTCCAGTGGCGATCCTCAACGGCATACTAAAACTCTCTGGGAGCGGTTCCATGTAATTCCTGTCGGTATTCCGAGGAGGCCGGCTCCAGCCATCTAGCATCTTGAATATGTTACAGTAATATTTCGATTCAAACCTCCACAGAAATTCTAGACGAGCCATAACGATGCTCGGTATCAATACAGTTGGATCAACCCGTAAATTACGCTTCTAGGGTCACTTTTGATATCTAAGTATCAGTATAAGCCAGATTCGGACTTAACATTGCTAAAAAAATTCGTTCGCAGGTTTTAGTACTTCAATGTATATAATTACTGGCTTGGAGCTGGCAGCAAATGTGTATATCGACTCACCCCGTAGGCAAGCTGTAGCAAAACAAACTCGGCTTATCGTGCGTCCGCGTGACATAAGTTGGCAACACGTCGTTAAGGCGACCCGCCGCAAAGAGCGAGCTCCACGGCTTTATCAGGCCCGCACTCGTAAACCAGCGGCCTCTGTAATTGCTGCCCGGCCACGACATTCTTCATGAGTTTTTTCATTTCGGTAAAACACACGCCGCTCCTGTCGCGAAGCATCGTTTGCAGCCGCACCCCGGTGGCGCGGGGCACAGTAAACGATTCGCCCACTAGCGCTAAATAAGTCTATTTGGCATCCCAAACCCTGCAGCCGCCTGTGCCGTTCGTATCAACTGAAAAAGCACGCCGCCCGCCTTGAGCGCGGGTGTAATTAGAGGCCAATCGTAAAACGAAAGGGTTGCTCTCGGAATGTCCCATCTGATAATGAGCGCGCGACTGGCTCCGGTCCAGCCGCCGCCGCCGCCGCTCATATTAGGTGGCCGAGCTCTGCAGCGCTATCGCATCGCTACGACTTTTACACTTTTACGAGTTGTTTAGTTTATAGAGCAGCCTGCACTCGAGCGCGGCCGCTGCCAAATGCTAGTTCGCGGCTCACCGCGCGTCCCAGCTCTCCCTAAATATTGCCGCCACCGCCACCGCCGCCGTCACCGCCGCCGCCGTGTTAATGAGATGTACTTTTAAGGCCCGTTTGGCATTGCCCCCGTGTCGGCGCGTCGTCTCCTGCTATTTACATTGTAAAAGAATTTGAAATGGGAGATTTGTACTAACTGCCTTATTACAGATAAAGATGGCTTTTCATTGTACTTTTTAAAATTGTATTTTTATTTGTGGCTACGAAAATCCTAACAGAAATGGGATCGAGAAGAACGTAATTTCTATCAGCATTCTTTTACAATGAGAGATTCCTCTCGATACAAATATTGTTTCAGAGGCTCTTAATTAACATTTTATTTTCTTTCTTTACAGGTGAGTGAAGAAGCAGCGAATACAAAACCGCGCGGCTTTGTAGTCCTCCGCCGCCGCCGACGGCGCAGCGCCCGCCGCCCGCCGCCCGCCTCCCGCCGCCCGCCGCGCCCTGCGCCGCCCTGCGCCGCCCGGCAAAAAACAATATTACAGTTCTTTCAATTCTAACGCACTGAACAAAAAACACGATCTTCACTTTTGTAAACGCAAATGAAGTTCTCTTTGAGACGTGAGACTTCATTTAAATAACGTCAGGTGGACAACTGAAACCACATTTTTTCCACCTGAAAACGTTGTAACAATAATAGTTATGTCGGAGACAACACTGCGAATGAAACGTCTGATTTTAAATTTAATTACAATGGCGCACGAGCAAAGATTTCTTTGTCCAAAAAGAACTAATTAAATAAAACACCATTGGGTATTTGTGCACTTTCAGCTGGCATGATTGCACATATACAATTGTTATTGCATTTAAGATGAACATAAATTGCGGAAAGTTGTCGAGGAACATTTACTCGAGGTAATTCCATTTTACTATACAGACGTAGGTACGTACATAGCTTATTCTCTCGCTAATCTACTTCTTACATAATGCCTAATTTACTTAATAATTTAACTCTGAAGCAAATCCAGATGTAGAAAACAAAACAATTGACTTAGCCGATTTTGTGACCACCTTTGTAATATACATATGTATATTTTGTGACCACCTTTGTAATCTTTATACTTTATTGCACAAAAACAGAAGATACAGATACAAAAAAATGGAAACTAGGTGTACAAAGGCGAGCTTATCTCTAAAAAGAGATTTCTTCCAGCAAACCTAATATGGACAGAATACATGAAATAACAGGTAGACCTATGTGCACAACGTTAAAAATATTAAAATAATAAACTAATTACTAATATGTACATAAATACATAATATCAATACAAATAGACAAAATTATACTACATATATATCAAAGCAATAAACCTACATAAATCTAGTATGGAAGAGAAAGATAGTGTTCTTTTAAGCGAGTTTTAAAAATAGAAAGTGACGGGCTGTCTCTGATGGCGCTAGGAAGTTTGTTCCAGAGCCTGATAGCTCGTAGTCTGAACCCATGTTCATATGCGGCTGTATTGTGTTGCGGAGTTATAAGCAGTGATCGAGCGTGAGATCTCCGAGGCCTATCCGAGGACAAAAATTCAAAACGATCTCGTAAGAAGACAGGATAGCGAGGATTAAATAAGATGTTATAGAGGCAGATGAGGATATGAGAATCCCGACGAAGACGGATAGGGAGCCACTTTAACTCCCTGCGATACTCCGAGACGTGGTCATACTTGCGCAGGCCGAAGACAAACCGAATCCCGAGGTTTTGAAGTCGCTCGAGTTTGTTCAGTTGCTCTTCATTCGCGCTCACCCAGCATACGTCAGCGTAATCGATCAGGGGGAGGAGAAGAGACTGGGCAAGCGTTATTTTTGTCTGACGAGGCAGGAAGTATTGTAGTCGTTTGAGGGAGTGAAAAGTGGCAAAGACTCGCCTACTGACCTCGCTGACATGCGCTGACCAGGAAAATTGGTTATCGAAGAAAACTCCTAGATTTTTGGCCTTAGTACTATATGAGATTATAGTTCCATCATAGGTTATAGGGGCAATGGACAGATTCTGTAGCAAGTTAAGGGAAAACCTGGAACCAATAATCAAAGCCTGGGACTTACTAGGGTTGACAAGTAGTCCAAAAGAAGTGGCCCAGTCCCTAATTCGCTCGAGATCGGCATTTAACATTCCCACAGCAGACACCATATCACAGGGAGAAAAATGACGATAAATCTGGAGATCGTCTGCGTAAAGATGGTATGATGACGAGAGAGTATCCGAGACGGAATTTATGAAGACGGAGAAAAGAAGAGGAGAGAGAATACCACCCTGAGGGACCCCCGCAACGAGGTCACACCACTCCGTTGAAGTCACCTCCGACCTAATACGTTGCTGGCGACCTCTCAGATAAGAGTCGAACCAGCAAGCAGAGACGGAGGACACATTCAAGGACTTCAGGGTCTCAACGAGGATATCGAAATCAACGCAGTTAAAGGCGCTGCTGAAGTCCAGCAGTGCAAGCACAGTGAGCAGTTTCTCGTCCATCGCATGCTGAATGTCATCGGTGACTTTAAGCAAGGCCGTGACAGTGCTATGACCGGGCCTAAAACCGGATTGCAGTTGATTCAGCAAGTTGTTTGAGCATAAGTAGGAGGATAACTGAGAATGGACAATGGATTCAAGGACTTTGGATAGGATAGGCAGAATGGAAATTGGACGAAACTCTTTAAAAGAGGAGGGATTTGATGTTTTGGGTAATGGGATAACTAAGGCTTTTTTCCACACATTTGGGAAGGAACTATTGGAGAGAGAGAAGTTTATTATATGTGTGATAGCTGGAAGAAGCTCGTCAAGTACGTTGCTGATCATTTTGGAGCAGATATTATCGTCACCCACGGCTTTGGAGGAAATGGAGAGCACTGCTTTCTTAACCGCATCAATTCCGACAAGTCTGAAGTCAAATGGAGTGGAGGTGGGAGCAGACCTCGAGCGCAGGTGACACAGAGTGGCATTTTTTAAGGTGGGATCCATGACGACAGGGGGAGCTGAGAAAAAAATGTTGAGACCGTTGAGATCAACAATGCCAGCCGCTTGATCCTGAGACTTACCGACACCAAGCGTTCTAAGGAATTTCCATACTTGAGCAGGTGTGTATCTTTCGATACACTCAAATATATGACGGCGCTTGGCATCACGACACATGCGATTACAGCGGTTTCGGAGGCGTTTGAAAGTGGCAAGGTTCTCGGCTGTAGGCTCCTTTTTGTTCAGGCATTTGGCTCTGTTCCTTTTAGTCATCAAACGTTTGATAACGTCGGTGAGCCAGGGTGCTGGAAGGTGTTTCACCTTGACCTTCTTGACCGGTGCATGCTTGTCAAATAGTCCCAGAATAATTGCGTTGAAGTGGTGGATCTTATCATCAACGGTCTCACTAGTGATAATAGGTGTCCAGTCAATCGACGCGGCATCTGATTTAAGGGATGCAGAATCAATACCCTTGAAGCTACGAATGTAAATAAGTTTTGCATTGCTCTTGGGAGTCTTAATCTTATATGAGAGGTAAATCAGGTCATGATAGGAAAAAGGAGAGTTAATTTGTCCATGTGCCGCAACTTTGTCTAAATTAGAAACTATCATGAGATCAAGAAGAGAGGGAGTGCAATGTGGTTGGAAATGAGTAGCGTTGAGAGGAAGAATATGCATATTGAAAGAATTTACAATGGACTGTAATTTAGCAGAGCGGGAATCATTTTTAAGAAGACATGTATTGAAATCGCCGAGAAATAGGGTATCATTATAAAGAGGAGTCAGCTCATTAAGCAAAGTCTCAAAAGAGTCAAAGTAATCAATACGAAGTGAGGGACTGTAGAGGACTCCGAGCAGAACTTTACTATGGTGAAGACAGATTTCGAGGAAGAGATGTTCTGCTGATTCGGAGTACTCATTCGGGGAGGCACTTATAACTCTGCAAGGGATATCCGAGCGAAGGTAAATAGCTACGCCGCCATCCGCTTTCCCAACTCTGTCGTTCCGATAGAGCTGGTATCCAGGCAGCGAGAACATAGTGGATGGTAAAGTTGGCTTGAGAAAGGATTCAGATACAAGAATACCATCTACATGTTTGCTACTGAACGACTCGAGTAGGTCCGGATAACTGGAGTGAATGCTCTGGGCGTTAATATGAACAATATTAAAATTATTCCCCAGGCCCGCAAAGACAGACGTCAGTTCGACGGATAGCGGTCTCTCCACAAAGGAGTTATCGCTCTCCGCACTAATATAGTCATCACTTGAAGAACATGAGAAGAAACTGTTATCAATATTACATAAACTATCCATACCAAATAAAATAAATATATATTAATAATATAATAAATATGCTAGAATGCGTTATCTAACACAAAATAAAACTACAACTACACTACTAAATAAATATTGACCTAGACCCTAACCACACAGGAGTGATGAAAGGAATCTGGTGAATAATAAGATCCCATAATATAAAACACAAAAGACAAAAACACACAGGGCAAAAGTCACGCACTTTTGTTTTGTAGACAGCGAGTCAAGATAAAAAAAAATAATATACAAATGTATAGGTTCGTAGACGATGCGGTTTGGCAGAAATCGGAACACAACTTTATATTTAAAAAGTGAGCCCAGGGTGACATTTCATGACAGTGACAGATTAACAAATGCAAGAAAAAAAAAAAATAGTAATTTATAGTCGGGCAAATGCAAAGAAGTTCGAAGAATAAATAAACCTACCTCCCAAAGCATTGCACAAGAGAATTACCAGCATAGGACTTGTAAAATGAGGTCGTATCGCTGAATAACATGGCACGGCGAGCATCTGAAAACCACACTCCGGCTAACTAACCCCACATCACCAATCACTTCGCAGCCCGAGCTTGAGACGCACCTCTCCTCGTAACGACGCCTTTGACGGTGCCCGCCGAAGTCTGCGCAGTAGGTTTCTTCCCCTTGTCGGCTAACTGTGGGGCATCCTTACTGGGGAACTTGTTCATGAGCGGCCGCAACTCCGTCCAGCATTCGATCTTCTGGCGAGTCTTGTTGGGCAGGTGCAGGAAGATTCGGCCATCGGAAGTCCATGAGTTATTGACCCCGAAGTGTTTTCGCGCTGCCATGAACACATCATGCCGCGACCTTGTGAGGAACTCCGTTATGGTGATGCCGGAACCCTTGAGGGCTTTCTTCGAGTCCCACACCTCGCTACGTGCTTTGTAGGATGCAAAGCGCACTAGGAGGGGCCTAGTCTTGGCCCCCTTCGCCCCCAAGCGGTGCACCACTTTCACATCTCCAAGACATTCATCGGAGGACTTTAAGCGGCCAGACAGAACTGCAGACAGTACAGCAACAGGCTGTTCATCCGGTTCCTCAGCCACGCCATGGACAAGAAGGACCTTGCGCCGCATTACCTGTTCATGCCTGTCAAGCCCCAGACCCAGAAACTCAACTTGCGACTTCAGCACTCCGAGAGCTTTCCAGATCAAGGATTTGAAGTCTGTGAACTGCTGCGCCAGGCTGCTAATATCCTGAGGGCTGGGTGAGGCGGCAGCTAGCTGCAGATCCCTCTCGTACCTGGCCATGCGATCGTTGAAAGAAGATATAATGTCTTCCATACCCTTTGACAGCTCTGAGTACTGATCCATTTTTAGGTTATGTTGAGTAGACTGGTCAGATTGTGGTGATTTTGAATTAGATGTGTGCAGTAAAGGGTCCAGGTCAGTACTTTTATGAACGATTGAACATTAAATTGATTTTACTAATAAAATAAATTAAAATAATACTAAGCAGATTATTTATTGTTGCTTTGTAGGACTACCCACACAAAAAAAAAAAAAAAAATTTGTAATATACATATGTATATTTTGTGACCACCTTTGTAATGAACGTAGCAAACGTAGTAAAAACTTTCAACCCAACCAGCGGTTGTCACTAGAAATGTAATTATTCTGCCTGTTGACTACCTTACACCTACCTACCACCTAGGTTGTAATGTTGCATGAAGGGTCACCAGACCACGCCTTATGTACGGGAAGTACCTACCAGTCTATACTATAGCACCGGCGACGGCGCGGCGGGGCGGCGCGGCGGTGTAATGTATTAGCTAGAGCATGAACTATGTCACTACGCATATCAGGTATAAACAATCTTTTATCTACACGCGTATCATAAACCCTCTTTACTGCGTCCAAAAACCGCACGTTACGATCAGCATAATTTTAAACTACTTTCTAAAAACTCATTTCTTATCTGAATATCGAACATTATGACCATAATGTGTAAATTTTCTACATATTACGACATTCAAATTTCGAACGCCGACGCCTGCCTGCGTGCCGCCCCTACTTTGTCTGTGAAGTTGGTACTACAGAAAAAGCTCAACAACTCAATGCCACAATGCCGGTCAAACATGCGGTTCCCGAACACATCAAAGAGAGCTTATGATATGTGTGTAGATAAACCAGTGTATGTAACTGTACATAATTAGGCATTATGTATCAGCTACATAAACTACTATTAGGTATTACAACATTTTTTTTTTCCAGTAGGTTGACTATTAAATGTGTGATGCCAAGAAACCTACAAATAGCTTTCGTGGTATTTGTATGTACGAGTACATTCATATTGTAACACAATATGTCGTGCCATTTTATTGTTTGAAATGCAATAGAGATATATTTTACAATATGAGGTAGTTGCTGAAACTCCCGCTCTTGCCTACTGTGCGAATTGCCGATGGCATTTTAATGTAATCACGTTTTGATTCACGATTGAGCTGACAAAAATAATTAAACTATTAACTTACTTAACTAAAATATTTATTCATAAATAAACATATCATAGTCAGCCTCAGTGCTCAGAGTTCTCAATTGGAATCGGTTTGTGCATCGGACGTTAAGTGCGGGTGTCATGTGATCACGTCCTGCAATTCAATTATGTACAGGGCATTGCACAGGTAATTATTAAACGTTTAATTATTACTTCATGTGTGTCTTAAACAAATAAGAAGTTCAATTTTCTATATTTCCGAAAGATGTCAGTAACAACCTCCATGTTTTCTAAATTACTTTTTACGTTATCACCTAAACCTCACTAAACGTTTTCATTCTAATTATTCTATCAAATAATCTATGGGTAGTACGGGTACCAAGTATTCAAAATCGCTTGAAAATCTAATTTCTTATCTACTGCCGTGTACTCTCCACGCTCTGTACGTACATGTACAAACTACAACCAAATAAGATAAACATACAATGCGAACCGTAACGTTTATGTATCTTGTTATGTAACAAAGGATCCTCGCCCTCAAGATCCGTCGACCTCCGACCTCTGTGTAACGAACTCTGTACTCTCTAAACTCACCTCCGGTCAATGAAACACGATATAACTGAGTTACATAATAAAAGGAAATGAACAACACTCGGTGTGGATAACTGGGAAAATGGGAAAGCGAGAATAAGTCCGGAAACTAACCAATTGCTCTGGACAGCTACAGCAGTTTAAAGCAATTTTCGACCAAGGATTAGGACTTTGGTGAATTTTCTAACTTTTTCGCTTTGACTTACTAACTCAGAGACTTGTTTTTAAACCTGCTGGGGTGAGGGTAGAGAGTCGTGAAGACAAAGGGTGCTTCCTCGGACAAGCACCCCGACAGTGCAGCGGCCGCGCTCGGGGGCGAAGCACTCGGCTGATGCAGTGAGCACCAGTGACTCGCACTAGCACTCGTACACCCTCACACACACAAGCACTGAACTAACACGCTTTATTATACTTCTACGTTATAACCTCCGATAGTGATGACTAACTTGTTTGCGTTTCAATAGCTTTGCTCGAGAAAATATTCAATTGGAAAAGCAACTGTTTTCAATTGCGGTTGCGGCTTAGGCGGTATTTTATTTTTAGTGTTTCGATACTACGATTTGGTATGAACGATGAAATGTTTTTTTAGTGAAGCAAAGACTGAGCGTGTGATGTAATTTTGAAGATTGCATAAGTGGCAGGGCGTCGACCCTCGTCTCGCGGTGCAGCTAGGGCGTCGCCCCTCGTCCTCCTCACGGTTATTTCCATCCGTGGCTCGCAGGAGCGCGTCGGCACTTCTTCTCGTGTACTCGCACCGACATTCATAAGGAAACTATTTTCATATCATTTCCCATTCAGCTCTCTGCTTCTCCGCCGTGCTTTATCATTGGAAAGTTTCCGATCGCTGTGAATTGTTACTGTGGGTGTTTCAATCGGTTTTGATACTTTTATCTCTTTACTGTATGATTAATATTGTAGTTTGTTCCGTGGACTAATGGGTTTCAAGCTTGGTTCTGAAACAGGAGATGCAGGTTCGATTCCTGACGAATGAGATAATTAATTTATCATAAGGACAGTATTTGACGTTCAGTGTTTCGGATGACACGTTAAGCTGTAGGTCCCGGCTACTATCGCTACGTGATAAAACCCTTCCATCAACTCGCACTGAGCCAGCGTGGTGGAGTATGGCTTAATCTTACTCGTATTCGGGTAAAGTCTTACGCCCCTCGGTGGGGACATTAATGGGGACATAACAAGTGTGCGATGGTTTTCGAAGTTTATTTATCCACGATAATGTCTCATGTAGTTCAAGATATTTTGAAAGATAGCAAAAATGATAGTTCTGTGATATTTACATTCTGAAAACTAACAACAGCAACATGTCATTTGTTCAGAGCAATGAAACTTTATAACGTTCAAATTGTTGGGAAATCACTAACGAACACCGAATCAGCTGGAGTTCACTCGAGCACATATTTAGCCAAACTCGGACTTTTGATTAGGTTAGTCCATCTATTCGCATCGGGTCACTGCCATATCAGTACGAGTATACCTACAATACTAAAAGCACTATTATGCACTATTATGATGTGCCAAATGCAGTGCTGAGACATCTCTGTGAGACGTCGCCCCATGCTACGATGCCTATCTTGACCATTGGAATTCGTTTGATGAAATCGCGTGCATATATTATTAGACTAGCGGTCTATCGTCATCGTCACGCACAAGGTCCGTCCCACATATTTCACTTCCAAGCTTAAACTTTTCGATAACTTGTAAAGCACATTTGTGGGGATGAATAAGATAACTAAAACTAATATAAATGTTGATACCAACAGTAATTTAACATATCTAATCCGCAGAATCTGTCTACATACATATGCATCGTCACTATAAACATAATAACTCGTAGAAAGCGTGCTTTCAATCATATTATACAACCACGCACCCATGCTTGATATTCTGTAATATTATTATCGATAGTAAACAGATGGTCGGTAAACTTGCGACGTGCTGTTTGAGTTCCATAATCTTGGCATCATGCTGGAGCAACAGCCTGGCTCGGAGCTGCCGCAACTTATTTTGTCTAAACATGTTAAACTTTCGAGTTCCCGCCAATGTTTATCAGGACGTGGGCCCGGTCCGGTTAGTCCGAATCACTAACAATGATTTTGTGGTATTACAGCGATATCAGTTCAGCCAACATAAAGCTATCAGTGCCTATCAAATATACTAAACGTCAATATCGTATTTATATCGCGATTATGATATTTCGCAAAGACAGGCCAATTAAAATTGAGGTTTCATTATTATTTCAGAATCTAAGATAGCCACCACACGTTTCTTTTTTTGTTGTGTGTAAAACTTACAGTATTTTGTACCTATATACAAATATGTCAAACGACATTTTTACAAATCACATACATCTAGGTAGTAAATAACCTATGAAGGAATTATTACTTTTACAATGTTGTTCGCTCGTCCGCGTGATGAACAAAAAGGGATATAGGATGCGAAGTTACAAAGAGTGATAAAGTATACATCTTATTGAATCGCGGGACGTTACAAAAGTTGTGATATTGCGGCCGACGTGTATAGCCCGCACAAGTTGGCCAACTAACTTACGGTGAAAAAAATAATCTTGGACGCAGCGGTATTTAGGGCGGTTTACGTTGCTACGCTGCTGCTACGCCGTAGCAACTTGTCATGCTCCATGTACTTTTAACATCTGCTATTTGATATGGCTTCTAATTGTAATGCGGATAGTTAAACTATGTATAACAATAGCCTGTGTTTTGCATAAAAACTAGTGGCTCTAGACCTGAGCTGAAGACCTCGCTAGTGACACTTTCTTTTAAAAACACATACAAACTTATGAATGCATCTGGTTACGTACATGGAGTATGAAAGTAGCCGCACCAATAACTTTGTAAACTACATTTAGCGGTCTTAAACCTAACCTACTCACTGTTACTCTCACGGTCTCAAAAAATCCAACGACACCTCATTTGTTAAAATCCGACCAGCTGTTGGGGCCGTAGCGGTTTTTTAAATCTTTAAAACACCCACAAAACTGAATCGAGAAAAAACAATCTATTTAATTATCGAGCCTGCAAAAATTCACGAGAATCAGTTGATAAATGCGGCCTGTAGAGGATAACATCCGGACATACGAAGGCTTTTTTGCCCAATCCTGAATGGAGACGCTTCATCGCTTCGCTCGCTCGATCAATTAATAGCATTTTTTAAATATTTATTTCATATTTTATCCATCAATCGTGTCTTCTTCAGTAGAAGAAGACGCGATTAATGGATAGAGTAATATATAAATGTTTTACTACAATATAAAGTACCAACAAGGAAACGGAAAAGTCGTCGCTAGGTTCAAGTTACTTACTAACGCGAGGTGGGATTAAGTTTACCTTCTTTCACAGCGAAGTAATAAATTTCAGCTTACAAGGCGCAGCGTGGTCTCAGCTTTACATCAAACATTTTTCTTTTCGAAAAACGATAAGTAATTTTTGATCCAAAGGCACCAAAATATTAGAGTGTGTTTTGAGATTTATAGAAAAATCGATAATGTTCAATATGGCTATTTTTAATTTAATAAACCTAGTTTTTAATATTGAAACTAATTAACACCCTATTCAAACACACTTTGGGTAGAGCCCTTTGTTGCGATATACGTACTACAGGGGATGATCCCGCATTTACCTGAATTCCTGTTGACGAACTCGCAGGCTAGTCGGTGCATAAAGCAAAATCTGCGACAAAAGCCCACTCCAGAGCCTCTACTGGCGAGGTGATACATATTTTATGCTGGAAAACTTCTAACTAGTCTCCGCGACTCGTTCCAGCCGTCTGACGTTGACGGTGAGATCAAGCCATGATACTAGTATCTGCGACAAGCGTCTGGCGATTTTTACACCGCATCAGCGAATACAATTCAACGAGCACGCGCTCAATGGCCAGCAGGGAATAAAACAGGTTAGTGTATCGGGATTTCGGTAGACGCTCGACGCTAAGGTTTGATGGGCAGCCAGGGCGGGCGTCTCGGCGACTTGTCGATCGCACGGACCACTGCAAACAATTCCGTCTGCGTTAATCACTTATTTACGTCCCCGTCCGGTCCCCGGGCGAGGTTTTAATGAACGCCAAGCATTCCCTAATGAAGCGTGGGAATTCGGGGAGTTGTAATGGAGCGAGTAAGTTGCCGGTGCTTCCCCGATTCGCTCTTAAATCGAGTTTCGTAGTTCGGACATTGTTGCGGTGCAGCCGAGAGGCGACGTGACGTCACCGACGCGGGAAGTAATTCCGCTCACTTCCGCCGGATATATCTCTCCCCGCGCGGCGCGACCCTAAAACTAATCCGTTTGTTATTACCACTATCGACCGAAGCAACTTCCTCCTGAATATTAACAACTGATTGCCCTTTTATTGTCACTTAGTGCGACTTGTAAACATCGAGGCGAGGACTTGCACTGCGGCTAAACCGTTCCCGCTTTCATATTTTATTTACTAGTCAATTTCTATTGCAATCTTAGCTAAGCTAACACCGCACGTAGCTATAACTTCAATTGGGTCTTTAAAATTTAAAAGCAAACCCTTTTAGCGCTTTGTAGTTGGAGATCGCTAAAAATAACTTGGAACCACTTAGCGACGAGTTGGTGCAGGCTCGAGGTCCTTGGGACAAACACGGTGCGTTGACTTTACCGATGGGTTATTGGATAGGCAAACGGAAACTAAAACACTAAAGCCACACACTAGGACGGCGCATGTCAAAATCTTATCTCATGCTTTGTTTCGTACTTATGTATATTCACCAAAACTCTCAATAACAATTCAACGACGACGTGTGAAATATTGACTGGATAGTACTTGTATTGCTTAGATAATAAATTAACGACATATTTGCAAAGCTGTTGAACTAGCAGGCATTTTAAATATCACATTTATGGACATATATAATTGACGGTGGACCGGATAAGTGACTGAAGCGGCACATAAGTCTAGATTGAGTTGTGTATTTATGTCACCGTAAGATTGTCAAAACCGTTAGTTGATAAACTAACGTTTTTTTTCTCGTTAGTTGGTCAACTATCGACAGGTAGTAAATGTAGCGTACTGCTTACTAAATAAAACGTTAGTTAATAAACTATCGGTTAAAACCATTAAATAACAAACTGGTTTAAACTTGCAAACTAAATACCAGGGCATACACTGCGGTAACTTAGGTGAAGACTAGAGGGGGCGAGCGCAGCGAAGCCCCCGAATAGTCTTCGTGTAAGGTTGACATGTTAGAACAAAAGGAACGTAAATTCAAAATTCTGTCGGTCTGGTTTACTATCTGTCGATAGTTGATCAACTAACGCGTTAGTTTATCAACTAACGGTTTTGACTATTTTACGGTGACATATAGAGAGTCGGAATCGCAAAGCGCCTCGAATGCACCCACTCCCAGCTCCAACGCAACAACAACTTATCGTATCAGTCAAAATGTGTTTGTAGGGCGTTTGGAAAAGTTAGGGCTGAGATGGCAACGAATCTTCGTTCTTTGGCTTTCGAAACATGCAAAAATAAGTATTTTTTGGAAAATAAGTTTGTAAATGTTAATGGCCGTTAAACGTCAGCTCACTCCAGTTTGGTTATTTGATGCATAAATCATTTGTTCCCTCTAACTCTAAACTCTAGTCTCAACAAAGCTGCCACATCAGCATTTCGTCCTTGTACGACTTTAGTAGTGTAATATCGGTTAAACTCAAAGCGTTGAAACGTTGAAGTTTTGTTTTCGGTACATAAAAGATAAGGAAGATAAATCATTTACACTCTGCACAAAATAAAAGGCCCGGTGGCCCAAACTAAGTTATCTTCTTACGTCAGTGACACGGACGCTGTCACCGGGCCTTTTATTTTGTGAAAACTGTAGCTATAATCTGTTATAACTAATCAAAGGCATTTCAGCCCAGAAGGCCTGTTCAAAAAACGATACTTGTTGTCGCTTCAGCTAAAAATTACTGATTTTATTTTCGTACTCGTCAGGCAAAAAATATCACCAATAAAAACAACACAATGAGCCAATGGCGCATAAATCCAGGGAAATTAGAATGTTTTTAAAATTTATGGCGGATCAGTCATAAAGTCTGTGACAGATTTCCAGCTCTGCCAAAAGACTTTTGCCTGATTTGCCATACATTTTAAATATTTTAGAGCGTTTAATATGGGGACCACCCGGGGAAAGAACACAAAGTATTGAAAAGATGTATTATAATATCCCGGAATAGTCCCCTTAGTAAAAGTTGATTACTAATGTCAGTGCTACCGACCGGTCAAATAGTACGGTATTTGACAAGGTAGTCCAATAAATCCAGAAACGTGTCTCAAGCTGTATATAGAATATCAGAATATCAGAATTGTATATTTCCAGAAGTTCTATTTTATAAACTCAATTTTGTGTTAAAAAGACAGATTTGACTATGAATGTCACATGCGAGATTTTCACAGAACTCGTGAATAAAATTACCTTTTTGACAGTTTCTAAAAAGTACCTATTTTGACTAGCAGTCAAATACCGTATTGCGAATGGTCTTTTGTGTTCTTTTGTGTTGAATGTTTTTAGTTATGAAGAAGAGTTATTTTAAGTTTTTTTTTGTATGAATGAAGTTGATTTCAAAATTATTTTCACTTACATTTGTGGCTATAGCTGAACGCACCCATTTAGCTTTGCACCATATCAGGAACAATCAGGACAATTTTTTTTTGCTAATTGCTAAATACGAAGACTGGGAGAATAAGTAATTTAGCTTGCATTTAGTTTTATTATGTAAGGGTGAATAAAAGTCAATAGGTCCTTTTTCCACTTTGACGAAGTTTGTCACGTCAGTCATTGGTACTGATTATATTTGGAAGTAATAGTGACAGAAGCGACATCTAACTTTTTATTATATTTACATTAAGTATGTAAATGTATGTCAGTTTTTGGATTTGAAAAAAAATAGGGTTTCCATAGGCCACATTCACCCTTACTTATAATGTCATAAAAAAATGGCTCTCCTGTAAAGTTTGGTTTATGACGCTTTAGTAAGTTAGCCTTTCCATCGTCGAAGAGACAAATATGGTGCAACAGCGCCTGGCATATCGCATCGGAACTGCGCTTAAGCTCACAGGTCATTGAAAATAAGTACGGAAACAGATAATTATAATAATAATACCTTGGACACTATTTACACACATTGATCTAGCCCCAAACTAGGATTCCCTGTATCTTGGGTACTAGACAACGATACACATACTTATATAGATAAATATTATACTTAGATAGATAAACAACCTTGATTAGGGTACGAACATACGTTCTCATCAAACAAATATTTTCCCCCACCGGGACTCGAACCCGGGACCCTTGGCTTCGTAGGCAGGGTCACTGCCGACTCGGCTATTCGGGTCGTCATCTCACTTATTGCCCTGCATACATACGCTATAACGGAACTGCAATCGACACAAAGTGCAAACGCGACGATTTTGAACACAGATTATATGTAAATCAGATTATCACGTACTTAGTACAAATTTCCTACACGATGAGGAAATCGTTTTTGAAAATTGTTTTAATAGAGTTTACTATCGAATGTTCAAGAAGGGCCTTCATTTACCTATATTTTCCAAACATATAATAATGTTAAATGTCATAAAAGGGTAATTTAAAAAAATTCCAGATATTGGATGTTTATACGTGAGACTTCGCTTTCGCTGTTCCCACGACGCAGGCTATCCTAGTATGAGGCCAGAAGCAATGTATATAAATATTTATGTTATTTTCAAGTTCAAGTTCAAGCCACTTTTCTACATTGGTCCGCTGTGGGAGAGTGGAGCGAAGAAACTCCCACACTCGAACCCAGATAGACTACATACTAATAAATAAACATCACCTCAAACAGATCAAAGACTGCAAGGTAATTCCAGGTGAACCATTAACCTCACAGTATACTGTTGGCTGCTTTGAAACTTAGATTACCGATTAATAAAAAACATACCAAGGTACAAAGAATAAAGTGGCAGGAGCTCAGTACTGTAGTGTACTGAAAAGGGTTGTAAATTGATAAAAGACGTCCGCGGCTGTCCCTGTGACTATCCGCCCCAGAGCGATTCCCCTAATTCTGTGTGGTCAACATTTGAAAAGTTATGTACCACCACTGCAAGAAGCATGCTAGGAGTCAGTAAAGGGGCCCTCCACAATGGTAAAGATACCAAATGGTGGAACACATAAACCAAAGACGCCATATCGAAAAAGAAAAGTCTTTTTAAATATGGCAGGAAACAAAATCAGATGAAGACAGGGCAAATTACGTACAAGCTAAAAATAATGGATGAAGAACGGTAGCAATTGAGAAGGAAAAGGCTGATCTGATTTATATAAATGCCTAGAGCTAGCAACGGATAATGATATATACAAAATTGCAAAGTACAGACACAGCAACAACACCAAGGATTTTACAACTGCAAAATAGATTAAGGATAAGACAGGCACGCTACTCACAGACGATAAACATATATGCAAACGATGGTATGAATACTATAATGAACTACTAAACGAAGAATGCCCAAGGAAGCCCGAAAAACAACAATAGAAAAAATCTGGAAATGCAGAAGAAACCACGGCTGCAGAGTTCAAAAAAACTATTTCAAAAATGAAAAACAACAAAGCTACTGGCCTAGTTGAAAACCCAGAACCGCGTACCAAGAACGGTGATATGGCAAGCCTTGAGGACACATGGCGTTCCCGAATGCTACATACGAGTTGTCATCGTCATGTACAACAATGTCCAAACGCGTGTACGGAGCCCAGCCGGAACGTCCAAAAGCTTTGATATTAAATCTCCAGTGGTTTACTATTGTAGCAGATTGTGCTTAATACTATAATTCGTTTGGAAAGAAATCAACTTCAGCTCAATCTAAGAAATCTTTAAATTATAACTACGAATATATTTGGCAAGTTACGATTTGAATTACAATCAATCATATATCATGTACGTTAAGATACTGTTAAGTTTAACTGAAATATATAGACACGACGTCATGATCCTCCGTTATGAACAGTTTATCGTTGAAAAATATATTTTATAGTGGAAATTAACGCCCTCGTTACAGCACCATGGCAAGTATAGCCGCTGAAGCGCCGGCCCGTCTTAAGTTTCCAATTATTTCTCTTTTAGTTTAACCAACTCACATAAAAGTTCCAACAGCGCGTGTCTTTAACTTGATCTTAGGTATTTCGTTCCTATATGGCTGTTATATTTCCAACTTACAGCGAAGCGCTCGTAAAACTGAACTTTTAAACGCAAACTAGCATGAGGGTACATTTAATGACATTTGCAATTTATCAGCGGGCTCTCGTCAATCTTTTAGAGCTATGAGTTATAGAAGGTCTGTGTGTCTACGGAATAGGCAGACGATACAACATGTAGTATTTCCGCAAGAGTGTAACTGACAGAGCTGTGCTAGCCGATGCGATTTCATTCTGAAAAATCGTTTCAATTTGGTAGCGCAACGCGCGGAAAATGCTCGCACCGAGCCCAACTAGCGGCGCGCCATTACCATCATAACAAGGTTACTCTCGACTTAATTCTGGCCTCCAGCACCCTCGCTCAGCCAGATTTGCTAATTTCTCTGCGAGTACGTACGCCACGCGAGCATCTCATTCCGCCTAACGGTTTAAAAGGCGGAACCCATCTCCTTAAAGACATGTTTAAATTGAGCTTCGACTTAAGCGTTGTTCAGTTTAGAGCGTGTGCCACTTTAACTAGATAAGCTGCTATTATTAGCTTCATGCTCGTTTAATCGGGCTGTGAATGTTATGGGTCACCTTAAACAATGGAGCGCCATCTGGCGATCCTCAGATACACCGGAGGAGTGAATGGCTCCTCGCAGCTCCCCTACAAAGGCACACGTGAGCCTTTAGACGTCAGTCGACATTCAAAGGAGCTATTATTGAAGGAGGCGAGCGTTAAAGGTCAATTAGGATTGGAAGTCTTGGGCCGAATGTACCTGCAATGTTGCCACTGGCCATCTGCCTGCTATTGCATTCATTATTGCCCAATAAAACCTTCCCTCCGGCAATAATCCATAGCTTTAATAGATAAGCGAAGGAACCGCCATTTGTTACAATCCAAATAAGTGAGGAAGTGTTACTGCCATCCTGTACGAGTACCTATTTAATGGACTTAAAAAATATTTGTTTTACTTGTAAGTGGCAGAGGATATTTTACCACCGACGAAATACATTTCAGCAATTAATAATGTAACTAAATGAATAATTTATCAGTAATTAATTATATACAAAATACTTCACCAGTAAACAAGTACTAACAGATAGCCAATAGACAGTCTCGTCACCAAAACTAACTTTCAAATATCTCAAGTTCAGCTAGACGGTAAAGGAAATCTGCGGAATCGCCACTGAAAATTGGAAATTCTCACGTAACGAAGAGGCTTGAAATCCTTTAAATATCAAAGCGTAGCCCGGTGGGGGAAGACTGCTATTGAAATCTCTGGTGAGAATCAATGCCTATTGCAACGTCGCTTATCTACAATGGACGGCTTGAGCGGCGAACCGGGGAAGTAAGATGCCTCGACGCCTAAAGCTTCTATGCACTACATACGCTCTGCAAGTATCAAATCTTTCTTTTGATGCGACCACAATTTCTGATGAAATATCATCGTCCGAAAGTTGATTGTTTTTTTTTTATCGTTTAGATAACAGTTAGCAATATGTTTCTTCTGCATATACAGTCGGGTGCTCCATGTACCAATGGGATATAAGATAAATTTATCTCAAATACATTATCGGACGTTCGTGTATCCAATGACACGTTAAGCCGTAGGTCCCGGATTTTTTAAACATTTTTTGTCGACAGAATGTGCTCTTCAACCCTGTTCGATAGTGCACTTTATAAAGACCCACACTGTATAATTCATAGTTTAGTTAGAACCACAAATGTAATTGAGATCTTGTTATCATCATTATGAAGCCGGCATAATATTCGCCAGCCGGATCATACCTCTAGATATCAATATCGATTTGATGCCTAAGCGGTTGACGAGCTTCCAAATCCGATAGGCTAGTTGCACCCGATATTATAATAAAACTTAGATATACAAGCACCGTGTAATGTATGCTACGACTAAGCCAAAGGCATGGCGATTACCATGTAAGGTTTCCAGTACTGATTCACCGGAAAAATGGGGATTATAACCATAATTCTGTTACAAAACGGTATTTGACAAGGTAGTCCAATAAATCTAGAAACGTGTCTCAAGCTGAACCAATTCCAATAAAAACGTTTGAAAATATCAGAATTGTATATTTCCAGCAGATGTATTTTATAAACTCAATTTTGTATTAAAAAAGACAGCATTTGACTATGACGTCCATGCTAGTATTTCATAGAAGTCGTGAACAAAATTACCGTTTTGACAGTTCCTAAAAAGTATTTATTTTGACTAGCAGTGAAATGCCTTATCATCCGGAGCACTTGTATGAAAGAGAACTTAACTGCTACTTAACTTAAGGTGAATACTATTGTCCGATATAAGTGTGAGTATATAGGTGAATAGCGTAGCTAAGCAACCTAAACTAATGATGAATGTATAATCATGGAAATTAAGGGGTCATCTGTCCGTATGTCAGTTGTATGGCCTCGCCCGTCCTCGCCCCCGCTGGAACCACCTCACTGTAAAAAAACATGTTATTTTATGTAGTAGCTTTTTAATTTAAGCAGTTTTCTTTACTATAGTTATCCTATAGGGGTACACACATACGTAGTGAATATTTCCAGAATAACAAATGTTAGCCCGACAAAGTCACCCCAAATCAACAAAACAGTAACAAGGAAATGCAATCGCATGAGTAATTTTCATGGCCCCCGTTAGATTATTTCAGAAAATTAAATTTGACTCGTTCGGACGCAGGCCATAAAGCGCGTGCTTGCAAATCTGTTTGTTACGACATCGTAGCGAGGTTATGTCCTTGTAGGAAGACGTTCGGAGAGCGGTCGACCCAGTCGACGCCGGCCGGCCGCCCGCCCGCCCTCGGTAGTAAGCCACTAATGAAGCATTCTGGTGCCATATCTGCCATATCATCTAATATTTTCAATAATTATATCCTACGATTTCCTTTGATCCTACTTTCATCATACTTTAGGAAACAAAAGCATAAGATTGCGGGTATGATTTTATCGATCACCTAATAAAACATGTTTGTTACTAAAATAGTAGAGCTGTCACCTAGATTCACTAAACCGAGTTGAATTCCAATCAAATCAATTGAAACCAATCCACCCACCCTGACCCACCACTTCGCCCTGATATTTCATGTGAAATTCATTAGGTTATTTTTGCATCACAAACAGACAGATCTATCATTCTAAATTGTGAAGGGATGAGCGAAGCGAGCCCCCTTTATCCTTCGTGTTAGGTTGAACATGTAAGAACAACGAAACAGATCTATCATTTTAAATTGTGAAGGGGGTGAGCGAAGCAGTCCCCTTTATCCTTCGTGTTAGGTTGAACATGTAAGAACAAAAAAAAATACTTAAAAAATAAACTTAAGTACACAAAAAATAAAGAGAAGTTTGGTGATCATTTATCCAAACACAATTTGGTGGTCGTTTACTAATTCTGGCGGTGGTTTGGAATTTATTGGTAGTAAATTTTCGAATTTTTTGGTGATCGTTTAAACGTAAGATGATCAAATTAATATTAAGGATACATTTTACAATAATTTCGTGATACCTACTTATTTGGTGTCCGTTTTGATTAGTTTGATTACAAATCTAAATGCGAGTATGTTATTTGCTATAAGTACTATTATGCAACTTTTTCAAATTAACTTCTTATTAAGGATAAGCAAGGATCAAAGCAGCCGTTTGAACCATAATGTAAAGATGTCAATAAAAACTCCCTTTGCAATAGAAACCAAGTTGGTGGAAAGTTTCAACCCTTGCTTATTTCTTTTAGAATAGAAACCCTACACATATAAATTGAAAAAAAAAAACTTATGAAACTTTAAATCACTTTTTCCTACTCCTCGGAATAGGCAACAATTGCGCCATTTAATAAAACGCAACGCAACTAAATAAATGTACATAGCAATCGGAAAGTACCAACTTGAAACTATCCGGCTTCCGTCCTCAGACAATAAGCGACCCATTCGTTGCTAAGGACAGGCGACCCAAATCTGTGACAGAGGAGAGCTGGTCACGTGGGCCACGTGAACCTCCCCCCCAACCTGCCCCCGCCTTCACCTCACGTGGCCTGTCCAACTCCGGAGTGTACTAGAAACCCTTCTTTTTACTCGTACGAACAAACGAAGTACGCGGGCCTCTAGAACACTAGAAAGTTATTTACAAATCACGTGTTTCAATTTAATGAAATCTCAAGCGCGGTTGCGAAACTTTTTTGTTGTTGTTGACTTTTATCTGGCTTCCCTCGTTCTTGCTTATGGGGAAATTAATTCCGTCGTGGAACGAAGTTGGCGAGGACAAAAAATGGAAGATTGAGGGATCGACTCGCCAATACTCGGGTTATATAACTATGGACTTATTCAAGAGCTAATTTATAATAATAATGTTTTATTCTATCAAGTATTAATCCAATGCAAGTCAAATGGAATGTATAAACTGTGCTTGAAATTAACAATGGGATAATTACAATTTACTGTTTACTAAATAGTTTAATATCTTTTATCTACACACGTATCATAAACCCTCTTTACTGCGTCCAAAAACTCATTTCTTATCTGAATATTGAACATTATTAAGCCGGTCAAACATGCGGTTCCTGAACACATCAAAGAGAGCTTATGATATGTGTGTAGATAAACTAGGTATGTAACTGTACATAATTAGGCATTAAAACTCTCGAGTGATATTATTATGAAACTTGTCTTCGGCTCGTTTGTTTCATAAACCCACTCTCGGGTTTTAATGCCCTTCATTATGTATCAGAAACATGAACTACTATTAAAATGTGTTTTTTTTGATACATTGGTTCGGTTATGAGAAGTTCAAACCCCACAAAGAAGAGTCATATTTTAGAGGGTAGTCAAATTCTTTATACATTTTGGTCCGGGCGGTCAGCTGATTTATATGGAAGTAAAAAATAAAGTTGCTCTGATCAAATCGTTTTCATAGTTAAAGTTGCTTAGAATGATGTCCATAACAACTTCCTAAAATATGACAACAACTTTCTGTTACACATTGCACTATTGGTGCTATAATCTACAATAAGTACTCTAAATAAATAGTCCAATATAAGTACTATCCAATAAGTTCTTGAATTTAACGAATTGCCTGTAAAATACTGAAATGACTGAGGCAGTTGTACCGTTTTGGAATTTATTCATTGTCATGAATACATTATGGGGGCAGCCGTATCAGCCTATCAGTTCTGGACTTGTTTATCAACAGTCAATATCTGTGTAATGATGTGTGAACATACCTACTCCAATGTTGATTGAGCGAGAAACAATCAGAATATAACGACATAGGTACGAGGATATAAGACAATGATGTACCTACTATCAAGCTAGAAATTATCTTCCCACGATGCGATGTGGTCAATGCCTTCTCCGAGAAGATGGAATGACAGACGGGACGTGCACGTGCACCAACATTCCACTTAAGGTGATGGGTATAGTCTAATCTTTCATTGAACCGCTATTCCTCTAGAAGGAGACACTTCCCAAATCCCGTAAAAAAGAAATAAATAAATAGTTGTTTTTCACCTAAAACTTGCTATTTCTTGGTATGTAAGAAGAATATTGATAAGGTTCTTGCGTCAAAAATAGGTGTTCAAAATAACATAAAAAATGTTAGATATTAAGAAATAATCAGTGGTTTTTGAAAATTATTTAAAAAACATACAATTTGCGCCTGTTA
This sequence comes from Argyresthia goedartella, assembly GCA_949825045.1. Lineage (NCBI taxonomy): Eukaryota > Metazoa > Arthropoda > Insecta > Lepidoptera > Argyresthiidae > Argyresthia > Argyresthia goedartella. The sequence goes on along the minus strand of OX463812.1, from coordinate 27,264,193 downwards.
TGCCGCCATGACTGACGTGACATGTTGCAGTGTGAGCTAATATAAACTTTATTTTAATATAGTTATGTTCAAAATTTCAACCACAACCAATCGAGTTACTCATTTTACCGATAAACAAGCCAACTTAGATTTAATATCATGATTTCAAATGGGATTTTTTGCGTATATAATATATATATATATATATATATATAAGCAGCGTTTTAATAGCATCAATTTCAGTTTCGTATTTAAGTCAGCAATTAAGTATTTTGGCTGATATAGCATTGGGGCGGCCGCGAGCGTGTTAATATCAGAATAATAAATTTCGGAACGGTTGCCATCCGGCGGACTGTCTACTCGAAATACGCGCTATTTTCGGACGTTAAAAAGCTGCTCATTTTAACAACCGTAACCATTAGTATCTGTAGCCATAAATTTAAGATTCAGTGTTCCAATCATTATCCGAGTACGTGCTAATTATGATCTACCTATTGTTAGAAATTAAGACATTCCCATTCATAAAGAGTAAGTTATCGTCAATTTTTATTAGCTCATCCATACATTAGCAAATTCCACGTAGGTATTCATTATTATTGCGAAATCATTACTCTTATAATACTCGTCTCAGGTTAAAACGAGTCCGTAACCATTCTAGAGTGTAATAAATTAATCAGGTAATATATTTACTCAAATACTAGCGGCCAGTTCGTGTGTTGGTTAGTATTAATTTTAAATATCCGAGAGAACAATACTTATTTTAACCGGAAAATTGCGTTGCAAATGTGGTTGTAGATAAGTGGACCTCATTACTGCTGGCTGATTCACTGCCGGTCATTGTCATCCGTCTGTGAAAATGATAATAATATATTTTGTTATTTGATTTATGTCTTATATTCTCGTATACGATAGTATTGGAGATAAAGAAGACTGATCAAGGGAGCTTTCCAATCGCTTCTATTATTAAGATTTAATGCTATTAAAATACCCAGGATTACCCTGTTTTTTCTTACCTTACTTGTTACGTCAACTTGCACCGGATAAATTGCAGCTTAGCGTGTCGGCTCACATTGGGTCTAATTAAAATGCGTTCAGGGCTAATGAGTCCGCTCTGTGTACATGACAACGCATAAATCCCGTGTAATCAACTCAGCGAGCGCTAAATAGGGGCGAGTCGCTCAAATTGTCCACAATGCCATTATTCCATTACTTGTAAGCCGTCCGACCGCATGTACTCACAGGTGCACTGATGACGCTGTTACACAACTCTGAAACCTGGAACAAGCTTAAGCCCTCTGTGACAAAGCTCACAAACATTTAATCGCGAGATCAATCAATCAGTACAACACAAGCAGCCCTCCCTTTGGGGCTTTAAACAAATCCGAATCAATGTTCACGTCGTTCGGATCTGTAAGTAGCGGCCGAGCAGCCGCGTTTGCTCTTTGATAGTTTGCAATCCGATTGTCTTTTATGTGTCCTACATACCTACCTTGAACGATACACTCACTTTCCCTTTTTCGGGAAAGAGACTTTACTTTCTTTCGCGGTGACATCTTTTACATATTATTGATGACACAAACAAACACAACATGTATTGTAAAATGAATTTCATTACAATTACAATATATTTTTTTTTATGAAATAGTTTGTTCTGAACATTAAAACGTTTATGTCTTACGTCAGCTTACAGTCGTTATTTTTGGTACCCAAAAGCTAATAAAACTCAATTACCGGCACCATGATGATAATTACTCCAATTCCAAAACTTTCTCGGTTTGCCCGACAACTGCCTGGGGCGTCAAATCTGTTTAAACAAACAAACTTACTAGTTGATGATCAGTCACAAACAAACTTACTAGTTGATGATCAGTCACATTTAATTATTTTATCAACCGATGTTAATGTTTTGTCAACAAACGGCTTGTGGCTTAAACATTACGGATTGTTAATTATCTGAATATACTTTTATTTGATCAACATCTAAGGGAATCATTCGAAGCGAGATAAAAAGTGGACAATTAAAAGCGTAAGAACAAGCAAAAATTAAAACTAGTTTAAAAAATATCATGATAACTGATTAGGATAAAGAAGACTGTAACAAACTAGGCAAAAAAGCTGACAACTACAGCAGTCAGTCTTTCTACCATTAAAAGCACTTTTTTGATCATAACTTCTGAAGTCATCAAAACATATATTTAAAAAAAAGTTTATAAAGGGCCTTTTTCAACGACAACCTTCATGACTTTTTACGGAGTTTTTTTTCGTTTTGTCATTTTACCCCCTCCACTTCTTTGTAGGCAATGTTTTTTCATATCAGACTTGAATTATGTTGCGGTTATCAGGATAAGTATTTTTGCTGAAGATTTCAAAATTCTTTTTTTTCTTCAAGAGACCCGTACGCGAGTGGTCCTATAAGGGTTCCTCCTTTTGAGGTGCGGAACCCTAAAAAGACATAATTGAATGTAACCTTTTAACTACTTTATGAATCTTCTCTAATATATTTATATCATTGTCCATCCAGCCTCTCATCGACCCGGCGTCCGTCTCAGCTGGACCCGCACGCTGCCCGCAGCGTGTTGGCGCGTGCTCTCGATGTCTGGGAGCAAGCCTCACGCCTCACCTTCAAGGAGGTGAACTCGGATGACGCCGACATTGTTGTGTCTTTCGCAAAGTGAGTGAATTTTCAGTTTGTAAGTAAGTAATATTGGTATTGTTACTTGGGGATAGAATTTGTGAATGCCTTTGAACCCAAATTAATTATACTCTTATTATTATGATGTATTACACTGATTTATAAATGATGTGTAGACATAAGTGTAGGCACTAGGAAGCAAGCAAATTTAAAAAAGACCTTTACCGCTGCTGTAATCGCGGCGCTCTATCCCTATACAAACCTTTTAAATGTTTCCCTTGAAAAGGGCTGCTCCAAGATAAGCTTTAAAATTGGAACGCTGACGCATCACTTCCCATTCAAGTTTACACGATTAGTTTTTCCTTTTCTCGCCGTTTTTACTCTGACCATGTACGAAAATTGCTAAATTCGCTCTTACTTTTTATTTATGGCGTTTAAGCGGGTGAGCAGTCATGTAACAAATATTCCGCATTCAATTCCGGCGTTTTTGCAAACCTATTCCAGTATGTCGATCAGGGCAATAGAAAAATTTAGTTTCAGAATGATATATTGCCTTTGGCTCTCCTATGATGTTATTGTTGTTCTGTATTCATGTCACGCGAGGCACATTCGTTTACAATGAAGCCATCTCCACCGGCTTTAACTGTCTTTAACGTTGGAAAATGTTTGTTTTTTTTAAAACATCACTGTGTATCATCATCATACATATACTAGGTCGGGCCATAAGTTTTGGCACAAACAATAAATGAAATAAATGACACAAAAATCTCTGTTATACAAATATTTATATATCAAACGAAAGGTTACAAAATACAGATTTAAATTACATTTAAACTATTCTAAATGACCTCCCTTATTCTAGATACAAGTTTTTAATCTGCGTGGCCAGTCATCGCTAGAAGCACGCACGACATCCATGTCGATATTGGCTTCTGCTTTAATCAGGGATGCTTTGAGAGACTCCAAATTGCAATAAGGCTTAGCGCACCTTCTCTTCTAAGTACTGCCATATTTTATAATCCAATGGATTCAATTCTGGACTCGAGGAAGGCCAGTCTTCGTGTCTGATAAAGTCAATTCCACGAGAGGAGAGCCAATTTTGAGTGCTTTTTGCCTTATGGTCTGGTGCAGAATCCTACTGGAATACCCAGTGTCTGTTTTTGAACATTGTCTGTAAAAGAGGTAGGATGTGTTTTGGTACACGAGTGCACTTGTTTCAACATCTTTTTCATAAAAATATAGCTCAGTTGGGCCCGAATAGGAAACCCCAAGCCAAACCATGAATGAAGAAGGATGGTAACCACGCTGAACACGTGGGATAGATACGTCTGCTCGCTTCTTCACTGTTATTGGCATACATTCTATCATTCTGTTTGTCAAAGCTTTGCTCGGCTCGAGTACAATCGAGCCTGATTTTCTTCAGTCGTGAGTTAAACAAATGTGCAGTTTTTTTCCGGTAAGCTCGTCCAAGGTCTTCATTCAATACCCTTTTAACTGTAGTTCTACTTAACCTCATCTGGAGAGCCAACAGTTTTTGCTTCCGAACGGGATTTCTTTGTAGTCGCGCCTTCAGTGCTTTGATCACTGCTGGAGCCCGAACAGTACGCGGACGACCGCTCCTCTGCTTATCTTCTAATCTCGAATCTTACCTGAATGGTTTGATAGTACGAGAAACGAACCTCAATGTTATTTTAAATTTTTTCAGCAGTTTGACAATCTCAGTTGGCGCGAGACCGCAGCGATGCAATGCAGTTACCGCGACTCTAACACGGTAACTGCATTGCACGCACGTAAAGACGCATCCACTCCATTTTTGAAATTGAAGAAAAAAAACAGAAAACCTGTGAATTTAGTTTCTTAAAATAATTTTTTTGGTTCCGTATTTGACAAAACTTATGGCCCGACCCATGTATAGCTTAATTTACAAAAAAGCGTTTTTTAGGGTTCCGTACCCGAAGGGTTCCAAACGGGACCCTATTACTAAGACTCCGCTGTCCGTCCGTCCGTCCGTCCGTCCGTCCGTCCGTCTGTCACCAGGCTGTATCTCAAGAACCTAGCTAGCTAGAGAGTTGAAATTTTCACAGATTATGTATTTATGTTGCCGCTATAACAACAAATACTATAAAACAGGATAAAAGAAATATTTAAGGGGGCTCCCATACAACCATTCTTTCAATACCACATACAAACTTAAGGATGCACCTGGTTACGTACATGGAGTGTGAAAGTAACCGCACCAATAACTTTGTAAACAATATTTTGCTGTGTAAAATCCAAACTATTCACTCCTCACCATCGCTTCCATTGAACGGTGGTACGGAACCCTTCGTGCGCGATTTAGACTCGCACTTGACCGGTTTTTTAACTTGGTATACAAAATTCTCAGTATGTTGTTGATGTAATTTTGCTACAGTATAACGTCAGGAGGATTTTCACAGCAGTAGATCATATTGTAGAGCGTCCATTCAAAATCACTCCATCACATCGATCAGTAGGTTCAATAAGCATGAGCCGGGCAATAGGCGGTCCGATATCGCGACGGCGGACAAAACACGAGCTCTGTACAAGATCCGCATATCGTATGAGGGGGAAGTGGAACTTCGGCTTATTAGATAACTCAAGCGTGGGCTATGAGAAAGTAGCGGCGACAAAAAGCCGGACCGCGCCCGTATTGCAGCTGCCATATTGCGGACCGCGGCCGCTGCGAGCCCACTGCGAACCCGCAGCGCGCGAACTTCGCTGCGCTTTACATAAAGTGGATCAGTTTTTCTTCGATACAAGTTGTTGAGAAGTGGAGTAATTTTACATAAGTTGTAAGAAATTAACTGAAAATTGAGAAATCTTATCGTATTTGATGGATGGAGTTTATCAAATCTACATACCATTGCCATTTCGCGTTGAAGCTGCCATGCCATCGCATGATTATTATTATTACTGTAGTATCCGAACCGTCGTCGTCTAAAGCGATTGCATGTCATCACAAAAGCGCATCGTATAGCTTATATGCGTCTGAGATTTATTACACTCATAAACTGCAATATTACTCCAGTAATAAAGGAACGCGGAGCAACTTAAGTACGTTCTCAAACTGGCGAATGGTACGACTATGAGTGCAATTCCTTAACCATATAAACTATAAATTGCATAAGTTTTACTGTCAATAAATAAATATATTCATCGGCACATAAATAGGAGAGAATTGAAACTATCGTATTGACGCTTCAAGTTTTCATACAACTGTATATTAAACTGGAGGACGGAGGCCGTACGGCGACCCGTCGACTTTGAGTTCCGCTTGTAACAAACCGTGAATAACGTTGATCGACCAATGGAATAAGTTTTACAGTTGGGGAAAACTCAATAACGACAGGGCGGTCAGTAATACTGCGTGAAATATGCATGGGCACACTACGGTAGTGTTTTGTTTTGCGGAAAAATGATCATGTGGCTGGGGTGGTGGTGTGTACTGTGTGCTGTAGAGCAGCGGCGAGCGGACAGTCCCACGGGAAAGAAGTTTGATTGCCCCACGTCTACTCAGCTCATGGAATGTCTCTATGCATCCACTTTTATTATATAGCTAAACTACAACGAGTACGACCACTTTATTAATCTTTCCGAGGTACGAGTTGCAACTCTTAAATATGGATTAGAGATTGTGAACATGATAGAGCGGAATGTAATCATTTAAGTAGTCAAGGCCAAAATGTATACTTAGCTACAAGTGGTAGACTACAAAAAATATACCTTCGTGTCTACGTCGTATCATTTCGTAATAATATCGTAGCACGACGTAGCGCTGCGTAGCGCGCGAAGAGAGTTAACTTATTATGGTTTAGTAGGACTATCTAATTTATTTACAGCTGACGCCTGAGTTGATGCCTTATTTAACTTATTTTTAACTTATTTTGGTTTAGTAGCGCTATCGAATTTATTCACAGCTGACGCCTGGGTTGATGCCTTCTCCCTAGCTTAAAAATCTTGTTTCGCATTATATATAATGTCCCCACCGAGGAGCACAGGCCTTTACCCGGATAGGAGTAAGCTACTATACTATAAATACTACACCACGCTGGCTCAGTGCGGGTTGATGGAGGTATTTTACGACCACTACCACTAACTTGCCATCCTAAACACCGAACGTCCGATAATGTACGATGTGTAGATAAATTAATTATCTCATTGGTACATGGTCAGGAATCTAACCTGCATCTCCTGTGTGAGAAGCAAGCGTGAAACCCTTTAGACCACGGAGCTCACACTAAATTCAGATTAAACTACATTCATGATGTTTTCAACTATCAATCAGGCTTCATGCTCTAACATTCGCCAAAACTCAACAATAATAATTTAAAATAAATGCTCTTTCCCTTCTAACAATATCCAAGCGTATAAGAAAACTGGCCAACTACGCCATGTTGCAAGTGATAAATTAACTAAACAAATATGCCAGGCTCTACTCCAATTATTAGTGACGTACGGAATTACATGCTGGAGTGGATCCCCTCACTCAAATTCTTGCTGTAGACCAAGCTCAAAGACTTATACTAAAAATCTCTTTAAACCCTATAGGTTCCCAACCAGGACACTACTTGAAATTTCAGGCACTCTAACCGTCAGACAACTAACTGTACATAGTTTACCGTTTCTGAAACAACACTATCTCATGCCATACTCGACTGCAATCAGTAAAACAGGCGAAATATCAGAGAACTTTCTTTTTGAACAATTTTTTTTCGTCTCTAAAGGTCCCAGGCTCTACAACATTCTTAACTGATTGGCTTTTAACATTAGACTAAGAGTGAACATAAAATATGTTCTATTTTATTATATAATTCAAATACACATCTGTACCGAACACACACAACTCATACGCATTTTCACCCACACCACAACATATATATGTGTGTGACGTCGCTGTTTCTGGTTCCCACGTCACAGGGTATCCTAGTGTGGGGCCAGAAGTAATGTATGTGACTGTATGTAAATGCAAATGTTTACAAATGTTATCAGGGTAAAATATGGCTACATACTATAATATAATTTGCATTTAATAATCTATGTTTTTAGACTCTTGAAGGTAAATGTGAGCAACCAGTGAAATAAGTCATTTGAAATGCTTAGCTTGGCATCATTGGCATGCGTTTAATGTAAGTTCTTATGATGTATTTTCGTTCGGTAAACAATATTATTTAAAAAAAAAACTCGTTTTTCTCTCTCTTCGTCGATATGGCTGTAAATCTATTTATTTGTGGTGTACAAAACCGCCCGTTGACAGTCTTGATCGTCTACGTTGATTAATCCTGCATGCGTTATAAATCCATGTCGTCGTTTGTTCCAGACGCTATCATGACGACAGGTACCCGTTCGACGGGCGCGGATTCATCCTCGCTCACGCGTTCTTCCCAGGCTCTGGGCTCGGAGGAGATGCTCATTTCGATGACGAAGAGCTGTGGCTGCTGCAGCCCAGGAACGACGCTGAGGAAGGTGAGGGTTTATGACATATCACCAGGGTATCTTGTGTCGTTCTTTGTTACAACAGGACTGGGGGATCTTAATGTAAGCCAAGGAATACTAATTTAGTATTTAGGTCGGCCCAGCTGATTCCCTGGCTTACTGTACCTCTTTTTATAGGAATGGTAAATGTACCTAATACCTGTGTACTTCAGCCAACTTCAACTATATATAGCATTCAATGCTTTCTCGTAACAAAATAAAGGCACGATATCGGACGATGAAATTAAGTATGGTAAAAATCAGAAGACAATGTTTGGAGACTTATAGCTAAGCAGTTTACATTCTCTTTTCGAGTAGTATTCCTCCTGTGTTAACTTTTTAATTCCAATCACTTTACTTTTCACTTGAAAATCTAGGCTTGTATCAATAAACAAATGCATTTAAAGTTTCAATTACTACTCCATGGTTGAGGTGGCGGGTAGGCGTGCGCAAGCTAGACTAGCTACTTGTGAAGTACGAAGTGATTTGCATGACAGACCCGACACCACAGAATACATTATACATTATATTGCCCGACACCGCATTCGCACCGCGACAAGCTCATTTACCTGCGAATATCAACTTGCAGCCGAAAACACTATTCAGATACCAATTTGTGATCATTGACACTTGTCGTACGTGTTGGATAAAATAAGACTTTGGATGGTTGAAATAAGTTAAAGCTGTCAGCATAATATACTAATATCTTGGGATATCTCTTTGGTTGTTGTAAATGATTGCTTGGGAATTTTACTGTCAATATGCTCCTCATCTACATTATGATTTACCATGTAGCCGTACCTTACACAAATCAAACATCAACGAGATTATAATCAGTGCAAAACACAGGAAAGCTGGAAGCTAGGCCGTACAAATTTTAATTAAATGTACCCAGGAGATCGAGCGGGAGGTACGGAGTTTAAAAAGTTAAGACGAAAATGGAGCTTGATCCTCTATGGATTGAAAACTCGGTAATAAATTAGGCCTATGTTTTATAAACGACCAGACATTTTAATGAGTAATCGATTGTCGAGTTTAGTCAGACAACAGGGCTGATGCCAAAACGGAAAGCAGAAAACGGCCGAAAAGAACTTAGAGTCGTCAACTTTGTTGGTATTGAAATAATAAAGATTGAGCGTCATAGGGAGTAGGAGGAGCGAGTTTGTTTCTGTTGTTTTATTAAAAACTATTAGTAGGTACCTATACAACTGTTCCGCTAAACTATCTCAAGGATTATATTCCAATAAGACTAGATTTAGAAGTAGTTGATATGGCAGGTTTTGTATTGAAAGAGCTACTTAAAGAAGTCGGTGGAGTGTAGAGTTACAACGTTAGTCTATCGACCAACAATAAAAGCCCTAGGCATAGATACTGCACATTCGAAGACACGAGATATACTTATCTAAGGCAGACGGTACGAATACGTTCACGCAGCGTAATACATTCAGGCAATTTGCATACACTGTGTGGCAGTGATCTTGTTTGCTGCTCCGTTCTGTTATAAGTTTAATTGAGGGGATTATCGAGTCCGTGATCCTTGCAAGAAAGTATGGTTTAGACAGATTCTGATTATGCACATATTTAGTGTGTTGTTAGATATAAATGTAACCGAAATTTCAGAATTTGTTTGTACGCGGAGGCTGAAATATTTCACAAAAACAATTCCTGCTAGAATCATGCTTCGAAACGTGATCCTAGCAAAAAAAGTGTGAAATTTCTCTTATATGGGCATGTAGTGTGTCGTGAATGGTAGTGTGACCGAAAAGAACATTTATTATTTATTTAGTATATAATAATATAATATAATTGTTTATTTATAGTAAATATCTGTCCTACAAAAAGATTTTCCATAGAACAGCTCAATTATCGAAAAGAAAACGCTTTTTAAATTTGGCAAACTTTGACAACTGATTTTTCCCAAGGCTGCAAGTGACTGAAAGAGTTCCATTTTTTTTAGGTAGTACACTTAATTTTTTCATGATATACGCCCAACTGATGCCAAATTTTAGAAAGAAAACACGTAACTAATTTTCTCGATTCATTTTTTTGTTATTTTTTCTCGATACAGACTTTTTTACTTTATTAGTCTGGTTAATATCTGTCCTATGAAAAAAAATGATCGAAATTTCGACTTATAAAAATGATGTACCTATCTATGTCTATAAACTTAAAAAAGTACTTTGCGGTGTGGATAAAAATCATCTTTAGCTATGTTGTATAGGTTGGAAACAACATTTGGCGGGTCTTTCCGCCAACTTTCGTGGTTTCTGGATAATGTTTCGATTTATGGGTGGTGGATAAAGTGTTAAGTAGAACCACGAGCAGAAGGGCTATTTCAGTATCTATCAACCGGGTAAGCATACTTAACACTTGACGTTATATATATATATATATACACATACTACCTTAGAATAGAAAATATTATTAGGTAAGGTAAAAAGGTAGGTAGGTAGGCTACTTAGATTAGTTTGGTAAGATTAATTTACTAACTGAATATTGTCTTCGCACTTTTTCACATCACTGTACTAGGTAACGCTGCAAAATGATGATGGTATGTCTCAAGTACTGTACGGACGCTTTTGGATCATCACTTTAATTTGGTCGTATCGACGTCGAAATTGCTGTATTAAAAAAATAACTGTATTTTTACGACTTTTTGGTTTTAAAAGTTAATAATTACACACTAAATACGACACACTAAATGCTAGTGGTAAAAATTTTGCTGCAAACAAAGTAATCCTGCTTATTTTGGGGTACAAATATTTTCGTCCAAATTCTTCACAAAAGTTGTTGTTTTGATGAAACGGCTTATCCTAGGCTTTTGCAATTCGGTGTACCGATAGTATTGATTAAGATGTATCTTTAATTGTCTCTCATCCGACTTTGGGTTGCTTTGTTAGGGAGATATTAAGCCATTTAGGTATTTTAAAGATTTACCAAAAAGTCCCGAACGGAGTGATAATTGAAAAAGTAATTCCACACAAATTACAAAAAAATTACCACTAATATTTATGTAGCTAGCAATATTTGTGTATTCATTGGTTTTCTCAAACCAGCATTTGGTCAAACGTGATCCTAGCAGGAAATGGAATATCTCTGATACCCGTGGACTCACAAAATTGGCTTTCGGTCACATTTACCATTCACGATACACTAAATGCCCACATAAGTGAAATCTTTCGATTGCACACTTTCTTGCGCGTTCGAAACGTGATTCTAGCAGGAAGTATTTTTGTGAAATATCTCAGCCCCCGTGTACAAACAAATTCTGAAATTTCGGTCACATTTATATCTAACAACACACTAAATATGTGCATAATCAAAATCTGTCTAAATCGTACTTTCTTGCTGGGATCACTGACTCGGGATTATCGATTTGAGAGGCTGTGCTTTACTACTCTCTACTACTCTACTGTATCAATAAGTTTGTTACATACATTCCATACCTAATTCCTAAGGAAGCCGATTTCTAAAGATAGGTATAGTATTTAACATGATCTTTAAGGTACTCCATAGATGGACAGAGTAAAATGTATAGGTACTTCAATAGACCATCTGTAGGTAGGTCGGTTGTGTAAACATAGACAGAAAACCAATATACGGGGCGAACATACCAGCATCAATTCCAATAGCGAAACCATTGTGTTGTACGAGTAACTGCAATGTCTGTATTGTAAACACACTGGTGCTAAAATATGGTCTGCAAGGTTCACTGCACTTGCATTCCAACAACCGTAAGTACTGGATGAACTATAGCTACTGAATTAACTGTTACTTACAACTGGTATTTAAAGCTTTGAACTTCCTTGTTTCATCAATTAGCTTCTACATATGTATGTAGGAGTATGGCGATCTAGTAAGACATTATTTCCATGTTGGCGTGCGTTGTACCTACATCTTAGCCAAAATATAAAAATATAAAAGCTAGAATTGTTATTAGTATCTACCACAAACTTGTATTACAAAAATCAATTCTCAAACCCCCGTCGTTGGTCGTCGTCGGTGTTATTATAAGTTTGAAGCTGTTATAATCTGTTCAGTAGTTCGAAAGTTAGCAGCTAAATAATAACTAGCAGTCAAACGGGTGAAAGGTTTTTAATGCGGTTTTTCGTAGTAAGTACTAGACTTCACTGCGATGGTTCTTAGATATTTTATTCAAACAGGTTCAGCGGATCAAAAGTTATTAGCTAAAATTGAAAACAAGTGAACCAAATTTTAACCGTAACGTTTAATTAAAACGACGGGCGGGGATGTTTTTATTTTATTTATGGTTATTTAGAGTACATAATACAAGACAATAAAGATACCGGGATTCGAGCTCTAGCTCGCTAAAAGCAGGCCTCCACCATCGGGTTACAGCGGCCATCATAGAACAATAGAGCACCGGCATAACACGTGACGTATATTGTTTGTTCCAGGAACGTCGCTGTTCGCAGTGGCAGCTCACGAGTTTGGGCACTCTCTGGGCCTCAGTCACAGCTCGGTGAAGGGCGCCCTCATGTACCCATGGTACCAGGGCATTCAGCCGAACTTTGTACTGCCAGAGGATGACCGGAATGGTATACAGCAGATGTATGGTGAGAAAAAGATTCAAATAGACCATCTCAATTCGTTTTTTTTCTACAGTCATAATTATTTTAATTCAACCATTTCCTTGGTCCTCCGTTGTCTTATCCCGGACTGCTTCATGTGAATTCATGTTCACGAAAGATAAAACATGTTGTTGCAGGGCCAAAACAGAAGAGAGTCTGGGGCAAGATCCCTTACTACCGGCCCATCGAAACCCCTCCCCCTACCACGACCACCACGACCACAACAACGACGACCACCCGGCGACCCTACCACAACCATCACAACCGACACAATCCGCGACTACCCAACCATAATTATCCGGGCTACCGACCAGGAGGGTACCCTGACTACTACCCGCAACGGCCTCAATACCCCGACCACAGACGCAACACAACCGACAAGCAGCCACGACGAACTACCCAACACTATCCCCGTCCGACTCCGGAGACCACCACCCACGCGACCAGCTTCCACCCCCGCTACCCGCCAGTAAAACCAGATTATCCAAACTACCCGAACAAGCATTATCCGTCGGAAGCGAAGCCCGACTACCCGAAGAAGCACTACCCGGAGAAGACTACCCCCCAGCCGACCCCACCCTCGGATAAGCCAGACACGTGCGATACGAGCTATGATGCCGTGGCGCTGATTCGGGGCGAACTTTTCATATTTAAAAATAAAGTTAGTAGCTATTTCTTTACTTCTTATCTATTTATTTTTAGATGCTTTCTGAACATGTTATAAATAACATAAAATCGTTAAAATAAATCCAATTTTTACGATTCTACTTGATCAAGCCAAAACCAATTAATTCGTATAGAAGTTTCAATGAATGAATATATTTGACAGTACCACTGGAGGATCGGGGCTCACGGCCGGTACAGCGGGTACCCGATGGAGACCACCAGAATGTGGTCCGGGCTGCCGCACAACCTCACGCATGTGGACGCCGTCTACGAGAGGCCCGACAGAAAGATAGCATTCTTTATAGGTAAGTGGATTGATTTCCAATGTATATTCATGTCCAGCAAAAATCAGTAGGTAAAGCGATCACTAGGTATCCCCATCATCAATGCAAATTGTAGACACGCACACGAAGGGTTGCGTACCATCGTACAATAAAAAAGGACATGTACAAACATTTTTTTAACGCGCGTGGATCTTTATTTATTGCAACGACTATATAAACTAGTGGCCCTGTGGGCAGTAGACCTCGCTAACAGGGGGGAATGTGAACCAATTTATAGGTAAGTATTTTAGATTCAATCAAAATCGCACCAATAACTTTGTAAACTACATTTTTCGGTTTAAAATACAATCTATTGACTTTTCACGAAAATAGTTTACAGTCTATTTCTCTCACTGTCATGGTCTGTATAGATCCTCTTTACTAATCCATCTCCTACTTCGAGGAGTCCAAACTTGGTATGTTTTGAAAATATTATTTAGATTTTTAGAAAACAGGCGGCCGAATGTTAATGGTGTAGTATATTTTTAGAACCGGCTGAATGAAGCCCTTTAATTTAATACCGCAAACGATAGGTTTCAGAAATGACGTCATAACTCCCCCCCCCCCCCCCACAAGGGGAAAATCGAGAAAAGCTCTCGACAAAAAAAACCTTTTAATTCAAGGAACACGTGTGCCACGTTTTGTGAGGATCGCTTGAAAACAGTGGCCCCTAGACCGGATCTGACAGACACACATAATCACGCACAAACATAAATCGGCCTCCTATCTTGTCAAGATGGAGCCCTTCCCGCGCTGCGCTCGCTCGGTCAATAAATAAACACTCTGTGAAAATATTAACTCTCTACCTTAATGGTTCATCAGGTTGAGTTTGCTGATGGATAGAAGAAAGGCGGACGGACAGCGGAGGCTTAGTAATAGGGACCTGTGTGGCAACCTTCGGGTACGGGACCGTAAATACAAGGATATAATTAACGTTTTCTTTTAATTTTCAGGTAAAGAATTATACCTTTTCGACACTCAGCATTTGATGAACGGTTACCCAAAGCAGTTGGTGGAATTTGGTCTACCGGATAGTCTGACGAAGCTGGACGCGGCCATGGTCTGGGGACACAATAGCAAGACATACTTCTATAGTGGGACCATGTATTGGAAGTAAGTGTAATTCCATCATTTTTGTCATGAAAACTTTTATTGTAGGTTTATGTAATCGACACATGTAGCTGCCGTAAGATCCAGAATTGAAAATTTGCTTGCTAAAAATTACAATCCTTAAAAAATAAAATAAAAAATGTAGCCGATGAATGTCCACATCGAGGGGCATAGGAATTTACCCAAATACGATGAAGATTGAGCCATTCTATCACACTGGCTCAGTGCGGGTGGAGGATTTTACGACTACATACAACCAAGTAGCGATATTAGCCGGGACCTACAGCTTAACGTGTCATCCGAAATACGGAACGTCCGATGATGTACAATTCTTATGCATACTAAATTAAGACTGGTCTTTCCTTCAGATTCGACGAAGATGAGGGTCGCGTAGAGCTGGACTACCCGCGGGACATGAGCATGTGGAAGGGCGTCGGCTACAACATCGACAGTGTCTTCCAGTGGAAAGATGGTGAGCGAGCACTTGCTTGGTAACGAAGCTTAGGGGATGGCTCTATTTGCACAACCATTTATGGCAATTCTGATACCGATTAAGCTAAAAAGCAGATTCAGAGAGCAGAGGGATAACACAAACAGAACGCAAGCACTTTCGGGCAGTAGGCAAATGATCGGCCAAATGCCTAGCTTGAGCTCTCTCATTCGGCGGGCAGGTATGGTCCATAACGATGTCCCGTGGCACCCATCTTTCACTCACAGTTATTTTCATTTTTCAGGTAAAACGTACTTCTTCAAAGGCAAAGGCTACTGGAAGTTCAACGACCTGCAGATGCGTGTTGAGCACGAGCGGCAGCAGCCGTCGGCGCCGAAGTGGATGGGCTGTCCAACCGAGCGCCTCGGTCACCGCGCCCCCTTCCGCGCCCTGCCCGCGCCCGGGTCCACACTCCGGTCAATGAGTGGAGCCGCACCACTGCACAACAATGTACTACTACCATTGCTGACTTGTGTATCCCTGGTACTCGTTACGTATATTTACTAGGCACTAGAGTTTAAAGATTTACTACTGAAGTTTTACGGATACGCCCGAATGGGGACGTGTTCTGTGTAGATTACGGTGTAGGGGCATAATAATTAGTACCTATCTTCCTACCTTTATGTGGAGAAAACTTTATAAGCCAGCATCTACATACGAACACACGCTTACTTACAGCCAATGAAGTAACAGTAGTAAACTAAACTACCTCTACATATCGATAACTTTGTAACGTCTGACTTTAACGTAAAAATATTCGGTAATTTTCGCGCAAACTATGCACTGCCTATTTTAGTATTAGTTAATGAGCTGCATCTTATTATTGTAGATATAATAGCATAATTTACTCTAGATCGATTCGATGCAATTTATGATTTCCATAATGTTTGTATTTGTACATTTTGATCTCAATATGATCGAGTGTTTGGTTTCTTATCCACATGTAAGGTACATAACACCATTAATTTAGCTTTTACGCAGATTTTCACTTCCTTGATGTCAGTGTAGGGAATAATTTTATGTAGGTACACGACTGTGTATTGTGTATTGATAAGTAATACATGTAATTAAATATCTACCTACATAAATATAGCATACGTTGTAATTATCAAATATCTATAACACCGCACGATTAATTCAATTTTAATGGTATAGATATGTAGTCCATTGTCTATATTTATAGACTAAAATCATGGTATATATGCTGGTTAAACGAGGTACACATACATTGTAATTAGAAAAGTATTCTAAATGCTCTAAGATAAATCAAACCCATTTGAAAAGATGAATTTAAATGGTAGTCATCAATAATACTTAAAATTAAATAAAAGACACTTTACTATCATTGAATTTAGTATGTTAAATACATGTGCTCAGTAAGTAAATATGTGTCGAAGTTTTAGGTAAGTGAATGCTTTGAATCTATCCATGTAGTTTGTACCTTTATGTGCAAAGGAACATGTATTATACCTACTTACAACAAGAAGTCATAAGTTTAACTATATTAAAATAATAGATACAAAGATTATTGTAAACTGTTGCCTTATGAAGCATTGTGACATTATTACTTTATAAGTTTTAGTGACTAACATGTTCCAAAAGATTTCGAGCAAGTGCTATAATGGGAAGGATGAATGATAAGATATTTAGAAGTAATAATGGTGCTTGTTATATTTAGTTAGGTATTGTACAGAATAAATTTTGTTTGGACATAAGTAATAAGTACCATATTAAATGTTTTATCACAAAATTATCATGTATAATTAACCAACCAATCAATCAGGTATGTATGTAGTTTAAAATATATCGTATATTTATTTGTAAAGAAGAAATTATTCATTTGTTCATTTATTAACTAAGTGTAAAAAAACATAAGTTCTTAAAGGGTGAAAATTCTGAAAATTCTGTCATAATCATATTCAATTTTCTACCTATTGGTTATACAATTGAATCAGTAGCATTTTCCACAATATTTGATCACGTCTAATTTAATGATAACTGTGATATTTACTTATACATAAAAGCCATAAGTAATTGGCGATAAAATAAATGTTGTATTCTTCTATTCTATCTAAGACATTTATTCTAAGTATAACTATTACTAGACATAGCTTTGATTACTTTACTATGTAATATTTAATATATGTATTTTAGGGATAAAATCAAATAAAAACCAAAATACATTTGTTTGATGTTTCACCCATTATAACCCATCTTTAATATCACTGTAAGAGTTAGTTGTGACTTAACCAGTTAACATTTAGCTGTCTGAATGGCTTACATAATATGGTGGCATATGAGGCAGGCCTAAAGATCGCAAAGACAGGCCTAAAGATGGCAAAGACAGGCCTAAAGATGGCTGTATGATCTTGGCTATTTTGAGACTGAGGGGAGCTTGAGGTGGCTCTGGGGGATGTGGACTCAAAATGACAACACTTTTGCCCAGCAATAGGAAAATACTATGAACAAAAAAGCTGATATTCTTTTAGGAGACGTAAAACCAGAATTAGTTATGCAATGTTATGAACAGAATACTGTATAATAGATACTTCGTTTCTGAGCAAGACATGCTCAATGAAATGACATGAAATGAAATGGCTAGCCTTTAGAAAGCCGGCCGTTTCAGATGCTTTATTAGTGGATTTATAGATGATTTCAAAATACGCGAACCGTCGGAAGTAATTATTTATTTATTTTTTTATCGCCATTTCAAACATTCGGGACCGTGGGGATGTGGGAATATTAGGGTGGGGAACGACGAATTTGCCGTGTTTTTTAACGTTAGACGTCGTTCAAAGTTTAATGTCCTCGTGGCCATTGACCTTGACCTTGAACTTGACCGTTCGGGTATATTTCGCAGAAAATTCACAGTATTGCCAAGATGCTTTTGCTGATTTTTTGTATACTTTATTAGTGGATTTATAGATGATTTCAAAATATGAGAACCGTCGGATACAATTAGTTTACGAATTGTATATTTTTTCAAATCGCTATTTCAAGCATTCGGGACCGTGAGGATGTGGGCGTATTAGGGTGGGGAAACTACGAATTTGCCGTATTTTCAACGTAAAATGTCATTTAGAGTTCGTTGTCCTCGTGGCCATAGACCTTGACCTTGAACTTGACCATTCGTGTTAATTTCGCAAAATTTCTCCGACTCATAAAAAAACACTCTAGATTGTAGCCACAAGACTGCCTAGGTAGTGAGATGTCCTAATTCGGATTTTCTATTCCAAAATGACAAAACTGTGAAATATGCACGAAAGGTCAAGGTCAAGGTCAATGGCCACGAGGACAATGAACATTGAAAGACATCTAACGTTAAAAAACGGCATATTCATCGTTTCCCTACCTTGATAGTCCCACATCCAAACCGGGCCTGATGACATGACTCGTAAACTATTATCTTTCTCTATCCTAGATTTGAGCATTGTACTTATTAGTTTATTTATGTGTATTTATATTTTTATATATTATTTATGTACTTGTGTATGTAGTGTATCTAGCAGTTAGTTCAATAGTTCAGTAATATATGTATGTATCTTATCAGAGCACATAGGTCTATCCTGTATATTAAATAATTTATGACAACCTTGGGTTTGCTGGAAGAGATCTTTATTTTGAGATAAGCATGTCTTTGTAGATTTCCTTTCTGTTTATTATATTATGTTGTTTTATGTGCAATAAATATATATGAAAATATATGAAACTAAGTATATCCGACAGTTCACATATTTTGAAAACCTCTATAAATCCACTAATAGAGCATACAAAAAAACAGCAAAAGCATCTGAAAAGGCCGGCTTTCTAAAGTCTAGCCAAATTGTCTATAAATCCACTAATAAAGCATAGAAAAAATAGCAAAAGCATCTGAAACGAAACAAAATCTGAATTGAAATGCAGGAAACAGAGTTCTTTACTTGTAGACACACATCATCTGTACTTACAAAATTATGGAGTGTATGATTTAGAAACTATACTATATTCTCCTATTTGCATATATAGCTATCAAGTAGCGGTGTAGGAAAATAAGACCAAATATTGCACAGCCTAAGTATTTTATTACAAAAAAATCACAAATAATATATTACATTATAAGAATCCAAATCACACTATTTACTACAGACGCCAAACTATTCTCTACTTTCCTTTACCTGTGTGTCACTGTCTTGAAATCCTAGTTTTGACCACTCTTCTTTTGCCATGAGGCCATTGTCCATTCTGCAAGCCAGGTATTCCTTAGCTTCGTCTCTGCACAGCGAATTGTTGCTATTGTGTGTGTGAAGACACTTCATATACTTGATCATTGTCTTCTTACAAGCGCCGTCGTGGTCGAGTGGAAAACTGCCTTTGTCTGGTGCCGTAGGAATGAACTGCTTCTGACCGAATGTCATTGCCGTAGACATGGTTTATGAATTAAATGTTGCTTTGTTTAGGCAGGGAGTTTTAAAATTGTGCGGATTTCCACGGTATTTTCAATAAACTCATAAAACCAAACAAAAATACAGTCAAAGAATAATCGCAAACAAACAGCTGGCATACGGTTAAGATGACTGATGTGTCAAACTTGTCAATTTTGACACATCAGTCAACGATTTAAAAAAAAAACAGATTATTCCTATCCCCTAATAATCGTCATCACAGATCTATTTCGATTCTCTCGATGCTGTGAAAATCGTGTCCGTTATGGTAGCGTGATGGTGAATTCACCGCAGTCGACCACGCAACGGATGGGGAGAGGGTGAACCAGACATTTAGCTATAGCTTGTCAAATTCGCACCTAGCACTCACATCTTTCGTCCCGTTGCCCGCAGACCATGGGAGTGCTACAGTACGAATTTGACAAGCTATAGCCATATACGCACTTACCTACGTGAAAGTCGAGCCTGGCGGGCAAAACTGCCAATATATGGTAAGAATATGTACAGATATGCCTGTCTGGTAGATCTGCCGGGTATATCCCGGATTTAAAACCCGTGCATACTACGTATTGTGCCTATATGGCTAGTACTGATTTATATTATATACATTCGCCCGCCAGGCACGACTCTCAGGCAGGTCTTTCGGGAACGTCCGTGCGTATATGGCTAGCTTTTATCTCGTCGCTTCCACAAATTACTATTATGTAGTTATGTAGTACATAGTCGCTTCGCTTTAGATTGTTTAGTCAGCTCCACGATAGATTGAACCAAAGAGTAATATAAGTATAAGGGAATTGGATAGATTGAACATTGAAACGCGGCTTGATATGACAGTGAGTGACAGTGACAGATACATTTTAATTTGCTTTTTTCATTTCAGCGCACGTGTGTGTGTTGTGTTTTGTGAATTCTGAACTGAACACGAAATGTTCTGCTGTTCAACTAATGGTGTTTGAAAATGTCACGATTGATAGTGAAAAACCTACCCAACAAGGTACGCCCCTTTATTTAAGCCCCCTTTTTATTTGAATTGAGTTTCTAGCATACTGAACTTACCGTACTGTTCGTAGGTTACTGTTGATAGCCTGAGGGACACGTTTGGATTGAAAGGCGAAGTCACCGACGTTCAGTTGAAGTACACCAAGGATGGCAAGTTCAGGAACTTCGGCTTCGTCGGCTTCAGGAGCGAGGAGCAGGCTGCTGCAGCCCAGGATTACTTCGATGGCACTTGCATACGTTCCATGAAGATTGACGTTCAGTTCTGTGCGAACCTCGGCGACGAGAAGAAACCCAGAGCGTGGAGCAAGTACGCGCCCGACAGTACCGCCTACAAGAAGCTGCACAAAAACGATGTGGACGAGACTAAAGTAAAAAAGAAGGAGCAGAAACTTCAAAAGAATAAAAATAAGATTGTGGATTTATTGAAAAGGGTAATACTAAATTGAATGATATTGGGTAGATAAGCCCCCCTTATCGACATTCTGACCCACATATCTAAAGAAAATTGGATGTTGCACTTATTCTGCCTTATTTACATAAAAAGTTCTTCACTGTTTTAACTTATTCAGTATTTTGTCCTTTTCATACGTTGAGTAAATGTAAAATGTCAAAGCAAGACAAAACACTATAAAAGTTACAAAGTGAATAACTTCTTTTATTAGTAAGGCCAATTATGTTTTTGTGCGAGAAAATTGTTGACAATGTTGATATTGTTTCTATGCTTAAATAACTAGTTGTGTATTGTGGGTAGGAGGCCTATGCTTTACTACCAAGTTAGGGAACTGAAATTGCTATTTATTGATTTTTCAGCATAAAGATGACCCACTTTTTGCCGAGTTCATTGAAGCTCACACCAATGAAAATTCTGCTTGGCTGAAGGATGCCTTAATCAAGGCTGGTCAGAGTGATGATGAAGATGATAGTGAAGTGGATAAAAAGACACACACAGAGAATGAGGCCAATGAGGAGCCCGTGGAGGAAAAGAAAAATGAGAAGAAAGAGGAAAAGGAGAAATTAGCCAATAAACAAATCAGTGATTTAGAGGTAGGCACATTGAATTTTTTATCAAGTCTGTCTATTTGGTGGTATTGTTGTCATTGGCTATGTCTGCCTTTGCTCCCGCTTGCTAGAGCTGGCATAGTGGGAGGCAAAGAGTTTCATTTATCTGAAATTAGGTTGACATCACATGATTTTTCAAATACCCTTGTCACTGGCAAAATTAACCTGCTGATTGCTATGGAGGAGAAAGACACTTTCATTTAGTTTCATTCTTAAATGTCTATCCAGTATTTTCTCTAGTAGATATTTCTACATATTAGCTGCTATAAGGTTTCCTGACTCACGTTGAAAGTGGAACTAACTTCAATCAAGACCATTACATTTTCTTTTCTTTTCAGTACATGAAAACCCTAATTAGAAAAGTTGGTGGTACAGAGACAACTACAACACCGGCTGATCCTGATGACAAACCCAAGAAAATTAGAAACCGACCACTGCTTCATGTCAAAGTATGTGCATTTCATTTTCAAACTAGAATGTCATGAGTAGTATATAATTGAACATCAAGAAAGTCTAACCTAACCTAACCATTTAATAACTCAGCATCAAAATTAATAAAATCAGAAGCAAATTGAAATAATTAAATTTGTGTATTATGTTTAATGATGGGTTTATTATTTCTCGATTTTTTTTTATTTATTCATTTGGGAACTGGACCACAGCACGAAACATTTTACTGACTTCAAATATAAAACTCAAAAAAACTCAAAACTCAAAACGTTTATTCTGTAAATAGGCCACAAGGGCACTTTCACATGTCATTTCATTTCATTTTTTACATATATATATATATAATTAAATTAGGGCCAATTAAGTATAATGTAGCCTTATCATACAATGGTGCAGACGATGGGGCAGTTAACATAACATTATATGTATGTATAGGTAGTAAACATCACATGTAACTAAATGTAAAAGTATCTTATAAAAAATTAAAATTACAAAACGGGGAAATAGCAGAAATAAAATGTGAATGTGTTTCTGTGTGTGCGTGGGTGTATGTGCATGTAAGAAATAGAGAGTTAGAATTTCTTGTATTGCAATAGGTAATAAGTTATTATATATAGTTGCTTCCATCTCTAATTTCATTACAAGTCTTTTAAAAAGGCCTGGCGATTGGTGGAAGATGTCAAACTCTAAAAACATTTTGTTGTAAGTATGTGACAGACAGTGGCTGATGGCTAATGTATAGCAAAACCTGCTATTGGGCCACTAAAGTCTACTATCTATGTCTTCCTGTTTCCAGGTGACTGGATTACCTTTCAAGTGCAAGAAAAAAGATATAAAAGACTTCTTCAGACCCCTCATACCTTACTCCATAAGGCTTCCGCTTGGCAAAGGCAAGAAGGTGACTGGGTTCTGTTATGTCGGCTTTAGAACTGAACAGGAGTTAAGTAAAGCACTTAAGAAGGACAAGCTTTTTGTAGGTAAGAAAGAATTCAGTAAAAAAAAGGGGCGACTTTACCCTGTATGTTAAATGTAAATGATACAATTGATATTTCACTATTCGATACTCTTATATCATAAAAGAGGTTGGTTGCGCATTGCGCAACTTATATTGCAAATGTATCTTAATATGAAAGGGACTTAACATAACTTTTCGCCAGTTATTCAATACTCCATTTTACATGACAGGGGGCTAGCCCATCGCCGCTGAGTGATGTAGGTTTCCTCACTATGTTTTTCCTTCAACGTAACAACGTCCATTATAATGGACTTATGATAAATTACTTAACTAATTGGTACATGGTCGGTCAGCACCGGGATTTGAACCTGCATCTCCTGCGTGAGAAGCAAGCACGGAAACCTCTAGACCACGGAGCTCTAGGGACTTTTAAATTTTACTTATACATTATTTCAGGTAGTCATCAAGTGCACATTTCCAAATATGAAGATAAATCTAAATTAGCAGCACAGGAGGAAGAGGAAATATGCAAGCGAAATAAACAGGAGGTTGGTTTTAAGATACAGCACATAGAAACAAGCTGATTATTGTCTTTAACAGAACCTTTCTAATTATTTGAATATTACACATTGCAGAAAGATACTATTGAAGAAAGCATTGGTGAGAGTGGCAGCATATTTGTTAGGAACTTAGCATATGTTGTATCAGAAGAGGAACTAACAAAACTGTTCGAAGAATATGGTAAGAATAGAAATATTATATACAGAAGTATTTTGTATTTGACTCCAACAAAATATCAGATACATACATAAATACATATGCTCACGCCTATTTCCCGGAAGAGGGGTAGGCAGAGACCAAAGACCTCTACCTGCTACGATCCTGGCATACATCTCTCGCTTCCTCAATATTCATAAGTCTCTTCATGCAAGCTCGCCGGTTACGGGTACTTCGTATTTGCCCCTTCACTAACAAATCGCCGATTAGGTCTTTATAGGGCCTTCTTGGGCGTCCCCGCCCGACGTCTCCTTTCACTATCCTAAAATATCAGATTTAATTTCGTTATTAATTTTTAGGTCTACATGTGCGTGCACAAACACTCATGCATTAATTCATATACAGAATATGCTAAAAATACATGGTCACATTGAATTAGTTGACCAAATTTTATTCTGAACAACTTTGTCCTTGAAACATATTTCAGTCTTCAATAGTAATTTGTAAGCAGCTGATCGGGTCAATGGATCAGATGGGATCGGTCGGATTATAATAATAATAATTGTTTATTTAAGACCAAATACTACATTTCTGTATGTAAGACATTGTTGAAAATACATTAATGAGGTAAATTTTAACAAGATACAATTTTTTTGTTTCCTTATGCCTAAACTAAGTTACAAATAACTTGTAATATAGGCATCAGTTCTCTTCCAGGGTACATAGTTATTAAGATATTTCAACACAATACTTTCGTAGATACCTCTATCAAGTTCTAGTTATAATAATATTATAGTATAGTTCATAAAAAAAGAAGATAAGTTTCGATTACACAGCTTGTGCTACTTCTGCCAGCTGCTGTAATAAGTTGTAGAGAATAATAAAAACAGGAAGCTAAAGCTTACATGCAAACTCACATGCAAATTGCATGTGAGTTTGCATGATGCAATGAATATAAAATTGAAAATTAGGTTTGAATATTATTTATACATTATTGGATTGGCGACCATATGTTCCTTTGTGAAAGTTGTTCTACTATGGGGACTATCATTCCCCAAAATATGGTCATCCAATTAAAAGTACAGGATGACTTTTAATTGGATGACACACTGTATTATACTGGTAAACCAAGAATCATTGACTACCTACACAAACAAATACCCAACAATGAGACGGCTTCTGTGGCGCTGCAGTTGTGGCTCTGCCTACCATGCGAGAGGTCCCGGATACGAACCCCGGCTGGGGATAAAAGAAAAACAAAACTCATGTCTTAGATGTTTATAGGTGTTTGGTGTCGCTGTTTCTGATTCCCACGACACATGGTACCCTAGTGTGGGGCCAGAAGTTATGTTAATGTTACGTTAATGACGAATGCAGCAATGCACGCCCAAAGAAACAAAAAAAATGTGTTATTAACCAAATTGTCATTAATTGGGCTCAAGAGCCGAGTCTACATAATGTGTCCGTGTCCGTCTCCGCAGGCCCGCTCGCCGAAGTGAACTTGCCCATCGACCCGGTGCTGCGTCAGGCGAAGGGGTTCGCCACCGTCACGTTCGTGCTGCCGGAGCATGCCGCACGCGCGTATACAGAACTCGACGGCACGGCCTTCTGCGGGCGCATGCTGCACTTGCTGCCGGCTAAGGACACCCAGAAGGAGAGTGATGATGGTATGGATGATTTTGTGGGATTGCTTCAAACTAAATTAACTTTTGGTTTACATTCTACTTATTTTCATGAATCTTTTGCTTAATAAACGATTGTTATATATCTGGTTTACCTCAGGTCCCAATTAGGGAGCGTCCATTAATTACGTGAGCAGTTTTTGGCGATTTTATGACACCCCCTGGTGAGATGTCGCGAGATTTTGCTCGAACCCCTCCCCAATCTAACGTGTGATTTTTCAAAATCTGTAATTCGTTAATAAAACTTAATCTTCATCATCAACCCGTATCGGTAAATAATAGTTATGAATACATGAACAATTATGCGCAAAGGCGAGCTTATCTCTAAAACAAGATTTCTTCCAGCAATTTTTATTTAAGACTTGTATTTGAGATAAAAAAAATAAATAAAATAGTTATTACTATTATATGGGAACTATACTTTAGTTAAATATGCACAATTTTCTCTCAATTTTACACACTTACGAGTTGGGGAAATTACGTGATATTTGCCGGGACCCCTCCCTCCCTGAATACTTAACGACCCGAATGGCCGAGTCGGCAGTGACCCTGCCTACGAAGCCAAGGGTCCCGGGTTCGGGTCCCGGTGGGGGCAAATATTTGTTTAATGAGAACGGATGTTTGTACCCTAGTCATGGTTGTTTATCTATCTAACCATAATATTTATCTATATAAGTATGTGTATCGTTGTCTAGTACCCAAGATACACGGAATCCTAGTTTGGGGCTAGATCAATGTGTGCAAATAGTGTCCAAGTGTCCAAGGTATTTAGGCCAAACTTGAGAAGTTATCCATCCAGCAGTGGAAAAGAACTTGCTGAAGAAGAAGCGAGAGAAGGTCAAACTTGAGACAGCCGAACTCGTACCGGTTCCTTTTTATCGATATTATTTTGTACAATTTATTTATTTTCAATCATTAGTAATTAAATATTGTTACGGTAATCAAACAAAACTTGTTTTAGGCATGTGTGACTTTAGACTTGGTTTTTACAGACCTTTGAAGTGCTAGAAAATTTCCTCGGCTTTTACCTAGATTACTTAAAAACAAGGGTTTTTTGACTGCATTAAGAAAAAAACAAATGAGGGGTTTTGCGTGCATTAATACTCAAATAAAACATTATGGGGTTCTTTTACCAACAAAACATTTCATGTAAAAAAATGACCTACAGTATCACATGTGCGAGGAATTTACAAATACAAAATACAAATACATAATATTTATTCATCCAAACAATGCTTACATCTAAAAATACACTTTTGCTGGGATTCCCTTTTAAGTATGAAATACCTGTGCCAGGGAATCCCGCTCTTCCACAGCATAACATCAGTTGAACAAATTTCTAAAAAAATATTTATAACTTAGTTTAAATCTTACATGCTGGTGTGTGTGTGAGTGTGCGAGGGTGTGTGTGTGTGTATGTATGTGTGAGAGAGAGGGTATGCGAAGGTGTCTTTGAATGGTTCAGTTTTTATCTATGTATCATGTTGCAGTATTAGTTCCGTTTTATCGTAATCCTGTTTTAGGAGCCATTTATAAAGTGTCTTCTTACACTCATACTTTGACAGAGGATAAATCTCTAAGTATCGATTTAATTTATTATACAGATAATTAGACATACTTTCAAACTGGCGACTAGCAAAACATGTGTACACACGATTTGCCCTAATAACTACATCATTTCTTCTTTTATACATGATTTTTGGGTCATATACCAAAGTTTTATGTTTTCTTAGAACTATTGCTAAGATATATAGTTTTCTGATTGTAAGTAATTGGCAGGTTTCATATAATTCATCTGTAGGAAATAAACGAGGTTTGAAAAACATGACCTTCAGCAAACAACGTTGTGCTCTCTCAGCCTCCAAGAACTTAGATTTAGTGGCTCCTCCCCACACACAAATACAATAATTTATTACAGATTCAACCAATGATTTGTATATCTGAGTAAGTAGTGGTATCGGTAAAATGTGTCTCAGTTTTTTAAAAATCCATATTAATTTTCTAATGCGGCTATTTACTAAATCAATTTGGCCATGCCACGACAGTTTATGATCTATTACAATGCCTAGATACTTTGCAGACGTAACTTTGTTTATACAGGAACATGGTACATTTTTCGCATTATTGCATGTGTGTATTTTGATTCTAAAATCTGCATCTGGTTGTGTCCGTTCATAGATGGTGTAGCATATATAATTGGTCTTCTGAGTGTTCAGTGTAAGTAGGTTTTCCGACAGCCATGCTGCAGTTTTTGATAGTTGCCACTCCACTTTTTCAGAAATTTCCTGCCATGTTTTACCCGTGAAGGCTATCGCAGTATCATCTGCATAAGATACCGATTGAGCATCACCGATTTTCATTCCACACAGGTCGTTAATGTATATTAAGAACAAAGTGGGCCCCAAAATACTGCCTTGCGGCACACCGTACGTAACACTGACATCGTCACTGAAATGTTCGCCAATCTTAACACGTTGTTTACGGTCTCTTAAGAAGTCTTTGAACAGAGCAAGCGGGATATTCCTGATACCAATATTTTCCAGTTTACGTAGAAGGATGGGGATAGAAACGGTATCGAATGCCTTTTTAAGTCTAGAAAAACTGTTAGGCATTTGTTACCACGATCTAGTTGTTTGACTATATAGGAACTTAGTGCTGTGACAGCATCTTCTGTTGACCTACCCCTCCTGAAACCATATTGGTTGTCTGACAGCAGTTTGAACTTCTCCAAGTACTCAAGAAGCCTACTGTTTATTAGTTTTTCTAAAATTTTGGAAATAGTTGGGAGGACCGATATCGGCCTGTAATTATTCACGTCGCCGCTGTCACCAGCCTTCCAAACCGGGGTCACAATAGCTTGTTTGAGGGGCGATGGGAAGATTCCCTTAGTGAAACAGAGGTTTGCGAGGTGGCAGATGATGGGTGCCAGAACTTTTTTGGCAGATTTAACAAAATTTGATGTAATATTGTCATGGCCTGGCGCGCTGTTTGCCTTTAGATTCGTGATGATGTCCTCAATTTCTTCTATGTTAGTTTCAAACAGTGCAAATGATTGTAAGTGCGTATTTTGTATGTGAGCACTGGAGAAATTTACTGTATTTTGGTTCGGTTTAATGTTTTCAGCTAGAGATTTACTTACGTTGACAAAGAAATTATTAACACAGTCAACAGCTTCCTTAGGACAGGATTGCAAATCAAGTAATTTAGAGTTATCTTTCTTTTTCCTACTTATATTTGTTATATCTTTTATATTGCTCCAGAAGTCTTTAGTGTTTTTAGAGTTTCTTATTGTCATAGTTACGTTTTAGATTTTTGATTAATTTATTACAGAAATTTCGATGAAATTTTATTTATCTCATTATGAGGGTTTTTGCGCAATTTCTTTTGCAGTTTGTTTCTGTGCCTAATGCATCTCAGTACGCCAGGTGTGATCCAGGGTTTTATTGTACGGCTACTCTTAGGAATATTAACAATTTTCGTACTCTCTATCAGGGATTCAGAGATATTTTGAATCAATGAACTTAGTAACCAGTTCGGATCATCATTTACAATTAGTTCATCTGTATTCTTACTCATTAGAGTCTCAAGGGCTTTAGTATAATCAGTTTCAGATCTCGTTTTACGGATTTTTCGACTCTGTATTGCACATGATGTACTCAGTAGAATCATTAAGTGATCAGTGATAGTAGTGTTTAGTATAAATATACTAACAGATACTTTTTCCTGTGGAAGTTTTAACATAAATTTGATAGTAAAGACAGGCCATTTTTTTATTAAGCCTATTTTTTCATAAAAGTGACACTTTAGGAAATAATGTTACATAGTATTGTTTGTTGGTTCCTCTATCGATGTATTTAACTTTCAATGTGCGCCACGAACTTGAAGAAAAAAAATAAAGATGGAATTTGTTTCCCTCCATTTGGTTCGTAGGTCCTAATTTTTATATTTTATGAGATACTGTTGTAAATGATATCTCAAAAGATAGAGAAAAGGCCAAGCTTTTTTTAAAAGGTTTCCACGAATAATCTCGTCTGTTTTTTTTTCAAAGTTGCACTCAAAAGCCTTGCTTAAAAGCAGAGGAAATTTTCTAGCCCTTCAAAGGTCAGTTAAAACCAAGTATCAAATCACAGGTGCCTAAGACAAGTTTTGTTGGATTACTTGAATAGTAGTTTATTAGAACGGATTAAAAAGGTGATCAGTTATTGTTCAAATTTGCAGTAGTTACCAATTAATTGTAAAATTTTGAGTTTTGTCAAAAACAATATAACATTGATAAAAGCGAAACGGTAAGACTTCCGCTAACACAAGTTGGACCGTTCTATCTTCGTTTTTAAGGCTTTGAAGCGATCTATCAAACACCCTACAGGGTTTTTATCATTTACCATATACGTATGATAGTGTAATAAATAATAAAGGCCCTAATCTATCTAGATTGTGGCAGTGTGTCAAAGCCAAGTTCAAAAGAAGAGAACTGGCGACGCAGCGGCCGTGTGTTATTATATTACACGAACAATTTGGAGCCACTTTGACACCTACTTAACTCAAAATCTATTTAACATAAACATATGTTAAGACCCTTAAGGCTAACTGCAACCCCAAATTTCATAAATATAGCTCAATCAGTTATTATTATTAACCTTTAGAGACGCACGGCACCTATTAAGAAACTTTTATAAAATTCACCCTAAAACGCAGAGAACTAGAAATGGAACCTCAGAGACTGCGTTCAGAAAATGTATACATCTATCTGACCGTTTTTTGTCGATTTGAGCGGTAGGTTGGTAGTGTATGGACCATAGTCTTGGTATTTAAAAGAATGTATGGATTGATAAGGTATATATTTAGGATAATAAATAACAGACATAATTTTGATATACAATTAAATAAAAATAAAATACTACCATGATACGTCGATTTTTCCTCAAGGCTGTACTTTAACTACCCATAACATAGAGATACATAAGCGAGAAGGCTAAGATACATACATCTAAAAATTGAGATTTATTCTCACTGACTGATGTTAGGTCAAACATCAAAACCTAACACTTCCAGATGACCTAGCAAGTTGAAATTTGGCATCCTTCTGGTTAATTGTATGGTTAAGAACCTAATATAAAGAAACAGTGTTTTTTTAAGATTTGTAATATTTTCCAAAAGCTGTTTTCATTTACACACTAAGCGCCTAACATTTTTTTATAGGAAAATAGGTACCGCGCAAGTATGCTTCATTCGACAACTTATGGAGCGGTTTGTGAATTAAAGGCATTGTATTCCATTAAAATCTGATTGATTTTAATCAAAACGATAAACATTTACCATAATTTATTTACAAAAGTAAAAGATAAATGTTGAAATGGGAGCCAAGTTAATATTAACAATATCGTGGCTGTCGACTTCGCCGACAAAAGATTTGAGATTTAATGAATGCCAAGTACCTACGATAATCCTGAAATTCTAACCTTACACCTTGACAAATTGAAGTTAAAGATTTGATTAGTTTTTACCAGGGTTGGAAAAAAACAGATTTTTTTCAAATTTTATAAAATAAAGAGTTCAAAATGTTTTAATCAAGTGTTTTATATGTTTTTAGTGATTCTTATTTTTTGTGACCAATTTAAAATAATCGGCATATTATGTCATACATATGATAAATAATGCAAATGCTATAGATTTTTCAATTACATTGAAAGTGTTGACATGGCGCTAATCAATACGCCCAGGCCCTCTACAGAAAACTAGAATATATTTCAGTTACGCGTACACTTGACATCTACCAGAAGACATCCTGCTGTATTGGCAAAGTGACTGAAGCATGAATAGAGCTTAACAATAAGTTTGAGCTCGAGTATTCACTGGGAAAATTAAATGAGTTCAACGCCCGGTTTGAAAAGGCAATGTATCCAGCTCATTTTTCAGCAAACTTACTACATTCTATGTACAGGGGCGCAGACCTCACTAGTGAAGATATATCTGAAGATTATCATTTATAGAAAGCTTATCACAAAGATGCGATGCCCTAAGTTGTAAAATATAGGGCAATGACAGGCCCATTTCACAAGTTTGGATTCGAAGCTCATGTATGCTGAAGCTCGAATGGTGGCTGTCATTATAAACAAAATGAATGGCCTAACAATGGACTTAGTGGCACAGATTCACACTGCTATTGCTTCAAGTGTTCATTCGCAAATAAAATTAGTTTTAAACCCTGTTTTTTAATCAATGTTTTTAAAATTGTTTAAAACAATGTTTTGAAACACTTAATAAAACATTGTTTTATTTCAAACAGTTTTAAAGACTTGTTTTAATCAAGTCAACCCTGGTTTTTACATACTACTGTCTTATATTTGGCTAATAATGTACTTGTTAGTGTTATAATATTTTTACGCTTCTTACGTCATTTTTTGCGCGCTACCTACCGGCCCGCCCAGCCCATGCCCGCCATTATGGAATAACACGTGCATAATTAAATTTATTTCCGATTGCAGAGGGACTGACGTTCAAAGAGAAAAAGGCGAAGAAACTAAGAAAAGAAGCAAAATCTTCGCACAACTGGAATACTCTGTTCCTGGGAGCGAACGCGGTGGCGGACGTCGTCGCCTCCAACTACAACACTACTAAAGACCAACTACTCGCGGAAAATACCACAAGTACGTATATTCCTCTTTCAACACAGAATCACTCGAGCCATTCTATATCCCGGTTATAAGTTTTATTGGCTGACACACTTTAAAAGCTACGAAAACGAGATTACCTATGTTCCGAACAGATAAATCGGCTCTGTAGTTCTAGTGTGAATAAAAATTTATAAACTTCACCAAACAGTAAATATGATAGTAAGGGTTATGTGTATTTTCAGACACAAGTGCCGCAGTAAGACTAGCGCTAGGAGAAACGCAGTTGATATCACAAACAAGAACTTTTTTAGAAAACAATGGTGTTTATTTAGATGCCTTCAATCAAGTGAGTATTCAATTTAATTCAGGGATCACGAAAGCTGCAGCTTAAAATACCTATGTTAATACTTCCATTAAAAAAATACTTTAATGATTCCAGTCAGCTAAAAGAAGATCCAAAACGTGTATACTAGTGAAAAATCTTCCTGCCAACACAGATAAAGAGGAAATCAAAGGGCTATTCCGAAAGCATGGTCCACTGGCACGATTCTTAATGCCAGAGCACGGGATCACTGCTCTAGTAGACTTCGTAGAACCATTCGAGGCTAAGAAAGCCTTCACGAAACTAGCCTATTCGCAGTTCAAGTCATCGCCTCTGTACCTAGAATGGGCGCCAGAAAACGTATTCCTTAAACCAGCCGTCCCATCAGAATCAGTTAGCAAAGAAGCAGGAAGTGCGGCAGGGGACAATAAACCAGAGCCAACTAGTAAACCTGCTCCAAAGGAAGAACCAGATAAAATGGAAACAGAGGATGAGGATCTGGGAGACCCTGAGAATGAAACGACACTGTTTGTAAAGAATGTTAACTTCAAAACAACCGAGGATAGCTTGAGAAAGGTGTGTATCTTATATTTATATGCATGTTTATTTTAATGCCGCCCTAGCTGACAAGTCACTCTTTGTCAGCTGTTGAAATTACTATGTCAATTCAATCGACATGCATGTAATGTTTGTGCTTTCAGCATTTTGCAAGCATCGGCAAAATATACAGTGCAACAATAGCCAAGAAGAAGGACCCCAAAATGGCCGGCCAGTACTTGTCCATGGGCTACGGGTTTGTGCAGTTTTACACGAAGCAGAATACAAACGAGGCACTGAAGAACTTGCAATGTTCCAGCCTAGATGGGAAAACGATAGAACTGAAAAGATCTGAGAGAGGAAACACGTATGTTATCATGATGAATCTTACAAAGCTATCACTGAGCCTAAAAAAGAATAATCTTCATGGTATCACAAACACAAGCAACCAAGAAATCAATTTATGAAATTGTATTTGTAGCAAACGAAACTCAGACATAATTTCCACATTTTCAGGAATGAAGTCAAATCTTCCAAAAAGTCAAGCAAAGATACAAAGCAAAATGGCACCAAAATACTTGTCCGCAACGTGCCGTTCCAGGCTAACAGAAATGAGCTGCACGAGATATTCAGGTAAATATTATTATATTTAAGTTCACTTCCTAAAGTCCACTCTATATAATATAATCGCTGCCACTGAAAACTCCAAATAAGCGTCAGCGTGTTGACAGTTATCATAGAGTAAATTATTGGTATAACTGGATACCCACCGCTTAAGAACCATGTGCTTGTCGAGACTCTCAAACAGGCTCCAATGAGTCGATGAATGTGTAGAAAGCAACTAAACTGCGATTTTTAATTTGAGGTCAGAAATGTAAATAAACAACTGTCATGTTCTAGAACAAAACCGTTGACTTTGACATTTATATTATACTTTTTGTACTGGAAAATGACAGTTGTTTATTTACATGTCTGGCCTCAAATGAAAAATCCTAGTATAATACACATCAAACACCAGCCGAGAAGATGTTTGTCTGTGCCCGAATTGCATTCGAGATTGTAATGGCTAAACTAATTTGGTTGTACTGTAAATGTAGATGTTGGTTACATTAATCACTTTACCACTCATTAATGATAGTGTCCCAGCTATCAAGATTTTATGTCGCCAGCTATAATTTTGTCTATTTTTTGTTTTCAGGGCCTTTGGAGAGATTAAAACTCTGAGGTTACCCAAAAAGCTTACTCCAGGCTCGGAACAACATCGTGGCTTCGCGTTTGTTGACTACCATTCGAAGACTGACGCCAAGGTAAGTTGACCCGGTTTCACTTTTTTGGGAAAATCGTAGTGGATACTATAAGTGTCAAAGGCAAAAAAAAAACAAGAGAAAAAAACCTATTAAACATTCATTTATTTGCTTATGACATTAGGTAAACAAATCAGTTGTTATTAATATTATTAGGTCCTTATTCAGCTACATTTATAATCCAAATTTCTTGATCCTAGGTCAACGGGAAGTACCCTATAGGTTTTGATTCCCTTGTGAATATCAAGCAATTTCAGTAATATTGTGACATATATAGCGGTATCTTGTATTGCCTTGACCTATATATATATTTTTTTCACATCCTTATCAGACCACAGACTAATAAAATAATCGATATTAATTTCAACTTGATATATCTTTACGCGAGAAAAGAGGTCTTGACAGACGGACAGACAGGCGGACAACGGAGTGATTCTTAAAGGATTCTGTTTTATTTTAAGGTACGGAACCCTAAAAATACGAAATCCATAAATTTGTAGTAATGTGAAAAAAACGCGTACAAGAAAAGATGCAAAAAACACAGATGAGGCCCGCTTAAAATTATAGGGTTATCACAAATTAGATAATATGCAGTTACTTCGTAACAGATACATCACAGTCCTTCAAAAGCGAAAATACCTACGCTATAATAGCCTAAACATTTTTTATAATAATACTAGTAATTATTAATAGGAGTAAACTGCAAGCAAAAATATGTCTATTGCACGCACACCGAGAGGTAAGATCGCTATACCAACCGCGTGACATTCGTCTGCTTACATCATTGAGCGTACGTGCTAGGGTTGCACAAAGATGACAAAGTGAAATTAAAGATCTAAAGTAATTAAATTATTTTTATTGCTGATCAAATGTTTTAATTTAATAAAATGTTCAATTGCTTTTTGTCCTGATCGAAATTCTCTGTTATTAAATTTAAGGGTAGAAAATAGTCGGACTCTTGTAAATCTTTTTTGTAAGAATTGAAACGGAAAACAAAGGCAAAGTAGAGGAATAGAATAGAATAGAATTTAACTAATTGTACCTTCTTCCGTAAATCATGCTTTCGGGCAAGCGGCCAGCAGCCCGGTGATATTGTGTTCCGCGGGGCTACGCTAGTGAGTAGGCAAATAACTTGTGACCTTGAGCGAGTGACGAGGCCCTGGTTATACCTAGGCCTCCAAAAAACATTGTTTTTAAAAACTTCATATATAGACACATTCCCAGTGCCTAAAAAAACATTTCCCATCGATTCAAAACCTTTCAAGTACATAATTTATAAATTCAAGTAGAATATATATAAATACAGTGCATTGTAGAGCATTAGTTTTCTGAACTGTATTAATGTTTATCCTAATTAATAAAAACGTAATGAGGGCGCCACTTCTGTAATCAGGGTGGTCATTCTTACAGATTAGATTGAGTAATTCAGAATGCGATACAATAGAAGTAACGAATGTAATTTACACGCTCCTTGTTTCAGTCAACATAATTCTAGATGACGATAGGCACTAACTAATCTTAGAATATAAAAATAAAAATGAAATTGCAAATAAGTAGATTTTTATCGAATCTTTATTAACTGTTATATGTACATAAAAATTTAAAAGAGAAATCGGTTATTTTTCTCATAAAAATAAATTTTCTAGCGCCTAGTGGTATTTGCAATATTGCAGAATTCCTGCACTCAAGTCATTAATTTTTCAGAGATATTTTTTTATTCAGAGATAATCTCATGAATATAATCTGTAGTTACCTAATGAGAGCTTTAATGATACTTGTTTTCGCCGAGTTTATTTTCAAATTTTTATTTATCTTTATCTGTGGCACTGCGGTGGTAGCTTTGCCTACCATGCGAGTGGTCCCGGGTTCGATCCCCAGCTGGGGATAAAAGAAAGAAAAACCTCAGGTCTTGGATGTTTATGTAAGTTATGTTGCTGCTTCTGGTTCCCACGACACAGGGTATCCTAGTGTGGGGCCAGAAGCAATGTGTGTGCCTGTATATAAATGTTTGTTTTATTGGTCATCTTTTCCGGTTTCTTTAAGGGCAATAATAGTTATAAAAATGCTCAGCTTTTTTACGAAAAAACGTTATCACATTTTTTGGTTAGGGGGCGTGAAGCGTCAGGTGGAGGTGGAGCGGTGTGAGATTTTTTTGTTTTAATTTGTTTGTCACCCCCATACATTGATTACACAAAATTAGCCATACTTGATAGCTGTTGACTTGCGCTTTCCAAACGTTGTCCTTGTTATCATCCCCACTTCCAGAGCGCGTTCGACGCCCTCTGCCAGTCGACGCATCTGTACGGGCGACGCCTGGTGCTGGAGTGGGCGGAGGCGGGCGACGAGGGCGATGACGTCACAGCGCTGCGCAAACGGACGGCTGACGCGTACAACTCTCGCGCACCCGGCGGCAAGAAGACTAGGAAAGGAGCGGTTGATGTCGAGACATTCGTGGAAGCATAGGGACTGTATTGTATTGTAAATACATTTGATATTTACCTCAATACCTAGTTTGCATTTTCCTTTGTTGCTATTGCTACACTAACACCTTATTCCATATTTATGTGGTTTGAAGCAGAAGTCGTAAAAAACAAACTTATTTTATGACAAGTTTTATTTTATTACATTTCACTTTGGATGGCATTGTATAATTTCTATCCATTCTTAATTATATAAGATTCAGTAATAGAATTAAAATGCAAGTTTGTAGATAGATACATAAATAATAGTGATAAGATTACTTCTAATATTTACAACTGACTTAAATTTTAAAAACTACACAGCATCTCATCATTGCATTAAGTGCATCATAAAATCAGTCACATCAAAATCTAAAACTTAATCAAATATATGAACAAAGTATGTAATTAATATTGTTGATGCTGACATTCTAAAATGGGTCTAATGTACTATCGAACCATCTGAATCATGACCCACCATAAGCTTATTTTGCTAAACCCCTTAAATGCAAGTAGGTCGAAATTCGCTTGAAGATTTATTTCCTTGGTAACGAACTTGTTATCATTTGATTAGACACTGACATTTTGATAGATCTTACAAGTTTGAAAGTTTCAAACGAATTATCAGGCAAGTGGGTCATGATTCAGATGGTTCGATAGTACATAGAAGATAGTGAATTTAAACATGGAATATCACCACATTTAACTGATGAAGGTACAGCATATAAATATGATAACTATTAATAACGGATGCTGTTGATATTTACCACAATTTCAATTTAACAACACCTACTTGCGTTCCTAACAACATACATACCTAGTTTTATTTATCCAAAACAGATTATTTGCTAAGGATGATATCTATCTACATGCAAGTCAGAAGGAATATCATACAAAAAATAACAAAGTACCTCATAATAATATTGCATATAACATGAATTTAAAATAAATTACTGTTAGTGGCTGCCACTTGTACAAACATTAGATTGAACTTAACCCTAACTAAGCTTCCAAGTCTCCATTGAACATTTGTACAAAGTGCCATAGTTCCACATTTCCACCATACCTCCAACTCCTACACAGTCCAAAAATGGGCCGGAGGGTTTTTGATTCACTGTACAATTGTACAATACAAAATATTTTTGATAAGATGCTTGATTTGATGGTGCTTCACACAACAAATTGTGCAAATTTACGTTGCAAATCCAATTTAAATTTAAATGGTTAGCTTAAATGATATTACATATTTGTACCTGTAACATTCTTACAACACAATATCATAGTGGCTGTGTCATCATTTCAGATAGTTTTACAGCTGCTGCATGTATTGAGAGCCATAGATTTACCAACTTTTGTATCAACTTTAACATACAATTACACAGAAATTCAACCATTAATAACTACATTTCATATTTTCAAAGTAATATAAGGACATCAAGTTAGAACTTGTAAGTACAAAACGGTATTTGACTGCTAGTCAAATGCTGTTTTTTAACACACAATCGAGTTTACAAAATACAACTGCTGGAAATATAATATTTTCTGATATTGTCAAACGTTTTTGTTAAAATAGGTTCAGCTTGAGACATGTTTTCTAGATTTATTGGACTACCTTATAAAATACCATATTAATTGGGGATTTTTATTTCAACCCAAATACTTTTGGTGACTGAATGGAGCAAAAAGTGGTTTAATATATCATCAATAAATAAACTAGTTGAAAATTTTGACTAAGGGGCGATTTTTTAATCCCCGGATTAAACACTGATAACTTTTTTTGACATTTCACAGTTACAACTTCTGTCAATAAAAAGATTGAAAAAAGGCCTTAACCTCTCAATGTCACACCGCATCTTAAGAAGCCATTTTCCCGTTATATTATGTAATATGCATTACCCTGTAACTCTTCAACTGTTTTTTGCACAGCTCATTGGGCATGCGCCTGCAATGGTCGCTTCTTTACCAAACCAGCAGGGCAACAAACTGGCCCGACGACAATACTCAACCACCCGCCGACAGATAGATTCTTCACCAGCACGGCTGGACACGACAAGCGACAACACATGTCACAGGATCACGACACCCGCACGCACACAAGGAAATGTGTACAGCACACATTCATAAAACTGTGGGACGACACTAGTGGGAGACATGCCGCCGTGGGCATGTCGGAGCCGGGCTGGGCCGGTTCAGTCAGGAACGGCGTGCAGTACAAATTCC
The DNA here is from genome assembly GCA_949825045.1 of Argyresthia goedartella. NCBI lineage: Eukaryota > Metazoa > Arthropoda > Insecta > Lepidoptera > Argyresthiidae > Argyresthia > Argyresthia goedartella. The sequence goes on along the minus strand of OX463812.1, from coordinate 27,225,169 downwards.
TACAATTAAGCGTCCACTGATGTCAGTGTTGGGTCAGGCCGGCCCGGGCTTAGTGCTGTGGTCTTAGTGAGGTTAAGTAAAGTAAATAAAACCTATAAAAAAATCATTTTAATTTGTCAACCTTCTCTACAATATCTAGGTGCAACTCAATCAATTTTAACCGTAGAGTAGATCTTCCTTACAAAAATACTAGTTCCTACATATCCCACAGTACCACAAATCAAGCCAAGCCCTAAACTGAACAAAGCCATGTAACCAAAGTAGAATGTAGTCTGAAACAGACCATACATCTTCGTTTTAAACATGAAATAGTAGAAGGAGTACAGGTAAATGTAAAGAGCAGTACTCCCAGCAGAGAGGAAGCTGGTCCACTGCCAACGGTAGTCCTCAGCATTCAACAGGAAGTAAGTACAGACAATGGTGACACAGACCGTCACAACCATTAGAATTAGGAACACCAACAGCATAAATCCATACACATAGTAGATTTTGTAAGCCCAGAAAGATGTGAAGATGAAGTACATTTCAATAAAGATTGAACCAAACGGAAGCACACCACCAGCTATGATGATTATCAGGGGCTCCATAAACCACTTCTTCTCAGGAATAGGTCTGGGCACAGCATTGATACGACAAGGATAGTCTGGTTGTCCAGATAAGTTTCGTCCAAGAACAGTGCCCACTAAAGTCAAAGGCAAGATCACAAAGGTGCAAATGGACATAACTGCCACCATGCTACCAAATGGAATAGCACGGGAGGCATGATAGTACATGGCTATGAAGTTGATAATGAATGCATTCCCGCATACAAGAACAGGCAGCAAGAAGGCTGAGAGAAGCATCTGCTTAATCCACAACTTGCCTCCCATCCGCGCAAACAGAGAACCACCAAAGTAGCCATTTATGGGTGACGTAGCAGCATAGAAGAATATTGCTGTGGAAAGTAAAGATCCTCTTTCAGTGTAGAGTTCACCAAACATAGTGAATATTATAACAAACAGAACCACAACAGTAAGCTGATATCCAGTGCCCACAAGTGCAGAGAACAATGGCAGATGTGGCACGGGCCTGAACACATCCCCGTGGACCTGTTTCCATCCATACTCATCTCCCAGATCCTTTTCCAACTCATCCAGATCGTCATCCTTAGAATATCTAGCATAATCCTTTCTCAGTGTTCTCATAAGAATCATAGACACAAGACCAACTAAGAAAATTACCATCATGAAACTGTTAAAAATACTAAACCAATGAATCCTATGCTGAAAAAAATTTGGATCCAAATACTTATCAAAACGGTCTTCAAATTTGATGTTGCTCTTCTTCCAATTAACTTCGTATGTGAATGGTATTTTGGCATCCGGAGTCAGGCGTTCCTTGTTCTCAGCTGTGAGATTGACTTCAACAATTCTGTTGCCATTATAGCCAATATCAAACTTCTTGTGGGTCCACAGGTAATAGTTGTCTCCGTCCACCTCGCCGACGATGCCCCAGATAGGGAGATCGTCGACGTACATCTGGTACCAGTAGTGGTTCTTCACGGCATACACTAAGGCCTTGTAGTGTTGGTCATTGAGCTCGATGGCACAAAACTGCTGCGCCGTCGCCCCATCCTTGAACGTGATATCCAGGCCGCTGAACTCCAGCTCCACGCCCTGGAGCGCCTCCGACAGGGTCTCGTGGTAGTGTCCAATCGTAACTTTAGTGCCAACGCAGAACGGGAGCGAAAAATATGCATACGTCTCCTGACGGTTGTGGTACGGACCGACAGTGTTCATCCATAGCACCACTTGCTCACCGTCCTTATACGTATGGGTGTGCTCGTCACCTAGCACGATAGTCCATAACAGAAATATTAAATAGAAACACCTCATTTTTAGAAAAATAGGCCTGGAATAAACATAACACGTAAGTGAATGCCGAAATTCGACATGTAAATAATGTTGCCAAACTTGCTTGCGAGAAGATGACGTTTTACCGTTTTACACACGCTCGACTGTCTATTCACATGACAACCAAGTTGGATGAAGAGCACTGAGCAGCGTCGTTCTTGTGATTCCATCTAAAGTAGTGGGAGGGCTGGCGTGGTGAGTTGGTTGGTAATAGTCGTGGGGGCTTCCGCCCCCTTATCGACACTCTGACCAATTATTTTCCAAATAAAATGGTTAATTTTTTTCAGTCGAGTTTTGTAATAAATAATTTATTGTGAAACCAAGTATAGATTCTTTTATTATTTAACAAATATATAAATAAAACCGACAACAAGAATTATCTGAAATTAAATTTTAGCGGTAATGCTAATGAACGGAACCTTCCGAGCTTTTTTCGCCGAAAAAGCGTTGGTGATTTCGCTGAAATCCAGTTCCCGAAGTAAATCACTTTCAATGCTCAGGAGGCTTACCACAAGCACTATTAGAAGTTATTTTCAAGCCTTAAAAAAAACTGCCCTGCTTAATGATACCATGAGCCATACAATAGCAGCGCTGTTAATTGACAGACGTTCACCGCCTAATCAACGCTGCTAACGTACTACAAGCTACAAGGAGAGAAAGCTTTCAGAGACGGTTTTGTCCCATCGTAGTTCGAAGCCTATTTTTATAATTTTCATTTTTTTAAATGAGCTCTCCGGTGCAATTTACACACACATAGCTCTTATGCGCTGGTAATAATGCCTCACCTCATATCTCATAAATCTCTGGATTTTACTTTGTAAACTGCCAGCATTTATTCAATGCAATTCGCGATCTTATTTTTCAATACCTGTCTCTTATCAATTTGTTAGCAAATCAAAACAATATTTCGCATTATTTATGTAACTTATCGGCTATTAAGTATGGTATTATCTATTTATTACGTAAATATAAGTAAAATATTTCCTTGAACTGAGTAAGTATACCAAATCTACCAATCAAAACTTAAATTAAATTCCACTAGCCATAACCATCCTTAGTACCTATCTAGTATTCTTTTGTTATGCGTGCTACAGTAACCAGATCATGAACTAGCTTGTAATTTACTTATTTTATAAAAAAAAAAAAAACTACCCTCCATACTCCATGTGGTGAACTGAATTGTAATTGTAACAAATATGCCAACTATTGTATTATGTACTTGGTAAGGTTCGTACGACGGTTTCACTGGCTACTACTTTACAGGTTTCCTAGTGTAGTATCCAGGGCACCTACTACGTATCACTCACCTAGTGTTACTTTTCAACGGCTTTTACATTTTAAGTGCCCTGATGTAATTACTTATTTCTTTAATTTTTTTTTGTAACACAGAAAAATAAATAATCAAAAATAAAATAAAAAATAATTTGATATCATCAAACCAAATACATTCTCAATGCAATTTCAAGGTTTGGGAATGTAGCCCTAATATTTTGAATTTTGAGAATTTGGTAGTAAAATAGTTCCGGAGATTGGTCTTTTCCATAGTCCTTTTTGTATGAGTCGATCAAAGACACAAATTGAACCAACTCATTACCAAGACTAGGTTCTAAATTATCGTGATAAACTTTCACCAATGCCTCTGCTGCAGTGTGCATCAGCATCCATCTTCTCGATGTGATTAAGAAATCCAAATCTCGAACTACACCTTCATAGGCATGCAATCTTTCGGTAAGAGAAACACATAGCTGGTCGATCACTGGGATAAAGGCGGATACTTTGTATTTCTCGTTTGGTGATAGATTTGTGCTTTCCCGTAATCGAGCGGATTCAACCTCACGTTTCTCGTTCAGGGTCCTGGTGCGTGATTGTACGTATTCGTCAGTTTGAGACATTTTTTGGCAGCTTCCTCTTATTTATCAAAATCGTTTCTTTTGGATTCCACGAATTATTTCAATGATTCTAATGCACGAATTGCCGATTCATGAATCATTTTCGGGTCTTGCAACATCTTGTTTCGAGTTCAACAAACTGTTTCGAGTGGTCTCGAAACAGCTTTATTCGCAATCTTGAATCGCTCCAAGATTGCGAATAAAGCTGTTTCGAGACCACTCATCTTCTGTAGAAAGTGCGCTGCTTAATGAAGCGCTGTCTTTTTGCTCTTTATCAAAAGATATGCTGGTTAGAGCTTCTTCGATTTCCGAATAGCCGTCGACTAAGGCTTTCGTAGCTTCAGCTCGACAAGACCAACGAGTGTCACTAAGCTTTTTCAAGACGTAAAACTGGCCGTTTTTTTCCTCGATAATTTCTGTACTTGATGTGAAAAACATATATAAATTCTGAATTAAATCAAATAATTGAACAGCTGATGGACACGAGTTGGCAGCTGCCTTTCCAACTAAATTAAGAGAATGACCACAACATGGTACAAACGCCGATAAATGATTTTTCTCCAAAATAAGAGCCTGCATCCCTTTGTATTTGCCACTTATCTTTGCAGCATTGTCGTACGATTGGCCGCGGAAATTCATAACGTATATTTGATTACTTTCCAGACCTCATGAAACACAGTAAACTGATACCTCTGTTCAAGTCGGGAGATAAGGGTGAACCTTCAAATTTCAGACCAATATCTGTTCTTCCAACACTAAGTAAAATATTTGAAAAAATTATACTCAATCAAATGCTGTGAGGTATTACCCTTATATCTCATATTTATTCTGCATGGGAGGCCGCACAGTATGCTATCGGAGTTTTTTGCGACCTGTCGAAGGCGTTTGATTGTGTTGATCATAATACGCTATTAATTAATAAGATAATAAGAAATAAAGCGTTGGATTTACTAAGATCATACCTAAGCAATAGAATTAAAAAGGCAGAAGTTAACGGCGTTAAATCTGATGGATCGGGTGTAAAAATTGGTGTTCCAAAAGGTTCCATATTAGGCCCTTTCTTATTCCTGGTATATATTAACGATCTGCCTTTCATGGTGGAGAAATTGACTGACATAGTGTAGTTTGCTGATGATACTTCAATGGTCTTCAAAATTTAAAGCCAAAAGGAGATTTTGATGTTAATGGTGTATTGTCTTTAAACTTGAATTTGTTCACAGTTAATAATTTATTGTTAAACGCTGGTAAAACCAAGTGTATCAAATTCTCACTTCCAAATGTCAGGCAAGTTGAGACCAGTTAAGTGTTAGACAACAGCACGTTAGAATTAGTAAATGATACGAAGTTTCTTGGAATAACCATTGATCAATAAGCTGGTAAATTAAGTTCTGCGGCTTACGCTGTTAGGAACATCAGACAAAGCACGGATGTGGCTACATCTAGGCTTGTATATTTTAGTTACTTTCATAGTGTCATCTACTATGGTATCTTGTTGTGGGGGAAAGCAGCGGATATTCAAACAATTTTAATTTAACAGAAAAGAGCTATTCGAGCAATTTATAATTTAAAACGAACAGACTCCTTAAGAGAGCTTATTAAAGAAATTGACATACCAACTGTAGCTAGTCAATTTATTTTCGAAAATATAATTTATGTACGCACGTACCTTACAACATTTTCCAAAATTAGCGATAGCTGAAATGTTAACCTAAGAAATAATCACAGACTATGTGCGCCCCGATTTAGACTCGCGAAGGTTAGCAATTCTTTCAAGGGCCAGTGCATTCTCTACTATAATAAGATACCTCTGGAGATTTTGAAATTGCCATTTGAGCAATTTAAAAAGCATGTTAAAGCGAATTTGTCGAAAAAGGGATATTACAATGTTCAACATTACTTAAATGACAGGACTGTTTGGGGTTAGTCTAGCTCAACACAGACCTTGCTGTAAATAATTTTGTACTTATTAATCCTGCTTATTAATCATAATAATTTAATTTATCATATTTGTAATAGTTAAGCACAGCCTATTTTAAAAGAGATCTAAAAATCAATCTGTGGCAGTGGCGGACTAAGGGGGGGGCGGAGGGGGCGGCCCGCCCCGGGCCTCTAGTCATAGGGGACCTCCAAGTTTCGAGAAGTCTCGAGGAGTCCTTTTCCGTTAAATCCCAAATAAGTCCAAAATCTGTTTAATACGTAAGAAGTAGTTTGGTGTTGGAGGAATGGAGGTCCCTTACGCATATAAAATATAAACGTAGGAAGATACGATTATATTATATAAGATTACATACAAAAATTGATAATTAATCAAAAGTGAATAATGAAATAGAAAAACTTGTATTGAAAAGATTTTTTATTTCGTTCATTTAATTACGTTTAAAAACTTTCGCGCGTTCGGAATATCATATATACGTAAGTAATTCGTCGACAGCACGACTGATGGCAGCACTTCTGCTTTACGGCGACGTACGACAATCAGCAGGTCGCGTGAGCAATGCGCTTGTGCGCAGTATATAAAAGTAAATGACTGCACATGGAGCACGTCTAATTAATTCCTAGGGCTTAAAAGTGCTGGTGAAAGTGCATTGTCGTTATTTTCACTCAAACACGCTCACTAATTGGCTCATGCCCGAAAGCAGGGTATTCCCCCCGAAACTTTCGGGGAATACCCGTCGGAACAAGGAAAACCCAAGCAAACAGATGACTAAAATAAAGTTTAATAAAGTGTAAAGTATATTCAGAGTTACGAAGTAACTAGTCAAATTTTTTCTTGTTGTTTCTTGTTGTTGTGACGTGTTGAATTGGACGAGTTCAGAGTTCAAACAGGGATCGTATTATCGCGTATCTAAGAACGGAAAGTAGTAAGTACCTACATTACTAATATGGTTATTGTCAACTTGTAGTTTTCTAGTACGTATTGTCGGAATTGAAAGTGCCTGGACCTTTAAGGTTGTTTAGAAGCTATAAAACATTTGAATGTTAATTTTTCAATAAATAGCTTCTTAATCGTCATAAAATTTTTATACGACCTCCTGAATACTTTATGTAAAAATATACCAAATTTTCAGAACTCTGTCATCATTACTTCAACCTCCTTAAGAGTTAAAATAAAAAACAATGAGAAAATTCTGAAATTTTGGTATGTTTTTGAATGAGGTCGTGTAAAAATTTCACAACGATTAGGAAGCTCGTTATTAAGAAATTAACTTTTTAAACAATTTAAAAAAATATTTATCAATAAACTTCATTGTCTTTCCGTTGCTTTCAGTATATTGCAGATATTAAAAAATTGAGAGGTCAAAAAAAAAGTTATCGCAAAGGTATATCAATTTCCATAAGACTACATTTAATTTCATTTAATTTATTAATCTTAATTATTCGATAACGAGCTTCCTAATCGTCGTAAAAATTTTACATGACCTCTTAAATGCCTCATACAAAAACATACAAAATTTTCAGATTTTTCTCATTCTTTGCGATTTGTTTCTAAACATCCTTAATGTTCTGTAATCATTTGCAAACATTTGATCTTTACACTGTTTACAACAAATAACATTGTTATAAAAAAGTTGTTTTTATCTACTAAAAAAAAATTTAATTGGCTTTATTGTCAGTTGCAATGTGAAACGACGTTAATTTGAAAATAACCATCGATTCATGATCGCAACAATACCTACCTACCCTCTACTCACACGGAGAGAAATGCAACATAAAAATTGGTGTTATGGCACAATAACTACAGAGTGTTTCACTGTTTCGTCTTTTTTGGCATTTTTATCGAGAAATATGAGACTCGCTTAAAAACTTTTGTTTTATCTCTTTTTCTTGAGGTGTACCAAATAAACCATCCTTCATGAACGTTATCTAGGCCAGGCCATGAGCTGTCACAAAAATGAATCCGATCTTCTGTTTCAGTGAAAAGAATTCACCCATCTGGCGCTCAGAAGAGAAAGCTAAAAAAAGCAAAAGATGAAGATGCTTAATCACTCGCTGGATCATTATCCAAATACCTTCTCGCTCATGGAGAAAAACGCGGCTTTCGGCTTCTGTCAATGGTGGAAATTGAATCCGAAAATATCACAGCACGAATCATCGCCTGAACATCTAACAAATTTAGAAAAATGGAAAACACTCTCTATGGGCCTGAAACATAATAAAACCATTGACAAAGAAAATCAGAAGATTATCAACGACGAGACCAAGAAATGGAGAAACATTTTACATCGCCTTTTGGACATAACTTTATTTTTGGCCCAGCAAAATCTAGCTTTCCGTGGTCATCGTGAAGAAGTATCATCGGAAAACAGAGGAAATTTCTTAGAACTGGTGCAACTGATAGCCAAATATGACCCAATATTAAAAGAACATTGTTTAAGACTTGAAGATTCCGCTGGTGGGTCAAAGAGAGTAGCTTCTTACTTGTCAAAATGAATTTATTTTCAGTTTGGGTGAACATGTTAAGGAAAAAATTATTGCAGATATAAAAAAGGCTAAGTATTACGGAATAATTTTTGACAGCACCCCTGATGAAAGCAGAACTGATCAAATGAGTCAAATAATTAGATATGTTCATGTAGAAGATGATATAGTGGAAGTCCGAGAATCCTTCTTAGGTTTTTTGTTGATGTCGGGAAAGACTGCTGAGAATATGACAAAAGATATTCTACAGCAGCTGGAAAAAGATGGGCTGGATATTGCGTTGTGCAGGGCTCAAGGTTATGACAACGCCGCGTCAATGTCAGGTCTACATGGAGGAGTTCAACGAAAAATTCGAGATGTCAATCCAAAAGCTCTGTTTAGTCCATGTGCCAATCATTCCTTAAATCTTTGTGGAGTCCATGCATTCTCATGCGTTCCGTCTAGCGTCACCTGTTTTGGAACTATAGAGAAGCTATATTCATTCTTCTCGTCCTCCACACATAGATGGGAATTATTTATAGAAAAAACAGGAAAAAGTTTAAAACGTTTGTCCGATACTCGCCGGAGTGCTCATTACGATTCAGTTAAAGTTGTAAAAGAAAACGTGGAAACAATTGTGAGCACTTTGGAATATATGCAAAGTCCATCTAAAGCAAATCTTGATACAAGATCAGCAGCAAGCTTGCTCCTTCCAGCTATATGTGATTTTACTTTTTTGACCTACATTAAATTTTGGCACTCGATACTGGAGGAAGTGGATTTAGTCCAACGATACCTACAGTCTCCAAAAATGACTTTGGATAAAGGACTCACCAAACTAAAAACCCTGAATGAGTTTTTAGTTGCAGAACGAAATACGATTATAGACAATGCTGTTGATTTTGGCACTCAAAAATGCAATGATATGGACATTAACATTGACCGACGAGGAAGAAGAAGGGTAAGAAAAACAATGTCGGGTGAACTAGCTCATGACGCTGGATTATCAATTCAAGAGGAAATTCGTCGATCAATGTTTGAGTGCATAGACCGATTTATACAAGAATTATCGCAACGATACATGGCCATGGAGCAAATCAACAAAATTTTCCAGATTGCTGAAACAAAGTTTATGCTAGAAGCGTCCGATGACGCTCTGGCTGTAGCACTGACAAATCTGGTAGAAATTTACGATGAGTTTGATACAGAGCAGGTAGTACAAGAAATAAAACGGTATCATCTACGTGCAACCAATACGAGCGTGGACGTTGCCGCTAGATGGACAGCTCAAGAAATCCTTCAATTTATCGTTAAATGGTACTTCAGTGAATCATTGCCCTGTATATCACTGATAATGCAATATTTTTTGACCATTTGTGTTTCAGTCGCATCATGCGAGAGAAGTTTTTCCAAACTGAAACTTATAAAAAGTTATCTTCGATCTACGATGAACCAAGAACGGCTAGTCAATCTATCGATTCTATCAATTGAAAGAAAAGTTTCGAAAGAAATAGATTTTAACGACGTTATTGAGAAGTTCAGTAAAATAAAGGCACGAAAACATGTTTAATAGTTTAAAAAAATAATAAGTATAAAATAAAACTACTATAACAATGATACGATAATTGTAAAAGCTTTGTTTTTCGACATATAAAATAAACATTCCTATTATATTCTTATTTCTTTGCAAACTGCCGGTTACTCTGCTGAATATTGAACCGTATTCTAACTTTTTAAACCATATCGTACGTTGGGCGTGTATTACAATTACATAAAGCGTAGAGCACATACATTATAAATACTTATTTTTTTTTATCAGCCATTACGTGTATATTATTCATTTTTGAGAAAATGTACACTAAAAATACAAAAATTTCTGAGCAGACCGGGGCCTCATTCAGTGTTGCCGCCCCGAGCCTCCGACAGGCTTAGTCCGCCACTGATCTGTGGGAGTTTCTACGCCCTTCTTCTCCCACAGTGGTCCAATGAAGAGAAGCGGCAAAAAATTACGTTTGCTAAGTATATGTAAATATCTACAGTAATAAAGTACTTTGACTTTGACTTTGATGGTCACCTAAAAATTTGAATAGAGCGTTTGCTGTGGCTTCATCAGTATGACCGCAGTTTGGTAAAAATGTGAGAAATCTTTCTTTTGGCGTCGCTCCTTTCCTATATCGAACAACTATTTAGTTTATCAATGTGAGATTCGTCGGGAGTAGAGTCCACTGATACAGAATAATATTTGGACTTTTTTATCCTGCTTATTATTTCAGTTAGTACTTTATCACCCATAGAACTGATCAGTTTTTGTTTATACAAAGTACTGTAGGTAAAGGTAAAACGCGAAAAATATATCAAAGGAAAAGTAGTTAACTAGTCTGAATTAGTTTTTTTTCCGAAATCTATTGTGGGGGCCCTTCTTTTGTGGAGCCACCGGGGCTGTAGTCCCAGTTGCCCTCCCTTAAACACGGCCCTGGTAATACTGCTCTACTATATTATCGTAACAAAGTGAGGGACAGAGCTAATTTAGTACATGGCCCTGTCCCTCTTTTTCCTACGATATTACTGTTAAAATTTTCATAACAAAAGACCAATGTGCAATATAGGTCACGGGACGTTAATTTCATGTAAAATCGACGTAAATAATCACGTTGTGAACGTGAATCGTGATTATTTATTCGTACTTCCTAATCATTATGACAAGAGAGACAGGGCCATGCACTAAATTAGCTCTAATTTAGTGCATAGCCCTATCCCTCTTTTTCCTACGACATTACTGTTAAAATTTTCATAACAAAAGACCAATATGCAATATAGGTCACGGGATGTGAATTTGACGTAAAAATGACGTAAATAATCACATTGTGAACGTGAATCGTGATTATTTATTTGTACTTCCTAATCATTATCGTTGTTGTTCGACTTGCGGTCTGTCCTGTGCAGACCGGTGTATGCACCCACCCATTCGTTTTTGATTTTGGAACGCGCCCTCATGTTGTCAGTTGTAGTCAACGTCAGAATCTTTTAGGTTATGTTGTGGTTATCGTATTCGTATTGTGGTCTTGGTTGTGGTACAAACCAATTGTACAAAAACTGAACGAACAACTATTTATTACACACCTTATTATTCACACAAGTGAAATGGAGGAAGACGGTGATTTACCAACATGTGTGCAAGCTAGATTTAAATCAGACACTGGAGAAGATACTGGCAGTCCTTTGGATTTGCCTTTGAACGTAACCAAAGACCAATTGCAGCTTATATGCAATGCTCTTCTTCAAGAGGTTTGTACTTATAAAGCGTTTGAATACTTTATCGACACTGAATAGCTTTACCCCTACCAAAATAAACATAACCGTCAAGGAAGGATTATGGAACAACATGAGTAATAAAGCTTATTCCTAAGAGGTGACTCAGCTGGATATCCTTACCAATGCAAAAATAACTTGTATTACGTTGCATATTTCTAAGTTATACCTCGAGAGGCAGTCGCTCACGTCTGAAGGAAAGACTGGGTTCCTACAGCCCTTCATGTTGTCCCGGGTTGTGCTAAGGATCAACAAATTATCCTCAAGTCATTAGTTTCCAGGTTCTCAAAAGAGAACCAGATCAAATCTTTCAAATACACTTGACACAGGCGAAATTAACCTCCAAAGAGGTTAGCACGCCAAATTAAAAGAAGAAAAAGTGGTTCTCACTTAACCTCTGGAATGTCCCTGTACAGCAAATCTCGTGGACCCTAACGCGTCCAAGGTTCTGGCGAAAATAAAATTTCAATCAACTTGCGTTAGGAATTTGATAAGTTTGTTAGGTTATTTTATTAGTTTCCTAACATGTTATGTACCATAATAAAGTTTATGAAATTACCTATCTTGTGATGTATAGTACTCACATGTGATAATACAGTTGATAAGGCTTTTCATCGATTGTTTGCAGAATCCATTATTTGACACTGACACCTCTAATTATATTTCGTTCTTACGGGCCAAACACAAAACTTACACTATTTTCCATTTTTCACATCACCACTATTAATTTCTCCAGCGATTAGATGTATTATTTTATTACAAAACACAGTAATTACTTCACAATAAATAAATATTGACAAACATAAAATGTAAGTCTGCGGCCGGTCGCCTGCCCAAAATGGCGACATGGCTTGGTATTTTATTTATTTTGATCTGATTTGGCTGTCTCAATGTCAGTTCCAATCATATCACACGGTTGCCAACTAAACTACTCATAATCTAAGACTACTTCCGGGAACGTTCTGAAACTTGGTGAATATTCATAAAACGTCGAAGTTTGCAATACTTTCTATGCGCTTATGCAGCGCACAGGACGCTAGCCGCCCAAAAAAGTTATGCGCTTATGTAGCGCATAGGACGTTTGACGGGTTAACATACCTAAGTATGTTCGACCGGCCAAACCGACATTCCGTAATTCAGTGAGGTTGCCGCTCGCTTGGGTTGCAGTCGCGTCGCGCGCAAGTCGCTCCTCATTAGCAACTTTTCTGTGATTTTTGCAACAACAATGACTTAAGGGACACAATTTTAGGGTGTCTAAAAGAATTGTTCGGAAATAAAATTTGATTCCTTTTTAATGGAATACATTTGGGTTTACCTAAAAGTAAACACTTTAGACCCAGTATAAAACAAATTACAATTACTTAAGTAAAGAGTTAGGTACCTACCTAGCCTTGGAATTTGCCAATAGCCTGAGTAAGTACTAATAACACTTCACTTACATCGGACATAGGTAACCTTACTGTGATCAACCCTTACTGTGATCAAGCGAGACAGGAGTTTACAGGACGACTTTGTGATGTAAGAGTAAAAGAATCTCTCACGCATAGTGATGCGGCGCAATGCGGCGTATCTGTAGGTGCTTAGCGATTGTTGTATGTAGCGCTTTATTGCCGCGCAGCGAGAGTAGCTATTTATTTAAGTGTATTTGCGGAGTGATCTTTCTGTGCTAAGTACTATTAAGTATTCTGTGGTAATACCTCTCTGACCTAAATAAATTATTTCTATTTCCAGGAAGACAAACCATTCCTATTTTTTGTAAAAGATGTAGAGATAACAACAACACTAGAAAAAGCACTTGATATTAAAAGTCTAAACTCAGAAGAAGTTGTAGAAATCATCTATCAACAACAAGCGGTCTTCAGAGTCAGGCCAGTGACCAGATGTACCAGGTAATTATTTATTATAACCAGTGGTGTGTGATAAACCTGAGGCTGGAAATGTCACTTTTTCCACATGTGTGAGCATTCCTGGACCAGGATTTTATGAGTAGCTTCATTCAATGTTGTGTCCTTTGCAACATTCATTTTATTCCAATCTCTTTCTAACCTAATTGAAAATGCACATGAAAGAACAATCTACCTAATCACTCATTGCCAATGTTACTCATTCAAAATACGCCATTGTCAGAGATGCAATTCTCCAGAGGTTGCACATAATTCAGTGTTGAAAATAAATGTAAGTGGACTATCTGTGTTTGAGTTGATTATGGTTCTTGACATGATAATGCATAAATAAAACCAAACTGTAAGGCCAAATCTTGCTTCATTTAAGTTGTACTTAATTTTATTCAGAAAATTAAGTACAACTTAGGGTGCTTCATATTGAACTACACATATTAGCTATAATTAAACCTAAAAATTAAAATTAAAGGAGCTATTGGAAGAAAAGCGTAAAGAATTCTTATGAGAATATTATCCTCTCCCACAGTGGTCCAATGTAGAGAAGTGACAAAAAACGACGATTGCTAAGTATAGGTAAATATCTACAGTAATAAAGATATTTGGAATTCTAATAAGAACTTACCTTAATTCTAACAAGAATAGGAGAAATTCATAAAAATCTAAACATTGGCGCCCTAAAATACCGTTGTGTGAGGAATCCTGGAGCAGGATTCACCGATACGGAGAAAGTAACAAAGGGTATCAGGCTATATAAAATCAAGCCTAATGAATAATTAGTACAGGCCCCACCAGGTTTCTTGGTGTTTGAGGGAGCTGTCACCTCTCTCTCTCTCTCCCATGTATCCCAAGGTCTTGTACCCATGACCTCCAGGCGGCATTCAGACACAAATAAAATTGACTATGGCTGTACATTATGGTTTGTTTTGGTAACAAACATGCTTTCTTCAAAGAGTATGAAACACACCTATTATCTGAAACCGCCGGTGCCATCAACTGGGAAAGTGAAGGACTCTCCATACTCTATTAACCTTACCTAGATGACCCGTCAGCATTTTTCTTTCAGTTCAATACCAGGTCATGCTGAAGCAGTAATTTCTACAAGCTTCAGTCCATCAGGGCAACAGTTGGCCAGTGGTTCTGGAGACACAACCGTTCGGTTTTGGGATCTTAACACTCAAACTCCTCATCATGTGTGTAAAGGTAAAGTATTATTATAAATTCTGGATTATCATTATCACTACCAAATATGTTGCCAACATGTAGCCTTATCACATAATAAAGCCTATATAAATGGGCTTGTATTTAACTGTTTGTCTATTGAATAAAAATTGACATCCAAAAAAAAACATTTTAATCCCAAAAATCATGTTAAAATTTGCCACAATAAATAAAACAAACAATAAACGAACGCTCCAAAGAGTATGTCACTATATAGTCGACATCCTGCTGACAAAACAGCCTTTAACAAAGCAGCAGCAGAACTAAAACAGTTTCTTTTTGATGTGGCGAATGAAACATTGCAATCACACCTGCTATATCGACTACCAACGGTTCCAGCCAAAAACGAATACTCACTCTGGAAAACAGCCAAATCACGTGGTAAACCACAACTGGCTCAGCATCCACTAAAACAGAGGATGGTTTATAGGCTGAAACTGACGAAGAGAGCAGGAGCATATGCAGTGTATCTCAGCACTGTCTTCACACCTAATAACGACCTCGGAACAGAAGGGGTAGGTGAAGATGTGAGGTCTTTTCTCAACTGTGACATACAGCTTAGCCCACCCCTGCAACGTTTTACACCTATAGAAGTCCGTAGAATCATACTTGTCTTGGAACTGAGAAAGGCTCCTGGATTTGACCCTAGTAGCACAAAAGTTCTGTGTAACAGCATTTTTACAGTACACCTTGGACACATTAGCTGCTAAAAATTGCTGTATATCAGCATTTTATGCGCATATAATGCTGATATAACTCTAATTTGGGCACAAATTACGTGGCACTTTGCTGTACAACTGAATTATAATAGCATTATATTAGCACTTATAAAGGCAGCAGCTACTCCAAGTGCTGAACATTGCCTGAATAACAAGGCACGTGGTACTCATTATAGTTAATATGCAGCCATTCTCATACTCATTCGCAAAATTGGAATAAGTGTGGATATTATAAATGCTGTATCGAAGCTAAAAGTAAATTATCAGTGAAATTGTGGTGTGCAGAAACGCATTTAAAATTTTTACTCCCTACAAGAGTGTTGAAGTGCAATTAGTAATATTTTGCGTGTAAATAAAGATGTTTTGGTTGCCATTTTGTAGATAAATAATAAAGTTAATGTTAAGTAAAACTTTGAGTTATTTCAATTATGTGTTAAATTGTATAGGGAATGTTACTTTATTGTGAAATACCAAACATATTTAGGTCAAAATTTTCACGCGCTCCCATAATATCCACAAATACGTGAAAAAAGTTTAAAATCAAATAGGCTATTTGCAAGTTATTTTTTTTAAATATTACTTTTTAATGTGAGCGCTGTTTACATATTCATTTATTTTTGATATAGTTCAGTTCAAGCCGATATTTTCTAATACAAACTAAATGGATAAAGGCTAAATGTTTACAATAATAAGCGTTACGTACTTAAAAATGGCGGATAAACCAGTGGTCAGTGTTTACTTAAATTTAAAGCTAGATGCTATATAAGGCTCCACGCATGGCTTATAGTGGTAAATTGTAACTCAACCAGCAGACTTAATGCCGACTTCAAATCCATTATTCAGCCCAGGTCTGAATTGACGGGCACGATGTACAGATTTATAGCAGAGAGCTGCTGTGTAACTGCATAAAAGGCCACACTTGGTACAATATTGGCCTATATTAATGCTGATGTACGAGTTTACTCTATCAGTGAATAATGACGTAAAAGTCCACTTTTAAGCAGCATAGAGCATTATATCTTTGTTAATAGACCTCACATCGTGTCTGTTTACGTTATAGAGGTTCGTATGTTCTCTCTTAAAATGCAAGTGTTGTAAAGGTACACCTGTGAACCATTATTCAGAAAACTGCACTATTTGTGTCCACAAAATGCGCTTTGCAGCTAATAGGGTACAACGCTACTAAACGCTGAATAACAGTGAATCTGTGGCGTCTGTGTAGCGCTTAATAGAATCGCAGTACCGAATATTGCATTATATTGGGTCTCAATATTTCCTATGGAGCTATTGCAGTCCGAGTGAACACTTATAAGTCGGTAAAAGTGCTTATACAACCGATGTGGACCTTGTGTGGAATTATATAATGCAGCTTTGTGCTACTTGGGTGATCTTTTAATAGCGGAAGTATTGAGAAACTTGCCAAAAAAGGCGATCATCTTTATAACGACACGAACGTCATATTACCCTAGAATTTGGAAAGCATCTTAAATAACTATGGTGCCCAAGCCTGGAAAGCCACCACATCTGGCGTCATCATACAGACCTTTAAGCTTGCTTCCTGTGCTGTCCAAAGCATTGGAAAAGTTTATCAAAAGACGCTCAGACAAATTCTTTCTGATGCCAGCTTTATCCCAGAGCACCAGTTTTGCTGTCGTCAAAAACATGCAACCATAGAACAAGTCCGTATGGAGTATGAACATAAAAGATATGCTCTAGAAACCAAAAAAAAACTGCTCAGGGGTATTTCTAGATGTACAGCAAGCATTCGACAAGTTCTGGCATTGTGGGCTTTCATATAAGATGAAAAGAATATTACCACATAATCTATTCCTTCTACTAAAGGTATAACTACTTAGAAGACCGAATTTTCTATGTCAAAATGAATGACGCACTGTCTAACTTCTACGGCAGCTGGGGTCCCGCAGGGCTCAGTGCTGGGTCCTTCCCTTTACCTTATTTATACAGCAGGTGTACCCTAGTCGAAAAATGTTATGTCAGCAACATTCGCGGATGACACAGCAGTATTGAAATCTAATACAAATCCAAATACTGCATCCTTACAGGTGCATCTTGATAAAATACATACCTGGATGAAGAACTGGCGAATCAAAGCTAGTGCACCAAAGTCGAATCACATAATGTTTACTTTAACAAAAGGGGACTGCCCACTTGTGAGAATGAAGATGTGCTACCCCACAAAACGGTTGTCAAGTACCTTGGATTTCATCTGGACCGCAATTAAACATGGAAAGTGCATATCCAGCAAGAATCTGATGACCTCAACCACAAATTCAGATCTTTGGAGTGGTTACTAAGAAGAAAGCCTAGACTCACCGTTGACAACAAAGTACTCATCTACGAAGCTAAACTGAAACCCGTTTGGACATACGGGATACAACTCTGGGGAACAGCGAAGACCTCAAACACAGAAATACTGCAAAAAAAATGGGGTGCTCAAAGCGATAGTCGACGCCCCATAGTTGACGAAAATGGGCGAAATCCATAAATAGGAAGCTGATCATTCTACAGTAAAAGAGGAAATTAGCCACATGACCTAAGACGTATGAAAAGGCTTCACACACACCTGGGATAATTTACCCCAAAGTGACTAATGAAGGCAACCTGAATTGGGAGGGCATGCCTAACACGCCATTTACTCCATCATAACAATTGCTTATACATAGGGCGCACTGTAAGTTTCCGGAACTGGCCACTTACATAAACAATATTTAAAAATTTATTGCAACATTTGAAAATAGAACTCTTTGGCTGTAGAATGCAGTTTGTTTCATCTGACTGCCTTTTGTTTTTACCTTGTGGCGCCATTTAAAAAATTGTGTGTCTGCATCAACATGGATTTAACTCGGGAAAATTTTCGTGTAATTCGATTTTAAGTGTAATTTGACAGCTCAACAGAGCATCGCTCGGCTTGAAACAGCTTTTGGCAATGAAGCACCATGCAAGACAACTGTTTATAGCTGGTTTGCAGAATTCAAGCGTGGTCGTATCAATCTCAGTGACGAATCTCGCGATGGTCGGCCGTCCACCGCTGTGACCAACAAAAACATCGATGCTGTGCGCCGTATGATTGAAACAGACAGGCATGTGACCTACCATGAAATTCGCGCATCCTTAGAAATAGGCATGAGTCAAATACAATTAATCCTACACAAACATTTGGGTGTGAGAAAGCTGTGCTCGCGGTGGATCCCACACAACTTGACCGAGGCTCAAAAAACGAACCGCGTCACTTGGTGCAGTGCCATGCTTACCAGATTCAACGAAGGTGCGTCAAATTTGGTGTGGGACATAGTAACAGGTGACGAAACATGGATTTATTGCTACGATCCCAAAACAAAGCAGCAATCGAGCGTATGGGTCTTTCAAGATGAGCCGAAACCAACCAAAGTGGCGCGCGTGAAAAGTGCATCTAAGCGGATGATTGCTTCTTTTTTTAATAAAACTGGACACGTGGCTACTGTTGCTTTAGAGAATCGTCGTACAGTGAATAGTGACTGGTACACGACCATTTGTTTGCCGGAAGTTATTGACGAACTCCGTAAAAATAACCGTAAACGCCGTATCATCCTGCACCACGACAATGCTAGTTCTCACACGGCCAGACAGACAAACGACTTTTTGAAGGCGAAAAATGTAGAACTCATGAGTCATCCTGCATACAGTCCCGACCTGGCACCTTGTGACTTTTTTCTGTTCCCAAAAATTAAGAACCAATTACGCGGTCAACGATTTTCATCACCAGAAGAGGCTGTCGAGGAGTATGAAAAACATGTTTCAGAGGTCACCACAGAGGAGTGGCACAAAAGTTTTCAAAACTGGTTTCATCGAATGAAAAAGTGCATAGACGCCAAGGGAGATTATTTTGAAAAACAATAAATTAATTTTGTACCTTTAATAGTATTTTTTCATATTCATTCCGGAAACTTACAGTGCGCCCCACGTAGATAGTCCTAGGACTGATCGCGTGTTTGCAAAATAAAAAAAAATAGAAAAACTAAATCCTCACCAAAATTGTACACCCTATTTTACACCAATAGGTATATTATATTTCAGTGTAAGGCGGGTTCACGCGAAATAGGCAAGTTTAAGTCGTTGAGTTGCGGAAAATTGGCCCGCGATAAACTATATGTGTAAGTCGGTCAAATAAAGGATTTGACGCCAGAAAGAGGATTTGACGCCAGAAATGATATTTGTTTCTCACAATTTGTAAATGGTTACCAAAATTGGAACCCCAATTTGTTCTGAAATGTTATTAAAATACAGGGTGGCCAAAAAGTCGTGGATCAAACGAAACAGGGAGATAAAGGAGGTAATTTCCAACAAAAAATCTTTCTACAGCATGGCCATAAATTCATTGCACGAAAAGTTATGATTTTTTAATTTTTTTTCAATGAAACTACCGATTTTTTTTACAATTTAATCAATAAAAAAGTAAATTGATTTAAATCAATAAAACAAAACGTGTTGTATTATGACTCGATATCGTATCAATACTTCATGAATTGTATTGCAGGTCTTGGTACCAAATTTAACGAGCAATAATTTTTTTTCCGTAAATTGTGAAGCGTTACGAAAAATTACTTCTCACTTTAAGAGCATCCTGTGAAAAAAAAAATGTATCACGGAAAAGTGACCCTGTATTAAAAAATCTTGCCGATTTAATGCTGGTTCAAATGAGGTACAACACTTTACTGTTTGACCTTTAGTTTTGGTTTTATGGTCGTTTTGTCATATTAAGGTGCAAATTTATAAAATGGTAAATTTAAAGGAAAATTTAGATTTTGCTCCTTTTTTCTGTTTTTGTCACACTTAGGATTTATGAAATGGACAGACACTCTTTCACACCAACCATTTAATCCTTTGTCAAAAAAGTGTCTTAGTTCATTTAACGATTTATCTTTTCTAGGAAAAAAAAGGTCCATCACAACTCTGTGAAAATAAAATGGAGCCGATACGAAGAAATTGTGCCTCTCTTTCACACTAACCATTTAATCCTTTGTCGAAAAAGGTCAGAACACCCGTCTTAGTTCAGGTAATGCCGGGCGGAGCGGAGCCGGGGGGGAAGCGCGTGAGTATCTTTCTTTGTTTTGTTTAGTAGTGTCTCACTTTCCGCCTGTGACTACGCACACGGTATTTTTTGTGATCAGTTGCTTACCTGTAACCTGCGCTTCGTTTTTCGACTTGTAATTGATTGCCTACCTGTGACCTACGCTTCGTTTATGGACTTGTAATTGATTGCCTGCCTGTGACCTACGCTTCGTTTATGGACTTGTGATAGATTGCCTATCTGTGACCTGCGCTGTGTGAATCGGAATTTGTGATCGCTACGGATTGGCTAGATAAACGGAAGATGGCTGCTGCGAGGAGAGCATACACCCAACGGGAGTATGCAGAAATGCATTACCTCTATGGCTTTTGCGACGGCAATGCTCGGGCTGCTGCTAGAGAATATCGACAACGCTACCCTGACCGAGACCGTTTCCCGGACTACAGGGTCTTTATGCGCGTGCATAATGCGTACATGGAGGGAACCTTACCCGGTGAGCATGCTGCGAGAACAGGTAGACCAGTGGTACGATTTGACAATGAGGATCAAATACTGAGTCAGCTAAGATGCGACCCTGGTATTAGCCAACGCCAAATATCACGAAATCTCGGGATTCCACGCTCGACGGTGCAGCTCATCATTAAAAGAAATAAATATCACGCTTACCATGTGCAAAGGGTACAAGCTTTGCTGCCCACTGACTATGAACCTAGACTGAGATTTTGCAGAGAGATGCTTAGACGACACAGAGAGGATCCGCAGTTTTTTAACAAAGTTTTATGGAGTGATGAGTCAAATTTTAGAAGAATGGGAATTTTCATCATCCACAATTTACACTTCTACTCCAGAGTGAACCCACATATCATCAGAAATGATCGATTCCAGCATCTGTTTGGTATACATGTGGGCTGGAATAATTGACCAGCAACTTGTGTTACATGAAATGCCACCAAGGCTGAATGATGCTCTGTATTTGAATTTTTTACAAAATAATTTGAAGCAAATACTCAACGAAGCTGAGATTCCTGAAGATAGAGTGGCAGAAATGTGGCTGCAACAAGACGGCGCCCCGCCTCATTACGCTCGAGCAGTTCGAGGTCATTTGAACGAGCGCTTCCCCAACCGGTGGCTTGGTCGAGGCGGACCTACTGCATGGCCACCCCGGTCGCCCGACCTTAATCCAATCGACTTTTTTGTTTGGGGCTATTTCAAAGAAATAGTGTATCAAGGAGAGAACAACACCGAACAAGAACTACGACAAAAGCTCGAGTTTGCTAGGATACAAATTCTTAATAACAGAGGTGCATTCCGCCGATTTTTTTAGGCGGAATGCGAATTTTATTAGGCGGTGCAGATTGTGCATTATGGTCAGAGGTAGGAACTTTGAACATTTAATGTAAAAATTTACGTTTTAATAAAATTACTAAGTCATAATAAAATTGTTTTTTCTTTTATTATTTCATGATGGCTTCTGAAATTACTACATAGTATGTGAGCAAAAATCTAAATTATCCTTTAAATTTACCATTTTATAAATTTGCACCTTAATATGACAAAACGACCATAAAACCAAAACTAAAGGTCAAACAGTAAAGTGTTGTACCTCATTTGAATCAGCATTAAATCGGCAAGTTTTTTTAATACAGGGTCACTTTTCCGTGATACATTTTTTTTTCACAGGATGCTCTTAAAGTGAGAAGTAATTTTTCGTAACGCTTCACAAGTTACGGAAAAAAATTTTTGCTCGTTAAATTTGGTACCAAGACCTGCAATACAATTCTTGTAGTATTGATACTGTTACGCCGGTAGGTTAGGTCAAAAACTTTGAACGTCAATTTCAGTGCTGTAGAGGCGTTTTCAGCAGGCTGAAAAGTCATTTCAGGCCGTTTCAGAAGTTACTCTATCACATATCTAAAGATCGAAATTTCACCCAAGTTGCCGTCGTTTTCAGGCGCCTGAAACGTGTTTTCAGTCCGTTTCAGGGCACCCTCTATCAGATGACGCCGTAACCTGAAAACCCGTTTTCAGGCGTTTTCAGGACCCCTTATGGGCCTCTGAAGCACAAATCGTTATATGGCGAAATATCCGGTAGGAGTGACAGAGATAGCACTACTAGAAAGAGATAGCTATACTCGGAACATTCGAGAAGTGTGTGACAGAGATAGCACTACTAGAAAGAGATAGCTATACTCGGAACATTCGAGAAGGGAGTGACAGAGAGAGTGCACCATTAGAGAGAGACATATATGGTCTCGAATGTTCTCGGCCCGCACGCTGGTCCTTACTAGAATATTCGCGATTTGTGTGGACAATGTGTCCAGAGCGGCTCCGCGGGATATAAAAGGCGACGACGGCCGGCGCGAGTTTAGTTACATTTTAACTGCGATCGAGTGCTAGTACAAGGATAATCGGAGAGAACGACTCTTCGTGTGAATAGTGAGTGCATAATTAGTGAAATAGTGTGTGTGTGATTTAGTGGATTTTATGTACAGTTCGTGTGAATTGTAAGTGCCTAATTTGGGTAATAAAGTGAGTGTTTTAATTAGTGGATTAATTCGTGTTTTTCTATCAAATACGAACCCCACGCTCGTAACATTTGGTGTCAGAAGTGGGATAGAAAATGCCGTTAATGCCACGAGAAACCGAGCCAAAAGGAGTGACGACGCGAAGCCAAACGTCTGGGTCTGGAGACTCGACGCCTGGTACGTCGGAATCACCTGCTCCAGCTGCACAAGGAGTAGACCTCAACGTTATCTTCGTCCTCCTAAAGGAACAAGCGAGAGAGCTAAAGGAACAGTCGCGAAAACAGGAGGAACGGGCCAGGAAACAGGAGGAACAGGCCAGGAAACAGGAAGAACAGACTCTAATCCTCCAGAATGAGCTTAGGGAACAAAAGGATCACCAGGAGGTACAGGCACGAATGCTTCGTGAGGTACATGAGTCCACGACCGAATGGAAGAGAGAGTTGTTCGAGGTCCAGGAAAAACTGGCCGATATGGATGAAAAACTGGAGAGTCGAGTCCATGATGTCGATAAAAAAATTGAGACCTGTGAGAGCCGTCTCCAAAAACTTGAGATCAAAGTGGCTAATGGTCCAAGTACCTATGTACCCAACGCATCGGTGTCCGGAGGCGGCAGGTTCAAAGTGCCCCCCTTTGACGGTAGCTCATCGTGGACTGCCTATAAGCTGCAGTTCGAGTCTGTTTCCCAGGCTAATGGTTGGAGTAAGGAGCAAGCCAGGACAGCACTGACGTTGGCGCTGCGCGACGAGGCTCTTACCATACTAGAGGCTCTGGGAAACGACCGGACGTACGACCGCCTTCTAGAAGCCTTGGAGGCACGATACGGTGACAGTCACCTGGAGCACGTGTTCCGAGCTCAGTTAAAGGACAGGACACAAGGACGTAACGAGTCCTTACAACAGTGGGCCCTGGAAATCGAGAAGTTGGTTAGGAAGGCCTATCAACGTACGTCAGCATCCTTTGTGGACAGTATGCTGGTGCAGGCCTTCATCGATGGGATCCGGGATCTGGAAGTGAGGGCAGCCGTGCGATTGGGACATCATGGCAGCCTAAAGGATGCAGTAGCCCACGCTCTCGAGGTGGAAGCTGTACGACAGGATTCATCCAGGCCTTTCAGGGTGCGAAAAGTGTCGACTACGAAGCCAGTAGATTCCCGCCGCGAATTTGGGCCACGTTGCTACCATTGTGGAGAACGTGGTCACCTGCAGTCAGGCTGTCCAAAAAGGACTAGGAGGGACAGAGACCCCGCTCCAATGGCGAGGAAAATAGGCTCTGTGGAGTCAGAGCCCCAACAGGGAAACGAATAAAAGCCAGGACTATGGGACGAGTGCTGGCTGGCGGTCGAAATGTCCCAATTATGATATCACAGGCAAACGACGGGAATAGTCTGGTTGTCAATGGAGAAATCTGTGGAATACCATGTCTCCTTACCATAGACACTGGAGCTTCTCGGACTGTGATTAGCTCTCGGCTACTGAGACACCTGACCAGAGATCATCTAGTCCGACCTAGGCATCTCCAGCTGCAAACTGCTACCGGCCAGTACATTTCCGTCCAAGGAGAACGAGAGTTAGCTGTGAAAATAGGTGAAAAAGAATACTGGCATAAAGTGATCGTTGCTAACATCGTCGACGACTGCATTATTGGATTGGATTTTATGAGGAGACATGACTGTAAAATCGACTTGAAGGTTGGAGTTCTAAAGTTTGGAGTTGATGAGATTCCTATACAAGGTGGAGTAAATGGAAATGTTTACTGTACCAGGAGAACCATTCTTCAACCAAGGTCACAGGTTTTAGTTCCAGTGAAATTTCCGAGCTCCACAAGGCCGCAATCTCACCGCTGTGTGGTGGTAGAGAGGTTGGATGCTGATAAACCGTGGATAACAGCCCGTACATTGGTAACCACGGCACCTACAGCATTTATAAGGATCCTTAATCCAAGCAACACGGAATGCGTCCTCAATAAAGGAACGCTGGTCGGATCATGCCAAGAAATTTCTTGGGTAAGAGGCTGCCGGGAATCTGAGGTAAACGTGAAACCTGGGCATGTTAAGCCTTCAATAGATGTTGAAAAACTACTAAATGACTTCAGGGAGCACCTTACCGAGGAGGAATTCCTTAAGGCGCGTAGCTTACTGCTACGATATCGCAACGTCTTTTCTTCGCATGATGATGACATTGGAAGAACTGGAGTGGTTCAGCATGAGATCGACACTGGGGAAACTATGCCTATCCGATAGCGCCCTCGGAGAGTTCCAGTAGCTCGGGAGAAGGAGGTTGAGGGCATGATCGAGGAAATGCAAAGAAGCGGCGTTATTGAACCTTCAACAAGCCCGTGGTGTTCTCCCGTAGTTTTGGTTAAGAAGAAGGACGGCACCATGAGATTCTGTATTGACTACCGTCGACTTAATGATGTAACCAAGAAGGACAGTTATCCACTTCCACGAATCGACGACACTTTAGACACATTGAACGGAATGAAATGGTTTTCAACGTTGGATCTGAAAAGTGGCTATTGGCAAGTCGAAATCAAGGACAAGGATAAGGAGAAAACGGCCTTCTCTACTGGCAAGGGACTCTGGCAGTTCAATGTTATGCCATTTGGACTGTGTAATGCACCAGCCACATTTGAGAGATTAATGGAACAAATATTAGCTGGACTTCTAGGAGAAACTTGCTTGGTCTATTTGGATGACATCATTATCGTTGGTAAAGACTTCAACGACCACTTGAATAAATTGGAGCAGGTGCTAGGCAAACTACGAGGGGCAAATCTGAAACTCAGTCTGAAGAAATGCTCGTTTTTCAAACGTAAAGTGAATTACTTGGGACACGTGATTTCGAAGGACGGCATCCAGACAGATCCTGGGAAGATTAGCGCCGTGAAGGATTGGCCGACGCCAAAAGACAAGACTGCAGTACGTGCCTTTTTGGGGCTTTGTTCATACTACAGACGTTTTGTGAAGAACTTCTCGGATATAGCAAAGCCTTTGCATCAATTAACGGAAGAAAAGCGATCATTTGACTGGAACGAACAATGTGAGTCAAGTTTCAACGAGCTTAAAGGAAGACTTTGTGAAACGCCAATATTGGGGTATCCAAACCCGGATGAGGATTTCATTGTGGATACAGATGCTAGTAATACTGGAATTGGAGGTGTCTTGTCGCAAAAGAAAGGAGATAACGAAGTTGTGATTGCATATTTCAGTAAGTCATTGTCAAAACCAGAGAGGAATTACTGTGTAACTCGGAGGGAATTGCTAGCAGTTGTCAAGACGTTACAGCATTTCAGCAAATACCTGCTGGGCAAAAAGTTTCGTATCAGAACTGACCATGCTGCTTTAAAGTGGTTGCTAGAATTTATAAACCCCGAGGGACAAGTGGCGAGATGGATTGAACAACTGCAGGAGTATGATTTCATCATCGAACACCGTAGTGGGAAATCACATGGAAATGCTGACGCCCTATCACGTAGACCTTGTGCGGACAACTGTAAACATTGCTCAAGACAAGAAGGCAAGGAATGTGTTCGAATGATGAGAACTGATACGGTTAGCGACGAGTGGAGTGATGAAATCATGCAGCAAGCGCAACAAGAGGACCCTGACGTGAGACCCATTTTTGATTGGATTAATGCTGGCGCACCTAAACCAAGATGGTGTGATGTAGCTCCTATGAGTGCGGTAACAAAAAGCTACTGGGCACAATGGGATAGCTTGGTTATGCATAATGGCGTTCTATGTAGAAAATGGGAATCAACAAATGGGAAGGATGCTTACCTGCAAGTCGTTGTCCCAAAGAAAAGGGTGAAAGAAGTTTTGAGAAGCTTTCACGATGGAACATCCGGTGGACACCTTGGAGTAAAAAGGACCCTAATGAAAATTCGGCAACGTTTTTATTGGATTCACTGTCGAGAAGATGTTGAAAATTGGTGTAAACGATGCACTAACTGTGCATCAGTCAAGGGACCGCATACCCGTAGCCGAGGAACGCTCAAGTTGTACAACGTAGGAGCTCCTTGGGAAAGGGTTGCATTAGATGTCGCAGGACCTTTCCCAGCATCGGACTCCGGAAACAAGTACATTCTTGTCGTGATGGATTACTTCACGAAGTGGCCTGAAGTATTTGCCATTCCTAATCAAGAAGCGGTAACCATAGCTGAAAAGTTAGTGAACGAAGTATTCTGCCGGTTTGGGGTACCACTCGAAATCCACAGTGATCAAGGAAGAAACTTCGAGTCTGCGGTCTTTCAGGAGACTTGTCGCATAATGGGAATTCATAAGACGAGGACTACGGCGTATCATCCACAGTCAGATGGAATGGTTGAGAGATTTAACCAGACACTGGAGAGACATCTAGCCAAGGTCGTTGAGAGCCATCAAAAAGATTGGGATCGGCATATCCCCCTCTTCCTGTTGTCTTATAGGTCCGCAACTCACGAAAGTACTGCGGTTACTCCATCGTATGCGAATTTTGGAAGAGAACTCCGTCTGCCTGCAGATCTCCTGACTGGACGTCCGCCCGATATACCGAGGACCATCACGGAATATGCAAATGATTTGCGGGATCGGATTGATGATGTTCACAGCCTGGTACGTGAACACGGGCTCCACGCTAGCATAAAGATGAAAACCCGATATGACCGGAAGTCTTATCAAGTGGGTTTTGAGGAAGGTTCGTTGGTGTGGCTACATAACCCTATGCGACGAGTAGGAAAGTCCCCGAAACTATCTCCGAATTGGGAAGGGCCTTACAAGGTAGTCACCAAAATAAACGACGTCACGTATCGAATCCAGCGGAATCCTCGTAGTCCGAGCAAGATTGTTCATGTTGACCGGCTAGCCAGATACCACGGAAATAATGATGCTCGGGACGAGCATGTCTTAGGAGGGGGTAGTGTTACGCCGGTAGGTTAGGTCAAAAACTTTGAACGTCAATTTCAGTGCTGTAGAGGCGTTTTCAGCAGGCTGAAAAGTCATTTCAGGCCGTTTCAGAAGTTACTCTATCACATATCTAAAGATCGAAATTTCACCCAAGTTGCCGTCGTTTTCAGGCGCCTGAAACGTGTTTTCAGTCCGTTTCAGGACACCCTCTATCAGATGACGCCGTAACCTGAAAACCCGTTTTCAGGCGTTTTCAGGACCCCTTATGGGCCTCTGAAGCACAAATCGTTATATGGCGAAATATCCGGTAGGAGTGACAGAGATAGCACTACTAGAAAGAGATAGCTATACTCGGAACATTCGAGAAGTGTGTGACAGAGATAGCACTACTAGAAAGAGATAGCTATACTCGGAACATTCGAGAAGGGAGTGACAGAGAGAGTGCACCATTAGAGAGAGACATATATGGTCTCGAATGTTCTCGGCCCGCACGCTGGTCCTTACTAGAATATTCGCGATTTGTGTGGACAATGTGTCCAGAGCGGCTCCGCGGGATATAAAAGGCGACGACGGCCGGCGCGAGTTTAGTTACATTTTAACTGCGATCGAGTGCTAGTACAAGGATAATCGGAGAGAACGACTCTTCGTGTGAATAGTGAGTGCATAATTAGTGAAATAGTGTGTGTGTGATTTAGTGGATTTTATGTACAGTTCGTGTGAATTGTAAGTGCCTAATTTGGGTAATAAAGTGAGTGTTTTAATTAGTGGATTAATTCGTGTTTTTCTATCAAATACGAACCCCACGCTCGTAACAATACGTTATCGAGTCATAATACAACACGTTTTGTTTTATTGATTTCAATCAATTTACTTTTTTATTGATTAAATTGTAAAAAAATCGGTAGGTTCATTGAAAAAAAAATAAAAAATCATAACTTTTCGTGCAATGAATTTATGGCCATGCTGTAGAAAGATTTTTTGTTGGAAATTACCTCCTTTATCTCCCTGTTTCGTTTGATCCACGACTTTTTGGCCACCCTGTATAACCTCTTTTTTACTCCGATAAATATTTGCTACTATAAAAAAACATTACTTTCCTCAAAAATTTTAAGTTTGCCTAATTAAAGTAGCATCTTGTCTATAATTTATTATCATATATATAGCTCAGGGTGCCCTTGTTACTTATTTAACTTGCAATGTATGTATGTGCTACCGTTACAATGCAGAACGCGTTAGTGTGCACATTAACTAGGTAATTTGCAGATTTGGTACGAACATGAGGTCGCCTCCCGCCGCTCTGCTTCGTTCGGCTCCATGTTGTATTATAAAGTTGTGATAGGTCATACAACACAACCTAACTTTAGTATTCTGACAAAAAGTGACCTATAGCAACCAATTCTGTGAAACTATAGGGGAATATAGTCAGCCGCAAACATATTTGACACGAAATAGTTTAGTTTCGGTCTACACCCTAGGTGCTACGCAGACAAAAGACGGCGTAAGGCATAAGGCGTAAGGTACGTTTGATCTTCGCCGGGTTCTGTTTGCGAAAGCGGCTAAGATCAAACGTTATCTAGCTATCTAGCGCCCTACACCTACATTTTATTGCAAGCGTTGCAGTTTATTTGAAACACGTTAGCGTGTTAATAATGGTCGAGCTACTTAAAAAAATGTGAATTACAAGATAGCCATTAAGTACACGGGTACTTTAGATTAAAACAATAATTTTCAGCGATAGTTCTGAAAAATATTCCCATGGGGAGGCAGTAGCAAGTCATCAATTTTTTGTAAGTATGAGTTTTTTTTTTCTCAGAAACCTATCGTGTGTGGTATCAAATGAAAGGGCTTCATGAGCCGGTTCCGAAAAAATATATTACACAATTACCTTTCGGCAACCTGTATTCTAAAATCCAAGAAATATTCTCAAAACAGTTTGGGCTCCTCCGTAGGAGAGAGGCTTGGTCAATTTTTGTTAAACATTCGCCAAATGTCCCTTAATATAGTCATATCAAACCTCAAAAGGCCGAAAGTGTTGTATATTTTCAGAAACGGCTGATGAAGCCCTATTATTGATACCACACACGATAGGTTTCTGGAAAAAAAATAGTAAAATCTAATACAAAAATATATGACGCCATTACTGTTACCTAACAGTAATGGCGTCATATATTTTTGGTATATACCTATATACCTACTAATTCAGTGTTTTTATGTGCGGTTTAAGAATTCCCGTTTTTAAATAAATTTATTGTCACCCTCTTAAAATTAGACAAGGAGGCGTCCATTAATTACGTGAGGTCTTCAGGGGGAGGGGGTCGAATTGAGTCTCACCCAATTTTACGTGGGGGAGAGAGGGGTCTCAGAAAATATCACATATTTTTCTCCCTCAAAAACAGTGAATAATTATGAAAATTTTGGTTAAATTAAATTAAAAAAACGTTTGTTGAATAAATTATGGCGAATCTGACACAACGACAACTGCAGCCTTATGGCGTAACTCTCTGAAGTTCATAGCGTGTGTCTATGGTTCATCTCATGCTCATACAATTTCATCGATTGCGGGGTATCACCGAAGGCTTCTAGGTATCATTCAATGAGCTTGGGTTTGGCCTCCATTATGATGCTACTTGCGTGATACCAATTTGACAGATGAAGCTGGTGCAAGGTGTCAAACGTAAAAGTCTTTAAGAAGTTCATAGCTCAGACGACTTACGCCATAGGGATCGGTTATTCTAACTAAAGTAAAAATAATGAAGCAAATTAAGATTTTCTTTCTTTCTTTTTAAGGTTCCTTACCGTAAAAGGGAAAAAAGAACCCTTATAGGATCACTTTATAGTCTGTCTGATCGTCTCGTCTGTCTGTCTGTCAAGACCCTTTTTCTTTAGAACGCGTAGAGATATCAAGTTTAAATTAATATCAATTACTCAGGTCTGTGGTCCCTTGGAGCTGCAAAAAACAAACTTCTCCACGAAATCCAAAGGCATTTTATGTCGAAAATTTAATCAGTTGCTTGGTACTAGAAAGGGAATCAAAACCTGTAGGGTACTTCCCGTTGACCTAGAAATATACATATCGGCACCTTTTATGCAATGAATCATTGAATACGACGATTTTAATGATTTCTAACTCGATTGTTGTACTAGAAGTTTAAAAATTACATAGTCCAGCACCATCACCAGGTCACCTAGATGCAGCCTATAGTCGGTATTAAGTTATGCACATTTACGAATTATGTGGGTATTTACCCACCTAGTATAACGTTTTTTGGTTTTAGCCATTGATTTCTCGTCCGAGTCTTGATCGCAAGCAGACGTGTGTCCAGTTTTAATCAAAAGTCATAAATATACTGCGTCCTAAATTAACCTTTATTCAAATCAACGAAGTGGTCATAACTGTATCTAATTGCGAAAGTGAAAGGCGCTGGATGACCTTCGACGCCCCGAGAGCCGTGAGTACCGCTCTGCTCTGCACCCCGCCTCACACACCTCGGGTATCCGAGATAGCAATATTGCTGTCCTACTCACCCGTCGCAGGCGCACAAGTGCTACGCTACTGGCTGCTACGGGCAATATCTGCTACGCGGCGACACGACGTAGCACAGGCCAGTGTTCCGCGGACTATTATGTATACAAGTACTAGACGCTACGACTCACGACTCGCCTAATAACGGAAATTACAAAATGGATACCTCTCTAAATAAGTGGTACTCAGAGACAGACGTTTCATCAATGGACATACAGAACCATACCCCGACAAATTTTGTAGCATCAAGACAACCCAAGAGAAAAAGAAATGAAGAAAAAGACTATGGTGAATTTAAGGAGGAAATGAAAGCTATGCTCGAATCTTTCATCGAGAGACAAGATCGAGAATCCGTAACAAAGGAAATTCGCCAGTCCATTAACAACATAGAAAACTCACTGACGATTCTTAGTGAGCAGAATGAAGACCTCAAAAAGAAGCTTGATATGATGGAATCTGAAAAAAGAAAAGACCGAGAATATATAACACTGTTGGAAGATAAACTGGAAGATATGCATAGGCAAAGTAGAAAGACATGTATTGAAATTAGAAACGTCCCATACAAGAAGGACGAAACTCAACAGGACCTGCTGACAATGACACAGGAACTTTCCAAAACAATTGATGTTCATGACTTCTCAAATAAGGATGTACGAGACATATTTCGCGTGAAGAAAAAGGAGCACAACAAAACAGTGGTTGTCGAGCTGCAGTCCGCCTTGGTAAAAAAGGACATCCTGTTTGCCGCAAAAAAGTATAACTCCAAAAATAAGTCGGCCAAGCTCTGTGCTAGACACCTCGGAATCACAGAAAAATCAGACGAGCCAATTTTCATCGCTGAGCAACTAACACCGAAAGCAGTGCGACTTTATTTTCTCGCTCGAGACCTAGCAAAATCGAAAGCTTATAAATTCTGTTGGACCGCTTACGGAAAGGTGAATGTAAGGAAGGATGAGCAATCACCGTTCATTAACATCACCAGTGAGGAGCAAGTACAACGTCTTATGAACGTCACTAAATGACTAGCTACAGTTAGATGGTATTTAATGAAGCTTAATTTCATCTTATATTTAATACTAGTTAAGTACACATTGAAAAAACAAACAAACACAAATACTCATTACAACAACCACATAACAAACACACCTCCCTTAACACATACATACACATATACCCCAGAACTACCAGTTTATACTTATATCCTGAAACTATTTGCAGTAGAACACCACCGGACCCTACAACACCTTACAAATGGCTAATTTAACGACTAGACTTCAAGATATAGATCAAATAGAAATAGCAGAGTCAATTAAATGTACTATTCAGGACCTTAATAAAATGATCAATATTAAAACTTCGGACATCACAATACTTTCTCAAAATATGAGGAGCATATATGCAAACACTAGTGACCTACAAATAAACCTTCACGAATTAAACTTCGCAGTTGATGTTATGGTCACAGAATGTAGAATTGATAAACACAAAAATCTGCCTAATATTATACCATACTCATCACTTTCTACGACAAACCATTTGAATCAGAACGATGGCGTTGTCGCATACGTTAAAGATGGCTGCAGAGCCAGTGTTCGGGAAATAGTACTGGTCCATGCATCATGTTTAGAGATTACTCTTGATAACATGGTAGTGTTAGGTATATACCGCTCACCCTCAAACGATAATATACACTGGACAGCAAATAAACCGAGCCACCCGCTACCTAGGCACTCTAATTCGATTTTCTCAAAAACTAAAAAACCTACAATTATCAAAGTTGTACCTACAGAAAGTGCGTTTCATGGTGATTAAAATGAAAGGAAACTCATTGGGTTTAATCAATATTTCAGTGTTTATTAAGGATTTTACAAAGAAGAGTCGTTTTCCAGTCGTGACAATCGTTAGTAATGATAAAGTGAAAAAAAAATTAAAGCCAAAAACAAAGATAAAATCAAAAAAAAGTTTTTGATCAATATTCCGTATTCCCTCCCCTTGCTCGGATAACTGCCAGCATCCTTGTATTCATCGACCTTACGAGCCTGACGATAAAATCTTGAGGAATTGTATTCCACTCCTCTTCAATTGCGATTTGCAGCTCTGGAAGCCTTGTTGGAGCAGGTACCCGGGCTCGAACCCGACGTTTCAGCTCATCCCATAAGTGTTCTATCGGATTCAAGTCCGGGCTTCGAGCTGGCCAGTCCATCGTACGAATGCTGACGTCGCGTAGATACTGGGTCACCACATGAGCAACATGAGGCCGTGCATTATCATGCATCAATTGCATATCCTGTCCGATATATCCTGCGTAAGGTACCACATGGTCTGCGAGGATTTTAGTAATGTAGCGATGAGAAGTCAGTCCACGTGTACGGCCCGTCGGTTCGATGAAAACTAACGCCGTATGTGCTGTTAACGAGATGCCGCCCCAGACCATTACAGATCCTCCTCCATAAGCAACAGTTTCCTCGATGCAACACTGAGAATAACGTTCTCCAGGGCGACGATATACTCTCTGACGTCGATCACTTCCATGTAGACTCACCCTGGTCTCATCAGTGAAGAGTACATTACTCCACTGCTCTAATGTCCAATCCCTATGCTCTCGAGCAAATTCAAGACGTGCTCGACGGTGTGCTACCGTTAATGCTGGGCCTGTTGCAGCTCTTTTTGGGGTCAGGTTCCGTTCAGCAAGTCTCCTTCTGACGGTATCTGAACTTATGACCACTTGGCGTTCGTCACGCAGACTTTGTTGGACTTGAATTGCGTTGAGGTGGCGATTTCGCAGAACAGTAAGGTGGATATAACGATCATCTGCTGCTGATGTAGCCCTAGGTCTGCCCGTACCTGGACGGCGATCGAATGCTCCAGTCTCTAGGTATCGTCTGTAAACTCGTTGCACCGAAGATCTGCTGATTCGAAGCCTTCGAGCGACTTCACGTTGCGCAATGCCTGCTTGAAGTAATGCTACAGCTTGAGCTGCTTCCTGAGGTGTTGTATCCATTATTAATCGAAAAAAGTAGCAAAAACACACGCGTCTGAGCAAACGATGGGCAAAAACTAAAGAAATGATAAGAAATATCCGACTACCCTCATTGTAGAGAAAAAGAACGCTAATTTCAAACTCTGGTGAAAACAGAGCAAATCGTTAGCATTGTGTTTGTTGCTTGATTACAATGTGAGTTGACGGTACTTTCGAATTAATTTGTAGTCATTTTAATCACCATGAAACGCACTTTTTGTAGGTATAACTTTGATAGTTGTAAGTTTTATACTTTTTGAGAAAATCGAATCAGAGTTCCTAGGTAGCGGGTGGCTCGGTTTATTTGCTGACCAGTGTAGATCCTTTCCTAGAATCTCTAAATACACATTTAGAGACACTAAAATCAATCAAAAATATTATAATCACAGGAGACATTAACATAAATATAATACCTAGATCAACTGAAACAGCAAAAGAACGCACAAATAGACTACATTACCTGGACATGTTGTCTGCCCACGGTTTACTACCAGGGCACTCACTACCGACCAGGGAAAATAGCTGTTTAGACCACTTTAACCTGAATATTGATAAAACAAAAAGTAGTGCTTTCATTGCTGTTTTGGACACGACGATAACGGATCATGCAATGATCTTATTAAAACTGTCTGAAATTCAAACGGAAAGTCGCAGTCAATAAACTAAAACTGTTATTGATTATGATGGGGCACTTGAGACTTTAAAACATATAAACCTATCAGACTTAACACTAGAAATGGACCCTAATAAAATTACTGATAAATTAGTGAGTAACATAACTAAATCATTAGAGGACAACACAAGTATAATACAAATTACTAAGAGTAAACGTATCATTAAACCCTGGATAACCCCAGGCATACTACGATGTATTAAAAATAGAAATAAGATCCAAAAAAAACTTCGTTCTAATCCAGACAATGAAACACTTAAAATCACATTCAGAAGATATAGGAATTTTTGTAATAATTTAATTAAGAAACTGAGGAGGAAGTATGAAAGGGAAGAAATAGAAAAAAGTAGTAATAACCCAAAGTTATAGTCTTTATGGAAAGCTATAAACAAAATTAGCAACTACAAACCAAGTAAAATCACAAACTTGGATCTGCTAAGATACAAATCAACAACAGACGAATCAGTAAATTCTGTAAATGATTATTTTGCTCATATAGGGAAGAAGCTTGCTGAAGAGATCGTAAATAATCCAATGAATCAAAATAAGGAAGTGAAATTACCTAATACACAACTACAATCTTTCACTCTACTCGACACGGACTATCAAGAAGTAGACACGAGTCTTAAAGCAGATAGTCAGGGTGGGACGGTATCACGACAAAATTCCTAAAACAAGCTAGATTTATAGTTGTGCCTATCATCTCCCACCTGGCAAACGTGTGCTTTGA
Organism: Argyresthia goedartella; assembly: GCA_949825045.1. Taxonomy (NCBI): domain Eukaryota; kingdom Metazoa; phylum Arthropoda; class Insecta; order Lepidoptera; family Argyresthiidae; genus Argyresthia; species Argyresthia goedartella. Next base: position 27,189,423 of record OX463812.1, on the reverse strand, counting down.
GTATGGAGAATTCCCTGTATCTATGAAACAATCTATAATCACACCAGTTTACAAAAGTGGGGACAAGGGGGAAGCTGGAAACTATCGCCCCATATCCGTTCTTACGTCTATATCGAAAATACTCGAAAAACTAATAAACTGCAGATTGATAAACTACTTACAGAAATTTGACATACTCTCAAAATCGCAATTTGGTTTTAGGGAAGGCTTATCCACAGAGGACGCTGTCACAGCACTCACATCACTTATAGTGGAAAATGTCGATAAAAAACTTAAATGCATGACAGTCTTCCTTGATTTAAAAAAGGCGTTTGACACCGTGTCAGTGCCTATCCTCATCCGGAAGCTAGAAAATGTAGGTATTAGGGGAAATTCACTTTCTTTACTGTCAAGCTATCTAAAGAATAGAAAACAGAGACACGGATATTACTTTTGGGGTACCACAGGGCAGCGTCCTAGGCCCTAAGTTGTTTTTAATATATATAAATGACTTGTGCAACATTAATATAGCAAAGGGGCAGGTCTTTTCTTATGCTGATGATACAGCGATAGTCTTTACTGGGACCTCATGGAATGATGTTCGCGAGAGTACGGAGGCAGGTCTTGCTGAGGTTAGTACCTGGTTACGGAATAACCTTCTTACGTTGAATACATCTAAAACAAACTACATATGCTTTACCCCATACGTATCCACACAACCAGAAGCAAATTTTAAAGTAAGAATACACGAATGCAGTTACCATAATCTTGCCTCTTATTGTTCGTGTCCGTTGATCGAAAAAGTGACACATACAAAATACTTAGGTGTTATGCTGGATCAACGTCTATCCTGGCACTTTCAGATTGACTTAGTTTTGAACAGAATACGTAAACTCATCTGGCTCGTTAAAACTATGAAACACATAACAACAAGAAGTTTGCTGATGTCTATATACAGATCACTGGCACAATCCATCATTGCATACTGTTTGCCAATTTGGGGTGGGGCTATTAAATCAAAAATGATTGATATTGAAATAGCTCAGAGAACGCTTCTAAAGGTTATACACTTTAAACCACGTAGATTCCCAACTGACGAACTCTATAAACTTAGTGAAGTACTCTCCGTAAGGAAACTGTATGTTTTAAATCTAATACTAAAAACACATAAGACACTCAAAGTCGAAAGTCCCGCATCACGTTGTAAAATCAAAGTTTGCTGAAACACAAATCACAAAAAGAGCTTCAATCCTGTATAATCAGGCAAATAGATATATTAAAATTCATGATAAGACCCTTTATGACTGTAAGACAGCAGTAACAAGATGGCTAATGAATAAATCATATAATGAAATCGAAACTCTTATTGAAAATAATGTGATACTAAATAAACAAACTAAAACACTTACACCATAGTATTTCCATATAATATTTACAAAAAGCTAAATATGTTCACAGCTAAATACTTAAATAATAAAATAAACTAATCATAAACTGGTTGATAACGCAAGCACACACACACACACACACACACTCCCCATCTTGCACACAACACATACACCCTACACACACTCACTACACACACACAAACACGCACACACCCTCAAACACACACCTCCTCACACACACATTTCACACTCACATCGACACTTACATACTTACGGACGATATTTCAATCCCAAAATAAGCCAGAACTATTGATAACACTATTGTAAACTACGTCGTTTTGAATTTTGGCTGAGTAAATAAAGTTGTATCACACACAAACGTATGATTAATGTTTTCACATCTTTATTTTTCATTATTTTATAAATTGTTTAACTCAACTCTAAGATGACTTGGAATGAGAGAGCGAAGTCTTCTGGTACAGGTACTTTTACTTAAAAGAAGGCTTCAGCCTAAACAATGTAAATGATTTTCCTTGTTAAACAATAAACATTTTTGTATTTTGTATTTCGAATATAAAATCTATATAATTTAGCTGTTTACAAAATAACAAAAAAAGCTGAAATATGTCTCGTTTCTGTCGGCTGTGGGATTTTTTCTATGGGCGTGACGGTTCTCCTTTGGCAAGAAGCATGAAGTGATGGAAAAATTCTAAAAATAAAATTTTCTGTCAGCTGCCTTTCTGTCGTCTGTTAAGACACGTTATCAAGTTGAAATTAATATCCATAAGGTACACAAGTCTGCAGTCTCTTGAAGTTGTGAAACAATCAAACTTATAGGCCGAAGGACAAGAAAAAAATAATGCTGAATTTGCTTGATACTCGCAGGGGAATCAAAACCTACAGGGTACTTGCCGTTGACCTAGAAGTATGAAATTTGGCATGACCGTCTTATATTATAGCACAAATAAAGGAAAATCGCACCCCAAAGTCTTGTGCTGAGCTTCCCGCTCGGCTAGTTTTTTTCGCTAGAGTAAGTCCTGTTAGTATGATAATACCATGTAAGTTTTTTTTTCAGGCCACAGCAACTGGGTGCTTTGCATCAGCTGGTCACCAGACGGCTTCAAGTTGGCGTCAGCATGCAAGCAAGGGCGCGTGATACTGTGGGACCCCAAAACAGGACTACAAATAGGAAAGACCATGGTCGGGCATAAGCAATGGGTCACAGCAATGGCCTGGGAACCTTATCACATGTATGTACTTTGAAGAACTGTTCTTGAAGCTCACTGAATAGTAATAAAATGACATTAAAATAATAGGCAACTCTAACTTAAGTAATAAAACTATAGCGGTTCAGTCCTGGTAAATGCACGTCATACTTGACTTGCCACTATTTAGTCGATAGCAACTGGTTATGAAGTAGTGTGAATTTTGAGTGTTGGCCTCTAGCCCGATAGTGGAGTATTAGTAAGATTGAGCAATACTCTGCTCAATCTTACTAATATCCGGGTATGGGCCCCTCGGTGGGGACATTAACGAGCTACGTTTATTATTATTATTTAATAACTTTGTTCTTTGCAGAAACCCCGAGTGCAGAAAACTGGCCAGTGCTTCAAAAGATGGTGATGTTAGAATATGGGATACCGTCAGTTGCAATACAATACTCAGTCTAACCGGTCACTCCAAAGCTGTGACATCAGTCAAGTGGGGTGGCAGTGGACTCATTTACACATCATCCCAAGACAGGACAATCAGAGTAAGTTTTTTTAAATTAATTAAATGAATGCAACTGAAGACGAAGAAACTTTCTCTTTTCCTTTATTTTTCTGGACCCTAAATTTATCAGTAATAAAATATTTATTTTTGTTGATTTGAGGTATGGCGTGCTGAAGACGGCATTTTGTGCAGGATCCTGGAAGGGCACGCCCACTGGGTCAACACGCTGGCGCTCAGCACTGATTATGTTCTACGAACAGGACCTTTCCATCCAATCCTCGACCAGCAGGGCTATGTTACTGACAGTAAGTTGTATTGCCACTATAACTGCACTTACCAAGTGCAAACTGATAAACTGAAACAAGGCTTTGTGCCTGAGAAACTACAAGGTGATCCCAGTTTGGATATAATGTAGCACGCTCCCTAGTTTGGGGTTTAGGAATCACTATTTATTTAACAATAAATTGCATTGTCGTTGCGGGCGACGTCTTCAGCTCCAGAGCTAGCAAGAGTGTCGAGTGTGGGCCAGCCGTCAATGTCGTCACGACAGAAGGCATAGATCCCACAGGGGCTACTGCCTACGCCTGCCATTTTGGTGCCCTAACTATCGCTGGGTCTGTTTGATCCTCACACTGGTTGCTTGTTTCCCAGAGAGCATCCTACAGCAGCGTGCCAAGGAGCGCTACGACGCTGTCTGCTCAGCCGGTGCCGAGCGCCTGGTGTCGGGCTCCGACGACTTCACGCTGTTCCTCTGGCTGCCAGAGAAGGAGAAGCGGCCGCTTGCGAGAATGACCGGCCATCAGCAGCTCATCAACGATGTCAAGTTCTCGCCGGACACGAGGTTTGCGTTGTCTGTATAGAGTTTATTGCATTCTAGATAGAGATGCGTATTTCGGAAGATCCAGTAACTGGGAAAGTCACACTAGAGAATCCGACCACCAGCCCGTGTTCAGCGGACGTACCTTCTCACCAATTATCCATTTACGTGATCCCGGCTAGTGCCTATGGTGAGTTGTGACAGAAGGCCCTTTTCAGCATTGCATCAACAACGGCACTCAACTCACCTTCAGTAGGCGTACGAGCGAACATAACGTGTTGGCTTTAGAGTAAAACTGCTGCATATAACAAACAACTGCTTATAATGTTGACTTCCAATCTGTTATGGTTGGTGTGCAGGATAATCGCATCAGCATCGTTCGACAAGTCAGTGAAGCTGTGGGAGGCGAGCACGGGCAAGTTCATCACGACACTGCGCGGACACGTACAGGCGGTCTACATGGTGGCGTGGTCCGCCGACTCGAGGCTGCTGCTGAGCTCTAGCGCCGACTCCACGCTCAAAGGTAATCAGCTGGGTATAATAGAATTATTTTACTTTTATTTTATATTCTTAAGAGAGGTAACAGCTGTAATTATTAAGCAGTTACAAGTAAAAACAAAGTTATGAGCTAATAATAACCTCCCAGTTAATTTACTGAACATGTGAACTGGGTACTTCCGAATCGACATAATAGCATTAATTGACAAAGACTACGAGTACAACACACACCACACCAACACTACTCATCATCTAAAGACTACGAGTACAACACACACCACACCAACACTACTCATCATCTAACGATGCAACTAATTGCCTTATGAAGTGAACCCTTATTGATTGAGCACTGTCATTAAATATATCAATGCCATCGCCACTACAGAGACTGTTAAAAGTAGAACATGCTCTTACCAGAAACGAGTTTTTCCTAAAGTTGCTATGAAAACGGGGCAACTGAAAGAGAGGACGTCTACGAGCACCAGCAACACGAACTTTCAGTTTAATTTTGCTAAGCAGAGAAGGACAATCTACAGATCCCCTCAGTATTTTCATAACGAAAACAATATCGGCGACATCCCTACGTAGCTTTAGAGGGAGGAGATGCAGTCGTGCACACCGATGCTCATAATCAACCTGCGGCAGTTTGATGATAGTGTCATGTCATCAGGGTGAGGCAAGTTACTGTGCTCTGCTGCTTTTAAGTATAGTCCAAGTCAGGATTGATGGCCAGAGGGTAAAGAGGAAAGACGCGGAGGGGGCAACGTCCCGCACGCCCGCAAAGCCCCTGTCAACTTTGTCATAGTACTGCGCAAGTTCGCATTGACGCTGTTTATCGATTTCGGTCTTGCTAACTTTGAAGCTTGCACTTGTGCTTGTATATATAAAATGGCATCAGCTGCCCCTTCGACCAATAATCCATTCTCAGCACGAGAACTAGCTAGAAAAGTACTGGAAAATTGTGACATTGATTGGAAAAAAATCGAAAAATATGTCCAGAAACTAGAAAATGAATAAGTACCCAGTACGAAATGATATACGACTCAGTCCTTTATAGATATTCATAGGTTGTCCACTTCTCCTCAGTATGGAGTATGAAGACCAAGAAACTGGAGTTGGACCTGCCGGGACATGCTGATGAGGTGTACGCGGTTGACTGGTCACCAGATGGCGCATGTGTTGCTTCAGGAGGAAAAGATAAAGTTTTGAAGATGTGAGTCCCTTTATACCAACCGCCAAGGCACCCGCGAGGAATACGAGTTCCCATCCCTCTCTCGCTCTCGCCCACAACGCGTAAGTAGGACAGTGATCGGGCGCTACGAACTCAACAGAGCGAGGTGCCTAATTAATTTTGGCGTGTAGTACATACACACGACCTATCCTATACAATCGGTACAAATCTCAAGGACTAGCAACGCTTGCCTGTCAGTCTTCAATTTGGTTGCTTTAGTTGAATCTTTGAATGCATTCAGGAATATTGAGGTACATATTAACTATTATATATGAACTACAGTAATATGTTTTTTATCTTTTGTTTCAGATGGCAGCATTGACGAAAAAATCACATATTTAAATAAATGAAATATTTTATTCAATGTTATTTGCTACATACATAATGTTGAATACAAAATCATAAAGCAAACAGTTTTTTTTCTCAGTTGTAATATTGAATTATTTAATCTTAATGCTCTTTTTGACATTAGCCTTTATACCGGACGCTTCACCGCCATACCGTGTTGTTTCTGTTCGTGTCTCTCGTACTGCTCCCTTCCTCCTGATCTTGGCTTTCCTGTACTTGAGCTTGTGCTTCACACGAGGATTCCTCTGATCCTTCTTTCGATGGGGAGTTAAACCCTTGTTCTTGGCCATTTGGTAAGTAATTTTCCTCTTGTCCCCTACCTCCTCAGCCGCCACAGCTTGTGATGAGGTGGAAGGTTTGTTATCATCAACATCTTGTTCCTTGGAGGAGGTAACTTCATCATTGTCTGAGAAACCACTTTCTTCAGAGTCATCATTGCCTTGAGGCAAGTTCTCTGTTTCTTTGCCAGGATTAAAGAAGTCTGTTCCCTCATATTCATCATCATCATCATCATCAGAGACTCCAGTGTCTTCGCCATCATCTTTTTCCAATGCACTAATAAGTCTCAATTTCTTTGAGGGCTTGTCTGGCTCAGGTAATGATTTGCCAGCCTTTCGTTTCTTGCTCAATTTACTGTCTTCCTCAGGAGCACCACTAACACTAGTAATATGCAATTCTAAATTATTGCTTACTGCATTTAGTATCTTCTCAATTTGAGGTTTTATTACTTCCAAGTAGATTGGTTCCATTTTGTTTAACATTTGTCTGTATTGATATAATCTCTTTATTACTGGGTGGTTTTGAATATTGATCTTTTGGCTTTTTAGTAGCAAATAGAAACTTATATTGGTGCAATAATTCAAAATAAGATCATAGTTGGTCTTCACAAACTTTGATGCTGAGCATTTGGGCAATTTCCCATCTTTGACCAGCTCCAGTACTGGGTGAAGGTCATCTTTGGCAACTGTCAGTTTAGTTTTAAAGTCATCAATCAGTCCAGCTAACTCAGGGCTTTCCTTCTCAAGCAGATGTAACTTTTGTCGTTTTGACATCTGACTCAAATCACTTTTTATGACAGCAACATCCTTCTCTTCCAGTTCTGATGGTTTCTTTGTAAAGAAATCAAGAGAGAAGTCTTCATCTCCGAGTTGCTCCAATAGCCTTTTCTGTATATGTTTGGCCTCTTCCTCTTCAATAATATTGGCTTCCTCATCATCTCCATGACCACCATATTCATTATCATAATCTCTGTCAGTGGCATAAAAAGTATTTTTATTCTTTCCCCAGGCTTTGGAGCTGGGCAAATCATCTTCAGAGTTTTCCTGTCCCTCCACATCACTGTCAGCCATCTCAAATTCTTCTTTATCATCAACATCTTCATCTGACTCAGAGAATGCATACATTTCCTCTTCACTATCTGAGCCATGGCGTTTCCTCTTTCTGACTTTATCAAGTAATTTCTTCTCCTTTGGATTATACTCGTCTTCTGAGTCTGATGGTTCATAGTTTCCCCTCATGTCGTACTTGGAGCCGAGTCTGAAAATTATTTGTAGTTATGAAGGTACTTAAAGCAGGTGTCTCATATGCCTGACGCCAAGTCTATTAACGCCCGAGTGCCACCTAGAGGGGGTAGCGGCGCTTGGCAACAAGGGAAGAGAACAGAAAAGAGCTATTCCATCAATTTATAATTTAAAACAAACAGACTTCTTAAGAGAGCTTTTTAAAGAAATTTACATACACTGTAGCTAGTCAATTTATCTTCGCAAATAGAATGAATGTATGTACGCAAGAACCTTACAACATTCTCCAAACTTAGCAATAGCTGTAATGTTAACCTAAGAAATAATCACAGACTATGTGCGCCCCGTGTTTAGACTCGCGAAGGTTAACAATTCTTTCAAGGGTCAGTGCATTCTCTACTACAATAAGATACCTCTGGAGATTTTTAAATTGCCATTAGAGCAATTTAAAATGCATGTTAATGCCACTGTGTCGAAAAAGAAATATTACAATGTTCAAGATTACTTAAATGATGGGACTGTATGGGCATAATCTATCCGCCCCCTTATCGACACTGACCCAGACCTCGCTGTTAATAATTTTGTAATTATATATTCCTGCTTATTAATCATAATAATAAAAAAAAACATTTGTATTAGTTAAGCACAACCAATTTTTAAGAGATCTAAAAATCAATCTGTGGCAGTTTCTACGCCATACTTCTCCCACAGTGGTCCAATGTAGAGAAAGGCAAAAACTGACGATTGCTAAGTATATGTAAATATCTACAGTATTATAGTACTTTGACTTAGAGATGCTTACATGGGCGAGAGAGCGATGGTCACCTCGCTCAGGCACCATGAAACCTATAATGTCCCTAATACTTCTATGTGACAGTGCCCTTATATTGAAATATTTATGTTAGACATATATCGACCCTATACATTAAGTTGATCACAAAAAAAAACTAGTTTACCTTATTTTATCTGCCATTTCAGAGTAGTTTTGCACACATGTGCCCCAAAATCTGAGGTTATGTGGAAAAGAAAAGTCCAGAAAACAGGAAACAGTAGAATGGAGCCCTACAAAACGGTGAAAGCTAGTTATTAGTGGACATTACATATTTGTCGTAGGAGATCTTTAACAATCAGCAAAATGTTATTTGAGAAGTCGTTGTTTTTTATACCACAATAAAACTAAACGTCGTCGTCGAACTTTTCATAGTCTGTGATCTTAGTGTTAGCTAAACATCGATAGTATATCGATAGTATCGATAGTTTTTCTACTATCGATACTATCGATAGCTTGATAAAACTATCGATACTATCGAAATTTTCACTTTTTTGCTATTTACTAACGGGGAATCCCCGGATTACCTCGCTTTTTTACGCAGCGATGGCAGGGGAAGACCCAACTTTGTACAACTCTGAACAAGCCATCTGCAAGGCCTTTAGGGTAATCCCCTGCGGTACTTTCCCGCAGTAATTCCCCTCAGGACTTCCCACTGTACAAGACGTTTGTAGGGCCTCTACGGGAATCCCCGGCGGTACTTTCCCGCAATAATTCCCCTCAGGACTTCCCACTGAACAAGACGTTTGTAGGGCCTGTACGGGAATCCCCTGCGGTACTTTCCCGCAGTAATTCCCCTCAGGACTTCCCACTGTACAAGACGTTTGTAGGGCCTCTACGGGAATCCCCTGCGGTTCTTTCCCGCAGTACTTCCCCTCAGGACTTCCCACTGTACAAGACGTTTGTAGGGCCTCTACGGGAATCCCCGGCGGTACTTTCCCGCAGTAAATCCCCTCAGGATTTTTGGCAATATAAATTAGCCGTGACCCAATTTATTTCTTATTATTTCATAACAATTCATTGAGATCAGATAACGTCATCACGTCACATGTTTTAAAAAAATAAATAATGGACCGGCATAAGTCAATAGTTTGGAAGTTATTCTCTAAAGTAGGACCCGGAGACACTAAATGGGTGAAGTGCAGTGTTTGTAAAAAAGAATTTAAGTATTCGGGTAATACAACAAATTTAAAAGATCATTTAAAGAGAAAGCATGAAAAAGAATTAATCAAATTAACAACAGCTGCCCCGGAAGATGATGATGAAGCTGAGGTTGAAGTTGAAGGTGAAGTCCAGATACCAAAGGCGCAAGCAAGACAGTCCATCAAAACATATTTTAATAGAGGTGAACTCTACGACCAAGGTTCAAAGATCAAGAAGGAGCTTGACAAATTATATGTCGAGATGATTGCTATTGATATGATGCCATATCGCACGTCGGAACACGAAGGATTGATAAGGTTTGTTAAAGGATTAAACGGGAAATACGAATTACCTCCACAAACCACTCTGAAATCATCATTGGTGCCCGAATATTATTTGAAACTCAAACAAAAACTGACAATGGCACTTCTACAATCAGCGCACATTAGTATAACAACAGATATGTGGACGAGTGCTTCTAATGAGGTAATACTGGCCCTAACATGTCATTTTGTTCTGGAAGGAAAACTGAGATCAGCTCTGTTAAAAGTTGTAAAACTTGAAGGCCATCACACCGCTGCAGCAATGGCACAGGTAATGTTTATCTTTAGTTATTATTTTTTAATTTCATTATTCATAGAAACATTCAAAATGTTATAATATTCCTATAATTCTGTTTTTTCTTGTTGCAGGCAATCAACAACATTCTTGCGGAGTTTAATATTCGTGAAAAGATAGTGACTGTGGTAACAGACAATGCCGCAAGCATGAAGAAGACTGCAGATGATTTAAGAATTAGACATCTTCCCTGCTTTGCTCATAGCCTTAATCTGACAGTGCATGATTCGTTCAAGATACCTTCCTTTGCGAAAATATTATGTGCATGTAAGGCTATCGTGACATTCTTCCATAGCAGTACGTTAGCAAGTGATACATTGCGCAGAATCCAGAAGAGGTCACAGAAGCCGGAGCTCAAGCTTATACAAGAGGTCGAAACTAGGTGGAATAGCTCCTTTTATATGCTGAAAAGGATATTTGAAGTCCGTACAGAATTAGCGGTAGCTATAAGTGAATGCCCAAGAGCTCCTCCTCAGCTGAGTGCAGAAACCTTTCAAGCAATTGAAGAGATACTTCAAGTCCTGGAACCATTTGAAGTAGCAACAGCTACCATATCCGCTGAAAAATACGTCACTTCTTCGTTGATAATACCAATAACAAGAGGAATTTTGACCAAACTTATAGACTTCGAAGAAAAATTGGTAACAATTGAAGCAGTAGAGGTTCTGAAATCCCTGACAAGTTCGGTGAAAACCAGACTGAAACCTTATACAACCAGGACGGCTACCATCCTCGCTACAATATTGGATCCCATATTCAAAAAATTTGGCTTTCTGTTACAGACAGATGCAGATAATGCAATAAAAAACCTACAAACGGAGTATGCTTCTTGGATTGCAGGACAAGCAACCGCCCCTTCACAGGCAGACCTGCCACCGCGGCCGCCGATTGCTCAAGCATCTGCATCCCGGTCCAAGATTGACGATTTGCTATATTTGCCGGAACAATCACCGGTGGTGACCACTCCTGTCAGTGACGCAATTATTGACATTCGTCAATATATTGAGAAACCTAGACTTGAGAGGCATTCATGTCCACTTGCTTACTGGGAAAAATCATGCAATCAGCTGAAAGACTTGGCATTTAAATATTTAAGCATTCCTGCCACTTCAGTACCGTCAGAAAGAATCTTCTCAAAGGCTGGCGACATAATGACAAAAAAGAGAAGCAGAATAAAGGACAAGAACTTGAATATGCTGATGTTCATAAAACAAAATCATGATCTATAAGACTAATGGATGTTTCTATAACTTTTCTTTTATTATTGTTGATTAAATATGTTTCTACAATTTAGGTTTTGTTATTGTTGATTTAATATGTTTTTATAACTTCGGGTTTCTTATTTTTTATCGTTTATAAATAAATATGTTATTTTAATCGAAAACAGTCTTTAATTTGTCTTTTAAATGTGACATAATAGTAAAGGTCCATTTTGACATACTTAACTAACCCTTATTTATTTGTCTTGCTGCAAGACTCTTCTTCCTTTCTGTTAAAACTGGCCTCTACCATTACGACACAATATTTCAAACCTTAGCAAATAGCCTTAGCTAGGATAATAGAAAAATAATCCGAATATATGAACAAAACTATCGATAGTTATCGATAGTTTTTCACTTAAACTATCGATACTATCGAAATCCCAAACTATCGATGTTTAGCTAACACTTCGTCTGACATTCGAACTTTTCATAGTCTGTGATCTTTTCGTCTGTCATCACTTTGTGTTTGTCACTGTGGAACTGTCAGCCTAGTGATGTGACTCAAATCACATTTGATTCGAATGATGACCGGTCCAAACTCGATTCGAAATTGATTTTATATTGATTCGAATAGTTAAGTACAAATTGGCATATTACATGTATTTCATTTTCGTAACGAAGTCCCGCAAATATTGAAACAAAGACATAAAAATAGGCCTAGGAAGGAATTTACAAAGACGGCCGTTTCAGATGCTTTTGCTGTTTTTTCTATGCTTTATTAGAGCTATGCTTTACGCGAAACGTCGGAAATAATTAGTCTTCGATTTTTTTTTTTTTTTAAACTCCATTTCAAACATTTGGGACCGTGGGGCTGTGGGAGTATTAGGGTGGGGAAACAAAGAAATTGCCGTTTTTTTAACATTAGATGTCGTTCAAAGTTCGGTGACCTCGTGGCCCTTGACCTTGACCTTTTGTGTATATTTCCCGGAAAATTCTCAGTTTTGTCATTTTTTGCGCTCGATGTCGATAATTATTAAATTCAATAGGACCCAAATCACTGCCTGGCTTACGCAAATCTGGTAAAATATATATCAACATATTGTTTCCACCTATCTGGGAAAAACGCGACTGTCAGACATTGGTTATAAATTCGGTTCGGCTAAAGTCATACGACAATCCCATATGAGATATGCCGAAATGTCATCTGGCCCTGCCGAGCGTTTCGGTTTGAGCCGCAGCAGCGTGCTAAGTATCTCCCCTAGCTGTAGTCGGTCCACCTGCATTCGCGCCACGCTTGGCTCCGCCTCCCCATTGCCATCGCGGCGCTGACGTCAAGCTTGGCACGTTCTGTACTGTACACCGAGTGCTTAAACTTCTCGTTGCAGTATTTCCGAAGTTATAACGACGTACATGTATTGAAGTGAAATAAAAACTAACGTAAAACAACTTATTATAAATATTGGCGGCAGTGATAGACAATACATAATGAGTCTGATATGTCTAGAATTGAACCAGTACAATCTGATCATGAAGATCAAAAATTGTTATATGAATCTGTTGAATATTTAGATTCTGAATTTGATGACTAATGAAAAAAAATATGCATAATCATAATGGCTTTATTTCCTATATTTTAATCTGACTACAGGTACTTACATTAGTGGAAGATTATTTCATTATAATAAAAATAATTACATAATAGTTAATGTGACTTCCGTAATGAGAGCCTTTAATATACGAATGTTTCTTAATAACAACACACGAGTATTTTAATGCCTAATTATGTACTGTTACATTCACTGCTTTATCTCTACATATCATAAGCTCTCTATGATTGTTAATTTATAGTTATATTTAAAATGTAACTTAACTTCAATTCGATGTAATAAGTTCGATTATAAAATAAGTTCGGCAATTAGCGAAGCGGCCAATTTGAATGGGTACACTATACTTAGTATTGCTATTTATAAAGTTATTTAGCGCCCTCAGACAGGGGGGTCTCACTCTACAGTATAGGTACGTTCGAACGGCCAACCCGACGGGCGGGAATTCAGTTATGTTGCCGCTCGCTTGGCTGGCAGTCGCGTCGCGCGGTATCCGCTCCTCATAAGCAACTTTTCTGTAATTTTTGCAACAACAATGACTTAAGTACTTAATATTTTAGGGTGTCTAAAGGAATTAATTGTTCACAAATAAAATTAGATTCCTTTTTAACTGATTACCTTTTTTTTTAAATAAAAGTAAACACTTTAGACCCAAAATAAACAAATGACAATTACTAAAGTAAGGAGTGTAGTGATAAATACGTAAGTAAAAACATTCACTGACAAAACACGTATAATTTATTGTAATAATAAAACCAAAAGTTTACAACAAAAATATAATAGCGACAACCGTGTCCAAAACCGAAAATTAAACCAGAAAAGAGATAAAAAACTGAAATTGTCTATGTCGCAAATGATCACCGAAATTGCTTTTGACGCTGTATGCGCACTTTGATCAGGACTTGACGTGAAGTTGAAATGATTGTATGAGGAGGATATGAAGTGCGTATGGAATGAACGAGGGATTATATGGACGATTGCCCAAAAGTATGCCGAAAATATCTTTAACGGTGGCGTGCAAATGCCTTTAGGAATTAAGATGGAATTAATGAACAGACGACCTAATCCTGTTCAAAGATATAAAGTTGTCGAAAGAGTGAAGCTGCGCGAAATTAAAATTGAAATAAATATGAAAGTTCAATTAAACAAAAAAATGGATTGGGTCAAAAAATACGGGATCTCCTGATGTGATGGCGTCCAAGTTCCTCCTTCACGTACGCCTGCCTGCCTGCGTCAGCCTGCTCCAAAGCACGCCTTGGTGAGGTCTACGCGTCCGCGGTGTCGGTTTCGAAAAATTGCGCAGCTCTCCACCAAAAGCTACAAATAAGATATAACGACAAGTACCAGAATAACGCTAACACGACAAAAATGCCACCACGGAATATAAACACCAAATACATACCCAGATCGCTTCCAACGTCTGGCCTTTGAGTTCAGATGAAAAAATGGATGAAATATCGGGAAAATATCATGAATATTTTAGGCGGGCATCACTTCTTGCCCAAGGACAATTCTTCTTGTGTCAAGGCTGCCCAAAACACATTACACAGCTCCTCACAACGCGAACAAAACTGGTCAAACGAGATAAATGTGCACCAAAATGCTTACGACTCCAACAGCTCAATGAAAATGTTTTTTTCCAGTCCTGCCAAAACTGACAACAACCAAGAATCTTTAAATTTCGCATAAACTTATAAAACATCAACCAGCCTGTATCACAATAAAATCGAAATAAAAAGAAACATAACAAAGGAGTCTTAAAACGACGTCTGCGAGTTCACGCTGCAGATATTCCCTAAATAAACCAAAGAAAAAAATAAAAAAACGAAACTAACGTTCGCCGAAGTCAACATTCGAAAAGACAGAGGATGGCAAGAAGATCCAGATATCATACATAGATTATTATAAGAAAAATTACGGTATCGACATCATGGATTGGAACCAACCGATGGTGATATCCTAGAAGTCCTAATTGTAAAAATAGTTTTAAGAATATTTCTCTGCTATAACTTTACTTGGGAAAAAAGTTAGTTTTCCTGGTTATCTGGGCTGTTATTAGCATACATAAGCTAGATTTCCTCTCTTGAGCCTCTCACACATAACGAAAAACCTGGCCATAGAAACCAAAAGACCAAAAAACAGCTTAACCTAGACTAAGAGAGAAAAAAAACAAAGAAATGCCAGCAACACCAGGTTACGACATTACAAGCAGAACCCGACCGTCGATGACCTTCTCAATCGACGCCCTGACTCATAGGCCTATAATGAATAACAGAAGGTTTAACCTGAACCCAAAATATAGCCACAACCACCTATAATTAATCGCCAGTAACACCAAGTTACGACATTACAAGCAAAATCCGAACGTCGATGACCTTTTCAATCGACGCCCTGACTCATAGGCCTATAATGAAGAACAATGATTAAAAGCGGAAAGATGGGAGGAAATTAAAGCCTAAACAGAGAAGCGAAAAAAATTAAGTTACGAACATTACAAGCAAAATCCAAGCGTCGATGACCTTTTCTCTTCTATAATGAAGAATAGATGATTAAAAGCGGCCTAAACAGAGAAGCGAGAAAAAAGGAATATGACGTGCAGCTTGTCTTTCTGAATTTAGAAGAAACCCAAGTTACGATATTACAAGCAAAATCCGAGCGTCGATGACCTTTTCAATCGACACTCTGACTCATAGGCCTATAATGAAGAACAGGTTTAACCTAAATCCAAAATAGAGTAAACGAACACCTATAATATGCTGACAGGCATACCGAAGCAACGATTAAAAGCGGAAAGATGGAAGGAAATTAAGGCCTAAACAGAGAAGCGAAAAAAAAGGAATATGACGTGCAGCTTGTCTTTCTGAATTTAGAAGAAAACCAAGTTACGACATTACAAGCAAAATCCGAGCGTCGATGTCCTTTTCAATCGACACCCTGACTCATAGGCCTTATAATGAAGAACAATGATTAAAAGCGGAAAGATGGAAGGAAATTAAAGCCTAAACAGAGAATCGAAAAAAAAAAGAATATGACGTGCAGCTTGTCTTTCTGAATTTAGAAGAAATACTTTTTTATTAATAAACCAAAGAAAAAAAAATACTGACAAACCTTAACGAAAAAACTGGCCATCCCGAAAAGAGTTCCATAAACCAAAGAGTAACTTCTCGAAACTTGATACTCTCTTGACCATAGAAACCAACAAAGACAACACCAAAAAGACCAAACAAACACCTTAACCTAGACTAATAGAAAAAAAATACATTTACAGCCATGATTGAGAACCGAAGTTCACAACCATGAGTCCAATCCGAGAAGAGAAAGTCGTAGACCATAGCCTGTAGGCTTATGCGGAACGCAAAGAACCGTAAGTAAGTGTCGTTGGCCGGATAAGTATCCTTTCCCCGACGGGGTGATACAGTATTTCAACTGTCAAGTGCTAGCCCTCAGACAGCGAATGAACGATCTCGAACTATATCGAAGAACGCAGTCACAAAAGATCCCAATTCAGCTTAAAGCTGAAAAAAAGTCACGTCCGGTAAATATATAATAGACAAGCCTTAACCTAAACACATTAATCTACATTAAAATTGCATATTGACCTTTGCCGGGTATGATTATCACACTAACCTAACCTTTGTTTTGAACAGTTGGCTGGTCGTAAGACACTAACAATAACAAAAAAAATGCCAACAACAACAGGTTACGAAATTACAAGCAAAATCCGAGCGTCGATGACCTTTTCAATCGACGCCCTGACTGATAGGCCTATAATGAAGAACAGGTTGTGAAACCGGGGTTCAGTATCAAAAAACTCCAAATCGTCACCAGAACCGAGAAGACGAGGCTGACGTACACTCGGCCCAGGTACGCGCGGCGAAACGTGGATGGAATCTTCGTCGATGGGTTCCGACATATCGGCAAAATCTCCAAACGACAACATAAACAGCAGAAAGAAAGCGAAGATACATAAAAGTATACCAGAACAAAGCGAAGGTACAAGCAAATAATCCACTAAAAATAAAAAAGTGGGTGAGAATGAAAAATAATCAACAATGATCAAAAGAATCAACGAAAACAGCCAAGAGTGACGAAGACAACCACGTTCAACAACGTACGACAATTGTTAATAATCAACGTCAACCGTCACTACCAAACACCAGTACACAAGAAAAAAAAAAACAACCGAGCGAATTATTTCATCAGAATCGGTTCAGTAAATGTTTGGATAAAATGAAGTCTAGATTTCGTCTATCAGCAACCAATCTACGCTATCAAAACTATTACGCGTATGTTATGAAAATTCAATCGAAGAAAATTTCCAAAATAAATTATTTATTTCCAGAATATTCTGAAATAAATCGTTTATTTAACTCAAATAATGTTCCACTATGCTTATCTTAGAAATAAACGCTGAAAAAGAATACACAAAAATTTTCGTGCTGGGATTCGAACCATCGACTTCGAACACGAAAGTCCGGACCACTAAACCGCAAAGCTATGATGGCGAAATACAGAAACCGATTATATACTGTCAACCACAACCAAATAATATCGATCAAACAATTGTGCCAATGTCAACTGAAAAAAATGCAATGTAAACAATATAACCCTTCAGCAGTCGAATAAACTTTTCCGCACAGTACGAAATGAAATTTTTCGAAACCGACACCGCGGACGCGTAGACCTCACCAAGGCGTGTTTTGGAGCAGGCAGACGCAGGCAGGCAGGCGTACGTGAAGGAGGAACTTGGACGCCGCATCAGGAGATCCCGTATTTTTTTGACCCAATCCATTTTTTTGTTTAATTGAACTGTCGTATTTATTTCAATTTTAATTTCACGCAGCTTCACTCTTTCGACAACTTTATATCTTTGAACAGGATTAGGTCGTCTGTTCATTAATTCCATCTAAATTCCTAAAGGCATTTGCACGCCACCGTTAAAGATATTTTCGGCATACTTTTGGGCAATCGTTATACCCTATAACCCCTCGTTCATTCCATACGCACTTCATATACTCCTCATACAATCATTTCATCTTCACGTCAAGTCCTGATCAAAGTGCGCATACAGCGTCAAAAGCAATTTCGGTGTTCATTTGCGACATAGACAATTTCAGTTTTTTATCTCTTTTCTGGTTTCATTTTCGGTTTTGGACACGGTTGTCAATATTATATTTTTGTTGTAAACTTTTGTTTTTGTTATTAAAATAAATTTGTAGTGATAAAAACGTAAGTAAAAACATTCACTGACAAAACACGTATTATTTTAATACTCTAATAATATTTAATACTTTCTGGTTTAATTTTCGGTCCTGGACACCTTGTCCGATACACGGTTATCATTAAATATTTTGTTATAAACTTTTCATATTATTATTAAAATAAATTATACGTGTTTTGTCAGTGAATGTTTTTATATAATTTATCACTACAATTTTTTTTAGTTTATTTGAACTGTCGTATTTATATTAATTTTAATTTTGTTTCTTAGCGCGGCTTCTCTCTTTGGACGACATTCAATCTTTGAACAGGATTATGTCGTCTGTTCATAATTTTATTCATCTAAATTTCTAAAGGCATTTGCACGCCACCGTTAAAGATATTTTCGGCATACTTATTGGGCAATCATTCATAAAACCCCTCATCCATTCCATACGCACTTCATAACCTCCTCATACAATCGTTCCATTTTCACGTCGAGTCCTGGTCAAAGTGCGCATACAGCGTCAAAAGCGCGTTACGAAGTATTGCTTTCGTTTTAAATGAACCAGCAAATTCAGTGTTCTTTTGCAACATAGACAAGTTCAGTTTGTGATCTCTTTCTGGTTTAATTTTCGGTCCTGGACACCTTGTCTGATACACGGTTATCATTCAATATTTTGTTATAACCTTTTGATATTATTATTAAAATAAATTATACGTGTTTTGTCAGTGAATGTTTTTACTTATTTATCTCTACAAATTTGACGCCCGAAACAGTATGATAAGTACCCTGGTTTTTTTTCCTTGTTGTTTAATGTGTGAGGTTATGAAATTTACAACTACTTTACCCGTTGTTAGAACTCTTAGTGTTAGGGAACGGAAAGGTAAGTCAATTGTAGTTTAATATGTCCCTATCTCGTAATTTCAGTTTATTTGTCTACCCTAGTTCAATTCCGAGTTATCTTGTCTTCATTGCGTTTTTTTTTCTCCCTTAGTCGCTGTTTCGCGTATAGAATGTTAGTCAAATTTCATTTTGTTTCGCCCTGTGCGGAAAAGTTTATTCGACAGCTGAAGGGTTATTTTGTTTACATTGCATTTTTTTCAGTTCACATTGGCACGACTGTTTGACCGATATTATTTGGTTGTGATTGCTAAGCAACGGATTGACAGTATATAATTGGTTTCTGTATTTCGCCATCATAGCCTTGCGGTTTAGTGGTCCGGACTTTCGTGTTCGAAGTCGATGGTTCGAATACCAGCGCGAATTTTTTTGTGTATTATTTTTCAGCGTTTATTTCTAAGATACGCTTAGGGAAACATTATTTGAGTGAAAGAAATTATTTATTTCAGAATATTCTGGAAATAAATATTTTTTTTTGGAAATTTTCTTCGATTGAATTTTCCTAACATACGCGTATTAGTTTTGATAGCGTAGATCGGTTGCTGATAGACGGAATCTAGACTTCATTTTATCCAAACATTTACTGAACCGATTCTGATGAAATAATTCGCTCGGTTGTTTTTTTTTTTCCTCGTGCTACTGGTGTTTGGTAGTGACGGTTGACGTTGATTATTAACCATTGTCGTACGTTGTTAAACGTCGTTGACTTCGTCGTTCTTGGCTGTTTTCGTTGATTCTTTCGATCATTGTTGATAATTTTTCATTCTCACCCACTTTTTTATTTTTAGTGGGTTATTTGCTTGTACCTTCGCTTGGTTCTGGTATACTTTTATGTATCTTCGCTTTCTTTCTGCTGTTTGTGTTGTCGTTTGGAGATTTTGCCGACATGTCGGAACCCATCGACGAAGATTCCATCAACGTTACGCCGCGCGTACCTGGGCCGAGTGTACGTCAGCCTCGTCCTCTCGGTTCTGGTGACGATTTGGAGTTTTTTGATACTGAACCCCGATGTCACAACCTGTTCTCCATTATAGGCCTATGAGTCAGGGCGTCGATCGAGAAAGGTCATCGACGGTCGGATTCTGCTTGTAATGTCGTAACCGGGGGTTTATGGCGATTCTTTCGTTATTGTTGGTTGTTGTTAGTTGTCTTTGGTTCTATGCCATTCTTTTAAATTCAGAAAGACAAGCTGCACGTCATATTTTTTTTTCGCTTCTCTATTTAGGCCTTAATTTCCTACCATCTTTCCGCTTTTAATCATTGTTCTTCATTATAGGCCTATGAGTCAGGGCGTCGATTGAGAAATATCATCGACGCTCGGAATTTGCTTATAACTTGGTGTTACTGGTGATTCATTATAGGTGTCCGTTGGCTCTATTTTGGGTTCAGGATAAACCTTCTGTTCTTCATTATAGGGCTATGAGTCAGGGCGTCGATCGAGAAAGGTCATCGGTCGGATTCTGCTTGTAATGTCGTAACCTGGTGTTGCTGCCATTTCTTTTTGTTATTGTTAGTGTTTTACGACCAGCCAACTGTTCAAAACAAAGGTATTAGGTTAGTGTGGTAATCATATCCGGCAAAGGACAATTTGTAATTTTAATGTAGATTAATGTGTTTAAGTTAGGGCTTATCTATTATATATTTACCGGACGTGACTTTGTTTCAGCTTTTGAATTGGGATCTTTTGTGACTGCGTTCTTCGATATAGTTCGAGATCATTCATTCATTGTCTGAGGGCTGGCACTCGACAGTTGAAATACTGTATCACCCCGTTGCTTGTGGAACTGTAATGAGACAAATACCAACGGACGGACCATACACAGACTTCTCGAATCCCTCAATAACTGCGCTCCATAGTCTAACTAAAGTCATAGCTCCCTTTGCCCCGACCCATTACACCCACCCCTACACAGCTGACCACAGACCAGACATTATCTCCTACTGTATTTTCAAAAACATTAGCCTCCCAGTCAGGGACATAAGTGTACTTAGCGAGCTTCACTCGGATCATAGATCGGTCTTATATCATCTCGGCAGGCCATTTGACCGACCGATCGAAACCAGGACCGTTATTAACAACCGTAAATTTCAAACAAACTCTCAGCAAACTGGACCCAAGATTAGATATCACATCAGAAATTGACAATAGAGCCCAACTAGAAGCCAAAATCTCTGACAGACATAGGCAACAGTCTCAACGAAGCCCTAACCGGCGCCTCTAGTGAGGTCCCAGTACAGGCCAACCATAGCTTCGAACGCCCAGAGGACTTGAGACTGCTGCTTAGTGCAAAGAATGCGGCACAGAGAGATTATGATAACTGTCCCTCAGACCATTACATAAAAAAATGCGTCGTCTCCAACGAGAGGTTACCAGATGCATGCGAGAGCTCAGAGGCATAGCATAGCCCCAAGTCACACTGCCATATTTAAATTCAGTAAATACCTCAAATCCGACGAGATTGTTCCCATGCCCCGCCTAAAACGGGATAACCAACCCGCAGCCTTTGATAATGGCGAAAAGGCCGAATGTCTTGCCGATAGCCTAGAAACCCAGTGGAATCCCTCCTCTGAACCAATAGACCCCGATCATCTTAACATGATCAACTCTGAAGTTGATCATAAAAGCTCTATCCCCCCCATTGACTCCCTTCCCGAGATCACCCTTGAGGAAATGCTAAAAGTAATAAAGAAACTCAAACCTAAGAAAGCCCCGGGGCTTGATAAAATCACTAACACGGCAATAAAATCCTTCCCTCTCAGACTCCTCACAACCCTTAAGGTAATTGTCAATGCCTCCCTCCGTCTCCGTGCCTTTCCAACTACATGGCTTTCCATGACGCTGACGTTATTGGTTTTCACAAACCCCGGAAAGATCGGACCGACCCCACTTGCTATCGCCCCATTAGCTTACTCTCTTCCATAGGCAAAGTCTACAATTGGCTTATTCTCAACCGACTCAAAGACATTTGCTTAGATAAAAACCTCATACCCAACGAGCAGTTTGGCTTTAGACCCAAACACTCGTGTGCCTAACAGGTGCACCGCATAATGGAGCAAATTTACAAAGGGTTCCACACAGCGGCAAAGTCCTAAGATACCGGTGCCATATTCTTCGTAGCGAAAGCTTTTGACAAAGTTTGGCACAATGGTCTTGTTTATAAACATTGCCAACTCAACGACCCCGATAGGCTTGTACTCCACCTCACTACTACACTATCTCAAAGACTACTCACTGAGCGAAGTTTTTGCTATCGAGTAGAAAAATCGCGCTCTAGGCCCCACCCAATAACCGCCGGAGTCCCGCAAGGCTCAGTTCTCTCCCCTACCCTCTTTTCACTTTACGTCCAAGATGTCCCCCGCACGCCATACGTCGAGCTAGCTCTTTACGCCGACGATAAGGCGTCTATTACACCAGTAGAAAGAGGGCGCGCGTTTGTCAAGTTCTCCAAAAAGCAGTAACCGACCTCGGTGAAAGGGTTTTTAAATGGAGAATAGAGATGAAACCCGAGAAAATCGCAGCCGTGCTTAAGGGGTAAGATTCGAGCTGACCGCGCGTCCTCTTCACTACCGGAAATCACCCTCTTTGACCGCTCTATCCCCTGGGACAATAAAGTGAAGTATTTACTTCAAATCCCACATTAAAACGGTCCGTGACAAAGCAGCCTTCTACATGGATAGGCTCCACCCGCTCATGAGAAGTAACAGCAGACTCCCGTTGCGCTGCAAAATAACTCTATTTAAAACTTGCATCCGTCCGGTCTTCGCGTATGCAAGTCCAGTCTTTGCACACTGCTCCCACTCCCTTAAACCCCTTCAGGTTTTACAAAACCGCTTCATGCCAAAAGCAGTAGGTGCCCCGTGGTACATGCGCAACATAGACCTCCATAGTGACTTTAGACTCCCCACAGTAAAGCAATATTTGAAAGAAGCGTCCGAACGCTTCTTAATTAACGCATCTAGCCACCCAAACCCGCTTATCGTACAAGCATCCCTTTGTGATCCGACCCCAGATATAAAAAAGAAACACCTTTTCAAAAGGCGTCCTCCTAGAACCGGAGGACGATATTACGAAAGCTTTTAAAGCCCAACCACCCCCCGCCCCTTATCATGTCAACTTGACGAAGCCTGTGTTCCCGAAGCATTACAGCGTCTCAGATACCAAATTTGGATTGAAAGAGATCGCCGTCTTGATTCGACAGACACACAGTCTCCCTCTCCCCCTTTAAACCTCCCGGACTGAGTTTAGAGCCCCTCTAAATGACTCAAATATAGTAGTTGTTTAGGATTAGGATAGGTTTAAAAATTATAAAACCACCTCTTAGTAGCGGGGGCTATCTGCCCCCCTAACATGCCGCTATCATGCCCGCTGACTATGAGCTGATATCGGCTCGTAAAATCGGGTAAGCAGGCAAACTCCTCCCATATATATCACATACACATATATATATATCGCCAGAAAGGGCAAATTGCAAGTAGAAAGCCTTCAGCATATACCGAGGCGATGGCTCACAGTAAAATCATAGACAGATAACTGTAAACATGCACAAAGGGCACAGAATACTTAATAGAACTACGTACAGAAGGATCACTCCTCAAATACACTTAAATAAATAGCTACTCTCGCTGCGCGACAATAAAGCGCAATCTAGCTCGCACCTGCGCTACGTACAACAATCGCTAAGCACCTACAAAATCGGTTGCCCCGCCCGTGCAGGCTAGATTACGCCGCATCACTACGCCTGAGAGCTTCCTTTAATTCTGACATCACAAGATCTTCCTGTAACTCCTGCCTCGCTTGATCACGGTAGGGTTACCTACGGGCGATTTGTGTTTGTGAATTTTAGTCAACTCTGTCTAAAGAGAGGTGTTATTAGTCCTTATTCAGGCTATTGGTAAATTCTAAGGCTAGGTAGGTACTGTAATGTCTCAGCACTTCTTTGAGCACTACCTATACTTGAATTTCGTAAATATAAAGACTTGACTTGACTTGACTTGTGTTTTTATTTATCATGTATGGTTACAATTTGTATAAAAGGGATCAAACTGGCTCGATAGCCATTACGCTAATCCTAACTATATAATTTTAGATCAGCCGCTGGCCGAAGCCTAAGGTGAAGTGTGTCACATTGACTTTTCACATCCAAGCCTCTTTCTTTTTAAAACTACAAATTACGTAACAGTGTCAAAGTGAACACCCACTCTAGAGAGGCCCGTATACAATATTATTGCATAGACAAATATCGAACCTTACAGTACCGTAGGGTCTTGAGCACTACCTATCACGGCCTATACTTGAATTTCGTAAATATAAAGACTTGACTTGTGTTGAATTGTGTTTTTATTTATCATGAATGGTTACAAACTGTATAAAAAGGGATCAAACTGGCTCGATAGCCATTACGCTAATCCTAACTATATAATTTAGTTCAGTCACTGGCCGAAGCCTAAGGTGAAGTGTGTCCCATTGACTTTTCACATCCAAGCCTCTTTCTTTTTAAATTACAAATCACGTAACAGTGTCAAAGTGAACAACCACTCTAAAGAGGCCCGTATACAATATTATCGTATAGACAAATATCGAACCTTACAATCATTCCCCCCTCCTTTCAAAAAAAAAAATCCAACGGATTTTTCTTTTTTCCAAAGTGGCCACCCTAACTCAAAGTCTAAAATCTAAAATGACAACCCTATCTCAAAGTCTAAAATCTAAAAAACATTAAATGTTAACATTAAGTGAGCTTGCTATGCTTGAAATCTAAAAAACAGTAAATATGCCGCAAGCATAATTTTAAATAACATTGAGTACCCTAATCCTTATCTGTCCAACCATCCCATTTAACCTACTTAATTAAACATTAAATACCCTAACATTAAATTCTGATCAGGCATAAGACCAGTACCAAAACAAAACATTGACATGAATAAGAATAAATTGACAAGAAATAGAATATACTGACCGAAGGTCATATGTTAAGTTACAAACCTAACTACACTTAGGGTGTAGATCCTACTTAATATAAACCTAACTACACTTAAGGTGTAGGCTATGCACCTTAAAAAACTTAAATTATAACACCCTATGATCCCATCATACAATTATTCGCGGCTTAACACTAACTCTCTATTACAATACGAAGGCAAACAGCTGAATCTAGCTAAGATTTAGCTTCTCGAATGGTTATCATTCGACAAACTTTCTGACAAAAAAAACTAGTGAAAAACTTATCAGAGAACTATAATACCTCCGTTCTTAAAATTAACACAACTCCATCTTTGCTTAAAAATTCATTTTAAAAATTCATTTTTTCCACCGAATGGAAATATTTCGAAAATTAACGCAGGCAAAGGTCAAAGAAAAAAAAATATCATTTTCAAATATAGGAAACGTCAACCATATTAACAGGATTAATCTATAGATCCGTATTACTAAGCCACAGCTTAAGAATGAGTTCATTAAAATTCGTTCCAATAATACGATGAAATCAACTAGCTTTAAAACCGATACTAAAACTTACAAACATCTCAACTAATCCATTGGAGTTCAGTAAACTATCTTTTACTATTAACAGTTTAAGATAATCGCCGTGAGTTGCAACCAATTACCCAAGTTAAGACACTACAAAGAATCTCGAATGTGTATCGAATACCCGAGTTATCCCACATCAGAAATTACTTTCATTGAGAAACCTTCGTTACCAACTTTATGAACAACCCTTACTCTCCCCTTACCAAATCATCCCAACTCTATACTTTAAGAACGCAGGAACCAAAACAGAACCCTATGACGAATAGCTATTGCCTCGTCATACTGCTCTCAAAGATAAAACCAGGCGATCGGTTCAAACAATTATTCGAACTGTCGTTTATAAAAGTTTCTCATATAAAGGTTATCTACCACGGAAATCTAGCATGTTACAGATATTTCTTAGGTCTTTGGTGAACGGTCCTCATCAAAAATTATAGTTCAGCAACAACATGAAAAGAAACACCGGTTAATAAACAATTCATAACAATCCCGCATACATAAACCACAAACCATCAACCGGGATAAAATTATATTATACTCCTAATGTATAATATATTTATATTTAATATCAGACGAACTCCTCAACGCAGCACAAAGCGTTTTAAACGATTTGTGTTAACAATTACGCCCCGTGACAGTGAGTTCAGACGACGAATCAGCACATTAGACCTCCCAACGATCTCAATGACCTTGTAAGGTCCCTGATACAGACGTGCCAACCAGTGGCGTAGCGTGCCATCTCGGCGCCTGGGGCGGGAGACCCACTTTGCCGCCCCAATTCTATAGTTGCTTAATTTAAAAAAAAAACACAGGAATTGAGGTACCTTGTATTGAACGTAAAATAGGATGAGCGGTTTTACAAGCGGATTCTACGGGCCTTATGAGCAGCAAAGTCAGAAATAACTTTGTCAAAATCAATATTAGCAGCCAATTCTTGTTCAATGGACAATATAGCCAAGTTTGAGAGTCTAGCGGAGCTCATAGTAGATCTGAGGTAATTTTTTATCAGCTTCAACTTCGAAAAACTTCTCTCACAATTTGCAACGCTAATCGCCAAAGTCAAATATATACGAATCAAGATGACTATATTTGGCACCTAAATTCCAAGATTCAGTTTTTGAATGAACTGGAGGAGCTCCAGCGGTCCTTTACCACTTATATCTTCCTCTAATTCAGAACAGGCAACAAATTGCTGGAGACGCTTCCGCTCCATCTGAAACTCGTCCTTGTCGATGTCTTCTAATACATTGGAAAGATCACACTCGAACTTGCTGTCCAAAAGTTTCGCTGGCATCAAAAATCCGAACTTGTCCGATATTTCTTGGATTTGCTGGAATCGAGTCGTCATATTTTCTTGTATAATCTTGTCCAATGATGCGAACACCTCTCGACGGATTTCCTGCTCGTGAGACAAAGCTGCATCTTCAGAAGATTCATCGCCATGAATTCGTTTTTCCTGCGAATTCTTCTCGTTTTGAATTCGATTCCGAATTTTTCGCAGAGAGTCTTATCAAAGTCAGTTGCTTCTTGCACGAAACGGTTTCTACTTTCTACTAAGAGGGTTTTTAAAGCGCATAGTTTGTTTGGGTCCTTCCTACCTGAGTGGTGTGCCTACAGATCGAAACAATATCAAAATGACTTTCGTTCCGTATCGGAAACTCTCGCGAAGCCAAACAAACATACGAGTAATGCGTGATTGCGTAACGGTACTTCACGATGCACTAAACTAAAACAAACATAGTTCAATACAAATGCTTAGTACTAAAATCAATTAGTGCGAAACAGAGGCATCGACACTGGCCGACGGACCCGTGAAACAAACATTTTGTATGAGAAATTAACATAGAGTGCGCCGACGCGACGCAGCGCGCGCCCCGAAACGTGATGCGATGTTGCTGTTCGTATGTAAACAAACAAACGTTATTAAAGAGCTCTGTCAGTGATTTCGTACTTTTTCTTTTAAATAAATATTATAAAATAGTTTGTGCGCAAAATTTTCGATGAAAATGGAACATTATAGTGTGTCTGACACATGTAATGAATGAATTATAGATCAGATCTCAACCCGGTTCACCAGCGAGATTTTGCCGCCCCCGCGGGCTGCCGCCCGGGGCGGGCCGCCCCCTCCGCCCCACCCACGTTACGCCACTGGTGCCAACTTCATACATCTTCCCGTTATCCGCCTTGGTACGTATAACAAAACTAAGTCATTCACCCGGAACGATCTGGGTTTTGATCTCATATCGTAATACCGTTTTTGTACACGCTGTGCGTTCGCGATACTCCCTAACGCCTTAGTCAGCAGCCTTCCCATACGAATTACCCTTTCATCTATCGTTTCGTCTAAACCAACTGCGTTTAATCCTAATGATCGATCCACCACTGAGCACGGTTCCCTACCAAATAAAATATTATACGGTGACACTTTCGTTGACGCCTGCACGCTAGTGTTATACGCATGTACTACCAAAGGTAAAACTGAGCACCATTGCCTTTGATTACTACCTAAATATTTTGATAACATCGAAGTTAACGTTCTATTCATTTGTTCTAGCAAACCATTATTCTGTGGGTGAAACGAACTTGTATGTATCATTTTAGCCCCAAACTGTTCTACCGTTTCTTTTACGATTCCCGAAGCTAATGCCTATAGTGCCTTAACGCGCATACTAACCCCAGACACTCTTTCTCCGTCGTACTATATTTTTTCTCCGCATCCGTTAGCTTCCTAGACGCATAGGCAACCGGACTCATTTTTTCAACGCCCTGCATCAACACTGCACCCAACGCCTCGTTAGACGCATCCACATAAACTCTCATAGTAACCGACTTATCCCCCGAATAATAGGAAAGTATTGGCGCACCACATAACCTTCTTAATATAATCGAACGAATTCTGCAATTCTTCATTCCATTGAAACTTTACCCCCTTTTTCAATAATTTAGTGAGAGGTAACGATATTCTCGCAAAATTCGATACAAATTTTATATAATAAGAAAATAAACCTAATAACTGTTTCACATCCTTCGTAGATGTGGGAGTTGGAACCTGTTGCATAGCCTTCAGCTTTTTCTCACTAGGTTTTACTCCTTCATTCGAGATTAGATAACCTAGCATCTCAATCTCGCAAAAACCAAATTTACATTTGGATGGCTTGAAGGTCAAGTTCGCTTCTCTAAACCGCCAAAAAACTTTCTGCACCGTATCGGTAAACTCCTCGAACGTTCTACCATACACAATTACATTGTCTACGTAAACCATAACCCCTTCAAATCTTAAATCCGCTAAAGCTTTATCCATCATCCGTTGGAAAACCGCTTGACTCGTTACCAAACCGAACGGAACAACATTAAATTCATAAAGACCCGTGGTCGTGACGAAAGCCGTTTTATGCCTACCTTCCGTAATAACCGTCTGCCAATAACCTGAATTGAGATCTAACTCCGCATAATACTTGGGCCCGGCCAAACTATCGACAATGTCTTCTATCCGCGGAATAGGATAATTATCCCTACATTTTTTTTATTTAATTTCCGATAATCTACACAAAACCTCCATGAATCATCGGGCTTTTTAATTAACACAACGGGAGCAGCATAAAAACTAGTGGATTCCCTAATAACACCTAGTTTCAACATCTCCGCGACCTGCTCCTCAATAATTTCTCGTTGCACCGGCGAAACGCGATACGGGTGACAATGAACCGGCTCTTCATCATAAGTCTTAATATCGACCGTCACTATCTCCGACCTACCTAACTGGTCAGTTGCAAACGAAAATCTATCCGCATTCCTATCCAACAACGCCAATAATACCTGCTTATCCTTCTCACATAAATCCTCATTTACGATAAACCGTTTACCTTCTACCCCAAACGCAAATTCGCATGAATCCGATAACCCCGAGAAATAAACGTAATCGCCCTTTCTTAACTCCTGAAAGTCGATAGAATTTATTACGTCACGATCCTCGATAACCGTGGTTTCCCCGAAGTTCACTTGTTTCCTTCTAGAACCGTCTAGAAAGTCCGACCCTATCTTTTGTTTTGTAAGAATCCCTACGCGCATGACATCTCGTTTTACCGGTGTCGTGTTTTGTTTCGTATGGAAATTATTGAAAAACGGTATTTTTTTCCTGGAAAAAACACATACACGAATGAACAAAATCAATATTCATACCGTACTTTATTAAAAAATCCAACCCTAAAATAATGCTACAATTTAAATTCCATTTACCGCCATAACCCGTCTCTTCTCTTCTTGCATACATCTCGCACCCACTTGATCTGCAACGGCTGGGCTGATGCATGAAGCTGTAGCGCCTATATCTAAAAGAGCTATCGGCCTCTAGCGACGACGTGTTGCAAAATCTGCTAGCCTAGGACGCAAATTATAATTATTAGTACTAGGTCTAATATGTGGTTCCTGACCACTGTCTCCCCCCCCCCCCTCTATTGCTATGGGCCAAGTTCGGTCCAAAAGTTGCCGGGTTCCTAAACACATTTACATTATCATCACTTCCCGGACATAATTTCTCCATCTGTACCAGTACTGCCCTTAGCGCCTTCTTATCTACAAAATGGCTCAACATTAATTTATTTCTAAGATGGTTTTGCAATCCTCTTAAAAATTGCGTTATAAAAATGTCACCTTTGGTAACTCTAGCCTTCCTCGCTAGGTCCCCTAAATAATGGAAGTAGTCCAACAAACTTCTTTTCTCTTGCTTGGCATTGTAGAACTTCTCTGCAAAGTCTGTGCTTCCAAATTCCTCATTAAATTTATCCACCATCTCTTCAAATCTCTGGGCACTGCCCCTAATTTCCTTAAAAAAATATAAGGCTCCACCTTTTAAATACGAAGGAAATAATAATTTTAATTCCTCCGACGATATAAATTTCTTCCTCGATGCAGCATCTCTGAAGTCTTCTAAAAAGTCTTCAAAGGACTCCTGAGGACTCCCCGAAAAACAAGTTGACAAATCCTCCATCATGAAATAATTTCATAAAATTTTTCACAAAATGTCCGCTGCTATAAAAATCTTCCCACAATATTTTTCTATTCAATTCTTCACTCGCTTGGCAGGTCCAGGTAATTCCTAAATTAAAAACTTAAGTACAGAAATATACTTCCTTTCAATGTAGTTTCGATCCTTCCTCGATTCTTCAAGGTCTGGATCGACGATCGCTATCCTCTTCTATTACGTCACTTCTTATGACGTCACCTCTTATTCCTTATGAAGCGGTCTTCTTATTTCTCCTGTTCGATGGGCGCCTCCGCCAATGTAGGGTCTTGAGACCACGATGAGAGAATCACGGCCTATACTTGAATTTCGTAAATATAAAGACTTGACTTTGTGTTGACTTGTGTTTTTATTTATCATGAATGGTTACAAACTGTATAAAAGGGATCAAACTGGCTCGATAGCCATTACGCTAATCCTAACTATATAATTTAGTTCAGTCACTGGCCGAAGCCTAAGGTGAAGTGTGTCCCATTGACTTTTCACATCCAAGCCTCTTTCTTTTTAAAATACAAATCACGTAACAGTGTCAAAGTGAACACCCACTCTAAAGAGGCCCGTATACTATATTATCGCATAGACAAATATCGAACCTTACAGTACCTACCGTCTTACTTACATAATTGTAATTTGGTTTATACTGGGTCTAAAGTCTTTACTTTTAGGTAAACAAAAAGGTATTAAATGAAAAAGGAATCGAATTTTATTTGTGAACAGTTCCTTTAGATACCCTAAAATGTTAGGTACTTTAGTCATTGTTGTTGCAAAAATCACAGAAAAATTGCTAATGAGGAGCGGCTAGCGCGCGACGCGACTGCCCGGCAACATAACTGAATTCCCACCTGTCAGTTTGGCCGTTCGAACGTACCTATACTGTAGGGTGAGACCCCCCTGCAAAGGGGTTGTTTTTTAATCCGTATACCACACGAGCTGATGCCCGCTCAATATGTGGGGACCACATAGCAGGGAGGTCTGACTCCTGGGCATGGGTAATTCCATTTATTCCCCCTCAAAAAAAAAAAAAAACGGAGCTGCAGTTGACCGACGCTCCGGCCTCAGTCAACTGCCCTCCTCTCTAGGCGATCTCAAGGTTAGCCCCTGGTCGCAAATTGGGGTCGCTTTCCCTTCCCAATCTTCCAAACCCCTAGGCGATCTCAAGGTTACCCCCTGGTTGCGTAAGGGATCCCGTCGTTCCCCTAGCCCGTCCTCACCTAATTCCACCCTTGCCAACACACCACCCCCGTCACCGCGTATAGTACCGAGCCCGCGTGCTATTCGAACCGCAACTGTAAAGGGGTTGTTATCATTGCAGTCATTCATAACCGTAGATAGCGTTAGGTAGGTTAGTGTTAAGCCGCGAATAATTGTATGATGGGATCATAGGGTGTTATAATTTAAGTTTTTTAAGGTGCATAGCCCACACCTTAAATGTATTTAGGTTTATATTAAGTAGGATCTACACCCTAAGTGTAGTTAGGTGTGTAACTTAACATATGACCTTCGGTCAGTTTATTCTATTTCTTGTCAATTTATTCTTATTCATGTCAATGTTTTGTTTTGGTACTGGTCTTATGCGTGATCAGAATTTAATGTTAGGGTATTTAATGTTTAATTACGTAGGTTAAATGGGATGGTTGGACAGATAAGGATTAGGGTACTCAATGTTATTTAAAATTATGCTTGCGGCATATTTACTGTTTTTTAGATTTAAAGCATAGCAAGCTCACTTAATGTTAACATTTAATGTTTTTTAGATTTTAGACTTTGAGATAGGGTTGTCATTTTAGATTTTAGACTTTGAGTTAGGGTGGCCACTTTGGAAAAAAAAAACCGTTGGATTTTTTTTTGAAAGGAGGGGGGAATGATTGTAAGGTTCGATATTTGTCTATGCGATAATATTGTATACGGGCCTCTTTAGAGTGGGTATTCACTTTGACACTGTTACGTAATTTGTAGTTTTAAAAAGAAAGAGGCTTGGATGTGAAAAGTCAATGGGACACACTTCACCTTAGGCTTCGGCCAGTGACTGAACTAAATTATATAGTTAGGATTAGCGTAATGGCTATAGAGCCAGTTTGATCCCTTTTATACAGTTTGTAACCATTCATGATAAATAAAAACACAAGTCAACACAAGTCAAGTCTTTCATTCTTCTATTTACGAAATTCAAGTATAGGCCGTGATTCTCTCATCGTGGTCTCTAGACCCTACATTGGCGGAGGCGCCGATCGAACAGGAGAAATAAGAAGACTGCTTCATAAGGAATAAGAGGTGACGCCATAAGAAGTGACGTAATAGAAGAGGAAAGCGATCGTCGATCCAGACCTTGAAGAATCGAGGAAGGATCGAAACTACATTGAAAGGAAGTATATTTCTGTACTTAAGTTTTTAATTTAGGAATTACCTCGACCTGCCAAGCGAGTGAAGAATTGAATAGAAAAATATTGTGGGAAGATTTTTATAGCAGCGGACATTTTGTGAAAAATTTTATGAAATTATTATTAGTAGTGCTCAAGACCCTACAGTACTGTAAGGTTCGATATTTGTCTATGCGTAAATATTGTATACGGGCCTCTTTAGAGTGGGTGTTCACTTTGACACTGTTACGTAATTTGTAGTTTTAAAAAGAAAGAGGCTTGGATGTGAAAAGTCAATGTGACACACTTCACCTTAGGCATTGGCCAGCGGCTGATCTAAAATTATATAGTTAGGATTAGCGTAATGGCTATCGAGCCAGTTTGATCCCTTTTATACAAATTGTAACCATACATGATAAATAAAAACACAAGTCAAGTCAAGTCAAGTCTTTATATTTACGAAATTCAAGTATGTAGTGCTCAAAGAAGTGCTGAGACATTACAGTACCTACCTAGCCTTAGAATTTACCAGTAGCCTGAATAAGGACTAATAACACCTCTCTTTAGACAGAGTTGACTAAA
Source organism: Argyresthia goedartella (assembly GCA_949825045.1). NCBI lineage: Eukaryota > Metazoa > Arthropoda > Insecta > Lepidoptera > Argyresthiidae > Argyresthia > Argyresthia goedartella. The sequence goes on along the minus strand of OX463812.1, from coordinate 27,155,945 downwards.
ATTCACAAACACAAATCGCCCGTAGGTAACCCTACCGTGATCAAGCGAGGCAGGAGTTACAGGAAGACCTTGTGATATCAGAATTAAAGGAAGCTCTCAGGCGTAGTGATGCGGCGTAATCTAGCCTGCACGGGCGGGGCAACCGATTTTGTAGGTGCTTAGCGATTGTGGTACGTAGCGCAGGTGCGAGCTAGATTGCGCTTTATTGTCGCGCAGCGAGAGTAGCTATTTATTTAAGTGTATTTAAGGAGTAATCTTTCTGTACGTAGTTCTATTAAGTATTCTGTGCCCTTTGTGCATGTTTACAGTTATCTGTCTATGATTTTACTGTGAGCCATCGCCTCGGTATATGCTGAAGGCTTTCTACTTGCAATTTGCCCTTTCTGGCGATATATACATAGTCAGGTCATAAGTTCTGTCACATGTGCAATATGAAATAATTTAGACATGTTTATTATTTATGTAAACATTTATATAGCAAAATGAACTTAATAAAACATAGATTCTTATGGTAATAAAGTTTATTCAAAATGACCCCCGCGATTTTGAATACAGGCCTTTATTCTGCGCGGCCAGTCGTCTATCGCAGCACGAACGAGGTCCATGTCAATATCGGCGGCTGCCTTAATCAAGGATGCCTTGAGTGACTCCAAATCAGGATGAGGCTTTAAGCAGGCCTTTTCCTCCAAGTTTTGCCATATCTTGTAATCTAACGGACTCAAATCTGGACTGGAGGAGGGCCAGTCTTCGTGCCGGATGAAGTCGATTTCACGCGCCGCCAGCCAGTCTTGTGTGCTTTTCGCTCTATAAGCTGGCGCAGAATCTTGTTGGAATACCCAGTGCCTGTTATTAAACATGGTATGAGAAACAGGTTTCACAAGGTTCTTGAGGACTGTATTTTGATACACAACAGCATTCGTTTTTACGCCTTTCTCACAAAAATGTACCTCAGTTAAGCCCCAATAAGAGACTCCCAACCAAACCATGAGCGAGGATGGAAAATGACCTCGTTGGACACGCGGAATACGGTTCCTCGCTTCTTCACTGCTGTGTGCGTACACCTTATCATTTTGTTTGTTGTAGCTCTCTTCCACGGTGAAAATTTTTTCATCCGAAAAAGAATTTCCCGATGATTTTTTCCCGCGTACCGCTTCAACAAAGCGCGGCATCTCTTCAGTCTCAGGTCCATTAAACGAGCGTCCAAACGATGTCCTGTTTTTCTTCGATATGCCCTAAGCCCTAAGTCTTCATTTAACACCCCTTTCACCGTGGTCCTGCTTAACCCCATCTGAAGGGCCAACAGTTTCTGCTTACGTATGGGATTTCTTTGACACTTTCTTTAACAGAGCGAGGGCGACCACTTCTTGATCTGTCATCTACACTAGAGTCTTCATTGTATCGTTTTATGGTACGATAAACGAATCTTTTGGTTATATTCAAATTTTTCAGTAAGTCGAAAATCTGAATTGGCGCGTAACCGCAACGAGGCAACGCAATAACTGCAACACGGTCTTCTTTAAGTGTCCACTCCATATTTAAAAATGAGGAAAATTCTAAAAAGTACACATTTTTATTTTCTTGAAAAATTCGAAATTCGAATTCAATAAACTTTTTTCTGGCCAGCGTTCTAAATTCAAAAGTTTTTATTGTGTGACAGAACTTATGACCTGACTGTGTATATGTGTATATGATATGGGAGGAGTTTGCCTGCTTACCCGATTTTACGAGCCGACATCAGCTCATAGTCAGCGGCCATGATAGCGGCATGTTAGGGGGGCAGATAGCCCCCGCTACTAAGAGATGGTTTCATAATTTTTAAACCTATCCTAATCCTAAACAACAACTATATTTGGGTCATTTAGAGGGGCTCTAACCTCAGTCCGGGAGGTTTAAAGGGGGATGGGGAGACTGTGTGTCTGTCGAATCAAGACGGCGATCTCTTTCAATCCAAATTTGATATCTGAGACGCTGTAATGCTTCGGGAACACAGGCTTCGTCAAGTTGACGTGATGAGGGGCGGGGGGTGGTTGGGCTTTAAAAGCTTTCGTAATATCGTCCTCCGGTTCTAGGAGGACGACTTTTGGGCGCCTTTTGAAAAGTTGTTTCTTTTTTATATCTGGGGTCGGATCACAAAGGGATGCTTGTACGTTAAGCGGGTTTGGGTGACTAGATGCATTAATGAAGAAGCGTTCGGACGCTTCTTTCAAATATTGCTTTACTGTGGGTAGTCTCAAGTCACTATGGAGGTCTACGTTGCGCATGTACCACGGGGCACCTACTGCTTTTGGCATGAAGCGGTTTTGTAAAACCTGAAGGGGTTTAAGGGAGTGGGAGCAGTGTGCAAAGACTGGACTTGCATACGCGAAGACCGGACGGATGCAAGTTTTAAATAGAGTTATTTTGCAGCGCAACGGGAGTCTGCTTTTAGTTCTCATGAGCGGTTGGAGCCTATCCATGTAGAAGGCTGCTTTGTCACGGACCGTTTTAATGTGGGATTTGAAGTTTAGTCGGGAGTCTGATGTTATTTATTGTCCCAGGGGATAGGGCGGTCAAAGAGGGTGATTTCGGGTAGTGAAGAGGACGCGCGGTCAGCTCGAATCTTACCCCTTGAGAAAAGCACGGCTGCGATTTTCTCGGGGTTCATCTCTATTCTCCATTTAAAACCCTTTCACCGAGGTCGGTTACTGCTTTTTGGAGAACTTGACAAACGCGCGCCCTCTTTCTACTGGTGTAATAGACGCCTTATCGTCGGCGTAAAGAGCTAGCTCGACGTATGGCGTGCGGGGGACATCTTGGACGTAAAGTGAAAAGAGGGTAGGGGAGAGAACTGAGCCTTGCGGGACTCCGGCGGCTATTGTGTGGGGCCTAGAGCGCGATTTTTCTACTCGATAGCAAAAACTTCGCTCAGTGAGGTAGTCTTTGATAATGAGTACAAGCCTATCGGGGAGGTTGAGTTGGTAATGTTTATAAACAAGACCATTGTGCGAAACTTTGTCAAAAGTTTTCGCTACGTCAAAGGATATGGCACAGGTATCTTAGGACTTTGCCGTTGTGTGGAACCCTTTGTAAATGTGCTCCATTATGCGGTGCACCTGTTAGGCACACGAGTGTTTGGGTCTAAAGCCAAACTGCTCGTTGGGTATGAGGTTTTTATCTAAGCAAATGTCTTTGAGTCGGTTGAGAATAAGCTGTTTGTAGACTTTGCCTATGGAAGAGAGTAAGCTAATGGGGCGATAGCAAGTAGGGTCGGTCCGATCTTTCCGGGATTTGTGAAAGCCAATAACGTCAGCTTCTTTCCGTGTAGTTGGAAAGGCACGGAGACGGAGGGAGGCATTGACAATTACCTTAAGGGTTGTGAGGAGTCTGAGAGGGAAGGATTTTATTGCCGTGTTAGTGATTTTATCAAGCCCCGGGGCTTTCTTAGGTTTGAGTTTCTTTATTACTTTTAGCATTTCCTCAAGGGTGATCTCGGGAAGGGAGTCAATGGGGGGGATAGAGCTTTTATGATCAACTTCAGAGTTGATCATGTTAAGATGATCGGGGTCTATTGGTTCAGAGGAGGGATTCCACTGGGTTTCTAGGCTATCGGCAAGACATTCGGCCTTTTCGCCATTATCAAAGGCTGCGGGTTGGTTATCCCGTTTTAGGCGGGGCATGGGAACAATCTCGTCGGATTTGAGGTATTTACTGAATTTAAATATGGCAGTGTGACTTGGGGCTATGCTATGCCTCTGAGCTCTCGCATGCATCTGGTAACCTCTCGTTGGAGACGACGCATTTTTTTATGTAATGGTCTGAGGGACAGTTATCATAATCTCTCTGTGCCGCATTCTTTGCACTAAGCAGCAGTCTCAAGTCCTCTGGGCGTTCGAAGCTATGGTTGGCCTGTACTGGGACCTCACTAGAGGCGCCGGTTAGGGCTTCGTTGAGACTGTTGCCTATGTCTGTCAGAGATTTTGGCTTCTAGTTGGGCTCTATTGTCAATTTCTGATGTGATATCTAATCTTGGGTCCAGTTTGCTGAGAGTTTGTTTGAAATTTACGGTTGTTAATAACGGTCCTGGTTTCGATCGGTCGGTCGAATGGCCTGCCGAGATGATATAAGACCGATCTATGATCCGAGTGAAGCTCGCTAAGTACACTTATGTCCCTGACTGGGAGGCTAATGTTTTTGAAAATACAGTAGGAGATAATGTCTGGTCTGTGGTCAGCTGTGTAGGGGTGGGTGTAATGGGTCGGGGCAAAGGGAGCTATGACTTTAGTTAGACTATGGAGCGCAGTTATTGAGGGATTCGAGAAGTCTGTGTATGGTCCGTCCGTTGGTATTTGTCTCATTACAGTTCCACAAGCAACGGGGTGATACAATATTTCAACTGTCGAGTGCCAGCCCTCAGACAGTGAATGAATGATCTCGAACTATATCGAAGAACGCAGTCACAAAAGATCCCAATTCAGCTTAAATCTGAAACATAGTCACGTCCGGTAAATATATAATAGATAAGCCCTAACTTAAACAAATTAATCTACATTAAAATTACAAATTGTCCTTTGCCGGATATGATTACCACACTAACCTAATACCTTTGTCTTGAACAGTTGGCTGGTCGTAAAACACTAACAATAACAAAAAGAAATTGCAGCAACACCAGGTTACCACATTACAAGCAGAATCCGACCGTCGATGACCTTTCTCGATCGACGCCCTGACTCATAGGCCTATAATGAAGAACAATGATTAAAAGCGGAACGATGGTAGGAAATTAAGGCCTAAATAGAGAAGCGAAAAAAATATATGACGTGCAGCTTGTCTTTCTGAATTTAAAAGAATGGCATAGAACCAAAGACAACTAACAACAACCAACAATAACGAAAGAATCGCCATAAACACCCGGTTACGACTGTACAAGCAGAATCCGACCGTCGATGACCTTTCTCGATCGACGCCCTGACTCATAGGCCTATAATGGAGAACAGGTTGTGACATCGGGGTTCAGTATCAAAAAACTCCAAATCGTCACCAGAACCGAGAAGACGAGGCTGACGTACACTCGGCCCAGGTACGCGCGGCGTAACGTGGATGGAATCTTCGTCGATGAGTTCCGACATGTCGGCAAAATTTCCAAACGACAACACAAACAGCAGAAAGAAAGCGAAGATACATAAAAGTATACCAGAACCAAGCGAAGGTACAAGCAAATAACCCACTAAAAATAAAAAAGTGGTTGAGAATGAAAAATTATCAACAATGATCGAAAGAATCAACGAAAACAGCCAAGAACGACGAAGTCAACCACGTTTAACAACGTACGACAATGGTTAATAATACACGAGGAAAAAAAAAACAACCGAGCGAATTATTTCATCAGAATCGGTTAAGTAAATGTTTGGATAAAAAGAAGTCTAGATTTCGTCTATCAGCAACCGATCTACGCTATCAAAACTAATACGCGTATGTTAGGAAAATTCAATCGAAGAAAATTTCCAAAAAAAAATATTTATTTCCAGAATATTCTGAAATAAATAATTTATTTCACTCAAATAATGTTTCACTAAGCTTATCTTAGAAATAAACGCTGAAAAAGAATACACAAAAAATTTCGCGCTGGTATTCGAACCATCGACTTCGAACACGAAAGTCCGGACCACTAAACCGCAAGGCTATGATGGCGAAATACAGAAACCAATTATATACTGTCAATCCGTTGCTAAGCAATCACAACCAAATAATATCGATCAAACAATCGTGCCAATGTCAACTGAAAAAAATGCAATGTAAACAAAATAACCCTTCAGCTGTCGAATAAAATTTTCCGCACAGGGCGTAACAAAATGAAATTTGACTAATATTCTAAACACGAAACAGCGACTAAGGGAGAATAAAAAACGCAATGAAGACAAGATAACTCGGAATTGAACCAGGGTAGACAAATAAACCGAAATTAAGAGATAGGGACATATTAAACTACAATTGACTTACCTTTCCGTTCCTTGACACTAAGAGTTCTAACAACGGGTAAATAGGGTCTACAATAATGAAAACACGGGATATGTTGAGGGATGAATTAAAACAAAGGCACTAGAAACATAGCATTTATGATTTACATTAAATAATATAAATCACATAGAGTTGTCACAATTCACCACTCGCGGTAGGAACTGCGGCGTAGACAGCATGCGGGCAACAGACCACCAGAGTCATCAGAAAGCTGAAACCTAAGGAAATGTAAATAATAAAGCGACCGATAGGTCACCATTCCCACACGAACAAAAAAATGAAAAGAAAAGGTTTTAAGTAGTAATTTCATAACCTCACACATTAAACAACAAGAAAAAAAAATACCAGGGTACTTATCATACTGTTTCGGGCGCCAAATTTGTAGAGATAAATAAGTAAAAACATTCACTGACAAAACACGTATAATTTATTTTAATAATAATATCAAAATATTGAATGATAACCGTGTATCGGACAAGGTGTCCAGGACCGAAAATTAAACCTGAAAGAGATCACAATTTGAACTTGTCTATGTTGCAAAAGAACACTGAATTTGCTGGTTCGTTTAAAACGAAATCAATATCTTCGTAACGCGCTTTTGACGCTGTATGCGCACTTTGACCAGGACTCGACGTGAAAATGGAACGATTGTATGAGGAGGTTATGAAGTGCGTATTGAATGGATGAGGGGTTTTATGAATGATTGCCCAATAAGTATGCCGAAAATATCTTCAACGGTGGCGTGCAAATGCCTTTAGGAATTTAGATGAATAAAATTATGAACAGACGACATAATCCTGTTCAAAGATTGAATGTCGTCCAAAGAGAGAAGCCACGCTAAGAAACAAAATTTAATTTAATACAAATACGACAGTTCAAATAAACTAAAAAAAAATTGTAGTGATAAATTATATAAAAACATTCACTGACAAAACACGTATAATTTATTTTAATAATAATATGAAAATTTTATAACAAAATATTTAATGATAACCGTGTATCGGACAAGGTGTCCAGGACCGAAAATTAAACCAGAAAGAGATCACAAACTGAACTTGTCTACGTTGCAAAAGAACACTGAATTTGCTGGAACGTTTAAAACGAAATCAATAACTTCGTAATGATGAATGATGAACAGACGACACAATCCTGTTCAAAGATTAAATGTCGTCCAAAGTGAGAAGCCGCGCTAAGAAACAAAATTTAAATTAATATACATACGACCGTTCAAATAAACTAAAATATGGTTTGGGTCAAAAATATGGGATTTCCTGAAGCCGGCGTCCAACTTCCTCATTCACGTACGCTCCAAAGCACAACTTGGCGAGGACTACGCGACCGCGGTAACGGTTTCAAATATTGGGGTTATGGCTCGATGCGCAGCTCTCTACCAAAAGCCAGATCGCTTCCAACGTCTGGCCTTTGACTTCAGATGAAATATCGGAATAAGAAAACGCCAGCAGTCGTTTAGGCCGGCGTCAATTCTTGACGACAAGGACAGACCATTATTCCTGTGGCCCAAAATTCCAAAAAAACTGCCCTTTACACAGAGTTCACACGATAACTCTTAACGTGAATAAAACTGGCTAAATGAAAAAAATGTGCATCAGAATGCCTTCGACTCGAACAGCTCAATGAAAATGAATTTTCCACAGTCCTGCCAAAACTGCCAACTACCAATAAGAATCTAGAATAATTCGAATTTTCAATTTCGCATAAACTTATAAAATATCAACCAGCCTGTATCCCAATAAAATTGAAATAAAAATTAGCATTACAAAGGAGTCTTAAAATAATACGTGTTTTGTTTTTAATTTATTTTAATAATAAAACCAAAAGTTTACAACAAAAATATAATATTGACAACCGTGTCCAAAACCGAAAATTAAACCAGAAAAGAGATAAAAAACTGAAATTGTCTATGTCGCAAATGAACACCGAAATTGATTTTGACGCTGTATGCGCACTTTGATCAGGACTTGACGTGAAGATAAAATGATTGTATGAGGAGGATATGAAGTGCGTATGGAATGAACGAGGGGTTATATGAACGATTGCCCAAAAGTATGCCGAAAATATCTTTAACGGTGGCGTGCAAATGCCTTTAGGAATTTAGATGGAATTAATGAACAGACGACCTAATCCTTTTCAAAGATATAAAGTTGTTGAAAGAGTGAAGCTGCGCGAAATTAAAATTGAAATAAATATGACAGTTCAATTAAACAAAAAAATGGATTGGGTTAAAAAAATAAGTAGATCTCCTGATGCGGCGTCCAAGTTCCTCCTTCACGTACGCCTGCTTGCCTGCGTCTGCCTGCTCCAAAACATGCCTTGGTGAGGTCTACGCGTCCGCGGTGTCGGTTTCGAAAAATTTAATTTCGTACTGTGCGGAAAAGTTTATTCGACAGCTGAAGGGTTATATTGTTTACATTGCATTTTTTTTCAGTTGACATTGGCACAATTGTTTGATCGATATTATTTGGTTGTGGTTGACAGTATATAATCGGTTTCTGTATTTCGCCATCATAGCTTTGCGGTTTAGTGGTCCGGACTTTCGTGTTCGAAGTCGATGGTTCGAATCCCAGCACGAAAATTTTTGTGTATTCTTTTTCAGCGTTTATTTCTAAGATAAGCTTAGTGGAACATTATTTAAGTGAAATAAATGATTTATTTCAGAATATTCTGGAAATAAATAATTTATTTTGGAAATTTTCTTCGATTGAATTTTCATAACATACGCGTTTTGATAGCGTAGATCGGTTGCTGATAGACGAAATCTAGACTTCATTTTATCCAAACATTTACTGAACCGATTATGATGAAATAATTCGCTCGGTTGATTTTTTTTTCTCGTGCTACTAGTGTTTGGTAGTGACGGTTGACGTTGATTATTAACAATTGTCGTACGTTGTTGAACGTGGTTGTCTTCGTCATTCTTGGCTGTTTTCGTTGATTCTTTTGATCATTGTTGATTCTTTTTCATTCTCACCCACTTTTTTATTTTTAGTGGATTATTTGCTTGTACCTTCGCTTTGTTCTGGTATACTTTTATGTATCTTCGCTTTCTTTCTGCTGTTTATGTTGTCGTTTAGAGATTTTGCCGACATGTCTGGATGTAATTGACTTTGTATAAAAGAGTGCTCTTTTGTTCTTAACCAGGTTGTCATATTGGTTTAATAGCTTGTTCTGGACCTCTATGATTACATTGTTGTCAGGTTGAGAAGTCGCGATTTCGAGCACGTCAAATAATAGTGATTTGATGTTTTTGAGCTCATGTGTTACCCAAGATTGACTTTGAGTTTGTGGCTTTCGCCTGAGGGGAAAGCAGCTGTGAACTTCGGTTCTCAATCATGGCTGTAAATGTTTTTTTTTTCTCTTAGTCTAGGTTAAGGTGTTTGTTTGGTCTTTTTGGTGTTGTCTTTGTTGGTTTCTATGTTCAAGAGAGTATCAAGTTTCGAGAAGTTACTCTTTGGTTTATGGAACTCTTTTCGGGATGGCCAGTTTTTTCGTTAAGATTTGTCAGTCGTTTAATTTTTTTTCTTTGGTTTATTAATAAAAAAGTATTTCTTCTAAATTCAGAAAGACAAGCTGCACGTCATATTCTTTTTTTTTCCGATTCTCTGTATAGGCTTTAATTTCCTTCCATCTTTCCGCTTTTAATCATTGTTCTTCATTATAAGGCCTATGAGTCAGGGTGTCGATTGAAAAGGTCATCGACGCTCGGATTTTGCTTATAATGTCGTAACTTGGTTTTCTTCTAAATTCAGGAAGACAAGCTGCACGTCATATTCCTTTTTTTTCGCTTCTCTGTTTAGGCCTTAATTTCCTTCCATCTTCCCGCTTTTAATCGTTGCTTCGGTTTGCCTGTCAGCATATTATAGGTGTCCGTTTACTCTATTTTGGATTTAGGTTAAACCTGTTCTTCATTATAGGCCTATGATTCAGGGTGTCGATTGAAAAGGTCATCGACGCTCGGATTTTGCTTGTAATATCGTAACTTGGTTTTCTTCTAAATTCAGAAAGACAAGCTGCACGTCATATTCCTTTTTTTTCGCTTCTCTGTTTAGGCCTTATTTTCTGCCCATCTTTCCGCTTTTAATCATCAATTCTTCATTATAGGCCTATGAGTCAGGGTGTCGATTGAAAAGGTCACCGATGCTCGGATTTTGCTTGTAATGTCCGTAACCTATTTTTTTTCGCTTCTCTGTTTAGGCTTTAATTTCCTCCCATCTTTCCGCTTTTAATCATTGTTCTTCATTATAGGCCTATGAGTCAGGGCGTCGATTGAAAAGGTCATCGACGTTCGGATTTTGCTTGTAATGTCGTAACTTGGTGTTACTGGCGATTAATTATAGGTGGTTGTGGCTATATTTTGGGTTCAGGTTAAACCTTCTGTTATTCATTATAGGCCTATGAGTCAGGGCGTCGATTGAGAAGGTCATCGACGGTCGGGTTCTGCTTGTAATGTCGTAACCTGGTGTTGCTGGCATTTCTTTGTTTTTTTTTCTCTCTTAGTCTAGGTTAAGCTGTTTTTTGGTCTTTTTGGTGTTTTGGTTTCTATGGCCAGGTTTTTCGCTATGTGTGAGAGGCTCAAGAGAGGAAATCTAGCTTATGTATGCTAATAACAGCCCAGATAACCAGGAAAACTAACTTTTTTCCCAAGTAAAGTTATAGCAGAGAAATATTCTTAAAACTATTTTTACAATTAGGACTTCTAGGATATCACCATCGGTTGGTTCCAATCCATGATGTCGATACCGTAATTTTTCTTATAATAATCTATGTATGATATCTGGATCTTCTTGCCATCCTCTGTCTTTTCGAATGTTGACTTCGGCGAACGTTAGTTACGTTTTTTTTTTTTTTTCTTTGGTTTATTTGGGGAATATCTGCAGCGTGAACTCGCAGACGTCGTTTTAAGACTCCTTTGTTATGTTAATTTTTATTTCGATTTTATTGTGATACAGGCTGGTTGATGTTTTATAAGTTTATGCGAAATTGAAAGATTCTTATTGGTAGTTGTCAGTTTTGGCAGGACTGGAAAAAATAATTTTCGTTGAGCTGTTGGAGTCGTAAGCATTTTGGTGCACATTTATCACGTTTGACCAGTAGTGTAATGTGTTTTGGGCAGCCTTGACACAATAATAATTGTCCTTGGGCAAGAATTGATGCCCGCCTAAAATATTCCTGATATTTTCCCGATATTTCATCCATTTTTTCATCTGAACTCAAAGGTCAGAAGTTGGAAGCGATCTGGGTATGTATTTGTTTTGTTGGGTGTTTATATTCCGTGGTGGCATTTTGGTCGTGTTAGCGTTATTCTGGTACTTATCGTTATATCTTATTTGTAGCTTTTGGTGGAGAGCTGCGCAATTGTTCGAAACCGACACCGCGGACGTGTAGACCTTACCAAGGCGTGCTTTGGAGCAGGCTGACGCAGGCAGGCAGGCGTACGTGAAGGAGGAACTTGGACGCCATCACATCAGGAGATCCCGTATTTTTTTGACCCAATCCATTTTTTTTGTTTAATTGAACTGTCATATTTATTTCAATTTTAATTTCGCACAGTTTCACTCTTTCGACAACTTTATATCTTTGAACAGGATTAGGTCGTCTGTTCATTAATTCCATCTAAATTCCTAAAGGCATTTGCACGCCACCGTTAAACATATTTTCGGCATACTTTTGGGCAATCGTCCATATAACCCCTCGTTCATTCCATACGCACTTCATATCCTCCTCATAAAATCATTTCATCTTCACGTCAAGTCCTGATCAAAGTGCGCATACAGCGTCAAAAGCAATTTCGGTGTTCATTTGCGACAATTTCAGTTTTTTATCTCTTTTCTGGTTTAATTTTCGGTTTTGGACACGGTTGTCGATATTATATTTTTGTTGTAAACTTTTGGTTTTATTATTAAAATAAATTATACGTGTTTTGTCAGTGAATGTTTTTACTTACGTATTTATCACTACACTCCTTACTTAAGTAAGGAGTGTAGTGATAAATACGTAAGTAAAAGTAATTGTCATTTGTTTATACTGGGTCTAAAGTGTTTACTTTTATTTAAACAAAAAGGTAATCAATTAAAAATAATTTTATTTGTGAACATTCCTTTAGACACCCTAAAATGTTAGATACTTAAGTCATTGTTGTTGCAAAAATAACAGAAAAGTTGCTTATGAGGAGCGGATACCGCGCTACGCGACTGCCAGCCAAGCGAGCGGCAGCATTACTGAATTCCCGCCCGTTGGGTTGGCCGTTCGAACGTACCTATACTGTAGAGTGAGACCCCCTGTCTGAGGGCGCTAAATAACTTTATCAATAGCAATACTAAGTATAGTGTACCCATTCAAATTGGCCGCTTCGCTAATTGCCGAACTTATTTTATAATCGAACTTATTACATCGAATTTAAGTTAAGTTACATTTTAAATATAACTATAAATTAACAATCATAGAGAGCTTATGATATGTAAAGATAAAGCAGTGAATGTAACAGTACATAATTAGGCATTAAAATACTCGTGTGTTGTTATTAAGAAAAATTCGTATATTAAAGGCTCTCATTATGGAAGTCACATTAACTATTATGTAATTATTTTTATTATTATGAAATAATCTTCCACTAATGTAAGTACCTGTAGTCGGGTTAAAATATAGGAAATAAAACCATTATGATTATGCATATTTTTATTTCATTAGTCATCAAATTCAGAATCGAAATATTCAACAGATTCATATGACAATTTTTGATCTTCATAATCAGATTGTACTGGTTCAATTCTAGACATATCAGACTCATTATGTATTGTCTATCACTGCCGCCAATATTTATAATAAGTTGTTTTACGTTAGTTTTTATTTCACTTCAATACATGTACGTCGTTATAACTTCGGAAATACTGCAACGAGAAGTTTAAGCCCTTGTTTGAATTTCCGAGATTAAGCGCGCTCATAGTATGACGTCGCACTCCCGTTCAGCCCACGGCCACGAGACGGCGCGGCGCTCGGTCCGGTGCGTTGGCCCTACTAAATTACGTGCGTCTTGCTCTTAACAGGAAAAGAAAAAGCTTTTTTTGTGTGTTGCACATGTAGACTTTGAGGTGTCTAAAGAAGTGGAACTTTACGACGTTTCATACTATAAAAGCTACTGTCAGAAACTTTTTGTTAAAATTAGTATTTATTGAAAAACTTATTAAAACAGGAGTCCCAACTGATATTCAGAAATAAAATGGAAGTATTTTATTCTGAAAAGTCATTCTTCAAAATTAAACAGTCATCATTACGTAGTCTAATAAATCAACGTGTTTAAGATCTACTGTAGCATGTGGCATCAAGAATCCAAATTTCCTTAATATGCCAATGGCTCTCTCGACTTGTATACGCAAAGCTGCAATTTTTTTGTTTTTAGTACTTCACTTTTTGTTGGAGTAATCTTATCGCTGACACTAGGTGGGCGTTCTTTTTGCTGCAAAAGATGAGCCACATTCTTGAAACCTCGATCTGCCATAACCGCACTATTTTTAGGTGGAATATTTAGAAATCCACAGTCCTCTAAAATTACGGAGTCAGATGCTCTTCCTCCATATCCCTCAGAAATAAAATTAATAAGACCATCCGGAGTTATGAATATCAGGAATTTCATGGTATTACATGATTTATAAGAATATAAAGTCAGGTCAGAAGACCATGTTAGTGATTGCTTTGCAGCTTCAGTCGGTTTTCCGATTTGTATTTCCAGATAATATATACTTACTTTTGACATTGCTGTATCTCTTTCAAAATGGCATTGCTATATTCGACACATCTTGTGTTGATTTTTGAAAAAATACAAGACTTCTATCTTCTATCTTCTACAAGGGGATTGTAGCGCCTGCACCTGGCCCACTTGAGCGGGGCCTTTGTGCATGTCCCCTTCGCCTGCACATATACTTCAGCCATCCCAACTCCTGCAACAGCTGGAGAAGGAGGCCTGGATGTTCTAGGAGCTCGTGGGTGTTTGTTGTGTCACCTAGGATAGCCATCCTGGTTTCTGTTGTGGCTGGACATGCCAGTAGCATGTGCTCTACTGTTTCATCCACTTCCATGCACCCCCTGCGCAGAGGGCTGTCCGTTGCACCTGTAATTGTCAAGTGTTTGTTAAGTGTTCAATGGCCTGTAATAAGGCTTGTTAGTATTTTTATTTCACTGCGTGACAGTCTCATTAAGTAATTTGTAAATTTATGGTTATACTTATCTATAAAAAGTTTTGTGTTTTTGCAGTCTTCTCTGCGAGACCATAATAGGTTTTGTTGCTGTACTGTGGCTTCTCTGTTGCTGTACTGTGGCTTCTCGTCTTTTCCTTAGAGATTCCGCTGATAAGGGCGAGTATTTATTTAATTTTGCTAGCTTGTCTGCCTCCCAGTTTCTCTGGTCACCTTCGTGACCTTTTCCCACTGGACTGTGATCTTGTTTTTCTCACCTAGCCTGTTGAGTGCCTTGTGGCATTCTAGTATAAGTTTTGATTTTGTCAACGGTCTTTTTAGTGAGCTTAGTAAGGCTGCGCAGTCCGTTTTAAAATATTGTCTCGCCTTTGCTGAATCAACTCTGCCCTATGTACGCAGGCTATTTGCAATGTGGCACTACTGATTTTTTGTTAATTTAACAACAACATCATTGATTTTTCCTTGCAAAGATTTAGAAAAAGAGTTATCACAAGTATTAGCCCATTCAACTAAAGCTTTGAAATCGTTTTGAAGTGCTTCATTTTGTTTTAAAAGTGCCTGGGTTATCGAAGTAAAGCCGCGTTCTAAACGAGCCAAAGAGTTATATTTACCAACGACGAGATCAAGCGTCGTTGGTTTCTAAATATGTGAAACCGGTGAGGAACAATATTGTTTTTGTACTTCTGCGTAACGGACGCTATTCCAATCCTCTGTATCAAAATGCTGAATGGAATTGACAAACTGCACTTGACTCTAGGATGACTTTTGGGTGGACGGTTCCTTCAGAGTGGTATTCAAAGAAAGGTTTAAATCTTAACTCGCGACGGGTTTCGATTGATCTGAATCGACATTCACGTTATATAGCTCACCACTAACGTCCGCACTAATATCAGAAATATTATCAGGCACGTAATCACGGGAGTTTATAGGTTGGAATGCAACGCTACCAATGTAGTGTTGAATACCACTTACTTGTTCACTTAAATAACGCATAGCGTCACTCATTTCACGGCTACGTTTTCTTCCTTTGCTTCGGGAACGTGGTTACTTGCGTTTCGGAGCTTGGCTCGTGGACTTCGGCCTGCGTCACGGTTTGTTCCATTGGACCAGGAGAATCAGAATCAGATGTAGAATCAGAATCCATGCTAGTTTTTTTTTATATTAGTATCTGAAATATTCCTTTTTAAATATCGAACGATAACATCTTTTACAAATATTTTAGCGTACTTTTTAAAGTAATTTACAGTCACTTGTGTTAAAAGAGGTTTACAGTTTTCTATTGAACTCTATGCCTAACCAGGCCACAAGCATTTTATTATTATTTGTTTATATAAGTCAATACTGTCACTATATATGTATATTGAATAAATCGATCCACCTGAATATGGTAGCAGATCTCGGTATTTTTTCAATAAATTCAAAATGCATTACGTAAATATATGTGTTGTGAGCTAGGAAAAATAATTATTTCTCTATTGTGAGTAACTTTTCTGAACAATATACGTTTTCAAGCAAGAATTTTCAAATTCTAACGGAACCTGTCAATATGGCTACTCCAACCAGCTGTAAAATTGATATTGGTAGATTAGAAGGTAAAGAAAATTTGCAGACATGGCGCTGTAAAGTACTCCTACTACTGTGAGGAACTCCAAGAGGTTTGGATGCAATAAACGGTAATTTAAAGCCACCAACCTCATCAGACTCTACAGCAACCTCAAATGCTATTGCGGAATACGATAAATCTCTACAACAGTATAATGAATACCTACTATAGTGCAGCAATGCTTATATTAATGGCTAATATGTCAGATAGCACACTACAAAAAGTGATGAGATTAACCAGTGCCAAAGAAATCTGGGTTGAATTGCACACTTTATTTGATGGCACTTCTAAGGATAAAAGCAATAATCTGTGCTACAGTTTATTCAGTTATCGAAAGGATCCCCTTCATGACATGTCTACGCATATATCTAAGCTGAAAATATATATGGCATGAACTAAAGGTAGAACTACAAAAGGATGAAGCGAAATATGAACTTCCAGAGATTTTACTCATATGTAAGATTCTAGAATTTTATTCTACCCGACGAGAGTTACTTCCCGTTCAAATCAAGCTGGATGCTCATGACCAAAAAGGATCGTAACATTAACAATCTGACAGCTCAGTTTTGTAGTTATGAAAGATCTTTGACAACTAAAGATGCTGAAAGTTCAGACGCGCAAGCACTAGTCATACAAAATAAACAGTTCAATTGATAGCTTATACCCATGGTCAAGAAGAACGAATTACACTATGCGATGTATGGTACGTTCTTGAAATAAAGAGAAACCTATTCTCTGTTCTTGCTGCTCAAGATAAACTTGAAAACAGTGTGTTCACTTCTGAAAGAGAATCATGTCGACTGATACATAATGAAAGAGTTAAACTAATTGGCACAAGGATCAAACATGGAGGTCTCTACGAGCTAGATGTACAAACTCTCAGGTGTCCAAATCCAGAACTAAATATAGTATCAACAGAAAACACTTTGCAGTTGTTTCATTAAAGATTTGCTCATCAGAACAAAAGACACGTAAAACAGCTGATTGAAAAAGAACTTGGTATCAAAGTGAAACTCGACTCTGAATCATGTACAGGATGTATTTATGGAAAGACACATAGAAATACATTTGAAACAAGAGATAGAGCTAAAGAACCAGGTGAAATAATACACACTGATGTGTGTGGCCCATTCCCAAATTCATTCACGGAATTGCGTTATTTTGTACTGTTTAAAGATGACTACACTAAGTATCGTCAAGTTTTCCTCATGAAACACAAATCCGAAGTTAAAGATAAGTTAGTACATATGATAAAAGAAGCTAGAACGGCTGGTCATGTTATAAAAACAGTCCTAAGCGACAATGGTGGAGAATTCAAAAATGAAGCTGTTGAGAAAATACTCCAATCGTACGGTATTCAACACCGCTTTACAATGCCGTATACACCGGAACAAAATGGGTATTGTGAAAGAGAAAACAGAACTCTTGTCGAAGCTGCACGTACTATGATGCACGCTCATGAAGAATCGCGCTCGGCTGCATACATTTTAAACAGAACTGGGCCGACTTCTGAAGAAGGAAAGTCACCATTTGAGCTATGGTTTAAAAAGAAATCCTCGATAAAACACATGAGAGTTATTGGAACAGAATGTTTCGCACACATACCTAAACAAAAGCGAACAAAGATGTCCAAAATGTATAGTAATTGGCTACGACGGTGATGACGGCTATCGGTTACTCGGCTTTAACAAAAATAACGAACCGATATTGATCAGGTCCAGAGATGTAACATTTAATGAATCACTAATCAGATATGTTGGATTAGGATTAGATGCTCCAGAAGCAGATGATCAAGCAACAACTGAAATTGAGATTAACTTCCCTAAGACATAAATAAATCACCCCATCCAGAGATGGGGTGATTGGGTGATTTACGCTATATTATTTATGCTTATTACTTACTGATTAATTCCTCCCTTGCATCAAAATGCAAGGGAGGAATTAGTATAAGATCCTGAAATATCTTCTGAACAGATACAAGTACAAGATCCCGAACCTGAAGTATCTTTTGATGATATACCTCAAATACAAGATGATTTACACAGTTAAGATGAAGAAGATGAAATGTATGATACTCCTGAACCAGAATCTGATGTAGATGATGACGAAATTCCTGCAGTGAGATATCTTCGCGACAGATCGCCAATACGCCCTCCAGTAAGATATGACGACTTCATTATGTCTCCTATTGTTAATGATTCGGATGAACCGAGAACATACAAAGAAGCCATAAAAAGTCCTCAAAAACTGAATGGTTAAAAGCTATGGAAACCGAGGTTAAATCCCTAAATTTCAACAAGACTTGGTCTCTAGTAGAACAACCGAAAGACAGGAAACTGATTTCTTGTAAATGGGTCTACAAAAAGAAAACTGATGGAATGCATCAATGCTGATGGAATTATTGATAAGTACAAAGCTCGACTCGTAGCGAGAGGTTATACGCAAGAAAAAGGAATAAACTATGACGAAACATTTAGTCCCGTTGCTAGAATGGCGACAATCAGAGCAATCTTAAGTGTTGCAGGAAGGACTCTCTCTAATACAGTTTGATGTGGCCACCGCCTTTCTAAATGGATCATTGAACGAAGACATATACATGCGTCAACCAGAAGGGTTTAGTGATGGTTCAAATCGAGTCTGTAATTTAAAGAGAAGTTTATACGGTCTTAAACAATCTCCAAGGTGCTGGAACATATGTATTGTTGATTACTTGAAATGAATCGGATTTAAGCAATGTGACAACGATCCATGTTAGTTTATTCGAAAAGGAAAGGAAATAAGATAATCATGGGACTTTACGTTGACGATGGCTTGATTGCCTCAACAAACGGAAAGAATCCGAGAAGTTTCTTAGTGAACTAAAAAGAAAGTTCAAGATTACCATAAAGCCAGCCTCTTTCTTCCTTGGATTAGAGATCTTAAAAGACAAAAAGTTTATCAGAAACACTACATACTTAAGCTTCTAGAAAGATTCAGAATGAGTGATTGCAAGGCTTTCAGTACTCCTATAATCAAAGAAGCACAGACTGATACGGAAAAAGACAATGACGTAAAATTTCCTTATAGAGAAGCTGTCGGTGCATTAGCATACCTAATGACAGGAACCACACCAGATATCTCTTACGCCATAAGTGTCGTATCTGGAACACTGGATAATCCATCAAATGAAGATGTTGTAAAGGTCAAACGCATTTTCCGATACCTTAAAAGAACAATTGACTCATCCATTGTATACAAAAAGGAATAGTCCTGGAGTGTTAGAATGTTACAGTGACTCTGATCATGGCGGAGATCTCGAAACTGCACGCTCTACTTCTGGAATACTGTGCATGTATGCTGGTGGTGTTGTATCATGGGCAAGCCGAAAACAGACTTCAGTAGCGATATCAAACACTGAAGCGGAAATAGAGCCGCGAGCGAAGCAGCTCGTGAAATAGTTTGTCTCAAACGTCTATTTCAAGAAATTACTGTCTTGAAAGAAATTCCCACTCTGCAGGTTGATAATCAAGCAGCTATTAAGCTAGCACAGAACCCGGAGCTTCATAGAAAAACCAAGCATATCGCTAAAAGATTTAAGTCAGAGAACTTGTGAGCTTTAATGAACTACAAGTAAAATATGTTCCGAGTCAATATCAATGTGCTGACATACTGACAAAACCTGTGTCTAAACCAAGACTGGTATTTATATGTGGCATTATGGGTTTAACCCTGTAACGGCTATAATGTTCACCAAAACGGGAGGATGTTAAAAGAGGTTTACAGTTTTCTATTAAACTCTAACCAGGCCACATGCATTTT
Source organism: Argyresthia goedartella (assembly GCA_949825045.1). NCBI lineage: Eukaryota > Metazoa > Arthropoda > Insecta > Lepidoptera > Argyresthiidae > Argyresthia > Argyresthia goedartella. Next base: position 27,136,343 of record OX463812.1, on the reverse strand, counting down.
ATTATTGCTTGTTTATATATATCGATACTGTCACTAAATATTTTGAATAAATCGATTCACCTGAATAACTTGCACACAAAAAAAAAAACCAATGACAAACCTGCGACATAGCAGCTCGCACGAAATCTCGACCGTGCTTGGCGCCACCTGGTGTACTTGACCTACTTAACGCCTATTGGCGGAGGACGTGAAGGGAAAATTTGTGTTTAAACTGACTCGCTACCGGAAATCAAGAAAACTACTCTCAAATATAGTATATGTTAGGCTTCAAATATCGTTTTAAAGCTTAATATAGAAATCCCCATATTCCCCCAATTTCAGATTGGGGATTTTCCCTTAAAAAATCCCCAAATGTCCCCCACTAACTTAAAAAAATAACAAATATGGGGGGATGCCCCTCAATTTGGCATCACTGTTTGTTTGTACGTGCGTGTCGATGATTGGCAAGATATAACTTCACAAATAAAGTGTTTAGTGAAAAACATAGGATATCTAATAGACAACCAAAAGACTTGGCTTAAAGGTCTCGTTACCAAGCCATAAACTCTTATAAAAAAAGAAAATGCGTGTGGATGTCGTGCCGGCATGTTTGTTTCAATATAAACAATGAAGACCTAAAATGTCATAAAAATAATATTGAATCGAACATACCACTACATTTATTTTAGGTTAGGTTATGTGCTAAAAGGTGCAGTTTTCTATGAAATTCTATCGAACATCTTATTAAGTAATTATGGGGAAATATAACATAGTTATTGCCATATATTTGCTACTAAACAGTGTAATAATATTGAGTAAGAAATTTTCAGATATTAATTCAGTACCTTCAGAACAACTGAATGATTGCAAGCGGTGTAAAGTGCTTTGCGATTCCTTCGACCACTGGCTTCAAAAGACATCTCGCGGTAAATATGAAGGTGGAGACGCAGCTTGGGAGGAAGCGAAACTAAAATCGTACGCACGCAGTGAAATTCGTCTTGTAGAAATACAAGAAGGGCTCTGCTCAGAACTGAAAAAGAACAAAGATCACTGCTATGCTTTAGCTGAGGAAGCTGAACAACTGTTGGAGAAATGGTGGTTTCAAGAAGATCCGGGTTCAGTTGACTTATACAGCTGGCTGTGTATAGATACTCTCAAGAATTGCTGCCCGAAAAACCATTATGGGGAAAACTGCGATGCCTGTGAGTTGGGATCAAACAATGAAGTTTGTGGTGGGAAAGGAAGATGCGATGGCGACGGAACTCGCCGTGGAACAGGCACATGCATTTGCCGTCAAGGCTTCTCTGGAAGATCCTGTGACAAATGTGCTCCTAACTATTTCCTTGCAACTCCGGATGTGTGTGGAGCATGCCATGTGTCTTGTATCAACTGCTCAGGAGAGGGTGCAGATAAGTGTATTGCCTGTAAAGCTGGCTGGACAATGGAAGGCGAATCCTGTGTGGATGTAAATGAGTGTGCAGAAACTGCACTTTGTATGACCAACCAGTATTGTGTGAACAAGGAAGGCTCACACACATGCAACGAATGTGATGTATCTTGTAAGAGCTGCAAGGCTGCTGGACCAAGCAAATGCTTGTCTTGCGAAGTTAAATATGAACTCTGGAGAGGTGTGTGTGTTGGAGAGGAGATGAGAGAAGAATTGATAATAAATGCTATTAGAAGAGCTGCCTTATACTTAGGACTGCTGATTATAACAATGATTGTATTCAGAACATCATCATTTCTCGCTTCGGTCACAATTTTAGCAGTTGCGATGTATGTCTACTTTTCAGAGAAGAATAAACAAATCACAACATTAGATGTAGTTTTTAACACATATTTTAAATAATTGGTTCAGTAAAAACCAAACGTGTCCTGTCAACTGTGGCAATCAAAATCAGTCATCAGTAAAATTATCACTGTTTTTTGTTCCAACGACACAGGGAATCCTAGTGTGGGGCTAGAAGCAATGTTTATTAAATTATGGATGTATGGTTAGCATGCTAGCATACATGGTAAAGACTTATTATACCATGATCAGTTGATCACATAATTCCTACACAGAAATGGCATAAATTTGCTGAAGTTGTAAAGTCCAAGTCGTAATAGATAAATTAGTGCACTTGAGTGTTGTCCTGTATGTATTTAAAATGGAGTAATTTAATTATTTTATTTTTTTCTGTGATATTTGTAATTGTACTAGACTATGATGCTTGATAAAGTTTGCCTCTTTCATGTTGAGGCATAACTAATGTGACCATTATTTTTTCGTTGAAGCGGGATGCATGCGCATATTTGAAAAAAAAAACAGCCAAGTGCGAGTCGGACTCGCGCAACAAGTTTACCTACGAAAGAACTACAAATTTACGTTTTTAAGATTTTGCCCTTTACTCATGCTATTATACATTACTTCTTGACAAAATTTCATGATTCTAGATAAACGAGATAAATCCTATGGTTTTGATTCCCATGCAAGTATCAAGTAAATTAAGCAAATTTGCTGCAAAACGGCCGTATGTTTTGATTGCGTTGACCTAGAAGTTTGTTTTTTTACAGCCCAAGGACCATAGACCTGAGTAGGTAATTGATATTTAATTTCAACTTGAAACCTCCTATTGCTGAGAAAAATAAGCTTGACAGACACACAGACAGATAAGGGTTCCCTTTTACGTTTTAACTGATTTTTAATCAACTTCATAGGAGGGGGTTCTTAATTCCGTGTTTTTTTACCTTTACCATTTGTTACCTAAAAACTTTCTTTCTCAAAAAATATGTTTTTATATGAAATGGTGACTTTCTAGTTTGCTTCCATTTTTTGAAAAATATTAATTAGATTATACGACACTAATAAGTGTCGTTTCTATTTATTTTTTTTAACTTGGTAAAATAAATGTAGGTCCATTTAAAATAACCTTTGATCTATTTGCTAAAGTGGGACATTTTTGCTCTTTCGGGGGACAGCGGGACTGTCCGAAAAATGGACTGTCCCGCCCAAAGTACGAAAGCGGGACGTATGGTCACATTAGGCATAACCCTCATAGTTGAATCAAATATTTTTATTATTTAACAGCATATATCTATCTGACTGTAAAAATTGAAAATCAATTTGAAGCATTTCTTAAATAAACCTTTATGAAACCGATCAATTACAATGCTATCATTTAAGAATCTATTATTTTGGAATGACATTAGAGCACATAACAAAGAAGTTTAAAGAAAAAACATAGTCCTGTAAAGGTGTATTAAAAATACTTTTTATTGCAAAAGTTACGTAACTTCATTTCTGTGTCATATATACAAAAAAATAATTATGGGAGTAAAGTAGTGTTATTAGCAATACTAGAAAACAAATAGTGTAAATACTTAGGTATTAATAATTGGATACCAACTTGGACACAGCTTGGATACCAAAAAAAGTAATTACCTAGGAATAGATTTAGATAAATCGTTTAGGGGATGCTTGCTACCAGAGCTTGCTACAAGGGAAGCAGCTTATCTATACGAGTATGTAAGGTAACATATTGAAATGACTATCCTCTACCTAGAATAATCAAGGGTTGGCAATACATAGTTGAATTTGGCAGCAAAGCACAAGCATTCATACTCACTCCGAGTTAACATTATAATTATAACAAATGAAATGCAATGATAACTGTCGTGTGCCTATACAGATAATAACTCATGTGATGAACCATACTTTAAACTACATTTAATTGCCTAATAGCTCATACTTAACTACAAGTTGCATCTGAGTAGTACCTCAGTTGATTGACATGTTTCTAAGTAATAAAGTATCCCAATATTCATAAAGTTGTGTGAAACACAAAATATAGAAGTGTTCTTTGGTGAAAAGAAAATAGAGAAAAACCAACGTAACAGATTTACAAAAGCAAAGTTTCCTTAAAGACTAATAAATTAAATGTCTCCTCAACAAATCTTATATAAAAGTAACTTTGTCCTTTTAATATATTTCATTTTTGGTTAAATAAAAATGTAAGTACTAATATACTCATTCCTCTACATATAATTAATTACTTGTCAAGAAGAAAATATCTAATTATGTAATACCGAAATACTTGATGCCACACGACATCCTTACACTACCTCAATAAACACTATTTGATCAATGTGCAAAATTATGATGTTATAAGTTATAATATAATATTCCCACACAAAGACATACACACAAGACTAGCATTCAAAATGCTATTTGTAGGGACTAAACCTGCATTTCCATCAATAAAAACTTTGGTTGCAAGTTAGAGAATTATTCCAATAAGTTAGAATATTTTTCTAGCCACACAATTTTTCACATATCACTCCAATAAATAATGTTTATCATTAACAAAAGAAGTGTAATTATTATAAATAAATAATCAGACTGCATTATCAATGTTTCACTTTCTTTGCAGCTGGTTACCTACTTGGAGTATGAAAGTAGACGCACCAATAAGTTTGTAAAGCTACAATCTGCGATCTAAAATAAAAACCTTGACTTTTCACTAAAATTATATAGCTTATGTCGCTCCCACAACTGAGACGAATCCAACGACACCAATTTTTTTTATATCCGTCTAGCCGTTTGGGCTATAGCCAGTCCTAACGAAATAGTCATACATAAATTCACATACATACATACGCTCGAAAAACAATACCCTACTTCTGGTTCAGTCGGGTAAAAATGAACTGTTTCCGATCGTACACATTGTAACATACTAAACTATTAACAAGGCGTACTCAGTTCCGTGATTTGATCAGTCCAACATAAGTGCCGCGGACTCCACAAATGTATGTAGAACCTATTTAACACACCTAGCACACAAATGTACGTAGAACCTATTTAACACACCTAGCACACAAATGAAACTGAGACCACTGATTGAATAAATATTCCCTTTGTTTAAGTGGAGCCGCGGGCGGAAGTTATTAAGTTAGGTCCCTTCATAATACTCTTGATCTAGTCATAAAGCCAAAGATCTTATAAATATGTGTGTTGTCGTGTTACCGTTACGTAAAAATAGTGCAAATGATATTGATAACATCAATATTTTTTATGAAATTTATTGTAAATCTATTTTATTGGTAAATCTAAAGTAGTCTATCAGTCTGTCAATTTATGGAATGCTTCATTGTTGATATTTGTTAATTTTGGCATTGTTTAAGAGGAAGTGCTCCAACCAATGGTATATACATAACTACAACCTTTGACAGAATCTTATACAAGACCATGTTCAATGTTCATGTATAAAGTAAACTTTTGTCTATCAGGCAGGCATGATACTATATTTAAGAGTTAGTAGCGCCGACAAAACTCTTGTCCTAATTATTAAGCTTCTAGGAAGCTTAAACATACCTGCATTATTGTTTTTTGTCGTACAATGACTTCAAAACATTTTAACTCCATAATCTTCATAAAAAAGTGTGATACATACTGACGTAAAATCATTCTTGGTGCAATTATTTTCGAAGTAGAAATTCAAAATATAAAGTGTCCTGTAACTCAGCGTCAAGCCAGTAAGTACTAGGAGATAGGCCTGCTTACATAGGGTCTGGGAAAAATATAAAAAAAAAACAATTATGTCACTTAGTTCTTCGATAAACCTGTTTAGAGTTACAATAATGTATGACGGTGCCCATTTTCGTTTCTTTATAATAATTCCTATCTTAAAAGTATTTTAACATATTTTTGCTAGAATCCAGCACCCGCAGCATGCCGAGCGCGGCGCGGGTTTTGTCGCGGGAGGGTGAGGGACAGAGCTATATATAGGGCATAGTTCTGTCCCTTACTTTTACTGGACTATCTCCTGGTACTCGCTTGACGTTGAGTTACGGGACACACTGTATAAGCCAGCATCCTATTTAACAAATCCTCTACAGACAATCTATTTGAAAGTGATGTTATTATGAAGCTAATCGTTTCTGACTAACATTAATAAAACACTAGAATTGTCGGGACTACCTGTCGTCGTGAACATGTTATACGTTTACACGATAAGCCACCTTAGTTTAAATTTGGACAAACATCATCTGTACCCGATCCGTCCCTTTCCACCTACTAAAACTCGATATCACCATCCTTCCGTCACAATGATCAAAATGATCGAGTTAGGGCCAAATTACGAATATCCCTTCGGTGACAGAGGAGGCACAACAAAAGAAACGGGGCATAAAGAGGCCCTCCATCGCCGGTTCAATGTAAGCGCTCTTTCAGAGCTGTGCGTATTTGTCATGCGGGATGCGGGCCGCCACACTGACAATCACATAGTAAATCCCGCGTGCACCCGACAATGAAAGAGGCCCAATCGGTCCTGTACTCTGTTGAATACGCGCCGTCCAGTTCAGGCTAGTCGAGCTGGTGCTGGTGCGTGCGGTGGTGCGACGACAGCTGCGCCGCCAGCTGCCGGTGCTGCAGCAGACAGTACAGGATGCCCGCCTGCGCCATGGCGTCCACGGTGCCGGCGGCGAGCAAGTCGGTGCGCGCCTTGCTGCCGGCGCCGGCGGCCGGCCGCAGCAGAGTGGGCCCGAACACCGTGGCCAGGTTGTGGAGGGACATCTTGTTCTCGGCCTCGTGTTGGTTCACTCTGTTGGGATATTGGGTAGTTAGAAGGAATTCACTAATGGGAAATGTCACATAGTTACACGTAAACAACTGTAAAGGGTTTGTAACACAAACACAAAGTAAGTAAGCAAAGAGTTTTTCACTTCTCATGCTCGAAAAAGTACTACTTTATGCAGGATCTAGGCGACATAAAGTTGAATTTTATGCTCTTGTGCATAAAAGTAGCTTTTTAAATGTGTCTACACTAAGGCAGTGACCATTTAGCCCATACAGCCAAAAACAATTAATTGTACATGGATAAAACTTGCTAATTTATAATATTTCCATCCCTATTTGCATTTTTGATTTATAATAAGATAATACGAAAAAGAAACTAAATATCAAAACGTGTTTACCACAAAAAAAAACATTATTCCAAAATAATTTAAGAATAGGCTGTATATTTTTTTTCTTTGCCCGAAAATTATGCAGGAAAATTAAAAAAAGTAAAGTAGCGGGAAAGAAGCCGTGAACTTTTCGTATTGAATTTTCTCAAATTACTGTTTTATTTTCTCGCAATCGAAGTGAAAAGCAGAGTTTATAACTCGTCCACAAACCATTTTTATCCCCGACATTACTATCAGCCCTCGCCTTCGGCTCGGGCTGCTAAAAGTCTCGGATAAAAATGGTTCGTTTTGTGCACTTGTTGTAAAATCTACTATTTCATGGGTAGATAAGTAAGCAAAGAGTTTTTCATGGGTAGATAGCCGGGTGGAAAATTGCTTATCCATCCCTAGGGTGGAAAGTTTTTTATTTTTACGATTGGCCACAGAGTCGATGATAATTGAGTTATGCTTATAAAAAAATATTGAAAAAGTTTGAAAATTTAAAAGTTTTAAAAATGCAAAAGTTTTTTAAACTTTTCTAATGGTGGCAGTATGTGTATTATTTTTTTTCAGAATCTAGTAAAAAAACAACGAATGTTTGCAATAGTAGGGATGTAACTTAGCACAAAAAATTATAATAATATTTAAATGTAGATAAATAAATTGGTACTATTATTATATATTATATATTGGCGGACGGGGTAAGAACAGGTAACTCGGTTATTGCAGGTATAGATGGCGTTAAATGTTACCGGTTGAGTGGCGGACACGAGTACATGAGGAGACATATATACCCCACCAACAGTGGGAGCGTTCCCTGACAGCCTGATGATGAGTTCCAAGCAAGCAAAAAATCGACCGAAAACAAAATCGTTTTTTTTTCATCGATTTTTGTTAAAAAATCGATTGTTTTAAATTAAATGCTCGATTTTTTCTATAATCGATTATTTTTTCACATCCCTAAGAAATAGCGGGAACACGAGATTAAATATAAATACATTGTCTTTATTTGCTTAAAATGGTTTCAGAAAGTGATTCTAGTGATGGACTTTGATTTAACCCCCGATGAGATAAAAGAACAGGCAATAGTACGAACCTCGCAAAGGCGAGGGTCATACCCTCGCCTTATATATATATATATATATATATATCGCCCTAAATAAGCCTTTTCGAGCTAGTTAAGAATATAATTTTCTGGGAAAATATAAAAGTAAAAGTCGCAAAAGGCTGTTGTGGACAATCTATTACCGCAGTGCTCTAAGAAGAGATATCTTAAGGCATACACAACCATTTCATGACCTGGAGATCGGCTAAACATGTCAAGTATCTTTCGGATAATGTGTTTTTAGCGTACTTTAATTAACTGTCAATGACATTACAGCCTTCAACGCTTTGAAGCAATTACTCAATGCTAAAATCTACGATAAATACGAAGCATAATGTCAACGTGAAACATTTCACCAACTTAACTATAGCATATAATATAGTATATTTGAAGACAATCCGAAAACTAAAAAACCGGAAATTCCAAGATTTTTACTGCTCAGGAAGTCGAGAGGTTTTTGAACGGACATTGTCCACTTTGTATGGTAGTTTCGGCTAAACGTGAACAGACATTTGAATCGAAACTAACTATTAGGTTTTGTAGTACAGGTTGGTAAGAAACCAATAACAGTAATTATTTTGTGTCAATATGCCTGTGTCGTGAGTTTTTCCTGTATGTCTACTGAGAGGTTATGTTCAAATAAATTAACATTTCAATAACAATAACACATCAACAAACGCGGAATCGGGGTCCATTATAACAAGCCAAAGTAGAAAACAAACATATTCACGAATTATCGAAACGGCAAACACAGAACGAAAGGTTTTTATTGTGGCGTGAGTGACCTGACCGCCGGTGACAATTGTTTATTTTTATTTTTGTCTAGTATTGCCATGAATAAGTAGTTTACCCACAAATCGAGCTTTTTTTTTGTCAATTTGATCAAAGATTACCCAGATTGAAAATTTTCTTCGATAAACCGCCGACTTTGTGGCGAACCTTGTGGACCTTCTGGCTCCGGATCTGTTGATGTTCCAGGTTGTGGGGAGCGATGGCGTTCAATATTTATAAATTCAGTTATTTTTTAGGTTATTTTGGATTTATTCTCAACTGATTCTTCGACGTATCCCTCGGCAACAGTGCTGGACTTCCAACCGCCGTGCCGTTTCAGGGTTGATATGCTAGCCCCCGAATCGCTTACAGGGTAGCGGAAAACCGGCTGAAACAGTGTCCTGTGTACAAGTCTATGTTCGGCAAATTTAGTTAGGTTGCAATCTGTCTTGGCATGTTTGCGAAAAAATTTTTTCCAATCACTTATTGTCCACATTTACCATGTTGAAAATTTTAAAAATATCTATCTGTGTAGGTTGTCTGGCCGAAGATTTTGATATTTTTTGACCAATTTTGAAAACTCATCACGTGCAACAAACTGCCGGTGGATTTTAGTTTTCGTATTGCGTAGTATAATTTGATTGTGTTTATCGACATCATGGACATAAGAACAACCTGCTACAACATAATTAATTAATTAGAAACATTCATATTTTATTCATATTTACATTAAGATTTTCATTTACATGTTATACACACATTAGTTGCAAAATAAAGGTCATTGTCCATTTTCGGCTAAGCGTGGACAGAATGTACGAGGTAATACGAGATAACCACTGATTATAAATAATTCCATTACGAATATTTTCGATTATCTAGTTATGTAAATCGACAGTTAAAACTTAAAGGGAATTTATGTGAAACACAGTCTTTAATCGGTCGACCGAACTACATTTTAATTTCGGTATTGCCATGTAAAAAACTTAATAAATTACCAATTACACATAAATCACTTTGTGGTCTCTAAAGTAGCACTTTTAGTACCAATTTTTCTTTCACATAAATAAAGTACATCAATGCAAATGCATTAATACAATACATGCGCGATTCGTCGCATTTTAACTGATTATTTTTAATATACCTGTTTTATTAAATGTGCGTGTATTATTTTACTTCCCTCAATGTCGAAATTACAAGTAGAGTGTTTAACTCGGGTGTAAGTGACCCGTTTCACCTATGGTAAACAATCTACTTTTGTTGCATTTATCTGAGGTTTTAAATGAGTGAGTATATAAGTAAGTAAAGCAATTAGCATATATATTACAAATATAAGCGTCCTCTAGCAAAGAGTTTAACATAATCTGACCATAATTATCATTGTGAAGCAGGCTAATTGGCTTTGTTAAATATTGTTTACTCAATATTTAGGACACTTACTGCAGACGACGTGCGAAACGTCGTGAACTATTTAACTAGAAATTTAACCTAACATTCCGCTGCTACACAACACATGCATGCATGCTTAGTATGCAGGTGCACGATATGGACGTGAAGTAATTCTAGACACCCTAATTCAAACTTAGTAGACAAGGAAACACTTACTTGACAAAGTGGTTGAGCAGGAAGTCGATGCAGTTCTTATTGAGGTCGGGCAGCTGTGAGTAGCACTTAAGTAGCGCGAGCCGCCGCGTGTTCGCCGGGCCCGAGTCCACCGAGGTGCCGACGCCCTGCCACGTGACTAACATAATTACCACTCAACGGCACTTAATTGACATGACACTAACTCCAATTCGAGGAAAGATTTGAGCCTCTCAGTGGGGACAATAATAGGTATCTTTCTAGTCGTTTTCTCAAGTTGAGGCTGAATCGTGATCGGGATCGTGACTTTTGTTTACTAATTCCCCTCCAGGCGGAATTCAATCCTGTCGCTAATTTCCTAATCCCCTGAATTCCGCCTGGAGCGGCGGATATGCACTGTCGCGCACTAATTTGTTATCCATACAAATAATCATTATTATGACGCAAGAATGTTTGACGAAATGTGACCGTGAGGTAGGATGCAATAAATTGATGTTCTATGCATGCAATAAATTGATATCAATAAGTTAATAATGTTAATTCTAATCATGTGTTTTCCCACCGCATTATACGAGAGACCGAACCACGCGACACATCGTCCAGTCTCGATTAGTTAATCATGATTAATCTGACAATGGTACTACGTCTTCCAGTAAGTCTGTAAAAAAGCTTTTACATAAAAAATTGCAATCGGCAACAACAATTTAGAACGCGACTGTATTTCGGACGCCCTGTGGAACGTCGTATCGACGCTAGAGACAATGTGCGACTGCCAAGCCAATCAAAGCTCACGAAATGAGCGTAGCCAGCCGCAGCCCCTGCGCAGCCCCCCGCACATCCCTCACATCACCTCCCCTCACCTGATGCGCCTTTCTGGGCACTACCTGTAAGCTGCTTCACCAGGTATCTTCACTTTGTTCTGTTCTGAGCTGCGTGTATTGGCTCTTATAGACCAAGCTGCAGGTATTGCTGAGTGTGACTACACCAGCGTACAGGAGGTCTTAACCCTGTTATAGCTCCGTCAATTTTTTTATACCCCGACGACGAAAAAGAGGGGTGTTATAAGTTTGAAGGGTTTGTAAGTGTTTGCGTAAGTCTGTGGCACTCTAGCGCTCAAACAGGTGGACGGATTTTAATATATTGTAGTTGGTAGTAGACTGCGCTACGTGGTTCGAGTTCTAGATAAATCTTATCAAAATCGGTTCAGCGGTTCAAAGCTATCAGCCTAAATAGGAAACAAATGAACCGAATTTTAGCCGTAAGGTTTCATTAATGTCTCGGGGGAGATTTAATCTTGTTCCTGTCAAGTTTATCTGCTTCTCCAAACACTCAAGATGGGGCTTAAAAAGTCAGTTGTTCTCTTTAGGTCTTCTGTTTCCGCTTATAATAGTTGAACCACTACAAGAGTAGGTGTAGTCAATCAAGTATGTCGCCCACCTGCGTGGCGCCCCACGCCCGCAGCAGCTCCGGGTGCAGCGCGTCCGTGAACAGCGCCTCGGGCAGCTCGCGCAGGTACAGCTTCAGCACGCCGGTCACCGAGTGCACGTCCACCTCCTTGAGCAGCTGCTCCGCTTCGTACGCGTCTGGAATGGAACAACTCGGCGTGAGCTGGCTCCACACCGACCGCTCCGGTGGAGCGCGTTGCTGCCGAGCGCGATCGGAGCGCGTTGCTGCCGAGCGCGATCGGAGCGCGTTGCTGCCGAGCGCGATCGGAGCGCGTTGCTGGCGAGCGCGTTGGATCGTAGAAATGGTGTTGGAGGGGACTCGTCAATTTGAAAGGAGAGAAAAGTGAAAACAAAGGAAGTGAAGGATTACCTAAACTTCAATCCACTTTATATGTTTATAATGACATGACAGCTATCAATGGGGAAGATTACGCAAAACTATTCGGTAGAGGGCACTGTAAGTTTGTAACTTGATAAACCTTGTCAACAGCAACAACGAGTTTCATTAATCTGAGGTTCTATGGGCATTTGGATATAGACAACTAGCAGCTGCCCGCAGCTTCGCTCGCGCAAACTCGTGTAAAAATGGCCAGTCCATACAAACATTAACCTTCATAAGTCAAGTAGTTTTCGATTTACATATAAACTTCAACCCCCCATTTCCCCCCTTAGGGAATGATTGAGGTAAATCCCTTCTTAGTGCTTAGTGCTGCCCTACGCAATAACAACCAAGCAACCCCAGTACAAAGAATCATGTCTCTAGGACCAGCGGTTTAGGGTGTGCGTTGATATATCAGTCAGTCAATAAGACGGGACTTTTAATTTTATATAGATTGATTGACGACCTCCGTGGCGCTGCGGTAGTGGCTCTGCCTACCATGCGAGAGTTCCCGGGTTCGATCTCCGGCTGGAGAAAAAAAACAGTTCGTGGATGTTTATATGTATGTGATGTCGCTGTTTCTGGTTCCCAAAGCATCACCATCACCTCCGGTCTTATATATGACTGTCACTAAACCCTGTCAGAGGTCTGTAACCACAGTACTGTTACCCTGCAGTGGATTAAGGGACACAGTGGTTTGCGCGGCAGCCGACGCACTGGCAAGGTTGTATTCGGACGGACGTTGGAGGGACCAGAACTCACCAACATTATTGGTCGACCTTGGATACCTGCAAGCAAGCCAGACAGGCCCTCCCGATGATTAGACCCGGATTATCAGGTAAGATTCTGAAGCTAAAGAGGTCACAGCTCCGTTTGGTAACCAGAGTGATGACTGGACACGCTTTGCTAAATAAACACTTACACACTCCTAGGTGTTACAGATAGCCCCCTGTGCAGAGCCTGCACGGAGGTCGAGGAGACAGCCACCCACGTCTTACTGGAATGTTCCGGCGTGGCCATATACCGGGCAACACACCTCGGGTCGCCGAGATCGCTCCAGGAAGTCGCCGGCAACGTCAAGGGTTTGCTAGGCTTCCTACAGGAGCTGGGTTAGCAGGAGTAATGCCCCCAACCCAAATCACGCAAAATAGGCGCAAAATTTAAGACGTGGAGTTGCGGAAAAGTGGCCCGCGTTAAACTATAACTATAGTGCGTTGGTAATTGATAACGCCCTTTATCATAATAAGCTGTCTGTGAAACCATTAAACTCAAACACACCCAAACCACAAACGATAGTGTGGTTACAACAACACACTATTCCTCATTACCCAAACAAATTTAAAATTCAATTTATTCATATGTAATACTAGGTGTCCGTTCCAAACCAGTTACTTCTCAGAGAACAACGCTGAAAGAAGAAAAGAAACTCTGAGGTATGTAGCTCTTTTTCAGAGGGAAATACTTATTACTACTTACAAACAAATTGAAACCCGAATTGTACGAAATTATAAAAATACACAAAGGAAGATACACAGAAATAGCGAACGATCGATATAATGGAGGAACATGTGCATAAAATTGTACGTTGACTCGTACGGGAAGATTTAACAATTAAAGTGTGAAGGTTTTAATGTTAAAAATATATAATTATGTACGATATGTAATTATTTTGTCGTAGACGAAGAAGCTTAATTATCGTTAAAGGTTACAATGAACTTATAAAGTGATATATTTGTTATTGGAGTTAATTTATTTTAAACTTTTTAGTTAATTTTTAGTAAAAGCTTGTTTTTAAAAAAGTATTTTTTTCTTTATTTTGATTTTTAACTTTTTAGTATTTTTTAAATCGAGATTTACTACGACGAAGTTCGTAGCACGTAGTAGCGTGTTTCCGTTATGTAGTCCGTCCGTAGTACGTTTACATGATATGTGCTGCTTTGAGCACTCAAAGTTTATGTATTTTATTTATTTATATATGTTTTTTTTTACATATTTGTAGAAAGAAAGGTAAAATAATGTTTAAATTAGTTATGTAATCACCAGTTATTTATATGTAACGTTTCTCATTCTATCCATTTCTTTTAATGCATCAACATTACAAGGTCTCTTCGAAGTCAACTTTGAGCAGTCAAGTTCTTCGATTTGAAGACCTGCTAAAGACTTAACTCAGCTTTGGGATCGGACATCTAGTATCAAAGTACTCGTCAAAACAAATTAAACTAGCCCAAACTCAACGGGGTTGGTTCGTTTAATTATGGAGTTCCTATGGGCCACCTTCCAGCTCCATCATCAGATCCTGGTTACCACCTAGTGTCAAAGTACTCAAGACAAATTAAACGAGCCCAAACTCGATAGGGTTGCGTCGTCTAATTATGGAGTTCCTATGGGCCACCTTCCAGCTCCATCATCAGACCCTGGTTACCATCTAGTGTCAAAGTACTCGTCAAGACGAATTAAACGAGCCCAAACTCGATGGGGTTGCGTCGTTTAATGACTGAGTTCCTATGGCCACCTTCCAGCTCCATCATCAAATCAGCTCTATGTCATAATAATATTGCATTGTCATCCGATTTATACATGCATGCAAAATTTCAGCTCAATCGGAAACCGGGAAGTGGATCAAATTTAACTTGCAAGATTTGATTACAGACACAACGGGACAGGTGAAACTAAATAAAAGCTTGTAAAAATAGGACCTGAAGAATGGAAAAAGTTCGTGATCATGCCTTTAAATGCGAAGATGAATATAGACAGTTCGACCCTAGAATCGATTGTTTTGCCGATGAAGTGGGAAAAGCGACAGTGAACAAGACGATAAGAAGCAATGTATGTGTCTAAATGTAAATGTTTGTTTATAATGAATTTTCCGATGCCTCTAGGATGCCAGGAAAAGAGAGATTCTCTTTGAATCTAATTGAATTTTTAGGAAATATGATATCAAATTGTTATAAACTTATGCATTATTTCTTCACTTTAAGTTTCGTATCCTCTACACAAATAGAAAATAATAAATCATATCAAACTATGCTAAAAATACCAAAAACATTACCTTGGGATTTTCATCTTAAATACCCCTTTTCAAACTCGGTTTCAAGCGGCTTTATCCCAAACGCTCGGAAATACGACCCTTGCCACACAGTGGCGAAGATTTCTATGGGCATTATTAGTTTTGGAGTACTGTAGCGCAGCGCATGTATTGCGTATATTCCTACATGCGCGATGTAGGAATATACGCAAACAGCATATAAGGTCAGCGGCGCCATCTGTGTCCCGCCCGGAGTACTCACTGGTCTCGAAGCTCTTCTTGAGCCGGTTGAGGTCGGAGGTGCTGCCGCTGACGCGATACACTCCCAGCTCGTGGATGCCGCGGCGCTCCACCTCGCGCACGCAGGCGCTGATGATGAACGGGATGTTGCGCTTCTCGCGTCTGGGGACAACACCTGGTCGTTATTGCTGCTCGTGTTCGTCATTCATGACGCTATTCAGTGCGATACTTCAGGTGTCATAACCAACTAATAAAGGCACTAAACCATCCACAACCTTGAATCAGACAACTCGTGTGCGGTATAGCCATAGATTCTATTTTAAAACACACTTTTTTATTAATTCAGTTGTGTCGCCTCCAGCAATGGTCCCATTATAAGCTTAAGAATCTGTTATGTAATAGGATAATCGAGTTAACAGAATAAGACTCGAGTGACTGTATGGTGACAGTTTAACTCGTCGGGGCGATACTCGCTGTATCATTAAGAACTGAGCAGTCGGCACATCGCACTGTATTAGGCACGTTGTTCGAGCCATCCAACTGGAGCCACAAGATCTGGAGATAGCAATATCTTCAAGGCCACACACCACCTTGCAATAAGACAAGTCGGCGCACTCACTTGGCGACGTGTCCGATCTTGGCGCCGAACAGCGCGCCGGGTTTGGTCGCGGGCACGCGGCGCGCCGTCATCTCGGGCGGCAGCAGCCGCAGCCGCAGCGACAGCGAGCCGCCGCCCAGCGCGACCGTGCGCGACACACCGCCGCCACCGCCGCCGCCGCCGACCGACTCCGCTATCCAGTCGCGGGACAGCTGCGAAGGAAATCCATAAAGCTGATGCGACATTCTTTTATTTTTGAAGTAAAACTTGCGGCGTTGCGATTTGTGAATTTGTGGTAGGCCAAAGTCCATACAATCAGCATGGGAGCGGTCGGTTTGCGAAAGCTTGGTACCCACTGTACGCCGTAAAATTGGAGAGAATTTCGGACGGCCACCACTCACGCAACACGCAAAACTCTGCGACCTGCCCCGTGCAGTACAGATGCAGAAGATCGATAATTTTTGGGATACGATGCCGCAACGCAGTGATGTGGCCTGGCCCAACCGTCTCCCGTATTTTTATAGCAGAAATGAGCCTTCTGAGCACTTTCAACCCCTTGGCTGAGATAGGCTTGCAGACATTTCATTGGTTTTGTAGCTTAATGCCAAGCTATAAGGTTAAAAATATGGTGGCATTTATTTCGCCAATATCTACTAAGGGTTGAAAAGTGGTTTGTGAGGCGAATGACACCACTGGAGCAGCAATGGATATTCCTACTTACTACTAGGCCCCCGCGAAGAATGCGATTTCCCCTCCCTCTCACACCCGCTCGTATATCGCCCTCGATGCGCCAGTAGGATATTGACGGACGCTATGACGTCATCAGAGCGACATGTAGTACAGGCTGGTGTTGCATACCTTGAGGGTGCACTTGTCTCTCAGCACGGGCCGCGAGGCGTCCTCGTACAGCAGCAGGCGCAGGTTCTGCGAGCCCTCGAGGTCGAGCGTGAAGCTCTCAGCCCAGCGCGGCTGCGCACTGCGGCAGACCAGCCGAGACTTGGCCTTGCGGAAGTAGTGCCCGTACGAGTCCACTTCTACTACCACGTAGTAATCTGGAAGCGATCACGGATATTTGCTATGGGTAGTACTAAATAGACTAGTAAGGCATGGTGTTGTCAACATCCACTTACGTTGTTCATCCTCGCTCAAGAGGTGGTTCCCACTTTACCCTATTCATAGCAATACCCCCCCTCTAGAGTATCGTAAAACCTTGGAATATCCAACACAATGATCACGTTTTAATATCTAACGATATTTCTCACTTGCGCGATGTTAGCGTCTATGATAACTGCCAACCAACCAATCCTCTAAAAAGCTTATTTTATTCACTGAAAAAAGTGAATAAAAAGCCACTCACTAATTTGGTGTTTGAATTTAGAACACACCAATATATTCGACCTACATCTCAATCTTACACAACCTCCTTGCGCAAACAATACTCGATACTAATTCCTAGTCTTACACAAAATATAAAAGGCCCGTTTTGACATTTGTCTTCGCGACGTAACTAGTGATGTAACCATACGACTCGGTACTCGATACTCACGATAAATCGATTCAAGTTTGCATGAGTATTTGATCGATTTGAATATGTATTGTAAAGTGCATTTGGATTAAAGTTCTGATTAGAAAATTTTATTTAAACTGATATTGTAGGTATTTTGGAATGATACAATGTTACGAAAGGTCAATTTTCTTTTAGTTAATATTTTTGTTACAATAACATTAACTCAATCACAAAAAATATCAAGAAAAAGTGGATCTTCAATCAATCATTTTCTTCAGATGATGAGCCAAAATTGTCAGTTGAGCTATCGTCACCAGTATTTATTATTATTTCAATTTATATTATAATGTCAATATTGTCGTCTCTGTCATAATCTTCCTTTATTATTTTTCGAGTTTTTTCTACCACTTTTGCCCAGTCTTCTTGGTGCCAGTGCTGCGTATGCTTTCACTTGAGCCCAGATCAAATCAATAGCATTCTAGTGACAATGGTACGGCGGCGTTCATTTTGTGTCCATGCTGAAATGCCAATTCATCAATTTTATATTTTAGTTTCGCAGGTTTACTTTCACCAGTTGCAGCAATTCAGCTTTTAACAATTTCGTCAGCTTCAACGCCTTGTCTTTGTAGGCATGCCACTAAATCAGCCTTTTTGTTTGCTTGAGTAGGTGCTTTATCTATTTTAACCGAATGGTAAGGTGCATTGTCCATGATGATTATGCATTGTTCAGGGAGGTTTGTTAACAAGTTAGTAAACCACTCTGTGAAATTATTTGCGTCCATTTCTTCGTGGTATTCTTTTGTACTTTTAGACTCCAATGAGAGCAAGGCATCATTCACAAGACCTCCCCCAGCTGATCCGGCGTGGCAGATTATTAAGCGTTACCTTTTCCCATAGTCCGACCACGACTGCGGCACGGTATGATTCGAGTTCAGCCAAGTCTCATCGACAAATATGACATTGTCCCAATTTGTGACTTTGTTCATCTCCCCTAAGAACGGCAAAATAAAATCATATAGTTCCATCACAATTTTTCTCTTGTCGATTTTCTTGTATTTTAATCCAATTTGCTTCATTATTGTTATGAAAGACTTGGCACTGCCACTATACAGGCCAGCCTCTCGTAATGTTATCAGCAATTTACTCACAGTTGAGTATTTCTTGTGTAATAAGCATACACTGGGTTTCGAATAGTTCTTCCTCTTTTTAGGCATACGCTATACATTTTCTTCAGTACCGGAAGGTCCATACTTTTCCTTCAAGATTGTTTGAATAGTTTTTTTGCCGATCCCAAGTGCTTCTGCAACGCGATCTTGTAATTGCGTTACGGGCAATAAAGGTCCACCATTAATTGATTAGCGTTCGAAGTATTCGGTTAACTTCACAACCAATTCGCGTGACTGGCTGTTGATTGTACATCCTCTTTTTGACATGTTGAAACTGAGTTCGCACGATATAACAACAAACACCAAAATCACTATGTTTAAATCAATGTCCAAAATAGAAAAGCCGAGGTCAACGTGATAGTAAACAGAAATAGTCCAAAAGCAAAGCCGAGTCGAGAAAAAATTTCAAATATAAACGGGCGCACAGTCAATTTCACAAGATGGCGAGTGAAAGACTGCGTAGTGTGCGCGTGGGCGCACACTACGCTTCATGGGGGTGAACTGTCAAAACGGGCCTTTTATTTTGTGAAGACTGTAGTGCAAAGAATATTAGACATATACAAACTCCTTGTGCAAATAACTGCTCGAGACAAGGAGTTTAGCATTACAATAAAAACTGTTTCCTGTTCTTTGCTGTCATTAATAAGTTGGCGCTTACAACTTGACACTGGCATATATGCCAGGGCCACCTGAAGGAAAAAAAAAGTTGGCGCTATTTTGTAAACTGTAAGTTGTACGAAAACATAGTTTAGTGTTATTTATTAAATCGATTGAAAATGCATTTAAGTGATGAAGAAGATGGGAAACACCTGAGTTTATGAAAGAGAGGGCGGCCGATATAGTAAAAAACTTGCTTCCCAACAAATCACGGCTGGTTTACATCAAAGCCTACGATGACTTTAGCAAATAGAAAAATGAAAATCAAGCTTCTGGCACATTTTCAGAATCTGTTTTCCTAACTTATTTTAATGAGCTGTCAAAGAAAAAGAAGTCATCGACATTATGGAGTATGTATTCTATGCTACGGTGTACTGTAAAAACAAGGCATAACATTGACATAAAAACATACTCGAAGTTGCAAGCCTAACTTAAAGGCTATCAGAATGCTACAAACCGAAAAAACCCTGGTTTTTACCGCTCAAAATGTTGAACGCTTTTTGAATGAAGCGCTAGACGTGCAATTTCTGGCAGTAAAAGAAAGTAATCTTCAACAAATGTTACTTAAAGTAGTTTAGAATTATTTAATTGTAAAGCTATCAACATCAACTTTGTAAAAATAATATATTTGTTTTTACAGGTTGCGTTGATTTTGGGCATTAGTGGAGCCTGTCGTGCAAATGAGCTTGTTAAACTGAAAGTGCATGATGTGCAAACGATCTCTGTTACCGTTTTACTGGTTACTTTGAGGGAGACGAAAACGAAACGTAGTCCGAGATGATTACGTGAAAATCGTAGAAAAGTATCAAAGTTTTCGTTCTCCGAATGCAAACAACAATAGATTATTTTTGTACTATTGTAAAAAGAAATGTACAAAAAGCCCGATTGGAATAAATAAAATTGGTTTCATGCCAAAAGAAATTACATCATTTTTGGAGCTACCAAATCTCGAGATGTATACAGGACATTCTTTCCGAAGGTCCTCTGTAACGTTATTAGCGAACACTGGTGCAAATATGGCGGAATTAAAGCGACATGGCGGATGGAAGTCTACTACCGTGGCTGAAGGTTACATCGAAGATTCTATCGTCTAAACGCAGCCTTCAGATAGCAAGCAGCTTAAACCTGAAGAAACCTGAATACCCAAGATGCCGCAGAGTTTCCTCCAGCAGAAAGTTCCGGCCATCGACAAGAAATAAATATCGCTTCACAAGTTGACCATCCTAATAATAATAATAAGAAAATTACACTTCATTTTAGTAATTTTTCCAACTTCAATGTGCATTTTAATTAATTTAACCTTAATTTTTCTTCATTAAATGTCTATTTTCGCTTAAATCTTTATTTTTTTCATAGTCATGGTATAATATAAAGTATCGTATGCAACTCTTGAATAAAACGGATTTATATCGAGGGCCATGAATCACTCGCGTCGCTCAGGAATCTAAAACTTGAATCACGAGCATACAGAATCCTTCACTTGCTTGCTTCGGCCCTCGCTTTAAATCCGTCCTTTATTCGCTAGTTGCATAATATACTATCACACTCCACAGCGCCATCTATTTTAACGAGGCCGCATTTTCTCACCAGCAGCCGTATCCACGGGTCCGGTCATTCCACCGATGTGCAGCTGCAAGTCTCCTAGCAGCAGCGAGTCGTCGCGGCCGCTGCGCAGCAGGTACGAGCCCATGTCGGCTTGCAGGAAAGGCCGGCACGCTGTCACCCACGCTTGTAGTTCCAGCATCGTGACGGAGTTCACGCCGACCGGCGGCGCTGATGAAGCCTGAGGACAGATTGAATTAACAATGGTATTTTATTCGCAAGGGAGAACAGATTACCGGTTTTTAAACACATATGTCGTTTAGGGCGACGCTTACTTGCAAAGCATGTATAGAATCAATCCACTGCGTCCGCTCGTACTCGGAGCTGAGATAGAAGATGTGCTGTCGCTGCAGCGCGCCCGAGCCACCCGGCGCGCGCACACCGACTCGGAACACGAGGTTGGGCGACGCGAGCACAAGTTGGCCTTCCAGCTCGGCGAGCTTCTTGCGCTGTTTGTCGACGTTGCCACGCCCGCCAAGACGCATTTTCTGTGAACACGAATACATTGTATGGAGACCGGAGTAGGGACAGGCCTAAATGGAGATAGCTGGACAACTCACTGCCTCTATCAGGTACGTCACAGAATCATTGGAGCCTCGACTCTGTCTTCAGTATTCACTCCCATCCACCCCGGTGCCGAAGCCACCAGAGGATGGCACAGATTTTGCAGCAACAGCGGGTTGGATGGGAGTAAACCGTCTCGTGTACCGCTCGACTTGAACAACCTGACAGTAACTAACCTTATCATCGTGCGCGGCACGCTCCTCGGCCAGTATGTGGTCCCGCACGGTGGAGGCCTGCGACTTGAGCGCCACGATGTTGGCCGGCGACGCCTCGCGCGCGTCGGGCCCGCTCGCGCCGCCCGCTTCCTCGTCCACCACCACTATGTCCGGCAGCTGGATGAACCACTTCAGCTCGAACGTAAATTTATCGCGGCCCGATGCCTGCAAGAGGTAATATGGGCGTTTGTTTTGAATATACCAGGTCGTATATTTTTATTTTTTACATGTATCCAATCGGAAAGAAATCAGTGTGTGAGACCAACACAGAGTAAATAAGCAAAGAGTTTCATTCATCCGAGGTTACAAATTAAGTAAGCAAAGCAAATTTAAGCAGATGATTTCGTTGAGTTTGCAAATTAATCATAGAGTTTGTACGTAAAGCAAGTTTAAACAAAGAATTTGTTAGTCAGAGAAACTTTGCTGTCGACAATATTTAACAAGTCTAAGACACACACACAGTGACCTCTACCAAAAAGTTTTCTCACTTCATATAAAAAAGGTACATTTTCTTACCTTATACTTAGCACATGCAATAACGTCATTGAAGAGGAATAAGTGTCTCAGTTTTCTGTGTCCATCTGACAATTCTACTATAAACGAATTCTTCACGAGCCTTCTTTGCGCACGATCGGCATTCTGAAACGTGTTTAAATGGGTTATTTTCTACCCACAGTTATATAACAGCTTTAATCAAATCGCACTTGAAGTGTTATGTATGAAACATCTCAAATCTCAATTATGTATCCGTTTTTTATCATGAATTATATATTTCGTTATTTATTTATTATGAATGTTAATTTGCACAGCAATACGGAAACAGTTCTAAACCGCTGCATAAATTGCATAAAGACTTATCGATTCTTGTAAGTAAGACAAAGTAAGAGACTTCAGAATAAATTACATTATTAAATTCAACAATTACTCGTATAACAATGACAATAATTATACAATGGATATTTTAAATAATATTAATAAAAATAATTATTTCAATAATTTATCATTATCAATTCAAGATATCATGCATTCATCTCGCAGAACCTGACACACTCTCGCATGATATGCCTCCATGCATCAGCAAACAGATCATTCAGTCGTGCTGCAGCCAACATGGCGTTGAGGCTGTCTCGTGCTCGCACTAGCGGAGACTGCCGGCCCGCCACCGTGCTGTGCGAGCAGCCCGCTAGTAGCTGGTGCATGCGCGCGCATAGGTATTTGTCAAGCACATATAGCGCGCATACTGAACTGACAAAAGCTGCGCAGTCATTGTCGCCTCGCAACAATCGACACACAGCCATGAGCTGTTCGGTGTTAAGTCTCACCTCTATTGAGTTGTATACCCAAGCATACCCAATATAAAAGCGGATGGATAGAGGTAAGGCTGGTATCAAAATTTCCTCTTGCATAGGTATCGTAAAAAAGCTTTGTGTACCTTCTCCAGCATAAGGTCGTATGAGCTTTCCTGTGGATTCCAAACAACCGAGCTAGATTCAAGTTTGGTTTTCACTAAGGTCGTGTAAAGAAGCTGGACCACACCCAAATTATAGAATCCTTACTATTCCATATCTCAAAGTTTGGCCAAGGAATGTTTCAAAAGATTACATTTGAAACATTCCTTGACCAACGTGCTCATGAGCTCATGAAATGTGAGTGTAGGGTCGAACGTAACACCGAGGTCTTTCATCGAATTCACTCGAGTCATAGACTCCGTGCCGAGTTGCATACATTGCGCTTAGGAGAGCGCGTGGAGTACATTACACAACACCTCTCAATATTGAATAGGAGTTTATTTTCACACTCTACCGATGAACCGCATCTAGATCTTCCTGTAGTAGCCTACAATCCTCTTCTGACTTTACGGGAAGTACCAGTTTCAGATCGTCAGCGTTCGACGGTGCAATCTGTGGACTGATTTTGCCGAATATGATTGACTCTAATAATTTTGCCAATGAACAATGAAAAGGACCGCAATTGGTCGATATTGATTTACAGAGCAGTCTCACTTGCCTTGGGAATATGACTGACTCGAGAGAGCTTACAGCTGGAATGACCCAAAAGGTGAAACCACCTTATCGTTATAAGCCTTCAAAAAGTAAGGACGGACGTTGTCCGGTCCAATTGCCCTCCTTGGCCTTAGCAGCCTCAGTCCTTGCTCTAGATCCCTACGGTAAACATGTGAAATTTGGACGTAGTTAGCGCTGCACCGGATAACCAGATCCAGATTAAGCGCCGGCACATCACTGAGGAAAACGTCGGAGAAGTAATCTGCAAATGCGGCTGCTGTTCTTCTCCAACACACTCTTGCCCCTGATGCGTGACCCGAGGTTCGAAACCACCCTTCGATCTGAGGCCACCCACATGTTTCCAGAACGCGCGTGGGTTATATTTTATGTTGCCTTCGATATTTTGCATGTGGTTCACGTATGCTGCAGCTACGCGGCACTTAATGCTGGCTCTCAAGCTCACTGAATGCGGAGTAGTCAGCCGGCCTCTGACGATTTTCATTTACGGGGAAGCTTAGTGGCAAGGTCCCTTATAATATCACCAGTGAACCGCAGCCGATAACGCCTGGTGGGTTGACTCGGCCTGGTCTTCTTCGGAATCGAATTATTGAAGATCTCGTAAATGGAATCGTACAAGCGCCCAACTGTCGTCTATATATCCGGAGCTTCGACAACATTGTCCCGAGACGCTAGAGCTCGTATAGGACTGCGTGGTTGCCTTTGTCAAAATTCCAGTCATTGTGGTTGCCAATGTTGCTAGGATCCAAGCGGCCGGATCGCTGGTCCGCGCCCTGCGGTTTCAACGGCGGCACAATGACGTAGAGTGGCGGGTGGTAGGCGTATATGTATAGTATGTGTCACCAGGCTGCCTGACACGGAGGCGCGCACGGTTACGCCACGGACGCTCTCAAGCAACAGCACCACATCAAGCACGCCGTGGGCATTCATCACATCGTTCGTCTCATACAAACCACAAACATTAAGAAAAAACAATAATAATTCTAAACAGACACTGACGCATTGTTCGTATTAAGATCGCCCAGAATAATAAGGGTTCCGATTAGTCTGGCCATTTTTTCTTCGGTTTTGATGAACCAGCTGAGGTATTGGGCGTCCTTTTCAGCTTGTGTGACTTTCGTCTTATTCTTCGTGTTACTGGGGTCCACGTGTACGTGGTGTCGTCTACGTCGGTGTAGTGAGATGCCAGGACGGGCGGCGAGCATCACCGCACACCCGGTGCAGTACGCTCCAGCTTACTGGATCGCCAAATGCGTATCGGTACTATTCGGCACTGTCGCCCCTGAAAGTGTTTGTGCCGACAGATTACATAGAGGTTAATACTGGTACTGACCGGGAACATGGACTTGGTCTGTATCATGTTGAACTCGTCCAGAAAGTTCTGCGTCATGTGCAGCGCGTCTGTCAACATGGTGTGGTCGGGGTGGCTGGCCGGCGTGTACTTTATCAGGTCCTGCGAAAAAATATCGTGTTGTATGAGATTCACGGTTCCATGGTTTGCTGGAAGAAACCTCTTGTTAGAGAGAAGCTCGTCTATGTATCACCGTCAATTACGTGTAGTACGATATATAAGTTACCAAATTACGAGTTCCCTTCATTTCTCCACAGTGCATTTATTACTCCAAGATGCGTGCGGACTTCGACCTGTAAACATATGATCCAGGCGTTTAGAGAAGAACATGTAGTGACATGTCGCTAGCTCACGGCCTGACAGATCTCCTAGCACCGAACCATCTCAGGGAGGTTACTGAAATGTCTTAAGCCGATTGTCTTTAGGGCCGTATAAAAAATGCACCGATTTTTCTAAATTGGGCCAATTTTGATATTTTTTTACTCAAAAGCAATTTTGAGGAAATCCTTAAATTCACTCATTTCACTTTTCGCTCTTTTTCGTTGTCTATGAACACGAGACTTAATTCTGACTTCATTGTGAGGCATCTGGTATGGTCATTTGAGTGCCACTGGAAATTGTCTTAAGTGAAAATTTTTAAAACGAATTTTTTGATCTGTACTGCTGGTTTCTTGATACCAAAATTTAAAATCTTTTTTTTAAATGAGTTTGTCATGAACAGCTCGCTTTTTGTTCCCTAGATTCTCTACCAACTTATATTTAATGTTTAAAGACTTAACTTAACGCATAAGTATTTTTATCTACACACGTATCATAAACCCTCTTTACTGCGTTCAAAAACCGCACGTTACGATCAGCATTATGTTAAAGTACTTGGTAAAAACTCGTTTCGTATCTGGAAAACTACACATTATGGTCATTATGTGTAGTTTTTCTACATATAATGACATTCAAATTTCGAAGGTTGATGCCCGCCTGCGTCCCTATTTTGTCTGTGAAGTTGGTACTGACATTCAAATTTCGAACGCCGACGCCCGAAGTTGGTGCTACAGAACAAGCTAAACAACTGCAGAGCCACAATGCCGGTCAAACATGCGGTTCCTGAACACATCAAAGAGAGCTTATGAAATGTGTGTAGATAAACTAGGGTATGTAACTGTACATAATTAGGCATTAAAACTCTCGAGTGATATTATTATGAAACTCGCCTTCGGCTCGTTTCATAAAACCACTCTCGAGTTTTAATGCCCTCCATTATGTAGCAGTCACATAAACTACTATTATGTATGTACTTGTACATACTAAGGTATTGTACATACATATATTGATTCCAAACTCATACTTGTTTTTTAATCTCTAATAAAAAATAAAAAAATACTTTTTTTAAATGAGTTTGTCATGAACAGCTCGCTTTTTGTTCCCTAGATTCCCTACCAACTTATATTTAATGTTTAAAGACCTATATCTTAACGCATTAAGTATTTTTATGTATGTACTTGCACATACTAAGGTATTGTACATATATTGATTCCAAACTCATACTTGTTTTTTAATCTCCGCTAAAAGTTTTTATGCTACAAACAATAATTTGTGTGAAAAAATAAATATTTATACATATAAATCAATCATCAAATTTTTATCATTATTTCATCAAATTATATTTTTTGACTACTTTAATAAGTAATCTTTACCTTATACCACATAATACCTTATCTTGTGTGTTCAAAACATTAATTTTATAGGCAGTATAGCGGTTTTCGAGCTGATTTCCTTTAAATAAAATGTATGTTATATCTATTTACAAATCTGTCTGAGTGTGTTTAGTTGTTTCAGAAGTTTTAAAACAGCGATGAAAAGAAATTATATCTAATATTTTTCTCAATAATCGTAATCATCGATATAACTATATTTTTCTCGAATGGTTAAACACTTTTGTTTTCATCTTTGGCCTGAAATTTAAAATTCTAGTTTAATAAGGATTTTTAAAAGATATAAACTTGCTACTTTCTTACCAAAAAATGTTAAAAAATATTATATTTTGATAAGATATAATACTTGTTACTTTCCTACCAAAAACTGTTAAAATATTATATTTTGAAAAGATTTAATACTTGCTACTTTCTGACCAAAAATTGTCAAAAAATATTATCAAAACAAGTTGGACACCATAACAACACCTTAACATTTTAGGTAAGTTCAAGAATGGAATAATAATGACTAGATAGGAGTAAAACAAAAAGAGTTACGTTAATTAGTTATGTAATTAATGTCCATTTTACTTCAAATGAGTAAATTTTCAAGTTGTTTGCCTCCAGCACGGTTGCAGGCTCTACATCTTTTAAGAAATTATTTTTTTAGTCTTGCGTAACTGTCTGCAATGCAGCGTAACTAGCTGCATTGATATCTTCAGCAGCTTGAGCAATTTCGTGGCAGAGATCACTGATATTTTGCATATTTTTTTTCCTTTAAGAAGTCCCAGTAAAAAAACAACTTGGTTCAGGTCCGGAGACCGAGCTGGCCACACAATTTTTCACTCACAGCCAATCCACCAAAGTTCAAAATAAACTTCAAACTTCGTAGTGCGCTGGGCAGCCCTCTTGTTAATACCCCATATCCCTGCAGATATTGAGTAGTAATTCATCCAATGGCAATGTTAAATGGCAATGGGCAGGACACGTCTGTCGCAGAAACGAGGGAAGATCGGGCTCTAAAGTTTGTCCTGGGGGCCCCGTACAGGGAAGAGAAGTGTTGGCAGGCCTGCGGCACGATGGTCCGGTGACATCAGGAGTACAGCCGGCCCGACATGGACGAGAATGGCCACATACGAAGTTGGCGGTCAGTTGGGAATGCATATGTCCAGCAGTGGATAAGCATATGCTGAAGAAGAAGAAAAAAGAGAAATCTTCTAATGAGAACGGCAGATAATTTTGGAGAAAATGAAGGTAGTTTTCTCCATCCAATGTTGCAGGCAACTCAATCGGTTCAACAACTTTCCCATTTAAAATTCCAGTCCCCATGCTTACTTTAAATTGATAATGAGAGCGGTCTTCATGCATCAATTGTGGGTTTTCTACGTGCCATTCTTGCATGTTATGCAGATTTAAATATCAGTTGCTTTTGAACGTGGACTCATCACTCCAAAGGACTTTGTCGAGAAATTGCGGATCCTCGCCGTTTCTCGACAATATTGTCATACAAAACTCCCCCCTAGGAGCTTAGTCCCGAGGCAACAAGCTTTGTACACGTTGTACGTGGTAGGAGTGATAGTAGCTGGATTTCAGAAACCTATGAACTATAGTTTTCGGAATTGCAGTATTTCTTTCAATAATACGTAATAAGTACTACAGTCCATTTCAATAGCATTTCATAATAATGTAAACAGAAATGTCAGTTGACAGTTGTCTATGATTGAGCGAGATTTAAGTGTTGTACCTACACTGATGTCAAAGAGATATAGTTCGCTGTCGATTTTCGATCGATTTTTTTCTATAAGTAGTACAAAACCAAGGAGTGGGGTGCGTAATTTCAGCTTAGACGAGCTCTAGCATCATACTAAAAAACTTAATTAAATTGTTTTAGAAAAATAAGTAGAATAGAAAATAACCGTAGATAGAGAAATATCCCAACCTGACGCGCGTCATTCGCTTGTGACAGATTCATCATCACTTGATGTGTCATCATCGGTCACATTTATAATAAAATGCTGAGTTACAGCGTCGCTAGCCACATCCATAAGGCCGTCTAATTTTTTCATCCTTTCCTCTTCGTTTTGAACGTGACCGACGCAATTTGCCCATTGTTCTGCTCCGACTCTCGCCAATCCTTCTTTTAACAAATTTTTTATTAATGCCATTTTAAAAGATTTATTATTTCTTCCTACGTAAGACTTGACCTGTGCCCAAATCAGTTCTATTGGATTCAACTCACAGTGATATGGAGGAAGGCGCAACAGTTACACCTTTAGATGCGGTGAGATCATCGACATATCTTGTTCTATACTTTTCCTTTACGAATTTTGTAACTGTGCTTTTTCCAGATCGTTTTGAGTATGAAAAATTCAATGCAGATAAAGTAAATTCATCTAATTTATCAATTATTGCTCGATTTGAAGCTTTCTCCTAAAAGTGAATCAGTTATTCAAAAACAAACAATAACTTAACTTGATGTTGTGAGTTCATGAGTACAATAATAATTGATGACATATTATCTAATACAAAAATTTCATGAAATCTAATTTAAAGTGGTGTTAGGTGAGGTTAGGTAACCTTTGGCTGTGGTATTTCTTGAGTTTCTAAATTATGCTTCATGGTATATCTCACTACGTCCTGAGACACCCCCATTATTTCTGAAGTTGTTTTATATATCTCCATTTTTGATGGGTATGTAGGAGAGGATTTTTCCAAATAATTATTAATATTTACTAGGATTTGTTTTTCCCTTATGGTCAGATGAATATTTCGTCTTTTGGCAGGAGGACTAGTCTCCTGAGGTACTGGGTTGCAGCTCAGTCATTGTAACCTAAAATTGCGACTATATTCTAAATATCTCTAGACTCGATCCTTAGCGCCGTTTGCGCTCCAAATTGGATCTTCGTCCGAAATAGCTCTCTTTCACTCCCTGTGTAACGAACTACTATTGTTACCTCCTTGTTTTTTGAGAAAGAGGTCCTATCGTATAAAAATCAAAGTCCGTGATTTTAAGCAGATGTCGTCGTTTCAATAATAAATCCAACCAAATCGCAAAGAAAATGTCCTTAATCCAAAATACAAGAAGCAAAGTCGTCGATAATTACTGGAAACGGAAAAACGCAGAGAACTCGGAACAATACCCACTGGCACAGGACAGGGACAGTGAATGAAGTAACATTTTTTTTAAATATATATTTCCTCTTTTCACTTTTTTAGGTTCACCTCCTCCTTCGGTAGGTAGATCTCCTTTAAGTTCTTCATTATTCTTTTCATAGTTGCAAATCAATTAATCAAACCGATTGATCGATCGAGTCGGATCGATTCAAAAGAATGAACCACACTAACTTTCCAAAGACAATAAGACTTTGATGCGCTTTGATGAGTAAAAAAATAATATGACTTTTTACAAACTTTTGAAATATTCGTCGTCCGATAATTTTGCAATAAAATAACTATCTTAGGGGAGTTACTTGGTGTCGAAATTATGTAAGAACAATAAATTATTCCTTGGTATGTGAATGTGTTCAGGATTGATATTCAAATGTAAGTAGTTACGGCGTAATCGTGTGTAAATTGGCTTATTTACATTATTGTGAAATGCTATCGAAATGGACTTTTCTTAGTTCTTATTCTTAGTTTACTTAATGAACGTTAGTTTGTAAACAATCGACAAATTGTAAAGCAGACCGACAGGGTTTTGAACTTACGTTTCTTTTGTCCTTACATGTCAACCTAACACGAAGAGTATTCGGGGGCTTCGCTGCGCTCGCCCCCTCTAGTCGTCACCTTAGCTACCGCAGTGTATGCCATGGTATTTCGTTTGCAATTCAAGTTTACGAATTCAAAATTTAACGGTTTTATTACTCAATACTCAATACTCAATCATTTATTGCACTCCATAGGTTTACAAAGATGGTAGAACAGATTTAACGAAGTACCAAATATGGACCCTGGCACGGGCATGGCAATGTAGTGTCCTCTTGGAGGACACTTGAAACTTACATAATGACTTACTTCTAAGTTAAATTTATATAATACTAAAGAATTTAAATATTTATTTAGGTAGGTACATATGACT
The DNA here is from genome assembly GCA_949825045.1 of Argyresthia goedartella. Classification (NCBI taxonomy): domain Eukaryota; kingdom Metazoa; phylum Arthropoda; class Insecta; order Lepidoptera; family Argyresthiidae; genus Argyresthia; species Argyresthia goedartella. Next base: position 27,105,450 of record OX463812.1, on the reverse strand, counting down.
TTTATATGGTACATATTACTTTTATATTTATATTTAAACATATTTATTTCTCTATTATCTTAAGTCATCATAATTTTCGTATATATTATATTATCTATTTCAGTATATATTTAGTTATATATTAAATATCTTTTAAGTTTATCTTCTAGTGAAGTTTTTGTTAATTTGGTATATAGGTATAGTAGGATTTAGGTAGGTATAGTAAATATATCTTCTAAATATTCATTTAAGGTATAGTAACATTTTGATATCAATAATTGTTTTAAAAGTTTCGTAAATGTATTGTTGCTTGTTTCTGTTTTAATATATTCGGGTAATTTATTGTATATTTTGATTGACATTATTAATGGGCTAGATTAATGGAGTTTCAGGCGGGAGGCGGGCAGTATTAGATTATTTTTACGGGTGGGTCTTAGAGAGTAGTTAGTAGGTATATTTTCTCGTTTTGTATAGAAATCGGGATATGTTCGCACAAACTTACAAGTTTCAAAGATGTAAATGCTTGTTAGTGTGAGGAGCTCAAGCTTTATAAAGTGAGGTCTACAACTATCGGTTGACTCTATATTTACCAAAATTCGGATTAGACGTTTTTGCAGAGTAAAGATGGAAGAAGCATTTGTACTGTTTCCCCAAAGGATTATGCCATAGTTTAACCATGCATGCCCGTAGGCATAGTATACAGTAATTGCAGTTTTTAGATCTGTAGTAGTTTTTATTACTCGTAATGCATAGGCGAATTTTGAAAGTTTAGCTCTAATCTTTGTTATATGAATTTTCCAGTCTATATGTGTATCTATTGTTAGGCCTAGTAGGTTAAAATTATTTACAGTTTCAAGTTCAATATTATTATATTATTATATTATAAACTAACGCGTCATATCGTAAGCAGTACGGTACAGTTGACAATTTATCAACAGTTTGTAAACTAACGAAAAAAAAACCGTTAGGTTATAAACTAACTGTTTTGACAATCTTACGGTGACATACAGATACAGCTCAAACACATAACTCTCCTTTTTTCTAGTCGCTGCAGTCTGGTAAAAAGCAAAACCTTATTTTTAAACTATTTTCTTGGCCAGGAATCGAACTATCGATATTGAAAAAACAATGGCACCCTATATTATTATAACCCTATCCGATAGTGTTGCTATTGAGGATCAATTTCTGGGAAGTAATATCATATGGAAAAACAGTGGAAAGTGTTCATTTTTATTAAAAAAAACCTCATTCGAAACTAGTGATAATGCAATGTAAAAGAAAGTTTTTATTTTATTTTATTAACAAAAATAACACTGCCGACTCTTCTCTCTATCATATGACATCACTTCCCAGAAATGTATCCTTATCAGAAACACTATCGAATGATGTAATAAAATAATACAGGTTGTTTTTTTTATTTTAAAAAGTAGCTTTTTTAAAATGAATCAAAATCTATGTTATGATTCCTAACAACAAAAACCTTCTTTCTCTTATAGTTTCCGATTTCGCCTTACTAACCCTTCGAAATGGGCCAACCCGTTCACAAACAGGTTAAACACCTAATCCTCCACTTTTCCGCTTCGCTGCAGTCGAGTAAAGATAACATTACTACTACTAAAGCTGTCTTACATGCAAAACAGCGAGTAAAAAGAACACCACAACTACTAAAGCTGGTCTTACATGCAACACAAGCGCGTTCTTCTGCACCCTCGCGACCGGCTTATGCAGCAAGTCGTCCAGCGAGGGATGGCCCCTGCACGCAATCTGTTTGGTCAGGTCGGCGAAGCGCGGCGAGCTGGCGCAGCGGCGGCGTACCGCGTCCGTCGCGCGCCCGTAGTTGTGCAGGAACGCGCCGTAGATATTGATGTTTTCCGCCTGCAAACAAACCGGGTTCGAGTGGCTAGACGTGTTCATCTTCTTATTAAGGCAGTTCCGCTGTCGGGGTGCTCGGCCTTTCAGCTTATGTTCATGTTTATGATTAACACAGCAACGTAAAACTATGACAATGAAAATCAGTTTAATACAGCACAGGGCCCCGCCTCTTGTCCCCAGGCGGTGGACGTGATCGGCAAGGCCGGCACTCCCAAGACCATCGCAGGCTCGCACACGCACACCACGCCCGTGCTGCTGTCCTACGGAGAGCGGGCGGAGCTGGCCACCGACGAGTATCTCCCTCTCTCGCCCGTCATGGAGGGCTTCGTCATACTCAAGAAGAACGAGGATAGTATCATGCAGGCCGTTATATGAATATCTTAATTAATATAGAACCCTAGCGTAACTACCGTATTATGTATTTGAATTTATAATTAAATGTTGGAATTCAGTTTCTGGTGTTTTGTTTTTAGCTTTTGAGCCTTGAAAAAAGAACAATTTACTACTTAACTACGAGTCCCGTATAGGGCCCCGATCACAGATATCGAGAGATAGGTTGAGGGGCGTGGCACGTCCGAACAAATGTAGCCCCGACAGGTTAGATATTAAAAATTCTCGGTAGTCACCGGGCGACCGCAGTGACGAATTCATTTCCGTTTTTTTTCGAAAATGCCGACCTGTGCAATACTCACGTGCAAAAATAGAAGCGAGATTGTGAACTCCAAGAACGCCGGTGTCACATATCTATTATTTCTTCTTAAAACACAAGAAATAAACATTATAAAGAAAATAAATCATTCGCGGAAAATTCGTCACGAATTGACATTAAAGTGACAATGTCATGTTGTTCTCGCTAAGTTTACTATACATTGCTTGTTTTGTATCTTAATTTCACTACTTATTGCCAAGCTAACACGCAATGAATATTTTACACTTATCTAAGTACGAAAGCAAAGATGCATCGTGATAGGGAGGCGAACTGTCACACGCACACAGAGGCGACATATAGTGATGGGGATAGTGATAGGAGAATTATGTTTTTAAATCGATAGTTTTATCATTCCGCAATTACTAATATAGTTAATGTAATAATATAGTTATTTTGCTCATAATATTTTAAGTTTGTTTAAAACCTCGCCCGACGAAGGATAGTGGGGTGTTATAAGTATTGGTCGGAAATTCCGATGCTTTCAGTCAGGTCCCAAGAGTTCACTGTTATTCTACCTTCAGAAACGTCTTTGCCTCTCTTTCTAGCTGTAAGGATTCTGTTGAAAAAAAGAAGAGAGGCAAAGGGGTCTCGTATGTCGTATAAATATGTCGTATTTACAAACAATTTACTATTTTATTTATAGAACCCGGCATTGTGTACGACTGTCTATAAATTATAATCGATCGATGATACACGCTGTCCTTGCATTGTCCCAACACTAGCTCGGCTAGTTAGTATACCTGCGGTAGTGTGGGTGTGTTCGGACGATAGGTGCATGACATTGCACTGACCAATAAAAGCGGAGGGATTGATGTACGAGTGGTGTAAATGTATGCGTGTTCTTAGTTTTCGGCGACACTGGTTCCGATACAAGCTTAGCGCCAAGGGCCTATCTCTCGATATCTGTGGCCCCGATGCTTCTAACCACAAGCCTCACACAAGCCTATCGCAGGCTCGGAAGTCACGTTTCATCGAGTCGGCAGAGAGAGAGAGATAGCGCGAGCCTGCGATAGGCTTGTGTGAGGCTTATGCTTAGTAGCATAGAGGGCCTGATCTGTGGTTAATGTGACACATGTGCACGTGTTTCTTTGCACAACTCCGAAAAATCAACCAAGCAACCAGCTCTTTGGTCAGCTTCAGTCTCAAGTCGTCTTCGAGTTGAAGTCTGTGACGAGACGATGTAAACTAAAGTTTTTAACTAACTTAAAAAAGGAGGAGTTTCTTAATTCGATTGTTTTTTTGTTACGCAATTATTTAGTCAAATAAGAATCGATTTTGATAAATCTTGTATTTTTTTTGTTTTTTGTTAAGTTTTAAATTTGGTGAATTATTAAGTTCGCAAAGGTAGGTCGTGCAAAATGGCAGTAAATATTTTATAGCTGCTTCGCTGACACAATACATGTCTTTGAGATCAGCCCAAAAGTCACCCACTGATTACTCTGCAAAATACCTTCTTGAATTTTCTGTTGCATGAGGTTTCTATTAATTTCTCTTTATGAGAAATGGGTACAAGGTAAGCTAAATATGTAAAAATCTTTTGCAAACCAATCCACCAAGGATTATTTTTATTACTTGGAAAAAATTGGGTGGCGCTGCCGACAGCTTTTGAAAGTGGCATTTTATGGCTAATTTAACTTCTTCATTCCATGACGAAGAAGTAGATTCCATAAAAAAAACTTACTTACCAAATTGAGAGTTACTAAAATTAACCAAATATTCACCATATTTGTACACCCTATTTTACCCCAAACTACATGAGGTCGCCTCGCTCCGCTCCACTTCGCCTCGGCTCCAGATTGTAGGTATTACAAAGTTGTGACCTAACAAACAGGTATGCGAATAACGATTTTGCCGAAATATAATTTTAAATGACGGTGATGGAGATGTGCAGCACATCGATCTCCGGTAAATGCACCGATTCAGTGTGATGTGAATCCCGCGCATCGATTAGCTGTTCCCCCCCTATCTAGTTATTCCGCCAGCTAAGACATTAGACTTAAAAATGTTGAATCAATTAAACACACTATTTTTACAACATTTTAATTGATTAAACACACTATTTTAACAACATTTTAATTGATTAAACACACTATTTTTACAACATTTTAATTGATTTAATACACTATTTTTACAACATTTTAATTGATTAAACACACTATTTTTACAACATTTTAATTGATTAAACACACTATTTTACAACATTTTTAAGACTAATGTCTTAGCTGGCGGAATAACTAGATAGGCGGGAACAGGTGATCGATGCGCGGTATTCACATAACACTGAATCGGTGCATTTACCGGAGATCGATGTGCTACACATCTCCATCAGTAATTTAAAATTATATTTCGGCAAAATTTTTATATAGGTACCTGTTTGTTTTTCATTGATCAAATTATCTTGCCCAAGAGATTGGCAGGCGTGCCCCTTTATTGAGCAATGCGTGTTACCCCTGTGGGTACGCGTACCACATTATGGGAAGCAGATATATATTAAATAAATAACAAGAACATAAATTCAAATGCGGTGTGTAATTGTATTGTCTGCATTCTAACTTCAAAATAGCAACTTCGCCGCTTGATTTTGGGATCTCAGGCGGAAAAATTCTATTCCTAACTCGTTCGAAAAGGCTCCTTTACGAACCTCGCTACGACCATCGCCTTCGGCTCGTGCCGTAAACTTCTCGGGTTGTAAATATAAGCCTTTGCGATCTCGTAGGAAACCTACTATTTTTTATTGGATAATTTCGGTTGACTTATCTATCTAGCAAAAACAATCAAATCACGTTTGTGTGTTAGTGAATTTTTTGTGTTTTTAGTGAATTGGCACTCATGATCAACAAGCTAGTTTAACGAAACAACTGATTCAATACTCATTATTTTGCGTAATTTGAGATTTACAAAATACTGCTTCGGCCTAATGGGTCTCCTTAGTCAATGGCGTTTAATCTCTTTCAAGGTTGATTGTACGGTGTCATGTTTCTGTTTCAACCATTTGCTAGACAATAGGCCTATTCCAATGCTTCCCTCTACCCGTTAGTCTAATATAGTGCACTGATCTACAGCCACCTCGACTACAAACCCTTACATTGCATTACAGCCTCCGTTGCAGTATGGAGCCCAATTTAAAACCATTGATAGCCGCCACAACGTGCAATCTAAAAATAAACATAAACTTTCTTTTCCAATGTTCAGACTCACAAAAGTTAGTAGTTCTTTTATGGGACACTGTATACGCTTCTACAATAAAATTCCGCAAGAAATACAAAACAAAAAATGTATAAAGCACACTTTGTGCATAAAGGCCTACTACAAAATTAATGACTTTTTACAAGACACCGACTCTAGCATTAAACCAGTTCATTGCACCCTATATACACAGTCAGGTCATAAGTTCTGTCACACAATAAAAACTTTTGAATTTAGAACGCTGGCCACAAAAAAGTTTATTGAATTCGAATTTCGAATTTTTCATTAAAATAAAAATGTGTACTTTTTAGAATTTTCCTCATTTTTAAATATGGAGTGGACACTTAAAGAAGACCGTGTCGCAGTTATTGCGTTGCATCGTTGCGGTTACGCGCCAATTCAGATTTTCGATTTACTGAAAAATTTGAATATAACCAAAAGATTCGTTTATCGTACCATAAAACGAAACAATGAAGACTCTAGTGTAGATGACAGGTCAAGAAGTGGTCGCCTTCGCTCTGTTAGGACTCCAGCAGTGATAAAAGCTGTGAAGGCGCGAATTCAAAGAAATCCCATACGTAAGCAGAAACTGTTGGCCCTTCAGATGGGGTTAAGCAGGACCACGGTGAAAAGGGTGTTAAATGAAGACTTAGGGCTTAGGGCATATCGAAGAAAAACAGGACATCGTTTGGACGCTCGTTTAATGGACCTGAGACTGAAGAGATGCCGCGCTTTGTTGAAGCGGTACGCGGGAATAAAGCATCGGGAAATTCTTTTTTTGGATGAAAAAATTTTCACCGTGGAAGAGAGCTACAACAAACAAAATGATAAGGTGTACGCACACAGCAGTGAAGAAGCGAGCAACCGTATTCCGCGTGTCCAACGAGGTCATTTTCCATCCTCGCTCATGGTTTGGTTGGGAGTCTCTTATTGGGGCTTAACTGAGGTACATTTTTGTGAGAAAGGCGTAAAAACGAAAGCAGTTGTGTATCAAAATACAGTCCTCAAGAACCTTGTGGAACCTGTTTCTCATACCATGTTTAATAACAGGCACTGGGTATTCCAACAAGATTCTGCGTCAGCTCATAGAGCGAAAAGCACACAAGACTGGCTGGCGGCGCGTGAAATCGACTTCATCCGGCACGAAGACTGGCCCTCCTCCAGTCCAGATTTGAGTCCGTTAGATTACAAGATATGGCAACACTTGGAGGAAAAGGCCTGCTCAAAGCCTCATCCTGATTTGGAGTCACTCAAGGCATCCTTGATTAAGGCAGCCGCCGATATTGACATGGACCTCGTTCGTGCTGCGATAGACGACTGGCCGCGCAGAATAAAGGCCTGTATTCAAAATCGCGGGGTTCATTTTGAATAAACTTTATTACCATAAGAATCTATGTTTTATTAAGTTCATTTTGCTATATAAATGTTTACATAAATAATAAACATGTCTAAATTATTTCATATTGCACATGTGACAGAACTTATGACCTGACTATGTATTATGTACTAATAATTAGGCACCTACTTTATGTTTTATTATGCTTGCTTGATTATGTGTTGACGTTCATTAAGTCTCAATTTTTGTGCTATTATGAATAAAAATCTTTGAACTTGATCTTGAACAATCGATATGGCGATAAAAAGACAAATTTCAATCTTATGCCATGTTAATAGAGAGCAACCCTATTAAAAATCCATATTGTCCCGAGGTTGCACTGCGCGAGCGAGAGCTTTACTTTGAAATTTGTCACTCGACCCTTAAAGGTAGATTATTCCTCTATACCCGATCAGTATTACCAGCAACAAAAATGGGGTTCGCACAGGATCAATATGTCCAGACGGCGGCTTCCGGCAAGCGCCGTCGTGTGCCTGTGCGAGTCAGCGGAGTTTTATATAATCTGTCATCGTTCGTATGGAGAACATTCGTTCTCACGCGAGCGGGAAGGTCAACTTGATGGACGCAATGGAATAGGTTTAAATCCTTCCGTAACCTAATACCACATGGCTTAATGTGACCATGAGATAACACTTCACTGTTAGCAAAGGCTAGTATTTAATCGCTCATCAAAAATACTGATTTGCACAGCAATCAACAATATTTTTTTTTAATGTTTTAAATATTTTATCTACACACGTATCATAAACCCTCTTTACTGCGTACAAAAACCGCACGTCACGATCTGCATAATGTTAAACTACTTGGTAAAAACTCATTTCTTATCTGAAAAATTACACATTATGACCATAATGTGTAATTTTTCTACATATTATGACATTCAAATTTCGAACGCCGTGCGTGCCGCTCCTAGTTTGCCTGTGAAGTTGGTACTGACATTCAAATTTCGAACGCCGACGCCCGCCTGCGTGAAGTTGGGACTACAGAACAAGCTAAACAACTGCAGAGCCACAATGCCGGTCAAACATGCGGTTCCTGAACACATCAAAAAGAGCTTATGATATGTGTGTAGATAAACTAGTGTATGTAACTGTACATTATTAGGCATTAAAACTCTCGAGTGATTATTAATGCCCTCATTATGTAGCAGTCACATAAACTATTATGATACGTGTGTAGATAAAGTATTTTTTAGTGTTCTTACATGTTCAACCTAACACGAAGGATAAAGGGGGCTTCGCTTCGCTCACCCCCTTTACCCTTCACCTAAGCTACCGCAGCATTTTGCCCTGATATTTGCTGTGCAAATCAGTATTTTTGATGTGCAGTTGAATATTTCCCGTTAGAAAATAGGCTTACCATCTTTTTGAAATGCGTGCCGACAGAGAGCGGCTCCTCCCAACTCGCTAACGCCGACTTTAGCCCTTCGAGGAAGTTCTTATGCAGCTCGTGCAAGTCTGAGATCTTGTAGAATATCGTGTTGAACTCCTCTTCAGTTATCACAGGCTGGGAGGTCGAGAGAGCTGCTTTGATCGCGTTCATGTACTGAAAAAATGCGCAGATAATGTAATTTTTTATTCATCTCAAAAGGTCGATTTGCGGATGAAGAAACTGTACAATGGCTGCGCATGCTGCCGTAGAGAAGCTCCGGTTAAAATATTTATCATATTTAATAATATTTTGAGACTTAAAAACATAAATATTTGCCCCTCTTTTGCACGTTTTTATTTTGTTGAGTATTGATTTTTAACAAAAACACGAATTTAAAGTAACGTCATACAGCACTTGTTTCAAAACACCACATCATAGGAAGTGACGTAATAGTTGTTGTCAGTAAGGGACAAAGCTATATGCGTCAGTCTCTCTTTCCTTTTCTATGCGAAAAAAGGACAAGGATATTGACGCATAACACTGGCCCTTACTGACAACAACTATTACGTCACTACCGATCTAGGTCCGTTTTGGCTCCAAACTGTCAACTGTCATTTTAAATAAGCCATTTTTGGCATTAAATTATAGTATTTTAATGTTTCAATAGCTCGTGCACATTAATTCATGATTCCTATTATTTTACCTTTTCCATAACGTAAAGACATTCAACGTAGACAGTCTCGCTTTCTATAATACTTGTGACGATACATCTGTGCATAGTTAACCTCTCAGCCTCTGCATTGCTGTTGTTCGATTCCTGTAAGGTCAAAACAAATAGTTATAACGATACAAAAATAAGGCTGTGGAAACTACGAGCACAAAACCATAACTTTTTGACCGGAAACGTGGCTGTTTACTTGTAGCTAACTATACAAGCAAGCTAGGTACATTGTATTGCAACGGTAAACACACCAATGCTATGGTTTAGGAACATAAACAAGGGACCAAAGCACCGCGAACAAACAACCAGATTAGGCAAAGCGTCGAAGTAGTCGAGCAAGGCAGTTCAGAGCTGGACTGGACGCGAACATGGCTCTTCTAGTGGTTATTTGGTCCGTCCTGTGTTTCAATATCATTTCGTCGTTTGATATTGACAGTAAGTAGCTTTTACGTATTTTGCACCAAATTCGTTTTGTCTAGATCACCACCACCTTTTACAGAATCTATAAAACACAAGACATTTATTATGTCAAAAGGTATAATACAAGACACTTTGTAGCGTGATTTTATTATGGGATTCAAATTGTGAAATCTGGCAGTAAATATACGTTTTGTTATTTCCCTAGGTACTGATGTGAACCCCCCTCCAGGAAACGGCATCTACGCCCCATTTTATGACGCTCTTGTGTTCAGCGATATTGCGGAAATTCTTAATGAATTCGACAACAATAATGGGGTATGTTATCTATATCGATGTTTTGTTTCCTTAAATAAATATTTGTTTCATAGTAAACCAGTATTTATCAGTTGTTTATTCTATTTCAGAATTCATTCTTCGATGTACTTGTAAATAGTGAAAGCGATAGCGATGAGAATATTAACGAATTGTTGTCAGAATATCAACATTATTTAGAAAAAGCACAGAAACAGAGAAAAAGTTATCTCGATAAAACTAAGATAAAAAATAAAGTTCCCCTGTTACGCCATGATGCTTTCTCAAAGACAAAACCAGCGATGGATAAAAAAGTTGATAACTACTATCAAGCTAGCAGCGTATACAATCCAACAAGCATCAAATTCCCACAACCATTCTTTAGCAGTCCAGTAGACTTCTTAATTCCTTTGAAACCCAAAATGAGGTACTTCAATAATGCTGAGATCTCAACAGAGAAACCCAATTCCAAAAATAATGATGACTTTTTCCAAAGAATATCGTCCAATTATAAAAGCCTAGACTCGAGAAATTCCCTGCACAATACCAACGAAGATACAATACCGATGTCATGTTTCTGCAAAACAAATAAAATGCCTTGTGAGTGCGGTTGTAAACAGTGTTACATGCCTTTGGACATTTTGACAAGAAGCTACAATGGTTATAGAAGTCCGTTTGATATTGAAGCAGGCAGAAGACTCTTACCACAAGCACCTCAACTAATACAGGAACCATTTAGAAAACAGAAAAATATGGACCTAACTAACTACACGCCTGACACCACCCTAAACGTTCGAATCAAGGTAGAAGTTCAACTACCAAACACGCAGGAATCTGTTAAAGCACATTGCAAGAACCACTCGCACCCCAGAAATTTTGAAGAGGATCTCGAGAATAGAAACCCGGAAACTGTTAACATGTTCAATTTTCCGATACCTTTAGAGAATTTTGGTTATAGTAAGGCTGACAGGCCTAACAAATCGGAAGGCACTTTACACAAGATAGTGGTACATAAAAAGAAGAAACCTCGTGTTAACAGTAACAAAAAGCATAGGAAAAAACTTGTTACCTTCCATAATGTCAGGCTTGATTCTCATCAGCAACCTCAACCCATGATTGAGGAAATCTACAATAATTCTACAAGCGATTTAAACATAAAAATCAATGACTCATCCAAAGATATGAAAGCAAACTTAACACAGAAAGTAGAAGTTAGCTTGTATCAAAGAAATAGCAATAATATAACCGAAATGACCACTGAAAAATCAACTACTATTGGAACAGTAACACAGACAGATGAAAGTATGAAAATACGGGTAAATGTAACGGAAAATGAGAAAGTAACAGAAGATATTGAGAATATTATTACAGGATCAGCTGATATGAAAGCGAGTTCCGTTGCACCCGTGGAAAAGATAGCTAGGATACGTAGTAAGAGAGAAATTAATATCATTAACAGCACCTTAACGGGAATGTTTTCTAATGACACTAAAGCACACAACGAAAAAACAAATCTAACAAAAATACATACTAGTGCTAAGAAAGCAAACAAGGACGATCAGAAAAAGAACGAAAAACATTTACTAGCAGACGCCGAATTACTGTTTTGGCCAAGCAATCCCGCAAGTCCGTCCATTATGCACACAAATAACATAACTTCCTTGATATTAGAACGTGAACAAAAGAAAGGTAAATTGAACCTTACCAAGGAATCAATTCGTTTCAATCACACGAAGGCTTTAGAGAAGGCTATATTTGGTGACGTAGACTGGGAAGATGTGGATACAGTAGTTCCCGTGTTTATGTCATTTGTGGGGAAGTACGTAAGAGGTGCTTTGACATTTTGTTCACAAACTGTGTGCCATTCTATGAAATGTGCAGAGAAGACGTGCGTGCACAGAATGTGTCAGCCTGATGAGAGAATCAACCACAGAGGACATTGCGCGGGATCTAATAAAACTGGTAAGTAGTTTGAACTGAAAGTGTTTTGTATGCCTTCACTTTTTTCTATAAACAGATAAGTGATACAAATATTTTTCTTTCCAGACAGCGTAGCTTCCATGGAGTCAATAATGGATTTACCTTCTAAAGTAGCATTTGAAATAGTAGACATCTTGCAGGATCAGATGGCCGGAAAAATATTTGGTAAAGTGACTCTATGTATAAGTTCAAAATGCATAAGCTTCGCCTCGTCAAAAAAGACATTCCTGAAATCGAGATGTTCTATGAAGGATCTTAACGCTTCGGGACATTGCCCAAACATTAAAAGTGCGTAGATTTACAGTTTTAAAATAAAAGTAATCAGAAATAAATATTGTTTGAATGTCATTTTTATCTACACACGTATCATAAACCCTCTTTACTGCGTCCAAAAACCGCACGTTACGGCCGGCATAATGATATTACTACGTGGTGAAAACTCATTTCTTATAATAATATTGATACATTATGACCATAATAATGTATCCATTTTCGACAAATTATGACATTCAAATTCCCGCCGCCCCTAATTTGTATGTGAAGTTGGTACCACTGAACAAGCCAAACAAGTGCAGAGCAATTATCAATGCCACCATGCCGGTCGAACATGCTGTTCCTGAACACATCAAAGAGAGCTTATGGTATGTGTGTAGATAAGATATTAGTGTATGTAACTGTACATAATTAGGCATTATGTATCAGTCACATAAACTACTATTATACCCTTACTGTTATTTGTTTGGTTAAAAAGGTAGGTATTATAATATTATGATTAAAAGGGAATAGTGATAATGATAATAAGGAAAACTGCGTAATAGTACATGTTATGGTAACTTGTCATGTTATGTTAACTTATAATGTTGTAACATACAGTAAATGTATTATGTATTTCTGAACTCAGTCGCAATGCCATTGAAATTCGAAATCTACCAATCACATCGCAAGAAAAGACAGCGTGTAAAATAATCGTGTTCTGATTGGCCTATTTATAACTTGACTGGTAGACTATGTGCTAGGCCACACTGCGGGCCTAGCGCGATGACTTGTGCGGGCGCGAAATACCTACCAAACGTATGCAACCGCCGCTACTGGGCATACTGAATTGGCAAAGGCGGGCGCCGCCGCCTGCCACGCGCCCTGATTGCCTAGCCGGTGATTAACCACTGCAGACCAGCGCCACACGATGACCACTGCCCGTAAAGGCCACACGATGACCTGTCCATATGAGTGGACAGCGGCAATGCTTCGGGAAGAGCATTGCCACTGTCCACTCCTTGACCGCGACTCCACACGCCCTAGAAGGGGTGCGTGAGAAGACCCAGACGACGGGCGCCTAGAGCGGGTGACGCGAAAAGCGCGCATCATTATCAAATTCCTGGGGCCCAATTCTGTACTGGAGATTGCATCGCGATCGGATCGCGACCGCTCCGAAGGGCGCAAAACGCCGCATTTGACAGTCAGTCTCCAAACAAAATAGGTGCCGCCAACAAGCCAAAACGGCATTCCGCGCCCCTCGGAGCGAGCGCGGTGCGATCACGATGCAATCCCCAGTACAGAATTTGGCCCCTGTCCGCTTGTTACGGCCACACTGGGTCTGAGCTATGAGCCTAGCGATGCGCTAGTGACTTTGACCGGTTATTATTAATAGTTTCACCTTACTGTTGGTAGATATAATAAATTTCGTTTTTTGCTATAATTTTTGTTAATTGTTAATTCTAGATCCAAATATTCAAATACTTGTCAAGACTATTTTAATTTTGCTCCGGCTCCAGTCTTAAGTTGATCTCTGAGAACTTCGGACCCTTTTCAATGCCGGAGTCGAGCAGGACATCACCCACTCCCGCGATTTCTTCTTTCCCCTATGGTCATCCCAACCTGAAGCGAACTATAGTTAGCGGTGATTCTTTTGCATGTACCCTAGTCTAAACGCTCGAAAGTTCGCGACGCATTATGGCCACAAGCCGCCTAGTCAGTCGCGTTCACTAAGGCCTTGCCCTATGTTTGGTGTTCCGTATGCGCTATGTATGGTATATTATTTATAAACGTTTAATACTTATGTAGGTTACAATTTTCTATGTTTCTGAATAAGGCATTGAAATATTTGATTCAATGAGATTCAGTTGACCGAGTGCACCATGAATACGAAATACAATATCCGTCGATCTGAAAACATTTGCAAGTTAGCAATTGTGTTATTTTTGTTCCTTATCGTAAGTATTGTAATATTAATTTTAATTTGTTTTATTTAATTCATCCTTAAACACTTTATTTTATTGTGCACATAATATGCAAAGTTGTTTATTCCAGGGAGCTTTCTTTTCGAAATCAATGGCAGATGCGCCGTACGACGAAGTGTTATTGTTACCCGCTTATATCAATATAACAGAGATTTATTATAAGATAGCAAACTTATCCGAGTATTTCAACAATACTGCTCCTGATAACCCGAGGAAGAAGATACTGACGCGTTGTGACTATGCGCTGAACACGTGCCACTTCCTTGTATGTCTCAATATGACGCAACATTGCGTGACATGCGAAGTGAGCCTACAAAAACAAAATGACGAAAGGACTAGGTGCAAAAAACATAACACATCTTTCTTGCTCTCTCGGCAGCGACCAAAAAAAACAAACAAAGTCATGAAAATGCTCAGTAGAATGATACCAGGGTTGTATTAGACACGCTCCTGGAAATCCTTTGCTTATGCCAAGGCAATTAGCAACAGATGTGCGCTATTAGTTTCTTAAGCTTCTATTTAGTATTCCTTTATGACTTATTTTGAATCCTTTCTATAACTATGCAGTGATTCGTCAAGCCGCATTATCAGACAGTCAAGTATAAGACACGAAAATTAAGAGGTTTCTCGTTATGGTCGTTTGTAGTTCATTAAGTAAACATTCCCAGAGCGTTATCTCACCGCAGATAGGGGCATGCCTGGAGCCGGCTATATAAGCCTACACAGGACTGTTCCAACATTTACCGGCGGAGAAGCTGTGTTTGCACTAGTCGCAATGTTCATCTCTAGAGGAGTCGCATTATTTCTGTTACTGTGCGTGGCGAGAGAAGGATACAGCAAACCGATTGAGAGTGAGTACTATTTTAGTTATGTTTTATTGTATTTTGCCTTTATAGTGTCTGCAGAAGCATTGTTTGAGGTAGGACCTCACATAAAAAGCAACCCTTCAGCATTGTGACCTAACTGCACGCAGCTATGTCAGTCATGAGTTTATAACATTATATCAGTGTCACTGCTTTCTTGTTTCATTTTTATTCACTACTAGTAGCTTATAATGGTATGCGTGTTACTTTATAATTCAATTATCTGATTAGGATAGAGTAATATTATTTAATTATCATTCTCATAGTGCTTAGCATATTGTGGTGCAGTTCACACTACAGTGGCACTTGTTGTTTACATAATCATTATTATATTATTCTGTCGAGGAAATATGTACCTGAAACGCGCATTCCATATCATGTGACTATCCACCCGTGACTAACATTAGCGCCCGCTTGCAGATGACGTAAGCACGGGGCGCGGGATCGGTTCAACGCTATGGGGCTGGGTGAGCGCCCCCTTCTACTGGTGGTCGTCAGAGAAGCACGTCACCCCCGCGCTCTACCTCGCCACCACAACCCTCGGGCCCTACGACAATGTGGTGGTCGGCAACGCCACCGTTTGGTGCAACGACCACACCTGCACCAGCATGAAATGCGACAAGAAAGGCTGCAGCAACGTTACCTGCAATATTTACGACACTGATACGAAAGGACAATGCCGCGAATACAACACCGCGGTTAAACCGGACGAGCCTGTTCCTACCGCACCTGTCGGGCAGCAAGCGGGAGAGAGAGAGCCAGAAACATTTTCGAAGGTTCCAGAAGAGGTTACTGCTGTTGAGAATGAGAAGCATGACAGCCAGGTCGAAGAGCATCCTTTGGAGCGGGAGGCAGTGATGTCATCGACCGTACCGCATGCAAATGATCCTAAGAAGGAACAAGGAGTTAAGCAAAAGCCGGCGCCTAGTCCTCAAAATAATGTTCATGACACGGACATGAAAGGACAGTCACGCGAATACAACACCATTAAACGGGACAAGCTTGTTCCCACCGCACTTATCGGGCAGAAAGCGGGAGAGGAAGTGCCAGAAATATCTTCGAAGGTTCCAGAAGGGGCTACTGCTGTTGAGAATGAGAAGTATGACAGCCAGATCGAAGAGCAACCTGTGGAGCTGGAGGCAGTGATGTCATCGACCGTACCGCTTTTAAAAGTTCCTAAGAAGGAACAAGGAGTTAAGGTTCATATTTGACTGCAAATTTGTGTAAATTTAGGATTCGTGATATTCGTACTACCGAAGTATATTTCGGTATACTTCGGTAGTACGAATAAATGTGTTATTTGTAACTCTTTTACCGGAGTTTGTAATACCGACCAAATATTTTACGAAAATAGCCGTCGCGTTGTCGGCATCTTTGATCCCTATAGAAGGTCTGCAATGTTTTGATCGTGGCACGAATCACAGTGCATGATAAAAAGGTCTTTTGTAACAATCTGGATTGATAAAAAAGCCGTCAGTTGTATAACGTTTTCCTTATTTTCAGATTTCGCATCTAGAGTGAAGGCCGTAGTAGACAAAACTTATCTAGCTCGTATAGACGACATCTTCTCACTACTAGAGCTCTATGCCACCACTCTCACCAACAAACTGATTGCCAACATCAAGGATGATTCATTCTGTGAAGACGGCGTATGTCACTACACAACATGCGTTAACGAGAAATGCACTATTCAGTACTGCAAGTACCATCTCATATCGGGCGAAAGAAAATGTACAACAAATAAACCTTCCGGGATCTTTGCGTTCGATTTTATCAATAATCCCATTCCATTTTTAGGAGTACAAAATACTACGAACTACCTGGAGCCAATAAGTGATAACAAAGAGGAAAATGATATACAAATTGTAAACAGGATTCTAAGCAAGTGATTATGACAAAAGCATGCAGATGGTAACTATCTAAAAGGACATGTAGATTTATCTAAGTAACTTGCAGATAAGAATAAGTATGTTAGTCACACGAAAACGTAGGCTTATCAACATTGTTGTTGTCGGTTAAAATTATAAATAAACAAAACTTCGACGAGAATCATTTGCATTTTATTTCCGATCCGTGCAGCACACTCTAGGAAACAGTACTTGGAATGATAAAAAGCTGATAATACTCAACTTTTTTAACAAAAAATAATAATCATACAACACAGAATTCGATTTAAACTGGTAAGGTGATACAAGAGGTTAACAGAAAATTGCAGCCAGTAAGTTGAGTAAGTTGAAGAGTGAAAGCAAATAACTTTTTCTTATTTTCACAACGGATGCAAGTGAGACTGTCCATGGCACTATAACTCGTAAAACAATAAAATATTTTAATGATTAAAACAGCAGGTAAGCCAGGCTCCACAAAAAGCAATCTACCCTCTTACAGTTGCTGTTCAAGTCAGCTGCGCGGGCTCGGAGGCGGTGACCTTATCATTGTTTGTTATTGCAAACGGAGGGCCGCCACGGTCGGCTGCCAGAACTCAATTTAAAACCAATTAATATTTTTCACATTAATAGAGACCAAAAGCATACCGTGTTAAAATTAAAGAATGAGTTTCCGGAAGTATTTACGGATAACATTGGTAAGACAAAATTCAGTTATATTTAAAAGATACACCCCTGATATTTTGCAAGGATCGCTCATTACCACTCGTGCTGAGACAACTGTTGAACAAGATTTAGAAAGATTACAACGTGAGCAAATTATTTACAAAGTTGAACGAATCGGACTATGGCACCCCGATCGTACCAATCATTAAACCAGATGGCTCGATTCGGTTGTGCGGGGATTATAAAATAACTCTAAATAAAGTATTGAAAGAATAGTCTTTCAATTACAATTACAATTCAATTAAAGGGATAGTGATAGCACTAGATGGCTCGATTCGGTTGTGCGGGGATTACAAAATAACTCTAAATAAAGTATTGAAAGAATAGTCTTTCAATTACAATTACAATTCAATTAAAGGGATAGTGATAGCACTAGATGGCTCGATTCGGTTGTGCGGGGATTATAAAATAACTCTAAATAAAGTATTGAAAGAATAGTCTTTCAATTACAATTACAATTCAATTAAAGGGATAGTGATAGCACTAGATGGCTCGATTCGGTTGTGCGGGGATTACAAAATAACTCTAAATAAAGTATTGAAAGAATAGTCTTTCAATTACAATTACAATTCAATTAAAGGGATAGTGATAGCACTAGATGGCTCGATTCGGTTGTGCGGGGATTATAAAATAACTCTAAATAAAGTATTGAAAGAATAGTCTTTCAATTACAATTACAATTCAATTAAAGGGATAGTGATAGCACTAGATGGCTCGATTCGGTTGTGCGGGGATTATAAAATAACTCTAAATAAAGTATTGAAAGAATAGTCTTTCAATTACAATTACAATTCAATTAAAGGGATAGTGATAGCACTAGATGGCTCGATTCGGTTGTGGGGGAATTATAAAATAACTCTAAATAAAGTATTGAAAGAATAGTCTTTCAATTACAATTACAATTCAATTAAAGGGATAGTGATAGCACTAGATGGCTCGATTCGGTTGTGCGGGGATTATAAAATAACTCTAAATAAAGTATTGAAAGAATAGTCTTTCAATTACAATTACAATTCAATTAAAGGGATAGTGATAGCACTAGATGGCTCGATTCGGTTGTGCGGGGATTATAAAATAACTCTAAATAAAGTATTGAAAGAATAGTCTTTCAATTACAATTACAATTCAATTAAAGGGATAGTGATAGCACTATCCCTTACACGAATAGAAGAGATATTTGCGGCCCTAACCTAAGTGGACGAAGGTGGATCTTAAACCCCACAAGCTTTCGCGTTTATAATATTAGTAGGATCTATAAATCGGGACTCATATTGCGAAATGTTTGAGTTTTTCCTTGCTTTGTAGGCTAAACACTAATCAGTTAAAAATTGCAAGCCTTTAGGTCTGCTAGAAGTAACTTAGAATTTTGATGATCGTTAAGTGAGTCAGTGAGTCAGTGACAGAATTAAGGAATTTTGACTTGCCGTAGTTTTAAATCTACTGATTCAAATGGAATGTAATTTGGGTATATACCTAGGTATGTTGAGCATGCTTTGCAATAAAAAATTCACGCTTCCACAACGACGTTAATGGGGGGTCAGTAATGCCCTGAATGGCTTTCAATAAAGGATGGTAACTGTGCTCGACGCTTCAAAACAAAATCACATCGTCCCGCAAAAACAAAATCACATCGTCGTAACTATTAAAATATTTCTCCAAATATTGTGAAAGACAAAGTTTATCTACTTTAATTACCAGAAGCGATAAATATTTATTTTGATAAGGATCAATTTGTTACGACCAAATGTGCATTAGAAATAAGGTATCCATTTTTATTGTATTTATGTCAGAATTTATTCCTACTTACTTGACGCTTATCTAAGCCATGTTATAAAATTTCATTAAAATCCATTCAGTAATTTGTATATAAAATAATAACAAACATCCATACGTACTTACAAACTTTCGCATTTTCTAATATTAGTAGGACATACTCAAAAACTTTCGCGTTTATAATAATAGTAGGATATTTGTATTACGGGACTCAACACAGAAAAACATGTAACTAATTTAAGAGCCGTTCTTACTCGTTTAAGAGATGCAGAACTAACTGTGATATATTCAAAGTGTGATTTTTAGGGTTCCGTACCCGAAGGGTTCCAAACGGGACCCTATTACTAAGACTCCGCTGTCCGTCCGTCCGTCTGTCACCAGGCTGTATCTCAAGAACCTAGCTAGCTAGAGAGTTGAAATTTTCACAGATTATGTATTTCTGTTGCCGCTATAACGACAAATAGTAAAAAACAGAATATAATAAATATTGAAGGGGGCTCCCATACAACAATTCTTTCAATACCACATACAAACTTATGAATGCACCTGCTTACGTACATGGAGTGTGAAAGTAGCCGCACCAATAACTTTGTAAACAACATTTTGCTATGTAAAATCCTAACTAATCACTCCACACCATCCCTACCATTGTACGGTGGTACGGAACCCTTCGTGCGCGAGTTAGACTCGCACTTGACCGGTTTTTTTAAACACGAGATATGTTACTTAGGGTAAACCAACACGAACGGACAAAAGCAAGGTAGAAGTGTTTACTAAAATGCCTGCGCCTGAAAACTTACCTCAGTTAAGGGCAGCGTTAGGTTTAATAAACTATTACTCGCGGTACATACCAAATATTAGTACTACATTGCAACCGTTATACGCCATACTTAAAAAGGGCGTTAAGTGGACGTCGCTTTGAGGAATATAAAAAAGAGTTTGGCAAATGACCCAGTACTGGGTCACTACGACCCAAGTCTTCCCCTGGTGCTGGCGGTGGACAGCAGGTCGTACGGGCTGGGCGCCGTGTTGTCGCAGCCGCTGCTGCAGCGAGTTGAGTGCGGGGCGAGGGCGGAGCGCCTGGTGTGCTGCGCCTCGCGCACGCTCAACGAGGTCGAGCAGCGCTACAGTCAGATCGATAAGGAGGCGTATGCGAGTCTTCGGAGTTACGCGTGACCATCAGTACCTCTTTGGTCGGCATTTCACGCTACCCAGCGACCATAACTAAAACTTTGAGCAACAAGTTTGTTCCCAAAAAGGGAATTCCACAGACCGCGGCGAGTCGCCTGCAAAGGTATGCGGTGCGATTGGCAGCTTACAAGTTTATGATCTAGTATTTGTTGCTGAGAAAAATGAAAACTGTGGTGTCTTGTCACGGATGCCATTCCAAAAAAAAACAGGGACAGAAAGTGACGACGCGGCATATTTACATTTTGTTGAGGGTAAATTTCCTCTGACTCACCACGATATAGCAAAAGCGGTCATACCTGATAATGAGCTTTGTAAAGCATACGGTTACATAATGAGTGGTTTGCCGTTCGATGTTAATGATGACGAGAAAGCTTATTTTCATAGACTTGAAAACTTGCAGATAGACCATGGTTGCATCGTCTGGGTTGTTATACCGGCCTCATTGAGGCCACAGATGTTAGAAGAAATCCATGCAGGTCACATGGGAGTGGTACGTATAAAACAGATAGCACGAAACAACGTGTGGTGGCCGCACCTCGACGCCGGCATCGAGGAGCGCGCGCAGGGCTGCTTCGCGTACCGCGCACAGCTACACACGCCACTACATGCCACGCCCCACTCCTACGTGTGGCCCAGCGAACCCTGGACCAGGATACACCTAGACTTATTGCTATATCGGGGTTAGTATTATTAACTTATTCTGGATGCACACTCGAAGAGGATTGAGGTGTATTTAATTAATAAAGGTACGACTGCCAATTTAGTAATTGGTAAGTTGCGAGAGGCGTTTTCCCGTTTCGGTTTGCCAAAGCACGCGGTAACAGATGGCGGACCTCCTTTCAGGTCATAACGCCTTACCATCCATCTAGCAACTGAGCCGCCGAAAACGGGGTTAAAACGGTAAATAACTATAAATTTAAAATTTAAATCACCCGAAATATTAATGGAACCTTACGGCTAAAATTTGGTTCACTTGTTTCCTATTTAGGTTGATAACGTTAAACCTCTGAACTGATTTTAATAAAATATATCGACGAACCATCGCAGTGAAGTATCCTACAAACTATAAAAATTGCATTAAAATCAGTTCACGTTAGACTGCTATTCCGTATTAAGCTGAGAACTTTCGAACTACTGAACCGATTTCATTAACACATATCTAAGATTTTTCATAGGGAAGTCTACTACCATCGTTTCCTGAAAACCGCATTAAACATGTTTGACCGCCATGGTTCCACTGACAGATATACAGACACACAGACGTACAGAATCTTTAAACTTTAATAACACCTCACCTGGTCGTTGGGGGTTAAAAATGTGGAAGTAAATCTGTGTCTCTGTAAAACATTGTTTCTGACTTGTGTGCAGCATCACCAAAATCCGTCCACCCGTTTGAGCGCCTATGCCACAGAACCCTCTTTTTCGTCGTCTCTGACTTGTACCATATCACCAATATCCGTCCGCCCGTTTGAGGGCTAGGGTGCAACACATAGATACACACAGAGACACACTCTCATACACTACACACCCTCACACACCCTCACACACAAACAAACAAACACACACACACACACACACAAAGACAGATAGACATCTCAAACCTATAACAACACTCATATTTTTCGTCTTCTGGGGTTAAAAGTCCAAAATTTGGTTGAGTTGTGTCCTTGTTAAGCTAATAAGTTTCGAAGTACCGAACTGATTTTGATAAATCATGGCTAAGAACCATCGCAGGGAAGTATACTATAATTTACAAAAAACCGCATCAATATCCGTCCACTCGTTTGAGCTCTAGAGTGCCACAGACTGACAGACAGACAGTCTGTACACACAGACAAACAGACAGACACTTCAAACTTATAACACCCCTCTTTGTCGTCGAGGGTTAAAAAGGTTATTAAAAAAGCAATTGCGGAGGGGGTAAACGTCGAGAAAGCATTGCATATTTTTATAGGGAAGTCTACTACCATCGTTTCCTGAAAACCGCATTAAACCTGTTTGACCGCCATGGTTCCACTGACAGATATACAGACACACAGACGTACAGAATCTTCATTTGGGTGATTCATATCTTTTTATGGGTGTATCGCAACAGCGCACACTCAATGACACAGCGGGAGCCAGCGGTAGCCATGCTCGGGCGCAGACTCCGCACCAGGCTGGACATGCTGCGAGCCAGCGAGATACGGTAGAAGCGACTCAGCACCAACAAACGAAAATCCGAAGGTTAGGGAAGTACAGCCAATTGATAATATTATTTTCAGAAATTATTCAAAAGAAGGGGCTAACCTTTCTTCAATCGGCCTTCGTCCCATGACGAAGGCCGATTGATGGAACTTAACGGTTCGGCAACATATAGAATAAAAACGAATCAAGGCGAACAACGAAAGCATATGGATCAGCTGATATCACTAAACAAAAATACGAGATATACTACACCCGCTTTAGATTCAAACGAACACGTACGTATTTCTAAACCTATACAGAGCACGATTTTGCCGGAACAAGCGGCGACACCGACACAGGAGGCCTGGGAGTCAGCGGTCAACGCTCCGCCAACCCCGTCTGCCGGCGTGGCTGCGCTGCGACTCCTGCACCCTCGCCAGCAAGTGACGCCTAGGTCAATATGTAAATAAGTATTTACATATTGACCTAGGCGTGTCCACGACGTCGACGGGTCATAAATGTCGCAGAAGTATAACTATCTTACTTTTACATATGCTTCTGTTAAATATATTATGGAATAAATACATAAAATGTTAAGTTAGATACATATATAGATGATAGGTAAAATTAATAGATACAACTCATTTTATTTTTGTTTTAAAGAATCTATAGTTTTATTATTTATATAATAGTGAAAAATCCAGTCTTACAACTGACAATGAGTCTGACATGTCTAGCATTGAACTAGTACAATCTGATCATGAAGATCATGAAATGTCTTGAGAATCTGTTGAATATTTAGATTCTGAATATGATGATTAATTAAAAAAAAAATATATAATCAAAATGGTATTATTTTCTATATTTTAACCCAACTACAGGTACTTACTTTAGTGGAAGATTATTTCATAATAATAAAAAATAATAGTTAATGTGACTTCCATAATGAGAGGCTTTAATCTACGAGTGTTTCATAATAACAACACACGAGTATTTTAATGATTAATTATGTACAGTTAAGTAAATACACTGTTTTATCTCTACTTAACATAAGCCCTCTATGATTGTTAATTTATAGTTATATTTAAAATGTTACTTCTAATAAGTTCGATTTTAAAATAAGTTCGGCAATTAGCGAAGCGGCCAATTTGCATGGCTATACTATACTTAGTATTGCTATATATAAAATTATTTAGCGCCCTCAGACCAGGTTTTTTTACGTTCCTGGTTGGGCTTTAGTTAAAGTTTGTCTAGCTTTCAACGAACCCAGTGATTTTTATATTAGCAACACAGCCAAAAATGTCATAATGGCGTTGGTTGACGTGACTGTTTAGTAGCTCCCAGAACTGCATTCATATGTTTTAATAACAAACGATATTTTCAGGATTTTTATTCAATAAAAAGTGGGTTCGGAGCAGTTCTACTTATTGTTTTCAAGAAGTCCCAAAGTAGCCATTGGAATTTTCTTGGAAACGGAATATTCAAAGATATTTTAATTTCTACACATAGGTACCGACGAACACTACAAGATATGATCACTTTTACCTTGATAGGATTTAACCCTGATTGCATTCTAATATTTCTTAGGATGTTTCATAGTTGGTATAGATTATGTTTAATTCTGATATTCTGAATAGCTGTTATATCACTCTAACCATAGCTTACTTTGTAGCCGGGTGTACTCGGACCGCATAATTTTGATTGTTTACAGCAGTATTATATTTGATTGGGTCATTTGATTCAATGATGGTTTGGTCTTGCTATCAAGCTGAATGCATGGGCATCATCTCGGCCGCTAATGCCATAGCATCGAGAAAGGTAAGAGATTCCTCCATTCGAATACTCTCGGATAGCATGGCCGTCCTACAAGCCCTAAATAGCAACACTATTAACTCAGGGCTAATCTACGAGTGTCACAAACGACTAATGGAGGTATGTCAACATAACCGCGTAATCCTTCAATGGATAAAAGGACACAGCGGATCAAGAGGTAACGATGCAGCGGATGAGTTGGCGCGTAAAGGATCTAGCTTGACAGCGTATGGTCCCGAACCTATCATCCCTCTTCCCTTCAAGATGGTACGCTCATTTCTGAGAGAGTCGATCAGGAATGATCATGCCACTCTTTGGACAAACCATGAGGAGTGCAGGCAGGCTAAGCTGGCCTTGCCGTCCCCTAGCGCTAGGCTGGCTAAGACCTTGCTTCGACTTAGTAGGCCGCGCATGCGACTGGTAACTGCAGCACTTACTGGCCATGGTTTCTTTAATAAACATCTATATGTCCTAGGTGTTACCGACAGCCCCCTTTGCAGAGCCTGCTTGGAGGCAGAAGAAACGGCTGCTCACGTCCTCATGGAGTGCACAGGAGTAGCGGACTACAGGGCTAAACACCTCGGTCAATCGAGGGAACTTCCAGGGATAGTCGGTAACGTAAAGGGCCTACTGGCGTTCCTGGAGGAGTTGGGTTGGCTCGAATGATGTCGCATTCCCACCCACACGCAAAATAGGCGCTTTCGTCGTCGAGTTGCGGAAACCAGCCCGTCTTACAATTGACAATTGACATTGGTCTTGCTATATTATATTCGAGTGTGTTCATTTGGTTCATGAGATTTCTATTCAGAATGAACGCAGAAAATATGCAACACCACACACGAATTTATGATTTTCAGAGTTATCATGGAGTAGGTCTAAGCAGAGGCCATTGATGGAAATATATAATCATGACAAATTTTATAGCCTAGAGCTAGAGAATGAAGAAAAATAAATTCTGCGCTGAGTGACTAGTGAAGAAGAGAGATACCGACGTGACGTCGTCATCCAACCACCAGGAAAAAACAACTTTATTTTCTACAGCTTGTTTTTTCCTGGTGGTAGGATCTATTAATTAGTTTATGTGACTGCTACATAATGGAGGGCATTATAATAATATCACTCGAGACATACACTAGTTTATTTACACACATATCATAAGCTCTCTTTAATGTGTTCAGGAACCGCATGTTCGACCGGCATGATGGCATTGATAATTCCTTTGCACTTGTTTAGCTTGTTCAGTAGTACCAACTTCATAAACAAAGTATCGGCGGCACGCATGCGGGCGTCGGCGTTCGAAATTTGAATATGTAGAAAAATTACACATTATGGTCATAATGTGTAATTTTTCAGATAAGAAATGAGTGTTTACCAAGTAGTTTAACATTATGCTGATCGTAACGTGCGGTTTTTATACACAGTAAAGAGGGTTTATGATACGTGTGTAGATAAAATGATTAATGATACCTCTATAATGGAAGGCTGAACTGTCCTGAATAAATCTCCTCAGCACTTCAGTTAAACGTTCCGGATAAAAGAACCAGGCACACGCCTCTCTTCCATGTCCCCCTATCTCGGTCGAACTATGCACAAAACTCATTCATGAATAGGTGTCATTTAAATTACAACAAGCTTTCCAAAGAAGGACCTAGACATTTTTAACACCTCTAAACAGGTTTTTAAGAAAAATATTATTTGGGGTATTAAAACAAACAGATACATTGATGATGTGTCTGCCGTGTCATACGAAAGCCTACTCACCTATACTCACCCTGCTTAGTGGCAATTCAATAGACACAGTCCCAATCCCATGACCATCGTCGTCGTAGGGCTAAGCAGATACAGGTACAATTACACTCACACCACTACACAACACATATAACCTACACTACTTGCACAACCGGCACACCACATCTCAACTTGCAATAGTATAAATTTAATTTTTAAAACTAAATCAACACTAGTTACATATATGTATAACTAGTTTTGGTTATAATGTTTATATATAAGTTTAATCGCCAAGTAGGTGGTCTTATAATATTTAATGTAAATCCGTTATTGGCTAATGTTAAGATTATTTCTCTTGCCTTACATAATTGTATTAACTATGGATTTTTTAAGATCAATAAATAAATAAAATAAATAAATAATAAAGTTTTTCTTAAAACTGACCAATTTTGTTTATTCAAATTATTTTAACGGATAGTTGTTATCTAAAACAGAAATATCTGGATTAGCCACACTTCTAAATCGTGTAAATTCTGATTTCAAAGAATCTCAATCGCTTTTGAAAAATTGTCCAATCACAACACGATTATTTCACATGAGCCGGCTTTTATTTCGACTTTACTGTCATTGCGATGTTCTACACCCTACGTAATGAATGTACGCCTGTATCTCAGCTAGAATCACTCACTTGGTGCTGCAGTTTCCTGATCGCCAGCGGTGTGGCACTCGCGTCGGTGTCCGATGATATAGTTCGGAGGAAAAGCGGCGTGTCGGACAAGTCCGCGATCTCTGAGCCGGCCTCGCTCGGTTCCGCTCCTTCGGCGCCTGGCCTGGGGGTTAACATTCTATGTCAATAGCTGACCAAAATTCTGATGAAGATTGTAATGGATTGGAAGTACAAGTTCAAAATGGGTGATCAAGCAATGATGCAGTTTGCACAAAGGCATATATTTTGGTATGAGAATGGTCAAAATATTTGGTAATTATGTACTTTAAATTGATAGTTTTCGCGCCCAAAGCTTCATTTAGTGACGAGTATCTTCAAAACAGATGCATCCAAAATATATGGTTTAAAATCAATAAATAAATTTAAAATATCAAAGCAACCACAAAACTAATCGAATAACCGACACCGCTGACCGGCACGCGGAGACACTTGCATGTTTCTTGCTGATTCATATTGTGTTATATGATGGTAACTAAGGCATGATTATAACCGCAAAGTTTAATTGCAACAACACAATCCACTACTCTGTCACTGTCTCTGATATAACCAACGTGCTTAGGAGGAGACGGTACCACATACATCTACAGTTGTGGAAGACCACTGTAAGGGTTCTTTTCCCATGCAGCCCAACAATTAAGTTATAAAACAAATGGTTCACGCAGTGTATAGAGGGTACCTACAACACTTTGTGAAGAAGTGTATGTTGACGTAGTTGGAGCCGCAGCCGGACGGCGATGAGTAGGCGCGAGCGCGGTGGGAGCGGCAGAGTATTCGTGCCGGATGACGTCACGCGGTCAATAGAGATTGCACTGCACTCACTGTATGAAGTAGTGTATTTTGACGTGGTTGGGGCCGCGGCCGGGCGGCGGCGAGTCGGCGCGCGGGGCGGTGGGAGCGCGCGTCAGCGGCAGAGTACTCGTGCCGCGTGACGTCACGCGGTCTATAGAGACTGCACTGCACTCACTGTATGAAGTAGTGTATGTTGACGTAGTTGGGGCCGCGGCCGGGCGGCGGCGAGTCGGCGCGCGGGGCGGTGGGAGCGCGCGTCAGCGGCAGAGTACTCGTGCCGCGTGACGTCACGCGGTCTATAGAGACTGCACTGCACTCACTGTATGAAGTAGTGTATGTTGACGTAGTTGGGGCCGCGGCCGGGCGGCGGCGAGTCGGCGCGCGGGGCGGTGGGAGCGCGCGACAGCGGCAGAGTACTCGTGCCGCGTGACGTCACGCGGTCTATAGAGACTGCACTGCACTCACTATATGAAGTAGTGTATGTTGACGTAGTTGGGGCCGCGGCCGGGCGGCGGCGAGTCGGCGCGCGGGGCGGTGGGAGCGCGCGACAGCGGCAGAGTACTCGTGCCGCGTGACGACACGCGGTCTATAGAGACTGCACTGCACTCACTGTATGAAGTAGTGTATGTTGACGTAGTTGGGGCCGCGGCCGGGCGGCGGCGAGTCGGCGCGCGGGGCGGTGGGAGCGCGCGACAGCGGCAGAGTACTCGTGCCGCGTGACGTCACGCGGTCAATAGAGATTGCACTGCACTCACTGTATGAAGTAGTGTATTTTGACGTGGTTGGGGCCGCGGCCGGGCGGCGGCGAGTCGGCGCGCGGGGCGGTGGGAGCGCGCGTCAGCGGCAGAGTACTCGTGCCGCGTGACGTCACGCGGTCTATAGAGACTGCACTGCACTTACTGTATGAAGTAGTGTATGTTGACGTAGTTGGGGCCGCGGCCGGGCGGCGGCGCGGCGGCGAGTCGGCGCGCGGGGCGGTGGGAGCGCGCGACAGCGGCAGAGTACTCGTGCCGCGTGACGTCACGCGGTCTATAGAGACTGCACTGCACTCACTGTATGAAGTAGTGTATGTTGACGTAGTTGGGGCCGCGGCCGGGCGGCGGCGAGTCGGCGCGCGGGGCGGTGGGAGCGCGCGACAGCGGCAGAGTACTCGTGCCGCGTGACGACACGCGGTCTATAGAGACTGCACTGCACTCACTGTATGAAGTAGTGTATGTTGACGTAGTTGGGGCCGCGGCCGGGCGGCGGCGAGTCGGCGCGCGGGGCGGTGGGAGCGCGCGACAGCGGCAGAGTACTCGTGCCGCGTGACGTCACGCGGTCTATAGAGACTGCACTGCACTCACTGTATGAAGTAGTGTATGTTGACGTAGTTGGGGCCGCGGCCGGGCGGCGGCGAGTCGGCGCGCGGGGCGGTGGGAGCGCGCGACAGCGGCAGAGTACTCGTGCCGCGTGACGTCACGCGGTCTATAGACTGCACTGCACTCACTGTATGAAGTAGTGTATGTTGACGTAGTTGGGGCCGCGGCCGGGCGGCGGCGAGTCGGCGCGCGGGGCGGTGGGAGCGCGCGACAGCGGCAGAGTACTCGTGCCGCGTGACGTCACTCGGTGTATAGACTGCACTGCACTCACTGTATGAAGTAGTGTATGTTGACGTAGTTGGGGCCGCGGCCGGGCGGCGGCGAGTCGGCGCGCGGGGCGGTGGGAGCGCGCGACAGCGGCAGAGTACTCGTGCCGGATGACGCGTCGTCGGCGCCCGAGCTTGTGCCACCTGCATTTTGTAGACAAACATGTAGTTATTTTTCACAAAAACTTACCTAGTTTGGCCATACGTTCTGTCCCAAGGTTTCGAATTCGGATATTTTTAATATAGAGTGACAGTTATTGCTCATTTGTTTCAATGTGACATAAATAGGGTTCGGTCTTCTGGAAAACCATAACTTGATCGCATCAATCACATCTGGAGACTGGGGTGTGAAAGAGAATCGTCACGCAATAATCGCGCTTCACAAGTGTAACAAAACACCAGTCGATATATTCAATGTCCCAAAGTCGAAAGTTTGACCTACTCAAAAGAGACAGTCCACGAGTTTACAGGACGCCAGTTGCGATCAAAGCCTATGCCGAGCGAATTCATAGAAATCCTCTCCTCAAACAGAAAACCATGTCCAGGGAGATGAAAACAGCGAGCATCAGCCAACACCTGAATCTCGGAGGTTATCGTCGAAGTACCGGATATCGCAAGAAAGTGTTCTGCGCAGCATTAAAGCGACCAGAGCCAATAAGTAGTGGCAGTAGCACGCGAAGTTTGGATATCGGCGAAGTATTTAAAGGATGAAAAAAAATATCACTCTAAAAGTAAGGTTGACCTGCACAGTGATCGAGTATACGCGCACATCTCTAAAGAATCCTCTAAGAAGTTTGGCTTAGTGTGGGTCTCATACGAGAGGGGGTCTATGAGCTCATTTTTGCAAACAAAGCCTAAAATCAAAGAATGACTCTTCTGTGTCATTTTGGAGCCTGTTGTCAAGCCGCTGATCCAAACTTTATTTTCGAACCAACATTTGATATCGTTAATTTCTTTATTGCACACAAATAAGTAAAATACATTAAAATAGTGAACAAAGGCGAGCTTATCTTTAGCAAGAGATCTCTTCCAGCAAACCGAGTCAGGATGAGACAGGTTGATCGCTGAGCATGGGTAGACCGGTGTGTACAACAAACCCTAATTATAATTTTCCTGGTATGTTCGTTCATACATCAATTAAACTCTATACGAGTGCCTACACTTCATACATAAAATATACATCCTAAATATAAATAAGTATATTATGTAATATATATTAGTAATAAGTATATATGTATACATATACTATTAAATACACAAATACTACCTATATTTCTAAAGAGATAGGATATGCTTCTTCACACGAATTTTAAAGATATGGAGAGTAGCACTGTCCAATTAGATTCTAGTTTAATTATGCTAATGATTTCCCCTACTTTTCAAATCGTACACATTCAGCACACAGAAAGCATCAATACTATACGTACAGTCCGCTGATGTACCTATAGCTATGCATAGGTATTCTATGAATTTTCTCGAAGGTTTAGTTGCCAATAAACAATCATCAAGAGAGCACGTTAGTTTCACTGCAACAATCCCAGTCAATCTAAGCTGAAGCTTAATCACCTTATCAAGGACTCTATCCCTGATGGTGCAGGAGTGCATTCCACAATCGAATGACCCGGAGTCAAACCCGTGCTCGTATGACAGAACAGCTCTATTTAAATATTTCGAGTAATAGATGACTCCTTATAAATAATGTTTAGAATAACACCCCTCGTGACGTCACTCGATCAAATTATTTAAACGGTTACTTGAGTCTGGTTGTTTCTGAACGAAAAAATAAATGGGAAGCATGCGAAGTGGTCCGTATTTGTTTTAAAGGCCCGAATTTGGCAACCCACGTGCGCACGTGCGACACTAATATTAAAGTTGAGCCCTTCATACACCCGGCAACCCAATGCTATCGCTGCTAGTGCTTTGGTCACTCGCTGAAAACATGACCATCAAAGAAAACCTTATGCCCAAAATGTGGTCAAAACCATCCAAATTGCGAAACCATCAATTATAGTGTGTCAATTGCTCCGGGACACATATGGCACTGGCTAACTCATGGCCTTTATTTTTAAAAGAGAAAAAGATATACATTTTCCAGAATATTAATATAGGTCCAATCAATAGTTGGGCTGTTAAGTGCGGAAAAGATTGATTCATGGGTGATGCTATCAAACGCCTTAGAGTAGTCGACGAAAGCGAGGTAAAGGATCTTATTGAACTCGTGGCTTTTTATATCATTTGGTTCAGGGTGTGGAGGTGATCTGTTGTCGACTAGCCTTAGCGGAAACCGGCTTGTTCAGGGGGTTGATGAGAATCCAGTTGTAAAGCAATGCGGTTTTCTATAACTTTAATGAGAACTTTATAAATGTGATATGAGACTGATAGGCACATAATTCCGATATCGCTTTAATCGCCATTTTTGTGAAGTAAAATGATATTGGAATTACAGAATTTGTTTGGTAGAAATATGGTATTGCAAATTTTGGTGATATATGGTAGTAGGACAGGTCTTCCGAATTTTAGGGATTGTGTTGTTATCCCATCCTCACCAGGGCTTTTGTAATATTTAATGCTTTTGAGGGCATGATTAACTTCTGTGGCAATTATGGTAGGAATGGAATCTGGGCAAGTATTCTGTATTTGGGATGTGGTCTGGCTTTGATAAGTCTGAATATAGCTCTTTGTAAAATTTAGTGCTAATTGCAATTACTGTCAATCCCTAATTCCAAACTTTTTGCTTTGAAAACCAAAGTACTGGACTGATTTCTTATTTTCAAAAAATGGCACCAAACTGGAAGGTTATCCATTCAAAAAGATAAAGGATTAAGAAAAAGGATTTTTGGAATCGGTTCATAAATAGTACCAGTTTTGAGGTAACAAACATAAAAAAAACTATTTGAGAGCCCCCTTTTTTTGGTCGATTATCGAATACATAGTAGATGTATTTATCCTCGCTCGTATTTTACAAAAGACTGGTAGGAGAATCTGAGGACTTCCACTTACTACTTGGCTTACATTAACAATTACAACACAATCCTCCTACTCACCAGCCTGAATGTAAACGTACTCGCCGTCATTAACCGCGTCGGCCGGCACCTGGTCATAGTAGGGCTCGTCCTCCGCCGGCGGCGCGCTGTCGAGCGACGCGGGCGCCGAGCCGGATGCCGAGCCGTGCGCCGAGCCGGGCGCGGAGCCGGGCGCCGCGCCAGGCGGGGGCGAGGCGGGCGGCGGCGACTCCTCGTGGATGGAGCGCGGGGTGCCGGCGCGCTTGCGCTCGGACGAGAGCGAGTTGATTGACTCGTAGCTTTTTACCTATAGGGTTGGGTTGGGGGTTAATTTCCAAACTGTCACGGCAATATCAATGCTGCGTGGACATTTTGGGTAATCGTCAGAGCAATTCCGGCTGTCGCCAGAACGTTTCCGACACTAACTAAATATTAATGTATTGATAGGATGGAAAACGCAATGCTACGCCCCAAATAAATATCGAGTATTTAAAGTTCTGTCATGTGACATGTCCGAGAGACGTATTGGATGGACGGATTCACAGACATATTCAAACTATCAAAGAGCCTTAAAAAGTACAGTTACCAAAGTAAAATATTCTTCTTTCTAAACCACACTAACCCTTTCGCTAATAGAGGGCGTGGAGGCCCGGCTCGCGATAGACTCCCGGGACTCCGCGGCGTGGAGACTCCGCCCCAGCGACGAGGGCGGGCTGTCTCCTGCCACGTCGCTCTCTGGGAGGGAAGCCCCGCGGCGGCTGAAAACTTTCGGTGGCGGTCTGAAATTATAGTGATGAAAGTTAAGATAACTAATCAAATTACAGATTGCTTATGAGAGGAAATTTATAGGTATGGTATGGTAAATAGGTTAACTGATACATTTAAAATCCGCTATGAACTTGAAATGTTTGAATCCAGGAAATCAAATATAAATACAGGTTGAATGATAGCTTCATGAAAACGAAGTTCATTGACATAAACCAGTTACTATTAACCAGATTACGTAACAGTTAAAAGACCACCTACATAACCGTGACGGGTAATTAACTTGTGAATACATTGCGAGCAACCTTGAGATGATTTTATGGATCTGCATCCTATCCGCTTGCTATTGAATAGAGCTATTAGACCGTATGTTATATGGACGTTTTAACGGCGATGGAAAACATTGTGAGGAAACCTTCATTACTCCATAAGTTGTCAAGTGAAACTAGGTAATATAAATATCGGTTTCAGGTTTACTCAGTCTTATTTCGTTGTCCAACAAAACATCATTAAATCATAATATTTTTCTGTCTTGTCTGGCAGTCTGCTCTATCCGTCAGATAGCCTGTCTGGCAGCCAGCAACACCATAGCTACGGCGATGGGCTACCCCCTTGTCACGCAAAACGTAGTATTGAATAACTGGCACATCGTTGGCTCAACTATGCCTCTGCCACCCCGTATGAGAATAGACAAACTCGGAGAGGACGATGGTAGTTCTGCTCTGGATTCGGCGGAGGACGGGATGGAATGTGCTGAGGGAATGGGCAACCTGGCGCTCGGGACGGATGAGGAGGTGCTGCTGTCAGATAATGATGGCGTCCCCTTCCCCACCGTGTAACATCCTACAAGAAAACCTCCACCACAACGAAACCGGAACGGCTCAGCTAAGAAAGTGGCTGGAGGTTAACCACACAGCTTTGATCCAGCCCTGATCCAGGAGCCGAGGATCAGCAGAGGCTATATATGCGGACTCCGAAATCTTGGAGGTAAGTTGTTTACGGATACGAGCTCGATTAACCCCCGAGCCTGTATCTACACTTCTAGAAATATACATGTGCAACCTCTAACAAGTTTTTGTTCCAGAGACGTGTGTGCAGTGAGGCTGCACAAGGCACAAAATTACAGCCTACCAGAGATGATTGTTGCCTCCGTCTACACGCCGGAGGAGGATACTCCACCCCCGCATGATATGACGAGGCTGGTGACGCACTGCGAAGAATCCGGGCTGCAGCTGATAATAGCCACGGACTCAAACGCACACCACGCTCTCTGGGGGATGAAAACAATAACGACCGAGGTAAACTTCTCGTTGAATATCTAGTGAAAACTAACCTTAACATTATAAATATAGTATCAGAACCAACATTAGTCACCAGGCGAAGTAGAACAATCATTGATATAACACTTGCAACCGAAGAAGCGTCGAGAGCCATCTCAAACTGGCACGTATCCGCAGAAGCATCGTGCTCAGATCACAGATGGATTCGATACGACAATCAGGTAAACATAGTCGAGGCAACCCCAAAGCGCAATCCGCTCCGAGCTGACCGAGAGCAATATGGCAAACGGTTGGATCAGCTGCTGAAACAGCAGAGAGTGCCGGCAAGGATATCGGGTGCCAAGGCTATAGAACGCCATCACGGTTAGCTACCACCATGCATGCCCCCTAGCAACTCCAGTGGCAAGGGTCAACTCCGGTGCTGACTGGTGGGGACCTGAGCTGGAGAGGCTCAGAAGTAAAGTAAGGCGCCTTCTAAACAGGGCAATGAATACAGCTGCAGATGAAGACTGGGACAACTACAAGGCAGCTAAGGCCCTATATAAAAAGCGCCTACGATACAGAAGTACAAACTCGTGGGCCAAGTTCTGCAGCAACATCGAAAGCTGCGCGCAGGCGAACAGGGTAAGGAAGGTTCTCTGCCAACAATCCAATCAAACCCTTGGATCCCTGCCCAAAGCGGACAAAACACTCACTAACACTCCAGAAGAGGCAGAATGTACATTAGTACAGACACACTTCCCTGACTGTCAACTACTGAGGACGGTCAACTGGACGGAAGAAGAAACTACACCGACAGAAGAGCAGTGGGTACTTACTTGCACTCGAGGTAATCAACTCACAAAAAACTCGGTGGGCCATCAACAGCTTTAACTCGTTTAAATCCCCGTACTGGAAGGCATATTCCCGGCTTTGTTAAAGTGGGGAGGAGACCAACTAGTTCTGGCATTAACCAATGTCATGGTGGCATGTCTGGCACACAGATATGTACCCTGGAGAGAGGTAAAAGTAATTATCATACCCAAGCCAGGTAAGAGCGACTACTCAGATCCTAAATCCTTTAGACCAATCAGCCTTACCTCGTTTCTGCTGAAAATGATGGAAAGGCTATGCGATAGAGATCTTCGAGAGAAGGCCCTGAGTAACATACCCTTGCATCAAAATCAGCACGCCTACAGTCAAGGTAAATCTACAGAATCAGCTCTTCATTCTGTTGTTTGCAAAATTGAAGAAGCCATCAACAGCAAGTCTATGTGCTGAGGGATCTTCATTGACATTGAAGGAGCCTTCGACAAGACTAATTCACAAGCATAACAGCGGCACTGGTAAAACTCGGAGCAAATGCAGTTATGGTGGAGTGGATAGATAACATGTTGAGTAAACGGGCCATTAAACTCACGTCAACCGAATCCCAACACGCATTGGTAGCGAAGGGATGCCCCCAGGGAGGTGTTCTCTCGCCGCTGATTTGGAACTTTGTGGCGAACGACCTCATCACCAAACTGAACACACAACATTATTATACGGTAGGATATGCCGATGATAAAGTGATACTAACAAGTGGAATCGTCACAAGTACTGTATGTGATGTCTCCCAAGCAGCACTGCGGATCGTGGAACGCTTGTGCACAACAAACGAACTATCAGTCAACCCAAATAAGACGGAAATGGTAATGTTCACCAACAGGCGCAATCTGGGCAACTATCGCCCACCCAGGTTGTTTGGTACAGAGCTACAATTTGCTGCTGAGGTAAAGTACCTAGGTGTAATACTAGATAGCAAGCTGAATTGGAGCAAACATCTGAATAACAAGATTGACAAAGCGACTGTCACATTTTGGCAGTGCCGAAGAATAGTAGGTAAAACCTGGGGGCTAACCCCGAAAACTACCCTTTGGCTATACTCAGCAGTCATCAGAACGATAATAAGCTACGGCGCGATAGTTTGGTGGCCACGAACCAAATTATCCACTGTCGAAGCTGAACTACAAAGACTCCAGAGGCTGGCTTTCATGCCAGCAACGGGATGCATGAGGACCACACCCACTGCGGCCTTGGAAGTCATCCTGGATCTGCCGCCGCTTCACCTCTTCATCAAGCAAGAGGCGGCTGCAACTGCGGTGCGTCTTTAAAAACTTAACCTATGGAGACATGCTAGGGTACCCCACACTGAAATACTCGATGAGTACATAGGTATGGAGTCGCTATTAGAAGCGGCGACTGACAGGATGCCCAAGCAATATGTCTTGGCATAAAATACAACTGCATGAAGACCCTTGGGAGGGCCTCAATCAAAAAGAACTAAGGATTTTCACAGACGGTTCTAAAACAAACTCAGGTACAAGCGCCGGGGCATTCTCGGAAGATCTAAACATGAGGAAATCAACATCATTAGGTGCCCACAACACCGTCTTCCAAGCCGAGTGCATGGGCATCATAATGGCTACTGCAGCTATTGCAGAAAGAGAAGTAAAGGATTTCCCTATCCGCATACTATCCGACAGCAAAGCAGTTCTGCAAGCCCTACAAAGCAACACCATCAGTTCTGGGCTAATATACGAATGTCACCAAGCCCTGTCAGAGTTATGTAACCACGGTATTGTTACCCTGCAATGGATAAAGGGACACAGTGGCTCGCGCGGCAACGACGCAGCCGACGCACTGGCAAGGTTGGGTTCGGAAAAGACGGTGGAGGGACCGGAACCCATAATACTGGCCATTCAGCTGGTTGAGGAAAACCCTACGACAACACACACAGGTAACTCACGGTTAACCTTTGATAACTGCAAGCAAGCCAGACAGGCCCTCCCGATGATCAGACCCGGATTGTCGCGTAAGCTTCTGAAGCTCAAGAGGCCACAGCTTTGCTTGGTAATCGGAGCGATAACTGGACACGCTTTGCTAAATTATTACATTACACTCTCTAGGTGTCACGGACAGCCCCCTGTGCAGAGCCTGCATGGAGGTCGAGGAGACAGCCACCCACGTCCTGTTGGAATGTTCTGGCGTGACCATCTACCGGGCAACACACCTTGGGACGCCGAGGTTGCTCCAGGAAGTCGTCGGCAACATTAAGGGTCTGCTAGGCTTCCTACAGGAGCTGGGTTGGCAGGAGTAGTGCCCCCAATCCAAAAACGCGCAAATTTAAGACGTCGAGTTGCGGAAAAGTTGCCCGCGATAAACTATAACTATATATAAAGACTAAGTCCGATTCTTCAGACACTTTTCTTTCACTGGTCTTTCTCTATAAAGGTCGTATGTCTCCGCCAAAAGGATCGCATGGTTCACGCAGAACAAGTTAAGAATATCAAATACCTAGGAGTCCTTATTGATGAAAAATTATCATGGGAAAAATAAATTGATTGGCTTTTCTCCTGCAATTCGGGATCGGGATAAGTTTTCTTAGCTTCCTAGCTAAGAAAACTTATCCCGATCCCGAAGACTCAGGTCATCTGCAGATCAGGAGACACGAGCAACCTTGTTTACTGCTCTCTGTGCCAGTCTGTTTTGACCTTTTGCGCCGTTTTTTGGGGCTCGACGTCTTAAACAAACTTAATCAAATTGGAACGAGCCCAGCATATACTACTCAGGGTTGCCCTTCAGAAACCGTTCATATTCGAGGGACAGACTATGATAATACTGAGTTAAATTTGAGCCAAAATAAACAAATAATAATGACCTTAATTATTTAATCTCACCCAGTAACTACTTCACTCACTCTGGCATAGCAACACGATGAACAACTGACGGACAAAACGGAGTGCAGGTACGTATTGTGGTATGTGGTTTGCTTTATGAATATGATAAATGTTTTAAAATTGTTAATTCCTGTCTGTTTCCATAAACGATTTTTATTTTTTATTATTATATCATGATTCAAACATGATCTTAGATTTCGCGGCTTATCACATGGTTGTGGAGGCGAAATTGGTTTGTTATCTTTTGCACAAACTTTAAGTTCTCTGGTGAACCTTGTACATCTCTTGTTTGTTTTATGATGATACTAATTGTATTGAACAAGAGAATACATACTTGGGTGGAACTTTCTTCTTGGCTGCTCCTGTTGAATCAACAGGACTAGTTTCTGGGGACTGCAGTGCCTCATCTTCTTTCTTAGGTGCATTCTGACCATGCTGTCCTGCTGCTTTCAGACCATTAACTTCAATGACTGTTACAAAATCACCAGTTTGTGGACGGCTTTTTGTTTGTGTGGCCTTAGCTTCTTCCAAGCCTTTAGGGTACATGGAATGAAAAATCATTATTACCAGTATTTTTATCTCCATAGCTGCGGCGGTGGGCTAGCCCACTCTCATGCAAAATGGATAACTGTATAACTGGTTAGACGTGGGCACAATTGTGCATCTGCCACCCCTTATAGGAAAACAATGGTTACCATATCCCACGAACAATATATTGATGAAGTGTGGGTGGGTACGTGCTGGGTAATTTATATTACAGGCCCCACCACGTTTCGTGGTGTTTGAGCAAGCAGTCACCTCTCTGTCATCTAGGGTAAGGTGGGCTGTGATAGAAAGAGAGAGGTGACTGCTTGCTCAAATGCCAAGAAACCTGGCAGGGCCAGTACTCACCATTAGTATCAGTTGAGTGCACCACCTCACTGTTACATCTGCGCCGAGCCGCCTCTGTGAGACAGGAGGAGATCTCATTGATGCACTGGTTCACAGAGCTCCTCTCTCCAACATGCACTGGCTTGCTTCGTAACTGGACTTCCTCAAACTCGAGACCTTCTGTCGCTGACTCATCACTTTTACTGCCATTGTCACTATTCTTTGTGAGTGAATTTGTGTTTGAGCCCTGGAGCAAACAATTGAACAACATTAGAATGATACTTGCACAGCCTGCAATGAGACATATTACAGAATGAGATGAAGCAGTTTAATTTTAATTGAGGACAATGAGTTCACCATGCCAAACCATGATTCATTTATCAATTCATAAAGGTACTTCTGTGATTGGAGTAACTCCTTAATACATAAATAACGGTTTTGTAGGTACAATGAAGCATATTAAATGTAATTTGTCAGCACATAAATGGATTAATAAAAAACTATAAATTTGTAAGGTCTCAACATTCTTCATCAAACCCTAACAGCACTTAACCTGTAGATTTCAATTCAATTTTTTTTTTTTGGTTTGATGGCTTCTACTGTGGATCCCTACAGTAATTCCGCCAATATCACATATTGAAGATGACACGAAGGGGATCACATTGTACAGTTATCGGTGAAACTTACTTTGAGTTGAGATCTCTCTATAACAAAAGGACCGGACAAACAACAATTAGGACAGCACAAATTAACATATAATTTAAATGTTAAGTGATTACATATTAAGGGTGTTAGACGTGTGTAAACCCTAAAATGGAACTTTTATGACAGACGTCACCTAGAGTACTGTAGATTCTATTGTGCGCATTTATGGTCAAAAAACATAAAATTTGCCTTAATTGTTGTGACATTATTTTTTTCTTTTCCGGGCAGTAGAGAAGCAAAAGGGATAATTAATATCTAGTAAAGGTTAAATATTAAAAGATATTTATTCAACATCTACTAGATATTGTGCTGTTAGGGACATCACCAGCTCACTTCTGTCCAATGCTGGGTATAGGCTCCCCTAAAACATTGATATTTTGAAATGAGACTTTTATCTACATGATTATTATCAAGCATACATGTCTTATGTTTTATCCAATGGCCATAACATTTTGGATTATTATTTAAAACATACCTCGTAACTATTATCTATCATACATCATGCTCAATTGAATTGGGCATAACTATATTGTAGTGTATGGTGAAAAAGCAAGAGGTGTCAGACCTATTCAATTAGTGTAATTTATACAAACTTTTGTCAACATTGTTAAAATTACTATAAACCAATTAGCCTACATTTCACCAATTAGAGTAAAATTTCATTTTCCAGTTGGTATATAAGTGTTTTTAAATGAACAATGTCTTAGTTGTTTATTCTGTATGAATCTTACTGGTGCTAGCTATTGTACATAACAGTACTTTAGCAGTTATTGCATGCTGCCTGATAGCCTCAGCTTGATTTCACACTTCACAAAGCAATGTAACAGTTAATTATTTTATTGCATAATTTAACATTCAGCTCCAAAGCCCATTTGATGCACAAGAGTGCTATTGTAATTATTATACCCTATATACATGTATTTTGATAGAGATACTAAATGAAGATGAGTCTTATGTTTTGATAATATTACCTATTCTTATTTTCCTAATTTGCATGACCTTAAACTATAAATGACCAGCCAGTAAGTATCACACTATTATAAGTACCATCTGTAAAAGTGTCTAAGCTAATCAATATTCTTTGCTTGTATCTCATCAAACATCAGTCAATGAGTCACTTTCAACGAAATGGATCACCATTCCTAATCCTGTATCCAGTCTGAATCCAAATGAGTTCAAAATAAGTGGTTGAAATGAGGAACAGAATGTGGTGTGTTGAGGGAAGTATCGAGATGTTTAGATAAAGCACAGTTAGTCACCTGTTTGCTATCGAAATCCTTATCGTCAGGCTCGTTCACGTCAGCTGCTTGGGGCGGAGTTGCGTCTCTGTCCAGCGACGCCGCCCTGTGTGTCTCTACGTCCGACAATAAGGTCTCCAAGTATTCCACATAGAACTCCTCCTTCTCCAACTCCTCTCGGAGTACGAGCACCTTCTGTTTGTGTTTTGCCAAATTAGCCCTGACATCTTCCTCCCAAGCCGCTGGCAGTGCACTTTCAGGAAAACGCTGTACCCACACGCGCTGGAAATCACCGAAGACGCTCATCTCTCAAAAAACGATTTCATGACAATTTTATGTTACGCTAGAGTTGCAAAACTATCCTA
Source organism: Argyresthia goedartella (assembly GCA_949825045.1). Lineage (NCBI taxonomy): Eukaryota > Metazoa > Arthropoda > Insecta > Lepidoptera > Argyresthiidae > Argyresthia > Argyresthia goedartella. The sequence goes on along the minus strand of OX463812.1, from coordinate 27,064,083 downwards.
CAATTAGGTTTATCGTAAAAAAATATCACAACAAATTGCCATCGCCAGTCAGCCTTCCTTCCTTCATTTTGTTAGAAATCTACCTTATTTATGGTTGAATTGAATGACCATTCATTACATTCACTCACTTCAGTTAAAAAGGCTTCTCTTTGGAACCACACACGTAATATTTTTTCATATATGGCAACATCGACACCAAAAAACAGCTGGCTGTCAAATTTTTAACAATAGTTTGTGGATTCTATTTTGAAAATGTGGAGTGAGTTATATTGTACATAGTAAAAATGGATAAAAGCTATGTGAAATCTGTTGTTGAAGGGCTAAAATCAACATCCTCTACACGGGTTCAAGAATCACTCCTCAAGATACGAAGCAAAATCATAAACAATGCTAGTGGCATCAAAGTTTTTCGTGACTCCAATGGCTTAGAACATTTGGTGCCACACCTACGCAAACCCAATGAAAGAATACTGGATTTAACACTAAGTATACTTGGAAATTGTTGTTTAGAAGAGGAATGCGCATTGGCTGTAAGTCTTTTTCATCATCATCATCGGTAGTTTGTTTCCCCCCACTGCTGGGTAAAACGCTCCTCCTTTTTGTGCTTAAAAAGTCTTTTTATTTATAGAAAATGTAACTTTCTATCAAGGCAAGTGGACAACTATGTGTATACCCTAATATATGTCTTATTTCTTACAGGTGGCAAATCTGAACACATTTGGACCTCTAGTGGCAATACTAAAGAATATATGCCGAGACAGCATAGTGGGCAGAACATGTCGCTTGATTGGTAACCTAGCTCAGAGGAATGCAAATGCTGAAGCTCTCCACAACTATGGCACTGTAACTGCACTTGTCACTCTCATTGAGAAGAGGGATAGGAATACTTCTTATCCTACTTTGACTATGGCTGTTAGAGCTATTAGGTAAAATACATCAATACTTTTTTAATTTGGTCGAAGTGTATTCTTAAAACTCATACAGGTTACAATTTTTTTGGTTGATGGTGAACTTTTATATGGAAACATTCACCAAATTTTGATACAGATATAGTGAATAAGCCTTTCCTATCGGCAAAACTCGGAACAATAATAACACCCGAATGGTGCCGATGTGTCTATGAATTACTGTATTATTAAATTAAGTGTAGGTATCAAATAAATCGCATACTTTATTTATCAATGTCAAATGTCAAATTGCCCGTTTGACGGGTACTGAGTGCGAGTGAAGTAGCAAGACAAAAACGAACATTTCCGAGAAAATACGAAAGGAAAGGATTATTCACTACATCTGTACCTGATATTTAGAAAAAGACAACATCAAGTAATTTCAGATTTTTCTATGGCCTTTTTTATTACACCTAAACTTTATTAAATACACAACATTTTTCTTTATTTTATTTCCAGGCAACTTTGGATGGTCAATGAGAAAAGAGATGAAATGCTTAGTCTTAATGCTGTTCGATGTATTGCCATTCTGTTGACAACTGAGTGTGAATCAGCCGGTATCATCAAGTCATCAGTCATTGTGAAAGACGGTGATGGACTTAGAAAGAGTCAGGAGGAGCTTATTGTTGGTATATTGAAGTGTTTGGGCCACTTCACCACACATGCCACTCCACTTTGCGCTGAACAGGTGAATATTGTACAACAGACAGATCTCACCACAATCATTCTGGTTACATGATTTACCTGAGAGATGTCACAGCCATCAATCAAATGTAGCTCTGAGCCTTAGTAAGAATCCAATCCAATATCCATTTTACTCCCAATTAAGTTACACACACACTGATGATGCTACATAGTGTAAAACAATATCTGGGTCTATCTAAGCATGATTCAGAGAGACCATTAATAGAAAGTAAATCATGATCCCTGGCTTAGCCTAAAAGTAATGATTCATGCAATCACAAACTCTTAATGCATTGAAAATATTACTTGAAAGAAGTTATTAATAATTTTTACATAAGCATTTCACTTTAGTTACAAGGCGATGGCAGAGGCTACCAGTGCCTCGTGGCACTCACCAAGACATATGAAACACTGGCACTCAAGTGTCTCATGAACTTGTGCTACATGACTTCATGTCGCCCACTTCTTGGGATAGCTGGATTAGTTGAGTGCATGGTCGGGATTCTGAAGAAGATCTCAGGTATGGATAAATAATTTGTTACTACTTTACCTTCTGTTTTAAATATCGGATATTCATCCTTGATCCTCCCTCTCTCAAATATCACCCATGGCTTTGACCAGAGCCGGCAGCATAAATATTTGACAGATTGAAAAAGTGTTCAAGTTCAGATGAAATGATCCTTATGAATGAGATTGTCTCCTAAATTGAGATTATTCTGGAATTGTTTGTTTCATAATTTATTAGAAACAGTAAAAAAGAAAATTCGATTTACGACCTCTGTGGCACAGCGATTGTGGCTCTGCCTACCATGCGAGAGGTCCCGGGTTCGATCCCCGGCTGGGAGTAGAAAAAAAAACCCATGTCTTGGATGTTTATATGTGTGTGACGTCGCTGTTTCTGGTTCTCACGACACAGGGTATCCTAGTGTGGGGCCAGAAGCAATGTATGTGACTGTATGTAAATGTATATGTTTTAAAAATGACAAAGTTATCAGCTTCCGTTGAAATATACCTACTACTCGCGCACGCGTTCTCTTAGCTCGTGACGTGACGTCATGCGAAACAAGCGCTCTGAGCTGGGCATGTGCAGTGTGTTTATTCCGTCGCATTATTTACGTTTTGTCTTTATTACTTACTATTAGTGAGGGATTTTGAACATTATGAGTAAAAATAATGTATTTTAAGTACTGTATAGTGCCTAAATGCGTACGTACAACCTCTAACCATTTTTTGGTTAGAGGGAAATACATTCCCACCAAATATTCAACTTTATGTCTTGGTGACAAATTCCAAAAAAATAAATTCCAAAGCACCACTTGTGCGAAACAAGTGGTGCCGTATTATGAAACGCCAGTTCCTTTCCAATTCATCTTGTTTATACTGTTGTGATGTGAAGAAATTTTTTATGGGGAAAATGCACATCCAAAATACTGATTTGCACAGCAAATATCAGGTCAAAATGCTGCGGTAGCTTAGGTGAAGGGTAAAGGGGGTGAGCGAAGCGAAACCCCCTTTATCCTTCGTGTTAGATTGAACATGCAAGAACAACAAAAAATACTTAAAGCTTACTCTTGACTACACATAAAATATTTAAAACATAAAAAGTGTTTTTGCTGATCCTTTTTTGCTGTGAAAATCAGTATTTTTGATCTACGATTAAATACTAGCCATTTTAATGTAAGTACCGACCGACCTGTAATCTTAAATACGAAATAGGTACAATGATACTTACCACTTTAATAAGTTACGCCGATGTACCTTCGCAGATGTTTTAAATTTGCCAAGGCACGAAAACATTTTATGCTCGTAATGATTCCGTCCGCTATTTATTTATTATAAAAAAACAATGCTAGCTATACACCAAAATTTATGGCATTGGTAATTAGAGGGTACATTCACAACGTTACATAAATATAGATATATAGAAAGAAATTACAAGCTTACTTATAGAACATGTAAAAATATCAGTATCGTGTACATTGTGATGGAAGCCATTTAAAAGTGCTAGAGCACGAGACGTGGGCGCGTTAGCTACATAACGAGAACGAGCCTATACAGCAGCCACGAATAGCTCTCTATAACGGCGGCCAGCTCGCGAGTACTTATCAGGGACATAGAGAGATGTTGGATAAGACCGAGAGATTATCCACTCTGTTTCGCAACAGCAGGCAGTAGTGCAGCCCTAGCGCTGCCTTACGCCTGAGCAGCAACGTGTGCGGTCCAACCATCTCAGAGACAAATAAAGATGGGGATAAAAAAGGGATACTAGCCGAACTGCTTCTTGTAGAGATACCTAGCAACCACCTATTTCTACCATAAAAATATATATATTTTCGCATGGGTCCCAGACTGTGGCGCTGTACTCAAGCTTACTACGTACGATGGCGTTGTAGAGTACAATTGTAGCAGTAGTAGTACCAGAAAAACTGCGGTACGCATAATAAATCCCAGGTCTTTGTTGGCTCTGTTACAGGTGGCTATGTGTTCATGGAAGTCTAACTTAGCGTCGATTAACAGTCCAATTCACGGACTTGATCAACCCTTTACAGGAATACTCCCTGAACGGAGTATGGGAACGAAACTAGATAGATAGATAGATAGATAAACGTTTATTGCATCAAAGCAGCACACATACAAATTAAAAGTGATACGGAGGTGCAACTATAAAATAACTTGAATGAAAGCAAAGTTATAAAAAAGAACTCATAAGATTATTACTAAAACAATAAAACAAAAAGAAGAATATAGGTCGGTATGTAGGCGCGTTGCATTGACGCAAAAATTGAGGTAGCCCGACTATCCGATGTTGGAAAGAGAAATTCCTAGTTTTTGCTTTTGAATCAGGTGCGACTTCATATGTGTTTTGAAGGTGTATTTGGAGGTTAGATTTCTCATGGGCGGCGGAATATCATTCCAACATTTGGTAGCTTGGAAGCGGAAGCTACCTCTAAATGCCACCGTGCGATGAATATGACCTTCAAGAGGTGCTCGAATATCCCTCATGCCTTTAATTTTAGGTACAGGTACTCAGGTTTTTTAAACTTGATGACATCAAACACTACACTTGAAAGGTATAAGTGCCTACGCAGTTCCATTTTGAGCATTCCAGCAGAGTTTAAGTATGGGGTGATATGACTACGAGGTGGTACATCAAAGCAAAACCTACAACAGGCATTTTGTATGCGCTGCACTAAACGCTGAGTCTTCAATAGAAGACGCGGACCATAAACTATATCTCCGTAGTTGAGTCGAGATAAAATCAGTGACTCGCACAGAATAATACGTGCCCTTTCGCAGATAAGGTTACGGATTTTGTACAAAACCCTTAAAAGATACATACAACTCTTCACTAAATTCAAGACATGAGTTTCAAATCGTAGGTAAGTGTCAAATATGATTCCCAGATTCCTGGCCTCGTCAACACGCTCTAGAGTCTGGCCTTCAAGGATTAGCTGAGGATTAGAAATGAGATTTTTTTTAACTTGAACTTTACTCCCAAGCACCATAAATTTTGATTTCAAGGGATTGAGAATCAAGGAATTTTTATTTGACCATGCATCTAACCTGCTTAGGTCTTCATTGATGAAGTTTGTCATGCAGTCAATATATAAACCTACAACAGGCATTTTGTATGCGCTGCACTAAACGCTGAGTCTTCAATAGAAGACGCGGACCATAAACTATATCTCCGTAGTTGAGTCGAGATAAAATCAGTGACTCGCACAGAATAATACGTGCCCTTTCGCAGATAAGGTTACGGATTTTGTACAAAACCCTTAAAAGATACATACAACTCTTCACTAAATTCAAGACATGAGTTTCAAATCGTAGGTAAGTGTCAAATATGATTCCCAGATTCCTGGCCTCGTCAACACGCTCTAGAGTCTGGCCTTCAAGGATTAGCTGAGGATTAGAAATGAGATTTTTTTTAACTTGAACTTTACTCCCAAGCACCATAAATTTTGATTTCAAGGGATTGAGAATCAAGGAATTTTTATTTGACCATGCATCTAACCTGCTTAGGTCTTCATTGATGAAGTTTGTCATGCAGTCAATATTAGAAGGCACATCAGAAATGTAAAGTTGAAGATCATCAGCGTAACAATGGAATTTGCAGTGCTTGATTTCATTCACCAAATTTGCTGCATATATAATAAATAATAGAGGCCCTAAGATGGAACCCTGTGGAACACCCCGCAAAACTGGCTTTGGATCCGAGTACAAGGCACCACCACTGTCATTGGTCAGCTTAACATATTGAAAGCGTTGGTCGAGATAACTTTCAAACCATCCCACAGATAATGCATCCAGCCCATAGTAACGCAATTTCGACAGCAACAAGGTCGGGCTAATGCTGTCAAATGCACGGCTATAATCTAGCAGTGTAAGAATAGTAGCCTTACCTACATCGATATTGCTCAAAATGTTATCAACAACATCAACCAACGCAGTAGTTGTGCCCCGCCCCCTTCGGAAACCTGACTGGAGGTCAGGCAAAATATAAGAGTCTTCTATATATTTGTAAAATAGGGCATGCACCAGTTTTTCCAGCACTTTTGAAAGGAAGGGAAGCAAACTAATAGGTCTAAGTTCCTTGAGATTGGACGGGTTATCGACTTTAGGAAAAGGCATTACTATTGCTTTTTTCCATTGCTTGGGAACTATGCCGCTAGTAATTGACCTATTTATAATTGAGGTTATAACGCGCAGGGTTCTGGGGAGAGTCAGTATTATCATGTCTCTACTTATCCCATCATCTCCAATTGCATTGGATTTGATAGAGATTATGTAATTGTATACTTTTTGTTCAGAAACTGGCACGAGATTAAATCTGGAATCACTATACCGATTGGAATTAAAGTACGATAACAGAGGTTTAGGATCTTCACTAGCAAAAGGGAGAGATATAAAATGATCATTTATTTGATTTGGGTCACTGAAGCAATCAGGAAGTTTTTCACCATGTCCATTATCTGCTAGAATATTTTGTTTCATATTCATAAACTAGTGATGGAGATCTAGAAAAGGAGATGACGCAGCACTTGGAGACATTAAATTCGAGGCTATTGGTCTCGCTCCACTCTGAGACAGCATCTATGTCCTCTTGCAATCTCATACAATGCGCCGGACTATCTATAGCGCAGTATAGTTCCAAATCATCTGCGAACATTAAGGTGTTTGCCGTCTTTAGGACGTCAGGAAGGTCGTTTATCATGATTAAAAATAACGTTGGGGCCCAGCGTACTATCTTGGCTTACGCTTGAACTAGTGTAGTAGTTTTTGGAGCGATAGAAATTTATTTCAACATACTGCTGTCTGTCTTTTAGGTAGTCTGCAAAGAATCGTAGAAGTTTGGGAGCAAAACCAAACGACGATAGTTTAGACAGCAGTATGTCGTTATCAACCACATCAAACGCCATCCTGAAGTCGAAATACGCAGCATCCACCTGTTTACCACCATCAACGTATGTGGCTATCGAGTCGACAAAGGCTACATGATGCGTTGTTGTCGACCTCGCTGCGCGGAAACCATGCTGGGAGTCACTCAAGTGGTGGCTTATTTTACTCACCAGGAACGAGTTAAGGATTATCTCAAACAACATACCAAACGCACAAAGTATCGCAAAAGGCCTAAACTTAGTTACGTCTCGGAAGCACCACCTTTAGGAACAGGTGACACTCTTGATAGTTTCCATTTGTTGGGTCATTGGGCACATTGAAGAGCGTGGTTAAACAATTGCAAGAGCGTAAGTTCAAAGGCGCTGCGACGTTTGTTGGTTGTTAAATACGCGTCATTCACAAAGCCTTCGGGTCAGCGCCACGCGCGCCCGTATCAGTCGTTTTTTTCCCGCCAAGTGGACTGCATGCGCTCTTTGACGTACACTGTCTAGCTAAGAAACTGGACCACCTATTTACGTCTTTATAAAAATGTCTACTCGTAAAAGAGCCAGGCCTTTAAGAGGTCAGAGTGGAGAAATTGTATATAATGTGCACCAGTGAAACGAAGCCCAGCTTGCTAAAGCTCAGTCCTCGCTTGATAGCGCTCGCGATCGGTAGATTACATGTGACAGAGCGCTGCGCAATTGCGCAAGCGCATTTGTAAATTTAACTATGTCGAATAATCCTGTGCCTATAATTGATGAGTTTATGACATTTGTGCAAAACAAATATAACGTGCTGGACGAACAAAGTCTTATTCAGATATGTAGTTCTAATTTTACCGACAAGGAGATCGAGACCGGAAAATCTCATTTATTCTCTGCAATATCTGACGGAACCCGTGTTATCACACGGAAAGGCGAGGACAAGAACAAAAAGAACATCAAGGATGTGATCAAACGGCTCAAGTAAACCGCGACAGACACCCACCCTGTGTTTGTGGCAAGGGATCTAAACCGCCTGCCGCCGGTCATGTTCGACCATGTTGATGTGACCCGGATACTTAAGGATATTACGTATCTCAAGACCGAAATACAAACGTTAAGGGCTGATGCTGTTTCAAAGGTGGAGATCCAAGATCTGGAAGCCAAACTGATCAGCCAGCTACATTCTACCGAAACGTGGGTGGTGAGAAATAAATCGCCTGAGCCACTTCGCGTACACTCTAACGCACCAAACTTGACCGTATCACAACGCAGTAAAGGTCAAGATGGCGCACTGAGTCAGCCTAGTGGCTGCGCTCGGGGTGTTTGCGCATGGAGCGACGAGACCGGTGTGATGCCGGCGGCGGCGGTGGCGGAGGTACCAGCTGATCTAGCATCCGATGTTGTTTGCAAACCAGCGTACCGTGATATCGCATTATCACAGCCCAAGATGCGACATACTTCTGACTTCGAGACAAGAAGTATCGTTGACGACAGTGAGATTACACTTGTGTCGAAACAAAAGAAGAAAATCAGACAGAAAAACATGCGAGGTACCTTAGAAGACGGTAGTAGTCGGTTGGAGGTCGCGGAATCACATTGTTATATCTATGTGTCGCGTCTGAAGAAGCATATAACAGCAGATCATATTAAAGGGCATATTCAGGATATGAGCGAGACATGCATAGCTGTTGAACAATTAAAACAGAGAAAGGACACGTCCTTTAACTCCTTTAAAGTGACTATTCTAAGTAGCAAGATTGAAACCTTTCTAAGTGGCAACTTTTGGAAAAAAGGCCTTGTTTACCGTCGCTACCGTGGGCGCTCAAGCTCTGCCGCTGGAACACAAAACTATAATGGATAGTACGACCACAACAAAAATAGTCATGACCACTTTTAATTGTCAATCAATTAAAAGATCCGTCCATAACATACGGGAGCTCTGTAAGCATGCCGACATCATAGCGCTTCAGGATACTTGGTTGTTGCCGCACGACCTGAACTTTATCAACGAGGTTGACCATGAGTTCGGTTACACCGCGAAGTCGTCGGTTGACACGTCTGCGGGGGTGCTGCGCGGCCGTCCGTATGGTGGTGTTGCGCTGCTGTGGCGAAAGTCCCGTTTTACCACCGTGTCCGTAATTAATTGCGCAAGTGATAGACTGACAGCGGTCCGAATTGAATATGGTCAGCATGAGTTTCTGGTGATAAACGTTTATATGCCATGTGAGTGCTCGGATAATTTACCAAAATTCACGGACACCCTAGCGCAGTTGCACGCAATAATAGACGATAGTGGATTAGAATCTGCGTACGTGTTAGGTGACTATAATGCAGACCCGGGTAGGAGTTTCGGTGCGGAACTGTTAGCTTTTTGCTCCGAGCAACAAATGACCTGTGCAGACATAGACATTCTCGGTGTGGACTCGGACACTTATACATGTGTGAGTGCAGCTCATGGTACGACTAGCTGGCTCGATCATTGTATAGTCACGCAGGCGGCGCGTGGCTCGGTGCGGTCTGCTGTGGTGAACTACGATGTTAGGTGGTCGGATCATTTGCCACTCTCCGTCGAATGCGTATTACAGGGTGGCGGAGTAGTCAACCGTAATATTGTGAACTGTGATACTGTGAATAAAGTAAGGTGGGGTGTTCGAAGCCTCAATCAAATTGAACTTTATCGTAAAGACTGTGATGCATATTTAGATAATGTTTCTTATCAGACTGACTGTAATGACTGTGATATTTTTATCTGTAAACAACATTTACACTTAATTGATGAATTGTATAATGAATTAACTTCAGTTCTACAGAACGCGGCAATTTCTTCCTTTGTGTCCCAGTGTGGTGCTCGTAAGAAGGCTAGGCAGATTCTGGGCTGGAACTACCACGTGCAGAGCAGCCACCAACGCGCTAGATTCTGGTACCGTATCTGGATTGATAATGGTAGGCCTAGAACGGGGGGTACTTATGAAATCATGTGTTCATCACGCAAAGTTTTCAAGAACAAGCTCAAGTGGTGTCAGGAAAACGAGGAAAACATAAAGCTTAATATTCTGGCCGTTACTAAAAAAAGTAAAAACTTTCCAAAATTCTGGAACGCTACTAAACAGATGAACTACAAGTCTAATGTTCCTGTCAGTGTAGGATCATGTCAAGATCCTAAGGGTATTGCTGAACTGTTTGCTCAACATTTCAAGGTGGATCCGCCATACTCGCCACCGCCGCCGCCGCCGCCGGCCACCACTCGTGGCGGTGCTGGCGGGGGCGCGGCGGGGCCGGGGGGTGGTGCTGGACCCGAGGGGGCCGCGGGGACCGACAGGAGTGACGTCATCAACTTTACGGCGATGGACGTGGCTCAGATGGTCAGGCGAATGGTTCGCGGCAAATCACCGGGGTTCGATGGGCTCAGTATCGAGCACATCCTATTTGCGGGGGACAAAGTCTATCGTGTGTTGGCTGCTCTGTTCAATTCTTGCATAAACCACGGTTACCTCCCCAAAGAAATGATAAAAATGGTTGTGGTTCCAGTCCCTAAGAACAAGACAGGCGACATGTCGGTGCTCAGTAACTATAGGCCTATATCTTTAGGTACTATTGTGGGCAAGGCGTTTGAACGGCTTCTGCAGCCCGCACTGACCAGCAGGTTGCGTATTGACGATGCACAGTTTGGTTTCCGTCCCGGGCTCTCAACAGATTCAGCTATTTTCACTTTAAAACATACCGTCAGATATTACACCAGCCGGGATACATCTGTATATGCCTGTTTTCTGGACTTAAGCAGAGCTTTTGATCTGGTAAATTATAATTTACTATGGGAAAAACTCCAGCGAGCTCAAGTAAACTCAAAAGTGGTGAATCTGTTGAGATACTGGTACGGAAATCAAACTAATGCCGTGAAATGGGGCGACACCACTTCTAACGAGTATATGTTAGAGTGTGGAGTGCGTCAGGGTGGGCTCACCTCCCCCGATCTGTTTAACCTGTACGTAAATGACTTCATCTTGGGCCTGAGGGGCACCAGGGTCGGCTGTCATATTGGTAATGTGTGTGTTAACAATCTGAGTTACGCAGACGACATGGTGCTCCTCAGTCCCTCGATTGAGGGTCTTGAGCGACTTTTAGCCCTTTGTACTCGCTATGCCGAAGTACATGGACTAAAATACAACAAGGAAAAGACCGAGATGGTAGTGTTCAGATCGGGAAAGGGCCCTGAGAGGATACCTCCTCTGTTTTTGGAAGGCTCGCCGGTGCGGGTTGTGGAACAGTTTAGATACCTTGGCCACATCCTCACAGGAGACATGCGGGATGATGTCGACATCGAGCGGGAACGCAGGGCCTTGGCCGTCCGCTGCAACATGATCGCGCGAAGATTTTCTCGTTGTACTGACGAAGTAAAAATTACTCTCTTTAAGGCGTTTTGCCAGAGCTTCTATACCAGCCAGCTCTGGCTTCATTACACCCAACGTGCCTATAATACCTTGCGGGTCCAGTACAACGATGCATTCCGAATACTTATGCGTCTGCCAAGATACTGCAGTGCATCGACGATGTTTGTGGAGGCTAGGGTTCCTGATTTCTTCGCAATAATCAGGTCGAGGATTGCATCATTCTGGGTGCGGCTGCGAACTTCAGAAAATGAGATTCTGAGTGCTATTATGGAGAGCACGTGCGGACCATTTTTCCAGCACTGGAATAACGTGCACCACGCTGGGAACAGGAAGTAACTTGCACTGTATAGTCTAACTTTCATTATATTTATTTAAAATTTTGTCAATAATAATTTACTGTTATACAATTATTATATTGCAAATAATTGCTTTTGCATCATATTGATCTCACTGTTATTCCTGTTTTTATTTATAATTTTGACAATAATAATTTGCTATTGCGCCATTTTGATATTGTAATCTTAAATTGTACATAATTTTGTATTTGTATTTCTATGGGTATATTCAATGACCTGAAATAAATAAATAATAATAATAATAAAATTCAGGTGTTTAGTGCAAGCCATTTTCAAAGCATCATGGAAAATTCTGCGAAGGCAACGGGAGTTTCCAGAAAAACCATTACCGTCGTGATAAGAGAAAAAGAGTTTTCTTCACCGGAACCGTCAACGGTTCGTCTTACTTTAAGAACTCCAAAAAAAGGGCGATGCAAACAAACGCATCACGCAAAACTCGACGATTTTGATTATCAAGTATTTCGGCGCTTTTTACGATTATCACATAACTGAAAATCAAAGCGTTACTTGAGGTATTGAAACGCGACATTTATTTTACCGGAGGACGCGAAACATTAACTCGGTTTCAAATTCAAGAAAACTGAGACCAACAGAAAACTCCTTGCTGAAAAAGACGAGGTACGTTTACTAAGAATAAAATACCTGATACATATAAAAAATATCGGAACGGGGTGGAAAACATAGTTTACGGCGATTAAACCTACAACAACCTTTGACCCAAACATTGTAAATAAAAGAAGGAAACACGTAATTATCAATTTGCCTAATTACAAGACTACCTTCGCTCGCAGGCAGTTAAAATATCAGTCAGCACACCTATACAACCAATTAAATTAAAGCCTTGACTTATACTCGAAAAGCAAAAAAGAATGTAAAAAAGCTTTGACTGAAACTATGTATTCTAAATCATACGAAGAAACAGAGAACTTGATAATTAAAATAAGTAGATAATTTCATGTCTCACAATAATGATATTACGTTCCTGAGAAATTGTTCCAAACTGGTAGCCACGTTCCAAATTACTTACACACAAACACTGACACACACACACTCACACACACACTCACACACTCTAACAACCTGCATACTGAATTTTTAATGTATATTTGTAATTTTATTAGTTTAATTAATTTGAATTGTTGCTTTAAAATCTTAAGTTAAGTTAAGTAAATTTAACTTAATATCTTGTCTAATTTGAACTGTTTCAGTTTATTCAAGATTTAAAGATTCAAAGATTGTTTATTTTCTTAAAAGTTCAATACATGTTTTGGGGTTTGTGCATGCTGTAAAACCACAGGTGGTTTGTCTCAGCTGCACATATAATAGCTTAAAAAATATTTAGTACGGTCGGTGTTAACAAATACACGTTATTATTTCAACAAATACAAGTTATCCCTTAAACATAGGTCCGTGCTATCGAAGTGAGGTGAATATGAAACAACTGTGAAGTAGGTGTATAAATATATATATCGTGCTCGTAAATTAGGTGATTAGTCATGTGATGTGCTTGTGATTTTTTTTTCAATATATATTTTTGTTTGAGAGGATTGTCATGGATTGATTGATGTTATTATTGACTATTATATATATGACTTGGTTCAGAGAGCGAAATCGTTTGGCACAGGTATTTTCATGCCTAAAACACGGCGTCAGCTTACATAATGTTAATAATCATAGTTAAACAATAAACATATTTTCATTTCATTTCTTCCCGCCTCTCCCCATTGTGGAGCGCCGGGGAAAAGATAGCAGCGTCGCACCCTTCTGGTGATGTGCCACACACAAAGGTAGTGAGCTCGGTGCCGATGCCGCATGTTTGACATTTAGCATTTTAGCTAAATTCCCAGCTACATATCTTTTTATGCCACGCTTGCCAAAAACCTGACTGTGGCGGTAGATTGGGGATAAGCTGTTTTATACCCACTTTTCAAAATTATCAGTGTTTATTTCATTAAGGTAGTCCCCAGTCGATTGTGATGATTTATATATAAATAAACCACCAGGCACAAATCCATTTGAACCACTAGCATGCACAATATGAGTCGCTGTCCTTTTGAATAGGTTTTTTTAAACATTTTCCACTTCCATCTGTCCATGTTATTTCTTTTGTATTTATAGTATGTACATAGGTTTCATCGCCGTACACAATGTGTCTACCCTCGTTCCGATTTTTTTATATGTCTCAGGAATTTTATTCTTAGTAAACGTACCTCCTCGTCTTTTTTACCAAGGAGTTTTCTGTTCATCATCAACATCATCATGCTCAGCCCACATTAACCCACTGCTGGGCAGATGCCTCTTCTCTATAGCGCCAACTCCTACGGTCCTGTGCCATCCGCATCCACGACCCGAATGGCCGAGTCGGCAGTGACCCTGCCTACGAAGCCAAGGGTCCCGGGTTCGAGTCCCGGTGGGGGCAAATATTTGTTTGATGAGAATGGATGTTTGTACCCTAGTCATGGTTGTTTATCTATCTAAGTATAATATTTATCTATATAAGTATGTGTCTAGTACCCAAGATACAGGGAATCCTAGTTTGGGGCTAGATCAATGTTTGTAAATAGTGTCCAAGGTATTATTATTATTATTATTATTATCCATTGAGATCCTGTCGGCTTTAGTATATCGTCGGACCGTCGGGCAGGTGGTCTGTCCACTGGCCTTTTTGCTCCCCTTGGCCACCACTCTGTGACTGCTTTGGTCCACCGTCCGTCATCCCGTCTAGCCAAGTGTCCCGCCGATCTCCACTTCGGTCTCGTTATCCGCTTACCTACATCTTCGACCTTCGTCTTCCGTCGAATTTCGACGTTTGGCACGCGGTCAACGTGAGCGATACCTAAGTATATAGGTATACCTTAGTATTAAGGCATTATGGTAGTTTAGACTTAAAGACTTCGTCTAGCTACCCCCAAGCAGCCCACCCTAAGCCGACGCGTCTGATGATATCCTTCACGTGTGCATCGCGGTCAAAGGATAAACGATGTCCAAGATAGACGTAATCGCTGACCACCTGTACGGTGTCGTTGCCTACAATTATGTTTGGTACATTTAAAGAGCGATTCGTCATGATCTTGGTCTTGGACATGTTCATCTTGAGACCGACTTTCAGGGAAGCTTCATGCAGTTCTGCGAGCATATGTTGGAGATCTGAGACGCATTCGGTGACGAGAATGAGGTCATCCGCGAACCTGAGATGCGACATAAGCGCCCCGTTTATGTTGACTCTTCTCAAGCTCCAATCCAACGTCTTCATAATATCCTCCATAACGTTGCTGAATAATTTGGGCGAGAGAGTGTCACCCTGTCGGACGCCCCGGTATCTCTATACATACGCACCTGCATTTTCGCGGATCTGTACAGCTCCCGAAGGATATCGACGTATCGCATGTCAATTCCGCAGCGATGGAGAGAGTGAAACGGCCCAGTACTCTACGCTGTCAAATGCCTTCTCATAGTCAACAAAGGCGAAACACAGGGGCCGGTTGTAGTCTCTGCATTTTTCCATCAGCTGCTTGACCGCATGGATGTGGTTCATTGTCGAGTATCCGTTCCAGAAGCCAGCTTGTTCGACAGGTTGGTATTCATCGAGGCTGGTAGTGAGACGGTAGCACAGGACTTTGGCGAATAGTTCGTAGACCTGAGAGAGCAGGCTTATGGCGCGGTAATTAGACAGATTCATCTTGTCCCCCTTTTTGTTAAGAATCGTTACAATTGCGTTCTTCCAGGAACCGGGTGTAACAACCTGAGCGAGAACGGTGTTGAAGAGTTTTACGAGAACTTTAAGGACGGTCTCTCCACCAGCCTGCAGCATCCCAACATGCACCCCGTCCTTCCCAGATGCTTTGCCTTTTTTCATTTTGCCTAGAGCGTAATATAGTAAGAGCGCATGCACTCCATTTGGTGGGTGAAAAGCAACTGATGCGCGCGTAGCGCTGTCCTGAGGGCTTTGTGAATGACGCGTATGTTACAACCAATAGCGGGCGGAGTCATCACGCGCATTCACAGGCCACTCTATGATTGGGTAAAATGTTTTCGCGCCTAATTTAAAACATCTGCGCAAGTAAATCGGCGTTACTTATTAAAGTGGTATTATTGTACCTATTTCGTTTACAGGTCAGTCGGTACTTACATTAAAATTATCCACGCATCACAACAGTATAATTTTACCTACATACTAGTATGACTTGTGTGTATCATACCAAATAAATATGCTACCTACTTTATTTAATTTAATAAAAAAATAGTATTTGAATTTAATAAAAAAAATATCTACACACGTATCATAAACCCTCTTTACTGCGTACAAAAACCGCACGTTACGATCAGTATAATGTTAATCTACTTGGTAAAAACGCATTTCTTATCTGAAAAATTACAATTGTAATTTTTCTACACATTATGACATTCAAATTTCGAACGCCGTCGCCCGCCTGCATGCCGCCCCTAGTTTGTCTATGAAGTTGGGACTGACATTCTTTCGAACGCCGACGCCCGAAGTTGGTGCTACAGAACAAGCTAAACAACTGCAGAGCCACAATGCCGGTCAAACATGCGGTTCCTGTACACATCAAAGAGAGCTTATGATATGTGTGTAGATAAACTAGTGTATGTAACTGTACATAATTAGGCATTAAAACTCTCGAGTGATATTATTATGAAACTCGCCTTCGGCTCGTTTCATAAACCCACTCTCGAGTATTAATAGCTTGGTTACCAGACCTAAAACAAAGATAGGTAATCGGTAAGCATCTTGTCACAAAGCTCGCCTAATCACCGATAATATTGTGGGTACACTTTACGCTTACAGTTGTTTTGTGTTTCAAAGTCCTTTATTTGACACGATTTCAGTATGCATAACACACACAAGACATAGTCATTAAAGATACACATTATAATTACGTTAATTGTTTCGTAGGCTTGACACCTGAAGAATCTGTGTATCTAATCAACTATCATTTATTTTCTTTTTATATTGCAAGCCAAAATAATTAAAAAATCACTATAGTGCTCTACATTTTTTTTATTTTTTATTTGGCCTTTCACTCCACGCACGTCCACTCCACACGCATATAATCAGAGTTATTCGTAAAAAAATGGCCTATCAATTAGAAATATATCTGTGGTAAATTATCAGACTGACCTCTTACAAATCCAATATCCATTATTACAATAAATAATATATGTACACACCGTGTTTGTTCGAGATGTTCGGATGATGAACGGCATATGGCGGTACGGGCGCGCGTGTGTCATTGCGTCGCGTGACGTCATCACGCTATAGCTATTTAACTTAGCGCTACGTTATTCACGTATCGAGGCTCATAACTTTAATAATAATAGATATATATTTTTTAAAAGGAGCCTGCTTTGTAGGAATTACTAAATCCGGATAAAAAATAACATGTTATTTTACTGCAGGAGACGTTCTCATTGTATATAAGAATAACTGATATTTAAATTCGAATACTTTTCGATGCATAGTTATTTGCGCTACCCACACTGGTCCTTACTCTCTATTCCTCACCACTTGATCCACAAACAGGAAATTATCAATGAAAGTTGACACTTAACTATGTGTTCTCCAGAGGTGTCGAACTGGCCGGAGGGCGCGCCGCGTGCGCTCGCGCAGCTGAGCGGCGAGTCGGTGAACCGCTCGCGGCTGCGGCACGCGGGTGGACTCCCGCTGCTGCTGATGGCGGCGCGGCACAGTGCGCATGCCATGCACGCTCTACTGCAGTACGTGTTTGATGATAGCTGTGAGTAACTAACCTCTATTAGCGTTCAATTTGACAACACAACTAAACTACATCCGCCTCTTTCTAACTCGTGACTTATGTGTACTATCCGTCTTACATATTTAACTTATTGCGCCATTCTATCTTACAGCATTCCAAATACTAGTAAACGAAGGCCTCATTAGCTTTCTCACGGACGAATTAAAAACTTACTTGTCAACAATGGAATTTGAACACAACAACACTGAAGTTAGTGATATGCTCACCGAAGCAGACATGACAAGTCCCCTCAATGAGAGCCCAATCTCTTCCAATATTAACGACACCACAGATGATGCCATTAAAGGAAACCTCTTTGCGAGAAGGAGGCAGAGCATGGCGTCGAAGAACGAGGATGAGCTGCGCGTAGTGATAGAGCGGGACAACATGATTGTTGGTTTCGTGGACGCTGTGGACAGTGACGCGAGCGACGACAGTCACAGCGGCGATGAGAAGCCGCCGATGAGAAGGAAGTGCCTAAAGAGATCCAGGTCTAGGAGTCCGAAAACTTTAAAAAAGGTAGAGCGGAATTTGCTGAATGCTAATAAAGCATCACCATGACCCGATAGATACTGACTTTTAATGATAATGAGGATTATAGTGTGGTCCGACTGAAGTCGGTCATATGCTTCAGATTTACTTGTTGCTCATGGCCTGTATGCTGGACTGTTCCTCGAACATAGCGGTCATGTGATGTGGGCAGTGAGCACATTTTGAAGACATAAGTCTGCATCAGAATCATTGGCAACACTACGATATGTGGTTAAATGTTAAATTTAATCTTTATTTTACCCCGCAGCTAATACGAATGGCCAGCAAAGACTGGTCGGCAGGCGTGTACTGGGAGCCCAAAAGTCCTGAATGGCCGTCGCAGACCCAGCCGTGTAGCTCGTGGTCCGCGATGAGTCCCGACCGCGAGCAGAGCCCCTTGTCGCCCTACTCCGAGGGGAACACCTCGGGCTTCAGTCCCGAGTACATGGGCTCTTCTAGCAAGCGGGCCAGGTAACTTGATAGAGAGAGAGAGAAAAATATCGAAACATTTCACTTGTGCTGGTGTATTTTTTCCGAATAATAAAAATGAAGGTCATTGAGTTATTTTTTCGAATTTAACGGCTATAATGTCAGAGCCGGTTCTTGAATATATTTTAAGGTTGTAGACCACCAGAGGGCGCTGCAGCAGCCAGGATGGTTGACGCTTGAGGGCTTCTCAGAAACAATATAGACGTTTACGATGCGGTTTTTTGCATTATATTGGCCGTTATTAGCTTATTACCCACGACGTAATGGTAAATATGCATTGTTTTGTTTGTGTGTGCAAAAAATATTCCCTTTTATGTCCAAAACGGTTTGACATATATAAATTTAACTCATCAGAGGGAGTTGCTTTAAGTATTTAGCTGACTTTGTATTATTGCAGATGGGACTGGAGTCCTACCTCTAGGGTGAGCTCGGGCGAGGGAGGCTCGGCGTCGCCGCGTTGGACGGAGTACCAGGGCAGCCCCGGCAGCAGTCCCAGGGAGTACAGCGGGAACGATGCAGGTCTGTGAGTTATTAGACGTCGCTGCGCTGGATGGAGTACCAGGGCAGCCCCGGCAGTAGTCCCAGGGAGTACTACGGGAACGATGCAGATCTGTGAGTTATTAGACGTCGCTGCGCTGGATGGAGTACCAGGGCAGCCCCGGCAGCAGTCCCAGGGAGTACTACGGGAACGATGCAGATCTGTGAGTTATTAGACGTCGCTGCGCTGGATGGAGTACCAGGGCAGCCCCGGCAGCAGTCCCAGGGAGTACTACGGGAACGATGCCGATCTGTGAGTTATTAGACGTCGCTGCGCTGGATGGAGTACCAGGGCAGTCCCGGCAGCAGTCCCAGGGAGTACTGCGGGAACGATGCAAGTCTGTGAGTTATTAGACGTCGCTGCGTTGGAAGGAGTACCAGGGCAGCCCCGGCAGCAGTCCCAGGGAGTACAGCGGGAACGATGCAGGTCTGTGAGTTATTAGACGTCGCTGCGCTGGATGGAGTACCAGGGCAGTCCCGGCAGCAGTCTCAGGGAGTACAGCGGGAACGATGCAGGTCTGTGAGTTTTAGAGAAACTATGTTTCACTTCTCCATATATGTTGGGCCGAGCGTCCAACCGAATAGTGTGGAGAATCATAGAATTCTAATAGCTTGGTAACCTGTATATGTCGGTTAGTTCCATTAGCCAGGCCGATTTCCTAGACCTTTATGTGCCAGTGCAGTGTCGTTTGTTCCTTTGGCCGTTGAGACCACGGGGATTAGAGGTTCGCATTGTAGGGCCTTTAATAGCTGCTGGAAATATACAATTCTGACATTGTCTTGTCAAGCCCTTTTGTACACAATGCTTCAACTTCAGACTTTTTCCTAAATTTATTTGACTACCTTGTCAAATACCGAATTCCGGTCATCGGTTGAAACATTATTAGGCCACATTTACTATCAACTTTTTGCAAGACCTCCATCCATCCTAGTCCCTCCGGGCTGCAAACCGTTCTACTTGTAACCAAGCCCTCCGTTCACCCAGGTTCGTCTGACTCGGAGATGTCAGTGTGCTACTCCCCCGTGTGCAGCTCCGCGTCCGGCGACGGCGCCGTGGACCTGGCCACGTGCCGCGCGGCCTCGCTCGGCGCCGCGCAGGTCGCGCGGGACCTTGACGAGCTTCACTGCGACGACGTGGACGACGCGGACGCCGCACCGCCGCCGGATGGTGGGTGTTGTTTCGTTTCGTGCAGGTCCCCTGTTCTTACTCTCTCATTTCAGACATGTTTTGGAGTTAGCGGAAAATCTAATCGCACTAGCACCCGTAGAAAGCGTTTTATCGCATCTAAATGTCAAAATTCGCACTTCATAGACGCGATAAAATGCTGCTTTTAAATATTGTATCCACCTATTAAGAAGCCGGCGAACGATGAAATTTCCATTCAAACTTAATACGATAATAATTTTAGATTCGAGAATATTTCAACGTTGTTATTCGTATTAATACAGTATTTACTAGGGAGTGCAATCTTGCAGAAAAAAAAACATCTCGGTATTTGCAAGATTTAAGATGTCTAGTCTTACAAGATATTACAAAGATCTCCCGATCTTATCGCGATAAATGAGAAATGTCTGCGTGAGGGAGAAGTAGGCCGAGCGCCATCTGTGCCTGGTTCCCGTATGCGTCATGTAGCTCGCTCCACGCAAGTCAGGACTGCCCGAAGCGGGGGCGTCGCTTTCTACATCACAGCTGGTCTGCAGGCTAGGATCCACCCCCACCCGGAGTCAGACACTGCAGTCGAACAGCTCTGGCTCGCTCTTAGCATGATAACAACTAAAATGATTATTGGTACCGCCTACCGTCCACAGTGGATGAATATTGTTTTTTTTTCTTGATGCGCTTACGGACTCGATAGCGAGCTTCTCTAAATTTGACCGCATTATACTGACACGTGACTTCAATATAGACCTGCTAAATACAGGAGATAAAATTACAAAAAATCTGCAGGAATTTTTAGTGTACACAAATCTCACGGCGTGTATTAGTGAACGGCAACAAATATAATGATCACCAAAAAAAAAAAACCTACCCAAAATGGATAAATGAACACCAAAAGTTGCAAGTCGTGTTAGGTTCAACATGTAAGAATAAAAAAAAATACTTAAAACATAAACTTAAGTACACAAAACATAAAAAGTAGTTTGGTGATCATTTATCCAAACACAATTTGGACATTTATCCATTCTGGCAGTCATTTCGAATTTATTGGTAGTAAAATAGGTGCGTTTCTGGTAATCATTTAAACACAAGCCTTAGTGAAACCACCTATTTTGAAATAGGTGGGTTCACTAAGTTCACTAAGTTCAAGTTGCGCTCAGCGCAACTGCGCAGCACGAATATTGCCATTATTGCCGTCGCTAGTAGGGGTGCGCGCGGGATGTTTCAGTGCTCTGTGCCTTAACTCAATCGCGTGGGATACGATTGCTAAAAGTACCAATATCGTCAATATGGTTACGACTTTAGAGCATTACATTCTTAATTTATTTGACAAACACGCTCCAGTAAAACTATAATAATCAGGGATCGGCCCACGCTATGGCTAAACAGCAATGTCAGATTTATGATGCAGCTAAGAAACAGGACTCATGCAACTTATAAGAAACAGGACTCATGCATCTTATAAGCAATCCAAATCACCAATTCACCTTCAGGAATATAAGTATTTAAAGAACCTCGTAAATACAAATCTATATGCTGAAAAAAGCCTATTTTGAGCAAAATATTAATATTAACATTAAAATTCAAAACTGTTACAAAAACCTTCATGAAACAAGTGTGCCTAATTTCAAAAGCCAAATGATTTGCCTGACATCTTTGCTGATCCTAACGATATAATGGCCCATTTCATGAATATTCCCGGGGAAAACGTTGTAACAGTATCTAATCTAACCTTTTTCGAATACCATAAGTTTGGTCCCGGGATTTTCCGACTGCATCCAGTAAATGAGAATGACGTCAGCAAAGTCATACTCAAAATTGATTCAAACGCTTGTGGCAGGGATAACATCACAATGGATATGTTCATATTGACCTTACCAAAAACTCTGAAAGTTGTTACTCTTATTATTACCCAATCCTTGACTTCCTCCACATTTCCAGCGTCATAGAAGGCCTCAATTGTTCGACCAACACCCAAAATTCGCAACCCCAAATCCATATCTGATCTCCGACCCATAAGTATACTACCATATCTATCTAAAATGCTTGAAAAAATTGTATACCATCAAGTAATTTCATTTGCAGAGATAAACGGCCGTCTACCAAGGCATCAATCAGGTTTTAGAGAGAATCGTCGTAGTACAACGAAGGCTCTTCTTGATGTAGTTGATAACGTACTTGTTTCCCAGGACTCAGGCACTGGTACACTTCTTGTTCTGCTTGATTATTCTAGAGCCTTCGATTCCATCAATATGGATATGATGTTTTCAAAGTTGAGCTATTATGGTTTCGATCTGGATGCAATAAGATGGTTCGCAAGTTACCTTGGCAACCGCAATCAACATGTAGCTTTAAGAAATAGTGATGGTTCGACTAATCAGTCAGAAAATGTCACCATCAGTCGAGGTGTTCCTCAGGGATCCATACTGGGCCCACTGTGGTTCATCCTGTAATGTGCCGACGTCTCTCGTTGTATTTCACACTGCAAATGCCATATATATGCCGATGATCTGCAGTTATACATTGATGTAAACATAGAGACTTTCGCTTCGGCTGTTCGGGGCATAAATGATTAAGTTGGCTTAAAATAATTAACAAAGTTACAGTGCTTACGGTGTTTAACTTGTTACTTTAAAAAAAATATTATAACGTCAAATAAATCTAAAATTCGATAGTTACGGGAGTATTTTTGTAGTGTTCCCATCTGAGATTCAAAGAGTGTATCATGAAACTTAAGAAATGGTCACTATATTAGACAGTGAACTCTGAGCTTAGCATTGGATGGAAAAGGAAGAGAAAATCCCCCTCAGAGCACCGAGTGTCTTCGAGGAGGTCCAGCCTTGGTTGTTCATTTATTTTACACTCAAGAACTAAGTGAAGTAGGTCCTCCTCCCTCTCACATCGGGTGCAATTAGGTCGTCTCTTTTATTCATAATGAAATTTGTTAAGTGGGATGTGGTAAGTTCGTGTTCGGAAGCAAATAACTAGTTCTCTTCTGTTGATGCTTCGTGAGGCAAACCAAGGTAAGCGAAGTGGTTCGTCAAAAAGGGGGGGCTTGTGTACTTACCTAAAAGTAACTTACTTATTTTGTTTGTGGTTTTTTTTGCGAGATAGCACTTTGAGTTTATTTACGAGACATGAGAGTCTGTTCTTAACACTGCGACATGGAATGTTAGGTATCAAGTCAGTGAACATGTCAATCAAATCATCAATTTCTTTCGTACAGTGAATTTCTATATATATGTGATGTCTGATAAGTTTTTAAATCCATATGTATGTTGAGGTTTCTTTAACTTCTGTTGTAGATAATGGGTAAGTTTTACGAGAGTTTGTTACACAGCTTTTCAAGTGGGCCCAATCGATTTAATGCATATCACTGTGAGCTGATCTTTTAAGTTTCTTTTCACTCTTAGATTTGTAAACTTCGTCTGAGCTAGACTGGGAGGAGCTCTCAAAGTCTTCGTCGATGTCCACATTGCTGGGTGTGTTGTCTTTGGCTGTCTCGGACTCCATAAAGTCGGAAGTAGTCGTAGATACAGTGGGTGGATGAGGGCGTTTGAAAATTTGTGTCTCCGTAGCCGTAGCATTCTGTGTTGCTTGGTCGTTGAAAGCATTCATCTCGACGTAGTTGTCTGGGCATTTAGAAGCTACGTGACCGTCTTTTTACTTTCGAGTTGAACGAAGTGAAAATTAAGGAAGATTGTAATCGTAAAAAAAATCGTGTTATTACTCGATATTTAACCACCTTTTTCGCAGAGCCCTTGGGACGGCAAACATACCATCTACCCTGGAGCCGGCTGGCTTGTCTGCGGCGGACCGGAAAAGACCTGACGGTTGCACGCTTGTGCCCTGGTTTTTGAGGCGACCTCCTGCGTGGACAAGTCGGCCCCGTCCCACGTCCGGCGTTCGACTCGTAAGCCGGGGTCTGCCGCAGATGACGCTCATTTGGTCAAGTGCCGCAAATATGCTTTTTTGAAAAGTAACTACATATTTGCGGCAGTTACAATAGAAACGTTCGGGCCATGGTCGTCAGACACTAAAGGAATAGTGAAAGATCTAACTAAAAAAATAGTCAGAGGTGTGTGGCGACCTAAGGGCAGGTTCCTACTTCGCCCAAAGGCTGAGCATGGCAATTCAGCAGGGAAATGTGGCCGGCGTGCTGGGGACAATGCCCCGGGCTAGCTTAAGTTTCTTTGAATCGATTTGATGTAACTACTTATTTGTTTGTAAACAGTAATAAATAAACGATTGTATATTTATAGAAGTTATTACTCTATCGTTAACTTAGTCCGAAAAAGTAAAAAAAAAAACAATGTGTATGTATGTGCGTGCGTGAGTATGTTTGTATGTATGTATGTATGTATATGGTTGGCTGTTTTCAAATATATTACACAATATATATATTTTTTCAGTTATTTTGTAAATATCTAGGACATTTTTTTTTGTTTTTGGATAACTTAATTATTTAAGCTACCTGTCTTACAAATCAAAACACATTTATTGAGTTTATTCAAAAACGGGACCAACGATTTTTTTCAAACTTCTCGTCACAGTATCTCTTAATATCATCTATAACATGGGATACTCGTGCGTTATTACCGCAAAACTTAAACAGTGGTAGCTCCCATACAATATGCACACAGTGCCATAATATATCCCGTACATTAGGGCGGGCGGAATAAGCTCATAGTGCTGGGCATGGTTAAAGTGGAAAGGAGTTGTTTTGTTTGGTGGAGTGGTTGTTAGGGACATCATTCTGAACAACTTTTAGTATGGGGCCGACTTGATGAGAGCATTTTTATTTTCAACTCCACCATATAACTCAGGTGAGCGCTAGGCCCGAAATATACTGAGATAAGAAAAATTAAGTTGCTCTGATCACGTCGTTTCCATAGTAAAAGTTGTTCAGAATGATGTCCCTAAATAAAACCTTTCGGCTTGTAACTCCCTTTCTGTTAGACCCTGTATACTTTATCTTAAAACTTCTTAAAACGTCTCCTAAACGCCTGCACACGAATATCCACAAACTATTATTTAAATAACAACACCGAAAGCATCATGCGAAAAGGTTAGTACAGGATAGCCTGCATAATTTATTTGCATACAAAACAGGTCATTGTATCCGATGAAAAGTAGATCCAGTAATTCGTTTCTTGAAAGTCGATAGATATTTTTTCTGGAAGTCGAGTGGAATCCCCAGGAGTTGCGTAAACTTGTCGTCGGAAGCTGAGAATGTGCTTGTAGCCCATTTCATTGACTCCAGCACGTAAGAAAGAGATAGGTGACATCGGCGTAATATGCATTTCGTGGAGTTTTTTTTCTATTTCGATGTGCGGTATAATGGGGCACACATTAGATATAATTATGCGTTTGTTTCTACTGATCAACGGTCGATTGAGTAGTTTTTGGTTTTGAATTATGACATATTTTTTGTTATCAATTATATCATCGGCGATTGACTTTGAGGAAACGTAGATACAAATTCTATTGTTTGATATTTTCGACAAAAAGCGAATTTGGGATGGTTCGATTATTCTTCCTAAAGTTTGGGCATAATCTTTGATTTGCACATTTTCTAATGCGTCAATAATCTGGTCTTTTTTAGGAAATATTGTGTTCTGTGTCACAGTATTGGTTAACGTTTGGGAGTTCATTTTGTTCCTGTAGTCAGAAACGATTGACAAGATTGCGATATTGCCACTTAATGTAGGAACAAAAAGTGCGATTCCATCATTGGGCACTTTACATAATGAGGTTAGTTATCTATCACACTCGTGATGATATAGTTCACTGGACTGTCCCGCGTGGGTGGCAGGTAAACGCGAACTGGTTAGTCTTGTTTTGTTTTCCCGAGTTTGTCCAATCCCTTCCGTAAAATGTATATTTCTGAATGTACTAACCATAAGTTTACTTCAAGTATTATTTGTGTTCTTTGAGTAATAATGTATAAATACATTATTACTCAGTTACGAAAGTTTGTGTTCTGTTTTGTGTATTGTGACGTCTGAATAAACGCTTATCTTATCTTATCATATCTAGTCTCGCAAGATCTCGGTATTTTGCAAGATATCGTATGTCTACAAATCATTCACCATTTTCGGTATTCACGGAACACAACCAAATTTCTCTTTATTTTTGTACAGCTATCTAATTGTCCGTCCCATTGCGGGGCGCACAATGGGACGGATTTGTAAAATGCGGACTTTTTTTAACATTTCGTCATTTTATTCCCTTCGGCCGCGTATGTAACCGGAGTTTTGTAACCAGTTACCTAAGAAGAAAAAATTATCGTCATTAGATACTGGTATCCAAGTAATAGGATTTTTACCTTTACTGATACCTGTATGATTGTTCGTAACTAGTATCCAGTAAGGAATAAATAATACTCTTATGAAACCATGAGTGATCCGGACCCATGCTTTACCTAGGACCTATACCATATTTATATTTTTGTAATTGAAGAAGTGACGAATTTCGTGGTGAGAAAAGAGTGAAAAGTACCAGGACAACAGAAAGTATTAGGGGTTAGTCTACGCTTAGTTCATTATATTTGACTTGCAAAGTTATGCCCGTTTCACACGAGGGCAGAACAGTGGGGCAGAATAGTAGGCAGCACAAGCTGAGACAGAACAGTACTATACTATTCTGTCTCAGTTTATGCGTTCAGGTTGTAGCAGTACCGTGCTGCCTACTGTTCTGTCCCACTGCTCTGCCCTCGTGTGAAACTGGCATTACATGCAATAAAATATATTCTTCGATAATGCGTCTTCAAGAACCTCAACTTAATGCCGCAGACACGATGTTACGTCCTCAAGAACTCGAACGTAATGCCGCGAACGCGATATCGCGACCTCAAGAGTTTGAACGTAATGCCACGGACGCGAATTCGCGTATTACCACAGATTACTAAATAGTTACTAGTATTACCTATGATTTATGAGCGGTTCTACAACTGTATACTATTCCTGAGTATTTTTGTAAATATATAGCTCTTTTTCACTCGATACATATTTTCAAAAATAAATCAAAAGACTATATTATTTTATTCTAATGCTGATGAAGTTGTCATCTGCACCAACAGTAAAACACTTTTACAAATAATTACTATATCAGCTGTATGGAATTGATTAAAATCCATTACGGCAGTATCGGAATCAACCACATTGCTCCAGTCCTCAGCATCCACATGCTCCCTGCAAACCCGTGCATGAAAAGGTACGTAAAAGTTAAACTTCGATAGTAGGATTGCCTTTTGTAAATAAGGTATTGGGCGTAAGTACATCGTGGAGCAAGTTGGGAATATGCATTCATCGGTGCCGCATACCGCTTTTTTTAAAGGGCGACAACTGAGATTATTACCGCCATTGAATTCAAAATAACTCGACATCGTTATTAATTTTATTAATTAGTTAGATTACAATGCATGAAGAGTGAATGACGTCTCTTCATCATAGCTATGACATAAATAAACAACACACATTTACTTTTTACCAATTGCTAGTTACCAGTATGTCCTAGACCGCTATTACACCATCACAGAAAAATGATTATTCCTTATTATCGAGAAATGTATTTGACATTATTTTCGGTAATTTGATTTCAACGTATGTAATATAATGTAAATAATCTGGTCATTTCCGAAACCAAATCAGTACGGCTACCATGAGTTTGACATTGTCATTTTTCGTTAATGAGAATCGAGTTTTCTATCTGTGCATCTTTATTGCACTTTGACAGTACGAGCGAGATGCACACATAGAAAACTCGATACTCGTTAGCGTAAGCCGTCTGTCAAACTCATGGTAAGCGTACAGGTAATTTGAGTATTATTCAGTATATCATTCGCGTTTCTGGTACAGTCAAGAGCATACATATCTATACACTTTGTCCATATGATTCCATATAAAGTAATGAAAAAGTTGTACATATATTTATGCCCTTGACTGTACTTTGCGTCTAAACGCACCGTTCCGTGGTGAAATAAATCAAGAAAACTAGGAATTAGTAAATTATCAGAAGTTTATTAATATCTAAAAGAATATGGTGATATTATTTCAATACAATAACCCACAGTGATTTCGAGTGGCGTTTGTGTTGCCGGACCGAACGGACGTGTCCCCCCGAGATCTCCCAAACGCATTTAAACAAACAATAGTTTTCATCCCCGGCGCGCGCCTTTTGTTCTGCCTCCGGAGGCCCGAAAACGAGCCTGGCTTATACCGCGTGTTACCGTAAGGGTTACCTGGGGAATGTGCGTGATCCATCTAGGCACCCCATCTGTGCAATACCACGCATTTCAGTGATTGTGATGATACTAGTGCGGTCAAGTGTAATGAATGCCCAGAGAACTGCGCGATACTCTTAGGCATCCCATCTGTGCAAGCCCTAGAATTTATTCTAGGCCAGGTGCACGTCTGAGCCACGCAGCGACAGGCCGGCAGCGAGCGACGCCTACGCAACACACCCTCAACGCTACTGCCTCCACCACCACCGCCGCTAAACACACCAACCTGGTGAGATCATTCCGATTAGGACATCATTGATAGTGATTACCTACCTCTAACTTTATTTCTCTCAGGACCACTCGCCGCCTGACAATAATAAACCACCACTTACCGCGGCCGCGGTCGCCCCTATTGACTAAGGCATAATCACATTTATAGGTGCGTCATAGGCAGGATATAACAATTCCCTACCTACGCAATATCAAAATCAACTAATAAAACATTATTATAGCTACATATACTTATATTGCTTTGCCTGAAAATAAATTCGAGATAATTCTCCTCGAGATTTATTTTCTCCTCATCTTCGAAAGACCATTCAAAACAGTCATTAACAATAACCATCCACTAAACCCTGAAACTCAGTGAATAAGCCAACCCAAAACTTAACAATCCTAGAATTATTTTTATGTAGCTAAACTGCAAATATACTAAACCCGACAATAAACAAAAACTAAACAAGTGCAGGCCATAAAAATGCCATCTCACCAAACTCCCAGAAACTAGACAAAACAATTGACTGCTATTTAGGAACAATTGAAAAAGCTTCGAAGCACAAAAGGCTCACAACGTTCCCTCACACATCTGGCACCCATTCTATGGTGTCAGCCCATCTTGGAAATACCGGGAAACATAAGAATAAAAATAGATCGTAAAAAGCCAAACAGCGTCTCTCATCATACCGGCCGTACACCTCTTAGAAACAACCCACACACACACATTCATATTAGCTAAAATACCACGAGGCCTTCTCCTGTAGTAATATCTCACAATCTAAACTCTACCAATGCCCAGAGATGGAAACTGCCTGTTCCATGCAATTGCAGACAAAATCATCCATCTGTTTGGAGCGACATTCAACCATACCCACATCCGAAGCGACTTAGCTAGATACGTGGAAGCTAACAGCAATTATCCACGCATCAAACATGCGATCGACGCACCAAACGCAGAAGCTTTCACTGAGTACATAAAAAATCTCCACATACAGGGCACGTGGGGCGGTGAAGAAATTATCATAGCAGCCGCGGAGTTCACGTAATAAGTGTAGCGATCCACCATACCTAAATACAAAACTAAGCAGGAACCTACCCAATAATAGTAAAACAAAACATAACCATTTCTAACTTTATCCGGTCCGACAAGCCCACAAAAATAAAACAATAATGCAAGCCCGTCTACTACATAACTGCATCTGAGAAATAGCGAGAAACAGCAAACAATTGCACATCATAAAAGGATCGTTTCACCATCTTCCAGAAAACAGGCAATTAACAAAAGACTTCCACTGATGAACAATAACAACAATAAAATCGGAGACTTTTTGTCCTAAGCGGCTCTCTATCGAGAATAAGGGCGCACGAAGATACGCACAAACTTTGACAATCGCAACCCGTACGATCTGTTAATCGTAGACAAAGGTAGTTCAAATAAATCACGCTATATCTAAGTTCTTTCTTTCAACAACATCCCAAGAACATAACCTAATGGAAGCCTTACCAACGCTGAGATGGTAACTGCCTATTCACCGCAATTGCTGACTAAATTAATCACCTATGTCAATTAACATGCAACCATACTCACATTCGTAAGGACCTAGTTAAATATGTAGAAGAAAACGGCGATGAACAGAACAAAGCTCGCAATCACTGAGCCTGAAATCCTTAACAACTCACCACTGAAAATCTACGCAATTACGGTACTTGGGCTGGAGAGGAGATTATAATACCAGCTGCCGAATACTTTCTACTTAACGCAACAATCCACCAGCAAAATACACCATCGCTCACATTCACGCCCAAGAATCCAGCGGATGCAGTGAAATCTATCAATCTCAACGTCACAGGACACCACTACGACAGCGTTTACTTGCTTGAATCGCCAAATTTACCCACGGATCAAGCAACCGATAACCAAACTGATAACACCATACTTTCGCCGATACTTAATGCAACACCCATGACCTCCTCAGGGTCAACCATAACATCAACAGAAGACATCCCAGACAACACCGTATATAGGATGATACGAAACAGCCCCATATTTAAACCACAAGTCACATGCGAGCGTATGCGCATTGCTACTTGGAAGGTTAGAGGATGCGCCGAAATAACTAAAAGACTCAACATTGACGTGGAATTGACTAACAAAAACATACACATAGCCTATATACAGGAAACAAACATGATACATATGTCAAAACACTATCTCTGGTATCTGTATGCTCGCATCGGACAAGACGCTATAAAGAAATACAGGAAAAAGGGAATTATAGGGACAAACCTCCTTCACAATATTGCACACAAATATTTTAAAAGTTACACCAAAAGAAAATGCATGTACAAGGGCGAGCTTGTCTCTGAAAAGAGATTTATTCCAGCAAAACAAGGCATTACAGGAATTGCTATCATAAAAGGGTAGGCAGTGCACGATAATTACTATAACTAAAATGCCTAGGAATAAATTAAAATATCTGTAAAATACAGATAGCAAATACGAAATAATTACCGATATATACATAAACCTTACATATAATAAAATAAATACAATAACTTTTACGAAAGAGACATGTAGAGCTCTTTAATATGTTTCTTAAAAGAAAAAAGAGTCGGACTGTCTCTTATAGTGCAAAGAGGTGCGTTCCAGAGTCGGACCGCCCGCAGCCTGAAGGAGCGTTTATACGCAGCGCTGCTATGCCGCGGAGTAGCTAAAAGTGAATAATTAAATATCATCGGAGAACTGCTCATGGCAAACTTAAAAGTAGAAAGACGAAAATTCTTATAAGAGACCCCATAAACAACCAGTGAATTGGACGTAGTTCCAATACGAACCGTAAACGAAATCAAATATCTCGGCACATATATTACGGCAGGACATAGGACCCAATAAAAAAGAGGTGCCGGCAAGCCATATGCAATTCCAAGGCCCTAATGCATTTTATAAAGAAATCCAACATAGACTGAAATATAGTGCGCCTGATTTACAAAATGGTCACTGCACTGTTTATAAAATACGGACAAAAAGCGGCAACCCTCACTAAAGCAAACAGTTGACAGTCAGTATATGAACGCCTGATCCTCAGAGACATGTTTGAGAACGCCAGAAGCTATCCAAGATACCACAAAATTCATGACTGACTACAGGACAAAACGATATCCAAACGAATCAAAAACCACCGGATATGTTACTATACATATTCTGCGACGCCCACAACAGCACTTACTACACGCTCCATTCAAATACGAAGCAAGGAAGAAGAAAGCCGGCCGACTTATATACACCTGGAAAGATTTCCTTAAGCATGACATCAAACATCAAACACAGTTACTGGACAGAATCATCACACAACAGGGACGATGTCAGGATGGCCTAGAGGCAAATATACCGTATCCCAGAAACAGACAGCAAAAGCGAAACTGGGAACTTACCGGATAACCCAAACGAACACGACTCAGGAAACTCAACTATTAACAATAACTGAAAATAGAAGGAAAACAAGAACTTGAAGAAAACAACAGCTGCTCTCCAAATCCCACATCCTCCCCATTCCACATATCCTATATTGGCTTCAGGCTGAAGAGTCGGTCGATTGAATTCACTATCCTTCCCTTCCTACAGAGCAGGTCATTCCGCCCCCCCTCAAAACTTGTGCCCTCTGGTATGCCGGCCGAAAGACCGGAACAGGTTTAGAACCCTGGCTGGAGAAGCACCATTCATTCATTCATTCATTCAATACAATAACCCACAGTGATTTCGTTTTGATTAAGTTCCGATATTGCGTCATTGATCTCTTCGTCAATTTCTTTGTACTCTCGGCACAGTTTTGTTTTTCTTTTGAGGATATTAATCGTTGTTTCCTTTTTTAGTACATCCAGCAGGTGGCCAGGTGAGCCATTGTCGGTCTTTTTCGTCCGATATATCGGTTCAGGCGACTATGCCAGCCTTCGATGTTGTTTGTTGTTCGTATTTTAGCTGCAGAGCAACAGCAGTATTTTTTGAAGTCAGTCTTTGCCATCCATTGTTTACGAAAATATTTGTTGAACATAATTATGTCATCATTATGTCATGCGGACTTTCCTTCATGATATATTTGTACCCCTTTTTAATGTAGACTTTGGGTAGACGTGCAAGGCCAGCACACCTTGCTACATGTCTTTTTTTAACCCTTGTGTTTAATTTTAACTTCTTTGCTTTTGCAAGCACCTATTTAGGTGATAATAACAACCCTTGATAGCGATGGTAGGGAAAACTTTCCGAACAGCGTTCATAGGTCAACTCAAAATCAACAGTTATTTTTTTTGGCCGCCGATATTTAAATTGGGATTTTATTAGCCAGAAAAGTGTGTCATAAGTATGCTGTTTCTTGTCAGGCAGTAAGCTAAAACTGAAGGGTACAATAGCCGATGTAGTTTCGTCGATGCCATGTATTGTATATAATTGTTTAAATTTAGTCGGGCACGAACTAAAAGTACCATCAGCTAGAATATGCTTTACTTTACAATCGATTTAGGGTCTTTGGAACAAAATAGTAAAATCTTTTTTTCGTCATCACAATATTCCGCCAACAAGAACTTTCTAAATTTTTCTGGTATTACGGCTTCTACGGACGATTTAGACCTCACCCTTGGTGCTCCCAAAACTTTATTTCGTTCGTTGTACAAACCAGTCTTAACATTTTGAAAATTGGGGATTTCTCGTACAATATCGAACCCTTCACCTTCGAGGCTATGAACCATGCTGTCATATTGTTTCTGTATGCTCTCGAAATTATGACTAAATTGTTCCTTCAACTAGTTTAACTCCTTCAGAATTCTAATATTAGCAAAATCTTGTTTGCAGGTTTCATTATGCGTCTTCACCTTTACTACCTCATTTTTAACGTAAAGAGTGATACTGCCGGTATATCCCTTATTAATATTGTGACAAAGCCAAAAGATTGAATCATTGGAATAGGTTTTTTTCCTATGGTACTTACGACCATCGCTCAACAGTGCTCTCCCTCCTCTCTTAGTAGAGATAAATTCAATTTCAGTCATTTGGGATATTACGCAACTGAAATTATTTTCTGTACTTAATAGAAGATAAAAATCATGAACCACTGTTTTATATCCACTGGCATTGACATTGCCACCTATAGGTGTTATGAAAACGTCAGTTATATAAAGAATGTTGAGTGCCATGATATCAAAAGAGGTTGATAATACCATACCTACCTATCTTTCAAGTAGTTACCTACGAGGAATACAAAGTACTTTCTCGTAATCATTAGGAAGTTTTCCTAGTTTGTAACTCAGTTACGTGAAAGGAAAAAATACATTACTTGGATACCAGTATCCAATGTCGATAATTTTTTCTTCTTAGGTAACTGGTTACAAAACTCCGGTTACATACGCGGCCGAAGGGATTTTATTAGCAATCGATAGTCCTAATTAAAGCAATCTTATGTTCTTAGAGCACTTTTGTTGTAATCTAATTTGCTCCATAATTACCAAGTCTTAAAAGCTGTTTTTTGTAGGCTTCTACGGGTGTAAGTGTATAACACCACATATATAACCCACAGGGTCGGAAGACAGAAGTTTATGCAGTACGTCCTCATTGAACGCATACCTGCTTTATTTTCTGGAATGTCCTCTATATTTTCTAAACTCCTTGTTTCTCGCTTCTGAAGCTTCTTTAGGAAGTTTTTCGATGGGCACTAACCCAAAATGTTCAATTATATCTGATCCATGTATAAGTAATCTTATGGAAGTATCGTATAGATTTACAAACAAGGCTGCTGTTTCTCAGCGAAACTGAGAAAAATCAGCAACATTACTTGTTCTCCACATGCTCTAGTTTGCAGCATAACATGAAACCAGGGAGCAAGTGAAACCTTATGACTAACGGCCGATCCCAATAACCTATCTCTATCCGTGATCTGCAGAGTACGCGTTACATTTGACAGTGCGCTATGGGATTTTTGTCAATTTTGACACTAGCAGTCTCAAATCTGCAGATTATGGATAGAAGATAGGTTATTGGGATCGGCCTTAAATCTTATTTGTTAATGTATTTGTACACAATACAATTGTACTGTATTGGGGTAATACGACTTGATAGTGAATGTAGATACGTTCACACATGTACCAAACTCTGCAAGGACGAGATCGCGGCTGCGCGACCCAAATCCCCACCACTAACATCCAATGTCAATTCCAGATGACGCCAACAAGACGGACCCAAACTCGCGGACATCCCAAATCGCGTGCGTGCTAGTCTTACTCTTCCGTGTGTCACACGGCGCGTCATACGGCACGGCACGGGAGGATCCCGTCCCGAACCATACGCTGGAACTGCTGACGGGCAGGGAGTGTCTCAATGCCCTACTGGACTATGTGGCGCGGTGTAAGCGACCCCTGGGCCGGGCGGCTAGGATACTTGCCAGGGTTTTGAGGTAAGTCTGTAGCATGTAATCCTTTCCAACTAGGAGGTTGTGGCGATAGGATCATACGCTGATTAACTTGAATATCTACTTTAAATGCTCCGTGGTCTAGTGGCTCATGCTAGAGCTCCGTGGTCAGTGGTTTCATGGTCGCTTCTCACGCTGGAGAATCCGCTGCTGACTTGAATTTTCCGTCTTTTGTCGTTATAATGTTAATGAATGCGAATGTGGATCCGCGTGCGGGTTTATGACACTATCTACGCGAAGGAGTATACCTTAAATGAACGTTCTAACGGTGATGGAAAACACGGTGAGGAAACCATAAATCTCCATAACTGCGGCGATGGGCTAGCATCCTGTCACGCATAATGGTGGAGTATCGAGTAACTGGCTAAACGTGGGCACAATTGTGCCACTGCCACCCCGTATGGGAGAAGGCGTAATGCTATGTGTATGTGTGTCTACTGAGTTAGTTATTAGTTGTATGTTATTTTATGGTAAAAAGTAGACTGTTATGTTAGGCAATAAGCTAACAACTTGTTATTTGTGCATATTCGGTTTAATTTGGCTGTGAGATCTTGCTGGTTTGACTACCCCATTTTGAGAGTATTATATGTGTACATAAGCAAAATTTTCCCTACATTCCAGCAATGCCCTTTGCCTGATGAGTATACTGAAGCACAGGCTGACTCTGAGACTGCACAATATGTCTGTGAGCTCCAAACATCCGACAACGAAGTGCCAGCAGTGCAAACAAGTAAGTCAATCATCAGTTCACCACTCATAAAATATTGTCACGAACTTTTAAAACGATGTATCGAGGTTCTTGTGACATTGCCAAATGTACGAAACATAACCATGTAGTGTGAATGTTTTGTTCAGGATATTTTTCCTTTTATTTACAATAGATATTTGGAATATAGAAAACAAATCTTGATCTTGTTCCAACCGCCTACATGTCATATATATAAACATAGGTATAATAAATAAATATAGCGGGCCGGCTATATACAACCACTTCATTAAAATTTTCAGATCGTGCGGCTAAGTGCCAAGCTATTGGCCCAACTGACGATACTCGCGGAATCGAGTTATGGCATCGGAGAGATCAGTTACCAGCTGCTGAAAGGCAATGAGTCTGTGAAGCAGACGCTTTGTCTGACCCTACCTCATATTGTCCGGTAAACTAACTTCCTCCTTATTACTATCGATTTAAATAACGCACCTATGGATTGAGTCTGCCAATATGTATGAATAGTAAATAGGGTCTCAATAGGTTGATGAGTTAAATTAATTATTATCTAATTAATGAAGTATTGAATAACTGTGTACGAGCATACAGTGAAAATAGCTTTGTTTACAAAATTAGGTTACTTGTTTACTTAATTTTACAATAAAATAGTATTACTTACGTACTGGTTACAATCGTTCGTTATATTCATACGCCGCTTCCTCTTTCAATATAATTCGTGAGTCATCTATCAGTATCTTCCTAGAAATATCAGTAGGTGCGAGCACCGCACATTTTGGTCCTTGAGCCGGATCTCGATCTTCGGACCCATCGCGCGAGATACGTGATTTGGCGCCATCATCATCAGCTATCATCGTGCTCCATCAGACGAACACCTGCTCTTATCAAGAGCACAAGTATCAACATATCAACCAGGAACTGTTATTCACCAGCTCCCGCTATACAACAGTGTCAGCGCATCGTATCATCGCTTCTGCTGTATCAATCGGCCGTAATTGTACCTACAACTAGGTGCACCATACTGTTGCTGGAATCTACGAAGACTGACATCAGAACTATCAGAATAGAAGCCAGAGTGAGCTTATCAGCGAAATGGAGAAAATCAGTATCATCTTCAAGAAGTATCAGCAGGAAAACTACGGACGACAAAAATGCCTCAAGTCGAGCAGTTAGGTGCTCGACTTGAGGCATTTTTGTCGTCCGTCTCACCAAAATAATGAAGAATTGTTGAAGTATGATGAGAAGACTTCGGAGTACTTCCAAAAGGACATATATCAACAAACGGAGAGATGATTACAATAGTCAAACCGGTAGCTACCCCTCGACGACTTCTTCGACCCGCAAATCATCAGAGATCAGATCAGGAATTTTGAGGTACCGTTATCACTATCGACGATCGGGAGTAACTACTCGAGAAATTGACGCCTTACTCGTGCAACAGCGAGCTCATATGAGAGCCTTCCAAAAGCAAATAAATCGTATCCATACCACCAAAATCAAGAGCCTAAGCATCGCTGGATTAGTATTGACGACATGCATCTACGACACGACAGCATCCTACGCGACTCAGACTGCGAATATCAAGCGGAGTTCCTGTTCCGGAAGGCATGTACCATGATATCAAGAAACAGCTTAACCCCCTAATGCATGGCCTGACCCGGAATGGATCGCGATTTTCAACCTTATTGCTTTGTAATAAAGTTCAAAACCTATGAACCCATATAAGGGTTAACAGAAAACTGTGTTCTACTACTCATCTGCGGGAGTCAGTCCCTAAAGTTAAAATTCCCACCTTCTCATGAAAATTTACAGCGTGGCAACCTTCTGCGACCTGTTTACTAAGACAATACATAACAACAAATACGTCTGTAACGCCCAGAAAATATGACACCTAAAGGGAAAAATAAAAGGTGAGGTTGTACGCCTGCTACAGCATCTTCACGTAACCGCAGATAACTATGAAGCTGCATGGGATATCCTAAATCACCGCTACAAAAACCCCCAGATGTTGTTCACCAAAAAAATCGGGATGCTCCTCCAACAACCCGTCGTCACAAAACAAACTTCGTTCGAGCTCAAGAGTTTATTCGACACCTCTAACGAATGCCTCCATGCTATCAAAAATCTTAGGATTAACACGGAACACTGTGATCCACTCCTAGTTCATCTCCTATAAAAGAAGCTAGATGCGGACACGTACAAGGATTACAGGGAATCCCGCAGGTCCCCCAACAAGCTTCCTACTTCCTACACTAGAAGAATTCATGGACAATCTGGAATCCGCAGAAATCAATCCCTGACAAAAGACTGTTCAACCGAAGAAACTTTCAAGGGACAGCAAATTGAAACCAGAACTACAGACTGATTGGATCAAACTTAACCCAAATATGTGGGTCACATCGGTCAATCACTTTCCCTAGACGGATTCTGTGACGCGTCAGAATCAAGCTACGCGTGTGCCGTGTTTGCAATCGCCACGATCGATAAGGGCGATTACACATCAACTCTGGTGGCTGCCAAAACAAAGGTAGCACCTACCAAGAAGAAAGTAGCATAGCCACGAATGGAACTACTGGGGGCAATACTACTATCCCAGTTAGTGAAGAAGGTCACTGAATCATTATCAGTGGCTCATATAACCATACATGCCTGGACGGACTCCATGATTGTACTTGGATGGATACATGGAGACATATCAAGATGGAAGCAGTTTTTTTTGCGGACAGTGTCCAACAAATCATCGCCATAATTCCTAAGGGCTCATGGAGACAGGTGCGATCAGAAGAGAATGCTGCGGATTGCGCAACTATTGAGGATTGACAAGCGTACAACTATTCGATCATCCCTTGTGGTGGCAAGGCCCTTCATGGTTGGAAACATTCGACTCAAGAATTCCCAAACAGGCCACATATCAAGAACCGACGATCGGTCAAGTGACAGCACAATTTGAACACAGCCTTACATAAAAATTACTCGGCTTCGGTAATGATAACTTTATTGCAAAACAACAGTTCTATTAAGCGTGTAGCGAAAACAATTGCATGGATACTACGACTTAGTCCGAGTCAGCGAAAAGCTTTGCCCCGACTATTAGAATGTGCAATTAAACAGCTGAGTTACAGAGTGCTATGAATCTTATTATCAATACAGTACAATGCGTTGACTTTTGAACGTAAAGAGGACTGATAAACGGCATTGGGAATGTTGGAAACTATCTATTTGGAGTGTTAGACGACAAATTTGCGGATTAATAAGCTCAGGACATTGATATTTACTTTTATCGCATCAAACCAGTCGTACTCTAAACTAGTGATGGGAAGAACGAGTTATCGATAAAACAATTTCGACTATAGACTATCTTTTAAATAGACGGCGAAGTATCGAGCCGGCGTGCATTGGCAGCGGTGGTTGACGCTGCCCCCACCATCCCGCGTCGCTCGCCGCCACCGCCTCAAATTGAGCCACCACCCGCTGCACTCAACTGATATACTCCAATCCAGTGATGGGAAGCAAGACTCCAACCAAGGTACCAATTTATTGACGATATCTGGACCAATGGACAGATGCCTGTCAAGGCCATCATCAAACCCAAACCTCTCCAAACGAAATAGAGAAGAAACCATCGACAAATGGCGTTTTCCTAAGCGTACTGCTATATCCAAGGACACATCAAACAAACCACAGATACAAACTTCAAATGTGTATCCCGAAGCGGGATGTGCCATGTCTTCTTTCGTTGAGTGACAACTCAACGAAAGAATACATCGTTGAGTGACAACTCAACGAAAGAATACATGGCACATCCCGCCAATAGTCATAAATCTTAACCCAGAATGGACCCATGGTTACGTTCAAGACTAGATCATGAAATTCACCAAAAGTTTTCACCTGCACTACAAAGGCAATAACAAAGCTGCGGTCCAGTGCTACACTGCAGAGGGCCTAGTCAAAGAAGGTCTACTTAAAGACAATGCTGCTTTCCACACCTTCTCCAGAGAAGATGACAAAGGCTATAAAGATCGTCATTAGAGGATTTCCAACCTACCCAATAGAAACATTGACAGCGGCACTTGGCGAAATAGGATTCCGTGATGCTAAGACATAAAATCTCCAGTCGGCCTCGAGGCAAACCTCAAGTAGCCCCCTATATTTAGCGCAACTACCAGCTGGAACAGATATTTCCAAGTTCCGTCTGATAAGGTACCTGGCGAACAGCGTCGTTGAAATCAGGCGTTACATACCAAACAGCTCAACAGGAACACAGCGCTACCGAAAGGTGTGTTAAGTTCAGTGAAAGTCATAGTACCAGAGGATGTCCGAAGAAAGATAAGGAGCAACCAGTCCGTTGCTGCAACTGGCCTCAAGATCACGCTGCCAGTTTCCGCCAATGCCCGGAGCGGCAGAAATACATCAAACCCTTATTTCTCGAAGTGATGAAACCCAGAAGGTACTTCGACCAAAAACAAAACTGTTACATCTGAGCAACCTCTCAACCCTCGCCAATGGCCCTGTCAACAACCGCCCAGCCAACCAACCCAAGTGAGCCCGCTCCGATTGATCAATCTCAAGAACCCACCACCAAGAAAATTCTGAAGATCCTGGAGGTAATCAGGAGCATAAAAGGTAGATTTAAGCACTGTCACACTATGCTATATAAAGTTATGCTGGTACTCACCCATCTAGGTCAATGTATAGTAGCTCCGAGCTTAGAATTCATTATTGGAACGCGGACGGCGTACAGGACAGACATCATCAGCAGCCTTAACCGGTTCCAGTCTACGGGAATGTTCCTACCAGACATCGAGAAGGCTTTCGATACCGTTTGGCACCGAAATCTTCTCCATAAGGTCATGAAAGCTCGCGTTCCCATCCCGCTGATTAAAATTATGGAATCATAATGTCCTGTCCAACCGAAACTTTTACGTTCACATAAACTGTGCTAAATCAAGCCCTCACAATATCACCGCAGGAGTACCCCAGGGATCTATATTGAGCCCTTTACTTTTTGTAATTTACCTGAACGACATCCCTATTCAACCTCGCACAAAACTAAGCGTGCTTTGCTGACGTCACGGCATCCTGCACTTCGTCGGAAGACGTTGATTTGGTGATTGATAGACTGCTGCTATCCATCATGCTCTTGAGCGACTACTTTATAAATTGGAACCTAAACGAGACTAATACGGAAGCCATCATTTTCACTAGAAAACGTCAACCTTCGACTCGCAAACTTAAAATCAACGGCCACAGCATTGAGTGGAGTAAAGCTGTGAAATATCTTAGGGTTTTGTTGGACCAGAAACTAAACTGGACCCTTCATGTTTCCCATATAATAAAAAAGGAATAAAAGCCCTTAATGCCATGAGTCCTATTCTTAACAGGAAGTCACTACTAAGCAATTGGACTAAACTAAAAATCTACTCAGCTCTCATAAGGCCCATAATAACATAAGCTTGCCCCGAATGGAGCAGTACTTACCGTAATAACCACACTAAACGCCAAGTGATTCAAAACAAAGTACTTAAAACTGCATTCAACTGCAGGTTCCGTACCAAGCTCAATACCTTAAATTTAAAAATTAAATACGACATCCTCTTTGAATACATCCTAAAACTAACACGTAAATTCTACCTTTCAACTAACTCAACACACTTCAGTAGTCTAATAGCGTCAATCGGTAGGTCTAGACAACAAAATCTGGAATACATCGATAATTACAAAAAGTATAAGCTTTCCCATCACAACGAGTTATTGAGTCAAGCAACCGATCACAGACCAGATATTGAGATAGACGCAGCAAACACGGTCGAATGTATGAGAACCAACCATGTAACTTTTTCACTACCTACTGTGACGTCACGAGCGCCTTTTGCCCGGTTCCTATATTTCAAAAACGATCCGTTTTAGTTACGAATGGTAGTTAATTCTACGAGGCGTAAGCTAAAACCGTTCCTATAACAAACGTCTCGTTATGCAACCAACCGACGGCTGGCTACTAACGGATGGGAGGGTTACCGGCAACGGAGCGTAAGCGTATTGCATGGAGATGTCACTTGGTTGCGTTCCTATAAATATTTTAAACGTCAGTAGACTTTCCAGATAACTATTCGTAATGTCACTTGGTTACCCCTCAATTTCGGTCGGTTAAATTTTATATTTCACTGTTTTCGCTGTAATTTTGAATTTAAAATGACCAGTTCATCAGATAGTGACAGAGAAGTGTTCGAAATTATATCGAACTCCAGCGAGACTGACTCAGCAGAAGATAATAAAAACAACATGCAGCCCGACAGAACAAATGGGAGATCACTGAACAAGCCCCGTATCCGTTAAATATAGGAACCGGGCATAACATGTCAACCCATCACTAATGCCCGGTTCCTATATTTAACGGATCGTCATCCGTAAAAGTAACTGACCGTTACTTTTACGGCCGACCCCCCCCCCTCAAC
This sequence comes from Argyresthia goedartella, assembly GCA_949825045.1. Lineage (NCBI taxonomy): Eukaryota > Metazoa > Arthropoda > Insecta > Lepidoptera > Argyresthiidae > Argyresthia > Argyresthia goedartella. Next base: position 27,021,724 of record OX463812.1, on the reverse strand, counting down.
GATTACATCAATACGAGCCTATCAAGATATCATATGTTGGAACTTGAAGCCAATGGCCGTCAGTAAGAGACCATTCAGAACCAACTGAATGCTCTCAAGAAACTAAAGACACGGATGTGACTATCAGTACATTACACGCATCACTATACGATGCTATACATCCTGACGATAGTATGCGCCCTAATTATTAGAACAGGCTGTTATCTTATCATATTACGCCGCCTCTTCGCTTCCTTGAGAGACGCCAAGAACCGGAGCCAGCTGTGTTGTTTACAAGAATAGCTCCTCCAATCTCACAAGTGACTACCGCTACCTCGCTACCGGCCCTCTACAGTGAAGTCCATCAACCGGTATGCACAGACGCGAGATGCACGCACCAACCCAGCCAAAGGACGGAAGTCAATTTCAAGATTCCTCAACTTAAGTTTTACGATCCTTTGATAATCTTATATAATTCGTGCCAAGAATGTTTTATATCATATAATTTATTGTAATAACATAAAGATATTTTTCTTGTTTTTGTAGACGACAAGATGTACGAGTATGCAGCCAAACTAGCTTTGTTTAAAAAATTAGCTAACTTGTTTACTCTTTATTTTACAATAAAATAGGGTCACTAACGTACTCGTTAGAATCGGTCGTTTAATTCATACGCCGCTTCCTCTATCAAAATAATCCGATAGTTATCAGTATCATTCACGTTCACAACTGGCTCAAAATGGACACAATATTAGGCTTTTCAAAGTGAAACTGGGCCCTGCCATCCTGTTATGGAAACTGGGCCCTGCCATCCTGTTATGGAAACTGGGCCCTGCCATCCTGTTATGGAAATGTCGTGACTTTGTTATGCTGTGTTATACATTTATTTTTTTCTTTGTTGCAGGACCGATAAACCGTTGAAGAAATACTTCATAGACTGTAGCGCTTTGAATTTACTCTTCACTGTCATTTCTGAGACAAAAGAAGACATGCATGACTGCGTCGTCTCCTTAGCAAAACTAGCGGGCAATGTACATATCAAAGATCCGAAGATTTTAGAAAATCGCTACAAGGAACAAATATTTGTCACCTATGATCCTATACTTGACAATCTGTCAGCTGACGAGATTGTGACTTTTACTTTGGATGATCTCTCAACGGTTCAGGCAAACAAGGTATTCCTGTGCCAAAACTCTGAAGTGTTCAGCGCCATGTTGAACGGGTGCTTCAAGGAGTCGGTCGAGAGTTGTGTGCGGCTGAAAAACGTTACCAAACCTGGGCTCGAATATTTATTCACACTCCTACACCTCGGCTTGAACAATCCTGAGAATGAAGTCCAAATCTTTGCGATGGCAGAAAAGTTGGAAACGAACTTGGAAGTGCTTTTACTAGCAGACAGATTCCTGTTCGAGAAACTGAAGGGTTTGTTACACAGTGCCATATTACAGTTTGGGATGACGCCTAGAACGGCAGATAAGATATATGTATGGTCACTGAGTGAAGGCATGGGGTTCCTCTGTGTCGAGTCTGTGGCTTACTTGATGGTCGGTAAGATGAGTGATGAAGAGCGAACAAGTGCCTTTAGAACTATATTCAACTTGGAGTATAAGGATCAGTGGTTGGATGATATAAAAGGTATGATCCTGAGGCAATTAGTGAAGTAATATTGTGTTCAAGTTGTTGACTGACTATTGGCATTTATTTTATTTTCATTGTATCATCATAACATTCCACTTGATTGGAAATTGGTTTTGTGAATGCATTGTAAGTACAGTGTATAATATTTTACACTAAATATGCACAGAAACTTTATATTATGAGAAAACTGAGCTTATTTAAGTAGTAAACATTTGAGGAAATAATATTTTTGAGTATGTAAATAAAAAGAGGAGTGTAATTGAGTCATTATCATTATGTATTAAAATAAAAAGAACCCTTGATTACATGTTTATGGGTAATAACCTACCATGTAACAAGTCAATAAATAAATCCATAATTATTGTCGGCTTCATTCATTATTTCCTAATAGTTAAAGCTATATCAATTGGTTTGTCTGGTACCAACACCATGTTTGTGACAGGTTTCACGAGCTTGGTTCGTGGAGTGCACTTGAGATCGAAGTTGTCTACAATCTAAAAACAAAAGAAAGTTACTCAACACACAATCACATCGAACAAGGGATGAAGAGGATCAAATTTTATCAATAAAAAAACCCCTCGCTCCTACCCTTTTTTTTAGGCATTTTATTATTTTTTTGGATTCTGTAACTAAAAAGGAAAAACGGAACCCAAGTGCAAAGTGCTTAGAAAATGGTGTTTTATTCTTAAATAAAGCGTTATTTAAGTTTACAGTTAAGACTATCGTTTATTTGATACTGGCAGTTAATTTAAGGTGGTTCGTAACCGCCCTTAAGCGCTCATAGATGGCGTTGATGTTGTAATTTGAAGATTTTTCGTTTTTATGTATGATTTTGTGCATATTCTCTAAAACTAATATGTTTACCGAAAATTTCATAATATTTGTAATGTATCAAACTAAGATTCAGATGAATTTTAATTTACGAGATACGTTTATTTGCATAAATAAAAACGCAGCAGTGGCAGCAGAATTACTCACGTTCTCATTCATACTTTTTGCATTGGGACGGAAGTGATTGCAAGTTTCGCTTTGAAATGCAAAGTACAGATTGGTCCTATTGGCGATATTAGCAGATCTTGAGTTCGATTTTGGCATGGTATATAAATGTATTTCCTATATTATATTTTTTTTAAATACTTTTTATTTATTTATAGATAACATGTTATAAATGACCACATATGTTTTTAATTATAAGCGCCGCAGAATCGTAGAAAGATAAAAGATCCCCTTCAATCCTGTTTGATATGTGCACTTTATAAAGACTCACACTGTATACTCGAAAAAACTAATTATTTGAAACTTATAGCTTACAAATCAATAACGTACCTGTTTTATGACCTCAGTCATCTGAATCATGGCAATCTTTTTGCCTACACACGACCTAGCGCCCATCGCGAAAGGCAATGTTGCTGATGGGGTATGGTTCTCTAAATCCCTCCTCCTTATGTCATTGCGCTCCCAGCGGTATGGCAGGAACCTATGAGCATCACTGAAGTTCTTGTCATCGCGGCCTGATGTGTAAATTGAGGCTACTATGGGAGTCTGAAAGAGTTTCAGAAGAAAAGTTGACAACATCTTTTTAGTTATAATCAGTGATCGGATATTCCTAAAGTTGACGAGCAGACATAACATGGAGCAGTTAACTCTCTTGGGACATGAACATAACATTAACATTTAAATACAGGCACATACAATCCTGCTGGCCCCACACTAGGATACTCAGTGGCGTATATATATATATAATTATATATGGCGTATATACGAAATATAAGACACTTTTATTTTTACACGTTTTTTACTGTAGTCGATATTTTCAGTGGAAAAAAGGATTTTTTTCCAAATTTACTAGAAAATTTCGGATTTACCAGGACTTCCTCCAAAGTCCCGAAAGAGGGTTTTAACTGCTTCATGTTGTGTCTACTCGTCAACTTTAGGTCAATAAGCACCCGAATATCAGATCACTGGTTAAAACAGAGCATGTAACAAATTATTATATGTTTCAAATTATGTAACCTGAAAGATGCACATTTGCTAAATTAAACATCTTTTTAGGGAAGCAATTTCATTTATTTTGTATTAGGTTTATACCATGTTTTACTTATGCAGCTAATCAAATAAATTATGTACATAACCAGTCATCTGTGGGGCCATAAAAAATCTCCCATGATTTTGAACCTTATGGCTTGGTAATCATTTTTAGATCCTATAAAAACTGGATTCTGGTTGCTCGCACAGATGAAGTTTTAACAGAAAACTATGACTTTTTAGGTAAGACTTTTTCTATTCTAGTATTAATAATCTCTTTCATGTGCCTGTAGGGCTCCTCAAGTTCACTTGGAGCTTCAGGTATCTGCAATTTCCTTCGAAGTGCGGGTGACAGTAGTACTAGATTCTGCATCAGGCCAAATCCACTAGAAGTCATCCAATACAGACAAATACAACATGGAACATTTGCTGCCACAGGTATCATTGCTATTGAGAAAACTCTGAACACATTTGTGAATATATTGTAAAGTCTTGATGGTTCCCGCAATTTTGACATCCTTTGAATTTCTATTATAGCTAAGTTGGTCAGTCCGAATGCTATGGGGAGGACTAGTGAATGGTCTGGCACAGTCAAGTTTGGGATCCATCCAAAACCACCCAGTTCCATCTCCATGAATCTGAGCAAAGCTGCTGTATCCTCTACAGGTTGCATATAGACCAGGTTTCTCAGAGCAAAAGACATTGACACCCATATAGGGATTTGTAGCCACATAACTAAACTAGCTTTAAATGGATGGCAGTTGTCCCTCACAACAAGATTGGCCCATTGCTTTTTCAGGGATCTTTTATAGAGTACCACAGCCTGCTTATCATTTAATTTATACATTTGTTTTGCCATAGCAGTTTCTTTCTTCAACTCATTTGCGAGGTCCTTCAATTCCAATGATATGTTCTCCACTTTGGCTAGTATGTATATTTGGTATACAGAAAGGGGCAGTGTCATGAGAGCCCTTACAAGCACTGTTGCAGTAACTATGGAGGCTCCCCAGGGCAGTCCTGTGGTATCGTGGAAGTATAACAAGCCATCCTGCATCAGGCCAACGAGGTGGCTGTTGGATATACTCGCGTAAGTCTGACTCTGCCATGCCACGAAGCCTTCCAGGGAGAAATGTCTTTTGTTGTCAATAATGGGCAAAGAAGCTGTGTTTACAAGTAGACGCCGTTTTCGCGCGCTGTATTCATCGCGGCCGAAACTCAAGACACTACATGACCGGTTTTGCAGTAACAATGTGTTTCCGTTAGTTTTAATCAAATATCTCAAACAATACATTTTTGTAACAGACTTGGTTCATTTTATTTCGGAAATATTTATAAAGTATAAACATATCCTCAACTTTTTCTTTCGTTTCTGACAAGACACAAAGTACGTTCTAAATGTATATTATCTAAAAAAAAATATTTTTGGTTTTGCTTTGGATTACTTTGTTTATTAGCGATATCTTTTGTTTATTCCTAGTAGACTAGTATTTTACATACAGGCACATACCTACATTGCTTCTGGCCCCACACTAGGATACCATGTGTCGTGGTCACAGAAACACATAATAATCACAAACATTTATTTAGTTCCTTATCTCTAACTTTGGCACAGAACAAATATACCCTAGGAAATTTAAATTTGGTTTTGGAATATATTACGTTTGATAGAACATACCATGCTTACAAAAGCCTACAACTATTTGGTAGGATCTAAATTATATTAAGCAGATGCTTATAAAAATCCACTTACCCCTTCTTTCAGTTTGTATGATCCTAATAAGCTCTCTTTTGGCAAAATTCTGGTTAAAAAAGGAGCTACTGGATACAATCTCATTGATTCCTTAAGTGTACTTTTATAGAAACTCATATCAGCTACTCGAAGTTCGTCCACAATGTTTTCATTTTGTGAGAGCAACCAAAGTGTCCATAAAGTTGTAAATGAAGTCTGAAAATAATTTTGAATATGATAAAACGTGTCGATCGCGAGGTATGCAGCACAGACCAAAGAGTAAGTAAGTAAAGAGTCTCATTTATCTGACATGGTTTATTTATCATTTCAGATTGCTACGTATTCTTTTGTTTTACCCCACTGCAGCGAAGCCCAAAAGGAGTTTAATTATATTCTGCGTAGGCAACAAATTTTCTGAGCATGAGTTCTACTTGGATGATGTATACTGGCTGCAAGATTTTTATGACGTGCCTTTCCATCGGTATCGTACTTTGAGTAATAATGTAGAATACTAGAGACGCTATCTCGAACAAAATATGTGCCCGGCCTCTTGACGAGAGCGGGCGTGTCAGTTGTCATAGATAAAAATCTTTGCGCTCAGATGCGACATGCCGACAGTCGCCTTTGCCCAAAAGAATATCTATTGAGTGAATCATGCCTATACCTGGTTACATACTTTTAAGCGCAGGCGACCTATAATGTGTGTATTTGGGAATAAAATAAAAGAGTATAGCCCAATCAACATTCCTGTCTTTTAGGTACATTACATTACATCTCAACTTAATCTAGTAGGAAGTGGATATGTCAATAAACATTTATTTATTTGTGTTGTGTCTTGCAACATATCCAATATTGCAATGGTTTTTTTTTCATTGGTTGTGATGTTGTTAGTTTAATAAATAAATTGACAGTTCTTTAAATTTTCGACAGATGATAATTATCATTAATTAATTGCGGTTAGTAAAACATGAACGGTATTTCTGCGCAAAGGTCTATCTGTCACTGCTATGAAATTTATCCTTATCATCTTGGGCTTGCTGGAAGAAATCACTTGTTAGAGATAAGCTTGCCTTTGTAAATGTCTTTTCCATAAGATTGTAATGTGAATTTTCATGTGCAATAAAAATTTACAAAATACCTAAATGACGTGCATAATACGTTGGTATTCGAATATGACACATCTGCATGTAAAAATCTTATTACTTACTCTTTAAATTTTTAACGACAAAACATGGCTGTCGCTTTGTTGATTTTTGTAATTCACAAAATATTATTGAATATGTATGCGTATTTAAGTGATAATACAGGGTAATTAATAAGAAAAGTTATTCCTCGGCTTTTTTGGTCTGTACGGTGTAGTTTTTACAGTACCGCAGAGCACATGATGGTATTATTTAGTTTCTTACTCTCGCATCAAAAGCATCACGGCTCGGCAAGCGCTTGGCACAGACTGAATTGATGATATTGATGTTGAGTGAATTTCCTCTACTTATAGCTGCAAGAAAGTCAGTTTGCGCGCCTACTCTAGTATAACATTATTACTCAAAGGTATCGTAAAAAAAAATAGTGTTATCTTTTTCACGTTTGGCGGGTTCGACTCTCAACTAGTCTCGATTATTACAGGCGTAGGCGATTTGAATAAATATTTGAACATAGAACAAAAAACAATTGTTTCGGTAAAATTTTCTATCTACAATATTTATGATACTTCTCCTCCATGTGGCATAGCCGTGGGACGCCCTGTATAACTACTATACCTACTCGTAAACATACATACATGTGTATCAGAGTTGTATGTAGTCGGTGTTGAGCTTTAATACCCGAACCCCATATAGCCTGTGGTGTTGAGTGAATTCCGGTGAACAAGTTGCGAACAATTTGTAGGTAAGTATTAAAGTTTAATAAATATAATACTATATGTAGGTATTAGTTATTTACCGTATCTCCTGCGGCGATCACAAAATCTGCAACAATCCTCTTGATCATTTCGTCTGGAAGGGCATCGTCACTCATTTTTTTAATTAATCCATCAGTTAAAGATTTTTGATCCAACATTTCGTTGACTAATTCGAAAGCTGAAAAAAAAAAACGGTCAAGTGCGAGTCTAAATCGCGCACGAAGGGTTCCGTACCACCGTTCAATGGAAGCGATGGTGTGGAGTGAATAGTTTGGATTTTACACAGCAAAATATTGTTTACAAAGTTATTGGTGCGGTTACTTTCACACTCCATGTACGTAACCAGGTGCATTCATAAGTTTGTATGTGGTATTGAAAGAATTGTGGTTGTATGGGAGCCCCCTTAAATATTTCTTTTATCCTGTTTTTTAGTATTTGTTGTTATAGCGGCAACATAAATACATAATCTGTGAAAATTTCAACTCTCTAGCTAGCTAGGTTCTTGAGATACAGCCTGGTGACAGACGGACGGACGGACGGACGGACGGACGGACAGCGGAGTCTTAGTAATAGAGTCCCGTTTGGAACCCTTCGGGTACGGAACCCTAAAAATACAGGTTGTAGGTATATAACAGAAGAGTAACATCGATTATCACGAATCGTAACTTATGGAATGATAGGTAATGCCTTCGCCTCTGCTATCTTATACTCACATAAAGTTAACGTATTGTCAATGCTTTCTTTGAAATCACTCCACAACTTCAAGTTCAGACGGTGATACAATGTTACAGGTTTACCAAATAATTTCGTTGTTGTATGAAAAACCTGTTTTACTGTTTCTGAAAAAATACTTAGCAGTTGTTTGTTATGTTTGTTCTCTTGAAGACTGTTGGATCCCAGCAAGACTGCGATTATTACTGAAAGTAACAATAAAAACGTAGGTAGGTAATTACCCACATAGGTACTTACTTAAATATAGAGGTACCATCATGTAGCTACCTAGAAAGAAAGAAAGAAAAAAAGAAAGAAAGAAAGAAAGAAAGAAAGAAAGAAAGAAAGAAAGAAAGAAAGAAAGAAAGAAAGAAAGAAAGAAAGAAAGAAAGAAAGAAAGAAAGAAAGAAAGAAAGAAAGAAAGAAAGAAAAAGCATTTATTTGACACACGTCAGAGAACTCAATACATTGATACAATAATGAAATTAATTATGTGTCAAAAAGGTTTGGTTTCAGCATATGTTGTATGGTGTGGTGGCACCACACAACACTGGTTTTCAAGCCAAACCCTTTTTAAACTACTATAACATTGTACAGTTCACGCCAAGATTCTTTAGCGCCGAGCGAGGGTAGGGTGGGATAACCTCTCTCTCACCCTACGTGAGAAAGAGAGGTGTTACCTCCAGCCTAGCCTTGCTCAGTATCAAAGAAACTTGGCGCGTACTGAACATGATGGTACCTGAATAATAATATAGTATATTATCTAGTAGTAGTTGGGGGCTGCGCTCACACCATATAAAGTAGTTTAGGATTAGGATAGGTTTCAAAAATTATATATAACCACCTCTTAGTAGCAGGGGCTATCTGCCCCCCTAACATGCCGCTATCATGCCCGTTGACTATGAGCTGATGTCCGCTCATAAAATCGGGTAAACAGGCAAACTCCTCCCATATATATCATATAACACATATATATCGCCCAAAAGGGCAAATTGCAGGTAGAAAGCCTTCAGCATATACCGAGGCCATGGCTCACAGTTAATTCTTAATAAGACAACTGTAAACACAAAGGAGTTGTTTGTAGTCCGTATAGCACACGAGCTGATGCCCGCTCAATATGTGGGGACCCGGACATAGCAGGGAGGTCTGACTCCTGGGCATGGGTAATTCCATTTTTATCCAAAAAAAAAAAGAAAAAAGGATGCGCTCACACGTAAGGCGACGAGGGCGCGGCGAGGCGGGCGGCGAGCGAGATGCGATGGTGCAAGCGAGATGGTAATATCTTCATTTTCGCTTGCACCATCGGATTTTGCCACACCGCCCGCCCTGCCTTGTCCTCGCGCCGCTCGCCTCTTATGTGAGCGCAGGCTCTTAGGACATACCGTCTGTTGAAAGTTTGTATAAATCTGATTCTAAAACAAACTTAACGTTTTTGTCGAGTAACTTTGTCTTCAATTCAGCAATATATAGTGAAACGGTAGCTTTTATAGGATTTTCAAGCCATTTTTCGGAATCCTCTCGTAGCAAATGTTTATTCATAAGCCTTCTATTTTTCAACCACTCCTCGCCATCCATGAATAAAAGGCCTCTTTTAGGCCCATACAGCTTTTCATATAAGATCCATGGATCTGGTAAAACATGTTGTGGGTGCTTTCCTTCCAACTTTATAAATAACGATTTCATGAGTGTGGGCTCACTTACAAATACAAGATTTGTTCCGTTCAAATTTTCATAGAATATTGGGCCTAGTTGCTTATGTCGTTTGTCAATATATTCATGTAATCTGTAAAGTACATCAGCATCATGTTAATTAAAAGGAGGACTCGACCTAATATTACTTTAATCAAGTATGTGTTAAAGAAAATATATATACATGTATTATTTTGTTTAATCATATCAAGCTTTAATTCTCATAATAATGAAGTAAAACAAGCGTGATGACAAGTACAAAAAAGTGAACTGGGTGAGGTCGCGACTTTACGCCTTGTTATAGAGATGCTAGAACTATACTTACTGTAATCCACCGCCAGCTGCAAATATGTCTAATCTAGTACCAAACACCGGCAAAGATTTCGGGTGTGGCATGTCTTTGACTGAGAGATGTGATTTATTATAGCACTCATTTGTAATTTTTCTGTTTATGCTCTTAATATGTTTTACTACAGCGTAGCCGCGATGCATAATGAAATAATCTCGAAGTTTTATTCATGCGCTATGAATAAAAACGTATTTGGTATCTAGTTGCACGTTGTACGTCTTAATGCCGTGATTGCAATGATTTACTTCTCAGCTTACAATAAATGCAACTTGATCCGACTGGACACGTGTGATCGGGGGCCTGTAGATACAGAAACTGAAATAAAATCTCAGAGGTATACTTGAGCAAAAAGCCACAGCGGCCATCCATGCAACCATCAGAACTATTTATCAAACAGATTCACAAAATCATGCATGCACATGTTATTTGAATTGATCATCCCCTTACGGTATTTTATTTCTGTCCTTGCAGAAGCTGACCTAACTGATCAGTTTCTTAGGCAAGGATATAAAAGTACCAGTAGAACGGTGAATTTGAAAAACATTGAGTAGGTAACTAACACCCATAATTTATAAATAAGCATTTATCTACCACAAATTAAAAAGAAACTAATGTGCATCATTAGATAGTAATAGGTACTTTGAACTCATCACGGGTTAGTAACTTTTATACTATTACTTATTGGTTTCCCTTTTCACACCTGGCCCCACTTCATTTCTGACTGTGACTAGGTACCTACTATGCCTGTGTGATCTTGCAGCCACAGCAATTTATTTTAGGTATATCGATTCAATCATCACCTTAAGACGGGCAAAGCCAAGAAAAGTAATGTAGGATAATGCTTGCTTATGTTAATTTATTTCAATATAAAGCAACAACAACTGTATCGCTCTCCCTGTGATTTAAGTAAAATTTAAAATACCTTGTCTTCATATCCAGTCGTTAGAAAAAAAACCACTTTAGAGAAAGATAAAATACACACTCAAATACCAACATGCAAACAAATACTTATTCTATGTTTGAAAATTTGAACTTTCTTTTTTTGATGAATAATGTTTAGCTATTTGTAATTTACGATGAGAATGAGAGTTAGTTATGGGAGTAGGATACTTTTACCTGACTACCTACATTTTTTTTATATTTTTTGTGGTGGTTTTTTTTTCACCACTATTGCCACACTGATGCGAGGAGACTTGTCAAAATTGCAAGAATCATCTTCCTTCTTTCATGAATTGGTGAATTTGTGAGATTATTTTAGCGTAATAATTAAAACTGGATTACAATGACGCCAAAAATTAAGCCGGAAGAGGCAAAAAAGGCCGAAGCGGTGCCTGCTTCCGATGACTTGGTATGTACATATGTTTTACTCTGAAAATCCTCATTGTTTGGAAGTTATCAAAGCTTTGAATATGTATTTACTTGCCTTTGTTACCTATTTACAGTCCGAGGAAGACAAACGCCTCCAAGAAGAGCTTAATATGCTTGTTGAAAAACTACTGGTAAACATGACACTATATTAACAATAATCTTTTACACCTAACCTATTTTTGTTCTCTACATTTCGTTCCATTTATTCTAGGGTGACGATGTGAAGTTATACTTCCCTGCGCTGCAAATGCTGAGCAATCTCATCAGAACTTCTACCACATCGATGACGTCAGTGCCAAAACCCCTCAAGTTTTTGAGAGAACACTACCCAGCACTCAAAGATGTGTATGAGAAAATCAAGGATCCTAAGACAAAGAAGTTCTGTGCTGACGTTGTCTCAGTACTTGCAATGGGAGTCAGTGGTGCTCCAGTAAGTATTATAACAATTGTATTTCTGATAATACAAAATTAATGTTACAAAGGCTAACCTTAGAATGCTTTTATTTCAGGATGCAGCAGAGAAGAAGGAATGTCTTAAATATTGTCTGCTTGGAACTATGTCCAATGTTGGTGATTGGGGACATGAATATGTTAGGTAAATTATAGATGATTTTTCTCTACTTTCATTGTATGTTAGGAAAAACTCCCAGTCCAATGAGTCTATATAAATGATGCCTACAAACTTTAAGGATCTTTTTTTTTGCCCATTTAGGGTCAGAATTTGGTAAAAAAAAATCTTAGTGAGTCATTGCATCAAGAAAAGAACTTACCCTCCAAATTTCAGACTTCTAGGTTTATTTGTTTAGCCCATGCATTGATTAGTTTGTCAGCCAGGACTTGTTCTTTTAAAGAAGAAATAATTATTTCCATTTAAATAGCTAGTTTTACTAACCATTAACTAATGCTTTGCATTTATTTTCTCTGCCAATAAAAATATTTGACTTGATTTGATGCTTAGTTTACATCCTATGTGATGATATAATCCAATATGAATCAATCAGTGTAGGTTAAACATTTATTTAAAGGAGATCAGATAAAGTAATATCATCTTCATTATAGACAACTAGAAGGTGAGATTGCTGAGGAGTGGAAGGCTGAGAACATGGACGCACTCTTACCACTCGTAGTAGATGTGGTGGCGTTCGACATGCAGCACTCTGCCGAGATCCAGGCCTGCGATCTGCTGATGGAGATTGACAAGCTGGGGCTCCTCACGCAGCACATGGACCAGAGCAACTACCCCCGGGTCTGCTTGTATCTGATTGGGTAAGTGGTTACCTGTATTCATAATTTCTTTATCCTACAGTTTTACAGAGAAGTAAATTAACGTCTCATTGTCTACCAAAACATGTCCGCTATACCATTTATAATTCACTAGTAAGACCCCACATAGAATACCTAATAGAGATATTAGCGAAAACAAACCTAGCTCCACTGCAGACTGCACAGAATAAAGTCATTAAAACTCTCTTTGGCTACGATTTATTAACAAGTACGACTAAAATCAATACAGAAACAAAATTATTAAACATATCACAAACATACAAATATAACACATGCATACTTATACGAAAAATCCTTACAAAAGATATTCATACCCAAATAACTTTCACACAAAATATAGACCTGCGAATTTGTGTGACTAGACAAGCAAATAACATTGTTATACTACGCCACAGGACAAACTACGCTAAAAACAGCATAGTAGCAGAGGGGGCGTGACTGTTCACCAAACTACCGAAAGCTATAAAAGAGGCGAGATTACTACCAATTTATAAAAAACTCTTAAAAACATACATCTCAAAGTCACCACATTCATACCATAAATATTTAGATTTTTCAAGGACTACCCCACTTTAATGTCTCGCTCGTTGTAAGAAATCTATTTGTGTAATTATTTATTTGTGTTGTTTCTCAAGTAAGTGAATATTGTATTCTTTTTGAGAAATAAATATCTTAACCTCCTGAGACTTTCTGTCCTTAATTAAGAACATCCAAAACAATAAAATATTTTGTCCGAAGTATGTCACTCTGGCAATACTTTATGCAAGATACGGAAAATTCCCATGGAAAGAGATTAGAAAAAAAAGTTGCTGCACTCTGCCTAGTCTCTGTCACTTGTGTCAAACCAAAATAGGGACGCAACAACGTGGAGCGTATCGACAAGGTAAGTTAATCCATCATAATCATTGTTTTTTCTAAAACTATTAAGTTTTATATGTTTGAAATACAATTATCGACATCGGTACAGTAATTATCCGCTATTATTTCATTGATTTATCTCCTTAACCTCACTTTATTAGCAAAATTTCATCAATGTCCTAAATTTAGGACATAAGGTCCCTGCATGGTAAGATAAGATTTTTTGATGTTCCTATTTTAGGTCTTACGTTCTTAATATTAGTGTCTTTTCTGATTTCAGTTTTTCATGAAGATGCAATTCTTCAGGAGTTAAATGATAGCGAGGGTGATTTTAGTGCTTCCGATGATGATGAATGGTACGATCCACCTCAACAACGCGTAGAAGAATCAGTCCATGAATCACTCCCATCATCACCTTCCCCACCGCCACTGTCCTCATCACCACCAGTGCCATCGCCAGTACTATCTTTCTCTTCATTCATTCGGGGACGAGCCAGAACACGCGGACTACCGTCACTTGGAGCCAGAAAGAGTACGCTCAGTACGAGTACGCGGAAGGGGACGAGGTACTGCACCAGACAATCAAATACCTTCTACAGGTAACACTTGGACAGGAACATTTTGTCCAACAATACATAACTTGCACTCACCTAATTATGCCCAGAGAGATCATCGTAGTTTTGAAATGTTCTAGTATTTCGAAGACTACATAGATGACAGCATACTGGACAAAATTGTAGCAGCAACAAATGAAACAGAAACGATGAAGAGTCATAAAAACCTTCGGCTTACAATAAAGGAGCTGAAGACATTCATTGGCATTCATATGGTCATGGCCAGTTTTGGATATCCGCAAATCAAAATGTTCTGGGAAAAGGCAAGGCGAATTCCGATAGTATCAGATAACATGACACGTGACAGATTCTTTTCTCTGAGATCACGGCTAAAAATAGTTTTTGTCAACGATATCTCAGAAAGTCAACATGCAAACTGACAAAGAATGGAAAGTAAGACCTTTGTTTGATCGTGTCTGTGTAGGATGTCACGCTCTACCTAAATCAGAACATATTTCGATAGACGAAATGATGATACCATTTTCAGGTCAATGTAGTATCAGACAATACTGTCCTAACAAACCCAATCCCGTTGGTCTCAAAGTATTCGTTATGGCCAATCCAAATGGATGTATTTGTGACATGAAAATATACGAAGGATCCACAACTTTCCCACAGGATGATGGTTTCAATTTAGGAGAGTCCGCCATTTTGCATTTGACCATGTCATTAGTTCGCGGGCACTTTCTCTACTTCGAAAGCTACTTTTCCACCGTGAAGTTGATGAAAGAATTGAGTCACCGTGGTTTCAATGCAACTGGAACTATCATGAAAAATCGCGTGCCTCGAACTGCATCATGACGCCTGATAATCAGTTCTCTCTCAAAACAGGACCGTGGAACTTCTGAGGTTGCAGCTTCCCAAGATGGTAAAATTGCAATAACGAAATGGTTAGACAACAAAGCAGTTTTACTAATTTCAACATGTCAAGCTAACGAAAATATGGATGAGTGTAAGCGATGGGATAAACGGAACAAACTATATGTACAAGTTCCACGGCCTGAAGTTATCAAAATGTACAACGCTAACATGGGCGGCGTTGACTTGGCAGACCGAATGATAGCGGTCTGCCCGATGCGGTCATGAACTCGAAAGTGGACGATAAGGTTCATTTTCCATATGATTGACAACGCCGTATCAAACGCCTGGCTGTCATATCGGGAACAATGTAGACTGCGCAACAATGTCTTGCATACGATACCGCAGCTTCGTGAGTACAGATTAAAGTTAGGCATAAAGCTTATTGAAGAGAATACGGTATTAGCAGATGATGAATATGTAGAGGATCATTTAGAACTGCCAAGCCAGCAAAAGAAGAGACGGTTCACAATCAATCCTTTGCCAACCCACCTGACTAGAATGTCTAACGCAAAACAAATGGCAAGATTTACAAAAAAGCAGCAGAGATATCGCAAAAAAGAGCTAATATTAATAAAAATTGTGAGAAAAAATAAAAGAGGTTCATTTGTAAATAGAGAACGAGCATCCTTAATTAAAGACAACAAAGTTTGTAGTATGAAACTGAGGTCCTTTATTTAGTACATTGAGAAAAACCAGATTTCCACAAACAGGATTTTTTTCAGTATTTTATCTTGCTTCTGCACTATGTCAAAATGCTATACTCAAAGTTTCAAGAAGAAATTCGAAAAATACCTACTCTGGGACTCAGGAGGCATAAACCTTAGTAATAATAGATAAATAATGTACAAAGGCGGGCTTTACTCCTTATCTCAGATTGTAACATATTCTCCCACCTTTTCCCCGGAAGTGGTTATAGGCTGGTGAAAAGATCACCAAAAAAAATCCCCTTGTCTTGGATGTTTATATGTTTGTGACATCCATGTTTCTGGTTCCCACTAGATAGGGTATTCCAGTGTGGGGCCAGAAGTAACGTATTTGCCTTTATGTAAATGTTATGATATCTAATTGGGTAATTTTCCAGCTGTGCCAGCTACGTGGTGGAGCCAGAGTCCAAGGAAATTTTGCAGGGTGTGCTTGACACATATATCAAGTTCGGGGAGTATCCGCGGGCGCTGCTGGTGGCGATGCAGTTGAACGACAAGACTAAGTGCGAGGAAGTGTTCAATGCATGCAGTGATCTGTGAGTCTTCTTCATATATGCATTTGATTTCTTGCTCACACACGTTACTTTTGATAAGTGACAGTAGATGTCAATAGTCAGTGGTATTTAAGGTTTTTAACATTTTAAGCATGCGCCGCCGCCTCTACCCCCTCCACGCGGCATTCAGAGGCTTAGAAACCCGCCGGGGCCTGTAACAGTATGTGCTAACAAGCCTTTCCAAGAGTCATTGTCAGAAATCAGCATTGTGATCGATTATACCATAGTCGAACTTTAGTTGCTAATATTTTCCCCCCACTGTCACAGCCTGGTGAAGAAGCAGCTTTGCTACATGCTCGCGCGCCAGTACATTCCGATCGATGTGGATGATGAGGACCTTCGCACGATTCTTCTAAACGCTCACATTAATGACCACTTCTTGAGTCTAGGTAGAGAGGTAAGTGAATGTAGTACATACAAAAGTTTCTTATGTTTTTCTAACTTGCATCAAAAAGATGGATGATTATGAAAAGATTCAATCCAGTTATTTGAAAACACTTATTAGCCCAATTTATAAAGCACAGCTAACACTCTAGCTGCTAGAGTCTAGCAAACAAGTAAAGCCGGATCTGTCAACATGTTAAGCTAACCTGAGATATTTACTCCATTCTCCAGCTCGACATCATGGAGCCGAAGACCCCTGAAGAGGTTTACAAGACGTGGCTGGAGACGGCCGGCACCGCTATGCGGCCGTCCCTGCTGGCGGAGCACCCGGTGGACTCCGCGCGCCAAAACCTCTCCGCGACCTTCGTCAACGCATTCGTGAACGCAGGCTTCGGGCGCGACAAGCTAGTCACTACTGAAGATGGCAACAAGTGGATGTACAAAAATAAGGACCACGGTAACACTGATACTGAAGCTGTTTACTCATTGGGATAATTACGCAAAACTTTTTGGTATAGGGCACTATTAATATATATATTTTTTAATAATAATACCTTGGACCCTATTGACACACATTGATCTAGCCCCAAACTAGGATTCGCTGTATCTTGGGTACTAGACAACGATACACATACTTATATAGATAAATATTATACTTAGATAGATAAACAACCATGACTAGGGTACAAGTATCCGTTCTCGTCAAACAAATATTTGGCCCCACCGGGACTCGAACCCGGGACCCTTGGCTTCGTAGGCAGGGTCACTGCCGACTCGGCCATTCAGGTCGTCTATTGTTGTTGTACTATTGTAATATGTCAGACATCAACAGTAAAGTTCTATGGATATTGGCAATTAATTTCTCTGATTGGTAACCCTGCATAAACTTACTTTAATTACTTAGTTTGTGAATAATTTGTAACCTGTCAGATGAACGAAACGAACTAGGCCCATACTAAGCTCAATAAGGCTTATGTTATGACTACACGACCATGATATATTTAATAGAGATAAATAATAATACCTTGGACACTATTTACACACATTGATCTAGCCCCAAACTAGGATTCCCTGTATCTTGAGTACTAGACAACGATACGCATACTTATATAGATAAATATTATACTTAGATAGATAAACAACCATGACTAGGGTACAAGTATCCGTTATCATCAAACAAATATTTGCCCCCACCGGGACTCGAACCCGGGACCCTTGGTTTCGTAGGCAGGGTCACTGCCGACTCGGCCATTCGGGTCGTCAAAATACTTATGTAGATACATAGAAAACATCCAAGACTAAGAAACAAATATTCATGCTCTTTGCTTACTTACTCTGTGTGTGTTACAAACACTAGTGCCCTTTATGTAGAACTACTTTTGACAGTTTTGTTCCCCAATATACCTAATGGCGATTATCGGAGTAGGTTCCTGCAGTAGTGTGGAGTGGCGTAGGAGGGGTGCCATCAATGACAACCCTTCACTTCATTGACGTTTCGCACCATACAGTAGACGTCACGAAAACAACCCACCTTTACTCGAACAAAACAAAGCACGTCTTTCTACTGACCGCCCGTACTCTGGTCCCACGAGCCGGATCGCCAATGTTTTCCTACGAATCTAACGGGCTATTCAACTAATCCCCATCAATAGGGATTTGTGAACTTTTTTTCCACAAACCCCCCTTACAAACTCTATGAGTCATCAATGGGGATTTGTGGAATAAAAGTTCCTTCCTTCTGACCGGCCGTGCTTTGGTCCTTCGAGCCGTCCACATATGTTTTCCAACTAGCCTGCCCTGTACCCGCCCCGCAGGCATGCTGTCCGCCGCCGCCTCGCTCGGCATGATCCACCTGTGGGACGTGGACGGCGGACTCACGCCCATCGACAAGTACCTGTACACGGCGGACGAGCACATCAAGGCGGGCGCGCTGCTCGCACTCGGCCTGGTCAACTGCGGCGTGCGCAACGAGTGCGACCCTGCGCTGGCGCTGCTGTCCGACTACGTGCTGCACTCGAGCACCAATCTAAGGATCGGGAGTGTGCTGGGTGAGAACTTTTTTGAGTTGTTGTCAAAACTATATTTCCACACCACTACTGCTCGGGAATGTGGCAAAAGTATTGAAGCTGAATTGTTGTAAGAAAACACTGATCTCAATCAATATTTATTTTTAACATATCACTGCCAACTTGTTTACAAGTGACGAATGTCAGATAATCTTTCTTTAGTTTCATCACCTATCCTTAAACGGAAGTAAAAGAGTGCGTAACGTGGGCTGTCGACTGCGGAAGATGGCGGACTCCGTCAGGCGGAGTTCCAAACCAAATTTATATTAAAATAAATTTTCTGTATAAATAATTTGATTTCCTCGCACCATTCGTGAAAAACACAATGTAATGTCTCGGCCAAAAGTGCAATAGATGGAGTCGTCTCTTAGAGGACTCAGTCGTCGATCTATTGCTCAACTTCCAGCTTCTACAACAATCTACTATTCCGTCATCTTCTTTACTACAGTGAGGAGTGGAATTTTCCCCGAATGTGTTACCGAAAACACAGGTTATTTACACAACTAAAGGAATACCTAACGGTGATGGAAAACATCGGGAAGAAACCTTCATGTCTCAATAGCTGTGGCAATAGGCTAGCCTTCTGTTACATGAAATAGAGTATTGAATAACTGGCTAAACGTGGCCACGACAATTCCACTGCTACTCGGGAAAAGGCGTGAATATGATTACACATCTCTGATACACCCTGTATTGTCAAGAATTTCTCAAGCATTATTCTACGTCTTAAAAAAAGAACCACTCACAGGAACTAAGAAGCGATACCACAATACAATAGTTATTTGTGTCACAAGGGAGCAAAATGATGTATTTACGGCGAGGGCGGTACATTGAATCCAGAGTGAAGGGAAGGATTTTACGATAGAATCCTGAGCGAAGCGAGGGTTTCTAAGTTAGAATCCTGAGCGTAACGAAGGATTCAAGCGTTAACGCCCATGACGAAAACAATTTTGCTCCTGAGTGACACATATTCAACTTTTCACACCGACTATGAGGAAAATTTAAATTGCTCTAAAAAAAAATAACTATACTTTAAATTAAACTTTTACCGTAATCGAACAACGTAAACATTTTTTTTTATATAATGATGGATTGTGAAGGATTAGGGAAAGGTCACCACAGATAAAATATTCCTGTGTACTTTTACTATTGTGTAAAAATAATCGAATCGAATATTACGGATATTGTTTCGGATATCAATATTCATTATATCACAATAACAGTCATCGATAGTTTTGATTTCAGTAAAACATATAATTTATTGTAACACTTTTTTTAAATATTACGAAAAATTCATAAATTTTGATATGACGTTGTTAAGGTGATATGTAAATAATAAATCAAAGCTCGAGGGGCGTGGTTTAACCAAGAACGCGGGGAGCGCCCCCCGATGAATACATCGCAAGCGGTCAGCGAGCCGGCAAGGCGGCGCGGCAGGCCGGCGGTGTTTCAAAGCTTTAGAATAGAGGAGGCATGGAGTCGCCAAAAATATAATAGGTTTAGGTTAGTATTCCCGCTAATTAAATTTAATTATTATTAGCAAACTTTATTTAGTTTTTTGCTTTATTTAGTAATGATAACATAAATAAAACTCTCGAGCTATATATGTTGTTATAAAAATGTTTATATTTTATGACACGCTTCTGATGGGGCATTTTGCAAACGAGCAAAAATATAAACAAGTATACTTGTACGGTAAATTTCCCTATTCTCAGAATAAATTCTTGTATACCACCTACACTACTGAACCAATCTGGCCTATATTACACATATATATCGCTTGTTTCTTATAATTTAGTAGTTGTAGTGATTTAGAGGCTCGAAAATCGCGATATTCGACACCTATGAGACCCTAGGCCCTAGATACGAATTTGAGAGTTGAAGCAAGGGAAGGGTTAAGAGAATATCTGACAAATTTAATTTTGCTATGAATTTTTCTTTCAAATAAAAAACAGCGTTTATCATAATTATAATTTATATAATATAATTTATTTAAAAGTCACTAAAATCTATAACAATCCTACTTTTTTCTGGGACTACAGTAACAGTTCTCTCGTCTTCATTAAATTGTTCATCTGAAACATTTGCGCTGCATGATTTATTCTCTTTGCTCGGAACATTGCCATTAGTTTTTTTGATTACGTATTCTGGATCACGGATCGTCTGATTTCTTGTATACCGTGGATCCACCAGTTCTGGTAAGAGGCAGTCTAAATAAAAAGACAATAACTTTGGCTCCATTTTATCTTTCCAAAACTTGTCATCCTTGCAAATTGTATGTGTTTTTATTTTGTTTTTGCCATACCAAACTGCCAACAAGCATTTGTCTCTTTTACATATGTGCATTTGCCCTTGGGCTTGTATATACCAGTCAGATTTTTCATTGACTTCGACCTGTCCTGTTTTTTTATTACAACGCCAGAAATGCATTTTCCCTTCTTGAATTGCAGCTTCAATTCCTATTTTGAATGGTGCTATGGGACATTTAATTTCTATCAGCATTTCTTCTGTGATGCCATCTGGCGTTGCACCAAGAAATGGGTAGGTTTCGTCGATAAAAAGCCCACAACCTTTTATTTCTTGATTTATTAGCCCAGATAATTCCTGTAAGGCCATTTTCTCATGTTTCCTTCCATGGTTTATGGAGGCCACATGGTCAATGTTTGACCTGTATAGCATGCTTTGTACTATATTAGCACAACTATTAGTTTTTACTCTTTTTACTACTCTGCCAAAGTTTGAGGCAGTTAACAGATTTCGCCGTAGTTCTAGCCATTCCCCACTGTCACTTTGCAATATTGTCCTTTGTTCTATATCATTGCGTTCTTCCTCTGTTTTTTCTAGGTTTTTCAAAAACGTTAATTTCGCCAGCTCATAAGTACCAGGATCCATGTCAGGCTTACTGACATTTTCCCCATAATCAAAGTTTATCTTTCTAGCTATCAACTTTCGATTTTTTTTTCTTTTTAATGTCCGGTTGTATTCTCTTTTATTTTCTACTACTTCTTCATATTTTTTGATCTTAGCTAACGGACTTTGATCATGAATATTTTTACCGACCGTTGTCAATATTTTGCCAGAATTGAATGATACAACTGCTCCCGCACATCTGGCTTGGTAAGAACGCTTGAGAGCATAATTCACCCTCTTTCCACCAACAAATTTTGCGACAACTCCGTTAAATCTTTCCACGACATTGCTGTCTACATTTTCAATAAGACTTCTTGATTGCGACGCAACATTTCCCACTAAGTATCTAATACGTTGCCATAGTTGGCTGTTGAACATCTTTTTGTTATCTTTTGCTGTTTCATCGCTGCAAATGTTTTTGTTACACTCTTCATGGGATCCAAAAGCATGACAAACCGATACTGTCACATCTTTGTGCAAGTTTTTGATACCCTCAGATTTATTACCTTGATCACCGTGGAAACCTATGGCATCACAGATGTACTTGCGTGTGCTCATAATTTTTTCAGTAGTTATCAATTTTCTTTCTGCTAACTTATATGCAGTATCTGTTTTTATTGTTTGCATTTTGTTACAAAAATTTCTTAGTATATGATTTCTACAGCCTATCTTTTCAACAGTGATCGAAGGATATGGCCGTGTGTCCAAAATTTTTGCATAAGTGCTACTGTCGCCATCTGCAATATATCTTCCATAAATAAGACCATGCATATCTATTGACCTTTTAAATCCCTCAGCAATTATCGTAGATTCCATGGACGCGGAAGCCCCGCTGAAATTTTTAAAGCACTCGTGGTCTTTCACTTTCTCTTTCCTTTTATCTGCTCTAGCACAAATGCAGCAATATTTATTTTTAACAGACATATATAGAACTTGACCAAATCGTCTCCCAATGATGGCCGCAGCACCTGATAATGCGGCATAATTAGTCTTGTATGAGCGTTTGCACCAGCAACCATCTAATATGACATCGATTATGGGTATTCCGTCCTTGGTGACACTTCCTTCTTTCAAAGCTGCTTCTTTTTCACGTTCGCCAGCCTTTCTCATTTCCTCCCACGCTGTCACTTCCCATTCATCAAAAACCTCATCTTGGGCTTTTTTGTATCTATAACTAGTCATGGCTGGTAAATCAAGAGATGCCGATAATTGATTCAGTTGAGCATTACCACACCCTGCCGCTATCATCCCCGAAACTGCCATTTTATTTAAATTTTCTGATGAATTCTTTATGGTGAAATCTTTTTTACATAGTAAGCATACAAATGAAAATTCCGATGACAGGCAAGACTGTTTTTCTGATACCAGTTTCATTGTATAGAAGTTGCACTCAAACAACGATGGATGCTTAGATATTTCAATTAGTTTATCCAAAAAAAAAATTATGTCAATTATTCTGTGACCAGTCACACTGCTGTCTATTAAATTCTGAAACAAGATAAATAACACATATTTAATTCAGTAACACTCAGTTTTTTTTTTGTAGAATTATACTTAACTACAGAACAAAATAGACCAGTTATTGACCAAAAAAAACAGATTCCTGATCATGATTCAATCTTCGAAAAATCAAAACTCACATCATTATTTTCAGTCTCTATTTCATATAGTTGAAGCCCACCATCGTCGCTGACTTCCACTGAGTGCTCGATGTCATCGTCATGTGGTCTCTTCCTCGAAATAATGCTTAACCTAAAAATAAATAAAACGGTAACTATTGAAAGCAAACTACTTATTATGAATATTTTATATTTTTTTACTAGGTATTTGAATTGCAAAAAATCTAAGTGGGACCAAAGGCATTCCACAATCTGTAAACTGCTGAATTACGTAAAATTAGTTTTATGTGTCTGACTTTCAACCAGGTAGCTGTTTAGGCAAAGAGAGTGTTTAAAGCTAAGATTGTGCAGTGCTACATTCCTTTTGCCACCACTTATAATCCTTGAATGCTCTTCTCTTTATAAATTGGCAAGAAATTCGCAATTTTCCACGATAATTTGGGGGGACTTAAAATAAGTTACAAAATAATTTAGTCACCTTTTTTTTTCCAATAACTTGGCAGTTGGAAATTGTTGATCGTCCAAACTTAAATATGACATTGGCGCATCTATATTTTGTTCTTCTGTTGCTGATGTTTCGCATTTATACGAAGTCAGCTCTGTTGCTGTGATTTTGTAGGATTGGTTTTCGCTGTAAAATAAAATTTGTATCTAAATATTCAATGAAAACCAAAACGAAAGTAGCAATGTAAGAAATAATTAAAACCTACAAAATATGCTACATACATGATAAGGTTTAAATTGTTTTTTTTTTATTGGTTTCCTATCTGAAATATATTTTCCATGAAGATGCTTTATTAAACTTATTCGCACATGTGATAATTACAAAGTCATTGACACTTAATTAATTCACAATTCTTTATTGAACACAGTTATTTAAAAAGATACATTAAGTGAAAACATATGTACAAAGGCGAGCTTATCTCTAAAAAGAGATTTCTTCCGGCAAACCAACGCATGACTCCCAGAACATTTATCAAGAAATTTTATTTTACGAGATTAATTAAGGCATATAGTTTGCTTACCCATTTTTTTCCAAAAAGTTGGTAGTTGGACATTGTTGGTCGTCCAAATTTAAATATAATAATGGCGACTCCATCGTTTTGTTTTCCATCGCTGCTGTTTCGCATGCATGCTCTAATGTCAGCCCTGGCGCTGTCATTTCGTCGGATTGATTTGCTCTGTAAAATAAAATTTGAATCTAAATATTCAACGCAAACCAAACCACTAAAGTTTTTTAGCAACATTTGACGGAGACGCGACAAAGTTCAAAATATTTATAATTTACAGAATCAGTTTCTACATTTCAATTATTTTTTCCACGAAAATACCTACGCTCAGAAAGTCAATTCTATAGACCATATTTTTTGGAACCAACCATGAAAACGCGAAAAAAATACCAGCTCCTCATTACATTTCCGCCCATTAGGTAGGTATTGCACTTCTATGAAACAGCTGATGTTTATTACGTGATTTCGAGGTTTGCCCTAAAGAAAAATATGTTCTATGATGTAGGTCTCTTCAAATATCTCTACCTACACGTTTTATGCATCGAACATGGGATGAATATAAAGACATGAATACTTACTTTTTATTTTCCCTCATTTGAAGAGCACTTTCTCTTAGATGTTTCAAGTGGTTGGTTTTGTTTACTTTTCGTTTGATTCTGTTTCTATTCCCCATATCGGCAATGTAATTAAAACCTGAACGTTATTTATTCACTTATTAAAAACTTCCGAGTACCGATTACCGACACAGGACTATCTCGGACAGAGGTCACGGGCTAACTGGGTGGGAATACGAATCTAAACGAAAGTGACAGCGTTAATTACTACCACATAGGATAAAAAGAGAGCGTAAACAATGCGCTTGACTCAAACTAAGATAAAGTGGCGCCAAACCACATAATAATTGTTTTAAAATAAACCACATTACTTTTTCAAAAATATTTTTCGGGAGAATTTACGAATACATAAAACTTACATTTTGAATGCAATTCCGCAATGAAATTATTTAGGATTTCAGACTTACAGGAAAAAATAAAACAATTTAGAGGTATTTTCGTAATTAAATTCTATCGAGAAAATTGTATCCAATCGCGTTTTCCTTTTGTGAGAATCTTAATCAAATACTCAATAAACGTTAACCCAAAAATCAAATCTGTAGATGACTTTAAAGTGGAGTAAATGGATTTGAAATAAACCCCATTTTTGTTTTGTATCGTCTTAAAGTTAAAACTTGAACCATGTTCGTTTTTAATCGACTACGTCATCGTTGTCGATTGTAATGTAATTTCATAATTACATTCTATTATTTTAATCTGTGTTCAATTGGCACATTGCGTAAAAGCTGCATGCCAATGAATAAATTAAAAAAGTAGCTTGAACAGAAAAGTAGCATTTTGCTCCCTCTCGTCGTGGAGCAAAACTTACTTTTCCGAATGAAAGGTGTGAAAATAACTGTTCGATTAAGAAGCGAGATCTCGCACGACTGTTTGTTTAAAGCGATGACCAACGATGACTCCAAAAATTACTACGGCGCTTCCTGATCTCTTAGTATGCCCCAGTAGAAATCGACATTAAAAAAGGCTAAAATCGCAAAGCATGTTGTAGTTCTGGGTTTTTAGTATGTTTTTTGGGACTGTTAATCCAAATTTTCAACTTCGCAAAACTTAGGCTCGCTGCGCACCACGCGCAAAACTGCGAAATTTTGGGATTTTTTTCACTTCTTGCTCCAAAATTCATAAACTGAGACCACATCATGCTTTGCTATTTTAATACCTTACCATACCATCTCAGCGCACAGAAATTCGACGAGGGGCGATGGATCAAGTCTATCACTCGCCGGCGAATTTCCTTAGACCGAAACCAGTACCTGTTGTAAAGTCACTTTTTTAAAAAGAAGGTATGAGGGAGTTTCTTGCCGTTTCTTCTTAACCCCGAGGCCCACCTTCCGAAATGTTGTAGACTTTTTTTTATATAAAAAAATGACTTGTAGTTATAAGTAAGTATAATTTTGACGTTATTATTTATATTCAATAAAAAATGAGTTTTGAGTCTTGAACGTTAAAATCTACTGAGCTACAGTGCTTAATAACGACGATCCCTGGACTTGTGATTTTAACCATGCTCATGTGCCAGATCGTTCGCACCCAGCGCCTCCTAGCGTTGTCATCGATCTTGCTCGATTCCGAATAACATCCCGTTATTCGTTAATTCAAATCGATTAATAACTTCAATTTCATATAAACTGCCGGATCTATTTTGCCCGGGATTGTTGTACCTGAACAACAAGGAGGCTTCTTGGTGGGAACATATGGACTATCTTCATTGTGTATGCTTCTGTGAAGGTTTGGGCATCGCGTACGCGGGCACGCAGCGCGAGGACGTCCTCGCACACCTGCTGCCCGTGCTGAGTGACGCCGCCGCGCCCGCGGAGATCTGTGCACTCGCCGCCGTCGCCTGCGGACTCATCGCCGTCGGCTCCTGCAACGGCGACGTGAGTACACACACGCAGTCAAAATTTAATGACTGGGCAACTTTTGGAATTCGTAAAAGTAGAGTAACAAAATACCTATAACTTTGATAGAAAAATTCAAGACTATGTTAGAAAATATCCCAAAACTTTTAAGTTGGTTTGTCGAATTACAAAAACTTTACATTTTCATAGAAAATTGCAAAATTCAAACAATACAATGAAAACGATTAGGCAATTAATAAACCGTGAAACTGGCAAAGTTATACCTACGGTCAATGATTTCTGCTTGAATTTGATGTTTTCGAAGAAGAAATTTCGAAGCATTCTTCACTAATATACTATAGAGCATCGAAACTCACCTCCATAAGATTTTTTTAAAACAGCTGTACAGTGACATAGATGTCAAATTTAATCATTATATCTATATCATTAATCTTAGCTTATATATATCGAATAAATGTGTTGACGTTGGATATTTCCCAAACCTCATGAAACATAGTAAACTGATACGTCTGTTCAAGTCAAGAGACAAGGGTGATCCTTCAAATTTCGAACCAATATCTGTTCTTTCAGCACTAAGTAAAATATTTGAAAAGATTATACTCAATAAAATGCTCTCACGATTCAACCGTACCGTAACCACCGTAACCGTGTTGCTTGCTGATACTTCACTGGTCTTCAAGATTGCGAGACAAAACATTTTTTCAAAATATTTTACAAGGTTATAACCTTAAATTGGTTCTTAGTTAAAATAATGTATTTTTTATCGCTGGTAAACCAAGTGTATCAAATTCTCTTCCAAATGTCAGGCAAGTTGAGACCAGTTTAGTGTTAGACAGCAACACGTTAGAATTAGTAAATGACACGAAATTTCTTGGAATGACCACTGATATCAAATTGAAGTGGGGACCCCACATAGATAAATTAGCTGGTTAAGTTCATCAGACAAAACACGGATGTGGCTACAGTAAGGCTAGTCTATTTTAGTAACTTTCGTGTCATGTCTTATGGTATCTTGTGTGTTTTATATTACAGAAAAGTACTAATCAAGCAATTTATAATTTTAAACGCACATATGTTAATATTAACAGAAAATAAAGAACTTTGAATTATGACACACACACACACGCGCGCACACACTCTGCAGACCTAGGGCAACTAGAACTTGGACGTATCAATGATGAGATTACTGTGACTAGGTTTTTTTTGACAAGTCTAAATGTAAACTTCATTTTACATGCAAATTCCTTTTTCCGCCTTCTAACCTCAAAATAGCACCTTCGCGGCTTGATTTTGGGTTCTCAGGCGGAAAAATTATATTCGTGACTCGTTCGGAAAGGCTTCTTTACGAACTCATACGACATGTACTATTGCAGGTGTCGTGCGCTATCATCCAGCGTCTGATTGACGACAACAAAGAGCTACACACCTCTACCTACGCCAGATTTTTGCACCTGGGACTTGGACTATGTTTCTTGGGTAAGTTTTCTACTGTAGAATCACGAGTTCATGTCTTATTAGCCAATAACTATACTCCGTCTTAATTCAGTCCAATCGTTAAAGTTGAAAAAACTCTCACCGTGATTTCACCCTCTAAGATTGTTGTTTCACAGCATAGGGTAGGTTATGTTCTTATCCAAGATCTATACCAAAATTTATGAAAATTGCTTCAGCGGTTTAGCCAACGTACAAACAAACTGACACGCTTTTCTATTTTGTAATTTACCTAGTGTGGCCATAAATTTTGACCCAAGGAAAATTGCGCCTAAATGATTTTATATACTTAACCAAAATAGAATATATTCAATAATATTCGATATTTCCTATTTGATCAGATAAACTGATGTTGTTGATATGTGACCACACCCACCGGCTTGGCGAATGTAATTCTAGGCAGATTGTTGATAAAAGAGTTTTCATTATATAAACATCCGAATTAAAAGTGTAGTCGCTGTTGATGGATTTGCATGATATGCTCATCATCCCCTTGCAGCTGCTTTCTTTACCTCCAACTCCTGATATCACCCCTTTGCATCTCTGACGTCGCAAGTATAAACTTTGAGCTGCATTTTCCGTGATAAGGGATGTTTGTGAGCCTTGGTCGAGAAGGGCCCACATGATAATATGATATCTCCCTTGAATTTTTAATATAGCTGTGTTCAAAAATACTTCAGGAACTTCTCGTTGCAACGATACATGCGTGTTACTCTTCCCTTGCTGTGATCGATCAATTGTAGGGCTGGACGACGTATTGTTGACGGCTTTCTTGAATGCTTCACAAAAAATGCTATAATGAATCCCACGGCAAGTTTGGTATCGTTTTTCCGAGAAACATGCTTTACCTCCATGGTCATAAAGGCAATTATGGCATAAATTTAGTTTTTGTACCTAACTGCGTTTCTTTTCGGGGTCATCTCTAAATAATTCTTGCAAAAATAAATTCCATGTTCATTATTCTTGCAAAGTGGACATTTAAACTGTTCTAGATTATATTGAGAGCTTGTTGCGAAACTGTAGGCACTCGACTGCTGCTAAAAGCTTGCTTGTTATCTTGATCGTATTTTAATTTTGATATTTTGATTTTGATTGATTACCTTGATTATGACTTTGTTTCTGTGAAGCGTTTTCTTGCTTCCTTCGGAAGAATTCAAGGCTGGTGTACTTTCCTTCCAGGAACTTCAGAAATTCCTTGAGTGATGGCATCTCCCTTGGGGCCTTGATGTAATCGATGTAGTCATTATGCGTATCTGAGTCCAACTTTTCTGACAATATAAACACAAGTAAAATGTCGTTGGCTATGTCACCACCCAGGTTTTTTCCGGCATTTATACACTCGATCGTTTTGTTATGCTTGCGTTTGATGGCTTTAACTAAAGCTTGCCGTATGAATGGCAAACCTATTAAGATTTTTACATGAGAGTTGACAATTTTCTTTTTGTTATCATATCTTGTAGTCAAAATGTCCCAACAGGTTGCATAATTTTTCGAGCTTATCTGGAGATGTGAGACTGATCTCTCCGGCTCGTCTCTCAGCTTGCTCCTGAGATACTGCATCTTTTGTGCATTGCTTAGTGTCGGATCATTATGTATCGCTTCCGAGAACAGATCCTTAAACGGTATCCATTGATTAAATTGACCGCTGAATGTTGGGATGTCTATCTTCGGGGTAGATTTCTCGCGGTGTACCATCGACCACGTTGCTGTTGATTCCTCTTTTGAGGTTATTGTAGATCGTTTCCGATTTTAGGAACGTCCGTTCATAGTCTTGATCTATCTAACTCCCAGTGAACTTTGTCGATAACTTTCCAACGCTCGCCGATGCTACGAAGAAGATCTTCTAATTCCCACTTTTCTGATACCGTCTCATCCGTTTTGCTGTTCGTGCCGGTTGATATTGACTCGCCGAACTGATATTAATTTTTCCCTCCCCCCACCGCGGCTGGTACAACTTGCTTCACAACGTCGGCTTGTAAATCTTGATAATTTTCCAAGATGTCCTTGATGCTCAAGTATTTTAGCCTGACTCCTTCGTAGTGATTTTCGAAGCTTGATCTTATCCATCGCTCCCTTGCTTGATGCTTGCTTCTTGCTGCTTGATGAGAAGGTTCATGGTTTCCGCGGCCATGTTGCTTGATAATAAGAGTTATAATTGGAAATATCTTACTTGATCTGACTAGATAAATTGAAACGAAATCCTGCTATCTTCCCTCCTCGTCGGCAGCTCCTTGATTAAGCCGGGCCGTTGATAATGCTGATGTGCCAGAATGAGAATGTCCTGATCCTCGCCCCACTGGCCGTTGCTCCTTGCTTGAGCAGGCCCGTCGCACTTGATTGATATTCATAAAACGATTCGATTCCTTGCTTGAATCGAACGCGCACTGATAGTTTAGTAATCACGCACAATCACTATTTGTTTTCACGAAAAATGACGCACGCTTTTCTCACGCCGTAGGTCTAAAGTATGTCAAATGTTTCACGCGACGCGACGGTTTCGAAGGACCAAAAAAGATGTACAAAAAGATAAATGAAAAATTTGATAAAGGGTCTTGTATTGATTATTGTTATATATTATTAATTATATTAGGATTGATAAGAGCCACACGGTGTGCTGGCTGTCCGTACGTGAGCTGGTAATAATTAATGGTTGATAAGTAAAGCAAACCGCGTGACCTCAATTATAAATATTGCTACGGTGGCAATGCACCTTACACGCTATGTTTTTTGGTTAAGTACAATTTAAAATACACTAAATTATTCATAAACTCAAATCGCTCTGCTTTTCTCTGAATAACTACGCATTCTTTTAAAAAAATGTGTTGCACGCGGCACGCACTACCTCCTCTGGTATGTTATCCCATATCTTAACCAAACCTTCCTTGAATGATTCCAAATTCAGGCCACCTGTACTCCCGATACTTTCTAAGTTGTATCCCCATATGGAAAAGTCCAGTGGGTTCAAGTCTAGTTAAGATGAAGGCCATTCTTTCCATGGTACAAAATCGGGAAAATTAGCTCGACACCAGTCCTGAGTGCGGTGAGATTTCTGGAAGGGACCGCTATCTTGCTGAAAATAGAAATAATCGTCCCCACACAAGCTTCATGCATTCTCCAGGAAATGTATCTGCAAAACGGTCTCGATGTGGTATTTTTATGGATTTTAACACCTCTGTCGATGAAAAGTAGCGGCGACTTTCCTCTTGGACATATCGCTCCCCATACCATGACAGCCGGCCGACGCACTTTGTAATTGTTGATCGGATATTTCTCAACCAAACACTATAGATGCGATAATTCTGCTGATTATCTTGTAATAGAGACATTTACGTCGGAAAATATTATGCAATCATCCGCGTGCCAAGCAAGCATTTTTTCACTCTAGCTTTTTTTGAGCATCGTTCAATATATCAATTTATTGCTTCTTATGATAGGCTTTGAATCCAAGATCGTTTCACAGAGTTCGGCTCCTTGATCGTCGTGAATTTTCATATCTTTGGCAAGTTTGCTAGCACTCTAAGCCGGATTTTGTATAATTCGCTCACGAACACATTTGATGAACTCTTCGACACGAACACATGGTTTCTGGCCAAGTTTGCACCTGATTCTCGATGATCCAGTTTCTTTGAATTGTTTTATCAAAGCAGATATAAATGGGCAAGTATTTAGCTTCCTTAAAATCTCGCACGGTCTGAAATTTTGTTTGTACAATTGTACGAGGAGTTCGCGTTTTGCTTCCATTGTGGTAAAATACATAAGACACGATATGAACTTGTCATTTTACTTTTACGAACTTTAGATACAAACTCAATTTATACATTTTATGGCAAGAAAAAAGATAAAGATTTAAAGATAGAAAATTAAGTTAAAAAGGTAGGATACTTAATCAGCCCAACCCTGCATATTGTATATGTGTATGTAACAGGCTGCAAGGAACGCACGGAGGCGACGGCGGCGGCGCTCGAGGTGCTGCCGGAGCCGCAGCAGTCGCTGTGCCAGACCACGCTGTCCATGTGTGCGTACGCGGGCACGGGCGACGTGCTCACCGTACAGAAGATGCTGCACATCTGCTCCAAGCACTACGAGACTGATGTGAGTCGCACACACACACACACACACAAACGAACACACATTCACATACACACACACACACCAACACACATTCACATACATACACACACATCACATACACACACACACACACACACACACACACACACACACACGCGCATGAGCACACATTCACATACACACACTCACAAAAACAAACATGAATACAGTCGTTGTGCCAGAGCACGCCGTCCATGTGTGCGTACGCGGGTACGGGCGACGTGCTCACCGTACAGAAAATGCTGTACATCTGCTCCAAGCACTACGAGACTGTTAACTGACTGGCTGACACACATACACAGAGAGACACACACGCACACATGTGTTAACAGACAGGATATATAGTACGAGAGTGATGTGCGTTGCACCCACAACTATGTGCTACCACACAAATACATTACTTTTTATTCATGTATTTTTTATTTATTTATTTAAAATTTGGAAAACCAACAGCTATAAAACTAATTTCTTTAAAAACTAAAATAGAAATAGAAAGCCAATTACAGCTGTTCACTTATAGAAATAGAGCAAAAATTAAACATGGGAACACTCATCATATTTGTCACACTTGCCAATTAAAACAAACAGTGAGATATTGATATTGATATTACGGCGCATTGAGTCATTTATTTCGTAATAGATCGATCTCTCGTGAGCTCGTGATGACATCTGGGACGTATTGGACGAGGGTGTCTTACAAGTCAGATGTCCCGGATTCCCAGCTAAAGAGATTTTTTAACACATAACTAATAACACAATAACTTTTAATAAACTGACCAAACTTTAGTACCCATATGATTATGTTACTCTTATACCTACAATACAAGTGTTTAATTAATGTGCTTCTTTCCAGAACGAGCAATCATCGACTGAGGACACGGCTTTCAAGAAGCCTGACAAGAAAGAGGCTAAGGAGGGCAGCGCGGCCGCCGCGGGCGCCAGCAGCGGGGGCGGGACCGGCGGTGCCAGCTCGTCCAGCCCGTCCAGCTCGTCCAGCTCGAAGGATGATAAGAGCAAGAGTGAGTAACACTAAACCCCAGTTCCTGAAATAGTGGGCTCACATAACAAGCGATTCATCACAGATTATTTCAAAACAGCGGCACGTGATTGGCACTAACTACTAGTTTCTTTTACACAACTAATTTTAGTTAAACAAATTATCACAGCTAATGGGCCATGATAAAAAATCTAATTATTATTTAAATTACTTTTTAAATATCATCCCTCGTGACGTCACTTGCTCACACTTTTTGAATGGATGTACTTGAGTCTGATTGTTTCCGCTTAGAAAATTAAAAAACTATAATATCAATATTTGTTTACGTTGACCGACTGACATCTGCCTTATCGACTGCCAGGAAAGCTGTTGCTTCTTTGACAGTTTTTCAGAACAGCCAACTTAACGGTGAAGGGAATTTGAACAAACTACGCCGTAGAGGACTAATCAAGTACACTATTTTTTCCGGATATTTCAGTAATCCTGTAATATTTTTTTCACACCTTTCATTCGGAAAAGTAAGTTTTGCTCCACGACGAGAGGGAGCAAAATGCTACTTTTCTGTTTAAGCTACTTTTTTAATTTATTCATTGGCATGTAGCATTTATGCAATGTGCCAATAGATCACAGATCTTAATGAAATAATCGATTGTAATTAAATCGTAATCGATTAAAAACACGTTTCAAGTTTCAACTTTAACAACATTATATGAAAATTTATGAATTTTTCGTAATATTTAAAAAAAAACACATTAAATTATGTGTTTTACTGAAATCAAAAGTTATTGTGATATAATGAATATTGATATCCGATACCATTGTAATAATCGATTCTATAATTTTTACACATTGGTAAAAGTAGCACAGGAATATTTTATCTGTGGTGACTTTTCCCTAATCCTTCACAATCCGCCATTTAAAAAAAAAGATTTTGTTGTTCGATTACTGTAAAAGTGTTGAAAGTATAATACAAAGTATAGTTATTTCATTATTTTTAGAGCATTATATTTTAATTTTCCTCATAGTCGGTGTGAAAAATTGTATGTGTCACTCAGGAGCAAAATTATTTTCGTCTTGGGCGTCAACGCTTGAAACCTTCGTTACGCTCAGGATTCTAACTTAGAATCCCTCGCTACGCTCAGGATTCTATCGTAGAAGCCTTCGCTTCACTCTGGGTTCAATGTACCGCCCTCGCCGTAAATACATCATTTTGCTCCCTTGTGACACAAATAACTATTAATGGGAATAACGGAATTTAGTTCGGAAAACAATTATCTCCAAATGCTTTTCTTAGTTTGGTACCTTTGTTTTTTTTTTACATGGCTCGTTTTTCTTTCGGAAACTGGGCGTAACAGTATGTTATGCAACTGGTGAATAAAGGACGGATTTAAAGCGAGGGCTATAGATGAATCACGAGCAAGTTAAGGATCCTGAGCGACGCGAGTGATTCATGACCCTCGATATAAATCCGTTTTAACTCTAGTTTTTACCAAGTAGTATATCATTATGCTGGTCGTAACGTGCGGTTTTTGGACGCATTAAAGAGTGTTTATGATACGTGTGTAGATAAAATAAGCTTTTTAGAGGAGGAATGATACAAACTTCTTTGTGCTTTACATTGATCTACTACATTTTTTTAACTCAATTATTTTACCAGCTTTTACAAACTTTTCTTGCTTTATCCGCCATATTGGTCGTCGTCAATGTGTTCGGACTTACAACGTGACAAATACAATAAGGACCATGTCAGGCATCTTCTGTCTCATGTCACACCTGTAATACAAAACATGCTTTAAGGCGTGCGACATGAGACGGAAGATGCCTGTCCTGCGCCGAAGTACATAGTCTTTTTTACAAAGATACGTGTAGTTACACAGACACGCGTGATAAATATGCTACGCGACCAACACAACTAGGCGCTTATGCGCCTAGCTGATTTACGCTTAGCTTTCATGAGCTAAGCGTTAATCGGAATAACGGAGGAAACACCGGAACGGTGATTCATACCATATAGTACATATATGCTTGTAGGTACATTTAAATTATTGTAGGTGGGGTACAGGAGCCGAAACTGTAGTCCCGGCATGCGCCTAGTTGTGTTGGTCGCATAGTAACCCTCTTCACTGTTAAGCAGTCCAGTAATAATTCACCAAGTTAAAAACTAAAAAAACGTACTTCAAGTTCAAGCCCTATTTCTTCCTTCCTGGTCAGTATGTGAATGAAGTCTATGTACATGAAGAGTCCTGATCAAAATTTTTGCTGCACGGAACCACAAACCAAAACGTGATCCGAGTATAATTTTTTTTATTTGTTGCTTTTTTCAAAAAGCGCTGAATCAATTTTGGTAAAATTTATATGGGATCACCTCTGAAGTATGCCCTATATCAAAATAAGAATCCTCCAAATCGATTCATAATTGACAGAGTAACCGCGTAACAAACATACAAAAAAAAAACAGTCTAAGTGATAACCTCCACCTTTTTAAAGTCGGTCGAAAAACAAAGAAAGATTTTCTTTATAAAGCTCTAGTCAGCTGGCCAGCTAAGAAAATAATAAAATAACTAGCGTTTTATGTCGGTTTGCGCAGGCAAGTCGAGCAAGGAGGCCAAGAGCAAGGAGAAGGACAAGGAGAAGGAGGCCAACAAGGAGCTGTCCTCCGTGCAGGCGGTCGCCACTCTCGGGGTCGCTGTCATCGCGCTTGCTGAGGAGACCGGCGCCGAGATGTGCACGAGGATCTTCGGGCAGCTGGTGCGTTACATTACCTATGGACGCTATGACAATTACCTGTACCTTTAGAATAACTGTAACTGTTTCCAAGTCAAATGCAGCATTTTTAGATACTTGCTTGTACATTCTGAAATTGTTGACTTCGTTTCCTAGCATGTTCACAAGTTAACATACCGAAACATGTACAAAAGCAGTTTTTAACAACATCCTATCTACGAGCATTAAGGTGAAAGTTCGTTGCCGACGGCTACTGCAGAAGAAGTGTCGCGTGAGTGTGTGAGCGAGACAGCGAGTGAACGACAGTAAAGCAGCGCATGATAATAATAATTTATTTATTTATCATAACGAGGTATTACACTAGAATATGTTTGAGCTTAATTAATACATGTAAAACATTATTTGAACTCTAGTAAAAACAGAAAACATCTGAACCTGAGCTAGGTGGTTAACCTGTATTTCAGGATTCAGCGCTCTTCCTAATAATTACAGTATAAGTGCTATACATTACGAAAAATGAGTACCTGTTATTCATTAGACCAAGTACAGCTAAATCAGGTAAAATAAACTACGAAAGGGAGCAAAATTTACATAGGCTTAAGGCCTTGGTGAGTATAAGAGAGACCTCTCTTTGAATATCGTGAGTGTGAATGAGTGTGTGTGAGAGGGTGTGTGGTGAGGAGTTTACAGGCACTTGATATGCTTTTTGGTACCATACTCTTTAATATATTTAATAATGTCAAGGAGTGCAAAACAAAGTAAGACAGATTCAATTACAAAAAGTACACATATTATTATTATCAGGAATTAATATAAGAGGTAAGATTAATGTTTAGCACCTAATCTATAGTCATTAGTAGTTGTTCTGTTTGGTCATAATTCAGAATTTGAAGAGTATTAAAAATGGTTTTCTTGAAATGATAGGTGGTAAGAGAGTAAATGTCTATTTTTCTATTGATTTTATTATACAGCAAAGGTCAAAGGAAAGGGAAGAATCTGTGAGCAAAGGAGGTCCGGAAAGTTTTAGGTTGTGGACACACCCTATCGTTACGGCGCTTGATCAATAATTTGGGATCAAATGTCATAAGTGAGTGCTGTTTCAAAATGGTAAAGTAAACAAAGAGTTGTCTAACTGTAAGAACATTACATGACCTGAAAAGAAGTTCAGTAGGGTAAAAGAATGGACGGAAAGTGCAGACCTTTAAGATTACCCTTTGTGCTCTCTCTAAATATAAAAGCGTGGTCTTGGGAGCTCCGCCCCACGACGTGATGCAGTATGCCAAAATAGATTGACAAAGTGCAAGGTAGACACTTTTCATCAATGTACCGTCAGCAACATGTCGTAGGGTTTTGAAGACATATATGAGTTTTCGAATCCTGCCACTAATCATATCAATATGGGGTCTAAATCCAAGATTTTGATCTATTATTACCCCAAGATACCTAATGCTGGCGGTTTTTACCAGAGCAGGACATGAGCATGAATTTAGGTCATGACAACAATGAGCCAAAAGTACTCCATTTGTATTATGGGTATTTCGAATTGAGAAAGATAAAAACCTAGTTTTATCTGCATTTAAGGTTAATAAGTTTTCCCTTACCCAAGAAGTTGCTCTATTGAAACCAGCCTGTGCAACATTAAAAGTATCTTCCCACGTTTTTGATGAGAAGAGCAGAGCCGTGTCATCCGCATAAGTTATAACTTTTCCCTGAGCAGGATTCAGTTCGCATAGGTCGTTGATGTAAGCGAGAAATAGAGTCGGACCCAGAATGCTACCCTGTGGTACACCGTAGGAGATGGGTAAATCGCTGCTTTGATAATTACTTATCCTCACAAACTGAGAACTAGCGGTGAGGTAGTCCTCCAGCAGTTTGAGTTGGACTCCGCGGATTCCCATTCGGTCCAATTTTGCCAGGAGAATGGGTACAGAGACCGTGTCAAATGCTTTGGCAAAGTCCAGAAAGATACCTATTACATTATTGCCTTCATCAAGATTTTTTGTAATATAATCAGTCAGTTCGTGAACTGCATCGCCAGTGGAAATACTTTTGCGAAAACCAAATTGTGACGTCGACAAGAGTTTATTGCTTTCAAAGTAGTTGACTAGTCTTGAGTTGATTATGCGCTCAAGCAATTTGGAAATTGATGGAAGTATTGAAATAGGCCGGTAGTTATTAACACAGTCTCTGTCACCAGACTTGTGGATGGGGAGCACCATTGATCTCTCCAAGGTCCAAGGAAAATCGCCGTTTGAGAGGCACATGTTAAAAATATGGGTTAAGGGAGGAATGAAGAAATTCTTGTTCAGTTTAAGGATTCGGTTTGAGATTTGATCCCAACCCACTGCACCTGTGTTTTTCAGACCCAGAATAAGTACCTCTAGTTCGTCTAGATCTGTCTCCAGCAAAACAAATGACGACGTAGTTGCTTTAAAAGATGTAGTAGTTAACAGTGGTACTGCTCCAGGGGAAGTCCGGTTACCAATAACTCCTTTAGCTAGATTTTCTCCTATATTAGCAAAAAAGTCGTTTACTTTGTCAGTAGTGTTAATGTTTCCTCCAGTCCCTAACAATTCAGTCGCAACAGTTTTCGTTTTGGTTGTGTTTGTGATTTCCTTGATTGCCTTCCATAGCCCCTTAGTATTATTGCCAGCTTTCTTAATTTGATTTCTCTCGTACAGTCTCTTTAGTTTTTTAAGTAGATTATTACAAAAGTTCCTATATCTTTTATATGTGGTAGAAAAAGTAAAGTTACCTGGAGAATCTTTTGACTTTTTGTGCAACCTGTCTCTGTTTCTCATACAACGTAGAAGTCCCGGAGTTATCCATGGCTTGATAATCTTTTGTTTCCGTGAGAGTTGAATATTGGATGAGTTCAGATTAATGGCTTGTTGCACAGAGGATATCAGATTATTTAAGGATTCATTTGCATCCGAGGAGGAGAATATCGGTTGCAAGTCAATGTTTTTTAGTTGGACACTAAGACCTGCATAGTCTATATTAGGTGCAGTTGCTTGAAATGTAACCCTTTTTTGTTTGTTTTTGATACATAGTAACACTAGTTGATGGTCAGTCAGAGTAGAATTCGTAACTAGGGTTATTGACGGCTTTTTCGTTTTTAATATAACATGGTCAAGGCATGTTCTTTCCAATCTAGTTGGCAAGGAGTGAGCGGGAAGAAGACCATGAGAGGCACATATACTGAGATATTCATGCGCCCTAGAGTGAAAAGAGTTGCCCGGAAGTATGTTTATATTAATATCGCTAATAATCACAACGTTACTGAATGATTTCAAGTTGTGAAGAATTGTGTTCAAAGATTCAAGAAAAACATCAACATTGTTATGAGAGGGGGACCGATAGATAGCAATGACAGCGGTTTCCGTTCCCATCTTAATTACAAGGCAGGCATGTGCAACATAACTCGCACCCCCTGCCTGTACTCCCGTCTGCCGGGACTTGATGTTAGGAGGAAGAGCGTTCGCGCGTGCGACGCAGTTATTTGTTTTCGCGAATAGTTTTATGATAATTTATAGAATAGCGATTATTATCGAGAAACAGATCACTAATGAATGCTATAGATACACGATATTTTGTTGCTTAAAAGTAAGAGAATCAATTAATTTAGAAGAAATAAACTGCAGCTTCACCCAACCTTAAGGATCCTCACTGGGAATATGATTAAAAGGTGTGGACTGTAGTTTCGATAGGTTTTACTGGCCTTTGAGACGGACAATTGCAATATCGTGATCGCGTGTGTACTCGTA
Organism: Argyresthia goedartella; assembly: GCA_949825045.1. Taxonomy (NCBI): domain Eukaryota; kingdom Metazoa; phylum Arthropoda; class Insecta; order Lepidoptera; family Argyresthiidae; genus Argyresthia; species Argyresthia goedartella. The sequence goes on along the minus strand of OX463812.1, from coordinate 26,981,916 downwards.
TGAAGACGGTCGCGCTCTGAAGACGCCCGAGGTTCAAGGCGGGGCGAGGGGGTAGTCTTTCATCAGACAGTTTTGGCGATGTCTCCGACACAAACTATGCTTCGTACTCATGTTCTGAACGTGTTTGTTGTCTGTGCCCTACAAAAAATGTACCAACTTAGAGTAGAAAAAAATATTTCAGAAGGAATATAACTATCTTGACCATACTACAAACTTACGAAAAAAATAGCTTTCCAAATGATGGTATCATTAGAATATGTAAGTATAAATGTGTGCGTAGACAAGCTATTAAAGCTAATAGATGGGATGTTTCTAAAAAACTGCTTTTGTACATATTTCGCTGTGTTAATTTGTGTACATAGGAATCGATTGTGAGTAGTTTCTGTGCCTTTGCCATCCCGAACGCTAAAAGACGTTATATGTGCACACAGGGCCGCTACGGCGAGCCGGCAGTGCGTCGTGCAGTACCGCTCGCGATCGCTCTCTGCTCCGTCTCCAACCCGCAGCTCTCGGTCATCGACGTGCTGAACAAGTACTCGCACGACGCGGACAACGACGTCGCCTACAACGCCATCTTCGCGATGGGGCTGGTCGGCGCCGGCACCAACAACGCCAGGTGAGCTTGCCTTACGTATAGACGTATCGTAGGTTCTCTCTACCCCTCTGCGATAGTGTCTGTGTCGGTCGCGCTTACAGTGCCGCTCATCGTTGCCGGCTCGGTTACGGTTGGTAGACCTAGTTCGTTTTGCTACTCATTTCTCATACAGTCCTCTAACATATGGCCTAGTTTTCACTTTTGGCGAAAAGAAAAAGAAATATGCCAGGTGTGTATGGCAAAAGTTGCATTGGCCTTACAAATTAGGTTTTTAAAAAGGAAACGAACGTGCCATATGTTCCGTTACTCAAGAAAACATAGACAAAGTTGACATTTACAAAAAAGAGAAGAGAAAAATAAGAAAATGTGTTGACTGTATAAAAAATGAATAAGCCCAAGAATGGTAATGCGCGTAACGTTAAAGCGTGTTTCAGTTCCTGGGAGTGCAGTTAGCACAGACAAATGCAAAGTATCTTCAAGTAGGGCCAATAATATCTTTGTAAGCAGTATATCAGCTTGTGGTGGGAGCAACCACGGAAAAGCTGAGTAAACATAAATCAGGATATTTTTTTAAAATTACAAATAGAAAAACATAACATGAGCATCTTAATTAGGTCCACGGAAACTATGGGTTTGTATGTGGATCCCTGTTTACGCTATCATAATACTTGTTTAATTTATTATTCAGATTAAAATATCAACCCCACACAGGCACTTCTGTTCAGATTCGGTGTTAGTGCTGCTTTCGGTAGTCTCCGATTCATTGTCAGACAGACCCGGTATTAATTATTAACTCCTCATCTAAGTCTTGTCCTAAGTTTTGTCACATACATTAACTGAAATAAATGACACAAAAATCTCTGTGATACCAATATTTATATATCAAACAAAAGGTTATAAAATACAGATTTAAATGACATTTAAACTATTCAAAATGACCTCCCCTATTTTAGATATAAGCATTTACTCTGCATGGCCAGTCGTTGATAGAAGCACGCACGACATCCAAGTCAATATTGGCCACTGCTTCAATCAGGGACGCTTTGAGAGACTTAAAATTGCAATGAGGCTTAGCGCAGACCTTCTCTAAGTACTGCCATAGTTTATAATCTAATGGATTCAATTCTGGACTCGAGGAAGGCCAGTCTTCGTGTCTGATAAAGTCGATTCCACGGGAGGAGAGCCAATTTTGAGTGCGTTTTGCCTTTTGAGCTGGTGCAGAGGCCTGCTGGAATACCCTGTCTCTGTTTTTGAACATTGTCTGTAAAAGAGGTTCCACGAGGAATGTTAAAATTGTGTTTTGGTACACGAGTGCACTTGTTTTAACTCCTTTTTCACAATAATACACCTCAGTTTGACCCGAATAGGAAACCCCAAGCCAAACCATGACTGACGAAGGATGGTGACCACGCTCAACACGTGGGATACGTCTGCTCGCTTCTTCACTGTTATGCGCATACACTCTGTTTGTCAAAGCTTTCCTCGACATAAAACGTGTTGCTACAAAAAATGTTAGACATAGTTTAACCTAAAAACGGACGTCAAATCACATACAATTTTGTTTTTAAACAAGTGTTGAACACGAGTTTTTTTTTGTGGTGAGACCCCAAAAAAATTCGCCCGAAAAAAGGATTTCGGGGCATTTTTTTTCCCGCTTACCGATAATTTGTCTCGGGAACTATCGAGCCTGATTTTCTTCAGTCGTGAGTTAAGCAAATGTGCAGTTTTTTCCGGTAAGCTCGTAGTCCAAGGTCTTCATTCAATACCCTTTTAACTGTAGTTCTACTTAACCGCTTCCGGACGGGATTTCTTTGTATTCTCGCCTTCACTGCTTTGATCACTGCTGGAGTCCGAACAGTACGCGGATGACCGCTCCTCTGCTTTTCTTCTAATCTTAAATCTTCCCTGAATCGTTTGATAGTATGATAAAAGAACCTCAATGTTTTTTTTTAGCAGTTTGAAAATCTCAGTTGGCGCGTGACCGCAGCGATGCAATGCAATTACCGCGACAATCACCGCGTCTTTTGCGTCCACTCCATTTTTGTAAATAAAGGAAATTACAGAAAACCTACGAATTTGGTTTCTTAAAATATTCGTATTTCGAACGCCCATAGATTTTTTTGGTTCGCGTTCTAAATTCGAAATTGAGGATCTTTTACCAGAAATGTTCTTCAAAGCGCTTGGCATGGTTGACCTCTTTCTTCTAGTCGTCAGGTGTTATCGACTCTGTAGCATCTAGACTAGAGTCAAACTCTGTTCAACATGTTATCGGCGACTCTAATCTTTCCAAGGATCCAATATAGGGTTTAAATAACAGCTATAAGGCGGTATTCTCACTGTTTCATGTCATGAACATGATCAGCCAAAATCATATCAATGATGATTTTTAGGAGTGTTGTGGGATTTGATGTCCCTGTATAATTCCGGTATCGTACATTTTTCTGAAAAAAATATGTTTTGTGCCATGAGCCACTCGACCTTCACTGCTTTATTTCAACGCATCTTGGGAGGTCTGACTTCCTCTTTACTATGATATGATGCGTCATCCAATTTTGTTCTAAACTATTTCTAAAATGATCGGATGGGTATGGTCATGGTAGTCGTTTTTAGGGTTCCTACCCGAAGGGTCCCAAACGCGACCCTATTACAAGCCTCCGCTGTCCGTCCGCCCGTCCGTCCGTTCATGAAATACAGTCTGTCACCAGGCTGTATCTCATGAACCGTGATAGTTAGACAGATAATAAAATTCACAGATGATGTATTTGTGTTGCCGCTATACCAACAAATACTAAAAAACAGAATAAAATAAATATTTAAGGGGGCTCCCATACAACAATTCTTTCAATACCACATACAAACTTACAAACGCCCCTGGCTACTTACATGGAGTGTGAAAGTAGCAGCACCAATAACTTAGTAAACTATATTTTGCTATGTAAAATCCAAACTTTTTATTCCACACAATCCCTACCATTGTACGGTGGTACGGAACCCTCTGTGCGCGAGTTAGACTCGCACTTGACCTTTTTTTAACACTAGTGCGCCATCTACAAATCATTTTTCGCTTCCAGCCTGAATATTATCCATCGACAATCAGGGCTATCTCTCTTATATACTCCCTTATCCTGATATCCAGACTGCCAACATATTTTCACGGTGGTCATGGATCCCTGTTTCGTCAATACGTATCTCCTTTTTTGAGACTGTATTTTGACCACTCCTGTGGCGACGAATACACGTTTTGTAACTTTTGCTTTTCATTTCACGTATCTTAGCACGTACGTATATCACGTTCTATTCTGAGTCCGATACATTCTTATGTGCATTACTTTACTTATTTTGTTAAGCAAACTATCAAATATATTTTATTTTATTCAATTTCGCGAGCGCGGGTATTGAGTATTATTCTACACATCTTCTCCAGTAATTAACCCGTGAACATTATTTATAATAATATTTATCTACACACGTATCATAAACCCTCTTTACTGCGTCCAAAAACCGCACTTTACGATCAGCATAATGTTAAACTACTTTGTAAAAACTCATTTCTTATCTGAATATTGAACATTATGACCATAATGTGTAAATTTTCTACATATTATGACATTCAAATTACGAACGCCGTCGCCCGCCTGCGTGGCGCCCCTACTTTGTCTGTAAAGTTGGTACTACAGAACAAGCTAAACAACACAAAGCCGGTCAAACACGCGGTTCCTGAACACATCAAAGAGAGCTTATGATGTGTGTAGATAAACTAGTGTATGTAACTGTACATAATTAGGCATTATGTATCAGTCACATAAACTACTATTAATTTATAAGATAAAGTATAGGTTGTCCAATATCTTGTGACATAACAAATTATCAATATCTTGTGACATAACATAAGAAAATAAATGATGGCAACATTTGCAGACTACTGCGTGTTTTTAATTGAAAAAAAAATGGTTTGTCTATTAAAACCCTTTAGGTCCGTTTCGACCATTTCCCAAATCGTCAGCTTTTTACTTAAATTTAACCTTGTAACCCGTCGTGGGCAGGCCCCATAGAGTTGTAAAGTGTAGAGAGATAATGTTGGTTAAGTAAAATGGGTATTCACACTAGACTTAGACAAAAAGCTGACAATATGGGAAGTGGTGCAATTGGCACAAAAATTAAAAGATGACGAAATGGGAAGTGCTCGAAATGGACCTTAAAGAGTCCTCTAATATGTCACTTATGTCGCCATTTTTTTCTAGGATTTTTTTCCGAGGTATAACTCAGTCCGCAGTAGGATAAAGTGTCAACCCCAAAAAAGGTAGGATACAATAAAGGATAATTTTAAAATCTCACGAGCCCTTACAAATCTAACACGTTTATACAATATTTAATACCTTAATACTTTCAAAGGTGATAATTAAATCAAATAGGTACCTAATTAAATCATAAAACATTCTCTCTCCCTTTATCTTTCACTTGCGATCTCACTCGACTAACATCGTTGCTAAGCGAACTATGTTTTCTTCACACGGTCTACTTTGAAGGAAAACTTGAGAACAAAAATATTGAAATTAAAAGTACGCAAATTCTTTTATTTCATATCATAAAATTAACTATAATCCGTCCAAATTGTGAGAGCGATTGACTGCTTATTTCTTAACGAGAAGAGGATTGGACTGCTTATTTGTTCGCTCCTGTCGGCCCAGCGCATCTGCCGCTGGGTGGGCGCTTGCCTGCGACAGGTCCGTTGAAGCAGCCGCAGCAACAGCAGGAGTCGCTGCAATCGCCGCTGGCTTAGCTGTATGAACCAGGATCTCCGATATTAGCTCCACGTTCTGTCTGGATTTGTTGGGAAGCAGCAAAACGTTCCTTCCCTCCGTGCCCAATTCTGGACACCGAAGTTGTCCATCTGATGAACACTTAGTTGAAATGTTCACAAAGTGTGTATTTTTATTGCCGCTTTAGCAATCAAAAAAATAAGGGGGTCCCCATAAAAGAGATGTTTTTTGCATATTATCTTAAACGCGTTTTTTTCGGGATGTTACTTCAAATGTTCAGTTTTCGTATTTTTTCTTTACTTGTGATGTGATTATAGCAAATTGTCACCAGTTTATTTTTGCCTTTGACACTTTTTGTATCTCAAAAAAGTGAAAACCCCGTTGACGGGGGCACATTTTACGGTTAGAGGGAGGTGACGCGTAAGGTGCAAGGAGTAGGAGAGTTGTGCAATTTCAACACCACACCTAAGGGTATCATGTGACACAAGTTTCAAAACTTTATTAATTAGTTTGTCTGAAATCGAGAATTGTGGATTCCGTGCTTGTCTGAACGCAAACGCTGCGCGTGGGACGTGGTATATTTTCTTTTTTACTGAAATAATGCATTTTTCATAATAAGTTCAAAAACTGCAGTACCACCAACATTAAACAAACTGTTCTAAAACATAACCCAAGTTGTTTTAAACAGATCTTAAACAATCTATGGTAGTTTCTTCGCCCTCCACTCCCACAGTGGTCCAGTGTAGAGAAGAGGCAAAAAAAACGTTTACTAAGTAAAATGTTGACTTTGACTTTTAACCTACAGACTAGCGACGATGCTCCGCGCGCTGGCTCTCTACCACGGCAAGTCGCCAGTCCACCTGTTCATGGTGCGCCTGGCGCAGGGGCTGTGCCACGCGGGCAAGGGCACGCTGACGCTCAGCCCCACGCACGCTGACAAGAGGTTGCTGAACCAGCCGGCGCTGGCGGGCCTGCTGGTGGTGATGACTGCCTTCCTGGATTGCAAGAACAGTGAGTCACATCTGATAGGGCTAAGTCTAGACTGGGCTAATTGACCGAGCGAGCGCGAAGCGCGCTAAGCGTCTCCTTTTCGGCTCGGGCAAAAATGCTTTCGTATGTCTGTCCGGCTGTTCTCCTCCAAAGGTCGCATTTCGCAACCGATCCACGTGAAATTTTGTGAGCAGGTTCGATAATTATCAGTTTTTTTGTCAAATAAGTTATTGGTAGTTTAAAAAAACCGGTCAAGTGCGAGTCTAAATCGCGCACGAAGGGTTCCGTACCACCGTTCAATGGAAGCGATGGTGTGGAGTGAATAGTTTGGATTTTACACAGCAAAATATTGTTTACAAAGTTATTGGTGCGGTTACTTTCACACTCCATGTACGTAACCAGATGCATCCATAAGTTTGTATGTGGTATTGTTGTATGGGAGCCCCCTTAAATATTTCTTTTATCCTGTTTTTTAGTATTTGTTGTTATAGCGGCAACAGAAATACATAATCTGTGAAAATTTCAACTCTCTAGTAGCTAGGTTCTTGAGATACAGCCTGGTGACAGACGGACGGACGGACAGCGGAGTCTTAGTAATAGGGTCCCGTTTGGAACCCTTCGGGTACGGAACCCTAAAAATGGCGCACTTATGAGAGTTGAAAACTTAAAAAAAACATGTTTCAGTCATTTCGAAAAATGTCCAAAAATGTCACATAACTTTTTTGTTACCCTTATTAAGATGCAACTTTTGTGTCCGAACAACTTTTTCATTCGATAACCTTCAAGTGGTCAGGGATGGGATTGCGCGGAAATAATGGAAATAATCAGTTGTAAGCTATGCAAAGACAGACTCGCGAGGTGTACAGCTCACAGAGCCTCTAGTAAACATAAGGATCCAGCTAAGCCGGGGACAAATAGATAATTCGAGGATTTTGACATATTTGTCATATTTTATGTAATAAAAATATTTGAGGTATTGTATATTTATATGTGTGAACTCGCTTTTACTGGTTCTCATGTGGGGCTAGAAGCAATGTATGTGCTTGTATATAATTGTATATTTAATTATTTTAATAAGCTGGGTTGACGGGTAGGCACAAGTGGGTCTAAGACGTAATCAAACTGTTGAGGTATGCAACTCATATGTCTTATCCAATATCAAGCTAGACAAAATGGCAATTATGGTGAGGATCGCCCTCCACCATACATACATATGTACTGCAGTATGATCTTGGTCATCCTTGTTACTTTTTTAAAGTATAGAATAAAAATAAAATCAATCGACGAACCGACGAGGATGGGATTCGGTCCCACGCGTGCAGAGCACATTGGATTAGCAGTCCAAAGCCTTAACCTCTCTGCCACCTCGTCTTTGCATCACTATTCGAATTTTATCACCATACTCAGTAACGTCAGTATTTGAACAGCTGTTATCATATCAGTATGTAATGGATTTAAACATTAGCGTTTCATTAATATTTGTGTAATGAGTAAAGCCGTAGTATGTACCTCTATGGTTCTTTCGTCGCCAAAACTTGTTGCTGTCATTTTATGCTGTATAGCAGGGGATTCTTGCGTGAATAAAGACAGATCTTTTAGACGATTATTACAGTTCTCATGGGATCAAAACATTGCAAATGTGTGAGCAGGTACACGAGATGTTTGTTGTGTTATTGCAGTTATCCTCGGCAAGTCTCACTACCTGCTGTACGTGCTGGCGACGGCGATGCAGCCGCGCTGGCTCGTCACCCTCGACGAGAACATGCAGCCGCTCAACGTGAGCGTGCGCGTCGGACAGGTACGGTGCACCTACACCAACAAGATCCTAGCAAGTCGATAGCTCCTTAGTCTCTGCCTACTCCTCTAGAAAATAAGCACCTCTCCACTACTGGAGGTTGTCTGTCAGCTCTGTATATCCCTCTCGGCTTTACGACAGGCGGAACAGGTCTTCCAATATATTGACCTATCCTACCCCGAGATCTTAGCAAGTCGATAGGTCCTTAGTCTCTGCCTACTGTTCTAGGGGAGAGGAGCGAGCATATGTATGTTGAGAACATGTTCTGTTCCACACACCATGCTTGGGTGAGATCGGGCAAACAGAGCGAGGTATGCCGCCGCGCCCACTGTATCACGTTTTGTTGTGACCGCTGCAACGTGCTCCGTCACTGACCAGCCCCGCCTCTTGTCCCCAGGCGGTGGACGTGATCGGCAAGGCCGGCACTCCCAAGACCATCGCAGGCTCGCACACGCACACCACGCCCGTGCTGCTGTCCTACGGAGAGCGGGCGGAGCTGGCCACCGACGAGTATCTCCCTCTCTCGCCCGTCATGGAGGGCTTCGTCATACTCAAGAAGAACGAGGATAGTATCATGCAGGCCGTTATATGAATATCTTAATTAATATAGAACCCTAGCGTAACTACCGTATTATGTATCTGAATTTATAATTAAATGTTGGAATTCAGTTTCTGGTGTTTTGTTTTTAGCTTTTGAGTCTTGAAAAAAGAACAATTTACTACTTAACTACGAGTCCCGTACAGGGCCCCGATGCTTCTAACCACAAGCCTCACACAAGCCTATCGCAGGCTCGGAAGATAGCGCGAGCCTGCGATAGGCTTGTGTGAGGCTTGTGCTTAGTAGCATAGAGGGCCAGGTGCAGTGCAATCGTACATTGACAGTAATACCATTATTCGCTGTAAGCCCCGCAGAATGGTAATGCGCGTAACGTTATGGCGTGTGTCAGTTCCTGTGAGTGCAGTTAGCAGACAAATAGAAAGTAACTTCAAGTAGGTCCAATAATATCTTCGGTCTTCTAACCTAAAAATAGCACCTTCGCCGCTTGATTTTGGGTTCTCAGGCGGAAAAAATCTATTCGTAATGTACTATTTCGCACCACCAGCTCGTAAATGATACTATATATCATGCAAACCTTACCTAAAGCAAGTCATAGCTCTAGGCTTTAGCGATGACAAAAAGTTGTGCAGAATTGGTTTATGTCACTAGATTTAAACCTAGATCACTCCAGGCATTATAAGATTTTCACTTCTCGTAGTACTTATTGCTATGGCCTTAAAATTCATTTCGTGAAATACGCACGGCGCTCACAGCCCCGCTCCCCGGGGGCGGGGGCGGCGGCGGCGGTGGAGCGTGGTGCGGCTCAAACTTATTCGAAAATCGAATACATTTTAAATAAATCAAAATCCGTGATTGTTGCAAGACGTACCTGCAATGTTAATTAATTATTTTCATGTTGATTAACTTTAATAAAATGCTGTTTTTAATAGCCTTGCTTTTTATATTTTCTCACAGGAGGTGCGAAAAGTAGAGTATACTCCTTGGGGATTAAGCTGGCACGCTTGAATGCCTCACTACAAGCAGGACTCAGTCTTAATTCAATCGCGTCGCTCGGGAATTAACTCATAACACCCGAGCGAATTCGTTACGTTCAGGATTCAATATCGCGCCCATGACATATAACAGTATTTTATCCTCTTGGTGCATAATCTACAATTGTAAGCAGTATACCTCTTGTGCAGGGAGCAACCACCTATGCATAAATCAGGATAAATCTTCTTTTTTTAATTATAAATAGAAAAACATAACATGAGCATCTTAACATCTGGCCGGCGGCAGCTGAAAGTCGTGCCACTGGCGACATGTCGACTATGTATAAAGTTGTATTTTGCTTAGCATGTTTGGCGTGTGAGTGACACATTTTGCATAGCTTAGCAAATGTTCGGCGCGTGTGTCACATTTTGTATATGATGTATGGCCGTCAAAAGGTTAATTAGGTCCACGGACACCATGTGGGTTTGTATGTGGATTGCTGTTTACGCTATCATAATAAATGTTTAATTTTATTATTCAAATACAAATATCAACTCCACTCATGTACTCCTGTTCGGATGCGGAGTTGGTGCTGCTTTCTGATGTCTCTGATTCACTGCCAGACCCGATAATAATAATTAACTCGATCAATCTATCTATCTCTGTACCAGTGATTTTCTTAGAGACGACATGGTTAATCTTTTCCTTCCAGTCGTCAGGTGTTTTCGACTAGCATCTAGCTAGAGTCAAATACTATTTTATATTCTTATAGTTATAATTCCGGTTTCGTACATTTTACGGGGAAAACATTGTTAAGTGTCTTGCAAGCCACTCGACCATCACTGCTATTTTTAAACCCATGTTGGGAGGCCTGTCCTCTTTATTGTGGGATATGATGCGTTATCCATTACTTTATTGCAATCTGGCGCTAAATATACCGGCAATATACATAGTCAGGTCATAAGTTCTGTCACATGTGCAATATGAAATAATTTAGACATGTTTATTATTTATGTAAACATTTATATAGCAAAATGATCTTAATAAAACATAGATTCTTATGGTAATAAAGTTTATTCAAAATGACCCCCGCGATTTTGAATACAGGCCTTTATTCTGCGCGGCCAGTCGTCTATCGCAGCACGAACGAGGTCCATGTCAATATCGGCGGCTGCCTTAATCAAGGATGCCTTGAGTGACTCCAAATCAGGATGAGGCTTTGAGCAGGCCTTTTCCTCCAAGTGTTGCCATATCTTGTAATCTAACGGACTCAAATCTGGACTGGAGGAGGGCCAGTCTTCGTGCCGGATGAAGTCGATTTCATGCGCCGCCAGCCAGTCTTGTGTGCTTTTCGCTCTATGAGCTGGCGCAGAATCCTGTTGGAATACCCAGTGCCTGTTATTAAACATGGTATGAGAAACAGGTTCCACAAGGTTCTTGAGGACTGTATTTTGATACACAACTGCATTCGTTTTTACGCCTTTCTCACAAAAATGTACCTCAGTTAAGCCCCAATAAGAGACTCCCAACCAAACCATGAGCGAGGATGGAAAATGACCTCGTTGGACACGCGGAATACGGTTGCTCGCTTCTTCACTGCTGTGTGCGTACACATTATCATTTTGTTTGTTGTAGCTCTCTTCCACGGTGAAAATTTTTTCATCCGAAAAAAGAATTTCCCGATGCTTTTTTCCCGCGTACCGCTTCAACAAAGCGCGGCATCTCTTCAGTCTCAGGTTCATTAAACGAGCGTCCAAACGATGTCCTGTTTTTCTTCGATATGCCCTAAGCCCTAAGTCTTCATTTAACACCCTTTTCACCGTGGTCCTGCTTAACCCCATCTGAAGGGCCAACAGTTTCTGCTTACGTATGGGATTTCTTTGAATTCGCGCCTTCACAGTTTTTATCACTGCTGGAGTCCTAACAGAGCGAGGGCGACCACTTCTTGACCTGTCATCTACACTAGAGTCTTCATTCTATCGTTTTATGGTACGATAAACGAATCTTTTGGTTATATTCAAATTTTTCAGTAAGTCGAAAATCCGAATTGGCGCGTAACCGCAACGATGCAACGCAATAACTGCGACACGGTCTTCTTTAAGTGTCCACTCCATATTTAAAAATGAGGAAAATTCTAAAAAGTACACATTTTTATTTTCATGATAAATTCGAAATTCGAATTCAATAAACTTTTTTGTGGCCAGCGTTCTAAATTCAAAAGTTTTTATTGTGTGACAGAACTTATGACCTGACTGTGTATATAGGCAAAAGTTTTAGCTCTAACCACTGTGTAATTAATTAAATATTCATAAGAAACTTTAAATGCGTGTCATGGTTTACATTTGGTCTTAAACATATATTCAGTTTCACACGATAGGTACCCATACAAATTATTTATTTACTTACTACTTAATTACAAGTTATTTATTTACATAGTATCATAGTATATTTAGTATTATTAGTGATTTATTTTCACTTTACCTTGGGCCGTGGGCTTTTATGTCGGGAATGAAACGCCAAGAAAACTCAGCCAGCCCAGTAACTTTTGCGAGTCTATGGAGTAATTAATTATTTATCATTGAAGTATTCACTAATATTATAGTATTTTATTTTTACGAATTACATAGAATATAATACGCTATAAAGAATCATCGCATTTATGTATTGTATTGCGCTCACTAAAACAATTATAATATTTCTGCCTAAACATGCCTGCCTAGACATTCTAGTATGAATATTGACGGAAATGTTAGGATATATTTTTTTTATTAAGGTTGCAACTTTCCGATGGATCAATACCAGCTGTAAACCTAATGCATTATTTCTGATGTTTGAAAACTTTATCTCTGTCAGTATAATTAACAAAGAAAATATTACATACTACATAATAATAGCTTAGGTTACTATATACAACGTGTCATCGGATAAACGCTTAATGAAAAACTAGTTTTTTCAGAATCAGAGGAGAGTCGATTTCGCAGACTTTAAATATAGGTCATATTTTTGATGAAAAAAAGTTATTGTTGTTAATAAATGTAGCACATTAATGTCCCTACCGAGCGGCACAGGCCTTTACCCGGATACGAGTAAGATTAAGCCTTACTCCACCACGCTGGCTCAGTGTGGGTTTGTGGAGGGGTTTTACGACCACTACCACATCGATAGTGGCCGGGACCTACAGCTTAACGTGTCATCCGAAACACTGAACGTTCGATAATGTACAGATAAATTATTTATATCATTGGTACATTGTCAGCATTCGAACCTGCATCTCCTGTGTGAGAAGCAAGCGTGAAACCCATTAGACCACGGAGCTCTTGTTGTTGCCCTGTCTCTTTATTGCTAAGCTAACTCAGGCGCGACCGTCCAGTTTAACTGACCCCTGCCTATACTCTACTCACGCTAAAACGAAGCCCACACAGGTGGCCGCCCACCAAAATGAAACATTACGTTTTCTTTACCAAGCAATACGAATACGGGATCTCTTTGTTTGTTTTATCTAGTCCGTCACCGCACTGCAGCTCATGGGTAGCGCGTGCCATGCAATTTCATTTCGATACACAAATGTGGAGTATTGTGAAATGGCGCGAGCCCGTGTGTAGCGCGTGCCATGCAATTTCATTATGATTACTATGCATAAATGTGGATTATTGTGAAATGGTGAGAGCACCTTCTGTACCTACCTACGTGCACAATAATGACAGTTTCAATCAAGCTGTGTCGGTGTACTTTGAACGGTCAAGTCCAGCAGTCCAAAGCCTGTAAAAGTATGATGGATAATTTTGATTGAAATCGCGGGCAGAGGAGCGTTGTACGCGCGCACAAAAGATTTGTGAATTTGTCGGAAATGACAATACAACTTAAATTTCAAATATTTTCAACAATATTCTGCAAATATTTGTTTTTTCTCTCAATATTTTTATAATAAAAAAATAAGTTTGGGTTGTATAAGGTTTATTGCCACTTCGTTGTATACTATAGGCAGGGGGTCTCACTCAACAGTTTAGGTACGTTTGACCGGAAAACCCGACGTTCGGGATTTCAGTTAGGTTGTCTGCCGTTCGCTTGGCTCGCAGTCGCGTCGCGCGCTAGCCGCTCCTCATAAGCAACTTTTCTGTGATGTTTGCAACAACAATGACTTAAGTACCTAACATTTTAGAGAGTCTAAAGGAATTCTTCGCAAATAAAATTCGATTCCTTTTTAATTGAATACCTACCTTTTTCTTTACCTAAAAGTAAACACTTTAGACCAAGTATAAAACAAATTACATTTTCTACATAAGTGAGGATGTAGGTACCTAGAGTTTGCCAATAGCCTGACGAAGTACTAATAACACCTCTCTTACACAGAGTGGACTAAAATTCACAAACACAAATCGCACGTAGGTAACCCTATCCTGATCAAGCGAGACAGGATTCTATGAACATGTGATATCAGAGTAAAAGAAGCTCTCATTAGTGATGCGGCGTAATCCAGCCTGCACGGGCGGGGCAACCGATTCTGTAGGTGTTTAGCGATTTTTGTAGTTACTTAGCGCAGGCACAGAATACTTAATAGTACTACGTACAGAAAGATCACTCCGCAAATATACTGAAATAAATAGCTACTCTCGCTGCGCGGCAATAAAGCGCAATCTAGTTCGCACCTGCGCGCAACGTACAATAATCGCTTTTAAGCACCTACAGAATCGGTTGCCCCGCCCGTGCAGGCTAGATTGCGCCGCATCACTACACCAGCTACTTTTACTCTGGCATCACAAGGTCGTCCTGTAAACTCCTGTCTCGCTTGCTCATGGTAGGGTTACCTAGGTGCGATTTGTATTTGTGAATTTTATAGTCTGCTCTGTGTAGATAGGTGATATTGGTACTTACTCAGACTATTGGCAAATTCTAAGGCTAGGTAGGTACCTACCTCCTTACTTATGTAATTGTAATTTGTTTGATACTGGGTTTAAAGTGTTTACTTTTAGATAACCAAAAAGGTATTCAATTAAAAATTTATCGAATATGATTTGTGAACAATTCCTTTAGACACCCTACAATGTTAGGTACTTAAGTCATTGTTGTTGCAAACATCACAGAAAAGTTGCCTAGGAGGAGCGGTTAGCGCGTGACGCGACTGCGAGTCAAGCGAGCGGCAACCTTAATAAAATCCTGAACGCCGGCGCCGGGTTGGCCGGTCGAACGTACCTAAACTGTTGAGTGAGACCCCCCTGGCGCAGGTGCGATCCAGATTGCGATTTATTGCCCTCGCAGCGAGAGTAGCTATTTATTTAAGTGTATTTGCGGAGTGATCTTTCTGTAAGTAGTACTATTAAGTATTCGGTGCTATAGGGACGGACGACACGTCGCGCTCGCCCCGCCCCCGCTCCAAGTGTCATGTCATCAAGTTGCGTGCGACAAGTTTTTTGTTTGAGATACATATTGTGTCTTGAAGATATTAATATGAATATAAAGGTTGCTTAAGAGTCCCGGAGACGATCAATCTTGCTTGACAAGCATGATTGATATCGATTTTGATTGAATGGGACGCTTGACGGGCCCAATCAAGCCGCACGACACAGTCGCCTACCGATCTGCATCAAGTACGCAAATCACAGTTGCCTAAATCTTCAACGTTGCGCCCGCAAATGAACGAAACTCGTCAAGCCGCTTGATGGTGCGTCAAGCACGCGCATCAATCAGCCCCGTCAGTCAATCAAAATTGCTGAATGCTTGATGGTGTCATGGTAGCGTCAAGCCTACGTGGTAAACGGTCAATTTTTCTTGTCTAGCAAAATTGATCGTCTCCGGGACGCTAGATCGTGCTCTTGTAGATAGGCAGGGCGGGCTTAACCTATGCTTTTTTTCCCAATTATCAATGAGCTTACCGATAAGTATATTTTTAATTTTTGGAAAACATTGCTCATCTTTAAATGGCTACAGTTTCTGAAATTAAAATTAGCTGTGACAACTTGTTAAACTCTTAAATCACATGCCGCTATTTTGTATTAATGGTCGATTAATCGCTTGTTACATTTGACAACTCTTTCGGAAACTGGGGGTTTATCTCCTCCGCAAAAATGGATTAGAGAGAGTTATTTGGTTGGACTCAAGTGTAGCATTACTTTGCAAAAGTAAAGTAATAGGTATTACTTACTCTAATATTGATTACTTGTAGTAGCTTTCTCAAAAAAAACTGCAGTATGCCAGAAGCGCCAGAATTTCAGTTTTCCATGCACCACGGGAGAAGCACAGGGCTTTCAGGGTTGCGAACTTGAGTATAAATTACTTTCAGGTCAGATGTACTAACAACAAGTGTACCTACCTACTATAACGATGCACCGAGACAATAAATAGGTTGATGCAAGGTTGATGCCCTCAAAAGATCAATTCGCGGTTTGTCCCAACGGTCGCGACTCTGAACTTACCTACCTAATTAGCATCAGCAGAAAACATCGATTGTTTTTCGTATGCAATATGTTAATATGTACGAAAAACTGCAGGTGGTAGAATATACAGGCAATTTACTTACAAACATTATTTGTAGGTAAACACTATTATTTTACTGTATTCAGCAGTGCATTGGTAGGTAGTTAACTATTTGTATGCACAGCTAAGCAATGTCAATCCATCATCAACATTTGTGATAGGTGAGGCTTCATTGAAGTTTGCAAACGCTAGTGATCGAGATTTTACCACAAAATTGCAAGTGCAAAATGTTAGAGCCGTGGCAGTGTCTACTTATTGTAATAGGAGCTTTAAGTGCAGTGATTTTAATTCTTGGGTAAGTAGGTACCTCCTTCCGTAATTAACATCGAGTTGATTGGTCACTGAAAGCTTGGCGAAGAGCTAGAGACGTCGCGCAGGTAACGAAGTGTTGAATAATGTGTGCCTCCGCTACTCGGTATGGGAAAGTAATGCAATGTATGTGTTACCGGCAATCTGTATAATGCAGGTATTCTATACAATACCCAAGCAATGTACCTATACATATAATACCTACCTGAGGCGTTCAGGCAATGTATGAAATATTATGAATATTAATGTCCATTACATACTTTAGCTAGGTAATGTATACGATTCCTAGGGATTGTATACTTGGCCACCGACAATGTATAAAATACTGATTTGCAGCTTAGGTGAAGCCTTCTTCTACTCCTTCCTTCACCTAAGCTACCGCAGTGTTTTACGCTTTTTCATACATTACCGGCTGCGCATTCGGCATTGTATAGAATACCTAGACAAAGTATGAAATAAATAATATTTCATACTACCTACACGTTTTAGGCATTCTATACATTGCCTAGAGATCGCATAGCATACCGGATTATACAGATTACCGTTAACATATGCAATTGACTATAAATAGTCGAAAAACCTCTACATCCTGAATTAGACTATTTCCGGTTCAATCCTTTTTCCATGATTGTTACCTACATAACAATAAGCAAGATTGTATATAATTTGGCAGGTTTGCATTCTGCCGAGGAGATAACGAACAGCTTCTATGCCGGTGGGATCCTATTGCTCCTCTGAGACTGGATGAAAGCTTTTCAACATCACTGCCCCCCGTGCCCTACTTCTACATCAACGAACAAAGTTATGACAGTTATTCAGCCTCCATGTGAAATCAACATATCATCTTATCTACTAATTATTGTATTCTAATTTAATATTTACTTTACTGGGTATAGCTTGCGATGTTAATTTATTAAGGATGAATTCCAAATAAAATAATTATGTTATGTATTTGTTACAAAATTTAATTAAACATAATAATTATTAATTACCATGTATCATGTTTTATTTTCAGATTTTTCTTCACTTATGGTTGAATGACTATCAGGTTCATGGTCTTCACTCTTAGTTTCTGTAGTTTTGCTCTCACTATCTGAGCCAGATTTATCACTAGCTTTAGACTTTGCATCCTCATCATCACTGCTGTCATCAGATTGTGATTGTGCCTGAAAATTTTGTTCTGTCTTCGGCTTCTTGACTTTTAACTTAGCATTTTTCCTCTGCTTCATCCTCTTAGCTCTCTTCTTAGCAGTTTTCTCTTCAGCTGCTTTTCTGTTATTTTCTATCTTTTGGTGATATTCATCATCTAATTTTTCCTGAAAATAATAAAAAATATGAATTCATCTTGAGAATTATAATAGTAAGCTTTTGTATGTACCCTAAGTGATAAAAGTACATTCAGTGATAGCTCATTCGCTAGGACCCTTGCAGTTGATTCTTATATTAGCTTTACATTCACACTTGCACTTGATGATGTTATTAGAAATAAAGCACATTTATAATGTGCCGAAATGCTCAAAACAGATTAGGTAAGCATACTTTTTCACTTTTCTCCTGTATGAACTTCTGGCGCGCATACTCCTTCCGTCTCAAGTGGCGATAGACGTGGAACTCTCCAGAACCAGCACCTGCGCTTGAGCCCATCACATTTCGCACGAAGTCAGGAGGCGCAGCCAGTGAACGCGCGCGCGGTGCCTCTGGTAGAACCACCGGCTTCTCCTGGGATTTACAAACGTGGGCGTAAGTGGGACCAGATGGAGAGGTTCGTCGGTTGATAAAACAAATGAAAAGTAATAGGTAGTGAACATGGTCACAGTTATTCCAAGATTGCTCTTTGGAACGGTAACAAATATAATGATCACCAAAATATATTTTTCTTACTCCAAATGGGTAATGATCACCAAAAGTTGCCGAAAATATAAGAGCAAAATACTGCGGTGGCTAAGGTGAAGGGTAAAGGGGGTGAGCGAAGTGAAGCCCCCTTTACCCTTCGTGTTAGGTAGAACATATAAGAACAACAATAAATACTTAAAACTTAAACTTAAGTAAACATAACATAAAACCAGTTTGGTGATAATTTATCCAAAAACATTTTGGTCATTTTTTGGCAGTAAATTTTCGAATTTTTTGGTAATCGTTTAAAAACAAGCCCTTTGGAACTAAGTCCACCTTCATGAGATAGAAGAAGAAACATGATGAGCACATACATAACGATAAGGGATCATACTCACAGGATTTTTCATCAGTTTCTCCAATTTCAGCCGCTGCAAGTCCGTGGCATTTTTTATTATAATGGGTACTTTATCTTCTTTCTTTTTGGAGTCTTTACCTTTCTTTTCGCTCATTATAAAATACGTATTCAAAATCAACCGAACCAAAACACAAAATAAAATAAATTCAATATCAACAAGACGAGCACAGAACAAAAGTTTTTTTTTGTTTTCTTTATTTATCCCTTCAGGGAAAGGCTACGGTGCTACGCCATACCGCCTACGAGCACAGACCACAGACATATAATAAGATTCTAGCACAGGTGTTACCACAAAAAATATTAAACAGCGTTTAACCTCAAAACAAACGTCAAATCCCATACGTTTTAGTTTTTAAGCAGGTGTTGAACACTCGTTTATTTTTTTGTGGTAAGGCCCTGGAGAGAATTATTCTTTCATTCAATCAAACTACTTTTTTTTTCTAATTTTACGGGACGATGCAGCATCAAACTGAACGAAAATTAACACACGTTCAATATAGATTTTACGGTTTTTGTCGGCCCAAAAGGCCGTAAAACATATTATTTAAAAAAAAAACATTTTTGTCGATTTTGGACAGCCCTAATGTCACCTTGAAAAGGTCAAAGTGGTCACTCGATTATTTTCCGGTTAAGTGGGTGGAGAAGGTAGTGTTTCGGGAAATTCTTGAATTTTTCCTGAAATTTCTGAATTATTTTATAGGCTAAGTAAGTAAAATTTGTTGTCCTATTATTATACCAATAATTTAATAAATCGTTACCTTTTCATACAATAGGCTTTACGTAACAACTGCACCATTAACTGAAGATAAAATAGAAATCGTCGTCACTTCATTCATAGCATTCTCCTGGCGATATGGTGAATCTCATATTATGTCGTGTTATTGTTATCTTTTAAGGGCATTTTCTACAATCTACATAACCAAAGAATACATACTGATTTATTTGACCTTGCGTTGTCGTCCTAGCCGGCTACGTCAGCTGCTAAATACTCGAATAATGTAACCACCATAGGTACCTACCGAACTAAAATTATAGACCTATTGTAGGTCTACACATGTAATTATTTAGAATGCTTTCACTTAAATTATACTTTATTTTCTTTTTGCAACAGCAGAAACAATCACCTAAAGATGCCCATCCAATCCATCAAAGCTCGTCAGATCTTCGACTCTCGTGGGAACCCCACTGTAGAGGTAGATTTGGTAAGTAAAAAATATTTAATTAAATATGTAGGTATTGGAACCTAATTAAGCTAATTAGTGTTTGTTTTGGCTATGTTACCCAATGCCCCAAATGGTGAAGAAAAGAAATATTTTGTGAAAAATTGTTTTTGTTTCAGGTAACTGAATTGGGACTGTTTCGCGCAGCAGTCCCATCTGGTGCCTCCACGGGAGTGCATGAGGCGCTGGAGCTGCGTGACAATGTGAAGGGGGAGTACCATGGAAAGGGTGTCTTGACTGCTGTGAAAAACATCAATGATATCATTGCCCCAGAGCTCTTGAAAGCCAACATTGAAGTCACTCAGCAGAAAGAGGTTTGTTTTAAAACTTTTATTTGTACTGCACATGATAATGAGCAGCTGAAGACAATTATCAATGTATAATCCTCATTCACAGATTGACCAACTTATGCTGAACCTTGATGGAACTGAAAATAAGTCCAAATTTGGAGCTAATGCCATCCTGGGTGTTTCACTTGCTGTTGCTAAGGCTGGTGCTGCCAAAAAGGGTGTCCCCCTGTACAAGCACTTAGCTGACTTGGCTGGTAACAAGGAGATTATTCTGCCAACACCAGCTTTCAATGTCATCAATGGTGGCTCACATGCTGGAAACAAACTTGCTATGCAAGAGTTCATGATCCTGCCAACAGGTATGAGAATAATATTGGTTATTAGGAATGTTATAGTAGTTTATGTGACTGATACATAATGCAGAGCATCAAAACTCGAGAGTGGGTTTATGAAACAAGCCAAAGGCGAGAGGCTTTTAGGTTAGGTTAGAATGTAGAAGAAGCTAAACCGGAGCGAAGCGAATGACTGGCTAGTTTAGGTTATTGTGGCTACCAGGGGGATAGGGGGTCCCCCCTACCTCCTACGCCCCTTGAATTATGAATAATAACAATATTTATGGAAATATAACCTCAAATTTTAACAAAACTAAAAAGTATACATTTCCTCACAAAAAAAACACTACCAGGGGGGGTCTGGAGGCCCCCCTACTCCCCCACTCCCCCCTACCCCAATTAAGGGGAAACTTCTAAAATTTTACCCTTTGTATTAAATTATTATTTATATAGTATTTCATCATAATAACCACAATTGAGTGCGGTCATAGCGACGCAGTCTGGATGAACGCACTATATACTACATAATACAAGGTTATAAAATCATCTGCTACTTTGATTGTATACAGTTTCTACCTATTGCCAATGATCGTTTCTTAAACTACAACCAGCACCCGCAGAATGCCGAGCGCGGGGGGTTTTGTCGCGTAAGGTGAGGGATAGAGCTTTTTATTGTGCATAGCTCTGTCCCTTACTTTCCCGCATTAACTCCCCCTGCGGGGTCGGAATGCTACGGTTGCTGATGTATTAGTTTACACTCCATCCAAGTACTAAAAAAATCTTTATTTACATAGTCTGAGTGATTTATTTATATCTTAGGTACAAAATGGATGTGTGATTAAATTAAAATCTTGATTTACTTTACTTTCAGGCGCTTCATCTTTCAGTGAAGCCATGCGTATGGGTACCGAGGTGTACCATCACCTGAAGAAAATCATCAAGGAGAAGTTTGGTCTGGACTCCACGGCTGTTGGAGATGAGGGTGGCTTCGCCCCCAATATCTTGAACAACAAGGATGCCCTCTTCCTCATTCAGGATGCTATTGCACAGGCTGGATATACTGGCAAGGTACTTTTTAGGGTTCCGTAACTTAAAAAGGAAAAAATTAACCATTATGCGATCACTCATGTCTATCCTGAAGTGGATTTTTTATTTGAGGCCAAATATGTAAACAAAACAATGTCACCGATAAACTGAATTTCCAGTTGTTGAAATTTTTTTTGTCACTTCAGTTATTTTTCAGAAACAAGGCAAATAACTTAAAATACCCATATTCTCAAATCACGCAATCATACTTACATCAGCTACATTCTTAAAGTGGCAGACTAATATTGTAATCTGAAATCCCAAACAAGAAAGAGTGCTCGTCACACAAATGTTTGTATATTTTTGGAATGTAACCATTCTTTGATGGCTGCTTTTCGCCACGAGGTGGTACGGCATAGCTTCACTTTACGTGAATGATACGGTGCGTCACCAATAACCAAAACTGAATTTTATTCAAATTGGGTAAAATACCTTTCCTCCACTCCTCATAAGAATCGCATTAGGGATGTCAGGCAGATGACAAAAAACCGAATGACAGCCAGATCAGATTCCAAAATGGCGTCCACGTGACTTTTTTTTTTGCTTTGGCAGATTCGTTTCATCAAAAGGTTATGAACCTCTATAGTGTTGCAAGAACCATTTTTTTCGCCGGAAATAACTGTCTTCCTTTATTTTAAATTTATGTTACATCTATTAACAAAACTGTCTAAATGAGTATGTTCTGTTGTTTCAGAAGTTTTAAAACAGAGATGAAATAAATTATAACATGTTTTTTCTCAATAGTCTTAATCATCATATAACATTAATTTTCTCTAAAGGTTACCTTTACCTTTGTTTACAATCCGGTCTACAAAACATAAAAGTCTTGTAGACCGGATTGTGTGACATATCTGGTGAAAGGGCTTGTTGCGAGGATCTCAAATGTATTTTTTTCATAAACTTGAAATCTTTAGTTAAAAAATAGGGTATTTTTTCCAACACGAACTCATTCGTATGAAGTTGAGGGGGGGAGGGGAGGGAGGGGGGGGAGGAAGTAACCCCCCTCTAAAATATCCAGTCTAGGAAATGTATGGTTTTTTTGTTATGAATTTTCAAAAATCCATTTTGAGGTTATTTTTTACTATAGGATTTTTACAAAAAGTCATTGTTTATAGTATTGATGTTCGAAATCGCCTTAGCTCCGGCTACTAGGGCTCATAAAAAAGGCAAGTATTTAATTGCACATCAAAAATACTGATTTTCACAGCAAAAAAGGATCAGCGAACACTTATTATGTTTTAAGTATTTTTGTTGTTCTTACATTTCAACCTAATACGAAGGATAAAGGGGGCTTCGCTTCGCTCACCCCCTTTACCCTTCACCTAAGCTACCGCAGTATTTTGCCCAATAGCACAAAAAAGTACCTAATAGTATCCTATCCTAACTTGTAGGTTTATGAATAAAACATGACAAAATCAGTATTTTTGATGTGCAATTAAATACTTGCCTTTTTATGAGCCCTAGTAGCCGGAGCTAAGGCGATTTCGAACATCAATACTACAAACAATGACTTTTTGTAAAAATCCTATAGTAAAAAATAACCTCAAAATGGATTTTTGTAAATTCATAACAAAAAAACCATACATTTCCTAGACTGGATATTTTATAGGGGGGTTACTTCCTCCCCCCCCCCTCCCTCCCCTCCCCCCCTCAACTTCATACGAATGAGTTCGTGTTGGAAAACCAACTCAAAAAATATTCAAGAAAATAGGTAAAAAAAAAAGAGCTCCGCCCCTCCCTCCTATCTCCGTGAGCATCCGCCACCCCGCCATCTCCGAAACTACTGTTCCTTAAAAATTAAAATAATACGAAATATAGGCCTTTACTTAAATATGAGAAATATGTGGTTTAAATAGGGCGGGCACAATTGGGGGCCAAATGAGACATGAAAAATAAAAAACATAACTTACGACATGTCTAATAATTAAGAGCCTGTTGCGAGGATCTCATTTTTTTTTCATTAACCTGAAATGCTTAGCTGAAAAAATATTTAAGGAAATAGGCAACAAAAGACCAGTCCCCACCGCCCTTATCTCCGAAACAACTGATCCTAAAAAAATAAAAACGGAATAGAGGTATTTACGTAAACATTACATGAAAAATATAGAGAAATGTTTGCTCCTAATGTAGTGGGGGGAAACATTATTTCAATACCACATACAAACAAACTTATAAATGCACCCGGTTACATACATGGATTATGAAGGTAGCCGCACCAATAACTTTGTAAAGAACATTTTTCTTCTTAAGTACAGGAAAATTAAAGATAACTAATTAATCCCCATGCAAGAAACTAGAACACCATTGGGCGGTGGTAAGGAATCCTTCGTGCGCGAGTCCGAATCGAACTGGACCGTTTATTATTTGAGATAATGATCTCATTGTTAGTGGAAACCAATTATTAAATATCCATAATATTTTTTTCTTTCGACAGATTGAGATCGGTATGGACGTTGCGGCATCAGAGTTCTACAAAAACAATACCTATGATCTTGACTTCAAGAACCCTAAGTCCAACCCTGCAGAGTACTTGTCATCTGACAAGTTGGCGGAACTTTACTTGGAGTTCATCAAAGATTTCCCGATGGTGTCCATCGAAGATCCCTTCGACCAGGACGACTGGGCGGCGTGGAGCAGCCTGACTGCCCGTACTCCCATCCAGATCGTTGGCGATGACCTTACTGTAAGCGATTTTTGTGTTTAACGACACAATAATGGGGACAATATTTTCTGTCACCTAAATTTAGATTTGTCACTGCATACCCTAATTATTACATCAGGTCCTATGAAATATTATATATGTATATTGGTCATCACTAAATATGGATCCCCAACTAATTGTAAATATGTCTCCTAATTAATAGATTGTTCACTTTTTTATATTGCCCAAATCATAGATTTGTCCTCAAAACATTAGATCAATCTTCAAAATATCTGTCACCTAATAACTCAATAAATCTGCTAAATTCAGGGCGTAGTGATGGGTCCGGGTCCGGGTTAATAGGTAAATGCTAAAGAGGGTGAGCAAAGAGATTAATAATAAAGAGATAATTTTAGGTCACCAATTTTGTGTTATTGAGCGAAATAATTTAGGTTGAGAGATCTATTATTTTAGGAACCAACCCTATTTGTTAGGTAATCAAAGGAATTTATTGAGTGATCAATAAAATTACTCCATATTAATTACCTTCATTAATCCTATTGTCTGCACAGGTGACAAACCCCAAACGTATCGCTACCGCTGTTGAGAAGAAGGCGTGCAACTGCCTTTTGCTGAAGGTGAACCAAATCGGCAGTGTCACCGAGTCGATTGATGCGCATTTACTGGCTAAGAAGAATGGCTGGGGTACTATGGTGTCTCACAGGTAACACACTCTTTCAGTGTTTTATTATTATTTTTTATTTACATGGTACTTCCGATTTCATTGTCAGCCATATTCTAGTTTCATAATAGTACTGGAATCAAGCTTATATTACCGGCTAACTTTGGTGAAAGTGACATTACGCTCAATAATTTTGCTGTAAAACCAATGATACAATAAAACTTAACAATATATGTTATATTTTCAATAGATCTGGTGAAACCGAAGACACTTTCATTGCTGATCTCGTCGTCGGCCTTTCGACTGGTCAAATCAAGACTGGAGCGCCATGCCGGTCGGAGCGTCTCGCTAAATACAACCAAATTCTGCGGATTGAGGAGGAGCTGGGCGCAGCCGCCAAGTACGCCGGCAAGAACTTCCGCGCGCCTGTCTAAAACAAACCTTTAGAGATCTTTCTCAAATATCTACATATTTATAAGGTTTAACTTACAATATGTTTTAAGGAAACATGTTGTGTATTGTTTGTAACATTGGTTTGTAGTTCTAAATTAAGTACATATGAATTGTTTATTGTCTATTTATCAATGTTGGTAGAACATTTGTAGAATGGTTGGATTATTTATTTCTATTATATCCAAACGAACTAACTGTGTAACGTGCGTGTATATGATCTGTAACTGTATACATAAACTGTTTTTAAAATATGGACCTAGTAGTTTTAATCGTGTGCGTACTTCAAGCAAAAAAGGTCGGGTTTCGAAATTCTCATTAGACACTTAATTAGTGCTCTGTGAGTTTTCTGTATCTCGGCAACGGCTGAACCTAGAGATATGAGAATTTGTACATTAGTTGTTAGTAATTGGTGCTTAATTAGTGCAATCTTACATTTTTGGAAAACTTATTTTTTTTCGCGTTATTCAGGTTAAAAAAAAATGTGAAAATCTCAGCACATGCAAACGAAGCTTCTTCAAGACTTGAAATCTCTACTCAGCGGTTCCTCATCGTCCATCGTCTCCTCCAAAGGTTTCATAAACCTGGATTAAGTATTTTGAGTACTTAAGGATTAAGTATTAAATCCATTGAACTATGTACTATTACTAGCGTATGGAACCGACACCGCGAACCATTTCTTTGCGCCATGACCATAGAATTATTATTCTAAGGCCATGACCTAACGCCAACCGGCGTTATTCCCTTTAGTCCCTCCTTTAGTTCAAAAATGCCTTCTGCGTCTTGCGAACTTGTAAAAATGCGACTAGTACGAAGAAAAAGGATAGTGGCGTGACGTATCATCTACTCTTTAATAATCTGTGCAGTAAATAAGCAAAATATCAACTAAAATAATCCAAAACTAACTTTGGACATTATTTTCTACTGTACCCGACTTTTGTATGAAAACCATAGAATATGAAATTGAAAAGTGAACCGTACAGATAAGACACGTAGGTACTAATAGTGATACGAGAGAGCACTTCACAAATATGTGGGATATGATGAATGTGGTAAATATGGGCAGAGGACTACTAAACTAACAAAACATGTTTCACATGTTTGGTAATATTTTAACACGACTACCCCCAAAAACGGAGTGTATTGTTTTCAGGGTTCATGTGTGTATTTTCTTAATTCCACCATAAGTGTGTGCCATCGCTAGGATCTAGCATCCTAAGTGGAGAAGGCTATAAATATATACAAGGTGTAAAAATAATTTACTTTTCAGTTCATTTTGAAATTATGGCAGTATAGATAACGATAACACATAGCTAATGCGAAAGTGCAAGTCATATGAGTACGGCATCGAAAAATTGTACAATAACTTTCGTGAACTGGTTACACACTGTTTACATACGTGAATGAGAGTAACGCACGTGAACTTTGTAAAGCCTAGTGTACAATGTCAGAGAAATACCTGATAATTTTGATTTTGAAAGTGAAACTTTAATACTTTAATACAAATTAAATTTAAAACTTAATAAAACAAAATGTAATCACAAAGCAGTCTTTATTTTGGAATAGGTACGTGCGCCTACGTAAATGTTTTGTAAATGCAAAATTTCAGCTCAATCGGTTGAAGATATGTGCTTCAAAATGGTGTTGCAAGATTCCACCCAAACAAACATACATACATACATACATACAAGTAAAATTAAATAAAAGCTTCAAAAGTTTTTTTTAAACTTGTGAAACCTTTTTATTTCGATTCTACAGTGTAAACTACTAACAACCGATCTCTAATGTTACGTTACACACTATATCATTCGTGAATCAAAATCTGTGAGGACACAACCTAAAAAATATTTATTCACGTATCTTTTGAAGTAGTAGGACGCCGCATAGTTCAATTTGATAGAGGAAAATTCTATCTACAAACTCAAAGTGTAATCTCACTTAAAAAATTAAAAATTGCCGAGACACATGCGTCGACGAACTTCTGAATCACTGACAGAAAACGAAATGGCGATTTCTTTCCATATGTTAGCCAAACTGGAGGTGGTGTTGCCATGACTAAAAAACTTTATTACAAAACTGACAAAATTTTACAGGTTAAAAAACAGTTATGCTGTTTTGTGTGACTTCGATGTTGTATGATGTGTCTAGGTGGGACACACGATTTTTGTATGGAGACTGAAATTAACACTACAAAAAAGAAATAAATACTCGACAAAGGCAACCAAATGGATTAAAATTATTTATAGGAATAAACACGAAATTGCGAACCAGAATCAATTTCCAAGTTATCACTAATAAAAAAATATATGGTATTTTTAACACTCGATAAGAGTTTTTTTTTCCAAAATGTACAATTTTTCGCGGCCGTACTCATCTACATAAACCTTTGTATAAATCTCGGTTACAGATCGGTACATTTTGTAATAGACTGCACTCAATCAAATGAAGTTTTGTACGTATAAAAGCGGTGTCACGTCTGCTGTGTGTAATCTACAGGGACGACACGTCGAGCTCGCGGCAGGTCGCACCAATACCCCCCCCCTCCCCCGCCCCGCTTGTGATCTAGTTGCGACACGTTTTTGGTTCAAGACGGCGTCTCTATAGTAATGGTAGCTCAATTATTAAATCAGGCTCTGTTTTTAGTTTGACCGCGCCTTATGTTTGGAGCCCCCTCATTCAAGTTCTAAGACAATAGCGGATTTGCTGAACAATTGATGAATTAGTGCTCTTAGTCATAAAGATATCCTGAAAATTTTTAGCAGAATACCATGTGGAAGCTTTGAGTAATAATAATGTATACATTATTATATTACTCAAAGTGTGGAAGCTGAGAAACCTTCCCATAGCAAACCACTACCTGGCCAAATAAATAGGCCAATAAAAGCGGCCGCTGCATATATTGTGCCTACCCTCCAAATTTGGTAACATAATATTGCCGTATGACATTGAGTGGAATATATTAGTAGGGGATTATTGTTCATTTCAGCTCAATATCTGCCACCCCGTATGGGAAAATGCGTGTCGCTATGTTATGCTAAATATAAAAGGTTCGCATGGTAGACGCCCAAAGATTTCGACATTCGAAAAATTACCTTAAACTGATCGTACCAATGTTGGTTTTTTTTTTGATAAAGGATGGATAACGAAATAACGAACGTCTTTAGCTAGGAAGAAAGTCAAAACTAAAGAACCTTTTAAAAGGCATTTGGGTCGCAATCACTCATGAAAACGGTTTATGTAAAATTCTTATTTTTAAGTTAATTGAGAGTATGTTCTGCGGATACTTTTTTTCGAAACTAAAGGGATAAAATTTATGAAAAATTATCAATTTTGTATTTTTTTCATTACGTTTTTACTTTTTTCAAATTACAGCTTATCAACTACTAATTAGTTATTATTAGTACAATGTTCAAGTAAAAGTGGCTTTATATATTTATCAATGCATAGCTGAAATGTAACCTTAAACCTTTGGTAATATTTTTCAATATATTAATAGAGAAAGCTCACAAAGCTCAATATAGTGATAGAGGCTCATAAGCCTTTTAAAAGCATATCCATATGACCTATTACAGATGCTTCTACAAATCAGTCTTAATTCTGAAATAATTAATGAAAACATTTCAAATCTGTGTTTGGTACAAGGAGGGTTCCTCTTGCGCGAGTCTGAAACGCACTAGACCGTTAATTTTACATCCTATTGTGACCCGCAAGCTTTTTGAAATCTAAGTGAATGTATGAGCCCATAAGCCTTTTAAAATCTAAGCTATCGTAGAAATCCACATACCTTTTAAAAAAGGTCTTCTAAGTTTAAGAGGCTATTAAAAAAACTAATAATAAAACTCTTCATTAAATAAAGCAAAGAATTCAAATAATAGTTTGGATTTACTTACCACCTTTACGACGTATCTTCCAACAAGGAACATCAAAAAAGGGCTTATTAAAAGGCCCCCGGGCGTCTAGCTGATGAAATGGAATTATTTTTTAAAATTTATTTCGATCAACTCAGCTATCAGCTTTTTAGTTAGGTAAGTAGAAAACGTTGTAGCAGTAGTCAGTACAGGTTCTACTAGGTAGGTTTTCTAGTCTGATATTAATGATTCATCAACAAACTGTTGTGGCATCGTAGATGTATTTGTGGTATTAGTATGAGACATGCAGACAGCCCTGGATCTACGATTTTTTCGAACCGGGGCTAAACTTTGATAGTGGCGTCCCCTCCCTTCAGTGTTTGAGAAAAACTGTTAAAACTACCAATGAGTAGTAATTGATTTTTGTGACCATTTCTTAAAATAATAGTCCTTTAATAATATTTTTTATTATCTAATAACTATCTATTATCTACTATCTAATAACTAAAGCTGGCACGTTCACAGTAGTCACACTAATGCAATTTCTTTTTTCGTCCACCCGCGCTTTTCTATAGACTTGTTTCGATAGTTGCTCCCAACAATTTAATTGAAATTAATACGTAAAACGCGCTAAATAGCAGTGAAAGTGAAGTAAATTTGCAGAAATATACCAATATTTAATAGTGTTCAACAAATATACCCACCAGTCTAACTTTAGTGTATCAAATCTTGCTCTAATCTCAAAAGTGCAGACTCACCATATAAAATGGTCAACTGTTTGAAGTGTACCAAGCAAATACCTAAGTTAGATGATAAAAATCCGAAAATAGTGTACCACGGCTGTGATAGGCAGATCTGTGTTAAGTGCAGCGGGTTACTTGTGACAGAGCTGAGAGTGATTGCATTGCAGTCGCCGACACTCAAATATTTGTGCCCCGATTGTGAGCAAGGAGTTCGCCAACTGCCCGCCTTGAGGAAGTTAGTGGATGAACTCAAAACCGAATCTTATTAAACTCACTTGACCATATTGAGTTTTCGCCAGATGAAGTCACAAAGGAGATGAAAACATTCAACGATTACACAGCTATGGGACCAGACGGGATACCTGCAATACTGCTCAACAAATGCAAAAATGTTCTGAACTGTAAACTTGCATCTATTATGGAACAGTCCTTTAGAACGGGTAGTCTACCGCATGACTGGAAGGAAGCAGTTGTGACGCCGATTTATAAGAAGAAATTT
Organism: Argyresthia goedartella; assembly: GCA_949825045.1. Taxonomy (NCBI): domain Eukaryota; kingdom Metazoa; phylum Arthropoda; class Insecta; order Lepidoptera; family Argyresthiidae; genus Argyresthia; species Argyresthia goedartella. Next base: position 26,951,423 of record OX463812.1, on the reverse strand, counting down.
CTCCTTCAACTGGTGATTCATGGCTGAATCTTTTGAATGGCTGAGTGCCTTTTATTGACTAATAAGGTGACTTCATTTGACAACTTCGGTGTCATCAGAGCTTGTATTTGTACCACAGAGCATTGAATATTAGAGAGAGGGCAAGCCGCCGCAAAGCGGCTGACCGTTGTATGCCCAATGTGCATACAGTACATTCAGTTGCTCGCAGGGAGAATTCCCGAGTGCACGCGCCGATCGCCTTAAAAAACTGACAACACTTAGCTTTATTTTCTATAATGACGGCCTGTGCAGTTGTGCTATGTGAAAATCGCAGTGATTCGACAAATTTCCATAACAAGGGTATAACATTTCACAGGTAAATACTGAAAATACAATATTTCTTCAATAAAATAACACGATTAACGAAATATTCCGAAGAAGTAATGCTATTGAGTCGCATCCAGATTCCGTCTCTCTCATACTCATTAGCGTTACCTACTAGCGAGAGAGACAGGAAATAAATTTAATGTCCATGACGCGAGCGGTGCCACGCTATGGTAGATTAGTGATATACGCTTTATCGACTTAGCCTGTATCGAAAAAATGTACGCCTATATGAAATTTCGAGTTACAGAATTAAACCTTTCCTGTACAGTATGTATTTTAAAATGCCCCGTGGCTCAGCTGGTAAATGAGGGTACACATAGTCACTCTGGTTAAGCAACTGCTGCTTATAATGGGTGACCATTTTCTATTCATCCCCGTGCCTCAGAGTTAAGTGCACAAGACTATTTTCATTTTTTCAATGCAATTTTTTTAAATTTTAGGTCCCATACAATTCGGAAACAAAAGAAAAATGGATTACGCCAACAGCAGAGGACCTATTTGGTGGCCAGTGAAGAGGAGTACAATATGCTCTGCTTATTTTATAGAAAATATTGTGTATCACTGAGTATCTTAAAGTGAACGTATTTTGAGTATTAAAATGTATGTATTGTCGGCAACATGTAGTTTCTGTCTGCTACGCGACAATATGTTACAATAATAAATACTTTTCTTGACTGTTAAATAAGAATGAGTTTTATTTTACTTATCTTTTCACGTACACAGTCTAAATAGTTTATAACATAATATAGAACACTAATGAATAACCCGATCAAAAATGACTCCCAGGCCAAATTTTACTGTTCTAGAAGATAATTCGCGAAAGTCATAACTATCGATAACCTTTTATCGACATCATCCTGTCCCCACATATTCATGCATTTGCTGCTGTGTGCGTGCTTTATGAAACAATGTACGCCTCATGCGCACTTGTATACGTGTGTAACTGTTTTGCCTGTGTTTACCAATACGACATTAGGGATAAATGTCGGCAGTAACCCTGCCTTCGAAGCCAAGGGTCCCGGGTTCGAGTCCCGGTGAGGGCAAATATTTGTTTGATGAGAACGGATGTTTGTACCCTAGTCATGGTTGTTTATCTATCTAAGTATAGTATTTATCTATATAAGTATGTGTATCGTTGTCTAGTACCCAAGATACAAGGAATCCTAGTTTGGAGCTAGATCAATGTGTTTAAATAGTGTCCAAGGTATTATTATTTATTATTATTTATTATGTGTGCGTATTCGTTGTGTTCATTTAATGATACATTGTGTGCGTAAATTCAGCCTGCGACTGTCGGTTTGCATACAAAATAGGCTGAATGCCCTATCTCCTATGTTGAGATATCTGTGATTTGTACTGTTTGAAACAAAATTGAAATGTTTAATCAAAACAGTCAATGAAATAAGAGACCTGGGAATAATCTTAGACTCAAAATTTATTATAAGTAGATAAACATATAACATATTTTACACCGATAGCGTCTTAAACACGGGAATTTATTTTTCAAATATGTTAAAGTTTCAAGACTGTGAAATCGTATAAAATTCTCTATTGCTCCCTAGTAAGAAATCAACTTGAATATGCTCCACAGTCTTGGAACCACCGATGCAGAATCTACATAAATGAGATTGAGAAGATTCAACGAGTATCGTATCCCAGTCGATGTAAACACCATCACATGTCACCACACGTGCGTGGACGCGAAGCCGATGTCCTCTCTTTCTTGGCAAAATTAGTAAGGGGAGATCTCGATTGTAGCCTTCAGTGGGATCGCTACACCAGTAAAACACTTGTTTAACTTTGGTTATTAATATAATGTTATTTCAACAATAATCGGACAGAGTTTCCTCTTAGGATCTAACCTCACAACGTTCTAAACAAGCCTACGCGCTTGGGTTGAATGGCGGCCATATTTTCACCCGACAGCTGACACTGCCCTGAGTCATTTGTTTGGTGAATATCCAAACAAGTGTCCCTTTAATAATTATGCATTTATAAATCAAGTGCAATTAAATAAAGTACAATTAAATAATTTGTAAATAATAACAATATGATAACTGCTAAATGTATAAGGTACCCAACCCATGCAAGTGACATTACTAAGATAACTGTTACCCGATTGTCCGGAAATTCTAGAAATAGCAAAGTTTTGCACCCTATCTGCAAGATCCACCAGATTAAATAACAGTCTAAAGATTCATCTTCCTCAATCCAAAACAAACCACCGGCGAACATCATTCATGTGGCGAACTGACAAAGTTTTCAACAAAACGTATTCTCCGAAATTGGACTTGTTTGCAGATAATCCATCTAGAATTAAATCAACTATCAACCATGAATTATTTTCTGAGCGAACTATGATAACCACATAACATTGATTATTTCTTCTTCCTTCTACTTCCCTATTTGTACTGTCGTTGTAATTTAGATATCTATTTACAAATTTCCCCAAAATCATGCTTCTATATTGCAACAATTAATTACATTAAGATCTGATGTAACTTTTTAGATTTTTAAGTTACTTAAGTGGTTTCCCTACCAAAATACGAAAACATGTTAATGGCTCTATGTCGACCCATCTTATACCATGCATACATGTATAATTATTAGCTGTAAAATTCCTAATATAACAATAAAAAAAACATGATCCCAATTTTTGACGGATTACACTTAGAAACACAAATTCATAAGAAAAATTTGGTTATATTAATGGGTATCAACCGTGTACTCATTTATGATTCTTTATTAACACGTTATGAAACCGAATCGTTTTCGAAGAGATTGATGGGATGGGATGAGAACTGGTGATGAAAAGTGAATTACGTCAGTCAGGCTTCACAGTGTGGCAAAACCCGTGGGATTGGAAGAGCGTTATTAATTATGAGCTTTTACCTCTAGACCTTCTTCTAGGATCTTCTCCCACAGTGGTCCAATGTAGAGAAGTGGCAAAAAATGACCATTGCTAAGTATATGCAAATATCTACAGTAATAAAGACATTTGGAATTTTGGAATTTTGAAAAAATTACCATGTTTGATTTGCTACTACAGAGATCATTGTACTCAATCTGGGTATGGGTGAGTGTTTGTAAGTACTTGATCTACATTGAGGGACGTAAGGGTTTCGAGGTGGGATTCCGAGGATAATGGTAAGGAACTGATAATCTAACTTGATTCAGTATGTTACTAACATCCAGCCGACTGTTGCACACCTTGTGTAAGATAAGTATTTTTGCAGAAGATTTTAAGACTCTTATAGTTCCTGAGAAAAGTGCCTGTGACAGACGGACGGACAGACACGCGAGTGATCCTATAAGGGTTCCTCCTTTTGAGGTATGCAATCCTAAATAACGAGTACATTAGGAATTAATTTGGGGTTGCTGAATAGTCTGGGGTCATAAATACTCGTCATTTTATTAAGTACTTTTTACTAATAAATAGGTATCTATTATGTACAAATTAATCATGTATAAAAATTTTTAAATAAATTTTCTCATAGAGGATGATAAAAACAAAAAACAAGTAAATAATAAAGAATACCGAAATTGAAAATGGGGTTGCTGGAAATATGTATTCCAGCAATCCAACTATAAATTTAATTGGGCTCCTTAGTTTTTGAATCACGCTTTTTTATTTGTCAGTACTAACTAAGACATATGATATTTATTCATATTTTATTAAAATTACATGTTAATGCAATAGTATTAGGAGACCTACTACGTTGATGATACATTGAATGAAGTTCATATAATAGTCAATTCATTCATGCATTAAAAGTAGTTTATGTGACAGTTACATAATGTAAGGCATGAAAATACAAGTGTGGGTTTATGAAACAGCCCACAGGCAATTTTCAGACATTTACCGAGTATTTAATGCCTAATTACGTACAATTACATAAACATCTTTATCTAAACACAAATTATAAGCTCTCTATGGTATGTTCAGGAACCGCAAGAACCCAATGGATTCTCGTGATTACATTTGTTTAATTTCCACTTATTTTATTTTATTTGTTTCGAACAACTCAGCGTAAACCACTTACAAAATGTAAATTCTTTTTTTTATTGTTCATATAATTATATCAAATAAATAAAAAAAAATTGCGAACCCATGACAGGTCCAAAGCCATACGAACATAATAACACCATTAAGAAGGTAACGCTTTCGTATTGCTACCGGCTTCGAGCAACACGGCCTTCGAAGGTCGTGTTGCTCGAATTCTACCGGTAAATAAATTAAAAATAGGATTTTTGATATTTAACATAACATAGCGTCACGCTTTTACCCATACGGGGTGGCAGATATTGAGCTGAACGAAGAATAATCCTCAACTAATGTATTCCCCTCGATGCCATACGGCGATATTATGTTACCAAATTTGGGGTGTAGGCACAATGTATCCAGCGGCCGCTTTTTATTTGTCCAGGTAGTGATTTGATATGGGAAGGTGAAACCTTTCGTTAATTATCTCAGCTTCCACATAAAATTTCTGCTTCAAATTTTCAGGATATCTTTATGAATATAAGCACTAATTCCTCAATTGATCAGTAAATCTGCTATTGTCTTAGAACTTGAATGAGAGGGCTCCAAACATAAGGCGCGGTAAAACTAACTACAGAGCCTGATTTTTCTCAAATATTTAATCCAGGTTTATGATACCTTTGAAGGAGATGATGGACGTTATGAGGTACCACTAAGTAGAGATTTCAAGTATTGAAGTAGCGTCGTTTGAATGTGCTGAGAGATTTTCACTGTTTTCTGCAAACTGAATAATGCAAAAAAAAAAAGTTTTTCGAAAAAGTAAGATTGCACTAATTAAGCACACATTACGAGCAACTAATGTACAAAATCTCATATCATTAGGCTAAACCGTTGCCGAGATACAGAAAACCCTCAAACGATACCCCAGCAGAAAAGAGTAACAGGCACAAATTTCCCACTTCGGGCACATTTACGCACAAATATAAGCTACCTACCCTAAAACATTCATTGAGATAGGTCTCTTTTTTAGTAAAAAAATACAAGGAGAATGTTCTCCCAGCAGAATGTGTTTTTCGCATTTATGGATTTATAATCCAGTGGGAGCACAAATTTTTCTCACAGAGCACTAATAAGTGTCCTTTTTTGCTGGAAGAACGCACACGTTTTAATCCGCCTTTTAATTTTCCAAATTTACTTTTCTGTCTGTCGGTGCTTCTAAATCACAGAACAATATTTTTTAAATGACGAAAAAGTTACAGCACGATAATCCAATATCTTATGCATGACTGAAATACTGATAATTGGTCTATGAAGTTTAGGTATGAGATAATAGTTATTTTCCGACTTCTGAGCTAAAAATAGCACCTTTGCCGCTTGATTTTGGGTCCATAGGCGCAAAAATTCTATTCCTAACTCGTTCGAAAAGGATTTTTTTGAAACCTCACTACGTCCCTCGCCTTCGGCTCGTGCCATGATCTTCTCGGTTCGTAACTATAATCCTTTTCGAACTCGTGGGAAATGCACTATTGGGCAAAAAGAGAGCAAAGTTGATTTTTGCTGCGAGTACTTGTTTGAGTCCCGAGTCAAAGTCAAAGTCAAAGTATATTATTACTGTAGATATTTACATATACTTAGCAAACGTCATTTATTGCCTCTTCTCTACATTGGACCACTGTGGGAGAGAAGGGCGTAGAAAATCCCACAGATTGATTTTTAGATCTCTTTTAAAAATAGGTTGTGCTTAGCTAATACAAATATGAAAAATTTAATTGTTATGTTTAATAAGCAGGAATAAATAATTACAAAATTATTAACAGCAAGGTCTGTGTTGAGCCAGATTAACCCCATACAGTCCTGTCATTTAAGTAATCTTGAACATTGTAATATCCCTTTTTCGACAAAGTCGCTTTAACATGCTTTTTAAATTGCTCAAATGGCAATTTCAAATCTCTAGAGGTATCTTATTATAGTAGAGAATAAACTGACCCTTGAAAGAATTGCTAACCTTCGCGAGTCTAAATCGGGGCGCACATAGTCTGTGATTATTTCTTAGGTTAACATTACAGCTATCGCTAAGTTTGGAAAATGTTATAAGGTTCTTGCGTACATACATTATATTTTCGAAAATAAATTGACTAGCTACTGTTAGTATGTCAATTTCTTTAAAAAGCTCTCTTAAGGAGTCTGTTCGTTTTAAATTATAAATTGCTCGAATAGCTCTTTTCTGTAAAATAAAAATAGTTTGAATATCCGCTGCTTTCCCCCACAACAAGATATTATAGGACATCACACTATGAAAGTAACTAAAATATACTAGCCTAGATGTAGCCACATCCGTGCTTTGTCTGATGTTCCTAACAGTGTAAGCCGCAGAACTTAATTTACCAGGAAATTTATCTATGTGGGGTCCCCACTGCAATTTGCTATAAATGGTTATTCCAAGAAACTTCGTATCATTTACTAATTCTAACGTGCTGTTGTCTAACACTAAACTGGTCTTAACTTGCCTGACATTTGGAAGTGAGAATTTGATACACTTGGTTTTACCAGCGTTTCACAATAAATTATTAACTGTGAACCAATTCAAGGTTAAAGACAATACACCATTAACATCATCAAAATCTCCTTATTCTCTTTCAATTTTGAAGACCATTGAAGTATCATCAGCAAACAACACTATGTCAGTTAATTTCTCCAACATGAAAGGCAGATCGTTAATATATACCAGAAATAAGAAAGGGCCTAATATGGAACCTTGTGGAACGCCAATTTTAACACCCGATCCATCAGATTTAACGCCGTTAACTTCTGCCTTTTGAATTATATTGCTTAGGTATGATCTTAGTAGATCCAACGCTTTATTTCTAACTCCGTAATGATTTAATTTAATTAATAGCGTATTATGATCAACACAATCAAACGCCTTCGACAGGTCGCAAAAAACTCCGACAGCATCCTGTGCGGCCTCCCATGCAGAATAAATATAAGATATAAGGGTAATATAAATACCTGCATCCGTAGTCGATTTACCCCTAGTGAAACCGTATTGTTTGGCGTGGAGTTGTTTTGTACGGTTGAAGTGTGAGAGCATTTGATTGAGTATAATCTTTTCAAATATTGTACTTAGTGTTGGAAGAACAGATATTGGTCTGAAATTTGAAGGATCACCCTTAGCTTTCGACTTGAATAGAGGTTTCAGTTTACTGTGTTTCATGAGGTCTGGGAAAGCCCCATCGTCAACACATTTATTGAATATATAAGCTAAGTGTGGGGCTATAACTAGAATTACTGAACCAATGACTTTGACTGATATACCCCACAGGTCTTCCGTATTTTTTAAGTTAAGTAATCTAAACGTTTTGACAATGTCCTGGGGATTATACATGATGAAATTTTAAATATACCTTACTGACGCTAGTGTTATTTTTTAATAAAGTCTCTGCTTCATATGGAGATGAATTTAGACGATGTGTTGTGAGAAAGGGTACATTGGTGAAGAATGTTTCAAAAGCTCGAGCAACATCAGCGCTGGATTTAACAACATCATCACCTATCTTTAGGCGGATATCATTGTCCCTTGGTATAACTTTGCCAGTTTCACGGTTTATTATTTGCCAAACTGTTTTCATTATATTATTTGAATTTTTCTATTAATGTGTAAAGTTTTTGCAGTTCTACAAACAAACTTTTTAACATAGTCATGAAATTTGCGATCAATGTTATAGGTTTTTTGTTCATAAAGGTCATACAAGATAACTCTACTTTTACGAATTCCAAACGTTGCCCAGTCATTAAATTTAGATTTACCGTTGTAGTCACTGACTTTCTTTAATTTAAAAACTTTATTGAATTCTGTCTGAATAATGTTGAAGAAGTCTGAGTAGATTTTGTTTGGGTTCTGTTCATTAAAATCCGGAACTGGCATATTACATTTAAGTTTTTCGTATAGTCTCTAGTCTATGGGATGTAATAGGCCTATAAAATTATGGACTAGTCTTAACCTTAATAGCAATTGGGAATGAGATTGTTTGACCACTGTGATCGCAAGGTAAGCACCGTCACAAAAAACGTTATCTAAGCAAGTTTGGCTGGTGTAAATGGCAAGTGTAAATCTAGTCGGCTCTAAAAATACATGACATAAATTAAACGATTTGAATAAAGTTATTAATCGTTGTTTCATTGTTGTTCCTGTTCCTGTATGAATGAGATAACATTTAGCTAACAGAAAATTTTATATAATTTTTTAAAAGTGTCAGCTGTAAAAAAATATTACGAATATTATCATGAAAATGGATGACATTTAGGAGGCACTGATTTTGAAGATAACATTTTAGTTATCAAACTGAAAATTAAAATTAAATTTAATAAGTAGATGTAAAATATTGAAATTAATTTTAAAACAATAAAAAAAATGGAAATAGCTATTGAATTACTCGAATTATGAACTCCTGAATCTGTAAGAAAAATTCACCAATTTCACAGGTAAGCACCCAATATAAGGTTGGCAAAAAAGTGTTGAAACGAAACTAATTTTTTCTGTACTTTTTTTTCTGAACTAATCTTAATCTGTCGTTGGCGTTTGACAAATTGTAAACAAAGTATGGGTGTGCATCTTTCATTACTAACAAGTATCAAAATTGCTCTGTCGTGCTATCGGAGCTGCCAGCGCATATACAGACTTGCTCTATAGTGGCGCCCCCATTTATTTCTACTCTATTTTGCTAACCTTGTATTTTTCATGATAAATTTCTACGGAATATTTCTCTAATCATATTATTTAACAATTAGAATGGCTAGGATATAGGATAGAATAAAACAAGCTCTATTTTAGGGATTCAGTAGCACAGATACCGCAAACCAAAGAACATCGAAATAGTGTCCATTATGGTAGCGTACACATGATGAATTCATAATTCGTTTTTGCCCCCAATAAATAGAGCACAATTAGTGCAAAAGTAAAAAAATAGTGCCTCATCAATCAGTCATCAGTAAGCATTATTCTTTGTGAGTACGCTACGAATTTAAAACACAAAAATAGTACATAAATAGTGCCCTCACTTTACAAGTTACACAACGTTTGCTCTTATAGGAATGGATCCTATAGAACTCTACATTTTTACAACTCAGGAGCCGGATTTTAGATAGCGTACCCGTTATAGTGCAAGTAGAAGGCGACCTTTTCCATTTATGAATGCTATATCAAAGAATAGTGCCTCAACCTGTCCACAAATAATATGGGTATTCGCTGTAGAACATAACAAAAATAAAATTATAAGTTCAGGCACAAACACAGATATCCACAGATATCGAGAGATAGGTTGAGGGGCGTGGTATGCGTGAACAAATCTAGCCCCGATGATCTTGACATTAAAAATTCTCAGTAGTCGCCGGGCGACCGCAGTGACTAACTCATTTCCGCTGTTTTTCGAAAATGCCGACCTGTGCAATACTTACGTGCAAAAATAGAAGCGGGATTGTGAACTCCAAGAATGGTGGAGTAACATATCACTTGTAAGTCTCATTCCAACTATTATTTCTAATGAAAATGAAACTAAAGAGAACAAATTCACAAAATCACTTAAGCAATTGCAGATTACAAAGCGCTATTACAACATTAACGAGTTCCTAAATGATAAACTATAACCAATTAAATAAGAATTAAATAATATACAATAAACTACTATAATATAAAAATCAATAAAATATTAAATAATATTTTAATAATATTTCAATTAATAACAAACTAAACCTAACAATTATTAATAATTCAGCAGTTAATAATTTCTTATATGTTTCTCCTTCTTTAAAATAAAAAGAATATATATAATATAATAATGTAATAAGTATAGTAAATAATATAATATAATAAGAAAATAATATTTAACCATCACAAATGCTAGTTGTAAGCTAGTTATTAAGACATTGTAGTGCCCTTACAAGGTTCATTGTTGGATATAATTTTGTTAAAGTATACCAAATAAATATATGAGTATATATGAGTATGAGTATGAGTATTTCTTCTTAAAACACAAGAAATAAACATTATTACGAAAATAAATCATTCACGAAAAATACGTCACGAATTGATCATTAAAGTGGCAATGTCATGTTGTTCTCGCTAGGTTTATTATCCATTGCTTTTTTGTATCTTCACTTCACTACCTATTGCCAAGCTAATACGCAATGAATATTTCACACTTATCTAAATACGAAAGTAAATATGCATCAAGGTACGGAGACGACGTATAGTGATGGGGATAATGCTAGTGAGAATTATGTTTTTAATCGCTAGAAAGAAACAGATTTTCACCAATTCGAACAAAACCCAATAGATTACCATCTAATATTACTTATCAAAGCTATAATGGAAAGACGCACTAATATAAGACTGCATTACTTAGGAAAAAATGCTGAGCCTAAATTGTCAAAAGAGCAAGTTCTTAATAAATATTTACAAGTTTCTGGTATTGACAATACTATCTATTAAGATAGTATTGTACTGTACAGGATTTTAAAGAAAGGGTATTCATGCCGAAAGGTGGTTGTTAAGGACATCATTCTGAACATCTTTCTCTATGAAAACGATTTGGTCAGAGAAATATTATTTTTCACTTTTCAGTACATTTTGGGCCGAGCGGTCAGCTGATATGTATGGGGAAGTAAAAAATAACATTGTTCTGATCAAATCAGATTCATTGAGAAAGTTGTTCAAAATCATGTCCCAAACAACCCTTTTCGGCTTGTCACCTGTATGTGTTACAGCCTGTATACATAGTAATAGGTATTTCTTGTAAAATAAATATGTCATATTAACAAACAATGCATTATTTTATTTATACAACCCGGCATTAATACCACTGTCGATAAATTATAATCGGTCGATGAAACACTAGCTCGGCTAGTAGTGTCCCTGCGGTAGTGTGGGTGTGTTCGGACAATAGGTGCATGATATTGCACTGACCAATAAAAGCTGAAGGATTGATGTTGAGTGGTGTAGTTGTGTGCGTGTACTTAGTTTTCGGCGACACTGGTTCCGATACAAGCTTAGCGCCAAGGGCATTATCTCTCGATATATATGGGCACAAACATACTATCCTACAGGCGTAAACAAAAACGTTGTTTTGTTATTTCAATTACGGACCACGGACTGTGTTGAATGATGCTACGTAGTTTGGGTGATTTATACTAAATGGCGCAATGGCATGTTCCTGTAATAAACAATTGTAGATGTAACCATGGAGCAATGATGTAACTTCTTGAAAGCGAATTTAACCTTTTCACCGTCAGACTGTGAAGCAAAATGGTGTCTACCAGACGCCACAACAAAAACGTCACTAAAAATTCGAAAAAGTCTAGTGAACAGAAACGAAATATCCCATAACGGAGGGTCCGTTATGGTATCTGATAGTGTATTTAAGCATGGGTAAATTTTAACTAATGTTTCACAGTATAATGTTATTTAATTTCCATATTTTATAAGCATTATAAATCCAGAATAAAGTAATAAAACACCAAAATTTTTGAACGACTTGCATTGTTGTATGGTAATAGTCACATCACTATATTTTTTGTGATGTGATGACGTCACGCGTTGACGGTTCTGGCCGACACGGGCTTAAGGGCAATGGAAATTTTTATAATACTAGAGTTGGGAAACTATGTAAGGCATTAACTTTTATATCGAAATTTATATTGATTTGGAATGGTCCAAGAGAGACAAAGAGAAACATAAACATTTATGTACAGGCACATACATTACTTCTGGCCCCACACTAGGATACCTTGTGTCGTAGGAACAAGAAACAGCGACGTCACACACATATAAACATCCAAGACCTGGGGTTTTTTTTTCTACCCCCAGACGGGGATCAAACCCCGGGGACCTCTCGCATGGTAGGCAGAGCCACCGCTGCGCCACAGAGGTCGTCAAAGGTCTAAATAAAAATGCGTTTTTTGAAGTGTTTAATAGTCTTGAGGTTAGAAAATAATAAATAATATATTGATGCACTATTTAATTGTGTTAAATTCGTATTTGGGCATTTATTTCTATTGTTGTCACTTTTCAAATAATGTTAAAAAAGTAATAAGTTCATTTTTTTTCTCTTAATGTAACATAGATTACAAACCTAGGCCCTAAACTAAATCTAAAAAAATCAATAAATACTGCATATTCCAGATTGGATGACAAAATATTTAGCTTTAACTGTGATAGGTTGGAAGAATTTGGTCCATTGAGCAAAACTCTGAGCAACATACTAGATAACCCAAAAACATTCAGTTCAGTAAATCCTTCGAGTTACATTTCTGGTAAGTATGAACATGTACATTAATGTCAAACTGAAATAACGGATGAGGCTGTAATGTGGAACCTTGCACTATTACACAAAATGCTTTAGGGAACTAAATAACATCAAAGTATAGCACACCAGCGTATAAAAATATAAAAAAAACATAAAAAATATCAATCCAATTAAGTAGGACTGTCACTCAATGGAACGAAACATATAGGTAAAGATGTGTTCACCTACATATACAATTTTTATAAAATATTTATCTAAAAACAACAGCTCTAATCTAGCATATACTTTTGTATTTTGAAAACACTTAAGCATATAGTTTATCAGATCAGCTCAACAAGTTCTTCTCCATAACTATACACACACTCATACACAACACTATTTTGAATAGGTATATCAGTGTTATATTTTAAGATATTAACTTATTACTACACCTCAATTAAATAAATTGTTTCATTATATAAGTATTTGGCAATTTCGATTCAGTCTTTAAATTCAGTCAATTCTTTGGAAAATCACGTTGAGTAAAATTTTCATAAAATTCTTCATTCTTGTTTTTTCTTTTGTTTCTGTTTTCTTTTTTGATCACGCCACTGTTTTCTTTATCTTTATTTCTCTGTTTCCGGTAGGTCTTGAACTTTCTTGTTTTTTGATTTTACGTATTCTGAATGTTTTTTTTTTACTTCATTGTATTTTTCTGGATTTTGTTTTAACCGCTCCCTATATTTTTTCATTCTTTCCGCAGCTGTTAAAGCCATCATAATGCTTCACTTCTAAAACAATAATGGTGCAAAATTACCAAGATATATTAGAATAAAATATGAAAATAAAATAAGGAATTCAATTTATTGTACAGTCAGTGTCAGATATATCTTAGCTTAATCAAAACGATCAAAAATATCTGTACATCAAAAGTTTAAATTAGTATTAACATTCTCTGGTTCAATATTTTTGATCGTTATGATGTGTAGATCTATTTGAGTAGCTCAGGTGCTAACAAATCTGACGCTGAATGTACTAGGTAGGTATATCATAACTACTGTTTTTGTGTACAATTATTAGTTATCTATACATCTATCTATCTAACAACTTTTACTATAAACCTATATTAAAATAGCTGAAAAAAAAGCTGCCAAATCCATCATAACTATTATTATTTCCGTACTACTGGTCCAAGACCTGCCCCTTATCCCGCTACAACTTTCTATTATATTATGCTACAGTAAGAGTTTTCTTCTTACCAAAGATATCGCCCGTCAAAACGTGGCATATAACGCGGCCTTAGCGTTACTATGAGTTACGATTCATTCCCATGAGTTACTAAATTTCTCACAGGAACGTAACGGTTTTCACGTCGTCGAGTTACCTAAAAAAATAATTGATTTTAGCGCGTGTTTAATTGCCCGAGTGTTAAAAGTTTAGGAAAACACATTGTACTTAACGAATTAGTCACTAGCAATTTACATTACAAATGTAGCTTACCTTAGAAAACTCCGTTACTCAATGGATTAATGCTTAGAACCTTTTATAATCCACTCTTTGGAGAACTGAGCTACAAATGATCAAACATGGCCGATACATTGACTCAGTAATGTTGCTAGGTAAAATAATATACTACTGTTTGGTAGAAAAGAAAAGTCATTTTCGAGATGTGACCGTAACTCAATATGAATTTCCCGTTTAGTGCATTTTGTGGCCTTAGATTATTTTGGTTATATTTTCGATATGTTCCATTTTAAATTAAATAGTATACAAAATTCACAATGCATACAACATTTACAATGTTTTAAGGTAAAAATATTGTAAGGCATAGTGAAAAAAAACTGTAATCGCACGTTTCATTCGGCTGTTGCGAAGGGGGACACAGCAAAAACAGCATAGCATTTGCTATTTGAAATACCCATTTAATAAAATTTAATCCACAAATCTTTATTTGTATAATTATTGTAGTACCTAACTTCATTTATTTTAGATAGGACAATAAGTTCTTACAGAAAACTCATAGAAATACAAATTTATCCGATTTTAGCCGGTAGGACATAGAAATTTTTGAAAGGACAACACTAGGAAGAAATGCCCATTTTGGGTACGAATTTAATAGGATATTTGGAAAGCGTACCCCACACCGTTTTTGCAAAAGGTATGGGATACGTTAGCGTACACACGAAGAATGTTCATTATTTCTTAAACTAATGACTAATTAATGAGGCACTATTTTTTTACTTTTGCACAAATTATGTTCTATTTATGGGCAAAAAACGAACCGTGTGTACTTTACCATAACGGACACCCATATCGTCCGCCCCGGCATACCATGAACCATTTAAATTAGAGAGTTTGTGGCATTTATTAACCGGTAAAACGGTAACTTACAACGGGGTTACAAAAAATTATATTTTATATATGGCAGCACTGCTTAGCCAGCTGAGAGGCTGAAAAATTTTTAAACGTCAATAATATAAAAAATGTTGGCATAAGTCCAAGCCGGACAATAAAAAAAATTATAAAAAAAAAAGTCAAACCAGAAAAATCTGTGACTAAATTTTAACTTTTAGATATTATCCTATTTACAGCAAAGAAATCGTTTCCGCCACAGTTTGACTATCATGGTTCGGTTGACGACAGTATTATCTCGGGTGCCAGTGATTAAGTTCCGTAAAGGAGGCCTGGGCGCAGGGTCACCTCCAGCCGCACCGTCCGCAGCTCCCAAGAAACTCGGCGGCTGCCCGGTGAGTCCACATGACATAATCATGTATTTTTGAAGGCTACAATAAAAGGTAATGTAATAGCCAGTTAGCTCCTGGAGATGATGTTATATTTGTTGTTCAGATCGGCCGAGCGCCGCCCGCCGCCGCGATGAGCACGCTCCCCGACGTCGATTTGCCCGCGCGCTATAAACGGAGACCACTGTCACAAGAAGAGATTGACCACATCAATGGCGGTGGAATTGTTTAGTTACCATTTCTCAATCTCTGTAGATAGTGACTTTCCTATTATAGATTATCATTATTATTTTAATAAATAGAAGTATTCTCCGCAGGTGTTATTTTGGTTAGTTTGTTGAATGTCAAGAATGTTTTTTGTTGGTGAATTTATCATTTTCTCTAACTACTAGAATAACAATCATGCCTATATAGAAAATATTGCACTTAAGGGTCAGTGTCGATAAGGGGGCAGAAGGCAGCCCTATCTACACTCCAACCCACTTAGTCTATTTCAAAAATTGTGCAGATTTCCTTCCCTGTACATCACCCGTAGGATGCCGAGAGCTGGGGGGTTGTCAGTCGTGAAAGGTGAGGGACAGAGCTTTATATAGTGCATAGCTCTGTCCCTCACTTTCCCGCGTCAACACACCCCGCGGGGTCGGCATGCAACAGGTGGATGGTTCAACATTTAATGTATATTGCAGGATGACCCAACATCTTTAGACACAAATATGAAGAATGCTATCACTACTATAAGAATCTGTCAAGGGGGTGGCAAGAAGAGTGGACAAATAAATTTAAATATTAAGAAACTTAAATTTAAAGTTGTTTATGTTAAGCAATGTGTAAAGTAAGTTTGACATCACAAAATTCAGTATGTTTATTAAAAACCACAGTGTGCAATAAATTTATAACAGACTTCTGAATTCTGATATCTTAAGCATTGCATTCTATTGATAAAGTTTTAAGTTTTGGGAGTGTAATCAAAATATAGAATGTACAGTACATAAATTAGTGAGATAGTTAAGAGTATTCTAATAAAATCGAATGTTGAGTTTTTCACTCTCGATGGACCGCACCTGTGCAATCTTCCCATTGTAGGCGCTAGCATTGTTCTCATCAAACTTGATTAGTCCAAACTTTGCAAACTTTCTTTTCCACTGTGGAGTTTGTGGTAAGGTAAGCAGAGCCTTTGTTATTGCAGCCTTTATATTTTCTGAAAGAATACACTAAACTTATTTTCCAACTATTAATTTGGTGATAACAGGTTAATAGTAGCTACAAATAGCTTATCAACTCATTGTATTAGGGGGCGTCCATTAATTACGTGAGGTATTGGGTATAGGGGGGGCAAATTAAGTTTATTTACAAATGAAAACTTGAAATCTCATGTGTGGTATAAGGGGAGGAGGGGCGAGCCAAATCTCACCAGGGGGGGGGTTAGAAAATCGTCAAAAACGCGTCCCGTAATTAATCGAGGCCTTAATGTTTGTTTAATTTATTGAAACATATTTTTACCTGCTAACTTTGAATTTACTACAATAGGGTAAGGTGGAAGTCGACCCAAAGTCTCCAAAATGATGATATCTTTGCCACCATCTTGCATGTATTTCTTTGAATACAGCAGAGTGGTAGAGTCCACTGCTGCCCACTCAGCTTGTTTTGACAACACCATTTGAGCAGAAGCTAAGTGTGATCCAGATTCTGTAAAATTATTATTCAAATGCACGTATTAGTTGTGTTGGCTGCCTATCGCATTTTGTATACATAGGTATATTTGTACATCGTACGTAAAATCTACGCCGAAACTCACTTAGTTGTGATCCAAAGAAAGATGCATTCTCTCCCTTTTCTTTTAAGGTTTTGAGTACGATTTTGCTCCCGCTCAGAGATTCCTCGTTGCTGTACGCGAAGGCGCATCCACGGAGATCCAACAGGGTATTCACGTTATGGGCCCTGCAATTTAAAATATAATAGCACTGTAAAACACGCTCTCTGAGAAGCCAATCAAGTGGTATAACAAATGGCACTTATGTTGTGTTATCTGGAGCCAATGACATGTCTGATAACATAACTATTTATCTATACGTTTAGGTGGTTAAGGCCGAAAAGAGATATTAGAACGAATTCAATATATTTATCGGTAGTTTATTAAGTGCTGTCTATATCAACTCTGAAAAAAAAATAGGTTGAGTACTTTGAGTAATAATCAGAATTGAAGGGTACTCGAATCGTATCCTCATTATTCAGCAAAACTTACTTAACAAAAATATTCACATTCAAACACATAGCCACGTATTTTCCCATACCTGGCTACAGTGGCACAGTTACTAATAATTTTAACCACTGTCAGTTGATTTAATTTACTTTAAGCAGGAATTAAGAATTGCGGCGGGCGGGCCATCGATTCGTTGTTTTAAGCCAGTTTCAGGGGTTTAACAACATAATTTTTTTTCAGTGTCAATTACCTAAAAATCATTAAATTGTGCTCGCTCGCAATATCATAAAATAAAACTTTTTGAAATAAAATAAATAGTATTTTTTTCAATCAAATCAATAGGTAGTACGAACCGAGCAGTTTACGGCAAGAGCCGAAGGCGAGGTTCGTAAAGAAGCCTTTTCGAACGAGTTACGAATTGAATTTTTCCGCCTGAGAACCCAAAATCCTGCGGAAAAGGTGCTATTTTGAGGTTAGAAGGCGAAAAAGTATTGTTTGGTATAAATGTGTAGATAATCTAAAATAAGCCAATTGGTATGGTTATGTCAACATATTCACCATCCTTAGATACTTTGACAAATAGTTGGTGTGCAAATATTTTTCAAAGTAAATATAAATTATTTAAATTACAATTAAATTGTTCAAATATGTAAATAGATTAGTTGTTAATATGTCATTTACTCTATAATATAATTTGTCCATTATAGTAATTTATGTGACTGATACATAATGGAAGGAATTAAAATTCGAGTCATAATATTACTCGAGCGTTTTAATGCCTAATTTAATTATGTACAGTTACATACTCTAGTAGTTAATGTGACTGCCACATAAGCATAACGGAGGGCATTACTACTCGAGAGTGGGTTTAATATCACTCGAGAGTTTTAATGCCTAATTATGTACAGTTACATACACTAGTTTATCTACACACATAAAATAAGCTCTCTTTGATGTGTACAGGAACCGCTTGTTTGACCGGCGTTGAGGCTCTGCAGTTGTTAGCTTGTTCTGTAGTACCAACTTCACAGACAAACTAGAAGCGGCACGCAGGCGGGCGTCGGCGTTCGAAATTTGAATGTCATAATATATAGAAAAATTACACATTATGGTCATAATGTGTAATTTTTCAGATAAGCAATGAGTTTTTACCAAGTAGTTTAACATTATGCTGATCGTCATGTGCAGTTTTTGTACGCAGTAAAGAGGGTTTGTGATACGTGTGTAGATAAACTAGTTTATCTACACAAATATCATGAGCTCTCTTAGATTTGTTCAGGAACCGCATGTTTGACCAGCATTGTGGTATTGATAATTGCTCTGCACTTGTTTAGCTTGTTCAGTGGTACCAACTTCACAGACAAACTACGGTCGGCACGCGGGCGGGCGGCGGCGTTCGAAATTTGAATGTCTAATTTGTCGAAAATTATGGTTATAATGTATCAATTTTCAGATAAGAAATGGGATTTTACCAAGTAGTAGGTATATCATTATGCTGGTCGTAACGTGCGGGTTTTGGACGCAGTAAAGAGGGTTTGTGATATACCTCGCGCAACGAATTATGAGCGGTGGCCTTGAATGCGCAGTTGTCACTTTTCAATACCTGACTTTAGGCGTAGTAATTCCCGCCAACGTCGCCCAGCGGTCATAATTCATGGCGCGACGTATATATGTGTGTAGATAAAATAATTGAACAATTTAATTTTCATCCCTTTTATTCGAAAAGTTGTTCCTCGATTATGGGGAGCAATGCAGCTCTTTTCTCCACTAGATAGACTTTAGCGGGCGGGAATGAGATTTGGAATATGGATTTCTATGAACGATTGTTCATAGAAATCGAACGCAAGTTATATGAATTCTTGGCTTTTCGTTGCCGTTGGCAGTACGGCACGGCGCGCCAACATTATAATGTGTAAAGATGTTTACATTAACAAATGTTTATGAAAAATGCGTTGGTGATTGAAAATTAGTGAAAGTAGGTATTATTTAGTCCAGAAACGATTAAAATAGAAGTAAATATTGTCATACCTGTCTACTCCCAAAAAGCCCGCAAAATATAAATACTTAAATCGACAACAATATCGGTCCCAAATAAAACGGTCACTAAATTTTAAAATTGCGCCTCTGGAAAAGGCCCGAAACTATGTTTATGTACTTACTTAACTAAACATAGGCAAAAGCAGACGACCTTCAAGCTGTAATCCTCACCGTTGAAACCATCATGAAAATGAAATTTGACACTGCCAAAAAATAGTCCAGAAATAGTCCACAAAGAAAGAAAAATAGTCCTCTTATAGTTCCGAAGTTATAGCTATACTATACTATATAGCTTGACGTCAAGCTGTAATCCTCATCTCTCGTGCAAGCAAACGGAAGGGCCTATCGACTTGGTTTGGGTTTCAAAAATTAGTCCAGAAATAGTCCACACGGCATGCCAAATTTCAGAAATAGTCCTTCAACGATTCCAGAGTTATTAAGACATCTTGGTGAGGATTACACCTTGAACATTTGATATCATCAAATATCTTCGGAATGCCTACGACTTTTAGTTTGAAATTTGAACCAAAAAAATAGTCCACCGAAACAATAATGATTTCCACCTGGTTTACTTTGAAGAAGTGCATTAAAAATACAATGTTTTATTTCCCATACATTCAATACAATCATGTACAGTCGTGTACAAAACAATAATGGGGTAAAAACTAATAAACCGGTTTATATCGGTTAATTCAATCAAAGGGCCTGTTTTTAATCTCTGAAAACTAACGGTATTGTAATATTGTACACTCTGACACTTAACTTTTATGTTGTCCCATTTAGCCGGACTTTCACCAGAGTTTTGATAACCGCAAAATACAGTTTAAATACAACCTTAATAAAACACGGATGGTTAGGGGCAACCTGGCTGACAGGCAATAAGCTTGGCCTGCTTGAGTACGTTACTTCCCTTTTGCTTGTTGTGCTTAAGTTGTGTTTAATTTAAACTATTTTTAACGGCTGTCAAAAGCCCTTAGAAGACTGAAACATAAATGAGTTTTTTGTTGTACATAAGTGCGTGACAGCGGTTTGGATTTTGGACGGGTCTTCGAGCTTCGGTTGTAGCTGTGATATATATGTTATATAGTTGAGTTAAGATGTAAACAACAATGGCGATATTGGTATCGCGAACGCGCTGGCAAAATTTCGTCGAAATACGATTTTGCCGAAACTTTTGAAGACATCTTAAAGCATTTCTTACTGGAAATTAAGGCACGAGTGTTTATAAATCACGTCAATCGGTACATGAAAATTGCAATAATGACATCATTGCAATGGAGGAAAGTGTTAAGAACGTCAGTTCTTGTGTGTAAATGTCATGTGTGTGTGTATATCAATGTGTAAAGGATAACATGCTAGCTTCTGTACTCTGCAATAATGACATGATTGCAATGGAGGTAAGTGTTAAGAACTGACAATCAATGTGTAAAGGATAACATGCTAGCTTCTGTACTCACAAAACATAATTTGAAAAAAGAACAGATCCATTTATGTTCATTATAGTTATATATATGTATATGTATATATCATATTTATATATAACTTAGTTTTAATCACAATAATCACAGTGGTTCTTTGGTATAATCATCACATAACATCAAACATTGTTCGATTAATTAATTAAGTAATCATTTCAATTTTAGGTATTTAATTAAGAGCTTATCTCTAAATGATTGGCACCTCCCGAGTATAAGTATACATAAAGGTGTAGTAAAATTTTAAGGGGATAACCCCTTCCCAAAACTATGATGTCCCTACATAGACATAAATATGTAGAGACATCATAATTTTCAACATCTTCAGAGCAACTTTATTTTTAACCTCTTCCAAAAATGAATATACAGGCTGTTGTTTGTTAAGTTATGCCTATAGTACCCATCATCATGAACAACTTTCCCCCAGAAACATATGGTCGCAAATGGAAAAAAATCGTCCCTCATTACATTGACCGATCAGCTGATTACATGTTACTATGGGAGACCCAAGATGTTTTTTCGTTTGTGACCATATATTTCTTGGGGAAAGTTCTTCATAATGATGGGTGCTAAAGTCCCTTACCCGGGGGTAGTTTTACATAGCAACACCCTGTGAAAAATAAAATTGCTCTAATAAAATTGGTTTCATAGTGAAAGTTGTTCAGAAAGATGTTTCTTACAACCTCTAATGTGACTACACTTTTATTTTACAGCCTGTATATAAGTCACATGTAATGGACTTATAAATTATGATTTATTATCATATCTAAAAAAAACAGTCAAAATAAAGTAAGTATAATTGCTAGATCTCTAACCCAACGAGTAGTCAATAGAGTTCAATTATTATGGAAAGTGGCAGTAAAGTCATGAAAATTACGAATAAATGATGTTGATTTTAAATATTTTATCGTTTTTAAATTAGTATTAGAGCGTACCATACTTTTTTTTTACAAAATACTTTCCTTTTTGTATTTTTGTGCTATACTTTTCAACGCACCAAAATCCAACACTGGTTGTCGTATAGCGCAGCCGGTCTGGCTCAGTGGGGTAATAAAATTGTAAACTCATATTTTTTTTGTACCTTGTTGATTTGTACCTTTGTAGGAAGGTAGGTAGTTAGGTGCCTACAGCAGGGGGCTAGCTCATCACCGCAGCTATGGAGATAAAAGGTTGCCTAAAAATGTTTCCATCACCGTAAGAACGTCTGTATAATGTACAATGGTTAAATTACTTATCTCAATGGTATATGGTCCGCACCGGATTCGAACACGCATCTCCTGCGTGAGAGGCGAGTGTGAAATCACTAGACTATGAAGATTAATTGGGGTATAAACCGGTTTATTAGGGTTTACCCCATTATTATTTTGTACACGACTGTACATTGAAATGTATGGGAAATTAAACATTGCATTTTCAATGCCGTTCTTCAAAGTAAACCAGGTGGAAATTATTATTGTTTCGGTGGACTATTTCCGGACTATTTTTTGGCACAAATATCAAACTAGAAGTAGTAGGCGGTCCGGAGATATTTGATGTTATCAAATGTTCAAGCTGTAATCCTGACCAAGATGACTTAATAACTCTGGAATCGTTGAAGGACTATTTCTGAAATTTGGCATACCGTGTGGACTATTTTTGGACTAATTTTTGAAACCGAAACCAAGTCAATATGCCCTTCCGTTTGCTTGCATGAGAGATGAGGATTACAGCTTGAAGTCAAGCTGTAATCCTCACCAACCTATAGCTATAACTTCAAAACTATAAGTGGACTAATTTTCTTTCTTGGTGGACTATTTAGGACTATTTCTGGACAAATTTTTAGCATTTTCAAATTTCATTTTCATGAAGGTTTCAATGGTGAGGATTACAGCTTGAAGGTCGTAAAAGCAGGTATTTTACCCCCCATCAAAAAGAGAAAATGTGTCTTGATGTCTGTGTCACCCTAGAGGTCAAACGGGTGGACGGATTTTAATACGGTTTTTGGACAAGTTCCTGCCAGACTGGGCGGGGGCAGCTCAGGACAGGAATAAGTGGTCTAAGAAAAGGGAGGCCTTTGCCCAGCAGTGGGGCTACAGGCTACATAAAAAAAAACGAAATAAAAGCTGCTCATATATAAGAATGTTGAGGCAACAGACTTTCTTTCGCTAAGACATTTTTGATAAGCACAAGCATGTTTGCAAGTGATTTTTTTTAGGAATGTGTTAGGAATATCTTTAGATGCCTATACTATTATATACGCTTCAATTACCTACTTTAGAAATGAATGACGCAGCGATTAGGGTTACAGGTCTGTAATTATTGATATATCTATCGATATATACCTAGTCGGTCCATAAGTTCTGTCACAAATATTTTGCCGCATAGTAGATAATACCAAGTTTTATTTTATTTAATACTATATATGGTTTGATAGCTCATTAAATACTGATAAATTAGAACGATTATTGGATTTAAATGCTTAAAGCCATATTACACGAATGCTAGTTTCTTCAGAGATTTTGCACTTTTTTACCCAATCAAAAATACGGACGTGATTCACTTTATCTTTTTTCCATGACTCTTAAAACCTTTCAAACTTACGTGAGATTTTAGTCAGAACCCTCCCTGAACCCGTTACCTTCATTTTGAAGCATAAGATAACTAAGTCTGGGTAAAACTAATTTTCATATTCACATTTTACGTAGTGTACTTGTTGCCCACAAGATCATTTTTATACGTTTTTCTGAAAACGTAAAAAGTACGTAAAGTTCTCTTTGGGAGCAGTTGGAACTGAAAGCTAACAGAAAATCAAATGCTAGTTGTTAAGCATGGTCTAAAATCGAGGTTTCAGATTAAATAAAAAAAACCTTGTTGGTTATCTGGAACACTGTTTTTTTATTAAATTTGTGGTAAGTGGTATTTTTGTCAGTTGCGGCGTGTTTTGGGTTCGCGATTGTCTCAAGTTATAAGGTTTTTTGTCATATTGCGATAATCGTACAAAATGTATTGTTTTGCAATTTGATTCGTATAAATAAGCTTTTTAATCATGTATAATACGAATAAGAAAAAGTTTATTGCTGAGTTTTATCTATCAAAAACCTTGTGACAGAACTTAAGGACCGACTAGGTATATATACGTATATTTATCCCCTTTTATATGCAGTGGCTTAACAATTGACTGTAGGCGTGTTGGAAATTTTCCCTCTGTAAATGTTATTTATGATGCATTGGTTTCGCAAGGAGATGTGTACATTTTCAGTAGTTTTGTACCGAAACCAGCGATTTTAGATACAAGCGATACGTAATCTAACGTCCTTGAGCCAGGCGTAACTTTACAAAACAACACCCTGTGTTATTGAGGTCCACTCACTTCTTGTCAGCGTGGATGATGACATCGGAGAAATAGCCGGGCTGGTTCTCGACATTCATCTGGTGCGCATACACGGGTGTCACCGGCAGCAGCTCAATTGATTTCAATTTCATGTCACGAAGTTTCATGTATGCTTCCGCGCTCATAAATGCTGTAAATAGATTAACACTATTATTTAATTACTCGAACCTGCACCTTTTAGGCAGTTACGGTACGAATACCTTTAGGTATTCTTTCACCGTGGAAGCTTAGGTAGGGCGTAAAGTATTCAAAAACCTATTACCTAATTAGAGTTTCTTCTTCTTCAGCATGTTATTGCCCACTGCTGGACACATGCAATTACTATTATGCAATTAGAGTTATACAAGGAATTTTAAATCCTAAATATTGGTAAGCAGGTACAAATACTTCGAGTTAACTCGCACGATTCGTGGCGTCGTCGTGCTGAGTCGGCAGTGACCCTACCTACGAAGCCAAGGGTCCCTGGTTCGAGTCCCGGTGAGGGCAAATATTTGTTTGATGAGAATGTATGTTTGTACCCTAGTCATGGTTGTTTATCTATCTAAGTATGATATTTATCTATATAAGTATGTTTATCGTTGTCTAGTATCCAAAATACAGGGAATCCTAGTTTGGGGCTAGATCAATGTGCGTAAATAGTGTCCAAGGTATTATATATTATTATTATTATTATATGTTGGAAATGGGCGGGACCATTAGCTGCTCGACCAAAGCAGTCCCAGAGTGGTGGCCAAGGGGAGCAACCAGGCCATTGGACTAACCAGCCCGATGGTCCGACAATATCATCTTGACGAAAGGATCTCACTGGATGCGGTTGGCACAGGACCGTTGGGGTTGGCGCTGTAGAGAAGAGGCCTGTGCCCAGCGGTGTGTTGATGTAGGCTGAGGATGATGATGATGAATCCTACCACAACCTACCTATTTGTTATTTGGATGGATGACAAATCGTAAACTTTTGAATACCAGGCTGCGAGCAAGATGGTGCTTACCAAACGTACAAGTCGATCTCTTAAAACGTAGTGATTTCCAAACGAAATATCGATGTCGTCGGCCGATTGTCAAATTCGGCACATCATAAATGTGCCTCGGTATATCATGATAAGGCAGCATTTCATGTCTGCCATGTAAAATCCGCCTAATTGTTTCAAGCCCAACGTTCGACAATCTGCCAGTCTATTTATATAGCCTGGCTTACTGGTATAGTGTTGTTTGCTGATGTGATGACACTTCACTGGTCTTCAAAATTAAAAGACAAAAAGAAGATTTTGATGATTTTAATGGAGTATTGTCTTTAACCTTGAATTGAAAGTTAATAATTTATTGTTAAATGCTGGTAAAACCAAATATATCAAATTCTCACTTCCAAATGTCAGGCAAGTTGAGACCAGTTTGGTGTTAGACAGCAGCACGTTAGAATTAGTAAATGGCACGAAGTTTCTTGGAATAACCATTGATAGCAAATTGCAGTGGGGACCGCACATAGATAAATTAGCTGGTAAATTAAGTTCTGCGGCTTACGCTGTTATGTGGCTACATCTAGGCTAGTATATTTTAGTTACTTTCATAGTGTCATGTCCTATGGTATCTTGTTGTGGGGGAAGCAGCGGATATTCAAACTATTTTTATTTTACAAAAAAGGGCTATTCGAGCAATTTATAATTTAAAACGCATATACTCATTAAGAGAGCTTTTTAAAGAAATTGACATACTAACTGGAGCTAGTCAATTTATTTTCGAAAACATAATGTATGTACGCAAGAACCTTACAACATTTGCCAAACTTAGCGATAGCTGTAATATTAACCTTAGAAATAATCACAGACTACTTGCGCCCCGGTTTAGACTCGCGAAGGTTAGCAATTATTTCAAGGGTCAATGCATTCTCTACTACAACAAGATACCTCTGGAGATCTTGAAATTGCCGTTTGAGCAATTTAAAAACCATGTTAAAGCGACTTTGTCGAAAAAGGGATATTACAATGTTCAAGATTACTTAAATGACGGGACTGTATGGGGTTAATCTGGCTCAACACAGACCTTGCTGTAATAATTTCAATTGCTGATAAAATGATATTATAAAATTTGTATTAGTTAAGCACAAGCAATTTTTAAAAGAGATATAAAAATCAATCTGTGGGAGTTTCTATGCCCTTCTTCTCCCACAGTAGTCCAATGTAGAGAAGTGGCAAAAAATGACGAATACTTAGTATATATAAAAAAAATATTTAGTTTTTTTTTTTTTTTACATATTTATATACATAATTCTGGTATTTATGTACATATTGCTAAGTAGTTTATTGTGTTTAATTATTTTGTTTTATGTTGTGCACTTAGGTCTACCTGTTGTCAATTATTTCCTTTCCATCCTAGGTTTGCTGGAAGAAATCTCTTTATAGAGACAAGCTCGCCTTTGTCATGTCTTCTCCATTTTCCACTGTAAAATCTGTTATTTTGTGCAATAAAGTATATTGATATTGAAATAATATCTACAGTAATAAAGACATTTGGAATTTTGGAAATTTTGCTATTTTATAACTCGGCATATCGAAAATTGGTCTCGGTGGGTTGGGTTAGGTTAGAAGGTGTATGTGCAAGCAGCGGAGCTAGCTTGTGACTGAGAGTAATGGCTTGATTAGGTTATTGTGGCTAAATTTCAGTTGTGTTAGAGGCTAGGTTGGAAGTAAGAAGAAGCGAATCCGGAGCGTAGCGAAGCGTATGCAAATAAAAACAACATTTAATAATGAGGATAATAAAAGTCTCTAAAATATCATACTCGGATAGGCACCCAATAGTAGTCCACTGACTCCTACTGTGATGGTCATCCTACTTTTCTTGCTTTGGTTTATAACCTAAAAAAATATTTATAGATAATTATTTTTAAAAGTATATAGAAGCAGTCATCTAGCATACATGTAACAACAAAAAAATCATTATAAAAATAAAATACATTTGTTTATTCGTAAAATTTTAACTATTTTACGCTGTGACGTTTTATCATTTGGCCATATCATGATGTGGCGAAGAGTTTACTGAGAATATCGACAAACGTTTGGTTCTCATCGATCTGCCCGATTTTCGTTCACATCATGATGAAATCCATAGACAACGGCGTATTTCAAGAAACGCCGCCATATCTTAATATGGCGCGGCACATCACGATATGCCCAATTCTACAAACGGCCGCCGACATCGATACCATATTTGATCCAATGTTACAGTGTATAATGCTATTCTATTTCCATATTTTATTAGCATTTTAAATCCGCAATAAAGTATGAAAAGACCAAAATGTTCGCACGACATGCATTTTAATATAATAGAGTCTACAAACTACACTTATCTACAAATAGTATCTATCTAACTACACAAAAAAAAACACTTCACATTCATTGTATTTATGTATAATCACAGTCAAAATAATATAACTATTCATAAGGTCTTACGTCCCATAACCAATTTAGTCGCTCAATATTAGAAAGTCAAGTTCACAGTGAATATAATTTTGTAACTCTAATTTTCCTTAATTTTTACTTCAAAAAAGGAGACGGTTCTAGGAATTCTAGGGATCTAGGAAGAAAATGGCATGCGGAATTTAGATGACGTCATGGACGACGTGAACACACCTTTACCTGCAGTTGCACTGTTGTTGACGTTACCTTACCACCCACATTCTTAGCCTGAATATACTGTATATTTTATTCTCCGTGCGACGTTAAGGCAATTGTTTACAAACGATTAGCCAGCAGGTGTTGATTCGAGTTCAAAGATAAAAATAATCAGTGGATGTCACAAAGTCCTCTGTAATTGCCGTAGCTATTGTTCCCACTTATTATCGGTTTAATATAACAAAAACATTTTGATACAGGCACATACATTGCTTCTGGCCCCATACTAGGATACCCTGTGTCGTGGGAACCAGAAACAGCTACGTCACACACTTAAAAGCGTCCAAGACCAGTTTTTTTTTCTGTTATCCCAGTCGGGGATCGAACCTCCCGCATGGTAGGCATAGCATAGCTACATAGGTCGTCGTTTGAAACCGCTTTTTACCTGACCGACAAGTTGTTAGCGAATTTTGTGGCAGATTTTGTACAAAAAATAGTGGTGTAATTATTAGTACTTATTACGAGTAACACTTGTATCACCGACTTGGCGGTCAAAAGGTTAACAGCAGCCAGCTCTGGCCGACATAATCTTATTATCTGTTTAACCTTTTGCCCGCCCCAGTCGGCACTTTCCGACAACTGAAAGTCGTGCCACTGGCGTCACGTCGGCTATAGCCGACACAATATTAACCGAGAACTTGTCTCATATGAATTAAGTTAAATTTTGCATAGCAAAGCAAACATGTTTGGCGTGTGCGTGACACATTTTGTATTTGATGTTTGACGGTCAAAAGGCTAACAAACCATAACAAAAACATTTACACACAAGCATCTACATTGCTTCTGGCCACACACTAGGATACCTGTGTCGTGGGAACCAGAAACAGCGACGCCACACACATATAAACATCCAAGACCAGGTTTTTTTTTCTATAACGCAAGCTCTCGCATGGTAGACAGAGCCACAACTGCAGCGTCACAGAGGTTGTCGTTTGAAACAGCGGTTTTACCTGACCGACCTGTTAGCGAATTTTGTACAAAGAATAGTGTAATTATTAGTCCTTACCTACGAGTATCACTTGTATCACCGAGGGGGGCAGTAAAATTAAGTTTAATACAACAAAAAACTTACACTCAAATACAATATGGTATCGATATTTCGTTTTGGAATCTTTACGTTTTTAGAGACCGACTTTACGGTTTTGTTGTGGAGTCAGGGAGACAGCTATTTGTTTCGCAGCTTGGCTTTAGTTAGCGGTGTGTGGGTTACTTACGCGCTGACAAGAAAGTAACAAGCTGATATTAGGGAGGTATGTGACTGACTGTGAAGGAGGAAGATCCGCGTGATCTCGTCCAGTTTCCCCTTCTGGACTTACTTTAGCTTACTTAAATAGTTTTAAACGCCTTCGTATCAGTGGGCCTAAGAAAGTAGTACTCACCCACGTCGACTTTATCGGCGGTGAAGGGGTTAGGGCGGTCAGGTAAGGGCCCTGGTGACCGGCTCTCATACTGCAGAGTTGTATGACATCCCAGCGCCTCTTCAAGTAGTTCCAACACCAGCTCGTATACTTGTACTGGGTGCGTGGGACACATGTACGTCACCGCGCGAAGCTCAAATAATTCCTTCGACATTTTTATAATAAAGTATGGGCCTCTTGTTCCCGACACAGCGATCACTAACAACTGAATTCTACTAAGCCGCTATCTAATGGGTAGGTACGTTTAATTACTAATGATATGTAAAGGAATACCACGATAAATAAATAGACGTTCACGCTTCGATCATGACTCTATCCGGTTACCGGTTTTCTTGGATGACTAATAGTTGTCCAGTAGGTAAACTGTCTCGATGACACGATCATGCAGCGGCAACGTGATTCAGATAAAGCTCAGCTTTTTTAATATATTTATTTAGTTATCAGCCTATATAAATATCACAAGCTGTTGGGGGTAGTCTCAGACAATACAAGTCTGAGGCTTCAGGCTATCCTTGTAGTTTGTACACACACGGTCGAGAGAGATTTCTTTCAAGGTCGACCGACCAACCTACAGGCACAGACATACATAATAAAGATAATAAGACAAGGCAATAAGTACTATTTCAATTTGCCGCTGTATCAGGTGTTGCCAGAGAAAGCTGTTTGTTTTCATAGTGATTTTATTCTCTTTGGTTTTCATTAAGTGCGATTGACTGACCATATTGGGGACCAAACTCATTGGCTTCCTTCCACATTTTTTCTCTGTGGACACTGTGGAGCGATGTGATGGAAGGAATGAGTGAGTGAAATGAAATGAAAAAAAATGAAAAGCGCGGGAAACCATTGAAATAACCAGGCGGGATTTTCGAAGTTTTTATTAATTTCATTGATTACTCGTGTATCAATCGGGATTTTTAGAAATAAAAGGCGTCTGGAGACAAATAAAAAGAAACCAATCATGGGGAAGGCGCGAACAAGAAAGAGAAAAAAAGATGAGGCTGAAGAGAAAAGTGAAGGAGACTCCACGTCGTCGTCCGAGTCAGAGGTCGAAAGCGCAGATAAGTACAAACCTTATCTGGTAACAGATTATAAGAGACGATACCCTGAGGATTCCGGTGCTACAGAATTTGTAGTATTCGTAGAGTCTTCCAATGCGGATATACCTATAGGAACCCGAGACCTAATGTCCATATCTAGCTGTATCAAAAGGTTTAATAAAGGAATCAAATATCTTAGGTCAATGAACAAGTTCAAAATTGCCATATACTTCGAAAAAGCCAGCCTTGCTAATGCCTTCTTGAACAATGCTACATTTTTAAAAGACTTCCAATTTAAGGCCAATATACCAGCTTCAAGCACTGAAATTGAGCCCGCGGGCTGAGTGGCGTGTGGGCCGAGTTGCCCCCGAAGGGTTAAAAATGTACCCACCAACTTGACAAACAAAAAGATATTCACAATGCTATCAAGTTACAAGAAAATAATATCTGTTCGAAGATTCACAAAAAGGACTAAAGTTGATGATAACTTCATTCAACAGCCGCTGCAGACATTAGCCATCACCTTCGCGACGTCAGTTCTTCCAGACTACGTAGATTTGGACGGTTGGCGGCATGACATCTCACAGCGTATGTTCCACCAGTCTGGCCATTTAGCAAAGTTTTGCAAGAACTACGAGCGCTGCTCCATCTGTAAAGAAGACCACTCATATAAAGTTTGTAAAACTCCGATCGAACAGGCCAAATGCTTCCATTGCGATGGCAATCACGTTAGCATTTCAGCTCAGTGTCCAATTAAGCAAAAGAAAATACAAGAAAACAGACAAAAAGTTCAGACACCATCATTCGCTGACATATTCAAAAATGGAAATTTCCCACCTCTCGGCCCTAAGAAGCCTCTTGATCTCTTGACATTATTAAAATCAAATGACAAGGCACTGAATCTCTTAGTGCAAAGCATTATAAAAATTATAACATTAAATAAGACACAAGATACCCCAATATCCTCTAAAAATGTGTTAGATGTTTTAAGCGATTTTTTCAACTACAGTGATACCAAGAACATTAGTACAAATTCACAGAAACATTAAAGATAGTACAGTGGAATGCTCAAAGTCTGTTATGTAATCATCATATTTTTACTCAATTTTTGTATGAAAATAATATTGACATAGCTTTAGTTTGCGAAACTTGGCTCAAGCCTACACAACGTTTAAATATTAAAGATACTCAATAGAACGCAATGATTGTGGCAATAAACACAATGGTGTTGCCATAGTCATTCGTAACAACATACAATACAGTAGATTAAAAACATTTTTTGATGATTCGCTTCAGAATATTGCTATCAAAATAAACTTTAATAACAGTTCATTATCAATGGCCAGTCTTTATATCCCGACAAATTGTAGTCCTACATTTAGAAAAACAAAATTTGATAATTTTTTTAATACCTTACCACAACCATGCTTAGTAGCAGGTGATTTCAATGCACATCATACCATGTGGGGTTGCCAATCTGTCAGTCCTCGTGGAAGTGATGTCGTCGACGCTGTAAATGAATGCAATTTAGTGTTATTAAATGACACACAACCAACAACTGTAGGTACAAATAACTGGAGACCAAATGGTTTGGATTTAACAATAGTCAGTCCCTCTATAGCCCTTAATTGCCATTGGACAGTATATGATGATCCCCTGGGAAGTTATCATCTACCCACAATAACTGAGATTTTGTTCAACACTATCACTGATTCTTCTACAAACAACTTTATTTCTCAAAATAACACAGCTGCACTCAAAAGACCTTATCTACAGCTAGTAAATTGGAATAAGTTTTCAAAGCTCGCCAACACTACGCTTAAAGAATTTATTATTAACCATAACGATCCTCTACAGTCTTACTATGACTATTGTGATATCATTCATAAAGCTATTAATCAATCGATGTTTAGAAGTCAGGCCCAAAATTCAAATATGAATAATAATAGCTCGAAACAGACAGGAAGCAATTTTAAATACCGGCATCCTCCTCTGCCATGGTGGAATGAAAAGTGTGCTAATGCAGTTCAAAAAAGTAAGGAAGCTTTTATTACATTTAAACAAGATCAGTGATTTAAACTATATTAATTTTAAAAAAATGCAGGCTGAGAAAAAACTTATTATTAAATTAGAAAGATTAAATAGTTGGAAGGAATACTGTACTGAAATAAATAGATCCACTCCAATTTCTAAAATTTGGCAAACTATGCGTAAATTTAATAAATCCTACAGTAAAAGTACGAAACTAAATAATAATAATGAAATATTTTGGATAAATAACTTTTTAAGGAAATATACACCTGACTTTGTTTCACAACCAATGCAAATAAATAATACTTCTTCCGTAAACCCCACCAATAGTTACATTATCAATCCATTCACCATAGATGAGTTAAAAGCAGCTATCAAGTCACGTAAAGACACAACCTTTGGTTTAGATTGCATTTCTTACAAAATGTTTCAAAAACTGGAAACAGATTGCCTTGTGAAATTTTTAAATATTTTAAATTTACTCTGGGAACAATCAATAATTCCAAAAGAGTGGAAACAAGATTGCTTGGTTACAGTTCTAAAAGCAGGAAAAGATCCAAATGATGCAGACTCTTACCGTCCCATTGCATTAACATCTTGTGCAGGTAAACTTTTTGAGCAACTTATGAAACAACGTCTTGAGTTTTATATTGAATCCAATCATATTCTCCCAAGAAATCAGTTCGGGTTTCGTCGCGGTCGGTCAGCAAGAGAAAGTATAGGGCATCTCTTCCATGATACTGACGCTGCGGTTAACAGTAATAAACATCTTGTCTGTATTTTTTTCGATATTGTAGGAGCATTCAATAACATTAATCATTCTGTTTTATGTACCATTCTTTCTTCTTTGGGAATACCTGAAAAATGTGTTAGGTGGATTTATGAGTTTATCAGTGGAAGAGAAGTTTATGTTAAGATGAGTTGCAATAATATTTTTGGGCCTAGATTGTCAACTAAAGGCGTCTGTCAAGGTGGCATTTTGAGCCCTTTATTGTATATTCTCTACATCCACAGGCTCAATGAAATGTTAGGAACAGAAGTCAGCAACTTACAGTTTGCCGATGATTTGGCTATTTATTGCAGTGGTAATAACATCACACACACAACTCAAAAATTAAATTTAGCACTGGAAAAATTACATAGTTACTTTCAATATTTAAATCTAGAAATTAGTCCAGCTAAAAGTAAAGTAGTCATATTCTCAAAGAAAAAAGTCATCCCAGTTAAGCTACAATATGACAATAAATTATTACCAATTCAATCTCAAATAAAATTTTTGGGTGTAGTTTTTACACAGAATCTCTCATGGTGTAGATATGTTGATTGCATAACGGTACGAGCTTTAAGAGCTACCAACACTTTAAGATCTTTGGTTGGCAGCTATTGGGGTGCCGATCCTAAGATTCTTTTAACTCTATACAAAGCCCTTGTAAGAAGTCACTTTGACTATGGTTTTTTCTGTTATTGTATAGATCCAAAATTAGTAGATAAACTTGAAAAGATCCAAAATATAAATTTAAGATTAATCTTAGGAGCCTTTAAGTCATCTCCAATTAATTCAATGCAGGTTGAGTGTAACTTGTGTCCATTAATGATCAGATTCAATAATTTAAAACTTAATTTTATTATCAAGTTGTTGTCTGAAGATGGCAATCTCCTTCTTTCTAAAGTACTAATGCTTAACTCTAATAACTTTTTAACTTGTAACATTCAAGAAACTTTAACTTATAAGAGTATATATATAACTTATAATATCTACAATAGTAGTACTTTGCCTTGTTATGAAGGATCATATGAGAGCAAATTCTGTGGGTTAAAGATTCACATAGATAGGACACTGAGCGATAAATATGCAGTTTACAATAAATTGGATGAACACAGAGAGTTTAGACAAATTTATACAGATGGCTCGAAATGTAACGAAAACGTCTCCATGGCTTACTATGATCCTGTCACTAAATTGGGATATGGGTTCAGATTGCCATCAAATGCAAGTATATACACAGCAGAAGCTCAAGCCATTTATGCATCTTTAGAATATATAGAATCAACTAACCTCAGTTTTAAGAAATGGTTGATAATTTCGGACAGCATGAGCGTTTTAATGGCACTGTCAAATCCCACGTACAATGGTAGCACAAACTATATTATTTATAACATAAGGCAGAAAATTAGTAGGCTTTGGCTAAATCAAGATAGAGAAATAAGTTTGTTTTGGACACCATCTCACATTGGCGTCTCTGGCAACGAACTCGCTGATGAACTTGCCAGCTCTATAATAAAAAACCCCAATATTCACCAAATACCTGTCAAGAACATTAAGTTGCCAGCTTCAGATTGCAAAACCGACATTAGAACGAATATTAAACATCAATGGATGCTTCATTGGAGAGAAACGACACAAATAAAAGGAAAATGGTACAGCTATATTAACTCGGACATTAAGAGACCATGGTTTATCGTCGGAAAATATCTACATAGAAACTTTTACACAACACTTTGTCGTTTGAGAATTGGACATGGCAGATTTAATGAAACATTTACATAGATTGAAAATGATTCCTTCCCCAAATTATACATTTTGTAATTCTGAAAACCAATCTCTAAATCATATATTTTTTGATTGCCCTCAATTCAATATACAAAGACTAGTATTCATTGACAGCAGATATTGAACATTTACAAAGACGCCCTGGATGTCCCGCGCTCTATTCAGGATCTCCTTATGAATATAGAAGCATTTTACCCTATTTATAATTTTATCAAGAGTACCATTGGAGTTATTTGAAAAATAATAATACACCGGAATAGACCTATACTACCTGATTTGACAACTCGGAGATGTGACCTATAAATACTGGAGGAAAATTGATACCTGATTTGACAACACGGATTGACCTAAACATACTGGATTATGAAGTTAAAGAATAAATACGTTAGACAAGGCTATGTGCCTCGAATATATAATAAAGACTGAAGAAAATACCGACGGAAAGACAAGGCTTTTAGCCTCAATCAATATGAAGAGAAGAAAAGAAATTTAAATAAGACCAGGCGGTATGGGCTTAAGCTCTTAGCCTTTTCCATAAAGGAAAAAACATTACAAAAAAAAAAAACATGTTTGACGTTTGTTTGTTTCACGTTTGATTTGTTAGGGTTTTTCGAATGATTTTTGGGAAGTAGAAAATACAATAGATCACTATAATGGGAAAGGATGAAGCAAGTGTTAAAACTAAGCGCAGGAAATTGAATGCTACTACTGTCACTGAAACTCCTAATCCACAAATACCAGCCGATATTTATAAAGTTAGTTTGGAGGTTAGAATTAGGAAATATACTTTTGTTTCTGATATTTAAACAAACTCTATATTTTACAGCGGGTGGTGGAGTTTGAAGAGACAGAAGCACAATTGCGTTCAGCTGAAAAGGATGCAGCTTTATTCAAGAAGGTTTGCCAGGATGTGCGGCAACTGTTTGGTGATATTGCAGAACTAAAATCCAAGAATACAGATGAAGTAAGACGCAGTAAGACGAATATGAAGATGTTGTCAAGCCATTGGGTGCTAATGTCGTTATTGCTTTCTTTATTGCAGGCGAAAGAAAAAATCAATGAAAAGAGAGTAGAAGCATCTCTATTGCTGGTAGCCTTGAAGAAGTTAAATCGCTTGGAAAAAGTTCGTACCCGAGCCGGCAGAGATGCACTTCACAAAGAAAAGCAGAGAGTAGATTCCACACACCTGCTGCTGCAGAACCTGCTCTATGAAGCTGATCATCTCAACAAGGAAGTTGTCAAATGTCTGCAGTTCAAGTCTAAGGATGAAGAAATCGATCTTGTTCCGCTGGATGATTTCTATAAGGAAGCTCCTGAAGATTTTACCAGACCAGTAAGTGTACTGTGCCCACGGTAAAGGTTTTGTTCACGGACACCTGAATTTGTGGGAGGGGAGGGAGGAGGCGGCGAAGGAACCTCCCCCCTAAGTCTCAATTCGGAAACCAGGGGTTTTTTTGTTATGAATTTTCAAAATTTTGAGGTTATTTTTTCATTCTAAGTCATTGCGTCGCCTTAGCTCCGGCTACTACGGGGCTATGGTGGTGCCCCCTCACTACACAGCACACCCATACTTCATCTCGCTCTGCAGTGCGCAGTCGCCTTCGCCCCTCCGGCTCATAAAAAGCACTAGGGAATAGCCACAATACTGCCCAGGAAGGCCTGCCCAGATGTCGGTTTGGTACCAACACTAACCTAATAGTAGCCAAGACTGCCTAGTAAGTGGGGTGCCCTGACTCAGATTTCAAAATCAGTCAAATAAAACAGCCAAGTTTGCTATACACTAGGTACACTGCTTCATTCCACTGTCCATTTCACACAACTATCTATACACAACATATGGAAAGAGTAAAAATTGCGTTCCATTTCAGGCATACAAAATAATATTTTATTATAGGTATTATAAATCCAAAACAAGTTACTGACAATTAAGACTAGGATAAAAGGTTCAAGAACTTCTATCCTCCTAAATAACTCTATTAATACACATGGCGTTTTTAAATCAGTGTACATCATTCCACCCTGCTTATAATCTTAGTTTTGACAATTGACAAGAGTTGATGATGATTATGAGGTGGGACGCCCGCGGAACCACAGGCGGGTGATTGGTCCTCTATCGTGACTATTTCACCCAATTCCCAGTGTTTGGGCACTGGTTACTGTAGGATCAACGGATGTCCCTCCCGAAATCTTCTTGTTTGTTTAATGAATTCTAGGATGTCGCTAAACTTTGACAAAGTTTGACAAATCATCTGCTTTAATGTTATCCATCCCTAGAGTCCGCCATCTTATGTTTGAATACATTTCCCATTGTCCCAAGAAGTGCTGGCTACTTTTTTCCAAGCCACAGTGAGAGAGCATGATGGGTCCTGTACAAGCCTTAATAATGATAGGTGTCTATTTAGTTTGCAGTGACCTGTCACCACACCTACCAGTATTGCTAAGTTTTCCCTACTAAGATTAAGTAAATACTTAGCCTTTTTGGGGTCTTTCCTTAAGATAAACATCTTAGACTCCCTACAGTCTTCAGTGTTCTTCCATTCTTGGTTTGCATCTCCCGTAGCTATAATGTTGAAGATGTTCTTTGTGACAGTCGCTGATATAGGTTATCTTGGTTCTGGTCCAATTAAACGCTCATCAGCGCCGTTTCTTGCCAGCTCATCTGATTTTTCGTTACCGTGAATCCCTTCATGGCCGGTGACCCATGCGATAATTATTTCTGATGTTCTTCCCAAAGAGTTAAGACTGGCCTTATACTCTTTGACTAGTGCAGATTTATTCATTGGTTGCCTAAGCGCCTTTAAAGCTGCCTGACTGTCAGAATAAATTACTACTTTGTTTTTGATTTCTGCTGTTTCCCGTGCTTCAGCACATTCCTTTATGGCGTATATTTCCGCTTGGAACATGCTGGCGTAGAGCCCCAAGGCAATTGATTTGTCTTGTTTATTGCTGTCCATGATGCAAAAACCAGATCCTGCTAGTTTTGTGCTCTCTCCTCTTGAGCCATCCGTGAAGCAAGTTACAACCGGTTGGGTCTGTTTCTATTTCCCAATTTTCTTTTGTTCCTCTGGATTAGGTATTTCTTATCGAATCCTATTTCCTTCTTTATCAGATCCTTGTTTGCCAATAGCATTGCCAACTTTCCACCTGACGTTTCTACAATAAAGACATGACAAGAGTTACCTAAGAGATTAATGCTTGTTGAATTATTCCAGGACATAACAAAGAAAGACGAACACCAACTGCAACTGTCCCGGCTCGAGTGGGAGCTGCGTCAGCGGCGCTCTCTCGCGGGCGCGTGCAGCGAACTCGTCGCTTCCAAGGAGCGCGTGGCCGCCGCCATCGCCGCCGCTCGCTCGCGCCTCGACGCACTGGCCCCGCACCTGAAGGACGTGCTGCGCGCCTCGCGCCCGCTGCAGGACGCGCTGGCGCTGCGCCTGGACGACAAGCGAGACGAGGCGCGCGCCGCCGCACTGCTGCCTGAGCCGTTATTGTTGCTTTATGCAAATGCAAGCGCTTATTCAGATGTAATGGGCGCTCAAACTGTAACTGTTGGTTAGTAAAGAAATTTTTGCCCAGGCTGAAACGGAGACGCTTTGCTCCCTTGGTACAAAAAACATCCATATAATTATCAAACATGCTTACAAAATTTCAAGAGAACCGTTTGAGAAATGCAACTTAAATCCAGACATAACAAAGAATTATGCCCAAGCTGAAATGGAGACGCACCACTCACTCTGTCAATGAAAATATTCATTCACTGATTGATAATATTAGTTTTGATTTGCAGCTCTCTCTGGAGATGAAGATGATGCTCGGAGATTGGAGCAGCTCAGTAACGTCGAGCCGGAAATATCAAACGACTCCGATTCGGACCAGGACAACAATGACGACGAGAGGACCGAAAAGAAAAAGCGCCGGCACAGGACGGCTAAAGTTTCAAAGGAAGAAAAGGCAGAAGCGAAGAAAAAGGAGGTTCTCAAGAAGCATCCCCTGAGCGTTCAGATGACGGTCAAGATTTCGGATGGGACAGCCCTGAATTTGACGTTTTCGTACCTCCTGCATCTCAAAATAGCGGTGGTGAAGCACACCGTGTCGCTGGCGGGCGGCGCGGCGGCAGGCGTATCAGCGGCGGACGCGGTGGCGGGGCCGGGCCTGCTGCGCGGTCTGCACCCGCGCGACTGTGGCGCCGACTCGCCGCATCCCGCCACCGCCTACCTGCTGACCGCCGCCGGCCAAGCGCAGCCCTTCCGACACTTCGTTCCCGAGCTCGGCCGGCCGTACGTCTGGGCGCAGAGGATGTGCGGCCTCGACTTCATGACGGTCGCCGTCGCCGAGCGGAGGCCTGTGACGATGCGGGTCTGCCCGGAACTGAGCGTCGCGTCCGTCGAGAACTTCATCCTGACCCTGAAGAGGCGGCTGACGTCGCGAGTGGCGCTCATGAAGGAGCTGCAGGAGCTGGAGGCCGGCAGGATCCCGGCAGGCACGGGCCCCGAGGCGGCTCTGCGCGTGGCGGGGTCTCTCGTGCAGTGGCAGGCGGTGGGGTGGCCGGAGTTCCGGCAGGCGGCGGCGGGCGCACGGATGGCGGCCGCGGGCCTGGCGGACGCCGACGACCTGCTGTACCGCGCCATCGTGACGCGGCAGTCGGCCAAGCTGGTGGCGCTGGTGGCGGTGGGCAGCGAGTACCCGCGGCGCGCGCCGGTGCTGGCGCTGACGCTGCACTGGAACGGTGCGCACCACGCGGGCACGGACGACGACATCCGCGACATGGAACGCGCCGTGAACTCCGACTGGGCGGGGTCAGGCCCGCTGGGACTGGCGGCGCAGATGCGGCGACTGCTGACGTGCCTGGACGTGCTGCTGGAGGCGACGGGCTCGCCGGAGTTCCCGCCGGACAAGGTGATGTTCCGGCCGGTGCGCGGGCGCAACCGCATGAAGCCCTACAAGTACTTGAAGCAGGGCACGTGCGGACACTTTGTGCAGTATTGAAAGCCGTGACGTGTGATCTTAGTTTAAGTTTCAATTCAAGTAAATAAATGTCTGTTTGAAAATAAGATTTTAATGAAACAAAACATCTGTTTTATATTACAACAGTCTTTATTCTTAAGTCAGTAAAGCATTGAACAATATTTGTGAGGAAAATACATAATAATGATCACAATTTGGCAAAAAAAATAAGTCGGTATATGGACGAGTAAATCATTACACACGAATATGACCTCTCAAATTAATTTCGAGTAAAATATGTAGTTAAATTGTAGCTTATATCCTAAAAATGCCGTATTGTTATTGGTCAAAAATGAGATCTCTATAGCTTTAGGTCTATTCCGAGATAATTATTACTTCTTAATTTCCATTTATAATACACTAATTATGAGATGTTCTTGAAACAATACTACGTTTTCTATACATACTATTTTTTTGTATTATTTTTCACTTTATGATTACGATTATTTTAAAGTTATTAAAATGACATTACGACGAATTCAAAACCAGCCATAATCTTAGTTGTACTACATATATGAATGTTACACAATATTCAACCATTTATTTCAAAAGGGATGCAATGCACACTCGCTAAATGTCTACTTTAAATATCATCGAAGCAGAATCATAATCAATACTAACATGTACTACTCGTATAGGCAACTCTATTATTCTACTCATTTACATGACTCTTAAATCCACTGTGCATAAAAAAATATAATTCGCTATTGCAATCTCTGGTAATCTTCATCGCTAACACAAAATAATAATAATAGTTGTCATTCACACTTATTCCTTTTTTATTACTTTTAATATATTTCTCACTGCAAGTCAGTTGTATGAGAACAAAATAAAATCACTTCTCATATGTTGTCGCTTGCTTCACATTGCTCGCTTAATACTAGGCGGTCGATAGTCTTATTGCATTATGAGATCCCGGCCTCCAGCCTCACGTCCATAAGCTTGCGCGGCCCCTTGAGGCAGTTGAGTCTCCGCTGCACCGCGTCCCGGTCTGTGGGAGGGAACCTCGCATCACATCGGGCTCTAAGGGCCAGCTCCCACTATGTCGGACCGACACATTGCTGGATCCGGCAAAACTTTCGGTCCAACTTAGTGTGAGCTGGCTCTCAGACACTCAGCTGCATTATGCGCGTTAACAACAGTCGGCGGGCGGGTCATAGAATTCCCTTTCGTAAAGCCATAAGGATGTCTATAGCCCTTCCGGCTCTCAGTTACTAACGTGTTTACCATAGTTTCGACTTTGTCAATCACAGTCCTGCATTTTTTCGCAAGTATTGCTACAAAGCCAACATGCACAATACAATGGATAGCTTACTCGCATGGGTAGGAAATACTTGATCATCACTGTCTGCCCTTTTCCCTAGGCTGTTATAACTAGAAATAAACTTCTCGAAGACTGCAAGTTAAAGATTTGAGATGCCAGTACACTCATAGAGCTCATCTCAGTAGGTTCCTGCGGTAATGCCTCTGCACTGCGCTGACGTCATACTCGATGTGACGACAGCACGCTGCTCCAATGACAAGAACAATGAGAGCTGTATACATACACTTGGAGAGCGTGGTGCGGTGATGCGGGTGCAGCGGGTGTCGCTGCACGAGCGAGTGAAGCAGAACCTGCGCGGACATGTAGCGGCGCTCACACTCCGCCATGTCGCCGAACAGCTCCTCCAGCGCCGCCATCTGACACTGCGGGGGAACCGAGAATTAGACCCACAGTGACATATGTTTATTTGTATCAGATTTTATTGAAATTGTCTAAGTCAATTCCAATGATTTGCTGAGTTGTAAATATTGAGTCTGTGGCTAATGGCCTCCATACCACCCTGTACAACATGTAGTGAGCATGCTCAACACTTCAAACTTGGGTTCGCTCTTGGTCTGTCGACTAAGCTGCTCGAGTCGAGTCCGAATTGTGGCAAATGAAAAAGGTCTTGGTGCTTGCATAAAAAGTTCAATTTTGATTATATTAACGATCAGCTACTATCGGAAATTGAATAGTTTTTCTGCGGAAACCAAAACTGACGAGCGGAATTATATATAATTTAATTATATTATATTTGAGGAATATTGTATTTTGCGTTTAGCAAACCACAAATAGGTATCTAGATTACTGGTGGTAGATCGTACGCCAGTGTAAGTCAACCCCCAATCGGGACAATTTAGTCAAATTATTGTACAAAATCATAAGATTTTGACGACCCGAATGGCCGAGTCGGCAGTGACCCTGCCTACGAAGCCAAGGGTCTCGGGTTCGAGTCCCGGTGGGGGCAAATATTTGTTTGATGAGAACGGATGTTGGTACCCTAGTCATAGCTGTTTATATCTAAGTATAATATTTATCTATATATGTATGTGTATCGTTGTCTAGTACCCATGACATACGGAATCCTAGTTTGGGGCTACTAGATCAATATGTGTAAATAGTGTCCAAAGTATGATAGGGCAGTAGTATAGGCTGTGCATTGACATAAAGATAGATCAGTTATATTTGTACAACTCACCAGTTCGATGGCGTGCTCGTAGAGTATCTTGTCGCAGACGGCGGGCACCACGCCAGCCTCGTGCAGCCGCCGCGACTCCGTGAGGATCCATTTGTACTTGCCGTTCATTAGTGACACCACTGCAAACAAACAAACAAACATACTAACATACACCACTACACATCGTATACGGACAAACTGTAAATGAACCGGTAATGAAGCGAGTTTCAGATGTAAATGGCTATAATCTTCAGTTAGGCTCGCCGCGCGAAGGCCTGCGCCTGTCGGACTTGGGCGAAGTCGTTTATGACCCTGCAAGCAACGGGGTAAAAAAAGTAGCGGTCACCGACCACTGAACAAAAGTAGAGGCGTTTTGTGGCGATGTTTAGTGGTCCGTGGGCATCAAAAATAAGAATATTGGACGGAGCCCTTTCTTACCTAAAATATAAATTTCTCCAATGCAATGCAACCCCAGCTGGCGATGCACTTTGTCTAGCATTGGACATCAACATGCTGAAGAAGAGGACGAAGAACCTCAGCTTGGAGTTATTTCCACCACGGGGATGATGGGGAACCATACTATTGAAGTTGTGGATCTCTATTCTAACGCCCGCTGCCGCTGCCGCGCTACATCAAGAATGCGTATGTAGTACAGTAAAGAACTTAGTAAGTAAGAACTAAGTAAAGAAAGAAGACCTCCGTGGTGCAATGGGTTTCACGCTTGCTTCTCAGGCAGGAGATGCAGGCTCGAAACCTGACCATGTACCAATGAGATAATTAATTTACCTGAAGTACATTATCGGACGTTCAGTGTTTCGGATGACACGTTAAGCTGTAGGTCCCGGCTGCCACTTCTGAAAAGCCGGTGTGGCACAACGCGGCCCAGCGTTGTACCCCACGGGCTTTTCATAAGACGAGTCCCGACTACTATCGCTACGTGGTAACCGTGCCCCTCGGTGGGGACATTTACGGGCTACATGTATTATGGTGGCGAGCACGTACCGGTGCGCACTTGCGGCGTGGGCTGCAGCGTGCGGTCCCGATAGCGCGTGGCGGCCAGGCGCAGACCCGCCGCCAGGGCCTGCATGGCCTGCACCAGCAGACCCAGCCGCACCGACTCGTTGCTGCGCTCTGCGACACACACACAAACATGCAACATGTTATTACAAGTGAGGATATATTGCATCAGAAAGTGGAGACAGCACGAGATCACTATTTGATAGATCGAAAAAGTATTCGAGTTCAGATAAAATTGACCTTATGTCATTGTTCATAAGAGCCACTGGCAATTCAAATCGCATACTTTTTCGATGGACAATTACTCTTGCATCGAAAATCAGCAC
Source organism: Argyresthia goedartella (assembly GCA_949825045.1). Lineage (NCBI taxonomy): Eukaryota > Metazoa > Arthropoda > Insecta > Lepidoptera > Argyresthiidae > Argyresthia > Argyresthia goedartella. Next base: position 26,907,444 of record OX463812.1, on the reverse strand, counting down.
CGTTGGTGGTACGGTAACTCAAATCTAACGACAATGAGGTAAATGACATATTGGGGGAAAGAGCTTACTGGAAACGAGACATTGTAAGAAGGATCAATTTGGGAAAGGACAGGCAGTTTTGAAACCAGCCCTGAAAGTTGCTGCGCCTGAAGAAGAATAGAAAGGAGTATGCTGACCGCCAACCTCTAAAATAGTGGAGAAACACAAAAGAGACATGATTATGTATGTGTGCAGTGCGTATGTGTGCATGCGGTGTGTACAGTGTGTACCTTCTGAGGTGTCCATGAGCGCAGCAATGGGCGCACCGCAGGACACGGCGAGGTCCGACAGTAGTTCCGCCAGCATCAGCACGAAGTTCAGCTGGGAGAACACCTTGCTGTGCTCCTCCTGTGCACAACACAACACACATTAACATTTATATACAGGCACGTACATTGCTTCTATCCCTACACTAGGATACCGTGTCATGGGAACCAGAAAAAGTGGCATAACACACTTATAAACATCCAAGACATGGGACGTCTGTAACATGACTCTTGTTACGAATGCTACCGTGCCTCTGAAAGAAAGTTAATTAAGCTGCAGGTAGCTTAGTTGTCAGAGGCATATTTGATAAAAGTCCTGACACTCAGTTTGGCCCGAAACTCTACAACAACCCGAGCCAGCTAAGTGGAATATGGCTGGATCTTACTCGATTCCAAATCCAGGGGAGTCTCTAAAGGGCAGCATTCACTTTAAGGCCCACTTGCACCAAACAGAACTTGGAGCTACAAAAATTACTTTGACATACTTTATAGGTCAGAATACTCAATGCACAGTCATGAGCGCAGAGTTCTATCAGAAACTGCTTAAAAAGAGATGCTGCTCAGCTGCACTAAGCCCAAATAGTTTATGTTTTATTTTTACACCTTTGGAACTTTAATCAAAAGGAGCATATTCCTACATACGAGAAAAAAACCTGTTGGATTTAAAGTTATAGCTAGAAAACTTTCAAGTATGTATCTAAAAAATTGTCAACAAAATACGCTAGAATCTCGCAGATACTCATTTAATTTAAATCCTAGTATCACAAACCATACTTTCTTGATTTGATTCGCTTCTTACTTGTTTTTAGTTTTGTGAGTAAAAAAACGTTTTTCGTCTCTCCTGTAAAGTTTGGCAAAATGTACTTGCTTTAAGCTTAGAACAGCCGAGATACAGATGCTAATAGGACTTGTCTCAACATATATCATCTCAGTCACAGCACAAGAGAGAAGCACAGATGGGCGAGAGAGAGAGAGGAAACACATCGCTCACACGCCAAGAAACCTTTTGGTATCTGTACTGACCGCGAGTATGGTCTCCTCCTGCAGGTTGGGTATGTAGACGGGCGGCTCGAGCTTCAGTCCGCGCAGCAGCGCGTCGGGCAGCGTGTGCGCACGCTTCGGTGACCCTGCCTCGCCCGAGGCGCGCAGTGCGAGCGAGATGGGCGGCGACGACCCTGTGCGCGAGAGAGAAGCCGTTATGTTGTTGAAGGGGAGAATACTGATGTCCGCTGTTTCGATTAGTGGCGCTGATGTGCTTAGAGTTCAAGCTTTCTATTGAGATCGCCCTAACGACGAATATGGAGAGGAGATGAGTTATATTGTGAAACTTTTTCACTTTTCTTCATTATGATTGGACCAAAATATATGTATTTCATGAGCTCGCGTTGGTGGGGGAGCTCCCTACATGAACATACCCGAGCGACGCAGCGGGCTAGCTTTGGTGGGGGAGCTCTCTACATGAACATACCCGAGCGACGCAGCGGGCTCGCGTTGGTGGGGTAGCTACCTACATGAACATACCCGAGCGACGCAGCGGGCTCTCGTTGGTGGGGGAGCTCCCTACATGAACATACCCGAGCGGCGCAGCGGGCTCGCGTTGGTGGGGGAGCTCCCTACATGAACATACCCGAGCGGCGCAGCGGGCTCGCGTTGGTGGGGGAGCTCCCTACATGAACATACCCGAGCGGCGCAGCGAGCTCGCGTTGGTGGGGGAGCTCTCTACATGAACATACCCGAGCGGCGCAGCGGGCTCGCGTTGGTGGGGGAGCTCCCTACATGAACAAACCCGAGCGGCGCAGCGGGCTCGCGTTGGTGGGGGAGCTCCCTACATGAACAGACCCGAGCGGCGCAGCGAGCTCGCGTTGGTGGGGGAGCTCTCTACATGAACATACCCGAGCGGCGCAGCGGGCTCGCGTTGGTGGGGGAGACCTGCCACAGTGAGGGTGGCGGGGAGCTGCCGGAGGCGGAGCGGCGGCGCGTTGACGGCGGCGTGCCCATTGTGAACGGAACCTGCACGAACAATCAATCAATCAATCAATCAACAAAATTTCTTTATTACTGTAGATATTTACATATGCTTAACAAATGTATTTTTTGCCTCTTCTCTCTACATTGGGCCACTGTGGGAGAGAAGGGCGGAGAAACTACCACAGATTGATTTTGAGATCTCTTTTAAAAATTGGTTGTGTTTAACTACTACTAATATTTCATTTTGTCTGAAGTTCCTAACAGCGTAAGCCACAGAACATAATCTACCAGCTAATTTATCTATGTGGGGTCCCCACTGCAATTTGCTATCAATGGTTATTAAAAGGAATTTCGTATCATTTACTAATTCTAACCTGTTGCTGTCTAACACTAGACAGGTTGCAACTTGCCTGACATTTCGAAATAAGATGTTGATACACCTGGTTTTACCAGCGTTTAACAATAAATAATTAACTGTCAACCAATTCAAGGTTAGAGGCAGTTCATCATTAAAATATTATTTTTGTCTTTAAATTTTGGAGACCAGTGAATCAGCAAACAACACTATATCAGTCAATTTCTCCACCATCAAAGGCAGAGCGTTCATACATAGGAATAAGAAAGGGCCTAATATGGGACTTTGTGGAAAGCCAATGTGTGAAACCGAATAGTTGGGCGTGGAGTTGTTTTATACGGTTGAAGCGCGAAAGAATTTGAGCACACCATAAGCGCCGATCAACCTATATTCATATCATGAATTGTTTTGAAAAGTTTACTGAACACTCTAACATATTGGATGGTAACTGTTTACGCGAATAGGTCGACCGCTACAACCCGAAATAGCATTCCAGAGCATTATTAAGTTTTTAGCCCCCGAGACGGAAACAAAAGTGTATAAGTGAAGTCAAATATTGTATTGGTGGTAGATGGTGTTGAGTGCGGTCTATCTTGAGGGTAAAATGTTGAGTCATTTGCTATCTTATCATTTATTATTATTAAACAGGACAGTAATTTATTTGTATTGTTAGGTATGATCATGATGATTTGACTGAAAAAAACAAACAATCGATTGGTAATTTTTGAAGGTTTTTGGCTATAACTTACGAAAGTTCTGAGTTTCGGTTGTGTTACGGCTGCTATGGCGGGATGCTAGTGTTAGATGTCTCTGTGTGACGTCACACGAGCACTTACTGTAGGCGGGGACAGCGAGCCGATGTTGGCCGGGTTCCGGCTGTGGTTGGAGCGCCGCATCAGTATGGGCTGCGAGCGCGGGATGCTAGTGTTAGATGTCTCTGTGTGACGTCACACGAGCACTTACTGTAGGCGGGGACAGCGAGCCGATGTTGGCCGGGTTCCGGCTGTGGTTGGAGCGCCGCATCAGTATGGGCTGCGAGCGCGGGATGCTAGTGTTAGATGTCTCTGTGTGACGTCACACGAGCACTTACTGTAGGCGGGGACAGCGAGCCGATGTTGGCCGGGTTCCGGCTGTGGTTGGAGCGCCGCATCAGTATGGGCTGCGAGCGCGGGATGCTAGTGTTAGATGGTGCGGCGACGGGGTTCTGCGAAGGTACATCCACTCTTAGTAAATGTATATGAGATGTTGGATCGGAATGTTCTGCAATTTACACCACTTCGATGTCAGCTGTGTAGTGTGACGGCTTCGCCGTCGAGACAGTGTGTTTAGGTCGTGTTATGTGAGAAATGAAATATCCGATGACGCAAGCCAAGTATATTTTTAGATAGCTTTTTAATCAGTTCCGAAAACAAATGTATTACTACAATTTGTATTCAGTGCAGCGTAATTGGAAATAAACTAATTAAGTTTACATAAATATTCAGGTCACCAGGGCATATAGCATTCAGCAGATGGTAGCGTTAAGCAAGTGCAAGTGACAATTGTAAATATGGACATAAACCTACACAAATGCTTGAATTGGCTATAGATTGAGGGGCGATTGTTCTGCAATATGTGTGATACTTGCCAGTTACGTGTTCGTATCAAGTGCAACTTACCCGCAGCTGCAGCTGGTTGCCCTCGGCGGCTAGGGCGGCTAGGGCGGCGGCGGTGGCGGCGGGCAGGTGCAGTGTGCGCGGACGCGTCGCGGCGTCGGAGCCGGACGAGGAGGCGGAGCCGCCCCCTGCACCGGCCTCGCCCTCCGCCTCCACCAGCACGAAGTCCTCCTCGCCGGCCCAGGTCGCGTCCGACGAGGCTGCGCACACACACACATTTTAACGGCCGCCTTTTTGGTAGATCTCCACATTTAGTTCTAACATAACTTTGACGACCTCTGTGGTGTTCGGATTGAATTGGGTTCGAATTCGGGATGTTTACATGTTAGCGACGACACTCTATCTGGTCGACTACACAGGGTATCCTAGTGTGAGGCCAGAAGCAATGTTTGTGCGTGCCTGTATGTAAATGATATGTTAGTTACCCCATATGAAAAATGCTGTGTTAAGTTCGTTAACATATATATAACATAAAATTTTAATAATTCTATTATGGCAAATGTCACTCGGGTAAGAAATCTAATAAAATGTGTACAAACAACTTAATGAAAGTACATTTGTTCTTTATTGATATTTAGAATGACGAAGCCGAAGTAAAGTGAAATGTCAGTCGGATCAACACATTAACATTGAATATGTTTCCGTGCGAATCTTTCTAATTAACATATTTAAATAATTTTGCATGTGTCTTTTTTTTTCATGTCATGCTTTTGTAGTCACTGAGTCATTGGGTTATTAGCTTGAGTCTATAGTTTCTTGAAATACTGACAACTAGGGCAGTGATACATGAGTTTGACAAATAAAACGTGTTCATCCAACATTAGAATCATTGCCGGTGGGGGCAAATATTTGTTTGATGAGAACGGATGTTTGTACCCTAGTCATGGTTGTTTATCTATCTAAGTATGATATTTATCTATATAAGTATGTGTATCGTTGTCTAGTACCCAAGATACAGGGAATCCTAGTTTGGGGCTAGATCAATGTGTGTAAATAGTGTCCAAGGTATTATTATTATTATTATTATTATTATTATTATTATTAGAACAATAGAGGACAGAGTTCACAATCTGCAAATAAAACCTGTTGCCCCACTGTCCCCATTAAGGATGTCATTATATACTGACCTCAGGGTCACAGAGAACAATAATTTTCACAGAGCAAGATAACTCAATCTTTGCGACTATTTATTAGAGTCCTGTACCCGATATTGACCCGAAGGGTGCTAAACGAGACTGTAATAATAAGCCTCCCCTGTCCGTCCGTCTGTCAGTCTGTTTGTCAGGGGGGTGTATCTCATGAAGCGTAATATATAGAGACTTAGAGAGTTGAAGTTTTTACATAATATGTATTTCTGTTTTCGCTCCAGCAACAGACGTGTTTTGAAAAATAAACAGGGGTCCTCATACAGGAGACTTGTCTTTGCCTTCTATTTCTTATACGATGATGACACGGAATCCTTCTTGTGGGAGTCCGAATCGCACTGACAGTATTTTTTTTGTATTGCTTGTCAACAATATTCTGAATATGGACGTCAAATCTGTAATTCTGTTAAACATTAGCTAGGTAACGAAGGTCAATCTATATGTATTGAGCGTTCGCCAAGCAACGGCGGTGGGTTTGGTGCCAAGTTTTATAGTCATTATAACTATGCGACCATATTTCATACATTCGTTTTGTTTGCTTCGTAACGAGAGCATATTTATATGTGTGAGTAACGATGTCCAACATTTCATCATGGTTTTGTCGCTAGACCATGATGATTCTAGGCTATAGCTATAGACACTATCTCTAACGAATGCAGTTGATGCAAAAACAACAGTATTTATGGCGCTCGAGATGTACTGTTCGTAACAAAATGAAAACTGCATCATAAATCAATATATAGGTTGCAGATAACTATTCACAAACACACATAGATAAAATGAAGTTGCTGCTCCCAGTAACAGGTCAAGTACCAGCAGCTTATAAATATGTCGGAAACACAGCGTAGGTATGAGATAGTTATAAATAATAGCCCTCAAGGGTAGGTGAGGGTTATCTTTGCAACTAGTATCGTGCTTACAATGAGAACTCGCCGGCTCATTGTCCATCAATGATTTACAATGTGTTTATTTACTCCTCGCCGTTTAAAATTAACCACAACGTTATCATTGTATTTCCCAGCAGTTAGTACATACCTATTTATCTCTCTTTGTTCGGTTTATCTCATGAAGCTATTTAGTAATTACAGGTGGGATGCATGGAGTACACAATGAGTCCAGTCCAACCTGTGATGTTTCTATTCTCGTGTGCCGCGTGTGCGAGTAATGGCGATGGCGAGACAACCGTGCTTCATTTTCAGCTAAGGATTTTTGAACTCTCTTTGTCGTCATTGATCAACTGACCCAATTTCTCACACAACTCACTATGTGCTCAGGTTTCTAGAGCCGAAGAGATGTTGCATTTCTCACACAACTCACTATGTGCTCAGGTTTCTAGAGCCGAAGAGATGTTGCATTTCTCACACAACTCACTATGTGCTCAGGTTTCTAGAGCCGAAGAGATGTTGCATTTCTCACACAACTCACTATGTGCTCAGGTTTCTAGAGCCGAAGAGATGTTGCATTTCTCACACAACTCACTATGTGCTCAGGTTTCTAGAGCCGAAGAGATGTTGCATTTCTCACACAACTCACTATGTGCTCAGGTTTCTAGAGCCGAAGAGATGTTGCATTTCTCACACAACTCACTATGTGCTCAGGTTTCTAGAGCCGAAGAGATGTTGCATTTCTCACACAACTCACTATGTGCTCAGGTTTCTAGAGCCGAAGAGATGTTGCATTTTGGCTGCGGCTTAGCAAAGCAGTGCAGATATCTAAGGTCACCAATAAGCCCACTCTATCTAGGATTTTTAATTTGAGGCCAAATATGTAAACAAAAGTGTTACCATTAGAGAAAATTTATGCTAGATTGATGGTTACGATAATTGAGAAAAAATATTGCTATAATTTATTTTCATCTCTGTTTGAAAACTTCTGAACCAATTAAACATTCTCAGTCAGACAGATATGTAAATAAATTTCACATTCATTTTATGTAAAAGAAAACAGTTCTCTCCGGCAAAAGGAAATATGGTGTTTGCAACACTAAAGAGGATCGTAACCTTTTGATTCTTTTTTGAACTTATGCAAAACGAATTATGTGATGGGCAAACATTTGTGTGATGAGCACACTCTTGTGTTTGCTTTGTTTCTGAAATATAACAATAAAAAAAGTTTTCAACAACGGATATGTCATTTTGACAGTGACGTTTCTTTGTTTACATATTTGGCCTCAAATAAAAAATCCAAGTATATTAAACTACAACACGGTCGCATTAGCTGTGCACGTCGCTGGAATGCAATAAGCTCAATGGATGCACAAATGTAGTAACTGTGTTGTACAGCATACTTCGGTGCGGACACTTACCGGAGGAGGCTTGTGCTTGCTTGGCTTGTTTCTTGGGCGGCGCTAGCGTGGGCTGCGGGGCGGGGTGCGGGGCGCGGGCGGCAGGCGTGCGCGGGGCGGGCGCGGCTGCGGCAGCGGCGGCTGAGGGTAGGGGGACGCGGGGGGGAGGGGGACAACGTCAGTACACATCTCATGCAAGATAGCTATTTGGATGACCTAGGAGGCGGCAGTAAGAAACTGCATCTACTGCGCAGCAGTCCGAGAAATTTTTGAAATCTAGGTGAATGTTATTGTAATGATAATGATACGAAGCCATGCCTTCGTGATAATACCTTTACGTGTGTGCGTGTGTGAATAGATTTTACTTACTAGGGAATAGATAATGCAACTGTAATGAATACAAATATTGCCACCACCATGAATTGATTATTTATGTGACATTTACTTCCGACCAGTCAATATTTGGACTGTTTACAATCTTTATTAATGAAAAAGACTTACTATTCCGACTATCATCTTAGTGATCGACATCGACTCCCAGCGTTGACATAGTAGGATAGGTCAGCATACGGTCGAGCTGAATACATAATGTCGGAAGTAAATGTGACATACTGTATACAGTGTAATGAAATGGTAATATACCCCGTCTGGTCCAGGACTCTTGTACGAAACGGTTCGAGTCGAGCCGGCCCTCGTACTCGCTCTCCAATATGTCTGGCAGATCCGAGTCCAAACCTAAACAATATTATAAGTTGTAGACTTGTGACTAGCTTCAGAGAAGAGTTCAAAAATTTCTGGACAGAAGATTGTACACGAAACAGCAATACCATCGCTAATAATTCAGAAATGTTTTATGTTGTTAATGAATTACGTAATACTATTGGTAAAATATTATAGTGTCTGTGGTAATACTGATCCCAAATACCCATTATTCTTATTCAGGTTTGTTAACGCAAAATCAACATCAAATTGAATGGAAGCCATAACAAAATGTTAGTCGCAATTACGAAAGCGTAAACAATAGAAATAGAGACGAAGGCGAGACAGGCAGCCATTCATTACTCACGCATTAGCATTTCATATATCCAGTGTGCAACTGCGCAAGAAGCAGCGGAGCAAGCAACACACATTACTGGCACAATGCTAGGGCGCATTTTGCATACTGTTCAAAATATTTACAAACATGACATTTACCGTTTGAAATTAGTTGCATTAATGCTCGCTAGTTTAGAAATACCATGAATATGAAATTATTATAGTAGTTTATGTGACTGCTACATAATGGAGGGTATTAACCTCTTTCCGTTCATAAGCATATAAAAAATTTCATTGGTTTTGGACTTTATCACCGAGACATAAAGTTGAATAATTGGTGGGAATATATTTCCCGCTAACCAAAAAAGGTGTCAATTTCATAATAATATCACTCGAGAGTTTTAATGCCTAATTATGTATAGTTACATACACTAGTTTATCTATACACATATCATAAGCTCTCTTAGATGTGTTCAGGAACCGCATGTTCGACCGGCATAGTGGCATTGATCATTCCTCTACAGTTGTTTAGCTTTTTCAGTAGTACCAATTTCACAGACAAACTAGGGGCGGCCCGCAGGCGGGTGCTGGCGTTCAACAATTTACATAATATGACAAATTTTGGTACATTATGGTCATAATGTATCTATATTCAGATAAGAAATGACTTTTTACCAAGAAGTATGACATTATGCTGATCGTAACGTGCGGTTTTTGGATGCAGTAAAGAGGGTTTATGATACGTGTGTAGATAAAATGTATTATGGACAAATAAGTCTGTATTTAGCAGTGCAGCTGCGGAGCTCTCAGTGCTTATATCAGCGTAAGTGAATGAACTATTATTCAGGTTTCCTGTACACGTGCTTTTTGAACACTATTTATTCAACTTGCAACCTCAATTTACTCTTATAGATGTAAGGTAGGTGGGAGCGGTGAAGTTTACCTCCATTACATTTTCAATTTAATTTCGAATTCTGAATAGATAGTAGCTGACACAACTTATGAGCTGACGCACTTCACTTCACGCGTATAAAACGTACAAAACTCTGATAAGGTCGACAAAATTACGCATATAATAAACATACGGCGTATGTCGACAAATCTTGGTTATAATCTAGCTGAGCAGCATTTCGAAACAGCTTTCATTTCGTGCAGTGCTCGCGATGATTAGAACGCGAACATTCAGAGAGTAAAGCAAGACTCGATGCTAATGGAATATCGAATGTCATATCTATAGAGTGAGGCTCGACTCACTGTTCATGGACGTGGTGCGTGGTCGCTGCAGGAAGGGGTGGTTGAAGAACACCTCGAAGGGCATGCGCTCGCGCGGACTCCGGCGCAGCAGGCCTATGAGCAGCGCGCACAGCTCCGGGCTAGTGCCGGCTGGCATCCTGCAAACAATCAATACATAAATACCACGAACGGGTTAACAACTAACTCTATTGTATAACAACTCGACGACCCGAATGGCCGAGTCGAATGTTTGTTTGATGAGAACGGATGTTTGTACCCTAGTCATGGTTGTTTATCTATCTAAGTATAATATTTTTCTATATAAGTATCGTTGTCTAGTATTCAAGATACAGGGAATCCTAGTTTGGAGCTAGATCAATGTGTGTCAATAGTGTCCATGGTATTATTATTATCATTATTATTAACTTCTTGCCCTTTCTGTGTTCTGGGTTGTGTATTGTAACGCCTTGCTTAATGATTATCTACCTGTCGTAGCCATCTCATAGAGTTGTTCATTTCATGTTCTGGCTGACCATTTCATGAAATGGTCAAATAAGGTTGAATTTGATAAAACATGTCTTTTTATTAGCATTTTTATTCAGTACTACCTAATGTTTTTTGTGATAAACACTTCGAACTAAAGCTCGGCTGCGCTCGCCCTCTCATAGTCTTCACCTAAGTTAATAATTTCTTCGTTTAATGAAAGTTCTCATTCAACCATGGTTGGCCATTTCATGACGGATATGGTTACAACGTATCTATTAATAACACATCATTTTTCAAATAACTCATATCTATAGCAAACCCTAGTTTCTTTCAAGTTGATGGTCTCTTGTGCACACTTTTCGGTAGACGTGAGTTAGCCAGATATATTTTATCAATGTCTTCTGTTGTTTTCGGCCCCTCAAATCATGTGTAACAATATGTACTAACTTAGAATTTCTAAACAGATGACTTTCCTTCGTTCTTGGACGAGGGGTCTTTTATTCATGTATATATTGAGAAACCAGTTCTTATGAGTCACTGAGTCGGTCACTTCGTCCGTCAAGTGGGTACTTGCAGTGAGTGGAGTTTGTAGTCCACCGACCGATCAAGTACCGCAACTTTTGTTTAAATCATTTACACATTTTAATTTGTCTGTCTGTACACATGATATTGCAAGGAATCTGTATTTATTGCATATCTGCCTATATACTAAAGATTTATGTCTATTATCTTTGTTATCTCCCCCACACCGAACGATACTCTACACGTACTAGATACATACTACAACAAACATAATCTGGGTTAAATAGGACCAAGTATACTAGGACCAAGTTTAGTTTAGTCGCTATTCAATCAAGTTTCCACCATAAATCATAAAACCTGTCGCAAATAGCGGTGACTAGCAGCACATAATACATGTAGGTAGGTACTAGGTAACTAGGAGAATTACATCACTGTATGAGGAGTTGCAGTATTTTTTCCCATTTCAACTTATTAGTTTAGTTGTAGTGAAGCGATTTCTTATACATAGGTACTGAACATATTGTATGTAATAGGGTATTTGACATGGTAGTCCAATAAATCTAGAAACGTTTCTCAAGCCGAACCTAATTCAACAAAAACGACAATATCAAAATTGTATATTTCCAGCAGTTGTATTTTATAAACTCAATTTTGTGTTAAAAAGGCAGTATTTGACTATGACATGCTAGTATTTCATAGACCCATTGAAGAAAATTACCGTTTTGACAGTTCATAGTAAGTATCTTTTTTAATTTATTTTATTTTATTTTTTGACTACATAGCTGTTAAATACCGTATTATGTATGACTGTATACTTTGGCAGGAAATGCTAGTCAACAAATTAAGGCAACATTTTCTGACCACTGCGTGTTTAAAAAAAATGTAATATTGGTTTGTCTATTAGAGCACGTAGTAGTCCGCTAATATGCCACTTATGTCGCGATCGTTTGTTTACATTCAGCACATACACATTGACAGGAAGTGCTAGTGCTGCCAATGTGTATGTGCTGGACCGACGGTTCATTTACGGCTGGCGTTTTTTCGATTTCACTGTTTTCTAGTTTTCTGTTATCCCAGCTACACGTGATAGTCCATATCTTAAAAACTACTGGACCGATTTTGATAAAACTTGCACTCTTCCCTAAGTTGGAGTAAAGCCAATAAAAAACAATGATCTTAATCCGATCTACAGTTACGGAGAAGCACGAAGACAAACAGACATACAAACATATATTCCCTATTACATCTATTATTTATTGTATACTTATTTGGAACCCCTAAAAGAATAACATGTGTGAATATTTTGCATTTCCGATAATATTACATTCATACATACATACATACGTATAAAATTCAGAACCTCTCATTTTTTGAAGTCTTTTAAAAAAAGTACAATACGTCGTGCGTAATGATCTAATGATCTCAGGGCATGGAGCTGGTTCAAAGTTAGCTAAAGTAAGCACTACAGTAAATAGTGTCGGCACATATACATCAGGTATTTATTATGTAGATTTAGATTGTATGTATACACTCGCCTCTACAGGAGCTTGAGGGTCAACACTGACTTCATCAGCCTCACGGCGGAGGGTGACAAAAAACAACATAAAAACTGTATTTCATTATATGAGTAGCACCTTCATGAAATATACATAGGTATTCAGAGCGTTGTATTGTATTGTATTTTGGCCTGGATTCTAGTAGGCATTATATAAATTTGGAAGAATAAACCATATTACATTTTAAAATGATAAAAGAGCTCCGTGGTCTAATGGGTTTCACGCTTGCTTCTTGCACAGGAGATGCAGGTTCGATTCCTGACCATGTACCAGTGGAATAATTAATTTTCTCTTAAGTTCATTATAAAGACGTTCTAACGGTGATGGAAAACATCGTGAGGAAACCTTCATTACTCCATAGCTGCGGCGATGGGCTCGCCCCCTATCACGCAAAAATGGCGTATTGAATAACTGGCTCTAAGTGGGCACAATTGTGCTTCTGCCACCCCGTATGGGAAAAGGCGTGAGGCTTTGTTATGTTATGTTAAAATGATACCAATAAACAGGCAATGGCATACAAGAGGTAAGGTAAGGTAAGGTAAGGCTCACTTAGGTTGGAGGTCTATGCTGTTCTCGTAGAAGGCTTTGAGCTCGTGCGGCGTGGTGGCTTGGAAGGGAGCCTTGCCCGTGAGACACTGGTACACGATCGTGCCGAGGCTCCACAGGTCTGCCTTAGCGTCGTACTTGAGCGACATTATCACCTCCGGAGCCTGGACAGAGGGGCAATTATCAATAAACGGCCTCGTTAATGCATACACAACAGACTGACTAGTTCACTAATCGTACCATGTACATAGGTGATCCGCAGAGTGTGACAGCCATGTTGCCTTCTTCGAGGAACCTCGCGAACCCGAAGTCAGCTGCGATAAAAACATAATTGAATTACGCATACATAATATAATTCGTAATGCATTAAACCTTGATTCTGACTTTGAAGTTCTGACGCTCGCTAATACTTGTATTGTTATGAGTTGCACTACAAATTGCATTCGATCTCGAGCAATGCTGGCTTTTTACTTCCAACTTTATTAGTGGCGGCTTCGTGATGTTGTGCGCCTTGTGTGTTTCTGTGTTGCGGAGAGCGGCGGACATTAGTCGGCTTACGCAATCATCCTGATTTCACACGTGCATAAAACCGGTCAGGAGAAATTATTTCAAAATGTGAACGGCTGATGGCCATAAATTGTCCAACACAGAAACCTCGTGGAATGGAAAATTACCGAGTAACAAAATCTGCTGCTCGTGTAAGATTGTCATTTTGTCGTAAACTTGGTTAACCTCAGGTCAGTCGGTCTCTAACCGTAATTTGTCTAATCACTAGACCAATGAAATGCTAGATTCGGAATTAGCGCAAAAAACTATGCGCTCTGGATCCTTCTATCCGGGTGACGACTGAGAACGATGCTACCCAGGCCAACGAACTTTTAAATAAAAAGTTAATTCTGTTCATGTGTAAAAAACGCATGCGAAAACAGCCAAGCGTAGAAGCCTTTGAAATTCCGCATATCCCGCTGCAATAAGTAAGAATTGTGTGGCAACTGGCTATGTTAATCTAGCTCGAAAGGCATTATGTTAGGAAAGTCAGGTCAGTTGCCTGATCTACAGTTGGCTTTCTCCAACTTCATTGTGAACATCCAATTTACAGTCCCAACCAGCTCGGGATCAGATAGCAATTCTATCCACCCCTTGTATTGTTTTCAAAACCTGACACGAAGCCAGAGTAACTTACTGCGATTGTTTATAGGAAAATATCTGACAGTTGACGTTAATGAGAACAAGCTGACTTTTCTAAGGATAAATAATACGGGAGTACTAATAAGTTCATAAAAGTTGTTTGCATGAAATGGATTTTGCTAGAACTGTCAGATATCTTCCTAAGATAACCGCAACAAATCCTGGCACGAAAAACTACCCAGGGAAGTATCTGTCTCCCATGATACAGGTTTTCCTACTTTGTGAGTCAAGAACCTCGAATATGCAATCACTGTTGTTGTGCACAGTAAATTATTATAGAAAGAGATTAGAAGAAGCCCTTACCAATTTTGAGCGTGATCTCAGCGGGGTGCGGTGTGCGCGGCGGCGCCACGTTGTGTGTCAGCAATATGTTCTGCGGCTTCAGGTCGCGGTGCACGATGCCCTTGGCGTGGATGGCGCGCATCGCCTCGGCCAGCTGCCGCAGGAACAGCCGGATCGTGCCCTCCGAGAGCAGCCGGTTCGCTTGCAGGTAGTCCGCGAGGTCGCCGCCGTTGCAGTACTGGAACAACATGGTCGAACATGTCATATTACGTACTTTACGCGGTATTATGTACTTTAGTTGATACCTCAATGATGCTGAATTTCGATACAGATGAACGATTAGACGCCCCAAAAAAGTTACTTTGCATCGCTATTTGAATAATCATTAAATGCTGTTTGTATTTAATTTAGTGCAGTAGTGGTCAAGAAACATATAAACATATTTTGTTTTTATGTAGTAAGAGTAAGAGTCAAGAATAATATTTTGTAGTTTCTTGAAATTATACATTTCAGGGAATGAATCACGGGGATGTAGCAATGTCAATATGGTATATAGGTAGAACATAATTCACAGTAGTTCAGCAGAGTTTGTACTTCTGCCTGATACATAATGTGTAAACCTATCTTAGTCATACTAGCTAGCCCATTGCTAATATCCGGTCACGATATCTTTGGATGCGAAATGCAAGAATTGGCAAGATAGAGCGACTAGTGCCCATTCTGACACAATATTTGTGATAAATTACTCGCATTTTTTCTAGTTTACCTAAAAGGTGTCTCACCTCACAAACCAGAATAAAGTACTAAATTAAGTGTCATACATATGTCATTTGCATGTTTTTATCGTATTTTTGCGTATTAACCCTTTCGCTTCTCTGCTGGTCCGAAAAGAAAAAAATAATGACACAACAATTAAAGCAAATTTTATGTATTTTTCCCATAACTGGCCACAATAGAATCTACAGTTCTCTAGGTGACGTCTGCCATAAAAGTTCCGTTTTAGGGTTTACGCGAGTCATATTCTTTATTGCACAGAAATCTTAATAGTAAGGTAACAAAACATTTTATGAGCAAAGGCGAGCTTATCTCTAAAGAGAGATTTCTACCAGCAAACCTAGGCAGGACAGGAAAAATTGTGCAACAGGAGAGTCCTAGTGCGCAATAAAAATGTACACATCTAATTGTTTACAACAAAAACATAATAATGTAATAAATTATATATACTAAATAAAATACAAAAGCAAAAAAATTAAATATATATCAAACATATACTACTTATATATACATATATAAAAGTACCTATCACGAAAGAGAAGGAAATGCTCTTTCAATCTTGTCTTAAAAGTGAAAATTGAGGGACTATCTCTAATAGCGCAGGGATGTGCGTTCCACAGTCGGATCGCCGTTAACCTAAACGAGTGTTTGTAAGCGGCAGTGTTATGCCGAGGAGTAGAAAGAAGAGACATCGTGTGGGATCTCCGGTTGCTATGGCCTGGAGGAAATAAATTCGAAACGTCCTCGAAGATATGAGGGGTAGCGGGGATTTCGCAAAATGTTGAACAGATAGGAGAGGACATGCATATAACGACGAAGGCGGATCGGAAGCCACCCCAACTCCTTGCGATACTATGAGACATGGTCATACTTGCGCAGCCCGAAGACAAACCGAATCCCGAGGTTTTGAAGTCGTTCGAGTTTGTTCAGTTGTTCTTCGTTCGCACCGATCCAGCAAACATCCGCATAGTCGATTAAAGGTAGTAGGAGGGACTGGGCAAGGGTGATTTTAGTCTGCTGCGGCAGGAAGTGCTGCAATCTCTGTAGGGAGTGAAATGACGCCAAGACTCGTCTGCTGACCTCACAAACATGGTCTACAGGGCGTGTCTACAGGCTAAGCCATCTTTAACGGATTGCTTGCTAGAGTATATTACCTACCGTAATGCGCTAGGTTTACATCAGTAGCCAAGATGTAAAATTTTAGGGGCTGCTTTTTATGAACAAAAAACACAGCGAATGAACGCTGCACAGCAAACCATTTCTGAGACATGCTTGCTCCACGTACATGTTAGCGAGACGTCGCGACTATTCGTATGATTCGGGTACGCCAAATTTTACGTGAAATATTTTTCATTTAGTCAGTACCGCGGCGTGACGATATCGAGTTCGTTTGTTGATAAGAGTTTGCGCCGTGCCGTTCGTAATCTTATCACAGTGATAAGTTGGTGTAAGTGTTTAGTGAGTGATGCGACCTGGGTCCCGTTGGTGCTTCTGCCCACGCTTAACCAATTTTGCGGCCAGTTGGCTCATACCGTATTTTTGTTCTACCGATACAGAGTAAATCATGTGGCCGAAACATCTGCTGCCGGCGTTGCTGCTGATCGTTGCGTAAGTCCTCACGCTTCATTTAACAATCGTAAGGTGCTTGTATCTGATATATATATAGGCTCGTTGAGAACATCAAGGTAAAGTTATAGAAACCTATTGTTATAGATTCGATAGGCATCGTCACTAGGCCATAGTAAACAATCATGTTTTACGTAAGAAACAATGGCGGGTTTCGGTTTATTATTTTAAATGGTGTGAAATATGCTGATATAGCGTGGCCTGGTTCTATATAATACGCGAATCGTTATTCGTATTCGTTTTGTATGTCGTATGAGGCGAAGGTCATCAATAAGATTCTCAGATTATTTTGAGTGTACAAGTTAGCGTTTATAAGGTAATACAAAAATGTGCCTAATTTCAACTTCATCACCAAACCTTATCAAATTATCATGTATACAGTTCTACGTCAGACGGGTCTTGCGATAAAATAAGTGATCACTGATCACGAGAAGATAGTGTCACCTTTATACAAATTTAATAACACGGTAATGAACGTTTTTTACAGGTGTGGAGCTGTTGTAGTACAAAGCGTTGATGAGCTCCCGTTATTGGAGGAGGAAGACAACCAGACTCCACTAGAAAGCCCTGCAGAGTCAGAAGATGATAAACTGGAAGGCAGTGGCGCAGGCGTAATAGATGAACCAATTGATCCCACAACGGAAGCCATAACTCCGCCGATACTTGAAGAAATAGAACCAACTACACAGTCACCAGCCGCGTCTGAGGATCAACTCTTGTGTCCTCAGCCATGCACTTGCTCAGTGGAAGGTGAAGGCGACTCATACAGTTTCACAGTGAACTGCGCTAACACAGGCATAAACGAACTGCCAGCAGAAATAAACCCTAAAACAACCACACTCAGACTGGAAAACAACAATCTAACAGAGATCCCCAAGAGCATAACTGCACTGAAGAATCTAAAGGAGCTTAACGCTGATAACAATTCTATTATGGAACTTGCTTCTGGAGTAAGTCTTTTGGTTTTGTTAAAGGACGATTATAATATTGCCTCGGATTATTTTACAGGTATAAATAACGGTATGTTTGTTTGTTACAGTCAGTGAGTGAACTCGCAGAACTTAAAGTGTTGAAACTTGCAAATAACCGACTGTTAGAGTATCCTCAAGAACTTAAGAACGGGTTCAAACTTACGAAATTAGAGGAAATTGACCTTGGTGGCAACGATATTAGACGGGTAAGAAAATAACAATTTTAAAGGTAAATCTGAGTTCGATTTCATACTGCAACTTTTATATGGACTTAAACACACTGACGTAGCGGAGTCGTAAAGGGAGATGAAGCCAGATTTGTCGTGGAAAGCATATAAAATAAGTTGGAGATCGTGTCTTCACAAATGTTTTTTTGCCATTCCATTTTCATTCTGCTCATTTCATAAGCAAATTCTTGTTATATTTATTTCAGGCGATAGACATAGAACATTTCTCAACCTTCAACGCTCTACAGAAACTAGTACTACCGAAATCTGATCAAACAGATGTTCCGGTGCTACTGTGTGAAAATTACAAAGACAATTTAAAAACTGTATGTGTCGGCTCTTGTCTTGAAAACACATATGAATGTTCTGATGTGCTTGAATATACAGGGGGTGAGTTTTTGGAGGCTACGTTACCAGGAACAATATCATTGAACAACGCATTAATTGAGAATGGCGATCCTAGTGTCAACACCAACGATGGACTCAATGACGTCGGAGGTGAACAAGAGACTACTGCTTCGTCAACAACAACAACAACACAATCCAAGTCGACTACTGATAGTGTTACAGAAGCGTCTATTCGCACTGCACTAAACAAGGAGAACATCGCGATGTTCAACAGTATAATAGAAGCGCCTACTGACACTCCTGCAGAGACAGATGTGAAGGTAGGAGCGACCACGTCCGACAATTCCCGTGGATCGGTGGATAAGGGCGTCATCGGCCTTGTAGTCGCTGGAATGATATTGATTGTGGCGGGAGTCACGATCAAAAAGAACTGGAGCTCAATAAAGAAGAAGTTCAGCTCTACTCCCAGACCGGCTACCGCAGGAGCTCCTAATGGCACATCACTTCCAGAGGAAATGCCACTACAGGACAAGTCACCCGTTTAAAATGTGACGCATTATTGTGCTAGTGTCATTTGTTAGTTTCGATCTGAATGGGATAGGAAAATATTTATTGAGTCTGAAATTGTGTCCAGATGAAATGTAGATTAAGTTATGTGGTCGTCCACTTGTAAATAATATCCATGATACGATGAATAGAAGACTTGCATATTTTTGTACTTACATTACAAGGCCATGTCAAACATTGTTTATAATGTTCATGAAATAAAAATATTTTATAAATAAGTAGATGACTGCTTGTTTTTATAGACACTGAGAGGTAAATAGTGCCGAGAGCGCCGAGCATAGGTCTTCCCTCGAAGGCGCCTCTCGCGGGGCCGATGAGGAGGTGAAGCAGCGAGCCACCCGTGCGTAAAGAATTTTAGTGGGAGAAAAGTGATAGCCCGACTTTGAGGGGAATAGGAATTTACATGTATACAGTATAAAATATGGTTGATAAGAGGAATACAGCAACATAATCATATATTATAAAAAATATATAAAAATTCAAAATTCAAATTCAAAAAGAGTTTTTTCCATAAGAAACACATAGGTTACATTTGGAGAATGTCAAATCTTAAACTAACACAAATATAAAGTAAGTATAGGGAAATATAGAACTCATTTTGAATTCCGTCATCTCAATGTTTTAGATGCTTGAGGCAAAGAGGCGACTAGAAACCTCCAGCTTTCATCAAGTGCAATCTTTAGTTTAGTTACCTATAGTTAAGTTTTACATTACTTGGAACTGTGAACTGACACTAATGATTTACAAGCTAGTAAAGAAACCAACAACATTAACATAATATTTTACAAAACTTGAGATATACAACAGGCTGTTTTGCCGAATTCGCCATCTTAACGCATTGAACGCACTTCTCGTCGATCTCTGCAGTGTGGCGGTCGAGGTTGTGTCTCCCAAGCGAGAGGTCCAGGGTTCGAACCCCGGCTTCGATGAGCCCCGGCCGTGATGTGTATGTTCACAAGTATGTGACGTCGCTGTTTCTGGTTCCCACAACACAAGGTGTAGTGTGTCACAACCTTTAGCCGATACGTCTCTATAATAACCAATGTCTGTGTCCATCCTTAGTCAATAAACGCCCGTCTTTGAACCAACAAACACGTCTCTCACTACATCCCATAGGCCCATCTCTACATGGCGACCTAGCCAGGCCAGCCTGCCCTAAAAGGCAGTGCTGCGCCGAATGGCATATTTCGTGTAAAGTGAAATGATATTTTGGACTAAATGTGAAATAAAATGTGAAAAGGACAAAAAGTGCTAAAATTATACCTAAATAACTACTGTAAGAAAATTATACCTTTATACATATAAATAAACTGTTAATAGATTCAATATATCAGGAACTACTTAAATAGATAAAATAATGGACATTTAAATGAAGATTAAAATTACATAAAAATTATATACCTACAAAATTAAGAAGACCGCAAAATAAAACTAGAACCAAAAGCAGAACCAGTGACCAAATTAAAAAACAAAATAACCTAAAAACCCAAATTATAAAGAGGATTCCTGCTGGGTGCCGGGTGATCTGTGCAAGCCTAGATGATGTGCGATGCAGGGCGCAGGGCGAATTGTACGCTGCACAATGTACGGGTCCGATGAGGAGCAGCTGGGAGATGTTGTCCCGGAGTGATGAGCTGCAGCACCACGCAGTAGGAATGATAGGCACCACGTGAAGTCTTCATGAGTGAGTCGTGACCAATTTTTTCCAATTCCATGTCAATGAATTATACATTTTATGCGAGTTAATTTTATTTATTTTATCAGATGTTGTTTTGTGTGTTAAATAATAATGACGGAAATTGTTAATTTGGATATAAAAGAAAAATAATGATGGAATAGAAATTGAATATTTAAGTAAGTATTTTATAAATGATTTGTAGTATTTACTTTACACCCCTGAATATGGTGTACTTAATAAATAATTCAGATTAATTTGTAAAGGGTTGACGACAAGAACTACATTTTTTTAAATAATTTAGTTTGATGATGAATGAGTTAAAGGATGACATTGATTGTGTGGCGTATGTTTGTGTGTATTTTTTCCAGTGAATTTATAATTTTAAATTGTAAAGTATTTACAATAATTGTCTTAGTAACATATCCAGTTAGTACGTATTCAAACCATATTTGCATGTAACGCGATGCAATACAATACAGTTAACAACAGAGTACCAAATTAGGGGACCACCGAGAATTTGTTTTAGTTCTGACAAAAATGGATCGTGACGATACCTACCAGCTCTTATTACAGGTGCAGATGAGCAACAGTAATGATAATGAATTCATTAGAAACCGTATGTGGTGATGGATGTTTGTTTAGAGTTCAGCAGAGAAATTAAGTATGGAACCGTATGGATGTTAAATAGATACCAAGGTTAAAATTGCATTGGTGGGGGTGGGATTACATTGAAAGTTTATGAAAATGATGATGTATAATGAATGTATGATGTTTTTTTATTATTATTACAGGATGCTGATAATATTTAGTATATTGAAAGATGTTTGATCGGAACAGTAAGTGATGTTTAAGGAAAGATTGATTTGTTTATTTATGTATGACTATGACATTTTGTTGTCTAGAGATGAGTTAAGTAGAAGAGTGATTATGTAAGTTTTTAGATATCTCAGCATGTTGATTTTTTATGGCAGTGTTTAAGGCGAAGGAGACGAGATATTTAATTACGAACTACATAGGAAAGTCGTATTTTGTATGGACAAGAAAGATAGTGTTATTTTGAAAGAAAGGTAAATAAGTTTGATTTGTTCATTGTGACAAAAAGAATACCGTATGGAATGTTGATAAGTACTCAATTGCAATGGGTAAGTTAGCTAGGAA
The DNA here is from genome assembly GCA_949825045.1 of Argyresthia goedartella. Classification (NCBI taxonomy): domain Eukaryota; kingdom Metazoa; phylum Arthropoda; class Insecta; order Lepidoptera; family Argyresthiidae; genus Argyresthia; species Argyresthia goedartella. The sequence goes on along the minus strand of OX463812.1, from coordinate 26,885,535 downwards.
TACTTCGTTTGGTAAGGTTTCTATTAACAGTTGGACTGATCATCTGACAAGTTAGAGAGATAATTAAAATTCGAAGGATTCATTTGGAATGAGTTTAAGTTATGTTTTGAGTAAGATACGTGATTATTGGCGAGTCCAATATGTTATTGTATAATCATCAAAGTCAAAAGGTACAAGGTACAAGGCACGAATCCTTCCTTTTCGATCATGATGTTGACGAGTTTCCTTCGTGAGAAAGTTGGATATCGATGACCTAATAAGCTCGCGAGCAGGCTCAGGCAGGTAGACCTGGAGCCAGGTACTAGTAGTCTATGTATTTAAGTATTGTTATGAAAAGTACCATATGAAGTAAATACCAATGTGTATAAAAAGTACCTATAAATGTGCACTCACTACATGTGAATATTAAGGGTCCGGATCCCGATAATTGAAGTACCTATATGAAGTGATAAGGAGATTTTATTAAAGACTTTGTTTGAAAGAGATTGTTTATGAAAAGAAAAGTACATTTTGATGGGTTTTGAAAAGATGGTTATTATATTATGTTTATGTAGAGTGTGTTTTGGATAAGAAAGTAATAATGAGATATATGACAAATATAAAAATGGTATTTACTAGATATATGAAAAAAAAAAAGAAGTTTGAATAAAACATAGACAAAGAGTTATAAAGAATGTCAAAGGATATAAAGTTATAATTTTCTTGTAAAATTTTGAGAGTATGTAGTAAATTAGAAGTATTGTTTCTGTTATTGAGAGCATGTACTTAAGTAGAGAGGAAAGTCTGTTTTTGTTGTCTGGTATGCAAGTAAGAAAATGAATGAGTTAAAATATTGCTGAAAGAGAAAGCAAAAATAAATAAACGTTATTGTCGCCAACCCTACCCTACCCTATACTACCTACTACAAATTCTTTTTTACCAACAGTTTGCGTTTAGTATTTGAATCTTTTTTATCGACGTAGGTTTTAATTATTTACCTATCATGTATCTTTACTTTTAGAATGGTGGATTATAAACCACATTATACCCATAGTAATAGTAAACAACCTATGTATGTATAATTTTTATATTATTAACAATAAACATGTATCGTTTTCATACCTATATTTTTGCAATGGCGGTGTAGTTAAAAAAAAAACAATTGAAAATGCAAAGATAATTATTTTGATTAAAATTATATTTGACAATTTGTCATTGTTTATGTAAAAAAAATATTAATAAATTTGAAAATTAAAATAAATATTTTTAGTTATACTTCACTACTGTTGATGTTTTGGTTATGTTTTTATAACAGTATTTTTTTTGTATAAATAATTATCAGTTATCAGATGAAGAGTTATCAGAAGGTTAAAATGTTAAAATGAAATGTAAGATGTTTTGCAAAGTTTGTTGATGTTGATGATGTTATTTGATTTGGAATAAATAACAGCATATTATTTAAAAGTAGTATATTTGAAATTAAAAGATAAAAAACACATTGGATTGTATATGTTATTTATTTTAAGATTTTTAAATAAATTTTGTTTTAATTTTACAAAAAATTAGATACCAAATTTTTTCTTTCAAAAAAAAGGTGGAAGGTGTAGTGTGTCACAACCTTTAGCCGATACGTCTCTATAATAACCAATGTCTGTGTCCATCCTTAGTCAATAAACGCCCGTCTTTGAACCAACAAACACGTCTCTCACTACATCCCATAGGCCCATCCCTACAAAGGTATCATAGTGTGGGGCCAGAAAGAAGCAATGGATGTGCCGGTATGCATATGTTATGTTATTATATTTAGTTGTCATGTTGAGCAATCATTTTGCTTCTTATTTGAATCTGCAATAATATGCTACTTATCGAGATAATATTATGTACCTACGGTGTTTCTAGACCCCAATAGCATCCTATAATATGCAAATCGTGTCACACACGTGTGATACGAATTAAGTATTACGTAGGCGTCGTACAGCGTTTGGCTACGTCGTCAGTGTTTTGTTTTGATCAGTTTAAAACGCAGTTTCTACGCATGGATAACAATAACAAAAACATCAGAGTACGAGCACCTAATGCGGAGCTACAGAGTTGTTATCTTGTGCCGGTTAATAACACCTCAAAGGTTACATCTACCTGATATAACTGTAAATCGTGAGCGACTCGTCGTTATAGTGTTGTTTGGTGAGGTAATAGAGTAGTGCCATGCAGACCAAGATTCCCAATGGAAAGGTTTCATTAGCGATCGTGTACGCCGACATGACAACAATGAACACAATAGAGATGAAAGTTCATGTTTCTAGCGTTGTAGAGAGCTGAGCGGGTCACGCCGAGTACCGCGCAGCTCTGAGCACCGAGCAGGCGGATGTGCGCCTGAGCCTGACCCACTTCACCGCACCGCCGCGTCCCGTTAGCCGGTTAGCCCAGACGACGACGGCTACAGCCATCGACAATAATGATCCCGGAGACACCACAACACGCCTTTCCAGAACAACCATCCATCACATTGTTATCGCAGTCAAAGAAATGTTTGGATTGTATTATCGTCGTCGTACCTACTCCGCGGGTCGATGACTCGTGCACACAGGTCTATGCTCTTCCATGGCTTGTGTTGTGTGGATGTGCCCGCCTTGTGTTGTGTGTGCGATGTGCAATAATGCCTACCTCTTCATCAGTCAGCGACACGAGACGTGTGCGACTCGAGTGCACTGACCTCGATACACATTTATAATCCAGATTTAGGCACCACTCTCGAAAATCGACGACCCCGTTTCGGGGGAAACGGACCATTTATATATAACACCAATTTATATTTCAAGACCAAAAAATAATGTTACTGCTTTTTTGTTTGGCTCATTGTGAGTGGTAGTAAATGAAGTTAAAGGTGAAGAAAAATACATTACTCTTTTCACGAAGGCAGAGTTTTCTACACGCTCCTCCTATTCATAAGAGTCTAATAAAACAATAACAAAATAACGGTTCGCAGAGCACGCTTCAGTATTTTGTTTGATGTCGCTTCTATGAATTTTCAACAGCATTCACATGACATGGGAACAGTGCGGCAGCACTTCAAGGAAACAGTTTCACTGTATTATTGTATAGTGATTGGATCGGATCGCTTCAACAGCAAATGCCACGGGCGCGCATAGTAACTGTTACATCGTTACAACAGCGCTCTCTGGTTATATTGAGGGTGCATGGAGCATGATTAGTATGACTTCCTAGACTTGAAGCACATGAACGCATCGAGGTGTGAGAAGGAAATGTACAGTTTTATCGAACTGTGTTCTTTGTGCAATTTTTTCCGCTAGGACGAACAAAGAACATGCCCGCATAGAAATATAGGTGCGGCTCGTGTAGACACAGTCGACACAGCACGCAACGCTATAATGAGAATAAGGCAATGCAATGCCATTATTCTCTGTGGACCAGCTCCGCGCTTTGTCTTCAGATATTCTCTTCTTTATACAAGCACAATAAAACGAAAGATTATTTCCTTCAGTTCAATCAACTAGGGACAGATCTGACGGCGGCGAATCACCTTGAAATGATGTTATGTGGTTTGAGACTCATGATAAAAACACGACATTACGCATGATGAATAATAGCCACGGTTTTAATAGTAAATTTAAAAAGATATAAAATTACCTTTGATCGTTAAATTAACATAAACGCAAAACGGGATACCTGTATTGATAAATTTCCTTCTTCGAGTCGAATAAACGAGAGTGAACAACACGGCTCAGTTATCGCGGTAGAGGCTGAGATGGTGAGATGCAGTAATTTGGAGCTTTATAGCGATCACGAGTGCTCGGCTAATGGCTGGTGCATTAGCTGGATAGATCGGATAGAAAGCTGCGGTTTCCGGCGTCACTTTCTTGCTCGCAGCGGACAGACTGCGACGGGGCCGGTGAAACTAGTCCGTCTGATGCAACCACATGGCAATTTGCCTAAACACATCATGTCGCTGCCATAAACAAAACATTATAGATCATACAATGATCCCACACGGGCACTGATCACTTCAATGAAACTTTTACGTCGGCTTACATTAATCTTTATGTCGAATGCGTCACTGTATCGCGTGTTAATGTAATAGTAACGTTAGATATAAGATCGCTGGGAGGGTCCGTTATCGATTTATGCACAAGTGCACCCGCTCTAAGCTATTATTAATATTAAGCTGTTTAATCCCACCCTCTTGTTTAGAAAGTTGCGCTCGATACCTTTATCTGTACTGTATCCTATTATGTTCAAGCATGGTAGAAACGGTGCATTTAAAACTGCATTATGTATACTTACTACTTCAGAATAACCAGATTTCTCTACTCGTACAAGTACGCAGGTGCATTATTAGCAGTTAGTTAGTGGGAACTGTTGGTAGTTACTTTAAATTGGACGTTTTGTTAGCAACACCGCTTCATTAGCAGACAGGTAGGTGAGCTACGTACAGTCAGCATCAGATATATGTGAGCAGGTAAGCTACTCAAAAAGATCTACACATCTTAACAAATCATAAATATCGATACAGCCAAAGTGACAAAATTATGTCAACATCCAAGTTAACTCTGAGCTTGGCTGTACCTATCGATATTTCTGATTTTTAAGATGTGTAGATCTTTTTGAGTAGCTAACCTGCTCACATATGTATATCTGATGCTGACTGTACCTACCTACTTCAAGTATGAGCACGCTGCACCCACTTTAAATTCACCAATTTCAAGCGAAACAAGTGATAATGAAGCCAGAGGTTATTCATAGTAATCTGCTTGTATAATATAATACAATGTCAAGAAGGCGGTATAATTATGTAACATAATATTGTATGGCGGTTAATATTAGCATAAAGAGTGACAGTGACGTTACATGCATAGTAACTAACAATGGTAAGTACACTAATAAATCAACATTACGGCATAATATTGAAGTCAATGTACAAACATCATACACTGTCGAGCGAGGCTAACTTTTAGTTCAGCATTATTCATGCGAAGCAGTATAGTGATCAGAGCCAGTCACCACCATAACTAACACGTGGATGTGACGCTTCGAGCAAAACAAGCAAGACATTACAAAGATTTGATATTTTACAACAGTACAGAATACATATCCGAAATAGCGTCCATCAATGACTTTTGATATCATCCAAAAAGCATGACCGTGATGAGGACCTCAGTTTATATGAATGGATGAATTTATTCAATAAAACCTTGGCATATTATCATGCCATGCTCTACGCGATAAACGAAACAGTGAGAAACAAGGCTAGAGCTACTCTACATTCTCTAATCTCAACAACAAGTGAAGGCAGCTACCTCATGAAAAATCAACCATTCAGCATTTAAACATTCAATATTTTTTTACAATAATTGTCTGCCCTCCCACCGCACATAGCTTTTTAGTGTCTAGGTATATAACCACCCACGCCACTCCTTGTCACTGAGGTAGTCAAATGGCTGCCCTAGCTGGGGCCTCTTTGACGAATACGTGGAACGTATTTGACGTGGAACAAAATAATCTTCATGTTGTTTCATGGCCTGGTATGGTATTTAGACAATCAAATATAGGTATGCATGCGATGCAACTGTTAGGAACAGCAGCTGACCTTATCCAGCAGATTTAATACCGTGCCGGGCCAACGATGAGTTGATGGGAAATGGGAATAGAATAACATCGCATATCGTTGCTACATTTAGCAGGCCACGAGCCACGACACCACCTCGGCATGCTTGCGAACTACCATTACCATAAGCATAGAGATATTACTGGAAGGCACAAATTATAGAACGATAACTTGTAGTAAAGCTTGAAAATGAACCCTTGTCCTCGTCGCGACAGGTTGTGATGAAATCTACATTCGTTTCTTGGTGAACATTACACCATTTAAAGGGCTACTGCAAATTACGAGTATCTCAGTCGGTGTAAGCAAATTAAATGGGAATATAATATAGAGAAGATAAATACTGATAGGCAGTAGGTCAATCAATTGCTTCACAAGAAATACGACTTCAAGCAAGCTTACCAATAAACTTTGTTTATTTACAGCTTTGAATTTGCGTATTTGTGTCTTCATATCAAACCGAGACTGTAATGTTATATATAAGTCATAGCATCCAGGTGTTTGGGTATCACAGTCACCCCGCCGGGTGATAGTAGGGTTACCGTCCAGTCAACCTAAATCAGTTGCCTTTCACGATGGGCTCAATTTCAACGCAATATTGAAGTACGTGTCTTGGCGAAGTCGGCCACAAGCCAAATGACTAAAGTGGATAAATGTCAAAGTTAAAGACGTCTATTTGTCGATGTATAAATAACCCCACGTGCAGAGTGTGGGCTGATGTGGACTACGGGGAGAGGTAGAAACAGATAGAAGTCTTGTTGAAATGTTACCTTTTGACCATTTAACTAGCAGCTAGTCACTTCTTTATACTCCTGATCATTTGGAAAAACCACAATAATGTCGTAGGAAACCTGAAGAACAACAACCATCAACACTCATTTCAATCTTCTCCAGTCAGTATTAACAGTCATGCATAGCATGTTTACATTGGTCGCCAACGCCGAAGCAAGGGTCATTTCAAGGAAAAATGCTTACATTGTGTAATTTTTAATTTTCCTTCAGTCCCAGATAAGACAATCATCTCTAATTAATCAATCACTTTAGATCCCGATAGGTTCCGACAACAATAAGGCGTAATTCTCGAGTTTCCTTCCAGTTCAGAGCAAAGAGATGACCCCTACTTGATATGCTGAATCCGGGTATCGTTATCTACAGTTACGTGATGCCAGTCAGTTGCGTCTGTTGATAAGCAATGTCCCGATATAGGTAATTCTATTCAGAAAACCTAAGTGATATCAGAAGATGTAGAACATTAACCGGTGCGGTTCTTGCAGAGATAAATTAGTTGCGCCTCAATTTATACTATTCAAAGTAGGTTGGAGCTCGCGGCGCAGTAACTGAGAATCCTCTTCCTGGTTTTTTACAGTGTTTCTTGTCTTTTGCCGACACAGTGAGATGCCGGCGGCGACGAGATAACCCAGTGATTAGAGCTATCTGCTACACGTGTGCCAGATTCACTAGCAATTATGTTAATCGGGACACTGGACTTTTAACGTCACATAGAACTTATTCATTTTGAGCAGAACAGCTGACATTTCTAATAGCCAGTTGTAACAGTAAATGTGGCATTTCCTTTTCCACTGATAAAATACCGAAGAGCCAATTATGTTGTGTATGTACTCGTAATTAAGAGGCAAAACTTTGCACCGTCCAAAATAACATTGGCTAGTAATTGATGTCAAAGTCATGGTTGACGGCAGCCATGGCGACGTCGGTCCATGTACCTCGTCCGAGCTCCGAACTCGGAGCCCCCAGGCCGTGCCAATGAACTTTGTTTGGCTGCCAGCTTCGACTAGGTAGGTGATGTGATGCCATCACGGTTTTAGTTTTTTACGCAACAAGAACAAAGAGGTGAATTTATTCCCTGCTCTAATGTACGTCAGTATTGAGCTTGTTTGCCCTTGAGGTGTACGTATTCACTGCTATTAATAAAGTGACTCGAGGGAAATCATTGATTCAGAGTTCGGGCGTTCATTAGGCTGTTGGGCTGAGCACGCTTATATTTTTATGCGTGGCAAATGAAGATTATTATTTGTTTGCAGCGTGTACTAAAAGTACTAAGGTAGTTAAGCATAGCTTAGACATACTAATATGTATCCAGCTTTTTACCATCGAGCGGTGTTACCATAAACGATACAAGAAAATAACTACATGACTCATAAGGTGGACAAAGCAAACCAACTTAGTTAGTAATAAGTAGTTATAACTGTAAATATCAGCACTTCTGTCATGTTTGCTTTGTTCAGACATTGTGAGCAAGTCGTGCCTATCTAAGTAAAATCTTCCAGTAAAGTGCAAGAAAACAGAACCTTCTTCAAGGGCTTTGGCTAACACATAATAGTTGAAGTACTAACACTGCTAGCAATACATAGTTCATTTCCTCATATTTCGCATGATGATTGACTAATGAGTTTTATTATACAATGACATTCTGTCAACGACCATATAATTTTATCAAATCAATTAAATAAATTGCTTAAGCAACGTATCGGACCATCACTCTGCTCAGCACGTTACAATATGGACTTTAGCCACGCTGATATCAAACAGCATTTGATTCCTAATCTTTTCCACGCCGATTACCTTGCATTGCATGGTATGATGGAATTTTAAAACTTGAAATAACACTTTTATAGTTTGGCTTGGTACCTACCTATTATGTAGAGCTGTTAGACCTTGAATAGGGTCAAGGAACGCGCGCCGTTTGTCTAGCTCTACAAAAATGGAACTGGTCTCAGGAAAGTTTAATAAAGCATTATCATTAGATGATTACGTAGGTAAATTAATTGCATGGTGACTCGGTAATACATGCGAGTCTTCTGTAATAGTAACAACAAGGTATAAAGTGTAGGAGGTAAGTACTTGTACGTGCAATTACGTTAAATTGACTCCGTCGTTGTGGTAGTTTCGAGGACTCATTGAATTGCCTGTTAACATGATTTATTACAGCACGCATTCATTGCATGGAATATACCACAACACATGGCAAGTTAGTGTTCCGTGGGCTAAACAGATTTCCATGAACTAAAATAAGAATACCCTGAAATCAAATCACCTTGCAAACAAAAAAACAACATCGAAATCCCTCATCTATTGGTGCTACGGTCTACCTACTAGCTAAACAGACGACGCACTTATTACATAATTACGTCAAAGCACCTTCTCCATTTGCGATAAAATGGTCATGTATTTACATAAGCCCTTACTTGTCAAGTTTACAGAGAAACTATGTTAACAAGAATGATTTCGATGAACGTGGAAGTCCGTTCGTCGATGCGATACTGCGATTTCTGCGCAATTGATACTATCTGCACGCGCAAGTCAGAATAAATATGAGTAATGCTATAATGTAGCCGCTCTGTCTTGTACTGAACACGTGCAGTCAGGCAGACTCTATGGCGTCCCTGGCTACGCGTGTTATTTTAGTTTAATATCTATCCAAGTAATTGTTGTATTGTTTGGTTAATACTTTGATGCATAATTAAATTATAGTTCCATTGTGCATAACTCCTCCTTGTAAAAATATATAAACTATTAAGTATTCTGTGGCATAAGCAAGCATAAAGCAATATTTAGAAAATGTAAACAATTTAGGTTTTATAGTAGGTATCTGCAAAGGTTAGTGCCTTGTTTGTCTCCTGATTGGTTAGTAAAATAAAATACGTCGAACTTTAGTGCTATCTTCTTCTTGAATTCATTGCCGTTTTTAAGATATATCTTAAAAACGGCATTCTCGTATATACTATATATTTTTTATATAGCTTCACACAGATTTATATTGCATTAAGTATGTCCATCCGTCCATATTAATAATTGATATTAGTAGCTTAGCTTGAGCTGTGGCGATGGGCTAGCTCCCTCTCACGCATAATAGAGAATTGAATAACTGTCTGAACGCGGGCACAACTGGGCCTCTGCCGCCCCGTATGGGAAAAAACGTAACACTAGGTATGTACCTACCTATGTTGTATGTATGTATTTATTTAAATATGAATGCCTCCAGAAAAAGATTACAGACAAAGGTAGATATTTTTATAAACGCCTAAAAATCTTCATACCGACCTACAGTCATAATTAAAAGACAACGCCCGAATGCCTCTATGCGGCGGCGCGGCGGGCGGCGCGGCGACGCGGGCGGTCGTCGTTCCCTTGACCTATAAGACAATTTGAATAGAAACTACGCAGTTTATATCATTCGCATTTAGTCGTCAAAACCTACACTCGGCCTTATCTTGATGAGACGCTAAATATTGGGGGTAATTTGTGGCATTCGGTCGGTAGTACGTGCGGACGGTCGTACGCCGGACTCCACAAAGTCGCGCGCGACGCGAGCATTGTGGGTACTGCGTGCACGCATCGCTGGCGTGCTCGGCTCATCGGCAGCGCTGCGTCTCTACCCAGCCCGCCACGCTGACCTTGCTTCGAATAGGCACACGCGCTCAAAAAACGCGGAAGGCATGGCAACGATATTCGGCCGGTGATGGCAGATAAAGAGAATACCAACACTAGTTCAGCCAAAATTTGCGAAGGGCCACCTAATAATACCTCACAGGTCCTTTGATTGAAAGCTGATTGACAGAGGCTGCTTTCCGCTGTGTGCGAATTGTAGTCAATGACAACCAAAAGATTTGTCCACGAGTGGAAGGTTATTTGCTTATATTTCTGGATCCCTTGATCTGAGCAGGATACGGTACAAAATTTGCAACACAAGACTGTATTATTAGTACTGTAGTATTATTAAAAAGATGTTTATAGGTAGCTCGCATTGATGCATGGAAAATGTAAATGATGATCTCTTATTGGAGAATGTATAAAGTTTGAAGTACAATTTTCAAAGAGACTTCAGCTAGACAGCGGTCTCCACGTGGAAGTTATCGCTTGCGACATACGGACGGAGTTTACACCACATTTGCAGTGGTGTTATCGCCAGGATTAAGGGCAAGGCCATCGGGTCACGGACGGTATATTAACTAACATCCACGAAGTATTATGCAACCAGGGCATCATAAGTTCCTGGTAATTGTTTAACTGATATGGGGAAGACGAGACGTTACGACCATCCCATCATTGTGTGCAAATTCAGAATGTCCGGGATCACGGCTAATTACTCGAATGATAACAATACGCATATAGGGTACCGTGTAAAAAGTATTTATGTAATTTGACTAATATTAACATAGGTTATTTATTTACGTATTTATGTTTGTTCTATAAACAGCCAACTAATATATGTGTTTAACATAGTCTAATTAGATAGAATATTTAAATACTATCGTAGGTAATTGAGAAGTAGGGCGGGCAAGCTAGTTAGTGTTCTAAAATGATAAGAGGACCGTTTGATCTTGATTCATACCAGTGATTTCATAGGGCACTAGGAGGGTCAGATTCGCGACCGCCTCGCCTCGCCTCGCCTCGATTCGTGTGGTCGTTTTAGTTTGTTAATTCTATCAATATGATCATACTCATGTACCTACCTCTTAATAACAATTCGAAACTACGGTTGTTTTCAGGATGCGCTATATGATAATAGATAGCAATTAACGTTTTAGATTGATGAAATTCTTATTACAATACGCATTCACGCATGCAACGCACTATAATTTATGAGCAGTCGGTGTTCATAGACAACCACCGCCCCGTGTCCGCATTTTACGAACGCAATACGGCCCATATGCAAGGCAATTCGTTATAGAGTTGCTAAATCTACACGAGAAATCGCATAACTAAGTGCTATCAGGAATATTTGAAAGTTTTAATGAGCGCAATAATAGGTATATCAAGGGATTTCCGAGGTGACTGAACCTGACCGCAAGGTGACACATGTCAGCGAGGATGGTCCTTACTGATGCAGAGCGTTGCTGGTAAGCAATTTGGAAGTTAACGAAATAAAATAAATCAGGGCGTATGTTCTCAGAAATTGAGTCTACCAGCGCCGACGCAGACGGATGAAAACAAAAAGTACTGGGGAGCGAGAAATTAATGGTTTGCTTAGTGATATTGTAAACACGCTACAATCCGTAATGCAATCTGATGTATGTATCCCATGCACCCTGCAAGTTGTGGTGTTAAATTTGCTGCAAGGTATTTCCGCAACACTTTGTACTATACGTCGGGTTTCACATGGCATTTGTTTAGTAAACAAAGCCAAACAGGAGCTGTCGTTTCCTGCTGACTCTCATAACAAGCGCGCGATATTCTGGGATGATGATTGCGGGTTTGGGTCTTAGACACACTACAGTACAAACCCTGGCTGGCTATTTCAATAAGCGACTCAAGGCTTTCATGAGCCCAATTTCTTTTCAAGCAGTTTTTTTCTTATGCTGGCGGTAGTTGATTGACCTAGAGACACCTGGGAAGCTAGTAACTATGAGCTCACCTCCATGACCACGTAGACATATCCGGGGCTGTCCATGCAGTCGTGCATGGCGACCAGGTTCGTGTGGTGCAGCGCCGTCAGCTCGCGGAGGATCTTGATCTCCTTCACGAGAATCTCTGATGCCTTCTGGATGCCTTTCTTTGTCACCACCTTGATGGCGACTGATTGAGATGCGTTCTGGGAGAAAAAGAAAATAAATCCAGTTTAGGCAAAACCTTACTGTGGCAGTATTGTAATCGTCGCATTGGGAGCAGGGTCTACTACGTAGATGGATAGGAACTTTGGAGGGCAGGCATTATCACGTGTAAAACTCGTCGAAATGCTTTGTCCTCATTCTCATTTGTGATAGTGAAGTTGATCCATGTAATCATGTTAGTAACTAACTCGTAGTCTGCCGCAGAATTGCTGAATATTATTGCACCATAATGATACTGAGAGACAATACGTGTGAAACAAAAAACCTTTATAAAACTGTTTTGTTTTTCTGTGAAACAATGAACTTACAATGACCACCTGGGTGCTATGCTGCTGACTGCTGATGCACTTATTTAATTACATTCATCCAACTTCTACTACTTATGCTTAACATAAGTGTTTGTAAAACAAATAGGTATAAATGATCTTGTCATTATATAGGTAATGAAAACTGTTTGATACTGCAAGGCTATCTCAGGAAAATCAGCATCGAAGCGAGAAGATTGCGTAACCTCTATCAGTGGTTGCAATTACATACAGGGCATGCTGTTAGTAATTAGTTACTACAAGAGGAGCTTGTAAAATGATAGTGTTAGTGCATGAAGCGTTGCAAAAGGCCGTCACAGGTGGGCGTGTGCAGTGAGTTACCTACATCCTCAGAGGATCGCATTACATGCAAAATGTCAGTTAGATAATGCTAACATTATATATTCCACTCAACGATTGAGGTGATTCGGTGTACCTACTACTGATAAAGTTTGTATCGTTTATCCAGGAGGGGTCGGGTATGTATTGCGCTGTCGCCGACACAGCTAGGCTAACATTAGCCCGCCCTACATTCCGCAGGCTCAGTTGTTGAATACAGCTTGACCTAATTCTACCACGCGACCCGTGCGGGGTTCACCTTTATCGCTCACATCTATTCTATTGATCAGATCTCTCTGTATTTGTTTTCAACGTGTGTTTTAAATTCTTCTCAAAGTCATATCAATAATTCCCATGTTGAAAGGGTTACTGAAATATGCCAATGCAATGTTACGAAGCTATAACAGGGACAGCAGTGGACTGTTTAAACTTCAATACACAGTTGCGACTGCCAATTTATTTAATTGAAAGGCGTATATGCAATATATGCATTGAACATCTGGCTAGTATAGCCAGCGAGCGGAATAACGTTCGTGGTACCTAGCCTATCTAGACGAATGGCAGCAGGTAGGTGGGGCGGGCCGCGGGCGGCACGTGTGGTAGTGCCCTTGGCGTGCGTGTGCGCCGCGCGTGTCGTATTGTTTGTACCTCCGCACAATGGTCCCTCGGGCGAGGAACAATGCGAAGAAACCCAAACTATACTCGTACCTAGCGCGACATGACCGGTATATCAACTGTCTCTGATATCTGCACAAGCCTGGCTCAACTACACTTTCAGAACGTTTTAGGTACCTGCCCAGAAAATGGATCCTGCATTTATGAAGATAAGTTTACTGGTTTACTGTCTTCAAGCCATATTTCAGGTACAAGCTGCTTTATTAAAAACCGAGGATACACTGAATGTCCCAATATTTGGCATCGTACCTAATCTATTATCTCAACAGTAAAATGAATAAATATAGATTAGAATGACAAACAGCATTAGCATGTTTATTTTCATCGATATTTACGTGTTTACAAGTAGGGAATATCCTATGAGGCACACTGTTATTTCAGAAAGTAGGTACGACGTAAAATGCCTTATCAGATCAAAATAAATAGACTGGATACATTATCAATAATTTCGTCTGGCTGTAATCTGAATGTTATTGCAAATCTATAATCTATCATTTTTAATGACGTCATCTACCTAATAAAGTTACATACATAAGGAAATAATATTAAAACTTTTACTTAACACACCAACTTGACCTACCCAACGAAAAAAATTAACTAGCTCCAAAATCCTTTTTTACCCGACTGCCTGAAGGAGGGTTATATTTTTCTAATGTGTATGTATGTATATTACTTTGGCACGCTCTAAGGGCTTGATGGATTTTAGCTTGAGAGGTGTAGTTAAATCCGTCTTAACTGTGAGAGTGACACTAGGTATGTCAAGATATAAAAAATAAAATGGCTGATATTTTGCGACATATTGGGCCTTAGCACAAAAAAAATTAATTCCTGTCCAACACTTGTTTCAAGACAAAAATGTATAGGATTTGACGTTTGTTTGGAGATTAAACTATGTGCAACATTTTTTCTAGTAACATGGATTATGTCTTATCATATATATTTTTTTAATCGAGTGGGATATCAAAGTTTAATTTCATAAAGAAAAAAGAAACTGAAAGATTGAACATTTGTTTTTGTAATAATTTCACTTATTTGTTGGTTCTTTTAACATCCTGCTGTGATAATACATACTTTAGAACCAGAAAGGTAATCAATCATTATGTCTTGAGTAACCCGGTTTAAACCAGCTGCCCATACAAACTGGTAACAAGGCAGCTGTTGAGAGGACATTTAACCCTTAGATGTACGATTTATCCTATTTGATGAAAAATAAAAAAGTGGAAGTTTGGTATAATATAAAAATCAAAAATATTAAATTTTGGTAAAAAAAAAGCACAAAAAACATTTTCGAACAATCTCAAAATCAATAAAAAATATATTTATTTTTATTTTGAATAAAATATAAAAAATAAATATTTAAAAATCACATCATTTATAAAATAACTTTTTTTTTAAATATGTTAATTTGTTTTTTTTTGTTCAAGGAATCAATTTCACAACCCGTAAATTTTATGGATTTCTGAAGTTTCAATATTTTCATTAAAACAAAGTTAAAATAAAAAAAATAATAAATATATTTTTTAAATTAGTAATTAGTAAGCAAAGGGTTAAATAAATTGTACAAACACTGATGAAACTTAACTACTCTGTGTCATCTAGGCAATGGTGTCATACATTTTCCCATATTTGATGGCTGTGGCATAAAATAGCACCTATATTTGCTTTGACTCAGTGAAAGTATCAACTGCCAGGTGATACAGACTTTACCTACCCTGTTGATAAAAGTAGTAACAAAAATGTTTTTTTTATACCGTTTAGATGTGCTGGTCTGCCGACTGAAGATGATTATTAATTACTTATATTCATTCTCAGTATTGGTGCTGAATAAATTTGTCACATATCTTGCTAACCCAATTTAAAGAATTTTACACATTATTTGTTTGTAAAGTAATTCTTATAGTTCCCACCAAAGTTTGCGGTAACTTTTTTACATTGTTTAGAAGACACAATACTACTGACTGATATGACTTCTAAAAAGTTTGATAATCATAACATTATGAAAGTGTGCAACATAGTTAAGAATTTGAGATGTCATTTGTGTTAACTAATTAGGAAAAGCCAGACCTTTAAAAAAAAATAGGCAAGAGTGTAAAAATATACTGTCTAAGCAATTATACCTGGCTACCAAAGATGTGTCTCTTATTCCAGGCTTATATTAATCTGTGTTTCATTTTCTCTCTGGACAAGCTCTAATGCATTGAGGTGATAGAAATATGAAGATGAAGATAATAGTCAGAATAGGTAGCTATAGTAAAAGAACTCATAAGTCAACATGATGTTTAAAAAATGGGATAAAAAGACCTACCTCCAGAAGAGACTATATTGTTATTGTGTGTTTGGTAGATAATGATTTTATGATCTAGATTCAGTACAATAAGTCAAGATTTTTTTTGTTACTTTAGCAAGCATGAATTCTGAGTGAACAAAATAGATAGACACAAAATATTGGTATATTGATACCATACCACCTTTGCTTAAAAATACCATGCTTGAGTAAATATAAAAGTTAAAAAGCATGGTAGGTATAATTATTTACAACAAAGGGACACAAAACATAATCAGCATCAAGAGTGTTATTGTAAACAACGTAGGTATAGCATTATTTCAAAGCTAGCTGGCTCACACTTTTCGTGCAAGTAACTTCTATGACATATATATATGTATGATGCCACCCACACCCGAAAAAAATCGATATTGTGTACAAGCTAGAGATCCTTACCAAACTATGACCCAGTGTCGGGTAAAGAAAAGGCTTTGCTAAAAGATGTGAAGATTTGCCAAATTCAGAAATTAACTAATAAACAAACCTTTCTCTTCCTGCCTTTGTACACCATCGCAAATGCTCCATGTCCTATTATATCTTGCTTTGTGAACTCATATTCTCCCACATGGACCACTTCCATTTTCACTAATTTTCCTTTTACCACAGACATTGCACAGTTTTATTTATTTACAGTCTCACAAAATATGAACAAAAGATCAATGTAGCTAGGTACGATAATTTGGATTGGAATACTCGAAGGGAACTTGACTAATCGCTACATTCTGATCACAGTAACAAATGTGCTATAAATCACTTCCTGTTTTCCATTTAATAATGAATTATTTAGTTCACTTTCACGCACGTATCATCTTTTCTGTACAAAAACGTACCACACAATGATGATGGATGGATGGATGGAATACAAAAATGTTTAGAAGTGATTTTATTTTGTTGACTTTGCGAAACTCAAGCAGATGACAGGGTTGCCATAAAAAGAATGATATTTTGGAAATAAAATACATCAAATTAATATGTTATCTTTTTTTGCAAGATAGTTACTCCTATTTTGTTACTGATAAGCCATGAAGAATTTTTATGGGCTCCTCACGCGATAAATATACATACAAAACTGGCTAAACTGACATTACTTTTGTTAGTGTTGCCATAATATATATTAATCAATATTCATGCCTACCAGCGCCTTCCAAGTGAGAGAGAGAGATGACTTAAAAGTTCTGACAATCTTCTATAGATGTCAGCACACTTCATGTTTTGTTTCGGTGTGGCTTGCAGATGGCAGCTGTTGTAATGTAAGTGGAGCAAAATGAAAATATTATAGTTAAGTGTCTATCTATTCAGCCAGCCTCTTGCATCCATTGATAAGCAAAGGCCTACTGTACTATAATTATAAATAATATTTTAATCAATGTCTGAAGTACAAAAAACTGAAGAAGCTCAGTTCAAAAATACAAAATAACCTGAACTGAACAGGGAAACAGCTAATATGTAAATTTACATTGTTTTTTTTATTAAATACGTAAAATTAAACAATAAGACATTGTAGACAATAATTATTATTTATATTTCATGTTGAGCCTCCTAGTCTTGTCCTAGCTGTATTTAAAATTCTCTATAGCATGTTATATAAACAATAACTTTAAAAATATTTAGTCTAGAATTCATCACAACTTCCATTGTTGAGTTGGTCTTTGAACACTATATTAAAAATTTCCTATCTTTTCTGGTCACCAAGGTCTTCAATGCTGTCTTCATCAATCTGTAACAAAGATTTATCATTCATTTTGTCAAGTAGATGAAAATAATTCAAAATAATATCAGTATAAGCCCCGCAGAATGGTACATGCTTAAAAGTACCCTACAGTTGTTTTTTTGATATAACATGGCTAATATTTATGAATACATAATGTTCATGACAGTTCACATACCTTGACATTATGCACATTACCATTCTGCGGGGCTTATATGCCCCTATTGCTATGCCAGTACATACCTCAGGCCATTTTTCTGGTATTATGTCAAAAAGATCATCTTTTACATCACCCTGTATGACAATCTCATCATCACCAGTCACTGAGGAGCCGCAAGCAAACTTTGTACCGAAAAACTTTGCAGCTACTTTCAGGTCAATATCTGTAACAGAAAAATTAAAACCTCATTGAGCAACAACCCTGGCGCCTTATTCTGTTAATGCTCATAATATTCCACTATTGGGCAATGGACTCTCTCCCCCTCTTCCACTCCAATCAATTTTGAGAGGGCTCTCTCCAGTCCTTGTCTGATGGGCCGAAGTCATCACTCTCTCATCATCATCAAAATATAACTACCACACTATTAAGCAATATGTAAGACTAAAAAAATGTTACCAAAGGTGCTGAGGCCGGACACTACTGTGACAGACTTCTTTTTGCCGCGGGGAGCTCGGGACACCTGGACTAGTTTAGGAACATCCTCTTTCTTCTTTGACTTAAGCATTCCCTTCCCCCCACGCTTCTGTCTCTTCTTCTCTTCCTCACCACCCGCACCCTCATCCTCATCTGGAATTCACCAACATACAAACAAGTAATAATATAATTAAGTAAGTGGAGTCCCAGCTTTAGTTTTCAAAACTGTACGGGGGTTGGGTTTCCAACAGTGACAGTTTGATATTTAGTAAAATTGGTTACTAGGGGTTAGATGGGGTTTACCTTGAACCATTTATCTAGTTTTTAATATTAGGAGTTAAGTATTTAATTAATTATGAATTAATTAAACTT
Organism: Argyresthia goedartella; assembly: GCA_949825045.1. NCBI lineage: Eukaryota > Metazoa > Arthropoda > Insecta > Lepidoptera > Argyresthiidae > Argyresthia > Argyresthia goedartella. Next base: position 26,867,008 of record OX463812.1, on the reverse strand, counting down.
ACAAATACTATCAGGAGAAATGAAACGTTTTTCGTATAATTTTGGCTAAGATGAATGTCAATTTGACTTAGAATGTGTGGAACGGAACATAACGTCGTTGTGTGAACGTAAAAAAAAAAAAAAAACTGGGTTAGTGTGTTTGTGTGTGTCAAGTCATTCCATTTTTCTTCGAGTTGCGTGAATGTTCTCTCTTGCTTGTTTTGTGCTATTTCGACGACTTTTGCTGTGTTTTTGGACTGCAGGGCAAAGACTGGAGGGCAAAATACTGCGTTAGCTTAGGTGAAGGGTAAAGGGGGTGAGCGAAGCGAAGCCCCCTTTATCCTTCGTATTAGGTTGAACATGTAAGAACAACAAAAATACTTAAAACATAATAAGTGTTTGCTGATCCTTTTTTGCTGTGAAAATCAGTATTTTTGATGTGCAATTAAATACTTGCCTTTTTATGAGCCCTAGTAGCCGGAGCTAAGGCGATTTCGAACATCAATACTACAATGACTTTTTGTAAAAATCCTATAGTTAATAATAACCTCAAAATGGATTTTTGAAAATTCATAATAAAAAACCATACATTTCCTAGACTGGATATTTCACAGGAGGGGTTACCTACCCTCCCCCCCTCAAACCTCGTACGAAACTGTCACTGTTGGAAACCTTACCCCTGTACGGTGCTCTAAAACTATGCCAATAGTGAAAATATAACCAGAAATCCCTTAGTTACAAAAATACGAAAGGGATAACCTCACTTTGTAAATACAGAAAAATTAATAAATTTAACCAACAACCCACCAACTTTGACTTTCTCGAACTCAGTGGGCAAATTCTTCTCCAGCCACTGTTTGCATTTATCGTATTCGGGGTAATATTCACAATATTCTATGGGCATAGAACAATTGCCACAGTACTGCACTTTCATTGGATACGATACCCCATCACGAGGACCCATAGAGAGATCTCTGTCTGCCATCGTTCACTTTGTCTAAACAATAATCTATTCATCAACACTTAAAAATAATTATTTGTACAGAACGCTCTAAAGTTTACACAAAATCACAAGAAGGAAGGGCTTGATGACCGGATTTTTTCAACCCTCCATCCATTTGTCAAATGTCAAAAACATTCCATTCCACACAAACTACCTGTTTGTTTAAATACCGATCCGTTTATGCCTTGACTGCACATTCTCTCCTATCTGTTCAATATTATTTATTTATTGATTTATTAAGGTCTATACAGCAGGTATACAACAATGCAGATCATTTAAATATTTTAATATTCATTCTAGTTGAAAACCCACTATGTATATGTCGCAGTTAGTTGGTCGCCGGGTTTCTGAAAGGAAAATTAGTTGTGACAACTTCTTAAATTCTTGTTAAACGCATTTCAGCCAATCACATGCCGCTATTTTGAATTAATGATCGTTTAATCTCTTGTTACATTTCACAAATCTTTCGGAATCTGGGGGATCAGACACACGGCAAATTGAAAACTTTACTTCTATTTACATAAAACAATAGAAGAGCGTTCGATTTTGTTATTCTTAAATGTTTAACTAACTCGCTAGGCCGTTAATTAAATGCCGACGTTTAACCAAGCTACTAAAATTCCGTCAGACAAGTGAGTGAACGAAACGTTTAACGAGTTGTCTAAACGTTCCTAGACAACAAGACATATAATACTTTATTTTTTGTGTACATAAATTTAAGTTTTAAGTATTTATTGTTGTTCTTACATGTTCAACCTAACACAAAGGATAAATGGGGCTTCGCTTCGCTCACCCCCTTTACCCTTCACCTAAGCTACCGCAATATTTTGCCCTATATAAGCTGTGCAAATCAGCTGTTGTCGTGACGCCATCTTGTTTTCCAATACGCCGGGAAGACGTGAAATCCAAAATTTACACATTTATATATTTTGCGAAATACCCGCTACCCCACATATCTTCGATAAAGTTTTGAGTTTATTTTCCCCAGGGAAAGCAATCAGAGATCCCGGACAGAGTGTCGATAAGGGGGCGGAAGCCCCTACTTCACCCCCTTATCTACACTCCAACCTAGATCCCATCCCACACGGTGTCTATGATGTCTCTCCTATCATTCAACTCCTCGGCATAACATAACACTGCCGCTTAGGAACACTCGTCTTCCCTGGGGATAGTCCCTCAATTTTCACTTTTAAGAAAAGATTGAACGTGCATTTGCTTGATTTCACTTTCGTAAAAGGTAAAGATATATATATATGTCACCGGAAAATAATACGATCCGCAAGTTTATAAATTTCCTAATATTTTTTCCGCAAGTTTATAAATATACTAACCTAACCTAACCTAACCTAACATAACCTAACCTAACCTAACCTAGCCTAATATAATCTAGAAGGAAGTTTATAAATTTCCTAGGAAATTTATAAACTTGCGGATCGTATTATTTTCCGGTGACATATATATAAAAACAGTACAGATATGTGCATGCTATCTATTGTATTCTAGACAGTTGAGGTACATATATTTAATTTATTTGGTATAATAATGTTATTTATATCTTGAAAGTAATTTTAATACGTACCTGTGTAAACAGTTTGATTGCGCACTATGAATGACTGTCCTGTTTCATAAACTCCCTTGTCTCGCCTAGGTTTGCTGTGTGCAAAAGTTATATGAATATGAAATAGGTACCTACTAAGTTTATTCCGTATCCTGAATCGATCCAAGGCGATACCTCGTCCGTGCAAAGGTCCCCGTTACTCCAGGCGGAAAGACCCGCAGTGTGAGAGGGAAGGAATCGGGAAAAAATGAAAAAATGTAGCGCTAAACCACAGAAAAATTGTTTAAAAATAAACTACGCTATTTTGTTAAAAAGCTTTTTAAGGAGATTTTGCGAATACATAATATCTACATTTTGAAGGCTGTTCCACAATGAAAATAGTTAGGATTTCAGAATTACAGAAAAAATTAAGACAATTTAGAGGTGTTTTAGTAATTAAATTCTATCGAGAAAATTTCATCCAATCGGGTTTCCCTTTAGTGAAAATCTTAATAAAATACTCAATAAACGTTAACCCAAAAATCAAATCTGTAGATGGCTTCATGGTGGAGTAAATGGATTCGAAAAAAAAACATTTTTTTTCGTATCACCTTAATGCGTGATTTTCACGCATCATTATCTAATCTTGATGCATGAAATCCTAATGAATCAAGGATAATAAGATTCTTCAGTAGGGTTTGGTGGTGAGATTATGATTTAAAAAGAGTGAGTATTGAGTTGAGCGTACTCGTAGTTTAGTTTAGGTAGAGACAGCTGATATTTGCTTGCGTGGAACGGAAAGATGTCCAATAGTTTGTGCCGTGTTCGAGTCGAGTTATCTTACTAATCAAATATGTAACATTCTATCATTCTAATAAACTTATTTTTACAAATTTAGACCCACTTGCTTTCGAGGCACTATTCCGAAACGGATACTGCCAAGCTGACGATTCCACGAATGGAAATGTGCTTGACGTGGTGTTGCTGCCGGAGAGCGCCCCTGCTCCGTGGCGTAACAACTGTGCGCACGGAACCCCTTACATATTGTCTCGAAATGGTAAGAATGCCTTTATCAGTTCCCGATGTCCTCCATTGATGTTATTATTATACAAAATATTGTTTTTAAGTCCCAGTTTGCTCTTTGGCATCTGAGGTACAGTCAGGTAGTTAAATTGTGATAAAACAAACAATCAAGTTGGTATTAACTTTTTGCCGATAGAGTGGCAACCGACGGGAGACGTAATAAAAGGCTTGTCACTGCATGCTCAGTTAATGTCGTGTCTATTGATTGGAATACAATCCTAGCTTATATACTAGGTTGGTACATGTAATTAATGACCATAATCCATGTCGCGGTCCTTTTTGCATTTACCTCGCCGTGGCCTAACTTCCAAAACATTTTTCATGTTATGTTCTATTTTATGTTTCTGTGCCTTCACTGTCCGCTGCCCAGTTGTTAATTTATTTTATCTACACACGTATCATAAACCCTCTTTACTGCGTTCAAGAACCACACGTTACGATCAGCATTGTGTTAAACTACTTGGTAAAAACTCGTTTCGTATCTGGAAAACTACACATAATGGTCATTATGTGTAGTTTTTCTACATATAATGACATTCAAATTTCGAACGCCGTAGCCCACCCGCGTGCCGTCCCTAGTTTATCTGTGAAGTTGGCACTGACATTCAAATTTCGAACGCCGACGCCCCCGTCTGCGTGAAGTTGGTACTAAAGAACAAGCTAAACAATTGCAGAACCACAATGCCGGTCAAACATGCGGTTCCTGAACACATCAAAGAGAGCTTATGATATGTGTGTAGATAAACTAGTGTATGTAACTGTGTATAAAAAGGCATTAAAACTCTCGAGTGATATTATTATGAAACTCGTCTTCGGCTCGTTTCATAAACCCACTCTCGAGTTTTAATGCCCTCCATTATGCAGCAGTCACATAAACTACTATTATCCTGTGTGTTGCTTATAACTGAATGAAGTAGGTTTTCTGCTTACTTCAGCAATCGTTGTCTGGCAATGGGTCTAGGTCATCCCGTTAAGTTATTTACTTGTTTTTTTTTGTTGTTTTATTATCATTTACATTATTGTAGTATATATTTTTATAAATATATCTATATTATTTACCTATATATAGTATGGATATCCATAAAGATCGCTTCTTGTCGTGTGCTTCTAGCGATGAATTTATTAGTGCGGAAAGCGATATTTCCACTGTGGAAGAACCGCTTTCCGTCAAACTTAAGACTGTCTTTGGTGGGTCAGGGAAAAATCTGAACATAGTGCACATCAATGCTTAAAGTATTCACACTAGCTACCCCGATCTCATCGAGGCTTTTTCTGAGCAACGTGTGGACGGCATCCTTGTCTCTGAGTCGTTCCTTAAGCCTTCACTCCCTTCATCCATGTACTCTCTTCCAGGCTTCAGGCTATATAGGAACGACATAACCGGAAAGGCAGACGGAGGTGTCGCTGTTTACCTACGTGCGGAAATTGCTTGTAAGGTGATCAATGTATCCCCTAGCCAGTACTCCGAGTCAGCTGAATACCTCTTCCTTGAAATTGTTCTTCATCACAATAAGGTGCTGCTTGGTGTCCTCTATAGCCCCTCTCTTCGTGTTGACTACTTCGACACCTTTGAATCCCTTCTTAATGATTTGACCCCAATTTACGACGACACTCTCATTCTTGGGGATTTCAAAACCTGTTTCCTCAAAAAGAATTCCCGCTCTGCCAAACTCAGGTCCATAGTTGATTCATTCAATCTCAACATCTTGCCACTTGAGGCCACTCATTTCCAGCCGCATTGTTCTCCCTCTCTTCTAGACATCATAATCGTCTCCAACTTGGATAAAGTTGCCTCTCACGGTCAACTTAACTCTCCTTTCTCCTTTCACGATCTCATCTACATCTCCTATAAGATTAGGTGTCCGAAGAGCAGAACGAAATTCATAGATATTCGAAGCTTCAAAGGCATAGATGTGGAGTCCCTTAGGTCTGATGTCTCACTGGTCGATTGGTCCCCTGTCATCTTGAGCGAGAACGTTGACGACAAAATCCACAACTTTAATGCAATTGTCTTGGGACTTTACGACAAACATGCTCCCATTAAGAAAGTCAGGGTAAAACACCTGCCGGCGCCCTGGCTTAACGATGCTATGGCCAAGAAAAATCGCGCTAAGTGTAACTACAAAAAGGATCCGACAGATGACAACTTTCTCTCCTACAAATGCCTTCGCAATCGATGCAATCGTCTCTGTCGAGACGCCAAGCGCCGCCACATCTTCGAGTGTATCGAAAGGTACACCCCACACACAGGTGTGGAAATTCCTCAGGACATGCATTCGGGTGATGTTGATCTGAAAGCTCTCAATCAATTCCTCTCTGCTCCACCAGTTGTAATGGACCCTTCTATCAAGGAAGCCACTCTTCAGAGTCTGCGCTCTAGGTCATTACCCAACACCACTCCTTTCAACCTGAGCAATGTTGGAAGCGACACGGTTAAGAAAGCATTTCTAGCAATTAGCTCCAAAGCTGTAGGAGATGATAATATCTGCCAACGAATGATTCTAACTATCCTTGATGATGTGCTTCCAGCCATAACACATATTTTAAATTTCTCCATTTCAAATTGTTCTTTCCCTACTGCTTGGAAACAAGCATTAGTTATCCCTCTCCCTAAAAAATCCAATCCCACCTCCTTTAAAGAGTATCGCCCCATTTCTATCCTGCCGATCCTTTCTAAAGTCCTCGAATCCATTGTCCATACTCAGTTCTCCCATTATCTATCCTCTAAAAATCTACTTAATACTTTTCAGTCTGGCTTTAGAACGGGTCATAGTACTGTTACGGCTTTATTAAAAGTGACCGATGATATTCAGGTCACCATGGATCAAAGGCAGCTCTCGGTGCTGGCTCTGCTGGACTTCAGCAGTGCTTTTAACTGTGTTGACTTCGACATTCTCGTTGAACTTCTCAAATCTCTTAACGTCTCCTCCCTCTCTGCCAGCTGGTTTGACTCTTACCCAAGAAACCGAAAACAGCGTATCAAGTTGGAGGAGGCTTGTACGGAGTGGTGTGACCTCTCCTCCGGTGTCCCCCAAGGTGGCATTCTCTCTCCTCTTCTGTTCTCAATATTTATCAATTCCATATCCGATGTCCTTTCTTCTTCCTATCATCTCTACGCGGATGACCTTCCGATCTATCGTCACTTCTCTCCTGATGATGTAAATTCCGCTGTGGAGGCGTTAAACGCTGACTTGGCTGGTATTAGTGGATGGGCATCGTCATTTGGGTTGCTGGTTAATCCGAATAAGTCCCAGGCCATGATTATAGGTACCAGACACTCTTTAAACTCGTTGCAGCAATTGTCTGTCCCTTCTGTAACTTATAACGGTACTGTAATCATGTATAGCGATAAAGCTAAAAACCTGGGTGTCATCTTTGATAATCAATTGTCCTGGTCAATGCATGTTAATGAGGTCAGCAGGCGAGTTTACGCAACTTTTCATTCCCTCAGGAGACTTCAGAACTTTCTTCCTCGCCAGACCAAAATAACTCTCGCTCAGTCCCTTCTTCTCCCCCTCATTGATTATGCTGATGTTTGCTGGGTTAGCGCAAATGAAGAACAACTGAACAAACTCGAACGACTTCAAAATCTCGGGATTCGGTTCATCTTCGGACTGCGCAAGTATGACCACGTATCTCAGCATCGCAGGGAGCTGAAGTGGCTACCGATTCGGCTTCGACGGGACTCTCATATCCTGTGTTTCCTTTATAATATTTTGTGGAACCCTCGTTACCCTAACTTCCTACGTGATCGCTTCGAATTTCTTTCTTCAAGCAGGCCTCGGAGAACTCATATGGCGTCTACGCTCAAAGCTCCAGATCGCTCCACTGCAGCCTACGAGCACGGGTTCAGAATCCGAGCCGTACGACTGTGGAATGAGCTTCCTTGCACTATCAGGGACAGTCGATCTCTAAATATATTCAAAAACCGGCTAAAGAAGCACTATCTCTCCCTTTCCAGTTAGATATATATATATATATATTTGTATGTATTAGTTTATTATACGGTTTATTCATATTTTTACGTTGTATTTAAGTAATTGTGTATGCAGTCTATTTTTAGCAATTAGGGTTATCAGTATAATATTGTTTGTAGTATATATTAGTCGTAGTATTTATAGAGTTTTATTGTACGCGCAGGTCTTCCCCCGCTCAACCATCACCTCTCCTACCATCTTGGTGTACTGGAAGAAATCTCTTTTGAGAGATAAGCTCGCCTTTGTACATGTTTTTTTCTATTATAAGTTATCTGTATGACTGTTTTGTGTAGTACAATAAAGAAATTACGAATTAATGACGTGCATAAAACATAGTACATAACACGTGATGAGATATTTCCACATATCTGTGGCGGGCGTACGGGCCGGCACAAACTTATATAAGACGGAAGATATTTTTCACGCTGTTTACGTTTCAAAGCGCAGTTCCTTGATAAAAGACTGCAAAGGACATTGGGCGCTTTTGTATGGAAAATTTAACCACGGCGAACAAAAATAAAATTAGTCGTGGGAATAACGAGATAATGGACGTTATTTTATTTATTTATTTTTACTTTTAGGTGCAAAAATCAAAGAGGAAAAAAGGGAAATAAAAATAAAAAACATGTTTTCTCTTTACTTTTATTCTGCTGCATAAAATCAATAATTATTTCGTCTAAAAACGCTGCAGGTGCGCGAAATTCTTCTTTGATATACTGCCCAAGATAAAAAGTATACCAACAAATCAATTATATGACAAACTTAGCCACGAAAAACTGTATTTTTTTTAGAGCGAGACGAAGAATAACACTCAATAGATACCACAATAATATTCTAATATCACACCACATACGAAGTCTTATTTCTAAATGTTAAGGCCGAGCTCGAAATTAAAATCACAAGCTGTTTACGGGTTTATTTTACTTGCAAAGGAATCATCATCATTATCATTCATTCTGGGCCAAAAAGTGAAAGTGCCGACCAGTAAAAATAAAGAAATGTTCAGATAATACACACAATTCCTATTATTTTTTACTATGACACCAAACCTGTGCGCCCCGTGGTTACGATTCTACAGGCTATTAAAATACAATAAAATTGTTAATTTTATAGTGTTCTTTTGAAGCATTTGATTGTGTATATTGAATTTATTTTATTTTGTATTATAATAACGCAGGCGCTTGTATTTATGTGTTGAGGGTTAAGTATTTCACCTTTATGTATGTATGTCTGTTACTATGTCCGGTCGTAAATACTCAACGGCTCAACCGATTTAGTTAAATAATACGACATTAGATTTGTCTTAATCGCTCGAGTGTCACTGGGTAGATAAAAAAAAACAAACTGGCGGATTATATGCGCTCTAATGTGCGGGAAAAAACCTTTTTTGTTCAATATCCTCGAGTTTTTTTTTTCAAACAACAATAGATTATTTTTTTGGCTTTTTTACGTAAACCTCCGCTGGACTGAGGACAATAAATGTAAATAGGAATTATATAGACCGGTCGAGCCACTTTAAAGATTTAGTAAGACTTACGTACAGCGATTCATTTTCATACGTTTAGATAAACATAGTAATAGAATTGAATGTTGTTTCATTTTGTTATTTGTTACCATGATACGCAAATAAAATCTCTTATATCTTATTTCTCTAATCTAAATGGTTTAAAATAATTATATACTGAATCAACGGCTGGTTTCCTGAAATTTTTGGATACTAGGCACGTGATTGGCTGAAATTAGTATAAGTTAACTTTAATCAGCGCCAAGAAAACCGTCCGTAAGTGCGGGTTTTATTATTTTTTTCGTTCATAATGTTTGCATTTTTATGATTTGTCACCCCAAAATATTTTCAACCATATAGATTTTATATATTTTCGAACCTTTATTATGATACCCCACATTATGTCATTCTAACATGGAATTGCTATCAGAATTCCTTTTTAATTGGCAAATAGACCAATCAAAAGAAAGTTCGTTTAATTATTTTTTTAAAATATAACAATTTGAAAGGGATTCCGATAGAAATTCCTAGATATCAGGGTGTACATGATAAGGTTCTATTATAGGCCCATTTCTTTTTGTCATTTTTATCAATGATATAGCACAGTGTTTCCAACACTGTAACTACCTACTGTACGCGGATGACCTAAAGGTCTATAGGGAAATCCATTCCGACATGGACACCGTGTTGCTCCAACAGGACCTGGACAGACTTGACGCTTACTGTACCGTTAATAGTATATCCCTAGCATACAATAAGTGTCAATATATAAGATTCACAAAACAGGTGATAGAGCGTAATACGCGTGAATATCATATAGGCGGACATGCATTGCAAAGGGTCACATGTATTCGGGACCTTGGCGTCTACTTTGATGCAAAGTTGACCTTCGATGCACACATCGCACACATAACTAAGAAAGCTTATCAGATGCTTGGATTCCTCATGCGTACAACTAAGAGCTTTAAGAAACCCAAGTCCTTCCTCACGATTTACGGCTCTCTCGTTCGTTCCCATCTTGAATACGCATCCCCTATCTGGAATCCTTTCTATGCAACGTATGATGCACAAATTGAAATGGTTCAGAAGAAGTTCCTCCGTAGTCTCAATTACCGTGTCAGGGCTCCGAAGAGGTCATATGATATCCTGCTTACAAACTACAGACAGACGTCCCTCCACGATCGTCGCACCCTCGCGGACGCCGTTGTTCTCAAGCGGATCTGCACCAGTTACTACAACTGCCCAGAGCTTGTCTCCCTTATAAGGTACCATGTCCCGCTCAGAGCTCCGCGGCACAAGCGGCTCTTCCACGTGAAAGCCGCTCGCACCAATGCTGGTAAAAGGGCGCCAATAGGTCGACTCTGTGCATACCACGACAAAAACTTTGCAGAGGTCGACTTGTTTGATTCATCTGTCAATCGGTTTAAGCACTCCATACGCAAGCTGTTGTTCAAAAAACTCGAGGATAATCATCCTCGACTGTGGTGTGGTAATTTCATGCACGTTTGTGCAATAGATGTACCCTGATTGTAAACAATGCACATTTTTCTCTCATATTTTGGTTTTTAATTTTAGTAAGAATGTATATTCTTAGCACCTAAGTACTTTAGTTGTTGCTCATTCGGAGCTAATTCTTCCCAAATCATTTAAGCCATAAGTGGGATACCCTAAGGGATAAGTTAGATTTTAATTAACTGTATATTTATCCTTTGTTTGTTTTTGTAATGTAACTTGTCCTGTTTGTAACCCCTGAAAAAAAAATAAATAAAAAAAAAAAAAAAAAAAAAAAGGTTGAGGATACTTATCGGTTTCAAAACACCGACCAATTAAAAACGTTCGAAAAAACAAACAACGCGCTATGCATGCCGCCTTGGTTTGATTACAATTGAGACGCTTCTGTAAAGATATTGATAATATTTTGGACTAAAATCATAAAGGCACTTCTTTTGCAAGTTTTTATTTAATAAAAAAAATCGAATTTAAAGTAACGTCGATGTAAGGGACATAGCTATGCGTCAGAAGCGAAAGAAGGAGAAAATATCGACGAATGGCTCTTTCCCTTACATCGAAGTGACACAATATGGTGTTGTATTTGACTGCTAGTCAAAATAGATACTTTAAACAAAATTACTGTTGAGTCAGTTCCTAAACTGACACAACAGTAATTTTGTTTACGAGTTCTATGAAATAGCGTCACAACGTCATACACAGATGCAATTTTTAACACAAAATTGAATTTATACAACAACTGCTGGGAATATAGAATTCTGGTAGGTATCATGAAACGTTTTGTTAGCTTGAGACACTGTAACGGCCCCAGGGCTAAGGTCGAGCCGCCGCTATCAGTAGCTATGATCGTCTATTCTATCTATCCCAAAATGAGAGGACTCAGGATTCAGCTGTAAGATTTGCAAGTTAAGAATGATAAGTCTGAATTTCTCGTTCGTTGAGAAGTTCGTTAGGCGTACAATAGTCGAACGAAGTTTGGTTCAGGAAGTTACAGTTTCAAGTTAGACAGAGAAAGCATATATGTCCGCGAGCCGGTAATTCGCATCAGTCAGCGGTGTATTGCGCCAGAACGATCGTTGTTATATTTTATGGGTGATGGCACCATCTGGTTTTTGTATATATGAGCGCATGGAACTTCTTTTAGTGGTCGACCACAGTTTATAATATTTGTTTGTGATATCGTATAGATATCCGTCGTAGTTTTACGACGTGAGTACTCAATGATATTTCATGTGCTCGCTAGTAGCGGCTTGTGGTGGTTCCAATTATATATTTGGTTCACGGCAATAACGATCCGAAAAGACCGGTTTGCACAATTGCGATTTGATTTTCCGAAATGGGTTCTGAACTAGCGGTTACCTCAAAAGGTCCGTAACGTTTTGAAACCTTGAACTCTGCGCAATTTGAGCTGGATGTTATCGAAACGTAAGCATTATTGTTTTAGAAGATCTAACCCACACCATAGCGAAGTGCATAGTTCGATAAATACCGAACTATGAATTCCACTAGCCACAGCACGTCCTGGGCTGAGCCAAATCATATATACCGACTCAGCCTACACAGTAGACCTCCAGCGAAATTTACATTTAATTTAAAGATGCAACTTGAATCCAACCTGACCCAAGGCAATGCAAAACACCTACCCGGACCTAAACAATGAACTTTAGACTGTAAATTGATCTCTTCGCGCGTCCCCGACAACACTCAAATGTCAAAATATCAACAGGATATGTTATCTGTGTTGACACCGGTTTAACTTTGTTCTGAATTTGTTATTTCCATCCGCGGAACCTCATCGATCAAACAGTCTCCCTATGCCCTGCCAACCTAGGTTTAGCCGCAACTAAACTCCTGTCTAGCCTAGTCTAAAAACCTAGTGTTATACCACGTCCATTATCGACACCACTCGAAAATGGTTGAGTTTGATTTGAATGTGCTTGAATGTTTAATGACTGTGTGTGTGGGAATTTCAAAACTCGCTACTCGAAAGGAATGAGGAGAGGATTAGCCCGCGAATATCCTAAGAGCCAATCCAGGAACCCTATGGTGAAGGAAAAAGGAATTTAGGGTCGCTCCAAGCCCAGACTCAGACTCAGATAATTGACTTACAAGTTCTTTTCTAACGACCCAAGGATAGTTTTGGAATTTGGGGTTGGTTGATATAAAGGTTAGGAACCGAGGTATATCTCGGCGCTTCAGACACTCACGAAAACCCACTGAAACTTCGCAATCACAATTTCGTATAGTTCTGACGCGTAACACGGCAGACAAAACTGTTTAGAACTCGTGAAAGACGACTGTCACAGTAGCTAGACGCTGAGACTGAATGCTCTCCCCTCCCACGCTCTCGTATTTATACGCCCCACATGTCTGAAAGAAAAAAAACCAGCGTCCTTTGCGAACACGCTCTGCCCAAGCGAAGCTTCTTATCACTAACTACACAGGGTCTATTTTCAACCATGCCATGCAGATCCGCCGTTCTACAAACTGTGTGTACGCATATTCACTATGATCAACCGTAGGTTATCACTCAAATCATTTGGTACTGCCGATACACAGAATCTGTTGATCGCTGACCAATAAAAGCTTGTTGCGATTAATTAAGCATTTCCCGACCGCTAGACGCGCGTAGCAAAGACCACTAGAATGCTATTCAAACTAGTCGTGTCAGACCCTCCATCTCATACCTCAATCGCAATTGTATATTTGCAATCAACATAATAGCTTTCTCCGTATCGTTCCATAATAACCTTTCATTATTTAGTTATTCACAATTTATTCAACGCGCAGCCAACTCGGCTCTGATTCGTACACATCTCGCAGGAATGCGACAAAAAACCTGACCTGTAAACTTCCCCGAACCATCCCAAGCGTCGGCTCTGTTTTTTTGCTAACTTGCCACTGAGCTACGCAAAACCCCCAAACGTTATCTGAACCGATTCTCGTATTCAAAACAGCGTGGCGTTGGGCTAGCTCTCTATCACGCAGAATGAAGTATCAAATGTACCGACTCTCGTGTACCATTACAACACGTTTCTAGATTTATTGGACTACTTTTTTTATTTTTTTTTATTTTATTTAAGTAACAAACAGTCACTTACTTAAATATAAATTAATTACTAAAATACGCTTAGATGTGGAGTACCATTGCAGTTATAATATAATTACAGTTATTGTGAAAATGTTTAGTTAAAGTTACTTAAAAATAATTGCATGTTTAGTTAAAGTTACTTAAAATAACTTCTTTTAATAGTATTTTATAGCTAGGAAGTGAATTTGCGAAGATATCTTTATCCATTAGTCTTTTATTATAAGTATCGAACGAGCGTTGAACGAATGTGTTTTTTGCATAATTTCTGCTGGCAACAAATATAATGATCACCAAATTTTTTTTTTCCTACCCAAAATGGGTAAATGCTACCTAAAATGGGTAAATTATCACCAAAAGTTGCGGGAAATTTCAGGGCAAAATACTGCGGTAGCTTAGGTGAAGGGTAAAGGGGGTGAGCGAAGCGAAGTAATTAAAATCATAACACATTTAAATAATAAAAGAAGATCGCGAAAAATAATAAATAAATAGGTTTCATTTAGTTCAATCCAATTAATTTCAATTTCAATTTCGTAGGAGACGCATTAGGCAGTGAGAAGCTATCTTGACGACTGTTTTCCCAATTGCTGGTGCGGCAGAGACGGGCCTATCCCTTGGCCTGTTCGTTCACCAGACCTGACCCCAATGGAATATTTTGTGTGGGGCAGAGCTATCCAACGTAGCCATCAACACAATAGAAGAGTTGATTTCAAAAATAAGAATGGCTATCGACACCGTGAACGATAAAATGATGCTCAAAATCACGACCACAGAAGTCCGAAGACGAGCTCGTGTCTGTTTGAGGAACCAAGGATCTAATTTCGAGCATGACTAGCATAAATTTAATTAATTAAAAATACTGTCTAAAAAGTCTCTCAAACTGGTTAGTAGGTCATAACTTCAAGAATGTGTGAGGTATCTACGTCAATAATGACTTAAATGAAAGATCATTAACTAAGAATGTTTTATAAAGAATGCACATAAAAAGCTTTCACTTGTTTTTGTTAAATTAGGTCCGAAAAACTTATTTTATTGATGATTAAATTATTGAATTATTATTAAGTGATTTATTACGATAATTTGTTAAATAATCCAATTATTGTTTAGTTTTGCAATGATAATCACTTAACTGTGAAAATCTGAAAATTTTCTTCAACAACACTAAATCATCAATAAAAAATTAACGGTAAGATTTCGCGATATGTATTTTGGCTAAAATGGTTCTAAATGGTCTGTACTAACTTCGGTTTAAGTCATTGCATCGATGTACCGGACACCCTGTATATTCGTTTCGTTGAAGTTAACAGTAATGATTAAATGATTAAATTAAATGATTAAATAGGCACATAGTATAGTAAATATGAAACAAGGTAATTCAGATATAACTATATATCTGAATTACCTTGTTTAATATTTATGCTTCGGAACGCACCGGTTTTTTCGTTGCGCGGATCGACCGCGAGTGATCGGGACATCACTAGCTGTCACTTGTATAGAAACGAAATGACGAGTTAGAGGTTACTTTTTTGCACATGGAAAATGTCGCCGTCAAGCATTCGGGCGTTGGCTGTATGTTATTTGTAATAAATAATTGTCTAACACAGGTATCGGGGCCTGGTCGGAATGTTAATTGTAATAATGTGCTTAATAGAGTGCTTCGTGCTTTGAAAGGTTGAAGTGATTCGGTGATCAATTCGTCGCGTTCGGACAGCGACCCTTTGTGTCGGCAAGCATCACGACGGCGACAGCAGCGGGCTGCGACGAGAGTAAGATTCGACCCCCCCCCCCTGGTGTTCCTCATCCCGCATTCCTGCCTCGAATTGAGCTTTCGAATTCCGGTCCACGGCGTCAAGGTCAGTACTGCTATGTGACATTCCACTGAAAAACAACCCTACCAAGATTCCACGCCCTGTCGGTTAAGGCGTGGAATTTAAATACCTAACTATTTAACTAACTATGTAGTCTCAGTCTCTCAGTTCCGCTTTTTAATCGGAATCTCTAATTAGACATAGATTATAATAATACTTATATAAAATTGCACTTGTATTTCAAAAAATGAACAAGAAGAAGCAGTATCTGCCAATTCGTAAAGCAGTTTAGTTTTTATTTAACTGAAACTAAAAAGTAAAAAAAGTTGAATGCCTGATTTAGCTGGTTGCGGATCCGCATCGCGGATCCCGCATCAAATGCTGGATCCCACAAGGGGTGGGGGGGGGGGGGAGGGGTAGATGCGTGAACGTTCTAACCTAACCTATAACCCGATTGAAAAGTAGCCACAATAACCTACTCTAGCCAATCGTTTTTGTTTGCATACGCTCCGCCCCGGTTTAGCTTCTTCAACGTTCTAACCTAACCTATAACCCGATTGAAAAGTAGCCACAATGACCTACTCTAGCCAATCGTTTTTGTTTGCATACGTTCCGCTCCGCTCCGGTTTAGCTTCTTCAACGTTCTAACATAACCTATAACCCGATTGAAAAGTTGCCACAATAACCTACTCTAGCCAGTTGTTTTTGCTTGTAAATATCGAGAGAACAAGAAAATAGAACATTCGCGAAACTACTAGAAAAGGGACTACTACTTTGCCGCCCAACCAAAAACGCGGCAAAACGCCCCAACAAAATGCGTTCCGTTTTAAAAAAAAATTACAACTTTTTTATTTATCAAAAGTGATATTTTACGAAAGAAATACTAAATTAACTTTGATTGACGTAAAATAAATAAACAAACATAAATTGCAAGTTAAATGAACGTTTTTATTAAAATAGGTATTATTAAAAAACGCTTTCCTCCTTTTTTTAGAGACTTCTCATCTTTTCAAATATGCGTACAGCGAAACGTAGATAATGTTTTTTGACCACAGACAATATTTAAACATATTATTTGCATTGCGTTACATAATTTTACAAAGTATTTTCAGATTTTCAAAAAATCATATCTTAAAAACTATTGAATTCCGCAACCTGAAACTTTCAGGAAGATGATCAAATGACCCCAACATGATGCTAAAAATTGGACGCCCTAGCGAGTAGGTCATCCGCTAAAGGTGAGCCAGAAGTTGTTACAAAGTGCACATATTTATCAACTGCTACGGTTCAACCGGTCCGACATGGACGAGAATGGCCGCAGATCGCACGAATAGGCGGTCCAACAGTGGAGACCATCATGCTGATGAAGAAGAGAAAGATAAATCACGATATAGAGTTACACTAAATAATACAGCACATTAGGTATACTTACTGTTCCATATATGTTACGAGCATTTCAAATTGTTGCGCACTCATTTTCATCGTGGACTTTCGGGGTTTTTGAAAATCCGGCAATCAAAGTCGCATGTATCACGAACCTAAGCAAGATCAAGATAACTATGTCAACAGGCAAGAGAGAGACTGTTTGTTTACAAACATGTCAAAATCGCTTATTATTAAAGTCCGTCAAAATAATAAATAGACACCTTTTTAATCGGCAAATACGGTCAAAAAGGTGTTTGTGTTTTGGCTGGTTAGTCATTTTGTCACTACAGTGCTACCAACTTAAACATAAGGAATAACGCAACTCACGGTGAGTAAACGTCAATCGAATAGTGATGAACGAATGCGACTCACTCGGACTCACACTCGCAAATACTCGATGGTCACTTTTCACAGTGAATGCTCGATTAACGCGATCGTAAAGTCATTCGATTGGCTCTGTGCAACTCCCACTAAGCACACAGAAAGCAGAGAGGTCTCCCGGCTCACGCTTTGTCAGCTCTTCATCATATCGCACTTCCAGGGCTCAGCCATATGGCGTCATTGGTATGTGAAGAGCCGTGAGACTTAACTCCATCCTTCTTAAGTTCGAAGTTCGCTTTCGTCAATCAATGTGTGTAAATAGTGTCCAAGGTAGTCAAGTTATCTCGTAGGTGGAGGACGTTTTAAAAATACAATTTAATTACATGTAGAGCGTCTATTCTCTTTTACACCAAGTCTAAGACTAACTTACAAACTACTTATCAACTAGGCGTTGAGCACTCTAGGTGCCTGGCGCGACAACATCCGCCTGTCGACTCAGCGTCTGGACCTATTACTTTGTGGTCATAAGGAAAAGCATTGTTTAGAATATTCTGCTAGGTCCAGCAGCTTTGGTAGAGTCGCCTGACGTAACTCCTTCCTCCTTAAGATCGAAGCTCTCTTCTGGAGGAGAATTCTCTTCTGGAGCAGAGCTTCGATTGAACATCTGTAAAATTCTTAAGCGGTACTTATATGCTAGAGTACACTATAAAATCAAAAGCGCTACATAAAGTCCAATTGTCCAAATGCTAACACCTCTCACTGAGTTAATTGACTTTTCACTTTCACCATTTTCACTAACACTTTTCGTCAGGGCATAGGAGAGGAACTTCTGATTGCGAGGTCCACTCCCTCCAGGTTCATAGGTGTACCAGAGATAGTGTCTGCAGGCTGGTTTACAGTGGGCAGGTTTACTATGGGCAGCTTCGCGTACTTGAGGTCGTCAGTATATGTACGGTGTATTCTTAGACTGATCTTTCCAACTTGAACCTCGCAAGTGTCGTCGAGTGTAAGTATGTAGGTTCCATGGATCTTCTGATGGAACACTTTGTTGATGCAGGTCCGCGAGAGCAACCTTTCCTCTTTGCTGTAAAGTATCCATCTGTTGGGCTGGATCAACTGTATTTTCATATTTTCGATAGAAACTGGAACTTGAATACATGACGTCACGGTTTCAGCATACGTCATAAGCTCGCTGATGCATTTGTCTTGTTTGTAGTGAGAAGTGTCATCATCGAGACACAGAAAACTGGAGTCTTCAATTTCCTTGCATGGTCGAGCGAGCAGTCTGATCTTTAATCCTTTCACCAGGATGTAAGGGTATTTGGGTAGGATAACAATGGTGTAGTTTTGGGATAATACGGGTAAAGGTAAAAGTTTGTAATAGATATAAGTGTCTCTACTAATCAGTGGTATTTCTAGGAGATAATTGATTTGGTTACCCTTAAAATAAGCCTTTAATGTAATACTTTGTTCAATTCTGACCAAATTTTCCAATTTCGGTGGAAATATAAAATTTTCTACTTTGTCTATATTTTCTAAAATATGCAGCAGCTCACTCGACTCTATGATAGATTGGTGCAAGATACCAACTTTACTTAAAGCTAAGTTAGTTTCGATCTCATTCAGTCTAATATGAAGAGACTGAAAATTATGAATCAACAAGTTGTATGTGTTAATAATTTGACTTCCAAGGTGATTAAAATATTCCGTTTGCAGGATTTCAGTCACTTCAGTGGTTACCCGTTTGATTGCTGATTTAATCTGAATGAGGTCGTCATTTAGTTTAAATGTGGTATTTGCCAAAGTATGTACCATTTCAGTGATCAACGTCAGTTTGCGGTTACTCTTATTTTGATTGGTCTTTACTTCGCTGAGAATTTGATCATAACGAATAGCGTCGTCATTGTCAAGGTTTCCGGTTATGATTTTTATAATTGAACCAATGGGGTTAATGAGTCCACGTTTTACTCGGATGGTTGGTGCAACTTGCTGAAGCTTTTCTACTGTATATATTTTTTATAAAATCTGATTGTATTCTTAAATCTATGAAAGTACAAGTAAAGTTCTTATCTAAATAACTAACTAACCTATTGAGTTGCGATGTCCTCACTACATTTGTCTGCAAATCGTCCGCGACTGATTGAAAGTCGAGAGTCTTTGCTATTATCCAGTTGTCGTTGCTAAGTACCGCTACGCCATACTTGACGGGCAGGACGCCTGGGTTACTATTTAACGCCTGGTGTTAAAGTGCGTGGAGACGTACCACCATGGCCACTGACAGGATGAGCAGGTGCCTGCAATGGACGTTTTACATTCTGAACTGGTACTTTTGTGTCACGGTGACCGACTCGAATAGGGACTATATTTCTATCGGTTTCTCCTATAACTAAAGCTTGTGAGTACCGGGGTTTGTCCTTACATCAGCGCTTATTTGTATCTTTTGCGTAAATTGTATCACCGGGTTCTATTGGAAATTCTGCTTCACCTCCTCTTTTCCTAATGATTTTTTCCTTTTTCTTGGCGGTCTGCTCTGCTAGATGGTTATAAAGGTATTTTGTGCGTTTAGCGTGATCTTTAACTAATTGTTGGGTGTATTGTTTTTCGAAATTAGCGTCAAAAGCGTGTCTTGAATCTGTGTGTCCTAGCAGGACTTCGAACGGGGTTAAACCTGTGGTAGAATGGATACTATAGTTGTATGCCATTATGGCGTAAGTCATCACCGATGCAGCATCTGTGAACTTATGCTCGTATTTGGCTAGCCTGTAAATTTCTATTATGGTAGTGTGAAATCTCTTTATAAGAACCATAGAGTTAGGGTTATTCGGGGTGCCTGCCTATGTGTAGATCGACTTTGTGTAGTAAGAGGAGTTCTTTCATTAATGAGTTGTTAAATTCAGATCCAGTATCTGAGCAGATTTTCAGGGGTATGCCATAGAAGGAAAAGTATTTTATAAGAGCTCTAACCACTTCGGGGGTAAAGCGGTTGGCGATTTCAAAGGCTTGTCCTATTTTTCTGAAGGAATCTATTATAGTTAGGTAATAGCGACCTTCTATAGAAAACAGGTCGATAAATATCTCCTCTAGAGGTTTGGTCTGGGTTTGGGTTAGATGAAGTTGAGGTTTGATGCAGTGGCGGTTTTCCAGGGGAGGCAACTTAGGCTGCGCCTCACCTCTCACTATGCACCCTACCTACCACCTACATCAAAATACAAATACATAAATACACTTAGTGTACGGTACAATATTTTTTTATTAATTAATCTATAGTATAAAAACTAGCCTACTTCAAAATTGGATATCCTGCCGAAATTCCCGGGATCATCGCTGCACCGAAAACCATTTTTATTTTACCCACCCGCGGCGCGACCTTCTGTACGTAGCCATAGCACACAATTTGGTTTGCCTATTTGGACTGCTGTAATGCTGCTGCGGCCGGCAACGTGAGGCTGGATGTTTTAAAAATTGTCTAGCGCCTATATTTTACAAATTTAACGGGACGATTTTGGAGAATCCTATTACCTTGTATCTTGAGGGGCAGAGAGGCGCCTTCAGTCGAGCGCCTAACGAAGGAAGGAGATATATTCGTTGTATTGGGTAGAGTGAGAAGACATGTCACATCGATGAGTCCCGAAACCACAACCGAGACGGTTCGGCGCCATTCGCCAGAATTGCCATCAGTCGCGGACCGGACACGGCTAGCTATTGACGCGTTTTTATTCTTTTAATTTGTAGGTAGGCCAGTCTCGCGGCAGTTCGTGCGTAATTTGTCATGTACCCAAGATTTGATATTGTAGCTTTATTACTAATAACCCCGTTTGCATTGCGCAATGAATCGGAAAAATCTGATATCATTAAAACGTGTTTCCGCCCCTGTCCTGCATTAAATTTTTTGTATAAAAATCACTTAAAGAATGGTAGGAAAACGTTCGTCCGTTCATTTCAAAGCTCGTGGTATGATCGTTATATTTGGCTATGCGGAAGTACCTACTTGCAAAAATTGTATTGCTGGCCGTGCGTTCTTTTGAGCCGTCATAAATCTACATTTTACTTATTTTAATGACTGTGATATGAATGACAAAATGTCTGACTGAGAGATTTTTATCTAATAAGTATGCTGACTATACACTTACACATAAGTTATTAGACGTTAAGATCGGTGAAAATAGAACGTTTATTTTTAATATCTTAAACTTTCCATAGTATGGAGCCCTAAGTCTGCAAGTATGACCCGCACTTGGCCTTTTTTTCTATCGGGCGGCGCGGCGCCTCAGTAAGTATCGAGGGCCAAAGCCGCCACGCCACTGGTTTGATGGGATTTCTGTCGTACTTCATCTTACGACAGATTTCACATGAATTTATCACGCTCGCTATTATCTGATCCATATTACGCCAAAAGTAGGTGCGTTTAATGTGGGCTAAGGTTTCTCTAATGCCACGATGACATGTCTTTCCATGATGGTATTTTTTTACTAGATCCAGTTGTTCGTTTTCATCGTCGACATAGATTACGCGTTTGGTGCATTCAAAGAATTGTACAAGGTCTTTTTTGAAAAGGAAGATTACGGCTTCTGTAAATTGTCTGCGATGTTCATCGTTCTCAAAATAGATAAAATATTTCGTTTTGTTTATAATGAATTCTTTAAGAAACTGTTTCACCAAGTCGCGTCGGTTGCTTGGCAGGTGAACTTCTAAGATTCTCTGTTTCTTTCTGGATATGTCGTTTACTGAGAGTTTATCAATTAACCATGTGAATACTAATATTTGATTGGGCTTAGTGTCGATGGCTTCTTGCAGAATAGGGATTCCTACCGATTCAGTATCTTCGGCAGAGAGAGCGGTTTCCGTTTCTGAGGGTTTCTCAGATGCTGTGATAGTACCACTGGATGGGCTTGCTATGGAATATAGGGATCTTTGTTATAACGAAAGTGTCCTATCGGTGTCTGGATCTATTGTCATAGGGCGTTCGGGGTTTATGGGATTTTCCGGAGTTTGTGCTAGCGTTTTCTCTTGAAGCTTTCCCATTTCCTCTATTTCCTTGGTTAGTTTTCTTATCTCCTTTATTCTGTCTTCTTCTTCGTCCACGTTGCCTTTAGTAGAAATTTTGTCGTCTAATGCGTTGATCCTGATGCGTGACAAGGCGTCTGCGTTAGAATTTAATTTTCCCTTTTTGTATACTGTTTCAAAATCGTGTTCGGCAAGTCGTAAGCGCCAACGGGTGAGCCTGCTATTGGTGTCAGTGAGTGATTTTAGCCATTGTAGAGGCTTGTGGTCGGTTACCACAATGAACTTCTTTCCGTATAGATAAGGTCTGAAATGTTTGACGGCCCAGACTATGGCGAGCAATTCTTTTTCGGTAGTACTGTACCGAGTTTCGGCGTCATTTAGGGTTCTGCTCGAATAAGCTACTGGAAGATCTGATCCAACTGGTCCCTGGCTTAATATTGCGCCGACTGCAAAGTCAGAGGAATCCGTGGTCAAGTTGAATAGTTTATTGGGGTCCGGATATTGTAGTATAGGTGCGTTAACCGTGCTCCTTGAATTTCTGAAAAGCTTCGATGTATTTTTCATCGCTGATGGGCATAGCGCGTTTTTTCTTTAGTCTAGCTGTCATGGGCTGTGTTATTTTGGCAAAATCTTTGATGAAGCGTCGATAAAAGCCAATAAGTCCGAGGAAACTCTTTATCTCGGTGGTCGTTCGAGGTAACGGATATTCAAGGATGGTTTTGATCTTGTCGTCGTTGGGTTTCAACGCCTCGCTGGTGATGGTGTGTCCAAGGTACAGGACCTCCTTTCTTAGGAAGTCAGACTTATCTAATTGTACCTTGAGGTTAGTTTTGCGTAGTCGGTCAAAGACCAGACGTAGCTTCTGTAAGTGCTCTTGTAGGCTTGACGAATAGATGATTATGTCGTCTAAATAAACAAGACAATGGATACCTTGTAGTCCACGCAGTACGTTATCAATAGCACGTTGAAATGTAGCTGGTGCTGTCTTTAATCTGAAGGGCATGCGTCTAAATTCAAAGTAACCTGTCTGAGTTGTAAAGGCTGTCTTCTGTTGGCCTTCTTTAGCTACTTCCACTTTTTGATAACCGCTCGCCAGATCAAGGGTGGTAAAGTAACAGCTTCTTCCCAGTTTATCAAAAAGGTCGGTGATATTCGGCAATGGATATTTGTCGTCAACTGTTAATTCGTTCAGCTTTCTATAATCGACTACTAGTCGATATTTCTTTTCATTCGACGCGTCAGGTTTTTTAGGGATTAAGTGTACTGGGGCACTCCAGGGAGAATAAGACTCCTGGATAATGTCGTCCTTTAGCATTTTTTCTACCTGACTATTTATTTCCTGATTCATAACCTGGGGTTGTCTGTAAGGCCTGATAAAAATTGGGTCTTCGTTTCGTGTTCGGATTTGATGTTTTACGTTATTTGTGAAAGATAGCGGTATTTTTTCACAATAAAAAATGTCCTTGTATTCCATGCATAAGTTATTGGTGGCTTTTCTTTCCTCTTCGTTCATGTGATCTAAATTGAGTTTTGAATTAAGATTTTCTACTAGCCAGTCGTCTACTTCTAGGTCGCACATTTCCACGTCATTGATGTTAAATAGTTGGCACGTCTCACTAGTAAATTCTATTACTTTGAACGGTTGTTTTACTGTGATCTTATACTCTTGGTCAGTACTGTTTTGAATAACTGTTGTAGCATAGCCATTCTGACATCTCACTAAACTGAAGATACTTCCCTGTGTGTAAATCCGTTGTTTTTTTTACGCGTTGTTCACATCTTGGTGCTAGAGTAATGATATACCTAGTCTGAGTTGTTACAGATAATAGGTATAGAAGTCGCATCTGTCATCAACGTGTGCGTTTTCATGTCAATTTTCGCAGCTAGTTGTTCTAATAGGTCCAGTCCAATAAGTCCGTCATAGTGAGAGTCTATGTTATACACATAAAATATGTGGAAGCCTTCGCACTGGAATATTGGCAGCATAGGGATATCTATCACCTCATTATATTGGCTGCTAGCGTGAGTACTTATAACCTCGAAGGGTCCGAACCTTTTATAGTCTTGAAAGTACTGCTCGGTTTTTCTGGGGATTATAAAAGATCGGGTTGAGCCCGTATCAATCATAAAGTTTGCTGAAATTTCGGGTATGTGTAAATAGGGCAACTTGAGGTTTCCATTGTAATTATTTTTTATCATTTCGGATCGTTGTTCGTAGTTATGACGTAAAAATTTTGATCGTTCTGTTCGAATTGTTCTACTTCATACTCATAGTGGTCTTACATTATAGGAACATTTTCGTCAGTCAAGCAATGTTCATTCGTTCCTTCATACTCTACTGGTATCCATTCACACTCGTCACTATAACACTGTTGTTCGTTACTTTGTTGCAGTTCTAATTCATTTACTTTGAGCCCAGAAGGTCTAGCGGTACGCATAGAAACGTCGGTTGTTATCGGCTGTGGGGGCCTTGATGCATTTTGGGGATGCGTATAGCCAAACTGAGTTGGGGGCTTGTAGCCAAATTGGTTAGGTTGCGGTCTAAAGCCGAATTGTTTTGGTGGTGTGTAGCCAAAATTCTGCTGGGCAGGCCTATATCCTAATTGTGGCTGTTTTTTTAGCGTTGGGCGATAGCCAGTTTGAGGTGTAAAACCGAATTGAGGTCTGTAGCCTGAAGGTTGTTGGGGAATTCGGGGTCTATATCCAAATTGTTGGGGTGCTGCAGGAGGTTGCAGTTTACTTTGGGGGATGCCAAACTGCCATTTGGGTTGCATTTGTGGTTGTTGTTGGAATTGCCTAGGTGTATTATTTGCAATACCAAATTTAAAAGAATTGTGTGTTGGTGAGTTCTGAGTAAAAGCCACGGGCCTCGGTGGCATGACGTTTGGTGTCTTGGTCATTTTATTTCGCGCGTTGTATTGAAAAAGAAAGTTGACTTCTTCTAACACAATGCTCAATGCATTTTCAAGTCTAGTAGTTCCCTTTAACCTTACAATACGGAGCAAATCTTCGGGCAAGGTATACAGAAACACGTTCAATGCCATGTTGTCGTATATTATTACTTTACTAGCTCTGAGCGCGGCGTCTTCGATCACGTTTACTTTGGCAATCAATATACTCCTAGTATGCTGTATTCGGTTACAGAATTCTAGATATGACTCTCCGCTATTCATTTTGAGCGTCTCGAGCTCTATCGCAATGCATTCCTCCGACCGCGGATCACCGAAATGTTGCTCTAAAGCATGTTTTAACGCGTTCCAAGTTCCTAAATCCTGTCGTTCACTGATAAGGCTAGCTGCTTTGCCTATTAATTTTGACGTTATTACATGACAAACGTATAAGTCTTGTTCCGCGTTACCTTCTACTCGGCAACATCGGATTACATATTCACATTTTCTTATAAATAAATTTAATAGCTTTTCGTCACCGAAACATGACGTCGGCTAGTTCTCTCGGGATTTGTTGAATATTTTCCATTTTACTTATTTAATAAAGAGAAGGTAACTCTATTTTCTAATTTAAGAAATCAATCACAATATTTTACTTAAAAACTAAGTCTAACGAAAGAGTTATAACTATGGTTTGGGGCCAAATCGATTGTCAGAAACATCCTACCAAACTCTTCCAGACACTTATAACTAAAACGGAATAGGAATGGTAAGCAGACATTCCTGTCTACTTACCATTCCTATAGTGAAGTAGATTTACTCACAGACTGCCCATGTCCCTCCTTTGTGTGAGCCTTAGACGTTGGTAGTCCTCTTCGTTGTATCGGGTGAAGATAGTTTTCCCCACACGCAGTTTTCGCACATAGAGTTCGACGTATTTATTTGTTGGTTCGATTTCCGTTTATAACGCGTGAAAACGTTCGTCACGCTTACTGATTTGAATTTACGCGACGCGGAAATCCTACCGGCTGCGCCAGTCAAGTTATCTCGTAGGCGGAGGACGTTTTAAAAATACAATTTAATTACATGTAGAGCGTCTATTCTCTTTTACACCAAGTCTAAGACTAACTTACAAACTACTTATCAACTAGGCGTTGAGCACTCTAGGTGCCTGGCGCGACAACATCCGCCTGTCGACTCAGCGTCTGGACCTGTTACTTTGTGGTCATAAGGAAAAGTATTGTTTAGAATATTCTGCTAATTCCAGCAGCTTTGGTAGAGTCGCCTGACGTAACTAGGTATTATATTATTTATTATTATATTCTAAAATCACATGTCAGCGCGTCGATTTTTCTTGGAGGATGCTGGAGACAGCTCGAGCCCAAGACGAACTTCAAACAATCCATGTGATGAACCACGATCGTTCCACAGCTCGTGCTGCCAGCGACCCTCTGGCAGATGTAACGGAGAACGAATTCAAAAACATATATCGTTTTACCAAGGCCCAGTTTGAGTTCTAACTCAGAAACCGAAGAAACCATGATGGGTATC
Source organism: Argyresthia goedartella (assembly GCA_949825045.1). Lineage (NCBI taxonomy): Eukaryota > Metazoa > Arthropoda > Insecta > Lepidoptera > Argyresthiidae > Argyresthia > Argyresthia goedartella. Next base: position 26,840,331 of record OX463812.1, on the reverse strand, counting down.
TATGTATACAACCAAATTGTTATAGTACCTACTTAGATTTTTCTTCATTTTAGATTTATTTTAAACGGTTTTTTTCTAGGGCTGGAACATGATGAGGATGTACCAGGCTGGCAACGAAGTTACAGAACGAAGTGCCATCACAGATATAATTCGATGGGAATTGCGGGACCAGAATAATGCAACAATAAAATGTTTTCCACTGTAAAACGGAATAAAATAAAATTGTTTTTTCATATAAATAAATGTTTATTATACTTATAGTAAGTAAGGTACGTATAGTCAACACATAAATATGTAAAGTCGCCGTCAATAGAAATTGTGGACTATGTAAACAAACCGTTTTCTTGAGAAAACCTTGGGGTTCTGTCACGGAGTCTCACTGAACATTATTCCAACTCATGCAGCATCAAGTCTTGCCTGTTATTCACTGTATTTCATCATGATATATTCAATAATCACCAGTTAATTACGGAAAATCAGACAGACAGACGGACGGACAGCGAAGTCTTAGTAATAGGGTTCCGTTCTTACCCGTTAGGTACGGAACCCTAAAAATGTATCCTTAGAATTTGCGTAACTACCTATGCTTGTTTTTATTATTTGTTTCAGATAGAGAGATATATAATGGGCTGGTAACGTTGGTTTAAATAGTTCCATGGATCTTCTGCCTACACCGCCAGAAGGACGATAGTCAAATTGTCCACTTGACAGCCAATGTTTACTTTAGTTTAGCAAGGCTCTCCCGTTGATACGCCGACATTTCCTACAGTAACCGTCACGACCAATCAATCAATCAATAATCAATTCTGTACTGCGTCGAGATTGCTGTCATATTTTTTTGTCATCGAAGTCTGTATTGTCTTTAAAAATTTGTGACGTACGAGTATTTATTTATTTTTATTTTATTTTATTGTATTTGGGACATCAACAGCAAATAATATAGAAAAGTTACAATAATAAACAATACAAGAATAAAGCCAGTTAGAGATATCCACAGAAGATACAGAAAAAAGTAGAAGAAAAACTTATTAACATATACGTATATTCAACATGCAAAAATATTTGAATGACTATAGTCTATTTGAATATAAACCTATTTTATTCGTGATGCTATTTATTCCGTCATTTTGTCAGTTCATTTTGCGATTTCCTAACATTGTGAAATTTTGGATTGTGTCACTTTCATTCTCAGGGTACGATATTTTAATCATATACCCATCTCAGATAGTTCACCTATTCATAGACAAAGACAACATGGCGCTTTGTTTACATAGTCGACAATTCCTATTGACGGTGACTTTAGCTTATAAACCACCACCGAATTCCTCAACCAGCTGATCAACACTTGAAGCCTAACCTTTTTCCACTTTTCTGTGGATTTTTTATCACCGCTTCCATCACTATTTAATAAAGCAGTCAAGGCCTCCCAAACGTTTTATATGAGAAATTCTCCCCTTTGCATTGGTGGTGGGTTTAGCAGATCACCGTGTCTGAAAAAATAAAGCCACATATTTATCAACTGCTACGGTTCAATCGGCCTAACATGGATGAGAATGGCAGCAGATCGCACGAATTGGCGGTCCAACAGTGGAGGCGATCATGCTGATGAAGAAGAGAAAGATAAATCACGTTAAAGGTTAAGTTCAACAAATTACACTAACTAAATACAGCACATTAGGAACACTTACTGCTCCATATATATGTTACAAGCATTTCAAATTGTTGCGCACTCCTTTTCATGGTGGACTTTCGGTATTTTTGTAAATCCGGCAATCAAAATCACAAGATCAAAATATGCGAGACTGTTTGTTTACAAACATGTCAAAATCGCGTATTATTGAAGCCCGTCAAAATAATAAATAGGCACCTTTTTAATCGGCAAATCGTTAAAAAAGGTGTTTGTGTTTTGGCTGGTTGTTCATTTTGTCACTACAGCGTTACCAACTTAAACATAAAAACGAACGCAACTCACGGTGAGTAAACGTCAATCGAATAGTGATAATCGAATGCGGACTCACTCGGACTCACACTCGCAAATACTTGCTTGTCACTTTTCACAGTGAATGCTCGATTAACGCGTTCGTAAAGTCATTCGATTGGCTTTGTGCAACTCCCACTAAACACACTGGTACATGCCCGTGTCGGCGGGGGCGCGCGGGGGCGACGCGAAGCAGCACTTTGCTCACCAGTGCGCTACTGCCAATGCCTGAGATGATCACGTCGTGAAGCAACTTCATATCCGCGAATAGTCTTCTCTGTCTGTCTGTCCGCTAACGACACCAAGCTTCGCTCATGTGGGACTGCATTAAAACTAGTGAGGTAGAGATAACCCAGCTGTCTGTTAAACTTATTCTGGACCGATTCGAGTCCGACCATGTGTGTCGACTCGGGTACTTTTATTTAAAGGTACCGTTTGGGCGAAAGCTTGTTTGGAATACTTTGGATACCTAAAGTATTGATACCGGCTACCGAAATGCTACTTAAACGGTCAGATACCTTTAAAAAGACCCGGTCAAGACCGTTGTTAAAGGTAACTTTTCAGTCCCTGGTGTCGAGTATATAGGTGACCAGACGGGTGAGGTCTACTCCAACACAATGCGGACATAGGGAAAGTACAGCTGTTTGAACGCCAGGGCAGACTGCAGAGGTTTGGTCGCTTGATAAATGAATCCCTACATTTTGGAAGCTTTTAATGCGATATGTTCGTAATGGGGCAAGAAAGTGAGTTTGCTGTCCAAAATAACGCCGAGGTCTCTAATTACATAAACCCTACCTATCTGCTGATTATATTAGACATAATTAAATTGAATGTCAGACCGCTTTGTAGAAAAAGTGAGGGACTGGCATTTCTTAGGGTTAAGATCCAGGCTGTTACGCTGGCAGTAATCACAGAGCCTGTGCAGGAAGGTCCTACTGTAGATTGAAACAGTCTGTCACGTCCCCGACAGGCATAAAAACTTTGGTGTCGTCGGCTTACATAAGAAAGCGGGCGAATCTAAAGCACGACGCGATATCGTAAAGGCACCGTTGACCTGTCCTCAGGAGTGGACAGAGGCGATCCTTCAGGAAGAGATCCGTTGATCTGACTCTGACTCCCCACGCTCCAGAAGACCCCCGATGATGAATTAGTTATCATTCATCAACTTAGTTCTCTACCTGCGTGCGAGTGTCTCACGGTCAATACAGGTCCCGAAGTCGAAGGTAAGCCGAACAACGCCAGAACAAGCCAGCCAAGCCGTCGGCCTTATTCAAGCAGGGCCGAATCAGAGTCAAGTGGCTCGGCAGCTCAACCTCAGCAATTCTGCTGTTCGACGTGACGACAGGATGTTTCTAGAAACTGGTGTCTATGTCCGAAGAAGAGGATCTGGCCGAAATCGCGTCAGTGAGCGGGTTCATCGATTTCTGGTAACGGTTACAAAATCGTCACCGTGACACGGTCCGGCGGCGACAAAGGCTTCAGCCATGCTGTTGTTCAGTCGTTGGACAGTGAGAATTTCACTTGCAGAAGGCAGCTTGACTGCACACAGTCCAACTACAGGTCCGAAATTGACCCCAGCACATCGGCAAGCCTGACTCCGATTTGCAAGACATCATTTTAATTGGACTTTGGATCAATGGAAGACTGAATTGTTTTCGGATGATTGCAGAATTTCCTGCATGATAATAATGGGAGGGAAAGAATATACCGAAGGCCTTCAGAGCGATTCGCACAATTCTGCATCCGTGATCGCGTTGCTTATGGCGTGGCGGTGGATCTTTTATGGTCTGGGGAGGAATTTATTTAGAAACCAAGACGGAATTTGTTCGTTCGTCGTCGTTAGGTTGATCAGATCCATGAAAAACCGTATCCGGTTATCTCTTATCTCATCAGAGAGGTTATCAGAGCAAGAATAGGCAATACTTCTTATAAAAATGTGATTTACCGTTTTTATTTGAACGTGCGACGAAGCGTCTCCTTTTCAGAATTGGTCAAAAATGCTTTAGATGATGTTCAGATGTTATCCTCTACAGGCCGCAATTCTCAGCTGATTCTTTCGAATTTTTGTTAACAGGTTCGATAATTAAATAGTTTTTTTCTGTCGATTAGGTTTTAGGTTTTTTTTTAAAATGGCGGATATGTGGGGGTTTTAAAATTTCAAAAACCGCTACAGTCCAAACAGTTTGACAGATTATAACGAATGAGGTGTCGTTGGATTTGTGGAGACCGTGAGAGTAACAAGCTATATAATTTTAGTGCACAGTAAATAGGATGGAAGTTAATTTAATTTAATAATAAGTTTAATTTTATAATAACTTTAAGACCGCAAAATGTAGTTTACAAAGTTATTGATTACTTTCATACTTAATGTACGTAACCAGGTGCATTTGTAAGTTTGTATGTTTTGAAAATAAAGTGTCACACGCGAGGTCTACAGCTCACAGAGCCACAGTTTAATAAATGACAATTTTATTTAACCATTAACATGACTTTTATTCTATCAATAAAATTACCCAGATTGTACAACTCCTTAAAAACTGTGGACATACACACCATACCCGTATGTTCTAAACAATAATACCAAAAAAGAAAAGTCTAGTCCTTAAAATGCGCTCTAAGCTAATTTGGACGGGGCCATCGATTTTATTGCTCTCAATAGTATGTACTAGTGGTTCTGTGAGAACAGTAGACCTCGCTTTTTTAAAAGCTCAAGCTTGTAGTTCTGCTAGAAGTGCATTAGAAATTTTATGATCGATGATGAGTCAGTCAGTGACAAAATTACGGAAATTTGAACAGTTCCGTCATTTTGTCACTGACTGACTATGTTGTACATCAAGCTAGATTCAGGTGTCTAGCTTGATGTACAAAATAGTGACAGGGGGTCAAAAATCCCCGAAATGCTTCCCCCTGCCACTGCTCTCTTTTGGATATTTTTTCGCAACATCTTGTGTAGAACGATGTGCTTACTGTGCCTCTCCAATTCGATTGAAATCCGTCGATAAATAACGGTACAGCAAGCTTTCCCCCTTTCCCCCCTATATCCCACCCAATCAAGTCGCGATCGACTAAAAAATTTAAACAAATCAAGGAAATTGTGTGCCTATCTTAGTCAAAATCGGTTGAAAAATGCGACCTGTAGTCGAGGCAGACAGAGGACAAAGGCATTTTTGGCCAATTTTGAAACTGGACGCAAAACTGAGGGATGAGGCCTCATTTTCCGAAGGATAATTTCTTCGTATTTGTTTGCTTATGTTATGAATTGATTGATTTGAATTGTCAATCCATAACTAGTCAGACATTTCTATCAGGGGCCAGGCGCATAGCCCAGTTCTGCCGGCAGGTTATGTGGTATATAGGGTGCAACAAATCTGCCAACAACAAGCTTCCGCTCCCACCGCTCAGCTATGTATGTACATTTCCAGGATCGACACGAAAACGACCTGCGAGGACGTTGAACGTCACATCCTGGAAAAGCTGAAGAGGAATACACCGTCTGGTCTCAAGGAGGCGAAGGTACAGATAAAGGTTTGAGTTTCTTTCCTTCAAACTTCGGCTGCCGGTGGACCTCAAGACGATGTTCCTGGCCAAAGATTACTGTTTACCGACGCTACAGGGAAGCGAGAAAGAAGATTAAAATCCCTAGCTAGGTTAGATAATATTTTGTGTGTGTTTATAATAAATTATGTATCTCTATTTATAAGGTATTTATTCATATGGGTTTTTGTTAACCTGAAATAAAGATTATTATTATTATTTTTAAATCTTTGTAGTTAGATTCTAAGAGGATGTTAGGGAAATCATTCTGAACAATGTTCACAGTGAAACCCATTTGATCAGAGCAACTTTATTTTTCTGAATTGAGGTCTGTTCCTTTTTGTTCTTTTGGTAAATGAGACAACAGATGATAAACAAAGTATGAATTTATTTAAATTGTCAGTTTGATTACGTTGAGGTCAATTAATGCAAATCTACCGATAGATGCGATATCTCTATGTAGAAAATTGAACAAAAAAACCAATAAAACTTATTTCATACTTCCGATAGGTTTTTTCATGTAGTGTGCTTAACCTTGGAAAACACTCAATCTATCAGTTGATCAGTAGTGCTTGAAAATACTACATATAGCAGATGCAATAGGTTATTATACTCCACCTCAGGCGCTGAACGAAAACATTTGGTTTATTTGTATTAGAACATTAGAAATTGGTACATAAATGTATATTGCTTAACATCAGTATTTTCAAGTCGATAAAATAAATTATTAGTTAGTTCTTTACATCATCAATCATCATACATACATATCACTTTCGTACTTAGGATGAATTATGTAGATATATTTATAATACATAGAAATAATTTCTTCTATTTTACATGGAATGGAACGTGAATGTTTGATGTCCTTTATGCTGTAATCGTCTTTGAAATATTCATGAAAATTAAATTTGACACTGCTTGTAAAAGTCATAAATAGTCACCTATGTCAAAATAATAGCCCACTTATAGTTTAGAAGTTAGGTTTGAGGACAAGCTATACTCCTCATCTCTCGTGCAAGAAAACGGAAGGGCCTTTCGACTTGATAGTTTAGAAGTTAGGTTTGAGGACAAGCTATACTCCTCATCTCTCGTGCAAGAAAACGGAAGGGCCTTTCGACTTGATAGTTTAGAAGTTAGGTTTGAGGACAAGCTATACTCCTCATCTCTCGTGCAAGAAAACGGAAGGGCCTTTCGACTTGATAGTTTAGAAGTTAGGTTTGAGCACAAGCTATACTCCTCATCTCTCGTGCAAGAAAACGGAAGGGCCTTTCGACTTGATAGTTTAGAAGTTAGGTTTGAGGACAAGCTATACTCCTCATCTCTCGTGCAAGAAAACGGTAGGGCCTTTCGACTTGATAGTTTAGAAGTTAGGTTTGAGGACAAGCTATACTCCTCATTTCTCGTACAAGAAAACGGAAGGGCCTATCGACTTCGTTAAGTTTTCAAAAAATAGTCGAGAGAGATTCCACACAACGACATTCCTCAGAAATAGTCGTTCAACAATTCCAGAGTATGTACACGACTGTACTGCTGCGCTTACGATAATGTGAGCTAGTGGATGTACTTATTATATGTATTATTGAAATATTGGGGAAAAATCTTACTCACTATATTGGTTTTCTAGACATAAAAGCATCAAGTAGGGTAGTTTATGCGTTTAGACTTGAATCATGGGATAAAATTATAAGGGGCTGCTAGCCATAAGTGCTTTTTTAAATTATATAGAACACTTCACTTTATATTTCTTAATGTTTGTATTTCGTGTTTCCTTAGAGCTTTTTTATTTGTGTTGATATAACTTTCATGTCACAAGATACATCATGATTTCATGATACATCTCTTGTGGTTCCGGAGATACATGCAAAATCAAAATTAAAACTTTAGCGCGTTTTTCTCGAGAAGTGACTTAACCTAGTTAGTGCGGTTATCGTGAGCGCGGCAGTGTACATGAGCAGAGATTTGTATGGAAGAGTAAACATATTGTTTTCATGTATTTCTTCATCATAAACCAGCCTGAAAATATTATTATTTTCTGTGGAGTATTTCTGGACTATATTTTGGCAGAAATCTCTAACTGAAACTCGTAGGCGTTCCGGGGAGTTTGATGATATCAAACGTTCGAGCGGTATTCCTCACCAAGATGTCATAATGAATCCTCTATTTCTGTAATTTAGTCGGTATTTCGTGTGTGTGAGTGCAGTAAACCAAGTCGATAGGACCTTCCATTTGCTTGCACGGGAGATAATGATAACAGCTTGACTTCAAGCCGTAATCCTCACCAACATATTGCTATTACTTCGAAAGTAAGGTCTATACGATAAGTGGGCATTTTTTCTTTCTTTATGGACTATTTAGGGATACTTCTGATTTTTTTAATCAGTATCTAAATTAGTTTTCATGAAGATTTCAGTTAAGATGATTACAGCTTGAAGGACACAATGTTTGGGGAGTACTCGGCATGATATATCTAGTTTTATTATCTACAGATATCTATTGGATTTCCAATGGCAGAGGTTAGTAGTCTAGGTCAAGGTAAAAATAAATTAATAACAGCTACACATAAACACTCGTAGTTAAAATAATATTTTTTCTCTTAAAGCAAAAATGTATAACGAGAAAGAATCCAACATTAAATTCATCCCATTCTTTCTAAAGAGGTTTACAAATTCGCTATTTATAATTAGTAAGAGGCTAGGAGAGTGGGTGGGTACATAGGTACCTAACCTAACTCGTAACATAATGCAGTCTATGTTCTATACATCTATAATACTGTCATGTTTCTTGTCCGATGCCTTTAGCTTCTGTTGCATCTGAGTCAGCATGTCTTGCATTCGCCGAATCTGAAACGAACATGAAATATAACACATTGATTTAACTGGATGGTTTGTGTGTTGAGACTGTGTTTTAATATATTTTAAGTACACTATAATTTTAAGGACGATGAGGTTTGGTTGTTGGAATGGAATCCATTCTCAACAATATTTACCATGCCATACCATCATGACCTCAATTTAGAAAGGCGGAGAGTGGTGGGTAAACGTATACCACCCACTCATAATGCTTATACTGTTATAATTGACCGAGCGAAGCGTCTCCGTTCAGGATTGGGCAAAAAGCTTTCGTAAGTTGTTATCCTCTACAAGCTTTATTTCTCAACTGATTCTCGTGAATTTTTGTGAGCGTCGATATTTAACTAGATTATTTTTCGATTCAGTTTTTGGAAATAAATCAAAATGGCGGAGATGCAGGGGTTTTATAATTTCAAAATTCCGCTACAGTCCAAACAGCTTGGCAGATTTTAACAATTGAGGTGTCGTTGAATTTTTAGAGACTGTGGGAGTAACAGGTGTATAATTTTAGCGATAAGTCAAGGCTGGGTGTAAGACCGCAAAATGAAGTTACAAAGTAGTGTAGTTTAGGTGCGGCTAATTTTATGCTCCATGTACGTAACCAGGTACATTTATAAGTTAGTATGTGTTATTAAAAGAAAGAGCTAGTATTTTCTGATATTACTGATTTGAACACCAAAAAAGGATCAGCAAAAACACTTTTTATGTTTTAAATATTTTATGTGTACTCAAGTTTATGCTTTAAGTATTTTTTGTTCTTGAATGTTCGCTTCGCTCACCCCCTTTACCCTTCACCTAAGCTACCGCAGCATTTTGCCCTGATATTTGCTGTGCAAATCAATATTTTTAATGTGCAGTTTATTATTTCCCAAAAGAGAGTGTCACTCGCGAGGTCTACAGCTCACAGAGTCACTAGTATACTTAGTTGCCTTAGTGAATGAGTGATGTTAAGTGAACATTAACGCTACCTCCTCGTCTTTCTGCAGTAGAAGTCGGTCGGTGTCCGTGAATGAGGCAGCGTCACTGTTATTGCCCATCGAGTCCCTCTTAAGCTTCCTGTAACACAATGAACTAAGTTAGCTATCATATCAACACAAAATGCAAAAAAATATACAGAATGTTGTTTTGTAAAGTTATGTCCGACTCATGGACGATAATTTACAGCTTCTTCCCCACGTATCGCTAGTAACTAAACATTTGTTTTATTTTACCCTAGCATAGTTTTGATTGACAAATGTTGGTCCAAGAACCGCGGGTGTGCCGCGCGCCCGGTACCCAATATTGGGAGGGCGGTAGCAAGCGATAGAACAAACTAAGGCCACAATATATGTTTATTTCTGCAGCCAGTCGGGAATATTACGAATTTTATAGATCTTTTGCCTTATAATTCCGACCTAAGGCTGAATATTGCATCGCCCATAGGGGAATGTTGATTGAGTTATAAATACAATGCCGAGAAAGAAATTTAGAAACATTTATGTCGAAACTTCTTGAAACAGGGACAACACATAGTTACTCTAATATTCTTCAGTGCAAAATGTTGATATCGTTAATACACGTTGCAACTAAAATCAACAAAGTCATTAAGTTTAGTAATAGTAATAACACTGTTACGAATCTGCAACTTTTTGAAAATTTTGCGAGCTCTATACCTGAGATTATACCTCGCTTTCTCATGGCGTACTGCGCGCGGAAGTTCTCGTAGTGCACACCGCCATAGGTAGAGTCTCGTAGTGCACATAGCCATAGGGAGTGTTCACTTACTCTCGCTCGGCGTGCTGTGAGATCTGCGAGATGCACTGCGCGCGGAAGTTCTCGTAGTGCACAATGCCATAGGGAGTGTTCACTTAACCTCGCTTTCTCATGGCGCGCTGCGAGATCTAAGAGGTGCACTGCGCGCGGAAGTTCTCGTAGTCCGCATCGCTACAGGGAGTGTTCACTTACCCTTTCTCCCTCATGGCATGCTGAGAGATCTACGAGATGCACTGCGCGCGGAAGTTCTCGTAGTCCGCATCGCCACAGGAGTGTTCACTTACCCTCTCTCCCTCATGGCGTGCTGAGAGATCTGCGAAATGCACTGCGCGCGGAAGTTCTCGTAGTGCACATCTTGCGTGACGTCCTTCAGGTCCTGCATGTGAGTGGAGATGAGCATCGTGCGCAGCTTCGTGAAGTCCGAGTGCCGGGGGTTCTCCACTGGAAGTTTTACGATACGAGTCAGCGTGTTTTATTAATTAACCTACCAAAATAAATATTTTTGTTCCCTGGCTAGCCCCCTCATCAAGGGATCGGCAACTAGAATAGCTATTGGACAAATCGCTAAGTTGTCTCATTAATCATCCAATCAATAATTGGCTCACCAACCACAGGAATCGGTTCTACATGGGGTATAAAGTAGTCCAAGTCAAATTGTACGCGTAGTATAAACTATCGCATTTCCAAAATGAGTGCATTCGTCGTACCGTCGACGATCCCCCACGGGTACTGTCGGCCGCGTATGCGTTTGCCGCCCACCTCCAGCAACGAGTCGGCGCCCACCACGGCAAAGGGCGCTGCCGCCTTCAGCTCGCGGTCCTGCTGCTTGAACTCCTCGTCCTCGTCACTGTCGCACTCGGGGAACTGGTAAACCTGGACGGACGAAAAGGATTAATCAAAATCGGTCCAGCAGTTTGGATGCTGGATAGAAAGACACTACGATGCCACGATGCAGACAGATCACGAGTTAAACTTATAACACCCCTCTTTGTACGTCGGGGTTCAAAATGGTGGTTGGCCTAACAAGGAGATAAGGAACCTTGGGATTGCTGCAAAAGACAATACCTAGTCGGTTTCTAAATACTAACACAAGTTTATTACGTCATAAAACCAAAACTACAACTAATATTTAAAAAAGAAGGATTTTTAGGATGAATTCAGATTTTATTGGTATAAAATTGATTTGATCTCCATGGCCAAACAACGATCTTTGCACGAACCATTTTCGTATAAATTTCGGCCACTTCTGGCTTTCCATATTTTTATGAGGTTTAGAACAGAGTTTACCCACCACAATTCGCCATACGTTTTATCCAAAAGGACTGGGCCCTTAGGGCTAGAGGAAGGAAGGACAAACTTAATGTCTTACAGAGCCGATTTCCTGTCGCTGTCGAGCAAATTACGCGACTCCCAATGACGTCATGATTGTCGACCGATGTACACGACGTTGTATTCTTAAAATGTGGGACCAAAAATAATTATATTCGTTAGTAGTTTAAGACACTGGTCACTCTGGGAACGTAACACAAACTTTATAACATACTTGTAGCTTGCCAGCTAATTAAATACAAATAAAGCTGTGTTCTAAATGTGAAAATGAAAACGACATTCTGTTTATTTTCATGCAACATCGATATTACCTATAAAAATTTACTTTTTTCTTTAAAATGAATATGTTTTAAACCAATCAATAAGGGAAAAATTTTGCGATTCGTCCACTACGAAGATTATTTTGAACTTTCATAAGAAAGGTTGGTCATACAGAAAAATTGCAAACCACTTGAAATGTTTATGAATATGAGAAACAGGTTCCACAAGGTTCTTGAGGACTGTATTTTGATACACAACTGCATTCGTTTTTACGCCTTTCTCACAAAAATGTACCTCAGTTAAGCCCCAATAAGAGACTCCCAACCAAACCATGAGCGAGGATGGAAAATGACCTCGTTGGACACGCGGAATACGGTTGCTCGCTTCTTCACTGCTGTGTGCGTACACCTTATCATTTTGTTTGTTGTAGCTCTCTTCTACGGTGAAAATTTTTTCATCCGAAAAAAGAATTTCCCGATGCTTTTTTCCCGCGTACCGCTTCAACAAAGCGCGGCATCTCTTCAGTCTCAGGTCCATTAAACGAGCATCCAAACGATGTCCTGTTTTTCTTCGATATGCCCTAAGCCCTAAGTCTTCATTTAACACCCTTTTCACCGTGGTCCTTCTTAACCCTACTTCTGCTTACGTATGGGATTTCTTTGAATTCGCGCCTTCACAGCTTTTATCACTGCTGGAGTCCTAACAGAGCGAAGGCGACCACTTCTTGACCTGTCATCTACACTAGAGTCTTCATTGTATCATTTTATGGTACGATAAACGAATCTTTTGGTTATATTCAAATTTTTCAGTAAGTCGAAAATCTGAATTGGCGCGTAACCGCAACGATGCAACGCAATAACTGCGACACGGTCTTCTTTAAGTGTCCACTCCATTTCTAAAAATGAGGAAAATTCTAAAAACTACACATTTTTATTTTCATGAAAAATTCGAAATTCGAATTCAATAAACTTTTTTGTGGCCAGCGTTCTAAATTCAAAAGTTTTTATTGTGTGACAGAACTTATGACCTGACTGTGTATGATGATAACTGGGCGCAACTAGTCTGTGATTATTTCTTAGGTTAACATTACAGCTATCGCTAATGTTAAGGTACATGTTTTCGAAAATGAAATCACTAGCTACAGTTACTATGTCAATTTCTTTAAAAAGTTCTCTTAAGGAGTCTGTTTGTTCTAAATTATAAATTGCTTGAATAAAATAAATATAGTTTGAACACATATTTTCGAAAATAAATTCATTAGCTACAGTAGTTTGAACACATATTTTCGAAAATAAATTCATTAGCTACAGTTAGTATGTCAATTTCTTTAAAAAGCTCTCTTAAGGAGTCTGTTTGTTCTAAATTATAAATTGCTTGAATAAAATAAAGTTAGTTTGAATATCCGCTGCTTTCCCCCACAACAAGATACCATAGGACATGACACTATGAGAGTAACTAAAATATACTAGCCTAGACGTAGCCACATCCTAGTTTTGTCTGATATTCGGTATTCCTAATAGCGTAAGCCGCAGAACTTAATATACCAACAATTTTTTCTATGTGGGGTCCCCACTGCAATTCGCTATCCATGGGTATTCCAAGAAAATTCGTATCATTTACTAATCCTAAAGTGTTGCTATCTAACATGAACTGCTCTCAACTGCCCGACATTTGGAAGGTTTTACCAGCGTTTAACAACAAATTATTAACTGTGAACCAATTTAAAGTTAAAGACAATTAACATCATCAAAATCTTCTTTTTGTCTTTAAATTTTGAAAACCAGTGAAGTATCATCAGCAAACAACACTATGTCAGTCAATTTCTCCACCATGAAAGGCAGATCATTAATATATCCCAGGAATAAGAAAGGGCCTAATATGGAACCTTGTGAAAATCCAATTTTTACACCCGATCTATCAGATTGAACGCCGTTGACTTCTGCCTTTTGAATTCTATTCCTTAAGTATTATCTTACCAGATCCAACGTTGTATTTCTAACTCCGTCATGATTTAATTTCATTAGTAGCGTATCATGATCAACACACGCAAATGCCTTCGACAGATCGCAAAAAAATACGATAGCATCATGTGCGGCCTCCCATGCCGAATAAATATAAAAAGACCTATATACGTTTTCGATTTATCTCTAGTGAAACCGTACCGTTTAGCATGGAGTTGTTTTGTACGGTTAAGGTGTGAGAGCATTTGATTGAGCATAATATTTTCAAATATTTTACTTAGTGCTGGAAGAACAGATATTGGTCTGAAATTTCAAGGATCACCCTTGTCTCCCGACTTGAACAGAGGTATCAGTTTACTGTGTTTCATGAGGTCTGGGAAACTCCATCGTCAACACATTCTTTGAATATATAAGCTAAGTGTGGGGATAGCCCCACACTAGATAACTGAATCACTGACTTTGAATAATATACCCCACAGGTCCTCGGTATTTTTAAGTTAAGTAGTCTAAAAGTTTTGATAATGTCCTGGGGGTACACATGATGAAATTTTAAATATATATTATTAACGCAAATGTTTGTTTTTAACAAAGTCTTCACGTGGAGATGAATTTAGACGCTCTGTCCTGAGTAAGGGTACATTGGTGAAGAATGTGTCGAAAGCTCGACCAACCTCAGCGTTGGATTTACCAACATCATCACATATCTTTAGGCAGAAATCGTTGTCTGTTCGTATAACTTTGCCAGTTTCACGGTTTATTATTTGCCAAAATGATTTCATACTATTATTTGAATTTTATATTTTTCTATTAATTTGTAAAGTGTTTGCAGTTCTACAAATCAACTTGAAAGTTCTGGAATATTGTTTGACATAGTCATGAAATTTTCTATTAAAGTTATAGGTTTTTTGTTCATAACTACATAACTCTATTTTTACGAGTTCCAAACGTTGCCCAGTCATTAAATTTAGATTTACCGTTATTGTCACTGACTTTCTTTGATTTAAAAACTTTATTGAATTATGTTTGAACAATGTTGAAGAAGTCTGTATATATATATATTTTTTGGGTTCTGTTCATTAAAATCCGATACAGGTAAATTTATATCTAAGTTTTTCGTATACGTCTCTAGTCTATGGAATGTATTATTGAAATGTATGGGATGTATTATGTCCACAAAAATCCTAACACATTTATAAAATATTCCGGTACGTATAAATATTTGATAGCATGTCCTTGGGCAGAAATGAAAGCACGACAATTCCTGTGCATGGAAGCGATCTATTTTGTACAAGCTTCTACCGGAATTTGATCCCATGCTTCTTCTGTAAAAGCTGTGTAAACAAAGCGGACACCAAACTTCTCTCAACCTTTGGTGTCCATTTTGTCGCTACTGTCTTCTTCACCTGGTAGTACAGATTTTCTATTGGATTTTAATCCGTACAATACGGGGGCCAGCACAAAACTGTCACAGACTGGTTCCTCAAGAAGTCTTTTACTACATTAGCAGTGTGTTACGGATCATTATCCTGTTGGAAAGTCCAAATGACCGGTTAATTTTGCTCGGCATAGGGCAGCATGGCTTGTTCTTATATATTCTTGTACTAGAATTCATTCATGTTGCCTTCTATTTTCCTGACAGGTCGAAACACCAAGTCCTGAAAAACAGCCCCACACTTTGATATTTTCGCCCCTATGTTTGACTAGTTTCTTGGTATACTTCCATGGTATGATCCATTTCTTTGTTCGGGGGACGTGAAACATATTGTTTTCCGTCAGAATTAATCATATTATTTTTTGTTTCATCAGAAAAAAATACATGTGTACACTCTCGTTCAAAGTATGAACACTGGACGTTCATACTTTTTAGCAAACGCTAATATTGCTTTTTCAAAAGTGGCACCTTCCGAGACACTCGTCTGTACAAGTTTGCCTCACATAGTCTCCGTCTAATTGCTCTTGCAGACACACCCTTCGACCTTCCAGCACCAAACAACTCCGAAGAATCAGTTCAGCGCCCCTATTCGTGCCACAACCAAAACATTTGAAAAACGATCTGTCTACGATACGATCGAATTACGTTAGAAATACGCAATGGTCAGAAACGGTATTCCTGCCTCCTATACTTAGCTCTCGCTAAAACTTAATTCGATCGCTTGAGTGAAATGAATGAAATAATAACCTTCAAATTGCCATGTATAAATTATGTTTAACTACCACTAATTTTAATTACATTTTATGAATTTAAACTCATAAATGAATCATTGCGTTTGATTAAACTTATTTCTTACGAGGATGTATTGTTAATTATTGTTTTAATGCTATTTAAATTAAAAACTCGATGAATCAATTTTTCCAACAATGTACTTTGTTGGATTTAGTATCGATACGATAGTAATGTTAGACGACTTTTTTATTCAACGTTGAAGAATAGCACAACGTTGGCACATCTGACAGACGCCATTAATTTTATTTTTTGTTTTCTTACGAAAACGTATGTTCCAGTTTGTTATTGTTGCAATTCTAAGTTGTGTATCCAAGTAATAAGGATGAACGAAGATATAAATAGAAATAGCAGAGTCTCCTACGCACAGTTGGAGGCTCTGCTAAACTTTATGGAGAGCCACCGTGACCTAGCCGTCGGCTTTCTTAGAACCACCGAGGCTAGGCACAAGAGCCAGGAATTATGGAGCCAGATTGCCAGCAATTTAAACTCACAAGGCGGGGGAGCACACAAAACTGTGAAAGTAGATTTATATAAAATAAGTAGATTTGCATCACATATCTGTAAAAATACAAACTGTGATTATAAGTTCCTACATGTAACAACATGACACAACAAATGTTATGTAACATTCTCTTAATATTAATGTTATATAACTGCTGTGTGGGTGCATCTTAAGACTCTGTTCCCACTAAGATGGACTGTCTCTTTTTCTCGGTCTGTCTGAAGAGATAGATATGCCAGTGGCAGTACAATATGGATCTGTCTAAATGTGAACAGTTTCATATAAATTGTACTACCACTGGCATACCTGTCTCTTTAGACTGACAGAGAAAACAGACAGTCCATCTTAGTGGGAAAGGCACTCGAGTTGTTATGTATAGCCTATGTAAATAAATACAAACTGTGATTACAAGTTCCTAAATTTTAGTTGTTTAAAAAAATAAATATTAAATAAATGTTTATTTGTTTAATTAAAAAACTAACTATTTGCACATTGAGGGAATGTGTGTGCTTCCTATTGAAGTATTCCTCTTCATTTTCACTAGGCCTCATAATGCAGACGTGGGTGCCATCTATGCAGCCCACAATCCCCGGGAAATTATATAACTCAAAGAATCTGCAAAAATTATATAGGTATATCAATTTTTCTTTTCAGCATAATATTATGAGACTAACAAAACACCTGCCAAAAGTGGGTACAATGCACCTTATAGCCTACCCATTCAGGGATAACTAGAGGCTAAATTGTAAGACGAGCAATAAGGAGTAAGCATACCTTTGTTTTATGGTGTTCCTTTCTTCCCGTGTTCTAGGGAACACAATGTATTTTCTAAGGATTCCCGGATGGTTTAGTGCATCCGTTATTTCATTAATAGCCTTTGAGACTGTGGGCTGAGATACACTATGTGTAGCGCCTTGGCCCACTCCTCTCTGATACGATCCAGAGGCAAAAAAACCAAGAGCAATCAAGACCTGAAACATGAAGCATCTTACCTTACATTACCTATACTTATTTAAGTGCTTAATCCATTTTTTATAAAATAAGTTATAAGTACATGTATGTACAAAATATTTATTTAATTATCATACCTTCCTTGCCACTGATATATCTCCTGGCTCTGTGGGGGTTAGAATCGGAGTCAACTCCTCTATAAGGTTTTGCACAACCTCCTTCGAGAGTCTGTACGTCGCTACAAACTCTGCATCCGGCAATTCGAAGGGGTCATTCCTCTGCCTTAATTGGCGCAGCTGACGGCGGCGATTCGCAACATCAACTCTGTGAGCTGCATCAAGAAGACGCCACATTCTTTGAATTCGCCTCATCTTAAATTAATGAAATGGTTGTACATTATGTAGCAATAATACATAACGCCTAATGATTATTACAACAAATAATGCTTAGGAAAAAAACGAATTCGGGAAGGATGGAAATGTACGTGGTAGGAACGGCTGTCCGGCTGACGAAAGGCTTAATATCTTGGTTATTTAGTATTATTTGGTCGTAACACTCGTAAGCGTTAAATTTGACTGCAAAGGTCACATTTAGGGTGTCCTACTTCACACTCACACCTACCTCTACACTCCTAACCTACACCAGAGTTAAAAACCACAAATTCAACACTAAAACTTATTATTTTTCCTGTGATTTTAACAATAAATATCATTAGCGATCTTACAAATTCACCATATCTTCCAATTGTTTAGAAACGTTTTAACGTCAAAATATGACAGGTTTGCGATACCGAAAAACTTGAAAAAACTGGCAGGAATCGCGTCATATTCCATTTCGTTCATTCATTTTTGCGATCTCGAAACTATCAAACTACGCAGATCGTATTTTGGTGGCAGGAATCGCAATTTGACAACTCGATCGTAACGAGATCGAAACGATAGTTTTTTTTTGTGGCACGAATAGGCCTGCTGATCCCTTGAACGGATCTTTTTTTGCTAACAATATCATCTTAGAGTCTTCCCACAGAGTATTTTTCCTTGGTCTAGGATTTCTAGGTACGTTATTAGTCGTGTTGATGAACTTCTTGAAATGTTTTCAGTCCTCAAGAACCTTGTGGAACCTGTTTCTCATACCATGTTTAATAACAGGCACTGGGTATTCCAACAAGATTCTGCGCCAGCTCATAGAGCGAAAAGCACACAAGACTGGCTGGCGGCGCGTGAAATCGACTTCATCCGGCACGAAGACTGGCCCTCCTCCAGTCCAGATTTGAGTCCGTTAGATTACAAGATATGGCAACACTTGGAGGAAAAGGCCTGCTCAAAGCCTCATCCTGATTTGGAGTCACTCAAGGCATCCTTGATTAAGGCAGCCGCTGATATTGACATGGACGTCGTTCGTGCTGCGATAGACGACTGGCCGCGCAGAATAAAGGCCTGTATTCAAAATCGCGGGGGTCATTTTGAATAAACTTTATCACCATAAGAATCTATGTTTTATTAAGTTCATTGTGCTATATAAATGTTTACATAAATAATAAACATGTCTAAATTATTTCATATTGCACATGTGACAGAACTTATGACCTGACTATGTATAATAATCACAGTTTAGACTCGCGCAGGTTAGCATTTCTTTCAAGGGTCAATGCATTCTCTTCTATAATAGGATACCTCTGGAGATTTTGATATTGCCATTTGAGCAAATTAAAAAGCATGTTAAAGCGACTTTGTCGAAAAAGGGATATTACAATGTTCAAGATTACTTGATGGGACAGTATGGGGTTAATCTAGCTCAACAAAGTCCTTGCTGTTAATAGTTTTGTAATTATGCTTCCTGCTTATTAATAATAATAATTAATATTGTAATATTTGTATTAGTTAAACACAACCAATTTTAAAAGAGATCTAAAAATCATTCTGTGGGAGTTTCTACGCCCTTCTTCTCGCACAGTTGTCCAATGTAGAGAGGAGGCAAAAAATGACGTTTGCTAAGTATATGTAAATATCTACAGTAAAAAATAAATTTGACTTGACTTGACTTAATAACAATATATTTTTTATTTCTTCTAAGCAAATGGAGTGTCATTAATGATATGGCCATATCTTTGTTAATTTATACTGCTTGCAATTAGGATGAAAGGAATATTACAAATATTTTTAAATTGTGTAGCAAGTTTCAATAATAGTCTGATAAAAAATATAGAGAATAGCTTAGTTATTTTAATATGCATTCGGTGTCTGTAATTATATTTAAAAAAATAATATTAGAAAACAATCTTACACAAATCTAACTAGACCCAGTAAGCTCAATAAGGCTTGAGTTATGGGTACTAGACGACGATATATTTAACAGAGATAAATTCTTATGTAAATGCATAGAAAACGTCCAAGACTAAGGAACAAATATTCATGCTCATCACACAAATATTTGCCCTTACCGGTATTCGAACCCGACAGTAATGGGTAGGCAGGGTCACAGTCACTACCCGCTAGGCTATACCGGTCGTTCACCACCACTGTATATAGTGTTATCTAACATTTTTTAACACCTTATTTTACGCTCCATTGAACTGCTAATAGCCAGATTGATTAATTAAATGGTTGTTTATTAACAGTTGATAGCTAAAGAATACTGGGGAACGAGTTGCACAAGACGGTAACATGAAGCCAGTCTCAGTATTTTATTATTTTATTTGTTAGTTTTTAAACCTGATCAATTAAATATTATTGTGATCATTGATACATGAATCATGAATATCTACGGATCTCAGCTGTCTCGACGATAATACGAGTAGGTATGATATTATTTGTGACTATAAGCCACACCCTTCCGATGCCCTTCTACCGCTGAAATGGCAATGGCTTAAAATACTTATTGCAGAAAAGGAATAATAAACTACCACTTGTACAAATATTAATTGTTATGTAACTGGGTTGATCCTTACCAAGGTTAGTACGTCGTGAGTCGAAGGAATCTTTTGGTATAGTAGGTCACCTAGTGGGTACGTATATTGCCGTAGAGGTCAATTAAATTTATAACTTGATAAAAAAATGGCGGTTTTCTGTGCAGGTTATTATATTTACGCGGTGTAAGAGAGTAGAGTAATTTATAGAGCAGTTGGTGTATACTCAACGTAATCAAGCGTTAAAACTCTTAATAAGTTATTATTAACTTATTAAGTTATTATTAACTTATTAACTATTATTAACCTATAATTTATTAATTTATTAACCTAAGTATAGTCAAGCAAAAACGCAAATCTGAACTAAACTTTCCTACCATAATCTGATTATCCTCCAGGGCGCTCAATATGTTCGACTTCAGTTGCTTTATCTCGGCGGCTGTCAGAGAGTCAGCCTTCGCGATGACCACCACGATGTTCACCTTGCGATGTAGCCGCTTCATCATCTCCAGGTCCACTTGTCTCAGGCTGTAAAGAGATAGATAACAGACGATTTCATCAAGGGAATATACTATATACCACAGACTATAAAGCAGATAGAATAGCAGTACGTCCTTATTCCCCTTCTTAGCTGAAGAGACAAATATCAAGACATGTGCTTAGATTTAGTAACACTCGAGCCACTCCGTCGTTGACGTTAACGTGAAAAGATCTTATGCATGTCTTAGGCCACAGATACCTTAGAGAATTGGCGATGCATTTTTCAAATCGTATATTTTTTATAATTTATTTTGAAAATATAGACCATTTTGAGAAACAAATTTTAATATTTTTGGGGTTTATTAATGCCCCTCTTTAAAAAACAAAGCTAAGTTTTACCCGCCAAAATTAAACGTGACGTCACTAGGGACGTAATGGGATAAATTTATTTGCCTGCCACAAAAAAGTGGCAGTCATTTTAACCACAGAGTGCCAAGTAAGTATACGAGTGAAGTCAACAGTCAAACAAACATCACGTCACTCACGTCAGTTATAACCTAACTAAAATGAAATTATTGATTATTATTGTGTTATGATTCTGATATTCTAAGAATATGTATGTTTTTATTTATATAAAACATTTTCTAGAAATATTATACACAAAATTGAAGTTGTTGCCGCTGACCATAGCTGACTCAGCATTGATACTACCAGAACTACCAACGGCAGTACCACGGGTAGATAGATAGATGATGAGGTGGGACGCCTGCTAAACACGGGCGCTTCAGCCGACTTCCCTCCCCAAATCTCCTTGTTCTTGAGTTGCTGTTATATGTAGTCTGGGTTCTGGCCCAATAAATCTCTGGTCTGCACCGAAACTAGCCAGCTTGTCTGCTTTTTCATTTCCTTGGATCCCTTCGTGTCCGGGGACCCATACAGTAATTACTTCCGAACACTTTCCAAGGAATAGGGTTGCCTTGCATTCTTTGACTAGTGCAGATATATTCATTGGTTGTCTTAGCGCCTTTAGCACTTTAGCACCATAAATAAATCGAGACATTATCCAGAAACTGCGAAAGTTCGCGGAAGTACTTCATAAGACTTGCTAGTCGGGTGCAAATCGGAAAACGTTTGCAAAAAAAGCACCCGCTACGTGGGTGCCTTTACAAACAGAATAACGAGTGCCGCCGACTCGCCTCGCGGGTTCTGACGTCATCCAGGGTTAGCCAAAAATTCCCAACACCTGCTTCGATTTTCGAATTATCGCCTAAGTACCTATTATCCTCAAAAAGTTTCAAATCAAGTTGAATAGCAAAATGGGGCAAGAGAGTGGCACAGAACTATGTAACTAAAACTATACATAAGGATTTGAAAAAAATCGAAAGAAACAACGCGTAAATTTATGAATTAATTATTTATTTTATTATAAGAAAGTAGTGAGCGATAACCATAGCTAGCCGAGTATTGTAGGACCCGCTAGTTGAGTTGGCGGCATGGGTAAAAATCATCATTAGCTATGTATAGTCTGACTGAACCCGCGAGGTGGGTCGTCGGCGTGCGACCAATATTTGATAAAACCCGTCTGGCGGGTGCTTGGCAATGAAAGTGTTAAGGTTGCTTGACTATCTGAATATATTACTATAGTCTTATTTAGAGTATCTGATGTTTCCTTCAGGGAAGCAGCACTATAGCGAAGATTTTCGCTTGGAACACGCTGGCGTATAGCCACAAGGCAATTGATTTATCTGATCCGTTACTATTCAAGATACACTAACCAGCTCCTGCTAGTTTTGTAAAGTATATATAGCTATAGATATGTAAAATAATATACAAAATTGGTTACCTATTATC
Organism: Argyresthia goedartella; assembly: GCA_949825045.1. NCBI lineage: Eukaryota > Metazoa > Arthropoda > Insecta > Lepidoptera > Argyresthiidae > Argyresthia > Argyresthia goedartella. The sequence goes on along the minus strand of OX463812.1, from coordinate 26,817,754 downwards.
ATTATGAATATGCTTAATTCTCAAACCTCATAGATCACAGACTTTACAGAGAATAGATTGACTTTTCACATTGTTTTTTTTTCTAGGTAAGACGGGAATGTAATAGTTATTTGTGTCAAAAGGGAGCAAAATTATGTATTTACGGCGAGGGCGGTACATTGAATCCAGAGTGAAGGGAAAGATTCTACGATAGAATCCTGAGCGTGGCGAGGGATTCTTAGTTAGAATCCTGAGCGTAACGAAGGATTCAAGCGTTAACGCCCATGACGAAAATAATTTTGCTCCTGAGTGATACATACAACTTTTCACACCGACTATGAGGAAAATTTAAATTGCTCTAAAAAAATTAAATAACTATACTTTGAATTATACTTTTACCACTTTTACAGTAATCGAACAACGTAAACATTTTTTTTTATATAATGACGGATTTTGAAGGATTAGGGAAAGGTCACCACAGATAAAATATTCCCGTGTACTTTTACTATTGTGTGAAAATAATCGAATCGAATATTACAATGGTTTCGGATATCAATATTCATTATATTACAATAACAGTCATCGATAGTTTTGATTTCAGTAAAACATATAATTAATTGTGCCATTTTTTTAAATATTACATTATAATTTCATAATTACATTCTATTATTTTAATCTGTGTTCAATTGGCACATTGCATAAATGCTGCAAGCCAATTAATAAATTAAAAAAGTAGCTTGAACAGAAAAGTAGCATTTTGCTCCCTCTCGTCGTGGAGCAAAACTTACTTTTCCGAATGAAAGGTGTGAAAAGGCATTTTCCATACATCTGATGACGTCATAGATAGGTCAAATGAATGTTACTGTGTTTTATTAAAATATCTTAAAATATATTTACTCATTAATTAATCTGATGAATAGAAACTGTACAGAAAACATGTTTCTCGAAATGGTTTTCGAATTTCCGTTCCTGTCCAGAAGTTAGCAACCCCAATTATGTAGAGTGTAACTTAGGATGCATACATAATCCTGATCTGAGCAACGATTACTCTTATAATCTGTGTGCAACGTGTCTGTGCCATTCTAGCATTCAAGCCCGCTTAAGAAAATACATCTTTTGTACGTGGTTGATTCCATACAATGGTTGTGGATGGCAAAAGCGGAATTAGTATCTGGGAAGTTCACTGACTAAATTATCTTAAAATTAAGTATGGGTTTGCATCAAACTACAACCTACCGACCTTAACTGCGCAATAAAAAAAAACTGAGATAATCAAACGAATCCGAACTAAATTATTGTAGGTAAACGAAGTCATGTTTCTCTATAGTTACGTAATTCGTATTGATCATTATTGTTTTATTGTATTGTATTGCCTATTGTGTTTTGTCTGTCTGTTGTGTAATAATATGGATCATCATTATGACTGTTATAAAATAATTATATCAATTAATATTTCTAATGAAATACTTAATCACGATGACACGTCATGCTATCTCTACAGCTGATATCAGCCTTGACCAGATTGCCCTGTTTGTGTATAGCTATAAAGTAAACCCTCACATCAAAGCACGTTCCATGTATCACTAGAGCTATGAATCACCACTTGAAGGGGAAATTTTCTTTTTCAAACTCAAACCGTAATCAGTTATGTACTCATTAGTTTAGTTGATCATATTTGATTTATTTTTTATTTTTTTCCATGTATATGAGACTTAAGTAAGTGTTTGAATTGTAAAAGTACATTATTTTGCCTACTTGAAATAAATGATTTGAGTTTTGAGTTTTTTGGGTATTTAGAGGTGAGAGGTATCGAAATATTTATATTTAATCGTAAAGTTGGCCCTACACTGTTTTTCAAACCACCTGCTCTTCAATGGCAACATTACAGCCCTTGGCTTTAGGCGGGTCGTAATGTTGTACTGCATTTGATTATTCCGTTGATTTATATGGTGATTTTTACTCCTCATCTCTCTCTCTCTCTCTTATAGTTCTTACAGTAATGTCCTTCCCTTTTGCTCACCTTTAAATTCGTCTTCTATCGATATAGTAAAATATACTTAGCTGTAAATACTATTTTATTTTATTTTGTTGAAAAATTGGTTGTATGGAGACTCTGCTTATGAGGCTCAGAGCATGAAAGTCAAATAGAACAACGATACTCTAGTGTCCGCACAGCGCACAGCCCAGCACCCCGGGGCGGGGGCGAGATCGGCGGCGCGCCGAATTTATTTGAAAATCGATCTTATTGGAAAGTCGACCTGGCCCCGGCAAGCTGAATGGAACACATTTGATACACTCTATTACTAACTGATGCCCGCAACTCCATCTGCGTGTTCCTAGGAATTATCATTTACCGAGAGCATTACCCTCCTTCTATTTCAGTCGGATTAAAAGTATCCTATATGTTAATATAGATCATAAACTATCTCTGTTCTAAATTTCATTCAAATCAGTTTAGCTGTTTTAGCGTGATTAAGGCACAGACACACAAACATCCAAACATCGCTAATTTCACATTTATAGTTGGATTCGTATTTCATATTTATATCACATTTAAAATCGCAAGTGTTGCAGGACGCTGCATTATTAGCCTTGCTTTTAAGGTTCCCGTACCCTAAGGGTGCCAAACGGGACCCTATTGCTAAGCCTCCGCTAACCGTCTGTCCGTGCGTCTGTCCGTCTGTCACCGGGCTCTACCGGATCAACTGAAATAGGTAGAGAGCTTAAATTTTCACAGAGGGTGTATTTCTATTGCCGCTATAACAACAAATAATGAAATATAAAAGTTTTTAAGAATTAAAAGAAGTATACTTATAACAAATTATTGATATGGCCATTTTCTTAACCCTTTTTTTAAATTTGTTTATCGATTAAAACCTCTCGATCTTATCGGAAAAGGTATTTAATTGCAGTTATTGAGTTTTGAGCTTAGTTATTTGCTATTATGCGATAAATAATTGCTCATTCGTATTATAATAAATAATATTAAGTAATTTATCGTATTTGATATCATTTCTGTAAATAGGTTACTGTGGAGAATTACTATCTGACATTGTAAAGTTAAAGACTTCGACGAAATGTGTGAGATCTTCGTATGTCACTGGGAAACCAAATTCAGGTAAAGCAGTGCTCTTCTTTATCGACGACCGGTTTAACCTAGCGGTGCAACACCTGCGACCCTGCAGGCCTGCACCTGCTTGACAGAGTGCGACCCTGCCTACGAAGCTGACGGTCCTGGGTTCGAATCCCGATAAGGGCAAATTTGTGTGATGAGCATGAATATTTGTTTCTTAGTCTTGGATGTTTTCTATGTATTTACATAAGTATTTTTCTCTATTCAATATATCATCGTCTGGTACCCATAACACAAGCCTTGTTGAGCTTGCTATGGGCCTGTCTCTGCAACATTGTCCTCTAATCATTAGAGTCTAATGCATGTATGTAATGTATGTGTGATAGTTCCGTTGTGTTAATTCTGATATCAGGGATCAGGGGTTCGTAGCCAGTTGCGAAAGAAGAAAATATGATCTTTATATGACACTAGTTTCCAAATAATAGTTTTTTTTGCCTAAAACGATTCAGAGTTTCAGTGAAGGAAAATGGTGAAGAATTGCGAGAAGGTATCTTTCTATTCTTCCTACGTAATTAAGTTTTGGATTTGGACTAAACTCTTTAGATAATTGACGATTAAATACAACACTATATTAGATAGAGTTAGGTATTCCAAAGATGTTAAACGCTCTTTATTCATTCCGGTCTCTCACAGGATGGGTAGAGGACGGAGTCCTTTAATCCTATCAATTCTATGCAATGGTAGATACCATAGGAAAAGTACATACTATTCTGATTCGGTAGATAATTGCAGATTCTACCTGTTGGCTGTGCTACAAACCATAACAGCTGTACGGGTATTGTTAGTCTCAATGTGTGAAATAACGTAATGAAAACGAAGATTCATGACGATCAAGCCTGTAAACATTTTTGGAGCAAAATTCATTCCAGTTTATCGCGGGGTGGTTAGAGGACGGACTCACTTAATTCAAAACTTGACCTCCCCATTCCATGGATTCCATGTCAAATAATACTATGATTTGATCCCTTACCGAGATTAGTAATAATAATTAAATATCAATAATAATATTAAGAAAGTGTAAGGAATATAAATAAACTGACTATTATTCACGGAAATTAGTATTGTATAAAGATGATATTTTCTTCTACCGTAACTGGTTACGAATAATAAAATCGGTATCGTGTAAGCAAAAAAAAAACCTATTATTTGGAAACTAGAATCGTATAAAGATATTTTCTTCTTCTTTCGTAACTGGATACGGACCTCCGGTTACGTACACGGCCGAAGGTAAATAATCGTGTTGTGATTGGTTATTATTATATAAATGAATGCGATTCCTAGAAGTCAGAATTACATAATAAGGCCATTGGTATTCTCTGTCAATGATGAAATTGATAAATAATTTGCTAGTGCAACAAAATTACGTGGTAAATAACATAGAATTCCCTTTAACTTGAGAGATAAATGACTAGACATAGAAATAGATTGATAACAGATTCTAAGAAAGGCTTTCGAGGATAATAGCAGAGAGAGGTGTAATGTTCCGGAAACAGAAAAGCTGCTAGAAATGGAAAAGTCGATGCCATTATAAAATTACACAGTCCATTAAACGCGGACGGAGAAACGTTTGTTGATATCTTTATTATCGCGAAAGAAAACTGATTGAATCGCCTATTGTGATTATTTTATGGTACTGTCCTATCTTATCAGATAGACAAATTTACTTTTGCTCCTGTTCATTATTGTATCGAAATTCAAATCAACTTTGTCGTCCTCGATTATTAATAACGGCCTAAATGCAGAACAACGATTGCCTAGTTGAATCCAATGAGCTCATATCTTCTTACGAGCCAGAACAAAATTCAAACATCAGTGATAGCTAAAATTAATGGCGATGAAGATTTATTGAAGAAGAATTAACATGAAAATTTGTCAGAGAGAAGTTGAAATTAATGATAAATGCTCGGATGTCATTAAAAGATATCAATGGTGGCAAAGAATCCACCTAACCTAAATGTACGGAAGGAATCAATCAACAGTATCCATACAACGTTTGTTATAAATGTCCAAAATCATCAGCTATATTTTGAGATAATCAGACATGAGTACCGAGTTATCTACGATATTATTAAACTAGGACAAACCTGTGAGCCCAAGGAGGTACGAAGTAGAGGCAGCAGTGGATACGGTTGTCCTGCATATGCCGCCTGTTGAGACCGCTCTCGTCAGTGAAGTACTGCCGGAACTGTTCGTCCACATACGCGGAACAGACGCGCCACGAGTCTTCGCAGTTGATGGCATCGCCAAAGCCAGGTGTGTCTACTATTGTGAGACGGAGCTTGACGCCGCGCTCTTCTATCTCCATGGTTTTCTTCTCAATTGTTGTTGTTTTTTCTATCCTATCTGAAATTTTGGATATTGATGCGTAAGGATTTTGCTTGAAGTTGATGATAAGTTTCGGAAGTATATTACGCAAACGCAAACGCTAAACGGAGATGGCGGGACGACCTCGACAAGTTGCCGGCCGGAGGTGGCACAGACCAGGGAAGTGTGGACGAAAGAGGGGGAGGCCTTTGCCCAGCAGTGGGACACCTTAATGGCTAAATAAAAAAATAAAATAAAAACGCAAGGCTCCTAATATGTTATTTAAGTTGCACTTTACCCGCACTCCAGCAGCCGTTTGTTGTTTACTTACCTTGAACCTCGGGCATCTTCCTCGCCTTGTACATGTCGCCCAGGAACAAGCTGTTGACGAGCGTGGACTTGCCGAGGCCGGACTCGCCAACCACCATCAGCGTGAAGTCGAACCCGCGCTTCACGGATTTGCGGTGCACCTGCTCCGGGAGGGTCGCAAACCCGATGTAGTCGCGCTCGCCTCGTTCGCGCTCGCGTTCGCGTTCTGTGGAAGTGCTGTATGTTCATTTTTCGTAACACTTGGACATATAAACAGTTTTACACTAATTCCTGTACAGAACATTACAACGTATGTAGCTTCAATTGATAAATTAGATTAGATACATGTTCGGTTGGATAGCATGTATCTATTGCTTCTGGCCCCACATTAGGTCTGCTCTGTGTCGTGGAAACCAGAAACATCGACGTCACATACATATAAACATCCAAGACTAGAGGATTATCTTTTCTTCCCCCCATCAGGGATTCGAAACCGGAATCTCTCGCTTGGAGTAAGCGCCTCGACCCGCAACGCCACAGAGTCCGTAGCCGAAGTAATACGTGTTGCTTAAGCATAAGTATAACTAACTACAACACTTAGCGTATCTGCGTCTATCCAAGTTTCCGGTAAGAAAGCTGACTGAGAATTACGCCCTCTGTAACTGGAACGGCTAAAGATTACCACGTTTCCTGACCAATTAGTTCAGCTACTACTCCAAGTCCTACTTGAATGGCTCGAGGGCTTAGCATCAATTAGCAGGTTCACTTTCCAACGGGCACCTAAGGTCGATCGCTTATATATTACCGGTTTGGTAGGAAAGCAGTGATACTAGGACATGGCATTTATGGCAATTTCTGAGGTAGAATGGTGAACATGATATTCAACAAGTTTGAAGGAAGCAGGGCACTGTCAGTGTGTGTCGGCGGCGAGGCGTGACGTGACAGGTTCCCTGCGCCCTCCCTTTCCTTGGGACGTCGTCCTCTAAGCAGCGCGAGCGCGCACGTTTGCTATCGAGGACACCTAGCGGAAGTGACTACGTGCCCATCACTTGCCGACAAATTAGGTACAAGCAATCTTGCTTGAACCTAGAGCAGCTCAGGTCAACATACTCTAGACATTTAGGAGCCAAAACACTATGATTGCTCTTAATAGAGTAATGAGCTCAGTCCGTATTCATTCAAATGATGATGCTCGATTTGAGTTGCAACTGTGTATTGTCGATTTGTATTTCACAGTTTCAGTAGTCACTACCTTCGTATAGTAATTACAATGTTGTGAGTGTGGTTAGGCAAGTGATAATAAACATGAGTAATTAGAAATGGAGCAAAAATAAAATGGGGATGTAATTAAAGTAGACGCAACTATGCACTCGCTCTCACGATCTCAATAGATAGACAAAAGAATGGATTGTGAGTCGCGGAATTTTGTCTCCTGACTATCTCGATCTGGGCAAAAATCATATTTCATTGTTTCTTGACAATCAATACAGAAGAAATTCGCCGCCCGATAGTTTTCTATACACGACAAAAAATACATGAAGTCTATTTTCTTGGAGAAAATTATGGTAGAGTCTTGTTAATCCAACTTCACTCGAGTTCTCATGCCATCCCGTCGTCAATCAAAATAGCATTGTTAGTAGCATCAAATAGTAGCATTCTTTAAGTTGGTCTGTAGTGCAGGTACCTGTTCTGTATAGCTACCCAGAATGCCTACCCACTTTACGGCAATTTAGTTAGCTATTTACGGTTACGGAGAAACTTCGTAATTGATTTACTTACGAATATTAATTACCGCTGCCTGTTTATCGTTCTGGTTTTCGTCTTTCATTTTCCCTGAATTGTCCCTTTTGTCCGTGACGCTTATGTAGGTTGTGCCCTTTTCCATTATCACTTCATGAATCGAGTATTGTTCATTATATTGGGATAAGATTAGTTTTCCTTATTGTATTCAGAATATTAGATTCTAGAGCAGCTGATGATTCTCTGGTTGAAAACGCGGGAATAGGAACTAGTTTGGAGCGTTGCGCACGAGCGAACTTTTTCTTCGGGCAGATGAGAGAAAGCCACAGGTATCCGCTTGGATTGCTCGCAGGGTCTGTCGGTCTGCAGGGCCAGTTGTCGTGGAAGTGCCACTTCCGAGAGAGCAGTCCAAGCCGCCGAGTGCGGGCTTCCGGCACAACGCGCGCGCGGCTACTAAAACTGTGCCGGCGCATACACAACTTATGCTTCTGAGGACGTACATAACGTTGCGTCACCGTGCGGCACTTTGTTTATTTAGTGCGATGAATAAACGCGAAAACCAATTGTTTCACTAAAAGAGGACAATATTTGTTGATTAAACCCGTGTCTGAGGGGGCCTACATTAATTACGTGAGGCGCTTTTTACGATGTTCTGAAAACGGCGCGTTAGCAAGGCCATAGCGGCATTGATTCCTGTCTAGTCTACCCATGCATTGTACGCTTGTGATTGATTATCGATAGTTACTTATTGCGTGCAACGAGGTTGTTCAGGTGTTCCAAACATAAAATACTTTTTTTAAATCTAATTATGTCGAACTGATACTTCAATTTATATTAATATTTCGCATATGTTATTGTTATAAATAAAACTGTATTTGAGCTGTGTCTGTACATTGAAGATATTCAAGAAAAAATATGCGAGATAAGGTATTGAAAGTATCCGAGCTATTTTGTTTTTTTATAGCGATTGATTTAATGATTACAACGCTTAGATTAATCCTCTTTTTTATTCTGATAAAAAAATGTGGCGGAGTGCAGAACACCTGTCGTGTCGGGTCAACGCTCTCTATTGCCATGCCAACGCCATGAATGTACATAGAGTCAACATCATGCTGTACTAGACAGCTGAGGAATAACGTCGTCGCAACAATGACTAGAATAAAAAATAATGGGTTAGAATTACTATGCATTTGCTTTCTTGCTCAATTGAGAGAAGCCGGCATCCGGTGTTAGTCTCTACGCATACTGCACATACCTTTACCCATCACTTTAGCTGCCAGTTACTTGATATGCCATTATCTGGAGTTAAGCAATCCGCCCCCGCAACATTTCGGTTTATTTTAAATCTAAGGATCAACAAGGTCACTTAAATTAAATTTTATTAAGCTTTTAAAGTGGGAGCTTTTGGTTGGGAGCGCCTATTAATGTGTGTGGGATGTTATGGCTTATGTATAATGGGTTCGGTGTAGAATATATCGACATCTCGTATGTAAGAGTCGAGATGACTTAGGAGAGAAAACAGAGCATACCTACCTATAGGTAGATGTTGTTTACATAACATCTTATCTCACCGGCCGATTTGTTGGCATAACAATAACGATAACACATATTTCTACATAGAATATTCGGAGATACAACACGAGATGGAAGACGTGAATGGTTAAAAATATAATTAATAATAAGAGAAATTTGGGGATGTCCAAGATGGTTGTCCAGCATTGTTCAGCCTCAAATGCTCGGTTTCATTTCATCCCTAATTCGAACAAACAGGGCGTACCTCAATGAACTGGCGAACGATACGTTCTGCTGACTATAGTGACAGAGATCATCGGAGCAATCAGGGCGTACCTCAATGAACTGGCGAACGATACGTTCTGCTGACTATAGTGACAGAGATCATCGGAGCAATCAGGGCGTACCTCAATGAACTGGCGAACGATATGTTCTGCTGACTATAGTGACAGAGATCATCGGAGCAATCAGGGCGTACCTCAATGAACTGGCGAACGATACGTTCTGCTGACTATAGTGACAGAGATCATCGGAGCAATCAGGGCGTACCTCAATGAACTGGCGAACGATACGTTCTGCTGACTATAGTGACAGAGATCATCGGAGCAATCAGGGCGTACCTCAATGAACTGGCGAACGATACGTTCTGCTGACTATAGTGACAGAGATCATCGGAGCAATCACCGCATGATGATTAATATCATTCGAATAATTTCCAGTATCACAGGCTTAAGACTCTTATCTGAAGGGGACCCGAAATAAGTTGGATGTTATGTCCTATACATGCGTAACTAGGTCGAAAAGTTCTGTACTCAATCGTGGATTGCTCGACATGCAAAAGGTATGATGAATATCGAATAGTACTCACCGGTCGTCATGACGTGTATATGGGATGCTGTGATGAGCCGCCTGTTAACTAACTAATATTAGTAGACTTGTTATGTTACGTGTGTATGTGTCACCAAGAGCATAATGAAAATTTGCATAAAATTTTCATAATTTTGTTGTTTTTTACTGTCACTGCTTTTCTTCCTTCACGAACTCCGGTAGGTTCTAAGCTACACACTAAGCAATCCAAAATCGATTTTTACGTTTCACATTTTCAATCACACTCTTCGAGTTGCAAATACGTTCCAAAACAATTTACAGTTTTTTCATTTATATTTTAATTCACGTGAATTTACGTCACAAATAATATCACTGCAGAGTATCTCGAGAAGGTAGTCTAATGTACTACGTCGCTAAACTAATTACTAAAACGATAGGAAAATAAACCGCGCGGATAGTTAACTGCTAACACAATAAATATCACGATACTAATCCTAAATATTGTATAGTTAAAAACTGTAGAAAAATTGGGGAAAACTAAAATCACATTGTTTGTGCGCCAATCCTGTGCGTGTTGAGTTACGTAATGTGAGGGTCCCGGGCGGAGGCGGCGGCGGAGCCCTGCGTGGCACTCGTGCACCCCGCGTCCCCCCGCACGGCGCGCATGTCCCGTGGAGCGAGGGAAATTTGCGGAGAACGGGAGCGCCGCGCCGCCGGAGGGCGAAGAGCAGGGAGTACCGTCGTCGAGCGAGCGATCAATACCCTCGCGCACGCGCCCGGCGAAGGATGCGCAAGCTACCCCAAGAAGTATATATATTGACGCTCCCTCGCTCTCATTGACCCTGAGTTTGCATTTTCGGAATGAATGGTGATCTAGAGCGTGCATTGTTACAACATTGATACAATTTATTAATTAACTAGCTTTCAACCTTTTCAAAGTCGTTGACTAATTACAACATCATGCCTCTTCATTCAACTTAACAACAGTGTTAACATTATGCAACATTTAAAATGAACACCAGTGTCCTACCAATGGTTTCATTGTTCTTTTTCACCTTCATAAAAAAAAACAGCTTTTAGAACTACTTACATAATAATAAAATTGGTATGGGTTATATTGTATATTTTATAAGGACTAATTTTAATTATCATGCCCAATATTGTGGTTCACTTTTAGTGGTATGTTCTAGATAGTATTGTTAATTTGTGATATTGTTGCTGTTTTCAGTGGAGACGTCAATTTCTTATTTTGGATTAGCATTTTGTCACGTTGCAACATTTTGTAGCAAAATAATATAGGTATATCGTGGGTATATCTGACAAAGGGGAAATGACTAGACTAGATTATTTAGTAGGTAATAACTAATAATTTGTTTTAACATCCATATAACTTAAAATATATTTAATACAATCTCCGAAAATGCGTACAGGTATATATGTCACCGGAAAATAATACGATCCGCAAGTTTATAAATTTCCTAGGAAAATAAACTTTCTTCTAGATTATATTAGGCTAGGTTAGGTTAGGTTATGTTAGGTTATGTTAGGTTAGGTTAGGTTAGGTTAGTATGTTTATAAACTTGCGGAAAAAAAAATAGGAAATTTATAAACTTGCGGATCGTATTATTTTCCGGTGACATATATATATAATAAAAGGTGTACACATGTATATTGATGCTTATATGACTTTTTACCCCATCCAATAATGTCTCTCTGTTGTAGGCAGTCAAAGTACAGCCGTGAGAAACAATCGACGTTTCATGGTAGTATTTGATTTTTATTTCAAACACAGATGATTATTATGTATCAAATTTACGACTTTTATTATCCTATATATATATATACGTTATCAATCCAAAGCTTCTTTTACTATACCTCCCATACATCATCAAATTGAGTTTTTTTTATGAAATAAGTATACTTATAAATAAATAAAAAGGCAACAAACATAATATTATGGATCACCAAAATCATTTTTTTCTACCCAGACTGGGTAAATGCTGCCCAAAATGGGTAAATGATCGCCAAATGTTGCACAAAATATTAGGGCAAAATACTGGGGTAGCTTAGGTGAAGGGTAAAGGGGGTGAGCGCAGCGAAGGCCCCTTTATCCTTCGTGTTAGGTTGAACATGTAAGAACAACAAAAAATACATAAAACATAAACTTAAGTACACAAAACATAAAAAGAAGTTTTAAGAATTTATCCAAACACAATTTGGTGGTCGTTTATTGATTCTGGCGGTCGTTTCGAATTTATTGATAGTAAAATGGTGCGCTTTTGGTGATCGTTTAAACCTAAGCCTAATAAAAATGACGGACAGGTTATTGTAGGCTAAATGAAGATGATGTTTATAACATCATGCTTGCTGCCCAATTATAGGCATCCAGTTAATACATACTTTATAGCAATAGTTAACTACGAGATGAAATGCATGCGAAAAATATTGCCGTCACGACAGAGTAGGCGCCAGACGTATCGTTAAATCTTATGACGTAGTCCAACCCACGGAGCACGCACGCACGCACGCACGGACGCACGCACGCACTATCTTAGCGTCGAGTTACAAGGTTGTAGCCAATTTGTGGTGAACCGCACCTTGGGGAGAGCTCATGAAAGTGAGCCTGCGAAGGTCACGACCCGGTGATAAAATATACTCCTGAGATAAAAGCTGGTATCTAAGGTACATATTTATAAGTCAGTTAGATGATTTAATGGTCTCACTTATTGGAAGATCATTTTAATGACGTCACAAAGACACTATAAATAAGAAATTCAGGAAAAAACGAAGAGGAAGAATTGTTTTGTTATTAATAAAATTTACAACGGGTATAGAACAATTTTTATTTAAATTAGCTTATTGCAATTAGTAACGTATTAATCGGATTTTAAATATCAAACATTGGTTCTCCGGTATTTCCAAAACCACAGACTACGAGTAATGTAGTTATGAATTAGATAATTATGGAATTCCCTGTATACGCTTGACACCACAGGTAAATTGATATGTGGATAAAGGCCAATGCTGGAAATGTTCAGCGGGATGGCGCCTTTTTTGAAAATGCCTGCACACCATTCAAACCTAGTTCAATGGATAGAGTATTTCAACACGAACATTAGTTATTATAACAGCACACTTCTAAACCGTATCCATTCCGAGATAAATGCACCTATTTATCTTTATGATTTTTTAGATTTCGGCGAAAACAACTCATTTTTTGCGATTTTATCTATTTTGTACTAATGAGTTGTCATGATTTTTATAAAATAGTGAATGAAAATATTATATAAAATAGTATAAAATATATAAAAAACAAATAAATATATATTATATAATGTTTTATCATTATATAATCATCTTATTTAACTTTTGATGGTGGCAGCACTTTGTTGAAACCCGGTACTATTGTTATTCTTATAGAGAGGGATTCCTCTCTATAAGAATTTCTGTTTATATACAGGGTGTAAGGGACGGTGTACCGAAAACTGAAAGGGCGTGTTCAGTCAACGAAACAGAACAACTTTCCTAAAGAAAAATGTTGACCTCTTCATACAAATTGCTCACTCTGGTCGAACGTTTTGTGTGGAGAGTTAAAAATATATTTTCATTTCCCAAAAATGTTGCTTTGGGAAAGTTGTTCAGTTTCGTTGACTAAGCATGCCCTTTCAGTTTTCGGTACACCGTCCTTTACACCCTGTATATTCTTAATACACCCTTAATATAATATTCTCTACATATATTCTTAATTAGGCAACATAATCACATTTGACTATCAACTCAAACTCTTGAGTATAAAGAGCATTCTGGAATGTTCGGAAACATTCCAGATCTCTGTGGAACGTTCCAGAATACTCGAAAGTTGGAATATTCTGGAATATTTTTTGTATGGATGGATAGGGCCACCTCCTGGTAGAGGTATAAAAATCAAGATCCCTCGTGGGTTCGAACGTTCCGGAACATTCTGGCATGTTGTGGGATGTTCAGGAACATTCCGGGCCATTGTGGAAAGTTTCAGAACACACGCCAATGATGTGGAATGTTCTAGAACATTATGGACCATCGAAGCTTTTTTTGTGTGGGTGGGGGCTATCTAGTGTTAGAGGCATATAAATCAAGAATAGTTAGCCCCACCCATACTAAAAAAAAGACTTCGAATATTCCACAATTTTCCAGAATATTCCTTAACATTGGAGAGAGCTCTGGAACGTTCCACAGTTAAAAATGATAAAATAAAGTAAAATCTACTTTTTTGCAAACTGGGTATATAAATAAACTAAAATAATTTAAAAAACGGCTAGATTTCAACCTTTTATTTAACATAATTTTACATAATTATTACACATACATTTTTATGCCTCATCTTCGCTTACCAGATCATGGATTTCATTCTCGACATCGTGTCTTACAGTTATTGAGTCAAGAAATAGGGCTGGAGGACTTAGATTTTCTTGATGTCTTCCCCAGCCCAAATACCATAAGATTGACATTATGTGGGCACAAGAGCCTAAAGTGCGAGTGCCAATAACACAACTGCAGTAATGCCCTTTTATTGCATTCCTGCCTTCTTCGCTTGAATCTAATAATATATATACATAATATGTCCTAGATTGCCGATGACGAGACTGGATTCGTCCTCTTAGCAACCATGGGTTAGTGACGGAAATGTTAAATTGGTTCAAGTTCTCCAAATTAAGCTCTTGACACACTTCAATAACATAAGAGCCAGTTTCTTTGATATGCTCCCCGTAATAACTTCTAGCTTGTTTTAGGGGATATGTTCCCAGTGCAAAGATAATTAAATCGTCTTCGCTAAGCACTGGGAAGTTATCGAGTGCTGCATTTTCGCTTGTAATGGAAGAAAACATTACTCTTCGAGCATTTAAATTGTGAGCTAAGACATAATTACCTAAATGATTAACACTAATCTCAGTTCGCTCTGAAAGGCTTTGAAGAATTTCGGCCACTAGCCTGTGATCCGTCAAAGGTTTTCCGAATGCGTTTAGTAAGGCCCCAGCGATCCTAATTTCTTCAAATAGATGTCCAAGTCCTCTATTATTAACAACGTGCCGAAGCAACTTAAACTGATTTTTGAGCCTTCCGTTTATTGTCTCGACCACCCAACGACACATCGTCACTTTTCTTGAATCGTTGGCTTGTTGGGTTGTGAGTTGACGTTGATGGCGACCACGGCTTGTTGTCGGCAATTTAGGATTATACCCAAAATATCTCAATTCATTTATCGAGTCACGAAATCCACGATCCAAAATAAAAACGTCGTCTCTTTTGAAGAACCAATGAAAATTATCATCATCATAATTCAACATATTATTTAAAATAACAGCATCTGATGTTGTAGCATCGTATGGTCCAAAAATGTCAATTATATGACCATCAGGGCATACAATTAAAAATGGCTTGTAAAGATTTCGCCACTTATGCAAACTATATGATTTGCGCTGAAAATAATAATTACTGCTTTTTTGTAGATAAATATAAGTACCATCCAGTATAACTATGGCTCTTCTATCTTCAAGAGCGTCATTAGGGTTTCCAAAAAGAGAATTAGGTATTGCTAGTATTCTGCTTATTGCTTCTTCTCTGGTTATGTGGTCAAATCCCAAATATCTTGGCACAAACTCAGCTGTTAAACATTCACGCGCTTTCTTCATTTTATTTTCAAAAACAAATCTTGAAAGTTTAAGTAGTTTAGCAAGCCTAGTATTGGGTTCTCCAGTGCGCAGTTTCATTATAAGACAGGCTAGCGTGGTGTTTGGCTTGCGTTCTAATCTTAAAGATGGCGTTTCATCCAATATTTGCAAAAACTGAGGTTTTGTGAAACCTATATAATAAACGAATTGAGCGTCATCTATGGTATGTAAAGCTTCAAAATTCAAGGCTGTTGAAGAAGTTCGTAGTAAATTCGCTATATCTGTGGCTTGTGTGGGTGAGAAAGTGTGATAAACATGGCGTGTGCTGCTTTCAATATCTTGCCAAACGGGGTCAAGGCGATGCTCATTACAAACTCGGGCACCATAGGGAATGTAAAAACATTTTTCTCTTAAGATAGTGGCTCTCAAAGCTCGGTTAATTCTTTGAAGATTCCTATTCTGACACGATTCAAATATACACGTCCTGGTATTAAAAGGTGCTCGGGAATAACCTTGCATAGGAAATCGAACTGTAGTAGGTGCATGTTCCGGGATAGGTAGTGGCTCGATATCAGGCATCGGCTCATCTTCAATATGAGGCACTGCTTCTACTTGAGGAGCTGGCTGTACTTGAGGCGCTGGCTGTACTTGAGGCGCTGGCTGTACTTGAGGCGCTGGCTGTACTTGAGGCGCTGGCTGTACTTGAGGCGCTGGCTGTACTTGAGGAGCTGGCTGTACTTGAGGCGCTGGCTGTACTTGAGGCGCTGGCTGTACTTGAGGCGCTGGCTGTACTTGAGGAGCTGGCTGTACTTGAGGAGCTGGCTGTACTTGAGGAGCTGGCTGTACTTGAGGAGCTGGGTGTACTTGAGGCGCTGGCTCTAATTGAGGTGCTGGTTCTTCTTGAGGAGTTGGTTCAACTTGAAGTTCTGGCTCTCTAGCTTGAGATATAAAGCGTTGAGCACGTCGCAAGCAATTATGGCAAATTCTGTCTTGTTGACCAAACTGAAAAGGAATAAAAAAACAATTACACTGTGAACAAACATATCGTAGTAGGGCATTAAAAAGGCATTTTATATAATCTGTTTTCTTAATATATAAGTGGTTAACACGCCGATATTACGTGATGTTTCCGATTTTTATACGAGATAAAATAGGTAGATAAACAATCACAAAACAAACACACTGTTACTGACACTATGTAACTATCATTCTTTTTGTATGAAAACATGGCGGGGCTACCTTTGGGGGGTCTCTGACATGGCTTAAAGATTGCTATCACTAGTTAACAACCAAGACCAATCGTTAACCGTGCTGTCCGCTCGTAAACGCTTAGGGCATGTCATCATCATATCAGCCGAAAGACGTCCACTGCTGGACATAGGCCTCCCCTAAAGATCTCCATGACGACCGGTCCTGCGCTGCTTGCATCCAGCGTTTTATTTTATTTTTGTTTGGGGAGCTTACAGCCTAACTACATGATTATAAAAGTATAATTTAACAATGGCCAATTACAAAGCTACCACAGATGTACAGAAATAGTTTACGAGTCTCTGAAAAAGTGAAGTTATATAAAACAAATAATTAACTAAAAGAGTAGGTTCTCTACTAATAAGTGTTTTAACAGTTCGAGTGCTGCTACAGAATAAATCAAAGCGAGGGTCTTTATTCAGTTGATTTAATACAGTCAAAGTTCCTGGTATAAAGCTGCTGTTTCTGTAGTTAGTGTGTCCGAGACTCACTTGAAGCAATTTCCGATGTCGAAGGTTCCTTGTGGGAACTTCAAGACATACATTATTTAGTATTTCAGGAGTATCAGCCGTAATTCCATCGTGCCCCGGGTGCCTTGTTGTTTCTAAGCTGTCTGAGAGCCCTACTAATCTCGTACAAGCTGACATGCAGGATATCATCGGTATGGTGTCGGGTTAGTCTAGCCCTTGGATCGTTGGCCAGACTGCTAACGGGTGGGCCGGTGGACGTGTATAACTGTCCATAGAACTTCTCGACCTACCTCAGTAGCTTGGACGATACGGTTCTGCCATCCTCGGTCTTCAGCTTCCTCAACTGGCTCTGCCCAATAGACAGATCTCTTGCGAACACTTTGGAGCCTTTGTTCCGCTCAATCACTTCTTTAATATGGTTAGTATTAAATAGCCGAATGTCGTGAGTCAGAGACTTAGAGATCTGTTTATTGAGTCACCGATATCGAGAAGCCTTCCGAAGACTGCAGAACCATTTCGCGTCTTTCTTCCATTAGCTCGAGGGTATGATCAGAGATCTTTTTGGTTCTTTTAGTACGGCGGGGTCAGAAGTACTTAGGCATGTAGGACTATCAAAAATCACACCCTGTCAAAATTGCTAAACTTGGTGACGACACGGTGTAATTAGATTGACTATATAAAACATCAAAATTAATTACTTTATGAGTTATTATTAGTAAAAACAAAACAAATTGAATTTTGACTTACTTCAAGAATGTTGCAGACTTCAGCCAAGTAGTTTATTACAAAAGGATTCCTTTCTATATAATCCGGACTCAAGGTATATGATCGCAGAGTTCGGCGTCCACCTATTCGATTTACGCTTCTTAGACAAGAAACACAAGGTGGTAATTGATTCATTATTCAATGAGCCCACACAAAATACCGAACACAAAGCGATCTCAAAGTCCATCGACGCAGCACAGGTCACAAAAAGGCAAGATATCGGAGTCCAAATACGTAGCACAGGTCACAAAAAGGCAAGATAACAGAGTCCAAAAACATAGCACAGGTCATAAAAAGGCAGAAAAACAGAGTCCAAAGTATAGCGTAGTCGTAGTTAAAGAAAACCAAATAGATACACATACGCACTACGAAAGCAGAACGATGAGTGAGCTGAGCGGGGCGCGGGCGCTACTGGCGCAGGCGCCAGAGGGGGAGGCGCGGGAAAGAGGGAGGCGTGGGGCGATGCGTGCCTGGCGTGCAGCAATCTGATTGGCTACAGTTTTTGGTGCCTGGCGTGGAGCAATCTGATTGGCTACAGTTTTGGTTGTTTAGTTCTGTGATGATTTTACCATAAAAAAAAATAGCAACCAAAACTGATTTACCTAAAATCTCGAATATATTAATGTTATGCAGACACAACAAGCAATTCTTCTTAGCAGAGAAGGTTCTAGGACGGAAGCAACATGTCGCCACCCTCGAATGTTACAATAATATGATCATTATAATTTTTATTCTGATTTAATATATTATTATTCTTATTTAGCATATATTAACGTATTAAATAATAATTATACTAGTTATGTTAAATAATAATATGTTGTACATAAAGTACGTTGTTGTTGTTGTTCCATGGTGCTAGCCGTAACGCTAATAAGCGAGGTGACTATGATTATTCCCCTCCACATTTTTCCAGCAAAAGCTAGAATTCTGGAGGGAGTTCCCTGCCGCCGGATGTTATGTGATTACGTTGTAAATCATTGGTATGAGTTAGATAAAATCGAAAAAAAAAAGTTATTTTCAGCTGAAATAAAAAAAAATATAGTAATGAATATGTGCATTTATCTTGGAATGGATACGGTTTACAAGTGTGCTGACATATTTCGGATGTTCTGAAACGTACGAACCCACGACGTATCTTGTTTTATATACCTAACACAGTACGTAGCCCCATTCCATGCAAAAAAATCTTCGAATGGTCCATAATGTTCTAGAACATTCCACAACATTGGAGTGTGTTTTGGAACGTTCCACAATGGTCTGGGATGTTCCCGAACTGTGGAATGTTCTGTGAACATACTGTGGAATGCCAGAATGTTCTGGAACGTTCGAACCCACGTGGGATCTTGCTTTTATACCTCTACCAGTAGGTGGCCTTATCCATTCATACAACAATTATTCCACAATTTTTCAGAATAATCCACAACTTTCGAGAGTGTTCTGGAACGTTCAACAGAGATCTGAAATGTTTCCGAATATTCCAGAATGCTCTTAAATACTCTGTATACTCGAATGTTTGAGTTGATAGTCAAATCTGATTATGTTGCCTAATTAATAAAATATATACTATATATTATGTAGGGATAAAAAGAGATCCTTAAAGAGAGGATAGGTTCTAGGACAGTACCGGGCTTCAACATAGTGCTGCCACTATCAAGAATTAAAATAAGATGATTATATAATGATTAAACACAATATGTAACATATATATTTGTTTTATCTATATTTTATATTATTTAATATAATATCTTCATTCAATATGTTGTAAAAATCATGATCACTCATTGGTATAAAATAGATAAAATCTCAAAAAATTAGTTATTTTCGCTGAAATCTAAAAAATAATAAAAATGAACAGGTGCATATATCTCGGAATGGATACGGTTTAGAAGTGTGCTGTCATAATAACTATTGTTCGTGTTAAAATACTCTATCCATTAAACAAAGTTTGAATGGTGTGCAGGCATTTTCAAAAAAAGGCGCCAAAACTAGGCATTGGCCTTTAAAACTGAACGTGTTAAAATATAGTCTTCAAATTCAAGGGCATAATTGACCTACCTGACCACCCGAATGGCCGAGTCGGCAGTGACGCTGCCTACGAAACCAAGGGTCCCGGGTTCGAGTCCCGGTGGGGGCAAATATTTGGTTGATGAGAACGAATGTTCGTACCCTAGTCACGGTTGTTTATCTATCTAAGTATAATATTTATCTATATAAGTATTTGTATCGTTGTCTAGTACCCAAGATACAGGGAATCTTAGTTTTGGGCTAGATCAATGTGTGTAAATGGTGTCCAAGGTATTATTATTATTATTATTATTATTATTATTATTACTTTAACAGTATTATTGAGACTGCGTTTCTTCGTGAGTGGAAGTAAACGAAGAAACGCCTTCGCGCTGTCAGATAACCTCCACACCAAGATCATCATCTATTCGAATAGCAAGAAGAATAGAACAAGGGTACCATTTATAACAAAACTATGCATATTCAGAGAAAAATCGTGTCTAAGATTCGTTGAACCATTGAGGAATAGGATGATAAAAAGGGAAATGTAAGACGTTACTTTGGAATTATTTTCTATCGAGAAAAGTTTGACCAATTGCGTTTTCTATATACCATAACTTGAGGTATATACCCAAGATTAATATACTCTGAAACCAGATCATTATATCTTGTAGTTGTAGTAGTCAAAGTTCTTTATTACTGTAGATATTTACATATACTTAGCAAACGTCATTTTTGCCTCTTCTCTACATTGGACCACTTGGGCGGAGAAGGGCTTAGAAACTCCCACAGATTTCAAAAACCCCCTCCGGTGTCGCTATATCACCTTAAGAAGAACTTTTCTGAGGTAAACTTCTTTACTGTATCCCGCGACAAATAAAGGACAAGTTCTGGGGCATATTTATTACCTGTCTCTTTGGTATGGGGGTCGGGTAGCTCCGGGAGGTGTGTCCGAAATAAAGAAGCAGATAAATAGCCGAATAGTCATCCTAACCAAACTTGTGCGAGCTTTAGCGCAAAAAACCATAAATCCCACGATACGTATACATATCTGTAAATCCTACGAAGAGCTGCAGAAGTTTATACCATCTTTGTACATATCTATCTGTCTACCGACATAGTAGAGAACACTATAACGTGAGAAAATGAACTCAGCACATTTCCCGATTCAACAAATAATCCGAGGTGCAGGAGTAAAGTTGAATATTATTATATGTATTATTATAGAAGGCAACTCTTTTCAACACATTATTAGAATTAGGTAACTCGTTACCCATATATTCCCAGAAGAGTGGCAGCATAGAATAAATAAATGACAGCTAGACGAAGTAACATGAGATATTGTAAGTTATTTGTCTATATCAATACGTAAGAATAAGAATAACAATATATTTATTTGCTTAAAACACGGTAAAAAGATATTACAGGAAGTTTTATGTGTCAGCATGTTTTACCAAAAGTTTAGCGTGTAATTTTTTATTTAATTAGAATTACAATATGTCAATAATTGAATTAGAAAATAAGAAAATGTCGTAATCAAATGTCACACTTATAAATTATATTATATATTATTAATTATAAATAAATAACATTAAAATTCAATCATAAAACAATAAGACTAACAAATATTATTAAAGCAATCACATCGAATCAAGTTACATAATTGTTTTTATTAATTATCATTATTAAAAAAACAGATAAATAAAAGAAACATTTCTCTGTTAACCACCGTTTCAATTTTGATAGGAACAATTTTGTTATGAACAATTTTGTGGGAACACTCTAATGTCAAGCGGAATGTTCACAGTAGGTACTCACATTAATGCAATTTCACTATACCTACAGTTTGAATTGGCAGATGGTTCATTTTACACAAACTGAAAAGAAATGGAATATTGTACGTATCGCATAGTTCCGAGAGTTTTGAACACATCTGTAGGAGATACGAATGAAATGGTACTCGACATTGACAAGATCGGGAAGAGTAGATACCTTGATATTGCGAACTAACACCAAAAGATGGAAGTTACGATAAGACAATGATGTTACGATAAAACAATATCTTGAACACCGGAAAATGTTCCCTAAACACCTAAACGTAGAGAACAGAATTTTTCTTGAAACCACTAAAAGGGACTATGAGTCTTAAGCGTAAGGGTTACAGATGAAATTGCAGGTTGTGTTAGGAGAGAAAGCACTTTCCGGGTGCGGGTGATGACGCAGATGGCTGGCCTTCTTCGAGCTGCGATCAGTCCGCAGTCGAGCGGAGTCGGCCACGCACGGTAGGACTACGCCCAGCTAGTGGTGCTGTGCTACATGAGGATCGAAGTGCCCAAGGATCGAACTCGCCAAATGACATCCGAACAAGTTTAGCAGAAAACGGGACCGCTTTTTAGTTTTTTGGGTGAGTTGGTCAGAGTGTCGATAAGGGGGCGGAAGCTACACTCCAACCGGTGAGTTTGTTTTACAGCTGTTTACATCTTTGGTTAGAGTTGACTTAAGTAAAATTTTCTATTTTTGACATGATTTACGTATTAATGTGTAATGGTATTTGTTAATTCATTTCATACGGTCGCAATACCTACATAGATATTTTCAGTTTTAGTGTGTGCTCTTCCTTTAATTATGGAGTTTGGAGCTTATTTACTATGTAATGTTTATTACGAACTTTTCCAACTATAGTTCACATATAACTGACGAGAGTTTGCAAGTTTCCCTAATAAGGTTTCATTATGTCGTTTCTATTCCATCTTAACATGGGTTTTCTACTGAGAAATCTCATTAACATTCGATGTAAACAACGTACCTAACGTGCATACTTGAATAACTAATATAATAAGTATGTCACCCAGAAATTAAGATCATATAGTATTTTAAAACACTTTCGGCGATGTGCAATGGAAAGTTTTGGTATGTGACCCCTGAATAAGGTTAATATGCCAACAACAAACAACGGAAGGAAAGTTGTTAAATATTAAACAGTCAAACAAAATCACTGGAGAGACCTTCAAATAAAGGTTAATATTATGTAGAGCTAGGTCCTTAGCGAATTGAATGAAGACTATTGAGAGGTCGGCATCAAGTTCCTCGATGGAATTGTCTTCGTGGGTAACATGTCTTTGACACATTCACCGATTCTTGAAGATAATTTCTGGTTGTAGAGGAAACCCGGCATTCCGATGTTGCGTGTTGCTAGCTTTGCTACACTATTTCTAACGCATTCCTAGAATAAATAAAATGCTCAACCTAATATCTTAGTAAATGAGTGCTCACAAGGGAAATGTGGTTGGAAAAGTCGAAAGCAGAATGCTTGACTTCGGAACTTTGTTTGGACAAGTTATAGTTAGGAGATAAACTATAACTGATGCTGGTGAAAAGAAAATTAACACAACTGTCATCTCTGCATAGATTTCACGGTCTAAATAGTCGTGAAACGACATGTTAGCACATCACTTTTTGCGACATTTATGTAAGTACCTAGTAAAACCAAAAACAGTTAATGGAGGCCAAAAGTGCAGGTGGTTCAAACATTATATATATATCGTACATTCGGTGTCTCTTGTTGTGACAGCCTTGTGCACATTCAGTCTGATGCCTCGTTTTTGTACTGCTAATTGACATGATGTGGTACATCCCTACCTATGTACAAACACATACAAAAGGTACACAGTACAGGTTAACTTTAACTTCCATTTCAAACATCAATGTTTTTTGTGAAACATAAAATCAATATTTTCATGAAGGAGCTAAGGAGCCGACTCATGATAGTCGCGGCAGGTTCTAGCTCGGCCCTGGCTGGCCTCCTTGCGCTATCCTCCAACTGATCTGCGGCACGTGCTCATGCCTAGGTACCTTCTACTTCGCATTCCGTTGGGGAACAAGCTCAACCATCGTACTAGGTATGAAGTCACCTACATCAATAAAACTAGGGTTTTTTTTCAATTTAAATTTGAATACGATACAATTAACAATTAATCAATAAAAATAAAAATAAAACACAAAAAGAAACAATTACCCGAATAAACCACGCCACCCCATTGCCGATTCAAAGGTTCCCATGACGCAGGCAGCATTTCGCCGCTGCACAGCCAGGTAGATCCTTTGCATCAGCAATGCCCCAGAGTGGTAGTCAGATTTACCATTATGCGATAATAATAATAAGACCTTGGACACTATTTACACACATTGATTTAGTCCCAAACTAGGATTCCCTGTATTTTGGGTACTAGACAACGATACACATAGTTATATAGATAAATAAGTATTATACACAGTCAGGTCATAAGTTCTGTCACACAATAAAAACTTTTGAATTTAGAACGCTGGCCACAAAAAAGTTTATTGAATTCGAATTTTGAATTTTTCATGAAAATAAAAATGTGTACTTTTTAGAATTTTCCTCATTTTTAAATATGGAGTGGACACTTAAAGAAGACCGTGACGCAGTTATTGCGTTGCATCGTTGCGGTTACGCGCCAATTCAGATTTTCGACTTACTGAAAAATTTGAATATAACCAAAAGATTCGTTTATCGTACCATAAAACGATACAATGAAGACTCTAGTGTAGATGACAGGTCAAGAAGTGGTCGCCCTCGCTCTGTTAGGACTCCAGCAGTGATAAAAGCTGTGAAGGCGCGAATTCAAAGAAATCCCATACGTAAGCAGAAACTGTTGGCCCTTCAGATGGGGTTAAGCAGGACCACGGTGAAAAGGGTGTTAAATGAAGACTTAGGGCTTAGGGCATATCGAAGAAAAACAGGACATCGTTTGGACGCTCGTTTAATGGACCTGAGACTGCAGAGATGCCGCGCTTTGTTGAAGCGGTACGCGGGAAAAAAGCATCGGGAAATTCTTTTTTCGGATGAAAAAATTTTCACCGTAGAAGAGAGCTACAACAAACAAAATGATAAGGTGTACGCACACAGCAGTGAAGAAGCGAGCAACCGTATTCCGCGTGTCCAACGAGGTCATTTTCCATCCTCGCTCATGGTTTGGTTGGGAGTCTCTTATTGGGGCTTAACTGTGGTACATTTTTGTGAGAAAGGCGTAAAAACGAATGCAGTTGTGTATCAAAATACAGTCAGTCCTCAAGAACCTTGTGGAACCTGTTTCTCATACCATGTTTAATAACAGGCACTGGGTATTCCAACAAGATTCTGCGCCAGCTCATAGAGCGAAAAGCACACAAGACTGGCTGGCGGCGCGTGAAATCGACTTCATCCGGCACGAAGACTGGCCCTCCTCCAGTCCAGATTTGAGTCCGTTAGATTACAAGATATGGCAACACTTGGAGGAAAAGGCCTGCTCAAAGCCTCATCATGATTTGGAGTCACTTAAGGCATCCTTGATTAAGGCAGCCGCCGATATTGACATGTACCTCGTTCGTGCTGCGATAGACGACTGGCCGCGCAGAATAAAGGCCTGTATTCAAAATCGCGGGGGTCATTTTGAATAAACTTTATTACCATAAGAATCTATGTTTTATTAAGTTCATTTTGCTATATAAATGTTTACATAAATAATAAACATGTCTAAATTATTTCATATTGCACATGTGACAGAACTTATGACCTGACTATGTACTTACACACACTTACACTGCCGACTCGGTCATTCGGGTCGTTATTATGCGATAATAATAGGTCACATTTAAAAAGCTTGCGGGTCTTAACTTAAGTATTTTGTCAGTAGCTGCTTATCAAGACTATAATGTAAACAGATATGTAAGCCATTTCCAATAATGTTTCTCGCATTTGTTCAGGCTTTAAGAAGCTGACCAAATAGAGTGAGCAAATTAAAAATCAGCTTGTATAATCTTACGTAATGCTAAATTCCTTTCCTTGATTTTATGTAACGGTACTTAGTATTCATCTTATTACTTCAAGAGTCAGGTCGTACTAGTGCAGGACAGACGATATCGACTGTTATTGACTCCTGCTTTCCACAGTATTTCTTATAATATCCGATTACAAATAGGTATCGTATTTCACAGTGAAAGTGACATGTACACAGGGAGCTCGCAACTCTCATATTTAAAACAAAGTATTTAAGTACTACGAATATAGAATGGTCAATCATACTTACTTCTAATGTACTACGTCAATGGTTTTCTGACGGAAACTAAATTAAATTAATTATAGATGAAAAGTTGAACTAATTTTGTGAATTACTTAATTGAGCCAGATTGTAAACCTATTATTTATTAACTAATAGAGATAAACCAGTATTTCTTAACTACATAATTTAATCCGCATTATAGCTTCGCACGGTGCAGTTTCCACGACACCAAAGTACGGTACGGTCTAATCAATAATTGTTGGGAAAACCCAGATCTAATCGATTCATACAAACTTATTGATAATCTTAAAAGTGTTATGTACTCGGAATCAGCAATTACAGGCATAATTTATCATGAGCAACGCTATAATTAAGTATTGAAAGGATTTATGTTCCTCCCAATGCCCGTCAGGTTACTTGAATTCGCGAAAAGCTCATCACATCCAAATATTGATGTCATCCATAAGTTTCCCTCCAGGATTTCCAATCCATACATCATGACCATCAGTGCAGCGATATTGACAGTCCTCTCAACTAAGATCGATTTGGACTACATATAGGTAGATGGAACCAGATAGTTCTAGCAACACTAAAGAAACTTCTTCATCCTTGGAGGGACCTTATAAGAAGTGCGAAAATATATTTTTTCGGAAACTAACGAAAGAAGGTGGAATATATCTTAAGTATCTGTGATAATAGCTGGCAAGGAAGCGCGGGCGCACGCGAGCGGTACGCTCGTCGCCGGCGCGGTGGGCGTGGTCGGTCCACTGACCCAGTGACCCTGACTGAGGACCGGTCGCGGGCGCAACTGGATCGCCGGCGGAACCATTTATTAAAAAGAAAGCCTCATGCTAATCGAGAGGCCGTAACAACTTATGAATGAGAATCATCTTGATGTGTTCGCTTATGATAGGTTATGATTGCTTGACGTCGTCAGATTAGATTGGTTATATCGTTTGTTGAAGATACATCGATCTTTCTTCGTGCTAGATTGATATCACACTTATTGGTCTATTCTACAGGATGTCCCATAAATTACACGTCACAGCACCACTGGAGGTAGCCCTGCCTCAGATATATCGATTAAGCTTAACATGACCTCAGTGAAAATTGCATGTTATTCGAGATATCGTCAGTTTAAAGGTGTTCTTTCAATTCCAAATTTTCACACTGTTAATGCTAGTTTACATTATTATTTTATAATTAGTATTTCCAAGTACACTGCATAGCCATTTCTTGGATAGTCCTCTCTTTCAAGTTTTTATAATTACAACGGGTACGCTATCCTAAATAGTTATTAAAATGATACAAGTGTTATTTTGTTAATGCTTAAAAAGGAAAACATGAGAAATCGATGGCGTCTTGACATAAATCTTCAGCAAAACCATTGATATCGCCTTTGATATGAAACTTTTGTGAAACATTTCACACTTCAGAATTACACAACCTAACCTAACCCAAACTAAACTAATCCTGTCTACCCACAGACCAGATATTGTGTGTCTACCCTAATCCAATCTAGCCATACCATGGTAAGGCATAGGTGGAGTAAGCCCCACTTATGCGAGCCACTAATAAAATAGGGGAAATATTAAACTGCACATCAAAAATACTAATTTGCACAGCAAATATCAGGGCAAAATGCTGCGGTAGCTTAGGTGAAGGGAAGGGGGTGAGCGAAGCGAAGTGTGTGTGGTGTTAGGTTGAACATGCAAGAACAACAAAAAATACTTAAAACATAAACTTGAGTACACTTAAAATATTTTAAACATAAAAAGTGTTTTTTCTGATCCTTTTTTGCTGTGCAAATCAGTATTTTTAATGTGCGATTAAATACTAGGCATAAAATAGTGGATATAATTCTGAAGACTAACTAGCGAACTTAGTTGAGAGCATGAAATCCAACAACTTTTATGTTTTAGCCATAGGATCTTCCTTAAAACTAGTTTATTTAATTATAACAATGTGTCTAGTAGTGACGCTTCTGAAATCGGTCTCACTAGTGGTGATACCAAGGGTGATACGAAAAAAATATAGGGTTTTTTCGAATGCATTTACTCCACCATGAAGCCATGTACAGATTTGATTTTTGGGTTAAGATTTTCACAAAAGTGAAACGCGATTGGATGAAATTTTCTCGATAGAATTTAATTACGAAAACACCTCTAAATTATTTTATTTTTTCCTGTAATTCTGAAATCCTAACTAATTTCAGTGTGGAACTGCGTTCAAAATGTAGATAATATGTATTCACAAAATCTCCTTAAAAAACTTTTTAACAAAATAGCATAGTTTATTTTTAAACAATTTTTCTGTGGGTTAGCGCTACGTTTTTTAATTTTTTCCTGATTCCGTCCCTCTCACACTGCGGGTCTTTCCGTCTGGAGTAACGGGGATCTTTGCACGGACGACGTAGCGCCTTAACCTAAATAATGTATTCGTCTCTTTTGCTCTTACATCTTACAAATAATGAGGAAATCGGCAGCAACGAAATATTCAGTGATCTTCTTTCAACTTTCTTACTAATCCTGGAATGATGAGTAAGATGATTGCTCACGTTTAGTGTAAGTCCACTTTCATGGCATTATGATATGAGTGTTGTACCATTCCTGAGTCGTCATAACATAAGCATTTTGAAACATGAAACGTATTTTCTCATTCTGTGTGTATGTCTAGTAAAAAAACAGGAAAGCAGTTAATGTTTTTGCTGAAGATTTAATGTTGAATCTAAGTCACTAGCGTAGAAATTTAATAACAATACCTAAAACAGCTATCCAAGAAATGGCTGGCAGTAACAGTGTAAAATATGGGGCATTTGAATAAAACCTTTAAACCGACGATATTTTGAATCACATGCAACTTTCACTAAGCTCATGTTAGACTTATTCGATGCTTCCGACGCCGATCTTCCTCCGATATGACGTCCTATTTTATGGGAAACCCTCTGTATTATATTTTACTCCTATATGCTTTTACACAGTAGCCGGCACCGACAGCGGCATGGCCGGCAGTAGTATGTCTCGAGTGCTCATGCTAGCTTTACTGGTAGCGGTCGCGCACGCGCAGTCACAACCCGACAATGGATTCATACCGGGTAAGTTAAGTAAGAAACATATTTTCACATTAAGGGTGTTTCTCCACTTGCACCATCTAGCGATCCTATTCTTTACCACGACGCTGATAGTAGAGAATGTGTGATATTAAACTGCAAATCAAAAATACTGATTTGCACAGCAAATATCAGGGCAAAATGCTGCGGTAGCTTAGGTGAAGGGTAAAGGGGGTGAGCGAAGCGAAGCCCCCTTATCCTTCGTGTTAGGTTGAACATGTAAGAACAACAAAAAATACTTAAAACATTAAGTACACATAAAATATTTCAAACATAAAAAGTGTTTTGTTGATCCTTTTTTGCTGTACAGATCAGTATTTTTGACGTGCGATTAAATACCATTGAGAATTAAAATAACTAGTCTTAAAACTGTTCTGAAATCAATTTAGAAAAAAACTAACATAATTATACCTACATAATGTCAATATTAAGGGGTGGGAATTAATTAGCTGACCAAAATATGGTAAACCTATAATCACGAACCACTCTCCCTGGAACATGAGATGCATAACACTCATACGGGTTCCGCAGGCGACGTGGACACGAACCTCGGCGAAGTGGAGGCGCGCGATGACAGCAGCCCCGACCTGGAGTTCCGTTACCACGACCACGAGCAGATGACGCGCTACCTGCGCGCCGTCTCAGCGAAGTACCCCGCGCTCACTGCACTCTACTCCATCGGCAAGACTGTGCAAGGTATGATGAACTACTTATACTGATGTACTATTTATACCTACAATGAGGGAGCAAACTGTCCAATAAGTGCCACTTATAACTATGTACCTAGATAATAAACACTGTGCAAGTGCAAGCAGTTGCATAGTCTGTGATCTTACGTTATTTACATATGAATCACAATGTAAAATAAGTAAAACAAGTGGCCCTGTGGGCAGTAGACCTCGCTAACAGGGGGGACTGTGAACCAATTTATAGGTAGGTATTTTAGATTCAATCAAAATCAAGTAGTAAAGTAGCCGCACCAATAACTTTGTAAACTATATTTTGCGATTTAAAATACAATCTATTGACTTTTAACTAGAATAGTTATAGTCTATTTCTCTCACTGTCATGGTCTGTATATATCCTCTTTACTAATCCGTCTCCTACTTCGAGGAGTCCAAACTTGGTGTATGTTTTGAAAATATTTCTTTGATTTTTAGAAAACAGGCGGCCAAAAGGTAATGGTGTAGTATATTTTTAGAACCGGCTCATGAAGCCCGCTAATTTGATACCTCACAGGATAGGATTCAGAAAAAAAACCCATACAAAAATTTTATGACGTCGTAACTTCCCAAGGGGAAAATCGAGAAAAACTCTCAACAAAAAAAAACTTTTGATTCAAGGAACACGTGTGCCAAGTTTTGTGAGGATCGCTTGAAATCTGTGGCCCTTAGACAGGAACTGACAGACACACAGACATAGAGACAGACGAAAGCAAAATAGGCCTCCTATCTTATTGAAATGGAGCCCTTCACTCGCTTCGCTCACTCTGTCAGCAAATTTATGCAGAGATTCGATAGTCAGAGAAATAAATTGACAATATCCAGGTATCCATAGATACTTAAATGAATGGAACTCTTTGTTGCTGTTGACAATGTTTATCAAGTTACAAACCTTGGATGAATGACACTCTTTGTGTTACAAAGATACAGTGCCATCTACCAAAAAGTTTTGCATAATCTTCCCCATTGGTAAGCTGTATTACGGAAACCTCCTGTTTTGAATGGTCATCTTCAGACTATCCCATCAACTTGAAGTTATTGATAAGATTGTATAAAAGTCTCCTTATCGTGTTACATGCACTACATCTTTGTAGTCTCGAAAAACAAGACTCTAAATTATGGCGCATGTGTCTCAATGACCGCCGTCCCTTTTCACACCTCGATTCAATCCTTAACATACATAGATACATATGCTCACGCCTTTTACCCGGCAGAAGGGTAGACAGAGACTAATGACATTCATTAGTCTCTTCAGATTACGGGTCAGTCCTAAAATCGATCGATTGCAAATCTAGTGCCAACTATGGCCTATGTGTTAGTAATCCCTTGTCGGTGGCGGCAGGTCGGGATCTCTGGGTGATGGTGGTGTCAGCGTCGCCGTACGAGCACATGATTGGCAAGCCCGACGTGAAGTACGTCGCGAACATCCACGGCAACGAGGCCGTGGGCCGTGAACTGCTGTTGCATCTCATACATGTATGTACAAATATGTTATTATCTTCGCTTCAGAAGGGCTCAGCCCCGAAATGCTTTTAGAATAGAAAAAATATTTTTAAATAAACTTAATTCTGGGACTTCCAAAATCTCATAAAAACATGGCATGTCTACAATAGTAATAGGTAAGTTGTTGTAGTGAGTAGTGGTAGTGCTCTCCTTACTGGTGCAAGACTGTATGGCGGCGGCAGAGCTGCTCTAGCTGTTCACAGATCGAACGAGTACAATAACTATGCGAGGGGGGTCATTTAATTAGCCAACCATATTTTAGGGAATGATAGTACCCATCATTATGAACAACTTGCCCCAAGAAACATATGTTCGCAAAGGTTTTTTTGTCCCTAAGTACTGTAATGTCTTGAGTACTACCTATCACGGCCTATACTTGAACTGGCTAGCCCTACAGATTAGGTAGGCAATTATAAAGACTTTGGTAACACCATAGTAGGGTTTATTGATCGAATATGGTTACAATTTGTATAAAAGGGATCAAACTGGCTAGATAGCCATTAAGCTAATCCTAACTATATAATTTAGATCCGTCGCTGGCCGAAGCCTAAGGTGAAGTGTGTCACATTGACTTTTCACATCCAAGCCTCTTTCTTTTTAAAATTACAAATTACGTAACAGTATCAAAGTGAACACTCACTCTAAAGAGGCTCGTATACAATATTATCGCATAGACAAATTTCGAACCTAACTATATATAACCTAATATAACCTAACTTACAACCATTCCCCCCTCTTTTCAAAAAAAAAAAAACTTTTTATTTTTTTATTTTATTCAAAGTGGCAACCCTAACTCATAGTCTAAAATCAAAAATGACAACCCTAATTCAAAGTCTAAAATCTAAAAAACCAATAAATATGCCGCAAGCATAATCTTAAATAACATCGAGTACCCTAATCCTTATCCGTCCAACCATCCCATTTAACCTACTTAATTAAACATTAAATACCCTAACATTAAATTTTGATCACGCATAAGACCAGTACCAAAACAAAATATTGACATGAATAAGAAACAATTGACAAGAAATAGAATAAACTGACCGAAGGTCATATGTTAAGTTACACACTTAACTACTCTTATGGTATAGATCCTACTTAATATAAACCTAACTACACTTAAGGTGTAGGCTATGCACCTTAAAAAACTTAAATTATAACACCCTATGATCCCATCATACATTTATTCGCGGCTTAACACTAACCTACCTAACGCTCGAAAACTATCTATTACAATACGAAGGTAAAACAGCTGAATCTAGCTAAGATTTAGCTTCTCGAATGGTTATCATTCGACAAACTATCTGACAAAAAAAAACTAGCGAAAAACTTATCAGACAACTATAATACCTCTGTTCTTAAAATTAACAAAACTCCATCTTTGCTTAAAAAGATCATTTACTCTTTCCACCGAAAAATTAACGCAGGCAAAGATCAAAGAAAAAAATTATCATTTTCAAATATAGGAAACGTCAACCATATTAACAGGATTAATCTATAGAACCGTATTACTAAGCCACAGCTTAAGAATGAGTTCATTAAAATTCCAATAATACGATGAAATCAACTAGCTTTAAAACCGATACTACAACTTACAAACATCTCAACTAATCATTGGAATTCAGTAAACTATCTTTTACTATTAACAGTTTAAGATAATCGCCGTGAGTTGCAAACAATTACCCAAGTTAAAACACTACAAAGAATCTCGAATGTGTATCGAATACCCGAGTTATCCCACATCAGAAATTACTTTCATTGAGAAACCTTCGTTACCAACTTTATGAACAACCCTTACTCTCCCCTTACCAAATCATCCCAACTCTATACTTTAAGAACGCAGGAACCAAAACAGAACCCTATGACGAATAGCTATTGCCTCGTCATACTGCTCTCAAAGATAAAACCAAGCGATCGGTTCAAACAATTATACGAACTGTCGTTTATAAAAGTTTCTCATATAAAGGTAATCTACCACGGGAATCTAGTATGTTACAAATATTTCTTGGGTCTTTGGTGAACGGTCCTCATCAAACATCATAGTTCAGCAACAACATGAAAAGAAACACCGGTTAATAAACAATTCATAACAATACCGCATACATAAACCACAAACCAACAACCGGGATAAAATTATTTTATACTCCTAATGTATAATTATTTAATATCAGACGAACTCCTCAACGCAGCACAAAGCGTTTTAAACGATTTGTGTTAACAATTACGCCCCGTGACCGTGAGTTCAGACGACGAATCAGCACATTAGACCTCCCAACGATCTCAATGACCTTGTATGGTCCTTGATACAGACGTGCCAACTTCATACATCTTCCCGTTATCCGCCTTGGTACGTATAACAAAACTAAGTCATTCACCCGGAACGATCTGGGTTTTGATCTCGTATCGTAATACCGTTTTTGTACACGCTGTGCGTTCGCAATATTCCCTAACGCCTTAGTCAGCAGCCTACTTCTTCATCTTTTCGTCTTCTCGCTTCATCTATCGTTTCGTCTAAACCAACTGCGTTTAATCCTAATGATCGATCCACCACTGAGCACGGTTCCCTACCAAATAAAATATTATACGGCGACACTTTCGTTGACGCCTGCACGCTAGTGTTATACGCATGTACTACCAAAGGTAAAACTGAGCACCATTGCCTTTGATTACTACCTAAATATTTTGATAACATCGAAGTTAACGTTCTATTCATTCGTTCTACCAAACCGTTACTCTGTGGGTGAAACGAACTTGTATGTATCACTTTAGCCCCAAACTGCTCTACCGTTTCTTTTACGATTCCCGCCGTAAAAACTGTACCTCTATCTGAAATAATTTCTCTAATCGGCCCGAACCTACAGAAAACTTCCTCAATTAAAAACCGCACTACATCTTCCGATGTAACCCTAGGTAACGCCTTACATATCGCAAACCGCGACGCCTACTCTACCGCGACTATAATAAATCGGTTATCTCTCGATGAACGTGGAAACGCTCCTAACACGTCGATTCCTACCTTCTCAAAAATATCCGAGACCCTAATCGGCATCAAATCTGCTACGCTTTTAACTAATTTCCTTTCTTGACACGGCACGCACGAAGCTATATAACGCTCTATCTCCTTATCGGCTTGCGGCATGAAATATTTCGACCGAAACCTCTTCAACGCCTTTGCGAGACCCAAATGACCTCCTGTCCACGCCTCATCATGTAATTCGTTCATTACATCTTGAAACAAAGACCTAGGCAATACTAATACCTCCCTAATTTCTCCATCTCTACGTATGCTTTTATATAATAAATTATTTCTCGAACAAAAACCGCTACGCCACGCTTCCGGACGTTCGCTCAACCGCGTTAACCATCTACTACAAAATGAATCGTTCTCTTGATCCGCCTGTAACGACTCTACATTAATACTAAAAACTTCCAAACCATCATCATCAGCTTCAGAACGAGAAGAAGACTGAGGTCCTTCTGTTTCCCGTTTCCCTTCTTATATTAGCGGATTCCTACTCAAAAAATCTGCCACTACATTGCTTTTCCCCGAGCAATGAACTATCTCGAAATCCCATTCTTGTATCGCTAACGCCCATCGCGCTAACCTACCAGACATATATTTTTTCGACTGTAACCAACATAACGCGCTATGGTCTGTAACAACCTGAAAATACGATCCCCAAAGATAATGCCTATAGTGCCTTAACGCCCATACTAACCCCAGACACTCTTTCTCCGTCGTACTATATTTTTTCTCCGCATCCGTTAACTTCCTAGACGCATAGGCAACCGGACTCATTTTTTCAACGCCCTGCATCAACACTGCACCTATCGCTTCGTTAGACGCATCCACATAAACCCTCGTAGTAACCGACTTATCCCCCGAATAATACGAAAGTATTGGCGCACTACACATAACCTTCTTAATATATCGAACGAATTCTGCAATTCTTCATTCCATTGAAACTTTACCCCCTTTTTCAATAATTTTGTGAGAGGTAACGATATTCTCGCAAAATTCGATACAAATTTTCTATAATAAGAAAATAAACCTAATAATTATTTCACATCCTTCGCAGATGTGGGAGTTGGAACCTGTTGCATAGCCTTCAGCTTTTTCTCACTAGGTTTTACTCCGTCATTCGAGATTAGATAACCTAGCATCTCAATCTCGCAAAAACCGAATTTACATTTGGATGGCTTGAAGGTCAAGTTCGCTTCTCTAAACCGCCCAAAAACTTTCTGCAACGTATCGGTAAACTCCTCGAACGTTCTACCATAACCAATTACATTGTCTACGTAAACCATAACCCCTTTAAATCTTAAATCCGCCAAAACTTTATCCATCATCCGTTGGAAAACTTCTTGACTCGTTGCCAAACCGAACGGAATAACATTAAATTCATAAAGACCCGTGGTCGTGACGAAAGCCGTTTTATGCCTACCTTCCGTAATAACCGTATGCCAATAACCTGAATTGAGATCTAACTCCGCAAAATACTTGGCCCCGGCCAAACTATCGACGATGTCTTCTATCCGCGGAATAGGATAACTATCCCTACAAATTTTCTTATTTAATTTCCGATAATCTACATAAAACCTCCATGAATTATCGGGCTTTTTAATTAACACAACGGGCGCAGCTAGTGTATTCCCTAATAACACCTAGTTTCAACATCTCCGCGACCTGCTCCTCAATAATTTCTCGTTGCACCGGCGAAACGCGATACGGGTGACAATGAACCGGCTCTTCATCATAAGTCTTAATATCGACCGACACTATCTCCGACCTACCTAACTGGTCAGTTGCAAACGCAAATCTATCCGCATTCCTATCCAACAACGCCAATAATACCTGTTTATCATTCCCACATAAACCCTCATTTACGATAAACCGTTTATCTTCTACCCCAAACGCAAATTCGCACGAATCCGATAACCCCGAGAAATAAACGTAATCGCCCTTTCTTAACTCCTGAAAGTCGATAAAATCTATCACGTCACGATCCTCGATAACCGTGGTTTCCCCGAAGTTCACTTGTTTCCTTCTAGAACCGTCTAGAAAGTCCGACCCTATCTTTTGCTTTGAAAGAATCCCTACGGGCATGACATTTCGTTTTACCGGTGTCGTGTTTTGTTTCGTATAGAAATTATTGAAAAACGGTATTTTTCCCTGGAAAAAACACATAAACGAATGAACAAAATCAATATTCATACCGTTCTTTATTAAAAAATCTACCCCTAAAATAATGCTACTATTTAAATCAGTTATTACAAAAAAATCCTGTGAAAAGTTAAAATTGTCCAAACTAAAATCTATAACACATTTCCCTACAATTTGCAATAAACTTCCATTTACCGCCTTAACCCGTCTCTTCTCTTCTTGCATACATCTCGCACCCACTTGATCTGCAACGGCTGGGCTGATGCATGAAGCCGTAGCGCCTGTATCTAAAAGAGCTACCACGTTTACATTAGAAGAATTCAATAAAACTAATGGTCTGACCTGCTGATCCGCCTCGACTGCGACGATCTTCCCCATTGGTCGTTTCGCCTCCGTGCTACGCTGCTGAGCTCGTCTGAGGCCCTCATTCCACAGGTCAGCCTGGTCATCGCTATCGGCCTATAGCGACGACGCGTTGTAAAATCCGCTTGCCTAGGAAGCAAATTATAATTATTAGTACTAGGTCTGATATGTGGTTCCTGACCACTTGACGACGGCGAAACATTCGGCGTTCGTCGTGGGTCTTGAGTAGGGCTTTGATTAAATTGTGTGTGAAACGGCCTGTCTCCCCCCCCCCCCCCCTCTATTGCTATGGGCCAAATTCGGTCCAAAAGTTGCCGGGTTCCTAAACACATTTACATTTTCATCACTTCCCGGACTTAATTTCTCCATCTGTACCAGTACTGCCCTTAGCGCCTTCTTATCTACAAAATGCCTCAACATTAATTTATTTCTAAGATGGTTTTGCAATCCTCTTAAAAATTGCGCTATAAAAATGACATCTTTGGTAACTCTAGCCTTCCTCGCTAGGTCCCCTAAGTAATGGAAGTAGTCCAACAAACTTCTTTTCTCTTGCTTGGTATTGTAGAACTTCTCTGCAAAGTCTGTGCTTCCAAATTCCTCATTAAATTCATCCACCACCTCTTCAAATGTCTGGGCACTGCCCCTAATTTCCCTAAAAAAATATAAGGCTCCACCTTTTAAATACGAAGGAAATAATAATTTTAATTCCTCCGACGATATAAATTTCTTCCTCGATGCAGCATCTCTGAAGTCTTCTAAAAAGTCTTCAAAGGACTCCTGACGACTCCCCGAAAAACAAGTTGACAAAACCTCCATCATGAAATAATTTCATACAATTTTTCACAAAATGTCCGCTGCGATAAAAATCTTCCCACAATATTTTTCTATTCAATTCTTCACTCGCTTGGCAGGTCGAGGTTATTCCTAAATTAAAAACTTAAGTACAGAAATATACTTCCTTTCAATGTAGTTTCGATCCTTCCTCGACTCTTCAAGGTCTGGATCGACGATCACTATCCTCTTCTATTACGTCACTTCTTATGACGTCACCTCTTATTCCTTATGAAGCGGTCGTTATTATATCTCCGGTTCGTTCGGCGCCTCCGCCAATGTAGTGTCTTGAGTACTACCTATCACGGCCTATACTTGAACTGGCTAGCCCTACAGATTAGGTAGGCAATTATAAACTTTGGTAACACCATAGTAGGGTTTATTGATCGAATATGGTTACAATTTGTATAAAAGGGATCAAACTGGCTCGATAGCCATTAAGCTAATCCTAACTATATAATATAGATCAGTCGCTGGCCGAAGCCTAAGGTGAAGTGTGTCACATTGACTTTTCACATACAAGCCTCTTTCTTTTTAAAATTACAAATTACGTAACAGTGTCAAAGTGAACACTCACTCTAAAGAGGCCCGTATACAATATTATCGCATAGACAAATATCGAACCTAACTATATACCTTACAGTACCTAACCTACATTGAGCCGATCAGCTGATTACAAGTTACTATGGGAGACTAAAAAAAGTTTCGATTGCGACCAAATGTTTCTTGGTTGAGCCGATCAGCTGATTACAAGTTACTATGGGAGACTAAAAAAAAGTTTCGATTGCGACCAAATGTTTCTTGGGGAAAGTTGTTCATAATGATAGTTACTATCGTTCCCTCAAATATGGTCAGCTGATTAAATGTGATCCTGTAAATAATATTTTATAGGCCTAAAAGTTGGCTTACTTGTGTCTTTGTTAAGCTGATAACTTTCGACCCACAGAACCGAATACAATAAAACATAGCTAAAAAGTCTAAGAACCATCGCAGGGAAGTCTACTACCATTTCAAAAACGTATTAATTTCTGTGCACCCGTTTGAGCGCTGGAGTGCTATCGACAGATAGCACTCCAGCCCCCCCCCCTAGCTGAAATCCTGGCTACGCCCTTGGACAGATACAGGGACAGATAGACAGACGCTTCAAACTTATAAAAACCCCCATTTTTCGTCGGGGATTAAAAATAGACCACAGGTCTTTGATTTTATTCTATGCATATCATAACTCAGCGAAATGGCACTGCCGAATGATATTTTTACACAAGTTGTAAGACCAACTAAAAATAATTGACTGTGATTTACATCATGTCACTTCCAGCATTTCGTGACCTCTTACGAGACAGACCCCTACATCAAGTGGATGTTGGACAATACGAGGATACATCTGATGCCGTCAATGAACCCCGACGGCTTCGCTATTTCGAAGGAGGGTCAGTGCGACACTGTCTATGGCAGGTAAGATCAATCCTTAATTTCAAAATCCACATTCAAATTCAGTCAGCACAGAGAATCTCTTTTTGTGACAAGATTGTTACCTTTTCACAATACGACTTGTGATATTTAATAAGCCACTTTCCTTTTCTGCCTTAGATATAAATCCAATGCCTATCTATACAATTGATAAACAATATAACTACGATGTAGGTATACCAAGATAATCATTGTCAACAAAGGCATGTTATGTGCGAAAGTTTTTCAACACAATGATATATACCTTTTCCAAATTGTATACCGTTACATGTTCAATGCCACTTATCCGTAGACAACCGAAAACAATGCTACAAAAGACGCGATTACGAGGCTCGATGTAATGAATGTGTTGTGTAGTGTAAGAACGATCGTCTAACTATGGCGTGACATCACAACAGATCCTATCAAAATGTGCGTGATTGGATGATTTTTTGTATTTTATGGAGTGGTCAAAGTATGGGAAATAGAAGTTCATTTGCAGATTTGACAATCCAAAGATTTCAAAGATTTATTAATTTTCTCAAAATTGTAGATACATTTGTGGTTTGTGCATGCCGTAAAATCACAAGTGGTTTGTATCAGCTTATTATACCATACATATTAACTTAAATATCAAAGAAAAATATAAATGGTCGGTGTATTACAATTAAAATTTGGAACTTACTTATATAAATCTGTAATTTCAAAGATGAAATAATAGAAGGGATCATTTTGATAATCAATAACATACAATATAGTAATCTTTTATACCAGATGATAAATAATGTGTTATACTTACGAGTATGAAGTGTTTTTTCAGTATGTATTTTTGGTTGTGGTGGTTGAGTTGATTTATTGTTTTTTTTAAATGTCAGGTGCCATTTTATCCATAAGTTGGTTATCAGGTGTTTTGATGTCCGCGTTCCATATATATTTGTCGTTCTTGAGATATGTTAGTATATGATGGATCCCTCCGTCTCCTTCGAAGTACGAGAGTCCGATAGATATTGGCTCAATATTCCGCAGGGCCAACTCACGCAAGTACGACTTAAACCGCAACTTTCCGGACTACTTCAAAGCCAACACCAAGCAGCCTCAGCCCGAGA
This sequence comes from Argyresthia goedartella, assembly GCA_949825045.1. NCBI lineage: Eukaryota > Metazoa > Arthropoda > Insecta > Lepidoptera > Argyresthiidae > Argyresthia > Argyresthia goedartella. The sequence continues at coordinate 26,777,508 of OX463812.1, read as the reverse complement.
CTGAAGCTGTGAAGGAATGGATCAGCAAGATCCAGTTCGTGCTTTCGGGGTCACTGCACGGGGGAGCGCTGGTCGCGAGCTATCCGTTCGACAACACGCCAAATGCCAGTAGGTTACATTACTATCTTACCGTACCATTTCTTTCATCTACCACACAGTTTCTATGGATACGCGTCCATACTTCATTATGTAAAATGGTAACGCCTGTGCCTTTCAATAAATCTTTGCCAACTTCTTCCTACAACTTCGACTAACAAAAGTAAGTGGGGATATTGATTTCTCCTCTATTTTCACGCTGCCCAAAACAGGAATTTGCAGATCATCGGTATCGTGCTCGGGTGATGTATTATTAAAAATATTTTCTCTATTAATTAATACATTAACTATCTCTGCTGATATAAAATCTATATTTAACGTATGTTTATCTTAAACAATTAACGATGGATAAGAACAGATAAATGCAATCAGCAGTCATATTAGTCGAATCGATGGTTGTTGTAGGTCTTTTCGATTTTACGAAGATGTATTTCGGGACCTTGCCAGTATTTTGATGATGAAATAAGCGCACCTTATAATGATTCCAATGTGCTGTTTATTTGGTTAATCATAAAGCTTCACGTTGTTGATATGAAAGTGTGCCCTATGAGGAATACAAAGGATTAACAGTATTTTTTTTCCGCACATATCCCCTAAATGCAGTGTTCCAAAGCTACGCACACACGCCTTCGATCGCGCCGGACGACGACGTCTTCAGGCACCTGTCGCTGGTGTACTCGAAGAACCACGCCAAGATGGCGCGGGGCGTTTCCTGCAAGTCTGGGTCACCTCGGTTTGAAAACGGCATTACCAATGGAGCTGCGTGGTATCCACTTACAGGTAACTAAAGGCATTTTCGGCGATCACCGCCTTTCTCCAATTCAAATTCTTATGATGGCTAAGGAAAATAAATATATATTTGATCCATTGACAATTATTATATATATTATATATGGGAAATATCAGCCGCAGAATTTAAACCCGGGCCGGGACAATTCACCAAAATATGGTCAGCTAATTAAATATGACCATCATGGTATAAATCCATGCCTAATATCTCGTAAAAGTCTAACTATCTATTGACACTTAAATGATCATTCGATCGTTCCAGGCGGCATGCAAGACTACAACTACTTGTGGCACGGATGTATGGAGATCACCCTCGAGATATCTTGCTGCAAGTTTCCTCCCGCGCACGAGTTGCAGAAGTACTGGCAAGACAACAAGCAGGTAACAAAAACGTCGAAAATATAAATAAAATTATATTATCTAAGTTACGTACAATTAGGTTACAGCCTCATAACAAAAGCGACGACAACAGGAAGCAATGCTAACGAGCTCTTGATAGATGCAGCAGAGTTCCAGGCATCTAATGGGGCTGCGACACCTATAACTGCGCAGGCCACGCGCGCGCCCGCGTTGCCGGTCAGCAGTGAGGAGTCGTCTCCGCCCTGGCCCAAGTCGTCTTCAGCCTCATGGAGCATCAGCGTGCGGCCCAGAATGTTGTTCACCCCGCGCAGAGCGAGATGCGTGTCAACGAAGTCTATTTGAGCAAGTCCGTTGGCGTTGAACACGACGTTGCCGAGGTCACCGACGTGCCTGATGTCGTGGTCGGGTCCGCCGTGGTCGTTGTCGTGCGGGTTGAAGTGGGCTCCGGCCGCGTCGCAGGTGCTCTTGTCTCCCAGCTCGTGCACGTGGAAGCCGTAGTTCCCGGCCGCCATGCCCGTGATGGTGCCCGTGACACGCACACCGCCGTCAACCTCAACGAAGTTTACGGTGCCCGAAACATTTTGTGCCAAAAGGCGCGCAACTGCAGCCCTGTTCTCTTGAGCGCAAATCCCTCCAATGATAGCTGCTACGAAGAATATGATTGTGAAACGATACATTTTATTTTTAATTAATTAGTGTAGATGAATTGACAAAAGTTGATCTCCCTATTCGGAGCGTGGGATACAACTGATGAATCTTTAAGATAGTGTGCAGCTAACTTCTTTCGACTATATATCTTATCTTTGCGTTATCTATTTCACACAATACACCGAAGCTTCTACTCAGGTGTTTTAGACTCTCGTAGATACGTGTCTTATCAATCAGTTATCAATCACATCAAGAACTTGCAGACAATGAGGCAATACTTGAGTTAGTAGGTACATAGTTAGTTACCTATTGGGGACGGGATGGCGCAGACACTCGCTACCTGACCACGAGACAAGACAGGGCAGTGGGCGAGTAGTAGGAATGAAGTGAAATGGACGCAACCCTCGCGCTGATCGATCGATGTGCTAGACGCGTGGGTGCTAATCTGTACCTCTGCAGCCCCGTATGGTACGCGTCGGACTCGTGGTTACCCCGTTTTGTCACCCAAGGGTGACCACGAGGTTTTTTTTTTGCCCGTGGTTACCCTGCTTGGTGTGACCAACAGTAAATGATAAAAACCCAGGACTCGTGGTCACACTGCTAGTGTCGGGAAATAATGACTATAATTGTGAAAAAGAAAAATATTATTTATTTTTAAGAAATGTCGACAAATTTAACGCAAAATTTCCAAAAAATGGCCAACAGTTATTTGGTTATGAATTAGCTACATCTGTGCATTCAAAAGAGATTCGCCTTTTCCCTTTTCTGTTTGTTTTCGTTAGTTTAGGCTGAAATTTGCTGTTCTTTTATTAGTAAGGTCTACTGTTATATCATCACGGAGAACATTGAGTAATGTATTTATTGTGCGATAGTTCATCTTAATTTTTCTGTTTATCACCGAACTATTGCTTTCTATATTATAAAACGATACATTTTCTTTTTAATTATAAAGTTTAGATGAAATGACAAAAGTTGATTCGTATTCGTGATCTGTATTCGGATCGATCGAATACACCTGAATGTATGTCTTATCTTTGTGTTATCTATTTCACACAATATTCAACGAACCTTATAGGCTCAGGTGTTTAGATATAAGTATTAGTAGAGACGTGTCTTATCAGTTTCATATTTCATATTCTTTATTGCACAGAAATCTTAATAGTAAGGTAACAAAACATTTTATGAGCAAAGGCGACCTTATCTCTAAAGAGAGATTTCTACCAGCAAACCTAGACAGGACAGGAAAAATTGTGCAACAGGAGAGTCCTAGTGTGCAATAAAACTGTACACGTCTAATTGTTTACAACTAAAACTTAATAATGTAATAAATGATATATACTAAATAAAATACAAAAGCAAAAAATATAATTTATATCAAACATATACTACTTATATATACATATATAAAAGTACCTATCACGAAAAAGAAAGGAAATGATCTTTCAATCTTGTCTTAAAAGTGAAAATTGAGGGACTATCTCTAATAGCGCAGGGAAGTGCGTTCCACAGTCCCGTTAACCTAAACGAGTGTTTGTAAGCGGCAGTGTTATGCCGAGGAGTAGAAAGAAGAGACATCGTGTGGGATCTCCGGTTGCTATGCCTGGAGGAAATAAACTCGAAACGTTCTCGAAGATATGAGGGGTAGCGGGGATTTCGCAAAATGTTGAACAGATAGGAGAGAACGTGCATATCACGACGAAGGCGGTTCGGAAGCCACCCCAACTCCTTGCGATACTGTGAGACATGGTCATACTTGCGTAGCCCGAAGACAAACCGAATCCCGAGGTTTTGAAGTCGTTCGAGTTTGTTCAGTTGTTCTTCGTTCGCACCGATCCAGCAAACATCCGCATAGTTGATTAAAGGCAGTAGGAGGACAGTTATTACTTCGATTAATTAGAGTCTTACTGCGTTACAATAGAATGTTGAGATAATTCAGTTCTTCATTTTAAGATGTGTTAGAAAGTGCTGGGCCCATTATGACCATTGTTCTGTATTAGTGATGGGGTAAATATCGATATTTTTAGCTAACGAGCTGCCTTTCTTCGATAAAAATATGTTTTAATAATTTATGTGTTTATTAATACTTATTATTTTTTGCGTCTACATTAGTGATTACACACCTTCCCAGTTTTGAAAAATAAATACACATTTTGCTTTTGATTTCACACACATAGACACAAATATTTCATACGTTCTAGTTTCTTTCAACAAGCACAATCCCTTTATCTTATCTATATCTTGAATTAATGTATACCACGTAGTCTAATTCAACACCTTGAACACTAAACCCAAATTCACCTGGTTCCGATAGAATACCAGCGCTACAGGTCTCCCTTTAGCACATGCTGAGCAAGAACCGTTTCATCGTCGCAATACACAACTCACTACGATAGAATTGTCAATGCATGTCTGATCACCCTGTTTTTTTCCATTCGCATGTAATTTCTTGTTGTTTCAATTCTTTGTTGTTCAATTTCATGCCTACTTGTTGTATTATCTGTGTTCTGCTTTGTGTATTATGACGACTGAATAAACGCTATATCTATCTCACCATCATCATCATTCTAAAGTACACGACGACTGGCTTCCACCTGAAACAGAAACATACTTATAATAAATAAATAATTAAGATATAGATACTTACCTGGTATGTTAACCCGCTACTGCCGTGTGTCTGTAACATTATGTAAATGTGTGAATAAACGCTCGTGTACGGGCGCGAGTCTATGTATGTGTGTTGCCTAGCTAGCTTTGTCTCCAGCAGTGACCCTTTGACCGCCAACCAAAGCGCATGTACTCGCTCCCTACGCACAAGCTTCCAAAAATCGCTGTTTTTACCTACCGAAGTCCTTACCTGTCCTACGCCTGCTTCTGTCAGCTACATTTGGTCCATCGAGCCAGGATTAAAAAGGATTCCGGATAAAACAGTGAACAAAATGTTCAGCACACCGCCACCGCACGCTAAGGCTACATCTCGCAGTGAGCGCGCTCATGTTCGTGAAAAGTTGAAACATTCCATGGCTAACGTTAGTGAAGAGCTGTCAGCGAAAACATGCCCTCCGGCAGGGAAACTCACGGATTTAAAACCACTGGATACCAATTTTCTACAGAAAGAGGAAGCTACAGAAAAAGAGGGTATCTCGAAAACAGTGCTCGACGAACACCGCGCCTCAGTTCCCTCGGCCAAGAGCTCCAGATCTTCACTGCTGGCACGCAGAAAACAATTAGAGCTAGAGGCAGCTGAGGCCAAGGCGAGAATCGACCGGGAATTGATTGATAAGAAGCTGGCAGCTGATCTCGCCGCGCTCGATGACCGTTCCTCGAGAAAAAGTCGCTATAGTGATAACTAATCAATGCAAGCAGCATCACAGAAAGTGGAACAATAGCTTGAAAACAGTGTACAGGAACCGGTCGTTGACCATCCCGTCCATGAACCTGCCTCAGCGCCCACCGCCCTAGCCACTTCAAATGATTTTTTGCAACTGTCGCACGCGATTGCCAACCTTGCTACCGCGACACAGAGCGCAAATACGAACTTCATGTCAAGATTAGCCACATCCAAGGACCTACCCCCATTCCACGGCGACCCACTCGAGTGGTCGCAATTTAAAAGAAGCTACGAAGACTCAACAAAATTGTGTAAATACAGTTATAGTGAAAACATCGCAAGACTGAACAGATGCCTCCGCGGTGATGCCAGGGAAGCAGTTTCGTCGCTTCTCATGAGCGACACTACTCCAAGTACCATTTTAGAAGCACTTGAGCTACGTTTTGGACGTCCTGAATTAATTGTCTTCAAGTTGGCTTCACAATTTAGGAAACTGCCCTCCTTGCCACATAACTATCATAACGAGATCGTGAACTTCACAGTTAAAGTGAAAAACTACGTCGCCGCCTTACAATCAATAAATCAAAACGACTATTTAAGAAGCCCAGATTTGCTCAACACCGTTTTATCGAAATGCCCAACTACACTTCTTAACGAATGGGCAGATTACATTTACGACAATAACAACGGCGAGAAGGCAAAACTACAATATTTTTCCGAATTTCTACATAAAGAAGCATTGAAAATCGCCTCAGCTGGAATAATCCACATTCACGCGCAACCTGAAAATAAACCATTCAAGCCGAAAATCGAAGAACGAAGAGTTTATTCACACGCAGTTTTGAACAACGACAATAATTGCGACGCAAAATGTAAATTCTGTCGCACACATTTTTACTCGTAAGGTAAACGTAAAAACGTAACGTAAACGCGCTGCGTAAGGACAAGTGGCGATTTATTAAAATACACAGAATGTGTCATAAGTGTTTATTAGCGGGGCACGGGAAAGAAACCTGCCCGGCCGCGCCGTGCGATATCGACGAGTGCGGCCTACCTCACCATCGCTTACTACACTGGCCCCATAAAGTAGCTTCACTTTCCAGCAACGATGCTGTGAATGCAGAAACCAGTGCTACCCAATTAACGACAACAAGCAGCAATGAACCTACCAACGACAGTGAAACTGTGACAAACACTATAGCCGCCCGAAACAGTCCTAGTGTAATGCTAAAAACAGTACGCGTGAAAGTACATGGACCGAGTGGTATAATTACTACGTACACTTTACTAGACGACGGTGCAACAGTCTCCCTCATGTCAGCTGATCTCGCGGACAGTATTAACTTACAAGGTCAGGTCGCGTGGAACTCTGACATCGTTTGTCAAAGTGAAATTTAAACTGTCTAACACAATAGACCAAATGTACGAAGTGCGTGCGCGTAAAATTAGTGAACTAGACCTACCTACACAAAAGTTATCTAAAGTGAACATAGAAGACTATGAACATTTACGAAACCTGAAAAACCTGTGCTGATATAAAACCTAAATTATTAATTGGACAAGATAATTTCCATCTCATCATGACTCTGAGGACGATTCATCGCAAAATAAATGAAACGTGTGCTGCCCTAACACCTCTGGGGTGGTGTTTGCACGGAATCGTACCCGCAACCTCACGCGGGCCACTAACCACTGAGCATACGCTAACTACGACGCTGTTCGACGCCGCTCCGATAAACAAATGTATAACTATACCTAAACTTGAGATGCAAGCCGCTGTGATGGCCTGCCGCCTCGCCGGCCGGTTAGTAATAAACGATCGATTTTTTTGGACGGACTCGCAGATAGTGTTATGTCAACTAAAGAATAACACGCGCAATTATAAAGTGTTCGTTGCTAACAGACTCGGAGAAATCGACGAGTTGTCTCAGCCTCAAGAATGGAATTATATACCTACGAAATTAAATATCGCCGACAAAGCTACAAAAATTAATACTTACAAACTGAGTAACGAAGGGGAATGGCTGCGAGGTCCACACTTTCTGCACATGCCGCGCGAGGATTGGCTGTCCATGAAGCCTGAAAAAATCGTGGAATATGATGATGAGACTTTACAAGTCAACTTGATTGTGAAAAATTACAATAATAATTACGTACCTGTTCCGGAACCAACAAGATTTTCCTCCTGGCTCCGCCTGTGCCGATGGATGGCGAACGTGCTATTGTTTATTGAAAAATGTAGAACGTCTGGAACTGCTGAACTTACCTCGGAAATTATGCAGCGCTACTCACAATTACAGTCTTTTCCTGAGGAGGTAAATCTGATTAAAATTAATAAACCTTTATCAACGGTCAGTCGCCTGAGAAAACTAACGCCAGTTTGGAACGAAAATAGGTTACTGAGCGTCGGCGGGAGAACAGAAGTTGCTGCGAACGTGAACCCAAGTGTTAAGCGACCGGTAATTTTAGACGGACATGACTATATCCCAAAATTAATAGTTAAACACTACCACGAGATGGCAGCACATGGCTGTACCGAAACAGTAGTTAACAATATTCGTCAACAGTACTGGCTATTGAAATTGCGTCCTACTGTGCGAACAATTGCTGCGAAGTGTTTGTACTGCCGTATAAGGAAAGCCAGACCTACCAACCCACGAATGGGAGACCTGCCCGAAGCCCGCCTTGCCCATCATCAGAGACCCTATACCTATTGTGGAGTCGATCTGTTCGGCCCAATGGAAATTACAGTCGGACGCCGTCGAGAAAAAGGTACGGTGTTCTTTTCACCTGCCTCACTGTTCGCGCCGTACATATGGAACTTGTGCCGTCGCTGTCAACAGATTCATTTATAATGGCATTGCGGCGAATGGCAGCGCGGCGTGGCTGGCCGTACAGAATGTACTCGGATAATGCCACAAACCTCAGAGGCGCAGAGGCCGAACTGAAAAAAATCATTCCAAGCGATCAATGAAGAAGCTACTGTAAGAAACGAGTTAATCAACCGTGGACTAGAGTGGTATTTCATATCTCCAGCAAGTCCTCACATGGCTGGAGCATGGGAGCGGCTTATTGGTACTGTGAAAGCGGCCTTAAGAGTAATCCTGAAAAAACGGGCTCCGCGCGAAGAAGTGCTCATAACATTACTAGCTGAGGTGGCGAATATAGTTAACAGCCGCCCCTTGAGCCATGTTTCCTTGGACCACGAATACCCTGAAAGTCTAACACCCAATAATTTTCTTATCGGGTCCTCCTCGAACTTACCTGTGCCTGGGAAATTTGATAATGACGACTTCTATAGTAGAAAATCATGGAGAATCACGGAGAGACTAGCAGACATGTTCTGGCAACGCTGGATACGAGAAGTCCTGCCAACTATGTTATCACGCCAAAAATGGCTTCAAGAAGGTCATCAGCTGAAACAAGGAGACGTTGTTGTCGTAGTTGACCCCAAACTACCACGAAATACCTGGCCTAAAGGAATAATTGAGAGCGTCCACCCCGGCGCCGACGGTCGAGTACGCATTGTAGACATAAGGACAAAGACGGGAATACTTACCAGACCGGTGACCCGCGTGGCCTTGCTCCCTACTGCAGCCGAGAATGATTGTCCTGAAAGGACAATGGGGGGGAGAATGATGTAAAGTACACGACGACTGGCTTCCACCTGAAACAGAAACATACTTATAATAAATAAATAATTAAGATATAGGTACTTACCTGGTATGTTAACGCGCTACTGCCGTGTGTCTGTATGTAAATGTGTGAATAAACGCTCGCGTACGGGCGCGAGTCTATGTGTGTGTGTTGCCTAGCTAGCTTTGTCTCCAGCGGTGACCCTTTGACCGCCAACCAAAGCGCATGTACTCGCTCCCTACGCACAAGCTTCCAAAAATCGCTGTTTTTACCAACCGAAGTCCTTACCTGTCCTGCGCCTGCTTCTGTCAGCTACAATAATCATACTCAGCCCACATCGACCCACTGCTGCTCTAAAGCGCCAATCTCCCCGGTCGTGTGCAAATCGCACCCAGTGGGATCCCGACGACTTGATGATATCGTCGGACCATCGGGCTGGTGGTCTGCGCACCCGCCTTGTCGCTCCATTGGCCATCACTCTGTGTCTGCTTTGGTCCATCGTACGTCTTCCCGTCTATCCAAGTGTCCCGCCCATCTCCACTTCAATCTCATTATCCGTTTGCCTAAATCTGCGACCTTCGTTTTCCGTCGAATTGCGACGTTTGGCACACGGTCAACGAGAGAGATACCTAACATGGAACGCTCCATCGCACTTTGTGCTACTTTTATAGTATGCACATTATGCTTTGTAAGCGTCCAAGTTTCGGCTCCATAGGTGAGGATGGGTAAGACACATTGGTTATACACCTTGGTCTTCAGGCATTGTGGTAGTGAGGATTTGAAGACAGACCTTAAATCCGAGGCGTCTTTCGACCTCCTTCACCTGTGTATCTCGGTCAAAGGACAAAAGATGTCCAAGATAGACGTAATCGCTAACCACCCGTACGGTGACAATGCCAACAATTATGGCCGGCACATTTAGTGGGCGTCTCGTCATGATCTTGGTCTTGGACGTGTTCATCCCGACACTGACTTTTAGGGAAGCTTCGTGCAATTCTGCGAGCATATGTTGGAGATCTAAGACGCATTTGGCGACGAGAATGAGGTCATCCGCAAACCTGAGCTGCGACATGCATGCCCCGTTAATGTTGACGCCTCTCTCTCTCTCCAATCCAACGTCTTCATAATGTCCTCCAGAAAGTTGGTGAATAGTTTGGGTGAGAGAGTGTCCCCATGTCGGACACCCCGGTCTATAGACACGAGGACACCTGCATTGTCGCGGTCCTGTACAGCTTCCGGAGGGTATCGAAGTATTGCATGTCAGCTCGACGCTGTCGAAACGCCTTCTTATAATCGACAAAGGCGAAACACAAAGGCCGGTTGAATTCTCTGGTTTTTTCCATCATCTGCTTGACCGCATGGACGTGATCCATTGTCGAGTAACCCCTCCGGAAGCCAGCTTGTTCGACAGGCTGGTGGTATTCGTCTAGGGTGGTAGTGAGGCGATGGCACATGACTTTGGCGAATAGCTTGTAGACCAGAGAGAGCAGGCTAATAGGGTGGTAATTGGATAACTTGGATTTGTCCCCCTTTTTGTAAAGGAAGGAACGATACAATTGACAATCGATCCAGCATCGCGCAAGAGAAGTTTCTTCGGTTACTAACTATATATAGAACATCCGAACATAAGCTGTTGGACCAGTGGTCCCCAGGCGTAGCAACCTGGAGCGGAGATCTCCCTTTTACGGACCTAATATCCACACCGGACGCAGCCACCACTATCTCTCTAAAAGAGTCATTTGGTAGTTTTGCCTGGAAAGTTACCCGAAAGTTTTTAAAATTAGTGGTTTTGTAGATTCTCTTTTAAATATAGCCGCCCTCGTCGCTTCAATATCGACATACACCCCATCCTCCTCAGAAGCTTTACCTCTCTTCAGTTTATCTCTCTTTATCTACCTATCTAAAATATTTGGGTTCGAAAAATCTTATCTCTCAATGTACGACTAGACGAAAAAATTTAGTATTTTGCATATGGGCTCCTAGTTTGACACTAATCGACTTTCTAACTATGTGCCAAGAATAATTTAATTGGTCGATCGCACAGGGTTTCATCAGTGAAAAGTCGATCTTGGTATAACCAATTTGGTCACCCCATATCGTATGTTTCCAGTCGATGGTCAAGTACCTCGCGGAGGCGCACCGCGGCGCGCACGGCTTCGTGATGGACGAGAACGGCAACCCGGTGGAGCGCGCCGGCGTGCGCGTAAGGGGACGCGACGTGGCCTACCACACCACCAAGTACGGCGAGTTCTGGCGCATATTACTGCCCGGGAACTACCGCCTTGAGGTAAGGCCACAATAATTTATAGCACTACTTAAGATATCTGTGTTAAGTATGTTACTTTACGGACTTATATTATTGCATGTGGGCAAAGTGCGAGGACCTTCACAAAGAAGATTGGCTTCATAAGCCACAACATAAGCCCACGAGCGACTGCGCGAATAATGTAGTTGAAGGGGTCGCAGACCTACAGCGGCGGTCGTCGATCATCATCATCACCGCTTTTACCATTTGCTTTCATTGTGGCACTGTCCAGGTGCATTAAATTAAAACCAAGGTAGCAGGTATTAATTGCTTACTTATAATAACCCAACCCCCAGGTGACGGCTGACGGCTACTTGCCTCAAGACGTCGAGTTCATCGTGATTGACAGTCACCCCACGCTGCTCAACATCACGCTACATTCTGCCAAAGTAAGTGACGCCCACAGAGCCACTACCAATATTGTACAAACACTACGTAAATAGAATACGATAAGGGGCGTTGCACGGTGCAAGTCCCCACAAAAACTGCAGCTCTGAATAATCCAAAAACTCGTACGAAGTACTTGGTAGAAAGCACTTTCCTATAATATTTACCTCAGATTATATATGGTAAAAATAGTGAGTTCATTAAGAAAGTGCCATCCTGTATAGAAAGATCATTTGTAACATACTTATTACTATCATCTATCATAGAGCGATAATTAAGGTTCAGAAGATTTTTAGAAGATTTTATGGTTGAGGCAAAGAAATCCTAACACCTTCAAAAAGTACATATAAAAACTATACGCCGAAGTTAACTTGGCACCTCGCTCGTCGAGGCGCGAGCAGGGGAAACGCATTCCTCGCGGGTGCCAACTTTGTGGCGCAGGGTATGTTTTGTACATATACGTTCCTTATTTTGCTCCCTAACGATCTCTCTGCACAATAGCTTGGGTGTATTGGTGACAGCTAACTCTCCTTTTGTCTAGGGCTACATACCTCCACTGAGGCCGACTAAGATTCGCCGGCCGACTCCCCTCCGCCTCAACAAACCCACCAGAACACGTACCACAGAAGCCACGAAACCAAAAGAAGGAACCATGAGATTTCCCGAAGACTAGAGCTCGAAGGACGAATGACTGACCTCACGAAACCATAGCAGTATTATCTTGTTAACCTGCGGCTGAATTGTGTAATTTATTCCCAGTGTAGAAGGTTTTAAACTTTGTATATTTTGTATGCTTGGGATTGAGAGGGTGTAACGCATACGGGTGCAAAGGTGCTGTGCTCTTTTTTTAGACCGCTCTGCTAGTGAAGCTGGACTGCGCCCTAAACTCGACCCCCGTGATACGCGAAATTAATCCTATGTGTAGCGGACATAAGGCCCCCGCGGACCATCGCGAGGATTGAGTTTATGGCGGTCCAAAAATGAACAAGACAATAAAAAGAAGAAGTTAATTATTTAGATTGATATGATTGCAAGACTTTTGGGCCTGTTAACGATTCTGTCGGATTAGAGAATTCTCGTGACGTGACTATGTCAGGTGGTAATAAGTACTGTCAGCGTTATGAGTAGCTACCTACATTAGGCTAAACTAATAGACATCATGATTGACTATGAGTTTATGAGTATAAATTATATGTAGGTTATTGATCTTCCACTGCCTTAATACGACTAAGTATTGGTAACAAATTTTATCAACCTAACACTCTGTATTCGAACTCCGAAGTACAAAAGTATTTTTGTAGTACAAATTGTGGGAACATAATATGTAGGTAGTGTAAGAATATAATTTGTTGATATAAAGCTTGAATATTACACAACTAAATAAATTCATCATCACCGTACTTATTTAAACTATTTTACGTTTTAAAAATCCTTTGCTGCTCACTGTGGTGGAGTGTTTTGTAAGTATCAATAGATATAGTAATGTTCGCATGTTCACTGAGCACAAACAGAGACAACAAATAATCACTGATCAATAACATATAGAAAGATTTTCATTAGAAAGAGCAATTAATTTTTGAGGAAATTTCACAATCCGGAATATGATAAAAAAAACGAACGGTCGGAGTTCGGACTCGCCCACGAAGGGTTGCGTACCATCGTTCCAGAAAACTTACACTAAAAATAATGAAACAGAAAACAAAAAGGGAATACTATTTATGTCCGAACGTGAATTCGAACCCAGACCTCAAATTGCGAAACCGATATCAAAACCACTGCGCAACCAAACCATGTGATAAGTCGCGAAATCTACGAACATGCTGGAGTCATGTTATGGTTGCTTATATCGCGGTTGGTGTTAAAACACGTCTCTTGTATGGGGACCCCTTTAATTTATAAAACCTCGTGAAGTTCATTATTTGTTGCTGAAGCGGCAACAGAAATACAAATTCTGTGAAAATTTTAACCCTATGTATTACGGTTCATGATGAGATACAGCCCGCTGACGGACGGACGGACGGACAGCCGAGACTTATTAATAGGGTCCCGTTTAGCGCCCTTCGGGTACAGAACCCTAGAAACGACCAAATACAAGGTTATTTTTGGACCGTCACGTCATAGTATTGCACGAGTAGGAACAATCAATTGATGAAACAAAAAACGTTATTTTTTTCGCCAACTTGTTCTGACACAAACTAAAATGATGCTCACATACTCGTTTATTCACCGCGCGCAACGGCCATTATAATTATTCCCGGTCGCTGGGCTACGTTCTGTGGGCAACGCGCGTTGAGCGTAGCCTACTTAATTATTAAATGCTCTGTGGGGTAACCAAACGCGCCTAGAAAGTTAGAATTTACAAAGTGGCGCAAAATGCAGGTTTAAGGAAGGAAAAGTTCTATTTTTTTTTCTTTCCATAAATCATATTTACTTTTGGCTACGGGTCCAAAAATAACCCTGTATGTTGAAGTTGGCAACATTCTCAAAATACATCATCATCACATCATTTCATTACGATGCATGGCTCATAAAAACAGATTTAGCTGGCCCAGTCAGCACACATACTGAATTAGCACTCAGCCCGGCACATCTAATTCATTTTCCTTCCTCCTTTCTTCATTATCAGCAAGTGAACGGTATCGAGTCCATTCCCATCAGCACCCCACCTAACAATGTTGTTACAATGTTGCAGCGCATCGACGGAGGGCCGTACTACCGCCCACTGCCAGCCGCCCCGCGACCCCTCGCCGCGCCCGCGCCCTCCCAGGGCATCTTCTCTTCACTCAGCAGTTCCTTCAATAGCATCGTCTCCAACATATTCGGTTAGAACCAACGTCGAAGGAGTTTTGATAAATCTTTGGTTGGAATGTGAGATGCTAACTTTTAGACTATTCTAGCTATACGCCGGGAAACACCTACGCAAAGCTTGTTCATATCTTGAATAGAACAAAAAATATCAAATTAAGCAAGACAGTCCTGATGTAGAATAGGTGTACCAGCTTCATTAACAGCTAAGAAACTAGAGAAATCTTATTATTATCAAATATGAAGTTCCCACCAATACAGACAATGTTCAATGCCAATAGATATGTGTACCACCTGAGGCTGCAGAGTAATTTAAGTTAAAGCTCTCTACTTTTGGACATTTAAAAATACATAGGTAGAGCTATCGTAAGGTTTCTTGGCGAGTGAGCGAGGTCACCCTCTCTCCTCTCGCACATGTATGCATCTCTCTTGTACCCAACAACTACCCACTCCAGGCAGCATTCAGGCGCCAACTAAATTGGCATCAGATGAACTCTTGTGTGGGTTAATAATTGATAGTTTGAACTGTTACTGTAAAAGACTCGTCGCAATCACGTACGTGTTGTGAGAACAGCCTATTCTGTTGTTGAATGCATGATCTCTAGCGGATTATATATTATTTTATTATCTTTATATTAATAATTATCAAATTATAAGAAAGACTGTAAATAGTATTTATAAAGAATTATTTATTTTTTAAGAAAATAAAGGCACATTACTGACCATGTACGCTTTCAATTTAAATTGGATCAGCTTTGCCAAACAAAAGTTACAGATAAGAATGATTTGATATGACAAAACCGGTTAATATTTTGTTTCTTTACTATCGTATACGCTGACGCTGGAGTCAGTACTTAGAAAAAAACTTTTTTAGGGTTACGTACCCAAATGGTCCAAACGGAGCCCTATTGCGGTCACTCAAGTACGTGTCCGTCACACAGGGTTTACAGCCAAACGGTACAGTTAAAGGTACAGACTTCAAATTTTTACAGTTTAAACATCTTGTTGACCCAAAGCCATACAAATTAAATCATTACGGAGTTAGACATAAAGCGTTGGATCTACTAAGATCATACCTAAGCAATAGAATTCAACAGGAAGAAGTCAACGGCGTTAAATCTGATGGATCGGGAGTAAAAATTGGCGTTCCACAAGGTTCAATTTTACGCCCTTTCTTATTCCTGGTATATATAACTATCTGCCTTTCATGGTGGAAAAATTTACTGACATAGTGTTGTTTGCTGATGACACTTCACTGGTCTTCAAAATTTAAAACAAAAAGAAGATTTTGATGATGTTAATGGAGTATTGTCTTTAACTTTGAATTGGTTCACACTTAATAATTTATTGTTAAATGCTGGTAAAACCAAATGTATCAAATTCTCACTTCCAAATGTCAGGCAAGTTGAAACCAGTTTGGTGTTAGACAGCAGCACGTTAGAATTAGTAAATGACACGAAGTTTCTTGGAATAGCCATTGATAGCAAATTGCAGTGGGGACCCCACATAGATAAATTAGCTGGTAAATTAAGTTTGTGGCTTACGCTGTTAGGAACATCAGAAAAAACACGGATGTGGCTACATCTAGGCTAGTATATTTTAGTTACTTTCATAGTGTCATGACCTATGGTATCTTGTTGTGGGGGAAAGCAGCGGATATTCAAACTATTTTTATGTTACAGAAAAAAGCTATTCGAGCAATTTATAATTTAAAACGCACAGACTCCTTAAGAGAGCATTTTTAAAGAAATTTACATACTAACTATAGCTAGTCAATTTATTTTCGAAAATATTATGTATGTATGCAAGAACCTTACAACACTTTCCAAACTTAGTAATATTAACCTAAGAAATAATCACAGACTACACAGACGGTTCAGACTCGCGAAGGTTAGCAATTCTTTCAAGGGTCAATGCATTCTCTACTACAACAAGATCTTGAAATTGTCATTTGAGCAATTTGTCGATAAAGGGATATTACAATGTTCAAGATTACTTAAATGACGGTACTGTATGGGGTTAATCTGGCTCAACACACCTTGCTGTTAATAATTTTTTAATTATTTATTCCTGCTTATTAATTATAATATAATGATATTATAAAATTTGTATTAGTTAAGCACAAGCAATTTTTTAAAGAGATCTAAAAATCAATCTGTGGGAGTTTCTACGCCCTTCTCTCCCACAGTGGTCCAATGTAGAGAAGTAGCAAAAAATGACGATTGCTATGTATATTTAAATATCTACAGTAATAAAGACATTTGGAATTTGGAATTGTAAAAAATATTTTAAATTTTGATTCAGGGGGCTGTGTGGGACACAGCTATTTAAAGAGCTTGACCTACGCCATTGAGTGGGGCATCGTTGTTTAGAGCTCGTTAAGTAGATAAATACTGTATTTTTTGTATGAAAAATATTGGAAAACAAAGGAATGAGAAGCCACCAAAGTCAGCTTTCTTACAAAATTATTATTAGGTATATTTTACTAACAAATACCGATATATTGAAAAAACAGATTTTCTGTTTGAATTTCCCTCATCTATCTCTATTATCTACCTATTGATCTCTTTATCGACTCAACGAGCTCTAAAGAACGATACCACATTCGTTAGGGTAGGTAATTTTTTTTTCACACCTTTCATTCGGAAAAGTAAGTTTTGCTCCACGACGAGAGGGAGCAAAATGCTACTTTTCTGTTCAAGCTACTTTTTTAATTTATTCATTGGCATGCAGCATTTACGGGCATGTGCCAATTGAACACAGATTAAAATAATAGAATGTATTTTTTTTTTTCAGTTTTTACCTATTATATATTATAAACTAAAACTAAACTATAACTGCGCTAAACTAAATTAAAAATTTCCCTGAGTTCGCTGCCGGGCGGGAGGGTGCCCAAGACGCTGGCACTGTTACCTCGCTGTATCGCAATACTGATGCGTTGAGCGAGGTAGGCGCCAGCTCTGCGGTCCCCTGACGCTTCGACGAGCCTCTTAGAGATGTCTTTGAGGACTCTTCGAGCGTCGGGGCCCCACGGCCCAAGGGTCTCAAAGCCGAACGGCATAAACAAATAGTCGTCGCCGAGTGCGGCGTATTTGCGGCTTTTGAGACACTCTGCCGCTGCCGCCGCAGCGCCGGCTGTGGCTGAGGTTGCCGAAAGGTGACACGGTGCCAGCGTATCTACGCAGCTCGCGTCCCATACTAGCGACCTCCCGCTCTGCCAGGGAATGAGCGTCATTCCGTCTGGCCTCTTGCCATCGTCGCGTGCCAGCCCATTGGGTTCAAGTATTGCTGGCACGCCACAGCTGGCAAGGGCCCGACGGATGATTTGTATACAAATTGTAAAATTAAATTAAATGATACATTATTACCTCCATGTACAATAAATGACCAATAAAATTTAAATAAATAATTAATAAATTACTTAAAAACAATTTTCGTAGCACAGCCCACAACACACCACTGGTCGTGGCACTGTGCGACGTCGTCGCAGCACTCGCCGACGACAAGCCTCGAAGAACTCGTAGAATATTTTTGTATAATTGAGCTAGATGCAGCAGCGTGATGACGCGCTCCCGGTGTTGACTAGTGCCCTCTCATAGTTGATATAGTTAGTCACAACAATTGCAGTTATTAATATTATAAGTTTTTTTAATTTTTTTGCCATTTGAATGTTTTTATCTAGTTTAACATCTTTGTTTTGTCACTGCTACACTGTCCACAACGTTGGACTATTGTGTTATTTTTCACTTTAGTATTCACAATATTTTTCATAGTACGTGTAGTATTTGATTTACACTATTACACAAAAGTTTGTTCATTTATTGGTCCATTACTATTTTTATTTAATTTTTATGGAGCCCAGTCTCCTTTAGTGCCTGTGAGAGACGAACGGACGGACACGCGAGTGTTATAAGGGTTCCTTTTTTACCGTGTTATGGTACTCGCTGGTAGGGGCTTATCCGCTCCCCGCCTGGCTATTCGTGATGACAAAAGTCGCTACTTGTCATCACGAATAGCCAGGCGGGGAGCGGATAAGCCCCTACCAGCGAGTGACGAAAGGTCTTTGCGGCAGTCGCCGAGAATTTTGGATAGAGAAGCCTAGATTTGGATACGCCCAGCCCAAGCTAGCGCGATACTGAAGCACGGGGATACAGAGACCCCCCCAGAAGAACTTAACAGTTGTTGTTCATCCGCGAGTTCACATGCGATATACGACACTCAGAAAGTACCGATAATGAAGTTGCTGACGCGCGCTATTACAAGTAGTAGCCAGAGTTTATCCCACGCTCACGAGTACTCACGATTATTGAGCGAGCGCAAAACATGGATCAATTTATACGAACGCTAAGAGAGTCAAATGCGCCATGGAAAACGTCCAGAAAACGTAAAGCGAAGTTTGTACTCCATAATAATAAGTCAGTGAGCCAGGTAGCTATTGCACCTCAGGCTGGCAATAAAATGCAACACCCACATCGTAGTTTAATATTATGCGAAGGTATTGTGTTACTAAATGTGTGTTTACAGGTGTTGGTCTAAAAGCAACCTTTACATGGCATTATGTGTATGGATGTTTGTTCACGTGTAGGACTGTAAGGGTCCGTAGTATTTTAACGATATGTTAGGCGCTGTCATTTGTAAATGTGGTTAAACTTGTGTAATTGTAGCTATGAGTATCCATCGAAGGCCAATATGATAATTATTCCTATAAACGTGTATATTTTGTTTAATTATTATATATGTTAGTACAGGGCCGACGAAGACCTGGCTGTAGAAGAACTCACTGGCTACAAAATCTCGCCGAATGGTCCAATTCCAGTACCACTGATTTGTTTCGCGCCGCAACATCATGGACACAGACAGCCAGAATGATTGCCTACATCCGGTAGGAGATGGCACCTAAAGAAGAAGATATTTTAGCGAGACTACTGGGGTTTGGGGGACACAAGGGAAATATTTGTTAAGGATCTGGGGCGCCGTCTAAGGGATAGTGGTTTTGACAACCGCTCTGCTGCAATTCTGATGCAAAGGATCTCCCTGGCTGTGCAGCGGGGAAATGCTGCAAGCGTCATGGGAACCTTAGCCTCGGCAATGTCCCGGGGTGGTTTCTTTTTGTGTTTTTATTTTATTTTTAATTCATATGAGTATAATAATAATGTCAACAATAAAATTTATTTGATGTAACAATAAATGAAACACGATATGTAATAACAGAAGGTACATTTCAACATAAAGAATTAAAATTCTACATAAATCATTTTATCATGTCATTGTTGTCGAGACTTTTAGAGTCAGCAGTAAGTGCAGGTTGTATCAAACCGTTTTGAATTGTTTTTAAAATATGAAAGTACAGTAAGTCAAGATAGAATTTGCATATGTTTCGTAATATTTAAAAAAATCTGTATCTGAATAATGCAATGCTTACTCAGATACATAAATTTTTAACTCAACACCAATGCCATGATTAGATGCAATACAGTGAACAGCGAAAGGTAGATCAAAGTAAGAACTGGAGTAATTACTAACGATTCGATAAAGTTTCAGAAAAGCAGCTTCTGGCTCCCATGGCACAGGGTATCCTAGTGTGAGGGCAGAAGCAAAGAACGTGCCTGTATACAGGATGTCTTTTTTAGCTGACGAAATTTCAGGGTTCTTTCAGGTATATTTCGAACGTTGTCAAAACACTGTGGATTACTAGAAATAAACTCTAGTGGAATGCCGACGGCATACGTATGAAACTTGATGAATTATTTGATCTCCCCTCAAATTTACTATGTGCAGACTTAATTGCTTTATCCGAAACCAGACTGAGCAGTAAAACATCCATTAATACACCTGGATACGCCTGCTATCGTCAAGATAAGCACGTAAGTGGCCGTGGACAAGGCGTGGCTTTATTTGTGAAAAGTAACATAAAAAAAACATTATTAAACTCCCAGCTACCAAATATATCGAGGCAGTCGGTGTAATAGTACTTGCTGGCGATTTCAATGCACGACATCCCCACTGGTGCTTGAGTGGGGCCAATGCACTCGGGAATAAATTGTGTAAACATATGCTTGACCGGGAATATATTATACATGCTCCAATAAAGCCTACACTTGTCCACTACAATGTTAGATCCCAAAGGACAAAACCTGACTTAGTCATTGCCCAAAATATCTTTAATATCTCCGAATTGACAACTTTAGCTGCCTTATAGTCTAATCACCTACCAGTTTTCTTCAGTCTGGGTGGTTCGTTAGTACCTGTAGACCATACCCACTATAACTATCAAATAGCTGACTGGCCTGGATTTCGGAGACACTTGAATAATCAGATTTTCCTTTCAAGTAAAACTTTCGACTCCCTAGACGAAATCAATATTGCTGTTAATGACGTAACTGAAGTCCTTGTAACGGCTAGAGATAAATTCGTACCGAAATCATCTACAAATAGGACTCCCAAACCTCTTCCGCGCTTCATTCAGCGATTCATTAAAAGCGAAACAACCTTCGTTCTGACGAACAAGGGGACATTGATATCTCTGCTCGAAAAAATCTTAGACGTAGTATCAATAGCTTACAAGAACGTATAAGACAATCAATTAAAAATTACAATGATGGCATATGGGGCCAAAAAACTGTCCTTTGGAGAGTGGTTCAATCCCTAAGTTATAAACCCGTGTCTGTGCCACCGTTAGCTAAACAAGATGGTTCACTGACCATAGGTGTTCAGGATCAATGTAATGAACTAGCAAAAGCCTTTTTAAAATCATGTCACTGACGCTTGATTGGCCTACAACAGACCGTACAGTAAATGAAGTTTGCATCTCACTTAACACTCTGAAGAACTATCAAACATCGGTACTTCATTTTCCTTCACGCCCAAAAGAAGTATGGAAAAACATACGTCTACTTAAGTGTCACAAATCTCCGGGTGGAGACAACATTCATAACATTTTATTTAAAAATATTCCCCAGAAATGCGTTATCCTCCTTACCAAGATATTTAACGGTTAATACAACCATTAAATATCTTGGTTAGGCTATTTCCCAGATGCCTGGAAGATTGGTAAGGTGATAGCGCTTAGAAAGCCGGGTAAGGATAATACCATTCCTTCCAACTATCGACCAATCAGTCTTTTACCAACCCTAGGCAAGTTACTAGAGCGTATCATAAGGGATAGTATTAATAAATGTATTGACCATAAATTAATGACAGAACAATTCGGCTTTCGAAGAGGGCACTCAACTATTCAACTAGTTGTTGAATAGTTGAGTGCCCTCGCAGCCCGCGTGAGTGAGCATGTCTCTCATAACATGGACCTCAACTTCTCTACAGGAATGTTCCTTTTAGATATAGAGAAGGCTTTTGACACGGTGTGGCATAAACTTCTTTCTATTGGCGTCAGCCTGGATCTCGTAAAAATGGTTCATTCTTACTTAAGCAATCGTCAATTTAGGGTTCACATTAACGACTGTTCGATTCCAAATCGATATTCGATCGATGGTTTCTGAACGGCCATTTTGAATTTGACGTTAGCTGCCAACCTAGCAGTGTTTTGACAACTGACGGACGAAAGCCCTCGCAATGTAAACGCGTTTTGGTTAGGGTATTGAAATTAAATCGCAGGCCATCTGGAATGTATTCGGGTTTCCCTCAGGATTGTTAATATAGCTGAGTGTGTTATTGTTTCTCGAACCAGATAAAGTTCGCATTTTCGTGCCCGATTGTTTTTACCACGTAACATAACCTGTATTGGAACACTGTGCTCATTGAAACTGGCCCGCCAGTCATACCTGGTTGGCTGAAGAACCTGTCTACCAAGAAGAGCCTAGGGTGCACCCGGGCCTTGCAGAGAGACAGGAGGTTGGCGGGACCGAAGCACAGACCAGGTTAGATCGACCCCAATTAACTTCAGCTCGGTGAATCGCCGACGTTCACACTTCTTGGCAACTGATCGTTACGCTACCTCGTAGCTGATGGGCCCCTACGAGGTCATTAGGTGCTGAGAAGCCTGAACAATTTTGGTAGCTAGAGCGTGGCTTCCTGAGATTTGCAGCCGTCAAGGGCTCCAGGAAGGCACGATTTGGGACTATCAATCTGTAGGTATAGGCGGTTATTAGGTAACTTGGTTGTTGTTCCTATATCCACATAGATTGGTAGTATTGTAAGCTATAGGTCTATTGCTGGTAGTAGATAGACAGATATTGAATTGAAAATTGCATTGAATTACCAGTTAGTCAATCTATTAGTGGTCTAGTAATGCTATTGAATGAATGTTTTGGTTAACATAGGTAGTTACATCTATTGATAGCAGGCTATTACATTGTTTTCAGTTTATAGCAATTTATAACTTGAACTAATATTGACTATCTGTGTGTGTTATAATGATAAAGGGAAACTAAATTGTATTTACAGAATTTATATAGATATAAAACTCGGTTCCTATTGTTTAAGGAAAACAACATTGTTTAAGTTGTGGTTTAGGGTTCCCTCGTTTGGGTTGTAGACTGGAGGGTCCAATAAAATTGAGTTACTGCAAATTGTGAGTAAGTATCGTTCCGATCATGTCGTTATCTGAAATCCAGAAGGGTGTTTCTAAGGAACTCAGATGGTTTTCCTCCGCACACGGTCTGATAGACCGTTTAGATAGGCATGATGTGGTATTGGAGCGGTCTATGGACGTTAAGGAACATTACAATAGGGTGCTCGAATTGTCCGCGCAGGCGGAATCAGTTGATGGTTGCGCACCTGACAGGCTGTCACGGTTGATAGGGGATGTCGACCAATGTATGGAGATGGCAGCTGCTATCACGCAGAAGGCTGCGGACATACGTAGACAGCGCGAGTCCAGCCATGGTGGTGACATTGAAGCACCTCTGCCGCTTCAGGGATCGGGGTCCAGGTTACCTGCCATAACTATGCCTACTTTTGACGGCGTGTCCGGTGAATGGATGAGCTTCATCAATCTGCTCGACAGTTTGGTGCACATGCGATCGGACATTACCAAGTCTGTCAAGATGGCTCAGCTGGTGGCAGCATTGAGGGGTGAGCCTAGGGAGCTGGTCGCTCATTTGACAGTTACGGAGGGTAACTATGAAACGGCCAGGCAATTGTTGGTCAGACGTTACCATAACAAACGGAGGTTGGCCGATGCCCAACTGAACCGTTTGTTTAGTATCCCGGTTGTGAACAAGGTCGGGGCCATACAGACGGAGGTTTTGAACCCATTGTTGTCCGTCACCAAGGCTCTAGAGAATCTTGGACTTCCGGTTGGTGAATGGTCGTACCTACTGTTGTACATTGTACTTTCCCGCCTACCCGCTGACGTGCAGACTCGTTTCGAACAGTCTCACGGGAGGTCGGCCGAGGACCTGCCCGCCTTCTCCGACTTGGTCGGATTCTTGGAAGAGGAGGCTCGACGGGCAGAGAATTTGGGGTTGACGGTCACCCATCCTTCGGAGCCACAGAGAGCTGCCGGGAACGCTGTGAGTAGGGGCCCTCCGACGAGGAAGGACCGCACCAACCGGCAGTCGTATGGGACTGTGAGTGAATTGACCCCACATGGTGAGTCCTGCCCATGTTGTAGGCAGATTGGCCATGCTGTGGCCAATTGCAATAAGTTCGGGGAACTTAGGGTTCAGGGACGGCGCCGGATGGCCAAGCAGCGGAGCTGGTGTTTCCTGTGCCTCGGGCCACACATGGCTAGGAACTGCACGCGCACACAAATGTGCGGATATTGTGGTGGGCCCCACAACAATCTGTTGTGCATGAACCGGTCCGGCCAACAGCCTCCACAGGGCCGTACACAGGGTGACACGGCATGGGGCCCTGAGAATTCGTTTGCGACTCGGAGCGCAACTCAGGGGCCAACGTCCCCACGTGCACAGGGCAGTACCAGGGTGCAGGGCCGCACTCAGGACCATTACATGGGGGGCCCTGAGTTTTCGGTTGCGACTCAGCATCCGACCCAGCGGGACATTGGGTGTGTTGAGCAGGCCGTAACGGGCGGGTGTCATGGGACACCTTCGAGCTATGCGGGTGCGGTTCGGACGCCGCCTCATTTGTCGCCCCGCTCGTCGCCTCGTCCTCGTCGGTCACATGTGATGTCCCCCCCGCTCATGGAGCGGCCACGGTTGAATTCACGCCCACCCCCCTTTACGGGGAATCGTAGGTTGGGAATGGAACCGGCGCGTGGGCCATTTGTACAATGGGACCCTCTGGCGTATAGCTGCATACCTGATCGGTTACAGGCACAGTGGGGCCCCGGGGGTCCTCGCTAGGAATTTGCGGCCCAACCATTTGTTGCCCCCCAACCGGAGACGGTGGTGTTACCGATCGCCTCTGTGCTTGTTTGGGATTTGGCGGGCAACCCAACATACGTTCGCGCCCTATTAGATTCTGGAGCTCAGGGCTGCATTGTATCGAATGATTTAGCAAAATAGTTGGGCCTCAAGGTAAATAGGTATAATAAATCAATACGGGGCGTGGGGAATGTTACGGTTACGAATGTAGTTGGTCAATCGGTGATCACGTTGTCTCCACGTTATGACATTTTGACAAAAACATCCGTGCAAGCTTTAGTAATGACGCATGTCATGGGCAGACACCCCTTGGTGAAGTTGAATCCGGCCGTTCGATTCCTGACATCAGGACTCAAGTTGGCGGATCCCGATTTTGACACTCCAGCCCCGGTCGACCTGCTACTGGGAGCAGACGTTCTGGGTAGGTTTCTGTTGTCGGATCAGCGAGTTCTTCAGCCGGACGGGTTGATTGCTGTGGATACTAAGTTTGGTCACGTGATCATGGGTCCGGCATTGCCAATGGTTAGGCCTGCCGAGTCAGATGGCATACTTATTGGCTCAGCGTTGTCAGACGTTATCCAACGTTTCTGGGAGATAGAGGAACCTCCCACCGTTCGTCGAGTCGACGCAGACGAAGAAGAGTGCGAGTTGTTTTACCAGAATAGTACTGGTCGCCTTCGTTCTGGTCGTTTTGTAACTCGACTGCCTTTCAGGGCCGATCGACCGCCACTAGGAGAATCTAGGAAGATGGCTGAGACGAGATTGATGTCGATGGAGCGTAGGATGACAAGGGACGCCGTATTTAAACAAAAATATGTTGATTTCATGAGGGAGTATGAGTCGTTAGGACACATGTCGGTATCGGGTGTGGACTGGAGATCTGAGGATCATTGTTTCCTTCCACATCATGCCGTCCTACGAACCCCTACCGGCAAGATTCGAGTTGTTTTTGATGGGTCAGCACCTACCTCGAACGGGATGTCCCTGAATCAGTGTCTACATTCGGGACCCAAGTTGAGTCGTGATATTTCGGATATTCTCACGAGCTTTCGGAGGCACCAGATTGTATTTGTCGCAGACATTCGGATGATGTTTAGGCAAACGGTAATTCATCCGGCTGACAGAAGGTATCAGTTGATACTTTGGCGTGAGTCCACGGCCGAGCCAGTCAAGGTCTATGAGTTAAACACGAACACGTATGGGTTACGGTCTAGCCCGTATTTGGCGATGCGTACCCTGCGGGAGTTGGCGTCGCGTGACCGTGTGAGCTATCCTAGAGCCGCCGCTATCCTGGAGCAAGATTTGTACGTCGATGACGTCTGCACAGGGGCAGCCAGTGTAGAGGAAGCTCTGGACCGACGTGACGAGCTCATTCAATTGCTGGAACGAGGCGGCTATGAACTACGTAAGTGGATGTCCAACTGGCCGGAGTTGATGGCTGGTCTCCCAGATGAGTTTCAACAAGACCCGCACGTTTTTGAGAATCCTGACAACCCTAAAATGTTGTCAGTACTTGGAATTCAGTACCGGCCCGTCCATGATGAGTTTACCTATCGGGTGGTTTTAGAAACACCGAAGGCCTGGACGAAGCGGTCAGTACTGTCAACGATTGCGAGAACGTTCGACCCGAATGGATGGATTTCTCCAGTCACCTTTGCTCTCAAATGTTTTATGCAAAGGCTATGGGCGGCTCAGTTGACCTGGGACACCCACCTCTCAGGTGATTTGTTGACTGATTGGACGCGAATGTTCACCTCGCTATCGGACATAAATAATGTATCGCTGCCGAGGAAATTGGTCCCTGCTGGGGATTACAGGGCAACCCTTCACGGGTTTTGTGATGCCTCTGAACGAGGGTTTGCGGCAGCGGTTTATTTGCGAACCGTCACCTCCACCGGGGAGGTCGACGTGCGTTTGGTTTTGGCAAAAAGCAAGGTAGCGCCTATTCGGACAAGGATGACGATTCCAAAACTGGAACTGTCCGGGGCTGCTCTTTGACCAAACTTTTGAATCACACTCTAACAGTGTTGCGTGGGTCAGTGGTTTTGGAGGATACGGTGTACGCTTGGACGGACAGCCAGATTGTTTTGTGCTGGCTGAAGGCTTCGGTCCATAACTTAGAGGTTTTTGTTGCGAACCGTGTCTCCCAGATTGTGTCGTCTGAGGTCCCACTGACCTGGAGACATGTACCAGGAGAATTGAACCCGTCTGATTGTGCATCCAGGGGATGTCAGGCTCCTGAACTCGTTAGACACCATTTGTGGTGGGGACCACCCTGGCTTGCCAAGAGAGAATCGGACTGGCCCCACAGCAATGTAGTAGTATCTTCTGATCATGGCCCCAGAGCGGCCGTGCATGTTACCCAGAAGGCTGAGGACCCTGACGCCGGGTTTCTGCTGGACCGGTATAGCTCACTTGACAAGTTGATAAACGTGTCCACTTGGATTAGGAGATTCGCTCGAAATTGTCGTACTCCTCGCGATCAGCGAACGTTGAACCCTATTCTGACTCCGGCAGAGCGAAACGAGTCGTTATTGAATTTGGTCCGGTTGGTACAGTCCTCGAAGTTTGGGGCAGAATTGGAGATTATACGAAGTGGACGTTCGAAATTGAAGGGAGCCGTCGCGCGTCTCAACCCCTTTGTTGATTCGACCGGGTTACTTCGGATAGGAGGAAGATTGCGCAATGCGAATCTGTCGTATTCGGCTCGTCACCCACTTCTGCTCCCCAAGGGGGGACAGTTAGTTGAATTGCTGGTGACTGATCGTCATATTAAAAACGCGCATGCCGGCTGTAACGCGTTGTTGGCCACGCTCCAGCGGGAGTTTTGGATCTTATCTGCCCGCCGTGTCATACGGAACATCGTGTTTCGGTGCATGCCTTGTTATCGACTTAAGGCTGCCACGATGCAACCTCTCATGGGGGACTTGCCCCCTGATCGTGTGAATAAGGTCAGACTGTTTTCAGGTGTTGGTACGGATTTTGCAGGACCGTTTATGGTGAAGAGTTCACGATTGCGTACCGCTAGGCAATACAAGGCGTACCTATGTGTGTTTGTTTGTTTATCCACCAAGGCGGTACATCTCGAGCTCGTTGCTGATCTCTCGACAGAGGCTTTCATTGCTTGTTTGGATAGGTTTGTTTCTCGAAGGGGACTTCCAACTTTGATCCGCTCTGATAACGGCACTAACTACATCGGTGCGGAACGATACTTACGAGAGATGAGATTTGAATGTAAATAAAGTGGATATTGGAACGGCCCTCTCCCGTCGGGGTATACAGTGGACCTTCAGCCCACCGATTTGCCCCCACTGGGGTGGGATTTTTGAGGCCGTAGTTAAGTCAGCTAAGACGCACTTGGGGCGTATAGTAGGTCAGACCGCGCTGACTTTTGAGGAGCTCGCGACATTGTTTTGTAAGATCGAGGCCGTTCTCAATTCGCGACCGTTGTGTCCGCTCAGCTCGGATCCAAATGACCTGGAGGCTCTGACCCCAGGCCATTTCTTGATAGGACAGCCACTTAACGCGTTGCCCGAGCACCCCTTCGAGGGAGTGAAATTGTATCGGTTGTCAAGGTATCAGATGTTGCAGCAGTTTACTCAGAATTTCTGGAAGCGTTGGTCGCTCGAGTATCTGCATATCTTACAACAGCGCCTTAAGTGGACTGACAAAACTAGCCCCCCTAGTGTTGGTGACCTCGTTCTGGTTAAGGATGCTAACCTACCGCCACTACGTTGGCGCAGGGGGCGCATTGTTAACTTGTTCCCTGGCAAGGACGGGACCCCCCGGTCTGCAGAGGTTCTAGTAGGAGGCTCGGTTCTAAAACGAGCGGTAGCAACGTTGTCTCGGCTGCCCGTAGATTAGGGGACAGGTGGGTGCCTGTCCGGGCGGGTGATTGTTCGATTCCAAATCGATATTCGATCGATGGTTTCTGAACGGCCATTTTGAATTTGACGTTAGCTGCCAACCTAGCAGTGTTTTGACAACTGACGGACGAAAGCCCTCGCAATGTAAACGCGTTTTGGTTAGGGTATTGAAATTAAATCGCAGGCCATCTGGAATGTATTCGGGTTTCCCTCAGGATTGTTAATATAGCTGAGTGTGTTATTGTTTCTCGAACCAGATAAAGTTCGCATTTTCGTGCCCGATTGTTTTTACCACGTAACATAACCTGTGTTGGAACACTGTGCTCATTGAAACTGGCCCGCCAGTCATACCTGGTTGGCTGAAGAACCTGCCTACCAAGAAGAGCCTAGGGTGCACCCGGGCCTTGCAGAGAGACAGGAGGTTGACGGGACCGAAGCACAGACCAGGTTAGATCGACCCCAATTAACTTCAGCTCGGTGAATCGCCGACGTTCACACTTCTTGGCAACTGATCGTTACGCTACCTCGTAGCTGATGGGCCCCTACGAGGTCATTAGGTGCTGAGAAGCCTGAACAACGACGACACGTCTGATTTGTATCCCGTACCAGCAGGAGTTCCTCAGGGATCGATACTGGGACCAACGATGTTTTTAATTTACATAAATGACATTTCCCAACCGGATTCAAACACACTTTGCTTGTTTTGCTGATGATGCAGCTTCATAATACACAACATCAAACGATGTTGACCTTATCATCAGCCACCTGCAACTATCTATCGTGCTACTATCTGAATTCTTTTGTACATGGAAACTTAAATTGAAAGCGACTAAAAGAGAGGCAATACTACTTACACGACAGCGGACACTGCCTACCCGTCAACTCAAACTTGACGGGCACAGTATACCCTGGCAGAAATCGTTCGAATACCTTGGGCGTCCTCCTAGACCATTAGATGAATTGGACCGAGCACATAAATAAACTATACCTAAAAGGCACTTAAGCCCTAAATGCCCTCAGTCCTTTGCTAAATAGAAAGAGTAACTTGAGCCCAGCCACTAAAATGCGAATAAATTGCACATTGATTAGACCATGCATTACATACGCTGCACCTGTATGGGGTAGCACTTGCACATCAAATCATACTAAACTTTAAACAATTCAGAATAAAGCATTGAAAAAAACATACAATACCCCCATTTATACAATCTAAGATCGTTACATTTACGCATCAACCTTCCAGATCTTAAACAGTACATTATAAAGCAAACTAAGAGTTTTTATATTGACCTATCAGTATCCGAACGCATCAATAGCTGCAAAGTCAAAATACCGTTGGTTACCACGCGCAGTTATTGATGCGCGGGTGACGCTGTGTTTACAAACCGGTATTTTGGTACAATTTTAGTGCATATTGTTGGCATGCTTGGCAAGTGTAAATGCGGCATTAGTCAAACTCTACCATGAACATATTTGTCTGTGGTCTTTCGTTGAAAAAAATATTTAGACTGGAAAAAACAAAATCACTTTTTCTCGCGCGCGAATTGTGACTGATCTTTTCTGAGCTTTTATGGTGAATAGTGAATTGTTTCTATAAGAACACACTAATGTTTTTATTGTTTTGAAAAGGTTATCTTGTGTGGGTTACGTAGGTATCAAACAACATGTATATTTGTTGATGTTTTTCTCATGTCGGCTAGATTTGTGTCGAGAGGGAACATTTTCATAGAAGTCGGTGATTCTCATGTCGGTACAAAAATAAACTAAGGTCACAGTGACATTTTTTTCGCATAAACTAAGAGTGGGTTTCATTAGCTACTCAGATCTTTGAGAGATTTGTATAGTTCTAAGAGTTACCATTCCAACAGAATCACTTGATACGTCAGTCAAGTGCCGCGCGCGGGTGGGCTCAAAATATGCCGCGGATCCTAGCTGTTTCGCGCCGGGGCGGCCCGGATTCGCGGAGGTTAAAAAAAACTCAAGACTCAAATGTTTTAATATCTGCCATAGGACGATCGCGCCTATGTGACCTAAAATATATCGACACGTACATGAGGTATCAGTTACCTCATGATAATAACTGGTACTTGACTATGGCATGTTGGACTGGGATGACCGGCCGGTGCGACTAGCTTAGCAAAATAGCGACCTACCGACATATTTACCTTGGTTGTATGCTTTATTTTATTACTTACAATATAAAAATGTGTTCCTTCAAGTTCGCATAAACATAAATTTATTGGTGTGTATCGTTCACTGTGTATTTAGTGATATGTTAATTAAATTACCATTGTTATTTTATAAGCTTTAAAAGGGTAGGCTTTAAATCTTATAAGTATATCTTAAGTATACCCTTGACTGTGTTTAGGCTGTATATAATTGTAATTTTTAGTTAATAAAGACTTGAAAATCAAAAATCAATCAATGTATAATTTTCAGGCGTGATACAACGCGCCTCAGCGATATACAATTCATGCTATTCCTGGTCAACTTGTTATGTTGGTATCTTAAATTAATCTTATCACTTCAACTTCCAGTTTCGTTTTCGTTTTCGTTACCCTCGTTTGTGGCGGTTGGCAACATCGTGTAGTGGTATTGATATGTGGGATATCGACTTTGTTAAGTCATCACCGGAGCCTTTTTTTCTTCTTCTAATAAGCCGGCGAGTACGCCGCCAAATGGAAAAAGTCAATGGTGCTGGCACATCGACAGTGGATACACCGAACCAACTGGGTCCCCCTTCGGGGAACCAGATGGCTAAGTCCCACCACCAAGCCGCCTCTCAATCCTGTTTCTCACAGGGCTCAGACTCAGACAAGAGACTGGGATAAAAGAGCATATGCACCGGTAAACACCGGGGCACAACAAGTGTCAAGGGTAAGCTAGGGCTCGGGGCTTCCCTCGGCTACCCAGCCTGCGCCCAGACCCCCCAAGAGTGTGGGTAAGGGCGGTTCGGGGAAGTCAACGGGGGCTGCACGGAGTAGGCGGACCAAGTAGCCGGAACCATGAGACCCAAGACAAAAAGGATGATATCTCCTAGCGGTGAAAGACTGAGGGGACCGCAAAAGAGACTGTAAGTCAGGTCCATCTGATCGAGCTACCCGGTGTGAAACCACATATGATCAGGCAGCAAAGTCGCACCTAAAGATAGTGTTACTACCGAAAGACTGGAGCGAAATGTCTTCGGACCAATGCGTCAAGCTCCGGTTCAAACTGGAGGAAAAATACAAGGAGGCGGTATGTGACGAAGGAAAGGACTTTGTCCCGGAATTTGACCACATGCCGCAGCGCCTTGCACAGGGGGGCCTCAGGTTCACCTACCTCTACTAGGAATCTGTGTCGTGGCTGAAGGAGACGGTAGAGCAGCTCCCCCCTTAAGTGAAGGGGGATGTCGATACATGACGGTTAGCGTGTCGAAGATGCCTAATCTCGTCAAGGGAGTAGTCCGGGTCCCCGATGTAGTGGAAAGCAGCATCGAGGCGCTTAGGCACTACCTGACGTTGGCTATCCGACGCGGAGCCGACATGAATAACTAGCGCCTCATAAAGGATGAATTTTGGGTGGACCCTAAAACGGGACTCAAAGGCGCACAAATGGTCTTTGGGATACCCGAAACAGATATTCCGCTGCTAGAGCAACGACAATCGAAGCTGCGCTATAAGTGCGGCTCGGTAAGGCTTGATATCAAGCGGAGGGCAAGCGGAGAAGGGCCAACATCTAACCCCGTCGACCAGCCGAGGGATATGGATGTCTTGCCGTCCGGCAACAAAACGAGCAGTGAGCAGAGTAGGGGAATCGCTGGGCATGTCTGAACTAGCGATTGACTCACCACTGTGCTCTTGCCGTCCGGCAACAAAACGAGCAGTGAGCAGAGTAGGGGAATCGCTGGGCATGTCTGAACTAGCGATTGGCTCACCACTGTCGGCAATTTTTCTAAAAAAAAAAAAGTCGATTATCTCGAAAATGGTTAGGTTTGGGGTAGGGTGTTTCATAGTGAAATCAGTCAGAAAATATGGCTACACGCCCTTAATGGATCTAGATCCATTAAGGGCGTATTATTATACAGGCGTATATTATACAGGGTTACAGGTTTGGAACCCTGTATAATATACGATTTATTTATTTATATATATTATATATATATATATATATATATATATATATATATATATATATATAATAATTCTATACATACACAAGTTATATATGTATGTAAAGAAAAAAGAAAAAAAAACGATACTACTAATATAATACAAGCAAACATACAACACAGCTACTCTGGGGCAGCCGCTCTTCGAAGGAAACTTGAAGAGAACCCAAAGACGATAGCACTCATACAAGAACCGGCAATTGCTAAAGGAAGGGTATGTAGCCTCAACAACCTGTTTGGTTCTATATACACCTTTTATATAACAATATTAATAAGCGAAGAAGTGTCATAAAACATTACTTTCTGAAACATCAGCAGCCTATGGCTGTGTGATGTTAAGTAGTTACGTCATACTAATTATAATTATAAGTCTTCGATTAGCATTAGTTTGCGAACTCGTCATTCAACGTATACAACTTCTGGTTTCTGACGGATGGCTTGAACTATTATTTAAAAATAATGTAAATTTTGTCTTGAATAAATAAATTAAAATAAAAAAAATAACAAATAAAGCATGCCTTTGTAGATGACCTTTCTGTTTATTATATCTTGTGTTGTTTTATGTGCAATAAATATATACGAAATATACGAAAAAATACGAATATAGCAAAAGTAAGGGCGGCCATCTTCGTCCCAAACTACTACAATGCAACCCTAATAACGCATCTTTGCTCTCTAGATCTCACTGCGGTCAACACAAAAACAGGACAAGATGGAGTCTCTTTGTACCTCGCCTAGGTTTACCAGCCAAGCGATGGTGTGGTGCCCACGGTAGAACTGGAGGCGCTAGTCAAAGAAGGTGAAGACAACAACATTCCCCTGGTAATAGAATGCGATGCTAACGCACACAGCACCTAACGGGGGGAAAAAGAAACGAACAATAGAGGTAAGGAACTTATTGACTTCGTCCTTAATCAAACTGACAATACTGAACTGAGGTTCAGAGGCAACATTTGTAACATCGACAGCCCAAACTATACCAGACATCACAATTGTTAACTTCCT
The DNA here is from genome assembly GCA_949825045.1 of Argyresthia goedartella. NCBI lineage: Eukaryota > Metazoa > Arthropoda > Insecta > Lepidoptera > Argyresthiidae > Argyresthia > Argyresthia goedartella. The sequence goes on along the minus strand of OX463812.1, from coordinate 26,743,847 downwards.
AGCGTCCGACCTAGACACAAAATGGAAGTTTTTAATCTGAGGCCTCAAGCTTGGACCATAGGTGGATAACTTTTGGCCTGAAAACCATAACACTAACTCCTAGACATTTTAGAAACCCGAGGAAAACCAATAAAATGTAATATATAAAACTCCTAAATAACGAGCTAAACCTAGAAGAGTTCTGCGATTAGCTTGAAAAACATAAAACGAACTCCTAGTCATTTTAGAAACCTGAGGAAAACCAATAAAATGTAATATATATATATCTCCTAAATAACGAGCTAAACCTAGAAGAGTTCTGCGATAAGCTTGAAACTCCAGAAGGAAAAGAAAGCTGTGAAACACCTTAACAAGGCAATAGGGGAACAAACTAATAAGACCGCGTCTCGTAGCAATATATAGGTCAAACCTGGCTCTTGGCTACATACCTGAAAGCTGGAGGGAGGTGAAGGGGGTGGTGCTTCCGAAACCTGGAAGGGACAACTACACAGAACCCAAGGCTTTCAGACCAATAAGCCTCACGTCATTTCTTCTGAAGACACTAGAAAGACTATGTGACAGGGATATAAGAGAAGGACCCATGAAATCCAAACCAATTCACTTAAACCAAAACGCATACCAAGCTGGCAAATCAACAGAGAAAGCCTTGCACGCGGTGGTTAGAAAATAGAAAGCTCTATACTACACCAACAATCATGCTTAGGTGTGTTTATTGACATCAAAGGCGCGTTTGACAAAACAAACTTCAGCAGTATCAGAACAGTACTGGGGCTATAACCAGGCCATACCTGATAAACTGGATCAATAAAATGCTTGAATCAAGGATAATCTCCCTGGCAATAAGCGAAAAAATTAAATTAAAAGTAGCGAAGGGCTGTCCACAGGGAGGAGTACTGTCCCCACTCTTGTGGGTCTCAACGACCTTATAGCCCAACTTATCGCAAAAGGCTTTTGCGCCGACATGCGCCCGACAGTACACAAATAACATTGTGCAGCACCTAGTCACAACAGCTTCAAAGATAGTTCCCAGGCTAAGCCTTAGTCTCGACGCCACAAACACCCAGCCCTCATACATACAGAGCACGAGTCCAGTCTCTTCACAACGCGTCAAGCCTCCGAGAGCGATGGTAATTTACTCTTCTGATTTAAACATCAAACATTCCCTAAGCTACGGTGAGGACACAACAGTGTTTCAAGCGGAAACACTCAGTCTTTTGGATGGAGCTATACACATAGCGGGCATAGAGGAGAGTGAGATTGTCTTCAAAACAGACAGCGCATCTCTACTCTGTGCACTAAGAAAACCACTAACTAAATCCAAACTCATATTGGAGTGTCACGAGACGCTCAACAGACTGGGTGAGAAGAATTAAGTGAAACTGCAGTGGCTAAAGGGTCACTACCTAGACCAAGGAAACTGCGAGGCGGACAAACTAGCTAAAGCAGGGGCGAGTAGGGCGGCAACAGGCCCTCCACGTTTCTCGCTCCTTTCAGCAGAAGGTAATTTAAGAACGAAAATTACAGGTGCAACAGATAGCCTCCTCTGCAGGGGTTGTATGGAAGTGGACGAGACAGTAGAGCACATGCTGCTGGCGTGCTCGTCTACCATAGAAACCAGGATGGCAATTCTGGGAGACGTAACTTCGACCTCAGAGCCTCTTGAACACTGGAGCTAGGACAGCTGAATTAAGATGAGTGGGTGCAGGGGAAATGCACAAAGGCCCCACTCAAGCGGGCCAGGTGCAGGCACTTTTATCCCCTGGATTGAAGAAGCCGGCGAGCTAGCGGTTTCGTATTTTATCACTTTACATTACCTAAATAATAACCTACGTAGCTATAATTACAGCAACGTTAAGTATTTAATCGTTTCGCTCTTCAAAGCCGCGTTGTGTGTCGAGTATATAACTAAAAGTAATGTTCATATTTCAGTTTTTATTAAAAACCAGCGGAGTGCGCTAAGAAACCCTTGTGCCAACATCTTTCTCGAAAGATCCGTGTAGGACGTGGCACAAGGGTTAACTTTTGGTGACTTAGATAGGCATAGCGGGCATTACCATTGCTTTTTTCATTCAGTATCCATCGAATTATATAACATTGCTTCTGAAACTACAGCCCATTGAAAGTCATATTTTTGGGTACATTTAACGCTTATGAGGAACCGTCTATGATGGAGTATTTGATTACATCCTGCACACTTTTCCTCTATCTCGTGGTATTGATGATCTCGAAACTTCGAAACACAATACAAGTAGAAATAAATTAAACCATAACAACAATTCAACAGGAATTTAAAGAAAAAAATGACAAGCTTTTAGGACAAAACGCTCTGAGAAAAGGAGAGATAGGCGAAACATATCAAAAAATAGAAACCCTAGAAAAAATTTATGAAACCCTGCCACAAGAAATTAAAGCACTGGAAACAAAACTATCCACTAGATCAATATCCACGGCACCTCGTACACGAAAACATTAGGAAGAAGATAGTACTATAGGGCTTAACAGAATACTATAAAGAGAAAGAAAATGATTTAGAGAAGAGAATTATCAATTTATTTCGGGAAATATAACAGACCGCTGGTTATTGAATTGATAAGCAAAAAATATATTCTAAATATATAATAAAAAACACCCATTATTTTCAAGAAACTGGACCATCAGTGATCGAGTTCTTAGACGGAAAGGCACGCGGATAAAGAAAGAAAATACGACAAGAAATGCTAATGGCTCGTAAACAAGGGTTAAACGCGGTAATAAGAAATAATCAACTATAAATCTGAAAAATAAAGAAGAACAAATTCAAACGAACGAGGAAACTTCAACAACCGCAGAATACGGGAAAAGCTAAAGCCATATTCATTCCTTTCGTAAAACTAGACCAGCATTTTAAAGTATTATAGCAAAATCTACAGTCTGCCCTATGTATCTCGGAGTTATGGCTAACCTAACATAAACAGGACCTTATATCTATCCACGGTTATAAAATCGCAGATTCGGCGGTGTCTGTATCCAACTCCAAGACCAAATTGAGAGCGAAGAAATCCAACATATCAGTGAATTCTCCACAGAATATGTGATAGAAACATGTGCGACTTATCTGCCCAAAGAAAATATTTTATTAGTGACTATTTACTGAAATACAAAGGAGGAAAATAAATTTTATGACCGTTTAAAATGAATATTCAATTTCATAAAAAATAAATATTACAAATCTAATGTAATATTAGGCGGGGAATTCAACATAAAGAATTTATGTCGGAATTTATGCTAACACAACATATAAAGGAACCCACACATAATACTCCAACATTATCAACGTGCCTAGATTTAATATTCACAAACGTGGATGATAAAACAATATTTACATCAGTAGAAGATAACGGCTTTACGAATCACCTATCTACAACTCTACATTTGAAAACTCCCACTAGACTTATTTAAAATATAAATTAGTTTATCTACACACGTATCATAAACCCTCTTTACTGCGTACAAAAACCGCACGTTACGATCAGCATAATGTTAAACCACTTGGTAAAAACTCATTTCTGCATATTATGACATTCAAATTTCGAACGCCGACGCCCGCCTGCGTGCCGCCCCTAGTTTGTATGTGAAGTTGGTACTGACATTCAAAGGACATTGTCCATTTTCGGCTAAGCGTGGACAGAATGTACGAGGTAATACGAGATAACCACTGATTATAAATAATTCCATTACGAATATTTTCGATTATCTAGTTGTGTAAATCGACAGTTAAAACTTAAAGGGAATTTATGTGAAACACAGTCTTTAATCAGTCGACCGGACGACATTTTATTTTCGGTATTGCCATGTAAAAAACTTAATAAATTACCAATTACACATAAATCACTTTGTAGTCTCTAAAGTAGCACTTTTAGTACCAATTTTTCTTTCACATAAATAAAGTACATCAATGCAAATGCATTAATACAATACATGCGCGATTCGTCGCATTTAATCGTTGTTCAAATTGACAAAAAAAAGCTCGATTTGTGGGTAAACTACTTATTCATGGCAATACTAGACAAAAATAAAAATAAACAATTGTCACCGGCGGTCAGGTCACTCACGCCACAGAACACAATAAAAACCTTTCGTTCTGTGTTTGCCGTTTCGATAATTCGTGAATACATAGTCAGGTCATAAGTTCTGTCACATGTGCAATATGAAATAATTTAGACATGTTTATTATTTATGTAAACATTTATATAGCAAAATGAACTTAATAAAACATAGATTCTTATGGTAATAAAGTTTATTCAAAATGACCCCCGCGATTTTGAATACAGGCCTTTATTCTGCGCGGCCAGTCGTCTATCGCAGCACGAACGAGGTCCATGTCAATATCTGCGGCTGCCTTAATCAAGGATGCCTTGAGTGACTCCAAATCAGGATGAGGCTTTGAGCAGGCCTTTTCCTCCAAGTGTTGCCATATCTTGTAATCTAACGGACTCAAATCTGGACTGGAGGAGGGCCAGTCTTCGTGCCGGATGAAGTCGATTTCACGCGCCGCCAGCCAGTCTTGTGTGCTTTTCGCTCTATGAGCTGGCGCAGAATCTTGTTGGAATACCCAGTGCCTGTTATTAAACATGGTATGAGAAACAGGTTCCACAAGGTTCTTGAGGACTGTATTTTGATACACAACTGCATTCGTTTTTACGCCTTTCTCACAAAAATGCACCTCAGTTAAGCCCCAATAAGAGACTCCCAACCAAATCATGAGCGAGGATGGAAAATGACCTCGTTGGACACGCGTAATACGGTTGCTCGCTTCTTCACTGCTGTGTGCGTACACCTTATCATTTTGTTTGTTGTAGCTCTCTTCCACGGTGAAAATTTTTTCATCCCAAAAAAGAATTTGCCGATGCTTTTTTCCCACGTACCGCTTCAACAAAGCGTGGCATCTCTTCAGTCTCAGGTCCATTAAACGAGCGTCCAAACGATGTCCTGTGTTTTTTCGATCTGCCCTAAGCCCTAAGTCTTCATTTAACACCCTTTTCACCGTGGTCCTGCTTAACCCCATCTGAAGGGCCAACAGTTTCTGCTTACGTATGGGATTTCTTTGAATTCGCGCCTTCACAGCTTTTATCACTGCTGGAGTCCTAACAGAGCGAGGGCGACCACTTCTTGACCTGTCATCTACACTAGAGTCTTCATTGTATCGTTTTATGGTACGATAAACGAATCTTTTGGTTATATTCAAATTTTTCAGTAAGTCGAAAATCTGAATTGGCGCGTAACCGCAACGATGCAACGCAATAACTACGACACGGTCTTCTTTAAGTGTCCACTCCATATTTAAAAATGAGGAAAATTCTAAAAAGTACACATTTTTATTTTCATGAAAAATTCGAAATTCGAATTCAATAAACTTTTTTGTGGCCAGCGTTCTAAATTCAAAAGTTTTTATTGTGTGACAGAACTTATGACCTGACTGTGTATGTTTGTTTTCTACTTTGGCTTGTTATAATGGACCCCGACTCCGCGTTTGTTGATGTGTTATTGTTATTGAAATGTTATTTTATTTGAACATAACCTCTCAGTAGACATACAGGAAAAACTCACGACACAGGCATATTGACACAAAATAATTACTGTTATTGGTTTCTTACCAACCTGTACTACAAAACCTAATAGTTAGTTTCGATTCAAATGTCTGTTCACGTTTAGCCGAAACGCCCATACAAAGTGGACAATGTCCTTTCGAACGCCGACCCCCCCTGTTGGTACTACAGAACAAGCTAAACAACTGCAGAGCCACAATGCCGGTCAAACATGCGGTTCCTGAACACATCAAAGAGAGCTTATGATATGTGGGTAGATAAACTTGTGTATGTAACTGTACATAATTAGGCATTAAAACTCTCGAGTGCTATTATTATGAATCTCGCCTTCTTCGGCTCGTTTCATAAACCCACTCTCGAGTATTAATGCCCTCCATTATGTAGCAGTCACATAAACTACTATAAATTGATTGGAATAACGTGCTGAAAGAAAATAATACTGTAAATGAAAGTTATAATATTAAATGTGTACCTAAAGAAAAAATAAAATAAAAAACAACTTAAGAAAATATTGGCTTACTACAGGTATTAAACTATCCTGCAAAAATAAACTATCTTTAAAATCCATAACACTAAAATCAAAGAATAAAACACTTACTGATTATTATAGGAAATATCAAAAACTACTCAAGAAAACCACTATCACACCTAAAACACTAAACTATTGTTCTATCCTGACGATTGTTGGGTATTATACCCCTACAAGATCGTGGGAAAAAAAACTTGGCGGATATTTAGGATCTAGGAAAGACAAAAATAATGACATTTCATCCCCATCAAAAACCAGCGTTAGACATCATTTTCATATATAATGACATTAAAATATAATCAGTTAACGAATTTACGTTACTCGGCTTGAATATTAATAATAATAATAATAGCTTGGACATTGATCTAGCCCCAAACTAGGATTCCCTGTATCTTGGGTACTAGACAACGCTACACATACTTATAAAGATGAATATTATACTTAGATAGATAAACAACATAGCGTAGTCATATTACACCTTACCTTAACAAGGCCAATATCCTCAATATGCACGGCAGGCAGCAACTACATCTAGCCTCTCTCTTGTTTGGTGTGATAAGGCAACAAATACCAAAGTATTTATTTGAAAAGCTCACATGGCGGGTCTCCCATCACCATATCAATAGGATCACAACCAGTATTCTGACAATCCCCCGACATGGATCAGCTGCCTTTCGGGGCAGTTTCAGGTATCTGGCGACGAAGTGTTGGAACAACCTGCCACCACCAATTCGAGTTTACAAGTCTGTTGCCCGCTTCAAACTTGCATTCAAAAAACACCTTCTGCTTTTGCAGAAGTCAGATACCTGATTCTGCCCTGAAGAGCTCCCGCGTTTGCCATTAAAAAGCTAAAGCTTAGTTTTTGAAGGACTTTTTTGAATCGGTCAAGTCATTCAACAATCTACATGCTAGCATTAATTATTACTCAATATCCCTTCTATTCTCTGCCATTGTTGTATTTTTTGTATTAAGTATTTATTAATGCATATTACTTCCTTACTTTAATTAACATTCCTCGTAACCTATTTATTTTATGAATTTTTATGACTTTGTCTTTTTATTTACGATTATGTATTCGGATTTAATAAAAAGAAGTTTATTAACACCCACTGTCACCCACCCTTATATTATCATCCCCTCTTTGATAAGGTGCCGACAGAATACCAGCGTTGCAGGACCTGTAGGCCCTGTGACATTCGCTGCTTCGGCACACACTTCACGACGTCAACGTGGCCGCAAAATTTAATTTTGCGTATTAAATGTAAATTTTACACATAGTGTTATACTTTTGTTGTGCGTGCTTTTATTCTCTTCTGTTTTATTTGTTGCTGTTGATATTGCCTTTTATTGTATGTCTCACCTGTTTATGTTCTTTTGTTTCTTTTTGTGTGCAATGTTGTGTGTGTTTTGTAGTCCGAATAAATTTATTTCTATTCTATTCTATTCTACAACCATGACTAGGGTACAAAACATCCGTTCTCATCTAACAAATATTTGCCCCCGCCGGGACTCGAACCAGGGCCCTTGGCTTCGTAGGCAGGGTCACTGCCAACTCGGCCATTCTTAGACTTCGGAAAGTCAAAATATCTACGGATTTAAAAACCGCACTAGTCACGTATTATGCATACGCATATGCATGGTTAAGCTATGGCGTTATCCTTTGGGGAAATAGAAGACAAAAAATACTCATAAGGATAGTCAACATGAAATCGACCGATAGTTAGAGTAGAAGTAAGCCTTACTTCAAAAAACACGAAATCTTTCCCATACCATGTATTCATATACTCGAAATATGTAAATAAAATACCCTGAATTCAACACCAGACGCTACAATATACCATCCAACCGTTCGCTAAGACCTACACGAAAAAACAAGTTAATATTACCCATTTCCAACCTAGAGCTATATTCATCAGAACCTTTAGTAATGTCAATAAAAATATATATTAAGATGCCAGAAACTCTATTAAATGAAACGAAATATAATATATTAATTCATGAATTAAAAAAATGTTATACAATAAATACTATAATACAGTTAATGAGTACATACTTAAATGACAATTTTAAATAGACAATAAATTAATTTCCAGGATAATTTTTCATGACTGATATTACTTTCCGCTGACTTTTAGTAAATATTAAACTTAATTATAAATTAACAAACTTTGTTTCCCTCTCTTCTATAGCAATGCCTTTTTAGAAGGTCCATAAATAACACATATATCCTTATAACATCCTATGCAATATCAATTTTATGGAATGCAATTAATATATTGAGTATTGAGTAAAGCTGGAAAAATAGATATCTTTATTGCTCAACCAATGAGTTCCGGAAGTCCACATTATATATTTTATGTTACAACTAGGTTACATATTATTAAGATTTTATCTGACTAATTTTGTTTAGTTACTTGTCTGTCGCATTGCTCAGCCTGTCATGATAGATATATATATATATATATAAAGAAATATTTTTTGCTACGAATGTGACCCATATCGCATTATTATTTCGAAATCGCCTTAGCTCTATACTCTATCCACCGAAACGAGTTAATAGAGCATTGTCTCTGTCGCACAATCCCTTACAAAAGATAAGGACACAAAAAGGTGAGTGGGCGTCAACTATACTGATAAAAAGTTAAGGTGTGTTCATATGCGATGATTTTGTGCGCTCAATAGTAAGCACTAAAACCACTTAAGTATTTTGTATTGAACTTAGAGAAAGAAAGAAAAATATTAAGACAATGTTTTAAAATAAAATTATGTATATTTAAATAGTTTAACATATACAATTAATTAAATTATTCCGACGTATCACTACTGTCGCTGTCACTTCCCACGTTTATTATGAATGTTTCGGTCATTGTTTCCACATTTCTGTCCAAGGCATTCATTTTCGGTTCTACTATCTCTTCGACATGTTTTATGCATTTTTTCCATTTTGCAGCGTCAATATTTTGAATTGAGTTGTTTAATAAAATTTTTAATTCTGCCATCTTGTATGTTTTGTTGCGGGATGCGACATGTCCTTTAACTTGAGCCCAGATCAACTCTATCGGATTTAATTCGCAGTGATACGGCGGAAGTCGTACCACAGTTTTATTTTTAGCTTTCGCCATTTCGTCTACGACACGCGCCTCGTACTGCTCCTTATGATTTTTTACGATATTCAGTAGCTCTCGTTTTAATAAATCATCCTGAAAGGGGATTTGTTTTTCTTTCAACCAATTAATTATCTCTTGTTTTTTATTTTTTTCAGTCGGAATTTGCTCTACTTTTCTTGAGTGGTACGAAGCGTTGTCCATTACAATAATACAATTATCATGTAACTTTTCAAGAATATTTTTGAACCAATTCTCAAACACTTCGGCATTCATATCTTGATGGTAATCTCCTTGCTTTTTTGACTCGAACACGTGTAAGCCCCCTTCTACAAATCCATCATCACTTCCAATATGAGTAATTATTAACCTTTTTCCTTTTCCTGGAACAATAAAAAATTGTATTGAATGATCTGATACAAAGTTAACGCTCACACAGTTTAAGATAACATAACAAACAATAAGTGCCGCCAATTAAGGATCGCTCAGGTACATTCAAACCTTTTCAAAGAATTGCATTAATGACAAAGACAGTTTTAACAATGGAATTATGTTAAAGAACTTACCGGAAGGATTTTTTAATCCAGTTGTCAGGCCATCAAGGAATGCGTCGCGTTTATTTTTCACATTTGTATCAGTCCATACGTTTGTAGTAGTATGGCCTTCATTGAGCCAAGTCTCATCCAAGTAATATATTTTTTTCTTTTCTTCTCTTGCCATTTTCATTGTCCGCAAATAATTCCTCCGCCAAAAAAATATGTCGTCACGATCAATCAATAAGCTGTTCCTGCATCTTTTAATGTACCTAAATCCAATCATTTTAAGGATTTTATGAAGTGTTGATCTTTTGAATGTCCCCAAAGTACCATCTTCATTTATTGAATTCATTATTTTGTCCAATGTCGGTATCTCATTTCGGGAAAATAAATCGTGAACTTTTCTTCTTATAGCACATTTAGTTAAGTCGTCGATTGTGTCTACAATGAAAGTACGTTTTCTTGTTTTTTTGGGTGAATTTAAAACATTTTTAGTTTCTTTCTCTTTCAGAATTCTATAGATGGACATCCAATGAACACCCATAGATGATGCAACAGCTTTCATGACGTCATTGTTTGAAGGGGATTCCATGGAACTCCTCATAGATTGATACATGTTCCATATCATTGTTTTTTCAGTCGAGGAAAAGGCTCGTCGTCGCCTTTTTTCCACAGAGTTACCTCCATGTAAACTGTCGGCCATCTCACTTAGGCAAATCGACAGTAAACTCAAAAAGTCCGTTATACAAGCGCCAAGTCTTTAGGAATGCAATCAATCACAAAGCCGGGTCACACGTAACAAAATTATCCAGAGTCCAAATAACAAGCACAATGAGCACGCACAGTGAGCACAGTGAGCACAGCACAGTGAGCACGTCTGAACAGTACGAGTCGCACGAACAAACTAAAAAAACTCGCGCTGTGAACACAGCCTTAACGTCATTGTTCGACCAATCACATGCCAGTTCATTTTTCCCCTATTAACTCGTTTCGGTGGATAGAGTATAGCTACTACGGGGCCGCGGCGATGCCCCCGCACTGCAGCGCTCCCACACTCGCCTCCGCAGCCTCAGCTTGCTGGTCGGCCAGCCCCGGCCGCTCCGTCTCGCTTGGTGCGAAGAAGTGCGCGGTCGCCTGCGCCCCTCCGGCTCATAAAAAACATTCTAGTCACAAGACTACCTAGGAAGGACTGCCTAGGAAGTGGGGTGCCGCGATTCGGATTTTCTATTCGAAACGGCGGAACTGGGAATTTTCTGCGAAATATGCAAGAAACATCAAGGTCAAGGCCAATGACGTCGAGGTCAATGACCTTTCAACGACATCGAGCGTAAAAATGGCAATACTGAGAATTATCTGCGAAATATACACGAAAGGTAAAGTTCAAGGTCACGGTCAATGGCTACGAGGTCAATGATCGTTGAAGGACATCTAACGTTACTATACTACTCCCACATCCCCAAGGTCCCCATTGCTTGAAATGGCTATTTAAAAAAAAAACTCGAAACTCATTATTTCCGACGGTTCGCGTGTTCGCGCGGATCGTCAGGTGGGAGCGAAACTAGCTAAAGGAGCGAAACGAGACAGCTCTGTGAAGTTAGCAGTACAAAGTCATAGAAAACGAGGCTCAAATTCAGGGGATATTGAGCTTATTTCGAGCTCCCAGAATACGAAGTTTCGGAATTTGAGCTCGAACGGTTTTCGAAAAAAAACGCAATAAAATACCAGCAGTGCAAAGTCCGAGTAGAGAGGTAAAACTCGCAGCGCATTTGGGCATGATTTTGAACTCCCAGAATATGTAATCAGAACGTCACTTGACAGATTTAAAAACAGCCAGATAAGTTTATTTTAGTTATTTTCATAGTATTATGTCCTACGGTATTCTGCTCTGGGGCAGTGCTGCTGACATAAATACTATTTTTGTGCTGCAGAAGCGGGCTGTTCGTGCGATTTATAAAATGAATAATAGAGATTCTCTTAGAAATAAGTTTAAAGAAGTAAATATATTGACAGTCCATAGTCAATATATTTACGAGAATATTATGTATGTCCATAAGAACATTGTTAACTTTCGAAGAAACTGTGATATACATAACTTTAATACTAGAAACAAGGACAAACTTGCAGTGCCCACTACTCGGCTCCATAAAATAAAAAACTCGTTTAAGGGTAATTGTGTAAGATTTTACAATAAACTCCCAAGCACTTTGACAGATCTATCAATTAATAAGTTCAAGAAATACATCAAGCAAAGGCTTATTTCTAAAGCTTACTACAGTATTAAAGAGTACATAGACGATAAAAATGCTTGGGACTGAATTGTTCTAATTAATTGTGAGCATCCTCACTGCCAGAGTTTCTTTTACTGGACACTTGGAGGCCTTTTACACCTCCAAAGATTAATTTAATTATACAACTCTTGACTGTGGGGACCATTTACATCTCCTATCATCATTGTATTATTCACTAAAGAGACTATACATCTCTGTTATTTATATTTTAATTATTTTATTATGACATTTGAGACTCTTTACATCTCTCAGAAACAATAATTAAGTACTTTTTTTTTCTGATAATATGATACAAATAATAATACCAAATGTTCTGTAAAAAATGAAATGAAATGACATGTGAAAGTGCCCTTGTGGCCTATTTACAGAATAAACGTTTTGAGTTTGAGTTTTGAGTTTTTTGACTTCTATAACTTACGTAGTTTGCGAGAAAAAAAATAAAAACCATTTACACAACAATATCATCTAGATAGATAAAATGTATATGTTTTTTTTTATCGAAACTACTAGAGCTAGAAATCAGAAATTTCGTATTTTGGTATCAATAAGTATTTTCTATATTTGCTGCAAATTTCAACTCTGCACCGTAAATTCGCGATATTTTCAACTGGAGGGTACTTGAAGGTATCCGTGAACCTGTATTTTTGAATATTGACACCTTGCCTCAACGTGCCTCAACATACATGCCCGATGCACTACCGTAGCGTGGCAGCCCTAGAAACACCATAAAAGCATTGTTATACTGGACGAGCAGGGCGTTGAGTCTTTTGGGTATTGTTGGCCCATGGGCTGCACGTGTAGAATGATGGACAGTGTCCCTTGAAGAGTGAGAGTTTTACTGGCTTTTTACAGCGTGCAATCTTATGAGACAACATTCGCCAAAGTGGAACTGCCAAAGCGCTGCGCTCCCACTCTATAGGTCATCCGTCAGGTCCTTAGTCACTATATGACCATGGTATTTTAAATTGGTTATTGAGTGTTATAACCACATAATTTCATTTAAAGACTGTGTTTATTTCTTTCGTAGTATGTAAATAAATTATCACTTTGACTTTGTTTATCGACATTATTCAAACAGTGATCGCACATAGGTAACCTTCTTCACACCACCTTCAAACCAGACTTCTATAATATCGATAAACAAAGTAGGTAAACAATCTATCATTTTTGTCGATAGCCATACTTATAACGATACTTTCCCACCCATCGCTGGTTGTCACTAAATTCTACGCGAAAAGCATCGTATCTGTCTCGTTAAAACTTTAATAGTTTCAGTCATACAAAGTAAACCGGTAGTATGAGTATAAACTGTCTTTATATTAATTTTGTTCATGGAAAATAGCCCTCCCTCTATTTACTTACTTACTCTGTGTAGCCAACAATACTTATAAGTATTAGTCATGGATAGAAATTGTATTTTTAACTGTCATTCGTCATATCAAATCAGACAGACCGCAAATCAGACTTAAAGGGCACGTCTACTTAATTTAACAGATTAACCGGTTTACATACATTTTATACATACACCACTTTTCAAATTTCCATCTGAACATCACACTCGCACAAACACACACCACTCACAAACACACACACACACACACACACACACACACTCACACGCAACATTCTATACGCAGCTCACTCAACTCACTTGTCAATGTAATAATATTAGTTATTACATTATTACATTTTACTCTGTATATGGTTGATATCTCATGAATTATTATTTTTTGGTGTTGTTTCGTAATTGGCATTCCACGATTTATATTATTATTACTACGTTTACTGCTGTGAAACAACTGATAAATAAATAAATATCAACGGTTTCGTTATGATTTTATACATTCTGACACTCGGTCGTTGTAACACTTCCACTTTGTAACAGTTAGTTAATTTTGATGCTAGCTCGTTCTGACAAATTACCTATAAAATTCAAAATTCAAAATTCAAAAAGAGTTTATTTCCATAAGAAACACATAGGTAACATTTGGAGAATGTCAAATCTTAAACTAACACATGTATAAGGTACAGGGGAATATAGAACTCAATTTGAATTCCGTCACCTTAATTTTTTAGATGCTCGAGGCAAAGAGGCGACTAGAAACCTCCAGCTTTATACGTTATTTTTTACAGAATTGGAGCAAACACCTTCCCAAGCTTTCTTGTCTTCTACATAATCTGATATTTTGTAGTAAGCTTTTTTACATAAGTGATTTTTAACAACATTTTTAAATTTATTTACAGACAATTCTTGTAACTGTCTTTAATACTCACTTGGTATTTTGTTGTAAAAGCGAATACATTGCCCTTTAAAAGATACATTAGCCTACATGGAGCCTAGTAGTAGGTATAGCTAGTTAATTCATATTTCTAGTGTTGACATTGTGCCTGTCGCTATTCTTAGGAAATTTATCAATATTTTTGTGGACGTACATTAGGTTTTCATAAATATACTGACACGGCACTGTCATAATGTTAATTTCCTTAAATTTACAACGCAGTGACTCTCTGGGACCCACATTGTAGATTGCACGAACAGTCCTCTTTTGCAGCACAAATATTATGTTAATATCTGCAGCGTTCCCCCACAGCAGTATGCCGTATGACATAATGCTATGGAAGTAGCTGAAGTAAACTAGTCTAGCTGTTTCCACGTCCGTAAAAAGACGGATTTTTTTGACTGCATAAACTGCGGAACTGAGTTTTTTCGATAGTTCAAACTGAGTCGTTTCATTTTAAACAAAAGTGAAGTGTCATCTGGTGTCATCTGCAAACAGTACAATCTCATGATTATCTCTGACAAGATGTGGCAGGTCATTAATATAAACCAAAAACAGGAATGGCCCGAGTATGGAACCCTGCGGTACACCCATAGTAACAACAGACCCTGAAGATAGTTTTCCATTAATGTCAACTCTCTGTATCCTGTCATTTAGATAAGAAGAGAGAAGATCTAAAGGGTTATCCCTAATTCCATAGTGATGTTATTTCCTGATCAATGTCCCATGGTGAACGCAATCAAAAGCCTTAGACAAATCGCAAAATACTCCTAGAGCATCATGCGACTCCTCCCAGGCATAATATATGTGTAATATTAACTCAATACCGGCATCAGTAGTTGATTTGCCTTGTGTAAAACCAAATTGTTCACAGTGGAGCATGTTGTTGGTGTTGAAATGTGTAAGAAGTTGATTTAAAAGTACTTTTTCAAAAACTTTACTAAATATAGGCAATACCGATATCGGTCTGAAGTTAGAAGGATCAGATGTACTACTCGATTTAAACAAAGGTACTATTTTACTGTGTTTAATTAAATCAGGAAACACGCCAGATTCGATAAATGCATTAAATATGAAAGCTAAATCAAGTGCAATATTTATTAGGGGTTTCACAACATGAACAGAAATATCCCAGAGGTCTGCAGTTTTCTTAACATTTATTGATTTAAAGGCTTTAATAATATCTTATCATCTACATAATTAAACGAGAATTCATTTAAAGGCTTTAATAATATCTTTATCATCTACATAATTAAACGAGAATTGATTTTCACATCTAGGTACCTACATAGTCTTTTAGCAAAGATTCAGCGACTACTTTGGAAGAGTCTAAAGACTTTGTAGTAGAGATTGGGATGTCAGTAAAAAAAAATCAGACGCTTTAGCTACATCAATATCATTTTTGAAAGTAATATCATTAATTTTTTATTCATATTCTTTGTTTTTTAATACTGACCTTTCCAGTCTCACTTTTAATTACATCCCAAGTTGGTTTAATTTTGTTATCACTTTTTCTTATTTTAGATCTGATATAATTTGATTTTGCAATTTGACAAACTTTTCTAAAGATTTTTGAGTACTTTTTTACTTTATCCATGAACTCTTCACTATGATTCCATTGTTTTTCACTATATAATTCATATAAATTTTGTCTACTTTGAAGTATACCTACTGTGGCCCACTTACTAAAGTTAAGTTTGTCTGAGACCACAATCGATCTGGTAGTAAATACGGCATTAAACGCATTGCTGAATTTGTTAAAAAAAAATACTCAATAATATGACTCATTTGGGTTATTATAAGAGTAATTGATAGGTAGTTTGCTATCCCAATTCAATTTAAACCTTTCAAACTGATGTGCAGTCACAGGTATGTATTGTATCTTTCTTGTAGAACTTTTTTTAAGTTGAATTTCTAGTCTAATGTATTGACCTAAATGGTCTGACTTTAAATTACTTATAATTTTTTTTAAGCACAATCTTTTCATTTGGATAAGCAAATATATTGTCTATACAATTTGCTGAGGTTTCAGTTATTCGAGCAGGTTCCGTGAAAAGTGGCTTTAAGTTGTGAGAATTAAATAAGTTAGTTAGTCTCGTACTAAGGGAATAAGTTTCTAATAAATTTACATTGAAGTCTCCACATATCTAAGAGTTTTATTAGATTTTGATACTTTAAATAATATGTCATCCATGACTTTTTCAAAAACATCAAATGAACCTGATGGTGGGCTGTAAACGCTTATTATGCGCTTAGAATTATGCGCTCCAATTCAACACATGCTACTTCAATGTGGCTTTCAACTGATAAACATACTATGTCATTACGATTTTTGAACTTTAAGTGTTTATTTAGAAATATTAGAGAGCCTCCACGAACAGCATGTGATCTGCAAAAAGAACTACCAACCTGGTGGTTACTGAAATTGAACATGAGCTCATGGCTTTTTAGCCAATGTTCTGTTAGACATAAAATATCAATATTAAAAGAGTTCATGTACAATTCCAACTCTAATAATTTACTGCTAATACCTTGAATATTTTGGTGGACCAGATTAGTAAACTTTACATTTATTTTACAATTTTGAGTTTTTCTATTTTTATTATGTACTTTATTAATATTATTTGACGGGCTAGAGACTTCCTCTATTGTCGTTGTATCTAATTTAAATGACTTTGAAAAGCTTCCAAGGTTTTGTTTGAAACATCAGTATAATGCTCAATAGAGGAATTATGTGTAGCCAAATTTTTGGCTGTTAGATTAAAATAATAGGACAGCGTTGTCTTTTGTAATAACTAGGAAGGTAATATTTACCTTTAGTCAAATAATATTTATTTCTACTAACAAAATTGTTAGTATCCATTAAATGTATATAATTATTGCATGATATAGTATGCAAGGTCATATTCAGCTTATATCTTAGGTTGTTTTCTGATTGTGGCAGGCTGTCGCTGTAAGGGAATGTGAACATAACAATTTGTTTTACTTTTGCGTTATCTACTTTTTGCATAATATCATGCAGATTACAGTTATTTATTACCGTAGGCTCCATATACATATTTAATAATTTGCCCATATTTTTTCCAAGTTCATCGCTGTACATAATTGTTTTTATACCTGGATATGAAGTGCTAACATCCAGAAGGGAAGTAGCTGACGGAGCACAGTCCGGCACACAACAGCAGCTCTCCAATATTTTAGTTTCTAGGCTAACCTGGCTACTGAGAACTGCATCCATAGTAGATTCAGTTCCCTGGTTTCCGCTCTGGTTTTGTCATAGAGGCCAATGTAGTGCCCCAGGGAGCGCTACGCCTGGTCAAGTTTGCATCTTAGCTCATGCATGTTGTCCTCATAGCTAATCTGATTATGATTAAGCTGAGCAGTACACAGCTCCAGTTTATCTAAAACCCTTCTTTTATTATGAAGCTTTCTTACAACCTTTTATTTGTTTTTTTAGCATATTTTTGTTTTTTTTTATAAACTTATTAACTTAGGACTAGTAATGCATATAACAATAGTTCTTTCAAACAATCGTATGATATGTGTGTTAGATAGATAGATATATAGATAATTCATTTATTCATTGTTCGGTACAAACACAAAAAAAATATTGGTTATTAACATATTACAAACCACACAAAATTAATTATGACAAAAAACATCAAAGTAATTAAATAAAACAATGAAAATAATTATAATTAACACAGCAAAAATATGGAAATTAAGGATCACTATGTGGCACCGTGACTGTACCGCGACAATGAAATGGCCCTGACTCAGCAATGTCACAGACGAATCTGTGACGCTGATATTCTGCCAGACCAAAGCGGACGAGACAGCAATAGGCTTAAGTACACAAAATACACAAATTATTACAACAAATAAATAAAATTTAAAAATAAAATAAAATATTAAAATCTACTAATATGGAATTGAATTAATTATTGCAATTGTTGAAACTGCCAGATTGGTTTACTTTAATTATTTTCACAGTATTATGTCTTATGGAATATTGCTCTGGGGGAGAGCAGCAGATATAAATACGATATTATTTGATAAAACAACTTTTGTTACATATTCTGATTACAATAGATTACAATATAAAATTATAATTAAAATTACATTAAATTACAATAAAAAATTACAAACAATAAAACTAATTCTAACAGTAAAATAAAATGTCAAATTTCACCAGAGTTTCGTCATATAAAATACAACACGGATAAAACAATTAGACAAACAGACCGCCCCAAGAATCTCCCGGTCCAAAGGTGCCCATCACGCTGGCGGCGTTCCCGCGCTGCACAGCGAGTGAGATTCTCTGGACCATGAAAGCCCCGGAGCGGTTGTCAAAACCTCGGTCCCTCAAGCGACGCCCAATGTCCCTGACAAAGGCCCTACCCTGCGAACCCCATACCCCAGTAGTCTCGACGGCCAAAGGAACGAACAGATAACTACCCATTAACTGCGCGTATTTAGTGCACTTCTGCCGTGCCGCAAACTCAGCAGCAGCACCCGGAGTTACCACAGTTGAGCCGATGTGGGATGGGGCAAACGTGCACACACAGGTCGCATCCCATAGAAGACAGCGACCCCTCTCCCACGGGACTAACGTCAAACCATCCGGACGCTTTCCGTCGCTGCGACACAAACCAGGAGGTTCAAGAACCGCCGGAATGTTAGCAGAGACGAGAGCCCTCCGGACGATGTCGTTAATAGAGTGATGGCGAGAGAGTCTGCCTGCACTCCGAACACAATGCAGCCCGTGACGCCCCAGCGAATCTACTGCGGCACCGCAAACACAGCGATGTGGTTCGCATATATCACAGCCTAAACGAAGCGCCACGGCCACACGCAGGGAGTTGTCATCTAAAAAGGTGCCCAACTGCGGAGATGGCAACGCATGTAGCCAGGCGCCTGACTCTGGTTGGGAAGCTGCACGGAGGCGAGCAAGTTCGGCACCTGTGCTTTGCTCCACCAAACCGTCAAGGGAAGCCTTGCAAATCTCCTCATCCCAGGCTCGCTGAACGCCTGGCTTTTCTGGCTCATCTCTCCCCGGGCAACGGACACGCCACAGCCGCAAGGCCTCGGCCGCAAACGGAATGTTTAAATTGTCACCATTAATGTTTAAAATGCGAGTGACAAGTTTAAACACCCCATGCGAAGATGCCAAGAAAGCGGGGAGCTCCGTGTCCTGTAGGCGACGAACGCCGAGACCACCGAACCTGATGGGTAGTGCAGCCTGAGACCACTGAGAGGGAGACAGTTTAACATTCAAAATACACTCCAGAATATGTCTCAATGAATCGTCGTATGAATCTGCCTCCCTTCTGGCTAGCCAAACCGGGGCCGTACGCAATGAGTAAGTCAACCTTGGCTGGGATAAACAATTCCGCGTAATTGTGAGGGCCACATGTGCGGAAAGCTCCTTCAAATGTGGCAAAGCCCCAACCAAGGCTTCCATCTTACCTCGCAAGACGGCCGGCACACCTTCCGCAAAGATAGGCGCCCCCAACAGGGTGAAATCTGTTTTGTCCAGGACCTTCGCCCCTGGGACTAAAGCCTCAAACTCCGCTTTTAAGTCCTGTTGCAAAATACCGGAGCAGGGATATAGCTCACATTTCTGCGGGTTCAGGTGAAGGCCCAAGTCCTCAAGACCGCGAATAAGGACGTCCAAGTCGGCAAGGACTACATCTGGAGGACCCCCGATTGTACCGTCATCCAGGTACCAAACGTTTAAGGGGGACCTCACGGACTTGACTACATCTTGTATCGCCAAACTGAATATCAACGGTCCCAAGGGATCACCCTGTTGCGCACCCACCTGCGACTCCACCAGGTTCTCCCCAAAATACAGATTACTCGGACCCGAGTAGCACTGATGCAAAAATGGATAGAGAGACGGAACAAATTGATTGACCTTATTTAAAATGACGTCACGTTCAACTGTATTGAACGCGTTTCGAAGGTCAACCTTTACAATAACGTTGTTATTGTTTCCCGGGTCGAACGAAAACGACCGGGTGGCGTGAATTGCGGCCTCGCAACCCAAGGGTGCTCCAAATCCCAACTGCTGCGGCTGAAGTAAAGACGATGCATCAGACCTAACAGCTTTGCAACCGAGTTTGGCCACCAGACGTCTTAGCACGCTCCCGACTGCAATAGGCCGAATACCTCCGTCCTTCTTACTCAAGGCACAGAGGGAAGCGCCGTAAAGGAAGGGGCATACTTCTCTGTTGACCATTCCCCTGAGCATAAAGTTGGTCAGATGGACCAGTGAACGTAGGAGAGTTGCACCGCCATCCCCAGCGCCAGCAGCAGTTAACTCCTTTAGAATCGCGGGACGGATCCCATCAAGGCCGGCTGCGGACCCGTTATTGAATGACTTGATTGCCTCCAAAACGTCAGCCGCTTCAACCGCCAAAAACTCACTCGAGAGGCACGGGTCCGGAGGGAAATGAAGGGCACGGGATGGTGAGGGGTGTTTGAGTCGTAACGACTCTAGGGTCTCCTCATTGTCCTCTGCCACAGAGCAGTCTGACAAGAGGATCCGCACAGCACCATCCAGGTCACCATCGTGAACCTTGGACTCAACGTGCTTGTAAAAAGCACGCCGTCGAAAATTACTATTTCTAGTCGGACGGACATCCGAAGACAGATGGCCGATCAAAGTACCAGCGGTAATATTGTCCTTCACCTTAGAGGTAAGGGACCGGGTTCTGTCTTCGGAAGATGGGACTCTGAGACAAGTGTACGAAAATGTAAGCAGATCGAACCAATCTGTAATCTCATTAGTCTGTACGCACCTCTCGATGAGCTCCGACAGCTTCCCTGCCGCCAAGCATCTCGCCCCCTTCGGGACATGCTTAAGAACCCTAACACCCTTTCTCAAGGAAGACAAATCATTGAGCGACGGCGATTGGGTATTAACGTCCCCACCAACCGGCCCACCACCACCCTGAGACGGTTGAGGCTGGACATCTCTGTGTACACGGCTAATGTGAACATTTAAACCACGCGGAATAACAAATTCCCTTGAGGAACCGGGGGGGCAATGAGGACATACTGCCCTCGAAACATCCATAGTACCAAAAATTATCACATGTCATTTTTAATAACAAATATAAAGCATTAAAATATAAACATCATGCTGTCAAGCAAGTCATTGCGATATTATAAAGTCAAGTTATCATAAAATGTCAAGTTATAAAAAAAAAAAAAAATGTACTCTAACAACAAAAATAAAAAACTAAACATAAAAAACAAAGAAAAAAAGTTAATTTACAATTCTTCCCAAAAACAAAAAATGACGGCTTCCGTTGAGGATTGAACCCTACGACGACGACGACGGTCTGACGACGACCGCGGTTCTTAACCACTGGGCCACGGAGTGGTGTAGTAGGGTGGGTGAATATTCGCTACCAATGGACCCGTCGTTTGCCGATACTTGGCGAAGGTAGAAGACTAGTCAGTGACAATTTTGTTGACTGCCCACATTCTCGAAATCACTAGCCCACTTTTCACTAAAATCACTGAAAACTCTTGATTTACAGCAGATAACACTTGTTGATGTAATTTTCTTATAAGCGGCAACGTTTATCAGCAACTCAAGCTAAAAACTCCGAACGTTTTGTTTGAAAATGACGCGTTGAAATATTTTTTTCTGTGGAGCCGCTTGCAACGCGTCAACACTGATCACGGTCCACGCGTTGTCAATTATTGCAATTGAATTTGAATTTAAATTGAATTAATAATGCATAGAATAGTATCGGAATTGTGTGATTTAAATTAGATGAAATTTCAGAATTGTATAATATGAATAGAAAAAGGATAATATAATGTCAATGATTATGTCGTGTGGTAGTCAAAATAAAAATGTTATGCATTTCGACTCTCTTATTATAGCACAAAGGTAATCGAACAATTTAGACATTCTGTCATGTGCACAGCCATGTCCCGGAAGGCACTGGTAGGCACTTGTTTACTTGTGTGTGGTGTGCCAAACCAGTTTATCGATTGTCATTACTAACTAAATATTGAACTATTATGAAAACATGTCTGCGTGTCAAATATATGAGTTACCATTGTTACATAATATTTAAGCAATTTTGGATTATGTAGTTTATTAATTTTTCTTACTCTTCAAAACATTAAACACAGCGGGTGGTCAGATCACTTTGT
The DNA here is from genome assembly GCA_949825045.1 of Argyresthia goedartella. Classification (NCBI taxonomy): domain Eukaryota; kingdom Metazoa; phylum Arthropoda; class Insecta; order Lepidoptera; family Argyresthiidae; genus Argyresthia; species Argyresthia goedartella. Next base: position 26,721,345 of record OX463812.1, on the reverse strand, counting down.
GTCGGCTGGTGCCGACGCTGGCGTAATAACTGACAATTAATGCATTAAATCAGAGTCTGATAAAAAGTGGATTTATTCATAATTCTGCTATTATAACCTTTATGGTTTCGACTTAATAGACTTGTATAGTGATAATAAAACTCAAAAAATCTTTGTTTAGTTTTTATTAAAACTAACTTTTCAATTTCTTAATTAATGGCGGTCTGACAACTAGGTTAAAATCGCCAATATCACGTGTTTTATAGATTTTACTGTAATGGACAGGTTCCCTTACGAGAACATGGAATTTTTTGTGTTAATTTGTTGCTCCTTTCGCTTTAGGTTCCAAGAATCTTCTTTCGACGTGAGCATCTGCCACCCAACTTACATTTGATGCTTTTAGTTTTTTCGGCTATATCCGACGTGGCGCCAGTGGTACGACTTTCAGGTCAAAAGATGGAACGGCTAGGTTTGCCTTCCGCTCAGGCGTCCAGCGAGCGTGCGAATGCGAGAGCTATAAAAAGATCAGAATGCAAGACAAGGCCACATCACAACTAGAATGAATGAACTCCATCGCTGCCGGCCGGCCGGGCCGGGTGAATTGCCAAACATTTCCTGCGCCTCAAATCTCGGCAATGTGTGCGTGTGGCAGCGTTTGCTTACGTGGAATGTAAATAGTCTGTGTGTGTGAGATCGCGCGCGCCCTTTTCTATGTAGATTACCAGGTGTGGAGAGTCTAATTTTGTATTAATTATTCCGTCTTTTGGAAGCCAGAACAATTCAAAATATGTGAGCATGTCTAATTAAGTCTCAATATTTAAACAGCTCGGTTGATTTCAGCTTATCAGTTACTGAAGAATACTGAGGACGTCAGCAGAGGCAACATAAACAACCAACACCAAGCGAGGTAATTCAGTAAAAGTAAAATTTGGAATAAATTCTCTCTATATTAATTGCATTCTTTACATTCATTATGACATCAATTTAACTCTAAATTATTGAGGAATTACCTTCACCTCTATATTTAATTGCATTATTTCATCTTCAAGGCGCGCAAAATGCAACGATTACTACAATATTGGTCCATATTCAGCACCGCCACTAGCGATATCATCCCAACTAGCAGCGGTCCTATGCTTCGTGGGCAATTACTACACGAGTATGGAGCTTCATACTATGCCTTTCTTGGAATTAAGTACGCGGAGCCGCCTATTGGGGAGATGAGGTTTATGGTAAGGTCCAAGCTTCATTACATTGGCTTACTTATATCGCAATATGACCATGATAGATACCTTTAATTAGACTCTTTCAAATAAAAAGAGTGCTCAATTTGTCATCCTAAGAAGAATTTGCCATCCCAAACGACCCGAATGGCCGAGTCGGCAGTGACCCTGCCTACGAAGCCAAGGGTCCCGGGTTCGAGTTCCGGTGGGGGCAAATATTTGTTTGATGAGAACGGATGTTTGTACCCTAGTCATGGTTGTTTATCTATCTAAGTATAATATTTATCTATAGAAGTATGTGTATCGTTGTCTAGTACCCAAGATACAGGTAATCCTAGTTTGGGGCTAGATCATGTGTGTAAATAGTGTACAAGGTATTAAAAAAAAATACGCTATGCAGGATGATTTTAAAGCTCCTAGCTTTGTTCGGAACCAAACTTAGTATCGATTTAGCTCGCGCCGTAGAGTAATCTTTGAACGCACCTTTGAAACGTCACTTCTGACAGACTAGAAGAAAAAGTGTGTTTATAAACATGTTGAATTTGGCCACGTGCGGTATCACGATGTGATTTGTCCTTCGTTTTATAAGCTGGTAGCTAGGTAATCCACCATCTAACCGCGAGTTTTCTTTGCTGAAGGTCAGCACTGCGGATAGGCCGAAGTGGTTTGAACAATATTTCGGAGGTAACCCCAGGTTAACCACGTCCGAGTCGTGAGGGTTCGTTATCCTGATTAGCCTTCATGGTCGCGTGTGAAACGTGTTCCGCGAATTACGTGTACTGGCCGTCAGAGGGGATTTTAAAAAAGACGAGATATGTCCATTCACAACTTTAATGTAGAAAGTTACAAATGTTCTTAGTCTATTCACTTAAAATTAGGGGTGATCGCGATTGATCCCGCAATTATACTAAACGTCCTCTCGCAAGAGCGATTCTAGCAAAAAGGCACTGGGAAAACTGGTGGTGGTCCCACGATGGAAATGAAATGCACTGTCAGATTTCTCATGAAATTCGGAATCGATGTTCTAGAAGGTTCCATGCCTTTCGCAATCTCGTATGAGGTGATTCATCTGGTCGGTGATTCATTGTAGATGGTGACATCGTAACACCTCCCCTCCAAGATGAGCAACTATTTGCCTATGTCTACGGCGAATATTGCGGCTCTTTTCTCTTCCGGAGATAGGTTTCTGGCTGAAGTACGAGTAGTAGTCTCAGGTAGAGGTGATAGTTCCAAATTGGGTTCAGCGGATGAGTTCAACTTCTTTGTCTTCTTATGTCGCAGGTAAAATGCAATCAGTGCAACTGTGAAGAATGTCACCAGTACATACATAGGTATTGTTGTATGGTAGGTGGTCAGTAAGTCCGAAGTGATTGATTTCGTCGGAATTTCCATTGTAATTTGTTTCTGGATATCGTGCAATTTGTTCAAGTCGATTGTGGTCAGGTGGTACTGAAGTCGCCGATTCTCGGAAGATGGTTTCGACAGCGAAGTTGACTGTGGGAATATGATGATTTCGACAGGTTGTCCACGAAGTTTATCATTGAAGTTTGCAATAGTGAATTTCGGTGCTCGAATACTGCAATTTCTAGGAAGTGTTGCTAGAAAACTGCCTTCTAGGATCTGATGCTGCTGTGGTCCGCAGAAGATGTCGACTTTGATGTAGTGCTGACTGTCTAGCTCGGTTAGCGCTTCCTTGGACATAGAGATAGGAGTAGTACTGCATGTTGCGTCTATTTCTTGCAAGTATATCAGGGTGTCGATACAGTCACGTTGCGTGCGGATCTGGTGGCTCAGCTGTTGCTCGCAGATGTACCAGATGTCGACCTTCGGGCATTCTGCCTCTATGTACGCATACTCCTTGGAGTTGGTTGCTAGGAATGGGAACGGGGGAACGATGACGTTATGGAATTTATTAGGTACTGGGCAGAGTCTGTATAGTTTATAGGAGGATGTAGTAGTTAGAGGGAATTTAAGGACAATCACGATCTTTTTATCTATAAAATAACATCCTAAGCTAATCAAATCATAGTAATATCTCAAATCTAACTTTAAAATTTGTTCAGGCTCATACAAAAGGTTTAATTTGCTTATCATATAGGTGATATCATTAAGTGATAAAATAGAATGGTGCAAGTTGCCTGTACGACTAAAAGCTAATATATTCTCTAACTTATCTATCTCCATACTTAAGTCTTGTACGTTTTCGCTGATCAAGGCTCAGTCAAGAGTTAGCTGGGTATAGTGAGCCAGTTGTACTCTATCTGAGGTGGAATTGTTTATGAAATATGATAGCGCTTTCGCTAACTTTGCCTGATTAGTAGTTAAGTTATTTAAAATCTGAGTTTGTTGGATCGTCATTGCCTTGTATAAGGAAATATGGTTATTGAAACTTTCAGATAAGTCATGATCGTTTTTCTGTAAATTTTGAAGGATATTTTCATATCTCAGAGCATCGCTGTAGTCGAGGTTACCAGTTATACTTTTGATAAAACTACCTAATGGGTTGAATAGGCCACGCTTAGCTCTCTTAGGTAGGAAGGTATCGAGTTGCGAGGATATCTTATCTATTTTATGGAATAGGTGAATGATTTGATATTTGAATAAACTATAGTTCTCGTTATTGATACTATTAGCTGCGGCAGTTAGTTGAGATTTTGTAGTAGTCAGATGTGTCTGTAATAGGTCAAGGTCTATATCTTGTAGGAATGTACGGTGATGGGATATGATCTTGGTAGGGCCTAGGTCAAAGGGCAAAATACCGGGTCCGTCGTCCAATCTGTCAAGTCGGATGTCTTGAGCTGGGGCCTGGCTGGTCAGGGTTAGTATGATCCTGTAACAAGTCAAGTGATCTATGTTTTAAAGGCCTCTTTATTCGATTTTTGGCTATGGGTCCACGTTTCTTTGAGGTGTAAATATGAATGGGTAAGTTTGAGACGACTTTGTCATGGGTGAATCGTGGTGCGAGTTTTTGTCTAGCAGCTGCCGGGTTCCGTATGAATATTTCCTCGTTTGATCTGTATTTTAAAATGGGTTCTCTACTGTCGTTGCGTTGTGACGTCAGCGCGGTACGTTCAGCTGTTGATGAGTCATGTATGATATGGTAGATTGTATCCATTTTATTGCGATTAGGGCCTGCACCCGGTTCTACCCGGTTCTGAGAGAACCGGGTATACCCGGTTCTAAACAATTTTCATAGACCCGGTTCTGAAGTTTCAAGAACCGGGTTTTCGGTTCTGTACGGTTCCGAAAAAACATAGCGTACAGTCACATGGAGCGAACCCGAGCGTAATCGGACCCTGCACTAATTAGTCCTTCCTTACGCGAGCCAGCCAGTGATTTATATTTCACGACTATTTAGTCCATATGCGAGTCGGCCGGTTCTCAAATAAGAATACCTATCATTTCATACACATTCCTCTCGCTCCCACATCTATTGTTACCTATTGTTAGTGTAACCCGTGAATGTCATTCCTTACGCGAGCGGACCGATCAATATCGATCGATAAAAAGGAGTACAACATTTCAAGGCCGTTCAACAGGATTTACAAAAAAAACTTTGAAGAATTATTTCTTCTCCATTGCGTGCGTTCGTGATTCCGTATTGTTTTATAGGTAAGTAAATTAACTACATTTTGTCTATAGGGCAGTTAAATAAGTACTGATCAGGATTTATTCGTTTTCCCCTGTCCTAGCTATGAGATGTGCAGTGATATTGAGTCTCTCATACTGCAAACAAAAGCATGAAGAAAGGTGATCAGCAGAACAGAGCAGGCAAAGGATTGAGGATTGTCAATTGTCAATTGTAAGACGGGCTGGTTTCCACAACTCGACGACTAAAGCGCCTATTTTGCGTGTGGGTGGGAATGCGACATCATTCGAGCCAACCCAACTCCTCCAGGAACGCCAGTAGGCCCTTTACGTTACCGACTATCCCTGGAAGGTCCCTCGATTGACCGAGGTGTTTAGCCCTGTAGTCCGCTACTCCTGTGCACTCCATGAGGACGTGAGCAGCCGTTTCTTCTGCCTCCAAGCAGGCTCTGCAAAGGGGGCTGTCGGTAACACCTAGGACATATAGATGTTTATTAAAGAAACCATGGCCAGTAAGTGCTGCAGTTACCAGTCGCATGCGCGGCCTACTAAGTCGAAGCAAGGTCTTAGCCAGCCTAGCGCTAGGGGACGGCAAGGCCAGCTTGGCCTGCCTGCACTCCTCATGGTTTGTCCAAAGAGTGGCATGATCGTTCCTGGTCGACTCTCTCAGAAATGAGCGTACCATCTTGAAGGGAAGAGGGATGATAGGTTCGGGACCATACGCTGTCAAGCTAGATCCTTTACGCGCCAACTCATCTGCTGCATCGTTACCTCTTGATCCGCTGTGTCCTTTTATCCATTGAAGGATTACGCGGTTATGTTGACATACCTCCATTAGTCGTTTGTGACACTCGTAGATTAGCCCTGAGTTAATAGTGTTGCTATTTAGGGCTTGTAGGACGGCCATGCTATCCGAGAGGATTCGAATGGAGGAATCTCTTACCTTTCTCGATGCTATGGCATTAGCGGCCGAGATGATGCCCATGCATTCAGCTTGAAAGACAGTATTATGGGCACCCAGTGGAATGGCTATCTTGATGTTTGGGTCCTCCGAGAAGGTGCCTGAACCAGTGCCTGCTTCAGTTTTTGAACCATCGGTAAAAATTCTGAGCTCTTTAACGTCGAGCCCCTCAACCCGATGGTCTTCATGTAACTGTATATTGTATTTTTTGTCAAAAACAAATTGTTTAGGGATTCTGTCACTGCAAGCCATAGAGATGGGAAATTTTTTGTAAACTTCCCCTAGGATGGCGGTGTGTGAGGTCCTGTTTTTCCTCCAAAGTCCTAAGGTGTTGAGTCTTACCGCAGATGACGCGGCCTCCTGCTTAATATACAGCTGGAGTGGCGGAAGACACAGCATGGCCTCCATTGCTGCTGTTGGAGTAGTTCTCATACTACCTGTGATAGCCATGCAGGCCAGCCTTTGGAAGCTTTGGAGTTTGCTTACCATTGTGGTTAGTTTGGTCCTGGTCCACCACACCACAGCTCCGTAGCAGACAAGAGGACGGATCACCGTTACGTACAGCCAAAGAATGATGTTGGGAGAAAGTCCCCACTTTTTCCCCACCATTCTCCGACACTGCCAGAAAGCAATACTCGCCTTCTTTAGTTTGTTGTCGATGTGGCTACTCCAGTTGAGCTTGCTGTCCAAGGTTATGCCCAGGTACTTCACCTCAGTTGCTAGCTGGAGTTCCGTTCCAAAGAGCTTAGGTAGGGTATACCTACCAAGAGCCCTATTGTTAGTGAACATGACCATTTCCGTTTTTGTTGGGTTAACCGCCAGGTCATATTCTAAACACCAGCGCTCCACGATGCGAAGAGCTGTTTGTTTAAGGTTGCATACTGTGCTCGCGAATTTACCTGTAATGAGGATTACCAAATCGTCGGCGTATCCTACGGTGTAGTATCCATTAGCGTTAAGCTTGGTAATCAGGTCGTTAATGACCAGATTCCACAGAAGCGGGGAGAGCACTCCTCCCTGCGGGCATCCCCGCACTACCTCCGCCGACAGGGACTCTCCAGCTAGACGCACGATACGTTTGTTAAGCATGTTTGTGACCCAGTTGTTTACAGCTGTTGACACCCCATGTCTAGTTCTACTTCCGGGAAAGTGAGTTTCCAACAAGAGACTGTGTGTTTCTGTGGTGGAAGAGGTATATGTTCCATCGGGTTTTTTAAGCGACCCTAGCCTGGAGTTGCCTTGTTGAGCTAGTATTTGCCTTACCCGATTTGCTTGATCAACGGTTTCAATGTCGCTGCAGAAGGGATTGAGGAACAAGGAATGATACCAGAAAATTTTACTAATGCGGAGCAGCTACAAAGAGAGATTGCAAAGGTCCAGAATGTGATGTCATCTTATCGATCTACTGGTAATGACAGTCTGGCAATGTCAATAAAACTTGAGATGGCACTGTTTGAAAATGGTCGTAATAGAGGCCGCTATTTAACGAAAGCATTTAATCATTTAATGACTATACCACCAACCAGTGTCGAGCCAAAACGCATTTTTCATCTGCGGGTTATATATGTAACCACCTTCGGTCGTCACTCAATGACAGCAGTATAAATGCAATTTCTTTTCTGCGTTCATATTATCAAAATATTTATTTAAGTATAGAAAATAGTATATTATCTAAGTATATGAAACTAAAGTTACATACAAACTGATTATTTATATAATCTTTATGGATCTCTAGATTTTGCATGCCTGAAAGACTTATTAAACGTACGTAATATAAAAAATAAACACCATATAATAAAGGAATTCTTTTATTTAAAAAAACCAGAACCGGAACCGGGTACCCGGTTCTGTTTGGCTCAGAACCGTAAAACCCGGTTCTGGACAAAAGCCGGTTCCTGCATCCCCTAATTGCGATGTTCCTGTAGGTACTGTTGTAGTAATCTTTCAGTCAAGTTCATGTCGGTCGGGTCTCGGGGGTCAAAATGTCCAGTTACAAGATCAAAGGGTCTGCATTTAGTTAGACTATGTATAGAGCTATTGTATGCTATAATGGCGTATGGAACAATATTTTGGGCAGGTTCATTTCTGTGCTGAATTTTTAATAATCTAAGGTGCTCTAGGAGTGTACTATGAAATCGTTCTATCATACCATTTTCGTTAGGGGCATGAGCTGCGGTGGTATGGTGTTGGACTTTGTGTAACTTTAACAGTTCTGAAACGACCTGATTTGTGAACTCGGTTCCTTGGTCCGTTTTTAAGTTCATAGGAAAACCATAATGTGAGCTGAAAGTTAATAGGGCTTTAACTATGCTGGGGGCAGTGCTATCCGGGATTTTATAGGCTTGTGCAAATTTTGAGAAGGCATCTATGATTGTGAAGTACTTTTCCTGTTCAATGGTTAACACATCTGCATGTACTAATTCGAAAGGTTTTGTCGGTGGCGGGACAATTTGTAATTGAGGGCGCAATGGATTGCGGTCGTATTTCGCGGAACTACATATGTTACAGTTGCTAATGAATTTTGTAATGCTTTCTTTTAACTTGGGCCAAAAGTATCGGTGGTACAGTGACAGGAATGTTTCATTTACGCCACGGTGATTGGTTTTTCCTTCATGATAATTTTGAATGATGCTCTGTTGGGTCAAATATTCAGGTACATTTTCAAGTTCATGTTTCACCAGAACTAAGTTCATAGAGGAACTTTTGAAAGTTCTCTGTATGACAGGGACAATGTCGTACATTTTTTCAGGGGGTTGTACTAATATGGCTGTTCGAAGCTTGGGGTCGATGTATCTTTTTACGACATCAATTAACTTATCCTCAAAATTACTCTCTGTAATTTCAACGTATGTTCTTTGGAAGGTCTCAAAAGGTTTAACTATTTTTGGGCGCTGGCAAGCGGAAGTGGGGACAATTTTTATCACAAGTTGTTTACGGAATTTATTCAGAGGTTCATCTGAAATGGGCAAGTTGAGTATGGGATTCTCCACACTGGTATGAACTGTTTCAGCGGGTGAGTTGACGTGAATGGGGGCGTCTCCGGGGGGTGGTATATCTGTGTTTGAATGTGCAGTGAAGAGTGGAAGGGGGCTATTCAGTGGTGTTTCACTGGGTGCGGTATCCGTGGATGACTGGCTGAGAAATGGTCTGTCATCGGGGGCAGTAATGGTTGATGACCCTGAGGAAGAGATGTTCACTATCATAGAAGCGAGTTCTTCATTATGAATTTCGACGCGCGATAGGGCATCGGCATTGGTATTGTTCTTGCCTTTTTTGTAGACGACTGTGAAGTCGTAGTCTGCGAGTTTTAGTCTCCACCTGGTGAGGCGAGAGTTTGGCTCCTTTAAATTCATAAGCCATTGAAGGGGCTGGTGGTCAGTTACTATTTTGAACTTCCGTCCAAAAAGGTATGGTCTGAAATACTTGGTAGCCCATACGATTGCAAGCATCTCTTTCTCAATAGTAGAGTAGTTAATTTCGCTACTATTTAGGGTCCTAGACGCATATGCTACGGGTCGGTCTGTACCTATCGGTCCTTGTGAGAGAATCGCACCAAGGGCGAAGTTCGAAGCGTCAGTTGTCAAAATGAAGTCTTTTGTAAAGTCGGGGTAACGTAATATAGGGTCATTCGTCAATAGAGTTTTACAGTGTTCAAAGCACTTTATGTAGTCGGGGGTAAGGTTTATTTTAGCACCTTTTTTCAAGCACACTGTCATAGGTTTTGTCAGTTTAGCAAAGTCTGGTATAAATCGTCTGTAGTAGCCTAACAATCCTAGAAAACCTTTTATCTGCTTCGGGGTTCTGGGGATGGGGTAGTTTTTGATTGCTGCAATTTTATCAGGGTTGGGCTTGACTCCGTCGGGGGTGATAATGTGACCTAAGTAGGGAGTTTCATGCTTCAAAAATTCAGATTTGTCCATCTGGATTTTGAAGTTAGATTCTCGCAATCTCTGGAATATTTTACGCAGATTTACGATATGTTCCTGTAATGACGTTGAAAATACTAAAACGTCATCCAAGTACACCACGCAAATGACATTTTGAACGCACGCGCGTTGCACCAAGCACGTTGTCCATTACGCGCTGGAATTTTGAGGGAGAGTTCTTTAGTCCCATAGGCATGCGTAAAAATTCGAAGTGTCCGGGGGCACAATTTACGTTGAACGCGGTTTTATGAATACTATCAGGGTGGGTCTCCAATTGATAAAATCCGCTAGCCATGTCTAGGCAAGAAAAGTACTGGCAATTTCCTAACTTGTCTAGGATGTCGGTTATGTTGGGAATGGGGTACCTATCGTCTATTGTCTTTTCGTTAAGTTTTCTAAAGTCAACTACTAGTCTCCACTTGGTTTTACCGGAGGCGTCTACCTTTTTTGGTACTATCCAAATAGGGGCACTCCATGCGGAAATTGAGGGTCTGATCATACCCTGGTCTAACATTTTTTGAATCTGAGATTGAACTTCCTTTTTGTGAATTTGGGGGTATCTGTATGTCTTAGTGTGCACGGGAATTTCGTCAATTGTCCTAATAATATGCTTCTCTTGGTTCGTAAAAGTCAGTGGTTCGTCTTCGATATAAAATACGTCGGCATATTCTTTACAAAGCATCATTAAGTTAGTTCTTTCTTCGACGTTTAAATGCTCAGTACGTAGACGCGATAAGACTTCTTGTGTGCGATTAGTCATCATTGGTGGTAAAGTCGATTCGCTAAACTCATGTGCGCGAATGGGGTCTTTGAGTGAAAATATGAGGTCATTGTGGGTCGGGTTCGATACCTCAACATACGCTTGGCTATCTTGGGATCTGGATAGACAGTCATTGACATTACAGCCACAAATTGTCTGTTGGTCTATGGAGATATCTCCGTTGGGTACATTGGTGGGCACTCTAACTAGTCGAGTGGACTGTGCAGGTACTACAGTCTCATATAGAGTTTTATTCTGAGGCGACTCATACATCTGAATGGGATTTGTTGCAAATTGAGTGATGAATATTCTCTTTCCAAGATCTATTTTTGCCTTCCATTGTTCCAACAAATCGCATCCAATTAAGCCGTCAAAATAGTTATGGAATCTATAGACAGATAATTTTATCGGTAATCGGTCATTGAACTCGGGGAAGCAAGGAATTCTGATTGAGTAGTTATTTGACGTAGTAGCGTGTATGTTCGTCACTATAAAAGTCCAGGGGCGTATATGGAAAATATCTTTCAACCGCTTCAGGGCTAAGAAACGCTTGGTTTGCACCTGTGTCAATGAGTAGTTTCAGGGGGGGGTTGAAAATCTGGATGTACGGGAGTTGTCTCCGATGCTGAAGATTTAATTCTATTCTGGGGAATTCGGCTTCGAATCCGGGGGAAAATCCTGCTCGGTCTGTTGAGTCTGGTCATAGTCGAGCTGTTGTGGGTCAGTCATTTGGGGGTTGTCACAGTCATTCGATACAAGGCCGGGGTACTCCGGGTACTCTTGGTTATAGTCATCGTAAGTGTTAGGGTCGTATGTCTCGTACGCTTCGTTACTGTGCATTTCTCGTTGCGGCTGATAAGGAGCTACATTACGAGAAATCGGTGGTAGAGTCCGGGCAACGGGGTGACTTACACCACTCATTGGTGTTGGTCGGTTTTGGAATGAATTCATAGGCTGGGGTCGCGGTTGAATTTTAAAACCGGTGGACATGTCAGAACGGGGCAGGGCACCGAACATTTGTTGGGTCCTTGATGGTCCTTGATACGGGGGTCTATTCGGGGTGTTGGGCTGTTGAAGGCTGTAAATGGGCCTAGTCACATTTGGCGGAGGCATTTGGGGAACAAACGCTGGTCGGGGCACCAGAAATTGAGTTGGGTTTGATCGGGAAGCATTTTGCGAATACACGGGGGGGAATTTTCTCGGTTCTTTGTTCTGTAGGTACATTACGTTTAATTCCTCTTGAGCAAACTCCAGGGCTTTCTCTAAGGTTGGGGGTCGCATGCATCTAATTCGAGAGCCTAGTGGTTCTTTCAAACCCTTCAGGTATGTCTGAAGCGCTAACTTTTTATACAAAGTTCGTTTCGCTTCCACAGTAGTTGAAACTTCGTCATGCAGTTCGACATAGGTCATGATGGTATTGAGTAAATTTTGGACACGTTCATAGTAAACGTGTGGGGTATCATTGCCTTGACACAACATTGATAGATCCGTATATAGAGCAGATTCATCACGATGGTCTGAGAATGAATTTATCAATGCATTCCTTATGCCATTCCAGTCTGAGGCTACGCCGTTCGTTGCTAGTGTTCTAGCGGCGGGTCCATTTACTTTATTCAATATGCCATTTAACATAGCATAGTTGTTTAGTTCGTTGCCTGGGGCTGGATTGACATATGTGAGCACAAGCTGATCGCAAATGTTCAAAAATCTTATCAGGACATTAGAGTTTCCATCAAACTCAGGCACTAATCTTAAAGCCTTGTAAATCCTGTCCGTATAATCAACCTGGGGTTGCAGATGTGCCATATTTTTGGCGGCGAGGGTCGGTACCTCGTTCTGCTGATTTTCCGTCATTCTAAAATAATTATCTTCTAAGCTTTCGTCTATTACTTCTAGGAGGTCTAAGTTACGACTTTGGTCGCTTAGCTGTCTCCTTATTTCCTCACGACTACTGGGTCTAAGACCCCTACCTACTCGTGGGTAAAAAATTTTGGTAGTTAGGTATATCGATTTTAGATATAACTATGATAGATTTACTTAAGAGGTACACCGATAATAGGTATACAACTAATAAGATAGATTTAACTAAGAGGTACACCGATATTAGGTATACGATATAATTATTAGAAACTAGGTAACTAGGAACTAGGATAGGTACTGTGAGAGTGAGGGAATAGCAACCAATAGAATTAGCGTAACTATTCTATGACTCACAGTAGCAGCATCTCGTCTTGGAGCTTTCTCATCGATGTCTGGATGTGGCGGCTCGGTAAATCTTCTTCTTGGCACTTTTACGTACGTAGGTTGTAGATCGTAGTTGCACCGTGTCGTCCGATACGACACCTATCAGTGTGGTCCTCGATGTTAGATTCACGCACTGACCAACTACCCACTACCGACTGCGCCAATTACGTGTACTGGCCGTCAGAGGGGATTTAAAAAAAGACGAGATATGTCCATTCACAACTTTAATGTAGAAAGTTACAAATGTTCTTAGTCTATTCACTTAAAATTAGGGGTGATCGCGATTGATCCCGCAATTATACTAAACGTCCTCTCGCAAGAGCGATTCTAGCAAAAAGGCACTGGGAAAACTGGTGGTGGTCCCACGATGGAAATGAAATGCACTGTCAGATTTCTCATGAAATTCGGAATCGATGTTCTAGAAGGTTCCATGTCTTTCGCAATCTCGTATGAGGTGATTCATCTGGTCGGTGATTCATTGTAGATGGTGACATCGTAACACGCGGGGGAATAGCCACGCTTGTTAAAATAATATACAAGACATTGATTGACCTTGTAATGTATAATTTTCAGGCGTGAAATAACGCCTCAGCGATACACAAATTATTCCATTCCTCGTCAACTTAAATTAATCTTATAATCTATGGTCACTTCAACGTCCAGTGGACCTTTACCGAAAAGCTACTGAATCTGTGGCACCAGCACCCGGTGTTGCTAGAGGCATATTTCGTTCTCTTCGTTTGTAAGTAAACCCAGGTCACAGTATTAGTATTGTTTTGAATAATTATTTCCAAAATTGTTTATGTAGTCCAGCTTTAGTTTATTTTTTAAATTCCTCAAGTCGTTTCAGGGTTCCAGCATATTTAATAACAGACGAAGAACCGAGTTGCTGCTTTTAAGTGAAATATCATCTATTATCTGTACCCGTATTCACGTTGTTTTTACTCCGATATGTGGCGGTTGGCAACATCGTGTAGTGGTATTGATCTGGGGGATCGATTTCGTAGTCGTCATCGTTACGTTCTTTTCTAATAAGCTATGTTATGTTATGTTAAAGGAAAATAATATCATGTCTTATCCAATCTTGGATTCGAAACTAGATCTTAAATATTTTACACGTTGTGATTGGCAGCGTTTGCGATGATAGCTGCGGCGATGGGCTAGCCCACTGTCATTCAACATGGAGTATTGAATAACTGGCTAAAATTGAGCACAATTGTGCCTTTGACACCTCATATATGGGAAAAGGCGTGACGCTATGTTTTGTTGTTAGGTAGGTAGGTATTTGAATAATGGTGGTTTGGTAGGGGCTATTAAAACACATCGCTTTGTATTGGTCTCCCGCCCTTAAATTTACAAAATCTCGTTTACCTACCCAACCCACCTACCTACCTAGTTCATTATTTGGTGCTTCCTATAGCATCAACCGAAATAGGACATTCTGTGAAAATTGCAAATCTCTATCTAATTACGAAAATGAACCTTGTGTGATTGTTCGTAAAAGACAATTTTACTTTCATTTACGCGCCAAGTTATTGTAGTTTACCTTTAAAATATAAGAAATAGGAACAGGAAATAGGTAGAGCTATATAAACAAAAACAAGTGAAACATACAAGTAATAATAAAATTAGAGGTTGTTGTTGATATGTGCATGTTGACACACATATTCTTTTCTGAAAACGTATCGCATTGGGTTAGAATATAGCCTCTTCGTTATCCAGTTGTGGGTATTGGCAGATAATATTTTGATTAACTTATCACATTTTTTTTCGTAACATTCGCTTTTCAGTTTCCACCGCAACCAGCACGAGAAAATTTCTTCTCCACTATTGTCATCGTCAAATCTAATCAATTCAAAATCCTCATCCGAGAATAATAACAAGTAGTTTATTGTTTCGCACATCTCTGTTACGATACTAACGATAACTGCATCAAAACAAAATGACCACAAATCACCGGTGAGAAGTGCGCTATTCCACTTTCACCTTCACGCCTTGCATGCATGGGTCACAGCATTGTATCCCACGGGCTATTCAGACGATGAATTGTCAAAGTTAGCGCTGAAAAACCCCGTGTGGTACAACGCAGCGTCGCGCTGAAGCACTCTGGCTTTTCAAGCGGTTCGAAATTCTGAAAAGCCCGTGGGGTCCAACGCGGCCCAGCGTTTTTAATTTTTTAGCGAAGCGAAGACGTTCCAGTACTGTACGTAATACGGTAAGATGTTCAGTGAACGACTCGGAAACTATTATGATGTCATCTAGGTAAATAAAGATACGACCACTGTACTCTGGACCAAACGTCCATCAGGCGTTACTAAGTCGCCCCGGCGCGGAAGTTAAGCCGAAGTACATGACTTTGAAATGGAACAAGCCACGAGTAGGAACTGTAAAGGCGGTCTACTCCTTGGATGCTTGTGAATCAAGACCTATTTGCCAGAAGGCTGATTTTAAGTTTAACAATGATAAATATTTGGCATTTGCGAGTTGGTCAAGCATCTGGTTAATTAAGGGTAAACGGTTCGTGTTTCGACACCTCATTCAATTTCCTGCTGTCTAGGCAGAGTCGTAGGGAACCATCTGCTTTAGGTGCCATAGTTACCGGATTATTCCATGGGTTGCTGCTTGGTTCAACAACATACAAGGTCTTGGTTCAAGCATTTCATCGAGCTGTAATAGCGCGTTTTTAATGGTCTCGCGTCACCCGTGTCGATATAATGGGCAAGCAGATGGGTCCTCCCTGAACCTTTCTCTTCAGGGGAAATGGTTTTTAATTCCTTAAAAATATACTCCGCTTGAAGTTGATCTTCGTACGATAAGGATTCTAATCCTTGTAAAAATCTCACCTAAGAATTAGGTATTAATGGTATGGTCTTTGTCTGACAACAAAAATCGTAACCTAATAAAGATAATACGTCAGGAGCGATATTGAACGCTTTCCAAAAGTTAATCCCAAATAAAAGGTTTGTTGGTACCTCCGGTGTAACATAAAATTTAACTATTGCTGTTGTATCACTAAAAGTGACGGGTAAGAACACATAGCCCGATATAGGTGAAGAAGAACCGTTCGCTGTCACTATGCGACTCACATCGTTTGATTTATCAATAGTAACTAAGTTCTCAAAGTACTTTTGTGTATCACCACCAATAATCGACAGTTCCGAACCAGAATCCAGGAAGCCGGTATAGGTTACATCGTGAATTTTAACTTTAAGGTGAGGACGCAAATCATGACCAATGACAAAACTATTTAACTTTAAAATGGCAGCGTTGCTTTCAAAGATAAATTTAAGTTGGAACTTGCCGTTGGGTAAATTGTTTTATCTGGATAATTGACTAAATTATGGTTGTAGTCTACACCAGTTGGGGGGGAACATATTTGGGTGAAAATTGTTCGTTGGGTAAATAGCGTTAGGTTGTAATGTATAAGGGTTGGGTAAGGATACATATTTGTGTGTAAATTGTTCCTTTGGGTATATTTTATTATTTGGGTAAAATTTATAATTTTGGTAAATTTCATTATTTGGGTAAATAGGGGTAGGTATATTGTTGTCGGGAAGTAGCAGCGGGATTGGGGTGGCATGTGGAGTTAGTGGATGGGTAAGCGTTAGTAAGCGGGGACGTGGGGTAATTAGTGGTAATAGTTGGGATGTGGTTTTGGTGAAGGTTATAAGCGGCCGGAATGGGATCGTTATGTGCGAAAGCGGGAGGGGAGGGGATTGGGGTTTGGGTACAAATGGAACTAGTCGTAGCTGGGTAAGTATGCTAATTAGTATCAATGTTAGAAGTTATTACTGGGTATTTTAAATTGTTACCATTGTTAGTCTTCTACGATGTGGTATGGTTTTTATTTAAGGTAGTATACGTGTTATTTTTATATTTAGTTGTAGGTAAAAAAAAAAAAATGTATTTATTTTAGGTTTATTTGGATCCGGGTCGACCATACCCTGACTCGGAACCATTAGTTTTTACCCACGACGGAACGGAGATGGTATATGCGTTTGGGGTGAGAGGATGTTTGTGCAAACCAATGTTGCCATTTTTCTCAAAAACTACTAGTTCGATTTTGATGCGGTTTTCAGTGATGGGTTCGGGTTTGATTGGTGCATGTTCTTAGATAGGTGTTACGGTGACAACTCACCAGGGGGCGCTGCAGTATACATTTATTTGTGCAAAATCACAACAACGACTCCGATTTTGATGCCGTTTTTCAGTGATGAGTTCGGGTTTGATTGGTGCATTCTTCTTGGTGATTGGTGCATGGTTCTTAGATAGGTGTTACGATGACAACTCACCAGGGGGCGCTGCGGTCAACATTTGCGGTTTTCATTTTTTTTTGTAATGGGTTTGTGGTTGATAAGTGAGGATTCATAAATAAGTGTTACGGTAGGAACTCACTAGGGGGCACTGCAGTGATATTGTTTATATTAGCTACTAAATAATAAAGAAACTCGATAAAACTTTCTTGATAACATTACAGTGAGGCCTCACTTGTGCGCTGCGTCGCGTCGTCGATTTTCCATACTTTTGACAGCGGCATGTCACTGTCAAATATTTGGAAAAGTTTTCTTTGATCTTTGATATAGATCGGTAATTACTACACCGTCTAAAGATCGTACTCTACTAAGCGCCACATAAGCTTGTCCTTTGGCGAATGTTTTTGGTCCAAGATATATAACTGCCTTATTGACTGTAGTGCCCTGTAGTTTATGCACGACCGTCGATTCGATTGCTCTCTAAAAAATTTGAGATAAAAAAACAAAATTAAAAATTTTGAAAAAACCCACGACGGTTAAAACGTAGTTGAAAAATGATAAAATAATTTTAAAACCCCCGACTCAAAGAATTTATGCTATAAACTTAATAGAAAAACCAAGAAAATCCGTCAGGGGCTGCTATCTCTATTTTAAATATAGACAAATAATCAAGTTACTATAAACATGCCAAACTAGTGCATTTAATAGCAGCATGAAAATTCAATTTTGAAATTACACAGATTCTAAATTATTAATCATAAAATTAGAAAAAAAACGTAATAAATAATAAAGGTACCTATTTATCTTTAAGGTCTAACACAAAAATTTAATTTTTATCCAAGTGTAGTGGCGTCGGGGGACCGCGAGAATCAAGCGAACAGTTCCGAGACCTACAGACCTCCGAGAGATGAAAAAGGCAATGGCAATTTTGAAATATTTGAAAAAAATATGGAGGAAATTTGTTTTTCATTAAAAAAAGATGTAAAAGGCAATTTTTGGCAATACTTGAAAAAATTATGGAGGAATTTTGTTTTTCATTAAAATTTTAATAACAGAAATAAAGTTAACTATTTGTGGTGGTGTATCTTAATGTAGACTTGCTTGTAGATAAAACAATGAAACGACGATTAATAACTCTGTTCAAATAATTTAATTTATGTCATGTAAAATGTAATTAACAGCTTACCATCCGATCACAGTGGTCAAACAGTTTCATTCCCAATAGCTAGTAAAAATAAGACTGACCCATCATTTTATAGGCCTATTACATCCCATAGACTAGAGATGTATATGAAAAACTTAGATATAAATTTGCCAGTACCAGATTTTGATGAACGAATCCAATCACGCTTTACTATTATGATCAGCAACAAAGTGTTTGTATCCCATCTATTACTGGCCTAAACACAAAAATTAACCTCAGGATTTATTACCAGAACGTTAACGGTCTTAGAACCAAAACACTGATCTTCTCGAACACTGTCTCATCCTGTGACTACGATATCGTGTTGGTAACTGAAACATGGCTTCATAGTGGCATTGTTGACTCAGAGCTGACCTACTTAGATCAGTACGATGTGTTCAGGCGCGATCTGGTAACTCTGACGATGGGCGGCGGCGTAATGGCGCCCTGCGCGCCGCGGCTCCAAGCCCGTCTCCGACCAGAGTGGACACCGGGCGGCCTTGAAATCATATGGTTGACTATTGATGCGCGAGCGCTTGGATCCACTAGCAATCTGCACATCGGACTAATTTATATTCCTCCTCATAGCGAAACACACGTTCTACCGGCTACCACACAATTATTTCTCGACTCCTTTGCCAACATTGTCAACGCTAATACGGAAGATCACTTTCTGTTGGCAGGTGATTTTAATAATTCCACCATCGGTTGGGAATCTGGGGAACCTATATACCGTGGAGATATAGAATAATGGAATTAATCTAATAAATCAATTGAATATACACAGCTTTCAGCAATATAACTGCCTGAGAAACTCATGCAATAATACACTTGACCTCGTTTTTACAAACTTTAACATCGAGCTACACGGAACTAGCACAGAATTAGTACCACTGGACGTTTTCCACCCCCTCTGGATATTGACGCCACTGACATTACGGTCCCCCCCATGCCGTTAGCAAAACAGTTCAAATACTTATTGAGGAAAGCAGATTACAAGAGCATTAATAAGTGTCTCGAGAAACAGGACTGGTCATGCTTAAATATTATAAGTGTTAATGACGCTGTCTCAAGTTATTATGACGTAATCTATTATCTAGCTAGTTAATAGATATATACCGCAGTCAGTAATAGGATTATCACGACGCTACCCCATCTGGTACAGCCGCGCACTAATTAATATAATAAAGGAAAAATATCGTATAAACGTATAAACGCCGATGACAAAAAAGTGTACAAAAAGATGAATTCAACTTCCGATTGTGCACTTCTACAGAAAGATCAATGTAGGCTAGGTGTCTATTATGCGGTAAATAGGATAAGTGTTAATCTCACTAAATGCAATCACCTGAGCTTTACCAGAAAGACTAAGCCAATATTTTACACTTACCAAATTAACAACAGGCCAATCGAGAAAGTTAAATAAATAAGAGATCTAGGAGTTTTACTCGATTCAAAGCTCACTTTCTCTCAACATATAGACGCTGCTACAGACAAGGCCTATAAGAACCAGGGTTTTGTACTTCGAACGAGCCAGGCATTCACTGACCAACTGTGTATAAAGGTTCTCTACTACTCGTACGTGGGCAGTGTTCTGGAATACTGTAGCCCTATCTGGCGTCTCCAATATATATGCCACATTGAGTCAATTGAATCATACATATTATTTGACTAAACGCTACCACTCTGCTTTGATTACAATACTTCGTTGGAAAAGCACAAACTGCAAACACTCGAGGACAGTCTCCTGGACATGCTATTTCTTCATGACCTCTGTAATGGAAGTCTGAACTGTCCTGAATTAATCTCCTCAGCACTTCGGTTAAATGTTCCGAATTCCGAAGAGCCAGGCACACTCCTCTCTTCCATGTCCCCCTATCTCGGTCTCACTATGCACAAAACTCAGTCATGAAAATAGGTGTCATTTAAATTACAACAAGCTTTCCAAAGATAAGGACCTAGACATTTTTAACACCTCTAAACAGGTTTTTAAGAAAAATATTATTTGAAGTATTAAAACAAACAGATACATTGATGATATATCTGCCGTGTCATACGAAAGCCTACTCACCTATACTCACCCTGCTTAGTGGCAATTCAATAGACACAGTCCCAATCCCATGACCGTCGTCGTCGTAGGGCTAAGCAGGTACAATTACACTCACACCACTACACATCACATATAACCTACACTACTTGCACAACCGGCACACCACATCTCAACTTGCAATAATATAAATTTAATTTTTAAAACTAAATCAACACTAGTTACATATATGTATAACTAGTTTTGGTTATATTTTTTATATATAAGTGTAATCGCCAAGTAGGTCTGTCTTATAATATTTAAACAAAAAAAATGTAAATCCGTTATTGGCTAATGTTAAGATTATTTTTCTTGCCTTACATAATTGTATTAGCCGTGGATTTTTTAAGATCAATAAATAAATAAATAAATAAACAGAACCCGTACACAATCTATTCTGACTTCTTCAACATTATTCAAACAGAATTCGATAAAAATCTAATTTAAAGAAAGTCAGTGCCAACAACGGTAAATCTAAATTTAATTTGGCAACATTTGGAATTGGCTTATGTTTAAACGATTACCAAAAACGCACCTATTTTACTACCAATAAATTCTAAATGACTGCAAGAACGGATAAATGTCCACCAAATTGTGTTTGGATAAATGATCACCAAACATTTTTTTATGTTTTGTGTACTTAAGTTTATGTTTTAAGTATTTTTTGTTGTTCTAACATGTTCAACCTAACACGAAGGATAAAGGGGGCTTCGCTTCGCTCACCCCCTTTACCCTTCACCTAAGCTACCGCAGTATTTTGCCCTGATATTTTTTGCAACTTTTGGTGTTCATTTATCCATTTTGGTTTCCAAAGGCAACAAATATAATGATAACCAAAATATTTTTGGTGATCATTACATTTGTTGCCTTTGGAATTCGTAAAGTAGAGCTTTCTTGTATGACCTTTATGAAAAAACCTATAACTTTGATCAAAAATTTCATGACCTTGTTTAAAAATATTCCAAAACTTTCAAGTTGGTTTGTAGAACTGCAAAAACTTTACACATTAATAGAAAAATAAAAAATTCAAATAATAGAATGAAAACGGTTTGTGCAAATCATAAACCGTGAAACTGGCAAAGTTATACCAAGGGACAATGATTTCCGCTTAAAGAGGTGATGATGTTGTTAAATCCAACGCTGAGGTAGCTCGAGCTTTTGAAACATTCTTCACCAATGTACCCTTACTCACAACAGACCGTCTAAATTCATCTCCATATGAAGCAGAGAATTTATTAAAAAATAACACTAGCGTCAGTAATGTATATTTAAAATTTCATCATGTATATCCCCAGGATATTGTCAAAACGTATAGATTACTTAACTTAAAAATACTGAAGACCTGTGGGATATATCAGTCAAAGTCATTGGTTCGATAATACTAGTTATAGCCCCCTCACCTAGCTTATATATTTAATAAATGTGTTGACGATGGAGTTTTCCCAGACCTCATGAAACACAGTAAACTGATACCTCTGTTCAAGTCGGGAGACAAGGGTGATCCTTCAAATTTCAGACCAATATCTGTTCTTCCAGCACTAAGTAAAATTTTTGAAAAGATTATACTCAATCAAATGCTCTCACACTTCAACCATACAAAACAACTCCACGCTAAACAATACTATTCAAGAGATTGTGTGGCCAGAAGAGGTTCACCATGAAGCTGTCGACCACTTAGACATAACTAATATTATTATCACTGCTGACAAGGTGAGATGGGCCATTAATAGCTTTAAACCTTTTAAATCAGCAGGACCAGATGGAATCTTCCCAGCACTTCTACAGTGGGGTGGGGAACCCGTTATCAATATAATGGTCCGAATCATGAAAGCATGTCTTAGATTCGGATACGTTCCCAAAAGGTGGAGAGTAGTAAACGTAATTTTCATACCGAAGCCAGGAAGGAGCGACTACACTAACGCTAAATCTTTCAGGCCGATTAGTCTCACCTCGTTCTTGCTTAAGACTCACGAACGTTTGTGCGAGATACACCTGAGAGATGGAGCGTTAAAACATATACCCTTACACAAGAATCAGCATGCATATAGTTTGGGTAAGTCTACTGAATCGGCTCTCCATGCAGTTGTATCCACAATTGAAGAGGCGATTCAAAACAAATGCATCTGTCTTGGAACTTTTATTGATATAGAAGGTGCCTTTGACAAGACGCAGCATAGCAGTATAAGTGCATCTCTAACAAGGCATGGGGTGTCAACAGCTGTAAACAACTGGGTCACAAACATGCTTAACAAACGTATCGTGCGTCTAGCTGGAGAGTCCCTGTCGGCGGAGGTAGTGCGGGGATGCCCGCAGGGAGGAGTGCTCTCCCCGCTTCTGTGGAATCTGGTTATTAACGACCTGATTACCAAGCTTAACGCTAATGGATACTACACCGTAGGATACGCCGACGATTTGGTAATCCTCATCACAGGTAAATTTGCGAGCACAGTATGCAACCTTAAACAAACAGCTCTTCGCATCGTGGAGCGCTGGTGTTTAGAATATGACCTGGCGGTTAACCCAACAAAAACGGAAATGGTCATGTTCACTAACAATAGGGCTCTTGGTAGGTATACCCTACCTAAGCTCTTTGGAACGGAACTCCAGCTAGCAACTGAGGTGAAGTACCTGGGCATAACCTTGGACAGCAAGCTCAACTGGAGTAGCCACATCGACAACAAACTAAAGAAGGCGAGTATTGCTTTCTGGCAGTGTCGGAGAATGGTGGGGAAAAAGTGGGGACTTTCTCCCAACATCATTCTTTGGCTGTACGTAACGGTGATCCGTCCTCTTGTCTGCTACGGAGCTGTGGTGTGGTGGACCAGGACCAAACTAACCACAATGGTAAGCAAACTCCAAAGCTTCCAAAGGCTGGCCTGCATGGCTATCACAGGTAGTATGAGAACTACTCCAACAGCAGCAATGGAGGCCATGCTGTGTCTTCCGCCACTCCAGCTGTATATTAAGCAGGAGGCCGCGTCATCTGCGGTGAGACTCAACACCTTAGGACTTTGGAGGAAAAACAGGACCTCACACACCGCCATCCTAGGGGAAGTTTACAAAAAATTTCCCATCTCTATGGCTTGCAGTGACAGAATCCCTAAACAATTTGTTTTTGACAAAAAATACAATATACAGTTACATGAAGACCATCGGGTTGAGGGGCTCGACGTTAAAGAGCTCAGAATTTTTACCGATGGTTCAAAAGCTGAAGCAGGCACTGGTTCAGGCACCTTCGCGGAGGACCTAAACATCAAGATAGCCATTCCACTGGGTGCCCATAATACTGTCTTTCAAGCTGAATGCATGGGCATCATCTCGGCCGCTAATGCCATAGCATCGAGAAAGGTAAGAGATTCCTCCATTCGAATACTCTCGGATAGCATGGCCGTCCTACAAGCCCTAAATAGCAACACTATTAACTCAGGGCTAATCTACGAGTGTCACAAACGACTAATGGAGGTATGTCAACATAACCGCGTAATCCTTCAATGGATAAAAGGACACAGCGGATCAAGAGGTAACGATGCAGCGGATGAGTTGGCGCGTAAAGGATCTAGCTTGACAGCGTATGGTCCCCAACCTATCATCCCTCTTCCCTTCAAGATGGTACGCTCATTTCTGAGAGAGTCGACCAGGAATGATCATGCCACTCTTTGGACAAACCATGAGGAGTGCAGGCAGGCTAAGCTGGCCTTGCCGTCCCCTAGCGCTAGGCTGGCTAAGACCTTGCTTCGACTTAGTAGGCCGCGCATGCGACTGGTAACTGCAGCACTTACTGGCCATGGTTTCTTTAATAAACATCTATATGTCCTAGGTGTTACCGACAGCCCCCTTTGCAGAGCATGCTTGGAGGCAGAAGAAACGGCTGCTCACGTCCTCATGGAGTGCACAGGAGTAGCGGACTACAGGGCTAAACACCTCGGTCAATCGAGGGACCTTCCAGGGATAGTCGGTAACGTAAAAGGCCTACTGGCGTTCCTGGAGGAGTTAGGTTGGCTCGAATGATGTCGCATTCCCACCCACACGCAAAATAGGCGCTTTCGTCGTCGAGTTGCGGAAACCAGCCCGTCTTACAATTGACAATTGACAAATTGACAATACGGTTTCACTAGGGGTACATCGACTACGGATGCAGGTATTATCCTTATATCTCATATTAATTCTACATGGGAAGCCGCAAAGGATGATATCGGTGTTTTTTGCGATCTGTGGAAGGCATTTGATTGTGTTGATCATGATACGCTAATGAAATTAAATCATTACGGAGTTAGAAATAAAGCGTTGGATCTACTACGATCTTACCTAAGCAATATAATTCAACAGGCAGAAGTCAACGGCGTTAAATTTGATGGAACGGGAGTAAAAATTGGCGTTCCACAAGGTTCCATATTAGGCCCTATCTTTTTCCTGGTTTTAACTGACATAGTGTTGTTTGCTGATGATACTTCACTGGTCTACAAAATTGAAAGACAAAAAGAAGATTTTGATGATGTAAATGGAGTATTGGCTTTAACCTTGAATTGGTTCACAGTTAATAATTTATTGTTAAATGCTGGTAAAACCAAATGTATCAAATTCTCTCTTCCAAACGTCAGGCAAGCTGAGACCAGTTTAGTGTTAGACAGTAACACGTTAGAATTATTAAATGACGAGAAGTTTCTTGGAATAACAATTGATAGGAAATTGCAGTGGGGACCCCACATAGATAAATTAGCTGGTAAATTAAATTCTGCGGCTTACGCTGTTAGGAACATCAGACAAAATACGGATGTGGCTACATCAGGATAGTATATTTTAGTTACTTTCATAGTGTCATGCATGTCCTATGGTATCTTGTTGTGGGGGAAAGCAGCGGCTATTCAAACTATTTTTATTTTACAGAAAAGAGCTTTTCGAGCAATTTATAATTTAAATTCACAGACTCCTTAAGAGAGCTTTATAAAGAAATTGACATACAAACTACAGCTAGTCAATTTATTTTCGAAAATATAATGTATGTACGCAAGAACCTTACAACATTTCGCAAACTTAGCGATAGCTGTAACGTTAACCTAAGAAATAATCACAGACTATGTGCGCCCCGGTTTAGACTCGCGAAGGTTAGCAATTATTTCAAGAGTCAGTGCATTTCTCTACTACAATATACCTCTGGAGATTTTGAAATTGTCATATGAGCAATTTAAAAAGCATGTTAAAGATCGAAAAAGGCATATTACAATGTTCAAGATTACTTAAATGACGGGACTGTATGGGGTTAATCTAGCTCAACACAGACCTTGCTGTTAATACTTTTGTAACTATTTATTCCTGCTTATTAATCATAATAAATATATTTGTATTAGTTAAGTACAAACAATTTTTAAAAGAGATCTAAAAATCAACCTGTGGTAGTTTCTACGCCCTTCTCCTCCCACAGTGGTATAATGTAGAGAAGAGGCAAAAAACTTCGTTTGCTAAGTATATGTAAATATCTACAGTAATAAAGAACTTTGACTTTGACTTTATAAAGATTTTCACCGTCGTTAACTTTTTATGTAAGCAGATTATAGTAACATTAAATGTATTTTGTAGACTAGGCGCCTTTGTTTCTTTAGCGAGAGGTTTTAAAATCCCCCTGTATTACGATGCTTACACAGTGGCCGTTACTAATGTTCTAATAATAACAATCGTGAATATTAAACATGTACGATTGATTGCAGCCACCCGTTCCAAAAACACCCGTCACAGAAGTATACAGCGCGAGTAGCTACGGGCCAGTATGCCCGCAGTCCGGCACCTACAGCCAGTCCGACATGAGCGAGGACTGTCTCAACCTGAACGTGTACGTGCCGTGGGGGGGCGCGGGCGGGTGGGGGTGGGGGGTACAGGGGGGGGCGCGGCCGGTGGTAGCTGTCGTGCACGGGGGGGAGTTCCAGGCGGGCTCCAACAGAGACGACATGTATGGGCCGCAGCTCTACATGAAGCATGGGGTCATTGTCGTCACTATGAACTACAGGTAGGATATTACATAGGTTACATAGGTCAACGTTTGATTTTAAGATATAAGTTTGTCTTTATAGTCGGCCAACCGCAGATATGATTTGGTTTTCTAGATGTAATGTTCCTAAGATAACCAAGACATTATTTCAGACTAGGCGCACTAGGTTTTCTGTCGACACAAACAGCCGACGCACCCGGCAACGCAGGGCTTAAGGATATCGTGCTCGCCCTACGCTGGATTCAAGACAACATAGCACAATTCGGCGGCGACCCGGCCAACGTCAGCGTCGGAGGCAATAGTGCGGGCGGGGTGTTAGCACACTACCTCACACTGTCGGAACACACCCGAGGCTTGTTCAGACAAGCTTATTCGAACAGCGGATCAGCGTTAGGCTACAGATTCTTTTCCAAACATCCCGTAGACAACGCTAAAGCTATTGGAACCAAACTTGGCTATCAAACTGAAGACACGCACGAACTGATAAAAAGGCTGAAAGAAACCGACGTGTTTGACATAGTAGCGGCTCAGAAGGACAACAATGACCCGAGAAACGGGTTTAGACCGCACGCACGCTTTGTAGCAGTCGCAGAACCAGAGACCGAGAGCGCGTTCATCACACAAGAACCGATAGATATAATCAGGCATGGTGTTCCCAACAATGTTCCGTTTTTGGCAGGATTCAACGCTCACGAAGGCATAAAAATGGTACCAGCTATATGGAAGGAGCCTAAGTTGGTCGACAACTTGAACAACGACTTTGAGTTGTGCATACCGTCGAATATAGAATACCCATATGGATCCCTAGAGTCTAGGGATTTGGCGGCGTCGATCAAGAAGTTCTATTTCAATAGCGAAGACATATCTAACGACACTTTACCGAGTTTCATCGATCTCATTACGGACACTCAATTTGCTTACAGCACCGATTCATGGATCAAGATTCACAAGAGTAATATCCACAGCAACTCATTGTACTACTACGTGTTCGATTTTAATGGCGATTTGAATTGGTATAAGGTCTCCAATAATTTGGAGTTGAATGGCACAGCGCACGTCGATGATATCGGGTATAAGTTTGTGACGCACGCTACTAAGGAACTGCTAGGAACCTCAAGCGAAGAGAGTAACAGGATGAGTTCTATTATACTGAACCTGTGGACTAGTTTCCAAAAATATGGGTAAGATATAACTACTACTTCATATTCCACATTAGGTCTGATAAGTAAAGAAAATAGAGCATTTGTGTCCCCAAGGTCTTTACTCCTATTCGGATTGGTAACTATTAAGAATGCTTAATTTCATAAGTTTTGGTACCTCTGTTATGTGCTTATGTGGTAGTTCTGTATCGCAGCATAATTAATCTGAACGTTGCAGAGACCCAACCCCGACACCATACACCGTCGGTGATGAGGGACTAATCTGGACAGATTGCGGTGAGCAGCTCGACCACTTGTCTCTGAGCACGAACCCGTACATGGTCAGTGGCGCCCCCATTCAGGCGCGATTAGACTTCTGGTATAATGTGTATGAACGATACGAGGAATACTTGAAGAATGGAGGAACAATTGAGCCAAAGACCGTGCCGTGATTTTGTTATTTGAACATTTGTATTTCCGTGAAACTTAAAAAGCTAATGCTAATAAAGCGTAATTTATTACAATCTACCTTTTTCATCTATCATTTATCGTCGCTAAGAATGAATCAACGAATCACAGATTCATTATACATTGCAATTCTAGGCTAAATTTGGCAACTATGTGGCGCTAGCAGAAGTACTGACAACTTTGCTTTATTTTTGATACTCAATCAAGCGCATACACAACACACAGAAGTTATTGCGTGCTGCAAAAGCAATATTTTTCATTGCAGATGTTAAAAAGGTAAGGTTGAACTGTCAAAAGTAAAGCGATTGTCTCAATAGATATCAAAGAATTCCACAAGTTCAACATATCGGTAGCGCCACCTTCCGTCTTTCTATGAGTGACAGCCAGTTTTAAGAAAAAAAAGTCTCAAACCTGTCCGTCGAAAGGTTTTGATAAGTAGTATCGCTACAATAACTACAAGGTACAATATCATGCGTCAACGTTAATCTGGTCCCTCGCGACCTGGAACGCCGCGATGAGAGCCGCCAACTCGATGCGCTCGCTGCAGCCGCTCGCGAGACGCGCTTCTGCGTCCGACATCTTGATTAGCAGCGATATGAGGACTGCGGGGGGCAGCTTCACTGGAACGTGGTAGGGGTTTAAAGTTAAACTTTCCACCCACCCGCTATGACGGTGACGGAAAATTAGGATTACTTTGTTAAACTAGGATTGGTCTGCCTCTATGAGAGCCGGCTGAGTGCGAATCGGACTCGCACACCGTGGGTTCCGCATGTTTTTTTTTTTTTTTTTTAATTTTCGTGTTTTTCCTTTGCTTAATGCTTAAAGACCTTGCTTCGTGCCTTTCATACATTTAGGTCAACGGTAAGCTATGTGTGATGGTGGTGGATAGGTGTTGATGCCCTTGCGAGTATCAAGCGAATTCAGCAGTCTTTTGATTGCTTTGACTTAAAAGTTGGATTTTTTCACAGATCTAAAGAACCACAGACTGAGCAATTGATATCAATTTCCACTTGATACCTCCACGCGTTGCTGAGGAAAGGGTCTCAACAGACGGAGGGATGGACAACGAACTAATCCTGTAAGGGTCCCTTTTTTCCTTTTAGAGTAATCCTAAATATTATCGCTCTCTCAATCAGAGCGTGCCTCAAATGAGTGCGTGATAATTTTTTCCAAAAGTCATAAAAACAAATATTGATTTCATTTATACCTCCTTGGGTTTGCGGTCGAGGCTGTGCTTCCCAAGCGAGCGGTCCCGGGTTCTATCCCCGGCTGGGGAAAAAATAAAATAAAACAGGTCTTCGATGTTTATATGCGTGTGATGTTGCTGTTTCTGGTTCCCACGAAATCCTAGTGTGGGGCCAGAAGCAATGTATACTGCCTGTATATAAATGTTTATATTTATATGGTTAGGTAGTATATTGTGATAAACTTACGTCTTTGGATCATGGTGTGAACCTCGGTCAATATATCGCTGAGAGCTAAGCCTTTTGCGATTTTCAGCTCCTGGATATCTGTAGTGCCAGTTCAGGAAACGAAAATACTCAGAATATATTGCAAACAAATAATGTACCGTGGAATATGTGTGGCGCCAAGGTCAAAAGGCATTGAATGTACTGTCAACGGAATTTAATATCCGCACTACCTAAGGTAGAATATCGTAAAGCAAACTGGAACCATAAGATCTATGCCACTGGTGCATCTATGTTGCTATGACGACGTTGCATGCAATATTATTATTTTTATTATTTGTTTATTTATTTTTTATGTTTTAAGAGAGGTAACATCTTTTACATCTACGTACAAAATACAGTATCAACTAAGAAGCCAATAACACCCTCCTACAGTTATTAAACGTAACTAACGAAATACTTTTTTAATGGATATCAAATATCAAAACCAAGGATAAAGTACTGGTGTCCCCTTTTCACTAGAATATAGCTAATTTTAAATTATTTTTAATTATTTTATTAAATACTGTTGTCCCCATGGAATGTGGATAGAGCCAAAGGGGATAACGGGACTACAAATTAATTGACATGAGGCTAAGTATAGTCTCATGCTGGAGCGTATTCAAAATAAATTCGTAAGATTTCGCAATGGTAGTATATATTTATAGGTTGCTAAATACCAAAGTCCATAATCCGGACTTGTTATCGGGACTGAGCCTGTGTGTCCCGGACGAGTACGTCCAGCGCCGGCGGCCGCCGCAGCTGCTGGCGGTGCCGCGCGCGCGCACCGACCTGCTCCAGAAGGCACCGCTCACGCGCGCGCTGGCCACGCTCAACCGCATTAGCAAGAAAATAGATCTCTTCTCGTGTACACTGAATGAATTCATAAGAATATCTCTGGAATCTATATGTTATAATAAGTTTTAAATAGAGAGATGTGTATTTAAGTAATAATAATAATATTGTATTTTATAAGATAGTTTAATAGGTAAAATGTGTAATTTTAATTATTTGGTAGACTACTCTATCGCATTAGGGTCACTCCTGTAAAGATAGATGTTAAGTGGAAAAATAAATAAATAAATAAATAAAATTATTACATTAAAGTTTCGTTGTCCACATTAAAATGGGGACATACCCAATGGGGACAACAGGACTCCAGGTTTTTTCGCAACATCTTGTGTAGAATGAAGTTCTCAGCGTTCTTAAATTTTATTGAAATCCGTCGATAAAAAACGCCTTTTTTCCCAATGAAAAATCGCGATCGATTTTTTTTTTTTTTTTTTTTATGTAGCCTCCACGGTGTCCCACTGCTGGGCAAAGGCCTCACCATTTCGAGTCCACACATCCCTATCAGTAGCTGTACTGACCCACCCTGGCTGAAACTTATCCAGGTCGTCCCTCCATCTCCTTCTGGACGGACACCGGCGATCGATTAAAAATATTAAATAAATAAAGGTGTGTGTCATTTTCATGTCAATTTTCGTCAAAATCGGTTGAAAAATGCGACCTGTGGGCGAGAACAGACGGACGGACAAAGGCATTAGTGGCCAAGCTGGACACTTCGCTCGCTCGGTCAATTAGAATAACGCTTTTATTCCATAGATAAATTCTTCTCAGATATTCCAGTACAAACGGCAAATCCAGTTTAATAGTTTTTTTTTTCGATAACACGCTTCATAATGCATTTGTATTAAAAGCTACTACATACTTACTTTTATAAACCACTTGTTATAATAGTAGTTTATGTGACTGCTACATAATGGAGGGCATTAATACTCGAGAGTGGGTTCATTGTATTTATAATATCACTCGAGAGTTTTAATGCCTAATTATGTATAGTTACATACACTAGTTTATCCACACACATACCATAAGCTCTCTTTGATGTGTTCAGGAACCGCATGTTTGACCGGCATTGTGGCATTGATCAATGCTCTGCAATTGTTTAGCTTGTTCTGTAGTACCAACTTCACAGACAAACTAGGGGCGGCACGCAGGCGGGCGTCGACGTTCGAAATTTGAATGTCATAATATGTAGAAAAATTAAACATTATGCTCATAATGTACCAATTTTTAGATAAAAAATGAGTTTTTACCAAATAGTTTTACATTATGCTGGTCTTAACGTGCGGTTTTTAGACGCAGTAAAGAGAGTTTATGATACGTGTGTAGATAAAATATTTAAAAGATCCTACATATCATTTATGAGATTATTTATGAGCAATACTCGAAAGTGTACTAAGTCATAACCCGCTCTCGACATCTTGAAGTTTATCGGATAAACAAGTGGAATTATTATAAAAACAAATAACCCGATTGAATTTTCTTTCAATACCAAATAGATACTTATGAAAGCGTCTGGTTACTCACATAGAGTATGCAATTAGCTTAACAACTTTGTAACCATCCAACCAACCATATCTCGGCCATTTTGAAAATATTCCAAAACTGAATCGAACGAACATAATGAAACACTTTCCCACATATTTACACGAGCATCGGCTGAGAAATGCCACCTGTAACAGGTCAGCCAGAAATCCGATCAGACAGATTTTCGCCCAAGCTGAAACGGAGACGCTTCGCGCATGGTCAGTTAGGGAGCCATAACTGCAGCCGAGCAGATACAGTAACGAGGTTCTAGTGTGTGCGGCACTGAGCAACTTCACTCATCGCACTGTGGCGCCTGCGCACTGCGCCGTTATAGGTTCTGAATTGTATTAAAATGGCATGAGGTTCAAAATGTCTGGCAATGCCTCATAACCAGCTCCAGGGCTCGAATGGTGAAGGTGCTAAAACATGTAACACCTTGACACTTAGTTGCATAAAATATATTCTGAGTTTGAATTTGATTTAGTATGTTTTGTTTAAGCATATAATTATTTAGCAAACAAAGAGTTAATTTAATCTGAGGTTTTGAATTTATGGACATTTTATTTACTGGAATTTTCGACTTTAATGCTTTTTGAGGGTCCATCGAAATTTCACCGAAATGGGTAGGGAATTAATTGCATGGGCATGGTCTCTATCATTATCCTGGAAAAAATGCAAGGAACAAGGGACATGTGCAGTGCAAGGCGGTGTAAGAAACGAGAAATATTAAACTGAACATCAAAAATACTGATTTGCACAGCAAATATCAGGGCAAAATGCTGCGGTAGCTTAGGTGAAGTGGTTCGTGTTAGGTTGAACATGCAAGAACAACCAAAATACTTAAAACATAAACTTGAGTACACATTAAATATTTAAAACATAAAACGTGTCATTGCTGATCTTTTTTTGCTGTGCAAATCAGTATTTTTGTTGTTTGATTAAATACTAACCGTTAGAAACTCCACCTCCTTCTTCTCCCCTAGTAACCTATTATAAGTTATTTTTACTGCAATCATCGTACCTCTTATGTCTAAAATATAAAGGATACATTTGAAACAAGCGGCGAAGTCGTTCTCATTGAGCAGCCAGTTGACAATACTGTTGATTTCGGATCTCAGCGGATGCCCCACGCACGTGTACACGTGGTCTTCGGTGACGTCACGGTACGCAAGCCACGTGCTCTGAAGCGTGTTGAGCACTTTGCGCATGTCCCCGCCGGATAGTGTGAGGAGTGCCTTCAGGCCGTCCTCCGACATTTTAACTCTGAAATTAAATTAAATTATATTAGTAGTTTATGTGACTGATACATAATGGAGGGCATTAAAACTCGAGAGTGAGTTTCATAATAATATTACTCGAGAGTTTTGTATTAAATTATGTACAATTACATACACTAGTTTATCTACATTATCATAGCTCTCTTTGATGTGTTCAGGAACCGAATGTTCGACCGGCATTGTGGCATTGATCATTGCTCTGCACTTGTTTAGGTTGTTCAATAGTACCAACTTCACAGACAAACTAGGGGCGGCACGCAGGCGGGCTTCGGCGTTCGAAATTTGAATGTCATAATGTCGAAATATTGATATCATAATGTATCAATATTCAGATAAGAAATGAGTTTTTACCAAGTAGTATATCATTATGCTTGTCGTAACGTGCGGTTTTTGGACGCAGTAAAGAGGGTTTATGATAAGTGTGTAGACAAAATTGTTTATTGCACCGATGACATATGTGGGTTCTAGTTACAAAACTAAAGAGTTAGAAGAATATCTGTTAGCGTAGAATAGAGGGGAACATTCATTTAACTATGTGTGACATCAAATTGTAAAATGAATGCCGGCTTCAGTCGATCTATGCCAACCACAGCTGTTTTATTTTTAACAGTAATTTATAGAACTTGGCGTGCTTTTCCATAACTTTTTATGGTCCCTCGTATGGTGGTGTTAGTGTTTTTTTTACCGCATCAGTCCGTATGAAAACGTAATCGCATGATCTGGATGTATAAACGATTGATGTCTTGAGTGGTGAGCATCCTTCAATGGTGTTAGCTTCTAAATAATATGCTGTAGCTGGCTCGTGAAATCTTGCGGATATTGGTTCTGCCTTTTCAACTCGAAAAACACTGCTGGAATACGAATGTTTGTTCCGTATAACATCAGTGCGGGGCTTACGTTGTCTTCTTCCTGAATTGCAGGTCAGGACTAACGGCAGGGGGTCTCACTCAACAGTTTAGGTACGTTCGACCGGCCAACCCGACCCGACCGACGGGAATTCAGTTATGTTGCCGCTCGCTTGGCTCGCAGTCGCCTCGCGCGCTAGCCGCTCCTCGCACGCAACTTTTCTGTTTGTTGATTTTTGCAACAACAATGACTTAAGCACCTAACATTTTAGGGTGTCTAAAGTTCACAAATAAAATTCGATTCCTTTTTAATTGAATACCATTTTGTTTACATAAAAGTAAACACTTTAGACCCAGTATAAAACAAATTACAATTACGAAAGTAAGAAGGTAGGTACCTACCTGGCCTTAGAATTTGCCAATAGCCTGAATAATTACTAATAACACCTCTCTTACAGAGGCGTTATAGCCTGAATAAGAACTAATAACACCTCTCTCAGGCGTAGTGATGCGGCGCAATCTAGCCTGCTCTGGCGGGACAACCGATTCGTAGCGCAGGTGCGAGCTAGATTGCGCTTCATTGTCGCGCAGCGAGAATAGCTATTTATTTACAGTACATTACTGTCGCGGTCTGTAATGACTGCGTTGCTGGTCGCACTGTTGGTGGCCGAAAGCGCAGCACAGCGCAGCTCAAGGAATACACAGCGCGATCAGCATTACTAAAATTTAAGACTACAATTGTTTTGGCACACAACAAAATATTGGAAAGAAAACTAAGAGTGGCAAGAAGATCTCCCGCTCTTTTTTTGTCACACATAACCAAACCTTTTTTTTACCATTTTTGAAACAAAGCTCGACAATCATGGATTTTCACAGGAAATTGCCGGTCCCTAAAACACGACAGTAATGGATTCCACAGGAAATTGCCGGCAAATTTTCTGGCTCCTCCAAGTAGCGCGGCAATGTCGACTTTGCTCTAAGAAGGTTGTCAAAATAATGAGCACATTACCTACTTGCTTTGTTTGATTAAAGTGTATTTGCGGAGTGATCTTTCTGTACGTAGTACTATTAAGTGTTCTGTGCTAGCGGTAGTTCTTGAGACCAGT
The DNA here is from genome assembly GCA_949825045.1 of Argyresthia goedartella. Classification (NCBI taxonomy): domain Eukaryota; kingdom Metazoa; phylum Arthropoda; class Insecta; order Lepidoptera; family Argyresthiidae; genus Argyresthia; species Argyresthia goedartella. The sequence continues at coordinate 26,686,506 of OX463812.1, read as the reverse complement.
TAATTGTGTTTCCACGCGCCAATATGGCAGCTTTTATTGTTCTGTGCCATCTCTCTACCATTCCGTTGGACTGGGGGTGCCCAATAGTTTTGTGAGAGAGTTAAATAGGTCGGATCGAACTGTCGGCCTTTATCCGTGGATAAGGTTGTGCAGCATCCGTAGCGCGAGATCCAGGTGTTGATGAATGCTCGTGCTACAGCTTCTCCTGTAATTTCGTGTACTCGTACAGCTTTCGGCCATCTTGTCGCTCGATCGATCATTGTGACGATATATTTGTAGACTTCAGACTCGGGTAGTGGGCCGACGATGTCGATGTGTACATAATCTAAACGAGCTTCAGTCACAAATAATGTTTTGCGACGAGTTTTCGTGACGTTCGTACTCCCGAGTGAGTGAGACTATGTATAATGTCGAAAACGCTTTTGCGCAGATTTTCAGGCACATAAGGGCCTTATTCTTCTGATGAGTTCTCGCAGCACAACTGTTTTCCGTTGTTCCTGTTCCTGTTGTTCCTGTTGTTGTCGTCGATCAGCTGTTTGAGTTGTGGGTCGGATTTATGTATATCCGCTATCTGTGCATCAGCGAATTGTGCGATGTAAACTCGAGGTGTCGTCATCGCCGTGGGTCATTCGCCTTCTTGCCTGGGACGTTCTTTGCATGGAACATTGGTTTGTGATCACTGTATTTCGATTAAGTCTTTTCCTACGATGTAAGGTTGAAAATGAGTTATAGCCATGCACACTGCCAGTAGTTCACGGTCGTATGTACTGTATCTTGTTTGTGCGTCGCTGAGATTTTTGGAGAAGAAAGATAGCGGTTTCCATGAATTGTTCTCGAACTGTTGTAGGACGGCGCCGACGCAGGTTTGTGACGCGTCGTACATCAGAGATAATGGCGCGTTGCTTGAAGATGACGTCATAACACAAACATGGTAACATGAACATTTACATGCAGGCACATACATTGCTTCTGGCCCCACACTAGGATACCGTGGGAACCAGAAACAGCGACATCACACACAAATAAAAATCCAAGACCTGGGGTATTTTTTTCACCCTCAACCGGGAATCGAACCCGGGACCTCTCGCATGGTAGGCAGATCGTCAAAATGTCGTCGATTTATGTAAAAATGAAGTCCAACCCGGAAAGCCCTGAGTTGAGGAATCTGAGGAATCTGGGCGGCATTACGTAATCCAAATGGCATCCGTGAAAGTCTTTTTTCTCGACTTCTTGGTCAGGAATCTGGTTATATGCTCTCTGTAAGTCGATCCGGGAGTAAATAGTTGATCCAAGTAACAGATACGTGAAATCTGATAACCGGGCTATCGGATATCTGTCTGGCACAGTCATCGTATTCAATCTCCTGTAGTCTCCGCATAATCTCAAATCGTCGTTTTTCTTCTTGGTGACGTGAAGATGGCTGGACCACGGGCTTGTGGATGGTCTGCATATACCAATCTCCAACATTTGCTTAATCTCTTCTTCACTCTGTGATACTTGTCAGTTGCCAATGGACGACGTTTGGAGTATATTGAATATCCACTGGTGATTATCTGGTGTTTGACGCCGTGTTTGGGCTCGACGAGGGCATTTATTGGTTTGGTGATGTTCGTTTTTTGCTAAAATGTCCGAGTAGCGCTCTTCCAATTTAATTGTTCGAAGGTTTGGTTGGTGGTGTATTTGACTGCCTAACTACCCCTGGTGTTCTGTGTACTGGGTCCTGTTGCACCGTCTACTAGCTTTTTTTCCGAACGTCAACCAAAATGTTATGAATTTCTAGAAAATCTGCGCTGAGTATTGGTTACGTAACGTTTGCAACAATGAAAGTCCACTGGTACGGTCGCCTCAAATGTAGGTCTAGTGCCAGCGTTTTTTTGTCATATGTCTGTTTTAGTTCCATTCGCGGCGCACAATTTGTATGTTTATGTCGTGTCGTCCTTGTCATTCCTCGGCAATACAGATATCTTGGCTCCCATGTCAATTCAAATAACGGTACCCACTTTGTCGGTCGGTAATGGCGGGTTGATGGGGAGCATAGCGCCGACGACTCCCTCTGTCAACGCTGACTCCAGTTTTCCGAAGCTTTTTTCCAGTTGCACGAGTCCTCGCAGTTTTTGGCTCGGTTACGGTAACGTAAATGATACCAGCGGAACCAATTTGGGTCTTTAGGGTTTGTCCTCGGGCGTGACTGTGACCTTGAACGACTGCGGTCGCGACTGGTAGACCTGCTTCTTCTATCTTCGTCTCGAGCTCTAAGGGCTGCAACCTCCAAGGTCAGCTTGCTGACTTGTGCTAACATCTCTGTCAAAAGGGGTTGCCCGGTGGATACTTCGCATATATCCACTTTGAGGTTGTCTAAACGTTGAGGACTGTATGGAGTTAATCTAGCTCAACACAGGCCTTGCTGTTAATAATTTTGTAATTTTTTATTCCTGCTTATTAATCATAATAATTAAATTTTTCATATTTGTAATAGTTAAGCACAACCTATTTTTAAAAGAGATCTAAAAATCAATCTGTGGAAGTTTCTACGCCCTTCTCCTCCCACAGTGGTCCAACGTAGAGAAGAGGCAAAATTTACGTTTGCTAAGTATATGTAAATATCTACAGTAATAAAGTACTTTGACTTTGACTTTGATCCTGGCTTACTGTGAGAACGGCGCAGACGTTCGTTGGAAGTCTTGACGTCCATAAATTGATAAAAGTTTTGTCCGGGACGCTCGTATTTTTCGCCAGCTCTCTCAGGCGACGTAGTAGAAACATGCAAACATACAACAATTTCAGTTGATAGAGATATCCTTTCGCGTTCCCCTACGAAGCTGCGCTTTCTGCTAGTGATATCAACAGGCTACATTTGAACTACGGAAAGTGTTGCTGTGTTACCCCTCAGCGAGTGCGATCTCGCGCAGGCGCGGCACGATCTGCGCCTGGTTGAGCGGCGCGAACCGGAAGCGAGTACAGCGCGACTGCAGCGCCGGGATTATCTTGCCGAGGTAGTTGCAGATGATGCAGAATCGCACGTTCTCCGTGTACTTCTCGATTACTGGAAAACACAACACGTCATTATCAGGCTGGAGACCCCATTGAGCATAGGTTTTTTCCATTTTTTTTTCATTTAATTTTACTAATTCAGAGTTTTCAATAACATTTCAGTGTGGGTTAACATCAAAGGTACTTAAGAAGCCGGCCAACAATGAATTTTCCATACAAACTTAATATCATAATTATATTCGGATCGGAGAATATTTCTCCAAATATATGCTTTTATTCGTATTAAGACACTATTTACCTAGGTTCCTTTTCCAATATTTTTCTCCAAAATATTTACCTATGTAGCCTACTCATACACAATTTACATATTACACTTATACATTTACGTAATCGTATGCTAAAACATTCATATATTTACAAACTATACTATACATATATACTTACACTTAAATACACACTAAGATAATGATATTAGTTATATATATATATATATATAATGTAATACTAATATAGATGTCGATACGGCAGTATATCGACACGTCTTATCGACCTCGACCTCTCACTAGCGGACAACTCGTCACCGCTAGGCGAGGCGTCTGCGCACCAGAGAACATTCCACAGTCATTGCCTAGCTACGACGCGGAACGCATGTCCCTCTTTATCGCAACTGACAAAGACGCGAAACCTGTGCTTGCTTTTTATGCTTGTTTGCTTTCCTATTTCTATCTTCCGAACTGTTCTCCTGCTTTATAACTTCGACCTATTAATAGTGCTTGTGCCTTCTACCCTTCTGTGCCTTTTGATTGCTTACATGTATGGATTTTCTGTGTACTCGGATAATACACCGCTGAACTGTAAGTCTTGTGCATTATTATTTGACGACCTACGGGCGTAGTACACAACCCAACACCCATACATTACCATACCTACTTAAAATGTATGCGATTAAATGTCTTACATTTTTAGGACGTAAATGACGTATTTTCCACCTGTTTGTTTTGTATTAAAAACTAAACCATTCATGATGTAATTATAATTGAACCACAGCTTTTATTGTCAAGGGCATAATGTCACAAAGCAAATTTAAAATCAATTTTCATTCGTCATTTTCGGTATTCACGGAACACACCCGAATTTCTCTTTAATTCTGAATAGCAATAGCTATCTAGTTGTCTCTGCTCGCAAGAGATATTACGCGCTCGCCAAGTAGGTTTAGTTCTACAGTATGTAAAAGATAGCAAGGTGTTTGACGGGTGTCAGTCTGCCTGTTAGTGAGGGGATATTGCTTAAAAACAACGATTAATCAAATGAATCGCACTCTTCAAACATTTGTGATTTAGATGCAGCAAATTTGGATAGCTTTTGACATTCTTTTTTCAATTTAGATTTTTTCCGATTGTTTTGGTAATATCCCAGTGTTTAAAAAATGGATTTTATGTAGTTTTAGGTTAACTGTCATATCACTTCTAAGATAGGTAGGTTACACACATAGAAACATCCAAGACTTGGGGATATATTTTTTTTCCTCCCCAACCGGGATTCGAACCCGGGAACTCTCGCTCGGAAGGCAAAGCCTCGAACCGCAACGTTTCAAAGGCCGTATTCACCCCTAAATATTGACGTGATGACGTCTTATAAATCGATGAACGCCGCGCCGGCTGCACGCACGAAAAAGTGTCACTTTGCGCTGTCACGTTGCACCAGAGCCGAGCGTGCAAGCGAGAGCGCAGAACAAGCGATAGAGAGGCACGATCGGCCTAAGCGTTTTTTTATGACGGATTCTCGTAAAATTATCGCCCGTAAACCGACTTTCCAGATATCCCATTTATTTTTTCATATTTTTTTCTGTAGTTTCGGAGATAGGGGGGGAGGAATGGTCATTATTTGCTTTTTTGGTAATAAGTAACATTATCAAATGTGTTTTTTTCGTTTCGTCATTTTACCCCCTTTACTTTTTTGTAGGCCATAGTTTTTCAAATTCTACTTGGATTATGTTGCGGTTATCAGGATAAGTATTTTTGCATAAAATTTCAAGACTGTTCCTGTTCAAGTTCCTGAGAAAAGTGCCTGTGACAGACGGACGGACGGACGGACAGTTCAGGTATAACTTGTTTGTCACGCGGCGCGACCTTCTTCATTATCTGCATATATAAAAAGCCAGGTTCTTTACACGCGATAAAAGCAGGACCGATTTTAATAATAATACCTTGGAACTATTTACACACATTGATCTAGCCCCAAACTAGGATTCCCAGTACCTTGGGAACTAGACAACGATACACATAAATATATACAGATAATATTATACTTAGATAGATAAACAATCATAAATAGGGTACAAACATCCGTTCTCATCAAACAAATATTTGCCCCCACCGGGACTTGAACCCGGTACCCTAGTTAGAGTCAGCGAAAATCGCTCAAGTGCGGGTTGGACCTGCACTTGGTTCCATAGGGTACAAGAAAACATAGCCACTAAAAAAGATAAAACAAAAACAGAATAATATTATGTCCGAATGTGGATTCAAACGCAGAACCCTAAGATTGCAAAACCGATGTCGAACCAATGGCGCCACCAAAACCATGTGATTAGCTGCGAAATGCACGATCATATTTGAATCATGTTATGGTTTGTTAAATCACGTCTCTTGTACGGGGATTGGGACCCCTTTAATTTGTAAAATCTCGTGTAGTTAAAATTCAAAAATGTAAACTCTACCCACTGACGGACGGATGGACAGACGACAGACCGACAGACGGCCAGACGTACAGCGGAGGCTAAGTAAATCCCGGATCCGGGAGGTCCCGTTTTTCACCCGAAGGGTAACCTAAAAAGCATAAAAGTATAGGTACAGTCGAGTTCAGGCACATTCATTGCGTCTGACCGGAAAAACTGGACTGGACATATTCAGGTTCCTGTATATTAATTTACAAGATGCACCGGGCAATATGGGTTTGGCTGACAGGATTGAAGCTCTTCAGAGCCAATATTGTACATTCCTCTGGGAGGCTTAAGTTCAGGAGGCATCATGTCTCACGCACTGCAGACCTCACCGCTAGCACAGGACTGTTTCACCAAGATAACATCAGTACAAGTTTAAGTTACAGGAGCGATCATGAGAATGTTCAGCCATCAAATCATAAGCCTAAAGCTGTTTTGAACATGCAAGATATCTCTACTGCACAAGTGCTCGCTCATCTGAAAACACTGAATGCCCTCAACCTCAATATTAAACAGCCTTACCCAAAGGGATACGCCTCGTATTGCCCGTATGCGATGACGAGTGATTACCATAGAATATTATCCTGGTAACGCTACAGATATGGTGAGGAAACAGCTAACTGATAGGAACACTAACAGATGAAGGTATACGATTAGAAATGTGCATGGATTTAGCAACGTTTGCGAAAGACAATTTCAAGATGGTGTGGAGTGTGGAGAAGAATAAAACCGCTCGTCGCATCAACGAGTCTTATTTGCTGACGACGAGTTGTCAAGACGTACATTTTCCACGTATGCGCAACTGTGCGTGGACTCTTGGTAGGGGAACATCACAGATTATTTAATCCGGTTGAAATCCTTTCTGTAATATAGGTCTATTACTAGGATCTACTAATATATGTTCGCTGTAGTCGGAGCCTACAATGTTCATAAGATTGAGAGCCAAATAAGGAGTCCTGATGATTTTGGTTACATGTGGGACCAAGACCTTACGAGAAATATTGCCCTAGAGGATAAATTCTCAGAAATAAGCAGTGACAGAATAGTTGCCATGCGGTCCAATTTTATCAATATTGGGTAAGTGCTCCGGATTAATGGATAGTACTCGTATTTGTTTTGTTCGCAGTTATTTGTTTTGTTACTATTCCTATTGTAGCAAGACAAGGCCGTGTCGTAATCAAACTGTAGAAGTCTAAAAAGATAATAGAAAACAATTTCCGTTTTCAGAAACCCCACGATCGGAAACCAACGAACTTTCACCAGTCACCTATCTTCTGATAAATATGACAATCAGTATGGGGCAGGAACCGTAAAGAGAGAGATTGCAGTTCTCACAAAGACTCTACGGTATGGTATTTGGAGTTGTAAATTAAAACATACCATGATTTATGAAATAATTTATTGTTTTGTTTTTCCCTTACATTATAAACACGTTTACTGAATTGAACAAACTGATGACGTAGACTTCCTTTGTAAACTTCTTAAAGCTTTTCTATTCATAATGAGGGGTTGCGTTGGTTCCCCCTGATTTACCAGAGAGTGCCCGTTCCTTTCAGACATTTTGGCAATAGGGGATTTCCCGTTAATGGCTGCCGGCGCCCGTCTTACTTTCACACCTAGAACCCTGGCCACAAGGTTCGTGATAGCAGTGTTGACCTGCAAAAAAGAAGGTAGGTACAGAATTATGAAATTACATTTACCTTTCCAAACAAACTACTTGAAGAATCGCAATACCATTTCACCGGTGCGTGCGGAGACTTTATAGTTGTCAAGAAAGTGTTCGGACGCAAATTTCTGTACGCAGGACAGTCTGACGGCTCTCTGGTGCTCGAGATCTGACTTGTTGCCAAACAGTGCCATCAGCGGCTTCTTCGCTTCCGGCTCGAATACGGCCTTCACATTTTTCACCCATATCTCGAGTTTGTCGAAACTTTGTAAGTTCGTCAAGTCGTATACGAAGATAACGATCTGGAAAACATTGATAAACTGTTAAAATGTAGTAGGATAAGCTGCTCAAGATTTCGTTAACAGTGTTAACCCTAACTACTATGAGCCGTCGACCGCAGAGCTAATGAGTCGACTCGATAATTCTGCCCCCCGAGGCCTCGCAACAGAGCCCCAGGCCCCAGTCTACACTGCTAAGAGATATCAGGATATATGTATAGTAAGTAAGTAGGTATATGAACTATGGTACAGGCTCCGCCCGGTTTCTTGGCCTTTGAGCCAGCTGTCACCTCTCTCTCTCGCCCATGAATGCATCTCTCTCGTACCAATGCGCTGCTACCCCCTCCAGGCGGCATTCAGAGGCAATAAAATCTGGCGCGGGCTGTACTTGTGGCCACGGGAACGGAAACAGGGAAGGGTGGTCGGCTGTACTCACGTCGGAGGCATACAGATAGTTGTCGAGCATAGTGGTGGCGCGGGAAGCGCCAGCCACGTCGCACATCTGCAGCGCGACCGGCGGCCGCAGCCCAAGACACGCGCCCGCCGCCACCTCGGCGCCCTGCGTGCCGCCCGCACCCCCCGCGTACCCCGCGGCGCCGCCGCCTAGGTACCGCGCGCACAGCGAGCTCTGACGACAACAGTCATGTTACAAGTCTGCGAGTGCAACCCCTAGACGAGATGCAATTCGCTAATATCATCCGCCGTGGATATTTGAGAACGAAAACTCACGTGGCGAATTGCATCTCTAAGTGCACGGATTTAATTGATGGTAGCAGACCTATGATATAATTATATTTAGTTTATTATGGCAGTGAGCGGGTGAATCATAATGAAATGCACTGTTAGCAGTAAAAGTGCAATCTGGCTCGGCCTTTCAGTATCCGCAAAAAACACACAAACATACCATATCACATATGCTTATGGCAATTTGCGATATTTATTTGCTGCATGGTTTTGCCGCTGCCCTTGCATGCGACTATGCATCAAGTATCACATAAATATAGAATGGAAATGTAACTTACCTTACCAACCGAAGGCTCACCAACAACAGTAATTTTAACACATTTATTTTGTGCTTCATCATCATCCGTATCGGACATGTTCTTTTCGGTTCACATTTAACTAAATATAATTTTCAGACTTTAAGAAATGCATATGTGAGTTTTAGAAACCAATACATATGTATTATTATCCATTTAATCAATATGTTCATATTTTGATGAAATAGTTAATCACTCTGCAGAAACATATGTGACCATGCTGTGTTTACAAAAAATGGTTGCTATTGGCTACCATAGCCATTTCTTCACACTACTGCAGATATACTTCACAGTTTACACACCGAACAAAATGTGTAGTATTGTTCACAAGAAATTTTATATTAATTAATTAATGTTCTTTTATCATGATTTACATGATTTAGTGTAGTTCAATAAATAAATGGTCAAGTGCGAGTCAAAACGAAGGGTTCCTTACCACCGCACAATGGTATTCAAGTTTCTTGCATGGGGATTATATTTATTATAGATTTCCTGTGAGTTAAGATAGCAAAATGTTGTTTACAAAGTGGTGCGGCTACTTTCATACTCCATGTGTTGTATATAAATAATATAACCAGGTGAACTTATAAGTTTGTATGTGGTATTGAATGAATTTGTGCCCCCTACATAAACTAAACATTTCTCTATATTCGTCTATTTCGTCTAAGGCGAAATTCCGTCAGGACATTATTAAAAAATTACACAATATCAAGGAGGAATAAGTGAACCTCACACATGCACGCAACACCCTCTCACACTCATTCATACACTCACACATAAACACGTCATAAATCTTACATCATCTATTTCTTTATTCTACATATACCTTTAAATAAACATCATAATAAACATACCTGTCTCTTAACTCTATATACATGTAAGAGATCTTATTTATTAAGTTTGCACACTGTTCTATCTGTTTAAGTTTCTCAATTTAAATTTATCTCTTGTAGTTTTGTGGATATCTGTTACTGGCTTTAATTTTGTATCTTTGTTCTTTGTAATTTATTTATCTATGTGCTGTTGATGTCCCAAATAAAATAAAATAAATAAAATATATTTCCGGTAATGTTAAGTAACTACCTATATTACGTATATTTTCCATAGCAGTTTCGGAGATAAGTGGCAGGAGAATGGTCTTTTTTGCTTATTTTCTTAAATAAAGAAAAAATATCATTTTTTAACTAATCATTTCAAGTTTATGAAAAAGCCTTTTCATGAGAAACGTTACACAATATGGTTTGGATTTTTTTATTTTCTTATTTCTGATTTAGCCCCGAATTGTGCCACCCCTATTTAAACCATATATATGTCATTGTTTTTCCAGTAATATTTAAGCAAAAACCTACATATATATAGTGTCGTGTAAAGATATTTACCTAACCAGAACCTAACAGAAAACAACCAGGATAAAATTTAGAAATGACTGTTTATTAGGGTTATATACAATGAATTAATTTAAAAAAATGAAAGGAAGATGAGGATGAATGAGGTGAGACAGGTTTTATAAAATACAGATGTCTGGATAGAAAGAAGGAAGCGGAGAACACGGAGAGTAGGAGACCGATGAAGCAGTAGGCGTCTGGTGGACCGGTCAGTGAAGGCACTGGTGGGCGATGTAAGAGTTGCTGTCGGGGAGTGTGGCCGGCGGCCTATTGATCATCAGACCCCGACGAGCAGCAGGAGTAGGGGCCCTGGTAACGTGTCGGCCTGAAGTCACTGCTGAGCAGGTGTAGCCGAGAACGGGCAGGTGAAGTGGAGACTTCAACGAAGCGCTGACCAGGGTGCAGGTGTAGGCGAGAACGGGCAGGTGAAGTGAAGACTCAACGAAGCGCTGACCAGGGTTGAGGCTCGCAGGATCAGAAGGCGTTGCAGTAGCGGCTCGCAGGATCCCGGGGCAGTGCGACCCCGGGATAAGGCCTTTAGGTGATTCTTCTTGTTTGAGAACTGAAGTGGGACTCCAGAATTTCAGAAATGTTCCGCTCTTATACCCTTTTTGGAGAGTTCTAAAAATTATTTAAATTAAAAGCAATTTTTGTGAGTGGCCAAGAGAGAAAAAGTATTTTTGTAAAAGTATTGAAGCAAACATATCAGACCGCTAACGAGTTTGAATGGACATTGCCATGACAACCAGATAAACAACAACATAATAGACGTCAGATTTTGGTTTCAGGCTCGTAATAGAAAAATGAACAAGTTCACATAGTCAAAATTACATAACAGCGAAAAATAAAAGGGTAGCGCACCAGCGCGCACGAAGCCCGAGATTGCAGAGTTTCGGAGAAAGCCAAATACAAGGTCACCAAGGGTAAACCCCTTCGCTATCGATTTAGAAGTGCTGATAGTGTGAAAATATGAAGCGAAAATGATTTGTTAATGTGTTCTTATGGTTTAAAACGTTACAGGGTCCTATGAAAATAAAGGTGAACAAAATATACGGCTATGCAGCTCAGCAAGTATCCAGCTGAACATCCTGGAAAATGACATGTAAGTAGCATAACACTACATTTTCCCCCCGACCCTGGAAACATTTTTGACTTAGCAAAAATTTTGATATGTACAAAAATAAACCATAAAAACACAGCTTTGCAGAAACAGATATCACCAGGCAAAATCAGATATACCATCTCTTACATTCATCATCTTCATTCAGGTAAGGGTGGAGTTCACATTCAATGACTACCACTCTAAAAGTGTGTTTTCAAAAGGACATTCAGGCTTACTTAAGGAGTTGTCATCCGCTCCTGCGTGGAAAAAAAAATAAGTGGAGGTAAAGAGAAACAAATTAATCCTAAGGTAGTCGCTACGACTTAAGACAAGATTAAGAACGGCCAGAGCGGTAGAGCTCGAAGCCAGAGATCAGCCACATCGCCAACGAGATGTGTCTGAAATAAAGATAAAAAAAAATAGGTGAAGACTAACTAACGAAAATTCGAGGTCCTAAAGTAAAATGTGTTGAAGAACACTGGATTAAAGGAAGAAATAAAAATAATAAGGTGAAAATGATGGTGATATTTATACATATATACAAATTAACAGTTAATAGAAGTTAAGAAAATTTAAGATTTAACGTCTTTAATGTGCCACTTGCCTCTAACTCCGTTAGGGTCTTCTAGAATGTATACTAATGGTGAAAGTTTGGTTATTATTTTACACTTAATGAATTTAGGGGCAAGTTTAGCATTAAAGTATGCGCCAGCATTGCTTAAAACATGGTTTTTACGCCAAACAGTATTTCCCACATTAAATTCTTTAAAAGACCGGCGAAGATCATAGCGAGCGCTATTATTAGCGTGAGCTATGTGAAGTTTAGTTTGAACTCTGTGAAAGGTAGATGAGAGGAGACCAGCATTAGACGCGTAAATATCACGAGGCATAAATATCAATTCTTCGAGATTCTGAGTTGGAGTATAGAAGGAACCACAAGGTATTGTTTCCCTACCAAAGACTAAAAAGTTTGGAGTAAAGCCAGTAGCAACGTTTGTAGCGCTGTTCATTGCGAACTGAATCTTAGTAAGATGGTTATCCCAGGATCTATGATCGTCTCCTACTAGGGATGCTAGAGCTGTAATAATCGTACTATTAAATTTCTCTGTAGGATTAACCTGAGGACAATATAAAGCTGTGTGAAAAATACAAGGAACGTTATAAGAATTTAAGAATGAGTGGAATTCTCGCGACTGAAATTGAACAGCGTTGTCCATTATTATAGTTTGGGGAATGCCATGAACTAGAAACACTGAATTTTCTAAGACATTAATGATATTAGCTGAAGTAGCCCGTTTAAGGGGAATAATCATAGTATATTTAGTAAAATTGCAGTTAATTACCAGAATATACTGATTTCTTATCCGGGTTATAGGCAATGGACCCATAAGATCTAAGGATATAGTTTGAAAAGGTCTGGAGCAAAGTTTAGGTTTACCCATAAGACCATAGGGAGAGTGATTAGGGTGTTTGTAGGTTAAGCAGGTTTCACAAGTCGAGATTAAATTGGCAATGTCCTTAAACATACCCGGCCAATAGTATTTTAAAGATATTTTCTTGAATGTCTTGAAGATACCAAGGTGAAGTTCTGAAGGGGAACCATGGCTAACTTCAATAACTGCATGTCTATCTTGCGGCAGTGGAACTTCTTTCCAAATAAAGTCATGGTTTAGACGATCGGGAGAATGGATGCAGCGGTAAAGTTTGTTATCCCTGATAGTGTAGTTGGGATATGCGTCTGGGTTGTTGGAGCATCCGAGAAAAATCTTTTTGTAGTGCTCAAGTTCACGATCAGGTGGTTCTTCAATCGTAATAGGATGTACGCCTTAAGGTGAAGTTTCTCGTGTATCAGGACGTTCTTTATTCTTATGTCTTGATAATAAATCAGGAACAACGTTATCCTTTCCTTTTTTATGTTTCAGGACAAAATTAAAGCATGATAAGCGTAGAGTCCAGCGAGCAAGTCTTCCAGATGGATTCGATAAGTTCTGAAACCATTTAAGTGCAGCGTGGTCAGTATATATTGTAAATTCCTTACCATTGTCTAGGTAACATCTCCAATGTTCTAGCGCAGTTATTACAGCTAATGTTTCTCTTTCAGTAGTTGAGTAGTTTTGTTGATTTTTGTTTAGTGCTTTACTCATGTAAGCAATCACGACTTCTTTTTCATCTTGATGTTGAGTAAGCATTGCTCCTATGCCATAATTTGATGCATCACAATGTACAGAGAAGGGTGGTTCGAAGTTAGGGCAAGCAAGGACAGGAGCAGTTACCAAAGCTTCTTTAAGTTTCTCGAAAGCAGCTGCAGCCTTGGAATTCCATAAAAATTTAGGAGCGTTCTTCCCGGAACAGGTTAGTTGGTTGAGTGGAGAGGCAATAGTGCTGAAGTTTGGAATGAATCTTCTAAACCAGCTGCAGGTGCCTATGAATCTTCGATCTTCTTTTCTGCAAGTAGGTACAGGATATTCTAGAATAGCCTTTATTTTATCTGGATCAGCACGTAGACCATACTCGTCCACAAGAAAACCAAGGTATTTCAGTTCTTTCCTGAAGAATTGACTCTTTTCAAAGTTAATAGTCAGATTAGCATATGAAAGTTTTTCAACAACTTTCATGAGAAGCGATATGTGCTCATCAAAAGTCTCGCTAATAATAACGATGTCATCCAGATAGCAAAATACCTTGTTCTCAAATTCAGGAGTAAATAGCGTATCCATTAATATTTGTTGAGTTGCAGGTGAGTTAGTGAGACCAAAAGGCATTACTTTGAATCTGAACATACCTCTTCCAGGAACATAAAATGCTGTCTTATCTCTATCAGCAGGATTCAATGGAATCTCCCAAAATGCTTTCGCAATGTCGATGCTTGATAAGTGTTTGGCATTTGTCAGGTTGTCCAAAATTTCGCTTATTAGAGGCAGACTATAAGCATCACGACGTGTAACTGAGTTAAGCTTCCTGCTATCTACGCAGAAACGCCATTCCCCATTCTTCTTTGGAGTGATGAGGACTGGGGATAACCACGGACTTTCGCATTGTTCAATGACGTTCCATCCCAGCATCTTGTCAACTTCATTAATTAAAGCCTTTTGTTTTTCAGGAGACAGTCTGTAACATCTTTTTTTGATCGGAAGAGAATCACCAGTGTCAATCTTGTGGGTGATTAAGTGTGTGTTTCCCAGAACACCTTTTTCTTCAAAAGAGATTGTCTTGAAGCGTTGGATGATGTCATTAGCGATGTTCTTTTGATTAGGAGTTAAATGCTCATAAGGTAAAACTTTAATATCTTTAGTGTCGATAGCAGAGCATTTAGGATCTGTAAAGTTAAGAGAAGCTAAAACACTAGGTAGAAGATTAAATTTTCTCCAAAAGTCAATACCTAGTATTAGAGAAGGAAATATTTCAGGGAAAACATAAGCTTTAATCAAGTGAGTTTCGTTATTTAAATGGACAGGTAAGTCAAAATAACCCAAGGAATTAATTTTTTGATTATTAGCAGTAGAGACAGTAATAAGATCTGACTTGAAAAGTTTGCAGCCCAGTTTAAGAACTTCCAAATGAGAATTATTACCCAGAATAGTTACTGAGCTGCCAGAATCTAGTAAACCAGATAAAGTTAAGTCATAAATTTTGACATTAACGAATGGACGATTAAGATCTTGTTCTTTGGAGTAGAGTGTAGAAGAGATTTTGTAGCAAGCAAAGAAGTTTTGAATTGTTTTGATCCAATTAGTCAACTCGTCCTTATCAAAGTTTGAGTTACTCTTCAAGTCAGCAGTTAGTTTTTTTGTACTAGTATTAGGTTTGGAAGAACAAGTAGGGCAATCTGCAGTTTTAAAACCCTTAAGACCACATTTGAAACAAATCACGAATCGTGGTTGAGTGCAACTGTTCAAAGTATGACCTAGTTTATGACAGCGAACGCAAAAAGAACTTTCTTGGGGAGCTGCAGTTTGAGAGAGACTATTAACTTGTCTAGAAGGGTATTTGTAGGTTGGAGAGAATTTGTTCATGAAGGGAGGAGAAGGTCGTGAGTTATTAGAAGAGTTTGGAGAGTCAACTGAACTTGAAGTGGAATGCTTGTAGTTGAATTCAGAAACATGAGGACTTTGTTGCAAATTTGGTTCTTTAAATTGTTTGTCTCTGTCTAGGAACTTTTCGTAGTTTTGGCAAGTGGCCAGAAGGGAATCGATAGAGTCAATGTCCTTTAGAGCTACGAAGACTGAATAACATGGGCGAATATTTCTCAAAATAATCTCCAATTGTTCTGTTTCAGAAAGTCTTTTTGAAAGGCGAGCGAACATTCCAGACATGATGGAAATATAGATGACGATAGGTTCATCACGACCTTGAGTACGATTCCTAATCGCTTCTAGAAGTTTATGATCATAATCAAAACCACCAAAGTCTTTGATTAGTAAAGAAGAAAGTTCGTTCCAAGTTAAGTTTGGATTCTGATTATATTTAAATCTGAACCAATGAAGGGCATTGTCGGTAAAAATTTCGAACGCCTGAGAAATCAACAAGTCCTTGGACAAGCCACGAGCTAAGCTATATTCTTCAAGTTTTTGAAGAAAGGATCTTGGACAGCTTTTACCATTGAAGGTGTGTCTTTTCAGATCTTTGAAGACGTTAGTTGGAGGAAAAGATTGAGGTGGTGGTGGAGGATACGGGGTATGGGTCTGGACAGAAGTTTGAGAAACAAGAGGGGGTTCCATGACAGTCGGGTCAGCAGGAAGGTCCAGTGATGGAGGGTCATTTGCAGTTGAAGATGGAGTCAAGGATTCGAATTGTTTAGAAATAGCATCAAATTTCATCTTCAAAGTATCGAAACTAGCTTTAGAGTCTGGATATAAGCCCGTATCTATTCGCTCCAATCTGTGAAAAACATGATTAATAAAAGTTTCTATTAATCGTAAATATTTGGTTTCACCTTGTAAAATTTTTTCAATTTTACAATCCAGGTAAGTCAGAGTAGAACCAATTTGAGACAAGTCATCCTCAATCGGATCTGAAGAAGTCAGAATATCTTCAGGGTGAGATTTCGCAACTAAACGCAAAACCTGTTTTATAAGAAGCAAAACAGTATTAGCTGGCTCCTCACATCTAATCTTTACTTCGTATTCGAGCTCGGCCTTGTTAAGGAATTCGTACTTAATAACCCTTTTCCATTGTTATAGTTAAGTGTAGAGTCAAGTGTTATAGAAGTGAAGTGAAGTGAAGTGAAGTAATGTAAGTTTAATGTAGGCCTAAATATAATCCAGATGAGTTAAAAAACTAGATGAAGTTTTGTTTTAGAATTTGGAAAATGTGAAAAGGATGAATAGATAAAGATTTAAGAGTGAAAGAGAAAGCAAATCAAAGGGAAAGAGACAAAGCGCAGAAAAGGTGAAGAGTGGAGGAGAATTTTTACGTTGGCCGCCAAAATGTCGTGTAAAGATATTTACCTAACCAGAACCTAACAGAAAACAACCAGGATAAAATTTAGAAATGACTGTTTATTAGGGTTATATACAATGAATTAATTTAAAAAAATGAAAGGAAGATGAGGATGAATGAGGTGAGACAGGTTTTATAAAATACAGATGTCTGGATGGAAAGAAGGAAGCGGAGAACACGGAGAGTAGGAGACCGATGAAGCAGTAGGCGTCTGGTGGACCGGTCAGTGAAGGCACTGGTGGGCGATGTAAGAGTTGCTGTCGGAGAGTGTGGCCGGCGGCCTATTGATCATCAGACCCCGACGAGCAGCAGGAGTAGGGGCCCTGGTAACGTGTCGGCCTGAAGTCACTGCTGAGCAGGTGTAGCCGAGAACGGGCAGGTGAAGTGGAGACTTCAACGAAGCGCTGACCAGGGTGCAGGTGTAGGCGAGAACGGGCAGGTGAAGTGAAGACTCAACGAAGCGCTGACCAGGGTTGAGGCTCGCAGGATCAGAAGGCGTTGCAGTAGCGGCTCGCAGGATCCCGGGGCAGTGCGACCCCGGGATAAGGCCTTTAGGTGATTCTTCTTGTTTGAGAACTGAAGTGAGACTCCAGAATTTCAGAAATGTTCCGCTCTTATACCCTTTTTGGAGAGTTCTAAAAATTATTTAAATTAAAAGCAATTTTTGTGAGTGGCCAAGAGAGAAAAAGTATTTTTGTAAAAGTATTGAAGCAAACATATCAGACCGCTAACGAGTTTGAATGGACATTGCCATGACAACCAGATAAACAACAACATAATAGACGTCAGATTTTGGTTTCAGGCTCGTAATAGAAAAATGAACAAGTTCACATAGTCAAAATTACATAACAGCGAAAAATAAAAGGGTAGCGCACCAGCGCGCACGAAGCCCGAGATTGCAGAGTTTCGGAGAAAGCCAAATACAAGGTCACCAAGGGTAAACCCCTTCGCTATCGATTTAGAAGTGCTGATAGTGTGAAAATATGAAGCGAAAATGATTTGTTAATGTGTTCTTATGGTTTAAAACGTTACAGGGTCCTATGAAAATAAAGGTGAACAAAATATACGGCTATGCAGCTCAGCAAGTATCCAGCTGAACATCCTGGAAAATGACATGTAAGTAGCATAACACTACAATAGTTATAACGTTTTTTTATTTTTATTTTAGGGTCAGTAGTTTGGAGATATGGTCTTTTATGGCCTTTTTTTTAACTATGCAGGTCAATCTTATGTAAAAAATATATTTGAAATCATCGCAAGGTCACACCATACGGTTTTTTTTTTCTGATTTGTCCCTTATTTAAACTACACATTTATTATTATTTTCCAGTAATATTTAAGTAAATACCTAATTATTATTTTTTTCAAATATTTAAATCCTCGCAATAAGCCCTTTAATTTGACACGCCATACGACACAGCTGCAAATTATTTTTTTTAAGTTTCTGATCGGCCCCCCAAATTCAAAATGTGTTTGCATAGGTATAATTTCTCTTTGGGTCACATAAATACTTAAGTGTACCAAATTTCAACTAAATCGGTTCAGAATTTGGTTGTTTAATATTACTATTACACACCAAGGACAGACATAAGAGTGACCCTATAATGGTTCCATTTCTCCTTTTTAATGTACGAAAACCTAAAAACATTTGAACTGTTACTGAACTGAACTGGTAAATGTACCAATATTTTTGTGACGATATAGCCCACCCACCACCTGTGAGATATAAAATAAACCAGTCTGGTTAGCAAAGCCTATCGGTTGCACGCCAGCATTATTCATACTGCCCGGGCGAGCTAAGTTGGCACCTGGCTTGGTACTCGATACTTCTCCCGCTTCTCCGCGCGAGGAACCGCAGTCGCCCGGCTGCTTCTTCTGAAAAGCCCGCGCGTTGTGTGTGCCCCACGGGCTTTTCAAGAGTTTCGAATAGCGTGAAAAAACAGAGCCCGTGGGGTACAACCACAGACCAGATATCGAGATAGACAGCGAAAGTCTACCTACTTCGCGTGTTTTTAATAGGCGAACTCCGCTCATCCCGCCTCAGTCGCTCTCTGGCTGTTCGAATGTAAGCCGTGTACTAATAAACATAAAAATGCCTTACTGTGCCGTTGTGAATTGCAAAAACTCAAGCAATGTTGTTTCCAAAGAAAACAACGGCGTTACCTTTCATACGTAAGTAATTTTATTTCTGAAATTCGCCTAATTTATTTAATAATCAATTATTTTTAATTTCTTGTAGCGTCTCCCGTTTTTACTGAGATAGGTTGAACCATAGCGTATATTTCCCATGGACTTCATCCACTGCTGCTTCCACTTTACACAATTCATGGATATCTCTTTCGTAGCCCTCAATGAACAGTGAAGCAAACTATACTTTCGTTAACCTTACAGTTGCATGGTACAGTCGATTTGCTCATTTTTCTGTCGATTTAATCAGATAGTGTTGTACAATGCGACGATTCTTGCAAAATCGCTGGACGATTCGATTTTGTTGACGGAAGAATGATAATTCTGAGTTGCATTTTCATTGCAATCTATATTTTAGTAGTAGAATAACGTATATTTGAGATTGTTATGTATTCATTTTATGTTAATATATAAAAGAAGACTGAGTCACTGACTGACTGACTGACTGACATATCAAAGCACAGCCCAACCCGCTGGGTATAGAGATTCCGAATTTCGCAACTAGGTTCTTTATGAGGTCTGGGGGTGCACTGAGACAAGATTTTTAAAAATGTACCCCCTAAGGGGTTCAATGAAATGGGTGTCCGAAGTTTGTAATGAAACAGTTAATCGCGTCGCTTCATGAATTAAGAGTGGTGGCCTTGAATTAGTAATTCAAGGCCACCACTCTTAATTCATGAAGAACTCTTAATTCTTGAGGTGACCATTAAGAGTAAGAAAGTCAACATAAAATATTTAACTAAGATATCAAGAACTCACTTCTTCTGAGGGCATTCTGTGCATCATTGGTCATTGCATCAGCTTCATCCAAGATTATCAGCTTCGGGCCAGCTTTGAAGATAGTCCTTGTAGAAGCAAAACTGAGAATCTGCCCCCGAACAATGCCAATTCCACGGTCATCTGATGCATTTAGCTCCAAAACCTGTAAAATGTAATATAGATCAGTTTAATGCAGTCTCTATATAATAAAAATAATAAATTATAGTGGATATATGTTGCCACACAAACCATAGAGTTAAACTGCTGTGGAGTGTACATCTTCTTAGCGCATGCAAGGATGGTGGAGGTCTTGCCAGTTCCTGGCGGCCCGTAGAACAACAGGTGTGGCAGCTGGTTCTCATTCATGAACTGATTTACTGTTCAAACAGAATATTCATGTATGTAGCTAAATTTAATTTAATTTGAAACACCCCGAAAATAGGTCCACTTGTAACTAAATATCAGTGTACAACAAATCTAGGAATGGAAATTTCACCCACTTCTAGTTCTTTTATATTTAAGGAACTTGGTATGTATATGTAATTCAGATGAAAATACAATAATAATGTACCAACAAGCTGGTCTAATGGTGGAAATCAAAGGTGGGAGAGGGAACCCTATGATGCTTACTTGTAAACCCATCAAGAAGTAGAAAGGGTGTCTTTAGTTTTTAAACTACTAGTTATTTAGGAAATGAAACATGTCCTTTTTACTTCTACCCCATATATATCCTATATATGTAGCCTATGAGTTTTACGTTGTCAAAACTAGAATAAATAAAGCTACCTAATTTAGGGTCAGTGTCGATAAGGGGGCGGAAGCTTGGCGCCCCCTTATCTACACTTCAATCGAAAATAACACTTACTTGTTTTCACAATATCATCATGGGACACCAAATCTTCTAATTTTGAGGGTCGATATTTTTCTACCCTGAAGAGTAATAATGAGATTAATGAGGCATGAACTGAACTTTGCTGTATTTCGGGACACACCTATCCCAGTCATAATAGACAATAGGAAGTGGTTAGAACAGACCTCAGAAACAAGTCGGTGCCTCAGAAAATAGTTGCGGTGATTGTAGGTTAGACAATTTTTACTTGCAATTATAGAAGTAGTATATTAAAAGGGTAAAAAACATCGACTACATACGTTTAAATAAACCTTTAATCCTATAAAATATGCTAATTATGCAAAAGACCAATTGTTTTGTATAAATTGGTTTTAAAAAACGTTTGGGTCTATGAAAGTAACTTGATTATGTTCTAAACTTAAAGTTTATCCTACTAACCATGGCAAGTTCTTGTTACCTTCTCCTACAGTCATTTTAAAGATTTTGTAATTAATTTACAAATAATAAACAAAACAGTCGCAGCGGTTAATATGTACCGCGCGCTAAATCACTCCTAAATTGTTATTTGACATTTGTATTTTTTTTCCGTATCTTTAACCTTACCGCAGACAATTATTCTTTTTTTTTGTAATGTTTTTTCCTTTATGGAAAAGGCTAAGAGCTTAAGCCCATACCGCCTGGTCTTATTTTAATTTCTTTTCTTCTCTTCATATTGATTGAGGCTAAAAGCCTTGTCTTTCCATAGGTATTTTCTTCAGTCTTTATTATATATTCGAGGCACATAGCCTTGTCTAACGTATTTATTCTTTAACTTCATAACCAGTATGTTTAGGTCAATCCGTGTTGTCAAATCAGGTATCAATTTTCCTCCAGTATTTATAGGTCACATCCGAGTTGTCAAATCAGGTAGTATAGTATTCCGGTGTATTATTATTTTTCAAATAACTCCAATGGTACTCTTGATAAAATTATAAATAGGGTAAAATGCTTCTATATTCTTAAGAAGATCCTGAATAGAGCGCGGGACATCCAGGGCTTCTTTGTAAATGTTCAATAAGCTGTCAATGAATACTAGTCTTTGTATATTGAATTGAGGGCAATCAAAAAATATATGATTTAGAGATTGGTTTTCAGAATTACAAAATGTACAATTTGGGGAAGGAATCATTTTCAATCTATGTAAATGTTCATTAAATCTGCCATGTCCAATTCTCAAACGACAAATTGTTGTGTAAAAGTTTCTATGTAGATATTTTCCGACGATAAACCATGGTCTCTTAATGTCCGAGTTAATATAGCTGTACCATTTTCCTTTTATTTGTGTCGTTTCTCTCCAATGAAGCATCCATTGATGTTTAATATTCGTTCTAATGTCGGTTTTGCAATCTGAAGCTGGCAACTTAATGTTTTTGACAGGTATTTGGTGAATATTGGTTTTTTATTATAGAGCTGGCAAGTTTACCAGCGAGTTCGTTGCCAGAGACGCCAATGTGAGATGTGTCCAAAACAAACTTATTTCTCTATCTTGATTTAGCCAAAGCCTACTAATTTTCTGCCTTATGTTATAAATAATATAGTTTGTGCTACCATTGTATGTGGGATTTGACAGTGCCATTAAAACGCTCATGCTGTCCGAAATTATCAACCATTTCTTGAAACTGAGGTTAGTTGATTCTATATATTCTAAAGATGCATAAATGGCTTGAGCTTCTGCTGTGTATATACTTGCATTTGATTGCAATCTGAACCCATGTCCCAATTTAGTGACAGGATCATAGTAAGCCATGGAGACGTTTTCGTTACATTTCGAGCCATCTATAAATTTGTCTAAACTCTCTGTGTTCATCCAATTTATTGTAAACTGCATATTTATCACTCAGTGTCCTATCTATGTGAATCTTTAACCCACAGAATTTGCTCTCATATGATCCTTCATAACAAGGCAAAGTACTACTATTGTAGATATTATATTTACTCTTATAAGTTAAAGTTTCTTGAATGTTACAAGTTAAAAAGTTATTAGAGTTAAGCATTAGTAGTTTAGAAAGAAGGAGATTGCCATCTTCAGACAACTCGTGGACCGTGATCAGTGTTGACGCGTTGCAAGCGGCTCCACAGAAAAAAATATTTCAACGCGTCATTTTCAAACAAAACGTTCGGAGTTTTAGCTTGAGTTGCTGATAAACGTTGCCGCTTATAAGAAAATTACATCAACAAGTGTTATCTGCTGTAAATCAAGAGTTTTCAGTGATTTTAGTGAAAAGTGGGCTAGTGATTTCGAGAATGTGGGCAGTCAACAAAATTGTCACTGACTAGTCTTCTACCTTCGCCAAGTATCGGCAAACGACGGGTCCATTGGTAGCGAATATTCACCCACCCTACTACACCACTCCGTGGCCCAGTGGTTAAGAACCGCGGTCGTCGTCAGACCGTCGTCGTCGTCGTAGGGTTCAATCCTCAACGGAAGCCGTCATTTTTTGTTTTTGGGAAGAATTGTAAATTAACTTTTTCTTTGTTTTTTATGTTTAGTTTTTTATTTTTGTTGTTAGAGTACATTTTTTTTTTTTATAACTTGACATTTTATGATAACTTGACTTTATAATATCGCAATGACTTGCTTGACAGCATGATGTTTATATTTTAATGCTTTATATTTGTTATTAAAAATGACATGTGATAATTTTTGGTACTATGGATGTTTCGAGGGCAGTATGTCCTCATTGCCCCCCCGGTTCCTCAAGGGAATTTGTTATTCCGCGTGGTTTAAATGTTCACATTAGCCGTGTACACAGAGATGTCCAGCCTCAACCGTCTCAGGGTGGTGGTGGGCCGGTTGGTGGGGACGTTAATACCCAATCGCCGTCGCTCAATGATTTGTCTTCCTTGAGAAAGGGTGTTAGGGTTCTTAAGCATGTCCCGAAGGGGGCGAGATGCTTGGCGGCAGGGAAGCTGTCGGAGCTCATCGAGAGGTGCGTACAGACTAATGAGACTACAGATTGGTTCGATCTGCTTACATTTTCGTACACTTGTCTCAGAGTCCCATCTTCCGAAGACAGAACCCGGTCCCTTACCTCTAAGGTGAAGGACAATATTACCGCTGGTACTTTGATCGGCCATCTGTCTTCGGATGTCCGTCCGACTAGAAATAGTAATTTTCGACGGCGTGCTTTTTACAAGCACGTTGAGTCCAAGGTTCACGATGGTGACCTGGATGGTGCTGTGCGGATCCTCTTGTCAGACTGCTCTGTGGCAGAGGACAATGAGGAGACCCTAGAGTCGTTACGACTCAAACACCCCTCACCATCCCGTGCCCTTCATTTCCCTCCGGACCCGTGCCTCTCGAGTGAGTTTTTGGCGGTTGAAGCGGCTGACGTTTTGGAGGCAATCAAGTCATTCAATAACGGGTCCGCAGCTGGCCTTGATGGGATCCGTCCCGCGATTCTAAAGGAGTTAACTGCTGCTGGCGCTGGGGATGGCGGTGCAACTCTCCTACGTTCACTGGTCCATCTGACCAACTTTATGCTCAGGGGAATGGTCAACAGAGAAGTATGCCCCTTCCTTTACGGCGCTTCCCTCTGTGCCTTGAGTAAGAAGGACGGAGGTATTCGGCCTATTGCAGTCGGGAGCGTGCTAAGACGTCTGGTGGCCAAACTCGGTTGCAAAGCTGTTAGGTCTGATGCATCGTCTTTACTTCAGCCGCAGCAGTTGGGATTTGGAGCACCCTTGGGTTGCGAGGCCGCAATTCACGCCACCCGGTCGTTTTCGTTCGACCCGGGAAACAATAACAACGTTATTGTAAAGGTTGACCTTCGAAACGCGTTCAATACAGTTGAACGTGACGTCATTTTAAATAAGGTCAATCAATTTGTTCCGTCTCTCTATCCATTTTTGCATCAGTGCTACTCGGGTCCGAGTAATCTGTATTTTGGGGAGAACCTGGTGGAGTCGCAGGTGGGTGCGCAACAGGGTGATCCCTTGGGACCGTTGATATTCAGTTTGGCGATACAAGATGTAGTCAAGTCCGTGAGGTCCCCCTTAAACGTTTGGTACCTGGATGACGGTACAATCGGGGGTCCTCCAGATGTAGTCCTTGCCGACTTGGACGTCCTTATTCGCGGTCTTGAGGACTTGGGCCTTCACCTGAACCCGCAGAAATGTGAGCTATATCCCTGCTCCGGTATTTTGCAACAGGACTTAAAAGCGGAGTTTGAGGCTTTAGTCCCAGGGGCGAAGGTCCTGGACAAAACAGATTTCACCCTGTTGGGGGCGCCTATCTTTGCGGAAGGTGTGCCGGCCGTCTTGCGAGGTAAGATGGAAGCCTTGGTTGGGGCTTTGCCACATTTGAAGGAGCTTTCCGCACATGTGGCCCTCACAATTACGCGGAATTGTTTATCCCAGCCAAGGTTGACTTACTCATTGCG
The DNA here is from genome assembly GCA_949825045.1 of Argyresthia goedartella. Lineage (NCBI taxonomy): Eukaryota > Metazoa > Arthropoda > Insecta > Lepidoptera > Argyresthiidae > Argyresthia > Argyresthia goedartella. Next base: position 26,661,666 of record OX463812.1, on the reverse strand, counting down.
TACGGCCCCGGTTTGGCTAGCCAGAAGGGAGGCAGATTCATACGACGATTCATTGAGACATATTCTGGAGTGTATTTTGAATGTTAAACTGTCTCCCTCTCAGTGGTCTCAGGCTGCACTACCCATCAGGTTCGGTGGTCTCGGCGTTCGTCGCCTACAGGACACGGAGCTCCCCGCTTTCTTGGCATCTTCGCATGGGGTGTTTAAACTTGTCACTCGCATTTTAAACATTAATGGTGACAATTTAAACATTCCGTTTGCGGCCGAGGCCTTGCGGCTGTGGCGTGTCCGTTGCCCGGGGAGAGATGAGCCAGAAAAGCCAGGCGTTCAGCGAGCCTGGGATGAGGAGATTTGCAAGGCTTCCCTTGACGGTTTGGTGGAGCAAAGCACAGGTGCCGAACTTGCTCGCCTCCGTGCAGCTTCCCAACCAGAGTCAGGCGCCTGGCTACATGCGTTGCCATCTCCGCAGTTGGGCACCTTTTTAGATGACAACTCCCTGCGTGTGGCCGTGGCGCTTCGTTTAGGCTGTGATATATGCGAACCACATCGCTGTGTTTGCGGTGCCGCAGTAGATTCGCTGGGGCGTCACGGGCTGCATTGTGTTCGGAGTGCAGGCAGACTCTCTCGCCATCACTCTATTAACGACATCGTCCGGAGGGCTCTCGTCTCTGCTAACATTCCGGCGGTTCTTGAACCTCCTGGTTTGTGTCGCAGCGACGGAAAGCGTCCGGATGGTTTGACGTTAGTCCCGTGGGAGAGGGGTCGCTGTCTTCTATGGGATGCGACCTGTGTGTGCACGTTTGCCCCATCCCACATCGGCTCAACTGTGGTAACTCCGGGTGCTGCTGCTGAGTTTGCGGCACGGCAGAAGTGCACTAAATACGCGCAGTTAATGGGTAGTTATCTGTTCGTTCCTTTGGCCGTCGAGACTACTGGGGTATGGGGTTCGCAGGGTAGGGCCTTTGTCAGGGACATTGGGCGTCGCTTGAGGGACCGAGGTTTTGACAACCGCTCCGGGGCTTTCATGGTCCAGAGAATCTCACTCGCTGTGCAGCGCGGGAACGCCGCCAGCGTGATGGGCACCTTTGGACCGGGAGATTCTTGGGGCGGTCTGTTTGTCTAATTGTTTTATCCGTGTTGTATTTTATATGACGAAACTCTGGTGAAATTTGACATTTTATTTTACTGTTAGAATTAGTTTTATTGTTTGTAATTTTTTATTGTAATTTAATGTAATTTTAATTATAATTTTATATTGTAATCTATTGTAATCAGAATATGTAACAAAAGTTGTTTTATCCAATCTTCAGACAACAACTTGATAATGAAATTAAGTTTTAAATTATTGAATCTGATCATTAATGGACACAAGTTACACTCAACCTGCATTGAATTAATTGGAGATGACTTAAAGGCTCCTAAGATTAATCTTAAATTTATATTTTGGATCTTTTCAAGTTTATCTACTAATTTTGGATCTATACAATAACAGAAAAAACCATAGTCAAAGTGACTTCTTACAAGGGCTTTGTATAGAGTTAAAAGAATCTTAGGATCGGCACCCCAATGGCTGCCAACCAAAGATCTTAAAGTGATGGTAGCTCTTACAGCTCGTTCCGTTATGCAATCAACATATCTACACCATGAGAGATTCTGTGTAAAAACTACACCCAAAAATGTTATTTGAGATTGAATTGGTAAAAAGTTATTGTCATATTGTAGCTTTACTGGGATGACTTTTTTCTTTGAGAATATGACTACTTTACTTTTAGCTGCACTAATTTCTAGATTTAAATATTGAAAGTTACTTTCAATATGTAATTTTTCCAGTGCTAAATTTAATTTTTGAGTTGTGTGTGTGTGATGTTATTACCACTGCAATAAATAGCCAAATCATCGGCAAACTGTAAGTTGCTGACTTCTGTTCCTAACATTTCATTGAGCCTGTGGATGTAGAGAATATACAATAAAGGGCTCAAAATGCCACCTTGACAGACGCCTTTAGTTGACAATCTAGGCCCAAAAATATTATTGCAACTCATCTTAACATAAACTTCTCTTCCACTGATAAACTCATAAATCCACCTAACACATTTTACAGGTATTCCCAAAGAAGAAAGAATGGTACATAAAACATAATGATTAATGTTATTGAATGCTCCTACAATATCGGAAAAAATACAGACAAGATGTTTATTACTGTTAACCGCAACGTCAGTATCATGGAAGAGATGCCCTATACTTTCTCTTGCTGACCGACCGCGACGAAACCCGAACTGATTTCTTGGAAGAATATGATTGGATTCAATATAAAACTCAAGACGTTGTTTCATATATTGCTCAAAAAGTTTACCTGCACAAGATGTTAATGCAATGGGACGGTAAGAGTCTGCATCATTTGGATCTTTTCCTGCTTTTAGAATTGGAACCAAGCAATCTTGTTTCCACTCTTTTGGAATTATTGATTGTTCCCAGAGTAAATTTAAAATATTTAAAAATTTCACAAGGCAATCTGTTTCCAGTTTTTGAAACATTTTGTAAGAAATGCAATCTCAACCAAAGCTTGTGTCTTTACGTGACTTGATAGCTGCTTTTAACTCATCTATGGTGAATGGATTGATAATGTAACTATTGGTGGGGTTTACGGAAGAAGTATTATTTATTTGCATTGGTTGTGAAACAAAGTCAGGTGTATATTTACTTAAAAAGTTATTTTCAACACACCTGCTCGTAAAGTAGGTCTTATTACAGCGTATTTACACTGACAATGCAGAATATTACCCATGCCGTGCCTTTTACATTACATTATCGCACTAGTGCCTTTTCATTACATATCTTTTTAAATATTAGCAAGAAGTATTAATGTTTCGAAAACAGCTAAGTAGTTATTTGCGTAAATATAAAATTCAATTCAAAATGTGATAAATAATTAAAGAGTTTCATGAAACTGCTTGTTAGCTTGTTGGTACTTATATTTTGACGGTGTATTTTTACCTATAAATACCCAATTTCAAAATTTATAAATATGTGGCTGATTAGCTACTTTGCCGGTGCCCTTATCTCAGACTTGCGCGCGCATGCAGCGCTGAGCGCGCGAAAAAATAAAATTACCATCTTTTAAATGGGTTTCTGTTTTTTAAGTTTATTCACAGTATTGCCTTTCGTTAGTGTTGTTTTGTAAAATGTCGAATTTAGATAACGAAGAATTACTTATCGAGTGTACGCCGCCAGATATCATAGTTGAAGCGCAAAATGCGAGTGATAGTCTTTTGCCCTCAAAATCAAAAGATAAATACATGCAAGCCTACGCAAATTTCATTCAATGGAAAAATAGCAAAAATGCAAGCTCTTTCTCAGAGAATGTGTTCATGGCTTACTTTAGTGAACTGGCGAAGAGGTATAAACCTAGTTCGCTTTGGTGTATATATTCTATGTTGAAGAGTACCGTGCAGAATAAAAATGCAATTGACATCAAAGCGTACACCAATCTAACTGCATTCTTGAAAAGACGTTCAGACGGCTTTTACAGTCGAAAATCCAAGGTTTTAACACCTAATGAAGTGGAGAAGTTCATTAAAGAAGCACCGGATAATCAATATCTAGCGACAAAGGTCAGTTCCACTATTTAGTTTTGTATTCATTATTATAATATTTGTAGGCGGTATTGTGAGTGTTGATATAATAGGAACTAAGTACGATTATTATAACTTAATTATGATTTTATCTATTTTCAGGTCGCATTAATATTCGGAATTACTGGTGCCTGTAGGCGTCAGGAATTAAACAACATTACGACAAAAGATATAGAGAATCACGGAGCTTGTCAAAATTCCGAACACTGAAAATAAAATTCCTCGGTCATTTACTATTCACGGACCATTTTATGAAATAGTGAAAAAATATGAAACTTTACGTTCAACAAAAGGAAAATCTGACCGGTTCTTCCAAAATTTTCAAAACGGCAAATGCACGAGTCAGCCTATCGGAGTGAACAAATTTGGATCGATGCCTAGAGAAATTGCCAAGTTTTTAGGCTTACCACAGGCTGACGCTTACACCGGACACAGTTTTAGGCGGACTTCAGCTACATTGCTGGCTAATTCAGGAGCCGATATATTGACTTTAAAACGCCATGGGGGATGGCGATCTAATAATGTCGCCGAGTCATATATTGAGGACTCCATCCAAAATAAAGCCGACATAAGTGCCAAAATAACACAAGCAATCCATTTGGAGCCACAATCCAAGAAGTTATGCCCTGAACCGCGTCCATCCACCTCATATGCCAATGATGATTTGGGATTTCATACATTTGCTAATGATGAAACGCAATGTTCTTCTACCTCCTTTCAGAATGTTGCATTATCACCGACATTTACAGTTACCCAAGAACAAAGCAATGAAATAATTAATAATACAATTAAACATACAGTACAAATGCCTCATAAGGCGGTAGCATATCATTTCAATAATTGTACTTTTAATAACTTTTTCAATAATTAAAGTTTTTAAATAAATGTGAACTTTTATTTACTTTTCCTCGCAAGTGTGTTGAAAAACGTCGTATGAAACACGTGAGCATTGGTCATTACACTTCTCGTCTCCATTAAGCCTTCGCCTAATGACCAACATACCACACTTGTATCATAATGTACTATTATCCAAAATATTTCATTATTATTATTTAGTTTCGTACTTTTACTGTAGGATTTATTAAATTTACGCATAGTTTTCCAAATTTTAGAATTTGGAGTGGATCTATTTATTTCAGTACAGTATTCCTTCCAACTATTTAATCTTTCTAATTTAATAATAAGTTTTTTCTCAGCCTGCATTTTTTTAAAATTAATATTGTTTAAATCACTAGGATCTTGTTTAGATATAATAAAAGCTTCCTTACTTTTTTGAACTGCATTAGCACACTTTTCATTCCACCATGGCAGAGGAGGATGCCGGTATTTAAAATTGCTTCCTGTCTGTTTCGAGCTATTATTATTCATATTTGAATTTTGGGCCTGACTTCTAAACATCGATTGATTAATAGCTTTATGAATGATATCACAATAGTCATAGTAAGACTGTAGAGGATCGTTATGGTTAATAATAAATTCTTTAAGCATAGTGTTTTGGCGAGCTTTGAAAACTTATTCCAATTTACTAGCCGTAGATTAGGTCTTTTGAGTGCAGCTGTGTTATTTTGAGAAATAAAGTTGTTTGTAGAAGAATCAGTGATAGTGTTGAACAAAATCTCAGTTATTGTGGGTAGATGATAACTTCCCAGGGGATCATCATATACTGTCCAATTGCAATTAAGGGCTATAGAGGGACTGACTATTGTTAAATCCAAACCATTTGGTCTCCAGTTATTTGTACCTACAGTTGTTGGTTGTGTGTCATTTAATAACACTAAATTGCATTCATTTACAGCGTCGAGGACATCACTTCCACGAGGACTGACAGATTGGCAACCCCACATGGTATGATGTGCATTGAAATCACCTGCTACTAAGCATGGTTGTGGTAAGGTATTAATAAAATGATAAAAATTTTGTTTTTCTTAAAGTAGGACTACAATTTGTCGGGATATAAAGACTGGCCATTGATAATGAACTGTTATTAAAGTTTATTTTGATAGCAATATTCTGAAGTGAATCATCAAAAAATGTTTTTAATCTCTTGTATTGTATGTTGTTACGAATGACTATGGCAACACCATTGTGTTTATTGCCACAATCATTGCGTTATATTGAGTATCCTTTAATATTTCAACGTTGTGTAGGCTTGAGCCAAGTTTCGCAAACTAAAGCTATGTCAATATTATTTTCATACAAAAATTGAGTAAAAATATGACGAATACATAACAGACTTTGAGCATTCCACTGTACTATCTTTAATTTGTCTGTGAATTTGTACTAATGTTCTTGGTATCACTGGAGTTGAAAAAATCGCTTAAAACATCTAACACATTTTTATGTTATAATTTTTATAATGCTTTGCACTAAGAGATTCAGTGCCTTGTCATTTGATTTTAATAATGTCAAGAGATCAAGAGGCTTCTTAGGGCCGAGAGGTGGTAAATTTCCATTTTTGAATATGTCAGCGAATGATGGTGTCTGAACTTTTTGTCTGTTTTCTTGTATTTTCTTTTGCTTAATTGGACACTGAGCTGAAATGCTAACGTGATTGCCATCGCAATGGAAGCATTTGGCCTGTTCGATCGGAGTTTTACAAACTTTATATGAGTGGTCTTCTCTACAGATGGAGCAGCGCTCGGAGTTCTTGCAAAACTTTGCTAAATGGCCATACCTGAGACACCGGAAACATTGTTTGACTGGTGGAACATACGCTGAGATGTCATGCCGCCAACCGTCCAAATCTACGTAGTCTGGAAGAACTGACGTCGCGAAGGTGATGGCTACTGTCTGCAGCGGCTGTTGAATGAAGTTATCATCAACTTTGGTCCTTTTTGTGAATCTTCTAACAGATATTATTTTCTTGTAACTTGATAGCATTGTGAATATCTTTTTGTTTGTCAAGTTGGTGGGTACATTTTTAATTATACCAGTAATTTCAGTGCTTGAAGCTGATATATTGGCCTTAAATTGGTAGTCTTTTAAAAATGTAGCATTATTCAAGAAGGCATTAGCAAGGCTGGCTTTTTCGAAGTATATGGCAATTTTGAACTTGTTCATTGACCTAAGATATTTGATTCCTTTATTAAACCTTTTGATACAGCTAGATATGGACATTAGGTCTCGGGTTCCTATAGGTATATCCGCATTGGAAGACTCTACGAATACTACAAATTCTGTAGCACCGGAATCCTCAGGGTATCGTCTCTTATAATCTGTTACCAGATAAGGTTTGTACTTATCTGCGCTTTCGACCTCTGACTCGGACGACGACGTGGAGTCTCCTTCACTTTTCTCTTCAGCCTCATCTTTTTTTCTCTTTCTTGTTCGCGCCTTCCCCATGATTGGTTTCTTTTTATTTGTCTCCAGACGCCCTTTATTTCTAAAAACCCCGATTGATACACGAGTAATCGATGAAATTAATAAAAACTTCGAAAATCCCGCCTGGTTATTTCAATGGTTTCCCGCGCTTTTCTTCTTGTATTTTTTTTCCGTATCTTTATCCTTACCGCAGACAATTATTCTCTGTCTACGATCCTTACGTACAGGCAAAGGCCTAAAAGCCGTAGAGCCTAGAGGCTTACTATACCTCGCGCCACGATTTATGAGCAGTGATAGGAATAGGTAGGGATTAAACTTAGAATATAGAGAAGCAATAGAGACTTCCTTACGACAATATTTTTTTCCGGGACATCTGCTCCAAGATACGGGACCTCACTTAAGTAGGTACATTAAAAAATAATGTTATTCGGAATAAGTAATTGGTCTATGTTTACCTAAAGTTTGAGACTAGAACACAGAGTCGTTACAACCACCAAATTTTCTGAGTTTTTTTTGGTGAACATTTTGAAAATTACTTGATGATCTTAAAACTATTTATATAAATATTTTATATGAAGCCGCACACGTTTTGAAGTAAATATCTGCTTTTTCGTTCGTTCTTGACCACGTTTCTTGAGAGTTCTAAAGTTCAAGTGTATAATTGAAAAAAATATTGCGGCCACTGGCTTTAAAATAATTAAACAGACATATATCATTTCAACATTCTCTATATGTATGTTACACGGAGATAGAGGATAATCATTTTTAAAAACGAAAGGTATTTGTCTTTTATCTCACTAAAAGATCACTAAATAAAAGTTTATTTCAAAATCTGCGTAAAGAAGTCTCTGTTCCTTCTCTATGTTCCTCGAAGTTTAAGTTAATAAGCCCTATCTATTCCTATCACTGTTTATAAGCAGGAGCCTTGAATGCGCAGTAGTCACTTTTCAATACCTGTACATATGCGTAGTAATTCCCGCTATCGTCACCCAGCGCTCTTAATTCGTGGCGCGAGGTATACCAACTTCTAAGAAACATCCCTTTTCCGTGCAGTTCAAAAGCAGGCCTTAAACAGAACAGCTTAAAATGGTAAATGACGATCGTAAAGGTGAACCGACGTTGCACTGCTAGTCCTGCTAGTATATATTTTTTGTAGATTTTTCACTCTCTTACTTTAAAAGTTAAAGGGGGGGAGGGTAAATTTGTCCACTTTGGAAGGGTCTGTCTCTTTAACGATTTACTTTGAGGGAAAATGGTTTCAGGAACTTCAACTTAATTTTTAAAGACCTATCTATAGAGAACCCACACAATATAGGTTTGATGAAAAAAAATTTTTTTTTCAGTTTCATGTATTTTTTTTTTTTATATAAACATCGTAAAGCGGTTTACTGAATACATCTACATACCAAGTTTCAACTGTGAAGTTCTAATAGTTTCTGCATACAGTTGCTTTGTTTCTCTACGGAACCCTAAAAAGCGGTCACTTACACGCATATCATAAAAACCGAGAGAATCAAGCATAAACAAATCTTTCAATAAATTAAACTCGTCCTAGTAGTCATACAAATAAAGTCTAATCGAAATCATAGAAGAAATTGAAAAACTTGTTTCGGGGAATCCACTGGTTATGTTGTGTTGCCAACACAACAAAAAAATATGCACTTTTTTATGAGTGCGATCTTTCCAACTAGAATAATTATGAAAATTATTCTAGAAGTTGAATGTAGTATACGTCTAGCAGCGAGTTATGAGCGGTGGCCTTGAATGCGCAGTAGTCACTTTTCAATACCTGTACATATGGGTAGTTATTCCCGCCAACGTCGCCCAGCGATCTTAATTCGTGGCGCGAGGTATACCTTACGACTTACTGAATCAACCTAATTTATTTATTTATTTATTTATTTATTTATTTAATAGAGTCTTTTACAAGAAATACGCTAAAAAACCATTTAAAATTCCTTAATTATGACATAAGATTTGCGCTTTCTTAATTAAAAAAGACCACAGCATGCATTGCGACTATACATATGGATAATTAAAAAAAAAACTATAATTACGGGACTCTAAGGCACATAATATCAATAGCCATAGACAAATTATACAATAACATTTCAATAAAATAAAATTAAAATAAAATTAAAATTAAAATAAAATTATGGCAAATTATATCAGTTAAAATTTATAATAAAAGTGACCCTTTTAAAACTATAGCAGTGACGATCTACTCCAGATTGATTTTGCTGATACATGCTTTGAAGCTGTTAAGGCGCGCGAAAATATCCATCTCAGCTTCTGGTTCACATTCTTTGGCCCTGAGATCATTGTATAGCTTGCATAGTCTATGCAGCGGCGCGTTGGAACCTAGATTGGTTTTAACCGAAGGCGTGAAAAAAAGTCTGTAGTTCGACCGAGGGAGTTTCTTTGGTGTGCAGAATGATATTTTAGTCAATAGATCCGGACAGTCGAGACTTCCGTTGACCAGTTTGTGTAGAAAGATTAAGTCAAGTTTTTTTCTACGTGCTGCCAGTGTGTCAATATTATAGTAATTCAAGCGCGAGTCATAACTGGGTAGCCTCTTCGCTTTGTTGTCACCATAGGCTAAGTGGTAAAGAAATCTTTTCTGTACGCTTTCTATCCTGTTGGAGTAAATATTGTATTGCGGGTTCCAGACCACGCTACAGTACTCAAGCTGTGAGCGTACCAGTGTGTTGAATAAACTGATCTTTGTAGAAGGTTCCCTGAAATTCTTGCTGTTGCGAATGACAAACCCTAGTGTTTTTAGGCTTTTAGATGTAATTTTCGCAATGTGTTTATCAAATTTTAGCCGACTATCCAGCAATACGCCCAGATCACGGATAGAATCAAGGTTTTTTAGTTCATCATCCCCGATGTGATATGTTCGGTGGTTGGCGATGTTGTTTCGAGTAAAGTGGACACAATAACACTTTTCAGCGTTTAGTGACATGTCATTATTGACGCACCATTCGCTCAGTTTAACGAGGTCGTCCTGTAAAAGGTTCGAATCCTTTAGTGAGCTAATAGGCCTGGTCATCTTAAGGTCGTCAGCAAACAAATGAAATTGTGAGTGCCTGAAGCAGCTACCTATGTCGTTGACAAAAGCATTAAACATGATTGGACCCAGATGAGAGCCCTGAGGGACTCCCGAGTGAGCCTGAAATGCAGTGCTGGTATGCCCGCAAATTGCCACTCTGCACTTTCTGCCCTCTAGATACGACTGTAGCCATTTGATAAGGCTGCCGCCGATGCCAAGCGCTGACAGTTTGCCGATTAGTAGCCTGTGATTAACTCTGTCGAATGCCTTACTAAAATCAGTATAGATTACATCCGTGGGGATACGGCGGTCCACTGTGTGGCAAATATCTGTTTGATAGGAAACCAAGTTCGTAGCCGTTGAACGTGACGTCATAAAGCCATGCTGGTTTGGTATTATGTACGGCTTTAGGAACCAAGTAAGATGTTTACAAACGAGTTTTTCGAAGACTTTACCCATGACGGCGAGGATAGATATGGGTCTGTAATCCGATACAAGATTTTTCTGACCAGACTTGAATATCGGAACTACCAATGCGTCCTTCCAATCTTGTGGAAATACGCCATCTGTTAATGAGCGATTATAAATATGACGAAGGGGGATGGCAAGTGCGGTTGCTGTTTTAGAGATGAAAACAGAAGGTATACCGTCCGAGCCTGCTCCTTTATAAGGATCAAGTCCTTTTAGGGCTCGGAGTACCTCCGTATCAGAGAAACTAAGGTTGTTAAGAAAATGAGCTGAGTTTGTAGTGTCAAAATTAGTTGTGGATGTTGAAGTCGTCTGGCTGTCTTTCTTATATACACTGGAGAAGTTCTTAGCGAAGAGATTACATATGCTGTTTATGTCACTTACGTTGATATCCCCTAGTTGCATCTGGGAGGGATAGCCACTCGAGCCTCCCCTTTTTGCTTTTAGAAATGACCAAAATACTTTTGGGTTAATTTTAATAGATGCTTCTAGACGGGTAATGTATTTGCAGTACGAGTGTCGTTGTAGTTTTGAGCAACTGCTGCGTAATAGCTCAAATTCGAAAAGATCCAAAGGATTGCCATATTTCTTAAACTTTATATGTAGCTTAAACTTTTCCTTTAACATGCGGATAAGATGGTTTGAGTACCACGCAGGGAATCTTTTACGGGTGTTTTTTGTTAGGGGGACATGTTTCTTTATTAGGTCACGAACTGCAGTGTAAAACACGTGTACCATATCGTTGACTGAGGCGCAGTATCTGAATGAGTCAAGCCAATCAATTTTGTTTAGATGGTCCACAATAAGGTCGTAATCTGCCTTATAGAAGTTAGGTCCAATAATCCAATAGAAAATCCACCAGCCACTAAAACCATTTTTGGACCGCTAAAATGATAGTCTAAACCACTATATCTAGTGGAAAATCCACTGAGTTGGCAACACTTGCACCCTGACTGATTGGAGTGTGTTACCGACAAACAATCCTATGAAGTACCGCTGCCACAGGGTAAAAGCGCACACATCAAACTTTTTTTACTTTGAAATTATCATATATTGCAAATTACTAAGATAGGTTACCTACCTAGTATACCATAGTATACCATATAACATGTTTCATCACAATTCTCGTGATTTTTTGTAAGCAGGTTCGATAATTAAATAGTTTTTTTTTTATTTAGTTTTTGGAAATTTTACAAAATGGACGAGATATGACGGGTTGAAACTTCTAAATAAACCGCTACAGCCCAAGTTGGATTTGTGAAAATTGTAAAAATGACAAAGGCTATTTAATTTTAGTGAAATAATAACAGGTTGAATTTCAGATAGCAAAATGTAGTTTACAAAGTTACTGGTGCGGCTTCTTTCATACTCCATGTACGTAACCAGGTGCATTCATAAATTTAATAGATAAAGTAGAGTATGTAACTGTACATAACTAGGCATTAAAACACTCGTATGATGTTGTAATTTAAACCCACACTCGAATTTTGATGCCCTCCATTCTGTATCAGGCCTATAAACTACATAGGTATAACTTAAGAGTACCTACATAAGCGAAAGAGACTAGTCACCACAGGAAATCCTAGCGTGGGGTCTAGAGAATCCATAAAAATAAAAGTTATTAACTCATTTCACTTGTGAAACGTTTTGACAGTACAAGCGACCGGCGACCGGGAGCCGGACAATTGTTTCATAGGTATTGAACTTTCTTACAAAACAATAAGGTTCAACAACGCGGGCCATTTTTGTATGGCATTTATGGAGGGTTTATTATTATTTACTATACTCTTATTAAGCTGGATAAAAAGAGAAAGGCAGTACATTGAACCACATTCTAATTACATAATTATTTGACCTCTATACTAATAAAAATTCATTTTTATTAGTATAGAGGTTAAATAATTATTCTTCGTTCACGATGAAACTAAAAACTATGATATTAGGCGCATTTACCCTATTATTAAGTAAACGAGTAAGCATCCGGCCGCCCTCAGAACGGATCGGCGACCGACGCGACGTCGAATTGGCCGCCGCCACCTCGCGCGGCGACCGATTCGATCCGGTCGCCGATACGTTCTGAGGGCGGCGCGTTGACTGTTTACACCATGCGTTGGCTTGCGAACGGATGCGGTAGAACTGATCGTGTAAATCCCCTTTAAATGTCTCTGAAACTGCTGAATGAAAACGTTTTAAGCACCATGAGTGGCCCAACGTTGGAGCAGAAGACTTGGGGCTAGAATTCTCCTTCTTAATGGCTTACCTAACGGTGGACGGCCCCACGCGCGACGCGGATGGCTAGACACAAGTGAGTTCCTACTTCTGTGTTTTATTCTACTTATTCTAGAAATACTTGGTTGCTAGTGCTAAGAAGCAACAAAATGTTCTCAAGAACTTCACAATTTGGTCAAGATCTCTTTCAAATACACTTGAAACTAGTAAAATTAACCTAAAAAGAGATAAGCAAATTAAAAGAAGAAGTACCTACTTTATTACTTCTTCTGGCTCAAAACAGGATCTAATAATTATACCACCACTATCCAAACTTTTAGCTTGTTTTACTTCTAGAAGTAAGTACTTACTTCTAGAAGTGTTTTCTATTTGTTTTAATGTTTGCAATAAGATATTCTTAATATAATAAGTATCTTTTTTTTTCAGGCAATCTAGCACCAATTCCTCAACTCACCAATCGCCTCAGCGCTCTTCAACACAAGGCCCCTACTCTAGCCAGTGCAAAAGTTAGGAAGGCTGAAATAGAGTGGTGAAATGATAAAAGATGCTGCCTGCTGAACATGTTCAAATGGAATTAAATGTAGGGATATAACTAGAATCTAACCATTAGATATGCGCAACTGCAATTGGTACCTATATCAGACTAAATGGTTTCTAGAGTAACAAATGCTTATGTATGATTATGTGTGATATATTTTGACATTGAAATCTCAGTTTTATTAACATGTTGAATCCCAGTCACCTGAAAAATTAAATGCATTTTTCTAAACCCATGATAACTAAGTGCCACTAGCTAGAAAGCGGAATAAGACTTAACTCGAGTAAACTATGACAACTCCATATAAATTTATATTCATAAGAAAAGATCGTTACAATTCAATTACAGTCGTATAAATACAGATTAAATTCTAACATATTGCATTAATTTGTGACAATTTTCCTTTCTATTCTATGGGTTACAGAGAGATGTTCACAGGTAAGTGAATGTCAACTCTGATAAAGCCTGCTTTCCCCGAAACAATTATATATTTATATTATTATTAACAAATAGGTAATAAGACTAGTTTCTCTATGTAGTACACACATGTAAATTGGCTACCGGCTGGTTAGTTCGTGAATTGTGAAATATGTAGGAATGAATTGATTTGGCTAGATATGAATGGGCTACATTTCATAATTCTTTATTGCACAAAGATATATAAAAAGTTACATTTGTGGAAAACAAATGTACAAAGGCGAGCTTATCTCTAGAAACAGATTTCGTCCAGCAAACTAAGGCATTTTAGGAAAATTTACCACGAAAGGGTAGGCAGTGCACAATATCTAATAAATAACTTATCTATAATAAATACATTTACACAGATATATATGTAATATACAGATGATTTACAGATACCTACTTGATTTTTATAAAACACTTAAGAAGGTACCTAATAAAAACACCCTTTTTCTTATCCACTGGCAGCTAAGTTACTGGCTCTGCCATAATATGAAATCCAGACAGAGAATGAGGCCACTTGAGTCGCAGTATGAATCTGAAACACAAGAAGGTATATTGTAAAGGTTCCAGGCTCTGTGTTGTATGTTTAATACATACAACACAGAAATTTGACACACTAGATACTAGAACAACCTTCTGTGTTGTGCCGTTGTGTGTTGTACTTGCCTTTAAATAGTTTAGAAAATGATTGCTTAATACCATTAGGTAAACACACACTTATCAGCACTGGACGCACCGAACTAGACAAACAAACAAACTTTAGAATTCTTGTTATCGGCTGTTTGACAGCTAGACAAAATTTATGGTTCTTTATAAATTGTAAAAACATTAATTAATACTTTGTTCGTGAGTTCTATCATTATGATATCCTTTATTGCATAAAATAACATTAAAAACAATTGACACAGTGGGAAATAAAATTTACAAAGGCGGGCTTATTCCTAAAAGAAATCTCTTCCAGCCAACCCAGTAAGTATGTTCAGTGAAACAATGCGGGTTCAGCTAATAACAATATATTTATACAAACAAGAAAACAGCAACTAAATTCAAAAATATAATACCAGTATTAATAAGTTTCTCTATGTAGAAAACATTACACATACACAAACATGGCGAGATGTCAGAGTAAAAGAAGCTCTCAGGCGAAGTGATGCGGCGCAATCTAGCCTGCACGGGCGGGTAACCGAATCTGTAGGTGTTTAGCGATTATTGAACGTAGCGTAGGTACAAGCTCATGGCGCTAAGGGGATTTACACGATCAGTTCTACCGCATCCGTTCGCAAGCCAACGCATGGTGTAAACAGTCAACGCGCCGCCCTCAGAACGTATCGGCGACCGGAACGGTCGCCGCGCTAGGTGGCGGCGGCCGATTCGACGTCGCGTCGGTCGCCGATCCGTTCTGAGGGCGGCCGGATGCTTACTCGTTTACTTAATAATAGGGTAAATGCACCTAATATCATAGTTTTGTTGAACCTTATTGTTTTGTAAGAAAGTTCAATACCTATGAAACAATTGTCCGGCTCCCGGTCGCCGGTCGCTTGTACTGTCAAAACGTTTCACAAGTGAAATGAGTTAAGAACTTTTATTTTTATGTATTCTCTAGACCCCATGCTAGGATTTCCTGTGTCGTGGTGACTAGTCTCTTTCGCTTATGTAGGTACTCTTAAGTTATACCTATGTATACATTTAAATTAAGTTATAATAGTTTATAGGCCTGATACAGAATGGAGGGCATCAAAATTCGAGTGTGGGTTTAAATTACAACATCATACGAGTGTTTTAATGCCTAGTTATGTACAGTTACATACTCTACTTTATCTACACATATCATAAGAAAAACTTTTCGCTGAGAGTGCGAATTCGCCTTGGTGTTGTGAGTTTTAGGGCTACGTGAAGGTTTGAGGTGTCAAAAGATGCGTATCGCAAGGGCCACAAGATATTAAAAATACACACAAAACTTTTTGGTAGGGGCACCACTGTTTGTTTGTAGCAAATTGTGTTCTGCTTATGTCCACTGCCTCACACCCCCGACCCCTTAAAGTTTATAGGATGAACAACTGAAATTATATAAATAAAAATATTCCGACTGCATTTTCTTTCAATACCACATACAAATTTATGAATGCACCTGGTTACGTACATGGAGTATGAAAGAAGCCGCACCAGTAACTTTGTAAACTACATTTTGCTATCTGAAATTCAACCTGTTATTATTTCACTAAAATTAAATAGCCTTTGTCATTTTTACAATTTTCACAAATCCAACTTGGGCTGTAGCGGTTTATTTAGAAGTTTCAACCCGTCATATCTCGTCCATTTAGTAAAAATTCCAAAAACTGAATAAAAAAAAAAACTATTTAATTATCGGACCTGCTTACAAAAAATCACGAGAATTGTGATGAAACATGTTATATGGTATAGTACTAGGTAGGTAACCTATCTTAGTAATTTAGAAAGAAAGAAAGACATTTATTACACACAAAAAACACACCTTACAGTAGGACAAAACAAAAAAGTATAATAAACAAAACGAAACATCTAAAAACACAACTAATTGTAAACAATTATTGGCCAGGGTCACGGTGTTCTTGCTGTGCAAAAGGCACTAACTCAGCATTGTGCTGGGGGTGGAGGCCCTCAGCGCTGATTTTCAGTTAGTGCCAGGTAGTGACCGCACGTGCCACAATTGCCGTGTAGTGTGCGTACAATACTTACATAATATTACTTATATTTAAATAAACTATGATCGGTGTGTATATACAAGGCTGAGATAATATGTGCTGTGTGAATAAACTGAAAAATAAATAAATAATACAATAAATTAATAATAACTTAAAAATGTGTGACATAACACAACTGCTTTTTCTGATGCGATTACGTCGTCGTCGTCAAGTTGAGTTGCGGCGAGTTGTTCAGACAGGGAAGGGAAGTTTCTGCTGTTCAAGCAAATATGCCTTGAGCTTTCGCCCAAAAGCATATCTACTGAAAGCTTCGTGGACTGGGGGAGGAATATCATTCCAACATTTGGACGCCGCATACCTGAAACTACCCCGGAATGCCATCGTTCTATGCTGAGGGGTGACGATTCTCTCCTTGTGAACGCTACGCTGCCTGGTGGAAAACTGGAGCTTCTTGTATAGGTAGTTGGGAGCTTCAGTGCGTATGACACCAAAAAGCAACATGGACAAATGGAGTTTTCGTCGGGCTTCCATGTTCAGGAGTTTTGCATTGTTCAAATGTGGAGTGACATGGGATCTGGGAGGGACCTTGAAGCAAAAGCGTGCGCATGCGTTTTGAACACGTTGTATTAACTTTCTTGTCCGGGCAAGTATACAGCCACCATAACCGACATCACAATAGTTTAATCTTGATAATATAAGCGATTCTCTTCGCCTGACACGCAAATCAGTGCTAAGGTAATCGCGTATATTATAGAGAAGTTTAAGGCGATAGAAGCAGTTGCTGACTACGTTGCCTATATGTTTTTCGAAACGCAGCTCTCCATCCATTAGTAAGCCGAGATTTTTTGCTTCTACAACCCTTTCCACTGGTTCCCACATAATAGCTATATTATTGCCGGCAAGGGCTTGCACCGTATTATGGATTTGATTATGAGTACCAAGTACCATGTACTTTGACTTGCTGGGGTTCAGCACCAGACAGTTCCTGCCAGACCATGCCGCTATGCGATCGAGATCACTGTTGATCTGCCGTGCCGCAGCTACTGCATCTTCTGATGGTGTCGACAAGTACAACTGCGTATCATCCGCGTACAAGTGGAAAGAGCAGTTTTTGATACCGGTGACAATATCGGCGCTGTATAAAATAAACAGAAGAGGTCCTAATATGGAGCCTTGCGGGACCCCCCGCGTCAGCTGCTTTGTTGATGAAAACCGCATCGTACCATCATTCTTATGTATTACGACTGTTTGCGCACGGTCCGACAGGTAACTACCGAACCACCTAACCGTAGCATTATCGAATCCATAATAAGACATCTTTGATAATAAGAGGGCAGTATTAAGACAATCGAAGGCTCTGGAGAAATCTAGCAACACCAAAATTGTGCTCCTCTTCTTGTCGAGCGCCGACAGCACGTTGTCCACGACGTCTAGCAACGCAGTAGCCGTCCCTCGACCCTTCCGGAACCCAGATTGCAATTCCGGTAGATGCAATGCCATTTTCCTCCAGATACCTCGACAGCTGGTTATATACCGCCCTCTCAATTACCTTAGACATGCAAGGAAGAATGCTAATGGGACGTAGATCGGATATGTGGGCAGGATTAGGTTTCTTGGGGGTTGGTGAAACTTTCGCAGTCTTCCAGTCAGTCGGAAAGATGTTCTTCAAAATGCTCCGATTAATAATCGCAGTGAGGGTCGGCAATGTCGTAGGTAGAGTCAGTATAACCTTGTCTATTCCAATTCGGTCAACTCCTGTCGCATTGGTCTTGATAGACGTCAGTATTTTTGCAACAGTGTGTGCAGTGACGGGGTTCAGAAAAAAACTAGTAGCATTGTCGTGTCGGTTAAATTCAAAGTAAGTCAAGTCCGAAATGGTCACCTTAGTCGTTCCTGGTACATTCATGAAATGGTCATTAATGGCGTCGGCATTACCAAAGTGTGCGG
Organism: Argyresthia goedartella; assembly: GCA_949825045.1. NCBI lineage: Eukaryota > Metazoa > Arthropoda > Insecta > Lepidoptera > Argyresthiidae > Argyresthia > Argyresthia goedartella. The sequence continues at coordinate 26,643,336 of OX463812.1, read as the reverse complement.
GTAACTCAATATTTCGTCTATCTGGTAGAACAGTGTGTTTAAGGTTTTTCCACAGGCGCTATCGGATCTCTAGAGCAGCTGTTGATTTTTTGTTCAAAAAAAGTACGTTTTTCATTGTGTAGGGCGGTGATGACTAGGTGTTTGAGGTCTAAGTAGTAGTTTTTATGCACATCCAATTTAGACTCTTTGTACCTTTTATGTGCCTTATCACGAAGTCGCATCATTAAGCGAACGTTGCTTGTAAGCCACGGTTTAAGAGACTCCCGCACAACTTCAGTCCTGACCGGCGCATGTCTGTCAAAAAGTCCAGTAATTTGGTCATTAAACTGTCTTAGCATGTCGTCAACGTTATCTTGTTTATTAATATTGTCCCAGTCTATTGAACACAAGTCTTCGTCAACACTGTCACGGTCTATGTCCTTAATTGGACGGAAAGTTATAGTCCTAGGGATGGGCTTTTGTTTTTTGACGTGAAGGTCAACAGTAACAAAACAATGATTACCTAGGTCCGGTATATGATGCACTTCGACACTACGTACCCGCGCATCCGTGCAAACAAGGTCAATCGTCGTTTCGCTATGGTCGGTAAAGGTTTGTCAACAATTTGTCTCAACTTCAGTGAAGTTAAGAATTGCGTCAGACATCTAAATTTGCTGTCGTTGCAGTCAGTATAGTTAATGTTAAAGTCCCCTACCAGTATAATATTGTCGTAGTCAGTCATAGAAGTCAGTGAGTCGGTAATCGCATCAAAAAATATGGCAGTACTCACCCATCGGGGCCGATAAGCCGTGCCAACTATAAGCTTCTTTACAGCTACGTTGACTCGGTACCACATCTGCTCCACGGGAGGGGCGGGGGGGTGCACGCAGAGCCGCGCACTGACACCTCGCTTCACGTAGAAGCCCACGCCGCCCCCACAGTGCCGGAAGCCAGGCGGGCGCGGTACATGGCGCAGTCGGTAGCCGGGCACGACGGGCGCGCGTCCTTCCTCACCTTCACGAAGCCAAGTTTCATTTATGGCTACTAAGTCGGCCGACAAATTAGTCATGGTGACAGTAAGATCGTCATGACTTGTCCCTAGAGAACCGGCATTAAACAGACCAACTCGGAAATGTTTTGTTTTAGACATAGTCATAATAATACAAATTACCCACACTTGTATATAATATAAATAATATTTTAAATACTATACTGTGTAGTATATTTATGAATATACATTCAAATATATAGATACATGACAATTGAATAAACACAACGCAAACACCATCGGCACCAACCAGCACATTGACACACCGCGACCACGGCGCACGCACAACATTTAATCCTAGATTTAAACAAATTATTAGGCCATAAGGAAAATTACTTTTAGGCAGACAATGAAAGGCTAACCTAGTCCGTTTTAAAAATATTAACAATATCTATCTCCTTTCGGATACGGTATCCGGGCTGCCCCTCCGCGCGTCGCACCTGCACCCGCCCATCCCTGGTCCACACACATCTCCAGGCGTGAATGCGAGCTTGCTCCTTAGCCTTGGCAACTAGCTGCCTGTTCAGCTTGGTGAGCCGTTCGTTGACGTAGAAACGTCGCGGTACTCCACTGAGACCCATATCAGCGGTGGTTGCTTCACGACGCACGCGCGCCTCACGTAGCAGTGCGTCACGCGTAGCCCTCCGGGCCAGCCGCACCACCAGAGGCCGCGGCCTGCGGTCGTCGGCACCGGCTCCGAGTGGGCCTACCCGCACCGCGCTGACCACGTCGCGCTCGTCCATCGGCACACCCAGCTTCGCCGCGATGAGCGACACCAGGTGTACAGGGTTCTCGCCGCGCTCCTCCGTGATATTGCTAAACTGTAGGTCGTTCGCCAGCATATCTTGGTCCCGATCATTCAGCTCCATCTGAAGGTTGGTAATGGCTTCCTCCAAGACCTTCGTTCCCGTCGACACCACTTCATCCGTGACCCTCTTCTCGAGATCATCGACCCGCCGCTCCACCTCTTCAATCCGCTGATTGCATGCACCAAGCGTTGAGCGGAATTCATTGGTTTCGCGCCTGAATTCACGCATTTCATCTTGCATTTCTTCTCTCAACAATCGCACCTCCAGCAACAAACTTTGCAACGGGTCGGCGTCATCGCTATATTCGAGTCGAGGTCGACGCAGCGTAATATTGCTTACCTCCTGCTGCTTCCTTGTTTGCGCCAGATTTGGTTCCGACACCGTTATCTGGGACTTCGGTGGCAGCTGAGTAGTGACAGGCACTGTAGGAGTATGTGGAGGAGAGCGCTGTATGTTGGGCATCTTGAACGGCACAGACGACAATACAGGTATACCCTTAGCGTGGCGCGGCTCAGGAATGCACGATATGGCGTAGCCCGTAGCACACAGGTGGTGCGTTACGGCGCGTAGCACTCTCGCGTAGCACTCGTAGGCGTCCACGCAGTAAGCGAAGCGTAAATTCGTCTCGTCGTCCTCACACCGTTGAAATTTGCAATATATTATAATTTCAAAGTAAAAAAAGTTTGATGTGTGCGCTTTTACCCTGTGGCGGCGGTACTTCAAAGGATTGTTTGTCGGTAACACACTCCATTCAGTCAGGGTGCAAGTGTTGCCAACTCAGTGGATTTTCCACTAGATATAGTGGTTTAGACTATCATTTTAGCGGTCCAAAAATGGTTTTAGTGGCTGGTGGATTTTCTATTGGATTAGGTTGATTCAGTTAGTCGTAAGGTATACCTCGCGCCACGAATTAAGAGCGCTGGGCGACGTTGGCGGGAATAACTGCCCATATGTACAGGTATTGAAAAGTGACTACTGCGCATTCAAGGCCACCGCTCATAACTCGCTGCTAGACGTATACTACATTCAACTTCTAGAATAATTTTCATAATTATTCTAGTTGGAAAGATCGCACTCATAAAAAAGTGCATATTTTTTTGTTGTGTTGGCAACACAACATAACCAGTGGATTCCCCGAAACAAGTTTTTCAATTTCTTCTATGATTTCGATTAGACTTTATTTGTATGACTACTAGGACGAGTTTAATTTATTGAAAGATTTGTTTATGCTTGATTCTCTCGTTTTTTATTATATGCGTGTAAGTGACCGCTTTTTAGGGTTCCGTAGAGAAACACAGCAACTGTATCCAGAAACTATTAGAACTTCACAGTTGAAACTTGGTATGTAGATGTATTCTGTGAACCGCTTTACGATGTTTATACAAAAAATAATAATTAAATACATGAAACTGAAAAAAAAATTTTTTTTCATTAAACCTATATTGTGTGGGTTCTCTATAGATAGGTCTTTAAAAATTACGATGAAGTTCCTCAAACCATTTTCCCTCAAAGTAAATCGTTAAAGAGACAGACCCTTCCAAAGTGGACAAATTTTCCCCTCCTCCCCTTTAACTTTTAAAGTAAGAGAGTGAAAAATCTACAAAAAATATATGCTATGTATCTTACAACGAAAATTGATTTGAACAAAATAAAAAAGCAGTTTTTGAGATATTAAACATTTATTAAACCGCAAAGATAACTTTGTCATTCATACAACACCATGAAAAACAAAGTTACAACAAAAACATCCAGTCACATAATTACTTGCTACAACGGAACCCTTCAGAGGCGAGTCCGACTCGCACTTGGCTACTTTTTTATTTTAGGTACAAATTGCATACTTTTTTATAATTAATCATTAGCTTTCAATATCGTTTATTTTGATACCTACTCCACTTGATAAGTTTGGAAAATACTTTTCTTTGTCACTTAATATAGCATACAGAATCTGTTGTATGTACCTGTTCTTATGAAGACGTCATATTTATACCATCCTATGACACTTGGGAATACTTGGGATAACTTCGATTCTAACGATACGTAAATACCTGGATACGTCTAAATCGGTTTAGTAGTTTAGTAAAAATCGTGGGTCTTATAGAATCTCACTCAGATTTATGTTTACTCATACCGGGTGTCCGGTGGCAGAATCGGGATTTAAATTTTGGATTTGTCCGTATCCGTTGGGCGGAGGAGCGTAGAGGAGGCCGCGTTGGCTTCGTCATTAGTGCGGGTTATTTAGTCGCGATGTCGCAAAGGACGAATGAGCAACGTGCGTTCGCCATCGAAGCGTATTTCAAGGCCAATGATTCGTGTGTAATTGCTCGCCGAAGATTTTGTTCACGTTATAATATTCGACGGTTACGTGATGCCCCAAGTGAAGATTTGATTCGATCATGGGTGCGACGGTTCCGGGCAACAAGTTCGGCCGAAAACAACTCACGACCAGGGCCCAGCCGGACGTCGAGAACAAATGAAAACATTGAACTCGTCGCGTCCAGTTTGCGCGATAATCCGCGTCAGTCCGTGCGCAAGAGAGCGGCTGCCCTGGGGCTTCCAAAAACTATCGTGCACGAGATATTGAAGAAGGATCTTAGATTTCACCCTTTCAAGATTCAAATTGGTGGCATTTTGGTCGTGTTAGCGTTATTCTGGTACTTATTATTATTTCTTATTTGTAGTTTTTGGTGGAGAGCTGCGCAACGAGCCAAACCCCAATATTTAAAACCGACACCGCGGACGCGTCCTCCTCGCCAAGGCGTGCTTTGGAGCGTACGCGAACGAGGAAGTTGTACGCCGGCTTCAGGAAATCCCGTATTTTACCGAACTGTCGTATGTATAATAATTTAAATCTTGTTTCTTATCGCGGCTTCTCTCAAATTCAATCTTTGAACAGGATTATGTCGTCTGTTCATTATATTTTCATCTAAAGAAATCATCATCCACTCTTAAAGATATTTTCGGCATACTTATTGGGCAATCATTCATATAACCCCTCATCCATTCCATACGCACTTCATATCCTCCTCATACAATCATTCCATTTTCACGTCGAGTCCTGGTCAAAGTGCGCAAATAGCGTCAAAAGCGCGACGAAGGTATTGATTTCGTTTTAAACGAACCAGCAATTTCAGTATTCTTTTGCAACATGCAAGAGCTCCGGGGAAAAAATGTAGGTTTACAGTCGGACCTTCAACATGCCCGAGTAGAAATCCAGCATCTACATGACCTGCTAGCAAATACACTACAATGTTATGCCAAAGAGCAAAGTGAGTTAGCAGAACTCAGAGCCGCGACGTCTGAGTTAGTACAGCTACAACGCCAGAATGCGGAATTGGTGGGCGTTCTAATTGAGAATGAGGAGAATGAGACCAGCAAGGAGGACGAGCCCACATCACTAACTTTGGTCTCGACCCCCCTCAACGAGAGTGTTGCAGCGTCCACCGCTGCCCCAACCAAAAAACAGCGTCGCCGTCGTCGACGAGGAGACACCTCGCAGCTCAACAGCGCGAGCACCGCGCCGCTCGCTGTCCCTGCTGAGGCGTGTGTCATGCCGCAAGCTGCCCCGAGGGCCGCGCCGTTCGCCGTTGCGCACGTTGCGACGCTCGCTGCCGCGAATGCCGCGCCAACCGCCGCCACGTGCATCAAACCGCACTCCAACACGTGTGTCCCGCCACTCACCTCCACTCGTGAACCGCCAGCTACCAAAATATGTGCTCAGAGAAAAACTCTGTTGTTCTCCGACAAAGTAGGTGCAGGATTTGGGACTCTATTACATAACCGGCTTAACCAAAAAGTAACGAACATTTGCTGTCCAAATTGTTCATTTGTAGATCTAGTGAAGATGATTAGTCGCGGTATCTATGATGAGTACAGCACTATTGTAATTATGGTAGGAAATCATTCAAACATTAGTCGGAATGATTTGAATAAAAGTGTTGAAACACTTCTAGACTTACATAGTAGGATGAAATGCAAGTTTATACTATGCAATTTTCCATATGCCTGTAATTTGACAGAACTACAGAACAAATCTGTGCATAGAATGAATATTCATTTATTTAATTTAACATGTCATCACAGCGATGCTATTTTATATTTCGACATGAATAATTTTATTCATAACTTTACTCTGACACGGGATACATTGTACCTGTCTAATAAATATAGAAAATTAGTAGCTACATTGTTAGCTTATAATATATGCGACGCAGCTATAGTTGGTTTAACTAAGTTCAACTTGACATCAGCTTATTTTAAGAGTAATATGACATGCACCCCTATTGGGAATTCACCTGTTAATTATACTTTGCATGCAACATTGGAATCTGTTCCAAGTAATTTAAATTAGTTCATAAGACAATAGAGGAAATCTCTAGCATACAAGAGCCACTAAATATGTCAAAATGTAAGCCCCAGTTAAATATTGCCCATCAAAACATCCAGGGGCTACCTGGCAAAGAACTTGTATTAGAATTATTTCTAAAAAATTCTGACATTGATATTATTTGTGTTACTGAACACTGGTTGAAGGAAAATATGATGTCTTTTAACATAAATAGTTACAAAATTGTCAGTTGTTACAATAGAAAGACTGCTGATAGAGGTGGTTCTTTAATCTTAGTGAAGAATAATATTAAGGTGAAACAACGGAAAGATATTCTTGCACTTACTGTTGAAAGACATATAGAGGTATCCTGTGTTGAGTTAGATAGCCATATTATTGTTTGTGTCTACAGGCCACCGAGGGATGAAAAAGGCCATGGCAATTTCGAAATATTTGAGAAAATTATGGAGGAAGCCCTCATTAGACTTTGTAATAACAGAAAAAAGTTAATTATTTGTGGCGATCTTAATGTAGATCTGCTTGTAGATACAACACTGAAGCGACGATTAATAACTCTGTTCAAATCATTTAATTTATGTCATGTATTTCTAGAGCCGACTAGAATTACACTTACAAGCCAAACTTGCTTAGATAACGTTTTTTGTGACTGTGCATTCACAACTAAAAGTGTAATTAACTGCTTACCCTCCGATCACAGTGGTCAAACAGTTTCATTCCCAATTAGTATTAAGGATAAGACTGGTCCAACATTTTATAGGCCTATTACATCCCATAGACTAGAGACATATACGAAAAACTTAGATATAAATTTGCCAGTACCGGATTTTAATGAACAGAACCCAAACAAAATCTACTCAGACTTCTTCAACATTATTCAGACAGAATTCAATAAAGTTTTCAAATTAAAGAAAGTCAGTGACTACAACGGTAAATCTAAATTTAATGACTGGGCAACGTTTGGAATTCGTAAAAGTAGAGTTATCTTGTATGACCTTTATGATCAAAAAACCTATAACTTTGATCGAAAATTTCATGACTATGTTAAAAAATATTCCAAAACTTTCAAGTTGGTTTGTAGAACTGCAAAAACTTTACACATTAATAGAAAAATTAAAAATTCAAATAATAGAATGAAAACAGTTTGGCAAATAATAAACCGCGAAACTGGCAAAGTTATACCAAGGGACAGTGATTTCTGCCTAAAGATAGGTGATGATGTTGTTAAATCCAACGCTGATGTTGCTCGAGCTTTTGAAACATTCTTCACCAATGTACCCGTACTCACAACGGACAGTCTAAATTCATCTCCATTTGAAGCAGAGACTTTATTAAAAAATAACACTAGCGTCAGTAATGTATATTTAAAATTTCATCATGTATATCCCCAGGATATTGTCAAAACGTTTAAATTACTTAACTTAAAAAATACGGAAGACCTGTGGGGTATATCAGTCAAAGTCATTGGTTCAGTAATTCTAGTTATAGCCCCACACTTAGCTTATATATTCAATAAATGTGTTGACGATGGGGATTTTCCAGACCTCATGAAACACAGTAAACTTATACCGCTGTTCAAATCGGGAGATAAGGGCGATCCTTCAAATTTCAGACCAATATCTGTTCTTCCAACACTAAGTAAAATATTTGAAAAGATTATACTCAATCAAATGCTCTCACACTTCAACCGTACAAAACAACTCCACGCTAAACAATATGGTTTCACTAGGGGTAAATCGACTACGGATGCAGGTATTTCCCTTGTATCTCATATTTATTCTGCATGGGAGGCCGCACAGGATGCTATCGGAGTTTTTTGCGACCTGTCGAAGGCGTTTGATTGTGTTGATCATAATACGCTATTAATTAAATTAAATCATTACGGAGTTAGAAATAAAGCGTTGGATCTACTAAGATCATACCTAAGCAATAGAATTCAAAAGGCAGAAGTTAACGGCGTAAAATCTGATGGATCGGGTGTTAAAATTGGCGTTCCACAAGGTTCCATATTAGGCCCTTTCTTATTCCTGGTATATATTAATGATCTGCCTTTCATGGTGGAGAAATTAACTGACATAGTGTTGTTTGCTGATGATACTTCAATGGTCTTCAAAATTGAAAGACAAAAAGGAGATTTTGATGATGTTAATGGTGTATTGTCTTTAACCTTGAATTGGTTCACAGTTAATAATTTATTGTTAAACGCTGGTAAAACCAAGTGTATCAAATTCTCACTTCCAAATGTCAGGCAAGTTGAGACCAGTTTGGTGTTAGACAACAGCACGTTAGAATTGGTAAATGATACGAGGTTTCTTGGAATAACCATTGATAGTAAATTGCAGTGGGGACCCCACATAGATAAATTGGCTGGTAAATTAAGTTCTGCGGCTTACGCTGTTAGGAACATCAGACAAAGCACGGATGTGGCTACATCTAGGCTAGTATATTTTAGTTACTTTCATAGTGTGATGTCCTATGGTATCTTGTTGTGGGGGAAAGCAGCGGATATTCAAACTATTTTTATTTTACAGAAAAGAGCTATTCGAGCAATTTATAATTTAAAACGAACAGACTCCTTAAGAGAGCTTTTTAAAGAAATTGACATACTAACAGTAGCTAGTCAATTTATTTTCGAAAATATAATGTATGTACGCAAGAACCTTACAACATTTTCCAAACTTAGCGACAGCTGTAATGTTAACCTAAGAAATAATCACAGACTATGTGCGCCCCGTTTTAGACTCGCGAAGGTTAGCAATTCTTTCAAGGGTCAGTGCATTCTCTACTACAATAAGATACCTCTGGAGATTTTGAAATTGCCATTTGAGCAATTTAAAAAGCATGTTAAAGCGACTTTGTCGAAAAAGGGATATTACAATGTTCAAGATTACTTAAATGACAGGACTGTATGGGGTTAATCTGGCTCAACACAGACCTTGCTGTTAATAATTTTGTAATTATTTATTCCTGCTTATTAATCATAACAATTAAATTTTTCATATTTGTATTAGTTAAGCACAACCTATTTTTAAAAGAGATCTAAAAATCAATCTGTGGGATTTTCTACGCCCTTCTCTCCCACAGTGGTCCAATGTAGAGAAGAGGCAAAAAATGACGTTTGCTAAGTATATGTAAATATCTACAGTAATAAAGTACTTTGACTATTGACTATTGACATAGACAAGTTCAGTTTTTTTTTTTCTGGTTTAATTTTCGGTCCTGGACACCTTGTTCGACTTTCGGTTGTCATTGAATATTTTGTTATAAACTTTCGATATTATCATTAAGATAAATTATACGTGTTTTGTCAGTGAATGTTATTACTTATTTATCACTAAACTACGCACTTGAATGAAGATTTGTACAAAAGCAGTGTCACTTCTGCGGTGTGCACAGGGGACAACACTTCGCTCTGTCCCGCCCCCGCCACTACCTCCTCTGTCATCAAGTTCCGTTGCGTGCGTTTTTTGGAATAGTAGCTCAATGGGTCTGAGTTATTGAGTCTCCACACACTCACTCACCACACCCACAGACCAACCTATGAGAGATGACCCTTCTCATTTTATGAATTAAAAACACAAACAACAATGAATTCATTTCGTTTAATAAACTTATAATCATAACTGTTAACGCGCTCGCACTATCTATTAATATAGGCATGTATATAGTTCTCGAGCTGCACCCTCGTGAGTCCTTCATGCGACAGGCCCTCGAGCACGGCACTGGCCGGCTCCCAGGGCCAGTGCAGCCGCGAGCTGAACGCCTGGATCATGTTCAGCCGCGCCGCTTCCGGCATGTGGAACTCGCTGTGACGCTTCTTGTCCTTACCGACGACGGCGAAGTAGTACTTTGTGTTGTGCGTCTTGGACATCTGGGCTATCCACGGCTCTGGAATAATGAAGCTTTCGTCAGATAAGGTTGACACTGGTTGATTTTATTACATCTAAGGGGGGGGGGGGGGGGGGGGGGTTGGGGGATATTGGAACATGCTCACTTCAAAAACTTGCCAGACTACTAACATTTGGTCATTTCCGTCACGCGCCCATTTGCACGTCATAAAAAGAAAAATAATAATAATTTGTTAGAATATGAAACAGTTATAATTAATTGTTTTAAAATTAGCGGTAAAATATACAAAGAAAATATAATACATATACATAAAATATATAGCATTTATTAAAATATTTATAATTTGAATTTAAATTTATTTCACTTCCATTTGCACGTCATAAAAAGAAAAATAATAATAATTTGTTAGAATATGAAACAGTTATAATTAATTGTTTTAAAATTAGCGGTAAAATATACAAAGAAAATATAATACATATACATAAAATATATAGCATTTATTAAAATATTTATAATTTGAATTTAAATTTATTTCAGTCAATATTTGCAAGCAGAAGCTCGAGTTTTGTCGTATGAAATTGTCTCCAGCCATCTCTGCAAAGTTGCTTTGGATTCATTGAGAGACATGTTTATTATGTCGCAAGACTAAACTATTTGATTGTAAACCTGTGCGTTGATGTATGGGCTAAAACGACAGGAAAAAGCGGTTCTAGTACGAGGTGTAGGAATTCTAAAAAACACGGTTTTTCAGCAACTGCAAATAGTTAGCCGAGTTTAGAGTCGTTTTATGCGTAGTTAGGGTTATTTTGAGGATATAAAGTTTACGAACGCTGAGTTCTTTAGCTTCTTTGTATAGAGTGTCTGTGGGGAATTTATAAGGCTTACTCAGCATAGTTTTAAGAACAGACCGTTGAGCTCTTTCCACCTTTATTATCTCTGTCTTTGCTGCACTGCCCCAGCATGAGATACAGTATATAAGTTGTGATTGGCAGAGAGCAAAGTAAACAGTTTTTATTGTATCCATACGAAGTTGTCGCAAGATGTGCACTACTCTGTGGATTCGGCGTGATAGTTTCTCTGTGCGTTTTAAAATTTATGTTTTCATCAACAATAACTTCAGCCGAGGTATTTTATCTCATGTGTTTTGGAGATAGCGTCGCAGTTGCAGGTATCAGCACTGTCACATGAGTGTACAGTGATGACAGTCTGGGGTGGAGGAGCTGATGCTGCAGTTGTTAGGTTAAGTATGAGAGGTAGCTGCGCCTCCTCTCTAATCCGTCACAATATCAATATAGCACTCTGTATAGAAGGACGTCTGTATTTCTCTTTGCCGCCATTAGAACTAACAGTGGCAACGAGCCGGGATTAATTATCATTTTTTCGCGTGCAATAATGGCAAAAGTAACCGTGGGTTCGTTGGGTATATTTAATCATGAGACCCAAGAGTGGATTTTATATAAAGATCGCCTCGAGCAGTGGTTTCAAGCAAATGATTTCACCGAAGACGTGGACAAGTCCGGATCAAAACGGAGGGCTATTTTGTTACGTAGCTTAGCAGAGACTACTTACAGACTCGTACGTGACCTTGCACTGCCGGGACAAGTTGGACTGTTACCTAATGATCAGGTCACTGGGTTACTGGATGGACACTTCAAGACCAAAAAGTGTGGTTTTGCGGAAAGATACAAGTTCCATAGTGCTGTCCAGAAAGCAGAAGAAACCTTGTCGGCGTGGGCGGCGCGAGTACGTGGTTTGGCAATGGATTGCGAGTTTCCAGCCGCTTCCTTAGATGCCACGTTGAGAGACCGCTTCGTCATAGGCATGACAAGCGGAAAAGAAAGAGATCGCCTATTTAGCGAGCCGCTAGAAGGGCAACACAACAACAAGTGAGGATCTGCGAAGCAGCGGCTCGAAAACCGGTTTGTAGAAGTACTATCGCGCATGATGACTTCGCACCGGACAATGCAACGTATTGCTGTTTCATGTGGAATTCGACGTCACCGCCCATGTCATTAAGAGAGATAGGTGAAGCCACGCAATCGGACAATATTTTAAAACAAGTTGTTCGATTTACCGCGCACGGGTGGCCAGATAAAATAAAAGATAAGACAATGAAACCTTTTTTTGATTGCAGGTTTGAACTTTCAATAGAGAAAGGCTGTTTGATGAAGGGCTCGAGGTTAGTGATTCCTGAGGCGTTAAGACCCAAAATAATTAGTGAATTGCATTTAGGTCACCTAGGCTATAGGAAAATGAAAGTCTCAGCAGCGTCAAAGTTCTGGTGGCCGGGTATGTCAGGGTCTTTGCGTAACGCAATACTGACTTGCCCCACATGCGAGCAACTCCGACCAGCGCCGCCGCGGGCGCCGCTCGCTCCCTGACCCTACCCTCCCGAACCATGGTACAGGGTACATTTAGACTTCCTAGGACCCATGAACAACAAAGTGTACCTGGTAGCTGTAGATGCTTACTCAAAGTCGGTAGAGGTTTACGATGTTAGCACAGGTTACGGTAGCAAGGATGTCGTCCGTGATCGTCGCGCTGACTAGACGTGTGACAATTTTCTCTCAATAATCTTAAAGTACTGAAGTTTAAATCTCATCACTATGTGCTATCATAATTGAGTCTTAAATTGCTAATCAGTGTTTGCAAGTTGGTTCATTACGGTCCTACACCTCAATCACGCGCAACAGAAGACTCCCCGCCCCCTGCCAGCCTTCACCCCGCGAGAATAGCACGGCTGCTGTTTTGTCACGCTTGCACTGCGGCTACTGGCGCTGATCGAGTCTTCGGATTGGACAACATGAATGTACAAAGATCACCTCTGCGCGTCACCGGTGGATCGCAGCCGGACTTGTCAAAGATAAGTAATCTTAGTGTGGACATGAACATAACTCAACGCACAAAACGTAAATGGGCTGATGATGATCAATGTTCAAATGATATCACAGGATTGCGATCAGAAATGTCCCGCATCAGCTCGTTATTGGAAAAATATGTCAGCTCTAACGAACAGATCGTACAAAACATGAAAGATAGTATCGCCGATCTAAAAACCCAAATAATTGATATGAAGTCTTCAAACGAGCAATCGGCTAAAGCCATTCGGGATAAAGTAGACGGTGTTCAGACTCAAATCAATGAAATTAAGATATCAACCACCAACGTTTTAACGGAACAGAAAGAGATGAAAAACAATATAGCAAAATTAGACGAGTCAGTTGCTATTGGCCAAAATAAAATAAAATATTTAGAATCAGATCTCTGCAACCTGAAACAAAAGTCTCAAACTACTTCTGAAGAATCGCATGACGTTTTGAGCACGAACGAGCAAATAATCAAGGAGATGAAAAATCGTAATAATAGAGAAAAAAATATTATCTTGGTGGGACTACAAGAGCAGACGTCTTCTAAAGCTGAGGAACGAATGTCACAAGATGAATTTGATGTGTTAAATGTTATCGCCTCACTGAGTACAGATATACCAAAACCAATTAAAGTGGTGAGACTTGGCAAATATAATTCAGGTAAATCCCGCAATATCAAGGTGTATTTCGACACAAATGGACCTACAAAGACACTGCTTCGGAACAAAGATAAACTTCCTAAGAACATAAAAATATACTCCGATCAAACTCCAGCACAACAAAACTACCTCAAAAAACTAAAAGAGGAACTCAAGTGTCGTGAAGATAAAGGTGAGACTGATCTTACAATCAAATATATCAGCGGAACCCCAACAATAATAAAAGTCCCTTCAAAAAACCTCAAACAATAAATCAAAATACTCCTAATGATACAAAGACTAACACTACTACCAACACTTACGAAGTAATAGACAACTACGAACAGTTAACAACAAACAAATCTCGCTTAACATTCCTCTACCTCAATACCCGAAGCTTACGCAAAAAAGGTAGAATTGATGAGCTTAATTGCATAATACATGCTGTATCGAGTACAGTACATGTCATTCTAGTGACAGAAACTTGGATTCGCACAGATACCCAGGCAATGCAGCTACAACTACCCAATTATACACACTACCACAACATACGAACTGATATGGGTGGAGGCGGAGTATCTGCCTATGTTCATAACGATCTAAAACATAGCATAACAGAAACTAAGTACTTTGGGGGAAACAACTATCTATGGATCCAGTTGGAGAAGTATGGTGTTGAAATTGGAGTTATTTACAATCCTGGATACACGAATTTTGATGACTTTCTGGAAGTCTATGAATCACAACTAGAACACAGACGGAGAGCCATAGTCTTTGGAGATTTCAATATAGACTTATTAACTAAGAACAAACAAACAAAACAATACAAGGAAATGCTTAAAGGCTCTGGATATAAACTTGTAAATAAAATTGGTAAAAAGTACTGCACGAGATCAGGAGCCACCAAAGATTCTATACTGGACCATGTCAGCACTAACTTAACAAACGACAACTTCCACATGGTAATCGTCAATTCTCCACTATCTGACCACAAACAAATCTACCTAGAAATAAAGAAATGTAAACCACCACAAAAAATATACTCCCAGTACAGAGCCGTAGACTACCCCAAACTATTTATATCTATGGAAGAAGTATTACCACAACTTAACAACGAAGACTATAGGACACTCGAAGCAGAAATACAACTTTGCACGGATTACAGTAAAACCACGAAAACGAAAATTCTAAATCCACCACAACAAGACTGGATAAACAAAGAGATAATTAAGGAAATAAACGAAAGAAACTTACTATGGGCAGAACACAAGAAAAATCCAGACGAGACCTCAATAAAAGGAGAATTTAAGAAGAAAAGAGAACACGTAACTAAACTTATACAGGACACAAAAGATTCATACTATTACAAGGAATTCAACAAATACCTAAACAAACCAAAGAAAATGTGGAACCTTATCAATACTCTGGCCACCAATAAGACTAAACAGTGTAGTGCTATTACAAAACTTGTTGTTAACTCTCAAGAGGTGACAGACCCGAATCAGATATGTCAAATATTCAACGAATATTTTTCGAATATAGGCCCACTATTGGCAGATGAAATACCAAAACAATTTCATGATAACTTCTCCTACGTTCTGCCACATTCCACCTCGTTCGAGTCTATATCGTCTTTTGAACCGTGTACTGAACAAGAAATTTCTAACATCATAAAAAAGCTCGATCCAAATTGTAGTGCTGGGCTAGATGGAATTAGTACGAAAGTCATAAAATGTATAGCAAATCTTATAACTAGTAAATTGTCCCAATGCATTAACAAATTACTCGAGGATGGTAGTTTCCCGGATACGTTGAAAGTTGCGAAAGTAACTCCTATATATAAATCCGGGTCAACAACAGACCCGGGCAATTACCGGCCTGTCTCTGTGCTACCAGTCTTATCAAAAATTGTGGAAAAAGTCATACATAAAAGACTAGAAAAATATTTGGATGAAATCAATTATATTTCTGACAAACAGTATGGTTTTAGACCTAAAAGTAATACACTTACAGCCACTATCGACCTTGTTACCCAAATAAAGCGAAATATAGACCAAAAATATATAGGACTGGGTGTCTTCGTAGATTTGAAAAAAGCTTTCGATACTATAAGTCACAAACTACTCATTAAAAAACTAGAAACCATCGGAATTTCGGGTACAGCCATTCAAATCATTGAATCATATCTAACTCATAGGTCCCAAATAGTTAAAACTAACAACAATAATAAAAGTAATGCGCTACCTATAACCTGCGGAATCCCTCAGGGTTCTATTTTGGGCCCCCTGCTTTTTGTGTCTTATATTAACAATATACAAGACCTGAAACTACATGGCCGAATTAGCCTGTATGCGGATGACACCTGTTTATTCTACTTTGGTCCATCTATACATGACCTGGTTGCACAGGCACAAGAAGATCTGAACACCCTGTATAACTGGCTTAGAAGCAATTTACTCACCATCAACATCTCGAAAACTTGCTATGTCTTATTTAAAGCCAAAAATAAACCCATACCTTCGCACACTCCACTTACAATAGACAATGTACCCCTCCAACAGAAAACTCATGAAAAATATCTCGGCCTGTATCTTGACAGCCAATTAACCTGGAATATTCACATTGAGCATATAATTAGCAAACTAGTAGCACTCCGGGGCTCACTTCGTAGCATCGTACGATGCCTGCCTTTTAAATTACGAGTTACATTATATAATTCTCTAGTTAAACCACACTTAATTTATTTAATCGAAATATGGGGATCTGCTACAAAAACAAGGTTAGCTAAATTACAGCGTCAACAAAATAAAATAATTAAATTACTTTTCAATTATAATTATTACACACCAACAAAACAAGTATATGCAGAAACAAAATTAATGGATATTAAAAATCTTTACAAGTATAGCGTATGTATGTTTATTCGAAAATCCCTCAACAGTAGTATCCATACTAACATAACGTTCACCCAGCGAAAACATGTTATAGGCGGCCGCTGTACGCGGCGAGGAAGCTTCCTAGTCATACCCAGACATCGAACTAATTACGGCAAAACGATGATAACTACTGACGGAGCGCGACTTTATAACCAACTACCCTCATCTATAGGAAACGCTCAAACAATGTATGCATTCAAAAGACTATTAACTCAACATATTTTATCGACAAGTGGGAATGTAACCATAAGTCCTTCGATACTTACATAGTTACTTCATATTTTTTTTTTTGACATACCTACCCGAACTGTACTGGCTGTCACCTCGTATTGTACTTATTAGAACTATGTCGACGACGGACATTTAAATGTATTTTTATCTATGTTATCACGTAAGTGACCTATGTCTTTAGTGATAATAAATTTCATTAAACCTTAAACCTTAGGTAGCCATAGAGAAGTTGTGTGAACTTATGGCTAGATTTGGACTAATACATACAATCTGTACGGATAATGGCCCATCCTTTGTCTCTGTAGACTTCGATAATTTTTGTACCAGTAACGGTATCACTCATTTAACTTCACCGGCCTACCATCCAGCAAGTAACGGTCAGGCCGAAAGTTACGTGAAAATAGTGAAAAGGGCTCTTAAAGCTATTTTGTAATCAAAAACTAATCGCATTGACACTAATGCGAAGTTAAATGAGTTTCTCTTTACATATAGGAATTCATGTCATTCTTCCACGAACCGATCACCTGCGGAGATACTTTTCGGAAGTAATTTAAGATGTCGGTTAGATTTATTAAACCCATTACCTCCTCGCTCTTCCGATCAAACTCTGAATGAAACTGTAAAGAAATCTCAGTGCTCACAGGTTGAATATTACGGCGGCAGACGGAACATTGATTTTAAAATAGGAGATTCAGTATTAGTTAAGGTTTACAAGAATCAAAAAACATGTTGGACGAGAGGAACAATTTTCAAGAAAGTAGCAAAAACTGCCTATTTAGTACAGTTGTTGGAAGTAGATCGTATAATTAAGCGACACACAAATCAAATTTACGGATTAAGAGGGGAGAGAAGTGGAGAGCAGTTGACACTACCGGCTTCCAGCGTGGAGATCACTACCACAGTAGCAGAGCGAGAGGTCCCAGACTCCTGGACGGAGGACAACGACAATCTGCCACCTATCGTAATAATGAAGGGGCCAGAACTCCTACCGCCCACGGACAGTGAAGGAAGCACACGGTCACAGGCAGACCAACCGGCTCCTACAGATACGGACGAGTGGGCTGACTGTCCAGAAACGATATCTAGTCCGCCACGGCCACCACCACCACCGCCGCCACCGCCGCCGCCGCAGCCGCAGCCGGCCAGCGAGGGGGCCTCGGAAGCGACGGGCGCCGACGCCACCGATGCCCGGACGGTAGCGCCACCAGCCGGACGTAGTCGAAGGGTTCGGAAACCCGTAACTAAATATGTTTAGTTTATTATAATTGTTAAATATTGGTGGAGGGATGTTAGGTTAAGTATGAGAGGTAGCTGCGCCTCCTCTCTAATCAGTCACAATATAGCACTCTGCATAGAAGGACGTCTGTATTTCTCTTTATCCGCCGCCATTAGAACTAACAGCAGTTTTATGAAAACATAAAAACTTTGTTTTGCCTGTATTTAGTGTCAGAAGATTATTTTTCAACCAATTGGCTACAGTCGTCATTCCATACTCGGCCAATGACTTGGATGTTTAGGCGAAATGCCCACTGAACAGATAAGACATAGATACTAACGAAAACAGAGACGAAATCACAGGGCAGCAAGAGACCAAAATGCGTGAGAGAATTCTATGTCTTGTCTGTCCAGTGGCCATTGCAACGTCGCTGTTTCTGGTACCCACAACACAGCCTGCATGTTTTAACTGACCGAGCGAACGAAGCATCTCCGTTTTGGTTTTGTATGCCTGGATTTCTATCCGGCTGTTCGGCGGCTGCAGGTCGAATTTCTGGACCGATTCTCGTGAAACTTTGTTAGCAGGTTCGATAATTATATGATTTTTTCTTCGATTCGATTTCGAAAACTTCGGATTTTTAGGGTTCCGTACCCGAAGGCTGAAAACGGGACCCTATTACTTAAGCCTCCGCTGTCCGTCCGTCTGTCACCGGGCTGCATCGCATGAACCGTGATAGTTAGACAGATGAAATTTTCACAGATGATGTATTTCTATTGCCGCTATAACAACAAACACTAAAAACAGAATAAAATCAATATTTAAGGGGGCTCCCATACAAAAATTATTTCAATACCACATGTTCGATTCCAAATCGATATTCGATCGATGGTTTCTGAACGGTCATTTTAATTTTGACGTTAGCTGTCAATCAGGCTGTTTTTGACAACTGACAGACGAAAGCTCTCGCAATGTAAACGCGTTTTGGTTAGGGGTTGAAATTAAATCGCAGGGCATCTGGAATGTATTCGGGATTCCCTCAGGATTGTTAATATAGCTGAGTGTGCCGTTGTCTCTCGAACCAGATAAAGTTCGGATTTTCGTGCCCGATTTGTATTTACCACGTAGAACATAACCTGTGTTGGAACACTGTGCTCATTGAAGCAGGCCCGCCAGTCATACCTGGTTGGCTGAAGAACCTGTCTACCAAGAAGAGCCTAGGGTGCACCCGGGCCTTGCAGAGAGACAGGAGGTTGACGGGACCGAAGCACAGACCAGGTTAGATCTACCCCACATAACTTCAGCTCGGTGAATCGCCGACGTTCATCACTTCTTGGCACCTGATCGTCACGCTACCTCGTAGCTCATGGGCCCCTACGAGGTCATTAGGTGCTGAGAAGCCTGAACAATTTGGTAGCTAGAGCGTGGCTTCCTGAGATTTGCAGCCGTCAAGGGCTCCAGGAAGGCACGATTTGGGACTATCAATCTGTAGGTATAGGCGGTTAAGTAACTTGGTTGTTCCTGTATCCACATAGATTGGTAGTATTGTAAGCTATAAGTCTATTGCTGGTAGTAGACAGACAGATATTGAATTGAAATTTGCATTGAATTACCAGTTAGTCAATCTATTAGTGGTCTAGTAATGCTATTGAATGAATGTTTTGGTTAACATAGGTAGTTACATCTATTGATAGCAGGCTATTACATTGTTTTCAGTTTATAGCAATTTATAACTTGAACTAATATTGACTATCTGTGTGTGTTGTAGTGATAAAGGGAGACTAAATTGTTATTTACAGAATTTATATAGATATAAAACTCGGTTCCTATTGTTTAAGGAAAACAACATTGTTTAAGTTATAGTTTAGGGTTCCCTCGTTTGGGTTATAGACTGGAGGGTCCAATAAAATTGAGTTACTGCAAATTGTGAGTAAGTATCGTTCCGATCATGTCGTTATCTGAAATCCAGAAGGGTGTTTCTAAGGAACTCAGATGGTTTTCCTCCGCACACGGTCTGATAGACCGTTTAGATAGGCATGATGTGGTATTGGAGCGGTCTATGGACGTTAAGGAACGTTACAATAGGGTGCTCGAATTGTCCGCGCAGGCGGAATCAGTTGATGGTTGTGCACCTGACAGGCTGTCACGGTTAATAGGGGATGTCGACCAATGTATGGAGATGGCAGCTGCTATCACGCAGAAGGCTGCGGACATACGTAGACAGCGCGAGTCCAGCCATGATGGTGACACTGAAGCACCTCTGACGCATCAGGGATCGGGGTCCAGGTTACCTGCCATAACTATGCCTATCTTTGACGGCGTGTCCGGTGAATGGATGAGCTTCATCAATCTGTTCGACAGTTTGGTGCACATGCGATCGGACATTACCAAGTCTGTCAAGATGGCTCAGCTGGTGGCAGCATTGAGGGGTGAGCCTAGGGAGCTGGTCGCTCATTTGACAGTTACGGAGGGTAACTATGAGACGGCCAGGCAATTGTTGGTCAGACGTTACCACAACAAACGGAGGTTGGCCGATGCCCAACTGAACCGTTTGTTTAGCATCCCGGTTGTGAACAAGGTCGGGGCCATACAGACGGAGGTTTTGAACCCATTGTTGTCCGTCACCAAGGCTCTAGAGAATCTTGGACTTCCGGTTGGTGAATGGTCGTTCTTACTGTTGTACATTGTACTTTCCCGCCTACCCGCTGACGTGCAGACTCGTTTCGAACAGTCTCACGGGAGGTCGGCCGAGGACCTGCCCGCCTTCTCCGACTTGGTCGGATTTTTGGAAGAGGAGGCTCGACGGGCAGAGAATTTGGGGTTGACGGTCACCCATCCTTCGGAGCCACAGAGAGCTGCCGGGAGCGCTGTGAGTAGGGGCCCTCCGACGAGGAAGGACCGCACCAACCGGCAGTCGTATGGGACTGTGAGTGAATTGACCCCACCTGGTGAGACCTGCCCATGTTGTAGGCAGATTGGCCATGCTGTGGCCAATTGCAATAAGTTCGGGGAACTTAGGGTTCAGGGACGGCGCCGGATGGCCAAGCAGCGGAGCTGGTGTTTCCTGTGCCTCGGGCCACACATGGGTAGGGACTGCACGCGCACACAAATGTGCGGATATTGTGGTGGGCCCCACAACAATCTGTTGTGCATGAACCGGTCCGGCCAACAGCCACCACAGGGCCGTAACCAGGGTGACACGGCATGGGGCCCTGAGAATTCGTTTGCGACTCGGAGCGCAACTCAGGGGCCAACGTCCCCACGTGCACAGGGCATTACTAGGGTGCAGGGCCGCACTCAGGATCATTACATGGGGGGCCCTGAGTTTTCGGTTGCGACTCAGCATCCGACTCAGCGGGACATTGGGTGTGTTGAGCAGGCCGTAACGGGCGGGTGGCATGGGACACCTTCGAGCTATGCGGGTGCGGTCCGGACGCCGCCTCAGTTGTCGCCCCGCTCGTCGCCTCGTCCTCGTCGGTCACATGTGATGTCCCCCCCGCTCATGGAGCGGCCACGGTTGAATTCACGCCCACCCCCCTTTACGGGGAATCGTAGGGTGGCAATGGAACCGGCGCGTGGGCCATTTGTACAATGGGACCCTCTGGCGTATAGCTGCATACCTGATCGGTTACAGGCAGAGTGGGGCCCCGGGGGCCCTCGCTAGGATTTTGCGGCCCAACCATTTGTTGCCCCCCAACCGGAGACGGTGGTGTTACCGATCGCCTCTGTGCTTGTTTGGGATTTGGCGGGCAACCCAACATACGTTCGCGCCCTATTAAATTCTGAAGCTCAGGGCTGCATTGTATCGAATGATTTAACAAAATGGTTGGGCCTCAAGGTAAATAGGTATAATAAATCAATACGGGGCGTGGGGAATGTTACGGTTACGAATGTAGTTGGTCAATCGGTGATCACGTTCTCTCCACGTTATGACATTTTGACAAAAACATCCGTGCAAGCTTTAGTAATGACGCATGTCATGGGCAGACACCCCTTGGTGAAGTTGAAGGTGATCCGGCCGTTCGATTCCTGACATCAGGACTCAAGTTGGCGGATCCCGATTTTGACACTCCAGCCCCGGTCGACCTGCTACTGGGAGCAGACGTTCTGGGTAGGTTTCTGTTGTCGGATCGGCGAGTTCTTCAGCCGGACGGGTTGATTGCTGTGGATACTAAGTTTGGTCACGTGATCATGGGTCCGGCATTGCCAATGGTTAGGCCTGCCGAGTCAGATGGCATACTTATTGGCTCAGCGTTGTCAGACGCTATCCAACGTTTCTGGGAGATAGAGGAACCTCCCACCGTTCGTCGAGTCGACGCAGACGAAGAAGAGTGCGAGTTGTTTTACCAGAATAGTACTGGTCGCCTTCGTTCTGGTCGTTTTGTAACTCGACTGCCTTTCAGGGCCGATCGACCGCCACTAGGAGAATCTAGGAAGATGGCTGAGACGAGATTGATGTCGATGGAGCGTAGGATGTCAAGGGACGCCGTATTTAAACAAAAATACGTCGATTTCATGAGGGAGTATGAGTCGTTAGGACACATGTCGGTATCGGGTGTGGACTGGAGATCTGAGGATCATTGTTTCCTTCCACACCATGCCGTCCTGCGAACCCCTACCGGCAAGATTCGAGTTGTTTTTGATGGGTCAGCACCTACCTCGAACGGGATGTCCCTGAATCAGTGTCTACATTCGGGACCCAAGTTGAGTCGTGATATTTCGGATATTCTCACGAGCTTTCGGAGACACCAGATTGTATTTGTCGCAGACATTCGGATGATGTTTAGGCAAACGGTAATTCATCCGGCTGACAGAAGGTATCAGTTGATACTTTGGCGTGAGACCACGGCCGAGCCAGTCAAGGTCTATGAGTTAAACACGAACACGTATGGGTTACGGTCTAGCCCGTATTTGGCGATGCGTACCCTGCAGGAGTTGGCGTCGCGTGACCGTGTGAGCTATCCTAGAGCCGCCGCTATCCTGGAGCAAGATTTGTAAGTCGATGACGTCTGCACAGGGGCATCCAGTGTAGAGGAAGCTCTGGACCGACGTGACGAGCTCATTCAATTGCTGGAACGAGGCGGCTATGAACTACGCAAGTGGATGTCCAACTCCCCTGAGTTGATGGCTGGTCTCCCAGATGAGTTTCAACAAGACCCGCACGTTTTTGAGAATCCTGACAACCCTAACATGTTGTCAGTGCTTGGAATTCAGTACCGGCCCGTCCATGATGAGTTTACCTATCGGGTGGTTTTAGAAACACCGAAGGCCTGGACGAAGCGGTCAGTACTGTCAACGATTGCGAGAACGTTCGACCCGAATGGATGGATTTCTCCAGTCACCTTTGCTCTCAAATGTTTTATGCAAAGGCTATGGGCGGCTCAGTTGACCTGGGACACCCACCTCTCAGGTGATTTGTTGACTGATTGGACGCGAATGTTCACCTCGCTATCGGACATAAATAATGTATCGCTGCCGAGGAAATTGGTCCCTGCTGGGGATTACAGGGCAACCCTTCACGGGTTTTGTGATGCCTCTGAACGAGGGTTTGCGGCAGCGGTTTATTTGCGAACCGTCACCTCCACCGGGGAGGTCGACGTGCGTTTGGTTTTGGCAAAAAGCAAGGTAGCGCCTATTCGGACAAGGATGACGATTCCAAAACTGGAACTGTCTGGGGCTGCTCTTTTGACCAAACTTTTGAATCACACTCTTACAGTGTTGCGTGGGTCAGTGGTTTTGGAGGATACGGTGTACGCTTGGACGGACAGCCAGATTGTTTTGTGCTGGCTGAAGGCTTCGGTCCATAACTTAAAGGTTTTTGTTGCGAACCGTGTCTCCCAGATTGTGTCGTCTGAGGTCCCACTGACCTGGAGACATGTACCAGGAGAATTGAACCCGTCTGATTGTGCATCCAGGGGATGGCGGGCTCCTGAACTCATTAGACACCATTTGTGGTGGGGACCACCCTGGCTTGCCAAGAGAGAATCGGACTGGCCCCACAGCCATGTAGTAGTATCTTCGGATCATGGCCCCAGAGCGGCCGTGCATGTTACCCAGAAGGCTGAGGACCCTGACGCCGGGTTTCTGCTGGACCGGTGCTCACTTGACAAGTTGACAAACGTGTCCACTTGGATTAGGAGATTCGCTCGAAATTGTCGTACTCCTCGCGATCAGCGAACGTTGAACCCTATTCTGACTCCGGCAGAGCGAAACGAGTCGCTGTTGAATTTGGTCCGGTTGGTACAGTCCTCGAAGTTTGGGGCAGAATTGGAGATTATACGAAGTGGACGTTCGAAATTGAAGGGAGCCGTCGCGCGTCTCAACCCCTTTGTTGATTCGACCGGGTTACTTCGGGTAGGAGGAAGATTGCGCAATGCGAATCTGTCGTATTCGGCTCGTCACCCACTTCTGCTCCCCAAGGGGGGACAGTTAGTTGAATTGCTGGTGACTGATCGTCATATTAAAAACGCGCATGCCGGCTGTAACGCGTTGTTGGCCACGCTCCAGCGGGAGTTTTGGATCTTATCTTCCCGCCGTGTCATACGGAACATCGTGTTTCGGTGCATGCCTTGTTATCGACTTAAGGCTGCCACGATGCAACCTCTCATGGGGGACTTGCCCCCTGATCGTGTGGATGAGGTCAGACCGTTTTCAGGTGTTGGTACGGATTTTGCAGGACCGTTTATGGTGAAGAGTTCACGATTGCGTACCGCTAAGCAATACAAGGCGTACCTATGTGTGTTTGTTTGTTTATCCACCAAGGCGGTACATCTCGAGCTCGTTGCTGATCTCTCGACAGAGGCTTTCATTGCTTGTTTGGATAGGTTTGTTTCTCGAAGGGGACTTCCAACTTTGATCCGCTCTGATAACGGCACTAACTACATAGGTGCGGAACGATACTTACGAGAGATAGTCAACTTTTTGAATGTAAATAAAGTGGATATTGGAACGGCCCTCTCCCGTCGGGGTATACAGTGGACCTTCAGCCCACCGATTTGCCCCCACTGGGGTGGGATTTTTGAGGCCGTAGTTAAGTCAGCTAAGACGCACTTAGGGCGTATAGTAGGTCAGACCGCGCTGACTTTTGAGGAGCTCGCGACATTGTTTTGTAAGATCGAGGCCGTTCTCAATTCGCGACCGTTGTGTCCGCTCAGCTCGGATCCAAATGACCTGGAGGCTCTGACCCCAGGCCATTTCTTGATAGGACAGCCACTTAACGCGTTGCCCGAGCACCCCTTCGAGGGAGTGAAATTGTATCGGTTGTCAAGGTATCAGATGTTGCAGCAGTTTACTCAGAATTTCTGGAAGCGTTGGTCGCTCGAGTATCTGCATATCTTACAACAGCGCCTTAAGTGGACTGACAAAACTAGCCCCCCTAGTGTTGGTGACCTCGTTCTGGTTAAGGATGCTAACCTACCGCCACTACGTTGGCGCAGGGGGCGCATTGTTAACTTGTTCCCTGGCAAGGACGGGACCCCCCGGTCTGCAGAGGTTCTAGTAGGAGGCTCGGTTCTAAAACGAGCGGTAGCAACGTTGTCTCGGCTGCCCGTAGATTAGGGGACAGGTGGGTGCCTGTCCGGGCGGGTGATTGTTCGATTCCAAATCGATATTCGATCGATGGTTTCTGAACGGTCATTTTAATTTTGACGTTAGCTGTCAATCAGGCAGTTTTTGACAACTGGCAGACGAAAGCCCTCGCAATGTAAACGCGTTTTGGTTAGGGGTTGAAATTAAATCGCAGGGCATCTGGAATGTATTCGGGATTCCCTCAGGATTGTTAATATAGCTGAGTGTGCCGTTGTCTCTGGAACCAGATAAAGTTCGGATTTTCGTGCCCGATTTGTATTTACCACGTAGAACATAACCTGTGTTGGAACACATTGAAGCTGGCCCGCCAGTCATACCTGGTTGGCTGAAGAACCTGTCTACCAAGAAGAGCCCAATTCTGATCATAAGGTTTTGGAGGCAAAATATTCTTGGATACTGATCGACTGCAATGAAAAATATTCTGAGAGCAAAACGTCCTCAATTTAAAATGACTGCTAGTTCTTAGAGCACAACATCCACTATGCTGAATATGCGCAATGTAAGTCATCTTGGGAGCAAAACGTCCGCAATCTGAAATCGTTTAGAAACGCGTAAATACTTTTCTATCCATGTCCATCCTTTAATTAAGTCGATTAGTTGCTTGGTTAGGACGTGAAGAAAGGACAAACAAACAAACACACTTCCGAATTTATATTATTAGTTAGGATGAACCCCTTTCTAATAAAATATGCCTAATGTGTGAGTAAGAAAAATATAGGTGTTTCGTAAACATTTTATTGTAACAACAGCAAACAAACATAACATTAAACTTACTGGAAACAAAAAATGCACTTATTATTATAATAGCGGTAAAATATCTTAAACGTTGAGAATCTTCTTTATATGTGCAATCCTTTTTAAAAATTCGTACGGTGTTATTAACTTTTCTTCTAGCTTTTTCTTTTCCACAGCATATCGAATATTAAAAGAAATATCGGTCTTTCGTCGCTTGGAACCATGAAACAAGGAATTTTTGTATCTTATCTCCTGCCATTTTGCTTCCTTTCTTAGTGCGTCGATAAACAATATTAATGTTGGTTTCCTATTAACTTTTGAATTAAAACGTCTATTCCAGCCTTCCAATGGATTATTTGTTCGGAAAATGTCATTGTAGCAACTTATATCCGTGGTTGGTTTAAGCCATTGTTTTTCGTAGTAATTTCGAAAATTTTGCATTTTGTCATTGTTTCCGGCATGCTCTTTAATGTAGGTCCAACAATCAGAGTAACAATCTGCAGGTAAGAGTGGGAAATTTGCGCACATTCTAATAACGTCTTTCGCTTCTTTGCTGTCATTTGCTTTTAGATTCTCTGCCTTTTTCCATACCGCTTTGTTGAAGTGGAAGTAGCACCCGGACACATCAATTTGAGGAAAATATTTTTTCCTCAAATTGATGTGTCCGGTATGGTAAGGCGAACCTCATAGTCACACTTTATGTTGTTGATGTTCAGTTGTAAATGTTGTTTGAGTAGTTCAAACAAACGTTCATAAGTGTGTTGAAGTTTATTAGGCAGTAAGGGATAAATGCTCCAACCACATATACAGATTCACTACTACTGCTTAAGTTAACATGTATGGACATAATTTGGTAGAATGGTTTGGGGGTCCTTGTAAATGTGCCATCGATAAAAAATAAATTATTATTCAGTGTCTTTATATTAGATCTTATTGTCATGGGACAAAATATTAAAATTTTATTATCGTCTGTGCCATCTTCACAAAGCAGAAAATCTTTCGCTAATATTTCTGGGACTTGAACATTATTTAAATCAGTGACTTCTGTTCTTTGTAGTTTTAGAAAATTTCTTCTAGTTCGACGTAATGTGTCTTTTTTTTAATTAAAATTTGGTACAAATTCATCCTTTATTTCTCTAAATTTTTTCTCAAATATCCTCTGCACTGGTGTATATTTCTTACATACAGATTTCTTGCATTTATCCATCACAGTGTCTATCCTATTTTTAGTAAAATTCGGTTTACAAGTATGCTCAGCTGGACGCAGAATTCTATTTTGATCCTTATTGATTGTTATAGTAGCACTACAATTTTCACGATACGCACATCTCCATCGGGAAGAACCACCTTTATTGATGATGATTCGGTTGTACCTGTAGCCATCGGCCAACAAAACCGGCTTACTCTTTTGGCCATCGATGAAAACCAGACTATTTTCCATTTTACAGGATTTTTATTTATTTCCCAAATGGATTATTATAACAATATCATGATTATTTCACAATTTCATGTGTATAATGTCAACTTGACATACTATGACAGTGACAACCGTATAATAATAATCAAGATAGTGTTAGGTAATCTAAAGAGGTTTTATAAGGGTTCAATATGCGTTAAACATGTCTTGATTTGATGACAATGTAAGTTAACGTCTATCTATACTAAACACTTTTTTAAATGAGGACGATATGCTCCACGGTCATTTTGAAGTCAAGGTCAACTTAATTCAATGGCATTATACCTAGAAGACTAACTATTTGAAAAGCCTATCAGCTTCCAAAACCTTATGATCAGAATTGGAAGAGCCTAGGGTGCACCCGGGCCTTGCAGAGAGACAGTAGGTTGACGGGACCGAAGCACAGACCAGGTTAGATCTACCCCACATAACTTCAGCTCGGTGAATCGCCGACGTTCATCACTTCTTGGCACCTGATCGTCACGCTACCTCGTAGCTCATGGGCCCCTACGCGGTCATTAGGTGCTGAGAAGCCTGAACACCACATAAAAACTTATGAATGCAATATTTAAGGTGGCTTCCATACCACAATTATTTCAATACCACATACAAACTTATGAATGCACCTGGTTACGTACATGGAGTGTGAATGTAGCCGCACTAATAACTTTGTAAACGCTATTTTGTTATGTAAAATCAAACTTCACTCACACCATCCCTACCATTGTACGGTGGTAGGGAACCCCTCGTGCGCGAGTTAGACTCACACTTGACAGGTTTTTCATAATGGCGGAGAGTTGGTGTTGAAAATGTAGAAAAAACCACTACAGCCCAAACGACTTGACAGAGAACAAATAACGTGTCGTTGGATTCGGGAAGACCGTGAGAGTGACATAGGCTATATAATTTTAGTAAAAAGTCAATAGGTTGGATTTTAGATCACAAATGTAGTTTAAAAATTTATTGGAAAGGCTACTTTCATACTCAATACACCAGGTGCATTTCTATTCATAACTTTATGTGGTTTGGAAAAACAAAACAGTTATTTGTTTTTGTTATGTTTCCTTGTTTATCCGATAAACTTAGAGGTCGGAGACGTAAGGTTGAAAAAAAATGAAAAAAAAACGCCAATTTCCTGTGCCGCTTGTGGGGTCTACATCTCACAGAGCCACTAGTATTACGTTCAGTTAAACAATGATGAACGGGAGACACGAGATTTCATAGCTTGCCAGATTGGTAACTTTTCTGCTACTGAAAGGCTAGGGTGATTGATCCCGTGCACACTATTGAACGAATGTAACCTTTAATCTCCTTGAGGAACAGCACCCCGCCGACTATATGGAAGGCGTCGTCTTGCCGGCTGCGCGAGCGTGCGGGCACGGCGCAAGTGACGGCGCGACGGAACTTCTTCATGGCGCGGCACTCGAGGTCGGCGACGGCGCCGGGGAAGCGCTCGAGGCCCAGCAGCCGCTTGCAGCGCAGCGGCACGGCGGCCGGGTCGAAGGGCTTGTGCAGCGCCGAGCAGAAGCGGGTGCACTCGGTGCGTCTGCGGACATGCGGCCCGTGAAACATTTCGATGATATTATGCTCTGAAAACAAGTTTTATTTATCTACACACGTATCATAAACCCTCTTTACTGCGTCCAAAAGTTCGTTAATAATTCTCGATTATTATTAATGATAACTGCACAATTTGATTAACGTGATAAATACTGTGAAATTAATCACTTTTTCTGATTATTATTAATAATTCTCAATAAGTCCAACGAGAAACAACTTATTAGGTTAATATTTTTATTATTTAGTCATGTCATGTTATACAAAAACGTGTTTAAAGTGAAATTTTCGCCTAAGACTTTCATTAAGGTAGAGAAAAAATATCGCCATAGCTATATTTCAAAATATTTTTTACTCATCCCAAAGAACGTCCAGCAATAACGGCGATTGACTGTAATGTAACTAGGAAGAAATCTATGGGGATAAATAAAAAGAGCGAGTGAAAAGCAATTGAGTGAATGACTAAAAAATAACCGAATGATTTAGCCAACGCTTATTTGCTAAATAAAGACGGTTTGGGCGAAGTGGTGGGTCAGGGTAGGCGGCGGATAAAAGGGGTGATAGAAGCGAAGCCCCTTTTATCCTTTGTGTTATGTTGAACATCTAAGAACAACAAAATCCAATGCCCTTTTGTATTTTATATAATTCAGATTTTGTGTCGCGCAGTGGCACCTAACCTGAAAAGCTAATTGCAGATGGCGCTGGTGTAGTTAGAGGCTGTCAATGTGTCAAAATAGTCAAATTCTATTTACTTCATAAAATATAAAGTCATAAAACTCACAAATGTCAAAAAAGTAAAAAAAAATAGTCAGTCAAATTTATTTATTACTGTAGATATTTACATATACTCAGCAAACGTAATTTTTTGCCTTTTCTCTAAAATTGACCACTGTGGGAGAAGGAGGGCGTAGAAACTACAACAGATTGATTTTTAGATCTCTTTTAAAATTGTCTGTGCTTAACTAATACAAATATTACTATATGAATTCTTAAAATTAATAAGCAGGAATAAATAATTACAAAATTATTAACAACAAGGACTTTGTTGAGCTAGATTAACCCCATACAGTCCCATCATTTAAGTAAGCTTGAACTTTTTCGATAAAGCCGCTTTAACATGCTTTTTAAATTGCTCTAATAGCAATTTCAAAATCTCCAGAGGGATATGCTTTTGAAATTGCTCAAATAGCAATTTCAAAATCTCCAGAGGTATCTTATTGTAGTAGATAATGCACTAACCTTTGAAAGAATTATTATCTTTGGCTTAATTAGTCAGTGATTATTTCTCAGGTTAGCATTACAGCTTTCGTTAAATTTGGACAGTATTGTGAGGTTGTTGAGTATGTACATTACATTTACGAAAATAAATTGATCAGCTACAGTTTTTATGATAATTTCTTTAAAAAATGGTCTTAAAGAGTCTGTGCGTTTAAAATTATATCTCTTTTCAGTAATATAAAAATTGTTTGAATATCCGCTGCTTTCCCCCACAACAAGATAGATACTACATGACACTATGAAAGTTACTAAAATATACGAGCCTAGATGTAGTCACATCCGTGTTTTGTCTGATGTTCCTAACAGCATAGCCACATAACTTAATTTATCTATGTGGGGTCCCCGCTGAAATTTGCTATCAATGGTTCTTCCAAGAAACTTCGAATCATTTACTAATTCTATCCTGCTGCTGTATAACACTACACTTATCGCAACTGACATTTCGAAATAAGAATTTCATACACCTGGTTTTACCAGTGTTTAACAATGAATTATTAACTGTGAACCAATCAAGGTTAGAGACAATCTATCATTAAAATATTCTTTTTGTCTTTAAATTTTTAAGACCAGTGAAGAATCATCAGCAAACAACACTATGTCAGTCAGTTTCTCCAGCATGAAAGGCAGATCGTTAATATATACCAGGAATAAGAAAGGGCCTAATATGGAACCTTGTGGAACCCCAATTTTTACACCCGATCCATCAGATTTAACGCCGTTGACTTCTGACTTTTGAATTATATCTATATGGCAACCTCACCTCTTAATTTTGCCAGTTTCAAGTGTATTTGAAAGACGTGACGTGTTTTTGAACCTAACCACAGGTGAATGAAAGTTTTTGCCTCCAACTACGACATCACCATTAAGCATGAGCAAAGGCGGGCATAGGTGCTATTCAGTAATTTTGTCAGACAAAACCAGTATTTCTGGTCGCGCTAGTTTGTTGCGCAGTTCGCTCAAGTTTGTCAGGCAAAATTAGTATATTTGTCAATCAAAAACTGGATTTACGATCATGCATTTAAATACTACCCAAAACCTATCGATCCATTGCTGTGTAAAGGCCCTCACATCTTTATTGCTTCCTTCGTCCACATTTTCATCCACATCGATAATCTTGTCCTGACGTCATCTACCAGGTGCAGGCATCACGGCGATGAAATGAACGATGATGGTTGCGAATCATTGCACTAACCTTTCAGTGAGAGAGAGATGAGAGACATCAATCCCGCCGAGCATCATCGCGTCGATGACGTGTAGCGCCTTGTTGTATATCTGTCCACGGTACTCCTTGACGACCTGCCACAGAATCGTAGATTCCTACTTTCTCATACGCACCCGTTACAGACAACAAACATTAGTTTACATACAGCCACATACAATGATACCCGGTGTCGTAGAAACCAGAAACAGCGGCGTCAAAAACATGTTAACAAGACCTGTTTTTTTTTCTTCCCCTAACCGGGATTCCTACGCGGAACCTCTCGCTTCGGAAGCACGACCTTACGACCACAGAGGTCGTCGTAACAATCTTTGTTATTGTGTAAATCGTTATTTCGTTGTTCCCAGTTTGCGGTTCCTCACCTCACTGCATCGTAGCCTTATTCCGACATAAGCAAAAGGCAGTCCTATACTCATATAATTATTAGAGTAATAACGAAAACTATTTAAATACCTCTGCATATATGAGTGTTTTGGCGGGCATAGTGACATGCAGGTCGGCGGCGAGGTTCCACCGCGTGCCGTCCAGCTGGTACACTTGCCTGCCTCCGCAACCTGCACAGTTTCATTAAGTATATCGATTAACTAAAAACCAAGGCTTGTCCTGATTCGCGATGCATTAGAAGTTACCGATCAAATGCTTTCTTCTTGTTAGTTTAGTAAGATTCGAAGCTTACAGTTCTATAGAGTAGACTATACTCTAGCCAGCTCTTCGTGTCTAGGCTCATCGTTCATGTCTTGATGCCATCAATATCCCTACGTGGCAGGTGTAAATCCGTCTGCCTTCACCTTCAGAAACCACATGTATATATGATTGCGACATTTATTCCTACTGCTTTTATATGTAGACTATGTATGACTATTTCTGGGGCATACGGGCAATGTGAACGTGATGATATAAATCAAACCATGGCAAACAGTAACATCGAAAGATGACTGCTTCACTACACAGGGGTTGTTTTAGTCCGTATACTACAAGATCTGATGCCCACTCAATGTGTAGGAACCCGGAAATAGCAGGGAGGTCGACTCCTGGGCATGGGTAATTCCATTTTTCCCCTCCAACAAAAAAAAAGTGATATAAATATTCATTGTGTAAACATACCAATAAAGAACTTCAAATCCGGACTGTTTTTCCCACTGTTCAAGAACACAAAGTGCCAATCGTAGACGCTCTTGAATACCCCGAGTTGTTCCGGCGTCGTGAGGTATTCTGGCTGCGAACTGAGCACGTTCCCCTTGAAGGACTGCGGACTCTGGGCCTCGGGCGGGCGCGTCTTGATGCCGTCGAGTATGGAGGTCAGGCAGTCGTCCGGCTGCAGGCGCGGCGCAGCCTTTCTTACTTGGTTGGGCAGCTGAAATAATTAGATAGAGCTGTTAACTTTTTCTTTAGAATTGAAGAGAATAAACCCAGTTTTTTCCTTAAATCACACTACAAGGTACACTAACACTAACCCCCTTAAGGGATGATCATGGTACCCATTATGCATACCTGCCACACCGTTAAGCAATGCTTTTTCATTTGATCTTGAGTCTCATCCTTCAATTTCTTGTCTTTACTAAACTCTGCTATTTTGAGTAAGTTTTTAATTTGTTTCTCGCCAATACTGTAATCAATAATAAGTAATATATCAACTCAACGAAATTATCAGAAAATCTGTCATAATCAGAATGTCTCTCGGTAAAAGCAGCGCGTCAGCGTTATAAATAAGTGATGGTTACCAGATTGGGTAGTCCTATCACATAGATAGCGCCGCCTTTGATCGCGCCGCCCCCATGGCGATTATCAATATCAAATATAGATAATGCCGACGCTCACTCAAACAAAGCCGCGGTGCTATCTAAGTGACATTTATAATAAATACGGCAACCTTGTGTTCCAGGTTCACGGACTTTCTTATGCCTACGCTACGAGTACTACTACACGCAGAAGTTAACTAATAGGCAAGGCACCCACAAGGAATCCGATTCCTCTCCCTCTCACGCTAGGTACCGACCTCGACGCGTCAGTGACGCACGCTATGTCGCCATCAGGCGGGGTGCTTAGTTAACTTCTGCGGGTAGTACGAGCATATAAAGGAACACAAAACTTACACACAGTTACTCCTATAAATATACTCATAGAACTCCTTGTCATTCTGCATCACATCAAGCGGCACCAACTCACTAATGTCGAGACCGTCCCGCTCGCTCCACAATATTGCATTGACTGAGAACAGATGTTTCTCCGTCGCATCCGTATCGCGACGCTTCCACTTGCACACGAGGTAGCGCTCGGAGTTCGCCGGCCTTGATGTAACTGGTTTCACTATGCAGACTGGAAAATTAAATGTTCATCAATGGTGTAAGCATCTTGCATGCAAGAGGTGGACTTTATTATAAGGCCTCTTAAATCTAGACAAAGCGGCTTGTAACCCTGACCGTATAATAGCGTAAAGTATGAGTTCGTACCGTGTTCAAAGCTGTGGTACATGATGTAAAGGAGTCCCACACTGAACGGTGTAAAGAGATCAAAGAGTTTTACGACAAAATGTCCCCCGGTCCGCACCAGCATGAGAGCAGCAAGGCATTGGCACAAGTACAGCTGCTTTGAAAGGATTTCTTGAATATTCTCTTGACCTTCCACTGAAAAGCCCTGTCAAAAGAGATAAAGCTGATTCATTTATAGGGTTCCAGTAGCATTGAGAAAACTGTTGATGACTGGGGATTATAACAATGTCAGCTACTATTTAATTCTGACGATAGGTATAGCCAAGCGGGTAGTGACCCTGCCTAGGAAGCTGACGGTCCTAGATTCGAATACCGGTAAAGGCAAATATTTGTGTGAAAAGCATGAATAGCCGTCACTTAACGTTTTTAAGATTCGCTTGAAAGATCATTACCTCTCTCTTCCATAGTATGTATATATATATAATTTGTATGTGTATGTTATGTATGAATATAACTTGTATGTGTATGATATGTATGTGTGTATATAATATTATATAAATTAGGTGTAAAATGAAAAATGAAAATGAAAAAATATTTATTTATCAGTATAAGAAAAACATACAATGAGGTGTCGATGACCCCCACACTAGGCAAGCCTGTGTCGTGGGAATCTAAATACACGATTTACACAGTGATTTGTACGTCACGCGCCATTTGCAAGTCATAAAAAGGAAAATAATAATAATTTGTTAGAATATGAAACAGTTTTAATTAATTGTTTTAAAATTAGCAGTAAAATATACAAAGAGAATATAATACATATACATAAAATATATAGCATTTATTCAATAAGATTTTATTTATAATTTGAATTTAAATTTATTTCAGGCGATATTTGCAAGCAGAATCTCAGTTTTGTCGTATGAAATTGTCTCCAGCCATATCTGCAAAGTTGCTTTGGATTCATTGAAAGACATGTTTTTTATGTCGCAAGACTTAACTATTTGATTATAAACATGTGCGTTAATGTATGGGCTAAAACGACAGGCAAAAGCGGTTCTAGTACGAGGTGTAGGAATTCTAAAAACTCGGTTTTTCAGCAACTGCAAATAGTGAGCCGAGTTTAGAGTCGTTTTATGCGTAGTTAGGGTTACTTTGAGGATAAAAACTTAACGAAAGCTGAGTACTTTAGCTTCTTTGTATAGAGTGTCTGTGGGGAATTTATAAGGCTTACTCAGCATAGTTTTAAGAACAGACCGTTGAGCTCTTTCCACCTTTATTATTGCTGTCTTTGCTGCACTGCCCCAGCATGAGATACAGTATATAAGTTGTGATTGGCAGAGAGCAAAGTAAACAGTTTTTATTGTGTCCATAGTTGCTGAGTTACGTAGTTGTCGCATGACGTGCACTACTCTGCGGATTCGGCCTGATAGTTTCTCTATGTGCGTTTCAAAATTTAAGTTTCCATCAACGATAACGCCGAGGTATTTTATCTCATGTGTTTTGGAGATAGCGTCGCAGTTGCAGGTATCAGCACTGTCACATGAGTGTACAGTGATGACAGTCTGGGGTGGAGGAGCTGATGATCCAGTTTTATGAAAACATAAAAACTTTGTTTTGCTTGTATTTAGTGTCAGAAGATTATTTTTTAACCATTTGGCTACAATCGTCATTCCATACTCGGCGCTGGAGAAAGCATAATTCCAGCTGTTTCCATGGAAAATTAGTGCTGTATCATCAGCATAGCAAATTATTTCAGCGTTTTTAAGCAGCAAACTATGTATATCATTAATGTACAGGATAAAGAGAGTTGGTCTGAGTATACTGCCCTGCGGCACCCCGAAACTCATCGTTTTGCTGTCACTTCTTTGATGGCCAATCCTTACACACTGCCTCCGATCCGATAAATAGCTTTGCAACCAGTCCAGAGCCAAGCCTCGTATTCCCAGTAGTTCCAGCTGACTTAGAAGTATGGGGACGGAGACAGTGTCAAAGGCTTTGGCCAAATCCAAGAAGACCCCTATGCTGCTGAGCTGCCTGTCTAGCTGTGACGATATTATAGTGGTCAATAAAGATACTGCATCTTCAGTTGACTTGCCTTGTCTGAAACCGAATTGCCTCCGAGAGCAAACCTTTGGTCTCAAGATATTTGACTAAACGACGATTCACCAACTTTTCCAGTAGCTTAGAGAATGCCCCGAGCAGAGAGATGGGACGATAATTATCTGGTGTGTTCTTTAGGCCACTCTTGTGTAGTAGTAGTAATAGGTATATGTACCTACTGATATTATTATTGTATATGAATTATTTTGTTGTGCAAATAGGTTTTACTCTCACAATCCACTTTCCTTTCCTAACTGGGTTTGCTGGTAGAAATCTCTTTTATAGAGATAAGCGTGCCTCTTGTTCATATATCTTTCTTTCAATGTCTCTGTATGTTTGTTTTGTGCAATAAAGTATTTATTCATTCATTCATTCAATATTTGTTTCTTTCTTGGATTTTTTCTATATATTTACATAACTATTAATCTCTATTATATATATCGTCGTCTCACCACACGACCCATAACACGAGCCTTATTGAGCTAACTATGGGCGTAGTTGGAATTTTTAAAGATTGTCCTTTAATATTTATTATTAGAATGGATCGCGCGACTGGAACAGTAGTCAAGCTGTACTGGGACTTCCCAGTACAGCTACTTAGACTGCAGACAATAACGCTACAATACAGTAATGTTAAATGATAGATAAAGGTATGTACAGCAATGTATTATCTAGTAATGAATAGTAGAATGAACTTACACCATCAGCCATGAGAAAGTGGACACCCTTGTCCTCTGTTTCTGCTAGCACATTATCTTTTAGGGCACTGAGATTGGCAGGATTGAAGATATTTCCATCATCTTCAACACCATAGTAGGGGTTGAATGTCTCAGGAGTACCAGCGTAGAAGTCTGATAGTTTGAAATCGCATTTACCTTTAAGTGTGAAGCCAAAACCTGGAATGATGTGTGCCCTTTAAGATACAAAGGTCAAACATTCTAAAACAATTGATACATAAAGTTTACGTTTAAAACGTGAGGACCTGCAAGATTACCTAGTTGATTAAAGCTGTTATGGATGAGTCAATGGGTTCTCTCATCTCAATTTTCTCGCCTCTGCTGCAACCTTACATTTAATTTGCAGCTATCTATTTTATCCGCTTTATTCCTCAGAATTATCTGCTTACCTTTTGCTCTCCACTTTTTGCGGAACAGCACATACTCCGAGAAGCCACCGGGGCCAGCACACACATCAGCAAAATACAAGATGTCTGTTCTATCTAAAGCACTCTTGCCATCCTCCGTTTTTGGTTTGGTAAACATAAAGTCAAATATGGCATCAATATTTGCCATTTTTACAGCTGCCCTATTCAGGAATATCACTGCGCCTATTGTCTCATATGGGTTACTT
The DNA here is from genome assembly GCA_949825045.1 of Argyresthia goedartella. Classification (NCBI taxonomy): domain Eukaryota; kingdom Metazoa; phylum Arthropoda; class Insecta; order Lepidoptera; family Argyresthiidae; genus Argyresthia; species Argyresthia goedartella. Next base: position 26,605,707 of record OX463812.1, on the reverse strand, counting down.
CTAAACCTCGCATTTCTTAAATCCTCATCATCCAAACTGTCGAATATTGTCTGAAAAACAAAATCAATTTTATTTGGCGATACATTTTTATTTATTATGCCTTAATGCTGATATATAATATTTTGAATTGAAATTATTCAACATGCACAATAATAAGATCCTAAGCTGAATTTTAATTACATTTACATGATTAGATTCATTTAAATATACATATACAGGGTGGAATTTTGTGACACCACCTGGAGGGCAAGTACTCTAAATAATGGAGGTACATAGCAAATTTCCCTCAAAGGAAACAATTCTTTATTTTTGAAAAGAAACAAAACTGCATTCAAAGATTTTGAAAAATACGCTTGCCACAACCAGGAATCGAACCGGCTAAAATTCGAAAAAACATCACCTGTACTTTTATGGCGTCAATCGAGAGGGTCAAATATAAGGATTACATCTCTCTAACAAACATAGTAAATTAAATGAAAGGAAAACCATGAAAGACAGGATAAGTCACTTTTACTCAAGGATCCATCAGATAGGTACCTTGTGTTGTTCACAATAACATCTTTACGCGTGTTTGTAATGCAGACTCTTTTGGATGAGACCTATTTTTTTGCGTGTGGCATAAATAAAAAATTTTAATTTGAAAATGGAACAGGGCAAAAAGACGTCGCGATAGTCTTTTGCGATTCACATTTGATTGTTGTCAAATTGTTTGTCAGCTGCAGCATTAGTAATCGTCAAAATGGCTTCTCAAGAACAATTTGATTTAATGCTAGCTTTTTTTTTTAAATCGCCAAGATGTCAATTTAGCTTTACGGTGGTACGGAGAGAGATATCGGGACCGACAAGTACCAACTCGATTCGTCTTGAGGCGAATTGTACAAAATTTTAAAGAATTTGGTAGTTACAAAAGTCATCGTCCACAGCTGCCCGAACGCGAAAATTCCGATTTAGATGTAAGTGTGTTGACATATTTTGAAGCATATCCAAAGGCTTCAAGCAGAGAAGCTACCGAATAAATTGGAACCACCCATACTCAGGTACTTAGTCTTGAAAAAGTATAAGTGGAAATGTTATCGTGATGGTCGGTTGGTTAAAAAATGACATCCTGGAGATCCTGAGAGACGACTACAATTTTTTCAATCCGTGCTAACAGAAGTTGCCCGTAACCCGAATTTTTTGAGTGACATTGTGTGGTTTGACGAAACCAACTTTAGTAATAATGGCATGTACAACCGCCGCAAGAACCATTATTGGTCTAGAGTAGGCCTGTTCGTGTTCATAAAACTAACAGTCAAGTAAGATTTTCTTTCAACGTTTGGTGCGGTATAATGAGAAATATGGTTGTGTTAATCCACATTTATGAAGTGCATCTAAACTCGGTCAAATACCTTAAAATACTGACCTTCTTACGAACGAAACGAGTTGAATGTTTTACCCGAGGATGAGCGAAACCGTTTAATATTACAGCAAGATGGTGCTCCAGCCCATAACAGCAGAATCACCGCAGCCTATCTCAATAACAATTTCAGGACCTGGATCGGTACAAACGGCACAATCCGATGGCCTGCAAGATCACCAGACCTCACCCCTCTGGTTTTTTTTTATGGGGATATGTAAAAAATAAAGTTTACCACAACACGCTATTAAAGGCTACTGAAAAAGAGATCCTTAGAAGAATCAATTTATGTATTCAACGAGAGGGAGCCCATTTCGAACAACTAATTAGTTAGCTTTTACATGTTTTTAGGTTAATAATAAAATAAGTTTTAAGATTTCATGTTTTCTTTTCATTTAATTTACTATGTTTGTTAGAGAGTTGTGATCCTTAAGATTGACCCTGTCGATTGACGCCATAAAAGTACAGGTGATGTTTTTTAGAATTTTAGCCGGTTCGATTCCTGGTTGTGGCAAGCGTATTTTTCAAAATCTTTGAATGCAGTTTTGTTTCTCTTTAAAAATAAAGGAATGTTTCGTTTGAGGGAAATTTGCTACCTCCATTATTTAGAGTACTTGACCTCCAGGTGGTGTCACAAAATTCCACCCTGTATAGATACAGGTTGTCCCGAAACTCAACGTCAAGCGGGTACCAGATAAAAGCCCAGCCTATACATACACGTCTGGACACATCTATTGGCCCACCTTGCATTTTGAGTTTCGTTTGGTCCTAGCTAAAAATTTATATTAGGTCGAGCAAAAAGTTTTTAATGCAGTTTTGAACCTGGCACATTCATAATTTTATTTTAGTCTTTTTTTGAATTCCGAACACAGAATTTAAAGAAACAAAAGACAATTTGGAGCCTGTTCGTTGATATGGCCATGGCAATGGCCAAGCATTTGTCTCCAGTATCTAGTCCCCTTGCAACAAAATCTGTTAATCTAGTCACTGCTTCGGTCGACTTTCCACCATGGAAACCATATTATTTATTTCACTCCTTCCCCACCACCCTACTAAGCCGCACTACTGGTAGTATCGTGGGTATTTTATTTTCCCTTCTTCACTACTGGTCCAGTAGTGTCGTAGGTATTTGTAAAATACATATGGGTTCCCCATTACACTACTAAATTTATTTTCGCAACTAGATACGGGTAAGCAAGAATCTAAATTCCTATTTATACCAGTTTATTTAACACTTATCCACGCTATTTTTTCTGCAAAAAGTTAGGGGTTGCAACTTTTTACTCTTTTTTATTGACCAACTGTCCAGTCACCACTCACACGCAAAATAGCTGAGCTACTGTATTTTAGAGTAGCTGTAGAAAAAAAAAACACCTGCGCAAATGTCTCAAGTCAAAGCGAAGCGTTTGGGGCATTAGAAAAGTAAGGCAGAAAGAAGTATCGTGCAAATTACTGCAGCACTCGCACTTATTCCAGACCAAAGATTGACCGAGGGTGTACTTACATTAAGGAAGAGTGGCATTGAGATCAAAATGCCAAAATTCATAAACTACATTCAGCATTTTTGGTTAAATAAGCCTTACCTACATCATAAGTGTATTTGGTGAACGATACCGAACAAAAAATGTTTTAAAAGAATGGCATTCAAAGTTGAACCGATTACTAAAAAAAAATACAGTCACAGTAATGCGAATGCTTAATATGTAGTGAACCACTACTTGCAACGCCAATAAAGTTTTTATTGAAAATTATACTAGAAGTTTGTATTTGGGTCCAAATTGGATAATGTTCTGTTTCATTCATTTATAACCAGTACCAAATACAAATGTCACAAAACGACACAAATCACGCATTATCAACGTAGTTACGCTAATGCGTAACGCAGTGTGCAAAGTGCGCACGAGTGCAAATGCAGTTTATTACCGGGGACTAAGTGTAGGTCATGCTTTAGAAAAATTGAGATTCCCATTGGAACCCTAAAAATACCCACGACACTACCAGTAGTGCGGCTTAGTATTGTGGTCGGGAATGATTGGGTTGTCAGATAACTAAGTAAATTGTTCTTCTCAAGAAACTCAGTTAATGATTTATTTATAATTTTTCAAGAATCTTAGAAATCGAGAGAAGTAGCGATATTAGGCGATAATTGTTTACTGATGTTTTGTGGATTAAGAATTTTTTTGTAGGCTCGGGGGAAGGTTCCCAATTTTTAAGGTAGATTAAAGATGTTGTACGGTTGTAAGCCGTAGCGATAAATGATACGAAGTTGTAAGATAAAATAACTTAGTTTATCATAGTAAACTCTAAATTAAAATACATTTCGATCTAAAGATTAATGATGTATGAGCACACACGCTATGATGATTAGCTAAATGAGTACTGAGGTGATTTTCGTGATAAAATGCGAATGAAATATCGATTGGTGTCAATGCTGAATTGACACATGAAATGATGTATGTGCGTTGCCCGTACATGCTCCCGGGCGGGAAGATGGGACCAAATAGGTGTACATAAGTAAGATGAAGAAAAGGTAATTGAAAATTATTATTATCATCTTAAACCTATGTGAATGAATTACATGTTTATTTAATGAGTTACAATACTAAATTGTTAGGTCCTTAAACCATTGCTTCGATTGTGGGGAAAACTACTTTTTGATGAAACGGAGAGGTGCCTCTATTTTTAGGTACACGTAACACTTCAGGCTTTCTGGCCACATCACTGATATCAACGGTAGCACTATTAATTTGTCTTATTTCAGTAGCTTCATCGAAGCTTTGATTGACACGACCACTAATTGTTTTCATTTCACTACACTGACACTGATTTTCCCCGGCAGGCGGCTAGAGCGGCCGCGATCCCTCCCGCGCCCACCAACACGTAAATCGCCACATAGTGATGAACGTCATGATATGACACGTTGCTGTTCAGCTCTGCATTCTGCTTAGCCCGCTGGATACTGTCTCCGATATCGTCTAGCTGCTTACGATCTGACTCTTGTATGTCATTCGCTATAGTTACAGTAGAGATGGATATGTATATCATATTATTTATCGGGGCAAGGATCGGAGGGGGTACGTCGGGTTTGTTGTTTATCCTACTCGATCCGTGTTTATGAGCATGCAGGGTGAATGACTCGGTTCTGACTATGCAATTTTCATTTATTGTTATCAGTCCCGCACCGGTCAGCCGAGCGGTAGTAACTTGATCCGCGCATATGACTCGTGCCTGACTCTCGTTACACATAAAGAACAGGTGATTATTCGGTTTGTTTGTCTCGAGCCATCTAGACGTGCAAGTTTCAGAGGTACGGATGCAATCTTCTGTGACTTGGTTTTTGATGCAGAAGTTTTCTTTGTTCTGGATGTCATGATACATTGGTCTGGACAGTCGACACAAAAATATGTCTGTATTTTGTAGGCATCTTCTTATGTCTGATTCTGTGATAGTGATATATGTATCTTTGTTGAGGTTTATCGCTATGAATTCGGATATGGGCACAATGGTAATCATGTTGTTGTTTTGTACCTTCTCGGGTATAGGTATGATTTTGTACATCTCATGTGAATCTCGAAGAACTAAAGGCACCTTGATTTCAAATAACACGAAGTCCTTTGTAATTATTGCCTTCACCTTCAATAAATACCTCGAAGCTCCCTTAGGGTGTTATCGATAGGGAGGCAAACGTCTTTAGGGACTTGACCTGTGATGATGTTTAGCTCTTTTCACAACTGGTTGGGACTCACGATATGAAATTTGAAACTTAATTGATAAGATAAGATATAAGATATTTATTCATAATTGTCATTACATGATAAATGTCGGTTAACGTGTCTATGAGCATTTCTTGGATATCCTTTAGACATTGCAACATATTTGATGCGGTGAGGGCTCCCAAGACGGAATCATTCATGTTTAACAATTCTTGTAGTTGTGAGTTTACGACGTTGACGGCATGCTCAAAAGATATTGCTTGTTGGTGAATTAGCTTTTGCTGTTTGTTAGGCCTGACTTCTGTTCTCTTTAGGAAATTATACTCTGATTCAATGATAGAGGTTTGATTTTTCCACAACACAAGTAGATGTTGTTCATTGCCTCTCACAGCCGAGATATATTTTTGGTATTGTTCGGCGCAGCTTTCGTCTAACACTCCAAACAGCGAGTTCGCCAGATAACCAACTCCGTTTATAAGTCCGCGGCGCCACCTTGTCTGCGTGTTCCCGATTGTTGACAGTGCTGACAGCGTGCTGAAAGGCTGTCTCAGGAGTATAGCATTGTTGTAGCTGAGTTCTGCGTGGCTATGACGTAATTGATCTAGTAAGATCTCGCAGTACCTTTGTTTGTTGTCGCATATATCACATACTTTTGTTAAATGTTTTATATATTCATCCAAAGCGTTTAATGATTGGCTGTATGGCTGAATATCGTAGTACACTACTATTGTCCAGTCTTCTTTTATGACTTGCATGTCGTGTAATTTATCGAAGTAGAGGCCTTGGTTTTCTCTGAACTTTGTTACATTGTACGGAGAACAGGTTATGCTGGAGAAAGTCGACAAGAATACAGTCAAGGCGAGTACCAATGAAGAAAAGTTGTAACGCCTCGTCGTCGCTTTTGGCTGCGCTGACCTAGGTTTAGGCATCTCTTCAGTGTTCTTCGGTACTTGGTTCGCTTTTGAATCAGTCCTCTCTGGCTCCTTTGTTGATAGAATAGATAGCTTTACTATGGGCCGCTTAAGTAGGCCGTTCTGCGTCTTTAGTGTAACGACTCGCACATATCCGTCGCTCCCAGGATGCAATTCCACGACTCTTCCTAGCATCCATTTTAGGTTGTCGTCCTTGATGATGACGACATCATTAACACTTATATTTGGCTGTGGTTGTCTCCACTTACAACGTGCTGATAGTTATGTGAGATATTCTGAACGCCACCTGGTCCATATGTCCTTGAATATCCTTTGGGTCAGTTGCCATCTTGTCCTCATATCTTTTTCTGTTTCGTACAATGTAAGTGTTGGTCTGCTCGACAGGAAGTGTCATGGAGTCAAGAAGTCTAAGACCTCTGGATCTTCAGTTAAAGGGCAGAGGGGTCTTGAATTCAGGCACGCCTCTAACTGAGCAAGTAGCGTGCCGTACTCCTCAAAGGTCAAATTTTGCTCTCCTACCACGCTTTTGAAGTGGTGTTTTAAGCTGCGGACTGAACTTTCCCAAAGTCCGCCTGCGGATGGCCACGACGGCGCATTGAAATGCCGTTGGATGCCCATCTCGCAGACTTGGTCCATAGAGGATTCGCCCATGATTTCTTGCAGATTGAAGTACTCCTGTTGCAGCACCTTATTAGCCCCGATAAAGTTGGTTCCTTGGTCACTGTAGACATGACGTGGCAGCCCTCTCCTGGCAGCCATCCTGCGTAACGCTGCTAGGAAAGCTGATGAGCTCATATCGGACACGTTTTCCAAGAATTCCAAGTGCACGGGTTTGGTTGCCATGCAAAAAAAAACTGCTATGTAGCCTTTCTTTGTTTTAATACCTCGACCCTTGCTAGCCTTGACTGACACGTGACCTGTATAGTCTACCCCTGTGTGGTAGAATGGCCGAGATGGGTTCGTCCTTGCTGCTGGAAGATCTCCCATGATTTGATGTTGATCTCGGGGGTCGTTTTTCCTACATTTCACGCAACGACGTAGGCGTTTCTTGGTTGCCTGGTTCCCACCTAGAAGCCAGTACTTTCTTCTAATGAAGCTCGTGGTTAGCCTCCACCATGAAATGACAACTGGTGTGCTTGATTTATAATCAGGTCAGCTAAACGGGTGTTGCATTGAATGAGTATGGGGTTCTTCATTTCAGGATCTAGGTTCGCATATTTCAATCGGCCCCCTACTCGCAAGACTCCTTGTTTGTCCAAGATAGGATTTAGGTTATAAATCGGACTTTTGCTGCTCACAATTTTCCCCGCTCGTAAACATTCAAGCTCTTCCGTGAATTGATCTTCTTGAACTTGTTTGATGATCATTTCCGAGGCGGTTTTGATTTCGGTGATTGTAAGAAAGGAAGGCTTGTTTTCCTTTATCATGAAACGTAGAATCCACGCTAACACCCGGCTTGCCTTGGTTAACGAACTATATTTGTTGACTAGCCCGTCTACGACTTCCCTTTCGTTACGTAGTTGTGTAACGTGAACTTGTTTTTTCAACTCTAGATCTATCGTATGCTCTGCGCGTTCTCGTTTCGGCTCATAGGTTTGAAGCCAATCAGGACCCTGCCACCTGAGTGATTGATCCAGGAATTGGGCGCTGGATAGCCCGCGGCTTGCGCAATCTGCTGGGTTTTCTTTGACTTGACATAGTTCCAGCATTCTGCAGGCATTTGTTTCGTGATTTGTGTAACACGATTAGCTACAAATCTGGTCCATCTATTTGGGTCACCATTTACCCAGCCCAAAACCACCATGGAGTCGACCCATCCATACACTCGGATTTCATAACCGCTCAGGTATTCCCTGATTTTAAGTTCTAAGCGAGGTAGCGTGACATGTTTGTCGACAGGCACTACCTTGGATTTCCCTGCGACGATATTTATAGACGTGCTGTCTCCGTCTCTCGTTTTGCAATAAACCACGTAAGCTTAGGCCTTTTCACTGGCATCGCAGTAACCATGAAGCTTTAGTACTGATTGCTCATGTGTTTTCAACCATCTTGGTATTTGAACCTGACCTACCTTACGTAAGTCTTCCTTGATGCGCGCCCATTCAGCAGAAATGTTACTCGGTACACGCTCGTCCCACTGAGTTTCCGATTTCCATACGTCTTGAAATAGGATTTTTAACTTTGTTGTGACGGGTGTGAGCCAGCCTAGTGGGTCGTACAATTTTGAAATATGAGACAGTAAGATTCTTTTCGTCGGTTCCTCGGTGGTTGAAAGATCGATTTTATGGAACAAAAAAATATCTTGATGTGGGTTCCATCCCAAACCTAGAGTCTTTGAAGAATCCGCTTGCCTAAAGTCAAAATTTTGTGCATCCCTTGTATTGTCAAGCAATTGAGGCAAATTGGACCTCCATTTCCTGAGATTGAAACCTCCAGATGATAATAATTTTATCATGTCATCCTTCACAACTCTTCTGTTTGGGCCTCGCTATGGGCTTTGTGCAGCAGATCATCCATGTAGAAGGAATGTTCCAAAACGTCCGGCGCCGAGCTGTGATAATTCTGTCGTTCATCGCAAGCAAGTTGCTTGAGCGTCATCATAGCAAGGAACGGGGCGGCTATCGTGCCGTAGGTCACGGTGCTTAGTTGATAGTCTTGTAGGCGATTCGATGGATCGTCTCTCCACACAATCTTTTGCAACTGTTGATGATCAGGATGCACCGAAATCTGCCGAAACATCTTCTCGATATCTGCAGTGAAAGCAAATCTGTATTGCCTCCACTTGATTATGAGACTCTGTAGATCTTGCTGCAAATTTGGGCCCCTACATATGACCTCATTCAAACTGAAATTGCTCGATGTTTTCGTAGCTTGGTCGTCGATGATTCATTTCGCAATACACAATGGTGAGGCAAATAGCAACTAACTTGCTGACTGTCAGTTTCTTCGCTGGGTTGCATGTGTCCTAGTGAGCGATATTCCTCGATAAACATTTTATATCCTGACGCAATTGCTGGTTGTTTATGAAATTTTCGCTCCAGTTGATTGAATTGTGCAATAGCCTTTTTTTTGGATCGCCTATGTTTAATTCGAAGTCTATTTTCAAAGGCATTTTTACTTCGTATCGGCCATCTTCCCTTCTGGTTGTGGATGATTTGTATAGCTCGATACACTGCTGATCTTATTGGGATAGATCCGAAGGGTCCGTGATTTCTTGTATCTCCCAGAACTTTTGAATTTGGCTAATGTTAGTTAAAATCACATTGCATTGAAATGTTGTAACATTCCCACTCAAAATCCAGCCTAGTCTAGTTTGTTGGGCGACTGGTAGTTTCTCACTCGCACTGTAAAGACCTTTCATGAGTATGGTGGAGTATACGTATGCTCCCAAGAGGATGTCGACGGGACGACTGACATAAAATTCCGGATCCGCTAACTTGATGTGATCCAGGTATGACCAGTCGGGTTTTGATAATGACGTACTCGGTAGATTCCTGATGAGTTTGGACATGATATAAGCATAAGTTTCGAAAGCAAAGTCGCCCTGTGTCGAAAAACATTATATTTTAAACATGCCCTTGCATGAGCTCTCTTTGGCGCCAATTCCCGATATTACTCCCATATATTTCTAGCGACAAACTTGTAAAGTTTGGGCGGCATTCTCTGTTATCAGGGATGTTTGTGACCCTTGGTCCAATAGTGCCCGCATCGTGTGGTATGAACCGTCAACTGTTTAATATTTATGCTTCGGAAACGCACCGGTTTTTTGTTGCGCGAATCGATCGCGAGTAATCGAGACATCACTAGCGAAAACGGCACTAGCAGCTGTCACTCGTACCGGAACGAGATGTAAAATTGGAGGTTATCTTGACAACTCTCTTGGTCTGGTCTCATCGGTGAGAAAAACATGGCGGCTCGGGCCCCGTGGCAGTGATGGTATTTCGGTGTACCAATTGTAATACAGGCATCGGGCCTGGTCAGAGTGTAAATCTACCTCATAGCGTCGGGCTATTGATTGTAATTAGATTCGCGTCAGCGGTTGAGTGATTTGTGTTGTGACGCCCAGAGTCGTATTCGGACGGCGACTCCACGTCGGCAGACAGCACGCCGTCGGCAGCGCCAGGCAGCGACGGCAAGGGTTCGGTCCCATATCCCATTCCCAACTGTGCCCCCTTTCCCGAATTCCTGTCTCGAATCGAGCCTACGATCTCCTGTCTACGGTGACAAGGTAATAACAATTTCATCATTCTTTTCTCTCACGTGCGGGCAGAGGCACACCCCCTCATGACTCCACGCCGTTCGGTTTAGGCGTGGAATTAAACATTTTGGTAGCAGGAGCGCGGTTTCCTAGTGGGAAATCATCGATTCACGGTTGTAGGGCTGCCTTTGTCACATTGTAATTGGGAGAAAAGAATATCTCAGAATGGCCGGCAATCTGTTTGGCAATGAGTCTGTGGTCGGTACCACAATTAAAGTTCATTTCGGTTAGTGAAAGTATAAGTGTCAATCTAGTTAATAATTATTATAAAATTGTAGTCGGAAACTACTGTTAGTGCGCATAAAAGATTGAACAGTCATTCTGCGAAGCCTAGATTGTATTACTTGCGATAGAACGTCGGGTTCTATAGTCCTACAGTGTTATTTCGGTTTACACAGCAGGGTCGGGCTATTTAAGGGGTATTAAGCTGATTTTGCTGACCTCAAAGGAAGTGTGGTTCCTATCGGGGGCCACTACTAGAAAAATAGTTGTTTTTTTTTATAATAACCTTTTGTGTGTTATTTGTATTGTACCACATGGTGGCATTCTCTAATTGATTTAGAGTGTATATTATAAGGTGTGTGTCCACAGGGCGACCATATTAAATATTGTTTAGGATTTAATTGTTTAGTGGTTGCCTTGGGTTTTACAACTTAGTTTTAATTTCTGTGCCCAGCGCTGACGGGAAAGTGCTGGTATCTGGCTGTGCTTAGTTCGGTAGTGAAGCATAGGACCAGGAACAATTAAATCGGTAACCATGGCACCTTCGCCCTTGACGGTACTGCGATATGGTGTCCGTGAGGAGATGAGATGGCTCGCCCATACTCACAAGTATGTGGAGCGACCCGACATGGACGATGTCCTGCTCAAGCGTGTGGAGGACGCAATGACACGTGCCGGGAAGGTGTGTCGGCTGGCTGCGGAGGCTGAAGCCCTCGGGCTTACGGATGAGGCCTCGGTGGCTGCAGTGAAGCAGCTCTGCGCGGATGCTGACCAAGCGATGGAGTGCTTGGGCGACATCGAGCGTCGCGCCGAAAAAATTAAGCGATCGCATCGGGATGATCGCGGGGAGGGTAGCGGAGACCCGCCCCCTAAGGGTGTGGTTGGACGGCTTCCACACCTGGAGATTCCGGCCTTCGGTGGGGCAATTGATGAGTGGCCGGCATTCATCAATTTGTTCGATAGCCTGGTCCACCTGGACAGCGCCTACAAGTTGGCCCAGCTATTGATGGCACTGCGGGGTGAACCGAAGGAGTTGGTCGGTCACCTAACGGTTACGGCGGGCAATTATGAGATTGCCCGGGTCATATTGTTTGACCGCTACCAACACAAACGGCGGTTGGTTGATGCGCAGCTGGGGAAGCTGTTTAGCATACCAAGAGTAACCCGGGATGTTGACATCCGGGTACAGGTGCTCAACCCTGTGCTGGTGGCCACTAAGGCCCTTCAGAGCCTTGGTCTGCCGGTAGACCAATGGTCATATATTGTGTTATATATGGTTTTGTCACGGTTGCCTGCAGCTGTTCAAAGTCGGTTTGAACAGCTGCATGGGGGCAGTAGCTCGGAACTGCCCACGCTCGTCCAATTAACGGAGTTTTTGGAGGGTGAATGCAGGCGATGCGACACCATGGATTCGGAGGCCAGTGTGCAGCGCCAACCCGCGCGGATGCGGGAGGAGCGGCGACACCCACCCCCACGGGGGGGTGGGCGGTCAAAACAATTTGGCGTTTTGAGTGCCGCGCCGTCGGGTGACAGCTGTGTGCACTGCGACACTGCCGGTCATGAGGTGACCAGTTGCGCCAACTTTAAGGCGCTCGGTGTGGCTGCCCGCAGGAAGGTGGTCTTCCGCCACCGATTGTGTTTCGGTTGTTTGGGGCCGCACCCGCTGAGCGAGTGCTCACGGGCGTCCCCCTGTGAGTGCTGCGGTGGCAGGCACCACGTCGTGTTGTGCCTGAGCCGGTCAGGCCCATCGGACGGCCACCAGGGCCGGACTCAGGTTGGTCGGTCACAGGGCCCAACCAGGGCTGGACTCAGTCCCCCTCCGGGCAACGGGAGTCACCAACGGGGTGACTGGGGTACCCGCGGACGGGACCCCCCCCCCCCCCCCCGAGGGGAAGGGGGCAGCGCGGGGGGTAACAGGCGGGATAGCCGGGGTTCGGTCGCCGCTATCCAGGGTCAGCGAGGACTTCGGGCCGCTGGCTCACCGCGTGTTACGGGCGGGTGTCAGATGGCACCTGTGAGTGGCGCGAAGGCTGGGAGCCCACCACCTTCTGCGCCACCCTGCCCGTCGCTCTGGGAGGCGAACAGGGAGGCGAACAGTCGGATGTCGCCCCCATTCCTAGAGCGCCCCAGGTTAGATCCGCTCTCCCCCCTCCACCCACGGTGGCCACCGGGCACACCGTTCACAGTCCGGTATGGTCGGGTACCGGGACAGCGAGGGGCCTATTATGCGGGTTGGGACCCCCTGATGTACATGCGGTCTGATATGTCACCGGTGGCATATCAGCAGCCGAGTTACCAGGCCGACGGGGGTCCCAGCGGGTTCGGATCCCGCGGGGGTTCCCGCTAGGGACACGCCGCCCACTTACAGGGTGCCGCCACTCCACAGACGGTCATGCTCCCCACCGCCTCGGTGATAGCGTGGAGTTCGGACGGCAAATCTTGTGTGGCACGAGCACTATTGGACTCGGGGGCCCAGGGGTGCTTAGTCTCGTGCAACCTTGTAAGACGGTTGGGCATTTCGGTAAGGGAGTATCCACATTCCATTCGGGGAATTGGGAACACGGAAGTCGGTTCCGTTAAGGGAGTATGTCGGATTACTCTCTCGTCACGGGTGGATTCATCGGTGAATCTGACGGTCACGGCATTAGTCATGCCTAATGTGATGGGCTCACACCCTCACGTACGGTTGTCGCCCTCGGTGCGACAGTTGGTCGCTGGGTTGTCACTGGCTGACCCGGAGTTCGATATTCCGGGCCCAGTAGACATTTTATTGGGTGTCGATGCCTTGGGATACCTGTTAGTGCCAGGTGTCCACGTGTTGCAGGCGACTGGTCTGGTTTCGGTCAACACCAGACTGGGCCATGCGGTAATGGGTCCGGTCATGCCGGCTGCCCCACGCCTAGCGACTCGTAGTCCCTTATTCGGTTCTGTACTCTCGGAGGTGATACAGAAGTTTTGGGAGGTGGAGGAACCACCTACGGTCCGCCGGTTGGACCCGGTTGAAGAAGAGTGTGAACAGTTTTATCGGAACAATACTGGTCGCCTTCGGTCAGGTCGATTTCTCACACGTCTTCCATTTCGGAGTGATCGCCCACCGCTGGGCAGTTCACACCATGCAGCCGAGACGCGGCTTCTGTCGATGGAACGACGCATGAAGCGTGACGGGATTTTCCGGCAGAAGTACGTCGACTTCATGCGGGAATACGAGTCGCTCGGCCACATGTCGGTTTCGGGTATCGACTGGAAGCGTGAAGACCACTGCTTCCTGCCCCATCACGCGGTCTTGAGGACCCCGGAGGGCAAAATACGGGTAGTGTTCGATGGATCGGCATCAACATCTAACTGCATGAACCTGAACCAGTGTTTGCATTCAGGGCCGAAGTTGAATCATGACATCGCGGATGTTATCACACGGTTCCGTCGACACAATGTTGTGTTTGTAGCTGACATCCGGATGATGTTTAGACAGACGGTCATTCACCCTGACGATAGACGGTATCAGCTGATACTGTGGCGAGAGAGCCCAGATCAGCCCATCAGGGTGTACGAGTTGAACACCAACACGTACGGACTACGGTCTAGTCCTTATTTGGCGATTCGCACTCTGGAGCAGGACCTCTACGTGGACGATATCTGTACCGGTGCAGATTCCGTAGAGGAGGCGCTCGCTCGACGGGACGAGCTAGTTGAGCTCCTACGGGGTGGAGGTTACGAGCTCCGGAAATGGATGTCGAACTCTCCAGAGTTACTGACTGGTCTTCCGGATGACTACCAGCAGGATCCCCACGTTTTTGAAAATTTGGAAAATCCAAATATGTTGTCGGTATTAGGCGTCCAGTACCAGCCGGTGTCAGACATGTTCTCGTATCGGGTCGAGTTGGACACCCCGAAGGTCTGGACGAAACGGAACGTCCTCTCAACGGTGGCTAGGACATTTGATCCAAACGGGTGGATCACCCCGGTAACGTTTCAGCTCAAGTGTTTTATGCAGCAATTGTGGTCTGCTGAGCTGAAATGGGACGACCCGATCGGCGGGTCATTGAGCTCAGAGTGGGACTCGTTCTTTTCGACCCTCCCTGGCATCAATCGGATTTCACTGCCACGGAGGTTGGTCCCCACCAAACGATACACCGCCACCCTGCATGGGTTTTGCGATGCCTCGGAGAAGGGCTACGGAGCTGCGGTGTATCTGCGTACGGTCGACTCCTCGGGGGAGGTTGGTGTGCGGTTGGTCATGGCCAAGAGCAAGGTTGCGCTGTTGCGCACTCGCCTGACCATTCCCAAGTTAGAGCTTTCGGGAGCGGCTCTCCTGACTCGTCTGCTCAACCACACGATGACGGTTCTTCGTGGGTCAATAGCGTTGGAAGATACGGTCTACGCTTGGACGGACAGCCAGATCGTGTTATGCTGGCTGAAGGCTTCAGTTCACAAGCTGGAGATTTTTGTGGCGAATCGGGTTTCGCAGATTTTGACTTCGGAGGTTCTCTTAATCTGGAGACATGTTCCAGGGGAAAAGAACCCAACAGACTGTGCGTCTCGTGGGTGTCACGCTCCGGAGTTGGTTGGACATCCCTTGTGGTGGGGTCCAAAATGGTTGACTCAAGCCGAATCGGATTGGCCAATGAGTCCACGCGTTACCACGGCGAACGGCGCCTTGACAGTCGGTGTCTGTACGACGCAACCAGAGCCGGAAGAGGAGTTCAGCCTGCTGGAACGGTACAGCTCGCTCGACAAGCTGGTCAATGTGACCGCCTGGATCTGCCGATTTGCGCGGAATTGTCGGAATTCTGAGGCGCAACGAGTGCGGACACAGGTCCTGACACCACGGGAACGGAACCATGCGTTGTTCGCATTGGTACGGAACGTGCAGACGGTGCACTTTAAGTCCGAATTGGACATTCTGAGATGCGGACGCGTCCAACTGAAGGGAGCTGTGGCTCGGCTCAACCCGTTTATTGACCCTCACGGATTGCTGATGGTAGGAGGTCGGCTGCGGAATGCCAACCTGCCTTATGCGGCTCGCCACCCGTTGTTACTCCCTAGGACAGGGAAGTTGGTCGAACTGTTGATACAGGATCGACACATTCGGAATGGGCATGTCGGATGCCACGCCTTGATGGCGTTTCTCCAGCGCGAGTTCTGGATTCTATCGGGAAGACGCTTAGTGCGTAGCGTCGTATTTCGGTGCCTGCCTTGTTATCGGGCCAAGGCGGCTACGATGCAGCCCCAGATGGGCGATTTGCCCTCGGATAGGGTTAACGAAATCCGGCCCTTTGCGGGTGTCGGAACGGATTTCGCGGGACCATTCATGGTCAAGTCTTCACAGCTACGGAACGCCAGATTAGTGAAGGCATACCTGTGCGTCTTCGTGTGCTTGGCCACGAAGGCAGTCCACTTGGAGGTGGTCAGTGACCTCACTACGGAGGCATTTATCGCTTGTCTAGATCGGTTCGTCTCACGAAGGGGCCTCCCGACATTAATCCGTTCGGACAACGGCACAAACTTTGTCGGAGCCAGGCGATATCTGCAGGAGGTCACTCAATTCCTGAACGGTAATCAGGATGCCATCGGTACGGCTTGCTCCCGACGAGGGATTGAATGGGTTTTCAGTCCGCCGGGATGTCCTCATTGGGGAAGAATATTTGAGGCTGCGGTTAAATCGGCTAAGTCGCACCTGACGAGGATCGTCGGTGAGACCTCTCTACGCTTTGAAGAGCTTGCGACGCTGTTCTGTAAAATTGAAATGACACTGAACTCGCGTCCGTTGTGCCCGCTCAGTTCGGATCCAAATGATTTGGAAGCGTTGACGCCGGGTCACTTCCTGATAGGTCAGCCCCTTAACGCCCTGCCAGAATACCCATTCGGTGATGTTAAGTTAAGTCGGTTAACTAGGTGGCAGATGTTGCAGCAGATGGCTCAAGATTTTTGGAAACGGTGGTCCCTTGAGTACTTGCACATCTTGCAGCAGCGCCTTAAGTGGACTGACCGGACGAGCCCCCCTCAAGTCGGTGATTTGGTGCTGATTAAGGATGCGAACCTGCCATCATTGAGATGGAGACGAGGACGGATCGTCAATTTGTACACGGGTCGGGATGGCACGCCTCGATCAGCAGAAGTCAAGGTGGGGGACTCGGTCCTCAAGAGAGCGGTCGCAACACTTTCTCGCCTTCCTATTGATTAGGGACAGGTTCGGGCCTGTCCGGGCGGGTGACTGTTAATATTTATGCTTCGGAAACGCACCGGTTTTTTGTTGCGCGAATCGATCGCGAGTAATCGAGACATCACTAGCGAAAACGGCACTAGCAGCTGTCACTCGTACCGGAACGAGATGTAAAATTGGAGGTTATCTTGACAACTCTCTTGGTCTGGTCTCATCGGTGAGAAAAACATGGCGGCTCGGGCCCCGTGGCAGTGATGGTATTTCGGTGTACCAATTGTAATACAGGCATCGGGCCTGGTCAGAGTGTAAATCTACCTCATAGCGTCGGGCTATTGATTGTAATTAGATTCGCGTCAGCGGTTGAGTGATTTGTGTTGTGACGCCCAGAGTCGTATTCGGACGGCGACTCCACGTCGGCAGACAGCACGCCGTCGGCAGCGCCAGGCAGCGACGGCAAGGGTTCGGTCCCATATCCCATTCCCAACTGTGCCCCCTTTCCCGAATTCCTGTCTCGAATCGAGCCTACGATCTCCTGTCTACGGTGACAAGGTAATAACAATTTCATCATTCTTTTCTCTCACGTGCGGGCAGAGGCACACCCCCTCATGACTCCACGCCGTTCGGTTTAGGCGTGGAATTAAACACTTAACCTTAATCAGGGCGGTCGCGAGGAGTGTTTCCGAGTGCACGTTCTGTGATGCGTGCGAACTTTGTACTTGCTGATCGGCTGTCACGTTCATTGCTCTCGACCCAGATTGATTCATCGTGGTTGCATTTGACGAAAATGCATTATGAAGCAATGAATTTATGGTCGTTGCTACATTCTCGGCATATGTTTTCCGATATACAGGTTGTTCCCTGAAGGTAATGTAGACAGTTGGGACATATATGATTTTTCAAAACAGTATCTTTCATGAGTGCCGGTGACATGCTCTTAAAAACCTTACAATAAAATATTGCATGTTTATTGGTGCTACAAACCGGGCACCTGAATGGCTTAATACTGCTCTTCTTCGCTGGCTGAGGCAAGGGCTTAGCGTCCGTGGTGACCGCGTTGTTGTAATAAGCAGACTTCAGATGGATGTGATATTTAGGTGCGATATTGTTGGCTGCGGGTTTCTCAGCTGGACTTTCTTGTTTCTTGCGCGAGGTTTCCAACGTAGTAAACTTGGTTTCGAGGAAAGTCATCAGGTCAGCCAATGTCGGCAACTCTCTTGGGTGCTTGAGCGATTGCATGTAGTCGCTATATAACTTCACGTCTAGCTTTTGAGCGAGGATGTGCACTAGGAGAGGACCCCATGTCTGAATATCCACCCCCAAGTTTTTGATCGCGTTCAAACATTCGTTGGTTGTATCGTGCAGCTTCTTGATGCTGTTGACAGATGAATGCTGGACTGTAGGTACATTCAGCAGAGAATGAATATGAGTCGTAAAAAGGAGTTTTTTATTGTCATATCGATGAGTAAGTATATCCCGACACGTTGTGAAGTTCTCCGATGATATGTGCAGGTGTTGGATCAGCCTTTCTGCCTCCCCCTTAACATTTTCTTTCAAAAACTGCATTTTCTGCGCATTTGAAAGAGATGTATTGTTGCGTACAGTTTCCGTAAAGAGATCCTTGAACGATACCCACTGGGTGTAGTTACCGTTGAATGTAGGTATCTCGATTTTCGCTGTCGCCTTTTCAACATGAGCCACAGACCACATTTTCTTATTTATTGCCTTTTTTAGCTCGTTGTAGTGTTCCTCATATTCCGAAAACTGTTGCTCATAATGCTGATTACCGCCGCAGAGTTCCATGTCTAACTCCCAGTGCAAGGAATCTATTGCTGACCAGCGAGTTTGCAAGATACGTAATAAATCCTCAAACTCCCACTTATATGTACACTGTCGAGCTTGATGCTGGTCGCCGTCCTCTGAAAAGCCTTAAAATTGCTAGCCTGTTTCCTAAGCAATTCTTCAGTCTTACTGCTCGTTCCTTTCGTCTCCTTGGCTGGAGGCGGAGTTTCTGATCGAGATATTCCCGACGCCCCCACTGAACCTAGCCCGAAAGTCGGCGGTTTGAGTAACGGTGTCTGAGTTGGAGCATAGCTGTTTATAGCCTCTTTGATTTGGCTAAATCTACCCTTAGCATGCTCATAAGTCTGAGTAGTAAAGTAGGTATGACTTTGGTCCCCATGGGATAACAAATTGACGTGATTGTTGTGAAACTCGACCCAGTACTTATCTAGGGTCTCCAAACTTCGTTTTATGTAATCCGATGTCTTGCGGTCCGCGCCATCTTTCTTAAAGTTGATGTATAGTTGATCGATGGCTCCCAGTAGTTGCTCTTGAGTCGCAACCACGTCTGCTGTAGAGGCCATGATGATGATGGGTAAAAATATGGAAAGATCTTACTTGAATAGATGCTGTTCCTGTTGGTACCCTGCTTCCCTGTCGAGCGTGAGTGTTGCGAAGATGCTGCAGCTATACGTGACGATGCTGGAGTTGGTTCACGCCCACGCTCTTGATTGCACAGGGTGCTTGGTGAGATGATGACTCACTGATTTCCCACGTCACTGACTGGTACTATTGTCTGACCCGAATACAGTTCGCGCACACGAGCACAGATAGCCCCCCAATCCGGCGGCTCGAAGGACCATGTACGGTTATAAGCCGTAGCGATAAATGATACGAAGTTGTAAGATAAAATGACTTAATTGAGCACACACGCTATGATGATTAGCTAAATGAGTACTGAGGTGATTTTCGTGATAAAATGCGAATGAAATATCGATTGGTGTCAATGCTGAGTTGACACATGAAATTATGTACAATCGGCAAAGAAGTTCGGTTTGCAGGGCACACAAATGCCACTCTTTGTGTGCGTAACGTTGCGACACGAATCGCTGACTTGAATGTGTGTGCGTTACATTGGTCGTCACAGCACAGTCACAGATATTATAATACTGTCTGAGCATACAATCACTATGTGTCTTCGTTGAATATAAGACTAGTTTTTACCGCTTCCTACAGAGTGGACGATAGCCCAACGGGTTAGATGCCAGACTAATGACTTTGAGGTATTGAGTTCGATCCTCTATCAAGGAGGGAAAAAGCATGGTGATGTTTTTTTTTAGATACTTTTTTTTAATTATTATTGATCAGACCAAATATTTATTCTAGATTAAGGGCCGGTTTCACCACTGCTGATGAAGCCTATCTGCCAGTTAAACTTAGATTTTTGTATGGCGTTATTTGACAGATAGGCTTTATCAGCATGTGGTGAAACCAGCCTTATTTTTTTCATAATAAAACAAAATTATATTTCGTCCTAATAATAATTTATTACTAGTTTGTTATAATAAACTACACTTAATTTACTTATTTTAGTTTTAGTCAGACAAGGACAGATGTCGCAGTTGATGATATATAAGCTATGAATCAACATGCTAAGCAATTAGAAATTATGTGATAACTTCTAACCTGAAGTAGCAATAACATCATAGACATATAAATCACCTTATCTTATGATAACACAAAGCTTTCACATATTAATGGTTATGTTTTATTTAATATCTTAGTGGAGCTCCTTCTCTTACTATTATTTGTTGTAGTCTACTTCTCATGCCAGTGACCATATTCCAACACATGTCAGTGCCTCGCATTATCTCCCAGGTTGAAGTAACAACTTCATCTAAATTAGACCTAGATCTCACATTCGATGGATCCCAATTGAGCACCATATGTCCCCATAGATTTTCGATGGGGTTTAAATCAGGGCTTTTAGAAGGCCAGTCAATAACTGTCAAGGATTCTTGCTTGTTAAACCATTCTTGCACAATATGGGCGCGATGCACAGCGCAATTGTCATGGACAAAGTATATATGCTCATCCGGATATACAGTTCGTACGGTTGGTAACATGACGTTCTGTAAAATATCCAAGTATCCTTGAGCAGTGTTGCGAGCACTCACTTGCACTAATTCACCGGGGCCCATCGACGACATCCATCCCCAATATCCCAAAGTAATACGGCCACTACACCTGCACGGTAGAATGTTTGCTAAACTATATCGTTCATTATTTCTTCTCCACAGTATTTTACGCCCATCCTTGTCTGATCTAAAAGTCTTTTCATCACTAAAAACAACAACATTATTACACCAATCAAAGTCCAAATATTCACGGGCAAACCGCACTCTGTCTTCACGATGCTCATTAGACATCATAATCTTCTTCGCTGGTCTCCGACATCTTAAACCATCAGCTCGTAAGTGATTGCGAACTGTTTGTAGTGTTACATTATGAAGTGTCGCCGTAGACCGGGTGCTGGCAAACGGATTGCTGTTATGCGCTGCAATGATGTCGCGATGGCGATCAGATGCAGCTGTGTAGGCTACAGGCTGTGGGCCTGGTCGACGACTTTCAACATGTCCAGAATCTGCATACCTATGAACCCACAGTTGCACTGTTCTTCTCTGTAAAATAAGAAAAAAATACAATGAAGTAGTAACACAAGGTATAATTATAATCATAATTTATAAAAAACCTTCAAATTTATTTTTTATATGCATAACTCACCGATATCATTAAACGTCGTGCTATCTCGCTAATTGAAATGTTTTGTTCATACAAAACAATGATTTCCGCCTTTTTAAAAGTGGATAGATGACTTTCCATGATAGATAACAAATCTCAATCACAATTTACAAGGAACGAAATGCAATACAACTAATGCTGAGAGCGCGCAGACGCAAAACAATTTTAAAGAGGGTAGCTGTTACATTTTAAATAAAGAAGGTAGACTATGGCCTTTTTACCGGGCAAGTTTACAACTCTTCGAACTCTAGTTTGGTTAAACAATTGTAATCAATTTATATTCGATGCTATGTGAATTTAATAATACTCGTAGCTTCTAAAAAATAATTTCCTTTGAGGGATCGAACCTTTATCTACATATCGTAATTCTAGCACCTAATCCACTAGGCTATCGACTACTTTGCATAAAGCTGTGAAAACTTGCGTCATAATCAATGAATGTATGGGATCAGAAAAACGCACACAGACGCGACATTAACACGAATACTGTGTTAGTGTGCATTGCTAATCGTAGCTATTGGCAACGTTACGCACACAAAGACTGGTGTTTGTGTGCCCTGCAAACCGATCTTCTTTGTCGTGTGTATGTGCGTTGCCCGTACAGATGTGTTCAATGGGATATACCAATATAAGTTTGTTTAGTTTTAAAATATTGATAGATATACCATCACAACCAGTAGAACAATCTGTTTTCATTAAGTTGATTATATTCAATATCTCAGTCAAGTTTGTTTCAGTTATGACTATTGTTGCAGCCAATTTTTTGCAGCCAAGTTCTCACCTACCTAAGCCAAAAATTGGTTCACTATATTAAGAGATTCTGTGTTAGAGTTAGTTATTATAAGAAGATCTGATGAAGGGGGAGCCGTGTTCTTATATTTTGTCAGTTTATTAATGACGTCCCACGTCTTTTTAATGCTAGTGGCTGCAGCCTTTTCTAGCTCTTGTTTTTCAAACTGTCCTTTTAGTTTTTTTAGGACAGTTACAAAAGTTTCTAGACCTTGTGTAAGTTATTTTAAGGATTTCATTAGCCGGTATTTTTCTCTCTTGAAGCAATACAACGTATTAGTCCTGGAGTTATCCACCGTTTTATATTACATTTACGTTTATATATTGTTTTCCTAGTTGTGTTGGCATTAATAATATTAGATACTTTATTAATGAGGGAATCGGTAGCTTCTTTGCAGTCTGTTGATTCTAATACCGAGCTTAGGTCAATTTGTTTTAGGTCTTTCGAAACTCCCTCAAAGTCTACAATTTTAACTACTTTTTGTGTTTTAATTTTCTGTATTGGTAAAGTGAGATATACCGCATAATGGTCAGTTAGAACAAGTTGTATGACAAGAGTGTCTGATCGAAACTTGGTTTTAATGATTGCGTGATCTAGGCAACTATCAGCACGCGTTGGAATGGTATATGCTGGTAACATACCGTGAGTGGCCAGCATATCCGAATAGTCTGGCGCGCGTCTATCTGTATTTGTTTGAGCAACGTCTATATCCAGGTCACCCATGAATCAAAGGTTTTGTGAGTTAGTATGCATTTCCAGTAATTGATCAAGTGATTAACAATAGTCTTTAGTACACTTTTTTGTAGGGCTTCTGTAAATAGATATCAAAGTGAACTGTTTATTATTAATTTTTGTAAACAAACAGTTTGCGTCTCTTAGAAGCGGTTCATGAGTGACTGAGCTAAGTGATTTACTTGTCTAGACGACAACTCCATCATTTTGTAGCCGTTTAATTTTTGTAGAGAAGCACATGTCATTTTCGAGATCAGGGAGGCTCACATTGGGGTTAAGCCAACATTCAGTAAGCACAATTATATCAGGTCTTAAAACAACACGCTCCAGGAACACTTGAAACCCTGTGAAATAGTGATTGATAGTTCTGATATTTTGAGTTAGGATTTTAGCTTGCCTGATTGGTCAATAAATTTGATGCATTCTTCAATGTGACACATTTGCGAGCTATTGGCCGCTACATTGTTCACTATTAAAGGTTATATATTTTAAACCACAAAGATTTCCGACAACAGAGCTTTATAGCCTCTGTGAAGTGCTGTCTGTGAGGAAATTATAAATACTTAACGTAATATTAAAAACACATAAAACACTTAAATATGATCCTAAAACACTCGAAAAGAGAAGGTGTTATATGGTGATTCCGCCACACCCTGTAAAAACTAAATTTGCCGAAAGACAGATTACAAAAAGAGCTACCACATTGTACAACTTAGCAAATAAACAAATAAAAATATACGAAATGACAATATATGAATGCAAAAAAGCAGTGACTAAATGGTTAATGGATAAATCGTACGAGGAAACTGAAGCTCTTCTTGGAACCTGAACAATCAAAAATGATATTTAGATACATAAGTATATTAAATAAAGATAAACACAGATAAATATATAAAATATTATAGTAAATAAAAAAAAATGTATGGACGTTTGTATAGGGTTTATTTTATTTATTAGTTTATACATTTATTTATTTATTATATAAAAAGCATATAAATATTCTCAATGTATATAAGATAAATTTATTAAATTTCATAATATTTTGATAGAATTGTATAACTTATTCAATTATTTTTTATTACATAAACAATATGAAAGCCAATGATATGTCTATGCCAATAAATTAATTATGCATGAATTTTATAGATTAATATAGTACTTACAGTATTTTTTAGGTACCTACTTTTTTTTATGTAACGCACTAATTATGTTAATGTAATTACGGAAGAGCGGGTTCTCCTGGCACAGGTATTTTTTACTTAAAAGGAGGACTCCACAATTATGTTATTGAAATAGTGTGTTAAAGAAATAAAAGTTTTTTTTTTTATTGTCAACATTTTCAGTAATTATTGATATATTGTTATTCACTATTTTTAAGTATCAAAAGTAATATAGTAGCAGTCAAAGTAACTGGAGAAAATGATTTTTTGCTGGAGATCGTGAAATGATTTGTCAACTGGGATTACACTATGAAATATACTGACAGAGTGTTGTGGATGTCTTTTGATTTTAGTACTTCGATTTGTAAGAATATAGTGATTTCGTTTAGTTTTGATTGATTATTCTTAATATTTAGTAAATTAAAATTAGCCATGCAAAAAGGGGAACTCAAAAGTCAAAACTCATATCATTTATTGCAAGTAGGCAAGATAATGCACTTTTACAAGTCAAACACTTAAGTCTCATATACATGGAAAAAAATAAAACAAATATGATGCGTTGAATTGTTTTACCTACTACATTCACAAGGTCAGCTTTTGTCTCCATTTGTGATTATTCAGTGTATTTTACAAAGATGAAATGTAGGAGTAGGTCCAGCTCCAATGACAGTTTTGGCGACACTTGCAAGTTCTAAAATAATGAAACTAAGGAAAACAAAATTAAACATTACCTTGGCATTCAGGACTCCTTTCAGTATTGCAGGGTCAACAAATTCAGTTTCATCAGCTATAGTTAACTTTTTTTGTCCTCTTTTAAGCCAGTCCTCAAGAATGTCTCCAGATAGGGTATCCTTCGCGGCAGGTATCCAAATCTAAAAAAAATATATATACCTTCAAACACACTTATCGTAGCTGCATACCCATTTAAAATAGTGAGTGAGGTGTAAAAAGAAGTTGGGAGGTTAGTTGCTAGTTGCAATGAACATAACTCTGTCTCTGATTTCCTCAGGGAACTCCAAAATCCAGTGCATAATATGAAGCACAGGAGATATGTACTAAAATGTAAATAAACAGCAACAGGGCATGTTTATAGATTTTGGTTTGTACTGGAGGACTAAGATACAACTTACAATTTCTTCTTTCACTACAGGTGTAGAATCATCAGGGCTCCACTTGAAATCTTGAGGAATTGCACCAACAATGGAAGGTTTCATTCCCAGACCACGGCGACCTTTCTGTGCTGCAGCTTCCACTGGCTGTGTCCGTCCATGTTCAAATTTACCTAGACCTTTGCCATGCTTGTAACCCATTTTACCCATTAAGCGTTTAGCAAAATCCGAGTAGCCTCCTTCAACATTTTCTCCACCATCAGAATTGCCCTGGTCACTATTGCTCTGAATTTCAGTGACGCCTGCAAACTGTGGCCTCCTTGCATCATCTTCACTGTCATTGTCATGATCATCTGTTCCATGTTGGAAGTCTTCATCTTGCTCATTGGAAGAAGAACAGTTCTCACTCCAACTGCTTCGACTCAGTCTGATATTTTCTCCTGGGCCGCCCCCCTTGGAACTGATGCCAGCATTTTTAGGAGAATCAAATGTACTATGTCCATTTGATGGATTTGTCAACTCTGGTTGTTCATCATCTGATTCTGCTACAACTGAAAACATATAGGTATTTTATTATTTATTATGCTTGACTTTTACAGTAGCAGCCACATGAATTTACAGTTAAGGCAAATTTTATGTTGTTTCCCCAGAATGCCCACAATAGAATAGTACTCTGACATCTGTCATAAAAGTTCAGTTTTAGGGTTTACCTGACTTATACTTATACCTTACCTGAACTTATAGATGTAGTAGAGGAGGCACCTAAAGTATCAGTCCGGGGTCTCTTGGCGGGCACTGGAGATTCTTCTCCGCTGCTGGATTCTTCATCTGCCAGATATTAAGGTAAATGGCTTATTACTTAAATAGCTAAAAATCTTCACACTAAGCAACTTTCCTCCACCACAACTAAGGTTAGGATTGCATCTCTGGCACTTGATATTTTTAATTATTATTTTTGTGATTATTGGTTAGTGCAAAGGGGGTAGGTATTTCAAATACCTTGGTTGCTATATTTCACTTTCTGTCATTTAGAATAAAATACTGTCAAAATATGTTACGTTTCATTGTACGCTTATTTACAAGATGAGAATTCATGAAGAAATTATGCATTAAACCAAATGATATTGTAATAAAAGCTATGTTTGATTATATTTTTGTGTGCTTGTTTCTAGACAGTTTTGGACTTGAACTTATTTAAATGCATACTTTTAGATTTACTGAGATTCAGTTTTTAGTAACAGAACGCAGCCAGAAGCCATTTTGTTTGATAAGTCATGATGATTCAGTGAACATTGTTACCTTGTGTGAAAAACCTTTGGCTAGAGTGGATTATTGTAGCTAAATTTGAAATGGGTTATAGGTTAGGCTGGAACTTAGAAGAAGCGACCCCCGGAGCTGGGTGTATGCAAAGAAAAGCCAAGTTTGGCTAGAGTAGGTTATTGTGGCAAAATTTAATAGCTTCTTTTAAGTTCCAACCTAACCTTTAAAGATTGGTACTTAGAAGATGCAACTCAGAGCATATGCAAAGAAAAGCCAAATTTGGCTAGAGTAGATTAGAGTATAAACTTACCGACCCCCCCTTACCATTCAAGGTCAATGTCATGAGGTCAACAAACTAGTATAGTCATTTATACACTCCAGTTTCAGTCATTTCTTCACAAACTTCAAAAAATCATCTTCGAAACTACCCATATCCTTCAGGAGTGAGTACCAAGGGGTATCTACACCTAAGGTCAAGGTCGTGCGGTCAAGGTCAGTCCTTCCCTAGGTCAGTGTTGATAAGGGGCACCCTTATCTACACCCCAACCCCTTCCCCTCCATTGAATAAATAATAAGAATAAAAAACCTCAAAAATCCTGCACCCTTTACTTCCCACTGACTGAATAGGATGAGAATTTGAGATCAAAGTTTTCAAGTATTGTAGTTGTGATGCCTTCTTTATTTTATATTTATTTTTTAATTATCATTCATCATCAACGGAGTACTGTTGAGTAGGTATAGGCTCTAGATAATATTATATAATATTTATAAGCTATGTACCTCCTACCTGAAAGGTTCATGTTCCTTCTCACTACGAAAGCAGACTAACGCCGAATAGGTAGCGATTTCGTTTGGGCTTTAACTTTACCAGTCACATCATCACATTTTGCAGATTTCCATGGCAGCTTGGCAATCGGTTCTTTCAATTTGCTTTTTAATTATTGTTTCTTTCTTTCTATGAAATCCAGAAAGAAAAGCGAAACTGCGTGAGAAACGCGAACAGCCTCAGCGGATTCACTAAGAAATGAAATATCCTGCGCGGAAGGAAAGTAAATCCATGAAAAAAACAAAACGTTACAGTTACAGTACAGATGAATCTGTCAATGACAATTCCATCATCCGTCATTCAGACCAGTGCCTTCCAGTGTTGCCAGGGCCTACACGCTATATGGGACGATCGGGTTCCGAAAAGGGACGGTTTTCACAAAAAAAGGACGATAACAATTTTCTTTTAACTAAAATTATAATCAATTATTTGATTCAGGTGGTACCTGTTTTAGTTATTAAGTAGGTACTTACTTACTTACTAAGTGCATGTGTTAAGGTTAGTCCATTCATCCATAAATATGCATCATTCAGCCTACATTCATATTATCGAATCAATATGTCATTGCTAGATCGGAAATCTGAATGGAAGTATATCAAAATTTATTGACAAATCTATCGTCGTCTAAAGTTTGAATAAAATATAAATATATATCTGAAATAGTACCTGTTTTAGTCATTATTGCAAGCTGGGTTACGTTAGTTTCGTTCATGCAAATCATCGATTCAAAATATTGCATTGTTGAATCGGAAATCTTAATCCGTCCAGCGCCAGGCTTCCATAGAGCAAAATTCCGGAAATGTCCCCATACAAACAAAAAATATCAATTTTCACGTAGAAAGTTTAATCTTTACCTACCCTAGGAATAATTATATGTAACGTGTTATATATCGTTAGAAAGCTGGTTACATTTCACACAACAAGAAACACTTTTGGATAAAGTCACTTCCGTGTAATGATTCATATATTTTATTTTATCCCAAGATGTTCATTTTTTTCTCCGGCCAGTCACAATAACTCACAAATATCACGAAAGGTACTATCACATGTCACATTACTTACACATACATCCACACATAGCTTAATAGTTTAGGCGTTGATTTTAATTAATAACAACAAAACATATATTTACTTCACAATTATTTATTAACGCAGTTGATAAAACCGCTTTGATAACACCCGGTCATGGCGGACGGTTCGAGTACTACCGCGCACAAAAGTTTTAGCCGCGTAAATTTTTTCGAGTTACGATATTTTATGTGTTCATTTCTAGAACATTTGTTTTAGAACATTACTGCCGAGACCAGGAGAAATTCTCACGCATTCGACTTGAAAGGCGTAGACGCAAATTTTATGCGACATTTCATACGAAAATGACATTTCTGCCGCAATTTTACGTCTACGCTTTGGGCTGAGAATTATAAACCACGGGGCGATTCTGGGTACACAGATAGAGCATATTTTATGACATAAGGATATTTTACGGAGATTTCGACATGCGGTGGTCGAAACCAGACGTCACTTAGTTCTAGTAACTTAGTTACTGAAGTTGTGTAAGTAGGTACCTATTGATTTTGAATAAAACAAATTATGAACACAAATTATAATCAAAAAACATATAATTACATTGATTTACTACTAAAAACTATTACTAAACTTATATCAACTTCGAAAAATATTTTTATACATGCAGACAAATAATATTTGGGAGTTGACATAGATGACCATATATGACAATATAGATGACCAATATCATGTCAGGAAATAGTGGGCTGTAGGAGCTGGCTGGACGTGCCGCAACATCCTAAATTGTGCAAAGGCATTACAAGACAAGACATACCCATGGGAATGTCGAGCAGCTTAGATAAGAACAATTACTGGATACGTACAACATACATACACACTATACAGTAAAAAAACACCTCTCCAGCCCAAGTCGAGTGTGTTAGAATTCTGCCTTGTACTTACAGATAAAATACAGTTGCCGGTGTTTGATTTGGTACGTCGGGGATGGACCCGACGTGCCACGAGTATTAATATTCGGCGTTTGACTTGGCGGTAGAGAGAAAGAGAGAGAGAGAGAGAGAGAGCAAGACGAGACCCGACGTGCCAAATCAAACGCCGGGTACCTACTACAATATAAATATTCATTTTACTTTGCAGTATCGGTTGACAATTGTCCAGTTTACTCAAAGACACATGGACCAAGCATAGACACATGACAAACAAATCTCTCTAAAATACATCGTGTAAATGAATTAAAGTAAAATGAGAAACTACTTTTTTAGGGACATCATTCTGAGCAACTTTAATTTTAAAATTTGATCCGAGCAACTTTATTTTTCACCTCCCAGTACGTTTTGTACGATTTGAACGGAGAAGTGAAAATAAAGTTTCTCTGATCAAATTGATTTCATAATCATTCAATTGCTCAGAATGATGTCCCTAACAAAACGGTTTTTTATTTTGCGTTTATTCATTTACACCATGTATACATATATACCTTATACACAGATTCAGAATGGTGTTTTTTATACAATTTTCAATGACGCCGTCTGCTCGGACGAGATTTCACGTTCCTGCCGGGAAGTTGGTGAAGAGAGTGCCAATATGTCCAACAATCACCTGGGCCTGGGCACAGAAAATCATCGCAAGTGCAGCATTTCAAGGCTATTTTCTTTTTTCTATCATTCCGAAGACATATGTGGCAATACCCTCTTTTCGTATTGCTGGTAATTTCAGGAACGTGCAATATATCCCTTCGCAACCTTAGATAGACCGAATCAATCACTAGACTTTCTGGTGGCGTAGAGTGGCCGTGATTCATCACCAGAGACTCAGCGAGTTGCTCGCGAAACTTCCGGTGCGTAATCTGAGATATACCACGACGTTTCGACGATGCCGTCAACATGATGAAAGCATTGAGAACGCTGACGTTCAGCAATCTTTTGAAAATTTTTAAGTACCATTTGACACATCTCTTTCGTTCTATCAGAAACATCGATAATTTTTGATCTTTGAGGTCAACACCCCCCATTGTATGGTTATAATCTCGCACAGCAATAGGCTTAACGAGATCACGACCTGCCTTTCTTCCGACGAAGGTTTCCGCAGTATGGTAGGTAGATATCATGTTTACCATTTTGGAGTCCTTCCATGCAATGCATGAAACGTCTCCAGAATGGCGAGCGATGATGGTCCCCTTTGACACATTCTTTGGTGCCTTAGCGATATCTACCGGTACATGTTTGCGATTTGGACGCAATGTTACTAAGCAATCGCATCCCAAACTTTTCAGGTATCTAGCCAATGCTGGACAATTATAAAAAATATCCATAGTATCGAGATGCCCGCGATTTTCAAGGCCTTTTAACAAATCAAGTACGACTTGTGTACTCTTGCCCGCCAAGTCTGTACTAGGAGCGACATCATCATCTCGCTCTGAATTTTTCAGATCATAAATTTCCACAAATAGCCTGACCGTGATTCGCACAATTCAAAAGACTTAATCCCGAAACGCGCAGCCTTAGTCCTTATAGCCTGGATCCAGGATAAACGCCCCTTAAACAAGGTCAAAGACTCATCAATTGCAATATCTTGATGCAAATTGTATAATTTGGAAAAAAAAACATTTAAATGTCTGAGGATTGGTGCTAACTTTGCCAATTTCGCTGATAGCACAATACCGTCACTTTGTGGCAAATTCTGGCTCACATCAGCAGAATTGTCTACGAAATGAATAAATTTGTTTAACAAAATATAGCGATTGTACGTCAAGAGCTGCCCGAACTTGGTGATTTGCAAGTAGCCTGTGGTTTTCCAATATTCGTCTTGAGATGTCCTATGGTCTAATCCCATGAATATATACACCGCAAACAAAATGTATATCTCGTCTACATCAGTCTACGTCTACATCAGTCTCCTTCCATCGATTCATGCGAGATGAAGCTTTCAGTATCCCTGCCGCTTTTTCGTGGTCGATCAGCTGCTTAGCGTACCTGTTGGCTCCCAACACGATATGCTTCATTATGTCTCTACTCCAAATACTCGTAAAAGAATCATAGAGACTGTCGTAATCTTCGATTGGTCCAGGCGTAGGACCCGAAAATTCTACGGGAACACCCCTGAAAGTATCAAAGTTACTTTGCCAGCTAAAATCAACAGATATATTAGGCAGTTGATCTACAGTCTCATCAATTGCCCTTGTTACCCTATTAACAATGGTTCGCTCATGCTCATCCAACTCCTCGTCGTTTGGAATGTCCCGAGCTATGCCAGCGTTCGTAGCGAATACGTCCATATCGAACTCATCATCGAAGTCCGAGTCAAATTCGCTACCTACTTTGTCATTTATAGAAGGCCCGCACGTTTTTGCCATTCCCGACGTGGATGGCTGAACATCTATGTCATCAAGGCCAACCATAGTTTCAGGCTCTTGAAGCCTATAGATCCCCGATACAGCATCGATGCCTGCCCGTGGTGGCAATGGTGTTCTGCACGAAGGTATAGGCTCCTGACATTCCACCGCAGTTATTTCAACTGTATCCAACCATTTTCTGACATGTTCTAAATTAGACTGTAAAGCCGCCTCTCCCTCCTCCTTAGCCAGCCCCATCTCTTCCACTCGCTCAGCTGTTTCGACACTGAAAAAGAAATTTACCCGTCTTACTACGCATCACGCAAATATCGTATTTGTTCTTCCGTAACTGCGGCGATGGGCTTGCTCCTTGTCATGCAAAATTAAGTATTCAATCACTGGCTAAAAGTGGGCACATTTGTGCCTCTGCCACAAATCGCTCGTATGGGGAAAAGGCGTGACGCTATGTTATGTTATGTTCTTCCGTATTACTTATATTCTTTACACTTACTGAATAGACTGATGTAGACTTTCTTTCGGTTGGAGTCGGCGTACGGAACCCTGAGGGGTTCGCATTATATGTATCGGATCGCCGACACGGAGCGAACCCATTGGGGTCTTGGAAACTTTAAATGCGATCGCCTGGGGTCTGGAAAAATATCGAACATGATAAAAATAAATAACAAACAAGACTGCCGTTCAGATACTCTATCACCCGACATGATTGGATTCCAATAATACTAAGCTCTTCTGAATCGGTTCTAGCATTCGGTAGTGTAGGTGTTGTAATAAGGAAACCTACCATGTCGTCGTTTAGGGCACGTCCTTGTTTAGGGAGTCAGTCGTGTAAAAAATATTTCAGTATCTACCTGGTACAATAACTAAATTTGCTGGTACAATTGCCTCAGCCACCCCCGTTAGGGAAAAGGCGTGATGATATACACTAAATACTTACAGCCTCCATGCTTCTGGAGCCTCCTCCCGAGGCTGTCTATGGGGCCCCTCAACCGCCGTCATAAGACAGCGGCGGGCTCTCGAACTTGCTGCGCCTCCTTGCGGTCCCGGCGTCACAGATCGTGACCTTGACCTAGATCGAGATCGGGATTGCGATCGAGCCATCGCGGCATTCGCTCTTGCGGTGCTAAAATAACAATAAAATTATTAAATAAATTTTATTTTTTCCAGTTATAAAAATAGGGAACCCAAAAACTAGAAAAAATATTTACTAGTATTTCTGTGAGAACAGTAGACCTCGCGAGCCCTACCATTGCCAAATACGTATATAACGCTACAGCAAACTTCCCCTTCCTCAAGGAAAACTCCCTTCACTCTCCCTTTTAGATTTTTTCACGACATATGGTTTAGAATGAAGTACTTAGCGTGGCTTTCTTTTATTGAAATCCGGCGGTAAATAACGGTAAATAAATCAGGTCCCTTTAAATCCCGAGGATACACACAAAACCGCCTTCATAACTACCCAAGGACAGTATGAATATTTGCGTGTTCCCTTCGGCCTTGCGAACGCGCCCTCCGTTTTCATGCGTCTGATAAACAAAATTGTTGGTTCGTTGAACGGTACTCAGCAGGTTAAATCATGCAACTCAGAGATATTGGCATTCCTCGACGATCTACTTCTACCGTCACACGATGTATCGTCTGGTCTAAATCTATTACAGGCTGTGTTAAATAAATTTGAATCAGAAAACTTAAAACTAAACATGCAAAAATGCTCATTCCTTCAGGAAAAGATCACATACTTAGGAATCAAAATGAATCAAAGTTAGCAGCGGTCTCTATGTTTCCTGTGCCCAAAAATATTCAAGAAGTGAGAAAGTTTATTGGATTGTGTAGCTATTTTCGAAAATTTATATTCAATTTCGCTGTGATAGCTCGCCCACTCACAGAACTGATAAAGAAAAATGTTGATTGGGTTTGGAGCGATACTCAAAATGATAGCTTTGAAAACTTATATGATAAGCCTTATATGATCCTGCTTTGGCCACTGAGATTCACACGGATGCATACAAACTTGGAATAGCAGGAATTCTATTACAAAAACAAAGTGAGGGTACATTGAAGCCTGTTATGTACTTTAGCCGCGTCACGAGTCGTGAAGAATGTGTATACCTTAGCTATGAGCTCGAGACGCTCGCTGTCGTTGAATTGTTGCGTCGATTTCGGGTATATATTGTAGGTATGCATGTGAAGATAGTCACGGATTCTACAGCTGTGCGCGCGACTTTAACTAAACGTGATCTGATACCCCGAATAGCTAGGTGGTGGTTGTCGATACAGGATTTCGATATCAGCATTGAATATAGGCCGGGGGATCGGATGAAACACGTTGATGCTTTAAGTAGGAACCCCGTTGATGTCGCCAATATTCACCGATTAGAGGTAGTAGACT
This sequence comes from Argyresthia goedartella, assembly GCA_949825045.1. NCBI lineage: Eukaryota > Metazoa > Arthropoda > Insecta > Lepidoptera > Argyresthiidae > Argyresthia > Argyresthia goedartella. The sequence goes on along the minus strand of OX463812.1, from coordinate 26,571,804 downwards.
GGTTCTATACGATTCAATGCCAGGATGAAAAACTAAAGCGAATAATTGTTTTATTTAAGAAAGGTTGTGCGGACGCGGATATTGTAAATAACTATGTGCTCGTAAATGACCGGCTGTATAGAAAAACCTTAAATGGAAATCGCTTAGTTGTTCCCGGACTAGCTAGATGGAAAATAATGCAAATGCATCACGATGATATAGGACACGTAGGTATAAAGCGATGCTTAGAACTTATCAAGAATGACTATTGGTTTCCCAAGATGACTCGGTTTATACAGAAGTATGTATCTTCTTGCTTACACTGCGCCTACAGCAAAGGGGAATATGGTCGAAAAGAAGGTAAATTACACCCCATAGAAAAGCCGTCTTTGCCGATGAAAATGATACACATTGATCATTTAGGACCATTCTGCCGAACGAAGAAGGGGTACCAATATTTACTGCAGCCTTATGGCGTGTGTCTATGGTTCATCTCATGCTTATACAATTTCATCGATTGCGGGGTATCACCGAAGGCATCTAGGCTTCATTCAATGAGCTTGGGTTTGGCCTCCATTTTGATGCTACTTGCGTGATACCAATTTGACAGATGAAGCTGGTGCAAGGTGTCAAACGTAAAAGTCTATATGAAGTTCATAGCTCAGACGACTTACGCCATAAGGCTGCTGGTCATGACAGACTCCTTCTCAAAATTTGTTATAGCCGAACCAACACGTACTGTAAACTCTGTAGAAACTATCCGGGTACTAAAGAAAATATTCAGCCTTTTCGGATATCCAGAGCGCGTCGTTTCCGATCACGGAAAAGCTTTTACAATTAGGTACTTTAAACGGTTCGCTACGCAAAAACAGTTTAGGCACACGCTCAATGCCATTGCGTGCCCGAGGGCCAATGGACAAGTAGAAAGGACTAATCGTACCATACTCGATGCCATGCGTGCTACAGATTCCAGTGACACGGCGAATAACTGGGACAACATATTACCGGATGTAATATGGGGTATTAATAATACCCTCAATGAGACGACTAGCTTTAAACCATACGATCTCATGTTCGGTCACGCTGGTCGATCAGTATGCGATGTAACTATTCCCGGACGTGTCGAAGAACCGGTACAGCAAAAACGTGCTAAGGCAAACGTAAGGATTGATAAAGCCAGAGGGAGGATGAAGCGAAATTTTGATAAGAGACGCAAAAATAGTACGATCTATAAGAAAGGAGATTTAATTCTATGGAAACAAGCCCCCACTAGTACTGCTGGTAAAGTTAACACAAAATTAGACGACTTGTATTCAGGACCATACGTTATCACGAAGGTTGTAGGTCACTGAACGCACCGCAAACAAAATGTGTATCTCGTCTACATCAGTCTACGTCTACATCAGTCTCCTTCCATCGATTCATGCGAGATGAAGCTTTCAGTATCCCTGCCGCTTTTTCGTGGTCGATCAGCTGCTTAGCGTACCTGTTGGCTCCCAACACGATATGCTTCATTATGTCTCTACTCCAAATACTCGTAAAAGAATCATAGAGACTGTCGTAATCTTCGATTGGTCCAGGCGTAGGACCCGAAAATTCTACGGGAACACCCCTGAAAGTATCAAAGTTACTTTGCCAGCTAAAATCAACAGATATATTAGGCAGTTGATCTACAGTCTCATCAATTGCCCTTGTTACCCTATTAACAATGGTTCGCTCATGCTCATCCAACTCCTCGTCGTTTGGAATGTCCCGAGCTATGCCAGCGTTCGTAGCGAATACGTCCATATCGAACTCATCATCGAAGTCCGAGTCAAATTCGCTACCTACTTTGTCATTTATAGAAGGCCCGCACGTTTTTGCCATTCCCGACGTGGATGGCTGAACATCTATGTCATCAAGGCCAACCATAGTTTCAGGCTCTTGAAGCCTATAGATCCCCGATACAGCATCGATGCCTGCCCGTGGTGGCAATGGTGTTCTGCACGAAGGTATAGGCTCCTGACATTCCACCGCAGTTATTTCAACTGTATCCAACCATTTTCTGACATGTTCTAAATTAGACTGTAAAGCCGCCTCTCCCTCCTCCTTAGCCAGCCCCATCTCTTCCACTCGCTCAGCTGTTTCGACACTGAAAAAGAAATTTACCCGTCTTACTACGCATCACGCAAATATCGTATTTGTTCTTCCGTAACTGCGGCGATGGGCTTGCTCCTTGTCATGCAAAATTAAGTATTCAATCACTGGCTAAAAGTGGGCACATTTGTGCCTCTGCCACAAATCGCTCGTATGGGGAAAAGGCGTGACGCTATGTTATGTTATGTTCTTCCGTATTACTTATATTCTTTACACTTACTGAATAGACTGATGTAGACTTTCTTTCGGTTGGAGTCGGCGTACGGAACCCTGAGGGGTTCGCATTATATGTATCGGATCGCCGACACGGAGCGAACCCATTGGGGTCTTGGAAACTTTAAATGCGATCGCCTGGGGTCTGGAAAAATATCGAACATGATAAAAATAAATAACAAACAAGACTGCCGTTCAGATACTCTATCACCCGACATGATTGGATTCCAATAATACTAAGCTCTTCTGAATCGGTTCTAGCATTCGGTAGTGTAGGTGTTGTAATAAGGAAACCTACCATGTCGTCGTTTAGGGCACGTCCTTGTTTAGGGAGTCAGTCGTGTAAAAAATATTTCAGTATCTACCTGGTACAATAACTAAATTTGCTGGTACAATTGCCTCAGCCACCCCCGTTAGGGAAAAGGCGTGATGATATACACTAAATACTTACAGCCTCCATGCTTCTGGAGCCTCCTCCCGAGGCTGTCTATGGGGCCCCTCAACCGCCGTCATAAGACAGCGGCGGGCTCTCGAACTTGCTGCGCCTCCTTGCGGTCCCGGCGTCACAGATCGTGACCTTGACCTAGATCGAGATCGGGATTGCGATCGAGCCATCGCGGCATTCGCTCTTGCGGTGCTAAAATAACAATAAAATTATTAAATAAATTTTATTTTTTCCAGTTATAAAAATAGGGAACCCAAAAACTAGAAAAAATATTTACTAGTATTTCTGTGAGAACAGTAGACCTCGCGAGCCCTACCATTGCCAAATACGTATATAACGCTACAGCAAACTTCCCCTTCCTCAAGGAAAACTCCCTTCACTCTCCCTTTTAGATTTTTTCACGACATATGGTTTAGAATGAAGTACTTAGCGTGGCTTTCTTTTATTGAAATCCGGCGGTAAATAACGGTAAATAAATCAGGTCCCTTTAAATCCCGAGGATACACACAAAACCGCCTTCATAACTACCCAAGGACAGTATGAATATTTGCGTGTTCCCTTCGGCCTTGCGAACGCGCCCTCCGTTTTCATGCGTCTGATAAACAAAATTGTTGGTTCGTTGAACGGTACTCAGCAGGTTAAATCATGCAACTCAGAGATATTGGCATTCCTCGACGATCTACTTCTACCGTCACACGATGTATCGTCTGGTCTAAATCTATTACAGGCTGTGTTAAATAAATTTGAATCAGAAAACTTAAAACTAAACATGCAAAAATGCTCATTCCTTCAGGAAAAGATCACATACTTAGGAATCAAAATGAATCAAAGTTAGCAGCGGTCTCTATGTTTCCTGTGCCCAAAAATATTCAAGAAGTGAGAAAGTTTATTGGATTGTGTAGCTATTTTCGAAAATTTATATTCAATTTCGCTGTGATAGCTCGCCCACTCACAGAACTGATAAAGAAAAATGTTGATTGGGTTTGGAGCGATACTCAAAATGATAGCTTTGAAAACTTATATGATAAGCCTTATATGATCCTGCTTTGGCCACTGAGATTCACACGGATGCATACAAACTTGGAATAGCAGGAATTCTATTACAAAAACAAAGTGAGGGTACATTGAAGCCTGTTATGTACTTTAGCCGCGTCACGAGTCGTGAAGAATGTGTATACCTTAGCTATGAGCTCGAGACGCTCGCTGTCGTTGAATTGTTGCGTCGATTTCGGGTATATATTGTAGGTATGCATGTGAAGATAGTCACGGATTCTACAGCTGTGCGCGCGACTTTAACTAAACGTGATCTGATACCCCGAATAGCTAGGTGGTGGTTGTCGATACAGGATTTCGATATCAGCATTGAATATAGGCCGGGGGATCGGATGAAACACGTTGATGCTTTAAGTAGGAACCCCGTTGATGTCGCCAATATTCACCGATTAGAGGTAGTAGACTGGTTCTATACGATTCAATGCCAGGATGAAAAACTAAAGCGAATAATTGTTTTATTTAAGAAAGGTTGTGCGGACGCGGATATTGTAAATAACTATGTGCTCGTAAATGACCGGCTGTATAGAAAAACCTTAAATGGAAATCGCTTAGTTGTTCCCGGACTAGCTAGATGGAAAATAATGCAAATGCATCACGATGATATAGGACACGTAGGTATAAAGCGATGCTTAGAACTTATCAAGAATGACTATTGGTTTCCCAAGATGACTCGGTTTATACAGAAGTATGTATCTTCTTGCTTACACTGCGCCTACAGCAAAGGGGAATATGGTCGAAAAGAAGGTAAATTACACCCCATAGAAAAGCCGTCTTTGCCGATGAAAATGATACACATTGATCATTTAGGACCATTCTGCCGAACGAAGAAGGGGTACCAATATTTACTGCAGCCTTATGGCGTGTGTCTATGGTTCATCTCATGCTTATACAATTTCATCGATTGCGGGGTATCACCGAAGGCATCTAGGCTTCATTCAATGAGCTTGGGTTTGGCCTCCATTTTGATGCTACTTGCGTGATACCAATTTGACAGATGAAGCTGGTGCAAGGTGTCAAACGTAAAAGTCTATATGAAGTTCATAGCTCAGACGACTTACGCCATAAGGCTGCTGGTCATGACAGACTCCTTCTCAAAATTTGTTATAGCCGAACCAACACGTACTGTAAACTCTGTAGAAACTATCCGGGTACTAAAGAAAATATTCAGCCTTTTCGGATATCCAGAGCGCGTCGTTTCCGATCACGGAAAAGCTTTTACAATTAGGTACTTTAAACGGTTCGCTACGCAAAAACAGTTTAGGCACACGCTCAATGCCATTGCGTGCCCGAGGGCCAATGGACAAGTAGAAAGGACTAATCGTACCATACTCGATGCCATGCGTGCTACAGATTCCAGTGACACGGCGAATAACTGGGACAACATATTACCGGATGTAATATGGGGTATTAATAATACCCTCAATGAGACGACTAGCTTTAAACCATACGATCTCATGTTCGGTCACGCTGGTCGATCAGTATGCGATGTAACTATTCCCGGACGTGTCGAAGAACCGGTACAGCAAAAACGTGCTAAGGCAAACGTAAGGATTGATAAAGCCAGAGGGAGGATGAAGCGAAATTTTGATAAGAGACGCAAAAATAGTACGATCTATAAGAAAGGAGATTTAATTCTATGGAAACAAGCCCCCACTAGTACTGCTGGTAAAGTTAACACAAAATTAGACGACTTGTATTCAGGACCATACGTTATCACGAAGGTTGTAGGTCACTGAACGCACCGCAAACAAAATGTGTATCTCGTCTACATCAGTCTACGTCTACATCAGTCTCCTTCCATCGATTCATGCGAGATGAAGCTTTCAGTATCCCTGCCGCTTTTTCGTGGTCGATCAGCTGCTTAGCGTACCTGTTGGCTCCCAACACGATATGCTTCATTATGTCTCTACTCCAAATACTCGTAAAAGAATCATAGAGACTGTCGTAATCTTCGATTGGTCCAGGCGTAGGACCCGAAAATTCTACGGGAACACCCCTGAAAGTATCAAAGTTACTTTGCCAGCTAAAATCAACAGATATATTAGGCAGTTGATCTACAGTCTCATCAATTGCCCTTGTTACCCTATTAACAATGGTTCGCTCATGCTCATCCAACTCCTCGTCGTTTGGAATGTCCCGAGCTATGCCAGCGTTCGTAGCGAATACGTCCATATCGAACTCATCATCGAAGTCCGAGTCAAATTCGCTACCTACTTTGTCATTTATAGAAGGCCCGCACGTTTTTGCCATTCCCGACGTGGATGGCTGAACATCTATGTCATCAAGGCCAACCATAGTTTCAGGCTCTTGAAGCCTATAGATCCCCGATACAGCATCGATGCCTGCCCGTGGTGGCAATGGTGTTCTGCACGAAGGTATAGGCTCCTGACATTCCACCGCAGTTATTTCAACTGTATCCAACCATTTTCTGACATGTTCTAAATTAGACTGTAAAGCCGCCTCTCCCTCCTCCTTAGCCAGCCCCATCTCTTCCACTCGCTCAGCTGTTTCGACACTGAAAAAGAAATTTACCCGTCTTACTACGCATCACGCAAATATCGTATTTGTTCTTCCGTAACTGCGGCGATGGGCTTGCTCCTTGTCATGCAAAATTAAGTATTCAATCACTGGCTAAAAGTGGGCACATTTGTGCCTCTGCCACAAATCGCTCGTATGGGGAAAAGGCGTGACGCTATGTTATGTTATGTTCTTCCGTATTACTTATATTCTTTACACTTACTGAATAGACTGATGTAGACTTTCTTTCGGTTGGAGTCGGCGTACGGAACCCTGAGGGGTTCGCATTATATGTATCGGATCGCCGACACGGAGCGAACCCATTGGGGTCTTGGAAACTTTAAATGCGATCGCCTGGGGTCTGGAAAAATATCGAACATGATAAAAATAAATAACAAACAAGACTGCCGTTCAGATACTCTATCACCCGACATGATTGGATTCCAATAATACTAAGCTCTTCTGAATCGGTTCTAGCATTCGGTAGTGTAGGTGTTGTAATAAGGAAACCTACCATGTCGTCGTTTAGGGCACGTCCTTGTTTAGGGAGTCAGTCGTGTAAAAAATATTTCAGTATCTACCTGGTACAATAACTAAATTTGCTGGTACAATTGCCTCAGCCACCCCCGTTAGGGAAAAGGCGTGATGATATACACTAAATACTTACAGCCTCCATGCTTCTGGAGCCTCCTCCCGAGGCTGTCTATGGGGCCCCTCAACCGCCGTCATAAGACAGCGGCGGGCTCTCGAACTTGCTGCGCCTCCTTGCGGTCCCGGCGTCACAGATCGTGACCTTGACCTAGATCGAGATTGGGATTGCGATCGAGCCATCGCGGCATTCGCTCTTGCGGTGCTAAAATAACAATAAAATTATTAAATAAATTTTATTTTTTCCAGTTATAAAAATAGGGAACCCAAAAACTAGAAAAAATATTTACTAGTATTTCTGTGAGAACAGTAGACCTCGCGAGCCCTACCATTGCCAAATACGTATATAACGCTACAGCAAACTTCCCCTTCCTCAAGGAAAACTCCCTTCACTCTCCCTTTTAGATTTTTTCACGACATATGGTTTAGAATGAAGTACTTAGCGTGGCTTTCTTTTATTGAAATCCGGCGGTAAATAACGGTAAATAAATCAGGTCCCTTTAAATCCCGAGGATACACACAAAACCGCCTTCATAACTACCCAAGGACAGTATGAATATTTGCGTGTTCCCTTCGGCCTTGCGAACGCGCCCTCCGTTTTCATGCGTCTGATAAACAAAATTGTTGGTTCGTTGAACGGTACTCAGCAGGTTAAATCATGCAACTCAGAGATATTGGCATTCCTCGACGATCTACTTCTACCGTCACACGATGTATCGTCTGGTCTAAATCTATTACAGGCTGTGTTAAATAAATTTGAATCAGAAAACTTAAAACTAAACATGCAAAAATGCTCATTCCTTCAGGAAAAGATCACATACTTAGGAATCAAAATGAATCAAAGTTAGCAGCGGTCTCTATGTTTCCTGTGCCCAAAAATATTCAAGAAGTGAGAAAGTTTATTGGATTGTGTAGCTATTTTCGAAAATTTATATTCAATTTCGCTGTGATAGCTCGCCCACTCACAGAACTGATAAAGAAAAATGTTGATTGGGTTTGGAGCGATACTCAAAATGATAGCTTTGAAAACTTATATGATAAGCCTTATATGATCCTGCTTTGGCCACTGAGATTCACACGGATGCATACAAACTTGGAATAGCAGGAATTCTATTACAAAAACAAAGTGAGGGTACATTGAAGCCTGTTATGTACTTTAGCCGCGTCACGAGTCGTGAAGAATGTGTATACCTTAGCTATGAGCTCGAGACGCTCGCTGTCGTTGAATTGTTGCGTCGATTTCGGGTATATATTGTAGGTATGCATGTGAAGATAGTCACGGATTCTACAGCTGTGCGCGCGACTTTAACTAAACGTGATCTGATACCCCGAATAGCTAGGTGGTGGTTGTCGATACAGGATTTCGATATCAGCATTGAATATAGGCCGGGGGATCGGATGAAACACGTTGATGCTTTAAGTAGGAACCCCGTTGATGTCGCCAATATTCACCGATTAGAGGTAGTAGACTGGTTCTATACGATTCAATGCCAGGATGAAAAACTAAAGCGAATAATTGTTTTATTTAAGAAAGGTTGTGCGGACGCGGATATTGTAAATAACTATGTGCTCGTAAATGACCGGCTGTATAGAAAAACCTTAAATGGAAATCGCTTAGTTGTTCCCGGACTAGCTAGATGGAAAATAATGCAAATGCATCACGATGATATAGGACACGTAGGTATAAAGCGATGCTTAGAACTTATCAAGAATGACTATTGGTTTCCCAAGATGACTCGGTTTATACAGAAGTATGTATCTTCTTGCTTACACTGCGCCTACAGCAAAGGGGAATATGGTCGAAAAGAAGGTAAATTACACCCCATAGAAAAGCCGTCTTTGCCGATGAAAATGATACACATTGATCATTTAGGACCATTCTGCCGAACGAAGAAGGGGTACCAATATTTACTGCAGCCTTATGGCGTGTGTCTATGGTTCATCTCATGCTTATACAATTTCATCGATTGCGGGGTATCACCGAAGGCATCTAGGCTTCATTCAATGAGCTTGGGTTTGGCCTCCATTTTGATGCTACTTGCGTGATACCAATTTGACAGATGAAGCTGGTGCAAGGTGTCAAACGTAAAAGTCTATATGAAGTTCATAGCTCAGACGACTTACGCCATAAGGCTGCTGGTCATGACAGACTCCTTCTCAAAATTTGTTATAGCCGAACCAACACGTACTGTAAACTCTGTAGAAACTATCCGGGTACTAAAGAAAATATTCAGCCTTTTCGGATATCCAGAGCGCGTCGTTTCCGATCACGGAAAAGCTTTTACAATTAGGTACTTTAAACGGTTCGCTACGCAAAAACAGTTTAGGCACACGCTCAATGCCATTGCGTGCCCGAGGGCCAATGGACAAGTAGAAAGGACTAATCGTACCATACTCGATGCCATGCGTGCTACAGATTCCAGTGACACGGCGAATAACTGGGACAACATATTACCGGATGTAATATGGGGTATTAATAATACCCTCAATGAGACGACTAGCTTTAAACCATACGATCTCATGTTCGGTCACGCTGGTCGATCAGTATGCGATGTAACTATTCCCGGACGTGTCGAAGAACCGGTACAGCAAAAACGTGCTAAGGCAAACGTAAGGATTGATAAAGCCAGAGGGAGGATGAAGCGAAATTTTGATAAGAGACGCAAAAATAGTACGATCTATAAGAAAGGAGATTTAATTCTATGGAAACAAGCCCCCACTAGTACTGCTGGTAAAGTTAACACAAAATTAGACGACTTGTATTCAGGACCATACGTTATCACGAAGGTTGTAGGTAATGACCGGTATCAGATAAGAACTATTAAGGGGATCCGTGGGTGTAAAAGTTTCACGGGTCTGCTAGCATCCGATTCGATTCGGCCTTATAGGAGCATAGCGCCTGCATCAGATAGTGCCAGTAGTTCCGACGAGCAGCTAGAAACCGAAGATCTGATCGATTTGCTTGAGAGCTAATGTTGCATTTCTCTGTTCCCATTGCGGGAGCACTTGTTGCAGGACGGCCGAATGTAACAACAGCCTGAAAGCCAGCAGCCATAGACAATTAAGCCTCCGTGACGTAGCCACGTCACAGCCACGTGACCTGCCCACCCCTCGATGCCAGCGCCGGCCGGTGCGATTTGGGAGGGAGTCACAATCGCGCCACCGCCAGCCTATATAAGCCTGTACAGACGAGAACGTGATTGATTCCGCTTTAATAAATTCAAAAAGCAAGTCGTTAGTCTGCCCGAAAATAAAAACTGATTAGAGTGTGGATAACTTTTTAATTTCGCCCTTCTAGTAATAACATATTTATTCCACAAGACACCAGCACAATTCACTCGAAATTTATCAGTTTTCAATATGGCTGACATCGTGTCGGACTTGGTTTGGTTTTTGTTATATTTTGGCCTTAATTCTCAATTTCTATTGGTTAAAAAAATATATATGCTCAGGAATAGCTGTGATTGGCTAATAACATATTTTTAAGTCGACCAATCATAAGAACCGATTCACAAAAAATACCAAAGACAACCGACATGTCTGTAGACTTATTAGGCCACAGGACGCTACCGGCACAAAAAAGCTGTAGACTAATGTAGTCTACAGGACGCGGAAAAGGTCAAAAGCGACGATTATCGATGAATGTATCTGCTTTTAAATTGAAAAAATAAATTAATACAATTAGCAACCAAATTTGTTTTGATGCATTTATTTGCATAGCGTGTTGATTGGTTGTGATTTGTCTGTTCCTCACTTCACGTCACTCAGTCAAGCAACCAACAAACAAGATCAAGTTTGATTTAATTGATTTCATTTTTCATAATTCCTTACTGCACACACATATTAAATTTAAAAGATTACATTAGGAGAAATCGTATGTACAAAGGCGAGCTTATATTTAAAAACAGATTTCTTCCAGCAAACCAAGACATAAAAAGGAAATGTGTCATGAAAGGGTAGGCAGTGCACAATATCAAATTTATACTAAAATACATATAATATAAAATACGGAAAATAAAATACTCCTATACCAGACTACTAAATACAATACATAAATATACCTGCAAATATAGTTTATATATTTTAGCGAAATATATACCTTGTTTTTTTTCAAGTCTTTATTTACACATAATATACATGACACCACATATATTACAATTAGATATACAAGGTTAATTTTAAATTTTACTTTCGCAGTATCGGGCTGAAATCACCTATAAAAGCTTTGGTAACAATAATGATTGATTATAACAACTAATAACAATAAAGTGTGAGACATTAACATATAAATCTTAAAAACAATTTATGTGATCCTAAGTAATGGATTACATTTTATTACAGTGTGAACTAAAAAAAACTAACAGGCATACATAGTGATTGTAATTTCTTATTTATACTATGGTAATACGGTGGACCAGAGCTTGCATATGAGCTACACAGTGTATGGTAAATGTTCACCGCAGTACATTCACGACGCGGCAACGACGCCAGCCACAGTCAAAAAATCTGATGGTAGTCGTAAAAGAAAGTCAGCAGACTGCAACGTCCCGGCGCGGCGGTCGGTGCGGAGGCCGGCTGACCTGCAGATCACGCATTAGAACAAGTTCGACGCGTCGGTGTGTGAGTACAAAAACTGAGTTCGTGACGTCAATCGGTGTACAGCAGATAGTGATGGGACAATCGGTAGGCATAATACGTGTCGATATAATGCAAGTCAGTGTATTTAGTCTGACCAATAGGTGATACGAGGCAATTTACATGTTGTTTATTTTTGTTATAAAATCTTTGTGTTTGCTCTAGTACAAATGAAAATAGGTCCTGCAGATTTATCTGTTCATGTAGTTTGCGCAAGTTTGTTAGTGGGGGCGTGTTGTACGCCTTTTTAACAGCTTTCTTTTGTAAAACTTGTAGTGTCAGGAAATTAGTGCGACAGGTGCTACTCCATACAGGAGCAGCATAGGTAATACACGGCCGTACGAGAGTGGTGTACATTCAAATTTTAGTGCTGGGACTTAATCTAGCGCGCCTATTAAAAATAGGGCTGAGGGAGTTAAGCGCCAGTAGACCTTTAGAGCGTATTACTGCGACATGTTTACTAAATTTTCTTTTTTTATCAAGATTGACACCAAGGTAACGGACTGAGCTATTCCAGACTATAGAATGACCTGCAATTTTAAGTGTTTTTCTAGGCTCCTGGCGATGGCGACTGAACATAATTGCCTCTATTTTCGCGTCGTTGAGTTTCAGCTTCCATTTAGTTAAATAATCATGAAGGCTATCAAGAGATAGCTGGAGGCGATCTACAATAAGGTCCATATCTTTTGATGATGTGTATGAGGCAGTGTCATCGGCGAAACATGCCAGGTTGGTTCGCATTTGCACAGGCATCTCATTCACATAAAGAAGAAACAAGTATAGCCCAAGAATAGATCCCTGCGGCACACCAGCTGACATAGGTCTTGGAGATGATTTAGGATATTTACTGACATGAACAGAAAAACTGCGGTCTCGTAGGTATGACTGGACTAGTTTCACTAAGCTGGTAGAGATATCCAACTTTAACAACTTGTGCAACAGACCATTGTGCCAAACGGTATCGCAAGCTTTTCGATATCTAGGAGAAACATCCCGGTCGACTCAGTTAGGTTCAGGTGGTGAGCAATGTGCTCAACCACTCTTGCGAGTTGTTGAGTCGTGGAGTGTGAGCTACGAAATCCGAATTCTTCGTTCTTAAGTTGGTGATGAGAAGCTTTCAATAGCCGCGTATATATTATGGATTTGAACAATTTTACAAGTCCAGTCAGTAAGCTGATAGGCCAATAGCTACTCGGAATGCTCTGTATCTGGCTTCTTTAGTGCGATGTTTTTTTTTTACTTCCAGACTTCTATTTCGGTTGCTGTATTTAGGTCAACTAAAGAGCTTTCAACCTCGGACAAGACCTCAAAGCGTCTGCCAGTCCTACAGAACAATTAGAAAATTGTTCTGTAGGACTGGTAGTCACCAAATTATTAGCGATTTTCAACGGTGGAATGATAGTAGGTTTCGCTCTGACAGATTTGACTAAACGCCACAGGTCGTTACTAGGATTGTCTACTTTAGCTAGTTTTTCCATCCAAATCCTATCTTTATGATTTTTTATGGCTGATTGAATAAGGCACTGTAACCTAATAACATCTGTGCGAATGAATGCATCTCTTAACCTCAGAGTCTACAGTGTTTTGATCTTGCCTCCGTAACCGGTTTCTACGCTTTATTAAACACATTATATGACGAGGAAGCTTGGGGTCCGCATCAATATTTCTTATACCGACAGTGCTTCAGTGTATTTGAAGTATCGTTTCGGTGGTTTGCGAGATGGGGAACCGCCAACAGAAAAGTATACAGGGAGGTGATTCCATAAAAGGGCGGGAGCAGTTTTAAGCTTACTAACGTGATTAATATTTAGGGAGAGTACCAAATCGGGATTTGTAGGCTTATGATCTGGGCGGTAGTGAACAAGAGTCGGAGTACTTGATGCGTGAATGATGAAGTAATTTTTTAACATATGGTTGTAGAGCATTCTACCTCGAGTGTTATGTTATTGTTATGGTTGGCATTGATATCGCCCTTCATTAACACCCGATCGCCTAGGTTAAGTAACAGGTCAATATCGTCAAAATACAATTTAAGATTTGGGGACTGGTAAACAGAAAAAAGAAAGTGTTCGATGCCAGATACATTAATTGACATTCCGGCAGATTCAATATGTTTTGTGTGAGGGGTTAAATTTCAGCATTCTCAATATCCTCTCTGACAAGAATACCCACACGATCTCCTGAAAAGAGATACTCAAAGCAGTCTCGAAGGTATCTGGGGTAGCGCGGATATTTCATCATATTGAAAAGATAAGAGAGAATATAAGTGTCTCGGTGACGACGAATCGGAAGCCACCCCAACTCGTTGCGATATTGAGAAACATTTTTTTTAGTTTGTTCAGTAGCTCTTCGTTCGCGCTCGCCCAACAGACATCGGCCTAGTGAATTAGCGGCAGGAGAAGGGGCTGAGCTAGGGTGATTTTGGTCTGCCGTGGCAAGAAGTACTGCAAACGCCTGAGGGAGTGAAAAGACGCAAAGTCCCGTCTGCTGAACTCGCTGATATATGGAGACAAAGACATCAGGTTGTCAAAAATAACCCCAAGGTTTTACGCCTTATCTGTATACTCTATTGTGATGCCATTATAGGAAACAGGAACAATGAATCGTTGTATCGAGGAAAACGTGTACTTGGATCCTAAAAGCATGGCTTGTGATTGGTTCGGGTTAACCAACATCCCGTATTATGAGGCCCAGTCTTTCACATTCTCGAGGTCAGCATTAATTTACTTATTCTGCACACTGATGAAAATGCGTTTACATAAAATTAGTGAATTTAATGGATGAAATTAGTGAATTTAATGGATGCGTGCAGTCATTAATGAATGCATTTGAAGTAAACTTCCCAAAAAATAATGATTTTGCAAGAGGGACGAAAATGGGACGGTTCCACGTTAAAAAAGACGCTGGCAACACTAGGCATTCTCAACAATGAGGAAGAAACATAGGTTAAACCTTGTTCAACATAGGATGATCTCTGACAGCTGTCAGTGTCAAAACACACCTATGAAATATCGTATTTTTCGACGAAATAATTAACATACTTTATTGGCAAATAGTAACGTGCTACACTTATTGTAACACAAGTTATCGATCTTGACTTGAAAAATATAATTGAATATTGATGATATTGTGTAAATAAAATAGATTGCAAACAACAAGGTAAATGAAATACTTTTAAAACAACGATTAAAAATAGTTTTTTTTAAAGCAAACTGAATTTTTAACGAGTGGTGCTTCATGGGCGCTCAACACTCACGCACGAAACAATAATGAAATCCCATTCATTCATTCATACATGTTTCGCGGGCTTCGCGCGTGAGTGTGTAGTGGGCTTCACTGCGCCATGCCGCCATCTTGTTTGATTGCATCTGCCATCTTGTTCAGTACGAGTGCCAACGCCTTGTTTACGCCACGTCATTCAGTCTCCATTCGGTTATCGTTATTGTTATTAATTTGTTGAGTTTTGCTGTTATTTATTTGTTAAGTTTGTTCTGTTTTTGGATACAGTATGCCAAAAAGAACAAAGAAAACTGTTTTAAATAGTGAAAGCCGGGAGTTAGTGATACGCTTGCGCGAATACTTTGAACGCGAGAATCAAAATGGCGGATCGTTGTTGCCGTTAACGCAAGCGTGCAACGGAGTTGCTGATACTCTGGGCATCGGGATTGCTACAGTGATTCGTGTCAGCAGAGAAAAGTATGGTGAGCAATCATCTGCGACCACGACGACAGAGGAAAACGAAGAGCAAAAACTGTCGACGCCAAATAAAAAAAGGAAGAAGACATGTTCAATAACAGAAATTGACGATTTTGATTGTACTACACGCGTGGGGAGTTACCAATACTCAGGAAACTATAAAAATCCCTTGAAGACTCTGAATTATTTAAAGGTCGCACACGTCGTTAGCCAGGACACTAAAAAAAATCGGTTTGAGGTACAAAAAAAGTAACAAAAGAAAAATACTAATGGAGCGGACAGATGTTGCGCTCAAGAGAATTTATTTCCTCCGAAAAGTTAAAGAGATCTCATACTGGGACAAAGTGGTTTTTCTGGAAGAAACGTGGCTAAACGCAAATCACACAGTTCAAGATCTTGGACGGATGACACAGCTAAGTCAACTACAAAAGTGTCCGAAGGCAAAGGGCAAAGATTAATCATAACTATAAAACATGTTGGGACGTCGTCTGGCTTTGTGCCTAATTGTTAAGAAGAAAATTGATAAAAAGAACCACATACCATCGTGATGGACAATGCATCGTACCACTCCGAACAAAGAGATAAAGCGCCAACGTCAAGCAACCGGAAATTGGATTTAATTTCGTGGCTGCAAAGCAAAGGTGTAGAGGCCAACGAAACGATGTTAAAAACTGAATTACTACGATTGGTCCGCATACACAAACCCTGTACTCCAACATACATCTTGGATGAGATTGTAAAAGAAAAGGGCCATACTGTAATTCGGCTACCACCAGACATACCACTGCCAGTACAACCCTATAGAGCTGATCTGGGCTCAAGTCAAAGGTAAACGTGCTTCTGTGTTTTCATATTCATATTCTTTATTGCACAGAAAACATAGATAAACGGACAGTTATAGTAAATTTTATAGGCAAAGGCGAGTTTATATCTAAAATGAGATTTCTTCCAGCAAACCTAGGCAAGACAGGAGTGTTTATGAAACAGGACAGTCCTAGAGCGCAATAAAACTGTATACATACGTACGAAAATTACTTTTAAAATATAAATAAAATATACCTAATATTTTTTTTTATCTCAACTATGTAAAATACAATAGATAGCATGCACACATATAAACTACAAAATATCATACATATACTTATATAAATATGATACCGATTACGGAAGAGAAAGGAATTACGATTTCAATCTTTTCTTAAAAGTGAAAATTGGGGGACTATCCCTAATAGTGCAGGGAAGTGCGTTCCATAGTCTGATTGCCCTTAACCTAAAAGAGTGTTTATAAGCGACAATATTATTTCGAGGAGTCGACAGAAGACACACTTACTATCCCTGGGGAAAAGAAACTCAAAACGTTCTCGAAGATATGTGGGGTAGCGGGGATTTCGCTAAATATTGAATAGATAAGAGAGGATGTGCATATCACGGCGAAGACGGATCGGAAGCCACCCCAGCTCCTTGCGATACTGGGAGAGATGGTCATACTTGTGCAGCCCGTAGACAAACCGAATCCCAAGGTTTTGAAGTCGCTTGAGTTTATTCAGTTGTTCTTCGTTCGCACTGACCCAACAAGCATCCGCGTAATCTATTAAAGGTAGTAGAAGGGACTGAGCAAGGGTGATTTTAGTCTGCCGCGGCAGGAAGTACTGCAATCTCCGGAGTGAGAAAATGACGTAAAGACTTGTCTGCTGACCTCACAAACATGGGGCGACCAGGAAAGCAAGTTATCAAATATAATCCCAAGATTCTTAGCTTTCTCGCTGTAAGTGATTATCGTACCCTCATATGTGTTTCTATCACCATCGCTCGTATTTCTCGTTTGCTAAATAAAAACTCAATTAGATTTATATTTGTAATTTATTGTACCCACATAAAATTATAATCAAACACATTTTGATAGCAAAGCCATGTAAAAAAATCTCATAAGACATCAGTTAGCCTTAAGACATCAATTAGCATTAAGACATCTCTTAGCTAACAAGACATCTCTTCCAACAAGCCATGGTGTGTTTCATATGTATTTTATTTCTTTGTTACAGGTTACACAGCCAGACATAACACAACACCGCCTTTTACGGCAAATCAAATGCTGACGTTACTCAAGGATGCATGTGACAGTATCACATCGGACAATTGGAAGAAAGACATCGACATAACAAGAAAAATTATGGAAGAAGATTGGGAGCGTAACTTACGATTCGACCAAACTACCCACGAAATGATTATAAATCTACAAGACTGCTCCAGCGAGTCCAAATCAGACTTTGATGATGGTGAATTGGGCAGTGAACCGATTTAACAAGAATACAAATATGTTACAACTTCCTTTTGTTTGATTTGCTTGGAACATTCAGTAACTTTAGTTAGAATATCGATAATTTATATCGACATTATCCCCATGCCTAGTAAAGTCACAGTGACAATATATAATTATGTTTGGTAGGTCTGTGGTTCTGAAGTTTTACCCATCCACAAACAGAGTAAGTACCTAAGTAGATAGAGGAGGGCTATTTTCCATGAAAAGTAACATATGTACCTACAATAACAATCTGACCGCGTGGGTCAGGGGAGCAATCTTGGTCCTCTTGAGTTCCTCATTATGATCAATGACTTACCGAGGGTAGTTAGGGATGCAAGCTGTCTGCTCTTCGCGGATGATTTGAAGCGTTTTATACCCATAAATAGCCCAACTGACTGCGAAAAGCGACAGCGTGACATCGACAGGGAGCGTGGAGCCAGGAGAACAGGCTGCAATTTAATACAACTATATGTGTAGCGATAACGTTCTCCAGGGCGCAAGCTCTCCTCCAATACAGCTACTAAATGGAGGGAGCGGTGCTAGAAAGAGTGACGGAGGTCAGGGACCTTGGGGTGCAAATTAGGTCTAACCACAACTTTAGCGGTCACATTACTAATGTCTGCAAAAAGACTTTTAGAAATCTTGGATTCGTACTCCGTAGGGCATATGAGTTCACGAACATTCGCACTATCATAACATTTTATAATGCGTTGGTTAGAAGTCAGTTGGAGTGTAATGCTGTCATCTGGGCTCCACATGAGGCTAAATATAAGCTCATGTTAGAGCGTATTCAGAATAAATTTGTGAGATTGATTGCTCTACCTCAGGCAGTATGGAGTATATCCCATGTACCCCTCGATATATTCCACCCTATTTATTTTAGGTATGGATGGTGGGGTACAACGAGCTAAGTGTCAGAAGGGATCTCACAATATCATTATATATAATAAAACTAGGTAAGTTGATAAAATGTGCGTGCCGATAAAACTTAAAAAGGAGTCCCGGCACCATAAAGGGCCCCCTCGAACAAGAATGTTCCCGTTTTAACCTAAAGGGCATGTTTTAAAAAATATAAGGGCTTTTCCAACTTTTCAACTTGGAAATTAAGTGTAGTGGCGCCATCTGTTGTGGAGTATTTGAACTTCATTCAGAACAACGATTATTTGGGTTGCATTTCGAAAGGCGCTGCGAGCAATTGCATCATGTGTAGCTGTGGGTTCCTACGATGATATAAATAAATAAATGAGTGGACTGTATACAAGCTGGTTTATTAGAATCTAAGTAGGTATAGCAGACGTGTGTGCGCGATGGAGTCGATCGGGCGAAGAGGCCGCGGCCTTTTTTTTTTGTTGGAGGGGAAAAAAAATGGAATTACCCATGCCCAGGAGTCAGACCTCGCTGCTATGTCCGGGTCCCCATATATTGAGCGGACATCAGCTCGTGTGGTATACGGACTAAAAACTACCCCTTTGTTTTTACAGTTGTCTTAGTAAGAATTAACTGTGAGCCATGGAAGCCAGCCAGAGGCCGCGGCCGTGTGCGCCGGCGGTTACAAACACACTTCTTCGTCTCCCACTCCCCGCGGGGACGGCGGCGCGTAGACAGGCTCCCGGGGTTGAAGCGAAGTCTTCAAATGTCAGGATCCATCGGCAGGGGGCAGAGGTTGTTCCATCCTCATCGTATGGTGCCTCTGCTGGTCTGGACGTCGGCCACTCTATTGATACCATCGACGCCAGGGTAGACTTGGGTCACTCGCCCGAGCGGCCACAGTAACGGCGGCGTGGTCTTGTCTCTTATTAGCACAAGTGAGTTCAGTTTCAGTCCATCTGTGGTTCTGAGCCATTTGGTTTTCTGTTGAAGCGTAGAAACGTGTTCATTAGTAAATCTGCGCCAGAAGTGTTGCTTGACGGCTTCTATTCGCTTGTAGCGTTGAAGCAGGTTGTTGTTAGCATCTTCGGCGATCTGTGGACATGGCACGGATGTGAGAGTTCGTCCAATGAGGAAGTGAGCAGGGGTCAAAACTAACATGTCGGAGGGTTCAGTGGAAAGAGGAGTTAAAGGACGAGAATTCAATATAGCTTCTATCTGAGCGAGACAACAGGACATTTCTTCGTAAGTTAAGTGGGTTATATTTAGGTTCCGTTTAAGATGAAATTTAGTGCTGCGGACAGCAGCCTCGACCAGGCCATTAAAATGGGGAGAATATGCTGGGGAGAATCGAATTCCTTCATCGACGAGATGAGTAGCAATATTTAAATTTAAGATAAAGGAATTTAATTCGTTACATCCACCGACAAAGTTACTTGCGTTGTCTGACGTAATTGTCAGAGGCTTGCCATGACGTGACATAAAACGGCGTAGCGCAGCTAAGTACGCTTCTGTGGTCAGATCTGTAACAAGCTCAACCTCAAAGAATCCTGCTTCTCTCATGGTCAGCTATATCTAGCTTGCTCAAGAGTAGGAAATTCGAAAAATTTATATATATATACCCCGGACAAAAAAAAATGAAAAATGTTGTTTATAAACAAGTAGTGTAAATAATAAGAAAATGTTTTCAATTTTTTTTTTTACATTTTACGTCATAGTTTATTTATTATTTCAACTACCACGTAATCTCATATCAACTCCCGAGCGAAGCCGGGTATCATAGCTAGTTAGTATATATTTTTAAAATACTGAACACTAAAATTCATATTCACGACTTGATATCGGCTTTGAATGTGTGAGTCCCTGACGAGTACATCAGGCGAAGGCGGCGGCCGCAGTTGCTGGCTGTGCCGAGCGCACACACCAACCTGCTCCAGAAGGTACCGCTCACGCGCGCGCTGTGCACGCTCAACCGCATCGACAAGAAATTAGACCTGTTCACTTGTTCGCTGAGTAAATTCATAAGAATAGCACTGGAGACCATATGTTATAGAAGTTAGGTTTATGTGTATAATATAGGTAAAATTAGAAGATAGTTAAGTGAACTAATCTATCGCATTAGGTCAAACTGTTAAGATAGATTTTAAGTGGATAAATAAAATAAATAAATAAATAAATAAATAAACAAAA
The DNA here is from genome assembly GCA_949825045.1 of Argyresthia goedartella. Classification (NCBI taxonomy): domain Eukaryota; kingdom Metazoa; phylum Arthropoda; class Insecta; order Lepidoptera; family Argyresthiidae; genus Argyresthia; species Argyresthia goedartella. Next base: position 26,551,123 of record OX463812.1, on the reverse strand, counting down.
GTTAATATACTGACACTCTTTACTCATAAGATAATATTACTTTGTATGATTACACAAAATATGATATGATATGACACAAAAATCCCAAAATTTATTTGAGGAATTGATGTTAGCGGATAAGGCGGCCGGCCAAATTTATGTTGCATGTAGAGATGGGTCCAATACAGTGATTGATTTGACTCATGAAGACTGTGTGGTGGGCACTGGTTCAACATGCAGCAAAAACGCATCAAAAAGATATGTTAAAATTAAAAAACACATCACTCAAACATCAAAAAAATTAAAATCTCATAAAAATCTCAATAAAAGTTTATATAATAAGAGTAAAATAGAAATTTTGGAAAAGTTTAAAATGTGTATGGCAGAGTTAGAAATTAATAAAACAAAATATGAGAAAGACCTGCAAAATCTTGAGTCTGAACTTGCCAGTGTCAATGAGATATAAGGGTAATACGGATGCAAGTATTACCCTTATACCTCATATTTATTCTGCATGGGAAGCCGCACGGATGCTATCGGTGTTTTTTGCGATCTGTCGAAGGTGATGCGATTTTGATGTTGTTGTACTAATGAAATTAAATCATTAAGGAGTTAGAAATAAAGCGTTGAATCTACTAAGATCATACCTAAGCAATAGAATTCAAAAGGCAGAAGTCAACGGCGTTTAATCTGATGGATCGGGAGAAAAATTGGCGTTCCATATTAGGCCCTTTCTTATTCCTGGTATATATTAACGATCTGCCGTTTATGGTGGAGAATTTTACAACATAGTATTGTTTGCTGATGATACTTCACTGGTCTTCAAAACTGAAAGACAAAAAGAAGATTTTGATGATGTCAATGGAGTATTATCTTTAACCTTGAATTGGTTCACAGTTAACAATTTATTGTTAAATGCTATTAAAACCAAATGTATCAAATTCTCACTTCCAAATGTCAGCCAAGTTGGGACCAGTTTAGTGTTGGACAGCAATACGTTAGAATTAGTAAATGACACGAAGTTTCTTGGAATAACCATTGGTAGCAAATTGCAGTCGGGACCCCACATAGAAAAATTGGCTGGTAATTAGGAACATCAGACAAAACACGGAAGTGGCTACATCTAGGCTAGTATATTTTAGTTACTTTCATAGTGTCATGTCCTACGGTATCTTGTTGTGGGGGAAAGCAGCGGATATTCAAACTATTTTTCTATTTTATCTTTATTATTTTTATTATTCAAAAGAGCTATTCGAGCAGTTTATAGTTTAAAACGCACATACTCTTTAAGAGAGCTTTTTAAAGAAATTGACATACTAAATGAAGCTAGTCAATTTATTTTCGAAAATATAATGTATATTCGCAAGAACCTTACAAAATTTCCCAAACTTAGCGATAGCTGTAATTTTAACCTAAGAAATAATCACAGACTACTTGCACCCCGGTTTAGACTCGCGAAGGTTAGCAATTCTTTCAAGGGTCAATACATTCTCTACTACAACAAGATACCTCTGGAGATCTTGAAATTGCCATTTGAGCGATTTAAAAACCATGTTAAAGCGACTTTGTCGAAAAAGGGATATTACAATGTTCAAGATTACTTAAATGATAGGACTGTATGGGGTTAATCTGGCTCAACACAGACCTTGCTGTTATTAATTTTGTAATTGTTTATTCCTGCTTATTAATTATGATAATGACATAAGTATATTTTTTTTATTAGTCAAGCATAAGCAATTTTTAAAGGAGATCTAAAAGTCAATCCTTGGGAGTTTCTACGCCCTTCTTCTCCCACAGTGGTCCAATGTAGAGAAGTGGCCAAAAATGACGATTGCTAAGTATATGTAAATATATACAGTAATAAAGAAATTTGGAATTTTGGATTGAACCAATTTTGACAGGACATGTGCAATTTTATTGACAACCAGCGAATGGGTAAGTATCGATATAAGTAAACGGCTATCGACAAAAATAATAGATAGTGTACCTACTTTGTTAACGATATAAGTAAAGTTAAGTTAAGTTTTGTTACACCAACAATACCAAATCATAAAAGCATAACAATAAAATATAGTGATGGCTCCAAGAAAAGCTGGAACACATGCGGAGGTCTTTTCTCGCCGGAGCTTGACATTATACTTTCCCGAAGCTTCGGAAAGGAGACGACAGTGTTTCAAGCTGAAACACTGAGTCTTCTACACGGGGAATGCACTTGATAAATAATGCAGAGGGGAATGACATTATCTTTAAAACGGGCTGCGCAGCCTTACTAAGCTCACTAAAAAGACCATTGACAAAATCAAAACTTATACTAGAATGCCACAAGGCACTCAACAGGCTAGGTGAGAAAAACAAGGTCACAGTCCAGTGGGCAAAAGGTCCCCAAGATAACCAGGGCAACTGGGAGGTAGACAAGCTAGCAAAATTAGGGGCAGGAAGGCCGGTAATTGGCTTTCCACCATTCTCGCCCTTATCAGCGGAAGCTCTACGGAAAAGGCTCAGAGAAGCCACAGAGGAGCAAGTTGAAGTTCAAGTTCAAGTTCAAAGATTTTTATTCACAATAGCACAAAAATTGAGACTTAATGAACGTCATAACATAATCAAGCAAGCAAAATAAAACATCAAGATAATGCCTAATTATTACATAATATATAGGGTGCAATGAACTGGTTTAATGCCAGATGTCGGTGTCTTGTAAAAAGTTATAAATTTTATAGTAGGCCTTTTGCCTAGGTTTGCTGGAAGAAATAGGTTTGCTGGAAGAAATCTCTTTTTAGAGATAAGCTCGCCTTTGCTTATTACATTACTTTTAATTGTCTGTAACTTTATACTATCTATGCAATAAAGAATAAAGAACCTTTGTGCACAAAGTGTGCTTTATACATTTTTTTGTATTTCTTGCGGAATTTTATTGTAGAAACGTATACAGTGTCCCATAAAAGAACTACTAACATTTGTGAGTTTATGTTCAACAAGAAAGTTTATGTTCATTTCTAGTTTGCACATTGTGGACGCTATCAATGGTTTTAAAGCTACTGATATTTTCCCTCACATACATTATTTTTGCATAGATATATTGACTTGCAACTGTTAGGATGTCGGTTTCTTTGAAGAAATCTCTCAGAAACTCTCTATTACCTAGCTTGTAAATAAATCGGATCGCTCTCTTTTGCAAAATGAAGATGGTCTCAATGTCAGCAGCCCGTCCCCATAGTAGTATGCCGTAGGACATAATGCTATGGAAATAACTAAAATATACAAGCCTAGCAGTTGCAACGTCGGCCAATTCCCTGATTCTTTTAACTGCAAATGCTGCGGAGCTAAGTCTATGTGCTAATTTTACAATATGGGTACCCCACTGTAGTTTGGTATCAATAGTGATGCCGAGAAATACAGTTTCATCTACTAATTTTAGTTTGTCTTTCCCAATACAATATTACTCTCAACTTGCCTTACATTAGGTAAACTGAATTTTATGCACTTTGTCTTTTATGAATTCAGAAGCAAGTTATCGGCAGTAAAACAGTCTAGTAGTCGCGAGAGAGCATTATTTGTTTCCTGTAAGACATTTTCTTGCCTCCTAATTTTAAAAATTAGTGACGTGTCATCTGCAAATAATACTATCTCTGACATGTTTTGTACCATGAATGGCAAATCATTTACATACACGAGACGAGTCTAAAGAAGCCGTAGTAACAATTGGAACATTTGTAAAGAACTGTTCAAATGCGGCCGCGATGTCATCGTTAGAAGTTATTAGTTTATCTTCAATCTTAAGTAAAAAGCTACGGTCTCCTGATTTTGTTTTACCTGCTTCTTTATTTATTATATTCCAAAATGTTTTAGTTTTATCCGACGATGTAAGAATCTTCGTTTTTATGTGTTTGCACTTAGCTTTATGGCAGATGGCATTAAATATTTTTGATTATAATTTTACATGTTGAATAATAATTAGGTCATGTGTAGATGTTTTTTTGTCATAAAGTGCATAAAGTGTATCCCTACTTTTACGGATTCCTTTTGTTGCCCATTCACAAACGCTACTTTACTATCGCTATTTGTAAGTTTATGTAAATTGAAATTGATTTCAAAATTATCTGAAAGTTTGTTGAATAAGTCCGTATAGTGATCATTCGATTTTTGAGTATTATCTTGAGTAGGTAAGTTACTTTGTAAATCTTGTTTAATTGATTCAAGTTTTTTTGTTGTGAATGGCCTACACAAGACTAATTCCTGTGATTTTGAATCTACTTTTAAGTTGACAATTTTCCCACTGTGATCAGACTTTAAACAATTTACTGTACACTTCTTCAAAATTTTGCAACCGCAGAAGACGTTATTAAGGCAGGTAGCAGTAGTTTCAGTTATTCTTGAGGGCTCTGTGAAGATGTTGACTAAATTGAATGATTTAAAAATTATTATTAATTTAGTACGCAACGGGGAGTCCACCAGCAAGTCTATATGGAAGTCACCGCAAATTACTACTGTTTTGTTACTACTAGAAGCTACTCTCAAGACATCCTCCAATACTGATTCAAATATACCATAATCACTGGTAGGGGGTCTGTATACGCTTACTACAATTTGTCGACCGAGTTCAATACACGATAGTGAACGAGCTAACACGTACATGAGCAGAATTACCATTTATATAAATTCAGTCAATTTTGCACTTCTTGTAATTTCCTACATTTTAGGTCGGTTCGTGTATAGCCATCAAGCGAGCGTCGCGTTCTCACTCTCATTTACTCACTACATCATCCATCCTACTTCTACCAGTCTTTCAATACAGTTTTACTATCAGTTTATCAGTCTTTCAGTCATATCAGTCTCATAGCTCCGGACACCCCGGAACATTGGTCCTTCGAACCGCGGAAAAGCGGGATCTGAGCACGTGTCCGTGTCGTGTAGACGTTATTCGTGTCACCATTTCCGCTTGCCGTGAAACAAACTTAGTGCCGCTACGGTGTGGACAGCCTACTGCAGAACTTCAGCTGTGCTATCAAGTGTCACAGTGACTATCAGTTATCAAGGATTGTAGTGAACATCAACATTGAACATCAAGAGTTCATTCATCAAGTATCAGCAGAGTTGGCCTGGGTAACGTGTTCCCGCTAGCCAAGAATCAAGAGTCCAGCAGCATCAGGAGCGTTGGCCTAGGTGGCGAGTCCCAGCCAGCCGCTTACTAGCATTCCAGCAACAATCAAGTAGTACCAGCAGATCAAGTAAGATTTTTCCGTTTTACATACCTACATTATGGCTTCTGTCAACGAAATCAGTGCTGCTCAGCAGCAACTAGCTCAAGCAATCGAATCAGTTTTTATTAATTTCAAAAACCGGTCAAGTGCGAGTCTAAATCGCGCACGAAGGGTTCCGTACCACCGTTCAATGGAAGCGATGGCGTGGAGTGAATAGTTTGGATTTTACACAGCAAAATATTGTTTACAAAGTTATTGGTGCGGTTACTTTCACACTCCATGTACGTAACCAGGTGCATCCATAAGTTTGTATGTGGTATTGAAATAATTGTTGTATGGGAGCCCCCTTAAATATTTCTTTTATCCTGTTTTTTAGTATTTCTTGTTATAGCGGCAACAGAAATACATAATCTGTGAAAATTTCAACTCTCTAGCTAGCTAGGTTCTTGAGATACAGCCTGGTGACAGACGGACGGACGGACGGACGGACGTACAGCGAAGTCTTAGTAATAGGGTCCCGTTTGGAACCCTTCGGGTACGGAACCGTAAAAAGGATAGTGCGGATAGAAAAACATCGGGCTATTTTGAGAAGAAAATAAACCTTTTGGATAGCCATTGGTATGAATATGAACGCAATTTTAATAAAATGTCTTCCATGGACATGGAGCCAGGAGTGAAGCAGTATATTATGAACGATAGGGAGGCAGTGCGAGAAAGATATACCAAAATCAGAGAGTATATTCTGACTCTACAAACTTCGGAAAAGAGATCGGAAACGCCTGTTATCAAGCCAGCTAGTTTTGTAGTCCAGCCTCCAGCGTTTGGAGTCCCGGCGGGGGCGAGTAGCAGTGACAACCCGCTGGCTTCTAGCGCAACAGCAAGCAAGACCGAGGAGATGCTGGGGAAACAACAGAGCAATTTCAGGGCTTTCCATCGTACCTTATCAGCTATTAGTATGGATGCCGTATCCGAAAAGTGGGAGTTAGACGATCTTCTCAGCACCATACAGTCCCGCTGGGGTACAATCGACATATTGCACTGGGAGTTAGACAGCGAGTTGAACGGCTCTAATACAGATTACGAAGATGCTTACTCCACTTACGAAGGAAAATACGAGGCCATCAAGAGAGCCATAAACAAGAAGATGTGGTCCGTTTCTCACATCGGGAAAACGACCCCTAAAATCGATTTACCTATTTTTCCGGCAATTACAACAGTTGGATTTCATTCAAAGACTTATTCGGTGAAACTATCCATAAAAACCCTTCTATGCCGAATGCTCAGAAAATGCAATATTTAAAATCAAAATTAAAGTGTGAAGCAGAAAAACTAATACAGCACTTGCACATCAGTTCTGAGAATTATGACACTTGTTGGGACATACTAAATCAACGATACAATAATGAAAAATTAATTTTGAACTCGCATATGCACACCATTATGAATGTCCCGGTTATGCAACAGAAATCAGTCCCTCAAATAAAACGATTGCACGACACAGCTCTCGAATGCCTTAACACTATGAAAAATATGGGAATCGATATCAGTATATGGGACCCTATGATTGTCTATCTCTTGTCACAGAAATTGGACACAGATACTTATACCGACTACGTAGAGTCTGTAAACAACCCTAGGGAGCTGCCAGTGTTAAAAGAGTTCCTAAACTTTTTGGAGTTGAAATTTACAGCTCTAGAAACATCGCGCAGAAAGCAGGATAATTCTACGCAAAAGAATCAAGTCACAGCTAAATATCAGTCTTCAAATTATAATAACTACAAAAATGCATTTACTACAAACAGCAATGCAATTTCGCAATCGAACAGCAACAACGGAAAAATCATGTCAGCAAAATACCATTGCGCATTGTGCAACAGCAACGAGCATGGAATCTATTATTGTAAAAGGTTTCTAGATATGCCTTCTTTCAACAGATTAAAGACAGTGAAGAGATTGAACCTCTGCCCTAATTGTCTTTTTAAGCATGAAAATAATTGCCTTTCGGAAAAAGTTTATCGAGAATGTAGTCAAGTCCATAATAGTTTGTTACACGAGGCGTTTGCGCAGTCCCTACACACGCCGTCGGACGGCTCGGGAAGGAATAACAGAAGCAATTCACACGTATCGCTACAAAATGACCTTTATGAAGTACTTTTGCCTACCGCTCTCATCAATGTTCAAGCAGTAGATGGGTCGTATATCAAGATGCGCGCCCTTTTGGATCAGGGTTCCCAAGTCTCACTCATCATGGAGAATGCAGCTCAGCTCCTGAAAATACCTAGGAAGAAATGCAATGGTGGGGTCTCGGGAATCGGGACAAAGGAAAGCAACTGTAAAGGGATGATTACTATCATCTGCTCTTCAACTGCAAGCGACTATTCCTTTGAAACAGATGTTTTGATTATGAAGCAGCTTATAAAAGATTTACCAAGTCAGACTATTTCCAAACCTGACTGGTCATACCTGGAGCACATCCAATTAGCTGATCCAGAATTTCATAAAAGTCGCCCTGTAGACGTTTTGCTTGGTGCCGACGTGTACTCAAATATATTAATGAGCGGCACATGCCATGTAAACCCTACCTTACCGACCGCTCAACAAACTCAGCTCGAATGGATTTTGAGTGGTAATGCAAAAACATATCAGTGCAATGTAGTACTCAATGATATCGACAGTATTCAAAAATTTTGGGAGATAGAAGAAATATCCGAGCAGTCAAATCTATCTTCTGAAGATCAGCAGTGTATTGAGTATTATCAGCAAACAACATCAAGACGAGATGACGGTGACTACGAAGTTAGGCTGCCGTTAAAATCAGATTATAGAGAGAAATTGGGCCAGTCAAAATCAAAAGCGATTGCTCAATTTTACAAGTTAGAGCAGAAACTTTCAAAACGTCCGAATATTGCGCAAAATTAAATTATTCATTGACGAGTATGCATCGCTCGGTCTTATGACACCCGCTGGCACAGTACCTGCCAGCGGAAACAGCAGCATATTAAAATGCTATTTGCCTCACCATTGCGTCACACGCGAAGAGTCCACGACTACCAAGTTGCGTGTAGTTTTCAATGCATCAGACAAAACTTCATCGGGGGAGAGTTTGAATGACGTAATGTGTAGGGGCCCTAATCTGCAACAAGATTTACAAAGCCTCATTATCAGGTGGAGACAACATAAATACGTATTTACGGCCGATATAGAAAAAATGTTTAGGCAGATATGGGTCCATCCTGAAGATCAAAGGTTGCAGATGATCATATGGAGAGATAATCAGTACGAGAGGCTGCAAGAATATCAGTTAGCCACGGTGAATTACGGCACTAAGGCCGCTCCATTCCTCGCCATGATGACGCTTAAGCAGTTAGCTCAGGATGAACGAATGAACTATCACAGCAGTACAGCACCGAGTGTCTTGGAACAGTCATTCTACATGGACGATTTGATCCATGGTACACACTCTATAGAAACCGCCAAACAATTACAAGCCGATATGATAAACCTGTTACAAGAAAGGGGTTTTAATCTGAGGAAGTGGAAATCAAATATCCCGGAATTGCTAGAAGGCGTAGAAGCAGATAAGAAGCAGCCAGAAAATTTTGACTTCAAACAAGTGGAGTCAACCAAAGCCTTAGGCCTCGGGTGGAATCCACAAAAGGATGTATTTACGTTTCAATCTGGAATATTACCATCATCTTCAAGACCGACCAAGCGCTCTCTTTTATCAGACGTTTCGAAGCTTTTTGATCCCCTAGGGTGGCTCGCCCCAGTCACTACCAAGCTGAAAATACTGTTTCAAGATGTATGGAAAGCAAAGGTACAGTGGGACGAGTCCGTACCGCAAAACATCTGCGACGAATGGATCAAAATTAGGAATGAGATTCAGTTAATTCAGCAGTTTGAAGTACCAAGGTGGCTGCAGACACAGGAGAGAGATCATGTTGAACTCCATGGGTACTGTGACGCTAGCACTAAAGCGTATGCGGCCGTCGTTTACTGCAAAATAAACAAGAAAAATCGGGCGACTGTCACCTTAGTAGCAGCAAAGACAAAGGTCGTTCCACTCAACAAGAGCACCTCATTACAGCGACTAGAACTTTGTGGTACGGTTTTGCTATCAAAATTAATGTCAAAAATCAAGGAATGCTTAGGAAATCATACCATAACAGTCTATGGGTGGACCGATTCCATGGCGGTACTTGGTTGGCTAAATGGTGAAGCAGATAAATGGAAGCCGTTTGTTGCCAACCGCGTTAGAGAAGTTATTAGTGCCATGCCATCAACCTGTTGGAGATACGTCAAATCAAAGGAAACTCCAGCAGACTGCGCAAGCCGAGGTATCACTGCTTCACAACTCAAGGAACACTCGTTGTGGTGGCAAGGGCCCGCTTGGCTCCCTAAATTCTGTCCGGAAAATGATGTCAAATATAAATACACTACTAATGAAGAGGCAAGTCAAGCAAGCAAGTCTGACGCAAATATCAAGTGATTGCGACACTATAAAGCAGTTGTTGGAAAGGCAATCTTCATTAAATAAAGCAGTAAGGATATTAGCATGGGTCCTGAGATTTACAAGCAAGAAAGAAAAGCAAGATTATTTGACAGTACGAGAGTTGAGAAGAGCAAATATGTTAATAATACAAAGCAGCCAACGAGAAATATTTTTGGACGAAATAAGCAACTTATCAGAAAGCAAAGCTGTCAACAGTAAAAGCAAAATAGTTAATTTAAGTCCTATATTAGATGAAAATGGCATTCTACGAGTCGGGGGTAGGTTGAGACATGCGAACCTGAGCCCTGAGATGAAACACCCTGCCATCATCCCAAGCAACACGAGACTAGCAGATCTTATCATCGATCATGCCCACAAAATAACATATCATGGTGGTGCTCGTATAACCACAGCTTTTATCAGACAGAAAATATTGGCTTCTGGGTTGCAACAATGCCACTAAAAAACGACTACGCTTGTGCGTTATATGCAGAAAACACAGCCCCATTCTTCACCCTCAGTTAATGGGAGACTTACCATCAGCACGCACTAACCCATCGCGCCCATTTTATCACTGTAGCGTCGATTACACTGGCCATGTCAACGTCAAAGCCAACAAGGGCCGTGGTATCAAGACCACGAAGGGATACGTGGCAGTGCTCGTGTGTATGGCTACTAAAGCCGTACACCTAGAGCTAGTCTCCGATTTAACAACGTCGGCCTTTATTGCTGCATTGAAAAGATTAACCGCTAGGAGGGGCCAGCCAGGGCATCTCTACAGTGACCAGGGGTCGAACTTTATAGGAGCCAATAAAGTTCTGAAACAAGAATTCGCAGCACTTCAAGAACTATTTAATCAAGAATTTCGGGCAGAGATAGCAAGCATGGGCATCGAATGGCACTTCAACGCACCCTCCTGGCCCTCAGCAGGTGGGCTCAGGGAGGCTGCAGTAAAAAGCCTAAAACACCATCTGAAAAGAGTGATAGGTGATCAGAACCTGACTTACGAAGAGTTTACCACGCTCCTAAGCCAACTTGAAGGATGCCTCAATTCACGCCCACTCTGCACATTGACAGAAGACCCCGACGACTTCAATTTCTTAACACCATCCCACTTTTTGACAAGCGGTCCCATTTTGACCCTGTATGATACTGAGAAAGATCTAAGAACAAGGTGGCATCTTACTCAGAAGACATTCCGTGATATCTGGAGTCGTTGGCGTGACGAATATTTAACACAACTCTCATCACGAAGCAAGTGGCGTCAGACTCACCACAATATCAAGTTAAATGACGTAGTAATAATCAAGGACGAAAACCTCCCCCCAGGAAAATGGGTCTTAGGCCGTGTAGTACAACTGCATCCCGGCGGAGATGGTTTAGTGAGAGTTGTAACCCTGAAAACGAAGAGTGGCTTCATGAAAAGACCCGTTATCAAACTTGCGATTCTACCAGTCAATCAGAACGAAGAGCTAAAACCTAATCCTAAATCAAGAATCAGAAAGACATCATCAGTCTTATCATCTGTACTCATGGCCCTATTTTTCATGTTTTTAGCAGTACCATCTATAAACTGCGCCTACAGTATATCTCCACTACAAAACAACAACACCCTGTATTTCGATTGTATTAATAACATGAATTTAATTCGAGACGATTGGCGCCTAGTTGTCTATTATGATATTCAACCTTATCAAGAAGGAAATATGGCGCTTGAAAAGTACATAACATACCTGAGTAATATGTGCAGAAAAATACAGTTGCAGTCACATTGCGAAGGCATCATGTTACAGCTGCGTCATGAGGCCACTGAACTTCAATATTATTATGATATTATTATGAATCATAATTCCCAAACGTTGCTTCGTCGGCGGCGCCGTGGCCTGGTCAATGGAATAGGATATATTGCTAACAGCCTGTTCGGCGTCCTGGATGAGCGTTTTGCGGAAAAATATGAGCAAGATATAAACCTTATCAAGACGAATCAGCACCACCTTGCAGCACTCTGGAAAAATCAAACTTCGGTAGTGGAAGCAGAGTTTAACATGCTGAAACGAACAGAAGGCATGATGGACAAGCATCATAAGTTAATTAACAAGAAACTTAACGATATCGAAAATGCCGTTGTGCAGATAAAATCAGGAGTACAGAATGTCTCGCTTATCAGTGATTTTTTGTCAACGGCTATGATTGCAAACAATATTTTAAGCAGTTAAAAAAATATAGATGTTACTTGACGCCGTGACAAATATTTATAATGGCAAATGCAATTTCCATTTACTCACCCCGGATCAGTTACGACATGAGCTTGGTGTGATATCTGAGCAGCTCCCAAAGGACTTGTCGTTACCAATCAAGAAAACAGACAGTTTATCAGAGATATACACAGTCAGGTCATAAGTTCTGTCACACAATAAAAACTTTTGAATTTAGAACGCTGGCCACAAAAAAGTTTATTGAATTCGAATTTCGAATTTTTCATGAAAATAAAAATGTGTACTTTTTAGAATTTTCCTCATTTTTAAATATGGAGTGGACACTTAAAGAAGAAGTTGCCAACCGCGTTAGAGAAGTTATTAGTGCCATGCCATCAACCTGTTGGAGATACGTCAAATCAAAGGAAACTCCAGCAGACTGCGCAAGCCGAGGTATCACTGCTTCACAACTCAAGGAACACTCGTTGTGGTGGCAAGGGCCCGCTTGGCTCCCTAAATTCTGTCCGGAAAATGATGTCAAATATAAATACACTACTAATGAAGAGGCAAGTCAAGCAAGCAAGTCTGACGCAAATATCAAGTGATTGCGACACTATAAAGCAGTTGTTGGAAAGGCAATCTTCATTAAATAAAGCAGTAAGGATATTAGCATGGGTCCTGAGATTTACAAGCAAGAAAGAAAAGCAAGATTATTTGACAGTACGAGAGTTGAGAAGAGCAAATATGTTAATAATACAAAGCAGCCAACGAGAAATATTTTTGGACGAAATAAGCAACTTATCAGAAAGCAAAGCTGTCAACAGTAAAAGCAAAATAGTTAATTTAAGTCCTATATTAGATGAAAATGGCATTCTACGAGTCGGGGGTAGGTTGAGACATGCGAACCTGAGCCCTGAGATGAAACACCCTGCCATCATCCCAAGCAACACGAGACTAGCAGATCTTATCATCGATCATGCCCACAAAATAACATATCATGGTGGTGCTCGTATAACCACAGCTTTTATCAGACAGAAAATATTGGCTTCTGGGTTGCAACAATGCCACTAAAAAACGACTACGCTTGTGCGTTATATGCAGAAAACACAGCCCCATTCTTCACCCTCAGTTAATGGGAGACTTACCATCAGCACGCACTAACCCATCGCGCCCATTTTATCACTGTAGCGTCGATTACACTGGCCATGTCAACGTCAAAGCCAACAAGGGCCGTGGTATCAAGACCACGAAGGGATACGTGGCAGTGCTCGTGTGTATGGCTACTAAAGCCGTACACCTAGAGCTAGTCTCCGATTTAACAACGTCGGCCTTTATTGCTGCATTGAAAAGATTAACCGCTAGGAGGGGCCAGCCAGGGCATCTCTACAGTGACCAGGGGTCGAACTTTATAGGAGCCAATAAAGTTCTGAAACAAGAATTCGCAGCACTTCAAGAACTATTTAATCAAGAATTTCGGGCAGAGATAGCAAGCATGGGCATCGAATGGCACTTCAACGCACCCTCCTGGCCCTCAGCAGGTGGGCTCAGGGAGGCTGCAGTAAAAAGCCTAAAACACCATCTGAAAAGAGTGATAGGTGATCAGAACCTGACTTACGAAGAGTTTACCACGCTCCTAAGCCAACTTGAAGGATGCCTCAATTCACGCCCACTCTGCACATTGACAGAAGACCCCGACGACTTCAATTTCTTAACACCATCCCACTTTTTGACAAGCGGTCCCATTTTGACCCTGTATGATACTGAGAAAGATCTAAGAACAAGGTGGCATCTTACTCAGAAGACATTCCGTGATATCTGGAGTCGTTGGCGTGACGAATATTTAACACAACTCTCATCACGAAGCAAGTGGCGTCAGACTCACCACAATATCAAGTTAAATGACGTAGTAATAATCAAGGACGAAAACCTCCCCCCAGGAAAATGGGTCTTAGGCCGTGTAGTACAACTGCATCCCGGCGGAGATGGTTTAGTGAGAGTTGTAACCCTGAAAACGAAGAGTGGCTTCATGAAAAGACCCGTTATCAAACTTGCGATTCTACCAGTCAATCAGAACGAAGAGCTAAAACCTAATCCTAAATCAAGAATCAGAAAGACATCATCAGTCTTATCATCTGTACTCATGGCCCTATTTTTCATGTTTTTAGCAGTACCATCTATAAACTGCGCCTACAGTATATCTCCACTACAAAACAACAACACCCTGTATTTCGATTGTATTAATAACATGAATTTAATTCGAGACGATTGGCGCCTAGTTGTCTATTATGATATTCAACCTTATCAAGAAGGAAATATGGCGCTTGAAAAGTACATAACATACCTGAGTAATATGTGCAGAAAAATACAGTTGCAGTCACATTGCGAAGGCATCATGTTACAGCTGCGTCATGAGGCCACTGAACTTCAATATTATTATGATATTATTATGAATCATAATTCCCAAACGTTGCTTCGTCGGCGGCGCCGTGGCCTGGTCAATGGAATAGGATATATTGCTAACAGCCTGTTCGGCGTCCTGGATGAGCGTTTTGCGGAAAAATATGAGCAAGATATAAACCTTATCAAGACGAATCAGCACCACCTTGCAGCACTCTGGAAAAATCAAACTTCGGTAGTGGAAGCAGAGTTTAACATGCTGAAACGAACAGAAGGCATGATGGACAAGCATCATAAGTTAATTAACAAGAAACTTAACGATATCGAAAATGCCGTTGTGCAGATAAAATCAGGAGTACAGAATGTCTCGCTTATCAGTGATTTTTTGTCAACGGCTATGATTGCAAACAATATTTTAAGCAGTTAAAAAAATATAGATGTTACTTGACGCCGTGACAAATATTTATAATGGCAAATGCAATTTCCATTTACTCACCCCGGATCAGTTACGACATGAGCTTGGTGTGATATCTGAGCAGCTCCCAAAGGACTTGTCGTTACCAATCAAGAAAACAGACAGTTTATCAGAGATATACACAGTCAGGTCATAAGTTCTGTCACACAATAAAAACTTTTGAATTTAGAACGCTGGCCACAAAAAAGTTTATTGAATTCGAATTTCGAATTTTTCATGAAAATAAAAATGTGTACTTTTTAGAATTTTCCTCATTTTTAAATATGGAGTGGACACTTAAAGAAGACCGTGTCGCAGTTATTGCGTTGCATCGTTGCGGTTACGCGCCAATTCAGATTTTCGACTTACTGAAAAATTTGAATATAACCAAAAGATTCGTTTATCGTACCATAAAACGATACAATGAAGACTCTAGTGTAGATGATAGGTCAAGAAGTAGTCGCCCTCGCTCTGTTAGGACTCCAGCAGTGATAAAAGCTGTGAAGGCGCGAATTCAAAGAAATCCCATACGTAAGCAGAAACTGTTGGCCCTTCAGATGGGGTTAAGCAGGACCACGGTGAAAAGGGTGTTAAATGAAGACTTAGGGCTTAGGGCATATCGAAGAAAAACAGGACATCGTTTGGACGCTCGTTTAATGGACCTGAGACTGAAGAGATGCCGCGCTTTGTTGAAGCGGTACGCGGGAAAAAAGCATCGGGAAATTCTTTTTTCGGATGAAAAAATTTTCACCGTGGAAGAGAGCTACAACAAACAAAATGATAAGGTGTACGCACACAGCAGTGAAGAAGCGAACAACCGTATTCCGCGTGTCCAACGAGGTCATTTTCCATCCTCGCTCATGGTTTGGTTGAGAGTCTCTTATTGGGGCTTAAGTGAGGTACATTTTTGTGAGAAAGGCGTAAAAACGAATGCAGTTGTGTATCAAAATACAGTCCTCAAGAACCTTGTGGAACCTGTTTCTCATACCATGTTTAGTAACAGGCACTGGGTATTCCAACAAGATTCTGCGCCAGCTCATAGAGCGAAAAGCACACAAGACTGGCTGGCGGCGCGTGAAATCGACTTCATCCGGCACAAAGACTGGCCCTCCTCCAGTCCAGATTTGAGTCCGTTAGATTACAAGATATGGCAACACTTGGAGGAAAAGGCCTGCTCAAGCCTCAGCCTGATTTGGAGTCACTCAAGGCATCCTTGATAAAGGCAGCCGCCGATATTGACATGGACCTCGTTCGTGCTGCGATAGACGACTGGCCGCGCAGAATAAAGGCCTGTATTCAAAATCGCGGGGGCTATTTTGAATAAACTTTATTACCATAAGAATCTATGTTTTATTAAGTTCATTTTGCTATATAAATGTTTACATAAACAATAAACATGTCTAAATTATTTCATATTGCACATGTGACAGAACTTATGACCTGACTATGTATAACTTACTACAAGTGCGTTTGAGAGTTACAGCCAACTTTATAATATTTGAAATCAAAATACCCCTCATTGGGGACGATACATATGAAATTTCAAAGGTCTTTCCGATTCCCCAACTGATAGGCAATAAAGAGATAACAATAGTCCCAGTGTCGAATTACGTCGCAGTTGATCTGCGGCGGGATGCGTTCATTGAAATATATATGCAGGAGATAAGGTCTTGCTTACATAAAGATCCAAAAAATATTCTATGCCATATCAAGAGGCCGATTCATATCATCAAGGACGAAAAAAGTTTCTGTGAAGTATTATCAAACACAAGAAGATGTAATACGATAACACGACCCTGCAGCAATCAATGGATAGAGTTAAACAAAGTAAATTCCTACATCTATTTTTGTTGCCAGCAGTGTCAATTGAAACTCGTATGTGGCGATCAGATTACCCCACTCACAATGACTCACGTTGGGTTCTTCAATATAGATCAAGGATGCGTTATCAAAACAGCTGATTTCTTTATGTATTCACATAGACACGAAGTCACTCAGAATAATGTAAGTGCTAAAATAGAATTACCAGAGATTTCACAGATAAATCATATTATCGATATATCATTACCAGATTCTTCGACATCCAACGTGGACAGAGTCGATTCAAAATATAATAAGAAGGAGCTTCAAAATATCGAACAGAATATTGAAATCATGAAACAGAGTGAGCCTCTAGCAGTCGGAGTGTCGTCCAACGATATCCATCATTATGCAGCGATATATATATTGTTCGCCCTGGTAGCAGTTATCGTCGTGGCGTGAGCGTGGCGGCGCTTCAGTTGCCGGCTCACGACTGCCCCCGCCGAGGCCGCAGCAGAGCCACCGGTGGCTTCGTCCGCGTCGGCAGCGTCCACCAGTGTACAGTGCACCGAACATTACAGTGAATTAAGTGAATTCACAAAGAGAAGTGCGCGTGTTCCGGGACCAGCCAAACGCACTCTTTTTACTAACGAGCAAAGTGCGCGAGTGTTGATGAAAGACACTTGTTTCTCCCCAATAGTTTTTAAAATATCTGATGTACATATAGATTCTTAGATATCATGTTATGATCGTTTTATTTAAAAAATTGTGTAATTAATCAGTAAATGGGACAATATTTTAATCATAAGCTACTAACAAAATGAAATATTTTAGTCTTAAGCTATTAATTGTTCTATCATCATGTATCATATCAGCATTCATCTTTACTAACCCCATTTTTCTCGCCCGGGAATTTGTACGAGCTAACTAACACGTACATGAGCAGAATTACCATTTATATAAATTCAGTCAATTTTGCACTTCTTGTAATTTCCTACATTTTAGGTCAGTTCGTGTATAGCCATCAAGCGAGCGTCGCGTTCTCACCCTCATTTACTCACTAAATCATCCATCCTACTTCTACCAGTCTTTCAATACAGTTTTACTATCAGTTTATCAGTATTTCAGTCATATCAGTCTCATAGCTCCGGACACCCCGGAACAGATAGTTCTATTACTTTCTCAACAGTAAGTATTCATATTCATATTCATATTCTTTATTGCACAGAAAACATAGATACACAGACAGTTACAATAAATTTTATAGGCAAAGGCGAGCTTATCTCTAAAAAGAGATTTCTTCCAGCAAACCGAGGCAAGACAGGAGTGTTTATGAAAAAGGACAGTCCTAGTGCGCAATAAAACAGAATACATACGTACGAAAATTACTTTTAAAATATAAATAAAATATACCTAATAAAAAATATATATATCTCAACTAAATAATACACTAGATATAAACTATATAAACTACAAAATATCATACATATTTACATAAATATGATACTAATTACGAAAGAGAAAGGAAATACGCTTTCAATCTTCTCTTAAAAGTGAAAATTGAGGGACTATCCCTAATAGTGCAGGGAAGTGCGTTCCACAGTCGGATTGCCCTTAACCTAAAAGAGTGTTTGTAGGCGGCAGTTTTATGCCGAGGAGTTGACAGGAGAGACACCGTGTGGGATCTCCGATTACTATCCCTGGGGAAAAGAAATTCAAAACGTTCTCGAAGATATGTGGGGTAGCGGGGATTTCGCAAAATATTGAATAGATAAGAGAGAATGTGCATATCACGGCGAAGACGGATCGGAAGCCATCAAAGCTCCTTGCGATACTGGGAGACATGGTCGTACTTGCGCAGCCCGTAGACAAACCGAATCCCAAGGTTTTGGAGTCGCTCGAGTTTATTCAGTTGTTCTTCGTTCACACTGACCCAACAAGCATCCGCGTAGTCTATTAAAGGTAGTAGAAGGGACGGAACAAGGGTGATTTTAGTCTGCCGCGGCAGGAAGTACTGCAATCTCCGTAGGGAGTAAAATGACGCAAAGACTCGTCTGCTGACCTCACAAACATGGGGCGACCAGGACAGCAAGTTATCAAATATAACCCCAAGATTCTCAGCTTTCTCGCTGTAGGTGATTATCGTACCCTCATACATCACAGGATCGACGGGGATATTTTGTATTGTGTTAATTGAGTGCCGTGTACCCATAATCATGGCTTGAGATTTTGCCGGGTTGACAAGCAGCCCATATGAAATTGCCCATTTACTGATGTTATCGAGGTCAGCATTCAACGCCTCTATGGTCAGATTTACATCACTAAGAGAGAAGTGCCGATATATTTGAAGTTCATCTGCGTAGAGATGATAAGAAGAAGTAAGAACGTCGGAGATGGAGTTAATGAATACTGAGAAGAGAAGAGGAGAAAGGATACCACCAGTAAGTCTGCAAATATCCTTGCGCTCTTTAAATTTTAGGCCATTTTTAACCATTACCTACTGTTTAATATTTATGCTTCGGAACGCACCCCGGTTTTTTGTTGCCCGGATCGACCGCGAGTGATCGGGACATCACTAGCTAGCTGTCAGTTGTATAGAAAAAAAATGACTAGCTAGCTGTCACTTTGCACATGGAAACATTGTCGGCGTCAAGGATCGGGGCCTTGGCTCAATGTTAATTATAATAATCTCGTTAATAATCGTCAAGAAATAAGTAGATTTCACGTCATCGTAGTGAGTGCTTCGTGCTGTGAAAGGTTGAAGTGGTTCGGTCACCAATTCGTCGTGATCGGATAGCGACCCTTGAAGTCGGCAGCATCACGACGGCAACAGCAGCGGCCTACGACGCGAGTAAGATTCGACTCCCATCACCCCCCACCCACGTGTTCCTCATCCCGTACTCCCGCCTCGAATTGAGCTTTCGAATGCCGGTCCACGGCGTCAAGGTCAGTACTGCTTGTGACATTCCACTGAAAAACAACCCTACCAAGATTCCACCCCGTTTCGGTTGAGGCGTGGATTTAACATTTTGGTAGCAGAGCGTGGTTTACTAGTAGGAAATCGATTCACGGACGGTTGTAGGGTTGTTTTTTTGTAGTGGGATAGGGTACCTCAGATTGGTCGGCAATCATTTTGTGAGTGAGTCTTGTGGTCGGTATACCACAATTTAGGTTCATTTTCGGTTAGTGAACGTATAATTGACGATTTACATAATGATTATTATAAATTTGTAGTCGGAAACTACTGTTTGTGCGCATAAAGGATTGAACGGTCATTCCGCGAAGTAACTATATTGCATTACTTGTGGTAGAACGTCGGGTTCTATAGTACTGCAGTGTTATTTCGGTTTACAGAGCAGGGTCAGGCTATTTAAGGGGTATTAAGCTGATTTTGCTGACCTCAGTAGACGTGTGGGTCATATCGGAGGGGCCACTTCTAGAAGGTTCACGGCTACCTACATTATATTAAAAATAGCTTTTTTTCTTATAATAAATTTTTATGTGTTATTTTTTATTGTGCTTTATGGTGGCATTCTCTAATTGATTTAGAGTGTATAAGGTGTATATCCACAGGGCGACCATATTAAATATTTTTAGGATTTAATTGTTTAGTAGTGGCCTTAGTTTGACAACTTAGTTTTAATTTCTGTGCCCAGCGCTGACGGGCAAGTGCTGGTCCCTGGTCCCTGGCTATACTTCGTTCGGTAGTAACGTATAGGACCAGAATCTATTAAATCGCTCAACATGGCACCTTCACCCTTGACGGTACTGCGGAATGGTGTCCGGGAGGAAATGAGATGGCTCGCCCATACTCATCAGTATGTGGAGCGACCGGACATGGATGATGTCCTGCAATGTCACGCAATGACACGCGTCGGGAAGGTGTGTCGGCTGGCTGCGGAGGCTGAAGCTCTCGGGCTTACTGATGAAGCTTCGGTGGCTGCAGTGAAACAGCTCTGCGCGGATGCTGACCAAGCGATGGAATGCTTGGGTGACATCGAGCGTCGCGCGGAAAAAATTACGCGGTCGCGAAGGAATGACCGTGGGGAGGGTAACGGAGACCCACCCCCGAAGGGTGTTGTTGGACGGCTGCCACACCTGGAGATTCCGGCCTTCAGTGGGGCAATTGATGAGTGGCCGGCCTTCATTAATTTGTTTGATAGTTTGGTCCACGGTCGGGACGACCTGGACAACGCCTACAAGTTGGCCCAACTATTGATGGCTCTGCGGGGTGAACCGAAGGAGTTGGTCGGTCACCTAACGGTCACGGCGGGCAATTATGAGATAGCAAGGTCCATATTGTTGGACCGCTACCAACACAAACGGCGGTTGGTTGATGCGCAGCTGGGGAAGCTGTTTAGCATCCCTAGAGTAACCCGGGATGTTGACATCCGAGTACAGGTGCTCAACCCTGCGCTGGTGGCCACTAAGGCCCTTCAGAACCTTGGTCTTCCGGTAGACCAATGGTCATACATTGTCTTATATATGGTTTTGTCACGATTGCCTGCAGCTGTTCAAAGTCGGTTTGAACAGCTGCATGGGGGCAGTAGCACGGAACTGCCCGCGCTCGTCCGATTGACGGATTTTTTGGAGGGTGAATGTAGGCGATGTGACACACTGGACACGGAGGCCAGTGTGCAGCCCCAACCCGCGCGGATGCGGGAGGGGCGGTGGGAGGTCGAAACAATTTGGCGTTTTGAATGCCGCGCCGTCGGGTGACGGCTGTGTGCACTGCGACAGTGCCGGTCATGACGTGACCAGTTGCGCCAAATTTAAGGCGCTCGGGGTAGCTGCCCGCAGGAAGATAGTCTTCCGTCACCGATTGTGTTTCGATTGTTTGGGGCCGCACACGCTGAGCGAGTGCTCGCGCGCGTTCCCATGTGAGTGCTGTGGTGGCAAGCACCACATAGTGTTGTGCCTGAATCGGTCAGGCCCTTCGGATGTTCACCAGGGCCGGACTCAGGTTGGTCGGCCACAGGGCCAAACCAGGGCCGTACCCAGTCCCCCTCCGGGCAACGGGAGTCACCAACGGGTCACCCCGTTGGTGACTGGGGCACCCGCGAACCGGACCCCCCCCCCCCGAGGGGAAGGGGGCTATGCCGGTTGCATATCAGCAGGCGAGTTACTCCAAGGCCGACGGAGGTCTCAGCGGGTTCGGATCCCGCGGAGGTTCCCGCTAGGGACACGCCGCCCACTTACAGGGTGCCGCCACTCCACAGACGGTCTTGCTCCCCACCGCCTCTGTGATAGCGTGGAGTTCGGACGGCAAGTCATGTGTGGCACGAGCACTATTGGACTCGGGGGCCCAGGGGTGCTTAGTCTCGTGCAACCTTGTAAGACGGTTGGGCATTTCGGTAAGGGAGTATCCACATTCCATTCGGGGAATTGGGAACACGGAAGTCGGTTCCGTTAAGGGAGTATGTCGGATTACTCTCTCGTCACGGGTGGATTCATCGGTGAATCTGACGGTCACGGCATTAGTCATGCCTAATGTGATGGGCTCACACCCTCAGGGTTGTCGCCCTCGTTGCGACAGTTGGTCGCTGGGTTGTCACTGGCTGACCCGGAGTTTGATATTCCGGGCCCAGTAGACTGTATGGGCCACAATGAGGATAGTTGGCTCGTACACCCGAAGTAGTTGAGGATTATTTTGTTAGTTAAAGATGAGCACCAAGTAGACACGAGTAGTTTATTTTGCTGTTAATTGGTAACTAAATAATACTATATACAATAAGGTATAACATAAACTATGAAATGCAACCTAAGATATAAAAAGCAGGTGAATGACGCGCACGGAATATGTACGCGTTGCTAGACCGTACATGCTGCCAAGTACAAGAAAAGCTAACAATTAGACAAGTTACAAGTTAAGTTAAATATCAAAATATAAAGTAAAAGTAAAACTTAGATATTTCATCTTAAATATTTGACACTGTCACTATCACTATCTTCGTTCAGAGCAGACCGTTCAAGTTGAATCCTTTTCTCTCCGTCCGGTGTGGCTGGGCTGACTCCGAATTTTGTGTGGTGATCTCCTGAAGTTCCATTCCCAGATTTTCAGGACTGGGCTGCTGCGTGGCGTTGACGTCCCTTGGTCTTTTGCAGTACCTTTTTATTAGTAGGTACAGTGCAGTGATCGATGCAATTACAGTCAGTAATGACGTTATTGAATAGTGATAAACGTCATGAACCGAAAGATGTGCCGGAAATCGTTCCTGTTTCTTCTGAATAATGAGTTTTCGATCTATTCTGGCAATTTCTTCAGAAGTATTTGTCTGTACGTTCAAGTTGATGTTTTTAATGCTGACATTCACCATTTCGTTGATAGGCGAGTTCATCATGGGAACTGAAATGTCACTTTCCATCTGTATGTTATTCCCGAACACATTGAAGGAATAAATAGTTTCTTCTTTCTTCTGCAGTATGCATCCTTGACTGAGGACAAGCTGCCCGATGCCTGTTACCGCTGTGCTAGACATTTTGTCGTCGCAAATAATACGTAGTAGGCACGAACTGCAACAGACGTAAAGCCATACGTTCGGCTTATGTAACTTAATCCAGTTGTCTTTGCATCGCGCTTTCTGAGTGTCGCACGGCAAGGTCGTTTGTTGACTGAAGATTTTTGCTTCGCAAGGCGCATTTCCGTCGTGTAAGTTGTAAACAGGGTGATACGCTTTGCATAGGTAAACATCGCCGTTTGATACGATACATTGCCGTATATCTCTTCTCCGATTTGGACATACGTGTTTTTTCTAAAGTTGATGGCGAGGTATCCTGATGATATTTCTATCATTCTGGTCTCCGATTCTCGTTTGATTGGCAGTGGTAACACTCGATATATCATGTAGTTATCTTCACTCGTAAGTGGAATGTGTAGCTCGAAAAGCAAGTAGTTTTCCGTAATACGAGCCTTTACGTAAAGTAATTTGTATAGTTCTGGGATATCTTCCTGAATATTCTTGACCGGTAGTGATAGTCGACTGGGCATTCCTCCAGATACCACATAGAGTTGCTCGATAAGTTGTTTCGGAGTGAACAGACGCATGTCGAGGTGCCCCTTGTGAATGTCGGCCAGCGAGTTTACTAGCATATCTTCTTAAGTTCGATATAATCAAGCTTGCGGTGATCGAGGCTGCGTTGAGATTGTTCAACGTATACATCTCTGCGACCCTGGACCCAATCTTCGATAATGTTGAGTTAGTCTCGTGGACAAACGTGTTGAGCATATGAAACTGATTATTCATAAACTTATCATTTTCTTTATAATACTGTTTTCCGCTTCAATTATCGTAGTTTGGTTTTTCATTAAGTCAAGGACGTATTTTTCGTTACTTTGAATTAACTCTATATCTTTCTGGTACTTGATAGCAAATTCTTCGTCTAGTGTCCCAAATAGAGATCGGGCAATGTTCCCGATTCCGTTAAAATAACCACGTTTTTTCCTTGACAAATGCTGATGAAGTAGAAGTGCATTGTACTCGTTCAGTTGATGAACTTCGTGTTGTAGTTGATTTATCGTCGGCTCACACAGAGTTGTGTCGAGCCTACTGCAATCCTCCTCCATTATCCTCAAGAAGTTGCATAAGTTTTCCGTTCCTTTCCAATACGACGTTAAGTTGTAGTAGACCAGTAGTGTCCACTCATCGTGTATAAGATGTAGTTGTCCAATTTCATCGTAGTAAATCGGATGTTGGTTGGTTATCGGCGTCACGTTGAAACGTGGTACTTGTGCGGCTTGTATTCCCGTTAGGAGGCTCATAAATATGGTCAGCGCTAGGGTGACCAAATAGCAGGTTGGTTTTCTTCTTACTCGTTTTAGTCTTGGTTGGTTCTGGATATTAGTTTTGACATCTTCAATATTCTCGTTTGCAGGGAGTAGAGCCAGTTTCGTTATTGGACGTTTGAGTGTCCCTCCCTTCGTTTTTATCGTTGCTACCCGTTCGTAGCCGTCGTCTCCAGGGTGTAGTTGAAGCACTTTGCCTAATGCCCATTTTCCCGGAGGCAAGTTATTCTCCTTGACCAGGACGAGTTCTCCTTTTTCTAAGTTTTTTCTCGATCGTTGCCATTTGCTGCGCACTTGAAGTTGATGTAAATATTCACTGGACCATCGTTTCCAGAAGTGTTGTTGCATGAGTTCAGTTTGTTTCCATTTGTTCCTGAGGTCCTGTGCTCGATTTTCGTTAATTTCTGCTTGTGGCAACAGCATCGTTGAACCTCCAGTTATAAAGTGGCCTGGCGTTAAGTACTCCAAGTCGTCTGTGCTTTCCGTGAGGGGGCACAGTGGTCTGGAATTCATACACGCTTCTATCTGCGCCAACAAGGTTGAAAACTGCTCGTACGTCAGTTTTTGTTCTCCCAAAACACGTTTAAGATGGTACTTCATCGATTTCACAGCTGCTTCCCACAGTCCTCCTGCAGTCGGCCAGATTGGCGCGTTGAAATGTCACTCAATTTGTAGTTCGCTGATTCCATCGAAGAATTCCTTAGACATCATAGTTTTGAATTGTTGAAATTCTTTCTGGTTAGGTCCTCCCCGAAGGTTAGTCCCGTTATCCGAGAAAACATGTTTGGGGGTCCCTCTTTTCGCGCACATCCTCTTGAGGGCTGCCAGGAACGTTTCTGTGCTGAGGTCAGATACAAGCTCAATATGGACCGCTTTTGTTGCCATGCAAATGAAAATACAAATATATCCTTTGCATGTTTTCACTCCTCTCCCCTTGTTTATTTTCACATCCACGAAACCGGTTAGATCAACCCCGGTGTTAGTAAAGGGCCTGGATGGCGTGACTCGTGATTGAGGTAGGTCACCCATTATCTGTTCGTTTCTATGGGGCTTATATCTGTGACATCTCACACATTTAGTTAAATACTTTTTCATCGCTCGATTGCCGCTAATTATCCAATACTTCTGTCTCGTTTGGGCAAGTGTTAGACGAGCTCCTCCGTGTAGAGTTTGTTTGTGGGCGTGGTCGATTATCAGCTGCGTTAGTTTTCCTGCGTGGGGGATCACCGCAGGATGCTTCGCTTCATCTGGTAACGCTGAGTTTTCTAATCGCCTTCCCACTCGTAGTATCCCTTTTTCATCAATGTAGGGTTTTAGGTTCAACAGAACACTCTTCGACCTGACTCTTCCACTTTTTTCCAGGTCTTCAACCTCCTCGTTGAAGTATTGACGTTGTCCTTATCTGACCATTAAGGTATTTGTTATTAGCTGTCGCGTCCTTGTTACGTAGACTTGTTGTGAAACGTAACACCCAGCTAATGACTCGTATGACTCGTGTCATTGTACTACACTTGTCCAGTAGTGTATTTATAAAAGTTGCTTCGTTAGCAGTCTGCGTTACATAACAGTTTCGTGTTGCTATCAGTTCGTCATCCGTCGTAAATATTTCCGATCTATTTTTAGTTTTTTCGTCATTGTATTTCTTGAGCCACTGAGGTCCTTCCCACCACAAGTTGAAGTTGAGTAGTTGGGACGGTGAGAGGCCTCTAGTAGCGCAATCTGCAGAATTTTCTTCCGATCTGACGTGTCCCCATTTCGTCGCAGGTAGAATGTTAGTTATTGCCGCAACTCGTTTGGCAACGTATCTTTCCCATCTCGTTATGTCACCTTGTATCCACGCGAGTGCGGCTGTCGAATCCGTCCAACAGTTAATATGAAGAATTTACTCAGGAAGGGCTGTTTGTAGCTTCTCCACTAATTTGGAAAGTAGCAGAGCTCCACACAATTCCAGCCTTGGTAGTGAAGTCTTCTTATTGAGAGGCGCTACTCTTGTCTTGGCCGCTATCAGTGTTACTACGTACTCTCCGTTTTCGTTCATAGTACGACTGTATAGAACGCAGGCGTATGCTTTTTCGCTTGCGTCACAAAATTCGTGGACATGTATTGCATCATCGATGCAAGTTAGCCACCTTGGTAGTGATAGCCGGGCGATGTTAGGAAAATCATCTCGTAGTTTTTTCCATTCTGTTTCTATTTCTGTGGGTAAGCTTTCATCCCAGTTTATCTTACTGACCCACACCTTCTGAAACAGTAGTTTGGCCTTAATAACCGTTGGAGAGAGCCAGCCGAGCGGATCGTAGAGCTTGCTGACATCTGAGAGTAGACTTCTCTTGGTAACTTTCCTCTTACCTAGTTGCGGTAGATTTCAGTTAAATAAAAATACATCTCTGGACGGATTGAAGTTAAGTCTCCTCTTGTTTAAATGTGAATACATCTTTGCGGGATTTTTGATCGTCAGCTAAGTTTTCCAGAATAGTTTCCTCGTTGCTTGACCATTTCCTTAAGTTAAATCCGCCCCTTCATAGGTTAGTAGTTAGCTGCTGTTGCAGTAGTTTTGCTTCCTCGGTAGTGTTGCGTCCGCAAATGAGGTCATCCATGTAAAAATGGTTTTGAATGACCTTCGCTGCTTCAGGAAACTCGTGCCCTTCGTCAAGTGAGAGCTGTTTGAGAGTTCGCATCGCTAGGAACGGTGCGGCTTTCGTTCCGTATGTGACTGTGCACAATTGCATCTCTTGCAGTCGACCTTCGCCCGCTTGACCACACGATGACCTCCAAATGATTTTCTGTAGTGGTTGTTGATCTTCAGGGATAAGTATCATCCTATACATCTTCTCTATTTCAGCGGTTAGGACATATCGATAGCTACGCCAGTTGATGATTAGTTCTTGAATATCCTTTTGTAGATTCGGACCTTTTTCCATGAAATCGTTGAGGCTATACTTGGTGTTAGTTTTCATAGACGCGTTGAAGACGACTCTCAGTTTGGTAGTTGTCGATTCTTCTCGGATGACACCGTGATGAGGTAAGAAAGCTTCAAGTTTTTTCTCTGAAGAAGGCGTCACCAGTTTCATGTGACCTAGTTTCGTGTACTCGTCGATGAATTGTCTGTACTGCGTCGCAAAATTTTCGATTCTCAGCATTTTCTTTTCCAGTTGCAAAAATTGAGAAATAGCTTGGTGTCTCGATGTTCCCAGTTTTTCGTTGATTTCAGGTTTCAGTGGCATCTTTACGACGTATCTGCCGTCGCCAAGCCTCTTAGTAGTTTCCCGGTAGTATTTTTCGCAGTGATCTTCCTCGTTCGTTATGCCGTTGTTGCAGATTTCTTCCGATTCCCAAAATCTCGTAAAATCTTCTAGTTCGTTTATCGTAACTAGACAATGGTAAGTTTTTACGTTCCCACACAATATCCACCCCAGCTTAGTTTGTTGAGCGACTGGTGAGTGGTTATCAGACTTCAGTACCCCGTCAAGTAATATCTCCGAGAAAACGTTCGCCCCCAGAAGGATATCGATCGGTCCCGAGATATTGAAGTCCAGATCCGCTAGCATGACGTTGTCCAGATGATCCCAAGTGGGTCTGTTGAAGGTTGAGTTGGGCAAGTTACTTATTAATTTTTTCATAATAAGTGCTTCTAGTTGAAACTCGTAGTTGTTATTATGGATGGATTTGAAATACAGGAGTAGTTTTCCCTTGCAATTCCCCATAGTAGTTCCGACTCCCGATATCACAGCGCTTAGTTTCTGCCGTGGAAGCCGAAATCGCTGAGCTGCATTCTCAGTCATGAGAGTAACTTGAGATCCTTGATCCACGAGTGCTCTCAAAGTTACGTAAGTTCCATCCAGTTTTAACTCGTAGTTGAGCTGTTGCTAGAAGTACTTCTCCATTTGCGTTGGTGACATGCGTTGATACTTGTTGCGAAGTTGATAGTTTCTGGTTGTATGAACTTTGGCTTCCTCTGGATGACCCATTTTGCTTGTCACATAACATCGTGTGATGGAAACCCTTACAAGTCAAGCAAGTTTTCGTTGACGTACATTGCTTGTCTCCGTGACTAAACAAGCAATTTTTGCAGAGCCGCAATTTCGCAACTGTATGTTTCCGGCCGTCGCAGTTCATTTCACGAAATTTGGGGCAAAACATCAGAACGTGATTAGTTTTGCAGTTTGGACAATTCTTGTATGCCGCGTGATAGGTTTTCGACTCCTTTTCATACTTCTTATAGTTTGATGACCCCCGATCGTTATGTTTTTCTGAGTATTTTGTTGCGAAGACCAAGTTTTTGGATGGTTATTATGGCGATTATCGAGTGTTTCAAATGCCATGAACTTTATCTCCAGGAATTTGATAAAATCTTCCAGGTAAGGCAGTTCTCTTGGAGAGACCAAATTTTTCACGTACTCGCTGTAAGTCGCAGCATCCAATTTTGTTGAACCAAGTGGACAATGAGAGGGTCCCACGTCGCAGTTTCTATCCCGATGTTATTCAGAGCACTCAGACATTCCAGCGTTGTGTCGTGAAGCTTTTTCAGGTTGTAAGCATTAGGCTGGTGAATGAATGGTTGGTTCAGGATAGTGTTAACGTATGACGTAAAGAGCAGTCTCGTATTGTTATAAAGATTATTTAACAACTCCCAGCAAGACTCGTAGTTTTCTGCACTGACGCTCAGATGTTGTACGATTCTCTCAGCTTCTCCCTTTAGTTTAGTCTTCAAATGCTGCATCTTTTGTGTTTTAGATATCAGTGGATTGGAATGAATAGTTTCGTGGAAAAGATCTTTGAAGGAAATCCATTGATTATAATTGCCGTTAAACTCTGGAAGTTCGATTTTTGGTGTCGATTTTTGGTAATGCGTACTCTCCCAGATCTTCTGCTGAATCGTTCGTCTGTAGCTATCGTAAGTTTCTTCCCATCTGGAAAATTCATTATCGTAGTTGTTCGATTCCAAATCGATATTCGATCGATGGTTTCTGAACGGCCATTTTGAATTTGACGTTGCTGCCAACCTAGCAGTTTTTTGACAACTGACAGACGAAAGCCCTCGCAATGTAAACGCGTTTTGGTTAGGGTATTGAAATTAAATCGCAGGCCATCTGGAATGTATTCGGGTTTCCCTCAGGATTGTCTATATATCTGAGTGTGTTGTGGTTCCCCGAACCAGATAAAGTTCGCATTTACGTGGCCGATTGGTTTTTACCACGTAACATAACCTGTGTTGGAACACTGTGCTCATTGAAGCTGGCCCGCCAGTCATAGGAGGTTGGCTGAAGAACCTGTCTACCAAGAAGAGCCTAGGGTGCACCCGGGCCTTGCAGAGAGACAGGAGGTTGACGGGACCGAAGCACAGACCAGGTTAGATCGACCCCAATTACTTCAGCTCGGTGAATCGCCGACGTTCACACTTCTTGGCAACTGATCGTTACGCTACCTCGTAGCTGATGGGCCCCCACGAGGTCATTAGGTGCCGAGAAGCCTGAACACTTTGGTAGCTAGAGCGTGGCTTCCTGAGATTCGCAGCCGTCAAGGGCTCCAGGAAGGCACGATTTGGGACTATCAATCTGTAGGTATAGGCGGTTAGGTACTTGGTTGTTCCTATATCCACATAGATTGGTAGTATTGTAAGCTATAAGTCTATTGCTGGTAGTAGACAGACAGATATTGAATTGAAATTTGCATTGAATTACCAGTTAGTCAACCAGTTAGTTAACATAGGTAGTTACATCTATTGATAGCAGGCTATTACATTGTTTTCAGTTTATAGCAATTTATAACTTGAACTAATATTGACTATCTGTGTGTGTTATAATGATAAAGGGAAACTAAATTGTATTTACAGAATTTATATAGATATAAAACTCGGTTCCTATTGTTTAAGGAAAACAACATTGATTAAGTTGTGGTTTAGGGTTCCCTCGTTTGGGTTGTAGACTGGAGGGTCCAATAAAATTGAGTTACTGCAAATTGTGAGTAAGTATCGTTCCGATCATGTCGTTATCTGAAATCCAGAAGGGTGTTTCTAAGGAACTCAGATGGTTTTCCTCCGCACACGGTCTGATAGACCGTTTAGATAGGCATGATGTGGTATTGGAGCGGTCTATGGACGTTAAGGAACGTTACAATAGGGTGCTCGAATTGTCCGCGCAGGCGGAATCAGTTGATGGTTGCGCACCTGACAGGCTGTCACGGTTGCTAGGGGATGTCGACCAATGTATGGAGATGGCAGCTGCTATCACGCAGAAGGCTGCGGACATACGTAGACAGCGCGAGTCCAGCCATGGTGGTGACATTGAAGCACCTCTGCCGCTTCAGGGTTCGGGGTCCAGGTTACCTGCCATAACTATGCCTACTTTTGACGGAGTGTCCGGTGAATGGATGAGCTTCATCAATCTGTTCGACAGTTTGGTGCACATGCGATCGGACATTACCAAGTCTGTCAAGATGGCTCAGCTGGTGGCAGCATTGAGGGGTGAGCCTAGGGAGCTGGTCGCTCATTTGACAGTTACGGAGGGTAACTATGAAACGGCCAGGCAATTGTTGGTCAGACGTTACCATAACAAACGGAGGTTGGCCGATGCCCAACTGAACCGTTTGTTTAGTATCCCGGTTGTGAACAAGGTCGGGGCCATACAGACGGAGGTTTTGAACCTATTGTTGTCCGTCACCAAGGCTCTAGAGAATCTTGGACTTCCGGTTGGTGAATGGTCGTACCTACTGTTGTACATTGTACTTTCCCGCCTACCCGCTGACGTGCAGACTCGTTTCGAACAGTCTCACGGGAGGTCAGCCGAGGACCTGCCCGCCTTCTCCGACTTGGTCGGATTTTTGGAAGAGGAGGCTCGACGGGCAGAGAATTTGGGGTTGACGGTCACCCATCCTTCGGAGCCACAGAGAGCTGCCGGGAGCGCTGTGAGTAGGGGCCCTCCGACGAGGAAGGACCGCACCAACCGGCAGTCGTATGGGACTGTGAGTGAATTGACCCCACATGGTGAGACCTGCCCATGTTGTAGGCAGATTGGCCATGCTGTGGCCAATTGCAATAAGTTCGGGGAACTTAGGGTTCAGGGACGGCGCCGGATGGCCAAGCAGCGGAGCTGGTGTTTCCTGTGCCTCGGGCCACACATGGCTAGGGACTGCACGCGCACACAAATGTGCGGATATTGTGGTGGGCCCCACAACAATCTGTTGTGCATGAACCGGTCCGGCCAACAGCCACCACAGGGCCGTACCCAGGGTGACACGGCATGGGGCCCTGAGAATTCGTTTGCGACTCGGAGCGCAACTCAGGGGCCAACGTCCCCACGTGCACAGGGCACTACCAGGGTGCAGGGCCGCACTCAGGACCATTACATGGGGGGCCCTGAGTTTTCGGTTGCGACTCAGCATCCGACCCAGCGGGACATTGGGTGTGTTGAGCAGGCCGTAAAGGGCGGGTGTCATGGGACACCTTCGAGCTATGCGGGTGCGGTTCGGACGCCGCCTCAGTTGTCGCCCCGCTCGTCGCCTCGTCCTCGTCGGTCACATGTGATGTCCCCGCCGCTCATGGAGCGGCCACGGTTGAATTCACGCCCACCCCCCTTTACGGGGAATCGTAGGTTGGGAATGGAACCGGCGCGTGGGCCATTTGTACAATGGGACCCTCTGGCGTATAGCTGCATACCTGATCGGTTACAGGCACAGTGGGGCCCCGGGGGTCCTCGCTAGGAATTTGCGGCCCAACCATTGGTTGCCCCCCAACCGGAGACGGTGGTGTTACCGATCGCCTCTGTGCTTGTTTGGGATTTGGCGGGCAACCCAACATACGTTCGCGCCCTATTAGATTCTGGAGCTCAGGGCTGCATTGTATCGAATGATTTAGCAAAATGGTTGGGCCTCAAGGTAAATAGGTATAATAAATCAATACGGGGCGTGGGGAATGTTACGGTTACGAATGTAGTTGGTCAATCGGTGATCACGTTCTCTCCACGTTATGACATTTTGACAAAAACATCCGTGCAAGCTTTAGTAATGACGCATGTCATGGGCAGACACCCCTTGGTGAAGTTGAATCCGGCCGTTCGATTCCTGAAATCAGGACTCAAGTTGGCGGATCCCGATTTTGACACTCCAGCCCCGGTCGACCTGCTACTGGGAGCAGACGTTCTGGGTAGGTTTCTGTTGTCGGATCGGCGAGTTCTTCAGCCGGACGGGTTGATTGCTGTGGATACTAAGTTTGGTCACGTGATCATGGGTCCGGCATTGCCAATGGTTAGGCCTGCCGAGTCAGATGGCATACTTATTGGCTCAGCATTGTCAGACGTTATCCAACGTTTCTGGGAGATAGAGGAACCTCCCACCGTTCGTCGAGTCGACGCAGACGAAGAAGAGTGCGAGTTGTTTTACCAGAATAGTACTGGTCGCCTTCGTTCTGGTCGTTTTGTAACTCGACTGCCTTTCAGGGCCGATCGACCGCCACTAGGAGAATCTAGGAAGATGGCTGAGACGAGATTGATGTCGATGGAGCGTAGGATGACAAGGGACGCCGTATTTAAACAAAAATATGTTGATTTCATGAGGGAGTATGAGTCGTTAGGACACATGTCGGTATCGGGTGTGGACTGGAGATCTGAGGATCATTGTTTCCTTCCACACCATGCCGTCCTACGAACCCCTACCGGCAAGATTCGAGTTGTTTTTGATGGGTCAGCACCTACCTCGAACGGGATGTCCCTGAATCAGTGTCTACATTCGGGACCCAAGTTGAGTCGTGATATTTCGGATATTCTCACGAGCTTTCGGAGGCACCAGATTGTATTTGTCGCAGACATTCGGATGATGTTTAGGCAAACGGTAATTCATCCGGCTGACAGAAGGTATCAGTTGATACTTTGGCGTGAGTCCACGGCCGAGCCAGTCAAGGTCTATGAGTTAAACACGAACACGTATGGGTTACGGTCTAGCCCGTATTTGGCGATGCGTACCCTGTGGGAGTTGGCGTCGCGTGACCGTGTGAGCTATCCTAGAGCCGCCGCTATCCTGGAGCAAGATTTGTACGTCGATGACGTCTGCACAGGGGCAGCCAGTGTGGAGGAAGCTCTGGACCGACGTGACGAGCTCATTCAATTGCTGGAACGAGGCGGCTATGAACTACGCAAGTGGATGTCCAACTCCCCTGAGTTGATGGCTGGTCTCCCAGATGAGTTTCAACAAGACCCGCAGGTTTTTGAGAATCCTGACAACCCTAACATGTTGTCAGTGCTTGGAATTCAGTACCGGCCCGTCCATGATGAGTTTACCTATCGGGTGGTTTTAGAAACACCGAAGGCCTGGACGAAGCGAAGAACGTTCGACCCGAATGGATGGATTTCTCCAGTCACCTTTGCTCTCAAATGTTTTATGCAAAGGCTATGGGCGGCTCAGTTGACCTGGGACACCCACCTCTCAGGTGATTTGTTGACTGATTGGACGCGAATGTTCACCTCGCTATCGGACATAAATAATGTATCGCTGCCGAGGAAATTGGTCCCTGCTGGGGATTACAGGGCAACCCTTCACGGGTTTTGTGATGCCTCTGAACGAGGGTTTGCGGCAGCGGTGTATTTGCGAACCGTCACCTCCACCGGGGAGGTCGACGTGCGTTTGGTTTTGGCAAAAAGCAAGGTAGCGCCTATTCGGACAAGGATGACGATTCCAATACTGGAACTGTCCGGGGCTGCTCTTTTGACCAAACTTTTGAATCACACTCTAACAGTGTTGCTTGGGTCTATTAGGAGATTCGCTCGAAATTGTCGTACTCCTCGCGATCAGCGAACGTTGAACCCTATTCTGACTCCGGCAGAGCGAAACGAGTCGCTGTTGAATTTGGTCCGGTTGGTACAGTCCTCGAAGTTTGGGGCAGAATTGGAGATTATACGAAGTGGACGTTCGAAATTGAAGGGAGCCGTCGCGCGTCTCAACCCCTTTGTTGATTCGACCGGGTTACTTCGGGTAGGAGGGAGATTGCGCAATGCGAATCTGTCGTATTCGGCTCGTCACCCACTTCTGCTCCCCGAGGGGGGACAGTTAGTTGAATTGCTGGTGACTGATCGTCATATTAAAAACGCGCATGCCGGCTGTAACGCGTTGTTGGCCACGCTCCAGCGGGAGTTTTGGATCTTATCTGCCCGCCGTGTCATACGGAACATCGTGTTTCGGTGCATGCCTTGTTATCGACTTAAGGCTGCCACGATGCAACCTCTCATGGGGGACTTGCCCCCTGATCGTGTGAATGAGGTCAGACCGTTTTCAGGTGTTGGTACGGATTTTGCAGGACCGTTTATGGTGAAGAGTTCACGACCGCTAGGCAATACAAGGCGTACCTATGTGTGTTTGTTTGTTTATCCACCAAGGCGGTACATCTCGAGCTCGTTGCTGATCTCTCGACAGAGGCTTTCATTGCTTGTTTGGATAGGTTTATTTCTCGAAGGGAACTTCCAACTTTGATCCGCTCTGATAACGGCACTAACTACATCGGTGCGGAACGATACTTACGAGAGATAGTCAACTTTTTGAATGTAAATAAAGTGGATATTGGAACGGCCCTCTCCCGTCGGGGTATACAGTGGATGTTCAGGCCTCTCGGCACCTAATGACCTCGCAGGGGCCCATCAGCTACGAGGTAGCGTAGCGATCAGATGCCAAGAAGTGTGAACGTCGGCGATTCACCGAGCTAATACTTATGGAGTCGATCTAACCTGGTCTGTGCTTCGGTCCCGTCAACTTCCTGTCTCTCTGCAAGGCCCGGGTGCACCCTAGGCTCTTCTTGGTAGACAGGTTCTTCAGCCAACCAGGTATGACTGGCAGGCCAGCTTCGACGAGCACAGTGTTCCAACACAGGTTATGTTACGTGGGAAAAATCAATCGGCCACGTAAATGCGAACTTTATCTGGTTCGGGGAACCACAACACACTCAGCTATATAGACAATCCTGAGGGGAACCCGAATACATTCCAGATGGCTTGCGATTTAATTTCAATACCCTAATCCAATACGCGTTACATTGCGAGGGCTTTTCGTCTGTCAGTTGTCAAAAACTGCAAGGTTGGCAGCAACGTCAAATTCAAAATGGCCGTTCCGAAACCATCGATCGAATATCGATTTGGAATCGAACAATCACCCGCCCGGACAGGCACCCACCTGTCCCCTAATCTACGGGCAGCCGAGACAACGTTGCTACCGCTCGTTTTAGAACCGAGCCTCCTACTAGAACCTCCGCAGACCGGGGGGTCCCGTCCTTGCCAGGGAACAAGTTAACAATGCGCCCCCTGCGCCAACGTAGTGGCGGTAGGTTAGCATCCTTAACCAGAACGAGGTCACCAACACTAGGGGGGCTGGTTTTGTCAGTCCACTTAAGGCGCTGTTGTAAGATATGCAGATACTCGAGCGACCAACGCTTCCAGAAATTCTGAGTAAACTGCTGCAACATCTGATACCTTGACAACCGATACAATTTCACTCCCTCGAAGGGGTGCTCGGGCAACGCGTTAAGTGGCTGTCCTATCAAGAAATGGCCTGGGGTCAGAGCCTCCAGGTCATTTGGATCCGAGCTGAGCGGACACAACGGTCGCGAATTGAGAACGGCCTCGATCTTACAAAACAATGTCGCGAGCTCCTCAAAAGTCAGCGCGGTCTGACCTACTATACGCCCCAAGTGCGTCTTAGCTGACTTAACTACGGCCTCAAAAATCCCACCCCAGTGGGGGCAACTCGGTGGGCTGAAGGTCCACTGTATACCCCGACGGGAGAGGGCCGTTCCAATATCCACTTTATTTACATTCAAAAAGTTGACTATCTCTCGTAAGTATCGTTCCGCACCGACGTAGTTAGTGCCGTTATCAGAGCGGATCAAAGTTGGAAGTCCCCTTCGAGAAACAAACCTATCCAAACAAGCAATGAAAGCCTCTGTCGAGAGATCAGCAACGAGCTCGAGATGTACCGCCTTGGTGGATAAACAAACAAACACACATAGGTACGCCTTGTATTGCTTAGCGGTACGCAATCGTGAACTCTTCACCATAAACGGTCCGGCAAAATCCGTACCAACACCTGAAAACGGTCTGACCTCATTCACACGATCAGGGGGCAAGTCCCCCATGAGAGGTTGCATCGTGGCAGCCTTAAGTCGATAACAAGGCATGCACCGAAACACGATGTTCCGTATGACACGGCGGGCAGATAAGATCCAAAACTCCCGCTGGAGCGTGGCCAACAACGCGTTACAGCCGGCATGCGCGTTTTTAATATGACGATCAGTCACCAGCAATTCAACTAACTGTCCCCCCTTGGGGAGCAGAAGTGGGTGACGAGCCGAATACGACAGATTCGCATTGCGCAATCTTCCTCCTACCCGAAGTAACCCGGTCGAATCAACAAAGGGGTTGAGACGCGCGACGGCTCCCTTCAATTTCGAACGTCCACTTCGTATAATCTCCAATTCTGCCCCAAACTTCGAGGACTGTACCAACCGGACCAAATTCAGTAGCGACTCGTTTCGCTCTGCCGGAGTCAGAATAGGGTTCAACGTTCGCTGATCGCGAGGAGTACGACAATTTCGAGCGAATCTCCTAATCCAAGTGGACACGTTTATCAACTTGTCAAGTGAGCTATACCGGTCCAGCAGAAACCCGGCGTCAGGGTCCTCAGCCTTCTGGGTAACATGCACGGCCGCTCTGGGGCCATGATCCGAAGATACTACTACATGGCTGTGGGGCCAGTCCGATTCTCTCCTGGCAAGCCAGGGTGGTCCCCACCACAAATGGTGTCTAACGAGTTCAGGAGCCCGACATCCCCTGGATGCACAATCAGACGGGTTCAATTCTCCTGGTACATGTCTCCAGGTCAGTGGGACCTCAGACGACACAATCTGGGAGACACGGTTCGCAACAAAAACCTCTAAGTTATGGACCGAAGCCTTCAGCCAGCACAAAACAATCTGGCTGTCCGTCCACGCGTACACCGTATCCTCCAAAACCACTGACCCACGCAACACTGTTAGAGTGTGATTCAAAAGTTTGGTCAAAAGAGCAGCCCCGGACAGTTCCAGTTTTGGAATCGTCATCCTTGTCCGAATAGGCGCTACCTTGCTTTTTGCCAAAACCAAACGCACGTCGACCTCCCCGGTGGAGGTGACGGTTCGCAAATAAACCGCTGCCGCAAACCCTCGTTCAGAGGCATCACAAAACCCGTGAAGGGTTGCCCTGTAATCCCCAGCAGGGACCAATTTCCTCGGCAGCGATACATTATTTATGTCCGATAGCGAGGTGAACATTTGCGTCCAATCAGTCAACAAATCACCTGAGAGGTGGGTGTCCCAGGTCAACTGAGCCGCCCATAGCCTTTGCATAAAACATTTGAGAGCAAAGGTGACTGGAGAAATCCATCCATTCGGGTCGAACGTTCTCGCAATCGTTGACAGTACTGACCGCTTCGTCCAGGCCTTCGGTGTTTCTAAAACCACCCGATAGGTAAACTCATCATGGACGGGCCGGTACTGAATTCCAAGCACTGACAACATGTTAGGGTTGTCAGGATTCTCAAAAACGTGCGGGTCTTGTTGAAACTCATCTGGGAGACCAGCCATCAACTCAGGGGAGTTGGACATCCACTTGCGTAGTTCATAGCCGCCTCGTTCCAGCAATTGAATGAGCTCGTCACGTCGGTCCAGAGCTTCCTCTACACTGGCTGCCCCTGTGCAGACGTCATCGACGTACAAATCTTGCTCCAGGATAGCGGCGGCTCTAGGATAGCTCACACGGTCACGCGACGCCAACTCCCGCAGGGTACGCATCGCCAAATACGGGCTAGACCGTAACCCATACGTGTTCGTGTTCAACTCATAGACCTTGACTGGCTCGGCCGTGGACTCACGCCAAAGTATCAACTGATACCTTCTGTCAGCCGGATGAATTACCGTTTGCCTAAACATCATCCGAATGTCTGCGACAAATACAACCTGGTGCCTCCGAAAGCTCGTGAGAATATCCGAAATATCACGACTCAACTTGGGTCCCGAATGTAGACACTGATTCAGGGACATCCCGTTCGAGGTAGGTGCTGACCCATCAAAAACAACTCGAATCTTGCCGGTAGGGGTTCGCAGGACGGCATGGTGTGGAAGGAAACAATGATCCTCAGATCTCCAGTCCACACCCGATACCGACATGTGTCCTAACGACTCGAGGCACGGTGCGAGCATTCAGGCTGCGGTAATCCCCACAAGGGCGCCATCCGTTGCCCTTCTTCGGGGCCAGGTGCAGAGGCGAGGACCAGGGACTCTCCGACGGCCTGGCAGTGCCACTAGCCAGCATGATCCGGAACTCCTCTTGGGCGATTTTTAGTTTATCTGGGGCTAAACGACGGGGTGGCAAAGAGACTGGCGGGCCAGGTGTTGTGTGTATGTGGTGGACGGTGTTGTGTGGTATAGACGTATTATGCCTACCAGCTGGTCGAGTAATTTCGGGGAAATCCTCAAGAATTTTGTGATACCGAGACTCGCCAGTTACGACTTTAACGGAAGACACGTCTTTACAATTGGCTGCAGTGGCAGTGGAAGCAATAGAAGTTAAATTGTCAATTAAGCGTCTATTACGACAATCTACAATGAGGCTGTAATAATTTAAAAAATCAACTCCAATGATTGGTTTGGTAACATCGGCAACTACGAAACGCCATACAAGCGTCCTACGTAAACCAAAATCTAAATTTAAATTTACAAAGCCATATGTAGCAATATTAGAACCATTTGCCGCACACAAACTATACCCAGTCCTAGAACGACGATCACATAGCGCCGACCGTGGATACACGCAGAGGTCGCTTCCCGTGTCGACTAAAAACTGCGTCTTTGTAACGCGGTCGGTGACGAACAGGCGACCCGTAGATGTCGATGGGCAATCATTCGTCGCCATTATAGACTGCCCTTCGCGTTTTCCGCCGACTTGAAATCACAAGGCCGCATGCACTTGCTGGCCCTGTCTCCGAACTTCCCGTGGTACCAGCAAAGAGGATATTTGCGGTAATTCGACTGGGACCGTTGTCTCGAAGTCTCGGTTCGCTTGCCTTGAGGTAAACGCGTTCTAGATCTGCCACTCCTTCCAGATGTAGTCGCCTGGAACTGCTGGAACTGTTTCCGTAGTTCTGCGATTTCTCTGGTAAGATCGCTAAGGATTGAACCCGGAGCTCTACTAGTCACTGCGGCGACGTTAGGCGAAGAACAGGCCAAATCGTTGACACGATCGGCTAGGTCGCAGAGATCTTCACGCGAAGTTGAAGCTGGTTGGCCCGCGAGCACCATCTGTATGCCATGAGGAAGGCGTGTGGTCCAAATAGACTTGATGAACTCGTCCGGTACTGCGGGGCCCGCTAGGTCCTTGAGATGTCGGAAGAAGTGCGACGGCTTGCGGTCGCCCAGTTCTTCGTGCATCAGCAGCTGTTTGGTCTTCTTCTCGTTGGAGATGCCCAGTCTTTTGATTAATTCGGACTTCAGTTTCGCATATTTCATGGTTGCCGGGGGATTAATAATAATATCTTTCACCTCGCGAGAATATTGGTTGTCGAGTTGTGCAATCACATAATTAAATTTTGTCGAGTCATTGGTAATGCCGGAAATGGTAAATTGTCCCTCGACTTGGGCGAACCAGATCTCCGGTTCATCTGCCCAGAAAGGTGGCACTCTCACGAGTCGCACGTTCGCTTGCGCAAACATCTGTTTCGGTGTCGCTCTGTAATATTTGCCCAGTAAACCTGCTTAATAGCTTGCTTAATATCATATTATATACCATTCGCTAGTGCTTTTTAGTGCCTTCAAATATGTGCTAATACAAAGTTTTGTTTATTGGTAATTATCCTGGATAAGCCATCTAAAGATCGGAAAGTACAGCAAACAACAGCTGGCCAAGGTCGTCGCTCGCTGTTGCTAAGTGCGGTCATTGAACTCGATCCTCGCGTCCGCTCTCGCGCCGTACCGCTGTCTCTGTCTAGCGCTGCGCTGTCTGCGAATCTCTGCGCCTGAGTCACCGTGAGTGACTACGTCACAAGCCGACGACGACGTGCCCCGCTACTTCTCATCGCTCTGCAACTCGTCCGTCCGTGAGTCAGCGCATACACAATGATTTGCTTGGCCTGTAAGAGACCGATAATAGCGACAAATGAGATGCTTCAATGTCATGCTTGCCGATCAGCTTATCACTATCAGTGTCTTGGCATGGACATAAGTTCGTATGTGAGTAACATAAAAACACTCCGCGAGAAATGGGAATGCTCCCTATGCCAAAGTGTTACACGGCGGGCCAATAGGAACGACGACACCCCCGTTCGTAAGGGGTTAGGGGTTAATGAGACCATAGATGCTGACATCACTAATATGTCTTGTGATGAGTCACTGAATGGCTCGTCCCACAGTGCTGGGGAGAACTCCGTATTGGATAGCAGTTTCCTTGTTGCCGATACGCAGAGACAGCTACAGCTCAAC
Organism: Argyresthia goedartella; assembly: GCA_949825045.1. Lineage (NCBI taxonomy): Eukaryota > Metazoa > Arthropoda > Insecta > Lepidoptera > Argyresthiidae > Argyresthia > Argyresthia goedartella. Next base: position 26,510,345 of record OX463812.1, on the reverse strand, counting down.
CCAGCCGACCCAATACCCACTCAGAGTGTGCCGGTGCCAACCACTGTGGGAGCGATGACCCTCGAACAATTTACTAGTATCCTAGACGCGAGACTATCAAAAATACTCGATAGAAAAATAGCTGATATTTCTGTTGCCGTGTCCAAAAAAATTAGTGTAGCCTGCTCACAGTTGAAGGCGGAGTTTCTGGAGGTTACCAATGATCTGGACGCTAAGCAACAAGGATTTGCAACCAGAGTGGACAGTCTCGAGATGGACTGTAAAAAATTGCGATCGGAACTATCTGAGATCGTGTCCAGGCAGAGCATCGCCCCTCCATTGCGCGCCACATACGCCGCTGTCGGCGCCGCTGCCCCCGCCGCCGCCCCGCCTGCCCCGCCTGCAGCTAGGCCAGCTAGCCGAGCGAGACCTACGTCGGGGAATAGCGCACCTAGCTCCGACAGCGCTGTGCTGCGCGTAAAGCAGCGGCCTGCCGCCGCAACTAATACGAGCCATGCTGGAGGATCTGTCCTGCCGGCAACCGTCACTCTGCCGCGCCATGAGGAGGAAGGAGTCCAAGATGAAGAGGAGTGGATGACGGTGAATAGGCGAACCCGCCGTCGGCCATCCAATGTAGTCAAAGGTACAGCTGCGCCGGGTTCAACCATACTAGAAGCTGCCGAAAGGAAATCATTCCTTCATCTCTATTTTGTAAAGGCTGGAACTAGCGTAGACAAAATTAAAGAACATTTGAAAACTATCTGTCCCACCGATAATTGCTCAGTCGAGGCGCTAAAACCGAGGGGAGACTACGCCTCTTTCAAGTTGGGAGTCCCGGCCAAGAATGTCGCCGAGTATATGAATGTCAAGTACTGGGCCGAGGATGTGCATGTAAAACCGTGGCAGTCTGGGTTTCGTAAGCCACAAGAGAAACCCAACTCAATCTAAGCCTAGGTACAAAACATGCACCATCGTCTACCAAAATGTCAGAGGCCTCAGGACAAAGTTGGACCAATGTAAGATGAGTATGTTGCAACTGGAAGCCGACATGTACGCCATCACGGAGACGTTTCTGCTCAGCGGAATAGCGGACGCCGAGCTCATCCCGCCCGGCTACACGACGCTGCGCCGCGACCGCGCGCGCGACGCCGGCTGGGGGGGGTGCTGCTGGCCGTGCGCGACTGCTACAACGTACGACAGCTACACGATGTGGCGGGGTATGATGACGATGTGGAGGTGATATTTGCTATCGTGTCTAATAATTATATAAAATTATTGTGTATAGTGGTTTACATTAGACCATCGTCCTCAGATTCGCATTATACTAAGGTGTTCGAAATTATAGAGAGTGTTGTAGTTAAATATAAGAACCTAAATGCAATTGTTATTGGTGATCTCAATCTGAATTCTTGTGGCCTGAACCCTCTTCTTCAATTTGAATATTTATTACAAGTTTGCAATATAAAGCAATTCAATACAGTTAAAAATTGTTATGATGGAATACTAGATCTGGTGCTGAGTAATATGGGCATTGGTCGGATCGATGTGTCTGGAGAGGTGGAACCGATGACGCGGCCTGTGGACGGGTACCACCCGCCGCTGGAGCTGAGCGTGCGTTTTCCGCGTCCGGTGCCGCGCGTGCTACCGCCGTCGCCGACGCCGTCGCCCGACCCACCTGACAGACCACAGTGGAACTTCCGCAAAGCAGACTTTACTAAGTTATATTCTTCTCTTGCCTCTCTTGATTGGAGCGATCTATATGCATCCGATGACGTTGATCAAGCCACTGATTTTCTGTATAATAAGTTATATTCATGCATAGGTGATTGCGTTCCAAGTAAGCAGCGTAAAGGCGCGAGGACTCGGTATGTATATCCGAAGTGGTTCACGCCCGACATCATACGCAACATTAAGAACAAATACTTTCATCTCAAACGGTATAGAGCTGAGGGCAAGGAGTTTAATAAGGAAATGTTCCGTTATTATAGAAGTCACGTTAAGTACTTAATAGACAAAACATACTCTGAGTACATACGACTAGCTGAGAATGACATCAAAAGTGACCCCACTACTTTTTGGAATTTCATTAGGGACCAACGGACGACGAAACAGACATGTGACGAATATGACTATGACGGCAAGACGGTGACGGGAGTGGATGCGGCCAACGCGTTCGCAACTTACTTTCAGTCAGTGTTCCTGCCAGACAAACCGACACTTGACGCTGACGCCGCCGAGCGGAGAGCAGGACCGGGTAACAGCTCGTCGCGTGTGGCGATTGACTGCATTACAGTGACTGACATACGACGTGCAGGGCGGCGACTTAAACCTCGCTCCTCTGCAGGGCCTGACGGCATTCCGCCTTTCCTAGTTAGAGACTGTTTATCTGCACTTGAACTACCACTCGGGTACCTTTACAATTTAGCCCTAAAAACTGCAGTCTACCCAAGGCACTGGAAAACGTCGCGAGTCACTCCTGTGCTCAAAGACGGCTCCAGGTCGGAAGTAGAAAATTACAGACCTATAGCCGTCCTCTCGGTATTCGGGAAGGTGTTTGAATCTATCGTCAATCATCATATAACGGAACAAATACGCGGGCTACTATCCGACTGCCAACATGGTTTCCGCCCTAGACGTTCAACACTAACTAACCACATTAACTTTGTAAACTATGTGACGTCAGCTCTCGATAAGCACACACAGGTTGATGCGACTTTTTTCGACTTTAAGAAAGCTTTCGATAGAGTCGACAATGACGTCCTGTTGGAAAAGTTTGCATCCATAGGGTTTACACCGAACTTAATTCGCCTATTTGCGAACTACTTCTCAAATAGAGTTCAGTACGTGAGGTTGGACGGTAATAGTTCTGAGCCCTATGAGACCTGCTCGGGTGTCAGTCAGGGTAGTACTCTTGGCCCCACTCAGTTTCTGATAATGATTAACGACCTTCCCGATGTCGTCGGGACGGCTGAGTGTTTGATGTTCGCGGATGACCTGAAGCTGTTCATGCGCATAGGCTGTGAGGATGATATTGGGCGTCTGCAAAGTGACGTTGATAGAGTGGTGGAGTGGAGTGAATGTAACCACTTGGCGTTTAATAGCGCCAAGTGCAAAACCATGACATTTACTCGATCTCGGGCGCCGCTCCATCATGACTACACTATTGCTGGGGCTGGGTTTGTGAGGGTTACCCAAATACGTGACTTAGGACTTTTACTTGACTCTGAGCTTACCTTCAACGACCACATCCGGGAGACTTGTAGGAGAGCCTTCAGATCTCTTGGATTCGTAATGCGACAGGTGACTCGGTTTAAGGACATATCTACATTAACCTCTTTGTATAATGCATTTGTTCGGAGTAAATTAGAGTACAACGCAATCATCTGGGACCCACATGAGGCTAAATATACACTCATGCTGGAAAAAGTCCAAAGAAAATTTGCTAGACTTCTTTACAAAATTAAATATGGGTATTATCCCTACTTATTCCCGTCTCTATTTGTGGCAGGGATGGTGGGGGTAGACACCCTAGAGCTGAGGCGGAAGATGTCCCTGTTGGTGCACTTCTATCTCCTCCTCCACGGCAAGGTAGATAATCCGGTGGCACTGCGAAGTGTTGCCCTTAACGCGCCGCCTCGGTACGCGATGTTACGATCGCGCCCGCTCTTCGCTACGGGTGTTGTTCGTACACAGCATGCCCGTCACGCACCCACTTATCAGGCACTCACTCTACTCAATGCCTGTGTTGCTCAGCAGCCAGATTTAGATATTTTTAGTATGCCGATCTATATGTTTTTTAAAATTGTGTACTTGTTTTTAAATAATCTGTGATTTGTAAATTTATATAATAAGATATTGTGTTTGTCGGTATTTCATTTTTTTTTGTTTATTTTTTAAGTGTTAACCAATTTATAATATATATATATATGTGTGTATGTCATGTTACCGTTAACGCTCACATGATTTGGTCTCAAGACTGTAAATGTGACCTGTAATTACCAATAAATCTTTTTAAATCTTTTAAATACTCCCTCATGAAATCGACGTATTTTTGTTTAAATACGGCGTCCCTTGACATCCTACGCTCCATCGACATCAATCTCGTCTCAGCCATCTTCCTAGATTCTCCTAGTGGCGGTCGATCGGCCCTGAAAGGCAGTCGAGTTACAAAACGACCAGAACGAAGGCGACCAGTACTATTCTGGTAAAACAACTCGCACTCTTCTTCGTCTGCGTCGACTCGACGAGCGGTGGGAGGTTCCTCTATCTCCCAGAAACGTTGGATAGCGTCTGACAACGCTGAGCCAATAAGTATGCCATCTGACTCGGCAGGCCTAACCATTGGCAATGCCGGACCCATGATCACGTGACCAAACTTAGTATCCACAGCAATCAACCCGTCCGGCTGAAGAACTCGCCGATCCGACAACAGAAACCTACCCAGAACGTCTGCTCCCAGTAGCAGGTCGACCGGGGCTGGAGTGTCAAAATCGGGATCCGCCAACTTGAGTCCTGACGTCAGGAATCGAACGGCCGGATTCAACTTCACCAAGGGGTGTTTGCCCATGACATGCGTCATTACTAAAGCTTGCACGGATGTTTTTGTCAAAATGTCATAACGTGGAGAGAACGTGATCACCGATTGACCAACTACATTCGTAACCGTAACATTCCCCACGCCCCGTATTGATTTATTATACCTATTTACCTTGAGGCCCAACCATTTTGCTAAATCGTTCGATACAATGCAGCCCTGAGCTCCAGAATCTAATAGGGCGCGAACGTATGTTGGGTTGCCCGCCAAATCCCAAACAAGCACAGAGGCGATCGGTAACACCACCGTCTCCGGTTGGGGGGCAACCAATGGTTGGGCCGCAAATTCCTAGCGAGGACCCCCGGGGCCCCACTGTGCCTGTAACCGATCAGGTAGGCAGCTATACGCCAGAGGGTCCCATTGTACAAGTGGCCCACGCGCCGGTTCCATTGCCACCCTACGACGCCCCCCGAAGGGGGGTGGGCGTGAATTCAACCGCGGCCGCTCCATGAGCGGGGGGGACATCACATGCGACCGACGAGGACGAGGCGACGAGCGGGGCGACAACTGAGGCGGCGTCCGAACCGCATCCGCATAGCTCGAAGGTGTCCCATGCCACCCGCCCGTTACGGCCTGCTCAACATACCCAATGTCCCGCTGAGTCGGATGCTGAGTCGCAACCGAAAACTCAGGGCCCCCCATGTGATGACCCTGAGTGCGACCCTGCACCCCTGGGTGGCCACGTGCTTGTGGCCCCATTGCCCGCTGAGTCGGATGCTGAGTCGCAACCGAAAACTCAGGGCCCCCCATGTGATGACCCTGAGTGCGGCCCTGCACCCTAGTACCGCCCTGTGCACGTGGGGACATTGGCCCCTGAGTTGCGCTCCGAGTCGCAAACGAATTCTCAGGGCCCCATGCCGTGTCACCCTGGGTACGGCCCTGTGGACGTGGGGACGTTGGCCCCTGAGTTGCTCTCCGAGTCGCAAACGAATTCTCAGGGCCCCATGCCGTGTCACCCCGGGTACGGCCCTGTGGTGGCTGTTGGCCGGACCGGTTCATGCACAACAGATTGTTGTGGGCCCCACCACAATATCCGCACATTTTTGTGCGCGTGCAGTCCCTAGCCATGTGTGGCCCGAGGCACAGGAAACACCAGCTCCGCTGCTTGGCCATCCGGCGCCGTCCCTCAACCCTAAGTTCCCCGAACTTATTGCAATTGGCCACAGCATGGCCAATCTGCCTACAACATGGGCAGGTCTCACTATGTGGGGTCAATGCACTCACAGTCCCATACGACTGCCGGTTGGTGCGGTCCTTCCTCGTCGGAGGGCCCCTACTCACAGCGCTCCCGGCAGCTCTCTGTGGCTCCGAAGGATGGGTGACCGTCAACCCCAAATTCTCTGCCCGTCGAGCCTCCTCTTCCAAGAATCCGACCAAGTCGGAGAAGGCGGGCAGGTCCTCGGCCGACCTCCCGTGAGACTGTTCGAAACGAGTCTGCACGTCAGCGGGTAGGCGGGAAAGTACAATGTACAGCAGTAGGTACGACCATTCACCAACCGGAAGTCCAAGATTCTCTAGGGCCTTGGTGACGGACAACAACGGGTTCAAAACCTCCGTCTGTATGGCCCCGACCTTGTTCACAACCGGGATACTAAACAAACGGTTCAGTTGGGCATCGGCCAACCTCCGTTTGTTATGGTAACGTCTGACCAACAATTGTCTGGCCGTTTCATAGTTACCCTCCGTAACTGTCAAATGAGCGACCAGCTCCCTAGGCTCACCCCTCAATGCTGCCACCAGCTGAGCCATCTTGACAGACTTGGTAATGTCCGATCGCATGTGCACCAAACTGTCGAACAGATTGATGAAGCTCATCCATTCACCGGACACTCCGTCAAAAGTAGGCATAGTTATGGCCGGTAACCTGGACCCTGAACCCTGAAGCGGCAGAGGTGCTTCAATGTCACCACCATGGCTGGACTCGCGCTGTCTACGTATGTCCGCAGCCTTCTGCGTGATAGCAGCTGCCATCTCCATACATTGGTCGACATCCCCTAGCAACCGTGACAGCCTGTCAGGTGCGCAACCATCAACTGATTCCGCCTGCGCGGACAATTCGAGCACCCTATTGTAACGTTCCTTAACGTCCATAGACCGCTCCAATACCACATCATGCCTATCTAAACGGTCTATCAGACCGTGTGCGGAGGAAAACCATCTGAGTTCCTTAGAAACACCCTTCTGGATTTCAGATAACGACATGATCGGAACGATACTTACTCACAATTTGCAGTAACTCAATTATATTGGACCCTCCAGTCTACAACCCAAACGAGGGAACCCTAAACCACAACTTAAACAATGCTGTTTTCCTTAAACAATAGGAACCGAGTTTTATATCTATATAAATTCTGTAATACAATTTAGTTTCCCTATATCATTATAACACACACAGATAGTCAATATTAGTTCAAGTTATAAATTGCTATAAACTGAAAACAATGTAATAGCCTGCTATCAATAGATGTAACTACCTATGTTAACCAAACATTCATTAGCATTACTAGACCACTAATAGATTGACTAACTGGTACTTCAATGCAAATTTCAATTCACCTACAATGTACCTAAGTTGAGTACCTACTATTCTGAGTCACATCTCAGTACAACTGGTCATTTAGGGAAAACTGTAATATCTGTCTGTCTACTACCAGCAATAGACTTATAGCTTACAATACTACCAATCTATGTGGATACAGGAACAACACCAAGTTAGCTAATAACCGCCTATACCTACAGATTGATAGTCCCAAATCGTGGGTTCCTGGAGCCCTTGACGGCTGCAAATCTCAGGAAACCACGCTCTGCTACCAAATTGTTCAGGCCTCTCGGCACCTAATGACCTCGCAGGGGCCCATCAGCTACGAGGTAGCGTAGCGATCAGATGCCAAGAAGTGTGAACGTCGGCGATTCACCGAGCTAATACTTATGGAGTCGATCTAACCTGGTCTGTGCTTCGGTCCCGTCAACTTCCTGTCTCTCTGCAAGGCCCGGGTGCACCCTAGGCTCTTCTTGGTAGACAGGTTCTTCAGCCAACCAGGTATGACTGGCAGGCCAGCTTCGACGAGCACAGTGTTCCAACACAGGTTATGTTACGTGGGAAAAACCAATCGGCCACGTAAATGCGAACTTTATCTGGTTCGGGGAACCACAACACACTCAGCTATATAGACAATCCTGAGGGGAACCCGAATACATTCCAGATGGCTTGCGATTTAATTTCAATACCCTAATCCAATACGCGTTACATTGCGAGGGCTTTTCGTCTGTCAGTTGTCAAAAACTGCAAGGTTGGCAGCAACGTCAAATTCAAAATGGCCGTTCCGAAACCATCGATCGAATATCGATTTGGAATCGAACAGTGGACCTTCAGCCCACCGATTTGCCCCCACTGGGGTGGGATTTTTGAGGCCGTAGTTAAGTCAGCTAAGACGCACTTGGGGCGTATAGTAGGTCAGACCGCGCTGACTTTTGAGGAGCTCGCGACATTGTTTTGTAAGATCGAGGCCGTTCTCAATTCGCGACCGTTGTGTCTGCTCAGCTCGGATCCAAATGACCTGGAGGCTCTGACCCCAGGCCATTTCTTGATAGGACAGCCACTTAACGCGTTGCCCGAGCACCCCTTCGAGGGAGTGAAATTGTATCGGTTGTCAAGGTATCAGATGTTGCAGCAGTTTACTCAGAATTTCTGGAAGCGTTGGTCGCTCGAGTATCTGCATATCTTACAACAGCGCCTTAAGTGGACTGACAAAACCAGCCCCCCTAGTGTTGGTGACCTCGTTCTGGTTAAGGATGCTAACCTACCGCCACTACGTTGGCGCAGGGGGCGCATTGTTAACTTGTTCCCTGGCAAGGACGGGACCCCCCGGTCTGCAGAGGTTCTAGTAGGAGGCTCGGTTCTAAAACGAGCGGTAGCAACGTTGTCTCGGCTGCCCGTAGATTAGGGGACAGGTGGGTGCCTGTCCGGGCGGGTGATTGTTCGATTCCAAATCGATATTCGATCGATGGTTTCTGAACGGCCATTTTGAATTTGACGTTGCTGCCAACCTTGCAGTTTTTTGACAACTGACAGACGAAAGCCCTCGCAATGTAAACGCGTTTTGGTTAGGGTATTGAAATTAAATCGCAGGCCATCTGGAATGTATTCGGGTTTCCCTCAGGATTGTCTATATAGCTGAGTGTGTTGTGGTTCCCCGAACCAGATAAAGTTCGCATTTACGTGGCCGATTGGTTTTTACCACGTAACATAACCTGTGTTGGAACACTGTGCTCATTGAAGCTGGCCCGCCAGTCATAGGAGGTTGGCTGAAGAACCTGTCTACCAAGAAGAGCCTAGGGTGCACCCGGGCCTTGCAGAGAGACAGGAGGTTGACGGGACCGAAGCACAGACCAGGTTAGATCGACCCCAATTACTTCAGCTCGGTGAATCGCCGACGTTCACACTTCTTGGCAACTGATCGTTACGCTACCTCGTAGCTGATGGGCCCCTACGAGGTCATTAGGTGCCGAGAAGCCTGAACATAGTTTTTATTGGAACCTTGTAGTAAGTTGTCCAGTTTCCAGTGGATTTTATCGATCGATTCCCACTTGTTTTTCAGGATGCTGAGGTGGTCTTCTAAATCCCATTTTTCGGTCATCGCTTCCAAGTTGATCTTGGATACAGCTCGATATAATGCGTTGAAATTGCATTGTTGTTGACGGAGAAGTTCGTCCTTTTCAGACGTCGACTTATCATCAGTCCCTTGGGGCGGCGAAGGTGATGATTTGGGAAGCCCGAAGGTCCCCAAGGATGATTCTCCAGTTATAGTTATTTTTGGAGATTGCACCACTGGTGCTGGTGTAGTTTTGCGAAGTTTCATAGCCTGCATTGTTTCTTCGTAACTCCTTTTAGTTATTTCGAAGACGTTGTCGACGAAGTAAGTGATGTCCTTATCCTCCATTGTTTGCAGGATGGCATCATTCTCTAGAAAATCTTTCCAGTGAGTCTCTAGAGCCGTTATGCGTTTACTCAAGTATTCGAGGGTTTTCCTTGATTCCCCATCTTTCTTGAAGTTCACGCAGATTTTCTTGATGTCTTCATAAGTTTTCTCTTGACGAGTAATAACTTCATCAAAGTGCGGTTTCATGGTTCTTCTTTATTGAAGTACGCGCGTTGTTAATGTCCCGAAAGCAGTTGTCGAAGAAAGGAAAATCTTCCTATCGGAATTAACTGGTGCGAAAGATCTCCTGGCCTAGAAGACTCCTCACGCCGTAGTTAGTCGTAGCCGCGGACCGTGGTTTAACGACGTATCCCGACACCCGTAGTTATGTTGTAGTTGAAGAGCAGTAGTAGTTGTTCTTCTCGTAGAAATTTCTGAACACGTAGTTATGCGTATAGGGTTGTAAGTCCTGACGCAGATGTTCAGTACTTATCCTGTAGCTTCGTATGTAGCTCCAGTAGTTATCTTGAACACGTAGTTATGCGTATAGGGTTGTAAGTCCTGCCGCAGATGTTCAGTAGTTAGTAGTTCTTCACCGATAGTCAGGGTTTACTGTTCCCGAATCGAAAGATATCCCTTTATGTTGCACTCACAATCCCTGTTACGGTATATGCGTCTTCTCAATTCGACTAGTGAGACCCGCTGGTGGGAGGCTAGCGAACCGATACGCTACCGAAACAACAACGTCGGGCTCTAATATGTATTATTAAAGAAAAAAGTAAGGTACATAAACAATGGAAGCGATTCAACAATCCTAACGATTACAGTACTTTCTCTCTATTTAGAACAAGACAAAAATCACTTCAGGATGAATGTTACAAAACTTATTTAAACAGGGTACAAGCTACTATTAAGAACGACCCCAAGTACTTATGGACATATATCAAATCTAAAAGGAAAACAGACTCTGGGTATCCCAGTTCTATGATACTAGAGAGTAAAAGACTAAACGGAGAGAAAGAAATATGCGATGGCTTCAGTATGTTTTTTGAAAAGATGTTTAGGAAACCAGCAGCTTCGTACCCTGACCATCGCTCCTCAACCACATTTGAAAACTCTATTAGTACTTTTACCATTTCTGAAGGATTGATTGTCCAATTGATTAAAAATCTCGATACGAATAAGGGTGCTGGGAACGACGGTATTCCACCAAACTTTATTAGGAGATGTATAAAATCTATGACGATACCCCTTGGTATTATATTTAACAGATCTATCCGTGAGGCTGCTTTTCCTTCAAAATGGAAACAAGCTTACATTGTACCGGTACACAAAAGGAATTCCAAATTGGACGTGGAGAATTACCGACCAATTTCTATCTTAAACACGTTCGGTAAAATGCTAGAGAAAATTGTATTTCAACATATTTACCCCGTAGTGATGCAAGGCATCCCAGAAGAACAACACGGTTTTATCAGAGGTCGGTCCACCACGTCCAACCTGGCCATTTTCACCAGTGACGTCCTCCAAGGGATGAGTTCTCATGGTCAGGTCGATGCAGTGTACACCGATTTTGAAAAAGCCTTTGATCGTGTGGATCACGTGATCCTGCTCCGTAAACTTCACGCACTGGGCATACGCGGGGACTTGCTGCGGTGGACTGACTCATATATATCCAACCGTCGACAGGCCGTGGTTATAGGTGGATTTCGGTCTGATTACATAAACGTACCCTCTGGTGTCCCTCAGGGCTCTCTGTTAGGACCCCTACTCTATGCAGCATACCTGTATGACATTAAAGAGTGCTTCAAAAACGCCAAATTTCTGTTATATGCTGACGATAAGAAAATTTATATGAACGTCCGAAGCAGAAATGACTTAAATCTTCTACAAGAAGATTTAGATAGACTGACTGCCTACTATGATAAAAACCGAATTGGCGTCAATATGTCAAAATGCGTACACATAACTTTTACAAGAAAGACCAATCCAATTTCTTCTGACTTTAGCCTGAACAATACAGTAATAAATAAAAGTGACACTGTGAAAGATCTAGGGATTATTCTCGACCCAAAGTTAACATTCACAGCTCATTTTGAACATATCATAAAGAAGGCCTACCGAAACTTAGGATTCGTCTTTCGTACATGCAAGGAATTTACGGATACCATCTGTATTAAAATCATTTATTTTGCCTATGTACGTAGTGTTTTGGAATATTGCAGTCCAATTTGGAATCCACATTATACCACACACGAAAATGATATTGAACAAATCCAGATGAAATTCCTTAAATTCTTGGACTGGCGCACTAAAAACACTCGTACAGAATACCCCGCCACATGTAGCCGCTACAACTTACTAACATTAAAAGATAGACGTGTCCTGGCTGACATGTCACTCTTACACGACGTATCCAGCGGCGCACTAGACTGTCCAAGACTGGTAACAGAGATATTATCACTTGCTGCTCCGGCTAAACGCACTCGACATACTAAACTTTTCTTTATACCCTACTGTCGCACCAATTATACGTCGAACTGTACCTGTCATAGGCTTCCCCGTACTTTTGATAAACGTTTATCGGACCTGGACCCATTCTGCACGTCAAAGGCTCCATTTAAATGGCAAGTTACACAAGAACTGTTGGGAGAATCACAGGTAGACTCACTTTAGGATGTTACAGGAATCTGTCCCATGTCAACCCTCCCTATATGCGAACGTGGCGCGCGCGCTTCTTTTTTTTATTACGTATAGTCATTTGTTTTGTTTTTGTCCTCTCCACTGCACTCACCGGCAAATACATACATACACACACACACACACACACACACACCCTCGCACACAACACAAATACTTACCACATCCACACGCAATCACTGTTTTTTGATACATTGTTCTAGATATTGTTGCTCTTTTAGCTCAACTTCATAACCGTCACTTAATTATTGTAAACTGTGTACATAGTGAAATCCGTAATTGGCCTTATTTTAAGTTTATGTTTCCGACTAGCTGTAAGAATGGCTGTGTGATTTTTGTTCATTAATAAAATAAAATAAAATAAAAAGATAATAAGATACACCAAATGAATACCTTTCGAAACCAAGAACGTAAAACACTGCGCCAATGTCGTTGTAGGCTCGAAGGACCAAAAAGATGTATGGGCCACAATGAGGATAGTTGGCTCGTACACCCGAAGTAGTTGGGAAATATTTTGTTAGTTAAAGATGAGCACCAAGTAGACACGAGTAGTTTATTTTGCTGTTAATTGGTAACTAAATAATACTATGTTCAATAAGGTATAACATAAACTATAAAATGCAACCTAAGATATAAAAAGCAGGTGAATGACGCGCACGGAATATGTACGCGTTGCTAGACCGTACAAGACATTTTATTGGGTGTTGATGCCTTGGGATACCTGTTAGTGCCAGGTGTCCACGTGTTGCAGGCGACTGGTCTGGTTTCGGTCAACACCAGACTGGGCCATGCGGTAATGGGTCCGGTCATGCCGGCTGCCCCACGCCTAGCGCCTAGTAGTCCCTTATTCGGTTCCGTACTCTCGGAGGTGATACAGAAGTTTTGGGAGGTGGAGGAACCACCTACGGTCCGCCGGTTGGACCCGGTTGAAGAAGAGTGTGAACAGTTTTATCGGAACAATACTGGTCGCCTTCGGTCAGGTCGATTTCTCACACGTCTTCCATTCCGGAGTGATCGCCCACCGCTGGGCAGTTCACATCATGCAGCCGAGACGCGGCTTCTGTCGATGGAACGACGCATGAAGCGTGACGGGATTTTCCGGTAGAAGTACGTCGACTTCATGCGGGAATACGAATCGCTCGGCCACATGTCGGTTTCGGGTATCGACTGGAAGCGTGACGACCACTGCTTCCTGCCTCATCACGCGGTCTTGAAGACCCCGGAGGGCAAAATACGGGTAGTGTTTGATGGATCGGCATCAACATCTAACGGCATGAACCTGAACCAGTGTTTGCATTCAGGGCCGAAGTTGAACCATGACATCGCGGATGTTATCACACGGTTCCGTCGACACAATGTTGTGTTTGTAGCTGACATCCGGATGATGTTTAGGCAGACGGTCATTCACCCTGACGATAGACGGTATCAGCTGATACTGTGGCGAGAGAGCCCAGATCAGCCCATCAGGGTGTACGAGCTGAACACCAACACGTACGGGCTACGGTCTAGTCCTTATTTGGCGATTCGCACTCTGCAGGAGTTAGCGGATCGAGAACGGTTAAATTTCCCTAGAGGAGCAGCGATCCTGGAGCAGGATCTTTCGTAATTCGTAATTCTTTATTGCACTCACATGACTGTAAAAATAGCTTATGATATAAAAGAAGTGTACAAAGGCGAGCTTATCTCTAAATAAGAGATTTCTTCCAGCAAACCATGTTGGATAGGAGACGGAGATGATAGGTAAGGGAAAGAATTGCGCGTACAATTAAGACTATATTCTAATATAATACATATTACACATACATGAAACCCTATTGCTAAGAAATATAGACTACATACACAGTTACATAAATACAGCATATCAATAAATATCTTACAAATATACTAATACTAATACATTATATAGCTAAATAGAAAGAGAAAGATAGTGCTTCTTTAGTCGGTTCTTAAAGATATTCAGTGATGGACTGTCCCTGATGGTGCAGGGAAGTTCATTCCACAGCCGTATAGCGCGGATTCTAAACCCGTGCTCGTAGGTTGCAGGGGAGCGTTGTGGGGCTTTAAGCATAGTAGCCATGTGAGTTCTCCGAGGCCTGCATGAAGAAGGAAATTCGAAGCGATCACGCAGGAAGTTAGGGTACCGAGGGTTCTACAAAATATTGTAGAGCAGGCATAGGATATGAGAGTCCCGTCGAAGACGAATCGGAAGCCAATTCAACTCCCTGCGATGTTGAGAAACGTGATCATATTTTCGCAGTCCGAAGATGAACCGAATCCCGAGGTTTTGAAGTCGTTCGAGTTTGTTCAGTTGCTCTTCATTTGCGCTTACCCAGCAAACATCAGCATAGTCAATGAGGGGAAGTAAAAGAGACTGGGCGAGAATAATTTTGGTCTGACGAGGAAGAAAGTTCTGAAGTCTCCTGAGAGAGTGAAAGGTAGCGTAAACTCGCCTGCTGACCTCTCTGATATGCGTTGACCAGGTTAACTGGTTATCGAAAACAACACCCAGGTTTTTCGCAGTGTCGCTATAAATGATTACGGTACCGTTATAAGATACAGGAGGGACAGACTGTTGCTTCAACAAACATAGTGAGTGTCTGGTACCTATAATCATGGCCTGGGACTTGTTTGGGTTAACCAGTAGCCCAAATGACGAGGCCCATCCTCTAATACCCTCTAAGTCAGCGTTTAACGCCTCCACAGCGGAGTTTACATTATCGGGAGAGAAGTGGCGATAGATTTGTAAGTCATCCGCGTAAAGATGATAAGAAGATGAGAGGGCATCGGAGATGGAGTTAATAAATATAGAAAATAGAAGAGGAGAGAGAATGGGGACCTTGGGGGACACCGGAGGTGAGGTCACACCAATCCGTGCAAGTCGTCTCCGATTTGATACGCTGTTTGCGGTCACGAAGGTATGAGTCGAACCAGCTGACAGAATGGGAAGAGAGATTAAGAGATTTGAGAAGTTCAACGAGAATGTCAAAGTCAACACAGTTAAAGGCACTGCTGAAGTCGAGCAGGGTAAGCACCGAAAGCTGCTTCTGATCCATGGCAACCTGAATATCATCCGTCACTTTAAGTAGAGCCGTAACTGTGCTGTGACCCGGTCTGAAGCCTGATTGAAAAGGATTTAATAGGTTGTTAGAGGATAGATATTGGGAGAGCTGGGTATGGACAATGGATTCGAGGACTTTTGATAGGATCGGCAAGATGGAAATCGGGCGATATTCTTTGAAGCAGGTGGGATTGGATGATTTAGGGAGAGGGATAACTAATGCATGTTTCCAAGCAGTAGGGAAGGAGCAGTTTGAAAGGGAAAAATTTAAAATGTGCGTTATGGATCTCTACGTGGACGATATCTGTACCGGTGCAGACTCCGTAGAGGAGGCGCTCGCTCGACGGGACGAGCTAGTTGAGCTCTTACGGGGTGGAGGTTACGAGCTCCGGAAATGGATGTCGAACTCTCCAGAGTTACTGTCTTCCAGATGCCATCTACTACCAGCAGGATCCCCACATTTTCGAAAATCTGGAAAATCCGAATATGTTGTCGGTATTAGGCGTCCAGTACCAGCCGGTGTCAGACATGTTTTCGTATCGGGTCGAGTTGGACTCCCCGAAGGTCTGGACGAAACGGAACGTCCTTTCAACGGTAGCTAGGACATTTGATCCAAACGGGTGGATCACCCCGGTAACATTTCAGCTCAAGTGTTTTATGCAGCAATTGTGGTCTGCTGAGCTGAA
Source organism: Argyresthia goedartella (assembly GCA_949825045.1). Lineage (NCBI taxonomy): Eukaryota > Metazoa > Arthropoda > Insecta > Lepidoptera > Argyresthiidae > Argyresthia > Argyresthia goedartella. Next base: position 26,494,409 of record OX463812.1, on the reverse strand, counting down.
ATGGGACGACCCGATCGGCGGGTCATTGAGCTCAGAGTGGGAATCGTTCTTTTCGACCCTCCCTGGCATCAATCGGATTTCACTGCCACGGAGGTTGGTCCCCACCAAACGATACACCGCCACCCTGCATGGGTTTTGCGATGCCTCGGAGAAGGGCTACGGAGCTGCGGTGTATCTGCGTACGGTCGACTCCTCGGGGGAGGTTGATGTGCGGTTGGTCATGGCCAAGAGCAAGGTTGCGCCGTTGCGCACTCGCTTGACCATTCCCAAATTAGAGCTTTCAGAAGCGGCTCTCCTGACTCGTCTGGTCAACCACACGATGACGGTTCTTCGTGGGTCAATAGCGTTAGAAGATACGGTCTACGCTTGGACGGACAGCCAGATCGTGTTATGCTGGCTGAAGGCTTCAGTTCACAAGCTGGAGATTTTTGTGGCGAATCGGGTTTCGCAGATTTTGAATTCGGAGGTTCCCTTAATCTGGAGACATGTTCCAGGGGAAATGAACCCAGCAGACTGTGCGTCTCGTGGGTGTCACGCTCCGGAGTTAGTTGGACATCCCTTGTGGTGGGGTCCAAAATGGTTGACTCAAGCCGAATCGAATTGGCCAATGAGTCCACGCGTTACCTCGGCGAACGGCGCCTTGACAGTCGGTGTCTGTACGACGCAACCAGAGCCGGAAGAGGAGTTCAGCCTGCTGGATCGGTACAGCTCGCTCGACAAGCTGGTCAATGTGACCGCCTGGATCTTCCGATTTGCGCGGAATTGTCGCAATTCTGAGGCGCAACGGGTGCGGACACAGGTCCTGACACCACGGGAACGGAACCATGCGTTGTTCGCATTGGTACGGAACGTGCAGACGGTGCACTTTAAGTCCGAACTGGACATTCTGAGACGCGGACGCGTCCAACTGAAGGGAGCTGTGGCTCGGCTCAACCCGTTTATTGACCCTCAAGGATTGCTGAGGGTAGGAGGTCGGCTGCGGAATGCCAACCTGCCTTATGCGGCTCGCCACCCGTTGTTACTCCCTAGGAAAGGCATGTTGGTCGAACTGTTGATACAGGATCGACACATTCGGAATGGGCATGTCGGATGCCACGCCTTGATGGCGTTTCTCCAGCGCGAGTTCTGGATTCTATCGGGAAGACGCTTAGTGCGTAGCGTCGTATTTCGGTGCCTGCCTTGTTATCGGGCCAAGGCGGCTACGATGCAGCCCCAGATGGGCGATTTGCCCTCGGATAGGGTTAACGAAATCCGGCCCTTTGCGGGTGTCGGAACGGATTTCGCGGGACCATTCATGGTCAAGTCTTCACAGCTACGGAACGCCAGATTAGTGAAGGCATACCTGTGCGTCTTCGTGTGCTTGGCCACGAAGGCAGTCCACTTGGAGGTGGTCAGTGACCTCACTACAGAGGCATTTATCGCATGTCTGGATCGGTTCGTCTCACGAAGGCCTCCCGACATTAATCCGTTCGGACAACGGCACAAATTTTGTCGGAGCCAGGCGATATCTGCAGGAGGTCACTCAATTCCTGAAGGGTAACCAGGACGCCATCGGTACGGCTTGCTCCCGACGAGGGAATGAATGGGTTTTCAGTCCGCCGGGATGTCCTCATTGGGGAGGAATTTTTGAGGCTGCGGTTAAATCGGCTAAGTCGCACCTGACGAGGATCATCGGTGAGACCTCTCTACGCTTTGAAGAGCTTGCGACGCTGTTCTGTAAAATTGAAATGACACTGAACTCGCGTCCGTTGTGCCCGCTCAGTTCGGATCTAAATGATTTGGAAGCGTTGACGCCGAGTCACTTCCTGATAGGTCAGCCCCTTAACGCCCTGCCAGAATACCCATTCGGTGATGTTAAGTTAAGTCGGTTAACTAGGTGGCAGATGTTGCAGCAGATGGCTCAAGATTTTTGGAAACGGTGGTCCCTTGAGTACTTGCACATCTAGCAGCAGCGCCTTAAGTGGACTGACCGGACGAGCCCCCCTCAAGTCGGTGATTTGGTGCTGATTAAGGATGCGAACCTGCCATCATTGAGATGGAGACGAGGACGGATCGTCAATTTGTACACGGGTCGGGATGGCACTCCTCGATCAGCAGAAGTCAAGGTGGGGGACTCGGTCCTCAAGAGAGCGGTCGCAACACTTTCTCGCCTTCCTATTGATTAGGGACAGGTTCGGGCCTGTCCGGGCGGGTGACTGTTTATTATTTATGCTTCGGAACGCACCCCGGTTTTTTGTTGCGCGGATCGACCGCGAGTGATCGGGATATCACTAGCTAGCTGTCAGTTGTATAGAAAAAAAATGACTAGCTAACTGTCACTTTGCACATGGAAACATTGTTGGCGTCAAGGATCGGGGCCTTGGCTCAATGTTAATTATAATAATCTCGTTAATAATCGTCAAGAAATAAGTAGATTTCACGTCATCGTAGTGAGTGCTTCGTGCTGTGAAAGGTTGAAGTGGTTCGGTCACCAATTCGTCGCGTTCGGATAGCGACCCTTGTAGTCGGCAGCATCACGACGGCAACAGCAGCGGCCTACGACGCGAGTAAGATTCGATTCCCATCACCCCCCACCCTCGTGTTCCTCATCCCGTACTCCCGCCTCGAATTGAGCTTTCGAATGCCGGTCCACGGCGTCAAGGTCAGTACTGCTTGTGACATTCCACTGAAAAACAACCCTACCAAGATTCCACCCCTTTTCGGTTGAGGCGTGGATTTAACACCTACTAAGGATCCTCCGTGTATTGCAGACTTTCTATTGAAGCAGCTGGCTTCTTAATAGTTGTTTACAGCGAAATTCATTTGAGACTCTAGTAGCCAGTTTTCTACTAGGCATAGTATGTCTGCTCTGTATTGCTCCAAGAAAAGTTCTAGCTCTAGTAATTTGCCAGAAAAGCCACCTTGTAAGTTCTGATTTACTAAAACCAATTGCTTTATAGGGGACTTTTCTGTTGTCTGCCTTGACAGTTTAAATGAGTAGTCAAATCTAATTTACTTACATTCATCTTGGCTGTTTTTAAAACCTCAGCATACAAAGTTTTAGTATAATTATTTCTACATTCGTCATTTTCTACTGGCACCCTAGTTATTTTCTCGACAATAACATGGTCATAAATATTGAATGCCAATAATTTGGCAATCTATCGCTTAGATGACGCAGGTACATACATTGTATCCTTAGTCAGAATAAAATTTCGAATAAACTTATTCGTATCAAAATATAATACTCGGTCCCGATGGCCAAAGGTCAAGTTATACATAAGCCGATTGAGTCTAGAAATCCGGTAATTTTGTGCCTCTGATAGAGCTTTGGAATAGGGAAAACCACACACCACATTTTCCTTGCCCGGAGAGATATTATAGATTCAAATAACAACAGCAACAGGAAAGGCTGGACCTTTGCATGCGTATATTTCTCTTAGTTTGTCCCAAATGTCTTTAGCCGTTTTGCATTGTTTAATTTGCTTCAGTTGTGATGGAGCGATTATAAGGATAAGTGTAGACTTAGTTTGATTGTCTCCTTCGATGTCAGTAGCACCTGCAGTAGCGATTGGGGCGGTTTGCACGTGTTTCCAAAGTTTGTCTTTCACTAGCACAGCCTCAGCTTGTATTGCCCAAGTGTCGTGATTGTCCTTACTTAAAGGTTCAATACGTATCTTCGACATGTTTGAATATCTTGTAAGTTTTTGTTTTTGTAGGTTTTTTAAGTTTTGCGCGAATGCTACCATTTTAGTTTTTTGAAGTGTGTGCGGTGTGGAAGCGTTGAGTTGGAAGACCGTGGATTGATATGATTACCGTGAACCCTAAACACAACATGTACTACAAGTATAAACGTTTATAAACTGAATGTTTATAATCCGTGAGATTGGGCTGCTCCTGCGCCTTGGCAAAAAGTAGCCGGTTCAGCTTAGTGCGTCGCTCATTCAAATAAAACTTCTGCGGCTTACCGGGTAGTTCCAGGTCGGTGGTAGTAGCTGTTCGGCGCACGCGCGCCGCGCGCAGCAGCACATTCCACGTCCCGCGCCGCACCAGGCGCACCACCAGCGGCTGGTGCCTGTGCCCCTCGCCAGCGGCGGCGGGCGCGCCCACCCGTACCGCGCTCACCATGTCGCGTTCCTCCACCGTCACTCCCAGCTTCACCGCGAGGAGCGACACCAGGTGCACCGGATTCTCGCCGCTCACTTCCTCCACTTTGGTGAACTTGACGTCGTTCGCCAACATGTCATGGTCCCTATCATTGAGCTCCAGCTGGAGGTTGGTGATGGCCACCTCTAACATCTTCGTGCCCGAAGACACCACGGCATCGGCTACCCTCTTCTCGATGTCGTCGATCCGCCGCTCCACCGCAACGATACGCTGGTCTCAGGCTCCAAGGGCGGAGCGGAGTTCTTGTGTTTCGCGCCTGAATTCCCGCATTTCGTCGCGCGTGTCCTGCATTTCTGCCCTTAGCAACCGTACCTCCAGCAGTAACGCTTGCAGGGGGTCAGCGTTATCGTCATTATCGTGTCGCGGCCGCTTATGACCTATGGTGATGCTGCCGCCATCCAGCTGCTGCTTCTTAATTTGCGCCAGGTCTGGCTCTGACGTCGACATTGGAGACTTTGGCACCGGTTAAGGGGTAGTCGCTGTCGGAGTTGGTGGTGGAGAGCGCTGTACTCTGGACATCTTTAGTGGCACAGACGAAGATGATAGTACGAGCAGCACACTCAAGGAGGCAGACACGCGAAGCACGCAGGCGATGACGCTACCGCGGCGTAGCGCGCGTAGCATGCCTGCGTAGCACTCGTAGGCAGGCGCATGTGCCGATAGTGAGACGCAGATTCGGCGCACCGATCTCACCCTGATTAGCTTAGCGGTAGCATACCCGCTTCGCACGCGCGGTGCACTGGTTCGATCCTCAGCGAGGCCAAAAACGAATAGCCGATCTTCGACCTCGGCGCAGTACACGGAGACCAACTATCTCGCTCTAGGACCGCCCAGTGGGAAGAGCTAGTCCATAAGAGGCACAAACAAGTGTGACAAGGAATAAAAAATTCAGAACTGGACCCATCACAAATTTACTAAAACCAATTTTTAAAAATTGTGTCACTGTGGATTGTACGCACGTCCTCACGGCGCTGTAGCTCGCGAGACTCTCGCGCGTGTACTGATCTCGTGTGTAATATATAGATATGGGAGCGTATACTTCATAAAACATAAATCGCAAGTACTTGAGACGTTCAAAGAATACAATGGAAAACTTTACTGGCGACAAGATCAAATTTTTGCAAACTGACAACGGAACGGAATACATCTATAAATAATTTCTAAACTACCTAGAGGCAAACGGGATTGCGCAACGTTTATCGGAACCCTACACGCCACACCAAAATGGTCTTGCAGAACGGAAGAATCGGACTCTAGTGAAAAAAGCAAGAGCAATGCTTATTGATTCCAAAGCCCCGATGCATCTATGGGCTGAAGCAGTTAATACAGCTAACTATTTGGCGAACATAAGTATCAACAGCGCTTTTGGAAATCAAACTCCATTCGAACGATGGGTACTAAGAAAGCCCTGCGTCAACCACTTATACCCGTTTGGATCTAAAGGTTTTGTTCTGAAGAAAGGTCCGAAAGGACACAAATTGGCACCAAAAGCGACTCCTGGTTTTGTTTGTCGGTTACTCAGAAATCATCAACAACATCAGCTGAACGCAAGAGTGTGATATCAAAAGATGTCAAAATACTGAACTCTAACTTTTACGAATCAAACAATGACACAACTTCTCTAGAGCAAAACCAAACGCGACAAACAGAGATGATGGAAATTGAATTTGAGAATAATGAAGAAAACACAACTGAAAGCCATCTGAATGACATTTTTTTATGAAAAATCCCTCGAACAAGTAGACCAAATCGACAGCACATCTCCTGAAAACGTTGATACACCACAGCAAAACATTGATGAACCTGAAAATGTTGAACCTATAATATACCAATATACCAATGGTCTCTACGACACAGGTCATTGATACGTCCGCCACAACGGTACGATTACTTCGTGCTGCTGATGAAGTTAACAAACTCGGAGAACCTACTTCATAAAAGGATCCACTAAATTCTTCTGACAAGGACAAATAGCTCGAAGCAATGCTGAGCGAGATCTCATCCCTCGACGAAAACGAAACGTGGGAACTTGTTAAATTACCAAAAGGTACAAAAATCTTGCCAAGCAAATGGGTTCACAAAATTAAAACGAATCCAGACAGCACCATCGAACGCTACAAAGTGTTTGACCGTTCACCAACTGCTAGTTGTAGGCATTTCCCATTAGATGGCGCTGTCGCTATTTCCTACATCGCGGTATCAACATTTTTCTGTCTTAGCATAAGTAGTCTCGATATGTAATGTTTTGTATTCTATTTGCTACTGCAATATACGCTTTATTGACTATATGCATAGTATTATTTTTGGGAACTGGTTCGTTCATGGTCCTTCGAGCCGGATTATACTGTGGCTAAGGATTGTGTCGACTAAGTATCCACGGAGTGCCGACGCAGTGACCGATTGTCGCTGAGGGTGCTGAGCTGCTGCTGCTGCTGCTGCTGCTGCTGTGCTGCTGCTGCTGCCTTGCTGGTGCTCATCGGATCCTGGATGCTGAAGAGGAACTTCAACGTGACGCAAAATCAACGGAAATTCGTGTGTGAGTGAGTGAAGTGCAACTGTGAGTACATTTGAATACCTATATTAACTTAGTGCGATTTCAAGGAATTTGGGACTTGTAAAATTTTAGAGATAATGCATGGACTTGTAAAATTTTAAAGTTTAGTTCAGGACTTAGAATAATTTCGTTAAAAGTGATACTACGGGGAACCTATGCCCGATTTTCTATAGAATTTGAACTGTTTCAAACACTTAGAAAATTTTGAGAAATTTTGGACTTGTATTTTTTTCTAAAACTTTATCTGAAATTGCAACTTATATTTTTGTGGAGACATTTCTATAGGAACAGCAACTTAGTATTTTTGTTAAGAGTGCAGCTCAAAGACATATTTTGGTTAAATTAACTTGTAAATAAAGCAAGATGGAAGCAAATATCAAGGTACAAGAAGATTTATATAGAAGAATAAACAAAGCCAGAATAAATTTTAAGAAGTCTCCGAAAGATCGACTTGCTTCAACAGCGTACGTCAACACTAAATTGGAAGCATTGCTTGAATTGTGGTCTCAATTTTCGTTAACGCATACGCAGATAGTACATGATTCCGATGAGGCAGAGTTGCAGGCTAGTACATATAGCACAAAGGATCTGTACGACGATTGCGAAGAGCTCTTTATTCAGTACAAATGTGAACTACAAGATGCTCTCGACAAGTTTAAGGCGAAAGAAGTAAGCAAACCTTGTCCTCAAACGACCACAACCAAGGAGTGCAGTATAAAACTTCCGAAGATCACAATACCGGCGTTTTCGGGCAAGTATGCAGAGTGGACGAGCTTCCGGGATTTATTTACATCATTGGTACACGAAAACCAGGCGCTAGATGAGGTACAAAAACTTCATTACCTCAAAAGCCACTTGACGGGAGAAGCCGAACAACTTCTTCGTCACATGCCAATAACTCACGATAATTACAAATTATGCTGGAAGCAACTGGAAGACAGATATGACAATAAAAGATATCTCTCAAACTGCATATTAAGAAAATTTATGAGCCAAAAAAATGTCACAACTGAGTCTGCGAGCGCACTAAGAGAATTATTAGATAACACAAATGAATGTCTTGCTGCATTAAATAATTTAGGTATAGATGTTAGTACATGGGATGTCATTGTTATTTATATAATTAGTCTTAAGTTAGACAATGAGTCTCGAAAACAGTGGGAGCTAAAAGTCAGTGAAAGCGCAAACGTTTTGCCCACTCTCAATGAGTTCAAGGACTTTTTAGAAGTTAGATCACGTGCTCTCGAATTCATAGATCCTAAATTTTTTAAAAACAATGTATCACAGAAACCTAATCAGGTCAATAGCACTCCATGCGCCAATCCGAAAGTTCATGTTGTAGCAACCATGTCATGTTGTTACTGTACGGAAGATCATAAATTGAGCAATTGTAAAAATTTTGCAAAAACAGATACTGACACTCGTCGTAAATTCGTACAGTCCAACGGGTTATGTTTCAATTGTTTAGGAACAGGCCACTCAGTCTTCTCCTGTCGCCTCAATTCTAGGTGCAGAATATGTAGAAAAAAACATCATTCCCTCCTGCATCCCAAAAATACTACTAATTCAACTGAGCCCAACAGCTCAGGTGAACAGGGTGTTGCCCAAGCAACATCATCATTAACATCGCAAGTAGAAACTACTAGCAATGTTACAGCGTGTTTAGCAAATATGAATCAGCAAGTGTTACTAGCCACAGCATTGGTTAATGCTAATTCAAAGTCGGGTACGCTGGTAACACTCAGATGTCTCGTTGATCAAGGATCACAGGCTTCTTTCATCACGGAATCCGCTGTCCAATTACTCGGTCTAAAGAAAATACCACACAAAAGCTCCATTATGGGATTAGGAAGTGACCAAAATGCTTCTATAGCCTCGAAGTCGAGGGTTTCTCTCCACATTCAGGCACTTCATGATCCCAATGTTAGTTTGTGCATTCAAGCTATTGTGTTAAACAAGCTCACTTCAGTTCTTCCTGAAAGGAAAATTGTAATCGAGCTCTGGTCCGAGTTGGCAGGTATAGAGTTAGCAGATCCGTCATTTGGTACACCAAATAAAATTGATGTGCTCCTCGGAGCTGACATTTATGGTCAAATCTTGTTAGATGGAATTATCAAGGGTCCACCCGGTACACCAGTCGCGCAAAAAACCAAACTGGGTTGGATTCTGTCTGGTCCTACAGTGGTCCAAGACTTGGCATCTGACATACTACTCTGTAATTATGTCCAGTCCAACCCTGAAAATGATCTTCTGAAGAAATTTTGGGAAATGGAAACTGACGTTAAAGTTGTAGATTCTCAGACACAGTTTACAGAGGAAGAACAGAAGTGCGAACAAATATTCGCAGCAACTACGAAGAGAGATGAGTCGGGGCGGTATGTAGTAAATTTACCGTTCCGCGATGAGGATCCAGGTTCTAAATATGGAGACTCCAGAATGATTGCTGCCAAGAGACTACAGCAGCAAGAAAAAAGGTTAGAAAAGAATCCTATGCTCAAAGCACAGTATTCTGATGTGATATCAGAATATCTAGAACTCGATCATGTAGAAATTGTACCTGAGAGCCAAAGAGACAATCCAGATGCGGTATACCTACCTCATCATGCGGTAGTTCGAGAGGATAAAGATACCACCAAACTTCGCGTTGTCTTCAATGCATCGTCTTCTGGAACCAATGGTGTCTCTCTAAACGATGATCTTCTAGTAGGACCAACCCTTCAAGATGATTTACGGCATATCATCATGCGATGGCGACGCTATCCTATATGTCTAGTATCCGACATTGTCAAAATGTACAGGCAGGTGAAGGTGAATGCGCAGCAAACTGATTTCCTGCGTCTCCTATGGCGCGAGAAACCAGAAGATGAGATTCAACATCTAAGGATGTTACGAGTTACGTTTGGAACTGCCTCCGCACCTTACCTTGCTGTCCGCAGTCTACACCAAGTAGCATATGACGACGGCAAAGATTATCCTCTGGCATCTGAAAGAGTTTTAAAAGAATTCTACATGGATGATCTGATGACCGGCTGCAAATCTGTGGAAGAAGGAAAACAAATATATAAACAAATGACGGAATTACTAAAAGGTGGAGGTTTTGAACTGCAGAAATGGAGCAGTAATAGTGAAGAGTTGTTACAGGAAATAAACGAAGATCCCAAACCACAAGAAGGAAATTTAAAAATAAAAACAGATGCATGCATGAAGATTTTGGGGCTTACCTGGAATAGGACATCCGACGAGTTCGAGTACGCAGTGCAGCTGCCTCCTGTTTCAGTACCTGTAACAAAAAGAAAAGTAATATCCAACATTGCATGCCTGTTTGACCCTCTAGGGTGGTTGGCACCAGTAATAATTACGGCAAAAATATTCATACAAAAGCTATGGCTTTCAGGAATTGAGTGGGATGATGAACTACCAACTCAATTGCTGAAAGATTGGCTAAGCTACCGAAACTATTTAAGTCAACTTACCAAATTCAGTGTTCCACGATGGATCAACACCAATGATGACGATATACTTCGTGAGCTCCACGGGTTCTCTGACGCGTCAAATGAAGCTTTTGCTGCAGTTGTGTATCTACGCGTCGTAGATAGTCGGGGGAAGATATTCGTAACGTTGATCACGTCGAAGACGAAAGTTGCACCTATCAAGCAAATCTCTATACCAAGGTTGGAGCTTTGTGGGGCAGTGCTTCTAACTAGATTGTTAGTTGAAGTAGCTGAAATCATGGGTTTTGAGAAAAGAAACATCCACGCATGGACTGACTCGTCAGTGGTTCTTGCATGGCTCAATAGCAGACCCAATCGGTGGAAAACTTTCGTTGCGAACCGCGTATCGGAAATAATAACAGCATTAGAGCCACAACAGTGGTCACATGTGTCCTCAAAGGATAATCCTGCCGATTGCGCATCACGGGGAACAAAGAATCTGGAAGAAGAGCCTTTGTGGAAACAAGGTCCTACATGGCTGAAAGAAGAAAATATTGATTACAAAAAGATCAAGTCAACAGAAACACACTTAGAAGAAAATACTAAAAAGATTTGTTTGGTGAATCGCTGTAACAATGAAGAAGAATCAAACGCAGCCAAAGAGATTTTCTCAAGGTGTTCTTCACTAAGAAAATTGATCCGTGTTGTTGTTCTCTGCAAAAGATTCGCGAAGCTTTCCAGAAAGGAAAAAGTTAATACATGGATAGAAAGACATGAAATACAAGAGAGTTTGAAAATATGTATCAAGATTTGTCAAGGAGAACAATACGGTGAAGAAATCGAAGACCTGAAAAACAAAAAGGAGATTAGTAAAAAAAGTGTACTTACCACATTGAATCCATTCGTTGATGACGACGGGATCTTGAGAATCGGTGGCAGGTTACAGCATGCGCAACTCAGCCAAGATATGAAGCATCCAATCATCCTTCCAATGAAGTCGCACTTCACAGATTTGATGATAGTTAATGCCCATGAGAAAACGCTGCATGGAGGCCCACAGTTGATGCTCAACTACTTGCGTTCGAAGTACTGGATCGTAGGGGCTAAGCAATTAGTCAAAACCTTCGTTCGAAAATGCGTGCAATGTATTCGTCATGCTGCTCGCATCAGACATCAGCTTATGGGACAGCTACCATCAGCAAGGGCTACTGCTTCTCGTCCTTTCTTCAACAGCGGCGTGGATTATGCCGGACCTATCAATGTTCGTGTCTCAAAAGGTCGAGGCAATCGCTCCTACAAAGGTTACATCTGCTTATTTGTGTGTATGGCGACGCGCGCTATACACCTTGAAGTTGTCAGCGATTTGACATCTCAAGGATTCATAGCTGCATTCAAGCGATTTACCGCTCGTCGTGGTCACTGTGCAGATTTATGGAGTGACAATGGGACGAATTTTGTGGGCGCTGCACGCGAGTTAAAGTCCTTATTTGCTGAAGAAAAAGCAAGCATAGCAGTTGAGATTGCCGAACAACTGGCTAACAACGGCACAAGATGGCACTTCATCCCTCCTCATTCTCCAAACTTTGGAGGATTGTGGGAAGCGGGAATCAAGTCGACAAAGCACCATCTTAAACGGATCATAGGAAATTCAACTCTCACGTTTGAAGAGATGACTACGGTGTTGTCTCAAATCGAGGCTTGCCTCAACTCAAGACCTATTTCGAAAATAAGTGACAATCCAGAGGATCCAACTCCATTGACACCAGGACACTTCCTTATTGGAGAACCTCTAGTCGTAGCACCTGATGTCAACTATGAAAGGTCAAATGTGAACAGTCTCAGGAGGTGGCAACTCACCCAAAGGATGGTCCAAGAGTTCTGGCGTCGATGGGCAAGAGAATATCTGACGCAGTTCTACCATCGGTATAAGTGGACCAACAAAACCCCCGAACCGACTGTGGGCGATGTTGTGTTAGTGGTAGAAGATGATATTCCTCCAGCTAGATGGTTGTATGGCATGGTAGTAGACAAACACCCGGGACTGGACGGACTTGCAAGGGTTGTCAGTTTGAAATGTAAAGGTAATCTTATTAAACGACCAGTATCGAAATTGTGTTTTTTACCGGTATCTTCCGAGTAAAATCATGTAAAATAAGTTAGATGTTTAGTTGATGTACCGAAGGGTTCTGTACCTAACAGAAATAGTTAGTTTTAGTTTCGATTGTATGATTTTATTGTGTAAAAAAGCATACATTCTAGTATAGTAAGATATTTTTTTTTTGTCAACCATCAATTGGTTTGTTATGTTTATTTTGTTATGTATATACTACTTTGTTCATGATATATTTTAGGACTAGCCTGTTTGTGTCACGGTGGTCGGAATAAATGAAATATTGATTATTTCCTTGGTGGTCGGTATGTTTGACCGTTCACCAACTGCTAGTTGTAGGCATTTCCCATTAGATGGCGCTGTCGCTATTTCCTACATCGCGGTATCAACATTTTTCTGTCTTAGCATAAGTAGTCTCGATATGTAATGTTTTGTATTCTATTTGCTACTGCAATATACGCTTTATTGACTATATGCATAGTATTATTTTTGGGAACTGGTTCGTTCACAAAGCAAGATTGGTTATCAAAGGATTTTCACAGACACCGGAGTTGATTATGACAAAACATTTAGCCCGGTGTGTTAAGGTTTTAATTTCATATATTTACCTGCTTAGTAATTGTCTATTTTTGAATATATAAAAAAGAATGTTATTGTCACCTTGTCACTTTAATATAGAGAAAAATCAATGCTAGAAAATTGTTTCCAAAATGTTTTATGTTTATTTAATATACTGATTTATTTTTTTATTTTATTTTATTATATATTCTTAAGGAAGGTAACAGCTTTAATTCTTAATAATAACAGAAAAAATACATACCCATAAGCTAATAATAACCTCCCACAGATGAAAACCTAAGCATAAAAACTATAAACTACTCAACTACTTAATTAAGTGGCCTATCTTAAAGGGCACATAATTTTAGGTACAAGAAAACACAAACATCACACCACCACTAGTCATCCTTTAGAGAATTTACAAATTGCCTTGTAACATGAATCCTTACTGATTGAGCACTGCCACTAAATATGTCAACGCCATCATCACCCTTACCGCCACCACCACCACATACATACATCAAGAACGAATTCTCCCTATAATTACTATGCACCAGGGGCACCTGAAAGAGTGGACGCCTACGAGCACTGACGGTAGGAACTCTTAGGTTAATTCTACTGAGCAGGGATGGACAATCTACATTGCCTTTAACAATTTTCATGAGAAAAAGAATGTCCGCAACATCCCTGCGCAGTTTCAGAGGAAGTAGATGCATTTTAAGACAACGTTTGTCGTAATTGAGCTTTGGCAGCTTGAACTTGAAGCCAAGATACCTTGTAAACATCCTCTGAATACGTTCAAGTCTGTTGATGAAGACGTCATAGCATGGGTTCCAAACTTGCGACGCATATTCGAGATGGCTGCGAACATAAGCACAGTACAGTATTTTAATTGTTTTCATGTTTTTAAACGATTTCGATGGTCTCATTACGAAACCCAGTGATTTAGAGGCTTTAGTGACAATTGAATCAATATGACGATCAAAAATAAGTTTGCTATCAATAACAACACCGAGGTCCTTGGTTTCAAACACTCTCATCAGTGGCAGGGTTTTTATTTGGTAGTTCGCAAGAAAAGGATTCAAACTACGAGTGAATGTCACAAAAAAACAGTTAGCAGCATTCAAATCCAGCTTGTTGACAGCACAGTAAGTATCAAGCCTCAAGAGGTCACTTTGTAGGCGTTCAAAGTCACAGATATTATTCACAACCCTGAAAATCTTCATGTCATCGGCAAATAGAAGAAAATTTGAGCTATTGAAGCATTGGTAAATGTCGAAGATAAATAAAATGAATAAAAGTTGGCCCTAAAAGGGACCCTTGGGGTACTCCTGATGATACACTCGTCTATGACGATGAAAATCCATTGAGAACTACAGCTTGAGATCTTTGAGAAACATACGAAGAAAACCATTTAAGTAAATCACCTCTAATGCCAATCATATTAAGTTTTTTAATGAGGATATTGTGGTCAATCCGATCAAAAGCTTTGCTATAGTCAGTATAAATCGCATCAACTTGATCATGATTATCCATACGCTCACTTATGTAATCATGAAAAACTACCAGGTTAGAGACCGTCGACCTACCTTTTAAAAATCCGTGCTGATTAGGACTAAAACTAGATTTAAGCGCCTCATGCAGTTGAGTGTAAACGATACGCTCTAGTATTTTAGCAATAAGGCATAGTTTGGAAATGGTTCTATAATTTTCAACACGTTCAAGGGATCCCTTTCTATGTACGGAAGAAATGAAAGCAGATTTCCAGCGAGATGGCACCACACCTTCATTAAGTGACCTACTAAATAGAATAGAAACTGGGGTGGATAACTCCTAACCTACCTAACCTAAGGAAACTAATAACTTGGCCGGGATAGTATCCGGGCCAACTGATTTGGTAAGGTCAAGAGATTGGAGGAGCTTTTGTACTTGGGAAGTATTTACATGAATTTTAAAAATGTCACATAAGCACTGCGTTTCATCAAAAGTACCAAAATTCTCATCAGACCCGAGAGAATCAACAGATGGGCTAAGGAAGTTAGAGTTAAAGTAATTAGAAAAGAAATCACTGATTTTGTGAACTTCACCAGAGGTGACACCTTTGTACGTCATATTGGAGGGAAATGCACTACCATGTCGCTTAGATTTGATGTAGGACCAAAAACTTTAGGATTTTTTACAATAGAGGTTTCTATAAAAGTTATATATTCTGCATAACAAGCACGCTCCATCCTACTTGCCCTGTCACGCAAAACTGCAAAAAATGACTTGCCAGAGAGGTTACCATAGATTTTAAACTTTTTTAAATACTTGAACTTTTCTTTTAAGACTTTAATTAGGGCTGTGCTAAACCATGGTGGGTAATTACTTTTTGAAGGACTGCGAATAGGTACATCAGTATCACGAAGTTTAAAAATTTCAGCGTAAAAAACATCAACAGCATCATCTACGCTGCCACGCCCAAGCTTGTCATACCAGTCAATATTGCTGATGTCATTCCTTATTTGTGCATAGTCCGCTTTAGCGTAGTTGTAAATAACGTGGGGAGTAGATTTCAAAATAGTGATAACAGCTACAGGTATATGGATCTGCAAACATTTATGGTATGGATCTTCAGGTACCAGCGGATCAGAGCACCACATTACCATGACATTTTGATTAGAAAGCACAAGATCTAAAAACCGACCATAGCTATTTTCCAAATGATTATACTGTTGTAGACCACAAACGTTAAGAGTATCAATGAAGTCCTTTACATGTTCACCTACCAGATCACATGGACGAAGAATTCCATCAATCGGCGACCATGTGATACTACTAATATTAAAATCACTGACTATTACAAACTTATCATGAACATTCTGTGTCATTAGGTAAGTTAATTTGCTGCAAAAGTTATCAAGTTGAGTCCTAAAATTGGTACCGAGATTACTGTTGCATAAGTATAATGAACACAAGTGGAGGGTAGTACTCATTTTGTCGTTACGCTTCAAAGAAATAGTGAGCCATATGTCTTCCGCTGTAGATTGCCAGCTTACATTCATCGTTGAACATAGCACACGCTTAACAGCTATCAACACACCCCCACCTCTGGTCTGCTGTGTTGAGAAATAATCCCGGTCTCGCCGCCATACAAGGTACCTATCGTCAAAAATTTCATTGTCATAGATCGCATCAGAAAGCCAAGTCTCAGACAAAGCAATAACATCGAAATCGTTCAACATGATATTTCCAATAAAAACATCAGTCCCCGGACGTTTTGATAGTACATGTTAAGATTACTCACGGCCACAGATTACAAAAACTAAATAGGTAGGTATACAACCAAAAGATATAGGACGAAAACGCCATCCCTATATTGCAATTGAGGGCAAGCCCATCGCCTGTCTTTAAGTGAACTCGCGAATTAACACGACTAAAATTATTAGTGGCTTCTAACATACGAGAGCATAGGTAGATATCACACTCGATATTTATTAAAGTTAATGCATTATAATCATAAACAAAGCATTGCAATAGGCGTTGGTAAGCAAAAATAATTCGGCGCCGGCGTTCAAATTTATAGATAAAAATCTGGTTGGTGGCAGGGTAGCAGTTTATAGCATGCGAGTGCGATGAGCGGTGGCGATAAGGCGAATCGGACACTAAATACATAGCGGCAAGGCTCATTATCATAAGACTTATTGCATTCAGAATTATAAAAGGCACGATAGTAAGGAAGATGTTTGCGAGACATTGCAGTGGTGTGAGTATAGTAGCAGGCAAATACAATACCGGGCAAATACAATAGTCGCGGGTAACAGCTAGTAAAACATAAGAGCGGTGTACAGTAGTACTCGAAAGCTGACTAATTAATTCTAGAAAGGTCCCTCTTGGATTTAATTTGAAATATTGGAGACGCTTCGTTACGTCGTACCATAATTTTGGCATGCCGTACCCAGATAAATTCAAACTATTTCTCCTTTACCAGCCGTTTCGCCGAGTTCAGAAGCTGTTTTGCTCAATAGTTAGATGATCGTTGATGAATACTCTATCCCGCCCCTGCATACCGATATCAGCTAACAACATGTCTTTGACCGTTCGCCCGGCAGCAACAAAGTTTTCTTTGTCACAACGATGAGTGAAGCACACGATTATGCTTTTTGGCTTGCCTTCATCGCGCGATGGTACTCTTGCGTGCGACGAAGTTGATGCGGTCCCGCTGAAGCGAAAACCGAATAATGTCGAATAGATTTTCGTCTTTCTTTTGGGGAATACCCTTAACCTCCGCATTTTTGGAGCGCAGCCACTGCTCACGGGTTTCGGAGGCTTCCTCCAACCGTGACAGCCTCTCCTTCAATACTGCTGCATCTTCATGACTCTCTTCTACACGGGCAACGCGACTCACCACATCATCAATTCTCGCAGAATTACTATCGGCCTTGCCCTTCAGCTCGGAGATGTCTATTTCATTTCATAATTCTTTATTGAACACAGTTATTTAAAAAAGATACATTAAGAGAAAACATATGTACAAAGGCGAGCTTATCTCTAAAAAGAGATTTCTTCCAGCAAACCAAGGCATGACAGGAAAATTTATAAATAAATGGTAGGCAGTGCACAATATCTAAGCAATAATAAAATACATATAAGTAAATTACATATCTATAAAATACGGTAAATAAAATACATACTCGTATATGCCAAACTACTAAATACGTATCAATACATACATAAACCTGTACATAAAGTTTACATATAATAATAATATACATACATACATACATACAACTATCACAAAAGAGAGAGGAAGTGCTCTTTTACCCGGTTTTTGAAAGCGAAAAGAGTCGGGCTGTCTCTTATCGCACAAGGAAGTGCGTTCCACAGTCGGACCGCCTGCAACCTGAAGGAGTGCTCATATGCGGAAGTGGTATGCCTTGGAGTGGCTAAGAGTGAGACCGTGTGAGATCTCCGTTGCCGATCTCCTGAAAAGAGATACTCAAAGCGGTCTCGAAGGTAGCTGGGGTAGCGCGGATTTTTCAATATATTGAAAAGATAAAAAAGAATATGGGAGTCTCGGCGACGACGAATCGGAAGCCAGCCCAACTCTTTGCGAAATTGAGAGACATGGTCGAATTTGCGCAGTCCGAAGATAAACCGAATCCCGAGATTCTGAAGTCGTTCGAGTTTGTTCAGAAGATCTTCGTTCGCGCTCGCCCAGCAGACATCGGCGTAGTCGATTAGCGGCTCTCTTATAATGTCTCTTATAATTGTCTCGAGACTCTTGAGTGGAGCGAGTTGCAGAGCCATCGCATCAAGACGCTGAACGATGAGCTCAAGCCATGGCGAGATCGGCGATCCAGGGGTCTGCTCCTGAGCACCAGCGGCAGCCGCAGCATCACCACCCGTGGGCACAATAAGCGATGGATAGTTGGTCGATTGGTGGCGCAGTTGGGGCAGCACGATTCCTTCTTCTTCTTTTCAGCCATTCTTCTATATTTAGACTCTGAGATCCCAGCACACGCGTAGTCAAACGAGTTGTCACAAACTGCACACAGGATGGCATCGGTAACCTCCTCATGACAACGACCGCAGACGACCATTTTGCTCGATGTTAGAAAGTAAATTTTACGCACGACCACACGATACGGCGTCTAGCGCGTGACTGATATTGTGACACGTGACTGACTAATATACAGAAGAGTGTTTATGTTAGAACCAACAATCCTCAACATGGTAGCAGAGCGATAATAATAAATATATTGGGTTGCGATCCACATTAAAAGTTAAAAGTGAAAGGAGAAAGAAAGGAAAGCAAAATGTCTGGCGCTGCGGTGTCTACATTACCATGTTTGAGTGAAAATACATTTTTTTTTAATTTTAAAATTTCGAAATTTCGTGTAACACTGATTTTGGAGGAGGAGCAAGTCGCGTATGACGAAGAAAGACGATGCCAAAGCAAGGTCCATCATCGCTCAAAGTCTCTCAGATAAAGGAATGACAAGAGGAAGAGATCAAGCACGAGCCTGCGGTCGGAGTCGCCAAGGACGCGGTCGTGTACGTGGACGAGGTTACCAAGGACACGGATCCAGAGGAAGAGGATTTCAAGGACAAGGATCTACATCTTTAATGACTGAGGAAACAATGGAGGAAGATATAGGATTTATTGCAGGTGAGAATGTGCTTAGTGCAAATAGTGAGAGAGACAAAAGGTATGACATTTCATTTATTATTGATTCGGGTTGCACGCAGCATATTGTGAGTAGTAATATTGAAAAGTACATGACAGATGTAAAAATATTAGACAAAAGTGTAAAAATACTTGTAGCAAATGGTCAGTACATACTGACAAATAAAAAAGGTGACTTAAAATTTAAATACGACAATCTAAAAATAACTATTGAAGCTTTAATTGTAAAAGATATATCATATAATTTACTGTCAGTTCACAAAATTACTGAGGCCGGATACAGTGTACAATTTAATAAGTTTGAAGTAGCTATAAAAGGAGACAATATCTTGAAGGTACAATCGGCAAAGAAGTTCGGTTTGCAGGGCACACAAATGCCACTCTTTGTGTGCGTAACGTTGCGACACGAATCGCTGACTTGAATGTGTGTGCGTTACATTGGTCGTCACAGCACAGTCACAGATATTATAATACTGTCTGAGCATACAATCACTATGTGTCTTCGTTGAATATAAGACTAGTTTTTACCGCTTCCTACAGAGTGGACGATAGCCCAACGGGTTAGATGCCAGACTAATGACTTTGAGGTATTGAGTTCGATCCTCTATCAAGGAGGGAAAAAGCATGGTGATGTTTTTTTTTAGATACTTTTTTTTAATTATTATTGATCAGACCAAATATTTATTCTAGATTAAGGGCCGGTTTCACCACTGCTGATGAAGCCTATCTGCCAGTTAAACTTAGATTTTTGTATGGCGTTATTTGACAGATAGGCTTTATCAGCATGTGGTGAAACCAGCCTTATTTTTTTCATAATAAAACAAAATTATATTTCGTCCTAATAATAATTTATTACTAGTTTGTTATAATAAACTACACTTAATTTACTTATTTTAGTTTTAGTCAGACAAGGACAGATGTCGCAGTTGATGATATATAAGCTATGAATCAACATGCTAAGCAATTAGAAATTATGTGATAACTTCTAACCTGAAGTAGCAATAACATCATAGACATATAAATCACCTTATCTTATGATAACACAAAGCTTTCACATATTAATGGTTATGTTTTATTTAATATCTTAGTGGAGCTCCTTCTCTTACTATTATTTGTTGTAGTCTACTTCTCATGCCAGTGACCATATTCCAACACATGTCAGTGCCTCGCATTATCTCCCAGGTTGAAGTAACAACTTCATCTAAATTAGACCTAGATCTCACATTCGATGGATCCCAATTGAGCACCATATGTCCCCATAGATTTTCGATGGGGTTTAAATCAGGGCTTTTAGAAGGCCAGTCAATAACTGTCAAGGATTCTTGCTTGTTAAACCATTCTTGCACAATATGGGCGCGATGCACAGCGCAATTGTCATGGACAAAGTATATATGCTCATCCGGATATACAGTTCGTACGGTTGGTAACATGACGTTCTGTAAAATATCCAAGTATCCTTGAGCAGTGTTGCGAGCACTCACTTGCACTAATTCACCGGGGCCCATCGACGACATCCATCCCCAATATCCCAAAGTAATACGGCCACTACACCTGCACGGTAGAATGTTTGCTAAACTATATCGTTCATTATTTCTTCTCCACAGTATTTTACGCCCATCCTTGTCTGATCTAAAAGTCTTTTCATCACTAAAAACAACAACATTATTACACCAATCAAAGTCCAAATATTCACGGGCAAACCGCACTCTGTCTTCACGATGCTCATTAGACATCATAATCTTCTTCGCTGGTCTCCGACATCTTAAACCATCAGCTCGTAAGTGATTGCGAACTGTTTGTAGTGTTACATTATGAAGTGTCGCCGTAGACCGGGTGCTGGCAAACGGATTGCTGTTATGCGCTGCAATGATGTCGCGATGGCGATCAGATGCAGCTGTGTAGGCTACAGGCTGTGGGCCTGGTCGACGACTTTCAACATGTCCAGAATCTGCATACCTATGAACCCACAGTTGCACTGTTCTTCTCTGTAAAATAAGAAAAAAATACAATGAAGTAGTAACACAAGGTATAATTATAATCATAATTTATAAAAAACCTTCAAATTTATTTTTTATATGCATAACTCACCGATATCATTAAACGTCGTGCTATCTCGCTAATTGAAATGTTTTGTTCATACAAAACAATGATTTCCGCCTTTTTAAAAGTGGATAGATGACTTTCCATGATAGATAACAAATCTCAATCACAATTTACAAGGAACGAAATGCAATACAACTAATGCTGAGAGCGCGCAGACGCAAAACAATTTTAAAGAGGGTAGCTGTTACATTTTAAATAAAGAAGGTAGACTATGGCCTTTTTACCGGGCAAGTTTACAACTCTTCGAACTCTAGTTTGGTTAAACAATTGTAATCAATTTATATTCGATGCTATGTGAATTTAATAATACTCGTAGCTTCTAAAAAATAATTTCCTTTGAGGGATCGAACCTTTATCTACATATCGTAATTCTAGCACCTAATCCACTAGGCTATCGACTACTTTGCATAAAGCTGTGAAAACTTGCGTCATAATCAATGAATGTATGGGATCAGAAAAACGCACACAGACGCGACATTAACACGAATACTGTGTTAGTGTGCATTGCTAATCGTAGCTATTGGCAACGTTACGCACACAAAGACTGGTGTTTGTGTGCCCTGCAAACCGATCTTCTTTGTCGTGTGTACATCTGAAGGTAAGCTAATATTTGTAACGAATCTTGTAATATCAGTAAAGTTCAATACGATGATGATCTTTGGCACAAGCGATTAGGCCACTTAAACAGAAAGTCTTTAGGAATAATATATTTACCGACTTCTAACAAAGTTTGCAGTTCATGTATGGAAGGCAAAGCAACCAGAGCACGTGCAGCAGCAAGTGAAAAATATTTCATGACTATTCTTGATGATTATTCTCATTTTTGTGTGGTTTATCCACTAATTAACAAGTCACAGGCATCAGAGAAGCTTATTAACTATATACTGAAGTTAGAACATGAAACAGGAAATAAAGTAAAGAGGATTCGCTGCGATAACGGTGCAGAGTACACAGCTAATAAAGTAAAAGATTTTTGCAATAGAATAGGGATAAGATTAGAGTATACTTTACCATATACAGCGCAATGAATGGCTGCGCAGAAACTTTAAATCGTACTTTGTGTGATAAAACAAGGACCTTACCATTTATTTGCTGAAACAAATTTGCCGAAGTCCTTATGGTGTGAAGCATTTCAATGTGCAGCATATCAACTGAATAGATCTCCTTCGTGGGCAATTAATTTTGAAACACCCTGTTTTATGAGATATGGTCAAACAGATTTGTCCAGACTGAGGATATTTGGTTCTAAAGCATGGGCTACTATCATACCGAGACCCGATAAATTGAGTAAAAGAGAAAAAGCTGCAAGAATGGTAGGTTATGGTGTAGTAGGTTACAGATTGTGGAGTCCAGAAGATAACTCTATTATAGTATCAAGAGGCATGAAATTTGACAAGACCAACACACAATACAAAGCAGAAGTAGAAGAGAAAAATGGCGAAAGGAAATATATTGCTGGAGATGAAGATGAAAATAAATAAAGAAATGTAATTGAAGACGAAATACAAAATAATGAGAATCATGGAGAAAGAGAAGGCCATAACCGTGAAATTCAAGTAACTAATGACAGATCAGAACAAGAAGATCGTAATAGATCAGGAAGAACGGTAAAACCTCCCGCTCATCTTAGTGATTACGAAATTTATAACATTGTTGTTTGTCTAAATGCGAATGCACCGACATCATTCGAAGAAGCTGTAAGTGAACCAGATTGGAAAGAAGCTATTGATAAAGAATTACAAGCCTTAGAGAAACTTGAAACCTGGGAAGAAACAGAACTACCAGAAGGGAAGAAAGCGATAGATACCAAATGTATTTTTAAAGAAAAGGACGGAGGAACCAAGAAAGCAAGGCTAGTAGCAAGAGGCTTTCAACAAAAGCAAGAAGACTATTTTATAAATAATTATTCACCTGTTGCGAGACATACAACTGTACGAATGTTTCTATCTAAAGCTATAAGCGAAGACCTAAAAATTGCACAACTTCACATACCAACAGCATTTTTAAATGGTAAATTGAAAGCTAATGTATATATTAAAGCACCTAAAGGATATAAAGCAGAGAATTCAAATAAAGTGTTAAAACTAAAACGAGCTTTATACGGTTTGACAGAATCTCCTCGAAGCTGAATGATGAAGAATGAAACGATTGATGTGTTTATTAAAAGTATAGGATTTCTAAGATCGGAATATGATTTTTGTATGTATTACAAGCAAGATACTTGGATGCTGATATATGTTGACGACATCCTTATTACTGGAAAAGGAACAGATGAAACTATCAAGGCATTAAAGGAAGAATTTCAGGCTAAAGATTTGGGAAACATTAAAAAATTCTTAGGAATGGAAATAGAAAGATTTGAAGATCGCTCATACTGAAACAAACTACTATGATAGAAAAGATACTAAAAAAAATAACATGACTGAATGTAAAGGAATAAGAACACCTACGGAAATTGATTATAGCATACAGACAAGCGAAGAACCATTATTAGACGTCCCTTATCGAGAGTTAGTTGGGAGTTTAATTTATCTAACAATGACTTCAAGGCCTGATTTGACTTTTGTTGTGTCTTACCTAAGTCGATTCTTAGATAAGCCAAACGAACGTCTCTGGAAAGCTGGCAAGAGAGTGATTCGCTATCTGAAAGAAACTAAGGACAAAGGACTCGTATTTAGAAGAACTTCAGACCCGAACTTATATGGATATTCAGATGCAGACTGGGCTGGAGATAAGAATGATAGAAAAAGCGTCAGTGGTGGTATTATTCTACACGGAGTAAACCCTATTGCATGGTTTTCAGATAAATAGTCTTGTGTCGCATTATCTACAGCAGCTATGTACTCTGCTGCTGCTACAGCTCGAGAGCTCGTGAATTTAAAAGGATTATGCGAACATCTAAACATTAATGCTGTCCACGCATTCACTGCGTGATCAGACGCCTGCGGGGATCAAGACGAGGCGCGGGAGGTATCTCAGAGGACCACGGCGCAGGCGCACCGGCCGCGTCAGCTTCTATCTACCTATTCGCGACACGGACGTGTTTTCGCTCCTTATATTCAGTAAAATTAACGCCATAATAAAGTTAATTGTGCCAGTAGAAAGCTCGCCTTCATTATTTAATTAGTTTATTTTGAACATCTGGCAACCGTGACTAAAATCGACGAACTTTGGACATTTCGAGTACCTACGGTGTACCGCTACTCGGAATTCAAATTTTCAACGGAGACTACCTACAAGGTGAAATCGGTTGGGATTGCTGCATCTGCTGACTTCGGGACCAGGTAGACGAGTCGAATAACATCGGACTTCTGAGAGAATTGCCGGAGAAAGTGACCTAACAGTATCCTTTACCTTTTATACTAAATTTCTACCTAATTTCCGCTTCAATTTGTGTGTGCGGCTTGTCGCTCCGAAAGTGTTTTAGGATAGCATCTAGCTTTATGCGTGCTTCTTATTTTTATTTGCACCTCGGCTATTGCGCTTATAATCAAGCAGTTACGCATCTTAAAATTTTAACGGTTTGTGATTTATCTCTATAGTGCTATTTATTTACGTTGTCTTGCTTGCTATAAAGAGCACGTACATTCTATATACGCTTTATGAGAATAATTTATCTATCCAATTTCCTTAGTGTTTTATCGGCCTATAGTCCGAAACACCTAAGTAAGTATTACATAATAGCTTGCCTACTTTGCTTTCAACTGCCGTGTTGTACCGGTCAGATACATACGATACGTGTCATTGTACTGTCAGTGCGCGCTGTTGCTAGGCCAGTTAACCGATCGACGCGAGACGGTTGGACTGAGGTACACACCTACCTACATTAACGTTTATTTGTCTTCATTGCATTTTATTCGCGTTTCTTTGTTGTTTCCTACTAATTAACTGAAAAATGGATCTAAAAGAGCAATAAGCATAATTAAGGGTAGGCTTACTAAGTTTAGAGATCATTTAACAACTTTACAACAAATTGATCTAGAAAAAAATACTAGCCACCAAATAAAAGATTTATCTATGCGCTCCAAAAAGTTTCAATTGTTACTAGTTGAGTTTGATAAGTTGCAGTCGGTAATTGAGTTGGCTTTAGATGATATTGATGTACAATTAAATGAGAGAGAATTGATAGAATCGCAATTCTTTTCGCTTATATCTGCTGCTCAAGTAATTATTGAGTCACCGACTTCTTCTGGTGGAAAACCGGGATTCCAAGAGGATGAGTCAGCGAGCCAATGCTCTCATTATGTCAAGTCTGTCCGAATGCCCACCATTTCTTTGCCAAAACTCGATGGGAACTATCTTAAATGGTTAGAGTTCCGCGATACATTTGACTTGCTGATTAATTCGAATGACTCGATACCAATGATAAACAAATTTCATTATCTGAGGTCAAGTTTAGAAAGTGGTGCCGCTGTCGTGATAAGGTCCTTAGAGTTTACCACAAATAATTATGAAAATGCTTGGAAAACTTTGTGTGACAGGTATAACAATACCAACATATTAATAAACAATAATCTCAATTCATTATTAAGTATTGAGCCAATGATGAAAGAATCTTTCAAGTCCATAAGATTTCTAATAGATCATTTGTCAAAAAATCTGAGGTCCTTGCAAACATTAGGACTTCCTACAGTGGGACGTTTTAATTATATTTATGGTTTCCGCAAAGTTAGATTCCAATACGCTTAGAAAGTGGGAGGAGCATAAAAATGGTATTACTAACTTACCTACACTAGATGATTTCTTCACATTTTTACGGAACCACGCAGATATTTTAGAAACCACTTATTTTAATAAGTGTGATAATAAACCGAGTGTTAGTCACTTCCAGAATAAATCGACAAAGTCATTTGTTACAGCTTCACAACCACCAACAAAGAGCTATTCATGTGTAATATGCAACCAAAATCATTTAGTTCATGAGTGTCCACAGTTTAAAGAAATGATTTATAACGACAGAGTTCGTGAGGCATCAAAATTTAAATTATGCAGTATTTGTTTACGCGCTGGACATAATTATTATCAATGCCGTCTTTAGGGTTCTTGCAAGGAGTGCAAAGGCAAACATAACACCTTGCTGCATAAATCTAATAATACAGACCCGCAAGACAGTACTTCGAGCGAATCAGCCGCTTCCGAATTTTTTAACGGCTGTGTGTCCTCGGTACAAATGAGTCATACGCTCTTGTGTACTGCGCAGGTAGAAATACAAAATGAATCGAATAATAAAAAGGATATCGCGCGCGCATTATTAGATACAGCTAGCCAGTCCTCATTTGTAACTGATAATATCTTTAATAAATTAGGGTTCAGTCGGAATGATTACGAAACGATTAAAGTCCACGGTATAAACAATATGAAGACTAACATTAACGGAAGTTGCAAGATCAAATTAAATTCATGTATAAATACATTTTCATGTAATTTGTCTTGTATAGTAGTGCCAACTATAACAGGCAATTTACCTAGTATAGAAATTAATCCGGACCTAATAAATATACCTACCAATATTACATTAGCCGATTCCCGATTCTTTAAACCTTCCCAGGTTGATGTTTTATTGTAAAGTGATGTGTTTTGGAAAGTAATTATGCCTAATCAGATAAAGTTAGGTACGAATATGCCGACTTTGCAAGAGTCCCAGCTGGGGTGGTTAGTCTGGTTAGTGGCCGGCCCAGTGGGTTTTACTAAACGCACTAAAGATATTATATCTTGTAATTTTACACAAATTGCAGACATAGATAGTTTAAAGAAATTTTGGGAAATTGAGGAATTGCCATACAGAGCAAAAACATTATCGTTAGAGGAGCAATTTTGTGAGAACAATTATTTGAAGAATACCGTTTACCTGATGGTAGATTCTGCGTTACCATGCCATTGAAGGAACCCGAGAGTCAACTCGGTGATTCGTTCTACTTAGCAAAAAAGCGTTTACTTAATTTGGAATGCAAGTTAAATAAAAAATTTGAATTAAAACAATCCTATAGTGATTTTATTAATGAGTATCGTAAATTAGGTCATCTTAGTGAAATAACTCGACCTTTATTCGGTTGTTATTTACCTCACCATTGTGTGATTCGTGATAAGAGTGAAACAACTAAGCTTAGAGTAGTTTTCGATGCGTCGGCGAAAACATCGTCTAGCAAATCACTCAACCAGATTCAAGGAATCGGTCCTGTTGTTCAGAGTGAATTGCTTTCTATTTTATTAAGATTTAGAAAGAAAGAAAGAAAGAAAGAAAGAAAGAAAGAAAGAAAGAAAGAAAGAAAGAAAGAAAGAAAGAAACATTTATTCACAAACACACAGGACACGCATATTAAACAAAAAATAAACAAAAAAACATATAACAAGTGTGTCTCTGTGGCAGTGAACCGGACACTGGCTCAGCATTATGCTGAGATGTCAGACACCTACAGCGCTGATTTTCAGCCAGCACCGTCGGTGACTCACGGAAACGTCATACCAAAAGAATATATATCTATAAAATACCTAGATTTTTGGGACAGGCGAAAGAGAAATAAACATAAATACAAAGTGAGATAATACTGTAAACACAACCTAGATGCAGCTTCATTAATATAATATTTACAGTAAGAATTAAAAACAAAACTAGATAAAAAAAAAAGGTTGTTTGTAAAGTAGGTTTACGATCGAGATGTTTACGTGATAAATCTCCATTCGTTTGTATGCCGCTAGAGTGAGAGAGACGGAAGATCGGTCCACTCACTCGAACGCTATGCCAGCCTCCGCTCGTGAGGATTCCACGTGACAAGTTTCACGGAATGACTGGCAGCGCTCGAGATGAGACGGGAGATCGGTCCGTCTCTCTCTCGTTATACCTGCGATCGCGCTCGTGAGGTTTTGGTGTGACACAAGTTTCTGAACATGTCACCCGACTAAAACGATTTTAAAGACGTTATCACGTCAAAAAATGCAATTGGCATATTTATTGCTGTCACAGTGCTGGGGATTAGGATGTTTTCTGGAGCGTCAACAAATAGCCTTTAAGCATACGCTTAAAGGTGTATCTGCTAAGCGCCCCTTGGATAGGAGGAGGTATATCATTCCAGCACTTAGACGCCGCAAACTACTTACCGCCACTTAGATTTCGTGGACATCGATTCATACTGCTAGGTGACATTGAGAAGATGTACAGGCAAGTGGCCTTGAGTCCATCCCAACGTCACCTGCAGTTGATTTTATGGAAAAATGAATCAGATGATATTAGGGTGTTACAACTAAATACTGTAACATACGGTATGGCGTCCGCGCCATTTATAACTACTAGGTGTTTATTAAAACTGTCTGAAGAGTGTTCAGATCAAAATATTGCAACAATAATAAAGGATGAATAATTTGGAATGGAATGGAAAGAATAATTTAATAATTTATTGTTAAACGCTGGTAAAACCAAGTGTATCAAATTCTCACTTCCAAATGTCAGGCAAGTTGAGACCAGTTTAGTGTTAGACAACAGCACGTTAGAATTAGTAAATGATACGAAGTTTCTTGGAATAACAATTGATAGCAAATTGCAGTGGGGACCCCACATAGATAAATTGGCTGGTAAATTAAGTTCTGCGGCTTACGCTGTTAGGAACATCAGACAAAGCACGGATGTGGCTACATCTAGGCTAGTATATTTTAGTTACTTTCATAGTGTGATGTCCTATGGTATCTTGTTGTGGGGGAAAGCAGCGGACATTCAAACTATTTTTATTTTACAGAAAAGAGCTATTCGAGCAATTTCTAATTTAAAACGAACAGACTCCTTAAGAGAGCTTTTTAAAGAAATTGACATACTAACAGAAGCTAGTCAATTTATTTTCGAAAATATAATGTATGTACGCAAGAACCTTATAACATTTTCCAAACTTAGCGATAGCTGTAATGTTTACCTAAGAAATAATCACAGACTATGTGCGCCCCGTTTTAGACTCGCGAAGGTTAGCAATTCTTTCAAGGGTCAGTGCATTCTCTACTACAATAAGATACCTCTGGAGATTTTGAAATTGCCATTTGAGCAATTTAAAAAGCATGTTAAAGCGACTTTGTCGACAAAAGGGATATTACAATGTTCAAGATTACTTAAATGACAGGACTGTATGGGGTTAATCTGGCTCAACACAGACCTTGCTGTTAATAATTTATTCCTGCTTATTAATCATAACAATTAATTTTTTCATATTTGTATTAGTTAAGCACAACCTATTTTTAAAAGAGATCTAAAAATAAATCTGTGGGAGTTTCTACGCCCTCTTCTCCCACAGTGGTCCAATGTAGAGAAGAGGCAAAAAATGACGTTTGCTAAGTATATGTAAATATCTACAGTAATAAAGTACTTTTGAGTTTGAGTTTGAGTTTGATGATTTTTATATGGACGACTTGAATACAGGGGCCGAGACAGAAGCCGAAATTCAGTATATTTATAAAAACGTAAAGAAAGTTTTAGATTCGGCCTGTTTCCCTTTACGAAAAATTCGCACTAATTGTTCGCAAGCAATTTTATGTGACAATAGTTCTAGTCAGGATTTAGTTGATTTGACTAAGGAGTCCAGCGTGTTGGGATTGAGTTATGATCCTAAGTCTGATATAATTCAATTTTCGGCAAATATCCCACCGCCTCCACAAATCACTAAACGTTCTGTTATATCAACTATTTGTAAAATATTTGATCCGCTGGGGCTAATTTGCGCTTATATTATTACAGCAAAGATATTTTTGCAACAATTATGGTTAGCAAAATTAAGTTGGGAAGAACCTATACCACAACACCTGATACGTGTTTTATTTCGAATAATAAAATTGTCAGGAATGTTCTATGTGTGTCCCCAAGATCAATCGAATTGCATTGTTTTGTCGATGCTTCTATGCACGCCTATGCCGGGTGTATTTACTTGCGCTCGATAGGTTCTGACGGAAGAGTGACAGTTAGGCTTTTATGCGCAAAGGCCAGAGTAGCACCCGTGAAACCTACCACTATACCCCGGCTGGAGTTATTAGGCGCCTTACTGGGAGCACGATTTTGCAATAAAGTTGTACAATCATTTCGTTGCAATATTACTAACAAAATGTTTTGGACCGACTCGATGGTTGTGCTAGGGTGGTTAAAAACGGATGTAACGAATTTAAAGATGTTTGTCTGTAACAGGGTGAACGAAATAAATGAGTTGACGAGCGGGTCGCAGTGGAGACATGTTCCTACTGATATGAACCCCGCCGACCTTGCTTCGAGAGGGACCTTCAGACCCTACATTCTTCTTCCTTGTGGTGGGAAGGCCCTTCTTATCTTACGAAGGTCACGTCTGAATGACCACAACATTCTCATGTTTTATCTGAATTACCAGAACTAAAAACCACTTCTATTGTAGCCGCCGTTCAAATCGATTCGGAGCAAATTATAGATTTTAATTATTATTCTAGATTTGTAAAATTAAATAGAATGTTTGCATACGTATTGCGCTTTATTAACAACTGTAAAAAGATCATAAATTAAGCGGGCCTCTTACTGCTGACGAGTTAACTAATTCATTAAATCATTTAATCAAATTTTGCCAATCAGAAACGTTTAACGATGAAATTATATTAATAAAACAAGGCAAAATATTGCACAAGAAAAGCAAATTATTACCTTTAACGCCGATTATTGATTCGAATAACATACTTCGTGTCGTGTGGGTGACCGCTTAGATAACTCGGGTTTTGAATACGATAAAAGGCACCCTATAATATTAGATTCAAAACATAATTAGACTAAATTAATTATGGCTAACGAACATTTACGATTATTCCACGCCTGCCGCAGTTACTTTTAGCTTCGGTTCGAGATCGATTTTGGCCCATAGGCGGTAGATGCCTAGTGCGGCGCATAGCAAAGCGATGTGTCACGTGCACGCGACTGCGCGCGAGTACCGTGCAGCCGATCATGGGACATCTACCGGAAGCTCGTACTAATTCTGCTTTTAATTTCTACTCGTCTGGAACTGACTTTGCGGGACCTTTTATGATTAGTAGTCGTAAGGGGCGGGGTAATCAAATTAGTAAATGTTATTTATGTTTATTCGTCTGTCTTAGTACCAAGGCAGTTCACTTGGAACTGGTGAGCGATTTGACTACGCAAGCTTTCATTCAATGCCTTAGAAGATTCATTTCACGCAGGGGTAAACCCTGTGAGCTCTATTGCGACAATGGAAGGAACTATGTAGGAGCTTGCAATGAGTTAGGCAGATTGCTCAAGTCCAGCCGTCAGTCTGTATATGAATACGCCAGCACTGAGGGTATAAAATTCGTTTTAGTCCAGCCTATTCACCTAATTTTGGGGGGATCTTTGAAGCCGGAATAAAATCCGCTAAATTTCATTTAAAGCGTAGTGCTGGTACTGCTGTTTTGACATTTGAGGAGCTGGCGCCGTTGTTCATACAGATTGAAGCAATCCTAAATTCACGTCCGCTAGCCCCCCTCTCTTCAAATTGCACTGATCCCTATCCATTAACTCCAGGTCACTTTCTGATCGGTAGACCGCTCATGTCTATTCCGACCGTACCTGTGAAGGTAACCAGACCTAAGAGATACGAGCTCATCGAACAAATTCGCCAACATTTTTGGGAAAGATGGCGCCACGAGTATATTGCCGAGCTGCAGCAGCGCACCAAGTGGCGTACACCCCAGCGAGAGCTCGTCTGCGGCGACGTGGTCATCCTGAAGGAAGACAACCTGCCACCGCTACAGTGGAAACTTGGACGTGTACTTCGCCTGTATCCAGGGACTGATGGTGTCAGCAGGGTCGCCGACGTAACTACATCTAAAGGCATCATTCGAAGAGCAATAAATAAATTATGCTTTCTTCCAACATCGGAGACTAATGAAGACGAAGATGTTTGAGTATCAAGATAATATAACATAATATAATAGAGCCGCTTTCAGGCTGATCTATTCGAAAGCCTACATAATATAATAGAGCCGCTTTCAGGCTGATCTATTTGAAAGCCTACCTAACCACCAGCTTTCAACGCCCGGGAGGATGTCCACGCATTCACTGCGTGATCAGACGCCTGCGGGGATCAAGACGAGGCGCGGGAGGTATCTCAGAGGACCACGGCGCAGGCGCCGCGGCCGCGTCAGCTTCTATCTACCTATTCCGCTCCTTATATTCAGTAAAATTAACGCCATAATAAAGTTAATTGTGCCAGTAGAAAGCTCGCCTTCATTATTTAATTAGTTTATTTTGAACAATGCAATATTGTTAGTTGATAATATCGGAGCAATCTCAATGTCGAAAAGTTATGAAAATTCAAAACGGACTAAACATATTGACATTAGGGCACATTATTTGAAAGATCTTGTAGAAAAGAACATCATCGGCATTGAATACGTAAAATCAAGTGCTAATTTAGCAGATTTAATGACGAAAAGTCTAGGCACAGTTAAGTTTACAAACTTTGTAAATATTTTTTGTACTAATACTGTGTTGACTTAGGACGAATCTCATAATGAAATTTTATTTGTTGTGTAGTGTTTTGTTTTCTGATAAATAGGTATTATCACTATTTTCAACATGTTAATTACTTGTCTTAGTAAGATGCTTAAGAAAAATTTAATTTAAACTTTAAAGTTAAATTTGAGGAGGAGTGTTAAGGTTTTAATTTCATATATTTACCTGCTTGTCTATTTTTGAATATATAAAAAAGAATGTTGTTGTCACCTTGTCTCTTTAATATAGAGAAAAATCAATGCTAGAAAATTGTTTCCAAGATGTTTTATGTTTATTTAATATACAGAAGAGTGTTTAAGTTAGAACCAACAATCCTCAACACGGTGGCTCGACTGAAAGCCTCGAAAATAACGTTTTCTCGAAAGTTTCGTTTTGAAATATTCAAGCTTTTGTTTATGTTATGCACAGACTATATAGGGATACATGTTATGACTATGGCAGATGCTGTTCGGTGCAATTTAATAGTTCGTTGTTGTCTGATAAACTAAAAAAATGGCGAGTATTACCTTATACTGTAGAGTAATAAATAAACCAAAGAAACCAAACCATCGACAAAAGAGTACGCAATCCAAAATTGACGTTACATCTATTCAAGCAAAGAGTTTCGTTAATCTGTGAGTATACCGCTCCTTTCATTGCACATGTTTCCTAATCTTTAAACATAAACAAAAAAAACTTGAAGTTGGCAAAAGAACGAGACGTACATTGCCATAACCAAAAAAAAGGCAAGACGGTTTCCGTTGGTTTTAGATACGCGGTATTCCATGACATTTTTTTTTTCAGATTAAACGGCAGGCTTTTCACTTCTGTGTGTTAGGAAAAACATTTCTCAAATAAATATAATAATACGGCAATTTTGTGTTTCTTTCCATAAATACGGCAATTTGAAACTTTAGATACGGCAACTCAAAATTTTACAATAACAACACTGGGCAGTTTAGGCCACAGAATACATTATATACAGGTTTAGGCAAATAGGCAGGCCGACGCAGTGCTGCAAAAGCTCCTGATTTACCAGGAGATTACATGATTTTAGGCCTAATCTCCTTGTCTACTGTTTTTTTTTTGTAAATTGAGAAAATCTACTGATATTTAGGAATTTTTGTTTGGCTTATGTTGGCTACTATTGGTTTCATCACATCATATCGAACGGAACGTATTTGTCAGGCGAGGTGACTGTATTAATGGTTACTAAGTCCATGATTAATGGTGAGTTTGACTTATTTACCTATACCATTCACGTTCGTAGTTTCGTATCTGTGGTGTGAGGTGTGATGGCGGCTCTTCACTTGGCCGTACTTGCCAAATACTCGTGTTGCCGTCCCTTTCGTTTTCTATGTCAAACGAAAGGGACGCGAAATGCACATTAAAATGCATGTGTTATTTTTGGTGGTTTTTGGTTTTTTCAAGCTTCACTAGCACATACACGCTACTTTTAATTGCACATTATGGGAAAAAAAGGTACTTAATTATCCTTCTGTTTTTTTTCTCTGTCTCCTGGTTTTTTTGCTAACCATCTCCTTTTTTCTTGCAGGTTAGAGTTTGCAGCACTGGGCCGACGGCCGACCGTCCGACCTACAACCGAAGAAATTAATTGGTTCCTTCCTTTCCTACAGCTCTCCATGTCCTCCTAGGTACATATCGCTAAGGAGCAATAAATCACTCTCAAGACATCAATAGAGAATCTACCTGATTATATTGTGATCTTTCAAATACACTCACTGGCAAAATTAACAACAAAAGAGGTTAGCACGCAAATCAAAAGAAGCAGAAGTCAACCTAAGCTAATAAGCTACACCACTATGAACAGAAATCCTGACAACACAGTGCAGTATTTCTGCGAGGAAGATGCCTGCAACCAAAAAGAACTGTTCAAGGAAGCACTTCTCAGAGCTCAAAATGGTAAAGTTTTGTTCATACTTCATGAAGAACTTGCTAGACTCCCACAACTATCGCAAGACTTGACAATGGTGAACAGACACTACATGAAAATGATCAGTTTCTTGTATGCCAAAACACTGTCCTCTCTTATTGAGAGTGTTTCCACATTACCGGAATGGCAGAATGTACCAAGTACAATAATCATAGACAAATTGAATGTATATTGTCCTAAAGAGAAGATGCAAATAGCATGTGGCGTTATGGGTTTGTTGATTGATACAGCAAGACGGTGTTCAAATATTCTGAATAATTCTTGCAAATTATTAGTTTCGGTGGACAAAGAAAACGTTGGGGCTAATTACTGTACACTATTGAAAGAGTTGTATCCTAGTCTATGACTTAAAACTTCTTAAATTTGTTTCATATACGAACTAAATAACTAAAATTAAATCATCATAGACCATCTGTTGTTTGTTAAAACTTATGACATGCTAAAATTTCCACTGAATTGGAGCCCTATTCATATTATGGCCTTACTAATAAGAGACGGTTTAACTTAGACAGTGTTTTGTCTTGCTTTGACATTTGACATTTACTCGACATATTAAAAGGACAAAACACTGAAAAGTTAAACCGTGAATAACTTCTTTTATTAGTAAGGCCGTTAGTGTGCCAAAAGTTCTAAAAGAGGCATTCAGAATAGATCTCTTGACAAAGAAGTAGGTTTACTAAGTAGAAGTAGGTTAATTGTTAAAAAAAAACAAAGACCATCTGTATTTTTAAGTGTTTTTATTTACAATCATGAAATACATGGGACCAAATATATTTATATATTCTAGAAGTAATTTATTATTTATCAAAGGAATGACCATGGTACAAAGCTTGCAGTTTTCTATAAGTATCAACAGATCATCTTAACTTTAGTACTATGTACAACAAGAAAAATATGAATATTGAGAACAAGAACAAGTAGAAAATGTAATAATTGTGGTTTCCTTTGCCCATCTTCAGTACTCTACCCATGGTTTTTCCAAGAAACCCTGAGCTTCTGTCAATATCGTCGTCCAGCCCTCGCAGTATGTTTGCATTCTGATATTTGACTTCATTACCAATTTCGATGGTCATATGCTTTAGGTTTGAGATTTTTCCGCTTAGTTCTTCGGCCATTCTCTCATTGTCATGTTCCAGCGCGTCGTCTGTCGCCACTCGAGGGAGCGGCTGGTACTGATACCCATTCTGTGCTCTTCGCATGCTGCTGCGGCCCGCCGTCTTGCTGGCGAAAGTAGCTCGTCGTCTTGAAGATTATCTTGAAACGCAAACACTTTTTCACAATCCGAGATGTTATTGCCACTGAAACCACCGCAGTAGTAGGGCTATGACGTAGATAGATCAACTATCGAATGATTCTATGAACAAGTTTCTTGATCGAGAAAACAATATTCATTGACGGATAATAACTGAAAATAAAAACAATTTGAGAATTATATTCTGTTTGATCTGAGAAATCAACAATCTTCTGAGCACTTCTGACGTTTTCTGACAAATCATCAATTTGATTTGTCTCGTTTTGTTTGCTCACTAATCTCTATTCAAAATAGGTAAAAAATTGAAAGGTTATAATGTATAGCTTATTTTATGTAAATTTAATTTTTTCGTAGCCGAAACTGGCAATTTCAAAGCACAGTATTTTACATGCGGACTTGCGGGCCTTCTGCGGCCGGCACGCAACAAACTGATCCGAGGAGAGGACTCATTTCGTTTAACCATTACTTTATCTCTAGTACATAACAAAACGCTTTTGACTTTTTAGGTGCGGCGTTCATAGTCAAGCTTAAGCTGGGCATTCACGGTCAGTTTATTCGACGATAGAACTGATTCGATCTATCATGAGACCATCGGACCGTGCGTGAGTGTGAAATCATACGTTGAAATTTTTAACGGACGCCAACCACGGATTACGTGTGACCATCTTGAAATAGGAAATCCTGCCATGCTTAAGATAAAAAACTGCCATTTTGTGTCACACACTTCGAATAAAATGCCGAAAAAATGACAACTTTTTAGAAGCTAGTATTTAAACGTGTGATTTTGATTTAGGGAGGGAACTTCTAAAAGGAGGAGGTTTCTCAATTCGCCTTTTGTTTTTTTTGGATGTTTGTTACGCGGTGGTTCCGTCAATTATGAATGGATTTTTGATAGGTAGGTCAAACTTCAGAGATGGTCCCATATAAATTTTATTAAAAATTATTTAGCGCTTTTTGAAAAAATTAACAAATTAAAAAAAAAGATACGCAGATGACTTTTTGGTTTGTGGTTCCCTTCAGCATAAGTTTTGATGAGGACTTTTCTCGTATAAGAAGAATATCGAAGAAATAGAGCTTGAACTTGAAGTCGTTTTTTTTTAGATTTTAACTTGGTGAATTATTTTGCCGGATAAAATTCCCTATTGAGCGTGAAACTTACTGAATTGAAAATTGAACTGAAAAACATTCTCTTCATTACTTTTCCTTTATATCTTTTATGCACATCTTGAAAATTCCTTCTGGATGGTACGAGGCGTCGTCGGTTGGGGATGTATGCGATTCGAGCGCCTTTCGAACTTCCACGTGCCATTCCATAATAATAATGGATGTCGGCTATTTGAGCCGGAGAGAACTCGCTCAAACGGGGCATATCAAACTTAACCGGCGCAAAAGAAAAATACAAGAATAAATCAGGGCATCTGACAAAGTTTTCAGCATTGTTTGAAAAACAAAAAAAACGGTCAAGTGCGAGTCTAAATCACGCACGAAGGGTTCCGTGCCACCGTTCAATGGAAGCGATGGTGTGGAGTGAATAGTTTTGATTTTACACAGCAAATATTGTTTACAAAGTTATTGGTGCGGTTACTTTCACACTCCATGTACGTAACCAGGTGCATCCATAAGTTTGTATGTGGTATTGAAAGAATTGTTGTATGGGAGCCCCCTTAAATATTTCTTTAATCCTGTTTTTTGTATTTGTTGTTATAGCGGCAAAATAAATACATAATCTGTGAAAATTTCAACTCTCTAGCTAGCTAGGTTCTTGAGATACAGCCTGGTGACAGACGGACGGACGGACAGCGGAGTCTTAGTAATGGGGTCCCGATTGGAACCCTTCGGGTACGGAACCCTAAAAAGCGTAACGTAATTTGTACTCGTAGCAAAAAAAAATACTCAAAGAATTCAACAACAAGGAGGACATCTCTATTTTTGTTGTAGTTACATTGCGTCGATGGATTTCCTTTGTACATCTGTTTTTTTTCTAACAAAATAAATGATATGCATTGTACTTAATATTTTTTATTGTTTTATTACATTAGCTCTCCATGGTGTAGTCAAGTGTGGTTTTACGCTGGCTTCTCACGCGCAGGTCAAGGCTACTATCGCTACTTGGCAGTTTGTATCGTAATACCCATCCATCAACCCAAACTGAGCCAGCGTGATGGAGTATGGCTCAATATTACTCGTATCCGGTCAAAGGCCTGTGCCTTATTAAAAAAAATAAGTAATTAAGTTAGAAAAATAATGTAGGTGCTATTTGAAAGCTAATAAGAAGGAGAATAATATTTCATCATATTATAGTTATTTTTTGGGAATCAAATTCTGAATTAAACTGCAGTTACTAAAAAAAATACTCGAAAAATCACAATTGTTGTGACATAAGGAGTCGTTTCCCCTGCTCCGTCCAACCTACAGTCAAAGATGCCCACCCGAGACAAGCCAAGCTGCCAGTTGTAGGTCCTTGACCTGTTCCGAGGGGCGGTCCGTCGTCGTGTTCACTAGGGACATTTCCAGATGGCGTATTTTTATTGGGCGAGTCAGGACTCGGGATTTTAAGTCCGGCTTCCAAAAGGGCTTGTTCCACTTGGGGTGCTATTATTACTTATTGGCCTGATGCTGAGTTCAGGTGCTGTAGCAGCCTGGGCAGCAGGCTCGGCGGAGGGAATGCCCATGCTAGATCGTAATGCCAAGTCCTGCTGAAGGCCGCGTGATAACAGGCGTTCGAGTCTAGCAAGTCTAGCGAGACATAGTCCGGCACGACGTGATCTGTTCTCGAGTCGAATAGGTCTATGACGGGTGTTCCCCATACGTCGAATATTTTCTTTGTCGCTCTTGGGTGAGGTGCCACTCGGAGCCTGCGCGGTTGCGCGAGAGGTGATCGGCTTCCGTGTTGTATCTCCCGGGAATGTGGTGAGGGATGAGTACAACATTTAGGCTGTCTGTCAGGTCTAGTAACCGCTTTGTCAGTGCCAGAAGAGGCTGAGATCTGGTACCGCTATCGTGCTTTATGTAAGCGATGACGGTGCGATTGTCGCTTTGCAACAGCACCGTTGAGTTTTGTATGTTTGGAGCCTCTGAACTGATCGCTGCTGTGACTGCGTATATTTCTTTCAAGTTGCAGTGCCACCCTATTCGATGATGCTGCCACTCTCCTCGAATGCCCTTGCAGTTGACCACAGACCCTTTGGTGATAGGATGCATCTGTTGTAATATAATTGATGACGTTTACCTCTTGATGTATCGGGGATTGTTGTTGTATGTTCTGCATCCACCATTCTAAGTCTTCTTGAACTTCGTGCGGGTGCGGTAGGGGGGCAGCGTGTCGACGCAGGCAGTTGCAGTGTGCGGCAATGCAGCCTTCCCCGCAGGGTGATGACGGCCGCAAAGTTTAGATACCCTAAGAGACATTGCGCCTGCTTGAGGGTCCAACTGCCGACTGCCAGCCGATTCAGCAAACACTGAGTGATGTTTGTGACCTTTTATTCGGGTAGCGACTTCACGTTCTTTGCTGTGTCCCATACGATGCCTAGGAACTCTATCTTTCGGGTAGGGATGGTTATCGACTTGTCCATGTTTACATTCCAACCCAGGTTGGAGAGAAGTTCTAATGTTACTTTCACTTGGCTGGCGAGTGTCAACTGGGACTGGTTCACAATAAGGAAATCGTCGAGATAAACAGTTATTCTCATCCTGTACCTTGAACGCAGAATCTCGGCTTACCAGCTTATATAGTCGCGAACATCTTTGGTGCAGAGGCAAGACCGAACGGTCAACGCAAGTCATTTGGTAGAGATGACCCTGATAACTGACTCGAAGAAACCTTCTGTGTGAAGATTATATGGGGACGTGATAGTAAGCCTGGCTGATATCGACTTTTACCATCCAGTCCTGGGTTTGTAGAAATTTCGGTAACAGGTTGAAATTTTTGGATCGCATGAACCGGTTCAGATATTTCAGGTTGAAAATAGATCTTATTTTGCCGTTTGGTTTCTTTATCATATACATTGGTGAGACATAGCCGCGGGTGTATGGAAATACCTCTAGAACACCGGTCTGAATCATGTTTTGAATTTCTCGTGTCATTGCGGGGGAAACTGGAGTTTGATAGTTGGTGATGACAGCTTTGGCCGAAGATGTCATATTTAAAATTGATTTGGGTGGATTTATTGTGAGCCAATTGTGTCGATACAGTCTTAAACAACCGCCCGAAAACCCTATCGAGTCACTTTTTATAATGGGACTTCTTGTAGTTTGATCTTTTGTCCCCCCCCCCCCCTCTCTTTTTGATGAGCTTGAGCTCCCTTGGGAACGTTCGTTATTAGGGATTTTCTTCCCATTATGTTTCACTTAGGAGGACCATGGGTAGTTTCTGAGAGGACTTTAGAACGACCGCGGTTTCAGATGCTTATGCTGATTTTTTCTATGCATAATTAGTGTATTCTAAGACGATTGCAAAATAGGCGAACCGTCGGAAATTATTAGTTTTCAAGTATTTTTTTTTAAATCGCCATTTCAAGCATTCGGGACACGGTTGGTTAATGAAACCGGATTTTACGCTTTCGTCAAATACACTTATTATGACAAATTGAACGAGCTGTTCGACCACCAGTCCGACTATAAGGTAATTTCTCAAGATATCCTCCAAATCATCTGCGGCAAACGTGCGGAGGCTCTAGAACTTCGTCGTCATAACATTCTAGTCATTGAAGGACAAATTTATTCGTGAAGACATTGAAAAAATCCCTCCATCCTCTGAATACATGTTCAACCCACAAACTATGTTGTCAAAAATTGGTGGTGTTGACAAACTTGTGAAGCAGACTATTATATCGCGTCCCACAACGGCACCCTCACCGGTTACCTCATCATCTTCCTCCACTCCTTTTCAAAGAAAAACTAGGCTAGCCTTTAGAAAGACCGCGGTTTCAGATGCTTATGCTGATTTTTTCTATGCATAATTAGTGTATTCTAAGATGATTGCAAAATACGCGAACCTTCGGAAATTATTAGTTTTATGGTTATATTTTTTTTAATCGCCATTTCAAGCATTCGAGACACGTGGGGATGTGGGAGTATTAGGGTGGGGAAATGACAGATTTGTCCGATTTTTGACGTCAGATGTAGTGCAAAGTTTATTGACCTCGAGGTCATCGACCTTGACCCAGAACTTGAATTTTCGCTCATTTTCCCCAGAAAAATCAAGTGACATCGGTCAACATTCATTGACCTTGAGGTCACCGACCTTGAAATATAAGGTCATTGACCTTTACCTTGAACTTTATAGATTTATTTGCAGAAAATTGACAATTTTGCAGTTTACATATTGTAAACTGCAAAATTGTCATTGACCTTCAAATGTATCTAGTGCTGTTTTTGCAGTAAATACTCAGTTTTCAGTCAGGTACCTACAGCATCGAATTTGATTATGTGAAACTACATGGGGTCGCCTCACTCCGCGCCGCTTCGCTCGGCTCCCGGTGGTTCTCAACGTCGTGACCTAACTAACCTATCATTAGTATTCAAACAGAAAGTGATCTATAGCCACCAATTCGGTTCTGTGAAACTACATGAGGTCAACTCACTCCGCTCCGCTTCGCTCGGCTCCCGGTGGTCCTCAACGTTGTGACCTAACAAACCTATCTAAATATTCAAACAGAAAGTAATCTATAGCCACCCATTCGGTTCTGTGAAACTACATGGAGTCGCCTCGCTCCGCTCCGCTTCGCTCGGCTCCCGGTGGTTCTCAACGTTATGACCTAACAAACCTACCTCTAGTATTCAAACAGAAGTGACCTATAGCAACATTGGTTCTTTGAAACTACATGGGGTCGCCTTATTCAGCTCCGCTTCGCTCGGCTCCCGGTGCTTCTCAACGTTATGACCTAACAAACCTACCTTCAGTATTCAAACAGAAGTGATCTATAGTCACCAATTCGGTTCTGTGAAACTACATGGTGTCGCCTTGCTCTGCTCCGCTTGGCTCGGCTCCCGTTGGTTCTTAACGTAGTGACCTAACAAACCACATCTTTAGTATTTAAACAGAAAGTGATCTATAGCCACCAATTCCGTTCTGTGAAACTACATGGGGTCGCCTCACTCCGCTACGCTTCGCTCGGCTCCCGGTGGTTCTCAACGTTGTGACCTAACAAACCTACCTTTAGTATTCAAACAGAAAGTGACCTATAGCAACCTTGGTTCTGTGAAACCACATGGGGTAGCCTAGCTCGCTTCACACACACTAACTTTTGAGAATTGGAATTAATAGTAGTTTATGTGACTGCTGCATAATGGAGGGCATTAAAACTCGAGAGTGGGTTTATGAAACGAGCCGAAGGCGAGTTTCATAATAATATCACTCGAGAGTTTTAATGCCTAATTATGGACAGTTACATACACT
This sequence comes from Argyresthia goedartella, assembly GCA_949825045.1. NCBI lineage: Eukaryota > Metazoa > Arthropoda > Insecta > Lepidoptera > Argyresthiidae > Argyresthia > Argyresthia goedartella. The sequence continues at coordinate 26,452,265 of OX463812.1, read as the reverse complement.
AGTTTATCTACACACATATCATAAGCTCTCTTTGATGTGTTCAGGAACCGCATGTTTGAGCGGCAATGTGGTTCTGCAATTGTTTAGCTTGTTCTTTAGTACCAACTTCACGCAGACGGGCGCCGGCGTTCGAAATTTGAATGTCAGTACCAACTTCACAGACAAACTCTCTAGCGCACGCGGGTGGGCGTCGGCGTTCGAAATTTGAATGTCATTATATGTAGAAAAACTACACATAATGACCATTATGTGTAGTTTTCCAGATACGAAACGAGTTTTTACCAAGTAGTTTAACATAATGCTGATCGTAACGTGCGGTTTATGAACGCAGTAAAGAGGGTTTATGATACGTGTGTAGATAAACAATATTAATTTACATATTTTTATACATTAAATCATTTTGCTATTGTCTATTTATTATAAACTTGCTTTATAGCCCTAATAAAATTTATAAAAGAAACAATATGATTTTTTCTGCATTGGTGCTGCCATTGGTGGTCTACTAGCCAAACCTCAAAGTTTCCTTTGTAGTTAACTTTATTGAACCGCTTCTTTAAGTGGCACCATGCGCTGGGTGTGTGTCCCATCTTCTGCCACAAATTCTTCAGAATAGTTAATTTCCTGTGAATGTAACCGTGGGTCGGCAGGGCATCATCTCCAGTAATCTGTATGGATTGTTGTGCCTGGTTTCACATGTTTTTTAATAATAGGTATTAATACCTCTGTGAACCTCACAATATCGGGACACACTGTTAACGCGCCATCTACCGGTGGCATTCGCAGTTACTTCAATCAATGCCAATCAATGAAGAAGATGATGTATGAAGCTAATGAAGAAAGTTCTAATTTCGTAATATAGATGGCGTCGTTGTTACTATATAAAGCCGGCCATGTCTCATTTCACTTCCTCTCTCTCGATTGATGATCGACAAACCACATGTATTATTTCAATAAAAAACTAATATTTTCTAAATACAAGACTTCATTGGAACTCCTATAGCCAGACCCCAGTCAGAATCACAGTCGCAAACATTGGACCTTCAGAGCCGCATGAGATTGAAGATCAGAATCCGACCAGAAGATTGCGTCATCCATCCAGAATCATCATCATCGCGAGACAAGGGTCTGTCCTATCGTTCCACATCACCTGGTTTTAATTCTGTGCTAAAACGTGTTTTTATCGTGCTTAGGTCGAGTTGAAGAGCCAACGTGTGCTGCGCATTAATCGCCACGTTGTCATAGTGTCGTGCGTGCTGTTTGCAGGAAACCGTGAGTACCTTGTCTTTCTATAAACCGCCAAAATGAGTCAGGACAAAAATTTAGGCCAACCATTAGCCACGACGGCACCTCAAAGTGTAGCCACGACTGATTTAAATAATCAGCTTCGTGAGTAAACGAAGAAAAGAGGAACAGTAAAGAGTAAACTAACTCTTTTTGTGAAGTACTTGAGCTCCCTCGACTCTTCTGATATCTCTGATAGGCAATTGTTAGAATTGAGGTTACGTTCCACGACTGCTAAATCACTCATGACGGAGTTTAATATCTATCAAGAAGCTCTGGAAATTTCCGCTTCGGCTAGCGATTTGCTAAAACAGTTAGAGGCTCGTGAGGAATTTGAAAATACCTACTATTCTGCATTGGCAGATGCTAATATGATTTTAGAAAAAGGAGTAAGAACAACTTGTGAGTTGTCTGGGTGCAATGCTAGGTCGACGATTAAATTACCGACTATTGTACTACCCACTTTCGAGGGATCATACGATAATTGGCTGGAGTTCAGAGACACTTTTCTTTCCATGATCCACAATTCTAGAAGTCTGGATGACATACAAAGATTTCATTATTTGCGTTCTGCCCTTACCGGCAATGCCCTACAGGTCATAAAAGCTTTAGAGTTTTCTTCTTCGAACTACTCAGTTGCCTGGGAGTTGCTTGAGAATAGGTACAATAACACTAATTTGCTTATTCATAACCACGTTAAAGCTCTATTCTCACTGCATTCAATCGCAAAAGAGTCTGCTTCCCAAATACGAAAGCTCATAGATTCGATTCTAAAGAATTTGCGCAATTTAAAGTCCTTAGGAGAACCTACCGAATCTTGGGATACACTCATTATCCATATAATGCTTTCAAAACTTGATTATACTACAGAAAAAGAATTGGAACAATATAAAATGACTGTTTCCAAATCTCATTCGAAACTTACCCTTCAGGATCTGATAGAATTTCTCAAAAATAGGGCTGATATGCTAGAAATGGTCAAAGTTAACTCCTCTTCCAGTTCAATTACAAAGGTTCCCCAAGAGCAAGCAAAGAAACCTACACCGAAAGTTAGCAGCTTCGTTGTCACAAAAAACCAAAAGTTTTCTAAACGTACCCGCGTTTGTAAAATGTGCGGACAAAATCACTCGCTGTATACGTGCAGTGCATTCCTAGAATTGTCCGATCCAGAAAAACTGAAGCTTGTGGAAAGCAAGAATATCTGCAAAAACTGTTTCGGTGAAGGTCACTCTGCTGCTAATTGTTACTATGGTCCGTGCCGCCAATGTAACGAAAAACATAACAGCATATTACACGGTGAATGTAGCAAGAATAGTCCTGTTCCTGCTCAATCATCTGGGGAGAATAACCCTAAGTTAATTAGCACTACGTTGCATGCTTCGTCTAATGTGCAGACTATTGAGGCAAACAACAATTGTACAACCGTGTTACTATCGACTGCAATAATTGAAGTGCTAGGCAGCGATGGCAAATACAAAAAAGCGCGCGCTTTGTTGGATAGCGGTAGCCAAAAATGTTTAATAACAAAAGACTTATGTCAAAAATTAAACGCCTTACCAATACAGGTCGTTGGAGTAGGTAATTCGATAGTGCATTCGACCTACACTTGTGAAATTTATTTATTTATTATATTAGGTACACAAAACAGCACTAGAGATAATATATCAAATTACAGCAGCAAAACAAGTACAAAAGGGGCTGTCTCCAGCGCCAAAAGTATGTGTACACAGCATGGTGTAAGGTAAATCTAGAACTAACTAAACAAAAACTACATACAATGGAAAGATTACCTACTTAACTATTGGAAAAACTTAATTTATTTTTCTACACTTAAGAGATGAAATCGAACTAAAAAACTAAATAAAAAACAATTTAAAAACATAAATAAATGATGATCGATATCTGGTACAATCAATGATTTATCATACCTGCTTAAGGATTTTGCGCATTTTATTTTTAAAGCAAGGCAACGAGACGTGGTAGATATCAGGAACATCATCTTCGGTGGCCACAACTTCATTGTAGCGATGACACATTCGAAGCATGGGGTTATTGGCGCTGATGTTCGACCTGCATGTTGGGATGAAGAAAGGACGCGGTATTCTGACTGACCTGCTTGGTACTTGAAAGTTGATTTCTGAGAGAGTAGAAGTTACTATTGCTCCATTTATTATTTTATGAAGATGGATCAGATCCTGGAGTCTACGACGCGACTCTAAGGATTCCAGTGAGAAACGTTCGCATCTTTTATCGTAAGACTTGACCGCGCGACGAAGACCGAGACGCGCGCAGAGCATGCGTAGGAAGCGCTTCTGGACTGACTCAACATAATCGATGTGGGTTTTGTAAAATGGTGACCAAATGACAGACGCATATTCCAATCTGGAGCGGACAAGGGCATTATACAACAGAATGAGACTCTCTGATTTCTTAAAGGACTTAGTTACTCTTGAAATGAATCCAAGAAGTTGGTTACATTTTTTTACTAGGGCTGAGCAGTGTTGATTAAGACTTAGTTTGTCGTCGAAAATGACGCCTAAGTCACGGGCTTCGTGTTTTCTTTGCAGCGTTACATCCCCTATGGTATAATCGGACAGGACAGGATTGTGGTTACGGGTCATCGTAATTACGAAGCACTTGTCAGCAGCCAAAAACATGCGGTTGTCTGCGCACCAGTGGGACAGTGTGTTCAAGTCTTCCTGAAGGGTTGTGCAGTCGCGTTGTGTACGGACACGTGTAAAGACTTTGAGGTCGTCAGCGTATAACAAGCAAGGACTATTGAATTTTATCACCAGGTCATTGATAAAAATTATGAAGAATAAAGGCCCTAGTAGAGATCCTTGCGGAATACCAGAGGGGATTCCAGCTGGAGACGATAAGTGCCCTTTCAGCGCTATTATTTGGCTACGGTTTTTGATATATGATTCCACCCAGCGCAGAAAGTTTGAATTGAGCGCAGCAAAGCGAGCGAGCGAGCGCAGAAATTGAGCTGAAATCTCTAAATGGAGATTATAAAAATATAATAACTTGTATAGTTTTGCCACACATTACGTCAATGGTGCCTAACGTAAATATAAATCCCAAATCAATTGTCATTCCCGATAATATTGAGCTGGCAGACTCATCATTTGGCAAGCCTTCTCAAATTGATATTTTAATCGGTGCTAATCACTTCTGGGATTTATTACTTACGGGTAGTATTCGTTTACCTAGCTGACCGTGTTTGCAGCTGACAAGGTTAGGCTGGATAGTATCCGGACCGCTTTACGGTAGTGATTTGCGCATTAATAATCAAACACACTGTAACTTTATCCAATCATGTGCTTTGGACGAACAGTTGAAAAAATTCTGGGAAATAGAAGAGGTACCCAAGTCTAAGGAGCTGACAGAGTACTCCCCAGAAGAGCGAGATTGCGAAGATCTCTTTCTCTCAACGCATAAAAGAGAGGAAAACGGGAGATTTTCGGTTCGTATTCCGATCAAAGAACCAGCTGATTCTTTAGGTAATAGCTATAACATAGCAAGAAACCAGTTTTTATCTCTCGAACGTAGGTTAGCGCGCACACCAGAGTACAAACAAATGTATAATGCGTTTATGAGAGAATACTTAAGCTTGGGACACATGAGGCGCGTAGAACAATTTTCCTCGCCTAATTATTTTCTACCCCATCATGGTGTATTTCGAGAGAACAGTCTTACCACAAAGTTAAGGGTTGTTTTCAATGCCTGCCAGACTACCTCATCAGGTAGATCACTTAATCAAATACAAAGTGCTGGCCCTCCACTTCAAAATGATATATTTGCAATCCTCCTAAGGTTTCGTCAGTATAAATACGTAGCGTGCTCGGACATAGAAAAGTTCTTTAGACAAATCATCATTCAAGAAGATCAACGATATTTGCAGTTAATTCTGTGGCGCGAGAATTCATCCGATCCTCTCGGTGTACATCAATCTCGGTGTACCGTGACATACGGTACTGTCTCCGCTCCCTATCTAAGTATTCGCTGTGTTAGGCAGTTAGCTAATGAGTATGAAGATGAAATGATCTCTCAAATAATATTGAATGATTTTTATGTGGATGATTTTATAACTGGTGCGGATTGCAAAATAAACCTTGCACATATATGTAAAAAGGTGACGGATGTCTGTATGTCGGGATGTTTCCCTTTGCGTAAATGGATTTTTAATTCCCCTGATATAGTTGCAGATGTGTTAAAAGATGATTGCACAACCCGGTTCTTGTCACTTGGCGAAAATTGCTCTAGTAAAACGTTAGGCCTAGGATGGCAAAATAACACGGACGAGCTTCACTTTACTTCTAAATTGACTATTGACAACTCCAAAATAACCAAAAGGTACATTTTGTCGTTAGTATCTCTCTAAACTTGAGTTTATGATCCTCTTGGTCTTTTGAGTCCTGCAATAATTACAGCAAAAATCCTATTGCAAAAGCTGTGGTTGTGCAAAGTCGACTGGGATGACTCATTACCCAAAGAAATAGTTTTGTGCTGGGAAAGGTTTGTTAAATCATTGTCTAACTTACCTGTGATTCGTGTGCCTAGACATGTAGTAGGTCAAAATCCCGAAAGTATTCAGTGTCATATTTTTTCTGACGCAAGTGAAGCCGCGTTCGGAGCTTGTGCATATATTCGCACTATCAGCTCGAGTGGTGACGTCACGGTCAATCTGCTGTGCTCGAAGACGCGCGTCGCACCAATAAAACCAGTTAGTATACCGCGGCTCGAGTTGTGTGGTGCACTAATTGGAGCTAAATTACTAGAAAAGATTACAAAATCTTTACGTATTGACTTTGACAAAATAGTATTCTGGACAGATTCGACTATAGTGCTTGGCTGGTTACGGATGCCAGCCCGTTCATTAAAAACCTTTGTGCAAAATCGTGTCGTAGAAATAAATGAACTTTCAGGTAATGCAACATTCTTACATATTAGTGGGAAAAACAATCCCGCGGATATTTTATCTCGCGGTCTCTGTCTGGATGAGTTATCTGAGTGCGACTTGTGGTGGCATGGTCCATCATTTTTGAGAGATTGTGATTATTCGTTCGATACCAATTTTCAAATCGATGAATCGAATTTACCCGAGCTTAATATAACCCTTGTTACTCATACATAACCGAGTTACATAACCAGCAATGTACAAGGATAAAATATTCTTCGTACAAAACCGGGTAATGTATTAAGAAATATTTTTTCTTTGCACATTACTGATAACATTTCCAGTTTTGTACGAGGATGTCAATATTCTTCCTACATTACCCGGTTTTGTACCAAGAATATTTTATCCTTGTACAAAACCAAGGAGTTTCTCCGAGTAAATAATAAATAAAAACCTAGCTACTGCTCTGCAGTTTAAAAACATTCACAAAACCTGAGCTATCGATGTGAAACTGTGGACACACCATACGCTTATATGTATTGATTGTTAATGTTATATCCTCTTTAGTAACAATTAATAAAACAATTACATGTTTTTCTACCTGTCACTGTGACTGACTATTCTAGCAAATTAATCACTGCTTGGTTCTAGCAAATTAAAAGATATTTGAACGTTAATCGAAAATACCGGAAAAATGTCGGGACGCAATGTAATAAACAATTTTGGACTATTGCGGATGCCCGAAATAATAGGTGTTTGTGTATTTCCCGGATGCACCCGAAAGGATTTCGGGGAAGTTTCCAGTGTAAAAAAATCAATTTCCTTAGCAAGCTGAATTTTTTGATATCTCGAGGAACGAATGTCTGCAAGTATCATTGCACAGTTGGCGAAGACGAATGGACGGAAGTTTTCGAGTCGCCCAACAACTGTTCGGATTTTGGCACCAGCCACGCAGAGTCAATTGCTGACCTTCTTAGGTTTTCCTTAAATATGGTCCATGACGTGGTGTGGAAAATGCTGGGCGATGTTTTGGAGTAAATAATAAAATAAAATAAAGTAAATATTTTTTTTATTTTAAAATTTATGAAATAAAACAAAACAATCCATTTTTGGTAAACTGAAATAGGTAACACCATACACCTAAAATAATCTATAACTGTATGCTTATTCCTTTAGCATAAGCATACCTAATTCTATAATAAAAACAGTGAGGTCATTATATAATGGGCATATTTTTTCGAGACAATGTCCTGTCGTTATGGAATGGTTTTCCAACTGAGAAACAGCTCTATTTATCCGAATGTTAACTTGGATGTCATTCAGCGTTTTTCTTTTAGAGTGAAAATTCTGGTTGAACTTGGACATAGAGACACCGTAAAATGTGGCGTCGTCATGTAATACCGATAATAGGTGTGGAAGTGTTGGATATGTACGACCAACAAATCTTTTCATTCTGGAATTCCACCCTTCTGCGTAGTTGGTAGTACGGTGCTGTTCTTGATGACAACACCATATCTTGCGATATTCTTTGTTCTTGATCCAGGTTCTGTTCATGTATTTATTAAATTCAGTAACCTTAGTGTTATTCGGACTCACGCTTTGAATATATATCCAACCTTCCTCTATGTTTTCGATAGGTAAAATTGCTAGCCCTGCACAAAGACAATCGTGTCGGTTATTGACTTTCGATGTTTTTTTAATTCCAAAAAGTCGGGCTTTTCGCATTAAGCTCTGGTAAAAATAAAAGTAGCAGCCCCGTACCATAATGTTTGGAAATATTTTTTTAATAGCATTTCTTGGTGCTATTTCGAAATCAAAAGTAAATTGATTGGCTTCCCATTCGGGAATTTGAGATTTTACCATGTGGAATAATATTTCGTAAGTTAATTGCTTTTTATTTAACAGCAGAGCATAGACCAAAGGAATTATATTAGTCGATTCGTCGTCGCTACCTAAGTCACCGTAAATTACATAGAGCTGATCGAAAGGCTGACAACACCCAAATGTTCCATCTACGAAATATTTTTTACATTTAGTCATAAGTAGTCGTGCTTCTTTCGAGGCAAACAATAATATTTTGTTATTGTCTTCATATTCTGCCAATATAAACGGTCGGAAATTTACTGGAATTTGGACCTCCGCGTGGTTCCGAAATACACTCTTTTCAATTTCCTGAAACTTCTTTCTAGCGTTGTATAAACCAGTATGTATATTTGCAAATTTAGGCAACGGCTCCAATAAATGCATACCTGAATTTTTCAACCTGCATATTGATTCATTATATTGTTTCGGTATAGGTAGGTAGTTTTTGGTCACATTATTCCGTAATTGATCGAATTCTTTCAGCACAATGTTTTTTGGTGGATTACGGGTGCAACTATTATGATGCAGGACACTAGCCGTAACCCTGTTTTCGAACACTGTTAAACTGCCGCTACATATCTTATAGTTTGTACAGATCCAATATTGCGATCCAGTTCCGAAAAGCTTTCCTTTATGATATTTATGACCGTCGTATAACAATATTTGACCTCCTCTTTTGGACGTAATATACCTACACCAGTTCGTCTATAGAACTGTTCGGCGATTCAGTAGACATTATGAACTATTTGTTTCGTAGAGCATCTGTCCTTTAAATTGTGATAGTTGAAGGGCCCTTGAATTAAGTACAATAAATGCGATAAATTACGATAGGTAGTACTTCCCCCGTCCTTTGTATTTCTTTTTAATGAAATGTCAAGCTTGTCAATACTTATTTGAAAATAAAAAGATAAACCACATAAAGAAGGTGTATACTACTCGGAAAACCTCCTTGGTTTTGTACACGGAATTAAGATTTCTTTGAGCAAAACCGAGCAATGTAGGAAGAATATTGACATCCTCGTACAAAACTGGAAATGTTATCAGTAATGTGCAAAGAAAAAATATTTCTTAATACATTACCCGGTTTTGTACGAAGAATATTTTATCCTTGTACATTGCTGGTTATGTAACTCGGTTATGTATGAGTAACAAGGGATATTCCCTTGTTACTCGTACATAACCGAGTTACATAACCAGCAATGTACAAGGATAAAATATTCTTCGTACAAAACCGGGTAATGTATTAAGAAATATTTTTTCTTTGCACATTACCGATAACATTTCCAGTTTTGTAGGAGGATGTCAATATTCTTCCTACATTACCCGGTTTTGTACCAAGAATATTTTATCCTTGTACAAAACCAAGGAGTTTCTCCGAGTAAATAATAAATAAAAACCTAGCTACTGCTCTGCAGTTTAAAAACATTCACAAAACCTGAGCTATCGATGTGAAACTGTGGACACACCATACGCTTATATGTATTGATTGTTAATGTTATATCCTCTTTAGTAACAATTAATAAAACAATTACATGTTTTTCTACCTGTCACTGTGACTGACTATTCTAGCAAATTAATCACTGCTTGGTTCTAGCAAATTAAAAGATATTTGAACGTTAATCGAAAATACCGGAAAAATGTCGGGACGCAATGTAATAAACAATTTTGGACTATTGCGGATGCCCGAAATAATAGGTGTTTGTGTATTTCCCGGATGCACCCGAAAGGATTTCGGGGAAGTTTCCAGTGTAAAAAAATCAATTTCCTTAGCAAGCTGAATTTTTTGATATCTCGAGGAACGAATGTCTGCAAGTATCATTGCACAGTTGGCGAAGACGAATGGACGGAAGTTTTCGAGTCGCCCAACAACTGTTCGGATTTTGGCACCAGCCACGCAGAGTCAATTGCTGACCTTCTTAGGTTTTCCTTAAATATGGTCCATGACGTGGTGTGGAAAATGCTGGGCGATGTTTTGGAGTAAATAATAAAATAAAATAAAGTAAATATTTTTTTTATTTTAAAATTTATGAAATAAAACAAAACAATCCATTTTTGGTAAACTGAAATAGGTAACACCATACACCTAAAATAATCTATAACTGTATGCTTATTCCTTTAGCATAAGCATACCTAATTCTATAATAAAAACAGTGAGGTCATTATATAATGGGCATATTTTTTCGAGACAATGTCCTGTCGTTATGGAATGGTTTTCCAACTGAGAAACAGCTCTATTTATCCGAATGTTAACTTGGATGTCATTCAGCGTTTTTCTTTTAGAGTGAAAATTCTGGTTGAACTTGGACATAGAGACACCGTAAAATGTGGCGTCGTCATGTAATACCGATAATAGGTGTGGAAGTGTTGGATATGTACGACCAACAAATCTTTTCATTCTGGAATTCCACCCTTCTGCGTAGTTGGTAGTACGGTGCTGTTCTTGATGACAACACCATATCTTGCGATATTCTTTGTTCTTGATCCAGGTTCTGTTCATGTATTTATTAAATTCAGTAACCTTAGTGTTATTCGGACTCACGCTTTGAATATATATCCAACCTTCCTCTATGTTTTCGATAGGTAAAATTGCTAGCCCTGCACAAAGACAATCGTGTCGGTTATTGACTTTCGATGTTTTTTTAATTCCAAAAAGTCGGGCTTTTCGCATTAAGCTCTGGTAAAAATAAAAGTAGCAGCCCCGTACCATAATGTTTGGAAATATTTTTTTAATAGCATTTCTTGGTGCTATTTCGAAATCAAAAGTAAATTGATTGGCTTCCCATTCGGGAATTTGAGATTTTACCATGTGGAATAATATTTCGTAAGTTAATTGCTTTTTATTTAACAGCAGAGCATAGACCAAAGGAATTATATTAGTCGATTCGTCGTCGCTACCTAAGTCACCGTAAATTACATAGAGCTGATCGAAAGGCTGACAACACCCAAATGTTCCATCTACGAAATATTTTTTACATTTAGTCATAAGTAGTCGTGCTTCTTTCGAGGCAAACAATAATATTTTGTTATTGTCTTCATATTCTGCCAATATAAACGGTCGGAAATTTACTGGAATTTGGACCTCCGCGTGGTTCCGAAATACACTCTTTTCAATTTCCTGAAACTTCTTTCTAGCGTTGTATAAACCAGTATGTATATTTGCAAATTTAGGCAACGGCTCCAATAAATGCATACCTGAATTTTTCAACCTGCATATTGATTCATTATATTGTTTCGGTATAGGTAGGTAGTTTTTGGTCACATTATTCCGTAATTGATCGAATTCTTTCAGCACAATGTTTTTTGGTGGATTACGGGTGCAACTATTATGATGCAGGACACTAGCCGTAACCCTGTTTTCGAACACTGTTAAACTGCCGCTACATATCTTATAGTTTGTACAGATCCAATATTGCGATCCAGTTCCGAAAAGCTTTCCTTTATGATATTTATGACCGTCGTATAACAATATTTGACCTCCTCTTTTGGACGTAATATACCTACACCAGTTCGTCTATAGAACTGTTCGGCGATTCAGTAGACATTATGAACTATTTGTTTCGTAGAGCATCTGTCCTTTAAATTGTGATAGTTGAAGGGCCCTTGAATTAAGTACAATAAATGCGATAAATTACGATAGGTAGTACTTCCCCCGTCCTTTGTATTTCTTTTTAATGAAATGTCAAGCTTGTCAATACTTATTTGAAAATAAAAAGATAAACCACATAAAGAAGGTGTATACTACTCGGAAAACCTCCTTGGTTTTGTACACGGAATTAAGATTTCTTTGAGCAAAACCGAGCAATGTAGGAAGAATATTGACATCCTCCTACAAAACTGGAAATGTTATCGGTAATGTGCAAAGAAAAAATATTTCTTAATACATTACCCGGTTTTGTACGAAGAATATTTTATCCTTGTACATTGCTGGTTATGTAACTCGGTTATGTACGAGTAACAAGGGAAATATAAAAGTCAATGAAAACATTTCATTAGCGGCCGCCTCGACACAATCGCAATTGGATAGCTCAACTAAATTAATAAATTTTGAAAGATTTTCTTCGTGGAAAGGACTTCAACGCGTTTACTGTTTTGTTTTACGTTTTATACACAATGTGCGTTGTAGGAAAAATAAATCGGAGCAATTAGTAGGATCTTTGACGGTAAAAGAACTTGATAATTCGATGATATGCCTTGCAAGACAAGTGCAGAAGGAGTCTTTTCCCTTAGAATACCAGAATTTATTAAACAAATTGCCAATAAAGTCATCTCGAAATCAATTAAACAGTTTGAATATTTTTATGGATGAAAACAATGTTATTAGATAGATTAGTAAATTCACCTGATTTCACATATAATAAAAAACATCCAATTTTGTTATGTGCTAAGCATTATGTTACGCAACTTATATTTAGACAAAAGCATCAAAACTTATTACACGCTGGGCCTCAGCTGTTGTTGTCGCATGTAAGAGACTACTGGTGGCCTTTGAATGGTAGATACCTAGCAAAAAGGACTGTACACACTTGTACTAAGTGCGTCCGAATGTCAGGGAAAACTTATCAGCCGATAATGGGTAACTTACCAAGCGAACGCCTACAACCAGGTTTCCCTTTTATGATCTGTGGGGTTGATTATGCTGGCCCTATGTACATTTTAAATAGAAAGGGAAGGGGAGCCAAGTTAGAAAAGTGTTATTTGTGCTTATTTGTATGTTTTGCGACAAGAGGTTTGCACCTAGAATTAGTCACGAGTTTGTGTTCAGATGGTTATATTTTAGCACTAAAAAGATTTATTTCTCGGAGAGGAAAACCTTTAGAAATATTTTCGGACCACGGTAGAAATTTCGTGGGAGCCTCTCGAGAATTTAAAGAATTTTTACACAAAAATCAACAGTCTATTATTGATTGTGCCTCTAATTATAAAATAGATTTTAGATTTATACCTCCGTATGCACCTCATTTTGGCGGTCTGTGGGAAGCGGGGGTAAAATCCTGCAAACATCACATTGCGCGTGTAATAGGGAATGCTAACTTAACATACGAGGAGTTCAGTACGGTGAAGTGGCGCATGGGAAGAGTTCTGTCTGTGTTTCCAGGTCCAGATGGTATTTCAAGAGTTGCCAAGCTACGCACGGAAACAGGCGTCGCACAGAGGGCCTTCTCCAAACTCTGCCCTCTTCCAGTCTCCACACCGGACCTCCCGGACAGTGGGGAACTACAAACAGCTTCCAGTTCATCGGTAGCAGCTCAATGATGTTGAGAGTCCTCTCAACGCGCGGGAATATGTTAACGCGCCATCTACCGGTGGCATTCGCAGTTACTTCAATCAATGCCAATCAATGAAGAAGATGATGTATGAAGCTAATGAAGAAAGTTCTAATTTTGTAATATAGATGGCGTCGTTGTTACTATATAAAGCCGGCCATGTCTCATTTCACTTCCTCTCTCTCGATTGATAGGCCTACAAACCACATGTATTATTTCAATAAAAAACTAATATTTTCTAAATACAAGACTTCATTGGAACTCCTATAGCCAGACCCCAGTCAGAATCACAGTCGCAAACACACACTTTTAATCTGAGTTCATTTGTTGTTTCATCGATCATTACCAGCATCCAAAGGCCTTCTACTTGTCTGCCACGGTTATATTTCCTCCTTCCAAACTTGCTTTCATCGATCTCGACAACTGTGCCGGGACCACCAATTTGGTCATGGTTTTCTTGGTTGTCTATTTCATTCTCCACTATTGTTTCCCGGTAGTAGTTGTACCAGTCGCGAATTGTGGCCTCGGATAGGATCATTTCATGTTTGTATGAGCTACATTGAACTCTTGCACAGTAGTATTCTATATCCTGGGCGTAACATAGCATTACATCATTATCCGAAACATTGTAGGGAGGGAAATCTTGACATTTTCAAACCATGTGTTTGAGGATCTGACTATTTTTCCGTATCTACACCCACCTGGCTTTGTGGCACCGGAATGTTCCCTGTGTGCCCTAAGGGACCAGGGTCAGGCTAGCCTTTAGAAAGACGGGCCGCGGTGTTTCTAACGGCTAGGTACCTTAGAGTAATAGTAATATTTATACAAAGTTTTAACCGTCGTAGTTAATTAGTTAACGACACTGCAAAATTGCCAATTTTCTGCAAATAAATCTATAAAGTTCAAGGTCAAGGCCAATGACCTTATGTTTCAAGGTTGGTGACCTCGAGGTCAATGAACGTTGACCGATTTCACTTGATTTTTCTTGGGAAAATGAGCAAAATTCAAGTTCAAGGTCAAGGTCGATGACCTCGAGGTCAATAAACTTTCTCTACTTCTGACTTCAAAAAATCGGACAAATCTGTCGTTTCCCCACCCTAATACTGCCACATCCCCACGTGTCTCGAATGCTTGAAATGGCGATTAAAAAAAATATAACCATAAAACTAATAATTTCCGAAGGTTCGCGTATTTTGCAATCATCTTAGAATACACTAATTATGCATAGAAAAAATCAGCATAAGCATCTGAAACCGCGGTCTTTCTAAAAGCTAGCCTAGTTTTTCTTTGAAAAGGAGTAGAGAAAGACGATGAGGGAACCGGTGAGGGTGCCGTTGTGGGACGCGATATAATAGACTAGCGACTTTAGAATGTTATGACGACGACGGACGAAGTTCTAGAGCCTCCGCACGTTTGCCGCAGATGATTTGGAGGATATCTTGAGAAATTACCTTATAGTCGAACTGGTTGTCGAACAGCTCGTTAAATTTGTCATAATAAGTGTATTTGACGAAAGCGTAAAGTCCGGTTTCATTTACCAATCGATAAGGTTTTCTAAGGATGAATTCAGAGATTCGTTTTGTGCCATTAACGCGTTAGCCAAGGCGGCAAAGCCAGGTTCAGACTGGCAACTGCGGCTCGTCGACGCCGCCGGGTCTTCGAGGCGCCTTAACTCCTCATTGAGTTTCAGCTTGATAAACCCCGGGTAGGCCACCCACGTACTTGGGTAAATTTTTGAATCGATTAAGTTTAGGGGGGGAGGGGGGAGGGGGGTCCCAAAATTAAACTTAATCGATATCAAAACCAAGCCTTTGTCCTGTGGGTCCTTAACGGTAACCGAGAGTTCAGATATGGTGCCTACTTTCGGAGTCACTTGTGACGGCACCAAGGAATCGCGGTCCTGACGTTGCGAGGACTCGGGAGCGGTCAAGAAAGGGCGATTCGCGCATAATAAACTGTTGACATGACTCACCAGCTGTTACGAGAGTAAATCAAACCTTCTCTCCAGTGTCGATTCTCCTGACGTCGAAAGGCGATCAGGTCGCGACTCCTGTTCACTCTTGCGCAGCCGGCTCCTACTGCGGCGAGAGCGGGTGCTACGGGTCGGCGAGGAGCCGCAGCTGTCTCGCGGGCCGTGCCGACGCAGGCTTGGCGCCGAGCTGTCGCGCCGGCGCGGGCGTGGCACCTTACACGCCTGGCGGCACCGGCGCGGCGGCGACTGCGCCGACGAATCACCGCTATCTCCGCTGCTACTTGACGGTCGGGGACGCTTTTTCGAACGCACTTTTACAGGAGATTTCTCGACCGCATTCACAAGCACTTCCGAGGGGTTTTCACTTGCGGAATCCATATTCGTAATACACGTACGTAACACTCTTTAGAAATAACACAAAACAGCCGACACTAATGATATGATATCTATTTAAAACTGTACCGTTACGTACATTAGTACCTAGTCGCAAGTAAAATGCATTGTAAGCATATCGGCGCTTCAGTCGCCAGTTAGCTATTAGCCACGGGCTGTGACATACATTTACATAAAATTGAGAATTAATAAATCGTTTAAAGTGAAATTAGCGGTTTATCTTCTGGCTACTCAACCAACAACATCAACAGTAACAACAAGACATGTACGGGCAGAGAACATAAGTCTCGTCCGTACATTTTGGTCCTTCGAAACAAGAACGGTGATTGGTAATACGACACTAACATCGAAGTAACAAGTGAACAAACATTTAACAATCTGTGCTACAGACTAAACAGTGTTAAAAACAGTGAAACAATAACAACCTGACATCTTCAGAAGACTCGCTACAACAGCAATCGGAGCTGCTGGAGGCAATTAAATCCATCGGATCCAACTTTAAAAAAGATGGAGCCTCCAGGAAAATGGATGTGGGCTATCACGACGAGCGACTACAGCGACTGGACAACTTCTGGAATAAGTTTGACTGGAACGACCAACGTCTTTCTCTATTAACAGTAGAACGTACAGGTGAATACTATCAGAAAAGAGTGAAAGAAAAACTTGAAATTACATACAAAGAAATACGAGATATGATCGAACGGTCGAAAATGCAGCTGGAAGAAAACATACAGAAGGAAGAAGCAAAGCTTAGAGCAGAGTTGGAGAAGAAGGGAGTCACGAGGGGAGTCACTTTCGAGACGGGAGCATCAACATCCTATCAACAACAATAACAATAACAAAAACATGCCCCAAAAACGATTCCAACCTATTTCGAACAAACAGGAAGAACGAATCAACAAGCTATTTCTACCGAAATCGTTCTACAACAAGGTAGAAATTAAGTGTCCCAAATGTAATCAACAACACGGACTTTACAAGTGTAAAGAATTCCTCGATATGACGTCATGCGATCGACTTTCAACTGCGAACAAACTTGGTGTGTGCAAAAACTGCCTTTTCAGTCATTATGGCAACCAGTGCACTTCCACACAAAAGTGCAAAGAATGCAACCAGAGTCATAGTACATTGCTGCACGAGGCGGTGTCAAATGAATCATGGATCAAAAACAACCGCGTGAGCAACCATTTATGGAATGAAAATGACACCGAAGTACTGTTGGCAACAGCGATGATTGACGTAGAAACATCATCGGGAAAATTTATAACATTGCGAGCACTACTAGATCAGGGTTCCCAAGTATCCTTGATTACGGAAGATGCTGCTCAACGACTACAGCAGAAACGCAGAAAAATAAATGCAGTCGTAACCGGAGTGGGGGCTGTTCGTATCCCCACTAACAGATGTAAAGGAATAATCCAACTGACGCTCAAGGCAACTAACTCCAATGGTGAATTTACGACCGGAGCGTTGGTAATGGACGCGATAACAAGCAAACTACCGAACAAAAACATTGACATAACAACAATAAAAACATCGTTGGATCACATACCACTTGCTGATCCACAATACAACATCTCACGCAACATCGATATTTTGTTGGGAGCCGATATCTTCGCAGAGGTATTGCTTGAAGGCCTCATCAAAATCAACGACTCAACAATGACAGCCCAACAGACACATCTAGGGTGGATCATTTGTGGCAAACATAAAACATTGCAATGTCACGTAACAATAAACAACCTGGAAGAAATCGAAAAATTCTGGGAACAAGAGGAGATAAAGGAGAACAAGAGCAAAAATTTAGAACAAAACGAAGAGGAGGTATGTTGCGAAACATTATACAAAGAAACTACTGAGCGATTGGCTGACGGAAGGTACCAAGTCCGTCTGCCGTTGACACCCTATATCAAAGAAAAATTAGGCACGTCAAAGCCACAGGCCGTCACTCAATTCAAACAGTTAGAACGGAAGATGAAAACCAATATAATGTACGCTGAGAGATACAAGGAGTTCATGTCCGAATACAAACATTTAGGCCACATGATCAAGGCCGAAGCCAAGAACAAGGCGCTTTTGCAGTATTTTATGCCGCACCACGGAGTAGAGCATGAAAGTGCGATAACAACAAAACTGCGGGTGGTCTTCAACGCCTCTGCCAAGACCAGCACCAAGTACAGTCTCAATAGCCTGATGGAGAGTGGGCCAAACCTGCAAGCAGATCTACAAGGCATCCTATTACAATGGCGGCAACATCAATACGTGCTAACAGCCGACATCGAAAAGATGTATCGATACATAGCAGTGCATCCAGATGACCAAACGCTCCAAAAAATCATATGGAGGGAGAATGCTTAACAACCCCTAGAAGAGTACCAGTTGTGCACGGTATCTTATGGCACAAAGGCCGCTCCTTTTTTGGCTCTCCGAACACTGAAACAGCTGGCGGAGGACGAAGGCGAAAAGTTCCCAAAAGCCAAACCAGTTCTACAAAACAACTTTTTCATGGACGACGCCATGTTTGGGAGTAACACTATCTATGAGGCAAAGGAAATACGAGACCAACTGATGCATCTATTAAGTAATGGCGGATTTAATCTGCGAAAATGGGCGAGTAACGCACCCCAACTTGTAGAAGACCTACCCAAAGAGATGAGAAACCCGCTCAATTTCTACTTCACTGAAACAGATTCGTCAAAAACATTAGGACTGGGGTGGAATCCGAAAAACGACCACTTCGTTTTTTCACCGGTACTAAAACATAAAGAAACAAGAACAATCACCAAACGACAAATACTGAGCGGTGTGTCATCGTTATTCGATCCCCTTGTCTGGCTCGCACCGATTAAAGTCAAATCAAAAATCATGTTTCAACAGGTGTGGAAGACTAGCCTAGGGTGGGACGAAACTGTGCCTGAAAACATACAAAAAGAATGGAGAACGCTAAGTTCGGAGCTAATAACAATGGAACAGTTTAAAATAAAACGTTGGCTCGGATTTACGCCAGAAACAGCACATAAAACACAACTATTCGGGTTCTGTGACGCTTCTGAAAAAGCAATAGCTTGCGTCGTGTACAGTACAGTGCCAAACCCTGATGGAACATACATGGTCAACATGGTCGCAGCCAAAACCAAGCTAGCTCCGATACGCAAAAACAATCCCTACCGCGGCTCGAGCTATGCGGCGCCCAGCTATTAGCAAAACTCGTGCATAAAATAAAACAGTGCATAAACAATCCCGAGGTAAAAGTCACAGCATGGACAGACTCCATGGTGGTCTTGGGATGGCTTAAGGGCGAAGAAACACGCTGGAAGAGCTACGTTGTGAACAGAGTGCAATCAACAAAACGAATAATTCCAGCTGAAAATTGGAACTATATAAATACAAAAAAAAACCAGCGGACTGTGCATCCCGAGGTTTACTGCCGCCTCAGCTAAGTACGCACTCGCTGTGGTGGCAAGGGCCAGAATGGCTCAAAACTAACAACGTGCCAAAAAATAGTGACCAACAAGGGATAACATTAAAGGAAGAAACGAAAGTATTCACCGCAGCGGTACAACGTAAAGAGCCTAACGTCATAACAAAAACATTAAACAATTGCAACTCTATTGCAAAGGCCGTCCGCGTTGTCAGCTGGGTATCGCGTTTCATAGCTAAGGCGCGTGCCCAAAGTGCCGCATGCTCTAAGCATATCACATTGCATGAAATGAAAGCGGCGAGAAACAAGATAATACAACAAGTACAGCGTGATCACTTTTATGAGGAGTTACGAGCTTTAAAGACAAATCAGGAGGTGAACAAAAACAGCAAAATTTGGAAATTAAATCCGTTTTTAGATGAAGCCGGCCTTCTACGCATAGGCGGCAGATTACAGCACTCGAACTTAGCAGAAAATGCCAAACATCCGTTCGTCATACCACAACACTCGAGGTTATCGGAACTGGTCATAGATGAAGCACATAAAACAACCTTGCACGGCGGAGCGAGACTGACTCTAGCAACGCTGCGTCTGCAATACTGGGTCATTGGTGTAACAACGACTGTGAAAAAGTCGCTTAGAAAATGCGTAACCTGCACTCGCTATACTACCACCAAACAACAACAACTTATGAGAGAACTACCGCAGCCGAGAGTCGCGCCATCACCACCGTTTTATCACACAGGAGTAGATTTCACGGGCTGGGTAGACATCAAGCTAAACAAGGGACGAGGAGTACGAACATCTAAGGGTTACGTCGCCGTGTTTATCTCATGGCAACAAAGGTCGTCCACTTAGAGCTAGTAAGAGACCTAACAACTCAAACTTTTATACTAGCTCTGAAGCGGATGGCAGCAAGAAGAGGCTGCCCAGTGCATCTGTACAGTGATGGCGCCACCAACTTTTTGAGGGCCGATCGAGAACTGCAGAGACAACTACAAACAACAACATTCAACAACGACTTGGCCTCACAAACACTCGCAGAGCAACACATCCAATGGCATTTCAACGCCTCGAGCTGGCCGTCGGCAGGAGGTATTTGGGAGGCTGCGGTAAAATCTATGAAATATCATCTCAAGCGAGTTTTGGGCGTACAGAAACTAACTTATGAAGAGTTTCCAACATTATTAACACAAATAGAAGCCTGCATGAATTCGAGGCCTCTCTGCCCCTTAACAGAGGACGCTGACGACGCAGGAAGCTGTCTAACACCCGGGCATTTCCTAATCGGGCGCCCAATAATATCAGTCCCGCAAGAAAAACATGACAACAACATAAACAAACGCCAAAGATGGCAACTTACAGAAAAAATGTTTCAAGGTTTCTGGAAACAGTGGTCACTAGAATACCTACACTTATTGCAACAACGAGGAAAATGGAACACCAAAACACGGGACATCAAGCAGGGGGATATCGTATTTGTCAAGGAGGATAACCTGCCGCCGATGAAATGGGCCCTTGGAAGGGTACTCGATATACATCCTGGCAAGGACCATTTAGTTCGAGTGGTTACCGTAAAAACGCAAAACAGCGTATACAAAAGACCGATAACAAAGCTCGTATTACTCCCAGTAACAAACAGCGACGAGTACACCGGACCGACTGCACCCAATTCTAGTAACACGAGTCAAACAATTAATATAGGTACCTGCTAAAAAGCGCAGCGGGAGAACAGGACGATCGACCTTATTGACCATACTTGGAGTGCTGCTGACCATCTTCCATCCAACCACACAAACTGAGGACCTCATCAACATTACTGCATTCCAGGAAAATAAACTCGTCTATTTTGACAACATGGGAAAAATGCAAACTATTCACGACACTTGGAAAATAGTGACATACTATAACATAACGACCTATTGGGATGGATACGAGAGTGCCCAAGGCTTAACGACTCACGTCGATAACAGATGTAAACATTTTGTATACAGAATTATGTGTGATAGTATTACGTCACACCTGAAACAAGAAATTGAAAATCTGGAACATAACAACGGATTATTGAAAACCGGACACGGTATGAAACCGCGACGTGTTACAAGAGGACTAATCAACGGAGTCGGATATTTAGCAAACAGTTTATTCGGGATACTCGATGACAGCTTCGCACAGAAGTACAGCTCCGACATAGAGGCAGTGAATAACAACGAAAAACATCTTTTGAGTCTCATAAAAAATCAAACTTCGATAGTAGAGGCCCACAACAACATTTTGAAGAGAAACGAAAAGGCCATGAAGGCACAGTTTCAACAGATACAGGATCATTTAAACAAAACTGAACAGTTCATACAAGACACAAACAACAGAATATCAGAGGAAGATAATCAAATCTACTTTAATTTGATGGCCTTGGCCGCAAATATGATAATAAATAAACTGCAGAACATACAGCATATACTCCTTGTAACAATAACAAACATACATCACGGACAGGTGGATACCCGACTTTTCAGTCAAGGACAACTCAGAGAAGAGCTCAATCTAATCTCCGGACAATTACCTGCCCACCTGTACCTGCCACTCGATAACACGCACGATCAATTGAACAACATATATAAACTGCTGACAGCTAAGGCGCGAGTAACAGAAAAATATTGTATAATAGAAATGAGCTTGCCCTTAACAAGTGACATCAAGTTTAATTTATACAGAACCATACCGGTACCAATGAAAGACAAGGACAGCACATTCAAACTGAAAATGCAGTCCGAATACATAGCTGTAAATCTCAGAAAAGATATTTACATGCCACTAAATAACAACGATATCTCTGCCTGCAATAAAATCGATACCTACAACAACTTGATATGCACTATAAATAAACCTACTTACAATATGAGGAACAGCGGGTCACCTTGCGAAGTCAGCATTATTATAACAAACACGAGTATGCGGAACTGTATCTATGAGGAGGAACCGTGCGCCGACAAATAGGTCCCATTACAGAAACCTAACGCATGGATGTATTTTTGTTGCAACGAATGTCTAACTCGCATCATATGTGATGAACAGAACACATGACTACAAGATCATTACGCATGGCGGGAATAATAGACATAAAACAAGGATCTATTATCAAGCATGGAGAAGCGACAATTTACACACAGCGATATTTTCAGAATAACATAAACATAAATCAGCAAATTCCAGTTCCATACAAAAATTTGGGAGATTTGAACAGCATCGCTATCAGTCGGGCCATATCACCACCCAAAAAACAAATAACCACAGACTTTATCACTGGAAACCTAGACGAACTCCAGAACAAAATTGAGACGCTACAAAAACAAAGCATTCTACCAGATACTGTCTCAACACACGACGTACACCAGTATGAAATAACATATACAACATTGGCGATAGTGGTGGTTATACTGGTCGTGGCAGGGTGCAAGTACTTGCACTGGCGCCGCCGACACAACATCCTGGTAGTAGAAAGAAGCAATACCCTCCGTAGCAAGCAACAACAAGATTTGACGGTTCAGAACCCTGAACCAGCAATCGAGATGGCATCAACATCCAGAACCAGAACTGTTAACAGTCAACAGCATCCCCTTTAAGCTCTACCCGCAGGAAGATATCGTTCAAACGTAATACTAAGTTTGATATTTAGCTCCAAGTTGATGTAATAAAATAACTATGCTAACAATAAGTGAAATGTAATTTAAGAAGTATGACACTGAATAGAACACTACAGTAAGTTTTAACAAACTATATAACTTTTGCGCCAAGGTTTGCTCGTAAGGTTTTACAGGTTTGGTAAGGTTTGCTCGTAAGGTGACATACATTTACATAAAATTGAGAATTAATAAATCGTTTAAAGTGAAATTAGCGGTTTATCTTCTGGCTACTCAACCAACAACATCAACAGTAACAACAAGACATGTACGGGCAGAGAACATCAGTCTCGTCCGTACAAAAACATTTTTTCTACTTTCATCTCGAAAAGTCGAATAAAAATCTCGAAAAGTTGTACAGAAAATAAATCGGATTTCGACTACTATGCGTCGATCTAGGGACGTCCGTCTTGGTCGGAAGACGATGAAACAATGAAGAGCGAAACTACTTCCTACTTCTACCCGAATGGCCGAGTCGGCAGTCACCCTGCCTACGAAGCCAAGGGTCCCGGGTTCGAGTCCCGGTGTGGGCCATATTTGTTTAATGAGAACGGATGTTTGTACCCTAGTCATGGTTGTTTATCTATATAAGTATAATATTGATCTATATAAGGATGTGTATCGTTGTCTAGTACCCAAGATACAGGCTGCTGGTGGCGACAACGTCAGCCATCAAATGATTCACAGCGTCCTTGAAGAGTTGCTTCCTCCAATTACCCACATTATCAACTTCTCTCTATCTGATAGCTCCTTTCCTAGTCAGTGGAAGAAAGCACTCGTCATCCCACTGCCCAAAAATTCCAATCCTTCCTCCTTCAAAGATTATAGGCCCATATCTATCTTACCCATTCTCTCTAAGGTCCTTGAATCCATAGTTCACTCCCAACTCTCCTCCTAACTTACATCAAACAAACTTCTCAATCCGTACCAATCTGGGTTCAGACCAGGGCATAGTACTACCACAGCACTTTTAAAAGTCAGTGATGACATACAGCTAGCGATGGATCAGAAGTTGGCCACGGTGCTAGCCCTGCTTGACTTCAGCAATGCCTTCAACTGCGTCGATTTTGACATCCTTGTCGCAATATTAAGCTCACTGAATGTGTCCTTCCACGCTGCTAACTGGTTCGACTCATACCTGAGAGGTCGTCAGCAATGAATTAAGTCTGAAGAGACTGAAACTCAATGGTGTGATCTTTCCTCAGGAGTGCCTCAAGGCGGTATTCTCTCTCCTCTTCTATTTTCAATCTTCATAAACTCCATCTCCGACGTCCTCTCTTCTTCGTATCATCTTTACGCAGATGATCTCCAAATTTATCGCCACTTTTCGCCCTGCGATGTAGCTTCATCTGTAGAGACACTGAATGCTGACCTCGAGAATGTGAAAGGCTGGGCCTCATCATACGGGCTGTTGGTAAACCCGACCAAATCACAAGCCATGATTTTAAGAACCAGGCACACTCTTTCCTTATTACAAAAGCCCATTGTTCCTGTATCGTACAATGGCATCACGATAGAGTTTACTGACAAAGCGAAAAACCTCGGGGTTATTTTTGACAGCCAGCTGTCTTGGTCTCCACATGTCAGCGAGATCAGCAGACGGGTCTTTGCGTCCTTCCACTCCCTCAGGCGGCTGCAGTACTTCCTGCCGCGGCAGACCAAAATCACTCTTGCACATTCCCTTCTCCTGCCGCTAATCGACTACGCCGATGTCAGTTGGGCAAGCGCGAACGAAGATAAACTGAACAAACTCGAACGACTTCAGAATCTCGGGATTCGGTTTATCTTCGGGTTGCGCAAATTCGACCACGTTTCTCAATATCGCAAAGAGTTGGGGTGGCTAACGATTCGTCGTCGCCGAGACTTTCATATCTTTTTAATATATTGAAAAATCCGCGCTACCCCAGCTACCTTCGACAGCGCTTTGAGTATCTCTTTTTAGGAGATCGGCACCGGAGATCTCACACGGTCTCACTCTTAGCCACACCAAGGCACAACACCTCGGCGTATGAGCACATCTTCAGGTTGCAGGCGGTCCGACTGTGGAACGCACTTCCTTGCAAGATAAGAGACAGTCCCACTCTTTTCTCTTTCAAAAACCAGGTATAAGAGCACTTCCTCTCTCTTTCATGATAGTAGTTATAGTATGTATATTATTACTATATTTACAGGTTTATGTATCTATTGGTACTTATTTAGTAGTTTGGTATATAGATATTTTATTTTAGATATTTTATAGATATTCAATTTATTTGTTTATTATTTATTATAGATAAGTTAAATGATATTGTGCACTGCCCTAGCCTTTCTTGGTAATTTTTCCTATCATGCCTTGATTTGCTGGAAGAAATCTCTTTTTAGAGATAAGCTCGCCTTTGAAAATCGCCTCGCTCGCCACTGAAAATTGAAAGACAAAATTGAAAGACAAAAAGGAGATTTTGATGATGTTAATGGTGTATTGTCTTTAACCTTGAATTGGTTCACAGTTAATAATTTATTGTTAAACGCTGGTAAAACAAAGTGTATCAAATTCTCACTTCCAAATGTCAGGCAAGTTGAGACCAGTTTGGTGTAGGACAACAGCACGTTAGAATTGGTAAATGATACGAAGTTTCTTGGAATAACCATTGATAGCAAATTGCAGTGGGGCCCCACATAGATAAATTGGCTGGTAAATTAAGTTCTGCGGCTTACGCTGTTAGGAACATCAGACAAAGCACGGATGTGGCTACATCTAGGCTAGTATATTTTAGTTACTTTCATAGTGTGATGTCCTATGGTATCTTGTTGTGGGGGAAAGCAGCGGATATTCAAACTATTTTTATTTTACAGAAAAGAGCTATTCGAGCAATTTATAATTTAAAACGAACAGACTCCTTAAGAGAGCTTTTTAAAGAAATTGACATACTAACAGTAGCTAGTCAATTTATTTTCGAAAATATAATGTATGTACGCAAGAACCTTACAACATTTTCCAAACTTAGCGACAGCCGTAATGTTAACCTAAGAAATAATCACAGACTATGTGCGCCCCGTTTTAGACTCGCGAAGGTTAGCAATTCTTTCAAGGGTCAGTGCATTCTCTACTACACTAAGATACCTCTGGAGATTTTGAAATTGCCATTTGAGCAATTTAAAAAGCATGTTAAAGCGACTTTGTCGAAAAATGGTTGTTTGTAAAGTAGGTTTACGATCGAGATGTTTACGTGATAAGCCTCCGCTCGTGAGGATTCCGCGTGATAAGTTTCACGGAATGACTGGCAGCGCTCGAGATGAGACGGGAGATCGGTCCGTCTCTCTCTCGTTATACCTGCGATCGCGCTCGTGAGGTTTTGGTGTGACACAAGTTTCTGAACATGTCACACGACTAAAACGATTTTAAAGACGTTATCACGTCAAAAGGGATATTACAATGTTCAAGATTACTTAAATGACAGGACTGTATGGGGTTAATCTGGCTCAACACAGACCTTGCTGTTAATAATTTTGTAATTATTTATTCCTGCTTATTAATCATAACAATTAAATTTTTCATATTTGTATTAGTTAAGCACAACCTATTTTTAAAAGAGATCTAAAAATAAATCTGTGGGAGTTTCTACGCCCTTCTTCTCCCACAGTGGTCCAATGTAGAGAAGAGGCAAAAAATGACGTTTGCTAAGTATATGTAAATATCTACAGTAAAAAAAAAATGTACATATGTTTTCAACAAATGTAACTTTTTATTTATCTTTTTGCAATAAAGAATTATGAATTATGAATCCTTGTTTGGGGCTAGATCAATGTGTGTAAAGTATTATTATTATTGTGTCCAAGGTATTATTATTATTACCTTGGCGGCTTGAAATGGCGCGCAACTATAATCATGACAGGCACTCTGGCGCGAAAAGACGGCATCTCGTCAGAGTAAAATAATTATGTTCTGTGGACGACACGATAGCAGCGACACCTAGCGGACAGACGTTGGCGGAAGTGATGTACTCTCAAACAAGGACTTCGGACGTCAAACGGTTTTCATCTCCGAATGTGGTAAATATATTATGTGTCATATCTTTACCACATTCGGAGATATGAAAATCTACGCATTTCGTCTGAGGGGCCACCATCAATAACTTTTGATTGGTAAGTTTTACAAATGTATAAGTTTCAATTTACAATTGTTTGGGATCTTTTACTAAATCGTCATAGGTCTGGAGCAAAAAAAACAGTGTGGTCCCTCAGATTGCATATACAATGGGACAGGTATTCAATCATTCAGCCTACACTTATAACAGCCTATGATGAGTTATGTGCAGTCTGATCATTTATTATCGGCGCGACCGACTGCACCAACCTTGGAGGAACGCGGCCTTTCCTACGGAAAGGGAGTAGCCATTCGCACTATTTCCCCTCTGCCAAAGTACAAGCCCAGCGGGGCATATGCATCTAATAAAACTAGTTGCTGCTCGGATTTCCAACTAGACCGAGTCAAATCGCGCGAGTGAACGTTACCTGCTCTTAAAATGCCGAATTGCTCTGTTTTTTGCTGCAAAAAGAGGTCTGGGACATCAAACTTACAAAAAGATGGTGTTATATTTCACATGTAAGTAAATTTATATCGTTTTATTGCTATTTAATTAGATAAAGACACCAAATTCGTTTATTTTATCGTATTATTATTGTCGGATTTCTATAACAACATCGAGTCCGCGGTCCGTGGCTCACCCGTACAAAACTCGGATCTGTTGAGCAACAAATCCAACTTCTCGCCGATAAACATATTAGGGATGCTACCTTTGCGATAATAGTATCAATACATTTGGGCGGTGGGTGAGTGGCGTAATAGAATCACAAGTGACAAATTATAGGTATACGATATTATAGGTTGTGCATTGCACGTTTTTATTACTGGGTACCTATTATGACTGTTACAAGTTCAATAATACTATATCTCTCGCCCGCCTGAATACAACCACAGTGGCCAACTTTATAGCCCAGTAACTTGCGTTTGTACGGGTAGTTACAGTCCTATTAACTTAAGCTGACACTTGCATTTGTGTGAGTGATCGCCAAAAGTACAGTTAGTAAAACACATACAAATAAAATCAATGTTTTATTTAAACGAAGTCCATAAAACACAATGTTACCAACTGTCCAATTCTCGACCTCATAATGACTGAATCTTATAACTCTTCTTGTTTGACCGTTCACCAACTGCTAGTTGTAGGCATTTCCCATTAGATGGCGCTGTCGCTATTTCCTACATCGCGGTATCAACATTTTTCTGTCTTAGCATAAGTAGTCTCGATATGTAATGTTTTGTATTCTATTTGCTACTGCAATATACGCTTTATTGACTATATGCATAGTATTATTTTTGGGAATTGGTTCGTTCATGGTCCTTCGAGCCGGATTATACAGTGGCTAAGGATTGTGTCGACTAACGCCCGAGCCCAATAACCAATCCCGATCCATTTTGGTCTATCTAAGATAGGCGAATCAATCCATTTTGTAGTTGGCCCGTGCCAATAAGCGATCTATGGATTGAATTTGCAATCTGTGAACGCGATCTATCTGCGGGAGGAAGGATCACAGATTAAAGATTGCCCTCCGTTCGCAAATGACAGTTTGTGCGTCCCAATAACCTATCTTTGTAGTTTGACAGTTCTATCGATTGGCGTAAGCAATCCGAATTATTAATCCTAGGAATTCGGTGGATTACCGTTTGTTGTTTCAAAGATTGTGAGTGATTACTACAAGATAATGGCATTATTAATGCTTTCAAGTGATAGTGATAGTGAATTGGACAATCTAGCTGATCTTTCAGATTGGAGTGATGAAGAAAATGTAAGCCGAAGACCCTCACGGAGGACGCGAAGAGTCAACTTCATGCAGAGTCTCGATGATGCAGACTTCTCTTTTAGGTTTAGGTTAAACAAGCCTGCTGTTGAGTCGCTATTGACTGAAATCATGCCAATGTTGCGGGTAACATCGTCAAGGTAAGGCAATTACGTGGGGCATATCGTTGGCTGTCATAAAATCTGTGATAAAATCATTATTTTTGCTTGTTTTTTTATTACCTAAGTACCTAATTTTCTTTACAGAAATCATGGAGTACCACCGCTGCAGCAACTTTTATTGGCGCTGCGCTTCTATGCACTCGGCACAATGCTAATATCTGTAGCTGACTTTGTTGGAGTATCAAAATCTACAGCAAGCAGAATCGTGCGAGATGTGTCAGATGCCATTGCACGCCTTTATGATAAATATGTTTATGTGCATCAGAGATCCGCAGAAACATTTTATACTATCGCAGGATTCCCTCGTGTACTTGGAGCTGTTGATGGCACACATATTCGTATACAGTGTCCATGTAAGTAACATCAATCTTTAGACTGCACTCGGAGACTCCTCTTTTGTTTGATTTTACATTAATGTGGTTCATGATAAACTGGGACTGTTCACAATTATACAGTAACTTCCTCAGGTATGAGTAACTATTTACTGGGCTATTTCACCCACTGGGCTAACACTGCTCAATATTAATTATTATTATACTAAGCATGGGTCTCTCAAGAGACAGCTAAACAGTCAGATAACTTTTTTTTGACACATTTTGTACATGTGAAATTTCAAAAACTCTCAACTGATAAACACTATCTGAAGAATGAGAGAATGGCACTAAGCCATGTTTTATTTATTTTCAGGTCAGTTAATTGGCGAGGAATTCAGGAACAGAAAAGGCTATTTTTCTGTGAATGTGCAGTGTGTTTGTGATGCAGAACTAAAGCTCATGAATGTTGTGGCTCGTTGGCCAGGTTCTGCCCATGATGCAACAATCTTTAACAACTCCATTTTAAGAGGTTTGACTGAATTTTATTTTGATCTTACTAGGTATAATATTTTCATTTAAAATAGTGAAAGATGAAAAAAATAATTTAATAATTTTCTTTTGCAGCTCAAGGTGAAGCAGGACAATTTGGAAACCGCTGGTTGCTTGGGGACAGTGCATATCCAAACAGACCATATTTGCTGACGCCACTTTTAAATCCTGTTACGGAAGCAGATCAGAGATACAATGAAGCTCATATAAAAACTAGAAATACTATTGAACGGTACAATATTTTTATTTAAGATTTCCTGGCTTGCTGTAACCTGTACCAATTTTATTTTATCAAAACATACTTACATTTTTGTTTCATTTCAGTACAATAGGAGTATGGAAACGTCGCTTTCCTGTAATTGGACTTACTCTGCGCCTGTCACTGCCGAACATCTTCACAGTGATAATAGCCACAGCAGTGCTACACAACATCTGTAGAAATGGAAACCTCCCTGAAGTCCCCCCAGAGGTTGAGCTGCCAGCAGATGAGGATGATGTCAATCTCGGGGCTCAAAATGTACCTATAGGTATTCAAAATGTTGCAAATAGAGATGACCTCATCAATAACTACTTTAGTTGATTAGGTTATTCCTATTGGATCAAATAATGTGTTTAATCTAGAATAAGTGTTGCATATAACAAAGATTGTCATTTTCATATTAGCAAAAAATATTATAATAAACGCAATTTTGAGCACAAAGGTTTTATTTTATTATTTATTACACTACATATTATCACAATATATTATAATTAAAAGTATTACAGTACAGTAGCGGCAGTCAGTGCAATAGTTAGAAAAATAAGAGTAAAACCTATGAGAACTTAAGATTCCTGTAAAACTAAGTATCTATGTATTAAAAATAAAGAAAGAATCGGTAAAGAGTAATGCAGCAATGTTCATTAAATCAAGTTAAAAAAATATTATTCCTTCATTTATTACTCTCCTCTCTATCTTCTTTTAATTTTTTTAATTCTAAATTAAGTTTTTCTATTAATAATTTTAGCCTTTCATTTTCTAATTGAATGGAGTCAAACTTGCTTTTTAATAATTCTTTTTTTAGTTTATAATACTCTGCTATTGCATTGTCTCTGGCAGCCTTGCTAGAGTCTTTGAATTGTTTCTTACCTGTGAAAGGGAAAGTTGAGAATTAATAAAATACTTTAATAAAGTGATGAAGTTTTCACAGCACAGCGCACAGGAGCCTGGCTGTGGCCACTCTGTCTAGAAAAAAATAAAATAACTATTACCAGTTCCAGGGGTTCTGAACGGGACAGCTTTTGACCTAATTGGTGTTGAGGGTGGGTTCACCCGGGGAGGGTTGATTTCCCTCACATCACTACAAGGCCCCGAACCCTTAGGCATATCTGGGCCTGACATTTGGTCAACCTCAAACTCAATGTTAATTCCATCACCACTACCACCACCATCATCACCATCACCAAAATCAATGTATTCCACTGAATCCACTGGTAGTGGTACATTGTCACCCCCAAAAGGCACATCAAAGCCACTGGCTGTACTCCCCAGCAGACTCGATACACGGTCTAAGATATCATCTGGGGGAATATAGTCGCCCCGACCACCTCCAGTCTGAAAAACAAAAGTAATGTTGAATGATACAGTAGATATTACTTGAGAAAAAATATTGAAGATGTGATGTACCTATGAATGTTTCAATGGAATTTACGACTAACCTGTAAGTTATTCATCCGTATTTTGGTACAGCGTTTTCGGGCGTTCTTCTTTAAATTCTCCCATTTCAGACGCAGCTGCTGAGGGGTCCGACGACTAGTGGTGACTGTAGCATTGAAAACCGCTGTTATTCGGCTCCACTCCTCATTTTTTAATTTATTGTTTGTAGCATTAGTGGTTTTGTTGGTAATTATTTTGCTTTGCTGCACCAACTCTAGTAAAGCCTTCGTCTCTTCCTTTGACAGTGGTTTTCCTTTGACCTAAAATCAAAATGTTAATTAGCATTGTTGCAAACGGAGGGAAAGATAGAAAAAAGAGACGCGTTCTCTCAAGTTATCAATATCATTGCACAAAAAAAAACTTGCAAAACTTACCAATTCTGGCTCCATTGCAGTGGTGTAAAGATAGGTAGAATAGGTATTTTGTACTAATAACCTCTAACTAAAGTCCTCTACAATCAAACGTCCTGGTAATTTCAATTTATGAAGCTGAGAGAAAGCTGAATAATGTAACGAAAGCACTACAAAAGTTTTGAAACTGTTGTTTAGCGGTCTGTCTATTGTTCCCCGTTGCGCTGTCAACATCTGTGTTGTGTTCCATCAACATTCCAATGTCAACGTTCCATTTTACTCGAGACAAACTGTTGGACTTTCAAAATAAGAATATAAAAATATTGAAATAATTCGATTTTATAGAATGCAAAAACATCTTTTATCTTATTAAGATAATTTATATTTGTTTTAATACAAAACAATATAGTTTTGTGTCATATTTTATCCCGTAACATGTTAAAAAACATTACTAGTTTTCGAAGAACGGAACGGTCAAGAGGGACAGATTGGCGAGCAATCCAAATACAAAAACGGATTGCATCTGTCTTTTTCGGTATTGGGACACGGATAGGAGATCGATCTATGGATAGAGAACAATCTCAGATTGATTTCAATCTTGGATTAGGGATACGTTATTAAGCTCGGGCGTAAGTATCCACGGAGTGCCGACGCAGTGACCGATTGTCGCTGAGGGTGCTGAGCTGCTGCTGCTGCTGCTGCTGCTGCTGTGCTGCTGCTGCTGCCTTGCTGGTGCTCATCGGATCCTGGATGCTGAAGAGGAACTTCAACGTGACGCAAAATCAACGGAAATTCGTGTGTGAGTGAGTGAAGTGCAACTGTGAGTACATTTGAATACCTATATTAACTTAGTGCGATTTCAAGGAATTTGGGACTTGTAAAATTTTAGAGATAATGCATGGACTTGTAAAATTTTAAAGTTTAGTTCAGGACTTAGAATAATTTCGTTAAAAGTGATACTACGGGGAACCTATGCCCGATTTTCTATAGAATTTGAACTGTTTCAAACACTTAGAAAATTTTGAGAAATTTTGGACTTGTATTTTTTTCTAAAACTTTATCTGAAATTGCAACTTATATTTTTGTGGAGACATTTCTATAGGAACAGCAACTTAGTATTTTTGTTAAGAGTGCAGCTCAAAGACATATTTTGGTTAAATTAACTTGTAAATAAAGCAAGATGGAAGCAAATATCAAGGTACAAGAAGATTTATATAGAAGAATAAACAAAGCCAGAATAAATTTTAAGAAGTCTCCGAAAGATCGACTTGCTTCAACAGCGTACGTCAACACTAAATTGGAAGCATTGCTTGAATTGTGGTCTCAATTTTCGTTAACGCATACGCAGATAGTACATGATTCCGATGAGGCAGAGTTGCAGGCTAGTACATATAGCACAAGGGATCTGTACGACGATTGCGAAGAGCTCTTTATTCAGTACAAATGTGAACTACAAGATGCTCTCGACAAGTTTAAGGCGAAAGAAGTAAGCAAACCTTGTCCTCAAACGACCACAACCAAGGAGTGCAGTATAAAACTTCCGAAGATCACAATACCGGCGTTTTCGGGCAAGTATGCAGAGTGGACGAGCTTCCGGGATTTATTTACATCATTGGTACACGAAAACCAGGCGCTAGATGAGGTACAAAAACTTCATTACCTCAAAAGCCACTTGACGGGAGAAGCCGAACAACTTCTTCGTCACATGCCAATAACTCACGATAATTACAAATTATGCTGGAAGCAACTGGAAGACAGATATGACAATAAAAGATATCTCTCAAACTGCATATTAAGAAAATTTATGAGCCAAAAAAATGTCACAACTGAGTCTGCGAGCGCACTAAGAGAATTATTAGATAACACAAATGAATGTCTTGCTGCATTAAATAATTTAGGTATAGATGTTAGTACATGGGATGTCATTGTTATTTATATAATTAGTCTTAAGTTAGACAATGAGTCTCGAAAACAGTGGGAGCTAAAAGTCAGTGAAAGCGCAAACGTTTTGCCCACTCTCAATGAGTTCAAGGACTTTTTAGAAGTTAGATCACGTGCTCTCGAATTCATAGATCCTAAATTTTTTAAAAACAATGTATCACAGAAACCTAATCAGGTCAATAGCACTCCATGCGCCAATCCGAAAGTTCATGTTGTAGCAACCATGTCATGTTGTTACTGTACGGAAGATCATAAATTGAGCAATTGTAAAAATTTTGCAAAAACAGATACTGACACTCGTCGTAAATTCGTACAGTCCAACGGGTTATGTTTCAATTGTTTAGGAACAGGCCACTCAGTCTTCTCCTGTCGCCTCAATTCTAGGTGCAGAATATGTAGAAAAAAACATCATTCCCTCCTGCATCCCAAAAATACTACTAATTCAACTGAGCCCAACAGCTCAGGTGAACAGGGTGTTGCCCAAGCAACATCATCATTAACATCGCAAGTAGAAACTACTAGCAATGTTACAGCGTGTTTAGCAAATATGAATCAGCAAGTGTTACTAGCCACAGCATTGGTTAATGCTAATTCAAAGTCGGGTACGCTGGTAACACTCAGATGTCTCGTTGATCAAGGATCACAGGCTTCTTTCATCACGGAATCCGCTGTCCAATTACTCGGTCTAAAGAAAATACCACACAAAAGCTCCATTATGGGATTAGGAAGTGACCAAAATGCTTCTATAGCCTCGAAGTCGAGGGTTTCTCTCCACATTCAGGCACTTCATGATCCCAATGTTAGTTTGTGCATTCAAGCTATTGTGTTAAACAAGCTCACTTCAGTTCTTCCTGAAAGGAAAATTGTAATCGAGCTCTGGTCCGAGTTGACAGGTATAGAGTTAGCAGATCCGTCATTTGGTACACCAAATAAAATTGATGTGCTCCTCGGAGCTGACATTTATGGTCAAATCTTGTTAGATGGAATTATCAAGGGTCCACCCGGTACACCAGTCGCGCAAAAAACCAAACTGGGTTGGATTCTGTCTGGTCCTACAGTGGTCCAAGACTTGGCATCTGACATACTACTCTGTAATTATGTCCAGTCCAACCCTGAAAATGATCTTCTGAAGAAATTTTGGGAAATGGAAACTGACGTTAAAGTTGTAGATTCTCAGACACAGTTTACAGAGGAAGAACAGAAGTGCGAACAAATATTCGCAGCAACTACGAAGAGAGATGAGTCGGGGCGGTATGTAGTAAATTTACCGTTCCGCGATGAGGATCCAGGTTCTAAATATGGAGACTCCAGAATGATTGCTGCCAAGAGACTACAGCAGCAAGAAAAAAGGTTAGAAAAGAATCCTATGCTCAAAGCACAGTATTCTGATGTGATATCAGAATATCTAGAACTCGATCATGTAGAAATTGTACCTGAGAGCCAAAGAGACAATCCAGATGCGGTATACCTACCTCATCATGCGGTAGTTCGAGAGGATAAAGATACCACCAAACTTCGCGTTGTCTTCAATGCATCGTCTTCTGGAACCAATGGTGTCTCTCTAAACGATGATCTTCTAGTAGGACCAACCCTTCAAGATGATTTACGGCATATCATCATGCGATGGCGACGCTATCCTATATGTCTAGTATCCGACATTGTCAAAATGTACAGGCAGGTGAAGGTGAATGCGCAGCAAACTGATTTCCTGCGTCTCCTATGGCGCGAGAAACCAGAAGATGAGATTCAACATCTAAGGATGTTACGAGTTACGTTTGGAACTGCCTCCGCACCTTACCTTGCTGTCCGCAGTCTACACCAAGTAGCATATGACGACGGCAAAGATTATCCTCTGGCATCTGAAAGAGTTTTAAAAGAATTCTACATGGATGATCTGATGACCGGCTGCAAATCTGTGGAAGAAGGAAAACAAATATATAAACAAATGACGGAATTACTAAAAGGTGGAGGTTTTGAACTGCAGAAATGGAGCAGTAATAGTGAAGAGTTGTTACAGGAAATAAACGAAGATCCCAAACCACAAGAAGGAAATTTAAAAATAAAAACAGATGCATGCATGAAGATTTTGGGGCTTACCTGGAATAGGACATCCGACGAGTTCGAGTACGCAGTGCAGCTGCCTCCTGTTTCAGTACCTGTAACAAAAAGAAAAGTAATATCCAACATTGCATGCCTGTTTGACCCTCTAGGGTGGTTGGCACCAGTAATAATTACGGCAAAAATATTCATACAAAAGCTATGGCTTTCAGGAATTGAGTGGGATGATGAACTACCAACTCAATTGCTGAAAGATTGGCTAAGCTACAGAAACTATTTAAGTCAACTTACCAAATTCAGTGTTCCACGATGGATCAACACCAATGATGACGATATACTTCGTGAGCTCCACGGGTTCTCTGACGCGTCAAATGAAGCTTTTGCTGCAGTTGTGTATCTACGCGTCGTAGATAGTCGGGGGAAGATATTCGTAACGTTGATCACGTCGAAGACGAAAGTTGCACCTATCAAGCAAATCTCTATACCAAGGTTGGAGCTTTGTGGGGCAGTGCTTCTAACTAGATTGTTAGTTGAAGTAGCTGAAATCATGGGTTTTGAGAAAAGAAACATCCACGCATGGACTGACTCGTCAGTGGTTCTTGCATGGCTCAATAGCAGACCCAATCGGTGGAAAACTTTCGTTGCGAACCGCGTATCGGAAATAATAACAGCATTAGAGCCACAACAGTGGTCACATGTGTCCTCAAAGGATAATCCTGCCGATTGCGCATCTGAAGCGCATCAAAGAATCTGGAAGAAGAGCCTTTGTGGAAACAAGGTCCTACATGGCTGAAAGAAGAAAATATTGATTACAAAAAGATCAAGTCAACAGAAACACACTTAGAAGAAAATACTAAAAAGATTTGTTTGGTGAATCGCTGTAACAATGAAGAAGAATCAAACGCAGCCAAAGAGATTTTCTCAAGGTGTTCTTCACTAAGAAAATTGATCCGTGTTGTTGTTCTCTGCAAAAGATTCGCGAAGCTTTCCAGAAAGGAAAAAGTTAATACATGGATAGAAAGACATGAAATACAAGAGAGTTTGAAAATATGTATCAAGATTTGTCAAGGAGAACAATACGGTGAAGAAATCGAAGACCTGAAAAACAAAAAGGAGATTAGTAAAAAAAAGTGTACTTACCACATTGAATCCATTCGTTGATGACGACGGGATCTTGAGAATCGGTGGCAGGTTACAGCATACGCAACTCAGCCAAGATATGAAGCATCCAATCATCCTTCCAATGAAGTCGCACTTCACAGATTTGATGATAGTTAATGCCCATGAGAAAACGCTGCATGGAGGCCCACAGTTGATGCTCAACTACTTGCGTTCGAAGTACTGGATCGTAGGGGCTAAGCAATTAGTCAAAACCTTCGTTCGAAAATGCGTGCAATGTATTCGTCATGCTGCTCGCATCAGACATCAGCTTATGGGACAGCTACCATCAGCAAGGGCTACTGCTTCTCGTCCTTTCTTCAACAGCGGCGTGGATTATGCCGGACCTATCAATGTTCGTGTCTCAAAAGGTCGAGGCAATCGCTCCTACAAAGGTTACATCTGCTTATTTGTGTGTATGGCGACGCGCGCTATACACCTTGAAGTTGTCAGCGATTTGACATCTCAAGGATTCATAGCTGCATTCAAGCGATTTACCGCTCGTCGTGGTCACTGTGCAGATTTATGGAGTGACAATGGGACGAATTTTGTGGGCGCTGCACGCGAGTTAAAGTCCTTATTTGCTGAAGAAAAAGCAAGCATAGCAGTTGAGATTGCCGAACAACTGGCTAACAACGGCACAAGATGGCACTTCATCCCTCCTCATTCTCCAAACTTTGGAGGATTGTGGGAAGCGGGAATCAAGTCGACAAAGCACCATCTTAAACGGATCATAGGAAATTCAACTCTCACGTTTGAAGAGATGACTACGGTGTTGTCTCAAATCGAGGCTTGCCTCAACTCAAGACCTATTTCGAAAATAAGTGACAATCCAGAGGATCCAACTCCATTGACACCAGGACACTTCCTTATTGGAGAACCTCTAGTCGTAGCACCTGATGTCAACTATGAAAGGTCAAATGTGAACAGTCTCAGGAGGTGGCAACTCACCCAAAGGATGGTCCAAGAGTTCTGGCGTCGATGGGCAAGAGAATATCTGACGCAGTTCTACCATCGGTATAAGTGGACCAACAAAACCCCCGAACCGACTGTGGGCGATGTTGTGTTAGTGGTAGAAGATGATATTCCTCCAGCTAGATGGTTGTATGGCATGGTAGTAGACAAACACCCGGGACTGGACGGACTTACAAGGGTTGTCAGTTTGAAATGTAAAGGTAATCTTATTAAACGACCAGTATCGAAATTGTGTTTTTTACCGGTATCTTCCGAGTAAAATCATGTAAAATAAGTTAGATGTTTAGTTGATGTACCGAAGGGTTCTGTACCTAACAGAAATAGTTAGTTTTAGTTTCGATTGTATGATTTTATTGTGTAAAAAAGCATACATTCTAGTATAGTAAGATATTTTTTTTTTGTCAACCATCAATTGGTTTGTTATGTTTATTTTGTTATGTATTTACTACTTTGTTCATGATATATTTTAGGACTAGCCTGTTTGTGTCACGGTGGTCGGAATAAATGAAATATTGATTATTTCCTTGGTGGTCGGTATGTTTGACCGTTCACCAACTGCTAGTTGTAGGCATTTCCCATTAGATGGCGCTGTCGCTATTTCCTACATCGCGGTATCAACATTTTTCTGTCTTAGCATAAGTAGTCTCGATATGTAATGTTTTGTATTCTATTTGCTACTGCAATATACGCTTTATTGACTATATGCATAGTATTACTCCGCTCATTGCATCTTCATCTTCACTCTCGTCTGATGATTCATCAGAGTCAGAGCCTGTGTTAATAATTAATCGTTCCGTTATATCGTCGATTGTAGGAGCCATTAGCAGCAGCCAGGAGCAGTAGGAGCCATTTCACTAATATTTCAAATACAATCAATCACATAAAATTACACGTCTATCTGCTACCAGTACCGGAGGTGAAGTGAAGTATGTGAGCGGGCGGCAGGGAAGCGGTGCGTAGCGGACGTGCCGCGCATCAGGCCGCTTGATATAAACTAGTATAAACCAGTTTAAACCATGCGCGGGACGGGCCGCGCTTCAAGCCGATTGACACTCTACACTATCGGTGTGCACTCACACAAATGCAAGTATCAGCTTAAGTTGATAGGTCTGTAGTAATAATACAAAAATTTGTTACTTGGCTATCATCGATAAGGATGAAATATTTTCATTTTCATTCATTTTTACCCACTTTACTGTTCACAGCTTCCCTAAAGATCCCGAATTACGAAATGCTTGGAAGTAATTTTGCAACAATCAGCAAACCTGGGATCCAAAGAGGACGAGTGTGATCTGTTCAACTCATTTCCAGACATCCGATTTTCAAGCCCTTACGAATAACAGGCGAAGATTATTGGAAAACGTAATACCAAGATTAATACCGGGTTGCATTTGTGCTGTATGTCTTTTGAATAATTTCGATATAATAATGAACTGATCGAAATGCATCTTTACTGTTAGATTTTATTTTCAGAGCCATCAAACATTATCTGTTTGGGCTTCAGCTTCGCCTAACATGGATGAATCATCATCTCAACAACAACAAGTAAGTCACTACTTACGTCTCTAGGGCTCGGTTTCCCGTACATTTAATCTGTTGTTGACAGTCCTTTACCAATCTCAGCTGTCAAAACTGCATACAAAAAAAATGTGAAGGCCGTTTGACGTTAGATTAATGGCTTGTTTTTGTACGAGAAACCGGGGGTAGAGTACCTATTACTATAGGTAATTGACTATTTATTGAATAATCACTTATAATATTCATTTATGGACAACATTTCAATCACTGCAATTATTCGCTCAGTAAAATAATTGCCCGCGATTTTCAACCTCACGCCATGGTTATAGAGTCCAAAACTAATAAAATGAAATTGGTATAGATTTTATACCAAACTCATTCAAGTGGTAGCTGTATTTATTATGTACTTGTTTCCAGATTACTATTGACAAAAGTGCCCCGATGTCTACATCGCAAAGTGAAACTCCAAGAAAAAGAAAAATGATAGATCAAATAGATAACAAAAAAAATGGTTGTTTGTAAAGTAGGTTTACGATCGAGATGTTTACGTGATAACGTCTTATTGGTGATATAAGTTTTTGGGAAGTAAGGAATTAATGAAGATAACAATTTTTTCAAATTTTAAATTACATCTATGAGCTAGAGTGAGAGAGACGGAAGATCGGTCCACTCACTCGAACGCTATGCCAGCCTCCGCTCGTGAGGATTCCGCGTGACAAGTTTCACGGAATGACTGGCAGCGCTCGAGATGAGACGGGAGATCGGTCCGTCTCTCTCTCGTTATACCTGCGATCGCGCTCGTGAGGTTTTGGTGTGACACAAGTTTCTGAACATGTCACCCGACTAAAACGATTTTAAAGACGTTATCACGTCAAAAAAAATTAAGGCGACTACAGGCTAAGACACTTTTCTTGAAGAAAAAGGTCGCAAGCTTGAAAGAAATTGTACAAAGTCTCGATGAGAAATCACTAATCGATAAAGAAGAAAAAACCGGTCAAGTGCGAGTCTAAATCGCGCACGAAGGGTTCCGTACCACCGTTCAATGGAGTGTTTCGTCTAGAACAAGCTAGGTGGACAAAAGTCGTTGACGAACTTCTAGGAAATAACGGTGACAATTACATGTCCACATACCGTAATGATGGGTCACCAGGGTTAAAAAGGTGAGTACTTATTAAAACACATTTTCATACAATCCATCACATCTAATTTTGCCACACGTTCGACAACATCTTATGAGAAATATAGTGAATATACCAGTGATTTGTGCCATGGATATTTTAGTACAAGGTAAGACGATACTATTCCAATATTTGTATTTGATTTTCTATTTGTCATGACTCTAATAATAACATCTGAAAACATAGCGAAAAAATTACATTTTTTTTTCTATTTGGAAACTTTCAAAGACTGGAACTTTTTTTATCCAGATATATCCAGGCTAGATTTTGGATGTGTTGTTGCTAAGGTCCTCAACATTTATATGAACCTAAATATTTATGCCCCAACTTGCCCCTTACGTTTTTTTTACATTTTTCAGAATACACCATTGAAATTTCAAAAAATAAATTTTTCGAAGAATGGCTCAATCACGATATTGAAAACCGGAATTCACGGCTTTTTAAGTACATTTCGGCGAAATTCGGCCTGGCTGATATGACTGAAGACTCAAGAAAAGCATTTCAGTTAAAATTGGCTTCTTGGTCAGCCAAAATGTCTGAAAAATGGGAGTCGGCACGCAGGACAAAGGACCGCTTTCTATTCTACTGAAGAATAAAAGTTGGTTGGAGGGTGCTAAGTTCGAGTTCAAGGTTGAACTGAACAGTCCAAGCACTTCTACACCTGTCCGCCATCCAGGAAGACCTCAGAAGTCATTCGAAGAATCATCTTTCAAAACAAAGAAAAGGCGTGTGGAAGATATAGTGCAAACCTGGAATGCTGATGAGTTGACCATTGCTGCAGAAGTTGCTAATAGATCTGCTGGGAAGCGAAGTGTTGCCCAAGCCATCAAACGTGCAAGTGGTTCAAAGGACGAAAGTGGCCCTAAAGCAGTTTTGTGTAATAACGCTAGGCAATTAAGTACAAATGAAGCGTTAGCTTACTATGTAGACTCCAAATGCACTGTCCACTCGTACAAACAGACAAGAAAGTGGTCGCTGAAAGCGGGGCATCAAGTTTTTCCATCGTACCATAGCTTAGGTAAGTCCAAAATATCTTGTTATACTTCTAAAGAGAACATACTTGTGACAGAAACTAGTGCCGAGATCAAATTGCAGGCAAATCTTGATAAGACGACAGAAAGATTAGTTGAGGCACAAAGTGAAGTTATAAGAAGTGTTCTTCCCTGTGATTCATCATTCACATTAATCAGTAAGTGGGGCTGTGATGGCAGTTCTGGCCACAGCACTTATAAACAAAAATTTGAGGACTCTGAAGCCACTGATGAGTTTTTGTTTGCTATAATGTTTGTTCCTTTGCGATTAATTAGTCCTCAAGGTGTTGTGGTTTGGCAGAATCCAAGACCATCATCTACTTTATATTGCCGCCCCATAAAATTTATTTTCGCAAAGGAAACAACAGAATTGATCACAACAGAAACAAACAAAGTGTTGGAAGAAGCATCACAGCTACTTCCATCATTATGCACTGTAGGCGAGACTCAAGTTTCGGTTGTGCATAAGTTCATTTTGACAATGACCGATGGAAAAGTGTGTAATGCATTGACAAACACGCGTTCCGCTCAAAAGTGTTACATATGTGGTGCAACCCCGACAATGATGAATGATGAATCCAAGGACTTTTCGACTGAACAAGATAATTTTGGATTTGGCTTGTCTACGTTACATAGATGGATTCGCTGTTTCGAGTGTCTGTTACACATAAGTTATCGTCTTAACATAAAAAAATGGCAGGCCAGAAGTGAGGACGATAAGTTAAGTGTGAAAACGCGCTCAGACGAAATCAAACTTAAGTTTAAAAAGGAGGCAGGTTTGATTTTAGACAAGCCAAAACCTGGTTATGGTAACACAAATGATGGTAATACAGCTCGTAGGTTTTTTGCCAACGCAGAACTTAGTGCGAATATTACAGGATTGGATGTTCAGCTGATAAAGAATTTCGCTATACTTTTAAGAACACTCTCATCTGGATATGAGATAAATCTAAATGAATTTGAAAAACATTGCAAACAAACGCGACAACTTATTTTAATTTTGTATTCGTGGTACTACATGCCTGTAACTGTGCATAAGTTACTAGTACACAGTATTCAAGTTATTAAAACATCCCTTCTTCCTATTGGACAGTTTTCAGAAGAAGCGCAAGAAGCCCGCAATAAAGATTGTCGTAATTTTCGAGAGCATAACACACGAAAAATATCACGTGTTGCCACGAATACAGACCTGTTAAATATGCTTATGATAACATCTGATCCTTTAATAAACTCGCTTAGAGAATTGCCAAGAAAAAAACTTGAAAAATTGACACCCGAAATTATAAATTTGATTAATCCGCATTCAGCACCTCTTCTGCCGGCATCATGTAACCTATCTCGAGAGGAAGTAGATTACCTGGTGTCAGATTCTTCTGATTGTGACAGTGATGATGAGTAATAGTTGTCTATTTCGTAAGTATTTCATAATTGTATTTATTAAATGTGTAGATATTATGTTAGAGATTTTTTATAATTATGATAGGTTGAGTCAGGGAGACGTTCGTAAGAAAACACATAAATATTTGTTTTTATGTGGAGATCTTATTTTACATGCTTGAAAATATCTCATAAACATTCTATTTATTAAGGATAACTATAATACACTTGAATTTCCAAAAAAAGTTACTTTTATTTACTACCACTCTCTATAAATATTTATAATTACTATTAAACCTACTTTTCTTTAAAAAATGTCATTGAGGTTATTATTTTATAAGGAAATATATATAATAGTGACGTACGAACATAAAGACAGTCATTAAAGTCAT
The DNA here is from genome assembly GCA_949825045.1 of Argyresthia goedartella. Lineage (NCBI taxonomy): Eukaryota > Metazoa > Arthropoda > Insecta > Lepidoptera > Argyresthiidae > Argyresthia > Argyresthia goedartella. The sequence continues at coordinate 26,408,958 of OX463812.1, read as the reverse complement.
AAAATAATTTTGTCCACCTAGCTTGTTCTAGACGAAACACAGTGCGATGGTGTGGAGTGAAAAGTTTGGATTTTACACAGCAAAATATTGTTTACAAAGTTATTGGTGCGGTTACTTTCACACTCCATGTACGTAACCAGGTGCATACATAAGTTTGTATGTGGTATTGTTGTATGGGAGCCCCCTTAAATATTTATTTTATCCTGTTTTTTAGTATTTGTTGTTATAGCGGCAACAGAAATACATAATCTGTGAAAATTTCAACTCTCTAGCTAGCTAGGTTCTTGAGATACAGTCTGGTGACAGACGGACGGACGGACGGACGGACAGCGAAGTCTTAGTAATAGGGTCCCGTTTGGAACCCTTCGGGTACGGAACCCTAAAAAGCATTGAACAAAGAAAATTTTGAAAAGGCTTTTCAAATAATGCTTGAAGCACAAAAAATTCTCATGAACTTATCAGCTTATGTAAAAAATAGCAAAATTAAATTACTAAATTCACCACGTTAAACAGGTTTTCTTGGGTTTTTGGTATGTATAGAGTTGCAAATCTATATTTCAGGAGCTTGTACTAAACACTCAAGACGGTCTACGGTATATGCATCTCCATAGAGTAAGCCAGGACCATATAGAACTTTTTTTTTCTAATGTGAGAAGCCATGGTGGCCATTCTGATAACCCTACTGCCTACCAGTTTGAAGCAATATACAAAAAACTTCTTGTGAATACTCAGTTAATACAAACTGGTAGTGGAACCAATTGTATACCATTAGAAAAAATTACTATACTAAATTGTACATCTGCAATCCAAAAAAATGTCTGTACGCAAATATATTGATGACAACACCGATGAAGTGGATTTTCAAAATGTCCTTGATTTATTTATTGGACGATTTATTGGATGAAATTGAGACGCAAACATTCTTATCTCCCTTTGGCGAAAAAGTTTTAGAATATATAGCAGGTTTTGTTGTATATTCTACATCCAAAAAAAAACAAATGTTACACTTGCATCAAAGGTTTACTCGGGCCAGTTGACGAATGCAGCTTAATTCATCAAAAAAGCAGAGGAAACTTACAATATGCCTCAAAAGTCGATTTTGTGAAAAGGAGATAAGGCAGCGATTAGGGGAAGATAATAGACCTACCCGATCTTGTACCACAAAACAAATTATGCCAAGTGTTGGAAAAATTTATTGGCAAAGAATTATTCCCGTTTATCACAAATCATTCCTATGAAAACGATTTCACTGACCATAATTTAGAACTTGCCAGAATAATCATGCAGAAATACACTGTCACCAGAATATCATTTTTAATGAAAAAATCGAACCCAGAAAAATGTATTTGCCAAATATATACAAAATTAATTCATTTCAAAAACCAATAAACTTTCATACAAACTGTAATCCCCTATTCCACCCCACACCCTATATCTCTTAAAGACTCGGCGCGAATGTGGCAACAGCGAAATAGGTGTATTTAACCACTCAGCCGTCAAATGGACGAGATGAACCGCTTACTCGAAACGGCTCCGTCAACGCGACCAGAAACGACCCAACATGGCGCGCGGCGCGAACAAATTGCGCGCGTCCTGTATTTTCGATTTTTATCAATGAAACTCCGTGAAATAAACAATGACCACGAATGCAGTCGAACGATAACGAATGTGGGAGTATAAAAGAACCCATTTCGTTTGTAAGGTTGTCGTTTGTGCTGTGCTCGGAGACGAACAAACGGAGACTCCGAGCCCAAGAGAACCTCTCTTTGCGTACCATCGTCGACGCCCCCCGCTACGTGAGGAATGCGACGATCCAGAGGGACCTCAGATGGGAACCAGTGGACCAGTTTGTCCAGAGGCTGGCGAAGGGCATGTTCGCGCGTGCGGATAGCTCTCATCATCCGCACATCCGCGACATGGCGCCGTACCACGCGCGCCCGCCCGACCGCCGCCGCCTGCCACGCGACCTGGTTGCCTAGCCGGCGATCATCCAAAGGAACACCCCTCGTGAGAAGATCTCCACCGCCCGCGAGGGCCCCCCGATGACCTGTCCATAGGAGTGGACAGAGGCGCTTCTTCAGGAAGAGATCCGATGATCTGACCCTGACTCCCCACGCCCCAGAATGGGTGCGTGAGAAGAATGCTTGATTGGTAAGGTTGTCACACTGTTAAAAGATATGGCAGTCATAGATTCTCACTTTGTCATTCGTGAATTTTGGTTATTTCAGTAAGAAAATTGTGTGATAAATTTGTGATTCGGGTGAGTTTTACTGCATAATTCTATGATAATTGCTTAGAAGATTGATTGTGATGATATTTCCTATAAGATCCCGCCCCCTTATCGACACTCTGACCGATTCAAGCTTTATTTTGTCAATTCTACTAAGATTTACGACTAAATTTCTAATTGGAAATGGGCAGAGCGCCGTGAAGTTGGTTTTTGTCTTGGCGGTATTTTGTTTGTTTCGAGTAAAATCATTCATAGAAACCAGTCAAAACTGATCAAATGGGGATCATTGTTTACTTGTTATCATATTTTAATCCATTTACGATCTGGATTGATAGAGATAATCCTAGATAAGACCTAAATTACAAAGTTGTTCATCAGAAAAACAAACCGGCGGGGCGCGGGGGGGGTAAAGTTAAGGTTCCGTTTACACGGACATATTGCGGTATCACGTGTCGGTATTGTTCGATACTAGACCGGACGAAATCTAAAGTAACAAATGGCCTGTTTGCATGCAGTATCGTATGACGATATTTTGTGATACTTTTCTATAAAAAAATATTGAATGAAGTATAAAATTTAAAAATAATTATATTTTTGCAGAACAATGGATAGACAAGCATCGTAAGTATTACTTTATTTAATTCGATTGTGCCAGAAGTAGGGTAATGTTTTTTATAAAAATAAAACTGTTGTTCTTTTGACTTAGTTATTTATTTATTGTGTCGATTTCAGAACATCTGGTGGGGTACGCGGGGCACTTGAGGGCGAACGCGGGCGTGGCAGGGGCCATGGGGTTGATCCTCAACCGTAAGTAGTAGTCACGTAAAATAAATAGTAGTTTTCATGCAGTTCCGTGTGACGACGTATTGTGACTATTGATTTTTATCAAAAAATATTAAATGAAATTTGTTTTGCAGCAATATGGAGCAAGGAGTCCGTGGGCGCGGACGTGGGCGTGGATGCGGAAGGGGTCTCGGCGGGTTCGAGCCTCAATCTAAGTAAATCATTATTAATTTATTTTTTTACGCACCAATACTAATATTAGAATAGAATAGAATAGAATAGAATAGACATTTATTCGCTGTATCAGCACAAACACAAGAACATAAAAGTATTACATGGAATGAAGTAGGTACTATTTAAAAATAAAATAAAATTAAGCAATAAAACTACCCGCTATTAGTACCCATAAACATTTGTGAGGGGTTTCGCTGCAATGTGCACATGCTGCGACAGCAAAAGGGTTCAGACTCAGCATAATGTCACAGGAGATCCTGTGACTCTGGTTTTCAGTCTGGGGCCCAGAAGATATAATATGATTTAAAATATTAATTTGTCCAGGTGGCAAGTGTAATAAATAAAATAAACTAAACTTAATATTGGTGGGAAGTGTGAGAATAACCTAGGCTAAGTACCTATTCTCAGAATAAATAAAAATTAAAAACAAATGAAATGTGCGGAATTAAGTTGTGAAAGAGATTTGTAAATTGCATGGTTGTTGCATGCAAATGTTTGGTGTGTTGAATTGTATTGTAAGTAATAATGTCAAATCATAGATACACAAGAAAATATAAAATTTAAATTAAATCACTACATATACACATTAAGGATTTGAATAAATCTTAAGAATAAAATAAAATAAAATAAAATGGAAAACGCGGCACGCAGCACCACGTCCGCGGTCGTGGCAGCATCAGGTACTCTGCTTTTGTTGCTCCAATAACTGTGCTCGAATTCGTCTTTTGAATATTGTTTTTGTTTTGAGCTCTCTCAGCGGAGGGGGTATGTTATTCCAGCATTTTGTGGCAAGGTACCTGAAGCCGCCACGAAACGCCGCAGTTCCGTGGCGAGGAACAGATAGAACGCAGGTATTATTTCTGTTTGTGTGGTGGCGCGAAAACCTCCAGGTCAGTTTTTCAAATAAGTATTCAGGTTTACCTGTTTTAATAACACCAAACAAAAGTGTTGAAAAATATAAATCTTGTCTCGCCCTTAATTTCAGCATATCGGCACTATTGAAATATGGTGTGACATGCGTGCGCGGAGGAATCTTGAAGCAATACCGAGCACAGGCGTTTTGTACCCTTTGTATCAACTTCTCTGTTCGTTTGTATACACATGGGCCGTAAACCAACAAGCCATAGTTTATTTTAGAGAGCACCAGAGATTCACAAAGCCTGACACGCATATCAACACTTATAAATCTTCTAACCTTGTACAAAACTTTGAGCCGATAAAAGCAGGCTTTTACGACTTCTACAACATGTTTTTCAAAGCGTAATTCACTGTCCATTAGTATGCCAAGGTTTCGGGCCTATATTAAGTAGTATCTGGCATTTGTTCTTATAAATATTTAACTTTATGAACTTTTAATGTCGTATACCTCGTACCTATCAACGTATAACTCCAGTGTTCTAAAATAGAAAGCCGTAATTGGCCTTATTTTTAGTTTATGATTTAAAATAAAACTAGTTTTACTTGTATCTATTGTATTGTAATATATGTTTAATATTTCAATCAGGTTGACCAGTGACGATATTATTCACGCAAAGGTGAAGGCTGCGGCGGCCCTCACGGCCAAGAGACTGAGAGCTCAGAAACCGGAGGTGCGCGCCCAGCTTAAAGCTCAAAAGAGGGCTAAGGAAATGGTGCGGGTGCTTCTTCCTGGCGCGCCTCCCAGGAAGAGGAATTCCAGGTAATTAATAATTTCTTAGTAAATATAGCTCATTAATGTACCCTCCGAGGGGCACAGACCTTTACACCGATATGAGTAAGATTGTGCCATATTCCACCACGCTGGCTCAGTGCAGGTTGGTGGAGGTGTGTCGGGCTAGTGGCCTTTTTGTATTGGATAATTTTAATATTTTTCAATTATTGGCCTTCTTGTCAATACAAGATTTACGATTACGCTTTTCCAATGATAATTTTAATATTTTTAAATTATTTCATCATGAATATATATTTAGATCAAGAATGAAAATACTGCTAATAGATATTATTTAAGACTATTATACGTTCATGCTGAACATTGCAAATCTTTAGGGCCTCTGATAGTAATTAATTATTTTTGGAATGCTTAAATTGTAATTATGACAAATGTAAATTTATTATATTTACAGGTTTCCTTCTCCTCCAAGGGAGGCTCCCGAAATGGTGCTATCACCATCACAATCTCCACCCCCGGAAGTTGTCGATAACACATTAACGGAAGATAACGTCGGTACGTATACATGTCTGTTAAAGTTCTCAAAGTATTTAAATAAATACATTATCATAAAGATTTACAGTACTCGGCGTTTGATTTAGCACGTCAGGACGAGAGCGAGATATTCAATTGTTTTCGGTTTTGTATAAATAAATATCATGTAATTTTCTTGTTTTTTATTAGACATCAATGCGTTAGACGTAGTGATGGCGCCAGAGGAGGTGATGATGGCGCAGGACGTGGTGGAGGAGGAGGTCTTCTTTGAGGCTATTGTGGTTCCTGACATGGGAGAGGAGGTGGTGGTGCCACGACAAAGCAAGGTGTCCATCGGTAAGTTTTGTAATATTGTATGAGTAAATAGAGACCAATAATTGGCTAGTAATCAATTATGGCTAGTAATAATCATGTATCATCAGATTACGGTTTGCCTATATTGACCTATTTTATGTAACTAATAAATAACCTTATTTAATTTATTTGTATAGATTTCTTCTATCAAATTTAAAGAAATCGTTTTTATTGTAACAATATTTAATTATCTAGGACCCATTAATCTGTACGTTTGGTTTATATAATAAATATTATTATATTATTATTAATAATATTATTTTATTTACTAGTTACTATTTAACGCTTCCACACGTTAAGAAGAAGAAGGTTACATATTTGTATTTGTCTTTTAAATAAATGAATAAATATAATTCTTCGAAATTTACAAGGGTTTTCTTTTGTTCCAGGTGTTGACAACCCTAACTGTGAGAGCTTCGTGATCGACTGCCTGGCTGACCCAGATTCTGACTCGGACTTTGAGAACGACATCCTCGAGCCGCCGGAACCGGCAGTTGACACGCATTTACCAGACGCGCAAAGACTATTTTTAGACACAGAAGACAGACTCAACGACGAAGCGACCCGAGAGATCGTGAGAGAGACGAGACTGGAGGCCGGCGATACCCTTGATTTTGACTGGTACTGTGACAAACGACAATTTACGGGAAAGCGCGAAAGTTTTACCGGACACTCAGGACCGACGTTTGACTTAACTGGAATGTCGGTCTTGGACGTTTTTGACAAACTTATCAACCACGACTTTATAGACAACATGGTGACTGAGACGAATAGATATGCGCAACAAAAACTTGATAAATTACGAGGACAGGACAGACCGACGCCAACCGCGCGACTTAACAGGTGGACTCCGACGGACCGTGACGAAATGGTCACGTTTTTAGCAATGATGATTCTGCAGGGCTTGTACCCACTCCCTGAAGAGCAAAAATACTTCCGATTTAATGGGTACGGCACAATGCCCTACTTTGCGAGACTAATGACATACAACAGATTTTATCTGCTAAAAGCGATGTACCATTTCGTCGACAATACGACATTGACTAATGACATGACACGACTGGGCAAAATCCAACCGGTTCTTGACTATATGAACAAAAAATTTTCAGAGCTCTACACACCAGGTCAAGAGATTGCCATTGACGAGTCGACTCAAAAGATCGCCACAAAAGCGGCTCAGGTCGGTGTCAAGACCTATGAGCTGTGTGAGTCCAGCACTGGGTACCTCTGGAATTTTTTTGTTTATACGGGCAAGAAGATCAACCGACCGACCGACGTGACCAACCAACCTGACAACGACGAAGATGACGAGACGCACGACGATGACGAGACGCACGACAATGATGGGACGCACGATGATAACCGAACTGACGTCGTCAATGACGAGACGCTGACCGCTGACGTGGCCAGCCATCCAAACAACCTGACCGAAAAACGACCGAACGACGTTAACCGACCTGACGTTGCCAATGACGAGACGTTGACCGCTGACGTGGCCAGCCAACCGAACGACCGGACGGAAACACGACCGAAAAACGCGACAGCAAAAATTGTTTATGACTTACTAGAGCCGCTGCTTGACCGAGGTCATACGGTGGTAATGGACAATTTTTATAACTCTCCTTTGTTGCTGAGATGCCTAAAGGGACGGAAAACTGACTGTTATGGAACTCTTCGCTTAAACAGAGAGTTCGTACCGGAGTCTTTTAAGACTCTAAAGAAGTCGGATTTTCGACAAAATGAAGCAGCTGCCTGCTACACTCATGATTTGATTGCAGTGGTATGGCGAGATCAAAACCTTGTGAGTTTAATCTCGACATATCATTAAATTCGTATCGGATGTTCCAAAAAATACCCCAAAAAGTCATACAAACCGCAGATTGTACTTGACTATAACCAGGCAATGGGAGGTGTGGACAGAAAGGATCAATTTCTGTCCGCACAACCCGTGGAGAGACTGCGAAACAAAGTGTGGTATAAGAAAGTCTTCAGCAGGCTTTTCAGCACAGCCATCTTCAATGCCTTTGTCCTATATAAGACAAAGGATGAGAAGATGGGCCACAGGCAGCTCCGGACGAAGCTTGCTGAAGACCTGCTTCTGCGACACCGCAAAATCGACTTGCAGGCTGAAGTGCGACTTTTACTAACAAACGTCTAAATATGCCACCACCTCCACGACCTGCACCTCAACGGCAGCGGCATTTCCCCGAGAAGTGCCTCGAATCTAAGCGCCGCCGTTGCGCGCACTGCCAGTCTTCGAGGACCACTTTCCAGTGTGAGCACTGCAAAGTACCGCTTTGCGTACTTTGTTTTTCGCCGTACCACCCGTGACATGTTAGTGACATGACATTAGTGACATGACTTGTGACCGAATTAGTGACATGACTGTCAGAAGTCAAAAGGGACTGACCGATGAACACCGATGAAGCCTTGGCTCAACTTGTCTTATCTGGATTTGTAATTTCTATTTGTCCCTCTTGTCTCGCTAAAGGAATCTTATTATAAATAAGCTTGCCTTTGTACATGGCCTATCTGGATTTGTTTGAGATTTCTATTATTACCTCTTGCCTCGCTATAGGATTCTTATTATAAATAAGCTGCTCTTTGTACATGTCCTCATTATCATTAACCGTAATAACATTACCCTCTTTCTGGTGTAGTATTTATGATAATGTTAAATATCATATTCATAGTACTTAAAGAGTGGGTATGAAAATTATAAGTAGGTAATTACCAGTTATTTAAATGTACCTATATTTTTATTTCTATTAATTATTGTAAGCATACAATTCTTTGTACATAATTAAATAAATTAAATAAAATAATTTCAAAATATAAAGTTAGAGATAAGCCTGCCTTTGTAAATTATTTATATGTATTTTTTTGTGTTTTTAATTTTATGTGCAATAAATTTATACAAATATGATTTTTATTGAAATGAACATCTGAAACCGATAGCGGTATTCCTTTCCCGATACCCGTGTGAACGTGTCGTTAGTCGGGCGGCCATCTTGTCATTTTTTGAGGCCGCTCAGAACCAGGATTATATTTTTGTGGAGGGCTCACTTTATCTATTTTATTTAGAGGCTCTATGCATGAAATAGAGTAGATAACTGATATCATATGAAAGGTTATATACTCTACCGTTAAAACCTAAATAGTTAACAGCGAATTCAAGAAGCAAATACTGCTTAAAATCGTAAAGAAAATAAAAATATTGAAATTTTGATGGAATCGCCAACTTTAAGCCATTCATAGCGCTTTTCACTTTGAAAAGGTAATTATCTGTCATCTTTTCTTAATGCTGTATGTTTTCAGCTTTCTAACGATGTATTACATGCGGTAAAAGCATCAGCACATATCCATCAATGAACGTTTTTGTCGAGTAGGTCGGAGCCGGGATACGCGCGCGGGTTTCTTTTAAAATATCAATGAACGCTTGAGCGCGCGCCAGCGCCTGCCTGGACCTTTGAGTGGTTAAGTTACATTTTTACTAATTAAACTATACGTATTTAAAAGTTATGTTTCAATTCTTTTCATTTCATACTCCTTCCTACTTAGTACGATAAATTCCGAAATCTATCGATATTGCCGCATCGCCGCCTGTTGCGTCCAGCCCTATTGACATCGAAAACTTGTCAATGTGTGAGTTGTGACTCGTCCGTACACAAAAATAGATCGATGAGTGCAAGTTTTGTGGATGTATTGTTTCTTTTTCTAAGTGTTGGTGTAGTCATTACAGTTTTATTTTTGTATGTAGGTGTGCGGAGCTGCATTTGTGTGCAAATTTCCCCCCGCAAAAAATGCCAGAACTATTTGACTGGTGACCATAGCGCCTCCCTACCGTGTTACTCGAAGGCACCAACCCACCTCAGAGTATGGTTCGGTCCCCATATATTAATTTAATACGAGGAAAAGGACGTTTACCTCACTTTGGATTGTTTATTAGATTTATTTAAATAAAATTACAAGTTTCATTACATTTGGTTACATGCTAGAGTCTGGCAAACGAAAGCGTGACCTGAGAAAACGTGGTAGAATTCATAAATACTCTATGTGGTATCACTAACATAGATCACTACACTCCGTTCAGTTATTCTGAAGATATTTTCCTCTCTTTCTGCTGTACGGAAGCGTTACAGCTAGAAAGAGAGACAGAGGTTTAGAATAACGGAACGGAGTGTGACTATCTATCATTTTGTCGTTTGACGTGCCTTTGACATCATAATATTGTTGCCATATTGAAACTTTTAAGAAAACTCCAGGTCACGCTTTCGTTTGCCAGACTCTATCAATTACATGTTCACTCCAGGCAATCATTAATGTCATAGAAAATCATGTCATTCAGAAACTATATCTATGGTGTCCTACAGTACTTTTTGTAATGTGGGCGTATAAACAATACATGAATGTGATAATAAATCTATCTGTAATTTGGGGAATGTATTGCACCTAAATAATTTCTTCTACAGCAAATAGTCTGAAAACCAATTTATAGACCTTTATAAACATATACCTTATTAAACATAATTAGTGTACATAAACATATGTATAACAGAATTCCCACAAACTTGAATTAGATACAATTATAACTGATGTTATAGAACTAAATTCAATGATAAAACTAAGCCATTTCTAATTATGGCACAAATCCTTCCGTATCAACAAAGTGTATAAAATTGTAACAATACCATACAGTTCGACTACTGTCCTGTCCCCGATAATACGATAGAAAGAATGTGAATTACATACAATATTTACACAAGATGAGGCAATAAAACATAATCAACATGAGATCGAACTTGACAATCAGTTGATTACTTTAAATTGTACAACAACAAATCAATCAAAACCTGGTAGGTATATAGTTATACCAAAAGTAAGTACAACTCTAACATATTATAGCCATGAACGTGATGTTGCTGACCTAATTGTATTTCTAGAATTTTGATAAAGCATAAAGCTGTCCACACACTGTGCAGATATGTATGAATAGCTACGGATAAGGTTCACCACAAGCAGTAAATTTCAACCAAATACATATAAAAATCACTCAACTCGAAAGTGAAGCTTACCCGCGAGAGCTAAATACAAGTAAGTGCACTCCATGTGATTATTACACTAACAATTGACATCAATGGTGTGGTCTACGTAACATATTGTAGACGAGAATTTCACGACAAGAGACTTATTGCAATGCTTAACGGTCAGTGGCATAATCAAACTATGACATTATTACTTGAATAAATAAACCAACATATAGCAGATAGTGTCGCAAAAATACATAACTCATGTAGTAGTAAATGAGGGCTGTTAACTAGAGGGTGTAACAGCCACGTGTGCTTAAATTAAATGCTTATGGGAATCAAATTAGTTTCTTAGAAAAAGTTGTTCAGAATGATGCCCCAAATAAACTCTTTACAGACAACACATTTCTGTTACACCGTAGGAGTACGCGAAGCAAACATCTACTTTTGAGTTATAGACTCAACTATCAGACACCAAGCAACACACAGACATACACAGAGACTCGATCATCAACATATATACACCTATTTTTGTTACAAAATGTACCTACCCATTGGACTTTGAGACATCTTGTCTTTGTCCAACTCTAGGAAAATAAATAACTGTGTCGTTCGCGCTTTCCTTGTCGCTGTTTGGCGAATGCGGTATTTGACTGATAGTCAAAATAGATACTTTTTAGGAACTGTAAAAACGGTAATTTTGTTCGAGTTCTATGAAATACTAGCATGTGACGTCGTAGTCAAATGCTGTCTTTTCAACACAAAATTGAGTTCATAAAATACAACCGCTGGAAATATACTATTCTGATATTGTCAAACGTTTTTGTTGAAATAGGTTCAGCTTGGGACATGTTTCTAGATTTATTTTACTACCATGTCAAATACCGTATTGATGGTAACTTTTGACAAGCATAATTAATTTATCATAAATAGAATGTAATTGAATAATATCCGACAGCTTCTTATCCACAACAAACGCATACATACACGATACTTCACACCACATTCACATCACAGTCGAATTCAATTCTACTAACGAGACACTAGATAAAGTCTTTCAATTTAATGTTTAATACAATTATTGGTTAAAGTCAACATACGTTTTATTTATGTGTAGCAGCTAGCGGCAAATAATGACAACAGAGACATTTTTCCCTTCATAACTTTTGATGCATGTATAGTTAGTGGATTTCGGCTGAAGCATGGAAGGTCACTGTATCCGAAGGAGTATTTTACTACACAACAATTTATTCTTTACAGTACTTGATAGGATGATGATTTCATAGCTATCTACAGATGTCAGGGAAAAGGCGTCTCTTCATCTGTACACACCTCTCGAAACAGAACCATTCATGACAACTAAATGCCGGCAGTGTCACACTAAATTGCCAAAGGGGTTGGAAGGGAAGGGAGTTCACTCGGAATCCGCATCTTCCCCGCCTCTTAATCCATCCATAGTAAAGTATATCAAATATTAATATTTCCTACTTAGTTCTGGCCTAACTGCTGCGCGCCTAACAATGAGAATGACTGCATATAGCCCTCATTACGACGGCATCGTATCCGTGGTCGCCCTACTTGTGCGTGGCGCTTGTCATATGTGAACTGGCACGTGCAGCAACAGCGCGTCGCGGTCCGAGAAGCGCACGTCGCACATCTCGCAGCGGAAGGGACTGGCGGGGGCGGCAGGGGCGGCGGGGGCGGCGGGGGGCTGTTGGTACTCCTCCTGTACACATACAGATCGTGCTCAATGCACAGCGTACGAGTAAGTGAGTAGAGAGAGGTGATTTCATTTCTTGAGGTTTGTGTGTCTCAGTGGGGGGTCGGCATAGTATATAATGTCACTGGGAGTAGGACTATAGATCCTCCAAAACACAAAACGAGCGTCTCAAATAGTTATGTGAGTGGACTCAATTTGTGGTATCAAATCAATTTAAATCCAAGAAACATAGCATTTATGTATAGGAACAAACATCTAGGATACTTCAGCGGCGACGTCACACAACAGTTCAGCAACATACCACATCCTCCTCAGGCTCCAGCTTCACCTGCAGCACTTCCCGGCGGGCGCGGCGCGCGGGAGGCGCGGGCGGGGCGGGCGGCGAGGGCGGCGGGCGGATGGCGCGCAGATCGTCGGCGGGGCGGCGCGGCGGGCGGCGCGCGCGCACGACCTGCGGGAATCAGTGTTGATGTAGATACAGTGTTGAGTACTTCGAGACGGTGTTTTTGTGAAGAGGACCAAGGAGTCTACTCCTCTGACTCGCCACAGATATCGTTTGTTACGTGGAAATATATCCTTACTCGCTCTTTTTGTGGTCCTCATATCCTCAGACATATGGCAATGCGATAGTAGTTTCTCAATTTGACAATATAAATGACGAGACGGACGAAGGAATAAGTCTGTCGGGGTCGCAAACAAGATTGAAGTAAAAGTGGGCGTGTGACTGACTGTGAGCTGCTTGGAGCCCCGCGGCGGCTCCTCCGTGTGGATCATCTTGGGGCGGGCGGGCGGCGGTGCGGTGACGTCACGGCGACGACGGCGCCTGCGCAGGGGCGGCGAGGGCGGTGCGGGGGAGGGCGGCGAGGGCGGCGCGGCGCACGCAAGACGCGACTTTTTTCGTCGTTTGTACTTGCGCGGACCCGACTGAGGGAGAGACGATTTGTGATTAAGTTTAGTTAGTTAACATAGTCATTGGGCTTACTGAGTTCCTGTAATAGTCCGATAAGCGCAAACTGTATCAAATCCAAAATACATAATTGTTGGTCTATTTGCCAGGAATTGGTAACCTATATTAACCTGACGATGGCGGCCTATATGCCCAAAGTTGGCCTCTTATATTCCTGGAGTTGGCGGCCTATATACCCAAAGTTGGCCTTCTATATTCCTGGAGTTGGCGGAATATATACCCAAAGTTGTCCTCCTATATTCCTGGAGTTAGCGGCCTATTTACCCAAACTTGGCCTCCTATATTTCTGGAAGTGGCGGCCTATATACCCAAAGTTGGCCTCTTATATTCCTGGAGTTGGCGGCCTATATACCCAAAGTTGGCCTTCTATATTCCTGGAGTTGGCGGCCTATTTACCCAAAGTTGGCCTCCTATATTTCTGGAAATGGCGGCCTATAAGCCCAAAGTAAACCCCTATATTCCTGGAGTTGGCGGCCTATTTACCCAAAGTTGGTCTCCTATATTCTTGGAGTTAGCGGTCTGTATAACTGGAGCTGTTGGCCTATACGCCTGGATTTCGCGGCCTATACGACTGAACTTAGCGGCGTGAAGGGTGCAACCTCAGTCTATCTCACCCTATGATAGCCTTGATCACACGTACTGAGTAAACGGGCGAGACAGTGCGTACAAACATTGTTGCGCCGAGTGCTAGGCTAGTTGCTGCGCTTGGCCGACGACACCGGTGCCGGCGAGACAGTAGCTCGAACCCCGTTCCACCCACTAGGCTATGTCAGAGAGAGGTCACTCCTCACTCCCGTACCTGCGGCTGGCGCATCATGGCTGTGTTGGCGTCGCAGTGCTGGATGAGGTGCTGCACGAGCTCGCCGCTCGAGTGCTCCGCGCGCCCGCACACCACGCAGCTGTATGTCGCGCCGCCTACAGGGACAGAGTCGCAGAACTTTACATATCTACTTATTTGGTTACGAGAAACCGTTCTATAACGACATCGATGGCAATGGTACAGGGATTGATAAAAATAGTACCTACCTGGTAAATTTTTTAGAGTTCTGGTGGTGGTAAAATAGCATTTATTCGGACCACAGAAAATCAACGGTTTACTCCGCGTACATTTATCTAAGTCAAGCATTAATGTCATAGCTGACTTATACAACCCCGCTCCCACTCCCGCTCTCTCTCCCCAAAAAATATTCATCCAATTATGGACTTTAGGTTGTGATCTGTAGATATGCCGTCGAGAGGTACGTTTGCGTAAAAGCATGCTTACAGCGAACTGCTTGCGAAGTTATGTCAACAATGCATAGTATACCCACAGATCACAACCTAAAACCCATATTTGAATGAACCTTTTTTCCGGAATGAGGCGGAGTCGCTTTCCGCTTGCCCACCCGGCCAGCAGAAGAAAGGATTGTCCTGCTCCGAGCCTACAAGCTAGCAAGAAACATCTGACTGACAATCACCGTTGGCGCGGCGGTCGGGCGCAGAGTGGTGGCTGCGCACGTGCTCGCGCAGCACGACGCGCTGGTTGAACGCGCGCGGGCACACCGCGCATGCGTATGGCTTCTCGCCTGCAACACACGCAAATTTCATATTTAGGTTGACTCTACTAATGTGTAAAGAGGTAGGAGCAGTTTTTTAGGCGGGACGAATCAAGAACTACGCAGGGGTCTGTAAATTATCTTTTTGGAACGGAATGTTTTCACTAACGTCTTCCGAACTATCCAGCATTACGCTGTTCGTGTATACTTCGGAATGGTCTACGCCAATGTTATGGTTCCAGTATATAATGCGCTATTACCCAAATCCTCGTGTTATTAAATAAATATTTTATGTGTACTTAAGTTTATGTTTTATTTATTTTATTTTATTTTTATGTTTTAAGTATTTTTTGTTGTTCTTGCATGTTCGATGTCTTCTATTTCCCAGAACTTATTGATTTCATCCACGCTGTTGAGGACGACATTGCAATGAAATGTTTTTGCGTTTCCGCATAGAATCCATCCGAGGCGTGTTTGCTGCGCTATCGGTAGATATTGATCTGCTCTGATAATGCCTCCCAGTACGATAGAGGAATAAATGTCTGCTCCCAGTAAAGATATCAACGGGCCGACTGACTTTAAACTCCGGGTCAGCTAGTTGAATGTTGTCCAAATGATCCCATGACGGCTTTGGGAATGACTGATTTGGTAAATGATTGATTAAATTTTTATGACTAACGCTGCCGCGCTGAAGCTGTAGTCATTGTTTATTGCTGTACAAACGACACTCATGAAGCCGCGGCAGTTGCTCTTTTTTGCCCCGACTCCAAAAGATCACTCACTTGCTTCGCTTCGCTCGCCCTCTTTACCCTTCACCGCATACTACCGCAGTGTTTTCCCTGATATTTGCTGTGCAAACCAGTATTTTTGTCGAGTGGTTTAATATTTCCCATAAGTAACTCTGATATTAATCGCTGATTTGCACAGCAAATATCAGGGAAAACACAACGGTAGCTAGGTAAAGGGTAAAGGGGGTGAGCGAAGCGAAGCCCCCTTTATCCTTCGTGTTAGGTTAAACATGTAAGAACAACAAAAATACTTAAAACAAACCTAAGTACACATAAAATATTCAATGTGTTTATTGTTGAACCATTTTTGCCGTGCAAATCAGTATTATACCTGACGTTACCGTTACGTGGCTTTAAGCCTAATATTGAGAGTAGCATACTTGACTTCCTTTCCGGTGCGACGAAATTAGCCCCAAACAGCTCACTTCCTGTTTAAAACTCCTAAAATACATGTAATATCCGTTTTGAACCTCAGCAACATTGCGCGCGTAAAGTTTCAGAAATGGCGGCAATTGTAGCCAGCGTTATTGCGCGTGCTAAATTTTCAGGTCATTGGCGTTTTGGATTTCTTTCCGTGCGAACATATTCCAAATTTGAATATATTTTTCCAAGTTACTTTCTATATCTGGAATTATTACGGTTGAGGTGTTCAGCGTAAGAAAACTGAATCCGTTCAATAAAAATAAAAGTGATTCATCAAGTGATAGCAGTTCCACTTCTACGTCTCCGGAGAGGAGCAGCCGGAAAAGAAGACGTCGGGGGAGTAAGAGCTCTAAGAGGATAAGTAAACTGGATAAAGATAAAAAAAATCGTTTCAAGATTTAGCTGGCAAGGTCTCGTCACTGCATGACCATTTGGTTAACAAATCGAGTGACGGAATATTGCCTTATTCAGATAATGGTTCCGTTTTATCTGTCTCCGTGTAGTGACCTTGAGAGGGAATTACGTAGCCCCGATAAGAAAATACAATTGAAAATGGAAACTACCCTTAAAAGTCAAACATTACGATCGTCCGAACTTCATGTCGAGAAAATTAAAAAAACTTCAATATTTCGATACATGTGACTGGAGTCAGGTAAGGTATTCGGAGACGCAAAAATAGTATAATTCTGTACCTGGGTTCATTGAACTCGAATGTAATGACCTTGCCAAGCCCTTCGATCGTTGGCGGCAACGGAGCGATCACTCGCGGCTATATCACACGGCCTGATTATGAAGAACGAGGCGCTTAAACAGGGTTTTTCGACGTTCATCTCTTGGCTTGGCGAGAGAGGTGAAGAGAATCCCACTACAGCGAACCAGGTTTGTGACAAAATAAATGAGATATTTTCCGAGGGGGAATACAATAAGGTTCATTCTGATCTGTTGCAAATGGTCTGCGGAAAAAGGGGGGACTTCGTCCAGAAGCGTCGCGATTCAATTCTGAATTTCGTTCGCGAACGTCACATAAAAGAAACCTTACGTAAAATTCCACCCTCGGTAGATAATCTTTTTAACGAGGCCCAGTTTTCAGACTTTCTACACAAGCAAGGAGGAACCGGGAAGATTTTTATGAACATAAAACCGCCTGCGCAAGGCGCGTCGAGAAAGCGTTCCCTTGCGCAAAGGGATCTCCCGCAACATGACGTTGCCGCCTACGCCGGCCCGATACGGCCCGCGCCCGCGCGCAGCGGTGACGCGCCCCCCGCCGCCCGGGCTATCTGGGCCGCGCCGCCCACGCAGGGCGAGCGCGAGCGCGGGGGGGAGGCATTTCGTGAAGGACGACGCAGCGAGCGCAACCGGCAACGACGCGGCGGCGCCAGGGGCAAGACTGGACGCCGTAATACAAGGAACTATTGACTATCTGCAGACGTTTCGGGCGGGGCGACTGAAACAAAAGGTGAGAGTTTGGAGGAAGTTGGGAGCTCCTCGATATGTTCTGGACACGATAACGGGTTATCGGATACCTTTCGAGGGGAGACCCCCTCTCGTACACCCGTCGAGGATTCCGAAGATGTTTCATACGAAAAGTTCTCTTCATATGAAACATCAGATTATAAAATTGTCAAATCAAAGAGTCATAGAACGGGTGACGTCGTCGCCGAGTTTCGTTGCAAACGTTGTGTCCGAGGAAACTCCTATCGTCCCGTAGTAAATCTGAAGCTGTTAAACCAATATGTATATGTAACCAAATTCAGGTTAATAAACATGTACAAGGTGCCGGACTTCCTCCAACCTCGAGATTGGCTAATCAAAATCGATCTTTCAGACGCATATTTTCATATACCAGTTACCCCGGTCCATCGACCCTTTCTTCGGGTCATTTATGCAGGGAAATTGTGGCAAATGACTTGCCTACCCTTCGGCTTGGCAACAGCTCCAAAGGTCTTTGCCAGTATTACGAATTGGGTCGCGCAGACTCTAAGAAATCATTGCCCTGGCTCGCGACTGATTGTCTATCTCGACGATTTTTTATTAGCTTCTCAGTGTCCACAGCAGCTAAAAGAGCACACTTCTCGTGTGGTGAGAACCCTGCAAAGTCTGGGATGGATGGTAAACTTCAAGAAGTCTGTTTTTACATGGGACCCGTGGAAGAACGAAAAGAGGCGTCCCCAGGAGAAGCTAAAAGTTCTGAGGCGCAAAACCCAGAAGATGTTGACCTCGGACGAAGTAAGTCTGCAACAAATTCAAAGTTTGTTGGGTTCATGGAATTTCGCCAGCTTTGTGGTTCCATGGGGTCGCCTGAACTCACGCGCCCTATTGTCATTAGGCCACCAGCTAATGAGATCAGACCGGGTCTGTACAAGAACGCTACCGGAAGAGGTTCAGCAGAATCTTCAATGGTGGGCACGCAACTACATGTCGCGGTCCCTTCTGCACTTTCCACCTCCAGAACACTTCCTATCCACAGATTCTTCTGTGAAGGGCTGGGGCGCACAGCTCGACACTCTGATGATGTCAGGAGCGTGGACAGCAGAAGAGGAACATCTTCACAGCAATGTCTTAGGGATGCTAGCAATTCTACGAGTTTTACTGCAAAAGGGAAGGATCTTAGCAAACTCCAGTCTGTTGGTTCAATCAGACAACCGAACTGTCGTGGCGTACTTACGCAACGAAGGCGGCTCGAGGTCCCAGCAGCTGCTCGAGCTAACATATGAGGTACTTTTCGTCGTAGATAATTTTCATATCCACATGACGGTCTTTCACATTCCCGGCCGGTACAACTACGTCGCCGATCGCTTGTCGAGATCAAGAGTCTCAGCGGAATGGCATCTGCAGAGCAACGGAGCTTGGGAAGTGTTTCGGAGATGGGGAATCCCAGAAATCGATCTGTTTGCGTCCAGGAACGCGCACGTAGTCCCACTTTACGTAAGTCTAGACTTGATGGACCCCCAAGCAGTGTTTCACAATGCCTTCAGCCAGGACTGGCACTACAAAATGGCGTGGTTATTCCCGCCAACTTGCATAATCCCAAGAGTTAACTCACTTGAACCGGGCCTCCGGGGTTTACATTCTAATAGTCCCCGATTGGAAAAAAGTATTCTGGAGACCAGACCTAGAAGCCCGAGCCCTGGACCCTCCTCTACAGGAGACCTAGATCAAGTTTTGATAGACACACAGACAAACTTACCACCACCGCAAGTGAATCAAATGAATTTACAAGCGTGGCGAATTCAGGGTGGTCCTCAATGCTAGACGCCTGGAATCAAAACCAAATTGGAGTCCTGGATAGGAGCTGGAGAAATTCAAGTATGAGTTCGTATTAACCAGCTTGGAAGCGAAGGGCGAAATGGTCAAGGGAAAATGAGGTTAACATGTACCAGCCGCAGCCTCAGGATATTGCCCGTTTTTTAACAGATCTTCATCTAAAGTACAATCTTGCCTATAGTACTATTTGTGTGCACAAGTCTGTTGTGTCAACATTTTGTCGACCGATTCTAGGTAACCCGTTAAGTTCACATATAATAATAAGACAGACTTTAAAGGGCATAGCTTTACAACAGCCACCCAAACGTAAGCCACCAATCTGGGATGTTAAGGTGTTAACGGCTTATCTCACGTCACACGCTCCACATAGTTTTTCGCTTTTTGAAGTATCTAGAAGAGTGGCTATTATTTTGCTATTATGTTCGGGACGCAGAGTCCATGACCTTACCTTGCTAAGATGCGATTCTGCTAATTGCATAATTGAGAATAACTCAATAGTTATGTGGCCAAAGTATGGCTCTAAGACGGATAACTCATCGTATAGACAGTCTGGCTGGCGTCTACTAGCTTGTAGCTCGAACACTAACGTAGACCCCCTGTTCTGGGTCACCAAATTGTTAGAAGTATCACAATCTCGCAGAGGTAATTTACATTCCTTGTTCATTAGCACATGTGGCACACCAAAGCCTGCCACACCTACCATTATTGGAGGATGGATAAAATCCGTCCTCAAGCTAGCAGGAATTGATTCTAGTCCAGGTAGTGTTCGGTCGGCAGTCGCCTCTGCTAGTTAGTTGGACCACACACCTATTGATCAAATTTTAAGTCGTGGCAACTGGAAATCAGCAAGGACTTTCACAAATTTTACAAAAAAGAATTTAATTCTAGCCCGACCAATAGCACTGCTTTATCTAATCTATTTCAATCAGTTTAATGAATGTATTTTTTATTTGTAACTACTATTGTGTTATCAATTTATGCAAATACTTGTGTTCTATGTTGTATATACAATTATATAGGTTCTTGTATATTTGATGATCATAATTTACACATAAATGAACTCCTAGTCATATCTCATTGGCGTTTTTAACTCAGCAGTCGATACCAAACACTACTCAATATTAGGCTTAAAGCCAGGTAACGTCAGGTATAATATAGCAATTTTACCTGAAAATAAAATTGTTATTATACATACTTACCTGGTTTTAAGCCTAGGTAAATCGCTGTCTGCTGTGCACATTACTGTGCATTGCATGATCGTGACACATTCTTAGACACGATCAGCTCTTTATTGAGTTGCCAATGACCTGAAAATTTAGCACGCGCAATAACGCTGGCTACAATTGCCGCCATTTCTGAAACTTTACGCGCGCAATGTTGCTGAGGTACAAAACGGATATGACATGTATTTTAGGAGTTTTAAACAGGAAGTGAGCTGTTTGGGGCTAATTTCGTCGCACCGGAAAGGAAGTCAAGAATGCTACTCTCAATATTAGGCTTAAAGCCAGGTAAGTATGTACAGGGTGTTATCGGGGTCGTGTAGCAAGAAAGAGAAAATAGACTTGGCACTTAATTAGGAATACAACGCTGTAGATTGGAGTGCATAAATTAGCACTTTTTTCGCAGGTAAAAAAAAACTAAAAATGATTCCCTATTTATTAATTATTATGGTCACCCTACGCACTTGACAAGACTAAAAACCGTATCTAGTGAAGAACGCATTAGGTACAGTCGCCATCACATACATCGCAACGGACAAGCTGCTCAAAAATATCTGAACACGACCATTATTGTCAATGCGTTAGAGTACATGTTCATTGAGCACCCTGTAATGTACAGATGTATCTGATGGCGTCTGTACTTACGGTTATTATTACACCTACTTGATAAATGATAATCTTTTAATTCAATGTTTAGTGTAAAAGAAATTTAAATTATTGACGAAAATTAAACGAATTTATTGAAGTAATAAAATCCCTAAGACACTACACAAGTTTTAAAACAATTAGGATCACACCTAAACATACTATCACACACACACACACCATAGAGAGATGTCGGGTAGACCGACAAGAAAACGCCTTTAATATCGCTCCGTACAATTTTATTCATAAAATTAGTCCAAAGTGCACCAAATGTACCAATTTTCATACAAAGTGTAGCAGACCAATACATCTTCAAGTGTTTTGTAAAATCTTCAACTTTTATATCAGTGAAACAGTGAAATCAGTGCAAAGTGTGACCGAATTCCGCTGAGTGCACACAAAATCGCACATTTCTCCAAACACCTACATCAACGTTATAATAACGCATCAAGCACTCCATAGAGTTCCCCAATTTCGTACGTGTACATAGTGACTTGATGGCGCACTGCGTTAACGTTTTGGTCTAATAGCTGAGCGCTCAATCGACCCCGGGTTCGATCCTCGCCCGCCGCATTCACCTTTTTCAATTTGTGTGTGCCCAGTGGCGCCCTCTGTGGCCTGCTACCACGAATTAACGACCACTACAATAATAAGACCACTAGCGCTATCAGCGGAACCACCAGACAACAACCCTCATCAAACCAATATGGAGGAGAGCGCTAATAGGAGTGAAAATAATTATTACGCTTGTCGGGCCGACTTTGAGTTGGAAGAGAGTCGCCTGAGTTGTACGGTCGGGTGTTGCCGTAACAAATTCCATTTTTTATGCACCACTAACACCGAGGATCGTATGAGTCGAGAGGAGATTTGTTCATGGGTCTGTCCGGAGTGTAGGATTTCGATGAAAAAGGGAGGCGACAACACGCTCACACCCGTTGGTACCCCGAAAATACGCCCGTCGTCGTCCGTTACTATAAGGAGCAAGTCCCAGCATCTGGTAACCCCCGACATTGATTTCCGTATGACTGAGTATATGGAGATCAGAGAGGAAATCCGCAAAGTGCAGCAGGATGTAGCCGCAATAGCAGAAATGCTAAAAAGCGTTATTTCGTCTACGACAGGGCTTTCAGCTAAAATGGATGCCATAGTAACTCAGACTGAAAAAGTAGAGTCCAAGTTGACCACCCTAGAGATCAAGCACTCGTCTCTACAACAAGTGCCAATCCGCAGTGTCTCCCAGTCTACTAAAGCTGCACCTGCAAGAAAGAAGAAGACTGAACACGAAAAAGTATCTGCTGTGCGGGATAATGGCGTCATGTATCGGGAGAAAATACAAAGAGATATACAGGATGTCCCAAAAGTGAGCCGTCGCAGTGACAGCGAGGATGCGCCAAGCCTCCCAAGTCTGCTAAACATTACGGTCGGACCGGTCCCCGAACTAACCCTATCCACCGACCGCCCACGAGAGGCAGATAATGCTCCCGTTGTCGAAGCTGAAGAGGGCTGGACGGAAGTTAAAAAGAAGTCACACCGACGACCGCAATCTCTCTGCTGTACGGCGGGGCCCAGCGTCACGACCTTGAAAGCTGTAGAGCGTCGCAAATATTTACACCTTTGGAACATGATGTCGGGTCCTGAGGATGTAAAAAAGTATGTAGAGCAACTGTGTGCGCCTGAAGCGGTCAGTGTCGAGCAGCTCTCATCCAGAGGGGACTATAAGTCCTACAAAATAGGAGTTCCCATGAGCTGTTTCGACACTTGTTTCAGCATAGATATCTGGCCTGATAATGCAAGGGTGAGAGAATGGATGCCCTTTCGGGAATACCTCGAGGCCTACTACCGCTCTCCGAAAGTCGCAGCCACAGTCAAGCACGACTAAGACACTCAGAGGACACTTTTAGAGCACGACCTAGTCGCCGCAACTGAAACCTTTTTAGACACGTCCGTCGGCGATGCGGAGGTAACGGCGGGGGGCTGGAGCATACTGCGCCGGGACCGCGCCACCGCGTGCGGAGGCGTACTGCTCGCCGCCCGCCCTGGCATCACGCTTCGCCGACGTCGTGACCTCGAGACAGAAAATGGAGAAGATCTTTGGGCAACCTTCTCTCTAGATGGGGCCCAATTCACAATCTGCGTCGTCTATGTGGATCCCAGCATGATGAGAAATAAGAAAAAAATTACACAAGCCGAAAAAGTCGCCCAATACCTTAGTTGGTTTACAAAAACCGAGGAGAACATGTCGGAACTAAGTGGAACTTTAATCATCCTGGGTGAACTAAATCTGAACAGTGCGTTAGTGTCTGTTACGAATTATTATTGTTTTTTTCTCAGTGTTTGTAGTCTGTATGAGACGAATGAGGTGAGGAATGCTCACGGTGGCGTGCTTGATGTGGTGCTGCTGCCGGAGACCGTCCGTGGCGTAACTGTGCGTACCTCCGTGTCAGGCAGCATGGTGCCACGCACTGACGCCTACCACCCGCCTCTCGACGTCATTGTGCCGCTGTTGAAAGCGCAAGACGCGGATGGACGATCCGGCCGTCTGGATCCCAGCAACATTCGCGGCCACAATGACTGGAACTTTGCCAAAGGCGACCACACAGTCCTGTATGAGCTCATGTGTAGCGTATCGTGGGACGATTTTGTCGTAGCTCGCGATGTGGAGACGGCAGTTGGCCGCTTTTACGATGCCATTTACGGGGTTTTGAATAAATCGATCCCCAAGAAGACCAGGCCTAACCAACCTTCCAGGCGGTATCCAGTGTGGTTTACTGGTGATATTATTATGGATGTTGCCACTAAGGCAAAGCTCCATCGTAAATGGAAATCGTCGGAGAGGCCAGCTGACTACTCAGCATTCAGTGAGCTGAGAGCCAACATAAAGTCCCGCGTAGCTACAGCATACACGAACCATATGCTAAATATTGAAGGTAATATTAGATCTAACCCGCGTGCTTTTTGGAAACATGTGAGTGGCCTCAGATCAAAGGGTGGTTTTGAATCTCGGGTCACGCATCAGGGGCAAGAGTGTGTCGGAGAGGAAGCAGCCGCCGCTTTTGCAGACTACTCCTCCGACGTTTTTCTCACCGACGTCCCGGCGCTTGCACCGGACCTGGTAAACAGTTCCGATGCCTCGCGCACGGCTAACTACGTCCAAATTTCACATGTTTCCCATAGGGATGTAGAGCAGGGACTGAGGCAGCTTAGGCCAAGGAGCGCAATTGGACCGGACAACGTCCCTCCTTACTTTTTAAAGGCCTACAGTAATCAGCTAGTTATACCGTTGGGTCACATCTTCAACTTAGCTCTCGAGCAAGGGAAGTACCCTACCAGCTGGAAGCTCTCTCGAGTCAGTCCTATGCCCAAGTCTAGTGACACTGCCTCTGTAAATCAATATCGGCCGATTGCGATCCTGAATTCATTGGCAAAATTGTTCGAGTCAATCATATACGGTAAAATCTGGCCCCAGATTGCGCCGTTTTTATGTGACTCGCAACACGGATTCAGGAGTCGTCGCTCAGTAACCACCAACTTACTGACGTTAGTCGAGTTGGTCTCAGAGAGCTTGGATCGGGGATGTCAGGTGGACGTCGCCTATCTGGACTTCCGCAAGGCGTTCGATAGAGTCGATAACGACGTCCTAATGAAGAAATTGTGTGCCATTGGATTTGCCCCACGGCTGTTGGTTCTCTTCGCTGACTACCTGAAGAACCGCCAACAATACGTGCGACATAGCTGTTATGAGTCCCAGCCGTACCACACACGGTCAGGTGTTAGCCAAGGCTCGATCCTTGGTCCGTTGTTATTTATCATCATGATAAATGACCTGGAATCTGAACTGAAACACGCCAATTGCCTTTTGTACGCGGACGATCTGAAACTGGTACTTCCCGTGAAGTCAGAGAATGATTGTAGGCTACTACAGGAAGATTTAGACGCGGTTCATAGTTGGAGTGTGAACAACAAGCTTCTATTCAATACTGAAAAGTGCTGTATAATGTCCTTCACGCGCTCTCCACGGCCTATTAGCGCGACGTATACACTCGGCACTGAGTCTCTGACTCGAGTGTATTCGATGAAGGACCTCGGTGTTACGTTCGACCCTAAACTTACATTCCATGAGCATGTGAGCACTTAAGCCAAGGAATGCTTCAGAAGATTAGGGTTTGTGATACGGAATAGTAAGGGATTCCATAACTTAGGTGTGGTCCAGCTTCTATACACGGCCCTAGTGAGAACCAAACTTGAATCTAGCTCGGTTATTTGGAATCCGCACGAAAGCTCATACGTCCTTATGCTCGAGAAGGTACACAAAGCTTTTCTTAGATACCTATATAAGAGGAAATTTGGATACTACCCTTACCTTTATCCATCCGATTTTATTTTAGGTATGTTTGGATTTAACTCACTAGAGATGAGACGTAACACCGAACAGCTTCTGACTGTGTGTCGATTATTGCGAGGCGACAGTGACTGCGCAGCGCTTGTCAGTGCCGTATGCGCGTTTTACGTGCCTGACAACTACCTACGCGCTCGTAGGCACCAACTGCTAGCGGGCGGCTCGCACCGCACGGTGGCGCGCCTGCAGTCTCCGCTGGTCCGGGCACGGAATAGCCTCAATGCACTGTTGGCCGCAGCACCATTGAATGATCTGTTTGGTGATGCATGGAGGGATATTGTGCGAGAATGTGGAAGGTTCTGTGAGAAGATTGCATGATAGTGTAGTCTTGTAATTATTTTCTGGAATGTTTATGGATATAATGATAATATGGTAACTGCATTTATACGATTGAATTGAACTTATTATATTTGACATAATTATGGTAAATTAATTTGTAATAATTGAATTGTATTGTATTTTCTAATTTTGTATATTTGTGTCGACTTGGCTTTGCTGTAATGGCACAAATAGATTATGTAAATAAATAAATAAATAAAATAAATACATACTTCAGGAGTTGTTCAAAGTGTGAGCCTTCTTGCTGTCGACATAATTCTGCTCGTCGTCTGAGGTTGTCTTTCAACCTGCCAAGAGCAAAGCGATTTTGCTTTACAGTTTCAAACGCTGCAACTACTCGCTCACGGAGTTCATCGACAGTGTTGGACTCATGCTCATAGACCAATCTTTTCATTTCACCCCAGACAAAAAAATCTAAGGGCGTCAAGTCGGGACTGCGAGCAGGCCATGCCACAGGTCCGCCGCGGCCGATCCAACGTCTCGCGAACTGTTCATCGAGGTAATCGCGTACTTGGTGTTGAAAGTGAGCGGGAGCACCATCGTGTTGATAGTGTAAGTTGTGCAAGTAATTTTCCGGTACTTCTCGCAGTAATTCAGGCACCACTATCAAGTCTCAACACATCAAGGTACTTAGCACCATTTAATCTGCCTTCGATGAAGTAGGGGCCGATAACAATATCGTTCACTATTCCTGCCCACACATTTAGACTGAATCTCACTTGATATGCATTCCTTCTAGTTAAATGAGGGTTTTCATCACTCCAGTAATGTTCGTTATATAATAATAATAATATAATAATAATAATAATACCTTGGACACTATTTACACACATTGATCTAGCCCCAAACTAGGATTCCCTGTATCTTGGGTACTAGACAACGATACACATACTTATATAGATAAATATTATACTTAGATAGATAAACAACCATGACTAGGTTACAAACATCCGTTCTCATCAAACAAATATTTGCCCCCACCGGGACTCGAACCCGGGACCCTTGGCTTCGTAGGCAGGGTCACTGCCGACTCGGCTATTCGGGTCGTCAATTGCCGTCGTTATGCATGTTGAATAGGCCAATTCGTGTAAAAGTGCTTTCATCTGTCCAGAGGATGTTGGTTTCTTGGTTTTCTAATATCCAATCACACATGATCATTCTTGAAGGACAATCTAACGGTGAAAGATCCTGTACAGGTGTGAAATGAAACGGGTGCAACCCGGTTGCGTTGAGAAGTTTCCACACAAAAACATGGCTTACATTAAAACGTCTTGCGGCTTGCCGGGTGCTTCTTCGCGGATACTGGTAAAAGAACCTTAAAATTTGTTGGTCGAGATTGTCCGCGTATCGACGTCGTCGTGGCCTGTCACCGCCTCGTGCTTGGGCGTGATTCGGCACAGAGAACTGTCCGTAATCTCGCAGATTTTGAACCATCGTGTTGATTCATCTTCGGCTTGGGATAGGCAAATCAGGATAACGTTGGTGGAACAAATCTTGAGCGGTGGTCGCACAACGTACTTGGTAATAAAACATCACCATGTCAGACCGCTCCACATTTGAAAACGGATATGCCGCAGGCATTGTTTGTTCAACAGAAAAACCAGTTTAATTAGGTAAACCAATCCTTAAAAGTTTTCTTTATTTTGATATTTGACTTTCTTATGACGTGACGGTTGACAATTACCTACTACTTACTCATCTAATCATTTGTTTATTAAAAAGGTTTTATCATGAATTAATAGGGTAACCATAATCTGAGTTATTAACTGGGATAAATAAATTGTTGATTAGTTTAAAAAATTTTTTTTTAAATTTGCCCTATACTTGAAATCGCATTAATTCTTCGAGTTAGGACCGATATGTTTGAATCATGACCCCGTTAACACCCTGTATAATAACAATTTTATTTTCAGGTAAAATTGCTATATTATACCTGACGTTACCTGGCTTTAAGCCTAATATTGAGAGTAGCATACTTGACTTCCTTTCAGGTGCGACGAAATTAGCCCCAAACAGCTCACTTCCTGTTTAAAACTCCTAAAATACATGTCATATCCGTTTGGAACCTCAGCAAAATTGCGCGCGTAAAGTTTCAGAAATGGCGGCAATTGAAGCCAGCGTTATTGTGCGCGCTCAATTTTCAGGTCATTGGCGTTTTGGATTTCTTTCCGTGCGCACGCGTTCAACAAAATTAAAAATATTCCTAGTTATTCTTCGAAATATCCTTGGAATTTTGTTACGGTTATAGTGTTAATTGTTCAGTGTAACAGCAAAAAATAATCCGTTTAATAAAAATCGCGGTAAATAGCCCCGTGTAGTGAATCATCGAAGAGTGATCGCTACGGCAGTTCCACTTCCACGTCTCCGGAGCGGAGGAGCAGCCGGAGGAGAAGACATCGGGGGAGTAAGAAAGAATTGAAGGACAAGTGAAATGGAAAATCTTTCCAAGATTCAGCTGGTAAACTCTCGGCAATGCATTATCATATGGTGAACAGATCGAGTGATGCAATGTTTAGTAACTCATACAATCTCGCAATATGATGATATGTTTGATTATGACATTGAATTTGACAGGAATATCGCGCCCTTTGATATAGGAGTGATATTAGTAAGTAGCTAATTGTAACTACCCTCGAAAGTACAAACATTGCACTCATCCGAATCTCACGCCGAGAAAATCATAAGTAAATCCAATGCAATCAGGTTAGGTATTTGCCGTTCGCATGAGTAACAAACTTTTATTGTTCTGTGCTGGGGTTCATTGAACTCGAGTGCGCCAAGTCCTTCGATGGCAATCATACTTGGCGGGAACGTGGTTTGATCAAGCGGAAGGAGGCGCAAAAAAGGGATATTTTCGACGGTCATGTCTTGGCTTGTTGAGCACCAAGCAGATTCCGAATACAGGGATAAGGTATGTAATACAATCAACGAGATGTCTTCCGAGGGGGAATATAATAAAATCGATTCATATCAATTGCGAACTATTGACGTTGGACGAGTGGATCTCGTCCGCAGCGTCACGAATCTATACTTAATACATTCACGACCGTCGCGTAATGGTAACCTCGTGCAAGATTCCGCCCTCGGTGGATATTCCATTACTAATCCCAGTTTTACAGATTTTATGTCCGAGGAAGGAGAAACCTGGAGATTTTTCGTGAGTTTGAACTCCAGAGCAAGGCAAATAGAGGAGGCAAGCCCTTGCGCAAAGGGCTCCCCGCAACAGTTAGCCCACACTCGCGCGCAGCGGTGTCGCGCCCCCGCCGCCCGGAGCCCGGCTAGCGCTCCGGGCCGCCAGCCTGCGCAAGGCTGGCGCGCGCGCGGAGGGGAAGCAGGAGACGAACGACGACTGCGCGCATTTTCGTGAGTTCGACCTCCAGAGCAAGGCAAGTAGAGAAGGTGAGCCCTTGCGCTGCTGGCTGCCCGCTACACTTAGCCCGCGCCCGCGCGCAGCGGTGACGCGCCCCCGCCGCCCGGAGCCGGCATACGGCGAGCGCTCCGGGCCGCCAGCCTGCGCAAGGCTGGTGCGTGCGCGGAGGGGAGGCAGGAGGTGAACGAAGACGCGGCGACTACGAGCGGCAGCCACGTGTGGGTACCGCAGCCCAGTCTGAGCGCCATAAGTACACCAATCAGCGCGGCTTGGCTACAGAGAAATTGAAAATCCCGCGTGAAGTGACCTGTTAATCAATCTTCGATGGTAATATACCGCTGATACAGTTTCTGCAACTTAGTCCACCTGCGCAAGGTTTAAAGCGACATTGACATGCAGTTACGTCAGCCATTCGCGGTTATGCCGGTAGAGCCTGCGCGTAAGGGGACATCGCTACTAAACGCTCGTGTGAGTATGAAATGAATCAGTCTATGCGAGACGGTTCAATTGAACATCTTGCGCAAAGATGTAGATATCTGATGGCTGGCTGTCGTCTATTTCTAGTATCCCGGCGAAACTTGAGATCTAGCTCAGTCTCTGCAACGTTTCCATCTGTACAAGGTTCAAAGCGACATTTTCATACAGAAACATCGCATGACGTGGGTAGAACGAGGCGGACAGAGTGGAGGCAAACAATTTTCCTACAGTTTAATTGTAACTTTTACTCATTTACGTGATATCTTAACCCTTTTTAAGCCAGTGGCGAAGAAATATAAAATCAACACTATTTTATATCCCATTTATACAAATTACTTTAAGTAACTTTCTTTACTTTGAAATAAATAATTTCCATATCAGCACTGCTGCTTGTAAGGGATTAAAAGGGAGTTCGAAACATTAGGTATGTGGCTGGAGGACCGGCTATCTATATAATACGATACTCAAAGAGTAAAAGAGTAGTCATAAACTACTCTTATTGTGGTGTTGGACTTACCTTTAATAAGTTAAACCACATTGTTAAGGAACTTTGAGTACCTACCTAGATGATTACCTCCAACCCCTAATATAACAACGCGTTACAATCTAACAACAGAGCCGTCGTTTTTCAATCCGACTACTTTCCTCAATCGGGCAGGATATGGTCGAAAATATGCCTACTTCACTGCTTCAGACAATTATCATTGTAGTCACCTTTCAGATTCACTATCCAAAGATATAGTCTGCTAATATTATTCAGACAGTTATCCACCAGGATATTGTCGGAGCCATATAGATAAGTTATCTACATTACTTCTCACAAATGACCTACGTGTCACTGGACCGCGCAGGTCTTCATAATTCACTAGGCAAGCTGCTGTAAGAATTCACTTTTCAGTATATTAGCCAAAAGAAGCTGATGACAGTCCTCGAGTCTCTCAGAACATTAATATAAATTTGAGATCGAGATTTTTTTTCACATCTCCACTATTTATTTGGTTGTTTCTCAATAGTCGCCTTACTTCGACATATCCCAAGCGAACAGCAGAGGCAGCTTTAACCAAATCGACGAAATAGAGGCAATTTAAGCTTAATGTGCCTTGGATGTGGCTGGTACGGCATACAGCCCACAAGCAGAGTTCCTTAATATTTCTACAGCTGTTCCGTGGAGTACCTACATAGTAGAGGAATAATAATTACATATAATGTGAGTAGCAATGGAGCATTTAATATCGGACTGAGCATGATATACATTAGCGTGCATTAGTATATATTGAGCGTGGGCGCCATCGTGCCTCTGCCGCCCCGTATGGGACAGTATTGCAAATCTTTTATTGTGCCTCTGCCGCCCCGTATGGGAAAATACGTGACGCTATGTTATGTAAGGACACCAACCTGGTATTTCTAACAGTGAACTAACTTAATGACAGTATTGAAAAACTTTTATAACCATCTACCTACATTATTATTTTAATGAATGTTATGACCACGCTGGATTATTCCACTGAAGTATGTATATGTATGACTTTTATGGTTCAGTCCTAGGTAACATGGTTTCAGTAATATTATCCACACAGCTGCAGGTAATAATGAAAACGCGTTCAGATACTTGTATTAGGTATCTGATCAATGATACTAAACTTCTTTATCACTATAGACAAATATGCTTACTACGCGTAAACTTGTCTTTTTCTCTATGCTTGCCCACTGTAGAAGCATCTTCAGTAGAGCCAGATAGCCACACTAGCTCCTGTAATAGAATCAGCCAAATCTAGCTATTCTTCTCAGAAGTGATACGAAAAGGTACTTAGATTAATTGAGTAACTTTATTATTAAAGTCACATTACAGACTTGTTCGCCAGTCTTTTGCAAAGACCAGTCATATGTGGAAGGACATAATCAATGGTAGTGCATCCAGGAGGCGCACTCCCAATTCAAAATACAGCAATTGTAATTTGATTACACCTACTGCTAATCACTAATTTCATCAATGTTTTGTGTTTAAATCAGATTGGCCCTGTCTGCAAGGTTCAAATTATAATAACTAATTTTCACATGTATTCGATTCGGCACGCCTACGTCCCTAGCTCCGGGTTTCGTAGGTCAGGCGACCGACCTGATATCCTGACCTCACAACTGCAGTCTTGGTAGTCGTCGAGGTGAATGGCGAGCTAGCAGCCAACCACCGAGCACCAATCTCGGTGAACTTGTACGTAAGTGCTGACTGAAGGGAAAACCTACTGGAGGTAAAGCTTTGCATATTCTTAGATTCATATAGTAGATCAGATGAGTCTTAATAGCCAGAAACTAAGTTTAACCTAGCCAGCCCGAAACTCGGCTGGCTGCAAAAGATGACTTCATCAGACCTTTCTTAAGTTTGTGTTTGTTTCCATCTATTGGCCTTATTTTTGAGTTGCATTTGCGCAGCCTATCTTTGCATCACGTACACGATGATGCATAAACATTCTGTTTCATAATTTATAAAATGTTTCCATAAATGAACTCCTAGTCATATCACATTGGCGTTTTTAACTCAGCAGTCGATACCAAACACTACTCAATATTAGGCTTAATGCCAGGTAACGTCAGGTATAATATAGCAATTTTACCTGAAAATAAAATTGTTATTATACATACTTACCTGGTTTTAAGCCTAGGTAAATCGCTGTCTGCTGTGCACATTACTGTGCATTGCATGATCGTGACACATTCTTAGACACGATCAGCTCTTTATTGAGTTGCCAATGACCTGAAAATTGAGCGCGCACAATAACGCTGGCTTCAATTGCCGCCATTTCTGAAACTTTACGCGCGCAATGTTGCTGAGGTTCCAAACGGATATGACATGTATTTTAGGAGTTTTAAACAGGAAGTGAGCTGTTTGGGGCTAATTTCGTCGCACCGGAAAGGAAGTCAAGTATGCTACTCTCAATATTAGGCTTAAAGCCAGGTAAGTATGTATAATAACAATTTTATTTTCAGGTAAAATTGCTATATTTTTGATATGCGATTAAATAGTACGCATTCATAACCTTTGACAGTGTGACACTGTATAGTATGGAACTAAACTTTTGCAACCATTCATTACAAACTATAAACGAGTAGCACGCAAAATTCTTATATATTTTGTAGTTGCAGATGTGAGTATCAGCATCCCGAAATATACACGAGCAGTACACTATGGGAGCGTAATGACCTCGTATACAACGTAAATACGCGTACGGTCTCTTGCCCGTGTGGATGCGAAGACACCAGATCCGCATCCGCAAGAGACCATTTTAGTATTTTTCAAGTTTGCTGTAGTTTTCATGCTTGCCTGTTTTTACCATCTCGTCCATCTCTGTAGATGCGGATGCGAATCTGCTCATGGGGTTGACATCCGCATCCGCAAGTGTCCTATATACTACTTATAGTTTCCAGTAGTCATTCAAGATAGTTTTAACGGCCTCGGCCGCGTACCGAACCCCTACCAGTGTGTATCCGCTCGTGCTTGCGCAGCGTGCCTCCGTCCGCGAAGGCCTTCCAGCAGAAGCGGCACGCGTACGGCCGCTCGCCCGTGTGGATGCGGATGTGGATCTGCTGCGAAGAGCGCGACCCGAACACCTTGCCTGCAACGGTGCCAACTTTTAGTCTCGGCGCACACGGATCGAAAAACGTCGCCCCCCTACTTCCTGTATACTCTTCATACATTTTATATGGACTCGTCGCACACGGTGTACTCCCATGGCCTCTACACGCTACAAAATATCTCTGCTCGCTTCTTGTGGTCGCTACCGGTGGGATTCGCACGTGTGGTGTGTATCAGCGTTTTGTGGCGGCGTGTACGCCACAAAACACTGACTCACGCCAATCGTGCAAACCCCACCTCTCTCTCCCCGCCAGAGGCGGCTCGTCCTAAAGAGCGCTGGTGCAGTGCACTCCCACTCAAATTACATAATATATATTTATTTATAAGCCTATACATACATTCTACGATGCCTATACCCTCAGCAGCAGCAGTAGCAGTTTACTAGAAACATCGTTGTTATACGCGTACAAAGTTGAATCATATTTGGTGTCAAGTTGTAACTAGTGGGGTGGAGCGCTAGCGATTGCGCTCCTTTGAAACAAATTTTAGTACAGTGCCTAGTGTATTCAATGAGTGCGAAAGAGACACGTCGTATTATTATTATTATCGACTAAGTCCGGCGCGTGAAACAAATGATTTCGTATGAGAAATTAATTTAAACTGGAGCGCCGCCCGCGCTTCGTGGCCAGACCACGGCGTGGTGTATTTGCAAAGCGGAGCGCGGGTATAACACAACGCGTAGTTGCCGGACATATGTCAACAAAGAAACGTTTCGGTGCACTTCGCAATTTTTCTTCTAAAAAGTATTAAAATAGCTTGTGCGCGACATTTGTGTTAAAAATGGAACAGTACTGTGTGACTTTTATTAAAAATTGTGAAAATACTCTCAAAATGCATCCCTATCTGAAAGCTAAGGGGCTACTGGATACATGGACTGAAATTGGACTTTCTCAAAACTTGGTACGAAAAACAAAAATATTTACGTGTGTTTTTAATTCTGAAGAATGGCTGTGTGGATGTGAAGACAGCAATAAATTATTTTGTTTCCCGTGTCTGGTGTTTGGAGCTGGTGCCGGGGTAGAAAAACGCTTAAGTAATTATAATTCCATATCTGATTTTCACAAAAAAGTGATAGATGTCTGCGCTGGTCAATAAGACCGGCGAATGGATTTTTTCTACAAATGAAATAAATGGTAAGCTCTCTTTTTTCATTTTTATGTTTAGTGAACACCCATAAAAAATGTCGCTCCCCGTCTCTGCTCCCCGCGTTTCAGTCAACCCGTTCGAAACAAACGCAATGAACGCACGGGGTCCTTTATTCCTTTTTTAATGGATACAGATATTGTTATCAATGGGATACAGTCAGGGCAGGTTTTTGCAAAATCCTATAGATGGCGCTGTAGACAAGTCAAACGTTTTACTTTGGCGTAGATGAATATTGTAAATACGGGGTAGAGGATTGGTAATATTTGACCTAAAGTGTAAAGTAAAAATATCACTAAACTTTTTTTGTTTGTTTATGTGTGCTTTTATGAACTACTTTACTAGGTAAATTAAGTAATAATGCAAGCTTTTTTTTTTATTTCGTTTATATTGTATTTTTGTACCTAATTAGTAAGTCAATACATAGCCAGGGTGCTGTAAACTTGCCTTAAAACTAATAAACCCTGTGTTGGTTTTTTTTAAAACCTCGGGCGGACCCCAAAATAGTCCGTATTTACTACATTCACCAAGCGCCATCTGTGGGATCTGCGATGACGTTTAACTGTTTATCTACACATGTATCATACATAACACAAACACTCTTTACTGCGTCCAAACACCGCATGTTATGACCGGCATAATGATATACTACTT
The DNA here is from genome assembly GCA_949825045.1 of Argyresthia goedartella. Classification (NCBI taxonomy): domain Eukaryota; kingdom Metazoa; phylum Arthropoda; class Insecta; order Lepidoptera; family Argyresthiidae; genus Argyresthia; species Argyresthia goedartella. Next base: position 26,373,579 of record OX463812.1, on the reverse strand, counting down.
GGTGAAAACTCAGTTCTTATCTGAATATTGATAAAGATATATTCCGACAGATATGACAGTCAAATTTCGAACGCCGACGCCCGCCTGCGTGCCGCCCCTAGTTTGTCTGTTAAGTTGGTACTACTGAACAAGCTAAATAAGTGCACAGCAATGATCAATGCTACAATGCCGGTCTAACATGGTTCCTGAACACATCAAAGAGAGCTTATGATATATGTTGAGAAAATGGAATTATTGAACATACATTGAAGCCTAAATCCAAGCAAATATATCTTAAAACGCATGAAAATTTCATGCTCAAATCGTCTCGGGTGAATTGGCGTGCTTTATGCCCTTGTTGCACAATCCACTATTTTTCGTGCCCCCTTTTAGCTGTATGGGACCCCCCAATAGTAGATTGTACAACGAGATTGTACATAAAACACGCCTGCGGCTCGATTGGATGCCATAAGTCTCGGATAAAATGGGTTTTAAGACCGAGTTATATACTCTGCTTTCACTTCGATCACGAGAAAAAAATCAGTGATAATAAAATAAAATCTTACATCATAAGATAAATTTCCTTTTTGGATTTAGGCGGCAATGTCTGTTCAATAACTCCTTTTGCTTTTGTTTCCATTAATGTGTTAGGCGTAAGCGTTATTTCCTCTTCACTTGACAACATATTAATTAACTTTCGTAAAACAACAAGTTTTGCAAAGAAAACAACGAAAAAAAGGCAAAATCAAGACATTCTCTTTCCCGTCACTGAATTTTTTTTCATTTTCTGCATCCATTTTTAGCTTAGGTCGTACGCGATACTGCCGAGTCTTACCTTGATTTTTTTATGTTTATTTTAATAATACTTGTCTTTATTAGTTTTAAGTTTATTTTTGTTTACTATGCAACATAGAATGCAAATAAGTTAAAGTAAATGTATAAAATAACAAGTTTGTTTAATGCAGTCACCTCATGCGTCGGGCTAAATGGCTCAATTTTCTTAGTCTAGATGACGAAAATTTTATGCAGCCTACATCCACTATAAAGAAGGACTTTTCGTCCGACTTCGTTTCGAAACTTCGGGTACGGAACCCTAAAAAGAAGCGGCCACCGACCGCTTGTGGCAACTTATTGTTGTCCGTGTGTATCAAGGCTTGGTGCTGGGTGGATAGCCATTAAGGGTTACCGTTTTAATGAGGGCGCCTCTGGCGTATGCGCTTCTTTAGTATGAAGTAGCTGTCAAAATTTAACCTTCGTTTTGTATCGGGAGACCGCCCGCTACACCAGCGTCCCTAGCGGCGAATTAACACACGATAAAGCTAAAGAAATTAATAAGAATTGGTTTTTATTGCTTTGGTTAGCATATTAGGATAGTTGCAAAGAAAGCGGTAAATTTAGGTTGTATTTTGTAACGCCGCAGTACCACAGAGAGCTAATTATATTGGAATAAGCTTATAAGTAGGTAATAGCTATACAAGACAGGTAATTGTTGACTTACCACACTCTCGACAGGGGAAATTTTTTGAACTATTCGAAGATGACGCATTGTTTCGACCTTTAGTTCGCCCTTTTATCCTGTAAGAGAGAGCAGAAGATTTAAATTATACACTGATTTTTAAATGAAACTTAAATACGACATTCGTATCGCATTTCGTCACGCCTTTTTCCCAAACACGAAGACATTCAAATCAGACAAACATCTACTCAATTTGCTTTCCCAAGGTGTCCTGTGTGTTTGTGTGTGTGGCAAGCGATGTACACACACACAAACACACAGTCGGAGTAACCTCACTCACTGATTCCTTAATTGCCTGGACGTGTGTGTCTTAGAGTTAATTATGTATGCGTGTGTGTCGCTGCAATCCTCGCCGCAGTCTGCAGCTTCGTGCGTGTGTGTGTGTGTGTGTGTGTGTGTGTGTGTGTGTGTGAGGGCACTCACCGATGCTCAGGGTGTCTGGACGTGTGTGTATCGGCGTGCGCGAGTAGTTGTAGCGTGTCGCTGCTCGCCTCCCCGCTCACATCTGTAGCTGCGTGTATGTGTGTGTGTGCACTCACCGATGCTCCGAGTGTCTGGACGTATGTTCTCGGCGTGCGCGAGTAGTTGTAGCGCGTCGCTGCTCGCCTCCCCGCTCACATCTGTAGCTGCGTGTATGTGTGTGTGTGTGCACTCACCGATGCTCCGAGTGTCTGGACGTATGTGTCTCGGCGTGCGCGAGTAGTTGTAGCGCGTCGCTGCACGCCTCTCCGCACACGTCGCAAGAATGCTCTGCCCACGCGCCTGAGCTCGCGTTAGAGCGCTCGCTCGAATGGCGCTTGTAGCTGTGAAGACAATGAATTGGAAGGGTTATACTAGTGGTTCTGTGAAAACAGTAGACCTCGCGAGCCCTTATAACCATTCAATAACCGACACTTTTATTCTTCTCCTGGCTTAGCAAAGCCATTTCAGAGTTTTGAAAGAAGTCGAGCTAACTTAATGCCTCGTCCGAACGCTTGCCACTTGCCGCAAGCGTCCAGACGAGGATCGATGGGATCAAACGATTCCACCCCCCCACCCCCCCCCCCCCCCCCACACGCTTGCGAGTGCGTCAGTTTGTTGTTAGTGAAGTTATTGCGTCGGCCATAACATTTGGCCTTAGTTATTTTATTTAGGCTAGTATTTAATCGCACATCAAAAATATTGATTTGCACAGCAAAAAAGGATCAGCAAAAACATTTTTATGTTTTAAATATTTTATGTGTACTCAAGTTTATGTTTTAATTATTTTTTGTTATTCTTGCTTATTCAACCGAACACGAAGGATAAAGGGGGCTTCGCTTCGCTCACCCCCTTTACCTTTCACCTAAGCTACCGCAGCATTTTGCCCTGATATTTGCTGTGCAAATCAGTATTTTTGATGTGCTATAATATTTCTCTTTTAATTATAAGTAAAGTATTTTTTTTAAATGCTTTCTGAAAGTGGCCATAAGAATTTCTTGGTTTTCATTTCCGAATTTATTTAAACCAAAACTGAATTACAACAGAACTGAACCGAAACCGAAACATAGGCGATTGTTCATTTTACAAAATAGCGCTTTCGGTCTCCTGGTTGATTTAATAAGTTACCAGTGGTCCAGGGTTCGAATTTTCAGGTACTCATCTCTCAGGACGAAGCGCTTCTAATAATTGTGATAGAACTTCACGTGCACGTAAGTTCGTTTAATCATTAAATCGTTTATTGAGTCAATATATTCTAATACATAATGTGCCAACTACATACGTAACTAGTTTGATAGTATTATATTAGTGAAATAACATTTCGAATAGTCATAAAAATCTACATTTTATAAACATGCGGTTCCTGAACACATCAAAGAGAGCTTATGATATGTGTGTAGATAAACTAGTGGAAGTAACTGTATTATGAAATGTAACTCGCCCTTCGGCTCGTTTCATAAACCCACTCTCGAGTATCAATGCCCTCCATTATGTAGCCGTCACATAAACTACTAATAATGTATTTTTGTATTGTATGGTAATGTGTTGGTGTGTAATGTACTGTCGTGTTTGGTCACCCGGCCCGTGACGCAGATATACCCCGTGTCAGTCAGTTAGCGACAGCGTGCACGGGAGACATTTGTCAGCGTGGCTGTTTCGTTACTCTTGTCAAGTCCTTTGTTATGTATGGAGATACGCGCATGCTTGTCGACGCAAGCGCCTTGTGTCAAAATTGTCAGTCGCCGCGTCATGGTATTCCGATAAGATGGTCAATGTACCCAAAAACGGGCGTTTGGGGGATAGGTAACCAATTTTACCCACGCGATCGGTAAAAACTAGGGTATTTAAAATTTACCCGATGGATATAGATATATAGGTATGTGGAGGTTTTAAATGATTATAAATACCAACCCCAGACCTGACTGACTTAAATTGAGGGGAACAGAGACAATGTCGCCGCCGCCGATGAAGCATGCAAATTCGGAAATCTTGACAATTCGACACTGACATAAATCAACGTAAAGTCGATTTCGATAGGATTTCACAATAGTGTCAATAAAAATGTCAGTTGACAGTTGTCTATCATTGAGTGAGATTTGAGTGTTGTACCTACACTGATGTCAAAGACATTGATCAAAGAGATATAATTCGCTGTCGATTTTCGATCGATTTTTTTCTATAAGTAGTACAAAACCAAGGAGTGGGGCGCGTAATTTCAGCTTAGACGAGCTCTAGCATCATACTAAAAAACTTAATTAAATTGTTTTAGAAAATTTAGTAGAATAGAAAAAAAACCGTAGACAGAGAAATATCCCAACCTGACGCGCGTCATTGGCTTGTGACAGATTCATCATCACTTGATGTGTCATCATCGGTCACATTTATAATAAAAGGCTGAGTTTCAGCGTCGCTAGCCATATCCATAACGCCGTCTAATTTTTTCCAACGTTCCTCTTCGTTTTGAACGTGACCGTCGCATTTAGCCCTTGTTCTGCTCCGACTCTCGCCAATCCTTCTTTTAGTAAATTTTTTATTTCTGCCATTTTAAAAGATTTATTATTTCTTCCTACGTAAGATTTGACCTGTGCCCAAATCAGTTCTATTGGATTCAACTCACAGTGATATGGAGGAAGGCGCAACACAGTTACTCCTTTAGATGCGGCGAGATCATCGACATGAATTGAAAGAGGTTTGTAGGAGTAAATAGATGTTTATTGTACTAAAGTTTGGATAGAAGAGAGTCTAATTATCCGCAGTATAATCTTATATAGTCTTACAAATAAGGAGTCACACACACAGTCATACATGTCTATGTCGCTATGTCCGCACACTTCACCTCCCACGGAAAATTAAAAAAAAAATACATGATTATATTTTTTTTTCTAAAACTAACTCTAAATATTTCATAATGCTTGTATGTACGGTTTCGTTCTATTTTTATGAACAATTTCAATTTTCCCATCTTTTACAATTTTTACATTGACATCTAAATCTTCAACAACCAAATATGGGCCTAAATAAATATTCTGTGTCTTATCACCCGAGGGGTTTCTTAACAATAACATACTGTCTTTCTTATAGTATACTGGATATACATTTTTATCATAATTTTCCTTCCTAATTACCTTACTTCTAATTAAGTTTTCCCTAGCATCCTTTTGGGAAACTTGTAACCTATACTTAAACTCTAACGGATAACTGTCATGATTATACAATGGGTCCACTATATTGTTACTTAAATTACTAGGAAGATTACATATTTTGCCAAACACTAATTCATGAGGCGTATATTTCGTTTCAGAATGAACTGTATTGTTATAGGCAAAGCACCAGTATGGCAACCAGTCACTCCACTGATCAGGCTGATTGTTTGACATGATTCTTAAATACGCACCCATAACTTTGTGGCTATTCTCTAATGCACCGATCGTCTCGTGATGATATGCCGTAGACGTCATCTGAGTTATATTCAAGAGCTTACATACCTCCTTCATTGTGCTCGATACAAACTCGGTACCACGATCCGTTGCTATTTCTCTCGGTATTCCGTATTTCAGCATGAATTTTTCCACGAATGCGCGTGCCACACTTACCGTATCCTTTGTTTCAAGAGGAAACGCCTCTACGTACTTTGACAGGTCACATTGCAAAGTCAATATATAAGCAAATTTATTCGCATCTTTGTTTATAGGTCCAACTATATCCAAAAACACCTTATCAAATGCACACTTAGCTGTAGTTGTTACTACCATAGGTTGTTTTGTGTTCACTGAATACTTTTGTTTTTGACATTTACTACATTTGGCTACAAAATCTCTAACATCTTTCTCTATCGTGTTCCAATAATAATATCTTTTGATGTTATTAGCCATTCTCCTAATGCCTGCGTGGCCACTTGTAGGCAATAAGTGAAAGTCATTTATTATGACACGTCTATCGTCGAGATTGTCTATTCTTTGTACTCCCCTTATTATACATACTCTTGGTCCGGACCATTTGGGAATACTTTTGATTTCTTGGGTTAACCCTTCTATAAATCTTTCATTTTCTTTACATTTCACTATGCATATTTCCTTTATATTCAATCTTTCACAAAATGATCCAAATTCTTTCACCATAACGGCTCGCGTTGATAATGATAAAGAAGATGGCTTTGTAAAGATAGTCGACGTGCTTTCTATATAAATAAAATATTTATTCTCTTCTGTCAAAAGTCTCTCTTTCTTCATTTTCTGTATATCTTTCTCTGTTCCTATCCGAAGTTCTGTGTAATTGTTCGGCTTTTTGAGTATATCCACAACTCTCGGATGATCTGTCCTCGAATCAGTGTCTATATCATCCACCGACAAATTATCACGTTCTTTATCCTTTTCTTCTTGCATTCTTCTCTTTTGTCCTCTTGTCATAACATTCATAACTTTTTCATTCATTTCCTTTAACTGTTCTGACGTAACAATCACGCGCGACAATGCATCTGCAGCTACATTGTTGCACCCTTTCACATATTCTACAGTAAAGTTATATTCTTCCAGACATAACCTAAATTTCAATAATCTACTTGATGGATCACGCATGTTGAAAAGATACACTAACGGTTTATGATCAGTCTGTATTTTGAATTTCCTTCCGAAAAGATATGGGCGAAAATACTTTACACTCCACACTATTGCCAAAAGTTCCTTTTCAATAGTGGGGTAATTTTTCTCTGCCTTATTTAAACTACGACTAGCATATGCTATCGGTCTGCCGTCACTATTGCTTAATACAGATCCTACTGCTATGCCGGACGCATCAGTTTGTAAAAGAAACTCATTTTCACTATTAAAATTTGGATATTGTAGAACTGGGTGATTCATCAATGCCTTTTTTAAATCATGGAATGCTTCTTCACATTCACTAGTCCATCTATATTCTGCATCCTTCTTCGACAGTTGATTCAAAGGATATGACACCTGAGCAAAATTTGGAATAAATTTTCTATAATAGTTTGCGAACGCCACAAATCTTTTCACTTCATCACATGTTTGTGGTCGTGGATAATTTTTCATAACCTCTATTTTTCCTGGATCAGGTAGAATACCTCTTTCTGAGACTACATGACCTAAATACAAAATTTCCTTTTTGAGAAATTCGCATTTGGTTGGATTCAATTTTAAATTAATTTTTCGTAGTCTGCTAAAAATATCAAGCAAGTTATGATTGTGCTGATCCAAATTTCTCCCAAATACTACCAAATCGTCAAGATATACCAAACATTTTTCATAATTTAGACCTGACATTGCTACAGTAATCATACGGGAAAAGGCTGATGGACTTGTTTTTAGTCCCATCGGTAGTCTCTTCATTTGGTACTGACTTTTCGAACTTGTGAAGGCTGTACATTTTCTGCTTTGTGGTTCTAATTCAACTTGATAATACCCCTGATAAAGATCTAAATGGCTGAAATACATTGCTCCTGAAAGTGAATCTAAAATATCGGTGATGTTGGGCAATGGGAATTTATCATCTTGAATTTGTTCATTGAGCTTCCTGTAATCTATTACTATACGCCATTTCTTTTCACCATTTGCATCAGACTTTTTCGGCACTAATAATAAAGGACTCGACCATTCACTACGAGTCTCTTCTATAATATCATCATTTAACATTTTCTGTATTTGGTTATCAATTTCAGATTTTTGTGCATGTGGAAGCCTATACTGCTTTGTGTAAACTGGACTACAATTTGATTTTAATTGAATTGTTTGCCGGTATATTCCGGTACAAGTTAATTTGTCTCCTTCTAAATGAAATACGTCCGGGTATTTTGCGCAAATATTTTCTATTGATATTTGTTCCTCTTTATTTAATCCATCAAGTTTCAAACACCTAAATAATGTCTTCACTCTATCAGAATTCATCACTGGTCTTTCGTACGCACACACGTCATATTCATTCAGACTACTCGTATTTATAGTAAAATAACTCAAACTCACACTTGTATCTCTTGTGTTCAAGATTTTTATTGGTAGCCTACCGTCACTTGGCCTTGATACCATACTAGCCAAAAACACACCCTCGCTCAACTCTTGTGCCAACAATACGCAATCATCATTCCTATCCGTTCGCACATAATGTATAGATTCGCTCCTAGGCGGCACTATTAAATAAGTATTCTGATGCCCCACTGTGGGCATATCAAACGTCAAAGTAATTTCTCTATTCGCGTCGCTTCGTAATCGCATTGTATTTATTTCAAAGTCCAAAACGCCATGGTATCGTTTTATAAAATCTGATCCCAGAATGCCGTCGGTTTTACACGGAAGATCCTGAAATACATAAAACTTATGACGAAATATTTCTCCTTTTGAAGTCAAATTTAGATATACATATCCGTCCGACTGTACATTTCCACCTATTCCTCTGACGCATAATTTATCCATATGTAAAGGAATGTTACCATGTTTAACTTTGTCGTACTTGATTGCCGAAAGTGAGGCGCCGGTATCAATTAACCAATCATGTTGATGTTCGCCTACACTAATTCGTACTTTGTTTATGCTATTGCACGAACAAATATAGCTAGGCACGAAAAAAATGATTCATTTCGTCGCTTGTCGAACTATCCCGATTTGTAGCGTCCGTTTCATGTTGCGTGGCGTTCATGCCTCCATTTATGTCCCTGTATGCTGATTGTCCCCTATTATGGTAAGAATTGTACCTGCCTCGATATCCACCGCGGAATGTTTGTCCTCTTTGGCCACCTCGATGATTCTGCCAATGATAATTTTGTCCGAGTTGATTCTGCGTATGCGAATTTTGTCCTCGACTGTACGTGTAGTTACCTCTGTAGGGCCTGTGTGAACCACGGTTTTGTCCTCTTACCTGGCTACCTCCGCTCTGTCCTCGTTGCGCGAAGTAGCTCGAGGCTGACCCTGACGTCGATGGGGGAGAAGCCAACTCTTCGTCCTTCGCCGCCCGAACTGCATCCTTCAGCGAGCTGTAATTACGGGCTGCGATAATGGTGCTAAGCCGGGGGTCGCGCAAACCATCTGCGAATCGTTGAATTGCCATACTCTCATTTAACGGTCTCAAAATATTATACACCTCCGGTTTACCGTCTGACTGGGAAATAGTAAGGTCGACAAACAATTTCTCTATGTTGGTGCCAAACTGGTCAATTGATTTGGAATTTTGTTTCAAATGTTGCAATTGATTTTGGAGTGATGGAGCCGACTTTTTAGTCAATAAATAGCATCTCATGTCCTGTGTAAGAGCTTTTACACTTCCATACTCCTGACTTAGCTTTATTTTGGCACTGTCCGACAAGCGTGACTTCAAAACAAAATTAATCAGAAACTTTTTGTCGTCCTCTTTTAACATCGTCTCATATAATTCAATGTTTGAAATCAAACTTTTGGTAACTTCTTCATCTCCTGTCATGGCTGGCAATAAACTACAAGCGGTCTTTAAATTAAAACCCTCCATGGTTTCTGATTTTTCACTCGTTAAACTACTAAAACTATCGCTATTGCTTGTTTCACTACAATCTTCACTTTCTATTTTCTCCTTAGCTTCTACTGGGCATAAAGACAATATTTCGTTGTATGTTTTTGTCCACTTTTTACATAAACTTTCAAATTTTAGTAGACTTTCTGGGCTTATATGGCCACTTTTTATTAATTCAGAAAAAGTTTCTATTCTACTATTATATTGATCTAATAATTCATTTGTTTTTCTTAACTCTTTCTCTATAAGAACCCCTTTCCTTCTCTTAGGACCTACTTTGACAAGATATTTCCTTATTTTTAATAACTCATCATATAAAATTTTAATTTCACTTGTCATTACAAAAGTAAAATAATTGTCAACAAATTATCTACCTGACTGTACATAGATAATAGTATCACATCACTTACCATATTTGACGGGACAGCAGAATACGGACGAATGCCATATTAAAATTTGTTTACATTACTATTAATAACTCACTTAACGTCCCTATGCACTTTTGATTCTTCGTTGTATTTGAGTACGATTCATGAGTTCGGTTTTAATGAATGTTCACATCACGGTTTTATGCACTTTTTAATTAAACACGCTGATTTTGGAGTACGATTGCTGCCGCATGGCCCTGAACACTTTTCCTGAAGCACTGTGTCACTTTTTTAATGATGAACCACGTCGCGGCTCCACTGATGAGAATGATGAGGGCCATCAAACTATAACTTATCGACGGGATGTGCATATTGATGGTCTCAGCAATGGTAGCTGAGTTTGAGTAACCAACTTGGGTAATTATTTGTTGCTGGTCACTTGGCACCTCTTTTGATTGTGGTTTGCCCATGTTGGGGATTATATGGTATACTGCACTGTCATGACCAACACCTCCAACCATGGGCCCAGGCAAAGGTCGCCATGAATTGAAAGAGGTTTGTAGGAGTAAATAGATGTTTATTGTACTAAAGTTTGGATAGAAGAGAGTCTAATTATCCGCAGTATAATCTTATATAGTCTTACAAATAAGGAGTCACACACACAGTCATACATGTCTATGTCGCTATGTCCGCACACTTCAGACATACTTTGTTCTATACTTTTCTTTTACGAATTTTGTGAGTAACTAGCTATTTTATCAATCAAACCGATTGATCGATCGAATCGGATTGATTCAAAAGAATGAACCACACTAACTTTCCAAAGACAATAAGACTTTGATGCGCTTTGATGAGTAAAAAAATAATATGACTTTTTACAAACTATTGAAATATTCGTCGTCCTATAATTTTGCAATAAAATAACTATCTTAGGGGAGTTACTTGGTGTCGAAATGATGTAAGAACAATAAATGATTCCTTGGTATGTGAATGTGTTCAGGATTGATATTCAAATGTAAGTAGTTACGGCGTAATCTTGTGCAAATTGGCTTGTTTACATTATTGTGAAATACTATCGAAATGGACTGTATGTTAGTGACAATGAAAATTGATAGTGTATTAATTCATAGACTCAAATTTTGACCAGGAATACTTTATTTTTCTATTAAACTGTTTATTTATTTATTTAAAATTTGGAAAACCAACAGCTATAAAACTTATTTCTTTAAAAACTAAAATAGAAATAGAAAGCCAATTACAGCTATTCACTTATAGAAATAGAGCAAAAATTAAACTTGGGAACACTCATCATATTTGTCACACTTGCCAATTAAAACAAACAGTGAGATATTGACACAAAAACCATATTAAAAAAGATAAAAACTATGCACTAAAAAACTTAAGGGTGCCTAACCCTTAACTTTGGTCAACTTTGGCGGTGCCTAACCGCCTTGCCTTGACAATATTGGTATGAAATATATCTATGTCCAACAACTTGCTAAAACAGTTAACAGTCCTGCTTGCTCGTATCATAAATGAATTTTGTCTATAGTTAGTTGAGGCTTGTCGTGTAGCGACAAGAACCTAAAGAGAACCTAACAAGTAACAACAACCAGGATAAAATTTAGAGATGATAGTTTATTATGCTTATTTACAGTGACTAATTAAAAAAAAGAAAGGAAGATGAGGATGAATGAGGTGAGACAGGTTTTTTAAAAAATACAGATATTAGATAAAAAAAAGGAAACGGAGGACACGGAGAGTAGGAGCAGAAGGAGCAGTGGAACCGGTCTGGCGAACCGGTCAGTGGAAGCACTGGTGGGCGACGTAGCACTTGCAGATGGAGAGCGTGGCCGGCGGCCAATCGGTCATCAGTGCCCTGGAGACACCGACGGGCAGCAGGAGTAGGGGCCCTGGTAGTGAAGCGCCGGCCAGGGTAGAGGCCCGCAACGTGTCGGCCTGAAGTCACCGACGGGCAGGTGAAGCAGAGAACGGGCAGGTGAAGTGGAGACCCAACGAAGCGCCGGCCAGGGTAGAGGCTCGCCAAGCCAGGAGGCGTAGTAGTAGAGGCTCGCAGGATCCCGGGGCAGTGCGACCCCGGGATAAGGCCTTTAGGTGATGCTTCTTGCTCAAAAGCTGACGTGAGACTCCAGAATTTCAGAAATGTTCCGCTCTTATACCCTTTTTGGAGAGTTCTAAAAATTATTTAAATTAAAATCAATTTTTGTGAATGGCCAAGAGAGAAAAAGTATTTTTGTAAAAGTATTGAAGCAAACATATCAGACCGCTAACGAGTTTGAATGGACATTGCCATGACAACCAGATAAATAAACAACAATGTAAATGTCAGATTTTGGTTACAGGCTCGTAATAGAAAAATCAACAAGTTCACATAGCCAAAATTACATAACAGCGATAGATAAAAGGGTAGCGCACCAGCGCGCACGAAGCCCGAGATTGCAGAGTTTCGGAGAAAGCCAAATACAAGGTCACCAAAGGTAAACCCCTTCGCTATCGATTTAGAAGTGCTGATAGTGTGAAAATACGAAGCGAAAATGATTTGTTAATGTGTTGTTATGGTTTAAAACGTTACAGGGTCCTATGAAAATAAAGGTGATACCAAATATCAGGCTGTACAGCTCAGCAAGTATCCAGCTGAACAGACCGGAAAATAGCACGTAAGTACCATAACACTACAGGCTCTAGGCACATTTAATGGAGGGTTGAATCTGAGTGACCTCTGTGGAACAACAAATTTAAGTTTGCTCAGGAGGACCGGACAATCGATGTCATTATTAATTATTTTTAACATATACATATAGGTAATCGGCAATATTCCGCCTATTTTGAAGAGGTAAAAAGTGAAATAGTTATTGGATTTATAGGGAATTTTAACTCTAAAACATAGGTACCTCAGGAACCGCTTTTGGATATTTTCAATACGATCTATATAAGTGGCATAGTTCGGGTTCCATATCTGGGACGCATACTCAAGGTTACTTCTTACAAATGTACAATATAATAGTTTTATAGTTTTGATATTAGTAAAACTCTTAGATATTCGCATAACAAAACCCAGTGATTTCGAAGCTTTATTGACAATTTTATCAACATGACGATCAAAGAGCAACCTTGAGTCATGGTGTACACCGAGATCACGCCTTATATTACATCTAGAAAGATCCTGGCCTTGTAAAGTATAGTTTGTTTGAAGAACATTGAATTTACGGGTAAAAGTGCAGACGAAACATTTAGAAGGATTCAGCTCCAACTTATTGATACGGCAATAATCTTCTAAGCGAGTGAGATCTGCCTGAAGGGCAATCACATCAACATGAGATGATATAATAGAATAAATTTTCATATCATCTGCGAAACTCAATAGATTTGATGAATTAAAACACGATTCGATATCTCCCACATAAATGATAAACAATAAAGGACCAAGCAGGGATCCCTGAGGGACTCCGCTTGGAACAGGGACCCAACTAGAAACGTAATTGTTGAGGACGACAGCCTGGGTTCTATTATCGATATAAGATGAAAACCACCTCAGCAGATCACCATGTATTCCCGTTCCAATAAGCTTATTTATCAATGTATTATGATCTATTCTATCAAACGCCTTACTATAATCTGTATATATAACATCGACTTGCTGACCATTATCCATTGCTTCAGTGATATAATCATTCAGGAGTATGCGGTTTGACACTGTGGATTTTCCTCTCAAGAATCCATGTTGAAATGGGCTAAATGTATTTTTTAAGACACCGTACACTTGGTTATAAACTATTGTTTCGAAAACTTTGGCAATAATGCATAGTTTGGATATAGGTCTATAATTGCTTATTTCCGTTTTAGAATCCTTCTTATGGACTGGGGTTATAAAAGCAGATTTCCATAGGCTAGGAACAATATTACATGAAAGTGATTTACTAAATAAGGCAGCCATTGGATAGGCGATAGTTGAAGAACTCTTTAGAAGGAATTTCGACGAGATATTATCAGGACCGGGTGCTTTTGATGTATCTAGTTTATTCAGCAAAATCTTAGTTAACCTCAATATTGCCTAAATCAGTGGTTATATTATTAGGAGTTGAATGACCAATGGCAGTAGTATTAAGTGAGGGAGATGAATTTAAACCTTTCGTAGGGTTAAGGAAAGTAGACTGAAAAAATGTGGAGAATGCATTACAAATTGTCTCCCCACTAGAAAAAGTAGTATTATTATATGTCATCAAGCTTGGGATAGATAGAGATTGAGATCTAATTTTTACGAAACTCCAGAAATGCTTAGGATTTTTTATTATTGCATCCTCAGTCGACTGAATATAATTTTGATAACAACTCGATTCCAAGCGATTAACTCTATCACGTAAAAGCATATAGGTTAGTTCGTCTGATCTATTACCATATTTTTTGAATTTTACTAAAAACCTATACTTTTCCTTAATAGCTTTTTTTAAAGCTGTATTATACCTTAAAGGATGCGAATAGTTACGGGTGCCTTTAATTGGTATATACTTAATATGTAGATCATATATAAATTTATTAAATAAAGTAACTTACTCATCAATTGAACAGGATAGAAACTTGGCATTCCAATCGACACTACTAATTGCATTATTTATTGATTCAAAATCGCCCTTGTCAAATACATAGCGGGTACGCGGCGCGTAGTCTAATGATGGGGTTTCGAATGATTTAACATTGGAAACCGCATTCAACAATAGAACAGGATGATGCAAATCAATTTTTGGCGTTAGAGGGTCAACAACACACTTAGATACCGTTATCAATTGATTAGAATAAACTAAATCAAGAATTCTATCAGACGCGTTGGTTATTCCGTTAACCTGATCGAAACCCAAGGCACTCATTTCATCAGTTAGCAAAAATTCGTCCGTACTACTAATATTTGACGGGTAAAATCTCGAATGATCGGTAGGTGTGGTAGCCCAAACAATGCCGCTCAGATTAAAGTCCCCAACAATAAGGAACGCATCGGACGGGTTATTTGAAACAGCGTTGTTCAGATTAGTAAGAAAATTAGATAATTGAGAACTAAATGACAAGCCATTGTTCTGTGCACACAAATATATCACGCACAGGTACAAGTCAATCCACTTACGTGTAAGAGCTTGTTTTATACGTAGGCATAACCAGAGGTCTTCTGCCGTTGAGTTGAAATGGGGCAATAATTTAAGTTGCAAGTGCTTACGCGTAGCTATCAGGACACCACCGCCCATTACTTGATCAGTTGAGCAGTAGTCGCGGTCTCTACGCCAAACTAGGTACCGATCATCCAAGAACTCCGAGTTAGATATACTATCCAATAACCATGTCTCAGTTAATCTTAAGTGCATATGATGTAATAATCTTATTACATCATATGCACTCAAACACGCATTACGATAAACCTACTCAGTTTTCGTTCGTAGTCCACGTACGTTCTGATAATAAATACTTAAGCCACTAAACGAAATCATTGCAAATTAAAACAAACATAGCAACACAATAAGCAGCGGTATGAAAAGCCAGAATAATAAACAATTTTGGTAAAAACACAATAGAAAATAGATATAGTGAGCGCGGGTAGGTTTATAGATCCACAGTGAAATCGCCAAGCGTGCGAAGTAAATAGATAGTATGCGGAATTAATGTGAGCAAATGAGATGGACGCCTCATTCCGCGAGGATAACATGATACGATAGTAACAAGCTGTTGGCAAGGCACACACAAGTGCACAACAATTTACAAAGTGACGAAACTACAGTAATTAAATTTACATATAAGAATGACTTAATAACGTTGTTTATAATGGGGCAGTGAGGTGACCAATATATTAAGCAATTTTGTTTAAATCATTTTCACGTCTGATTACGATCACTTTTGAAGAGTCGTCGCGGCGCACGTGTATTTTACCGTGCTTTATCCACACAAATTTGAAACTCTTCTCCCGAGCAGTGGTCTTCGTTAAAGTGAGTAGTTTTTTCTGGTCCATACTCAAGTGGTCATTAATGTACACTCTGCCAGTAGCTCCTTGGAACCCGATATCCGCGGCCACCAACTTTTCAGCACGTGCTGCCGCGATGAAATCTTCCTTAATATATCTGCTTAAAGAACCGACTATTATCCATTTCTCTTTAGTATTGTGCATAGGAACCCTAGATATATAATAAATCTGGGACTTAGGCACAGCGTAACCAATTTTGCTGCTGACCTTCTCAACGATTGAAAAGAGGTTTTCATCCTTCTTGATAGGTACTCCCTTTAATTCAATATTGTTCAGCCGCGATCTTTGTTCCTGGGCAGATAATTCGAGCTTGTGTTGGTTAATTCCTTTTGCAAATTATGGACACTATCCTGAAATTTCTCCAGGTTGGTCACCCTGGTCTCAACACTAGTAAGCCTTCCACCGAGCTCCACGACTTTTTCACTCATGTCGATACATGAGTCTTTGAGGTCGGACAGCTCTTTTTTGATGGTCTGCATATCTTCCTTGAGTCCTGTCATGCCATGGCGTATGGTTTCAAGGTCCCGGAGCTCTTTCAATATGGTGTCCAGAGAGGCAGGCTCGGGGGGGGTGGGTGCAGCAGGTGACAGAGCACGGCACGTTGGACACTTCCACTGTGCCCTTTTGTCGGGTCCGTATCTCCTCCAGGTGGTTTCGGCAATATTCGCACAGCTGAAGTCCAGCTGGTTTTTGCAGATCGAACATTGTACCCCATCATTAAAATTATTTTTACAGACAGCACACTGCATTGTTACTAGTATAGCCGATAGGACGAAAAACAGTAAAAAATAATACGTGTTGTAACGCGAGCCAAAGGTTGACGGTAAATTTCAATGTTGGTGCGGGAGGGACACGCGCATGCGGAGTGAGTGTTCGCACGAGACTGATATACCTTTGATTTTGGGTTGGTTTTTGACTTATACCTTTGATTTTGGGTACCTATGTCTATCTAGCCAATTTCCCCGGTTACAGTTTACTAAATTTGGTGAATACCATTTGAGTCTCGTCTAACTTCGCCGGTTATGAGCCCTAACTCGATGGTTTACTAGTAAGCATCCCAGAGATCCCTCACGCTCGTTCAAGCTCCATCATCAGGGGATGAGGAAGAGATCATCGCCAGGTGAAATTAATAGCTAATGTAACGACGAATGTAATGAGTTCAAACACGATGGACACCTCATTTGTTAAAATCTGTCAAGCCGTTGGGGCTGTGGCGGTTTTTTTTCATTTTCAACCCCATATCTCCGCCATTTTGAAAAAAATCCATATGATTATCAAACATTCTCTCAAAATTTCACGACAATCGGTTGAGAAACCTTTAGAGGTGAACAGCCGGAAATACGGACAAAATAAAGCATTTTTGTTTAAGCATCTTTGCGCTACGCGCTCGCTCGGTCAATTATGACACCCATAAAAATAATAATAACCATTATCATTCCAAATATCAATGGGGTTTAGAAAAACTCATTGTCTCACGGCTAATACAAAACACGTGAACAAGTACACGCCCACAAATATTTGACATTTTGACGAAAATACCTTGGTGGATAATAGAAGATCATGAGATAGAAAAGATCTTTTAACTGTTATACGTTTGCAATCATTTGCGTGGACCTGATGGGTTTACTACTAACCACCCCAGCATTTTGCTTAAGAAAATATGCCATAAAATAACAACACGGAAAACAACTGAAAATAAATTTTATATACCAAACTTTAATAATAGCAATGGGAAAAGAACAGCTTCTTACCTTATCCCAAAAAAACTAAACGAACTGCCTTATGACATACGAACACAATTTCAAGATCACAATTTAAAGAAAAAATTAAAAAACTTTTACTTAACAACATTAGAACTGCAGAATAACCCAACTGATATTTTTTTTTTGTTAAGACTGGAAGCAACTACATGCGCGCGGAATGTATGATAGACGTTCAGCAGTAAGTAGTGCACAGCTACATATATTCTACTCGCTCTCACAACACACACCTCAACGCGCATGGGTTGGTTCCCGTCTCTTTCGCATTAAGAAATAGTTTAAACTACCTACATAATGAATGTAAACTGCCAGACCGACACAAATAAACCTTTTAGGTTTCGTGTCACAAATTTGTCAATTAGTACTTAAGATGTTTTATGTTAATAAATAATAATAAATAAATAAAAATAATAATTTCCAGGGTTCCCTCTCCCACAGAGTGAGCACGACGAATCACCGGGTAACAGATGAACACTAAATTTTACAGTCAAATTCAGCAGTATTAGAAAAGGCGGTAAATTGCAAGCTCTGCTTTGTACGGGTCATGATATAAAGGTCCCTTGATAAGCAGGACCTGTCAGAGATGCGTTAAATGGTAGAAGTAACAGCTGCCTCCGACCTCTTAATCAATCAAGCCGACGTGTTCTCAATGGATGCAGTTGGCGCAGCTGGAACGCGACGCCGCAGTGTGTCGATGTCGGTCGAGTGAAGTAGAGTCGTCGTACCTGTGTGCAGCGGCCACGTGTCGCCGCAGCAGGTCGGCGCGCTGGAACGCGACGCCGCAGTGCTGACAGAAGAGCTCGGGCCCGCGCACCCTGTAGTCGTACACGAGCCTCTCGTTGGCCTCGTGTGTGGGAGAGAGACGGAAGTCCATGTCGTCGTCGTCCTCCTCGTCTTCCTCCTCTTCTTGTTCTGTTGGAATGAGAATGGGTTGTAGATTCTATAATCTATACTATAAGATTAGAATGCGAGGCTATCCAAAGCAGATAGGGGAGCGCTGAAGTGGTCACCAGCAGAGCCTAGAGCGAAGTCAAGCGTGACAGCCAAGCCCTGGACAGATCGACCCTCTGGCCTATAGAGGAGGACATGACAGGTGGTGTCTGCGTGGCGGCGACAGGTGCGGGTGTGTGTAGTAACCTCTCTGCGCGTGGTAGTATCATCGCGGCGGCGGCGGCCGCGGCAGGTGCGTGCTTGTGTATTTGTGTGAGAGAGGGTGCGTGCATGTGTGTCTAGTTACCTCGCTGCGCGTGGTGGTGCCGGCGCGGCGGCGGAGGCAGATGTGTGTGTGTGTGTGTGTGTTTGTGTGAGAGAGGGTGCGTGCATGTGTGTATAGTTACCTCGCTGCGCGTGGTGGTGCCGGCGCGGCGGCGGGGGCGGCAGGTGTGTGTGTGTGTAGTAACCTCTCTGCGCGTGGTAGTATCATCGCGGCGGCGGCGGCCGCGGCAGGTGCGTGCTTGTGTATTTGTGTGAGAGAGGGTGCGTGCATGTGTGTCTAGTTACCTCGCTGCGCGTGGTGGTGCCGGCGCGGCGGCGGAGGCAGGTGTGTGTGTGTGTGTGTGTGTTTGCGTGAGAGAGGGTGCGTGCATGTGTGTATAGTTACCTCGCTGCGCGTGGTGGTGCCGGCGCGGCGGCGGAGGCAGGTGTGTGTGTGTGTGTGTGTGTGTGTGTGTGTGTGTGTGTGTGTGTTTGTGTGAGAGAGGGTGCGTGCATGTGTGTATAGTTACCTCGCTGCGCGTGGTGGTGCCGGCGCGGCGGCGGGGGCGGCAGGTGTGTGTGTGTGTAGTAACCTCTCTGCGCGTGGTAGTATCATCGCGGCGGCGGCGGCCGCGGCAGGTGCGTGCTTGTGTATTTGTGTGAGAGAGGGTGCGTGCATGTGTGTATAGTTACCTCGCTGCGCGTGGTGGTGCCGGCGCGGCGGCGGAGGCAGGTGTGTGTGTGTGTGTGTTTGTGTGAGAGAGGGTGCGTGCATGTGTGTATAGTTACCTCGCTGCGCGTGGTGGTGCCGGCGCGGCGGCGGAGGCAGGTGTGTGTGTGTGTGTGTTTGTGTGAGAGAGGGTGCGTGCATGTGGTATAGTTACCTCGCTGCGCGTGGTGGTGCCGGCGCGGCGGCGGAGGCAGGTGTGTGTGTGTGTGTGTGTGTGTTTGTGTGAGAGAGGGTGCGTGCATGTGTGTATAGTTACCTCGCTGCGCGTGGTGGTGCCGGCGCGGCGGCGGAGGCAGGTGTGTGTGTGTGTGTGTGTGTGTGTTTGTGTGAGAGAGGGTGCGTGCATGTGTGTATAGTTACCTCGCTGCGCGTGGTGGTGCCGGCGCGGCGGCGGAGGCAGGTGTGTGTGTGTGTGTGTGTGTTTGTGTGAGAGAGGGTGAGTGCATGTGTGTATAGTTACCTCGCTGCGCGTGGTGGTGCCGGCGCGGCGGCGGAGGCAGGTGTGTGTGTGTGTGTGTTTGTGTGAGAGAGGGTGCGTGCATGTGTGTATAGTTACCTCGCTGCGCGTGGTGGTGCCGGCGCGGCGGCGGAGGCAGGTGTGTGTGTGTGTGTGTGTGTTTGTGTGAGAGAGGGTGCGTGCATGTGCGTATAGTTACCTCGCTGCGCGTGGTGGTGCCGGCGCGGCGGCGGAGGCAGGTGTGTGTGTGTGTGTGTGTTTGTGTGAGAGAGGGTGCGTGCATGTGTGTATAGTTACCTCGCTGCGCGTGGTGGTGCCGGCGCGGCGGCGGGGGCGGCAGGTGTGTGTGTGTGTAGTAACCTCTCTGCGCGTGGTAGTATCATCGCGGCGGCGGCGGCCGCGGCAGGTGCGTGCTTGTGTTTTTGTGTGAGAGAGGGTGCGTGCATGTGTGTATAGTTACCTCGCTGCGCGTGGTGGTGCCGGCGCGGCGGCGGAGGCAGGTGTGTGTGTGTGTGTGTTTGTGTGAGAGAGGGTGCGTGCATGTGTGTATAGTTACCTCGCTGCGCGTGGTGGTGCCGGCGCGGCGGCGGGGGCGGCAGGTGCGGATGACGTCGACGCATGTGTGCCGCCAGCGCCTCGCGCGACCAGCACAGCTCGCCGCACGCGGAGCACTCCAGCGGGGAGTCGCCACCGTGTACCTGCATACACATAGACACGTTGCAGTCCAGTACGTTCACGTAAAATGTATTTATTTCTCATATATCAAGTGTGTCGGCTAGAGCGAATCAGTCGACAGAGATGGCGTAAGGAAGGTATAGTCTAGGCGAATCTAAATTTTCTCCAACATGCGCGTAAATTTCTGGACATAAAATATGCAAAATAACAAATTTACAGCCAAAGTAAAGACAAGAATTTAATTTTAGTTAAAAAAATGAATGCGCCAGATATTGAAATATGCGCCAGACTTTGACGCATGAAAGTGAAGACTTATTTAAAGTTCTAACATGACAAAGTACTTTTTTGCTTTGGAATAAAATATCTGGAAAACACTCTCACAAGGCCGTAACATCGAGTTAACTTTGCCTCAAAAAAAGCATATAATATTTTTCCATCGGCGGAAAAACTAACTTAAAATCTCTGCTAAAAAGAAAATATTGACAAAATAGTAGTTTATGTGACTGATACATAATCGAGGGCATTTAAACTCGAGAGCGGGTTTATGAAACGAGCCGAAGGCGAGTTTCATAATAATATCACTCGAGAGTTTTAATGCCTAATTATGTACAGTTACATTATGTACAGTTACAAATACTAGTTTATCTACACACATATCATAAGCTCTCTTTGATGTGTTCAGGAACCGCATGTTTGACCGGCATTGTGGCATTGAGATGTTTAGCTTGTTCTGTAGTACCAACTTCAGACAAAGTAGGGGCGGCACGCAGGCGGGCGTCGGCGTTCGAAATTTGAATGTCATAATATGTAGAAATTTTTCACATTATGGTTATATTCAGATAAGAAATGAGTTTTTACAAAGTAGTTTAACATTATGCTGATCGTAACGTGCGGTTTTCAGATGCAGTAAAGAGGGTTTATAATACGTGTGTAGATAAACTATTTTTCAATAGAATGTTCATTTAATTACGTACCTTTTTTTTTTTTTTTAGAAAAGCACTATATGTATAAGCCTGGGTCGAAATGGCAATTTCCTGACTATTATTATTGAAACTCTATACCCGTCCTGAAATTGCCCACTTTTCCCGCCACGACAATAATGTACCATTAAAATCGACAATCGACAAACAATAAGGGTATTATTTTTAGATCAACGGGTTTATTATTATAAGGAATTTTCGTGCCGTATGTGTGGAGTATAAACTCCAGAATACAACGTCAGCGCATTCAATTGCGCATGTGCAAAACGATTCAAGAAGTTTGCCTGCATCTGCAGCTGTCAAGAAAACTTTTTGACCGAGCGAGCGCGTTTAGTTTAGAGTTTAGACAATATGCTTTCGTCCGGCTGCCGGGATGTTCTTAGCATTCCTCAACCGTGAAATTTTGTGAGTAGGTTCGCTAATTGCATGGTATTTTTTTGTTGAAGATATTGGTGCTTTCATACTACATGTACGTAACCAAGTGCATTTATAAGTTTGTATGTGGTATTGAAAGAAAATGCAGTCGGGTTATTTATTTTTATAATAAATCCACTTATTCGTCCGTTAAACTCGGAGGTGTCGGGGAAATAATTCGTGTGTCGCTCGCGTGGTCTACAGCTCACACAGTCACTAGTGATCTCTGTATTACCCTCGAGTGGCTCTGCAGCGCTTTCTCCCGCGCGAATCCGACGCCGCAGTGCCTGCAGACGAAGGGGCGCGCAGGGTCGGCGGGCGGCGGCGGTGGCTCGGGCGGCTCGGGTGGCTCGGGCGGCGCGGCGGGCGAGGCGGGCGGCGACGGCTCGGGCGAGGGCGGCGCGGGCGGCGAGGCGGGCGGCGCGGTGCGCTTGCGCGACCACTGCTGCGTGCGCGCCGACGTCATGTGCTCCCAAAGGGACTCGTTCTGTGGACAACAGTCGGCTTGCACAACGTTGCTTTTTCTGTGAGAAGCACATAAAACCTTCATGGCGCTACATCGGCTGGACATATTATGTAGTGACGAATCCGACAACACTGCGTGGTTGAATCTCAATTCCATAGCCTTAATAATAACCATGAAGCGCGTTCTTAAGGAGAAGAAGCAATATCAGAGCATCACAGTCACAGAGTATACAGTGTGAGTCTTCATAAAGTTCATACATCTAAAAGGGTAGATTTCTTTTTACAAAAATTGGTATCCAAAATAAAATTATTTTAATATGGAATATTATTCTACATCACATTAACTTTCAAAAGGCACCAAAATATGTTTCTGACTAAAACACTTTTGATGTGTTAATGTTTTTAAAATCGGTCAGTAGAGGGTTAACTCGCAAAAACCAAAATGTAACGAAATTACGTTATGACAAGATCGCCTAGATCTCTGGAAGTGTAGCAGCAACGGGAATTATTTTTATACTAATGTTTGGAGGATAGAAGTAATTACTCGGCAAATGACAAAAACGGCCAAGTGCGATTCGGACTCGCGCACCGAGGATTCATCGCACAAAAATACGTATTTTTGTGATGTGGTATATATGTCGCAGTTGTTTGGTTAAATCAGACACTCATTAACACCCTAGACCGTTAATTAAAAACCGACGTTTAACCAAGTCGTTAGCATTTTGATTTAAATAAAGCATCATCGAAAACAATCTGTCTTACCGAAAGCCGGCGTGTTGGTTAAATAATGTAAAACAAGATGGCGATACGACAACAGCTGATTACTTTCAGAGTCTATCTTTTCACTACTGATTTGCACAGCTTATATAAGGGCAAAACATTGCTGTAGCTTAGGTGAAGGGTAAAGGGGATGAGCGAAGCGAAGCCCCCTTTATCCTTCGTGTTATGTTAAACATGTAAGAATAACAAAAATACTTAAAACATAAACTTAAGTACACATAAAATATTTTTTATGGGTACTTACATAAGTACTTGTTGCCTTTAGACAACTCGTTAAACGTTTCGTTCACTCACTTGTCTGGCGGAACTTTAGCGACTTGGTTAAACATCGGTCTTTAACGGTCTAGGGTGTTAGTTAAGTGTCTGATTTAACCAACTAACTGCGACATATATAACTATAAGACCTTATTTCTTGCGTTTAATGATTCTAGGTAATTGGGAAGGTTACCATATGGAAAAATGAAAATTCCGGAGATTAGGCCTGATTTGTATTGGAAATTCCTGAGATTTAGTCGTAATTTCAATTAAAACGTAATGGAACTCTGCAACCTATATTTACAATAAAAAGTAACGATTAAAAAATATATGAAAAATAATGTTATTTGAGATTTTAGTTAGGCTGTTTGATCTCTTAGTTAGTGTAGAGTTTACACGAAAGATAATGTCGAATTGCTCGGTTTTATTGAAAATTCCTGAATTCCGGAGATCTTACGACAATTCCGGAGTTACGGAGATTGGTCTATAAGTCCGGAGATCTCAGGACAATTCCGGAGATATGGCAACCCTAGAAGGACCCTATTGGTTTTTGATTTCCATGCAGTACCTATCAAAAAATACGGCAAATTTACGTCATAAGCAGATTTATCTTTTTATTGCGTATTTGAATAAAGTGCGAGTCGGTCTTGCGCATGAAGGGTTTCGTACCATGGATGCCACGAATGTATTTTTTTTTGACATTCGCGAATGCGAATTTTGAGAGTGCGAATATGCGAATGCGAATGTTTCGGCAAGAGCATAAAAAACCTTAAGACTAACTTAAATCATTTTTATTAGGGACTTAATTAAATTAGTCAGATACACACTATTTTATGTATCTCTTGTATTTACATGATTTGTGTGCAATAAAGAAATTATAAAATACTTTTATTTCCCGGCGACATGGTGAACACTACCTCAACACAGCGCTTAATTCACCAACTACTTGTTTTGTTTGTTGACAAATGTCTGACAACAAAAAAATAAACCAAAAGAGGGTACAAAGGCTTTTTATTGGTTGAATGAAACACGTGACATCGGTTTGCGTGCAATGCGCATGCGCTGCCGCTAACATAGCATGCGCGGCCATTGCGCCAGACTTGACTCGGCTTGCATGCAAACATTCGCATTGGCATAACATTCCCATCGTTTTATGCGAATGCGAATATTCGTGACATTCCTGTTCGTACCACCGCACAATGGTATTTAAGAGACCGGTGACCGCGTGAACTTCCCATACAAACGTAATACAAAAATGATTTGAATAAGAGAAATAGTTTAACGTATTTAGACTGTTAATCGGATTTATACACTGTTTTCGCAGGTTCCTGGTCTGTATACCAGGGTTCCTCTTCAACCGATTTAAAAAGATTTTTAAGTAATTTGAATAAGAACTTTGGTATACGACCAGGAACCTGCGTAAACACTGTATTAATCCGATTAACAGTATAAATTCTTTGAACTAGTTCTCAAATTCAAATCATTTTTGTATTACGTTTGTATGGGAAATTCACGCGGTCACCGGTCTCTTAAGTTTCTTGCATGGGGATCTTTGGGAGGTATCTTTAATTGTCTTGTGTTTTAAGATAGGAAATCTTGTTTACAACGTTATTTATGCGGCTATTTTCATACTCCAGGTTTGTTACCAGGTGCAATTATAAGTTTGTATGTGGTATTGAAAGATATTGTGCCCCCTATTTAAACCGTTAATTTATCATTAATTTTCCTGTAATATTTTAGTAAAGAACTATATTACGTTTTTTTTTTTTTTAGGATCACCAGTCTATTTCTTAGTCATCTGCCGAAAAAAAAAACTGACACTTCGACATTTGACACATGGCGCGTCCACACTGGTGAGAGGTGACTAGGAGCCGTGTGTGGTATTTTATAGTAAATTAGGTACTGTATGTATTTATCCTCGCAGTCCTTGCCTGATTGCGGTAGCTAGTAGATATGGGATGCGAAGCAGTGTTGAATAAAAGCAGGATCTACGATCGAACATAATATATTAGCCGAAGGACAGTGAAGGGACAGTTCTTAGAACACACGATACACTAAATTTAGTGGAGTATTAGTGAGGATCTAGATAAATATAGATAAGGCAGTCTTTAACTAAAAGAAAGAAACCTAGATTGGTTTTACGAGAATGGCGTGCACATACATCAAGACTAAAGATGAAGATAGCGCGCGTATGGCTAAGAGCAGTAAAATATCGAATAACAAAATTTATTGCACTGTCCTATGATTTGTATTCTAAATTAAAGTAAATAGTATTTTTTAAACATAAATAAACAAACAAAATACAAGTGTGAATACATATCTTTTATTTTGCCAGTGTCAAGTGTATTTAAAAGATCACAATATACTTTCGAAGACCTGGAAATTAGCGTCTTGACATTGTTCCTCATTAGTTGCTCATCTTTTCATCACAAAACCATTAATCAGCATTTTTTCAATGGCGTTTCGTTTCATCCTTGCTAAATGAATCATATAATCCAAAGATAACAAGGTTATTATTTTTTAATAAATAATGAAAGAAACTATATCTCAAACAAATATAATTATTATAAAAATAAACAACCCGACTGAATTTTCTATCAATACCATCTAAAAACTAATAAATGCGCCTGGTTCTATACATGGAGTATGAAAGTAGCCGCACCAATAACCCGAGGAACCTAGATTTAGATTTCGCCACAAGTGCTTACTGAAATAAAACAACGCAGACAAATAATTATATTAAGAATTAGGAAACAGACTTTTTTGTTTTAGTCAGCCGCATCCGTTCTCCACATTCGTCCATTGTGGACCGGCCTCACAACACAATGTTGTCAATACGTAAAAACCAATTGATACCATTTAACCCATTGAAACCCAGCGGGCCTTTTGGCATACAATTCAAGGCGTTCATAAATTAGCGCCATACGCGCGTCACGAACAGTGAAGCCCGGCGATAAGCTATCAATGGGGTGCTAAAGCAAAATCGCCATCAGTTCCAATACTTTGTGTTAACTGGTGTACTTGTTGAGACCATCACGAGCGTCACAAAGTCATTGTTGTGAAATTATTGCAGAAAAAGGATTCCAGATCAAGTAAATGTGTCATAATTTATATATTTCTTGAAATAATAATAATAATAATACCTAGGACACTATTTACACATATTGATCTAGCCCCAAACTAGGATTCCCTGTATCTTGGGTACTAGACAACGATACACATACTTATATAGATAAATATTATACTTAGATGAAATATAGGCTAGGGCACGGACAGCAATACGCATTGAATATTAAATACTTGAATGAGCAAATTGAATGTACAGAGACAACAAAATTCTTAGGTCTCCATATTGATTCCAACATGTCGTGGAAGACACACATCGAACACTTGCAAAAGAAGCTAAATCAATATGCGTATGCGTTACACATGCTTACAAAAATTGTGAACACTGATGCTGTACTTGTTTCGTATCATGGTTTTGTAGAGTCTTCCGTGCGCTACGGTATAATCTTCTGGGGAAATGCGACGGGTAGAGAGACTATTTTTAAAGCGCAGAAGAAATGTTTGAGGGCTATGTGCAAGCTGGTCCAAACTGACAGTTGTAAACCCTACTTCAAGAGTCTCAACATTCTTACGATGCCGTCTATTTACATATACGAAACCTTGGTTTTTGTCAAAAGTAATATGCATCTTTTTCAAAATGTCAAAAGCAGGCGTCACCATATGATGCTCAAAATGGAGTGCCACAAGTCAGCCTATTTTAATAAAAGTATATTTGTCATGGCTATTAGAATATATAACAAACTCCCACAGTCTGTAAAAGAAATACAAAATATACATACATTTAAAAACAAAATAAAGGGTCTTCTAACAAACAAGGTTTATTACAGTGTCGATGAATACCTCAGTGATGTTTTATAAAGATGGCGACAATGTATTATTTGCCAGATGCCTAATATAGTCATACATGTAGGTAATTAGTAATTCTACGCTAATTTTTATTGTTTATAATGTAATTAATACTTATAATGTAAATAATATTCATATGCCCTCCCATGGCAGAGCATAGAGACCCATCACTCAATGTCATTGATTAAGATCTACATATTACCTATGTTCCTGAATAAATGATTCTTTATCTTTATCTTTAAAGATAAACAACAATGAGTTTGATGGTTTATAATACAATGCGGTGAGACAGATTTATGACAATTATGCGATTCCTAATTGAGTAGACAACAATAAAATGGATGCCACGGATAAGATGTGGAAACTAAGACCTCCCATCAACATTATTAAAAAGAACTACCAAGCAAATTACTTTCCGTCTGCTACGCTAAACTATGACGGGTCAATGATCGAGAATTTTGATAAACATGGTTGTCTTAACATATGGTGTCTTAACACGCCCTATGGGTACTCTTTGATTTGGAGATATACCAAGGAAAGAGTGGAGAACAGAACCCTGATACGACAAAATGTTTGGTAAAGCAGCATCTGCACTTGTATACGACAAAATGTTTGGTAAAGCAGCATCTGCACTTGTAAAAATGATGGACAATTTGCCAGATCATGACAAGCCAATAAGCTTCTATTTTGACAATTTACCACGGATATGAAGGGACAGGAACAGTTCTTGACCATTTTTGAAACAAAACGCGACAATAATTGATTTTCACAGGAAATTGCTGGTGGCTAAATTTCCATACAACTTTGCTGGCGCCTATTGAAATAGCGCGGCAAGGTCGACTTTGCTCAAAGGTTGTCAAAATAATAAACAAATCATAAACATTTTTGAGAAAATGCATAAGTGTACCAAATTTAAACTTAATCGATACAGAATTCGGTTGTTTAAGATTATTTTTTCACACCTAGGACAGACGCACAAGTGATCCTACAATGGTTCCGTTTTTCATTCTTAAGGTAAGAAAACCCTTAAAATACTACAATGCCCACAAAAAATAAGGGGGGATTATTTTTTTCGATAAAGTTTGAACCTCTTAAACCCTGTTCGACATCTGCTCTTGAAGATATATATTGTTTAAGTGTACTTAGTATAAAAGCGATATTCTTACTAGTTTACTTGACAGATTTAGCCTAGTCAGGTTTAAAACTTGAACTCATAATTATTAGTTAACCTAACATAGCGTCAGTCAGAAGCAAATTGTTAGTTAATTAACGGAAAAATCTCGATTAACGTCACTGACCTCCTCCTCCAGCATCGGAGCGGGTATCTTTTTCCGGCGACCTCGTTTCTTCTTCGGTTTGACCAGCTGGTGGTTCTCCAACACATCATCTGCTAATAATAACAAGTGTCCTTATTATAAAAAAAATAAAAAATAAACAAGTCAGTACAATTTTGCATTGTTTGAAAGTACCTTATGTCGGCCGCAGAAGGTTTGTTGATGACTAGACTAGGTATAGTCTCTATAACGACATCGACAAACCTTCTGCGGTCGACTAGAAGGTTCCACGTAGTGTCAAGAAGCAAGTGAAAAGTACTTCCCCAATCAACATTGAAAGGGCCTGAGGCTTATTGCATGGGACACCACCTGGCCACTGAGCTCGTCAAACCATAACGCACACTCACCATAATCAACCTCATCGGGGTTCTCCGGCACAAACGCGTGCACCTTCAGGTGGTTCATGAGATCGCTCTTCCTCACGTACCTGACCCCGCACAGGTTACATGCATGGGGCCGGTCATTCTGGTGAGCCACCATGTGGTTCATGAGGGCTGCTTTCTTGCGGAACCGGCGCGAGCAGAAGTCGCACGGCCATGGACGCATCGCTGTGTACTCGTCCTGGGAGACAAAGATACATATCTTGTTAGAACTCTTTGCATCTAGATTATTTTTAATTACGAGTTTACCGTTTATTTTGGAGCCATCAAAGAAATCTTGGTCAAGACAGACATACATATAGGCCACGCTTTCACGACATATCCTTTTGGGTAGCCAATCCTTCAAGTACGATTCAATAGAACATGTCGTACAAGCGTGGCCTATGTCTTTTCGTATATTATCTATTCACTGGCATTGCGCTTAAGTTAACATTAAGGTAATGTTTTTTTTTTCTATCGCATAATTTTGATTCACTAATCGCCTGTTAAACAGTCAATGCAGATGTAAGTCGGAACATAAACAAATATTGCTTTTATAGTTTTTAGGGTTCCGTACCCGAAGGGTTCCAAACGGGACCCTATTACTAAGACTTCGCTGTCCGTCCGTCCGTCCGTCCGTCCGTCTATCACTAGGCTGTATCTCAAGAACCTAGCTAGCTAGAGAGTTGAAATTTTCACAGATTATGTATTTCTGTTGCCGCTATAACAACAAATACTAAATAACAGGATAAAAGAAATATTTAAGGGGGCTCCCATACAACAATTCTTTCAATACCACATACAAACTTATGGATGCACCTGGTTACGTACATGGAGTGTGAAAGTAACCGCACCAATAATTTTGTAAACAATATTTTGCTGTGTAAAATCCAAACTATTCACTCCACACCATCGCTTCCATTGAACGGTGGTACGGAACCCTTCGTGCGCGAGTCCCACTCGCACTTGGCCGGTTTTTTACTTTTATAATCGGAAACAACCAGCCTCAAGTACAACCGTTCTTAAACTGTGGGCAAGTGACGTCACGGGGGGTGTTATCTTAAAAATAATTAAAAAATGATAAGACATCCATTCCCCGAAATATTAAAATTAGTTTCTTAAATTAGCCTAAAATTTCAAAAAATAACATAAAAAGTAGTACGTTTTTTTAAGCATGGCCTATAAAAATATTTTTAGGTATTTTTTATATTTAAGTCGGGCGTAACTATACAAAACAACACTCTGTGTAGTCATTTGAACTCAACTTTGCGACAGTCATTAGTTTTGCCAGAAAACTAAGACAAGATCAGAAAGTAAATGGCCATAGACTATACGATTACCTTACCTGGTCAGTAGGCAGAGGGACATCAATGTCGTTTTCCTCCTTCATATCAAGAACTGGTTGTGTAAGGAGCTCCAAGGACACTTCCACTCTGTAAATACTATATATTTAAATAAAAACATCTGTTTAACTTGCTGCTAAGATTAGATTCTGATATTCGATGAATAGATCAATACTGTATGATTATATGAATATGAATCACATAACCTTATTAACCATTAAACAATCCGAATTAATATCCTCACAACACAAAACAATGCTGACTTTAATTTAGTGGTTGCATATTCATTATACCTCCAGTGTGTGAAAAATCCCGCAGCAGGAAATGTCACTTTGGGCTTATGTGTGATATTCCTGCAGCGGGACAACTGTGGGTAGGTTCAATTTTGCTTCCATTGCAGCATTCATGTTTATCCATTCTTTTTCTAACCTATCCAAATTGCACATGAATGAAAGAACAGGCTGTCTAATGAATGAATGATTTTATACTCTGTGGTCACTCATTGCTCAATATAACTCCCTTCTAAGGGGCCCTATTTTTGTACCTATTGTAAAAGTTTTCTATTGATAAATAAATGTATAAAGACTATCCTGTGTTTGAGTTTATTATTGTTCTATACATTATTATAATGCATATTTAGGGCCACTTACTACTTTACTTTAGGGCCAAATCTTGCTTTATTTTTAAAATAATACAAAAATAAGTACAAGTTAGGGAGCTTCTTATCGAAATGAAGGCTTTGTGGAAAGGAAAGGGTAAAGAATTATTATTAGAGTTATATTCTTTTAAGAATAATTAACCTTAATTTTTACTAGAATAGAATAGGAGAATTTCATTAAAAACTAAACTTCGGCACTCAGAAATCCTGATCTGTGAGGATTCCCACAGCGGGACACACCAATACGGGGAAAGTAACAAAATGGCCACCACATGAGACTGGTTAATTAAATATTTTTGATTCTAAATAAGCAGAGAAGACTTTACTTCAGGCACAATTCCTGTTTATATGTATTAAACCAAATTCAAATTGTGTTACCTCTCCTGTCCGCCCGGTATGACCCAGTCATCTGTAATGACCTCCTCGGTGACACACTCAACATCGTCCACAAGTGCAGTTTCTCCGTAGCTGACATCCTGTGCCAGGTACATAAGGTTCTCTGCTGCCATTTGATCTGTATCTGCTATTGTTTCTGATGTCTAAAAAAGATGATATAACGTAATGGTGAAAGCACTTGCAGTGCTTGCATTTGTTAGTAAAAAAATTGTTGTTTCTGATGCATTTTTTAATTGAATTAAGGGTAAAGATATTATAATAACTGTGGTTTGGACAAAAAGTATATGATTTAAACTTGATGTTGTCTGTTGTCAGTTTTAGTTCAGGCAGCATGTTCTGCTGATTGCACTCCCATAAAGATTTAGAGAGATAAAGAAGTTGGTTGTAAATGGTGAATTGCAATTTTTCCTCAGAGAATAGATAATAAGCAGTGGGAACCTACATATGCAGGTTGTGTATTGTATATGACTTCTTCACATGCCACCACACCAGAAGAGACATTCTGAAATTATTATTCACAGGGTAGTGTTAGTTCAAAAGTATGTGCCAAGGTTGTTGCAATACCATGCTTTATCTTTTAAAACTTAAAAATAGTAAATTCTTTGTTTTTACAGCATAATTAGGTATGTATTATGTGTTAGTTCAGATTAACCTGTTGTAACTATAGAGCTATTTTCAAGAGTGTAATCAAACCGAGAATAGACTAAACTAATGCATGTGTTAGACCCCTGAAGCTAATAGTATAAAAATCAATAAAGAACACCATTTCATGTAATTTTCTGGTTATAAGGGGCAGATTAAAAGGATTCTCATGTTGAGTTATACATACCCCCCTCTCTTCCTCCTCCCACCGCAGAGAGAAAGGTTCTGCATCCATCTTGGCAGTTACAGCAGATCCTCATCCATTTCTGAAGCAGAGAACAATAAAATACGCTGTTTAAACTTTGTATGTACCCAACACAAGTTCACGATAAATGAAAGCACCTTGCTAACGTACTTTCATCCGAGAAAAGATATCATCTAGGCGCACGTCTATGTTCCTAGATAAAATCTACAACTAGCCTATCAAAATCAAAACATAAACATAACCTTATTTCTTAACTTTCCTTAATCGATCAAAAAATCGATCAAGGACGTGAAAATTGTAAATATTCTCCACGTTTACGTCGAGAATGATCTAATATTACGCATGAAAATGCGAAACAAAAATGGTGTCAAGTAAAAAACGCATAGGTTATCCTTGGCGAATAAAAAGGTTAGAATTTAGACAAACAAAACAATCCAAATTTTACCACAATTTGGAATCAATTAAAGTAAGAATGGATTTCAAATGAAGTAAAATGTAATGATTTTCACAAAGAAAGAAGCTACGCCATATAACTATACGTTTACATGACGCAATCACAGAAGTTATCTGGACAAAACATAAATATAACCAATGAGAATTTTGAAATAATGCAAATAATTACCAGATTGTATAATTTGGTTGTCGTGAAAACACAATTAAATAAGAAATAACAAGGAAAAACGAGAGAAAATGAAATTGTTTGGTTAGTAGGCAAATGGCTATCTTGAAATCTTCAATTTTATGATCACTACATACACACACTCGCGAAAGTCTTGGCACGAAGCCCTCGGCTCGATCTCCTCACGCTCGCCTTGCCATACGAGTCGCGCGCGTGGCGTGAATATTAAAGACTAAATAAAGACTAATTAACATAAATTAGAAGCTTAGTTTAATTCGTGTCTTGCAAAATTATAAATATTTGGTCATTTGTCGATTTTTTTTACGATTTTAATAAAATTTTTGGCTTTCTGTTGTAGAACCAGTGCGCGAAATTAATTAAAACAAAACATCTGACAGCTGTTGACTTTGAATATTTTTATCTCATTCATAGGGATGTAACTTTGCACAAAAGATCGATTAACAATTAATCGATTACTTTTTTCCTACAAAGGGGTTGGCCGGTGAAAGCTAATTCCAGATGGCGCTAGCACGTCTTGTACCTCTTCCTTCAAAAGTGACAAACACGTAGGGATGGCATTATTTTCATTCGAATCGAATCATTCGAGATTTAATTTATCTGGCGCAAGGATCGAAAGAATATGTTTGTATTAAAAAAGATGGGATTACTTCACAGAAATGCAATTCTAGCTCATACGTCCATGGGTTAAGCTCGTTTAAGCTTCAAACAATACTAAAAGTTCGAAAATAGGACATCCCAAACCGATCTTTGATTAAATCGATTCGAATGTAATCCCTATAGTACAATGTCAACTGTCAGTCAATGTTGGTCTGCTCTGGTCAATGTCTCTTCTGTTGTTGTTGACTGTGCTCGTTTCTTTTTCGCTATTATTTCGGTTCTTCCTTCATCTCTTTCGACTTCTGCTAAACGCCCTGGACTCAAATTCACGCTTCACGGAACGGATTGATTGCATTGGAGATCTAATCTTGAAACGACCTTAGCTTGTGAATACCGGCCGGACACCGAACTCAGCATTATGTATTCGGCTTGGAAAATAGCTGAGTTGAAAGAAGAACTAAAAAAAAGGGGTGCTT
This sequence comes from Argyresthia goedartella, assembly GCA_949825045.1. Lineage (NCBI taxonomy): Eukaryota > Metazoa > Arthropoda > Insecta > Lepidoptera > Argyresthiidae > Argyresthia > Argyresthia goedartella. The sequence continues at coordinate 26,339,478 of OX463812.1, read as the reverse complement.
CTTTACGTGGCAGGAAAGCCGATTTGGTGGAGAGGTTTGTTGTGTTTGTGTACTAGCTACTAACCTATTATTATTAAAAGTTTCAGATTCACAGGGACATCAAATCATGTACCTAACACTGTTCCATTTCTTCGCAGATTAGATGCATATGATCAATATTTTAATGCTCAACCCAACACACCATGCGCCATAGATGAAGACCCAGCTATGCAACTGCCATCTCCTGATATGTACCGCGACATCAATAGCAATACAAATGTCGCACCAATAAATAAAACTCAAATAAGGCATTATCTAAACTTGTAAGTAGTCCATATGCAGTTACTTATCTAATTATTTTTTTTATCATTGTTTAACTGTGGTAACAGTACAACATTTTTTACAGCACCAGCAAGAAAATGCAGAAGGCTGTTGACTTGTATGAATCGAGACATTTGGTTGCTGTTCTCTCACACAACTTAAATGGAGACACCTACATAAAATCAATATGTCGAAAAACTATGAAACAGCTGTATTATGAATCAAACATCAAGATGGATCAATTTGGTACTGTTGATGAAGCTACCTGTGAATGCCCCGCAGGAAGTGGGACAAAAGCCACATGTAAACATGTGGCAATTGTATTGCTGGCATTAGAGCAGTTACGCACAAGAAAAAATATCCTGCTCTATCAAACTTGCACACAGAAGCTGCAACAATTTCATGTACCAAAAAAAACATATACAGGTACACCAGTGCGAGCTGAGAAAATGGCCAGAAGATCAAAAACTGCAAGTATTTTGTTTGAGCCATACACCGTACAAAATATAGACAGAAACACATACAACAGCCGAATCAGAAGCCTTGTACAGAACTACCCAAATACTACTATGCCCTTGAAGCAAATGTTCGAGCCAGCAAATGCTTATGCATTAGTGGCTGATCACACCTACTGTAGAACACATGCACCAGAAGAAACACTGAGAAAACTACATATATCTCAGATTGATGATGAGGTAATTTCCCATATTGAAGGATCAACAAGACTCCAAGCAGATAGCCCGGAATGGCATAAAGAAAGAAAAAAAAGAATAACTGCAAGCAAATACCACACAATTTGCCATCTCAAAGAAACTACTAAAAAGAGTTATGCCAGCCAAATGATGAACCAAAGAGAATTTACCTCTAGAGCGACGACTCATGGCAAAATTAATGAAAAAATTGCCATAAACACATATGCTGCAACATATGAACTAGATGTGCAATCATGTGGGCTGTTTATGAGCGCAGAGCGGCCATATTTAGCAGCTTCTCCAGATGGCCTTTTAGGTTCGGAAACAGTTATAGAAGTGAAATGCCCATATGCAAGCCGAATGAAGCTAATATCTAACGAAACAGTACCTTACTTATACGAGAAGGATGGTAACCTTCATTTAAAAGAAACATCGTCATATTATAACCAAATACAAGGTCAGATGTATTGCACAGGAAGAAAATATGCAAACCTGATAGTATATACATTTATGGATATGAAAATAATATATGTCACTCGAGACAACAAATTTATTACTTATATGCTCCTGAAGTTAGATGAATTTTATGAAAATTATTTCAAATGTAAATTATTAGAAAAACATCTATATTACAGCTATGAAAATTATAAAAAATAAAACTATAAAATTGAGCGTTTCTCATTTTATTTAGGTACTATTCCTTCCTTAAAATTACAAAGCATAATACATATAAAGAAGATTTTCGATGCCAAAGGTACATAAAAATGGTTCAGTTCACTTGTTAGTACTTTGTATGTTTTAGTTAGTCCTATAAGTCTTTCTATGTGTACTCTTTCCCTGGCCAATTCTTGGTTCTTTTTTAATAAGAGACCAGGTATTTGTGACTTTCCTTTCAAAAATGTGGGTATGTTTACTCCAACACCCTTACTTATGAATAGGTCTTGCACATTAAATCCCCTATCTGCCATGATGCTATCACCCTGGTTGCAAGAGTGTAGTAACCTACTACGTTCAATAATTTGTCTATCACTTGCTGAACCAGCATATGCTGGAGAACAATATGTTATGAGCCCTCCAGGAGAAGAGCCAACTAGAAATTTCAATGTATTTTTGTGCTTGTATTGGCTGAAGGAAGCCCTTTGGTCGTTTGGTTGGCTGGGTTTTTGTATGGGGATCTCTGTTCCATCAATTATAATTCTTGTGGATGGGTGGTGTTTTCTGAAAGCCTCCGGCATATAAAAATTTACTAGTTCTCGTGACGGCCAAATATCTATTAGGGACCACATGTCGTGTAGAAAATTTACCCATGTGACAAATATATTTGAGACTTCAGTCTTACTTATGCCGAACATTTTACTAATTTCATAGTCAGGTCTGTTACATCTTAATTTGATTAACAGAATTAAAAATTGGACCTCAACAGATAATGATAAAACTCTACTCCATCTATATTTTAAGTTGTTGGCCATAGGCATTAATGTTTGCAGTACTAAATTGAATTTTTGATAGGATTCTAAGCCTGTGTAGTACATAACAGCCTGTTCATCTGATTGCAATAATTCTGTGGAAAAAAATCGCAATATGTTTGATGTTTGTGTTGCTAAAATGGATGATTGTGGTTCTTAGGTTTGTGTTGCTGCGACAGAAAATTGAGGCTTGAAGGTTGGTTCTTTGGTTTGCAAAACTGTGACAGAAGGTTGATGCTCAGCGATAGATACTTCCACTTCATTTATATCCAAATTTTCTGTGCTAGGTGCAGCCACTTGAACTTTTTGAAGAAGTTCTGTACTTAGTCCTGGAATGGCTGAATTTTCATTTGCAAACAATTTTTTCCGGCAATCTCGAGATCGCTGTCGTTCCCCTCTGGCAGTCACATCCTCAGTTTTGGTGGTCCATGGAAATATGGACGGTACGGCACCCTTACGTAAAAACTTCTTTTCGAGTTCCAAACCTGTAATAGAATATCAAGTAAGTAGGTATCACGCTTATCGCTTTTATAATAAATAGATTCGACTTAATCAATCAACTAGGTACATGGAATATCATAACTTAGTAACTCACCCGAGTATTTTCCCTGCTTTACGTAGTCTGATTCCACGAAATGATTCCGACATAACCTTGTTCCATTGCTTATCACTAATTTTTTACGACGTATCGCCTTCAGCCACTGTTTTAACAACTTTAGGTCTTTGGGAAAACTATGTATTCCAACTTCTGAGCAACTTATTACACTACAATACAACGCGGCATTATTGCTTTTTTTGATAAAAATGATAAAATGTTCATACAAAATCTGTTTGTTATGAGTACAAGTGATGCTAGCGCCACTTTGACAGTTGCCAACCCCAATTTTATTATTAAGATGAAAATAATCGATTTTGTATTAATCGGTTTGGAGGTGATAACGTCTGGTAAATCGGTGTAGAACACCGGGCTGCCCACACTGAAAAGGATGACTCATTGAAACGTTCCGCTTTTTATCAGACATCTTCACGCAAAATCTGGGACCCGAACGACATGGGGCTTTCGCTAAAAACACGTCCTAATAGCCAACTTATCATTAAGGCTATGTATGTACCATCTCACTTAGATCAAAAGGGGCTAGGCAGCAACATAAAAATATTAAATGTAATCAAATTCATCATCAAATCATCAAATTTACAACGCCTGGTGGTTTAGGTATTGCTAATGTTGACACTAGTGATTTGAATGTGTCTTGCTATGCGGAAGTAGCAAGGCGGTGTTTCAGAGTTCATATTCAAACGACGTATTGTGATGTGGTGATCGGCTGATCAGGCCAGCCATTGTGCAATTAGCCAGTACTACTTACTTACCAACAATAAAAATGGGGTGACCTACCTAGGCGAGAGCGATACGCGGGCGGGTGGCGGGAAGGGGGAAGTAGTCATCGGATTCAACGTGAAGCAAGGCAAGACAGTGGTCATGTGTTTGCTTTCATGCAAAATGCAAAAAATCGTGAGTATCTGCCTATATAGATAATAATATGTAGTGTATAAGTGTGTGTACATAAGTACGTAGTTAAAGACCAACCAGGAACATAAAAACCTGATCTGAGGGCGCCTAATAACTTTATATATGGCAATACTAAGTATGGTATACCCATGCAAATTGGCCACTGCGCTAATTGCCGATCTTATTTTAAAATCGAACTTATTAGAAGTTACATTTTAAATATAACTATAAATTAAATAATCATAGAGAACTATTGATATGTAGAGATAGAGCAGTTTATGTAACTGTACATAATTAGGCATTAAAATACTCATGTGTTGTTTTTATGAAACACTCGTATATTAAAGCCTCTCATTATGGAAGTCACAATGTAAAGATGCGTTAATGGTAGTTCTGTGTTATTTTTTAGCGATAGAAGATAGCTGAGGTAGCTTCTAATGAATCTAAACATCTACATTATTATGATCACTTATCTGATACTCAACGGAAAACAGCTGATAACATCATTTCTCAATTTAAGGACCTTTCTTATGAAAAATATGGTCTTGGTCGAACTTCTCTCAAAATTCCACTGGGTAATCTGCCCCCATACTTAAAAAGTACTATAGGATGTCACCTGAGAAACAACAGGTCAAACCACTTGGCGAAATGCTTGAGAAGGATGATGTTGCATAGTGTGATAGTCCTTGGTCTTCGCCTGTCTTGCTCACTCCTAAGAAGATCTGAGAATTCAGATTATTTTTGGACAGCAGAAAGCTGAATTCCGTTACCCGAAAAGACGCTGATAATTTACCATACATTTCTGAGATTCTAGATAACCTACGAGAGGCTAAATAACTAACTTCACTAGATTTATCTAAAAGTTTCTGGCAGATTTTAATCAAAGAAGAAGATCGCTGTTAAACTGCTTTTTACATTCCTAGCCGCGGAACATATAAATTTAAGTCAATGGCCTTCGGCCTTACCAATGCTTCCGCTACTCAGCAACGTCTAGTAGATATTCTATTTCATGGTCCTGAATTCGAACATATGGTATTGGTATTCATAGATGACATTGTAATTATTTCTCCTACATTTGAGAAACATATATCTTTACTTCTCCATGTACTGGATAAATTAAAGTCTGTGAACCTCACTGTTAACTTCAAAAAATGACAAATTTTCAGTCAACAACTGAAATATTTAGGCTATGTGGTAGATTATTCTGGTTTACACGCGGATCCGGAAAAGGTTGAAGCTATTGTTAACTACCCAACTCCTACTAATCGCAAAGAGGTTCGTCGTTTCCTAGGTACAGCTTCATGGTATCGTCGATTTATTCCGAATTTCAGTTCTATAGGTGCTCCTCTCAGTAAGCTCACTTCTCAGGGAAAAAAGGCTGCGCCTTTTTCATGGCCTACGGAGGCAAATGTAGCTTTAACTAAACTAAAAGAATGTTTAGTTTGTACGCCCATTCTTTCTTGCCCAGACTATACATATATATATTTTGAAGTTCATACTGATGCTAGTGGTTTTGGCTTAGGCGCAGTTTTGACTCAAAAATTAGATGGTGAAGAAAGAGTCATCGCTTACATGAGCAAGTTTTTAAATGAACAGGAGAGAAACTATAGCGGGACCGACCGTGAAGCCCTCGCATTACTATCTGCTATCGAACACTGGCAATGCTATCTAGATAATGGCATGAAATTCGTTGTTCACACTGATTACTCTGCTTTGAAGTGGTTTTTAAATCTTAACTTTAAACGTCTCGCTCACTGGGGTGTAAGACTTTCAGCTTATAACTTCGAAATTAAACATCGTCGTAGTGTTGATAATGTTGTTCCTGATTCGCTTTCACGAACTTATCCTGTGAATGCCATAAATGACATTCCGAATGTTTCATCACCAGCTAAAAGTACCGACGAGTGGTTCCGGAACATCTATAATGGTCGTCAAACTTCCCCTACGTCTTTCTCTAATTATATTGTGTCTAACAGTAAGCTGTACCGATTTGTAAAAAGTCTGAATACTTCTCGTGAGTTTAAATGGAAAGAGGTCATTCCTGCTGATAAGCGTAACGAGATAATCGCTAGTAATCATTCGAATCTTTGTCTAAAGTTTTATTGGTCTAAGACGTTGCGCGATGTTTCCAACTTCGTCACTAGCTGTCATACATGCAAGGCATACAAACATCCAACTCACGCTCCTCTAAGTGTTATGGGTCGTCCAAAACATTGCTCTAGGCCTTTTCAGATGATAAGCATGGATTTAGTTGGTCCACTGACACCGTCTAGAAAACAAAACACTTTTCTTCTCGTCATTACGTGTTGTTTTTCCAAGTAACGTCTGCTATTCCCGATTCGTCATGCTACAGCTGAGATTATAACTAAGATTGTTGAGGAACAATCTTGTACACGGAGTGCCAGGATGCGTCCTGATGGATAATGCAAAACAATTTTGTAGCGATACTTTGCGTAAACTGTTTAGCGATTATAATGTTCCGGAAGTTCGTTTTACGCCTAGGTATACTCCACAGGTGAATAGCGTAGAGCATTATAATAAAACAATTATGATTGCTGTTTCTACCTTCATCGAAGATGACCACAGATCTTGGGATATTAATATTTGTAAAATACAGTTTGCATTAAACAGTTTTGTTAGTGAGGTTACAGGCTATTCACCGTTATGCTTAGTTTACGGGCGTGAGCTAGTTTTGTGTGGTACTCATGACGTCAAAATTGATAATAATGACGATATTACTTTTCGCTCCTAGAGATGTGTACGCGGATAATCTAGGCCATTTACGGAAAATCTTTGATAAGGTTCATTCGTGTATACAACGGGCTCACGAGAGAAACTGTGGACCTTATAACCTGCGTCGTAAGCAAGCTGAGTTTAATGTAGGCGATTTGGTTTGGAAAAGAACTTACTATCTGAGCGATAAAGCTAATCGGTTCTCTAAGAAGTTAGCTCCCAAGTTTTTAAAATGTAAGATAATTAACAAGAAGTCGTCATTGGTATATGAACTTGAGGACTACTTCGGTAATTTCTTGGGTTCCTGGCACACAAAAGATTTCAAGTTAGGTTAACTTTATTTTATTTTATAATTACGTAACTTCTTTCCATTCTCAGATTTACTGGTCAATCTTATGAGCGTTATGCTATTTATTTAATTCTAAATAATATATTAATATGTTTAGTCTCTATTGGACGGTTTGTTTGTAGGTTTTCAACTAAATACAGCCCGCGCCAGGAGTAAAGAACGCTGTCATTGAATGCGCAGTAGGTAGTCACTTTTCAGAGGTGTTTGATACGTGGAAGTGAGATGCGATGGGGGCGTTAGACAGCGCCGGCACCTGATTCGTAGATCAGTCGCTTCCCGTTCCGCGCATCGAAAGCACGTCTCAACGCTTCCTGAGTACAGCCGCATACTTTATCTTTCGCTGATCGAAGATAACGAATACCACTCAGATAACGCCACTTTTCCGCTGTAGGTTTTAAATTTTATAAGAATGGCAAAGGTTCAAAATCGCGAATCGTCCCAACTACCCTCGGTTTCAGAATTTTATTAGGGTGAGATGGGTTAGGATTAGTATCTTATTGTTTAGTATTTTTTATCAAAATTGGTTAAGCATTGTTTTATCCTTTTCACACGTCGACTAAATGTCAAATGTCAAAGCAAGACAAAACACTGAATTAACTTCTTTATAAGTAAGGCCGTTATTACCCAATTCAAGGTCATTGGGTTGTCGAGACCACCCGACTTGACCCGATGAGATCATGCCCAATCAAATCTGACCGTGTGGACGCTTCGGACCAATTTCTTTCGAAAATATACGAAGTAGAGGCGTGTTGTGTTGGTGTGTTCGTGTTATTCTCCTAAAATGGCTGAGGACGACGACGAACAACATGAAAATGCGTCAACAATACGAAATGAGCAAGAATTATCTGTCCAGCTCTCGAACCACATTTATGCGACTAATAAAAAAAACGATTAATAAAAAATCGATTTTGTTTTCGGTCGATTTTTTGCTTGCTAGTATCTCATCACCAGCCTGTTAGGGAACGCACCCACTGTTGGTTGGGTAGATATGCCTCCTCATGTACTCGTAATGCTCAGATAAACGAAACTCTTCGCTTAAATTGATGTATTAAAATCAAATAACATTTATTGTAATTTTTCATGATAAACTTCGTTTTTTTGTTTAATATACACTACAAAATATTTCTCTAATTATCTGGTTTAATCATGTATCTGATGTTTAACGGGGTAATTCAAAGTTCTTTATAAAACCTTAACTATTAAATATTACATATTAATTAAATATTTTTGTTAATAACTGGCCACTTTTTAGGGTTCCGTACCAAAAGGGTGCCAAACGGGACCCCTATTACTAAGCCTCCGCTGTCCATCCGTCCGTCCGTCTGTCACCAGGCTGTAACTCATGGTCCATTATAGTTAGACAGATGAAATTTTCACAGATGATCTATTTTTGTTGCCACTATAACAAAAAATACTGAAAAACAGAATAAAACAAATATTTAAGGGTGGTTCCCATACAACAAACGTGATATTTTTTGCTCGTTGTTGCTATTATCGTTTTTGTTATTGTTATTATTCACTTTAAAAATAAATAATAAAAAATAAAATTAATTTAAGGGGGGCTCCCATACAATGAATGAAAGAATCTACAACAAAAGTGTTTTTTTTTTGCCGTTTTAATAGTTAATGGTACGGAACCCTTCGTGCGTGAGTCCGACTCGCACTTGACCATTTTGTTTTTCTTTTGCCACAAACTCGATTGTTCTAACGGCAACACTGCACACAACAGACGAATAAATGGCGTAAAGGTCTCGTTCGTTACCAAGCTAATGCGAGCTCCACACTTCGCGCGCGACGTCGCACGAGGTTCGCGCCGCGCCGTACTGCCGTGCCCTTTCCACACTCGCATCCATTCAGTCTAGGTCGCGCTCTGGACCAGAATGGACGGCGATATTGCAATTGCTGCTGCGGCGTTACTTTGCGCTTTGGCAATTTTTAACTACGCCAGTAAAAAGCGAACAAAAAATATTAAAAAGAAGGGGACAAAAAAACCGACAACTTGCGGAAACGGTCGCGTCTGCGACATAACACGCGAACGGCACCCACACTCACGATCGCGGATTCGCGCGCGAGTGTAGAGCCGCCATTAGACTCCTTTAAAAAAAGAAAGACAAACACAAAAAAATGTCATTGTCTGTCAAGTCGTGGTCAAGTGAATTAAATAAATTGTGAAAATAACAATGCCAATCACATAACTTTAGCCGAGATTGTGATCTTACATTCATATCAGCACAATGTCTCAGGAATTGAGGGAGCTGTGTCAACTGCTGTTTCCTGAGTCTACATCAGGTTTATTCTTAATTCCCTTCATCTAAATATTCCTCTCATTTAGTCATCATCAGATCTCTACTGCAACTGTGTATGTCCCCAGAGAGCCATGAGTACTTCAGTGACATCTCAGACTATATCAAGAAGCTTGGAGCCCAAAACTGGGAGCATATTCGCAAAGAACCAGAACGGCTATCAGAAGAGATGAAACATTTGACTGAACAGACCCAAGACTTGGCCTTCACTAACTACAAGACATTTGTGGAGAGTGCTGACGTGTCCAGAGCCATCATGAAGGACTTGGGTCGGTCAAAAGAGTCACTGTCAACATTTTTGGATACAATGCCCAATTTTGTACAAGAATGTGAGAGTTTCTCGCAGATGGCAGGCAATATTGTTATAGAGAAGAGGTAAGTGAACGCCCGGTTGGAGTGTAGATAAGGGGATGCCAAGGAAAAAAATATGTAGGGGCTTCAGCCCTCTTATCGACACTGACTGAACGCCCTGGAGCATTAGATTGTTCTTTATGACCTCTTCACAATTCTCAATAGGCCTTGCTGATATGCCTAGTATATTTCAGCCGTTACTCTGCAATCCGCCACCAGAGTGACAAACTGCTAGAATTACTTGAGCTGCCCTCTCTCATGAGGGAGGCTCTGAATGCTGAAGACTATGAGAGTGCACTGGACATCTTTACCTTCATCAGAAACATGTCTAAGAGATACTCAGAGATTCCCATTATTCAGGTGAACAATTCAATGATTGGGTACCTTGATGTCGAGAAGACCCTACATGTTCTTAGTTAAGTAGTTTCTAATCAAAGTAGAGGCTACTAAACATTAAGGTACCAAAGCAATTTAACACAGGTTCTGGATCTTACCTCCGACCCAGAGGACACACTAAGAATTTTTATGTTGTGTCAATCAGAAATGTATAGCACCTATTAATATCTTCACTCTTTTACTCACCAAAAGAATGTTATTGAAGAGTTAATCTTGAATCTAACCCACTTTTCTTACTATCAAATATTGCAGAATACAACATCGGAGATCATGACTTTGTGGTTTGAGACCCTCTATCATCTTTTCAATCAGCTCAGATATGATTTGCCGCTACCACAATGTTTACAGGTATGTTAGACAGACATAACTGAAAGATACTAGTTAACTGTGCTAGTTATCATCACCATATCTCACTTAATATGTTAATGCTATAGCATAACTCATCAGTTGTTTAATCCATACTCTATTAATACCCTTCCAAGAGGTTCTCTTCCTTTGCGGATTTAATCTTCCTTTTGGGACCAATCCTAGTGACAAATATTATTTTCCTTTTCAAGATACTTGGCTACCTAAGAAGAGCCAACACAGTTTACAAATCAACAGACAATGAGCAAAGTGGGCTTAAATTCGCGGACAACAAGAATTCAAGTGATGGTCTGCACTTACACTTCCTGAAGGCTAGGAATGCTTGGTTCGAGAATGCATTGGAGGAAGCGAGAAATACTGAATGTGAGTGAGATGAAATTCTTACCATTTTTTTAGGGTTCCATACCTAATAGGGTGCCAAATGGGACCCTATTCGTAGCCGCTGTCCGTACTTATGCTCTATCTGATGAAACGAAATAGGTAGAATTTAAATTTTCACAGAATGTTTATTTATGTTGCAGCTAAAGCAATAAATAATGAACTACAATTAACTACGTGAGATTAAACTTTTGATCGCCCCATTTGCAGTGGCCCGGACTAGCCGATACCAGTCACAATAACATATATTTTCCCAGATGGAGCGGCAAAGGCATAGCCCAGCCATACCAGTCACAATAACATGTATTTTCCCAGATGGAGCGGCAAAGGCATAGCCCAGCCATACCAGTCACAATAACATGTATTTTCCCAGATGGGGTAGCACAGGCACAATTGAAAATCTTGAAAATTGAAATCAGGCAAATCTTGACGTGTCGTAATTTTTAGGGTTCCGTACCTCAAAAGGTAAAAAAGGAACCCTTATAGGTTCACTCGCGTGTCCGTCCGTCCGTTCGTCTGTCACGGGCACTTTTCTCAGGAACTATAAGAGATAGTCTTTAAATCTTCTGAAAAAATAATTATCCTGATAACCACAACATAATTCAAGTCTAATATGAAAAAATATTGCCTATATAAAAAAGTGGAAGGGGGTAAAATGACAAAACGAAAAATCACCGTAATAAGCCATGTGGGGTATCGTCAAAAATGGCTCTTTATAATATATATTTTTTATTTTTATTTTAGTTTAACTTCAGAAGTTATGATCAAAACAGTGCAACAAACTTATCCCCGAAACTACAGAGTAAAATTATGAAAAAAATACACAATATAGAACTTAAGCCAAAGATTACAGGTAAACTTACCCGGAATTGCCAATGTTTTTTATTTATGTAAAAACTACATACAAACTTATAAATGCACTTGGTTACGTACATGGAGTAAGTAGCCGCACCAATAACTTACAACATTTTGCTATATAAAATCCATCGTACCATTGTACGGCGGTAAGGAACCCTGCGTGCGCGGGTCCGACTCGCACTTGAACGTTTTTTGTAAAGATGACACCTTTTTTGACAGCTTTTACGAATTTTTACAGGTATGACATTTTTTAAAGTTATCATTTATTTCGAAAGATATTCAGTTAAGTAATAATTTTCATTCAGTAACTTTTTAATAATTTATTTTAAACCATAGAAAAATTAACATATCACGGTAGAAACTACTATAACTACTATAAACTAATATTTCATTATTTAAAAAAAACACAGTGTTCATGTTTTGCTAACTAAGCTCTATCTATCTATCTATCTAATTTGTACGACATAATCTGTTTAAACACTGTTGTGGAAATTTCGCTTTGCTTTGATAGCATTATATTTTTTCTATTTTCTAATGTCTTTCTACTTGCTTTCTTTTTCTTTGATTTCCTTCTGTAAAAAAATAATAATCTTGTAAATAGCTGAATGAAAAAATTAGAGTTGGCTTTCGACAATGCCAGCTTTCAATTGAGTTTGGCCATTGCAACAAAATATGTTGTAGGTTACTATTCCATCCACTGTCTCAATTAAAATTGTTGAATTAATTTGTATCTGGGGTAGTCTTCGCAGAAATGCTTCCAGTATCAATGTTTTGGGAAGGACGGCTAAATTCACACACAGTTTCATGATGTGAACCCCTTCTGGATAACTATTCAGCCCTATTTTTTTAATCATCTTCCAGACTGCATTGGTATAGTGGTAAAAAAGCAGCCTTTCATCTGCACGTGGTACAGTGATATAGACTAAATAAATAACGGTAAAACTGTGATTAACACAGCCAATTGTTTTTTTAATATTGTGAACAAACGAACATGTGGATTGGTTCTTGTTTGGTAGAATGATGTATAAAACAGGAACGCTATCCAAATCATTAGATAAATCAATATGCCATGAATAGAGTAGGTAAAACGGGTTTGGCAGAACTCCATAAAACGTACCTATCAACAGTTTTGATTTTTCAGTTGTGCTATTGCACGGCAAAAAGAAAAGATCGTAATATATTTATTACGATCTTTTCATCAACACCGTCATCGTATGCAAAAAAAACTAACTCCGTGATAGGGTAACATCAAATCCTGAGTTGAGTACAAGTAGTTCTGATTAGTAAACAACATTTTGCTGTGTAAAATCCAAACTAATCACTCCATACCACCCCTATCATTGTACGGTGGTACGGAACCCTTCGTGCTCTTGCATCCTTTTTCATCGTGAATGTTGGAACATTTAACTTCCACAGATTTTTTTCTGATAATTCGTCCATCTTATTTTAATATTTTCTGGACTGAACCAAGGTTGCAACACATTTTCTTGCACTCGTCCATAACTTGGTTTAATAGTATTTTGTGTAAAGCTTGATGTAAATATACGATTGGCTTCCTTAACAATATTGTTTACGTCGTCCAAAGTGATAGAGGCACTGCCTTATTTTTTTTTGTTGCATCGTTAATTTGAGGTACATGTTATTTTTTACAAAATTATATCGATTGCCGGCATGTAAAATAACGACTACTTTTTTGACCCGTGATGAATTTAATTTCTGTTACGCCACTACTAGATCCAGCTATTTCCGAATCCATACTGCACTATTAAATAACATGTATATATCAATCAAAAGCTAGTATGATAAATCTTATATAATATCGCAAAAATCTTGACTGTGACATGTATTGTGTTGTGACATGAGGAAAGACAATATATCCTAATGATGTATCAATATCATAAGTGGCCTGCACCTATCAAGGTGGCTTTAAAGTAGGTTGAGGCTGTAAACCTGAGGATAAAACGCATACTTGGTTTGGTTCTAATTTACAAACCTTTTGGAGGTAAAGGGCAGATTTTTCTTAAGACGAGAGTTGATAAGGAATTAGGTCATAATTATATCATGTTTTCATCATGTCTGAGAAAATACATATTGTGACTGGTATGGCTGTGCTGTGCCACTGCCACCCCATCTAGGAAATGGTGTGTTAGATATACGATATCGCATCATTACTGAGTCCTAAACCTACGAAAAGAATAGTAGCTGACTGTAAGATTTGCCCAAATCTGCCCTTCACCGAATAAGGGGATTTTTTACACTGATGTTAGGGAATATGAATAGATAAGTAAGGAAGCTTGCAAGTATATGAACCTACTAATTTTTATTTTATTGTTCTAGCATCGGAAAGTGTTCTCAAGAGAATAGTAGAGCTACACAGGATACACCTGTTTAATGTGTTGACACAGCACAAATCGATATTCCTCTCAGATGCGCAGGAGACTCAGAAGGACGATGAGTTAAACGGAAACAGCGCTCTCTCATGTTGGCTGAAGCTAAAGGTATTCATAAAAATAACTGTAACCTCATAACTGGGATATAAGGTTTCACCATAGACAAATAAGTAATAGAAAAAAGCGTAACCTGGAATTTGGACCATTGTGACTTTTTGTGACTCACGACACACTAAATGCCCATATAAGTGAAATCTTTCGATTTCACACTTTCTTTCTAGGATCACGTTTCGAAATGTGAAGGAAGTGTTTTTGTAAAATATTTCAGCCCCCGTGTACAAACAAATTCTGAAATTTCGGTCACATGTATATCTAACAACACACTAAATATGTGCATACTCAGAATCTGTATAAATCGTACTTTCTTGCATCAAGGTCACGAAAAAAAGCTTGATAACTAGATGTATTAAGCTGTAGGTAGGGTTGTGTCGTGTGGTAACATAGGTAGTTCCCATGGCCATCTACCGGCTCCATCGTCAGACCCTGGACCTCATCCGGGTACCTCACCAAAGTACCCGTCAAGACGATTCAAACGAGCCAAAACTCAACAGGGCAACGACGTTTTATGACAGGGTTCCCATGGCCATCATCCGTCTCCATCAACAGACTCCATGTCAGAAAAATATTACATTGTCATCTTACTTAAACGTATGTACTTATGCAAAATTTCAGCTCGATCGGAAAGTGAGTCAAAAGAGCGTTAGATAATTCTGTTACAAACATACTATATATACCTAGATACCTACATACAAACAAGTATAAAGCCTGAGTGATGCGCAGAAAAATCGTCAGCGACCTGAAATAATACAATGTTGTACCTATTCGGTATTGTGGTTGTCTGTGCTGCTGCCATCTATTATCATTTGGAAGTATTTCGTCATTTTCATGCTTGCCCTTTAAGTGGCGCTGTTGGCCGTGGATTTTTGTGGCAACCTATAATAAGCTCAAAATAGAGCGCCATCTAGATCTCATACAGTTTTTCGAGGCTACGCTCTTTTGTATAGACTATGTCAGTCTTTACTTATTTGTCTATGGCTTCACACAACAGAGATGGAATATTAACAGCTTGTTTACTAAGATAGTAAAGAACTATTTTAATGAGTGTTTTTTTTAATCCAGAGCGTAGCGAGGGATTCAAAGTACATCACTCGAATTTAAACACTCTTATTGCCTACCACCACAATCTCTTGCAATCAACTTCTAAAAGACGCCGCTTTCGCTTACCAGGTGGAGACACTAGCCCAAATCCTCAACCAGGACCTTCTAAGAGAGGACGAATCAAGTTTCGAGTCGCTCTTCAACCAATCAATGTACCTCAGCCTGTCATTCGGCCGAGTGGGTGCCGACATGAGATGCGTACTGACTCCCCTCTTCAGACGCAACCTGCTCACGCAATTCCACGAGGGACTAGACAAGACAGACTACAGCTTCGAAAGCCAAATGAGAGTCTACAAGGTCCCAAGCATAAAGAACGTAGCGCGGCCAATCAACGAAAGCATGCACGCTGGACCACCAGAAAGTTTGCTTGACTACTACCCGTTAGCAGAATATTGCAACGGAATGTTGACAGCCTTGAATATTTTGAGGGTCACTGCACCTTTGAATATCGTTAAAGAAGTGTATGGAGCATTCAGAAAGTCGTTTGAGAAGTCTGTGCAAGTCCTAACGGCTTTCTATCATAAGGAGCAACAGGCGTTTCCAGACGTCGAACGGCAGAATTTCGTGTCTTTCTGTGGGTGTTATACTGAGGACTTTCTTCCATACATTACGAAGTGTTTGTTGCAGTCGTTCCCTTCGACTCAGGTGGCTGAATGTCTGGGTGTCACATTAACAGTCTTACAAGATAGCAAAATTCTTCATATTGACCAAGTAAAGATTTGCGAGCCTTTGCACAGCATTACTGGACTGTACATGAGTTAGTAGAGCAGATATTATGTACATTGTATACATATGAATAAATTATTAGAAAAATGACACGTTTTCTTGATAATCTTAAAAGGATGTCGCATGTAGAATCTGTCAAATCAAGTATATTAAGAATCCGGTGAACATTGAATTTTCCATACAAACTTAATACCATAATAATTTAGGATTTGAGAATATTTCAACGTATATATGCTGTTATTCCTATTAATACAGTATTTACCTAGGATCCTGTCCCAATAATTTTCTAAAAATAGTTATTTACTTAAAAATATATGCGATTTACTTTAGTACATTTTTAGGACGTATTTTCCACCTGTTCGTTTTGTATTAAAAACGAAAACATTCATGATGTAAGTTGCATAATATCACAAAGAAAATTTAAATTATAATCAAGTTTCAGTCATAATTTTTGGTATCCACGGAACACAAGCTAGTTTATATATTTAATTTTGAACAGCTATATTGCTCTCTGCTCGCAACGGGGATGGCGGCGGCAGGGCGGGGCGCGGGAGCGGGCGGGGAGAGTATCCGCTCGTCAAGTAGGTTAGGTCGAGTCCCTGTGATGCCCGGCCCAGTATTGTCCGGCCCCGGAATTGGCGTCCCGAAAGCTTGCGATTCCGGGGTCGGGCATTCCTGGGCCGAGCATTCCGTGGCCGTACAAAATAGTGCTTGACCCCGAATGCCCGGCCCCGGAATTGGCGTCCCGAGTACCATAGACAACTGCTTCATCAGAGATTAGGGTGTGTTCATAGTGACTCAATCTCAAAAAATCTATTAATATCATTAAATGTTTTTTTTAATTTGAATACGCTTCGCTCCGCTACGCTTCGGTTTTGCTTCTTCTAAGTTCCAACCTAACCTATAACCCAATTGAAATTTAGCCACAATAACCTACTCTAGCCAAATTTGACTCAATAAATATAACGCACTTGAACTCAGTCTTCACAGTTTTTTTTTTTTAACAAATAGCAGAATTGAGTTTGTTTTTATTTTAAACTAACCAAATATGAATAATATTAGGTTATGCTATGTGTCAAGTGAATGTTAAACATGCTTACAAAAAAACCTCACTACTATGACCATGGCCTTAGATTCGTCTAAGTTAAATCGAAAATGTTCGACCAATCAGAAGCCAGTATTTCCAGCTAATGAGAGACGTCCCACAATTCCGGGGTCGAATAGGCAGTGCACGGCTTCGGAATGCACGGCCCAGTTATGTGCGGCTTGGAATGTCCGGCCCCGGAATTGGCGTCCCAAATCCCACAATTCCGGGGCCGGACATTACTGGGCCGTGCATTCCTGTCCCCCGGTTAGGTCTATCTACCTCAGATTAACGAAACTCTTTCTTAATTACTCTGTGGGCTCTACAGTATGAAAAAGATAACAAGGTGCTTGGCGGATGTCAGTCGCCTGTAATTGAGGGTGAGCTTAAAAATATCGATTAATCATACGTAGTATCCCTATAAAGTCTATGGATTAATCAAATGAATTTTGACATTCTTTTTTCAATTTCGATTCTTTCAGATTGTTTTGGTAACATCCCTAGTGTTAAATAAGTGGATTTTATGAAGTTTTAGATTAACGAAACTCTTTCTTAATTACTCTGTGGGCTCTACAGTATGAAAAAGATAACAAGGTGCTTGGCGGATGTCAGTCGCCTGTAATTGAGGGTGAGCTTAAAAATATCGATGAATCATACGTAGTATCCCTATAAAGTCTATGGATTAATCAAATGAATTTTGACATTCTTTTTTCAATTTCGATTCTTTCAGATTGTTTTGGTAACATCCCTAGTGTTAAAAAAGTGGATTTTATGAAGTTTTATATTGTTCAGTGCGGCGCGGCTAGACTACTGAACTTTTAAACAATTATTATGTAGGCATATTCTAGCCCACACTAGGATAGCCTGTGTTGAACCAGAAACAGCGGCGTCACACATAGAATCATCCAAGACCTGGGGATTTTTTTCTTCCTTCCCAGCCGGGGTTCGAACCCTTGACCTCTCGTTCGGGAGGCAACGCCATTTTTCACTACTCCATTTTGCGTGGCAGGAGGCTAGCCCATCGCCGCAGCTAAGGAGATATTATGTATGAATCAAAACAGAACATATTAGTAGTTTATGTGACTGCTACATAATGCCTAATTATGTTAAGTTACATAGGTACACTAGTTTATCTACACACATATCATAAGCTCTCTTTGATGTGTTCAGGAACCGCATGTTCGACCGGCATTGGGCCACTCTCAGAAAAACACACTCTCAAACGTTTTACATGTTTCAACTCACGCACACTTAGAAAGGACCAATAGCAACGCTAATCTTATAGGGCACGTAGCGCACGGGCCGCCATCTTGTCAGTTGCCACGCATTCATCGCGAGCGTTAGACGAGCGTTACCGTGTTACTATTATTTTTTTGTGAAAATATAGAAATATTGTCAAAAATACGCTGTTTTCTGTGTTTTTCAACATAAAACAATAAATTTAAGTTAATAGTGTTGTCTAATCAAGGTAAGTTTTGACTTTTCATTAATAAATAAAGACATTTTTAAAGAGTCTCGCATGATTCGTTGCAAAGCCTAATAAGGGCCACATTCGTGGCGGGTAAATGGGCCGGCTCTTATTAAACATATGAAAATATTACTTTCCAATCACACTAAGATAATTAATTGCTTAAAATACCTGTTTTTTTTCTTTTTCATTTGGTTTAGGCGTTTGGGAGACAAGATATATTTCATTTCTTTTTATCATTTCTTTGTTGAAAGTTAAAAAAGTCAAGTATTAAAGTTTCCAAAAAAAGGGTCAGAATTCGTGAATCTCTAATTATGTTTTGCTTGCTTGATATCTTTTGCAAAAGCTTATTTTGCTTGTACAGGATCATGGAACCGCCTCCTAAGAAGAAACGAGGTTCGTGGACACTGAAACAACTAGAAGATGCTATGACTGCCGTCCGGGGAGGAATGTCACAACGTGCAGCAGCCGCGCGTTATTCTATTCCCAGAAGAACTTTAGTCAATCATTTGAAAAGTGGCAAAGTCGAAAAACAAATTGGGCGTCGTACAATTTTAACAAAAGAGCAAGAGACTGATTTGGCCACGCGAATAAAAAGACTTGCTGCTGTAGGCTTACCGTTAAAACCAAAATCAATTCGACACCAAGCTTACGTTTTTTGTGACGAAAATGACATTCCAAACAAATTTAATCGCTCCAAAAAACGAGCAGGAAAGCATTGGTTAAAATTGTATTTGAAGCGAAACTCCGATATATCAAAGCGAAAGGTACAGATCTTAAATCCAGGAAGGGCTCAGAAAGTTAATAAACCAATCGTAAATCAGCACTTTAACGAATATAAAAAAATATCCCCGGACGTCTATATAATATGGATGAAAAAGGTTGTAGGTTAACCATACATAATCAACCAGTGGTCTTAGCAGAAAAAGGGGCTAAAAATGTGCCCTTAGTTGCACCAGAGCACGCAGAAAACGTAACTATTGCCATGTGCGTAAATGCAGTAGGCACTGCTATCCCGCCGATGATACTGTTTAAGGGGAAGAGAATGAAGCCAGAATTCAATGATAATTTGCCATCTGGATCATTGGTACGAATGGCAAAAAAGGGTCCATGACAACGTCTCTGTTCACAGAATTCATCCATCACTTGGGAAAGTACAAAACTCCCGGCAAGTGTTTACTTGTTTTTGATGGCGCTTCTTGCCACTTAGATTATAGTATTGTAGACGCAGCGGAGAAAGAAAATATAGTTTTATACTGTTTGCCATCCAACACCACTCACTGGCTCCAGCCACTTGACAGAAGTGTCAACAAATCATTTGAGGTTTACTGGGATGAAGAAGCTTTATCATATCTGTACCAATACCCCGGCAGAACAATTACCAAAGCCAGATTCAATTCCATCTTAAGCAAAATATGGTCTAAATGTATGACCCATTCCAATATTGTCAACGGGTTTAAAGCTACCGGGCTTTATCCTTTTGACCCAAATGCCATTCCAGATGAAGCCTATCAACTGTCAATACCGACCAATCACCCGATGCAAGAAAACCAGGTCGGAGAACTAGACCAGTCGCAAGTGTCTCCGACTCCTGGCCCTTCAGGCTTGAGAGCCCAGCGCGCAACACGGAGCCATAGCAGTGATTCGGATGGCTCGCCGTCTTTAATACAAAACTATAGCCTACCTTCTCCTGTTAGCAGTGTTGGAGTAAAGAAACGTTTGGTTGACTACACCACAACAGATTCTGGTTCTGAAGAATCTGAATCAAATACGCCTAGCGCTGCAATCAGAAGACCGATTACTTACAGCTCCGATTCTTCCGTCAATATGACGTTTTCGCCTCATAAACGTCAGCCGCTATATAGCCAAATATATAGCTCTTCTGAAGATGACGATATCGTGGCTGCGGCGCGAAGAAAAGAACGTACTCCCATTAAACCTGTCGATGTATCTTCATTTGTAAACATCAACAAAAGAAGGCGGGAACATTCTTCTACAGAAGACGATTCAGAAGACGAGGTTCCATTAGTCAGGTTGAAGTCTCAGAAAAGCACAAAAACTGAATTCCGACAACTAATACCGACACCAAACTTAGGTATCGTGAAGAATACACCAAGGCGTAAAGCCATCAATTATAAAGCCCGGATAGTGACGAAAGATTTGTTTACAGAAAGAGAAAACAGAAAAGACATCCAGAAAAAGAAAGTAAAAGAAAACGAACAGAAACGTAAGGAAGTAAAAAGTAAGGACAAACCTAGCAAGAAGGCAAACTCAAAGAAAGAATGCACAAATAAAAAAGGAAAGGCATGTCAAACGAAAAATAGTGGAGCTATTAAAGGTAAAAACAAAGGGAACCATGCAGATGATAAATGGTACTGCTATGCTTGTTTCACAGAAAATTTTGAAGACATGCGACAATGCCCAACATGCCAAAGATGGTACCACAAGGAATGTTTGGGCCTTACGAAAGATGACGTTGATTTTGATTGCTTATTCTGTAATTATAATTACTAATTAGACATTTATGATCTGAATGACTGATCCGTTTATAGAGAATCATCCAAGGAAGGACAGACTGATCTCATTATTTTTTATGTGTGATCTCAAAATTACTTTTCATAAGTGTAATAAGGGCCAGTATTATCTTTCCAATGTTTATTTTTATTGTTTTTGAAAAGATTTAAAAAGAGTTGCCAATAGTTTGTTAAAAATGTATATTCTTTGTTTCAAATATACATGTTCAAAGTGTTTTCGAAATAGTTTTGTTTCTGTGAGTTTGATAAGGTCCATTATTTTGTTTTTCTGTTAATTAAACATTTAATTTATATATTTTTGATGCCAAAAGTTGATGTATGCTAGAAAAAAGTAATATTTTGTATTTTTTTCTTGATTTCATATCTTAAATTATAAGTTGGAAAGTGGCCCCTTTTAAAATACCGTGGTTTAATAAGGTCCACAATAAGCTTTTTTTAAAAGATCTAAATTAAATTCACATCTCATATGTTTCACCAACATTTGTACTTTTTCTTTATCCCAATAAAGCAAATATTCTTCTAAAGACTTGTTTTTATTCATAATTTCATTAGTAATATTAATACATTATTTTTTAATTAAGGTGGTCCTTATTTACCGCACTTACCTTACTTATTTCCGTGCATTGTGGACTATTGCTTAAGTATGACTCTAAAAGATTTGGGATGTTACCTCTTACGCCTTATGTGTTTAATTTACTTAGCAATAGTTTATGGTATTAGTAACGTAGTCGAATTTAGCTTTAGTTGGATCCATATATATAGCACAGATCGGTGTTCTAGCGTCAATGTTTGGTAACATTGTATTAAGACGCTGATGAAATAAATATGGGGTTCAGTTTTCATGTGTATTTCAGGAAATACAGGGCAAATCGTAATTAATTTCTGGTATATGTAATTTGACTATATAATCTAGAGATTCTTAATTGGAAAACTTGTTTGGATAAAATTTTCTCGATAGAAAATAAATACAAAGTCAACCCTTTTTTTATGGTTTTATCCTATTACACCGCAGTAGTAAGTGAATATGACTCTCTGATAATTGCAATATATGAACAATTGTTATTTCTAACGATTTTCAATTTGAAAGTTAATTCCCTGAAATCGTTTATTTTTTATGTTTTTTTTTACGTTTTGGCGCTTACGTTGTTTCACTTTAGTCGCGAGCGCATTATTGCCATCCCGCTTTTTCTTATTCGCGAGTAATTATTGCATCTCACTTCCGCGATCTTCGTCAGTCTTGTGTGGTTTTCGCCGAGGACGGACCTGTGTCGATGCTCCCGCATAATCTATATTTTATTGAACGTTACGATAATTTTATGTACAAAGATAAGTTGACGATATAAGTGTAAATACATAGTGCTAAGTGCTCCTGGATAATCTTCAATTTATTAAACATAATACGATTTTGTGTACAAAGATAACTTATTTGTAAATACATAAGTAGTGCTAAGTAAACAATGGTGAATAAAAGGAAGAAACATCTAAACAAAACCCAGTACAAGGCCTATTTGAAATCCAGAGGTCGTATGATGGGAAAAAGAGAAAGGTAAGTAGGTAGTTATTACTTTTCTTATTCTATCATTTCTATGTATTACAAACTTGGATTCGTGGTTGAGTCCATCCACGGCCCGCGATTTTCAACCTACTGACATCGTAATAAATTGTGGATATTGCCTCGACGCGCCAAATCAGACGTTCCGTATTATACCTACTCCGATTAGAATCGAAATGTCAGTGACACTTATGAACAATGACCTAAGGTTCATTTCATCTGAACTCGAACATTTATTTACTCTGGTTTACTTTTTCGCGCTGTCAAATATGAACTCTGGGTTGTGTTTAGAAACATCGCACCGAGGGCGAAAGTCGCCCGATGACAGATCCCCATACAAATCTATGATCGCCCTGACTTTCTGAACGGGCTGGTGCGTCGGCGGGCGAGAGCGGGCGATGTTCTTGAATGCACCCCTGGTTTCTTTTACAGATTTCCTAAAGAATCAGCCGTAGACGTCGTCGTGGAACAGGGGCCCGTAGAGTCGCCATTACTTTTCTTGAATTCAGCCGAACAAACTGTTGATGACGATGTAGCATTGCAGCAGGAATCAAGTACAAAGAGAGCTGATCTCAAACTGACCTACCGTGATGATGATATTCACGAGTAAGTTTTTATTATTTTCATATATATGTCACCGTAAAATTTTGAAATCCGTGAATTTACAATCTAACGATTTTAAATCCGTTAGATTGTAATCTGTCGCTATATTGTGGACAGTACCGGACTTCATACAATATAACGCGTTAGTTGATAAACTGAAATGACGATTCACTGGGAAAAGTGGTGGGTTGGGGTAGGTGAAGGATAAAGGGGGAGAGCAAACGCAGTTTTACTGTGTACTTGAAGTACATAGTCAGGTCATAAGTTCTGTCACACAATAAAAACTTTTGAATTTAGAACGCTGGCCACAAAAAAGTTTATTGAATTCGAATTTCGAATTTTTCATGAAAATAAAAATGTGTACTTTTTAGAATTATCCTCATTTTTAAATATAGAGTGGACACTTAAAGAAGACCGTGTCGCAGTTATTGCGTTGCATCGTTGCGGTTACGCGCCAATTCAGATTTTCGACTTACTGAAAAATTTGAATATAACCAAAAGTTTCGTTTATCGTACCATAAAACGATACAATGAAGACTCTAGTGTAGATGACAGGTCAAGAAGTGGTCGCCCTCGCTCTGTTAGGACTCCAGCAGTGATAAAAGCTGTAAAGGCGCGAATTCAAAGAAATCCCATACGTAAGCAGAAACTGTTGGCCCTTCAGATGGGGTTAAGCAGGACCACGGTGAAAAGGGTGTTAAATGAAGACTTAGGGCTTAGGGCATATCGAAGAAAAACAGGACATCGTTTGGACGCTCGTCTAATGGACCTGAGACTGAAGAGATGCCGCGCTTCGTTGAAGCGTTACGCGGGAAAAAAGCATCGGGAAATTCTTTTTTCGGATGAAAATTTTTTTACCGTGGAAGAGAGCTACAACAAACAAAATGATAAGGTGTACGCACACAGTAGTGAAGAAGCGAGCAGCCGTATTCCGCGTGTCCAACGAGGTCATTTTCCATCCTCGCTCATGGTTTGGTTGGAAGTCTCTTATTGGGGCTTAACTGAGGTACATTTTTGTGAGAAAGGCGTAAAAACGAATGCAGTTGTGTATCAAAATACAGTCCTCAAGAACCTTGTGGAACCTGTTTCTCATACCATGTTTAATAACAGGCACTGGGTATTCCAACAAGATTCTGCGCCAGCTCATAGAGCGAAAAGCACAAAAGACTGGCTGGCGGCGCGTGAAATCGACTTCATCCGGCACGAAGACTGGCCCTCCTCCAGTCCAGATTTGAGTCCGTTAGATTACAAGATATTGCAACACTTGGAGGAAAAGGCCTGCTCAAAGCCTCATCCTGATTTGGAGTCACTCAAGGCATCCTTGATTAAGGCAGCCGCCGATATTGACATGGACCTTGTTCGTGCTGCGATAGACGACTGGCCGCGCAGAATAAAGGCCTGTATTCAAAATCGCGGGGGTCATTTTGAATAAACTTTATTACCATAAGAATCTATGTTTTATTAAGTTCATTTTGCTATATTAATGTTTACATAAATAATAAACATGTCTAAATTATTTCATATTGCACATGTGACAGAACTTATGACCTGACTATGTATATATTAGGTTTTAGGATTTACCCGGTGAATGGTGGTAAAAGCCCGATATAAACGAGATAACAAAACTTTTCGGGATTTTACCATCATTCTAGGATCAAATGGTAAATCCTAGAATTTACCGAGTTCGGGTTTTTACAGTAACATATACTATATACAATATCTTTAACTATATTTATAATTTTATATCTTTACCGCGAAGCCACGAGATACGCACTAACTCCAATGTGTCGTAATTGACATTTACAATAGCTGTTTTTTTACAGATTTACTGAAGAATCACCTGTAGGCGTAGTGGAACAGGGACAAGTCCAGAAGCCACCATTACTTTTCTGGAATTTAGACCAACCTATTGATGTCGATGTTGCCGATGTAGCATCGGAGCAAGAATTGGATCTCAAACTAACCTACCGTGATGATAATATCCACGAGTGAGTTTTTTTATTATTTTCATATACATTTTATATGAATATGTCATCGTTAAATTGTGAAATTGGCAAAATTACAATCAAACGGCTTTAAATCCGTTAGATTGTAATTTGTCGATAAATTGTGAACTGCACCGAACTTCATACAATATAACGCGAAAGTAGATAAACTGAAATGAGGAATCACTGGGAAAAGTGGTGGGTCAGGGAAGTTGAAGGATAAAGGTGGTGAGAAAACGCAGTTTTACTGTGTTCTTGCAGTATTTATTAGGTTTTAGGATTTACCAGGTGAATGGTAGTAAAAGCTTTTTCGGGCTTTTACCACAATTCCAGGATTTACCTAGTAGATGACATTCCTAATAGCTGTTTTTTTACAGATTTACTGAAGAATCACCTGTAGGCGTAGTGGAACAGGGACATGTGGAGTCGCCATTATTTTTTTGGAATGACCAACCGTTGATGACGATGTAGCATCGCAGCAAGAATCGAGCACAAAGATAGAGGATCTCAAACTGACCTACCGTGATGATAATATCCAAGAGTAAGTTTATAAAATTATATATAGCCATGTCAATAGATTTGTTTTTCTGAATCCCTTCTGTTCGTCGATTAATATGTTGTCTGTTCAAATGCGACTCAAGTCCATTATATATCACCTTTTGTTTTTTTTTTTTGAAAATATAGTTACCAAGGTATATAGAATTTCATAGAGCATCTGTCATCTTTTTTGAACAGCAACTACAACTGATTTTAATTTGTCTGGGTACTGATCACTATTTATACAATTTTACAATGATTTGTGAGGTAGCCAAAATGTGGTGCTATGATCTCTACTGTTTTCTTAATAGCTTTAGTGTGCACTCCGTCGAAACCTACACTGTTTTTGTTTTTTAAGGACCGTATAATTTTTATAATGTCAGCAGGTACAGTTGGTGGCATAAACATGGAATTTAAGAGACGGTTTTCATTTGAGGGGGTGATTTTGTTGATGTTTCTATCGCAGTTACTAGTTTGGTCTGTGAAAAAGTTATTAAATGCATTTACGATTTCTTGAGGATATGTTAATGTTGTGGAATCAGTTTCAATTCTATGTATTGTTTCTTTTGGAAAGTTACTTTTTACGTCATTAATGATTTTTCAGCTTCCATTTACAATCAGAGTTGTTTATAAAGTGGTTATTCTGGGCTGTTTGTGTTAACTTAATAATTTTTCTGAATGTAGTTATATTTACTTTCAATTTAGTTCTATTTTCGTCAGTAGGGTTTTTCCTATAGTGCCAATTTCTATTTGATTTTCGGTACTTTTTTTTAGTCCTTTGGATACGCATTTTGGTGTTTTTGACGATTTCATTCTAACATTTATAAGTGGGAAACAAAGATTGTAAACCGTGACGATATTTTCAATTTTCATACGCTTCATTGCAATCATTCGTGGCGTAAATATTCCAAAATGATGAAGATTGCAAGTGGGTAAAGAACATTTCGGGATTTTCAGTGCTAAATTGTATTTTCTTAATAATCCATGATTTAATTCTGCATGTTTTTTTAACAGGTACGTGTAGCAATTGAGATGTATGATCAGATAGTCCGAATTCTATCACTCGACCCTTGCATGCCTTCTATACATTATGGGCAAAGTCGTCAATACCTGTCTTATCCCTTCTCGTAGGAACATTTATTTCTAGTCTTGGAAAATTGAACTTAATTCTTTCGCCCAGTTGTTATTCTTTAATAAGTCAATGTTGAAGTCCCCGCATATGACATTTTTTGTGGGGTTTATTGCGTAACTTATTCAGGATAGTATCTAATTTCATAGAATATATTTAAGTATTTTCTAGCTTCTGTTTTCCGGGGGAATCTATAAATACAGACAATTATTACATCTAGATTTATTAGTTCTATCGCACAACACTCTAAAACGCCACTGATTGATTGTTTTGCAATTTCATGTAGTTCTCTAAAGTCAAGTCCAGTCCTCGTGAGAATACACGCTCCTCCTCGTTTTTTGAATTTTCGTGAAAAATACGAGGCCAGTCCATAATTAGGAACATTTAATAGGTCCTCGAATCCACAGGGCATAAAGTATTCAGTAATGCAGATAATATCGATCATGGTATTCTCAGACACAAGTACCTCTAAACAGACTGTCAAGTTTGAAGATTTCCTCAGCAGCCGAGCTATATTTTTGTCCTTATACACCAAAAAAATAATAGTTTGTCTCTTCGTTGTACGTGGTAGTCTGCTTAGGCAACCACTTTCTCTCGAGCAAATCGTAGTGGGGTGTAAGGGCGTTTTCGGCAGATTTATATTTCTTCCTTCCTCGTTAATCAGTTGAGTACTACTGATCATCGCTTGTAGGTTCCTGAAGATGGTGATTAGACCCCGCTTGCTCGTAAACATGCGGTCGTCGTATGCAGTGGACAGTGTGGGTTTGGGGTCGAAGACGTAGGCAAATTTGTGGGTAAGGGCATCGTTATAGAGCAGAGTGTTGAAAACTTTAACTCTCCAATTGTATAGTGGAGATTTGTTGCATCTATATGTTGGTGCACAGATTATTATATTCTTATGTCGGATCGTTTCATATATCTTTTTCAGGTGATGAACTAGATCAGCGTAGTTTTCAGTTTGCTTGAAGTCTGCCTCTCCCACAAGTATCAAGCAGTAGTCATTTAAGTTAAGGGATTAAATATGGCCAGAAATGCATCTTTAGCTTCAATTCTAGGCTAAACTAGACACCATAAAAATGTAGGATAAATATATGTTATAAAAGGTCTATTAGAGATAACAATGGACTTTTAAAATTACCGGATATCTGTTATATTTAATACTTAAAAATATTTTTCGCAATGCATTATTATTCAACTAAATGAACAAGCGCTCGGAGACGAAATCAGTTTCCTATATAAAACTTACACGCAAAAATAGGTAAAAAAAAGGGAAATTTTTTGGTTGTTTTATTTTATTTTTAATGTTATTATTACAGGAGTTTAGTAATATTTTCTATAATTTTCTTGGTCTCGGAGCTCGGGCTGCCCCGCGGGGCTCTGCGCGGGAGCATGCGTAAGTCTGCTTCGACGCGATGCGACGGGTATTTGTTTTCTTTGTCTAATTCTCAATGCCATTGGCCTTTGTTCAGCCCTTAAGAAAGTTTTTTAGTTTGTCTGATAATTTTTTCAATTATATTGACAAGCTACCATTTGGAGTGAGGTAGTGACATATGTTGGATTGATCAAAGGTGTTCTCGGCTATCGGTAACACACTATTTCGGTTGTTGCTGCTTATTTTGGCCATTCTATTCTTTGTCCTCGGCGGTGGCTGAGGTAGGTAGGGTAGGGTGGGGCAAAGATCCGCAATTTTAGGTTTCAACCTTTTTTCTCACCCAATAAGTAAAAGGTCCTGCAGGTTTTGGCTTCACTGGAAATCTTAATTTATGTGCTACAATATACCATTTTATTACTAGCGAAATAAGCATTTCCATTTAGGAAAAAAAAGGAAAGGTAGACAACCTTGCCTTTGCGGACCTTTGCCCCACTGTTTGGGGTAAACGTCCGCAGATGCGGGGCAATTGTCCGCAGCTGCGGATCTTTGCCCCATTGAAATGAAATACACGGAAAAATTAACTTTAATCAGTTTATTTATTCACAGTTATGAGTAAAACCATTCCAGTTCACTGACTGAATAAACATTTCGGGTTGTGCTGGTTTTTTTTGGCTCCTTTATACTCGAAACGACTGATCCCCATTCATAATCGAGAATGTCAGGCCGGTCGGGCCATTTCCATAATTTTCCAGCTTTCACCATTGATGATACAGTGGCATGGGTTTCTGAAACGCCAGTAATAACTCCTGGAAACAGTTTTTCTTCATATCGAATGGTACAAAATTCGCCTATGCACCTCTTTGGAGGCACCATCCGCTCAGACGATTCTTCCATCTTCTGATCACTGTCAGATTCTGATAGGGATGCAACGATACGCCTTTTTGCCGATACGATACCGATACCGATACGCTTATAAAAATATCGCCGATACGGATACCGATACCGATACGCCTATTTAATAAAAAAAATGAAGGTAAAATAGATAAAACACAAGTCAAGTCATTATTTTTATTAGGTAATACAAAAATATACACAGGTTGATGCAGTTTTAGTAATTAAAATTAACATTAATCAGATTTTTGTTTAAAAAACAAAGTATTCTTAAGTTTGACGGAGAAAGGCGATTTCGCAAGTCTGTTTGAATGAGACCTGAGGTGGAAAATAGTCTCTCAGATGCGACAGAACTCATTTGGAAACTAAAATACTTCTGCGCCATTTTTTTCAAGTTTGGGTATAAGACGTCATTGCGCCAGAAAGCGAAAGGATCTGCATCTCTCGCTATATTAGGAGACCTTAGGTATCTCTCGACTTCTTCTTTGAGAGAATTACAGCTCAGAGTAGACAGGGGCTCATCTTCCTCGGACTCTCTGATAATATTCTCACAAACGCTCCAAAGCCCGCCACGCGTAGGCATCTCAGAACTTACAGTACTACATGTAGGTGTGACCGTGTCTGATGCTAGATTAAGCTCAAGTAAGTGAACAAGGCGCGTTTTTGCCGTATTAATAGTAGACTGTAATTGAAATATTCGTGCTTTGTAACGAGGATCAAGCATTGTGGCTAAGCAATACGTTTCTTCTTTTTCCAAATCATAAAACTTTTCATTAAGAGCCAATAACAAGTCAGCTGCTAATTTTTGCGATGAATTTTCCCTTTCTGTCGACGGACTTCTTAAGTTTTTTAATAATTTTCGAAGACTGTTAATTAACAGAATGGCGTCAGATAACGTAGCAGTGGCTTTGCTTATTGACTTTGTAGCCTCTTCGAAGTATCGCAAAATGTTCACCACTTTCTCCATCATTACCCATTCTTCAGTCGTAAGTTCTACTTTGCATTTTACACGAGGCAGACAAGCTTGTACTGCAACTCGTTGTTCCAGTAAACGCCTTAATGCCACTAGTGTCGAGTCCCAGCGTGTAGATATGTCCTGGATAAGGACATGATTGGGAATATTATGTGCATTCTGCATTTCTTTTAAAACCTTACTGCTGCTTGTGGAATGACTGAAATGTCCAATGATAGACCTTGCTTTGGCAATCATTTCATTCACTTTGTCATCATTAAAGAGGCCGGCTTTGATAACCAGTTGCAATGAGTGAGCCAAACATTTGACAGGTACAACATCGTAGGTTTTTTAAACTTCTCTAATAGCGACAACCATATTTGCGGCGTTGTCGGTAACTACTGCTCGAACTCGGTCTTGTATACTCCAATCTTGAAAAGTCTTGTTAAGATTACTTGCTATGTTTATACCTGAATGCTGAGCTCCATCGAATGGCATAACCTCAAGGCAGTAATTTTTGTATTCAAAATTTGCATTGATTCCATGAGCTGTCACGCTAATAAAATCATTAGATTGCGAAGAAGAGTCACTTGTCCATATGTCAGATGTTATCACAATATGCGGCAGCTCTTTTAACAGCTCTAGTACTTTAGCTTTAATTCGCTGATAAATTTCTGGTATGACTTTTTCAGTAACATGGGGCCGCGAAACCATTTTATAATTTGGCCTTAGCTTTTTTATTAATCTTTGGAATCCTATTTTGTTCACCAGATCAAACGGCTCCATGTCTACACATATTTCCTCTGCAATAGTGCGAGTAATATCTTTTGCCCGAATATCGTCGTCGCTATAAAGTAATTTCTTATCGATAATCTCCTCCAGAGTGGCTTGTTTCTTAGGTTGTGGGCCATTGTCATCGTCAGACTTTGTTTTCTGGGTAGTCGTTTTCGACGTTGAAACGGTGTGCAATTCACTTGGATGGTGCCTCTTCATGTGGATCCACAAGTTTGATGTGTTATAACTTTTAGAAATGATACCACGGGACACTTTTTCTTTACAATACAAACATATTGCTTTGGATTTATCAATTGTCGAAATTTCAAAATGATTCCATATAGTAGAACTTTTGAGCTTTGAAGTTGACATGCCTACTAATTTACTTTATCTGACTCAAACGACTAGTTATAGTTAATAATATACCACGCGCGACAACAGTTAACCTAGCGAAATATGACAATAATATAATATTATGTGCGAGGCGGGCGATACAAAACACTGAATAGAGCGCGGGGTTTCCCCGGGCATAGTTCGTTCGTGCCTCGTTTGCAACGAAAAAGACGAAACAACGCGCGCGTTTACATTGTATTGCATGTTTAACGTGCCTCGTTTGCAACGAATTATACGAGAAAAAACGCGCGTTTACATTACATTTTTAAAGCGCGAAATTTTAAATGTATCGTTGTATCGGCCATAAAAATATCGCCGATGCCGATATATCGGCAAACCCGAAATATCGCCGATGTATCGGTATCGGTATCGTATCGGTTGCATCCCTAGATTCTGACTCGTTGTAGACCGAAGTTCCAGATGAAATGAGTCATCTGAATCAAACTGAAGTCTACGTGGTGGCTTCTTCTTCTGCTTTGCTGCCATCTTGAGCTTGTCTTTCCGTTTCATTGCATTTTTAATTTTACGATCTTCTCTTTCTTTGACCAACCTTTCAGCTTGTAATTTTTTGTCCCGAAGGGCTTTCTTGTGCGGAGAAGATGTTAGAAGTGTCGACTTTAAACTTCTTCCGCTCCGCTTACGTCGTGTTGCTTTGGGAAGAGGTAGTATGTCTGCTGGAGACACAACTGACACAAGAGATGACGTGGAGACAAGTCCAGGAGAATCAGTAGATAAAACAGGATCAGGCAGTCTTGAAGGTCCAGGAACAGGGAAGTCGAGAGCTGAAGGAACAGGATCAGGCAGCCTTGAAGGTCCAGGAACAGGGAAGTCGAGAGCTGAAGGAACAGGATCAGGCAGCCTTGAAGGTCCAGGAACAGGGAAGTCGAGAGCTGAAAGAACAGGATCAGGCAGCCTTGAAGGTCCAGGAACAGGGAAGTCGAGAGCTGAATTGCAGTTATCGTTGCCAAAGTCTAGTGTTGGTTCTTGGACGAAATCTTCTTCCGGGCTTTGGTCAAGTACTGACGTAGGAGCCTGAGGCAGCACTGAAGGCTCAGGAACAGGGCAATCGGGAACGGCATCACAAAACATATGGTTCAAGGTTCGGCAGTGATCTACAATATCCTTTTCTTGCAAATGAGGGAATGTTGTTGTGAACCGGCCCAGTTTTCTGGCGCCGCCTTCCTTTTTCAACCTGTAAGAAATCAAATCGACATTCAGAATAAAAGATTGTTAGTGATTCCTAACTCGTAATAATTTACTGAAGGGGTAACCCACCTCTTCCGTACAGTTGATTCATCGAATCCCAACTCCTTCCCAATTTTTCTAATGGATAGCCCCTGATTTAGAATTTCTTGGGCCTGCAAGTACAGTTCTGGTCTGAACGGCTTCACATTAGTTTTGCGTTTGTAGTTTCTATAACGTAAAAACAAAAATTAGAACAATGAATACAAATCTTGGGGCAAACGTCCGCGCGCGGACCATTGCCCCATGCAAAATGCGGACCTCTGCCCCATTTTGTCATTTTGTAAACACTAACTTAAAAACAAGAAATGCGCATTTGGCCAAATTATTGTCCATAGATCGCCTTTCAAAACCTGAATTATGGAATTGAACCAGTAAAAAAGTAAGCAAAGCGTCTAGTAAATTAAGTTTTCAACTGAAGATGACCTACGGATTATTACATCAAAACAAGTAAAAAGAATTCTAACCTCATTGTTTTTGTTGTGCCGGTCGGACGCCATGTAACTTTTGTGAGTCGTCTTCTATAAATGTTGCCAGCATAAAAATGTGTCTAAAACCACGACAATATTAAGCGATCATTTTAAATTGACGGTGCGGATCATTTCCCACTGCGGATCTTTGCCCCACCGTACCCTATGCAGGGTGTAGTTGTGTTTTTTGTGAATCTCAGCTTTTTTGATGACAAAGGGGTGATATCTTGGGAGCTATGTTCCTTCACTACAATACTCGCTTGTTTGTCTTACAAGGGAATTATTTTGTGGTGTTGTAGGTTTTCTCGCAGTAGGAACTCTAGTGCTTTTTCTTGGGCACAAACATACCTGTTTATATAATTGCTGTGTTTTACGTTCGAATTTTCTAAGCAATCTATTTACTTCTAGTTGTGCGCACTATCTAGTTGTGTCGAGAGTTGGGATAATCTTTGAGTAAGATCAAGATATCTATCGTTGCTCTCAATACACGTTCGGCAAACTAGATGTGGTGCCATCTACCGTGTTACCTTTGACATCTTGTTCTTTGCTACCAGATGCGTCAGATACTGTGCGTTGGCGCACCGGTGATGTCTTCTTTCTCCTAAACGCAATGTTTTCTAAGAAGTCCATCTTTTCTGCTGTAGATGGCCTATCGGTTGATCAGATACTGTAGTGTTGGACTCGTTGTGTAGCTGGCACTTGTGGTGAAGTCGGTTAATAGACTTCGCCCTTACTCAGCTGTTAGTTGTAAGCAAAACTATGGACGAATAAAAACAACTGTAGTACTTTGATGCGTAATTCGATTTTTAGTTAAAATGTATATTGCTAGATAGAGCTACTAGTTCAAAAGTTCTTTCTAGTATGGGTAGTATCGTGGTGGCGCGCTTAATTTAGGAAAGATGGCGTTAATTTCCTAAGAAGACACAAGGCTTAAGCTTACGCCATCTCTGATTTTTCGTCGATATTACTATGGATTATACTACGCCGTCACCCTAAGCCCCATCATTTATTGCATACATTACATCTAGAAATAATACAGGATTTTAGCTTTCTAGCAGGGTACGTTTTTTTGTATGACGTTGTTAGTCCTCTATTCGACCATGGCAAAACCATGATTTCCTTCTTTTGATGCGAAGCTAATGAGATTTTGCTTTGTGTGTTTTCCCACACATCATAGACGACAATTCCAAGCACACTTTAAAGCTTCATATTTTAATCACTGAGGTCTGGTGTTTATTACTTTTTAACCACTGGATGTCAATAATTTGGTTTCATTATTGCAAATTACGCACTATAAGTCTAAGTAATTTCTCTGTAAGGTTCTTCACATAACACCCTAAAACTATATTTTACGAATTTAAATATAGAGCTAAAAAAATGTTGTGTTCACGAGTGTCGCCCTCCAGTGAACTGTGGGACGGGTCGCGATTTTGAATCTTATGCCATGGTAATAAAATTTAAAAACCTATAACGGAAAAGTGGCGTTAACTAAGGCCGGTGGTATTCGAGAGGTTAATGGTAGTAAGAAAAACTTCAAAGTTACGAAATAAGTAAATTTACTGACACGTAACAAATACAGCACATTACTAAATAATTACTTCACTTACACCTACAAGTCACGCATTATGCAGTGCAAATTAAATGTTCTCATTAAAGGCAGTAGGCCTTTGACACTTAGAATTAAAAACGTAGAAGCTTATAAAATTAGGAATGGTTATAAAACTTTTTTTTGTTATCAATTCTGCATAGTACTTTCGACTTAGATAGGTTCTAATATAAGTGCAATGCAGAATTATTACTACTGACTAATTCACAATTTCAGTGCATCCAATGATCGCATTGCCGTTGGTAAATCACATACTACAAGTGAAGGCAACGTACGAACGAATTCCACTCCTGGTGAAGCTGAATCCCTTGGTAATACTTTCACCATGGGCAAATATTCCCGTTGCAGCACTGTATACTCCCTCGTTGTGACCACCCAGACGAATTAATTTTGGATGGCACTTTTAAAATTGGGAAGCTACTAAACTAAACCTAATTTGATGTTTTAGTTAGAAGTTAGAGCAACACAGAATTGAGACCTTTTTTGTACAACGCCCTCCACCTGAAATAATGGGTTTGGCGAAAGGAATTGGATACAACATTGTCTTTTCGAAATATCGCTGTTCTGGGGCAAATTAGGGCTTCCCGATTTCAGATTTTATAACCATAATACTCATTCCCGCTCAGATGCAATCCATGCAATTGCATTAAACAGGCATTCAAATACAACATGGCTCTAATATACTCAAAACGTCACTCATCACACCGGCTACCTTTTCTGTAATATTGAATGAGATGGGAGCACTTATGTAAACTTGATCTTCTTGATCCTTGACTTTCCTTCGTCGTTTCTGGAGACTTCGTAATAGTGTGTCACCTGTAAATATAAAAAAAAACAACGTTACAATAGGAATGCTTCTTTGACCAGGCATTTTTTAAAGTTTTATTTGTACCTATGACATCGTATCTCCTAAACGGATGAACATATATTGACCATGATTTTGTATTGAATGGTGATTTGCTTGACCGAGTGTTCATAGTTAATTTGCTAAATAGAGGATCCGTGGATCCAACATGAAGTTACTCTGCTGCGAACGCGAAACACGCATTTCCACCCTCGGGAAGTGATAATTATGACCCGCTGCCTCCACCCCCACGTACCTTGTCGACGCCGCCCAGCGAGTCTATGAACTCCTTGTCGTGGGTGATGATGATGAACATGAAGTTCTTCTGCTGCGCGCGCTCCTGCACGATCTCCGCGAGCGCGGCGCACAGCGACGTGATGTTCTCCTGGTCGAGGTTGGTGGTCGGCTCGTCGAGAGCCAGGATTCCGAACCTGACCACATACATACTGTTCATTTATGGCATGCTTTTGTTTACATTAGTAAATTATTACTTGACCAGGAAGTGGATGAATATGGGACTGAGGCCCAAGACAGTTACCTAGTTTTAATATGGCTGTAAACAGAAGGTAGACCACCAAGGTTTCCTAGCCATCCAGCATCTAGGACCTATTTACCAAACTCGTTTTAATTTCTCGAAATATTAATAGATTATCAATTCATAACACTCAAATAATATTCTTGTCTCAGTATCCTGATTAACCGACACGATTAACGGTTAACTCCAGCGGACTTCGATAAGGGATCCGGCCCCCGTGCCAAGTAATCGCTAACTTATCACTCGCTACGACGACGTCGCTAAGAAAATGTATGCGATTTGACGTTTCACGTGATACTTTAGACGGCAAAAATAATATACATAAAACATACGCAAACATTTTCTTAGCGTCGTAACGAGTGATAAGTTAGAGACTTAGTAAGGGGGGCGGAGGTAAATCATAACCTTTATGGCGTTTCAGTTTAGAATGTTCTTAATTGATCTGTAAAATTACCATGACCGCTTTGAAATAACAGTCTTCTGGTATTAACACAGATAATATAATATTAAATTAGGTTAAATAAAGCCTATCGCCAGTGCGGCCTCGTAAAAATTGCCTGCGTCTTTCAACCTGGTAATAAAGTTCAAAACCTATGTTTTTTTGCCAGCTCCCGGCACTCAAAGTCACAACGCACTCTCACAGATGAAAGGGGTGAATTGGAATGGAAATGATTTTCATTCATGGCGATGTTTTAGGGACCTAAACCGATTAGCTAAAAAGCTTGCGGTCGTTTAAGGAGGTGAGAGTGAGCGCGGTCTACATGGTGCCGATGCCGGTATACTCACCTAGAGCTGAAGGTCTCTGCCAGCGCGAGCCGGATGATGAGGCAGGCCAGCACCTTCTGCCCGGCGCTGCAGCGCCCGCGCATGTCGATCTCCACGCCGTTCTTGCACTGCACCACTCTACACAAACAAACAAGCAATACGTCAATATAGTAACTCTAAGACTTTTCTTAAAGTTGGGGTTTCACGGTTTTGCTTATATATACGCCAATATGGTTTCCTTATTACCCACAGTATAAGCCCCGCAGAAGTTAATGTAATTGGTGACCAACTGGTCGGGCCGCACATTTTACCCGACATCCTGGATGGCGATACTTACCTTAATTTTCTACAAAATGACCTGCCTGAATTCATAAGCGAATTGCCGTTATTCGAAGGAGAAAGTCCTATAGTCTTTTACAAGACGGTTGCCCCGCACATTGGCGAACAAGATTGCTCGAGATGGCCCCTTTCCATGGCCTGCACGATCCCCTGACCTCACGCCGTCAGACTTGTATGTCTGGGGGCGGGCCAGAGAATTGGTCTTCTTTCGAGAAATTGAAAGTATTCAACTTATTCAACAAATAAATACGGCTCTCGACACAATGAGGCAAGAAATGCGGCTGCGCAATACAACTGAGGAAGTCAAGAGAAGATGTCGAGCGTGCATAAGGAATGGAGGCCAGCATTTTGAACAAGTTTTTTAGTTTACTTTGTAATAAAGCAGGCTGTGTATTTTATGTAAGACAGAGACAGGATATGACGGACGCATCAACTATGTATGAGTAAAAAAATTACTGAGTAAAAAGGGCCCGGGTCTACAAGTTAATGAATTTATGAAGTTAATAAGCTATACTATTCGAACGGGCACAAATTGGGGATGTTTTTAAGAGGTCTCGATTATTTTTATATTTTTTCAAAATGCTGTGTAAAGATGAGTTTTTTTTTGTGATCCCTTTTTGTGACTGATGGCTCATAATATTTTTTATATGGGTTATCTGCACAAAATAATAATTTAACTAGAATAGTAGAACAGTAAAGATTAAAATACTACCACAATTGGACGGATCTACCCATAACTTTTTGTCTTAGTTTTTTGTTTTAGTTTAAACGAATAATTTCGGATATTTTACGAAAACTTTTTTTCTTCTTCTGGAATCCACGAGTCTATTTATTGCACTTTTGTGCAATAGATAGAGTCGTCTTTTAGAAGTCCTCGAACGGCCCTCAAGCTCTAACTCACTCGTCCATCCATCCATCTATCCATCTGCTCACTTTCCAGCCCCTACAACCAGGGTTCGAAAGGATAATTATCCGTGATAATTATCTTGATAATTATCGTGATAATTATCTTGATAAAAATAGCTCGATAATTATCAATTGATAATAACAACATTGCATTCAAGAAAGTGTACTGTATTCGAACTTTTATTTCCGCACTTGCGTATAACGTGCGCCCGCGCCCCGCCGCCGCTGTGGGGATTCCCCGTACCATAAAAAATCAGTTCGGATTTAGAGTGCTTTCACTTATCAGCGCTTTAAAGCGCTACTTTAAATATGTATGAATAGACGACGCGCGCGCGACAGAAGTGCTGCAGGAACGCACAGAAGGGCTATCATGCAAAGTTGAGTGAACACGAGTGTCATCATTGGTTTGTTAAGTTAAATATTGTTTTGGCATTTTTCAAATTCAACTCAATAGAGTTGAATTTGAAAAATGCCTTGTGTGAAAGATCCGATATGGTCATACTTTATTTGCAGGAAGACAAAAACATTGGGCTATCATAAAAAATATTTGTTTTTGTTAGAATTGCCAAAATTATAACGCATTTGTTATGAAACAATATAACAAATTAATTTCTTACACTGGTGATAATTATCCGATAATTATCGGATAATTATTGGATAACTATCAGATAATAATCAAGCAGCGTAATTATCTTGATAATTTCGAACCCTGCCTACAACACAACTATCTATTTCAATCCTCTGCTCGGAAATGTGGCAAAAGATGGTCAGTATTGATTGGAAACAATGAAGTTAACCAGAACAACAAAAACATTTATGGCCTGTTCAACGGGCCAGAATAGTACATTTCCCACGAGTTCGCAAAGGCGAATATTTACGAACCGGGAAGTTTAAGGCACGAGCCGAAGGCGAGGAATAGAATTTTTCCGCCTGAAAACCCAAAATCAAGCGGCGAAGTTGCTATTTTTAGCTCAGAAGTCGGAAATAGTTATTTGTGTCACAAGGGAGCAAAATTATGTATTTTCGGCGAGGGCGGTACATTGAATCCAGAGTGAAGGGAAGGGTTCTAAGGATTCAAGCCCAGTTAACGCCCATGACGAAAATAGTACATTACTTCAGAGGGAAGAAAGTGACAGTTCCATACCGAGGTTCTTGCGAGGGGCGCAAACCATTTGAGGTATGGAACTGTACTTTATCCTTTATACTAATTATACCAATTAGAGGGAAGAAACGCCTTTATCCCGCCCTTCAAATCCTTTCATCCCAAGGTATGGAAGTTTGTATGAAAATCCTTCCGACCCAAGGGTGGGAAGTATGTATGATATTCCATTAGATACCCGGTTTTTTTTTTTAATTTGTCAGCAGTCATACTGCAAAGAGACTTTAACTGTCTACTAATTAAATTTCAAGTAAATTGTTACTGGCCACATACAGTTTTTTTTTTACCAGTTACCAACCTCCTTGGTGCATACAGAAAATTAAAAACGAAATTATTTTTGTATACAAAACGCGCGGAATCACGGAAGAAGTGGCTGCATGACCTTATGATCTTAGCCTACTCCAGAAACGGGCGAATAAAAAAAGGAAAAGCCCGCGCATTTTCGCAAAAACTTCGATTGATTTAGCATTTATCTTTGTGTTTTTTGTAAAATATGGATGCATTTATGTCTATAATTTTCCTCGTAGGTGTAATAAAAAGCACTATACATACCTCAGGATAAAGTACAGTTCCATACCTCAAATGGTTTGCGCCCCTCGCAAGCTCGTGGCGCAAATGCCATAATCTCGGTATGGAACTGTCACTTTCTTCCCTCTGAAGTAATGTACTATTGCTCCTGAGTGACACATACAACTTTTCACACCGACTATGAGGAAAATTTAAATTAAACGCTCTAAAAAAAATAACTATACTTTGAATTATAAATTCACCGCTTTTACAGTAATCGAACAACGTAAACATATTTTTTTTAATGGCGGATTGTGAAGGATTAGGGAAAGGTCACCACAGATAAAATATTCCTGCGCTACTTTTACTGATGTCTAAAAATAATCAAATCGAATATTACAATGGAGTCTGATATCAATATTCATTACATCACAATAACAGTCATCGATAGTTTTGATTTCAGTAAAACATATAATTTATTGTGACATTTTTTTTAAATACCATAAATAGAATTCA
This sequence comes from Argyresthia goedartella, assembly GCA_949825045.1. NCBI lineage: Eukaryota > Metazoa > Arthropoda > Insecta > Lepidoptera > Argyresthiidae > Argyresthia > Argyresthia goedartella. The sequence continues at coordinate 26,299,282 of OX463812.1, read as the reverse complement.
AATACGAAAAATCATAAATTTTTACATAACGTTGCTAAAGTTAAAACTTGAAACATGTTCGTTTTTAATCGACTACGATGAAATTACAATCGATTATTTTATTAAGATCTATGTTCAATTGGCAGCACATTGCGTAAATGCAACATGCCAATGAATAAATAAAAAAGTAGCTTGAACAGAAAAGTAGCATTTTGCTCCCTCTTGTCGTGGAGCAAAACTTACTTTTCCAAATGAAAGGTGTGAAAATAACATTGTTGGCTGGTTTTGTTATGGTTCTGTCACATGTCAACAGATGGCGCTTCATGCCGTGACTGTTTTCACCGAGATAGCGTGCGACATGACGTTGGAAAAGTGTGCCTGACATTTGATGTTAATTGCGGTAGATGGCGGTCTCCGGAGTTCCAAACCTAATTTAACTTAAAACGATTGTTCTGTACAATTAACTTGTTGTGGAAAGCACTATGTAATGTCTCGGCCAAGGCTGCAATAGATGGCCTCGTCTCAAATTCACTCGTCGATATATTGCTCACTTTCCAGCTTCTAAAATAATGTACTATTTTTCATAACAACGGGAAAAGTCTTAATACCTGTAATCGTATTTCCGACGATCCGATTCCGTGGTCATCGAGCTCTCTGTTTTGATTTCGATATAGTCGATATCGTTCCCTCTGTATATCTTCCGCCACATCTCCCTGGAATAGAATGAATGAATTAAATATTTTAATTTTACGGTACGGAGTACGCGGTGGCGCTGGAGAGGAACGCCATGGACTTCCACAAGGAAAAGTTACTGGATAACTGTAAATATACCCTTCATGCTCAGACCATTCAAAGAAGTAGACGCCGAAAGCACCCCAATATGTATGCGAACCAACCATGTATTTTTTTTCACCTTAAAAACGTCTGACATTTAGAACAGTCATTACTTGCTAAAGTTCACCCCCACCTGATGATAATGTTGATGTTCCCCATATTCTCCTTGTGGAACTACATGACGCTCCTCTCCACCGCGTACTTCGTCACCCCTACCCACCTAATGATGAGGTTGATGTTCTCCATCTTCTCCTTGTGGAACTCCATGACGCTCCTCTCTAGCGCCACCGCGTACTCCTTCAGGTCAGTCTCCAGCGCCTTCGTGATCTGCAGCTCATACAGCTTCTCCTTGAACTTGCCCTCGATGTTCTTGTTCTGGGCGCGTTGCAGCTCCGTTTTGTGTTGAGTGAGTCGCGTCTGTGGGAGTTGAAGTGAGAGTGGTCATCGTTACAGGTTTAACTAAATGATTCCCGGAGATGCTTCTTTGGCGTAATACAATAATAGCAGTTCCACCGACTCAGAACAGAGCGGCAATGATGTGAGAGCGTGATTTAGATTTATTTATTTATGTAATCAACAGCGTTACAAAACAGAGATCGATTTAATATATATATATTAAATGTTCGAAGGACGATCACGGCTGGAACACGACGCTACGCTTCTTGACTGGTATTGCTGCAGTAGCTGTGCAGACCACCAAACTGAAATGGAACTGGGCCCGCCATGTCTACATGCGACAGACCCAGACAGATGGGCGAACATCATTTCTGACTGGGTGCCACAAGGCGGACGCCGGCGTAGGCGCAGACCGAGGCGGAGATGGCGAGACGACCACAATAATAAGTTTGGTAGCCCAAGATAGGAAATTGTGCTTTTCACATGGGGACGCCTTTGCACAGAAGTGGGATGTAAATAGGATGGTAAATAGTGTGGTATAATACTCGTACTTTGTAATGTAATGACGTTTGCTAAGTATGTAAATATCTAAAGTAATAAGAAATTTTGATTTTTTAGCAATTTACAAACAAACGAAAAAAGCAAAGAAAAATATGAACAAAATAGTGCAACTTTCACAAAACTAAAAGAGTGGCTGTTTTTTGAGATATAAGACTGGATATAAAAGACTGTGTATAATCAACATGTCTTTGATTACCCGCCGGCCTCCTGTGGTAAATCTGGCGGCTTACCTTGAGTTCCTTCAGTCGTCCCTCAGTCTGCGCCTTTTCCTTGAAGATCTGCGTCTGCCTGACGCACAGCGGTTCCTTCTCCTTGACGCTGTCTGCGTCAACTCCGCTTAGCTTCTCAGCGATCTCTGCCAGTTCGCGCTCGCCGTTCGCGTTCTCAGTCTGCGCGCGCCGCAGTTTCATGTTGTCGTCCAGGTCGCGTTTGTAGATCTGGGGAATAGGCATGAGGGAGTCATTTACTGTCATTTACCTTGCCAGAATCTAGTGTGTTTACTGCATTAACATTTGGATCTTTGTATCATTCCAAAAACCTAAACACATTTTTATAACCAACTTCGTCTTTCTTAATGTAAAAGCAGAACAGTACAGTGAATACTAAGTAAGTTAGAAGAAAATAAGGGGGCTGATGTGACGTGTCTCACCTCCTGCTTAGACAGCTCATCTTTGAGCGCATCGATCTTCTTCGTGAGCTCATCTCTATCTGCCATCAGCTGCTTCTTCTTCTCCATCAGCTTCTCGTTAGCCTCCTTCACCTTCTCCAGCTCCCGAGGGATGTTCTTGTCCGTGTGCTGTTTGATCTCCTTCACTACAGTCTTCACCTTCTCGAAAGAACTCTCCAGGGTTGTGATGAAGGCTCTCTTAGCTTCAATGGCGGCTCTGCGGATGAGAAAACGTTTGGTGTGATTCGAATATGACATTTGAGGCGACGTCTTGTCGAGACGATAATGACAAGTCAAGAGAGACGACATTGTAACAGATGCTTTATGTTTGTTCTCTCCGCGTTTGCCGATCCTTAGCTATGGCCCAACCAAGTTCAAAACAACAAAACAAACATAGTGTCACGCTTTTTCTATACGGTGTGGCAGAAGCATGGTGCGCCCACGAGTAGCTTGTTATTTCATTCTCCATGACAGAGAGTTAGCCCATCGCCACAAAACCTTTCATCCGTTTGAGCGCTAGAGTGCCACAAACAGACACTCACACACTCACAGACAGACACTCCAATTTATAACAACCCTCTTTTTCGTCGTCGGGGTTTAAAAACACCCCCAACACATTAATTAAACCTTACGGCTAAATTTGGTTCAGTTGTTTCCTATTTAGGCTGATAATGTTAATTTTTGAACTACTGAATCGATTTCGCCACCGCAGTAGTCCACCACCAAAAAACCGCATTAAAATCTGTCCGCCTGTGTTTGACTGCTGTTGCTAGTAAGTAAGTTGATAACTTTCGAACTACTGCACAGATTTTAATAAAACATATCTTAGAACCCTTGCAGTGAAGTCCAAGTTACAATTACAAAAACCGCATTAAAATCCGTCCACCCGTTCAACGCTCAAGCGCTAGTGTCACAGACAGATACATACACCCACACACAGACAGATGCTACAAACTTATATTTCCGCATTCTACTTTTTACGGCGAAGTTGCTATTTTAACTTTAAAATGGCAACTACGCCACTTGATTTTGAGGCGGAAAAATTATATTCCGAACTCGTTCGAAAAGGCTTCTTTACGAACCTCGCTACTATGACCCTCGCCTTCGGCTCGTGCCGTAAATATACCTTTGCGACCTCGTAAGAAATCTACTCTTTTTCGTCGTCGGGGTCAAAAAACAAACAGGTATATATTGAACGAGTGCACACTGCCCCACCTGTTCCTCATGACGACGTCGTTCTTGGCGTCCATCTTGCCCTTGAGCTCGTCTTCCAGCGCCGCGGTGCCGTCCTGCAGGTCCTTCAGCTCGAGGATGGCGCGCTCCACGCACTCCTCCAGCTTCTTCAGGTTCTCTTGCAGGTTCACCAGCTCTTGCACCTGCAGGTAGCAGTGAATAACATATCATGGATCAAATTGGGTTCGCATGTGTGGAAACCCTAGCAAGCATGCAGGCAGTGAGGGTAACTACAGGCCACGTTCAGCAACATTTTATTTTAACCCCGGGGTCGTTACCGATAAATCGCGAGATTGATCTGTGAGATCAGTAAGTGAATATTCACTACGCACTACTGATTGATTAGGTCATTGCGGTAGTAGAACGGTGCGGGACATTGTATGTTTTCGTGTACTCTACATAGAAAAAGATTTCATAGTGCGGTCAACATAACATGTAACAAATCTCTCTTGAGCACGAGTCTCACATACCTTCTTCTGTATATTCAGCATCTGCTCCTTCAACTTGGTCTTGTGATCGGCCAGCTTCTGCAGCCGCTTGTTGTGCTCGTTGAGCCGCTTCTGCGACGCCTTCACCTTGGCCCGCAGCGCCGCCACGGACGCCTTCAGCCGCGCTTGCGTCGCCGTCAGCTCGTCCGTGTTGCAGTCGGTGTCGAACCCCACGCACTTGGCGACGATCGTATCGAACTAGAGAAGAGGGTGTGGGGTTAGGACTGCTTCCGACATTCTAAGGGTACGCCACAATGAAAGCGCGGTGAATAGGGGTTTTAGCGGGCGCGACGGCTTGTGGAGGACATGATGTTGTTAATACTAGACTGTGCTCTTAAATGGAGGGTGTAGAAACAAGAAATGGCGGACTCCATTTAAACAGAGAAAAAAGGTATTTTTAAACTTTATTCCAAGAAAATTTGAATCACCGCGCTAGGCGCCCGCCTTAGCCACTTCAGTATGACCACAATTGGTGGTCGCATACGTTTAATGCTTAGTGTGGCCTACGCCTAAGGCGTCGTACGAAGTGTTCCTACTATGAATAGATAGATTTGATTTATTTGACCTGACAGCAGGACAGCATATTAAATTGTTGGTAAGAAAGTAAAGGAGAGTTGTTAACATTACCAGGTTCGAAACGAACACCAATTTTCATAGAAGAAAGCGATGACACAATATTGATGCGAATAAGCGATGCCAAAAGTCGCGTGTGCTGTGGGATGGTCACACCGCAAGCTCCATTATATGCGAATGGCGATGCTAAGTAGTTATCATCATTTTATCATCAGCCTGTTAGGGAACCCGCCGCCGAGTGTAGGCCTCCTCTTATACACGCCACCCGACCCGGTCCCGTGCAGCCCGGGTCTTCTGCTATCCCCACTATGTCATCGGATTTTCAGCAAAAAAATTACCTAAGTAAAAAATAAAATAAAAACTTTTTACCTGTAGAGCTTTTGACTAGAGTAAAATACTAGAGTGAACTCACCGCTTTAGTGGCAGTCTTGATCTCGTTGGTGAATCGATCCAACAGCGGCATATCTCCCTGCATCGCCTTGACCGTTTGCAGTTTCTTCTCGGGCTCGACGAGCGTCGTGTTCAACTCCTCAATCGCTTTGGTTAGATCGGCGACGGTCTGTGGGCATGAAGACAATGCAGCAATATTTGCCATGAAATTGTATTGTGAATATGGTGGTAAACATAAACATTTACATAATATGCTCGTACACTGCTTCTGGCCCCACACTAGGATACCCTGTTTCGTGGAAGCCAAAAACAGCGACGTCACAAATATTTAAACATACAAGAAATGGGGATATTTTTTTTCTTCTACCCCAACCGGGGTTCGAACCAAGGACGAACAGTGGTCCAATGTAAAGAGGCATAAAATTACGTTTGGTAAGTACATGTAAATATCTACATCTACAGTAATAAATAAACGTTGACCTTGACTTATTGAGTTTTGGACCTCTCGCTTGGGAAGCCCCTCCTGGCCCGCAACACCAGAGATTCCGCCACGGTGTGAGGATGCAACTGATGCAATGCTAACCTATCTTCACATCTTTTTATATACGGGGTTGTAGATGCACAGTTGCACCCAGCTTCAGCCAGCGATTAATTTCCCCTTTTTGCGTGACTAGGGGTGGGCCTATCGTCGCAGTTGAATTTGCGCCCATCGGACCCAATAATTCATTGTTGTGGGCTTACATTATCAGTTTACACCTATTTTAATAACAATACACATTCGGCTATACTGTTGTGACCTACCTTATCTACCCCAGCCAGCCTAGCCTCCAGCGCGGGTATATCCTTCTCCTTCAGCTTGGCGGACTTCTCGCTCACAGTCTTCAAACCGAGCAGATCGTCCTTCTGTGCCGATGCCTTCTGCAGCTCCTCATTAACCTTCTCCAAGTTCGCGGGTACGTTGAGGACCTTCGTGGTGAGGTCCGTGATGAGGTCTGATACCTGGGAATGGGGCGGATGCATAGAGTTGTTAAGTTACAGTTAGTGACGGTGTCCAAAGCTAAAATGATTAGAAGTTACCAGAGGGTACAAGCGTAAACAGTTCAAAGATGTGACTGCAGCTTTAAAATTGTTACATTTAATTGTGAAGGTTGGGAAGATCTCAGAAAAAATAAAATATGCGTTAATACGATTATTTTATTTTTTCTGAGATCTTCTGATATATTCTTATATTATATTCTCTACTGCCTATTAATATAGGCAGAAGAGAATACTATACCATCGCTATAGTCAAGCGAGAACCAATACTACATTGTTGTAGAGGCTGGAAAGTGAGCACTAGATGGACGAGTGAGTTTGAGAGCTTTTAACTACTACTGCGAGGAAATAAAATTAATGATGCAGAAAAATATTTTTTAGATAAATTAGGTTTGGAATCCCCCATTTTGCTCCGCCTGGCGGAGTCCCTCTCAGATGAACGACTCTTTCGTCCGCCATCTACCTCAATTGACAGCTCAAGTCAGGCACGCCTTAACCGACGCGACGGCATGACGAATGCTATGTCGGTGAAAACTGAAATGGGATGTGACAGAACCAGGACCGAAATGTTTTTTGGTCCTCCTGGGAAACTATTCATTGTTTTGCGGCCTATTACTGACCATCTTTTGCCACATTTTCGAGCAGTGGACTGAAAACATTATTTCTTTCCTACGAATCTTAATGGTCCTTAATCAACTTAGATATAAAGTTCCTAAATTTATGTTATTAACTATTTATCTTTTATTGGTTGATTCCATTGTTAGTTATGGAATTGAGTGCTATGGTTCGACTTTCAAAACTCATATGGACAAAATTGAAACTTTAGAAATTAGATTTAAAAAAAACTACTGGTAAACAAAGAAACTAAAGCCAAACTAAATCATGACTCTATAGTCATGATTTAGTTTGGCTTTAGTTTTTTTGCTTTCTATAAAGCTGTTTAAGGTATGCAATATCCTTCCAGCATCGTTAAAATATAAACACGCTGTAGCCGTCAGCAACCATGGCAGTCAGAACCATAAAATACCCATGCAGCACGGTCTCATGTAGCTCAAGGAAATTTTGAAACTACAAAAGTAAATAACTACTTTGGCGGTAGAATGCTAAAAAGACAGATACCTAGATTATTGAATGAAATGCCATCTCTTATTTATTAGACTTGAGAAGAACAGAAAAAATTTTCAGTCATGTATAAAACATACCTTCTGGATAGTATCATAAGTACCTAACTGCCTACATAAATAATTAATGTATTTTCATTACTTTAAAACATAGAACTTCCTACTTAGCTACTTACATGTTATTTGTTATATGTCATCCATCATAATTGTATTCGAAAATTTCTGTGTCAACAACTCCACAATACTTGTTCCTTCCTAGATATGTATACCTAATCGTCAATTTAAGTTAATCTTAATATGAAGTGCGACTCCCGACCCACAGACAAACCATACTTACAATTGGTTTTGTGGGATGTATGCGTTGCCCATAAGATTTGTTTTCAAAGCTGTTCAGGCTTCTCGGCACCCAATGACCTCGCAGGGGCCCATCAGCTACGAGGTAGCGTAGCGATCAGATGCCAAGAAGTGTGAACGTCGGCGATTCACCGAGCTATTAATTATGAATCTATCTGACCTGGTCTGTGCTTCGTTCCCGTCAAACTCCTGTCTCTCTGCAAGGCCCGGGTGCACCCTAGGCTCTTCTTGGTAGACAGGTTCTTCAGCCAACCAGGTATGGCTGGCAGGCCAGCTTCGACGAGCACAGTGTTCCAACACAGGTTATGTTACGTGGGAAAACCAATCGGCCACGTAAATGCGAACTTTATCTGGTTCGGGGAACCACAATACACTCAGCTATATAGACAATCCTGAGGGGAACCCGAATACATTCCAGATGGCTTGCGATTTAAATTCAATGCCCTAATCAATACGCGTCTACATTGCGAGGGCTTTCGTCTGTCAGTTGTCAAAAACTGCAAAGTTGGCAGCAACGTCAAATTCAAAATGGCCGTTCCGAAACCATCGATCGAATATCGATTTGGAATCGAACAATCACCCGCCCGGACAGGCACCCACCTGTCCCCTAATCTACGGGCAGCCGAGACAACGTTGCTACCGCTCGTTTTAGAACCGAGCCTCCTACTAGAACCTCTGCAGACCGGGGGGTCCCGTCCTTGCCAGGGAACAAGTTAACAATGCGCCCCCTGCGCCAACGTAGTGGCGGTAGGTTAGCATCCTTAACCAGAACGAGGTCACCAACACTAGGGGGGCTGGTTTTGTCAGTCCACTTAAGGCGCTGTTGTAAGATATGCAGATACTCGAGCGACCAACGCTTCCAGAAATTCTGAGTAAACTGCTGCAACATCTGGTACCTTGACAACCGATACAATTTCACTCCCTCGAAGGGGTGCTCGGGCAACGCGTTAAGTGGCTGTCCTATCAAGAAATGGCCTGGGGTCAGAGCCTCCAGGTCATTTGGATCCGAGCTGAGCGGACACAACGGTCGCGAATTGAGAACGGCCTCGATCTTACAAAACAATGTCGCGAGCTCCTCAAAAGTCAGCGCGGTCTGACCTACTATACGCCCCAAGTGCGTCTTAGCTGACTTAACTACGGCCTCAAAAATCCCACCCCAGTGGGGGCAACTCGGTGGGCTGAAGGTCCACTGTATACCCCGACGGGAGAGGGCTGTTCCAATATCCACTTTATTTACATTCAAAAAGTTGACTATCTCTCGTAAGTATCGTTCCGCACCGACGTAGTTAGTGCCGTTATCAGAGCGGATCAAAGTTGGAAGTCCCCTTCGAGAAACAAACCTATCCAAACAAGCAATGAAAGCCTCTGTCGAGAGATCAGCAACGAGCTCGAGATGTACCGCCTTGGTGGATAAACAAACAAACACACATGAGCTATACCGGTCCAGCAGAAACCCGGCGTCAGGGTCCTCAGCCTTCTGGGTAACATGCACGGCCGCTCTGGGGCCATGATCCGAAGATACTACTACATGGCTGTGGGGCCAGTCCGATTCTCTCCTGGCAAGCCAGGGTGGTCCCCACCACAAATGGTGTCTAACGAGTTCAGGAGCCCGACATCCCCTGGATGCACAATCAGACGGGTTCAATTCTCCTGGTACATGTCTCCAGGTCAGTGGGACCTCAGACGACACAATCTGGGAGACCCGGTTCGCAACAAAAACCTCTAAGTTATGGACCGAAGCCTTCAGCCAGCACAAAACAATCTGGCTGTCCGTCCACGCGTACACCGTATCCTCCAAAACCACTGACCCACGCAACACTGTTAGAGTGTGATTCAAAAGTTTGGTCAAAAGAGCAGCCCCGGACAGTTCCAGTTTTGGAATCGTCATCCTTGTCCGAATAGGCGCTACCTTGCTTTTTGCCAAAACCAAACGCACGTCGACCTCCCCGGTGGAGGTGACGGTTCGCAAATAAACCGCTGCCGCAAACCCTCGTTCAGAGGCATCACAAAACCCGTGAAGGGTTGCCCTGTAATCCCCAGCAGGGACCAATTTCCTCGGCAGCGATACATTATTTATATTGAGGCCCAACCATTTTGCTAAATCGTTCGATACAATGCAGCCCTGAGCTCCAGAATCTAATAGGGCGCGAACGTATGTTGGGTTGCCCGCCAAATCCCAAACAAGCACAGAGGCGATCGGTAACACCACCGTCTCCGGTTGGGGGGCAACAAATTGTTGGGCCGCAAATTCCTAGCGAGGGCCCCCGGGGCCCCACTGTGCCTGTAACCGATCAGGTAGGCAGCTATACGCCAGAGGGTCCCATTGTACAAATGGCCCACGCGCCGGTTCCATTGCCACCCTACGACGCCCCCCGAAGGGGGGTGGGCGTGAATTCAACCGTGGCCGCTCCATGAGCGGGGGGGACATCACATGCGACCGACGAGGACGAGGCGAAGAGCGGGGCGACAACTGAGGCGGCGTCCGAACCGCATCCGCATAGCTCGAAGGTGTCCCATGCCACCCGCCCGTTACGGCCTGCTCAACATACCCAATGTCCCGCTGAGTCGGATGCTGAGTCGCAACCGAAAACTCAGGGCCCCCCATGTGATGACCCTGAGTGCGGCCCTGCACCCCTGGGTGGCTGCGTGCTTGTGGCCCCATTGCCCGCTGAATCGGATGCTGAGTCGCAACCGAAAACTCAGGGCCCCCCATGTGATGACCCTGAGTGCGGCCCTGCACCCTAGTACTGCCCTGTGCACGTGGGGACGTTGGCCCCTGAGTTGCGCTCCGAGTCGCAAACGAATTCTCAGGGCCCCATGCCGTATCACCCTGGGTACGGCCCTGTGGACGTGGGGACGTTGGCCCCTGAGTTGCGCTCCGAGTCGCAAACGAATTCTCAGGGCCCCATGCCGTGTCACCCTGGATACGGCCCTGTGGAGGCTGTTGGCCGGACCGGTTCATGCACAACAGATTGTTGTGGGCCCCACCACAATATCCGCACATTTTTGTGCGCGTGCAGTACCTAGCCATGTGTGGCCCGAGGCACAGGAAACACCAGCTCCGCTGCTTGGCCATCCGGCGCCGTCCCTCAACCCTAAGTTCCCCGAACTTATTGCAATTGGCCACAGCATGGCCAATCTGCCTACAACATGGGCAGGTCTCACTATGTGGGGTCAATGCACTCACAGTCCCATATGACTGCCGGTTGGTGCGGTCCTTCCTCGTCGGAGAGCCCCTACTCACAGCGCTCCCGGCAGCTCTCTGTGGCTCCGAAGGATGGGTGACCGTCAACCCCAAATTCTCTGCCCGTCGAGCCTCCTCTTCCAAAAATCCGACCAAGTCGGAGAAGGCGGGCAGGTCCTCGGCCGACCTCCCGTGAGACTATTCGAAACGAGTCTGCACGTCAGCGGGTAGGCGGGAAAGTACAATGTACAGCAGTAGGTACGACCATTCACCAACCGGAAGTCCAAGATTCTCTAGAGCCTTGGTGACGGACAACAATGGGTTCAAAACCTCCGTCTGTATGGCCCCGACCTTGTTCACAACCGGGATACTAAACAAACAGTTCAGTTGGGCATCGGCCAACCTCCGTTTGTTATGGTAACGTCTGACCAACAATTGTCTGGCCGTTTCATAGTTACCCTCCGTAACTGTCAAATGAGCGACCAGCTCCCTAGGCTCACCCCTCAATGCTGCCACCAGCTGAGCCATCTTGACAGACTTGGTAATGTCCGATCGCATGTGCACCAAACTGTCGAACAGATTGATGAAGCTCATCCATTCACCGGACACTCCGTCAAAAGTAGGCATAGTTATGGCCGGTAACCTGGACCCTGAACCCTGAAGCGGCAGAGGTGCTTCAATGTCACCACCATGGCTGGACTCGCGCTGTCTACGTATGTCCGCAGCCTTCTGCGTGATAGCAGCTGCCATCTCCATACATTGGTCGACATCCCCTAGCAACCGTGACAGCCTGTCAGGTGCGCAACCATCAACTGATTCCGCCTGCGCGGACAATTCGAGCACCCTGTTGTAACGTTCCTTAACGTCCATAGACCGCTCCAATACCACATCATGCCTATCTAAACGGTCTATCAGACCGTGTGCGGAGGAAAACCATCTGAGTTCCTTAGAAACACCCTTCTGGATTTCAGATAGCGACATGATCGGAACGATACTTACTCACAATTTGCAGTAACTCAATTTTATTGGACCCTCCAGTCTATAACCCAAACGAGGGAACCCTAAACCACAACTTAAACAATGCTGTTTTCCTTAAACAATAGGAACCGAGTTTTATATCTATATAAATTCTGTAATACAATTTAGTTTCCCTTTATCATTATAACACACACAGATAGTCAATATTAGTTCAAGTTATAAATTGCTATAAACTGAAAACAATGTAATAGCCTGCTATCAATAGATGTAACTACTTATGTTACCAAACATTCATTAGCATTACTAGACCACTAATAGATTGACTAACTGGTACTTCAATGCAAATTTCAATTCACCTACAATGTACCTAAGTTGAGTCACATCTCAGTACAACTGGTCATTTAGGGAAAACTGTAATATCTGTCTGTCTACTACCAGCAATAGACTTATAGCTTACAATACTACCAATCTATGTGGATACAGGAACAACACCAAGTTAGCTAATAACCGCCTATACCTACAGATTGATAGTCCCAAATCGTGGGTTCCTGGAGCCCTTGACGGCTGCAAATCTCAGGAAACCACGCTCTTGCTACCAAAAATGTTCAGGCTTCTCGGCACCCAATGACCTCGTAGGGGCCCATCAGCTACGAGGTAGCGTAGCGATCAGATGCCAAGAAGTGTGAACGTCGGCGATTCACCGAGCTATTAATTATGAATCTATCTGACCTGGTCTGTGCTTCGTTCCCGTCAAACTCCTGTCTCTCTGCAAGGCCCGGGTGCACCCTAGGCTCTTCTTGGTAGACAGGTTCTTCAGCCAACCAGGTATGGCTGGCAGGCCAGCTTCGACGAGCACAGTGTTCCAACACAGGTTATGTTACGTGGGAAAACCAATCGGCCACGTAAATGCGAACTTTATCTGGTTCGGGGAACCACAATACACTCAGCTATATAGACAATCCTGAGGGGAACCCGAATACATTCCAGATGGCTTGCGATTTAAATTCAATGCCCTAATCAATACGCGTCTACATTGCGAGGGCTTTCGTCTGTCAGTTGTCAAAAACTGCAAAGTTGGCAGCAACGTCAAATTCAAAATGGCCGTTCCGAAACCATCGATCGAATATCGATTTGGAATCGAACAAAAGCAATAAAGTTCTATTCTATTCTATTCTACGTATTTCCGTCACGTAAAAATAACACTGGATTCAATACAGAATGTATGGAAGCCATCGTTCTTTTTACGTAACGGTAACTGTATGGTACACACAGTATTTGCGATAATGCTAAATGCTATGTTGCATTATTGTAGACTTTCTTGCAATTTACAGATATTTAGAATATCCACTTCTCCCTACAGCATTTCCCTGTCAACACACAAGGGTGTGAAAGAGCTGTCACTTACCTCAGACTGAGCTTCAAAGCCCCTGTTGCAGAGAGGACAACAGCTGTTTTCCTGTAGCTGCTCCTTGTATTTATTGATGATGAACAGTGACGACTGCAGAAGATTTTGGTCGTGCTGAAATACAGATATAATAAGCAAATAAATATCTCATAAGCACACAGTACAATAAAAATAATCACATAATCTTGGTCTGAACTATGTTCATAGTCATTCATGAATAAGAATCACCATTGATTTGTTTGGTTATACTACTAGAGAAGGAACTGAGAATGTTCACTCCAAGAAGCGCAGGGATCTAGGGAGGTACAGATAACGCAAGGTTTCTTGGCGTGTGAGCGAACTGTCACCTCTCTCTCTCGCCCATGAATGCATCTGTCTTGTAGCCATGTGCCGCTACTCCCTCCAGGCGACATTCAGTAGCCAACGAAATGTGTGTGTCTAACCAGAGGAAAGTTAAAGTAACTACTAAAGGAATGTAAAAAAATACACAAAACATTCTGAGGCATTTTTTACAATACTTTAAACTCAAAACTCAAACTCAAAACGTTTATTCTGTAAATAGGCCACAAGGGCACTTTCACATGTCATTTCATTTCATTTTTTACAGAACATTTGGTATTATTATCATATTATCAGAAAAAAAAAAGTACTTAATTATTGTTTCTGAGAGATGTAAAGAGTCTCAAATGTCATAATAAAATAATTAAAATATAAATAACAGAGATGTATAGTCTCTTTAGTCAATAATACAATGATAATAGGAGATGTAAATGGTCCCCACAGTCAAGAGTTGTATAATTAAATTAATCTTTGGAGGTGTAAAAGGCCTCCAAGTGTCCAGTAAAAGAAACTCTGGCAGTGAGGATGCTCACAATTAATTAGAACAATTCAGTCCCAAGCATTTTTATCGTCTATGTACTCTTTAATACTGTAGTAAGCTTTAGAAATAAGATTTTGCTTGATGTATTTCTTGAACTTATTAATTGATAGATCTGTCAAAGTGCTTGGGAGTTTATTGTAAAATCTTACACAATTACCCTTGAACGAGTTTTTTATTTTATGGAGCCGAGTAGTGGGCACTGCAAGTTTGTCCTTGTTTCTAGTATTAAAGTTATGTATATCACAGTTTCTTCGAAAGTTAACAATGTTCTTATGGACATACATAATATTCTCGTAAATATATTGACTATGGACTGTCAATATATTTACTTCTTTAAACTTATTTCTAAGAGAATCTCTATTATTCATTTTATAAATCGCACGAACAGCCCGCTTCTGCAGCACAAAAATAGTATTTATGTCAGCAGCACTGCCCCAGAGCAGAATACCGTAGGACATAATACTATGAAAATAAATAAAATAAACTAATCTGGCTGTTTTTAAATCTGTCAAGTGACGGATTTTCCTGCATGCAAAAGCTGCAGAGCTCAGTCTGTTCGATAGCTTATCAATATGCTATCGAACATAGCAATATGCAATATAGCTTATCAATATAGCTTTATTATCTCCCCCGTCGAAAGTAACTGTTACGAATCCAGTAGGGTCTCCCACCCACCTTGAGTTTTTCGTAGGTAGCGTTGAGTTTAGTGAGCGTGGCCTCGTACGTCTGCGTGCCGCAAGCCTTGTACAGCTGGTCCTCTGCGGCGGTCAGTTCGGCGCGGCGCTCGTTCAGAAGCTCGCGAACGTGCTTACGGTCCGCCTCCGTTCGCGTCACCTGTCGAACAAACGAGTTGGAGTATTAGCTCGGGTCGTGGATGTTGTAGGTTCGTGTGTGAACACGACGAAACCTTTTCAAATAGGTCAGACACAAATGTGATATGTGCTTGGGGCGAAGCTAAATCAAAAAGACTTGGTCAATTATGCAGTAGAAATAATAATAATGACTCGCTGTGAAAGTAATCGCAACCCCAACAAACCTGTGCCTGCTTACGAGTAATAAATTTATTTACGTGTTCATTACATATAAAAATCTCGCGAGTAAATTTATTTCAGTTTAGTGTACAAGTTACCTACAAGCCACGGAGTTACGCGCGAGTTACGGGATACACAGAATAAATGTACATATTTCCTTTATTTCTTTAGACACACTGACCTCCTTGTCTTTTCCCTTCAGCTTCTTCTTGACAGCCTCCACCTCACTGCGAGTCTCACTCTCCACCTTATTGACTGCGAGAGCGAAGTTACTCTCCGGCATGGAACCCAGCAGCTCCACGATCGCCGACTTGTGCTTGTTCTGAAGAGTTTGGAACTGTTTCTCTTTGCCTCTCAGCTGCTCTTCGAGTATCTCCTTCTCTCTCAGGGTCGAGCTCTGCTTGCGGATTTTCAGAATCTGGAAATTAATGGCGGTTTGGATATTTACAATTAAGTTTTACTTGACTCTGTATAATTTTGTCTTTAAATCAAATACTATTTTGTACTAAACTATGCAATTTTTGTACAAAATGACAATGGAATTTAAATACGCCAGTTTCATATCCGTGGTTGCGTCAGATCGCCGATACAAAATTAAAATAATCAGTCAAGTGCGGGTCGGACTCGCACACGAAGGGTTCCGTACCATCGTAAAATAAAACTTAACCACTAAAAATAATAAAACAAGAGAAAAAGATAATAATATTCTATTGTGTCCGAACGTGGATTCGCTCCTAGAACCGTAAGATTGCGAAACCATTATCAAAACAATTGCGCCACCACAACCATGTGATGATGCAAAATCTACGATAATATTTGAATCACGTTATGGTTTGTTATATCGAGGGTTGTTTAAAACACCCCTTTAATTTATAAAATCTCGTGTAGTTAATTACAGAAATACCCCTGCTGTGAAAAGTTCAACCCACTAGCTATCACGGTTCATTAGATACAGGCCGCTGACGGACGGACGGACGGACAGCGGGGCTTGGTATCAGGGTCCCGTTTGGACCAAAAATGAATCGCGTTGCGTTAGTCCCACTAATACTCTGAAATGACCTTTGCATCTCTTCTCAGTCCTCAGTCCGGAGGAGATGTAGGTTAAAAGAAAATAAGGATAAAGAAACATCCTAAAACTATTACATCTTTTGTATGGGCAGTTCGTCATTTTTCGCTAGATGGCGTTGGCGATGGCGGATCGTGTTGCAAAGGGTTAGAATGTTGGTTGGCGCGACGTGTAATACTCCCAACAACGTATCGATATGGGCTTAGTGCCTGAGTACGACAAGACAATGATGATTTTAAATGATGGGCGAACAGTTTTCTCACCAGAAACTATAAGAATATCAAAATTGCGTTACCACGGGTAAATAATAATACGATAATTGTGCCTAGGAGTTGTTTGTTGTGTTCACAGCAGATTGTCTTGATCATCAGATTAGTGTAAGGTTACCTTGTCGGTGATGGCTTGCTGCTCCTGGTCTTGGGTCTCGATGGTCTTCTCCTCCTCATTGATCTCGGTCTGCAACTCATCGGTGTTCAGCTCAGCAACCGCCGCATCGTACTCTCTGCGAAGAAACCAGATACACATGGTAGGTACGACATTTGTGGTGATGGTTGTTCTAGAAGGAGTCTTAAGATATCTTATTGTAAGTCTTGTACCAAATTTATTAAGCTGTCTCTAGCGCAAAAAGACTGTCTGAACCAAAGTAGTAAACTAAAAACCCAGATGTATTGACATGTAGTGAAAATACATAGTCAGGTCATAAGTTCTGTCACATGTGCAATATGAAATAATTTAGACATGTTTATTATTTATGTAAATATTTATATAGCAAAATGAACTTAATAAAACATAGATTCTTATGGTAATAAAGTTTATTCAAAATGACCCCCGCGATTTTGAATACAGGCCTTTATTCTGCGCGGCCAGTCGTCTATCGCAGCACGAACGAGGTCCATGTCAATATCGGCGGCTGCCTTAATCAAGGATGCCTTGAGTGACTCCAAATCAGGATGAGGCTTTGAGCAGGCCTTTTCCTCCAGTTAGATTAGTTAGATTACAAGTGTTGCCATATCTTGTAATCTAACTAATCTAACTGGAGGAGGGCCAGTCTTCGTGCCGGATGAAGTCGATTTAACGCGCCGCCAGCCAGTCTTGTATGCTTTTCGCTCTATGAGCTGCCGCAGAATCTTGTTGGAATACCCAGTGCCTGTTATTAAACATGATATGAGAAACAGGTTCCACAAGGTTCTTGAGGACTGTATTTTGATACACAACTGCATTAGTTTTTACGCCTTTCTCACAAAAATGTACCTCAGTTAAGCCCCAATAAGAGACTCCCAACCAAACCATGAGCGAGGATGGAAAATGACCTCGTTGGACACGCGGAATACGGTTGCTCGCTTCTTCACTGCTTTGTGCGTACACCTTATCATTTTGTTTGTTGTAGCTCTCTTCCACGGTGAAAATTTTTTCGTCCGAAAAAAGAATTTCCCGATGCTTTTTTCCCGCGTACCGCTTCAACAAAGCGCGGCATCTCTTCAGTCTCAGGTCCATTAAATGAGCGTCCAAACGATGTCCTGTTTTTCTTCGATTTGCCCTAAGCCGTAAGTCTTCATTTAACACCCTTTTCACCGTGGTCCTGCTTAACCCCATCTGAAGGGCCAACAGTTTCTGCTTACGTATGGGATTTCTTTGAATTCGCGCCTTCATAGCTTTTATCACTGCTGGAGTCCTAACAGAGCGAGGGCGACCACTTCTTGACCTGTCATCTATACTAGAGTCTTCATTGTATCGTTTTATGGTACGATAAACGAAACTTTTGGTTATATTCAAATTTTTCAGTAAGTCGAAAATCTGAATTGGCGCGTAATCGCAAAGATGCAACGCAATAACTGCGACACGGTCTTCTTTAAGTGTCCACTCCATATTTAAAAATGAGGAAAATTCTAAAAAGTACACATTTTTATTTTCATGAAAAACTCGAAATTCGAATTCAATAAACTTTTTTGTGGCCAGCGTTCTAAATTCAAAAGTTTTTATTGTGTGACAGAACTTATGACCTGACTGTGTATATCGTCTATACTACAATGGCGAGAGCACATTAAGATGAAATCTTGGTAGATTGACTGTAGGCCAAACACCTTTTACGAATATACAACTTAACCACAGAGTTGTAGTAAATGATGTTAAACGGACTGAAGGCAAATAGACATTTTAAATTTTTCAGCCAATCAGGTGCCGCTATTTTGAATAAATGTTCGATTGAAATGGCTGATAAATTTGACCGCTCTTTCAGAAACTAGGGGTATAGGTGGCAAGGAAACTTACTCTTCGGCCTTCTTCATAGTTTCTTCCATGGAGTCGAGCTTGGCCTTGGAGGAGTGCACGTCGGCGATCTCCTTGTTGGCTCGCGTGATATCCTTGTTCAACTTGCGTATCTCGGCTTCCTTGCTCGTGATGCTGTGCTTGTGACGCGTCTGGAACATTCCTTCATTTGAATCGACTCAACAAACAATGGGACCGATGCTGAGGGCGACACAACTAAACTAAACTAACCCTTAAGCAAGCATACATTCCGATGTTTCCCATATCGAATGTTCGGTGCTGTAGCCAGGTTTCGGCAGTATTAACCCCGCAATCTGTCAAAATACACTCTTACTATGGGCTCAACACCCCCGACTCGGTGTAAACAACCGTATGTGGTACTGGCACACTGACAGCCATTTGAATTTCGATTTCCATTGGATTTTGCTTATTTTTTTGCCTATTTTCTCAAAAAGAAATAACTAAGAATTTAGGGATTATTTAAAAAAAATTAGATCCTCGCAACAAGCCCTTTCATTAGACATGTCACACATGGTTTGGAAAACTTTTTTAAAATTCCTTATTTGCCCTGATCGTGCCCCCCTATTTAACCCTTTATTTAACCCATGAGGCAAAATCGGTCGATATCGACCGCTTACCCATACTCACTAAAGTCGCTCTTATTCACATAATTATTATAAATTTTTAACCGTATGGTTTTCCGAGTATTTGATAAATGAGCAAAGGTCTCGAAAGTGACTGATCATTACAGAATGCATCCATTTCGCGGTCGCTATAAAGACCTATGAGCGTGTCCATATAAGAAAATAGCTCGCATTTTTTCACGATTGGATTTCTCAAATTTTTCGTGATAAATATGCATTAAAGGGTATGTAATATGCTAGGTACAACACTATAAACAACAATGCAGTTTGCGTTTTAATACTAGTACTCCACATATTTATGCTAACCCCATTTCAGTTTTGCAATGCATTTGTCGTGTTTTGTTTCTATTAATCAAGATATTCTACTGAAATTTTATGAGGGGTCAGGCATATAATTGTATTTTGGGGTCACATCAACAAATATTTATTGCAAATTTCTGCTAAGATTATATACGTCGCTATTTTCAAAATATTGGTTAGAATTTCGTATTTTTTTTTTACATTTTCACCTAAAATTTTCAGACGCCTCCAAAAAATAACCTGCGCGCCAGAGACCTCGACAATCTCGAAAATTAATGAAAAATTACTGATTTGCCTCGTTTTATTTAACATTTACCTATAATTACAGATGTATATACTCTAAGTTGAATAGAAAGCTCACTGGTCACATGGTTGACCACCAGCTTTTAGCTTTTTCGGTGTGACATACATTTTGAGAAATTACTTTATCTGTTTAACCCACAGAGCAACCATATTCAAAAATCAAACAGATTGGCCAAAAAAAAAAAATTGCAATAAAGGGTTAATTAAACTATACATTTCACATATTACTTTCTGTAATATTTAAATAAAGACCTACATTACGTTTTTTATTTTATGTTAGGATCAGTAAATTCAGAGATAAGGGGAGAAATAGTCTTTTTTGCTATTTTCTTAAATATTTTAAATTAAGCATTATGTACAGGTTTATGAAAACAATATATGCATTTGAGTCCTCGCAGCAAGCACTTTCATTAGACATGTCACACGACACGGTTTACAATAGTAGTTTATGTGACTGATGCATAATGGAGGGCATTGAAACGCGAGAGTGGGTTTATGAAACTCGCCTATAAAATCACTCGACAGTTTTAATGCCTAATTATGTACAGTTACATACACTAGTTTATCTACACATATATCAGAAGCTCTCTATGATGTGTTCAGGAACCGCATGTTCGACCGGCATTGTGGCATTGATAAATTGCTCTGCACTTGTTTAGCTTGTCCAGTAGTACCATCTTCACAGACAAACTAGGGGCGGCACGCAGGCGGACGTCGGCGTTCGAAATTTGAATGTCAGATAAGAAATGAGTTTTTAACAAAGTAGTATAGTATTATGCTGGTCGTAACGTACGGTTTTTGGACGCAGTAAAGAGGGTTTTTGATACGCGTGTAGGTAAAACTTTTTTATTTTTATTTGCCCACCAAAATTGCCCCCTAAATTGGAAATGTACTTGCTTACGTCACAAGTTCGTGTTTGGGTCACATAAATAACTTAATCCGTTTTTTTTTTCCATTTTAAGGTAAGGAACCCAAAAAACTACTAAAACTAAAAGTGCATGTTACACACGTCGTAAAATAAAAAAATATATACAATCGTTCTTACTAACTATTAGGATATAGCACTAGCACTTACAAGTGAATCACGGCTATCATCGACTGCTTTCTGCAATGCTTTCTCCTCAGTGTCAGCCTCAGCCTTCTGCTCCTTCAGGTCGGAGTTCAAGCCCTTCAATTTGTCGGTGATAGCGGTAATGCCTTCCTGAGCCTCTTCTGTTGTCTCGACGCTGCTGATTTCCATTTCTGTTAGAAAAACGTAAGCGTTTAAAAGCATTCACGTACATTGCCTATATCCTTCTCTAGGAAGCCCTTGTGCCGTGGCAATCGGGGTCTCAAGGTTTCGTCTTCATCGAGGTCAAATTCCGGCAGTCTGGCTTGTGGGGCATAGCCTCTTGATTCTCTTCCAAAACTTACAAGTTAGCCTTCAGTAGCAAAGGATTGTAATTTTACTTCATAAAGTTAGCATGTTGACAAGATTGCCCTCCTCATAACTGACGAACTTAACTATTCACTTGACTCCGTACTTACCAGCAACCTGCGCCGTCTCAAAGACCATCTTATTTCGGCGGTCCATCCGCTCTTGGTTCTGGCTCTCGAGTAACACAAACTTGTTGTACTTGGCCTCGTTTGAGGACATCTCGTTAGCGGTCTTCTCTTCCTCCTTGTTGAAGCTGAACACCTTCTTGTGGCACTCGTCCATGTCCTTCTTCTTCTGCTTGGCAGTTGCGCTGTAGGTCGCTGGGAGGTAAGGTAAGGTAACAATAAGTCTTTTGCTGTTTCGTAAAGCAACTCAATGTCATGTATCAACCAGGGAAGATATTCTGGTGGGAATAATCCTGTTTACTACTTACAGATCTTTTCCTGCAGTTCCTCCGTGGTTCCCTCGAAAAGAGTTTTGATGGCTTTAGTAAGCTCCTGTTCCTGATTCTTGTTATGTTCAAGTCTGGAAATAAATGACACATATTTAGTAGTGTCTAGGTTTAAAATGATCTTCTTAAACTGTAAAGATGGCCATGAATCGTTGCGGCGATGTGCTGGCCCCCTGCCACGCAAAATGGACTATTGTATAACTGGCAAACTGTACAGATGTCCATGAATCATCAGAGAATAATCATCTCAAAATGATGTACGATCTTAAGAAATCAAAGAATTTTAAGTTTTTTTTACTCACTTTGTCTTTATCTTCTCCTTTTTCGTCTCGAAAGTGATAAGATTCTTCTCTAATGTTACGATGGCATTGATTTTCTCTGTGATCGGAGTCAGTTCCGTGGTCAGCTCGCTCACTTTTAACTCTGCTTCAGAAATATTTGTTTCTGTGTTCACACATTCTAGTTTCTTCTTGTCAAGTTCTTCTTTTTTCTCCGTGAGATGCGCCACTTCTTGATCTGCGCAAAATGTATATCATATATAGATGTATATAGATGATCTTAAACCGGCTTGTTGATCTTAAGTGGTGTAACCAACCCGACTTTGTTTTATATATTTAGATATTAACACACTGCATTAAGGTACTTATTTAAGTAGTCTTTTATATTATTGTATACATACTTAGCCTAATTTTCTATATTTATATATTCAGTAGTTAGGGTTTTAGATAGATCGGATATATTATATACATATTATAGTATGTTTCTATTTGTATGCACAATTCTGCCCCCACTTGATATACTTCTCCTGTCCAACCTTGATTTGCTTGAAGAAATCTCTTGTTAGAGATAAGCTTGCCTTTATACATAAGTTTTCCTCCATTAGTCGCCTTTATCTTATAAGTTTTCTGAATATGTTAATTGCAGTACAATAAATAAATTATGCAATTAGGGAATTTACAACTCAATATTTTTATAGCTGTTTTTAATGCTCATCATATATAACATAAATAATTAGGCCAAAACAGTCTATTGTACATCCAAATTATAGAAAATTATTTGTTAGTGCCAATGAAGAAACGAATCTAATGTGGCGCTAATACTTGCAGTGACAGTAACAGCTAATAGGGTCAACAAAAAATCATAAAGGAAAAAGTATTAGAGATATCGTTTTAAATGACCCGAGCGCGAAGCTCTTGTGAAGTGTCTCCGTTTCAGCTTGGGCACAAATGCTTTCGTAAGTCTGTCTGGATTTCCGGCTGTTCTCCTCTATTGGTCGCAGTTCTCAACCGATTCTCTAAAATGTTTGTGAGAAGGTTCGATATTATTTGAAAGTGAAAGTTTTTGTTTATTTTTTTTTTGGAAATATTGGATATGGGGATTGATAATGTAAAAACACATACATAGTCGGTCCGTAAGTTCTGTCAAAAATATTTTGCCGCATAGTAAATAATACCAAGTTTTATTTTATTTAATACTATATATGGTTTGATAGCTCATTAAATACTGATAAATTAGAACGATTATTGGATTTAAATGCTTAAAGCCATATTACACAAATGCTAGTTTCTTCAGAGATTTTGCACTTTTTTACCCAATCAAAAATACGGACGTGATTCACTTTATCTTTTTTCCATGACTCTTAAAACCTTTCAAACTTACGTGAGATTTTAGTCAGAACCCTCCCTGAACCCGTTACCTTCATTTTGAAGCATAAGATAACTAGGTCTGGGTAAAACTAATTTTCATATTCACATTTTACGTACCTAGTGTACTTGTTACCCACAAGATCATTTTTATACGTTTTTCTGAAAACGTAAAAAGTACGTAAAGTTCTCTTTGGGAGCAGTTGAAACTGAAAGCTAACAGAAAATCAAATGCTAGTTGTTAAGCATGGTCTAAAATCGAGGTTTCAGAATAAATAAAAAAACCGGTCAAGTGCGAGTCTAAATCGCGCACGAAGGGTTCCGTACCACCGTTCAATGGAAGCGATGGTGTGGAGTGAATAGTTTGGATTTTACACAGCAAAATATTGTTTACAAAGTTATTGGTGCGGTTACTTTCACACTCCATGTACGTAACCAGGTGCATCCATAAGTTTGTATGTGGTATTGAAAGAATTGTTGTATGGGAGCCCCCTTAAATATTTCTTTTATCCTGTTTTTTAGTATTTGTTGTTATAGCGGCAACATAAATACATAATCTGTAAAAATTTCAACTCTCTAGCTAGCTAGGTTCTTGAGATACAGCCTGGTGACAGACGGACGGACGGACGGACGGACGGACAGCGGAGTCTTAGTAATAGGGTGCCCGTTTGGAACCCTTCGGGTACGGAACCCTAAAAAACCTTGTTGGTTATCTGGAACACTGTTTTTTTATTAAATTTGTCTAAAGTGGTATTTTTGTCAGTTGCGGCGTGTTTTGGGTTCGCGATTGTCTTAAGTTATAAGGTTTTTTTGTCATATTGCGATAATCGTACAAAATGTATTGTATTGCAATTTGATTCGTATAAAATAAGCTTTTTAATCATGTATAATAAGCTTTTTAATCATGTATAATACGAATAAGAAAAAGTTTATTGCTGAGTTTTATCTATCAAAAACCTTGTGACAGAACTTAAGGACCGACTAGGTATATATATACCCAAACGGCTTGACGAATTTTAACAAATGAGGTGTCGTTGGATTTATTGAGAACATGAGAGTGACATACGCTTTAATAATAATAATAATTTATTATTCTCAAAGACATTTTTGGTACATTAAAAACACAGGATAGTTACTAAAATAATTATGTTGCTTAGTTTGTGTTACTGTTCCTGTTCCACAAGCTAGATGAAAACCCGTGTTGTGGGGAGACAGTATCTGTGTTGTGTGTTATCACTCAGTTTAACAGCACTTTATTTATTAGTTGACGGTGATCGGTAAACTGTGGTAAAACCTCTATGGCTTATTGTTTGAGGGTGTGAATGTGAAGTGTAAATGAAGGTAGATGTGTACATGGGGAGTGTACTATGTGTGAAGTTAGCGTGGTGTGTAGTGAGTGAGTTTGTGTGTGCGTTTTCATGGAATGTATTAATGTATGCATATACGATATTATTGTCGGAATTGGTTAAGCTTTCGGTTTCCTCAAAGGACAGCGTAAGGAGCCACTTAGTGACTCATCATCATGGGGTTTATGAGTAGTTGATAGATTTTAATAATTTTGTTGATTTTGGTATAAAGTCTCCCAGGTAAGCGAAAAATCGATTGCCTGCCTCGGGCCTCGGGCTTACAAGATCGTGTATCTTTTGTTAAGAAGCAAGAGATCATATTGAAGTGTCTTGTGTTTCCTTACATTATAATTATATGAAGGAAGAAAAGTTTTCGCACAGATAGCACTTCACATTGTGTATAGAGTTCTGTAGTAGGAAAACGGAATGGTTTGCCGGTGCTTATTTTCAGGACTGAACTTTAGGCTCTTTCCAAAACGACGAGATTGGTTTTAGCGGCACCAGCCTAATAAGTAATACAAAAAGTAAGACGATATTGACATAGGTCATAGTAATTTTTTTTTATGAGCTTTTGGCGCGCAATATTTTTGAGGTTTTTAAATACTTATATAAGTTTACGCATTTTGCCTGTAAGTTGTTTTAATCTGATCTAGTCGTCTATTACAATTCCCAGGTCTTTGATAGAAGGCGCTTCCTTAAGCTTGGGTCAGGAGCAATTCTCCGTATGCATATTGCATGAGTGAGTAAAAAGCGATTTTGTCAATAAGGGATATTACAAAGTTAAAGATTAATTAAATGACGCGACTATGATGGGATTGAAAAACTATAATCAAGCTTAAAAAAATACTTCTGTCACTTCAATAGTGTTGGCATACCAAGAAAATGAATACTCCAGAAAATAATAAATTGCTGGAAGTAGCTGTCCAGGCTTCCAACAAAGAAAATGCTACTGGTGGAAAAATCTATAAAGACCCAATAGGAATAAACAAATATCAATTAAGAATGTAGTCCGATCACCAGTAACAAGGACTTCATCACCTATAACAATCAGTCTAGGCCAGAAATAATGCAGGTTAACTTAGACCCTGAAAACCAAGACGAAGCTAGCGAAAATTATTGGCAACCATTCCCAATACTACGACAACATGTAAATAAGTATAAAAGTAAGAGGTTAGGTTCTACTCCCTCTCCCGATAAGTCTGCATCAACACCTTCACAAAATAGACACTCTCAGCTTATTGTGGATGAACAAGATGAGCCAGATGTTGAGCCCCAGAAAAATATTGTTAAACCACCACCAATAATGTTGTACAGCATACAGGATATTACAGAACTTAAATATGCTGTGGATGAAGTTCTGGACCAATCAGTCACTAAAAACTAATTTCCTTAACAACAGATACTGTAGACACCTACAAGAAACTGATGGCAACTATTGCCATCAGTTGCATCTATTGCATCTATTGCATTCAGTAAGGGAGAAGAAACTTATAGGGCACACTCTTATCCAGAAAAAAGATAAACCATACAGAATCGTTATTAAAAACCTATACCCCTCAACTCCTATAGATTAAATAAAAGAGGCTGTTGAGAATACTGGGAACAAAGTAAAAGGAGAAATAATTAAAACAATACGGCTCTATAATAAAACACCATCATCTACTTGGTTTGCTAACCTAGAACCTGGCCCAAATAATGTGGCTGTGAAATAACTGAGGTACATCCACACAACTGTGATAATCGAAGATCCTATACGTAAAAAAACGATCCCGCACTGTAAGAAATGCCAGCAATATGGTCATAACAGAAATTATTGTATGTGCCCTAACAATACTAAGTAGACTCCAGCAAAATTGGCCCTGTGCCTAGGAGATCAGCCTGCCAGCTACAAAGGCTGCAGTCTTTCAAGAAATACAAAAAATGAAATTTAAACTTAAAATACAACAAAATAAAAGGAAGAACAATGTCAAAAAAAGAATATCTCTTCGACAAACCATCATCTACAAGAAATAATTAATTTCCGCACATTGATGCTACCAAAAGTTATGCACAAGCCACAGCAGGAAACCCTACTAACCTTGAAATAATCTTGTCAAAACAAGCTGAAAATCTAGATCGTCTTATTGACCAAATGGGCAACCTCATGGTCCTACTCACAAACATCGTCACCAAATTAACCCACTAAAACGGCTCTTCGGGTTACTACTTGGAATATCAATGGCCTACTAGATAAGAAACA
The DNA here is from genome assembly GCA_949825045.1 of Argyresthia goedartella. Taxonomy (NCBI): domain Eukaryota; kingdom Metazoa; phylum Arthropoda; class Insecta; order Lepidoptera; family Argyresthiidae; genus Argyresthia; species Argyresthia goedartella. The sequence continues at coordinate 26,272,499 of OX463812.1, read as the reverse complement.
CAATGTGAATGTCCTGCTAAACATACAGAACTTTGAAGAAATGCTCTAGAAACGAAAAAATACTGCTCAGGGCATTTCTAGATGTACATCAAGCATTCAACTAGATCTGGCATGAGGGGCTTCTATATAGAAGACCGAATTTTCTATGTTAAAATAAATGAAGCAGTGTCTTGTCTTATGTCTAACTTCTACGACATTAAAGCTGGGTTCCCGCAAGGCTCAGTGCTGGGTGAGCAGACGTCCCTGAGTCGAAAAACGTAATGAAAGCAACATTCGCGGATGACACAGCATTATTGATGTTACCGGCAGTCTGTATAATGCAGGTATGCAATATATATAATCATTTAATGGCAATGTATGAAATATTATTAATATTAATGTCCATTACATACTCTGCCTAGGTAATATATGCAATGCCCAGGGATTATATAGAATACCTACTTGGCTACCTGCAATGTGTAAAATAAGTAAAATAAATAGATTTTGGTAGAATATCAGGGCAAAACACTGCGGTAGCTTATTTGAAGGGTAAAGGGGGTGGGCGAAGCGAAGCCCCCTTTATCCTTCGTGTTAGGTTGAACATGTAAGAACAACAAAAAAGCTTAGTTTTAAGTTTTTTTTGTTAGGTTGAATGTGTGAGTACAACAAAAAGTACTTAGTGTTAAGTATTTTTGATTGGCTAACAATTCGCATTTACATTGCAGTAACAGGTAGTAGGCATAGTCTCTGGCTAACCCCTCCAGAGACTACACACACCGGCACAATGAGGATGTGCAAGGCCACACGCAAAATAGCCGATATCGTCGTCGAGTTGCGGAAACCAGCCCGTTTTACTATTGACAAAATGTGCAAGGCTAATAGTCAATAGTCAAAGTACTTTATTACTGTAGATATTTACATATACTTAGCAAACATCATTTTTTGCCTCTTCTCTACATTGGACCACTGTGGGAGAAGAAGGGCGTAGAAACTCCCACAGATTTATTTTTAGATCTCTTTTAAAAATAGGTTGTGCTTAACTAATACAAATATAAAAAATTTAATTGTTATGATTAATAAGCAGGAATAAATAATTACAAAATTATTAACAGCAAGGTCTGTGTTGAGCCAGATTAACCCCATACAGTCCTGTCATTTAAGTAATCTTGAACATTGTAATATCCCTTTTTCGACAAAGTCGCTTTAACATGCTTTTTAAATTGCTCAAATGGCAATTTCAAAATCTCCAGAGGTATCTTATTGTAGTAGAGAATGCACTGACCCTTGAAAGAATTGCTAACCTTCGCGAGTCTAAAACGGGGCGCACATAGTCTGTGATTATTTCTTAGGTTAACATTACAGCTGTCGCTAAGTTTGGAGAATGTTGTAAGGTTCTTGCGTACATACATTATATTTTCGAAAATAAATTGACTAGCTACTGTTAGTATGTCAATTTCTTTAAAAAGCTCTCTTAAGGAGTCTGTTCGTTTTAAATTATAAATTGCTCGAATAGCTCTTTTCTGTAAAATAAAAATAGTTTGAATATCCGCTGCTTTCCCCCACAACAAGATACCATAGGACATCACACTATGAAAGTAACTAAAATATGCTAGCCTAGATGTAGCCACATCCATGCTTTGTCTGATGTTCCTAACAGCGTAAGCCGCAGAACTTAATTTACCAGCCAATTTATCTATGTGGGGTACCCCACTGCAATTTGCTATCAATGGTTATTCCAAGAAACTTCGTATCATTTACCAATTCTAACGTGCTGTTGTCTAACACCAAACTGGTCTCAACTTGCCTGACATTTGGAAGTGAGAATTTGATACACTTGGTTTTACCAGCGTTTAACAATAAATTATTAACTGTGAACCAATTCAAGGTTAAAGACAATACACCATTAACATCATCAAAATCTCCTTTTTGTCTTTCAATTTTGAAGACCATTGAAGTATCATCAGCAAACAACACTATGTCAGTTAATTTCTCCACCATGAAAGGCAGATCATTAATATATACCAGGAATAAGAAAGGGCCTAATATGGAACCTTGTGGAACGCCAATTTTAACACCCGATCCATCAGATTTTACGCCGTTAACTTCTGCCTTTTGAATTCTATTGCTTAGGTATGATCTTAGTAGATCCAACGCTTTATTTCTAACTCCGTAATGATTTAATTTAATTAATAGCGTATTATGATCAACACAATCAAACGCCTTCGACAGGTCCAAAAAAACTCCGATGGCATCCTGTGCGGCCTCCCATGCAGAATAAATATGAGATACAAGGGTAATACCTGCATCCATAGTCGATTTACCCCTAGTGAAACCATATCGTTTAGCGTGGAGTTGTTTTGTACGGTTGAAGTGTGAGAGCATTTGATTGAGTATAATCTTTTCAAATATTTTACTTAGTGTTGGAAGAACAGATATTGGTCTGAAATTTGAAGGATCGCCCTTATCTCCCGATTTGAACAGCGGTATAAGTTTACTGTATTTCATGAGGTCTGGAAAAGCCCCATCGTCAACACATTTATTGAATATATAAGCTAAGTGTGGGGCTATAACTAGAATTACTGAACCAATGACTTTGACTGATATACCCCACAGGTCTTCCGTATTTTTTAAGTTAAGTAATTTAAACGTTTTGACAATGTCCTGGGGATATACATGATGAAATTTTAAATATACATTACTGACGCTAGTGTTATTTTTTAATAAAGTCTCTGCTTCAAATGGAGATGAATTTAGACTGTCCGTTGTGAGTAAGGGTACATTGGTGAAGAATGTTTCAAAAGCTCGAGCAACATCAGCGTTGGATTTAACAACATCATCACCTATCTTTAGGCAGAAATCACTGTCCCTTGGTATAACTTTGCCAGTTTCGCGGTTTATTATTTGCCAAACTGTTTTCATTCTATTATTTGAATTTTGAATTTTTCTATTAATGTGTAAAGTTTTTGCAGTTCTACAAACCAACTTGAAAGTTTTGGAATATTTTTTAACATAGTCATGAAATTTTCGATCAAAGTTATAGGTTTTTTGATCATAAAGGTCATACAAGATAACTCTACTTTTACGAATTCCAAACGTTGCCCAGTCATTAAATTTAGATTTACCGTTGTAGTCACTGACTTTCTTTAATTTGAAAACTTTATTGAATTCTGTCTGAATAATGTTGAAGAAGTCTGAGTAGATTTTGTTTGGGTTCTGTTCATTAAAATACGGTACTGGCAAATTTATATCTAAGTTTTTCGTATATGTCTCTAGTCTATGGGATGTAATAGGCCTATAAAATGTTGGACCAGTCTTATCCTTAATAGTAATTGGGAATGAAACTGTTTGACCACTGTGATTGGAGGGTAAGCAGTTAATTACACTTTTACTTGTGAATGCACAGTCACAAAAAACGTTATCTAAGCAAGTTTGGCTTGGAAGTGTAATTCTAGTCGGCTCTAGAAATACATGACATAAATTAAATGATTTGAACAGAGTTATTAATCGTCGCTTCAGTGTTGTATCTACAAGCAGATCTACATTAAGATCGCCACAAATAATTAACTTTTTTCTGTTATTACAAAGTTTAATGAGGGCTTCCTCCATAATTTTCTCAAATATTTCGAAATTGCCATGGCCTTTTTCATCCCTCGGTGGCCTGTAGACACAAACAATAATATGGCTATCTAACAACACAGGATACCTCTATTTGTCTTTCAACAGTAAGTGCAAGAATATCTTTCCGTTGTTTCACCTTAATATTATTTTTCACTAAGATTAAAGAACCACCTCTATCAGCAGTCTTTCTATTGTAACAACCGACAATTTTGTAATTATTTATGTTAAAAGACATCATATTTCCCTTCAACCAGTGTTCAGTAACACAAATAATATCAATGTCAGAATTTTTTAGAAATAATTCTAATACAAGTTCTTTGCCAGGTAGCCCCTGGATGTTTTGATGGGCAATATTTAACTGGGGCTTACATTTTGACATATTTAGTGGCTCTTGTATGCTAGAGATTTCCTCTATTGTCTTATGAACTAATTTAAATTACTTGGAACAGATTCCAATGTTGCATGCAAAGTATAATTAACCCCTTGTGTGTGAAAATTCCCGCTCCGGTACTGTCATTCTGGCGCCTGTGTGTGGCGCGACCGTCTCCGGTACTGCTGTAAAGGATTTTATTTTGCTTCCGTTGCAGCATTCATGTTAGTCCGATCTCTTTCTAACCTATTAAAATTGCACAAGAAAGAACAGGCTATCTAATTAATGAATGGTTTTATACTCTGTGGTCACTGTTTGCACAATAAAACTCACTCAAAGACGCCATCCCAACCGCTACTTCGCGTTTGTGTCTCTCAGTGTTCACATAGATATTTTAATTATTTGTGCTAAGTGGAGTGCCTGCTGCTGATTATCCAATATGCAACGGTAAGTAAAGTTTAATTTTAACTAATACTAATGTCGATTATCTATACCATTGTGAGTAAAAAACTGTCCAAAACAACTTCACCTCGCTCTTCTCAACGGAACATGATTTTGGTTTTCATCTGAATAGACAAATTTCATTAGAGAAACCGAACGTGCTTATCATCCTAGGACTCTACATATTGTTTATTTCCTATTGGTTACTATTCAAAACATGTATTCATTCAGAAATATGCGAAATTTCATCAAAACAAATGCGGGGGAGTCCCAGTACCGCAGACGGAATTTCACACATCGGGCAATTGCGGTTGGTCATGGCCGACACAATGGTGTGGATATGTCGACAAGCTTTTCCGTGTTTTGATATAATCTTACCTTTTTACTTTTATTTTGTTTTGAGCTTGATTGGTTTGATGTTTTTTAATTAACACGGGTGATTTTTTGCATATTTTAACAACAGTGTGTGCATGACGATAGCCGGACAAAAACGAAACATTTTTGTTATTTCGTATATTTGTTCTTTTGTTGATGGGACTTTATTATGGGTCGTAAATAAATAATAAATAACAGTGGATTTTTAAAGATCAATAAATAAAATAAGTTCTAGTCATATAAACTTTTCTTTCAAGTCAATAATTTTGCCGAAATTATTTTACCAAATCAGCCCTAGATTTAAATTATTTCAGGAAATAAAGAAAAAATAATTTTCAAATAAACAATTATGTCAAAGAAACACTCGAATATGTGATTGTATTTTTAATGTTTCTGTGCAATAAAGAATATGAAAATGAAACACGGGAAAGAGTTAATTTCACAAAATATGTTTGTATTAATTAACGCAATGCACCCTTCACTGATTTCATAAAAAATAAATGTTGATGCTGCATACACTGCTCGAGCTTGTTTATGTGTTGTGTGTTTTTATATATTATGGTTTGCACTATTTGGTTGGCATTTTTTGCATGCTTTTTCTTTCTTTCTGTAAGTGCTGCAAGAACTGGAAGAGGCCGAGGGCGTGTGAACGCGGAGGATGAGAGTGGTGCTGATGGTTTGGGCGTTCGTGGTGGCGGCGTGGGCAATCGTGGAGCCGCTGTACGATCGCGTGGCAGCGGCGGGCGCACGCGTGGCGGCGGCGCACGAGCGCGGGGCGGAGTCCGCACTCGCGGTGGGGCCGTGGAGAGGCCATCTGCATCTTCTTTGTAAATAACAGCTTTTACTAACAACTAACTTTACTAATAATTGCATGTTTTCAAATGAAATAAAACTAATGTAGGATCATGTATTTCAGATCAATGAGAAATATTACCGACTTGCCGGTTCAAGTGCAGTCGCTGGAGCGCAGCCTTCATACAAGGAAGACCAGAGAGTTGCCTCCCGATGCCAGGCAGTCACCAGGGTAAATATTTTCAAAATATTGTTAGCTCTACCACCCCATATTGATTTTCTTAGGTTTTGGACTCTACTTCCAAGGCATAAGGTTAAAATATCAATTTTTATTTGTTTTTAGATCTCTACTACTCTGGTCTTCCTTGTTTGAAGAGCTGCCAATCGAGGTCACCCATGAGGAGGGAGACAGGCTTTTAAACATGTCCCCGTGCTCAGCACCTCCGTCACCTTCTGTGTAAGTATTGAAATGAGTACTTTGTGTCTTTAACGTATTGATTTAATTGACTTAATTAAAATTTGACACAGGCCTTCCTCATATCATACCATATTTTATGTCCATTGATACCTAATAAACCATAATTAAAATGTTTTTTTTTTTAGATTTTTAGAATGTGGCGGCAGTAGCGGGGCTTCAACGCCTACCCCACGCAGGGGCCTCAAGAGACCTGAGTGAGTATACTTAATTTCGAGATAACTTGCATTGTAGTATTTCTTTATTTATTTACGTAATACAATTTACTATGTTTTTACAGGCAGATAGAAGAAGGTATCTTGCCGCTGTGCCCGCCTCCCAGGGCAAAACGTTGCCTGTAAGTATATTATTTTTAGATTTTTCCATTATTTCATACTTTTTGAGGATGATAACATTATTATATTTTACAGTATCCCATCGTCATCGTCGTCGTCGGCGAACGTGCGTCCTCTTCGTGAGAAAGAAATTGAAAACCTACTCTGTTACGGTAAGTGAAATAAACCTCGCTAAATACCAGGGTTCGCAGATATATTACGATATATGTTTCAATCAGGGTTCGCTGATAAATATCACGATATATGTTTCAATGGATATATATCAATGGATTTTTATTTTATTTTTTTATGAAGAAATGGATAAATCTGTCTAAAAATTTGCACAATTTTGCCTCTGCTACCCCGTTTAGGAAGAGGTCCATATGTCATGATATTTGTGTTTGCTCTGGGCTATAAATTTAGCAGATTGTAAGGGCTTTACTACACAAAAATAACTTATTACCTAAACAAAAATGTATGGGATTTGACGATTTTTTGACTCAGTCATATCGATTTCGACACTTATTGTTGTATTTTTTTTATTATGACAATATCGTATTGCTTTTCTTTTTTTTATTATGACAATATCGTGTTGCTTTTCTTGATAAAAAAATAAACATTAAATTATAAACCTTCATATTTGATGGAAAACATAGTAAGGCTAGCCTCCTGTCTCGCTGATTGGAGTGTTGGCCACTGTTGGCTCTGAATAACTAGCTAAAAGTGGGCATGATTCTGCTTCTGCCACTCCGTATGGGAAAAGGTGTGACGCTATGTTATAAATGTATCATTTAACCTGTTCACTTTGTCAGTATAAACTAATTATGTGATGTTAAAAGATAATTTTTTCATTGTATATATATCTGATAAAAAAATCGGATTTTTACGAAAAAAAAATACAGTCTTTAAAAGAATATTCCTTTACATGCGTTTACTGAATACCTATATCATAAGTCATAACTCAACGTCAAACCTTTTCCTCCATACCTCAGACGAGTAAGAATAAAAATATATATCTCCATCGGATACGAGTAATACTCACACCTCAGACGTCTAACTCTATTTTAACCATTCAAATCAGGTAGCGAAGAGGACTCCGACGTCGACAATGACGATGACGATGTGGAAAGGCAAAAGGACCCAAAGGCCACGCGGCGGTTCGAGGACGATGACAATGAAGGGGCGCCAGATGCTCGGGCTCTGGCTCTGGCTCAGGCTGTGAACCTTGACGGTCTGTCAGTGATCATGCCTGAGCCCCTGCCTGAACCCGAGCCCCTGCCTCGTCCCGAGCCGCAAACTGAGCCCGAGTTCCAGACCCCGAGCGAAAATATAGATAAATTTAAGTTTAACTGGAGAGAATTCCCAACAACTCAGATTCCACCTGAACTGAGGAGGGAACCCTTCTCCGAAAATAACTGTGGTCCGCAGGTTTCATGTGCGACCCCATATGATGCATTTACTGCCATATGGGATCGCCCGATTATGGAGCACATTGCAGTGGAGACAAACCGGTATGCTCAGCAGACGGCAGCGAGGATGCTGGAGGACGGATCGATCTGTCCCTCCAGCAGAATTACCAAATGGGTTGATACGACGGTAGATGAGCTCTACGTGTATTTTGCCATAATTCTGGCGGTAGGAGTTGTGGCAAAATCACGGCTAGAGGAATATTGGAATAAATGCGTCGATATCTTCAGCACCCCGGGGTTCACAAAAGTGATGAGGTATGACCGCTTCCGGCTGCTGAGCACATGTCTCCACTTCGAGGACAATGTAAATTGCGATCCGGCAACAATGACACGATCCGAAGCTAAGATTTTTAAGGTACGTCCCATTTTGGACCACCTGAATGCTAAATTCTCACAATTATATAAATTGTCTCAAAACATTGCGCTCGATGAAAGTCTCACAATGTGGAAGGGCTGGTTAGATATTAACCAGTTCATCCAGAATAAAGCAGCTGGCGTAGGAATAAAAACTTACGAAGTCTGTGAATCAAAGACCGGCTACTTGTGGCGCTTTGAGGTCCATGCTGGCCACGATGTCACAGACGAACATGAAGTAAGTCCAATAACTGGAATCGTGCCTGCCCTTGTACTCAGACTTTTGACTGGTCTCGAGCATAAAGGATATACCATTTGGATGGACAATTTTTACAACTCCCCCGCCCTTGCACGCGAGTTGAAATGCCGGGGTTTCGACTGTGTGGGGACGCTTCGGACCAACCGCAAGTTCGTTCCGACCAATGTGGCGCAGTTGAAGAAGAATGAAATGGTGGTTGGTCAGGTGGTGGGCTGCACATCAGGCGATGTAGATATCCTGGTATGGAGAGATAAGAACCGCGTCGCTCTTATCTCCACTTACCACGGACTCTGCTCTGTGAATTGCGGCCAAACACTGAAGCCGTCCATGGTCCCCGATTATAACGTGTGCATGGGCGGGGTAGACAAGAAAGACCAAATGCTGTCTATGTACCCCCTGGAACGCCGCCGTAACAGGGTCTGGTACAAGAAGCTGTTTCGAAGACTTTTGAATGCTAGCACACTCAACGCATTCATACTGCACAAAGAAACATCCGCCAATCCAATGGTTCACCGGAGTTTTCGCAAAACTCTGGTGACACAGTTGATTGAAACCCACGCTCGCATAGTCGAAACACCTGATACACCACACAACGAAACTCTCTACCATATCCCGATACTTTACAAGCTCTTGCCAATAGTCAGCGCGAAAAACCGTACCCGCAAAGTGTGTGTGGTCTGCCGCAAACGGTCAATCACATACTGTGAAAAGTGTGAGATTCCGGTATGTGGCTACACGTGCTTCAGGCCGCACATTAGTTCTCTCCGCCAATAATACTTCACAAAACACATACACTACATACAGTAACACGACACACACACGCTAGTATTCAAAAGCTCTATCTATTTTCAATTCCATTTAAATTCACAATTTACAATAACAATAACATCCAAATGGTATCGGCATACATTTGTTGTTTTTTTGTTTCTCTAATTGTCTTTTAGTTTGTCTTTATGTTTTCTTTGTTTCTTATTCCAGCGGAAGATAGACCTTTGCCCACAGTGGTATGAAGACTTTCATACTTAATTCAAAGAATAAGCCTTTACCTACAGTGGAATGAGACAGTTATTTAATTGTGAGAATGTATCATACAGGGTAGAGTAGTAGTAGTAGTATAGGCCTAAACATGCGTCAATTTGTATTTTTGTTTCCTTATATTTGTTATGTGAAAACCTTGTTTGTGTTTTTTTATCTTTTCTATCCTAGGTTTGCTGGAAGAAATCTCTTGTTAGAGATAAGCTCACTATATTTTTTTTGTGTAAGAAAGTATCAAGTAAAGTAAAGTACTTTCTGATGCATTATTTTCTCATACCTATATGGGTATATTTTTTTCTGTATTTTGACGGAATTTTGCCTCGTTTTATTTTATGTCTTAGGCAATTGGCGCATGTAAGGCCTTTAAAGCTTCATCTGGATCGCAATTTATTTGTTCTTTGTAGCCTTAATGTGTATGTCTGCATATCGATAGCAATACCTGTCGAAATTCGCTATTTGACAAGAGCTGATTTTTGTATAATGTTAAATCGAAAAAAATACCATTCAGAATACTCTCTCTCTCTCTCTCTCTCTTTTAATACGACAATGCCCTGCTTTGCTGGATTATGCGACTGGGACTGCGAGATAAACAATAAGGCTACTTTCTTTAGTTTTTAATGTAGCTTTGTGTTTTTTTTATGCCGCTTGGAACACTTCTTATTAATGTTTTGTATTGTTCACTAATTTTATCACTAGTAAAATTACAAACCAACAATTTTCCTCCACGATCCCGTATGTTGATATGTATAATTGCTCATATAGTTGTTTTTTTTTATATTACATGGCAAATAATGAAAATAACATTAATCGATGAACAAATAAACAAAAAAATGTACTTACACAAACAAACATAATAAAATGTGTTAATGTCTTTGTATGCTGTGTATAATACCTACCAATTGATTTCATTTTAATTTAATATCGGTGTTGTCTGATTGATTGTGTTTTTATAATTGTAAAATTTGTATTTTTATCTCAAAATAAATTAATAATATTAATAAAGTTATTTAATTTAATATCTTACATTGCATTTGACCCCGTAAGGCACTATGTCTAATGACAGATTTTGTTGAGCCGTATTAATTTCATCTAATTTGAACATATTTTAAATATCCTTTGTGGGCCCATTGTGCCACTGCCACCGGAATGGGAAAAGGCGTTACGCTTTTTATATTAGGTACCTATGTTATTTTAACAAAATATAATATAAAAGTTTTGTCCCGAGAAAAATCACAAGGCTCATCCATATTATCTTCACCTCCATGGCACAAAAGTGGATGATTATTTGCAATGTTTATCATCATGGTACTCTAAATATTTGTATGAAAGGTCTTGGGTTTATGTATAAATCCAATACTTTGTTCTATGTAGTTATTAGATAATGTATATTTAATAAGATAACTACTACCTTTCAACCATAACCTAAGATTTACTTACCTACTATTTTTTGTGTCATATTACAGTGGTATTTTAGTAGATTCTCTGCTCGTTATTTATTTATCTTACAAGTTTGAGGCTTTGGTTACTGATAGCTCATATGCTTTAGTTTCTGTAAACCGAAGAATATTGGTCAATATTGCCAAGGGTGCTTTGAAACAGTCCTAAATTGTATACCTAATATTGGCTGACATTTATGAGGCCCTATTTTTGTAACTTTTGAAAAAGTTTTATTTTGATAAATAAATGTATGAAGACTATATGTGTTTGTGTTTATTAGAGTTCTATACAATATAACGCATTAATAAAATCAAACATTAGGCCTAAATCTTGCTTTGTTATTAAAATAATACAGAAATAAGTACAACTTAGGGAGCTTCATATTATGTAACACATATTAGCTGTAATTAAACTGAAATAAAGGCGTTGTGGAAAGGAAAAAGGGTAAAGAATTCCAATTAGAGTAATATTCTAATTAGAACTAATCTTAATTCTAACTAGAATAGGAGAAATTCATCAAAAACTAAACATCGGCGCTCAGAATTCCTGATGTGTGGGATTCCCGCTCCGGTACCCACCGACACGGCGAAAGTTACAAAATGGCCGCCACAGGCGACTGGTTAACAGGTGAATTCCCAATAGGGGTGCATGTCATATTACTCTTAAAATAAGCTGATGTCAAGTTGAACTTAGTTAAACCAACTATAGCTGCGTCGCATATATTATAAGCTAACAATGTAGCTACTAATTTTCTATATTTATTAGACAGGCTAACAACAACCAAAGTCAAACCTTCTTTGTGAGATGGAATATCTGTAGCCCTATTCTTTGTGTCGATGTGAGTACATTCTTCCACAGGCTGGATGGTGTCATATTAAAGCGTTTTTGCACCCAAAGAAAAATAGCAAGGAGCAAGCAAGACAGAAGATAGTTGTCTCACTTGCTCCTTCAGTTCACTGCTATACCATTCAACTTCTATAGCGTCCTATGTCACATCGCTATGAATTAAGTACCTGCAAATAGAGACAACCTCTCTAGCATTTCTATTTTTCCTATACAAAATTCTAGTGCACAAATTGTGATAATGGTGAACGCCCTTCGGTTACCGCCCTTGAAAGAGTTAAACACCATAGTTAGTATATTACTTACTCAGGAATTTGATGTTGTCTACATATTCTTTACGAATCTTCCGCAGTTCTTCGAAGCATTTGATGTACTTGTCGGAATCAAATATTTCATCAAACCGCTCCTTTACTTTCTTGCCTTCATCCAACGGCCATTCTGAGTCTTCTTGATGGCAAAACACCACTGAGTTGATGATAGCCTTCGAAACTCCTGGGAAATAATAAAACAAAGATCTGTAATTAATTACTGCTGACTGAGGAGACATAGTCCCAACTAGGAACTGATGTTTGATCAACAAAAGGCTTTTTAGGGTTCCGTAGAGAAAGGAACCCTTATAGTTTCGTCAAGTCTGTCTGTCTGTCAGTCCGTATGGCACAGCAACTTTATGCAGATACTATTAGGACTACACAGTTGAAACTTGGTATGTAAATGTATTCTGTAAACCGCTTTACGATTCTTATACAAAAAAAATAAAATTAAAATAATTAAAGGGGGTCATCCCCATATATGGAACTGAAACCAAAAAATATTTTTTTCATCAAACCTATATGTGTGGAGTCTATAGATAGGTCTTTAATAATGATGTTGAGGTTCCTGCCTCCTCCTGAAACCATTTTCCCTGAAGTGAAAAGATAAAAAGACAGACCCTACCAAAGTGGAAAATGTGTGTCCTCCCCCCACTAACTTTTAAAGTAAGAGAGTGAAAAATCTCCAAAAAATATATGCTGTGAATCTTAATACACACTTTCAACGAAAATTGGTTTGAACATAACAAAACAAGCAGTTTTTAGGATATAAAACATTTATTAAAATACCACAAAGATAACTTTGTCATTCATACAAACACTACGAAAAACAAAGTCACAACACAAACAGCCAGTCACATAATTACTTGCTACAAAGGAAACCCTTTATGGGCGAGTCCGACTCGCACTTGGCCAGTTGTTTATTATTTGCTGCTAAGTAAAACAACCTATGCTCAGTTGATCCTAAACTTTCATGATACAAACTATAACCCAGTTGATAGATATCAAGCAAGAGCAATATTATATAGAGCATATAAATGTCTTAAATTACTCCTTTAGTGCCTTTATTTTCTGAGTCTAATCACTTCAATCTTTCTTTCAAATATTGATAGTGCAGTTATGTAAATTACAACAGCATGTGTGATTATAAATATTTTTTTCTTACCAAGTTCCTCTCTCATCATGAAGTCTAGATCGGCACATCTTGAGGAGATATCCTTTGGTTTTCCTTCCTCATCAATAACAGACAGTAGAGAGTCCAAGGTCTGAAACTTTGACTTCTTCTTGGGCAGTGCAGTTACTTTCATTGACCGTGTAACTTCAAGCTGCTTGTCTTTGGCGTTGACAATCTGAAAAATATGAAAGGGTAACTCTTTACCTTTCTCGTTTAACCGGTCCCTTACCGCGCCTATGTGTGAGGCATCGCGATTTTTAACATTATGCCTTGGTAATTAAATTCAAAACCACAGTGCCCACCAAAAAGTACACACTTTCTTCAATAAATCAGTCAGCAATAACTTGCTGCATTATTTTTAGAAAGGTTGTTGTTGTATTATAGTATCTGTGATTAGAGTGCTATATGAGACCCGAATGGCTGAGTCGGCAGTGACCCTGCCTATGAAGCCAAGGGTCCCGGTTTCAAGTCCCGGTGGGGGCAATTATTTGTTTGATGAGGATCTTTGTGCCCTAGTCATGTTTATCTATCTAAGTATAATATTTATCTATATAAGTATGCGTATCGTTGTCTAGTACCCAAGATACAGGGAATCCTAGTTTGGGGGTAGATCAATGTGTGTAAATAGTGTCCAAGGTATTATTATTATTTCTGTAAAACCGGCATTGGATGTGATTGTTCACTGCTTTTATACCGAAACTGCAGTCCACGTGGCAAGACCATAACAATAAGTGTCAGACGTAGAATCAATCAATCATCAGAATGATAATTGCAGATTGATCTCAGCATAACCTCACCTTCAATTTCACCTGGGCCAGGACTTCTGTGGATCTATTGATTTTGGCATCATGCACGAAGCATTCGTTGCGGCTGCCTGGCGGCATTTGTCCAGTGATAGCATACCGTATGCATTCAATGATACTCGTCTTACCGCAACCATTTTGGCCCAAAATCAAGGTAAGCGGTCGGTCGAAAGAAATGCGCTGTTCATCGGAGTCTTCCGGACCGAAACTGCGTATGCCTCGCACCGCGAGGGATTTTATGCCTGCCATAGATGTTACTTTGCAGTACCGACGGATTAACTTGCCACAAAAACTACTGTTTTCCCGGATCTAAAGATTCCATGAAAAGTAAAAATTTAGGCGGCACTATGGATGGCGGCACTCACTCCTGCCGGCGGCGTCAAGCAAACAAACAAGGTTGCCAGCTGCCAAATCGGAATAAACCATGGATGGCCCTCCGGTCGCCTCGCCTCGCCTTGCCTTCGCCTTGCACGAGAGTTTTGACATGATGTTTGTTGCGCGGCCGGCCTTCTCATTCATTTATTGTAATCTGTGAATTGGTTTTCCCCACGACCCTCGACCTACTACTATTGGAAAATGATCAAGAAGTACCTCGCCAAATTGAAGCTTTATTAGCAACACCTCAAGCTTACATTCACATCTATAAAATCAAGAATACTGTGAAGAACATCTGACGAAAACTACAAGATAACTTTAGATCCGGCTGAAGGACCTGTATACAAAGCCGTAAAATGTGTAAAAAAAAAGTCAGCCGTGAGTGTAAACTTCCATTCATTTGATTCATTTGTGTACCTGAGGTTTGCGCATTTCGGTTGTTTGTTGTATTTGTATGCATTTGCAAACTAATTCGTGGGTTTTATTTGAGTATGTATTATGTTATTTCTTGTATAATATCACGTATAATTGAGTGCACCTATTCAAGAATATCAAAGTATTATTGAACATCCTGCAACCAGGTAAATATTCTTCTTCAGGTAAAAATCTTTGCTTTTCTCTAAACTCTTGAAAAATATGTTAGGTTTAAGCTTGTTTTTGTTAGCTTTTCTGGGAAATAAACAGAGTGAACAATAGAATTTCGTAATACGTGTGTCGATTTCCTTACAAAGTGTTTCCCAAGGTAAGTTTCTGATTGGTAGAGTGTCACGACGGGAGTATGCAGTGTAGACTGTAGAGCATAGTGATTATCTCCTATTACCTACGTATTTTAAGATACAATGAGTCAGTGTGCGTGGAAGGACTTTTGACTGTTGCTCATATTATAAATAGGCTAGTATTTAATCGCACAATCAAAAATACTGATTTGCACAGCAAAAAAGGATCAACAAAAACACTTTTCATGTTTTGGTCAGTGTCGATAAGGGGGCGGAAGCCCTTGGAACCTACAGCCCTAATTAACCTTGTTGTTAGACCACCATTAATAAAAAAATAGAATTTTCTTCGCTCTGGGGTTGCATATTCTAAGTTCCAACCTAGCCTAGCCTATAACCCTATTGAAATTTAGCCACAATAACCTTCTCTACCCTTTGGCTTTTCTTTGCTGACGCTTCCCTTGGCTGTATGAATCTCAGTAAATCTAAAAGTACACATTGAAATAAGCTCAAATCCAAAAACATTTAAGAAACTACCTTGTGATGCAAAAATATAATCCAAAATAGCTTTTATTACAATAAAATTCAATTTAAAGCACAATTTCTCCTATGTATTAATAATATAATATAATTAAGGGTACAATAATACGTAATATATTTTGACGTTATCATTGCGTTTAATTACTACAAAAAGCAAAATTTTACAGATTTTCAAAAAATCATATCCTAAAAACTATTGAGTTCCTTGACCTGAAACATTCAGATTATGATTAGAATGACCACAACTATTCGCTGAAAAATCACGAACTTCCTAGCTGCTAAGGTGAGCCTTTACCTCAAAATAAGTCCACAGTAAAAAATGGATAGAGCTATGCGGAAACATTCCTCTTCTGCGACACAATATCTTTCTTTCATTTTTTCACATTGAGATGGAATGTGAAGTGAGAAGGAAAGTAACAGAGGTCCCTTATTTCTTTGTACATGCAGTTTCTGTCAGAGCTTTAAAAACAGTCAAGTGCGAGTCATTCTCAACACAAAACCACATCTGCTGTGGGGACATTTTTTTTAAATGCATAGCATGTGGAATAATACATTAATTAATATAGAAATACACACTCTGTGAAAATATCAACTCTTTACCTATCATGATTCATGAGATATAGCCGGCTGGCAGACAGATGGGCGGACAGCGGAGGCTGTGTTATAGGGTACCGTTTGGCACCCTTTGGTTATGGAACCCTAAAGAAGAATTGAAATTCTGTGATTTCCTTTTATATATACAATATCAATATCAATTGTGATCTTTTTGAAGAACTCTAATGATACTTAATAATTGCACTACAAAATGTTCTTTTCTTATCAGATTTTTTGTACCATACACACAGGTCATAAATATCCTGGAAGATGGCGTCCACAACGATGATTGAGACTGTGACCATCACACGGCCCCTGAAGGTAAGTGATATTTAATTTACCTGTTTCAGAGCATACTTTATGAAAAAAATATAGTAAAATAGACATTCAGGCCAATTATTACAGTATCAATTCTAAATTAAATAATAATTGATTTTGAAAATAATACAAGACCTGTCTGATTTCAAGTTGTCAGTTTGGTTCAATAGTTATGTTTTGACTTCTTAAGAATTATCCTCGGTTTTATTTATCCTTATTCTATCTCACGTCTAGCTGCACATTTTTACAATAGTTAATTTTTCTAGTCTAGCTTATTAGCATACCCTATCTGTACATAAAGTACATACGTGGAATTTCGACAACTGGACTTGCCAAGGATACTTTCCAGCCTAGACCATTAAATCATGCTCTACATGGGCACGGGTAGGCTTTCGATTATTTTTTTAATTATAACGCCAACTGTCTCTAAATTAGTGTTAATTTTTTTTTATTGAAGAGGATTAAGTGCACTCGACAAAATGGGGTCATTGCAAACCACTCCAGTAGACTGATTAATCTAATTACAGACTCACTCAACCATACAACTCATGTACTGCTAACAAGTTAGGGGATTACTCAGACGAAGGGTTATATTCAACATTATTAGCGATCCCTTGATCCAATTTGAAAACAGCCTCGTACCTACATTCCTTTTGAAGCCCTACGAGGCGAGAAGCCCAGTATTAGATTAGCGCAGTCGCCGCTCCGTCAGTGGCAGCGCTGGGCCTGATGCAGACGCGCGGTAACCTCACCGCCAGCTACTTGTGGCAGCCGGGAGAGCTGGCGCGCCGAATGATGGGCGAGCGGCCCTCCCCCGTCCCCCCCACCCGCGAGCTGTGGCCCCCGCCGCCGCAGCCGCTCAGCATCAGCACCCTCCACGTTGCCTACCTGCAGGAGGAGCCGCCCCCGCGACGCTCCTCCACATTGCCCCCCCAAAACTACCAGACCTACGCACCCACACCCCAACCAAGACACCGCTACTGCACCGTCGGGACCAACACTGACCCGCCGCCCACCTTCCTGGACCGCCTTAGAAGCCTGGTCAAAAGAAGCGACGAAGACCAGAACGTTCCCATGGGACACCCTCCACCGGGAAGGCTGACGGCCGTGCCGAGAGAGAGTAGAGAGACGGCGATAAACGGCTCAGAGGAAAACAGAGCGCAGAAAGCCATCAACGGTATCAGAAAAGCGATATATGGCGCCAAGTACCGCATCGCGCCCGGCCAGCAGGAGCAGGTTGACAGTCCGAAGATATCGTACGACATACCTAAGCCGGGGGATAGAATGGCGACTACGTTTGGCGCTCACGACTCACGGAGGCCTAAGTGGTGCAAACTCCCTTCGAGAGCGGGCTGCACGCGACGATTGCAGGCGGCCAAGGGATGGTGCGTGAAGTCCAAACGTCCGCAACGCAGACCTTCGCAGCCGCCCCGCCTGCAGATAACACAGGTCTGAGACACGGAAGCTGATGTGTATTGTGTAATCAAACTGCCCGAATTTCTTGTGTGAACTGACTATCGATTAGCTAGGAAAGCTACAAACTAAGATTAGCGATCTATGATAAAGTTGTATTAGCCGTGCTAAGCGACAATGTTCGTGTTTGTCTTGTAGAACTATCGAAGTTCAGTAGCGTTTTGGCTAATAAATGTGTCTCCGTAATCTGTGTTTTGTTGGGCGGGTAGGCGCAGCAGGGCGGCGGCGGCGCGGGGGGTAGGGCGGACGCAGGGCGGGCGGCAGTCCCGCGTGAGTCGTAGCCTGGACCGCCCGCCCTGTGCCGACGCTACTCCCGCGACCTACCCTCTTCGGACCCAGTTTATTCCGATTCCAATCCCTTAATACTCCTGCATAGTGCATGGTAGCATTTAGTAGTAGCCGTGGATTACTATAAGGTGATCTATTGTACCGTTCGACTCCACTGTAGAGGTGATATTGCTCTGTATTTGTAGAACCGGCGCAACTCGATGCGCAAATCTCAAAAATCAGCCGAAAATTTGTGTTTTTTTTTTCAGGACTTTCGTGAATCTTGTTTTCATCCTGAATTGGTTATTGTTGTCGTTCTTTTAAATAGCTGAGAATAAAATAAGACGTGGAAAACTCGCCCAAGAATTGGTCTATAGTTTTCCTCACCTTCTGTCGTCTTGGATTTGTATCGTTTTAAACATGTACACACTTTTATCTCAGGTAGGCTGCTGTGAATTGGTATTTATCTTGCTTCTATTCTCTGTAGGGTGAAGAAGAATCTATCTATCATCAGAGAAGTTTGTGGCTCTTGCTTTATAAGAACAACTTTAATTATGCAGTCTGCGCCAAGTTTCTTTGACGCTAACCAAGGGTAGGGTGGGGGTAACCTCCCATTCTCGCATAGATTGAGAGATAGAGGTTACCCTCCCACCCTAACCTCGCTCTGCGCGAAATATACTTGGCGCGATCTCTACAAATGTCTGCTTTGCCTATGACTGTCTGCATAGGTAGATCGACTGTGTACAAGCCACTCATTAATCGCAAGTCTGGGCGGCATTGTATTGAATTGACGCTACTCTAACTAAAGAATATGTTTATTCCTTGCTATTACTTGAGTCAAAGGTCACTTAAGCAAACATGGTTATTTATTACAAACATTTCCTGAAATATTATAGAAATCCTTGTAAAATAAGATGCCTGGCTTTATAGAAATATTTAAAAACGAAAAAAATAGAAGGATCCATCACTGGAATTACACTAAATATTGCAATCTAAAACTCACGCACAGCAGTAGACCCATTCGAGGGTACCATGACAATGGCGAGAATCCTCATGGGGACTGAACAATGTGGACGCCTATAAATAATGCGATTTAGCAAGTCCTTCATCGATTCAATACTCATTCAAGGGCCTACCTTGTCCTTACAGTAGGTAGGTAATCGTCCCACAAGGCCCTGATATGAAACTACAGAGTTGCCTGGGTTTATACAGATTCACTTTGGAAATGTGAATTTTGAGATGTCCCTTAGGCAGATAATAAGTGCTATGTATGCATCAGGCATGCAGGTTTTTTCCTCTACCTGTCTTACCTAAATCATAAATGTTCGCGAACATCTCTAACAATAGATAAGTAAAAGGCCATCGCACGTGAACTCTACCTGTACGAGTAATGATATCAAGAGATCTTGAAATATCTCATAAACATGAGATTTCTCACAGTAAGAACATTGAAATAATATGCTTTCACTTTGCGTCATCGCCACACTTTAAAAACCTACTGCAGTTCGCAGATTTCTCTCGATTTATTTATAAAATGCGAATGAGTCGACTGAGTGTCGTCGTCATCCCGCTTGTCGTTCTCACGATGAAGGAAGTCACTACAAATAACTTTAGAGATGGGTTTATAAATATCATTTTGTAGATCGAGCTTAAACACAACTTTCGTTACCCAAAATAACCATTAATTACACTGGTCAACACTGATTTTTTCGCGATTATGATTTGAGATATTATGTTATATTATGATATATGTAGTACACTGATTATATGAAAAATGCTATTTTGAATAAATGAACAACACGAGATTTTATAAATTAAAGAGGGACCCCCTTTACCCCATACAAAAGACGTGTTTTAACAACCCCTGCGAATAAACAAATCATATCATCTTCTAATATGATCGAAGTTTTCGCGCCTTATGAAATAGTCGTGGTGTCGCTCTTTAGTTTCGCGCAATCTTTAAGTTTTGGGTTCGAATCCACGTTATTTTTTTTTGTTATAAATTTTTGACCGAGCAAGCGAAGCGCCTCCGTTCAGCTTGGGGGAAAATGCTTTAGTATGTCTGTATTTCTATCCGGCTGTTATCCTCCACAGGTCGCATTTCCCAATGGATTCTCCTGAATTTTTGTACGCAGTTTCTCACCTAGTTCAGGAGGATTAATCATTCTATCGCAATAAAGAAGCCTGTTAATTTAACAATTTAATGTAATAAGTTATAACTTATAAGGCATGCTTGGCTAAATAATCTATTTTTCATTTCCATTTTCAATTATAAAGGATTTTTTGTCGATTCCGTATTTGGAATTTTTTCAAAATGGCGAAGATCTGGGGTTGAAAACGTACAAAAATCACTATGGTCCGAACGCCTTGACAGATTTTAACAATTGAGGTGTCGTTGGATTCGTGAACATCGAGAGAGTGAATCTCTAAAAAATTAGTGAAAAATGAATAGGTTGGATTTTAGATCAGAAATGTAGTTTACAAAGTTATTGGTGCCGCTATTTTCATATTCAAAGCACGTAATACATAAGTTTTTTTTTTTATTAGATCAGTTTTAAAAATTTTGAAATATTTTCCTTAAACTGAATCGACAAAAAAATCCGAATAATTATCGAACCTGCTCACAAAATTTCTCGAGAATCGGTTGAAAATACGACCTGTAGAGGAGAACGATTTTATAAAAACATCGAATAAAACCATCCCTCGTCGAACCTGCATTTATGTCTACGTCTATGTATATGTCAAGCCTGAGTCATGAGGAAATGACTAAAAAGAAGTAATAATGCGTTTGCTTCATTTATTAAACATTATAAAGTAAATTCAACTCTATCAGTGTGTGTAGTGGGCTATATCGCCAAAAGTGCCTAAATTCAACTTCGTTTAGACGGAGAACTGGGAAGCCCGGGCCCATGTTATATATGTGGTGTTGTATAACACACACACCCGCTGATTAAACGTACAAAAACCAGCTTGAGCACTTTTAAGTCTAGACTTATAGAGCAAATTAGATATCGCTCCATACATTATTTTTAGTAAATATTTTTTTCTCGCAAATTATAAATTACAACAAAAAGTGCTCTGAGAACATATGATTGCCGTAGTTATTTCTATCGATTAACATAAATAAAAGAATCATGTGTACAAGTAAGTATTGTAAGTCCGCAATTTCGAAATCCGTCCCACAGTGCGCCCGCACGCGTCAGGAGAGCGATAAGTCGTACGAACATTGGCGTTCGCCTCATATTGCACTTGATCGGCTGTCCGCCGGCGTCTTTAAAGACTCAACTAGAAATGCCATTTCCCATTATAGGTTTTGATTCTTATTACCATGGCATAAGGTTCAAAACCGCGATGCCTCGCGCGTCAGCGCGGTAATGGACCGGTCGCGCTAATGGACCGGTCGCGGTCGCGCGGATGGATGAGTCGCGCGGATGGATGAGTCGCGCGCGCGTGTTCCAGGGCAAAACTGTTGAATTTTACAATATCTATATTGAACCCTGATGTGATGACAAAGCTTGTAAAATAGCGGAACTACGGTCAGTAAATTCTTTACGTAAGCCGGTAATTTCAGCTGAAACTTCAGAGTTACCAAAAAACCTTCGTGCCGTCGTTAGACGTTCCGCTTCCGCCACTAACCACGTTCATCTTCTGTTAAGCCCAGCTTCATTCAAAAATCATTTAGTCTTTTTAATTTACGGCATGCTACTTGTTTTATCTCGTCCTCTGACCTAACCTGCCTTTTATTAACATCTATCATGTAAGAAATATGAACAAAATATTCGAGATATCGAATCAAAGAATGTAAAATTTGATGTCTGTCTGAGAGTCCTACAGATAGGGACAACCAGGTCTCAAAGAAAGGCTTACTTGAAAAATTACATTTAATTAAAGTACCTGAAATTAAACGTAGTTCGTGCTACGCGCGCGACTTTTAGTCGTTAAAACCCTAAAGCACCTAAATCTGCAAACCTCCGCAAAAAAGTCTTTTACAAGCTAAAAATAGACAGTGAAATCTTTCATACGTAAGCACCGTCCAAACGAAAAGTCTACGTATTTTTAAAATATACTGTAAAAATGCATATAAAACTAGTGTATTCAACAATATGTACTGACATGCCAAAGAAATACTTAATAATAAACTACGTAATAGATAAAACATAACTTGTTCTTGGAAATCCATGACTGCGCTAATGAGTCGCTGATAGCGGGCGGGGCGTGACGTACAGATGCTTACACATCGGCGTTTGCAAAGTGACAGATAGCCAAATTTCTGAAATATTTGTTGTTTTGGAAGGTTTGTTTACCTGAATCACAATACAAGGTCAAACATTGGATATTTTGACATTAGGATTGACATTTATGACCTATGGCGGGACCACTGTGCCTGTGTTTTATGTCCTAAGACACCAGCCTTAGGACATAAAATATTGTACAGGAGTTCCTTATACAGTGTGAGTATTTATAAAGTGCACATATCGAACAGGGCTGAAGGGGATCAAATTTTATCGACGAAACAAATTATTTGAAAAAATCCTCCCTCTATTTTTTACAGGCATTTTAATCTTCTTTTTCCTTTAAGATGTATCAACTTTAAAAAAAAAATACATATTAACTTCGAGATGTAAGGGTTTGTCGGGTTCAAATTTAGTGCACAGTTTTGATGAAGGACAGCGGGTACTGCCACTATTAACTTAAATTACGTTTATTTAAGAATAAACCCCTATTATTAACCGATTTCAAAAAGGAGGGAGGACTTTTTTGACATTTACACGGGTTGAAATTTTGAACTTTCTGCCATGGTAATATAATTCAAAACTAATAACGGCATTTTGGGTACCCAGGGTACCCAAAGTCAATCAAGGGGTTGTTTGTTACTCGATTATTCCGTCAATTATGAATCGCTTTTGATGATTGTTTTTTTGATAGGTAGGTCATACTTCAGAGGTGGTGGTCCCATATAAAAAAAAAAATATTCGGCGCTTTTTGAAAAATAACAAAATCTAAAAAAATATGCAGATGACGTTTTGGTTTGTGGTTCCCTTCAGCAGAGGTTCCTTTCTTGTACAGAGACTTCACATCGCGACCGGGGAGGACGAAACAGGGGTCGGTTTGTTGAAGTTTTTAACTTGGTGAATTATTTGAGAACTTATTTAGTCAATGCAGATTTTCACTGAATTTGGTAGCCTAAACAACATTATTTTGCTATGGAATATTATTTTACATCACATCAGCTCTCAAAATGCACTAATGTGTTTTCTAACTAAAACACTCTAGACATGTTAACGTTTTTAATCTCGGTCATCTCGGCAAAAACCAAATGTAACAAAATTACTTTAAGGCAATATTGCCTAGATCTCTGGAAGTGTGGCAGCTACGAGTTTATACTCGTAGCTGCCACACTTCCATCGTACAAAACTTATGTTTTGTACGATTTCTTGGGCGAAAGAAGCCATTACTTGGAAAATTGCAAAAATGGCTAAGTGGGAGTCGTACTAGCGCACCGAGGATTCCGTACAAAACACCAATTTCTTTATGGTATGTACCCACCTAACCGCTGCGTCGTTAACGTGTCTTCTTTGCTGTTAGTGCTAAGACCTTGCTTCTTGCCATATTTAATTATTCTTGTTGAATGGGTAGGACCTTGGACCTTATTGATTTTTGATTCGCCCTTTCGCTTTCAACAGCTGTAACTTTTTAAATCTATTATTTGTTAATGTTGACCTAGAAATTAGTTTATTTTCCAAAAAATGGTTTATTTTTTTAAAGAAATCGTACAAAATATATAATATAAATATATATATAAATATATAAATATATTGCTATACACTTCCAGAGATCTAGGCGATCTTTGTCATTACATAATTTCTGTACATTTGTTTTCTTTGACCGAGTTTAAAAATGTTAACACGAGTGTTTTATTTAGAAACATCTTTTTGGCGTCATTCGAAAGCTGTAATGTAAACTAATATTCAATAGCAAAATAACATTGTTTTGGGTACCAAATTTTGTAAAAAAACTGCAATTACTAAAATAAGTGCTAAAAAATAGGGTTTTATTCTTGAACTAAGTCTTATTTAAGTTTACAGTTAACACTTTTATCTACTCACATATCATAAACCCTCTTTACTGCGTCCAAAAACCACACGTTACGACCAGCTTAATGATAAACTTCTTGGTAAAAACTCATTTCTTATCTGAATATTGATACATTATGACCATAATGTTCAAAAATTTGTCAAATTACGACATTCAAATTTCGAACGCCGACGCCCGCCTGCGTGCCGCCCCTAGTTTGTCTGTGAAGTTGGTACTACAGAACAAGCTAAACAACTGCAGAGCAATGATCAATGCCACAATGCCGGTCGAACATGCGGTTCCTGAACACATCAAAAAGATCTTATGATATATGTGTAGATAAACTAGTGTATGTAACTCTACACAATTAGGCATTCAAAACTCAAAAAAACTCAAAACTCAAAACGTTTATTCTGTAAATAGGCCACAAGGGCACTTTCACATGTCATTTCATTTCATTTTTTACAGAACATTTGGTATTATTATCATATTATCAGAAAAAAAAAAGTACTTAATTATTGTTTCTGAGAGATGTAAAGAGTCTCAAATGTCATAATAAAATAATTAAAATATAAATAACAGAGATGTATAGTCTCTTTAGTCAATAATACAATGATAATAGGAGATGTAAATGGTCCCCACAGTCAAGAGTTGTATAATTAAATTAATCTTTGGAGGTGTAAAAGGCCTCCAAGTGTCCAGTAAAAGAAACTCTGGCAGTGTGGATGCTCACAATTAATTAGAACAGTTCAGTCCCAAGCATTTTTATCGTCTATGTACTCTTTAATACTGTAGTAAGCTTTAGAAATAAGCCTTTGCTTGATGTATTTCTTGAACTTATTAATTGATAGATCTGTCAAAGTGCTTGGGAGTTTATTGTAAAATCTTACACAATTACCCTTGAACGAGTTTTTTATTTTTCATTAAAACTCTCGAGTGATATTATTATGAAACTCGCCTTCGGCTCGTTTCATAAACCCGCTCTCGAGTATTAATGCCCTCCTCCATTATGTAACAGTCACATAAACTACTATTACCTCCGATTTTGGTATCGAGAAATTCACTAATCAAATAACTAACTATCATTCTGTATCTGCGGGCGTCATAAAAAAGAACGGGACATAACGATACTTAACCCCTCAGTTAGCACTGGCTAACGCCACTTTTCCGTTATAGGTTTTAAATTTTATTACCATGGCCTAGGGTTCATCGCATCATTCATGGCATCGCGATCCGTCCCAACTACCCAGGGTTTTGAGTAGTTAATTATTAACTTAGTGAATTTCTCAATTCAGAAACCAGCGCTTAGCGATTATTTAACACTGGCAGAACCGCCTGCCCTTTATCATAACCATCATTAATTTGAACCCTTCCATCTCCAAGCTATGAATGTTTTTGCAGTTGGTATATAGTAAACGAAAAAGTATATTGAAATGCTTTAAAAAATAGGGAGGGGGGATTTTTTAAAATACATATTTGTTTGTTTGATGAAATTTGATCCATTTCTTCAACCCCGCTCGATATGTGCACTTTATAAAGACTCATACTGCATATAGCGTAGGGTTGTATAAAAAGGGCTTTGGCGAAATACATCCCCACAAATTTGTACGCTCAGATACATATATTTTTTGTTGACAAAATCGCTTTTAAAAAAACATTGTTTAAGTGTCGTGTCGTGTTTAAGAGTCGATGGGTCGATGGTCTCTGCATCAAAATCAAAGTGATTTATCAACTTTAAGCTATTCCACAGAATTATTAATGTACTAGCTGATGCCTGCAACTTCATCTGCGTGTTCCTAGGAATTATCATTTATCGAGATAACGTTACCCTCCTTCTGGCGCAGTCGGATCAAAAGTATCCTTTATGCTAATCTAGCTCATAAACTATTGCTGTGCTAAATTTCATCCAAATCCGCTCAGCCGTTTTAGCGTGATTGCGGCACAAACACACAAACATCCAAACATCGCTACTTTCACATTTATAATATTAGTTGGATTAGCTAACAAACGACTGTCAAAGAGTTACCCAAAGTATCTTTTGTTTATATTTATGTTTTTTTTAAAATAAAAGTTGTAAACCTAAATAAGATAATAATTGGATCGGGTAACATTTATAGGGTTCAAATTACTGTAAATGGGCTTTACCTTGACCCTCGATACACGATAGTTCACGACACACATCGAATATAAATAAATAACCGCCACATTTCTCTTCTGTACATAACAGTCCCGTGATATAAAATAAGTATCACTATTAATCGCACTTCCAGAGCCCAAATGTTTCCGCTCATCGACAATACAAGCAGAAGTCACACCCGACAAGATTTTCTGAAACAAAATACCTTTCAATCTCAATAGGAAATGGATATCCGCCAAGACATTCTCTTTACATACCATCTTACATTTATCCAATTTCGGCCCCTCTACAAGTCTACACCCCACTCTGCATCTATTGGAAATGCTCTACAATAGGCTGATTCATATCAACTTGTCGGAAATTGTAAACGATACAAAATTATTGAAACAAACATTCCAAATTAGTACCTCGGTATAGGAATGCACGATAGTTTGTTAGTTTTCTTCATACGGTTTCCTAACATGCATGTAGGACGTTTGTTATCTGTTTGGGTATCGGTGTTTCGTATTTTAAAAAAGGTGGCAAGAAAATGTAAATAAGCTTTTTAAAAATACACAATCTATAGGACTGCAGCACCTGTCTACAGTCTGAAGTGAATAAGATGATTCTCTTATTGTCTTATCTAGATCGGTGTCTCTTATGCATTGATAGTTTCTCTTTTGTTAACCTATTCTACTACGATGTCTGGTTCTCATAAGAAGATTCTAACTTCACTTATGTCGATATTATGTAATAATAGGACAAGGGCAAGCTTGAGATTTGGCAGCTTTGTCACGCCAAACCCATCCGCGTATTGCTGAAGTTTTTTGCCCTGATTTTCGTGTTTCGGTCACATATTGCTTTACAGATACCTACCGTTTTTATTTCGTTTAGCATTTGTGTTGTACAATCGCGAACATTACTTATTTAAGACATCTTGTAATGATTTTTAGGGCGGTATTCTTGAACGAATGAAAACCATGGAAGTGATGGAACCACTTATGTGAATGGTCGTTGATCTAAATGAAAGCCGTTTCCACTAGCTGCTTTTGTGATTAGTGTCTTTGGATACAGCAAATTACACCCAAAAGACCAAATCCCGCCAAAATCGATAACTAAATGTCTAGCAGACTTCAGCGTGACAACTGTAAACTCAACCCTCGCGATGGTCCGCGGGAGCCTTGTGTCCGCTACACATAAGATTATTTTCGCGTACCTATCACGGGAGTCGAGTTTACGACGATCCAGGTATACTGTGTGGCTACGGGCGGCTACTTTTGACCACCACAGTACCAGTGACGCCAGCAAAGTTGTCCCCATTCAGAGCTAGCCACCCCCAAGCGCACGTGCGCGCCTGCCCTGACCTACATTTCAGGCAAGCCATGTGGCTGGCGGAAGGGGTTCTCTGCTCACACAGCATAATTATATTGTATACCTAACTACCCGATATCTATGCCTATAGGCGCTGAAAGCATCAATCAACCTCACTGAACACACCGTTTGACGTAGACTCCCAATCTTGACGGCTAATAATGTCACAGTATTTGGGGCACGTGGGTGACTTTCTCTTTGATGATGTTAGGTATGTTACGCGTTAACTTTCGATCTATTTCTGACGAGCTATAATAATGTTTCTGAATACAATTTCTTAGATGGCTTTTAGACTTTGCTTGCTTCAGAGTTGTCGTCATCAATCACATTTCAACCACAGGCTACTTGTTAACTTTTTTCTTCTAACTTAACCCTTAGATGAGCATATTCCCCTGATTTTTCCTCGCATCTGTGTCTGAGTCTGAGGGTCTGACTTTGATAAATTGTGTTCTTTAATTTCGTTTGTGATTTTACGTCATCGATGTCGACATTTTTGTGCAACCTTCATTGTTGGTTCCAGAACTTCCAGAGCCTAACACTTCTATTCTAGAGTAGTGACCGACTACTCTGATACTCATCATCATCAAATTAATATTTTCCATGGGCGTGGTTCTGGTTTCTAAATATCCTCACATAACGGATGTATCCCAAAAGAGTGGTAGACATCTACTTGGCACATCCACTTGTTGCAACGATCTCTTGAGAAACATCTTGTACGTGTTGGTACTATCAATGTTTCGAGATACTTCGCCGCCTTTGTTATAAAAACCTCCCCTAAATCATATACAAAAAGTCCTCGCGTGATTTACTGAGTTTATCACATCTTTAGGTATAAAGTCCTTACTTCCCGTGGCACTTGCAACTAACGATTGAGTGACAAATGCCACGTACGTACTTTTCGTATTAACTCACCTATCCTATAGCTCTCCCAACCTCCAAAAAATCTCTGCAGAGCAACAAAACAAACCCCAAAAAGACTG
This sequence comes from Argyresthia goedartella, assembly GCA_949825045.1. Classification (NCBI taxonomy): domain Eukaryota; kingdom Metazoa; phylum Arthropoda; class Insecta; order Lepidoptera; family Argyresthiidae; genus Argyresthia; species Argyresthia goedartella. The sequence continues at coordinate 26,243,631 of OX463812.1, read as the reverse complement.
AGCTGTGATTACTAAAACCGCGTCTCGGTTGTGTGATGTGCTGAGGAGGGTTGCATGCAGGCGCAGGCCCGCGCCGTGCCGGGGGGCGGAGTCGCAGGGCCCCGCGGCCAGCCGCCGCCGGTGCTGCCGCCGCCGCCGCAGTTCGCCACCGACCGCGACGAAATGCCCGCCAACCAGATCGCTCAGGTAAAGGCAGTACTAGTTTCATGAACAGGAAAACACGTCTTACACTCCATCTTTATTAGAACAAGCGTCTTCTAACAGTCTTTAAAATACTTTGCGTATGGCCCCTTACTTAGTATTACGTTTTGAGTTTCAAACCAGCACTGATTTAGACCCAGAGCTTCTGGCAGGAAAAGCATCAGAACTTACTACTGGCATAAAGATAAGATGAGATAATGGAACAGAATATTTAGCACGAAGAGGATTTCTATTAATGTTCATTTTAGTTTCCTTGGATGCCTGTAGTGTAGTCACTGCGCCAACTATGTTACAGGTACGTTTAAAACTACACTGAAAACCACCCCTCGGGACTTGGACAAAGGCCTCGCCGTTATTTAATAGACAGCGGCTTTTTACCTATGTATGAGCGTGCTTCAGAGTTCCATGTAAAAATGTCCGGAATTGGATTTATGGGTCACGCTGCGGGACATGCAAAATTGGAGGGAGGGAATGAACAAAGCGTAGAATAGCAATGAATGCAACGCAAGTCATGTAGAGCTACAACGCTGCTTTATAGATGGCAAATTAGACGGTGTCACTGACAGTAATTTCGATATTGATCCTTCTAGGAATTCCATATACTACTACTGAATTGTTGAGTTTTAGTTCTTAAAGGACATCGTATTCAGCCAGGAACAGTCAGTCCACATTCCGGATGGGATGCGATACTGAATTCTCAATAATAGAACTTTAGCAATTTGTCTCGACTGCCGACTAGAAGAATCAGTTTGCGACGCTGTGTAGCGTGGAAGATGCTTTAAAAGAGACAAGTGGTGGAAATTTACATGACTAGCGTTCATGAAAATTTTCAGTTGTTTGTTAGTTTGGTAGTAAGACATGCACCGCTATTTATGCTGGATGTGTGGGAAGTTGAGATGCATGTCTCATAAAGATGTGTGAGCCTTTATTCCCACTTGTTCAATTGGACAGTTCAGCTGACTGAACTAGTGGGTTTTTTTCCCATTAGTTCAGTTGAAAATATAACAAACTTTTTGTCTGGCTTCACCTCTAAGGTACTAATAATATTATTTTGCCCCTTTGCTCATATTATAAATAGGCTAGTATTTAATCGCACATCAAAAATACTGATTTGCACAGCAAAAAAGGATCAACAAAAACACTTTTCAAGTTTTAAATATTTAATGATTACTTAAGTTTATGTTTTAAGTATTTTTTGTATGTGTTGAACCTAACACGAAGGATACAGGGGGTTCGCTTCGCTCACCCCCTTTATCGTTCACCTAAGCTACCGCAGTATTTTGCCCTTATATTTGCTGTGCAAATCAGTATTTTTGATGTGCAGTTTAATATTTTAACGAAATATGAAAAAGTCAATCATATTTTTGCTTAAGTACTAGGAGAGCAGGGGGTTGTAAGAAGTTGCACGGAGAAATTTTGAAGTATAAGCAGAGGTGTACTTGCTTGTTAAAGCAAAACATCTCCGAATCTTATACAAAAGGTACTAGGATTTGAATTTCGAGTTTATTACCAAGCCAAGAGGTTGATAATGTGGTGCGAATTTAGTTCCCCGTCCCTAATCAAGTTAATACAAAAACCTTTAAACTAAATAACTGAGTAAGTACGCAATTATTTCTCCCCCTCTTACACATCACGAATGGCTTAAGCGAACTTTAAATAGAACATGCAAAGCAAAAATAAACAAAATCATAATCTATTTTAAATAGAACATGCAAAGCAAAAATAAACAAAATCATAATCTATTCGGCACCTCACAATCAAATCCAAGAGTACCAGGAACACATATGTCATTAGGAAGTTTTTGACTCTTAAATACTAGTGACAGCTAGTGATTTGGAACAACAAGATGTTACATATACCAGATCAGCAGAAAGTTGTTGGAAGTTCCACTATCTATTAATAGCTCCTAGCAACCCATTATCTCTTAGTTGGTATACACACTTATTTTTATATAAATAAAAGTACAACTTAGTAAAACATTTTAGGAATATTACTAGTTACTCAAGAGAATAGACGAGCAACTGAACTAGTAGAAAAAAAGTCCCACTAGTTACCAGACAACTGAACTATCCAATTGAACCACTAGGAATAAAGGGCTGTGAGCCAGTTAAAATGGGTTTTGCAATGTTGTGTGCATGTTTTTTTACCACTGCACAGGGCCCGGGCAGTGTATGCTTATTAAAAAAGTTGGTGTAGAGTATTTTAATTTAACTTTGACTCGTCGCGTATAATGTGTTTGAAATAACTTGTATTTATAACCTACTCATAAAAACCGTAGTTTGAGTAGCATTTATAAAAGCTCTAAAATAAATACCAAAGTAGATAAAATCTTCAAAATGGATGAAATTTGAGGATTTCAGATTCCCGATACTTATTAATTGATAGCTAGCGAATTTCCTACAGCAAATTGAAATGTTACATGCTAGCGTGCGCGTATTCAGCTCGGTGCAGCCAGATTGCCCTACTATAATATAAAAATGAAATTGGATTCGTGGCTTCGTTTTTGAAGGGTTCCGTACCCGAAGGGTGCCAAACGGAACCTTATTACTAAGCCTCCTCTATCCGTCAGTCCGTAAGCGGGCTGTATCTCATGTACCGCAATAGAGAGTTGAATTGTTCACCAAATGTGTGTATATATATATATTTATATATATACACATCTTTATATTGCCGCTGCAGCAACAAATATTGAACTACACCAGGTTTTATAAATTAAAGTGGGTCCCATAACAACCGCGGCTTATCACGTGGTTTTGGTGGCGCGATTGGTTTGATATCGGTTCCGCAATCTTAGGGTTCTGGGTTCGAATCCACGTTCGCACATAATATATTTTTTTTGTTGTTGTTTTATTATTTTTAGTGGGTAGTTTTCTTGTACGATAGTACGGAACCCTTCGTGTGCGAGTCCGACCCGTGCTTGACCGATTATTTGAAAATGCTTTTGCCAGTTTTGGCACGTGCATCCGATATTGCTGGTTTTTCGGCATTGCTAATGCGTATTTTTTCTTGTAAATCTGCATGCGGATAGATATCTGTATGATATACGAGTATTATGTATGAGCAACAACGGCTCTGTTCTTAGGATTCCATAGTAACTTTTTTTAGTTTGCGACAAAGGCACGAACGAATCACAAAACTACTAAAATTGTGTTTGTTAGCGATAAATTCTTATACAGTTTTGTTACTAGCATAATAAGAGTTTGTGATAAACACTTATCTCAATTCCCTCTTTCAAACACAGACCAATTGACCGGAAGTGCCCGCTGTACATATTTGGACGGCTTTGTACATTTCAATGAATGGAATCCCTGTCATGACGATGAAGCCGGTTTCCGGCCGATTCGTACAAATTGATTGTCCCTCTATTCATAGCTTTGTCGCCGTCGCCTTCATTTGATTAAATGCACCCGGAGTTATTGATTCAATATCCCCCTTTTAAAGCGGTCTAACCGTATTCATGATAAAATTGAAATATGTAGTTAAAAGTTGGATAGAGATGTTTGTCGCATAATAGCGCTAAGTTTCTCGGAAGTGCCGGAGACGGGCGGTTTAGCGCGAGACACCCTCGCTCGTCTGGCCCCCGACGCCGAGGGCCCAAGAGTCTTCAGGCGGCCGCCAACAGCTGATGGCGCGCCCGGCGGGAGGGGCGGCGCGATCGATCACCCCTCAGCCCGCCCCGCGCGCCCGTCCGTCGTGCCTCACCCCTGCACACTTTCTCACATTTCTTTCCCTCGGCCCTTGTATTGTTTTCATGCCTCTGAAGTTCTACCTACTCACAATTTTTGTGTCGCGTGACGGGTGGCGTGCTTTATAAGCGAAGTCGTGGAAACACTGCTCTTTGTCTCTGATGCGTCCCGCTCGAGAAAAACAACTATTCTTCTACACACTTTTCTTTCCAGAACGCGGTGATTTATGAGTGCGTTGCGTTTGCTTTCCCTGAGCCCTACTCTGTCTAATGGAGGCCCCTCGCGCTACTAACATGCTAAGCACAAAATAGACGGTGTTTTCTTTCGAGTTTCAAGTCCGAGGCTTCAGAACATCTACAATACGTTAGCTAACTTTCGATTGTTTGTAGTTCTATTTTAGAGTTTTAGGAAAGCAGTCGAACAAAGGCTGGTTGTTATTTTCAGCTGTTTAGTTTATGTTTCATTAAGCATTGTTCAACTTTTATTTATTTATACGTGGGCGTACGTTCCTATTAATAGTTCTGAATACAATTCTTTGTTGAATAAACAGGACTGTGGATTAAATCATTCATTATACTAATTGTTCGTTTTGAAATTACCTTCAGATTATTTTGTAAAGATTTAGTCAGTTGATTCAGTAACTTTTAATTGCAATTATTAAAAAGTAATTAAATAAAGTACTGCCATTATGCCCTTATGTCATACCTCCACTTGTGTAGGTGCACTATTTTTACGGACATGAAATCAATAAAATTGCTTATTAGCCATAAAATATGTGAACATATATGATCTTAAAGCCAATTGGAATGTATAAGTATCGATATATTCATATTCACCATCTGGGAGTTGGTGTGCATATATTATTATCAAATATACTAGGTCAATTCGAAATTAAAAATTTAACTGAATTTTTAAATTATTTAAATAAATCGATTAGCTGTAAATATGTCCTTTTCTCTATAATATAATTGGTCCATCAAATAATTAAATAATTAAGTTTTCAACAGATTAAATGTAAGATATTTAATGTCATCAGAGATTATATGTATATACATTTTGATTGCCATACAATATGCACTATTAGAATACAATTGCATCCTCTGTGGTGATAAATACACTCACTCCATCTAAAAATATGTATTACTATTACAAACTGCCTTAGGACTATGCTATTGAATTTTTTGATTTTCTCGTCCATGGTCTCGCTGGATATAACAGGGGACCAGTCGATCGACCTAAGAGACTCTAAGTCAATATCCCTAAAGTTACGAATATTAAGAAATTTTGCTCTGCTCTTGAGAGGCCTGATCTTATACGAAAGATAGATAAGGTCATAAACATTTACATACAGGCACATACATTGCTTCTGGCCCCACACTACACACGTCACACACATAAACAGCCAAGACCTGGGGGTTTATTTTCTTTATCCCCAGCCGGGAACGTACCCGGAACCTCTCGCATGGCAGGCACAGCACAACCGCTTGGTTGTATCTTCTATCGTGTGTTGCCACAATAATTTCGCCAATGTCACGTGATGAGACCTGCACAATAGGAAATCACGTGGAACATTTAATAAAAAGAGAACTTTAAGCTGTGATTATAATTTAATATTGTTGGTAGATATACATTTGTTAAGTAATTTGACAGAGGATGGGTGAGATAAGGTGAGAAGAAAGTTTACTAACTAATGAAACTGACAGCCCGAAATCTTGGCAGCTCTTGCCCGGTTGCCATAAGTTCGTACAACTCAAACTTGTATACTCAAACTCGTTGTAATAGTTCATAATCATTCATAATATTGCACACAAAAGTAGTTTATGTGACTGATACATAATGGATACATAATGTGACGGACTCTCGAGTGATTTTATTATGAAACTCGCCTCTCGAATTTTAATGTCTAATTATGTACAGTTACATACACTAGTTTATCTACACACATATCATAAGCTCTCTTTGATGTGTTCAGGAACCGCATGTTTCACCGGCATTGTGGCATTGAGTTGTTTAGCTTGTTCTGTAGTACTAACTTCACAGACAAACTAGGGGCGGCACGCAGGCGGGCGTCGGCGTTCGAAATTTTAATGTCATAATATGTAGAAAATTTACACATTATGGTCATAATTTTCAATATTCAGATAAGAAATGAGTTTTTACAAAGTAGTTTAACATTATGCTGATCGTAACGTGCGGTTTTTGGACGCAGTAAAGAGGGTTTATGATACGTGTGTAGATAAATAATAATAAAACAAGATATGCATTAAAAGAGTGTACAAAGGCGAGCTTATCTCTAGAAAGAGATCTCTTGCAGCATACCAAGTTCATCTGTTGTTACGTTGCACAAAAAGGAGTAGCCCCAGCAGTGGGCGGAAACAAACTGTCGATAATGAGCTGTGGTGTGACTTGACTGCAATCGGCCCGAAAATGCGTTCAAACAAATATGCTTTGGAACATCCAGGTGATCGCGCTAATATGCGGGCTGCTAGTCGTGATCCTGATGGTGCTGGGGCTCGCGTCCGCCGACTGGCTGATGGCGGCCGGCTGGCGGCAGGGCCTGTTTATGCACTGCATCGACCCGGGCGCGCCGACGCCGCTGCCCTTCGATATAACAGCGCAGCCCGGGTGCTATGCGGCGAGACCCGCGCCTTATATCAAGTGAGTGCTATGTATATGAGGGCTCCTATAGTTTGACAACTTAGCTCAGGTACCTCACCTCATATAACTTACTATTATTATTTATTATTTACCGTTTGGTTGCTAGCATATTCCGCAAGGTGGACCATGCTCTGAATGGCTCCTCTGTGACCCCACTTGTATAGATTACTATGGCGAGGGGTGTCTGAGCTAAGTTGTCCTACTGTAGTCATTGTCCTCAAACTGCGTGCACTGGCTGATGGCGGCGGGCTGGCTGCAGGGCCTGTTCATGCACTGCATCGACCCGGGCGCACCGACGCCGCTGTCCTTCGACATAAAAGCGCATCCCGGGTGATATGCGGCGAGACCCGCGCCTTATATCAAGTGAGTTAATTCACGTTCAGCATTGTCTAGTGTCCCAGGCAACGTAAATATAAGTATAACAAAACTTACGTGCATATGGTAAGCTTTTCACGAAAGTCGGCAGTGTTCAGTTTAATGATTGAATTTAATTCACACTCTTGGCCGGATTTTTCTCTATCTGACTTTTGTCAGCAAATGACGGATGACGGATGCACATCCGTCAGTGACTCATTCACCTACCTTATGCCCGTTGTCACACTTTTGTATGACTAAAGGCTTCGGCATATCACAAGCAGGTCGGTAGCGGGGCAGTTGTCATGTTATCAAATGGCCGGCTCACTGAAACAACAGCGCGAGCCCGTTTTAGAGTTTGGTGTGACATCATGCTTCGTTGAGTTACCGACCTCCTACTTTCCTGCTTGTGGCGTGCCAAAAACTTAAAATGTGGGACTGCTAATCTGTGGTTCTGTCGCTGCGAATACGAAAAGTCGTGACGATATGTATGAGAGCTTTTCCAGGCCTGTCTGGCGTTTGGCCGGTTATTTATCCGACCACCTACAAACCTCGACAACGTCGCCTTCCAGGGCAGCAGCAGGTCTTTGCGTGGCGACACTCTTCGCGGACGTATGCGGAGCCCTGCTCACCGGCCTAGGGCTGCGCTCAGCTGACCACCGCACTAAGTTCCGGTACTACAGGTTCGCGGTGCTGGCTATGGCGCTTGCACGTAAGTTGACACCTTCAAAACACCCGAATGGTTGGTTTGATTTTAATAAATTAGGTGTCTTTGACTCATCTTAAACGTGCGTTATAGGATAGGTTTTGCAGTGAAAATGCCACACATTCTGGCACACATTGCTTCTGGCCCCCCACTAGGATACCCTGTGTGGTAGGAAGCAAAAACAGCACCATTGCAAACTTGTAATGGCGCTGTTGACATGAACATCCAAGAGCTGGGAGTATTTTTTTTGTTCCTCTTCGAACCCTGGACCCATCACAGAGACCGTCATCGCATCCAAAAAGGCAATTAAGGCGTATTGAATTATTGTCTTAAACGTCGGCACAACTGTGCCCTGCCACCCCGTAAAGGAAAAGGCAAAATGCTAAATAATTCCACATTCTCCAATGGGGAAGATTATTTTTGGTAGAGGGTACTGTATTTTTATAACACAGAGTTTCTTTCATCTGAGGAGTGTAACTTGACAAACATTGTCAACAGCAACAAAGAGTTAAATTCATCTGAGGTTCTATGAATATCTGGAAATTGACAATACATCACTCAGGGTGATTGATTCGTAAGCAACCTCAGAGGAACGAAACTCTTTGCTTACTTAATCTTTGTTTATCATCCATAGTCTGTGTTATCATCACAATTTTTTGCCTTCTACATGGAGATAATTTAACAGTTTGCTTCCCCATTCCAGTGATGTGCATCCTAATAGCTCTCGTGATTTACCCGGTGTGCTTCGCGGCTGAGCTGAACCTCGGCAACCGCTCCGTGTGGGAGTTCGGCTGGGCGTACGGCGTCGGCTGGGGCGCCGCCATCTTCCTCTTCGGGGCGGTGGTGCTGCTGCTGTGCGACAAGGAAAGCGAGGAGCTCTACTATAAGGAACGAAAAGTGAGTCATTTTGTATGCTTGTGGTGTTGTGTGTGACGATAAAACAGACGAAAGGGTGGTGGTATTTGAATCTTCGTGTGGGTGGGTGTTCGGCTGGGCGTATGGCGTCGGCTGGGGTGCCGCCATCTTCCTCTTCGGGGCGGTGTTGCTGCTGCTGTGCGATAAGGAAAGCGAATAAGGAGCTGAAATGATTCACTTTGTGTGTTTGTGTAGATAAAACAGACGAATTGGTGGTGAGACTGAAATGAATGTGGTGTCGATAGACTGAATCGTGTGATGGCTTTAGGATGATTTTGGTGCCAAAATGTCAAAGGGGCTTACTATGTATGGCTTTACTATAAAAGCAGAATTTAGGTAGGTGCTGTTTGTTGAGTGGTACGGACTTAACACAGACGTGACTGTTTCTGAAAGAGTCACAAATCTAGTTGCGATGTGTCTATTCTGTCATACGAACGCGAGTCAACACTTTTTTCACCCAGGGTTGTCAGCACGACACTCTGTTTACGCTCGCTTAGGTATGACACAGACCAATCATTTACCAGGCCCCGTATGCCATAACGGTTTAAAATCTTACTCATACATCATGCCTTACATTATCGAAGGCCTTAGACAGGTCAAGCAGAACTGTCATGACGTTTGAGTTGTTATTTAAGGCTTCAGCAACATAGTCCTTCATGTCGAAAATAGCGTCTATGGTGGAAATATCTTTTGAAAACAGAATTGCTCGTTTGCCCGTATCTTTCCTACGCACAGGTAAAGACGCATATTTTCTGCCATAACTTTTTTGAACCTGCCCCTTTTGTGGTTAAATAGTAATAATGTCGTGCATCTCCGCAGGTGGTGACCGCGGAGCCGCACCCGCGCCCCTAGGCCCGCGGGCGCCTGCCCGACCTGGTGCCGTGAGCACCGCGCGGCCGCCCCCGCCGCCCCCACCGCCCGCGTGCAGGCGCGCTGGATCTAGGCGCCTAAAGCTGCACGCGCACGCGCACGCGCCCAGTGCGCTGCCGGGGTGCACGGTTCGTCTAAATGGAAATGCGTGAAGTCGCACCTACTCGTTTTGGTACCTTTTCGTTTTATAACTTGGTCACTTAAGCAGTTGGATTCATGTTTCTCGCTCGTGTTCTATATCAGGGAGTGACGTCAATCCTGGATTGATATTATCAGATGTAGACACGAATATTTCGCGTATCGAGTATAAAGTAAACGAGTCCAGCCGAAGTGGCCTTTATGTTTGTCTATACATTTTATTTCTTTGTGGCCGCAAATGTACGAATCAGCCACTCCGTATGACAACGTAAAACCATAGTGTTTTTGAGCATAGGGCCACTGACAGCTCATTATGTTTACTTGATGCGTGAATATTGGTGCTTACGTATGAAGCAGTTTGCCAAACGATTACGTATGTTATGTAAAGGTGACAGGGTACCAAAAGAATGAGCGATTGTTAATCTGTATTTGTACGCGCTGTGGTAGGTTGGTGCTGTATTTTGTCAAATGAAAAATCTCTTTACAGGAGATGCTGGAACTGCTTCTAAATCTATAGACTTGAGGATCTTAGTGAACCAAACCTGTTCTATATAATGTGGTCTATTGTTCAAAACAATCACATGCCAATTTAAAGTCAAAATTCGTGAAATAATTAATATCTTTTATATTCATGTATCGAACCACAGCGCTGCCAAGGCAGATATAAGCGGCGAATATTTCAAAAGACAGTTTAGTAGTAGAAATGCTATTTGACGTTCCCTGCACCCGGGCAGTCCTCCACAGTGTCCCACTGGCAAGCACTGGCTTACAATTTGAGAATCAGTTTGTTTTCTGGCGAGGTTAGAATGAGCACCTACATATGTGAAGACGTAATGTATGTATGTCCCGACTGGCTTTGATACGAGATGGATCAGAAAGGATGCCTTTAGAACATGGACTATTTTATAACGGTCTGTGTATCTGGTACTGGAGTGCATTTTACAATTCCTAGATTATTTATTTCCACGAAACGAGAAATTTTGCTGATGGGTAAGATTTGAAATTTAAAAATGCCGTATAAAATGTATTTAGAATTTTCTAGGATTTGGTTACATACAATACTATGTCTGTCATTCGGGACGTGCATACGTTAGTTCGGAACAAAAAATATATGTTATTTTTAGTTTATCCCTTTAAATATTTAATCAATTTTACGCTGATTTATTAATTACGTTTACTAAGTAATTGCCATCGGCGTTATTTTTATCCCTCAGAGTGAGATCTGCCTGTATTGGGGCCATATTTTATTTTTGTACATCTTTGTTTAGCTTTAAGATATATTTTTAAGTTGTTTTATTTATTTATTTCCGTAGTTTAAGTTCCAAAGGGGGGTTTTTCGGACCCTATCTTTACAATGGGTAATAGAGAATTAGTTGGACACAAAAGTCGACCGACCACTCGCCTAGTTTTAGAAGGCTTTCCTCTGAATCTAACTTCATGAAAGGAAAACATTCCCATCAAATACAACAACGCAAATATCTCGAATGTCATCCCAAAGAGCGTTACAATTTATTTATTCGCTTTAATTTAATTTGTTCAGTTGTGTAAATATTATTTTAGCACTTTCGAAGTCCATCTTCCCGGATGAGTGCGGTAGAATGACGCGGACTCATCGAAACCGCCGACAAGTCTGTTAGATCCGATTGTAAGCTTGTGTAGTTCCGGAAGGCGACTGAGCGGGTCAGCAGCGTGCGAGCGTGCGAGCGTGCGTACGTGCGCGTGCGTGCGGCGGGCGACAGGGCGGAGCGCAAGGCAGGCGCCACAGACGGCAGGCGACCCACTCTATATGACGCTCGCTCAACATTATCGACTTTTGTACAATACAAACTCATATTGTTAGTGTTAGTGCACAACTAGTGATAGAATAAGAGTGTAGCAGTAAGGAGTCTCGGACGCTGCGGCGACATGTGTGATACAATGTTCTCTATGAATGAAATGCAATTATGATGAGATTATCGGGCTATGACTACTGAGATATATAAAGGAATTTTAAATATATGTTCCCATCGAAGCTACCCCTTCGCGCTCCTGCATTACATGTATAGTATAGCTTCTCATGATATATTCCACTATATTTTCCAAGTGATACGATAATGAATCTCAATCCCTGTTCGCATCGGTTCGGGGATGTGCGCTTCGTTCGGAATTGAAGAAAGATTATTTGAATTTTTAAAGCGATAAAACGAAGATATTTTCTTAATATTTACGTGAAGATAGGACGTTTCCCGGAACAATTATCAATATGTATTAACAGTAACATTTTATTCTTTACTGTACTTGTAAGTGTAATCTTAACTTTACAATTATTGTAACGCTATTATACTCATAAGGATATTGTTAGAATGTTAAAGTATAGTTGATGTTCAGTTAATCTGATGCAATGAATTTATTAGTGCATCATACGATAAGACGAACCATTCCCAATTAATACTGTGTTCTACAATTTTGTATATTTTTTGGTTATGGCTTTAAACAATGTTTTATATTACTTTGTGACGCGGACATTTATTTGGTTGTGAGCGCGGTATAATATTCTCAATCATGTTTAGTAATTTTCTCTATTTTGAGCCATATCGCATGAGCATAGAGATCCGGACGCGGTCCATCCGACTTTTTTTGAAATATATTGGGTCAAACTTACATGAAACATGACCCAAAGGTTTCATGTCTTTTAGCTTGCTTAACTTGCTCGTGGGATATGGCTCACAGAAGACTTATGTCCTCTCATATCCTATTAACTTATCATTATCAGGCATTTGTGTGCAAACCGAATAAAACCATTTATTTGTAACTAATCAAAAGTCAATTTAAATTATTCGCGGAGTTAAAATCTCACTGCCATTCGTAGCTAACAAACTAAGATTTAAGTTTAGAAACAAAGTCATTTTAAATATTATTCTAACTAATTGTATTTCCTGTAAGTGTGTCTGATTGTACATTGTCAAGGATTTTCAAATAGGTCTCTCGTCGTGAGTATGCCCTGTAATGTAAGAAATCCAGGGCACGTAGACAAGATGCAATTCGCTAATATCACTCGGGCGCTAACATCAGTCACGTGACTTCGTTTCGAAATTTCAAATCGCATACATTTTCTTCGCGCTGGGCGCGAGTGACGATCTCTATTGCGCTGCGATTGTGGCCCTGCCTACCATTCGAGAGGTCCCGGGTTCGATCCCGAAAAAAATCCCCAGTCCTTGGATGTTTATATGAAATCGCTGCTTCTGGTTCCCACGACACAGGGTATCCAAGGGTGGGGCCAGAAGCAATGTATGTAAATGTTTAATATCGTATTACATCTTGTCTATGGGGTTCAATTTTAGACCGTAATGCTATGCTTGAATGTTACATTACTGACGAATAGGCGCTCTTTTCCCTCGTGTCGTGTAATAACAGTTTTACAGCGTTGGACACAATGTTATTGGAACTGTTTTATACCAAGATATGCAACATGAACCTTGTAAATGTAAAAACAGAACTAATTGTGAATCTTCCCCTCTTATCCTATTCTCAAGTGATTAGCTACTTATGTTCACGTTTTTGGATAGCTCTTCGATCTTTAAAATTCCGAATTCTCCAAAACTGTATATAGTTGCTAGCTGATCAAGAATCATGACTGATATAACACCATGTAGGTTCTTACATGAATTACAACTTGAGCTATCCATATCCAGTACGGAATATTATGAAATTGTCCATTTTCTTAGCCAAATTATGAGTCATATCAATCAAGATTTAAATAAAGTACCTAGTGATCAATTTAGCATTTTATTAAACACAAACTACCTAACTTCCTGTCTTTATAGATCCTCGAACGCTAGGAGAGTTTTCTGTAATAAATAATGCAATACAATTACAAAATACTCTTTTATTGAAGAAATCTTATACATGATGGAATTTGAATGATAGACACTAGCTCTTAATTTAAATACAACACAATGAAAACAATGCCTAGATGTACTTAATATAATGCCAGTCAGCGATTGAATCGCCCTTAGTACTTATTATTAGAAATTATGGTTACAGAGGCTAACACTCTAGGTAGGGTACGAGGTTCAACAAAGTCTTACAAACAAAAATATTAATTGAAAATCACATTGGATTGAAATAGATATAGCGAACGTCACTCGCTCTGCAAGTGGACGAATCACGAAATAATATGTAGACTCCGAATGAGTTGGGCGGGGTAAAATTTTCAGCACGCTATGGACCCGTTCAAATCAGAGCCTCAATAATACTGGAACATGACTCGACCGTATCGTGAGCGCGCTAAAACCGCACAAGTTATGCATTTGCTTTGGTTGCTTTGTAATATCTAGACTTCGATGCCAGAGGCTGCCTTGATGCTTTTGATAAGTCTTGCGTTTGCGTCCTTATAGTCGACCGGTGTTGCTGACATTACCGTAGTTTTGAGACGCGCTTCATCCTGAAAAAAAAAAACTTGCGGCAATGATCTCAGAGACCTTAAATGGGTTCCAAAGCCATGCAGTTAAGAGATACACGGCGATAAATAACGCACATCCACCTTTCGAAAGATAAAAAGTACAATCAATCAAAATATTCTTAATTTTGTTGGATGATTACTATTGATTACATATATCATATAGCAAGTTATTAATTTAATACAAGGTGTACATTCCAAAAGCGGACACTTCTAAGAAGAAATGCTAAGGTAGCTCTTTTTCAAAGGAAATACTCGTAACTAATAATACATTGATTTCACTAATGTTGATTTTTAAAATAGCCAATGGAAGAACAAGCAGTTTATCCCCAAGGATTTACGTCTTCTAGATAATCCGACAATGAGTAATTTTCCTGCAAACATAATTTACTTTAAATAAATGTTTTCAATGTATGCGTCGGTAAGCTTTGAATAGTATTGGGGACTGCATTACATTGGCCTATGAAGGAATTGGCAATGTAATGCAGTCTACTCGAGTAGCTGGACAGTTTATTCTTATATACAAAACGTCGCACAGGTACAGAATAGCATAAATAGTAGTGGCTTATAATAGTAGTGGCTTCAGGGGCCTATTACATTGACATATATCTATGATCTTATCAGTTCTTTGTCTCTCACCTGTAGTAGTTATGTGTGAATATTAGATCAGATATGTGATCATTTAAATAACAGCCTAAATAGGTCCCTTAGTGGTGAAGGTTACCGCACCGATACTTGCCAAGTTTATGACGGAGCCCGTATGTACATATGTCGCGCAATCGGGCGCGTGTACTTAACTCGTGACTTCGTGTTCTTGCTACGTGCTTAGTCCGCGGCCATGCCAGAATCTAATATCTCTGAGCATCACTCACGCTGTACGTCTCCATTTTCGTGCGGAACTTGAACACGAACGTCTTGAACTTGACGTCCTCGAAGAGCTCGGTGTACGCCTTCTTGTCGTATTCGAACAGGCGGCCGATCTCCGCGGCCGGCTGGCCCAGCATCGCCTCCGCGGACTCGCTGAACGCCGTGATGCGCTGGTCGCCGGTCGGGTCCGACACGTTGGCCTGCGGAGCAAGGAAAAACATAAAAATATACATTTGTAAAGGTTACTTTTAAATGGGGAATGATAGTATCCATCACTAGGAACAACTTTCCCAAGGGACATATGGTTGCAATATTATATTGTTGTAGAGGCTGGACAGTGAGCAGCATAGATGGACCATTGAGTTTGAGGGCCTTCTAAGAGACGAGTGCATCTATTGCACTTTCGGCCGAGACATTACATAGTGCTTTTCACGTCTACTGCGAGGAAATAAAAATAATTATACAGAAAATATTTTTTAGATAAATTAGGTTTGAACCCCTCTTTGCTCCGCCTGGCGGAGACCGCCCACAGATGAATGAAACTTGACAAGTCAGGCACGCTTTTACCGACGCGACAGCATGACGCACGCTATGTTCGTGAAATACGACATGGCTGGAAACGCCATCTGTTGACATGTCGCACAACCATTACAAACAAGCCAACAATGTTCAACAGGCCAGAAACGTTTTTGTTGTCCTAGTTAACTATTCATTGGTTGCGGCTCCATTAACGACCATCTTTTGCCACATTTCTGAGCAGTGGAGTGAAAATGTCTTTTTTTACTGATCCTCCGTACTTTGACCCGATCAGCAGATTATGAGTTACTATGGGAGACCCGAGTTTTTTTTCGTTTGCCGCGATATGTTTATTGGGGAACGTTGTTCATAATATCCTGCACTCACCCCCAGCAGAATCCGGTACTTATAGTTGGGGTACTCCCGGTTGCACTTCTCGCACCTATACAGCCCGTTCTCTTGGTCCACCAGCTTCTTGTTGCACTGCTCTTGGGGGCACGCCTTGTACACTGCGTTGTCTGCGAACGTGAATGTGAGCACGCCCAGCAGTGAGTAGTAGTCGCCCTTCTCGCCCGAGCCCAGCTGGCGGGACTCTGCGTCGGAGAAGGTGATCCAGTCGTTGCTGCCTCCTGTGTAGGCGCCGGATCTGGTGAGAGTTAGAGAAGGATTAGATAGATATCCTGTCTGCTGTATCCTGGATTTTATTTTGAGGTTCTGTGGGTTAGGGCTTTAGAGGGGTTTCAGTTCATAACCTGAAACCTCTCTATAGCTCATAAGCTATAGTCGGATCAATTTGAACTTATAAAATGATGTACTACACGCCAAAGTTAGGTTGGCACCTCAATCTGATGACATCATAGCGTCCTTCACCGTCCTTTAGACGCGTCGAGGGCGAGCTCTAGTGAGAGAGGGAGGATAACGCATTAAGTTGCGAAGTTACCTTTTTGGCGTTGTAAATAAAGAAACGTTAGAAGTGACAGATGTCAATATTCCTAAGGCATCAAAACTAACCATACCAACTTGTCTCGACTATAGACAATTGACAGATGATTGCTCCTGCCTTGAGGCAGTGGCGTTGAATCGAACTCACATATCGTGGAGAAAATAGTAAATGACCGTCCTAGATAAAAAAAAAAGTAAAGTTAATACTCTAATCAGTAGGTTAGTCAAATAAAACTGCCCTTATAGCATGCCTCGTGCGACTCGCGTATGTCGCGCGTGTTATCTGGTTAAAATGACAAAATTCGCGACTCACTGACGCTTCTCAGTATCATAGACGGGATTAAGAGATAGTCTCGAATTGTGAGAATGGAACCCCTGCAGAACACATCCGCTCCAGCGTGAATGGGAGTTACTCACTTGGCCGAGATATTCACGATGTCCATGTTGGCGCCGCCGTTGTCGTACCAGCCGCGTAGCTTGTGCGCTTCCGGCATGTCCGGGTTGAGACGCACCATACTGCTCTGCAGGCAGCCGAGCTGGCGAGCGCCCATGAACTCGGAGAGCCGGGCGCCCTGGCGACAACATCACTAAATAAAGCATCGGAGGTAGTTGCCAGATTAAACCATTAAGAGCTTGGTCGACTTTATAGAGTGCACGAGAGGAGATGGGGCCGATCAGTATCAGACCCGGATCAGTACGAGCTGATCATGAATTGTTCTTTGTTAGTTCCAGTTACCTATAGTGTCACGAATTCTTCTTTTTTATCTCTACTTTCCTCCTATGTATAATATATAAGAAACCTATGTATATAATAAGAAACTTGGTTTATGGCTTACATTTGGTCTTAAATATGTCATTTCAGTTTAACACGATATAACCCTAAATAGATATGCAAATGATTTATTTACTCAACTTAATTACAAGTTATTTAATTACATGAGAAGTTATTTCTTAATTGTCTTATATATTTAATATTATTAGTGATTTATTTAAATTTTACCTTGTATGTATTTATTTTAATTTTATTAAGAAATGTAGTAGGTAATCTATCTTCATGAATACTACTTCGATTCCTAAAGCCATGGGCTTTACTTCGAGAAAAAACCGGTCAGAAATTCAGGCCCGCCTAGTGCCTTTTGCGAGTTGATGGAGAAATTAATACTTTATCATTAAAGTATTCTTTAATATCATAGTATATTTTATTTTTCAAAATTCTAGTGATAGTATGCATAAAGGTATTTAAGTGTTGAGAGTCTTTATGTCATTTAGTAACAAGTTATATATTTAAGTAGCTATGTCGCAGTTGGTTGGTTAAATCAGACACTTCACTAACTCTCTAGACCGTTAATTAAATGCCAAGACATATAGCGTTTTGATTTAAATAACGCGTCGTCGAAAACGCTTAACAATCTGTCTTACCGAAAGCCAGCGTGTTGAAAAACAAGATGGCGTCACGACAACAGCTGATTTGCACAGTTTATATCAGGGCAAAACATTTACCGCAATGTTTTGCCCTGATATAAACTTACCTTAGGTGAAGGGTAAAAGGGGTGAGCGGAGCGAAGCCCCCTTTATCCTTCGTGTTAGGTTGTTCATGTAAGAACAACAAAAAATACGTACACATTAATTTTAACATTTTAAGTACACATAAAAAATATATTTATATTGTATATTTCTTGTTGCCTAGGAACGTTTAGACAACTCGTTAAACGTTGCGTTGAGTCACTTGTCTGACGGAATTTTAGTGACTTGGTTAAACGTCGGCATTTAATTAACGGTCTAGAGAGTTATTTACTTGTCTGATTTAACCAACTAATTGCGACAGCTACATAGAATACGCTATTTCTATAAAGTGCGCATTTAGGAAATGGTAATATTAAGTGGTGTTTATTACGTAACGTTCTTGAATGAACTGTATTGCGCTCACTAAACTCACTTTCTTTATAAAAATTAGACATTCTAGTATGAACGAACATTGATGGAAATGTTAGGATGCCATTTTTTTAATAAAGTTTGCATTTTTCCGATGCTGGTATTACTATATAGCGATAGCCTTGATGTATTTTTCTGATGTTTGAAAACTTGAGTATATTATTACCAATTGCTCATGAGTCTCATACGAAGTTTTTCAACAAACTTGCGAGGAAAATAAAAACCGAACCAGTGCGAGTTCAACTCGCGCACGAAGGGTTCCTTACCACCGTACAATGGTACGGATGGTTTGGAGTGAATAGTTTGGATTTTACATAACAAAATTTTACAAAGTTATTGGCGTCACTACTTTCACACTTCAATTTCGTAACCAGGTGCATTCATAAGTTTGTATATGTTATTGAAAGAATTGTTGTATAGGATCCCCCTTAAATATTTATTTTATTGTTTTTTAGTATTTGTTGTTATAGCGGCAACAGAAATACATCATCTGTGAAAATGTCATCTGTATAACTATCACGGTTCATGAGATAAAGCCTGGTGAAAGACGAACGGACGGACAGTGCAGGCTTAGTAATAGGGTCCCGATTGGCACCCTTCGGGCACGGAACCCTAAAACAGGTAGGTAAGATATAAGTAAGTACTCGACATTGTCACAATGGCGTGCACTTTTCTTTTTTTTTCGCCTTTTTTGACTGCTAGAGCCAATACAAAAGCCAAACAAACAGCCAAATATTAAATTGTATCAAAGTAAACGAAACAAATCTACGTTTTCTTATAGTTTGCTTGTAATTTTATGATAATAAATGTTTAGTCATATTATTTTGACAATAACATGTATTGATTAATAATTGAAGTCAGCTAAAGTAATCATTTTCCAGCATAAAAACTATTTTCATATTCTTTATTGCACAGAAATCCTAATAGTAAGGTAACAAAACATTTTATGAGCAAAGGCGAGCTTATCTCTAAAGAGAGATTTATACCAGCAAACCTAGGTAGGACAGGAAAAATTGTGCAACAGGAGAGTCCTAGTGCGCAATAAAACTGTACACATCTAATTGTTTACAACTAAAACATAATAATGTAATAAATACTAAATAAAATACAAAAGCAAAAAAATTAATATATATCAAACATATACTACTTATATATATATACCTATATAAAAGTACCTATCACGAAAGAGAAAGGAAATGCTCTTTCAATCTTGTCTTAAAAGTGAAAATTGAGGGACTATTTCTAATAGCGCAGGGAAGTGCGTTCCACAGTCGGATCGCCGTTAACCTAAACGAGTGTTTGTAAGCGGCAGTGTTATGCCGAGGAGTAGAGAGAAGAGACATCGTGTGGGATCTCCGGTTGCTATGGCCTGGAGGAAATAAACTCAAAACGTTCTCGAAGATATGAGGGGTAGCGGGGATTTCGCAAAATGTTGAACAGATAGGAGAGAACGTGCATATCACGACGAAGGCGGATCGAAAGCCACCCCAACTCCTTGCGATACTGTGAGACATGGTCATACTTGCGCAGCCCGAAGACAAACCGAATCCCGAGGTTTTGAAGTCGTTCGAGTTTGTTCAGTTGTTCTTCGTTCGCACCGATCCAGCAAACATCTGCATAGTCGATTAAAGGTAGTAGGAGGGACTGGGCAAGGGTGATTTTAGTCTGCTGTGGCAGGAAGTGCTGCAATCTCCGTAGGGAGTGAAATGACGCAGACTCGTCTGCTGACCTCACAAACATGGGGCGACCAGGACAACAATTTATCAAATACAACCCCAAGATTCTTGGCCTTCTCGCTGTATGAAATTATGTTACCATCATACACTATAGGGTCGACGGGCATTTTCTGAACTAGGTTATGAGAGTGACGAGTACCCAAAATCATGGCCTGCGATTTGCCCGGGTTGACAAGCAAACCATAAGAGGTAGCCCATTTCCTGATGTTATCGAGATCAGCATTCAACGCCTCTACTGTCAGATTCACATCACACGGAGAGAAGTGCCGATATATTTGAAGGTCATCTGCGTAAAGATGATAAGAAGAGGTAAGAACGTCAGAGATGGAGTTAATGAATACCGAGAAGAGGAGAGGAGAAAGGATGCCTCCCTGCGGAACACCTGCGGAGAGATCACACCAGTCCGTTGAGATCTCCTCAGACTTAATGCGTTGCTGGCGGTCTCCAAGGTAGGAGTCAAACCAGCGAGCAGAGTGCGAGGAGACATTAAGTGACTTTAAAATTTCAACTAGTATATCGAAATCGACGGAGTTAAAGGCGCTACTGAAATCAAGCAGTGTAAGGACCGTAAGCTGCTTTTGATCCATAGCTAATTGAATGTCGTCAGTGACTTTGAGCAGTGCTGTGGTAGTGCTGTGACCCGGCCTGAAACCTGATTGGTGGGGATTCAGTGACATTTTTGAGGAAAGGTAGGAGAGTTGGGAGTGGACAATTGATTCCAGGACTTTGGAGAGGATAGGCAGAATAGAAATGGGACGGAAATCTTTAAAGAAGGCGGGATTAGACGTTTTGGGGAGGGGAATCACAAGTGCCAATTTCCACTGGCTGGGGTAGCAACATTGGTCAAGCGACATATTAATTATGTGGGTGATAAGAGGTAACAGTACATCAATGATAGTTGTTATCATCTGAGAACAGATCTTGTCCTCACCTATGGCCTTCGACGAGATTGCTAGTATTGCCCTCCTTACTGCGCCGATTCCGACAGGGATGAAATTAAATGCTGAGGTGAGGGATGTTGTCATTACTTGTCCGCAGTTGATAAATTTAAAACTATATCCATTACCACACTTGTACGGTAATGTTTATTACCGCACGAATGTAAACCAACGTCAAGGGACACTTTACAAGCAAAAGCTATATATTTTACAGCATAGTTTCTCCATGTGAAGTTTCCATCCACAATGTTGGTCTAGGTGTAGTTCGAGGAATTTTATTACTTTAACTATTTCTATGTTTTGGATATAACAGATTATTTGTATGGTCTATAGAGCCGTCGGACGAGGAAGCCCAAGAAGGTCCTATAAAGACCAAATTGGAGATTTATTAGTGAAGGGGCAAATAAGAAGTACACGAAATCGGCGAGCTTGTATGAAGAGACATAAGAATGTTGAGAATGTTCAGGAAGCGAGAGATGTATGCCAGGATCTAAGCAAGTGGAGGTCTTTCTAGTCTTTGCCTACCCACCCTTTTTCCGGGAAAGAGGCGTGAGCATATCCGTGTGTGTGTTTTTATTTGTAAAGTGGTTTTGCTTGAGGCTGGTGTAATGAAGAAAAGGTGTAACTGTGGAAAAAAATGCGCGTATGGATCACAATTTTTCACATTAATCACAATTTTACTCGTCTTTGTATCGCTGGGAAACGGAAAGGGAGACTGTCGCATAACTATGTAGTATCTAACTTTCAAGTGTCCTGCGGTTACAGTTCAGTTACTGTGGCGAGGGTAAAAAATCGGTCAAGTAGGGGTCGACACGAAGGGTTCCGTACCACCGTAAAAGAAAACTTAAGGACTAAAATAATTCAGGTAAAAAAGTTTAGGTACGAACTAGTTTTCGAACCTTGCACCACTCCCCGATCCTACAATTGCGCCACCGCAACTATTAATGGATGACGCGAAATCATCGATTCTGTTTGAATGACGATGATTAGGTATTCGCAGTGGCAGGGATATTGAAAAAAGGTCTGTTAAAGGGGGTCCCTTTAATTTATAAAACCTCGTAGTTCATCATTTGTTGCTGTAATGGCAATATAAATACACATTTTATGAACATTTAAACTGTCTACCTATGACGATATATCAGATAGAGCGCGGTGATGGACAGACAGACAGACGGACCGCGGAGCCTTAGTAATAGGGTCCCGTTTGGCACCCTCCGGGTACGAAGCACTAGCGAAGGCCAACAGACATACCTTCACAGAGACGACGGGGTTGCCCGAGCCGTCGAAACTCTCCGCCTGGCTGCCCCATAGCGTCAGCACCACCGCGCCGGAAGCGTCCATCACGGTGACGTCACGTTTCTTGAGCAGCCTCCCCGTGCTCTTGGCGGTCAGCTCTTGCACGTCCGCCACCGACTTGCACACTCCGATCACGTCTGTGCGAGGAGTAACATGTACAAACAATCGGCCAAGGGCGGTTCAGACTCGGTTTCGGACCATCGTACAAGAAAACTTAAACATTGAAATAATTAAACAAAAATAATTTAATATTATGACCAAATGAGGATTCGAACCCAGAACTTAAAGATTGAGCGACCGATTTGAAAGAAACTGCGCCACTGCGTTGTGTGACTTGTGTGTGAGGCCGCGATATGTACGATCATATTTGATAGATGATTCAATATGATTTGTTATATCGTAGGGGGAGCTAAAACACGTCTCTTGTTTGGGGACCCACTATCATCATCATCATCATCATCATCATCATCATCATCATCATCATCATCAACATCATCATCATCATCATCATCATCAGCCCTTATCATCCCACTGCTGGGCACAGGTCTCTTCCAAAGCACGCTTTAATTTAATTTAATTCCTTATTTGTTGCTGGAGAGGCTCACATTCTGTAAAAAATCGCGGTTCATCAGATAGAGCCCGCTGACGGACATACTCATACAAACAGACGGACGGACAGCGGAGGCTTAGTAATAGGGTCCCGTTTGACACCCTTCGACCCTATTACTAACGCTAAAAATGCTTGGGGAATAATAAACCAAGTGAATAAAAAACTAATCGAGCAAATGACTATAAAAGCGGAATTACCTAAAATGAGTGAAGACATTACTGAATTGCGCAACCAAATTACTGAATGGTTTAGCCCAAGTGTATGGGCTGTCTGGACGAATATAGAGACTGTCTGGACGAAGTGGTGGGTCAGGGTAAAACTTCGAGTCAGGTCGAACATAGGTTAAATAAGAACGGCTTACATATGTTTAAACACTCACCTAAAACGCACCTATTTTACTACCAATAAATTCGAAACGACCGCCAGAATTAGTAAACGACCCCCAAATTGTGTTTGGATAAATGATCACCAAACTTCTGTTTATGTTTTGTGTACTTAAGTTTATGTTTTAAGTATTTTTTGTTGTTCTTACATGTTCAACCTAACACGAAGGATAGGGGCTTCGCTTCGCTCACCTTTACCCTTCACGTAAGCTACCTCAGTATTTTGCCCTGATATTCTCTGCAACTTTTGGTGATTACCCATTTTGGGTAGGAAAAAAATATTTTGGTGGTCATTATTTGTTGCCAATAAGAACAACAAAATCCAACGCTCATTTGTTTTTGCACTCGAAGTAGGGTTCAAGTTACTGTTTCAGAGTTCTGGTCGCGCAATTCAGTAATTATGTCATGAAAAACCAGTATTTCTTGCCTAGGCTTCTTAAATACTACGCTTAAAAAATGTATCACCATCACACTCACCCCATATCAACGATCATCAACCCACCGGTGGGCAGAGGCCTCGTCTCTATGCCAATCCTCACGGTCATGTGCCAATATCATCCAGCGAGATCCTGTCGTTTTGATGATATCGTCTATGACTGCTTTGGTCCACGGTACGTCATCCCTTCTAACTAAGTCTGTGTTCCGCCTACCCCTACCTTAGAATCGATATTCGCTTATCTACGTCTTTGAGCTTCCACATCAGTTGTATGAACCAAATCAACCTATACCTATATACATTGTTAGGATGCATTCCAGACCAGCTAATTATACACCAACTAGACCATAAAAATAGGCCATAACAAAATGGTTGTTCTCACCCAACAGGGAATCCGGTGCCATGTCAGCAATAGTGTTGATCGGCACAAAGTCATACTTGACACTTGGCACAGAGCCAGCATCCTCCATACATTCAGCCACCACCGTGTCCGAGTTGAATGTCATCTCATAGTCATTCTTGAGAGTCGTGAACTGTTTGTTCGCTGTCTTCAGTTGGCAACGGCTGATGTAGTATACTTTGTCCACCTGGGAACGTTCATTCATAATTAATAATTTCAAATAAAATAATTAAGAAAAAACTTTCTAAGTTGACCGGTTTTATTGAAAAGTAAGATAATAATGATGTAAATAATGTTCTAAAAGCTAAAAAAATATTAGGTAGGTAATAGGTACAGTCAGCATCAGATATATGTGAGCAGGTTAGCTACTCATAAAGATCTCCACATCTTAACAAATCATAAATATTGATACAGCCAAAGTGACAAAATTATGTCAACACCCTCAGAGTTAACTTGGATGTTGACATAATTATGTCAACACCCTCAGAGTTAACTTGGATGTTGACATAATTTTGACACTTTGACTGTATCGATATTTCTGATTTGTTAAGATGTGTAGATCTTTTTGAGTAGCTAACCTGCTCACATATATCTGATGCTGACTGTACCAGGCATCACACCAGCACCACTCTCCTCATCAATGTGTTAATCAGACAAAAAATTTAAAGTACTATATTATATTATATGTAACATAATCTACTAGTCAGACCCTTTCATTTGATACCCATATTGAGGAGGTGTGAAAAATATAGACCATTTTGTTGGCGGCCTTATTGAATTTAGATTTTTTTGTTCATACTTATTGCACTATACTCTATTTGCCGAAACAAGTTACGTCGACGCTAAGACCGTGTTCACAGTGCGAGATTTGTAGTTTGTTAGTGCGACTCGTTCTGTTTCTATCTTGCACTGGTGCAATTGATATGTGATTTTGTATGACCCGGGTTGTTTATTGGTCTATCTGGAGCATAATATATATGTAAGTATTAGGTATGTGTGTATTATATGAGATTAGAAAAAAACCGGCCAAGTGCATGTCGGACGTTGCACACTTAGGGTTCCGTAATAAATTTACACCTGATACACCTAGCCAAAATATCACTATCATTCTTCACCAGCAAATAATAACTTTGTTTTTCATAGTGTTTGTATGAATGACAGTTATATTTTTTAAAAGTGCTTCTTTTATTTTGTTCAACCACTTTTTGTTGAGTGTTTATTGAGATACACAACATATTTTTTTTTAGATTCCACTTTCATACTTTAAAAGTTAGGAAAATATGTAATCCGCCATTTTATTTCGGTGGCCATGTTGAATTAGGTATTATTTCGAGTGAAATTCGCGAAAAAACATGCACACGTGACTGATTATAGTGCAATTTATACTCCAGTTCTCCTAGTCTCCCTTTCATTTGATAGGTACCCATATTAAGGGGGCTGTGAAATAAATTTGTAATCCCCTATTTCGTGGCGGCGGCCATCTTGGATTCACAATGATCCTGAATTAACAATTGTATTGACATGAGAACCAAAGGTGTCTACCAAATTTCAGATCACTGTTCTACAGAAAGGGAAAATATCAATTAATTTTGATACAAAAATCAACAACAAACTAGGCATGCTTAATGAAACCGTTAGACACAAATAATTACAAAAAATAAACAAGAAATACATAAAAATTGAGTACAAAGCCCAGCTTCTGTCTAGTAAGAGATCTCTTCCAAGGTAGTCCTATGTGTACAACAAAAATTATAGTTTTGCATGTGATGTGAGTGACAAGTGCCGATATAATTATACACAATATGCCAGTAATTAGTACAAGTCCTGACTCAATTGTATTGATTGTCAAAATTGGTAAAACAATAAAAAGGAAGGACCTATCATTATCTTGGAAAATATGCTGTATAATGTGTTTCAGTTCATGCCAAATGAGCCCGAATTGGTAAAAATCAGGTGTTTAGTGCAAGTCATTTTCAAAGCGTTATGGAACGTACTGCGTAGGCAACAGGAGTCTCCAGAAAAACCGTTGCCGTCGTGATAAGAGAAAAAGAGCATTGTTCACTGGAACCGTCAACGAGTCTAACAAATGCATCGCTCATAATTCAACGAAAATATAAATAATTGAAAACTGTGGCCCCTAGACTGGAACTGACAGACATATATAGAGACAGACTCGGTTGATCAATAATTGTGTTCTGATTGGTTGATTTTTCAATTGCTTTATTACATAATAAGGCTACTGGTAAAAATCTAAAATTAGGTTATGACTTTAAAAAATGAATTATCCAAAGGGGTATTGCCGAGACCCTACCCATTAAAATACTCTTTCTACATAGTACACTTGAATATCACTGTGAATCTTAGAGTATAATGAAATGATAAATGATCAATCTCACCTCTATCATATCATAATACTTGTCAACAGCGTCCTTGAAGGCTGTGGCTCGGATCTCTCCACTCTCATCACACAAGTCCATGCTGAACAGCTTTCCCTCTCCTTTGGCGTTGCTCCATGTCCTTACAGGAGTCTTGTTCATGACGCGGGCCTTTATCACCCACCTACAAGGTGGAACATGGTATTTAAAAACTTTTCAACTAGGCTACGATTGTGGGAACTAAAAAATGCATGACATCCAAGACGGCCATTATTCTAATGAGAATGGTGGTTAAAAACTAACGGAAGGACTTTAGCGGATGACCTACTTTTGTTGACCGTGAGGGGGGGATGGGGGAGGGGGGTAGATGCCCCCCCTACAACTCCCCCCTCGCGGAAATGCCTAGTTTCTGAGATATGATTATTTAAAGTTTTGAGGTTATGTTGTTAAAATATAACAAAATTTAGACTGACCTTGATCTTTAAGTGGGGGGAGGGGGAAGGGGTTGATGCCCCCCCCACTACCCCCCCCCGCACGGAAATGCCTAGTTGCTTTCTTCGAAAGGGTCATTTTTCTGCCTCGACACCTTTCTCCTCCACAAATACTCCATAATGCTATCATCAAAATTTACATGAAAAGTAGCCACAATAACCTACTCTAGCCAATCGTTTTTGTTTGCATACGCTGCGCTCCGCTCCGCTCCGGTTTAGCTTCTTCAACGTTCTAACATAACCTATGACCCGATTGAAAAGTAGCCACAATCCTACTCTAGCCAATCGTTTTTGTTTGCATACGCTCCGCTCCGGTTTAGCTTCTTCATCGTTCTAACATAACCTATAACCCGATTGAAAAGTAGCCACAATAACCTACTCTAGCCAATCGTTTTTGTTTGCATACGCTCCGCCCCGGTTTAGCTTCTTCAACGTTCTAACATAACCTATAACCCGATTGAAAAGTAGCCACAATCCTACTCTAGCCAATCGTTTTTGTTTGCATACGCTCCGCTCCGGTTTAGCTTCTTCATCGTTCTAACATAACCTATAACCCGATTGAAAAGTAGCCACAATAACCTACTCTAGCCAATCGTTTTTGTTTGCATACGCTCCGCCCCGGTTTAGCTTCTTCAACGTTCTAACATAACCTATAACCCGATTGAAAAGTAGCCACAATCCTACTCTAGCCAATCGTTTTTGTTTGCATACGCTCCGCTCCGGTTTAGCTTCTTCAACGTTCTAACATAACCTATAACCCGATTGAAAAGTAGCCACAATCCTACTCTAGCCAATCGTTTTTGTTTGCATACGCTCCGCTCCGGTTTAGCTTCTTCATCGTTCTAACATAACCTATAACCCGATTGAAAAGTAGCCACAATAACCTACTCTAGCCAATCGTTTTTGTTTGCATACGCTGCGCTCCGCTCCGCTCCGAGTTAGCTTCTTCAACGTTCTAACACAACCTATAACCCGATTGAAAAGTAGCCACAATAACCTACTCTAGCCAGTTGTTTTTTCTTGTAAATATCGAGAGAACAAGAAAATAGAACATTCGCGAAACTACTAGAAAAGGGACTACTACTTTGCCGCCCAACCAAAAACGCGGCAAAACGCCCCAACAAAATGCGTTCAGTTTTAAACAAAAATTACAACTTTTTTATTATCAAAAGTGATATTTTACGAAAGAAATACTAAATTAACTTTGATTGACGTAAAATAAATAAACAAACATAAATTGCAAGTTAAATGAACATTTTTATTAAAATAGGTATTATTAAAAAAAAAACACATTTCATCCTTTTTTTTTAGAGAATTCTCATCTTTTCAAATATGCGTACAACGAAATGTAGGTAATGTATTTTGACCAGACAAGATTAAAAACATATTATTTGCGTTGCGTTACATCATTTTACAAAGTATTTTCAGATTTTCAAAAAATCATATCTTAAAAACTATTGAATTCCGCACCCTGAAACTTTCAGGAAGATGATCAAATGACCCCAACATGATGCTAAAAAAGTTTGGACGCCCCAGCAAGTAGATCATCCGCTAAAGGTGAGCCAAACTAACAACCAAGACACTGACATTATTCTTATGATAAATTTATTAGAATTTGTTTATATCATGAAGACTTTATTTAGAGAAAGGTATTTTTGTCACAATAAATTCATCAAACATTGTGCATTACAATTTTTTCTGATTAATTGTCTGCAGGCTTTTTGGTTTTGGTTTTATAATATTCTTAAGTATTTATCAAGAATCCTGTTCTCCCGGTTTTTCTCCATCACCCACACTACACACCTCAACTCAACGCACTACACACCACTCACTCAGTACAATTCATCTTCTCACACACAAACACTAAACATACACACACTTTTCACCACAGCATAAAACCTTTAAAAGAGCCTTTACCAAATATATTAAGCACTTAAAAATATGTAAACGTAACAGAATTATAATTAAATAGTAACTAAATAAATATAAAGTATAATATAGAATATTAAATTACTTTTAATAAGATTTGCGTACGCAGTGGTGTCCAAGGTAGTTATCCTTAAGGACTTATGGAGATTCTTATTAACTTTATATCAATAAATAAGCACATGAAAAATATACGTTGTTTTATTATCAATCGTGACAGACAGAAGACAGGACAGTGACAAGTAGAACACTATTTCTTTTACAAATTCATAGTGCCAGTCCTTTTGTTCAGCTACTTGATCCGTTGTGCCGGTCCTCTACACTTAACATCGCTGGGAAAAGTTCCATTCTAACATAATCATTACGATTCATTACATCAGCTAACTTCGACTGATATGTTTCTGTAACGCACACGTAGTCGTCCAGTCGTGCAGGTTTTCGTATTTCGCTGCGGTTGCGCAAATTGTATCGTGGCGATTCCGCGTCATAATATTCATCTGCAGAGTCATCAGTATCATCATGATGTGAATCCGATTCATGACCTTGACCTTTGCCGACTGGTTCAGGTGCCATATACGCTCCATATTTTTCGAACTCATTGTTCTGGTCTTCTTGGACTATTTGAGGTTCCAAGTTCTCTCGATGAAATTCGATTCATGAACGTGGTCTTCGTGAACAATTCGAGATTTCAAGTCTTCTCCCTCAAGGACACGTTCAGGATCGTTAGAGCTTGTTGATTGACTTACATCGAAGTCTCTCTCGGGTGGGATAGATAATGAATGATGATGTACGTTAAGATGTGAAGCTGGTCCTTCGTTGCAGACAGCGTTATCCATCGGCATTCTCAGTGTGTACTCCCTCGTAATCGTATTAGCGTCATTATTTACACAAGGCGGATTATCATCTAATAGTGATGATAATCCGCCTTGTGTAATGGCAATGGTTTCTCATCAAACGTTACATCACGCGAACGGATGAGCGTGTTTCTCTTTCCATTAGTTATCCAAATTCGGTAGCCATCTTCGTCATAACCGACAAGTCTTCCTTTGATGGCCTTCATATTCATCTTCTTTCGTTTTTGTTTTGGAATGTGGACGTAGGAATTGCAACCTATAATTCGTAGGTGCTTTATAACCGGTTTCTTTCCATTCCAAAGTTCATATGGTAACTTGTCGTTTGTATTCGTTGGACCCGTTCTATTGAGGATGTATGCGGCGGTGTTTATTAGTTCTGCCCAAAGTTCTTGAGGCAACGTTTCATGCGCATACATCATAGATCTCGCAGTTTCCACCAAAGTACGATTTTCGCGCTCGCTGACACCATTCTGTTCTGGGGTGTAAGGCATTACCAATCTCTGTATGATTTCATGTGAGTCCAGTAGGTCTTGAATGGACTTATTGTCAAATTCACCACCATTGTCACTTAACAAGCATTTTATAGTATGTCCTGCAGTTTTGGTCTGAGCTAACTTAAGGCGAGCTTATCCTTAACCTCTGACTTGCGTCTCAGGAAGTATACCATACGGTAGCCGGTGTAGTCGTCTTTGAACAACACGTGGTATCGGTACTTTGAATAACTCGGTTGGAATGGTCCGCAAACGTGTATGTACGAGCTCTCCTGGCGCGGTAGCTCGGATCCTCGAACCGAATTTCAATCTATGTGCTTTCCCGTATATGCAACCTTCGCATAATTATTTATCAAGAGGAAGATCTAAGTTCAGTTCGCGTTTAACCGTAGCTTTCACGTGTCTCTTGTTTTGATGCGCCAATCTCTCGTGGTATAGTTGCATTGTATTGGACGTAGTATAGACTTCAACGGGGTTTTTTGGAAGTTCGACTCTTATTTCCAGTTTGTACAAGCCTCCCTCTTTCTGTCGTTTTCCTTTTAGGCACGCTTCTCCGTTGACATAGACGATACATTCTTTTGTCGTCGATGAGAATTGGCTGTTTGGAATCTTATCATGGACAGCTAAAACCGAGAATAAGTTCTTCGTTATGGCTGGAACGTACCAAACGTCTGTCAGGGTCACACGTTGTAGCTTCCGTTTGATGTTTGCTTCGATTATTACTGAACCTTTGCCTTTAGCAGTGATCGCATTGCCATTTGCCGTTGTTACAGTACGAATGTCGTCGAAGTGTTCGTAATTTTGGAAAATATCAGCCCGGTTTGTTACGTGGCTTGTGGCGCCGTTATCCACATACCAGTTCTCGTTGTCACAATTGATCGAAAATATTTCAGTGCTCTCTACAAACATAAGGATCATGTTCGCAGATTTAGAAGTAGACGGTGTCGCTTGCAGATTACTACTTTTCGTAAAATTCTCCATTTTCTAGGTGGGGCCCATAACCTAATAAGATTTGCGTACGCAGTGGTGTCCAAGGTAGTTATCCTTAAGGACTAATGGAGATTCTTATTAACTTTATATCAATACATAAGCACATGAAAAATATACGTTGTTTTATTATCGTGACAGACAGAAGACAAGACAGTGACAAGTAGAACACTATTTCTTTTACAAATTCATTAGTCAAAGAGTTTGAATAGGCATATATAAAACTACTTTAACAACTTTAAGATAAATAATGTATAATGCTGAAGCATTACATAGTTATTATACATTTAAATTATACAGTCAAATTAAATTAGGTATGATTTCCTAATATAATTTAACTGTAACAAATCTCATGTCGGAATTTTTACTGTATTTTTGCTATGGCTGTTTATCATTATAATGTGTCAACGGAGAGGGCGAGGTTTCTGTGATACAGGTCTTTAGACTTAGTACAGAGATTCAATGACTAGTAAGTCATGTTTTGTATACAATGAATAAACAATTTTGAATTTTTGAATACTTACTTATTTTGGTAAGGACTCAAACTGGAAATCGGATGAGTCATCTGAGTGGACAGGATGCTGCTATTCAGCCCTGGAGCCGGAGCTGGAGTAGTCTTTGACATAAGTGGTGCGGAGACTGGCGCCGGCCTAGGGACTGGCTGCATGGGTGGGGCTGGGGCTGTTGTTGCAGTCTCCTCGGACCAGGTCTGAGGGTTGCCGAGCTTCTTACCCACTTGTGTGCCAGGTGAAAGGATTGTGATATCCAGGATTATCATCACTCTCCTGTTGGTTAGTTTTATTTGTTATTATTATTATTTATAATAATCTGGTGACAGTCAACACTGCAGGATAAAAGTAGATCAGGTAACACTGGTCGCTGCAAAACGTAAACATTATACGATCGCCCATACATAGCAAATAAGTGATCAAAAAGTGCAATTCCATCCCAGAAAGTAATGAAATCAAACCAGCATAACCTCAGCCAGTAAGTCACCTGTACCAAATTTACGCTTTATCCAAGCGTAAATTTGCCATAATCTAAAAGGAAAACAATCAAGAGCTATACAGACCTATCAACTTAAGCTGATACTTGCATTTGTGTGAGTGATCGCCAAAAGTACAGTTAGTAAAACACATACAAATAAAATCAATGTTTTATTTAAACGAAGTCCATAAAACACAATGTTACCAACTGTCCAATTCTCGACCTCATAATGACTGAATCTTATAACTCTTCTACTCCGCTCATTGCATCTTCATCTTCACTCTCGTCTGATGATTCATCAGAGTCAGAGCCTGTGTTAATAATTAATCGTTCCGTTATATCGTCGATTGTAGGAGCCATTAGCAGCAGCCAGGAGCAGTAGGAGCCATTTCACTAACATTTCAAACACAATCAATCACATAAAATTACACGTCTATCTGCTACCAGTACCGGAGGTGAAGTGAAGTATGTGAGCGGGCGGCAGGGAAGCGGTGCGTACACACGTACACACACACAAATGCAAGTATCAGCTTAAGTTGATAGGTCTGTACATATATCTATATATATATGCCAGTTTAAACGGCAAAAACACGGGAATTATTTTTCAAAAAATCGGAAATCGCACATATCACCAGTCATCACAACCCAATAACAACAGCTGAATGGA
This sequence comes from Argyresthia goedartella, assembly GCA_949825045.1. Classification (NCBI taxonomy): domain Eukaryota; kingdom Metazoa; phylum Arthropoda; class Insecta; order Lepidoptera; family Argyresthiidae; genus Argyresthia; species Argyresthia goedartella. The sequence continues at coordinate 26,210,831 of OX463812.1, read as the reverse complement.
CTGTTTTGACATCTGATAAATTCACCGTACCAACTTAACGGATCCTAAGGACACGTTCAGAATTTGATACGTGCAAAATATTGATTGTTTGATGCGATGTTAACGACAGCTAGCGACATCTGTTATCTAATGCTGTAACTAAAAAGTACTACACGGTAACTTTTGTGCCTCAAAAACTATAGGTACTTACTGAATAATTATGGACTATGTAACATTAAGAAAAAAAGCCATGAAAGCTAACTCGACAGATAACTCGCCCAACACAAGCGCTGGGTCAGACACTTTGCTCAGCTGTGCCTCGATAAGCAATAATCTACACAAAAGCCTACCTATAATATATTCCTCACACGATTCATCACTAGTAGAATTTCTCAAGCAGCAGATGGAACAGACTAAAGAAGAACTTGAAATAGCCCACTTGGAGATTATGTGTTTATGTAATGAAAACACCGAGCTGAAACAAACAATCGAGAAGAAAAATAAAGAAATTCACCTACTCAGAAAGGTAACCACCGAATCTTCTAGCTTCTGTAGTACGAGTGGCACAAGAAAACCAAGAACTCTCTCATTGATAGAAGTTGCCCTGGAGTATCTCCGATCTGCTACAACACGACCTCCAAGCCCAGCCAGCCTCAAGATGACTCCGCAGCACATGAGATCTTCAGATCTAACGGCCAGCATCAAAATGATTACCCAGGACAAGAGAACTCCCACCCCAGTAATCAGCCTCAAGATAACTCCTCAGTACCGAGAGATAAACAATATCAAGATATCTGCATGGCAAATGAGAACACCAACTCAAGGCCCAGCAGCCCACCTGAAGACACAACAACGATCGCGTGACATTGAATCACAACTGCACCGGTTCCACAACAGATGGCAGCACTTGTACCAAAATAGGTAATATAGTGATATTAGGAGATGAGCAAGTCAAGGGACTGTCAGACAAGATAAAAAGACGCAGAGAAAATATGTGGAATGATAGGTATAATGTGACAGCTTTGATAAAACCAGAGGCGACAGGAGCTCAGATCCTCAGAGATATCAAAGACTGTTCATCAAATAAAGAAGACATATTTATCTTAGCGGTTGGACTGAATGATCAAAACCCTTACAAATTATTATCGGAATTAAATGTTGCATTGTATAAACTTAGGAAAAATCAGGTGTTTATTGTAAGCGTGACAGAGAGTCTTTATCTAAATGTAAAGTTATTAAATTACAAAATGAAGTTAATATCGCAAAATTTCGATAACTGCGAATTCATAGAACTATCTCCAAATCCAACAGAACAACCAATGTTGACGAGCCGCTATCTAAAAGAGTCATATTTAGAATATCTATGCAGCAAAATTAATATTGAAATCGATTACATAAGGTATAAAAATCAATTCCTTAAATCTGTTATTGCCGCAAGAAACGAAAAACAAAAACAAATGAAAACACTAAATCCCACAAACCAAGAAATTAAATTTCCACGCCGCCGGGGGACAATACCATACTATATTAGACCCAAACTAGTAAACAAAATCAATATACCTCAGGTCAAAGCATCAAATAATGAACGTAAAAGTTCATAATGAACGTAAAAGTTCACACAAGAAAGGGACTCTACCATACCTTTTTGAGCAAATAACAGCAAAAAAGAAAACGAAAAACTGTAATAATTCATTTTTAGGGACACACAGACCAGTAGCCTTGTTTCACCAAAATATTGCAAGCATAATGTCAAAATGTGACATATTTGAAGCGACATTATCAGAACTTGTCCTAGAGATTGGTGAAATTAATGCTATCTGTCTGTCAGAAACCTTTATTAAACGTGGAACGGAAGCCAATCTCAAACTTAAAAACTACAAACTAGTGGCATCCTTCTCCAGAAAACACCAACGTAGAGGTGGGACATGTATTCTTTTAAAAAATAATCTTAATTATAAACCTATTAATAATATAACATCAAAGTTATATGATTTCGAATGTTGCGGCATTGAAGTAGTTAACTATGACCTTTATGTTATCTGCGTCTATAGAACACCAGACTCGAACACTGACATATTTTTCAGAGAATAAGCCGATTTATTGAATAAGCTACAACGAAAGAATGATAAGAAAATTGTCTTATGTGGGGATTGGAATATTGACATTCTTAAAATCAACAAGTATTCTAGAGAGCTCGTATCTATACTCAATAACCATAATCTAATAAACTATATAAATGTGCCAACGAGAATTAATTCCTGCCTAAGATCTAGGCAATTGCAAGATTGCAATGAATGTTACGGATGCACAACCTAGGGTCCACTACTTAGCTCTATCAGACCATGAAACCGGACAAAGCCTAACGTTTAAAAATGTAATAACAAAGCCCCATTGAAACCGTCATACTGGTTCGAAAAAAGGCAGGAGTTTAGTGCCGATAATATCAGAAAGTTTATGGAAGCTTTGTCCTCACTATCATTCGACCAATGTATAAGCGAACAAAAAGTAGATCAGGCATTCGAAAGCTTTCATGATCTACTAATTCTGTTCTTTAACTTATGTTTTCCTGAGATTCGAGTCAAAATAGTCAATAAACCAATCAAAAATAAATGGCTCAGTAAAGGAATTAAACGTTGCTGCAAAAAAAAACGTAAACTCTACTTAAAATTAGCATTATGCAACTACCGGAACAAAACTATGTTTTATGAACATGAAGTTTATTAAAGATAACACGGACTCGGCGGTTAGTAATAATGACATAACAGAAATAAAAATAGATCTGAACACATTTACGAAACCAAATGACATATCTGAGCTTTTTAACGACTTTTTTATTAATTTAACGAATAATAATGACAACAGTAATCAATCACATACAGCAGGAACTTCTGCTAATTCAGCCCAATCTATCTACTTAACACCTGTAGATGAAAAGGAAGTATATATGGTGATTAAAAACTTAAAAAAACACAAACTCTACTGGCTATGATGGTATCGGTACAAAACTAATTAAAATGTGTGCACATCTCCTTGCAAGACCTATGACACATATCCTAAACTTAACATTTTCAGAGGGAAAATTTCCAACACGACTTAAACAGTCAATTGTAAAAACACTGCACAAAAAAGGGGATAAATGTGACATGAATAATTACAGACCGGTTACCCTAATCCCTGTCATTTCTAAGATCTTTGAAAGGATGATGTATAAAAGAATATATAGCTTTGTGACACAACTTAACATACTAAAAAAAGAACAGTTTGGATTTCGTAAAAATTCCTCTACAACTTTAGCATGCTTTGTTCTTATGAAAAATGTTTTGCAAAGTCTTAATGACAAGAACTCTGTTGCCTCAATATTCTTAGATATGAGCAAGGCTTTCGATTTCGTGTCACATCCTATTCTATTAGATAAACTTTACAAGTATGGTATCCGAGGTAACTGTCTAGAGTGGGTTAAAACCTATCTTAGTCAGCGAACTCAATGCGTCGAAGAAAGCAGGATTATTGATGGAATGAAACAAACCTTCCAATCAAACTATCGTGTTAATAACTACGGTGTACCACAAGGTAGCGTATTGGGGCCACTATTGTTCCTGTTGTATATAAATGACCTACCTAACGTTACAAAAAATGTCTGTGTACTATTTGCCGATGATAAAACGCTTCTTATTAAATGTAAAAATCGAAATATATTAGAGACTGAAGTAAGCGAAGCCCTAAACGACATTGTAACTTGGTTAGAGAACAACAACTTAAAGGTAAATACAGAAAAAACTAAAATAATACAATTTCAGACTTGTTACAATAATCATTCCGCACCGAAGCTCTCCATTAACTTTAACGGAACTAATATTCAAGAAGTCGATTCTACTCTATTTCTAGGGATAGTAATAGATAATCACTGTAATTGGAAAGCCCACATAGACAAGGTATGTCTGAAACTGGACAGATTTGTGTATGTGTTACGACGCATGAGAGAAGTGGCAACGAGATCTGCAACCCTATCGGCATACCACGGATATGTCTCGTCGGTACTGCTGTATGGATTAATTATGTGGGGCAACTCTGTTGACGTTGACAGGGCGTTCAAAACTCAGAAAAAATGTGTCCGAGCACTATGTGGTGCAGGGTATTTGGACAGTTGTAAACCTTTGTTTAAAAAAACACAGATTCTTCCCCTACCATGCCTCTATATTTATGAGATATGCATTTTTGTAAAAAAATACCCAGGTATCTTTAAGAAAAACTGCGAAATGTTTAGTGCAAGAGGCAGATTCAAAGATAAATTATATGTACCACCACAAAGGCTACATAGGCTATAATAGTTATACTCTAAAAGTGCATATTGTATGGCAATAAGAATTTATAATAAAATCCCTGATGACATTAAATACCTTACATTTAATCAGTTTAAAACTAAATTATTTAATTATTTAATGGACAAATTATATTATAGAGTAAATGATATACTTACAACGAATCAATTTATTTAAATAATTTTATATTAAACTCTATTTTTAATTCATAACTGACATTGTAAAATATTTGCACACCAAACCTTAGATGGTGAATATGTTGAAACTGATGAATACCAATAATTTTAAGATCATATGTACACATATTTAACAGCAAATAAACAATTTGATTGATTGATTGATTGATTGTTAGCCCAGGACTTGAATAAGAGGAGGCAGGAGGCTGGATAGATAGATAATCAGATCCTTATTCATAATTCACAGGCAGCTTCTGCATGCCTATCCATATACATTTGTCGGTTTGTTACTAAAATTGTTATATTTAAAACTAGCTTCATAAACCAATTCATAAAGTAAAATGAAAACATTTTTCTGTCAGTGTTGATAAGGGGGCGTAAGCTATCTACACTACAACACAATTTTCGGTTAGTGTTAACGAAAGGGTGTGCGCAAAAGACAGAAAATTTTCTTCATCTTTTTTTTTTGCTTCCTTTTATTAAATCATTAAGGGGGGGTTATTCAATGAGTTAATACAAACATATATTGTCAAATAAACTTTTTTCTTAGACGCGTATTTTCGACTTTTTGGACACTACTGTTTTACAGGACAGAAAAATTTAGGAGATTTTTTAAATTTCGTATATTTGCTCTGTTGTTGATGAATTAAGGGTAGTAAATAGTTAAGTTTTTGTCAAATAAACTTTTCTCTGAAGTTGGTAGTTTAGCCGTAATAATTCTTCAAAAACTTCCGACACTAATTTTTTTCAGAAAAAGTACATAATTTTAGTCTTATAAACCATATATTATTATGAACTCAGCTGATAGGTGGCATCATTATAAGCAATATTTGTCAAATAAACTTTTCTCTGAAGTTGGTAATTCTGCCGTAATAATTTTTTGAAATCTCCCGGGACTTCTAATTTTTTTCAGAAAAGTACAAAATTTTTGTCTAATAAACCATATATTATTATGGACCATATAACATTTGTCAAATAAACTTTTCTCTGAAGTTGGTAATTCTGCCGTAATAATTTCCGATCCTTAAAAGGAAATCATTCAAACATTAGTCGGAATGATTTGAATAAAAGTGTTGAAACACTTCTAGACTTACATAGTAGGATGAAATGCAAATTTATACTATGCAATTTTCCATATGCCTGTAATTTGACAGAACTACAGAACAAATCTGTGCATAGAATGAATATTAATTTATTTAATTTAACATGTCATCACAGCGATGCTATGTATTTTATATTTCGACATGAATAATTTTATTCATAACTTTACTCTGACACGGGATACTTTGTACCTGTCTAATAAATATAGAAAATTAGTAGCTACATTGTTAGCTTATAATATATGCGACGCAGCTATAGTTGGTTTAACTAAGTTCAACTTGACATCAGCTTATGTTAAGAGTAATATGACATGCACCCCTATTGGGAATTCACCTGTTAATTATACTTTGCATGCAACATTGGAATCTGTTCCAAGTAATTTAAATTAGTTCATAAGACAATAGAGCATACAAGAGCCACTAAATATGTCAAAATGTAAGCCCCAGTTAAATATTGCCCATCAAAACATCCAGGGGCTACCTGGCAAAGAACTTGTATTAGAATTATTTCTAAAAAATTCTGACATTGATATTATTTGTGTTACAGAACACTGGTTGAAGGAAAATATGATGTCTTTTAACATAAATAATTACAAAATTGTCAGTTGTTACAATAGAAAGACTGCTGATAGAGGTGGTTCTTTAATCTTAGTGAAAAATAAAAAAAAAAGATGAAGAAAATTTTCCAAGTCTTTGGCGCACACCCTTTCGTTAACACTAACCGTGTCCAAGTATTAATTAAATTATTGATACTCACTTTTCACCTTTCCCAGTGTTCTTCAGCAGCGAAGTAACAAACCGATCTATTTGCACTACAGAATAGTCTGACAGCTCCCCAGTTATCAGTTTATCGTTGAGTTGAGTGGCTAACATCGCGAAGCTATGTGTATGCTTTCCGTCGGAAACCAGTAGCCTAAATCTCTCATTCGCACCACTACCCTGAATCTTTTTGCTGCCCAGAACCTGCATCACTGGCTTGTCATAGAGGCCGCCGTTCATGATCACCTAGAAGAACATATTTTTTTTAAATCGGTTCGGAAGACATGAGGTAATAAATATTGTAACAAGAACTGTTAAAAACCTACCTCAAGTGATCCTTCTGAAAGGTTGTGCGACATCTTTCCTGGTAGTAATTTAATTACACTGGCACCGATGTAGAACCAACAAATTTCATGAGGTGAGGTTAATTAAACTTATTCAAAATGAAATTACACTCAAAAATCAAGTCAACACGGTCAGACACACGCCGAAAAACAAAAGTAAATGTCAAATTGACAGTTCTCGCGCGGGCTTTTTCATGGGTGCGTTTCAAATTTCACGGAAGGCAGTTGCTCACGGCCCAAAGTTAAAGAGATACTTGGACCTATAGCCACAAAATAAGTAGGTACAGAAATCAATCTACATACAAGTGCGCTCGAGCAACGCACACATAGATACTGCTCACGGACACGATATCTCAAAACAGTTCAATCAAACCAGTGCGAGCCTGCGAGCGTGAGTGCCATCCGCTTGACAGTCGCGTCTGTTAATGCAAATAATGCAACAATGGAGCAACGGAAATAAGTTATTATAACTGTTCAGTGGACGGTTTAAATAAATAACAGTTGCCTATTGTTCAATCAGTATAATAAAATAAGTATTAACAAAATTTTTGTTAGGTAAATTCACGCCACCTTAGTTACGTAAGTTGAAAACATGTTTTTTTGTTTGGCTACACAAAAAAAAAACATGTTTTCATCTACATATTGTGTTGTTTATCGTGTCATTAGACAGGTGTGGGTCTAAAAAGGACAGGGCAATAGAAATTTTGTAACTCGGGTAGTCCGTTTAGAGGTTTTCAGGGATTTTCGATAGTGAAAATTGACAAACGTAAAATTGTGTAGGTATTTTTCTGTTCTGTAAACCTTTTGTAATGTAATAGTAGGCAGGTCTACTTTTTTGTTTTTTGGAGTGCCAGTACCATGTTAGTTTTTCGTGCATAAACCGTAGTTGAGAACCCTAGAGCGATCGCCGAGCGTAGCTATGAAAAGTGAAGTACATACAAATTTCAAGGTTCTCGAAAAGCCAGCCATATGCGCATGGATGTACCCGGCAGTTCTGCCGATTTGCGTCCTTTTAACGTTGAACCGTCCCATTTGCGTCCCATTGACAAACTCGTCCTTTTTGTGACGTTTACATCAATTGCACCAGTTTTTTTCAATGAATGCATCCATTAAATTCACAAATTTTATCCAAGCGCATTTTTATCAATGTGCATGAATTAAATGAATGTTAGGTTTGTGCAATCTTTTTTGTTGGTTGGTTGACTGAGAGACGTGAAGTGAGGATTGAAGTGAAGCGTGAAGTGGGCATTGCAAACATGGACGAACAACGATCCCTAAACAAAATGACACAGGAACCGAAGGGGAAACCTGACGGTTCCTCACAAGGTGCAGGGGCGGCGTAACTTGAATCTCACCCACTTACACAAAAAGCTGGGTCTGTGCAAACGGAACCGCTCTCTAAAACCAACACCAACAAGCGGGGGGCAGACGCGACGAAAGCTGCGCTACCCTCTTTCACAAGCGGGTTCAGGGCAGCGAATTCGACCCTGAAACCCAAAAGCACACACCCATACGGGGCGGAGCGGCAAAAGCTGCACCACCTCACACAAAACCGGGAAAGTCCACGAAAGGTCGCGGTAAAGCTGGGAAACTGGCTGAGCCGTAACCTGCCACGTCGACAACCCAGACAGGCGCGGCGCTGCCCCACGGCGTTACCGCGTCAACGAGCACACAGGCCACTAGTACCAGTGCGGCTGCTGGGCATGCGGAGCAATCTGTGGCCCAAAAGCCAGCGCAGGAGTCGGTGGCCCAAAAGCCAGCGCAGGAGTCGGTGGCTTCAAAACTCCACACCCATCTAGCTTGACGCAGGGTGGACATTTGTTAAACACAACCGGAATAAGGGGCAAACTGCAAACCCAGCTTCTCTGACGCGGTTAGGGCGGACCTCATGGTAGCAGTTGCGACCAAGGGGACCAGCCACCTGTCGACGCAGCAGGCCCAAGAAGTGCAGGAGCTGTTGCAAGGGCGGTTGATGCAGGAGGCCATGCAACTCTCCTCGGACCAGGCGGGCCCTACTTTCCGGGGAAAGCCGGTCCACGACAATGGTGTCCTCAAGCTCTGGTGCGAGGACCAGAGGACACTAAAGTGGCTTACCCTGTGCCTAGGCAGCTTAACCCTCTCAACGGGGGAAAAGCTCATGGTACGGAAGCAGATTGACCTACGTCACAGAGTGCGCTGTGGCATCCTTCCGCCGGGGGTCTGGGAGGACATGCGACCTGTCGGTCGTACGCTCCAGTACCAGAACCCGTGGGCGTAGGTGAAAAGATAGCTTCTGCTTCAGGCGGACCGACAGCAGGCGGAGACATTCGTCTTCGTCAGTATCCCGGAGGAAGTAGTTTAACCCCTGATGCAACGCGGGCGCCGACTCGGCTTTTTGCTTGGGTAAGTGTACGTAAAGTTTCAGGGGACCAGAGGAAGATTCCTCGAAGAACCACCTGCACTCCGGTCGACACCTAAGCAGCCGGATACTGCTGGGGTTACTGCAGCTGAGACCGAAAACTCAATGCAACAGGCCGACCCGATCGCCGACGAACCCGGAAAGGACGATGATAGTTATGCTCTGGATTCGGCGGAAGACGGGATGGAATGTGCTGAGGGAATGGGCAACCTGGCGCTCGGGTCGGATGAGGAGGTGCTGCTGTCAGATAATGATGGCGTCCCCTTCCCCACCGTGTAACATCCTGCAAGCAAACTTCCACCACAGCGAAACCGGAACGGCTCAGCTGAGGAAGTGGCTGGAGGTTAACCACACAGCCTTGGCCATGACCCAGGAGCCATGGATCAGCAGAGGCAATATATGCGGACTCCGAAATCTTGGAGGTAAGTTGTTTGCGGATACGAGCTCGATTAACCCCCGAGCCTGTATCTACACTTCTAGAAATATACATGTGCAACCTCTAACAAGTTTCTGTTCCAGAGACGTGTGTGTAGTGAGGCTGCACAAGGCACAAAATTCCAGCCTACCAGAGATGGTTGTCGCCTCCGTCTACATGCCGGAGGAGGATACACCACCCCCGCATGATATGACGAGGTTGGTGACGCACTGCGAAGAACCCGGGCTGCAGCTGATAATAGCCACTGACTCGAACGCACACCACGCTCTCTGGGGGATGAAAAACAACAACGACCGAGGTAAAATTCTCGTTGAATATCTAGTGGCAACCAACCTTAACATTGTTAATATAGGTTCAGAACCAACATTCGTCACTAGGCGAAGTAGAACAATCATTGATAATAACACTTGCAACCGAAGAAGGGTCGAGAGCTATCTCAAACTGGCACGTATCCGCAGAAGCATCGTGCTCAGATCACAGATGGATTTGATACGACATTTAGGTAAACACACTCGAGGCAACCCCAAAGCGCGCAATCCGCTCCGAACTGACCGAGTGCAATATGGCAAACGGTTGGATCAGCTCCTGAAACAGCAGAGAGTGCCGGCAAGGATATCGGATGCCTAGGCTATAGAACACCAGGTAAGCAACCTAACTGAGGCCATCACGGTTAGCTACCACAATGCATACCCCCTAGCAACTCCAGTGGCAAGGGTCAACGCCAACGCCGGTGCTGACTGGTGGGGACCTGAGCTGGATAGGCTCAGAAGTAAAGTAAGGCGCCTACTAAACAAGGCAATGAATACAGCTGCAGTTGAAGACTGGGACAACTACAAGGCAGCTAAGTCCCAATATAAAAAGCTCCTACGATACAGAAGTACAAACTCGTGGCGCAAGTTCTGCAGCAACATCGAGAGCGGCGCGTAGGCGAACAGGGTAAGGAAGGTTCTCTGCCGATAATCCAATCAAACCCTTAGATCCCTGCGCAAATCGGAAAACACACTCACCAACACTCCAGAAGAGGCAGAATGTACATTAGTATAGACACACTTCCATGACTGTCAACTACTAAGGACGGTCAACTGGACGGAGGAAGATATTACACCGACAGACGAGCAGTGGATTCCTGCACTCGAGGTAATCAACCCGCAAAAAACTCGATGAGAAATCAACAGCTTTAACTCGTTTGGATACACTGGAGAGAGGTAAAAGTAATTTTCATACCCACGCCAGGTAAGAGCGACTACTCAAATCCTAAATCCTTTAGACCAATCAGCTTTACCCCGTTTCTGCTGAAAACGATGGAAAGGCTATGCGATAGAGATCTTCGAGAGAAGGCCCTGAGTTACATACCCTGGCATCAAAATCAGCACGCCTACAGTTAAGGTAAATCTGCAGTATCATCTCTTCATTCTGTTGTTTGCAAAATTTAAAAAGCCATCAACAGCAAGTCTATGTGCCTAGGAATCTTCATTGACATTGAAGGAGCCTTCGACAAGGCTAAATTCACAAGCAGCGGCACTGGTAAAACAAGGAGCAAATGCAGTGGAGTGGATAGGTAACATGTTGAGTAAAAGGGCCATTATACTCACTTCAACCGAATCCCAACACGCATTGTTAGCGAAGGGATGCCCCCAGGGACGTGTTCTCTCACCGCTGCTTTGGAACCTGGTGGCGAACGACCTCATCACCAAACTGAACACACAACACTATTTATTATACGGTAGGATATGCCGATGATATAGTGATACTAACAAGTGATATCGTCACTAGCACTGTATGTGATGTCTCCTAAGCAGAAACTCCGACAGACGAGCCATTTTTTTACGCATCATATTTGATGCTGCGACAGATGAATGGTTAAATCGATGCTTACACCATCGCTGGTTGTCACTTAAATTGTACATACACACATATGCTCACGCCTATTTCCCGGAAGAGCGGTAGGCAGAGACCAAAGACCTCCACCTGCTACGATCCTGGCATACATCTCTCGCTTCCTCAACATTCATAAGTCTCTTCATGCAAGCTCGCTGGTTACGGGTACTTCGAATTTGCCCCTTCACTAACAAATCGCCGATTTGGTCTTTATAGGACCTTCTTGGACGTCCCCGCCCGACGGCTCCTTTCACACCCGTTGCATAAATCTGTTTCGTCAATCTCCTTTCATTCATCCTTTCACTTAAATTGTACGCGAAAAGAATCCTACCTGTACTGTCGAAACTATATTGGTTTCAGTCATACAAAGTAATACGGTCGTAAGAGTAAAGAGTGTCAGTATATTAACTGTTCGTGGAAAATAGCCCTCCGTCTATTTACTTACTTACTCTGTGGTCTACACAATCCAGTCTACATCTAGGTGCGTTCGGAAACCGAGTGAAAATTCATTCGGAGAAAGAAGAGATGGAGATAATGACAGAAAGAGGGATGAAATGAGGCGAATGCTCTGGCTAGAATTAATGTTTCCGAACGGGATAAGTTGTCAATATCAAACCAACTTAATAAGAAGGAGAAGAAGAAGTAGGCGTGGAAAGATCCCTAATCTGAAATCAGAAGTATACGCTTATTCACAGGCTTACTTACTTTTACAACAAGAAAAACATTATTGTTAACACATACTTATTAAAAAAATGTTTAAAGTGGAATCATCCTCCACTTCCAGTCACACACTTCCCACGCCTGTACTAGAAAACGAATCCAAACAAAATATCAAACAAACAGCACGAAAATATTATAAAAGATATAAGAAATACGACATTTATTTGCAATGATAAGGATGATTATAAAGTTCATAAATAATATAAAAAGAACGCCTTATTTAGCTATTAAATTCAAATGTTTTAATAATTTTAGTCGTCATTATTATTACATTATATCAATTTTATTACATTCAATCATTAAAAAACTATAGTAACAATAGCCACTTATGTACATTTATGGTTAATAAATTCGCTTACAGAATAAAAGCAGTTTTGCAGAAGCCAATTGAATAAACCCACCAAGCACAGTTTGACATCTGTTAGGTAATATAATAATCCAGGGAGAGAAATCGCAGTTGTCCGTGCGAAAATGACTTTTTCTGAGCCGTTCGAAAACGCTGATCGGCAAGATGTCGGGTAACAACTCGGGTTGTTTCCGAACGCTCTCGGGTAATTTTCCGTTTGTTCCCTATAGATCCAGTGGCTAGATCCATAACGGATCCAACGAGATTTTACTTTCTCTTTAGATCCAGATTTCAAAAAATGGATCTAACGAGAACGTTTGGTGCCTATAGATCCAGTGGCTAGATCCATCATGGATCCAAATATATTTTACTGTGAACTAGATAAATAATAACATAAACTATAAACTAAAATGAGAACTAAGAGTCAATCTACCTATGAGTCAAAACTGCATTACAATCCGTTCAGTAGAACTTGAGTGATTGGCGGACATACATTGCGGAAAGAGCCGGCGGCGGGTGACTTTACTTTATACTATTACGGCCTTACTTATAAAAAAGTAAATTCACTGTTTAGTAAATTCAGTGTTTTGTCTTGCTTTGACATTTGACATTTAGTCAACGTGTGAAAAGGACAAAACACTGCTTAAGCTAAACAGTGAATTTACTTTTTTTTAAGTAAGGCCGTTAGAGATGACATAAATCCTAGTCAACATGACCTTTTCGGATAATCTTTATGATTAATGAGTTATGCTTGTCACAGTGACATTGAAATATGTCTTAAAGGTAACTAGGTATACTAGTATCCCTCTAAAGCCTGTGAGGTATACTAAATATTTATACCTTTTTGATCACAATGCCTACGCCGCGAAACGACTTTGAAGGATTACGCCTACACCGTTATAGGACCCAGTCGCAAAATAACTCACATTTAAAACACCAAAATGCCTCAAATCAATATTTCTAAAGTGGTTTGCAAAATTTGCAATACGCCTGCATTATTTCTTGTCTAGACGGCATAACGTCTCAAAAATTAAAATGACTAAGACGTTTTAGAAAACTGTTCTTTTTACTCTGTTCATTTTGTAAAATTGTTAAGTGTCACTTACTGGAGGGAAGTGCTACTACTTAACCTATACCACAGGGTTCGCCCTATTTTAGGGAGTAGTGATCATCCCTTGTTCCTTACCTAGTGTAATAACAAGATTTATGTTGTAAAATTTTCAAGAATAAACGATTATTATTATTTAAAGGATAATACATAACACGCCATAGGACTAAGAATCATAATTACTCGTAATCAAAAACGGCTTTAAATCAAATTGCCTCAAATTAATATCATACCTATAAAGCAGTAAGCAAATTGCATAGAAACTTTATGTGAATTCCCTATTTTCAGATTAGAATTGATTAGATACTGGCTACTTCAATTTGAATTGATTGTTTTCTATTACAACTTCACTGTCTGTATTGTCAATCGTTTAAATTTGTTCAATTCATTTGTTGATCAAAAATCAAAAGGGAGGGCAATCTTTGATGTGGTCTGGTTATAGATTTACAAAAAATCACGACAACGCTAGTGATGGAACAACCCTATGGAGGTGTGTGTTGATAGAAACTGTAATGCATCGTTAAAAGTAAATGCAGATAAAAATAAAATTTTGAAAGAAAGCATTCATGCTTGTTGCGATTTGCGAAAAAATATCTGCGAAGATTGAAGAATGCAAAGAAGAAGTTTGCAAAACATTTAAACCAGTGCAACAAGTTTTTGAAAATGTTTACACAAAAAGCAACATTACATCAGATGTCGAAGATATGCTGCCTATATTTAAGTCAAAAAAGATGGTTTTCTACGGGTCAGAAGACGTTTTCTAAAAGCTCCAAAGTTAGTATTTAAGAATTTAAATGACATAAAAGTACCAGAAATGTTCAATGATTTTCTTGTTTGTGATCAAGGTAATGACAATGACAAAATTTTAATTTTTGAAACTCCGTTTGGGAAGAAGACCCTTCAGAACATGGCCGGTAAATCACCCCAGCTGTTCGCAGATGGGACGTTTAAGCGAACTTCAACTCCGTTTTACCACCTATATTCAATACATATGGATATAGCCAGCGGTGAGGAAATGAATAACATCGTGCCATTGATCATTGCCTTACTTCCCAACAAGACACAGGAAAAGTACGTTAGATTATTTCTTCTCATAAAAGAACACTTAAATATCGAATTTCATAAAATGAAATGCGATTATGACTTGGCCCAAGTAAACGCTTTACAGAAAGTGTACCATAACATTCATATAAGTGGATGTTATTACCACTATAATAAGGCTATTTGGAAGCAAGCTGACAAACACAAGATGTTGGAATCAAAAGAAGGCCGTTATACAACCGCTCTGATAGCAAATTTGCCTCTGCTACTAACACAACATATTATGGACGGTTGGTTGGCAATAGTACAAGATCACACCGAAAATAGAAATTATTGAAACATAAACACCAATAGAACCGTAATAAATTATAATATAGATTATTTCAAGATCAAGTAAATCATTATTGTAAAAGATATTGACACAGAATATTTCATATTTCAAATTCTTGCCAACCAGCATATGACACATTAGTAACTAAGAAGGTTTTAACACTGCCCCTTACTCGAGCAAACTATGTAACATTAAGCACTAGCATACCTAATGCGAGAGTACAATACTAAAATTGAACAACAAATAAATTTAGTTAAATTAAACCTAAGCACTTAATAAAATAGTTGTGTTTCACCTTAGGTAAAGCTTTTGTAAATAGATCTGCCTCCAACTCTGAAGAGGGCTTGTAATCTAAACGAATCAATTTACGATCTACACATTCTCGAATGAAGTGATGGTGCACGTCTATATGTTTGGTCCTACAAAAACTCTCATTCTCTACCATTTTTAACGTACTACGATTATCATTGTAGGGCAAGAGCCCCGGTTTTGGCCACTGACCCGGTTGTGGCCACTTACAATTTTGGACCTCAAAAAATTAGTAATAGAAAACAGACTACTATTTATTTGGAGTAAAAAAAAAACTTTGTCTATGGTCTGATTTGAGAAGCAACAGCTGTGAAACAGAGGACTTCCGGCTTTTTTTACATGAGCGTCTGAGTGAAAACGCAGCAACTTTTGACAATTTCTAAAGGAAATCGGTAAGCATCCTGAAGTATGTAATCAATGAATATTAAACGAATCATTGTATAAATTGTTTTGCATTTGATTAAGGCCTGTTAAATACATGTGCAGGAGTCTGGTTTTGAGGTTATTTTGTTTGTGCGTGTTTTTTTTAGGCTAGGATGGGTAGTGGCCAGAACTAACACAACAAATTGCACTTTTGTACGGGTTTTGACCATGTTGATGGCCACAACCGGTTTTCAAGTAACACCAGTTTTGGCCATATCTATTTTCAATTGGTGCCTAGTGATTGCCTATTACTTACTAACGAGTTTGGTTTGAATAATTTATTTGATTTTCAGATAAAATGGCCCCCACGAATAAAAGAGAAAAAGACCGGGAATGTGTAAAGAAGAAACTCTTTACATATTCGCCCTCAAAGGTAGATTTGGCCCTGAAAGCGATACGCGGCGGAATGAAAGTGGCCACAGCCGAACGTACGTTTAAGGTTCCACGTTCCACATTAAGAAATAAAATTTCAGGACGTGCTCCTGAGAGCTCAGGACACGTTGGACCGCAAGCTGTCCTTGGAACCAACATTGAAAAGATGCTAGTCGCGTGGATAAAGGAGTGTTCACGAGCTGGCTTCCCAATAAACAAAGACGGTTTGCTGGACTCTGTAAAAAAAATTGTGATCACGGGAGAAATCAAAACGCCGTTCAGAAACAATCGTCCTGGAAGGTCATGGTTTTTGTCGTTTATGGCGAGACATCCGGACTTGTCGAAAAAACATGCAGAATACATTAATAAAGCCCGTGCGATGATAACAGAAGAGAAAATAAGAAAATGGTTTGAGGAAGTGACCGAACTCATAGGGCCTGAAGGATGCGAGATATTGAAAGATCCAACTCGAGTATGGAACTGTGACGAAACATCCTTTTTTTTTGTCACCTAAAGGCGGCTTGATCTTAGCACCAAGAGGAGAACATGTTTATGACACCTCTCAAAACAGTGATAAAGAAAACATTACGACTCTTTTCACTGTAAACGCTGCAGGACAAAATGCTACACCTCTGACACTGTACAAATACAAGAGGATGAATCAAGGAGTGATTCAAAATGCACCAGAAAATTGGTCTATCGGCAAAACAGAAAAAGGGTGGATGACGGCAGAAAGTTTTTATGAATATATTGGAAATGTGTTCATCCCTTATCTGACAAAGGAAGGATTCAAGTTACCAGTCATCTTGTTCTTAGACGGACACAAGTCTCATCTTACCCTACACCTGTCAAAATTATGCAGAGAAAATGGCATCATAGTTGTAGCCCTGGTACCCAACACAACACATATGCTGCAACCACTAGACGTAGCAGTATTTTCTCCATTGAAACAGAGTTGGCTGAAATACGTCCGCAAATGGCGAATTGAGCATAACTGGGAAGATATAACAAAATTCAATCTCCCTGCTGCTTTGCACGACATTTTGTTAAATGATCCACAGTTCGCAGAAAATATCAGGGCAGGCTTTAGAACTTGTGGGCTGTACCCTTTTGATGCGGATCAAGTAAACTATAAAAGAGTAGTCGGGAAACAGACAAATGTCGAACGAGCAAACGTACAAGTAGTAGAGACATCTCATTTGAAATATATGGAGAGTAAGATTTCACCAGATTTGCTCAAAGATTTCCAGGAAACATACACCTGTTGACTAGATTGGAGTGGTTGTGTTGAAGCACATCATCTGTATCAGGTGTGGCTGAAGTTTAAAGATGATTGCACAGTCTTTGCTGCGCACAATGATTCCCAGACAATTAGGTCCATTTCGCCAAGCTTGTTGAATGAAACGGAGACTGATTCTACTAACGTAGACGCTACTTCAGACATGAAAAACAAAGTTGTTGAGAGACAAGCTAACCTTGCTGACGAAGTTGTTACATTAACCGTAAACGAAACTTTGAACAACTCAAACACTATTGAGAGCCCTAAATCGACTATGGAATTAGTCAAAAGCTGCCTTCTATGGCCCGAAAAGAAAAGTTCCACTTCTACTCGAAAGAGGGAATATATACCTTCTGTATTAACATCAGACAAATGGAAGGATATAATGGCATGCAAAGAAAAAGAAAAACAAGAAAAAGAACAACAGAAATTTAATAAAAGTAACAAAAGAAAGGAAAAGAAAATAGAAAGTATTAAAAAAGCAGAGAAGAAAAAACCCAAAGCAAAAAAAAAAGCCTCTGAGTCTGACACATCAGAAGGAGAATGTTTTTCTATGCAAGATTCAGACGAAACATGTATGTCTGAAGAACAGCAGGATAACGTAGATGACATCCAACAGCAAGATAAACAAAATAGCATGCCTCTAAATACAGACATTAACTATCAAGACTTTAAAACTGGTGAGTTTGTGATTTTTGTGTACGAACGTGAATATTTTGTCGGCAGAATCGAGTCTGTAAATGAAGAGGCGATGTACATAAATGCAATGCAGAAATCACTAAAAAATTGGAAATGGCCTGACAAACCAGACATAAATGTGTATCCCGTGACGGACATTAAAGAAAAAATAAAAGCTCACAAAAAAATAAATTCAAAAAGAGAATTTTATTGTGTGCCTGAAATGGAAAAATATTGGGAATTTGTGAACTAATAATCTAGATAAGACAGTGTTAAATCCTGATTTTGATAATATAAATGTGAATTATAGAAAAAAAAGTTTTTTTTTTCACATTTACCTCTGTTTATTATAGTGGCCAAAACTGGTACATCTCTATGGCCAGAAATGGGGTATAAGTGGCCAAAACTGATGTTTTTGCATATATTTTTTTCAATCAATCATAACATAAAATTGTTTTGTTGTTAATGACATTGCTTTACAAAATATGAAAGACAGATAAATTTTCTGCACTACGGAGTTTTCACTCAGATCTAACTACACAAATTTAAGAGATAAGAATTTTTTAAATTGAGATTTTCCTTAAAGTGGCCACAACCGGGGCTCCTGCCCTAAATGGTGATGACCTTTGATTCTAATAATTCTCTATAGTTGAGCTCCTGTACAAAGTTGCGAACAAATTTCGCCTCTTTTACAGCATTGCTAAGGGCATAATATTCAGCTTCTGTACTAGAACAAGCTACGTTTTGCTGCTTGTGACTATGCCAGTTTATAATGCAGCCTCCTAACCTACTTTCTTACGAAACCTGAATAAGATTTTCTATCGTTAGTATCTCCGGCCCAATCTGCGTCGGATGAAATAATAACTTCATTAGTTCCTCTTTCAAAGTTGAGTCCATAGTCAGTTGTACCCGAAAGATACCGTAGTACTTTGCCACAATTTAGTGGGACTCATTATAACATGTGCTATACTGGCTCAGCTTACTGCACGCAATCGCTATATCTGCCATATCTGGACGAGTGCAAACAGCCAGATACATTAAACTACCTTGAGTTTCTGATACGAAAACCTTGGATCAACAGTATCTGCTTTTGGAAGACTAAAATTAGCTTCCATTGGAGTCGCTATGCTATGACATTCAACCATCGCAAATTTATTCAAAAGGTTTTCCATGTATTCAGACTGACTTAACTTCAAGGTGCCTTTCTCTCGGTTTCTCTCCACCTTCATGCCTAAGGCTTGTGTCACAGGTCCAAGTAGTTTAATTTTAAAGTTAGAACTGAGCAATTTGTATAATAATGATTTCTTTTCATTTTCATTAGAACTAAATATGAAGAAGTCATCCACATATAAGGCTATGATTACCTTGTTTTTGAAGTAAACACATTTCTCAGTTTTTAGTTGTGTGAAGCCATTGCTAACAAGAACTTTATAAAAAAATTCATTCCAAGCTCTACTTGCTTGTTTGAGTCCATATAAACTCTTTTTAAGTAAACATAATTTGTTCTGCCCCTCAATGATAAAACCATTTGGTTGTTCCATATGTATTAACTTCAACATGTTCAATATCCATATCATTTTGAATACCTATTGCCAAAAGTAAACGTAAGGTGCCATGTCTAACGACAGGTGCAAAGGATTCTTCAAAATCTATGCCGTATTTTTATGGGTAGCCTTTTGCGACTAAGCGGGCTTTAAATTTTTCAAAGTTACCACTCGGATCAACCTTTTCTTTGAAAACCCATTAGCATTTAATTACGTTAGCATCTTTTGGTCTATCTACAAGTACCCAAACATTATGCGATATGGGAGAATTATATTCCTCGTGCATAGCCTATAACCATTCGTATTTATTTCGTATTTCGTATATATTTATTGCACATAAAACGACGTAAGATATAATAAAACAGAAAGGACATCTACAAAGGCATGCTTATCTCTAAATAGAGATCTCTTCCAGCAAACCCAAGGTTGATATGAATAATTTAATATACAGGATAGACCTATGTGCTCTGATAAGATACATTCATACTTATATTACTGAACTATAGAACTAACTGCTAGATACACTACATACACAAGTACATAAATATTATATAAAATATAAATACACTTAAATAAACTAATATATACAAAGCTCAAATCTAGGATAGAGAAAGATAATGCTCCTTCAAACGATTCTTGAAGACGGGGAGAGACGGACTATCTCTGATAGTGCAGGGAAGGAGTTCCAAAGAGTGATCGCCCGCAATCGAAAACAGTGCTTGTATGCGACGGTATTGTGATGAGGTATAGAGAGCAGAGAAACCGTGTGAGTTCTACGTGGACGAGCCGAAGGGAGAAATTGAAAAAGATCACGGAGAAAGCTAGGGTATCGAGGGTTGGTTAAGATGTTGAATAGAAGAGTGAGGATGTGTGTGTCCCGACAAAGTCGAATCGGCAGCTATTTTAACTCCTTGCGATACTGCGAGACGTGGTCGAACTTGCGCTGTCCGAAGATAAACCGATTCCCGAGATTTTGAAGTCGCTCGAGTCTGTTCAGTTGTTCTTCGTTGGTGCCAGCCCAACAAAGGCATAATCGATCAAGGGGAGAAGAAGAGATTGAGCTAGAGTAATTTTTGTTTGATGGGGCAGAAAGTTCTGAAGCCGTCTTAGTGAGTGAAAGGTGGCAAAGACGCGCCTACTGACCATTCTTTATTTTTCTCAGACTTTATAGCTTCATTGTACGTTTGAGGTTCACTACGTCCCGCTAAGCCTATTGCAGTGAAATAGTTCATATCATAGACGTTGAATCGTTTTGAATGACAATGTGTACGTACAGGTCTAGAATTTTCTGAGTCAGATACAGGTTCTATCGCTTCTTTATTTTCAGAAACTTGATTATTATTCAATGGCGAATCAGGAACACCTTGTATATCAAATGGTATCATTTCATCAACAATGTGTTTATCAACAATGTGATCCTGATTTCCAGAATAAACAGATAAAGTATCGGGTGTGGTATATTCTTTATCGTAAGACTCTAAATTATTTGCCTGAGGGGTGTTCGGATTATAAATCGAAACGTCAACATTGTGTGTTAGATCATCTCATTTCTCATTCAACTTATAAGTTTTGAATTGAATACCTCTAATCGTTTCTATAAACTCTAACGCACGAGCTTTAATCATTTTCCTGCCATCAGCTGGATCACCAAGTCTATATATAACCTTTCGTGTGATCACAATATCCTAACATAATGTAAGGTTTTGATTTAGGATCAAGTTTTGTACGCTACAATATGGAGTAAGAGCATATGCTTTATAACCAAAAACTCTAAGATGGCTAATATTAACTTAAGAACCAGTCCACAGCTCTTCAGGAGTAGCATTCTATAAAGCAGCGGTTGGACTACAATTTTTAAGTATCAAGCAGTGTTGATTGCTTCAGCCCAATATCTCTCTTCTAAACCAGCGTCTTGATGTTGCAAGACGCTGGTTTAGAAGATAGAACTTTTATGGAAAAAGCTAGAGCAATGTTATTGCTCTAGCTTTTTCGATTAAAGTTCTATTTAAACGTTCTGCGACGCCATTTTGTTGAGGTGTGTGATGAATAGTAGTTTCGTGAACTACTGTTCATCAGCGTCTTGCGAGCTAAATGCTATAATGCGAATTTTATTATGCGATTAGTCAGCAAGCAAAACATTTTTAAACTGTACCGGTACTAGTACTTCTTCTGCATTGTTTGTGCAAATTTTACTTACTTCCGAAAATTTATTTCTTTGTCTATAAATCGCCGATTTCTTTTGATTGAAAGATGGAACTGGTTTGTTTGTTGCTAAATCCCATCCTTGGCTTTCAATAGTATTTAGTCCCTTCTTATACAAGGGGGGCTGGTTCTTTAACTTGTACCGCTTGATTTCAGTATCAAGTGTCTATATAAATTTTCATTGGTTTTGTACTTTATGACATCTGTCAAAAATTATGACACCTGTGAAAAATCATGACACCTGTAAAAAATAGTGACAGCTGTCAAACAAATATTTTCATTTTCTCATTCTCTTTACTTCTACCAGTTTTTTAAACGAGATGATACTAACTCCTTAATTTCTCTTTAGACCATTTTTTTAAAATCTGGATCTAAAGAGAGAGTAAAATCTCGTTGGATCCATTATGGATCTAGCCACTGGATCTATAGGGAACAAAACTAATTTTCGCATTTCGGATTATTTTTTAACCGATCTCGAACGCAGCCTGGTAAACAATCTGTAATTAAATATTATTAAGTTTTTTATTTAAGGTTACTCCTAGAGGTAATACGCTATTGTATCACAAAACCTCTGACAGTATCCATTACAATTGAGGTGCACACATATCCAGAATTTGATAGGGCTACCCTCCTTATTGAGAAGTGTACTGAGGATCCTATTGGAACTGTCAAATAATCTGGCATAAAAATCGTCTAATCTCGCTTCAGTGAATATGGTGGAGTCGCTACAGTAATGCGGCAAACCTAACCACATCTTCAGTGCATTGTTATATTGGCCGCGCAGGGCGTTGTAGGTCTTCTGCATGTATCTGACCCGCAGGCTGCTGATGTAAAAGGTCTGGCAAAAAGCTATGAATAGATTCATTTTCACAGACCACAGGAAAACCTGCAGGCCAGCCTGTTGCATCGCACCGTCATCGCCCTGCGCTCCCTTTCAATGTCCAATTTATGAATTCAGTCAAAATATTTCAAAATTACAGAAGTACCATTTTGCGCTACTTTACGCCACCGAATTGTGGAAAATTTTATGTCACCTTTACGCTATTTGTAGCAAAATCTTGTTACTGTTGATCCAAATTAACAAATTTTGTTTGTAAAGGTCTTCTTCTTCTTCTTTTAAATATGGTGTGCTAACCTCTTCTGAGGTTAATATTGCCAGTGTCAAGTGCATTTGTTCTCTGTCGAGAACCTTTGAAATTAGTCTTGTAGATAATTTGTTGTTGCTCCTTAGCACTACCCGGGAGGACGTGAAGGGCTGTTGAAACCAAGTATTTCCTTCGGACATGAGCAACTACCTCCCTTGTAAAGGTCTATACTATAGAATGCCCGATTAGAATTAGAATTAGAATATTTTTTATTGTTCAAAATAACAGGGTTAACATATTTGAGGTCCCTGCCTCCAAAAGTAGGAAAAACCTGTATCATGGGAGGATCAATGGTCATCGTTATCCTATCTATATCTAAAAACGTTGATTCATGTCTAAGGGTCAAAACATACCATTGCCGAATACGCGACGGAAGTTCGGCGTGATTACGACTGCAATGCTATGTCAATCACGTAAGGTTCAATTCAGGAACAAAAAAAATCAGCCGCGAAACTTCTGCACGTTTTCGGCCGTGGGTGTCGAGACACAAAGTCACGCAATCTAGAAATGCACAAAATGTGTCAGTGAAAAGAAAAGATTGAAGTTTATTTTTTCTGTCGGTTATCTATGTATCAGTTTTTCAATCATGTAGTTCAGTAGTTCATTTAGTCCTACATATCAGAACGAGTTAATTAGAGATACATGTAGAAGTATGAGAGAGTGTTCAGTAGTTAATTTATGCCTACATATCAGAACGAGTCAATGTGAAAGGGATGGAAAGACACTTCAACGAACCTTTAAGAATAGTGCAACCAAAAATATGATTTTGGTGAATGACGCAATTTTTAGGGTTCCGTACCCGAAGGGTTCCAAACGGGACCCTATTACTAAGACTTCGCTGTCCGTCCGTCCGTCCGTCCGTCCGTCTGTCACCAGGCTGTATCTCAAGAACCTAGCTAGCTAGAGAGTTGAAATTTTCACAGATTATGTTGCCGCTATAACAACAAATACTAAAAAACAGTATAAAAGAAATATTTAAGGGGGCTCCCATACAACAATTCTTTCAATACCACATACAAACTTATGGATGCACCTGGTTACTTACATGGAGTGTAAAAGTAACCGCACCAATAACTTTGTAAACAATATTTTGCTGTGTAAAATCCAAACTATTTACTCCACACCATCGCTTCCATTGAACGGTGGTACGGAACCCTTCGTGCGCGATTTAGACTCGCACTTGACCGTTTTTTTTAATTTCATTGGCGTATAGCGGACAGCGTTGCCAGCGAGCGATTGAGGAAGAAGAGAGATGCATTATACCAAATGAAGTACCTAAATGCAGTAAAGACACATTCGAATGAGTGGTGAATAAGTGATAAGGATGTTATACGAAATGAACTACTTCAATTACTTTTATTATTCGTGAACTACTGTCTACATGTAATGTCTAACGCAATCATTCATGCTATCAAGGCCAAAAGGTATCACCGACATCACCGTGGGCGATCGTGTTAAAATGTAAAACTCAGTTATTCAACGCGTGGCGCGTATTTTTCTATTTCTCATAATTGTACAGTTTGCTAACAGTCAATAAATCAGTGTAATAATCAAACTATATTCACCGCTAAATTCACAATCATCAACGATCATCAAAGCCCTCTAGAAGGGCAGCTCGCTGGCGCGGTGTAAATTTTCCCACATGGGCGTGGCATGGGCCCAACTTCGGCCAGGTACCGCCGGCGATTAAGCTGGGAGCTCAAGTCTGGCTGGCATTGGACCCTTCCTACTGCTGCCATCATACGTGGCGTTGGAGCGGACCACGCCATCCAGTTTGGTAGTTCGGCATTTGGGTGTCACGTGGCGAGATCTACCACTTCGCGAGTTGTTATCAATCAGGATCCAGTGGGACCTACCATTTTCCATCTAACAGTTACAGCGGCGCTTTTTTTGCATTACTATCAAATTGGAAATCAAACAAACAATTCAACCAAAACATATTTATTCGTAAATCACAATTAATCACAGCAGTTTTATTTACACTGATAAAAAATAATAAATTTAATACGTTTTCGTTACATTAATTCTACGCAGTTAACAAGGAGATCCCTGAGCTACCTAAACTATTTAAATATGCAGTCGTTGTTGATGGTTCATACACCGGTATCTTTAAACAAGTGAATTGCAAAACTGGCTAGGTATAATAGGTATGAGGTTGATGATTATGAGGTTGGCCATGACGTGTATAAGGGCAATATTACATACCTACCTAACCGGATGACAACATTATCAGTTTTCATAAATGTATCCGCCGTAACGCCACATCGTGTTTGGAGGAAACCAAGGAATATGGTTGGAAAACACATCGGATGCACCTGATGGTTATAATATTGTAAGCAGGACCCACACATGTCAGGACAGGAGTCAAGAGGTACTTCAGATGTCATTGGTTACACAATACACAACGTACTGCATAATAACTAGGTACAGTTGCCTCGCGCGAGTTTGTAGAGCCGCTCTAACGTGTGGCTAAAGATTTATTGTGATTTAAAACCCATCAACACTGCCGCTTCTTCTTTTATCAGTTTCCACCTGTAGGAATCCTTTGTTATCCCTATGGGCCGCTATCATAGCAGCAAATCCCACTCTAGGTGACCGCTCCGTTGTACTGTGCCCACGCTTTTGTAGTGATGATATTATTTTCTGTAATAAGAAAGTACGATAATAACTTGTATGCAAAACTTTTCTAATTAAGGTGATACAAAAAGAATGGGGTTTTCTTCGAATCCATTTACTCCACTATAAAGTCATCTAGAGATTTGATTTTTAGGTAAACGTTTATTGAGTATTTTATTAAGATTCTCACTGAAGGAAAACACGATTGTATGAAATTTTCAAATATAATTTAATTGTGAAAAGATATCTAAATTGTTTTATTTTTTCCTGTGATTCTGAAATCATTGGATAGTATGTATTCATAAACTCTCATTGAAAATCTTTTTGTCAAAATAGCGTAGTTTAAAAAATAATAATAATGTGGTTTGACGCTTGTTATTTTAGTTTGAGTGAACGCTTTATTTACGCCTTCTTTTCTTTGTTATGTGGAAGTAATTAACGCTGTCACGTTAGTTTAAATTCGTTTTTGTTTTATATATTGTATATATACATTTATTTATTTTTACGTATCGCCTTAAACAATAAGACAGACACAAATTGTAACACTGCGACTTTGGTCTACTCTACACTGGACATTTTAACTGATAACCGAAGCTAAGCTAATATAGTATTGAAGCATTCCCACCAATCCCATCACCACATTAAACAAGCTAAACATAAAAATCTACATAAAGGCACAAACATTGCTATTGGCCCCACACTAGGGTACCCTGGGTTGTGGGAACCAGAAACAGCGACGTTACATACATAAAACAGTAGCCTTATTAAATTCAAATTTAACAAAAGTGTTTTTTTTTCGAATCCACTTACTCCACTATAAATTCATTTACATATTTGATTTTTAGATTAACGTTTATTGAGTATTTGATTAAGATTCTCAAGGAATGAAAACGCGTTTGGATGAAATTTTCTCGAAAGAATTTAATACGAACAGACCTCTTTGTTTTATTTTTTCTTGTAATTCTGAAATCCTAACTATGTTTATTGCAGAATTGCATTGAAATCTTTCAGACAAAATAGCGTAGTTTATTTTTAAACAATTTTTATGTGGTTTGGCGTTACGTTATTTTAGTTTGAGTCGAGCGCATTCTTAGCGCTCTCTTTTCTTTATTATATGGAAGTAATGAACGCTATCACTTTTGTTTACATTCGTATTCATTTAATATATTTTTTGAATCACTTCAAGACAGCTATTTTTGAATTGTAATCGAGTCAAGTCTATCAAGAACGGCTATTTTTGAATTGTAATCTAGTCAAGTCTATCAAGAACGGCTATTTTTGAATTGTAATCGAGTCAAGTCTATCAAGAACGGCTATTTTTGAATTGTAATCGAGTCAAGTCTATCAAGAACGGCTATTTTTGAATTGTAATCGAGTCGAGTCTATCAAGAACGTTGGAGCGTCGCACGCGCCTTGTCCCAGTCGGGGTGGCGGGGCGACAGTTGTGCTCGTGTTTAGCCACATCGATAATATTTTATAGCCACATCGTGAATATTTTATGCGCACTCTGCGACACCGCTGCAAAACAAAAAAAGTTTCCCCCACCTATTCCATGTTATACGGAAATTGGATTCGTGGCTTCGTTTTTACTAGGGTTCCGTACCCGAATGGTATTATTAAGCCTCTTCTGTCAGTCCGTCCGCCCGTTATCTCATGAATGGCAATAGTTTAATTTTCACAGAATGTGTATTTCTGTTGCCGCTACAGCAACAAACATTGACCAATCTGAGATTTTATAAATTAAAGGGGTCACCATACAAGAGAAGTGTTGTAACACCCCCCGCGATGTAACAAACCATATCATGATTCAAATATGATCGTAGATTTCGCGGCTTCTCACGTGGTCGCGGTGGCGCAATTGGTTTGTTTTCGGTTGCCCAATCTTTAGGCTCTGGGTCGTATCCACGTACGGACAAAATAACATTCTCTTTTTGTTTTTGTTTTATTATTTTTAGTGCTTAAGTTTTCCTGTACAATGGTACGGAACCCTGCGTGTGCGAGTCAGACCCGCACTTGACAATTTTTTCATTTATGTCTCTGTATGATCGTGACGCTGTTTTGTTCATAATTACAATAACCGAACTAAGATTTATTGTTGGTTGTTTGGATAACATTTAGGTAGATATTATATTCTTCATCACTTATGCTCTGTAGTAAGGCCTGTGCCCTCGGTGGGGACATTAATAGGCTACATTTTTATTTATTCATTTATATAATGCTCTGAAAACAAGTTCTATTTAACTCGACATTCGGGAGGTGAATACTATTTACAACCTAGGGAGGTAAGCAAATTAACCGTAAATTTTCATTAAATTGTAGGTACTGTTTTGTAATAGTTTGACGGTTATTTTTTACTTCCTCGCATTAGTGATGAAAAGTAGAGTATTGCTCTCTGGTGTAAGTGATCAATTACTCCCTCTAGTCTACTCGCTCGTGCGCTTAAATACCCTTCATTATAAAACAATCTGCTATTACGAGTTATTTTTTTATTTTTATTTATTTATTTATTTATAAACATACATGCTTGTGACATCACAGTAAAAACCAAATCGACACAAACAGACAGTAAATATAAGGACAAAAAAGCTATAAATAAATCCTATCTATAACACAGACAATAAGTGGCGACCCTTTCAAATCCCGTCAAAGAACATTGGAACAGGTCCACCTCGGTTCTCTCTGTTATATCATTAAAGAGAGCGAGAGCCCTCATCACAGGTGCCTCCCGCAGCATCCCCGTCCTCGCCAGCGGGATGTAGAACAACTTATGGTTCCTTGCTCGGAGGTAGTTGTTCGGCACATACAGTCCCAACCTCGCCAACACCAGAGGGTTTTCGAGCATTCCTCGGAAAACTTTAAATACATAAGAAGAAAGTGCGAGGCCCCTCCTCACCCCCAGCTCATTGTAACCAACCATGCCCAACACGAACAGGGTTGGATACATAAGCGGGAAGAAAGGATAGACTCCGTACAGCTTCAGATATAAGTACCTAACAAATCGGTTTTGCACTTTCTCCACCATGACACTATATTTCGCTTCATGTGGGTGCCAGATAATCGCACTACTTTCTAGTTTGCTTCTAACCAAAGCATTGTATAGGTCACTTATAGTTTCAATGCTCCTAAACTCTCTTGATTGTCTCATTACAAATCCGAGCTTTTTAAATGCTTGCTTAGTGACATCTACAATGTGATTACAAAACGATAAATCAGTGGCCATACGCACTCCAAGATCTTTGACCTCTCTTACCCGCGTCATTTCTGCCCCATCTACCGAGTACTTATGGTGGAAAGGCTCGCGTACGCGGGTGTAAGACATCAGCGCGCACTTCCCAACATTGAAGAACAGTTTGTTGTGTTTGCTCCACTCAACCACACGATCTATATCCCTCTGCAGCTTTTCGCAATCCGAGATGTCCCTTACTTCCAGGAATAACTTGAGGTCATCCGCAAACAAGAGACAGACAGCGTCCTTAATGACCTTCGGAAGGTCATTAATCATAATAATAAATTCTAAAGGCCCCAAGTTACTGCCCTGACTAACGCCAGAAAATGTGAAATACGGCTCTGATGTAGAACCCGCGTATTCCACATACTGTCTTCTGTGCTTAAGATAGCTCACAAAAAGCCGCATAAGTTGGGGGGTAAAGCCGACCCCACTTAACTTCTCCAGAAGGACGTCGTTGTCCACTGTATCAAAGGCCTTTCTAAAGTCGAAGTAAGCGACATCTACTTGCCCCCGCGCATCAAGTGGAGGCGTTACGTAAGACACAAAACACAGAAGGTTAGAGGCGGTGTTACGGCCTGGTCGGAACCCGTGCTGTGCGTCCGAAACCTGCTCCCTCATCTGGAGGTATATACTACGTTGTAACACCGACTCAAAGACCTTTGCAAACGTGCACAGAACCGCTACTGGTCTGTAGCCACTGACATCCGACCCTGTTTCACCTTTTGGCACTGGAATAACTCTCGTAATCTTCCAGACATCGGGATATTCAGAGCTTTCCAGACACAGGTTGAAGAGGTAGAGCAACGGTCTGTCCAGCACCCTCCTACAGTCCCTAACTAAATAAGGTGGTATGCCATCAGGGCCAACGGAGTGCTTTGGCTTTAGCTGAGTCAGGGCTGCGCGCACATCTCTGAGTGTGAGCTGTGCGACGTGCACCCGGGCGCTCCCACTCCCTTTCAAAGCCGCCTCCGCGTCCAACCGCGGTGGCACCTCAGCGTAGACAGACTCGAAATATCTCGCGAACTCTTGTGCACATACCTCGTCGGCTATAGCAACGCCATTCTTGGTGACACGGGTTGGACTACTACGTTTAGAACGTTTGTTTTTGACGTAGCTCCAGAACGATTTCGGATCCTTTGTAAGTTGAGCTTGAACTCTTGTTAGGAACTGGTCATGCCTCACAACAATTTTGCTCTTGACGAGGGCTCTACTTTTAGAGAACGTTTCATAATCACACTGAGACTTACTAGCTTTATACTTTTTGTGAAGACTAGCTTTAAGTTTAATGTTTTATGAATACGATAAACAACCATGACTAGGGTATAAACATCCGTTCTTATCAAACACATTTTTGCCCCCACCGGGACTCGAACCCGGGGCCCTTGGCTTCGTAGGCAGGGTCACTCACTGCCGACTCGGCCATTCGGGTCGTCATATTTTTTTTAACGCAGTAGCATAAGTGAAATAAATAATGGCCTTTAGAAACAATGAATAGAGATTTGAATGGATTGTAGTATAGAGTAGTTGAGTATTTGTAAACATTAGACCGTAACAAAAACAATGATGTATGATTTGAATTAGCAAGGCAAGAAAAACTTATGCTTAGGTATGTAGAGTAAGGTCTATAGACCTGGCTGGAATCTGGGCGGGAGGTACCTATTAGCGTAAATACTTAGTAGTGAAGTAAGCGATGGCAGAAAAACCAACACCATATCCCAAGTAGCGACAATACACGGTGTAAAAGAAAGGTCGTAAAAACTTACGTGACAAACCATATTATACGTGATTTTATTATAATTTAACGTTTTAGGAAGCCTTGTTGTACCTATAGGTACCTTAGTTTCAATTGGGATAAATTATTCCTAACGTTATAATTTTTAAATCTATTTTTTTCTTCCACTCAGTGACGTCAAGCCAAACGATAATCATGATCCGCAACTGTGTAGGTACATTCATACGAAGATTATCCATTTGTTTTAGCTTATGACTACTAACTCTTGGCTGCCAACTTCAAATCGGTAGCTTCAAAGAGATTTTATAGAACTTTGCACACTTTTCTGTTACACCAGGTATTTTTACACCAACAAACGAACATTTATTAAATTATGTAAATATGTTCTGATTATTCGTTACATTATTTCTGGCCCCGTGGTTTAAAACCCCTCAGCGCTGCCTATTCTCCTCCTGTCATACATGGGCAGCAGGCCATTGACATCACGGTGTGCCGCCACCAGGGCCGCGAAACCTGCCGTCGGACCTAGCTCGGTGGTCGCGTGACCCCGTGCCTGCAAACCTTGGATAACTGTCTGGAATGAAAAGTGTTCGTAGTTTGTTTAGGGAACGGCCACAGAAGCGGAAAGAAAACTTATATAATGAAAATCTTGTTTGGGTAAGAAATGTGAAGGTGGATTCAATTTCGGAGAAGATCAAAGGAAGAGGTGAGGAGTTAGGATTAGGAATGATATTATTATAGGATGGGCTGACGAAAAGGGGGGAGGAAGAAATTATCTCCCGGAGATTGGGGAACAAAATCGCATGGTCGAAATCAAGTCAGTGTCTTAGAAATGTCAATATTTAACATACATTCTTGAACATTTCAAATATCGAGTCGTAATTGGGTGAGTAAGTTTAATGTCCTGAAGAGAGATCATATTAACGCAGTACTTGCATAAAATATATTAGACCCCACATTTAACCATGCCATGACGAATGGATACTCGAAAGTACCTTCAAAAATGAGCAGTTTACATAATCTTAAGATATATAAACTTAAATAAATAGTAGCGTTTACATTTCATTTCATAGTTTATGCGCCGTAGAGCCCACAGCGTAGTTTATAGTTCATGATCCGTAGGGCGTACAGCGTAGTTCTGTATGGAGTAGTTTACCTAGATCGTGGAAAATGCGTGAGTAGGTAAATACAATACACCCCGACAATTATCAACTTGTTAGTACATTTCATTTTAAGATTATTATCATTACAATTACCGAATGTCGAGAACATTCTATTCTTTGACGAATGAGGCGTACTTACCGTAATTTATGATTATGATATAGGTATATATTTAAGTAACCTAGTGCATAGCGCATATCTGAGTTGGTTCGTGTGACATTGGAGCAATGCGGGAGGGGTAATTTCATGACTTTTCTATCAGTATGGCTACAAAAGCCTAATACAAGCGTCGATCGACGATAGCACAGTGCCCCAACGAATACCTATTTGATGGATCGAAAAAGTGACCTAGTTCAGATGAAATGACCTGTAAATAATTTAAACTAAAAGTAATACTTTAGAAAGAACCGTTTTCATTAAATCCTATTTAATGGAACTCGGTTCTTCTCCTGTCTTCTCCTGTCTGCTATAATATTTGAAGAAGAAGAAGAAGCTATAATATTATCCGTTTTGGAGAAGTCGTTGAACATACATAAAAAACACATCCCGACGAATTTTAAACCTCCTCCTTTTGTGAAGTCGGGTAAACAGTCAATGACAGTTCTATTCGCTTGCTTATTCGAATTAATTTGTTACGTAAGTTGATGAGGTCGCCGTGACCGAAGTAGGAGTCGACGTAGCATCTGAAGTACTGTAGAGGGGTGCGGGAGGGGTGAAAAATTAATAAAGATTATTATTATTATTATTACCTCTCTAGTCACATCGCAGATGAGACTATTCAGAGCGCTACAGCAAACATATTGAGAATGAATCATGACGCCAGATCATGCCATGAGCAGTATGAGTACTCGTGAGTTACGATTAGCTTTGTTGATCCACAATAGCTAAACGTGGATCACTGATCTCAATTATGGGTATTATCCGAGATTACTTGAAAACCATTTGAAAACACAATGACATGTGGGACATTCCACGTAAAGGGTGTTATCATGCTCATACACCATCACTGTTACATTTTGAAATCACTATAAAGGAATACAATTCAGAATGCATGATTATACTTACAGGATCGAATCCAGTCTCGTACTCGATTTCCATGGGCATAAGCTGATGATGCAGCCTGGGCCTCTGCATCACATCGACAAAGTCATGGTTCTCAACTATCACGTTCAGTACAGACTGGAAAATGACATTAGTTATACTTACTTTTTCAATATTATTCGTCATCACATCACAATTCGATTCAATAGATAAGTTAGGTACGTGAAATTGAAATTGGCTTTTGTTGTATTGTGCTACGTGTAAGTAGAAAATTCGATGTGCCTCATGCTAATTCTATCATTTACAAAGTTTTAAATTTAAGCCTAAATCTAATGTTAGGTATTGGTGGTTGTTTACTTATTGGTGCTGTATGTATGAAACTGTGAATAAACAACAATAGATATGTATTCGACGTTCATAAATACTTTACGTCTAAGGCCCGGTTAAATAACAGGCACATCAAATAAGGCACGATGCCCACCTGTGCGGCAAGACAGAGAGACGACGCGACACGAAAAGACACGAAGGCGGCAGCGGCAGAATGCGTTCGGCACACCGCAGGCGGTTGCCAATGTTGTCAAATTTATGGTTAAATGGCCGCCACACTGACGTCGGCCGACGGTCGATAGATTGGTGGAATAGCAAACTAACACAAAAGCGGGGCCCTGCTTTCGAATTTGGCATGCTTCGTAGACTCCCGCCCTGCTACCGACCTGCCACGCCGGCCGGGGTGGTGTGCCAAAGCCTTCAGGTGGGCATCGCGCCTAAGACGGACACTCAAAGAAAATATGTCACTCGCTAAGGAAATTTCAAAGCCAATATGACATAAAGCAGCATTATTATTTGAACGCAATCTGGACTGCAGTCTGCGACTCACCATAGCAACCTGCGTAGTAATCTTCGTGCCCCCCGCCGCACCAATGACCAGGTCGCACTGGCCATGACTATTGAGAACTATACTCGGCACCATTGAGCTCAGTGGCTGGAGACCCGGCGCCAGCATGTTGGCTTCCGACGCTGGCATGCCGTAGGCTGATACGCGGCCGGGGATGGCGAAGTCGTCCATTTCGTTGTTCAGCATGATGCCGAGGGAGGTGGACCGTCTTTGAGCTCCCCAGCTGGGTATAATGGGATGCGTTAGCTGGGTTTTTCCGAATCAGACGCTGACATGATTATCAGGAAAAACACGGATGTGGCTACATCTAGGCTAGTATATTTTAGTTACTTTCATAGTGTTATGTCCTATGGTATCTTGTTGTGGGGGAAAGCACCGGATATTCAAGCTATTTTTATTTTACAGAAAAGAGCTATTCGAGCAATTTATAATTTAAAACGCTTCTTGCGTTTTAAATTATAAATTGCTCCTTACAACATTTTCCCAACATAGCGATATCTGTAATGTTTATCTAAGAAATAATCACAGACTAGTTGTGCCCCGGTTTAGACTCGCGAAGGTTAGCAATTCTTTCAAGGGTCAGTGCATACTTTACTACAATAAGATACCTCTGGAGATTTTGAAATTGCCATTTGAGCTATTTAAAAAGCATGTTAAGTCGACTTTGTCGAAAAAGGGATATTACAATGTTCAAGATTACTAAAATGACGGGACTGTATGGGGTTAATCTAGCTCAACCTTGCTGTTAATAATTTAGTAATTGTTGCTGCGGATCAAAAATACTGATTTGCTAAGCAAATGTAAGGGTAAAATACTGCAGTAGCTTAGCTAAAGGGTAAAGGGGGTGAGCGAAGCGAAGCTCCCTTTATCGTTAGTGTTAGGTTCAACATGTAAGAACAACAAAAATACTTAAAACATAAACTTAAATACTCATTAAATATTTAAAACGTGAAAAGTGCTTTTGTTGATCCTTTTTTGCTGCGCAAATCAATATTTTTGTTTGATGTGCGATTAAATTAAACCAGCCATTATTTATTCCTGCTTATTAATCATAATAATTAATATTGTAATATTTGAATTAGTTAAGCACAACAAAGGGGTTTAAAACATTTTGTATGGACGCTGGCATATCGACCCGCCGCAATTTTGATTTTTTTTCAAAATCGCGGCGCACGATGATAGTGGTATCACAAATGAATGTACCTCCAAATATCTCGGTAATGTGACGCTTTAGGGTACCATGTTATTAAACATTTTTTGTTCGTCTATGTGTCCTCTATCCATACATACCACTTTCATCGTGCGCCGCGATTTTGAAAAAAAAAAACGAAATGGCGGCGGGTCGATATGCCAGAAAGTTTCAATGCCCAAAAGAGATCTCAAAATCAATCTGTGGGAGTTTCTACGCCATGCTTCTCCCACAATGGTCCAATGTAGAGGAGAGGCAAAAAATGACGTTTGTTAAGTTTAGGTAAATATCTACAGTAATAAAGAACTTTGACTTTGACATGACACTGAAGACAACGATTAGTCCATATCTACAGAACGTCGGCGATCGTCTGGTCGCCTGTCACGCAAATTAATTAAACTCAAACTCAAACTCAAAACGTTTATTGCGACATTGTGGTGGTATATGGTGATATATATATATACATATATATATATATAGAATTTGAAGAACCGACAATGAACCCAGTGAGGGCACTGCAATATCTTACATCTAACTTGCACCATAATAAAATATCATAAAATGGTTAACTTTATAACAATGAGATCATTACCTACTATTATCTACAGTATTAGCGTAACATTAAAGTATTATAATTATAAGATTTACATGCATTTGTGTATGTGTACCTGTGTGTGTGTTATGAGTGTGTTTGAGGGTGTGTAAGTGCATGTGTGTGAGTGTTTGTGTGTGATTATAGAAAGTGTGTTTCATTTAAATATTCTTCAATGCTGTAGTACGCTTTTTGGAGGAGATGATTTTTTACTTTCTTTAGGAATTCTATTTCGTTAGAAATATTTTTGTAACTATCTGGAAGTTTGTTATAGATGGTTATGGACATAATATATGTGTTAGTGGATTGCAATGACATATTAATTTTTGGGAGGAGAATTTTGTGTTTGTGTCTGAAGGAGTATAAGTTATTCAGTGTGTCTCTGGTCTTGTATGTTTCTGGGTATTTTCTGACTAGCTTTATTATTTCGAATAAGTAAATAGAGGGGAGGGTGAGGATGCTATATGTTTTGAAATGTGGTTTACATGTGTGTGTTGGTTCTATGTTTGCTATAATTCTCAGCAGCTTTTTCTGTAGTCTAAATAATTGTGGAGCGTCGGTGCTGTTTCCCCACAGTATGATGCCATAATTAAGTAAGGAATGTGCGTGTGCGTAGTATGCTGAAAGAGCAGTGGCGGTGTTAGTTGATTTTTTTACTTCCCTTAAAGCATATGAGAATTTAGATATTTTACCTTTAAGTTTCTGTACATGCGACTTCCAATTTAAGTGAGAGTCTATGATAATTCCTAATAAACTTGCCTCTTTTATTATTTCTAGTGGAATATTATTATAGCTAAAGTTGATATCGAGGGGCGGTTTTTGATGTGGATAAAACGTTATTAATTTAGTTTTCTGGGGATTTATTTCGAGGTTGTGGTCAGTCATCCAGTCAGTAATGGTGTCAAGGCATTTTGTGAGTTTTTCGTTTATATTATCGTTATTTTTGTGGGAGGAAACTAGGGATATGTCATCAGCAAATAGGATGCAAGGGTCATTTAGAATTTTTGGGAGATCGTTGATATAAATAAGAAAAAGTAGGCATCCGATTACGCTACCTTGAGGTATTGAGGCATGAGTAGTTATGCAGTCAGATTTATGGTATACGATTTCTCTTGTAGTCTGATTATAATATTCTATTTGGACGTATTGTTCTCTATTGTGTAAATATGAAGTAAGCCAGTCGTGTGCTTTGCCTCTAATGCCCACACCGTTTAACTTATTCAACAGTATATTAAACTGAACTTTATCATAAGCTTTCGTCATGTCGATCAGTATACCAACAGCGTAATGTTTATTTCTAAGTATATTAAGAATTTCCTGTGTGAATTTAAAGACGGCGAGAGTAGTTGAATGATTTTTCCGAAAACCATTTTGGGAGTGATGAAATACGTTGAATTTTTCACAGAAGGAATAGATTCGGTCGTGGATAGCTTTTTCAAATATTTTGGCTGATGTAGTGTAATGGTACACGAGAGTCGGTACATTAGATACTTCATTCTGCGTGATAGAGGGCTAGCCCAACGCCGCGCTGTTTTGAATACGAGAATCGGTTCAGATAACGTTTGGGGGTTTTGCGTTGCTTACTGGCAAAGTTCGCAAAAAAAAAAAAAAAAGACGCGTGGGTTCATTCGTGGAATTTCAGTTCAGGTCAAGTTTTTTTTGTCGCATTCCTGCGAGATGTGTAGAGATGAGAGCCGATTTGGCTGCGCGTTGAATAAAATTATGAATAACTAAATAATGAAAGGTTATTACAGAACGGAGAAAGCTATTATGTAGATTGCAAATATAAAATTGCGATTGAGGTATGAGATGGAGGGTCTGACACCTCTGGATTGAATATCATTCTAGTGGTCTTTTGCTACGCGCAGCTAGTGGTCGGGTAATGCTTAATTAATCGCAACAAGCTTTTATTGGTCAGCGATCAACAGATTCTGTGTATCGGCAGTACCAAATGATTTGAGTGATAACCTACGGTTGATCATAGTGAATATGCGTACACACAATTTGTAGAACGGCGGATCTGCATGGCATGGTTGAAATTGGACCCTGTGTAGTTAGTGATAAGAAGCTTCGCTTGGGCAGAGCGTTACGCAAAGGACGCCATTTTTTCAGACATGTGAGGTATATAAATACCAGAGCGTGGGAGGGGATTCATTCAGTCTCAGCGTCTAGCTACTGCGACAGTCGTCTTCACGAGTTCTAAACAGTTTTTGTCTGCCGTGTTACGCGTCAGAACTATACGAATTTGTGATTGCGAAGTTTCAGTGGGTTTTCGTGAGTGTCTGAAGCGCCGAGATATACCTCGGTTCCTACCTTTATATCAACCTACCCCTAATTCCAAAACTATCCTTGGGTCGTTAGGAAAGAACTTTTAAGTCAATTTATCTGAGTCTGAGTCTGGGCTTGGAGCGACCCTAAATTCCTTTTTCCTTCACCATAGGGTTCCTGGATTGGCTCTTAGGATATTCGCGGGCTGATCCTCTCCTCATTTCCTTTCGAGTAGCGAGTTTTGTAATTCCCACACACACAGTCGTTAAACATTCAAGCACATTCAAATCAAACTCAACCATTTTCGAGTGGTGTCGATAATGGACGTGGTATAACACTAGGTTTTTAGACTAGGCTAGACAGGAGTTTAGTTGCGGCTAAACCTAGGTTGTCAGGGCATAGGGAGACTGTTTGATCGATGAGGTTCCGCGGATGGAAATAACAAATTCAGAACAAAGTTAAACCGGTGTCAACACAGATAACATATCCTGTTGATATTTTGACATTTGAGTGTTATCGGGGACGCGCGAAGAGATCAATTTACAGTCTAAAGTTCATTGTTTAGGTCCGGGTAGGTGTTTTGCATTGCCTTGGGTCAGATTGGATTCAAGTTGCATTTTTAAATTAAATGTAAATTTCGCTGGATATCTAATGTGTAAGTTGAGTCGGTATATATGATTTGGCTCAGCCCAGGACGTGCTGCGGCTAGTGGAATTCATAGTTCGGTATTTATCGATCTATGCACTTCGCTATGGTGTGGGTTAGATATCCTAAAACAAGAATGCTTGCGTTTCGATAACATCCAGCTCAAATTGCGCAGAGTTGAAGGTTTCAAAACGTTACGGACCTTTTGAGGTAACCGCTAGTTCAGAACCCATTTCGGAACTCAAATCGCAATTGTGTAAACCGGTCTTTTCGGATCGTTATTGCCGTGAATCAAATATATAATTGGAACCACCACAAGCCGCTACTAGCGAGCACATGAAATATCATTGAGTACTCACGTCGTAAAACTACGACGGATATCTATACTATAACTGTGATCGATCACTAAAACTAAAACTAAAACTAAAACAAAAGATGTTCCAAAGCGCTCATATATACAAAAACCAGATGGTGCCATCACATAAAATATAACAACGATCGTTTTGGCGCAATACACCGCTGACTGATGCGAATTACCGGCTCGCGGACATATATGCTTTCTCTGTCTAACTTGAAACTGTAACTTTCCGAACCAAGCTTCGTTCGACTATTGTACGCCTAACAGATTTCTCGATGAACGAGAAATTCAGACTTATCATTCTTACTTACAAATCTTACAGCTGAATCGGGTCCTCTCATTTTGGGATAGATAGAATAGACGATCATAGCTACTGATAGCGGCGGCTACGACCTTTAGCCCGGGGGCCGCTACAGTAGGAAGAACTGCAATGGGCCGATAGTTGTCAGTGTTGGTTTTAGATTTTCTCTTATGAACTGGTGTGATAACTGCTTTCTTCAAAAGTGATGGGAATACGCCTTGTTCGAAGGATTGGTTGATTAACAGGCAAAGGGGTATAGTAAGTAGGTCAGCGCAATGCTTAAATAGAATTGGGGGGAAGTCATCGAAACCACAGCTTTTCTTGTTTTTGAGATTTCTTATGATTTTAGATACCTCACGATATGTAACGAAGTGAAGGTACATTGTGTTTGTAGTAGGAAGTATTACTGGTCGTCCCTTGGCGTTTGCATGTTTAATTTGACCTATCGAAGCGAAATGGTTATTGAAATGTTTCGAGATAATATTGGGGTCTGATTGTTCAAAGGCGTTTATATTTAGTTTAATGTTTTCTTTTAATTTTAATTTGTTTTTATTGGTACGTTCATTAATTATTTTCCACATAGTTTTTATTTTATGGTTTGATGTTTTCATTTGTGATATGTACTGTAATTTTTTTGATGTATTTACTGTTTTTTTGAGCATTTTTTCGTATGTTTTATAGTGATGGTATAGTAATTCGCTGTTAGATTGTAGAGCATGAAACTTTAGGAGTCTCTTATTATGGCAGGATTTTTTGATACCAGTGGTCAACCATAGTTTTTTCTTTTTGAACTGAAGTTTTATTTTTTGAATTGGAATGAATTTATTTAATATATCTGTTAGGATTGAGTGAAACATATTATAATTATCGTTAACGTTTGACTCTCTGATCAGGATTTTTTCCCAGTCGATATCTATGAGTGAATTTTTGAAAAGATCCATGTTTCTTTTTGAATACATTCTTTTATGTGTGTGCCAGAAATCAGTTTGAGGAGAAAGAGGTGGGGGTATTTTAAGGATTAATTCAATAGCCATATGATTTGTAAATCCTAGGTTTTTTACAGATGACTCTTGGTATTTGTAGAGTTTGTGAATACTAAGTCAATGCAGGAGCTACTTGTTTTTGTGAAGTGTGTAGGGGAATTTATATATTGAGTGAAATTGTGTTCGGACAAATTACCTACAGCCGTACAAATAAAAGAAGATATTCACTGTGTATCTTAAACAGTGTTTTGCCTTGCTTTGACTTTTGACATTTCCTCGACGTATGAAAGGGACAAAACACTGTATAAGTTAAACAGTGAATAACTTCTTATTAGTAAGGCCGCTAGTGTTTTAGTTACCGTACTGGCCGCGCCTACAATATCCGTACCTGTCCGCCCTGCCAGGTACGCGTGATACTACCTATGGTTACGGTAACTTTATATCTTCAACAATCACATTACTAATAATGACAGACCATATAAGTCAAATTACCCTAAAACCTAAAATCAACAATAATGACTAGCCATTATACTGTTATTGAAATGGCAAATAATCTGAAAAGCTGATTGCAGATGGCGCTGGTGTAACTACACCAGATTATATGTCAAAGTCGTTAAAGCATATTTACTGCTGCTGGCTTCCTAACCTCAGTTGAGGTCAATTTTGCCAGCATCTCGTATATTTAAAGGACCACGTGACGTGTTTTTGAAGCTAACCTCTGATGAATGAAACTCTTTGCCCCCAACGACACTAGCGCCACAAAGCGGGACCAAAGGCGGGCATAGGGGCCACTATACCATATGTACCGTAGAGTACACTTTTTTTCCGCTCGACTCTTCTCGGTTTTAGACGCTGAAATTAGTTTTTAACATAGACTTAATAAACTCCTAGAAATTACTCACACCAACACGTGAACAAGATAAATGGTAACAGATTTAAACTATGGTTTATGAGATGATTTGTGTCGGGAAGATAGGGACACATATATCATTTATAATCCACAAAATGTGACTTGAAGTAAATTACTTTGTTCTACCATAAGTTAAGTAGTCGTGATGAACATACCGATGCATATTTCCTTCCGATCCGCGCCGATAAAAGCCGAGTGGGCTCGAGCGGTAAAGAACTAATAATCGTATTGTAGGGTACGTTAAACCTACCTATGGTAAGCAGCACTGACGTACTTTGTACAAAGCTCTACATTTCTATCAATTTTGATTATTATATTTATAAATGAATCATTATTATTTTAAGCCCATGGAGTCCTTCCGGGTGCTGGGCAAAGGCCTCTCTCCCCTTTTTTCATTCATTGCGATCCAGAGGTCATTCACCAGTTCTCGTCCAAAAGATTAAGATTAAGGGCGGAACCCCAAGAAAGGATTTTACGAAATTAATACCCTAAGGAGGTTGTAACAGGGTGGTTACATTGCTTGTTTTATCTACACACTTATCATAAACCCTCTTTACTGCGTCCAAAAACCACACGTTACGACCAGCATAATGATAAACTTCTTGGTAAAACTTATTTCTTATCTGAAAATTGATCATTATGACCATAATGTACCTAAATTTGTCAAATTATGACATTCAAATTTCGAACGCCGACGCCCGCCTGCTTGCCACGCCTAGTTTGTCTGTGAAGTTGGTACTACAGAACTGTACATAATTAGCAGTCACATAATAGTAGTTTATGTGACTGCTGCATAATGCCTAATTATGTACAGTTACATACACTAGTTTATCTACACACATATCATAAGCTCTCTTTGATGTGTTCAGGAACCGCATGTTTGACCGGCATTGTGGCTCTGCAATTGTTTAACTTGTTCTGTAGTACCAACTTCTCGCAGGCGGGCGTCGGCGTTCGAAATTTGAATGTCAGTACCAACTTCACAAACAAACTAGGGAAGGCACGCGGGTGGGCGTCGGCGTTCGAAATTTGAATGTCATTATTTGTAGAAAAACTACACATAATGACCATAATGTGTAGTTTTCCAGATATGAAACGAGTTTTACCAAGTAGTTTAACATAATGCTGATCCTAACGTGCGGTTTTTGAACGCAGTAAAGAGGGTTTATGATACGTGTGTAGATAAACTACTATTAAGAAGCTTGGAAGACCTGAAATAGTAGATCATAAAACGAGGGGTTAAATCCCTATTTTACGTCACGCGGGTGTGATATTGAATCCTGAACTTAACAAAGTACTCCAGACCCCCGGTAACAATAAGAAAGAAATATTTAATAATCATTATAGTGAAATGCTTTACAACACTACCACCTGGCTAAAGCCAAGGCTATTCACTCGCTTTATGTAAAGGATTGCAAGATATATAATACATGTAATATATGTTGTAAAGTAACACCCGACTCAGGAACCATAGTTTGTGTAAGGCTTGTAACTAAAAATTGTTCTATGTTTCCCTTGCACAATTATGATTCACAAATCACCGTGTTTTTATCCTGAAATAACCGCAACGCCCAGCCAGTGCACGAAACGCGCGTGTGCCGCGCGCCGTGTGCACGATATTGGGAGCGCGAGGACACAATTTAATGATTTTTAGGTATTTTTCACGGTTTTTTTACATTTATACTATGAAATAATACACAATGTATGTATAATAACATAATGTATGTGAAGAAAAATATCAGTAGCTTTAAAACCATTGATAGTCGCCACAATGTGACAACTATAAATAAACATTAACTTTCTTTTCCAATGTTCAGACTCAAAAAAGTTAGCAGTTCTTTTATGGGACACTGTATACGCTTCTACAATAAAATTCCGCAAGAAATACAAAACTTGACTGAAGCTCGATTCAAAAAATGTATAAAGCACACTTTGTGCACTAAGGCCTACTACAAAATTATGACTTTTTACAAGACACCGACATCTGGTTTTAAACCAGTTCATTGCATCCAATATATTATGTTCTATGTAAAAATTAGGCACCTACTTAATGTTCTATTATGCTTTCTTGATTATGTTATGACGTTCATTAAGTCTCTATTTTTGTGCTATTTTGAATAAAAATCATTGAACTTGAACTTGAACTTTATTTTTTGCATCAGTGCCGTGTACACACCGGAGTCGGGCGTAACTTTACAAAACAACAGCCTGAATAATGTGGCATTGTCGAGGAGGTGGTGTGAATAGGTAACGACTCACATGTAGTTTATCGTGCTGGTGACGGAGGCGACGCTGCCGTCCGGCGCGACGACAACGACGTGAGCCGTGCCGTGGTCGTCGGCCCCTTGGAAGAGGGCGCCATAGTGCCGCCAGTCGTTGGAGGTCTGTGTGTCGTTGACCAGGTAGCGGAACTGATGCGCCCACGCCGGGTTCGAGAGGTTGCGCTCCAGCTGGAAGGAGTCATCATCATCTTCATCATCGTCATCGTCATCATCATGATGCTATTTAACCCTTCCAGCGCGTAATTTTAAATGAGGCTTCGCGATTTTGAACCTTACCTTTGAATAAAATTCAAAACCTAAACGGGTTTTCATCCGTATCCGGACGAACACGCTTGAAGGGTTAATTGAGTGCCCTTATATGAAGTCTGGCCAGAATTCCCCACATCCACAGTCCTAAAATAACTTCCAAAACGCGCTACTCTGCAAATTAACCAAATCGTTCACTTTCCAAATTGTTAATATGCAGTCCCAAGGAAAGCCTTTCACTTTCCAACTCGTTATGCAAATTGGTCCATAGAGTTTTGGCGACTTAATGCCATTGTAATCCTTCGAGGTAAGTAGTGAAAGTATTGCCAAGTCGACGTTGACCAAAAAAAACATAATCATGCCTAATTCTACGAAAGCAATGTTAGATGTATCGGGTTATTGATTTGGCGATGCCATACCTCGGCGACGCTATAAGTCAGATTCGTCATCTGATTCGTATCCCCCAAGCCCGTCCGCTTCGCGTACGCATACTTGAAAGCCTCCACCACCCGGTGCCAATAGAGGTCGCTGGTGGCGGGCACGTCGGATCCTGCGCCGGTCCACCCTCGCAGCATGTTCAGGATGAACGCCAGAACGGATCCGGAGCCGGGCAAGGGACTCGTGTGCAGGGTGTGCTCGCTCGAGACCTCCACCGTGATTGGATCTTGCCATTCTGCTCTGAGGGAGTGAACGATAACTGAGTCGTGTTGGGTTCAAGCTATGAGGACACCTATGACGCTAAACTAAGTAGGTTCCTGCGGTATTGTGGAGCGGTGTGTCTGTGTTGCGAAGTTAGTATGGCGCGAGACTTCGGTGCGGTGACATTTAATTTGATGAATGACATTTTTTTTTGGTTTTTGCGTGTCTACAGAGGAAATATGACTTGCAATAAACAATATGGAGCACCAGGCGTTGCTGGTTGCTGTTTTAAATGTGATTGACTCGGAAGAAGATAGCTCTAACGATGAGAGTAGCATAGCTGACAGATGTCACTCTCACTTTTGATTGTTCGCTCACAGTGCTAACACTCAGAAGCATGGTCGATGATAGCACGACATAGCGGCTTTAGCGATGTCATTTATGACGTCAAATCAACCATTGCCGCGCTAACAACGGCGGCTCGAAGGGCCTCTTACGAGTATAATTGAAAAGACGCGCGAGTATGCAAAATGGCGGTCGATTTGGAAATCCACGAGGAGGCAGTTCAAAGCCAAAAAAGTACTTGATTCGGCCAAAAAAAAAAGTGTATTTTACATTTGCAATGGTCGGCGATAATAAACACGGCAAAGTGTACGTGAGACCTTCAAATCCGTAATTCGCAAGACTTGTTAATAGGGCCGACCCAAGGTTGGGTTTCGGTTTCGGTTTCGGCGAAGTTTCCGATATGCATATGCTTTTTAGCTGATATACCTTTAGTACGCCGACGAGCTGCGTCTAATATGTAATTTTTTGGTAAACAAGGATCAAACTTTGTTCCTTACATAATTTATGAGACGTAATTAAGAAATTGAAACCTCTAAGGGGCCTTGCAAAACATCGTCTCCTCCGACCAACAGATCTCAAACGTATCTCGGTTAATAGATCTTGAATATGGGA
Organism: Argyresthia goedartella; assembly: GCA_949825045.1. Lineage (NCBI taxonomy): Eukaryota > Metazoa > Arthropoda > Insecta > Lepidoptera > Argyresthiidae > Argyresthia > Argyresthia goedartella. The sequence continues at coordinate 26,165,900 of OX463812.1, read as the reverse complement.
TTGTTTAAGCAACTGTGTTTGATTAGACTGTGTTCATACAATATGCAAAAGAGTTATGCATATTTTAACAACATAACATATCGTCACGCCTTCTTCCATACGGAAGATGTGGCAGAGGCACAATTGTGGCCACTTTTCGCCAGTTATTCGATACTCCATTTTGCGTGACAGGGGGCTAGCCCATCGCCGCAAATATGAAGTAATTAAGTTTTTTCTCATGATGGTTTCCATCACCGTTAGAACGTCGGTATAAGTACTTAAGACAAAATTCCTTATCGCATTGGTAGAAGGTCAGAGCCGGGATTCGAACCGGCACCTTCTGCGTGACCCCACTAGACACGGAGCTCTTATGGCTCGAGCAGATTTCACTGCAGTTTACAGAGTGTAACATAAAGGTCCTCTTTCTGAACAAGTTTCACAATGAAACAGATTTGATCAGAGTATTTTGGGCCGAACGGTCAGCTGATCTGTATAGAGAAGAGAAAAATGAAGTTTCTCTGATCAAATCGGATTTATAGTGAAAGTTGTTGAGAATGATGTTCCTGACAACCATCTAAAATATGACTACACCTTTCTGTTACAGCCTGCATATTTATAGGGATCATAACTCGGAGATTGACAGTGTATAGACAGGCCGAGGCGTTTATGGCGGGACGACCTGGATTTTTTTGCTGGAGAATATTGCTGCTGCGACAGAATAGGTAAGGGTGGTCTAAAAAAGGGGAGACCTTTGTCCAGCAATGGGACACAAACAAGGCTTCATAAAATCGGTTTACTGGTAATTCCTGAGATCGTCTTCTGAGATGATACCGCCGAATGACGCGATGTCGCGCACCAAGTCCGCGGTCAGGGATCCGTTGTGAATCGCCTCCGGGCCCTCGGCCGCGATAACTTCCAGTGTACGCGCGAGCGTGGGTTCCGTGATGAAGTCGCCGTCGCGCCACACGTCGCCGGTCGTTGGGTCTACGTAGAGCTCCCTGCACACATAAACAAAAATCGGTGAAGTGCGGGTCTGACCCGCACACGAAGGGTTCCTTCCGTACCGTCGTACAAGAAGAATTAAGGACTAAACAAAATATAAAAAAAATATACAGGATGTTTGGTAGAACTATGTAAAGTCTTAAAATGAAGATCATCATCATCATCATGTTATCCTGTCACCCCTATATATAATATATAGTGGTATAGGGCATTCAGAACAGCTTTCCGTGTGTCCCGATCTTGGGCCATCTGCTCTAGCTCCGCCCAGTCTGAGCTCACAATGGCGGCATCTTTCTCCGTTGAACGGCGCCACGTTGCTTTGGGGCGACCGTTCTTCTGTTTCCCCTTTGAGCACCACTTGAGGGCTATTTTCGACAGGTGTTCGTCAGATCTCCTCATCACGTGGCCAAGCCATCGCAATTTCCTGGTGATCACCTCCGTCTCCAACGGCTTCTGGTACCTGAGTCTCGACAATTCTGCGTTTGTGATTGTGTTTGGCCAGAATATTCTCAATATTTGTCTCAAGCATTTATTGCCTGAGATATCCTTTCGAACGAACCATGTTTCGCATCCGTATAGGGAACTGACTTCACTTTGGATTCGGAAATTCTTAACTTGGTGCGACGTGTAATGATAGAGGAGTTCCACACTGGCCTGAGTTTGGCAAATGCTCTGGGTCCACCATGCTGCCAAGGTACACAAAACTCTGCACTTCCTCCACTATCTCCCCATTTACATAGGTTGAAGCTACATCGGTGGTATTTAAACGCATCTCTTTTGTTTTGCCATAGTTGATGCGTAGTCCTTCATTAGCAGCTTCAAGTCATAGGTCTTTTATTTTTGATTGGAGATCTCCCCGCGTTGTAGCAAGTAGGTAAAGATCGTCGGCAAAGTCTATATCTTCCAGGTCGTTTTGTTCCGTCTACGGTATACCTCTACACCTCTACTCTACACATCACGTCATCCACCATAATCAAGAGATGCATTGGCGATTGTTGGCAGCGCTGTTTTAGTTCAAATGAAGATAGTACAGATAATTTGTTTAAGATTGTCCTGTATATAGATTTTAGAAAAAAATATATATTAGAACTACTTAGGCCAAAATTGTGTTAGTTAATAATTATAGTATGGTTTTCCCATCAAGTGAATAACTCTATTGTCAGTCGGAACGTAAACAAATATAGATATTAGATATTATATTAGGTACCTATATATTTTTAGGTATATAAAGTGGTGAGATCTCAGATTATAGTGAAGTCTTAGGGGAATCCTAAGATAAGAACAAGGCAATCGTGTCTACTGTAATAAATAGGTTCAAGGTCCACACATGGAGAAGATGAGGCCACTTAAAATCTTTAGCATTTCGGCAGCAATCATCGTGAGTTTTCTACAATTTTACATTGATATTAATTATTTATTACATTAAACAGTAAAACAATGTATTTTTTTTATAAACAAACATTTACATACTGGCAATTTGTTTAGCATTTTATAGTTAAGAGATATTTATGGTCGTCTCTTGCTCAATTTTCTGGAACGCATTTGTTTGTTATAAATGTTCAATAGTGACGTTGTATTTTTCGTTCAGAAATAACCAGCCTCAAATATCCGTTCAAAATGTTGATAAAGTGACGTCACCAGGGGTTTTATTTTAAACATCATTTAAAAAAGTAATAAGTCATCTATTACTCGAAGTATGAAAATTACATTTTTAAATTGGCAAAAATTTCTTAAATAACAATGAAAAGTACTACGTATATTTTCTTAGAATCACTGAATACTTAGTTCATTATTTGTTGCTATAGCGGCAACAGAAATACACTCTCTAGCTATTACGGTTCATGAGATTCAGCCCGGTGTCGGTCAGACGCACATACAGACGGACAGACGGACAGCGGAGTCATAGTAAAATGGTCCTGATTGGTACCTTTCCGGTAAGAAACCCTAACAGCAACAGAGCGTCACGCTTTGGCAGAGGCACTCTTGTGCTCGCTTTTTCACTGCTGAGAACGAAGAACACTGTCTACGAAGCCAAGGGTCCCGGTTTAGAGTCCCGGTGGGGGCAAATATTTGTTTGACGAGAACGGATGTTTGTACCCTAGTCATGGTTGTTTATCTATCTAAGTATAATATTTATCTATATAAGTATTTTTATCGTTGTCTAGTACCCAAGATACAGGGAATCCTAGTTAGGGGCTAGATCAATGTGTGTCATTAGTGTCCAAGATATATATGTTTGTCACACCGACATCACTTCAAAAGAGGCAATTAGGGGAATTGTGAATAAAAAAGGTACGTCTTAGGCACTAGCAACCTAAGAAGTATATCCCCAGATGAACAAGAAGCATTTTTCAAATACTTAATAATTTAGGAGGGTCCAAACAGTTTACTTTAGCGAGAGGCAAAACATCTCTCAGAAGCGCGTCACCTCATCGACGGCTCCGCCAGGATGCTGTTCCTGTATGTCTGCAGCACCCGGCCCATGTACTCCGTCACTCGATGCCCGTTCCTGCAGAGGTCGATCGTCGGCTGCAGCAGCTCCGCCCACGGCAGGCTCCCGTAGTTCCGATAAAGCTCGCCGTAACCCCGCAATTCGCCTGGATTGGAATAATTTAGTTAGTCCTCTACATCCTAACTACCGTCCCGCTAGGAATAATCCGACATGCGTTCTGGGCTTTGGTCCCTGATCTGGTCCATTCCGTTTAGTCTCCTTATCTATCTATTACTAGTGGTTCTGTGCGAACATTAACCACTCTTGTTTAACTTTTCAAACTTATAGGTCCGCATGAAGTACATTAGAATTTTGATGTTGGATGATGAGTCAGTGACAAAATGACGGAACGGCTGTCGTTTTTTTTTCAATCTTTATAGATTGAACTTATATGTTCAAATTGACTGAATATTGGAAATTTGCCTATTTAAATTGTGGCCTGTTAGTAAAATTTTTAATTTTTAATTTTATTTATTTATTTGTTTAACGAGGGTTTGCAACATTTAAGAACGACCATGGATCCCTCAAACTGACACAAATATAATAATTATAAATTAACACACCTTAGCTATCTTATAGAGTATCCTGGCTTTATCCGACATGGGAGATGCTAAAATAATGTTGCAATCTCTTACATCTATATCGGATCTGCCGTATACGAATTGATATCTCATTGCATGATTCCGGACACATTCCACCAACAAATGGAATACATCCTCAATATTCATCGCATTCTGCAGAAGGTACTTTTCCCATTAAAAACCCGAATTTGTTTAGAAGAATGTGTCCCGAACGCAATCGGAAGGCTAATTGAATCTCCTGCCTTGTCATAACTGCATGTTCAAACCATGGGCATCGAAATGGTTGGCACTGTATCGTTTTGTACCAAATGCCTTTTTCTAGTGATCTTCTGTCAAAATGCTCCTTCCACTGCATAAAACATTTCTCTTTTATCATCGGAATGACATCGGAATAAAAAGGCTTACACTCAAATATTATCCCGTCAACAGTCGCTTCCTTTGCCAATCGATCAGCCTCTTCGTTGCCCATGATCCCAACATGGGATGGAGCCCACTGCAGAGTAATATCTTTACCACCAGCCTCTAGTTTAAATATCAAGCCCAATAAAGAATAGGCAATCAGAATCCTCGAAAGCTCGAGGAACAACGAGCCAGATGCTGTAAGGCACTTCTAGAGTCAGTTATAATTACAATTTTATCGTAATTTACTGTATTAATGTAAGAAAGTGCTTCCACTATAGCTGATAATGCCAAAAACATTACACATGTCTTATTTTCCAACTTATACTTCTTAAAAACTGCGATTGAGGATCATAAAAAGCAAAACCTCTTTTGTCTGCATCCTTTGATCCGTCTGTAAAAATCGTATACCTACTTTGATAGAACTGTAACCGTATTATCAAATACCTCTTTTAGATGACCTCGATTTAAGTGCCGTTTAATTAACGATCTGCCTTTTATGGTGGAGAAATTGACTAACATAGTGTTGTTTGCTGATGATACTTCACTGGTCTTCAAAATTGAAAGACAAAAAGAAGATTTTGATGATGTCAATAGAGTATTATCTTTAACTTTGAATTTGAATAACAATTTATTGTTAAATGCTGGTAAAACCAAATGTATCAAATTCTTACTTCCAAATGTCAGGCAAGTTGGGACCAGTTTAGTGTTGGACAGCAATACGTTAGAATTAGTAAATGACACGAAGTTTCTTGGAATAACCATTGATAACAAATTGCAGTGGGGACCCCACATAGAAAAATTGGCTGGTAAATTAAGTTCTGCGGCTTACGCTGTTAGGAACATCAGACAAAACACGGATGTGGCTACATCTAGGCTAGTATATTTTAGTTACTTTCATAGTGTCATGTCCTTGGTATCTTGTTGTGGGGGAAAGCAGCGGATATTCAAACTAATTTTATTTTACAGAAAAGAGCTATTCGAGCAATTTATAATTTAAAACGCACAGACTCCTTAAGACAGCTTTTTAAAGAAATTGACATACTAACTGTAGCTAGTCAATTTATTTTCGAAAATATAATGTACGTACGCAAGAACCTTACAAAATTTCCCAAACTTAGCGATAGCTGTAATGTTAACCTAAGAAATAATCACAGACTACTTGCGCCCCGGTTTAGACTCGCGAAGGTTAGCAATTCTTTCAAGGGTCAATGCATTCTCTACTACAACAAGATACCTCTGGAGATCTTGAAATTGCCATTTGAGCAATTTAAAATCCATGTCAAAGCGACTTTGTCGAAAAAGGGATATTACAATGTTCAAGATTACTTAAATGATGGGTCTGTATGGGGTTAATCTGGCTCAACACAGACTTTGCTGTTAATAATTTTGTAATTATTTATTCCTGCTTATTAATTATGATAATGACTAAATATTATATTTTGTATTAGTTAAGCATAAGCAATTTTTATAAAGAGATCTAAAAATCAATCTGTGGGAGTTTCTACGCCCTGCTTCTCCCACAGTGGTCCAATGTAGAGAAGTGGCAAAAAATGACGATTGCTAAGTATACGTAAATATCTACAGTAATAAAGACATTTGGATATTTGGAAATTTTGGCTTATCAATGCCCTCGATATTATAACACAAAGATACTTTAATATTTATTTATTTATTTATGTAACAAAGCCTTCAGCACAGATCAAAATAATATTAACAGAGAACTTAAACTAGACATAGGCCCAATTAAAGGCTTCTATTTTTAAGGCCAAACATATGGTAGTAAACTTAATACAAAGAGAAAAAGGGGGGTAATTTATAAGTACATACCGAGTATATAGTTTATATGGGGATGGGAATCTGTTTAGGGATCTGGGTGGTTACCACAATCTTTTTCCGATTCAAATTAGGTTCGAAACAAGAACATCACCATGGCAACCATTTACATTCCAATTCGCCATAATGGGCTTTATTTACCTAATATCAAAACTTGTTTTAAGACGGTCACGGTAATTTTGCGGAACAAATTAGGTTCCTAATCTGAATCGGCATAAGACGTTGTGGTAACCCCCCTGTTTGTGTGTGTGTGTGTGTGTGTGTGTGTGTATGATGCCAATGTGTGAGTGATAGTTTTAAACATATGATCGTAACGGTATAATGAGAGAGAAATCTCGGCAACATCAATTGTCTTTACAAATTTCCTTGAGTTGGAGCAATAATTTCACCCTGAACTGGCCGCGTAAGAGATGGAATATGTCCAGGTCTGCGAAGTGAGTGTTGTAGGTTCTTGGGAGGCGGCAGCTAGGAGAATTGACCGCGTAGTTAGTGTGGGCAAAGGGTACATGGAGGAGTGTAGAGTGTCGGGTTCGAGTAGTAGGTGCCCTAAGTCGTAGCAGCTCGTTAACCAGCTCGGGGCAGTCGACATCGCCACGATAGACGCTGTGGAGGAGCTGCATGTCCTAGATATTGCACCGGTCGTGGAGGCTGTGGTGGTGACACGATACAGTGTAGTCATCATTCACAAAATTGCCGCGAAAATTTAGATGTCTAATAAATTTGGTCTGTATACGTTCAATCATGTCCTTGTGCACTGCATACTGCGGGTTCCAGGCAATGCTGCAGTACAGTCCTTGAGGACACTTCGAACATAGGCATAATATAAGATGGGCACGCAAGTCACATCCGTGAAGGGTTTGCTCACCCTTAGGATAAAGCCAAGGTTTCTATAGGTTTTTTAGTGATGGCAGCTATGTGGTCTTCGAATGTTAACATGCAATCCAGCAGGACACCCAGATCACTTACGGAGTTTACCTTCTGGATTGGGATGTTGTTGAGTAGGTAAGTGTGGACGATTAGCTTAGTACGCCTTGTGAAGGAGATGGCATTGCATTTAGCTTCATTAACGTTTATCATGTTGATATCGTAATAGACTGACAATCGATTCCTCCTACAAGCTGATGTAGTCTTGTGGGGATTTAATATTAATAAAGACTTTTTTGTCGTCAGCGTACCAGAGAAAATTCGCGTGTTTAAAGCATTGTCCGATATCATAAAGTTATGCAACGTAAAGTAAAGGGCCCAAGGTAGAGCCCTGGGGAGCGCCGCATGGTATGCAAGTACGGTCAGATCTACTCTACTCTACTCTACTACAGATATTAGAATCCCAGGTCGTCTCCAAAGAGAGCATTTCCAATTTAGAGCTAGTGTGAATTTCTGTGCCGTTTAACAGTTAGTGAATTTCAGCCAAAAGAGGTTTCCTCTTCCTTTCCCAATATTGATCTCGCGTAAATTCACATAGTTCTTCTAACAAACTAATAATAATGTTATTATCCGCCAAAGATTTATATTTTAGCCAAAATTTACCAGCTAAAAACCATCTTCTTACATATAGAGGCTGCAAACAAAGCTCGGATTCCATAAGATGGATAGGAGTCGATCTAATAAAACCTCCTATAACTCTCATAGCTTGGTTTTTCACTCTCTTTAATTTGTACAAATGCCCTTTACTTCTTATAATAGCTATGTACAACCGCCGAATATGCTTAGGATGGACCCCCCAATTTGACCATGCCAAAACCTTAAGAATTTTTTGTAAGACAATGTTTTCTGCTGAATTTCATTTATGTGCTTACCCCACCGTAGACCCCTGTCCAACCAAAGTCCTAAATACTTAACCGCGTCTGCCTGTTGTATCTGTTCCCCATTAATATTTATTCTAATTTCTTGTCTTCTACGCCCTCTACTAAATAAGCAAAATTTTGTTTTTCTCGTTGAAATATTTAAACCCAACTCATGTATTAAGTTAGACAAATTGTATAAGGCTGTTTGCATAAAAGAGGTTGCATCTGTGATTTCTTTACACGATATGTACAAAGCGAAATCATCCGTATACTGTGAGATAGATACATTGACAATTTCCTTACATATAGAAATAGTCGCTAAATTGAACAATAGAGGGGAAAGCGGGTCCCCTTGAGCTAGTCCTTGTCCAGTATATCTGCCACAAATATCCGAGTCAATCAAAATTTGTAGATGGCGTTGTCTTAAGAATTCCCATAGATACTTGCAAGTTAAGGAACCCACCCCTACATTGTTCAACGTCGACAGAAGATTACATACATTAATTTTATAATAGGCATTATCGATATCGATAAAACAACCTAAGGTTACATCATTCTTACTTAATCCTATCTGAATTTGAGAAACTAACCGCGATAGATTATCAAGACAAGACTTTGCCTTCCTAAAACTTATAGTTTCACGCGCAAATAATCCATTTTTCTCCAAAAACCATTCCAGTCTTTTATTTATTATAGAATGTAATACTTTACAAATACACGACCATAAGGCTATGGGACTTAAACCATTACCATCTGATTTAGGGATAGTATAAATTATAACCCTACTGATAAGGGACAAAACTTAGAGAAAGGAAACGGTTATACAATTTAACTAAAAACAATTTTGCGTTCAAAGGTAAGTGTTTTATCTTGGAGAACGAAATACCATACTCACCGGGCGCTGTGTCAGATGACTTCATACAGTTATCAATCTCAGACACCTCACGCGATATACCGTCACTAACAGGTGTAAACCTAGGGGTCGGGGGCTCAACAAAGTCTGGAGTCAATTTATCTAGTAATGTCCGAGCACTATCTTAATCTACGTACTGTCTGTCGGGCCTTTGTAGCCTTTAAACCACTTCATGCGGCGCCACACTTCACTAGACAACCTCAAATGATCAACACTATCACAGAAAGCTCTCCAAGCTTTAGACTTTTCGTGCCGAATGAGGGCACAGGCCACCGCTACTTTCGATTGCAGAGTGTTATAATTTCCCGGGGTAGGGTTCTTCCTAAAACAAGATAATGCCAGTCTTCTCTCCGCTACCGCTTGTGATAACTTTGCGTTCCAGTACGGTTTAGGCTTGAACTGTTGTACTTTGATAGGATCATGGCATATTCTTACTAGAGGGATGCAAACATTTGCTGCTCTGTTCAAATGCTCCACAAAAATATTGTATGCTTCCCGTGGGTTATCAATCAGGTAAATGTAATTCCGAAAAACTGTCATGTAGAAAATTTTGATATTTATTCCAGTCGGCCTGTTTAAAGTTTATCTTTGACCTTATAGCACTTGTTTGTGACAGATATTCGGAACTAATCTTCATGCATAGATGAGCGCTTCCCAGTGTTTCGTTGAGGCATTTCCATGTGTATTTAATTGCAATATCTAAGGTAGCCAACGTTAGATCTGGGGAAGACGTTGATCGTTGCAAGTGTCCGTTTACGAGTTTAACTCTCGTATGGCTCCCATCATTCAATGAAGTAAAACTGTAGTCCAAAAAGCTATCAAATATTTGCTGGCCTTTGGTTTCAGTTCTCGTTTACCAGCTGGTGTGATGACCGTTAAAGTCGCCCGCAATTATAGTCCGATTATTGAAACAGGAAAATATCTGATCCCAATCATTCTGAGATGTTCGAGTTGATGGTGAACAATATATATTTAGTAGGTACTGTATATTCTCGCAATTAAATATTTCGATTCCAATAATCTCCTACAGCTGGGTTAATAATACTCTGAACCAAAATTTGTTGACCATTTTATAGAATAATGGCAAAAGATCGCTACACCTCCATATCCGTCATCCCTGTCTTTGCGGTAAATGTTGTACCTGGATAATGAAAGTTGACTCCCTGGTTGTAACCAAGTCTCATTGACCAAAGCTATATGTATTTTCTGCTGCGATAACAATTGCCCAAATTCCAATAATTTTGGCCGAGTACTCTGGGAATTCCACTGGAGAATGTTGATAACACGATTTCGGCTATTGTTATTAGCCATTGCAATCAAACAATTTGTTTAATAATGGTGTTTTACAAAATAGAAAAGTTTGATAGCCCCAGTTTATAATCGTTGTAATACACATTTGTATGTTCTCGCTTATGTTCTCTTTTTTATGAAATATTATCTCTTTTAGTTTTGTCAGTAAATCTCGTAACAGAAATTTGTTTGTAGGTTGCGTTTTATCTCGCTTTGAGTTGTCCGCGTCCCTATTCTGTTCCTCCTGTGACACCATCCAATCCTTCGTTACCACATCATTTTTCTCAATTTCCTTACGTTGTAACCTATGCTGCCTGCCTGCTGATCGTCGCTGTGGCTGAGAAGGCGTACATTGCTCAGATTACGATAAATTATGTACCTGTTCGGTGCATGCATTTTTATCTTCGAGTTACCGGGTGTATGAAGGGCTCAACTTTAATATTGGTGTCGCATGTGCGCACGTGGGTTGGAAAACTCGGGCCTTTAAAACAAATACGGACCACTTCGCATGCTTCCCATTTACCATCATCGAAGTTTCGACGATTAAGCCGCTTTACAGACATGATCTCAATTCCGCTTTTTAAGTTTTGTAATATCTCCTCATCCGACAACTCCAAGTCGATGTCTTTTATAACTCCGTATGATAAACCGACTTCAAAAGTTTTCATATACCTATAGCCCTTTTCTTTGAATATCCCACAGTCAATGAGTTTCTCGGCACTTGCTTCGTTACTGAACTGAACCATTACTCTGTAGGCATTTAAGTATCTCAACCGAAACACATCAATAATTCGCTCCGCTTTCAATAATTTTGCCAGTCCGATTTCTTTAGGTAACTTTTCTTTACCCGTCATTGATACCTCAATTATCTCCTCCGCAATTCTTCCTGAAATGTCATTAATCATACTACTTGCAAATCGCTTACCTCCCCGCGCAACTGTGGTTCACTCCTCATGATTGTCCAACTCCCGACTCCTCTTACCACGCTGTATCTAATTATTCTTCATACTCAATTCACTGCATTCCATTCCACTTCCACTCAATCCTTCAAATACCACGTCGATGGTCTCTAATTCCACTTCACATGTAGTATTTTCAGTAGTAGGTCTGGTCTAGCCATGACCCTTAGCGTTAAAAATTAACACCATTTAAGTAATGTTTAGTTCGCGGGACAACGCAAGACCGGTTTATAATTAATCAAACACGTCCGTCCTTATCGACTGTCGCAAAAAAACTACAGGAGGGTCGAAAATATCCCGAAGTGCTTCCTCCTCCACTTTCGTTTTTTTTCGCAACATCTTGTGTAGAATGAATTCCTTCCTGTGCCTCTCAAATTTGATTGAAATCCGTCGATAAATAACACTACAGCAAACTTCCCCCCTTTCCCCCCATTTCCCCCACAATCAAAAATCGCGATCGACAAAAAAAACAAAGAAATAAGGGAAAGTTCCTTTATTTATTTGTATTTTTTGGCGATGTGTGTTTTGGTCAAAATGGGTTGAAAAATGCGACCCATAGGCGAGAACAAACAGACTGACAGACGGAATAAGGTATTTTTGGCCAATCTCGAAACTGGACGCTTCGCTCGCTCGGTCAACTACGTTAAATCTTTAAGTCTTCAAAAAGACTAAGAAAAAAGCAAAACGCATCAGTGGATGTGGACTTATTGTTTTTTTTTACTGTAGATATTTACATATACTTAGCAATCGTCATTTTTTGCCTCTTCTCTACACTGTGGGAGAAGCAGGGCGTATGCCGACGCGTACCGAGCGAGCGAAGCGAGCGAAGGGCTTCATTTCGACAAAATAGGAGGTCGATTGTGCTTTCGTCTGTCTGTCAGTTCCAGTCTAGGGGCCACAGTTTTCAAGCGATCCTCACAAAACTTGGCACACGTGTTCCTTTAATTAAAAGTTTTTTTTTTGTCGAGAGATTTTCTCGATTTTCCCTTTATGGGGGGGGGAAGTTATGAATTTTTGACATTAATTTTTTGTATGGGTTTTTTTTTCTTAAACTTATCGTGTGGGGTATCAAATTAAAGGGTTTCATGAGCCGGTTTTAAAAATATACTACACCATTAACGTTCGGCCGCCTGTTTTCCAAAAATCAAAGAAATATTTTCAAAACTTACCAAGTTTGGACTCCTTGAAGAAGGAGACGGATTAGTGAAGAGGATCTATCTATACAGACCATGAGAGTGAGTGAAATAGACTATAACTATTTTCGTGAAAAGTCAATAGATTGTATTTTAAATAGCAAAATGTAGTTTACAAAGTTATTGGTGCGGCTACTTAACTAATTACTTTTGGTTGAATCTAAAATACACAGTCAGGTCATAAGTTCTGTCACACAATAAAAACTTTTCAATTTAGAACGCTGGCCACAAAAAAGTTTATTGAATTCGAATTTCGAATTTTTCATGAAAATAAAAATGTGTACTTTTTAGAATATTCCTCATTTTTAAATATGGAGTGGACACTTAAAGAAGACCGTGTCGCAGTTATTGCGTTGCATCGTTGCGGTTACGCGCCAATTCAGATTTTCGACTTACTGAAAAATTTGAATATAACCAAAAGATTCGTTTATCGTACCATAAAACGATACAATGAAGACTCTAGTGTAGATGACAGGTCAAGAAGTGGCCGCCCTCGCTCTGTTAGGACTCCAGCAGTGATAAAAGCTGTGAAGGCGCGAATTCAAAGAAATCCCATACGTAAGCAGAAACTGTTGGCCCTTCAGATGGGGTTAAGCAGGACCACGGTGAAAAGGGTGTTAAATGAAGACTTAGGGCTTAGGGCATATCGAAGAAAAACAGGACATCGTTTGGACGCTCGTTTAATGGACCTGAGACTGAAGAGATGCCGCGCTTTGTTGAAGCGGTACGCGGGAAAAAAGCATCGGGAAATTCTTTTTTCGGATGAAAAAATTTTCACCGTGGAAGAGAGCTACAACAAACAAAATGATAAGGTGTACGCACAAAGCAGTGAAGAAGCGAGCAACCGTATTCCGCGTGTCCAACGAGGTCATTTTCCATCCTCGCTCATGGTTTGGTTGGGAGTCTCTTATTGGGGCTTAACTGAGGTACATTTTTGTGAGAAAGGCGTAAAAACGAATGCAGTTGTGTATCAAAATGTAGTCCTCAAGAACCTTGTGGAACCTGTTTCTTGGAACATGTTTAATAACAGGCACTGGGTATTCCAACAAGATTCTGCGCCAGCTCATAGAGCGAAAATCACACAAGACTGGCTGGCGGCGCGTGAAATCGACTTCATCCGGCACGAAGACTGGCCCTCCTCCAGTCCATATTTGAGTCCGTTAGATTACAAGATATGGCAACACTTGGAGGAAAAGGCCTGCTCAAAGCCTCATCCTGATTTGGAGTCACTCAAGGCATCCTTGATTAAGGCTGCCGCCGATATTGACATGGACCTCGTTCGTGCTGCGATAGACGACTGGCCGCGCAGAATAAAGGCCTGTATTCAAAATCGCGGGGGTCATTTTGAATAAACTTTATTACCATAAGAATCTATGTTTTATTAAGTTCATTTTGCTATATAAATGTTTACATAAATAAAAAACATGTCTAAATTATTTCATATTGCACATGTGACAGAACTTATGACCTGACTATGTACATACGTATAAATTGATTCGCAGTCCCCCCTGTTAGCGAGGTCTCCTGCCCACAGGGCCACTAGTTATAATATTAATTAAGCAGGAATATATAATTAAAAAAATATTAACAGCAAGTTCTGTGTTGAGTTGGATTAACCCTATACAGTCCCGTCATTTAAGTAATCTTGAATATTGTAATATCCCTATTTTGGCAAAGTCTCTTTTACATGGTTTTAAATTGCATAAATGGAAATTCCAAAGACTCCATTAAAAGTGTTACCTGGCACGGCAACCGCGAGTCCGCCGATGGTAGATGACGCGTTGTCGAACATGGTGTTGGTAGTGGCCATTGGCGCCCGCTCTCTCGCGTTCAAAGCGCGAACCTACGAAGTGACAACAACAGTCATAAAATAAGGTCACACTAAAAGTTTCCGGGACTGGCCACTTACATAACCTATATTTAAAAAGTCATTACAGCATTTGAAAATGGAACTCTTTGGCTATAGAATGCAGTTTGTTTCAACTGACTGTCAACTGTTTTTACATTTTGACGCCATTCAAAAAATTGCGTGTCAACATTAACATGGATTTAACTCGGGAAAATTTTCATAGATTTGTCAGCACAGCAGAGCTTCGCTCGACTTGAATCTGCTTTTGGCGCTGAAGCACCATGTAAGACTATTTACAGCTGGTTTGCAGAATTCAAGCGCGGTCGTATCAATCTTAGTGACAAATCTCACGATGGTCGCCCGTCCACCGCTTCGAACAATAAAAACATCGATGCTGTGCGCCGCATGATCGAAACAGACAGGCATGTGACCTATCATGAGATTCGAGCAACCTTAGACATAGGCATGAGTCAAATACAATCAATCCTACACAAACATTTGGGTGTGAGAAAGCTGTGCTCGCGGTGTATCCCACACAATTTGACCGAGTCTCAAAAAACGGACCACGTCACTTGGTGTAATGCCATGCTTACCAGATTCAACGAAGGTGCGTCAAATTTAGTGTAGGACATAGTAACAGGTGACGAAACATGGATTTATTGCTACGATCCCAAAACAAAGCGGCAATCGAGCGTATGGGTCATTCAAGACGAGCCGAAACCAACCAAAGCGGCGCGCGTGAAAAGTGCATCTAAGCGGGTGATTGCTTCGTTTTTAATAAAACTGGACACCTGGCTTCTGTTTCTTTAGATAATCTTCGTGCCGTGAATAGTGACT
The DNA here is from genome assembly GCA_949825045.1 of Argyresthia goedartella. NCBI lineage: Eukaryota > Metazoa > Arthropoda > Insecta > Lepidoptera > Argyresthiidae > Argyresthia > Argyresthia goedartella. The sequence continues at coordinate 26,150,787 of OX463812.1, read as the reverse complement.
GGTACATGACCATTTGTTTGCCGGAAATGATTGAAGAACTCCTTAAAAATAACCGTAAACGCCATATCATCTTGTACCACGACGATGCTAGTACCCACACGGCCAGACAGACAAACGACTGTTCGAAGCACAACCGCACATTAGTCACACCAAAATGCCACATTAGTGTGACTATGGTTATTTTTATTGTTCCGTAGTCACACCACAGCAACCGAACACACCATCAAAATACTTTTACATCGTAGCCATTCGAGTCACAATAACTTTTCTTTTCCCAGATGAGATGGCAGAGGCATCTTCACATAATTCTCTAACCTTCCTACAATTATAAAAAAATTGACAGCTGTCACGATTTTTGACAGGTGTCACAATTTTTGAGAGGTGTCACCATTTTCGACAGGTGTCACCATTTTAGACAGGTATCATGATTTGGAAAGGTGTCGTGATTTTGACAGGTGTCACTATTTTGACGGGTGTCAACATTTTTGAAAGGTGTAACTAATTTTGTCAGGTGTCATAACTTTGACTAGTCACTATTTTTAATATGTAAATTAGTGACTGCTGTCAAAAATTGTGAAACCTGTCAAAATTGTGATACCTATCAAAATCATGACACCTGTCAAAATTGTGACACCTCTCAAAAATAGTGACACCTGTCAACAATGGTGACAGCTGTCAAAATTTACATCATGGTAGGAAGGTTAGATGTATTGTTGTTAAGATGCCTCTGTCATCTCATCTGGGAAAAGAAAAGTTATTGTGACTCGCATGGCTACGCTGTGCCTTTGCCACCCTATCTGGGAAAAAAAAAGTCTTTTAATGGTCAAGGGTGTGTTCGGATGCTGTGGTGTGACTACGGAACAATAAAAGTAACCATAGTCTCACTAGTGTGGCATTTTGGTGTGACTACTGTGCGGTTGTGTTTCCACGGTGCAAAACGTTGAACTAATGAGCCATCCTGCATACAGTCTCGACCTGGCACCTTGTGACTTTTTTCCGTTCCCAAAAATTGGGAACCAATTACGCGGTCAACGATCACCAGAAGAGGCTATCGAAGATTACGAAAAACAAGTTTACGAGGTCACCACGGAGGAGTGGCACGAATGTTTTAAAATTAGTTTACTCATATGAAAAAGTGCATTTACGAAAAGAGAAACAATAAATTTTGAGAAACAATAAATTCATTTTTGACCTTTAATAGTATTTTTTTCTTATTCATTGAGGAAACTTTTAGTGCGCCCCACGTTCAAACAATAGTCAGTGTCTTATAAAATGTGCAGCCATGACCGCTTTTTCCCTTCCCGGGACCGAATTAGCCAGACTGCCATAGTATTCGGCGTAATTTTTTCGGTCTTGGTACGGAACCCTTCGTGTGCTAATTACGAATCACAATTGGCTAGTTTTATATTTAAGAAACGCAATTTTATATTTGTATAGGTTAACAACGGACGGGATGGCACTTGTTCCGGCCTTCATGTCCGTCACGGGTTCTGCGGAAATATCTCATCAAGTAGTTGTAGTAGTATTTACGTCATTTCTAACATGTACCAACCTAGTGTATAATTTAGGTTCCCAATCAAATAGACAGAAATTAACTCAGCATGCACTGACAAACCTTTTATCTCGTCTAGCGTCCGTAGCCAATGTCGGCAAAATACTAGTCCGTGGAAAAACGGGTGGTCGGTTATGTGGGACGCAACTTGTTTCGATACGCTGTACCACATACAGTACCACATACAGTACCACATACAGTACCACATACAGTACCACATTCAGTACCACATACAGTACCACATACAGTACCACATACAGTACCACATACAGTACCACATACAGTACCACATACAGTACCACATACAGTACCACATACAACACGAACACCCTCATGGCAGGCGCGGCAGCACCCAGCGCAGAGGGCTACAAGAGGCGCAAATATGCAGCCCTTGGATGGAGGTGTGCCTTTTGGAGAAGAAACCCTCAGTCTATGGAGTCCAGAGGCGCGAGCCTCAAACGACCGCAGGGCTGGGCCTCCCTTGGGCAACGGCTGAGTATTACCATATAGCGAGGCAACGCCGCCATCCTGAGCACCTGGCTCAAATGTTCTGTCTTTCTTAATGCCTATTAAATTATATATAGTTTTAAATGTACATTTCAGCTAGTTCAGATATCTTGTTCTTGAAATGTATTTTTAATACCTAATCTAATTACACATTAAATACTACAGTGGTAAAATTAACGAGATAAAGGTAATTTTCCGGCTAGATCTGAATTAATGGCGATGATTTAATAACTGGCTAAACGTGGGCACAACTGTGCCTTTGCCACCCCGTATGGGAAAAGGTGTGACCCTATGTTATGTTATCTGAAGGGTCCATACATACCCGTCCGGTTCTGGCGTCGTACACGGTGGCCAGAAAGCCGCCTCCAAGGCCCATGCATTGTGCGCACGAGACGCCCTCACAGAAGAGTGTTGCAATCGCCGCGTCCACTGCCGAACCGTTCTTCTGTAGTATCTCCCTGGAAACAAATAAGAATCAGAGTAATGTACAAAGGGGCAAAGAGCCTGACTTCGGCAAGTCTTACCGCCCTGCCACACACAGCTAACCTGCGACGGCGAATTGCGGCGCGGCGAGCGGCGAGTGCAAATGTAGTCGCACACACTCGCAGGTAGCTGTGGCATGTAGCATAGCTCTTTTTTTGATTATACACGAGAGATTTTTTTAAACGTGTTTTGTGAAGAGTGGTTTTATAATACCCACCATAGTAAGGCCGTATTAAATCATCATTATCATTGATAAATATCATCAGTACGCTCATCATCAACCCGCACTAAGCCAGAATGATTACTGCTTGTGCGGCTAATGGGCTATATTGACTTTACATAAGAGTCACATCAATGATGTCTGTTATATTAATTAAAATTTTAAAATGACGTCAATTGTTCCATGGTCTTACCTCCCAACGCTAGCGCACTCGTACCCATTGGCGGCGACGGCTGCGTGCCGGTAGCGGGCGTGGGGCTGCGGCGCCCACGGCTTGAGGAACAGCACCGCCACCAGCGCAGCCACGGCCACGGCCGCCAACACGACGGCGGCCACGCACCGACTCGATCTGCAGACACTGCCTAGGGCAACCCTGCACTGTTAGCTCGCGTCATCGGTACACTAGAACGCTCTAGGCATGTCAGACTCTTTGGGAAATACCACCATCTAAACACTGCCGGCGAACTATCGGTACTCTCTGGAATACTCTTTCGGTATTTGGCCACTGGACCGTGTTAACAATCTGCTTTTTTGTAAAAAAAAACGTGAACTCGAGGCCAGGTAGTGGGAGTGAGCCGTCTATCCGGACAAACACAAGTAAAACGGTGATTTTGACTGCTGAGTAAATGCTAAAAGGGATGTGGAGGCTCAGAGGAATGATTCGTATTGTTCCTCCAAGCGTGGAAATGGAAATGTCACTTGAACAGCGTGTTTTTTACATTTTGACCATGGATTAGATGTTTGTTTTTTAATAAAATCTGACAAGTTTGTAGCGAAAAGGTTGCATTTTTTATATTGACCGTATTTACCTTGGTAACCTCTAAGTAGTAGTGACCTATCATTCATGCATGGAAGCATGCATCGTCTATTTCAGTTCTAATAACAATGATTCTTTATTATAATTAATAGATGAGGACGTAATCGTCCTCATCTATTTATGTAATAATTTTCATTTTATCATCGACTTAACTACTAAATGCTTACGATATCTACAAACAACTCTGTACTGAGATAATAATGTAACAACTGCTCTACACTGCATTCGAAATAAATATGTATTTTAATCGTAATCATATATGAATATAAATATCTTACAAATCTCTTTGTGAGATTGATAAAAGATGTGGGTACTGAATGATAAGACAAGCTTCTAGTTTCTTATCTACCTTCACTGAGCCTGCCTACAATTAAATAATAATAATTAATGTTAAGTGCTTTGTGGTATTCATGCACGTGCTCGTAGAATGTTGCCGGTAGGTATTGAAATAGTTAGGATTAGTTAAAAATAATAATACTTTATGAGTAGATAAGATGTGGGCACGGTTACCTAGAGCTGATGCTTCCGCATCACCGGGAATCTACAGGATTCTCGACCTCCTTACAAACTGGAACAGCAGACAAATTTAAACAATCCTGGAATTTCCTCTATCATGCTATGCTACTTAATACTGCTCCAAAGTTATAAAGACATGATATTTCTATTGCACATTGCCTGTTCGTAATACGTATGCAGGATGGACCATTTGAACGGGTCTGTCGTCGGACATGGCGGAGTCAGCAACTCTATAGTACTCTTTTTTTGTTCTGAGAAACTATGTTATCGATTTTAATCATATTTTTAACCACCGAAGAAAAAGGGAGGTATTAAAAAATTCAGGCGTCTGTCTCTGTGGCACTCAAGCTCTCAAACGGGTGGACGGAATTTAATGCGGTTTTCTGTAAATGGTAGTAGACTTCCCTGCAATGGTTATTACCCATGTTTTGTTAAAATCAACACAATCAACATTTGAAAGTTAACAGCTTAACAAGTAAACCAGTCAGCCTAATTTAAGACTCAAGTTCGCGTTCACAGTGTAGGGCGGGAGTTTTTTAAATTTTAAATTTATACGTTGTTATTCTAGCTGAGAATCGGCGCCGCAGATTTAAAAAAAACAAAAAATCTTTAAGTGCGAGTCACTCGCATACGAAAGTTTTCGCACCCTAGAGGTAGGTACAGCAAAAAATGCACGTCAGTTCTATGGGGGGACCCAAACAGGAGCACCAAGCCTCCGGCCCGCTGCACTCCGTCCGTCTGTCGACTCGTCTGTCCGTCCGACAGCGGGCTATATATAAACCGTAAAGATAGAGAGCTGAAATTTTCACAGAATGTGTATTTCTGTAAAAAGCTACAGCAACAAATAATGAACTACATATATTTTCAAAACTAAAGATAGTCCCAAACAATAGGAGTTGGTGCACCTGGAATTTATTCCTTATTCGCCATTTTCGTTAATCGTCAAATTCATAAAAATCTTTGCTCATCAGTTTCCCTAATTGCTCATTTTCTTTAATTCGTCATTTTATTCGACACCTCAATTGTCCTTGTAGGTAGGTATTGTCATGCACGTTAAATTAGGCTGGTATTTAATCGCACAGCAAAAATACTGATTTGCGCAGCAAAAAAGGATCAGCAAAAACACTTTTTATGTTTTATGAGTACTTAAGTTTATGTTTTAAGTATTTGTTGTTGTTCTTACATGTTGAACCTGATACGAAGGACAAAGGGGGCTTCACCATAGTTAAATATAAGGGATATTGGCTACGCAAATCAGTATTTTTGATGTGCAGTTTAATATTTCCCGTTAAATTTTAGCGTCTAGTTGTTTTGAAATTGTAACCAAAATAAATTATTTATATTATTTTTATATTAAAACGAGAGAGTAGATTTACCGATTTTAAAATTCAACAAAGATTTTTTAATTTATACATAAATGCAAGAAAATTTATTATTTAGGATTATACTAGTCCTTAATTAATTTAATACTGAAATACAAATAAAATTTGTTATTTTGGTTCAAGCAATAAATTACTCGTCTTAACAAGGTGTTTTAATTTAATTTATTGAGCATGACTCCAAAAAGTATGAGCATTATTCTCATTACGATTGAACTGCCCAATTACGGAAAGAAAAAATACTTTATTTTATTTTTCTCATTTTTTGACCTGTAAAAGTGCATTATTTTTGCCCACAAGCAATAAAAAAAATAGTTTGAGTTTATTGATTTATGCTGGGAAAGGCGATAGGCAATCACGAGAGGCGATAATACATATAACCCTAACAAAAGTTATATTTCCAGTTCGCTAATAAATTAAAGAATGATGTCACTGAGACTGACCTTAGGATCATGATTGCAGACGAGGGCCTCCGGTGACTGCCAATCACTGACTGGTCCTCTCACCTCACGTAGACGTCGATTGTAGCATGCGCCGGCGACTACATCCGAACTCCTATTGTATTATTCATTCATATCATAATCACAACTGATAATTTGCTTTCGGTAGATGCGTCATTGATTGTTGTAACAGGTAATCAACGAGCAGACAGGAAGATGCATTATTGCAGATGTAGGGAGGTCAGATCATAGCGTGGAGTTTTAGGTTGCAATTCAAGGCAGATATAAAATGGTCATAATCTGTGCGAGTTAGATGCAAGAAATGACCTTTTCTCAAAAAGGCGTCATACAGTCTTGGAAGTATCTCGTTTCGGGCCGCACAACTCGAGAGAAATGTAAATAATTACATCCAAAATTGCAGGCCTACACCGGGAAGTTTTATTTTTTTATTTTGCGCAAGGAACTTACGATAAGTTGTATTTTTAAAGTTTAAATTGTTTTTTGAATGGTGTTTTTTTATTATGCCTCTGGCCGTGAATAGGGGTTGCCGGCTTCGTATCACTATACGGCCTCCACGGTCGGCCGTCTATACTTACTCAGCCGGCAAGCACTTCTTTCCCGGCGTCTGCAGTAATGTACTATTGCACTGGTGGCTCTTTGAGTAGACCTCGCGAGTATGTTGGTAGAAAGCTGAACTTCTAACATATACACTTATGGAATGCGACGTACGTGGAATATGAATGTACCTTTGTAAACTACACTTTGCGATCTAAAATACAACCTATTGACTATTTCCGTCAATCTCACAGTTTCCGCGTTCCAAATTGTTAAATCTGTTAAAATCTTTCAAACCGTTTGGGCTGTAGCGGTTTTTTACATTAGCAACCCCATATCTCCGCCATTTTGAAAAAATCCATAAACTGAATCAAAATAAAAATATGATTATCGGACCTGCTCACAAAATTTCACGAAAATGGGTTCAGAAATGCGACCTTAAAGGAGAAGAGCCGGACAGAAGCATTTTTGCCCAAGCTGAACGGAGACGCTTTGTCCGCTCGGTCAACTAGTGCCGTTATCAGTCAATCACGTCACGCCAGCACTAATATTGAAGATACCTAGTAATGTACAGTAGTTCACCAGCTGTAGTAGTAACGTACATACCTAATACATACCTACATACCTATTTAAGGTTGTATAATGTGAGTCTTAAATTGCATATTTGTAACCAAATGATAGGCAAATAAAGTTTCTTGTTTTTAGTAATTCGATGTAGCACGAGGCATCCAACCATCGGTCATCCACTGTAGGTTAAGAACGCTTGTCATTAAGCCCTAAAACCGTGTGTACTGTTATCGACTAGATTAATACTTTCGACTAATCTTAGCATACTCCCATCTCTATTTACTAAGCAATAAGTGTCACATCTGATCGGTAACTCTATATCATACCTAATAAGTACAATATCAGCATTACCGGACATTACTCGCCAGTACACTATTGTCACTCACGAGTCACGCATATGCTACACAGGAAGCCTGCGCATGTTAGAGTGGATAATGCTAGCTGGTATTGGCTGGTCATAAATATACACCGTTACTGTACTATTAGTGTAAGACCCTGACACAATGAATGATCCAGAGAGCTATCATTGACCGAAGTCTGATTTGTCAGCATCAAACAAAAGTGGACCTGCTAAATTCGCTAAAGATTCTATACCAAAGGCATAAAATAACCAGGTGATATGTTATACAAAGCAGCATACAAAGAGGACTACAGACTCGACAGTATAGAAGGTGAGAGCTGAGAAATGCGCTCGTGTGTGTGTTACGTGTGAATGATGCGTTATAGGGAGAGCCTTACGACTTGACTCTCTCTCTCTCTCTCTCTCTCTCACACACACACACTCTCACACTCATGTACCGCTGACACGAATCACTCACACAAACGCATTTCACAGCTCTAACCCCCTGCACTGTACCTAGCAAAATAGAGCCTGACATTCCTCAACATTTGAATATACCTGTCTGTTAAACACTGTACTCGTAGAGATCTAGACATGCGGATTTCTGTTTGATAAATATAAGCAAAATCTCAGTCAAAAAACTCAATATCCCGGTCATCCATACATCTCAATAACTAATATCCTTCATGTTTACCTACCTACGCGATTGTTTATAGGTTAGTTAGTTGCATTCTAGGTAAGCTATTAAGGTAGTAAGAAAAGTATGACATATGATGTATGGCTTGTTACAGATAAAGAGGGACTGTTCTTTTATTAGTTGTGAAATAAAACTAATAAGTACGGAACACTAAAATGTAAGAAACGAATCTAGGACCAGATTACTTGTCAACAAGACAAACCCGATGATCCCAAACTTGAAGGGACTGTGTCGTTTTATTACAGAGCACCCATGGCCACCTTCCTGCTCCATTATCAGACACTATATATAATTTTGACCCAAACATGATGTGGATAAGTTGGTTTATTACAGAGTTATACCAATAACAAAAAACCGCATTCAAATCGGTCCACCCGTCTACCCGTTCACCCATCCACTCGTGACCGTGACCGTGACCGTGACCGCTAGGGTGCCTGCCTCCGACGCACACATACACGCATCAAACCTGTATTAATTAGATGCGTGATATCCATAAATAAATATAATGAGGATATATAACGTATTGGTTTGGTACCTACCTACTTATTGACTTCCTAAGCTGCACCCAAAGGTGTCATCCATCATGTTTAGCGGAGACATTCCAATGTTTTATTTTTAAATTCCTGACATTAAGTTCCTATGAGTATAGAGGCCGATTTTCAGACCACTATGCGCACGCTTCGTGGAACATATAAGCGTTTCGGTTATTACAGGACAAATTTAACACGGCAATTTGTGAATCAAAATGATACGAGTGAAAAATAAACCAAATTTTTTGTTACAAGCGATGCGTAAACTATCGTCCTTGAGTCTGGCGTAACTTTACGATACAACATATTGTTTAAACCAGTATATTTTCGTCGTGGGGTTAAAATTAAAACGGCGTTACGTCTTTTTCCATACGCCACCCCGTCCGCCGAGGTCCTGTTGCGGCTTCGTTGAGAGCTCTGTGAAGTTAGCAGTACAAAGTCATAGAAAACGGGGCTCAAATTCAGGGCATTGCAAGCTTATGTTAAGCTCCCAGAATACGATGTTTCAGAATTTGAGCTCAAGCGGTTTTCGAAAAAAACGCAATAAAACGCCATCAGTACAAAGTCTGAGTAGAGAGGTGAAACTCGCAGCGTATTTGAGCATGAGCTCCCAGAATATGTAATCAGAACTTCTCTAACTTTTGTAGTTTGCGAGAAAAAAAACAAAAACCATTTACACAACAATATCATCTAGATAAATAAAATTGATATGTTTTTACACTTTTTATCGAAACCACTAGAGCTAGAAATCTGAAATTTCGTATTCTGGAATCTCTGTCTTTTCTATACATGCTACAATTGTCAACTCGCGACATTTTCAACTAGAGAGTACTTGATATCTTCAAGTACTCTCTAGTTGAAGATATGAAGCTGTATTTTTAAATATTAACACCTAGAAAATCATATAAAATGGGACTCAAATTCAGGGCATTGCTAGCTTATGTTAAGCTCCCAGAATTCGAAGTTTCAGAAGAATTTGAGCTCAAGTGGTTTCTGAAAAAACCGTAATAAAACACCTAGTTATAAGTATAACTCTAATTGAGTGAGTGTGTCCAACCTTAAAAGTGATTTTATGTCTAACATGTAAAAAGTGATTTAGTAGTGATACTACTATTATTTTTACGTACTTCATGTTTAAGTGTTCAATCAATATTATTGCACACATAATCTGTGATTGTAGAACTAGTACGATTAGTGTAGAAATTATCAACAATACCACTTTTAAATATCGTATATATATATATACATACTTATATTATTTATTGGATACAAAATAGGATACAGTAACTTTAAGTTATTTAAGAGAATATGTGTATTTACAAATTATATGTGGTTATAGTAATGTGGTTATAATACATTTATTAATGTAAAAATGCGATTTTCTGTGATATTTTAATGAATAGAATATTTCGTTAATTATTGTAAATGTATGAGCGAATTCAGTGGTGAAAGTGGTAAATAAATGTTTCTGTTTGAGTAAGTGCCATAGTTGATTATTGTACTTACACCTATGTAAAAAAATAAAGACATAGACATAGAAAAATAATATCATATTAGTTGTTTAATTATTTATTTTTGGATTTGCAAGTACCTGTTTTCCGTTCAGCTCCATCAACGGGTGATTATGATGAAAACATCGCTAGGACATATGAATTAGAGGTCTTCAGGTAATGCTCGTAATATCACAAAAGGCATATCACAGAACCGCGTCATGATGTAACGCATTTATTCACAGAATAGGGCATCACACTCACATCACTGCACCACCTAACTAACCCCTGAATTTGAGCCCCGTTTTCTATGACTTTGTACTGCTAACTTCACAGAACTTTCGTTGAGCTAGTTATTCTATACAACATTTTGCTTCTCTCCGTATAGTCTCTACTCGTTTACTAAATATATGTATATACACCATATTGATTGTCTAGTCTCCACTCGTTTACATTGTTTCAATATTTAAGTATCTACTACGTAATAAAGAAATTATAACTTTGACTCCTGTGTGTCTAAACGCGAGCGTAGCGCCTTTGCCGGCCCATTTCGGAAAACGCTCTGTTGTTATTGGCACCTGGTATTGCATAGTTCAATGGAGAACTAGCTATATTAAAGAATACATCTCTACGTGGCGCCAAACAAGGTACCAGCAACAGAAAAACATGGATTACATCACTTATGGACGACAGCGGGAAGAAACAAGGGGCCAGAGATCGAGTAGTGGTTATATACACCCGTTTCTTTAAAAAAGCTATATTCAGAGTCTTCATTCAGTGCCGAGTAGTGACAGCGATGATAGTAGTAGTGATAAGTAAATATGTGACTAATTATGCAAGTATTCAATGGATGCTTATGGTCTTGAAATTGCCATTTGAGAAATTAAAAAAAAACAATTAAAAGTGACTTTGTCTAAAAATGGAAATTACAATGACGCATTAATCTAACTCAACACAGAACTCGCTGTTAATAATTTAGTAATTATTTATTCCTGCTTATTAATTATTATAATTAATATTATAATGTAAAGAGATCAATCTGTGGATCAATGTAGAGAAGAGGCTACAAAATGACGTTTGCTTAGTATATGGAATATCTACAGTAATAAAGAAATTTGAGTTTGAATTTGAGTCCATGTTTGACAACTTGAGCCAAAACAATAACAACAATGACGGATCAATAAAACGCATGGATCTAATATAATTAACAAGGCGCGCACTCTAGAACTCGTTATCCCTTTCTAATAAGGGTGACAACAATTAAAAAAAATTGTAAAAAGTGTTGGAGTGGCTTCCGATTCGTCGCCGCCGAGACTCTCACAATCTTTATTATCAGTTCAATATCTTGAAAAATCCGAGCTACCCCAACCACCTTCGAGACCGTTTTGAGTATCTCTTTTCGGGAGATCGGCACCGGAGATCTCACACTGTCTCATTTTAGCCTCTCCGCGGCATAACAATGCTGCGTATAAACACTCTTTCAGGTTACGGGCACTTGGTCTTTGGAACGCACTTCCTTGCACTATAAGAAACAGTCCCACTCTTTTCTCTTTTAAGAAACGCATAAAGAGCACTACCTCTCTCTTTCGTAAAGGTTATTGTATGTATGTAGTATGTATGTAGTATATTTCGGTACTTATTTAGTAGTTAACTGTCTTTATTTTATAAGTATAATTTTTTTTACTTGGCATTTTATTTAATCTAGTTATAGTACAATGTCTTGGTTTGCTGGAAGAAATCTCTTTTTAGAGATAATTTGTACGTACATTTTCTTTTAATGTTACTTGTAAAATATTTGTGTGCACTAAAGACTTTGATGAATATAAAATTTATATAAAATAAAATATAAAATAAAATTTGCTCAATTTTTTATATTTTTTTATAGATTTGACTTATAATAATAAAATTGTAAACAGTAATTCTGACGAATGTAAAGTAATTAACATTAACCCTTTTACTATATTTTTGGAACCTACTACCGCTAAGAGATATACAATATTATTAAATCTCTAAATAATAGTAAATGTTAGGCTATGACGTTTTAAGTACGACCATTTTAAAAGGGCAAAAAATATAATGATCACCAAAATATTTTTTTCCTACCCAAAATGGGTATATGATACCCAAAATGGGTAAATGCTACCCAAAATGGGTAAATGATCACCAAAAGTTGCAGAAAATATTAGGGCAAAATACTGTGAGGGGTAAAGGGGGTGAGAGAAGCGAAGCCTCCTTTATCCTTCTTGTTAGGTTGAACATGTAAGAACAACAAAAAATACTTAAAACATAAACTTAAGTACACAAAATACAAAAAGAAGTTTGGTGATAATTTATCCAAACACAATTTGATAGTCCTTTACTAATTCTGGCGGTCGTTTCAAATTTTTTGGTAGTAAAATAGGTGCGTTTTTGGTGATCGTTTAAACATAATCCTTTTAAAAGTTTGTGCTTTCGACTTAGCATATCCTGTAAGGTTCTACAGTTGTATGATGAATGAGTGAGTGTTGAGTGCTAGCTAAGTTGAAATGATGGAACAACCGCTAACGATGAAGACGTTTATTGCACTAAATATAATGAATGTAACAACTTAACAAGAAAAGAAAAAAACGCTTTGTAAATAAAATGACCTTTGTACAGTTGACTGTACATGCTGCCGAAAACAAGAAGAATACAGATTAAAACTTATAAAATTACAAAATATGATACTTAAGTTAGGAATAAAATAATACAAGATAAATGTTTAAAATATGTCAACTTTAATATCAATATTCTTAGGTAATTCAAACTTCACGGAATCTTCTTCGTAGATGATTCCCACGAGCAGGCTAATCAGTAGCAGCACGCCAAGCATGCTTATATGATGTGATGTACTGATGGACATCGTGTATGGTGAGCGTCTACGTTGTCTGATGCTTCAGTTGCGCTATCTGTGCTCCCAGTGTCTTCCATATTCTTATTCATATTCATATTCATATATTTATTGTGTCATTGTGGTACATTTTAACAAAATTTTATCCAACAATGAACCCTGTAAGGGCACTACAATGTCTTAATAACTAGCTTACAACTAACATTTGTGATGGTTAAATATTATTTTCTTATTATATTTTATTATTTACTATACTTATTACATTATTATATTTTATTATATATATTATATATATATTTTTTTTAAGTATGAGAAACATAAGAAATTATTAACTGCTGAATTATTATATAATTGTTAGGTTTAGTTTGTTATTAATTAAAATTCTATTAAAATATTATTTAATATTTTATAAATTTTTATATTATAGTAGTTTATTATATATTATTTAATTCTTATTTTATTGGTTATTGTTTATCATTTAGGAACTCGTTAATATTGTAATAGCGCTTTGTAATCAGCAATTGCTTAAGTGATTTTGTGAATTTGTTCTCTTTAGTTCGTAACGTTTTGAACTATTCAAAGAGTTTATTTATTTATAAAACAATATACATTATGTGCTAATTACAAAAATGGATTAAATTCAAACACTAATTCAAATTGGATTAAATTATACAAAATTAGTTCATAAGTTCATAATAATATGTCAATTACAATAGATTACAATATAAAATTATAATTAAAATTACATTAAATTACAATAAAAAATTACAAACAATAAAACTAATTCTAACAGTAAAATAAAATGTCAAATTTCACCAGAGTTTCGTCATATAAAATACAACACGGATAAAACAATTAGACAAACAGACCGCCCCAAGAATCTCCCGGTCCAAAGGTGCCCATCACGCTGGCGGCGTTCCCGCGCTGCACAGCGAGTGAGATTCTCTGGACCATGAAAGCCCCGGAGCGGTTGTCAAAACCTCGGTCCCTCAAGCGACGCCCAATGTCCCTGACAAAGGCCCTACCCTGCGAACCCCATACCCCAGTAGTCTCGACGGCCAAAGGAACGAACAGATAACTACCCATTAACTGCGCGTATTTAGTGCACTTCTGCCGTGCCGCAAACTCAGCAGCAGCACCCGGAGTTACCACAGTTGAGCCGATGTGGGATGGGGCAAACGTGCACACACAGGTCGCATCCCATAGAAGACAGCGACCCCTCTCCCACGGGACTAACGTCAAACCATCCGGACGCTTTCCGTCGCTGCGACACAAACCAGGAGGTTCAAGAACCGCCGGAATGTTAGCAGAGACGAGAGCCCTCCGGACGATGTCGTTAATAGAGTGATGGCGAGAGAGTCTGCCTGCACTCCGAACACAATGCAGCCCGTGACGCCCCAGCGTTTACGTCAACGCCTCTTTAGTTTCATTTAATATATATTCAGGTAAATTATTATAGATTTTTATCGACATGCTTAGTGGGCCAGATGAGTGAAGTTTTAAATTGGAGGAGAGCTGTGCCAGTTCCATTGAATGACTGTTCCATTGATAGCCTTATCTTCTAATTCTGGTGGCGTAGCGCTGAGCACCGTGTTGGTGTCAATGATGTTGTTCAGGATGGACAAGCCTGGTGGCTCCATCTCGGTACCGCCGTGACTATGCGGTTGAAAAGATCCCTATGCGTAAGGATCGTGAATATATCGCCCTTGAGTGTGCAGCCTTGACCTATATAGAGTAACGATTCCGTTGCCGGTCAGGGTTCGAATGCGCATCACTGAGCATTCTTCGCAACAGACGTACAGCCAGTCATTCTGTCTAAGCATTCTTCGCAACAGACGTACAGCCAGTCATTCTGTCTGCTGTATTGTAACTTGATCCATTTGTCGCCGCACGATGATTGTTCCGATGTACGGAGTGAATCCTTTTCAACTCTAAGTTCGCCAACTTCAGATCACAAATGGATTGTCTTGCTCTCATGTCGTAGACTGGCTTGTCAACTGGGCACAGAATCCTCTCTAGTGAAGCGTGAATGCACATCTGTAAATCGCTTCTGGATAGGAACAGGACGAAATCCTTTCTGATATTAAAGGCCAAGTATGGATAGGCCGTTGTTATGCGGAGTGATGTCTTGTGTGGTAGACTGATGATTTTGTCTAATTCGTAGACTTCATTCGTAATCAGCGGGATTTTGAATTCCATGATGAGGTAGATGCTAACTCTTGCGGATACTCGTAGTATTTTGTACAAGTTCCGGATGTTTTCCTTGTCGGGTACAACGAGATCAACCTGTAGTTGTCGACTAATGATATTGACTTGAGATTCTAGTTGCTCCGGCGACAGTAGGTGATATCGATGCGTCCATGAGTGATGTCAGTGATGGTGCTGATTAAGCTTTGCTGAATGGTCCGCAAGTTTGAAAGAATGATGTTGGCGGATAAAGATGATGATGAATAATTAGGGGAAAATGGGGTGAAGTTTGATGTAGCGTTATTTATCCCAGCTCAGGTAAACTAAAAAAAAATATCTAGGATATTCACACCCATGTTTATACGTGTGTGACGTCGCTGTTTCTGGTTCCCACGACACAGGGAATCCTAGTGTGGGGCCAGAAGCAATGTATGTGCCTCTTTATATTTAGGTACAATTTCTATACCTGACAGAGTTGTTGGTAGAACAGATTATATTACATACATCAGCTAGTTGTTGCTAAGAAACCAGAAGCAATGGAAGTGCCTGTATATAAATGTTTATATTATGTTAATATTTAGGTATAGTACCGATACCTGATAGAGTTGTTAGTAGAACAGATTATTGCAGCAGTACTTCATAGGTATAAAGGACTATACTACATGCAGCTTATTTATGTTGCTAAGAACAGGGTGCAGCTTAAAACATATACAATATGAAAATTACAATTGGCTAAGTAAAGTATGTAGGTACCTCTTTTTCCACTATAGTCGTACCTAAGAGTACATTTTTCCTTTAATATATTCAAAGTATGATATTTTTTCACTGCAACTGTGCGAGATTCACATTGCACTTATTTACACAGGTGACAGTCTCAATTCCATCAACAGACCTGTTGATGGAATTGAGTATCAATTCCAGGCAATGCACAATAATTTTAAAAACTGTTAGAATTGAAAACTGCTAGATTGATGCTAGACTTGATGATTGCGAGGTCGCGCGCTGTTTTGAGTACAAGATTAATCTTGCACGAATTTCGCAAGATTAATCTTGTACTCAAAACAGCGCGCGACCTCGCAAGATTTACAAGATTTCATAGCAATTCATTCCAAGGTCATTCGAGAGCGCAGACGCGCGCATACTGATTTCCCTCCTGCCCACCGCGGGAATCTCGCGCACCGCTCGCCGTGCGCTGTAAAACTCGATAGTCGACTCTTGCAGATATGATCTCCAGATTCAACAAAGTGAAGACGTGTGTAAGCAAAGCTTTGATCGATTTGCACAAATCCGAACTATGCTTACATAGAACAAGAATATGCCGCTTTGTCTGTCTTAGAACACTACCCGGTCAAATTAGCCGTTGAAGTAATATGTCGAAGAGATTCAGAGCTTATCACCGATGAAACCACTTTGCGGTTCATCGTACGAAAGTATTAAAACCAAACAACACCAATGCACAGAAGCTGGCTGTATGAGGACTCGAATACTTGAGCGCCGAACGATAATGACTGCAGCGTTGTTTTATTTGAGAGATCCCGCAAAAATAGGTTGAATATTTTCATTCGCTGATTAATGATAATACCATTAATTTGCTACCAAAAACTTCGGTCATGAGTAAAATGAAAAAAATTATCAAACGACTATATGTACCTGCTCTTTCCTCTATCGTTCAGGAATTATCGGCTTTTGTCAAAAATTTGTTCAGCTGTAATTCACTAATCGAAAAATAACGTTACAAATGAAGGGTGATTACAGAGAGGAACTCGGGGTACACTGGACAATAGATTGCTTTCACATTAGGGTGGCACGCTTCATCATCATCGAACATTATTTCCAACAAGGAAACATCATTGTTCCTCTTGCTTTTATTTACGGAACCGGGAACCGTCGTATATTTTAAGGGCTGAACAAGGGCCAATGGCATTGAGAATTAGACAAAGAAAACAATTACCCGTTGCATCGCGTCGAAGCAGACTAACGAATGCTCCCGCGCAGAGCCCCGCGGGGCAGCCCGAGCTCCGAGACCAAGAAAATTATAGAAAATATTACTAAACTCCTGTAATAATAACATTAAAAATAAAATAAACCAACTAAAAAAATTCCCTTTTTTTTACCTATTTTTGCGTGTAAGTTTCATATAGGAAACTGATTTCGTCTCCGAGCACATGGTCATTTAGTTAAATAATAATGCATCGCGAAAAATATTTTTAAGTATTAAATGTAACATATATCCGGTAATTTTAAAAGTCCATTCTTATCTCTAATATACCTTTTATAACATATATTTATCCTACATTTTTATGTTGTCCAGTTTAGCCTAGAATTGAAGCTAAAGATGCATTTCTTTGTTCGCGTCCCCTGGCGCTGGCCATATTTAACCCCTTAAATAAGAAATTGGTGAAAAGGTGCGCGTTACAGTTTTATTCAGTCCAGTGACTGCCGCGCGCTATCAGCCGTTTCTATTTCGCATTTCCAACATATATAAGTATTTTGGAAGCAAATCTAATATTCTCGTAGTTGAGTCCTTGTGAAATATATATATATATATATTATTTTATAGTTTTAAGCTGAGGTTTGGATGTATATTTATATATAATTTTCAAATATAGGGTCAAGCTTAAACAAGCATATACACAAAACCGAAAAGTGTTTGAAAATTAGCTTTTATTACTTGTAAAGTAATAGAATAAAAAGTGACTAGAAACTAATCTAGGATCAGAGTACTTGTCAGTCAAATCCGATGAGCCCAAATTCGATGGGATTGCGTTTGGTTAGAGAGTTCCCATGGCCCCCTTCGGGTTCCATCATCGGATCAGCTCCATGTCATAAAAATATTGCAATGTCATACAATTAACATATATACCACTTTTCAGCTCAATTGTAAACCGTGAAGTGGGTCAAATTTAACTTGCAAGATTTGAATACAGACAGACGGACAGAGTCCGGGAGAGGTGAAATTTATAAAAGGTTATAAAAAACCCAAGTTATTATAACTTGGTAAATTTAAAGAAGAAAAACCTCCTGAAAGAACGTTCTGATATATTGCAATAGTATATAACTTTCTCCCATCATATGACCATTTAGGTCCCGTCTACCCAGATCATTAAAAAGATTGATATCAATATATCGCTTACTGAGTAAAGCCGTCACTAAAACTAAATAACTTCAAAGATTTCTAGTTCTCAGCATCATTGCTTCTTCAGTTCTTACAAGGTGTTTTGTGGAAATAAAGAATTCAGAATCAACATGTTGAAGATAACACTTGTTGTACTTTTGGCGGCTGTATGCTGCATTAACGGCAAAGGTAAAATTAAACTTTGATATAGGCTTTAAGTAGAACATGGAACTCTAGTAATTGCATAAATATGTAACCCTAGTTTGAGAGTTGTCAATAAATTAGGATATAATATTTATATTGTACAAGCCAACCTTGTTCAATACGAACGCGGCAATTATCAGCACGTTCTAATTTCTATATAATTGTATTTTAACTATAAACATATTGCAGTTCTACTTACTTATTCGCCGTAGCACCTAAATCTAAGCCACAACAGACTATTTTTAGAGTGTATTTCATTATTATAAAAGTAAAGTGTTTTCAACTATACAAGGAGACTCTTTAAACTTCCAACTGACAACTTAGCTAACCCTGAGTTGTATGTAAGGCTGTGTGGATCCCACCAAAGACCATACATCTTTTTGGTCCTTCGAACCGTATTGGTTCTTGTAAAAAGTGAGAGCAGAGGCATGTGCCCAACAATGGGTAGATGAGGGCTGAGCTGATTTTTATCATCATGATAGTTGACTTATAGATTTTTGAAGTTGCTCTGGTTTAAGCCAATTCTAAACCATTTGCTCTTGTATTTTCCAGCTGCTCCCGACGTCGACATGCCAAATACGCTAACAATGCCAGATACGCCAGACATGCCCATTACGCTTAATTCTCCAGTAAGAAGCCAGCACCTATGGTACTAAAATACATTAATAAATGTAGCCCAGAAATGTCCCCACCTAGTGACACAGCCCCCCCGGATGTGAGTTAAAACTTGCACACAACAATGGGAAATAACAAACCCAACAACAAATATAATACATCTTAGCCTCAAAAGACATGGCTTAATCGATGTTTGGATGACTGCCCCCGAAATGTACAAGCATACTTAGCGATACACAATTATTCTGGAAGGCTGAATATCAGTGTCCCATGTTTCAAAGTTTTTAAAAGCCTGGTTTCATGCCCAGCAGCCTTATGGCGTAAGTCGTCTGA
This sequence comes from Argyresthia goedartella, assembly GCA_949825045.1. Classification (NCBI taxonomy): domain Eukaryota; kingdom Metazoa; phylum Arthropoda; class Insecta; order Lepidoptera; family Argyresthiidae; genus Argyresthia; species Argyresthia goedartella. The sequence goes on along the minus strand of OX463812.1, from coordinate 26,131,371 downwards.
GCTATGAACTTCATATAGACTTTTACGTTTGACACCTTGCACCAGCTTCATCTGTCAAATTGGTATCACGAAAGTAGCATCATAATGGAGGCCAAACCCAAGCTCATTGAATGAAGCCTAGAAGCCTTCGGTGATACCCCGCAATCGATGAAATTGTATGAGCATGAGATGAACCATAGACACACGCTATGAACTTCAGAGAGTTACGCCATAAGGCTGCTGTTTTATTTATGATCATATTTGATGCAGCTTCTTTAATCTTTAAAAATACTTAATTGTCCATTGAATTAATAGGTCAGCATCAAATGTTAAGCCCCTTATAAATACTTTTCAAATACGATTATATTGTAATACAAGGAGGCCAGACAACCATCATACTTTGAAGCGTAATTCAATTTTAGTTTTAATGTTGTCGATATATACACAGCCTGGTCATAAGTTCTGTCACACAGTAAAAACTTTTGAATTTAGAACGCTGGCCACAAAAAAGTTTATTAAATTCGAATTTCGAATTTTTCATGAAAATAAAAATGTGTACTTTTTAGAATTTTCCTCATTTTTAAATATGGAGTGGACACTTAAAGAAGACCGTGTCGCAGTTATTGCGTTGCATTATTGCGGTTACGCTCCAATTCAGATTGTCGACTTACTGAAAAATTTGAATATAACCAAAAGATTCGTTTATCGTACCATAAAACGATACAATGAAGACTCTAGTGTAGATGACAGGTCAAGAAGTGGTCGCCCTCGCTCTGTTAGGACTCCAGCAGTGATAAAAGCTGTGAAGGCGCGAATTCAAAGAAATCCCATACGTAAGCAGAAACTGTTGGCCCTTCAGATGGGGTTAAGCAGGACCACGGTGAAAAGGGTGTTAAATGAGGACTTAGGGCTTAGGGCATATCGAAGAAAAACAGGACATCGTTTGGACGCTCGTTTAATGGACCTGAGACTGAAGAGATGCCGCGCTTTGTTGAAGCGGTACGCGGGAAAAAAGCATCGGGAAGTTCTTTTTTCGGACGAAAAAATTTTCACCGTGGAAGAGAGCTACAACAAACAAAATGATAAGGTGTACGCACACAGCAGTGAAGAAGCGAGCAACCGTATTCCGAGTATCCAACGAGTTCATTTTCCATCCTCGCTCATGGTTTGGTTGGGATTCTCTTATTGGGGCTTAACTGAGGTACATTTTTGTGAGAAAGGCGTAAAAACGAATGCAGTTGTGTATCAAAATACAGTCCTCAAGAACCTTGTGGAACCTGTTTCTCATACCATGTTTAATAACAGGCACTGGGTATTCCAACAAGATTCTGCGCCAGCTCATAGAGCGAAAAGCACACAAGACTGGCTGGCGGCGCGTGAAATCGACTTCATCCGGCACGAAGACTGGCCCTCCTCCAGTCCAGATTTGAGTCCGTTAGATTACAAGATATGGCAACACTTGGGGGAAAAGGCCTGCTCAAAGCCTCATCCTGATTTGGAGTCACTCAAGGCATCCTTGATTAAGGCAGCCGCCGATATTGACATGTACCTCGTTCGTGCTGCGATAGACGACTGGCCGCGCAGAATAAAGGCCTGTATTCAAAATCGCGGGGGTCATTTTGAATAAACTTTATTACCATAAGAATCTATGTTTTATTAAGTTCAGTTTGCTATATAAATGTTTACATAAATAATAAACATGTCTAAATTATTTCATATCGCACATGTGACAGAACTTATGACCTGACTATGTAGAGCTACTACTTCGAAACAATAGAATTCAATCGGATTCACGACTTGGTACTTTGTTTATAGTAAAGTGAGTATCGTAGTGGTGCGCTTAATTTAGGAAAGATGGCGGTAAAGCGTTCATTTCCTAAGAACGAACAAGGCCCGTCTGAGCACGCATTTATATGCCAACGCGTTAACAATAGTTAAAGCGCCAACTCTGATATTTCGTCGATATTATGGCGATGGCATATACTACGCCGTCAGCATCAGCACCCAGCGTCTATTGCATGGTACAGCTAGCGGGAAAGATATAGTAGTGACATCTAGAAATAATACAGGATTTTGGCTTTCTACTAGAATACGTTTTTTGTATAGGGTGGTCTGTCCTCTCGTATTGTTGGTCCATGATATAATTCAGTATCGTGATAATTCTATAGCAACAAAATTTATAATATGTAAAATTGTTATATGTTGCCAATGTATCATCTGCATCTATAAAATAATTTCAACGACATTTAATTTCATACAGTCTCTATTTTGATACGTACATGCTCACGTATAAAAATAGAGACTGTATGAAATTAAATGTCATCGCATGTTTCTATGCTATATATTATTTCAAAAAAGCCCTAGCTCCGGCTAATACGGGGTTGTGGCGATGCTCCCGTAATGCAGTACATCCACACTCGCGTAAGCCTCGGCAGTGCGCGGTCGCCTCCGCCCCTCCGTACCTCCGGCTCATAAAAAACACTCTAGAACATAAGTTCCCAACTTTTACACTCTGTGCACTCACTATCCCTAAACGCTTTGATTGTATGGGTAGTCAAAAACTATTATTATTCTGATAGTAAGAACAGACGAAATGAAAATGGCTTGAAATTTCAAATCCGGTCACTGAGTCCAGTGACTAATATCCAGCAACACCTGTTGTGAGGGGCGGCGCAAGCCGCATCTGAAATTTCAAATAGCTCATAAAGTCGAGTAAACCGATAAGATCTTTAGCTCTATTGTGTGACTGTGAAATCAATCCCGATATCATTAACATTGATGTTTTGAAAGCGGTTCGCCAACTTCAAACACTGACACATTCTGACGTTGACCAAACACAACGCGATTTTTTCTTACGAGCTGTCATCTAAAGATTTTAAAATTTTAATTTGAAAGCAATTGAGACATTGGAATTTTACACGGTTATTAAGTTGAGTAACTAACAACCAACAAGGTCTGGCGAGAGGGGTGGCGCAAGCTGCTCCTGAAATCTGACAAGAAAATTTCCATTTCCGCGACGTGAAAGTTTTAATTTTAGCCTAGCCAAGCCGCAAGACTGCCTAGGAAGTAGGGTGCCTGATTCATATTTTCTATTCTATTCTACCTAATATTATCGAAAATCCAGGGAGAAAACGAAAATTTTCATGAAAAAATAATAAGATTTATTAATTAAGTTGTTGAATAAGTCAATTTGACGATTAATTTTGTGGCTATAATTGGATTTTATTTTCGGACAGATTGTATCTCTTAAATATATAAAGAAGCCCACTTACAAAATTTGCTGCAGAGATATCAATATTGATGTTTAAATATTTATCAGTAGCGCTGAGTTACATTAATTGTTGACTGTGATTTGGCGCTGGCTGTTTAATAATCTGTTGCAGTAATAAAGATGATGAATTTAAATAACAGAAGCTGTTCCATTAACTCTTTACTTACATACAAAAAATACTTTAGGTAGCAGATGCTAAAGAAAACTTTTGATGTTGCACTTATAATATCCCAATTGGAAACCTAGTTAGAATAATCGGGCCACTAAAATCGCTCGAGAGCATGTGACTCAGTCAGTTTCAATAACAGCTTGTATTTCGGTCAGGTTAAGTTAAACTTTTCCGTAATATTTCTATCGTTGGTTGCAGAAATCTTCTACTGGTGACGGCATCGTGACGAAAACAGTATCCGCGTACCCCAACAGCCAAGGCACCTCAGTTTCCACCTACTCCTCCAGCTAGACTGTCAATGGGAAGACGGTCTCCCAACATGGGGGGTATGATGGTTACCAAAGATGGTGATAACGTCACCACTCGCAAGTGGTAACGTTATCAGGATCAGGCGATTTATGCTGGTGTAAATGTTACAATTGTATGCCTGGATGAGATTATACAGCTTGGTCGAATAATCAGCTTCTAATTTTGTAATCAGGTCAAGTTTTATTTGACCACCAATGGAGGTCAAACCATGCGTTCTACATGCGTCTATTAACTGACACAAACCTTGCGTTGTTAATTCTCTACTTTCCAAAAAATGCTGATATTTTTCTGTTACACGAACCCGCCATAAAGATAAACTATATCTACGTCTATATGTACTTTATAGCAGCCTGGATTTATGCAGCAAATACTTGTAATGCATGGCCATTAAAATATTAAATAAGTTACCTGACGATGTGAAACAATGTGAAATTACTGTAGTATGTGTAAGCAAATTGACAAACTAGCTGATAACTCACTGTTTTTATAGTGTGCGTGATTTTTAGACAATAAAACTTGCTAAAAATGTAAATCAAGACATATAGTATGTACATTATTCATATTTTTCCACCACTGACGTGTTAAATTTAAGAATCCCTCCTTTATACTTATAATATACCTGATAATTTATAAATATTTGTACACCGTACTATACGGTAAAATACACTGTACTAAAGTCGGGTCAAGATAATAGGTGCACTGGGCCAAACTAAATTCAACGTTATTATGTCAGTGACAGAGACGCTGTCATGGCACCTTTATCTTGAACCGACTTTAATTCAAAGTAATCTAGATAATACATGATAATACTACCCAAACTGTATAGCTGTATTTAAGCAAATAAACAATTTGCCAATGCCGAAATACAGTGTCAATCAAGTCTTGCCGAAATACAAATGGTTGGTTGCAGAAGTTTTCACGAAAGGGCTGCATATATAAACCAAAACATGAGGGTTTTACCAATGCTATTGGCTTAAGAGGTTCGCGTTCAGGAGAGGCTGCTGAAAAACTGTTTGTACGCTACCTTTTATGAATATTTGACATGTGGCACCATTACTCTCGAGTACTACGTCTCATGTCAGTTTGTTGTTGCTCCGTAAAATTAAACTAAATAAATAATTTGCATAAATCCCAATCCCTTGCTTTATTCCATCATAGTAACATATACTACTTTATCTGCACACATATTATAAGCTCACTATGATGTGTTTTGAAACTACATGTTACGACCGGAATTGCGGCGTTGACATTTTATCTCTGTAGATATTTACACATATACTTAGCAAACGTCATTTTTTGCCTGTTCTCTACATTGAACCACTGAGGGAGAAGAAGGGCGTAGAAACTCCCACAGATTGATATGAAAAATTGATTTATTATGATTAATAAGCAGGAATAAATAATAACAAAATTATTAACGGCAAGGTCTGCACGGAGAGAAAAGCCCATTAGTTACAAGTAAAAAATAATAGTAATTAAAAAAGTGATTAACAGGGCAATTAAATTATACTAACTATTAGTAAAGTTCTATAAATGCAAATTATATAAAATACTTACTGCTAGTAGGTTTCTATTACGCTATGCTTTTGTAAAAAAAAAATAGGTTTAACAACATTATTTTCTTACATTTTATTAATCTCGTGATAGGAATAAGAAGTTCATAATTGGAAACAATAAATCTGTTATGTTACTTGAAGAATTTTTTATAGCTGCTATTAAAATTGTGTCTTGGAATTACTAACCCACTAGTTATTAGCAATTCATTTTACTAATATTGAAGAATTCTGTTTAATAGTAATTAGTAGCTTTCCTATATGTATAATTTACTGGTAATTAGTAAGCGACATTCAAAAGTTAAACAGTTTATGAAAGTAAAACCTTCGGAAATTAAAAAACCTGACCCCTTCATACAAAGTGGCAATTATTTCATCGGGTATATAACTAGTATGGAAAGGTATATTTTTTTTCACTTTCTATATTTGGTCGCCTGGGAAAAGTTCGTTTAGGTACTGTTTAAAATTTTTGAGTTTCGCTCTCTCATTACCAGTATTATTATAGCATACCGCGTTTTAACAGTGAAATAAAAAACATTTAGAATACTTTCAGAAATGAAACATTGCTATGTTATAATTATATCCCGTAATTCCCACTAGTAATAAAAAACTCACAATACTTAGTAGTAATCAAATTTATTATTTATTTCAACACAAAGCAAAACATAATGAAAAATCACATCAGATGGAAATAAAGTTACCTATGCCGACGACACCGTTTTGCTTTTTAGTGGAAAAAAATGGACAGAAGCTTTCGAGAGTGCACAACATGGATTCGACATAATTTCCAAATGGCTTCGAATGAACGAATGGTGCTTCTCCAGCCAGGGTTCTAAACCTGTTCCGGTCTTTCGGCCGGCATACCAGAGGGCACAAGTTTTGAGGGGGGGCGGAATGACCTGCTCTGTAGGAAGGGAAGGATAGTGAATTCAATCGACCGACTCTTCAGCCTGAAGCCAATATAGGATATGTGGAATGGGGAGGATGTGGGATTTGGAGAGCAGCTGTTGTTTTCTTCAAGTTCTTGTTTTCCTTCTATTTTCAGTTATTGTTAATAGTTAAGTTTCCTGAGTCGTGTTCGTTTCGGTTATCCGGTAAGTTCCCAGTTTCGCTTTTGCTGTCTGTTTCTGGGATACGGTATATTTGCCTCTAGGCCATCCTGACTTCGTCCCTGTTGTGTGATGATTCTGTCCAGTAACTGTGTTCTTCACCGTAGTATTTGATGTCATGCTTAAGGAAATCTTTCCAGGTGTATATAAGTCGGCCGGCTTTCTTCTTCCTTGCTTCGTATTTGAATGGAGCGTGTAGTAAGTGCTGTTGTGGGCGTCTCAGAATATGTATAGTAACATATCCGGTGGTTTTTGATTCGTTTGGTTATCGTTTTGCCCTGTAGTCAGTCATGAATTCTGTGGTATCTTGGATAGCTTCTGGCGTTCTCAAACATGTCTCTGAGGATCAGGCGTTCATATACTGACTGTCAACTGTTTGCTTTAGTGAGGGTTGCCGCTTATTGTCCGTATTTTATAAACAGTGCAATGACCATTTTGTAAATCAGGCGCAGTATATTTCAGTCTATGTTGGATTTCTTTATAAAATGCATTAGGGCCTTGGAATTGCATATGGCTTGCCGGCACCTCTTTTTTATTGTGTCCTATGTCCTGCCGTAATATATGTGCCGAGATATTTGATTTCGTTTACGGTTCATATTGGAACTACGTCAAATTCACTGGTTGTTTATGGGGTCTCTTATAAGAATTTTCGTCTTTCTACTTTTAGGTTTGCCATGAGCAGTTCTCCGATGATATTTAACTATTCACTTTTAGCTACTCCGCGGCATAGCAGCGCTGCGTATAAACGCTCTTTCAGGTTGCGGGCGGTCCGACTCTGGAACGCACCTCTTTGCACTATAAGAGACAGTCCGACTCTTTTTTCTTTTAAGAAACATATCAAAGAGCTCTACATGTCTCTTTCGTAATAGTACATTACGCTACAAGGGAAGTAAGTGAGCTATTACGGAACGAGATGCAATTTGGTGCCCGTGCGAGCTTCGCTCGCAAAGGGCTCTAAGGATCGAGGGTGCAATAACTACTTACAACCCGAGAGAAGTATACTATTTTACACCTTTCTTGCGAGGAAAATTTATCAAACTTCAAATAATATCGATTGAATTACCGCCATTTTTTTTTTTTTTTGTGTTGGTTGAGTTTTTGACCAAGGAGGTTTGCATAGCTTGAACTGTAAAATTGTATGAAAATCCATTACATATCAAGCATTGCTTGTTCTGCAAAGTAATTTGAAAATAGAACGTAGTTTTCAATGCAGACAATGAATGAATGACGTAAAGACTAACTTACATTCACTCTTTGAACGTAAGTAAGTAGGTCTTTACGAGCAAGGCAGGTGTAAAAGTTATTGTATTTATTTTATTATATGTAAGGTTTATGTATATATCGGTAATTATTTCGTATTTGCTGTCTGTATTTTACAGATATTTTAATTTATTCCTAGGCATTTTAGTTATAGTAATTATTGTGCACTGCCTACCCTTTTATGATAGCAATTCCTGTAATGCCTTGTTTTGCTGGAAGAAATCTCTTTTTAGAGACAAGCTCGCCCTTGTACATGCATTTTCTTTTGATGTAACTTTTAAAATATTTGTGTGCAATATTGTGAAGGAGGTTTGTTCCTATAATTCCCTTTTTCCTGTATTTCTTTATAGCGTCTTGTCCGATGCGAGCATACAGATACCAGAGATAGTGTTTTGACATATGTATCATGTTTGTTTCCTGTATATAGGCTATGTGTATGTTTTTGTTAGTCAATTCCGCGTCAATGTTGAGTCTTTTAGTTATTTCGGCGCATCCTCTAACCTTCCAAGTAGCAATGCGCATACGCTCGCATGTGACTTGTGGTTTAGATATGGGGCTGTTTCGTATCATCGTATATCCGGTGTTGTCTGGGATGTCTTCTGTTGATGTTATCGTTGACCCTGAGGAGGTCATGGGTGTTGCAATAAGTATCGGCGAAAGTATGGTGTTATCAGTTTGGTTATCGGTTGCTTGATCCGTGGGTAAATTTGGCGATTCAAGCAAGTAAACGCTGTCGTAGTGGTGTCCTGTGACGTTGAGGTTGATAGATTTCACTGCATCCGCTGGATTCTTGGGCGTGAATGTGAGCGATGGTGTATTTTGCTGGTGGATTGTTACGTTAACTAGAAAGTATTCGGCAGCTGGTATTATAATCTCCTCTCCAGCCCAAGTACCGTAATTGCGTAGATTTTCAGTGTTGAGTTGTTAAGGATTTCAGGCTCAGTGATTGCGAGCTTTGTTCTGTTCATCGCCGTTTTCTTCTACATATTTAACTAGGTCCTTACGAATGTGAGTGTGGTTGCATGTTAATTGACATAGGTGATTAATTTGGTCAGCAATTGCGGTGAATAGGCAGTTACCATCTCAGCGTTGGTAAGGCTTCCATTAGGTTATCTTCTTGGGATGTTGTTGAAAGAAAGAACTTAGAGATAGCGTGATTTATTTGAACTACCTTTGTCTACGATTAACAGATCGTACGGGTTGCGATTGTCAAAGTTTGTGCGTATCTTCGTGCGCCCTTATTCTCGGAAGAGAGCCACTTAGGACAAAAAGTCTCCGATTTTATTGTTGTTATTGTTCATCAGTGGAAGTCTTTTGTTAATTGCCTGTTTTATGGAAGATGGTGAAATGATCCTTTTATGATGTGCAATTGTTTGCTGTTTCTCGCTATTTCTCAGAATATGCAGTTATGTAGTAGACGGGCTTGCATTATTGTTTTATTTTTGTGGGCTTGTCGGACCGGATAAAGTTAGAAATGGTTATGTTTTGTTTTACTGTTATTGGGTAGGTTCCTGCTCAGTTTTGTATTTAGGTATACCTATCTCCTACCTACTAGTACGGCACTGTGCCTGTGGAATAGTTTGAAGTTGGCGTAGTAATTTGAAGCGAGCGTGGTATCTGTTTATGAAATGGTATTTAGCATTACGAAGGGGGTTACCTGCCAGATATAGAGTTCGTTTTGCCTTTTGATCTGAGTTAGGGCTATCATAATCGCAGCGATCTCACCAGGTTGTTGCTCAGCTAGTGAGACTCATTGCACTGATATCACCTACTTCAATTCACTTCATTAGTGCATATTAGTTAGGTCCGTGACTCGGGTCGAGGTTCAGTCCGTGAACAGGGGCCCTTAAGATGAAGTACCCGGTTGTATCTGACCCGGCGGAGGGGGATGCATGTGTTTGTGGCGTGTGAGTGTATGTGTCGGTACGGTAAGTATCAAAGTCATTGGTCATCTTATCTTGAGTTGTGCATTTTGGGTAGGCCGGGGGAAGGTGTTTAGATTTACCGCTATCATATTATCTGTTTTTGGGGCGGGTGGAACTTGAGGGTACTTTGGTAGTCGCGCTGTATTTTGGTATTGGAAAAGGGAGATGCTGCGATGTAGATTTGACTGGTTGTTGATTACGTTTTGGGGCTCTATTATGTATGCGCTGTCGTAGTGGCTGTCGGAAAAGGTCAAGTTGATAGTTCCGACTGAGTTATATTCTTGTTGGGGGCTATATACGATTGATGGGCCATTTTGTTGATGGATCGCTACACTTATTACGTAGAACTCCGCGGCTGCTATGATAATTTCTTCACCGCCCCACGTGCCCTGTATGTGGAGATTTTTTATGTACTCAGTGAAAGCTTCTGCGTTTGGTGCGTCGATCGCATGTTTGATGCGTGGATAATTGCTGTTAGCTTCCACGTATCTAGCTAAGTCGCTTCTGATGTGGGTATGGTTGAATGTCGCTCCAAACAGATGGTTGATTTGGTCTGCAATTGCATGGAAAAGGCAGTTTCCATCTCTGGGCATTGGTAGAGTTTCCATTGTGAGGTATTACTACAGGAGAAAGCCTCGTGGTATTTTAGCTAATATGAATATGTGTGTATGGGTTGTTTCTAAGAGGTGTACGGCCGGTATGATGAGAGACGCTGTTTGGCTTTTTACGATCGATTTTTATTCTAATGTTTCCCGGTATTTCCAAGATGGGCTGACACCATAGAATGGGTGCCAGATGTGTGAGGTAACGTTGTGAGCCTTTTGTGCTTCGAAGCTTTTTCAATTGTTCCTAAATAGCAGTCAATTGTTTTGTCTAGTTTCTGGGAGTTTGGTGAGATGGCCTTTTTATGGCCTGCACTTGTTTAGTTTTTGTTTATTGTCGGGTTTAGTATATTTGCAGTTTAGCTACATAAAAATAATTCTAGCATTGTTAAGTTTGGGTTGGCTTATTCACTGAGTTTCAGGGTTTAGTGGATGGTTATTGTTAATGACTGTTTTGAATGGTCTTTCGAAGATGAGGAGAAAATAAATCTCGAGGAGAATTATCTCGAATTTATTTTCAGGCAAAGCAATATAAGTATATGTAGCTATAATAATGTTTTATTAGTTGATTTTGATATTGCGTAGGTAGGGAATTGTTATATCCTGCCTATGACGCACCTATAAATGTGATTATGCCTTAGTCAATAGGGGCGATCGCAGCCGCGGTAAGTGGTGGTTGATTATTGTCAGGCGGCGAGTGGTGCTGAGAGAAATAAAGTTAGAGGTAGGTAATCACTATCAATGATGTCCTAATCGGAATGATCTCACCAGGTTGGTGTGTTTAGCGGCGGTGGTGGTGGAGGCAGTAGCGTTGAGGGTGTGTTGCGTAGGCGTCGCTCGCTGCCGCTGCACCTGGCCTAGAATACATTCTAGGGCTTGCACAGATGGGATGCCTAAGAGTATCGCGCAGTTCTCTGGGCATTCATTACACTTGACCGCACTAGTATCATCACAATCACTGAAATGCGTGGTATTGCACAGATGGGGTGCCTAGATGGATCGCGCACATTCCCCAGGTAACCCTTACAGTAACACGCGGTATAAGCCAGCCTATAAGCCAGGCTCGTTTTCGGGCCTCCGGAGGCAGAACAAAAGGCGCGCGCCGGGGATGAAAACTATTGTTTGTTTAAATGCGTTTGCGAGATCTCGGGGGGACACGTCCGTTCGGTCCGGCAACACAAACGCCACTCCGACATAATTTCCAAATGGCTTCAGAAAAATATTTTAACCCTTAAATCTGACAAAACTAAATACTTAACCTTTTCTATAAATAATGCCACTCAACCACAGAATACTTAATAGTACTACGTACAGAAAGATTACTGCGCAAATACACTTAAATAAATAGCTACTCTCGCTGCCCGACAATAAAGCGCAATCTTGCCATATAAGGAGAACCTAACGGTCATTGACTCAAATGCATTATGGTATCTCAAACTGTAAAACGATACTTCCGAAATGTATGATATAAAGCGATAAAACAACTGTCGCATGACTATCGTTGTACGGTGGCAAGGTCGTTGCAGGGATGGTAAACATTTCCGGAAATTGACTGCAATTTTATTCTGATGTATAGGGTAAGTGCGCCGGATGGCGGACACTTAGTGAAGTGTTGAATTTTATGCTAAAAAAAATCTACAAAACTACGGATCAGATGTCATGCCTTTTTAGTTTTAACGTTCCCCAGTATAATCAAGATAATATTCATGCCGTTTTTTTATAAATATCATAGTACTTTAATTTAAAAAAAAATACTTGTCAAAAAGTAGGCGAAATGCTAGTTAGCGGACACTTTTCAGTTTACGATCACCAGAGCTACTACGAAAAAAAATTTGTGCGGAAATTCCGTTATTACTAAGTAATCTAGATCTATCAGTTTACGGAATTGCATAATATGAAAAAAACTCATATTCATATTCATATTCATATTTATTTATTGATAACGTCAGTTACAAGTCATTTTGTAAATATAGTTAGTTCATGAATGTCAAATAAAATTACATTAAAATTAAATTGTGTCAAATTAAATTAAAATAATAATAATAAATTATATTGAATTATATAAAAATATAAAAATAGAATAATTTACTTAATTAACACAAATGTTGTCTACCTAGTTGGGTAGGTCTAGGAATTCCGAAAAAGAATAGAAGGTTTGCTCGACAAGCCAGCGCTTCAGGCGCAGTTTGAAAATGCTTGGATTGGGAGCATCGGTTACGTTGGCGGGAAGACGATTATATACTGCCGGACCCATGACGTGAGTCATCTTCGATGACTTCCCCAATGTGTGGGGGACCGTCGCGAGTTTGTGACCGTGGCGGTGTGTTTTGCGGAGCGTGCGGAATGAGTCTAGGTTTTCGCGCACGTAGACGGCCACTTGCAGAATGGTGACGGACGGCAACGTCAGGATCCTGAGCGCTTTGAAGTGAGGCTTCGCGGAGACGTCCCAGCGGGCCTGGACTATAGCTCTCACGGCTCGCTTTTGCATCCTGAATGCCCGTTCCCAATCTGCTGCGCATCCCCACAGTTCGGCTCCGTACTGCACCAGCGAATGCACTGTAGCGAAGTAGCACGACTTCACTATGTCGCGCGGCACCGTGCGTGCCAGCCGACGCAGCGCGAAGCACGCGCCGCTGAGCCGCGCACACAGCCTGTCCACGTGCGCACTCCACGTGAGACCGCGGTCCAGCTCGAAGCCCAGAAACGTTGTCGCCTCCACCTGCTCGACCCGCTCTCCGCCCACATGGACGTTCAGCGGGACGAGATGGCGGCCTGACAGGTCGAAGTGGAGAAAGTGGGTTTTTTTCAAGTTAAGGACGAGGCCGTTGTCGCGGAACCAGTGAGACAGTTCGGTTATTGTATGGTTTAGGCTTAGCTCAAGGCCTCCAATCGTTTTGTTCGTTATAATTCCTGCCACATCGTCAGCGTACATATATAGTTCGCTGGAGGTCATTGCTTGTGGCAGGTCATTGAGCAAGAGCGAAAACAGAATATTGGATACAGAAGAGCCCTGAGCAACCCCCATATGTGTCATCACTGGTTTTGATCTCGTCCTGCCTCCATCACCAACAACGATCTGGGTACGGTTTTTCAGAAAATCCGCTACTAGAGATAGGGGCTTTCCATCGATACCGTAATGCCGGAGTTTGACGGCGAGAACACCGTGATCAGCCACGTCGAAGGCCTTCGAGAGGTCGCAGCAGAGTACTGCCACCTGGAGCTTTTTCTCTCTCGCCTCGAGCACGCGTCGCACCACGACCCTCGTCAGCGCAGTCGTCGAGCGTCCCGCGCGGTACGCGTATTGCTGGCCCAATGTATAAGTTCCGTCGAAATGTCATAAATATCTTTGGTGGGTTTATGCGCGATTCGGGATTTTATAATGCGATAAACTTCGCTCGGAGTGAATAGATGTAGTCTTAGTGAGCGGTCGGCGGTAGGGCGGGCGGCCTGCAGGGCGCGACAGGCGCGCGGCACGTCGGCCGGCGGGGCTCCACACGCGGCGGCGGCGCCGGCGAATCTCGCATTCATGGCGTCCACCACATCTTGCTTGCTGTTGAATTTAACGCCGTTTGAGTCGACAGCCACGTCCGTGAAATCTACACAAACACGACTGCCCTTCCCTCGCTCTCGGTTTATCACATTCCACATGGCCTTGCTCACATTTGTGCTGGATGTAATTGACTTTGTATAAAAGTGTGCTCTTTTGTTCTTAACCAGGTTGTCATATTGGTTTAATAGCTTGTTCTGGACCTCTATGATTACATTGTTGTCAGGTTGAGCAGTCGCGATTTCAAGCACGTCAAATAATAGTGATTTGATGTTTTTGAGCTCATGTGTTACCCAAGATTGACTTTTAGTTTGTGGCTTTCGCCTGAGGGGAAAGCAGCTGTCGTATTTGTTAGTTATGACATAAATCACGGACGCGGCTAGTTCCTCAATTGACTCACCTTTTCGGCGCCAAATGTGTTGCCAGTCGACGCTCTCAATAGACGCGACGAAATTGCATCGGTTCGCCTGTGTGTGTTGTCGCGCGAGGCGGGTGAGGGGCGCGGGGCACGCGAGGCGGCGCAACGAGACGCGCGCGCGCACAGCGAGGTGGTCGCTCAGGTGCGTGGTGACGGGCGCGCAGCACACGTCTCCTGCGTCCAGGTTGGTGTACAGGTGGTCGAGGCAGGTGGCGGTGGTGGCCGTCACTCGGGTGGGGAAGCTCACCTCGTTCCTCACGTCATGGGCCGATAGTATATCGCGGAGTCGGTCTCTCTCGGGCGACGCCTCGATCCAGTTAATGTTGATGTCTCCGATAATAATACAATCTAAGTCTGAATCGCAGATCTTATCGAGCAAACCATCTAAGGAATTCAAGAAATCTTGTGTTTTTTTACCATTAGTATAAATACATACAACAGTAACATTATAGTCTGTAAGGTCTATGGCTGAAAGTTCGAAACATTCTTGGATAGACAGTGCAGTGATGTCTATATTTTCTACTACTTTTAGGGTCGATTTCGCATAAATGCAGGACCCACCATGGGTAACGTTAGTCCTGCTGTATTTCGATGTGAGGTTATAGCTGTCTAAACTTACAGTCTCTAACTTGTCATTCGTCAGCCAATGCTCCGTTATTGCTAGGATATCACACTCGAGCTCACATTTTAGTAACACTTCTAGCCGCTGTGTTTTCTTATCTAACGACCGTATGTTTAGATGCGAGATAGTAAGTTTACCGCGATCACTAGTTACTGTTGCTATGCACGGTGACGGTGGTGGGGAGTCCTGCGCGTGCTCGTCGACGGTGCTGTGAACATATGCATGGTCATCACTGGGCGCTGGTCGTGCTGAGAGTGCGGCTGCGCTGCTCACCCCCCCGCTGCCTGCGGGGGCGGGCGAGAAACCACTCCGCCAGCTTCACGCGCGGGGGCCACGCAGTTGGAGTCTTGACGTTCTCGGTCAGCGAGTCAGGTATGCCGATTATAAACGATGCCTGGTCATTGGTCTGGAGGGATCGTTTTTCGACGGTATATTTGTCGGATTTGGCGATTACATTTAAGAATGTTATCAGGCTCTCCTCGGTTGTGCTTGCCTTTAGGTTCCATACCTGGATGTATTTCAGGCGGTCGGCCGTTTGGAGATCTGCATTCTCTTTGCCGGAGCCAGTAATCACAGCACGAGCAGGGCGTCGCTTGTGTGTAGTTTTTTTCTTCACAACTGTCCAGGGTTCGTCATCTTGTTCGTCTTTTTCGTCGTTGTTTGGAGGTATCGAGGTATCATCAATCGAGGCAACGACGTTATGAGTGACGCAATCAGCTACCGGTTTAGTAGGCTGTGGCTGTGAGGATACTTGGGGGTATAATTGAAGCGACGCTTTTGGCAGGTTCGCCCGTTTCGTGGCCGCACTGAAAGTCCGTTGCTGATCAGCTTGTGGAGTGATGGCGGCCGGCTTGGCAGTGGACGCGCGCGATGTCCGGGCAGCGGCGGCAGCTCGCTTTGCTGCAGCGCTCTCACCTGTCTCGGCTAGACGGGCTGGTTTGCGCGGGCGCTGCGGCGCTGCTGGTGCCGACGGAGTTGCTCGCGGAACTTGTCGGGTAGATGGAGATTCCGTAGGAATAGCTTGTCCACTTTTTGCACCAGTTAGAAGCAAGATTGTTGTATTTTGTGCTTCAATCTTAGCTTCTAGAGCACCAACTTTTTCCACTAGCACGGATATTGTCGTTGTCAGATCGCGAATGTTACTTTCAAGGTCTTTTACAGTCATTTTAGATTTTTAAATAATTTAGTACGGGGAGAGTGATGTGACGCGTGCGGAACCGCGTACCCGAAAAAACTGCTGGCCTTCTGTGAATGTAAATAAAAGATGAGTAAGCTGTATGAGTTTATCAATGACTCGTTGCGCACGGGACACGGGCGCAATAACTTGATCCAACTATTCGTTCTAACAAGTCGCCTAACCCGGATTCGTCGGTATAACGAGGTCGCTCTAGCCTAAAGATTTTACATTAAAAGTATGCTTAAAGGTCATAATGATGAGATGATCGAATCGGAATGAATGACTGATTCACAAAATGCTTCCCGTAGGGTCCAAATGTTTATGACCCCTCACCATCTGTGTGCCAGCGCACGAAATGATGTAACTTAAAATTCTGTTTTTTCGGGGGTTTGGGTTTTAATTTCAAATAATGCAGTGTTATCACAAAGAAAAGTAAAATTTTCTATGTATAACATTTGTAATATGAATAAGGTAGTATAATATTTAACCTAAAACTAAAAACAAGTCAATAAAATATATTTTTAATTTCATAAATTCAAACTCAAATTTTCACTTTTTTGAGATACGTAATTATCATCGAGCAACGACAACGTACTATGAGACGCCACTAAACATCATTGCGACATAACCCGACAAAATTATGTTGGTATACTTTTAGTACCAATAGATTGGGGTGTCGTTACTTTTTAATTATTCGGGTTATATTTTTATCGTTTATGTAGTACGAAGTCGTAGCGATGACCGTTAGGGTCTCCTTATCTGGCAAATACCCTACGCTACGTACAACAATCGCTAAGCACCTACAGAATCGCTTGTCCCGCCCGTGCAGGCTAGATTGCGCCGCATCACTACGCCTGAGAGCTTCTTTTACTCTGACATCACAAGGTCGTCCTGTAACTGTCTCGCTTGATCACGGGATCAGGGTTACCTACGTGTGATTTGTGTTTGTGAATTTAAGTCCACTCTGTGTAAGAGAGGTGTTATATTAGTACTTGATCAGGCTATTGGGAAATTCTTAGGCTAGGTAGGTACGCACCTTCTCACTTACGTAATTGTAAATTGTTTTATACTGGGTCTAAAGTGTTTACTTTTAGGTAAACAAAAAGGTATTCAATTAAAAAGGAATCGAATTTTATTTGTGAACAATTCCAAAATGTTAGGTACTTAAGTCATTGTTGTTGCAAAACTCATGAGAAGCGGCTAGCGCGCGAGGCGACTGGAGCCAAGCGAGCTGCATCATAAACTGAATTCCCGTCAGGCGCAGTGTGACCAGATTAAATTTTACGAAAATACCGAGGCACCTCAAAAAAATACTGAAATATACCGATTTACATAGGACAGATATACCAATAAAAATACTGATTTTCTTAACAGGTTTTATTTATTCATTTTCACAATAAATGTTAGAGTTATATTTTAACATCTTTTTCGAAGGATTAAATTTTACACAACCTCCTTCATCCTTAACACCTTGCTTTGTTTTTAAAATTGCTGACACATTTTTGTTTACAAATCTATTTCTTTGGTCCGTTTTTATTAAATTTATCTGTGAAAATATGCGCTCGCATGCAGCATTCGATACCGGTATACATAGCAGAGATTTACTAAAACTAGTTATATTTTTGTATTTTAACATGCCATCACTGTTAGAAATTTTCCCAACTTCCACCCAAAATTGTTCACATGAGATGGGTGAGCCAGTGCTCGAAGATTGTAACAAATCACTTACTTCGCGATCAAACTTTAGGGTTCTATATTCTTCGTCGATTAACTGCATTTGTTCTGGCTGTACTTCGCATGGGAAAGTTTCTATTACATTTCGTAAACTGCGAAATTCTTTATGCACGGCAGTGTGTGGGTCAAGAAATTTTAGTTCTTTAAAAACTGGATTTTCAAAAGGCAAACGTGATTTCAATTGCGTGCTTAGCTCAATTAAAAATGATTGGCACCTTCTGAAAAACTCAGCAATCTGTTCTTTCATGTTTACATTTCCCCTGTGTTTGATTAATTCTTGGCCCACTTGAATACCTAAGTACATATCTTTCAATGGCAAATAATTTACATGTGACTTTGGGTCTAAGGTAAATACATTTTCTGTATGTTTGATGTAATTAGTTTTCATGAAGCAACCCAAAATCGACAAGTACATACTAGATGCATCATCATACAGTCTATCAATGCACGGATAGTCGCCTTGAAAAATTACGTTAAATTTGTTTACAATCGGCAAAATGTAGTCCAAAAAGTGAAAGTACAATTTGTTTATATCAGTGGTAAAAGAATTATATAAAAATTCTGATGACATATTGCGATCACTCAAGTATTGGTCTTGAAAGAACAATTGCAATGCCCTCCACTGCTCAATTATTCTACTAATACAGGCATGAAGTGAAAGCCACCTTATGTCGTAATGACGCAAGATTCTGTGATTTTCAGTGTCTGTGAAATTTTGGAACTCAGCAAATTCTCTTTGACGCTTGCTGCTTTGAGAAAAATATCCATATACTTCTTTTACTATTTGTTCTAAATTTCTAGGCAGTATTTTACAGGCGTGGCTAACACTTAATGCTGCAGAGTGACAAACACATTTTATGAAAAAGCACTTTGGGTTTACTTCTTTAATTTTTGCAACAATGCCAGAGTGTTGACCAAACATCACATTCGTAGTATCAGCAGCGAATCCTATTACGTCTTTTATTTCTAAACCTAATTCGGATAATTTTGATGACAACGAATTAAATAAATGACCTGCGGTCTCACCACTTAAATCAACTAAATCAAGGAATTTGGTTTGTACAGTACATTTAGTTTCAGAGAAGTATTTAATTACTATCGCCAATACTTTGACTGTCGCAACATCTGTACTCTCATCGATTATAATTGAATATACTGGTTTACCTGAAGGAGATGCAGTACGAAGTATGTCCTCAATCATATCTTTTTCGAATTCGGGTCCTAAAACATTATAAGTTATAGCAGCTGCTTTGGTTCTCTTGCAGGAAAATTCTTTCGCAATATCGGAATCGGTAAAACACTTCACTAGAACTTCACTAAGATGGTCCATAGCTCTAAATGGGATATTGTGTTCCGACAGAAAACTGCATAAACGCAGCTCAGCTTTCTTGACTTCGTCTTTCAGTGGGGCCTTTTTGAAAAATGTATCAACCTGAAAATTAAATGAAAAAATACTTGGTTATTTTGGAAACAAAACCAGGATGATTAACTTTGAATTAAAATATATCAAAACTCCTTGAACTAGGTAAGTAAAGCGAGTTATGCTTACCTTTGACTGTCCTTTATATTTTATCAAGTTCGATTTATGCTTTTCAGTATTTGCATGCTGTTTTATAGATGCTAATCTACTTTGCAGTTTCGCATTGCATGCTTTACAAAATGCGGTGAACTCATCATCTTTATAACGTGAAAGCCACGAAGAAAATTCCGGAATTTGTTCCCACTTAGCTAAATAACTTTGCTGAAAACTAGACATGCTGTCCGGATGGATGCAACTAAGTAAATAAAAATAACGAAAATCGCAATCTATTTATATGATGACAAAAACATCTCCTATTTTGGGGAAATTCCCGAATTATCGAAAGAAAGTCCTCAAAGATTAAGTCGAGTGCAGAAGAGACAATCATTTCACTTGAACCGTATTAGACGATTTAATACTAGTAATTAAGTATCTTTTATGTCTAACTACTACCTATTCATGCAACTGAAAACTTAAAAACTAGACGTTGTTTTGAAAATTATAGATAAACTAGCGGTCCGTCCCGAATTCGTCCGGGTAGACTGATATTCATGAAACAAACGGATTTGAATGTATGAAATCTGGAAATTACACTATATCTAATGTTGCAAACCGCATTAAAATCGGTCCAGCAGTTGTAAAGTTTTAGGCGAACATACATTGTGCAACTCTGATTTATACTACGTATTGATTGATAATTGTATAGGTAGTATTACAATACTACAACGCCGGCGACGGCCGTCTTTCTTGTCATATCTGTAACTTACTCATCTTTGCTCATAGATAACATGTATAAACTAAATCCGGGAAAGCCCCCAGCCAATGTTCGCGTTCCGGGGAATTCCGCAAACATTGTCCCAAGGACGATCACTCACTACGGTGTTGCCATAACGTCAACCATAATATACCCAAAAATACTGACTCCCAGCAATATACCTGAAAATATACTGATGTTCGGAAAAATCGATGAAATATACTGAAAAAGTATTAAAATACTGAATCTGGTCACACTGGTCAGGCGGGTTGGCCGGATAAAAGTACCTAAACCCCTGACTCAACCTCCTAAAAACCTCAAAATTACCTCACACGGTTGTACTAATGTAAATCTTTGCACGTGCAAACCATTAGAGAACCTCAATTATAAAATATCTTGGCATAATTCTAATGAAAATTTAAATTTTAAAACACATATAGTAACTTTAAGTGCTAAAGTTCGAAAATTTATATACGTGGGGCGCACTGTAAGTTTCCGGAATGAATATGAAAAAATACTATTAAAGGTACAAAATTAATTTATTGTTTTTCAAAATAATCTCCCTTGGCGTCTATGCACTTTTTCATTCGATGAAACCAGTTTTGAAAACTTTTGTGCCACTCCTCTGTGGTGACCTCTGAAACGTGTTTTTCATACTCCTCGACAGCCTCTTCTGGTGATGAAAATCGTTGACCGCGTAATTGGTTCTTAATTTTTGGGAACAGAAAAAAGTCACAAGGTGCCAGGTCGGGACTGTATGCAGGATGACTCATGAGTTCTACATTTTTCGCCTTCAAAAATTCGTTTGTCTGTCTGGCCGTGTGAGAACTAGCATTGTCGTGGTGCAGGAAAATACGGCGTTTACGGTTATTTTTACGGAGTTCGTCAATAACTTCCGGCAAACAAATGGTCGTGTACCAGTCACTATTCACTGTACGACGATTCTCTAAAGCAACAGTAGCCACGTGTCCAGTTTTATTAAAAAAAGAAGCAATCATCCGCTTAGATGCACTTTTCACGCGCGCCACTTTGGTTGGTTTCGGCTCATCTTGAAAGACCCATACGCTCGATTGCTGCTTTGTTTTGGGATCGTAGCAATAAATCCATGTTTCGTCACCTGTTACTATGTCCCACACCAAATTTGACGCACCTTCGTTGAATCTGGTAAGCATGGCACTGCACCAAGTGACGCGGTCCGTTTTTTGAGCCTCGGTCAAGTTGTGTGGGATCCACCGCGAGCACAGCTTTCTCACACCCAAATGTTTGTGTAGGATTAATTGTATTTGACTCATGCCTATTTCTAAGGATGCGCGAATTTTATGGTAGGTCACATGCCTGTCTGTTTCAATCATACGGCGCACAGCATCGATGTTTTTGTTGGTCACAGCGGTGGACGGCCGACCATCGCGAGATTCGTCACTGAGATTGATACGACCACGCTTGAATTCTGCAAACCAGCTATAAACAGTTGTCTTGCATGGTGCTTCATTGCCAAAAGCTGTTTCAAGCCGAGCGATGCTCTGTTGAGCTGTCAAATTACACTTAAAATCGTAGAAAATCATACTACGAAAATTTTCCCGAGTTAAATCCATGTTGATGCAGACACACAATTTTTTAAATGGCGCCACAAGGTAAAAACAAAAGGCAGTCAGATGAAACAAACTGCATTCTACAGCCAAAGAGTTCTATTTTCAAATGTTGCAATAAATTTTTAAATATTGTTTATGTAAGTGGCCAGTTCCGGAAACTTACAGTGCGCCCTATGTATATATTTAAAAATCTACGAAATATCGCTGCCTCAGTGCTTGAATGGTCAACAGACCACTGAGTGAATTTCACAGGAAACGTTTATTTTGTTTGACATTGTTCTAAAGCAAAGTCTACGGAAATCTACGGAATGAAAGCATTGTCTAAAGGTGCCCAGTAAGTCAAATACATAATTTGAACAGATATGTAAGCTAAGTACTGAGTATTTCAAATTTAAAAGTGGATGTTGAACAAAGTGCCGCTGTAAATATTACGCAGTTGTAACTTTTAACTATTATATAAGATTCTTAACTTTATATTTTACTCTATAACTTGAAATTTTACTATAAATTTAAATTAAGTCTAATATTTTAACTGTATGTAAGCACATAATTACGGAACATTTTTTTTGTTAGACAATACTGTTGCATATAAGTAGGGAGGAGCGTATGTTACTTATTCCAAAACGCAGGGGAAACTCTACTTTGGGGAGTAACGACTCTCATATTGTCTGTACAAATGTATCACAAAACTGTAGCATTGTTACTGAATAAACATGATTTATGATTATTATGTTTCAGTCTGTGTGGGTCTTGAGATTCGAAGCCATCTTGTTAAGCACTCAGCACGAGCTCGCACCGAACCTTTGAAGTTACCGACTCGCCGCAGATCGGACGCACCACAACGGGCGTGTCTGCGCTACCACGGACGATACTCTTCCCAGGTGCGTCGGTGCGGGCTGGTTCGCGTCCGTAAGCCACCTTAAGCTAGGCTCGTTTTCGGGTGTCCGGCGGCAGACCAAAAGGCGCGCAGCGGGGTTGAAAACTATTGTTTGTTGAAATGCGTTTGCGAGATCTCGGGGGTGGATGGGCACTATAGACAAGTCCGTTCGGTCCGGCAACACAAACGCTACTCCCGGTCCAAATTGCATTTATCCATTTAATAATTATTTGTAAACATTATATACTTCATTGTAATTAACAATACTTATACTTTTAGTGGAAAAGTAAATCTCATTGTAATTACAAGTTCACATATTATTAAAATAAATATTCATTTATTAGGAACTAGAGTATCCGGAAGCAGTTCAAAGTAGTGCTTGCTTATTCCAATTACCATGTAATAATAATTTGTAAAAATTAAAACCTTCATTGTAATTAAATAAACTTTTACGGCCTTACTAATAAAAATGTTATTCACGGTTTAACTTATTCAGTGTTTTGTCCTTTTCATACGTCGAGTAAATGTCAAATGTCAAAGCAAGACAAAACACTGTGTAAGTTAAACTGAGAATAACTTCTTTTATTAGTAAGGCCGTTAGAGGAAAAGTCAATCTCATTGTAATAACAAGTTCACATATTATTGAAATAAATATTCAATTATTAGGAATTAAAGTATATTGTAATTTATCGTTTAAGTAAAACACGTTAATTATCTATAGTAATGGTTTACCTCTGGATATACACTACTGATGAATTTACTAATACTCAAAAAACTTTAATTTTACCTAACAAACATTGTATCCCCAAGTACAAAATATTAATTTCGGAATTTAATAGAACCCTGTTATTGGTATTACATTACGAAATTAATAAAACATACTTGAAATTAAAATAAATTGTAATTTTCAGTTAATAAACCATAGATATCAATAAAATTAAATTTTTCGTATTTTATAAATCATGTTTTTAATTACAACGATATTTTTTCTCTCCGTGTGTATTGAGCTAGATTAATACCATACAGTCCCGCCATTTAATTAATCTTGAAAATTGTAATATCCCTTTTTCGACTAAGTCGTTTTAACATGGTTTTTAAATTGCTCAAATGGCAATTTCAAAATCTCCAGAGGTACGTTCTCCCCAAGTTCCCAATTCCCTCTAATTAAACTGCGGCTAATGCAGTTAGTTACACGAGAAGGACTAACGTCTTTATTCAATCAACACTAGTTTAGTTTACCCCATGTACAACATAGATGACAGCACAAGGCTCACATTGTAGATATTACTTAACACCCTTTTTAATGAGTGATCAAGATTGTTTTTATTGTTAGATATAGTGATAACAATAAAAACAATCTTGATCACTCATTCATCATTATGGGCATGGAGCAGATGACTGCGCCACGTTAAACGACTCTCATGGTTACATCATGGATCAACTTCGCGTGTGGCACCGTGCGGCGAGCGACAGCAATAACAGCAGTGATTCGCCCGCACCTACATCGCTTATCACCACCGGATGAACGTCCATAGAATACAGTATCAACAGAAGCGACAGTGAATTTAGCAGATTAAAAAAATCTACCGAGTGCAGAACCCTAAATGCGGATCACCGCAATAAGTAAAATCGCGGTTACCAAAAAAACACTTACTTATTTATACCTAGTCGGTCCATAAGTTCTGTCACAAATATTTTGCCGCATAGTAAATAATACCAAGTTTTATTTTATTTAATACTATATATGGTTTGATAGCTCATTAAATACTGATAAATTAGAACGATTATTGGATTTAAATGCTTAAAGCCATATTACACAAATGCAAGTTTCTTCAGAGATTTTGCACTGTTTTACCCAATCAAAAATACGGACGTGATTCACTTTATCTTTTTCCATGACTCTTAAAACCTTTCAAACTTACGTGAGATTTTAGTCAGAACCCTCCCTAAACCCCTTACCTTCATTTTGAAGCATAAGATAACTAAGTCTGGGTAAAACTAATTTTCATATTCACATTTTACGTAGTGTACTTGTTGCCCACAAGATCATTTTTATACGTTTTTCTGAAAACGAAAAAAGTACGTAAAGTTCTCTTTGGGAGCAGTTGGAACTGAAAGCTAACAGAAAATCAAATGCTAGTTGTTAAGCATGGTCTAAAATCGAGGTTTCAGAATAAATAAAAAAACCTTGTTGGTTATCTGGAACACTGCTTTTTTATTAAATTTATGGTAAGTGGTATTTTTGTCAGTTGCGGCGTGTTTTGGGTTCGCGATTGTCTCAAGTTATATGTTTTTTTGTCATATTGCGATAATCGTAAAAAATGTATTGTATTGCAATTTGATTCGTATAAAATAAGCTTTTTAATCATGTATAATACGAATAAGAAAAGTTTATTGTTGAGTTTTATCTATCAAAAACCTTGTGACAGAACTTAAGGACCGACTAGGTATATACCCAAACTAATAAAAATCATATGCATTTGAACCAGGGTAATATTTGACAAGTGACAATTATGCCGAAATACAATAGTAATTTATGTGATTGATACATAATGAAGGGCATTAAAACTCGAGTGTGGGGTCATGAAACGAGTCGAAGGCGAGTTTTAATGCCTAATTATGTACAGTTACATACACTAGTTTATCTACACACAATATCGCTCTCGTTGATGTGTTCAGGAACCGCATGTTCGACTGGCATTGTGGCACTGATCATTGCTCTGCACTTGTTTAGCTTGTTCAGTAATACCATTTTCACAGACAAACTAGGGCGGGCGGCGGCGTTCGAAATGTGAATGTCATGATAGGTCGAAATATAGAAACATTATAGTCATAATGTATCAATATTCAGATAAGAAATGAGTTTTTACCAAGTAGTTGTCATTAATTATGCTGGTCATAACGCAGTAAAGAGGGTTTATGATAAGTGTGTAGATAAACTATCGAATGCGTAGTTTTTCTTTATTACAGATTAAAAAGAAATGTTACATTGCCTATCTGGACTGTCTTTATAAAAATAAATCTGAAAACGATCCTCTCTGTCTATTATACTTTTTTTTTTTGTAATACAAAAAAAAATGTTAATATTTCTAATAGAACTGCTCAAAATTCACATCTAACAGATTTTTAACTGAAACAACTATCCTTTATTTTAAAGGCAATACAATAAGGATACATATAATTAATATAATGACATACACAGAGTTCATTTTGTACGAATAAAATGCAATGTCTGCAATCGCAGATTGATTGTAGTCTTTGATTGATACAACTAAATGGATGACTCCCACATGTTTTTTATCATAATATATATCATAGAGCACTCCAGATCAAGTGTCAATAAATAATCACAAATAAGTTTGCAAACGAAGGTTCAGACAAAACGCTATTTAGGCTGATGAAACTTTAGGCAGATTAAAATTTAGCTTGAATACAAAGAGGACATACTGCGGAATAGGCATCAAGCTAGTTTTTTATGACCTTAAGGCATTACGCTACTTAAGTCTCTTTACGAATTAGGTACACCCTCCTAGAAGGAACTGAACTACGAACTGAAAGTGATCTGCAATCAATATGACAATGTGTCTTTTCTGGACCTGGAATACAGCCGGTTTCTCCCAAGAGGTAACCACTTTACAAAGAATCTGAGTGGGCATCTTCTAAGAGAGTTACTTATATGAGTTAATGTCCCTTCTCCTGCCGCCAATCGACTGCGCAAATTCGACCATGTCTCTCAATTTCGCAAAGAGTTGGGGTGGCTTCCGATTCATCGTCGCCGAGACTCTCATATTCTTTTTTATCTTTTCAATATATTGAAAAATCCGCGCTACCCCAGCTACCTTCGAGACCGCTTTGAGTATCTCTTTTCAGGAGATCGGCAAAGGAGATCTCACACGGTCTCACTCTTAGCCACTCCAAGGCATACCACTTCCGCATATGAGCACTCCTTCAGGTTGCAGGCTGTCCGACTGTGCAACGCACTTCCTTGTACGATAAGAGACAGCCCCAATATTTTCGCATTCAAAAACCGGGTAAAAGAGCACTTCCTCTCTCTTTTGTGATAGTTGTAGTATGTATATTATTATTATATGTAAACTATATGTACAGATTTATGTATGTATTGATACGAATTTAGTAGTTTGGTATATACGAGTATGTATTTTATTATTGTTTAGATAGTGTGCACTGCCTACCCTTTATTGATAAAATATCCTGTCATGCCCTGGTTTGCTGGAAGAAATCTCTTTTTAGAGATAAGCTCGTCTTAATGTATCTTTTTTAAATAACTGTGTGCAATAAAGAATTATGAATAAAGAATTATGAATTATGACGATATGAATTATTATAAATAATATGCATAAATAAATAATAACAAAATAATTAACAGAGAGTTCTGTATCTTGCCATGCAGTCTTGTCATTTATGAAAACTTGAACAATGTAAAATCCCTTTTTAGACAAAGTCCTTTTTCCATGGTTTGAAGAGTCCGAAACGTATCACCAACAGTCACTTCTACTTTGGAATATTCACCGACACAACATTTGGACTTCCTTCGCTTCTCCACAACTATGTTTCACTATAGGTTTCACCGACATAACACAGCGCCACAGAACTACTCGCCGATAGATTGTTTCACATATCATCTTTTCGTCAATACTACTATTCATCATCGAACGTTTCGTTAACAGAGCTTATTAGGGTTCCGTAGCCGAAGGGTTCAAACGCAGCCCTATTGCTGTGACTCACATGTCAGTCCGTCCGTCGTCACGCCAGTCACACAGGTTTTACAGCCAAACGGATAAAGCTACAAATTTTCACAGCATATACCTATATATCTTGTTTACCCTAAGCTATACAAACTTAAATTTTTTTTTTAAATGTTTTAAGGGGGGTCTCCCATAAAGCTAAAAATAAGCGCGAAAAAATATTTGACCTACCTGATCGAATGGTGTATGTAAGTAAAACTGGCCGTGCGAAAAGCAGTCTCCCCTAAGATCAATTCCTGCTGTTTCTGTGACTGACTCTGAGACTTATACAAATATTCATAGAGGTTAAACACATAATCTCCCTCTTTTCCCGCTTCGCTGCAGAAAGATTCCTCAACCAGTAACGCCGAATGTGGAGTCCTATTGTATTAAGCAGGACTTAGTTCGTAACTCGAGTTCAATCATCATTGCGAAACAGACCTTAAGAGGGAACTGTAGTCTTTTAATTTCTAATGGGTACTCCGACGTTATAAGGGGTAACCGCGGTACATACACAGATTGACCTTGATCACAGCCAGTAAATACAATGGCCTCTACCACGTTTTTATATAAGTATACTGTACGCGTAACCTGGTCTCATTACACAACTTAGGTGGATTAAGATTTCGAGATAGCATGAGTGGAGCACCCACTATGAGTATAAGTGTGTGAGACGGTATACCAGGTGGGTTGAGCGCATTTAGAAACTCCACAGGATATCTACAGTATCTACAGACTTGTACTGGTATTCTGCACCTTCGAATAACTTCAAAAAAATGTCGTTAATGACGGAAGCCTAATCGTTTTCAGGAGTCAGAATCGCACGTTCCCACAGCTTGATGGATTTGTTGGTAATTTGTGGACATCTAGTTTGTGGATATATTTGGGCTATTAGGTCATCAAGAGTTGACACAACTGAGGCTAGATTTGGTGGAATTGTAATCCTGCCTTCACTTTCCGGATATTTTCCATTTCCTATTTTAAGGATGATATCGGAGAATTGTCAATCGCAAACATTCAAGTGCACCAGCATGTTTTTCTTAAGGTGGAGTTTTTTTATTAAGGACCAAAGATTTGACGCAAGCTTTAACTTCGTCAGATCGGGTTGCCCTCGGCACTACCAGCAGAGTCTGACGGAAGTCTTCAGCTAACAACACGGTAACTCCACCCATCATGTTGTCGTTTCCTCTGATGTCGTTAAGAGTTCTGTTTAGTGCTTCAAAACCCCCTTTATGCGCCATTGTGCTTTCGTCCCAAACTATAAGGTAATAATCGCTTAGTACTTGGACCGTATTACTCTGCTTTGAAATGTTGCAGAGTGGAGTTTCGACATGAATAAGATTTAGCGACAGTTTGAAGGCAGCGTGAGCTGTCTTGCCTCCCTCCAACAGTGTTGCTGCGATTCCTGACGATGCAACAGCTAAGGCAATGCCACGATTACTCCTTACTTTTGCCTATAGCAAATTGATAAGAAAGGTTTTTCCAGTTCCTCCAGGAGCAACCAGGAAAAAGAGTTGTTCAATTCCTTTGTCAATATTGCCAAGTATCTGTTGATAAATTTAAAGCTGTTCATCTGTCAGTAACTCTTCATTATATGATACCATCTTTCCAGGGCGCAGGGATGACAATTGGTCTCCCTCAGATATTCTCGGCTACCCAAAGATGCTGCAGATCTTTTTGCCAAGTTTTGTCCTGTTTGGGCTAACACTGCATCCTCGATCAATATCAAGCATCTGTTGTAGACCTCATCTATGAGCAGCTGCGCACTATCTTGCAAGTTTTTCTCAAGTTACGGCAACTTGATATCGTCCGAGAGACTGTCTTTGTGTTTCTCCCAAAGGCTTAAAGGATCAGAGAGTTGACAGCTTTAAGAAGAATCGCATTTTGTAGTTTTATCTAAGGTACTGTATCAATGCTTTTCGTCTTCCAGCAATCCAAGGGAGTTGCATGCAGACTGAAATGTTGAATGGAGGATACCATATTCACAGTCTTCAAGTCTTCAAAGCTTGTTGGCCTTCTTACCACATGAAGCAGCGGCGTAGGTGGTAGCACTCGGTGTTGTTTGGATGAATCGTATAGACCCTGACTAGAGGGTGCTCTTGGCCAGCCCTCTACAACTTTCCCCTTTTTTCTTCTAGTTTTTTTTTGTTGTTCCTGACAAAGTACATTAAGAGTACAACAGCATCTTAGCAAATTTGTCCGTTTTGCAGATTTCAAAAATAGCTAATAGCGTTGTCTGAGGAGGGTTTTTTATTTTATCTGACAGGTTATCAGAGGTGAAGTATACACGCTGACGGTTTCAAAATGAACAGCAAGATGTAAGACAGAGGGAAGCCTTTCATGAATGGGGAAGGTTAAGATCCTCCAAGCTGCTTCGGAACTGCTTATGTAACGGCCGCTTTCGTAGATTTTCACCTCATCTTTCTCATTCTCCAGAGTAAAGGCAGCTTGCACACTACCCTCGTTCACATACTTACACATGTATTCGATAGATTTAACAGAGTTTCAGTACTCCACATTAAAACCCACATCACCCAGCGGTTGTCCAACTCAATTTTGTTAATTTTTATTTCGTGACCACCGTCAACTGGAGAACTCCTCCTATATTTCGGGTATCCATCGTCTCCTGGTGGTGGTGTCCTTTTAAGAAGTGGTCGAGGGTATCTCTTACTACAACTACCATTTTTCATGCAAGGTGATTTGTAGTTGAAACTACCGCAAGGACCATGTATCATATTAGCCTTCACAATATCGTAGAGGAGTGAGTCTTGCTCTGGGTCTGGTATTTCGGCACAAATAACATTGTCAATATTGTCTGGGGTGACACGCTGCTCAAGCCATAGTAAGATGTGAATGTGAGGAAGACCCCTTTATGCCATTCCACTGAGTATACTAAACAACGCATATCCCCAAACAGATTAGCTTAGTTTAGAAGAGACATCATCTTTTTCACTTTAAGATGGATGGAACCACAGGCTGCGGCATATAAAAACCCTCCCGAGCAAAATCGCTCTGAAGACGGAGGAGTGACTCGCTTAGTGAATTCGCTCGATAAGTTAATAAACAAAGTGAACCGAACAAACACGGAACTGACGGCCTTCCACGGCAAGTCATATTTAGATTGGTTAGCTTTAAAAAGAGTTTACGAAAATAAATAATAATATAAATAAAATAATTACGCTCATCGACAAAGATAATATAGTCCGCCGAGTAATCGTACCTTCTACTGGCAATTGCAGTCGGTAAGAGAAGCTATAGCAGTTTGGATCCCACTGGATACCTAAAACTTTTATAAAACCGGAACCGTCCGTATCCGCGGCAAATGACCGAAGAGTCTCCAGGTGGTCTGACGGGAAGCCGTCCAAAAGTTCCGGCATGTTCGTCGACCATTTCCGCAATTCATAGCCGGCCGTGCCCATGAGCGCCACCAGCTCATCCCGCAAGTCCCTCACGGCGTCCAGCGTGTCCGACCCTCCGGTAAAATCTTCCACATACGAGTAGCTTTTATGACGTAATAACCGAGCCGCGCGTGGGTACCTACATTCTTCGTCACTAGCCAACTGATGCAAACACCGAATTGCAGTGAACGGGCTCGACTTTAAACCGTAGGTATTTGTTGTTAACTCGAGTACAACCACCGTGACCGTAGGAGCCAAACCGTAAATTTAACCGGCAACTTATCAATTACTAACTTACTGATACCCCCAAGCTAAATACCTAATGAAAAACCGATCCGGCTCGAAGGACCAAGTTTTATGTTCGTATAAAGAACCCTTCGACAAGCTAGTGGTACGCCCCAGGGGTAACAGTCCACGGCATTGCATCTCCTCAATATGAAATAAGCCACTCACCTTGATTGTTCCTGGCACGCCGTCAGAACACTCCAATATCTGGGTTTCGGGTCCGAGCTGGCCAGCTATCACACATATGTCACCATAAGGTTTGACACTCCTATTATAAATACACAAAACACCCAATACAGTCCAGCTTGAATGGTTGGAGATTTTTTCTTCCGCCGGAACCGAGATACGCATCCGATGTGGGAGCCGGTGTAGGACGCACTTGGCCACTTGAGGTTTGTGTCGAGCTACCCTCAAATTTCTTCACGCACCGGTCCGCCGCAGTTATTTGACTTACCCACATATTAAAGAGTATTTGGAGATATGGTGTAGTAAGTAAAGATATTACTCGGAGTGGACAGAATAAGATGATTTATTTACAGAAAATATGCCTACTTATATACAGAAAGAGGTACTGATCGGGGAGTCCGCGGGGCGCGCGGGGAACGACATCACGCGATCCGCGGGGGGGGCGACCCCCGCGCCGCTGACGCGCGGTCGCAAGTTAAATACTCGTGGCGCGGGGCCTCGTTCCTTTGCGTACCATCGTCGACGCCCCCCGCTACGTGAGGAATGCGACGATCCAGAGGGACCTCAGATGGGAACCAGTGGACCAGTTTGTCCAGAGGCTGGCGAAGGGCATGTTCGCGCGTGCGGATAGCTCACATCATCCGCACATCCGCGACATGGCGCCGTACCACGCGCGTCCGCCCGACCGCCGCCGCCTGCCACGCGACCTGGTTGCCTAGCCGGCGATCATCCAAAGGAACACCCCTCGTGAGAACATCTCCACCGCCCGCGAGGGCCCCCCGATGACCTGTCCATAGGAGTGGACAGAGGCGCTTCTTCAGGAAGAGATCCGATGATCTGACCCTGACTCCCCACGCCCCAGAATGGGTGCGTGAGAAGATTACTTGACTTGACTCGTTCCTTTTCTGCGCCCGGACGTCGAGCGAGCTGCATCTCCGCTATCGCCGTGCCGCGTGGTCGTCGCTGCTGCCGCTTGCTTCAGCTCGCTGTTCAGCTGTTCTTTTCAGAACTCCATTCCTTGTTTCTATAACTTGCAACCGATGTGTTTCTTATAACATTGCGAACAGTTCTTTTCAGAACTCCATCTTTGTTTCTTGCAACCGATGTGTTCAATAAAACATTGCGAAATACTTGCTGTTGTTTACTGATGTTATTGGTAATGGTAAGGTGTTGCTTGCTGGTGTTGCTTGCTGGTACGGTAAGGTTCTGTAAGGTTGTTGTGGTAAGCAGAATGTGTGTAAGTAGCCACAGTATTCCCCCCTCAAGCGAAGCGTACAGGAGGCTTGATTATTCTGCCCGTGCGTGTTTGTTTGATTGCGGGCGGTGCCGATGTCGCGGCGCTTGGAGATTGCTGACTCGTAGGTATTTGCTGGACTGGCATTGTAGTTGCGGCTTCATTTTCGCTGCTAATTACGTATGCGGGCTTCAGCCGGTCGATTGAGACATTTGCTTGACGGCCAGGTAATTGTATCTTGAATATCTTGTGGTTTCGTTCGACGACACGATAGGGTCCTGTGTAAGGTGGCTGTAGAGGCTTGCGTACCGCGTCGACTCGTAGAAACACGTGACTGCATGTGTGAAGATCTTGATGAATGAAGATGTGTGGCTTGGCGTGGTGAGGTTTCGTGACAGGTCGACAACGCTCGATCGCGTCGGACAGCTGCTCCACGAAGTCGTAGTTCATCGCCGTTTGCCTCGGTGCAGAAGTGAAGAATTGTCCCGGCAGGCGGAGTGCGCGACCGTAGGTTAGTTCGGCCGGGCTAGTGTAGGTATCGGCGCGCGTCGCGGCTCGGAGTCCTAGTAGCACGGTCGGTAGGTCTTCCATCCACTTGTTGGTGTTCTCCAGTCTTGCCATTAGCTCTGCTTTTAGTGAGCGATGCCAGCGCTCGACCATGCCATTGCTCTGCGGGTGGTAGGCGGTGGTCCTTAGTCTCTCTATCCCAAGTAGTTTGGTGAGTGCGGAGAATAGGTAGCTCTCGTACTGCCGGCCTTGGTCCGTGGTCAGGGTGGCAGGACAGCCATGCCGAGAGAACCAGCCTTCGTACAGGGTCTTCGCAACGATTTCTGCAGTGATGTCTTGCATCGGGAATGCTTCCGGCCAACGGGTACATCTGTCGATTGCAGTGAGTAGGTATTTATGTCCGCTCGATGAAGTAGGTAGCGGTCCGACGATGTCAACGTGAATGTGTTCGAAGCGCTCGCTCGTAGGTAGTGTAGCGATGCCACTTGAAGTGTGTCGTTGAACCTTCGCCCTTTGACACGACTCGCATGCCTTTGCCCAATTTCCGACATCCTTATTCATGGACGGCCAGAAATATCGCTGCTGCATTAGCCTGCGCGTCGTTCGTATCCCTGGATGGCTGACATTGTGCACGGTGTTGAAGGCGGTGCGTCGGTAGTCTTCAGGTAGGTATGGGCGGGCGTTTTCAGTAGACACTTCGCAGTATAGGCTGTGTGTTGAGAGCGGAATCACTACTTTCTTGATTTTTAAGCTAGGTTGTTGAAGCAGTTTAGGTATGTAGCTATCTCGCTCTTGCGCGCAGGAAAGTTCTTGATAATCGATCGGTGATGGGCAGGATACAGCTTCGATTCTTGAGAGCGTGTCTGCGACGATGTTCTCTTTTCCACTGATGTGTTGTAGATTTGTAGTGAATTCGCTGATGAATAGCAGTTGTCGCACTCGTCGCGGCGTGTCGTTGTCGGACGGCGGTTTGTTGATTGCGAATGTGAGAGGCTTGTGATCTGTGTAGATTGTTAGCTCGTTGCCCTCGAACATTTTTCTGAAGTGTTTTACTGCCATGTAGATCGATAATAGTTCACGGTCGAAGGTGCTGTAACGCTGCTGAGTCTCACTGAATTTCTTCGAGAAGTAGCCGAGAGGTTGCCAGACTCCCCGTACTCTTTGTTGAAGGACAGCGCCGGCACTCTTGTCAGATGCGTCGCACATGAGGGCGAGGGGAGCGGAGGGGATGGGGTGAGCAAGCAAAGCGGCGTTTTGTATGCTAACTTTGCATGCTTCGAATGCGGCCGTAGCTTCGTCGTTCCATTGAATTTTCGACTTGTCTTTCTTCTTTGAGTTATGTAGGTATGCGTTCAATGGAGCTTGTAGTGTTGCGGCGTGAGGAATGCTTTCACGGTAAAAGTTGATCATACCGAGAAAACGCCTGAGCTCTTCGATGGTCTCAGGCTTGGGGAAGTTATTGATTGCGGCGATCTTATCTTCAGGCGGTTTAATACCGTGCTTCGATACAGTGTAGCCGAGAAATTTGACTTCTTCTTTGCCGAGGACGCACTTTGAGGGGTTAAGTGTTATTCCGTATTCGTCGAGTCTTTGTAAAACAATTCGCAGATCTTGAACGTGCTGATCTTCGCTTGCAGACGCTAGGATCACATCGTCGATGAATGGAAATACGTAGTCTAGTCCTTGTAGTACTTGATGTATGAATCGCTGGAACGTTTGACCGGCGTTCTTGAGACCCGGGCACATTCGCGGGAATTCGAACAAGCCGTACGGTGTAGTGATGGCGGTCTTGTCGATATCGGCATCATATATAGGTAGTTGTGCATATGCCCGGTTCAAATCGATGACGGAGAAGATATTTTTCCCGCTCAGCTGGTAGGTGAAGTCTCGGAGTCGCGGTATTGGGTATCGGTCGGGCTTCGTAACTGCGTTCAGTCGTCTGTAGTCGCCGCACACTCGAAGGTCACCGTTCTTTTTAGGTACGACGTGTAGGGTGCCCTGATCTTTTGCAACCTTTGGGTATTCTAATGCGTCTTCGTGAGAGTGCTTTCGCTTTAAATGCTGACATTCGTGAAATGTTTCCGCAAATCAAAATAATTAAAAAAGATAGAGACGCGCAAAGATATCTGTGGCGAGATACCCGGGGTGAACCAATAAGAACATACCGCATGTCATCCATGATTTTACTGCCATACACATCAAAACGAAAAATGCTTTCGAATGGCAGGAAACTTATCCTGAGGCGGCTCGAGTAATCATCGACGACCATTACATGGACGATTGTAGGTATTACTAGCTTAGACGATATTGGCAAAGCAGCCAAGCTGGCAGCTGATATTTATACTGTACATGCTCACGCCGGTTTCCACTTCCTGTTTACGGATACCGCGCCGCTATAACTTGAGCGATCTCGAGGTAGTAGAATGCGAATCACAATCTGCCTTTGCTGCTGTGGCCTATTGGCGCTTTTTTTATGTGAATGGTGATGTAAGGCTCTCCCTCATCTGCAGTAAAGTCCGCGTGTCCTCAATTAGGCCTGTCTCTATGCCTCGTTTAGAACTTCTGGGTGCTCTAATGGCCGCGCGCCTTGCCACGTCGATATGCGAAGCACATCGATTGAAGCCAATGAGACGTGTTTTCTGGTGCGACTCAATGACTGCGCTGGATTGGCTTCGTAGTGATGCGCGCACCCTTAGTATCTCATAGAGTCGGCGAGATGCTGGAGCTTACAAACATCAGCGAGTGGCATTGGGTACCGAACCACATAAACGTAGCCCATGATAACATACGTGTCAAACGTTTTGTGCTCTCACCAGAATATCGCTGGATCTCAGGGCCTACCCTTCTCCTTTCCTCGGCCTGGTCCGCTGAACCTCAAATTAATCTCAGCGGATTAGGCCACGAAGAGTATAAAAATATCATTCATCTTATCACCGAGACTGATCTGCTCGCACCAGTCTCTGCGGATCTAAATCGATTCAGCTCATGACAGAGAATGGTGCGGGCAACGGCAAAGGCGTAGTATGAGAAGACGAGACGTAAACTTCAATCTTCCTCGTCTTGAAGGACTCTTATGTACCTTCCATCAAACTTGGACATCGTCTCCTGGTTCCTCTAATTCCCCCAATATTCCACCAAGAACAACCGCGACCGATTTACGCCTAGCCGAGTGCCATATTTTACGGAAAAGTCAACTGGATTTCTTCAAAGAGGATATTTTGCAGATAAAGAACCGAAACCCGTTACCTCGAAGCAGCCGCCTTTTCAAACTGTCCCCTTCATAGATGACAACGATCAAATTCGAATGTGCAGTCTTATAGTCGCAGCAACAGGCGTCACTGATGAAGTTAAACGACCGC
Organism: Argyresthia goedartella; assembly: GCA_949825045.1. Lineage (NCBI taxonomy): Eukaryota > Metazoa > Arthropoda > Insecta > Lepidoptera > Argyresthiidae > Argyresthia > Argyresthia goedartella. Next base: position 26,095,243 of record OX463812.1, on the reverse strand, counting down.
TGATATTAGACAGAAAACATCCAGCAGTCTCCTAATAGCCAGATGTCATCAAAAGGCTGGCCATGCGAACAAAGAAAAAGTCTTGAATGAAATCCACAAAAGATGAAATGCTGTCCGTGTAGTGGGCCATGACTGCCAGTTTTGAAAACTTCGCCGTGCCAGAACATTTCATCGATGGGAGATCTACCGGAATGTCGCTTGGCTTATCAATCAAAGGCCGTTTTCTTGCGTCGGGACTACTTTGGACCCGTACTTGTTTCTATTGGTCGAAGAAGGGAGAAGCGCAACATTGCCTTATTTACTTGCCTCGATGTCGCGGATGACCGCGCCGTACATTTTGAAGTGGTACACAGTTGTGACGACCCGAATGGCCGAGTCGGCAGCGACCCTGCCTACGAAGCCAAGGGTCCCGGGTTCGAGTCCCGGTGGGGGCAAATATTTGTTTGATGAAAACGGATGCTTGTACCCTAGTCATGGTTGTTTATCTATCTAAGTATAATATTTATCTATATAAGTATGTGTATCGTTGTCTAGTACCCAAGATACAGGGAATCCTAGTTTGGGGATCTAGATCAATCCTAGATCAATGTGTGTAAATAGAGTCCAAGGTATTACAATTACATTACAGTTTATCGACGGACACGGCCATGATGTGTCTACGCCTTTATATTGCTCGTCGAGGAACACCATAAGAGATCTGGTCAATACGCGAAGTGAAGCCCTCGTGAATACGCGACCACTTACGAATGTCTCACTGGATTCTGATGCTTATTAGGCTCTTACACCGGCCCATTTCATACGCTCATCTCCATCTGGGCGCCCTATTTCCGCTACCTTGACCGAGGCGGATCTTCTTTGCAGAAACCAGTGGCGCAGAGCAGTGAGACTAGCTGACCATTTCTGGAAGCGCTGGGTTAAGGAATACCTGTCCTACTTGTCACCACGTGCAGGAGGAGGGTCGCCGCCTGATGTCGCAGTGGGTGATGTCGTGATCGTTACCGATTCCAACCTACCTAGAGGTCCACGGGTGGCGTCACCGCAGTGGCCAGTGTACCCCGGTAGAGACTGAATAGTTAGAGTGGCAGATGTCGCTACCGCAGCTGGAGTTTTACGCAGACCCCTTAAAAAGCTTGCGAAAGTCCTCGTTTCTTTTTTTAAAAAAAGGGAGAATGTACAAGACTGCACAACCTTTTTTATGATCTTACCTTTTTTACTTATTTTGTATAGGATTCATTGATACTAGTTTGTCTATTTTTATAATTTGGGAGATTGCATTGTGTTTCTCCAAAAACCAGTGCCTTTTATTACAGTCGTCTATGATATACTACTTTAAATGATTTAGACGTTGCCTTGTTCAGTGCGACCTGAAAGTCTCTTACATGAGCATTAAACGTATGAGCATTTTCTGTAATTGTCTGACTAAGCCAGGTTTACATCTGGAAAGTTACTGCACCTCAATTGTACTTCTTTATCATCTTCGCCAATAAAATATATTTCCTTTCCTTCCTCCATCGAATCCTTTTGAGGTGCTATACCTGGCCTTGAACTTTAAAAGTAGGCATAAAACCGTATTTTACTACATATATCTGTTTAGTTTCGAACGACGTCATTTGAAATCAGCTATTATATTTACGAATACCGTTCATAAATCGGTCATGTTCTGGATGTATAGTCATTATCAAGCTGAAGAGAAGCTCGGAGAGCTGTATATAACGCGGGTGCTGCTCCTTACCAGCCATACAGCACATGCCGGGTGCCTCCTCCTTCCACTTGAGAGCATTGTACCACCGGCACTTGTTGCTCATGGAACCTAAGGCCACGGTTCTGTCGATTTCATAATCTGTATCGATGTCATACGCTAAGCCGGAGTGAGCCTTGGTTTTCAAGGCACGTCCTTTCTTTTCTACTTAAGGATTATTTTGCTCATATCGAGTTTGTGACGCCCTATGTACCTCAGGGTGAGCTTGCTGGTACCTAGCTACAGCTGCTCTATTTATGTCAGGGTGAGTCTGACGGTACCTAGCTACAGTTTCTCTATTCAAATCAGGGTGAGTTTGCTGGTATCTGGCCACAGCAGCACGGAGTATTGCTGTTTTTTTTTGCACATACTTTTTAGAAGCGTTTTTGAGTTGTTGCTTTCTAGTAGCGTCGGTGCACCCAGCACCTTTTTTTACGTCGAACGGTAAGAGATAATGAGTCTCGATCCTGTTCTGATAGGGACGGTGGTAAAGTAGGCACTTCACTTCTTCTCTCAGTAATCTTCTTGGCGACTACAGAGAGCAAGCTTGCAAAAGAGATTAGGATTACTGCTTGACGTGAAGTGCTTACTCAAGATTTGTGTTTAATAGAACCCCACCCATTAAAATACCAGTACATAAAGCGGACATATTGGATTTATATAGCATACTACATGCCCCCAGAGGTCGCCAACAAGTTGCTTGCGGAGGTTTCCTTAATCCTTCAGACCATACCAAATTTCAAAGATTTGGCACAAAGTGCTTGGATTCTTATGAATGTTGAATAATTTTCTTGTATCAATAAACTGAATGTGATATATTTTATGTAGTTACAATAATTTAAAATCAGTCTATAATAACAAACAAACATACATGAACACTAATATAAACGTAAGGCACTATTAGATATTTTAGTTTATTTCTGTGATTGGATTCTTTCAGAGCAGGGGTTTTTCAAAATCCAACAGATGGCGATGTAGACGACCTGTTTTTTGGTCATAGAGTAAATTATATGTAATGCAAAGAGATTCCATGCTCTCAGATGGCAGAGGTACGCAACCACTAAAAGAAGTTTCGGTAAAAAGATTGTGTACTGGCTGAACGTAACCTGTTATTGAAAGCTGTCAAGTTCAGTTTCGTTCGGTAGGTTGACTCCTAACGTAATACCCCTATATAGGCTACCTACCTATAGTTCGAGGTCTCCGAGTATTTTATTTACTTTATTTAGCAAACTACACAAGACAGCTTTCAATCATAGACTACTTTCAGCCAGTAGGTACAAAACCTTCATCACAAACCTTCTTTCACTACGTTCGTACGATTCAGCGGTTTTGTTCAGCCAGAACACAGACTTTTTTACCGAACCCTTTTTCGGTAGGTTACGTACCATACTTCTTCCTCATTGACCTATACCATCTGAGATTATGGAAACTTTATACCATATACTTTACTCTATGACCAAAAAACAGGCCGTCTTGAGAGTCATCTGTTGGATTTTGAAGAAAACCGTCTAGGAAAGAACCTAATTGCGCCTCTTCCCGCCATTACTCTCGCTTGGTGGCGCTGGCGTAGTTGGAGGCAGAGTTTCATTCATCTGAGGTTAGGTTCAAAAACATGCCACGTGATCTTTCAAATACACTCAAATGATGTTAGGATGCCATTTCATTTAAGAAGTAAGAAAAGTTTGATGATTTTGACAGACAGACAGCCTCCATCTACAATAAGCTTTTCAGACTAGGTGCCATTATTAGTTTAATTTGCTTTCTCTTCTCATTTTAAATTAATTAAGTTATACAGGGTGTTTGGTGCATCGTTTGCCAAATTAAATGGCGGATAGAAGGGGTCATTTGACATCTCCTAGGTCAAATTGGCCCAACGGATTTTTTTATTTTAATATTTTTTACTTTTTTGAAAAATTACTTAGAATTACTCCTTTAAACTTGAATAAATAAAAAAGTTATTGATAAAACTTGCAATTATTTACTGTTATTGGTTGTGCTGTGTTGTACAGTTCTTTTGTAGTCAAAAATACTGGAAATTTACATCTAGTTTTTTTTTAAATTTACTCAGAAATGTTTTTTCAAGTGACATTCTGTAACGAATCTTGCAATAAAAAAAAAATACGAGGCTTTTTTCTTGAAAGTTTAAAAAAAATTGCCGCTTCTATGTTCTTTCTAATAATGTATAATAATGCCATAAAAACCATTATTAAGTTTATTAATTTGCCAACTTTGTGTATCGGGCGGGAGGGCGCTACTCGTATTGCTGATTTCGAGAAGTTTTTGGCGGACTGGGCTGGGTAAGCCTTTGCCCAGCAGTAGGAGACTACCCAGCAAAAAACTGTAATTAGAGCGTTTTTCAAATATTTGTTTTTCTCGTGTTACTGTTTTTCATTCTTTGTGCTTTTGGTGTTGGTTAGAGCCGCGAACCTTTTAATGCTGTGGTTTTGATGATTAAATATTGTCTACATTATCTGATGAAGAATACGCGGAAATCTTTATGGCATATGGAAGCGCTAATGGTGTTGCACGAGAAGCGCAAATAATTTATCAAGAAAGATTTTCTAACAGACTTACCTTCCCGCCACACATTTCAAAACACATACCGATGCTTACGCGAATCTGGCAATCTAAGATGTAGTGTAACTAGAGGGATAGTGATTCGACATAACGTCGAATTGGACGAACAGATTTGGGCGCTGTTTGCGAACAACCGACCAGGAGCATTAGCAATGTTGCTCTATTGCTGGACATTTCAATCTGGAAGGTGTGGAAGGTTCTTCGGCAAAATGACAAACATGCATTTCATTACACTCCTGTACAAGGTACGTCTTTTCGTACAGAATTAATTAGGTATAACTAATATCACATTGCCTAAAACCAAATCCTGATTGATCCAATCATCACTGTCTCACGGGCGCTCCATGTACGAAAGATATGGAACAAAGCGCCCGACGCTTTTTTTCACAATAATAATAGTATTTTTTATTCATTATTGTTTTAAGGTTATATTAAAAATTATTTTTAACTTTTTAGTTCGAAGTGCTTTTTTAAAAGCGTGTTTTTTAGTTTTTTTAAACTATATTTATTTAGTAAATGTCCTACCAGAATTGTTGGCAGTGGTGCCACTTTTCAATGAAGACGGCGTCTTCCAGCAAGACGTTTGTCCAGCTCACTGGAGAACTGCAGTCAGGGAATACTGATAGTGTTTTCCCAAATTCGTGAATAGGGAGGGATGGATCTATTCCATGGCCTCCACGTTCTCCAGACCTGACCCCTTTGGACTTCTACATCTGGAGACGGGCGAAAGAGTTAGTCTACGCTACGGAAGTCGAATCTAGAGAAGATTTATCCCAACGGTTACAATCAGCATTCGCCGTAATTAAGGCCCAAGATCACACAAAACCACTGAAGAGCGCTTTGGCAAAAATAATAATTAAATTATTTCCACTATATTCATAGGTCTCAAAAAATATATGTTATTCACAAAGAGATAATCTAGTTGAAATAATATGTCGTAACCGGATGGGACCAATTTGCCTCGATCGTAAGAAAACCTGAACAAAGTCTATATTAAAAAGGAGATACAATAATTTTAATATAAAATAACTGATTTTTGTCATAATTTTAATACCTAAATTTTCCTCTTTTAAAGCTCCGTATCAATCCTTAAATTTTATCAATTAGCTTATTTCCGTTTTTCAGTAAATTCGAAAAAACACCTAATTATTAACGTCTCCGGGCGGCCCGAAACTAATCCGCGCCGCCCGCTACCACGCTAGTTCCCCTACCCCGCCAGAAGGCGACGGGCGAATGCGGCGCCCCTCACCTCAACAGCCAGAACTGAGCCTTAAAGATGGAATTCGCTTACGAACTACCACTGTAGAAATAAGGAATCGATGTTACTCGTGCACACGCAATGAAGGTCGGCAATTCGAGCAAGATTTGTATTTTTTGATGAATATAGAGCAATTGAAAATTTCTTTCTACTTACAAAATCAAGTTTATTCTTACATACCTGTCGAAAATCAACTGTAAGCGTACCGCCCACCCGATACAAAGTTGCCACATCAATGGACTTAGTAATGGTTTTGTGGCATAATTGTACATTATTACAAATTGATCTTTTTTTAAAACTTTCAACAAAAAAGCCTCTTTTAGTTTTTTTTTTATTGCAAGTTAAAGATGATTCGTTACAGAATTTCACTTCTTGAAAAAACATTTGAGTCAATAAAAAAAACTAGATGTTAATTTCCAGTATTTTTAACCATATAATAACCTTACAACATTACACCACTAATAACAGTAAATAATTGCAGATTTAATTAATTACTTTTTATTTATTCAAGTTTAAAGTAGTAATTCTGGAGGATTTTTCAAAAAATAAAAAATATTACTTAAAAAAAACCGTGAGGCCAAAACTTTTTTTGTGGATCTAGAAGATAGCAAATGATCCCTTCTATCCGCCATTTTAATTTGGCAAACGATGCACCACCTGTATTATAAATTACAACTTAGGTATTTAATATAGAACCTAAAATAACTGTGAAAGTACTGACTTCTGAAAGGTCAAATGACCGAAGTGGAGATAGCATGCGAGAAATTGAAATGGACATCTATATGAACGGAATATGAAAACAGTCACAGGCTAAAGAATGATTTGAAGTTTTACATCATTGAATTGTTGGTCCGAGCCGAGATGATGTGATGAGATGAAACATTTCTACAACAGGGCGCAATATCATGGCCGAATGCATTAATTGCTGCCGAATACTCAGCTAAAGTGCGACACAGATGTCACATTGGCGAAGCCTCTTCCTTCACGAGACAGCGCCAGCATTATCTTAAATACCAGTCAACGTTTAGGTAGACAGTTGCGTATCAAGTGGCTAAGTCCTATGTTTACAAAATTTATTTAACATCTTCGTTTTCAATGGATCTGCAAATCATTTGTCTACTGATTTAACAATACTATTAAGTACATGGTACTTCTACAAAGCCCACACTGTAGGCCTAGCAAAAAATCGCAAGTATAAAGTAAGCGAGATAATGCTTTGCTAAGCCCCCAGAGATGTTACTGCCATTTCACAGTAGTTTTACTTGACCATTTCAAACCAGATGCACCTATTACTTGCATTACTCATATAAAATAACCCCATATTAACTATACACTGTCCACATTTAATCAGGTGGTTTAGTCCCTGGTGGTTCTTCCCCAAAGCAATGTTTGTGGTTGGGGTCCTTGTATGAGTTTTCATGTAAGACACTGTGCGAGCTTGTCCGGCACTTGGCCAGGCACAACTCATAGTCATCACCAAGAGTCCGGGATAGGACACTCTCCTCTGCTGATAGCTTCGATAGAACTAGCTCTAGCATGTCTCTCTGGAAATGAGGAAAGGAAATATTTTGTAGACTAGTTACTAGTTATTATTCTGTGACTGAACATTATTTTTTATGTGATAGGAATACTTAAATCATAGGCACTAGAGGTGGGAACAATGGCTCTTTTAAAAAAATGCAAATAACCACTGAGTTACTTTATAAGAACCATTATTGATTGAAGGCTTCTCGATTATACATTATTAATAATGAAAATAACATTCACACATTGTAGGTTTAAAAGTGTGTCGGTGTAATAATGTATGACATGGCTCGCTCAAGGATCTTGCTTTAATATTATTTTTAAAATTTATTTCTGATTAGTTAAGTTGTGTCTATGTCAGAATAAGCTATGCTATAATACAAAAACAAAACAAACAACGCCCTCGGGCGCGCAGGCAATAATATCACGCGACTCGAATCAACAGCGAAGCGGCAAAGTAACGTGAAAACTGAAATCACAATTTCGCGCGCCAGCTGGATCTTACGAAAGCTGCGTAACTTGATAGCAGTCTTTTTAACGCATTGACAGCCAGACCACTCAGCAACTATTGCTCAAACGTCACATCCTATTTAGGAACGCTCGATGCCCCGAACAGTTAGAGTTGTTCAAAAGTTACCAATGCTCAGTGTCGAGAACACGTCATTCGTAGAAAAGCGAATCCCGACTCAGGGTGCCGCTCGACACCCAGAGTTGTCCGGGTTGTTTTTTTGTTGTATGAACTAAGGTTCATACCAAAAAATGTCCAAGTCCCTTCTGTCTATCGTCCAACTTGGTATTCTGTTATGTGGTTATTAGTCTGTGATGATCATGATCAAATGTAAGAAAACAAGAATATGTTTGTGTGTGTGTGTGTGAAGCGGCCTATTACATGTATGTAATATGTTTAATAGCCAGGAAGGTAGAACCACGGCCGGCGTAGAACTTTATTTTCATAAAAAAATCAGAACAAACTAGTGTGGTTGTCGAAATAGGAATAAACCATTTCCTTCCAATTAAAAGGACACGCAGAGTGGTCAGAGGCACTGAGCAAAGTAATAGATCAGATCCACAGTTCAACTATAAGTGACCGGGGCATCTGCTAGTCAAAGTATGGTTGGCAACTAGAGTGTACAGAGGCATTAAATGTGTTAAATTATCAATAGCGGAGCGGTTCATTATTTTAAAAGTATGTGTCTTAATTTTATGCCTTTTTGAAATAACGTGACCACCTCTAACAGGGACTGCAAAAAGTGCTTTTTCAGTATATATGACTTTTGGTTGACTCTTGTTGAAATTAGACCCAGAGTCCAGTGAAAGAAACAATTGAGAAAACTGTCAAATTAGTTCTACATAGAGGGCGCTAAAAGTTTGTAGATAATAAACACAAAGTAAGCAAAGTGGCTACTTACAAAGAGTTTCATTATTCAGAGAACTGGAATGTCGGTCAGTGTCGATATGGTGGTGGACTGAGATGAATGAAACTCTTTGTTGCTGTTGACAAGGTTTCCTGTGTTTATCTCATGTTTATCAAGTTACAAAGCTCAGATGAATGACACTCTTTGTGTTACAAACATGGTGCCCTCTACCAAAAAGTGTTGCATATCTTCCACATTAGAATACTATTCATTATTATTATTATATCATTATTATATCCATCCCAATACAAATGACGACTGGGGTCTTAAGTAAATAGTTGGAAGCTCAAGAATATTGTACTCGTAATAAATATGGCTACCTTCCCTGGATCCAAACAGCAGGAGACACAATGTTCATACACAACACAGCAATTATTCTGTTTGCATGAGCTACACTGGTATCTCTTTGAGGATTCTAAGTCTGGGTCGCAGCAGCCATTCCTCATGGTTGATGACCTGTGGCAGATGTATCCTGGAATATAATGATAAGACATGAAAATAGGTACACACCTGGTTAAAGGGAGATGATGCAACCACCTCGATACTTTTCTGATAATATGGCCAGAGGTGGCACAGACCAGGGAGATGGGACTCAAATGGATAAGTTAGGCCTATTTCCAGCACAGCACATAGCTCTGTCCCTCACAGCAAAGTAAGGGACAGAGCTATCCAATATATATAGCTATAACTCGCCCTCCCTCGACAAATCCCCCCTCAAGCTCTGCATGCTATGGGCGCTGCACTGGGAAACAAACTCATATGAATCGTGTATGATTTCAAGGTTTACAAATATAACAAATAATATTTTCAAACTACTGCTTGGATATGAAAAGATAGGGGCCCCTATAATTATTGTTGTAAATTTAATGAGCAAGCTTTTTATGAATGTAAACAGTACAACAAAAATATTGTAGGCCTGTTCAATGAGCAAATCCACCGATCACATTAGACCACTGATTGATTTTAATTTCCTAACAATAGTTGTGAGAAAATATGGGGCCAAAAGGGCAATAGAAGGACTGTGTCTTTGGCTCGGCTCGGCTCCCCAAACTCACTAACTCTATTGATCACTTTCCAGCCTCTATAAAAATATACTATTTTAAGTTCATAATGTATTGTTTCGTGAAGTAAGTGTATTAGTATTGACAAAATAGTTACTAAATACCTCTGTCATCAACTATGATGTCTTTGCCTTGTAGTGAATTTCTACAAATTATTCTATTAACAGTATCATTGGTTTCTTGTAGTGTACGCCAAACAAAGGGCTTGCGCTCAATTGCAACATCTTGATAACTGGAACCCCTTGCATTACCCTGGAATTGGCAAAAATAATATGTAAAATCCTAACCTTAAACTAATTAGGCTACATCATAGATAAGAGGTCTTAAAAGGTTTTGGGTTGGAATGTAAGGGACTGGTTCCAACCCCTATTGACACTCTGACCAGGTTTTGTAGATTCAGTGTGTTTTCCTGATGATATCACTGTTAAATACTTTGGTGAGTTAATAAGGTTTTTTTTGTTTTTTTTTTTTTTATTTATTTACTATACTGAAGAATAATATAAAATCTTAAAAAGGTCCACGGTCACGGAAATCATTTGGGTTTGTGTGTGGATCCTAGTTTATGCTGTCATACATGATAATTTCTTAAATTAATTAGTACACTTCACAATTTAGTTATTTTCTGGTAGGTAAGTTATTTGCATGTTTACACAACTATTGATGTGGGGTTAGGGATTGGAAGGAGAGGAGAAGTATTTTTAAGTTTATGTTTTATGTTTATGGGTGTTAATGTATTTCTAATATCTGTAGGTAGATTGTTTATTAATCGCGGGATCAAGTAGTCGTGCGTTCGAGTTTGAGAATGTGTGCAGTCAAATGCCTTCCACTGCTTAGTAACATCGTGAGGAATTACATAAGACAGGTTCAAATTGTCGGACTAACAAACTTTGCTGATAGTTGCACAATGGCTGATAAAAGGATTATCCAATAGTTTGGTGCCTTCCGCCCCCTTATCGACACTCTGACCGACAAATCGTTTTTATTTGAAGAACCTTCAAAGAGGTCGCGTAGACTGAGACAAACATGTCGTAAGTTAAAACAAGATCAACACAAACCTCTCTCCAGAAGCTGACGATGCAGTACGTGAGGGAAGACACAAAAATTATTCCGAGGACGAGGCGTCTTCGGATGAACCTCACCACAGCCGCGTACCACATGACCGACCTTTTTAGAAAGAAAAGGTTCACGCAGCAGACAGATTTATTATCTGATATATATTTAGTTAGTCCATTTATGCGAGAAACGGGCTGCCTGGAACCTAAATTAAACTCTTTGCCTGGATGGAACGAAGGCAACTTATATTGCTCTGTGAACGAAGGTGAGATAAACGTCAACGCTCAGCCCCTTATTGCAAAGCCGTTGGCGTTGTATAAAGAATCTTGGTTAACCCTTATATTTTCTTCAATATTGCAACCGTTGGACCATCATTTCAATTATGACCTGACTTGCTCAAAACTAAGGAAACTGACAGCTCCGATGTTGCTACTTTTTATTGAAAAAATAATAGTGATGATGGTGTAGAATGATAATCCATCATTCTTTTATCTAAAATATAATAATATAAAAATGTTACTATAGCTTGAAGTAGGGAAGAGTCACCTCAGTCGCAGGTTTTGTGTCATTTTCATATTGAAAATTGCTCACCAGAAAGATATTTTTATTTTGAACGTCTATAATTCATACTGTATTTTGAGGAAAACCTAGTAGGTACTAACTCCCCCTTAATTAACCAACTGGCCGACTAATGTGGATGCTATCTACCTAGGTACATACCATTAGTTGAGAAAATATTTACCTTTTGAAAATATGAGGCCCTCTTTACTCAGCAGATGAAAATTGTACAATCTAGATTTTGTAGATGGATAAGATTTTTATAGTATTGTTCATTGTAAACATGTAGATCAATTTTATATCTTTTGACTTGACAGATCCAGATTACTTTCAAGTTCAAATTACAGACGGTTTATATGAAATGAAATATAATAGCGCTTTGATTGGTCAAACGTCATATTTGGAGTATGCGAACAGGATTTGGATAGAAATGTCTTGATGTCAGAGATAGAGAATAGAGCTACTGGACCCTGACAAAAATATGGAGAAAAATCTATTAACTATACTTAACTTTAATATATTTTTTATTCTTTATCATATCACTATCGGAGGAATCTTCATTCAGATTAAATTTAATCTATGTGACATTTAAGTATCAATAGGGGTGAGAGGGCGCCACCGCTCCTAGAACGGACGTTTTCAGACTGTCACTCCAGTTTATAATACTAAACAGTGTAAAATGTTGTGATTTATCCTGTGAAAGTTATACCTATAGAAAGAAACAAATGTGTCTTAAAAACATATCAAAACCGAATTTCATTACAATCCCTATAAACAAAGTTCTGTGACAAAAACCAAGTAAGAAAACGTTTACTTTTTAAATTGAGTGTACAAAGTTCAATTGTTCATGACAAAGGCGATGTTGAATCATACGGGTTCTGCGAGCATAACCCAAGAGAGCTGTCGCATTGGGCTTAAGAATTTCACCTCAAAGTAATCATCGCATACGGCGCAGTGGTTAAACCGGCGGCGGTCTGTAAGCGACTCACATTTCTGCTACAACTGAAGAGACATGGATCGATCCCAGGCGGTGAACATTTTGAAAAATGATTTCTTATTTGCGATATATTACTCTAGCGACATCTATTGACAGAACATTAGAACATATGTTAATCCGTTGGACTTGAACCACAGATTGAGAACCTTTCCACCAGAGGTCGCTAGCAATACTACAACAATATGAAATGCAAGGTATGTGCAGGATTTGTATACTCCACTGAACGATTAACGTATGCTATCTGTCGTGACACATACCATCATAATTGTGTTAACATTACAATGGCACAATACCTCTCAAACACAGCAGAACTAAAGAGGAAGTTCACTTGCCAGAAGTGCAAGGATACCGAGCAACGAAAATTACCTGTACAGGACACTGAGACCAACAGCAACAATACGCCTTGCCCAACACATTCGGCTAATAATAATGTGACATTTAGACGGCCACGACAGATAATTTCTGACTCAGAAAACCAAAGCAATGAGTCTCTTCTAGATCTAAGCTGCCAGAGCTTACCCAATGTAGCGGACAACAGCCAAGAGCTTAGTGATCTCCGAGAAGAGAATAACCGACTCCGCCTGGACCCCGAGGCTGCAAATAACGAAGATGATGATGTCAATTTGGAAGTCAGTGCTTTAAAGAAGTCATTAGCAGACTAAAAGAAAAAAATTGTGATTTTTAAGGCGGTGGGTTTTGGTAATCCAGCGCCATCGACACACATGCCATCCCCAAAATTCTACTCTCCACAATTTCAAAGAACTAGTGTCAAACCCAAAGTGGTCGCACACATGAACCAAATGGCAGTTACCACAGAAGAATTAAAGCAAACTCTGATGATCTTAGAAACAGCTAGCAGGATTTTCATCATTGCATCCATTGAACCAGCACCTTCAGCCGATATTAAAAAAGGACTAGATATTCTCGCATCAGTACGTGTCGACAACAACGTCCGGACTAGCAACAAGACCATAATGTGGGGTTCAAAATGTGATCCACAGCAAAACGACGAATCCTTATACTAGCTGACGAAAAAGGTAAAAGTATGTGTATGATTCTACAAAATCTGTTAGGGAGTGCTGTTTGCGTTCAAGCTTTTATCAAACCGAACGCTACCCTAGATCAAGTATTAGGAGATTGCCCCTCTATGTGCAAAGACTATGGCAGGGAGGATACGATAATCATATTGGGAGGGACTAATGACAGCGGTCCTATCTAGCTGCAATCTCTATTATACTATAATTTAAGCCTACTTGTAAAAACATGTTTGCGTTCAAGCTTTTATCAAACCGAACGCTACCCTAGATCAAGTATTAGGAGATTGCCCCTCTATGTGCAAAGATTATGGCAGGGAGGATACGATAATTATATTGGGAGGGACTAATGACAGCGGTCCTATCTAGCTGCAATCTCTATTATACTATAATTTAAGCCTACTTGTAAAAACCAACGTGATTGTCTGTAATATAATTTTCAGTAAGCATTTAAATGAAAGCAAAGTTAACTCAACTTTCAGTACTTGTGTTTCCGCGTGACCTTCCTGGAAATTTGTAATAGGTTACATTTTAGAACCACATCGTTCAACAAAATGTATGCGTATAGAGATGATGATAGATGATATTAAGGGAAATTATTAGGAATGAACAGAAAATGACTCAAAATGCTAAAGCTCGCATGTCAAACATGATATCACAAGTCCCAAACTTGTAAACGTAGAGACTCAGACTGACATATGTTCAAACGATTATTATGAACGACCTGCTCATCAGTCCAAAAATGTAGAGGCGACTAACAAACAAGGAGCCTTTTTTCGTCAATAACATTGAAAATTGTTGTACAATCTTCCATCAAAATATTGCAGGTGCTCTGAGTAAAAGTGATGAATTAGAAATTGTTATTTCCGAATTTTTCGACAACAATATATGCTATCATATGCTTCTCAGAAACATATATAAAAAAGGGCGAAGAAAAAAATCTGAATATTAATCGTAACACATTAGGTGCTATTTACTCAAGGCAAAAAAACGGGGTGGTACATGTATTTTATGCAAGTCCGAATATGAATTTGAGGAAGTAGATTTTACTGATATGATAATCGAGAATAATTTTGAGGTATGTGGTATTTTAATCAGACAACTAAACATGATTGTAATTTGTATGTACAGGATACCAAAACCAGCAAATGTTAATATATTTCTAGACAGACTCGATATTTTGTTAATCAAATTTTACGACATTAAGAAAAAAAAAATAATCTGTGGTGATTTTAAAGTTAATTTCCTTAAAGAAAGTAAACCACTCACCCGTTTAAAGAGAATAATATCTAACTACGATATGGACATACACATTAGAAAACCAACCCGGCTCGGAAATTGTGTTGAAAATATTATAAGCAATGCAGGAAATGTTGTAGGTACGACGCACGAACTGAGACTATCTGACCATAACACAGCACAGACTATACAATTTGACAAATCAATTCCAATGAATCCCCCACAGACATGTTTCATCCTAGTTAAGAACTATAACGATGAAAACTTACAAAATTTTCAAAAAAACATGCAAAGTATCACCTTTTCAGAAGTTCTTAATCAAACAAGCGTGAATAAAGCATTTGACAACTTCCATGATTTATTAATATTTTTCCACGATCTATGTTTCCCCATAATTAGAATTAAAAAAACACCTAATAGGTGTTCAGTAAATTGGATAACAAAAGGAGTACAAAACCGCTGCAAAACAAAACACAAATTAAGATATCAGTACTGTTCTAACAAATCATAAGCTTCAAAAGAGTCTTATAAAAGTTATAGCAAGATATTAAAGAAATGCATTAGACTATTACAAAAGACATCTACAAAAAATTACGTCCAAAATTCAAAAAACAAATGTAGAACCACATGGAATGTTGTATATAGTAAGTTGGGTAAACAAGTGTATGACAAGTAATGAGATACATAACATTCAAGAAAACGACAATATTCTTGAAGACGATAGAGAAATAGCAAATTCATTTAATAGTTTTTTTGTAGATATTGTAGCAAATGACCCTATAAATAATAGCAACACAAACGAAAGTAACAAATAAAATAAAAAATAAATATCGATAAAAATATTAAGAATCGTGTGAATAAAAGCATATTTTTGGAACCAACATGTCCTGCAGAAATATAGGAAATTATTATGTCTCTACGAAATACAAAAGCAGCAGGATACGACAAAATTAACACAAAAAACTTAAAAACGATCGCTAGCTCTATATCAACACCGTTGTCATTTATAATGAACTTATCAATAGAGCAAGACGTCTTTCAAGAAAGAGTCAAATTCTCCATCATGGTCCCCTTGCTAAAGAAAGGCAACAAATCTGATAGAGGAAACTCTAGGCCAGTTACACTGATCCCAGTTATATCAAAAATTATAGACAAAGTTATTTATAAGAAAGTCCTATTTTCTATCTATACTAATAATAAATCTGTAAGGGTCGGTCATGGAGTAAGTTAGTTTGTTTTCAGAGATATTGTGTTTATAGGCTCAATATAAGATACTGAAACTAATTTCACGATTTTCAGTTTTTTTTTTCTGTATGTGTGTATGTATGTATTTATGTTCCTCCATAACTCTTAAACCAATTATCCGAATTTGATGAAATTTGGTATAAAAACATATAGACATCTGGGACACAGGATAGGCTATTTAAATTTTAGCTCCAGTTATGATAAGACGTGGCCCCCAT
Source organism: Argyresthia goedartella (assembly GCA_949825045.1). Lineage (NCBI taxonomy): Eukaryota > Metazoa > Arthropoda > Insecta > Lepidoptera > Argyresthiidae > Argyresthia > Argyresthia goedartella. Next base: position 26,079,326 of record OX463812.1, on the reverse strand, counting down.
ACAAACCTAATTTATTTTTTCGAGTATCTGCATGTTTAGCTGCTTATTATGTTGAATGAGGTGATTTTATTCAGATTTTTTTTACACTATTATAATCACATACATCTAAAAGAAGAGTATGCCAAAAATCATCGCTAGAAGTAGTAAAATGACGGAGTACTGATCAAAAACTCTGATCGCATTTTCGCCTCGCGCGCGGCGCGTGCGAGTTTATGACGCGGGGCGCGGGGAGCGAGTGTCTATAAATACGGACCAGACGGGGGCGCTCGCCATATACGTGTGGCGGGGACTATCTGTTCCGCCCCCCAAGGCAAAGTTTTTAAAGACCAAAAAAAAAAAAAAAAGCTCGCCATATAGAACGCCAAACTCGGACGCAAAACCTGCACGGACGTGTCGCGTGTAGAGCGCGGAGCGTGGTGTTTCGTATGCATTGTTTCGAGCGAACGCTATTTTTTTTAATCTGTTTCATCGCTTTGGGTTTAGTTAGCATTTTTGTTTAGATCTACATATGTATGTTCATTTGATTATTGATTAATATACTAATATTATAAAGAATTTGGTACCTACTTAGGTATTTTGCCTAACTGCCGGGAACGTTTTCCAGGGTCTTATTTTATTTAAGTTTTTCTTTCCATTACCGGATAGTAGGTACCTATGTACTTGACTGGTTTTTTATTTGAATTGAGTTGATCGCTTTGGGTTTCATTTGATTATTGATTAATTTTAAGTGTAATAAAGGTGTTATTGCGAATAGATATTAAGCAATACTTAATCGAAGTAGGACACGCAGTGTAGTTCCCCATGTAGGTACCTAGGTACTTAGGTATTTGTTTTTTATTTTGCAAAAATCCGCAAAGTGCGTCGTCAATAAGCTAAGAATTACCAAATAATTAAAAACTACACACACACAAAAACTGAACATAATAAAAAACAAAATACTACACAAATAAACCGCCCCAGGACATGCCCGAGCCAAAGGTACCCATCACACTGGCAGCATTACCGCGCTGCACGGCGAGTGAGATCCTTTGGATCAGGAACGCTCCGGAACGATTGTCAAAACCTCGGTCCCTCAAGCGTCGCCCAATGTCTTAGGTATTTTGCCTTACTGCCGGGAACGTTTTCTAGGGTCTTATTTTATTTAAGTTTTTCTTTCCATTACCGGATAGTAGGTACCTATGTACTTGAATGGTTTTTTATTTGAATTGAGTTGATAGCTTTGTGTTTAGTTTAGTTGGCATTTTTGTTTAGTTCTATGTATGTTCATTTGATTATTGATTAATTTTAAGTGCAATAAAGGTGTTATTGCGAATATATATCAGGCAATAATTTTTACTTTCCATTACCGAATAGTACCTATGTACTTGACTGGTTTTTATTTGAATTGAGTTGAATGTTCGTATTAATTTAAGTTATTTTTAATTAGTGTAATTAATCAATGCCACGTAAGTATGTAGTTTATTCTGAAAGCATAGGTATCTTAGCTAAAATGAAAGAGTAGGAATAATCTATACTAATAATCTTAATAATGTGTGATAAATTTTAGGATTTTTTTTTATACAATGCCGCCAATTAGGAAAAGAACTAATCTCAACTCTGTGTCTTCAAAAGCGAAAAAAGCTAGACTCGCGAGACAGTCTGAAAGTCAGCAAGAAAGAGATGCACGCCTACAATGAAATCGTGAGCGGAATGCTTTGTCTTTAGACATGGAGTCCTCGCAACAGCAAGAACAGAGGTTGTCGGTTATGCGTGGTCACGCTACACACATGCGTGAACTCGAGTCAGCTGAAGCTCGAGAAGAGCGGTTGTCGGTAATGCGTGAAAAGGCTACACGCACGCGTGAACACGAGTCTGATGAAGCTCGAGAAGAGCGGTTGTCGGTAATGCGTGAACAGGCTACACGCACGCGTGAAGTCGAATCTGATGAAGCGCGAGAACGACGATTATTATTAAAACGCAATATTTCTACATACGTACGTGAACACGAGTCTGATGAAGCTCGAGAACAGCGTTTGACGGCTATGCGTGAATACGCTACACGCACGCGTGAACTTGAGTCCGAGTCAGAGCGTGAAGAACGTTTAGCTGCCGATCGAGAGCGTCACTTGGATTCCTTTCGAAGGGAGAGCGAAACACAACAAGCTGAACGTCTGGCTGCCAGTAGAGACAGATATGCCCTGTTAAGTCAAGAAAGAGAAAGTGCTTTATATGCAAACCAACAACAGATTGCGACGTTCCGAGCATCTTTGTCTCAAAATGAGCGGAATGATCGATTGGAATGTCGACGTCAAATGCACAGTCTTAACAGACAGTTACAGTTATCCATAGATGGGGGGCGGAATGAAGCTGTTGTTGACATTTTGTACTGGGTTGAAAAATATAAAAGTGGGTTTTCTTATAACCCAGAAATAGACTATGCCAAGGAGTCTGAGATTGGGGATATGGAAGTCGTTTGTCGTTACTGTAAGGCCTTAAAGTGGAAAAATAAGTCAAATGGATTGTGCTGCTCATCGGGAAAGGTTCACTTGGAACCAATAGAACCACCTCCGGAACCACTTAAGTCGCTTTTGAACGGAGACCATCCATCCTCAGCGCAATTCCTTAATGCCATTCGCTCTTACAACAGTGCTTTCCAAATTACATCTTTTGGGGGCAATGAAATATCAGAAGGCCCATTCATGCCAACTTTTAAAATACAAGGCCAAGTTTATCATCGCATAGGATCATTGCTTCCAGTCGAAAACGCAATAGCACAATTCCTTCAGATTTACTTCATTTCAGATTATGAAGCTCAAACTGACACAAGAATGTCACACATTTCAAACATAGATGGCCCGACTGGCCGACACGACCCGAATGGCCGAGTCGGCAGTGACGCTGCCTACGAAACCAAGGGTCCCGGGTTCGAGTCCCGGTGGGGGCAAATGTTTGTTTGATGAGAACGGATGTTTGTACCCTAGTCATGGTTGTTTATCTATCTAAGTATAATATTTCTCTATATATGTATATATATCGTTGTCTAGTACCCAAGATACAGGGAATCCTAGTTTGGGGCTAGATCAATGTGTGTAAAAGGTGTCCAAGGTATTATTATTATTATTATTATTATAGATAGAAATTTAGTACAAAATCTTCAGTCGATGCTTAATGAGTGTAATCCGTATGTAAAAGACTTCAAGACGGCTTTACAATCTCTCCCTACTGGTAATCGGGATGACTATAAGTTAGTCATAAATGCAGACCGAAGGCCGTCGACAGCACACAGAGGTCGATACAACGAACCAACAACGAACGAGGTTGCCGTATTGCTGGTGAATGAGCAGTGTGAGAAAAGAGATATCGTTCTTCGTACAAACGATGACCGTTTGTTAAGGATATGCGAAACAAATAGATCTTACGATGCACTGCAATATCCCTTGCTACTCTGCCACGGTGAAGATGGGTATAACTTTATGGTTTTTAATGTGGATCCTGTGACGCGCGAAGAGAACAATAGAAAAAAAACTTCCGCTCTCCAGTTTTACTGTTATCGAATAATGATTCGACAGGATGTATTCAATCACCTTCACTACTTTCGTAAACTATTTAATCAATATTGAGTAGACATGTACGCAAAGATAGAGACCTAAAGACTAATATTTATCAGAACGAACCAAAAGAAACTGAGATCTGAAGAGTATGTACATTTACAAGATGCGCTGAGGCAGGATGGAGGTGGGGAGAATTGATGATGGCGACGCGACTAACTACCCGATCGAGTTTCTCAACTCTTTGAATGCTCCTGGACTTCCGGCACATACGATAACGTTAAAAGTTGGTGCTCCCATAATGTTGCTGAGAAACCTAAGCGCCCCCAAGCTATGCAACGGCACCAGGCTTCTGGTGAAGTCGTTACAAAGAAACGTCATCGAGGCGACCATACAACAGGTTGCGGCCGAGGGGAAGACGTGTTCATCCCGCGTATCCCTCTCATCCCCAACAACTACCCGTTCGAGTTCAAGCGTGTACAGTTCCCTGTGAGCGTCTGTTTCGCTATGACTATAAACAAGTCGCAGGGACAGACGCTCCGCACTGCAGGTGTAGATCTTCGCACGAGCTGCTTCTCTCACGGACAGCTGTATGTTGCTTGCTCAAGAGTGAGCAGCAGTAACGATCTTTACATCTGCACTGCCCATAACACAAAACACAACATCGTTTACAAAGAAGCGTTACAATAAGATCATGACGACTGCTACCACCTTACCATATGATTAGCATCCCTTTAAATCACGCAATAAAAAATGTCACCTAATGCTTCGTAAAAATCGAAATGTACGCGAACGGAGTCGCGGGCACAGCTAGTTTTTAAATAAAAATAACATCCTTGCCCCCCAACAGAATGGTTTTAGGAAAAATAAATGTACAACGCTAGTAAGTTTCAATTAAATGTCAAAAATCCTTAATAATTTAAATAATAGAAAACGGGTTATAGCTTTGTTCCTCGATCTTAGCAAAGCTTTCGATTTCGTGAACCATAAATTAGATAAATATGGTAATCGCGGGATGGCTAATCACTGGTTCAAAAGTTACCTAGAGCAGAGGAAACAAATAACAAGTATCTCAAAAGTTGATAATTTCACAAATGCTGTAGAGATATATGATTCAAATATAAAGTTTAATACTCATGGTGTACCATAGGGTAGTATATTAGGACCACTACTATTCCTGCTCTATATCCACGACCTACCGTGTGAAAATGAATGAATGTGAAAACATTGCTACTTTTGAACACGAAATTAACATGACCCTAAGTCAAGTTATTAAATGGCCAACAATTAATAAATTAAAAATAAATACATCCAAGACAAAATTAATGCAATTTTCAACTAAGTTAGGTAATCAATTAAATTTAGACATAAAACATAATAATATTAAAATAGAGCAAGTCAGTCAGACCAATTTTCTTGGACTTTTAGTGGATGAGCATTGTGATTGAGAAGCTCAGGTAGACATAACTTGTCAAAAAATAAACAGGTTCATATTTGCGTTGAAACAATTAAGACTTATTACAAGTGTGGATACTGCAGTTATGGTCTACCATAGTCATGTATGCTCAGTCCTGAGATATTGCGTAACTTTATGGGGAAATTCTGCCACTATAAATAAGGTATTTATTTCACAAAAGAAATGCATTAGAGCCATAAGGGGCACGTGTTGGAGGGTCTTGTAAGCCACTTTTCAAAAAACATAAAATACTCACATTTCCCTGCTTATACATATTCGAAACATGCAAGTTTGTCAGGAAACATTTAGATCTGTTTAAGAAACGGGATAACATCTATAGACGAACAGCTACTCAAAGACCACCTGAACTTCCCGGTCCTCGCTTAGAATTATTTAAAAGAAACTGTGTTTATATGGCAACAAATATATACAATAGTGTACCCAAAAGTATTCAAGCCGCACCAACACAATCCTTCTCTTCAAAATTATTTAATTGACTCGCTACAGAAGCATTCTATTCTTTAGATGAATTCTTTATAAAATACAAATAAGTTTTATTTTTATTATTTTGAATTAAATTTTATCTGACATTGTGCTACTTTTTTATTTTATTTTTTATGATATTGTGTAAATTGACTTTGATATTATTTTAGTGTTTTGTAGTTAGTTATTATTATTATTTTGAATTCGTTGTCGAAAAAAAAACCTCGAAGAAGGTCGCATTGTGCCTTCAACAACAAGTAGGATATCTCTGTTTTTGTTGTAGTTACATTACATCGATGGATTTCCTCTGTACATCTGTTTTTTTCTATCAAAATAAATGATATGAATTATACATAATATTTTTTATTGTTTTATTACATTAGCTCTCCATGGTCTAGTCTAGTGCAGGGGTCGGCAACCTGCGGCTCTCGAGCCACATGCGGCTCTTTGGATGTGAGGCTGCGGCTCTTTAGTTCCATTCGCAAATATTATTTATTTTATAAAAAAAAAAATATATTTTAGAAAAACTAGCACACAATAAGAAATCAAATTTAGAAAGACATTTCAATACAAAACATACTCAGTTTGCTAGTAAATATCCAGCCGGCGAAGAACGAAAAAAAGCTGTCGATGAGCTCCAAAAACAAATACAGCAATCAAGTTCCATGTTAAGTAACTGGACGCAATCTACAAGTAATGTTAATCTGGCAAGCTTCGCGGTATCACTAGAAATTGCAAAAAAGGCAAACCATTCACAGATGGCGAGTATGTCAAAGATTGCTTCATACGTGCATCTGAAGAACTGTTTCGTGATTTCAAAAACAAACCAGAAATATTGAAAAAAATCAAAAATTTGCCACTATCTGCTAAAACAGTACAAGATAGAATAGCTAAAATGTCTTCAAATGTAACATATTTGCAGGTGGAAGACATTCAACTGGCTTCTGCCTTGTCACTTGCTATAGATGAGTCTTGCGACATAAAAGACACGGCACAAGTTGCACTTTTTGTCAGGTATATATCTTCCCAAGGTCCAAAAGAAGAACTTCTAGGATTACTACCGCTCTCGGGACAAACTAGAGGGGAAGATGTAGCGAATGCCGTGCAAAAATGCTTCGAAGATAATAAGATCGATTTAAATAAAATCGTTTCAATAGCAACTGATGGAGCCAGAAGTATGACAGGAAAAAATAAAGGGACAACAACGATTCTTCAGAGCAAAATAAACCACGAAGTTCTTACGTTTCACTGCATAATACACCAAGAAGCGCTTTGTGCCCAAACATTTCCGGCCGAAATAGTAGAGGTCATGAATTTGGTAATCAAGATTGTTAACAGCATCTTGTCAAAATTTTTAAACGAAATGGAGACTCAGTATTCCGACCTCCTTCTTCACAATAAAGTGCGATGGCTTTCCAAAGGTAAGGTGTTGAAGCGTTTTGCTTTGTGCTTGAATGAAATAAATACATTCCTCAATGAAAAAGGCATTAATCACCCTGAATTGGAGAACGACAAATGGTTGCAAAAATTTTACTTTATGGTGGACATCACGGCGAAATTAAATGAGCTGAATCTAAAACTGCAAGGAAAGGGAAACCAAGCCTATGTTTTGGTAGAAGAATTGATTTGTTTCGAAAAAAAATAATTATTTTTGCAGAAGATATTCAGAGCGGTAAATTACTTCATTTTAAATTTTTAAAGCAATATCGCGATAAAACCAGTGCAACTGTCGACACGAATTACTTCAGCACAGTTATACAAAAAATTAAAGATGAATTTGCTGGCAGATTTCAGCAATTCAAAACCAACAAAACCACTCTAGCATTCATAGTAAATCCTCTCAACACAAACAGTAACGAAATACATATTGAGCCATTTGGAGTTGATACTGCATCTCTAGAAATGCAATTGATCGATTTAAAAAGTAAAGATTTGTGGAGTAGAAAATTTACAGATTTGAAAACTAAGTTAGAAGACTTGGAGGTCCAGAAATGTATGTACGTAACGCAACAAAAATGGACAGCTTTAAAAGAAATGCCCCGAGTTGAGGCACTTATATTCGACACATGGAATAGTCTTCCAGATTGCTACAGTGAGATGAAGAAGTTGGCATTTGGAGTGCTGACTATCTTCGGATCGACATATTCGTGCGAGCAAGCGTTCTCTTGCATGAATATATATATATAAAATATAAAAGTAAAGTAAGAAGCCAACTAACAAATGAAAATTTAGAGTCGTGTTTGAAACTTAAAACAACAAGTTATGAGCCAAATTTATCCCAACTTTCTCAAAACATGCAAAGCCAACGCTCCCATTGAATTGGTTGCTTAAATGTATGTTATCGTTATTTTTTAGTTTTAAGTACAAGTTACATCGTTTAGTAAAGTTTAAATTTTCTACTTGAATAACCATGCAGAGCCATCGCTCCCATTGAATTTGTTTGTTCAATTGTTTGTTATTGAATTTCCTACAAGTTAGTCTTATAAGTAAGTAAATGTTTAATTGTTTTCATTTTTATCTTATTGATTATCATGTGATTATTTGTTGTGAAAAACACTACTTATATATGAATAAATAGATATTTTTCATATGAATAAATAGATCAGTTTTTTTTATCAACAAACTTTATTTATGAAAGTATAGAGGCTATTTATTGTTGGCAAGATTTTTTTTTTAAAAACTTGAAATTTTGTAAATAGTAATTTTTGGCTCTTCCGACTCAAAAGGTTGCCGACCCCTGGACTAGTGGGTTTCACGCTTGCTTCTGACGCGCAGATCAAGGCTACTATCGCCACTTGGCAGTATGTATCGTAATACCCATTCATCAACCCAAACTGAGCCAACGTGATGAGTATGGCTCAATCTTACTCGTATCTGGTTAAAGGCCTGTGCCCCTCGGTGGGGACTTTGATGGGCTAGATTTATTTATCTCACCTCATTAATCCACTGGAAGTATCATTAGACTAGGATTAATCTTAGTTCCGAAAAGTGAAAAAGGGGTAACAAGGTCTTATTTAAAAAAAAAGTAATGAACTTAGACACAGAATGTAGGTGCTATTTGAAAGCTAATGAGATGGAGAATAATATTTCGTCATATCATAGTTATTTTTTTGGGACCAAATTCTGAATTAAACTGCAATTACTAAAAAAAGTAGTCGAAAAATTACAATTGTTCAAAAACAAAGCGTAATTTTAGTAAGCAGTTCACACTTCTTCAGAATTTTTGTAACTGGCAGTACTGCCTGCTCTTAATCGTAACAATGCAGTTGATTTGACCACGACAAACCCTTTCAGTCCGAAGTTTTTTTTTTTTGCAACTGGTGCATGGTTCACGAAAATTTATAATCAAATGGCTGTAAAAAATAGCGGGGGGTGGGATTTCTTTTAAAGATTGTTTTTCGATAAAATAGGGTCCTCTTGAACCCTATTTAATATGTCCAGTTTATGAAAAATCACACTGTATACTTAAATACTTATGACTAATACTACTTATATAAGTACGTTATGTCGCAATATTATTTAAATACGTAACAGCTAACAACTGTATTTTTTTTACAGGGGTCAGATACATAAATCATCACAGCATTTTAAATCAGCTAAAGCTGATTACTCAAATATAATATCACCACCAGCAGCGCCGCCAACACCGTCGAGTACTCAAACTGAGCGAGAGCAATCGGGTTCATCTCGCATCTCGGGCAAATATTCAGGAAGACGAAGAAAAGTGAAAAAAACCAGAAGATCAGCTGGAGTCGCTGAGGCTTTAAATCGTTTAGATAATATATCTTCTGCGATAAATATCCGTAACGAATAAGACGAATTCCATAATTTTGGACAAAATGTAGTATCTCAATTGCTATAAATTCCATTATACGAAGCGTTAGGCGTACAGACTTAAATACAAACGATATTGACTTCAGCTAGACGTTGACACATATACCCAAATTTATCTGCCCATACATATTTTACACTTCCAACTTTGAATAAACAAACCAACACCTTACTGACTTCAAAAATTCAACCCATCACTTATTACCTTACGTCCAACTTCTAATACACAAACCAACACCTTTCCGACTTCAAAGATTCAACTCATCACTTATTCCATACGTCCAACTTCGAAAACACAAACCAATACCTTTCCGACTTCAACCATTCAACCCATAACTTACAGATTGACAAACTTATCTATAGAATGAAGGGATGACGCCACCATCGAAAAGGGTTGCCACATATTACTTAAATTGCTGCAATCGGTACAAATAGTGGATGTAACACGATTATTTTTAGCGATTTATTAGTTTAGGTTTGATACATAACTATAGCCGTTTTGTTAGCAAAATAAAAAATATACATATGTACATAACATTTATTAATAACTAAAATCCACAATATAAAGCACTTGACACTTATGAAAACTTTTAACATCTAAATACGTATTTTACAAGAGGTCTACCAGACCAGACCGTACGATCGACAAATGATTAAGTATAAATATTGATAATAAAAAAAATGCTGACACATTGCATTTCAAATTTTCGTTTTATTGAAAACTTTTCACACAATAATTATGATCTAATGAAGGCGAAGTATGTGCACTAATACCATGTGTTTGGTCGAGTGGATAAATTCCACTAATTTCCTCGAAATCTGAGTCACTGTCACGATCGGTATCAGAGCCACTGCCTAAATTGACTATAAAGGGCTTATATATATCCGTCGTTTTGTCGATAATCCTATTCAATTTTATGCACGTGTGCACAAAATTTTTGCCATTCTAAGGCATCAATAGAACTGATCGCTTCGGTTACTAGTTTTGGCATATTTTCATTTTTGTGCTCTATATTTACTTCTGCTACTCTCCTTTTCATTGAACTCCATACCATCTCAATAGGATTTAGGTCACAGTGATAGGGTGGCAGCCGTAAACATTTATGACCATGTTGTGCAAATAAATTATCAACTTCATATACAGGGTCAGGTTTGCATCGTTTGACAATCTCCAGCAACTGTGGTTTAGTCATTTCTGATGAGAATTCGAAACGATTCTCATTTTAACCACTTTTGAATTTTGGGTTTGTTTGTGTTTGTTCTTGGAGCCTTATTAACCCGAATGCTATGGTATGGAGCGTTGTCCATTACTACCAAAGATGGTTCTTCAAGATTGGGTAGTAATTTTTCGGTTAACCACTTTTTGAAGTTTGTGTTATTCATTTCGTCGTGGTAGTTCCCACTTTTGGTATTTGATTTAAATACAAGGTCTGCGTTTTGGACAAACCCCGTTTCTCCTCCGGCATGAACAATAATAAAACGTTGCCCTTTAGATACAGGTTCTAGAACTCCATCTGTTTCTTGACTTTGCCAGCATTTTTAGTGGTATATGAGGAATGTATATGTCTCGTCTAAGTGTGCAACTGGTCGATGATTAGCTGATAAAGCGTTTTTATTTAATTCTTGCAAATATTTAGCTCTCCACGCAGAAATATCATTGCGCTCGGTTAAAACCTTGCGATTGCTTTGTGTTTTTTGGAAACGAAAGCCAATTGTTCGTAACAATTTACGAAGTGTTTCTCTGCTACCTTGGAAATTTATGTCGTCTTTTAGAACAGTAAGCAGTTTATTAATCGTTGGTAATTCCCTTTTAATCGCATACAATACATGCACTTTTCGCTTGATCAAACCTAGATCGAAACGGTCATCTTCTATTTTGCCACGTGTCCTTTTTCTCGATTTTCCTGGTGTGGTTATTTTCGTACCCATTTCTGCAGCGGTTTTACCTTCTGCAACAATTTCATAAATTGTTGATATACCAATATTTAAAAGAAAAATAAACTCATCATTAGCGTAATAAAATTTGAGACAATGTAACCGAATTCTAGGCGGCCGAAGTCGCGGGCACCAGGTTATTATAATCGTAATTAAATTGGAACTAATAAATATCTACAGCTGTTTTAGTTAATAACTTATTATCAAACGATGTCGAGAATTTATTTAATAATAATCTGGTAACACTAGCCTGAAGCGGCTGCATGCAATGCGTTTGTATTCTTTTTCAAACGGTATTATTGGAGCATTTGTTGCTTTTCTGCATCAAAGAATAGTTTCATTTTGAGAATAATTTCTCGTACACCACCTTTGATTGCTTTTGGCATGATTATCAAACAAAATACTTGTAATATTGGAAAAACTAATGGACTCTCAACTGAACAACACAACACAACAACCATAGATACAACAACAACTGACAGCGAAGTGACATTTTCAAAATGGCGTCCGTAGTCTGCCCTTTCGCCGTTCTACAGATAAGTTTGTGGCTCTGTATTCCATACGTCCAATAATTTCGAATACACAAACCAACACCTTTCCGACTTCAAACATTCAAAGCTTTGAACACACAAAACGACACAGTGCATACAATGTTCATAGTCTTGTGCCTGCTCGGTCATCAGAGAGAGCGCTCCGTACTAGTACACTCTAACAGCTCTATTAGTACTATTAGGACGTCCCTTAATTCGACAGTTTATTTTTGTTATTAAATTTGTAAAATCGTTACAGATTTTGGTTCTTAGCTTGTTGGCGACCCTAGAAAAAATACCTGAAAAAATCTACCTATTTGAGTTTCCTGAAAAATATACGTCCATTATACTGGACTTTATCAAGTTCATAAGAAACTGATGCTCGTCAACCATGTGCAGTATACTTCCCATTGTCAATAAGATAGAAGAGACAAGTGATTCGGTAGGAAAATACTCATATATTTTAGAAAAATAATCTCATAGTTACATTGGTATACGCTTAAAACACTAATAGGAACATCCGAAAACTTGAAAGTACAAATAACTTAGTTATGTTTTGAACATATCATTAAGTATTCATACAATTAAAAAAAACAACATTTAGCTTACTCAAAAACAATCAGTCTTCTAGTTCTTATAAATAACAATATAGATTAATCTTTAACAACTTTTACTAGCTTTTTGGTCGCCTGCCTACCTACTTACTTGTTGTGGAAATTATAAAAGCAATTTCTTTTGGTCACTAAGCACAACCTTTGCTTGTATTTTGAACAATGTGTGTTCGTTTTATTGTTCTTGCAGAACTTGAACGTCCATATGTCGTATATTCAGGCCAGTGGTTGTAGCCATCATAACGCACTGAAACTGGGGGTCTCGGTGCACTAGGGTTTTGGATCAACGCTTTTTTCGGTATAGGGCTCGGTGGTTCCGTCTCAACAGATCTTCCCTTTTGCCTCAATTAGACTGCCAACATCTGTCTGAACTTCTTCAGGCCAATGTTTTTCAGGCTGTTCGTGTTACATTTTCTCCTGTAGAGTAGCCAGGCATTGTTAACAGCTATATCTAACATATGAACAAAGATGTTCATATACCAACGACGGCTCTTGAAAGATGTTCTGTAGAGAGCTATCAACATGTCGCAAAGGTCAACGACTCCCATATGTTGATTGTAATGTCGGAATAAATGGGGACACATGACACCAATTTTCTTTTTCTGTTCTTTGCTCCATCTCTTGATTTCTTGAACTGGGTAAGCATCTTCATAATAAGAGGTCAAAGTCACAACTTTATTTTCGTACCATTTAACAATGGCGATCTTTTTGTAATTGACTACGACTTGGCTAAATGAACCTCGGCCCCTTTTCTTAAGTTTTTTGTCACTTAACAATCCCTTACTGCAACCTTCCAGTCTGTTTTTCCGTATGATTCCGAGACTGAAAATCCCCCAGTGTTCACGTAGATACCAAATCAAGTCGAGCGTTGTGAAATAGTTATCGAAATAAACAGCACATCCTATAGTCTGAATTGTCTTGCAAAGAGCTAGAACCAATTTAGCACCCAGTGTCATCTGCTTTTCCTCTTCGCTGAAATACATATAACAAAAGGTGTCACTGCTGGCGTACAATAAAAAATCATAGACTATTCCAGACACACCAGCGCGTACTACGTTCTTGAAACCCCATTTATTTGGTTTCATGGAGTTATACTGTCTCTGGTTTCCTGCTTTAGTACCTTTATATGGTATTGTCATCTCATCTGTGCTATACTTCGTTTCTTCTTCCGTTGCAAGGCAGTTCCTCCTTATTTTTTCAATGAATGGTCGTATCTTGTAATATCTGTCCTCATCCGAATTGGCGTTGTCCACAAAGTGAATGTTGCGTCGAATATGCTCGAATCGTATCAATGGCATGACGTCAGCCACTTGGGCATACCTGAATTCTGCAGACCAATAGTCTAGATAGGAAGGCATATTCACTATACCCATGATAAGAAGAATCACAAGAAAGTCTTTCAACTCCTCGGTTGTCCATTGTATACATTTCCCAGTACTTTGAGTTGAGTACAAGTTCATTTTGTTGAAAATGTCAACAAGTATATTGAGGGAAAAGAATTGATAAAAATAGTCCAATAGAGAGTCAGTATCCGGTAAATCCAACACGAATTCGTTTGATGGAATGTCAGCCTTGTTTTTGAATTGTTCTTTCTTCCATTTATATAGCTTACATTGAGTGTTTTCTTGGTCTTATTTGCCCGGATATTTGGCTCAGCTCATACCTGGTAGTTTTCTCTTACGCCTGATTGTCTTTGTTGTTAATGGTCTTGCTATAGACGATGCATCTGTTGATGGAATCGACAATAATGAAGCCAAACTTGGTAAAGCATTATAATTTACTTCACCAGTCGGTGGTAGCACGTTGTTCATAATAGGAGTCAACGGTGGTCTCTCATAGTTCAAATTGTCTTCGATTTCTAACACAGGGTTGTTCTCACTGCCACTGACGCTAGGACGGTCCTCTGTTTGAATATTTTCGTTTACTGTCTCCAAGAAAGTTGCAGCAGTATCAGAATCAATGTAAGTCTCGTCACTATCTATTGAAGAATTGTCTTTTGTATCAATTTCAGAGCTGTCTAATATATTCATGCGCTCTATATATGAATCTATGGAACGGCAGGGTAACGAGGACAACTCTCCAGTTCTATGAGCAGCAATTCCTCCTTCATTCTCAGGTTGAGAACCACCACTTACATCCGAAAGAGCATTTTCAGGCGGCACTAATGCTACTAAGCGATGTCCTCTAGACTCGAAGCTCTGAAAATTTTAAAGTAGTGAGGTGTAAATAATTTTATCTGCGGATCCCTAAAAATATTATTACGAGAAAAAACAAAAGAAAATTTTCTAAAAATACGGCAACGGGAAGAATACTAGAAACACGTTTTTATATTTATTTTTGTACTACTTTGGTAAGGGGAAGAATACTGGACATAATATTTGGCAGTTACTTTACTAGTAATTCGACGACGGGAAGTATACTGGACATACAAGTTGTAGGCGACGTAAAAACTAAATTAATCTCAGAAAGACAATCAAAACATTATGAGTAGCTTTTCGGGTAGGTACGAGAACTTTAGGTTACACTGAAATTAGAAGGAAATAATCAGTAAAACAGTGAACAATATGCAACATACCGAGAGCCCGCGCAACGAGTCCTTCTTCCCCGCCATCTCGGCGGCTACTGGTCACGTCCCGTCGATGTGCACACTGTGCCGGTTTTTCACAACGTAGTTGGATAGTTCAGAGAGCAATTAAAGCACGCAGAACACTTTATACATGGTCTATTTTTGATGACGTTTTTTTTTCATTCAACGTGAAGTATACTGAACGGTGTCGAATTAAGGGTTAGTACGTTGGATCTTATGAATAAAAAAATATGCCTGCTCGGTCATCACATCAGAGAGTGCTCCGTACTAGGACATTTCAGTCAGTGTACCAGTAAGATCGAACTGCTCTATTTGTACTATTATGTACAGATGTAGTGAATAATCCTTTCCTATCGGCAAAACTCGGAACAACGATAACACCCGAATGGTGCCGATGTGTCTATGAATTACTGTATTATTAAATTACGTGTAGGTATCAAATAAATTGCATACTTTATTTATCAATGTCAAATGTCAAATTGCCCGTTTGTCGTATATTACACTGAGATGTTAAAACCACCACGATTCTATCATATAAAGATTTCGTTAGGTAAACAAAAATATAACTAGTTACTGAGGACGTTTTATTTCAATAAAACGCACTGATAAAAACCAAATTCCGGTTGGGATGATCTAATGATTCTATAAGGATTGGAACCCCAAAAGTCTAACTATAAGTCAAAACTACAGTAGGATTTTGCAGACCTTTTTATAACAATAAATTTTTGTAATTAATTAAAAATACACCTCAACATAAAACAAAACAAACCAGCAGAGAAATTAATATAAATAAATATGATTTTCTGATTGGATGAACGACTTCGATTATGGCAGCGGGATAAGAGGAGGAGGAGCGGGGTGGACAGTGTGATGCGAAACAATACTTCCAACTTCCATATCACAGTCAGAATCAGAACTATTTTCTGGTGTATCATCGTCAGAGTTTTCATGAACGGTGATTACAAAACTAGCCATATAATTTTCCAACTCAGGTTCTTGTTTTCGGTACTCGTTTTCGCATTTGATGGCGTGGTCACATACTTTGGCCCAAACATCGGAACCAATCATATTAACCTTTTCCTGTACCAATTGTTTCACAGTTGTCATATTCATACTGATGTTTCTTTTGGATACGTATCCCTTTATTTGAGACCATATGTTTTCAATCGGATTGAAATCAGGATGATATGGTGGTAATCTTAGTACGCTGTGTCCATATTCGTTCATAAGTTTATCTATAGAGTATTCTACAAAGTCTTGTTTGTACTTGCAAATAATTTCATATATTTCAAGTTTTGTTAATGACAGATCAATCGGAACGTTATGTTTGGATAGCCAATCAATCATGTCTTGCTTCCTGGTATTTGAATTAGGAGGTTTTTCTACGTACTTATTATGATATGCAGCATTATCTACTACTAGTACCGAATGTGGAGCTAAGTTTGGAATGAGTTGATTACGAAGCCATTTTTCATAGTTTTCATTGTTCATCGCGTTGTGATAGTCACCTGTTTTATCAGTAGACTGATACATTAACAATGCCCCAGGTAAAAACCCCTTTCTACTACCAGCTTGCACTATTATAGGAAGTTGTCCTTTAGAAATTAACTGTTTCACTCCGTTTTCTGACGAGTCAGCCCAGCTTTTACCTGCCAAATGTGAGGTATGGATGTATGTTTCATCTATATAAACAATCTCTCTCCCTTGCAATCTGTACTTTTTTATCGCGGCTAAAAACTTTACTCTTTTTAACGAACATCATTTTTCTCGATAAGTAATTTTCTGTTGTTTTCAACTTTTTTATACCGAAATCCCATTTTTCTAAGAATTTTTCTTAGCGTAAAGTCACATCCCTTAAAATTTATGGCTTCGGATAACTTGTACTTCAGGGCTTTAATTGTAGGTACTTGTTTTTATATCAAATGGAAATTATACACTAATCGGCGTATAACGTTGTAGTCAAAATCGTCAAGACCTAGACAAAATAATTTATTTGGTCTACCCAACTTTGCCGACTTCGGACTATTGGAGGTGGATTGATTTATGTATTCTTTTTGCAATATTTTATTTACTGTTCGTTGAGAAATTCCACTGGCCTCCGAAACTCGTTTTTGGACTTTACAAAAGTAAGCAGTATAGTTGGTATGTTTGAATTTATAATTTTCAGTTAAGAAATATAAATAAATATTGAAAATAACTTCGCAGGCTTGCCGATCTAAACGTTTCCCTTTTCTTAGTGCTTTCAGCATGTCTGTTATAAATTGTTAATGTGGATCGAATAAAATCAATGTTTATTATTTACAAAAATGACAGACAAGAGTGAAATGTAAAGTCAAAAAAAAAAATATATAGGTGGCCTGCATCAATACACGGGTCCGTGAAGTTTATCACAAAATCTAACATAAATATCAACAAAATATTTCTGTGGTATTAACTACTCTATATAGATACTTCCTCTTGCAATGTCAAATCAAATCAAATCAAAAATCATTTATTTCCATAGGATGTTGTTACATCACTTAGATCCGTCATTACATTTTTTTGGGTGAGTTCACTAACACAATGGCGGAATCTGTGGAGAAGAGCTCACCGAAGAAACTCCACAGTCGTCGCATCTTTTGCGTTTCCTTTTTTAAATAAAATATTGTCAAATTACAAAATGAATGCTAATTATATATCGAAACAGCCTGTTACTCAAACAATCTATTCCCATGGACATCTGTCCTATAAATAATCAGATATCCTATAGTAACCTTTTTTATACAATTTCTGTTTTATTATTATTTTAAACTTGTCTAAAGGTAAGTTTTTAATATCAGTAGGGACCTTATTGTAATAGCGTATACAATTGCCTTTAAAAGAATTACTAATTTTATGTAGTCGGCTTACATAAGCAACCAACTTGTCTTTATTTCTAGTATTAAAATTGTGTATATCACTGTACTTCTGAAAATTAGTTATATTTCTTTTTACATACACAAGATTGTCATAGATATATTGAGTCACAAATGTCAGAATATTGATTTCTTTAAACTTTTCCCTCAGTGACACTCTAGGCCCTAATCTATAAATTGCACGAACGGCCCGTTTCTGCAGAATAAATATACTATTAGCATTCGCAGCGTGACCCCACAATAAAATACCATAGGTCATTAGACTATGAAAGTAACTAAAATAGACTAGTCTAGCGGTGTCTACGTCGGTAAGAGCTCTAATTTTTTTAACTGCGAACGCTGCCGAACTCAGTCTGTTCGACAATTTATTTATATGCGACCGTTCCCTAAGTTGTCTCGATGGGTACTGAGTGCGAGTGAAGTAGTAAGACAAAAACAAACATTTCCGAGAAAATACGAAAGGAAAGGATTATTCACTACATCTGTATGACGTAGGATCGAATAAAAAATGGAGCTATTAGGTTAACCTTTCTTTTCGTGCAGAGCAGAAACTTGAGGAATATTATACTCTGATAATATTAACATATTTATACTATTCTATGTGTCTATTTGCATAGCAGAAATAAAAAGTTTAATAATATTTGATTTCCCTTCATAAAGGGGATTTACACGATCAGTTCTATTACCGCATCCGTTCGCAAGCCAACGCATGGTGTAAACAGTCAACGCGCCGCCCTCAGAACGTATCAGCGACCGGATCGGTCGCCGCGCTAGGTGGCGGCGGCCGATTCGACGTCGCGTCGGTCGCCGATCCGTTCTGAGGGCGGCCCGATGCTTACTTGTTTACTTACTCATAGGGTAAATGCGCCTAATATCATAGTTTTTAGTTTCATCGTCCATTTTTATTAGTATAGAGTATCAAATAATTATGTAATTAGAATGTGGTTCAATGTACTGTCTGACTTTCTCTTTTTAACCAGCTTAATAAGAGTACAGTAAATAATAATAAACCCTCCATAAATGCCATACAAAAATGAAACACCTTTGAAAAAATTGTCCGGCTCCCGATCGCCGCCGGTCGCTTGCACTGTCACAACGTTCCACAAGTGAAATGAGTTAACAACTTTTATTTTTATGGAATCTCTAGATCCCTCGCTAGGATTTCCTGTGTCGTGCTGACTAGTCTCTTTCGCTTATGTAGGTACTCTTAAGTTACACCTATGTATAAATTTAAATTAAGTTATAATAGTTTATAGGAATGATACATAATGAAGGGCATCAAAATTCGAGCGTGGGTTTGAATTACAACATCATGCGAGTGTTTTAATGCTTAGTTATGTACAATTACATATACTACCTTATCTATACATATCATAATAAAAACTTTTCGCTGAGAGTGCGAATTCGCCTTAGTGTTGTGAGTTTTAGGGCTACGTCAATGTTTGGGGTGTCAAAAGATGCGTATCGGCAAGGGTCACAAGATATTAAAAATACATACAAAACTTTTTGGTAGAGGGCACCACTGTTTGTTTGTAGCATAATTGTGTCCTGTGGTTTGTAACAAGCGACACGTCACATTGTCAACAAAGTCTGTGACAAAAACCAGTTTCTTGATGTCGTGGATTCGAGAAATTGTAGTACCTGAACCCATTTAATTAGGTTTCTACGAGGATCTATTAGATAGGTTGAAGGACGAGCTCAGAAAACGTTGGATCTGCCATTGCCATTTGACAGGTTTGATCCTCATTATCCAGTATAACCAATGGAAAGGCCCGTATTAATATAGGTACTGCGCTCATCTCTGAGTAAATGACAGTTTTGACATGGCGTCATTGTGACATGACAAGATAGCTGAGACAACTCTCAGAGCTGAGGACTGTTTATTTTTAGTGGCTCTGTGAGCTGCAGACATCGCGAGCGATACATGAAATTTGCGTTTTTCTAAATTATTTTCCACCGCCTCACACCCCCGACCCCTTGGAGTTTATAGGATAAACAACTGAAATTACTATAAAATACAAATATTCCGACTGCATTTTATTTCAATACCACATACACAAATTTATGAATGCCTGAGTATGAAAGAAGCCGCACCAGTAAATGTGCGCTTTTACCCTACGTGGCGGCGGTACTTCAAAGGATTGTTTGTCGGAAACACACTTCAATCAGTCAGGGTGCAAGTGTTGCCAACTCAGTGGATTTTCCACTAGATATGGTGGTTTAGACTTCCATTTTAGCGGTCAAAAATGGTTTTAGTGGCTAGTGGATTTTCTATTGGATTTGGTTGATTCAGTTAGTTGTCGCTAGGCGACGTTGGCGTGAGTTACTGCGCATAATTACAGGTATTGAAAAGTTTTTACTGCGCATTCAAGGCCACCGCTCATAACTCGTTGCGCGACGTATACCACATTCAACCAACTAGAATATTTTTCATGATTATTCTAGTTGGAAAGATTCATAAAAAGGTGCATAATTTTTTGTTGTGTTGGCAACACAACAAAACCATTCCCCGAAACAAGTTTTTCAATTATTCTATGATTTCGATTAGACTTTATTTGTATGACTACTAGGTCGAGTTTGATTGGGTTCGTTTGATCTTCGCCGCGTTCTGTTTGCGAACGCGGCGACGATCAAACTTACCTTACGCCATCTTCTGTCTGCATAGTGCCTATGATATGCGTGTATGTGACCGCTTTTTAGGGTTCCGTAGAGAAACACAGCAACTGTATGCAGAAACTATTAGAACTTCACAGTTGAAACTTGGTATGTAGATGTATTCTGTGAACCACTTTACGATTTTTTATACAAAAATTGAAAAATTAAAATAATTAAAATACATGAAACTGAAAACATATTTTTTTCATCAAACCTATATTGTGTGGGGTCTCTATAGACAGGTCTTTAAAAATGAAGTTCCTGAAACCATTTTTCCTCAAAGTAATTCGCTGAAGAGACAGACCCTTCCAAAGTGGACAATTGTGTCCCCCCCCCCCCCCCACCCCTTTAACTTTTAAAGTAAGAGAGTGAAAAATTTGCAAAAAATATTCTTACAACGAAAATTGGTTTGAACAAAATAAAATAAGCACTTTTTAAGATATAAATGTATTAAAAACCGCAAAGATAACTTTGTCATTCATACAAACTCTATGAAAATCAAAGTTACATTACAACACAAACATCCAGTCACATAATTACTTGCTACAACGGAACCCTTCAGGGGCGAGTCCGACTCGCACTTGGCCACTTTTTTATTTAAGGTACAAATTGCATGCTTTTTCATTATAATTAATTATAAGCTTTCAATATCGTTCATTTTGATACCTACTCCACTTGATAAGAGATTAGAAGTTTTTTTTTTCTTTGTCACTCAATGTAGCATAACAGAATCTGCTATATTGTTCTTATGATGACGTCATATTTATACCATCCTATGACACTTGGGAATACTTGGCCTCATATCTTTGACCGACAATCACATCTGTGATTGTAAACAAGCTCCAGCGGACTGTTCCGTGCCGACCGTGTGTCCCGCCGAGTAGCCGGCCGAACAGCTGATACTGACCCAGGCGCCGCCGTCAGTCGACTTGAGTACTAATAGTGTTATCAATAACGCCTCCTTCTCTCGGACAAAGGATAGGTATATAATGTACAGCGATGAACTTGGAAAAAATATGGGTTTACAACTTAGTCAGCGCGTGGGCCAGGCAATATTAAATAACTGTATGCCTGGCGCCACATATTCACAAATATTAAACAAAGTGTTGTCATCGCAGTTTTTAGAACCAACCACCCTAATTATTTTAATTGGTAGAAGGGAAAATGTATCTAAAAAACTAATTACTAAATACTTTTCCAAATTAAATTCTTTACAAAATGTAGATAGAATAATCTTGTTTGCGTTTCCCTTCATCCAATCTTTGTCACAACATGAAAATCATATAAGACTTGATTATAATACATTTATACACACATTGACATGTCGTCATACTGAAAAATTTCATTTCATAGACACCAATATTTGTATTGGAAAATATTTTCATTTGACTAAGGATAGGTATTACCTATCTAGGTTTTATACAAAACAGATAGCACAGTCACTATCTTATTTTATTTTGAACTCAGTCAAGTTTTTGACTAATGAAACGCCTGCTTCTATTGAGCAGTGTATTAATAATGACATGTACTCCTTGGAATCTGTTCCAAGCTCTTTAAATTAACCCATAGGACAACAGAGAGTAACTCTGGCAGTAATATTAATATTTGTATAAATATACCTTCATCTTGCCCATTAAATCAAGTTACTAGTAATGAAAAATGTAAAAGTAAGAATATTTTAAACGTGGTTCATCAAAATATACAGGGCATGTTAAGTAAAGAACTGGAAATTGAGTTATTCATGAACTGTAATAATATTGATATTTTATGTATAACAGAGCACTTTTTAAAGAGTTATCAGTTCATGTTCAACTTTAATAACCACCACGTTGCTAGTTCGTTCAACAGAAAAACAGCTGATCGCGGTGGCTCCTTAATACTTGTAAATAATAGTTTTAAATATAAGGAACGAGTTGACATAGTGAGCCTGTCTGTTGAGCGTACCATGGAAATAGCCTGTATTGAACTTGAACAACTTATTGTAATGAGCGTATACAGACCACCAGATTCATCCTTTGATTTGTTCGAAAAGAAAATAGATGAAGTGTTGATTAAAATCAGCGATAAAAACATTTTTTTTATAATTTGTGGTGATTTTAATGTTAATCTGTTAGAGGATAATAATATTTGTACTAGATTAAAATCTTTATTTTTATGTCACAACATGAACTATCTGTTTTTGGAGCCTACTAGAATTACTGCAACATCTGCTACCTGCATTGACAATATATTTACTAACATTACGCCCATTTTCAAATCGGTCATCAATAAATTAACCTCTGATCACTCTGGTCAGATAGGTATATTCAATATTAAAATAAAAAAGGACCAAAAAGAGGATATTACATGTGTGCCCGTTAGTGACACTCGGCTTGAACACTACAGGAATAATATTTTAGATAAACTATGGGAAATACCATACAGTGACGATCCAAATTTGTTGTACAACTCAGTATTTAACCTTGTCAAAAATGAATATGATACGGTATTTAAATCAAAAACTATAAAAGTTAATAACAAAGCTTTGTTTAGTGATTGGGCGACAGTTGGAATTCATAGGTGCAGACGAAGATTATATGAACTCTATGAAGAGAAATCATATAACAAAAATACGGCCTTTCTAGATTATGTTCGTAGTTATTCAAAAATGTTTAAACGCGTTTGTGCCGTAGCTAAATCTAATTTCATTAAAAACAAAATTGAATCTAGTAGCAATGTAATGAAAACGACTTGGCAAATTATAAACAGAGAGACTGGAAAGGCCAAAGCTACACATAATAACTTCAAGCTTAAGATAGATAATCAATTGCTAAGTACAGACCTAGAAGTAGCAAAAGCTTTCGAAAATTTCTTTACGGACATTCCAGTTTCAACAACCAAGTCTTTAAATTCATCTCCCGCTGCTGCTGAATCTATACTTAAACAAAACTTTGAGGAATGTAAAACAGATTTTAAATTTAGGCACGTAAATAATGAAGACATTGTAAAAGCGTTTAAATCCCTGGAAATGAAAAAGACAGCTGACGCGTAAAAATTATTAGTTCCATTGTAGATTGTATTGCACCTCACCTTTGTTGTATATTTAATCAATGTATAGATAATGGTGTGTTTCCTGACTTGATGAAACTAAGTAAAGTTATACCTTTATTCAAAGCTGGTAGTCCAACAGACCCCACCAATTTTAGACCCATATCGATACTACCAACGCTTAGCAAAATATTTGAAAAACTCATACTTAATCAATTGCAAAGTCATTTTTATCTCAATAATTTAATTCATATTGCTCAGTTTGGTTTCACAAAGGGTCGTTCAACAGCCGATGCTGGTGTTGAACTAATCGACAATATTTTTGATACCTGGGAAGACGCAATGGATGCAATAGGTGTCTTCTGCGATCTATCCAAGGCTTTTGATTGCGTCCATCATGACACTCTTGTCAGGAAGTTACGCCATTATGGTGTAAAAGATCAGGCACTTGGCCTTCTGGAGTCATATCTAACAGATAGGGTTCAGATGGTCGATGTTAATGGGAAAAGATCACCTGGGTCTTCAATAAGTATGGGCGTACCGCAAGGTTCAATTCTTGGTCCTTTCTTGTTTTTAGTATATATTAATGATTTACCTTACCTTGTTAAAGCAAAACATGGGTTAGTATTGTTTGCCGATGATACTTCTTTGATATTTAAAGTTAAAAGACAGCAATCAAATTATGACGAGGTAAACAATGCTATCTCTAGTATAGTGAACTGGTTTAATGTTAACAATCTATTACTTAATGAAAAGAAAACTAAATGTATTAAATTCGTGTTACCCAATGTGAACCCGGTAACTACAGACATATTTATAAAAGGACAGAGATTGGACCTTGTGCAGTCGACTGTCTTTTTGGGCATTACTTTAGACGCCAAACTACAATGGGATCCTCATATAAATAAATTGTCGAACAGACTGAGTTCGGCAGCGTTCGCAGTTAAAAAAATTAGAGCTCTTACCGACGTAGACACCGCTAGACTAGTCTACTTTAGTTACTTTCATAGTCTAATGACCTATGGTATTTTATTGTGGGGTCACGCTGCGAATGCTAATAGTATATTTATTCTGCAGAAACGGGCTGTTCGTGCAATTTATAGATTAGGGCCTAGAGTGTCACTGAGGGAAAAGTTTAAAGAAATCAATATTCTGACATTTGTGTCTCAATATATCTATGACAATCTTGTGTATGTAAAAAGAAATATAACTAATTTTCAGAAGTACAGTGATATACACAATTTTAATACTAGAAATAAAGACAAGCTTATGTAAGCCGACTACATAAAATTAGTAATTCTTTTAAAGGCAATTGTATACGCTATTACAATAAGGTCCCTACTGATATTAAAAACTTACCTTTAGACAAGTTTAAAATAATAATAAAACAGAAATTGTATAAAAAAGGTTACTATAGGATATCTGATTACTTAGAGGACAGATGTCCATGGGAATAGATTGTTTGAGTAACAGGCTGTTTCGATATATAATTAGCATTCATTTTGTAATTTGACAATATTTTATTTAAAAAAGGAAACGCAAAAGATGCGACGACTGTGGAGTTTCTTCGGTGAGCTCTTCTCCACAGATTCCGCCATTGTGTTAGTGAACTAACCCAAAAAATGTAATGACGGATCTAAGTGATGTAACAACATCCTATGGAAATAAATGATTTTTAATTTTGATTTTGATTTTGATAACTTCGATTCTAACGATACGTAAATACCTGGGTACGTCTAAATTGGTTTAGTAGTTTAGAAAAAATCGTGGATGTTAAAGAATCTCACTCAGATTTATATGTACTTACTCATACTTTTACGACATACATGCCTACCTACCCGTACCTCATTATTACACACCCATTACATACATGTACGTACCCCATTTCAGGGTACGTACCTTGAAAACATTATGGAAAACCAGTCAAGTGCGAGTCGAACTCGCGCGCGAAGGATTTCGTACCCCCGTACAATGGTAGGGATGGTGTGGAGTGAATAGTTTGTAATAACTGTGCCTTTACCACTTCAAAGGGGAAAAGCCATGACGCTATTTATTTATTTTTACCCGAATACAGCGAAGCCAAAAGAAGGGTTTTATGTTTGACCGGTATGAATGAATGTTTATTTGTTCCACCAGAACATCTTAACTACTTATCAGAATTGGACAAATAAGTTATCATTAGAAGCATATTTATTGTTCACAGGCTATGTGACTTCATACTTAAGTTAATATAGCGGCCTCTAGAGGGCATTATGTATTTTAGATAGCAAAATGTTGTTAACAATGTTATTAGTGCGGCTACTTTCATACTCCATGTACGTAACCAGATTCATTCATAAGTTTGTATGTGGTAAACAGATAGAAAAAAACCTTGGCAATTACCCGGAATTCCGGGTAATTTTTCCTGTAATCTTTGGCTTAAGTTATATATTCTGTACTTTTTTCATCATTTTAGAGTCTGTAGTTTCGGAGATAATGGGAGGGGGGGGGGGAAGGAAAGATAATTTTTGTCATTTTTTGATCATAACTTCTGAAGTTATTGAAACTTATGAATGAGAATGAGCCTTAAGCTTAAGGATATGCAACCGGGCACCCACAATAAGGAGTTTTGACAGTTGCAGGACTAGGACCCTGTAAACCACAGCCAACGCATCGGCCGCCGGATCAGCCGCCGCAGAAAGCAACGGTCGCCCGAGCTGTCGCCGCAGAAAGCAACGGCGGCCGATGCGACGTCGAATCGGTCGCCGCTGCGATGGCAAGAGTAGTGTAAAGACACATCGGGTGGCTGATCCGGCGGCCGTTACTAGGTAGTACCGCTGTGTGAAAGATCCTACACTATAGGATACCAGGTTCTGGCGCTAAACATGACGCACTTTTGGTCAACCTTTCCGCATACATTCGTCACTGCTATCCGGATAATGACTACCTACTGCTGGGTGATTTTAACTTACCAGACATATTGTAAAGATCCCCCCCTTTATGTTTTATTTTAACCTATACTTAACAAAACGCTTTTAAGCATATGTTAATTGCAGAAATATTTCTCAGTGTAATGGCCAAATGTGATCGTATTACTGTGGTAGGACTTGCTACGTTGTATAATTTTTTGTTTCAGCAAACCCAGATTCTTTTAGAGGCATGAAATAGGTAAAGAAAATCCATGAGAAAGAAATTAATAGTTTGAGATGGAGGTGATGTAATTGGTCATTAAAATTTGTTTAGAAAGATTTGGAAAGATCCTTGGACGAGGCAAACATCGAATAATTAGTATCTCAAACTGTAAAACGATACTTCCGAAATGTATGATATAAAGCGATAAAACAACTGTCGCATGACTATCGTTGTACGGTGGCAAGGTCGTTGCAGGGATGGTAAACATTTCCGGAAATTTACTGCAATTTTATTCTGATGTATAGGGTAAGTGCGCCGGATGACGGGCACTTAGTGAAGTGTTGAACTTTATGCTAAAAAATATCTACAAAACTACGGATCAGATGTAATGCCTTTTTAGTTTTAACGTTCCCCAGTATAATCAAGATAATATTCATGTCGTTTTTTTTATAAATATCATAGTACTTTAATTTAAAAAAAATACTTGTCAAAAAGTAGGCGAATTGCTAGTTAGCGGACACTTTTCAGTTTACGATCACCAGAGCTACTACGAAAAAATTTTTGTGCGGATATTCCGTTATTACTAAGTAATCTAGATCTATCAGTCTACGGAATTGCATAATATGAAAAAAACGAAAAAACTTAACGAATCACTGATCAGAAAACTTCCAAGACGTCAAACCGCAAGCGATGATCGAACCGGAATGAATCACTGATTCACAAAATGCTTCCCGTAGGGTCCAAATGTTTATGACCCCTCACCATCTGTGTGCCAGCGCACGAAATGATGTAACTTAAAATTCTGTTTTTTCGGGGGTTTGGGTTTTAATTTCAAATAATGCAGTGTTATCACAAAGAAAAGTAAAATTTTCTATGTATAACATTTGTAATATGAATAAGGTAGTATAATATTTAACCTAAAACTAAAAACAAGCCAATAAAATATATTTTTAATTTCATAAATTCAAACTCAAATTTTCACTTTTTTGAGATACGTAATTATCATCGAGCAACGACAACGACAACGTACTATGAGACGCCACTAAACGTCATTGCGACATAACCCGACAAAATTATGTTGGTATACTTTTAGTACCAATAGATTGGGGTGTCGTTACTTTTTAATTATTCGGGTTATATTTTTATCGTTTATGTAGTACGAAGTCGTAGCGATGACCGTTAGGGTCTCCTTATCTGGCAAATACTTTACGCATTATGGATTATCATTACACGCTTTGTACCTACATAACATTTTCCGTTTGTTATAATGAGGATAAGTATAATGAGGAATCCGAGTCGAGATAATAAACTCAAAGTTCCAGTAACAATTATAAACGCCCCTACTAAGACCGAAACCTCTACTATATTGACACTGCCTTGTGTTGTACAGTTCAAAAGGACAAGCAACGACAATATTGACAATACACGGTACCGGTATTTAAAGTGAAGAGCAATCAATAAATTAGGTTAAGTAAACTGTGCATCAAACCAGACAGGAGTTCCCGGCGCGCTGAGATGCCGCGCGAAAGCAGGTCAAAGCTCATCCGATCAGCCGGCTGATGGTCAGGTACAGCCGCGCGTTGCTAAGCCAACAAGCGCGAGTGCAGCCCCTGGAAATGTGTGCCCGATACGAAATGAGTGATACGTACTAATAGCAAATAGTTTTAAGCAAGTTCACGTCGCGAACCCGAATCTTCCAAATTACGCGTAACATAAAGATAGATATATAAACAACAGTAAAATATAAATCACAGCAAGTACAAACAAGATTAGGCACACGTCACCGGATTGCAATAAATACTTGACAAAGTGGGCTTAGGCCTATTCCTCTGTCAACCACGAGAGCTTGTTAAACCTAATAAACTTTATCTAATTCTAGAGCTGAATCAGATCAATAAATATGATTCAAAACGGCAAAGAAATGCGTCTTGCATTTCTTAACCTCCTGCCTACATCTGTACTACACACAGTACACAGGAAACAAAAAAATGTAGTACCGGTTCTTAACATGGTAAGCCCTAAATGTATGAGTGGTAACATCTATTGATTATCTTTGTTTCTAAATGTAGATAAATGTCAAATCCCGTGTGGTCCTCTTTTTTCAAAATGGCGATGGAAGATTGACGTGTGTTGATGCGTGCGCGCAGAGGTAAGTTAATCGATTTAAATCTAATTAAAATTTATGTTATTATTGGATTTCATATGTCAATGAAATAATTAGAAGTATGAAATAGTGATATGAAGTTTTATTTTTGCGTAATTGTGTAAAACATGCAAGACACCGTTTCATCATTTTTTATGTCCTTTGCAGAGGACAAAGTAGGCAATAAAAGTTTTAGTATTTAGACTACCGATGTACTTTTTAAAGTACATTGATAGATATTTTATCATATTTATGTCTGTTCCAGTGGCACAAACAATGGCATAGAAGAGGCTTTACATGATTCCGAGTTTGACTTTTCGGGTGACGATTCAGATGAAGATCCGGAGTTTGTGCCGCCAGAACTTACCCAAAGAACCAATGATCATCAAATTAGTGACTCAAGCAGTTCAGATGAAGAAAAAAACACATTGGTTGCTTCATCTTCTTCCCCGGCGTTTTCTAGTAGTTTCCTTATCGCATCGACATCATCACGGTCTCGCTCAAGAGGGCACGGCAGAAGTATTTTACTTGGACGTGGACTTAGCCGCGGTCGTGGACGTGGTCTCAGTTTGCGCGAGAATACCCCACGGCCCCAGTCGTCGCCTCTGTCAACCCGCCAGATTGCGATCAGGAATCGTCAACATAATGATGGCTTTCAATACACATGGACCAAAGATACCTTAGATGCCGAAGTTACTGAATTGATGCAGCCAGCATATATACACAAAGAAACCATGGATTGGAAATGGAATCAATTCCACGATCAATATATCGACGATGGTATTTTAACTACTATCGTCAACTGTACGAACAGGACACATATCTTAAAGACATGAAAATCCATGGGGCTAACTTTGAGAGAATTTTAAATATACATAGGAATAACAATGATAATGTCAGCACTGCAGTATCCCCAAATTGATATGTACTGGTTAGAAAAGTGGAAAGTTCCACTAGTTGCAATGTCTATGATAAGAAACAGATTTTTTTTTAATCAGACGACGGCTGAAATGTGTCTATGATGCTGAAGTATCAGCAGAACAGAAGATACAAAAAGATTGAAAAATACAGTTGCTGTTTAATCGAATCTTGGAGGGTTGTCACGAACAAACCGGCCTAAAGAAATGAGCATTAATAATAATAATAATAATAATAATAATACCTAGGACACTATTTTACACACATTGATCTAGCGCCAAACTAGGATTCCCTGCATTGACGAAATGATTATTCCCTTTATTAGAAAATGCCCGATGCGCCAATACTGTCCTAATAAACCGAACCCTGTTGGGCTGAAGGTGCTCGTTCTTGCTACGCCGCAAGGTGTTTTTTGTGACATGATGATTTATCAGGGTGATACTACATTTCCCCATCTGATCAGCCAGGGATTCGGTCTAGGTGAGGCTACAGTCTTACACTTGACTCAAACTTTGGTCCCAGGGCACTTGCTGTTCTTTGACCGGTATTTTACTTCAGCAAAACTATGTGACGAACTGTTAAGACGTGGATTCCATGGGACAGGTACCGTAATGAAAAACAGAGTTTCGAAAAATTGCGTTTTAACAGAAGAAAAAGTTTCCCGAAAGAAAGCAAGAGGAAGCAGCGAAGTTAAAGTTAGAGAGGACGGTAAAGTCGCTGTCACGATGTGGCTAGATAACAAACCAGTTTTGATGATGTCTACTTGTCATTGTGATCAAAACCACGACGATGATGTCAAAAAAAGAGAAACGGTATGAAAGAGTCAGAAGACTTGTAGTTATAAAGACATACAACCAAAATATGGGTGGGGTCGACCTCACAGACCGAATGCTTTCTGTTTGCCGATGGGGCCAATCGGGCCAAAAAATGGACAATACGTGTTATCTCACATCTCTTCGACCTGGCAGTGGTAAATGCATGGCTGCATTTTCACATTGTACAAGTAGAAAAAGGTACGCCTAAGAAAAATATGATGCAGCTGCGCGAATATAAGTTGGATTTAGGCACAAAGCTTATTTCGGATGATGATGGGAATGACGACAAAGGCGAAAGTGATGTTTATGAAGAAATGGAGCTGAAACATAAGAAACGCAAAATACTCATAAAGCCGATACCGTCAAAAGAATGCCGTACAAAAGCTGCTGGACATTTACCCTAATATGAAACAAAACAGTCGCGCTGTAGAAAAAACGGTTGTGCTAAAAAAACAACAGTGTTTTGCAAAAAATGTAATATATATCTTTGTCTTACGCCAAACAGGAATTGTTATTCCGATTTTCACCAAAACATATAGAGTAGTATGAGGGTGAAAGTATTGATAAAACGGTGTATTTCCGTTGTCCCTATAGCCCGTGTCCCTATGACTTTTGGACATTAAAATTGTAATACAATAATTCACTTTTAGTCCTGTCGGCCCCAACGCCTCTGTCCTCACTAAATGGGAACAGACAGAGGCAATGGGTACAACGGGACTAAAATTTTATTATTTCATTACTAACGTCCCCAAAGCTGTTCAACCTTTATGTGAACGACCTAGTCGGTGAGCTTAGCAGCATGCATGCAGGTTGCTATGTCGATGGAAAAAGCTGCAACAATCTAAGCTATGCTGATGACATGGTGCTGCTGAGCCCATCGCCGGGGGGCTTGAGAAGGCTACTCAGCACATGTGAGCGGTATGCGGAGAGTCATGGCCTCAAATATAATGTTAAGAAGAGTGAAGTTATGGTCTTTGGGGCGGGTAGTAAACTTCCGAGTGTATTGCCGGCATTAAGATTATATGGCAAAGATCTCAATAGAGTAAAAAGTTTTGAATACCTTGGTCATATAGTGACGGAGGACCTGAAGGATGATCTTGATATTGAGCGGGAGCGCAGGGCATTGGCGGTTCGGGCGAATATGTTAGCTCGTAGGTTCGCACGTTGTACAAGGCAAGTCAAAATTACACTTTTTAAGGCTTATTGTCAATCATTTTACACGTGCAGCCTATGGATCAACTATACCCAAAAGACTCTCAATGCCCTGCGCGTCCAGTATAACAATGCTTTCAGGATGCTGCTGGGGCTGCCACGCTACTGCAGTGCATCGTGCATGTTTGTTGAGGCACGTACTGATGGATTTCATTCCATCATACGTAAGAGAACGGCCTCCTTACTTAGCAGAACGCGTGACAGCACCAATAGCATCCTGCAGGTCATCGCAGGGCGGCACGATGGCCCAATACTTAAACACTGGGTGAGTGTCGTGACAGGGACTCTGACAGTATATGGGAAAATGAGTCGGGCAACAGATGGCCCATTTACATGAATTAGGGTTTCAATTTGTATATAAATTTGTATAGTATTAAGCATTAAGTAAATTGTGTGATACTAACTATATAGGGATCTTTTTTGTTGTCCGAAATAAACGTTTTATTATTATTATTATTATTATTATTATTACACTTTCGTTGCCCATAAATCTGTGGAACACGGGCTATGGGGACATCAGGATTACACGGATAAAACTTGATTGATCTCTAAACGTAAATAACGACTGAGTTAAAAGTTTATAAATGTGACGACAAAAAATATTATTTTTGATAGTTTTGTTTGGAAAGAAGTTTTCACTTTTGTTTTATTCAAAATCTTTAAGATACATTACTATAATTAAAAGGTTAAAATATAAATATTTGTGTTTTATTTCTTTTTCAGTAGCAATTTATATCCTTGAAGTGTTCTATGTCCTACACAAATCACATAGTAATATAGTCACTTTGTCCTACATATAGGACATAGTGAAAACTCGTTTTTCCAGATGTAGGATTTTTCTAACTATTTTCCCAATATATCGTATCCTATTACCAATGTCATACTAAAATTTCAACAGTATACTCCAGAAAAAGTGTCTCTTGTAGGCAGGAGGTTAAAATAAATTTAAAAGCGTTGATCAATTTATTAACTAAAACTATTGAATTATACTCAGTGATCTGGATTCGAACCAGATTAATTATAATTCTCCGTGGTCTAATGGGCCTCACGCTTGCCTCTCAAATAGAAGATGCAGGTTCGACTCCGATGAAAGTACGACATACTAGCCACTTAATGATAAATTTATTAACTATAACTACTGGATGATAATCAGTTCTCTGGATTCGAATCAGAATAATTATAAAGAGCTCCGTGTACTAATGGGTCCCACGCTTGCTTCTCACACAGAAGTTGCAGGTTCGACTCCCGACCAAGTACCAATGCGACAATCAATCCATTTCAAGTACATTATACGGACGTTCTAACGGTGATGGAAAACATCGCGAGGAAACCTTTACCACTCCATAGCTGCGGCGATGTGCTAATTGTCAGCCAAGGCGGAGCATGAAATAACCGGCTCAAAGTGGGCACAGTCGTGCCCCTACCACCCTGCATGGGAAAAGGCGTGACGCTATGTAATTATAATTCTCACATCTCTGAAATGTAACAAAATAAAATAGACTTACCACTTCGTGCTATCCTTCACTCGACAGTCGATGCCTACGACGTGTACCTTTACTCACCACCATCATTGAATTACTGTAGGACAGAGTATTGTAATAAATAACAAATTACAAGTTCTGACTTGCTTACCCAGAACTTCGCATTTCTTGCCATGATGCAAGCATAATTGGCCAGAAGATAAATGACCTTTATTTTAGTATCTCGAATGATCATAAGAGTGACTTTGAGATAGACTAAATTACTTATTTCCTAACGAGCCATACATAGAACTGAGTTTTGGCTAAATGGTTCTGGTCAATGTTTCTTTTAAGTCTAACAAAACTAATCGGTGCACATTTTACAGTCAGCTTTTATAACTTTATTACTTAAGTTATTCCCAAAACTCCAACAAACCGATATGAACTACCTTTCTTGATTTTATGATAATTTTGTATAATTTAGTTAAACAGTGCATGTTGGGATCGTTACAATTGCCCCTTAATTTTATTGACTCATCTGAGGAAAGAAAATTAACCATAGTATTTTAAGTATACCAACAACGTATAAGCCATGATAAAGAAGGAGAACGTAGGTATAAGCCGTAATTAAAAATGAGTAATAATGAGTAATCCGTAAATATTCTATTTGTTTTCTGAGTAGGCGCTTCCAAGACCCCTAATGCATGCCGTTGACCAATCAAAACTAACGTTCGAACTTTTAGATCCTGAAATTACCTCCCCGAAATGGTTCGTCATCGCCCATAAAGGGTGCCATATGCCTACCCAACCAGAAATCGTACGTCAATTATTTCATTATCTAGCTAAATATAATTTTAAGATTTCAAGAACTTGAGGCACATGAGTGGTTTATAATATTTTATCATATCCTTTATCAAATCTTTTACGTAGCCTAAAATGAATCTTATCCTTACTATCATACTAAGAATATAATTTTGAATTAACCGTTCTAAATTAAGGTTCTGTATTGTACTTAATGATGATATACCTACTTTGCAAATTAGGTCCGTAACAAAATATGAAATGTATGTATACATTGCTATTACATTGTTCCAATATCTTCTACAGCTTGACTGGTTCCGACATCTGGTTCAAAAGTTAAGTTTTATTTTTTCTATTGTACATCAAACATTTCTAAAATATTGCCACTAATTTAGTGAAATGCCGAAACAGCTCAATAGTTCCACAAATATTAAACAAAGGGCAGGCAACATCTGCACATTTCTACGAAGGGATAACGTGAGAAAAAATCCCAAGTCGCTCCATGTTGGGTTGACCCTTAAAAATCTCCAAGTGCAAGCTATTAATGCCGTCGAAAGACGATACTACTCTACACTTTCCTAATTTATTGAACCAACGTGTCAAGATATTTTGAATTTATGATCGAACTCAAGTCTTTCTGGAAACTATTTTTTTTTCCTGTGACCCACAACAGAGCAGCCCAATCAGTAAAATATTATTTTAACCGCACTAAACACAACTACTTGTTGCTAATTCATGTAAGAGCCGGTTGTACGCTAAATTGAGTATTGAAATTATTATCAAATGATTGCGTATGATTATGAAAAGTAAGATCCGTTGCAATCAATGTAACGCCCTTGTAATAAAAGCACTAGAAAGATAAAACACTAGCCAAGTGCCAGTCGGACTTGCGGACGAAGGGTTTCGTACCATTATCTATGAAACGGCAAAACCATATCTATCGTATTTCGTATGGGAGCCCCCCTTAAATATTAATTTTATTTTAATTTAATTATCAATTATGAAGAGTTCATGAGATACAGCCTGGTAACAGACGGACAGATGGACAGCAGAGGCTTAGTAATATGGTCCCGCTTGGCACCCTTCGATACGGAACCCTAAAAATACGAGTTAACAATTAACTTACTTTGTGTAAGTGAAGGTTATATAAACTTACATGCGTATACGTTCATAATTTACATCGTTCTACCACTCATGATTTCATGGCAGGGAACGCAACTTTAACTATTTACTAGATTCATGGATTTCCCCAAACCATTCCAATTTTAACCTCTTCCATTTCACAGCAACAAATGTAGGCCGAAGCCCACGTTAGTATTATGAACCAATAATCCTGGTCCGATGGCACCAAATGTAAAGATCCCCCCCTTTATGTTTTATTTTAACCTAGGTATACTTAACAAAACGCTTTTAAGCATATGTTAATTGCAGAAATATTCCATAGTAATATTTCTCAGTGTAATGGCCAAATGTGATCGTATTACTGTGGTAGGACTTGCTACGTTGGGTAATTTTTTATTTCAGCAAACCCAGATTCTTTTAGAGGCATGAAATAGGTAAAGAAAATCCATGAGAAAGAAATTAATAGTTTGAGATGGAGGTGATGTAATTGGTCATAAAAATTTGTTTAGAAAGATTTGGAAAGATCCTTGGACGAGGCAAACATCGAATAATTATAAGCTTAAAGAAGGTAGTTACAGTTCCCTAAATCTAGATTCTGTCGTTGTTGTCATAAAAAAATGCGGGAACGGGGGGAATGGAAGATGCCCCAAACTTCGCATCTACCTGTGAATTCCAACCAGCGTTGCTAAGTGAAAGATCTCGCATCTAGATTAACATCTAGTTGCGAGATCTGTTGAATTCCCTTCAATGAGGAGTAAGGATTTCCCTAAGCTTGGCACAGGATGCTACAATAGGGCCTAACGGACTCTAAGTGACACATGTACTTATGTCAAATGACAAACTTGGAGCTATTTTGATATTCCCTACGGATGTGATTCCTCGACCGAATGCAAATCATATTAATTCGTTAGCATTCCCGCAGTATGAAACTGCAACAACGCCACGTGACTCGGAAGTATTCGCGGTCAACTGTCCCATTCAGACAACCGCGAGAACCGGCCAGCAATAATTTAATTCGCGGGGTTTGGAAGACATATTCCCATCCTTTCTTACGTAACGGCGTGACCTACTCCCTTGCCATCGGGCACCACTACTACTCGCCATGACAATATGTACGTCCCCTACCCTGTAAGACTTTTCAGGCAATCACACCACCTACAAAGGGGCAGATCCCTATTATTCTCCCAAGTTTGCAATACGACACAACCACCACATCACACAAGAGGATAAATTACAATTCAATATACAATACAAATAGCCAACAGGCACTCCGGCTACCAGGTAGTGAAGTTTTAATCAACACCAAACCGACAGCATAATTATTATCTGTAATAAATAACAATCTGTAATATATCTACAGGAGCGATGCAATCAAACGACCAGCTAAACTGAGACTGATTTTATTGACAGAACGCGGAAGGTACACAATATGTATAACTACCAAAATACATTATTACATCCTCCCACACTTAATCTAGAAACACCTTATAATTATTACATAGTAAGTATAACATAGCAGTGTCTCAATACTCCATTTTGCGTGACAGGGGGTTAGCCCATCGCCACAACTATGGAGTAATGAGTATTACATAGCACAGAGTAAATTATATGTTACATAGTATCATCATCTAAGACAGAAACATTTTCCTAAATATTACACAGAAACAGTAACAGTAAACAGCATAGTAAGAACCAGCATAAACTTTAATCTAGGTATTTCAAAACCATAACGAGTGGGTGGACGTCGGGCGCGTAAGGGCCGGCTATCTACTAGATAATTCTGCGGTGGCGGTGTAGATATCGGCGACGCGCGCGCAGAGCCCTCTCGGACGGAACCTGGGACCGCGGCCGGCGAGAGCGGCCCAGTTTCCTGCTGTGCCTGCGCAACCGGTGACAACGCAGTCACTTCGACAGGTGCCGATGTTGTTTGTTCTATACCCGCTTGACAAGTCGGCCGCGCTTGTATAGTTTCCGGCATGTAGGCTATACTCTGATCTTTGATCAGCTGATCGACATGCCTCTTGTCTTGTTATTGATCTTGCGGACCTAGCCGAGTTTCGATAACCCCCTTCTTCCAATAACATTTATTGTTCGCATAAACCCTAAATAATACTTCCTCCCCCGTTGCAAATTCCCGCGTTCCC
Source organism: Argyresthia goedartella (assembly GCA_949825045.1). Taxonomy (NCBI): domain Eukaryota; kingdom Metazoa; phylum Arthropoda; class Insecta; order Lepidoptera; family Argyresthiidae; genus Argyresthia; species Argyresthia goedartella. The sequence goes on along the minus strand of OX463812.1, from coordinate 26,042,064 downwards.
CGGTTACTTACTGTATGCGCCTCCATTTGCCTGCGCTGTGCCGCTCGCACGTGTTCAGCAGGGTCGGGGCGAAGAATGTCAAAACTAGTTCTCATAATTATTTCCGTCAGCAACTCCGAGAGTGTGCGCCCCGTAGTGGTATGTGGTGTACAACGATGCCTCATCAAAAACGTCTGCAATGCTACATCCGCATCGCATTTATCCCGTGCTGCTTTCCTCAGGCACATTTTGACTAATTTTACGGCATTTTCTGCCGCGCCATTACTGCTTGGCTTGTAGGGTGACACCAAAATATGTTTTATCGCCCCTTGTTTTATAAAATGCCCAAATTCCGCACTAGTAAAGGGGGGTCCGTTATCAGAAACAAGTTCGTGCGGATTTCCAAACCTTGAAAATACCTCCCGTAGGCGCGCTATGGTGACTGCCGCGCTGGTGCCGCTCACTCGCCACGCTTCCAGCCACGTCGACGAGTACCAAATAATATGACTGTGCCTTTGGTGACAAAAAGTCTACGTGCACTCTGTACCACGGCAGCTGCGGCCACGCCCAAGGATGCAATGTCGCCCGCGGCGGTGCCGGCCTCTCCATGGCGCAGGTGTCGCACTCGCGGCACATGTTCTCTCTCACTCGCGGCACACGGCACACATTCTATTATGTAATCATACCCCGATAATATTATGGCCCAGCGCTGGAGCCGGCCCGCGATCATCTGCGGTATACTTTTGTCTTGATTAAAAATTGCAGCTAAAGGCTTGCAATCAGTTATCAGCACAAACCGTCTTCCGAATACGTAGTGGTGAAATTTCTGCACCGCATAAATGATGGCGAGCACCTCGCGGCATATCTGCGCATAGTTGCGCTCAGCTGGCGAGAGCGCACGCGAGGCATGCGCGACCGGCCGCCCCGCGCCGGCCGCGCCCGCGCGCTGCATCAGCACCGCCCCCACTCCGTACGGAGACGCGTCGCAGTACAACCTCAGCTCCGACTCAGGGTTGTAATGTATCAACATTGGCCTCTTAGCTAGCAACTGCTTCACCTTCTCAAAAGCAGCATCACAATCCGTGGTCCACTCATAAATCACACCTTTTTTAATAAATTGTGCAACGGATGCAGCAATTTACTTAGGTTTGGTAGAAACTTACCATAATAGTTAATAAGGCCCAAGAATGCTCGCAGGCGCGACACGTCGTTAGGTACCGGTGCGTTGACAATGGCATCTACATTTTCTATTTCTGTGTGTAAACCGGTCGCATTAATCATATAGCCTAAGTACGAAACTGCCCTTTGGAAAAATTTGCACTTTTCTGGTTCTACCTTCAGACCGGAATCACAAAGAAACTTAAATACCTTGAACAGCCTACTGTAATGGTCGGTATCACTCACACCGGTTACTAAAATATCATCTAAATAAACCGCTACGTATATCATTTTTAGTAAATTCTCTTTTGATATTAATTTCAACTTGGTGAGGGTTAGTTTTTCCCTTTTAGGTTTTAAGATTCGTTGGAATTTACTAACTGCGCATTTAACACCAAACGGCAATCTATTGTAACAAAAGTTACCCCTGTGTTTCACTATGACACACAACATTCTTGACTCAGGTGACAACTTCACCTGTTGATAAGCCCTGCATAAATCTATTTTACTAAATAACTGCCCTCCCTGTAGCGTAGCAAAAATATCATCTATGCGCGGTACGGGATATTTATCATCTACTAAAATTGGGTTTAACGTTATTTTAAAATCACCGCATAAACGTACTTCGCCGGAACGTTTGATGACTGGAACTACTGGAGTTCCCCAATCGCTGGTCTCTACTGGTGAAATTATGCCCTCACTAACCATGCGTTCAATTTCGCCCTCGATTTTATCTTTTAGTCGGTAAGGTACCTGCCTTGGTCTACAATATACCGGCTGTGCGTCGGCCGATACGCATAAACGCACGATGCCTTTGTTGAAAGTTCCTATACCTGGGGTAAATACATTAGGATATGTACCTTTGAGTTGCTCGAGTACCTCCTTATGACGTAACTGGTTGTCCTTGACCCCGGCTGCGCCTGCACACTCCGCCGTTACCGTGTCGTGTAGCGACAAGAACCTAGAGAGAACCTAACAGAAAACAACCAGGATAAAATTTAGAAATGACAGTTTATTAGGGGTATATACAATGACTTTAGAAAAATGATAGGAAGATGAGGGTGGATGAAATGAGACAGGTTTTATAAAAAATACAGGTATCAGATTTAAAAAAAAAGGAAGCGGAGGACACGGAGAGTAGGAGCAGAAGGAGCAGTGGAAACGGTCTGGCGAACCGGTCAGTGGAAGCACTGGTGGGCGACGTAGCACTTGCAGATGGAGAGCGTGGCCGGCGGCCAATCAGTCATCAGACCCCGACGGCAGCAGGAGTAGGGGCCCTGGTAGTGAAGCGCCGGCCAGGGTAGAGGCCCGCAACGTGTCGGCCTAATGTCACCGACGGGCAGGTGTAGCAGAGAACGGGCAGGTGAAGTGGAGACCCAACGAAGCGCCGGCCAGGGTACAGGCTCGCCAAGCCAGGAGGCGTAGCAGTAGCGGCTCGCAGGATCCCGGGGCAGTGCGACCCCGGGATAAGGCCTTTAGGTGATGCTTCTTGCTTGAGAGCTGAAGTGAGACTCCAGAATTTCAGAAATGTTCCGCTCTTATACCCTTTTTGGAGAGTTCAAAAAATTATTTAAATTAAAAGCAATTTTTGTGAGTGGCCAAGAGAGAAAAAGTATTTTTGTAAAAGTATTGAAGCAAACATATCAGACCGCTAACGAGTTTGAATGGACAATTGCCATGACAACCAGATAAACAACAACATAGTAAATGTCAGATTTTGGTTTTAGGCTCGTAATAGAAAAATCAACAAGTTCACATAGCCAAAATTACATAGCAGCGATAGATAAAAGAGTAGCGCACCAGCGCGCACGAAGCCCGAGATTGCAGAGTTTCGGAGAAAGCCAAAAACAAGGTCACCAAAGGTAAAACCCTTCGCTATCGATTTAGAAGTGCTGATAGTGTGAAAATATGAAGCGAAAATGATTTGTTAATGTGTTCTTATGGTTTAAAACGTTACAGGGTCCTATGAAAATAAAGGTGAAACAAAATATACAGCTATACAGCTCAGCAAGAATCCAGCTGAACATACTGGAAAATCACATGTAAGTAGCATAACACTACAACCGAGACCGTCAATAGTCATCTGTTTTTGTACATTCTATGCCCAACGCTGACATCCACCGCCTACCTAGCAATGCCGGGCTATCTTTCGCACTCACAATGATCAACTCTAAATTGTTTACAACTTTATCTTTATACATCATGGAACATTTAATCATACCTAACGGTTGCACACTTTGTCCACAGTACATTCGCAGTTGAATTGTTGTAGGTATAATCTTCATATGAGAAAAGTGCTTGTGGTATGTCGCGACTGGGATCGCGCTCACACCTGATCCACTGTCCAGCTGCATGTACAGTTCCGTACCGTTGACCAGCACCTTCCTATACCAAGGACGGTCACTCGCACTACCACCCTGAATTACGTATACCGGCACGTCGTCGTCCTCGTCGTATTCGTCACTGTAATTATGATTTTCGATGTCACTGTACGAATATTGATCGACAACCACATTGTTCACATTTCTACGCATTTTACACACTTTAGCTATGTGCCCCTTTTGTGAACACACATAGCAAACTGAGTTTGCAAAACTGCATCTTCCTTGCTGGTGGGTGCGCGCGCACCGACCACACTGCGACAAGCGCGTCGCCGCCGCCGGGCGCCGCGGCCCGGGCTGCCTGGTACGTGGGAGGCCTGCGCCGCCGCCCCCGCTGCCACCGGCCGCGCCGGAGCTCCAGGCCCTGGCGTGCGGGGCCGCGCCGGCGCGAACCGCGTGCACGCCCTCGCTGCTCGGCGCCGCCGCCACCACGTCACTGGCTCGCGAGTCTCGTTCCGCCGCCTCCAACGACAGCGCCAGCTCTGTCGCGCGGCTCAGCGTCAGCTTGTCCTCGGCCATCATTCGGAACCTGATGGCGTCGCTGCGCAAGCCGTACACCAGCTGGTCGCGTAGGTTCTCCTCCAAGTACTCCAGTTTGACGAAGTTGCAATCTTTAGCGAGCTGCCTCAATTTTGCCAAGTAACCGTCGGGAACCGCCGTCACGTCACAAGAGACAACGAAGCCGCCGTCAAGAGCACCGTCGAGAGCGCCGTCACGTCACTCTAACGCCTCCCGCAAGAGGCTCCTCGCGGAGCTGGAGGCTAAAGAGCGCGTGGCGGCTCTAGAGAAAGAGCAACTACTTGTTGCTACAGAAATTGCGAGACTTCGTCTGGCGAAGCTCCACGCCGAAGCAGAGTCGTCAGACAAAGAAGAGGAAGAAGAGAACCGAGAAAAAGAAAAATCCTCCGTTCGAGTTGAAGAATGGTTGAAGAAACAAGATGAAGAGAGAAGAGCGACGTCACCCCCGCCCCGCGTGCTGCGGGAAGCGCCAGGGAAGGATGGACGAGGACAGGGCGATCACCGCGGTGATCACCAGGGCAAGGAAGAGCCCCGGCCTGCGCGTCAAGACATCTCTGAACTGGCGGCGGCCATCACCCAGGCCATGAGATCCGTCACGAGGGAGGCGCCGAAGTTCATTCAAGAACTACCCATCTTCAACGGACAATCGAACGCGTGGCTGCCATTCAAAGCAGCGTATGAAGACACGTCAAGAGGATTCTCCGACACCGAAAACATAGCAAGATTAAGAAGAAGTCTCCGAGGTATCGCGCTAGAAGCAGTCCAGAGCCTGCTCCTATCCAACCCGGAGCCAGGCGTCATCATCGCCACGCTCGAGAGAAGATTCGGTCGCCCTGAAGCTATCGTCATGGGCGAAATGGAGAAGATAAGAACACTGCAGAAGATAGGAGACAACCCACGTGATCTCCTCGTGTTCGCTAACAAGATAGCAAACATCGTCGCTACCGTAGAAGCACTGAAGAAAATCCAGTACCTGTACAATCCAGAAATGGCGCGAAACGTAATTGAAAAATTGTCTCCGATAATCAGAAGCAAATGGTTCGATTTCGCCGCCCGAAACAAAGAAGACGTTCCTGAGCTGAAGCGACTGGCCACCTTCCTGAACGAAGAAGCAGACAAATGCGGCGCCTACGCTTCACTCGAGAACGTCACAGAAGAAAAGCCGAAGAAAAGGCAAGAAAGAACATTCAAAATGAACACGCTACGCTGTCCAGCCTGCGACGGACCACACAACCTACCCGACTGCAAGAGATTCGTAGCTGCCAGCACGGACGAGCGGTGGGAGATAGTGAAGAGAAGTCGAGTTTGTTTCCGATGCCTGCGAAACAATCACCGCCACGCCGACTGCAGAGCCAAGGTTTGTGGTCATCAGGGCTGCACCATATCGCATCACAAGCTTCTTCATCAGTCAAGACCGAAGACCGAAGAACCACTGCGTAGCGAAGAACCACCTCGTCGCGCACAAGAGCCGCCGCTTCGCGAAAAAGTCAGCTCTACGTACGAAGACACGAACAACACAGCGAGCAACGGCACTGCACGGCGCGCTTATTTGAAAATCGTTCCTGTAGTTCTCACCGCCGACAATGGAAATGAAGTAGAAACGTTCGCGCTACTCGACGAGGGCTCCACGATCACCATCATCGACGAGAAAATTACGCAAGAACTCGACGTCGACGGGCCTACAGATCCAATGCGCGTCCGTGGTGTGAGCGGGACAGAGCTACAGTTCCAGAAAAGCAAACGCATCGACTTGAAGATCCGCGGCAAATACGCAGACGACACATGCGATCTACGCGGGGCGCGCACCGTAAGAGGGCTCGACTTCGCTACTCAGAGGGTCGCTAGAGGAGACGTTGAAGATTGCCCGCACTTGAATGAAATTCAAACCGAGCTCGTATACGAAGAGGCGCATCTGAAGCTACTCATCGGACAAGACAAGTGGGATTTAATTATATCAGGCGCGGTGCGAGCGGGACGGAAAGATAAACCCGTCGCATCGTACACAAAGCTGGGATGGGTTCTTCACGGCTGCCGGTCATCTATGGCGTATCCAGTCACCTTCTGCGGTCACATCAGCCTCGAAGAAGACAGCGAACTCAGCATGGAGAAGATGATGAAGAATTATTTCGAGTTAGAATCCATCGGGATAGAAAAACGAATACAGAAGAGCGATCCAGAGCAGCGCGCATTGAAAATATTGGACGATACAAGTCGCCGCCTGCCCGACGGACGCTTCGAAACAAGACTTCTATGGAAAGAAGACGACGTGAAGATTCCAAATAACTACGAAAACTCACTCAAACGGCTGCACAACCTAGAGAAGAAACTAGACCGAGATGAAGACCTGAAAATGAAATATGAAGAAAGAATGCAGAACCTCTTCACTTCGGGCTACGCCGAGGAAGCTACCTCACCACCGGTACCAAACAAGACATGGTACCTACCACACTTCGCGGTCATCAACCCCGCGAAGCCGAAGATAAGGGTCGTGCACGACGCCGCTGCAAAGACCGCCGGACGCAGTCTGAACGACATGCTGCTCTCCGGGCCAGACCTGCTGCAATCGCTGCCGGGAGTCGTGATGCGTTTTCGTCAACATCAACACGCCGTGTCAGCTGATATAAAGGAAATGTTTATGCAAATAAGGATCCGTGACGAAGACAGAGACGCGCTGCGATTCCTGTGGCGAGGCGACGAGAGAGGCAACGGACGACCGCGAGAGTACCGCATGACGTCGGTGATCTTCGGAGCGACGTCATCACCATGCACAGCGCTGTATGCGAAGAACAGAAATGCTTCAGACTTCAAGGAGAAGTACCCTGCGGCCGCGCGAGCCATCGAGAAGAACCACTACATGGATGACTACATAACAAGTTTTCCAACCGAAAATGAAGCAAAAGAAGTATCGAAAACGGTCGACTACATACATCGGCAAGCCGGCTTCGAGCTACGCGGATGGGTGTCCAATACGACTTCGGTAGTACAGCAGTTCGCCGCCAACCCGGGCGGTGCCACCGTCGCTATCGGCGGGAGCGAGACGGAGAAGACACTTGGCCTCTTGTGGGACGTCAAGACAGATTGCATCGGTTTCAAGCTAAACACACTGAAGACACCTAAAGAAGTACTCGACGCCGAGCGACCACCGACGAAGAGAGAGGCATTAAGCATAATAATGTCTTTGTTCGACCCGCTGGGACTCGTCTCGCCTGTCACAACCCCGGCGAAACGAATAATGCAAGAAACGTGGCGCTACGGGACGGGCTGGGACGAACCGCTGCCGGGCGAACTACAGAACAAATGGTACGAGTGGAGATGGCTGCCTACGGCTGACAACGTAGCCGACGACGCTACGCGCGCGACGCCGGCCGATTTCAACGCTACGCACCGATGGTACAACGGGCCGAGCTTCCTGCGCAAACCCGAACAAGAATGGCCACAAGAAACGAAGACAGAAACACCGAAGACAGGAGAAGAGAGGGAGACATGTCACGTCACCCACCAGCGACCTGACCACAGTCACCTCCCTCGAGTCGAGCGCTTCTCGTCGTTCACACGCTTGCTACGAGCTACGGCGCGCGTGCTACAGTTCGTAGACCTATGTAGAAGAAAGAAAAATGAAACAGTATTGGCTACAAAGCGAAAACGAACGCGAGAAAACAAGAAAAACGACTCTGATTGGAAGACTGATAAGAAGATTGATAAGAAAGCACGCAAGAACGAGACGTCGAACGCGAAGAAAAGAGATAGCAATATCGTCGGAATCGAGGCGCACTATCTCATTCGCGCCGAAAAACTGTGGTGGAAAGCTGTCCAGGAAGATTGCTTCTCAGAAGATCTACGTCGAGTGAGGAGTGGCTCGGCGCCTCAGCCTGGAGACAGGCTATCGGCGCTATCAGTAGTGGTCGGCGAAGATGGAGTTCTGGGACTCAAGGAAAGAATCCACGCTTCGCCCGAAATCGACGAGGAGACAGCGAGCCCGACCGTACTCGACGGGAAACATCTGTTTACACGACTGTACATACAGCACGTACACGAGCGATTACACCATGGCGGCATCGAAACCGTAGTGAACGAACTACGGCAGAGACTGTGGGTACTGAAAATACGGCCTACGGTGCGTGACGTCATCAAGCACTGTCGGCGCATCATCTGGCGCTACGTCCCCCCGGCCTCCCCTTTCATGGCCGGCGCATGGGAGCGCATGGTGAAGGAGGCACTGCGCGTCACACTCCACGAGCAGTACCCTAGCGACGAGACACTGCTCACCCTGCTCGCCGAGGCAGAGAACACCGTGAACTCCCGCCCACTCACACATGTGGCGGTGACTCCAGACGAACCGGAGGCGCTCACACCCAACCACATTTTGTTGGGACCCAACTCTCACGGCCCACCACCTGGCGAGTTCACCGCAGACGACCTCACCGCGCGCAAGCACTGGCGGCGCGCTCAACGCCTGGCGGACGTCTTCTGGAGCCGCTGGGTCAAGGAGTACCAGCCGCTACTCCAACACCGGCGGGAGCCTCGCACGACCGGCGCGCCACCCTCTGTCGGCGACCTGGTTCTCATCTGCGACCCCAACCTGCCGCGCAACACATGGCTGAGAGGACGCATCGTCGCACTCTACCCAGGGCGAGACGGCGAGGTGAGGATCGTGGACGTCGAGACCTGCAACGGGCACGTCCTCCGGAGACCGACCAAGAGAATCGTCGTGCTACCTGTTGGATCGCAGAGCTGCGACGGCGGGAGAAATGTGCACGACAGAACCTGAAATGACTACTTTGTACATAGTTTTTATCTTATTTTGTTTTTTATACGTTTTAGGATAAGCTAGATTAAGTTTTGGTCACGAAATAAAGTTATATTTTCTCATTAGGATTAGGGCCTAGGATGTAAGTTTGTAAATAGTTTAGAATAGGATTGTATTTTATTATGTATGTGTTTTTGCTAGCGATTCCATCCCCGGTTAGGTAGGTACACAATTTCCAATAGGAAATAGCACATAGTTTCAGTAGATTTGCTAGAAAATAATCAAATTAGAGCACATATTCCAATTAGAATTCACACTAATTACACTCACTATCTCATAAGAAGGGGAGGAAACCTAGCAAAAACAAGCGAGAGAAAGAGACAGTGCAACTGTCCCTGTCGGCGCATACAGGCGAGCGAGGGGGGCCCCGACTCCCGCAACCTGCGGCATGGGCAAGCGGGGGACGGGGTCATATAAATATTGAAATCTGTCGCACGCGCTCCTCGCTCTGTTTTGCGCCGGCGGACAATGCAAATTGTATGTTTAGGTCTAGAAAATAAGTAAGTAAACGAATGTATACTGTTTTGTACATGTAAAATGTAAGTTTGACATGGAGCCGTGGTCTGCGGAGTGTGTTCTCGCGCGGAGCGCGAGGACCACTACGGTTGCGGGGTCGAGGACTTATGGTTGCCTCATGCCCGCGGCGTCAACTCGGGGGGTAACGTCCCCCCCGGTCTTGGGTGGCCCCTACTTGTCAGGGGCCTCGCGTGGTCTTCGTTGCGCTGTGCTTTCGCCGTCTATTGGCATACACTGGCGACAACGGTGCGGGAGCTTCTTCTTCTCCACTGTGCCGTGCTTTCGCCCTCTTCTGCGGGCTTACACTGGCGACAGTGGGATGTGCAGCAACTCTCTTGGGAGTGGTCTGCCTTCAGGCGGACGTGCGTGGTGCGGAGCAATGTCGTGGAGATGTGCGTGGCGGCTGTTGTCGGCGCAGTCGTACATGCGCCGTGCCAGCCGCGCGACGAATTTCTCCACGGTGGGCATCCGGGTATCTCTCATGATTGTGGTGTTGCGCACGTACCGCCCGGCTCCTGTGATCACCCGCAGGGAGATGTTTTGGAACCGCTGCAGCCGTGCCTTCTGGGTCTTCGACAGCAGGGCGTACCATGCTGGAGCCGCGTAGGTGAGCCGCGAGCGCACATAGGCCTTGTACACCCGCAGCTTGGCTCTCAGAGGCAGGCTGGACGACAGGACAGGCCGGAGCATTGCCCGCGCGGCTTTGGCCCGGTTGATGCAGTGTTGCACCATCGGGACCATGCGCAGCGAGCAGTCGATGTTGCAACCGAGGTATTTCACCGTCGATTGCCATTCGATGTCCCGGCCCCTCAGCTGTAGCGGGGTCGGACGGCGGGAGCGGGTGGTCAACAGGGCTGTTGTCTTCCCGACGTTCACCGCGGTCCGCCACTTGTCCAGCCAGGGCGGCAGCAGGTCCAGGAGTCGCTGCATCTTCCTGCAGGCGAGCTCGATTTTGCGCGACGACGCGAAATATGCGCTGTCGTCCGCGTAGAGGGCGAGCACGACGTCTTCCACCCCCTCCTCGAGATGGCCCTCGAGTGTGGGGATGTCATTGGTGTAAAGCGCGTAGAGCACCGGCGAAAGGCAGCTGCCTTGCGGGACTCCTGCGCTGATGGCCTTCGTCTGGGAGTGTGCATTCTCGACCGAGACGAAGAACCGCCGGTCTTCCAGGAAGGAGGCCACGATCTGTCCGATCATTGGGGGCACACCTGCGTCCAGGAGCTTGTAGAGGAGCCCCTCGTGCCACACTCGGTCAAAGGCCTTCTCGATGTCAAGAAAGACCCCGACGGTGTATCGGCCCCTGTTCAGCTCCGACGCCAGGTAGTGCAGGACTCTCGCCAGCTGGAGCGTCGTGCTGTGGCTGTCACGGAAGCCATGTTGCTCTGCCCTCAGCTGGATGTGGGGCAGGATTCTCCGTAACAGCAGGCGCTCAAACAGCTTGGCGATATGAGGCAGCAGGGTGATCGGGCGGTAGCCTCCCGGGTGTCTTCTGTCCTTCCCCGGCTTGGGGATGACTATCACCTTGCCCTCCTTCCAGAGGGCGGGGAAGTGACCGGTGCGCAGGATGCCGTTGAACAGCCGCGTCAGCGAGACGACGGCTTTCCTTGGCAGCTGTACTAGGGCCCCCGCGACGACTCCGTCCGGGCCCGGGGCCTTCCGCTGGTTCAGCTTCAGGGCCACCTTCCGGACTTCGCGGGGCGACATGAAGTAGTCGCCGGCGAGGGGAGGCGCGGGGGCCGCCAGGAAGCGCTCTACGCGCTCCACAACAGCGGCGTTGTGCTCGTAGTCGGCGATGGGGTTGGGCTGGAACTGCCCAGCGAAGTGGTCGGCCAGTATGGCGGCTCGATCTCGTGCGGCGTAGCGGCGCCTGCCCGTGTGATCAAACATGGGGCAGACCGGCTCGGGAGTTGACGTCAGGCTGCGGTTCAGGCGGTGAAGGGCGGTGTCATCTTGGGAGGCCTGGTCAATGGTGCGTTCCCAGGACTGTCCCCTCAGCTCGATGATGCCCGCGCGCAGTTCTTCTCCGAGCCGGTTGATCTCCGCCTTGATCACGGGGCAGCGCGTGTGGTGCCAGGTTCGACGAAGACGGCGCTTGAGGTCCAACTTCTTGCGGAGGTGTGGAGGGAGCCTCTCCTTCCGCAAGACCGGCGGTGGCTTGGTGGTGGTGGCTGCGGCTTGAGCGGTGGTGATGGCTGTGGTGATGACCACTGCCGCGGCTTCTACCTCTTCCTTGGTAGAGACACCGCCGGGGAGCTGCGTTGTGTTCAACTCCAGCTGGTATTTGTGCCAGTCCGTCTTCGTTCTTGGACGCGGTGCCGACGTGAGATCGGCCTCCACCCCGAGGACCAGCAAGATAGGCAGGTGGGGGGTGTCGATGTCGTACAGCTCCCCGATGGCGATGGGGAACTGTACGTTCTTGACCAGGGCGACGTCTAGTACATCCGGGCGATGCATGGGGTTCGTCGGGTAGTGTGTCGGGGCCCCCGGGCTGAGTACTTCGTAGTTGGAGTTCTCAGCATCTTCCTGTAGGGCCCTTCCGGCGGGGTTGATGCTGTGGGACCCCCACTGGTGGTGCTTGGCGTTGAGATCGCCTGCGACCAGTGTGGGGGTCGCTCCTTCCAAGTTTGACATGAAAATAAAGAGATTTGAGTCCAGGGGAAGAGTGCGGGGTGAGGGGGGGTGGTCGCTCGAGAAATCGTATATAAGAGACGCCGATTCGGCCCGGAATCATTGAGAGTTGAGCCGCGATCATCCGCGCATACGGACCTACTGCAACGCTCCACTCAGCTGCTTGCGCGCCGTTTCATTGCGAAACGCCCGCGTCAACACGCGCCCGTGCGCGTCGCGTTCGCGCTACAACCGCGTCGCGAACTGCACGGAGGGGAAAACCTTCGGGGGCGGACGGACGTCGGCTTCGGCCTAAGGTCGTGCCAGATCGGAACCCCTTCCCGTGCCAGCTCATCCATAGCCAACCAGCGCTATGGATGAGTTCCACAGCCCTTCTCAGGGCTACGCTGCGCCGGACGGGAGCCCACCACTGGGCGAAACCCCGAGGCGCACCATCCCCCGCCACCGCTTCAGATCGGCCTCCCTCGAGCGGCCCCTGGTTTTGTCGACCTCGACAGAATACGGGTCACCGATCGTCCCGCGACCAGTCTCGCCGAGAGCAGAGCTCACGCTGGACGAATTGTATTTAATTCGTGCCCGTGACGCCAAACTGTTTTCGGCGGGACTTCTGCGGGCCATGGAGGCCTACCTCGTCGAGCGCCGCGCAGCCATGGAAGGCTGCCAGCTAGCAAGCATCGGCGACGAACTATTGGACGCCAGGCTGCTGGAGCAGGCCCGCTCGCAGCCCCTCATTCTGCCGCCGACCCGTGGGGGCAAACGACGACCCTCGGACGACTTGCAGCAGGAAGCCGCGAAGCGAGCGCTGCTGGAGCCCTCGCCGTCACCGACTCCCCCGAAACCCCGAGGCCTCGACATGCCGCGGCTATCGCCGGAGCCGCTGGCCACCTCGTACGCGGCGGCCGCGTCCGCATACGCGCCCATGCCCACCGCGCTGGCGACCGTCGCGAATCAGCCCGCCGCGAACGCGAGGCCCCCCCGCCCCATCCCGCACACACACGGAGTGCAGGCCGCGCCCGCGCCCCCCGTCGCGAAACTCGTCGCGCCCGCTAGCGCGCCCCCCGCCGCGCCGCCCGCCGTCGCCCGCCGCCCGCCACCCGCCGCACCCCCCGCTGTGCCCGCTAGTGCGTCCCCTGCCGCGTCGCCTACCGCAGGCGCCCCGCCGCCACCCGGTGCCCCCGCTACGGGCGTGGCCGTCACGAAACCGCCCTCCAAGCCGCGCTACCCGCCTATAGTGGTGGAGACCCTCCCGAACTGTGTCCACCACTTCCGCGAAATCCAGCAGCGGCTGAAGAGGGCCCCGAACGTGCGCCCCTACCAAAAGGGTGTGCGATTTTCGCCTGCAGATGACGAGGAATACCGGTGCGTCCAGTCGTACCTCTCGACGTTGGAGAAGACCACAGGGGTGCACTGGTACTCCTACTCGCTTCCCGCCGAAAGGAGCCTGAAGATTGCCATCCGGGGGCTGCCGGCAAACACTGAGCCCGCGGAGATCACTTCCGCGCTGGCAGAGCGCGGCTACGAGGCCAGCTTTGTCAAACAGATTCGGGCACGGAAGGGCAGACCGGGCTGCATTTTCCACGCGCAGCTGAAGAAGACGCCGGGTATAACAGCCAGTCTGTACGATACAGACGAGCTACTTTTTATGCCCGGCGTGAAGATCGAGGCGTGGCGCGGGAAGAAAGGACCAGCTCAATGCCACCGATGCCAGAAGTTTAGGCATAGCAGCCACAACTGCCACCGCCCCCAGGCCTGCGTGCGTTGCGGAGGACCGCACCCCGCCGCGGACTGCGACCGGCCTAGAGAGATGCCGCCGACGTGTGCCAACTGCGGAGGCCCGCACACGGCAAACAACACGTCGTGCCCTGTATTCCGGCAAGAGAGCCGAAACAAGAAGGCCGGTCCAGCGGCCCGCACCGGTGGCCCCAAGACGCAGCCGCCCCCCCCCAAACCCCCAACTGTGCAGGAGTCGGCGCCCTCATCACTCATGGCGGAGGCCAACCCGGCCACCGCGCCAGGCGCGCCCCTACCCAAGCGCAAACGGAAGCGGGGGGGAAAGAAGAACGAAGAGCCGAGAGCGGCTGAGGAGAAAGGAGCCGCAGCACCACCACCTCCACCAGAGAACGAACCGCCGAGGGATCTTGTCGCAGCACTCATCAAAGCACTCCAAGATCCCGCAGTCCTAAGGAGTATCGCCGAACATCTGCCCTGATGGCTGACTCCTTAAGGATTGTGCACTGGAACGCCCAGTCACTCAAAGGAAAGAAGCAGCTGCTGAAAACCTTCCTGCGAGAGTACCGAGTCGACGTCATGCTGGTTAGCGAAACCCACCTCACCGTGAAGATGAAGCTCACCCTCCCCGGCTACACAACCTACCGCAAGGACGAGCGATCCCCGCAGGGGATTGCCTACAGAGGTCTGGCTATCCTGGTTAAAAGGAGTATCGTCCACCAACCCATCGACTTCGAGGAGCACACTACAATCTACGTCCTTGGCGTCGAAGTACAGGTCGCCGGCAACGTTGTGCGACTCTATGCCGCCTATCACCCCCCCGGTGAGAGACTCAATCCCAGGGAGCTTCGGGGACTGCTGGAGTCGCCGCAACCGACTCTCATCGCCGGAGACCTCAACGCCAAGCACCCACACTGGAACTCCTCGAAAGTGTGCGCCGCCGGACGCGCACTCCTCGCCGACTCCGTGAGCCACGACTACGATGTCATCGGACCCTACGAGCCGACTCACTACAACCCGGACGGCTCTGGGGACATCATCGACATCGTAGTCTTCAAAGGAATCCGGACCCAGCCAAGCCAGGAAGTCCTGCCAGACCTTCCCTCGGATCACAGACCCATTCTCCTCGTCCTTGCGGATTTGCCAACAAGAGTCTCGCCACCAGCGCCCCGTCGACGGTACAACTGGGCCTCCTTCTCGGCCGCACTCGCCGAAAACCCCACCACCCGGACAGCCACACAGCCAGAAGACGTCGAAGCAGTGACTTCAGAGTTGACTAGCAAGATCCAGGACGCGCTCGACACATCCTCGCACACCGTCTCTAGCCGGAGGAAACCCCAACCCCTCCCGGCGAAGATTCAGGCACTGATCTGCGAACAGCGCCGTCTCCGGAAGCTATGGCAACAAACCCGGTGCCCAACTCTGAAGTCCCGCCTCAACGCCATGACGGCCACCACCAAAAGATGCCTTGCCAACCACGCCGAAGAATCTTGGGAACGCCACATCGAGTCCGTAGGCGATCACGTCCCCTCCGTGCATCGCTTATGCCGGCAGCTGTCGGCCACCCCGGCTCCTGTTCGACCGCTGCTGGGCAGCGACGGCTTCCCGAGATTCAGAGCAAAAGACCGAGCTGAAATTTTCGCCGAATGCCTGGAGAGGCAGTTCAAGCCGAACCCCACCGACGACGCCGAACACGTAGCAGCAGTGGAGGAACACCTGCGGCACTACTTCGCGACGCCGATAGCTCCTGAAGAGGACCCCATCTTCTTCTCGCCCGGCCAAGTCCTGCGAACGATCAGGCGCACCAAGCCCAGGAAAGCCCCGGGCGCAGACCAAATCACCAACATGGCGCTGCGCAACTTGCCGCTACCGACTGTGGCGGCTATGACGCGCCTGTTTAACGGCATCATGCGCACGGGGCACTTCCCTACTACATGGAAGGAAGGCCTGGTCATAATGCTCCCCAAGCCGGGCAAGAATGTCAAGAAGCCCGAGAGCTATCACCATGTCAAAGGTGTTCGAGAAGCTGCTGCTAGGAAGACTGCTGCCACATATCCAAGCTCGCCCGGAACAGTTCGGCTTCAGGCCAGAGCATTCGACGACGCTCCAGCTCACCAGGGTACTGAACGACATGACGGTCTGTCGGAATAAGAAAGAATACACCGTCGCAGTACTCCTGGACATGGAGAAGGCGTTCGACAGAGTATGGCACGAGGGGTTGCTGTACAAGCTGTCGACGTCCCCAGCTCCACGACGAATCACCCGCGTCGTGGCCTCGTTCCTACGGAGTCGCCACTACAGAGTGGTGGTGGAAGACGCCGTGTCAGAAGCCCGCCCCATCGAAGCCGGCGTCCCACAAGGTTCCTGTCTTTCACCCGCCTGCTACTCCCGATACACGGATGACATCCCAGTTGGCCCTGGTGTACAGCTGGCCCTCTTCGCTGACGACGCAGCATACTATGCGTCGTCCTACAAAGCACCCCACGCCGCCGTCAAAATGCAACGCACGCTGGACACCCTGCCTAAATGGCTGGCCAAATGGAGGCTCTCCGTCAACGTCGGGAAGACGCAGGCGATGATCACCGGCCAGAGCAACCTGCCACCACCACTCCAACTCCAAGGGAAGGACATTGGGTGGCTGCACCAAGTGAAGTATCTGGGGGTCACCATAGACCGCCGGCTCACGATGAAGACCCACGTCGACAACGTCGTAAACCAGGTCCGGGCTGCACGGGCAAAACTTCGTCCACTCCTGGACTCCGGCCTCCCCCTGCGGTCGAAGCTCGGGATCTATAAAACGTACATCAGGTCCCGCCTCACGTATGCCTCGCCGGCATGGTACGCCCTCTGCTCGGAGTCCAACAAGAAGAGACTCCGGGCCCAAGAAAACCTCTCCTTGCGTACCATCGTCGGCGCGCCTCGCTACGTGAGAAACGCAACGATCGCAAGGGACCTAGGATTGGAGACACTGGACAAGTTCGTCCAGAGGCTGGCAACGAACATGTTCGCACGAGCGGACGGCTCTCAACACCCGCTCGTGCGAGACCTGGCGCCATACCACGCGCGCCCGCCTGACCGTCGCCGCCTACCCCGAGACCTGGTTGCCGAGCCGGCAGCACCCCTGGATTGAGGCCACACAACCCGAAGAAGAACACCTCAGCCACCCAATGACCTGGCCGTAGTCACGGCCAGCGGAAGACTCCGCGGAAGGGGGCCATTGCCCCGGGACCGCAACCCCGCACCCTGGAAGGGGTGTGAGAAGATCACCAAGCCGGAATCATTCCGGATCCAGCACTCAAGAGGAAAAGTCATCAAGAGAAAGAAGACTCTCTGCGACCACCAGCCCTCTCTACCCCACCCTTCAGCCTGGCTCAACAGTGAAGAATTATCGGCATCTTTTATTTGAGAAGAGAAAAACCCTACTACAGTCCACGCTCCACAGTATAGTTAAAAAACTTCACGGAAGGTGGAGAAAAATGTAACCAGAGTAGTTCTATAAAACGTTAATAAATACAAGTGCTAGATTAACGCAATACTACTAAGTGTTACCTGTGTAACTTAATTTTACAGAAATTTAGAACACAAAGGAAGGGAAATAAACTAATCCGTCAGTTTGATTATTACAGGATGAGCTAACTGACAAAGAACTCAACTGTAATTTTAGTTCAGGATATAAGGATGGGGAATGCCTACCTAAGCGGCTAGCCGACGACAGATCTACCTTAATCACTTTTGAAAACCCAGTAACACGCATCTCATGTCGACGCAGCTATTTAAATAGGCGAACGACAGTGTTACGCATTATTGATTATCATTACACGCTTTGTACCTACATAACATTATCCGTTTGTTATTCAGATAAGTATAATGAGGAGTCCGAGTCGAGATAATTAACTCAAAGTTCCAGTAACAATTATATAAGCCCCTACTAAGACCGAAACCTCTACTATATTGACACTGCCATGTGGTGTACAGTTTAAAAGGACAAGCAACGACAATATTGACAATACACGGTACCGGTATTTAAAGTGAAGAGCAATCAATAAATTAGGTTAAGTAAACTGTACATCAAACCAGACAGGAGTTCCCGGCGCGCTGAGATGCCGCGCGAAAGCAGGTCAAAGCTCATCCGATCAGCCGGCTGATGGTCAGGTACAGCCGCGCGTTGCTAAGCCAACAAGCGCGAGTGCAGCCCCTGGAAATGTCTGCCCGATACGAAATGAGTGACACGTAATAGCAAATAGTTTTAAGCAAGTTCACGTCGCGAACCCGTAGCTTCCAAATTACGCGTAACATATAGATAGATATATAAACAACAGTAAAATGTAAATCACAGCAAGTACAAACAAGATTAGGCACACGTCACCGGATTGCAATAAATACTTGACAAAGTGGGCTTAGGCCTATTCCTCTGTCAACCACGAGAGCTTGTCAAACCTAATAAACTTTATCATTCTAGAGCTGAATCAGATCAATAAATATGATTCAAAACGGCAAAGAAATGCTTCTTGCATTTCTTAAAATAAATTTAAAAGCGTTGATCAATTTATTAACTAAAACTATTGAATTATGCTCAGTGATCTGGTTTCGAACCAGATTAATTATAATTCTCCGTGGTCTAATGGGCCTCACGCTTGCCTCTCAAATAGAAGATGCAGGTTCGACTCCGATGTAAGTACGACATACTAGCCACTTAATGATACATTTATTAACTATAACTACTGGATGATAATCAGTTCTCTGGATTCGAATCAGAATAATTATAAAGAGTTCCGTGGTCTAATGGGTCCCACGCTTGCTTCTCACACAGAAGTTGCAGGTTCGACTCCCGACCAAGTACCAATGCGACAATCAATCCATTTCAAGTACATTATACGGCCGTTCTAACGGTGATGGAAAACATCGCGAGGAAACCTTTACCACTCCATAGCTGCGGCGATGGGCTAATTGTCAGCCAAGGCGGAGCATGAAATTACCGGCTCAAAGTGGGCACAGTCGTGCCCCTACCACCCTGCATGGGAAAAGGCGTGACGCTATGTAATTATAATTCTCCACATCTCTGAAATGTAACAAAATAAAATAGACTTACCACTTCGTGCTATCCTTCACTCGACAGCCGATGCCTACCACGTGTACCTTTACTCACCACCATCATTGAATTACTGTAGGACAGAGTATTGTAAAAAAATACAAATTACAAGTTCTGACTTGCTTACCCAGAACTTCGCATTTCTTGCCATGATGCAAGCATAATTGGCCAGAAGATAAATGACCTTTATTTTAGTATCTCGAATGATCATAAGAGTGACTTTGAGATAGACGAAATTACTTATTTCCTAACGAGCCATACATAGAACTGAGTTTTGGCTAAATGGTTCTGGTCAATGTTTCTTTTAAGTCTAACAAAACTAATCGGTGCACATTTGTTTACAGTCAGCTTTTATAACTTTATTACTTAAGTTATTCCCAAAACCCCAACAAACCGATATGAACTACCTTTCTTGATTTTATGATAATTTTGTATAATTTAGTTAAACAGTGCATGTTGGGATCTATACAATATCATGGAGACCGCGTACCGCTGGTTATGGTCTCACTCCGTATGGTACCATTAGAGAAAGTCAGCAGCGGTTTATTGACGATATTTGTCTGTCCGACCTGACCCAATATAGTAATGTGCTGAATGGAAATAACAGGCTCTTGGACTTAATTTTTAGTAACACTGATGCTTCTGTGGTGCGTGCGAGTGACCCTTTCACTCGCGAAGATAGGCCTCATCATGCCGCCCTCGACATCGAGCTCCCAAACGTTGGCATACCATTGTTACGCTCTCACCCCATTAAAATATATAGATTTAAAAAGGCTGATTACACAGCGATCCGCAACGAACTTGCCACTAAAGATTGGTCTACTATTTTAAACAAATGTACACTTACTGAAGCCATGGATACTTTTTACAAAATTTTGAATACGCTTATAGATAAATATGTTCCATATACTTATGGAAATCCCGAGGGCTATCCGGTCTGGTATTCCAAATCGCTTATTAATATAGTTGCAGAAAAAGACAAATTTCACAATAAATGGAAAAGATTTGGTAACCCTCTCGACTACGACTCTTTTTCGTTGCTGAGGAAGCGGCACAAGAAGCTTCAGCGACAATGTTGGAATAAATTTGTACTAAAAACCAATGGGGCTTTAGTCCGCAACCCCAAACTGTTTTGGCGCTTCGCTAAGGACATGCGCCGTGATCATGGTTTCCCGGCGCAGATCTCGTATGGCGCCAAAGCGGCTAACAGTGCTCAGGAGGCTTGTGAGATCTTTCTAGAATATTTTTTGTCTGTGTATGTGGACTCCAACCACCGCTCTTCACCACCTTCTGGCGGCACAAATGATCTGAGCTGTGTGGGTGCCATTGAATTAACGAGCAATCTTGTCCTTAAGTACCTCAAAAACATTGACACTAATAAGGGCGCAGGGCACGACCGGATCCCACCGATTTTCATTAGAACTTGTGCCGATCAACTCGCCGTCCCTTTGTGTATGCTGTTCCGGAGGTCACTAGACGAGAGGTGTTTCCCCACACATTGGAAAATGGCTTATATTGTACCCATACACAAAGGTGGTCCAAAAACCAAAGCAGAACAATATCGCCCGGTCTCAATACTGCCAGTTTTTAGTAAACTGCTGGAACTTATAGTCCATGATCAGGTGTATCGCATTTTAGCGCATAGTATTCCTCCAGCCCAGCATGGCTTTATGCGTAAAAGATCTACTACATCCAATTTGGCAGAATTCGTAGGATCAGTGACCGGTTTTATGGATAAGGGCTACCAGGTCGATACTATATACACCGATCACTCTAAGTGTTTCGATCGGCTGAGGCATGACATCATGCTTTATAAGCTGGAACAAGTCGGTGTACATGGAGATCTGCTCAGATGGTTTGAGTCTTACCTCCGTAACCGTAGTCAAGCTGTCCGAATTGGCTGCCATTGCTCGCGATTTGCTCCATTCCCCTCAGGCGTTCCTCAAGGATCCCATCTGGGGCCACTTCTATTCAATGTCTGTCTGTATGATATAGTATCGTGTTTTAGATCCGCCAGTTGCCTTATGTATGCCGACGACACCAAGATGTTTATGCCCGTATCAAGTTCCTCAGATTGCCACAGATTGCAGGAAGATCTGGACCGTCTTTGCGAGTACTGTAGTCTCAACAGCTTAGATCTAAATCCCAAAAAGTGTCAACTAATCACGTTTACTAGAAAAACATCTAATCTAACACACCAATATATTCTAAATGACCACCCCATTAAACGTGTCTCCAAGGTTAGGGATCTTGGGGTTATAATGGACTCTAAACTTTTATTCATACCTCATTACGAACATATTATAGCGAAAGCTTTTAAAATGCTTGGATTCGTAAATCGTGTGACGAGGCCGCTGCGTTCACCACTTGCTTTTAAATTACTTTATTTCGCCTACGTTCGCAGTGTGCTAGAATATGCGTCGCTGGTATGGTCACCATCCTACCAGTCACATAAAATCAGAATTGAGTCGGTTCAGAAAGCGTTCATGAGGCAACTGCAGATTAGATATGACGGGTCTTCGGTGGACTATGATGAGGGCCTTACTCGACAATCAATGGCTTCCCTGGAGAGCAGGAGGATGCTGGCAGATCAGAAACTTCTTCATCACGTCATCAACAACAGACTGGACAATGAGTGGCTGGTGAGGTCAGTGCTGCTGCGCATCACCCCGGCGCGGTCGCGTCGCCACACACCGGCGCTGCTTGGGTACGAGCGCGCGCGCACCAACTATGCCTCCAATTCACCGCTAAATAGGAGCATTGATATGTACGAGAAACACTTTGCGGGGGCCGATGTCTTTTACCTGAACCGGACCCAATTTATATCACAGGTTTGTGCCAAGATAAGGTCAATCAAATTAGATAATTGATCATCAAAAATAAACAACAATCAATAACATTTATTCAAGGAAATTTAACTCTCTCATATGACATAGAAACACCTCATATCCACACACATATTACATACCCTCTCTCTCTCACACACACACACACACAGACACACACACACACACATACACATATACAAACGCATGCACGCACAAACACATACCTTATTATATATAATGTAAAATTACCTTTTATACATATGTTTTATGATCTAAAAATCCTCATCATAATTTATAAAGGATATGTTTCGTAATTGGCATTACCCATTTATATCAATGTTATTTTTATCGAATTAATTATTTATGATGTGAAACATCAACAAATAAATAAATAAATATAAAACATTGTTATATACCAGCCCTAAAATTATGTCTCAACCCCAATACTTACGCACTTACACGTGCCGTGTTCTTATCACGCGCTCATTCAAGCTCTCAAAGACCCTTTGTTAGCAACATAGTATGCTATTATCACTCCTTTTATAAAGCCGCACCGACCAATTAATATTTGAATTTGACAACTCAGATAAGAGTTAGAATACTGATTACTACAATGTAGAATAGAAGTCCCTTTGTACAAGACCAATAAGGAAATCTCGGGTCATGAACATGATACCCAAATTTTGCTTTGATGTCCCCTATCACGTCGCCTAAACTACGTCCTTAAAGACCCCATTGTTCTCCCCCGAAAAATATCGTTATCTTTTGCGTATATAAACTGTACGCACAGGCCCTTTCGTCAGAGAGAAGCACCAACCACTCTGAGTAGCAGTCGCTCCCTATACTCGCGATCGTAACTTACCTTCGTACCCAAGTCGCGTCCCCAGTAGACTTTTTCCTTCTAACGAAAACGTGTTATAGACTAGATAGTTTGTAGGGAAATAAAACTCCTTAAAATTCTACGAAGTCTTTATTATCTTGTCCTCGTCGAACGCTTGTCGAAGGATATAACAAGATTTTTGGTGTCAGAAGTGGGATACTCAACTAGAACTCCTCGATGAGTCTAGGCGACTTCTAAGTCCTTGTGAGTACTAATCCACCAACCGATTTTCAGAAATAGAAGAGATACTTTCGTCTCCTATAACGGACAACGACGACATAGAGGAATCCTTGTTCCTAGAATCCTACAGGAGGTACGTATACCTGGAACAACAGGACGACTTACCAGCCCTAGGAGAGCCGGATTCGAGACACTGGGACGAGCTGCTTCGACTGGGAAACCTGCTGCCGCCACCGCCCGAGCACTACGACAACTACCTGTAACCAGCCAACGATGATCCACGTAGCTGCATTGCTGTAAGTGATTTCAAGTCTTCTCTCTCCACTTCAGCGTGCTGCCCTGCGCATCTGTTCTCTAGTTACAATAGTCTGCTAGCGATTTTTTTTATCTATTAATTGTTATTGTAATTAATTGTAATTTACCTGCGAATTTTTTGTCTCACCTTTAAAATGGCCCAAAGCAGTAACGATTTCCAAAGCAACCATAACGTGCTTAACATTGGCACATTATTGAAATTCATCAATTCCTACGATGGGAACCCTGATGATTTGAGCTCTTACCTTACGAATTGCGATAGAGTTTTCTCTCTCGCCCAAGAGGATCAAAAACCAGTAATTTTCGCATACATCCAAAATAAACTAACCGATAAAGCGCAGTACACCTGTGCTAACACTGTATTCGGTGAATGGAAAGACCTTAAAGAATTTTTAAAAACACGGTTCGGCAACCGGAAACATCAAACTCATCTGCTATTAGAACTGCAAAACTGCAGACAGTCCCCGAATGAGAATATTGCACAATACATTTTTAAAATTGAATCTTGTTTAAAGAAATTAAACAGTAAACAGTAACAGTATTATCAAACAGTATTAAAGTAAATGGTAGATGAACTAGTCTAAAAGATTACACAAGAAAAATAGTTGATTATACAAAGTTATACAATTATAGCTTATAATTATAAGGTAAGTTATTTACTAATATTTACCCTAAAGTTGGGGTAGTGAAAAACAATAATATTAAATCCTTTAATTGATGACAATCTTAGTCTAAAATCTCTAAGGGTGAGTAAAAGAATCTCATTTTCAACATTATATTTTCTTATTCTAGTAAAGTAGTAAAAAGCTTTCCCCAGAACATTTTATATGTGATGGAATAAATGAATATTCTTCTCACTCTAACCCTTCTTGCGAATCTCAATTGTTAACTAAAATCTTAGATTCTCTCCCAAAAGAATGTATTACCAAATTTATGTATGGAGAAGTTGAAATTTGGCAAAAACTAACAAATAATAGATGGATTTATATCTATTCCAATCCTACGAAATTAACCGTAGATTGCCCACCGAAACAAATAACAGATTTTAGCTTAACTAATACTGGAATACTGAGCTTAGATAAAGATTGCAAAGCATATGCAAATCTTATTCAATTAATGGCTACAGGTGACATCATCACCAATTATACTTCGCCAGATATTAACATTGACTTAGTACTGGACGAATGTTGTAATGATCTAAAATTAAATAAGACTCAACACCTTTTTACCCCAAACAATATAGGTAACATCCAACTGGATGATCTAAATCTAGCTTCTGTAAAGTTGCATTCAATAGAAGAACAAATTACTACTCAACAAGAGCAAAACTCTAAATTCAATCTCAAATCTGGAGTTCATATACCATACTTACTTTACACGATATGTGCCTTTGTATTGTTTTACCTTTTATGGAGGTTCTGCAAGATTTTCCAACTCTTTAATTTATTACGATCCTCACATAATCCCGGAGATGGAAGAGGATGTTGTTGTGTCCAAATATTTAATCAATGCAACACTAGGAGAACTAACAACCGTATTGAACCAGCAGTAGAATTCCATAGAGTTAACCGTTCAGATTTAATATCAGATGACGAAGATACTCCAAAACCTTCACCATTAATAGTTAAAAGAACTCCTAGTATGGAATCAAAGGCCAAATATACGTATAACATGACTAATTAACTAAACCGAGACATTAAATTCATTGTGTATAAGGTTAATTTATGTAATAACTTCACTTAGATTTTAATCTCACCTCATTTACACTAGAATAAATTGACTAGATTATGACTAGAATAAGAAAATATAATGTTGAAAATGAGATTCTTTTACTCACCCTTAGAGATTTTAGACTAAGATTGTAATCAATTAAAGGATTTAATATTATTGTTTTTCACTACCCCAACTTTAGGGTAAATATTAGTAAATAACTTACCTTATAATTATAAGCTATAATTGTATAACTTTGTATAATCAACTATTTTTCTTGTGTAATCTTTTAGACTAATTCATCTACCATTTACTTTAATACTGTTTGATAATACTGTTACTGTTTACTGTTTAATTTACTCTACTTTAATTTTTTATTTAAGATTTATACTTTTGTAAAGAAGGAAAAGGAATTGACTAAACAAACCCTTTTAGCTATTGTTTAGTTCTCGCCTGGGAGGTGTTATATACCAGCCCTAACATTATGTCTCAACCCTAATACTTACGCACTTACACGTGCCGTGTTCTTATCACGCGCTCATTCAAGCTCTCAAAGACCCTTTGTTAGCAACATAGTATGCTATTATCACTCCTTTTATAAAGCCGCACCGACCAATTAATATATGAATTTGACAACTCGGATAAGAGTTAGAATACTGATTACTACAATGTAGAATAGAAGTCCCTATGTACAAGACCAATAAGGAAATCTCGGGTCATGAACATGATACCCAAATTTTGCTTTGATGTCCCCTATCACGTCGCCTAAACTACGTCCTTAAAGACCCCATTGTTCTCCCCCGAAAAACATCGTTATCTTTTGCGTCATATAAACTGTACGCACAGGCCCTTTCGTCAGAGAGAAGCACCAACCACTCTGAGTAGCAATCGCTCCCTATACTCGCGATCGTAACTTACCTTCGTACCAAGTCGCGTCCCCAGTAGACTTTTTCCTTCTAACGAAAACGTGTTATAGACTAGATAGTTTGTAGGGAAATAAAACTCCTTAAAATTCTACGAAGTCTTTATTATCTTGTCCTCGTCGAACCCTGACAGTCGAAGGATATAACAAACATTTAATAAAAAAAAATAAAAAATTTGTTTAGGTTTGCTTATTTGCAAATAATGACGCACGTCGTCGGCCCGAGAATTTTCAGTCGAAAATCTTATGTATTTTTTTCATTAGGATGTGATTTAAAAAAAATGCCGTAAGACTGCAAAAAATCGAGTCCAATATTCTGCGGCTTCGAGCAACACGGCCTGCCTACGGAACGGTACTGCCTTTCCGCAGGATGGCCGTGTTGTTCAAAGTTCTGCGGTTGCATGGATTGATTCAAGGATCGAATCGCTTCAAAAAAATCGATTCAAAATCGATTTTTCGGGCCCCGATTAATCGTTCTTTGAATAAATCGATTTAAAATCAACATTATGACCGCCTATTATCTAATATAAAATTGATAAATGAGTTATGGCGGTAACTGGCGTCGCTATGCGTGAATGAATACAATATAAAGCATATTTTTCAACTGTAGCTTAATAGACGGACCTGCGTACTTCTTAATTAGTGCACGTCCAGCCGCCCTAGCGTTGAAGCTCCGTCCGAGTCGTCCGACTGATGGAAACGGACTGAGGCACAGTGTGACCAGATTAAATTTTACGAAAATACCGAGGCACCTCAAAAAAATACTGAAATATACCGATTTACATAGGACAGATATACCAATAAAAATACTGATTTTCTTAACAGGTTTTATTTATTCATTTTCACAATAAATGTTAGAGTTATATTTTAACATCTTTTTCGAAGGATTAAATTTTACACAACCTCCTTCATCCTTAACACCTTGCTTTGTTTTTAAAATTGCTGACACATTTTTGTTTACAAATCTATTTCTTTGGTCCGTTTTTATTAAATTTATCTGTGAAAATATGCGCTCGCATGCAGCATTCGATACCGGTATACATAGCAGAGATTTACTAAAACTAGTTATATTTTTGTATTTTAACATGCCATCACTGTTAGAAATTTTCCCAACTTCCACCCAAAATTGTTCACATGAGATGGGTGAGCCAGTGCTCGAAGATTGTAACAAATCACTTACTTCGCGATCAAACTTTAGGGTTCTATATTCTTCGTCGATTAACTGCATTTGTTCTGGCTGTACTTCGCATGGGAAAGTTTCTATTACATTTCGTAAACTGCGAAATTCTTTATGCACGGCAGTGTGTGGGTCAAGAAATTTTAGTTCTTTAAAAACTGGATTTTCAAAAGGCAAACGTGATTTCAATTGCGTGCTTAGCTCAATTAAAAATGATTGGCACCTTCTGAAAAACTCAGCAATCTGTTCTTTCATGTTTACATTTCCCCTGTGTTTGATTAATTCTTGGCCCACTTGAATACCTAAGTACATATCTTTCAATGGCAAATAATTTACATGTGACTTTGGGTCTAAGGTAAATACATTTTCTGTATGTTTGATGTAATTAGTTTTCATGAAGCAACCCAAAATCGACAAGTACATACTAGATGCATCATCATACAGTCTATCAATGCACGGATAGTCGCCTTGAAAAATTACGTTAAATTTGTTTACAATCGGCAAAATGTAGTCCAAAAAGTGAAAGTACAATTTGTTTATATCAGTGGTAAAAGAATTATATAAAAATTCTGATGACATATTGCGATCACTCAAGTATTGGTCTTGAAAGAACAATTGCAATGCCCTCCACTGCTCAATTATTCTACTAATACAGGCATGAAGTGAAAGCCACCTTATGTCGTAATGACGCAAGATTCTGTGATTTTCAGTGTCTGTGAAATTTTGGAACTCAGCAAATTCTCTTTGACGCTTGCTGCTTTGAGAAAAATATCCATATACTTCTTTTACTATTTGTTCTAAATTTCTAGGCAGTATTTTACAGGCGTGGCTAACATTTAATGCTGCAGAGTGACAAACACATTTTATGAAAAAGCACTTTGGGTTTACTTCTTTAATTTTTGCAACAATGCCAGAGTGTTGACCAAACATCACATTCGTAGTATCAGCAGCGAATCCTATTACGTCTTTTATTTCTAAACCTAATTCGGATAATTTTGATGACAACGAATTAAATAAATGACCTGCGGTCTCACCACTTAAATCAACTAAATCAAGGAATTTGGTTTGTACAGTACATTTAGTTTCAGAGAAGTATTTAATTACTATCGCCAATACTTTGACTGTCGCAACATCTGTACTCTCATCGATTATAATTGAATATACTGGTTTACCTGAAGGAGATGCAGTACGAAGTATGTCCTCAATCATATCTTTTTCGAATTCGGGTCCTAAAACATTATAAGTTATAGCAGCTGCTTTGGTTCTCTTGCAGGAAAATTCTTTCGCAATATCGGAATCGGTAAAACACTTCACTAGAACTTCACTAAGATGGTCCATAGCTCTAAATGGGATATTGTGTTCCGACAGAAAACTGCATAAACGCAGCTCAGCTTTCTTGACTTCGTCTTTCAGTGGGGCCTTTTTGAAAAATGTATCAACCTGAAAATTAAATGAAAAAATACTTGGTTATTTTGGAAACAAAACCAGGATGATTAACTTTGAATTAAAATATATCAAAACTCCTTGAACTAGGTAAGTAAAGCGAGTTATGCTTACCTTTGACTGTCCTTTATATTTTATCAAGTTCGATTTATGCTTTTCAGTATTTGCATGCTGTTTTATAGATGCTAATCTACTTTGCAGTTTCGCATTGCATGCTTTACAAAATGCGGTGAACTCATCATCTTTATAACGTGAAAGCCACGAAGAAAATTCCGGAATTTGTTCCCACTTAGCTAAATAACTTTGCTGAAAACTAGACATGCTGTCCGGATGGATGCAACTAAGTAAATAAAAATAACGAAAATCGCAATCTATTTATATGATGACAAAAACATCTCCTATTTTGGGGAAATTCCCGAATTATCGAAAGAAAGTCCTCAAAGATTAAGTCGAGTGCAGAAGAGACAATCATTTCACTTGAACCGTATTAGACGATTTAATACTAGTAATTAAGTATCTTTTATGTCTAACTACTACCTATTCATGCAACTGAAAACTTAAAAACTAGACGTTGTTTTGAAAATTATAGATAAACTAGCGGTCCGTCCCGAATTCGTCCGGGTAGACTGATATTCATGAAACAAACGGATTTGAATGTATGAAATCTGGAAATTACACTATATCTAATGTTGCAAACCGCATTAAAATCGGTCCAGCAGTTGTAAAGTTTTAGGCGAACATACATTGTGCAACTCTGATTTATACTACGTATTGATTGATAATTGTATAGGTAGTATTACAATACTACAACGCCGGCGACGGCCGTCTTTCTTGTCATATCTGTAACTTACTCATCTTTGCTCATAGATAACATGTATAAACTAAATCCGGGAAAGCCCCCAGCCAATGTTCGCGTTCCGGGGAATTCCGCAAACATTGTCCCAAGGACGATCACTCACTACGGTGTTGCCATAACGTCAACCATAATATACCCAAAAATACTGACTCCCAGCAATATACCTGAAAATATACTGATGTTCGGAAAAATCGATGAAATATACTGAAAAAGTATTAAAATACTGAATCTGGTCACACTGCTGAGGCATTGCATAGAATTGCATAGGTCGGATGCAAGCACGCGCACACACGATTCGCTGCGGTGCGGTGGTGTGGTTGGCGTGGGCCGGAGACGATCAAACTTGCATGACATGAATGCATGATTCCTGCAAAATTGACCGTTTACCGCGTAGGCATGACGCTACCATCATGCATCTGCTGCATGACGGAGATTGACAGAAATTTTGATTGACGGGGCTGATTGATGCGCGTGCATGACGGCCCATCATGCGGCATGACGAGTTTCGTTCATTTGCGGGCTCAACGTTGAAGATGGCGGACGAAGATGAAGTAGACGTGCCCTTGACAAACGCCGGCGCCGGCATAATTACTGAGCGAGACTTTGTTTTTTTTTGCTAATATCTTTATACAGGGATTTCCCCTCACTTTGGAAATCCAAAACAAACGAATATGCAAATAAAAATAAAAGATATTAGTAGAATATTTTCTTTTAATGCATGGATGCATGAATGCCTCACACGTCTCCATTATTATTATACCCAAAATACGAGGAGCAACCAAGTACCGTAGAGTTATCGATAGCCTTTGACTAGCGGGAATAGCTTGTCGCATATTAGTGTCATGCTTTTAAATTTTGGGTCGAATCAACTTCAACAATATTTCAAATGAATCATTGTTCATTCGAAGAAAAATTTTATAATCGTCCGGCTCAGTTTCATGAAGAGTTCTTTGCAAGAGTTTATGAGTGAATCGATATCTCAATTTATATCTGCGTATTAACGCAGTTATATTATTATGGCATTCCTTGACATATATTAATAAGTCAAGGAATGCCATTTCTGCGTTGGAAATCATTGTCATTCATCATTTATACACGAGAGTACACGACATTCTTGGCAACGATCGGTAGGCAACTGTGACGTGCGCACTTGATGCAGATCGGTAGGCGACTGTGTCGTGCGGCATGATGGGCCCGTCATGCATCCCATCAATCAAAATTGATATCATGCATGCATGTCATGC
This sequence comes from Argyresthia goedartella, assembly GCA_949825045.1. Lineage (NCBI taxonomy): Eukaryota > Metazoa > Arthropoda > Insecta > Lepidoptera > Argyresthiidae > Argyresthia > Argyresthia goedartella. The sequence goes on along the minus strand of OX463812.1, from coordinate 26,011,704 downwards.
AAGATAGATCGTCTCCGGGACGCTTAACTCCGAATTGGCTCAGCTTTACAGCTTATAGATGTTATCATTATTGTTCGGATGGATTAGATACAATTCACCAAGTTAAGAACTTAAACGACTTCAAGTCCTTTTTTCCTCCCCGGTCAGGATGCGAATGTCGTCTAAATGTTACGGTCAACTCAATAAATCTGGTTAGTATACATACTTACCGGTAAGTATTCATATAAACCACTGATTTTGGCGAATGTAATAAATATAGCCAAAATCAGTCAGATTAACTACTTCAACCGGTTATTATTTATACTCACCAATAGGGTTAGTGAAAGAAATAAGCCACCCTTATTTTCTTAATCAAATATGGTTTGTTAAAGATGAAATAAATCAAATAGTTAAATTCTTCTTAATATTGTCTTGTATTGTCTATAATGCACAAATTCAATTCAAATGTTTATTAGATAGGTGTTATAGTAGTTTATGTTACTGCTACATAATGGAGGGCATTAATACTCGAGAATAGGTTTATAATAATATCATAATATAACTCGAGAGTTTTAATGCCTAATTATGTACAGTAACATACACTAGTTTATCTACACACATATCATTAGCTCTCTTTAATGTGTTCAGGAACCGCATGTTCGACCGGCATGGCGGTATTGATAATTCCTTTGCACTTGTTTAGCTTGTTCAGTAGTACCAACTTCACAAACAAAGTAGGGGTGGCATGCAGGCGGGCGTCGGATTTCGAAATTTGAATGTCACAATATGTAGAAAAATTACACATTATGGTCATAATGTGTAATTTTTCAAATGAGAAATGAGTTTTTACCAAGTAGTTTAACATTATGCTGATCGTAACGTGCGGTTTTTGTACGCAGTAAAGAGGGTTTATGATACGTGTGTAGATAAACTAGTGTATGTAACTGTACATAATTAGGCATTAAAACTCTCGAGTGATATTATTATGAAACTCGCCTTCGGCTCGTTTCATAAACCCACTCTCGAGTATTAATGCCCTCCATTATGTAGCAGTCACATAAACTACTATAATGTGTACTTAAAGTTTTAAGTATTTTTTGTTGTTCTTACATGTTCAATATAATACGAAGGATAAAGGGGGTGAGCGAACTTCACCTGAGCCGCCGCGGTGTTTTGCCCTGATATTAGCTGTGCAAATTAGTATTAATCATATTCACCACGGTCGTGTGGTGATTACATATACTAACCGGTTAATGCGATAAATCTTGCTGTATTAAACCTATATAACCTAGCGATGCCGTTTGGCACGTAATTCAAGGCGTTCATATATTCGCGCCCCATAGCTATCTATCAGTTTCAATACTTTGTTTTAACTGGTGAACTTGTTGAGACCGGCACGAGAGTCACAAAGTAAGTGTTGTAAAATTATTGCAAAAAATGGATTTCAAGCTAAAGTTATCACTTATATGCATTTCGTTTTATTCCTATATACTTGTGTGACCAGATCTTTTTTTTATAATTTAGTTTTGTTTGAGTATTTGTTTTATCGTTCGTTAAAATTTACGGGTGCCGTATGACCGATTTCAATAATGTGTGCAATGTTTATTTTTAGGGTTCCGTACCCAACGGGTAAGAACGGAACCCTATTACTAAGACTTCGCTGTCCGTCCGTCCGTCCGTCCGTCCGTCTGTCACCAGGCTGTATCTCAAGAACCTAGCTAGCTAGAGAGTTGAAATTTTCACAGATTATGTATTTCTGTTGCCGCTATAACAACAAATACTAAAAAACAGGATAAAAGAAATATTTAAGGGGGCTCCCATACAACAATTCTTTCAATACCACATACAAACTTATGGATGCACCTGGTTACGTACATGGAGTGTGAAAGTAACCGCACCAATAACTTTGTAAACAATATTTTGCTGTGTAAAATCCAAACTATTCACTCCACACCATCGCTTCCATTGAACGGTGGTACGGAACCCTTCGTGGGCAATTTAGACTCGCACTTGACCGGTTTTTGTTAACAGTATTTTATTGTCTTGATATGATAGGGGTTGACACCATGAGGCACTAGCCCTGCTAGAATAAGATGAGGATATTGAGCCGCGGTTGCTATACGTTATAAATGTTATAATAGTATGCCTAATGTAGTTAAAACTAGTTCTATAAGTATACATGTATGCAGATGACACTTGTATAATTTACAGTGGTAAATTCCAAAATGCTTTAAAAAAGGATTTTAATAATATAATAAAATTATTAATTAATATTTTATAATATTATATTATATAATAATATATTATATAATAATATATAATAATATAATTAATCAATAATATAATTATGTGGGCTCATGATAACGGTATTATAATAATCATTAATAAAACTAAATGTATGAAGCTATATTCCCCGCACAGCCCTAGTAAATACAAAAACCGGTCAAGTGCGAGTCTAAATCGCGCACGAAGGGTTCCGTACCACCGTTGAATGGAAACGATGGTGTGGAGTGAATAGTTTGGATTTTACACAGCAAAATATTGTTTACAAAGTTATTGGTGCGGTTACTTTCACACTCCATGTACGTAACCAGGTGCATCCATAAGTTTGTATGTGGTATTGAAATAATTGTTGTATGGGAGCCCCCTTAAATATTTCTTTTATCCTGTTTTTTAGTATTTGTTGTTATAGCGGCAACATAAATACATAATCTGTGAAAATTTCAACTCTCTAGCTAGCTAGGTTCTTGAGATACAGCCTGGTGACAGACGGACGGACGGACGGACGGACGGACAGCGGAGCCTTAGTAATAGGGTCCCGTTTGGAACCCTTCGGGTACGGAACCCTAAAAACTATATGTTTAAAATAAAGGTGCATTCGTATGACTGCTTTCACAGAAATAATAATCATAACACTTGCACGTGTAATTTCATAGAAGGGGTCATGTCGTATAAGTACCTGGGACATATAATACAAAATGATTTTTCGTGGAGTTTGCACAATGAATATGTTAGTAATGAGCTGAGAAGCGCCCTAGGTAAATTCCACACGTTATACAAAAAGTTTTGTACGTATTGTATTATGCTTTGGTTGATTCTGTGATTAGCTATCGGTTGGGTAAGTACCGGCTAACATTCAAAACTTATCTAGAAAAAATACATGCACTACAAATTAGGATACTTAAATACTTAATCAATAAAGAAACGAAAAAATCAATGGCAGACTATGAAAAGATAATTAAGATCCCTAAAGTACTACCTATAGAACACAATGTCAACATAATGTTGCTACTTAGTCAGCATAATTCTAGTGAATACTTGAATGTAAGGGTCCGTACCTACCCGACTCGTGCAGCCACAAATAAAACAATGTCCGTCCCCTTAGTTTGTAATTATTGTGGAAAACGTACTCTTCATTACCAGTGCCTAAGCTACATAATGAATTGTCGAACATAATTGCACCAGTGTCAGAAGGTGAATCAAAGAATAGCCTAAAGATAAGATTAAAAAGACATATTTTGACCGATGTCCGTGAAACCAAATATAAATATAAGCAAAATATAAACTATACCTACTTAGATATTTGTATCTGTTACGTCATGCCAATTTGCTTTTGTAATTGATAGTTCCTAAAGATGCATGATTCAGCGCCACGAAGCATCGTCTGCGCATTGTGTAATAGGGATAGGTATATGTATAAACTATAACCTGCTTTGTTACTTATTCTTTATGAAACTTTGTTATCTGACAACAAACTGCTACGCAGTATGGCGGAAATAGAATTTAAGAAGCCTCGGTAATATTAATGAAAATAAACATGTTTAAAGAATATGACATTGAACCACCAGAACCTGCAATCGACTTTGATCATGATTCTGGCGACGAAGAAGGGGGTGGTTTCATAAATAACCTGACAGGTCGGCAACTAAATGCTGGGTGCGAAGTGGTGTTGGCGTCTACGTCTCCGTCACCACGTCCATCTCGCTCCACTAATCGCGGAAATGTACGGATGATACCAGATATACAACCTGAAGCCGGGTCATCTCGGACGTTGCCTCGAGGGTCACGTGCTTCACGAGGCCGCTCTTCTTCACGTGGCGGAAGAGGCAGTCGTAGTTTTGGAGAAGGTCGCAAAAGTCAAACGCGCCCTAATCAACTTGACAATCCTTCAAGTAATTCAGACGGTTCCGAAGCAGACGAACCGCCATCCAAAAAATAAAAAAAGAATAACGCGTCACGAAGATGGATTGATGAGGATTTAGTTCGGGATCCACCCATTTTCCTGAAGAAAATTTTAGGTCACTTCGAGGAAAATCACCTACTGAGATTCTGGACTTATTTTTGGGAGAAAGTGTCTACAAACTTTTGATATCATTTCGCATGTAAAACTTAAAAAGTGTGTGTACACATAAATTTATAAAATAAATGCTGTTTATTATTTATTTATTCGTACGTTACTTTAAATCTTTATTATTTTGAAAATAAATGATAAAAATTGTTAGTTAATAAAAAGTTAATACATATCTAACAGAGAGATGTAAAGCTTAGGTACGTATCGGCCTAGCGGTGCCATACGACACCCATTGTATTTTTCCAAAAATAAAAAAAATATATTTTTAATAAAAAATATCTCAGGGAGTCTTCAAAAATAATATATATATTTTTTTTCGTTTCTAAAACTAAAATAATTCAGGTAATAATGAGTTAATTACTTTAACCATCGATATTGGTAAGTATGAATAATAGCCGATTAGTATGCTTAATAACCGAATCATTATCTTGACCGTGGCATATACTTAGGTACACACGAAAACGATACTACGAAACCTGTCTACCTAATACAATATGAATATACGGCACATAAGTAAAAAAATGCCAGATTGCATCTCATTTCATGATAAATAACGTAGACACCACTAATAATTCTCCAAGTTAAAAACTTAAAAAAAGCTGTTAAGTGCGAGTCTAACTCGCGCAGAAAGAGTTCCTTACCACCGTAAAATGGTAGGGATGGTGTGGAGTGAATAGTTTTGGATTTTACATAGCAAAATGTTTTTACGAAGTTATTGGTGCGGCTACTTTCACACTCCATGTACGTAACCAAGTGCATTTATAAGTTTGTATGTGGTATTGAAAGAATTGTTGTATTGGAGCTCCCTTAAATATTTATTTTATTCCGTTTTTTAGTATTTTTTGTTATAGCGGCAACAGAAATACATCATCTGTGAAAATTTCATCTGTCTAACTATCACGGATCATGAGATACAGCCTAGTGACAGACGGACAGACAGCGAAGTCTTAGTAATAGGGTCCCGTTTTACCCTTTGGGTACGGAGCCCTAATTCTTCGTCGGGATGCGAATGTCGACAAAATACGAGGAACAAGGCTACGAAATCTTTCTGTCTGACAGTCATACCCAACATAAACGAATAGACGGTACTTATAGACAGGCCGCAGCATGGTACTGTAGTACTCCTAGCACTAATGTAGTGATCCTAACCACTATATGATAAAGATGAAGACTGTTTAGTTTAAACTGTTCTGTTTTTATTTCTTTAGTTTACACTTTTTATAAAAGGGATCCACAACTGGCTCGATAGCCATTAAGCTAATCCTAACTATAAAATTTAGATCAGTCACTGGCCGAAGACTACGGTGAAGTGTGTCACATTGACTTCTCACATCCAAGCCTCTTTCTTTTAAAAACTACAAAATAAGTAACAGCGTCAAAGTGACCCCCACTCTAAAGAGGCCCGTATACAATATAATCGCATAAACAAATATCGAACCTTACAGTACCGATGCTCGTCCAACTTTGTTGTCAGAAGGGCGTTGATACGAACGCAGAGACCGGCGCTAGTTTTACTAACGAAGGCTTACCGATCGTGCAGCTCCGCAGCGTTACCTGTGCTTGCGGGAGTTTTACCAGCCGATTTGGAGGTCTGTCGTGCAGGAAGGATTGCTCAGGAGCGACACCAACTGGCCCACAGGGAATACCGGAAACTCAAGACGACGGTTAGGGCAGACATCGTAGCTCAGTGGCAGGAGCGATGGCAGGGCAGTAAGGACGGCCGCGAGCTGTATGGATTCTTCCCAGACGTGGGCGTGAGGCTCAGTTCAGAATGGGTAGAACCGGACTTCATGGTCTCCAAAGTACTTACCGGGCACGGATGCTTCAGACAGCGCCTATACAGGCTAGGGCTGTGCGAGTCTGCAGAGTGCCCATGCGGCGAGGACAACGAGAGCCGGGATCACGCCCTCTGGGAATGTAGGCTATACGCGGACGAGAGATCGGAGATGCTGGATGCACTGAAGAGGACAACGGTTGGCCCAATTTTCCACGAGGAGCTAGTTTCTTGCGAGCAGAACTTCAAGGCGTTGCGCAAGTTTGCGCACTCATGGCACACCAAGAGAAGAATATTTGACGATTGAGGACAGCAGTGTACTACGTGGTACAGTTCCACGCTTAGTAACGTGTTGTGTTGTCGAGCCCCATTTGGGGAGGACGAAAAAATTGTATTGTATGGCCTGCCCAGAAAGGGAGAAAGGCCGGGACGCATTCAAGAACTTGTAGGGCATCAAGAAACTGCATGCGTGAAAGAGCCGAATGGCAAGTAGCGCATGACAGTGCTCAAGATTCGGTCTGTAAGCCGCGAAGGCAGGAAAGACCATGTGGTGGTGGAGGGTACTTATAGACAGAATTCATCTTATGATAATGACCTTAAACACACACACAGTCACAGTAAAGCAATAATACACAATTTCGTTTACCCGGATGATATCATAACTCCAGTCTTTTTGTTTTAGAAAACAAACTGGACCGGTGTCTAATTAAAAAAAAAATGGGACTAAACTGGAAGGTCACTCTTTCAAATGAAAAATTTCTTTTGAAGTCGATTCATAAATACTACCAGTTTTGAGGTAACAAACATAAAAAAATATACAACCAAATAAAGAACTCCCTCCTTTTTTGAAGTCGGTTAATAAGAAATGATTCAAACAAAAATTAGCTGCATTGGCTTCCCGCGCATGTCATCGCAAAACTGGCAATAAATTTCAGCGAAGCAAAAATTCTGGATTCGGAGAAGTATAAGTAGGTGGCGCGTCGTCACCGCCCGCAGAGATCGTAGAAACTTCGCTCCCGCACCGGCAGAGTTATATCAGTTCGATTCATGTAAGTAGTTTCTAGATAAAGAGTATATATAGTAAAGCTTAATAAATTGCTAACGAGAGCAAGCGTTGCTATAATGTAACGCAGTAATTCTGTGTAATCCTAATCAATGTTTAGGATTGACCAAGGAATGACAAACAAATTAATAAAGTTTTGAAACTTGAGTCACATGATATCTTTGGTTATGCAGTACTAACAGTCGGTCGGATTTGGTCCGGTCCAGACACCGGACTGTGCGGTACACGCTCTGCGCAAAAGACCTCGGACATCGGACAGTCTAGCCAGTCCAGTCGCTTTTGAGCGTGATAGAAGACGGCCGTCCGACATGCCTCCGATTTAAAATAAAACTAAAATCGCTTTAGTTGTGGCTGCCATCGCTACCACATCACCGCTACTAATATAACGGAAAAAAAGAAAAGAATGGGCGAAATTCTACTGTGAAAACTAGACAAGAGTACAGCCATATGAGACTTATTAAACAACTCGATGATGAAGAATTTCGAATAAAACTTCATTTTTCTAATATTATTTCTAACGCTTAATTGCGAGCTTTTTTAATGCAACATGATTTGTGACCCGTATCCCGTAAGCAAGGGAAATCTTAATACAATTCTAAAACTTCTACAATTATCTAATTCCAATATTATTATAGAGCTGCGTGGTCTAATGGGTTTCACGCTTACTTTTCACACAGGAGATTAACAAAACATTTATATACAGCCACATACATTGCTTCTGGCCACACTACTACACCACACTAGGATACCCTGTGTCGTGAGAACCAGAAACAGCGATGTCACACACATATACACATCCAATACCTGTTTTTTTTTCTTTTTACCTTCAGCCAGGGATCAAACCCGGGACCTCTCGCATGGTCTGCAGACGACCTCCCACAGAGGTCGTCTGCAGATACAGGTTTGATTCCAATGAGATAATTAATTTATATAATATATAATATGAGACCAATGAGATAATTAATTTATCTTAACCGGACAAACCGGACCGATGTTAATAATAATAAAGTCCGGCGGACCGCTCTCCACACGATCGAATATGGTCTGGAGCGGACCAAGGTTGTGGTACGGGCCGGACCAAATCCAATCGTCTGTTAGTACTACAGTACTCTCAGACCTATCGCAACCACATTTGCTAAGTAGTTTAATACGCCTGTTTTTTGGACATCGAGTCTGTACAGGACTGGATGACATCCGGTCCATTACCGCGCTTACGCGCGAGGCATTGCAATTTTGAATCTTATGGTAATAAAATTCAAAACCTATAACGGAAACTGACATTTCTAGAATTGCCATGGTAATGGCACCTAATCTCAAAAGTTCATTGCAGATGGCGCTGTTGTAGTTGGAGGCTGTTTATCTGTCAAACTTGTCAAATTCTATCATAATCTACATCCTAACCTCATTTGAGTTTATTTAAGCCAGTGTCAAGTGTATTTGAAAGATCACGTGACGTGTTTTTGAACGGAACCTCAGATGAATGAAATTCTTTGCCTCCAATAACACCAGCTGCCATTGATTCATTAATTAGCTGACCATATTTTAGGGAATGAAAGTACATACCCATCATTATGAACAACTTTCCAATGAAACGCATGGTCGCAAACGTATTTTTATTTTCGGTGTCGCATAGTAACTTCTAATCAGCTGCTCGGGTCAATGTACTGAGGGACGATTATTTTTTCGTTTGTGACCTATGTTTCTTTGGGGAAGTTGTTTATTACGATGGGTAAGAACTATCATTCTCCAAAATATAGTGAGCTAATTAAATGTCACCTGTATATACGACAGGCTGTATGATCTAAGAGATCTTGAAGGTTCACTTCGGCACTCATATTCGTTACGGTTACGCTTGACGCAAGAGGATAGCAAACCTGCGTTGCTTCAGCCAAAGTTTGGGCTGATGGAAAAATATGAAATGAGTTCTTCTCATAAAGTCTCAGCCTTTAGGTAGGAATGTTGAGCTTTCGGTCGATCGATGTAAATGCTTGATGCATCTTCTTTGGTAAAGGAACGTACACCATCTGGATTTCGTCAGATGTTTCTTAGAAAGACTTTTCATCCTCCTTTACAGTATTTCCCAAATACTCACTATCGAAGCTTCAACTCACAAGTAGCTTCGAGTTTACATGCGTCCATGCTGTAGAAGGGGATAGCTGTGTCGGACATTCTCAAATCAGTAAGTTGCATTGACGTAAAGTTCTGCAGGGGTCTCTCAGACCCCATGTCATCACTTACGTAACTTTTGAACGTAATTTTGCTGTAACGATTGTTCTTATTTTTAACCGAGATCAGGCCAAAAACCAGAAAAACCTGCGCCAGTTGTCTTCCTCGATTAAAGCGCTATAAAATTATCAGAGTGATTCGTGTCCGAAACGTGTGTCCTTGCATTGTGCAAAATAATTATGCCCACACTGCATATAAAAATTGGCAAAGTTTGACCATTTTCAATTTCGTGTTTTTTTTTATATCATTTTTTTATTTATTAGGTTTACTAACAGTTTGTGCATGAGATAAACAATTAGGTACATATAGGTATATGCTTAATAAAACAATGATAGGTACACAAGCTACTTTAAAATAAACACAACATGCAATTGGCAAACAAAGTACTTAATTACTTAAATAAACTATGCTATAAGTGCTATTGTAAGATTCACTAGTGTAAGGAAATAAATACCAGTACCAGTAACAATCATGATTACTTGATTACATGATGATGATGAGCATGATTACTTCTTCAGGATCAAGGTCTTTTTTATATGGAGAGTAAAACTAATAAAATATGGATGAAACGAGTACCAGTAACAAGCATGATTACTTGATTACATGATGATGATGAGCATGATTACTTCTTCAGGATCAAGGTCTTTATTTTAGTGGATGCATCATGGAAGACGTCGATAATGTCGCTATGTTGGTTTAGTGATTTGCAGAGGCGAGGGATAGCTAAGTTAGCTCCAAGTACCGTACTACGAAGTGGAGGACATAGTGGCATGATTGGTAGGCGGTAAATTACATTTTTGAATGGAGTTTTTTATTTTTATTATTCATTATTCAAAAAACACATTTTTTATAATATTGAAGTACAATATTATATAAAAATGTGTTTTTTGTTTTAGTTTTGTCAAAATTTTGATTTCATTTTTCTTTTGTAATTTTTGATCTTATCTCTAGTTTTTTGAATGTAAAGACGACAATTTCCTTTAAAATTGCAAGATCGTAACAAAAAATATATTCAATGTATATTTATTTGTTTTATTTTATCCTTTTATATATGATAAGTTATCATGTATAAAAGGATACAATAAACTGTAGGTACTTGTTAACTAGAGATCCTAAACAATCCAAAAATATAGTACTTATATAGTATATACTCCTGTACTTACAAAATATCTTGAACTTCTATATGACTAATCTAATGAATATGAAATTGTTGAAGTTCAATGTTTGGGTGTAGTTTTGCGTACCTAAAACTGATTATTATTATTTTTCTACTATTATCTCAAAACATAAAACAAAGAAAACGGTTTCAGTAACGCGAACTTTGTTCGAACCATTATTGAGATGGAACGCACCGACTGATGATGAGGTTCAAAATCGAGGGCCATTTTTAGGGTACCGTAGAGAAACAAGGAACCCTTATAGTTTCGTCATGTCTGGTCTTTCGGTCTGTATGTGGCAGCAACCTTATTCCGAAACTATCAGGACTACATAGTTGAAACTTGGTATGTAGATGTATTCTGTGAACTGCTTTACGATTTTTCTCCCATTAGACGATTTCTAAGGAGTTCATATAAATTTCGTTCGATTGGTATGCTGGCCGGTGGAGCGCTCCGATATTTTCGAGCCAGATCTGAAAATTTATCGTTAGTATTCGCATTAGCATAACATTCGCATCGTTTTATGCGAATGCGAATGTCTAAAATGATCCAAATCATTCGCATATGCAAATGCGAATGCGAATATTCGTGACATCCCTGTGCAAACTTATGGATGGTACTAAAAATGCCCCGCCCCGGCCAGTTATGTTGGCGGGGTGCGGGAGACGCGAGAGGGGGGCTACTTCACGCTGTACTGGCCGTAAAATAGGATCGCTATCTATTCAACTTAAGTTAATCAACATTTGCCATTCAAACGAACGGCAAAACAACTTGACTCGCACTGCACTTATTGAAGTATAAAGGTAGTGTCTGCTTGTGATGTATGTCCGTCAAGCATTTTCAAGTTTTTAATAGCATATGTTTATTTATGCTTTAAAATTGTGTGCTTAAAAATATGTTCAGTGTACTATCTTAAGAAACTTTATTTTACACATTTGGACTCCTATCAAATTCTAGAACAGGCAGGTTTCCACCCTGATTTTCAACTACAGACCACATACAACCCATTTATCAAATTATCGAAAAGTTCCAAGAGTTCAACAAACCTCTATACTTAGGGTTTGTTGACTACTCCAAAGCATTTGATAGCCTTAATCACACATCCATTTTCACATCAATCCAAACACAAGATAACCATCCTTCATACACCCGAATTTTAAACATAACAGTACTGCAGATATAAAATTGCATTTGGCTGGACCATCGTTCTCCTTAGACCGGGGAGTGAAACAGGGAGACCTGTTGTCTACGAAGACCCTAGAAGAAGTGTCCAAGAAGCAGGTGATCCCATGGGCAGACAAGGGCATTGATGTCGGCAAAAGAAGACTTACGTAACTTACTTACTTAAGAAGAAATTGAGAAGAGTCTCCAATGCCTGCATGGAAGAGCTTCTGGTCCATGAAGGAACTGATGAAGGGTATCATTCCTGTAACTTTAATACGTAAACTCATCGATATCTGTATCCTGCCTATCCTAATCTAAGGGGCTCATACTTGGTCTCCGACCGAACTCCACAAGTCCAAGCTCAAGGTTTGCCAGCGAGCCACGGAGCGCAGCTTTTTAAATGTTTGAAGGACGGATCACGTCAGGAAAACGGCACTGCGCTCCATGACTGACATTGCTAACGTAGGTGTGCGGACCACCAATCTGAAATGAAGCTGAGCCGGCCATGTCTGTCGCATACACCCAGACAGATGGGCGCACATCGACACTGACTCGGTGCCACAAGACGGACGCCGGCGTACGGGCAGGCTGAGGTGGAGATGCCGGGACGACCTCGATAAGTTTCTGCCAGGGTGGAAGGACGCGGCCCGGGATAGAGAATTGTGGTTGCAACATCGGGTGGCCTTTGACCAGCAGTGGGAAACTTAACGGCTAGGTATAAAAATATTTTCTAATAAAGATGTGAAAAAATATTCTACCATTACTAGAGTATAATAGTAGTACAATGTTAAAAAATCAAAATTACAGGTCAAAGCAATCAAAAGATACCGAGACGTTTTTGTCACAATTTTGATGAATTTGCTTGATACTCGCACGGGAATCAAAACCTATTGTGTACGAAGGTAAAAGAAAAAGCGATAACTCATGTAAAGGAAAAAACCTGAAAACCGTGAAATGTAGTTCCAACACAAAAAAATGGAATTTGTGCGGAACCCTAATGTATGCGTCGAACCCGTACTTGGACGTATTTCGTGTTGAATAAGCGCTTCTTTTCTCATTTGGTAAAATAAGCCACAGTTATTTGTATGTGTAACGAACGATAGAGCGAGGCAGGTACCTAGGTATTAAATTACAGAATTAACATAATTCATAATTCTTTATGGCACACAGATTGTCACAGATATATCAAAAGTTACATTAGCGGAAAGCATATCTACAAAGGCGAGCGTATCTTGTGTTACATATCAGCGAGTTCAGAATAAACGTTGGCTATTGTAATAAGAGTAAGCTTTCATAAACATTGTAAACTAAGACAGCGCCCTTTTATAATAACTTAAGAGTAACATGCCCTCAGCTCAGATACGGCCACCTTTGTATTGCGCTGCCTTTGGCAATACCGATAATATCATGGTTACAAACTCTAATTGTAATCACAATAATATACATCATGTTGAACATGTTTAGTTACAACTTTCTATTTAATATAATCTGATAAATAGCGATGTCACTTGTCGTCACACTTGTCGTCGTGACGTAAAACGTGACGTTCTATAATTTTTCCCCCCTAAGGCCCTATTTATTTCAAAAACGCATACAAATTGTTGTTTGCTACAGACAGACAGATGCATCAATCTTAACACCAAGATTTTTCCTCAAGGGTTAATAATGCAAAAAACGCGTAAACGTACGTAATAAAAAAATACGGGACAAAAACAAGGGAGTGTTTTTTGCGTTTTTGTTCGTATTTAAAAATTACCCGCTACACGTGTTGTTTCTATTATTTTAGGAACGTCATCTGTAGACCATATTTTTCTGTTCTGGTTATTCTTTTGTTTTTTCTTTTAGCCCGCCGTTATGGGCTTTGCATATTGCCCGATTGTACCCATAAAAACAGTATTTTAGAAAAAACATGTTGTCAGCGGGATTTTTAGAGACCGATTCTATACACATCATCATCATACTCATTATAATCTTTTCAGATGTCTATTACAGTATTGTGAGAGCCACATTTTTATTGTGACTGAAGAGACCGAACACACGGCTTCTCTACACGGCTTGCCACAAAGATGGTCGCAAGCTAATTCGGCGTTAAGGTGGGTCCAGACATGTTTATTTTGTCTGTAGCGTACCTCCATATCGTATCAGCGTCGCTATCCAAGAACGCTTGTTGGACGCCCTGATCGGCGTGGTCTGCGGAGCGTGTTCTCGCGCGGAGCGCGAGAACCACTACGGTTGCGGGGTCGAGGACTTATGGTTGCCTCATGCCCGCGGCGTCAACTCGGGGGGTAACGTCCCCCCCGGTCTTGGGTGGCCCCTACTTGTCAGGGGCCTTGCGTGGCCTTCGTTGTGCTGTGCTTTCGCCGTCTATTGGCATACACTGGCGACAACGGTGCGGGAGCTTCTTCTCTTCACTGTGCTGTGCTTTCGCCCTCTTCTGCGGGCTTACACTGGCGACAGTGGGATGAGCAGCAACTCTCTTGGGAGTGGTCTGCCTTCAGGCGGACGTGCGATTGGCTGCGATCGAGACGCGCTGTACCACCGTACCTTACTGAACGGACGTCCAAACTAGCGTTCTTGGATCGCGACGCAGATTCGATACGGAGACACGTTACGGACAAAGAACATGTCTGGACCCACCTTTAGTGGTGGGCCGCGCTGGTTATTTTGTCTCTAGGCGCTTTCCAACCACTATTTTTCGTGTTTCGTTCTACTGTACCGAAGAAAATGTCTCCATCCCGTTTCAATCCAACGATTGGTTCATATAACTTGACGTAACTTTACTAAGCTCCACCAATCGTGTCGCTTGGATAACGCTCGCTTCCGAGGCGAGCGATTCAAAAATAGAGCTTCAGGTCTTTTTGCGTTTGCCTAGCATCACCACTCTACGGGGTAGTCTGCCATCTTAAACACCAGTACATTAATTCGCTTAAAAACTTGAAAGTTTGTCTTTGCATTCATTTTTTGTCTAATATATCACGACTCGCAGAATAATTTACTTTTGTTATGTTTTGTATTCTGTATTTTTGAGGTCAGACGTTGAAATTTTTGTATCTGTGCCCTCACATACTGTAAAACGTCGGCGACACAGGAAGTGTGTTTTTATAATCAGCGTTGCCAGATCGTCCTCAAAGGGACGATTTGCGTCCTTTTTAACGTGGTACCGTCCCATCTTCGTCCCATTGGCAAAAGCGTCCTTTTTGGGACGTCAAATGCAACAGTTTTTTAATGAATGCATTAATTAAATTCACATTTTTTATCAATGTGCAGAATGAAATAAAATGAATGATAAGTTTGTGCAAACTTGAACTTGAATATTGGTTGGTTGTCTGAGTGACGTGAAGTGAGGAACAAACAAATCAAAATCAATCAACTCGCAATGCAAACAAATGCAACAAAATAAAATTGTTTGATAATTGTATTATTTTGTTTTTTAAATTAAAAAAGTAAATTATATTTACCTATCCATTAATTATGATAATCTTCGCTTTTCAAATTTCCCATCCAGTAATGCATTATTTTGATTCGACAATTAGCATGAACTAAACTTACCTAAACCAGCTTGCAATAATGATGAAAATAGAGTACTATTTCAAATATTTTTATATTTTTTTAATCTTTGAACGATTTGTCAATAAATTTTGAAAATCTTCGCCTTCAGATTTCCGATCCACCAATGCAATATTTCGATTCAATAATACGCATGTGGGCTGATTGATGATGATTTATGCATACGCATGACCTAATCTTACCCTATCTAGTATGCAGTACTTAATAACTAAACCAGGTACCACCTATTTCGAATAATTGATCGTCCGATTTCAATAACCTATCTATCCCCAATCTGCAGATAGATAGGGTGTCGAATTTGACATAAGTTCCATAGCGCAACTGTCAAATCTTACTCTAGTAATGTGAAAACCGTGGATAGATAGGTTATTGGGGTAAAATTTGACTAAAATTTAAACAGAAATCGTCCTTTTCTTGTGAAAACTGTCCCTTTTCAGATTTTTGACCATTCCTTATTCCGTGTAGGACCTGGCAACACTGTTTATAATATCACGACCGTCATTGTCATCATGTAGCAGCTTATTATAGCAAGGATTCAAAAAAAATAGATAGACGTAATTAACTGAGTATGTAGTGACAAGCTTATTATTCCGTATTCAGGAAGTTGCCACACTGTCGGCAATACAATCATCCATAGGTTCTTGGTTTTCGATGTTCAATTCTATGTTTTGCATGGATGAAGAACAAATAGTGAAACATTCTGACTAAGCAGGTAGGTTATGTTTTTTTAGATATATATCTATATAGACGACATAATGAGAGAGAGAGAGACGTCCGCTTTGAATTGTGAGGTAGGTACCAACTTACTTACATAAACTTCGTAGAATCGAGTTGGTGTCCAATATCTGTTAGTATAGATTCTCAGAAACCGCTGACTGGGATCCTGTGAATGTTATGTTTATGATATGACACTTAATTATAACAAATATCAAATTACGCTCTCCGATTAGAATTGTGTCGACATGAATACCTGGCCGAGGCCGTTAGCACCGGTCCGTGGGGATTGGTGCGTTGGAGAAGAGTCCTTATTGCTTTTCGAATACCGTCTATATAGAACCAATACTTTTATGACGGTAAGTAGATTTGTAGGTAAATGCATAAGCAATAACTAGCTTCCTGGCTATTTTTTCACAGCTTCGACCGTTTTGCGATGAATTGATAGGTAGGTACTCAACTCAACGCAAAAATAGGAAGAAATTGAAAATCGGCAGGCATTATTAGTGATAGGAATAGGTAGGGCTTATTTACCTAAACTTCGAGGAACAGAAGCGAAAAGTGTAGTCGTCGTTAGAGCATTTATTTTTAGGGACAATAATTTGTCCTAGTTTTGGGGCAAAGTTTGAATGTATTAATTAAAATAAATCTCGTAGCGTGCTAAGATATTTTTTGAGAGAATATGTAATAAATTTAGAGTAAAATAATAAAATTTATTTCGTATTTTTGCTGTCAATATTGATAATAAGGTGAAATTCCTTTTGTGGCTTAATCGGTAAAGAGAAAACATTTTTACAGATATCATTGTTATAGCAAGAAACGTGACACAAACAGAAAAAATAACTTACACTTGGACTCCGAAACCGAAATATAATTTTATTATTTTACTGTAAATTTATTACATATTCTCTCAAAAAATATCTTAGCACACTACGAGATTTATTTTAATACATTCAAACTTTGCCCCAAAAGTAGGACAAATTATTGTCCCAAAAAATAAAAGCTCTAACGACGTAGTTTTTGTGACTTCATAATACCTAATTATGTACAGTTACATACACTAGTTTATCTACACACATATCATAAGCTCTCTTTGATGTGTTCAGGAACCGCATGTTCGACCGGAATTGTGGCAATGATCATTGCTCTGCAGTTGTTGAGCTTGTTCAGTAGAACCAACTTCACAGACAAACTAGGGGCGGCACGCAGGTGGGCGTCGGCATTCGAAATTTGAATATCATAATTTGACAACTTTTAATACATTATGGTCATAATGTATCAATATTCAGATAAGAAATGAGTTTTTACCAAGAAGTTTATCATTATGCTGGTCGTAACGTGTGGTTTTTGGACGCAGTAAAGAGGTTTTATGATATGTGTGTAGATAAAATAATTTATATGCGAATACTTTAGTAGCCAAATGTTGCTACCCGCACATCGGAAACGATAGTGCTGTACGGGCTGTAGTAATAGGCGTCGTGCCCACTGGTGACGTGACATCCATCTGACAAAGGCCACGTTTGCGCGGCATGACCTTTTGGGTACCCAATCCTTCAAGTCTTTTTGGGTATAAAGAACATGCCGGGCAAATATTATCAGATCGATGTCACGTCACCTATGTAAGTGGGCACGACGCCTTTCTGTTAGCTTCCTTTAGGAGGTTAGTAACTCGGCCACTGCAGGTGGTGTGCTGAATCCATAAGAACATGCATTTCGTAAGCCTCTGGACAAGCAGGTGGCCCAGTGGTTCCATCCTCCTTAGATCAAATTAAACACACCTAAACACACACACACTCCAGTAATAATTAATCGACGACCCGAATGGCCGAGTCAGCAGTGACCCTGCCTACGAATCCAAAGGGTCCCGAGTTCGAGTCCCGGTGAGGGCAAATATTATGAGAACGGATGTTTGTACCCTAGTCATGGTTGTTTAACTATCTAAGTATAATATTTATAATAATAATATAATAATAATAATAAATCTTTATTCATAGTAAAAACATACATAACAAGGAGATAGTTTTTCGACTACTATCATAACTAGGCTAACAGGTAGCCTGTATTTATGATTAAGTAGGCCCGTGCCTCTTACGAGGATCGTTACAGTGATTCGGTGGCGTCATGTTTTAAGCAGTAAAAGTGATACAAGCAATAATTAAAATAAGAAGAAACAATATTAAATTTAAACAATGTGCTTTACAAAATGTTTCCTCAGAAGGAAGGACACAAAATAAAATTTTAATAACTAACATGCTGCATGCCTCCGTTTGAGGCTGTGTGGTGTGTGTGTGTGTGTGTGTGTGTGTGTGTGTGTGTGTGTGTGAGGGTGTGAGGGTGTGTGTGTGTGTGTGTGGGTGTGTGTGTGTGTGAGGGAGGGTGTGTGTGTGTGTGTGTGTGTGTGTGTGAGAGAGAGAGAGAGAATGTGAGTGGATAAGTACGTAACCAATTATATTACACTATAAAAAATTCTGTTTCATCATACGTTAAGGTTTTTAGTAGTGTAGACACATTCTTTTTACATTCATATGTGGGTTTGTTAAATACAAAATTTATGTTATTTATCTTATTATAAAGTTTTGGACCAAGATATAAGTGATGCCTTTTTGTAAAACTAAGCTTTGGCAAGGGAATATTACAAATTAAGTCGTTGCGACGTTTGGAGGTTTCGTAGAAGGGTGTATTGATATGCTGATGAATCACGGTGTTGTAAATAAAGAGCTGTCTGACAGTTAGGACGTCGCAGTCACTGTATAATTTTGTAGTAGGGTAGAGGATAGGACGTTTGGTGGCCACCTTTAGTACTCCGCGTTGGGCAACTTCCAGTGGTTTGAGGTGTGTTTTAGTGGCACCACCCCAACACGGTATACAATAAGTAATTATAGATTGGACTAGAGCAAGATACATTGTTTTAATTACATTTGGAGGGGCAGTGTTGCGGATAGATTTGAATACGTACATTAATTTCCTAAGTCTAGATGTAAGCAGATCAATGTGGGTTTTAAAGTTCAGGTGTTTATCCAACGTGATTCCTAAGTATTTAATTATGTCAGTACGGTCTATGGAGGGGCAATGGCACAATAGAGGATCGTGACAGGAGTGAGCTTGGATAACAATCGGTAATTTAGGTTGATTGGCGGAAGTGGGAGAAAAGGGTATAAATTTAGTTTTAGAAGTGTTCAAAGTTAAAAAGTGTGCGGAAAGCCAGTTGGCGACAACATTAAAACCTGATTGAGTTGTATTTTGGAGATTGGCCCAACTAGAGCCATTAAAAAGGAGAACTGTATCATCGGCGTATGTAATAATAGTGCCATTTTCAAGTGATATGTTACACATGTCATTAATAAATATGAGGAAGAGTGTGGGCCCTAATATACTACCTTGCGGTACACCGTATGATATTTGCGATTCGTCACTCATGTGGGGGCCTATTTTTACCATTTGTGATCGGCCCGTAAGATACGATTCGAATAAGTTGTGCTGTATGCCTCTGACACCGATAGAATATAGTTTGGTTAGAAGAATAGGGATCGGTACGGTGTCAAAAGCTTTTGCTAAGTCAAGGAACACCGCGAGAGTTTTCTTATTGCTGTTTATGTTTTTGACAATGTTATCCATTAGCTTAAGAACTGCATCAACGGTAGAGATGTTCTTACGAAAGCCAAATTGTTGGGGAGAGATTATATTAT
This sequence comes from Argyresthia goedartella, assembly GCA_949825045.1. Classification (NCBI taxonomy): domain Eukaryota; kingdom Metazoa; phylum Arthropoda; class Insecta; order Lepidoptera; family Argyresthiidae; genus Argyresthia; species Argyresthia goedartella. The sequence goes on along the minus strand of OX463812.1, from coordinate 25,992,023 downwards.
TCGTTTCTAGGTAATTGGTAAGTCTATTATTAATAATGCGTTCCAAGAGCTTCGAGAAGGTAGTGAGCACAGCGATTGGGCGATAGTTTGTAGCGCATGACCTATCTCCACTTTTAAAGATAGGGTGGATGATCGCCTTTTTAAATGCAGAAGGGAAGAAACCGTTTTGAAAGCAAAGATTGAAAATGTGACTAAGAATAGGGGCGAAATTTATCTATTCAAGTATGTGTATCGTTGTCTGGTACCCAAGATACAGGGAATCCTAATGTGGGGCTAGATCAATGTGCGTAAATAGTGTCCAAGGTATTAACTATTATTATTATTAATAATAATTCATGTATCTTTCTTTAGAGAGGAAAAAATGGAATTTCCCATGCCCAGGAGACCGAACACTCTACTATGTATGGGTCCCTACACATTGAGCGCTAGTAGTATTCGGACTAAAAAATAACCCCTTGATTGATTTTAACAGTGATTTTATTATGAGCCATGGCCTCGGTATATGCTGCTTTCTACCTGCTTACTTGCGTACTTGATATACAGCGTGATCAATCCAAATGGGTCAGTACGGAGAAGTCAGAAACTATGCGAGAAAGCGACATCTGTCCTTGGAACCATGGCTTCGATTTTATATTTAATAAAAATGTTATTTTTTTTTTTATCTCTCATACATAACCGGGAATCGAACCTGGTCGAAGTTTCTGTAAACAATGTTAGGTACAAATTCTGCAAGTTTCTCGTTGTTATTGATGATCGGGCGAATCATAAGTCACGAGGAATACATTTTTAATATTGTTTAAGTAATTGAAAGAAGAACCCAACAATAAGATAATTGTTTTATTTCAGTAAATGTGATTGATTGATGTGATTCATAATGATTACGGATTCATATTAATGGCGACATTCTGCAAACTATTTAAATGGTGGGCATTTCAGTCTAATGTTTATACAAGATTTCATAGCAAAATTTGTTCCATATACTTTCAGGATCAATTACTCAAATAAATACTACACGCGATTACATAAAGAATATTGATCAGGTTCCATTCCCGGTTATGTATGAGAGTTTAAAAAATGACATTATTATTAAATCAGCTCATAGTCGAAAGGGCATGATAGCGCGGCATGTTAGTGGGGCAGGTGGCCCCCGCTACTACGAGATGGTTATATAATTTTATCTACACACGTATCATAAACCCTCTTTACTGCATACAAAAACCGCACGTTACGATCAGCATAATGTCAAACTACTTGGTAAAAACTCATTTCTTATCTGAAAAATTACACATTATGACCATAATGTGTAGTTTTTCCTGCATATTATGACATTCAAATTTAGAACTCCGACGCCCGACTGCGTGCCGCCCCTAGTTTGTACGTGAAGTTGCTACTGACATTCAAATTTGGAACGCCCGAAGTTGGTGCTACAGAACAAGCTAAACAACTGCAGAGCCACAATGCCGGTCAAACATGCGGTTCCTGAACACATCAAAGAGAGCTTATGATATGTGTGTAGATAAACTAGTGTATGTAACTGTACATAATTAGGCATTAAAACTAGAATAGTCTATACCATCATTTACTTTCTTGTTTTTCTTTCGAAGTTGTAACTTGGCTGGGCACCACTCTACCTATGGCCTGAATAAAGGTGAAATGATGGTAGAAATGTGGCAGGCAAATTGTAAGATTCCACATTTTACAAACGGCGTCGTCCGTTTACAAACGCGCGCTGCTACAACACTTACACTTACTTACAACGTCGTCTCTTCAAAGCACTATAAGAAGCTAGCGAGGTTGCTGATCACACTGATTTACCTCTCCACACAGACGTGACGCGGCTGAACCGCGGAAAATTCTTAGACAGATTTCTTGAATTGCTTTCGGAATTAATTTCCTTTTTTGACGTAGGAGGTAACGACACTGAGCTAATTAATAACGAAAACCGGCGCTGTGATTTAGCATTCGTAACAGACAGGGCAAGCTATTTCAATGTGATTAACTTGGAGTTACAAGGTAAAAATAAAACAATTGTTGACATGATTAGGCAATAGACGCATTTAAAAACAAGTTAAAGCTGTTGATTAGTCAATTTGAAAGAAATTATTTGAAAAAAAAAACTGCATTGAAAGCAAGGGCGAGTACACAAAAGTCGTGATATTTACGTGATAGAGCTAAGAAACATTCTAGATGAGTTTTAAAGATGTTTCTCTGACTTTAACAAACTGAAAAATATGTCACGTTCATGAGCTATCCGATTTCTTGTAAGGACTTCAAAACATCTTTTAATATGGAGATAACATCACTATTGTGAATAAGGTATTGCAGATGATTTCGGAAATACATCTCAAATTCAGAGCAACTGATGGCAATTTCTATTCTCAATCAATCAATATACTTTCAAACATTTTTATGGTATTTTCTAGAATTATATTGATTGATTGAGAACAGAAATTGCCATCAGTTGCTCTGCATTTGAGATTTGAGATTTACATTATTTCGAAAGACGTTGGACGAGCAAGTTTTTAGAGATCTCTACACGTCTAGGTACAGTTGGACGAGATAACTGGACCTCTTTAATGGCGGATAATATCTCTGCTTTATTTTTAGGGTCACCAAATAATACTTAACCTGCTTCGACAATCGCTTCTTTCGGTATTACTCCATCCTCGAAGGGTTTCTTTTGCTGTGCAATATGAAAGAGATTTATAAAGACGCGATTGTGGCAGCTGCTGATTGTTTGACTAGTCTTGTGAACATGAATTGCTCTACTTTCAAACTAAATTCCGCGTCTTCGTCTTGGCGGGAAATAATTTTCATAGTTTTTTATGCAAAGTTTTTTAATGCTTTTTTATATTCCTATGCTTAGGTAATGCCATGGAACTTCGATCAACGAGGCACACACACTTATATTTTACCATAGTAAAAAATAAATATTCCTCCCAATTATTATTAAAATTGTATGTTTTCCTTGTTTTCGCTGTAGTCCTTTTGTGCATGTAATGATTTTATTCTGTTTGATTTTGTGTTGCAAATTCTAAGAACAAGACAAAGTTTCATATACGCATGGGAATTGGCCATGCATTTTCAATATGTTTTTTTTCATAATTTATTTTGAAAATAAAGACCATTTTAAGAAACTAGTTTTAAATATTTTTGGGATTTATTCATTGCGTCTACTTAAGAAACAACGCTATTACCCGTCAAAAGTAAACGTGACGTCACTAGAGACGTATGGGATAAATTTCTTTTCCGACTTCTGAGCTAAAAATAGCACGTTTGCCGCTTGATTTTGGGTTCTTAGGCGGAAAAATTATGTTCCTAACTCGTTTGAAAAGCTTTTTCGAACCTCGCTATGACCCCTGCATTCGGCTCGTGCCGTAAACTTCTCGGTTCGTAAATTTAAGCCTTTGCGAACTCGTGGGAAATGTACTATTTCCGACTTTTGAGCTAAAAATAGCACCTTTGCCGCTTGATTTTGGGTTCTCATGCGGAAAAATTATATTCCTAATTGGTTCAAAAAGGCTATTTACAAAACTCGATGCCTTTGCAAACTCGTAGGAAATGTACTATTTCACCTCAGCAGCTTGAACAAGGCTTTTGCTGCGAGTAAACATTTTGCTTGAGATTTTTTTATTTTGCCGTGGACATAGGCGTAATCGCAAATACCCAACGGGCATTTGCCAATGTCACAGATACTGATATCAAAATCAAATCAAATCAAATCAAAAATCATTTATTTCCATAGGATGTTGTTACATCACTTAGATCCGTCATTACATTTTTTTGGGTGAGTTCACTAACACAATGGCGGAATCTGTGGAGAAGAGCTCACCGAAGAAACTCCACAGTCGTCGCATCTTTTGCGTTTCCTTTTTTAACTAAAATATTGTCAAATTACAAAATGGATACCGGCCGTACACCTCTTAGAAACAACCCACACACACACATTCATATTAGCTAAAATACCACGAGGCTTTCTCCTGTAGTAATATCTCACAATCTAAACTCTACCAATGCCCAGAGATGGAAACTGCCTGTTCCATGCAATTGCAGACCAAATCAAACATCTGTTTGGAGCGACATTCAACCATACCCACATCAGAAGCGACTTAGCTAGATACGTGGAAGCTAACAGCAATTATCCACGCATCAAACATGCGATCGACGCACCAAACGCAGAAGCTTTCACTGAGTACATAAAAAATCTGCACATACAGGGCACGTGGGGCGGTGAAGAAATTATCATAGCAGCCGCGGAGTTCTACGTAATAAGTGTAGCGATCCATCAACAAAATGGCCCATCAATCGTATATAGCCCCCAACAAGAATATAACTCAGTCGGAACTATCAACTTGACCTTTTCCGACAGCCACTACGGCAGCGCATACATAATAGAGCCCCAAAACGTAATCAACAACCAGTCAAATCTACATCGCAGCATCTCACTTTTCCCATACCAAAATACAGCGCGACTACCAAAGTACCCTCAAGTTCCACCCGCCCCAAAAACAGATAATATGATAGCGGTAAATCTAAACACCTTCCCCCGGCCTACCCAAAATGCACAACTCAAGATAAGATGACCAATGACTTTGATACTTACCGTACCGACACATACACTCACACGCCACAAACACATGCATCCCCCTCCGCCGGGTCAGATACAACCGGGTATTCATCTCTAGGGCCTTGTTCACGGACTGAACCTCGACCCGAGTCACGGACCTAACTAATATGCACTAATGAAGTGAATTGAAGTAGGTGATATCAGTGCAATGAGTCTCACTAGCTGAGCAACAACCTGGTGAGATCGCTGCGATTATGATAGCCCTAACTCAGATCAAAAGGCAAAACGAACTCTATATCTGGCAGGTAACCCCCTTCGTAATGCTAAATACCATTTCATAAACAGATACCACGCTCGCTTCAAATTACTACGCCAGCTCCAAACTATTCCACAGACACAGTGCCTAGATAGGTAGGCCAGAGATAGGTATACCTAAATACAAAACTAAGCAGGAACCTACCCAATAACAGTAAAACAAAACATAACCATTTCTAACTTTATCCGGTCCGACAAGCCCACAAAAATAAAACAATAATGCAAGCCCGTCTACTACATAACCAAACTGATAACACCATACTTTCCCCGATACTTAATGCAACACCCATGACCTCCTCAGGGTCAACCATAACATCAACAGAAGACATCCCAGACAACACCGGATATACGATGATACGAAACAGCAGATGAATATTTAAACCACAAGTCACATGCGAGCGTATGCGCTTTGCTACTTGGAACGTTAGAGGATGCGCCGAAATAACTAAAAGACTCAACATTGACGCGGAATTGACTAACAGAAACATACACATAGCCTATATACAGGAAAAAAACATGATACATATGTCAAAACACTATCTCTGGTATCTGTATGCTCGCATCGGACAAGACGCTATAAAGAAATACAGGAAAAGGGAATTATAGGAACAAACCTCCTTCACAAATATTTTAAAAGTTACATCAAAAGGAAATGCATGTACAAGGGCGAGCTTGTCTCTAAAAAGAGATTTCTTACAGCAAAACAAGGCATTACAGGAATTGCTATCATAAAAGGGTAGGCAGTGCACAATTATTACTATAACTAAAATGCCTAGGAATAAATTAAAATATCTGTAAAATACAGATAGCAAATACGAAATAATTACCGATATATATATAAACTTTACATATAATAATATAAATACAATAACTTTTACGAAAGAGACAGGTAGTGCTCTTTGATATGTTTCTTAAAAGAAAAAAGAGTCGGACTGTCTCTTATAGTGCAAAGAGGTGCGTTCCAGAGTCGGACCGCCCGAAACCTGAAAGAGCGTTTATACGCAGCGCTGCTATGCCGCGGAGTAGCTAAAAGAGAATAATTAAATATCATCGGAGAAATGCTCATGGCAAACTTAAAAGTAGAAAGACGAAAATTCTTATAAGAGATATATAAACAACCAGTGTATTGGACGGAGTTCCAATACGAACCGTAAACGAAATCAAATATCTCGGCACATATATTACGGCAGGACATAGGACACAATAAAAAAGCAATAAAAAAGAGGTGCCGGCAAGCCATATGCAATTCCAAGGCCCTAATGCATTTTATAAAGAAATCCAACATGGACTGGAATATAGTGCGCCTGATTTACAAAATGGTCATTGCACTGTTTATAAAATACGGACAAAAAGCGGCAACCCTCACAAACAGTTGAAAGTAAGTTCTTGACTAAGAAAATATGAACGCCTGATCCTCAGAGACATGTTTGAGAACGCCAGAAGCTATCCAAGATACCACAAAATTCATGACTGACTACAGGGCAAAACGATAACCAAACGAATCAAAAACCACCGGATGTGTTACAATACATATTCTGCGACGCCCACAACAGCACTTTCTACACGCTCCATTCAAATACGAAGCAAGTAAGAAGAAAGTCAGCCGACTTTTATACACCTGGAAAGATTTCCTTAAGCATGACATCAAATACTACGGTGAAGAACACAGTTACTGGACAGAATCATCACACAACAGGGACGAAGTCAGGATGGCCTAGAGGCAAATAGAGAGCGAAAACGAAACTGGGAACTTACCGGATAACCCAAACGAACACGACTCAGGAAACTCAACTAATAACAATAACTGAAAATAGAAGGCAAACAAGAACTTGAAGAAAACAACAGCTGCTCTCCAAATCCCCCATTCCTCCCCATTCCACATATCCTATATTGGCTTCAGGCTGAAGAGTCGGTCGATTGAATTCACTATCCTTCCCCTCCTATAGAGCAGGTAATTCCGCCCCCCCTCAAAACTTGTGCCCTCTGGTATGCCGGCCGAAAGACCGGAACAGGTTTAGAACCCTGGCTGGAGAAGCACCATTCATTCATTCGATAACTAAATAATGGAAGGTTCTTATGGAACTATACGGAGAAAACTAATGTGTTGACTGCAAATATACAATTGCGATTGATTATTACGTTGTGGTGAGTCTGACATCACGGGTTTGCATATCTTTCCAGTGATCTTTGTCTTAGACGCTAGCGGTCGGGCAGTCAGGCTTAATTAATTGCAACCGATTTATAGCCAGCGATCGACAAATTTTGTGTATCGGCAATACCAAATGACTTTAGTGATAACCGATGGTAGATTATAGGAACTATGCATACCCAAAATAGTAGACAGCGGGAGTGCATGGCATGTTTAATTGAAACTAGACCCTGTGTAGTTAATGATAAGAAGCTTGCGCTTGGGCAGTATTTGCGGGGTAGGACGCCATCTCACCCATGTGGGGCTCCTATAAATACGAGTGCGGGGGTGGAAAAGGAGAGGGGGTGCGTGAGATGATTGCATTGATTGAAAGGAGAAGCAGTGCTCGCCCTCCTCAGCGACCCCACTGCCCTGGGCAGACTCACCGCTCTGCTCCGCAATGCATGAGCCGCTCAGGGTCGTCCACTGGAACGCGCAGTCGCTGACAGGGAAGAAGCGGCTGCTCCACGTGTTCCTGAGGGACTACCGCGTCGACGTGATGCTCATCAGCGAGACACACCTAGCCGGAAGCGACAAGCTGTCGCTGCCCGGCTTCTTCGTCTACCGCAAGGACGAGAAGACCTCCAGCGGCCGGACCTTTCGAGGCTTGGCAGTCATCGTCGGCAGGAAGATCGTCCTCCAGCTCGTCGACGCCCAGGAGTATTCATCCCTATATGCTTTGGGCGTCGACCTCCAGGTCGCCGGCGAGATGCTGCGACTCTACGCCGCCTACAAGCCCCCCAGTACACCAATCCGCACCGCCGAGCTACGGGGGCTGCTACAGTCGCCGCACCCGACACTTGTCGCCGGCGAACTCAACGCCAAGCACACCGTCTGGAACTCCACCAGGGTGTGCCCAGCTGGACGCGCCATCCATGCCGACTCCGTGAGCCACAACTACGACGTCATCGGTCCCGACGAGCCCACCCACTTCCACACGCGGGCCGGATGGGACATCATCGACGTCGTGGTCGTCAGAGGTCTCCGGACACCGCCGAGCCATGAGGTTCTCCCTGACCTCCCTTTGGACCACAGGCCTGTTCTTCTCGTCCTGGCGGATCTGCCCACCCGGGTATCTCCGCCAGCATCACGTCGCCGCTACCAGTGGAGCGCCTTCACCGCCGCCCTCGACCAACCCTCCACCAGTTGCCCCGTCAACCAGCCGGAAGACATTGACCGCCTGGCTTCGCTGCTAACCACCCAGATCCGAGACGCGCTCGACCTATCATCGCACACCGTAGCTCGCGGGGGGAAGCCCAATCCTCTTCCTGCTGAGCTACGCGCACTCATCTGCGATAAGCGCGCTCTCCGGAAGCAGTGGCAGCAAACCCGCTGCCCCACGATGAAGACCAGGCTCAACGCCATGACGGCAGAGCTGAAGTGCCAACTTGATCTCCACGCTGAAGAATCTTGGGAACGCCACGTCGAGTCCATAGGCGACCACGTCCCCTCCGTGCATCGCTTGTGCCGGGCTTTGTCGACCACTCCTGCTCCTGTTCGACCAATCCTGGGCAGCGACGGCCTACCAAGATTCCGAGCCCAAGACCGTGCGGAGATCTTCGCCGAATGCCTCGAGAAGCAATTCAAGCCGAACCCAACGGACGATGAGGAGCACGTCGCAACAGTCGAGAGACACCTGCGAGAGTACTTCGCCACGCCGATAGCTCCCGAAGAGGACCCCATCGTCGTCACGCCCGGCCAGATTGTGCGTGCATTCCGACGTACCAAGCCCAGGAAAGCCCCGGGCGCAGACCGAATACCCAACACGGCACTGTTAAATTTGCCGCCACGCACTGTGGCGGCCGTTACGCGCCTGTTTAACGGTATCTTGCGCACGGGTCACTTTCCAACCCAATGGAAGGAGGGCTTGGTTATCATGTTGCCTAAGCCGGGCAAGGACACCAAGCTGCCTGAGAGCTATCGGCCGATCACCCTACTGAGCACCATCTCAAAGGTGTTTGAGAAGCTCCTGTTAGCGAAGTTACTGACCCACATCCAGCCGCGCCCGGAACAGTTCGGCTTCAGGCCCGAGCATTCTACGACGCTTCAGCTCACCAGAGTACTGAATGACATGACGGTCTGTTTGAACAAAAAAGAATACACTGTCGCAGTACTTCTGGATATGGAGAAGGCGTTCGACAGAGTATGGCACGAGGGGTTGCTTTACAAGCTGGCGACGTCCCCTGCCCCAAGAAGAACGGTCAAGACAATCGCCTCTTTCCTGAAGAATCGCCGCTTCCGAGTGATGGTGGAAGACGCCGTCTCCGAGGAACATCCCGTCGCAGCCGGCGTCCCCCAGGGCTCTTGCCTGTCTCCCGCCTGCTACGCCCGATACACGGACGACATCCCCGTCGGGCCGGGTGCCCAGCTGGCACTCTTTGCAGACGACGCAGCCTACTATGCGTCGTCGTTCCAGGCTCCGCACGCTGCCATCAAACTGCAGCGCACCCTGGACATCTTGCCCGACTGGCTCGCCAAGTGGCGACTGTCCGTCAATGTTGGGAAAACGCAGGCGCTCATCACAGGCCAGAGTCTCCTTCCGCCATCGCTCCAGCTCCAGGGACAGCACATCGAGTGGTCTTCGCAGGTGAAGTACCTGGGAGTGACCATTGATCGCCGGCTCACCATGAATCAACACGTCGACAACGTCGTCAGCCAGGTCAAGGTGGCATGCGCCAAGCTGCGTCCACTTTTCGACTCCAGCCTCCCTCTGAGGGCGAAGCTCGGGATCTACAAGACCTATGTGAGATCCCGCCTCACCTATGCGGCTCCGGCATGGTACGCTCTGTGCTCGGAGACGAACAAACGGAGACTCCGAGCCCAAGAGAACCTCTCTCTGCGTACCATCGTCGGCGCCCCCCGCTACGTGAGGAACGCGACAATCCAGAGGGACCTAAGATGGGAAACCGTGGACCAGTTTGTCCAGAGGCTGGCGAAGGGCATGTTCGCGCGTGCGGATGCATCACACCTTCCGCACATCGCCGAACTGGCGCCGCACCACGCGCGCCCGCCCGACCGCCGCCGCCTGCCACGCGACCTGGTTGCCTAGCCGGCGATCACCCACTGCATACCAGCGCCACAAGAAGACCACCGCCCGCAGGGGCCATCCGATGACCTGTCCACAGGAGTGGACAGAGGCGATTCTTCGGGAAGAGGTCCGTCGACCTGACCCCGACTCCCCACGCCCCAGAAGGGGTGCGTGAGGTGACTATGAAGAAGAAAAGGAGAGGGGGTGCGTGAGATGTTTGCATTGATTGAAGGGAGAGACAGTCCGTACGTCAAACCACGGTGGTACACGTGTCTTTGGTTAATCTGAACAGTTCGGTCTGCTGTTTTACGCGTCTGGAACTGGAAGATTTGTGATTGCGTGCTACAGTGGATTTTCGTGTGTGTCTGAAGCGCCGAGATATACATCGGTTCCTATCCTTTAAATCAACCTACCCAAATTCCAAAACTATCCTTGGGTCATTAGATAAGAACTTTTAGGTAATTTTGATCTAAGTCTGAGTCTGGGCTTGGAGCGACCCTAATTTCCTTTTTCCTTCACCAAAGGGTTCCTGGATTAGCTCTTAGGAAATTCGCGGGTTAATCCTTTCCACATTCCCTTCGTGTAGCGAGTTTTGAAATTCCCACACACATAAGTCGTTAAACATACAAGCACATTCAATTCACACACAACATCTTCGAGTGGTGTCGATGATGGACGTGGTATAACACTAGGATTTTAGACTAGACTAGACAGGAGTTTAGTTGAGGCTAAACCTAGGTTGTCAAGGCATAGGGAGACTGTTTGATCGATGGGGTTCCGCGGATGAAAATAACAGATTCAGAACAAAGTATAAACGTTGTCAACTCAGATAACCTATCCTGTTGATATCTTTGACATTTGAGTGTTGTCGGGGACGCGCGAAGAGATCAAATTGTTCATTGTTTAGGGACGGGTAGATATTTTGCCTTGCCTTGGATCGTTTTGATTCAAGTTGCATCTTTAAATTAAATGTCAATTTCGCTGGGACATCTAACGTGTAGATTGTGTCACGCATTTATTTTGCTGGGCTCAGTCGAGGCGTGCTGAGGTAAACGAGGTACCTAAATCGGTATTTTCCGAAGTACGTAACTCGTTGTGGAGAGGGTTAGATCTCTAAAGCACTAAAGAAAACGTTTCGATAACATCCAGTTCGAATTGCGCAGAGTTGAAGGTTTCAAAACGTTACGGACCTTTTGAGGAAACCGCTAGTTCAGACCCATTTCGGAAAATCAAATCGCAATTGTGTAAACCCAGTCTATTTGGATCGTTATTGCCGTGAACTAATTATATAATTGGAGCCACTAAAGCCGCTACTAGCGAGCACATGAAATATCATTGAGTACTCACGTCGTAACACTACGACGAATAACCATACGATATCCCAAACAAATATTGTAAATTGTGGTCGACCACGTAAAAGAAGCTCCAAGCGCCCATATATAGAAAAAAATAAATGGTACCAGTACACAAATTATAACAAAGATTGATCTGGCGCAAAACACCGCTAATTGATGCGAAATACCGGCTTGCGGGCATACATGCTTTCTCTGTTTAACTTGAAACTTTAACATCCTGAACCAATCTTCCGTTCAACTATCGTACATCTAACGAATTTCTCAAGAAACGAGAAATTCAGACTTATCATTCTTGACTTGACATTTTCACAGCTGAATCGGGACATCTCTTTTGGGGGTAGATAGAATAGACGATCATAGCTTTCTGACAGCGGTGGCTCGACCTTAGCTATTTATGCCGTTACAATGCGCCGTCACTTTTTAGGCTCCAGTGACATGTATTTGATTTGTTTAGTTTGAGTTGAGATTGAGTGACATTTGTGTAAAAACTTATAAATTTTTAGCTAAGTATTTTATAAATAATCTATTACGTCCATGTCTTCAGAATAGTGCATCAACTATCGGCATTTTTTTATAATTTGTTTTTATTGTTAGTGTGTATTTTGTGTTTCGTGTAGTGTATTTGTATTTCTTATTGCAAATGCAGCCCGCGACCCAAATACTGTGTCCCCACTGCCCTTATTCATCACGCACCTTCAGTGCTCACGGTCTTAAAGTACATATAGGTCGTATTCACAAAAACGTGTCCCGCTTGGCCTTGAATCCACCTCCACAACCGACGCCACACCAATTTCAAGCGGATATCCATCGTTGTCCAGTTTTGGATGACCTGGCTACCCTGAAACAATCTGTGCGTGTGTTGCGTCACATCCCTAAGGGCGCCCGGAACTTGGCAGCAGGTAGATTGAGCAATCTTATCGAGAAATACATTTCTAGTAACGATACAGGTGACTGGTTCGCTTTGCTTTCGTTTTCCTATTCTGCACTGAAAGCGCTAGAAGTCACAGGCACGGGCAGCCTCACTTTAAAAGTTAAGTACAATATTGATTCGGCCTGTGTTATTGACTCTCTTTTTGTAGACGCAGAGTCAGCAGCCGTAAAGTCACCCCCAACCCTGAGGGCTATTGAATGAAAAAATTTTGAGGGTAATTTCAGGGGCGCAGTACGTATGCTAATGTCACAAGATGGAGTAGCACCATCGAGTCCAGAAACTCTTGCTTCCCTGCAGGCAAAGCACCCGTCTTCTTCTCGCCAACTTACTCTCCCACCAGAGCCCGACAGATCTATTCCTGCTTATACTGCCAAGCTGGAAGTTGTAGTACTGGCTCTTAGTTCCTTCAACAGTGGGTCTGGGTCTGGTTTGGACGGTATACGTCCAGCACATCTGAAGAAACTTACTTCGGGCTCCGTTGGTGTCAACGGTCTCCGCCTGCTTGAGTGGTTGACGAAACTATGTAATTTTTTACTTAGTGGTCAACTGAACCCCGTGGTTTGCCCTTTCTTTTACGGTGCGTCGTTATGTGCACTTTCAAAAAAAGACGGTGGTGTAAGACCAATAGCTATTGGCAGCACATTTCGCCGCTTAACGGCCAAACTTGGGTGCCGTACTGTACGAGAGGTCATGGCTGCTTATCTTCAACCATATCAGTTAGGATTTGGCAATAGATTAGGTTGTGAGGCTGCCATCCATGCTACTTGAGCTTTCTCTATGGATCCAAAAAAAACAGATTGCGTCATTTTTAAATTAGACATCAAAAACGCATTCAACTCTGTAGAGCGTGATGTTCTTCTGACGAAGTAAGGGAGAAAGTGCCTTGCCTCTTTCCTTACCTCTTTCAGGTCTACTCCTTGCCATCAAACCTGTATTTTAACCTATCCGTCATTCTTTCCCAGGTTGGTGCACAGCAGGGTGATCCACTGGGCCCTTTAACTTTCTGCCTGGCCATACATAAGGTCATCTCTAAGCTTAAATCGCCGCTAAACATCTGGTACCTAGATGACGGTGCACTTGGGGGTACCCCGGAGGAAGTGAAGCAGAACCTGACCACGCTCATTCCACACTTCCGGGAAATAGGGTTAGAGATCAACACCAGTAAATGTGAGATTTTCCCCTGCGGCACTGATTCCGTTTCTTCCTTTGCTTTGTTCAGTGCCGTGCTTCCCGGGCTCATAGAGTTAACAACCCACACCTTGAACCTCTTGGGTTCTCCCATTTTCCCTGAAGCTATCCCTGAAGCCTTCGAGGCGAGAAGGCAACTTGACCTGTTTGCTAGGGAGAGGTTGAAGCTGCTGTCAGCGCACGTAGCTCTTATTTTACTACGTGACTGTTTTGCCGTTCCTAAGCTCACATATTTTTTACGCACGTACCAACATGGCTTCACCCGGTGCAAACTGACGCTTTTGATTGTGTGTTGAAGGAGGTAGTGGAGTGCCTGTTGAATGCCTCCCTCAATTCGGACCAATGGGACCAAGCTTCCTTACCCATACGGAATGGTGGATTGGGATTAAGGCGCGCACTTGATGTGAGTCTTCCAGCTTTCCTGGCATCGGCGAAAGGGGTCTTCAGACTTAATGTGTGCTGACGACCTCTCAGGCATGAGTGAAACCGGTTAGCAGCATGGACGGAGACATTCAGTGAGCTCAATATAGCGACCAGAATGTCAAAATCGACGCAGTTCAAGGCATTGCTGAAGTCAAGCAGGGCTAGGACCGTGACCAACTTCTGATCCATGGCTTGCTGTATGTCATCGCTGACTTTTAAGAGTGTTGTGGTAGTAGGTAGGTAGGTAGTCCTCTCGAAGATAAAGTCAAAACTATTGTGGATTATCCGAAACCCACAAACGTCGATGAGCTCAGGAGATTTTTAGGAATGTAAAATTTTTATGGGACACATATTCAAGGAGCAGTCAAACATCAGGCAGAGCTCAATAAGTACATTCATTCCGCGAAGAATAAAGATAAGTCACCGATCGAGTGGACAGCACAAGCTGATCAAGTATTCGCGCTATGTAAGGTAAGCTTGCAGGAGGCAGTCACGTTGTCGCATCCCGTCGCCGACGCTCCGATAGCGCTTATGACTGATGCGTCAGATTTCTGCGTGGGAGCCGTGTTGCAACAGCGTATCAACAATTCATGGAAACCTATAGGTTATTTCTCTAAAAAGATGAACGATTGTCAACAGAAATACAGTACCTATGATCGCGAACTTTTGGCAATATTTTTGGCTGTCAGACATTTTCGTCCGTTGATAGAAGGTCGACAGCTAACAATATTAAGCGATCACAAGCCGTTACAGTTTGCATTCAGTTCCGCTAGCAGTGAGAAAGAGACACCTAGACGCACTCGCCAGTTGGCCTATATTAGTGAATTTACTACTGACATTCAGCACGTGAAAGGTATAGACAATGTGGTCGCCGACGCGTTATCTCGTATTGAGACGATACACTGTCCAACCGTCATAGATTACACAGCTTTAGCAGAAGACCAAGTATTATATAGTTACCTAACTCAGTACTCGGCTACGCCTGATAGCAAAGTAATTTTAAAGATGATAAGCTTACCGTCGTGCAATGGTACTATCATTCTCCAAAATATGAGCGGCTTATTAAATATCTTGACCGATATTCAGGGCCTAATTAAAAACATGAGAAGACATCCTTGATTTTCAGTGCTAAACTAGTGACGTATATCCGGTCCGTCCGTTCCCGCCCGGATGTTCGGTTAAGCCGCGTGGTACCTTGTTTGCGCGCGCGCCCCACCACACCACCACCGAGGCAGTTCGGATTGTTGAATTCGAATTTAGCTTCATTGGCGTCTTGATTTTCGTACGGCACAGTCGCTGCTCAGCTCCTGAGTAGGGCCTGCCAAAAATCTATACATCGTGACGTAAGAACTTCTTTTGCACATTATAACCAACTGTTCGTTAAAGAATTTCTTAGAATTTTCTGATTTATTGCAGGCAAATAAAAAATACCCAACGGTGTGACCGTTCGTTTGTGTAAAATGGAGCAAGAAACCCCGGAGGTTCCGTCCAGTGTGGAGCACGTGGCGGCGCGTAAGGATAAAGGCAAGAAAAGGCGGAAACCGGTGAGCTCTTCGGCCTCCGACAATTCTAGTTCGTCCTCGTCGAGTTTCTCGGAAAGCGACGATCGCAGGAAGCGGTACCGACGGCGCCAACGCATCAAGGAACGTAAGTTCGATCTTCTTTTTAACGAGATTAAAGATCTTAAAAGCCAACTTGCTGCTACACAGGAATTTCACGAATATGATTGTGAACCACGGCATGACTTGATTTACCCTAATGTTAGTGGAGACCTCTACGAAGGTCACGTTGAGGAGTCCGAGCCCGCCAACATTGACTCGGCTTTCGAGGTCAATCTTAACATTTTTACTGGTACAAAAACCAAGGAGCCCGCTGTACCGCAGGCGTCTCCCGAACTAACACAACAATTAAAAGATTTGTAGCGATTCAATAGCCAGGACTGGATTAACGTCCGATATGCCGACGTCCAAAAACAATATTTATTTGCGCCGGGTTTCACTAATCTTGAAGCTAATGACGAGATAAAGAGGTACGATACATCTAAAACTACCTTAAACATGGAAAAGGCTTTTGCCGGCATTTCCTATGCATTGCTCAAACAGCGCGACGCGCTTTCTAGCCTGGGCGCATCAGGTCGAAAACCTACGATTTGACGATATCCATACAAAGCTCAAAGAAGTGTTGGCCAATGGTGAGTATAGCAAGATTTCAAACGACGCTCTCCAGCTCGTCTGTGGACACCGGGCTGAACTTATTCAATATCGCAGAGAAGGCATACTCTCATCAGTAAAAGACCAGTACCACAAAAATACACTACGCAAAATTGCGCCGTCAGGTTCTCATCTATTTGAAGACGACACATTTAATGCTTTATTGGAAAAAGCGGGTGGAGTTAAAAATTTGTTTTGGGTGGAAGGAAAGTCTCGCTACAATACTGCGCCACAGTACGAGCCTTCCACTTCTTCCCGCAGTCAAACGCAGAAACAGACCGCAACTTATAACAATCGCGCGCAATATCATAATCAAAGCCAGTATCATACTTCGGCCCGAGGCAGGATAAATAATAATTCGTTTCGCGGGCGAGGCGCTCGGGGTCCACGCGGCCGTGGTCTACCCAACAGGTCAGGAAGGGATTATCAACCCAGAAGTTCTCCCTCATCCCACCGGGATAGGAGACACCAAACCCATAAACCAAAATGTTGACTATGCCATGCACATGCATGCAAAATTTCACGCCGGACAACTCCGCGTGTACTACGATCGTTGGAAACAGTTGGGAGCTCCCACATACATTCTAAAGATTATACAAGGATGCCGCATTCCTTTTGTGTTGAAATCACCATTGCACATTCCAAACAGTCGCAGTGTGAAAACAGCAGAATCAGAACAAATGTCGAAAATAATGAAAAACATGATCTCGCAGGGTGTGCTAGAAAAGGTGCGCCCATCGCCCAGCTTTATTTCCCCGATATTCCTGCGCCCCAAGAGCGACGGCACATGGAGGCCCATAGTCAACACTCGACTTTTCAGACTAATAAATATACATCGGGTAACGGATTTTCTACAACCAAAGGATTGGTTGGCCAAAGTGGACATTCATTCCATGTCCCTGTATTCGACGGCCACAGAAGGTTTCTCCGCCTTCTGTACGGCGACAAAAACCCACAAATACTGGAAATGACGTGCCTACCCTTCGGCCTTTGTTCAGCACCGAGAATATTCGCCTCAATTACCAACTAGATAGCACGATACCTCCGCGATCACGGTATCCGGATCATCGTGTATCTCGACGATTTTATGCTGGCTCATCAAAACAAAGCCACTCTCATAAATCAAGTGTCGTTGACACTGAACACGCTCGCCCACCTAGGCTGGCAAGTGAACACAGACAAATCTGTTTGCAACCCACAGAAGGCAGTGGAATACCTGGGCATTGTGTGGAACACATGGCAGAACGCGAAATACATTCCTCAGAGGTTAGTAGCAAAAATACATTGCAAGGTATCCAAAATCTTGACAACACGGACAACGTCCGTCAAAGAGTTACAAGGTCTCATTGGCCTGCTGAACTTTGCCAGTTTTGCTGTACCGAGGGGTCGTCTAAATTACCGGTATTTACAGTTACAGGCCAACAAGGCCTTGAAACTAAAGATGACCAAAACCTTTCCTCTAGTTGCAAAAGCCCTAGTCGAGTTAGAATGGTGGCAGTTGAATTGTCAGAAGAGTACTCTACTTCATGTCCCACTATCGTCTCATTACCTAACAACAGATGCCAGCGACATCGGCTGGGGGGCAAAATTAAACGAAATCTCAATAACAGGTTCATGGCTACCCTCACAGCAGAACCTTCATTGCAACTACAAGGAGATGTTGGCCATATTAAATGTTTTACGCCATCATTGTCAGCTCCTGAGCTGAGTGGCTGCTAATACAGTGCGACAACAAAACTGTCGTCTCTTATCTAAGAAAAGAGGGAGGGGCGAAATCTATAGCCCTTACGTAGCTGGCAATGAAAGTGCTACAAGTACTGGACCAAAACAACATTCACATGTCCATCTATCACATAGCAGGGAACTACAACTGCGAAGCAGACCATTTATCACGTCTCAAAGACCCACCAGAATGGCATCCCTGTCAAACATAACAAATGTCGTGTTTGCCAAGTGGGGAACCCCCGTAATCGATCTTTTTGCTTCCAGGAGAGCTCATGTGGTTCCAACGTACTATACACTGGACAGAACCGACAACCAGGCGAGCATGTACGATGCTCTAGGCAGCAAGTGGGATTTCAAGTTGGCATGGCTGTTCCCGCCGCCTTATCTCATTCCCAGAGTATTGACGCACTTAAACAATGCACTGGGTGTGTACCTGATCGTAGCCCCGAGATGGCACAAAGTTTACTGGAGACCAGACCTGAAGAGCCGCGCATTGTCACCCCCATTCACGATAAGGAACCTGTCGCAGGTCCTAGTCGATGTAACGACGGGACGTCCGCCCCCCAACATATCGGAGATGACGCCGGAGATATGGAGATATGGGGTTGGCAAGAACACCTAAGTGACTGGAGCGAGGAACAAAAAGCTCTGCTCCGTTCGAGCTGGCGTGAATCCACTCTTAGAACGTATAAACCAGCTTGGACCCGTTGGCGAAACTGGGCCATAACTCACAAGATACATACACATAAACCTACGGGCTCAGACCTGGCCCGATTCCTCACTGATCTACATCAAAAGGAAGGCCTTTCATACAGCACTATCCTTGTTCATAAATCTGTAGTGTCTACTCTTTGTGATCCCAGTGAAAGTAATAAGCTAAGCTCACATACACTTGTAAAACAAGTCCTTAAGTCCATTGGGTTAGCTAAGCCTAAACCTATCAAAGCCCCCATCTGGGATATAGACACCCTTGTAAACCATCTTTCTAAAAGAACCTGCAATTCATCAAGTTTATTTGCCACCTCTCAAAGAGCGGCTGCTTTACTCCTACTATGCTCGGGTAGACGTGTACACGATTTAACTTTACTTACCGTTACTCAGGAACACTGTATTATTTCAGATGACAGCATAATCTTATGGCCATCTTTTGGCTCCAAAACTGACTCCATTACCCATCAACAATCGGGATGGAAGCTAAATAAGAATAAGGACAAGTCACTGGATCCTATCTACTGGATACGCCGCCTCATTGAGTTGGGGAAACCTAGGCGAATTGCTGCTAAGTGCGATAATCTGTTTGTGAGTACTACAGGCGACCCCAAAGCTGCTACACGTACAATCATAGGGGGCTGGCTGAAGAAACTACTTCAAGATGCAAACATCAATGCTACGCCTGGCAGTTTCAGATCAGCTGTTGCATCCAAAAACTGGATCGAACACTTTCCCATTGATGACATACTATCCCGAAACTGGTAGTCTGCTAAAACCTTCCAAATTTTTTATCAAAGAGAAGTAAAATCTGGAGATAGAAGAGAGTCATTGATTACGAACCTATTCTCCCCTGTCGACTAATTAAGACAATTATGTATTGTTCAATACTTTATTCCAAAGTTTGATTAATATTTGCTGATTTTAGTAATACCTACCTACCTAATTTATTTACTGGTTTGGTACCATTTCTACGCAGGTTCTATCAAGATGAATAATAATACCTGTTTATAAGTTACAAGTTAATTTTATTTCCATAAACCACACTAATCACCTCATCTTAACAGAAAGCAATACAGAACAGATACAATAATGTCATAAGTCATAGTACCTAACCTACATATAGTACATGTAAACTTTAGGTTTCTTCCTAAGGGATCATCGATCAGTCCGAATAAATTATAGATAGATACTTACTTGTTTATCACAATACCTGAATCATTCATAATTTCTGTATGTCACAACATAAACATACCTACTTTTATTTAAATATGTATGTTTACGAATCACATTAGCGTCCACCAACACAAGGCGATATCAAACACGTCTCTCATGTTTTTAATTAGGCCCTGAATATCGGTCAAGATATTTAATAGAGACGTTTTACCTGAAAATAAAACGTTTATTAAATACTTACCATATTCAGGGCCTAATATTTTTTAAATCTGCCTGGTGGAAATGAGAGATCCAATGAAGCTAAATTCGAATTCAACAATCCGAACTGCCTCGGTGGTGGTGTGGTGGGGCGCGCGCGCAAACAAGGTACCACGCGGCTTAACCGAACGTCCGGGCGGGAACGGACGGACCGGATATACGTCACTAGTTTAGCACTGAAAATCAAGGATGTCTTCTCATGTTTTTAATTAGGCCCTGAATATGGTAAGTATTTAATAAACGTTTTATTTTCAGGTAAAACGTCTCTATTAAATGTCAACCTATTCCAATTAATGCTTAGGTAGTACCTGTTAAAGTCAGCTTTTCCGTGGTTGCTCCCACCACAAGCAGAAATACTGCTTACAAAGATATTATTGTACCTACTTGAATATACTTTGTATTTGTCTGCTATCTGCTATCTGCTAACAACACAGGAACACGCCTTGACGTTATGCGCGTTACACATAATAGTTAATTATGATTTTGGGTGGCTGCACCTTTATCTCTATCTGGCTCATATCCCGAAATCCTTCGAGAAACTAGTACCTTGAAAATCCATTTTATCTGATAACTATCAATATATCATTTTTACCAGTTTGCATAAGAAGGAGGGTAATGTTTTTCGAGCCTTTGTATGTATGTATACGTAAGGATGTGTGATGCTCAGCGATCAACTTTTCTCATCCTGACTTGGTTTGCTGGAAGAGATCTCTTACCAGAGATAAGCTCGCCTATTTTAAAGTATATCTTGTGTAAAATGTAGTTTACAAAGTAATTGGTGCGGCTTCTTTCTTACCCCATATGCGTAACCAGGTGCATTCATAATTTTGTATGTGTTATTGAAAGAAAATGCAGTCGGGTTATTTGTATTTATTTATTTATTTATTTATTTATTTAATAAGTACACAAAACAGAATACAGCCATTTGAGACAATAATACATCAATACAGGTCTTTGTGTTGGACTGTAGCCCAAACTATGTGTACATAGTAAAACATAACCCAAGCAGCACAGTTAGTGGCAAAAAGGTGCCATATGATATCAAATTGTTACGCAAAGTGAATTTTGTAACTTAACGAATGTGCTATATGGGTGGTTAGAACCCTTATAGAACCCGTTTATTACCAAAAGGAGAAAAATAGCAGCCTTTTTTTAAACCCTCATAAGGTCTAAAGATGTTCTAATTACTACCGTTGGTGAAAATTATAACTTCAAGTGCAAATTATGCGGATTGAACGAATGAATTGCATGAATGATTCAGTTTGTTGATTCGTTCACCAGTTCTAAAAGAGTGGTGACACCATTGAATAAAAATATTGCCTCAATGTTACAAGGTAAGTCTGTGCTGCATTTATGCGAAAAGCTGTTATTGCTGTTGTGCTAAACAACGTCATATTTTAACGTGATTACAGGGCGCATGTAAGTACTGGCATAGAAAAGGAGAAAACCGGTGCAATTTGGATTTCACTGTGAAGTGCATATTATATTTCTTATTAGATTTTAACGCGCCATCGATTTGATGCAGATTATTCCAAAAAAAAAGTGAAAATCAAATCAAAACATAACCTCAATTTTATTTTTTCTGTTAAAAATTTGGAATCTGAGGGTCCTAGTTCGATTGTTGTAATGTTAGGATGTATCAGATACGTGTCAAACTTACGTTGTTAACTTGGTACAATTATAATCTTCTCAAAATATTTGTTATTTGCATTCGCCATCTTTTAATCATGGCGATCAAACCAAGAACTTGCAGTCGCAATATTCACTTATTTACGCCTTTTTTGGAACCTGCACATCCAAAAATCACCCATTAGCCACCTTCGAAGTATCAAATGAGTGAATATTAGAACCTGTAGTAACTATTTTCTGTTTTAATCGGAGATCCGTGAGAAAATTTAAAAACCTGAATATGAAGCACAATGCATATAACTGCATATTTTTCAAATACTTTTTAAATATTTTATTATGAAATCTCTTTAAAAAACGTAACTTAAAAGAAGTTTTTGTATGATTCGATCTTTATTTATATTAATTCAGCTTACAAAAACAGATAAATTCTATCTCCATTAAACATTCGGTATGAACTGTTAAAGAGAGCGGGTTGTGCACGCTAGGCTTGTCTCAGGAACAAATAGAAGAAAGGGGCTTTATGACGGGGATTATAAACCGAATGCGGGTCGTACAGGACATCATTCTGAACAAAATTCTGTGCGAAATCGATTTGATCAGAGCAATTTTTATTTTTGACCTTGTTTTGGGCCATTCGATTTGTTTCTGAGACAAGCGTAGCTGCGCAATCTCTCTCTTTAATATCTCATACCAAATTACTATATAAATAATATAAATCCACATTCGTAAGCTCAATTGATCTAACTAATTAGGTTTAATCGTGGGCTGCTAATTTTGCCAACTTTTTCTTTTTTATTTCGGGACTATTGTCAGGATCCATATAAAAGGGAAAGTTGTTCAGTATCATTGCCTGCCTTTCCTGTTTTTTTTTGTGTGATACTTTAATTTACACTATTTACTTACAATGGACTAATCACTAAATTTATATTTTTTATTTCAGAATGTCGTTGTGTATCGTGCATACCATCAAAGATAATAAAAAAATAGCTATATGCCCAAGCACAAGCCCGAAGAAGATTGGGCGTTTATGCTGTTCTAATATTGAGATTATGAAAGAAAAAAGAAACAAGGTCAAAAATAAAAAAAAAACGGGGAACACACTGTCTGAAAAAAAAAGTGGATTGAAAAGCTACAAATAAAGATAAGAAAGTAAAGATTCAAGATGATGACTTAAGAAAAAAACAGAAAAATGTCCATAACAATGAAAAAAACAACTGAAGAAGATATCAGCAATACCATTAAAGGAGAAAATAAAGAAAATGAGGGTAATGCTAAAGAAAAAATGTCAAATGAGGATGAGATCGAGAAATATGAAGTAAAAATGCCAAATAAGGACAAGAGTAAGCAAAATGACGGAATCATGCCAAATAAAGATGAGGCTAAACAATATGAATTATACAGAAAGAATGACAAAAGCGATACCGAAGTAATGTCAAATGAAGACAAAAGTGAGGAAACCGGTATAGATGGAAATTCAACTGAAGATGAAAATGATGAATATGATAGCGATATTAACAAAAGTGAGGAAGATGAGGATGTTGGTAAAGGTAGAAGAAAGAATGTAGTACGTAAACTTGTTTGTGTTGCTCAGTTTCATTGGCGGAAAATAAAACTAACGTTGATTATCTCACTTTGTTTGTTATTATAGAATCTAGAAACCATTTAAATAGTGTCAAGCAAAGTTCAAGTTCTTTCAGAATTGAGTTCACTAGATACTAATTTTAATTGTTTATCCTCAGGAAAACAAAAACATTTCGTTATAGCATTTGTAGTTAACTTGTGTTTGAAAATCTTCAGATATGAAGATCGGATAGGGTACTGAATAATGTCATATTCATTATTGATTTTGTTACAATTCATCACTATTTTATGATTGACCTGGACTTTGATAGATCTTATTTCCATGATCTCTTCTTTCCTATATATAAAGTATCAGTCTGTTATTTTTTCTGAAAGAACGAAATCTTTACTATACAATACAATACAATACAATACTAGCTTACTAGTTTATAATTTTTCTTAACATAGGGAAAATCCTTTTGAAGTTTTTTAACACTATTTAGTTCCAGGTCACTACATTCTCCGAGCCTTTTAGCCACTTGTGCGAATGGTTTGTGGACATGTCGTAACATATTTTTAATCATATACAATTTTTTGTCAAATGAATAGGTATTAAAATCTTGTAACGGTCCATATTGCTGCACTTCTTCTAGAACATGTGTCAAATTATGAACGTTACTTGTCATGTGGTCTGAACCGTAGAACATTTTTTTTTTTTTACAAAATACTTGAAGAGGTCTTTTTCTAATAGTAAGAAATTGATGTATTTTTCATTCGAACAAATCATCACTGCAAAGCATAACGACAAGAAGTGGGTCAAATAATCATTTTTTAGTACTTCTTGCAATATTACGATGCTGAAGTAGAATAGAAAAGTTCTTAATTCAGAAGCTTACCAGTGGCCCAAATCTGTGTATTTCATCAGTCGTTATGCCTGAATCTAGAAAATTATTTACTTTTATTATGTGACTTGCCCGCCATTTTGTATCTTTTTCTATGAAATTCCCATCACGCCATCCAATAAAAATACTTTTCATAACTCCTAAATCGATGAAATGCATGGAATCAGCAACTGGAAAGGTTTTCAATGTGTCTATTGGAAGACTTAGTAAGACGGAATCCTTTTGATGATGCTTTCCATACAGCTTTTTCCGAAAGTCATCATTACGTGCAGGATAATCGAGTTCTTGAAATATTATCATACGCGATATGTGGGAATATTCACCCACGTCCAGCATTTGTGGCACCAGTGTTTTCCATTGAATAATTGTACCCCTTTTATGATGGCCCGCGCAGGTGAATCGCAAATAAAGCATTTCACTATTACATTAACTTTGAAGTTTTTTATTTCTATACCGTTTTGAAGTATTGTCCTCATTTCTTCAACGAAGGTTGTAGAAACTCTTTGACATCAGAGAGTTTTCCATTGCCTACATGAGTTCCCACAGTAAATGGTTTGATATCTGCATTTTCAATAATTTTGCACAATATGGGCCAGAATTGCTTTCTCGAACTTTTACTTGCTGGCAAACCATCCATGTTGAAACAGAGAAATAATATTCACCTGCTCCGTACTCTTACCTAGAATGTTCTTTGAAGAGATTCAAAGAGCCCATTGTGCCAATATTCTCCGGGGTCTAGTAGGACTGTTTCAATCTCCCTTGGATTTTTCAAAAGTGTTCTGGCGTTTCTGGCTGTTTCAAAAGTGTTGGAAGCAAATTTGGTGTCATGATGTTCACAATTTTTGCCAGCCCATTCAAAGCCGAATGAGTTTAATTAGTTATATTTTATTATCTATGGCCCATTCTCTCAAATCGAACCGAAATTGTATAATATCGACGTACAGAGCACCTTTTTTTTCAGTATCATTAGAATCGTCACCATCGTTGTTACCATCATGGTCGCTGATACATCAATCCTTGCTCCGTCTTCAGCGCTGGAATTTAATTGATCATTTACAGAATCATTATTTCACTGTAAATTTTTATTGGGTAAGTTCAGAAACAAAAACCGTTATCATGGTACAAAAATCACACGTTTTCATATTCCGAAATAAAAAGACCAAACATGTATTATTAAAGGCATTTTACAAATTCATGTGTACGGAACCCTCTCATGTTTACAGATGATTCGTGCATGCTAACATATTTCACTCTTTTGGAACTTAGAGTTGTGCTTGGATCCAATAGTTATATTTTTTACTGCTATGCCACCAATTTTAGCAACTTATTATATTAACATATTTTTAAAGTTATTTTATTTTTATATAAGTATTAACTTTTCAATATAATCATTGCGTTCTACTTCAATTGACTGTTCGTCTAAAATTTTTTGATCGGATCCATCGGTAACCTAGTGCTCCAATATATTTTTTAATGATTCCTTAACCAGGCGATCTTAATTAAAACGCTTGACTTTCCTCCACTTGGCCTTATTCATAATTCAAGTTAAAGTAGTGTAAGTACTGAAAATGATTGGATTTTAACCAAAATAATATCGTTGAGTACGCGCATAAGTTAATTTATTTTGCTGTTTAACGGTTTCTGTATATGTAGGGCTACTTATAGCTATATGGTAGTTTTAAAAAATCAGGTGTCATTATCGTTCTAAATAAGTGAAAATTATTACTTTAGCTTCTTGGCGCCCCCCAAGTAGAACTCAAAGTAGTATATTAGTGCATATTAGAAGACTGCAACAAATATGAGTTCCAAAGAGGTTGCAATATATTCTATTCTGCCACTATTAGTTATTAAATACTCTAATATACCACTCATATGGAAGTAAAAGTGCCAAATAGGAGTTCGATGTTACTCAGTCCACACAGTGGCTTATCAGTATGTTTAAGAACCCATTTGCGACTATAAGTGTCATATCAGTGAATTTTAAAGCGTAAGTTCGAATTTAGACAATTTAGCACCGAAAGTTACGTAAAGGTGGTAAAATTCACTTAAATGCCATCATCAGTAATATTTCGTTCTCTTGTAGAACTTGAAGCTGTGCTAAGAACTAGACGTTATAATCTGCACTGATATGCGACCCATTAGAGTGATTTTTGCCACTAAGTGCCACCAACCAGCTGCTAAATGCACTAATGTGCCGCTTGGGAATTATATGTGTTTATGATTTCATTACATGATTTATCAAACTAACATATAAAAAAAGAATAGAAATCTAATTCTAATTGTTTGAAGATGGCTGGGACAGAGCAGAGTTAATTAATTTAATAAATTCATAAGGTCTAGGTTCATAAATATCAAGATCAGGGTATTCACTGGAGAGTTGGTTGTACAAACGGCACATTCTTGAGATGGGGTTATAGTAACAAATATTGTTCCGGTAAATGTCAAGGTGAAACGGTCTGTAATAACGAGTATGGGTAAAGCAGTTGAGATTAAGTTTGTTAAGCAAAAAAGGGGAATCGATTTTAGAGTGTAAGATTTTGTGAAGAAGCTTAAGATCAAGTATCTTTCTTCGGTTTTCGAGGGAGGTGAGTTTAAAGTAGTTCAATCTTTGTTCATAATTTAGAAGAGAGTTACTCTTATTAAAGCGGTATGACAGAATCTTAAGCATTTTGTTTTGCACACTGTCATTATTATTAATATGAACTTCGTAGAAGGGAGACCAAACTTGGCAGCCGTATTCCAAAATACTTCTCACAAGAGCCTGAAATAGATAAATAATACTACCGGGTTTTTTGAAGTCCTTCGTGTTTCTTATTATGAAACCAAGAAGTTGACGGGACTTTTTAGTTATGTATTCATAATGCTGTCTGAAAGATAACTCCGCGTCGAAAAGCACGCCAAGGTCACTAGCGATAGTCTTGCGATTTAAGGCTATGCCATCTAATGTGTATGTGTAAATGATTTTGTGATGTTTTTTAGTGAAAGAGATGACATAGCACTTGCTCACATTGAGACACATTTTATTGACAGAACACCATTCGCTTAGGCATTTCAGGTCATTTTGTAATGTAATACAGTCATTAACATTATTAATTTTAGAAAACACCTTAAGATCATCGGCATGTAAAAGACAGTGGCTCGACATTTTATCGATTAGATCATTTATAAATATAATAAATAATAACGGACCCAAATGGGAGCCTTGTGGTACTCCTGATGTGACTGACGTAGGTGAAGATATGAACCCTTTTATGGCAACAAGCTGACTTCTGTTTTGCAGATATGACAGATTTTTCCATTAATGATTCCACTTGTTCTAGAATTGATTGTTTATATCTCATTCATGAACGAATGATACGGTTTTATATGCCATGTGTTCCGCCCCGGTGTAGAATCCCGCAGGGTAAGGTGGGGTAGAGTAACAGGGATAGTGTCTGTGTGTGAGAGAGAGAGGTGGCATTCTTTCTCCTCTTCTATTCTCGATTTTCATTAACTCCATCTCGGACGTCCTGTCTTCTTCATATCATCTTTACGCTGATGATCTCCAGATTTATTGCCACTTCTCTTCGTATGATACGATCTCTGCTGTGGCGGCAGTCAACGCTGATCTTGAGGGTATAAGAAGTTGGGCTTCATCCTTTGGACTCCTGGTCAACCCGGGCAAGTCCCAGGCCATGATCATAGGTACCAGACATTCTCTTAACTGTTGTAGCAACAGCCCATTCCACCTGTCACTTTTAATGGTACCACAATCGTACATCGCGATAAAGCTAAAAACTTGGACTTATCGTCAACAACCAGCTGTCCTAGTCTAGCTAGGGGAGTCCCCCTAGTCCCTTTAGTTTTAAAACAGGAAGTGAACTATAGCAATGAGTCATATCAGTCATCATAAATACAAAATGGCCGACGACATTTTCCACCATTGCATCGTTTGTTGTCATTTGTAATAAAATCATGTGCCAATATCCAACTTTGGAGCTTTTTTATTTGACATTTGTTGTTACGAGAATGGTCAAGAATTGGGCCCCAGCAGCACTATTAATTCTGTCTCTGACATCTAGAAAAGCCTCATCAAAGACAAGCGAACTTGGCGCGAAGCACCTCCGTGTTTATCTCGTACGTCGTTCGTCGGGCGGGCCAGGGGCATTTGCCGACCGGTTTGTAATTGGAACACACTAACAAACGAGACCGCTTGATTGCGCATGGATACCTAGGTATCCAAGAATTTGTACCCTCCGATTGCGCGTGGATACCTAGGTATCCAGAGGCTTTGTGTGACGGCACGGTGTCAAAATCATGTTGTTTCTTTTATACCAATCACTTTATCCATAAGGACCGTATTCTATCTCTTTCTGCTTGAACTATGCTTTATTTTTTCATACAGCCACACTAAATTCAACGAGTAGTGTCATTGGAAAAAAAACTATATGTATAACTACGGCGCGCTGGCAAATGCTAACGAAACTTTGTAAGCTTATAAATAAATATTTTTTATCTAAGAAATGCAAGTTTTTTTTTTCGTATGTTAATGTAATACAGGAATCATATAAAATACATAAAAAAGTAGGTTGTAGATTTACTATTTTATAAAATAAAATTATATTGACCTTAGTCCATTTTACACACGAAGTCTGTGTTTACAAGTTTGTATGGACTGTACAAACAGTCTTAAAAACATCAACGCCTGACCATTAAAATCGTTTGTTTACAATCTCTAATAATAACAAAGTTTCGAGCAGTAATCTTAAGTACCTACATCATAAATAATGTTTTTGTAAGGCGACTCACCGCGCACTTGAGAGCAAGCGCTCCGCGGCGATAAGCCGCGCATTCGGGGGCCCCCGCGTGGAGTGCTTCGCGCGAAGAAGCGGTTATTAAACTAAAAGAACACTGTATACAGTGTTCTTTTAGTTTACTACCCGACTTCGAAAAAATTCGACTGCGATATTTTATATATTAGTATATTCAGCGAATTCTCCAAGAAATTTGGAAAATTATTTTATTGGTCTAGAGGGGCAATATGGATAAATCGACTGACGCATGAATTTACTCTCAGGAAGCATAATTTTGTTAAGGCGAATGTCAAATGCCTATCTTTAAAGCGACATTACTCTTAAAATAGACACTTCCGAAATCCTGAAAAAAATTATGTCATGACATGAACCCAAACTTTTCCTTGAATGTTTGTGTTTGAAAACATTGTATGACAATAGGAACAATACGGAAAAAACTAAATAGATATATATTTCACCTAAATTTTGCTATTTCTTAGGTTCTGAAAAGAACATTAATATGGTTCCAACGTCAAAAAATTGGTATTCAAAATATATTAAATCGGTGTTTAAAATAAAGAAATAATAAGTGGTTTTAAAAAAATCTTAATTTTATCAATTCCGGTTTTAGAGCGACGCGTAGCCTCCGCGTGGACCTTCCGTGCGGATAGCAAGATGTATCAGTTGCATAGTAGGTAGCGTTGTATTGCCATGCGGAAGGTCCGCGCGGGCGGCCGTCCGCCTTTGTCACCCGCGCGCCCGCTGTCTGCAAAGCTCGTTTGCGGAGCGGACATCCGCATGAGCGCTTCATCTTTCATTGATTGAGCGTTTCGCAGCTGCGCCGAGAGGATGGGTTGTCAGGTATTCTCGTGGCCAAAATGACTACAATTCCGACCGGCCGAGTTATAGAAGCAGTTAGACTCAGGAGTTACTACTTCTGACGAGTACTACAATTACATTCGAAAATAATCATATATACTTGGTACTAGGTAACATGTTCTCGTGATTCTGAATTCAAGGAACTTTCAGCAAGCTTTTAGCCACAAAAGGTGAACTTGGATTCTTTGACGCCGCGTAAAGTAAAGTAAGTTTGATGATGTGGTGATTGAGATGTGGATGGATTCGAAGACGGCAGATAAGTTTGATGCTGTGGTGATTGAGAAGTGAATAGATTCGTAGACGGCAGATAAGTTTGATGATGAGGTGATTGGGATGTGGATGGATTCGGAGACGGCAGATGAGTTTGATGAAGTGGTGATTGGGATGTGGATCGATTAGGAGACGGCAGATAAGTTTAATCTTGTTCTTCGTCGTGTGATGATGATAAAGTAACCCTTTCAGGCCTTGTCAAATACTCCTTTTGCCAGAACTTTGCGATTTCTATGGCTCGTGGCGTGGCATTTTCGAGGTATTCTGGAACATGGTGTGGCGACGTTCCTGAGTTGTTTCGTTCGCTCCAGGCGTGTAGTTATTTCCCAGCGTGTGTCTGGCGGCGCAATGCCGGCGAGTTGATACAGATTGGGTATAAGGGTGGGTCTTAGACATCCAGTTATCAAGCGACAGGATTAATCTGTCGCGACATCTATTTCATGGCGTGAGCCGAGTTCTTCCACACTGGGCTGGCGTTCTCGGCAGCTGAAAAACACATCGCAAGGCCGTTGTGTTGAGCGTGTGGGGGTTGGCTCCCTCGGTGCTACCCGTTATTCGGCGGAACAGGTTGTTTCGCGCAGCAACTTTGTGCTTGGTGTAAGTGCAGTGAGTTTTATATGTGAGTGCTCTGTCCACAGTCACGCCGAGATATTTTGGATTTGCTGTATATTCCAAGGTTTAATTCTCCCATTGCTCCTTTAGCTCCCTCTTTATGAACCTCAAGTGAAACGAAACTTGCGTCTTCGCTGAGTTTGGCTTGAGCTGGTTGGGTCTATAATACTCAGATAGCCTTTGTAATGCAACTGTTAGGTCCGACTCCGACGATGTCCTCGAACTTTTTACGTTAGACAGATAACGCCAGGTCATCGGCGAACAGGAAGTGTCTGAATCCACTTTGTATGGGCTTGTCGTTTGTGTATATGTTGCGGTCAACTCAATGAAAAATGTATTCATAATTACCGGTAAGCATTCACACTAACCACTGATTTTGGTGAATGTAATAAATATAGCCAAAATCAGTCCGATTAACAACTTTAACCGGATAATATTAACGCTATTATGGTTAATTAAAGATAAAATAAAACAAATATTATTATATAAAGATAAAATAAAACAATTATTCTTAATATTGTCTGTCTATACTGCACAGTATTGCACAGGATGTTTATAAGATAGGTGTTATGTATTTTGTATATTTTATGTGTACTTAAGTTAATGTTTCAAGTATGTTTTGTTGTTCTTACATGTTCAACCTAACACAAAGCTACCGCAGTGTTTTGCCCTGATATTAGCTGTGAAAATCAGTATTAATCATATTCACCACGGACGTGTGGTGAATATATACAACTAACCAGTTAATGTGATGAATCTTGCTGTATTAATTACTTTAACCATCGATATTGTTAAGTATGAACAATAGCCGGTTAGTATGCATTATAACCGAATCATTATCTTGACTGCAGCATGTATGTTGGATAACACCGTTGATAAGATTGATGATGTGGTGATTGGGATGTGGATGGATTTGGAGATGGCAGATAAGTTTGATGATGTGGTGATTGGGAGTTGGATGAATTCAGAGACGGGAGATAAATTTAAGGATGTGGAGACCCAAATTTAAATTGCTATCTATGGCTGTATGCTAAATTAAAACTGAAAAACAGCTCTTACGACGCTAAAATCATGAAATATAACAATTAAAAATTAGAATCTGAAGCCGAAATCTATTCTGCATTTAACACTTTCGTTGAGCATTTGTTTATCCAATCATTCCCTTACGATCAGGTCAGCTGTAAACCAGACAATGGTGTCGAGTTGCTCCACTCTGTAGTTGTTACAGAGGAGCAATTTTTTTTTAAAACAATTTTGCTCAGGTTATTACTTATTATGCAAACTAACCGGCTATTATTCATACTAACTAATATCGTTGGTTAAAGTAATTCAGAATAGCTAATATTAGGGTTTAGGGCAAAACACTGCGGTAGTTTAGCTGAAGGGAAAAGGGGGTGAGCAAAGCGAAGCCCACTTTATCCTTCGTGTTAGGTTGAACATGTAAGAACAACAAAAAATACTTAAAACATAAACTTAAGTACAGATAAAATATTGAAATCTATCTAACAAACATCCTGTGCGATACTGTGCATTATAGACAGACAATATTAAGAAGAATTTAACTATTTGTTTTATTTTATCTTCCTTAAACCATATTTGATTAAGAAAATAAGGCTGACTTAATACTTTCACAAAACTAGTTGTTCGATTCAGAATCGATACTCGATCTATGGTTCCGGAACGGCCATTTTGAATTTGACGGAGCTGCCACAGAGCAGTTTTTGACAACTGACTGACGACAAGCCCTCGCGATGGAACGCGTATTGGTATAGGGCATTGAAATAAAATCGTAAGCCATCTGCAATTGTATTCGGGCTCCCCTCAGGATTGTCTTATAGCTGAGTGTATTGTGGTTCTCCGAACCAGATAAAGTTCGTATTTACGGAAACTGTGCGCTTCGAAGCTGGCCTGCCAGCCATACCTGGTTGGCTGAAGAACCTGTCTACCAAGAAGAGCCTAGGGTGCACCCAGGCCTTGCAGAGAGACAGGAGTTTGACGGGAACGAAGCACAGACCAGGTCAGATAGAATCTATTTACTTAGCTCGGTGAATCGCCGACGTTCTTGCTTCTTGGCATTTGATCGCTACGCTACCTCGTAGCTATGGGCCCCTGCGAGGTCATCGGGTGCCGAGAGGCCTGAACATTTTGGTAGCAAGAGCGTGGTTTCCTGAGATTTGCAGCCGTCAAGGCTCCAGGAACCCACAGGATTTGGGACTATCAATCTGTAGGTATAGGCGGTTATTAGCTAACTTGGTTTTGTTCCTGTATCCACATAGATTGGTAGTATTATAAGTTATAAGTCTACTGCTGGTAGTAGACAGACAGATATAACAGTTTTCCCTAAATGACCAGTTGTACTGAGATGTGACTCAGAATAGTAATTACATTACAGGTACATTGTAGGTGAATTGAAATTTGCATTGAGGTCATATCATGTTTGCAGTTTGAAGTTTGCATAGTCAATCTATTAGTGGTCTAGTAATGCTAATGAATGTTTGGACATTGTTTTCAGTTATAGCAATTTATAACTTGAACTAATATTGACTATCTGTGTGTTTTATATGATATAGGGAAACTAAATTGTTGTTTACAGAATTTGTGTAGATATAAAACTCGGTTTCTATTGTTTGGGGAAACCAGCATTGTTTAAGTTATAGATTAGGGTTCCCTCGTTTGTGTTGTAGACTGGAGGGTCCAATATAATTGAGTTACTGCAAATTGTGAGTAAGTATCGTTCCGATCATGTCGTTGTCTGAAATACAGAAGGGTGTTTCTAAGGAGCTCAGATGGTTTTCCTCCGCACACGGTCTGATAGACCGTTTAGATAGGCATGATGTGGTGTTGGAGCGGTCTATGGACGTTAAGGAACGCTACAACAGGGTGCTCGAATTGTCCGCGCAGGCGGAAGCAGTTGATGGTTGCGCACCTGACAGGCTGTCACGGTTGCTAGGGGATGTCGACCAGTGTATGGAGATGGCGGCTGCTATCACGCAGAGGGCTGCGGACATACGTAGGCAGCGCGAGTCCAGCCATAGTGGTGACATTGGGGCGCCTCTGCCGCTTCAGGGTTCGGGGTCCAGGTTACCTGCCATAACGATGCCTACTTTTGACGGAGTGTCCGGTGAATGGATGAGCTTCATCAATCTGTTCGACAGTTTGGTGCACATGCGATCGGACATTACCAAGTCTGTCAAAATGGCTCAGCTGGTGGCAGCATTGAGGGGTGAGCCCAGGGAGCTGGTCGCTCATTTGACAGTTACGGAGGATAACTATGAAACGGCCAGGCAATTGCTGGTCAGACGTTACCACAACAAACGGAGGTTGGCCGATGCCCAACTGAACCGTTTGTTTAGCATCCCGGTTGTGAACAAGGTCGGGGCCATACAGACGGAGGTTTTGAACCCGTTGTTGTCCGTCACCAAGGCCCTAGAGAATCTTGGACTTCCGGTTGGTGAATGGTCGTACCTATTGCTGTACATTGTACTTTCCCGCCTACCCGCTGACGTGCAGACTCGTTTCGAACAGTCTCACGGGAGGTCGGCCGAGGACCTGCCCGCCTTCTCCGACTTGGTCGGATTTTTGGAAGATGAGGCTCGACGGGCAGAGAATTTGGGGTTGACGGCCACCCATCCTTCGGAGCCACAGAGAGCTGCCGGGAGCGCTGTGAGTAGGGGCCCTCCGACGAGGAAGGACCGCACCAACCGGCAGTCGTATGGGACTGTGAGTGCATTGACCCCACATAGTGAGACCTGCCCATGTTGTAGGCAGATTGGCCATGCTGTGGCCGATTGCAATAAGTTCGGGGAACTTAGGGTTGAGGGACGGCGCCGGATGGCCAAGCAGCGGAGCTGGTGTTTCCTGTGCCTCGGGCCACACATGGCTAGGGACTGCACGCGCACAAAATTGTGCGGATATTGTGGTGGGGCCCACCACAATTTGTTGTGCATGAACCGGTCCGGCCAACAGCCACCACAGGGCCGTACCCAGGGTGACACGGCATGGGGCCCTGAGAATTCGTTTGCGTCTCGGAGCGCAACTCAGGGGCCAATGTCCCCACGTGCACAGGGCGGTACTAGGGTGCAGGGCCGCACTCAGGGTCATCACATGGGGGGCCCTGAGTTTTCGGTTGCGACTCAGCATCCGACTCAGCGGGCAATGGGGCCACAAGCACGCAGCCACCCAGGGGTGCAGGGCTGCACTCAGGGTCATCACATGGGGGGCCCTGAGTTTTCGGTTGCGACTCAGCATCCGACTCAGCGGGACATTGGGTATGTTGAGCAGGCCGTAACGGGCGGGTGGCATGGGACACCTTCGAGCTATGCGGATGCGGCTCGGACGCCGCCTCAGTTGTCGCCCCGCTCGTCGCCGCGTCCTCGTCGGTCGCATGTGATGTCCCCCCCGCTCATGGAGCGGCCACGGTTGAATTCACGCCCACAACCCTTCGGGGGGCGTCGTAGGGTGGCAATGGAACCGGCGCGTGGGCCATTTGTACAATGGGACCCGCTGGCGTATAGCTGCCTACCTGATCGGTTACATGCACAGTGGGGCCCCGGGGGCCCTCGCTAGGAATTTGCGGCCCAACAATTTGTTGCCCCCCAACCGGAGACGGTGGTGTTACCGATCGCCTCTGTGCTTGTTTGGGATTTGGCGGGCAACCCAACATACGTTCGCGCCCTATTAGATTCTGGAGCTCAGGGCTGCATTGTATCGAACGATTTAGCGAAATGGTTGGGCCTCAATATAAATAATGTATCGCTGCCGAGGAAATTGGTCCCTGCTGAGGATTACAGGGCAACCCTTCACGGGTTTTGTGATGCCTCTGAACGAGGGTTTGCGGCAGCGGTTTATTTGCGAACCGTCACCTCCACCGGGGAGGTCGACGTGCATTTGGTTTTGGCAAAAAGCAAGGTAGCGCCTATTCGGACAAGGATGACGATTCCAAAACTGGAACTGTCCGGGGCTGCTCTTTTGACCAAACTTTTGAGTCACACTCTAACAGTGTTGCGTGGGTCAGTGGTTTTGGAGGATACGGTGTACGCGTGGACGGACAGCCAGATTGTTTTGTGCTGGCTGAAGGCATCGGTCCATAACTTAGAGGTTTTTGTTGCGAACCGTGTCTCCCAGATTGTGTCGTCTGAGGTCCCACTGACCTGGAGACATGTACCAGGAGAATTGAACCCGTCTGATTGTGCATCCAGGGGATGTCGGGCTCCTGAACTCGAGCTCGTTGCTGATCTCTCGACAGAGGCCTTCATTGCTTGTTTGGATAGGTTTGTTTCTCGAAGGGGACTTCCAACTTTGATCCGCTCTGATAACGGCACTAACTACATCGGTGCGGAACGATGCTTACGAGAGATAGTCAACCTTTTGAATGTAAATAAAGTGGATATTGGAACGGCCCTCTCCCGTCGGGGTATACAGTGGACCTTCAGCCCACCGAGTTGCCCCCACTGGGGTGGGATTTTTGAGGCCGTAGTTAAGCCAGCGAAGACGCACTTAGGGCGTATAGTAGGTCAGACCGCGCTGACTTTTGAGGAGCTCGCGACATTGTTTTGTAAGATCGAGGCCGATCTCAATTCGCGACCGTTGTGTCCGCTCAGCTCGGATCCAAATGACCTGGAGGCTCTGACCCCAGGCCATTTCTTGATAGGACAGCCACTTAACGCGTTGCCCGAGCACCCCTTCGAGGGAGTGAAATTGTATCGGTTGTCAAGGTATCAGATGTTGCAGCAGTTTACTCAGAATTTCTGGAAGCGTTGGTCGCTCGAGTATCTGCATATCTTACAACAGCGCCTTAAGTGGACTGACAAAACCAGCCCCCCTAGTGTTGGTGACCTCGTGCTGGTTAAGGATGCTAACCTACCGCCACTACGTTGGCGCAGGGGGCGCATTGTTAACTTGTTCCCTGGCAAGGACGGGACCCCCCGGTCTGCAGAGGTTCTAGTAGGAGGCTCGGTACTAAAACGAGCGGTAGCAACGTTGTCTCGGCTGCCCGTAGATTAAGGGACAGGTGGGTGCCTGTCCGGGCGGGTGATTGTTCGATTCAGAATCGATACTCGATCTATGGTTCCGGAACGGCCATTTTGAATTTGACGGAGCTGCCACAGAGCAGTTTTTGACAACTGACTGACGACAAGCCCTCGCGATGGAACGCGTATTGGTATAGGGCATTGAAATAAAATCGTAAGCCATCTGCAATTGTATTCGGGCTCCCCTCAGGATTGTCTTATAGCTGAGTGTATTGTGGTTCTCCGAACCAGATAAAGTTCGTATTTACGGAAAGTGTGCGCTTCGAAGCTGGCCTGCCAGCCATACCTGGTTGGCTGAAGAACCTGTCTACCAAGAAGAGCCTAGGGTGCACCCAGGCCTTGCAGAGAGACAGGAGTTTGACGGGAACGAAGCACAGACCAGGTCAGATAGAATCTATTTACTTAGCTCGGTGAATCGCCGACGTTCTTGCTTCTTGGCATTTGATCGCTACGCTACCTCGTAGCTATGGGCCCCTGCGAGGTCATCGGGTGCCGAGAGGCCTGAACACTAGTAGTTAATCGGACTGATTTTGGCTATATTTATTACATTCACCAAACTCAGTGGTTAGTATGAACACTTACCGGTAATTATGTATTCTAACCGGAGTTATTGAGTTGCCCAATAATATATACACTATGCTCAGTACATGTCATAAAATATTTGGGTTAAAAATTGTAAATCCGTTGTTGGCTTATTTCAGGATTAATTTACTTGCTTGACTTATGTGTATTTTTAGCTGTGGTATTTTAAAGATCAATGAATAAAAAAAAATAATAATAAGTTTATCAACATCAGTCAAGATCTGATGATGGGATCATGGGAAAATAAAGGGAAGTATTTAATGAATTTAGATACCTATGGGTATTTTTTGTAACAAATAGGTCCAAGGTTTAACTCTTTGTTTAAAATAAATATCACTCCGCAGAGGGTGTAAGGTGGGGTGTTGGAATGTGAAAGTTTGGAAAGATCTAGGGCATTTGTGAATTCTTTGTACAATTGGGTGCAATTAATACTTTCTTGACAATACATTTGTTGTCGCTCTCCAACGATGTTATATATTCTTCAATCCTCTTTTTAGTTGACACGCAATCAACACGGTTGATCCTTTGGCTGTGCGCTTTCTAAAGTGCTGACGTTTTTGTGATCCGTATACTTTTTCCTGGCCATTATATTGATGTTAACTTGACGGGTTATGGCTGGAACCGTAGAAGCATTCCATTGTCTGCATGAAGGTTAATCTTCACAAAATAAAAGGCCCGGTGTAAGCGTCCGTGTCACTGACGTAATAAGGTTGAATTTAGTATGGCCCACCGAGCCTTTTATTTTGTAAAGACGGTACCTCGTTGGATGGAGCGCCGACGCAATATCTTAAAACAGACGATATTTTTATAATGATGATTTCGCAGGGGCAGGGATCAAACAAGTTCCTTGTATGGGGCCCTTTTTTAATTTATAAAATCACATGTACTTCATTATTTGTTTCTGTAGTAGCAACAGAAATACATGTGATTTTTGAGATACCGACCGCTGACGGACGAACAGACGGTCAGAAGGACGGTCGGATGGACAGTGGAGGCTTAGTAATTGGGCATATTTGGCACCCTTCGGGTACGGTACGGTAGGGAGTTGAGCATAAATATGCGAGGCAATTAAATTGACATTTAAGGGCTTTGCTACAAATTACAAGTACAGCTCATATTTCTTTTAGAAATACTCGAGGTTTAGCCTATGTATGTTAAGCAATAGAAGGCAATGGAATGAAATATACTAATACACACAATAATTTTGATATAAAAGATCTGTAATAATCGAAACAAATATGGATGTAATTTAGTCTTAATGACAGCAATCTTACAAAACGAAGGTAATATTAATACTTATGTTAATATATTATTAAGTCGAAGACTTCGAAACATTCTTGGTACACAAGAGGCTGTGTATGTTCCAGTCCGAGGCCTGTGAAATAATTTAAAAAACATTAGTGAAGAAGCGATACCAAAGACTCAGTAAAAGGAGCAAGGGCCATTAATGCAATGCAACAATGCTTTTAATTACTATAAGGATTCGATAGTACAGCACCTCGATGATACACAATATCATGACCATATAGTTTATACTGTGTAAACTATCCTTATCATTATCATGGATCCGAAGCACATGGAGGGTTCTAGAAGACACAAGATTGTACCTAGCAGTGAGTAGAAATGAAGAAGATGTTGATATGACTCACCTGGCACTTAACAGTGCAGTAGTAGATACTGGCACACTGCATGCAAGTGAGATTGGTCAGAGTACCACAAACTGAGCAAGTACTGGTCTGATTCTCTGTGGCTCGAGGATTCAGCGATGAAACGCAGGTGATCATGGGATTAAAGGAAGAATGCATATCTTCACTTGGAGACGGATCGTACGCTTCCGTATTTGTCCATTCCTGCAAATAAATACTTCTTGAACTTGTCTTTCTATCATCAAAAACTGGGATTTTGCGGTATCTCTGATGAAAAATGTCTTATGATAATAGACAACTATTATAATAAAGAACTAAATAGCTAAGATCAGCGGATACGTCACACAGAAGTATGAGAAGTATATTGATTGCACATGAAAATTTACATTGCAAGATTGTAGAAAAAACACTTACAAAGGAAATCTTATCTCTAATAAGAGATTTCTGCAAGCAAACTCGACATGGAAAGGATTAATTTGATAGCCTTTTTGCAGAAATAAAAGAACTAAATAAAATAAATAAATAAACAAAAATAATAAATTTCATTTTAGTAAAACACTAAATATACTAAAAATAGAATTTGAAAAAAAAAACGAACTGTTTGTTCAGTTACTCTTTGCAAGCGCTAGCCCAGCAAACATCAGCATAATCAATCTACGGAAGGAGAAGGGATTGAGCGAGGGTAATTTTCGTTTGACGTGGCAAGAAGTTCTGGAGACTTCTTAGTCAGTGAAAAGTGGCGAAAATACGCTTACCGATCTCACTGACATGCTTTGACCAGGATTGGTGGCTATAAAAAATGACCCCCAGGTTTTTGGTCTTGTTGCTATAAGCGATAATAGTACCGTACTATACTATAGGTGCTATGGGCAGTTGCTATAGTTAATTTAACAAGTACCTGGATCCCATAATCATGGCCTGGGACTTACTGGGGTTAACGAGTAGTCCAAAAGACAGTGTCCATGGCCATGACCATGATGTCATCTCAATCTCAATGTCAACGATTAGCTCTTCTAAAGACGAAGTCACATCAATAAAGAGAAAGTGACGGTAGATCTGAAGATTATCAGCATAGAGATGATATGAAGAAGTGATAACATCAGAAATTTTAATTTAGAGTTTATGAGGACTGAGAACAAAAGAGGGGAAAGAATACCACCCTGAAGAACCCCCACAGTAAGATGGCAGCACTCAGTTAATGTCTCCTCGGACCACATACGCTGCTGCTAATCTTCGATATGAATCGAACCAGCTAGCCGAACGGAAGGAGACATTTAAGGACTTCAGTATCTCAAGGAGAACATCAAAATCGACGCAGTTGAAGGCGCTAATAAAATCAGCAGTGCAAGCACAGAAAGCTGTTTATTGTCCATGCTAATCTTTATGTCGTCCGTGACTTTAAGTAAGGTGGTCACGGTGCTATGTACGGACCGGAATTCAAATTAAAAAAGGTTTATCAAAACGTTTCTGGAGAGGAAAGAGGAGAGCTGAGCATGGACAACGGGTTCGAAAACTTTAGAGGATATGGAGAATAGAAATGGGACGAAACTCTTTAATGGAGGAGGGATTGGATGTTTTAGGTAGAGGAATGACATGTGCTTTCTTCCATACAGTTGGTAAGGAGCTTTCTGAGAGAGAACCATTTATTACATGTGT
Organism: Argyresthia goedartella; assembly: GCA_949825045.1. Lineage (NCBI taxonomy): Eukaryota > Metazoa > Arthropoda > Insecta > Lepidoptera > Argyresthiidae > Argyresthia > Argyresthia goedartella. The sequence continues at coordinate 25,951,414 of OX463812.1, read as the reverse complement.
GATCACAGGAAGCAGTTTATCAAACACGTTGCTGATTATCCGGGGGAAAATGTTGTCATCGCCCAGTTTCAGTTTTCGCGATATTTGCCGCTCCGCTGTTGATTGAATCGCGTGATATTATTGTCATGGTGTGATCGCATGTCGCCGGGTACGGCACGGCTTGGCAACACAATGGTCTGTTCAAGGGACGTTTTTATTCTCAATGTTGTGTTGTGTCGTGTCGTAGTAAATTATGGACAGAGCTGATTAAAGAGCATAGCTCGAGAATAAAACAGCTAATGGGTAAGACGAGAAATAATAGTTGGTGACTTCATTGTTGTTGGCTTTAATGTGAAGCCTGATAATATTGAGTCTAATTTTTGTTATCCTCGTCAGGCCCAAACAGCTTTTAAAAGAACCAAATAAAAGTCTGAATTTTAGTGAATAAATATGATTTGCCACCCTAATGTATTTTCCCTGTATTGCCACCATAAGGCTTCGCCACATCCAACGCGGGGCGGGCGTAGGTCGGGCGCGGGGCGGCTCCAGCGCGACTGCCGCGCGGCTCCCGCGAGCAGCGACCCCGTTTCACCGAAATAATAATATAATATATACTATATATTGGACACTATTTACACACATTGATCTAGCCCCAAACTAGGATTCCCTGTATCTTGGGTACTAGACAACGATACACATACTTGTATAGATAAATATTATACTTAGATAGATAAACAACCATGACTAGGGTACAAACATCCGTTCTCATCAAACAAATATTTGCCCCCACCGGGACTCGAACCCGGGACCCTTGGCTTCGTAGGCAGGGCCACTGCCGACTCGGCCATTCAGGTCGAAAGCGGGGCGAGCGCGGCGGGGCGGTAGCAGCGCGGCTCCCGCGCAAGAGCCGCGGCGCGGGGCCGCGCAGGGCCTTGGCGGGTCCGCGTTGGAGCCGCGCTGCTGCTGCCGCGTTTCCCGCCGGCCTGTTTGATCGTCAAATGCCCTACGTAACAACAAGTGCGAGTCGGACTCCGCACGAAGGGTTCCATACCATCGTACAATGTACCTTGTATATCGTACCTTGGCAATCCCGGGTAGGTTTACTTGAAATCTTTGACTTAAGTCCTTTATATAATATTCTTTATTGCACGGTAAACAGTGAGTACAAACATATGAACACTTAAGCGCAAAGGCGATATACTGTATTTTTTTCATAATTTTAGACTGTAATTTCGGAGATAAGGGGAGATGAATGGTCATTATTTGCACTTTTGTGATCATAACTTCTGAAGTTATCCAAACTAAAATTTAAAAAGAAATATTATTGAAAAGCTTATAAAGAGCCCTTTTCAGCGATTCCCTACATGACTTATTACGTTTTTTTTTTTAGATTCGTCATTTTACCCCCACTTTTTTGTAGGCATATTTTTTTCATATGCCTACAAAACCCACTGGTTTGTTATTTCTGACTGGTAGCGTCGCTCACCCAACCCCATAACACGAAACGCAGTACTACGCGGAAACGATACAGAAGTGCATGGAGGGCGATACGTATCGTTTTCTTTCAACGCTAACATAATACTTTATCTCATTGTCCGTTTTTTCGCCTGCCCTAGAAACAGAGTATACCTTTGCGCTCCCGCCCGACACATGAGTAAAGAAACGGAACAGAGACAAAGATTCATACAACCTACATGTAACCTACTACAAGCATACGGCGTATGTGTGCGTGACATCAGCCCCTGTGTTATTTATTTACGTAGGTAATTGTTATCAGTATTTTATTACATAACTAAAAATATTTTGCTGTTTGGTTACCGAATAGTCATTTGCATATGCTTATATTCATGGCTATATTCCTATAAAGGGGTAGCCAGAGCTGCAGGATCACATAAGCAATCCTACAGCCACGTTCAGCAATTTATTGTATTCTCTTGCCATCCCTATTAAAATAGGTTAGAATCTTGCACGCTCCTTCAAAGGTTTGTCTCTGTTCCTATTCCCTACTCCTGTACGCCCGACTTGCGCCGCGACCGCCTCGCGCCGCGACCGCCTCGCGCAGCGCCCGCCCCGCTCGCCGCCGCCACCGATCTGTCGGCGACCCGCGCGAGAGCCGCTGCGGTTTGAGCGCGGGTCCAGCGCGATTTGCGCGCGGCTCCCGCGCTTCTTTCGATGTGACGGGTTTCATGGGATTCCTTGTATTACCAATTCGCTGTTACCGCCGCGGGCCCGCGCCGCGCCCGCCCCGCGTTTGGTGTGGCGAAGCCTTTAATAAACAAACCACCCCAGGATATCACTTAGTTACATCACAGAATATAATGTTCCCTTTTTCAAGTGATTATATCGAGCTAATAGTAACGTATCAACTTCGCAGTCAACTTCGTCAGTACAGGTACAGTCGTCACTACGATACTCTTTTTGCTGATAGCTGTCACCAAATAACTAAACAAGGAGTTTTCAATTCTCATAAGGGCTCGTAAAAGAAAGCTCGTCATATAAAGTTTAGGAATCTGTTTACGCAGTAGTGATGGGTGCAGGAGGCAGGCTTGATCTGTTTACAGAAAAATTTATGTTCCACATTTAAATGAAACTGCAACGTTAACACGCTATGTATTTATTTAGAAAATATGCTTGTAACAAAAGTACCCACCAGAGTGATTTAAAAAAACACTCCTTAGAAATCAATATGATTTGTAATAATGCAGCAAATGAGCCGTAACTCGATCTATTTACATGCAATAATAACAGTCTTCCGTCTACCACCTTCCAGCTCCATCGTCAGGACAAAAAGGGCTAGTCACAACAAATTTAATAAGCACAAACTCGATGGTTTTACAGGTAAGGATCTCAAGGTTCCGTCTACCACGTTCCAGCTCCTTCATTAGATGCGTATGATGAGCAAATTAACAACTGAAATGGTCTTCTCACGCCGAATCTAAAGAGCCCAAACTCGATGGGATCACTAGCAAAAATTTCAGGTTCTCCTCTCCTATCTTTGAGCTCGATTATCAAACCAGCTCGATGATACTAAATTATTGTACTATCATCTTAACTACTATATAGGATACATATACCAGATTTCGTGGTGATAGAAGAACTACAAGCGTCTACTGAACTGATAAATTGTTTTACTTACAAACTACATCTAGGCTGTTAATAAAATATACTTTTTATTACAAAAGTATTAGGACTACAATTTAAAACTATATTATAAGTATCCTATCATTAGGCTGTAATGAGAATTTTCATTAAGTTGGTACAAAATGAATGTCATGGTTCCGATAAGATGTACTAATGCCACCAGATTTGCCGAAAACTTAATATCTTCAGAGGGTTTCCCGATATTCTTCAGTTCTTTGGTGAGTGGATGACCAGGAAGCGTCGTCGTGCCTTAGCTTTTTCCAGATTAATATTAGCGGCGGGGAGCAGAGTCGTTGAACTGGTTACTCTGTTGATTTCCGTATTATGTAGCAGGGCTGCGACAAATTATGAAGTCGTTTCCAAATTCATTATCGCGCTGCTGGGGCTTGACTAGACCTGAGACTTCATCCCACTATGGGGTCTGGGGTTATCATTACAGTTACAAGACTGCAGCATGTAAACAACACACAAATGGTCTTTCAGACCGCGTACGGTGAAGTGAGAATAGTCTCATTTATCAATGGGTATTGAGTGGATTCATAAAGGAGATATTTTAATTTAGGCATCTCATGAATTCACAGTTTATTCTAGCGGCAGAGACAGGCCGCAGGTTATACATATTGTGTTCGAGAGAGAAAGTTCGAGCGACACATACTTCCGTAAACAATATTATTATATTTTGAACCTTGTGCCATGGTATTAAAATTCAAAACCTATAACGGGGATTTGGTATCATATGATGCTTGGGGCATTGAGAGGTTAATCTAAGTAATGGTTTCAAAGAGAGAATAAGCAAGTTCTATTAACTCGTGGACTACCCACCTGAACTTTTCGACTCTTAAACTAATAAAGATCAAAAATGTGTGCCAACAAATCATGAGGTAGAAAAAGAATAATCTAGTTGGAAGAGAAGAGGGAACGTAGATGCCGCAACTTAGGAGAAATCAGGCGTGAGCTGGTCATAAAATAATCCCGAAATGGTTATGAAAAACCGATAAGAACAAAAAACTGACAATGAAGAAACTTCATTGTCTTCGTCTGGTAAGTATTGTTAAGGTTACGCGACGCGACTGCGTTGCAACTTAAATGCCCATATAAAACAGGTTTAAAAGACTGCATGCAACTCAAATGCAACTCGAGTCAGTCGCGTCGTTGTCACGTTGCCATGTTCGGAAGGCCTTATTAACAAAGCAGAAACCAATATGAGTACAAGAGAGTAAGGTATATTTCAATTTCTAAAATTGTTAATAAACGTTTGCAAAATCGGAGGCCGCCTTACCATTTGTTCATATACTCCATCCATATCCATAGGAGTCATGATTCCGCTATCTCTTGACAATGACCTTTGCTGAATTGGAGTTATAGCACGTCTCGCTCTGTGTGCTTCATAAGCTTGCACGTCTTCCTGTTGTTGAATCCGGATTTCTGGGTAACTTTGCTGATGCATTGATGGACGTCTCTGTAGCCTTAAAGGGTTGTAGGGACTTTTCTCAGGAAAGTGAGTCGGGTATGCTGGTGGTGGATGAGCTGGTGTCAACTGTTGATTTGGGAATGGCGCTACCGAGGATGTGTTTAAATTTCTCCAAGGTAGATTTTGTATCTGTGCAGGCCCAGGCTTTGGTAGTGAAGACACATTGATGACTGAAGGTCGATCAGTTTGAAGTCTTGATACATAATGTTCGCCACATTGAGCTGATGTGGCAAATGGGCTATTTATATTGTTATTATCAATTCCTTGATTACTGTTTGCCTTCCTCTCTAAACATTCTAAATATGCTATTTCGCTACTATGCTTCATACTATTCTGATAATTATACATGCTCGGCTGGTTTTGAACGTTTTGCGCATTGCGAACAGCGTTGTTGACATTGTCTTCATATCTGCTAGAGGACGTGTTATAAACATTGTAAGCACGTTGTGCGGTTGTGTGCACAGGACTTTCATTATTATAGTTAACGTTGTAGTGACCATTTCCTTTGTGTATTTTGCAGTAGTTCGCGTTTGCTGGACTATTTGCTAACATGCTCATTAAAGTGGGATTTTTTATTTGCTGTGGACTTTGTTTTGCTTCAAATTGCTGGTTAGATAATAGTTGTTGGTAATTTCTCCATTCTTTAGTTTTAAGTCTCATTTCATGTTCTGTCCATTGAATCATATCAGAACACAATATCTTCAAACATTGTAGAGAAAAGCTTTCTGTGTTTTTCAGTTTAGCCATCCTTGATGAAAGTTCGAAAAACGATTCCATGTATTGTGAATCTTCTTTGAAGGGTAGTATCAAAGTTGTGACTGAAGAATACAGTGCACTAAAAGTTATTTTTTTCGATTTATTATAATAATCACTAATTTGCTGTAAATGATTTTCATTTACAGGTCTGGTATTTTTTGCCGTTGCGATTTTTTTAAGGAGCGGGAATAACCCTAGCAAATTGTCTGAAATTTTTTCGAGCATTTTATAAAGATGTGGTCCGAAAGTTTTTTCTAAATTTGTATTTTTTACAATATTTTCGTCCGTTGCCTTTGAAACACAAACCGTTCCCGACAATGAAACAACATTTGACAGAGTGTGTTCAAAAGATCTGTGTATGTTATTTTCGGTGATATTAGAGTCTTGTAATTGTGGCTTCATGATATCTATGTCTTCTGGATTTCTTTTTTCTTCTACGGGCGAGGCAATCTTAGTATGAGGCAAGTGTTCTTCAGTTTTTTTGTCTGATGTCTTCACAGTTGTTTCGTTAAGTGACTTGTGGGTATGAGCATGAAAATTATATATATTGCTTTTTATTGGTATTTTTTCTGTAGTGCTACTTGTTGTGTCTTCAATTAGTTTTTTCATGGAGTCCATTTTACCAGGAAATTTCTTTAACTTTCTTCGCGAGGTAATCTTGGTTCGAGGGAGGCGTATTTCAGTATCAACCTTTATGTCTGTAATATCTGTTTCTTTCCTTGCGGTTGTTAGTTTGGAATTTGACAGGTGTTTATTATCAGGAATATCATTGCTATGACTAAGTGGTACCATTTTGTGAACTCTGTCATCCGTAGTTTCTTGTGTACCATTTGACTTTCTACGATTCGACTTTAGTTTATTGAATGATTTTTTACTCTTTTTGTCTTTGGACTTTGCAGTAGTTCGTTCCAAACTTACTCCAGAATTAAATAAAATCTTATTTTCAATTTCTGCATCATCTGAACAGATGACACCAATTGGTATTTGGTGTTTTGGAAATTCTTCTATGTTATTCCAAAATGTGGACACCATTTCATCAGCTCTGAATGTTTTATGTCTCTTTAAGTATTCAGTTTCTGATTTTTCGGGAACAATGTGCTTATCATGTTTATTAGCCATAGAAGCTTTTCTTTTGAGAATCTTCCGAGGATCTTCCTCGTTTTGGATATGTGTATCAGTTTCATCATCACTTTCTATAGTTACCCTAGTTACCATAGGCCCATCAAATCGAAAAGACATCATTATTTCCATTGTTTTATCTGAAACAAACCGATGTAAATCATTTCCAAATAATTCTATCATACAGAATTGCAGATTTTTAATGATTGTATTTTTTTTGTTACAAAAGTATGAAATACCCACCATTATTATTATTGTTCGATTCCCTCTCTTTATTCACTGCCATGATTGCGCTTTCAATAACTTCTCCCGCCACACTATTGATTCTGTAATAAAGCAAAGTTAATAAATAATTAATTAATGTATTCGAATGACTTCAAGTTATTCGGAGTCTTCATTGTCAGATATTAGGTATACGTATAAGGTGTCCATTGTATACTTCTTCTATGTTAAATACTTCTTAGTAGTAACAACCAGCACACTTTCTTCATCTTTAGTCGCTTTTAACTAAAGTGTAACCGATGCGATACTTATTGTAACCACCTATCAATCCCGAATTATTTCGAATTCCGACAATAGGTTTCAAATAGGTTTCAAAAGACCGTGGTCTTTTCAATGTCAATTAATTTGGATTACTGAATGCTCAATTAAGATTTGGATTTTGATTTAGGTACTATTTGAATTCATATACAAATTGGGAAGGTCTTTAAAAAGCCGGCCGTTTCAGATGCTTTTGCTGATTTGTTTTTTGCTTTATTAGTGGAGTTATAGATGATTTCAAAATACTCGAATCGTCAGAAATAATTAGTGTTCGAGTTTTTTTTAAATCGCCATCTCAAGCATTCGGGACCGTGTATGTGTGTGTATGTGGGAGTATCGGGGTGAGGAAACGAAAAAGTTGCTGTTTTTAAACGTTAGATGTTGCCCAAAGTTCATTGACCTCGTGGCCACTGACCTTGACGTTGAACTTGACCTTGAACTAGACCTTTCGTATATTTTCCGAGTTTTTTTTTATCGTTGTCGTTCATTGACCTCAAGATAATTGACCTTGACCGTGACCTTTCGTGCATATTTTGCAGATTTTTTCAGTTTTGCCGTTTTTTGACGTTCAAGTTCAATGAGCTCGAGATCATTGACCATGACCTTGAAATTAACCTTTTGTACATTTTTCAGTTCAAATTTAGGGCCGTACCCCTTTCCCCCGACACCACTCCCATGAAAAGGTAATGACTTCTTGAGAAAATAACTTTTTATAACCTTATTTTTGAGGATATGTGTAGATATTTTTTGATGCAAAAGTGACCTATGTCGCATTATTAGTTCGAAATCGCCTTAGCTTTGGCTACTAGTGGGCTGCGGCGAAGCCCCTGCACTGCAGTGCAGCCACGCTCGAACCCGCAGCCTCGGCTTGATGGCAAATTCGCCGACCAGCCCCGGCCGCTCCGTCTCACTGGTGCGCAGCTGTGCGGGGTTGCCTGCGCCCCTCCACGCATCCGGGTCATAAAAATACTTCAGAGTCTAGCCACAAGATAGCCTATGCAGAACTGCCTAGGTAGTGGGGTGCCCTGTTTCGGATGTTATATTCCGAAACGGCAAAACTGAGATATTTCTGCTAAACATGCACGAAAGGTCAAGGTCAAGCTCAATGAACTCAAGGTCAATGAACTTTGAAAGACATCGAGCGTAAAAAATGGCAAAACTGAATTTTCTGCGAAATATTTGAACGACATCTAACGTTAAAAAAATGGCTAATATACGCTCACATCCCCACGGTCCCGAATGCGCGATATTAAAAAATATATATCTGAAAAACTAAATATTTCCGAAGGTTCGCGTGTTTTGAAATCATCTATAAATCCATTAATAAAGCATACGAAAAATCAGCAAAAGCATCTGAAACGGCCGGCTTTCTAAAGGCTATCCATAAAATACGAAAACTATCCTTTTCGTTTACGAATACTAATAAAACGTGCGAACAAAACCAAACTGACACAAATACCTACATACGTAACTAGGCAACTGAAATACGAACTGGGCGAGGGCCTGACCACACGATGCGGTGCGATTAACAAATTCTCAAAATAACAGCTCAATTGAAAACTGGGAAGTGGGTCAAATTTAACTTTCAAGATTTGATTACACACTGAAGAACGTACAAAGCTCGGGACAGGTGAAACTAAAAAGCTTTTTAAAACTAATTAATACCATTAACTTTAGAGAGGAAATATGTGTGCTACATTGTTGTTATTAACATTTTCTTTCTTTTTTTCTTGTTTATGTTATAAAACATCTACAACTTTGGAATAAATATATTTTTTGGCGAAACGAGTCTTTTATTTACGGGTAAAACATACTACGGAGAACAACTAAATAATATACAATGGCTTTTTATTTTCTTGCAGCGATTTAGTAATTATTAAATAGTAAACTAAAAACAAATGCACAAACTAACCAACCCCGTTCCGATAGAACGGAGAGTCCGCCAAGGAGATACTCTTTCGCTCAAGCTCTTCACCAATGTCCCAGAGGACGTTTTGAAGACTGTAGACTGGAGCGAAAGAGGTATCAATATCAACGGCGTGTATCTTTCGCACCTGAGATTCGCTGACGTTCTGGTCCTGGTGGCTGAGAACTTTGCCGATCTTCAGACCATGCTGGCAGAATTGCGTGAAGCATCCCTGAGGGTCAGCCTCGAAATGAACATGTCCAAGACAAAGATTATAACAGACACTCTCACAAGTAATGGTGTCGACATAACTGTAGATAACCGTCCCCTAGAAGTGGTTAAGGAGTATATCTTGTTGGACATTGTTTGCCTTTTGGTCGACAGAGCCAGATAAAGAAGATCGCTAGACGAGTCCAGCTAGGATGGGCTGCTTGCGCAAAACTAAGAGATGTTCTGACCTCTAACATCCCTCAATGCCTGAAGACTAAGATATTGAACCAATGTGTACTGCCCACTCTCACATACGGTGCCGAAATATGGTCGCTCACAAAGGAGATTGTGCACATAGCCACGGTAGCACAGAGTCATGGAGCGTGCGATGCTAGGCATCAGGCTGTCAGACCGTATCCGTAATACCGAAATTACACGCCGAACCAAGGTGGCTGATGTGGGTAAGCGGATAGCATGGCTTAAGTGGAAGTGGGCAGGACACTTAGCAAGGCAAGAAGACGGAAGTTGGACCAGATCTGCCAGATGCTCCGACGATGTGGCGAGGGTGGCAGAAAAGTAATGGACGCGGGTTGCGCAGGGCCGTACTGAATGGCGTGTTTATGAGGAGGCCTATACCCAACAGTGGGTCCCCTGACAGGCTGAAGGCGATGATGATGGTGAAACTATAATACACCCCCTCGAAATCAAGAGGTCTTATTAAGACGAATCAAATGAACTCGAGTTCGATGGGTAAGAATCCCATAATTCCCATAATCACACTTGTTAAGGTTCAAATATTATGAAAAAAAATCGGTTATTTCAACGGCTAGTAGAGGGATCTGGGTTAAGTTTAAAATATGGCAGTTCATTCGCCCAGTAAACAGTTGTGCTTGTAATAATTAGTCGAACAAAATACGCAGTAAATGTCGATGGAATTTTAGAACTCGTTTTTTATAGTTTAAAAGACATGGCCAAACGCTCAATTTTTTGAGAATTAGAACAGCTGATGAAACTTAGTTTATAGGTTGTTAGATACTGTTAGGATTTGGATAGAGCACAAGCAATGAGTTATTTAAAAATATATTCATATTTCTTATTCATATTATTTTATTGATAACGTAAGTTACATGGCATGTCAATAGAATAAATTAAGTCAAATTAAATTACATTTATGTATACAAATACCACTAAATTAAATTTAATATTAAATTATATACCATTAAATTAAAAGCAATCATAATAATTCAATTGAAATTAAATTTTAATTTCGAATAAAAATGTAGAAGAACTAGTATGAAAACTTAGATACAATATTGCAGCACACTGTTAAGACGCTGATTAAATAAATATGGGGTGCTGTTTTCATGTGTTTTTCAGGAAATATTGCGCAAATCGTAATCAATTTCTGGTATATGTAATTTGACTATATAATCTAGAGATTCTTAATTGGAAAACATGTTTGGATAAAATTTTCTCGATAGAAAATAAATACAAAGTCAACCCTTTTTTTATGGTTTTATCCTATTACACCGCAGTAGTAAGTGAATATGACTGTGTGATAATTGCAATGTATGAACAATTGTTATTTCTAACGATTTTCAATTTGAAAGTTAATTCCCTGAAATAGTTTTTTTTTTATGTTTTTTTTTTTACGTTTTGGCGCTTACGTTGTTTCAGATTAGTCGCGAGTGCATTATTGGCATCCCGCTTTTTCTTATTCGCGAGTAATTATTGCATCTCACTTCCACTCGACAGCGCATTTTTATTCCATCATCGCCTTAATTTGTATAATCGGACGTGGCTTGACTACTTTCCGAGTGGACGCAAAAATCTGATTTTTATAATAAATATAGTTATGTTGTCGGGTCGGCTTGCCTTCTTTATTCATGTAAAAATTGATTCTGATGAAAGTGGTTGTACAGTTTGTAATATAATTCGGTTGTATCGATTTGGAGATATGCATCACGTATACTACTAACACACGGCGTGACTTTCTGGTATAAACTTACGCTCCTCCGGGTTGATTCCTTTTTATATGTTGACCACGCTTCGGGGCGGTCTGGAATGCAGGTGCGCCTAGAAGATTCCAGTCATAAACATTAACTATTCCCGAAATCCATTTGTGCATTGTACAAAAAGGTAATATATGTAAAAAAAGGCGTTCGTCTGCTCCGATATCGCGATGCTTTCTATTTATTTATCTGTTGTTTCTGGAATGTTCGTAATTCACTAATCGTGAGTCAAACTGTGAGTTTGTCATTTGAAAGCTATGCACTATGTTAATTGCTCTTCCTTTTTCTATTACACTGCTTATCTGCTAAAATGGTTTTATGTCGCGACGACGTATTGTTTACACTATCGCCTCTGTCGTAGGGAGGTGCCAACTCTTAACTATATGAAAAAATACTATTTTTGATATGTATCAAATATACAGAGTGGAAAAAACGAACGCCACATGGAGGGCCACTTACAAGGAGTACGTGTTGTAGATATAAATTATCACTATAAATGACACTTTCGATGTGCACCATAAAATACGCCATGTTATTTTTTGTGGCATTTGACCAGTTCGAGTCCCAGCTAAGACAGGCAATTTTCAAAAATCCTTAAAATCATTATTTACTGTTTTAAAAAATAAAGGAAAGTCTCCTATACATATAATGTGCTATTTACAATATTTAAGGTATGTAGCGTGTGTTTTTTCCATCGTGCATATCGGGTATATCAACAACAAAAAGAAGAAGCAATTTACATTATTACATTATAGTTTAAACAGTCAAAAGCTAGACAAACACGTAATTTACGTGTAAACTAAACCCCATACTGCAATTTCAGGAACATAATCTCAAAAATTTGCAATCCGTGCATCTGACTGAGTTGGGTACTGGATGAAGGTTGGAGGTGTCCCGATCTCTGTGCTTTTTGCTTCTGTGTTATGCATGCATGACACGTTAAGATCTCGGTCCCGGCTGACTTGTAATGACAGTTAACATTAATCTGATGAATTTCTATTACAATATTAATGAAAAACAGTAAAATATGTATGGATATATATCCACATAAATATCAAGTGATATATACCGTAATATATGTATCACGATATGTATCCGACGATATATATATATGTGTGTGATGTCGCTGTTTCTGGTTCCAACTACCCAGAGTGCCTTAGTGTGGGGCCAGAAGCAATGTATGTGCCTGTACACAAATGTTTATGTAGTTAAACTTATTTTAACTCCACCATCTCAGTTCACATTTGTAAAGCGAAGCCCAGGAATAAAACTTTATCACTCTTCTCTACAGGCACGAAAAGCGCTTATTCATTATAGGAGCAATACAATTGCATAGTGACAAGTAACACAATCACTCAGTTGTAAACCAGTCATGGTGTAGTTACTTTAACCTGTCCACTCGCGTATGAACACCTAATATGGACTTGGAATAACATTTATATTTATTTTTATAAAATAATAACTACTACCCACTATTATTTTTTACTACTGGCAATAATGACCGGAAATAGAGGATAAACGTACCTTCTCTCTGGTATCTAACACTTGATTGGTCGACTGACTGAGTAAATGAAAAAAATTAAATAATCGGTAATGTGGCTGGCCGCCATGACAATTTGGCTTTTATTGCCATTTTATATGGCTATTTAGAGGGTTAAATCACTTTAAATTCAGGAAATATTTGAAGCCTGACATTGACTAATTTATCTTAAGTACATTATATCTACGGACGTTCTAAACAGACGGTGATGAAAAATGAGGAAACCTTCGTATCACCATAGATAGCTGCGGCGATGTGCTAGCCTCCTTTCACGCAGAAATGGAGTATTGGATAACCGGCTATAAATTGGCACTTATTATTTCTTTCATATGAGTTAAGCATTTTATATGTAAGTTTTTTAGTTGCTTTCGAAGCCAATGTAAAGTCATTTAAGTCATAATTCATTTTCAAAGCTAATATTCACCATCAAGATCGGATAGAACCTTTGCCAAATAGCTGCAAATATACTCTCAGATTAGATAATAGTTACTTCGTAAAAGATACATCACAGCCCTGCCCTACCAGCGCATCGTCTGCTTACGTCATTGGTCGTACGCGCTAGAGTTGTACGAATATGATAAAGTTAAATAAAAGATCTCAGGTAATTAATAGTAGTTTATATGACTAATACATAATGCCTAATTATGTACAGTTACATACACTAGTTTATCTACACACATATAATAAGCTCTCTTTGATGTGTTCAGGAACCGCATATTTGACCGGCATTGTGGCATTGATCATTGCTCTGCACTTGTTTCGCTTGTTCAGTAGTACCAACTTCACAGACAAACTATACTCTATCCACCGAAACGAGTTAATAGAGCATTGTCTCTGTCGCACAATCCCTTACAAAAGATAAGGACACAAAAAGGTGAGTGGGCGTCAACTATACTGATAAAAAGTTAAGGTGTGTTCATATGCGATGATTTTGTGCGCTCAATAGTAAGCACTAAAACCACTTAAGTATTTTGTATTGAACTTAGAGAAAGAAAGAAAAATATTAAGACAATGTTTTAAAATAAAATTATGTATATTTAAATAGTTTAACATATACAATTAATTAAATTATTCCGACGTATCACTACTGTCGCTGTCACTTCCCACGTTTATTATGAATGTTTCGGTCATTGTTTCCACATTTCTGTCCATGGCATTCATTTTCGGTTCTACTATCTCTTCGACATGTTTTATGCATTTTTTCCATTTTGCAGCGTCAATATTTTGAATTGAGTTGTTTAATAAAATTTTTAATTCTGCCATCTTGTATGTTTTGTTGCGGGATGCGACATGTCCTTTAACTTGAGCCCAGATCAACTCTATCGGATTTAATTCGCAGTGATACGGCGGAAGTCGTACCACAGTTTTATTTTTAGCTTTCGCCATTTCGTCTACGACACGCGCCTCGTACTGCTCCTTATGATTTTTTACGATATTCAGTAGCTCTCGTTTTAATAAATCATCCTGAAAGGGGATTTGTTTTTCTTTCAACCAATTAATTATCTCTTGTTTTTTATTTTTTTCAGTCGGAATTTGCTCTACTTTTCTTGAGTGGTACGAAGCGTTGTCCATTACAATAATACAATTATCATGTAACTTTTCAAGAATATTTTTGAACCAATTCTCAAACACTTCGGCATTCATATCTTGATGGTAATCTCCTTGCTTTTTTGACTCGAACACGTGTAAGCCCCCTTCTACAAATCCATCATCACTTCCAATATGAGTAATTATTAACCTTTTTCCTTTTCCTGGAACAATAAAAAATTGTATTGAATGATCTGATACAAAGTTAACGCTCACACAGTTTAAGATAACATAACAAACAATAAGTGCCGCCAATTAAGGATCGCTCAGGTACATTCAAACCTTTTCAAAGAATTGCATTAATGACAAAGACAGTTTTAACAATGGAATTATGTTAAAGAACTTACCGGAAGGATTTTTTAATCCAGTTGTCAGGCCATCAAGGAATGCGTCGCGTTTATTTTTCACATTTGTATCAGTCCATACGTTTGTAGTAGTATGGCCTTCATTGAGCCAAGTCTCATCCAAGTAATATATTTTTTTCTTTTCTTCTCTTGCCATTTTCATTGTCCGCAAATAATTCCTCCGCCAAAAAAATATGTCGTCACGATCAATCAATAAGCTGTTCCTGCATCTTTTAATGTACCTAAATCCAATCATTTTAAGGATTTTATGAAGTGTTGATCTTTTGAATGTCCCCAAAGTACCATCTTCATTTATTGAATTCATTATTTTGTCCAATGTCGGTATCTCATTTCGGGAAAATAAATCGTGAACTTTTCTTCTTATAGCACATTTAGTTAAGTCGTCGATTGTGTCTACAATGAAAGTACGTTTTCTTGTTTTTTTGGGTGAATTTAAAACATTTTTAGTTTCTTTCTCTTTCAGAATTCTATAGATGGACATCCAATGAACACCCATAGATGATGCAACAGCTTTCATGACGTCATTGTTTGAAGGGGATTCCATGGAACTCCTCATAGATTGATACATGTTCCATATCATTGTTTTTTCAGTCGAGGAAAAGGCTCGTCGTCGCCTTTTTTCCACAGAGTTACCTCCATGTAAACTGTCGGCCATCTCACTTAGGCAAATCGACAGTAAACTCAAAAAGTCCGTTATACAAGCGCCAAGTCTTTAGGAATGCAATCAATCACAAAGCCGGGTCACACGTAACAAAATTATCCAGAGTCCAAATAACAAGCCGAGTCAAAAAATAAAATAATAGATTGCACTAGCACAGTGAGCACGTCTGAACAGTACGAGTCGCACGAACAAACTAAAAAAACTCGCGCTGTGAACACAGCCTTAACGTCATTGTTCGACCAATCACATGCCAGTTCATTTTTCCCCTATTAACTCGTTTCGGTGGATAGAGTATAGTGGCGGCACGCAGGCGGGGGTCGGCTTTCGAAATTTGACTGTCATAATATGTCGGAATATTGATATATTATGGTCCTAATGTATCAATTTTCCGGTGGTAATGATGAGACACATTACAAGATAGTCACTACTAACCATTGATTTTAAACACATTTTAATTAGATTACTTTTTACTGCGGAATCGGCCGTGTTTATTTACATTCCTTTAAATAACTACTTGTCTACTACGGATATGGCTTGGCTTGAGTATGGCTTGATCTTACTCGTATCCGGGTAAACGCCTGTGCCCGTCGGCGGGGACATTTACGGGCTACATTATATATATATATATATAAATATATGTATATTGTCTTGACTACAGCGATAGCAAACTATCCACAACAACCAAATGGGTTTGCAGTCACATAAATCTACTTTTCCATCCACCCACAACGATTTGCTATCATAATACCTCTTACTATAGTTCCTGGTCGACGGGTCTCTTGCAACCGGCTTACGAAACCAAAAACTCACCTATTTAGTATCTGTAGCTAGTATTAATTATAGAGGTCTAGAGTTCTAGACTTTAGAAAGTGCTGGGCATGTTAACAGTGAACTGTTGGGAAGTGATTGCGTACTTTGGCAAGTCGCTAGGGGGTTTTTATAGGAACAATGATAGATAAAGGGGCCCTTGTTTAGGATGATGAAATAATTAAATAAAAAGATACCAAGAATCCGGGATCATTAAGGAGTTTACAATGTTGCAGAGGTCGGACGTTTCAGCGACTGAAATAATCTTTTTAAGGGACCGAGGCCATTAATAATATAACGAATATGGTCATTATTTGTTAATTAATATTAATTAGTTTGGATAGTCGGAATGGATGTTTAGACAAGCAAAACTAATAATGAAAATAGGGTAAGTGCGCCTTGTATCGCACATAACCATTTATCGCACAATTTGCAGAACATCCTCATTATCTATTGATCTACTTCATTGAAGTGCATACATTTTACTGAATTTCATTGGAAATAGACGAACCAAACTTCCTCGCGATAACTATTCATTGAGCCTATCTGTAGTGTGCGGAAGTGCGGACACGTCCACTTTCATTGTTTCTGCTGCTTGGGTATACAAGTGCTTTTGTAATCTTTGTAGTAATTTAAATACTAATTAGCCTTTGAATGCATTAGCAGATTAACTCATTAGAGTACTCCTTTGATTATTCATTTTATGTTTAGTCTACACAAATCGGTGTACGTCGTTTAGCTTTGATATTTCGTATAAATTAGTATCGTACGCGTGTGCGATACACGGAAATCGTTTTTTGAAATATTTTTTTTTGCTTTCTATGACAAACCTTTGTTTTTCGTATTTTGAGAGTCCACGAATAATGATATAATAATACCGATTACGCACACATAAACAGATCAGCATGCTTAAAGTGTTCAAGTACAGTATTTTGGCCTATATAACGTTGGTCATAAATGTTGTATTTGAATATGCCAGGATTTTTCTTATGCCTATCCTATTAACATAGTGCTGACTGATTGTATGTCATACTTTATCATAGAAATTAATAAGGTATTATATTGCTACATGTACAGCCTTGGAGAAAAGTATTTACTGCACACTACCTCCCAATTAACTACAATTTTTTCTTTTTTTGTCAAAGTTACTAAACCAAAAATAAAGCTCTATTACTCTCTTAAATCCTGAATACAAATGACCGAACATTGGGTAATAAGATCACAAGAAAAAAAAACAATTTTGTTTTCGGTCTACACGTGTTGATATTTATGTGTATATAAATTAATATTCTTTATTGGTCTTTTCTCAATAAACGAGAATACTAGAATACAAATGACCAAACTTTAGCTGATAAGATCACAAGAAAAACAACAATTTTGTTGGCATTGTTTGCGTTGTTTGTTAACGTTGTAACAGTTGTTTTATAACCTTTAAAATATGCCGCTTATTAGTCTAGCTAGTTAATAATTTATGACACCAGCAATGTATTCACAGCAAAAAATTATGGCTTGTGGACTTTTTAATACAAATTATGAGGTTTATGTTGTAAAATTGTAGGACTATATATTATTATTCAAACTGTTCTTAGACAAATATTGTGAGATATTTGATTTTGCTATAATTAATCATGGTACTTTCATAAATAACTACATTGTGTTGATTTTCTTAAGCAAAGGAGTTGCTTTTGAGACGCCAAAGCGTAAGGTTGCCTTTCCACAACCGGTTTCAAGTGAACGCTATAATGAAACCCCGCCACGCCGCGCCGTTGTTCTCGAAATCGAACCTCAATGCGAATCATGGGCCTATCTAATACATAATACATAGTGAATTTGATGACTGGTGATATCAGTGTAGCGCTTAGTGAAAATGATATGGCATTTATTTCGAGTTGATTTACGAGTGCCACATTTTTGTGCCATATTTACGTATTTTTATTCACCTATCACGATAATATATGTGGCAATTAAAGGTATTTAATTTCTATAATATTGTATTTTCTACGGCTTTTGAATTTCCGACTTAAACTTCTTCACCATAAGTGATAAGGTGACTTATAGAAGCTTAAGTCTGAAATGCAACGTTTGGAATGCGTGTGTGATATCAGGGAACCATCTGACCGATATTAGGCTCGAAATGTGCGATAACAGGCAAATTGGGCCTCTGATGCTAAATCAATTAATAACTTCAAAATCCAGAGAAAGTTGATCTATTTTAATGCATAATTGTAACTTTAGATAGATAACATCTAAAGTTGTTAAATTACAAGCTGGAGAAAATTTAAAGTGAAAAAAGTTTGACGTGGGCGATACAAGGCACTGCCAGCCACCTTACAGGTACTTCATAAGTTTTAGATTTTTTCGCAAACAGCAAAAATTTGTCGCTCTCGTCGTTATGAAGAAGTCCAAGTTTTTGCTGGGCGAATGTTTTTCGGTTTTCGAGTTGTCGGAAATTACGCGTCGTATAAACGCGTAAATTTTCGAACATTTTCTAAAATCTTTACAGTTTACCCGTAATCAACGCCTAATGAAAATAACAATAACATCTAAAACCTAGGTAATAAATACCAATCGTGAAGAATAACATCTAAAGTTGTTCAATTACAAGCTGGAGAAAATTAAAAGTGAAAAAAGTTTGACGTGGGCAATATAAGGCACTGCCACCTTACAGGTACTAACAGTTTTAGATTTTTTCGCAAATAGCAAAATTTGTTGCTCTTGTGGTTATGAAGAAATCCAAGTTATTGCTGCCAAGTTATCCAAGTAATAAATACCAATCGTGATGTATAGTATTTTGTTGCGATTTCCTGAAATATTGCTGTTGGACTACGCTTACAGTATCTATCTATCACATAAAAACTTCATTGTTTTCCAATCACTAATGTGCGCAGGCCGGCTCTTAAAACTCCAGTACAGTGTGCCCTCAAATCAAAGGCAAGACACAAAGCAGTCAAAATACACAATGAGCTTTTCAAGAACTCGGAAACAATAACATAGAAATAAAACCTTATTGTCTTATATTAACAAAGAAAACAACAAAACCCTAGGAAGGACATAAGACCTTGACCGCACGACCTTGAACTATTGCAGATACCTCTGCCTGGCAGAAAATAAAAATAAAATAAAAAAGCTCTTCTCCACAGATTCCGCCATTGTGTTAGTGAACTCACCCAAAAAAATGTAATGACGGATCTAAGTGATGTAACAGCATCCTGTGGAAATAAATGATTTTTGATTTGATTTTGATTTGATTTGATAAAAAGTCAGGGGGGTTGTTAAGTTTAAACTCTCATCAATTTGGCTTTTGTTTGCATGATTCTCTCCGCTACGCTTCTAAGTTCCAAGCTAACCTACAACCAAATTGAGAAGCCACAATAACCTACTCTATCCAAATTTGGTTTTTCTTTGCATACGCTCCGGGGTTGATTCTTCTAAATTCCAACCTAACCTGCAATCCAAATGAAATTGAGCCACAATAACCTATTCTAGCCAAAGTTCCATTAATAAAAAAATAATCTTAGTAAATCTAAAAGTACACATTGAAATAAGCTTAAGTCGAAAAAAGCAAAGAAACAAGCTTGTGACGCAAAAATATAATCAAAAATAGCTTTATTACAACGTATCGGTTAAATGAACAGTTTCTTCTATTTATTCTCATCTTGCAAAGAAGCGTACTACGAAACGTAACATATTTTGACGTTATTATCACGTTTTGTAAATACAAAGAGTAAAATTTTATATATTAAAAAAATTAATATCGTAGAAACTATTGAGTTTAAATGAAACTTTCAAGTTATGCTTAGAATGCGCGAAAAAATCACGAACTTCCTAGCCGTGCGTGCGGACAAAGTCTAAAGGTGAGCCGGAACATGTGTAATCTACATACTAAACTTGAAGCACGTAGGTATTGTGTTTGTTAAGATAAGAATATTTCCAGAGTTGATGAGCAACAATGTGATGAATAGAGATGCATTTAACACCTTGGCACAGAATACTTAATAGTACTACGTACAGAAAGATTTCTCCTCAAATACTCTTAAATAAATAGCTACTCTCGTTGCGCGACAATAATGCGCAATCTAGCTCAACCTGCGCTATGAATAATTATCGCTAAGCACCTACAGAATGGGTTGCCCCGCTCGTGCAGGCTAGATGGCGCCGCATTACTACGCCTGAGAGCTTCTTTTACTCTGACATCACAAGGTCGTCCTGTAAACTGCTGTCTCGCTTTATCACGGTAGGGTTACCTATGTGCGATTTGTGTTTGTGAATTTTAGTCCACTCTGTCTAAGAGAGGTGTTATTAGTACTTATTCTGGCTATTGGTAAATTCTAAGGCTAGTCAGGTACATACCTCCTTACTTATGTGATTGTCATTTGTTTTATACTGGGTCTAGTGTTTACTTTTAGTTAAACAAAAAGGTATTCAATTAAAAATGAATCGAATTTTATTTGTGAACAATTCCTTTAGACACCCTAAAATGTTAGGTACTTAAGTCATTGCTGTTGCAAAAATCACAGAAAAGTTGCTTATGAGGAGCGGCTAGCGCGCGACGCGACTGCCAGCCAAGCGAGCGGCAACATAACTGAATTCCCGCCCGTTGGGTTGGCTGGCCGGTCGAACGTACCTAAACTGTAGAGTGAGACCCCCCGGATCTTGGTGCATAACACAGGTACTTCATAATTTGTCGAATATGTCGACGCACAGCAAATTTTGTCGCCTTTGTTGGCGAACGTTTCCCGGTATTCGTGATTTCGTAAATAACTTGTTGCATGAAGACAAAAATTTATATGTGTTTTTTTTGTTGCTTGTCGTGAAGAATAATTTACAAAAATCCGTACAGTTTACCCGTAATGAAAATTTTTTATGTATGTCTTGTAGCATGAATTGAGTTTCGCAATGATAACAGCCATATTTGATTAGCTAACGCACCAAAATGAGTAACTTACATACCTACTGATACTTTGCATCCCGATTATACAAATAAAGATACTTACAGATTTATTTCTAATTAGTCGAACCTAACCTGAAAATTTCAATGCAAACCATTAGTGCTCTAACTAATCAAATATGAGTAAATATGGGTAACAGCGCCTTGTATGCACACGTCATACTTTTTTCACTTTAAAACTTCCTCCAGCTTGTGAGTTGAAAATTTTAGATGTTAACTGTTTATTTTTTTTGTAGGTCGCAGTCTTATCAGCCTACGAAATGTCGTTTAGATTTAAAAAAAAATCGAGGGTCATAGTGTCGATAAGGGGGCGGAACCAGCCCCTTGGCGCCCTCTTATCTACACCCGAACCAAACTAAATTCTATAATGAATTCGTTTACAACGCACGTCCGACTAATTATTTCATACCCGAGAAATCTTCCAGGGCACAACATTTGCTGGGCGAACGAACACAAAAAATGGTGGTGATATCCTTAATTCGGTATTGGACTACTAGTCAAAATAGATACCTTTTAGGAACTGTCAAAACGGTATTTTTGAGTGAGAGCAACATGACGTCATATTTAAATGCTGTAGGTATTTAAAAAAAGAAGATATATATTACAACTGCAGGTGGTATTCAACTCTGATATTGTCAAGTTGTTTATAATGCTTCATAACTCTTTATTTATCTGTGCTTCTTTATCTAATTTATCTAGATTTATTTGACTAACTTGTCCAATACCGAATTGTTTAATTTAATACCTTTTGCAACGAATAATAATCACAAACACTTCACTGGAACTTATTAACACAATACAGTATGCATCACTTAGGTCACAGACAACACAACAAACAACGTCATGTTCACACGCGGAACGCGACTAGACTGGTTTTGATTTGAATTGAACACAGCAGTGAGCGAGCACACCCACCCACCCACTGGGTTGAGGCACGTTGAAGCTTCTGTCTGGGCTCCCTTTCCCTCGCGCGGCCTCGCTCGCTCGAGCAGTCAATGGGTACTACCTGTTAATTCCGTAGCATGCCGTGCGCGGGGGGGTTTTATCGCGAAAGGTGAGAGACAGAGACTTTATAAGGTATATCTCTGTCCCTCTCTTTCCCACATCAACACCCCCCGCGGGGTGGGCGTGCTACAAGTGCTGCCTGCTCCTAAATTTATTTACCGACCCATATATTCATTCGTGATAGATAACGATTAATTTTTCAACTGTAGTTAAAATCGGCAACAAATATATTGTCTACCAATACAAGTTTTGACTCCCACACATGTTAAATGTTCAACTAGTTTCACAGAACCATAGTAGAACCATACAGGTATAGCCAAGAAGCTCAGGATGAATTCACGATATGTCATCATTATCTATCACACCTAGGTTAGAATTTACCAGTGAATTACACCTTCTCTTTCTACCACAGGCATGATGGATGACGTACATAAAGTGCTTGAGCTTTCTTGTCTACCTTGATATGGTATTCTTGGTACTTGTATGGTTACCGTATTGGTCGCTATAGCTCACATTCTGTCCGAATACTAAAATTAGGTTTCTTAGGTCACAACTTTATAATACAACCAGGAGTTAAAGCGCAGTGGAGCAGAGCGAGGTTACCCCGTGTAGCTTAGTATAAAAAGGGTGTAAAAAATTGGTCGACATTTCGTTAATTTGGGATGAAAATGTATTTTTTTTATGTAAATTTTTACTCAATTTTGTAAAGGTGGCTTGTGGATTGCGCGTGTCCGCGGGGCTCGGCAGAACAATATATCTTTCACCGTAAGATTGTCAAAACCGTTAGTTGATAAACTAACGTTTTTTTCACGTTAGTTGGTCAACTATTGACAGATAATAAACTGTAGTGTACTGCTTACTATATGACACGTTAGTTGATAAACTAACGGTTAAAACCGTTAAATAGTAAACTGGTTTAAACTTGAATTGCAAATGAAATGCCAGGGCAAACACTGCGGTAGCTTAGGTGAAGACTGAGGGGGCGAGCGCAGCGAAGCCCCCGAATAGTCTTTGTGTTAGGTTGTAAGAAAAAAAAACGTAAATTCTATACCCTGTCGGTCTGGTTTACTATCTGTCTCCTGATCACTGATTGACTATTTTACAGTGACTTATGCATCTGTGGGTTTGTTGAAGAGAAGGGTCTTGAATCTACGCTTCACTTATATTATAGCTCTGGCTTTGTGAATTTGGTTGGACTCTTTGAGTAATAATGTATTATACATTATTACTCAAAGGTTGGACTGGAGCAAAGGGTGCATGCTGCTGGAGCTATGAAATTCTATATAATGCTATTTTTTATTAGTATAGGTAAATAGTAATAGTGACGGAATAATAAAACACTTTTATATTTACTCTTTTTGCTCTGTGACCAGAATAAACCAAACTAGAAGTTAGAAATATTTCTTAAGGACACGAATTTAGTGCAAAACCTTTTTAGTGTTAGATAAGAACGTTAAAGTACAACCAGCGAGGTGAGCTTGCGACTGAATGAAATGATAAAAATGGGTGCGCCAAAGTTGACCTAATTTCTACCTAGATTATTGTAACTCCGAAAATTTTGTCACTACAATTTTTCATCCTAACAATCACTATCAATAACTACTCTGTTCCGGATGTTATTAATTCCGAATCATTGAACTTTATAATGTCGGTAACAATAAACATCTATTGTACTACTATTTGTTTTCCTATATTTTCTCAAAATAACTGTTTTTTACACTATTATTCGAAATCATATATTTAATAATGTAGAATTGTTTTTATTCTAAAATTTGCAGATGACAGATAATTGCAATTAATTAGGTCAATGTCGCTACCGAAATCGACATCTGGGCAATAGGTAGGTTAGGTTAGGTTAGAACATGTAAAAAAAACAAAAAAACACTGTTTTCAGAACGAAATCTTCCTACCTATAAGTCAGAATAGTGACGCTACCGAAACCGACATCTGGGCAGTAGGTAGGTTAGGTTAGGTTAGAACATGTAAAGACAACAAAAAACTACTTACTATAAAAAATACTACTTTGGAACTAAACATACCAACCAAAAGTCAAATTATGGTACTGTTAGGTCAGTGTTGCTACCGAAATCAACATCTGGGCAGTAGGTAGGTTAGGTTAGGTTAGAACATGTAAAAACTACAATAAAAAACCGGTCAAGTGCGAGTCTAAATCGCGCACGAAGGGTTCCGTACCACCGTTCAATGGAAGCGATGGTGTGGAGTAAATAGTTTGGATTTTACACAGCAAAATATTGTTTACAAAGTTATTGGTGCGGTTACTTTCACACTCCATGTACGTAACCAGGTGCATCCATAAGTTTGTATGTGGTATTGAAAGAATTGTTGTATGGGAGCCCCCTTAAATATTTCTTTTATCCTGTTTTTTAGTATTTGTTGTTATAGCGGCAACATAAATACATAATCTGTGAAAATTTCAACTCTCTAGCTAGCTAGGTTCTTGAGATACAGCCTGGTGACAGACGGACGGACGGACGGACGGACGGACGGACAGCAGAGTCTTAGTAATATGGTCCCGTTTGGAACCCTTCGGGTACGGAACACTAAAAAACACCTTCAAGCTGTAATCCTCACCATTGAAACCTTCATGAAAATGAAATTTGAAAATGCTAAAAAATAGTCCAGAAATAGTCCTAAATAGTCCACCAACAAAGAAAATTAGTCCACTTATAGTTTCGAAGTTATAGCTATAGGTTGGTGAGGATTACAGCTTGACGTCAAGCTGTAATCCTCATCTATCGTGCAAGCAAACGGAAGGGCCTAATGACTTGGTTTGGGTTACAAAAATTAGTCCAGAAATAGTCCACACGACATGCCAATTTTCAGAAATAGTCCTTCAGCAACTCCAGAGTTATTAAGACATCTTGGTGAGGATTACAGCTTGAACATTTGATAACATCAAATATCTCCGGACCGCCTTCGACTTTTAGTTTGATCGTTGTGCCAAAAAATAGTCCAGAAATAGTCCACCGAAACAATAAAAATTTCCACCTGATTTATTTATTTATAAAACTGCATTAAAAATGCAATGTTTAATATCCCATACATTTCAATAAATGTACAGTCGTGTACAAAATAATAATGGGGTAAATCCTAATAAACCGGTTTATACCAATTAATATCCATAGTCTATTGGTTTCATACTGGCTTCTCACGCAGGAGATGCGTGTTCGAATCCGGTGCTGACCATATACTATTGAGATAAGTAATTTAACCAATGTACATTATGCAGACGTTCTTACGGTGATGGAAAACATCGTTAGGCAACCTTTTATCTCCATAGCTGCGGCGATGAGCTAGCCCCCTGCTGTAGGCACCTAACTACCTACCTTCCTACAAAGGTACAAATCATCTCACCATATCCACTCAATATGAGGTTACAATTTTATTACCCCACTGCGTCAGACCGGCTGCGCTATACGACAACCAGTGTTGGATTTTGGTGCGTTGAAAAGGATAGCACAAAAATACAAAAAGGATAGTATTTTGTAAAAAAGTCTAGTACGCTCTAATAATAATTAAAAAATTATGAAAATATTTAAAATCCACATCATTTATTCGTAATTTTCATGACTTTACTGCCACTTTCCATAATAATTGAACTCGATTGGACGGACGGACAACGAAGTCCCGTTTGGCACCTTTCGGGTACGGAACCCTAACAAAAAATAACCAGTTAAACAAAAAAACGAAATTAAACCGGTTAAATTCAAACCGGTTCAACTCAAGTGGTTGTAACTGCTCCTTGTTATGATCGACTACAAACTTTTGATAAATTCACATATTCGTTCCGATCCCTGGTAATGAGGGACGATTTTATTCCATTTGCGACCATATGTTTCTGGGGGAAAGTTGTTCATGATGATGGGTACTATAGGCGTAACTTTACAAAACAACAGCCTGCATATTCATTTTTGGAAGAGGTTAAAAAATAAAGTTGCTCTGAAGATGTTTCATGGTGAAACTATATTGTCCCTACATATACATAAAGGTGTAGTCGAATTTGAAGGGGTTATCCCCTTAAAATTTGACTACACCTTTATGCATACTTATAATCGGGAGGTGCCAATTATTTGAATGAATGAATGAATGAATACTTTATTGCACAAAACAAACATACAGAGATATACAAAGAAAGATATATGTACAAGAGGCGCGCTTATCTCTATAAAGAGATTTCTACCAGCAAACCCAGATAGGAAAGGAAAGTGGATTGTGAGAGTAAAACCTATTTGCACAACAAAATTATTCATACACAATAATAATATAAGTAGGTACATATACCTAATACTACTACTACTACACCTAATTTATATAATATTATATACATACATACATATCATACACATACAAGTTATATACATACATAAAATACATATACAAATTATATATACATACTATGGAAGAGAGAGGTAATGATCTTTCAAGCGAATCTTAAAAACGTTAAGTGACGGACTGTCCCTGATGGCACTGGGGAGCTTGTTCCAGAGCCTGATAGCACTGATCCTGAATCCTTGCCCATATGCGACTGAGTTGTGTTGAGGAGTTGCAAGCAGCGACCGAGTGTTTGATCTCCGAGACCTATCCGAAGAAAGAAACTCAAACCGATCACGCAGGAAGCTGGGGTAGCGAGGGTTGTGCAGAATATTGAAGAGTAGAATGAGAACATGGGTATCCCGGCGAAGACGAATTGGAAGCCACTGCAGTTCCCTACGACACTGGGAGACATGGTCATACTTACGCAGCCCGAAGATAAACCGAATCCCGAGATTTTGAAGTCGCTCGAGTTTGTTCAGTTGCTCTTCGTTCGCGCTGATCCAGCTGACATCTGCGTAATCAATGAGAGGAAGGAGAAGAGACTGAGCCAGAGTAATTTTAGTATGACGAGGCAGAAAGTTTTGAAGGCGCCTGAGGGAGTGAAATGTGGCAAAGACTCGTCTACTAACTTCGCAGACGTGAGCAGACCATGAAAGCTGATTGTCAAAGATAACTCCTAGATTTTTTGCCTTAGTACTGTACGGAATTATGGTTCCATTATAAGTTACAGGAACAAGAGGCAGATGCTGTAATACACTATGGGAGTGTCTGGAGCCGACAATCATGGCTTGCGACTTACTGGGATTGACAAGTAGTCCATGAGACAGAGCCCAGCCCCTGATGTTCTCGAGATCGTCATTTAATGCACCCACAGAAGAAATCATATCACTTGGAGAGAAATGGCGGTAGATTTGCAGATCATCGGCATAAAGATGGTAAGAAGAAGAAATGGCATCCGAAATGGAATTGATGAAGACGGAGAAAAGAAGAGGGGAAAGTTATTTAGAGATAAGTACTTAATTGAATACCTAAAATTGAAATGATTAAGACTGTAATGAATCAAACAATGTTTGATGTTATATGATGATTATACCAATGGTGCGACTGTGATTATTGTGATTAAAACTAAGTTATATATATGTCACCGGAAAATAATACGATCCGCAAGTTTATAAATTTCCTAATTTTTTTTCCGCAAGTTTATAAATATACTAACCTAACCTAACCTAACCTAACCTAACATAACCTAACCTAACCAAACCTAGCCTAATATAATCTAGAAGGAAGCTTATAATTTCCTAGGAAATTTATAAACTTGCGGATCGTATTATTTTCCGGTGACATATATATATATATATATATAATATATAAAGAACATAAATGGATCTGTTCTTTTTTAAAATTATATTTTGTAAGTGCAGAAGCTAGCATGTTATCCTTTACACATTGATTGTCAGTTCTTAACACTTTTCTCCATTGCAATGATGTCGTTATTGCAATTGTCATGTACCGATTGACGTGATTTTTAAACACTCGTGCCTTAATTTCCACCGAAAAATACTTTAAGATATCTTCAAAAGTTTCGGCAAAATCGTATTTCGACGAAATTTTTCCAGCGCGTTCGTGATACTAATTCCGGCATTGTTGATTACATCTTAGCTCAACTATATAAATATATAACATATATATGATAGCAACAACCGAAGCTCGAAGACCCGTTCAAAATCCAAATCGCTGTCACACACTTATGTACAACGAAAAACTCATTTAAGTTTCAGTCTTCTAAAGGGTTTTGACAGCCGTTAAAAACAGTTTAAATTAAAAATAACTTAAGCACAACAAGCAAAAGGCTAGTAACGTACTCAAGCAGGCCAAGCTTATTGCCTGTCAGCAAGGTTGCCCCTAACCATCCGTGGTTTATTAAGGTTGTATTTAAACTGTATTTAGCGGTTATCAAAACTGGTGTAAGTCCGGCTAAATGGGAGATCATAAAAGTTAAGTGTCATGAACGTGAGGGACAAAGCAATGCGCTATATATAGCTCTGTCCCTCATTTTCCTACAATATTACTCTACCGTTAGTTTTCAGAGATTAAAAACAGGCCCTTTGATTGACTTAACCCGTATAAACCGGTTTATTATGGTTTACCCTATTATTATTTTGAACACGACTGTACATGTATTGAAATGTATGGGAAATTAAACATTGTATTTTTAATGCACTTCTTCAAAGTAAACCAGGTGGAAATCATTATTGTTTCGGTGGACTATTTCTGGACTAATTTTTGGCTCAAATTTCATACTGAAAGTCTTAGGAGTTCCAAAGATATTTGATGATATCAAATGTTCAAGCTATAATCCTCACCGAAATGTCTTAATAACTCTGGACTCGTTGAAGGACTATTTCTGAAATTTGGCATGCCGTGTGGACTATTTCTGCACTAATTTTTGAAACCTAAACCAATTCAATAGGCACTTCCGTTTGCTTGCACGAGAGATGAGGATTACAGCTTGACGTCAAGCTGTAATCCTCACCAACCTATAGCTATAACTTTGGAACTGTAAGAGGACTATTTTTATTTATTTAGGACTATTTCTGGACTATTTTTTGGCAGTGTCAAATTACATTTTCATGAAGGTTTCAACGGTGAGGATTACAGCTTGAAGGTCGTAAAAACACTACTTTGGAACTAAACATACCAACCAAATATCAAATGGTACTGTTAGGTCAGTGTTGCTTATGCTATGACAATATTATGAAAAACATGTTTATGAATGACAACGTTATGGTAAAAAACACTTAGGAGTTTAGATCAGTTTCAGTAGTAATATTAGTAATAAAAAATTTCGGAAACCAGAGTGTTATGATCTTCGTCGGTAGTACTAGAAATTGTATGAACGAAAAAAATAGCACCAAAATTTTAGGAAGAGTGATCATTCGGAGACCATTTTCGGAACTTAGACTTTAGATGTGCCAATATGGACGCGAAAAAAATGTAATGATCGTTCATGTGATGTACAGGTACATCACCTGCTTATGCTTATATAAATATTATTTTTATTTAAGCGCATAAATTGCAAAATTCCCATGCCTCCAGCTACCTTGATTCTGGAAAAGCTTATTTTAATCTTCCTATGTTTCTGTCTGTAATGTGACATTAAGCCGTGGCAAAAACTGCTAAACAACCCATATTAAGTCCCATAGAGGCTTTATTGAAGATTTTGTTACGAGCAGTCACGAGGCAATAATAGTCTGACATAAACCTTCAGGGCCAAATACAAAACTATAAAAAATATCTAAAAAAGGTCAGAGGTCCGTGCCGTGAATTTAATAATTAATAAAACTGCCACAGCTGAAATTTAAGAATCAATTATCCTGGCCGGGAATTGAAATCCAAAATTAGAAAAAAATGTCACCCTTAGTATTATAAAACCATCCGATTGTGTTGCTTATAATAATTAACTTCTGGCAAGAAATGTAATAGCGCAAAGGAGTGGAAAGTATTTTAAGACTCATTTTAGGTACTCAAATACGTACGAAAATAACTCCAGTGAGTGATATGAGGACGACTTACACAACAGTGAAACTAATGAGTTCTTGTAAGGTCATTAATATATTTATTTATATTTTCGGGAACCTCATTTACCTAATGAGGGCCTGCTTGTGAAACGGTTAATCTGTTTACGGTCGTGGGACTTGATGCACCTATAGCCGTGAGGCCAAAAATACTGCTCCAAGAAGATCAGAATGCACCTAGCCATACAGCAGAAGTACAGTACCAGTACAGGATCCCGTCTGCAAAAGTAAGTACCAGTACACACAAGGAGACGAGGTAGCCTTTTACGGACTTTTGCTACAAACAGAAGAAAAGAAGATCTGACTCAATCATTGAAGATAGAGCTAGGAAGCTAGGAGCTTCTAAGGAAGAACTTGAGTATTATTTCACTTTGAAATTGAGAGACAATGGGAAACCTGCCTTGGCAAAGATTATATTGCACCTCAGCAATAATTCTGATGCTATACCAGAAGTGACAAAGATTATCCATAAAAAGAAGAACGATCATAATTCAGAGGATAGATATTTGGGGCTATATACATCTCTTCGCCTTTCCAAATGGCTTTATTATATGTTAAGAATATTTCTAGATAAGAAAACTATTCCGGTGTCTTTCCGTGTTATAAAAAACTCTGCGACTTGTTGATGGAGACACCACCATTTGGGAGAACCCGAAACCCTCATCAACGGATTACTGCCGGTCAGTGAAGTTCACATTCATCAAAAAGAGTGCAGACTTTGTAAAGGCAGAGATTCTTTGATATGCAGCGTCAAACATCAGAATTGATACCAACACAGTATAAGATGTGCAGATAAAAGACAAACTTCACATGACAATGATTGAAGGCAAAGTGGCCAACATTGTCGCCGATGTGCCTTCATCAGCGACATGTCGTATTTGGTTGTCAAAATATGTCATTTCACCGTTGCATATGAAGATTAAGTGCATGCAGTGTCTGCTGCATATATCTTATATTATGGACTTCAACTGCTGGAGGGCTCGTGGTGAAGACAATAAATTGAAACAGGTGAAAAAAAATGCCACACAACAGGAGTTTCGTGAAGAGACTGGAATCCTTATAGACATTGTTAAACAGGTATTTTGTCTTATTATCTATTTTATATGTGTTCGTATTATAATAAACTTATATTTTTATTTTTATGTACATAATTAATTATCTTTTCTCAGGGTTTTGGACCAACGAATGATGGGAACACCGCAAGACGCTTTTTCCAGGACTATAAAACGTCAGCAAGAATTACAGGAGTAGATGAAAATTTCTGAATGGATGATCGACATTGAAAATTTCAGAACATACTTCAAAGAGACGGCTGAAATATATGTGCATCTCTATGACTAGTACTATATGCAACTCACTGTATATAATCTTCTGATGCACTTTTGGTATTTTGCCTATTTGTATGCAAAAAAGCATTATTGATACAATATTAACTTAAGTAGTACTTATAATTATAATAAATTTCTTAACTTCTGATCCTTTGTTCTATTTTCCAGGTATTTTATCAGAAGAAGCATCAGAAGCTCGCAACAAAGACTTTAGCATTGCGAGAGAAAGACACGCCAGAAAGACAGGAAGAATAATGACGAACATGGACATTCTTCATGGCCTTTCAATTAGCTCGGATCCACACATTTCTCAAACACAAATATTCTACAAATCTCACCACGAGTTACTATATTGCCTGAAGCAGCTAATTTTCTCAGGGAAGCGTTAGAAATCTTTGAAGAACTTGAGTCCATGGTGGCAAATCCAGACAATATTCAAGATCCTTTGCAATAAAAATAAAGAAAGTATTTTTAGGATTACAGAAAACAGTCCTTTTAAGGGGTCGTCGGATAGGATCATTACAAACCAGTCCTTTTAGGACTAAAATGAACAGCTCTTTTCAGACCTACAAAGTATTCTTATGTTATTCACACAGGAAGTCATTAGTAAGTTAATTAGTTACTCACTCAGGTAAATAATTCACGTGATTTGGGTCGTGATTATTAATGATAGTGAAAGTATACTACATATCACTGGAATGATTTCCTTAAGTACTCATATGAGTCATATGCTTGTCCTAAATCACATATATGTGGCATAATTTGCACGAGACCTTTTTCGGGCGAGTGCACGTTGAAGCAATGATAGAAATATCACCCTTTTTAAGTGACACACGCGGATACGGAATGAAAATGATGGATAATATTTACGAACCGAGAAGTTTACGGCAAGAGCCGAAGGCGATGTCGTAGCGAGGTTCGTAAAGAAGCCTTTTAGAACGAGTAAGGAATATAATTTTTGAGATCCCAAAATCAAGCGGCGAAGTAGCTATTTTGAGGTTAGACTGCGTAAATCATATATTTTTATAATTTTCACTGTTCCAGTTTTATTTTTTATCAAATAAGGTCACGGCACGGACCTTTGAGCTTTTTTAGATGTTTCTTATAGTTTCGTAATATGCCCTGAAGGACAACTTGAAAAAGTCACCCTATAAATGTCAGACGACGTGACTGCTCGTAGATTTATTACAAAAAAAAACCATAAACCCTCTATGGGACTTAAGATGGGTTATTTGTCAGTTTTTACCGCGGTTAAAGGCAACCACTTCAACTTTGACAACGTAACGTTCTTGCGTACGGAAACGATTGAAAAATGTTGTAAGGTTCTTGCGTACATACATTATATTTTCGAAAATAAATTGTCTAGCTACAGTAAGTATGTCAATTTCTTTAAAAAGCTCTCTTAAGGAGTAAGTGCCTTTTAAAATATGAATTGCTCGAATAGCTCTTTTCTGTAAAATAAAAATAGTTTGAATATCCGCTGCTTTCCCCCACAGCAAGATACCATAGGACATGACACTATGAAAGTAACTAAAATATACTAGCCTAGATGTAGCCACATCCGTGTTTTGTCTGTATGTTTATATGTTGTGTGTGCTGTTTCTGGTTCCCAGGACACAGGGTATCCTAGTGTGGGGCCAGAAGCAATGTACTCGTATGTGCCTGTGTTTAAAAAAATATATCTTGTGCATTAGGTACTTAATTAAGTAGGTATGGTCAAACTGAACAAGTATTGTGTTTAAAAAAACATATCTAGTGCATTACTTAATTAAGTAGGTATGGTCGAACTGAACAAGTATTGTGTTTAAAAAACATATCTTGTGCATTAGGTACTTATATAAGTAGGTATGATCAAACTGCACAAGTATTGCATAAATTGAAGGAAAATGTCTGAGAGTAGGAGATGGCAGTTTCATAGTGTTTGAGTAATACCGAGACGGGCTGACCATGACTTAGAACGAAGCACACGATAGGTACAGGTTCGCCTAGTGTGCGCATCACAAGCAAGCTTCCGGACACACCTACCCTCATCAAGTTACCTATTTTTGTTCAAAGGTATTTTGTGTTATTGACAAATAACAACAATAATGACATATATTTTGAACTGTCATTGTCAAGCCGCCAGCTAGTACATAAAAGAGTTTCCATACATAGTCTAATCTCTGAAGAGGTTTGTTATACCTACATGAACCATTTACTACCTACGTAACCAAGTATCGTATTAGGAAAAAACCCTATTCGTTCGTAACTGGTATCGTACAAAGACATTTTTTTCTTCTTTCGTAACTGGTTACGAACCTCCGGTTACGTACACGGCCGAAGGGATCCCGAGTGAATGGTGGTGTGTGTGTGGCAGGCAAATTGTAAGATTCCACATTTTACAAACGGCGTCGTCCGTTTACAAATGCGCGCTGCTATGTAATATGCCGAAGGCAAATTGCAAATTGAAATTAAAATAGCAAATTCTCAGGGCAAAACGCTGCGGTAGCTTAGGTGAAGGGTAAAGAGGGTGAGCGAAGCGAAGCCCTCTTTATCCTTCGTGTTAGGTTGAACAGGTAAGAACAACAAAACATACTAAAAACATAAAGGAGTGTCAATTTGCCTTCGGGAAATTACATAGCAGCGCGCGTTTGTAAACGGACTACGCCGTTTGTAAAATGCTGAATCATACAAATTGCCTGCAACATGTGTATTGGCTAGTGCATCGAAGTGTTGTTCAAGGACTTAGAAGTGACTGTTTTATGCAAAATATCACGTGGTGATATTTATATTTATAGGTGAGGGCGCGGGACAGCCTCAATGCTCTGCTGGCTGCAGCACCACTGACTGATCTGTTTGGTGATGAGTGGAGGCATATTGTGCGAGAATGTGGCAGGTTCTGCGAGATGAAGGAGTGAAAGTGTTGTCTTAGAAATATTATTATTATTATTTTTTGCATTAACATTTTATTTCAGTACCCTTGACATACCTAATAATGTTTAATACTATTTGAATTTGACCTTAATCTAATGTTTAATGTGATTTGATATGTAGTATTTTCTACGAATTTGTAACCTTTGTTCCCTAGCTGTGAAATCGACTTACCTAAATTGATACTGACATTGTATAACTATTAGTTTTTGCACAGCGCGTTGGGTGTATACCTGTAATGTTGTATATCGTACTTGTATATTAAATAAAAATAAATAAATAAATTTATGTTTAAATATAATGAACAACGAACAATATTGGGTGGTAGCCAATGGAACAGTGGCTGTTCCGGCTGGGGTCCGAGCGCACATGTGCGGCGTGGCTGTTCCGGCTGGGGTC
This sequence comes from Argyresthia goedartella, assembly GCA_949825045.1. Classification (NCBI taxonomy): domain Eukaryota; kingdom Metazoa; phylum Arthropoda; class Insecta; order Lepidoptera; family Argyresthiidae; genus Argyresthia; species Argyresthia goedartella. Next base: position 25,916,820 of record OX463812.1, on the reverse strand, counting down.
CGAGCGCACATGTGCGGCGTGGCTGTTCCGGCTGGGGTCCGAGCGCACATGTGTTCCGGCTGGGGTCCGAGCGCACATGTGCGGCGGGTAATAGTGGCTGTTCCGGCTGGGGTCCGAGCGCACATGTGCGGCGGGTAATAGCGGGAAGCAGCTAAAGCACTTAAGACGAGCGAATGGCGACAGAACTCGGCGCGAGTAGGTATTTACCAAAATACAAGCTATCTCAGAGCTATAAGAGCGCAATTGCCTAAATTTTCGGCTGAATTATGCTTTTGGGCGGTAACGTTTTTCTACCCCTAAACCTTTATGGAATAAGACAAATTTGGTCTCATTCGTTTCCACACATCATAAACAATGCTTGTAGTTCTTCCTTTTTTTGAAAATCTGGCTTGATTGGTTAAAAATAAATAAAATGCTGGAGGGTTTTTTTTGGTCAAAAAAGTAAATGTTTAGGTACTTATATTTACTAAAATACAAAATATTTCAAAAAAAAACAAAACGCACGAGCTTAGTTTTTCTAGTATCTCAAACATGTGAAATAATTGTGAAAATCGGACAAGGTTTAAGGGGTGAAAAAGGATGGAAGCTCGCGCCCACACGATTCTCTTAATCTTGTGAAGACAAAAGATGAAGGCAATCTTTTTCAACAGCTATTGGAAGGACTCAGCGTACTTCTCAGAGATAGCGACAAAAAAGACAGCGACTGTTTCATGCATGGTACGAACGTTATGAAGTTACGCCTCTGCCACCCTATCTGAGTAAACGCAGGTTATTGTGACTTTTTATTTATTTATTGGTTGATGTTTCACAGCATAAGCATAGTATTCGATAAAAATATACACTGATATATATAGATAATGGTAGTGGCGAAACATATCCATTATAAATTATGATGAGGATTTTAAGATCATAAAACATACAAAAGGTAATTTTACATTTTGAAAAACAACAACAATACTAACAAAGATTCACGCCTTTTCCGATATGTGATGGCAGAGGCCCACTATGAGCTAGTTATTCAATACTCCATTTTGCGTGACAAGGGGCTAGTCCATTGCCGCAGCTATGAAGTAATGAAAGTTACCTCATGATGTTTTCCATCACCGTTAGAAGGTCCGTATAATGTACTTAAGATAAATGAATTATCTCATTGGTACCTACATGGTCATCGAATCGAACCTGCTCCTGTGAGAGAAGCAAGCGTGAAACACATTAGACCACGGAGAGTTTGTGTGGAAAACAAACAATAGGTAATGTTAAAAATATATAAATAGGATAAATTGTGATTAAGTGTTTGTGTGTGGGTGTACGTGTGTGGATATGAGGTGTCTGTTTCAGCGATGTGAAGTTAGCCCAACACTTCTTAGGAACGTCTCTAAAATTTTAGACGATCTAGACCTTTTTTGGACCCCCCCAAATACGAAGTTTCAGATTTTGACCTCGCTTAGTTTTCGTAAAAAAAAAAAACGTTACAACACCCAGCCCAACACATGCGAGTAAAAAGTTGAAACTCATAGCGTTTTTGAGCCCCCAGGAAATGTTATCAGAATATCTGTATATCATATAGTTTCTGAGAAAAAAAATAAAAACAACGGCAACAATGTCGTCAAGGTAAACAAGCGCATAAGGAATGGAACGCATAAGAAGGTAGAACTTAGCGTTCCATTCCTTATGCGCTTGTTTATTCCGTTCCTTTAGCCTTGTTAGTAATTTTATTTACTTTATTTCTTTAGTTGTGTTATTTCTATAGTCCAGTCGCCTATCATCATTCACTTTCTTCATAAATTCTGCCAAAAATATCACACAGGTTTTCATAGATAATCAATGGACAATCAGACGATGACACTTCAGCCCAGTTTCTTGAATCAAGCTTCTCTCAAACTCATTTATTGCTAATCACATACCTCTTGTCTGGGTCCCGTACGTAGTTTCGAACGACGTTGTAGCGACAAACATTGTGGCGAAAAAAAATCAGGGTGGTACGCTGAAGCGAAATATTATTGCAGTGAAATCCACGAGGTCGAAAGACACCGCAGCGAAAACGTTGTGGCGAAAAACTTTCGGCGCCTAATACCCTGGGGCGAAAAATTATTGAAGCGAAATCCACTAAACATTGTAAACATAAGCATTTACATACAGGCACATACATTGCTCCTGGCCCCACACTACGATACCCTTTATGGTGGGAACCAGATACAGCGACGGCACACACATATAGACATCGAAGACCTAGGGTTTTTTTTCTGTATCCCCAGCCGGGGATCGAACCCGGGACCTCGCGCATGGTAGTCAGAGCCACAACCGTGGAGCCACAGAGGTCTTCATTGTGTCGAAAAGTATTTGTGATCACTAGCTTAGCGCTCACGAGGGACGAAACACTATTTGCTTCACATTATGAAAAACAAATAGTTTTTTATGAAATCGCAATAATAATCAAAAATGTCAATTTAGTCAAGTTAGCAATGTTTGTCGCTGTATCATTCAATTCAATCATTCGACCTCGTGGATCTCGCTTCAATAATTTTTCGCCCCAGGGTATTACAGGGTATGACGACCCGAATGGCTGAGTCGACAGTGACGCTGCCTACGAAACCAAGGGTCCCGGGTTCGAGTCCCGGTGGGGGCAAATATTTGTTTGATGAGAACGGATGTTTGTACCCTAGTCATGGTTGTTTATCTATCTAAGTATAGTATTTATCTATATAAGTATGTGTATCGTTGTCTAGTACCCAAGATACAGGGAATCCTAGTTTGGGGATCTAGATCAATGTGTGTAAATGGTGTCCAAAGTATTATTATTACTTATTATATTATTATTATTACGCGCTGAAAGTTTTTCGCCTCAACGTTTTCGCTGCGGTGTCATTCGACCTCGTGGATTTCGCTGCAATAATATTTCGCTCCAGCGTACCACGCTGAAAGTTTTTCGCCACAACGTTTTTCGCTACAGCGTCGGTCGAAACTACGTACGGGACCCCTCTTGTCTCCATTACCACACGGTTTATTTTTCTCCTGCACAAAATCGAGTCGAAGGCCTATCATATGATGGTCAGACAGGTTGCAGGTGAGCATGTTTGTGTCGGCGAAGTCTCGAGTTGCCCATTCACTATAGCCTCACGCGTTATCTCTGTTGAGGGAATCGCACACTGCAGGCGCAGTCCACACTACAGGTTTTTGTATCGGTGATGGTGCTATTCATTTTATAACCGAGCAAGTCTAGGTTCATGTTGTAATATATCTACAGGAGCGATGCAATCAAACGACCAGCTAAACTGAGACTGGCTTTATTGACAGAACGCGGTAGGTACACAATATGTATAACTACCCACATACATTACATCCTCCCACACTTAATCTAGAAACACCTTATAATTATTACATAGTAAGTATAACATAGCAGTGTCTCAATACTCCATTTTGCGTGACAGGGGGTTAGCCCATCGCCGCAGCTATGGAGTAATGAGTATTACATAGCACAGAGTAAATTATATGTTACATAGTATCATCATCTAAGATAGAAACATTTTCCTAAATATTACACAGAAACAGCAACAGTAAACAGCATAGTAAGAACCAGCATAAACTTTAATCTATTTCAAAACCATAACGAGTGGGTGGACGTCGGGCGCGTAAGGGCCGGCTATCTACTAGATAATTCTGCGGTGGCGGTGTAGATATCAGCGACGCGCGCGCAGAGCCCTCTCGGACGGAACCTGGGACCGCGGCCGGCGAGAGCGGCCCAGTTTCCTGCTGTGCCTGCGCAACCGGTGACAAGTAGTGACAACGCAGTCACTTCGACAGGTGCCGATGTTGTTGGTTCTATACCCGCTTGACAAGTCGGCCGCGCTTGTATAGTTTCCGGCATGTAGGCTATACTCTGATCTTTGATCCGTTGATCGACATGCCTCTTGTGTATACTCTCTCCCTCTCGCACTCTGTAAGACAGCGGACCTAGCCGAGTTTCGATAACCCCCTTCTTCCAATAACATTTATTGTTCGCATAAACCCTAAATAATACTTCCTCCCCCGTTGCAAATTCCCGCGTTCCCCGGTTACTTACTGTATGCGCCTCCATTTGCCTGCGCTGTGCCGCTCGCACGTGTTCAGCAGGGTCGGGGCGAAGAATGTCAAAACTAGTTCTCATAATTATTTTCGTCAGCAACTCCGAAGGTGTGCGCCCCGTAGTGGTATGTGGTGTACAACGATGCCTCATCAAAAACGTCTGCAATGCTACATCCGCGTCGCATTTATCCCGTGCTGCTTTCCTCAGGCACATTTTGACTAATTTTACGGCATTTTCTGCCGCGCCATTACTGCTTGGCTTGTAGGGTGACAACAACTTTTGTCTTGTTTAAAAATTGCAGCTAAAGGCTTGCAATCAGTTATCAGCACAAACCGTCTACCGAATACGTAGTGGTGAAATTTCTGCACCGCATAAATGATGGCGAGCCCCTCGTGGCATATCTGCGCATAGTTGCGCTCAGCTGGCGAGAGCGCACGCGAGGCATGCGCGACCGGCCGCTCCTCGCCGGCCGCGCCCGCGCGCTGCATCAGCACTGCCCCCACTCCGTACGGAGACGCGTCGCAGTACAACCTCAGCTCCGACTCAGGGTTGTAATGTATCAACACTGGCCACTTAGCTAGCAACTGCTTCACCTTCTCAAAAGCAGCATTACAATCCGTGGTCCACTCATAAACCACACCTTTTTTTAATAAATTGTGCAACGGATGCAGCAATGTACTTAGGTTTGGTAGAAACTTACCATAATAGTTAATAAGGCCCAAGAATGCTCGCAGGCGCGACACGTCGTTAGGTACCGGTGCGTTGACTATGGCATCTATTTTTTCTATTTCTGTGTGTAAACCGGTCGCATTAATCATATAGCCTAAGTACGAAACTGCCCTTTGGAAAAATTTGCACTTTTCTGGCGCTACCTTCAGACCGGAATCACATAGAATCTTAAATACCTTGAACAGCCTACTGTAATGGTCGGTATCACTCACACCGGTTACTAAAATATCATCTAAATAAACCACTACGTATTTCAATTTTAGTAAATTCTCTAAGATTCGTTGGAATTTACTAACTGCGCATTTAACACCAAACGGCAATCTATTGTAATAAAAGTTACCCCTGTGTGTCACTATAACACACAACATTCTTGACTCAGGTGACAACATCACCTGTTGATAAGCCCTGCATAAATCTATTTTACTAAATAACTGCCCTCCCTGTAGCGTGGCAAAAATGTCATCTATGCGCGGTACGGGATATTTATCATCTACTAAAACTGGGTTTAACGTTATTTTAAAATCACCGCATAAACGTACTTCGCCGGAACGTTTGATGACTGGAACTACAGGAGTTTTCCAATCGCTGGTCTCTACTGGTGAAATTATGCCCTCACTAACCATGCGTTCAATTTCGCCCTCGATTTTATCTTTTAGTCGGTAAGGTACCTGCCTTGGTCTACAAAATACCGGCTGTGCGTCGGCCGATACGCATAAACGCACGATGCCTTTGTTGAAAGTTCCTATACCTGGGGTAAATACATTAGGATATGTACCTTTGAGTTGCTCGAGTACCTCCTTATGACGTAACTTGTTGTCCTTGACCCCGGCTGCGCCTGCACACTCCGCCGATACCGAGACCGCCAATACGTCATCTGTTTTTCTACATTCTATGCCCAACGTTGACATCCACCGCCTACCTAGCAATGCCGGGCTATCTTTCGCACTCACAATGATCAACTCTAAATTGTTTACAACTTTATCTTTATACATCACGGAACATTTAATCATACCTAACGGTTGCACACTTTTTCCACAGTACATATGCAGTTGAATTGTTGTAGGTATAATCTTCATATGAGAAAAGTGCTTGTGGTATGTCGCGACTGGGATCGCGCTCACACCTGATCCACTGTCCAGCTGCATGTACAGTTCCGTACCGTTGACCAGCACCTATACCAAGGACGGTCACTCGCACTACCACCCTGAATTACGTATACCGGCACGTCGTCGTCCTCGTCGTATTCGTCACTGTAATTATGATTTTCGATGTCACTGTACGAATATTGATCGACAACCACATTGTTCACATTTCTACGCATTTTACACACTTTAGCTATGTGCCCCTTTTGTGAACACACATAGCAAACTGAGTTTGCAAAACTGCATCTTCCTTGCTGGTGGGTGCGCGCGCACCGACCACACTGCGACAAGCGCGTCGCCGCCGCCGGGCACCGCGGCCCGGGCTGCCTGGTGCGTGGGGTGCCCGCGCCGCCGCCCCCGCTGCCGCCGGCCGCGCCGGAGCTCCAGGCCCTGGCGTGCGGGGCCGCGCTGGCGCGCACCGCGTGCACGCCCTCGCTGCTCGGCGCCGCCGCCACCACGTCCCTCGCTCGCGAGTCTCGTTCCGCCGCCTCCAACGACAGCGCCAGCTCTGTCGCGCGGCTCAGTGTCAGCTTGTCCTCGGCCATCAGTCGGAACCTGATGGCGTCGCTTCGCAAGCCGTACACCAGCTGGTCGCGTAGGTTCTCCTCCAAGTACTCCAGTTTGACGAAGTTGCAATCTTTCGCGAGCTGCCTCAATTTTGCCAAGTATTCATTGAGCAGCTGCCCCGCCCCTTGTTTGCAACTGCGAAAACCGATCCGTTCCGCGACCTCGGACCGCTTTGGCGATAAATGAACTTTTAATTTGGTTACAATATCTTCAAACGGCACTGAATCTGGCACTTCTGGGTAACACAAATCGATGATCAAGTCCAACGCGTCCGGCCCGACGACCGCCACGAGGTACTTGGTGAACTTCTCAGACGCAACTCCGTTCACTTCAAACCACGCACGTAACTGTGTGATGTAGGTGGCCCACTTCCCCGTACGCACATCGGACTCCTTAAAATTGCATTTAGATCCCATCTCGTTAGCCAATATGTAATATATATACTGGAGCGATGCAATCAAATGACTAGCTAAACTGAGACTGGCTTTATTGACAGAACGCGGTAGGTACACAATATGTATAACTACCCACATACATTACACATGTCTCCTATAACGACTAGATCGTCCGATGTAGGTATGCTCTTTAATAATCTGTATAATTCGTTTATGAACCGCAACTTGTTAGTTTTTGGTGGCCTGTATGTGTCGTCAGTAAGTGTAGGGTTTCATTTCTCAATTTAATTTTCCCGTGTACTTGCTTGCACCCACTGCGGCTTTCTCACTTTCTTTTCTAGCAGACCACTTCTTAATATCTAATTTAGATGCGATATGCAAAAGACATCCATCATGTTTGTGCGCATGTAGTGAAGAAAGTTCGAAAGCTCCATCAAGTCATCTTCTATATTTTTCTTTTTAACTTCTTCCAGGTTGTTCATCTCCCAAGATTGCGCCAAACAAATCTAGCACGCTGCATTCGATCTTACGTTAGGAGAGAGGAATGTTTTTACTTTGGCATCAACCAGGGTGAGCATTAGCTTGTGACTCACCATATTGCTATCACAATCAGATGGTTGGAGAGCTGATATCTCAGCATTGACTCTTTCATTATCTTCCTTCACCAATGTTTCACTTTCTTTAACAAAAGTGAACTGTACTGGACGATACGCTGCTAAGCAAGGTTTCGGGTTCTTCCAAACTGTTATGTCTTCACACGTCATCTTCAGTGGTGATAAGTCATGAAGATACTAGAGTCATCTTGTGTAGAATCCATCTTCTGTTTATATATGCTTTGGCTGGATGCTCCGTCGAAACCGTATTTTGATATTAAAATTAGTCCTTTATTTTGTATACTTTCTGACAAAGACATAATTATTCTTTTTGCTTTTAAAGCTTACAGTTACATTTTTGCTGCGGAATCTGTCACCGTAATTGTTTTTTTCGGTTCAGGTGGAAAGCACACATTCTTCTCTATTTGCCTGCAGTAATTCTCGAATTGCTGCATGCATGAATTACCATTTTGACCATTTCAGAGATATTAGTAAATGAAGTGCTTTTTGGGGTGAAAACGTTTCTTCACTGGTTGGTTTTGTAATTAAATCTTGAAGATTTTTGATTGATTCTGGGTGCTTCATCATATATTATATCTTCAGCTATCATCATTTATTTATTATGATGAACTATTTAGTCTTACTTTTAGTTAAATATGTCAAACATGCAGAAACTACTACATCACGAAACCTTAGATAACCAACAACTAACACATGCATACACACAGGCAGACTGTTGCTTTCTCATGTACACAACAACTAATGTGGCTCTCATATTATTTATGATAAAACTAAATTCAACACTCCGCTTCTCAAATGTTTCCTTACTTGATAATGGATAAAGTCGACTTGGCGGGTGATTTGGATAACTCCCTTGTAATCAAGTGCTATTCAATAAATCTGCCCGAAGAGTGTGAGAGCCAAATTCACGCAAATTCAAAACTAAAATTACTTACTTATAATATTCGCAGCATCAATTTACACTTTTATGAATTTCAGGTTTTACTTAAGAGACTTCGTATAATCTTCGATATCATTATACTCAAGTGTTGGCTTGGTGAGCATACTCTGGTTCCTGTGCTGGATGGATACACAGCATACAGATCTACAGTATATTTCAACAAAGCCGGTGGTGTTGTCGTTTATGTAAGAAATCCCATAAGCGCGTCCATGTTCAAGCCTAACTTTAATGGCGCTAACTGCATTATTCTGGAACTGCCCAGAAATACAAATATTATCGCAATTTACCGTTCACCATCAGAGACCCCAAATAAATTTCTTAACTCGCTTCAAGACCTTTTAAGTAGCCTTTCAGGTTCCGGGCCAGAACAGACAATAGGGACTTATCAGGCACAGGCCGGTTGTCTTAAATATTATTTAAAGGAATGGCAAGCCATTACTAGTGATAGTAGTCATGTTGTCAAAGGATACAAAATCCCATTCATTGATATTCCCAATCAAGGTCCTAACTACAAACCAAAACAATCACCTCCCGAAACTGATATGCGATACTTGGATTCTGAGATATTACGGCTTATTCGTCGATGGGAACCAACTTTATGTCAAATTGTATCAAGTGTTTTCCTAATAGGTATCTATAAGTGATGGAGGCAAACGGTTTATCCTTAACCTAAATAAACTCAACAAATTTGTTAAGAGTGACCATTTTAAAATGGAAGATACAAAAACGGCGACCAGACCTTGATTTATGGTGAATTTTGATTTTAAAGAGGTTTTTTTTCATACCAATTCATGAGGATCATTAAAAAATTGGGATATCAATATAAAGTTTCGAGTTCTGCGCCGTTAATTTTTACTAAATTACTAAAGCCCGTTGTTGCTCATCTTAGATGTCGCAGTATTGTATCCGTCCAGTATTTAGATGATCAATTGTGTATAAGAAAAAATTACGAAACTTGCCGCAGTCATTTTAACGAAACCATTTCCCTGTATTCAAGACTAGGGTTTGAAGTAAACTACAAAAATAGTAATTTAGCTCCAAGTAAATCATGTCGGTTTCTAGGTTTTATGCTTAATACAGGGATTTCATTGAATTGATATTTTTTGTAGCACTAATGCTATGTTGAATACAAATTCATTATCGATTAGAAGTTTTTAAGGCAGTCTAACTGCAAGCTGCCCGGCCGTTTCTTACGGTTGGGCACAAACCAAATCGCTAGAACAATGAAAATCCAATTATGGGGATTCCAAGTAATGTACGTGATGATTTATTAAGAAATCATATAATACTATCAAAACTAATATGTTTGCACGACTGTTCTGAAAATGGGGTGAGAAAAAAAGCATATTTATTTTCGCATCATATGTGAAATCATCTGTTAATACAGAAGCAGCAGGCTATGAATCTTGAAATATTGTCACGGAATGGGAACTTAATATTGAGTCGTTTTACAAGATTGTATACAATTTTGGAAAACCCCAAACTGACTTATTTGCTTCAAGAAGAAACCAAATGCAAAAAATATATCTCTTGGAAACATGATCCGTTTGCTTATAATATCGACGCTTTTACCGTAAACTGGAGTAATTTCAACATCCTTCATTCATTTATACATTCCCTCAATTTGCTCTCGTCTTAAAAGTCCTACAAAAAATTAAAACCGACAAAACAACGGGAATCGTAGTTGTGCCGTATTGGCCTTCACAGCCTTGGTTTCCGATGTTCAATTCCCTATGGAACAGTACACATCTAGCTTTAAACAGTGGTGGGAATACTGTACCAAAAGGGAGGTTGATCCGTTGGAGATAGGTGTGCATAATGTACTAGAATTTCTAATTTTCGTTACGAAAAGGGCTCATCGCATAGCACTCTCAATAATCACAGATCAGCAGCGATTATTATTATAATTATTATTTTTATTATTAGCTTTATCCCTTATTTTTAGAAATAAGGTGGGTCAATACGAAGCTGTATGGAGATTGAAACCCAGTTTTCCGAAATATTCGGCAACCTGGGATACTAATGTAGTCCTAGAAAAACTTGCCGAAAAATTTCTAAACAGTTTGCTAAGTTTGGAGGACCTGACGAAAAAGTTAGTTATGTTGTTTGCTCTGGCTACTGGACAACGGTTACAGACAAAATTATAATTTCCATAACAGAGTTGATTAAAATATCTGCTATCGGTAAAAAACACCTGTTTTAGATCTCCCTTGCCTTTTCCCTTCTGGCAACGTTCATCTATCTGTCCAGCACAAACGCTGAGACCTGTAAATAAAACTAGCTCGTTGGATAAAACGAAGTTTAGATCATTGTGGCGTTGATACTAGCGCCCATAGCACCACCCGTGCAGCAACATCTGCAGCTAGTCGTAGGGGTGCAAGTATCGAAGTCATTAGACAAGCGGCTGGGTGGTCTAGTAGATCAGCTGTATTTGCAAGTTTTTATGATAGGCCGGTTATAGATTCAAGATTTGCGAATGCAGTTAATGAGGAATGACTTAATTGCGACTATGTGTTGAAATATGATTATAAGTTATTTTTTGTTATAACCTAATAATGAGATAATAAACCTGTTGCCTAGTTGAAACAACACGTGTTAATAAAAAAAAATTACATAGGATTTGTTTATTTATTTTTAGCTACAAAATTGATAGCCTTTGAACATCAACATAGTGAATTATAAATCTCGGAGGCGAAGCCAAGATAATTGTATGATTAAACGAACTTACCTGAAGTGAAGTTCGATCTTAATCATCTTGGCTTCGACGAAGAGATTTAGGATCCCTCCCTTCCCAAAGTTAAACCCCCTAAAATCAATGTTGTAGTTCTATTCAGATTGATTTTTTGTATATTACGTTTAGCTTTGAACTAAATGAAGACAACGCCTAGATTTTCACTCAAAACACTGTGCGAATGGGTGGTGACGTTTGCAGGCAGGTTTACATGGTGAAATATAAATCTATTCGACGAAGCCAAGATAATCAAGATAGAACTTCACTGTGATACAGGTAAGTTCGTTTGATCAATCAAATATATCCTAGGCAAGTTATCAGATAAAATACTATTAATAATCCCTGTCTTTTAAAAATATAAAAAACATATGTAGGTATTTCTGTTTGACGAGATCAAGCTGTCACCACAGTATTACTGCTCCATCTTCGCATTGAAAGGCCCTAATATGTTTTCGTATGCCTCTAACTCTCATGGCTCTTATAACTGAGATTCACATTTTCACCTTCAGACATTATACACATATTATATGTTTGAGAATACGCTTTTCCCCATTTCTCGTTAAGCTTTGATGCGGTTTCTTTTTTTTAAAGTGTTTTATTCAGTTCCTAGGGCTCCATTGCATGAAATGACTAGTGGGATGAATGAGGCTCTTAGGTCTTTAGCTGCTCGGTCATATTTTGAGTGTTTCTCTCGGTTATGTCTCTGTGCTGTTTTTTGCCAGGTGAGGTTGCTGTAAGAGGAACCGTCAGCTTTCCTTGTCAGTTCCCAAACACTGTTTAGTAACCGATTACCTATGAATGCTGGTTGATTTATATTTGCGTCTTGCATTATGGGTTCTGTTGTGCCAGTTCCCCAGGGTCGTTCGGCCCAATTTTTACAGTAGTTTCTGTGTTGATCATGTCTTTTTTTTTATTAATCCTCATTCCTTGCAGTTTAATGCGTGGTTTAGGTCGAAATTATTCTCTCCGCATCCATCGCAGGCCTGAGGGAGGTTTGCAAGTTCGTGGGCATATCTAATAGCTAAAGCATCCCTAAACTGGATAGCTGTGAGATCAGAGTTATTTACGGTGGTCGGGATGATAGTAAACCATTGTGAAGAGTTCGTTTCGACGACTCTTTTGATACATCTTTTCATTTTATTTGGTAGTTTAGATATTATGACATTATTTTTCCAGCGTCTCTCTTTTGCCGTGATAGTTTTTGTGCTTTGATAGTATTTGTAGCATGAGTTTGATGGGCTGGTAAGTCTAGATTTTCGTCAGATTTGATGACATTTACTATGCGTATATCGAAGAACGCTTTCCTTGCCGGTTCCCAAATTCTTTTTAGTAACAGATGACCTATGAGTGCTGGTTGATTTATATTTGCGTCTTGCATTATGGGTTCTATTGTGCCAGTTCCCCAGGCTAGTTTGGCCTAATTTTTACAGTAATTTCTGTGTTGATCATGTTATTTATTTATTAATCCTCATTTCTTGCAGATTAATGCGTGATTTAGGTCGAAATTCTTTTCATTTTATTTGGTTGTTCAAATAGCAATCCAACCATCGATGACGTCCCATTGCAAAATATTGACGTACGGCATCCCGATCTTCTAAGGCCACGTCATTGAATATGATAACGCTGTCCTCTGCGGTCTTTTTCGGTGGAACCACATTGCTGTTATCGCTGTACGCGTGAAACGGTAAATCACCGCTTTGTTCTAGGACTTTGCTCATAAATGTATACTTTGGCTGATGTAGGGATTTGGAATATAGATAGACAATGTGAAATTGTATACCGTTCGGTTCGAGGAGTAGAGACAACACAACGTTCGTTTTGTCGCAATTGGAAGGTCACCTTACGCTGTTCGACAGTAACGGACCTAGTTTGACATACTTTTGACGTGTTACATCATTCAAAATGCTCCGATCACTAATCGGCAGGGACGTGTTTAGTTTTTTAAATTTCATTTTTTTGTGATGATTACAGACGTCAATCGTGTTAGTCGTAAACGTAAATGTAAACCAGGTGCAGGCTTCCTTAATAGTTTGATTAATAATCTACCATTCGAATTGCACATATCCGGTTTCAACAATTGTGGTCCCGAAACTAAATTACAAAAAACGTTGGCTCGCAACGATCTCGGTGTGAATCCGCTCGATGAGAGTTGTAAATTACTCGCGTAACGAATCGTTGAACACACGTCATCAGGCTCAGCTCAATGACATAATTAAATATTTGAATAGTGATATGATAAAACTATCGAACCGTGACGGTAATGATTTGATTGATATCAGTCTAAACGTCAACACCTCAAAGTGTATGATGTACTCACTAAAGAGGGATATTTGCTTAGGCAAACCGAACACAATCGGAAAGCTGTTCGGATACTCACCAATTACTCTGAAGGCAAATAAGGTGCATTGGTCCGATCGCTCGATTGACATACTGATTACAAACACTTTAGAATAGAGTGCAGTATTACGCAGGGTTCATTCATAAACAAAAAACCGTCTCACGTTACACGATTTTTTGCCGGATGTACCACCGGGTTACCAGATTATTGAAAGACCTTCAAATATTATTTACTTACCAGTTAAAAAGTGTAGCATTATATAGCGCATTGAAGTGCGTATAATTAACCACCACGGTAATTTAGTCAACTTTAGGGGTGAAAACATTTATGCAAACACAAGTATCAGTAGCCTACCTCCCATTAACCGCTACCCTCTCATTGGGTAAACAACTCGACAGCAAACAAAGAAATTAAACAGAGAAAATATAGCATTCTTACAATCCATCCGTTTTAAAGTATGTCCTTGTCATCGGCAGCTATATTCGACATTTTGGTGAGAAGGTGGTATTTGAGTAGTATTAGTATTTTAGATTATAGAGAGCTTCAAGTTCCACCCCTAGACTCCATACAATGATTTGTACAAAAACAATGATATCATAGGTACACATTTGCATTAATCGCCAAGACTTGATTGTGTTACCGAGTCGAAGTTCAATTTTGATGGAGGGTACTATGAAAGATTTCCTCATGGTGAATAATGGACCAGCGTTTCTATTCCAAGACATTCGTTACGAGTTGAACGGTGTAGAGATTTATCAAACGAGAAATTGTGGAATCACTTCCGTCATGAATGGTCTCGTCTCCTACAGTAAATATATGCATTATAGTTTTGAAGATGTCGGGTGGCAACACACCGGTGGAAACACATCGACTTCAGTTTGACCATACCGCTTTCACATTTGTTGGGATTCGCACAAGACTACAAGAAGGTTATTATGAATGCGAAACATGATAATTAATCGCGCCAGCACCGATGTCAACGATATAGAGTATAAGGACGTCATCAAGGACGCTAATGTCGAGATAACTCGCGTCACATGGCGGATTCCCGTCATAAAAGTGACCGATAAGGAGAAGCTGCGTTTGATGACGTATATCGAGGGGAGTATACCTAATCCGATAGCGTTTCGTACTTGGGAGTTGTTTGAATATCCTGCGTTACCTCCCGCTCAAAGAAATATTTGGTCCATCAGTCAAGTCAAGTCTAGTCAATTCAAAGTTCTTTATTACTGTAGATATTTACATATAAATAGCAAACGCCATTTTTTGCCCTTTCTCTACATTGGATCACTGTGGGAGAAGACGGGCCAGAAACTCCCACAGATTGATTTTTAGATCGCTATAAAAATTGGTTGTGCCTAACTAATACAAATATTATAATACTAATTATTATGATTAATGAGCAGGAATAAATAATAATAAAATCATTATCAGCAAGGTCTGGTTTGAGCTAGAGTAACCCCATGCAGTCTTGTCATTTAAGTAATCTTGAACATTAATATCCCTTTTTCGACAAAGTCGCTTTAACATGCTGTTTAAATTGGTCAAATGGCAATTTAAAATCTCCAGATTATATTGTTATATTGTTGTAGAGAATGCATTGCCCCTTGAAAGAATTGCTAACCTTCGCGAGTCTAAACCAGTGCGCAACTAGTCTGTGATTATTTCTTGAGTAAACATTACAGCTATCGCTAAGTTTGGAAAAGGTTGTAAGGTTCTTGCGTACATACATTAAATTTTGGAAAATAAATTGACTACCTACAGTTAGTATGTCAATTTCAAATTCTTATTCCCAGAAACTTAGTATCATTTACTACTTCTAACGTGTTGCTGTCTAACCCCTTAACTGGACACAACTTGCCTGATTTTGGAAGAGATAATTTGATACACTTGGTTTTACCAGCGTTTAACAATAAATTATTAAATGTGAACCAATTATAGGTTAAAGACTAATACTAATACACCATTAACATCATCAAAATCTTTTTGTCTTTCAATTTTGAAGACCATTGAAGTATCATCAGCAAACAACACTACAATTTCTCCACCATGAAAGGCAGATCGTTAACATATACCAGGAATAAGAAAGGGCCTAATATGGAACCTTGTGGAACGCCAATTTTACACCCGATCCATCAAATTTAACGCCGTTGACTTCTGCCTTCTGAATTCTATTGTTTAGGTATGATCTCAGTAGATCCAACGCTGCGTTGGATCTACTGAGATCATGATAAATCATCAAGTCGGCAATGCAAATAGAGAAGCCACGTTTCGTCCTCATTGGCTTTCAAACGACCCGCCGCATTAAAAAGAACAATGATTTGAGCTTATTCGATCATACTAGTATTATGAACTGTCGGGTGTATTTGAACAGTCACTAATAATCTTACGATTCGTTTTTGGCAGACTTTGACATAAACAGTTTCCCATTGCTGTTTGACGCCTTTTCCAATTTCCAAATGGCTTACTAAAATGTGAATATACTAGTCCTCAAATAAACTACTCTCACTACAAAACTCAATCGCCATTGATTATCATCAATACATCGAGACAACTCGACAGCTACAACTCGGGAGGTGGCGCTGTTGATATTAAAGTCTAGATGGAATTAAAAAATAATGTATCCTCAAACACCACCGCCTACTGTTTGGTTATCAATGACACGTTGTTCGAGTACAACACGATGTCCAATACAAAACGTAAAGCCATTCAGTAGCACTTTACATTTGACCGTCTTCAAGGTGAAACGTACGCAATAAGTGATTTATAAATCACGATAAAAAGCATTATTTCGATACATTTCTACCTTCATACACACCACCAATTGATTGATTTGGTGGCGCCCACAATAACCACAAAAGAGTATGAACTCTAGCCAAAGAGCATGTAACCTTTTTGGCATACTTTATTTTAATTACAGATGAAACAATTGCATTACGAACTAACGACAATAAACAAATACACGTGACTATTCTCAGTGACTAACTCGTCGTTAAATGAATCGAATGGCGCTCTTTGATTGGTGCAAATGGCCGGTCACTGTCGTCTCGCGCACTCGCGCCAAATCTTGCAGTGGCTATTTGCACGATAAAAGAATATGATGTGTTATTTTACACGCTAAGTTATAATTAATGATACTGGGTATGGAAGCTCGAATTCTGTTTTTTTGAGGACCTTGTGTTGAAGCTGTAAAACGTGAAATGGTGATAAGATGTAAAATTCGTGGTCGAGTTAGTAAATTAGGTGGCAATGTATAAATAAGAAGGGCAAGTAAAAATAATTGTTGATCTTTACTTGACGCTTTCCATAGAATATTTAGTTGGCGTTGAAAAAACGACGAATAAGTTTATTAGTGGCTATCTCATTTTCCCATTGCTTCGTTATAAAATGAGAAGTTAGATCACGTGGCCTATAAAAAAATCTGTGGCTTGACTTATAATTTCCCAATTTATAATGCTTTTGCGATATCAGGAGCCTGTACATATATGTTCTGTTACCCGCGCCCCATTATTGTTCGAATACTCTGCATAGTGTGTAGATGTGGTCACCGGTGGATATTTTGCGAAGAAATGCTGCAAAAAAAACTAGACGAGACAAGAAAGTAACTTGGGAACTACCCCAACTACCCAACTACCTCGTCTAGTTTTTTTTGTAGGTAAGTGGCGTAAATGCGATATCCAGTATCGCACATTGTTATAAGACGATAGTCATTGGTGTCTTAGACCGTTTCATTCCGGTACACAATAACAGCTCAATGACAATTACATGACGATTACGGTCAACATTGTCTAGTACCCAAGATACAGGGAATCCTAGTTTGGGGCTAGATCAATGTTTGTAAATGGTGTCCAAGGTATTATTATTATTATTATTACATTAGATATCCAATATCTGACGATTTTATAATCCCATTCCCTTTGTTGATTAACTTAATTATTGTGCTTACCAATTGACATAATTTTTAACATAATTGCCTAAAAAAAATTCTCCGAACGCCAAATATTAGATATCTAAAGTTGACCGTTATCGTAATGTAATTGTCATGGAGCTGTTATTGTGTACCGGAATTGGGCCCCAGGACGACCTCTGTGGCGCAGCGGTTATGGCTCTGCTTACCATGCCAGAGGTCCCGGGTTCGACCCCCGGCTGGGGGTTAAGAAGAAAAACCCAGGTCTTGGATGTTTATATGTGTGTGACGTCGCTATTTTCTTGTTCCCACGACACAGAGTATCCTAGTGTGGGGCCAGATGCAATGTATGTGCCTGTTTCTAAATGTTTATGTTATGTTTTTTCTATCCAAGCACTCACTGTACATTGTTTTGGCGATTACCTGTATTCCTTTGTATAGTTCCGGGACCGAGTGCTGTTCTATTACGCATATGATTGATAAAGAGACGTATCCGATCCCAGAACGACAGCGTTCCGGTCCGACTTGTCTTAATTAACATACTCCACAGTCCGGTGAAGTCGGAACGACGACAAGGATCGAGGAACGAGAGAAATAGCAACTCCACGTGTCTGGCCGAGTCGGACGTCGTCGGTGCGACGAGGTTCGAAGAACGAGCCGAGCGCTTCATCTTTCCGATTCCGCAAACTCTCCGTCTCTGTCTCACATTCCGTCCCCGACATATCGTGAACATGATAGATTAAAATGTGACTTATGATCGAGAAGTTTAAGTCGAAAATTCAAAAACCGTGGAAAACCCTTATAAAAAAATCAGTACCTCTAATTGCCACATTTATTATCGTGATATTTATCACGATAGGCAAATACATATTCGAAAATGTGGCGCAAAAAAGTGGCACTCATAAATCCACTGGAAATAAATGCCATTAATAGCCATTCAAACTGGCATGGTTGTTTGTCCTGCTCCATTCAATAACATTTAGGTATGGGCAGTAAAAGTAGGTATATACATTTTTTATCACTAAAATGGCTAGTGTCAATTGTGAAGGTATATCAATTGCTTGGTTGGTAGTAGCGGTTTTGCGATCCGAAGTGCCGGAACCATCCGATAGACAAGAACTATCGGACTCGCTGGCCCGGCTATACTCCACGGAACGAGACGAGATCGTTAGACTCCGACTCCGCGGAGGGCGTACGAGATCGTTAGACTCCCGCGTCTCCTAGAGTCGGAGTTTACTCCACGAAGCATACTAACGGAACCATGTCCGAACCGAAGATGACACGTTCCAGGTTCGATCACTTCAAAGAGAAGATTGGGGCATCTTTAATGACTGATTATATTTTCTACACTCAGAGAAAAATCGGCTAACAAAGCGACAATAAAAGCTTTGTTAGAATTTTATTGTTACAGCACGTAAGTGCATCGTCGCTGCAGCTAAAGGCCCATAGTTGCTGTGGCAACTTTTTTATTGTTGAAATTATTTTTGTTATTTTAGTTAAAGACACGTAGATACGGTAACTATGTTAAAAATGTTTAAACGGGATAACAAAGGCATGTTGTCAACTTATCAACGTTATGAAGTGATATTGTAGCAAAGTTTAATCTATCAAAATAGGCGTTGTTACTATGGCTAAATGGTGTTGTTGACACGGCAACGTTATGAAGTGATGTTACAGCATAGTTTAATCTATTAAAATAACAGTTGTTACTACGGCTAAATGATGTTATTGATACGGCAACGTTATATACTAACAAAATACGAAGTAGATGTTTTGACAAAGTATTTTTAGATAAAATTACAAAGTGACGTCTTATAATTGTTCTCGCAAGCGCAAACTGTTTCTCCTATTCTGCCAGTTTCAACGTGGATGTCGTGCAGAGAAGTAGTGTTTGTACTCAAGAGTGATATGAAATATGGCATTGGAGACTTTTTTAACTGAAAATAAACTGCGGCATCTGCTGCAGTCTATGCTGGGTAAGTAACAGTGCCCTAATACAATTATGAGGTTCATTTATTTATTTATTTATTTATTCATGTCGTTGACCCGTTGTCGTTGTCGTTCACCGTCTTGAATCCAGAAACCCACCAAACAAAATCGCGATAAATCTGCTGCAAGAAGAATCCAACCTCATGCAACAATGGTCGCAACAATGGAACTCAACAATGGCCGGCAAATTAGGCTCAGATCTTGTTCCAGGCTCCAAACTAAAGGGGTCCCAGCTGCCAAGGCGCGACTGGTGTAACTTCAACAGACTACGCACGGGACTACGCATGGACGCTGTGCCCAATATAAACATCGCTGCGGCTGGATAGACTCCCCTACTTGTACCTGCGGAATTGAAGTACAAGACATCCAACATATTATCTCTGAATTCCCAGAAACGCGAAATACCGGGGGACCTCCCGAAGACCTGATCAAGCTTACTGACGAAGCCACCGAGTGGCTTAAATCCCTTAATATTAACTTGTAATTTGATATGAACTGTTTACTAATGCCATAGGAATAAATAAGTAAAGTAGAGATTATTACATACTTTTGATATAAATATTTTCTTATTTTCTTTTAGGATTCTCAAATACCTCTATCCTCTTATCGTATCTTGTGCTACCCAAGCAATGTACTATATTGTAGATTTCAATCCCTTCACTTTGTAAATGGTACACAGAAAAATCTATATTCCTCAAAGCTTCTGTCTATATATTGTTACAGGTATACGTACCTTGACCGGAGTGCTCTGTGTATGCACCATACAGATGTATGGTGTACATTAAACATAGCTCAGGGTACGCATACTCCTGGAATAATAGTCAGAAGCTTCGGGGAGTTTATAATATTTTTTCATGGTGTACCATTAACAAAGTGCAGGGATAAGTTCAGCCATGTTACTTTGCTAGAGCAGCAAAATATATACGAGAAAAGTAACTTTGTCGGAGAAGCAACGGTGAATTGATAAAAGCACAAAGGAAGATAGCTAATTCAACAAAACAAAGTTAGATCCACGGACAGTAAACCTTTGTCTTTTTAGCAAAACCCCTTGTCATCGGGACAATATACCTTTGATATGATAGCTAAAGGCATTTGTCATGGGAACAAAAGGACAAGAAATCATATAGTGACACGAACAATTTTAGCATTGTAATTTCAACAATGTTTTATTGCTATTACATCAAAATTGGTAAATTTACTTAGTAACAATAAAAACGTTGCCCTCATAACTATGCACCTTTGACGGCTGTCCAGCATCAACGTTTTTTTGTTGCAATGGCAATATTTTTTTGAGAGTGTATGTTGGCTATTATCGGGAACGGTCAAAGTAGTAACGCGCATATGCTGACGTGTGACCTTGTCTTTAAATTTGGGGCTGTTGCGGATCATCGAATATCCAGTGATGCCAAGGATGTCTTCTATTGACGTTGCAGTTGATCCTGTTGTCTGTTTGGCTATCGATTGCTTGCGTGGATATATTTTTGGAATCAAGCAAATAAACGCTATCGTAGTAGTTTCCTGTAAAGTTGACGTTTCTGGAGACCTGCTCAAAGGTCCTTTATTCTCGGTATCCGTTAAGAAAGTTGTGGGCTCGCTGGGTCTGGCAGCAATAAAAGCTGCCAGATGCATGACGTGCAGTTTAGGACAAAGGATCTCGTTTTTTTTTGTTATTGATCATCCGCTGTTGTCATTTGTTAATTGCCTGAATCCTGGAAAATGTTAAGGTCCATCGTATGACGAGCACGTGTTTGGGTTTCTCGCTTGGCGTCGGAGATATTTCTTAGAATATGCAGTTATGCAATAAAAAAAATCTAGTTTGTTTTGTAGAGCTTCATGGTCTAATGGGCCCCACGCTTGCCTCCCACACAGAAGATGCAGGTTCAAATCCCGAACATGCACCAATGAGATAATAAATGTATCCTAAGTACATCATCGGACGCTCAGCGCTTCGGATGACACGCCACTGCAGGTCCTGCCTGGCCACCATTGCTACGCGGTAGTGGTCGCAAAACCCCTCCACCAACCTGCACCGAGCCAGAGCGACGGAGCACGGCTTAATCCTACTCGTATCCGGGCAAAGACCCGCGCCCCTAGGTGGGGGCATCAATGGGCTAGCTACATTGATTGATTGATTGATTGAGGTTTGATTTTTTTCATAAATTTGTAGTTTGTGATAGGCCATTATGTGTATTCGGGCTTGTTTTGTTGGTTTATTTAACTGACCAGGACACCTTCCAACAGTAAAGCAGGTGCCGACCCAGCTCTGCTCGATGTATTGTTTGGGTTTAAGGAATACCGATATCCCACCTTTCCACCGAAACCGGCACCAGATGAAATAGTTTAGATATGCAGAGCCAAAATAATATTTGAAGCGTGCTTGGTATCTGTTTATGAAATGGTGTTCAGCTACGAACGGAGTTGCCTGCCGGAAATAAATTTAATTATGAGGTTTAATCTAAATTAGAGGGTTTGAACCGGAATGATCTCACCAGGATGGTGCTCAGCTAGATTGAAAGTGGTGGCTCCTGGTAGCGGCAGTGCTGTTGATGCGTGTCCTAGATGCCTTCATGCTGCTGGTTTTCGGCCGCCTAGTCCAGACTGCTAAGTCCAGCACTAAGCAGATATCTAGATGTTTCACGAACTCTCACTGAGCACTACACCGATATCACTAGTCATCTATTTCACCATGTATTATGTATTAGAAAGGCCCGTGATTCGGATTGAGGTTCAATTTCGAGAACAAAGGCGCGGCGCGGCGAGTTTTTGTTTATTGGGTTCACTCGAGACCGGCTGTCGAAAGGCGACCTTCCGCTTTGACATCTCAAAAGCAACCTAGTCAATGTTTATGTGTTATGGTGTTAAAAGTGTATAAATATGGCAAAACACAATTAATAATATCAAAATAACGAATGTATGTGCTTTTATCTACACACGTATCATAAACCCTCTTTAATGCGTCCAAAAACCGCACGTTACGACCAGCGTAAAACTTGGTAAAAACTCATTTCCTATCTGAATATTGATACATTGACCATAATGTATCAATTTTCGACAAATTATGACATTCAAATTTCGAACGCCGATGCCCGCCTGCGTGCCGTGCCTAGTTTGTCTGTGAAGTTGGTATACATTGCGCCACACGTTATGGCGGTGGCCTTGAATGCGCAGTAGTCACTTTTCAATACCTGCACATATGAGCAGTAATTTCCGCCAACGTCGCCCAGCGCGCTTAATTCGTGGCGCGAGGCTTACCACTGAAAAAGCTAAACAAGTGCAGAGCAATTATCAATGCCACAATGCCAGTCGAACATGCGGTTCCTGAACACATCAAAGAGAGCGTATGATATGTGTGTAGATAAACTAGTGTATGTAACTGTACATAATTAGGCATTGAAATTCTCGAGTGATATATTTATGAAACTCGCCTTTTAATACCCTCCATTATGTATCAGTCACATAAACTACTATTTCTCGCCATGTTGTTGATAATGTTTGCCTTGTCGGAAGCATTGTCATTCACGAGTAAGTAGGACAATAGACATGCAAGAAGATGTAGCGACACAAAAAGTAATAGAGTCGCTTACATCTACAATTTATGTGTTTTGTTTTGGTGAAGACTTATGTAATTAGAAATAACTTTATAATATTTTTGAATACATAGTTTAATTTAAATAAAATTACTTGTATTATTATTGTTATTTTGATTTTATTTGTTATTATCCGTTAATTATATACAGGCAGTCATTAATATACAGACAGTGTTACATAATAAACTTTTTTTTAAATCTTGGGCTATAAAACGTATACGTATATCTTACAATAATAACATTTTGTTGAAATATCAATCACATATCCAATCATTATTTTAATTTTTTATTATTTATTAATTTACTTTTGCAGCACCGTCTAGTGACAAGTAACAAACAACAACCTCAAACCCAAAATGCATAAACGTAATTCGTACCAGAGTGCACAAACTCTGTTTATATTATACAGACATACATATTCTCATAGCTACATGCATACATACTACATAAAAACAATCATATGTACATATACATGAATATTTAGTAAATACATACACACATATAATAATACTATCAGCTCTTTTTTGTCATCGTCTTTAGTGGAGAAAATAAAAGAAGCGCGACTCCATTCATTCTTTAGCTCAAAAACTAATTTTGTCTGTTTCAACAATAATACGTCCTAAATCGAAAGACATAAAGCTGTAAGATATAAAAATAATAATCACTGAGCTCTTTATTCGCTGGTTGGAAAATGTGGGTTTTACGACTTATTACGAGTTATGAAAGCAAAATAGATTTTGTCCTTAAATGGATGGTGGAAAATAAAACTTAATGCAACTGTGAACAAGGTCTATTTTCGAAAAATCGTAACTTTGCTCTTATATTATTGTTTTTTTGTTTCGATGTATAGATATATCATTAATTGTATAACAAACTTGGGCCATGATTTCGAGCAAAATTTTCATGGAATAAAAGATTATATGATCGAAGCTCACGCTCGACAGTAAAATCAACTACATCATAAATTACCTTTATCTCGAACAGAGCATTGAAAATTATGCGAGAATTTATCGGTCTACGATCTAAGATGTATGCCTACCCTCCAGAGGGTGATGATGATCATATATGATGAATCATATCCACCTACTACTACTACTACCATTCATGATATACACCTACTTCTAATATTTAAGTATTTTTACCACTCCATTCTCATATTCATAAATTCATATTCTTTATTGCACAGAAAATATAGATAGACAGACAGTTACAATAAATTTTATAGGCAAAGGCGAGCTTATCTCTAAAAAGAGATTTCATCCTGCAAACCTAGGCAAGACAGGAGTGGTTATGAAACAGACAGTCCTAGTGCCCAATGAAACTGTGTACATACGTACGAAAATTACTTTTAAAATATAAATAAAATATACCTAATAAATAAAAAATTATCTCAACTATATAAAATACAATGGATAGCATGCACATATATAAACTACAAAATATCATACATATACTTACATAAATATGATACCGATTACGGAAGAGAAAGGAAATACGCTGTCAATTAAAAGTGAAAATTGAGGGACTATCCCTAAAAGTGCAGGGAAGTGCGTTCCACAGTAGGATTGCACTTAACCTAAATGAGTATTTGTAAGCGGCAATGTTATGCCGAGGAGTTGATAGGAGAGACACCTTGTGGGATCTCCGATTACTATCCCTGGGGAAAAGAAACTCAAAGCGTTCTCGAAGATATGTGGGGTAGCGGGGATTTCGCAAAGCAAAATATTGAATAGATATGAGAGAATGTGCATATCACGGCGAAGACAGATCGGAAGCCACCCCAGCTCCTTGCGATACTGGGAGATATGGTCGTACTTGCGCAGACCGTAGACAAACCGAACCCCAAGGTTTTGAAGTCGCTCGAGCTATACCGTTTTATTTTTATAACCATTTGTGCTAGTGTTTTCGGAACCGGTATTCTTTTTGAGAACCGGGAATTTCGGTACTTTTGTATTATGGAACCGGGATTTCCCGGTTTTTTCGGTATTTTCGGTTCTTGCTAGTTTTTGTCATAGAAAACAAACAAGGGTTATGCTTCAAAAGTAAACTAAAATTCTGTATTCAAGTAACTTTAATTCGAAATTTTTTCTTCTATTTTCTGTTCTCATACCTAGTAGTAGGTAATTATATATAAATCAGACTATAATTAATCATAGTGTTATGTTATTGTTAGGTACTAAAGTAAGTATTTATTGTCAATTAAAGGGTAAAAATAAGGCAGTCATCTTAGATTCCTTAACATTTAGAATTATCTTAAACATTTTTAAAGAAAACAAAATTAAACTATTTTCTATTCTCATACCTAGTAGTAAGTAAATATATATAAATCAGACTATTGTCAATCACTGTGTTATTCTTAGGATCTTAAGTATTTACTGTCAATAAAATGGTCAAAATTAGGTAGTCATTTTAACTTCCTTAAACATTTAGAATTATCTTAAACATTTTTCAAAAGCAACAAAATTAAACTATTTTCTATTCTCATACCTAGTAGTAAGTTATTATATATAAATCAGACTATAATCAATCACAGTGTTTTTGTTAGGTTCTTAAGTAAGTGTTAACTGTCAATAAAATGGTAAAAATTAGCCAGTCACCTGAGATTCCTTAAATATTTATAAATATCTTAAACATTTTTCAAAGAAAACAAAATTAAATTTTTTTACCAAAAAATATTTAAAAATAATATCTCTTTCCGAGTACCTACCTATTCATAAAATATGGCGTAACCAAAGTTTAGCTTTTTAAGAGCTTTTAGCTCTCTCTTCTCTATAATAGGACCTTAAAAACAACAGTGCATCTAGACTTTTGTCACTCAAACGAGATCTTATTTTGTTGCATAACAAACCTGCCGAAGAGAAAACTCTTTCTGGCTCAACACTGGTTGGCGGAATCGTTAATAGATGGTCATATGCCTGAGACAAGTAACGCCCACGATCTCCTCCATTCTCAAAGAGAGCCATTTCAATCCTAACATTCGTAAAGAGATCTTCATGAGCAGAAGATCTAACGCGTTTTTCACTAACAGCCTTTGCAAGCTCAGCATTTAACTCATCGCCTTTTGTCAAAGCAATGTTTTGAACTTCAAGCACATTAGAGTCAAATTCACGTTCATTCGCCTGTTCACCTTGTGAGGTTTGTAGGGGTTCAGCTTGAGATACCGGAGTTGTTGAGGATTTGGTGCGACTTAGCAATGACACTATTGCGTTGCACATTTCATCGCTGCTTGGCCGCGAAAAAACTAATGAATCTTCATCATTTTGTTGGAGGAAATAATTTTCTGGATTTTGCAAGTAATTCAGTCGCAGCTGCAACATTGAGACGCCGTTCTGTGTATCGTTTTTTTAACATCATGAACATTTTTTCGGCTACATAGTTATTTTCGATATTCGCAACTTTTTTTAATGCGAATTTGATAGCAACATCTGCTGTCAATAATGTAGAATCGCGACGACATAAAGCTTTGATTATGTCAAGAACTTCGTGTAACTTCCCAATTAGTTCCCAATCTGCTTCTGAAAATTTTATTGTGGATTTTAAATCAATTAAAGCTTTCACAATGCAAGTTCGCAGCTTCAAGAATCGTTCAAGCGTAAAAGCGAGGCTACTCCAACGTGTTACTGAGTCACAGGTTAGTGAATATTCTTTATGAAAATCAGCGATGACGTACTTTTGCAGAACGTCATCGTTTTTAGTTGGAGATTTGCGGAAAAGTTTAACTACTTTTTTGACTTTTAAGAGTAAATCTCTGTGTTCAAATTGACGTTCTGAAACTGGTGACGTATTTTGAGACAAGAACTCGGCGCCATCGGCTTCGCTGTCTGAGTCCGAATCCGAATTCTCATCTAAAGATTCCATGTTCACTTGAAGTCTCTGTCTACGTAGTGCTGCCAAAGGAATATCGACATCGTCGTCTTCTATTGCGAACTGAGTTTCTTCTTCGGCTTCTTCTGTCTCATTCGTCATTTTTTTGTAAAAAACATCTGCAATTGCAAGTTGGAGTGCATGGGCAATACAAAGTTGGTGATAGGATGACAAAAATTTGCCGACTTTCTTCATCATACTGCATCCGTCTGTTGTCTCAGCGATAATGTCATTTTCCAGTGACAATCCGAACTCATTTAATTTGCTGCATATTTCTTCGACGCATTTTTTAGCTGGTAAGGAGCCGTAGATTCTGATGAGCACCAAATTTTTAAAGTTTTTGCCTCCAGAAAAATGACGTGAGTGTAAATTCAAGCTCAGATATCTACGGTTTCTAACCGATATGGCCCGCTTTAAGTAGTGCTTTAATCTCGTTAGTCAGTTGGGTTTTCTTTTGAATGACCACTCTAACAACAATACTTTGGATTGTATCGACAGATTTCGGCAACTTGACCTGATTTTTTAAAAAGCCTTTTTAAATCCTCACATTCTACAAATTGGCGAAAAGGGTATCCTCTTAAAGCAGTCATGCGGGAAATCATCACCTCCATACTAGGATTTGAATCACATTCATAATAATCTGTTAATTTGGTCTTTTTTTTGTGCACATCTTCTGTACTTGTAGAAGGAATCGCAGTCGTTGTGTTTCCACCGCTACTAGTTGGGTTAGCGAGGTTTTCCATTTCAGCTGACAAGCTGGTATGATGAACATTTTTTAAATGCTTTTGGAGTCCACTTGTACTGCCACCAGCACATTTTAATATTTTCTGACATTTCTTACATTTAGCTGATATCTTATCCTGAGCCCGAAGAAAGTAATGCCATACAGACGACTTATCGCCAGCCTTGGTAGAAAGTTCTTCAAAATTCATCGCCTATAATAAAACAAAATGCATAAATGCGAAACAGTTCCATTTACATTTGAGATACAGAATATGTAATTTAAACACTTTAAGACTATAGCTCTAACCATTTGGATGTAAAACCTGTCTGACAGACGGACAGTCAGACAGACGGACACTAGAGTGACTACAATAGGGCTACGTTTGGATCCTTCGGGTACGAAACCCCGAAAAGTACTACAAATAATCGAAGCAATAATTAAGTAGGTAGGTAAGGTAGGTTACCTATGTAAATAAAACAAAGCTTTGCGTAACATGCTTCTTATTTCATCAAAATTACTACAAAGCCATTGAATAAGATTTTCTTATTTGTATGCCAACGAACGACGAAAAAAATCGCGGGCATGAGCTAGTATAAAATAAACAAAGCATTAAATCCAGTAAGTATAATCCAAATAAAACACAATGTGAATGATAACTTTAGCCGCACAAATTTTACTAAAAGCGCAAACGTTAGCTAAAATTATGATGTTTACGTAATAATACATACAAAAATACATACCTCATAAATATTTCACCTCGTTTTGTCAGAAATTAACAACAAAATCTACTAAAAGCCTTTGAGGTTATCATCAAAATCACACACGCGCGCAATGCAATCCAAAAACTGAGTGAGTGAACGAAAGATCGCGGCGCGCGAGCGGGGCATGCGCGGCAGGCGCGGGGAAGCTTGACTTACTATATACTTACTTTCCTTCCTAGCAACAGCGAGCGAGTGTAGGTAGTTATTGGTAATATCGAGCGCACCATTAATTTCGCGCGTTATTTATTTTAACGCTGAATTATTCACGTTAGTTTTGAATGTTTGAATAGTAGAAAGTGTGGAAAATTAAAGTAAGAGTAAATAAGTAAATAGTAGTGTGAATCGCTTAATAAAAATAAGATTCCCGAACGTACCGAAAGAACCGGGAATCAAATTTGGTTTCCCGGTTCCATTTTACTGACAAAAGAACCGGGAATTCCCGGTACTTTCGAGACCGGGATTTCCCGGTTCTGAACCCTAATTTGTGCCTGCCGCTAGCCCGTAAGGTAATTTAACTTTGTACATATTATTTATTAAGGAATCCACTGTCTCTTTGAAAATCAGAAAGCCGACTTGGTGAGGTTATTGGTTGGTGAGGTCTAAATGAAACTAGCATTTTGAGCAGCCAGTATTCACTAATTCTTTCAACTGGTCGGCCGAGAATCTCTCTACCGCCAACACCTCATACGCGTAATCTCACAACGTCTTAATCTAACGGGCCGGTCGAGAAACATTCTATCGCCACGATCATTTAGACCTCGCAACAATTATTTCATGTGCCACCTTTATAATAAGTTGATGTGCGACCAAAAATAAATATTCATTTCATGTCACTTATATAGAAACTTTTACCACACGCTCAGATAGCTCAGTACACTTCCAAAACCAAAAAGCCGAGAAGTTGTAAACGGTACAGTTCAAATAATCGTACTGTACTTTCATGCATTCTGTTTTGGTTTTAATGACTTATTTTTAGTATAATTTCTGTTGGAATACTTTTGAGTGAGATAGTAAATATTTTAGGTATGTTTTTTTTGCCAAACAATGATTGATAATATTCTGAACTACACACGACGTTTAACTAGGCGAAGTGATGGGTCAGGGTGAAGCCTAAAGGGGGTGAGCGAAGCGAATCCCCGTTATCCTCCGTGTTAGGTTGACATGAATGAAGAACAAAAGGTAATTCAATTATATACCCTATCAGTCTCTTCGACAACTTGTCAATAGTCTACAAACTCACACGTTAGTTTATAAACTAACGGTTTTCACAACATTACCGTTTTTTAAGCCCTTATGACATCGTGATTGCATATTTAGACCGATGTATTTTTTTTTTTAATTCCCAGAGACAACTTAAGATGATACCTACTTGAATCTCGACATTCAGGTTTTTAAGGATCTAGTTAAAGAGTCATCAAGTATGAACCTTTTATGCACCATAAGTAGCCTTTATTGATCAAGTTTTATTGTCTATTGTAATTCGTTATAAGTTGGCTCAATAAATACTTTTTTATTTTATTTATATACAGTCCAATAACATTGCCTTTAGCCTTACTTATCCTGACCCACCACTTCACCTTGCTGTTAAGTTGGCAATTCAAGTTTAAAGCAGTTCACAATTTAAGGGTTTGATTATAAACTAAAGCGTTATATTGTAAGCAATATTATTATGTATGGACCAATGTACCTCTACATGTTATGTGTATCTTACTGTACTACATTTAGGATGTTTACCTCATTAGGATGTTGATAGCAAATAGCCATAGCCAAATTAATACTAGAAATTATGAACTAAAACTTACTACCACCTAAGTCAAATTAAAAACTAAGTATCGAATAACCCGCCCCGCGCCACTCCAGGTGTAAATGTGCCCATAACACTAGCCGCATTGCCGCGCTGAATAGCTATGGCTAACCTTTGCACCAGAAATGACCCGGAGCGAGGATCAAGACCTCTCTCTTGTAAGCGGCGCCCCACTTCCATAAAAAAGGATATGGCCTCCGAGCACCAACACCCAGTAACCTCCACCGCAAGAGCAACGAATAAATAATTTGAGA
Source organism: Argyresthia goedartella (assembly GCA_949825045.1). Classification (NCBI taxonomy): domain Eukaryota; kingdom Metazoa; phylum Arthropoda; class Insecta; order Lepidoptera; family Argyresthiidae; genus Argyresthia; species Argyresthia goedartella. The sequence goes on along the minus strand of OX463812.1, from coordinate 25,886,411 downwards.
GGCCCGAGTACTTGTCCCTCTCCCGCACTGCCGCCAGCTCAGCCGCAGCTCCAGGCGCCCGCATGGTGCGACTAATGTGCGAAGCCGCAAAAGTGCTGACACATGTAGCGTCCCACATATTCCTTTGCCTGGATGTTGATTAGAATTATTCCAGAAAGATCTACGGTATAAGTGTCAGTCACTAATTTGTTATTCTCTTACTTTGTTAATGAGCATGTTTGTTTGTCTTTCCCAAAGCTTTTGTCATGACTAGTCTGGATACTTCTGTTTACTTTTCTCACATTAGTTTAGTATATAATGTCAGTCAAGAAGCGTGTCCAGTTAGTTCAGTCTCAACCATCACCACAGTGTAAACCCTCTACTCAAAGGTCTCACCCCTTACCTTCTACCGACAACAGAAAAGCACGGCTAACCGACAACAGAAAAGCACGGCTTAAAGGTAATGCACCAAAATATGCAAGGCTTTTCTGGCAAGCAACTAGAATTAGAAATGTTTTTAGAAAGCGAAAGAATAGATATACTTTGTATGACAGAACACTGTGCAAGAGTGTGCAATGCAGTTCAGTATACCAAATTATAAAGTGATCAGCTGTTTCAATAGAAAGACTAAAACTAGAGGTGGTTCCTTAATTTTAGTAAAAGATGGTTTTAAGTGTAAAGAACGAAAGGATATTGTTAGTCTCTCTAGCGAAATGAATGCTGAAGTCTCGTGTGTTGAGATAGAAAAATATACTATTGTTAGAGTGTACAGGCGGGGCGAAGGAGATTTTGAAGTCTTTGAATCAGTGATGGAACAAGTTCTTCAACTTGCATCCAGAAACAAGTCCAAACGCGTCATAGTTTGCGGCGACTTTAACGTAGATTTACTAGACACCGCAAACCGCTCTATTCGCACTAGGATCCTAGCAGTATTTAAGTCTTTCTGGAGCCTACACGAATAACGGCTACCTCCGCTACTTGTCTAGATAACGTACTCTGTGAATGTAGTATTCACGATAAACAAATAGTTAAGGCATTAAGTTCAGACCACACTGGTCAGATTGTAGTATTTGAAGAAAGTAATGCTATAAAGCCCGTTAAAGTATTGTGTAGACCAGTAACTTTGAAGAAAATGGAAAAATTTCGTAGTGGACTAGTGTCAAGTCTACCGTTAATACCTTACTGTGAAGATCCGAACACATTATATTCCAGCTTCTTCAAATCTGTATCTGCGGAATTTGAAAAGGTTTTCAATCTGACAAAAGTGAGACCGGACAACAAATCAAAATTCTCTGAATGGGCAACAGAGGATTTAAGACAGAGCAGGTCCAGACTATATGAATTGTATGAGCAAAAATACTATGATCAAAGTCCTGAGTTTAACGTCTTTGTCAAAAATTATTCTAAAAATTTTAGGAAAGACTGCCACAAAGCCAAGTGCCTACATCTTAACAATAAAATCAAAGCTTCTGGCGACAAAATTAAAACTACATGGAACATTATTAAAAGGAGACAGGCAAGGTTAGGTCTAGTGAATCTAGTTTTAATTTAAAAGTTAACGACCAATTACTCTCATCAAACGAGGACGTTGCTAACGCATTTGAAAAGTTCTTCAGTACCATACCAATAATAACAACAGAAGCACTACCATCCTCTTCTGAAAAGTCTTTAGATTACTTGGTTGAAAATGTGCCCCAAAACAAGGATGGCTTTAACTTCAAGCCAATAGGCTCTATAAATATAGTTAAAACATTTAAACTTCTTAGCATGAAAAAAACTGAAGATTTATGGGGCATGTCGGTTAACGTGGTTAAATCAGTAATCGATGTGATTGCACCATACATGGCAATCACATTCAATAGTTGTATAGGAAACGGAGTTTTTCCTGACCTCATGAAAATGAGCAGATTAATACCACTTTTCAAATCCGGTAGTAAACAAGACCCTGCCAACTTCAGACCTGTATCTGTATTTCCAGTGTTGAGCAAGGTGTTTGAAAAGGTCATATTAAGTCAACTACTCTCTCACTTCAATGCATCTGGGCTACTCCACAAAAAACAGTTCGGATTCACTAAAGGCAGATCAACAACAGACGCCGGAGTAGCGCTAGTAGAACACATTTATAGTGCGTGGGAAGGATCACAGGATGCGGATTATTTAGACTAAGTAAAGTAGGCACATCATTCATGGGGCACTGTATTCGCTTCTACAATAAAATACCACAGGAATCATTGATCCTTCCTGAAAAGAGGTTCAAAAACTATGTTAAAAATGAGCTGATAAGAAAGTCCTACTATAGTATTAAGGAATACTTAGATGACAAAACTGCATGGTCCATACCATCTCAGCGCACAGAAATTCGACGAGGGGCGATGGATCAAGTCTATCACTCGCCGGCGAATTTCTTTAGACCGAAACCAGTACCTGTTGTAAAGTCACTTTTTAAAAAAAAAGGTATGGGGGAGTTTCTTGCCGTTTCTTCTTAACCCCGAGGCCCACCTTCCGAAACGGTGGTCTTTTTTATGTAAAAAAAAATTGACTTGTAGTTATAAGTAAGTATAATATTGACGTTGAATAAGATAATTTATTTATTTATATTCAATAAAAAAAAATACTCTGACTCTGACTCTCTACAGTATTATAAAATACTAAGTGTGTGTTTCTACATAATTCTGTGTTTTGATTAACCCACTGGCACCATAACAAAATTGGTGTCAGAAGTGGGATTTTGCAAGCTAAATCTACGACTCGTCGGGAGTCTGTAACTTCCAGAAGGCCAGCTTCGCGTCCAGACCGGTGTTCCAGTGGAGTCAGGACGATCAGAAGGAACACACAGCACGACCCTTCGTGTTTAGAAGAGAAGAAGAGGTTTATCGAGCCACAGCTGTCAGCAGGTAACTGAAAGACTAACTCATAACCCTGTAATTCCTGGAACTGATTCAACTTGTGAGTGTAACATCGAGTATTTAAAAAAATGGCTGACGAGAATAAGGTGCTTAACGCCGCCGCCTCTGGGACCGGTACGAACAACTACATAGAGATAAACTTAGCTGAGAGAATGTTAACTAGATATAATGGAGACAAGGCAAATCTCCACGTGTTTATAGATAACTGTAATGATGCATTTGCTTTGTTAACCCAACATACAAAACGGCATTTATATCAATAGTACTTTCGAAGATTGACGGAAACCTTAGGTCGTCACTACTAAACAGGACGTTTGACTCTTGGAGTAGTTTGAAGAAACACTTACTTGAAAACTAAAATAAATATAAACGTATTATCTTGGTTTGGAATAGGAATCGGTATTAACTTATACAAATCATAGTTAGTTTGTGTAATTAGAGGAGTTTTTACAATAAACACGATTTTTCCATTCATATAGTATGATACCAAATCAGTCAATGATAATAATTCTGATGCTCTACTTATTTCTAATTCTGATGGATATTGAGTTTGAATAGACAAATGTCCAACGGTTTTCTTTAACTCTGTTATATATTGTTCTGGTGATATTATTATTGGGTGCAACGCATTGTTCTTAGCAAATAAAACAGCATTTACTATCGAAGAAATTTCACTACTTACTTCAATTACGATCAATGTCAATAGAGACAAATGTTCATCTAAGTTTTGTTTTAGATTTAAGTCAAAAAGTTTAAATGTTAGATCCGTTGTGTAATTATTCAAAATCTCTAAATTCTTATTAAAAATAATTTCACTATTCCTTAAATCAGAAATTGAACTGTTAAAGTTAGTTATATTTGTTTTCATTACATGAGTTTGCGTTTTCAAGAGTGATATAATATCTTGTTCATTATGATTATGTTTTTCAATCATTTCATCAAATTTTTCTGCATCACTTGCGTCTAATGTACCAAATAATATTTTGAAAACATGTTCAACACCATCTGAATACGATCTCTTTACTCCATGAGCATTGTAGGAAGATCCTGTAAGTTCTTTTAAAACTATTTCATCATTATGTAACTGTGGAATAAGTTGTTTTAATATTACTAATAAGAATAATAATAATAACACCTTAGACACCATTTACAAACATTGATCTAGCCCCAAACTAGGATTTTCTGTATCTTGGGTACTAGACACATGAGGTTTGACACAAAGAAAAAATATTAAACTTATCATGTTGACAGATTTCTTGTGTTTTTGATAGTGTCCTATCAATTAACTCAATCTTCTTATGAATTTCAGTTGTCTCTAAATATGTCACTAGATTCCAATAACTATCAAAATGATTGGCTACACCTAAATGTTCAAAATAAATACCTCTATTATCTATTTTAGTTATATTATAAGAAATACACATTACGACCGTTGTTGCCACTGTCCACACCAAGAAAAATGCGATGTTCATCATTGTTCTGAAACAAACGCATGTTTCAAACGGTTAGTATGGACTTTTACTTTCTTTTTTCCTCTTTGAATTGTGACATTTACCTTAGAATTAACTTCTACTATAATAAATGGTCCTAACCAATATGGTGATAATTGTTTTGATTTTTCTGATTTAATTTGTTCATTGGTTAAATAGACATTATCTCTTACCTTATATTCTGTATTATTACATTTCCTATCATAGTAATTCTTACTTATTTCCTTAGCTTTTAATAATTGTTTTCGTGCTAATTCTCTTGACTTCCTAAGTTTTAATGTTAATTCATCTACATAATTATCATAAGAATACTTGAACTCCGGTTCTTTGTTAATTGAACTTGGTATTGAGGCTTTAAAACCAAAGATCAATTCAAATGGTGTTAAAGTTGTAGCTGCATGAACGCTAGTATTATATGAAAACATTCCAAAATCTGAATGAATGAAGTGAATGATTGGTGCTTCTCCAGACAAGGTTCTAAACCTGTTCCGGTCTTTCGGCCGGTATACCAGAGGGCACAAGTTTTGAGGGGGGGTGGAATGACCTGCTCTATAGGAGGGGAAGGATAGTGAATTCAATCGACCGACTCTTCAGCCTGAAGCCAATATAGGATATGTGGAATGGGGAGGATATGGGATTTGGAGAGCAGCTGTTGTTTTCTTCAAGTTCTTGTTTTCCTTCTATTTTCAGTTATTGTTATTAGTTGAGTTTCCTGAGTCGTGTTCTTTTTCGTTATCCGGTAAGTTCCCAGTTTCGCTTTCGCTGTCTGTTTCTGGAATACGGTATATTTGCCTCTAGGCCATCCTGACTTCGTCCCTGTTGTGTGATGATTCTGTCCAGTTCAACTGTGTTCTTCACCGTTGTATTTGATGTCGTGCTTAAGGAAATCTTTCAAGGTGTATATAAGTCGGCCGACTTTCTTCTTCCTTGCTTCGTATTTGAATGGAGCGTGTAGTAAGTGCTGTTGTGGGCGTCGCAGAATATGTATAGTAACACATCCGGTGGTTTTTGATTCGTTTGGTTATCGTTTTGCCCTGTAGTCAGTCATGAATTTTGTGGTATCTTGGATAGCTTCTGGCGTTCTCAAACATGTCTCTGAGGATCAGGCGTTCATATTTTCTTAGTCAAGAACTGACTGTAAACTGTTTGCTTTAGTGAGAGTTGCCGCTTTTTGTCCGTATTTTATAAACAGTGCAATGACCATCAGGCGCACTATATTCCAGTCCATGTTGGATTTCTTTATACAATTCATTAGGGCCTTGGAATTGCATATGGCTTGCCGGCACCTCTTTTTTTTGTGTCCTATGTCCTGCCGTAATATATGTGCCGAGATATTTGATTTCGTTTACGGTTCGTATTGGATCTCCGTCCAATACACTGGTTGTTTAAGGGGTCTCTTATAAGAATTTTCGTCTTTCTACTTTTAAGTTTGCCATGAACATTTCTCCGATGATATTTAATTATTCACTTTTAGCTACTCTGCGGCATAGCAGCGCTGCGTATAAACGCTCTTTGAGGTTGCGGGCGGTCCGACTCTGGAACGCACCTCTTTGCAGTATAAGAGACAGTCCGACTCTTTTTTCTTTTAAGAAACATATCAAAGAGTACCTGTCTCTTTCGTAAAAGTTATTGTATTTATATTATTATATGTAAAGTTTGTGTATATATCGGTAATTATTTCGTATTTGCTATCTCTATTTTACAGATATTTTAATTTATTCCTAGGCATTTTAATTATAGTAATTATTATGCACTGCCCACCCTTTTATGATAGTAATTCCCGTAATGCCTTGTTTTGATGGAAGAAATATATTTTTAGAGACAAGCTCGCCCTTGTACATGCATTTTCTTTTGATGTAACTTTTAAAATATTTGTGTGCAATATTGTGGAGGAGGTTTGTTCCTATAATTCCCTTTTTCCTGTATTTCTTTATAGCGTCTTGTCCGATGCGAGCATACAGATACCAGAGATAGTGTTTTGACATATGTATCATGTTTGTTTCCTGTTTAAAGGCTATGTGTATGTTTCTGTTAGTCAATTCCGCATTAATGTTGAGTCTTTTAGTTATTTCGGCGCTTCCTCTAACATTCCAAGTAGCAATGCGCGCATACGCTCGCATGTGACTTGTGGTTTAAATATGGGGCTGTTTCGTATCATCGTATATCCGGTGTGTTCTGAGATGTCTTCTGTTGATGTTATGGTTGACCCTGAGGAGGTCATGGGTGTTGCATTAAGTATCGGGGAAAGTATGGTGTTATCAGTTTGGTTATCGGTTGCTTGATCCGTGGGTAAATTTGGCGATTCAAGCAAGTATACGCTGTCGTAATGGTGTCCTGTGAAGTTGAGGTTGAGATTTCACTGCATCCGCTGGATTCTTGGGCGTGAATGTCAGCGATGGTGTATTTTGCTAGTGGATTGTTACGTTAACTAGAAAGTATTCGGCAGCTGGTATTATAATCTCCTCTCTAGCCCAAGTACCGTAATTGCGCAGATTTTCAATGTTGAGTTATTGAGGATTTCAGGCTCAGTGATTGCGAGCTTTGTTCTGTTCATCGCCGTTTTCTTCTACATATTTAACTAGGTCCTTACGAATGTGAGTGTGGTTGCATGTTAATTGACATAGGTGATTAATTTGGTCAGCATTTGCGGTGAATAGGCAGTTACCATCTCAGCATTGATAAGGCTTCCATTAGGTTATCTTCTTGGGATGTTGTTGAAAGAAAGAACTTAGAGATAGCGTGATTTATTTGAACTACCTTTGTCTGCGATTTGTTAATCGATCGGGTTGCGATTGTCAAATTTTGTGCGTATCTTCGTGCGCCCTTATTCTCGGTAGAGAGCCGCTTAGGACAAATGTCTCCGATTTTATTGTTGTTATTGTTCATCAGTGGAAGTCTTTTGTTAATTGCCTGTTTTCTGGATGATGGTGAAATGATCCTTTTATGATGTGCAATTGTTGGCTGTTTCTTGCTATTTCTCAGAATATGCAGTTATGTAGTAGACGGGCTTGCATTATTGTTTTATTTTTGTGGGCTTGTCGGACCGGATAAAGTTAGAAATAGTTAAGTTTCGTTTTACTGTTATTGGGTAGGTTCCTGCCTAGTTTTGTATTTAGGTATACCTATCTCCTACCTACTAGTACGGCACTGTGCCTGTGGGATGGTTTGGAGTTGGCGTAGTAATTTGAAGCGATCGTGGTATCTGTTTATGAAATGGTATTTAGCATTACGAAGGGGGTTACCTGCCAGATATAGAGCTCGTTTTGCCTTTTGATCTGAGTTAGGGCTATCATAATCGCAGCGATCTTACCAGGTTGTTGCTCAGCTAGTGAGACTCATTGCACTGATATCACCTACTTCAATTCACTTTCTTAGTGCATATTAGTTAGGTCCGTGACTCGGGTCGAGGTTCAGTCCGTGAACAAGGCCATAAAGATGAAGTACCCGGTTGTATCTGACCCGGCGGAGGGGGATGCATGTGTTTGTGGCGTGTGAGTGTATGTGTCGGTACGGTAAGTATCAAAGTCATTGGTCATCTTATCTTGAGTTGTGCATTTTGGGTAGGCCGGGGGAAGGTGTTCAGATTTACCGCTATCATATTATCTGTTTTTGGGGCGGGTGGAACTTGAGTGTACTTTGGTTGTCGCGCTGTATTTTGGTATGGGAATAGTGAGATGCTGTAGATTTGACTGGTTGTTGATAGGTTGTTGATTACGTTTTGGGGCTCTATTATGTATGCGCTGTCGGAAAAGGTCAAGTTGATAGTTCCGACTGCGTTATATTCTTGTTGGGGGCTATATACGATTGATGGGCCATTTTGTTGATGGATCGCTACACTTATTACGTAGAACTCCGCGGCTGCTATGATAATTTCTTCACCTCCCCACGTGCCCTGTATGTGGATATTTTTTATGTACTCAGTAAAAGCTTCTGCGTTTGGTGCGTGGATAATTGCTGTTAGCTTCCACGTATCTAGCTAAGTCGCTTCTGATGTGAGTATGGTTGAACGTCGCTCCAAACAGATGGTTGATTTGGTCTGCAATTGCATGGAACAGGCAGTTTCCATCTCTGGGCATTGGTAGAGTTTCCATTGTAAGATATTACTACAGGAGAAATCCTCTCTGCTCATGCTGTTTTAGCTAATATGAATGTGTGTGTGGGTTGTCTCTAAGAGGTGTACGGCCGGTATGATGAGAGACGCTGTTTGGCCTTTTACGATCTATTTTTATTCTAATGTTTCCCGGTATTTCCAAGATGGGCTGACACCATAGAATAGGTGCCAGATGTGTGAGGGAACGTTGTGGGCCTTTTGTGCTTCGAAGCTTTTTCATTGTTTTGTCTAGTTTCTGGGAGTTTGGTGAGATGGTCTTTTTATGGCATGCACGTGTTTAGTATTTGTTTATTGTCGGGTTTATTATATTTTCAGTTTAGCTACGTTAAAATAATTCTAGGATTGTTAAGTTTTGGGTTGGCTTATTCACAGAGTTTCAGGGTTTAGTGGAAGGTTATTGTTAATGACTGTTTTGAATGGTCTTTCGAAGATGAGGAGAAAAGAAATCTCGAGGAGAATTATCTCGAATTTATTTTCAGGCAAAGCAATATAAGTATATGTAGCTATAATAATGTTTTAATAGTTGAATTTGATAATGCGGAGGTAGGGAATTGTTATATCCTGCCTATTACGTACCTATAAATGTGATTATGCCTTAGTCAATAGGGGCGACCACGGCCGCGGTAAGTGGTGGTTTATTATTGTCAGGCGGCGAATGGTCCTGAGAGAAATGAAGTTAGAGATAGGTAATCACTATTAATGATCTCCTAATCGGAATGATCTCACCAGGTTGTTGTGTTTAGCGGCGGTGGTGGTGGAGGCAGTAGCGTTGAGGGTGTGTTGCGTAGGCGTCGCTCGCTGCCGGCCTGTCGCTGCGTGGCTCAGATGTGCACCTGGCCTAGAATTCTAGGGCTGGCACAGATGGGATGCCTAAGAGTATCGGCAGTTCTCTGGGCATTCATTACACTTGACCGCACTAGTATCATCACAATCACTGAAATGCGCGGTATTGCACAGATGGGGTGCCTAGATGGATCGCGCACATACCCCAGGTAACCCTTACAGTAACACGCGGTATAAGCCTGCCTACAAGCCAGGTTTATACCGCGCGCAAAAGGCGCGCACCGGGGATGAAAACTATTGTTTGTTTAAATGCGTTTGCGAGATCTCGGGGGACACGTCCGTTTGGTCCGGCAACACAAACGCCACCTCTATATGAAAAATTCCAAAATCTAACCATTTATCCCAATTAGTTTGATCTTCATTTTTATAGTGTTTTAAATAATCAGCTAGAGTCGCATGACTTCTCTCCAGCGCTCCATTTGTTTGCGGATGATATGCAGTAGTGTAATTTTCTTTTTTTAAAGTAATTTTAAGATTTCTTTTTAGTGTCTTTAAAAATATATCGTATCATAGATCTAATTTTATGCCATTTAAGTTTATTTTCTTGTATGTTTTCAAAGCTAATCTCTTTGATGTTTTGTTTTTCCAACGCATCTTTAACATTTTTCAAACATTCGAATATGTCTTCATAGCTGATTTGATCCCAATTATTCAACTTTACAAATCCGAAGAATATTGATTTTTTATCTTGTAACTGTAAGATTTCATATAATTTCGGATTTTTGTCTTTCAGATTGCCTAAGTGTTGTTCCTACGCAATCAGTTTCTTATTATTTAAACGGTCTAAATCACATGACGTGAAAACAACTTTATCTGTATTATCAGGTAATTTTCTATTATGTTCTTCTAGTCTATTGAATAATATAGGTTTTCTTTCCATTTCTTTTAAAAAAATCGAGTAAGTCTCTTTATTTCTAGTCATCATATGAACCTGCAAAGATAATTCCGGGTTAATGCGACTTAAAGCATCCGCATTGTTATTTAATTTACCTAGCTTGTAAATTATTTCATAGTCATATTCCTCTAATAACAATCTCCATCTGACTAATCGTGAACCAGGGTCTTTGACGTTGAATAACCATGTTAGTGGTTTGTGGTCGGTAATAATTATGAACTTCCTACCGTACAAATATGGCCTGAAGTGTTTGACTGACCAAACAATAGCTAACAACTCTTTTTCTGTAGTCGAATAATTTTGTTCAGCCTTATTAAGAGTTCTACTCGGGTAAGCAAAGGGAAGATCTTGTGAAGGAGGTCCTTGTGATAACACACTACCTATAGCAAAGTTACTCGCATCTGTAGTCAAATTAAAAGTTTCATTGAAATCTGGATATCTCAATATAGGTTCTTCACACAAATTTGTTTTGAGAGTTTCAAACAACTGTAAACTTGTCCATTCAAAAGGTACATCCTTTTTTGCTAAAAGCTTGGTAAGTGGCTGACTCATTTGACTGAAGTTATCTATAAACCTTCGATAATAACCGGCAAGATCTAGAAATCCTTTTATATCTTTGGGAGTTTTTGGAACTGGAAAGTTTTTAACTGCTTCAATCTTTTTTGGGTCTGGTTTAACACCTTCCTGGGTAATTAGATGTCCTAAATACATGACTTCCTTTTTGAGAAATTTATCTGGTTGTAATTTCAAATTATGTTGCGCGAGCCTTTCAAAAACTTCCTTTAGTTTAATGTTATGATCCTGAAGTGAGCTTCCGTAAATTACTATGTCGTCTAAATAAACAAAACATTTTATTCCTTGAATTCCTGTTAGAACGTTATTCATCAACCTCTGAAATGTTGCTGGTGCGTTTTTCAATCCAAATGGCATCCTATTTTATTCATAATGACCTAAGGGTACGCTAAATGCTGTTTTTGCTTGATTTTTAGGATCCATTTTGATTTGATGGAATCCTGATGCCAAATACAATATCGTAAAGTAGTTACTATGACCCAATTGATCAAGGATGTCATTAATTTGTGGAAGAGAATATACATCTCCCATACTTACTTCATTTAGTTTCCGAAAATCTATAACTAATCTCCATTTCTTTTTGCCTGAAGCGTCTTGTTTCTTTGGTACTACCCATACTGGTGTATTCCATGGACTATTTGATGGTTTAATAATATTATCTTTCAAAAGTTTCTCATTTTGGTCATTAACTTCTCCTTTTAAGGCTTCTGGGTACCTATAAGACTTAGCATTAATGGTTTTGTCACTTGATACCGGGATTTCATACATGACTGTATCTGTACAAGTCAATGAATCTCCTTCTAGATGAAATATACCGTTATATTCTTTACACAACTCTATCAATGATTCCTTTTCTTCTATATTTAAATGACTTGTTCGCAATGTTTGTTCTAATTTATCGAAACGACTACTTTCAAAACAAGACGTGTCTTTGATTTTATTTACTTTCATTATCTCTTTCTCATTAATTTCAACACTCTTTAGTGGTTCTAATTTCACATTTAATGTCTTTATTCTTATTGACTTATTTGTTGAATTTAAACATGCCGTTAAAGCTCTGTAATCTTTAACTTTAACAATACTTGGACACAAATAGACTCCTTCCATTACTTCACACCTTTCTAACAATATTCCTTCGTTCAACTCTGAATTTATCACATTAATTGGTACATTTTTTTCACAACGCGGTCCGATTTCAATTTCTTCATAACAATCTGTAGACATAGTATTACTACTACACTTAGATACTTCTTTATTTTCCTGTCCTAACGTTTTTGTCTCAACATTGACTTCTTTTGTAATCTCAGATTATTTTTCTACTTTTTTATACTCATCTTCACTACTTTCACTTTTTGTTCTTGACTTCTGACTTTCAAATACTACCACTTTATCTAAACAAATGGAAACATTATTCATAAATGCGGATAAAACTCGCAAACACTATTTAATTCTGATTCTGACCTAATGCTTCTCATTTCTTCGTTTATATACTCAATATTCAAACGTATCCCTAATAATTGTATTTTGTCATTTTGAAAATCAATTATCGCATTAGTGTTCCGTAAGAAGTCACTACCTATTACACCATTACATTCTGTAGGAAAGTTGTCAGGGACTACGAATAGTAAGTGACTAACTTAGTTTCCTCCTATGTTGAATGTAACATTGAGATAACCCAATGTTTTGGTGGGTTGTGCTTCCTTATCTATTCCTTTCAACTGTAATTGTTTGTCCAAGTAAACTAAACAGTCTCCTTTTAACGAACTCAATTTTATCAACGTTACTTCGGCTCCCGTGTCAATTAAGAATTTGTTAGTTCCTTTAAGAAATTCTTCACTATTTAGCCTAACATAGCCCGATTTTCCTGTATCGATGTACATTATTCGACCTGGATTGCCCTTACATTCCTTGGGTCGGTCGTCCAATTTTGTTACGGTGCCAGTGGGTTAATCAAAACACAAAATTATGTAGAAACACACACTTAGTATTTTATTATACTATAGAAGGTAAGGGGTGAGACCTTTGAGTAGAGGGTTTGAATAATTACACAACGGATCTAACATTTAAACTTTTTGACTTAAATCTAAAACAAAACTTAGCTGAACATTCGTCACTATTGACATTGATCGTAACTGAAGTAAGTAGTGAAATTTCTTCGATAGTAAATGCCGTTTTGTTTGCTAAGAACAATGTGTTGCATCCAATAATAATATCACCAGAACAATATATAACAGAGTTAAAGAAATCCGTTGGACATTTGCCTATTCAAACTCAATATCCATTAGAATTAGAAATAAGTAGAGCGTCAGAATTATTATCATTGACTGGTTTGGTATCATACTATATGAATGGAAAAATCGTGTTTATTGTAAAAACTCCTCTAATTACACAAACTAACTATGATTTGTATAAGTTAATACCGATTCCTATTCCAAACCAAGATAATACGTTTATATTTATTTTGTCCAAAGTTAATTATTTAATGATTTCTAATAATAAGTTACATTACACTACCATTAATGATCTACTGACATGTAAAAAGTTATCTATAAATAGATACATCTGTCACCTGGACATGCCATTGTATAAAATCTACTCAGATCCAAGTTGTGAGACACAAATAATGTTAACAAATGAAAAAATACCATCAGATTGTGATGTTAATACAGAACAATGGTTAAGACTACATCATGAAAACACTTGGTTGTTTGTTACTCCTTTTAAGTCTATTGCAACATTAAATTGTAAAAATAGTGAACCATCAGTTATTGAATTGTACAACACAGGAATAATAATAATATCAGATAACTGTAAACTCTACACTGCTAATGTAATCTTGCAAACACAGAATAATGGTTTAGTAAGTAATTTGAACTCATATTTACCCTCTATTGATATAATTGAAGATGTATGTTGTAAAACACAAAAATATATCCAAAATTGAGTTTATACCATTAAAATTAAGAGACAATTTAAACATTGAAAGTTTAAAGATTGCAAGTCACAAAATTGATCAAGTGGAAAGAATAATTGATGAAATGGATAAAAATTCAAATGTTTGGCATAGTGTTAAAAATAACGAATTTTTTATATACATTTTTATGTCAGTTGCAAAAATATTATTCTTTTATGTTATATACAGATTCATTAAGTATTTACTTTTAAGGAAATTCTTCTGCAGTAGGGAAAATAGATTATTAGCTTTAGAAGATTCTCGTAATTGTTGTAGTCGAGTTACTAATTGTATAACATTAAATGTTAATAGAGATAATACTGATGTAGAAATGGAAGAAGTACGAAATAATGATCAAACTTAATTAAGAAGAAGCGCTAGAATAGCACAATTGAAAAGTTTGTAAAATGTATTACAAATTTTGTATTAGATAAGTAAGTATAGTCGATATTGTAGTTTAGAATTATGTAAAAGAAAAAACATGTTTTTCTTTCTTAAGGGGGGAGGTATTATGTATGGACCAATGTACCTCTACATGTTATGTGTGTCTTACTGTACTACATTTAGGATGTTTACCTCATTAGGATGTTGATTAGAATTATTCCAGAAAGATCTACGGTACAAGGGTCAACCACTAATTTGTTATTCTCTTACTTTGTTAATGAGCATGTTTGTTTGTCTTTCCCAAAGCTTTTGTCATGACTAGTCTGGATACTTCTGTTTACTTTTCTCACATTAGTTTAGTATATAATGTCAGTCAAGAAGCGTGTCCAGTTAGTTCAGTCTCAACCATCACCACAGTGTAAACCCTCTACTCAAAGGTCTCACCCCTTACCTTCTATAGTATAATAAAATACTAAGTGTGTGTTTCTACATAATTCTGTGTTTTGATTAACCCACTGGCACCATAACAGTATGATACAGTTTACAATTTAGCAAAGTGTATAACCTGATGAGATAAAATAGTTAGATTATAAAATAACGATTTGCACAATCTTACGGCGACATATCAGTGCATCTCCCTTTAAAAAAGACAGTCATTTAATGACTTTGTAATAGTAGTTTATGTGACTGCTGCATAATGCCTAATTATGTACAGTTACATACACTAGTTTATCTACACATATATCATAGGCTCTCTATTGTTCAGGAACCGCATGTTCGACCGGCATTGTGGCATTGATCATTGCTCTGCAGTTGTTAAGCTTGTTCAGTAGTACGAACTTCACAGAAAAACTAGATGCAGCACGCAGGCGGGCGTCGGCGTTCGAAATTTGAATGTCATAATATGACAAATTTTGGTACATTATGGTCATAATTTATTAATATTCAGATAAGAAATGTGTTTTACCAAGAAGTTTATCATCATGCTGGTCGTAACGTGTGGTTTTTGGACACAGTAAAGAGGGTTTATAATACGTGTGTGGATAAATAAATAAACGACTTCTTTCACAGAAGTTTTACAATATTATTTTCAGATTGTGAAATTCTGAAAATTTCCTGATACTTTTGAAACATGATACAATGATTCTCAGCTATTCAACATTATGTATAATAATAATACGAACTTAATAGGTACGATTAAGTGCAATAATGCAGATAGATTAAAGACTAATATTGCGTGCAGGCAAATCACACACACACACACACACACACACATAGATAGGTATATTGACATAAATAAATATCAACCTTAACGTGACGGACTTAAGGATCAACATAATTCTATAGAATATGGTGGTTGCCGTTTCGCATTCCAAAACGAGAAGAATAACATTATTTATTTCGTCATATCAACAAGAGACGCTAGTGGTCTCGCGGTGGGCGCGCTAAGTCCAGGACATATTGACCCAGAATCCTCAGATCAATAAATATATATATATATATATATTAAATCTATTTTGTGGAGAAAGAGATATGAACTAACCTATGTAAGAGAAAGTGACCTTTATGTTATTATATGGGGACATAGTAGTTTTATCTATAATTAATAAAATAACACGCGTTAAATAGAAGATCATAATGTTTATTTCATATTTTACATTAAATTATGTTGTACACATATTAACAATATCAAAAACACATTTCTAACTAATTCGTAAGGTTAGGTATAGCTTTAGTATTCGTAGTGATAAGAATACCTTAAAATATACCATGCACCCTGTGCTATTTCCGGTAGTAAGGATTAAAAACAGTATTTTTTTGTAACAATATTTCATGTTTAACATTATAAAACTTTGTTTTCAGTCACATATAAATACATAATATTTCTTAATTATAGCTTGAATATTTGTTTTCGTTATGAAAAGACAATTGATGCTAGCCAATCAAAAGAAATACACTACTTTCTCATTTTATTATGTGACGCCGTTGCTTTTTTCAGTTGATATGATCGAAAAAAGCTTTTCTAATATATAACACAACATAAAATAGCCTCACGCTTTTACCCATGGGATAGCAGTAGCACAATCGTGCCTAATACCCTCATTTAATATTTAGTATGACCTCCCCCGTTATCTGTAACTGCAAGCAATCGCCGCCGCATTGAACTAACTATATTAGAACAAATGTCAGTTCCTCTTAAATTTTCCCACACTTCCATACAATGCGCTTGCGATGCCTCTGGAGTTCTTTCATTCCGCATGTCCCACCTTTGCACCATACATTTTTGATCGGATTCAAAACCGGTGACTCTTTGATCCGATTCAATACCGGTGACGCCGTGATTCCATGGCCTAATCACGGCTATGTCGGTGTGTTGACCAAACTAGTCACGCCCAGCTCTAGCCCGATGCACAGTTATCTTGCACAAATAATAATTATGGCATAACAGCAGCTGGGTGGACACATCGCACAATTGGCAGCATACTATCCTATAAAACTTGTACATAAACCGTATAACTGCATAAGCTTTAACTACAGAGTTATGGTCTGTGTAAAGCAGCTATGTAACATTATTTGCTTAAAACATAGAAAGAAAAAGTTATACAATCACTTATTACAATGCTTAAATATTAAAATACAGTGAAAAAAAATTAAAAGCATTTACTCTCTTTACCCTGAAGATCATCTAAAAGATCATATAAAAGATTAAATTTCATAATTATAGGTTAAACAATACATTTGCTTTTATTCGGCTTTCGTTGTGAAAATAAAATCTATTCTTAATTTTACTGATAGGTAGAACAGTGTAAGTGATTTTATCATGTCTTGCATGTTACAACTAGCAACAAAGTTTAATGCTCCACTTCAACAGCAAAAACAAATACCGTCACTTATTCGGTTCTGCTTGCTAACCTTTTTAGTCTCAGTTTAACACCGTCACGTGCGCAATTGTTACAACTTATCGAGTTTTGATGTTTAAATACTCTGTTAGTATTTGATAATGATGTCTAGGGGGAAACGGATGGTGTCGTTGGTAACGAATAATAGTACAACAGAAGGTATTTATAAATATTTGTACGTAATTTTGAGGTTATAAATTTGTTTCATTCAAAACTATGTAAATATGTCATCACTCTTTTTCTGACAGTGATAGCGAACCAATGATACGTAGACATGTCACTGTCGTCGCAGATGTGCACGTGGCTAATCAACGTGAATTATCCAAATGTCGATAATCAGGTATGTGGCCTATGTAGGTAGTAGGTACTTGTGATCTTACAAAAGTACGTACGTCACGTCTTTTTCCATCGGGGATGGGAGAGGGTGAACCTTTATTCTTGTCATAATAATAATAATTCTAATCAGAGTGAAGTGCCAAGTATACTTTGTCAGGCAGTAGTATGCATGGACGATGGCAAGTCAATCATGTCAATAAAAGTGTATCTGCAGTAAGTGATTATTGTTTCAGGTCGTCAACTATTACCAAAAGTTTCACGAGCTGATGAATGTGTCGGTGTTGAGATCGAGATTGAAATGGAGAGCTTGTTTGACGATATATCGAATAATGAAGATACAACCTATGTACCCTTCCCCAGACACGATATGGATCAATATGGTGATTTAATCACTCTTCGTGATATACTAGGAAAAGATTCACATCCAACTAATGATGAAGCCTCTAGAGATCTGTTTGAAGATTATCTACAATTACTACGAGAAGAAAATACAAACCTAAAAGAGTCGTAGTATATTGGAGAAAATTTTGACTAAAACTTGGAAAAAGGTCAAACCGATGAAAAGGTGGAGAAAGTCGATTCTTGAAAGTTGGGCAGTAAACATGGCAAAAAGGAGGAAAGCTGATGGATTACCCTACAAGTCTCGCTCTGAAGATCGGCCAGCAAAGGTTCCACATCACATAGACTGTTCTCAGCGTAAGTTTAAATGCTCCGATAACTTTGACGAAAATGCTCGAGAAGAAATATGTCGGCATTAGTGGAATCTTGAAAAATTAAAAAATTACATTCTTTCCCAAATATCAGTAGAGCCTCCTAAGCAAACTTACTTGCTGTGAAAAAACGTAAGCAAGAAGAATACACAAAAAATGTTTCTTCGAAAACAATGACGTTAAGCTGCAAGTTTGCCAAAAGTTTTTCACGCAAACTTTTAACATTGCGACATCTGTCATCATTGATGCTATAAAAAACACACTATACACGGAAAGATACAAACAGAAAGTTTTTGGGCGTAAATCTCAATATATAGAAATGTACACATTGTATAAAGAGTTATGCAAAGAAAAAAACAAAAAGTAGTTACTGAGATCACTTATCGAAGAATATTTTCTACGGAATACAACCTAAGCTTTTTTTGTACCGAAGAATGATCAATGTACAATTTGTACAAATTATGGAAATGCTGACGAAAACAACAAGGCCCTATTGGAAAAAGCAAACAAAGAGCATATCCATAGAAAAAAACAATGCAATGCGGAAAAGGGAAAAGACAAGGCCAGAGTTAACTTGGATCCTGATTTCATTTCAGTTTCATTTGATCTGCAGCTGGTTCTTCAGATCTCTAAGAGCAAAGTGAGCCTTATGTATTATTCTCGGAAACTGTGCATATTTCACCTCAGCTATGCTTTTGTGGGCTGTTCACAACATTGAAAATCTGGAGATGATTGAGCAAAAGTTTTTGGAATCCGGACATTCATTCATGGAGGCAGATTCTATGCACAGTGCTATCGAAACACAACAGCAAGAAACCTTGGTATATTCCAAGCAAGATTGGATTGCAATATGCCAACGAGCAAGGCTTGGAAAAGTACATAAAATTAAAGTGAATAATAAAGTCAAGAAAATAGTCAAGGAGCCGTATAAAACAAAAGAGTTTAAATATTACGAATTTTATGACTTGAAAGATCTGGCTTCTGAGATAATACAAAACAAAGATAAGGACAATGAAGGAAACAAGGTACAATGGCTAAAAATAAAACGACTGAGATTCGTAAAGGGAGAGAAAATAATCTGTTTCAACTATGACATGGGTGAGAATTTCAAAAACATAAACTTAACCATCAAACAAGTGAAGTCTAGAGTTAAAGGAACAAAACAAAAGGAATTTCCGACTGAGTTGAAGTGAAATTATGAAGAATCATTGCCTATCTCGGAGGCTCAAAAAAAGGATTGGTTGAATCTGATTAAAAATAATATAATACCGTAAGAAGTAGAGCCAAGGTATAAAAATATAAAGACTGTGAAAAGTTTTCCTAAAGCTGTTGATGAAGAGGACGTGTTATCTTGTGACGAAAATATTATGCGAATTTCTGTGTTCTTGGTGTCCCATCATTATTTCTAATTTCATTTCAAATGTCCCTCTTGTAGAAGCTAAATAAACTAATTAAAGAATTGTAATTAAAACTTAATATCGCTCTTAAGGTGTTCATGAAGAGGACGTGCTATCTTGTGACGAAAATATTATGTGACTTTCTGTATTATTGGTTCCCCATGATTATTTCTATATTAATTTAATTTTCATTTTATATCGTGTAAAAGCTAATTAAACTAACAAAAGCATTATAATTATAAGTAATTATCACTTATTTGTTTTTATAAATCAGTAATTTTCAAAAAATATACAGGTAAAAACGTATAATTTATAACAATTCTAGATTTTACCGTCTTTAGAACAAGATTATTTCAACTATTTTAACACATACTAATTAATTATCGTATGATTAATGGTTCCTAGTATAACAGGTCTCCATTCTTTGTATTATTAGTTATTTACAGCTTATTTAATTATTTCAGGCAAAACCAGATAATTACACTACCTTGACGCCAACTTATTTTTTATTAAATAATTTTGATGAGAAATTATTAATAACTTTATACATAAAAACTTCTTAGATAACATATTCAAATTATAAGTTATGATGCATGGTGTTAGTACGCTTCACCCATATACTTGACTAGCTGTGCCCGCGACTTCGTCCGCGTGGAATAGTTATTTTGGGCATCATTTATTTTTACAAACAACCTCCTCAGCTTTATAAATTATAGCTGTTACCCACAATTTTGTCCGCGTCATTTTCTGTTATTATTTTAGACAATTTAGTTTTTAAAAGAACATAATTATTTTATAGTACTTCTGCGTAAATTATATTTTTAGTTTTTTTTTCTTGTGGCAGAAGAACATATTGGTTTTCTCCGCAACCTGATCTTGACAACGCGACATATAGTTGGCCGTGTGAAAAGCAGTCTTTACGTAAATCAATTCCTACGTGTTTAAATGTTTGCCCCTGTGATTTATTAATTGTAACGGCGAAAAATAGCTTAACGGGAAATTGAATTCGTTTAAAACTAAAAGGTAAATCATTTGGAATCATTGGGATGCGAGGTATAAGCACTGTTTGACCAACTGCTGGATCAGTCAAAACTATTGCAACGATCACGTTATTGCGAATAAATTTGATTTGAAGTCGGGTCGCGTTACATAAATTTGGTGGTTTAAGATTTTTAAGTAAAATTATTGGGGCACCTATTTTTAACTTGAGGGAATATGGGGGAAGGCCACTTGGGTTCAAAGAATTAAGAAACTCCTGTGGGTAATGGACCGCATCTTCCTGATCCATTACATTATCAATAGATGTGTAGGTAGCTATGTCTCCTGGAAGTTTACTTAAAATTAGGTCATTAATTTCATCCACGCTACTGTTTCTCGCTGCCAATATTGCCCTTTGACACATCCATTGATGATCTTTATTTTCTATTTCGCTGATTTCAGGGTAAACTTTCGATATTAAGTCCTCAATGTTACTCACTCTTTCTCCTAAATCGCGATCAATTTCAATTTTATTTTCAAAATGAGGTACTTTCCCGTCTCCTATTAAAAGTAACTTTGAAGGAAAAGTTATTCTACCTCCCCCCAAATGTGCTCTCATATTTGTAGTTAATTTTAAGATGTTCACAATCTTCCATAATTGGGAACTTTTATGGCAAGACTTTACAATGTCTGCTCTTGTTCCCCTTACTATTACTGGTAAAGTTTGTCGAAAGTCCCCAGCAAACATAACAGTAATCCCACCCATGATTTTATCACAGCTTCTAATATCTCTAAGAGTCCTATCTAGAGCCTCTACATGAGCTCTATGGATCATGGTACATTCGTTCCAGATTATTAAACTGACATCTTGTAAAACTTTTCCCAAAGGGCCATTTTTACGTATAGAGCACACGCTATCTTTCTGTAAAGAAACAGTTAGGGGCAGTTTAAAAGTGGAATGAGCTGTGCGTCCACCTGCTAATAAAGTTGCAGCGATACCTGACGACGCTACTGCCAAAGCTAGCTTTCCCTGAGACCTTACTTTTGCTAATATAAGATTAGTAATAAAGGTCTTGCCGGTTCCACCGTGAGCATCCAAAAAAAATACTTAAAAAACGAACACTTCGCATAACACAATTATACGCGGTCACCTGGTCATTAACTAATTTTGGTTCATTTTGAGCAATATAATCATTTAATTCATTTAGATCAAACGGTTTTCGCAATGCTACTTCTAACGGATCCGGATGATTAAGTGAATTAATCCTTTTTGATACAGGAAGCCCAAAATCGGTTAGTGATTTATCGCAAATCTCATGAATTTTATCTTCAATTTTGATTAGTCCATCATTGTATATATCATCATTATATGCTAATGTCATATCCTGAGTCTCATTACGCATTCTGTTTAATATATCTTCACATAAAGCATTACGAAATGTATTCCATAACTCTAAGGGGTCAGATGGTTGGCAAAATATAAGAATGATGGTAAATAATTCTCTTAATTTTGTGGCTGGCTCGGACATGACAGCATCTGACATTGTATTTTGCTAATGTTCATCTCCCTCCAGTAAACCTAATTCCTTGCAAGCGCCTTGATAAGTTTGGCAAATAACACCATTCACGGTCCTTAGATGTTCAAATGACATTGGACCGCGAACATGTTGCAGTAACATTCTTAAATAAAAACATTTAGTTTGAGTTGGATGAATGTTATAGACACGGCCTAAAGTTGTGTCTTTTTTAACACCGGGATATTCTTCAACATCTTGCCCACGTTTTCTTCTAGAAAATGAATTTCTTTCCCATACGTAATAGTGGGGTACTTCATGATATAAAAGGGTTTTTGCAAAATCGTCACTTTTGCAAAGATCATAGAACGCTGTAAGTGTCGTTGATGAAGGATTATTAACGCGATCTTGAAGGTTTGCATTATTATGAAAATAAACTCTTTGTCCATTTTCCAAATGAACTGCTAAATGAACTACTGCCGGAAAACGTTCATGAATAGGAAATTGGAAAATTCTCCAGAGCGCTTCCGAGGAATTTGAGCGCAATGATACCTGATCTGCATGGGAAACAAAATATATTTGCAAAAATTCGGGTTGTGCCCCTTCATTTGGAAGTAAGTTACCGATCAAGTGATAAACTTGCCCTTGGACTTTAAAAGTGGGCATAAAGTTTCCCTCACGAATCTCTTTGGCACCAAATGAAGTCATCTGAAATAGTGTATTATATTGTCTTGAGTGATTTAAGAAATGCTTTGATGATGGATGTGAGCCTGATATCAGTTCTTTTAAAACTGTAGTTGGTTCCGGAATTATAGGTATATTTACTTTGCCACCACTACAACACAGTTCAGGAGCTTCACTCGCCAATTTTTTTGCTTGGCATAAGTTGCATATTTTATCCATTCTGTCAATATCAATATCATTTAGCTCAGTATAGTCAAGGGTACAATCATAAGCAAACGCAGCATTTAATAAATTATGTTGCCTCAGTGTTCTATTTCTTGCTGATCGTGCATTTTGCTGCACTAATCGATGGGATCGTACAGTGCTCGATTCCCGATCGCGGTTAGCCGAAGTTCGGAAATTTTGTGAGGCTAGACGCTGCGAACGTTCAATGATCGATTCATTAGCACGGTTTTGTTCACTGATTGCTTAATGGCTAAATAAAAAAATTAAAAAAAATATTACGTTGATACAACTCTTAGCAAATAATGCATTAATTTCGACCAAATGTTATTACCATAAAAACGGTTCTAGTGAGTTAATCTTAAAATATAGACATATACTGTTGCGGACATTTTTTTAGATAATTTCAAGAGGAATAATTCTTTCATACAAATATTTTTGGTATCTTGAACCGTTTTTGCAGCGCATGCAACGGAAGCCCTCAAGCATGAATAATTTCCCCCGTTTTTTTAACATTTTCCGTTATTTCTTCGCTCTTAATAGTTGCAGCGTGATGTTATATAACCTAAAGCCTTCCTCGATTAATGGTCTATTCAACACAAAAAGTTTTTTTCAATTCGAACCAGTAGTTCCTGAGATTAGCGCGTTCAAACAAACAAACTCTTCAGCTTTATAATATTAGTATAGATTATAATATTAGTATAGATTTTTCAAAACTTAAAGTGCTCTTTTCTTGTTTCGACATATTATGCACTTATTCGGTTCTCACAGAATTCCCTCGATATTCATGTTTTTATCAACCTTCGAAATTAAACGTTCTAAAGTTAATGTGATTTACGTTTATGTTTTTGTTTCATAGAAAAATATAAAATGACGAATGATACCAAACCAAAGACGATTTGAACCATCGACCTTTTAGGCCACTTGTGTTTCGAGTCCGAGAGTAATCCGCTGCACCACAGAACCAGTTATGTTTTCAAGCGAAATTATAGATAGGTACCTGGGCTAAGTAATAGATAAACCAGTTATGTAAGCCGTTTATTTATATAGTTGTGTGAATAAATGTGAGCGCGCTGTGGTGCTGCAAGCGATAGTTTCTGATAACTACGATTGCAATTTTGCAGTTGACCGTACAATGCCTGTGAATCTATGGGGCACTCTCTATACATCGATTAGGGCATTCCCTTTGTAGTTCCAACACAAACAATATATGTGATGTGTGATCCCTCAGCGCGAGAGTCGGACTCGCACGTGGCTGTTATTTTTAAAAGGTTTTGCAGTTAACGGATCTTTTTGCAATGTGCCAATCTTCAAGGAAAATTCTTCATACATCTTTATGGGTTACCCCATACAAGACAGAGAAGTATCTTAGAAATACAGAAAAGCACACTGCGTACAGCATAAAGCAACGTCCAACTCGGAAAACCCACTGCTTGTTTATCTTACGAGAAGCCTCATATTTTCAGTTTCAGTGAAGGCTGCCTCGCCGACATAGACGCACGCTTTTCCAAGCGGGAAAACGAGGAAACTCGGGGAAAACGACGATACTTTTTGCCGGGAAAATGAAATAATTTAATCAAGGTTTCTTTTCACTCTAAATATTGTTGAGTTGAAGTGTATGCAACATTCATGGAAATTCAAATTAATGAATACGAAATGTAGTTGGACTTAAGTTAGTTTGCATTCTTGAAGAAAATAATAAATTGTTTCTCCAAGCAAAAATGTCGGGTGAGCTAATATTGACTTTTCATTACTTGTGTGCGTGTTCGTTAACCTTGAATTCACAAAAGACACAATAATCCTCTAAGGCCTTTAACAATAACTTTTACATTCCATAGATGTATATGTATTATTTTATTTTCAACTCGTGATCATAAAGTCAAATATAACATAGTAAGTCATGATATTATAGAACTTGTTTATCTATGGCCTTACGAGGCATAATAGACAGATATTTCACAATAAATCCTTTAAATCAGATGAAGACGGTACTGGCCTAATGGTTCAAAATGTATATAAGTTGAGACAACACGTTAGTTACTCCGCTATAAGTCAAATACAGAAGCTTTTCAGCTTCTTCGTATCTTGACTCTTGTGTTATAAACAGAATGATATATACGTTTGGCTATTGTACGTATGACTGTACCTAATTAGCGGTCGGTAAATAATGGTTAGAGTTTGTTAGCGAAACACATTTAGACTAATATATGTCGATGTTGTAGAGGACGATCGCATGATTTCCTTGATATTAGCTCGTCACGATTGCTTATTCATGAGTTTGTCATGATAAGTTTTACAATATGCATACATTTTGAGATTCTTCTTGGCACGGACGGAATCTTTAGTGTGCAAGTCCAACTCTCACTTGGCTAGTTAATTCAATATTTTTGACGTGATAACGTCTTATAATTCGATGAACGCCGGCTGCACGCACGAAAAAGCATGTCATTCTGCCCGAGCCGAGCGTCAGGCGAGAACGCGGAACAAGCGATAGGGAGGCACGATCGGCCTAAGCGTTTCTTATGACGTTGTCACGTAAAATTATCGTCCGTAAACCGAGTTTACAGACAACAAATTTTTTTAAATTAAAATTAACTAAGTTTCTTTATAATGTTTCCAGGAAAACTCGGTATGATTTCTATGGGTCTTAATAAGTATTAGGCGCTGGGCTTATGGATAAAAGTCTGAGCAAAATAAAATGTATATACTTTTTATTAACACATCTCTGGATTCGCCTTTATAACGTTAATTTTATTCTTAGATAATTAAGATATGGCTATAAGATTTTCTTGGTGTTGCTTAGGAGGACAACCTCCACCTACGCTTTCTTTTGATCAACCCTCTGTACGTACTTTGCACAAACTATTTTATATTCGTACCATTGCAAGGCACATGCATTTGTCTACCATTTCCGGTATTGTCAATATTTCTACGCTAAGTGTGAAATACAGAATTTTTTCTGAAATACAGAATCTAAAGCCTGTTAGAAAAAGTAAGCATATTAGAATACGAGGTATAGAGAATCTGCAGTTAAGGTATTTATCACATTGGACGACCCGAATGGCCGAGACGGCAGTGATCTGCCTACGAATCCAAAGGGTTCCGGGTTCGAGTCCCGGTGGGGGCAAATATTTGTTTTATGAGAACTGATGTTTGTACACTAGTCATGGCTGTTTATCTAAGTATAATATTTATCTATATATGTATGTGTATGGTTGTTTAGTAACCAAGATACGTGGAATCCTAGTTTGGGGTTAGATCAATGTGTGTAAATAGTGTCCAAGGTATTATTATTATTTATTTTGGGACCTTAAAATAGCCCGTCTTTGCACGCTTATTAAGGGTTCCGTACTCGAAGGGTTCCAAACAGGAACCTATTACTAAGCCTCCGCTGTCCGTCCGTCCGTCCGTCCGACAGCGGCCTTTATAACCGTAATAGGTAGAGAATTGAAATTTTCATTGAATGTGAATTTTTGTAGCCGCTGAAAATGATGAAATACACGAGATTTTATAAATTAAAGGGATGTCCATACTAGAGGCGTCGTTTAACACCATCCGCGACATAAAAACCAAAACATGATTCAAATATGATCGTAGATCACTTGGCTTATCTATCACATGGTCGTGGTGGCACAATTAGTTTAATATTAGTTTCACAATCTTAGGGTACTGGGTTTGAATCCACATTAGCATCTTTGTTTTTGTTTTATTTTAGTGGTTAATTTTTATTGTGTTATGTTTTTGTTTTATTATTTTAAGTGGTTAAGTTTTCTTGTATGATTTTACGAAGTCCTTCGTGTGCGAGTGCCACCTGCACTTGACCTTATTAGGGTTTCGTACCCGAAGGGTGCCAAATGGGACCCTATTACTAAGCCTCCACTGTCCGTCCATCCGCCTGTCTGTCACCAGGCTGTATCTCATGAACCGTGATAGTTAGATAGATGAAATTTTCACAGATGATGTATTTCTGTTGCCGCTATTACAACAAATACTAAAAACAGAATAAAATAAATATTTAAGGGGGCTCCCATACAAGAATTCTTTCAATACCACGTATAAACTTATGAATGCACCTGGTTACGCATGGAGTGTGAAAGTAGCCGCACCGATAACTTTGTAAACAACATTTTGCTATGTTAAATCGAAACTATTCACTCCACACCATCCCTACCATTGTACGGTGGTACGGAACCGTTCGTGCGCGAGTTCGACTCGCCCTTGACAGTTTATTTTATTTAATTAAGTATTGATTTTCAACTAAAATACGAATTTAAAATAACGTGAAACGGAACATGTTTTAAAACACCCATCAGCGTCTAGTCATAGTATAAATAAGAAATAGTAAGTTCACTAGGCCCCTGTTCGCATGATAACTACCTACTCTTGCTCAAACGGCTAGGGTTGTCGCTTAGCGCCGCGGGTTGCGGTGCGGATTTGTTGCGTCGTCGCTCGTCGCTCGCTGCACGGTAAAACAAGTACCTACTTACAGGTGATGCCCCGTATTCTGCCTCTGAGTGCCGCTTGGAGGGGGTATACTTCGCGTATTATAAAAAGATCATGTCTGAAGTTAGGCAAACGTGAAAAAAGCGACTTTAACGCGACTGCATAATGCGAAACTCGCTCCCGGCGCGCTTCAGGCCTGATCTTTTTAGAATACGCGAACTGAAACATCCCGTTCTTTATTAAAAATCATTATAAAAAGTTATTATTTCTTTATTAAATATAATATATATATAAATATAAATATAATAATATTTACTCATCTTGCATGAAAATAATAAATAATAATCTGCGCGCAAATCACACAAACAAGTTAACACGTGCCGCCCGGACGAATGACGTTGACTCGTCGCATGCATTGCGCTAGCCTCGTCTCGTACCACCCAAAACAACCCGAAACTTGGCAATGTGTGCGTGTGGTGGCGTGTGCTTATACGGAATGCAATGTAGCTGTGCGGCTGTTGTCGCTGATTTGTTTGAAGTGAACCTGGCGTGGTCTAGTTACGTCACATCAATTAATTGTCACTTAGCGAAGAAGGAGAAGGAGATTGACGCATAGCTCGGTCTCTCACTTACTTACTCTGTGGTAAAAACGGCCAACGAACACTAGGTTCGTTTTCGCCACAAACTGCCAACTGTATTAGTTTGAAACCGCCATCTTCGGCAGTAAATTTATGAATTAATGAATGGCACCGATCCCAGCCGAGTAGCTCTGATTGATTGTTGTCTAGTTGCTTTGTTATTCGGTTCAAAGGAGAATACTTTGTTGATTGTAGATAGAAGGCTGATAGGTCTGTAGTTCCCTATATTTTTAGAATCACTTTCTAGGGTTTCGTAGAGGAAAAAGGGACCCTTATAGTTTCGTCAAATCTGTCTGTCCGTCCGTCCGTATGTCACAGCAGCTTTATGCAGAAACTATTAGGACTACACAGTTAAAACTTGGTATGCAGATGTATTCTGTGAACCGCTTTACGATTTTTCTACAAAAATTGAAAAATTTAAATCATGAAAAGGGGCTCTCCATACATGGAAGTGAAACCAAAAAATTTTTTTTTCATCAAATTTATATGTCTGTAGATAGGTCTTTAAAAATTTCGTTGAGGTTTTTGAAACCACTTTTCCTCAAAATCGTTAAAGAGACAGACCCTTCCAAAGTGGAAAAATGTGTCCCCCCCCCCCCTAACTTTTAAAGTAAGAAAATGAATAATCTACAAAAACTATATGCTGTGTATCTTAATACACATTTTCAGCAAAAAATACTTTAAACAAAATAAATTAAGTAGTTTTTAAGATATAAAACATTTATTAAAAACCGCAAAGATAATTTTGTCGTTCATACAAACACTATGAAAAACAAAGCCACAACACAAATATCCAGTCACATAATTAATTGCTACAACGGAACCCTTCATGGTTGAGTCCGACTCGCACTTGGCCACTTATTTATATTAGGGAGATCAAACAGTTTGTATTCTGTTCTGGTAGTGATGTTTGGAGCATTCCTGGTGAGGAATTGTTATCGTTCGTGTCAGTTTGTCAGGACTTTCGTGGTTTCTGTAGAGGTCTCTCCTCAGCCGGCAAGCCCTTCTTTCCCTTTGGCGACTGCATTAATGTACTATTAATGCGAGTGTTTTTATTGTTTACCTGTCATGACTCGCTTTACTACCTATTTGCTTCGTTTCTAAATGCTGGTCCCGTCTTCCACTTCAGCTACTAATTAATTTGTATGAGAATTTCTCATCCGCGCACAAAATGTATTTTTTTAACGCTGGAGACTACCTACGGTTTGTTATTTGGTGGTGGGTTTAGGGTCGGTCGTACAATTATACGTTGTGGATATTTGAGGTTAAAGTAAACTATCTCGATTCGACATGGTATAAATTTATCAGACTAATAACTCAAGCTCTGAGTGCTCCTCTCAAAACCTTTTCAACTACCTACATAACAAGGCTATCAT
Organism: Argyresthia goedartella; assembly: GCA_949825045.1. NCBI lineage: Eukaryota > Metazoa > Arthropoda > Insecta > Lepidoptera > Argyresthiidae > Argyresthia > Argyresthia goedartella. The sequence goes on along the minus strand of OX463812.1, from coordinate 25,857,079 downwards.
ACGGGTACATATTTAAATACATATGTAAAATCAAAGTAGAATATACAAGTTCAAAATACATAAAATCTAAATAAATAACGTATCAAAATATATAAACTCATTTGATCTATGTTCTAAATCCATTAACTTGGAATGCATAATGTTCATAACATATAATTGTCAAAATGTAAAATTGAAATACATAAATGCACAAAATGTTAATCTAAATATGTAAGAGGGAAATTTATTTGTGAAACGGAAAAATAAATCTACAGAATTGCATCTTTTTAGGCTGCTGGTCGTGCTCCCGGGTCTCTCCATACCTGCATACATACATAAGCTCACGCCTATTTCCCGGAAGAGGGGTAGGCAGAGACCAAAGACCTCCACCTGCTACGATCCTGGCATACATGTCTCGTTTCCTCAACATTCATAAGTCTCTTCATGAAAGCTCGCCGGTTACGGGTACTTCGTATTCGCCCCTTCACTAACAAATCGCCGATTTGGTCTTTATAGGACCTTCTTGGGCGTCCCCGTCCGACGGCTCCTTTCACACACGCTGTATAAATCTGTTTCGTCAATCTCCTTTCATTCATCCTATCAACGTGACCAAACCATCTAAGCTGGCCTTTTGTGACAATAGCCTTTTTTTCCCAAAAGACCCATTACAAAATTTTATGAGAAAGTTCGATTTTGGTGCTATCACTAGCAGAAGTGGAAACCCACTTCAAAACTTATTTCCCTTGCAGCTAGCATGTGGCGGTAAACCCTTGCTTTTGTTAAACTTTTTGTCGAATTTAAAAAACTATTAAAAACCCATTTGTTTAATGACTTTTAAGTATTGGGCTGCATGGGAAAAGAACCCTTACTGTGGCCTTCCACAACTGCTGATGATGGTACGTCTTATTTGATTGAAGTTATGTGTTAGTGAATGTGAGTGCTATCTGTGTTAAAGTTCAAAATTCAGCAATTGCATCGCTTCCTGGATTGGCGATGTAAGGCGAAGCAGACGGAATTATTTGAGTGATCGATTGTCATGTGCTAACCCCATTACAAGTCGGGTGAGGTCGTTTCTGTATCTAGAGGTTACTTAACATCACATAAAATCAAAAATAAACTTCAATAATATGTATTTCATCGGAAAAAGGTGGGTATGCCACAGCCAACGTAGTAAAAAGTAGCGCGGAGTAGACGCCACGCACGCAGCCACTGGGCTACACACATTATATACATTCATGATATATTATTTTTAAAGTGATTTGTGACGAGGAAGTGTACTGTACACTACAGTTGAAGATAGCCTTATTATGTAGTTTGAATAGTGTTCAATTTAGAGATAAAGTTAGCAGATTGATAAATACCGTGTCGATTCGTATTATTTTTAATGAAATGTCAAACATCCACATGAAAAAATTGTACAATCCTGCCCTGACAGATCAAGCTAGCTAGAAGAGGAGGTACTATATAAAAGAAACAAAATGAGATTTAACAACAATTCAGCTCTCCAAAATCGTCATCCTATCTAACCTACATTTCTATATTGGCTTTAGACTGAATAGTCGGTCGATTGAGCGCCCCACCTCCTAGTCCTATATCCTTAGAGCTGGTGTTACACCTCCATACATGCTTTTGCGCCACCCACACACAAGCTGAGTTTATATTGCCGGATAAGGTGACAAGTCTGTTGTAAGCACCAATGCTTACACCAGACACAGGCTATTTCTGACCAAATCTAATCTCAGACTTATACCCACTTATCGTTGTCAGAGTAACTCTGGCTGGGATAATGAAATAATAATAATGAAATAATGAAATGTTTATTCGTCAACTTACATCAGTAAAAACATTTAAGTGGTGAATGCGCAAGAGGGTAGCTGTTAAATTGCTCCAAATAGATTGGGGTGCGCACACTGACTAGTCACTGGGTGCAACATAGATTAAATTCGAACTTAATTTACTAACTATAATTTAAGGTAGTATACTCTGGTTGAGGGGGCGAGTTAATGTGTGAAGACTATTTTAGGTAGGTACTTGGTAAGTTAAGTGGCATATAATGTAGAAATATGAATAACCTATATGTAATTATAATAATAATAGTAAAAGAAAAATGATACTAATAATAAAAGTGCTATATTAAATATTTATCTAAATAAATATTATGTAAATATATATATATATATATAATATTGTACATATATTCTTATATCGTTCATTAGCAGATGGTATGGTCGTAATATTTGATATAAATTGATTGACTGCAATCCGTTCTACTTTGTAGTTCAGATGAATGATTCCAGTTCACAGAAATTTTGTTTCATGAGCCACTCTTCAGTTTTACACTGTGGGATGGTGAGTGGGTATATGTTTAGTTGTTATTTAGTTTTTTGTATAAGAATGGGCGTAGAAACTTTGCTGATCGATAAGCAAATGCAGTTCTCACCTGCGGAGTTGTTATTAGCCTGTCTACGCGCCTGTTATTGTCATAGTAGTGTTGGTCAAATGGTGTCCTAGTGTGTTGATTTGTAATAATCTGTTTTATGAAAAGTTTGCGGATAGTTAGAACTTTGCATTGTTCGTATAGGTCTGTTGTTGATGTTCTCTTTTTATTGAATGTCATTACTTTAAGAAGAGACCTCTGGGCTCTCTCTAGTTTGATTATGTGGGACTTAAATAATCCACCCCAACTTGAGATACAGTAGCTTAACATTGACTGGGCTAGGTGCATAGCATAAATTTTTCAAAAGCTTGGGTGGGGCAACAGAATTTAATTTATTATCGTAATTTACTGAATATTATCGTAAATTACTTTTCGCACCTTTCATTCGGAAAAGTAAGTTTTGCTCCACAATGAGAGGGAGCAAAATGCTACTTTTCTGTTCAAGCTATTTTTTTAATTTATTCATTGGCATGTAGCATTTACGCAGTGTGCCAATTGAACACAGATCTTAATAAAATAATCGATTGTAATTTCATCGCAATCGATTAAAAACGAAGTTGTTTCAAGTTTCAAGTTTTAACTTTAACAACGTCAAATGAAAATTTATTAATTTTTCGTCATATTTAAAAGAAAATGTCACAATAAATTATATGTTTTACTGAAATCAAAACTATCGATGACTTTTATTGTGATGTAATGAATATTGATATCCGATACCATTGTAATATTCGATTCAATTATTCCTACACTTTGGTAAAAGTAGCACAGGAATATTTTATCTGTGGTGACCTTTCCCTAATCATTCACAATCCGCCATTATAAAAAAAAAATGATTTCGTTGTTCGATTGTTGTACAGTTGGTGAAAGTAAATTCAAAGTAGAGTTAGTTCATTATTTTTAGAGCATTTTATTTCAATTTTCCTCATGGAAAGATTAAACTGCACTCAATAATACTGATTTGCACAGCAAATATACTGATTTTCACAGCAAATATCACGATAAAATACTGCGGTAGCTTAGAGAGCGAAGCGAAGCCCTCTTTATCCTTCGTATTAGGTTGAACAAGTAAGAACAACAAAAATACTTAATACATAAAAAGTGTTTTTGCTGTTCCTTTTTTGCTGTGAACATCAGTATTTTTGATTTGCGATTAAATGCTAGCTTTTCCTCATAGTCGGTGTGAAAAGTTGTATGTGTTACTCAGGAGCAAAATTATTTTCGTCATGGGCGTTAACGCTTGAATCCCTCGTTACGCTCAGGATTCTAACTTAGAATCCCTCGCTACGCTCAGGTTTCTATGGTAGTATCCTTCGCTTCACTCTGGATTCAATGTACCGCCCTCGCCGTAAATACATCATTTTGCTCCCTTGTGACACAAATAACTATTGCGTGTCCTTGTTGCAAGGGAGTTTATTTGGGGAAGTCACGACATTTTATCGTCCAAAACGACCCCGATGTATTTTATTGTAGAAACCTTGGATATCTGGATACAACACGAAAAAAATAACATTGTTTCGCAACTTCTTACAGACCATGAAGCCCGTTCCGTGCAGACCTTGTTTTTTAACACTGCTATAGTACAGTGTGAAATTATCTTTGACTATGAAGCCCTCTCATCTGACTTCTTGTAGGGCTATGATGTCCAGGTTGTATTATTTGAGTACGACAGCAACTTCCGTCATCTTTCCAGCTTGCAAAATTGTCTGAATGTTCCCAGTCTTTCACTCTCAGCCGAGGTTGTTGTAGTTGGGGCAGTCCAGGATTATTTCTCATGTAGGCATTCGTCACCAGGTTTTTTTAAACTATGTTGGGTGATTAGCCCCACGATGAACACTCTTCTTTATCCGGGCTTGGGACCGGCTGTGTTGGACAGGCAGAGTATTTTTTTCCATTCCAGGACTATACGGTATTGTATTTTCTGTCCAAGCACTTTTCATTGTTTTGGCGATTACCTTTAACAATTTTTGCGGTATTCCTTTGTATAGTTCCGGGACTGCCTGATCTGTACCTGGTTCTGTACGATTGCGTATATGACTGATTCTATTTGTTATGTCAGCTATTGTCGGACCATTTTCTAGGTAATCCGGGCTTATTAAAGTTTCGTTAGGGATGGTATGAATCTTAAGGCCTTCTAATTTCCTTAATTCCTGTTTCCAGCTTGACATTGGGATATCGTTATATTTTTCATTGTCTCTATTGAAGGTAGTGTCGTCTGTAATAATATTACACAGTCTGCATACGTTAGGTTTGGTGTCTTTTACCTAATCCTTCAAAGAATGCGCATTTTCCTTAATTATATTAAATTTCCTCGAGACGTCGTCGGCATTCTTTGAGTTGTTTATTTATTTGATGGTTTGTTGGTCGGCATTATTTAATGAATTTGTCGCGCGATAAGGTGTTCCCGCAAACTAGCGGGTTTAAATAAAAGTGTTTTATGATCCACTGTTTACATAACACCTGTAATTGATTTCCATGGGATGTTAGGCGTGTATTCTTTATCGTCGTCGTGAAATATGTAGTTGTTTTTCTATAATTCTTCCATAATACCGTATGGTATTTTGATTTGGTGTCATTCTTTTCGTAAAGTATCAGGGAACATAAACATAAACATTTACATACAGGCACATACATTGCTTCTGGCCCCACACTGGGGTACCATGTGTCGAGGGAACCAGATACAGCGACGTTACACACCCGAATGGCCGAGTCGGCATTAACCCTGCCTACGAAGACCAGGGTCCCGGGTTTGAGTCCCGGTGGGGCAAATATTTTTTTGATGAGAACGGATGTTTGTATCCTAGTCATGGTTGTTTATCTATCTAAGTATAATATTTATCTATATAAGTATGTGTATCGTTGTCTAGTACCCAAGATATCGGGGATCCTAGTTTGGGGCTAGATCAATGTGTGTAAATAGTGTTCAAGGTATTATTATTATAATTATAAACATCCAAGATCTGGGTTTTTTTTATGTACCCCTAACCGGGGATTGAACCCGGGATCTCTCGCATGGTAGGCAGAGCCACAACCGCTGCGCCACAGAGGCAAGTGTAAACACACTGTATGAACTTTAAATCTGTTATCCCTTTGCCCTAAGTTTGCGATGTATCTATAGTCTTTATTGATTTCATTTGAATGTCGTCAGTTCTTGGAAGCAGTTTTAGTGGGTCTATTTCACCCCAAATTAACTTACGGTCGGAAATATACCGGTTACTCCATTGTCCTTGGATAAAGGTTAATGTTTGTAACGGATTTATGAAATAATTATGTGATCGTGTTTTGAATGTTAGATTTGGTTTTCCCATTGGATCTCGACATGACTTGCGAGCCCAGGTAATTTATATTTAATTGCAAACCCAGGTGGTTTCTATTTTCAAGTTTTCGCGGTGATAAACATTTCTACGATGATATTTGATCGTTTGTGAGTGTGTTTGTTCCTATAATTACCCTTTTCCTGAGCTCCTTTGTATCTTTTAGTTTGATGTGGCCGTTGAAGACATCTAGCATTAATATTTCTGCTTAGCTTGGTATCTTTTTAATGATCTTTATAAGTTTCGTAAACGCTGATGTTGCTCTTGTAGTTGAGCTCGGGATATGTACGTTTATTACATATAGTGTAATAGTGGCCAATTTTATAGTAGCTTCCATGTCTTGTTCTTAATAAATTCAAATCTATTTTAGCTAAATCACAGTGCACGATGCTGGTTGTGCCTGATAGATACCGGAAATAGTGTTTTGGGATTTATGTCTCTGAGGTCTGTTCCTGTTATTCAGTTCCGCATCAATTTTGTTTTTTTTTTGGTAGTTTGGCGCAGCTTCTTAGTTGTAATGCGCATACGCTCACATGTGGTTTTTTGTTTAAAATGTGGGGCTATTGCGGATCATCGTATATCTGTTGATGTTAAGGATGTCTTCTATTGATGTTGCATTTGGCTCTTTCTTTTCTCTATATTAACGATCTGACTTTCATGGTGGAGAAATTGACTGACATAGGTTGTTTGCTGATGATAATTCAATGGTCTTCAAAATTGAAAGACAAATAGAAGATTGTGATGATGTTAACGGTGTATTCTATATCTTTAACCTTGAATTGGTTCACATTTATTAATTTATTGTTAAACGCTGGTAAAAACAAAATTTCACTTCCAACTGTCAGGCAAGTTGAGACCAGTTTAGTGTTAGACAGCAACACGTAAGAAGTAGTAATTGATACGAAGTTTCTTGGAATAACTATTAATAGCAAATTGAAGGGGAGAGCATAAATTAGCTAGTAAATTAAGTTTGCGGTTCACGCAGTAAGAAACATCAGACAAAGCACGGATGTGGCTACATCTAGGCTAGTAAACTTTCATAGTGTCATGTCTTCAAACAATTTTTATTTTACAGAAAAGAACTATGCGAGCAATTTAACATTTAAAACGGGCAGACTCCTTCCGAGAGCTTTTTAAAGAAATTGACATACTATTGATCCTGAGAAGTTCGTGGATGGAGAATGTAGTGTCGGGGAAGGTATGGTGATGTTTGTTTGGCTATCGATTGCTGGGTGCATAGATATATTTTTGAATTCATGCAAAATACGCTATCGTAGTGGTTTCCTGTAAAGTTGAAGTTGATGGGTCCAGCTACAGCCGCTGGGAACTTGGGCCTATATGTGACTGATGTGATTTTGCTAGAAGGTTGTTAATTTCACTAGAGAGAATTCTGCGGCTGCTAATATAATATCCTTTCCTAACCAGGGGCCGTAATTGGGCAGGGTTTTAATGTAGATGTTGAGGGCTTCTTCATTTAGTTTGCCAATTGCGAGCTTTATGTTATTTTCATCGTGGTTTTCTTCTGCATATTTAACTAAATCCTTTCGAATATGAGTGTGGTCGAATGTTAATTGATATAGGTGACAAATTTGATAAGCAATTGCGTGGAATAAGCAGTTGCCATCTCTCGGCATTGGTAAGGTTTCTATTATATTTTTTGGGATTTTTCTGTGAGAAATAATTTAGTAGCTAGGGTGAGTTATATGATATGTGATGTTATTAGTACCGATAGCGATCGCCAAGGTTGAGCCTTATTCCTATGACTTTTATCCTCGGTATTTGTTAAGAAAGTTGTGGGCTGGCTGGGTCTGGTAGCAATAAAAGCTGCCAGGTGTATGAGAGTTCAGTTTAGGACGAAGGGTCTCTTTTTTTTATTGTTCATCCGCTGTTATAATTTGTTAATTGTTTGCGCCACCGAGGTCCACATTTGAAAGAGCAATATTTTGCATTGTAACATTTAGATGTCAAAACGTGCATTACAAATGTAAAATACCCGCTATTCTTCACCAAACCATTATTCAAAATTTCGTTTATAAGTTAAACAACATTATTATCATTCAATCAACATTTGGTTCAGATATGGTTTTGGTGTACGAGTCTTTTATTTATGGTTAAAAACGGACTACCGAGTAAAACTAGATATTCTACAACGTTATCACTGCCTCTTTTTTGGAGCCCAATAAAAGACAGACAGACTGTAATAATCACTTTTAAAACCAAGGAGTTTTTTGATTATAGGTATAGGTAACAAACAAACATGGTGTAGATAGGTTGTTATACCTACTCCTACAACACAAGCACAGCAGCAGCGGTGACGCGGCGGCGTCCGATACTGTTGAAACTTAACTTTTGACCATTTTCTTGTATCCCTCTGATTAAAGTAATACTAGCCATTTTGCCGAACTCGTAAAAGTTTTGGTTAATAATTTGTTAATATATGGTAAAACAATCTCACCCGAATCTGGCTAAGGCTTGCAGTCTCTTGCAGTTATCTTTCACTCAAAGGATACCGGCTGCGTCCGGTAGTCCCCTTCATCTCCAGATCCACATCCAGGGCAAGTATTCCTATTATAAAGGGTGTAACATAAAGGTAAAGTCATATTTTAAGGGTATGCCGGCCTCCACTAACTGTAGCATTACCACGTCCGCGACACAGGAAGTGTGATTTTATCATATCACGTCCGACATTATCATCATGTAGCAACTTAGTACAATGCAAAAAGGAGCACAAGGTCAATATGATGTCTACTACATATGTACATTTCTGAACAATCATCAAGAAACGTGATGAAGAGTTTATAAAAAAACGGTCAAGTGCGAGTCGGACCCACGCACGAAGGTTTCTGCGGAGTGAATAATTTCGATTTAACATAGCAAAATATTGCTTATAAAGTAATTGGTGCGGCTAATTTCATGCTCCATGTATTTATAATTGTGCATTTATAAGTTTCTACGTGGTTTATAGTTATCTATTTATTTATTATTTATTTATTCTAGTTTTATTTATATAAAAACCTTAGCAAATCCGGGTAGGTTTCCTGTAATCTTTGGCTTAAGTTCCATATTTTTTTTCATAATTTTATATGATTTTTTGGTAGATTGTAGTTCCGGAGATGGGGGGGGGGGTCATTTTTTGCACTTTTTTGTTTAACTTCTGAAGTTGTCAAAGCAAAATAAGTATATGAAAACTCCTTTTTAACAATACCCTACATAACTTAACACCCTTACTCTTAATCCCCTTTACTTTTTTGTAGGCAATATTCTTGTCATATTAGACTTAATTTTTGCGGCCATAAGGTTAAGTATTTATACAAAAGATTTTAAGACACTTTCTCTTATAGTTCCTGAGAAAAGTGCCTGTGACAGATGGACGTAAGGACGGACGGACATGCGAGTGATCCTATTAGGGTTCCCCCTTTTGAGGTACGGAACCCAAAAATTGGCAAAACGAAGCATAACGTGCAACTATCTGAACTTGCGTTTCGCTGCATTTAATAGAGCGGTATCTACACACATACATATGTGTCGAGTCTTGTAGAATATTTTCTATTTTGTTATATTTTGTATTTTTGGCATAATTTTTTATATGTCTAAAGGGGCTCCCTCTTTTTATTCTGTCTCCCCGTTTGCCCCTGTCGCTTTCTCATTTCCCCTGTCGCTCTCATTCTGAGCAAATTTCTCTGTGAAACCGATTTGATAAGAGCCTCTTTATTTTTGATTTCTCCATACGGTTTGGTCCGGGCGTTCAGCTGATTTCTACATCCCTAACAACCCCTTAAAATAGGACTACAGCTTTCAGTTACAACCTGTAGATCTTTGCACTATTACACAAGTCGCGAAATAACACACACATTTATAAAGACATATCTTCATTTCAATACCACATAATTCATGTAAAACAAATTAAAGATTCACTTCACACCAAAAAAAAAACAGTCACAGATGGGTAATTTGGGCAAAAGAGGGTCTATTGTTCTACGGAGCAGCCAGGGACACGTCGACATCCCCAATTCTCGGTATTTTTGACAATAAATTATAGCATTTTAAACTTTTTAATAGGCTCGTAGTATCGTATCCGACATGATATTTGTTAAAATTTAAGCTAAAAAATAAAATTACTGCTTCTTTATTACCTATAAAGGCGGCTATGATCAACAAAACTTCCATATGCCCTACATATTTCAACCACAGCGATGCCCAATGTTTTTTCAGTTCAAACGTTTACTATTTTAATTATCAAGTTCCTAATTTTGCTGTGTTATTGTTTGTTACTACGAGCAAAATACTTATGTATATTGTTAGCTGTTTCTCTTGTATTCAATACAATAGAGATCTATATTAGGTACCTACATAAACGAACTACCGATTTAATTAAATGTATTAAGGCTTTGTGAGATTTTCCGCAAATACTTACTTGCCTACACTTAAAATGAGTTTGGGCTGTTAAAATAATTAGTATACGTTAGCGAGATGAAGAGTAAAATTAATATAATGTGTCTAGGTAGTTCTGAACATGCCTAAAAACATAAACTATGAAGTAGGCAATTTAAAAATAAACCACACAATTCCACTTAATAGACGCTGTAAAGAGCGTGTTCAGAATATAATAAACCATGAAAAGACTTAAATGAAATAACAAAAAATTTAAATATCTGAACACGCCTGACCGATTAATGAAATATTACCGTTAAGATTAGTTTCACTTGTTGAAAGACATCTATAAGAGGTGTTCTATAAATGACACGTCATCGTCACAGCAACGGAGGTAGACTCGCCTCAGATCTATAGAATGAGTTGCATGATCTTCGAGTCTGTTCTCTTCCGCGTCACGTGTCAACTCCGTTTAACACCAATCTTTCAAACATATAGCTTGTATTAATGCGAAAACCAATGATAAAATCTGCATGCCCCTGAGTGGCGAGACGTTAAATGTTTTATTCAAATTCCTCATTTTTATACTGTTACCATTTCTTGGATATCCATTTCTTTCGGTATATATTTTTTTATTCTACGCTATTGTGAATAAGACGATACAAGTATTATCTTGCCGATGAATAATACAAAACAAGAGAAATTTATGACTCAGTCTTAACCTAAATTTTCAGAAAAAACATTGAGTGGGTTTGATCACCTACCCAGAAAACAAATTGATACAGAATGAGAAAAGGAATTTTAAAACCTGCTTATGTTATGTTGGGTATCACAGGAATATTAGAAACATTAAAACATCTGGTAGCCATGTCCTGCCCTCTACGTGGGAAATTCGAAGTTCGCAGCGGGCGAAATAATAGTTTAGTGTTTCATTAGTATAAGGTTTTATTGTTATCCGTTACTTTTGTTAATTTTAGACAATAAGGTAATTTTACCTTTAATGTTTCCGTGTTGCCGAAAAGCAAATTGTATGCTTTGTATCGGCGCCTTTGACGGCGCAGCTGCATTGCAGTTTTATGAGACGGCCTGCGTTCACTAGTCATTAAGTAGAAAACAATACTTAAGTTTTTATCTGGTACTACTATGGTGAGCGCAGGCATAGTCATTGTTTGTTGGTTCACTTATTCAGACAAGTCAAGTATTTATCTCACGCACCCATTCTGGGGCGTGGGGCGTCAGGGTCAGATCAACGGATCTCTTCCTGAGGAAGCGCCTCTGTCTTCTTCTATGGACAGGTCATCGGGGGGCCCTCGCGGGCGGTGGAGATCTTCTTACTCATGGTGCTCCATTGGGTGATCGCCGGCTAGGCAACCAGGTCGCGTGGCAGGCGGCGGTGGTCGGGCGGGCGCGCGTGGTACGGTACCAGTTCTTATTCAGTTGTTTGTTGTTTGTTTGAATCCTCCTGATATTCGTGTAAATGTTTAGTCTCTGTGAATAAATATCCGTACTGATTTATACATCGTACTTTTATTGGACCCCGCGCCGAAAACTATCCCCGGTAATCTACAGTTATGCCGTTTCAGAAAAGGTACAACAACCCAACACTTGCATCATAATGCCATGAAATAGGAATTAAGTAGTGTACTTAGCTGACCGCATGAAATCCGACAGCTCTTATGTGGCAGCCATAGTTTTGCCTTGAAACTCGTTAACTCAATTAGTTTAGATATGAATGACGCCTCCGGAATCGGTCTCACTAGTCAACATTATTGATCAAACTTGTGCTATATATCTTACAAATAATGAGAAAGTCGGTAGGAAATTAGATCATCCGCGTTCTTCTCTTACTTTTCTTACTAGGCGAGCCCCGGTTTGATGGGTAAATGTGACATTAATTCATATTTACTGGTATTATGATGAAAGTTTTGTAGCTTTTCTGAAACGGCATTCCATATGTTCTGTTACCCGCGCACCATTCTTCGTCTAGTACCCTGCGTCACTACGCAGTGTGTACAGATGTGGTCATCAGTCGACGTTTTGCGGCGAAATGCTGCTTGGTAGTTCCCGAGTTCTTTCGTTATCTCGCCTAGTTTGATGAGCAGGTATATCGCGTATATGCTATATCCCGTATTTCACATTGTTATACGACGATAGTCATGGGTGTCTTGAGGGTTTCTGATTTTTGGGATGGGTACTTGGACCTTTCATTCCAGGACTCCGGTATTATATTTTCTGTCCATTGTTTTCGTGATACCCTTTAAAAGTTGTGGCGGTATTCTTTTGTACCGGGACTACCTGATCTGTACCTGGCGCTGTTCCGTTACGCATGAGCCGATAACCTCTTTAATGTCGGCTATTGATGGACCATTTTCTAGGTTATCAGGGTTTAATGATGTTTCGTTAGGGATGGTAATCATTTTAGGGATTTCTGATTTCCTTTATTCCTGTTCCCAGCGTGACATTGGGATAAATCGTTGTTTTTTCCACCGTCTTGATTGAAGCTGGTGTTGTCTGTAATAGTGGTATACGATTTGCATTCGCTTGCTTGGGTGTTTTTTGCCTAGGCCTCCAAAAAATGATCTGCATTCGCGTTTTTCTTCATTATCAATAATTTCCTCAAGAAGTCGTCGGTATTCTTTGAGTTGTTTATTGATTGTTTGGTCGGTCGGTCGACGTCGTTTAATGATTTTGGCCTTTTGTAGCTTTGCCAGCGCGATTCGGTATTACCGCGATCTAGCGGGTTTTACGGATTTTTTTTTGGGCTAATTACTTCAAAATCCCTGTAATAGATTCCCACGGGATGTCGGGCGTATATTCGTCGTCATTATCTGTAAATATGTAGTTGTTCGCCCTAAGTTCTTCCGTACTCCCATTATGGTATTTTACTTTCGTGTCATTAATTTCATCTCATTCGGTGTTGGTTGTACTCTTGATTCCATTTGTGTGTCGCCAGTTCTTGGAAGCAGGTTTAGTGGGTTTCACCCCAGCTTATCTTGTGGTCGGAAAAATGCAGGTAGCTCCATTGTCCTTTGTTAAAGTTAAATGTTCGAGATAATTATGTGGATTAGTGTTAATTTGGTTTACCGTTACACCACGTGGCTCGAGATGACTTGCGAGCTCAGATGGTTTCTTCTTTTAAGTTTCCGCGGTAACAAATATTCATGAGCATTTTTCCGATGATATTTGATGATTTGTGAATGAGGTTTGTTTCTATAATTCCCTTTTTCCTGTATTCCTTTGTACCGTCTAGTCCGATGTGAGCCTTAAAGTCACCTAGCATTAATATTTATGCTTTGCTTGGTTTATTGTGAATGATCTTTATAAGTCGCGATAATGCTGCTGTGGAAGAGCTGAAGATATGTGCATATATTACATATAGTGTATTGTGGCTGCCATTGAGTCCGCGTCGCGATTAACATTGTGGGCTGGTAGGTTCAAGTCCTTTCTAATGACTATAGCTAAATCACAGTGTGCGATGCTGGTTGTGCCTGATAGATACCAGAGATAGTGTTTTGACATATATGTCCCCGATGTCATGTTTGTTTCCTGTATACAGGCTATGTGTATATTTCTGTTAGTCAATTCAGCATCAATTTTGAGTCTTTTAGGTATTTCGGCGCATCCTTTAACGTTCCAAGTAGCAATGCGTATACGCTCGCAAGTGACTTTTGGTTTAAAGGGGCTGTTTCGTATCATCGTTTATCCGGTGTTGTCTGGGATGTCTTTTATTGATGTTATGGTTGACCCTGAGGAGGTCATGGGTGTTGCATTAAGTATCAGGGAAGGTATGTTTTGGCTATCGGTTGCTTGATCCGTGCGTAAATTTTGTGATTCAAGCAAGTATACGCTGTCGTAGTGGTTTCCTGTGAAGTTGAGGTTGATAGATCCCACTGCATCCGCTAGATTCTTGGGCCTGTATATGAGCGATGGTGTATTTTGCTGGTGGGTTGTTACATTAACTAGAAAGTCTTCAACGGCTGCTATTATGATCTCCTCTCCAGCCCAAGTGCCGTAGTTGCGCAGATTTTTAATGTCATTGTTGAGGGTTTCTGCAGGCCCGGCGATTGCGTGCTTTATGTTCTGTTCATCGCAGTTTTCTAATACATATAAACTAGGTCCTTACGAATGTGGATGTGTTCGAGTGTTAATTGACATAGGTGATTAATTAATCAGCAATTGCGTGGAATAGGCGGTTACCATCTCTCGGCATTGGTAAGACCTCCATTAGGTTATCTTCGTGGGATGTTGTTGAAAGAAATAAATTAGTACCTAGAGAATAGGCGAAAGAGAGACTCGCTTATAACAAAGGGTAGGATATTTTATTTTTTATTTTTCGTGGAAGTCTTTTGTTAATTGCCTTTTTTCTGCAAGATGGTGAAATGATCCTTTTATGATGTGCAGGTGTTGGCTTTTTCTCTCTATTTCCCAGAATATGCAGTTGTGTAGTAGATGGGCTTGCTTTTTTATTTTCATAACAGGTAGGTTCCTGACTAGTTTTGGGTTAACGTAGATATATCTCCTACTTACTGATTCGGCACTATGCCTGTGGAATAGTTTAGAGTTTTCGTAGTAATTTGGAGCGAGTGTGCTATCTGTTTATGAAATGGTATTCAGCATTACGAAGGGGGTTATATGCCAGATACAGAGTTAGTTCTGCCGTTTGATCTGAGTTAGGCCTATCTTAATCGAAGCGATCTCACCAGATTGTTGCTCGCCTAGTGAGACTCAGTGCACTGATATCACCTACATCAAGTCAAGTCAAGGTTAGTCCCTGAACAATGTCCTATTGTTTATTGCTCCTGGGAGTTGGGTTTTCCTTAGCTCATTGTCCTGAGAAGGAGCTTTTTGGACAACATAACACATATTTGCATCGCCGTTTTGCAGCTGAGTTAGTTTGAGGAATGTATTTTTTGTCGTAATTTCTTTTCTTTTGTTTCCAACTACCACCTCGATAATCACCTTCTTTCAATCAATTTTCTGTACGACAAACAATACGGGTTCCATCCCAAATCTGACGCTGTATCAGCAGTAGTTGACCTAATAACACCAATCAAACTTAACATAGATAACAAACACATAGCCCTAGGAATATTTATTGATTTAAGGAAGGCTTTTGAATGATATCAATCAAGTCACGAAATACTTCTGCTTAAACTGGAAGGCATTGGAATCGAAGGCTGTGCTTTCGACATTTTTAAATCATACCTTAATGACCGAAGCCAGGTGGTTAAAATTAATAAGCACGAAAGCGGTCCTACGACTGTTTCCTTCGGTGTGCCGCAAGATTCAATCCTGGGACCGCTTCTGTTCCTCATTTACATAAATAACATTAAAGGTATTGGATTAACAGGCGATATCACTCTCTACGCAGATGACACGTGCCTATTTTACTTTGGTAAAGATGTCCACATAATAATAGACAGAGCTCATCATGATCTAGAACTCTACACAAGTGGCTTAAGAGTAACCTACTCACAATTAATACGTCTAAAACAAAATACTTAATATTTTCTGCTAAAAACAAACCAATACCAAACCATAAATCTCTAACCATAAACCAAGTAACAATAGATAAAACAAATGAAGAAAAATATTTAGGATTCATTGTAGATAGTCATGTAACATGGAAGCTTCACATCGAAAAAGTAAAAAGTAAATTAACGTCTCTAACGGGTGCCTTGCATGGTATTTCTCCAACGTGGCCGCTATACCATTTATATATATTCACTCGTAAGACCCCACATAGAATATCTAATAGAGATATGGGGTGCAGCGACGAAAACAAACCTACTCCACTGCAGACTGCATAAAATAAAATCATTAAAACACTCTGTGGCTACGATTTCTTAACGAGTACGGCTAAAATCTATACAGAAACGAAAAATATTAAACACATCACAAACATAGAAATATAACACATGCATACTTATACCAAAAATCTTTACGGAAGACATTCATACCCAAATTACTTTCACAAAAAATATAGATCTACGAAGTCGTTTGACTAGACAAGCAAATAACATTGTTATACTACGCCACGGGACAAACTACGGTAAAAACAGCATAGTAGCAGAGGGGGCGCGACTCTACAACAAACTACCGAAGGCTATAAAAGAGGCGAGATCACTACCAAATTATAAAAAACCGGTCAAGTGCGAGTCTAAATCGCGCACGAAGGGTTCCGTACCACCGTTCAATGGAAGCGATAGTGTGGAGTGAATAGTTTGGATTTTACACAGCAAAATATTGTTTACAAAGTTATTGGTGCGGTTACTTTCACACTCCATGTACGTAACCAGGTGCATCCATAAGTTTGTATGTGGTATTGAAAGAATTGTTGTATGGGAGCCCCCTTAAATATTTCTTTTATCCTGTTTTTTAGTATTTGTTGTTATAGCGGCAACATAAATACATAATCTGTGAAAATTTCAACTCTCTAGCTAGCTAGGTTCTTGAGATACAGCCTGGTGACAGACGGACGGACGGACGGACGGACAGCGGAGTCTTAGTAATAGGGTCCCGTTTGGAACCCTTCGGGTACGGAACCCTAAAAAACGTTTAAAAACATACATATCAAAGTCACCACATTCATAACATAAATATTTACATTTTTCAAGGACTACCCCACTTTAATGTCTCGCTCGATGTAAGAAATATATTTGTGTAATTATTTATTTGTGTTGTTTCTCAATTATGTGAATATTGTATTCTTTTTGAGAAATAAATATCTTAAACCTCGATAATAATGTTGAACAGCTGGAATCTAAAATAGAGTCTTTGACACCTGATGACTGGAAGAAAGAGGTCATCCGTATCAAGCGCCTCGAAGAAAATTACTGGTACAGAGATAAATCGATGAGGAGTTAGAAATACAGCACTAACTCCGAATCCGATCAGGGTTTAGGTCTTTTATAAAACAATAAAAAAATACCTAATAGAAAAAGGCAACAAATATGATGATCACCAAAATATTTTTTTCCTACCCAAAATGGATGAATGAACACCAAAAGTTGCAAAAAATATCAGGGGCAAAATACTGCAGGAGCTTAGGTGAAGGGTAAAGGGGGTGAGCGAAGCGAAACCCCCTTTATCGTTCGTGTTAGGTTGAACATGTAAGAACAACAAAAAATACTTAAAGCATAAATTTAAGCACACAAAACATAAAAAGAAGTTTGGTGATCATTTATCCAAACACAATTTGATGGACATTTATCCATTCTGGCAGTCATTTCGAATTTATTGGTAGTAAAATAGGTGCGTTATTGGTAATCGTTTAAACACAAGCCATAGAAAAATGCTATTACAATATTAATTAATTATTTCAAGATATGAATAAGTAAAAACAATTTAATAAGATAAAATACTTCAATAGTTCTGATTCACTATAATGAAATAATAATAATATAATAAAACTATAGTTATTGTTTGATATTTAGATATTCATTATTATTTTTACTTTTATTGTGAATGAATGAATGAAGGGTTCTAAACCTGTTCCGGTCTTTCGGCTGGCATACCAGAGGGCACAAGTTTTGAGGGGGGGGGGGCGGAATGACCTGCTCTTTAGGAGGGGAAGGATAGTGAATTCAATCTACCGACTCTTCAGCCTGAAGCCAATATAGGATATGTGGAATGGGGAGGATGTGGGATTTGGAGAGCAGCTGTTGTTTTCTTCAAGTTCTTGTTTTCCTTCTATTTTCAGTTATTGTTATTAGTTGAGTTTCCTGAGCCGTGTTCGTTTGGGTTATCCGGTAAGTTCCCAGTTTCGCTTTCGCTGTCTGTTTCTGGAATACGGTATATTTGCCTCTAGGCCATCCTGACTTCGTCCCTGTTGTGTGATGATTCTGTCCAGTAACTGTGTTCTTCAACGTAGTATTTGATGTCATGCTTAAGAAAATCTTTCCAGGTGTATATAAGTCGGCCGACTTTCTTCTTCCTTGCTTCGTATTTGAATGGAGCGTGTAGTAAGTGCTGTTGTGGGCATCGCAGAATATGTATAGTAACACAACCGGTGGTTTTTGATTCGTTTGGTTATCGTTTTGCCCTGTAGTCAGTCATGAATTTTGTGGTATCTTGGATAGCTTCTGGCGTTCTCAAACATGTCTCTGAGGATCAGGCGTTCATATTTTCTTAGTCAAGAACTGACTGTCAACTGTTTGCTTTAGTGAGAGCTGCTTTTTGTCAGTATTTTATAAACAGTGCAATGACCATTTTGTAAATCAGGCGCCCTATATTCCAGTCCATGTTGGATTTCTTTATAAAATGCATTAGGGCCTTGGAATTGCATATGGCTTGCCAGCACCTCTTTTTTATTGTGTCCTATGTCCTGCCGTAATATATGTGCCGGGATATTTGATTTCGTTTACGGTTTGTATTGGAACTCCGTCCAATACACTGGTTGTTTATGGGGTCTCTTATAAGAATTTTCGTCTTTCTACTTTTAAGTTTTCCATGAGCATTTCTCCGATGATATTTAATTATTCACTTTTAGCTACTCCGCGTCATAGCAGCGCTGCGTATAAACACTCTTTCAGGTTGCGGGCGGTCCGACTCTGGAACGCACCTCTTTGCACTATAAGAGACAGTCCGACTCTTTTTTCTTTTAAGAAACATATCAAAGAGCACTACCTGTCTCTTTCGTAAAAGTTATTGTATTTATATTATTGTATGTAAAGATTATGTATATATCGGTAATTATTTCGTATTTGCTATCTGTATTTTACAGATATCTTAATTTATTCCTAGGCATTTTAATTATAGTAATTATTGTGCACTGTCTACCCTTTTATGATAGTAATTCCCGTAATGCCTTGTTTTGCTGGAAGAAATATATTTTTAGAGACAAGCTCGCCCTTGTACATGCATTTACTTTTGATGTAACTTTTAAAATGTTTGTGTGCAATATTGTGGATAAAGTTTGTTCCTATAATTCCCTTTTTCCTGTATTTCTTTATAGCGACTTGTCCGATGCGAGCATACAGATACCAGAGGTAGTGTTTTGACATATGTATCATGTTTGTTTCCTGTATATAGGCTATGTGTATGTTTCAGTTAGTCAATTCCGCATTAATGTTGAGTCTTTTAGTTATTTCGGCGCATCCTCTAACGTTCCAAGTAGCAATGCGCATACGCTCGCATGTGACTTGTGGTTTAAATATGGGGCTGTTTCGTATCATCGTATATCCGGTGTTGTCTGAGATGTCTTCTGTTGATGTTATGGTTGACCCTGAGGAGGTCATGGGTGTTGCATTACGTAGGTATCGGGGAGAATATGGTATTATCAGTTTGGTTATCGGTTGCTTGATCCGTGGGTAAATTTGGCGATTCAAGCAAGTATACGCTGTCGTAGTGGTGTCCTGTG
The DNA here is from genome assembly GCA_949825045.1 of Argyresthia goedartella. Lineage (NCBI taxonomy): Eukaryota > Metazoa > Arthropoda > Insecta > Lepidoptera > Argyresthiidae > Argyresthia > Argyresthia goedartella. The sequence goes on along the minus strand of OX463812.1, from coordinate 25,837,620 downwards.
CTGTTGAGGTTGATAGATTTCACTGCATCCGCTGGATTCTTGGGCGTGAATGTGAGCGATGGTGTATTTTGCTGGTGGATTGTTACGTTAACTAGAAAGTATTCGGCAGCTGGTATTATAATCTCCTCTCCAGCCCAAGTACCGTAGCGTAGATTTTAAATGTTGAGTTGTTGACGATTTCAGGCTCAGTGATTGCGAGCTTTGTTCTGTTCATCGCCGTTTTCTTCTACATATTTAACTAGGTCCTTACGAATGTGAGTGTGGTTGCATGTTAATTGACATAGGTGATTAATTTGGTCAGCAATTGCGGTGAATAGGCAGTTACCATCTCAGCATTGGTAAGGCTTCCATTAGGTTATCTTCTCGGGATGTTGTTGAAAGAAAGAACTTAGAGATAGCGTGATTTATTTGTACTACCTTTGTCTGCGATTAACAGATCGTACGGGTTGCGATTGTCAAAGTTTGTGCGTATCTTCGTGCGCCCTTATTCTCGGTAGAGAGCCGCTTAGGACAAAAAGTCTCCGATTTTATTGTTGTTATTGTTCATCAGTGGAAGTCTTTTGTTAATTGCCTGTTTTCTGGATGATGGTGAAATGATCCTTTTATGATGTGCAATTGTTGGCTGTTTCTCGCTATTTCTCAGAATATGCAGTTATGTAGTAGAGGGGCTTGCATTATTGTTTTATTTTTGTGGGCTTGTCGGACCGGATAAAGTTAGAAATAGTTAAGTTTCGTTTTACTGTTATTGGGTAGTTTCCTGCCTAGTTTTGTATTTAGGTATACCTATCTCCTACCTACTAGTACGGCACTGTGCCTGTGGGATGGTTTGGAGTTGGCGTAGTAATTTGAAGCGAGCGTGGTATCTGTTTATGAAATGGTATTTAGCATTACGAAGGGGGTTACCTGCCAGATATAGAGCTCGTTTTGCCTTTTGATCTGAGTTACGGCTATCATAATCGCAGCGATCTTACCAGGTTGTTGCTCAGCTAGTGAGACTCATTGCACTGATATTACCTACTTCAATTCACTTCATTAGTGCATATTAGTTAGGTCCGTGACTCAGGTCGAGGTTCAGTCCGTGAACAAGGCCATAAAGATGAAGTACCCGGTTGTATCTGACCCGGCGGAGGGGGATGCATGTGTTTGTGGCGTGTGAGTGTATGTGTCGGTACGGTAAGTATCAAAGTCATTGGTCATCTTATCTTGAGTTGTGCATTTTGGGTAGGCCGGGGGAAGGTGTTTAGATTTACCGCTATCATATTATCTGTTTTCGGGGCGGGTGGAGCTTGAGTGAACTTTGGTTGTCGCGCTGTATTTTGGTATGGAAATAGTGAGATGCTGTAGATTTGACTGGTTGTTGATAGATTGTTGATTACGTTTTGGGGCTCTATTATGTATGCGCTGTCGGAAAAGGTAAAGTTGATAGTTCCGACTGCGTTGTATTCTTGTTGGGGGCTATATACGATTGATGGGCCATTTTGTTGATAGATCGCTACACTTATTACGTAGAACTCTGCGGCTGTTATGATAATTTCTTCACTTCCCCACGTGCCCTGTATGTGGAGATTTTTTATGTACTCAGTGAAAGCTTCTGCGTTTGGTGCGTCGATCGCAAGTTTGATGCGTGGATAATTGCTGTTAGCTTCCACGTATCTAGCTAAGTCGCTTCTGATGTGGGTATGGTTGAACGTCGCTCCAAACAGATGGTTGATTTGGTCTGCAATTGCATGGAACAGGCAGTTTCCATCTCTGGGCATTGGTAGAGTTTCCATTGTAAGATATTACTACAGGAGAAAGCCTCATGCTGTTTTAGCTAATATTAATGTGTGTGTGGGTTGTTTCTAAGTGGTGTACGGCCGGTATGATGAGAGACGCTGTTTGGCCTTTTACGATCTATTTTTATTCTAATGTTTCCCGGTATTTCCAAGATGGGCTGACACCATAGAATGGGTGCCAGATGTGTGAGGGAACGTTGTGGACCTTTTGTGCTTGGAAGCTTTTTCATTGTTTTGTCTATTTTCTGGGAGTTTGGCGAGATGGCCTTTTTATGGCATGCACGTGTTCAGTTTTTGTTATTGTCGGGTTTATTATATTTGCAGTATAGCTACGTAAAAATAATTCTAGGATTGTTAAGTTTTGGGTTGGCTTATTCACAGAGTTTCAGGGTTTAGTGGAAGGTAGTTGTTAATGACTGTTTTGAATGGTCTTTCGAAAATCTCGAGGAGAATTATCTCGAATTTATTTTCAGGCAAAGTAATATAAGTTTATGTAGCTATAATAATGTTTTATTAGTTGATTTTGATATTGCGTAGATAGGGAATTGTTATATCCTGCCTATGACGTACCTATAAATGTGATTATGCCTTAGTCAATAGGGGCGACCACGGCCGCGGTAAGTGGTGGTTAGCGAGTGGTCGTGAAGAAATAAAGTTAGAGATAGGTAATCACTATCAATGATGTCCTAATCGGAATGATCTCACCAGGTTGGTGTGTTTAGCGGCGGTGGTGGTGGAGGCAGTAGCGTTGAGGGTGTGTTGGGTAGGCGTCGCTCGCTGCCGGCCAGTCGCTGCGTGGTCCAGACGTGCACCTGGCCTAGAATTCTAGGGCTTGCACAGGTGGGATGCCTAAGAGTATCGGCAGTTCTCTGGGCATTAATTACACTTGACCGCACTAGTATCATCACAATCACTGAATCACGGTATTGCACAGATGGGGTGCCTAGATGGATCGCGCACATTCCCCAGGTAGCCCTTACAGTAACACGCTCGTTTTCGGGCCTCCGGAGGCAGAACAAAAGGCGCGCGCCGGGGATGAAAACTATTGTTTGTTTAAATGCGTTTGCGAGATCTCGAGGGGACACGTCCGTTCGGTCCGGCAACACAAACGCCACTCCTCATTATTATTATTTTATTTTTTATTTTTTATTTTTATTTTTATTTTTTATTTTTTATTTTTACTTTTATTGTGTAAAAACAATATATGCAAAGATACTTACCTACTTAGCTATATCTTAAATTTCAAAGCCGTTGGGCGCTACATTGTCATCTTACAACCTGTACTGTACAAATTTGTTACTATTGTACTATAACAATGTAGAAAGCAATAAATAAATTTAAATTTAAATTGAAATTTCCGAGGTAGCTCCCACCACAACCAGAAATACTGCATACGAAGATATTATTAGACCTACTTGGAGATTCTTTGTATTTGTTGGCTAACTCACAGGAGCTGACGTCAGTATGACGACACAGGTCTTGACATTATGCGCACTAAAGCATTCTTCGGGGCAGATTACAATAATTTCTTTTGGATGTTAATTTTATGAAGTGCCATTATCGAATAAGGCTATATAAGTATTTCCTCTATGTCGAAACCCTCACGAGATATAGTAATTAGTAATTAGTAGTATTAGTTAATTACAAATTTACATGTAATTTTATCATCGAATGTCATTAAATAATATTATTAGTTACATGTCAAAGTCAAAGTAAAATTTCTTTATTACTGTAGATATTAACATATACTTAGCAAACGTCATTTTTTGCCCCTTTTCTATATTGGACCACTGTGGGAGAAGAAGGCGTATAAACATAAATAAACAATTACAAAGTTATTAACCGCAAGGTTTGTGTTGACGTAGATTAACCCCGAACAGACCCGTCATTTAAGTAATCTTGAACATTGTAATATCCCTTTTTCGACAAAGTCGCTTTAACATGCTTTTTAAATTGCTCAAATGGCAATTTCAAAATCTCCAGAGTATCTTATTGTAGTAGATAATGCACTGACCCTTGAAAGAATTGTTAACTTTCGCGAGTCTAAACCGAGGTGCAACTAGTGTGTGATTATTTCTTAGGTAAACATTAAAGCTGTCGCTTAGTTTAGAATATGTTATAAGATTCTTGCGTGCGTATTTTAACCAACTGGACCTCAACCCATCTAAATGTTTTTCTGTTACTTTTAGCTGTAAGAGGTACATTATGCAGTCTTCATATTGTTATACCCTAAAAGGTCATGCACTTGAAAGGAAATCTCATGTCAAAGATGTTGGAGGCATGCATGACACTAAACTACTATTTAACAGTCATGTTGACATTGTTGTAGCCAAAGCCTACAGGGCCCTGGGATTTATGATGCGTAGTTCGTAGGGATTTGCCAAAGCTAAAACTTTAAAAATATTATACAGCACTTTTGTTAGAAGTCACCTGGAGTACGCGTCTTAAGTCTGGAACCCGAATTTCCAGGCATACATTACTCGTCTTGAGAACATACAAAATTTTTTTAAATTCCTGTGCTACTGTTCCAAGGATGCTTTTAACTCCTCAAACTACCTTAAAGTCTGTAAGAAACACCACCTTTTACCTCATGAACTAATACGCGAAATAGAAAACAAACTGAACCAAGTAATGTCTTAAATTTAAAACTGGTTCACTGCAAATGGATTGCAACTAAATGTTCATAAAACAAATCTGATGCATTTTCAACTGATATTACGTATCTTAAAATTGCCTCGGCTAAGAAAGACTGTCCCTAACTTTTACCTAAGCTCTCGTTAAAAGTTTCTCAAAGGAATTTTGGGAGTAGCTGGTATGCAAATGTGGATTGCAATAAAACACAAGTTTCGTGGATGACCATTACTTTATTAAATAACTGTACCGTTATTCGAAGCCTAATAAGTAAATGAGATATGCCTATCGTTTTCCGTTCCGTTTCGTCACTTTCTGTCCTATAGCGCCATCTCTTTCCTTAGTCCCACCCCTTTCCACCTCCACCTGCAGTTAGCGTTCAGGTTTTTGAACGCGATTTGCTTTCATTTGACGTCTTCGTTCCTGTTCCGACAACAGCCTCGGTCAGAACGAGGGCGCTGTTTTATTTAGTTGTATTAATACCCTGATTTTAATTTAATTTACAAGTGTTACTTGTCGAAGAAATCAGGTCAGTGTTTCTATTTCATTATTAATATCCCTGTGTCTTATTTTCATATCGTTAGCGCTTAAAATCGAGCTACCCGCATAAAATTCCCACGATTTTCTATAGGATTTTTATGCTGCAGGCTTTTATTTCTGAAGGCTTTTATTTTTCCAAGGCCACATTTGTGGGCTATTTTTAGATTAGAGGTAGCATTCGCTTACTTATTCATTTCATTAAATTTAACAAAATGGACGATCAACTTTCGGCTGATCATGCCCCAAATAAAAACACTACGGGGTCACGTCGCAGTAATAAACGAAAGAGAGCTCGTTCCTCTAGTAAGGATAGTTCTACCAGTTCTCCGTCATTGGAGAGTAGTTTTAGTAGCTCCAGTAGCAGCGGATCAAGAAAAGCCAGAGGTCGCTCTAAAGGTCGAGCAGGTCGAAACAAGCGCGCGTGCCGCCGGCGCCGCGATGTCGACAGTAGGGCTGATAGGCTTGATTTGCTTCTCACAGAGGTTTCCAATATTAAAAGCCGGCTAGACGAAAGAGATATATACAAGCGTGATAATTCCCCTCGCAATAACGGTGATTATTTGGACGATAATGTTAGCTACCAACTTTACGACAGTGAACGCATGGAGGAACTAGATCCTCAGCAGCCAGAGTTCTCACTAACCAGCATCGTTACTAGGGTTCAAGAACCAGTAGTACCCAGAACACCAGCTTCTTATTTGGAGTTTCTTAAAACTATTCAGCGTTTTGGTGATCCGGACTGGCTAAATGTTCGATATTCAGACGTTCAGAAAAACTACCGGCACAGCCCCGGTTTTACGGAATTAGAAACTACTGATGAAGTCAAACGTTACGACTCCTCTAAGACCATGAGTAATACAGAAAAAGCTTTCGCTTCCCTGAGTTTCGCGCTCGTAAAACAACGAGATTGCCTCGAAAAAGAAATGCGCAGTTTCCTAGCTTATGCTTAGAATACCCCCGGTATTAGTTTTGATGAGATCAATGAGAAAATCAATGATATGTTCGTGACTGGTGATTACGCCAAGATTTCTAGCGACTCCCTACAAATGGTCTGCGGCCACAGGGCAGAGCTGATTCAACAGCGCCGGGAGACGATTCTTGCTTCGGTAAAGGATCCTGTACACAAAGGCCTATTACGCAAAATCCCTCCGTCATGCCATCATCTCTTTGATGCGGAAAAATTTACAACTACCCTCGAAAGAGTGGGCGGCGTTCGCAAGGTTTTCTGGCCCCGAGATAATAGAGATCACGCTTCTGCAACGCAGACCCATCCAGGTACGTCTGCCTCTGCAACGCGAAACCCTTCCGAGCAAATGCATCCACCTCAGAGAACCTTCCAGCAACGCTCCGTTGAGCAAAACCGTACGAGACCTTGTAATCAGAGGCCCAACATGAATATAGGCCCTATGCGATCCTTTCGTGGCCGCGGCGGAATACAAACAAACACAAGGGGAGACATCGGAACCTATGGTTCCGCCCTTCGAAGCTCTCCCGTATCCCACCGGGATCGGAGACGCGGCCAACCTCGACGATTCTGACTCAACAAGTGTATTCAGAGCCGGCCAACTGGCTCACTTTTACCAAAGCTTGTTAGAAATGGGGGCACCGGACTACATCCTCAAGATTATTTTCAATTATCGGATCCCGTTTTTGGAAAAACCCCCACTCCAAACACCGGATTTACAAAAAAGCCGACAGGCAACATCGCCTTCGGTGGAAATGTCTCAAATTCTGACAAAAATGAAAACAGAAGGCGTACTGACCCCAGTCCCTTTGTCTCCAAGTTTTGTATCAAAAATGTTTCTAGTCCCCAAAGGAGACTTGACAATGAGACCAATTTTCAACCTGAAAAAACTCAATGCTTACGTGAATGTTCAACCTTTCCGGTTGATAAATATGCACAGGGTTCCAGACTTCCTACAACCCAGAGATTATCTCGTGAAAATAGATATATCACAGGCATACTTCCATTTGCCTGTAAGCATTTGTCACAGGCGATTTCTACGCCTAATTTACAAGGGAGAATTGCTCGAAATGAATTGTCTGCTTTTCGGGCTGAGCACAGCCCCAAAAACATTTGCGTCGGTAAGCAACTGGGTTGCGCAAGTGCTTCGCCAGCACGGAATACGCCTAATAGTGTATCTAGACAACTATCTTCTTGCGCACCGCCAAGCATGTATCCTGAAGACACAAGTAGAGCTAACGTTAAATATACTCAAAACATTGGGCTGGTTGGTAAACACAGAGAAATCGAGTCTCACTACAAGTCGAAAAATCGAATATTTAGGGAATCTTTGGAATCCCTGGACGAATCAGAATATGCTTCCAGAGAAAAATTGCGTAAAATTAAAGACCGCAATCAAGTGTGCTCTAGAGTGCAAGACAATTACCACAAAACAACTTCAAAGTCTAATAGGCATGTTGAACTTTGCGAGTTTTGCTGTTCCGAGGGGAAGACTTAATTACCGACGGTTACAGAGGCTTTGTCAAGGCAATCTGAATCAGTTAACTCCTGTTATTTTTTTGTAATTTCCTGAAACAGTTAACAATACCTATTTCAGCCATAAAAGTGCTAGAATGGTGGCTGACACATCACACACGCGCCTCACATATACATGCGCCGCATCCGATCCATTATATGGCAACGGACGCTTGGCTTGGGGAGCCAGAATAAACAATGTTGTAATGTCAGGGCGTTGGTTAGAAGCAGAGAAGGAGTTGCATTGCGACCACAAGGAACTACTGGCTATTTTGAGAACCATAGAAAGTCAAGGTCAGAACCTCCACCTTGCATCTCTTCACTTACAAACGGACAACAAGACAGCAGTGTCTTACCTACGCAACGAGGGGGGTACCAAGTCACCGACACTTCTAGGGCTAACCTTCAAGATTTTGAAGTTGGTCGACAAATTACGAATGAACCTGTCAGTGCATTACATACCGGGCAATTACAATACGGAGGCGGATGGTTTGTCCCGTGTCCGCGCAGCACCAGAATGGCATCTTTTACCGCAAGCTACAAGCCGAATCTTTGCCAAATGGGGGACACCTGTAATAGACTTGTTTGCTTCATCGGTAACACGCGTGGTTCCAAAATACTGTACCCTAGATTGTCTGGACAGTCAAGCCGATTTTCACGACGCACTCTCTTGTACATGGAATTATCCTCTGGCTTGGGTATTTACGCCGCCATTTTTGATACCCAAAGTCCTGCAACACCTGTACAACTGCGCAGGGATATTCCTAATAGTGGCACCCAGATGGGAGAGAGTGTTTTGGCGGCCAGATCTAAGGAGCCGGGCGATCGCCCCGCCTTGGACAATAATGAATGTTCCTCGAGTGCTGGTCGACAGAAAGTCTCGGAGATGAGTCTCGAAATATGGAAGTGTGGGGGTGGAGCAGGCATCTAGATAGTTGGTCTGAACAACAAAAAGAACTTCTGAAAGCGAGTTGGCGGCCTTCTACTCTAAGGTCTTATAAGCCTGCATGGATGCGATGGCTCAATTGGGCTCGTAAAACAATGTTTCTGAAAAACAACCCAAATGGTTCTAATCTGGCGCGTTTCCTAGCTGTCCTTCACCAGGATGAGGGACTCTATTACAGCACTATATTAAGTCACAAGTCAGTAGTTATAACCTTTTGTGACCCTGACACTGCTTCTCCAATTAGTAGCTACCCTTTAGTAAAGCGGGTTTTGAGATCGATAGCCCTAGCTAAGCCAAAAAGTCCCAAACCACCTATTTGGGATGTTGAGGTAGTGCTAAATCACATTTCTCAATTAGACCCTGAGACAAAAAAACCTCTATGAAGTGTCTCGATGCGCAGCGTCGGTCCTGCTGTTGTGCTCTGGACGCAGAGTACACGACTTAACCTTATTGCGAGTTAATGTTTCTGATTGCAAAGTGTCTGACAATCAGATTATGTTGGTCCCGAAATTCGGATTCAGCTGATTATCAACAATCTGTATGGAAACTGAAAGATAATCCCATTAAATGCCTGAGCCCCGTACATTGGGTAAAGAAGTTAATTAACGTGGGAAAGCAGAGAAGAGATGAATCTAAAACCGATTACCTTTTTGTATTAACACGTGGCGTACCAAAACAAGCTAGTAGAGCTGTCATTGCGGGTTGGGTCAGAAACGTATTAAAAGAATCAGGAATTCAGGCTTCTGCGGGAAGCTGTAGAGCGGCGGTAGCCTCCAAAAGCTGGCTAGAAAATACTCCTGTAGAGGATATTATCAGTAGAGGCAATTGGAGATCTGCTGAAACCTTCAGGCGTTTTTACTGTCGTAGAGTTGCGCCTGGCCGTAGAAATATCAGAGGTTTATCCAGTTTATCACATTTGTTTAGTGCAGATGACTACACTTTAATAATGTACTTACTACCTATAATGAATCATTTAGATCAGAGAACATTTATTCCAGTGGTATAATGAATACATAGTGTAAGGTAGCACTTCTTAGTTCATACCGATTTGATACTTTTGATTATTTTTCCGATCATAAGCTTTATACTGGTTGTTGAAAAGTTTTTGAAGTTAAATAAACTTAGTTTTGTTCCCTACATTTGGACTTGGATCTGAATGAAGAACAATTAATATAGAGAATATTCATATTTTTAAAAACCCTATTTCTTCTAAAATCAAGTTTTAACTATAAAACTAAAGGGATGTCGATGTGCCTCTATCCATTGCTTACAAAATCATATTGACGTCTTTTCCACCACCACCAGGCGATAACAAACACATCTCTCATTTACTTATTAGGCTTCGAATAACGGTACAGTTGTTTAATAAGCATGTTTTACCTGTTAATAAAACATATATTAAACATATTTACCTTATTCGAAGCCTAATAAAGTCAAATTCTGCCTGGTTGTAAATGTTCGACCACAATGAAGGCAAATCGCGATTCAAAAACCTGAACGCTAACTGCAGGTGGAGGTGGAAAGGGGTGGGACTAAGGAAAGAGATGGCGCTATATGACAGAAAGGGACGAAATGGAACGGAAAACGATAGGCATATCTCATTTACTTATTAGGCTTCGAATAAGGTAAGTATATTTAATATATGTTTTATTAACAGGTAAAACATGCTTATTACTGAAGAGCAAATGAGCCACAACTTCCGTCTACCTACACATCAATAACCCTACCATCTGTTTCCCGAAAGCGAATACCAATTACAGGCAGAAGTTACTTATTGTGTGCGTCTAGCAAATATAACCTACTTATCAAGCAGGTTGAACTGGACCTTTTCTGTACCAGTGTACCATCCGTGAGGCGGACGTTGAGCGAGCGGTTCTTTGAACCTAAGTACAAAATTTTCGTAACGAGATATTCTGTTGCGGTAATACCACTTCGTCAATAGTTTGAGCGAGGTTAATAATGCGTTGCTTAGTTCTTCTAGTTTTAATTAATATGTAACTTCTGTCGGTGAGAGCCTATTATGTAGTGGTTTTATCCCTTTGTTTTTTTTTTGAGGGATCGCGATTTTTCAGCGTATGCATGGTAGTAAAATTTAAACCTATTTTGGTTACTACAGTACCCAAGTGTGGTCGAGGGGTTAAGTGTAATATTTTGTAACCCTTGCCTTTCCTAAGATTATAAAATAAAATGTGATAATAAAATTTTCCAAAATAAATTGACTAGCTACAGTTAGTAAGTAAATTTCTTTAAAGACTCTCTTAAGGAGCCTCTGCGTTTTAAATTATAAATTGCTAGAAAAACTCTTTTCTATAAAATAAAAATAGTTTGATTATCCGCTTCTTTCCCCACAACAAGATCATGGTATCTTGAACATAGGATGGAAGCACAGAGCATGCTACTATGGAAGTAACTAAAATATACTAGCCTAGATGTAGCCACATCCGTGTTTTGTCTGAAGTTCCTAACAGCGTAAGCCCCAGAACTTAATTCACTAGCTAATTTTTCTATGAGGGGTCCCAACTGTAATTTTCTATCAATGGTTTCATGTGTATACTATACATGTCGACGTTATAGTTTAACAAAGTTGATAATAATAAAATAAATTTCATGTTTAGGTACTTTTAGTTATTTTGGATATTTTAAATAAAATTGTTTGATCTAACGATTCACGTTTGAAAGAACTCGTCAATGTTTAAAAGCTGGTCTTTCAGTGTTTATAAAAATAAGGCATCACTACCTCCTTGTTTAAGATGAGATGGTAACGAATTGTAAATTTTAGGGCTCATGACATTTAGGCATCCATAAGACCTCGCCAGTATTATTTTTTTGTAAATAAAGTTTGTCTCTCTGTCTGGTGTTCACAGTATAACGGTCATGGTTTGTAGGTACATGTTCGGCAGTGTGAGGATCTTATACTCCCTGAAAAGTTTTGTGGAGGCCAATCTCGCGGTTTACCTGCAATAATTCTGAGTGCTCGCTTTTGCTTAATAAATGCCTTGTTTCTGCTTGCAGCTATTGCCCAGAGATCAATCCTGAGTTTAGTATCGAGCTCAAGAATCCTTAATAGGTCAGTTTTTTGTTATCTGTAGTAAGACTGGGCCCAAGTTGTCATTATGCAATAAGGGGACCAGGTTAGTGCAGAGTCGATAATGAAACCTAAGAACTTTACCTTCTCAACCTGTGGAACGGAAATGCCGTTACACATGATATCTAGGCGGAGGTCCGGTCTTTCGCAGTTGGAAATGCATCAGATTTGTTTTATCAACATTAAGTTGATTTCCATTAGCTGTGAACCAGTTTGCAATTTGAGACATTACTTGCCTCAGTTTGTTTTTGTGCATGCAGTTGTCAGCTGAAACACTGACACAGGTATCATCTGCAAACCTAACATACTAAGCTTCACTGGAGGCAGACGTGATATCATCGATCAGTACTAGAAATAAATAATACTCATAACGAATCCCTGCGGCACCACGCTGTCAAAAATCAACTCCAGCTCTGACCTTTCGTCGTGAACGAAGGTTTTCTGCTTAAGGCTGCTCTGAACTACTGTTTGGTAGAAGCATCCTCCGATTCCATAATGCTTGAGTTTTTTAGTAGAAGAAGCGGTTTACCAGCTCAAAAGCTCGCGACAGATCATAGAATATAGCTGAAACCTCTCGCCAAGCTTCCAGGTGCTTCTACTTAACGCGTAACGGGTCGCGTCTGATGTGGACTTTCCAGACTGGTAGGCTTATTGCTGTTATTTAAGTATGTTGTTTTTTTATGAATATTGAATAATTCTACCACCCAACAAGCGCTCAAATGCATTGGAGGAAATTTGTATTAATGAGATCGGACGATAACATTTAAGTAAGACAGCGAGAGAGACATATTGATCAAATAAGTAGCCATTCATCATCAAAATATATGAGGGCAAATAATCAAATACATATATAGCTCGACATATCATTTAAATCTTTTGACTGTTTTCACTTAATGTTTTTAAAAGTTTTAATTATTTCACCCCGTGTGAAGGGCTTGAACTGAAATGTTGGCATTAACAGTGAAGTAGTAAATGATCTTAGATAGCTTAAGCAGGACGTAATACGTCCATGATTGTGATATAGCGTCATACATTTGACGTTTCGAAAGTCAGTGGAAACTGACCTACTGAATGCCGTGGATCCAACTGTTACGATAATAAATGGATTAAAAAGATACTGAATATCATTAAATTGAAAATGCTTAAAACTCTTTAAAACGAATAGTGATAGCCGTTGAAGCAAAACACTGCAACGAAATCGGTCCAGCCAGTAGTTTTCCAATAAAATGGTAACGGAAACACAAACATACACAAACATCCTCCAACCCCAAACCTTTTATTACCTAGGGTAATTGTCGAGTGCCCTGGGTTATAAAAGACAGACAAATAAACTTTTTTATGTTCTTATAGTCGTAAAAATACTCTGGAATGATAATGTAAAGTTGGGATTCTGTAATGTAAGCTTTTTTCTTTCGGAGAGATGAGCTTGGGCTTGCTTCAGTACGATTAAGGGCTAACCATTACAATATTTGATGCCCGTTAGTTTTTTTGACTGGGTCCTATTTAATTGCAATTAAAGTGATCCCCCATTGCCAATCCATTGTTATTGAACCGCCACTGATTGGTATTGCCATCCAGAATTCAGTAATATACGATTTCATCAAAGCCATATAAATCAAACTATCAAACATAATTACACCGTGAAAATTGCACTCGGAATGGAGTTGAATAATGATGTTTTGATTGCGCGCTAAGCTCTTATCTAACAAAATTGCGTGACCCTTGTCAACAGGAAAATAATCACTTCGACCATGTGTTTATTTCATGTGACGCTATTTAGGCGCCGCATTACGCCAAATCGGCCTTTTATTAATCTCATTTTATGCAAAATATGAGTAATAACGCAGTTGTTTATTTATATCAGCTTGTTGATGATTCAAGCGAGGATTCGTGAACGTATAAAATTAATTTAATAATTTTTGCTCGATAGAAAAGTCTCCCAAAGTATCACAAAAACTGTTTTCCACTTGTATTATGTATTTGTTATTTATTCAATTATTATAATAGTAGATAACACACCAAGGGGATAAAGCACCGTTTTATGTCATGGGTGCGATAATTAATCCTGAACGTAACGAAGGACTCCAGTTTGCTCAGGAATTAACTCTGTCTGAGTGCAGTGAGAGGTGCAAGCGCTAACAAGACAAACACAGCTTTATCACCGAGGAGTATATTCCACTTTCTCACCTCTTGCGTTGGGAGACAATAAAAAAGCAAGGCTACTAAAAACAGCATTTATTAAAAGTTAAAAGTAAATTAAAAGTGAAAATTAATGTTTGATACGGGAGTCCAGTTCTAGAAAGATAATAGAATTTGCAAAAAATCTTTGCAGTTTTACTATGGTCTGATAATTAATTCGTGATGCCCCCTATTCTATCTATCTATCTATTCAGCCTCCCACACCAACTGTTGAGTATAGGCCTCCTCTTCGACAAGCCACTTGATGCGGTCCTGCGCCAGGCGTCTACTGGCGCCTAGCAAAGTAGGTAAGATTGTCCGACCACCGGGCGGATTGTCTCTTGGTCGAGTTGCGTCCCTTGGCCACGATTCTATCACTGCTTTTTGCTGCTGGGTATTGAATAAATAACAATTAATTAAACTAGCTGATAGCACAGATTTGCGAGATCCCTAAGAGTTTTTAAACTAGAAGAAAGCTTTGTAAGGTAATGTCTCTTGGGAACTTCTCTATAAACTGCGATTATGGTTCTGCAGGTTTTTTTTTTGTTGGAGGGGGAAAAAATATAATTACCCATGCCCAGAGTCAGACCTTCCTGCTATATCCGGGTTCTTACACATTGAACTGGCATAAGCTAGTGTAGTAGACTGACTACAAAGAACCCCTTTGTTGCATGACAGTTATCGATATTCAATTTTACTGTGAGCCATGGATCCTGATCCTGATACTGTAGGTACTTCCCGACAAAATACCGAATTTGTGTGTACTGAAACTCGCAGGCGCTACGATACAATCATTGCAGTCCATTTAATATTTATTTTTTGAGTTTAATTAGAAGATAAGATTTCAATGATTTTCAGGGAATCTAAACATGAACTTAAATCACTATTTCAAAGCTTCAAACCTATAGGTCGATTAGTTTCGTCTAAAGTGTAACACAAGCCTAAGCACTGTGCCCTGGTGAAAGGTTTGCTTCGCTCGCCTAAGCGTTTCTGGCTAGAATGTACGTTTCGAAAACGCCATCCATACCGTTTTATAAAAAAAATACTATGAAAAATTACAAATGTTTGAAGAGTTGCCAATCTAGCGACATTATATATATATATATATATATAATGTATTTTTTTGTGGCAGGCTTACAGATATAACTTTACGATTAATCAACCATGATGTTTCAAAAAAATTACGTTCTTCGGTATGTCAAAAAATAAAATCTGTCGAGTGTGTCATTTTAGGTTGCTGTTATTTGAAGCCGGTTTCCGCCAACTTTGAACCGAGATGCCAGATGATGACATATCAGACGTGATGCTTTGTGTCATGAAGCTCATTAATCAACCACAATGTGTCAAAAACAGTCATCCTTAATTATTCCACATATGTCAAAAATTCAAATCTGTCGAGTAGTATGAAAAACTTTGGTAACATAAAAATATTGTGTTCTGAAACCACAATTAGAACTTATAAATTAATTACTCGCATCCTAGAACCAATACAAAAGTGGTATTACCCAAGATTCTGTGTCTAATAGAAGCCCACCTATTAAGATATAACAAGATATAAACACGTGGGATATTTGATTTATAGCTAACAGGCCACCAGAGGTCGCGCACAAGTTTCTTGCGGTGGTTTCCTAAATTCTTAAGACCATACCAAATTTTAAAGACTTAGCATTAAGTTCACGATTAATTAAGATCAATTTATACATCCTACGAGGCACGCGTATATGTGATGTATATTTAGAAACTAAGTGATATAGCGCGTCATTCGCTATCCACCTTCAACAGCCCTGAAAAGATATATTGACTTTGAAAAAAAAACCGTGTTAGGAGAATTTCTCAATTTTCAAAAAATAAATTAAATGGACGTTTTGATATTTTGGATTTCATAAAACCCCATTTATTGAAATATTTCAGTCAGTCCGACTTACAAGACATTGTGCCATCGCTTGATGATGACATTTTTATAACAATCGATTCCACTTCGATATTTGGCCATTTTACACTAGCCCCATGATGCCACACATTTTTGGTTTAGGGAAAATGCTTCATAATTTTGTTTTGGGGTAATAAATTGGCATAAAGTGGTCTCACGGCTTCAACTATAAAAACGGGTTTCCTCGTCATTCTGAGCTTTTCGACCAAGATCGTCATCTCCAGCTCTTGAACGGGGCCATGCAGACAAATACCAGGAACTATGCATTCGACGTACCGACGAGGAGAATTCTACTGAGCCGAGAAGTCTGCACCACCTATTCGGATAGCAAGAGCTGCACGTGGCAGTCTTAAACAATATTGCGTCCGGAAACCGCGAGGTTGTCGGCCGCCATTGGTCGCTTCACGACAGCGTGTACACAGGTGAAAATCACAGCAGCCGAGGATCTGCTTTAATTTGAGGAGTAAACATCTCGCATGGCGCCTGATTGGAACTGAATGGTGTGATCTGATGTGATCCTGTTAAAACTTTTCGGCTGTAGCTTAAACATTCCACCTTAGGTGATCTAATAGTTGAACGGCCGTTTGCCTACGAAAGGTCTTTATAAGATAAGTGTTTAGTTTTAAGAGACGTTAGTTTAAAGTTTAGGTAGGTTCGGCCTGGGAGAAAAAAGTCCTTTTGTTATTTTTTAGGGTTCAGTACCCATAGGGTAAAACGGGACCCTATTACTAAGACTCCGCTGTCCGTCCGTCTGTCACCAGGCTGTATCTCATGAACCGTGATAGTAAGACATTGAAATTTTCACAGATGATGTATTTCTGGTGCCGCTATAACAACAAATACTAAAAAACGAATAAAATAAAAATTCAAGGGGCGGGGCTCCCATACAACAAAGGTAATTTTTTTGCTCGTTTTTGCTCGATATTGATAACGGCAACAGATAGACGCTCGAAATATTCACAGGAATATATTCACTTTAAAATAAATAATTAAATTAAAATAAAACATATATTTAGGGGGGCTCCCATTCAATAAAAGTGTTTTTTTTTGCTCGTTTTTGCTCGGTATTGATAACGGCAACAGGTAGACGCTTGAAATATTCTCAGAATATTGAGTTATATTATTCATTTAAAAAAAATAAAAAAAAGGGGGCTCCCATACAATAAACGTGATTATTTTGCCGTTTTTGTAGATAATGGTACGGAACCCGGTAATTTGTTGCAATAAATACTTGAACCCTTCGTGCGCGAGTCCGACTGGCACTTGGGCGTATTTCGTTATGTGTTCACCCATGTGGCAAACCAACCCACAGCCAAGGAACAATCGGGGTATCATTGGTAATCATAGGGTAACTTTGTGTGTTAGTTGGAATGGCTACTACTACTCGTAGGGTCCCAATTGGCCCCCGAAGAGGTCAAATAAAATCGGGGCTACAAGAGGCTTTTCGCGAACCGGATAATTGAAGGTGACTCTAGTTTGATAGGCAGTTATCAACCTCATCGGGATTTCTGAAGTTTTCTGCCACAAGCTACAAGCAATATGAAACGACGAAAATTTCACGATCTTTTACACCAATTGTTTCAGCTCTGCAGCTCTACCACGCAGCACTGTTAGCAGCTCTTATCGAGATTGTCGCCCCTGGAGTGCAGCATAGGCACCCTGAAGTCGACCCAAGCCGACCCTGCACTCTCATGCAGTTTGTGGAGACTGCACGGTGCAATCAGACGGGGTATCGCCTTGTCTGCGTGGGCGGGATTACACAGGAGTGGATTAAGGGGGCGCAGTGAGTAATTATGATGATTGTGACCGATATTTTGTGGCATGATTGATATTCGGAATGATTCAACCGCACATCAAAAAGGCTTATGTTTAAACGATTACAGAAAAAAGGCACCTATTTTACTACCAATAAATCGAAATGACTGCCAGAATGGATAAATGTACACCAAATTGTGTTTGGACAAATGATCACCAAATTTATTTTTATGTTTTGTGTTTTTAAGTTTATGTTTTAAGTATTTTTTGTTGTTCTTACATGTTCAACCTAACACGAAGGATAAAGGGGGCTTCGCTCACCCCCTTTACCCTTCACCTAAGCTACCGCAGTATTTTGCCCTGATATTTTTTGCAACTTTTGGTGTTCATTTATCCATTTTGGGTAGGAAAAAAATATTTTGGTGATCATTATATTTGTTGCCCATCAAAAATACCGATTGCATAATTAAATATAACAGGGCGAGGTGGATCAGGGAAGGTGAAGTGTTGTGTTGACAAGAAAGAATGAAAATAAATATAAATTATTGACCAATCCAGAATCAGGAAAATTCTGTGATATTCAGAGTTATTGAAGTGCGATTTAATACTATCCGTTCTTATTTACACATCGAATAAGTAAGCGTATAGCTTTTCGATAAATCTTCATGATTTTCAGGATATAGCAGTAACGGTTTAGTTCAAAGGTCAAGGTACCATGCTTCCAAAGGTACAAAATGTCAGGCACTACGTGTGTCAACTCCTCAAAATAAACTCCCAGTTTTATGAAAGCTCAATCCTACTAGTACTTTGAACTCAAATTCGTGAGAAATTTCCTGTTACTGGATTCTCTATTTCTGGCATGTAATGCGACATGGAATATGATTGCAATTTTTAAATGTCAACTGTCAAATTTAGGATTTAATTCAATAGAAACCGTAAATATTCACATTCGCTATCGAAATGTGCTTGAAGTCGTCTCGTCCTTTAAAATGGTAATTTACGTCCTAGAGAATGCAGCTACTACTTTTGTCACATAACTTCTGTTGAAGTATTACCGCATTACTCTTACATAATCTCCTTTTGATTATATTAAAAGCTTTATTTAGTTTTACTGTCACGGGCTAAGATGGTCCGTCTAACAAATCTTGCAAGTTATATTTGCACTACTTCCAGGTGTCCAATTGAGCTGAAATTATGCATACATATATAAATCCAATAATACAATTTCTGTAATAAAAAGACGCAACCCAATCAAGTTTGGACTTGTTTGATTTGTCTTGACAAGTATTTTGGTACTAGGTGATATTCAGGATCCGATGTTGGGGCTTGAAGTGCTCATGGGAACTCTGTAATGAATGATTCGTGACAACCTCATCAAGTTTTGTTCGATTCATATTGACAAGTACTCGGAATTGATTTTTGCAACTTATAATATAAAAGCTTTTTTAAATTTATTTTTTATAAGTCAACTTATTTTTTTGCGCAACGCCAATTTAGAAGAGTGATGTTGTATTTTAATTACCTACTTAATATTGTGTGTTGTGTATTGACTTCCCTGTATTTGTTTTCTATTCGAGACACATCGTCTTTTGAACACAATACGGTAACGGTTGGCAATATCCGTCGAATCGTATCTGTGTTACAAGCTAAGTATTTCCTGTATTCAGTCTACCGTTCAATGCTGAGAGAGTAAACATTCTGGCCTGACTGCCTTTTGTTTTATACACCTTGTAACGGTTTTGTTAAAGAGAGGTTTTTAGGGGCATCGTACTTAAAAACTTTCATTGCAAAACCAATTTTATCATAGCAACTTTATTTTCTCACTGCTTCAAACTAATCAGTCGACCGCTGTCAAGAGATGTCAAAAATAAAGTTGTTCAAATGTAATCAAATGTCCCTAACAGAGCTTTACAATTTTGCCTTTCTGGTACACCCTGCTTTACAATTCTCTCCAAGACACTCCAATTCGGAAAATTATTAAATTAATATCAAATTGACGTATAATATATGGGAATACATTATTATTGCCTAATGTTATGTCCCAATCCAGTCCTTCTTTGCCTTTTACGCCTTGAAACATGTCTATTCATTTGCAACATTGTTGCTTATCAACTCCCGAAATATTGTTATCTTAATAGTTTTGCCTGACGAAACATCTTTGGAATATCTAAAATACTCCTAAATTAATTAGCAATGACTATGTTTCTTCTCGTATTAATTTTGATCCCAGATTCTTGTTAAATTTCTAATTAATTATTTCCAGAAATCATACGATATTTTATCCTAAGCAAGACGCCATTTATCTATCATTGTTATTATAAAAGCCCCTAGCGACTTACCAAAGTGCGCAATCGATCGATACTCAGCAGGATACGCAGATCCTGCGATCCTTATCGTCGGGGATATACCTTGATATCACATATATATATATATCACTATACCACTAACACTTGATGTTTATGTGAATATATATCTATTTATATTTTACTGATTACTTTTCATTAATATTGTACTACAAATTCAGCAGATAAATGTTTTCTGGCAAAACAAGTTAGCCGGGACCAATACCTAAACTCGTCATGCAAAACACGGAAAATGGAAAACGGTAAACTTCCGCTCAAAAAGAAAGTCAAGTCAAGTCTAATAACTATACTTCACTAAGAGCTTTCCCGAATCATTAAAACTCTTCAAAAAATTATGTGGGGTGTAGGGTTGTCTCAATCAATGAATTTCTCCTTGGGTGGGTGTTAAAAACTCGTGTCAGGATTTGGTCTGAGCGCAAACACTGAGTTATTTTAAAACAATTTTAATTTTGCATAATAAATTGCACAACTAATTAAAAGTGTACTGGTATACGAGTTGTGCTAAAACTTTATGATAAACGTAGTGGGCACCACTAATTAAAAGTTAGTTGCTTAAGACAATTCTGACTATTTTTCGAAATATTTTAATGATTCGGGAAAGCTCTTAAAAAAATGTAACTTTGAAGGCACAGACCCCCTCTCGATTTATAGGCCTTGCAAACACGTACAGATATAAATTTATCAGTTTTAATTGCAACCAATTGACCTCCGTTCATTACATCCGAAGACTATGTCGTGCATCTGACGTTGTGGCACTTCAGGAAACATGGCTGCTTCCTCGTGATATACCATCGCTCAGAATTCGTATACTTTGGTAAGTCAGCTGTTGATATATAAGCGGGCATTCTACGAGGAAGACCATATAGCGCCATCGTGGTTTTGTGGGAAAAGCCGGCGTTCTCATCGGTGCCAGTGATAGCATTTAAAAGTCCGCGGCTTGCCGCTTTAACAATTGTGTTATGGTGATTGTGTTGTCAATATATATGCCTACTGATAAGGTCGACTTACTAGTAATATTCACTGATTGTATAAGTGAAATCAACGTGATAGAATGGTAAGCGCGGTGGATGCTGTATTTATTAGGAGGGAGTGGGGGGTTATGCACTTCGGGGTATTTTCGACCTCCCTGTAACTATGTTGTAGATAAACCTATGCACCTGAATTATAATTTTAAAAATAGGCCACTTCCATCATCGATCGATCATCAACATTTTTACGTACTTCTTTCTAGCAGGCCTACAAGTTTCAAATTTTAAACAAGAGTAGTGTTTTGTCTACAAAGTCAGGAAAAATTAAAACATTCCGGAATTACTTTAAAGCTCTCATTTTGTATATTTACCAATGCACTAATCTTTTGTTCTGGATAATTTCATAGGTTTAATGGTTACCTATATGATCAATAGATGGCGTTGGGTGTTTCCTGCATCGCGGTTTGGCTATGTTTCTGCTATGATATGCAGCGTGAATCTTCATAAAGTGCACATAACTCAAAGTTATGTGCCCTTTATGAAGATTCATAAAGTGCACATAACTTTGATATCATATATATCATATCATATATATATATATATATATATATGTATATAAAACAACAAATTTTGTACATGAGCAGTTTCATTTAATCTCACTCAGCTTAACCTTATTAGGAAATTGAAACGGCTTGTCCATATCCTTATATATATATAAGCTTGTATATCCTCGCCTTTTAATATTAATAACATTGCACCAATTCATTAATTGAAACCGAAAAGTCCATTCAACAAAATGATTTACCATCAACTTGTTTATTCTAGTAATCAACAATTATTTGAAAGTGCATTTAAAGCTGTGGAATGACGGGTCGTTATTTCTATAATTGTAAGCCCGGACTTGACCAAATAGTTCTCAATAGGGTCTGAATTGAAATATCTTAGCCTCATTATTTGGATGCCTTCGTTCTTGAGAATCTGCCACAGCCTCTTATAACTTTTCAAAGTTACAATGACGTTTTCAATAGAGGGCATAGACTTGGGCTTTCCTGTAGCATAGGGCTTCATTTTTTTTTATTTTTCTTTCGCCTCCATCCCGAATTCATGATGAAGGGATGGAGCCAGCGGCTCGCCTTTGATTATCTTTGAAAAAGTCGCCGCTCCTTTCACGGAGTCGACTAATTGGTCGAAATTTTTAACCGTTTCCGCCATATTTATAATTGTTTCACTCACGGGTCTGCAATCTGCATAGTGAGTTAAAAAGAAGAAATATTTGCAAAATAAACAGTAAAAATGTTGACAGGTTTCACTGATTAATTATGAATAATGGAATAGTGATAGTGAGAATTATGTTTTTGAATCGATGGAAAGAAATAGATTTTTTACCAGCTCGAACAAAACCCATTGGGTAATTGTTCAGGCTTCTCGGCACCTAATGACCTTGTAGGGGCCCATCAGCTACGAGGTAGCGTAACGATCAGTTGCCAAGAAGTGTGAACGTCGGCGATTCACCGAGCTGAAGTAATTGGGGTCGATCTAACCTGGTCTGTGCTTCGGTCCCGTCAACCTCCTGTCTCTCTGCAAGGCCCGGGTGCACCCTAGGCTCTTCTTGGTAGACAGGTTCTTCAGCCAACCTCCTATGACTGGCGGGCCAGCTTCAATGAGCACAGTGTTCCAACACAGGTTATGTTACGTGGTAAAAACCAATCGGCCACGTAAATGCGAACTTTATCTGGTTCGGGGAACCACAACACACTCAGCTATATAGACAATCCTGAGGGAAACCCGAATACATTCCAGATGGCCTGCGATTTAATTTCAATACCCTAACCAAAACGCGTTTGCTTTGCGAGGGCTTTCGTCTGTCAGTTGTCAAAAACTGCTAGGTTGGCAGCAACGTCAAATTCAAAATGGCCGTTCAGAAACCATCGATCGAATATCGATTTGGAATCGAACAATCACCCGCCCGGACAGGCACCCACCTGTCCCCTAATCTACGGGCAGCCGAGACAACGTTGCTACCGCTCGTTTTAGAACCGAGCCTCCTACTAGAACCTCTGCAGACCGGGGGGTCCCGTCCTTGCCAGGGAACAAGTTAACAATGCGCCCCCTGCGCCAACGTAGTGGCGGTAGGTTAGCATCCTTAACCAGAACGAGGTCACCAACACTAGGGGGGCTGGTTTTGTCAGTCCACTTAAGGCGCTGTTGTAAGATATGCAGATACTCGAGCGACCAACGCTTCCAGAAATTCTGAGTAAACTGCTGCAACATCTGATACCTTGACAACCGATACAATTTCACTCCCTCGAAGGGGTGCTCGGGCAACGCGTTAAGTGGCTGTCCTATCATGCCCTAACCACGCTCTGCTACCAAATTGTTCAGGCTTCTCAGCACCTAATGACCTCGTAGGGGCCTTTAGGAGTGTCAATAATATTCACTTAGTCTTTAGTATAGATCCTTTATTACAGTTCAGCTTTACACGGTACACCTGGGATAACACAGAAGAGACAAGTTACTTAGAACGCGATTACGGAACGACTAACTCGCAAGCAGAGCGCACTCGCTACCACTGTTACATATTGCTGACATAAGCATGTCCCTACACTCATCCCCCTCTTAAAAAACAAAAATTTTACTTGAAATTTTTAACAATTACAAAACATTATGCAAAAACTTACTTGACTGACTGTACTTTGAAACGTCCAATACAATGCAAAAATACCTGATACTATCTGTAATGATTCTGCTGACTCTAAGTTCTGAGCAACGCTGCAATGATAAACACTAATGCAAAACTGTATTCTGATTCTGAATGATGAAATATACCTTCTGTTAATATATATCGTGTTTCATTTGTTATTTATAACAATGCTTATGCCTACATCCGTTTAACAAAACATTGTCTACATGTATTCCTTTCTAATTCAAAGATTAGAAATTACACTTGCAATTAAATACGTTAGTTAAAACTTGTTGGAATGAGTACCTCCTTGGCGTCATACTAAGTACACAATCCCACGAAAGTCCTACGTTGATACTCATTCCAACAATTACACATAAGTTGTATATCAATCAATACGTTATCAAACTTACTTGGGACGAAATACTGTAGTTATACAAAACTGAACTGAGGATAACCCACTTAAGTCTAACATAAAATACTTTAGTACATTCCATATTAACTTGTGTGACACAAAAATAAACGTACACCTATTCATTTTTGTGTCCCCAAGCCAACGATACATACATATGCGGTACATGTGTTTCAATGCCCGACTTGAAATTCAATACATTGCAATACAATACAATACAATACTTTGCAAATACAATCAATAGAAAAAAAAAAAAAACTTACGAGACTACTTCGTAATCGCTACACACTTTGGGATGCTGCATTCATGTCCTTTCTAAACAATTTTCTTAGATGATTCTTGTAAAGTCTGAAGGCCACATACAAATACATAAGCACTACAGCCACTGTCAGCACCATCAACATCACAAAATTACTATTAACTTTTGTTTCTACCTCTGTGATGCGCGGACTCGCGTTATTAGCTCCGTTTTGCGCAATGAGTATTTCCTCGTGCTTGCTTTGATTTCCACCCATTGTGTTCCAAAAAATAGCAATTTTGTTAACTCGATACAATTGATGCGCTATGGGCCCGATAAGTAACTCTTATCAATATTGCGGTAATAATGACGATTTACTCTCGCACAGCTTTATTTAAACTATTGACTATTCTAATTAATGGTGCTGACCGCTGAGGTAAACATTTTTCTTACAACAACATCCGTCATTTAACATCTGACAAAATCCGTATTTAAACTATATTATTTTCTATTCAAAACTTATACCTATTGCGTGTGCTCAATTAATGAAGCGCACGGGTCGCTTGACGACGCGGCCGCTACGTGTGCACTTTTCGCTGGCGGGTACTAAATCTGCCGCTGGCTCGAAATTTGAAAAGGGGGGTGGCATGTCTATTGTCTGTTGGTTTGTTTGTCCCTTAACTCTCAATGCTACCCTTGGGTTTCTGCCTAATGTATCTTCGTCTTCCCTAATTAAATACGCCGGTTTAAGCCTGTCTATAGAAACTTGCGTGATTCTGTTGGGCAACTGTATCGAATAATATTTGTCTGTTCTACTTACTATTTTGTACGGTCCGTCATACGGTGGCTGTAAAGGCTTGCGTACGGCGTCATTTCTAATAAATACATACTCACATAATTTCAGGTCCGGATGAACAAACACGGTTCTAGAATTCGAGTGTGAACTGGGCTGGGGCCTATTCTGTGCAATTGACTTACGCAGTGTTTCCAAGTACTCATGTTCATCTAACGATCTCTGAGGACTCTGTACATACATTTCACCTGGTAAAGTGATTGTCTGTCCATATACCAGTTCTGCGGCACTTATCCCTGAATCACTACGAATGGCTGTTCTCAACCCAAGCAGGATCGTTGGAAGTTCGTCCACCCACGAGGTCTGCGATAACCTTGCCATTAACGCCGCCTTAAGGCTACGGTGCCAGCGTTCTATCATGCCGTTGCTCTCGGGGTGGTATGGGGTTGTTCTGATTCTACTTACCCCTAACATATGCATCAGTTTTGTGAACAAATCACTCTCGAATTGCCGGCCTTTGTCTGTGGTTATTACCCTGCAATTTCCAAATCGACAAATCCAGCCCTCGTATAGCGTTTTTGCAACTATATCTGCCGTTATTGTTTTCAGTGGGAAAGCCTCAGGCCACCTGGTGAATCTGTCTATAACTGTCAATACATACCTGTACCCTTCCTGAGTTGTCTGTAGCGGGCCAACTATATCGACGTGAATATGTTCGAAACGTTCTTTCTTCTCAAATTGTCCTATCCCGGAGCTGGTATGACGCACTACTTTGGCTCGCTGACAGGCGATACAAGTTTTGGCCCAAAGGCCTACATCCTTATTCATACCTGGCCAAAAGTACCTCTTAGCTACCATTCTCCTTGTTGTCCTAATACCTGGGTGGCTGATGCCATGAATCGCATCAAAAACTTGTTTCCTCATATTTTCCGGGACGTATGGTCTAATATTTTTCTGAGTTACTTCACAATAAATCTTGCTGTCTGAGTTGGGCATGCTACATTGTTTCAATTCATAACTATTTTTATCGCTCGCTTCATTTAGCAGTAATGTAATCTGAGTATCGGCTTCCTGCGCTCTTGCTAGGTCTGCGAAATCGAACACAGTGGGACATTCTATTGTTTCTACACGGGACAAGGCGTCAGCTACAATGTTTAGGTCGCCTTTTATATGTCGTATATCTGTTGAGAACTCACTTATGTATGCTAATTGTCTAATTCTTCTAGCTAATTCCTTGCCGTTGTCGGGCTTTGTAAATGCGAATGATAGCGGCTTATGGTCCGTGAAGATTATCAATGGTCGGCCTTCGATCATGTTCTGGAAATGTTCGATTGATAAGTATATTGCTAAAAGTTCCCTGTCATAGGTACTATATTTAGTCTGAGTACCGGAAAGTTTCTTTGAGTAAAATCCTAACGGTCTCCACGACTTACCATCCCACTGCTGTAGTACTCCGCCGATACACGAGTCAGACGCATCAGACATCAGTGCTGAAGGAACGCCTTCCAATGGATGAGCTAGGGTAATAGCATTTCTAAGGCTCACCTTACATTGTTCAAATGCTTTACTCGCCTCCTCCGTCCACGTTATTCTGGTCTTATCTCTTTTCTTAGTGTTGTGCAGAAACTTGTTCAGTTCCTGCTGTTGTTCCACGGCTCTGGGCAGATGAGATCTGTAAAAATTAATCATCCCTAAGAATCTTCTCAGTTGTTCTACTGTTTGTGGACGAGGAAAATTCATGATGGCCTCCACTTTACTTTGGAGGGGTGTGATACCCTCCGCCGATACCTCATAACCAAGGAATTCTACTTTATCTTTTGCAAATTCACACTTTGCCATATTGATGGTTAGCCCGCACTCACTATACCTTTGGCAAACCACATCAAGGTGTTTCTTATGGCATTCCACACAATGACTCGATATAATGACGTCATCAATATAACAGAATAGGTTCGATTTTTCGGTACTCGATTCCCTGGTAGCCTCGCACCTAATCTGTTCTATGCCTTTTAATACTACGTCGTTCATGAACCTTTGATACGTCTGGGCTGCGTTACATAGGCCAAACGTCATTCTGGGAAACTCGAATAGCCCAAATGTGGTAATTATTGCGGTTTTTTCGACGTCCTGAGGATTGATTGGGATGTTATGGAATGCCTTATTTGCATCAATATGCGAAAAAAGTTTCTTACCTGAAAGTCCATATGTGAAGTCCTGCAGTCTTGGGATGGGGTAACGGTCCGGCTTGGTCGCCGCGTTCAGCTGCCTGTAGTCACCACAGGGTCGGATTTGCCCATCTTTCTTGGGCACAACGTGAAGCGGGCTTGCCCATTCGCTCTTCGATGGACGGCAAATACCTAATTCTTGCATATTCCTAAATTCCTCCCTGACCTTGTCATACCTATCTGGGGGTAAACGTCTCGCCTTTGCATGAACAGGTGGGCCCTTTGTATCAATGTAATGGTGTACCCCGTGTTTAGTATCATATTTCAGGTTAAAAGGCCTGGTTATGTCTGGGTATCTAGCCAAAATTTCGCTACAGGGGTTTCCGCCATCGAAAGTGCTCACTGTAGTAGCCCCATCATCAACCAAAATTCCTATTGTTTTTAAGTCAGTAATTTTATCTCGCAAACATTTCCCACTTACATCAACTAACAGCTTATAATGCTCTAAAAAATCTGCTCCCAAGATTGGTTTGCTTACATTGGCAATTACAAACACCCATTTCAATGCTCTTCTTAATCTTAAATTTAATTCTAAAGTCACAGTTCCGTAGGTTTGTATCTCCGAACCGTTTGCCGCATATAGTTTATAAGATACATTTCCACGTCGCAAATGTTTGTTCACTTTTGATTTTGGAATAACTGAAATGTTCGCACCAGTATCCACTAACCACCGCAACGCGTTTTTACGATCGTGCACACAGAGACGATTTTCTCGCAGCACGGTATTTCCTACGTCTCCTGAGGCCGTTGCTTCTAGTTTTCCGCCGGTTGTTTCCATGCGCAGGGTTTCTCACATCTAGTCGCTCTTGATCTAAATCGGAAATGGTACCGACAGAGCCAGTCCGGACTCTCTGGAGTTCTGTTAGGTGATGGCGATCTGCCCCTTGACGCTGATCTGCCCCTACTCTGGTACCTTGCTTGTGACCTGCCACGTATCTCGCCGCGCAGAGAAGCTACCTCCAGGACCAATTTGTTCATAGCTGTCATCATCTCTTGCATCGCGAAGTTTGCTGCACCGCTGCTTACCGACGCTACCTCGTTCACACTCGTTATGTTTTCCACTACCTTATCTGCAATTGTCCCCAGGTTCTCCAATGTCTGATCTTGACTCGCTGTCAACACCGCTCTTACAGGCGTCGGTAGTCGTGCCATCCATAATCTATGAACTGTTTCATCACTCGCTTGGCAGTTCCTTGCTAAAGTCATCATTTTTCGTAGCAGCTGCGTGGGTTTCTGTGATCCCAAATCCATTTCACCGACCAGACGCTGAAATTGTCGTTCTGGAGACTCTTCGTACACCTTGAGAAGCCTCTCTTTGAGTGAATTATATTTCCCTTCTGCTGGTGGTGTATAAAGTATGTCTGAGCACTGTTGTAATGCATCCCTACTTAACTTTGACACTGCCAGTTGGTATTTATATTCGTCACCTTGTTTCTGGGGGCTGACTATCGCCTCGAACTGCGCGAACCATAAACGCGGCTGTTCCTGCCAGAATTCAGGGATTCTCGCCGACACCGAAATTGACGCCATTTCAGATGGTTGCTCTTCTTTGCTGGGTCCGGCGGCGGCTCCAGCCTTGTCTTGGCCCGCTCCCTTACTCATTGTTCCACGTTGAAACTCCGGCCAAGTCGTGGTTACTTAGCCGGGAGTCGTCCCGTCGCCGCTCGTTCGTAGGTAGGTATACACTTGTCACTGCACTGATTCCCAGAAAAAAAAGAGTCGGGGTCACCAATTTAGGAGTGTCAATAATATTCACTTAGTCTTTAGTATAGATCCTTTATTACAGTTCAGCTTTACACGGTACACCTGGGATAACACAGAAGAGACAAGTTACTTAGAACGCGATTACGGAACGACTAACTCGCAAGCAGAGCGCACTCGCTACCACTGTTACATATTGCTGACATAAGCATGTCCCTACAGGCCCATCAGCTACGAGGTAGCGTAACGATCAGTTGCCGAGAAGCGTGAACGTCGGCGATTCACCGAGCTGAAGTAATTGGGGTCGATCTAACCTGTTCTGTGCTTCGGTCCCGTCAACCTCCTGTCTCTCTGCAAGGCCCGGGTGCACCCTAGGCTCTTCTTGGTAGACAGGTTCTTCAGCCAACCTCCTATGACTGGCGGGCCAGCTTCAATGAGCACAGTGTTCCAAAACAGGTTATGTTACGTGTTTTTTTTTTTATTTTTTTTTTTATTTTTTTTTTTTTTCAAAAGTTTGGTCAAAAGAGCAGCCCCGGACAGTTCCAGTTTTGGAATCGTCATCCTTGTCCGAATAGGCGCTACCTTGCTTTTTGCCAAAACCAAACGCACGTCGACCTCCCCGGTGGAGGTGACGGTTCGCAAATAAACCGCTGCCGCAAACCCTCGTTCAGAGGCATCACAAAACCCGTGAAGGGTTGCCCTGTAATCCCCAGCAGGGATCAATTTCCTCGGCAGCGATACATTATTTATGTCCGATAGCGAGGTGAACATTCGCGTCCAATCAGTCAACAAATCACCTGAGAGGTGGGTGTCCCAGGTCAACTGAGCCGCCCATAGCCTTTGCATAAAATATTTGAGAGCAAAGGTGACTGGAGAAATCCATCCATTCGGGTCGAACGTTCTCGCAATCGTTGACAGTACTGACCGCTTCGTCCAGGCCTTCGGTGTTTCTAAAACCACCCGATAGGTAAACTCATCATGGACGGGCCGGTACTGAATTCCAAGCACTGACAACATGTTAGGGTTGTCAGGATTCTCAAAAACGTGCGGGTCTTGTTGAAACCCAACTGGGAGACCAGCCATCAACTCAGGGGAGTTGGACATCCACTAGCGTAGTTCATAGCCGCCTCGTTCCAGCAATTGAATGAGCTCGTCACGTCGGTCCAGAGCTTCCTCCACACTGGCTGCCCCTGTGCAGACGTCATCGACGTACAAATCTTGCTCCAGGATAGCGGCGGCTCTAGAATAGCTCACACGGTCACGCGACGCCAACTCCCGCAGGGTACGCATCGCCAAATACGGGCTAGACCGTAACCCATACGTGTTCGTGTTTAACTCATAGACCTTGACTGGCTCGGCCGTGGACTCACGCCAAAGTATCAACTGATACCTTCTGTCAGCCGGATGAATTACCGTTTGCCTAAACATCATCCGAATGTCTGCGACAAATACAATCTGGTGCCTCCGAAAGCTCGTAAGAATATCCGAAATATCACGACTCAACTTGGGTCCCGAATGTAGACACTGATTCAGGGACATCCCGTTCGAGGTAGGTGCTGACCCATCAAAAACAACTCGAATCTTGCCGGTAGGGGTTCGTAGGACGGCATGGTGTGGAAGGAAACAATGATCCTCAGATCTCCAGTCCACACCCGATACCGACATGTGTCCTAACGACTCATACTCCCTCATGAAATTAACATATTTTTGTTTAAATACGGCGTCCCTTGTCATCCTACGCTCCATCGACATCAATCTCGTCTCAGCTATCTTCCTAGATTCTCCTAGTGGGGGTCGATCGGCCCTGAAAGGCAGTCGAGTTACAAAACGACAGAACGAAGGCGACCAGTACTATTCTGGTAAAACAACTCGCACTCTTCTTCGTCTGCGTCGACTCGACGAGCGGTGGGAGGTTCCTCTATCTCCCAGAAACGTTGGATAGCGTCTGACAACGCTGAGCCAATAAGTATGCCATCTGACTCGGCAGGCCTAACCATTGGCAATGCCGGACCCATGATCACGTGACCAAACTTAGTATCCACAGCAATCAACCCGTCCGGCTGAAGAACTCGCCGATCCGACAACAGAAACCTACCCAGAACGTCTGCTCCCAGTAGCAGGTCGACCGGGGCTGGAGTGTCAAAATCGGGATCCGCCAACTTGAGTCCTGATGTCAGGAATCGAACGGCCGGATTCAACTTCACCAAGGGGTGTCTGCCCATGACATGCGTCATTACTAAAGCTTGCACAGATGTTTTTGTCAAAATGTCATAACGTGGAGAGAACGTGATCACCGATTGACCAACTACATTCGTAACCGTAACATTCCCCACGCCCCGTATTGATTTATTATACCTATCTACCTTGAGGCCCAACCATTTTGCTAAATCATTCGATACAATGCAGCCCTGAGCTCCAGAATCTAATAGGGCGCGAACGTATGTTGGGTTGTCCGCCAAATCCCAAACAAGCACAGAGGCGATCGGTAACACCACCGTCTCCGGTTGGGGGGCAACCAATGGTTGGGCCGCAAATTCCTAGCGAGGACCCCCGGGGCCCCACTGTGCCTGTAACCGATCAGGTATGCAGCTATACGCCAGAGGGTCCCATTGTACAAATGGCCCACGCGCCGGTTCCATTCCCAACCTACGATTCCCCGTTAAGGGGGGTGGGCGTGAATTCAACCGTGGCCGCTCCATGAGCGGGGGGGACATCACATGTGACCGACGAGGACGAGGCGACGAGCGGGGCGACAACTGAGGCGGCGTCCGAACCGCATCCGCATAGCTCGAAGGTGTCCCATGCCACCCGCCCGTTACGGCCCGCTCAACACACCCAATGTCCCGCTGGGTCGGATGCTGAGTCGCAACCGAAAACTCAGGGCCCCCCATGTAATGGTCCTGAGTGCGGCCCTGCACCCTGGTACTGCCCTGTGCACGTGGGGACGTTGGCCCCTGAGTTGCGCTCCGAGTCGCAAACGAATTCTCAGGGCCCCATGCCGTGTCACCCTGGGTACGGCCCTGTGGACGTGGGGACGTTGGCCCCTGAGTTGCGCTCCGAGTCGCAAACGAATTCTCAGGGCCCCATGCCGTGTCACCCTGGATACGGCCCTGTGGAGGCTGTTGGCCGGACCGGTTCATGCACAACAGATTGTTGTGGGCCCCACCACAATATCCGCACATTTTTGTGCGCGTGCAGTCCCTAGCCATGTGTGGCCCGAGGCACAGGAAACACCAGCTCCGCTGCTTGGCCATCCGGCGCCGTCCCTGAACCCTAAGTTCCCCGAACTTATTGCAATTGGCCACAGCATGGCCAATCTGCCTACAACATGGGCAGGTCTCACCATGTGGGGTCAATTCACTCACAGTCCCATACGACTGCCGGTTGGTGCGGTCCTTCCTCGTCGGAGGGCCCCTACTCACAGCGCTCCCGGCAGCTCTCTGTGGCTCCGAAGGATGGGTGACCGTCAACCCCAAATTCTCTGCCCGTCGAGCCTCCTCTTCCAAGAATCCGACCAAGTCGGAGAAGGCGGGCAGGTCCTCGGCCGACCTCCCGTGAGACTGTTCGAAACGAGTCTGCACGTCAGCGGGTAGGCGGGAAAGTACAATGTACAACAGTAGGTACGACCATTCACCAACCGGAAGTCCAAGATTCTCTAGAGCCTTGGTGACGGACAACAATGGGTTCAAACCTCCGTCTGTATGGCCCCGACCTTGTTCACAACCGGGATACTAAACAAACGGTTCAGTTGGGCATCGGCCAACCTCCGTTTGTTATGGTAACGTCTGACCAACAATTGCCTGGCCGTTTCATAGTTACCCTCCGTAACTGTCAAATGAGCGACCAGCTCCCTAGGCTCACCCCTCAATGCTGCCACCAGCTGAGCCATCTTGACAGACTTGGTAATGTCCGATCGCATGTGCACCAAACTGTCGAACAGATTGATGAAGCTCATCCATTCACCGGACACTCCGTCAAAAGTAGGCATAGTTATGGCAGGTAACCTGGACCCCGAACCCTGAAACGGCAGAGGTGCTTCAATGTCACCACCATGGCTGGACTCGCGCTGTCTACGTATGTCCGCAGCCTTCTGCGTGATAGCAGCTGCCATCTCCATACATTGGTCGACATCCCCTAGCAACCGTGACAGCCTGTCAGGTGCGCAACCATAAACTGATTCCGCCTGCGCGGACAATTCGAGCACCCTATTGTAACGTTCCTTGACGTCCATAGACCGCTCCAATACCACATCATGCCTATCTAAACGGTCTATCAGACCGTGTGCGGAGGAAAACCATCTGAGTTCCTTAGAAACACCCTTCTGGATTTCAGATAACGACATGATCGGAACGATACTTACTCACAATTTGCAGTAACTCAATTTTATTGGACCCTCCAGTCTACAACCCAAACGAGGGAACCCTAAACCACAACTTAAACAATGTTGTTTTCCTTAAACAATAGGAACCGAGTTTTATATCTATATAAATTCTGTAAATACAATTTAGTTTCCCTTTATCATTATAACACACACAGATAGTCAATATTAGTTCAAGTTATAAATTGCTATAAACTGAAAACAATGTAATAGCCTGCTATCAATAGATGTAACTACCTATGTTAACCAAACATTCATTCAATAGCACTACTAGACCACTAATAGATTGACTAACTGGTAATTCAATTCAATATCTGTCTATCTACTACCAGCAATAGACCTATAGCTTACAATACTACCAATCTATGTGGATATAGGAACACAAGCAAGTTACCTAATAACCGCCTATACCTACAGATTGATAGTCCCAAATCGTGCCTTCCTGGAGCCCTTGACGGCTGCAAATCTCAGGAAGCCACGCTCTAGCTACCAAAATGTTCAGGCTTCTCGGCACCTAATGACCTCGTAGGGGCCCATCAGCTACGAGGTAGCGTAACGATCAGTTGCCAAGAAGTGTGAACGTCGGCGATTCACCGAGCTGAAGTAATTGGGGTCGATCTAACCTGGTCTGTGCTTCGGTCCCGTCAACCTCCTGTCTCTCTGCAAGGCCCGGGTGCACCCTAGGCTCTTCTTGGTAGACAGGTTCTTCAGCCAACCTCCTATGACTGGCGGGCCAGCTTCAATGAGCACAGTGTTCCAACACAGGTTATGTTACGTGGTAAAAACCAATCGGCCACGTAAATGCGAACTTTATCTGGTTCGGGGAACCACAACACACTCAGCTATATAGACAATCCTGAGGGAAACCCGAATACATTCCAGATGGCCTGCGATTTAATTTCAATACCCTAACCAAAACGCGTTTACTTTGCGAGGGCTTTCGTCTGTCAGTTGTCAAAAACTGCTAGGTTGGCAGCAACGTCAAATTCAAAATGGCCGTTCAGAAACCATCGATCGAATATCGATTTGGAATCGAACAGTAATCATCTAATATTACTTATCAAAGCTCTAATGAGAAGATATACTAATATAAGACTGTATTAGTTAGCAAAAACGCCAAGTTCTTAATAAATATTTACATTTTTCTTGTCCATAGGTAGTTTTGTACTGTACAGGATTATACAGAAAGGGTATATATGCCGAAAGGCGGTTGTTAAGACATCAATCTGAACATCCTTCCCTATTAAAACGATTTGATCAGAGGAACGTTATTTTTCACTTTGCAGTACATTTTGGGCCGAGCCGTCAGCTGATTTGTATGGGGAAGTAAAAAATGACGTTTCTCTGATCAAATCAGATGCATTGAGAAAGTTGTTCAAAATCATGTTCCAAACAATCCTTTTCGGCTTGGCACCCCGTATGTGTTATAGCCTGTGAACATAGTAATAGGTATTTCTTTTAAATAAATATGTCATATTAACAAACAAAGTATTATTTTATTTATATAACCCGGCATAAATACCACTGTCTATAAATTATAATGGATTGATGAAACACACTGTCCTTGCAATGTCCCAACACTAGCTCGGCTGGCTAGTGTACCTGCGGTAGTGTAAGTGTGTTCGGCGGACGATAGGAGCATGACATTGCACTGACCAATAAATGCGGAAGGATTGATGTTGAGTGTGTAGATGTGTGCGTATTCTTAATTTTGGGCGACACTGGTTCCAATACAAGCTTAGCGCCAAGGGCCTATCTCTCGATATCTGTGGACTTGCCTCATAATATTTTTCAATTCCAATCCGGACGTAGCCCCTTCAACATAGTAGAAAGTCGCTGGTTGTTGCCACTTATAAACGGCTCCTCCTAACATGAAAACAAGCGCCCTTGATGGAATGCCCTGTCCCTCATATTAGCGTGAGCTGTGTCTTGAGAGACAGTTTCTTCCCAAAAGTAGGTAATCAATCAATTACATTTTTGAGTACGATTCACACTTTAAGGCTGAAGTAGAATTATAACAAAATTAAGTTAGATAAAGGAAAAAAAAAGAAATGATATTTTATTACTATACAAAACAAAAGCTCTTCTCAAGGTGATATGTGTGTTTGTGAGTGTAGAGTATCATTATGTTAGTGTAGTGAATGTAAAGGTTGTGTGATTGTGCGTTTAGTGTATGTAGGTGTGTGAAGTGTGGTGAATGTGTGTGTATAATATTTGGTAATAATAATAATATATAAAAAATAAAATTATTGAAACTATGGAAACTTAAAGATTCTATTGCTTTCTGTGGAATAGTTCTTAGATTTAGGTAATGGAAATCAGCAGGTTTTCGATTTGATCATAGTCAAATGCACGGAGCCAACTTTTAATTTTAGTTTTTACAACATAGTTGTTTAACTTTTTTATGTTAATTACAGAGTTGATTTTATTGTAGAGGCGAGGAGCCATCGAGTCATACTGTCTACGTGCGAATGCACTTTTTATTGCTGGTAGGGGACATCGAAACAACCTCCTGCCGTGATCCGGAATATATGGTACTGTGTGCTTGTGGTAGTATCTGATGCATCTGTATACGAATGACTGGCGTATGCTCAGGACATTGGTTGTGTTGTGCACGAGAGCGGTGGGATGTCGAAAGGGAGCATACAGCAAAACTTTAAGAACAGCGCGCTGTGCACGCTCAGCCCTCAAAAGTATTGTCTTAGATGCTCCCCCCCATACACATATGCAGTACTCTACAACACAGTGGCACAGGGAGTTATAAGTTTGTAAGAGCAGAATTTTGTCTGCATAATTTCTTAAGTTTTTGAAAACATAAATCATTTTTCTTATACGATTAGCTGTTACTGTTATATGTGGCCCCCAGTTCAGTTTATCATCAATGATGACACCAAGATATTTGATGTGGTGTACTCTGGAGAGCATATCGCAGCTGCAAGTGGTGTTACCATAATCAAGCCTGTTGCATGGGAAGGAGTGAAATTTTATTTCAAATTTACTGTTGGGGCTGCCTGCTTCTGTTTTGCTAAAACACATGTATTTTGTTTTTGAAGTATTCAGGGAAAGAAGATTGTCCTCCAACCATGCCGTCACGGTGCACAGACCAGTTTCTGTTCGGTTTTTAACCAGTTCCCATGAATCCGCATGAAATAGTAAAACCGTGTCGTCTGCAAACATGTATAGGTCAGCAGCATTTATATTATTTTTGCACAGACTATTAATATAGACAAGAAACAGACTTGGTCCGAGCGTGCTCCCCTGAGGTACACCGTATGAACAAGCCTGATTCCCACTAAATGTACTACCTACACGGACACTTTGCTGTATTCCAGAAAGATAGTTATTGAACCAGTTCAGGGTGATCCCACGTATTCCCATATTTTCTAGGCGCGAGAGGAGGATTGGTACACAGACGGTGTCAAAAGCCTTTTGGAGGTCTAGAAACACACCCAAACATTTTTCTCCCCTGTCCACATATCCAGCTATGTTGGAGGTCAGCTTCATAACAGCATCCTCGGTAATTCTTTTTTCTCTAAAACCGTACTGGTTATTAGCTAAGAGATTGTTTGTTTCGAGATATGTCATTAAACGTTTGTTCATTAGTTTTTCTATGATTTTGGAAAGCGTTGTCAGTAATGTGATGGGTCGGTAGTTTGAGGGGAGCTTCTTGTCACCAGTTTTATGGATAGGACAGACTATACCCCTTTTAAATATGTCAGGAAAGCTACCTCTACTAAAACTTAAGTTGCATAGGTGAGATAGTGGACCAGCTAGCAGACGGGAAAAACTCTTTACAATAGTGGTTGGTATATTGTCCCAGCCGGGTGCACTGTTTGGTTTTAACATTGCTATGATGCGCTCAATCTCAGCCTGATCAGTCGGAGAGATCCTCATCGAATTAGCAGGGGTAATTTTTGATATAGCTAGGTCTGCTAGTTTACTCTCAGATTTTCCAGTACGTTCCAGTATACCTTTTGCTAGGGTACCTCCTATCGAGGTGAAGTGGGCGTTAACTTTATCAAGTGACTCTATTGGACCCTTCTCAATATTAAGTAGATCTACATTTGTTTCTTTTTTTGTATTTAGGTAACATATTTCTTTAATTAATTTCCATGTTTCTTTTGCGTTGCCAGTATTATTTTTAAGCCGATTCTGATAATATTGTTTTTTGAGACTCTTTCTATATTTCTTGTATTCCTCTCGCATTGTATCGTTGGTATTATTCTTTTTTAATTTCTTATAAATGGTATCCCTAGTTCTAATTGATTTAAGTACAGGCATTGTAATCCACGGTTTTAAGGGTTGGTTACGTTTGGGGATTTTGGTTGCAGTCGTGTTGTCAGTGATTATAGTTTGAGGGCAAGTGACCAGAGTTGCTGCTGCAGTATTAACGTCTTTCGTTAGGAAAAAAGGTTTCCAATCATGTTCTTCGAGTTGTTTGCCAATGCCTAAAGTATTGATAATGACTTTTTCACGGGATATTGCTTTGTTTATAGCTTCTGTATGATTTAATAGAAGCATGATAGGACTGTGATCTGTAAATTCGTTAAAAACTACCGTGTGCTCAAGTTTATTAGTTTTTACCATGAAATGGTCTAGGCATGTTTTATTGTGACCATATAGACCATATGCAGCCAGCAGTTCTAGGTAATCTGCTGCATGACCAGTAATTTCATCCGGGATAATATTGATATTAATGTCACCTGTAAGTATTATGTTTTTACTATTCATATTTTGTATTAGGTTGCCTAAAGAATTTATATAATTAGAGGGATCGCTAAAGGTGTATGGTCTATATGAGCAGATTAAAGTGGTGTCTTCACCTAGTTCCGTGACTATACAATTCCCATCTTCTATAAGTGCTTCCTTTTGTGATTTTATCGTCGTTTCCTCTCTAGTATATACTATGACTCCATCATTCTGATTATAACTTCGTTTGGTACTGAAGTAGTTGTAGCCGTTAATGCTAGGTATTACACTTTTATCGTTTATCCAACATTCCGTCATTACAATCACATCAATGGGGGTTTCCAGAGAGGTGACGAAAACCATGAAGGAGTCAAAGTTAGCATAAATACTACGTATATTAACTGTTAGAATGCGTAGGTAGTTAGAGGGGAATCTATGTTTTAAGGTCGTGGAGTATTCAGTTGGATCATCTAACTTTATGCAAGCTATTTCACCTGTCTCCTCTATCTCCCTCGCAATATTAACGGCTATAGTATTGAATTATAAGAAATGTTAGCAAGGGCACAAGTATTTATAAGTTCGGAAATATAAGTTATCTTAAATTCGTAGATCGGCGTGTGTGTGTGTGTTGAATGTGGGATTGAATATATAGAGTAACAGAGGTAAATATATCTGATTTGTGTGTATGTATAGATGTATTATTTTGTATGTTATGATTGTGCGTGCATGTAAGGTAGAATATAAACCAACATATTTTATGATATAGACATGATATGCTGTAGAGAGTGAACAACTGTGAGAGAGCAAAGAGCAAAAGCAAAAAATTGAGAGCGACTTGCTTTGAGTTTAGCAAGTACGCCCTCATCGTCGACCCTGATGAAGGGAGGGATGGGCTTTTCGGAGATATATTTTTCCATATGAGGTCCAGCAGAAGTTGGACCCATATAGCTTTGTAAAGTCGCGAGCCAGGAAATGGAGTTTTCTAGATTTATATGTGAGGCATTCTGAGATATATACTGGGGTCTCAGGACAGTTCATATTAAGGTGTTTCGTATTAAGTTTGTCTTTGTTATCTTTTTTGTTATTGAATGGAAACCCTTCATGATGTTCTCCTTTGTAATAACCGAGGTAAATTCTATCACCAGAGGTTTTATCTGATCGGGTTTTGCGAATCCACGGTAGACATCTCTAATCTCCGACTTTTGGATTAGAATCCCCAGGGCTGTGCCAATATTTACAGTTATTTTCGAGAGATCTTCTTTGTCCTCAGCTTGTCTTTCCTTGGGAATGTTTCTGATCTCAATCTTGGTTGTATACGAGTATCTCTCAATATTGTCTAGTCTTGTCTCTAGGTCCTTGATGTATGATAAGTGTTCTTTTCTTTCAATTCTGAGGCCCTCAAGTTCCTTTTGTATATCGTTGTGCTTAGTATACAGAATTTCCATTGATGCCTGTATATCTGCGTTTTGTGCAGCGAGCGCCTGATTTTGGGTTTTTATTTCTGCTAATGCAGCTTGTAGGTTGGCGAATTTATTTTTCTGCTCAGTCTCTGAATTCGAGAATAACTCTCTAATTTCGTCCTTCAGTTCAGCTAGTTCGCCTTCCCGTTTTCTCTTCAAGCGACCAATGTTCACATTATGTGTAATGCTATCAGCGAGATTAGGTAAACTGCCGCCAGTTCCATGATCAAAATCCGATTCCGAGGCAGAGTCCATTGTACTAGCCGGGGCGCTCAGCTTCGTCGGCGGTGTGCGTTTAGTAGCCATAGTCGCTAGCGCAAGGTGGTACCAGGGCGACAGCAGTGGACAGGCAGCGGACGCGTGTGCGGTGAGTAAGTGATGGGTGGAGCTGCACTTACTGATCAATGGGCGTGGGCGGGGCGTAGTAGATGTGGAGTACTACCGGGTCTGCTGGCGGGGTGTAGGCGGAGCTCGGTGGTGACTCAGCGCGTATAGTATTGGAGTCGGGATGAGCTTCGCCGTGCTGTGTGTGAGCAGCTGCGCACCTTCTATTGGCGTATGCGCTCCTAATATTTGGAACGGATTTAATTTTGATGAATAACTTTTAATTTTAATGATTTAATGAACAAAAGCACTGTAGACGCGTGTACTCAGAGCTGAGGTCCGGGGGGAAGAGGCTTTAATGTTATAATTTTTCACTAAGCAAGTTATTTTAAAGAAATAAAAATGAAGAGACAAATTTGTACAACCTTGGCCACCCAATTTTAGTCTGTGCGGCTAACCACCACAGTCTACAAAATAATCGGAAAACTGACTCGCATTTTTAGCCAATCACAGGCAAGGAAGCTTTTATGAAAACTTTACTTGACACTAATCCAACATGGCGTCTATACAAACTTTTCTTCCATGAAGATAGACAGGCGTGCTCATCGTCGTGTTTTGAGCTGAAGGGAATTTTCGTTCTGTTTTCGTACGAGCAGTTATCAAAGCAATCCGAAGCCAATTCGCGAGTTTTTGTCAACCATATTTAGGGCCCGCGGCTGGTCTCAATGGAGATTCCCAAATTTATATAGAAATAAAACCTGTCGAAGAGCGGCGCTAGTAGCGCTCCAGGCTTCCATTCGCGTGCCACGCTGTGTGCTGTGGATGGCGTCGTCATCCTCATCGGTCTAGGTGCACCCATAATTCGACGCGGAAGCCTTTGGTGAAGCCGGCAGCAGAAAGGGCGCTAGCAAGTTACCGTGTGTAGGTTTTTGCACGCACGGAATGTTATCGTTAAAGACAGTCAATGCGGTGAGCATGGATCCCAGCTGTCTTATGGGCCGCAGCTCAGGAACCCGCCTTTATTTTCTCATACCGTTCTTGCCGCTCAGCTAGCTAATGCTACGCTCTTCTTTCTTCTTAGAAAAATACAATATACTTAGTTGGTACAGCAAGCAGTAGGTACTCCTTAAAAACTTCTTGAGAGGCTTTTGTCCTGCAAGAAAATATTGTACTTAGGTTATAAATTATATACTTTCTAGCTTCGTCCATATCTTATGATGTCGAAACGTGAAACCATAGCAGATACTAAGCACTGTAAGCACTTTCATCGTAGTAGTCGCCTGAAGAAAAATGATCTGAACATAACTTGAACCATTTAGAAGCTGTCGATTTTTCTGTTTCAGGGCCTTTTCCCAAAACTTTCTTCGTTTTTTATCTTTGGGGAATCCATGAGCTCTATTATTTTTGCAACCAAAGGTGCTACCGAGTGCTATTGAGTCATTTCAGAGAAATGAAGAAAAACGCAAGCGTAATCATAATGCGTTTGACAGCTTTCACAGTCCATTTAGGCGTTGTCGAAGATAAGCCCTCTAGCGGGATAAAAAATCAGTATTCTATCGCTCCAAAACAAGACAGTAGTAATTTATTCTGACAGTCAGGCAGCTTTAAAGGCGCTTAGGCAACCAATTAATAAATCTGCACTAGTCAAAGAGTGTAAGAACAGTTCCTTTTTGGGAAGAACATCAGAAATAATTATCGCATGGGTCCCCGGTCATGAAGGGATTCACGGTAACGAAAAAGAAGCTGAGCTGGCAAGGAACGGCGCTGATGAACGTTTTATTGGACCAAAAACAAGATCAGCTATCAGCGACTGTCACAAAGTACATCTTCAACATGATAGCTACGCGAGATGCACCAAGAATGGAGAACACCAAAGACTGTAGGTAGTCTAAGATGTTTATCTCAAGGAAAGACCCCAAAAAGGCTAAGTATTTACTTGATCTTAGTAGAGAAAACTTAGCAATACTGGTAGATGTGGTGACAGGCTTATTAAGGCTATCAATACAGGACCCATCATGCCCTCACTGTGGCTTGGAGGAAAGTAGCCAGCACTTCTTCGGAGAATGCGTAATGTATTCAAACATAAGATGGCGAACACTATGAATGGCTAACATTTAAGCAGATGATTTGCCAAACTTAAAGTTTAGCGACATCCTAGAATTCATTAACGCACAAGAAGATTTGGGGAAGGACATCTGTTGAACCAACAGTAACCAGTGCCCAAACACTGGAAATTGGGTGAAATAGTCACGATAGAGGACCGATCACCCGCCTGTGGTTCAGCGGGTGTCCCACCTCATAATCATCAATAATTATCCTCTCCATTGGATAACTGCAGTTGCAATATTATTGTTCAGCTTGCTCAAATCCCAACATTAAACTCCCAGCCGTAGGGACATTCCAGTAGGCCTTTTTGTTTGTTTTGTTGGCAAACTATAGTTGGCACATTGTTGTGCAGATTAATTAAACCCCAACACAAATCACTCAACGGAAGAATAATTGCGTAGGGCCCTTTGTTGCCGAATCATAGTTTGGTCACTGTTTGCCGTTTGCTGAAATCCCAACATCAATTTCCCAATAGTAAGATTATCGTAGTATACCCGTTGATTGCAAGCCCTGGTTGACCCACATTTGTGTTGGTTGCTGAAAGCCCAACATTTAATGTCCTGCCGCAGGAGTATCGCAGGCCAATTGTTGGGGATATGTAGACAAAAATAGCCCTTTATTGGCCCTCGGTTGTTAGACCGACTATTTGTTTACCTTTGAAACCCCAACCATCGGCTGAGAATTGCCAACCATAAATGCTACTAGGATAATCGATGAAATAAGCTAACTGCGCGCGGGTAGTCGATAAGTAAAAGGGCCCGTCGTTTATGCTATTATTACGTTAATTTGTAAAACTGCTGTTATACTATAAATCCACTGAGATGTGTAATTTTAATTAATTAAATGTGTTGGGAATCACAGGTATTTAAGAAACCCTAAACATCTGATCGCCATGCCCTGCCCTCAACATGACAAAACACTGACCATACAAATAAAACTGGTCAACTTTTTCATAATTCTCTCTTATTTTCAATTAATATCTCGGTTACATAGTTATTTACAAAATGACGATAAGTAAAAAGATAAACCAATGCTAATTAAACCTTATTACTCGGCATATGACATGCTCATTATTAGATAGCAAAATTAGCTCGCTAAGCATTGACGTATAAGTATATGGACTGTGAGGTCATTTCATATGTGACCTATTGACACAAGGCCGTTTGCACGGCATTTTCTACTCAATTGGAATTGAAGGATGGGTACTAAACGGCATGCCATGCAAACGTGGAGTTTTGTCAGATGCATTTCACACACATCAATTAGGTTGGGCATAGGGTGACTTAATGGTTGAATAAATCTGACACATGGATAAGGCTAGCCTATCCATGTGAGTCAAACAACCCGGAAAACGGGGTTTATCCCTATTGTAACACCATTCATATTCGACGACTCCTCTGACGAAGCGAAGACGAAGTAATCTCCTGGAGTTGGATGATTGTTTTTTAAGGTTCCCATATCTGGGTATCCTAGTGTCGGGCCAGTAGAAATGTAAATTCCATACGGGCACATATTTTAGGTATGTATGGTATCCAAATTGTTGAATTCATTATTTCATATAAATT
This sequence comes from Argyresthia goedartella, assembly GCA_949825045.1. Lineage (NCBI taxonomy): Eukaryota > Metazoa > Arthropoda > Insecta > Lepidoptera > Argyresthiidae > Argyresthia > Argyresthia goedartella. Next base: position 25,794,399 of record OX463812.1, on the reverse strand, counting down.
TATTGAGCATGAAATGTAACACAATATACAGGGTATTAGGCAGATGAATGTCTAAATGGAGTCAGCAGCAAGAAAAACTTAAAATTAAATTAAAAAAAAACAATGAGACAAGAATATTCACAAGCTAACAAATGAAACAAGATGATAGCACGAGTCTCGGCTAAAAACGAGCGATAAATAATATGAAGATGGGCTTATCAACTGTCTACGAGCAAGACATTTTTTTTTACCTGCTACCCGCATTGTCCAAAATAATTTATTTTCCATAAAATCGAATGTTGATGAAAATCGACTTTTCCCAAAAAGGGTTCGGGTCTACGAAGTTAATTTTCTGAAGTTAATAAAATAAAACTAAGGTATGTGGTAAGTATACCATTCGTAAGGGCGCAAATTGGGGGTGTTTTGAGAGAGTTAGGAGGGCTCGATTATTTTAAAGACCATGTAAAGATGGGTTTTCTTTTTGTAAACCCTTTTTGTAACTTTGAAGTCTCACAATTATTTTTCTATGGGTAATCTGTACGAAATACTAATTTTACTAATATACTAAGACGCACATAATAATACCTTATAGCAACTATTGACACACTTTGATCTAGCCCCAAATTCAGATCCCCTGTATCTTGGGTACTACACAACGATGAAAATGAAAATGAAAATGAAAAAATATTTATTTAGCACAAAAAGGTACGGCGTAATGGAACTTAGCATCTAACATTCAGTGCATAGCTTAAACAAAATAAACAAATTTCCAGGGGTCCCCAAACTAGGCTAGTACATACAAACACGATACACATACTTATATAGATAAATATTATACTTAGATAAACAACCATGACTAGGGAACAAACATCCGTTCACATCAAAAAAATATTTGCCCCCACCGGGACTCGAACCTGGGACTCTTGGCTTCGTCGGCAGGGTCACTGCAGACTCGGCCATTCGGGTCGTCGACATAAATAAACAATTGTCATGTCCTGCACTTTGTCTAAACAATCTGGACGTGACAATCAATTTGCACGCTATACATTGCTGCTCCATTGAACTTAATTAAGTAGTTTATGTGACTGATACATAATGGAGGGCATTAAAACTCGAGAGTTTTAATGCCTAATTATGTACAGTTACATACACCAGTTTATCTACACACATATCATAAGCTCTCTTTGATGTGTTCAGGAACCGCATGTTTGACGGGCATTGTGGCATTGAGTTGTTTAGCTTGTTCTGTAGTATCAACTTCACATACAAAGTAGGGGCGGCACGCAGGCGGTCGGCGTTTGAAATTTTAATGTCATAATATGCAGAAAATTTACATTTTAAGGTCATAATGTTCAATATTCAGTTAAGAAATGAGTTTTTTCAAAGTAGTTTAACATTATGCTGATCGTAACTTGCGGTTTTTGGACGCAGTAAAGAGGGTTTATGATACGTGTGTAGATAAAATTATTAATAACGCTTTCGCTCATAAAGTTCTTGCGGATACTTGTTTCTGATCTGATGTGTATGATTACAAACTAATAATAATGCCCGTATAAAATTTTAATCCTGAATAAAAGTTTATGTTATTTTCATTACTTCACCCAGGGAGGAGATAACATTCCTGACGTTACTGGAATGGCCCGGAGCCTGCCTCAACGTTGGCAGAATAGTGGAGCACTTTCCCGAGCTACGTCACTTGGAAATCATCAACAGCACGCTACTCATGATCTTCAAAGGACATTTTGGCCCTTCGTGCAAAATTGAGGTAAGTCTTCCGTCAAAGGACGCATGTTGTGGAAAATTACAGGAATAATTGCTAATACGACAGGGAGGAAGTTAAGGAAAGTATGTACATTACTTTGGTTTGCATTTTTGGGGTTCCGCACCCACAGGGCGCCAAACGGGACCTATTACTAAGCCTGCTCCGCTGTCCCTCCGTCCATCAGCGGTCTGGATCTCATGAACTTTTATAGGTAGAGAGTTTAAATTTTTACGGAATGTGTATTTCTGTTGCCGCTACAGCAACAAATGAACTCAACGACATTTTTTATATTAATCCACATTCAAGGGACGTGTTTAGGGAAATATTAAACTGCACATCAAAAATAATTATTTGCACAGCAAATATCAGGGCAAAATGCTGCGGTAGCTTAAGTGAAGGGTAATCTTTTATCCTTTGTGTTAGGTACATGTAAGAACAACATAAAATATTTTAAACATAAAAAGTGTTTTTGTTGATCCTTCTTTACTGTGCAAATCAGTATTTTTGATGTGCGATTAAATAGTAGCCATTTTAATATACCTGACCCTGTGTGTGTGTGTGTGCCACATCGTGATCATTCAAATATGTTCACAAATTCGCGTTACTCATCGTCAACGGTAGCGAAATTAGTTTGACGTCAAACCCCCAATCTGTAGGGACTGGTATTGAAACAAAGTGAGTTTTTTGTTTGTTTTATTATTTGTTATTTTTAAACTTTTTTTAAACGAAAGAACGGAACACTTCGTGTGCGCGTCTGACCCGCACTTGACCTTTTTTAGAGTTTTGCTGTTTACAAGGAACCCATATAATACGCCATGTCTGTCAGTTTACAGACTGGCTGTACCAGAAAGGTGTAATTTGCCTGCGTAAACATTATTGATCACGCCACCAAAGTGGTTAATATTAATTCTTTTCTGTGATCCGTTTGCTAGGTACAGAGTCAGCACAAACGTGCTATAATTACAGTCTAGTTTATGATTAGTGTGCAGAAAACAAGTACCTATTAAAATTGAGGTTGCACATGTATGGCGGGCACAATTAATGATGATGATGTTTGTGTAAAAACATTTGAGCCAGCAGAATAGTGATTTCCAGTAACACGCTATTTTATTTATTGCTTAACTTTAGCTTACCTACTAAGTCGCTATTTTCTTACTAAGTACCTAGGCTCTTTTCAAACTTCAATGAACTGAAGTTCATTGAAGTTTGAATCTATCTTTATAATTAAAGAATCTGTCTGTAGGTTTAACCTACCGCTGCTAGTCCTAAACCCTACCGATAAAGGAGCGTTTACGTGGTCGTCTTTTTTACAGATTTTACAATCTCTGAAATTTGATCATACCTACTTTTTTTTTCTCTTCGGCCTTACTCTGTTCTAAATCTACTAACATAAATGCCGGTTTTAAACTATCTATCGAAAAATTTACAATAAGTTTTGGTAATTGTACGCTAAATCTGTTCTACTAAAGATATGGACCTTGATACGCTGGCGTTTAAGTTTTTTTTTTACCTTATCGTCTCTTATAAATACATGGCTGCAGTTGCTCAGCCCCGGATGCACGAACAGTGTTCGTGAGTCTACATTATGCGTGTTTGTGGCCGCAATGTGCTAATACCACAGAACATTATTAAATGTTCTGTGGCTAATACTATATATCGATCCATAAAAGGTTTATCCAAAATAATGTATGTAGGTAGTATGTGCGGCTCAGCCTACATTACAGCGTACTCGGTAATCAGCAATTTTAGTCTTTCCTAGTTTTATTCCTAAGTTTTCGTGTTTTTTTTTTCAACTGTAATTTGTTAAAATTATACGATTTAATTTAATAGTACCTACTTGTGAGAAAGCAAATTTTAGTAATCGCAGTAGTTCCAACATTGGGGTTGGTACGCACATATGGAACTAGTGCGAGAATAAAATTCGCAGCAGTTCCATCATGGATCTAGGCGATGGAACTAAAGAGAATTTAGGAATTTTAGTAGACGTGGTCGTCCCATTTAGTACGTAAATAAATTCGCAGGCAATGGAACTAAACTCTTTGTACTATCGTTTGAAATAATAACGTAGGTATATTTTTTTTTAAAAGTGTGGGTCACAAAGATAAAAAGTTGCCCTACCTACCTACATCAAGAATCGACTTGGGCATTGCCTTGTGAGAATATCATGTCTGCATGCTTGAGTTTTTTGTAGATTACGTGAATACACATCTGCTGTTCAGCGAAAACTTGACTCTATGTAACGGCGACCGGTTTCGCCTAGCGGGTAGTGACCCTGCCTACGAAGCTGACGGTCCTGGGTTCGAATCCCGGTAAGTTCAAATATTTGTGTGATGGGCGTGAATATTTGTTTCTTAGTCTTGGATGTTTTCTATGTATTTACATAAGTATTTATCTCTATTAAATATATCGTCGTCTAGTACCCATAACGCAAGCCTTATTGAGCTTACTATAGGCCTAGTTCTATTTGTGTAAGATTGTCCTCATCAAAATTACACATTATGACTATAATGTGTAATTTTTCTACATATCATGACATTCAAATTTCGAACGCCGACGCCCGACTGCGTGCCACCCCTAGTTTGTCTGTGAAGTTGGTACTACAGAACAAGCTAAAAAACTGCAGAGCCACAATGCCGGTCAAACATGAGGTTCCTGACCGCATCAAAGAGAGCTTATGATATGTGTCTAGATAAACTAATGTATGTAACTGTATTACTATTATTATGACTATTCCCATAGTCCATTTCTTGGTGTGTATAGTTGTGCGCGAGTCCGACTCGCACTTGGCCGAATTTTAAGGATGATGAGCTGGATTCCCAAAATTAGTGTCATGAGCTGGTGATGGAATGAGGACTTGGTGACGGTACTGGAACTCAGGAACCACGAATAGTTAGGCTCATAAAACCAAGTTTGCTAAACCAGCTCATCATCCTTAATAAATTGAGTCCAAATACGACTGCCTTACTATTTCTGATTCCTGAGTTCCAGTACTCATCCAAGTCTTCAATCCATCACCAGCTCATGAAACCAAGTTTGCGAAACCTGCTTATCATCCTTAATAAATTGAGTCCAAACACGACAGCCTTATTATTCCTGGTTCTTGAGCTTCAGTACTGTCTCCAAGACCTCATTCCATTACGAGAATGAGGACTCGAAGACAGTATTAGTTTCAAATATGTTTGAATTGATGAATCATATATGTCACCGTAAGTTTTTAAACCGTCATTTTATAATCTAACTTTTTTTCTCGTTCTTTTACAAACTAACAATTGTAAACTGTACCGAACTGCTTACAATATTACGTGTAAGTTTATAATAAAACCTTTAAATCGTTAACTGATTTAAACTTGAATTTCAAAGGAAATACCAGGCCAAACACTGCGGTAGCTTAGGTGAAGCCTAGAGAGGGCGAGCGCAGCGAAGCCCCCGAATAGCCTTTATGTTAGGTTGACATGGAAGAACAAAAGAAACGTAAATTCTAAACCCTGTCGGTCTGGTTTACATTTGTCGATAGTATACTAACTGACGCGTTAGTTTATAAACTAACGGTTTTGACAATCTTACGGTGACATATATATGAGGTTGACATTTATTTTTAAACAGCAAATTTCAAGGCAATATTTCTTGGTCATTTTAGTTTTTATTCGTGTGTATAGTGCGAGCTGTTTACAGTATAGCGCGCTTGAGCCGAATGAGCCCGACATCACCTGACTAGTAAAGTGACGTCATCTATATGCTACGCTCAGTTGAAAAATCGTTTCGCAGGGAGTCGAATTTTGAGCTTTAATAGCTCCGTCAGTTTTAAAGATATCAAAAAACATTTTTTTTCTTATGTTTTATTTTATTTAACTGCATTTACTGATATTTTCATTTACCACATTTATTATCAAACTCAACAAAACATGTAACGGCACAAAGCTAAGGTCGAGCCGCCGCTATCAGTAGCTATGATCGTCTATTCTATCTATCCCAAAATGAGAGGACCCGATTCAGCTGTAAGATTTGTAAGTTAAGAATGATAAGTCTGAATTTCTCGTTCGTTGAGAAGTTCGTTAGGCGTACAATAGTCGAACGAAGTTTGGTTCAGGAAGTTACAGTTTCAAGTTAGACAGAGAAAGCATATATGTCCGCGAGCCGGTAATTCGCATCAGTCAGCGGTGTATTGCGCCAAAACGATCGTTGTTATATTTTATGGTTGATGGTACCAATTGGTTTTTGTATATATGGGCGATTGGAACTTCTTTTTGTTTTAGTGGTCGACCACAGTTTATAATATTTGTTTGTGATATCGTATAGATATCCGTCGTAGTTTTACGACGTGAGTACTCAATGATATTTCATGTGCTCGCTTGTAGCGGCTTGTGGTGGTTCCAATTATATATTTGGTTCACGGCAATAACGATCCGAAAAGACCGGTTTACACAATTGCGATTTGATTTTCCGAAATGGGTTCTGAACTAGCGGTTACCTCAAAAGGTCCGTAACGTTTTGAAACCTTCAACTCTGCGCAATTTGAGCTGGATGTTATCGAAACGCAAGCATTATTGTTTTAGGAGATCTAACCCACCCCATAGCGGAGTGCATAGTTCAATAAATACCGAACTATGAATTCCACTAGCTACAGCACGTCCTGGGCTGAGCCAAATCATATATACCGACTCAGCCTACACATTAGACCTCCAGCGAAATTTACATTTAATTTAAAGACGCAACTTGAATCCAACCTGACCCAAGGCAATGCAAAACACCTACCCGGACCTAAACAATGAACTTTAGACTGTAAATTGATCTCTTCGCGCGTCCCCGACAACACTCAAATGTCAAAATATCAACAGGATATGTTATCTGTGTTGACACCGGTTTAACTTTGTTCTGAATTTGTTATTTCCATCCGCGGAACCTCATCGATCAAACAGTCTCCCTATGCCCTGCCAACCTAGGTTTAGCCGCAACTAAACTCCTGTCTAGCCTAGTCTAAAAACCTAGTGTTATACCACGTCCATTATCGACACCACTCGAAAATGGTTGAGTTTGATTTGAATGTGCTTGAATGTTTAACGACTGTGTGTGTGGGAATTACAAAACTCGCTACTCGAAAGGAATGAGGAGAGGATTAGCCCGCGAATATCCTAAGAGCCAATCCAGGAACCCTATGGTGAAGGAAAAAGGAATTTAGGGTCGCTCCAAGCCCAGACTCAGACTCAGATATTTGACTTACAAGTTCTTTTCTAACGACCCAAGGATAGTTTTGGAATTTGGGGTTGGTTGATATAAAGGTTAGGAACCGAGGTATATCTCGGCGCTTCAGACACTCACGAAAACCCACTGAAACTTCGCAATCACAATTTCGTATAGTTCTGACGCGTAACACGGCAGACAAAACTGTTTAGAACTCGTGAAAGACGACTGTCACAGTAGCTAGACGCTGAGACTGAATGCTCTCCAATCAATCAAGTATTCTTCTCACGCACCCATTCTGGGGCGTGGGGAGTCAGGGTCAGATCATCGGATCTCTTCCTGAAGAAGCGCCTCTGTCCACTCCTATGGACAGGTCATCGGGGGGCCCTCGCGGGCGGTCGAGATGTTCTCACGAGGGGTGTTCCTTTGGATGATCGCCGGCTAGGCAACCAGGTCGCGTGGCAGGCGGCGGCGGTCGGGCGGGCGCGCGTGGTACGGCGCCATGTCGCGGATGTGCGGATGATGTGAGCTATCCGCACGCGCGAACATGCCCTTCGCCAGCCTCTGGACAAACTGGTCCACTGGTTCCCATCTGAGGTCCCTCTGGATCGTCGCATTCCTCACGTAGCGGGGGGCGTCGATGATGGTACGCAAAGAGAGGTTCTCTTGGGCTCGGAGTCTCCGTTTGTTCGTCTCCGAGCACAGGGCGTACCATGCCGGGGCCGCGTAGGTGAGGCGGGATCTCACGTAGCACTTGTAGATCCCGAGCTTCGCCCTCAGAGGGAGGCTGGAGTGAATGCTTTCCCCTCCCACGCTCTCGTATTTATAGACCCTTGCGAACACGCTCTGCCCAAGCGAAGCTTCTTATCACTAACTACACAGGGTCTAATTTCAACCATGCCATGCAGATCCGCCGTTCTACAAATTGTGTGTACGCATATTCACTATGATCAACCGTAGGTTATCACTCAAATCATTTGGTACTGCCGATACACAGAATCTGTTGATCGCTGACCAATAAAAGCTTGTTGCGATTAATTAAGCATTTGCCGACCGCTAGGTGCGCGCAGCAAAGACCACTAGAATGCTATTCAAACTAGTAGTGTCAGACCCTCCATATCATACCTCAATCGCAATTGTATATTTGCAATCAACATAATAGCTTTCTCCGTATCGTTCCATAATAACCTTTCATTATTTAGTTATTCACAATTTATTCAACGCGCAGCCAACTCGGCTCTGATTCCTACACATCTCGCAGGAATGCGACAAAAAAAACCTGACCTGTAAACTACCTGGAACCATCCCAAGCGTCGGCTCTGTTGTTTTTTTTTTTTGCTAACTTGCCACTGAGCTACGCAAAACCCCCAAACGTTATCTGAACCGATTCGTATTCAAAACAGCGCGGCGTTGGGCTAGTCCTCTATCACGCAGAATGAAGTATCAAATGTACCGACTCTCGTGTACCATTACAAACAGTCTTTTCGCTGTAATAATGGGAGCCAACTTCGACTGACTTCACCGACAAAGGAATTGATATCTAAATGGGTGCCAAGTTCTAAAGATAATCCTACTGTTCAATCGGGGCAAACAAAAAGTATGTCTCGGCTTTTTTATGGAACTAGCTGAATCTGAGTGTGTGCAATGGCTAAGCCGTACTTTCTGCGTCACCGTCCCGCTATGTCTACGCCGCCGCCGCCCTGCTGTCCGCTGAGTACGGGTTTGCGGCCTTAGCCACATAGCCACGAGAGAGTTTCCATCGCGGCTTCTAATGCCGGCCAAGGAGGCAAAATCTCGGGTCTTAGATGTTCAATTGCAGACAATTGAACATTTAAGACCCAAGATTGAACCGTGAAGCGTGAAGTGATAAACACAGATGTTTGTCACTTCACGGTTACTCGTTCTCACGCCACCACACAGGGCACATTAGAATGTGGAGTCAGAATCAATGTATGCGCCTGTATACATATATAAAGAGTTACGCCATATTCCCATACGAGGTGGCAGATGCACAGTTTTATACCTGTAGATGTTCATGCATATGCATATATTTCACAGAAGCTCTCCCTCCACGGTATGCCCTCACTCTGGGAGTTGCCAGGTGACGTGGTGGCTCAGATGCCTCATCTCTTGGAGCTGGACCTTCGAGAGAACATGCTACGTCACATGCGGGCGAAGATGCTGACCAAACCACCGCGCCTACAGAGGGTGTATCTTCGAGGTAAAGTTCAAGTAAATGCAACCAAAGCTTTGCCGACTACGACTGTATCTATGTATGTAAGCATGTAAAATTAAAATCAAAATCAAAAACAAATTTTAGTTATTTCTGTAGGTATTAGCAAATATGATTAGAACACATAATTTTTAGGGTAACTTTTTTCACCGGAGGTGACAAGGTATACAATACAATGATATAAATATCAACTTATGGGGTCTCGCATACTGTTTCACTCTGGTAATTAATTATCTATATTCGTGTTTGTTTCTCTGTAAACGCTACGTACCATTGGACAATCTAAAGCTAAGATGGCCGCCTACACAAAATGACATATTACATTGTTTTTTTTGCATTTTAAAAAACCTACCTACCTCCCTAGAAGCCGAAGTTTGAGCCATGTGTGACAAAACAGCACCATTCATAAGTCTGAGGCTGAAGGCCGAGTAAAGAAAAACGGAAATATACCTCAGATAATTGAGGGATGAGGCCGTAGGCCGAGCCATATATAATAAAAGACATATTACATACCTAACGACATCAAGAGGAGGACTATTTGTCAGAAAATGCGATACTGAAGGCCGAGCCATGAATGGCATAAAACTAAGCACTATATAAGAAGCCGACGGCCAAGCCATGTGTAATAAATCAGCATCAAAAGCAACGAAAGTGCGAGGCCGAAAGCCAAGCAATGCAAAAAGAAAAACAAACCAAACATAATACAGGCCCGAGGACGTTGGGTCAGCAATGTTTAAAAAACAAATATAACATACACCTAAGAATAATACTGATTAACTACCCCCAGGGCTAAACGGTGGCGTTTGTGGTGCCGGACCGAACGGACGTGTCCCCCCGAGATTTCGCAAACGCATTTAAACAAACAATAGTTTTCATCCCCGGCGCGCGCCATTTGTTCTGCCTCCGGAGGCCCGAAAATGAGCCTGGCTTATAGGCTGGCTTATACCGCGTGATACTGTATGGGTTACCTGGGGAATGTGCGCGAACCATCTAGACACCCCATCTGTGCAATACCGCGCATTTCAGTGATTGTGATGATACTAGTGCGGTCAAGTGTAATGAATGCCCAGAGAACTGCGCGATACTCTCAGGCATCCCATCTGTGCAAGCCCTAGAATTCTAGGCCAGGTGCACGTCTGAGCCACGCAGCGACAGGCCGGCAGCGAGCGACGCCTACGCAAGACACCCTCAACGCTACTGCCTCCACCACCACCGCCGCTAAACACACCAACCTGGTGAGATCATTCCGATTAGGACGTCATTGATAGTGATTACCTATCTCTAACTTTATTTCTCTCAGGACCACTCGCCGGCTGACAATAATAAACCACCACTTACCGCGGCCGCGGTCGCCCCTATTGACTAAGGCATAATCACATTTAAAGGTGCGTCATAGGCAGGATATAACAATTCCCTACATGCGCAATATCAAAATCAACTAATAAAACATTATTAAAGCTACATATACTTATATTGCTTTGCCTGAAAATAATTCGAGATAATTCTCCTCGAGATTTCTTTTCTCCTCATCTTCGAAAGACCATTCAAAACAGTCATTAACAATAACCTTCCACTAAACCCTGAAACTCTGTGAATAAGCCAACCCAAAACTTAACAATCCTAGAATTATTTTTACGTAGCTAAACTGCAAATATACTAAACCCGACAATAAACAAAAAATAAACACGTGCATGCCATAAAAAGGCCATTTCACCAAATTCCCAGAAACTAGACAAAACAATTGACTGCTATTTAGGAACAATTGAAAAAGCTTCGAAGCACAAAAGGCCCACAACGTTCCCTCACACATCTGGCACCCATTCTATGGTGTCAGCCCATCTTGGAAATACCGGGAAACATTAGAATAAAAATATATCGTAAAAGGCCAAACAGCGTCTCTCATCATACCGGCCGTACACCTCTTAGAAACAACCCACATACACATTCATATTAGCTAAAACAGCACGACGCTCGCTCCTGTAGTAATATCTTACAATGGAAACTCTACCAATGCCCAGAGAGGGAAACTGCCTGTTCCATGCAATTGCAGACCAAATCAACCATCTGTTTGGAGCGACATTCAACCATACCCACATCAGAAGCGACTTAGCTAGATACGTGGAAGCTAACAGCAATTATCCACGCATCAAACGTGCGATCGACGCACCAAACGCAGAAGCTTTCACCGAGTGCATAAAAAATCTCCACATACAGGGCACGTGGGGAGGTGAAGAAATTATCATAGCAGCCGCGGAGTTCTACGTAATAAGTGCAGCGATCCATCAACAAAATGGCCCATCAATCGTATATAGCCCCCAACAAGAATACAACGCAGTCGGAACTATCAACTTGACCTTTTCCGACAGCCACTACGACAGCGCATACATAATAGAGCCCCAAAACTTAATCAACAACCTATCAACAACCAGTCAAATCTACAGCATCTCACTTTTCCCATACTAAAATACAGCGCGACAACCAAAGTACACTCAAGTTCCACCCGCCCCAAAAACAGATAATATGATAGCGGTAAATCTAAACACCTTCCCCCGGCCTACCCAAAATGCACAACTCAAGATACGATGACCAATGACTTTGATACGTACCGTACCGACACATACACTCACACGCCACAAACACATGCATCCCCCTCCGCCGGGTCAGATACAACCGGGTACTTCTTCTTTAGGGCCTTGTTCACGGACTGAACCTCGACCCGAGTCGAGGACCTAACTAATATGCACTAATGAAGTGAATTGAAGTAGGTGATATCAGTGCAATGAGTCTTACTAGCTGAGCAACAACCTGGTGAGATCGCTGCGATTATGATAGCCCTAACTCAGATCAAAAGGCAAAACTAACTCTATATCTGGCAGTTAACCCCCTTCATAATGCTAAATACCATTTCATAAACAGATACCACGCTCGCTTCAAATTACTACGCCAACTCCAAACTATCCCACAGGCACAGTGCCGTACTAGTAGGTAGGAGATAGGTATACCTAAATACAAAACTAGGGAGGAACCTACCCAATAACAGTAAAACAAAACTTAACTATTTCTAACTTTATCCGGTCCGACGAGCCCACAAAAATAAAACAATAATGCAAGCCCGTCTACTACGTAACTGCATATTCTGAGAAATAGCAAGAAACAGCCAACAATTGCACATCATAAAAGGATCATTTCACCATCTTCCAGAAAACAGGCAATTAACAAAAGACTTCCACTGTTGAACAATAACAACAAAAAAAATAGGAGACTTTTTGTCCTAAGCGGCTCTCTACCGAGAATAAGGGCGCACGAAGATACGCACAAACTTTGACAATCGCAACCCCTACGAGCTGTTAATCGTAGACAAAGATAGTTCAAATAAATCACGCTATCTCTAAGTTCTTTCTTTCAACAACATCCCAAGAAGATAACCTAATGGAAGCCTTACCAATGCTGAGATGGTAACTGCCTATTCACCGCAATTGCTGACCAAATTAATCACCTATGTCAATTAACATGCAACCACACTCACATTCGTAAGGACCTAGTTAAATATGCAGAAGAAAACGAAGATGAACAGAACAAAGCTCGCAATCACTGAGCCTGAAATCCTCAACAACTCAACATTGAAAATCTGCGCAATTACGATACTTGAGCTGGAGAGGAGATTATAATACCAGCTGCCGAATACTTTCTAGTTAACGTAACAATCCACCAGCAAAATACACCATCGTTCACATTCACGCCCAAGAATCAAGCGGATGCAGTGAAATCTATCAACCTCAACGGCACAGGAGACCACTACGACAGCGTATCGCCAAATTTACCCACGGATCAAGCAACCGATAACCATACTTTCCCCGATACTTAATGCAACACCCATGACCTCCTCAGGGTCAACCATAACATCAACAGAAGACATCCCAGACAACACCGGATATACGATGATACGAAACAGCCCCATATTTAAACGACAAGTCACATGCGATCGTATGCGCATTGCTACTTGGAACGTTAGAGGTGCGCCGAAATAACTAAAAGACTCAACATTGATGCGGAATTGACTAACAGAAATATACACATAGCCTTTAAACAGGAAACAAACATGATACGTATGTCAAAACACTATCTCTGGTATCTGTATGCTCGCATCGGACAAGACGCTATAAAGAAATACAGGAAAAAGGGAATTATAGGAACAAACCTCCTTCACAATATTGCACACAAATATGGTAAAAGTTACATCAAAAGAAAATGCATGTACAAGGATGAGCTTGTCTCTAAAAAGAGATTTCTTCCAGCAATACAAGGCATTACAGGAATTGCATCATAAAAGGGTAGGCAGTGCACAATAATTACTATAACTAAAATGCCTAGGAATAAATTAAAATATCTGTAAAATACAGATAGCAAATACGAAATAATTACCGATATATACATAAACTTTACATATTATAATATAAATACAATAACTTTTACGAAAGAGACAGGTAGTGCTCTTTGATATGTTTCTTAAAAGAAAAAAGAGTCGGACTGTCTCTTATAGTGCAAAGAGGTGCGTTCCAGAGTCGGACCGCCCGCAACCTGGAGCGTTTATACGCAGCGCTGCTATGCCGCGGAGTAGCTAAAAGTGAATAATTAAATATCATCGGACAAATGCTCATGGCAAACTTAAAAGTAGAAAGACGAAAATTCTTATAAGAGACCCCATAAACAACCAGTGAATTGGACGGAGTTTCAATACGAACCGTAAACGAAATCAAATATCTCGGCACATATATTACGGCAGGACATAGGACACAATAAAAAAGAGGTGCCGGCAAGCCATATGCAATTCCAGGCCCTAATGCATTTTATAAAGAAATCCAACATGGACTGGAATATAGTGCGCCTGATTTACAAAATGGTCATTGCACTGTTTATAAAATACGGACAAAAAGCGGCAACCCTCACTAAAGCAAACAGTTGAAAGTCAGTTCTTGACTAAGAAAATATGAACGCCTGATCCTCAGAGACATGTTTGAGAACGCCAGAAGCTATCCAAGATACCACAAAATTCATGACTGACTACAGGGAAAAACGATAACCAAACGAATCAAAAACCACCGGATGTGTTACATATTCTGCGACGCCCACAACAGCACTTACTACACGCTCCATTTAAATACGAAGCAAGGAAGAAGAAAGTCGGCCGACTTATATACACCTGGAAAGATTTCCTTAAGCATGACATCAAATACTACGGTGAAGAACACAGTTACTGGACAGAATCATCACACAACAGGGACGAAGTCAGGATGGCCTAGAGGCAAATATACCGTATTCCAGAAACAGAGAGCGAAAGCGAAACTGGGAACTTACTGGATAACCCAAACGAATACGACTCAGGAAACTCAACTAATAACAATAACTGAAAATAGAAGGAAAACAAGAACTTGAAGAAAACAACAGCTGCTCTCCAAATCCCACATCCTCCCCATTCCACATATCCTATATTGGCTTCAGGCTGAAGAGTCGGTCGATTGAATTCACTATCCTTACCCTCCTACAGAGCAGGTCATTGCGCCCCCCCTCAAAACTTGTGCCCTCTGGTATGCCGGCCGAAAGACCGGAACAGGTTTAGAACCCTGGCTGGAGAAGCACCATTCATTCATTCATTCATTAACTACCCCCAGGGCTAAACGCAGACTAGGGCCCATAAGCTAGAATAAAACAAGGTCAATCGATGGCGTTTCACCGCGCTGGCACTTCACCTACATCTATAGCTTTGATTTTTAAATTTAATGTTTATTGAGTATTTGATTAAGATTCTCACCGAAGGAAAAAGCGTCTGGATGAAAAATTATTCATAGAATTTATTTACGAAAAGACCTCTAAATTGTTTTATTTTTTCCTGTAATTCTGAAATCCATACTAATTTCTTTGCGGAATTTGCATTAAAAATATACATTTCTGTATTTGTAAACTCTTATTGCAAATAATTCTGACAAAATTGCGTAGTTTAATTTTAAACAATTTGTATGTGGTATGGCGCTTCGTTATTTACGTTTGAGTCGAGCGCATTTTTCTTTGTTATGTGGAAGTAATTAACGCTGTCACTTTCGATAACATTTGTAATCCTTATATATATTTTTTCGTATCACCTTAAGTTGACGTGTCATCATTAAAAAGAAACGTGCGACCTCCGGTCAGAGACCAAAAAAGGGTGCCTTTGCACCACCTACGGCAGATCGCGGATGCATGAAGTAAACGCACCTAAATGCGTTCCAAATTTAACAGTCACCCGCCCAGGCAGGTCCCTCCCTGTGCCCTAATCTACGGGCAGGCCAAACCAAATATAAAAGTATTTGCCAGAGGCAATTATAAGGAGACCAATATCTTCGGGAGTAAAGTAAAAGGCTTGGGATGCGCGCAAATACTAGACTGGACTAGACTAATTTATTATAGGGAATCCTAGCTTATATACTAGGTTGGTACATGTTATTAATGACGTGCATAAGACATAGTGCGTAATGAATATAAATATACCTTATCTGTGACGGTCGTCAACTTATCTTAACATTACGTGAAAATATGACTAACATAGTCGACCGTTACAGATACTCCCCCCTTTAGGGAAAAAAATAAATGAATGTACTTATAACAATGGAAAAAATCTAAGTTAGGTACCATAACAAACTTATCAACTGCAATAATAACTAGTAGTATTTTAATAAACATAAAACCAGATCTTAATTGTGCATACTTTAACCTAATCTATTTTTATATATAAGGAAAGTTATTGTTAAACAAAACTAGACAGCAATAGCACATACTTCAACTTAATCTAAAGTTAATCTTACTCGAATTAAAAAAATAAAGGAACTACAGTTATGTGAATTCTACGTAAGTTTAAAGAATTACTTAATATTTACCTACAGGCAAGTCTTGTGTCTGGCCGCACACTACATAAAATAAACTAAAAACTGGAAAACAGAAAAACACTAGGAAAATGGGGCTTCGCGGTTAGTAAACTAACCTAACCTATAACTGGAAAAGATCCGCAGGAGAGTCGTCTGATGCTGCAGCCGCCCATGTTTTTCAGGAATCGATGAGTCAATTTACGTCGCACGTCGTTGAAGTTGTAATCACTGTTTGTTTATAATTACGACCGTACCTACACAAGGATGATTATGCTGAATCAGCGTCGGCATTAAATCTGTTACCTTGGCTGTAGGCAGTCAATGATCTCATACGTCATATGTACGTGCGTGCTCTTCACTCTTGAGTGAATATTTAGTTGTCGATTGATGAAATTTGTGTGCCTAAAAACCTTGGGATTTGGCAACATAGGGCACATCTTGTACACCAATCGTTTAAATATATATATATATATATATATATATATATATATATATATATATATATATATCTCTCTTCAGTGATTTGATTATTCTTCGTGCGATGTTCTTCCTGGATGATTTCAATATTCGTTGAATTAGGTATATAGATGATGTTTCAATACTCTTCTGGGGGCTGGAACGGCTTCCTATGTCTTGAATTTGCCGACGCGTTCGTTTCTGCTGGTGGGAGCTCCATTTTGATAAATCAGCAGTCAGCTGACTATCGGTTCTTGCGGTATCTTGAGTTCGATGCGGGAAATCTTCAGTTGAAATCTTTTGGCTTCTGGTCCGTTTTCAAATCTGGTCCGGTCATGGCTTGCTTGATGTCGTCTTGGTTTAGGTGGGGTCTTGATTATGGAGTTCTGCAGCGTGTTTTGAAATAGGTATGCAGAAGTCGGGGCTCGGCGATCTTGGACGAAGTGCTTCTTGCTTGCACTTCTAAGGTGGCAGCACACGGAGTTTTCTTCGCGGCTGGGTCCATGCTGCTTTTACCGAAGGTTGCTGATGTTCAAAAGTCGGGTCACCACTTTGCCAGAGGCAATTATAAGGAGAGCAACATATTCGAGAGTAAATTAAAAGGCTTGGGATGCGCGCAAATACTAGACTGGACTAGAGTTATTTATTATAGGGAATCCTAGCTTATATACTAGGTTGGTACATGTTATTAATGACGTGCAAAAGACATAGTGCGTGATGAATATAAATATACCTTATCTGTGACGGTCGTCAACTTATCTTAACATTACGTGAAAATATGACTAACGTAGTCGACCGGCACAAAGTACATATTTATACAATGAAGAGTTACTTTCCAAAAAATATCATCAAAATATACCTCACTTCAATCCTCCATAACTAGTTTGGATTAAGTTTCGGGGTTCACATATCGTAGTATTTTTTGTTGCTTACGTTTTCAAGGATTGATATTTCATATTTTGGTTGATGGCCTTTGTAAAAGGGGCACCACCTTCCAACCACTCAATTTTTAATTTCTTGAAATTCTCGATAGATTCTCGACTCCGGAGAACATTCCCGAACATTCTCGATCTGGCAATGTTCTTGATGTGTGAATATTCCTTTTGCCCATTGCTAAACACGAGTGATCCTATAATGGGTCCATTTTTCATTTTTAAGGTACGGAACCCTAAAAGTGAAGGCTAATCATGAAACTAAAGTAAGCAAAAATATGGTTTGCTTTGATCTACCTAGAAGTCTACTTACGAGTATATCTCTTGTAATTAGCAGAATGACTTTCATTTATCTTACCCCTCGAGCAAACTTGGAAACTCCCGTTGTAGGTTTTGAATTTTATTAAAATGGCATAAGGTTCAAAATCGAGATCCCTCAAAAAATCTAAAATAGTTTTATGGGCTAAGTCAAAGCTAAGTTCAAAAGCAAAGAACTCGCGACGCAGCGGCCGTGTGTTATACTCCAAATGGTTCGTGTAATATAACACGAACCATTTGGAGCCAATTTTGAGACCAACGTTACTCAAAATCTATCAAACTTATTTTCTTTATATATTATTCTTATTTATTAAAATCCATAAGGCTAACAAGAATCCTGAATTTCATGAATATAGCTCAATTGGCTATTAAGATATAAACATCTAAAATCTGGATTTATCCCACTGACTGACATTATATTAAACACTTTTCCACTTCCAGATGATATCGCAAGTTGAAATTTGGCATCCAGCTGGTTAGTTATGAAGTTACGAACCTAAGATATAGAAACAGTGTTTTTTTTACGATTTATAATATTTTCAAAAAAAAGCAGATCTTATTTACGTACTAAGCGCCCACCGAATTTGTTATAGGAAAAATGAATTTTAGTTTCAAAATCAACTAGACATAGAGCTAGCACAATATCGTTTTAACAGTCTTAATGTTATTTGAACCGCATAGTATAGTATAGTTCAGTCAGAGTGATGTAATTAGTAGCAGCCAAAGAGAAAAATAGATCGTAACACATCCTTACTCCAGTTATAATAAAGACATGGCACGATCTTTTTGGCCGCCTTGACTGCTACTTATTATGTGATAACCGCATTATTCTTAATACGTGCATATTATCATTAAATATATAATGTAATCTATCCACAGATATCGAGAGATAGGTTGAGGGGCGTGGCACGTGCGAACAAATGTAGCTCCGACAGGTTAGAGATTGAAAATTCTCGGTAGTCACCGGGCGACCGCAGTGACGAATTCATTTCCGTTGTTTTTCGAAAATGCCGACCTGTGCAATACTCACGTGCAAAAATTGAAGCGAGATTGTGAACTCCAAGAACGCCGGTGTCACATATCACTTGTAAGTCTCATTCCAACTATTATTTCTTCTTAAAACACAAGAAATAAACATTATTACGAAAATAAATCATTCGCGGAAAATTCGTCACGAATTGACATTAAAGTGACAATTTCATGTTGTTCTCACGAAGTTTACTATTCATTGCTTGTTTTGTATCTTAATTTCACTACTTATTGCCAAGCTAACACGCAATGAATATTTCACACTTATCTAAGTACGAAAGCAAAGATGCATCGTGATACGAAGGCGAACTTTACACGCACACAGAGACGACATATAGTGATGGGGATAGTGATAGGAGAATTATGTTTTTGAATCGATAGAATTTATCATTCCGCAATTACTAATACACAGTCAGGTCATAAGTTCTGTCACACAATAAAAACTTTTGAATTTAGAACGCTGGCCACAAAAATGTTGAATTTTTTGTGGCAGTTGAATTCGAATTTTTCATGAAAATAAAAATGTGTACATTTTAGAATTTTCCTCATTTTTAAATATGGAGTGGACACTTAAAGAAGACCGTGTCGCAGTTATTGCGTTGCATCGTTGCGGTTACGCGCCAACACATATTTTCGACTTACTGAAAAATTTGAATATAACCAAAAGATTCCTTTATCGTACCATAAAACGATACAATGTAGACTCTAGTGTAGATGACAGGTCAAGAAGTGGTCGCCCTCGCTCTGTTAGGATTCCAGCAGTGATAAAAGCTGTGAAGGCGCGAATTCAAAGAAATCCCATACGTAAGCAGAAACTGTTGGCCCTTCAGATGGGGTTAAGCAGGACCACGGTGAAAAGGGTGTTAAATGAAGACTTAGGGCTTAGGGCATATCGAAAAAAAACAGGACATCTTTTGGACGCTCGTTTAATGGACCTGAGACTGAAGAGATGCCGCGCTTTGTTGAAGCGGTACGCGGGAAAAAAGCATCGGGAAATTCTTTTTTCGGATGAAAAAATTTTCACCGTGGAAGAGAGCTACAACAAACAAAATGAGAAGGTGTACGCTCTCAGCAGTGAAGAAGCGAGCAACCGTATTCCGCTTGTCCAACGAGTTCATTTTCCATCCTCGCTCATGGTTTGGTTGGGAGTCTCTTATTGGGGCTTAACTGAGGTACATTTTTGTGAGAAAGGCGTAAAAACGAATGCAGTTGTGTATCAAAATACAGTCCTCAAGAACCTTGTGGAACCTGTTTCTCATACCATGTTTAATAACAGGCACTGGGTATTCCAACAAGATTCTGCGCCAGCTCATAGAGCGAAAAACACACAAGACTGGCTGGCGGCGCGTGAAATCGACTTCATCCGGCACGAAGACTGGCCCTCCTCCAGTCCAGATTTGAGTCCGTTAGATTACAAGATATGGCAACACTTGAAGGAAAAGGCCTGCTCAAAGCCTCATCCTGATTTGGAGTCATTCAAGGCATCCTTTATTAAGGCAGCCGCCGATATTGACATGGACCTCGTTCGTGCTGCGATAGACGACTGGCCGCGCAGAATAAAGGCCTGTATCCAAAATCGCGGGGGTCATTTTGAATAAACTTTATTACCATAAGAATCTATGTTTTATTAAGTTCATTTTGCTATTTAAATGTTTACATAAATAATAAACATGTCTAAATTATTTCATATTGCACATGTGACAGAACTTATGACCTGACTATGTATAGTTAATGTAATAATATAGTTATTTTATTGCTCATAATATGTTAGTTTATTGTTAGTTATTCCAATGATTGCCAAACAGGCAGTTTAGATTTTAAGTTTGTTTAAAACCTCGCCCTACGAAGGATAATGGGGTGTTATAAGTATTGATCGGAAATTCCGATGCTTTCAGTCAGGTCCGAAGAGTTCACAGTTATTCTACCTTCAGAAACCTCTTTGCCTCTCTTTCTAGCTGTAAGGATTCTGTTGAAAAAAAGAAGAGAGGCAAAGGGTTCTCGTATGTCGTATAAATATGTCGTATTTACAAACAATTTACTATTTTATTTATAGAACCCGGCATTGTATACGACTGTCTATAGCAGTGTCTATAAATTATAATCGATCGATGATACACACTGTCCTTGCATTGTCCCAACACTAGCTCTACTATCTAGTATACCTGCGGTAGTGTGGGTGTGTTCGGACGATAGGTGCATGACATTGCACTGACCAATAAAAGCGGAGGGATTGATGTACGAGTGGTATAAATGTATGCGTGTTCTTAGTTTTCGGCGACACTGGTTCCGATACAAGCTTAGCGCCAAGGGCCTATCTCTCGATATCTGTGAATCTATCTGATGACCAGAGTCACGAGGTTCGCGGTCGTGGCGGCCAAGGGAAGTGCCGCGCGCGGGTAGCGGGGGGTCCATCGCGTCAGCGTGAACGCTCCGCACCGGCAGCCGTGCTCATTAGCGCGAGCGCCCGCATGCTGTGCGGTTTCTCCTGATTGCTTTATTTGCTGTTCTCAAATGTCATTCGTTTTCATATTTACTGGAATGCTAATGTAGTTGCTAAACACCGTGTTGGGTAATTTTAGAGTACGTTGTATTGTAACTAATAACAAGTATATGAACGTTTTCAATTTGTTTTTTCTACGTGGGTGGTAAAGCCTGGTTATCAGATCATATCTTTCCTTTCGGAAATAAATAGATTAACTTTCGTACATTTTGATTACTTAAGTAATTTTTTATGTAATATAGTCAGTCGTAAAGTAGAACTAAAGGTGGATGATACACTTATACTACCCCAAATTATTCCAATGCATCCCGATGGAAGTTGCTAATTTCATTATTTTGCGGTTTCTTTATTTAATTCCGTTGATACAAAACAAACCAATAGGTTGCGTAAATCCATAGAATAGTATGTAAGTCGTAACTAGGAGGATTTAAGTGCCTACACTTGCGGCCATAATGGTGAACAATACAACTCAGAAGAAGATCACCGCGCAAGTATGCTTCATTCGACAACATATGGAGCGAATTCTGAATTAAAGGCTGCAGTAGACTTGAACTCCATTAAAATCTGATTGATAAAAATTTAAATGATAAAGACTAACTATAATTTATTTACAATTGTAATGATATCACACCAAAAACATAAATGATAAAATGGAAGTTCAATATTAACAATATCGTATTCGCCGACAAAAGATTTGAGATCTAAATGAATGCCAAGTTCTGTGCATATGATAATCTTGAAATTAGAATGTTACAAAAAGTACGTAAATAAATTTAAAATTTGAATAAATTTTATTTTTGAGAATTTCTTAATAAAACAGTGATTAGTTTTAATCTATTTTATTTATTATAGAGGTTTAAAAGGACATAGTCAAATTCATTTTTTAAACACAATTTCATCCAGATGGCCACCATCACAGCGCTGGCATTCATGTGAGCGCACCCTAAAATTATCGAGTACACGCCTGCGTTGCTTGGGGAATCGCTGCGATTTCCTGATAGATATTTTATCAATTGGCAGGTGATTGAGCTATTGTCCTAGAATTATTTACGTAGACACGTCTCTTAAGGTAGCCCCAAATGAAATAATCTGCTGGGCTCAAATGTGGGCTTCTAGGCGGACATTCAATGTTACCCAAACATCAATTCAATTAGTTCAATATCACTCAAACATCAAAAACATTAGAATCTCATAAAAATCTCAATAAAATTTTATATAATAAGAGTAAAATAGATATTTTGGAAATGTTTAAAATGTGTATGGCAGAGTTAGAAATTAATAAAACAAAATATGAGAAAGACCTGCAAAATCTTGAGTCTGAACTTGCCACTGTCAATGGCTGCTTGAGATCTATTACTGCCCGCTATGAAAAATCTCAAGAGGCCATTGAGGAGTACTCCCTGGCCATGGATGAGCTGCTTAAACTGTCTCATAGTAATCAGGAACGCTATGACTCTTTGGTGGCCAATCATTTGTGTGACTGCCAACGTTCCTTGCAACAGCCGGAGAGACCAGCTTCAACCACGAGCCTTGAAATAAGTATCCGACCCAGGATTTCAGGGTCGCACAAAAGCATCACAAGCAAAACTGTCATGCTTTGTGATGAAATTGGAAGAAACTTAGGCTATTATTGAATAAGTTGGGACACTCAGTCATAAATAACTGTTTACCAAACTCCAGTTTTCATGATGTTATGCAAAAAATAACAAAGACACTTGATCTGACACCTGAATCAAACTTAATACTCATGTTTGGAAATAGGGGTGAGGTAAACAAATGGGACTTAATTAAATATTTTGAAACACTTTGCTCACTGAATGTTAATAAAATTGTTATGTTTACATTCCCATACAGTAAAAGATTGCCACAAGCTGAAAATGATCTTAGATATAAGCTAAATATGACATTACATACAATTTCATATAATAATAGTTTGATTCATTTGATTGACTCTAACAATTATGTTAGTAATAAAGTTTATTTGACCAAAGGTAGTTATATTTTCCTTTAACCTATGTTCTGTAATAAAAATAACATCAGTGTCCGAATCATTAAGAAATAATTCTAATACAAGTTCGTTGCCAGGTAGCCCCTGCATGTTTTGATGGGTAATATCTAAGTGGGGCTTACCCTTTGTTTGAATATTATTTAATATAGGGATATTATTAGACTTTTTTGACTTATTTAATTCTGGCAAGATATTACACATTTTTGATCTCCTATGCTTGCTTGATTTCCTCTGTTGTCTTAAAAACTAATTTAAATTACTTGGAATGACTTCCAATATACCTTGTCTGTGCTCAATAGAAGCAGTCAGGTTAGCCAAATTCTTGGCTGTAATACTAAAAAAATAAGATAGCGACACAGCTACCTGTCGTTTATAAAAAATAATATTCAAACAAAGGGTAAGCCCCACTTAGATATTACCCATCAAAACATGCAGGGGCTACCTGGCAACGAACTTGTATTAGAATTATTTCTTAATGATTCGGACACTGATGTTATTTTTATTACAGAACATAGGTTAAAGGAAAATATAATGTCTAAACATAAATAATTACAAAATTGTCAGTTGTTACAATAGAAAGACTGCTGATAGAGGTGGATCTTTAATCTTAGTAAAAAATAATATTAAGGTGAAGCAACGGAAAGATTTTCTTACACTTACTGTGTAAAGACAAATAGAGGTATCTTGTGTTGAGTTAGATAGCCATATTATTGTTTGTGTCTACAGACCTCCGAGAGATGAAAAAGGCCATGGCAATTTTGAAATATTCGAGAAAATTATGGAGGAAGCCCTCATTAAACTTTGTAATAACAGAAAAAAGTTAATTATTTGTGGCGATTTTAATGTAGATCTGCTTGTAGATACAACACTGAAGCGACGATTAATAACTCTGTTCAAATAATTTAATTTATGTCATGTATTTCTAGAGCCGACTAGAATTACACTTACCAGACAAACTTGCTTAGATAATGTTTTTTGTGACTGTGCATTCACAAGTAAAAATGTAATTAACTGTTTACCATCCGATCATAGTGGTCAAACAGTTTCATTCCAAATTACTAGTGAAAATAAGACTGATCCATCATTTTATAGGCCTATTACATCCCATAGACTAGAGATGTATATGAAAAACTTAGATATGGGTTTGCCAGTACCGGATTTTGATGAACAGAACCCGAACAAAATCGATTCTGACTTCTTCAACATTATTCAAACAGAATTCAATACAGTTTTTAAATTAAAGAAAGTCAGTGCCAACAACGGTAAATCTAAATTTAATGACTGGGCAACATTTGAAATTCGTAAAAGTAGAGCTATCTTGAATGATCTTTATGAACAAAAAACCTATAACTTTGATATAAAATTTCATGACCATGTTAAAAATTATTCCAAAACTTTCAAGTTGGTTTGTAGAACTGCAAAAACTTTACAAATAAATAGAAAAATACAAAATTCAAATAATAGAATGAAAACGCTTTGGCAAATCATAAACCGTGAAACTGGCAAAATTATACCAAGGGATAATGATTTCTGCTTAAAGATAGGTGATGATGTTGTTAAATCCAACGCTGAGGTAGCTCGAGCTTTTGAAACATTCTTCACCAATGCCCCCCTACTCACAACAGAGCGTCTAAATTCATCTCCATATGAAGCAGAGACTTTGTTAAAAAACAGCACTAGCATCAGTAATGTAGATTTTAAATTTTATCATGTATGTCCCCAGGATATTGTCAAAACGTATAGATTACTTAACTTAAAAAATACTGAAGACCTGTGGGGTATGTCAGTCAAAGTCATTGGTTCAATAATACTTGTTATAGCCCCACACCACACATATATTTAATAAATGTGTTGATGATGGAGCTTTTCCAGACCTCATGAAACACAGTAAATTTATACCTCTGTTCAAGTCGGGAGACAATTGTGATCCGTCAAGTTTCAGACCAATATCGGTTCTTCCAGCACTAAGTAAAATTTTTGAAAAGATTATACTCAATCAAATGCTCTCACACTTCAACAGTACAAAACAACTCCACGCCAAGCAATACGGTTTCACTAGGGGTAAATCGACTACGGATGCGGGTATTACCCTTATATCTCATATTTATTCAGCATGGGAAGCCGCACAGGATGCTATCGGTGTTTTTTGCGATCTGTCGATGGCATTTGATTGTGTTGATCATAACACGTTACTAATGAAATTAAATCATGACGGAGTTAGAAATAAAGCGTTGGATCTACTAAGATCATACCTAAGCAATAGAATTCAAAAGGCAGAAGTCAACGGCGTTAAATCTGATGGATCGGGGGTAAAAATTGGCGTTCCACAAGGTTTCATATTAGTCCCTTTCTTATTCCTGGTATATATTAAGGATCTGCCTTTTATGGTGGAGAAATTGACTAACATTGTGTTGTTTGCTGATGACACTTCACTGGTCTTCAAAATTGAAAGACAAAAAGAAGATTTTGATGATGTCAATAGAGTATTATCTTTAACCTTGAATTGGTTCACAGTTAACAATTTATTGTTAAATGCTGGTAAAACCAAATGTATCAAATTCTCACTTCCAAATGTCAGGCAAGTTGGAACCAGTTTAGTGTTGGACAGCAATACGTTAGAATTAGTAAATGACACGAAGTTTCTTGGAATAACCATTGATAACAAATTGCAGTGGGGACCCCACATAGAAAAATTGGCTGGTAAATTAAGTTCTGCGGCTTACGCTGTTAGGAACATCAGACAAAACACGGATGTGGCTACATCTAGGCTAGTATATTTTAGTTACTTTCATAGTGTCATGTCCTATGGTATCTTGTTGTGGGGAAAAGCAGCGGATATTCAAACTATTTTTATTTTACAGAAAAGAGCTATTCGAGCAATTTATAATTTAAAACGCACAGACTCCTTAAGACAGCTTTTTAAAGAAATTGACATACTAACTGTAGCTAGTCAATTTATTTTCGAAAATATAATGTACGTACGCAAGAACCTTACAAAATTTCCCAAACTTAGCGATAGCTGTAATGTTAACCTAAGAAATAATCACAGACTACTTGCGCCCCGGTTTAGACTCGCGAAGGTTAGCAATTCTTTCAAGGGTCAATGCATTCTCTACTACAACAAGATACCTCTGGAGATCTTGACATTGCCATTTGAGCAATTCAAAATCCATGTTAAAGCGACTTTGTCGAAAAAGGGATATTAAAATGTTCAAGATTACTTAAATGATGGGTCTGTATGGGGTTAATCTGGCTCAACACAGACCTTGCTGTTAATAATTTTGTAATTATTTATTCCTGCTTATTAATTATGATAAAGACTAAATATTATATTTTGTATTAGTTATTATAGTTGTATAAGCAATTTTTAAAAAGAGATCTAAAAATCAATCTGTGGGAGTTTCTACGCCCTTCTTCTCCCACAGTGGTCCAATGTAGAGAAGTGGCAAAAAATGACGATTGCTAAGTATATGTAAATATCTACAGTAAAAAAGACATTTGGTATTTGATATTTGGTATTTGGTACCCCTTCGAGAAATGACTTTTCTAGGGAACATTTCTCGAACCACCTCTAAAGTCATGTTTGATGTGTGACAAGTTGCCCCGTCCTGTTGGGACCATGTCATGGCATTGTACTCATGAAATTCTTGAAATTCTCCACTCAAGTACTGCCTCAACATTACAATATAACGTTCTGAGTTGACAGTCACTGCTCTGCCCCGCGCATCCTCAAAGAAATAAGGGCCTATTATTCCGGCCGCAGAAGTCGCTGCCAAACCCGTAACTCGCGCGCATCTAATCTTGAACATTGTAATATCCCTTTTTCGACAAAGTCGCTTTAACATGGTATTTAAATTGCTCAAATGGCAATTTCAAGATCTCCAGAGGTATCTTGTTGTAGTAGAGAATGCATTGACCCTTGAAAGAATTGCTAATGCTGTGATTATTACAAACTTTTATTTAGTTTCACCTGTCCCGTTGTCTGTCTGTCTGTCTGTCTGTGATCAAATCTTGCAAGTGAAATTTGATCCACTTCCCGGTTTCCGATTGAGCTGAAATTTTGTATTCATGTATAAATAGGATGACAATGCAATATTATTATGACATAGAGCTGATCTGATGATGGAGCTGGAAGGTGGCCATAGGAACTCCGTCATTAAACGACGCATACCCATCGAGTTTGGGCTCGTTTAATTTGTCTTGACGAGTACTTTGACACTAGATGGCAACTAGGGTCTGATGATGGAGCTGGAAGGTGGCCCATAGGAACTCCATAATTATACGAAGCAACCCCATCGAGTTTGGGCTAGTTTAATTTGTTTTGACGAGTACTTTGATACTTGATGTCCGACCCCAAAGCCGAGTGAAGTCTTTAGCAGGTCTTCAAATCGAAGAACTTGACTGCTCGAAGTTGACTTCGAAGAAACCTTGTAATGTTGATGCATTGAAAGAAATGGATAGAATGAGAAACGTTACAAATAAATAACTGGTGATTACATAACTAATTTAAACATTATTTTACCTTACTACAAATATGTAAAACACTCTACTACGTGCTACGAACTAGGTCGTATTGAATTATTGAATTGAAATCTCGATTTAAAAATACTAAAAAGTTAAAAATAAAAATTAAGTATTTCTTTTTAAAACGAAGCTTTTATTGAAAATGAACTAAAAAGTTTAAAATAAATTAACTCCAATAACAAATATATCACTTTATAAGTTCATTGTAAACAAACAACAAACAACCTTTAACTATAATTAAGCTTCTTCGTGTACGACAAAATAATTACATACCGTACATAATTATATATTTTTAACATTAAAACCTTTACACTTTAATTGTTAAATCTTCCCGTTTTTAACACAGTCTCAATTTTATAAGCTTGGTTTAAAAAAAAAAAAAACTTTATTTTTATTTTTTCTTTGGATAATATTACAACTAAGTATCTCTAAGTTTGAAAAATGTTGTAAGGTTCTTGCGTACATACATTATATTTTGGAAAATAAATTGACTAGCTACAGTAAGTATGTAAATTTCTTTCAAAAGCTATCTTAAGGAGACTGTGCGTTTTAAATTTTGAATTGCTCGAATAGGTCTTTTCTGTAAAATAAAAATAGTTTGAATATCCGCTGCTTTCCCCCACAACAAGATACCATAGGACGTGACACTATGAAAGTAACTAACATATACTCGCCTAGATGTAGCCACATCCGTGTTTTGTCTGATGTTCCTAATAGCGTAAGCCGCAGAACTTTATTTACTAGCTAATTTATCTATGTGGGTTCCCCATTACAATTTGCTATCAATGGTTATACTAAGAGACTGGTTTCAACTTGCCTGACATTTGGAAGTGAGAAATTCATCAAAATCTTCTTTTTGTCTTTCAATGTTGAAGACCAGTGAAGTGTCATCAGCAAACAACCCTATGTCAGTCAACTTCTCAACCATGAAAGGCAGATCGTTAATATATACCAGGAATAAGAAACGGCCTAATATGGAACCTTGTGGAACTCCAAATTTTACTCCCGATTTATCCGATTGAACGTCGTTGACTGCCTGTTCAATTCCTTTGCTTAGGTATGATATTAGTAGATCCTACGCTTAATTTCTAACCCCGTAATGATTTAATTTTATTAGCGTATCATGATCAATACAATCAAATGCCTTCGACAGATCGCAAAAAACTCCGATAGCATCCTGTGCGGCTTCCCATGCTGAATAAATATGAGATATAGAGGTAATACTACATCCGTAGTCGATTTACCCCTAGTAAAACCGAATTGTTTGGCATGGAGTTGCTTTGTACGATTGAAGAGTGAGAGCATTTGAATAAGTATAATCTTTAAAAAAAAATACTTAATGCTGGAAGAACAGATATTGGTCTGAAATTTTAAGGATCTCCCTTGTCTCCCGACTCGAACAGAGGTATCAGTTTACTATTTTTCATGAGGTCTGGGAAAGCTTCATCGTCAACACATTTATTAAGTATATAAGGTGTGGGGCTATAACTAGTATTTATGGACCAATGACTTTGACTGATATACCCCACAGGTCTTCAGTATTTTTTAAGTTAGGTAAGATTACTTACGTATAGATATACGTTTTGACAATATCCTGTAGATATAGACGATGAAATTTAAAATCTACATTTCTGATGCTAGTGCTTTTTTAACAAAGTCTCTGCTTCATATTGAGATGAATTTAGACGCTCTGTTTTGAGTAAGGGTACATTTTCAGGGTGAAGAATGTTTCAAAAGCTCGAGCTACCTCAGCGTTGGATTTAACAACATTATCACCTATCTTTAAGCAGAAATCATTGTTCCTTAGTATACCTTTTTCAGTATCACGGTTTGTGATTTGCCAAAGCGTTTTCATTCTATAATTTTAATTTTGAATTTTTCTAGTAATGTGTAAAGTTTTTGCAGTTTTACAAACCAACGTGAAAGGTTTTTTTTTAACATGGTCATGAAATTTAATATCAAAGTTATAGGTTTTTTGTTCATAAAGGTAATACAAGATAGCTCTACTTTTACGAATTCCAAATGTTGGCTCTGACTTTCTTTAATTTAAAAATTGTATCGAATTCTTTTTGAATAATGTTGAAGAAGTCAGAATTGTTTTTGTTAGGGTTCTGTTCATCAAAATCCGGTACCGGCTAATTTACATCTAAGTTTTCATATACGCCTCTGGTTTATGGGATGTAATAGGCATAGAAAACGATGGATCAGTCTTATTTTTACTAGCAATTGGATTGCACAGTCACAAAAAATGTTTTCTAAGCAAGTTTGGCTGGTAAGTGTAATTCTAGTCGGCTCAAGAAATACATGACATAAATTTAATGATTTCAACAGAGTTATAAATCGTTGTTTCATCGTTGTATCTACAAGCAAATCTACATTATAAGATTGCCACATTTTTTTTTTCCATTAATACAAAGTTTAATGAGGGCCTCCTCCATAATTTTCTCGAATATTTCAAAATTGCCATGCAAATTGCCTTTTTCAACTCTAGAAGGTCTGTAGACACAAACAATAAAAGGGCTATGCAAACTAACACAGGATACCTCTATTTATCTTTCTATAGTAAGTGCAAGAATACATAACCGTTGTTTCACCTTAACATAATTTTTATTAAGATTAAAGAACCACCTCTATCAGTAGTCTTTCTATTGTAAAAACTGACAATTTTGTAATTATTTATGTTTAAAGACATCATATTTTCCCTTAACCAGTGTTCTGTAATACAAATAACATCGCTGTCAGAATTATTAAGAAATAATTCTGATACAAGTTCTTTGCCAGGTAGCCCCTGCACGTTTTGATGGGAAATATTTAAGTGGGGCTTACCCTTTGTTCTAGTGTTTGTCATTTGATTGCCAGAAAACCCCTGCTTATTTTGTATTTTTTTATTTTGTATGCTTTAACTCCAAAGATAAAATTCTCTGCAAGGTCGTACGGGGCATCGCTAATGTTGTAGCAAGTTTGAGAGTTGAAAGTCTCGGATCAGCACGTACAGAATTATTCACTTCCTGTATACTTTCTTCGATCCGAACAATTCGTGCACGACCTGGGCGGTGAAGCGGCATCGCCGAACCTCTCTTTTCAAATTTGTTTATCTAATTCCTGATCAATAGGGCAATTGGACACTGTCTTACACTGCGCAATTGGTACTCAACTCGAAATAAACGTCTAACACGTATGTACGAACGATTGTTTTCATAAACTGTACGCACGGCAAAAGCTCGCTGTTGCCCCGTGAAGTGACTCATGGTGAATAAATTTGCTCGAACCAAGCTAGAAAATGAGCGAACGACACCACCCGCGTCCTTCCCCCTCCACCCGTGCACAATAGTGATAACAAAATATAATAATAAAGAAAACAAAACAAAATAATCTTACGGACCACCCGAAGTTGAAGTTGAAGATCTAAATGAATGCCAAGTTCTGTCAATAATCCCGAAATTCTAATGACACACAAAGTAGATAACTTAACACAAATTGAAGTTCAAGATTTCACCAGGCTAGTTTTTCCATACTTCTGTCTTATATTTGGCTAATAATGTTTTTATGCTTCTTACGTCATTGTGTATTGGTGTGGTCAACGTATCTTTCCTTCTAAAATTTGATTTGCTTGTAAAAACTAGCCAAGTCAAATCTATAACTTAAGTTATTATTGACAGAACTTGGCATTCATTTAGATCTCAAATCTTTTGTCGGCGAAGTCGACATCGACGATATTGTTAATATTGAACTTGGCTTACATTTTCACATTTAAGTTTTTGGTGGGATTTAAGTTTACTGTGAATAACATAATCGGAGTGTGCGAGTACTTTTAACTCATCGTTTCCTTGGAATCGTATTATAATCATCGTCTTGTCAGAAATGGTTCCTTGCTGCCTCGTTGCCTGTAATTGGGTCCCGATCCTACTTCACACGAAGCCACCAACGCTCTTATTGCGATGCTCTTAAGAATGGAGTTGAATCCTCATGATCATGACCAATAATTTTCCCTCAATTTTTCCTAGTGAAACGTTGACAAACAGGAAGATGTTGCTAAGTAGCCATTTGAATTTACCGTACTGGTAACATTCCTTCATCAAAATAAGTCGTTGAAAATTAACGGAAATTCTATTCAAACTTTCGTGAATCAAATCGGTGGATGTTTGGAGACGTCAAACAGTGAGCAAAATTTATTGAAGTGTCATTGATTAATTAGTAGCCCATTAACTATCACTTGAACTCATATATTCTGACTCTTTTTAATATATTATATTCTATTCAATATCTCGTATCTATCTGGCATTGGCTGTGTAATATTTTATACTTTTAGAAACTCCCAGCTTAGCGCGCCCCGCATAGCTCGATCCTATTTAGATATTGAAAAGCTGGAAGAGTTATTATGAACATTCAAGATATTTACACCTATGTTATACTCGTACCGAGTGTATTACCGACTATACAATCGTACCCCTTCGTCGTATTCCTATCGCAGCGCGACGTGAGTCTTGAAAAAAAATGTAAAGTGATGGATTGGTGCATGGAGCTATCTGTTCTTCTTTCCTGAAGTAACTGAATGTAACCACAAATTATGTTTAATTTTCCAGTTTGGCATCCATTCTATCATTACAGTTAAGTTAGGTAACTATCGATTTTTGTTCGTAATCGCTTCTCGGGCCACGTCCACGTGATGACTAAGAATTTCTTGCAGACGTCAGCAATATCTATGAGATTTCACTATGGTATAAATTGTGTATTTCGTTTGTGCTGCTCATATCTGATAGCACCCCCAAAAGACAGGTATTTACAAGAAAACAATATTTAACTTTCCTTACCCAATGTTTTTGCCAATATGCGGGTGAGCAGAAAATATTGTATTTTTGCTGGTTTCAGCAACTCCTTTTGTCCTAGAAGGTAAGCGTCTTCGGTTTGGTTTGACGAGAAGTAATTTCCCGGTGTTTTTATAAACAAGTATCCAGTTTTCCTCTTAATTTAGGGTTGGCTATAGATGTCGTTCAAACGATTTTTACTGTAAATGGTAGGTAAAAGGCAGGGGATTCTTGGGAGCTCCCCTGTCCCCCTAGGGTATTTTTTATTTGCGAGAAAATGTATAGTTTTTGATATATAAATGAATTATGTTAAAACTTTAGAATATGTTCGCATAATTTTTGCTATGAAAGTGATAAGATGCAAGTATGGTCGTAGAAGGTTGCAGGAGAGCATGTACTTTTTTATTGCCGGAGACTCGGTTTAATTTAATTACGATTTACATTAAAATTCAAAGACTTGAAGGCGAAATGAAATTCAGATCTGTCATTTATTAAAAAAATAAACACTATGAAGACTGAGTTCAAGTAGCATTCCAATTTTGAATCAAATTTGGCTAGAGTAGGTTATTATGGCTAAATTTCAATTGGGTTATAGATTAGGTAAGAACTTAGAAAAAGCAAAACCAGAGCATAACGAAACGGAGCGGAGCGAAGCGTATGCAAATAAAAATAACATTTAATGATATGACTCTATCTAACTTTTACGCATTTAAAAGAATAACAATCAGCATTATTCGTCACTTTAAGTACTCTAGAACTACGAAACAACAACTTTTCATATACATTCCCGTTGCAAGAGAAAAAAAAGACATGGACAAGCCATAGACAAACAAAGGCAGTCTTTTTATTAATTTTTTACCAGTTTTTACATGCAATCTTGACTTGCGTACATGTCCCTATTACAGGTATTGCGATATTAAAATATTCCTTCTTACCGAATATGGAAAGAACATAAAAGGCAGGTACGCCCGACAAAATTACACCGTAACGAAAGGAGGCGAACTAACGATCTCAATAAAACTTCAACGCAATTATTACTTAAACGAACTTTATTTTTGTCTTGCTGAAACTGTAGGAGATAAAATCTCCCCCACGGGCAGGGAGGGCATCAAAGATCCACTGCGGATCCAGATGTCATCCAAAAATGGAAATGGAGATCTAATTTCTATATGCATGTAACTTTTAAGAGATACAGGTAGTTATGGAATTCCACGATATACGTTTCATTCGGTAGTAACTCCAAATTTTTCACGTTAAAGTCAGAGCATGTCGACCAGATGTTTAAGTTTCTTCTCAAATACCTGTGATGCCCAACATTTCACCCCCTAGCTAGAGGATTCCACCAATAGCTCGGTAGGTAACACAGCGACGTAGCGTCCCATTACAAGTCCTTACGTCTTCTAATCTCACTTGTCCGACACTAAACGTCCGGAATCAATTTTTCTATGATGTCACAAGGCCACACATTTCGTAGCTCATTGCCGTCCACAACTAACACTACTACACCCACTTTTACTGATGAAGATACTTTCTCCCACTTTTGTCGAAGCTAAAAAGTTGGATTGTACTCGCATCGCCAACGGCGCCTATGGAAGAAGACGCACTGATGTTTTAGCGATGTTTTGTAAAGATGCCCAGACCTATTCGTAATACATACTTCACGGCTAGTTGGAATCCATAAAGCGCCGAAATGGTATGATTTTAGGGGCACAGATATTATGACCGTATTATACTTCTAATTTTTTCTATTATATAATTATAGAAAAAATTATGAAGCGCAGACTACTCTGTTAAATTGAAAAAAAAAAACAACATGATGAGCCATAATCAATGTGGGTTTTGAACTGGAAAATCTACCTCAGATGCGGTGAATGAACTTGTGGATCATGTTTCTAAGTTACTGGAAGATTCATCTCACTGCTTTGGAGTATTAGTGGACTTAGCAAAGGCTTTTGATACCATATCTACTAAACTGTTACTTAGGAAACTAGAGTTTATCGGTGTCTGAGGTCTTTCTCAACAATGGTTTGCAACTTATCTGGGGGAGCGAAGTCAAATGGTTAAAATAGTAGGAAACTATAGTGATCCAGCCACAGTTCATTTCGGAGTTCCGCAGGGTAGTGTGCTAGGGCCTCTGCCATTCATACTTTATTGAAATGAGCTGTGTGAGCTACTTATGAAGCAATGTAAAATACTAGCTTATGCTCTGGTAACACATGGGAAGACAATTTTAAAAATGCTGAATCAGGCATGAAAAATATAAATAAATGGCTGGATAGAAATTTGCTTACACTTAATGTCTCAAAAACAAAGTATTTTAAATGTCATGTAACGGAGCACTGAAATCCCCGTGATGCATTTACACTCCGCATTCACTCGTGTCCTGATGGTACGACGACTGTGACTGTCCTACTTTAGAAACTGTTAAAAGTATAAATTACTTAGGTGTTATATTAGATGACAAGCTGTCTTGGGTTAACCACATAGAATATCTATCAAATCGCTTATGTAAATTAATGTTTATTTTTAAAAGACCAATAGGTATTGGGGTTGTAAATTTGAGAAGAACCATCTATAAAGCTTTAGGCGAATCAATTATAATATACTGCATAACTGCTTGGGGTGAAGCCGCAAAGACACATCTTCTAGAAGCTGAGCGAGCACAAAGAGCAGCATTAAGAGTCATGTTCTCTAAGGGCTTTCAATACCCTACATTTGAACTGCACAGGGAAGCACAATTGCTTACTGTTCGACAACTATACATCGTCTGTACTATTAAAAAAATATTAAAACAATAGGATATGTGTCAAGGAGTCCAAACGAAGCCTAGGTTTAACGGAAAGCAAAAGGTAGAAGTCCCTAGGAGCAGAACTACATTTGTTAGGCAATTTAGATCATGCCTTGGTCCTTATTCAACTAAATCGAAGGTACAATAGAGTCCAAATGTGATCCTATGTACTTAAAGAAGTGATTGATGGATGAAGCCTACGACGATATTGAGCAAATAGTATCACCGCGTGATAAAACGTGAGTTTGAACACAAATCTGCTCCTTAGTTGTCCCGTATCCGATCCCAAGACTAACTTGTCGTAGGGCTTAGCAGTCATACACAAATAACCCTCACAACCCCCCCCCCCCCCCCCACATACACACCCTTCACACACACAACATACACAAACATTCACACACACAACTCAATTCGATGATAATTTAACCATAGGATTACTTATTTGTCTATGCCATAGGCTAACTAGGTATAATTACTTTTTTCCATTTTGTATTTGTCCATTCCGCAAACAGGTATATTTTTAAAAACTGTTTTTAGACTGCAATTAGTTTGTAGATTATTCTTTTGATCTTAACTTACTGCGAGATAGTCTCTGACCAGTGCAGAAGATAATGTCATACGTTGAATAATATTTGGAACGTACCTATTTTTTAGATATAAGTAAAGCTGTAATTAATATTTTTGATTAATAAACACTTTGAACTTTGAACTTTGAACTTAATATGGGTATTTACTTCACAGATAATAAGTGGGACTGTAGCGATGGAGGACTGGACTGGTTGGCAATGGACAACGGAACAGTAAAGAGGTTGATCAAGGACTACTACGAGCTGATGTGCCATCAACAGCTGTATCGGGGGAAACCCCTCCATAAAGTCATGGATATTATCAGGGTAAGTGTGTTTTTTTTGGGCTTGGGGACGCCGAGACGAGCGGATGCGTTCCAGGTTCTTCGCAGAACAATAGACCCTTTTTTTCAAAATGACCCATCTGTGACTGTTAACTTGCTAATTTTGGGTCATGCTTGAATTCACATCTTAAACTATTATGTATATTGTGGGTGTTATTTTGTGACATAAACAAAGGTGCAAGCATTGTAATGAAAGTACATAGCCTGAACCTGGAGACAGCGCGCGGGCGCAGGCGGCGTCCTTTGAGAGGAAGATAATGATATTCATAGTGCAGATTTGTGTGAGAGCATTTCATAATTAAATTAATCATCATGAAACCACAACCAATACCCGTTCGGTAAGAAGGGTTGAAAGTCAATTCAAATTAATAAAATGCTCAAAAATTAAGTTTCAACAGCATTATTGGCCTGGAGAGGATACCGCTTCGTCGTGATGTTGTATTCTAACCTATTAACAACAATTTGATTGTGTTTGTTTGTTAGACATATAATAAAAAAAACAATGATGAAAAGACAGCGCCACGTTTTCTTCAAATTACAGTGCATAGTTTAATATCGTGTTATTTAATTAAAATCCCTGGGTTCCAAATATATATAATCTGATGCCATAGCTACCTACAGCTGCAAATATCATATATTGTTTGGATGGGAGTGAGTGATTAAGTTTACTGAAACTAACATTGATAGCCTTATTCAGTAGTTAAAATAGGATTCTATTCAGATCAAGAGTTAGCTTTTTGATTTATACCATATTAATTCGTCTTATTTTTACTTAAATCACAAACATCCACGAAACATTAGGCACAGGTAGTCTCCAGCGGTCAACAACTACGCAACTGTGGCTTGGAATGCGGAATGTGGAATATAAAAAAAGGACTCCAAAAAAGCCTCGAATAAAGAAACTAACCCAAAGGATGAGGTAGTGTGGCACAGATTGCCGCGGAACTTTTGATTCTTGTGGAAAAGAACCACAGATCATGTCACACAATGTTCAACTCGTATATTTAATATTTTGTGCTCAACACTTCATATGGAATGAAAAAAAAAATTTTTTGATAGAAGCAGCTGACAATAGGGACTAAATCAGGAAGGCCTATCCCAAAACAGAAAGCAAAACTGAGAGCTCATCGGATAGCCCAACTTAACAGGGCTCAGTAAACGCAACCAACGATACCTAAACATAAAAGAATACGAAGAGCTTGAAAAAAATACCTGCTGCTCTCCACGTCCCACATCCTCCCTATTACACTTTTCCCATAATGGCTTATAGCTGCACAGTTGGTCCATTGAAATCACCCTCCTTGTCATTTTGGCAGATCTATATTTGAGCAGCGGTTTGTATTTATTTGCAAAACAGAAACAGATGTATTTGAGTATCGTAAAGTTAGGTATCAGGTCCCCTACTTTAGGGGTATCCGATATGCCAAAGATTAAGAATGCGGATTCTGGCTAAGGAAAATTACCAAGCAAATGGAGATTTTAGCGGAATTGTGGGTGTAACAAGATCAAAGTTCAAAGTTCAAATTTCTGTATTACTGTGGATATTTAAATATACTTAGCAAACGTCATTTTTTGCCTCTTCTCGATATTGGACCACTGTAATAATAATAGATCTTTCTATAGGTATTTTATCAGTTTTAAATGGCCCACTCTGTCTACTCCGTGCTTTGATTTTCCACTAGTAAATATTGTAAAAACCGGTCAAGTGCGAGTCTAAATCGCGCACGAAGGGTTCCGTACCACCGTTCAATGGAAGCGATGGTGTGGAGTGAATAGTTTGGATTTTACACAGCAAAATATTGTTTACAAATTTATTGGTGTGGTTACTTTCACACTCCATGAACGTAACCAGGTGGACGGACGGACAGCGGAGTCTTAGTAATAGGGTCCCGTTTGGAACCCTTCGGGTACGGAACCCTAAAAATTGTTGTAAAAAATAGGGTTATCTCTGAAAATATCTCTGGAAATTACACCCGTATTTTAAAAGCTATATGGATAAGTAAAACAAGAGATGTAAAACTCGTTCAATACTCACGTGTCCATGTCTCCATGTACCGTTACCTCTACTAATGAAAGTTGTTCAATATAATCCTGATATTATGGCGATATTTTTTTCTATAATCAGTCCGACAGGAAAATTGACTCCGATATTCGCAGTTCCATCGTTAAAAGTTTAAAGGGGATTGTAACTGGCCTACGAACTGAGAGGAATATTAATTTTTAGGTTAAATGGAACCGAATGGATCAATGTTTGTGTATGCATTGAGTTGAGACTTTTTTGACAGGTTTTTGAGCCTAACTAATGGATATTGGGGACTGAAATCGTTGCGAGACATCTGACATAGGCGATGAATGAAATACTATTTCTATTCTACTAGGTGCCTATATATAATTGGGTTGGTTTTAAACCGTCAAAGTCCGCGGAAGTGTCCGTCCCGCCGGCCGTTATAATAGACCCTTTTTTGTCCAAAGAACCCATCTGTGAACTTGTCTAAGAGAAGTCTTCGAGAGTAAGATAATGCAAATCAATGCGCAAATTCGGGTGAGATGGCTCGAGAACTATAACCAACACCTCAATTAACCACAATCGAAACAAGTTAAAGTTTTGTCATGGTTACAGTAATTGGAAGGAGACAAGACAAGAACATGTTCTTGTCTTGTCTCATGTCTCTAGGTAGGTATTCAAAAGGCGCGTATTGCGCCGCGCCGCCGGCGCATAGAGATATTTGAATATTAATTTTATCTAAAAACTCAATATCAACGAGATGAAGTTGTAATGAATGCATACACACAAACAATCTATCTCCTAATATATATATATATATCTCGTTTTTTCTATACCACATTATCGAATTTAGTAATAATCTTTATTAGACTACAGGTTATTTTTTAATGTATACCAAACATCTTTTCTGCATACCACTTACCATATTTGTAGTCCTAAATCACTAAGTCATATTTGTTAAACTTACTTTAAAATTGTACTTTGTAACAATAAATAAGTAATTTCATGCGA
Organism: Argyresthia goedartella; assembly: GCA_949825045.1. NCBI lineage: Eukaryota > Metazoa > Arthropoda > Insecta > Lepidoptera > Argyresthiidae > Argyresthia > Argyresthia goedartella. The sequence goes on along the minus strand of OX463812.1, from coordinate 25,755,065 downwards.
ATCACATAATTTTGGATGCATGGATATTGTCTATAGTGAGATGGCAGTGTCGAATTCGTGAAACAAAAGACGGTCAGCCGATTCGGTCCTAGATGCCACATTTGCGACCCAAAGACGGACCTGTTTTAATAAAATGTTTTTCAAGATTTTATTTTATCTAAGACCGAACGGTCGAACTCGAATATATGATTTCACTTCTATCAGAAAATATTGCTTACCTTCAACTTTCTTTTAAGTTTTCTATGAGAGTGCTAGGTGTAGGTGTATTCGGGAAAAAAGAGGTGAATGGTTTCGCAAAATGTACTGATTGCAAAAAAAGTAATTGATGAATAAATTAATGAATTACAATAATTTGCAACAAAAGATACCCATGCATGAAACCAATGTACCAATGTAATTAGAATAAGTCATCCTTAACTCAATGCTTAAGATGAAAAAAAAATTTTTTGTTTCTTACATGGTCTAAGATCGACGCGACGTTTCATTGTTTGGTTTGGTACGCTGTTAGGAACATCAGACAAAACACGGATGTGGCTATATCTAGGCTAATATATTTTAGTTACTTTCATAGTGTCATGTCTTATGGTATCTTTTTTGGGTGAAAGGAACTATTCAAACTATATTTTTTTTACAAAAAAAGCTATTCGAGCTATTTATAATTTTAAACACACAGACTCCTTAAGAGATCTTTTTAAAGAAAGTGACATCCTAACTACAGCTAGTCAATTTATTTTCGAAAATATAATGTATGTACGCAAGAACCTTACAACATATTCCAAACTTACCGATAGCTGTAATGTTAACCTAATAAATAATCACAGACTAGTTGCGCCCCGGTTTAGACTTGCGAAGGTTAGCAATTCTTTCAAGAGTCAGTGCATTCTCTGCTACAACAAGATACCTCTGAAGATCTTGAAATTGCCTTTAGAGCAATTTAAAAACCATTTTAAAGCGACTTTATCGAAAAAGGGATATTACAATTTTCAAGATTACTTAAATGACGGCACTGTATGGGGCGGGGTTAAATGGCTCAACGCAGACCTTGCTGTTAATAATTTTGTAATTATTTATACCTGCTTATTAATTAGTATTGTAATATTTATATTAGTTAAGCACAACCAATTTTTAAGAGATCTAAAAATCTATCTGTGGGCGTTTATACGCCTCCTTCTCCCACAGTGGTCCAATGTAGAGAAGTGGCAAAAAATTACGACTGCTTAGTATATATCAAAATCTACGGCAATAAAGACATTTGATTGATTGATTGATTGTTAGCCGAAGAAAAGGCACCACTTTTAGCGATTGGTTTATCATCCCTCATTCCCATCCACTTTACGATGTCCAAACCTTAGCCGTAGTTTGGCAATCAAAAAGTGGAAGAGAATGAAACAGTAGCCTCGCTCAGGCGCCAATAATAGGCTTTGCGATATATGTACCTATATCTTCAGAGTCAGACATCCTTAACCCCATACTGAACTTTAAAAATATTAGGACGTCAAGTTTGTATATCATACTATGTTTTGTTTGTTGCATAGTCTAGGATCGATATTTCATGGTTTGGTTATTGGTGCACTTTTAGTCATTGGTTTGTCACTAGCCCCTAAGTCTCATCGACTTTTAGATTTACAAATAACGGCTAAAGAAGCGATTCAATTCAAAAGTTTGTCAACGTCTATGTTTGACAACGAGTTTGCTCTCTCTACAAAATAGAATAGATTTCAAAATCTATTTGAAAGAGCAATCTTTATTTTTTGCATCGTTTCATTTGGCGTGCTAACCTCTTTTCAGATTAATTTTGCCAGTGTCAAGTGTATTTGAAAGATCACACTTTGGATATTCTATCGAGAATTAGTTGCTTATTAGCTCAACCCGGGAGGACGTGAAGGGATGTAGGAATCAAGTATTTCCTTGGGACTTGAGCAACTCCTACCTGACAGAGCAATCGTTTTTACATTCAGGTGTTAAAACATGAATGTAAATCGTATATAACCGCTTTTCCTCATGAACCTAGATTTTTTCAGTCGCGCTTTGTTTCATCCTTGCTAAATGAATCATATAATCCATAGATAACACGGTTATTATTTTCTAAGGAATAATAAAATAAAAACGAAATGTGGCTATGAGTACAATTTATTATGCAAATAAGTAGAATTATCATTAGAGAGTGGCGTTTGTGTTGCCGGACCGAACGGACGTGTCCCCCCGAGATCTCCCAAACGCATTTAAACAAACAATAGTTTACATCCCCGGCGCGCGCCTTTTGTTCTGCCTCCGGAGGCCCGAAAACGAGCCTGGCTTATACCGCGTGTTACTGTAAGGGTTACCTGGGGAATGTGCGTGATCCATCTAGGCACCCCATCTTTGCAATACCACGCATTTCAGTGATTGTGATGATAATAGTGCGGTCAAGTGTAATGAATGCCCAGAGAACTGCGCGATACTCTTAGGCATCCCATCTGTGCAAGCCCTAGAATTTATTCTAGGCCAGGTGCACGTCTGAGCCACGCAGCGACAGGCCGGCAGCGAGCGACGCCTACGCAACACACCCTCAACGCTACTGCCTCCACCACCACCGCCGCTAAACACACCAACCTGGTGAGATCATTCCGATTAGGACATCATTGATAGTGATTACCTACCTCTAACTTTATTTCTCTCAGCACCACTCGCCGCCTGACAATAATAAACCACCACTTACCGCGGCCGCGGTCGCCCCTATTGACTAAGGCATAATCACATTTATAGGTGCGTCATAGGCAGGATATAACAATTCCCTACCTACGCAATATCAAAATCAACTAATAAAACATTATTATAGCTACATATACTTATATTGCTTTGCCTGAAAATAAATTCGAGATAATTCGAGATTTATTTTCTCCTCATCTTCGAAAGACCATTCAAAACAGTCATTAACAATAACCATCCACTAAACCCTGAAACTCAGTGAATAAGCCAACCCAAAACTTAACAATCCTAGAATTATTTTTATGTAGCTAAACTGCAAATATACTAAACCCGACAATAAACAAAAACTAAACAAGTGCAGGCCATAAAAATGCCATCTCACCAAACTCCCAGAAACTAGACAAAACAATTGACTGCTATTTAGGAACAATTGAAAAAGCTTCGAAGCACAAAAGGCTCACAACGTTCCCTCACACATCTGGCACCCATTCTATGGTGTCAGCCCATCTTGGAAATACCGGGAAACATAAGAATAAAAATAGATCGTAAAAAGCCAAACAGCGTCTCTCATCATACCGGCCGTACACCTCTTAGAAACAACCCACACACACATTCATATTAGCTAAAATACCACGAGGCTTTCTCCTGTAGTAATATCTCACAATCTAAACTCTACCAATGCCCAGAGATGGAAACTGCCTGTTCCATGCAATTGCAGACAAAATCAACCATCTGTTTGGAGCGACATTCAACCATACCCACATCAGAAGCGACTTAGCTGGATACGTGGAAGCTAACAGCAATTATCCACGCATCAAACATGCGATCGACGCACCAAACGCAGAAGCTTTCACTGAGTACATAAAAAATCTCCACATACAGGGCACGTGGGGCGGTGAAGAAATTATCATAGCAGCCGCGGAGTTCTACGTAATAAGTGTAGCGATCCATCATACCTAAATACAAAACTAAGCAGGAACCTACCCAATAATAGTAAAACAAAACATAACCATTTCTAACTTTATCCGGTCCGACAAGCCCACAAAAATAAAACAATAATGCAAGCCCGTCTACTACATAACTGCATATTCTGAGAAATAGCGAGAAACAGCAAACAATTGCACATCATAAAAGGATCATTTCACCATCTTCCAGAAAACAGGCAATTAACAAAAGACTTCCACTGATGAACAATAACAACAATAAAATCGGAGACGTTTTGTCCTAAGCGGCTCTCTACCGAGATTAAGGGCGCACGAAGATACGCACAAACTTTGACAATCGCAACCCGTACGATCTGTTAATCGTAGACAAAGGTAGTTCAAATAAATCACGCTATATCTAAGTTCTTTCTTTCAACAACATCCCAAGAACATAACCTAATGGAAGCCTTACCAACGCTGAGATGGTGACTGCCTATTCACCGCAATTGCTGACTAAATTAATCACCTATGTCAATTAACATGCAACCACACTCACATTCGTAAGGACCTAGTTAAATATGTAGAAGAAAACGGCGATGAACAGAACAAAGCTCGCAATCACTGAGCCTGAAATCCTTAACAACTCACCACTGAAAATCTACGCAATTACGGTACTTGGGCTGGAGAGGAGATTATAATACCAGCTGCCGAATACTTTCTACTTAACGCAACAATCCACCAGCAAAATACACCATCGCTCACATTCACGCCCAAGAATCCAGCGGATGCAGTGAAATCTATCAACCTCAACGTCACAGGACACCACTACGACAGCGTTTACTTGCTTGAATCGCCAAATTTACCCACGGATCAAGCAACCGATAACCAAACTGATAACACCATACTTTCGCCGATACGTAATGCAACACCCATGACCTCCTCAGGGTCAACCATAACTTCAACAGAAGACATCCCAGACAACACCGGATATACGATGATACGAAACAGCCCCATATTTAAACCACAAGTCACATGCGAGCGTATGCGCATTGCTACTTGGAAGGTTAGAGGATGCGCCGAAATAACTAAAAGACTCAACATTGACGCGGAATTGACAAACAAAAACATACACATAGCCTATATACAGGAAACAAACATGATACATATGTCAAAACACTATCTCTGGTATCTGTATGCTCGCATCGGACAAGACGCTATAAAGAAATACAGGAAAAAGGGAATTATAGGAACAAACCTCCTTCACAATATTGCACACAAATATTTTAAAAGTTACATCAAAAGAAAATGCATGTACAAGGGCGAGCTTGTCTCTGAAAAGAGATTTCTTCCAGCAAAACAAGGCATTACAGGAATTGCTATCATAAAAGGGTAGGCAGTGCACAATAATTACTATAACTAAAATGCCTAGGAATAAATTAAAATATCTGTAAAATACAGATAGCAAATACGAAATAATTACCGATATATACATAAACCTTACATATAATAAAATAAATACAATAAATTTTACGAAAGAGACATGTAGAGCTCTTAATATGTTTCTTAAAAGAAAAAAGAGTCGGACTGTCTCTTATAGTGCAAAGAGGTGCGTTCCAGAGTCGGACCGCCCGCAGCCTGAAGGAGCGTTTATACGCAGCGCTGCTATGCCGCGGAGTAGCTAAAAGTGAATAATTAAATATCATCGGAGAACTGCTCATGGCAAACTTAAAAGTAGAAAGACGAAAATTCTTATAAGAGACCCCATAAACAACCAGTGAATTGGACGTAGTTCCAATACGAACCGTAAACGAAATCAAATATCTCGGCACATATATTACGGCAGGACATAGGACCCAATAAAAAAGAGGTGCCGGCAAGCCATATGCAATTCCAAGGCCCTAATGCATTTTATAAAGAAATCCAACATAGACTGAAATATAGTGCGCCTGATTTACAAAATGGTCACTGCACTGTTTATAAAATACGGACAAAAAGCGGCAACCCTCACTAAAGCAAACAGTTGACAGTCAGTATATGAACGCCTGATCCTCAGAGACATGTTTGAGAACGCCAGAAGCTATCCAAGATACCACAAAATTCATGACTGACTGCAGGACAAAACGATATCCAAAACCACCGGATATGTTACTATACATATTCTGCGACGCCCACAACAGCACTTACTACACGCTCCATTCAAATACGAAGCAAGGAAGAAGAAAGCCGGCCGACTTATATACACCTGGAAAGATTTCCTTAAGCATGACATCAAACATCAAACACAGTTACTGGACAGAATCATCACACAACAGGGACGATGTCAGGATGGCCTAGAGGCAAATATACCGTATCCCAGAAACAGACAGCAAAAGCGAAACTGGGAACTTACCGGATAACCCAAACGAACACGACTCAGGAAACTCAACTATTAACAATAACTGAAAATAGAAGGAAAACAAGAACTTGAAGAAAACAACAGCTGCTCTCCAAATCCCACATCCTCCCCATTCCACATATCCTATATTGGCTTCAGGCTGAAGAGTCGGTCGATTGAATTCACTATCCTTCCCTTCCTACAGAGCAGGTCATTCCGCCCCCCCTCAAAACTTGTGCTCTCTGGTATGCCGGCCGAAAGACCGGAACAGGTTTAGAACCCTGGCTGGAGAAGCACCATTCATTCATTCATTCATTCAAATAAGTAGAATTATCATTAAAATAATAACCCGATTGCATTTTCTATCAATACCACACACAAACTCATAAATGCACCTGGTTCTGTACATGGAGTGTAAAAGAAGCCGCACTAATGACCCGAGGAACCTATACTTAGATGTTGCCTAGTGCTTACTGGAAAAGCTGTAAAATAAAACAAACCGCTAATCAAACGAATAATTATATTACGAATTAGGAAACAGACTTTTTTGTTTTAGTCTGTCGCTTCCGTTCGCCACATTGGTCCAGTGTGGACCGGCCTCACAATACAGTGTTGTCGATAGGTAAAAGCCAATTTAATGGCACCACCATTTAAGTTTCGAGAAAATAAGTATACGACGTCGTTGTTTTTATAAAATTATTTTCTTGGATACGTTACAAAACATTATTCTCTTTGGAATAATATAGTTTTAAGTGATAAGAATCTTATATTAACCTTTAAAAATATACTACTGAGTCCAGTTATATATTTTACAATGGTATCACTGCCGCATTTTTTTTCGGCAACTAATGAAAACACGGATTTTAGTACTTTTCTATCCCCTAAGTAAAGAGGCAGTAAAATATTTATCTTTAATCTGATTTAATTGAATCGTTTTACCTAAGATACACTAGAAATTGGCAGAGGCACCGCCGCAAGTTTATATATTCAATTTGGATTATGGTAACTACGGATTAAAAAATCCTATTTACTTGTAACTATTCATAACAAATATCGCAAATACATATGTAGAACCAGAATCGCTCGAAACTCTCATATATGAGTTTAATGCCATACCCTATAGACTTGCATGAGCCCCTAGGTACTTAACTAAGATTGTGAGGAGGTTGTCAGCTACCAACAGGGTGCGGATACAAATCTGTCGGTTATTTGGACGATTTGTATAGGCTAAGATGAGTAGCATTATTTTGATATTTGGGGTTTGAGATAAATTTCGACAAGAAAAAACCTGCAAGTTTTAGGGGTTTATTGATGACACAAGTTCGAGTTTGAACTTACCCATCGATAAAGGAAACAAAATTTCACTTCTGGTTGAACATTTTCTAAGACTACCCACAGTTACGATCCGAGATTTTCCCTATTTAATTAGAGTTCCAGTTTCAGCATGCCTAGCGGTAAGTTACGGATGTTTGTATACTAAAATATGAGAGCGGTGAAATACTTATTTCAACGTATTTTATATTTAAAAAAACATGGATCATTTAATGCTAAAGTCAAACTTCCTCTATATGTACAAAGTAATAAATCCAATAAATTATTCTTATGCCTTGGAGATCTGACCCTGATGTGTTACGTACTAGCTGGGGTGCAGTATATAACAGGCTAATAGCCAACTGTGCTTGGAAAGATGCCGAACTTAGTTTCCACATCAATTATTTGTATTTGTGGCCCTCAAATGTTTTGCTCGCGATAGGTATTTTTTTGCCGCAGTTTGCATAAAATTACGAAATGTCACCTAGAAATAAACAGACAGCGAAGACAATATCGTTGAAATCTGCACAAACTGTCGCGAGCCTGGCCACGATGCGAGACAAGCAAAATGTCCACAATTTTATTCCACAAAAGACGCTTGCGGTTTAACAGTACGAACAAACTGCGCAGCGAACTGCAAACTGCAACTACAGGGTGTAACGGAAAGAAAATAAATTATGAAACAATGCAACTTGGTGTTACATATACCCAAATTGTAAAAAATCTGAAGAATCGAAAAAAGAAGAAATCCTATGAACGGAAAATGTTGCGACAAGCTAACTATGATACAAGATACACAAAAACAGATGATGGATCAAATGCAACAATTATTAAATTTAAAGAAAAGAAATGGAAAGACAGGATATAATTAAATCCGAATCCTTTACGAAAAATTACAACGACTGAGATATTTTTATAGGGAGATCAAACATTTAACAGCTAAACATGAGTCACATATAATAGTGCTCAATGAATGCAATACTTACATTATAATATTAAAAATTTATGATAAACTAACAATCAAGTTGAAATCAAGCTATGTACAAATTTCTCAACAGGAGAGCAAATCACTATAAGAGACATATACATGACGCACGTAAAATATAAATATATACAGAGATAACTACAATATCTCCTTGAAAACGCAGACTGCATAAACATCGGTGATCTAAACCTGAAGATGACCTCACTTAGACACTTTAGAACAGTAGGAACTGGGAGAGCTGTGCGAAAAAGCATTGGTGAAGGCGTGTGCCAAATTATTCACACCAACACACCATCAAGACCAATTTATAATGACCACGTCCTAGACGCAGACCTCGTGACAGAACTGCAAATATATATAAAAAATATGGAGAGACATATTTTCTTAACAAATATGATCAACTAAACTAATTAGAGAGTGGCGTTTGTGTTGCCGGACCGAACGGACGTGTCCCCCCGAGATCTCGCAAACGCATTTAAACAAACAATAGTTTTCATCCCCGGCGCGCGCCTTTTGTTCTGCCTCCGGAGGCCCGAAAACGAGCCAGGCTTATAGGCTGGCTTATACCGCGTGTTACTGTAAGGGTTACCTGGGGAATGTGCGCGATCCATCTAGGCACCCCATCTGTGCAATACCGCGCATTTCAGTGATTGTGATGATACTAGTGCGGTCAAGTGTAATGAATGCCCAGAGAACTGCGCGATACTCTTAGGCATCCCATCTGTGCAAGCCCTAGAATTCCAGGCCAGGTGCACGTCTGAGCCACGCAGCGACAGGCCGGCAGCGAGCGACGCCTACGCAACACACCCACAACGCTACTGCCTCCACCACCACCGCCGCTAAACACACCAACCTGGTGAGATCATTCCGATTAGGACATCATTGATAGTGATTACCTATCTCTAACTTTATTTCTCTCAGGACCACTCGCCGCCTGACAACAATAAACCACCACTTACCGCGGTTTGCTGTTTTGTATTTAGGTATACCTATCTCCTACCTACTAGTACGGCACTGTACCTGTGGGATAGTTTGGAGTAGGGGTAGTAATTTGAAGCGAGCGTGGTATCTGTTTATGAAATGGTATTTAGCATCACGAAGGGGGTTAACTGCCAGATATAGAGTTCGTTTTGCCTTTTGATCTGAGTTAGGGCTATCATAATCGCAGCGATCTCACCAGATTGTTGCTCAGCTAGTGAGACTCATTGCACTGATATCACCTACTTCAATTCACTTCATTAGTGCATATTAGTTAGGTCCATGACTCGGGTCGAGGTTCAGTCCGTGAACAAGGCCCTAAAGATGAAGTACCCGGTTGTATCTGACCCGGCGGAGGGGGACGCATGTGTTTGTGGCGTGTGAGTGTATGTGTCGGTACGGTAAGTATCAAAGTCATTGGTCATCTTATCTTGAGTTGTGCATTTTGGGTAGGCCGGGGGAAGGTGTTTAGATTTACCGCTATCATATTATCTGTTTTTGGGGCGGGTGGAACTTTAGTGTACTTTGGTTGTCGCGCTGTATTTTGGTATGGGAAAAGTGAGATGCTGTAGATTTGACTGGTTGTTGATTACGTTTTGGTGCTCTATTATGCATGCGCTGTCGTAGTGGCTGTCGGATTGATGGGCCATTTTGTTGATGGCTCGCTACACTTATTACGTAGCACTCCGCGGCTGCTATGATAATTTCTTCACCTCCCCACGTGCCCTGTATGTGGAGATTTTTTATGTACTCAGTGAAAGCTTCTGCGTTTGGTGCGTCGATCGCAAGTTTGATGCGTGGATAATTGCTGTTAGCTTCCACGTATCTAGCTAAGTCGCTTCTGATGTGGGTATGGTTGAATGTCGCTCCAAACAGATGGTTGATTTGGTCTGCAATTGCATGGAACAGGCAGTTTCCATCTCTGGGCATTGGTAGAGTTTCCATTGTAAGATATTACTACAGGAGAGAGCCTCGTGCTGTTTTAGCTAATATGAATGTGTGCGTGGTTTGTTTCTAAGAGGTGTACGGCCGGTATGGTGAGAGACGCTGTTTGGCCTTTTACGATCTGTTTTTATTCTAATGTTTCCCGGTATTTCCAAGATGGGCTGACACCATAGAATGGGTGCCAGATGTGTGAGGGAACGTTGTGGGCCTTTTGTGCTTCGAAGCTTTTTCAATTGTTCCTAAATAGCAGTCAATTGTTTTGTCTAGTTTCTGGGAATTTGGTGAGATGGCCTTTTTATGGTATGCACGTGTTTAGTTTTTGTTCGTTGTCGGGTTTAGTTTATTTGAAGTTTAGCTACGTAAAAATAATTCTAGGATTGTTAAGTTTTGGGTTGGTTTATTCACAGAGTTACAGGGTTTAGTGGAAGATTATTGTTAATGACTGTTTTGAATGGTCTTTCGAAGATGAGGAGAAAAGAAATCTCGAGGAGTATTATCTGGAATTTATTTTCAGGTAAAGCAATATAAGTATATGTAGCTATAATAATGTTTTATTAGTTGATTTTGATATTGCGTAGGTAGGGAATTGTTATGTATTGCCTATGACGCACCTATAAATGTGATTATGCCTTAGTCAATAGGGGCGACCGCGGCCGCGGTAAGTGGTGGTTTATTATTGTCAGGCGGCGAGTGGTCCTGAGAGAAATAAAGTAAGAGATAGGTAATCACTATCAATGATGTCCTAATCGGAATGATCTCACTAGGTTGGTGTGTTTAGCGGCGGTGGTGGTGGAGGCAGTAGCGTTGAGGGTGTCTTGCATAGGCGTCGCTCGCTGCCGGCCTGTCGCTGCATGGCTCAGACGTGCACCTGGCCTAGAACTCTAGGGCTTGCACAGATGGGATGCCTGAGAGTATCATCACAATCACTGAAATGCGCGCTATTGCACAGATGGGGTGCCTAGATGGATCGCGCAAATTCCCCAGGTAACCCTTACAGTAACATGCGGTATAAGCCAGTCTATAAGCCAGGCTCGTTTTAGGGCCTCCGGCGCGAACAAAAGGCGCGCGCCGGAGATGAAAACTATTGTTTGTTTAAATGCGTTTGCGAGATCTCGGGGGGACACGTCCGTTCGGTCCGGCAACACAAACGCCACTCTAATTTGTTGGTTAATTAATTTATCTATTATTTATACCACCACACATAATGAATACCTATAGAATCCGTTGATATTTGACGTCTATCTCTCAAAATCTACATTGTTTACCTGTGCTAATATCGAGAAAGCAAAGTGAAGTTCGATCTTAATTACACGAAGATATATGACGACCCGAATGGCCGAGTCGGCAGTGACCCTGCCTACGAAGCCAAGGGTCCCGGGTTTGAGTCCCGGTGGGGGCAAATATTTGTAAGATGAGAACGGATGTTTGTACCCTAGTCATGGTTGTTTATCTATCTAAGTATAATATTTATCTATATAAGTATGTGCATCGTTGTCTAGATACAGGCAATACTAATTTGGGGCTAGATCAATATGTGTAAATAGTGTCCAAGGTATTATTATTATATTATTATCCCTCCCTCCCTCGCCTCGCTATAAGCTGTACCCAAACCGTGAAATATCAAACAGCTCAGCATATCTCCGAAATAAATGAAAGCGACTGGTGTCAGAGGGACGGGCGAGCTTTGATTTTTTCAACCTACTTATTTTTCTCCAAAAAAAATGCGCGAAATGGCTAGCCTATGAGTGAAACTACATTGCTAATATCTTCGAACGAAGCTTTTCGTGTAATTGGGATCGAAGTTCACTTGAGGTAAGTTCGTTTAATCATCAAGAAAAACGCACTTGATCATTAGTCTCAAGGATTCTGTCTTGACCAATGACGATTACAACACTGGTGGTACATACATAACATTAATAATGAAGTTTGACTCGTCTAATCTAATAATACTATTCATAACATATCGATCATCAAGGCAGAGCCTTTTGATTAGGCGGCAGAATAATTTTATATTTTCAAAATATCCAGCAACCTTTTTATAACAAATCGAGATGGCATTTCCCTGTTGGCATATCTATTGAGTTACCACTGCAAAGCTCCTGATACGTTTTTGTGGCTCAAATTATTATTCCCCAAAGTATATAAAGTCAGCTAATTAAATGTCACCTTGCATATATTTTTTATAACCAGTCAGCCGCAGAATGATTGTGAGCACACAATGGAGTTTGCATGTCTATCATAAGTACTGCAATGTACGTATTAGATAATATACATTTTTATTTATTCTGAATTAAAAATTAAATTAAATGTAAAATTTCATGGTGTGCCTTGTATTTAAGACTAACTCATGCCCGCAACTTCATATGCGTGTTCGTAGGAATTATCGTGTACCGAGATAACGTTACCCTCCTTCTGGTACAGTCGGTTAAAAAGTATCCTTATGATAATCTAGCTTATAAACTAACTCTGTGCTAAATTTCATATAAATAAAAAAAAACATCCTTACGATTGAGCCTATCGATCGATATCGTAAAATTACAGGGTTACTCTTAGGGCTCCGTACCCGAAGGGTGCCAAACGGGTCCCTATTACTAAGCCTCCGCTGTCCGTCCATCCGTTCGTCCGTCCGAAAAACAGAATAAAATAAATATTTAAGGGGGCTCCCATATAACAATTCTTTCCATATCGCATACAAGCTTATGAATGCGCCTTGTTACGTACATGAAGTGTGAAAGTAGCCGCACCAATAACTTTGTAACAAATTTTGCTGTGTAAAATCCAAACTATTCACTCCACACCATCCCTACCATTCTACGGTGGCACGGAACCCTTTGTGCGCGAGTCCGACTCGCATTTGTTTTTTTTTTTTTCATATCTTTCGGATTCGATTTCCGGTTAGGTTTAAAAATCTTTCAAATGCAGTTCCAAATATTTTTAAATAAAAACGAAGTCTTATTTCAGTGAAATATTATATCTCCAATATTTAAGGTACTTCCCCTCCATGTGGCACAGCCGCGGGGCACCCAGTATACAAACCCCTGCCTTTTGTTACCTGAAATAAAATAAATTGATTGATTGATCGATTTCAGTTAGTTAATTTTGACTGAGTATTTCATACAATAATACGAACTATCTGCCCCCAGACCATCCGGCAGACGTGTCCGCAGCCGTGCGCCTGCGCCATGACCCACGTGGTCTCGAGTATAGCGGGCGCGATCATCCCGCTAATCACCGTGGACTGCGCTGGCCGGGAGCTGGGCTCACCGCCCGCCTCGCTCCCTCCCAACACGACTACACTCAGGCTTGAGGGCAACCAGGTGCAGTTTTTTTTTTTGACCTTGGACTCTATTTACACACATTGATCTAGCCCCAAACTAGGATTTCCTGTATCTTGGGTACTAGACAACGATACACATACTTATATAGATAAATATTATACTTAGGTAGATAAGCAACCATGACTAGGGTACAAACATCTGTTCTCATCAAACAAATATTTGCCCCACCGGGACTCGAACCCTGGACCCTTGGCTTCGTGGGCAGGGTCACTGCAGACTCGGCCATTCGGGTCGTCATTTATTTAGCATCTAGATACTAGCACTGACCACTGTCCATTTTTTGGATTCTGTCGTAGCTCTTATTTTTACCCACGATGGACGGAACGGAACGGAGGAGGTATATACGTTTGGGGTTAGAGGTTGATTCTGCGTGTGTGAGTGTGTGTGTGTGTGTGTGAGGGAGGGTGTGTGTGAGTGTGTTTGTATATGCGTGTGTGTATAACCCGCTATAATTTCAAAGCAAAAACTTTTCCGTCTTCTTTTTGCAGTCAAAAAATCCCTTGCTTAAAAGCAAAGGAAAAGACATTAGGAAATTTCCGACCCAAAAACCTGAATATTTGCGGATACCAATGAAACCTGTGGTAGATTTTAGATGAAAAGACGTCCTTTAAAATTGTGTATTTTTTTTAACTGATGGGAATTTTGAAAAAAATACCAAAAAAACATTTTAGGTAAATGTATACAGTGCGTGTGATAAGGAATTGTATCTGAATGCAGCGCGGGCCAGCTTTAAATGATAGATACCATTTATTCCCTCGAGCACACTTGGGTACTGTAGTACCCAAAAACTCGTTATAAGTTTTAAATTTTATAACATGAGGTTCAAAATCGAACCACTCCGAAAATAAGGCTATAAAGCTATAAAATAAGGCTGTAAAATAGGGCTGCTATTGTTCATGTATATTTATATATATCGGCACACAGTTGGATGCTGTGCACATATTGCGAGCATTATATATTCTCTTGCGTGGGCAAGATACGAGGATAATAAACTTCGCACCAGCTGCTTTTTTAGTTACCTAATATCATTGTTATTGACTATGATGACTGATAATAAAGATCAGTGGTTAAAAATGTTTTATATACATGATTTAAAAATGATAAAAAAGATTTTTAAAATGTATATTTTTTAAATATATTCCAAGATTCTCATTAGGTACCCATATTTACGCGCTTTAGTCCATAACACGTAGATGTCTCAAGCTGTAAAATAAGTCGTGATTCATATATGTCTGCCGTGGGTCATTTTTCCATAGTAATATTCCCAATGTCCTTTTCTAGCACTTCAAAGGTCTGTAAAAACCAAATCTCAAGTCACAGATGCCTACAAATGTTTAGTTAGATTATTTAATCAGTATATGTCTGCAACAATATAAATGTCTGAAAAATAAATCAATTAAGGTTCAAAATCGCTTTTATTACCAATTATCTTTAAAATTCTCTGTCTTCTAGGCTTTGCATGATCTTCCAAACACACTGAATTTCATCATCTACTTTGACGCTGATTATACCTATACATATACATAGCATACAATGTAATACGATGCTATCCTGTCGTTTTCCCGTCGTAGTATAGCATCGTGGACGTTATTTTATACATCATTGATAATATCAAAGTTCTAAAACCACGCAAATATGAACCAATACGCTGATACCATATTATACTAAGAATTCTACTTCACGTGGGAATTTTCTCAGTCTGTAACTCCCAAACCAGTTAAGTTAAGTGCTACTGAATTAGAAATCAACACCTTTACCTACCCTACCTACAAGTCTCTGGTTACAAACTTACTTGACACGTGTACAGTATCTGTCGTCGTAAGCTTTGACATTTTAATGCAAATGTCGTCATCGTATTGAATAAGTGAAACAGGCATTATGGAATAATAAAAATAATAACTGGAGCCGTTGCTAGGTGCCACAGCATGCGAGGCATCGGCGCGCGGCGGCGAGATGCTGAACAGGCGGGCTCTCGCTGGGGTTGAACCCGAAAATGTAACATTTTCGGGTTCAACCCCCAAAGCCGTATCACCTACATCGCCATCATTACGACTGAAGTATGTTTTCTTATGAGAGTATGTCGTCACGGGATACGACAGATTGTTGTGTAAGAGGCACTTGCCGATATTCCTGCACCCACTGTTACCAGGACCAGCATGAGACTAAGAGTCTAATTTACAACATAATACTATCAATCAATTTCCACAAATGAATGCCTCCAGGCAAAAGGGTAAGAGACCGGGGACGAGCTATCCTCAGAACTACATTACTACTCCAAAACGTACTGGACGATTTAACAGTAGAAGTAGCTTCTTCTCTTTACAACAATCCCCATACAAACATAGTAAATCAAACACTACAAGACACCCAACCAAACAGTCTACTACAAAACTCACACTCAACAAATATTCCACGACAAAGATTTTCCTGGAGCAATAATATCAAAGAAACAATATTACGTATTTACTATACCACTTATATACGTGGTATCTTATTATATATCTGTGACTCAGACTACCCTGTTATCTAATCATAGATCACAGAATTTACAGATTGACGTTTCACATTGTTTTTTTGTAGGTAAGGCGGGCAGGTAAAGGATTTTTTTATACATCATATGATGATATCCTAGATAGGTCAAATGAATATATCTGCTTATTTATAAATCTGATGCAGAGAAACTTTACAGAAAACATATTATTTCTTGAAATGGTTTAGAGATTTCCGTTCCTCTCCAGAAAGTTGCAACCCAGCAACCCCTATTGCCAAAGTATGTAAGACGGTGCTTCATGTAGCCCTATTGCCTCAATGTCTGAATCACATTACTAGCGCATGGCATGCATTCCTGCCAAAGTGATCAGTGACCACAAATTTAGTAACACTGGTTGATATACTTGCTCTGGAACTATATGCGAGAAACCAAGTCGGTGTGATTTATCTATGTAGACTTTCAAAAAGCCTTCCATCATGTAGACTACGATTTTGTATTAATAAAGTTTGGGTTTATAAGAAGATTTCTTAAGCTGTTTTCTAACTTCCTCAGGGATAGAAGACAGTTTGTGAATTAAGATCCATTTAGGTCTCGCCGGTAAGACACCCGGTCTAGTATCAGCCAGGTTTCAAACCTAGGCCCCCATAGGTCATGCCTCAATTGTAGAAACGTCAGGTGGAAAGTTTATTCTGACAGTCAGGCAGCTTTAAAGGCGCTTATACAATGTATGAATAAATCTGCACTAGTCAAAGAGTAAAGGCCAGTCGTAACTCTTTGGGAAGAACATCAGAAATAAATATTATAATATACTTGAGCCTTGTTTAATCTAATACACGGGTGCATATACATAGTTATATGAATATACATAATTATGTAAAAAAACGTAAGCCGCGCCTTTCCGTATAAGTGTACATTTATTTTTATTTATTATTTACCGTGTAATAATGTATTGTAATGTATTGACATGTAATTTGAGACGAATTGAGGAAAACGTGAAATCGTTGAATTTATATTTAAGGTTTTTCGGAGAATTGAAATTCTCGTATTCTTTTTGCTCTTTTAATCTAGAGATTAAAGCCTCGAGCGAGCCTCGATATAACAAAAGTTTCCGCCGTTTTGAGCACAAATTCATGTTTTATTGACTCGTGCCAAGTCAAGATCAGTAATATCAGAATCTTCGTTAATTTTTTTTGGTATCTCTTAATGCTTGTCGTTTCCTATTTTTTGGAGGAAAATACTACCAGATGTCGATGGCAAAGGTGTTGTATCTTCGATGGCACTGGAGTCACGACTCCTTGGATACCGTAAAGGTTGAGGTTCCGTGTCGAAAACGTTAAGTAAAGTACGTACAGTAACAAATAAAAAACTCAACAAGAAAGTCAACAGTAACAAAGAGAGATCACAACAAAAATTATACCTCGACAAATTAACCAAACAAAACAAAAACGTAACTACTTTAACAAGCACAGTTCGAAAGAAAGAAACAAATTCGAACAGTCCGGAAAGTCAAAGCTAAATGCGCATCAAAGCGTACAATAACTTATGAACCCCCCTTCATCCCCCGCCAAACGCGTTACATTACGGGTGACTAAATGACGACTCTTTTGAACTTTCACCAGTAAGGCTTCTAAAAACTGGCCCGCCAATTTCATCCTTATGCCTCAGTAATAAAGTTCAAAACCTATGTTTTTTGTTATCTCCCGGCGCTTTCACAGAATGAATGAAGAACTTGACTACCTGCTTAGATGAATACATAAGTGACTTACGTGTGCAATACCTATAGTATGACACTGTATCAATCATCATGCTCGCAGCCAGGTACAGGTTAATTGGAAGAGAATGGAAAACCCGGACTAACCAGTCCTTACCCCAGTCTAAAGGTTTGTTTTAAGCATTCATTTTCGTTTTTTCCTTATCACCAAGTAAGTTATCTAGACACGCGGCAGCATATCAAAGTCAAGTTCAAAAGGCGACTCAACGGCCGTGTTACACGAACTATTTGGAGCCACTTTTGACACTACTCAAACTTTATTAAACATAAACATAAGAAATTAAGTTCATTTATTAAGACCCTTCAGGCTATCTAGAACCTTAATTTAATGAATTGGTTAATAAGATACATACATCTGAGAATCGAGATTTTTCACACTGACTGACTGACCTAACATCAATATCAAAGTCAAGTCAAAATCAAATTTATTTATCACTGTAGATATTTACATATACTTAGCAAACGTCATTTTTTGCCTCTTCTCTACATTGGATCACTGTGGGAGAAGGAGGTACTCCCACAGATAGATTTTTGAAGCAGAAAATTAATAACAGCAACAGGACTACATTAAATTGAGCAAGATTCACGACCTTCAAGCTGTAATCCTCACTGCTGAAACCTTCATGAAAATGAAATTTGACACTGCTAAAAAATAGTCCAGAAATATTCCTAAATAGTCCACAAAGAAAGAAAAATAGTCCTCTTATAGTTCCGAAGTTAAAGCTTTAGGTTGGTGAGGATTACAGCTTGACGTCAAGCTGTAATCCTCATCTCTCGTGAAAGCAAACGGAAGGGCCTATCGACTTGGTTTGAGTTTCAAAAATTAGCTGACTTGCTTCGCCGGTGGCCATAGACAGAGAGAGGTAGTCAACTCTCTCTGTCTATGGCCACCGGCGAAGCAAGTATATTACGGAATAAATCCAGTTTAATCGTGCTTATTAACCTTTTATTAGCCCTTTTAATCCAAGAGGTTATGGGCCCAGGACGATTCTGCATCCTGCAATGTATTTATTTCGCAAAATATTGTGTAAATGCACTTTTATCATATTCATTGTGCATAACCTCAAAAATTACCGGCCGGCGTTTCACATCAAGGACGAAAGTTATCATTGTCCAGAATAATGTCGACTTCAATGTCTATTGCATTAACTGTGGAAAAACTGAAAGGCATGGAAGACTACAAATATTGGAAGTTCATGATAAAAATGGTCCTGATGCATGAAGATCTATATGAATGTATCCAGGAAGAAATTTGTAAGGACGAGAAGAAGAACCAGAAAGCATTGGCAAAAATATGCTTGTCAGTTGGTCCAACCGCATTGCCACACGTACGCAATTCGAAGACACCATAAGAAAGCCTGGACGAATCTTCAGCGTGCCTATGAGGACAAGGGATTATGTCGGAGACTGGAACTATATAGATCATTGTTTGGTGTGAAACTGAGCGAGACAAAGAGCATGCAGAGCTACATATCAAAACTATCAGAGATCGGACAACAGTTGGCAGACATTGGATCGGCGCTTGATGATGAGTTCTTGGCAGTCATCATGCTCAGCGGCTTGACAACTGACTTTGACCCTATGAGGAGAATTCTAATGTAAAAATATCGAGTGAAATGGTCAAATCAAAGTTACTTCAGGAGCAGCAGAGGCGAGATGGCAAGGGGCAAAGTGAGATAAATGCTTTGGCAGTCAACAGAAACAAAAATACTACAAATATGAAGTCAAAGGTAGTTTGCTTCAATTCTAAGAAGGAAGGACACATCAAGAAAATCTGACCCAAGAATGACAGTGGAAAAATGAAGTCAAGCGATAAATCATTATTGACCGCTTTATCAGTGAAGTGAGTGCGGAGTGATGTTTGGTACATTGACTCGGGTGTACGCATCACATGTGCAATGATAGGAAACTCATGAAAGACTTCAAGTATACGAAAGCGCTGGAGGTTAATGTTGCAAACGGTGATAAGGTGATGACCGAGGGACATGGCAGTGTTTAAGTAAATTTATTAACTGTTTATAAGACAATAAGTAATGTGTACTGTATTCCTAAGCTTTCTGCAAATCTATTATCAGTAAGTGAATTGAATAGAAAAGGTTACAGTGTAAAGTTCAGTCCTAAAGGTTGTGAAATCAGGGATGATAATAAAATCATAGCGACAGGGACTTGTCATAATGGTGTCTATGAGTTAGATTTGTTTAAAAACTTAAACAAGAATGTTAATAGCCATGTTGTGGGGTCAGAGGTAGCCATGAACTCAGTCTGTGAGGAGCCTGCGGTCGTTATGGAGCCTACGGTTGTGGTGGAGCCTGCGGTTGTTGTGGAGCCTGCGGTCAGTGAGTTGTCAACGGACGGTTTATGGCTTGGCCACCTGAACCATCGAGGTATGAACCTTATAAAAATGGATTAGTGACAGCAATTTCTGAAGAGTAATGGAATACAGAACCATACTACAATTCCACACTGCAGTTCTCAAAATGGTGTTGCTGAGCGGTCGAACAGAACTATAATGGACAAGGCCCGCTGCATGCTCCAGGAAGCTGGTTTGGAGAAGTGTTATTGGGCTGAAGCTGCTAACACGGCTGTGTACCTGAAGAACCGTTCACCGACAAAGGCTGTAATGGGAGCTACACCAGAAGAAAAATGGACATCCAAAAAGGTAGATGTAGCTGACCTACATGTTTTTGACTGTAGTGCATATGCCATTAATGAAAATGCTAGGAAATTGGACCCACGGAGCAAAAGGTACATTTTTGTAGGGTATTGTGATATTAGCAAATGCTATAGGCTCATAGATCCCTGTTGTCTAAAGACATGCATTAAG
The DNA here is from genome assembly GCA_949825045.1 of Argyresthia goedartella. Lineage (NCBI taxonomy): Eukaryota > Metazoa > Arthropoda > Insecta > Lepidoptera > Argyresthiidae > Argyresthia > Argyresthia goedartella. Next base: position 25,734,437 of record OX463812.1, on the reverse strand, counting down.
GCAAGGCATGTGACTTTCATGGAAAGTCAGTTCATTAGTAAAAATTTGTCACATGATGAAAAAGAAAAAGGTAAAGACATAATAGTCTTTCTAGATTCATCTAGTATGAATGGTAACTGTATTGAAAAACCTATTTTAGTACAATTATTGGATCATTCCCCACCAGCCAGTCAACAGTCAGAACTGTCAATAGATGGAGAGTTCATTTCTGATGGCACAAGAAATCCAAACAGACAAACAATATTTAGTCTGGATAGTACAAACAATTCGGTTAGTACAAATGATTCGTCGGACTCTACTTACATTCCAGGAAGATCAAGCATTGTTCTAACAACTAGCCATAAGATACCACCGCACACCAATCTCCATGCCTGCGACTTGCGACGGCTGCGGCAATGACAACTTCAACGTGGACCACGCCTTGTGCTGCAAAACAGGTGGCCTTATCACACGCAGACATAATGAAATAAGGGACCTTTTCTGTGAACTGTGCCAGCAAGCCTGGGGAAACGTCACGAAAGAGCCAGTCATCTCCGAAGGCGATACTACGATGCGCTGAGACTTGGCTTGTCGGGAGGTATGGATTGCCCAGAGGGAGGCGTTATTTGATATCCGTGTCATAGACACCGACGCTCCCTCCCACGCATCACGTCCCGTAGCGGCTGTCCTTCGTTCAGCTGAAGAAGAAAAGAAAAGGAAGTACTGCGACCCATGCGAGACGCGCCACACCACCTTCAACCCTTTAGAAACCTCTGTCGACGGAGTTTTTGCTCCACAAATGATATCATTCACTAAACACCTCGCCGAAACGCTGGCGGACCGCTGGAACCGGACCCCTGCCACAATAATGGGCTGGCTACGAGCAAGAATTCAAACCGCCATCATCAGGGCTAGCAGCATGTGCATCCGCGGCACCCGCCATAGGTGGAATCGCACAGGCCTATATGAGGATGGAGCAGCAGTCACACACGTACTGTCTTGAACTAGAATGAAATATCTTATTTATATTCTCTGTACTTATTTTCATGAATTAATTATTGCATAATAGGAGTTTATTTGACTGCTACATAATGGAGGGCATTAACACTCGAGAGTGGGCTTATGAAACTAGCCGAAGGCGAATTTCATAATAATATCACTCGAGAGTTTTAATGCCTAATTATGTACAGTTACATACACTAGCTAGTTTATCTACACACATATCATAAGCTCTCTTTGATGTTCAGGAACCGCATGTTCGACCGGCATTGTGGCATTGATAATTGCTGCAGATGTTTAGCTTTTTCTGTAGTACAAACTTCACAGACAAACTAGGGGCGGCACGCAGGCGGGCCGCGGGTCGTCGGCGTTCTAAATTTGAATGTCATAATTTGACAATTTTTTGTACATTATGGTCATAATTTACAAGTTTTCAGATAAGAAATGAGTTTTTACCAAATAGTTTTACATTATGCTGGTCTTAACGTGCGGTTTTTAGACGCAGTAAAGAGGGTTTATGATACGTGTGTAGATAAAATAAATAAGTATCCAAGAAAATTCACATTCACGCTGTCAAAAAAATGCAACGACAAAAATTGAAAATATTCCAATTAAAAGTATTTATTTTATTTTTTTCAAACTTTAATCGCGTTTTTCTCAGAAGTGCTTTTTGGTCATAACTGCGTTTTACTGGCGGGTGGGCAGAGCTGCAAGTTAATGCGAAACAAGATTAGCCCCTTTTTGTTAACTTTTTATTTTTTATTTTTACACGTCTTCCTCATTTTTAAGGTTCCATACACGAAGGGTGCAAAACGGGACCCTATTACTAAGACTCCGCTGTCCGTCCGTCTGTCACCAGGGTATCTCCTGGATTGTGATGTGATAGTTAGACAGTTGAAAATTTCACAGTTGATGTATTTTTGTTGCCGCTATAACAACAAATACTAAAAAGCAGAATAAAATAAATATTTAAGGGGGCTCCCATACAACAATTCTTTCAATACCACATACAAATTTATGAATGCACCTGGTTAAGCACATGGAGTGTGAAAGTAGCCGCACCAATTGCTTTGTAAACAACAATTTGCTATGTACAATCCAAACTATTCTCTCCACCCCATCCCTACCATTGTACGGTGGTACGGAACCCTTCATGCGCGAGTCCAACTCGCACTTCTCCGGTTTTATAGATAATAGTACGCAACCCTTCGTGCGCGAGTCCGACTCGCACTTAACCGGTATTTTGTGAATGCTGTCGCACACCTGTGATGTTAGATGATGCTATAATGTATAGTCTACTGTATTCTACGTTATGTGTTATAGACTTAGTAGATTGTAACACAAGGGACGTACGTAAGTGAGCTATTACAGAACAACATCCAATTTGGCGCCCGAGCGAGCTCAGCTCGCAAAGGGCGCTAATGGATCGGGTGCACCCGAGATATTTAGACTAGCGAATATAGTTCGAGGGTGTAATAGCTACTTACAACCGTAATTTTTATAAGAGAAAAAATATTATTTATTAAAATGATAAGTAACTGGTTTATAATTATAAGTAAAATACTGGTTGGCCAGGCAAGTTCACTGTTTGAACTAAGTTTTGAGATATTGCCACTCTACCCTCGTGCAATTTGGAAGGTCCTGGTTGCGGCTTTTCATTCTTTATCGACTCAGTTATTTTGTTGCAGATTTTTGTTTTATTCTCAAGAAACTCATCGATATAACCTTCCACAACTGTGATGGACTTCCACCCGCCTAGTAGTTTTGATAGTGGTTATATTTGCACCGGTATCCGGTTAAATAGGTAATATACCATTTCGAAATCCTAAAAAAATACCTTTTTGGCATATCATGTGGGTCGCTTTTATTTATTTATTTTTTTAAATTTGGCGAAATCATTATCGTTGACGACGAATGATAGATCCGCTTTTGTTTTGGTGTCTTTCAGTTTGACTTCAATCACATTATTGGCCATTGTGATAAGTTCTTGTGTAAAACGTTTGAGTTTGGCTTCTGCACGCCCCGCAGACTCCCATTGTCATGGCAAACTGAAACAAAAAGCCAAAAAAATGTGACAAATGTAACTAAATCGAAAATAAAATAGAATACATTACCATTATTGCACAAGAAAATATTTTTATGTTTTTTTTTTCATCGGGAGCATTTTTGAAGAAGGTTTGTAGCTCTTGTGAACTGAATACTTTTGCTTTCTTGCTTTTATAGCCAGCGAACAGTTCGAAGTTGCTTAAAGCATAGAGTAAAAACTCCACAATGATGATTTTTTGTAAGTTTTAGAGAGCTGACTGAAATACAGAAGCAATACATTTTCTGACAAAGATTTGATTCCTATTTCTGCAAGCCATTTATTGAAATCTTCATAGGCTTTTAGGTATCGGTCTGTGGTTTTGTTCGGTAATAGCACAGATACTATAATACTATACAGTAATAGTACATTACTGTCACGGTCTGTAATGACTGCGTTGCTGGTCGCAGCGCGATCAGCTTTGCAGCCTTTGATGGACAAGCTGGAATAAATTCCGAGACCGAAGGTCGAGGCTTTTATAGCGCGGACATCAAAGGCTGCAATGGTGACCAAGCTTATAGGCCGAGAGCGAAGCTAAGCTAAGTTCGAGGTCTTCAAAGTGTGGCCAGCAGTGCAGTCATTACGGACCAAGGCTTGTATAGTACTATACTCAAATAATGCGAGTAATTAAATAAAACCAGCTTATTATAAAATTGAGAGTGAGTTTTTTTGTCACAACAAAATTCTGAATAAAGCCTTTTTGCAGTACCTTTTTAGTGGCAAGAAGATCTCCTGCTCTTTTTTTGTCACACATTACCAAATTCTGAATAAAGCCTTTTTGCGCTACCTTTTTCTTACCATTTTCGAAACAATCATGGAATTTGACAGGAAATTGCCGGTCGCTAAAACGACAGTAATTGATTTTCACAGGAAATTGCCGGCACCTTTTCTGGCTCCACCAAGTAGCGCAGCAATGTCGACTTTGCTCAAAGAAGGTTGTCAAAATAATGAGCACATTACTAGCTTTGTTTGAGAAAAATATTTTATACGACATCTTCTGCTTCGAGATGACAAAAATCAGGCGTGCAGGTCAGTTCTTCATCGGATGAAGTACTTGCTGAACTAATAATTTTAACTAGTAAAAACTTGTAATTACTTGTGATATTCCAGTCGCAACTAGTCGCAAGTAAACAAACATTTAGATGAAATGAAATTAAATGCCGCCATTTCCATTGCTGTTTTTCAGTAAAAACTATTCCTATAATTTCTAAGAAAAGAGATTGTTTCGCCAAAGAGTTTCGCTTTGCTTAACCTGCAAAATTAAATTTTCTGCTTTCTAACTTCAAAATGCCAGATTAGCCGCTTCGCCGCTTGATTTTGGGTTTTCAGGCGGAAAAATTCTATTCGTAACTCGTTCGAAAAGGCTTCTTTACAAACCTCGCTACGACCCACGCCTTCGGCTCGTGCCGCAAACTACTCGATTCGTAAATAGAAGCCTTTGCGAACTAGTACGAAATGTACTATAATAATTTAGGACGTATTCCATTACATGCTACAGCGCAGTCAGGTCTAAGTGCGAGAGTTAAGGTATTCTATTTCTTGCTCAGTAATCTTAAACAGTGCGAAAGAGTATAAGGAGCAATTTTAAACGTGTCTTTACGATAATTTTAGCGGAGGGGAGAGCGAAACCGCTTCGAAAGGTTTTTGTCAACGACATTGAAAAACAGATTAGCTGCATTTAAAGCATTTTTCTGAGAGGGATTTGAAGAAAGAAGTTTTTTAGGTGCAGTTTTAAATTTTCCGAGATGTGATATGGTTTTTATTGTTGGAACTTACTGCAGAAACTAAAAGGTCTTTGTCATATTTTGGTTTTAGTTTTTTAATGCATGAGTTACAAAAGTCACGATAACGTTGACGATGTTAGATTGAAAATGTAAGAACAGCAAAAAATACTTAAAACATAAACTTAAGTACACAAAACATAAGAAGAAGTTTGGTAATCATCCAAACACAATTTGGTGGACATCCATCCATTTTGGCGGTCATTTCGAATATATTGGTATTAAATTTTCGAATTTTTTGGTAATCGTTTAAACAAAAGCCATTTCATGATATGGCCATAATTCATATTTATCTAAACTACTCTATTCAAGGAACAAACAGTGTTCAAAGCACATTTATTATCAAGATTAATGCCAATCAAATTGTTTAAGCTTTTACCCTTTATTAACCTTACCGTCGCGATATATTTGAACATCGCCGTCTTTGTTAATTTATTAACGAAACTTTAAAAGATTCTTTTGTGTTGGAACTTCTCTGTTCTATGATATAGTCAATTATTTCATGAAATGGTCAAAAACGGTTAAATTTTACGAAGACATGTCTTTATAAAATCATTTGTGTTCAGTGGTGTACTATGTGGTGTATTTTATGTCATACATGTCAAACTAACAGGAATACTATTTGGGGGCTTCGATGCGCTCACCCCCTTTAGTCTTCAGCTAATTTGATACCGCAGTGTTTTGCCCTAAAATATTTTTTGTTCAATGAAAGTTCTGATTCAACATGGTTGGCTATTCGATGATAAATTCAATTCTATGATATGGTTACGACATAGCAACAAAATTTCATGCATAAAAACTCTCAATATCAAAAAAAAATATCTACTTTCGATTGCCTGATTTTAGCACCCAAAAAACCTAAAAAAAACTATATCCATATAAAAAACAGGTGTGATTAAATAAAATCTTTAAATGCAAAATTGACCCTACATTCGTCACTAGTACTCTAAGAAACATTGAAAAGCACACGCATGTTGTAATTTTTTTATTTGAAGCGGCCGCCATCTTGTAATACTAAATGAAACTAATATCGTAATCTTATCTAAGTCTGACCCTAAATGCATTATTAGCACCCTAAAAACCTTAGAAACCATGCCATGTTTACTAGTAAGCTTCCCTGGATTCAATCTCCAACCTACGTTTTCCGTCATCAGTGATGAGAATATCCCTATGTGAAAAAAAGACTTGTCGCGACGAATCTAATGAGCACAAATTCGATGGGTTTACAAGTAAGAATCCCAGGGTTCAGTCTGCCACCTTTCAGGTCCATCGTCAGGTGATGATGACGATAAAATCATCAGGTGAAATGCACAGATTTTCATACGATGAATCTAATGAGTCCAATCTCGATGGATTTACAAGTATGCAGGTCAGAATTCCTTCTCCCACCTTCCAGCGCCATCATCAGGTCATAATGATGAGAAACTCGTCTGGTACAATGAACAGTTCTTGTCTCGACGAGCTCTAACTCAATGGCATTACTAGTAAGCATCCCAGGGTTCGCTCTCCTACCTTCGAGCTCCATCATCAGACCAGCTCGATGGTACCATACTATTGTATTTTCTCATCTGAACCGAATTGAGAACCCTTCCTTTTTTTAAGTCGTTTAAAAACATGAGACTCACTAAAGTAAAAAGTTTATAGCCTCGATTGAAAAACGGCTATTTATCCATGCTTGAGTAAATACTGAGTCCTTATATTTTGTTTGCATATTTATGTGGATGCCTAGCGCATCCGATAAGTCGGCGGAGGAAACAATTATGTTTTGTAGTAAACCGGTAATTCGAGCAGGAACAGATATTTTGATCAAGACTGGATCAAGAATATGGATTCTGATGGAGTGGAATTGAAATGAAAAAGCTCTTCCTTATTTGTATGGCGTCATGTTGGTTATTTTTTTACCAGGTTTCTGAGCCCTGGAAACAGTATTGCCTGTTTATGGAAATTATCACGATTTGTAACGCAGCGAAGAAGGGCGGTCATCCACACATAAGTCACTCATCACACATTGTCGGCGCAGGCGCAAATGAGGCGGAGATTTGGGAACAAACTCGACAAGTTTCTGCGTTGCAACATGGGGAGGCCATTGCCCAGCAGTGGCTCAATTATGGCTTGAAAAAACGGGGACTAGGTAAAGATGATTTATCAACACACGTATCATAAACCCTCTTTACTGCGTTCAAAAACCGTACGTTACGATCAGCATTATGTTAAACAACTTGGTAAAAACTCGTTTCGTATCTGGAAAACTACACATTATGGTCATTATGTGTAGTTTTTCTACATATAATGACATTCAAATTTCGAACGCCGACGCCCACCCGCGTGCCGTCCCTAGTTTGTCTGTGAAGTTGGTACTGACATTCAAATTTCGAACGCCGACGCCCGTCTGCGTGAAGTTGGTACTAAAGAACAAGCTAAACAATTGCAGAACCACAATGCCGGTCAAATATGCGGTTCCTGAACACATCAAAGAGAGCTTATGATATGTATGTACTATATGATGATATATATGTAAACTAGTGTATGTAACTGTACATAATGAGGCATTATGCAGCAGTCACTTAAACTACTATTATGAGCTATTATTTTCTTTTTTATTGTATTTTTGTTATGGATGAAAAATGTTTTAAATTGCTGCGTAAGTACAATGAACAATTATTATTTCCCTGCTGCATACCCGTGGTATTATAATAATAATAATAATAATAATAATAAATATTTTATTTAAGTCCATTTCCAGAATAGCTTAGGTCCATAGCCAAATAAAATAACATAAAATAATATCAATAAAATAAAATAAACCTAAAATAAACTAGTAAAACTAAAACTATTTTTATTAGGTTCTCGGTGCAAGGAGCTCCAGTGTTGCAGGATTTTGTTCCTATAGATGTTATTTACTTCTATCCCTAGGATACCATTGCTGGACCTACATTAAATGAATAGCACTGTTATACCTCTGACATAATCTCTCTACTAAGGTATTATAACATAATTATGGGTACCTGATAGTTGGATAGTCCTCATGCTATAAGTACTTAATGCGTGCTAAGACATAATTATGTTATTAATTTCAATATATGGCCACATATATAAGTTCAATGTAGAGAGATCCCCTCAATTGGGCAATGCAGAATTGTTCATATAGGTTTGTTCATTTATTACCCAGCCATAAAGGTAGTAAATCTGGTAATATAATCCTTCAGTCCAATAAAGGGTTAAATTTTAAACTGTTTTACTGTGGTTTTACTAAAAGCAGACCAGTATCACACAAAGGCATTTAGTTTAATACAATTTTCAATGTAGTAAAATTGCATAATATTTGTTGCGAACAAACGCGAAATAAACTGTCGCCGAGCAAAAATGAAGTTAAAAAAACGGTACAAAAGAAACTAGTTTCTCAGCTTTATGTTATGTATTTTCAACTTTGACTTTGTATTCTCGGAACGTTACAGCTCTCTTTTTATGTTTCTCAGGTCTTTGAAGGCAAAGACTAAAGAAATTAATTTATTATAAGATACAAATACATAGGCACCTCTGAACCTGTGTGAGCCTGAATTGTGACGGCATAGATTTTGATTGCTGTCGCCAAGCAAGCTAATTACCAAGCATGTAGCTAATAGGAAGAAAATTTAACTTGCCTTTCATTATTTAGATATCGAATTAAATAGGTACAGGCAAAGTAGATTCTACGAACTCACTTGCTTAGGCTGATACGTTTTGATAAAAATAATGCTTCACAAGGCAATGTATTGCACGTGGTGATTAATAACGTATGTAATACGAGTCTGTTTAGCAGAAAAGAATGTCAGCATATACGAGTCAACTCTAATTATGCCTGATAGACATTTTCTTAGGCGTGAATTCATTCTTCGCATCGTTTTGTACACCCTTTTGTAGAGCAACACTTATCCTACACAGCCAATATATATGCCGTCGTAAGTAGGTTCGTGAAATGAAGCTTGATTTCAGGAATTACCGAAAAGGCCTCCCGGGGCTGAAACGGACATCTCTCCGATTAATTGGTTAAACAAGTTATGCGGTTACAGGCAAAATTATCGCAGACAAATTAATACTAATCTCAGGTATAATATTTGACAGACAACCTTACGAAAGTAGCTTATCGAATTCCTAGTTTTTGCTTTTTGCTCGCAATATTAGATCATTCTCATTTATCTCAATGACGATCTGCCGGTAAACTTCGATAAGTAAGATTAAGAGTAAGATTTTTACTGTAATTGCTGCAGCTGCTGTTGCCACATTCAGGCTAAAATTTCATCCCCATATTCATTAGAAGAGTAAATGTTGTGTGAAAGGAGTCGGCGTGGAATAGAGCAGGAAATACCTTTAATTATACCGCCGCCGCGGGCCCCGATGCTTCTAACCACAAGCCTCACACAAGCCTATCGCAGGGTCGGAAGTCACGTTTCATCGAGTCGGGACAGAAAGAGATAGCGCAAGCCTACGATAGGCTTGTGTGAGGCTTGTGCTTAGTAGCATAGAGGACCTGGACACATGAACAAACATTACCGTCCTTTCTGCGCCAGCGAATAAAAAGTAAGTGAGACTTTTGGTAGATCATTAATTGACAGAAAATTGTCATGTCGTATTTATGTAATGTGGCCTTCATTTAAACTGCGACATACCTGTCTTAATAGGTAACCATGCAACGGTGGGTAATGAATGGTTCACAAGTGAGTAAGCTACGGCCTGGCTTAAGCCGTAGTGAAAATAGGTCAGAATTTCGGATAACATTCCACAATTGTTCCCCAATTTAGCTTTTCCGCAACCGATGCCAAGATTCAACTGATCCATCATCTTAATTATCTACAGTGATAAAAGTAATAGCTTGGCTGGCGTATATGTATACCAAATTAGTACATATTAGTGTTAGATTTTTAGTAAATATTTTTTTATTACTAGATAATGCACCTAGGTGAATAAGGTGAATAAAGATTTCTAAAAATAATTTTAATGCACCCAGATGTTTCAAGTTTACTAAACATGCTCAATGCACCTAGGCGAATCAGTTCAGGTGAATTCAGTTTACGGAGGGAACATTTCCAAGATAACAGCAATTATAATTGAAGTGTATTATTATCCTTGTCAAGAATTATGCATTGTTTGGTCATTTCCTGTTACTGATTTATTTATTATAAAACTAGCTGAACCGGTGAACTTCGTACCACCTAAAATTTTATTGTAAAATAAGTGTCGTATTGGCGAGAAAATGAATATTAATAATTAATAAAATATTTGGTCATTAAACAAAAGTCGTTAGCTTGTAGGTAAGTAAAAAAGATCCACTACTAACGCCATCTATACTTTGCATGGTAACTATATGCATAGCAAAGCTGTGGAACCTAAAGTCCGCAACCAACAAAGAGGTAAAATATTGTGTGCTTACCTATGAAATTGGCGAATTTTTTTACAGATTCAGGAGTTCATAATTCGAGTAATTCAATAGTTATTTCCAGTTCTTTTTATTGTTTTAAAATTAAATTCAATATTTTACATCTACTTATTAAATTTTCTTTTAATTTTCAGTTTGATGACTAAAATGTTATCTTCAAAATCAGGACTTCCTAAATGTCATCCATTTTCATGATAATATTTTTTTACAGCTTTTCAAAATATATAAAATTTTCTGTTAGCTAAATGTTGTCTCATTCATACACACACACACAAAGTTTATAAAATTAGGATCTGTCATTCCTAAAAAAAATACAAAAATGTTTGTACTGAAAATTGAGTTAACTTCAATTTCTCCATACAAAACGCCAATTTCATTTGTAAGGACCTAATATAATAACTAATTAATTAATGGCAAATGAGTTTGAATCTTCTATGGATACCTACGCCAACTAGCGTTAGGAAGCTGAGATTTTTTGTGTTGGAGGGGAAAAAAATGGAATAACCCATGCCCAGGAGTCAGACCTCCCTGCTATGTCCGGGTCCCCACATATTGAGCGGGCATCAGCTCGTGTGGTATACGGACTAAAAACAACCCCTTTGTGTTTACAGTTGTCTTACTAAGAATTAACTGTGAGCCATGGGGAATTATCTGTGAGTCATGGAGGAAGCTGAGACTTTTCCACTTCCACACCACAGGAAACATTATATGATTTTTTGACTGTTTCTCTGCGTTTTTGATTATTTTCTTTTTACCTTTACCTCCTCCAGACTAAAAAGAATAGATGTAAATAGGAATTTTTCAAATTGACGGGCCATTTAAGAGTTTCAGTAAGACTAACGTACAGCGATTCATTTTTATAAGTACATATAGAAGATAGAAGAAAGATGTATAAGATTTGGCTACTTCCGGCTTCTGCTGTCAGAATAAAATTAAAAAAGTTTGGTTTCGACTGTTTCCAGTACATAAAGGCTTTCCCCCATTCGTGGTGGCAGAGGCACATTATGCCCACGTTTAAAATTAATCAATACTCAAGTAATCAAGACTGGGGGGCTAGCCATAGTTTTCCATCACAGTTAGAACGTCCGTATAAGTACTTAAGAAAACTACTTATATATGGTATAAGGTATGGTACTTGGTCAACAACGGATTTGAACCCGCATATCTTGCGTGAGAAGCGAGCAGGAAAACACAAAATAATAATATTCATGGAAACGGAAGATGTCATTAATAAAATAAATGAAAATCGAACTTAGCAAACGGAATTTACTACGCTGAAGTAACGGAAGTCAAATTTGGGCGGGAAATGAATGGTAGTTGAGACCATAGTTGTAACGTTTTAATGTATGCATGCAAGTTTAGTGTAAGACAGCAACGCGTTTAGAATAAGTAAATGATTTGAAATTTCTTGGAATAATTGTTGGCCATCAACAATTATTCCAAGAAATTTCAAATCATTTACTAACGTTTGAACGCGGCGTGGCGCCACAAAAACCGTCGCTCGCTGCGCGGCCGGCTCGTGGCGGCGGGTCGCCTTACAAAAACATCATTATTTATGGCTTGGGTTCTCGAGAGTACTGCTTGAAATGTTGTTATTGTAGGAGCTCGTAAACTAAACATTCTAATGGCTTAAGCGATAATTGTATTTAAGACTCTTGTACAGTCATACATACCTGTAAACAAAGACTTCAGACATAAAATGGACTGAGGTCAATTTTTAATTCAACTGAACCTCCCTAATTTATTTATTTATAAGATTCATAAAAGTATATTACATAAAAAAAACTCACATTAAGAAGGAAAAATATTTAATTAAAAGCATTTAAACTTTCACTAACCTAAGTCAGTGCGCCGTAGTTATAAAAACAGATTATAATAGTAGTTTATGTGACTGCTGCATAATGCCTAATTATGTACAGTTACATACACTAGTTTATCTACACACACATATCATAAGCTCTCTTTGATGTGTTCAGGAACCGCATGTTTGACCAGCATTGTGGCTCTGCAATTGTTTAGCTTGTTCTGTAGTACCAACTTTACGCAGGCGGGCGTCGGCGTTCGAAATTTGAATGTCAGTACCAACTTCACAAACTAACTAGGGACGGCACGCAGGCAGGCGTCGGCGTTCGAAATTTGAATGTCATTATATGTAGAAAAACTACACATAATGACCATAATGTGTAGTTTTCCAGATACCAAACGAGTTTTTACCAAGTAGTTTAACTTAACCGCTTGCTTCACCTTTCGCGCCAATCGAACCTTAGTACGTTACCCGCGGCGCGGCAAAAAAATCGTTGATTGCAATAAAAAACACGCCATCGCCGGCCCGCTCGCTGCGCTACGGCTGGCCTTACAAAAACATTATTTATGACTTGGGTACTCGAGACTACTGCTTGAAGTATTGTTATTGTTACTGCTCATAAACTAAACAATATAATAGTGTTAATGTTGATTGTATTCAATACTCTCGTACAGTCATACATAGCTGTAAACATAGACTTCAAGCGTAAAATGGTCTAGGGTCAATATAAAAATATATGTATATCTAAAAAAGTAAATCGATAACCTACTCATTTTATGTCTTTAATAGATTTCTGTATTCATAATACATATCGAAAAGTGAATAGCTGATAGCTAAATACTTATAATATTTAATATTTTGCACAGATTCAAATCACAACACACACTGCTCGCGAGGTGACTGGCGTCGCATGTCGTGATCCGGCTTGATTGCATCATTTTGTTTTAAGCGCTGTGATTGGTTGATATGTTGTCGTATGTTTAAATGACGCTAATATCACTGAGAACGAGACGGAGTACGTTCCTTATAGCCTAAGTCATTGGTGTAAAAGAAACAAAAGGTTTTGTTACTCTTGTCGTCGCGCAAAGCTTCTGGGTACTCTGAGTACCCAATGGCAATCTACGGTAGAAAAACGCTTGGGTACTCAGGGTACACTCGGCGCCACGAATAAAGAGCTCTCGGAGAAACTGGCGGGGATTACTGCGCATGTGTACAGTCGCGGCATAATTCCGAAGTGCGTTTTTAGGGTTAGTGTGAAGGAATGAGTGTTCAGGACTTTCTTCACTTCTATTTTTTCTCTGTTTGATATTTTGTTGATTGGGATATTAGCCGATGTAAATAATGGACTTTGTGTCAAATAAACTATAGGTACTCTCTATTGACAACATTTGTTAACGTCAAGGTTGAAACCTATATATAAATAACCCCCTAGCATAGAATGCCCCTAGTCACTAGGGCCTAGTGAATATAGATACTTGTAGTAATAGTCCTGCAAACTCTTTTCTTCCCGCTGACTAATAATTTGTAACAATTAAACCACAATTAAGTTTTTCATCAGACTTCTTCATCAGTATTTCATCAGACTCTTTTTTGATATAACAGTTCACATCGTAAACCATTTTTCTAGCTTGCCTAGTCAGTACTTTATTTTTCGGCATTTTCGACCGGGGCGAAAGATAACGTTGGGTAATATTGTATGCGACTGTACTCAAGAAGCTTCGAGACGTGCTTTCGATGCGGGCATCGGGAAGCGACTGATCAACGAATCAGGTGCCGGCGCTGACTACCGCCCCCGTCGCTCCTCACTTCCCCGCGCCAAACACTTGTGAAAAGTGACTACTGCGCATTCAAGGACAAAGCTCTTTAGTCGTGGCGCCGAGTATACCCAATGGCAATCTACGGTAGAAAAATGCTTGGGTACCGGGGATACCCACGGTGAAGCAATCGGATAATGCTGATCGTAACGTGCGGTTTTTGAACGCAGTAAAGAGGGTTTATGATAGGTGTGTAGATAAAAAATAAAAAACGCTTTCATTGACGCATCTAATGTTATCGTACTTAAAAATTAAGCCCCGTTCACTTAAAACGAGATGGAATACGGTCGTTACGGACAAAGTCAATAGTGTAAAAGAAACAAACTATGACTCTATGCTTTGTATCTATGGTTGGGGAAGTTCTATTGTAGATGTGCAATCTATCCGACAAAAAAAGATAACGGTATACTGGATTGAAAACACTTAGACTTGTTCAGTACCTATCTCAATATAGTGTATGTTAGAGAGAGTTTGTACGTAAAATACAAATTGTAGGCAAACTGATCTAATCTCTGGGGATCAGTGTTCAAAAATTGCTGATAAGTGAAGTCGATATTTATTTCCATTATATTTATTATCATCGTGAAATCATCAGCATCGCCGCCTGTGCTTGCCGCGTGGATGCCAAAGTCTTTGGAACACGGTGAAACTTCAAGTCGGCCATTACAGTCGCATGATTTATCTTCGTTCATTATTAATTAAGTAAATAATAAAAATTATCTACGTATTCATTATGTCAAAAAAATCATACCTAAGTGGCGCACAAAAAAGATAGAAAGCTATAGCGCGAACTTTTACCGTTGAAGAAATAAATAGTTATCCTGATTCGTCATCTTCAAGATCAAAATACGTCTGAAGATCAACTGGAACAAGTGGAATTGTAAAAAAAAACCAATAACCCGACTGCATTTTCAATCTTTCAGTATCTTTTTTTATTTATGAATTATGAAACCCTTTATTTTGATACCCCACTCGAAAGATTTAAAAAAATAAGACATATAATATGTCACGAAAAACGGCTATTTTTATTTTTTATTTTGCTACTCACAAGCTAAAATCCATCAAGCCGTTTAGGCTATAGAGCGTGCCAAAGAAATATTCATACATACACTTGAAAAATATAACCCTCCTTCTGGCGCAGTTCTGGCTGTTGAGGTGAGGGGCGCCGCATTCGCCCATCGTCTTCTGGCGGGGTAGCGGAACTAGCGGGGTAGCGGGCGGCGCGGAATAGCATCGGGCCGCCCGGATACCTTAGAAATTAGGTGTTTTTTCGAATTTACTGAAAAATGGAAACAAGCTAATTGATAAAATTAAAGGATTAATACGGAGCTCT
The DNA here is from genome assembly GCA_949825045.1 of Argyresthia goedartella. Taxonomy (NCBI): domain Eukaryota; kingdom Metazoa; phylum Arthropoda; class Insecta; order Lepidoptera; family Argyresthiidae; genus Argyresthia; species Argyresthia goedartella. The sequence goes on along the minus strand of OX463812.1, from coordinate 25,719,231 downwards.
AAAAGATGAAAATTTAGGTATAAAAAATATGAGAAAAATCTGTAATTTTATATTAAAATTATTGAATCTCCTTTTAAATATAGACTATGTTCAGGATTTTTTACGATCGAGCCAAATTAATCCAATCGCGTAACGGCATATTATTTAACTAGATGATCTCTTTTTACCTATGAATTTATTGGAAGTAATTTTATATTTTTTTTGCCAAAGCTCTCTTCAGTGGTTTTGTGTGATCTTGGGCCTTAAGAAAATGATAACCAAACACCAGATGCTGAACCCTCCACTTCAAGCAACTGTGCGAGCTAATTACGACATGTTCGGGGAATGTAGCCCCTGATATGAGTGATAGTCCGCGCACGAACTGCGATTAAATTTTCCGGGATATTTGGATTCGAAAAGGCCCAGAGTAATTTCAAAATAAAAACTGTGATTTCTCCGAGACTTCTGCTAGTTTTCCAGATTATACTGGTTTAAAAAAAAAACAGACAATGGAGTTGGCCGGTGCAAGCTAATCATAGGTGGCGCCACGTGCAATTGGTTCCTTTATCCAGTTGCCACTTTCAACGATCGACTAATTTCTGGAACTTTTTCTGTGATAATTGGTTATCGGAATTTATTTACTATACAACAAAAGTAATTTTTCGTGTATATGATATAATGTCATGTAATTACTACTATACAACTTCATTTTGTATTTTTGGTAGCGGTTTTTTTCAATACACAGCACATGACTGGCGATTGAACACACTGTACTGGTAACACAGAAGCGTGACTTTGACGTTAGGGGAACCTACCGATACTAGCGCCACTTTGACAGTTGTCAACCCGATTGTCTTAAAATATCTTCATCCTTAATTGACGAATGGCGAGTCTATAGAAAGAAGATGGCTCCTAAATTCAATGTCGAAAGAAACTGTGTCAGTCCCATTTTTCATCAGGCGGGTGGTAGACAAAGCTTAGTCAGCGTTTATTAGTTCGCTCCGGCCGCAATGCGCACAAGCACGCATCGAATTTTTGTATTTATCAACCTACTTCAAAAAGGAGGAGGTTCTCAATTCGTCTGTTTTTGTTATGTTTGTTACTCGATTACTCTATCAATTATGAACTGATTTTGATGACACTTGTTTTGATTGGTAGGTCATGCTTCAGAGGTGGTCCCATATAAATTTTATAAAAAAGAAAAAATTCGGTGCTTTTGAAAAAATCAACAAATACAAAATAATAAAAATGAATTTTTGGTTTTTGATTCCGTGCAGCAAACTTTTTCATGAGGACTTTTCATGTATATGTTACCGGCACTCTGTATAATCCGGTATTATATATAATCCCTAGGTAATATATATAATGCCTAAAACGTGCAGGTAATGTATGAAATATAATTTGTTTTATAATTTGCCTAGGTATTACATATATTTATATATAATATATTACCGAATGCGCAGCCTGTAATGTATGTAAAAGCGTAAAACTCCTAAGCTACCGCAGTGTTTTGCCCCGATATTCTACATAATCCCTGGTATTCTTTTAAGTAGGTATTCTATATAATTCCTGGGTATTTTATATGTTACCTAGGTAGAGTATGTAATGGACATTAATATTGATCATATTTCATATGTACATTGCCTGAAAACCCCAGGTATTATATATATTGCCTAGGTATTATATAGAATACTACAGATTGCCGGTAACATATAAACTTCGAAGAAATAGGACTTGAACTTTAAGTCAGTTTTTTGAAGTTTGTCAATTATTAAATGTTACTTTTGAGGAACCCACTGGTCACTAAAAATAATAAAATTGTATCGATCACTTTTTACTTTTCAAAGGGGCCCACAATTCTTGTGTGTCCTAGGGCCCCCGCAAAGGTTAAGACGGCCCTGACTGTACGTCGATATTATGACGTGCTGTAGCATTAACGTGTTAATAACGCAAGATAGTATCCAGTGCTCTTCTTTTCATAAGTATTATTGGTTTGCAGCCCATCCTGCTTATTTCGTTTCTTACTGAACTTTGTGAATAAATACGGGAAATTAGCAGCAGAGAGTACCTACCTCCTGGAAAAGACTAATCCCACCAAAAACATTCTGTAAAAAACTAGCCAAGTCTCGGTGGAGCTGCTTGTTTATCTCTAAAAAGTAATGAAATCTAGACAAAGTCGTGCCAAGTCTAAGGTTCCTTACTGCGATTTCTTTATTATAAGTGATCAAACTAACTTACCAAGTGAAGTTCGATCATTATTATATGAGTCGCTTAATTCGAAGATAAAATTATAACACCAGGTAGTCTACTAGCAACTATTCGCATATTAAGAGTAAGTTAAATCGATTTTTAAATCAATAAAGTATTTTTGTACTGCCGGTTTCGCCTAGCCTACAGTGGCGCCATGTTTTCACTTCATTCTTTTCAGAGAAACAAAACTTTCTTCGTGGGCTGTGTGGTTAATCCACTCTAGGGAGGGCGGGTAATTATATCTTCGAATTAAGACGATACAAAACAAAAATGGGGTTTATTTCAAATCCATTTACTCCACTTTAAAGTCATCTACAGATTTGATTTTTGGGTTAACGTTTATTGAGTATTTGATTAAGATTCTCACGAAAGGAAAACGCGATTGAATACAATTTTCTCGATAGAATTTAATTACGAAAATACCTCTAAATTGTTTTATTTTTTCCTGTAATTCTGAAATCCTAAATAATTTCATTGCGGAATTGCATTCAAAATGTAGGTATTATGTATTCGTAAATTCTCCCGAAAAATATTTTTGAAAAAGTAATGTGGTTTATTTTAAAACAATTTTTCTGTGGTTTGGCGCCACGTTATCTTAGTTTGAGTCAAGCGCATTGTTTACGCTCTCTTTTTATCCTATGTGGTAGTAATTAACGCTGTCACTTTCGTTTAGATTCGTATTCCCACCCAGTTAGCCCGTGACCTCTGTCCGAGATAGTCCTGTGTCGGTAATCGGTCTCGGAAGTTTTTAATAAGTGAATAAATAACGTTCAGGTTTTAATTACATTGTCGATATGGGGAATAGAAACAGAATCAAACGAAAAGTAAACAAAACCAACCACTTGAAACATCTAAGAGAAAGTGCTCGTCAAATGAGGGAAAATAAAAAGTAAGTATTCATGTCTTTATATTCATCCCATGTTCGATGCATAAAACGTGTAGGTAGAGATATTTGAAGAGACCTACATCATAGAACATATTTTTCTTAGGGCAAACCTCGAAATCACGTAATAAACATCAGCTGTTTCATAGAAGTGCAATACCTACCTAATGGGCGGAAATGTAATGAGGAGCTGGTATTTTTTTCGCGTTTTCATGGTTGGTTCCAAAAAATATTGTCTATAGAATTGACTTTGTGAGCGTAGGTATTTTCGTGGAAAAAATAATTGAAATGTAGAAACTGATTCTGTAAATTATAAATATTTTGAACTTTGTCGCGTCGTTGCGTTTGTTGAAAATTTTATTTTACAGAGCAAATCAATCCGACGAAATGACAGCGCCAGGACTGACATTAGAGCATGCATGCGAAACAGCAGCGATGGAAAACAAAACGATGGAGTCGCCATTATTATATTTAAATTTGGGCGACCAACAATGTCCAACTACCAACTTTTTGGAAAAAAATGGGTAAGCAAACTATATGCCTTAATTAATCTCGTAAAATAAAATTTCTTGATAAATGTTCTGGGAGTCATGCGTTGTTTTGCCGGAAGAAATCTCTTTTTAGAGATAAGCTCGCCTTTGTACATATGTTTTCACTTAATGAATCTTTTTAAATAACTGTGTTCAATAAGGAATTATGAATTAATTAAGTGTAAAGTTTAAACAATGACTTTGTAATTATCACATGTGCGAATAAGTTTAATAAAGCATCTTCATGGAAAATATATTTCAGATAGGAAACCAATAAAAAAAAAACAATTCAAACCTTATCATGTATGTAGCATATTTTGTAGGTTTTAATCATTTCTTACATTGCTACTTTCGTTTTGGTTTTCATTGAATATTTAGATACAAATTTTATTTTACAGCGCAAACCAATCCGACAAAATCACAGCACCAGAGCTGACTTCGTATACATGCGAAACATCAGCAACAGATGAACAAAATATAGATGCGCCAATGTCATATTTAAGTTTGGACGATCAACAATTTCCAACTACCAAGTTATTGGAAAAAAAAAGGTGACTAAATTATTTTGTAACTTATTTTAAGTCTCCCCAAATTATCGTGGAAAATTGCGAATTTCTTGCCAATTTATAAAGAGAAGAGCATTCAAGGATTATAAGTGGTGGCAAAAGGAATGTAGCACTGCACAATCTTAGCTTTAAACACTCAGTCTTTGCCTTAACAGCTACATGGGTGAAAGTCAGACACATAAAACAAATTTTACGTAATTCAGCAGTTTACCGATTGTGGAATGCCTATGGTCCCACTTAGATTTTTTGCAATTCAAATACCTAGTAAAAAAAATTAAAATATTCATAAGTAATTTGCTTTCAATAGTTACCGTTTTATTTATTTTTAGGTTAAAAAGGTTTTGGTGGGCTTCAACTATATGAAATAGAGACTGAAAATAATGATGTGAGTTATGATTTTTCGAAGATTGAATCAGGATCAGGAATCTGTTTTTTTGTCATCTATCACATCTGTGGTCAATAACTGGTCTATTTTGTTCTGTAGTTAAGTATAATTCTACGAAAAAAAAAAACTGAGTGTTTCTGAACTAAATATGTGTTATTTATCTTGTTTCAGGATGTAATAGACAGCAGTGTTACTGGTCACAGAATAATTGACATTTTTTTTTTTGATAAACTATTTGAAATATCTATACAATGAAACTGGTATCAGAAAAACAGTCTTGCCTGTCATCGGAATTTTCATTTGTATGCTTACTATGTAAAAAAGATTTCACCATAAAGAATTCATCAGAAAATTTAAATAAAATGGCAGTTTCGGGGATGATAGCGGCAGGGTGTGGTAATGCTCAACTGAATCAATTATCGGCATCTCTTGATTTACCAGCCATGACTAGTTATAGATACAAAAAAGCCCAAGATGAGGTTTTTGATGAATGGGAAGTGACAGCGTGGGAGGAAATGAGAAAGGCTGGCGAACGTGAAAAAGAAGCAGCTTTGAAAGAAGGAAGTGTCACCAAGGACGGAATACCCATAATCGATGTCATCTTAGATGGTTACTGGTGCAAACGCTCATACAAGACTAATTATGCCGCATTATCAGGTGCTGCGGCCATCATTGGGAGACGATTTGGTCAAGTTCTATATATGTCTGTTAAAAATAAATATTGCCTCATTTGTGCTAGAGCAGATAAAAGGAAAGAGAAAGTGAAAGACCACGAGTGCTTTAAAAATTTCAGAGGGCTTCCGCGTCCATGGAATCTACGATAACTGCTGAGGGATTTAAAAGGTCAATAGATATGCATGGTCTTATTTATGGAAGATATATTGCAGATGGCGACAGTAGCACTTATGCAAAAATTTTGGACACACGGCCATATCCTTCGATCACTGTTGAAAAGATAGGCTGTAGAAATCATATACTAAGAAATTTTTGTAATAAAATGCAAACAATAAAAACAGATATTGCATATAAGTTAGCAGAAAGAAAATTGATAACTACTGAAAAAATTATGAGCACACGCAAGTACATCTGTGATGCCATAGGTTTCCACGGTGATCAAGGTAATAAATCTGAAGGTATCAAAAACTTGCACAAAGATGTGACAGTATCGGTTTGTCATGCTTTTGGATCCCATGGAGAGTGTAACAAAAACATTTGCAGCGATGAAACAGCAAAAGATAACAAAAATATGTTCAACAGCCAACTATGGCAACGTATTAGATACTTAGTGGGAAATGTTGCGTCGCAATCAAGAAGTCTTATTGAAAATGTAGACAGCAATGTCGTGGAAAGATTTAACGGAGTTATCGCAAAATTTGTTGGTGGAAAGAGGGTGAATTTTGCTCTCAAGCGTTCTTACCAAGCCAGATGTGCGGGAGCAGTTTTATCATTCAATTCTGGCAAAATATTGACAAGGGTCAGTCAAAATATTCATGATCAAAGTCCTTTAGCTAAGATCAAAAAATATGAAGAAGCAGTAGAAAATAAAAGAGAATACAACCGGACATTAAAAAGAAAAAAAAAACGAAAGTTGATAGCTAGAAAGATAAACTTTGATTATGGGGAAAATGTCAGTAAGCCTGACATGGATCCTGGTACTTATGAGCTGGCGAACTCAACGTTTTTGAAAAACCTAGAAAAAACAGAGGAAGAACGCAATGATATAGAACAAAGGACAATATTGCAAAGTGACAGTGGGGAATGGCTAGAACTACGGCGAAATCTGTTAACTGCCTCAAACTTTGGCAGAGTAGTAAAAGAGTAAAAAACCGGTCAAGTGCGAGTCTAAATCGCGCACGAAGGGTTCCGTACCACCGTTCAATGGAAGCGATGGTGTGGAGTGAATAGTTTGGATTTGACACAGCAAAATATTGTTTACAAAGTTATTGGTGCGGTTACTTTCACACTCCATGTACGTAACCAGGTGCATCCATAAGTTTGTATGTGGTATTGAAAGAATTGTTGAATGGGAGCCCCCTTAAATATTTATTTTATCCTGTTTTTTAGTATTTGTTGTTATAGCGGCAACATAAATACATAATCTGTGAAAATTTCAACTCTCTAGCTAGCTAGGTTCTTGAGATATAGCCTGGTGACAGACGGACGGACGGACGGACAGCGGAGTCTTAGTAATAGGGTCCCGTTTGGAACCCTTCGGGTACGGAACCCTAAAAACTAATAGTTGTGCTAATATAGTACAAAGCATGCTGTACAGGTCAAACATTGACTATGTGGCCTCCATAAACCATGGAAGGAAACATGAGAAAATGCCCTTACAGGAATTATCTGGCCTAATAAATCAAGAAATAAACGGTTGTGGGCTTTTTATCGACGAAACCTACCCATTTCTTGGTGCAACGCCAGATGGCATCACAGAAGAAATGCTGATAGAAATTAAATGTCCCATAGCACCATTCAAAATAGGAATTGAAGCTGCAATTCAAGAAGGGAAAATGCATTTCTGGCGTTGTAATAAAAAAACAGGACAGGTCGAAGTCAATGAAAAATCTGACTGGTATATACAAGCCCAAGGGCAAATGCACATATGTAAAAGAGACAAATGCTTGTTGGCAGTTTGGTATGGCAAAAACAAAATAAAAACACATACAATTTGCAAGGACGACAAGTTTTGGAAAGATAAAATGGAGCCAAAGTTATTGTCTTTTTATTTTGACTGCCTCTTACCAGAACTGGTGGATCCACGGTATACAAGAAATCAGACGATCCGTGATCCAGAATACGTAATCAAAAAAACTATTGGCAATGTTCCGAGCAAAGAGAATAAATCATGCAGCGCAAATGTTTCAGATGAACAATTTAATGAAGACGAGAGAACTGTTACTGTAGTCCCAGAAAAAAATTGGATTGTTATAGATTTTAGTGACTTTTAAATAAATTATATTATATAAATTATAATTATGATAAACGCTGTTTTTAATTTAAAAGAAAAATTCATAGCAAAATTAAATTTGTCAGATATTCATATTCATATTCATATTCATTTATTTGCATATAACATGCACAATACACACTACAGGTGGAAAATGTATGTAGGGTACATGCACCCTGACAGGGTATAACAAATTTATCTACACATACACATAACTTTTACATTGACCCGATCAGCTGTTCACAGGTTAAAGAGACTAAATTTATTTTCCTAATAATTTTTATCTTCGAAGAATTCCTGCAGCACGTAGTAGCATTTTTCGGCGAGGTAACATTTTAAAAGTTTTTTAAATTTTGTTAAATCTTCCATTTCCTGGAGATTTTATTCTCTTAACCCTTCCCTTGCTTCCTCTCTCAAATTCGTATCTAGGGCCTAGAGTCTCATAGGTGTCGCAGATCGCGATTTTCGAGCCTCTAAATCATTACAACTACTAAATTATAAGAAACAAGCGATATATATTTGTAATATAGGCCAGGATTGGTTCAGTAGTGTAGGTGGTATACAAGAATTTATTCTGAGAATAGGGAAATTTACCGTACAAGTATACTTTTTTATATTTTTACTCGTTTGCAAAATGCCCCATCAGAAGCGAGTCATGAAATATAAACATATATAGCTCGAGAGTTTTATGTTATCATTACTAAATAAAGCAAAAAACTAAATAAAGTTTGCTAATAATAATTAAGTATAATTAGCGGGAATACTAACCTAAACCTATTATATTTTTGGCGACTCCATGCCTCCTTTATTCTAAAGCTTTGAAACACCGCCGGCCTGCCGCGCCGCCTTGCCGGCTCGCTGACCGCTTGCGATGTATTCATCGGGGGGCGCTCCCCGCGTTCTTGGTTAAACCACGCCCCTCGAGCTTTGATTTATTATTTACATATCACCTTAAGCGACTCATATAGTAATGATCGAACTTCACTTGGTAAGTTAGCTTGATCACTTATTTTATTTCTTCGCTTAATTCTCAATATAATTATAACACCAGGTAGATGTTTAGAGGAGAAAGATCTTGTGTAAGTAAATAAACATTAATCAATTGTATAAATTGTAATTAGCAAGCGTTAGGTAGGTATAACATAAATGGTACTTAACTAAGTACATAATAAAAAACAAAAAAGGTCTATCACCTTAAATAAATATAACGTAAATGGTACCTAACTAAGTACATATGAAAAAACAAACAGAATTATTACCTTGCATCAAATATTTGATGAGAAGCAAGCGGAACTAGCAAAGTTATTTTGGTCAATCAGGGACCTATTATAGAATCTCGCAAAAGTGTTAGATGTGTCGGTCCAGCCAGCCGTCTTTCGTATGACGTCAACGCTGACGCCGGCGGCGGCAGCGGCCGAGGTGGCGGCGTGGCGCGTGCTGTGCGCACTGAACACGGACACATCCACACACACCACTTGCGGACAAGACTTGTTTGATCCATTTACTGATGGTTTGACTCGAAGCTGCCTTGTGTGGTCGTTTGTACGTTAGTAAAAGGGTGCCTGAACTAACAGCTCTGATATTTTCTGTCAAAAATATATAATCTTTTAGAGCTGTAGCAGGACATATTTGTGGTTTTTCTACAAAATATTCAATACGGGTTGTTAGCGGCCTATTGCTGACGTTTTAATAATATCTGTTATTATAATCTTGATACCATTATCTAAAAACAAAATGTTTTCCAGTTTAATCAGGGAAAGGGTTTGTACTAAAAATCACTATTTTTTTGTTATTTGTTCTATAGAAAGATCTGTATTAGGATACCAGTCTGCTACGTGATTCAACACTACTTGTGGATCCCATGTAAAGCTATACTTAGGTTTATTAGGTTTAAGTTTATAAGCACCTTTCATTAAACGTTTTATACAATCGTTTGATCCAACTTCGTTTTCCAATAAAAACGATAAAGCGGAGCGATGGCTGTTTAATGAACCATGCGAACAACCCTTTTCGTAAATTTCTGAAAGGAACAATAATACTGCTGTTTTTGACCATAGATAAGTATCAAAATGATTTGTACTACAAAACTCCCACCAGAGCTTGAGTGTGACATTATATTGCTTGATAGTGGCTTTAGCTAGTGAGGCTAGTTGCAGCGTCAGAGCCTCTGGCGGAGAGCCGATCGGAAAGCAGCGCGGCACCCAGGGTAAGGTTCGCATGTAGGCGGTGGTGCTCCCTGAAATGGGATTGCAATAAATGATCATTGGGGTTCAGATATAGGATGTCTGATACAAGCAACTCTTTCATCAGTGGGAACCAAGGTTGAGATGGCCAATTTGGAAAAACTAGAATACCAGTTGCTTCATCATCAATAATTTTTCTTAGGCATTTTAAAATGAGAGTGAACGGTGGAAATGCATAAAAGAATATCGAATCCCATTTGATTGTAAATGCATCCACAACTGCAGCGTCTGGATCTGGTTTCCATGAAATAAATCTTTCGCATTTAGCATTTATGCGAGATGCGAAAAGATCAATTTCAGGATGTCCGAATCGTCGAGTAATTGATTGAAATGCCAGATCCGACAACTCCCACTCAGTGTCAGGATTGATCTTTCTCGACTCTGAATCCGCAAAATTCTCTCTCGTATTTACATAATTATGATGCGTATAACCAAATATTGCGTTTTTCGCACCATTGCCAGATGGATCTAGCTAAATTATTTAAATGGGGAAATTGTATCCCACCCATTTACGTAGCATATGGCTGTTGTGTTATCGATGCGTAACAATATTGCGCAATCAGACTCGTCACTTGCTAAACTCTTTCAACCCAAGAATACGGCCAGCAGTTCCAAATAGTTGATGTGGTGTTTTTTCTCAGTGGTTTTCCACATACCATTTACGTTCTTATCACCACATACTGCACCCCAACCTGTTCCGGAAGCGTCAGTGTAAATTTCAAGCTTGTGTTCTAAAGATCTCATAGGACTGTATGTTTTGTAAATATTAGACTTCCACCAATTCAAGTCCTCTAAAATATCGTTTGGCAGATTTATTTTTGATTCATAAGTACCATTATGTTTTTGCAGTGCAAGGTAGTTTTGTCGCTCTAAGACTTTAGTGTATAACCAACCATATTGAACTCCGGGACAGCTGCGATAAGAACACCGATCAACTGGGCAAATTCTCGTATTGTTCATCTTGGAAGAGATGAAAATTTTCCCACCAATTGAGCAATATTGTGACGCTTATCAATAGGTAAAGAGATGGACATACAACTTGCATCCATAACAAAGCCTAAAAATTTGCAGGACTTTTGAGGCACTAATGATCTTTTTTCGTGGTTAATTACAAAACCTAGACATCTCAATAATCTCAAAGTCTCATTTACATTACTTAAGCAATCTTCGTAGCTATCGCCAATACAAAGTATGTCGTCTAAATATATCACAGATTTGTTACCACGACTTCGTAAGTAGGTCATTACCTCCTTCATAAATTTTGTAAATACCCAGGGTGCGACTGACAAGCCATAAGGTAGGGCGTTGAATTCGTATGTATTATTTTTTCCAGAATCTGCTTTAAATTGAAATCGTAATTATTTTTTGTGTAATTTATGTATAGGGACAATAAAATAGGCCTCTTTTAAGTCGATAGTCGCTAAAAAACCGTCTTGCGGTATTAGTTTTGCTGCTGCACGATGATCTTCCAATTTAAAATGTGACAGTGAGATAAATTTATTCAGGCTCTTTAGGTTAAGAATGAATCGTTTACCGCCATTTTTCTTGGGTGCAAGGAAAACTCTCGATAAAAACTGAACTGCAGATGGGCAGCAGATAGATGTGGCTCCTAAATGTTTTAGTTTATCAATAGCTACTACCATGTCTCGATTTTCATCGAGTGATAATTTACTGTTTGGAATTACTGTTTGATGTACCCCACGAGAAAAAGGGATAGGATATCCGTCTTTAATCCAGCCAAGAACTACCTTGTTGTTTGTGATGTTTAACCAACAATTATAGTAAAAGTTTATTCTTCCTGCATGTACCTGTGCTAATGCTGGGTTGCACGGGGCTTGTTGAATGGTTTCGTCTGATGTGTTGGCGGCCGACGGGCCGGCTGAGGTGGCTTCCTGTGACCTCCCCGCCCCCCCCTGTTCGACGGGTACCGAGGAGGTCCTGTCCAGTTTCCCTGAGGAGCAGGGCGAACTACCGTAGATTGAGGAGCTGCAGGTTTCGGAACTTGAGTTGAGGTCACCTTCTTGATTGACTGACCCTGTTTCTCAATGGCTTTGCTAGCCTTTATTTTCTCCGCTAGGCTGTTACCAAACAACAAGTCATCTCGCTCAGCTTCCTGAATTACAGTAGTTATGGTTTTTTCTAAAATCGGTGCTATGGGTTTCATTCTATCTTTTCTATGAATGAAGTGTAGATCCGACAAAATACGACAGCTATCGCTTAGGTATTTCAAAGCGACTGCTTTGTTAGCGTTTTTGAGTAACTCGTCCATAGCTCTGTTAATGACAGTGATACCTATGCCGAGTTGTTGTTGCACATGGACTAGCTTCTTGTCACGGTTACGGACCATTTCCGAGACAGCTGCGGATATCTCATCATTAAGGTTTGGTGCTTTTACAATTCTGCAATTATCAGGAATCAGGTATTCATGCATGATTTTTGTTTTCATCTCTGACACCATGCCTTTTTTTAACAGGGGCAGCTATAATTTGGCTAGGCTGTCATGTATACCAGCACCAAATTCTGGCGAATCAGATGTTGCTTCACCTAATGCTGACAATAGGTCCGGGTCCAAATCTAACTCGGCCTCATCTGCATTTGCGACGATGGCTTCCGAGTTTGTTTCAAGGAGACTATTTTCATCCATATTACGTAGGTCATTCTTAGGGTCTTGAATCGGTATGACCTCGCCAAAATTCCCATTGGTATGTAAAACACAATACAAACTTGTTGTATCACCCGTCAAATAATAATCATATTTACGAGGGTATACAGAGAATAAATTGCGCGCAATCCACTTTGTCTCGTCGTGTGTCGAAAAAAGGTTGATTGATAAACCTTCATTGTATCAACAAAGGAATTATGGTAAACTCGCGGTCGACCATATTTTTTGTGGTTAAGTAGCACTTTGTTTATGTAAAACATAATCCATGGTTAACTCGCAGTTAACCATGTTATTGCGTTTGACTCGCAGTCAAACGCAATCTCGTGAACGACTCGCAGTCGATCAAAAGACAAAGAAATGTTGAAAAACTAACCTTCACCATTTTCATCATCCGAATATATCACTCGTTTTTTACGTCCACGATCACTTTCTTCTAGTTTCCGAAGCTTTCGATGGTACCTATCGATTTTTTCTTGAGTTGTGCGTTTCGGCATTTTATTTATTTTTGCGCATGCGACACGTGCGTTAGTTCCTTCGCAAAATAGAGGAATGAAGTGAAAACATGGCACCACTGTAGGCTGGGCGAAACCGGCAGTACAAAAATACTTTATTGATTTAAAAATCGATTTAACTTACTCTTAATATGCGAATAGTTGCTAGTAGACTAAAGGGACTACCTGGTGTTATAATTATATTGAGAATTAAGCGACGAAATAAAATTATAGTTAATGTTGTATGACTTGGCCGTTGAACATTCCTTATACGTTAGTGGGTACAAGTAAATTTTGTTAACACGTAATGTTTTATCTGTTGTAACTACGAATGTTATATCTGTTACTCTCAATGTCAATAAAAAATAAGTCATGGCAAAGTTATTTTTATTTTACATACTAATTTGCTTATAATAATAATATCTTGAACACTATTTACACACATTGATCTAGCCCCAAACTAGGATTCCCTGTATCTTGGGTACTAGACAACGATACACATACTTATATAGATAAATACTATACTTAGATAGATAAACAACCATGACTAGGGTACAAACATCATTTATCATTTATCATCAAACAACAAATATTTGCCCCCACCGGGACTTGAACCCGGGACCCTTGGCTTCGAAGGCAGGGTTACTGCCGACTCGGCCATTCGGGTCGTCGCGTCGTGAATAGAATTCCTTTGTATATCCTTAACGAGCAGCACAAAACGAACACGGAACGACGAACGTGTCCCTATCAGGAAACTTGCAGCGTGTAATTTATTGTAATTAAATACGACGTAGTTCAAAATTGACGTGTATCCACTAACGTATAAAGAATGTTCAACGGCCAAGTAACATAACATTAACTATAATAATAAAGAAATCGCAGTAAGGAACCTTAGACTTGGCACGACTTTAACTAGATTTCATTACTTTTTAGAGATAAACAAGCAGCTCCATCGAGACTTGGCTAGTTTTTTACAGAATTTTTTGGTGGGATTTCACTTATTTTTGTAGAAACATGGGCATATTGATTTATTTTATTAGATTTTCGGGAGATATCCGGGAGATATGAAAACGGTATACACCGAATCTATACCAAGAGAAAACCAAGCTCTTGGTTTTTTTATCAGGGTCACCAGGTACTCCAGATCTTGGATTATCCTAGTTTTTATAGTTTTCCCTTTATGTGGCCTTTAAACCCTAACTCTGTACACCAAATTTCAGCTCTCTGAGTTTATGGGAAGTACTAGTTCTATTCTGATGATCATGAGTGAGTGAGTGAGTGTCATAAATGCGAAACTCTGATTTCGCTTAACTTCGGAATTAAATGGCCTACAGACTTGAAATTTTGGACTTTAAGTCTGTGATTATAGCTTACTGGATGAAGAAAATTTCTGCGTTCTGGTCTTATCCAGAGGTTCTCAAATAGGGGCCTGAAAATGCGGTGAAATGGTTCCAGTAAAGGGTGGTACGGCAATGTTTGCTTCGCGCTCGTGCCCCCTGATCTAATATATTAGGATTGATCATCCTATTAGTAATGGTAACTCAATATCCTATTATCGCTCCGTCGTTTGCGTATTTTTACTAAAAAGAATATCTAGCTGCTAATCTTTTACGTTACACATTTTCTACTCCTCAGCGTGGTGATACGAAATATCCCTAGAAACGGGTCTTAAATCATCGACCATATGTTTCAGTCAACCTAGTTAGGGTTCTGTACCCAAAGGGTAAAACAGGATCCAATTACTAAAACTCCGCTGTCCGTCCGTCCGTCTGTCACCAGACTGTATCTCAAAATCAACCAATTAATTTAGCATAATAACTTAACTACGGATATCACAAGCATTATTGTATCACATAGCTAGCCACCGCTCACAATGATATCATGTTGTATTTTTAATTAATTTATAGTGAGTTGGCGAGTTTATTTATTTATTTTCTTTATTTAGGACATCAACAGCAAATTACAAAGTAGTACTTAACATCAAAATTAAACATAAGTATTGCCAATGTTGGTACCTGAAATACAGGACTACCTAGTTCGGGGCCAGCAAACCACTGTACCTATTAGCGAAACAAATGTATCAGTAATTGTAATATTATATACTAAGCTTAATTTTGTAAAAACAAAAAATAAAAAGTTCAAATAAAAATAAGTTCATGAACCTTGATAGTTAGACCATTGAAATTTTCACAGATGATGTATGTCTGTTGCCGCTTTAACAACAAATACTATAAAACAGAAAAAAATATGATTTATCTGTAAACCACGTACAAACTTATGAATGGGCCTAGTTACGTACATGGATTCCGAAGTAGCCGCACCAATATCTTTGTAAACAACATTTTGGTATGTTTAATCCAAACTATTCACTCCACACCATTCCTACCATTGTACGGTGGTACAGAACCCTTCGTGAGCGAGTTAGACTCGCACTTGACCGTATTTTTAAATCTTTATTTCTGACGAATACCTACATGTGTCAAATGTAAACCGTTATTTCTAGATCACCGCAATAAGGCCGATACTACAGAACCCGCAGTACAGGAGACTTGTGGATCTCTATTTGGACAACAATAGCATACCGAGTGTTAAGGAGTTGGAGGGAGCTGAGTGGTTCTCAACATTCCGGGTTCTGAGTCTGCGTGGGAACTATTTGAAGCAGGTACTAAATAGTAGTGGTAGTAGTACTTACACACACAGAGACCTACAAATACTACACATTTTTAACGACGACCCGAATGGCCGAGTCGGAAGTGATACTGCCTACAAAGCCAAGGGTCCCGGGTTCGAGTCCCGGTAGGGGCAAAAATTAGTTTGATGATAATGGATGTTTGTACCCTAGTCATGGTTGTTTATCTATCTAAGTATGATATTTTGCTATATAAGTATGTGTATCGTTGTCTAGTACCCAAGATACAGGGAATCCTAGTTTGGGGCTAGATCAATGTGTGTCAATAGTGTCCAAGGTATTATTATATTATTATTATTAACATCGGGGATATAATAAATTATATAGAATGTGATCCAGAGTTTAATAATAGTAGTTTATGTGACTGCTGCATAATGAAGGGCATTAAAACTCGAGAGTGGGTTTATGAAACGAGCCGAAGGTGAGTTTCATAATAATATCACTCGAGAGTTTTAATGCCTAATTATGTACAGTTATATACACTAGTTTATCTACACACATATCATAAGCTCTATTTGATGTGTTCAGGAACCGCATGTTTGACCGGCATTGTGGTTCTGCAATTGTTTAGCTTGTTCTTTAGTACCAACTACACGCAGACGGGCGTCGGCGTTCGAAATTTGAATGTCAGTACCAACTTCACAGACAAACTAGGGATGGCACGCGGGTGGGCGTCGGCGTTCGAAATTTGAATGTCATCACATATATGTAGAAAAACTACACATAATGACCATAATGTGTAGTTTTCCAGATACGAAACGATTTTTTGCCAAGTAGTTTAACATAATGCTGATCGTAACGTGCGGTTTTTGAACGCGGTAAAGAGGGTTTATGATACGTGTGTAGATAAAATAAAATAATAAGGTTGTCTACAAGTAGGGATGACAAAATATAGACGTTTAATAATATTCATTAAGACCAGATATAAGGCCTAACCATGTTAGCACAAAAATATTAAACAGCGTCCTCAAAACAAACTTCAAATCCCATAAATTTTTATTTTTAAACAGGTGTTGAACAGTAGTTTTTTTTTGTGGTAAGGCCCTAAGTAATTGGAGCTATCTTTTTATTCTACTTTCGCTTAATTAATATTAATCATGAAAAGGAATGGACAAAGCCGAACTTCAATTATTTAGTTGTTGAGGAATCTTCTGTGTATCGATTAAAAATAATCCAATCTCAATTTTTCATGAGAACTCAATTTGTTCACTGAAGCTTGGCTGCACGCCTATAAATAGCGGCAACAGAAATACACATTATGTGATAATTTCAAGTCTGTCTGTGATGGTAACAGCCCAGTGAAAAGGGTCCAGTTGGGCACAGTTATGTAACATCATCCAAACTCGATGTGTAAGGACCACCGTTATCTAACGTCGCATTTCGGTCATACATTGTTTCTTATCTTGTTTACGCGTGCTGCTCTAAACATCTAAGTACATGCCGATCCTATCTTTGTTTTAATGTATTTCTTTCTCTTAACGATTTCTTTATTTAACCGATACTGGACGTATCATTTAATTAAGGGTAGTATTTAAACGAGTGACTGTAAATTAAAGTTTGGAGTGATAAAAATAATTAATTTAGGTTATTGTATTACTAAGTGAGCGACTAACTGCGGGTGGCGAGAAATAAACAGAACAGCAACTTACAAACATTAATTTGAGTTACATAAAATACAAAATGAGAAGCTTTTCTTTGCATACGCTCCGCTCTTGTCCGGGGTTGCTTCTTCTAAGTCACAACCTAACCTATAACCCAATTGAAATTTAGCCACAATAACCTACTCTAGCCAATTTTATTATTTCTTTGATTACGCTCCGCTCCGGGGTTACTTCTTCTAAGTTCTAACCTAACCTATAATCCAATTTAAATTCAGCCAAAATTACCTACTCTAGCCAATATTGGCTTGCTGTATTCCATATTGAAGTTGCCCTCTCTGTATTTCTAGTCGCTCAGTTAGTAATTTGGTCGCACGGTTAGAATTTTAATATCTGAAGTGCCCACTTTTTGAAAGCTCGTTCTGAATTTTAATATTATCAGAAAAAAATGGTCTATTTAGTGTTTTTTTTCGCTCATTTCAAGTATTTCGGCTGTTCATGGCCATTCGCTCAGTGATCATTCGCTTAATTCGTTTTTTATTCGATCGTTTTATAATTCCCCTTTAATTAAATTAGGAATATTTTTCTTACTTTGTGATTGTGCCGCCCACAGAGCATTGAATATATGTTGAGATATCTGTGGTGCCGCCTAACGGTTGACATATAACCTTTCTCTAAGTTATATGATAGCAACATTGTTGCATGACCTTTTTTGCCCGAAACTAAATTATTTATACATATTTTGATTACGCTTTTATGATCGCCATATTTTGTCAAAAGCGCCATCTATCGCTGACTATTTAAATTTTACAAATACCTAACGTCAGCCTCATCATGGTAGAAGTCCACAATAGTCCAGTCAGAGCACTTGCTCTTTATTTTAGTACTCTCAATAATCAGGGCCACTGCCTATATTTTAATGGCTACTATAATTATAGCGTAAACGTGTTAGCACGGCGATAGCGGTCAAAACTCAAAACTCAAATCATTTAATGCAAGTAGTCAAAATAATGCATTTTTACAAGTCCAACACTTACTTCTCTACAGTTCTCTTACAGTCTCATACACATGGAAAAAAATAATATATTTGATCAACTAAACTAATAAGTACATAAGTGATTATGGTTTGAGTTTGAAAAAGGAAATTTCCCCTTCAAGTGGTGATTCATGGCTGAATCTCGCACACGAAAAAGAAACTCCATTAATTCTACCAGTGCTTCGGAAATACGCCCGTCAGAGAAGATAGCACCAAAAAACTCTACAGGGATGTCATTTTTTCAATTTTCGTCATATACAGTGGTGGTCATATACAGTGGTGGTCATATAATTAAGAACGCTTATTTGAAGGGAAGATTTTTTCAAACTAACAAGTATAACTATTTGCATTTATTTTTTAATTTATTGGTGTTATAAAAGTCTTAAAGGTGATTGCTTCATATGAAAACAATGGGGAAAAATAAAAGTTATCTACAAGGGAAGTAATAATATACCTTCGCGTGAAGAATTGGTCATATACATAGATAGCCGACCATCTGCAATGCTCAAAAACGATGGTTTTCCACGCTGTAAATCATTTTGCCACGTATCAAACTACTTTAAATGTCCCCGTTTACCTAAACAGAGAAAGTCATCTCATCGAGATGATCGAAATATCGTTCGTTTGGCAAAACAAAATCGAAAATCGAGAAAAGCTCTCAACAAAAAAATCTTTTAATTAAAGGAACACGTGTGCCAATTTTTATAAGGATCGCTTGAAAACTGTTGCCCCTAGACCGGAACTGACAGACACGAGACATAGAGACAGACGAAAGCAAAATCGGCCTCCTATCTTGTCGAAATGGAGCCCTTCGCTCGCTTCGCTCGCTCGGTCAAAAATGAATATTAGCAAATAAAAATATCATATCCTTCTCCGCTTAGTCAGAAACTAACAGGAGAATTGACAACGTCGGAGCGGCATCGAATGTCATAGGATTCATTTCGTTAGGTACGGCAATTTGATCAATTGTATGTATTCATCAACCCTGTATACTAGATTAATCAAATGTTATGTAACTAGTGCATAAATTGTTAGTAGACCTAATTAAAATAAATAAATAAATAAGTATGCTCTTTCTCTTAGAATAGAACACATTTACTCATCACTGTTGGGGATATGTTATTCTAAACAAACGGAAGTGATATTTCGGTCGGATAATGATTGTATGCTCTATTTCTCCTACAATAAAGCACAGATACTGTTGTTGGATTTTTATTCTTACAATAGCAAGTGATATTTCGGCGGTGAGGTGAATGTTTGATTTTTTTGTACTTGAATATAAATATCAACTAAAATTTTCAATCAACAAAGTATTTTTGGATATTCATAGAATATTTTTTTCTGAACATATAGCTTGTTAAGTGCCTTTTTGCCATTTGACGTGACAGCTATTTGCATATGCGCGGTAGAACTTTTCGCACAAGTAGCACAAATAGTCATTTTTGAAAGCTGTCAGATAGTTTATACCTAAAATTTCATGGTGCCTGAGTGCCTGGAGTGGGTAACATGGGAACAAGAGAGATGCATACAAGGGCGAGAGAGAGAGGGTGGCCTAACTCAGGATCCAAGAAAACTTTTTATTAACAAGCGACATTCAATGTTACGAAAAATATTTCCGTTTTTTCTTAATAAATAATTATATGAAAAATTTTGGAAATATATGGAGAAAGTTAAAACGTTACCTACTCGAAACCCATTCTTTTTCAGATAGAGCTTACAGGGTTCAATTTGGTGGAAATGGGCCGTACTTCAACCCCTCACAATATTTGTATAGATTTACTAATCATCCTGTATAAAAGCAACCTTCCACTATAGAACCTTCATAATTATGAGTTTTCAAATATAAAAGTATTTATTTATTTATTATTTACATTTTTTATTTATGCCATCACAGCAAATGCCAAATAACACTAACGTATATTAGGAAATATATACAAGATTCAACTACAATATAAATACAGATTTCGATTCCAAATTAATGAGCAAAAAGCAAGCAAGCGAGCAAGCAACGGGATAAGAGTTGTTACACAGATTAATAAAGAGGTTGTTATTTTAGTTCATTAGGTACTCAGTTCTAACGTTTCTGGAAGGGCACACTTAAGTTTCCCCAACCGTCTACTCTATACCCATCTTAAGTCGGCCAGAAAGATAAACAAATGTCACGTGATTACAAAACTCGATATTCAAAAACCATCACTCGATGAAAGTACGTACATTAGGTACGATGTATGTACATTCAATTTATAGACACTACTTTACTTTAAAGACAAAAATCATAGCACAGTTTAGCCAAATTAGGACTGATATTAACTAGTCTAACAACACTTGTTATGTGGAAAAAATCTATAGGGTGTCTAAAATATATAATTTCGAGAAAAAATAATGTAAGCAGGAAATTTATGAATTCTGCCGCTATCATGCCCTTTGACTTTGAGTGCCGCTATCATGCCCTTTGACTATGAGCAGATGTCCGCTCGTAAAATCGGGTGAACAGGCAATCTATTCTCATATAATCGTATACAGCGAACGAAAAAAAAACAAGCATTCTTAAACCCGTGCCACACTGTTGTAAACATGGCTTCACAAGCGTTTCCACACGGGGTTTAAGGCGATACCTCGTCCGTGCATAGGTCCCCGTTACTCCAAGCGGAAAGACCCGCAGTGTGAGAGGGACGGAATCGAGGAAAAATGAAAAAACGTAGCGCTAAACGACAGAAAAATTATTTAAAAATAAACTACGCTATTTTGTTAAAAAGTTTTTTAAGGAGATTTTGCGAATACATAATATCTACATTTTGAACGCAGTTCCACAATGAAATTAGTTACGATTTCAGAATTACAGGCAAAAATAAAACAATTTAGAGGTACTTTCAAAATAAATTCTATCGAGAAAATTTCATCCAATCGCGTTTTCCAGTAGTGAAAATCTTAATCAAATACTCAATAAACGTTAACCCAAAAATCAAATCTGTAGATGACTTCATGGTGGAGTAAATTGATTCGAAATATACCCCATTTTTTGTCGTAGCACCTTAAAACTGTGTAGCCGTATTTTTGCCTAAGTAGGCATGGTCACCATGGGCACCATGTGACCACCACCATGGCATGGTGGTCAGTCAGTTGCACAGCGGCAGTCTGTGATGCGCGCGCATGTGTTGTTAAATTCGAGGCGTAAATTAATGGCGGGCTAAGAGGAAAAGAAGCATCCGAGTTTATCGAGTTATATAAAGACATGCCGTGTCACTGAGACTTTTCCTCCAAATCATTTAGTTTTATTTTCATATATAACTACCATGACAGGCTTAACTTAACCGAATGCGGTAATATAATTTAACTAAATATTTACATATTTATAAAATCT
Source organism: Argyresthia goedartella (assembly GCA_949825045.1). NCBI lineage: Eukaryota > Metazoa > Arthropoda > Insecta > Lepidoptera > Argyresthiidae > Argyresthia > Argyresthia goedartella. The sequence goes on along the minus strand of OX463812.1, from coordinate 25,697,611 downwards.
TTTTATCATACCGAGACAGGAAATGTATGAAGTAAGCTGACGATAAATTAAAGGCCGTAGACCCAACAGCAAACAAAACGTTTACTAAGAAAAAAAAATACCAGTTAAAAATTGTCTGCCAAAGGGGCACATCAACTTTCTGAAAATTTGATAGGCACGGAGCCATGTGTCTACGCATAGTCGACAGCACAATGAAGTGGAGGCCTTGTTGTAGACCTGTGTGGACGCAAACACCAAACGCGGGGTCCACAAGCCTCCCACCAAGGTGACCCCTGTGGAAGCCTTGTTTGCAACAGTATGCCACGGGTTTTACGCTCTATTCTGACTCAATCAAACCTAGCCATTGTGGGCGGGGCATAAAAACTAGACCGCAGGCGGTTTCAGTTCGTTCGTGACAATTGCGGACAGCTGATCGAGTTCTTTAGAACAAGATTTTGTTAGTTTAAATACCTTAATGTGTTGTGAAATGGCGTAATAATCATTCAGATCGTCGCCGTAAGGATACTGGAAGCACTTTTCACGTGTAATTACACCGAAAACTTAAATAAAACCTTAAAAAATAATAATCTCATTTTTTCTATAGGGATGGTATTATGCCAATTGAAGCAGGTAGGATATGTACATAACTTACTGGATTAAATTATGTTATTATTGCAACTTACAGATTTGATTTTAAATTTTTATTTTCATTGGATGGTTTTGTGCAAAACTATAGTCAAAACCAGTAAGAAAAATAAAAACAATTAATGGTTAGTTTTGACGCCTTAGAAATTTCTTAGTGTTGATGTTCTGTTAAGTACTTACTGATCAACCTAAAGAGAATTTAATCACATTTTTACTATACTTCATTATTTTAAAACACTCAGATGTAATTTAACTTAAAAAAAATGTCATTTTAGTTTTACTTTCGTATTAAATATCGACAAGTTTTTGCCGGGGTGGCCGGAGGTGGCACAGACCAGGGAAGTGTGGACGAAAGAAGGGGAGGCTTTTGCCCAGCAGTGGGACACCTTAATGGCTAAATAAAAAATAATAATTAAATATCGAGCTTCATATATCAATTTTTTTTTCATTTGTTTTCTTTCTAATTCAGATTCCCTCAAGACCTTAGTCTTAGAGAATGATGGGTAAAAGGTGTTAATTAGAAAGGCATGTAAGTGATTGGATGCCAAGCAACAGATCAATTAAATATGCAGTTCAGCCAAATATGTTCAATTAATTTTAAAGATTATACGATTTTTATGTTTCAAAGAATGGATTCAGGATGCTAAATAAAACCGCTATACCAATTTTACTAAAAGTATTTGCACTGCAAATGGATTTATCTTCTCAAAAACCGGGGTAGTTGGGACGGGTCGTGATTTTGAATCTTATGCCATGGTAATAAAATTTCAAACCTATAAAGGGCAAGTGGCGTTATATAACGCCGGTGGCTTTTAACGGTTAAGCATTTATTTATAAATGATATCCATATATAATTGTATATATTTATATATATATATAATTGGCCGAGCGAGGGAAGGGCTCCATTTCGACAAGATAGGAGGCCGATTTTGCTTTCGTCTGTCTCTATGTCTTTAGGTGTGTCTCTCAGTTCCGGTCTAGGGACCACAGTTTTGAAGCGATCCTCATAAAACTTGGCAGACGTGTTCTTTGAATTTTATTTTTTTTTTCTTCTGAAACCTATCGTGTGGGGTATCAAATTAAAGGGCTTTATTAGCCAGTTCTAAAAATTTACTTTACTTTTTATTACCTTTCGGCCACCTGTATAGTTTGGACTCCTCAAAGTAGGAGACGGATTGATAAAGTGGCAGACCATGAGAGTGAGTGAAATAGACTATAACTATTTTCGTAAAAAGTCAATACATTGTATTTTAAATCGCAAAATGTAGTTTTCAAAGTTATTGGTGCGGCTACTTTACTACTTGATTTTGATTTAATCTTAAATACTTACCTAGAAATTAGTTCACAGTCCCCCCTGTTAGCGAGGTTTACTGCCCACATGGTCACTAGTTATATATATTGTACTAAAATAAACTAATCTTACTAAATGTGATTGTGTGGGAATCATTATTTTGATAAATATACAAAAAGCGACAAAGAAAAAAACAACCCAAGTCAAGAAATTCCTTCTTTACCCCGTAAACGACGACGACGTTTATAGTACGTAATACAATCCTGTTAGTAATGTTCGATTGATTTTATTATATTTAATATTCTTTCGTGCGTGAATTATACAGAATTTTATTTTGGATAGCGTCATGATTAGCCACTTAAACAATATATTTTGAAATACATTAAAATAACTTGTAAACTTTTGCAGAGTTAAAATATTTTTATATGACTTGTAGCGTACACTATCAAAAATGCAAGTTTGAACCACTGCAAACGGGCCAACCTGTATATCTAATATAACCAGTGTATCATTATAAAACATATTTTTAGCTGAGAGAAGATTTGCAGGACTTTTAGTATAATTTTAGTGGTTCCTTATCGCGTGAAACCTCCAACGACGAGTCGACCCTGCGCGTGTGACGCAATAACATATCTTTCACTGTGTTTCAGCCAATCACGGATGGCCCAGGTTTGAATGAGAACCAATCAGGAGCCTTTTGTGATTTGTGCGAATTTAATTGGCAAAATGTTAAGTGTAAATGAAATGAGAGACTGTAACCTTTTTTGTACCACTTTAGCATGACAATCTATTCGAAGCGCGTGTTCTATGTTTTTTTCATTCGCTGCTCACATATCATAGATACGTATAAATCGCCGTAATGAACTACTTGCAGGTAGAAAGCCTTCAGCATATACCGAGGCCATAGCTACCAGTAACATCTCACGATAACGGCTTCACACACAACACAGGGGTTGTTTTTAGTCCTTATACTACACGAGCTGATGCCCGCTCAATGTGTAGTGAGGGACCAGGACATATCAGGGAGGTCTGATGCCTGGGCATGGGTAATTCAATTTTACAAAAAAATATATAAGGAAATTTATGAGTTATCTGTCAGATCGCGTTTTCCGGACATTTTGTAACAGGCCAATACAGAATTAATTTTATTCATTCAACAATCAATTATATCTGATCTCGGCATTTCATTCAGTAATTCCGACAACACGATGCAATGTCACGTTTTATGGTCACGCTTTATTAATTATTAAAATGGGCCAAATTAAGATGGATAGAATATACCATCAACTCTATTTGTAAGTTTAATGCTAACTTGTGTTTTAACTGCCATCACACTATCAGTCACGAGGATTGAGTATATTCAGAGGAGATTCATGAGGCACCTACAGTAAATTTTTTTTGGTTCATCCGCGGGGTACAGGGGCGGCCTAATTCAACACTGCTTGATGTCACTGGAGGGCAGAAGAATGCTGGCGGATCAGAAACTGCTATACGATGTGATCAAAAACAGGCTTGTCAGCTGCGTCCCAGCGGTGCTTGGACATGCGCACAGACGCACCAATTATGCTTCGCATTCGGCATTTAATAGGAGCACAGACATATATGAGAGAAACTTTACGGAAGTTGATATCTTTTGCCTGAGCCGCCCTCAATTTATGTCTAGGATTTGTACAGAGATCGGTCTGATCCTACACAGCGATCAACATTGATATCCGGGGAACTATTTATCACACTCATGCAAACACACACACACACACACACACGCACAAACACACACATACTTGTACACTTAACTATTAATTAATTTCAATTTAATGCCAACATAATTAAATTAAATTTTATGTTACGGTAAGTATCAATTATTATTTTATTCCATAATGTTCCAATGTATAAGGTTATTTTTTCACCTTTCTTTCTAACTTCCTTAACGGTTTGTTTCGTAACTGGCATTTCCTATTTATATTTATTATTTTCTGTACTTGTATTTATATGCTGTGAAACATCTTATAATAATAAAATTAAAATTAAAAATAAGCTGCCTTTATATAGATTGGGATTCTTGTATTTTTAGAGATCCATCTATTGTGTAGTCTGTGTATTAAGTCCAGAAATGGTAACCTGATGAGATCGAGACTGGTAGATGTTGCGCCCTATGTGAGAAAGAGAGGTTGCCTTGGCACTCACACAGAGAAAATCGGTGCGATTTGTATGAACACATATCCAAGCTCGCCTTCGGGCACATAAATCTATGTGCCTGTATATGTTTAAATGGTTATGTTTACAAAGATTTATTTTTAAGCTGGGCGCCTAATAAGAAGTAATTACTATTAACCTGCGAGATTGTATGAAGAGACTGTCGCGAGATAGATTAAAGTGAAGTTCTATCTGTAGTCTCTGCTTACCCCCCGCGTGAAAGAGGCGCGAGCACGTATTGTATGTGAAAGTTTATTTCCAGATACCAGTTTACGCCTTCGAGAAAGCGTTCCAGACGAACATGAACATAATGCACGTGTTCCTCGGAAACAACCCGTGGCGATGCGACTGCCACTTCATACCGCGGTTCAAGGCGCTGCTGTTGAAGTACAAACGAGTGATACGTGACCTACCTGATATCCGGTGCTCCGTGTCTGATGACAAAGAGACCTCACTTGTTCAGGTAATATTCACTTGTGTTAGAACCTTTAGATCTTCGTAATTTGACAGACACCAGATAGATTACATGATATAGAATAGAGCAGAGTTTTTTAAACTGTAGGTCGCGGAAAAGATACAAAGGCTCTTTAGTGTTAGAAGTTTTTTTAATAATTTTCTCGTGGGTGGGTTACATATCCATACAGCCTCAAACTCTCACATTTGTATAAAAATAGTAGAATATAAAAGGGCGCCAAATGGATGACTCGATATTTACAAGGCCATAGAAGCATGATCGGGGAGTGACGTATCTACGTCACTCTATCAGTACGGTTTACGAAGAGCATTTGTAATCGTTGTATACTCCCTCGTTCACATGCCGGCGAATGCGCGTTTACGTCACCCATCTGTCAAATGTCATATGTCGTGTCACCATCCAACAATAGAAATTGATTATCCTCTACTTTACGGTACATTACCACTTCTCGCGCTACGTTAAAGTACAATTAAAGCGATGGATATTCTAAGAATTAAGAAAAATAATTCTCAATTCAATTAAAATTTCGCAACAGATACCAAATGTCAATTTGACGTTTCCACACACACTGCACTACCTCTTTTTCGTGAGCGCTGTGCGCGCGCTATTATGACGTCTCTCATGAGGTCACAACGTTCACTCTGGTGAATTGTATGCGCATTATGAACCGACCTATAGCACGCTCATAACGCAAATAGCGCTCGTATCGTAAGCGCATCGTAAACCGCACCGATAATTGGACTGCGAGTAAACATTTTCATATAATGAGATCAAAGCAAGGGTCCAGAATATCCCCTTAAAATATGCTCACGCACGCCTCTGTCTAAAAAACCGACGAAAAGCGATTCAGACTCCGAATAAAACTCGCCGAGAAAATTATACAGTTAAGGAAACGTATTGGGCCGAAACAGTATTTTATAAAACTCAATTTACGCAAAATAGAAGTATCAAAACAGTTGTTTCTTTATTCTACCTTGTTGATCATGAGAGTTAGATTGAAGAGTTTTGCCTCTGCGGATGCGGTGGTTAACGGATGCGGAGGTGGAGGTGGAAAAACATAAATTCTTGATTTATTAAAGAAAAGTACAGTCAATACACTTTCTTAATATGTTTTTACCGGTAATCAACATTAAGAACAGACAAATTATAATTCATGAACAACAGTTTTGCGGCTTTGTCACCTTCCAATCGGTTTCGTAGGAGTGCATAAATGTAACCATCTCCACTAAATTATTGTTCACTTGGTACTGAACTTAACTCATTCACTTGTTTTTTCATCGCGTTATTTTACTACAAATAACTATTATTTACGCACTTAGTCACTCAAAACAATCGCGGCTCAATCACAACCACGAGCTATCGAGAAGGTCAAAAAGTGAATTCCTGTCATTAATTTTTACTGAACTTGACTCATTCACTTGTTTTTTTGTTCATCGCGTAATTTTAATTATCATAACTATTATCTACGTAATTAGTCACTCAATACAATCAAGGGTCAATCACAACCACGAGCTATCAAGAAGGTCAACAAGTTATCCCTATCATTCATTTTTACCGAACTTGACTCATTCACTTGTTATTGTTCATCACGTAATTTTGCTACACATAACTATTATTTACGCACTTAGTCAGTCAAAACAATCGAAGCTCAATCACAACCACGAGCTATCGAAAAAGTCAACAAGTTGATTCCTGTCATTCATTTTTACCGAACTTGACTCATTCACTTGCTATTGTTCATCACGTAATTTTGCTACACATAACTATTATTTACGCACTTAGTCAGTCAAAACAATCGAAGCTCAATCACAACCACGAGCTATCGAAAAAGTCAACAAGTTGATTCCTGTCATTCATTTTTACTGAACTTGACTCATTCACTTGTTTTTTGTTCATCGCGTAATTTTAGTACACATAACTATTATTTACGCACTTAGTCACTCAAAACCATCGAGGCTCAATCACAACCACGAGCTATCGAGAAGGTCAACAAGTTGATTCCTGTAATTCATTTTTACTGAACTTGACTCATTCACTTGTTTTTTGTTCATCGCGTAATTTTACTACACATAACTATCATTTACGCACTTAGTCACTCAAAACAATCAAGGCACAATCACAACCACGAGCTATCGAGAAGGTCAACAAGTTGATTCCTGTCATTCATTTTTACTGAACTTGACTCATTCTATGTTTTTTGTTCATCTCATAATTTTACTACACATAACTATTATTTACGCACTTAGTCACTCAAAACAATCAAGGCTCAATCACAACCACGAGCTATCGAGAAGGTCAACAAGTTGATTCCTGTCATCAATTTTTACTGAACTTGACTCATTCGCATGTTTTTTGTTCATCGCGTAATTTTACTACACATAACTATCATTTACGCACTTAGTCACTCAAAACAATCAAGGCACAATCACAACCACGAGCTATCGAGAAGGTCAACAAGTTGATTCCTGTCATTCATTTTTACTGAACTTGACTCATTCACTTGTTTTTTGTTCATCTCATAATTTTACTACACATAACTATTATTTACGCACTTAGTCACTCAAAACAATCAAGGCTCAATCACAACCACGAGCTATCGAGAATGTCAACAAGTTTATTCCTGTCATCAATTTTTACTGAACTTGACTTGTTTTTTGTTCATCGCGTAATTTTACTACACATAACTATTATTTACGCACTTAGTCACTCAAAACAATCAAGGCTCAATCACAACCACGAGCTATCGAGAATGTCAACAAGTTGATTCCTGTCATCAATTTTTACTGAACTTGACTCATTCACTTGTTTTTTGTTCATCGCGTAATTTTACTACACATAACTATCATTTACGCACTTAGTCACTCAAAACAATCAAGGCACAATCATAACCACGAGCTATCGAGAAGGTCAACAAGTTGATTCCTGTCATTCATTTTTACTGAACTTGACTCATTCACTTGTTTTTTGTTCATCGCGTAATTTTACTACACATAACTATCATTTACGCACTTAGTCACTCAAAACAATCAAGGCACAATCATAACCACGAGCTATCGAGAAGGTCAACAAGTTGATTCCTGTCATTCATTTTTACTGAACTTGACTCATTCACTTGTTTTTTGTTCATCGCGTAATTTTACTACACATAACTATTATTTACGCACTTAGTCACTCAAAACAATCAAGGCACAATCACAACCACGAGCTATCGAGAAGGTGAACAAGTTGATTCCGTCATTCATTTTAGGTTGGGAACGCCTCCCACTTATAGCCGCTGATCGCACGTTCCACACGCACGATTGCGGAGGCGGAGGCGCAATTCCGTTACAACCCTCCTATAAACCTATATATAATTTACCCTATGGTGTAAACGTAATTTGATAATTTTTGCTTGATGGAAAACTCCCCCGAAGTTATCACATAATCTGTTTATCCCAATAAAAACAACAGATGCGAGCACAGCGCAGCATAGCCTTCTTGGATGCTACTATGTGCAAAATGGGGACGCCATTTTTCACGTGTTGGTCCACCAATGGCATCCAAGAAGGCTATGCTTCGCTGTGCTCGCATCTTTTAGTCTTCACCAAAGCTACCACAGAACTTTTTCCTAAAATATTTCTTCGTCCAATGACAGTTCTAATTCCTATGGTTGGCCATTTCTTGATAATATGGTCAATTCTACGATATGGTTGCGACACGCACATACGTAATAAAATAACTAGTCAGACACCCATATGTTGCACTGGGGATGAATTAAGTTTTTTTCTCTCTCGGTTGTGAAGTGTCATAGGATTGATATAATTTATTAGTTATAGCCATAGAAAGCCAAGGGACACTTGGCTAGAAGGGATGAAGGATGGTGGACCAAAGCAGTCACAGAGTGATGTGGAGGCCAAAGGGAGCGACAAGGCCAGGCCAGACCAAGGGCAGACCTCCTGCCCGATGGTCCGACGATATAGGTACTAACTAGTCGACGGGGTTGGCGCTAAAGAGAAGAGTGGGTTGATGTGGGCTGACATGATGATGCTGATGAGGATGATGATAGTTATAACACCTATGTAAAATCAATGGGTTATTTTTGCAAATTTTTGGCTAAAATACTATGGATCTTTTGAATCACTGAACGGAGAAAAGGTGGAAAAATAACAACAATGATACAAATAACTGCATTTTTTTTGCAAAACTTTCTCACGTCCCAATTTGTTTTCAACGATATTAAATAAATAGTCAACATCTGGCACAGAATAACGAGAGACCAATAAACCAACATTGTCCCGAAACAAAGCTATTGTACCGTCAGCATTCATTCATTTCATTGATACCGAGTAGCCGACTATAGATGCCGACACAAGTCAAACAATACGGCGCAGTGCGGTTTTTTAAATGTTGTTGTATATTAAATTGATAAAACTTTTCGCATTAATAGTTACACTAAAGTTAGTTTATAATAATGGTAACAAAAACTTTACCTTCAGCTTACTTTTAGAGGAATAGGAATTCAAATGTAAATAATTCTCCAAGTTACAAACTTAAAAAAAACGACTTCAAGTCCTTTTCTTCTTTCCCGGTCGGGATGCGAATGTCGTCTACACACGAAAGCGATAGGTACTATGAAACCTGTCTGCTTACAATACGAATATACGGCACATAAGTGACAAATATGCCAGATTGCATCTCATTTCACGATAAAGAACGTAAACACTACTAATTTCATCCAGTTAAAAACTTTAAAAAAACCAAAATAGGCGAAAACAAGGCTACGAAATCTGTCAGTTTGACAGTCAAGTCCACACAGAATTCATCTTGTGAAAATGACCTTAAACAGCTCTGATAAGTCACAGTAAAGCAATAATACCTAATTTCATTTACCTGGATGTTATCATAATTCCAGTTTTTTTGCTTTGGAAAACAAACTACAAGCCGATTTTAATTTTCAAAAAATGGGTCGAAAGAAGGTCACCCTTTCAAATAAAATAAAAAATGTATTTTTGAAATCATAAAAAAATACAACCGAATTGAGAACCCCCCTCCCCCCCCCCCCCTTCTTTGAAGTCGATTAAAAAGGTTCTTAACCGCTATATGTACCCACTTTTTAAACAACAAGTTATACCGCATACTAATACCTAAATCCCCTCCCCCCACCTCCCTATCCCATCCTCACTTGTCCCTACCAAGAAATTTTATTGATTCAGAACATACTTGTGGAAGGGACGCCTATGCTAATGATCGTTTGGAAGTAGGTAAGTAACGCTTTGCGAAACAAAGTAATTGAATCGGACCAACCAATTCCGACATTATATAATAATAGTGTACATTCATTGATAAAAAAAGGGGCAAGACTTTCTGGGTGCAGTTGAAAAATTCAAGAGTATTAAGCAGTCACGATATGACACAAGAAAAAAAGGACTTGGAGTCCCTAGTACAATTTAAATCTCCCGAAGAAGTGACTGTACCAATAACATTTCACGAGTCTATATTAGCAGATCACTATTATGATGGCACTCGTATATTGGTTTTTTGTCCCGTACGTGCTCGCAATATGATAGGTAACATTACTAAATATTTCGCCGATGGAACTTTTGAGGTCTGTCCGACTCCTTTCAGTCAAATCTACAACATTCTTGGTGATGTAGGCAGCACTAGGTACTGAAAATATAAAAGTAGTACCACTTTTATGTGAATTTATGTCAAATCGAAGAAAACATAGCTATGAAATATTATTTCATTTGATTCGGTCTCAATTGCTAGCATTCACACCTCATAAAATTCATTGTGACTTTGAGTATGCGGCAGTCAGTGCCTTAAAAGAATTTAAAATATCATATTAAAAGGATGCTTTTATCACTGGTGTAAGAATATTTGGAAAAACGCTAAAAATATTCCTACTAAACCGGAGAAAAAAATTTCGCTCTTACAGCAGCCCTACCACTATTGCCTTCTGAATATAAATTTCATTAATTTATAATTTAAAAGGGTGGGAATAGATAAAATTACGAATTTATAGAATAGATAATATAAATAAGACCCGATATACATCAAATACATCGAACAGTTTTGGTTGAAGATCCATTCCCCAGACGTTTTTAGCGAAAGACATCGAAGAGATAATGTTTCCGAAGGCTTTCTTTCAAAATTGATAAAGGGAATTAAACAAAACGACAGGTTCTTTGAAACGAACCCTGAATATCATGAATAAATCCATTGGAATGGGAGCACTTGAGGAAAACCGAAAAAAAAAGATATATTTTGGATAATGACTTCATATTGTATGACCAATTGCATTTAATTAATGGTGATATTACAGTTGGAAAAGCATTAGATGCACTCAGATAGTGAAAGTTTCTGTTGCGACTCTTTACCTTTTGAACGCCAGAATATAGGCATATACAGGCATATAGGTCTTGTTTATGATTTCAAAGTTGGGAATCTGAGCACATTATGACATTCGTAGCGATTCGCTTTTGTTTTTGATTGATACGTGTAAACATAAATTAATATAAAAAATGGATATCAAAAGTATTATAAAATTAGTAGTTAGTAAAAGTCCTCATAGTCTTTATCACATTGGAATTAAAAAATATATTTGCAATTGTAGACGACCGTTACGATTTTTCAATAACACATTACCAATTTTTGAACAGGTACTTACGTTTATCGTGCTTTTGAGAGGTTATTTGTAATCACTTCTTTTGTGTGGAAATCACACACAAATCACACTTTCACACACACACACACACAGATGCTTTTGAGAGGTTATTTGAAATACATTTGAAATCAATTCTTTGAAAGAGACTGATTAGGTACTTTATTTATTTTTAAAGTGTTTTAGATTGAAAATATGCGTTATGTATTTTATAGCCTACGACTCCCACTTACAATATATGTGGATATGTTTTTTTGAAAAACTACCCGATTACGAGGTATCGCTCCAAGAAGAGGGAATAGTGACCACAGGCTACTGTGAAGATTGTTGCCGCTACTATACTCGGTTTTTACAAGAAACACATGAAGTAATTCAAAATGTCTATTACATACTGTCCGATATGTACTAATGAACTATTCTGCCGATCGATAGATAATGTTAAATCTATTACTATCTATAAAATGAAGCACTTCCTGATTACTTATTATTATTGAGCGTTTTACTTATTACCTAAGTAACAGTTACAAGTTAAAATAAACAAGACATCACTAGGGTGGTGTGAAATGGAGTAGTGTTTCCGTATGAAACCACTGATGGTGTCAACACTCAGGGATGTCAAGTGGAAGGAACGAGCTGGTTGGTAAATAATTTCACAGTTCACGACTTTTAATGTCACCCAGTATATTTTAGGGATATTGGTCCAAAACCGTGTCGGAGTTTTAGCAAAGTCCTCAGTTTGGATTGGTAAAATTGTAACTTTATGAAAATCTACTGAGTTTTAGCTGGATGTAGCATTGAAACAATCACAACAATTCGATATCTTAGAACAAGAGTCATTCAAAATGAGCTATAATTAGATCGACCGTAGCGTGCTAACAGTAAAGTTCCGACAGCTTCAAACTGATCGCACAGGATACATCAGGAGAACCATAGAGGCATCAGAGGTCAGTGCGATGGACGCTTTCGAAGATGGGTTACTTTCGATTAGGTTTTCAGGCAGGAGTTCGCCTATGCCGGGCTTTGTCGACCACTCCTGCTCCTGTTCGACCAATCCTGGGCAGCGACGGCCTACCAAGATTCCGAGCCCAAGACCGTGCGGAGATCTTCGCCGAATGCCTCGAGAAGCAATTCAAGCCGAACCCAACGGATGATGTGGAGCACGTCGCAACAGTCGAGAGACACCTGCGAGAGTACTTCGCCACGCTGATAGCTCCCGAAGAGGACCCCATCGTCGTCACGCCCGGCCAGATTGTGCGTGCATTCCGACGTACCAAGCCCAGGAAAGCCCCGGGCGCAGACCGAATACCCAACACGGCGCTGTTACATTTGCCGCCACGCACTGTGGCGGCCGTTGCGCGCCTGTTTAACGGTATCTTGCGCACGGGTCACTTTCCAACCCAATGGAAGGAGGGCTTGGTTATCATGTTGCCCAAGCCGGGCAAGGACACCAAGCTGCCTGAGAGCTATCGGCCGATCACCCTACTGAGCACCATCTCAAAGGTGTTTGAGAAGCTCCTGTTAGCGAAGTTACTGCCCCACATCCAGCCGCGCCCGGAACAGTTCGGCTTCAGGCCCGAGCATTCTACGACGCTTCAGCTCACCAGAGTACTGAATGACATGACGGTCTGTTTGAACAAAAAAGAATACACTGTCGCAGTACTTCTGGATATGGAGAAGGCGTTCGACAGAGTATGGCACGAGGGGTTGCTGTACAAGCTGTCGACGTCCCCTGCCCCAAGAAGAACGGTCAAGACAATCGCCTCTTTCCTGAAGAATCGCCGCTTCCGAGTGATGGTGGAAGACGCCGTCTCCGAGGAACATCCCGTCGCAGCCGGCGTCCCCCAGGGCTCTTGCCTGTCTCCCGCCTGCTACGCCCGATACACGGACGACATCCCCGTCGGGCCGGGTGCCCAGCTGGCACTCTTTGCAGACGACGCAGCCTACTATGCGTTGTCGTTCCAGGCTCCGCACGCTGCCATCAAACTGCAGCGCACCCTGGACATCTTGCCCGACTGGCTCGCCAAGTGGCGACTGTCCGTCAATGTTGGGAAAACGCAGGCGCTCATCACAGGCCAGAGTCTCCTACCGCCATCGCTCCAGCTCCAGGGACAGCACATCGAGTGGTCTTCGCAGGTGAAGTACCTGGGAGTGACCATTGATCGCCGGCTCACCATGAAGCAACACGTCGACAACGTCGTCAGCCAGGTCAAGGTGGCACGCGCCAAGCTGCGTCCACTTTTCGACTCCAGCCTCCCTCTGAGGGCGAAGCTCGGGATCTACAAGACCTACGTGAGATCCCGCCTCACCTACGCGGCTCCGGCATGGTACGCCCTGTGCTCGGAGACGAACAAACGGAGACTCCGAGCCCAAGAGAACCTTTCCTTGCGTACCATCATCGGCGCCCCCCGCTACGTGAGGAACGCGACAATCCAGAGGGACCTAAGATGGGAAACCGTGGACCAGTTTGTCCAGAGGCTGGCGAAGGGCATGTTCGCGCGTGCGGATGCATCACACCTCCCGCACATCGCCGAACTGGCGCCGCACCACGCGCGCCCGCCCGACCGCGCCGCCTGCCGCGCGACCTGGTTGCCTAGCCGGCGATCACCCACTGCATACCAGCGCCACAAGAAGACCACCGCCCGCAGGGGCCATCCGATGACCTGTCCACAGGAGTGGACAGAGGCGATTCTTCGGGAAGAGGTCCGTCGACCTGACCCCGACTCCCCACGCCCCTGAAGGGGTGCGTGAGATGACTATGAAGAAGCGGGCAGGAGTCTTAACTCTTGCCTGAAAGTGGAAAGTTGAAAGTGGCTCGAAAATAATACTACTTGTAATAGATGTGTGATGCAATAACCACTGCGTTTGTAAAGAAGATAAATTCTCTCGGAAATCTGGAAAAGCCAATTGTCAATTGTCAATTGTAAGACGGGCTGGTTTCCGCAACTCGACGACTAAAGCGCCTATTTTGCGTGTGTGTGGGAATGCGACATCATTCGAGCCAACCCAACTCCTCCAGGAACGCCAGTAGGCCCTTTACGTTACCGACTATCCCTGGAAGGTCCCTCGATTGACCGAGGTGTTTAGCCCTGTAGTCCGCTACTCCTGTGCACTCCATGAGGACGTGAGCAGCCGTTTCTTCTGCCTCCAAGCAGGCTCTGCAAAGGGGGCTGTCGGTAACACCTAGGACATATAGATGTTTATTAAAGAAACCATGGCCAGTAAGTGCTGCAGTTACCAGTCGCATGCGCGGCCTATTAAGTCGAGGCAAGGTCTTAGCCAGCCTAGCGCTAGGGGACGGCAAGGCCAGCTTGGCCTGCCTGCACTCCTCATGGTTTGTCCAAAGAGTGGCATGATCATTCCTGGTCGACTCTCTCAGAAATGAGCGTACCATCTTGATGGGAAGAGGGATGATAGGTTCGGGACCATACGCTGTCAAGCTAGATCCTTTACACGCCAACTCATCCGCTGCATCGTTACCTCTTGATCCGCTGTGTCCTTTTATCCACTGGAAAAGCCAACTTTTAGATATTTTCTCTTTCGTGAGTTACTCCTTATATTTTGACTACTAATGACAGCAATATTTTAGGTCGTCTATACATCAGGTAAAATTTCGGATGAATTAAATTGAATTGTGAGGTCATACAATAACAATACAATATACATTACCTGTACACCATATAGTTGACCGAGCGAGCGAAGCGAGCGAAAGGCTCCATTTCAACAAGATAGGAGGCCGATTTGCTTTTGTCTGTCTCTATGTGTCAGTTCCGGTCTAGAGGCCACAGTTTTCAAGCGATACTCACAAAACGAGGCACACGTGTTCCTTGAATTTAAAGTTTTTTTGTCGAGAGCTTTTCTCGATTTTCCCCTTGGGATGGGAGTTATGACGTCATTAATTTTTGTATGTTTTTTTTCTATAATCTATCGTGGTGGGTATCAAATTAAAGGGCTTTATGAGCCGGTTCTAAAAATATACTATACCATTACCTTTCGGCCGCCTGTTTTCCAAAAATCCAGAAATATTTTAAAAACATACCAAGTTTGGACTCCTCGAAGTAGGAGACGGATCAGTAAAGAAGACCTATAAAGACCATGAGAGTGAGCGAAATAGACTTTAACTATTTTCGTGAAAATTCAATTGTATTTTAAATAGCAAAATGTAGTTTACAAAGATATTGGTGCGGCTACTTTACTACTTGATTTAGATTGAATCTAAAATACTTACCTAAAAAATGGGCTCACAGTCTCCCCCTGTTAGCGAGGTCTACTGCCCACAGGGCTACTAGTAATAAAATAAATGTAGCACATCAATGTCCACACCGAGGGGCATGGGCCTTTACCCAGATACGAGTAACTTTGAGCCATACCATGCTGGCTCAGTGCGGGCTGATAGAGGGGTGGTCGGACTAGTGGCTAACCTGACCGCCAGAAGTTATCAAGCTGCTCTATTAGGGCCACTAACATAGCTTTACGACTACTACAACCAAGTAGCGATATTAGCTTAGACTAGCAGATTAACGAGCTATCCGAAAAATGAAGCGCCCGAAACAAATGCTCCTTAAAAACGGACACCCATCCAGTGCTCGCCTCGGCCAGATGCTACCCGCACGATTCTTTCCGATGTGCGAATAACAGTAGGACGCACGCTATTCTCTATACATGCCATTTATTGCAGCTATTTATAAGTATTCGTATTGTCAGCCTTCCTTGATACATCATCGGACCATTAGTTGGGTGGGCCGACATAGTTTAGCCATACGTATGTAACAAAAAGATGTCCCTAACAACTCCTTAAAATGGCTTGAAGGGGTTATTTGCTACATACTTCTTAACAAATTATACAACGGAACCAAATCGAGCAGGGCATTTTCATTTTCAGCGCAAAATATACGAAGAACTGAAAATATAAAGTTGCACTAATCATGATGGTTTCTTAGTGAAATTTCATGAGAATGACTTCTTCAATACCCTGAATCCACTTTATTCTTATCTGATTCTTATCAAATCAATTGGAAATAAAACTCTGTAATTAATAATTCTAATTGATGTTACGCCATCGACAACAGATAAAATTTAATGCCAAAAACGTGTCGATGACGAGTGCTCCCAATCGATTTATCATAAACATAAGAACACACTTTGTTATTCACCATTATTTTTCATTGATAGCTCTTTCATCTAGCTTGGCAAATATAGCTATGTCGATAGTAAGATGGGTCAAGAGGTATTTGCGTTCTATAAGAAAAGAGGTTTCGAACGAACTTTTTTCATCATGTTTCAATTTCTTATTGACTTTTCGAGTACGTATGGACCTTGGTTGTGATTTTGTATAGATTTTGTCTAAGATGTAGGCGCTCCCATACTAAGCTGGAATTTTAAGTGTATACAAACATAAACCACTTAAACACATTACTAAGAATTACTTACTTGAGGAGTGACACATACTCAAGTTTGTCAATCCTTTTCAAGTGACGAAATACTTCCATCAACGAGCCGTTGATTTTTTAGTATGCATACCGAGTTTTTGATAATCACGTTCAGTGGAGAAATTAATTTAGGGGTTGTAGAATTTTAGTGGTTTTAAGTAAACCCACTAAAATGCAATTAAATGTAAGCACATTTTATTTTCGTAGTCTTCTCTAGTAGCCGAACTTAAACTGGATCTTATAGTTACAACTACAATTTACAAACTTTAAGCTATCAGTTTATTTCGTCAGTTTTGCCGCCGTAAAAAAAATAAGAACTTAACCGGCTTGATAAAAAAAAACTGTCCACATCTATATGTAAAACGATGAGATGTTCGTCTCATGGTTGGTTTTTTCCAAAAGGGGCACGGAAAAGTTATGAGGGTTGCGTATGCTCTCTGTCTGTCTCCTAGTTCGGTGCCAATATTTAGTAATATTTATTACAAAGACATTAATTTTCATTATCTAAAACAAAAAAATAATTAAAAAATACATCAACGTAACTCATGATTTTATCTCGAAAATATCGATATTTTTCGTATTCAACCAATTTAGTTTTAAATTTATATATCTAATGTACTTTCTAAATTGTATTTCGGATTAATTATTGTTTTGACTTAGTTTGGGATACAAACCGTCTTACCACAAAAAACTTTAACCATTGTTTAACACATGATTATAAAAATCGTTACCACAAAACTGCTTTTAGCGTTGTAGCAGGGATAGGCATGGCTTATATTATGTGATCAATTTAGGCAACCGAGAAAGCTTGTTTAGTGAGTGTCTTGTTTGTCAAGATGGCGGAATTATTGACCCGCTGTTCTGCTGTGTTGGTTTAGTTTAAAAAAAACGGTTTTTACTCCATTAAAGTTCAAGTTTTATCGTGAGGAAACCTTCATATTTCCATAGGACATCGTGCGGAAACCTCCTTAGTGGCCGAGATGGGCTATCCCCCTGTCATGCAAAATGGACTTAATTATCTAAAAGTGGGCACAACTGTGCCTCTGCCACCCCGTATCGAAAAAGCATAAAGCTATATATCATCCAATGATGAAATTTATGGTAGGCTACTGGGAGACAGTGTATAAGTCGTGCGATACGTTATGAG
Organism: Argyresthia goedartella; assembly: GCA_949825045.1. Lineage (NCBI taxonomy): Eukaryota > Metazoa > Arthropoda > Insecta > Lepidoptera > Argyresthiidae > Argyresthia > Argyresthia goedartella. The sequence goes on along the minus strand of OX463812.1, from coordinate 25,679,812 downwards.
CGGTGGCCTTAAATGCTCAGTAGTCACTTTTCAATAGCTGTACATATGCGCAGTAATTCCTGCTAATGTCGCCCAGCGCTCTTAATTTGTGGCGCGACTTATACTATGGGGTGAAATTTGCACATCTGCTACCGGTGTGCCCATCCACTATAAAAACCATACTAGCCGCAAGCCACAGCAGTCTTGGGAGAAGTTTCATCTACCTGAGATCTACTCAACCATCCAGCGCGGTCTCTCAAGCTGGAGTTGGTGCAGGAGTTAGGCCAGTTTGTGAAGGAGATAAGCCGGCTTTTCACTATGGGATGTAATGAATTATGAATTATTATATAGAACCCAACGAGCCCGCAGACATTGAGTGTCTTGATAACGACCTGTTGACATCCGAAATTTACACAATAATTAGCCAAATGCGCAACGGAACAGCACCTGGTACGGACCAGGTAGTGCCTGAACTATACAAAGGGATACCGGACCAACTGTTAATGATCATCACGAAAACAATGAAAACAGCATGGAGAGATAACATGATACCGGACCCATGGAACGAAACGGTCCAAGTACCAACTCCAAAAACCAGAAACCCGCAGGACACCAACGATTATCGCAGAATAATAATGTGCAATACAGGATATCGGATCTATGCCACATACCTACTCAAGAAACTGGACGAAACAATAAAGGAACTCGGAAACTACCAAGCAGCTTTTCTACGTAATAGATCCACAGACGACCACATCTTCATATTACGCAGGGTGCTAGATGAAGAATGGCGGGCGGGCAACCGCACATTCGTATTAGCCCTTGACATTGCGAAAGCATTTGACACAATTAACCTAACTGCGCTATGAGACATTCTCCTGTCAAGGACAAATAAGATCCTAACTAACAGGGTAATTAAAGCCTGTATGAATGAGCGCACTTGTATCAAAGGGTTCGCGGCCAGAAAAGCGCATGTATTAAAAAAGGTCATGGGGTCAAACAAGGGTGCCCACTGTCATCAAGACTATTTACCATCCTAATGGACGATGTCCTCAGAACATTAGAAGATGAAATCCCCAATATAAAACTGGACCAAGACGAAGAAATGAGCTTACCCCTTATTCTCTCCTTCGCGGACGATCTCATCATTGTATGTCAAGATCTTCAACATCTCAACCAAATCGTAACCCACCTAAATATATTGCTCAAAACAGTAGGCTTTGTGACAAATGACACAAAAACTATAATTCTAATAAGAGACCCCATTGATCCTCAGCGACCAGAGTTCATAGTACTGGATAGAGTTCCAATTCGACCTGTGACAGAAATAAAATATCCCGGCACTTATATTACTGCAGGACATCGCAGGAGATACACAATAAGGAAAAGATGTCAAAAAGCAATATGCAACTCTAAAGCCTTAATACACTTTGTGAAGAAGACCAACATGGACTGGAAAATAGCTCGCTTAATATACAAAATGGTTATTTCACCGTGCATTTCATATGGACTAAAAGTGGCAGCCCTTACCAAAGCGAACCGCTCAAGACTAAGAAAATATGAACACATGATCTTAGGCGACATGTTCGAAAACGCCTAAAACCACCCCAGACATAGAAAAATACACGACATCCTACAGGGGAAAACAATAACCAAACGAATAAAAAATCATAGAATGTGCTGCTATACAGAAGCTTAAGACGCCCAAAAAAACACATACTCCACGCCGCTCTGAACTACGAAACTAGTAAGAAGAAAGTCGGCCGACCCATATATACCTGGAAAGATTCCCTCAAACACGATATTAAATACTACGGAAAGAATCCTAGCTACTGGGTCAAAATAGCATACAACAGGGATGAAGTTAGGGCCGCCTCAAATCTAATATACCAGGTTCCGGAAACAGACAGCGAAACTGAAAGTACATCGGACAACCCAGCAGAACAGGAACCCAGAAAATCAGCCAACAACACATGTAACAGAATAAAAGGAAACGTGAAGAATTTTTTTTAACTACACCTGCTCGGAAAGTACCTTGATACTTTATCAAATTTACGGTAGAAAGTACGTCATTGCATATCGAACAAATATGCGGGGAGAAAACGCATCTGAGCGGGAGAGAAAAGTGTATGAAAATCCATTTCTTATGTGTTTTTTTTTTTTTTTTTTGGGTAAGACTATGCGCCGGTAACCTAAATATCAAAAGCCAAAAAGTTTTTACAGTGAGTTTTTATCTCCAAGTTCGCAAAATGACACTGGCCACTAGCTGTGTGTTGGATGGTGTCAAACAATTTGAAAAAAGAACATGTGAAAATTGCAGACGCCATTGGCGCCATTTTCAATTTGTGTGTTGTTTGAGGATTCAGTTTTCGTAGAAAGTAAAATAAACTATCAAAATGATAAGTAGTGATAGTGATGATGAAGATTTTTTAACTCCGCCGCAGTTGAAGGAAACAGAAAAAATACTGATTGATAACCTTTTACCACAGAAATCAATTAAAAAATATAATAAAACTTACGACGATTTTTTGCAATGGAAAACTGAAAAAAATGCGGCATCTTTTTCTGAAACTGTTTTGCTTGCTTATTTCAGTGAAAAAGCGCAAAAATATAAACCAAGTACGTTATGGTCTATGTACTCAATGTTGAAAAGTACTATATTGACAAGAAACGACATAAATATTCAAGAATACAAAAAACTTACAGCATTTCTGAAAAGAAAGTCGGAGGGATTCCGTAGTAAGAAATCAAAAGTGCTTACTACAAAGGATGTTTATTCCTTTTTGCAGAATGCTCCAGATGACAAATATTTGTTGATAAAGGTAAGTTTATGAAAAAAATGCACTGGTTTATGATTTATTACGTACCTATTTATGAGTAGAAATCTACTAGGTTTTCATGTTTGATATTTTTGTTTACAGGTTATTTTGATTTTAGGAGTAAATGGGGCCTGTCGTGCGCAAGAACTTGTGGATATGACAACAGGCGATATCGAAATCCTCGAAAATGGAATAATCGTCAATATTCCTAACACAAAAACCAAAATTCAGCGATCATTTGTTATATCGGGCTTATTTTATGAGATAGTGAAGAAATATAACGAAATTCGCCCCAGTGACCCCAAAACCAATCGGTTTTTACTACAATATAAAAACAAAAAATGTACGAAACAAGTAATTGGGAAAAACAAAATAAGAACTGTGCCAAGAGAAATAGCTTCCTACCTTAATTTACTCAATCCACTAGAATACACTGGCCACTGCTTTCGCAGAACTTCAGCGACTATTCTTACTGGTGCTGATTTAACCACAATAAAACGTCACGGTGGTTGGAAATCGTCCGCTGTTGCAGAAAGTTACAGAGAATTCCGTAGAAAACAAAACACGAATAAATAACCAAATATCGAGATCGATTAATGTGCATCAAGACTCATCTCCTCAACCATCAACGAGCGCGGCGATGCCAGATGCCCCTCAGCAGCCAGTTGCCCCTTTGGCACCACAGCCTTCTACGAGCGCAGTGCCAACAGCACAGCCAGTTATTCCTCCTACATTGTCGCAAACATCTCAAACAAACATTAATGGAAAAGTGTTACATTAAGCTTCACTAACTGCAACAATTTCAATATAAATTTCAATTAGTAAAGATTTAGTTTTTTATTTTCATCGTAGGTGTAGTATAAAGCACTATGTATCACTCGAGAGAAAGTGCGATTCCCGATCTCGGGTGTTTTAAAGCCCTCGCCTACGGCTCGGGCTTCGAACGACACCCTCGACGGTAATCGGTCACTTTCTCCTCTCGGTGAACAATGTACTATTCTACTCTCCCATCACATATCCTCCCCTGTCCAAACTTCCTATATTGGCTAAAGGTTGCATTAATCAGTCGATTCTATTCACAATCCTATCCTATCAAGTGAGCAGGTCTCTCCCCCCCCCCCTCAAAAAAACGTGCCCTCTGGTATGCCGGCCATTTAACCGGAATAGATATAATCCTGGCTGGAGTGGTACAATTCATTCATTCATTCATTCTTAATTTGGTTTTTACGTATTGAACTCTCAGTTGTTGTCAACTTGGGTTCGCGTTAGAACTTTAGAAATCATTCTGAGGTCAAGATAAATGTTGGACTTTATATAAAATGCGACGACTCCACATGAGTAGATACAACATGGATACTGAGCATCTTTATACTTGTATTCTGGCTGTAAAAGAGCTCCGTTGGTCTAAAGGGTTTCACGCTTGCTTCTCACACAGGAGATGCAGGTTCGATACCTGACCGTGTAGGTACCATTGTGGTAATAAATTTATCTTTAGTACATTATACGGATGTTCTAATGGTGATGGAAAAAATCGTGAGGAAACCTTCATTACTCCAAAGCTGCGGCTATGGCTAGCCCCCTGTCACGCAAAATGCAGTGTTGAATAACTGGCTCAAAGTAGGCACAATGTTTTATAAAATGTGACAATTCCACTTGAGAGAAGCAACATGGATACGGAGCATCTGTATACTTGTATTCTGGCTATTTCATTGAGGTCCTTATATTAAAGCCGGCCACCTCAGAACATACATCGAAGTAGACGGCCCGCAAACACCCTCAATATGTATGAGAACCATCCGTATATTTTTTTCATGTCAACAAACAGCCATAGAGCAACTAGGCGGTTCGTAATTTCATTTTTGTGCAACACAAAATATAACATAACATTTATATACAGGCACTAAATTGCTTCTGGCCCCACACTAGGATACTCTGTGTTGTGGGAAACAGAAACAGCGATATCACGCACATACAGACATCCAAGACCTGTTTTTTTTTTCTTTATGCCCAGCCGGGGATCGAATCCGGGACCTCACGACCTTCAAGCTGTAATCCTCACCGATGAAACCTTCATGAAAATGAAATTTGACACTCCCAAAAAATAGTCCAGAAATAGTCCTAAATAGTCCACAAAGAAAGAAAAATAGCCCTCTTATAGTTCCGAAGTTATAGCTATAGGTTGGTGAGGATTACAGCTTGACGTCAAGCTGTAATCCTCATCTCTCGTGCAAGCAAACGGAAGGGCCTATCGACTTGGTTTGGGTTTCAAAAATGAGTCCAGAAATAGTCCACACGGCATGCAAAATTTCAGAAATAGTCCTTCAACGATTCCAGAGTTATTAAGACATCTTGGTGAGGATTATAGCTTGAACATTTGATATCATCAAATATCTTCGGAATGCCTACGACTTTCAGTTTGAAATTTGAGTCAAAAATAGTCCAGAAATAGTCCACCGAAACAATAATGATTTCCACCTGGTTAACTTTGAAGAAGTGCTTTAAAAATACAATGTTTTATTTCTCATACATTCATTACATGTACAGTCGTGTACAAAATAATAATGGGTAAACCCTAATAAACCGGTTTATATCGGTTAATTCAATCAAAGGGCCTGTTTTTAATCTCTGTAAACTAACGGTATTGTAATATTGTAGGTAAGTAAGCGCATAGCTCTGTCCTTCACGTTCACGACACTTAACTTTTATGTTCTCCCATTTAGCCGGACTTTCACCAGAGTTTTGATAACCGCTAAATACAGTTTAAATACAACCTTAATAAAACACGGATGGTTAGGGGCAACCTGGCTGACAGGCAATAAGCTTGGCCTGCTTGAGTACGTTACTCGCCTTTTGCTTGTTGTGCTTAAGTTGTGTTTAATTTAAACTGTTTTTAACGGCTGTCAAAAGCCCTTAGAAGACTGAAACATAAATGAGTTTTTTGTTATATATAAGTGCGTGACAGCGATTTGGATTTTGAACGGGTCTTCGAGCTTCGGTTGTAGCTGTGATATATATGTTATATATTTATATAGTTGAGCTAAGAGGTAAACAACAATGGCGGAATTCGTATCGCGAACGCGCTGGCAAAATTTCGTCGCAATACGATTTTGCTGAAACTTTTGAAGACATCTTAAAGCATTTTTCGGTGTAAATTAAGTCCCGGGTTCGAGTCCCGGTGGGGGCAAATATTTGTTTGATGAGAACGGATGTTTGTACCCTGCAGCCTTATGGCGTAACTAGTCTCAGCTATGAACTCATATAGACTTTTACGTTTGACACCTTGCACCAGCTTCAACTGTCAAATTGGTATTACGCAAGTAGCAACCAAACCCAAGCTCATTGAATGAACGAAATCCTATATGATTTGACGTAAATCGGTATCATGTAATGTTTCAAGGGAAACCAAAGCCCATAGCCAAATGCCATAGCCATCTTCTTTTGACATTTGGCTATGGGCTTTGGTGGCCTTGAATGCGCAGTAGTCACTTTTCAATACCTGTACATATGTGAAGGTACAACAAATTTACGGTTTTCAGATTTTCTCCTTTTCTTATGGTAGGTAATGGATCAACGGGAAATAACCTATAGGTTTTGATTCCCTTGCGATTCAAGCAAATTTAACAAACTTGTGTCGTAAACGGCTTTTGATTACGTTGACGAGAGTTGTTCAAGAGATACATACTTAAGTAATCGATACTAATTTCAACTTGATACCTTTAAGTCCGGGTTCCTGAGGAAAGGGGTCTTAAAAGACGAATAAACAGAAATATAGGGAGTTTTTTTTTTTGGATTTTTCCCCTCCTTTGCTCAAGAAGACATTGCTTCGTGCCTAATTACATAATTCTAGGTCAACGGCAAGTAGATTTTCTTTTGCGAATATCAAGCAATTTCATCAAAATTGTGACTTACTTGCGGTATTTTTTGATTGCGGTCATAAGTTTTATTTTTTCACGCATTTAAGAGACCACAGATCTTGGTAATCGATATTAATTTAAATTCGATATCTCTACACGTTCCTGACGACGAAAACGGACTTGACAGACGAACAGACAGATGGACGGACGGACGGACAACAAAGTAATCTTATGATGGTTCCTTTTTCCTTTTAAGGCGCGTAACCCTAAAAATGGCAAAAAATCTACATAGACGAGCTTATATCTAACAAGAGATTTCTTCCAGCAAAACAAGGCTAGACAGGTTATAAATCGACAACAGGTAGACATTGTAGGATGATTAAAATTACAAACTGTCTGTCTTGGTAGGAATCTCACTAATATTTTAAATAAGAAAAAGATATGAAAATGTCCGGTTACACACATCCGTAAGATTGTAAAAACCTTATCACTTGAGAATATAAACAATCGATATACGATTTAAACGAGACCGATAGGGTTTTAAATAATAATAATAATAAATCACACCTCCTATACATGAATGATATAAAATTATATAGCTTTAACGAAATAGAACTAAATAAACTGGCTGACTGTACCCAAACGTTTTCTCAGGACATCAAAATGGAGTTTGGCATAGATAAATGCAAAACAATGTCAGTAAAACGAGGCACTCTAGAAAAGAACAGTTATGTACTTGAATCTGGAGATCAAATAGAAGCTATGGATAATGGCCAAAGCTAAAAATACTTAGGGTTTCAACAGGCACGGAAAATAAACTTTAAAGAAAACAGGACAAACCTCACAATAAAATTTAAACAACGACTTAATCAAATCTTTAAATCACAACTCAACTCCCGCAATACCATTAAAGCAATTAACACTTATGCCATCCCCATTCTGACTTACTCGTTTGACATTACAACATGGTCACAAACTTATATCAATAAATTACAGATAATAATCAACACTAGCCTTAATAAAAACCGAAAAAATCACCCAAAATCCTGCCTTCAGCGTCTCACCCTGCCACGATCCGAAGGAGGAAGAGGCCTTATAGACATCCAAAACCTACATAACAAGCAAATTAAATCACTCAGAACATTCTTTCATCACCGGTCCCAAAACTCCACACTACATCAATGCATATCAGAAGCAGATACAAAATACCCACCACTCAACCTTCACGCAAAAGACACACATCAAAATGATTTTTTTTTACAAAATACTGACAAAATTGCAGTATGGCAGCAGAAGTCTCTGCATGGAAGACATCTCCTCGACCTGCGGCAGCCACATGTCGACAAAAATGCGTCGAACGCGTGGCTGCGGCGAGGGGGGTTGTTTCCAGAGACTAAAGTTTTCATGCTCGCAATTCAGGACCAAGTCATAGCCACCAGGAATTACCAAAAACACATACTTCGCTTACCCAACCTACCTTCAGATATGTGTCAACTGTGCCATAGAAATTCCGAAACCATCCAACACATCACCAGTGCCTGCTCATCATTAGCTCAAACAGATTATAAACACAGACATGACCAAGTTGCCGCGATAATCCATCAATACATAGCTTATAACTCCAAACTTATCACGGAAAAAAACTCCTTACTACAAATATCAACCTTCATCCATATTAGAAAACGAAAATTATAAAATATATTGGGACAGATATATAATTACCGATAAAACAATACACTACAATAGACCTGTTATAACAGTGCTAGACAAAATTAACAAACTTGTATACCTTATAGACATTGCTGTACCCAACACTCACAATCTTAACAGCACGCAAGCTACAAAGATAGCTAAATACAATGATCTTTCAATAGAGATCCAGGCTCAATGGAGGGCAACGACAGTGAAAACAGTACCCATTATAATATCTACAACCAGTATCATCCCCAAATCATTACACTTGTACTTAAAAACCATACATTTACATCCATCAACATATACACTACTGCAAAAGGCCGTTATTTTAAACACTTGCAGGATCGTCCGCAAATTCATGAGACATTCATCTTAATCATTTATTCATCACTATGCACTTGGCTTAGGCCCGTGCCGTAAAATAACCTCCTATGAATAGAAGAGAAAAAGAAAGAAATAATAATAATATCCGGATGTTCCTTTGTTCTTAAATGTCAAGCTTACACGAACAGGGGGTTATCGAAACGAATCCCCCCTCATTCTCCACCTACCCTGACCCACCCCACTTCGCCCTGGTATTTTGCTTGCAGTTCGTGTTTCAACCAGGTCACAATTTAACGGTATGATTATAAACTTTACAGAGCTCCGTGGTCTAATGGGTTTCACGCTTGCTTCTCACACAGGAGATGCAGGTTCGATTCATGACCAATAAGATAAATAATTTATCTCAAGTTCATTATTCGGACGTTCTAACGGTGATGGAAAACATCGTGAGGAAACCTTCATTACTCCATAGCTGCGGCGATGGGCTAGTCCCCTGTCAGGAAAAATGGAGTATTGCATAACTGGCTCAAAGTGGGCACAATTGTGCCTCTGCTACCCGGTATGGGAAAAGGCGTGACGCGATGATTATAAGCTAACGAAAATGAATACATTATATTGTAAGCAGTACGGTACATTTTACAATTTATCGAAAAATGGATTTTAAAAGTGTGAAACTTAGTTTTGCAGGCCAGTATAGAATATGAATGAATGAATGAATCCCCTAACACCCTACCCCATGGGCGCCAGGTAGTATAAAATTAATACATATTGTTTATCTTCACCAGATCAGCACAATGTCACTAGGAAGTGTGTGTGCCGGCGGCGGCGGCCACCTTCCCATCAGTACCATCAACATAGTCAACCTGACCCTAGCTGCAGCCCTGCTGCTGGTAGTGGGTAGGTTCGTCTACGACTGGCACAGCTATACGACCACGGGGGAGCTGCCGTGGCTGTCCAAGATTCTGCCTTAGGTTACGAAGAGTCTAGCCTGGCCTTCTATACTGCTCTGGGTTACGAAGATTCTGCCCTGCATTAAAAAGATTCCGGCCAAGTTGGCGATGATTCTGGCAAAGGAATATTTTATCCTTAATTAAATGGGCGTGTTCCTCTTCCCGTGTTTCAATTACCATAGAGTAATATTGCGCATGAAGCTGTGAAACTTTCAGTCTCGTAAAGTGTATATCCTCTCGAACGAAAAAATAAACGTAGCTCAAGCAGGAAAAACTCTCCAGACGCTAACGAGACCTCGCATTGAAAACGTAACCAGAGTCTCATCGGCAGCAGGAACCACTTCTAAAATGTATATTTATGACACTTTAATAATTCATGCATATAAGAACCTATACACAACACTTCATGTAATTGATGTTAATGCAAATAAACAATAATTTACTCAACTCCATTTCTAAGGCATGTAATGTTCTACACATTTGATAATTGTATGCGATCTCTTGCTCTCAAAAATTCCAAACTCATGTTATATTATCATTTCCTTTTATACACTATGTCTCTCTCTCTTGCTTCTCTATTTCATTTCACAAACATCTTAGCTACTCTATCATCAATCTATCTCTTGCGGTGTTCTCCAAGTCTCAGCTTCCTCTGTCATCTAGGTCTCGGGGATAGCAGTGTTGCAGGAGCCCCGACCGCTCTGCTGTAATATAAAATATTTTGGAGTAAAGTACTTGAAATGCAATATGATGATGATGATGGTAAGCAATCTCTCATCATTATCAGACAGGTAAGCCCATCCAAAAATGGGTTTGAGGGGTTCATAATTCATCTCTAGATAAACGATAGACTTGCCCTCTGACATGCAATTCGTGGGTGGACATCACGGACCCAGTAGTTGAAGAGAAAGTCAAAAATCAGAAAAAAATAGGTAGATATATTGACAGATAACTCAATGTTGAATTACTCAGCTAAAGATTATAATAAATAACTACAGATTACCTTTCCATGAATTCTATCATTACTGCGCTCATATTCCGGCATTATGTGAGGTTCTTCATGAAGAAGAATGCATAAGAAGATTTTGAGATGCGTAAGAGCCCGCGAGCGACGCGTTCACAATAATCCGGAGCGATTGAATTGTCAAAACCGTCGGAAGATAACATCATCCAATATCATTTTTCTGGATTGAATAATTGAAGCTGCCTCGTCCCTAAATAATTCACAGCAAAAGGGAAATTCACAACAAAACAATACAATTTTCATGTTTTCGCTAGCGTCGAAATGCCATTTTACCAGTCATGTCACAATCAAAAACCAAAATACTGTCTCGAAAAGTAATATTATTGTTATTATATTCATTGAATTTATGATTAATTACACTTTATTATTTCAAAGTCTTTAAAAATTGTAACAATATTACAAATTAGGATAATATTTCCGCTACACATTGCAATAAAACTTAAATTTAAAATCTATCTATGGATAACGTAAGATTTGGAACGTTTCATTCATTCAATATACTGTTTTGTTCGTTCAGCTTGTCCATGCTAGAGGCGCAGTATTACGTAGAACGTTTTCTGGGTATCGCAATTACGTTAGTCGATAGACAGTGGTTCCTGCTGCCGATGAGACTCTGGTTACGTTTTCGATGCGAGGTCTCGTTAGCGTCTGGAGAGTTTTTCCTGCTTGAGCTACTGGTTACGTTTTCGATGCGAGGTCTCGTTAGCGTCTGGAGAGTTTTTCCTGCTTGAGCTAGGTTCCTGCTTGAGCCTGAACAACTAAAGTGTTCAATTGTCATTACACATAATGTTATGGTCAAAATGAATAGGCCGGTTAAAACCAAAAATGATTGTTTATTTTAAATAATGACTGCTTAATGTAGTGATTAATAAATAAAGGCATTCACTAACAAAACACGTATAATTTATTTCAATACATCAAAAGTTTATAAAAAACATTGAATGATAACTGTGTATCGGACAAGGTGTCCAGGAGAGAAAATTAAACCAGAAAGAGATCACAAACTGAACTTGTCTACGTTGCAAATGAACACTGAATTTGCTGGTTCGTTTAAAACGAAATAAATATCTTCGTAACGCGCTTTTGACGCTGTATGCGCACTTTGACCAGGACTCGACGTGAAAATGGAATGATTGTATGAGGAGGTTATGAAGTGCGTATGGAATAGATGAGGGGTTATATGAATGATTGCCCAATAAGTATGCGGAAAATATCTTTAACGGTGGCGTGCAAATGCCTTTAGGAATTTAGATGATGGTTGATGAACAGACGACATAATCCTGTTCAAAGATTGAATGTCGTCCAAAGAGAGAAGCCGCGCTAGGAAACAAATTTAAATTAATTTACATACGATAGTTCAGACAAACTAAAATATGGTTTGGGTCAAAAATATGGGATTTCCTTAAGCCGTTGTCCTACTTCCTCGTTCACGTACGCTCCAAAGCACGCCTTGGCGAGGACTACGCGTCCGCGTGTCGGTTTCAAATAGGAAGTTATGGCTCGATGTGCAGCTCTCCACTAAAAACCAGATCGCTTCCAACGTCTGGCCTTTGACTTCAGATTCTCAAGCAGGAACCAGCTAGCGAGAAAGTATCCGTAATCGAAATGTGGGAAAATGTATGAGATTATGAACAGCGCCCCTATTGTGCGTAAACATAACTAAAATCGGTAGCAGGAAGCATTTTCGTCTGGTGTTCGAAACGATACGTCAACAACTCGCTTTTCAAATGTATAGGATTCGATAGAATCGGCAGCACGAACGACGTTTTGACATACACTAAGGTGAAACTCGTCAGCTGGCTATCGAAATCTCACGATTAATTACTCACTTAATATTTGTTGGTGAGAATAGTTTCGTTATATATTTAATTAACGATATCCTATTGATTTTTGTTTATAAGTGACTTGTATAGTGTTAATTTTCAATATATATACCTACATATTTCGTACATTATGTATTTAGCAACCCTTTGTTAATAGCAATCTCATGGTGAAACTCAGTCGATGAAGTTGCGGATTGGGATGAAATACTACGTGAATATGTTATGCATGAAGCCGTGATCTTCGATAGTGAGAAACCGTTAGTGCTCAGAGAAGGATAAAAACAAACAAAAATAGCGTCAAGCCTTCCCCCGTAAGGGACGGCAGAGGCACATTTGTGCTCGTTTAGCCAGATATTCAATACTCTATTTTGCGTGACAGGGGGCTAGTCCATTGCAGTAGCTACGGAGATATGAAGTTCATTGTAATTTTTGGATCTATGGATTTTTAACCAAGAATTTTTCATTAATAAACATAAATATTTTTTTTGTGTGAGGGTAGCCTAGAAATAAACTGCAAAATTTTGTGGCTGTGTAAATAATTTAATTTAAAAATACAATTATTTTATTAATGCTAATAAATCTTATTGAAAACTAGGCCTGAACCCCTACTTAAACTGGGTCAATAATTTGCAAAAGCTTTCCTCACCTCCTTTCATCACAACAAAACACCATGGATCTTTACACCAAAGTCAACGAGAAAATTGACACAGTCATTGCCAATTTCAACACCCAGATGGCACAGTATGAGAGGCAGCTGAAGGAGTCCGCCACCATGTCGATGTCGTGCAGCCCGCAGGACATCAGCACCTTAGCTAGTGACTTCAGCGAGTTCAAGGTATTCACATGGAACTGCCTGGATGCACTCCGTTCACAGGCAGAGTTACTGCTGGCGGGCCAAGACCGGCTTGAGCAGGCGTCGCGGCGCAAGGTGCTTCTCTTGCACGGTGTGCCAGAGGTCGCAGGCGAAGAAACAGAAAGTGTTGTTAAGGGTGTGCTAACCAACAAGATGAAATTGTCGCAAGAGTGTGTATTGGATATTCATGTTGCCCACAGGCTCGGGTCCAATATCAAGATATCATCTCCCCGACCCCTGCTTGTGAGGTTCAATATGTACAGATCCCGGTCCGAAGCATGGAACGGCAAGACATCCTTGAAGGGCACGGGCATCACAATGTCTGAGTTTTTGACAAAGGCCAGACATCAGGTTTTCATGGCGGCCAGGAAGCATTTTGGTATGCGGAACTGCTGGTCCACTGAAGGCAGGATCATCCTGCTGCTTCCCGACAAGTCCCGGCAGAAGATTGAAATGATGAAGGAGCTTCTGATGTTCACCGACAAGTTCCCATCTTCTGCCGCTCAATCCGGGACAGCGGGCAACCCTGCGTCTACATCTACTGCACCTGCTGCTTCTGCGCGGGCGCCTGCGACCACTGCCAAGCGTACACGCGGAGGCCGAGGTGGATCGACGACGGGGGCAGCTAAGAAGTAGTTCGCCGACAACGAGTGTTCTTCACTTCAGTGCCTCCGTCATTCGGTCGGATTATGCCTGCGCGCAGTGTACTATGTGTGTATTTTCAATTTCTGTGAAGATTGCACGTTTTTCCTTTTTTTTTATCTATCGTTTTCTCTTCCGACCCTCGTTTAATTCATAATTTCTTGGTATGGTAGGTAATTGAATCCACCAACTCACTGTCAACTGTCATTTTTGACAGCGACGTTTTTTTTTTTTCTTGTTACTGTCATGTCTCTGTACAAACATTCTGTATGACGCGTAACGAAACGCAATAGCGAGATTTCGATATTGCTTGAATATTTGCTGTTTGTTTGTGTTTTATTTGTTTTTACTTTTTTGCTGTATAATTATTGCAAGTTGATTTCTGTTAACCTTGATTTCTTTCCCAGCATGCCCAGTGAAAGATTGAGTTCAGGCTTGGCACCAAAAGTATTTTAAAGTAGATCCTATTAATATAAATTTATTTTATAATTTATATGTATATCTATTTAGTTTATGAATACCTTAAACAATTTTAACGATAGCTTCTTTTCTAGCTCTGATAGCGATGTTTCACTTAGTGCGGGAGGTGGGTTGTCGGCGGATGGCTCTTTGTCTGATAATCTGAAAAGCGTGTTCTCGACCCTTGGCTTTAATCTCAACATCGTGCATATTAATGCCCAGAGCATTCACGCCAGCTACGCTGATCTTCTTGATGCCTTCATTGACCAGAATATTCACGGAATTCTTGTCTCCGAATCTTTCCTCAAGCCATCCCTCTCTTCTTCCATGTATGCTCTGCCAGGGTTCACGCTCTTTCGTAATGATCGAACGGGTAAGGCTGATGGCGGCGTTGCCATCTACCTTCGTTCTGACATCTCGTGCAAAGTTATCAGCCACTCGCCCAGCCTATAATCTGGTTCTGCGGAACACTTATTTTTAGAGATATGTCTTCGTCACAATAAAGTTCTTCTGGGTGTTTACTACAGCCCCTCTCTTCGCATAGATTACTTTGAATCTTTTGAAACTCTTCTTAATGACCTGTCTCCTCTTTATCCTGTTACTCTTATTCTTGGTGATTTTAACACCTGCCTCCTTAAAAACAATGCTCAATCAGACAAACTGCAATCCATTGTTAACTCCTTGAATTTACACATTCTTCCCCTTGATGCCACTCACTTTCAGCCTCACTGTACCCCCTCTCTTCTTGACTTGATGATAATATCTAACCCCACTAAGGTTGCCGTACATGGTCAACTCAGTGCCCCCTTCTCCTACCATGATTTAATTTACCTATCCTACAAAATTAGGCCCCCCAAGCGTAGAGCTAAGTTTCTTGAACTTCGTAGTTTCAAGGGTATTGATGTCACTTCCCTTAAATCCGACGCCTCTTCCATAGATTGGTCCCTTGTTCTGGGAAGTGAGTCCGTTGATGATAAGGTCCAAAACTTTAACACGATTGTCCTGAGCTTGTTTGACAAACATGCTCCTGTCAAGAAGGTTAAAGTTAAACATCTCCCCGCTCCATGGCTTACTGATACCATTAAGGGTCTGATGGCTAAGAGAAACCGTGCCAAGACTAAATACAAAAAGGATCCGACCGAAGAAAATCTCTTAGCATACAAAAGTCTTCGTAATCGCTGCTCCCGTCTGTGTCGAGATGCCAAACGCCGTCATATATTTGAATGTATCGAAAACTACGCCCCTGCACAAGTTTGGAAATTTCTGAAGACCCTTGGTATTGGTAAGTCCCAGGACCTGACGCTTGGTAACATCGACCTTAACGGTCTCAATCATTTTTTTTGCTGTCCCCCCCGTCCAGATGGATCCATCTGTCAAGGATGCCACACTCCGTAACTTGCTTTCCAGGACTGTCTCCTGCCACTCTTCTTTCAATCTGCGTCATGTTGGAATCGCTGCAGTCAGGAAAGCAGTGCTAGCAATCTCATCAAAAGCCGTCGGCGATGACAAAATCTGCTCTCAAATGTTGACAAGTGTTCTTGGAGAATTGCTGCCGGTTATCACTCACATAATTAATGCTTCACTCTCTGACTGTCACTTCCCTAGTCAGTGGAAACGTGCTCTCGTGATCTTTTTGCCTAAAACATCCAACCCAACTTCCTACAAAGAATATCGTCCTATTTCTATCCTGCCCATCCTTTCCAAAGTCCTTGAATCCATTGTACACACTCAACTATCCACCTATCTTTCCTCCATGAATCTCCTTAATTCTTTCCAATCGGGTTTTAGGCCGGGTCACAGCACTACCACCGCTCTACTCAAAGTGACAGATGACATCCAACTTGCGATGGATCAGAAGAGGATGTCTGTGCTGGCACTGCTTGACTTCAGCAGCGCTTTCAACTGCGTGGATTTTGATATCCTGGTTGCGATCCTCCATTCACTTAATGTCTCCTCTCATGCCGCCCGCTGGTTTGACTCCTATCTCAGAGATCGACAACAACGCATCAATTCTGAGGAAACATCCACCGATTGGTGCGATCTATTCACTGGGGTTCCTCAGGGTGGCATCCTTTCACCCCTTCTGTTCTCGGTTTTTATCAACTCAATCTCTGATGTACTTACTTCTTCATATCATCTTTATGCAGATGACCTCCAAATATACCGGCATTTCTCTCCGCGTGATGTGACTCCGGCTGTGGAGGCTCTAAATGCTGACCTCGAGAATATCAGGAAGTGGGCCCTCTCATATGGGCTTCTGGTCAACCCGAGAAAGTCGCAGGCCTTGATCTTGGGAACCCGATACTCTCTTGACCTGTTACAACTTCCAATCGCTCCTCTAATATTTGATGGAACCGTAATCAAATACAGCGATAAAGCTAAAAATCTCGGAATTGTATTCGATAACATGCTGTCTTGGTCGCCCCATGTCTCCGAGGTCAGCAGACGAGTCTTTGCATCGTTTCACTCTCTTCGGAAATTACAATACTTCCTGCCACGGCATACTAAAGTCACTCTAGCCCAGTCCCTTCTACTTCCTTTAATTGATTATGCCGATGCTTGCTGGGTGAGTGTGAACGAAGAACAACTGAATAAACTCGAACGACTTCAGAACCTCGGGATTCGGTTCATCTTCGGGCTGCGCAAGTATGACCACGTCTCGCAGTATCGCAAGGAACTGGGTTGGCTCCCGATTCGTCTTCGCCGTGATTTCCACATATTGACTTTACTTTTTAACATCTTGAGAAACCCCAGATATCCTTCCTACCTTCGTGAACGTTTTGAGTTCCTTTTCTCCAGAGGCAAGGAGCGGAGATCTCACACGGTGTCTCTTCTATGTATTCCGCAGCATAACACCGTCGCCTACGAGCACTCGTTCAGGCTGAGGGCCATTCGGCTGTGGAACGCACTTCCCTGCACTATAAGGGACAGTCCCACTCTTTTCTCCTTTAAGAATCGCTTGAAAGAGCACTTACTTTCTCTTTCATCATAGGTATTGTATTATGGGGTGCTTGTGTATACTTTAGGTGAAATGAAAGTACAAGCACATTGATTTAAATAAATTCGTTTTTATGTTTTCTTTCAAGTCAATTTTACAGAATCTAGCTTTGCGAGAGATCACAGACCAGCAAAATACCATAGACCAAAACCAGACCACAGATAACCATGACAGCTCTAGATTGCGCACACGAGCAAGACGCCACATCACCCCCCTAGGGAGTAAGAAAGGCCATCTTCATAGGTATCTTCTATTGAAATGTACTCGTCGGCCAGATCTGGTGGTATATGGAGGTTCGGATGAGTTCTGGTGTGGTTCTGGAGCTGGTTCTGCCGGTGGGCGCGGTGTTTCTGCGGCCTTCTCAGGTACTGGCCTCGGGTAGCAGCTTTCGGTGGGCTGTGTGTCCACATGCGCTGGCTTGACTCGATCCACACTCACTGTTGACTCTCTATCGCCGATTAAGATCTTGACGGTCTTGCTCCCTCTTGAGACGATCTTATAGGGGCCAGTGTATGGTGGCCTCATGGCAGCCCTCACAGTGTCGTCACGGAGGAACACGTGGGATGCCGTCGCTAGGTCCTTGAAGATGAAGGGCCTGTGTTTATCGTGACGAGATCCCGGTGTAGGCCGTACCTCAGCCATCTTGCGGCGAAGTTGGACGACGAAATCTGTAGCGTCTGCGTTGATCAAGTCATCTGCTGGTGGTGGTGTGACGAGTTCGCCAGGGAGACGTAGAGGCTCTCCATATACCATTTCAGCTGCAGATGATCCGATGTCTTCTTTAAGTGAACTGCGAATGCCAAGCAGGACCAATGGCAGGGCCTTGAGCGATGTCTCATTTGTATGGCACATCAAAGCCGCTTTGAGTTGCCGGTGTAGTCGTTCTACCATTCCATTTGCTTGCGGATGGTAACTTGTAGTTCTTATTCGCTGAGTGGCACATTGTTGCATCAAGCCTCTGAAAAGAGATGACTCAAATTGACGGCCTTGGTCTGTAGAGATAGTTGATGGCACTCCGAATCGGGATACCCAGCCCGTAATGAATGTATCGGCTACTTCTTCTGCAGTAATGCCGATCATTGGCCAAGCTTCAGGCCATCTTGTGAATCTGTCAACAGCAGTGAGACAGTATCGATATTGGTTGCAAGTAGGAAGAGGACCAATTTTGCGTCACTGATTGCATGAGCGAGCAGAGTGGCATCGGTCAACTTATCTTTACAAGTCTGGAAGGCTTGCTCTAGTTCTGGCGTCCATGGTACTGGTTTAGCTCCTTTTGACTTTGTCGAGGCCAATACATTGATGAGGGGCGCTTGAAGTTCGGCAGCATGTGGCAGAAACCGGCGGTAGTAGTTGATCATCCCCAGGAATCTGCGAAGGCCTTGTACTGTTTTTGGCAAGGGAAAATTCTGCAGGGCTTCAATTCTCTCTGGTGGAGGAGATGTACCATCCTTGTTTATCCGATATCCGAGGAATGTAACTTCACTTGCTCCTAGAACACATTTTGATGAGTTAACAACTACTCCATAGTCTGATAAGCGTTGAAATATTGTTCTTAGGTGTTTCGCATGCTCATCAGCATCACTGGAAAACACCAATATGTCATCGATGTATGGGAAACAGTAGTCTAGTCCTTGTACCACCTCATCTATGAACCGCTGGAAGGTTTGGCCAGCATTTCTGAGGCCGAAGGTCATGAAAGGAAATTCAAATAACCCGAAGGGTGTTATTATGGCAGTTTTGTTGATATCATCTGGATTTACAGGAATCTGCTGGAAAGCCTTCACAAGGTCCAGTGTGCTGAATGTTGTAGAGCCTGCTATGTTATGGCTAAAATCACCAATATGTCTAACTGGATACCTGTCAGGAATGGTCCTGGCGTTGAGTCCTCTATAGTCTCCGCAAGGTCGCCAGCCATTTTCTCCCTTTGGTGCCATGTGAAGCGGTGATGACCATGGGCTCTTCGATGACCTGGTAGTTCCACATTTTACCATGTCTGCAAATTCCACCTTTGCTGCTTGCAGTTTGTTCGGCCCCAGGCGCCTTGGTCTGCAGGATATAGGGGGTCCATCCAGTGTTTTAATGAAATGCACTGTGTTATGTTTGATGTTCCTTGGAAAACCAGGTGGCCGGGTAATATCAGGGAATTCTTCCAACACTTCAGTAAATCTGGCGCATGAGGTGTTTGCAGCCACGGCCTTGACACTGGTTTGGTCCACCTCTGCTATACAAGCGGGGGAGGTGAGACCGGTTTTTGCGTCTAGGAGAGTTTTAGTCCGGCAGTCAGGTAACAGGTGGTAATAACTGAGAAAGTCCGATCCAATGATGGCAGTGTTTACATCAGCGATGGTAAAATTCCAAAGGAATTCTCTTCGTAGGCCAAGGTTCAATGTTAGTGTGAGGCAGCCGTAGGTTTTTATTGTTGAGCCATTTGCTGCACTGAGGTCATAGGATGTTGGGTGACGGCGGCCTTGTATGTAACGTCTTGGAAAACAACAGAGGTCTGATCCAGTATCAATGAGGAATTTATATTTACTTGATTGGTCTGTTACAAAGAGTCGGCGTCCAGGGTTGGGGCAGCTAGCTTCCGCCGTTACTGGCTGCTGCCTTTCTGGTTTTCCTCATATGTGCACGGTGACTGGCAGCGTGTTGCCTTTTCTTTGAAAATTCTGTGGTACCAGCACATACCTTTGTTTACATTACTGTCACTGTGATTTGCTCGCGGTCTTGATGTAGATCTTGATCTTCTTCTGTTTGTTGATGTCAGTGCCGCCACTTGTACAGCGAGTTGTTCAATCTTATTGTTAAGCATGTTTATTTCTGTCTGTGCAATGCTGTGCACCACTGGTGGGGGTGGCATTGCTAGTTCGACAATTTTATCTGCTAATTCCGCTATTTGGTTTAGAGGCGCATCAGTCTGTGCCGCTAGTATGGCCTGCACGTTGGCTGGCAGACGGCGGAGCCACAGTTGAGAAATTATTTTTTCATCTGCTAATGCAGTTCCCGCCAGTGATCTCAAATGTCTGAGAAACTGTGAAGGCCGTCGGTCTCCCATCTCTTCCTCACTGATGAGGCGACGAACCCGTTGTTGTTCTGATGTTGATAATCTTTTTATTAACTCTGTCTTTAGTAATTGATATTGCCCCTTTTCCGGCGGTTTGAGTATGATGTCTTCAACTTCCGCTACCATCCTGGTGTCCAATTGCGCCAGGACGTAGTTATACTTCGTCTCCTCCGTCTTTATTCCACTAATTTGGAATTGTGCTTCCGCCTGGGCAAACCAAAGAGCCGGTTTGTCGGCCCAGAAAGGCGGCAACTTCGCCATTACTCTGTACACTTGTGGCAAAGCCTCGGCGGAGACGGCTGGTTCTTCGGTCTTGGTCTTTACGCCGCTGCCCGAAGCCGACACCGTGTTGGACATTGATGCAAGTTGCTCCTGCAGTTTTGCATTTTGTGCCTGCAGCTCTGTAAATAGCGCCAATGCGTCGGGCGGTAAATTGTCCATTTTATCGAAGTTGGGGTCACCAATATGGGGTGCTTGTGTATACTTTAGGTGAAATGAAAGTACAAGCACATTGATTTAAATAGATTCGTTTTTATGTTTTCTTTCAAGTCAATTTTACAGAATCTAGCTTTGCGAGAGATCACAGACCAGCAAAATACCATAGACCAAAACCAGACCACAGATAACCATGACAGCTCTAGATTGCGCACACGAGCAAGACGCCACAGTATATATAAGTATGTAATTGTATTTATCTATTTATTATTATTATTTGTTTATTCTTATTTTATCTACTATTTCTTTGATTATATGTATTTTTATAGTAAGTATCATATTTTATTGGTATTTGGTAAGTATTTAATTGCACTAGACTACCCTTTTCATTTTATATGTATCCTATCCAGATAGGTTTGCTGGAAGAAATCTCTGTTGAGAGATAAGCTCGCCTTTGCCTTTTAATTTCGTGTATAATTGTATTGTTGTAATGTTCTGTGCAATAAAGAATTGTGAATTGTGAAAATATTTACATACAGGTGCTTCTAGCCCCACACTAGGACACCCTGTGTCGTGGGTACCAGAAACAGCAACGTCACACACATATAAACATCCAAGACCTATGGTTATTTTCCTTTTACCACAGTCGGAGATCGAACCCTGGACCTCTGGCATGGCAGGCAGAGCCACAACCGCTTCGCCACAGAGGTCGCCATTGGTTTTGAACTTTATCAAGTTGAAAATTATTTATTGAACACAGTTATTAAAAAGATACATTAATTAAGAGAAAACATATGATCAAAGGCGAGCTTAACTCTAAAGAGATTTCTTCCAGCAAACCAAGGCATGAAAGGAAAACTTATCATGAAAGAGTAGGCAGGGCACAATAACTAATCTATTATAAAATATATAAGTAAATTAAATATCTATAAAATACGGAAAATAAAATACATACTTATGTTTATCTAACTACTAAATAAGTACCAGTACATACATAAACCTGTGCATATAGTTTACATATAATAATAACAACTATCACAAAAGAGAGAGGAAGTGCTCTTTTACCCGGTTTTTGAAAGCGAAAAGAGTGGGACTGTCTCTTTTCGAACATGGAAGTATGTTCCACAGTCGGACCGCCTGCAACCTGAAGGAGTCCTCATATGCGGAGGTGTTATGCCTTGGAGTGGCTAAGAGTGAGACCTTGAGATATCTCCATTGCCAATCTCCTGAAAAGAGATTGCCTACTCAAAGCGGTCCCAGAGGTAACGGGGGTAGCACAGATTTTTCAATACATATATTGAAAAGATAAGAAAGAATATGAGAGTTGGCGACGGCGAATGGGAAGCCATCCCAATTCTTTGTGATATTGAGAAACATGGTTGAATTTGCGCACCCCGGAGATAAATGAGATCCCGAGATTCTGAAGTTGTTCGAGTTTGTTCAGTAGATCTTAATAAAGGGTTAATTAACGTCACAGAAGCCTATGGTAGAAGGGCGGGCATTGTCAACTAAGAGAAGACTGAATGCCATCGGACCATATGATGAGGTACTGTGGCGCTGCAGTATGGGAATTGTATGAGTGTTCTCCCCTTCTAACCCCCACCCCGACCCATCTAGCTTTGTCTATGGCGGCTTGCGGCACGACACCACATTGTGTGGCCTGCCTCTTACTTATAAATGAATTAAACAAATCTGCTTCTTTTAAAATGTATATGTATGACACTTTAATAATTCATGTATATAAAACCTATACACAACACTTCATGTAATTGATGTTAATGCAAATAAACAATAATTTACTCCAATTCTTTTCTAGGCATGTAATGTTCGACACTTGCTCTCACAAATTCCAAACTCATGTTGTATTATCATTTCTTTTTATATACTATGCCCCTCTCTCTTGCTTCTCTATGTCATTTCACAAACATCTTAGCTACTCTATCATCAATCTATATCTTGCGGTGTTCTCCAAGTCTCAGCTTCCTCTGTCAGCAAGGTCTCTGGGATAGCAGTGATGCAGGAGCCCCGACCGCAATCGAAACTCTGCTGTAATATAAAATATTTTGGAGTAAAGTACTTGAAATGCAATATGATGATGATGATGATGGTAAGCAATCTCTCATCATTATCAGACAGGTAAGCCCATCCAAAAATGGGTTTGAAGGGTTCATAATTCATCTCTAGATAAGCGATAGACTTGCCCTCCGACATGCAATTCGTGGGTGGACATCACGGCTCACCTTTAGCGGATGACCTACTCACTGGGGTGTCCAAACTTTTTTAGCACCATGTTGGGGTCATTTGATCATCTTCCTGAAAGTTTCAGGGTGCGGAATTCAATAGTTTTTAAGATATGATTTTTTGAAAATCTGAAAATACTTTGTAAAATGATGTAACGCAACGCAAATAATAGGTTTTTAATCTTGTCTGTGGTCAAAATACATTACCTACATTTCGTTGTACGCGTATTTGAAAAGATGAGAATTCTCTAAAAAAAGGATGAAATGTGGAATCTTTTTTTAATAATACCTATTTTAATAAAAAATGTTCATTTAACTTGCAATTTATGTTTGTTTATTTATTTTACGTCAATCAAAGTTAATTTAGTATTTCTTTCGTAAAATATCACTTTTGATAATAAAAAAGTTGTAATTTTTGTTTAAAACGGAACGCATTTTGTTGGGGCGTTTTGCCACGTTTTTGGTTGGGCGGCAAAGTAGTAGTCCCTTTTCTAGTAGTTTCGCGAATGTTCTATTTTCTTGTTCTCTCGATATTTACAAGCAAAAACAACTGGCTAGAGTAGGTTATTGTGGCTACTTTTCAATCGGTTTATAGGTTATGTTTGAACGTTGAAGAAGCTAAACCGGAGCGGAGCGGAGCGGAGCGGAGCGCAGCGTATGCAAACAAAAACGATTGGCTAGAGTAGGTTATTGTGGCTATTTTTTAATCGGGTTATAGGTTTTGTTAGAACGTTGAAGAAGCTAAACCGGAGCGGAGCGTATGCAAACAAAAACGATTGGCTAGAGTAGGTTATTGTGGCTACTTTTCAATCGGGTTATAGGTTATGTTAGAACGTTGAAGAAGCTAAACCAGAGCGGAGCGGAGCGCAGCGTATGCAAAGAAAAACGATTGGCTAGAGTAGGTTATTGTGGCTACTTTTCATGTAAATTTTGATGATAGCATTATGGAGTATTTGTGGAGGAGAAAGGTGTCGAGGCAGAAAAATGACCCTTTCGAAGAAAGCAACTAGGCATTTCCGTGCGGGGGGGAGTAGTGGGGGGGGGGGGGCATCAACCCCTTCCCCCTCACCCCATTTAAAGATCAAGGTCAGTCTAAATTTTGTTATATTTTAACAACATAACCTCAAAACTTTAAATAATCATATCTCAGAAACTAGCCATTTCCGCGGGGGGGGAGTAGTAGGGGGGACATCTACCCCCCTCCCCCATCCCTCCCTCCCCCCCTCAGGGTCAACAAAAGTAGGTCATCCGCTAAAGTCCTTCCGACATCACGGACCCAGTAGTTGAAGAGAAAGTAAAAAATCAGAAAAAAATACGTAGTTATATTGACAGATAACTCAATGTTGAATTACTCAGCTAAAGATTATAATAAATAACTAATGCTTACCTTTCCATGAACTCTATCATTACTGCGCTCATATTCCGGCATTATGTGAGGTTCTTCATGAAGAAGAATGCATTAGAAGATTATGAAATGCGTAAGAGCCCGCGAGCGACGCGTTCACAATAATCCGGAGCGATTGAATTGTCAAAACCGTCGGACGATAACATCATCCAATATCATTTTTCTGAATTGAATAATTGAAGCTGCCTCGTCCCTAAATAATTCACAGCAAAAGGGAAATTCACAACAAAACAATAAAATTTTCATGTTTTCGCTGGCGTCGAAATGCCATTCTACGAGTCATGTCACAATCAAAAACCAAAATACTTTCTCGAAAACCATTATTATTTTTATAATATTCGTTGAGTTTATGATTAATAACACTTTATTATTTCAAAGTCTTTAAAAATTGTAACAATATTACAAATTGGGATAATATTTCCGCTACACATTGCAATAAAACTTAAATTTTAAAATCGATCTATGGATAACGTAAGATTTGGAACGTTTCATTCATTCAATATCCTGTGTTGTTCGTTCAGCTTGTCCATGCTAGAGGCGCAGTATTACGTAGAACGTTTTCTGGGTATCGCAATGACGTTAGTCGATAGACAGTGGTTCCTGCTGCCGATGAGACTCTGGTTACGTTTTCGATGCGAGGTCTCGTTAGCGTCTGGAGAGTTTTTCCTGCTTGAGCTACTGATCCTCAAGCAGGAACCAGCTAGCGAGAAAGTATCCGTAATCGAAATGTGGGAAAATGTATGAGATTATGAACAGCGCCCCTATTGTGCGTAAACATAACTAAAATCGGTAGCAGGAAGCATTTTCGTCTGGTGTTCGAAACGATACGTCAACAACTCGCTTTTCAAATGTATAGGATTCGATAGAATCGGCAGCACGAACGACGTTTTGACATACACTAAGGTGAAACTCGTCAGCTGGCTATCGAAATCTCACGATTAATTACTCACTTAATATTTGTTGGTGAGAATAGTTTCGTTATATATTTAATTAACGATATCCTATTGTTTGTTGTGTGCAAGTGACTTATTAACGGTTATAGTGTTAATTTTCAATATATATACCTACATATTTCGTATATTATGTATGTAGCAACCCTTTGTTAATAGCAATCTCATGGTGAAACTCAGTCGATGAAGTTGCGGATTGGGATGAAATACTACGTGAATATGTTATGCATGAAGCCATGATCCTCGACAGTGAGAAACCGTTACCTCAGAGAAGGATAAAAACAAACAAAAATAGCGTCAAGCCTTCCCCCGTAGGGGACGGCAGAGGCACATTTGTGCTCGTTTAGCCAGATATTCAATACTCCATTTTGCGTGACAGGGGGCTAGCCTATTGCAGTAGCTACGGAGATATGAAGTTCATTGTAATTTTTGGATCTATGGGTTTTTAAACCTTAACCAAGAATTTTTCATTAACAAACATAAATATTTACATACAGGTACATACATTGCTTCTAGCCCCACACTAGGACACCCTGTGTCGTAGGTACCAGAAACAGCAACGTCACACACATATAAAAATCCAAGACCTAGGGTTATTTTCCTTTTACCACAGCCGGAGATCGAACCCTGAACTCTGGTATGGCAGGCAGAGCCACAACCGCTTCGCCACAGAGGTCGCCATTGGTTTTGAACTTTATCAAGTTGAAAATTATTAATTGTACACAGTTATTAAAAAGATACATTAAGAGAAAACATATGATCAAAGGCGAGCTTAACTCTAAAGAGATTTCTTCCAGCAAACCAAGGCATGAAAGGAAAACTTATCATGAAAGAGTAGGCAGAGCACAATAACTAATCTATTATAAAATATATAAGTAAATTAAATATCTATAAAATACGGAAAATAAAATACATACTTATGTATATCAAACTACTAAATAAGTACCAGTACATACATAACCCTGTGCATATAGTTTACATATAATAATAACAACTATCACAAAAGAGAGAGGAAGTGCTCTTTTACCCGGTTTTTGAAAGCGAAAAGAGTGGGACTGTCTCTTTTCGAACAAGGAAGTATGTTCCACAGTCGGACCGCCTGCAACCTGAAGGAGTCCTCATATGCGGAGGTGTTATGCCTTGGAGTGGCTAAGTGTGAGACCTTGATCCATTGCCAATCTCCTGAAAAGAGATTGCCTACTCAAAGCGGTCTCAGAGGTAACGGGGGTAGCACAGATTTTTCAATACATATATTGAAAAGATAAAAAAGAATATGAGAGTTGGCGACGGCGAATGGGAAGTGATATTGATTCTTTGTGATATTGAGAAACATGGTTGAATTTGCGCACCCCGGAGATAAACGAGATCCCGAGATTCTGAAGTTGTTCGAACCTTAATAAAGGGTTAATTAACGTCACAGAAGCCTATGGTGGAAGGGCGGGCATTGTGCAACTAAGAGAAGACTGAATGCCATCGGACCATATGATGAGGTACTGTGGCGCTGCAGTATGGGAATTGTATGAGTGTTCTCCCCTTCTAACCCCCACCCCGCCCCATCTCGCTTTGTCTATGGCTGCTTGCGGCACGACACCACATTGTGTGGCCTGCCTCTTACTTATAAATGAATTAAACAAATCTGCTTCTTTTAAAATGTATATGTATGACACTTTAATAATTCATGTATATAAGAACCTATACACAACACTTCATGTAATTGATGTTAATGCAAATAAACAATAATTTACTCCACTCCATTTCTAAGGCATGTATTGTTCTACACATTTGATAATTGTATGCAATCTCTTGCTCTCACAAATTCCAAACTCATGTTGTATTATCATTTCCTTTTATATACTATGCCCCTCTCTCTTGCTTCTCTATTTCATTTCACAAACATCTTAGCTACTCTATCATCAATCTATCTCTTGCGGTGTTCTCCAAGTCTCAGCTTCCTCTGTCATCAAGGTCTCTGGGATAGCAGTGATGCAGGAGCCCCGACCGCACGCGAAACTCTGCTGTAATATAAAATATTTTGGAGTAAAGTACTTGAAATGCAATATGATGATGACGATGGTAAGCAATCTCTCATCGTTATCAGACAGGTAAGCCCATCCAAATATGGGTTTGAAGGGTTCATAATTCATCTCTAGATAAGCGATAGATTTGCCCTCTGACATTTATTTCGTGGGTGGACATCAAGGACCCAGTAGGTAGTTGAAGAGAAAGTCAAAAATCAGATAAAAATACGTAGTTATATTGACAGATAACTCAATATTGAATTACTCAGCTAAAGATTATAATAAATAACTATAGCTTACCTTTCCATGAACTCTATCATTACTGCGCTCATATTCCGGCATTATGTGAGGTTCTTCATGAAGAAGACTGCATTAGAAGATTATGAGACTCGTAAGAGCCCGCGAGCGACGCGTTCACAATAATCCGGAGCGATTGAATTGTCTAAACCGTCGGACGATAACATCATCCAATATCATTTTTCTGAATTGAATAATTGAAGCTGCCTCATCCCTAAATCATTCACAGTAAAAGGGAAATTCACAACGAAACAATAAAATTTTCATGTTTTCGCTAGCGCCATTCTACGAGTCATGTCACAATCAAAAACCAAAATACTTTCTCGAAAACCATTATTATTTTTATAATATTCGTTGAGTTTATGATTAATTACACTTTATTATTTCAAAGTCTTTAAAAATTGTAACAATATTACAAATTGGGATAATATTTCCGCTACACATTGCAATAAAACTTAAATTTAAAATCGATCTATGGATAACGTAAGATTTGGAACGTTTCATTCATTCAATATACTGTGTTGTTCGTTCAGCTTGTCCATGCTAGAGGCGCAGTATTACGTAGAACGTTTTCTGGGTATCGCAATGACGTTAGTCGATAGACAGTGGTTCCTGCTACCGATGAGACTCTGGTTACGTTTTCGATGCGAAGTCTCGTTAGCGTCTGGAGAGTTTTTCCTGCTTGAGCTACAGATGAAATATCGGAAAAAGAAAACGCCAGCATTCGTTTAGGCCGGCGTCAATTCTTGATGACAAGGACAGACCATTATTCCTATGGCCATAATACCAAAAAAACTGCCCAAAACACAGAGATCACACGATAACTCTTAACGTCAATAAAACTGGCTAAATGAAAAAAATGTGTTTCAAAATGCCTTTGACTCGAACAGCTCAATGAAAATATATTTTTTTAGTCTTGCCAAAACTGACAACTACCAATAAGAATCTAGAATAATTTGAATTTTCAATTTCGCATAAACTTATAAAATATATACCAGCCTGTATCCCGATAAAATTTAAATAAAAATTAGCATTACAAAGGAGTCTTAAAACGACGTCTGCGAGTTCACGCTGCATTAACTAGGTCAAAATGAGAAATGAGGCGCAATTTCTCATATTAACCAGTCATTATGTATAATCCAGTTCACTTTGGCTTAGTGCAGTTTAGTCTCGACGCTGTTGAGGCTAAAGATGGGTGAGAAAATATGATTGACATTAACCGACTAAACTTAAGTTTATTTTTCAGTATACCTAGGCTAATGTTGAAAAATTAGCGTCTTAATCTGGAATAAGTGATGGTAATGATTCGGTAGCCCTAAACACTGCGGTAGCTTAGGTGAACATGTAAGAACAACAAAAAATACTTATACTCGTCTTATTATAGTTTTTGTTGTTCTTACATGTTTAACCTAACACGAATGATAACGGGGGCTTCGCTTCGCTAACCCCCTTTACCCTTCACCTAAGCTACCGCAGTGTTTTGCCCTGATTTTAGAAATAGCTTTCTCATCCGAATAAAATTACCCCGCCCCGCTCCCCGCAGTCGCACGAATACTTCGTTTTCAACATTAGCTAACTAATATCCAACATTAACCGAAACGCATCGGCTAATGTGCAGTCTAGCCGATTAAAGATGACATCCGTTATCACAAACGAACATGACTTCGGACATTAGCCGAGGCTCGAAATTAATCTTAAGACTAGCCGGCTAAACTTAAGTATAGTTTCACACCTAGCTTTAGCCGTAACATATACACAATCAATTAAAGTGAGAGACTTTGGCCAAAATCCTTCGTCATCATTATTCATATTGACCGGCGTTTATTTAAAATCGCCAATTATTCAATTTGACCGTAACATATCCATTCATTTAATATGTATGTGTAATGTTTCGACTGAAGACGGCCCGAATAATTTTTGAGTTGCTTTAGGGACGTACTTTTAAAGACTATTTTTATTATTATCATAAGAATAATTTGATTGTTGTGTACGTTGCACAAAATATTGTTTTCAACGACGACGAAAATGATGATTTGATGCGTTTGTTGATGTCTGTCCGTGCAGTGCCCGTCACATGCACACGGTAGCGGAACGTCCAAGTTTCCGTGTAAAGTAGTAGTGTGTGAGCTGCTATGAGAGCTTTCACATGGCGCGGCAACCGTGCCGTTCCGTGCGTCGCCCGTGCTTATCCACTGTAACCACGGGTTTTACGTGGCAGCAGTCTTTGCAGTGATGTATTCATATCTATATCCAGACACGCGGCAGCGTGTCAAAGCCAAGTTCTATTGATTTTATTTGTAAACATGTAAGTACATGGGGGTTACAGGTCGAGGATTACAGGTCAAGGAAGTATATGCACCCCGAAAGAGTGTCACAAGGTTTGCTAATGACTAAATTAAAAAATCTTGGGTCACATTAAAGTTAAATAATTTTCTCGTCATATAATCTTAGGACTGAGTGAGTTGAGGGTATATTTATCTATATGCTTAAAATTAGTGATGAATTCGCAAATAGTATAGTTAGTAGCTTTTCGTTAATAACGATTATTTTAGTCTTAGGCTGAACATACCAATGGTTTGTTCGTTTTTCATATTATTTGGTAGGTTATTGTAAATTAAGATTGACATGTAATATGGGCTTTTATTGAAAATTTCTAGTTTAGGTTTTGGTAATATAATAGTACATTTTGTATAAGTTGTTCCAGCCTAGAACTCACATAACAGTACTAGCAGATCATGTAAGAAATAAAAAAAAATACAAAAATATTCGAAAAAAATACGAAAGTAAAATAAAAAAAAAAAAAAAAACTTTTATTTTCTAATTGGCTTGAAGGACAGAACTCCTTGGTTTATTGCAGATCTGAATCAGACCTATAATAGTTAATTTGATTCGAGAATAGAAATCACGTAAAAGTGCCAGCAGATCAAGTCAGTTTTTTTTCTGTTTAGTTTAAAGGCTAAAAATCCTTAGTTTATAACAGATCTATATTAGACCTATAATATTAAATTTGATTCGAGCCCAAAACTCACATAAAAGTGCCAGCAGATCAAGTCAGAAAGCAAAAATTAAAATAATACTAAACAAAATATATATTTTTTTTATTGGCTTGAAGGCTATAATACCTTAGTTTCTTGCAGATCTGTAACATAACTATAATTTTGATTTTGATTTAAGCCCAGAACTCACGTAAAAATGACAGCAGATCAAATCATAAATAAAAAAAAATAAAAAAAATTGGCTTGAAGGCTAAAACTCTTTGGTTTCCTGCAGATCTGTATCAGACCTATAACATTAAATTTTATTAGAGCCCAGAACTCACGTAAAGAAGCCAGCAGATCAAGTCAGAAAGGAAAAATTAAAATAATATTAAAAAGAAATATTTTTAAAATATCTAATTGGCTTGAAGGCTAGAACTTCTTGGTTTCTGGCAGATATATAGCATATCTATAATACTTTATTTTATTCGATCCAAGAACTCTCGTAAAACTGCCAGCAGATCAAATCAGAAAGTAAAAATTAAAAAAATATTAATTTAATATTTTTTTTATTATATTATTGGCTTGAAGGCTAGAATTCCTTGGTTTCTTGTATATCTATATCAGAACTATACTTTTGATTTTGATTTAAGCCTAGAACTTACGTAAAAAAGCCAGCAGATCAAGTCAGAAAGATAAAATTAAAAAATATATTAATTTAATATTTTTTAATTTACAATTGGCTTGAACGCTAAAACTCTTTAGTTTCTTATAGATTTGTATTAGACCTATAATATTAAATTTAATTCAAGCCCAGAAGTTACGTAAAAAGCCAGCAGATTAAGTCAGAAAGTAACAATTAAAATAATATTAAAAATAAATATTTTTAAAATTTCTAATTGGCATGAAGGCTAGAACTCCTTGGTTTCTGGCAGATATATATTAGACCTATAATACTAAATTTAATTTGAGCCCAGAACTTACGGAAAACAGCCAGCAGATCAAGTCAGAATGTAAAATTTAAAATATATATTTTTTATTTTTTCCACCTGGATTGAAGGTCAAAACTCCTTGGTTTTTTGCAGATATATATGAGACCTATGATATTTTTTTATTCAAGCCCAGAACTCACGTAAAACTGCCGGCAGATCAAGTCAGAAATTTAAAATTGAAAAAATATGAATTAAATATTTTTTTATTTCCTTATTGGCTTGAAGGCTAGAACTCCTTGGTTTCTGGCAGATCTATAAAAGACCTATTATAATAAATTTGATTTGAGCCTAGACCTCACGGAAAACTGCCAGCAGATCAAGTCAGAATGTAAAAAATAAAATAATATTAAACTCCAGAACCCAGAAGCCAGAACTCCTTGGTTTATTGCAGATATGTATCAGACCTATGATATTTAATTTGATTCAAGCCCAGAACTCGCGTAAAAGTGCCAGCAGAGCAAGTCAGAATGTAGAAAAGAAAAAAATACTTTTAAATTTTCTGATTAGCTTGAAGGCTCAAAACTCGTTGGTTTCTCGCAGATCCGTATCAGACCTATAATACTAATTTTGATTCGAGCCCAGAACTCACGGAAAACTGCCAGCATATCAAGTCAGTTTTTTTTTGTCTACAAATAAAATAATATTAAACTCCAGAACCCAGAAGCCAGAACTCCTTGGTTTATTGCAGATATGTATCAGACCTATGATATTTAATTTGATTCAAGCCCAGAACTCGCGTAAAAGTGCCAGCAGATCAAGTCAGAATGTAAAAAATAAAAAAAAAATTTTAAATTTTCTGATTAGCTTGAAGGCTAAAAACTCGTTGGTTTCTCGCAGATCCGTAACATACCTATAATACTAACGTTATTTTCACGATCACCAAGGTCAAACTTCGGGGATAATTGCATCGCCTTTCAAATTATTGTTCTTACCCTCCGCCGAACAAACAACATTTCTGTCCTTTTTGCCGCTAATATTTTCTCAAACAATGCTCGCGTCGAGGGCTCCTCTTCTCTGTGTGGGCGTGCGTCATCGGGCCGACGCTCGGCGAGTGCTGGCTGATTGGCTCGCGATGTTTCAGCTTGGCTCGTGGCCGACGCCCGCGCCGTTGTCGCCGCTGCCGGCGCCGAGTCACAGGTTGCTTCATCCCAGTTGGTAGTGTGCCCTGGCTTTGCCGTTTGTCGATAGATTACCTCCTCGTCTTCTTCAACACTATCGTAATTGTCGCGAAACCGTCTCATTTTATCCCACTTCTTAAACTATTATGCAGGATAAAAAGAGAAAGGCTTGCACTTTACTACAATTCCTTTTTATTTAGAAATGACTGAATCTATTATTACAGCAACTAATCTCTATGAATAATAACACAAAATTACAGCAATTGCACACTATTTATGCAACAGAACTATTTTATTTATAAATAACTTGATTTGATATTAAAGTTACAGCAGATTTAGAAAATAGGAATACACTATATACAGTCAAATTTGGAGGGAACAGGACGATAGTAGGACGGACGTCGGACATAGATTTTACAGCTTTAGTAGAGGCAAGCGAAAGAGGGCTTCGAATGGCGGGAGCTAGTATTTAAGAGATTTTTCCCACCCCGCGGCCGGTGGTCGTAGTCATTGGTATTGACGTGGAGCGCGGGTGTTGTCGCCTCGGATGCTCAGGCTAGGGATGCCGGTGTAACACTATTGTGAACGACTCGACAAACCTGCCAACGACATTTATGCGACTAGACGTGTGTCATCTATCGTCAATGATAACGTGATGGCCCAGTTTGAAAGGAAACGATAAGTCTTTGATACGATGATTTTATAAACGGTACATTGGAAAAGCTTGCCAAATTTCGAATCTAGAAGACTTAACGTACTTCCTAGAATCGGTTCTTGTTGTTGCGCTCAGCAAATACATTGGGTCTGAAACTGATGACAAGTTCCTGTCATCACTTGAACGACTACGATTCTTAAACAATAAGATTAAAGGTCTAGACATGAACAGCGATGACGAAGCTAGCGAGAAAAGTGATGACGAAGATTCTCGAGATGATATCCATGAGGAATATCCATTGAATCCGGAACAAGACGCGGTCAAACATGGTGTGAACAACCAAGGCTGGAAATTATGGTGTGACAGACTGGTTGATGCTGCAGTTAAAATCGCTGGTCAGTCGTCGGAAGGAGATACAATCAACGCCTGCTACAACGTCGATTTTGCCAAAAGATTGAAAAGGTACCTCCTTCCGTACTTACCTCTGTGGACCGCAATAATGGTACCTATTTTCGGAAGGGGCTCAGTGACGGCCACCTCTGCTGCAGTTGAGTCAGAATTTGCGTTTACGTCAGATTACTTAACTTAAAAAATACTGAAGACCTGTGGGGTATATCAGTCAAAGTCATTGGTTCAATAACACTTGTTATAGCCCCACACCTAGCTTATATATTTAATAAATGTGTTGATGATGGAGCTTTCCCAGACCTCATGAAACAAAGTAAACTTATACCTCTGTTCAAGTCGGGAGACAAGGGTGATCCGTCAAATTACTTAGTTCTGGAAGACCAATATCGGTTCTTCCAGAACTAAGTAAAATTTTTGAAAAGATTATACTCAATCAAATGCTCTCACACTTCAACCGTACAAAACAACTCCACGCCAAGCAATACGGTTTCACTAGGGGTAAATTGACTACGGATGCAGGTATTACCCTTATATCTCATATTTATTCTGCATGGGAAGCCGCACAGGATGCTATCGGTGTTTATTGCGATCTGTCGAAGGCATTTGATTGTGTTGATCATGACACGCTACTAATGAAATTACAACATTACGGAGTTAGAAATAAAGCGTTTGATCTAGTAAGATCATACCTAAGCAAAAGAATTCAAAAGGCAGAAGTTAACGGCGTTAAATCTGATGGATCGAGGGTAAAAATTGGCGTTCTATAAGGTTACATATTAGGCCCTTTCTTATTTCTGGTATATATTAACGATCTGCCTTTTATGGTGGAGAAATTGACCAACATAGTGTTGTTTGCTGATGATACTTCACTGGTCTTCAAAATTGAAAGACAAAAAGAAGATTTTGATGATGTCAATAGAGTATTATCTTTAACCTTGAATTGGTTCACAGTTAACCATTTATTGTTAAATGCTGGTAAAACCAAATGTATCAAATTCTCACTTCCAAATGTCAGGCAAGTTGGGACCAGTTTAGTGTTGGACAGCAATACGTTAGAATTAGTAAATGACACGAAGTTTCTTGGAATAACCATTGATAACAAATTGCAGTGGGGACCCCACATAGATTAATTGGCTGATAAATTAAGTTCTGCGGCTTACGCTGTTAGGAACATCAGACAAAACACGGATGTGGCTACATCTAGGCTAGTATATTTTAGTTACTTTCATAGTGTCATGTCCTATGGTATCTTGTTGTGTGGGAAAGCAGCGGATATTCAAACTATTTTTATTTTACAGAAAAGAGCTATTCGAGCAATTTATAATTTAAAACGCACAGACTCCTTAAGAGAGCTTTTTTAAAGAAATTGACATACTAATTGTAGCTAGTCAATTTATTTTCGAAAATATAATGTATGTACGCAAGAACCTTACAAAATTTCCCAAACTTAGCGATGGCTGTAATGTTAACCTAAGAAATAATCACAGACTACTTGCGCCCCGGTTTAGACTCGCGAAGGTTAGCAATTCTTTCAAGGGTCAATGCATTCTCTACTACAACAAGATACCTCTGGAGATCTTGAAATTGCCATTTGAGCAATTTAAAAACCATGTTAAAGCGACTTTGTCGAAAAGGGATATTACAATGTTCAAGATTACTTAAATGATGGGACTGTATGGGGTTAATCTGGCTCAAGACAGACCTTGCTGTTAATAATTTTGTAATTATTTATTCCTGCTTATTAATTATGATAATGACTAAATATTATATTTTGTATTAGTTAAGCATAAGCAATTTTTAAAAAAGAGATCTAAAAATCAATCTGTGGGAGTTTCTACACCCTTCTTCTCGCACAGTGGTCCAATGTAGAGAAGTGGCAAAAATGACGATTGCTAAGTATATGTAAATATCTACAGTAATAAAGACATTTGGAATTTTGGAATTTTGGAATTTTATCTGCTGTGTCCGTTCAAGAAGTAACAGACGTTAAATTATCAGACTTGACAATAGACGCAAGCCTAGACTGGAAAACACATATATCTTTATTAAAGGCCAGATTATCACAATTTATATACGTGCTCTCTATCCAAAAAAAACACCGGATAAGAGTGTGATCTGACAGCTTATTATGCCTACGCTCATTCATGGTAAGGTTACGGGATAATGCTCTAGTCTAAATGCGTCAAAGCTAAATACTTGTTTATTATGCATTATAAATATGCCAGAATCATAGCTAATACACAACAACTAGACAGATGCAAACACCACTTCCAAAAAGATAAGATCTTGTCACTGTTCATATTTAAATAGCCACCTTTAACAAAAAACACCCCTAACAATATTAAAATTGTACAAACGCCAGACTGAAATATAACTTTGCGGCTTGTCAGGTGACAAAGCGGAAAGGTGGCGACAATCAACCGGCGAAGGTGCGTATTTGAGGCCAAATACGAACCCTCGCCGGTTGATTTTGGGTTCTCGGCTCGTGCTGTAAACTTCTCGGTTCATAAATATAAGCATTTGCGAACTCGTACGAAATTTACTATAATATTACCAGAACCTAAACTAGACATTTTTGATAATAGCCCATACATGTCAATCTTAATATACAATAACCTACCAAATAATATAAAAAACGAACAAACCATTAGTGTATTCAGCCTAAGCCTAAAATAATTGTTATTAACGAAAAGCCACTGTTCCATTTGCGAATTTATCACTGAGTTTGAGCAATATAGATACAAAGACCCTCAACTAACTCCGTAGGTACTAAGATTATAAGACGAGATGATTATTTAAATTTATTGTAACTTTAAAAAAAAATAGATATATATAAGCAAACCTTGTGACACCCTTTCAGGGTGCATGTACTTTACTTTAGTTACAGCTCCACTTAACAGCTGCAACCTCCCTGTATAATTATGTTTACAAATAAAATTAATAGAACTTGGCTTTAACACGCTGCCGCGTGTCTAGATATGAATATGACTATATTACTGCAAAGATTGCTGCCGCGTCAAAACCGTTACAGTGGATAAGCACGGGCGACGCACGGTAACGGCACGGTCGCCGCGCCATATGAGATTTCTCAAAGTTGCTCATACATTACTACTTTACACGGCAACTTGGACTTGTCGCGTGTGCATGTG
Source organism: Argyresthia goedartella (assembly GCA_949825045.1). Taxonomy (NCBI): domain Eukaryota; kingdom Metazoa; phylum Arthropoda; class Insecta; order Lepidoptera; family Argyresthiidae; genus Argyresthia; species Argyresthia goedartella. Next base: position 25,642,689 of record OX463812.1, on the reverse strand, counting down.
AAAAGGCACTGACACACCAATATATCGACGCACTAACAATCGTTTCAAACTTAAAACTCTTTTGGTCGTAAAATCTCAAAAATTATTCGTGCCGACTTCAGTCGAAAAATTACATCATAATAAATGGATGTTTATTAGGCCAGGCTGATTTTAGATTTTTCAGATTTTAGTTTTTGGGCACTGCGGGCACTTATGACAGTAACAATGTATTTTGAGTAGAAATACTGCCCCGAGGGACGTGAAGTTTGGAAAAAATGCCCAAAAGGTTCAGTTCGTCATGGAATAAAAGTACTATATTTAAATAAATACAACATTTTAATTATTTTAATTAAAATTTCAATATACAAACATTTAATCAAAAACACTATAAGACAAAATAATCGGCAATAAAGAGCTTATAGTGAATTGAATATAAATCTTCATTTTACCTTATTTTGTAATTTTTCTTCGACTCAAAGATGGGCATTATTCGGCATGACTCCAATCCAATTTATTTCCTATCCATCCTTCACGTCGCTCTGGGCCACAGACAACAGAAGATGATTCCGTTACCAACTTTACAAAAATGGGCTCTAACAAGTGAAACCTTTTGGCGCGTTAGTTTGAATATCTAATAATTGTATGATGTTATCATGTCAATAATGTCTTAAGTAAAGTAAAGAAAAGTGCAGGTGAAAGCCAGAATCACAAACGACTTCGTGATATTTTAAATCAAGGTCCATTAGTTCTTCGAGATTCATATGAGATGTACAAAATCATGCCTATACTCAAAAAGGTACATGAAAAAAACATGATTACCATTATGATTGATGATGATTACCGTATTTATATGTATCATACATAACGTGGCCGCGCCAGGCAGTGTGAACACAGCAGCGGACAGTGCAAATTTTCATTGTTTTGGAAAGAGATAATTGTCTGAACATTATGAGAGCGGCCGATGCTGACGACGGTGTCTGAAGATGTGACGACCGACGGTGTCTGTCGGTGTCTGGCACGGCACGTATCTGGCACGCTAGATGCAAATAAACGGTCTCTGTCGGTGTCTGCTACGCCACGTGTCTGACACGCCCAATGTCTGTAGATATAAACCGACCTTATGTGCAGATCAAGTTAACGCCGTCTGGCCGACCGGCGCGGGACTAATAATAATAAATGAAAATTGCATAGTCACAACCGAGTCATTCACCTTGCATGCTCGTAGACACGAATTGAGTTGGATCTTGGATCATATAACCCTAGATGTTGCATCAGCGCACAAAAAGCGGCTCCAAAAACTGATGCTAAATTCGATTTTTGGCATTCGTTTACGTCATTCAGAAATTAAATTTTTTAGGGTTCCGTTTTTTTTTCTGATTGAATCTGGCTGGAATTAGCGGTTACAATCGAACTTAGTCGACGAGATTTTGAGTTATGATTTATTATGACTTTAAAAAAGGTTTAAAGCCCCAAGAATGTTTTGAACTTTTAACCACGACTTTTGGTGAGTTTGCTTATTCTCGTACCACTGTCTTTAATTGGTTTGCTCAGTTTAAAAGAGGGCGGGAGAGCTTTGAAGATGAGGCGAAGTCGGGGCGACCGTCAACCGCAGTTACTCAAGAAAATGTGCAAGCCGTGGAAAAAAATATCCGCGAGAACCGACGAATTACATACGTAGAGATTAACCGAGATCTAGACATTGGATCAGCAGCACTGAAAACAATAATTCATTGACAACTATCCCTCCATAAGCGTTGTTCGAGATGGGTGCCGCATAAACTCAACGATTTGCAGAAAGAACGCCGCGTGGATTGGTGTAAATTTATGATAAATAAATTCCACGCTGGCAAGAAGGAAACTTTGTATAATATACTGACAGGTACGAAACATAGTTTATAACTACGATCCAGAAACAAAGCGGCAGTCCACGATATGGTGCTTTGAAGACGAACCGACTCCAACAAAATGTCGCCGAGTACGAAGCACACAGAAACAATGGTTGCCTAATATTTCTGCAAATGTCAACTCAGAATGGTATGTGACAGTTTGTACTCCACAAGTGTTGTCAGCTTGGTGTGACAAGCGGCCAATGTCGGGAACCCAGCACCTGCTCTGGCACCACGACAACGCTGCGGAGCGGCGTAAAATTGATAGCAATAAAAAAGAATGAACTTTGTAGTTTTTTATATCTAATTTCTTTTGGCATGACCCTCGTATTTCCTTTACTACCTAGCTTACTGTTGAAACGACAAGTCTGTAGTTGAGGTGTAGTTCTGTGAAAGTACATTCGCTAGCCAAGTATCTGAAATAAAAAATATAATAATAAATGGCAACAATAATGATCACCAAAATATTATTTTCCTACCCAAAATGGGTAAATGATCACCAAAAGTTGCAGAAAATGTCAGTGCAAAATACTGCGGTATCTTAGGTGAAGGGTAAAGGGATCCCTTTATCCTTCATGTTAGGTTGAACATGCAAGAACAACAAAAAATACTTAAAACATAAACTTAAGTACAAAAAACATAAAAAGAAGTTTGGTGATCATTTATTCAAACTCAATTTGGCGGTCGTTTCGATTTTATTGGTATTAAAATAGGTGCGTTTTTGATGATCGTTTAAACATAAGCCATAATAAATTATATTGTCCGCTGGAAAAGTAGTATTGAAACGATGGGTATATAAACGAGACGTTTATCACAAATCTTCAAAACAATATAAATTGTAAAACAATCAAGCGCCCCGGTACTACTACTATACGGAAGTACATATCTTTCGGTCAGTTACAGTTTTAAACAAAGTCTTCTGTCCTACACAAAATAGCTTATCTATTTATCGGGCTGAAGAGAATAGTGCAGAAGGCAATAATGCAGAAGGCAGTAGTCCAGAAGGCAACAGTACAGAAGGCAACAGTAGCAGCCAGTTTAAACACTGTATAAAATGTTCCTAAGATAAATAAAATTTATCTTAAGAAACATTATCGGACGTCCACCGTATTACTATAAAAAATGTTACACATAGTTTAACCTCAAAAAAGACGTCAACTCCTATACATTATTGTCTTAAAACAAGTGTTCAACAGGAGTTTATATTTTTGTGGTAAGACCCTATGTGTTTCGGATAAAACGTTAAGCTGTAGGTCCCGGCTGCTATCGCTACTTGGTAGTTTGTAGTCGTGAAACTCCTCCATCAACCCACACTGAGCCAGCTTGGTGGAGTATGGCTGAATCTTACTCGTATCCGGGTAAAGGCCTTTGCCTATCGGTGGGGACATTCATAGGCTATGTTCCTTTATAATTTTATAAATGATATTGCATTTTTATTTACATATATATATATATATATATATATATATATATACTTATGGTAACTGCCAATGTTTCAACGGGTTCAAGGCAGTCCCGTAGGACGTTCTGATGCTGCAGAGCGTCTTTTAAACGTCCATGTAACTCGTCATATGAGCTCTCTCTCTCTGACATCCGAAAAAAGGTGGAAAGTTTCACCCCTTCCCCACCACACTACTAAGCCTACTGGTAGTGTCGTGGATATTTTTGGAATCCAATCTCATGATTGGATTCCAAAAATTGGGCCACTCTTTCAAATCTGATTTCAGAATCATTGCTGAAATCAGATTTGAAAGAGTGGCCGCCATTTTGAACATCGTATTGACTGGTTCGATTTGCTTTAAAATTTATCTGGGGAACTGGATGGAGTCCAATTATGATTCTGAAGTCGGATTTGGAAAAAGTGGCGCCTCTTTGAACTTTGTAGTTACTGGTTCGATAGAACACAAAATAAATCTTATTGAATATATAGCGGAAAAAAATAATTACGATTCGGCTTCACAACATTTCAAAATCTATCAATTTAAACAGATTTGTTTATTTTGTCTACCATTCATGTATCATCTCCATTAGGTATTTTAATACAACTTTGCAAAAAATCCAACTGTGTGGTGCTGTGAATTGGAATTTGTTTGTTGCGCTTATATTACTCAAACGGGTCCATAAATCGAAAAATGGTCCTATTATATTGATATTATTCCTAAAAGATATATCCAATGATACCTCTATTTTATACTATTTTATACTCTTTCCCATAGTGTGAGATGTCATTGGATAGATGTTTTGAAAATAATATCAATATGACCATTTTTCGATTTATAGACCCGTTTAAGAAAAGAAGCGCAAGAACCCAAGAGCGATTCGCAGCACTAGTGGACTTTGAGGAACCTGGTTTTTTTTTTGACTGTGTTTTATTAGGGTAAACGTTTGGCTAAATTGGCAACCCTAAATTTACTCACTCATAGATATCCGCCGCCATTACGTGTTACAGAACACTGATTGAAGGAAAATATGATGTCTTTTAACATAAATAATTACAAAATTGTCAGTTGTTACCATAGAAAGACTGCTGATAGAGGTGATTCTTTAATCTTAGTGAAAAATAATATTAAAATGAAACAACGGAAAGATAATAATTTTATTCATAACTTTACTCTGACACAGGATACATTGTACCTGTCTATTAAATATAGAAAATTAGTAGCTACATTGTTAGCTTATAATATATGCGACGCAGCTATAGTTGGTTTAACCAAGTTCAACTTGACATCAGCTTATGTTAAGAGTAATATGAGATGCACCCCTATTAAGAATTCACCTGTTAATCATACATTGCATGCAACATTGAAATCTGTTCCAAGTAATTTAAATTAGTTCATAACACAATAGATATGTCAAAATGTAAGCCCCAGTTAAATATTACCCATCAAAACATCCAGGGGCTACCTGGCAAAGAACTTATATTAGATATTTTTGTAAAAAATTCTGACATTGATATTATTTGTGTTACAGAACACTGATTGAAGGAAAATATGATGTCTTTTAACATAAATAATTACAAAATTGTCAGTTGTTACCATAGAAAGACTGCTGATAGAGGTGGTTCTTACTGTTGAAAGACAAATAGAAGTATCCTGTGTTGAGTTAGATAGCCATATTATTGTTTGTGTCTACAGGCCACCGAGGGATGAAAAAGGCCATGGCAATTTCGAAATATTTGAGAAAATTATGGAGGAAGCCCTCACCAAACTATGTAATAACAGAAAAAAGTTAATTATTTGTGGCGATATTAATGTAGATTTGCTTGTAGGAACAACAATGAAACAACTATTAATAACTTTATTCAAATCGTTTAATTTATGTCAAGTAATTTTAGAGCCGACCAGATTTACACTTACCTGCCAAACTTGCTTAGATAACGTTTATTGTGACGGTGCATTCACAAGTAAAAGTGAAATTAACTGCTTACCTACCGATCACAGCAGTCAAACAGTTTCATTCCCAATTGCTATTAAGGATAAGACTGGCCCATCATTTTATAGGTCTATTACATCCCATAGACTAGAGACATATACGAAAAACTTAGATATTAATTTGCCAGTACCGGATTTTAATGAATAGAACCCAAACAAAATCTATTCAGACTTCTTCAACATTATTCAGAAATAATTCAATAATTTTTTTAGATTAAAGAAAGTCGGTGACTACAACGGTAATTCTAAATTTAATGACTGGGCAACGTTTGGAATTCTTAAAAGTAGAGTTATCTTGTATGACCTTTATGAACAAAAAACCTATAACTTTGATCGAATATTTCATGACTATGTAAAAAAATATTCCAAAACTTTCAAGTTGGTTTGTAGAACTTTACTCATTAATAGAAAAATTCAAAATTCAAATAATAGAATGAAAACAGTTTGGCAAATAATAAAACGTGAAACTGGCAAAGTTATACCAAGGGACAATGATTTCTGCCCAAAGATAGGTGATGATGTTGTTAAATCCAGCGCTGATGTTGCTCGAGCTTTTGAAACATTCTTCACCAATGTATCCTTACTCACAACAGATCGTCTAAATTCATCTCCATATGAAGCAGATACTTTATTAAAAAATAACACTAGCGTCAGTAAGGTGTAAAATTTCCTCATGTTTATCCCCAGGACATTGTCAAAACGTTTAGATTACTTAACTTAAAAAATACGGAAGACCAGTGGGGTATATCAGTCAAATTCATTGGTTCAGTAATTCTAGTTATAGCCCCACACTTAGCTTATATATTGAATAAATATGTTGACGATGGGGCTTTCCCAGACCTCAGGAAACACAGTAAACTGATACCTCTGTTCAAGTCGGGAGATAAGGGTGATCCTTCAAATTTCAGACTAATATCTGTTCTTCCAATACTAAATAAAATATTTGAAAAAATCGCCTGTGTTGTCAAAGGTTTTTGAAAAAGCGATGCATGTAAGATTAAATGATTTTTTCATAAAATATAATGTATTAAAATCAGAGCAGCATGGCTTTCAGAAAAATAAATCGACCACCTTGGCAACTTTCAAACTAGTAGACCAAATTGTTCACAATATAGACGTCAAAAACTATAGTACAGTGCTATTTTTTGATATGTCCAAAGCATTCGATTTTGTTGCACATGAGTTATTGCTATCGAAACTCGAGGCTAATGGTATAAGAGGCTTAGCACGAAACTGGCTACAGACTTACTTGGACGATAGGGTGCAGAGTGTAGAAATAAGTCGTCTTAATGATAGCCATGTCGTTAAATGCTATAAATCCGAGCTAGAATGTAATAAATTTGGCGTTCTTCAGGGCAGTGTACTCGGGCCTCTTCTTTTCTTAATTTATATAAATGACCTGCCGGAAGTCACTAATCAAAGCTGCATTTTATTCGCTGATGATATATCAATAAATGTAACTCGCGTGATTACTGATGACATTTCACTTCATGAATTTGACATTAATACAACTATTACCTCTATAATTAATTAGTTAAATAATAATAATCTGCAAGTAAATTTAAATAAAACAATGTATATAAATTTTAATAACTTTGACAAATATAACAGGAACATGACATTAAATATAAATTATAACGGACAAATTCTAGAGGAGGCTAATAGTGTGACATTTTTAGGTATAGTAATTGATCGACATTTGAATTGGAAAGATCAAATTAATAAAATATGTAATAAGACAATTAGATTTATTTTTAAGCTAAGCTAAGACGTTTGCACAAAACAGCCGAGAAAAAAACCGCACTGCTTGCCTATCATGGGTATGTAGAATCCGTCATAAGATATGGTCTGATAATTTGGGGTAACGGAACTGAAATTAACAGAGTATTTATTGCCCAAAAAAAATGTTTGCGTGCTATTTGTGGTATGGCACCATATGAGTCCTGCAAACAAACATTTAAAAAATTAAACATCTTACCGGTACCCTGTCTTTATATACTTGAAATCGGTAAATTCGTTAAGTCAAATCCTGAACTTTTCGTAAAAGCTCATGATTATTTCTCGAGGAACTCTAGAAACCCGAACAGGCTTGTATTTAATCACACACCAAGAACAACACTGTATTTAAAAAATTGCTCAGCAATGTGTGTGATTGTGTATAACAAAATACTAGATGACATAAAAACGTTGCCACTCAACACTTTTAAACGCAGATTATTCTATTGGCTTCTGCAAAACTGTTTTTACTCTGTGGACGAATTTCTGAACTTCAAACGTAGGTGAAACTGGTCTTGACTTTTGTTGTTTTGTTTGTGTTTTTAATTTATACAATTTATGTGATTTAATGAGAATAGACTAAAACTAGATCTCAAACATTTGCATGCTACAATTTAATAGCTGATTAAGGCGTTCAACTTTCATGTTATTTAAGAGCTCTTTTACCCTTATCTTTGCAAATAAATTTCTTATTTCTTATTTCTTATTTCTAAATGCTCTCACAATTCAACAGTACAAAACAACTCCACGCCAAACAATACGGTTTCACTCGGGGTAAATCGACTACGGATGCAGGTATTATCCTTAGGTATATCTCATATTTATTCTGCATGGGAGGCCGCACGGGATGCTATCGGAGTTTTTTGCAACCTATAGAAGGCATTTGATTGTGTTGATCATAATACGCTAATAATTAAATTAAATCATTACGGAGTTAGAAATAAAGCGTTGGATCTACTAAGATCATACCTAAGCAATAGAATTCAAAAAAAAGAAGTTAACGGTGTTAAATCTGATGGATCGGGTGTTAAAATTGGCGTTTCACAAGGTTCCATATTAGGCCTTTTCTTATTTCTTGTATATATTAACGATCTGCCTATCATGGTGGAGAAATTAACTGACATAGTGTTGTTTGCTGATGATGCTTCAATGGTCTTCAAAATTGAAAGACAAAATGGAGATTTTGTGGTGGAGAAAGGTGTATTGTCTTTTACCTTGAATTGGTTCACAGTTAATAATTTATTGTTAAACGCTGGTAAAACCAAGTGTATCAAATTCTCACTTCCAAATGTCAGGCAAGTTGAGACCAGTATAGTGTTAGACAACAGCACGTTAGAATTAGTAAATGATACGAAGTTTCTTGGAATAACCATTGATAGCAAATTACAGTGGGGACCCCACATAGATATATTGGCTGGTAAATTAAGTTCTGCGGCTTACGCTGTTAGAAACATCAGACAAAGCACGGATGTGGCTACTTCTAGGCTAGTATATTTTAGATACTTTCATAGTGTGATGTCCTATGCTATCTTGTTGTGGGGGAAAGCAGCGGATATTCAAAATATTTTTATTTTACAGAAAAGAGCTATTCGAGCAATTTATAATTTAAAATGAACAGACTTCTTATCCTCACAAAATATTATTGAATTGAAATTGAATTATTTTACTGATAATACAGGGTAATTAATATGTAAAGTTATTCCTCGGATTTTTTGGTCTGTAAGATGTAGTTTAGAGAGTACCGCAGAGCACATGACGGCATTATTTAGTTTCTTACTCTCGCGTCAAAAAAGTCACGGCTCGGCAAGCACTTGGCACTGACTGAATTGGGGTTGAGTGAATTCACTTTACTTATAGCTGCAAGAAAGTCAGTTTGCGCGCTTACTCTTGTATTTATAAATTATTACTCAAAGTCCGGAGCGATCTTTTTGCCATATACCAAAGTATCCCGTAACTTTTCTTAGTGTATTCATTGAAATCACAACGAAATGTAAACTCACACGCGAAATATTATGATATGAATTAAACATCAAATAGTTGATAGTTGATTATTCTTTTATGAATGGGTGATAATTAGTAAGGTTTTTTAGTTTTGCGTAAGGTAAATGAGGTTTATTATTTACATATAATCGAGTAGGTAGTGTTTTGTTGCCATGTGTTTCTGAACGATTAATTTTATATGCCTACTTGATTATAAATAATATAAATATTTTGGTTATAATTGCCCAGTTGCAATAACATAAAGTGTTATGGCAGTCTACTTTCAATTTTTAATTTAATTTTTAATCTATCATGTATACAGTTTAATCATCTATTAAACTGTAACAGAAATATTTTGCATAGGTACCTACCTAAAAGCAAAATTAGTATTTTAGGTATGCCAAGCCACAAACTTGACAGAGACCTGCGCATCGAACGAAAGTAGGTAACGAACGCTCCTAAACGGCCTCTGATTTACTACTGTTTTGTATACGTAACTATTTAGTAATCTGTGATACTGTGCCCAAACCCAGCAAGTACACTAAGGTACTGCCTCGGCGTGCTAAGAAGGCACCTGACTCGATTGAAGTTTGGGCAACGTACAAAGTGTACAATACAGTATTACATATTACGAAATCTAAATTCGAAGTACATAATCGATATATGGTTGTGCGTTGTCTGTCACTCACTGTCAATCAGTTTAGCGTGTTTCACCAATGGGTACGTTCATTAGAACACATCGATGATGGAAAGTTCTAACGATGGTGGAAAACATCGTGAGGAAACTTTCAATCTCCATAGCTACAGCGATGGGCTAGCCCTCTGTCAATCATCCGTGCTTGGGTTGTCTACTCTATATTTGTGTAAGTAAACCTAATATCGATTATTGAATTTTGATTTAGAAATTTGCACAAACGTCGCTCAAGTCAGGTGCCAACTTAGCTCGCCCGAGTAGTAGGTACCTACAGTACGATTACTTTAACTTTACCTCTCGACATTTAGTCGCTGAAAGTGATCAAGATGTCCTGGAAACTTGTAAGTAACAGAAGTGTATTATGAAGAGTTTATTTAGGGAATAATCTCAGTTGATTGATTTACGAATGAAAAAATTATCAAAAAACCGAGAAGTATCTAACGGTAAACTTAAAATAATCGTAGTGAAGATTGTTCCTATACAAGTTTAATAATTTGGCGGGCGTCTGCCATGCCCACTTATTGTTCTTTTTAACACGCTTTTATTAGCTTGGGTTGTATGTATGTATGTATCTATGTATGTAACGGAATCTTTGAACTTAATTTTCACCAGTTTCCAGAAGTCTGATTAATTTGAAACTTTACATACGTATCAAGGACCGATGATAATGCAATAATTTGATAACAGTTTCCCATTATCCTTATTAGGACGGCCAGGATTAATACATAGCAAAATGTTGTTTACAAAGTTATTGGAGTGACTACTTTCATACTTCATGTATGTAACCAGGTGCATTTATAAGTTTGTATGTGGTATTGAAAGAATTATTGTATCGACGCCCTCTTACATATTGATTTAACTCGTTTGCGACAGCTGAAAACCTCGGACGCTTGTTTTGGAGGCATAAACGTGATTCTCTTTGGTGATCTAATGCAGTTACCACCTGTTCGAGGACATCAAGTTTTTCAACAACCAGAACACATGAAGCCAGCTACACATTTGTGGCGACAGTTCGGTCTGATTGAACTTAAACAAAATATGGGTCAACAAGGAGACACGACATTTATAGATGTGCTTAACGCCCTTAGAGTTGGAGAAATGACGTCTAGGCATCTTGAAATTCTACTTGAAAAAGTTTCAACAGATGCGACTAATGAATTCTCAATCGAGAGTGCATTAAGAATTTACCCAACGAATGATCAGGTTGCTAGACACAACGAAAAAGTTCTTCAGAGTTTTAAGAATAAAGTGACAGTTAGTTATACAATAAAAGAACAAGACCAACTCATTGATGCTACTCGAAATCTAGGTAACAAGGACTTAGATTCTGTGATACCTAGCGATATTAATAAAACCGGAGGTCTTCCGAATGTATTGAAAATATTCGTAGGAGCTAAAGTGATGTTGAGGACAAACATTGACGTGTCGAAAGGTTTAGTGAATGGCAATATGGGTTTTATCACAGAAATTATCTGGCCAAATTTTCGCAGAGGCCAACTATACGCGGAATACATCCCGTCAGTCCGTATCGATTTCGGATCAGATGGTGTGCACATGATTAAACCAATATCGATACAGTTCCCAGCAAAATACAGTTATGGAACTGCTGAGAGACGAATGTTGCCATTAATCCTGAGTTGGGCTTCGACCGTCCACAAGATGCAAGGTTGTACAGTCGATCATGCAGTCATTTATCTAGGCTCGCGACTGTTTGCTGCTGGACAAGCTTATGTAGCACTTAGTCGTGTAAGATCTTTAGACGGTATTCGGATTGAAGAACTCGATTGTTCTAAGTTAACAAGAAAAACCCCATGCAACAGTGAAGCTTTAAATGAAATGATGAGATTGCGAAATAATTTGTGAGAAATTTCAATACCACATGTCAACAAATAACTAATTGATAAATCGAACTAAAAAATGAAAAATAAATAATAGTTTAAAAAAACACGCTTTTATAGCTAACTAATTTCAGAGAGTTTATAATACAGTAGTAGAAGATCGAACAATCCATCAGAATTTATCACCTCAAAATAAAATTATAATAAAGTTTAAGTAATTAACAAAAGAATTCAATTCAGAGTAAAAAGCGTGGGGTGCATTTTACTACTTTTCATAACTCTCCTCTCATAGATAGTTGCCAATAGAATGGTTGTTACATTTACTTTATCAAGCACCCCACGCTGTTTACTCTGAATTGAATTCTTTTGTTAATTACTTAAACTTTATTATAATTTTATTTTGAGGTGATAAATTCTGATTGATTGTTCGATCTTCAGTAGAAGATCGAACAATCAATCAGTAGTAACTGTATTATAAACTCTCTGAAATTAAAAATTATTTTCTAATTTTTAGTTCGGTTAGCTATAAAAGCGTGTTTTTTTAGTTTTTTTAAACTATTATTTATTTATTTATGAGATGAACTAAGGACGATCCCAAAATGACACAAGTAAAGAACTAACATTATGAGTAAAGAACGAACAAACATACCTGTATTTTATGAAATCCCTTTGAAATCCCAGATGGAGCCCACATTTGCGTCCGTTTTGCTAAATGATTTTCTGTAAACAAAGGACCCAATTCCACGAAAGAATAAACGCCATACTTTCACAAAAAATACTTATGAATTGGCAGCATCTTTCGGTCTGCATGTGTGTGTGTGTCTGTCTGCGACACTCTAACCCTGAAACGGGTAGACAGATTTTAATTCTGTTTTTTTTGTTGGCTTCAATTGACTTCACTGCAATGGTTCTTATCTATATTTTATCAAAATCGATTCAGTGCCTGGAAAGTTACACTACAAGCCTCCATTAAATATGCCTAGAGACTATAGACAAAATTCATTTATGGAACGAGCGAGCAGGACTGTTAACTGTTTTATCAAGTTGTTGGACATAGACATATTTCATACCAGTATTGTCAAGGCAAGGAGGTGCCCAACCCTTTGCTTTTTAGTGCATAGTTTTTCTCTTTTTAGGGTTCCCGTACCCAAAGGGTGCCAAACGGGGCCCTATTACTAAGCCTCCGCTGTCCCTCCGTCCAGCCGTCCGTCCGTATGTCACCAGGCTTTATCTCATGAACCGTTATAGTTAGACAGTTGAAATTTTCACAGATGATGTATTTCTGTTGCGTTTATAACAAAAATACTAAAAACCAGAATAAAATAAATATTTAAGGAGCCTCCCATACAGCAAACGTTTTTTTGCTCGTATTTGCTCGTTATTGATAACGGCAACAGGTAGACGCTTGAAATATTCACAGAATATTTATTTATATATTCACTTTAAAAATAAATAAATAAATAAAAATAAAACAAATATTTAAGGGGGCTCCCATACAACAAACGTGTTTTTTTACCGTTTTAAAATGGTACGGAACCCTTCTTGCGCGAGTCCGACTAGCACTTGGCCGGTTACTTTTCATATCGTTTTTATTGATAAGTAACAAATAAGATGAGATGAGTTCACGAGTTTAATTTTTGTTCTATTTCTATAAAGGAATACCTCTATTTGGCATTCAATTTATTTTTTAGTTTTTTAGGAAATTGGTTTTATAGTTGTTGGTTTTTCGAATTTTTAATAAATAAATACAAGTTACCTAACAGAAAAACAAGTAAACTATCCAAATTTTATTTTTGTAATTATGGTAACTATATTTTTTATGGCGGTAAATATTTGGGTAAGATTTTGTACATTCGTATTTTTTTCCTTCAATTCCTTTGGATGGCAAACTGAACTTATTACTTTCAGATGATGCGGTACCAGATGATTTAGACCCGAAGCTCATGTGTCCGTTACGCCAGCACCAGGTAAAAGGCGCTTGTTCCAGCTGTTTACTTTTGAGGTCAAATATCTCATGAAACTCCATAGTTTCATGAGATACTAGCAGGACCATTCCTGCTAGTATTTCACACTAATTTTAATGAACCAATCAGTATAAAGATGGCTGCCGCCGAAGATAACATGATTAGAAGATATCAATCAATCATTTTTATTTTGGACTACAAAGTTCCATAGTTTGTTAGTAGTACTATTAATAACATTGACATAACAATAACACTTAAAATTATAATAAGATTCAATCAATTAAAATTAAAATGAAGTCATGCTAATAAAAATTCAAATTAGGTCATTACATTAAATTATGTTATTTTACAATATTAATGAAATAAAATAAAAATAAATAAATTAAAATTTAAGTGACACAAATTACAAATAACAATTAAATTCAATACATTCAGGTGGATTTATGCATTCATCTCATATAGATAGGCCTGCCCGTGGAACGGCTCAGTTTGCCACACACTGTCAGTGTACCTGTAATAACACTAACCCAGTGTTTGAGTATAGGCCCGTCGAGCCGACCCGCAATGACCTGCAGGATGCTGTTGGCGCTGCTACGCGTTCTGCTCAGTAAGGAGGCCGTCCTCTTACGTATGATGGCGTGAAATCCATCAGTACGTGCCTCAACAAATATACCCGACGCACTACAGTAGCGCGGCAGCCCCAGCAACATCCTAAAAGCATTGTTGTACTGAACGCGCAGGGCGTTGAGAGCTTTTTGGGTATAGTTGACCCATAGGCTGCACGTGTAGAACGATTGACAATATTCCTTGAAGAGTGTGATTTTGACTGGCTTTGTACAACGTGCAAACCTACGAGCCAGCATATTTGCCCTAACTGCCAAAGCCCTGCGCTCCCGCTCAATGTCTAGGTCATCCCTCAGGTCGTCTGTCACTATATGACCAAGGTACTTAAAACACGTCACTCTTTTGAGTGTATTACCATACAGTCTCAAAGCCGGCACTTCACTCGGTAGTTTATTACCAGTCTTAAAGATCATAATCTCACTTTTTTTGACATTATATTTGATGCCGTGTCTTTCTGCATATCGTTCACATGTTGTAAGTAATTTTCTCAAGCCCCCTGGTGACGGACTCAGCAGCACCATATCGTCTGCATAGCTTATACTGACAATAACTGCATCAAAACAAAGCGACCACAAATCAACGGCGAAAAGTTGTGACCTTTGAACGAACATATTTGCCAAAACTACCTAATGGATCTCAATTTCATCAATAAGGTACTTAATTCTCTCTTTCACGTCTAGCGCATGCGTCGCACCACACGCGCTTGGTGCGCTGATCTACTTTCTCTGTCTCGCGTAGTGCATGCATGGGTCGCAGTTCGCAAGCGTTGTACCCCACGGGCTATTCAGACGATGAGTTGTAAATGTGAGCGCTGAATACCTCGTGTGGTACGACGCAGCGTCGCGCTGTAGCGCTCTGGCTTTTAAAGTGGTTCGAAAATCTGAAAAGTGTGTGACACAACGCGGAAATAAAAAAAAAACATGTTAGATGATACCTGGTGTAAGTGTGTGGATACATTTTCCCAAATAATATTATTCTTGTATTTTTTTCCATTGGCGTTTTATCCCACGCTTTATTTTTTCCATACGATTTTTTTACTAGTAATATTTTTTCTACAGGGTTTAATTTCTTCTGTTTTTTTACCAGACATATTTTTCTATGCATTTATTTTTTCAATCCGTACTTTTCATATACATATGTTTTACCGATATTATAATTTTCCAGGTCTGTATTTCCTTATAAACTTAATGGTTGATTTAACTTACATCGCTACACGTCACGCCTTTTCCCATAACTGGTGGCAGAGGCACATATGCGCGCACCCGTTTAGTCAGTTTTCCCTACTTCTTTTTGGGTGACAGGGGGCAAGCCCATCGCCACAGCTAAGGAGATATGTATGACACAAAAAAGAACACAGAAAATATAACAAATTAGGCATCGTGGAATCAAATCGCCAGCCAGCCTACTTAATTTATTTAATAAATCGCACCCTCTTATAAAATGTTATTCCGATAGCACCCTAAGTGGACATTCTAACGATGTTGGAAAATATCGTGAGGAAACCTTCATATCTCCTTACCCGCGGCGATGGGCTAGCCCCCTGTCAGATTGAGCCATACTCTACAACTCTGGCTCAGTGCGGGTTTATATATCCGACTATCATATGTTTTCAAGCTCCCATATTAGGGTCTTTGACCAACATTACATTAGCGATAGAACCCGGGAGCTACAGCTTAACGTGTAATCTGAAACACGGAAGCATCCGAAAAAAATGCCATGTAGAAACGGACACCCATCTCAGCCACATTGTGCTTCCTGCAAAATCGTTTCAGCCGATTTAAAAAAAACAGAGGAGGCGCAATTCCGGCTTATACCACAGAATACTTAATAGTACTTATACTAAACGCTACTATTGGTCTGCTTTCCAATAGAAAGGTGGAAAGAGGGAACTATACTCTTCTAAACCGGTAGAATATGATGTCTGAGAGCGTGCACCTGGGATACAAAACTTTCAGATATTGCCTGGGGCATAAATAAAACTCCCAACGCAACTACCGTTATCCCAACCTTTAAACTCATGTTCAGCCACAATAATTCACGCATGCCAGGATACCCTTCGGGTGAAATAGAAAGATTTGAAACCCAGGTATAAGCTTTGCATGACAGGAAGGACGCTGCAAAACTCCGTATTGACCAATGAGGAAGAAAACTTCTGGTATCTGGTAAATAGCTGAGCATTCCGTAACGTGAACGAGAAGTCATTACGTCAGCCTATTCTAAATTTTGGCTATCTTGCTATGTGACGTCACAAGTTCGTGGTCAGGTGCCAAATCCGCCATGTTTAGTGACGAGTTTCGTGGTATGTTGACTGTCAAGTGGGTGTGTTTTTCAGAGTTTTTTGTGATTTGTAGAATTGAGGCGAAGACTGAGACCTTAAAACTACGTGTGGTTGTTCAGAGCACCTAGTTAAACATGGGTCGTTGCTGTATTTTGCACTGTGGTTTGCGGAAGAATAGCAATCAACCGCAATTGACGCTTCATAGGTTCTTTACTAGTAGGCAGCCATTTTATGTGACAATTTTTTGGCCCGTCTTTTTGTAGATACAGTAGGTCCATATGTTTAGTAGGTCTGTGGTATAATAGACAAAAACATGATGGTCATGACATGTAACAAAGGTTTGATAAAACTCAACATATTATGATATCTAAAAATATAAAATAATCCGAATAATTTGAATATTATTACTTTAGGTAAACTATATGTACACATGTATATGATCAAGATAATGATTCGGTTATTATGCGTATTAACCGGCTATTATTCATACTTACGAATATCGATGGAATTACTACTGCAAGATTTATCACATTAACCAGTTAGTACATATAATCACCACATGTCCCTGGCGAATATGATTAATACTGATTTGCTTCAGGGCAAAACACTACGGTAGCTAAGTTGAAGGGTAAAGGGGGTAAGCGAAGCGAAGCCCCCTTTATCCTTCGTGTTAGGTTGAACATGAGAACAACAAAAAATACTTAAAACATAAACTTAAGTACACATCAAATATTTTCATTCATTCATTCATATTCAGCTCACGACCCACTGCTGCGCATATGCCTCTTCTCTACAGCGCCAATCTCCCCGGTCCTGTGTTAATCGGACTGATTTTAGCTATATTTATTTATCACATTCACCAAACTCAGTGGTTAGTATGAACTTACCGCTAATTATGTATACTAACCGGATTTATTGAGTTGACCGTACACATAATATTGGTACTTATTCAGTAGTTTGGTTTATAGGTTTTATTGTCCGTATTTTATAGGTTTTTATTTACTTATGTGAATTTTATTAAAGATTAGATATAAGATATTGTGCGCTGCCTACCCTTTCATGATAATTTATCCTGTCATGCCTTGGTTTGCTGGAAGAAATATCTTTTTAGAGTTGTACATATGTTTTCTGTATATAACTTTCTAAATATCTGTCTGGAATAAATAATTATGAATTATGGATATAAGTGAAGACGACTTGCTACGAGAAAATTCTGATCGTCAGCAATAAACCGAGATCTTAATTCTCCTACCACTTATTCCGACCTCCGCATTATCAGTAAGAGTAAATGGATAAATTATATACTTCTACTATCCAACCTTAGTTTGCTGGAAGAAATCTTGTTAGATATAAGCTCGCCTTTACACTTTTGTGTTTCGGTAAGTTTTCTGAATATGTTAATTTCAGTACAATAAATAAATTATAAATTATGAATAAATATAACATACGAGTAGTTTTTTTTTTGTAAATCAAAATTACTGAAAGGGAATTTGACGACCTCAGTGGCGCAGCGGTTGTGGCTCTGCCTACCATGCGAGAGGTCCCGGGTTCGAACCCCGGCTGGGGGTAAAAAAAAAAATACCCCTGGTCTTGGATGTTTATATGTGCGTGACGTCGCTGTTTCTGGTCCCCACGACACAGGGTATCCTAGTGTGGGGCCAGAAGCAATGTATGTGCCTGTATGTAAATGTTTGTTTGTTTGTTGTTTGTTTACTTCATAATTCATAACTTATTAATTGCAAACAATATCTATAAAATATAATATTATATTTCTTATGGTAAACATGTATCTGCGCTCTAGTTCTCGTTCTTGCACGCTCGCGACTAGTCGCGACTGTATGCTCTGCAAGGCACGCGCCATACCCACACAAGTAATTGCAATTACTATAACTAATAAATAAAAAACGTTCATTAAAAACACTCATATAATCTGTTCTCCCGTTTGAGCGTTAGAGTGCCACAGTCAGACGGACTTATAAGAAGCTTCAAACTTATAACACCCCTCTTCTTTCGTCAGAGGTTAAATATAAAACTTACTTGATAAAGCGATGCGATAACTAGTGACATCTATCACAGTTTTACGACTTCACGTGTTTTTTTGCCCTTTTTTCCTTGAGCGCAACTAACGCCATCTGTAAGAGGGTTTCAGAAATTGACTGCGAAGAAGGTTAGAAGCCTAGGTGATTTTGGTAGAAGTTCTAATTATTGCGCGTAGATGGTGGTAAGCATGGAATTTTCATTGCATATTAATAAAGAGTTGATCCTCGAATTCGTTACGGAAATAAACGTTATAGAGTAGTAAACGTAGCAAACGAAATTAGAGACGCAATTTATTTCCAATCTCGAAAATAAATCGCTTAAACTAAAGAGATTTTTTTTTACAGTCAAAATATTGAGGGAAATTATGTATTCTTCTCCCACAATAAGAATTTTCACTACTCTAGATGATGTCTGTCAATATTTTTTTCAATTAATAAATCAAGAAATTTAAGTATTATTAGAGAACAAGATTACACACATGGAACAAGCCATACTAAGCTCAATAAGGCTTGTGTTATGGACACTAAACGACAATATATTTAATAGAGATAAATACTTATGTAAACACATAGAAAACCTCCAAGACTAAGAAACAAATATTCATGCTCATCACACAAACATTCGAACCCAGGTCCGTCAGCTTCGTAGGTAGCGTCACTACCCGCTAGGGTAAAGCGGTTGTCAATGCATTTCAGCTTTGCAATATAGTGCGGTCCATAGAAATTTTCCATTCGCAAGTAAAGTACGTTAAAGTGCACTACTGTGTAGGAAGCATGTATAATTACGCGTCGAAAAAATATCCTAATCGAACTGTCAGTGACTCTTATGTACAATGAGATAAGGTTTATTTAATCTGAAATCGAACGCTTTCACTGTGGTAATTATCCGTGCTTGAGCAGCTGAAAGAAAAAAACCAGGAAAAACTATATCCTGTGGCCAGACTCAGATCACAATTACTCACTTCCAAGAATATTTTCTGTCCCTCTTGTTAACACAACATTTGTTATTTGAAAATCTTGCTCTTTCTTTTAATACCTACATGTTTTTACTACTAATTTTTGATGCATAGATAAATTTTGGGCAGGTAATTTTATTTCCATCACTGATAAGATATTTTTCCCCAACTCTTGGGTGTCACATTTTTTAAAACCAGCAACACTGGTATCATTGAAACCAACTTAACGGCTACGGGAAAAGTTATTTAGTGCACAACTGTCAACTGTCACCAAAAAAATGGGCAAATGCAATATCCGGTTGCCAGATTATTATTACAACCCAAGTAACACATCAAAGCATTTTATCAGCCGACTAACAGCATTCCTGTATCGTTTTAGCATTTTGAGTTGGTTGTATATCAGCATTATAAACGTATATACGGCTACTATAGTGCTTATTTGGGCACAAATTATACAGCTTTAGATCCTAAATAGGTTCACATATAGTTTAGTAGCATTACAGCCGCATTATACTAGCATTATTGTGGTCAAGAAAGGTACCAATCGCATTATAGAAGCATTATTATGGTCAATGACGTTGTCAATCGCATTAAAGAAGCATCATTACTGTCCATGAAGTTGCCAAAGACATTAGAGAAACACTATACTAGCATTATTATTAATATTGAAAGTACTTTTAGCATAACAAAAGCATTAGACTGGCATGAGAATCTGGTAAAAGCACGACAAGAGCTACCTAAGTGTTCACGGTTAGAAATGAAATAAACTTTACATCATTGCAAAATAATCTCTAATACTATGTTAGTATAAAACGTTATTCATTAGCGTTGCAATTTAACTACTGCCTCGGAATATCAATGGACACGGATTTGTTTGCCTAAGACTGACTGAGTGAGATATACTCTACATTTTTGTAATACTGGGTATATAAGTTTATGGCTCTTTTAATAGTTATTGCCTTCAAATATTACTGCGCAGTGTAGTTTACTGTTAATGTCTATATAAGTGTAATTGAAAATTTTCACGCCCCTTCGATATTTTGTGGTTTTGATACCTACATGGGTGATACCTACTTTTCATTAATTTCGTTTTCTTTTTTTTCA
This sequence comes from Argyresthia goedartella, assembly GCA_949825045.1. Lineage (NCBI taxonomy): Eukaryota > Metazoa > Arthropoda > Insecta > Lepidoptera > Argyresthiidae > Argyresthia > Argyresthia goedartella. The sequence goes on along the minus strand of OX463812.1, from coordinate 25,622,140 downwards.
GTTTTGTTTGTATCAAATATCACATAATGCCGTATAGAATTGTTCAGACAATCGAGAGAGGTAAGACAATACTCGTAATTGTCCCTTCTTTGTGGGAGGATCGTGGTAGCTTGTGGTGGCCGCCTAAAAAAACCCAGTATCGACTTATGAAAGATGAGCTATCCAGGCCTAATAAAAAGGAATGGAAATTGATGAACTGTTTTTTGAAAAGAGACATATTCGGACTTATCAGACGGCAGAAGCTGAATTATCAATTATGGAAGAAAATTCAGACACAGACGTGAATGACTCAGACATGGTTGCACCCCCGACGCCCATAGTTCAAGAAAATCAAGAAGCAATGTTTGAGCATATGGCCAACAAGTTGGTAAGTTCAAATCAAACCCACAGCGGTTACTTTTGTGTTTTTTTTATTATTTTGTTTACATTTTAGTAGTAAGTGTTAATTATTGAGGTTCCGCAATTCCTAGAGATTCATTTGGCGTCCCTTATTTGGGGTGAGCCAAGAGCCTTGAGTTTTAATTATTTAAGATCAAGACTGTAATTATTTGCTTTTTATGACGTTATCACGTATGGGAAAAGGCCATTTAATTAATTAGCTGTATTTTTTTAGAGAATAATAAAACCGATTAATGGGAACAAGCTTTTGCTTATAACTAAGCCTTATAACCTTATTACTAAGCCGATTTAGTTTGAAAAGGGCCCCCATGAATTTCACGAATCAAAACGTTGTCGGTAACTTTTTTTTTCAGATATCAAGCACTCAAGAAAATCAAGAAATCCCGTTTACGGATTAAAGCAACGTTGCAGCTACAGAAAACGCCACAACTGAAGAAAACATAGTTCAGATAATCAGCACAGAAACATTCAACTTCGACCAGATTTTAACGAACCAGAAAATATTGTCCGAAAAACTAGACAACATGCTCCAAATTCAAGGGATTACTCTCGAAAACCAACAGAAAATCGTTCAAAATATGGCCGCACAGTCTGTGCAGTTAGATGAACTATCTGCACAACTTGCAGATATAAAACAAGGTCCAATGGTTACTTTGTTGAAAGATGCAAACCCTGACGATAACAAAAGTTTTACAATAAAACCGATTGAAAATCAAAATGATCTTAAATCACTGGGTCAATTACTGGCAGATAGAACAGAAAGACATAAAATACAAAAACGATTGTCGTTCTTATGCTTAGCTTCCAAGGGCGAAGGAAAAACTTGTGCATACAAATTACTAGATATTTTATTCACAAGGGATTTCCTTTGCACCTGTTCATGGGCAGGTGGAAGTAGAGGAAATAGGTCGAAAATTGCCTTTAAAGATTACAAGAACGTTTTAAAATTCTTTTTTGGCATGATTCAATCTTGGGATCCGACGTATACAATTCAAGACAATGAAGTATTTTTTAAGATTATAACGAAAAATTCGAACCAGCGAAAATCTATGAAAAACCTCAGGATGTCATCTAAGAGGAATCGCAAGAATACGGATAAGTTTGAAAATCAGCAAAAGAGTGGAAATAACACAACAAATGATGACGCCAAAGAAATAACGGAAGAAGAAAACAGGCAAATTGAAGAAGTAAATGAAAAAGAAAATATGTCTTTAAATAATATTGTGAGTGTTGATGATATCGAAGACGGTTTGTGTTAATCAGTGAAAAACTCTTAAACTTTATTTTTTCTTTATGAATAGCTGTACATCTACACCGTACACTGTTTTTTTACTAGGTCGATTAAGTGTGTCAGATATTTTTGCACGGTTTGTTCTGTTATTAAGAAACGAGTGGTTTCTGCCAAGTTCAAACCACTTCGATCCCTGAAGATTTTGTAAGTACCTATAGGTCCCCCATTCACGAAGACGCGTGACGTAGCTATTTGCATCTTTCTCTTACATTGCAGCACTCTGCTGAAAGACAAAGATGCAAATAGCTACGTCACGCGTCATCGTGGATGACGGCACCTATACCTACAGTAATAATTACGTGAAAAGTATACCTTGGAACTTGCAGGATGACATGGTGACAACTTATCAATCAGCTGATTATTTGTTGTGAGACTGATTTTTACAATTTATTAAAATAATAATTATGTATACATACACGGTTATTTTTTTATCACCAATAATGTTATGGGGATTGATAGTATCCATCATTATGATCAACTTTCCCTCAAGAAACATATTGCCGCAAATGAAAAAATATTGGGTCTCCCATAGGAACTTGAAAAGCTGAGGGTCAATGTACTGAGGGACGATTTTTTTTATTTGTCACTATATGTTTGTTGGTTAAAGTTGTTCATAATGATGGAACTATCAATCCCCATAACATTATTGGTGATAAAAAAATAACCGTGTATGTATACATAATTATTATTTTAATAAATTGTAAAAATCAGTCTCACAACAAATAATCAGCTGATTGATAAGTTGTCACCATGTCATCCTGCAAGTTCCAAGGTATTATTGGTGATAAAAAAATAACAGTGTATAAATTGATTAAATGATTATTAAAATCCTCATCAAAATAAGCTGAAGTAAAATTTTATTTATATTTTTTTTTCATATCTGGAGAAGTATGATTGACAAAAGTTTTTTTTTTAATAACACTAGTTCACAAAAACAAGTCACAAAGTCAAAGTTCAAAGTTACACTTCTACAAAAACAGAATGTTCTCAAAACTTGTTTATTTTAAAATTATGATTCGCAAAAGTTAACTTTTATTGAAAAGTTATAACAAACAACAGAAAATGTTAATAACCCTTAAATATACATTAATAAAAACTTAAGTAAATAAAATATGGTTTTTATTGGTACGTATGCAATAGTGGTATGAAATATGAGTATTCACGATGATGCAAACATACTAATTTACATTTTAGGTCGGTAGGATCAAGGACAATATCACATTTGCTACCATAATTTTTTACTTTGTAAATGTGCAAATGTGAAGATTTTATAGGATACGTAAACACTTCTTCTTTGTTTCTAATTTTTAAGCCATTCATACGAATTCCATTGGGTTCTTCAACTCTATTATTGATTTCAACTATATCGTTCACAGTTGTCAATACATATCTGTCTTTTATTTTTGAGGAAACTTTAAATTGTTCTAATTGAAGTACTCTATGTTTATTATTACTTTCCGTAACAAACGGGTAATCGGGCTGTTCAGATAAATCACGAGTTTTGACATGAAACCCTGTCGTGGCTTCAACTATTCTGTTTGCTATTTGAGATAGCGGATACTTACCATCTCTCAGTAATCGTTTGATATGATACAGCTCATTCTCAAAAGGGTAGGCACTAAAAGAGTGTAAAATTCCAAATCGTTCAACCTCTGCAGTTAGGTGGATCAAATTGTGCACGTTACTAGTAATATAGTCCACCCCATAGAAATCTTTGTAGCTCTTTACAAAATCTTTCAGTAGTTCTTTTGCTAATGGCAGCAAATGCAGATGACATTCAGTTGAACAAATTGTAACAGCACAGTAAAGCTTCACAAAGTGTGAATATACGGCGCTTATGAGCACATCTGGCAGTATAATAATGCTAAGGTAGAACAAAAATGTCCTATATTCAGATCCTTTCCAAAATGCCAGATACTCCAGACCTCGAACTGCTCGATGAATTTCCGATGGTAGCTTGCACTTGTTCAAGAAATTTGTGACTACTTCAATATCTTTAGCACGCCATTTCGTCACCAATTTTCCAAAATTACCATCACGCCATCCATCCTCTTCATAATTCCTAGGTCAATTAAGTGCAATGAATCAGCAACCGGAAAATCCTTTACCATATCTATAGGAAGATTAAGCAAAGGAGAATCATTCTTATGGTGTGCCCCATATAGTTTATTTCTAAACCCATCATTTGTTCTCTCGGAACAATTTATATCGGGAAGAGTAACTGTGTGTGAATTGTGGGAATATTCACCAACAGTTACACACTTCATGCAGCCATGTTTTCCATTGAAGTTGCAAACACCTGAAAAAGTATAAATAAATGTTATTTTAAAAAACTTCTGAGGGACAGAGAGTAAAGCACGTGCTTGGTCCTTCACTCTCTCGCGTCGAGATTCCTGCGGGGACAGGCATGCTACGGTTGCTGGTATGTATACAATAATAGTAAATCGGTGCAACGTCAGGGCTTGTCACCCTTGATTTAGACTATCACAAATAAATAAAAGAACTCAATAAAGGACATTATTACCTTTTATAAAAGCTCTAGCAGGTGAGTCACATATAAAACATCTGATCGAGACTGTAACTTTCTTCTCAGGATTTTGCAATAGTGTAATTCCCGTTTCCAATAAATTACTTAAATCGGTGACAAAATCTTCTAAATAAGCTGTTATATTTTTAGGTTTTCCAATTCCATAGTAAATTCCAATCACTAAAGGTTTGATTTTAGGATTTTCATAAATGTTACAGAGTATTGGCCAAAATTCTTTCTTTGAGCTTTTAAAGATTGGCAAACCATCTAAATTGAAATTCAATGATATATTTTCTGGTACATCTGTCCATTTTTCCAGTAGCAAAGTTAAGTTATGAGTAATTCCGTTATGCCAATATTCACCTCCTTCAATTTTCTTTATAATGACACATCTAGGTGTTTTTAAAAGTGTCCTTGGATCCGTAGGTAATATTTCTGGTATCAACCCATTTATAATTTTTGTCAAATCTTTTAACGCTATTTGATGAATATTCCTTTCAATAGCCCATCGTCTAATATTTTCACGAAATGAAGAACATTTTCCATATTTATCTATACTACTGTCATCTCCACTTTCATCGGAGCTCTCAGGACTTACATTTTCAGCATCAAGCGGAAAAGAATGAATACGATCTTGTTCAATATTCTCATTATTCACAATAATAGAATGTTTTATACACAAGGATTCCGTATCATGTGTTTTTTCAATGATGACAGGTGCAACTTGATTTTGGTGACCTACGGAACCATCTTTATTATCGCTACAATTAACTTTGCACGAATCGTTTTGTTGTGCACTTGTCGGATCCGAATAAGACATAATAAATGCATGTTTCTTTGAAATTTTTCGCCTCATTCCTCCGGTTCTTGCTCTCATTTTAAACGTTTTTTTCAACATTTTGTTGGAACGTTGATGCAAACACAACACAACAAAATGATGAATTTATTATCACCTAGGATTATTACATTACTCGTACAATGATATCACAACTTAATTTCGTTACTAGCATATTATTAGATAATCTTTTTAATACATACGGTTAGGCAAAACTCACAATTATTATTTTACAAATACAGTAAGTGAATGTATAAACAGCTAAACACATTACAATAACTCACATTTATTTGGTAAAAGAGCTATTAGCTGTGCAACAAAAGTCATGTGATCTTTAAAAATGCAAGCATTAAATTGATTCACTTTTATGCTGTTTAGCAGCATTAGACATTTACTTTCTACTTTAAAAGCTATTATACAACAAAGAGCTCTAAAACCAGCTCAAAGCTACATAACAGAATTATAATGGTACAGGATTATGCTATTAGGCAGCGTTAGGCATTACATAATTGCTTAAAAATGGTATTGTAGACCCTAAAGCACTTGAAACAGCTGAAAGTCGTATAGCGGATTAACGTGGCATTATAATGGTTCTTGTTTATGCTATTAAACGGCCTTAAGCATTTATGTATCATTTAAAATGCTATTATAGTTCCAAATGCACTAAAAACAGCTGTAAGCTCTAAAGTTGCTTTGTGATTTGCTGCAGTAAAACTAAAGGCTTTACATATGCATTTTGATATGCCTCTGTCCAACCGTTACACGGTGTAAAGCATCGTAATGGTTTTGAAATGCCATTGTAAAGCTTCAAGATGCTCGGTGAATATTTATAGGAGTCTATACGGACCTTAAGTTCTACATAGGTTTACTATTCGCTCCTTAAAATGCTTTCTGTGTTACTTGGGAATGCCCCGCTTTTAAAAAATAAGATAGCAGGTCGGTTTGTATAGGTGAGTACCTATCAAGAACTTCGTCATAATACGAAATACGCAAATTATATAATGATCCCTTCGAGTATCGGCAACGTAGGGACATGAATATTTATAGTATGAGTTAGTAAGGACATTTTCTCCCTAACTTTTGGGTAATATATATTTCAAAAGCTAGTTAGAAACACTGTTTTTATTGCTACCAATATAACGGTGATTAAAATTAAAAGCTGAAATGAACTTCAAATACTCCTTACACGCCCCTTAAGTTCTGCCAATAAGGGTCAGATCGTAAATATTTATCTTTATTCCATACATCTTAAGACTCTGGGTAACCGCAAATTAGGTCAAATGCCAATTTTTCAAGCGCAATTCCTCCTAAAGAAGACTCTTCCCAAATCCTAAAGAAATTATAAAGACATCCCTTTTCTTCAATCTGTGTATTTGAAAACATATGTCAATGGTAACTGGGTCGTTCTTTTTTTTTACGTCACATTTGGATCACTCCAAAATAAATTTTCAAAAATATATTTTTTTGTTTTTATTATGTTTTTGATATCCGAAGTTGTAATTCCAAAAGATTTCACAAACATGCTCAGCAGCGATGATTTCTTAATAATAATTGTATTAATTCCTAGTTATTTGGGATAGTGCAGCAAAAAACCAAACACCTCTGTCACAGTTTCACTTTTAATTTTATTATGGCATGCAAAATCACATTTAAGTTTTAACTGGTACTATGTGTACTACTAATAAAAATATTTAAGTAAGTAACAAAAATTGGTATTTTTCTTAAAAATAATAAAATATTATATGATTTTCTCAACACTCTGTCACATATTTATGCCGTTAAGTTAACCAACTTTAAAAAATAACCGTTTTATAGCATATTAGTTGCATTGAAATATAAATGGACTCATAAATTAAAATATTTTCTAGTATATTCAAAAACAAACTTCTTGTAAAAACAATTAGTTAGCCCGGCAGACTTCCTTGAATAATTTGCTGTATGGAGACACATTGTGACAGAGTGGTAAAAATGTAACAGAGTAGTACTTCAGTCACTAAAAATAATGATAGTGGTATGTTAAACTATTGTATTTTAGAAATAGGAACTTGCTTTTAAACGTAACAAAGAATAACTTACTATTTTTAATCAATTAAATCGTAAAGTTACATGTTGTTTTTTCGTTTTTCACGACAGCGTCGCTGCCTCTCAGCTGCTGACAAAGCCATCACTAAGCAGTCATATCTATAACAAAAACACAGCCAATTGTAGCACTTAAAAAACTAAAAACACGAGATTTTTCCGTATAATACACTAAAACATTGAAACATCATACAAAAGCTACTACTCCGTCACATAATTTACCACTCTGTCACGCCTGGCGTTACAGAAGTGTGGTGAGACGGAGGAGTTAAATATTAATGAACACGATTATCGCTATTTTATTTATCGTCAAATCAAAAAACTTGGCTGCCTAAATACAATATTAATAAAATAGCAATCAATCTATAAAATATTTAATAAATAAAATGAAATTTGCAACAGTAAACTTACGTGACAGAGCAGACGCCGAATTAAAACAAGCACCTCCTGCGACAACTTTCGGGCGACTGGCTCGGCCGGCGATGGCGCAGGGATGTTGAAGGCGGGTTGGGGGAGGGGCGCGGCGTGTGCCCATGCCATCCACGCAAGGTCAATAGCAATTCTTACAAGTTTAATCCGGCAAAAAGTGTGACCTAGGCGACCGTTCAATTGGTACTTCGTTCGGAGACATAAAGTTCATATTAGCACTTTTTTGTTATTTTAGTTCATTTGTTTATGAATCGTATATTTTAATAATAATTAGTGTTTCACTCGTTAAATGGCATTCAAACATTTTATAATGTCATATAACATTTATTTGTACTATGTATTTAAACGCAGTGACTGGAGTTGGGATACACCTAAAATATGTATGAAAACACCTATGTCCCACGATTTGAGTCCTTCGTCACAACGATTTTACTCAGAAATTCTTAAAATTAGACCGTGTTATTTAAACTCCTTAATGCTCGTATAGTATATAAGCCATTGTAATAAAAATATATAAAAAAGTCAACAAATTTTGCAGACAATGTTTTTTTTCTGAGGGAGACAGCAAATGTGACGTAAAAAAGAAGAACGTCCCAACTACATGAAAACATATATTAGATGTGTTTTACCTAAAACTTTTTATTTCTTGGGATCTAAAAGAATATTGATATGGTTCTAGAATTAAAAAAAATATTAAAAATACCTTAAATGTGAGTTTAAAATTTTCAAATAATAATGGGTTTTCAAGAAATGTCTAAAAACATAATTTTCGCAATGTTCTGCGGCAGTGACTGATGTAACAGCGGTACCTATAGTATTATAGTATCGGTAACAGTCATGTTGCAGTGCATGAAGTATGAACTTTATTTTAATATGGTTGTGACCATAATTTTAATCACCACTAATCAAGTTACTAATTTCACCGATACACGAGCCTTAACTTGACCAAAAAGGTAGGTAAATAAATGTTACGTGATCATAAAACTCGATATTGCAAAAAGAAAAATATCACTCGATGTAGGTAAGCACATTCAGTTGTAGACACTTGTTTTTGACACATTCACTAGATTAGATTTCACTTTAAACTAAGAAATTACATTATTTCCCGAAATTCTATTTGCGACAAAAATCTGAACAGAGTTTAGCAAAATGAGACAGTTCGTCAATAAAAGATAAAGGATGAATCGAATGAAAGAACAAATGAATGAAATGCGCGGAAACGATTGGATATTAAACTTGCGCTACTAATCGTGTAGATTTTTTGTAAACAAAGTCATTGTCAACGATAGACAGATTGACTTTACATAGATTTACAACCTTTTGGTATATTTAATTTAAATAAATAATAAATATTTTCTAAATAAAAATAGACGGATGTTGCGATAAACGAAGTAAAGGTTTTTGAATTTCTGGGCCCACATTAATATAATACAATCTGCCAATCTGAAGATATTTACTCAAAAAATACGTTTGAATTCAAAATAACTATTTACAATTGTTGAGGTTAAATAATTATGATGCAACAGAGAAATTTATAACCATCCTAAGTTAATAATATCTCTCATTAAATTCTTAGTAAAATGTAGGTGCTAAAAACACTCTCCAATAGCTATTAGATGCTTTTTCAAGTAATTTTTGTGCCACAAATGTAAAAATTTATCTCATTTTATCAAATTAACTTTTATCTTTTATATAAGCTCCTTAACTTTATAACTTAAAATTTTACTATAAATTTAAATGAAGTCAAATATTTTAACTATATTCACAGATTTTTTTTTGTTAGAGCAGAAGTAACAAAAGCTCCTGCCTATTTATATGCAACAATATTGGCATATAAATAGGCAAGAGCTTTTGTTACTTAACCCAAAACACAGGGGCAACTCTACTTTGGGGAGAAACGACTCTCATATTGTCTGTACAAATTTATGACAACACTGTAGCAATATTACTGAATAAACATGATTTTGATTTTGATTTGATATCGAAATAAAGCAATACCAACCGTATATTTCTAAAACAGTCGTTAAATATAAAATAGAGATAGATCTTTTAAATTTAGGTTGTTCTGGTCGTACACATTTGTGTAGGTTCATAAATGTTTACGACTATACATATATGATAGGTACGCATAGTAAAAGCGGCGGCCCTACTTCCATTGCTCGTGGCGTTCCGTCTAAACTTATTATTAAGTCGATGATACTAAATAAAGATGGATGTACTTTTCGCAATACCTTGGTCATATAGTGACTTAGAACGTGAGGGATGACCTAGTCATAGAGTGGGAGCGCGGCTTTTTGGCAGTTCGGGCGAATATGTTGGCTCATAGGATTGCACATTGTAAATAGCCAGTAAAAATCTCGCTCTTAAAGGCACACTGTCAATCAATCTACACGTGCAATCTTTGTGTCAACAATACCCAAAACTCTCAACGCCCTGCTCGTCCAATATAAGAATGCTTTTAGGATGTTGCTGGGGCTGCCATGCTACTGTAGTGCAACGGACATGTTTGTTGAGGCACGTACTGATGGATTCCATGCCATCCTACGTAAGAGAACGGCCTCCTCACTGAAGCAGGAATAATGGCAGCACCAACTGCATTCTAGGGGTGATTGCAGGTCGGCTCGACGGACCAATACTCAAACACTGGGTGAGTGTTCTGACTGTTTGTGATAGTGCGTGGAAAACTGAGGTGTGCCACACGCAGGCCTATTCATAGGATATAGATTAAATTGAGTGTAATAAATAAAGATTAAGAAGTTCAAAATATGATCCTTTGTGTTCCGTTTTTTTTAGAGAGTAGCGTGACGAAGTAATGTTTCAGAAATATATATTAAAAATATCAGCATGATGATGAGTATAATGCCAATTGTTTTTTTTTTCAAATCGTGAATGTCGGATCCTTTGTGAATGAGCTCTTACTCTTATAAACAGATGTAAATGGGAGATTAGTGTTGGTATAGTAGTTTTATTGCTGGTAAAATCATTCTGCAGTAAAATCTTCTCGAGAATTCGCGCGTTTTTTTTTTCGTCGGGATCCATCTCCGCGAGATACTGCCGCAATCCATACATTTAGCATGTTTTTCACCAGGAAATCTAAAATTAAGTAAAAAAAAAACACACCTTAAATTTTCCCACATTATTTACTTTGTGGAAAAGGTTAAATTTATCGATAATATATTTTTCACCTCAGCAGGTCGAACGAAAGGCTTTTGCTGCGAGGAAACAGTGTGCAAAGTTACATTTTGCTTACAGAGAGTGAGACAAAGTAGCTTTTTAATTTTGAATGCCGCGGGTATAGGCGAAATCACAAGCAGCATACGGGCATCGATTTATAATTCGATATTCTTTGGGTGTTTGGGATTTCGCCAATGTCACAGACACTTCTATCGATTTTTAACTATTGCAGTATCTGTGCTAATACATTCGAAATAATCAACCATATTTTATTTTATGCCCTACCCATTTTAATAGATAAATAATACAATTAGATAAATATTCCGTAGTGTAATTTAGTCGAATTTTAACATAAAAAATTACAATAAATGTTAATTGTACTTTAAAATCGGGTATATTAAACATTTACATTTATATACAGACACATACATTACTTCTGGACCCACACTAGGATACCCTGTGTCGTGAGATTCATAAACAGCGACGTCACACGCATATAACCATCCACGAAATGGGGATAATTTTTTTGTCTGTTCCCCAGCCGGAAATTGAACCTTTCGGGACCTTTCGCATGGTAATCAGAGCCAAAACCGCAGCAGTGGTCGTGTTTTTCATCTGAATTTTTAATGTTCTATTTTTTCATTTTCTTATTTGGCATGTTCTCATTGCTGAGATGAAAAGTTGTATATGCAACACGAGACCAAAATTATTGCATCTCGTGCCTTGAGTCCCTCGCTCACTCAGGATTGTAACGTAGAATCACTACACTCGTGATTCAAACAAACACTCGCAGCGAAATACAACTTTGCTCTCTTGTTGCATAAATACACATCACTGTCAACATTTCTTGGACAAATTTGCAAAAGATACATTATCGTAAATACTCTACTATAAACGTATTTCTGATATTTCTGGGCCGAAATCATTTTGTAAATCTTTCGCTATGCTAATGTATCCAAAAAAAATGTATAAAATACAAGAAAATCTACGTATATGTACTCGTATTTACCTGTGGTAGGTGATAACTTCACCTAAGTTTTTATGATTTCTCATGGAAATACTCTGTATGATACCACACTACATAGCGAATGACTTTCTAATGCAACTTTATATTTTTCTCACTGATAGATCACTTTTGTTATTAAAATAACGTTTTCCGAAAGTTTCGATTCAAAATATTCAGTCTTTGTTTATTGACCGAGCGAGCGAAACGAGCGAAGAGCTCCATTTCAACAAGATAGGAGGCCGATTTTGCTTTCGTCTGTCTCTATGTCTCGTGTCTGTCAAATTAAAGGGCTTCGTGAGCCGGTTCTAAAAATATACTACAACATTACATTTCGGCCGCCTGTTTTCTAAAAATCCAAGAAATATTTTCAATACCAAGTTTGGACTCCTCGAAGTAGGAAACGGATCAGTAAAGAAGATCTATACAGACCATGAGAGTAAATGAAATAGACTATAACTATTTTCGTGAAAAGTCAATAGATTGTATTTTAACTAGCACAATGTAGTTTACAAAGTTGTTGGTGCGGCTACTTTACTACTTGATTTTGATTGAATCTAAAAAACTTACCTAAAAATGGGTTCACAGTCCCCCCCCCCCCCCCCCCTGTTAGCGAGGTCTACTGCCAACAGGGCCACTAGTTCTATGACAGTGACAGATTGCCTGAGATTGCTGAACTATACACATGGCGAGTATTAACTAATTCTGTAGTGCAACAATAAACCAAAAGAAAAAAAGAAGAAAGCGTATGCGGGCTCCGAGTAATTATTCTAGGGTGTACGCAATTCAAAATTACGCTTAAGCAAAGAGTTTCGTTTAGTCAGACTGTGGGCGAATCCATATGGCGGCGACGCGTGTCAAACTCGATTCGCCTACTCTTATTATATGTCTGTGTTGCCTACGGGTAGTGTGCATATGCGGAAGGCCTAAATATTAGAGATGTTCTTGGATTAACGAAACTCTTTGCCGGAAATATTTCAAAACCATCCACATCAATGTCACATAGTCTGTGAATGTCACTTGTGTTGTTGATTTAAATGGGGACGGGGTTTTATTTTTAATTCATTTACATTCTTTTACGAAGTTCTGGTTATAGTTATGGAATTTCCTATTGATTTTGGCTTAAAGACCGTGATGTGCTTGTGATGTAGATGCCTGTAATGTGTACACGATCTAAGTTTTGTAGACATTCAGATAAGTCGCAGCATCACTGTACATCATTTAAGAATTCACCAGATTTCACCCAAAGATTATAGATTACACCATACTATATTCTGAAAGTTTGGAAAAAGGTCTAATGACTACACGAAAATATCTGTAAGAATAAATTTCATATTCTTTCTATTAATACCAAAAATGTCGAAAGTAAAATCAACGATAGAAGATGATCCACTATTTGTGTTGTACCAGAATAAAACACCGCCACGAATATTCTCTAAATTATCTCTGGAGATAAAAAGAGATTCCATTGAGAGTGTCAGAAAAAATAGGAGAGAGATACGCTACCAGTTAGACAACAGCGTATCTTTGCGAGAGAAAATAGAGTTGATGAAGCATGATATGAAAAAGTCCAACTATAAGGAGAGTTGCCATTTTGTACATCTCGCAAAGGCTGTAAGAGAAGCAACTGACAAAGAGAATCTAGCTGCAAAAAAGTTCAAAGACAATGTTGAAGCTATGAAGGTAGTTCATTCGGATTTCGGAAGGCTGCAGAGGATGTATGCGAATGTTATGGAGAGGTTGAGTAATGTATCTATAAAGAATTCTCATCTATCGACAATTTAGAGACGATTCTGGGTTACTCTGAACAAGAAACTTAATTACTCTCAAGAAGTAAAATTTTAGTTAAAAATTATTTGCATATCTACGTAATTGTCTAAATTTTATTTTGAAATATAAAGTAACAACATCAATTGTTTTAAATGTGAGAAAATGTAAGTAGAATATACAATTCATTACTAAAGGTTAAACATTATAAAAGGACAGATTTATTTAAAGTTTAGAGCTTGTATGCATTGTAAGTAGTTTAATTTTAGTTCCTCAACGCTGTGTATTTAACCCCATATCATTGTAACCTTACTGAAACTAGAACATGAACCGATTAGACAAACAACTTAACAAAATTATCGAACGAGACAAAAACCCGGAATTTCTTTAAGAAATATACCAGGTTCAGCAAATAAAATTTGAGTGGCGACGTTCTCTGCGGAAACGTCTAAGGAGTATCCGCTTCGGAGTACAAATAAGCTGAACTCGTTTCCGTCATTTGGGTCGAGTCATTTCCTACATCCGAGCTGCCGATGCGATTGGGGTCGAATTTATTGTGGACAGTCAAAGGACAGTCGAATCGGATTTCTGTTCCCACTTGGAAGTTTTATTCAACAAAAGATCAACCTTTCCTATGAATAGCGCATTGCGGGTGGTTTTGCTAATGGAGCGATTTTATTCAGGATTCGGATATTGTTTTCAATAGAGAGAATAGAGAGCTTTATCTGGAAAAGCAGAAGTGGTTTTTAGGTAAGCTTAAAAATCATATATATATATATATATATATATATACAGGCACGATTGTTCATAATTTTATTAGTATGGTGAATCCCAAAGAACGCTTTTAGAATCGATAATGGTCTAAGTGGGTGTTGTGTTCCAATTTTCCAGTGACTCGATCGCACAAGGTCTACATTTACTTATATGTACGTGGGACTCGCGAAAGATGCAGTTCTACACTACATACTAGTTATACGTAATTATGCTTATTATACGCTCAATTACACCATTTATATGAGTGAAGTCATGTGGAACCACTTTGGAAAGGCAAAGGTTGACGGTGGCGATGCGGTGGACGTCGTAACTCACAAACAAAACTCTCGGTTCGAACCCTATCAGGAAAGCTGAAAATCCCCAGGTCTTGGACATTATGACTTCAGTGTTTCTGGTTCCCACAACATCGACAGGTTATTCTAGTGTGGGGTCAGAAGCAATATTGTGGTTGCCTATGAATGTTTATCTAGGTTACGACACCACCAAAGTCATTCCGTCAACACGCTCAAAACGACTGTTTCCTCCCGAATCCGCTCGGAAGGTGAAACGACATGAAATATATTAGCCCAATTAAGTGAAGATGTACGAGTGAGCTAATAAATTGTGGTCGGGAGTGATTAATCGTGGCGGGGGGCTGCCAGGCTGCTACTCGGGCCGGAGCTGACTTCGGGCTCGGCCACTCAACCAAATATGAGATCGATGCCGGCTTTCTGTGTATAAAATTAGAATATTCCGCCCCAAGTTTTCTTGGCTCTAAAATTTTTATCTGTGTGTCGTAAACGTCGTTTTCTAAGACGAATTGATTGTTTGTATCTTATGAATAGTACATTTTTATTTGGCATGTTTCGCGCAACGCCGGCCCGGCGGCTCGGCGACAATATACACTCCAAAACAAGTTTCTTTGACTCTGAGCGAGCAGTGACTTCTCTCTCTCTCTCGCTTAGGCTAATATTTGGTGAAAGCGAGAGAGGTGACAGCTCGCTCAGAGCCAAATAAACTTAACGCGAACTGTAGAACATGCTCGAAGAACCAATGAGTCGTCGAAAACTGACGTTGATATAGGCCCAATGCACAACTGACATCTCAAAGGTTGACGGAGACTCAAAGTAATTTTTTCACTGTGTATCGCCTGGGAAAAGACAGCGTCATCATGACGTAAAGCGGTACTTAGCATAAGTCTGTGGATTTGGCCATTAGAAACCAGTAATAATAAAAAATACAATATTCAGGGCATCCCATTAGAAATGTAGACCTGTCTGATTCATCAGTAAACGTTGCACGTAACTTGAGAAATCGTCGGTCTAAAATTCAAATTCCCCATTATCTTAGTCACAATCAATTTCTTAGTCAGCTGCCAAAAAAAATACTGACACTTCGACATTTGACACATGGCACTTCCACTCTGGACGAGCGGTGACGGTGAGCGGTGTAGGTATTAACGTAAATATGTTGGTGTATTTATCATTGCACCCCTTGCCTGATTGCGTTAGCTTGTAGATATGGGATGCGAAGCAGTGATGAATAAAAGCACGACCTTCGATCGAACATAATGTATGAGCCAAAGCGCAGTAAAGGAATATATCTTAACACTCACGATACAGTCAATTTAGTGGAGCACTAGTGAGGATAAAGACAGTTAAAGCAGGATATAGATATATAAATCACAGTAATTAGCTGAAATAAACAAACCAAGTTTGGTTTTAGGAGAATGGCGTACACATATATTTATACTAAAGACGAAGATAGCGTGCTAAGTATACATATACGTAAAGCTAAGAGCAGTGAAATATCTTATAATAAAATTAATTGCACTGCCTTTTGATTTTTATTTAAGTGTATTTAAAAATCACAATTTGCTATCGAGAACCTGGAAATTACCGTCTTGAGAATAATTTGTTGCTTATTAGACGTAAAGGCCTGTAAGAACCAAGTATTTTCTTTGGACTCAATTGTTTGTATTTTAATATTCAGTTGTCAAAACGTGTATGAAAATCGTAAATACCCGCTTTTCGTCACAAAACCATTAATCAACATTATTCAATCACATTTCGTTTCATCCTTACTAAATGAATCATATAATCCATAGATAACATGGTTATTTTTTAGGGATAATGAAAGAAACCAAAAAGTGGCTATGAGTACAATTCATTGCTCCAACAAGTAGAATTACTATGAAAATAAATAACCCGACTGTATTTTCTATCAATACCACACACAAACTCATAAATGCACGTGGTTGCAAAGGAGTATGAAAGTAGCCGCACCAATAACCCTAGGAACCTAGATTTAGAGTTTGCCTCAGTGCTTACTTAAATACTTGTAAAATAAAACATAACGCTTATCATACGAAACAATTATATCCCACCAAAAACTACCATTCTTTATACGTTAGTGGGTACACCCACTAACTTATAAAGAATGTTCAACGGCCAAGTCACACAACATTAACTATAATAATAAAGAAATCGCAGTAAGGAACCTTAGATTTGGCATGACTTTGTCTAGATTTCATTACTTTTTAGAGATAAACAAGCAGCTCCATCGAGACTTGGCTTGTTTTTTACAGAATTTTTTTGGTGGGATTTCACTTATTTTTATAGAAACGTGGGCATATTGATTTATTTTATTAGATTTTCGGGAGATATCCGGGAGATATGAAAACTGTATACACCGAATCTATACCAAGAGAAAACCAAGCTCTTGGGTTTTCTAATCAGGGTCACCAGGTACTCCAGATAATCGATTATCCTAGTTTTTATAGTTTTCCCTTTATGTGGCTCTTAAACCCTTACTCTGTACCAAATTTCAGCTCTCTGAGTTTATGCGAAGTACTAGTTCTATTCTGATGATCATGAGTGAGTGAGTGAGTGAGTTTCATAAATGCGAAACTCTGCTTTCGCTTAACTTCGGAACTAAATGACCTACAGACTTGAAATTTTGGATTTTAAGTCTGTGAGTATAGCTTACTGGATGACGAAAATTTCTGCGTTCTGGTCTTATCCAGAGGTTCTCAAATAGGGGCCTGAAAATGCGGCGAAATGGTTCCAGTAAAGGATGGTACGGCAATGTTTGCTTCGCGCTCGTCTTGGCGGGGTCACTGCCGTGCCCCCCGATTAAGAATAAGGAAACAGAATTTTTTGTTTTAGTCAGTCGCTTACGTTTGCCACATTCGTCCAGTTTGGACCGGCTTCACAACACAGTGTTGTAAATACGTAAAAACTTACGTTTCGAAAAATAAAATGTGTACTACGTCGTTGTTTTTATAAATTATTTTTTACATAAAACATTATTTTATTATCTTTGGAATTGATATGGTTTTTAGTGATACGTGTCTTTTATTTACGGTTAAAATATACTGCTGAGTCCAATTATACATTTTACAATGATATCATTGCCGCGTTTTTTTTGGCAGCTAATGAAAAAACGAATTTTAGTGCCATCAACCAATTCTTGTTTAAGTTTTTTTTATAATTTCCACGCTATTGAAAATAGCTACTTAAGAATACCTATCTGATATTTGTCGATAACTAATGTCAAATATGAGAAATTGCCTACTTAGTCTCAGCATAAATCTTCAACGATGACATTGGCCACGCCTTTGATTAGCTGTCATGAAAAATAAAACTAGACACGGCATGAGAAAATACCTTTTGAAAACTTACGACATTCCAACTGTGGAATGGTACATCTCTGTTATCATACAATTGGAATTAATGTCACATTTACCCATCAAACCGGAGCTCCAACCAGCAGAGAGGTTGCACATGGCTGTTTCTGACCGCACGGATGATGCGCGGTGACGTGCGGGTTTCGCGATTTGTATTCTATGAAAACGGAAGGCCTTCAGCACAAGTAACCCTTGCACATGTGTCGTGATAAAAATGCGCGTTTGTCGCGATAAAAACGTGTGTTTGTCTCAATAAAAATGCTTGTTTGTCGCGCAGAATCTCCAACCATGTTTACCGTTTTCCACAGTATTGCGATGGCTTGCTCGTAACAATACTGTCTTGCCTTTGTGGTGTTTTTAGAACGATGCACTTTAAAAATATAAAAACTTTTAAGTGGCAATTAGATTATGACGTTGAGTGGATTTGACAGGAATTGATTATTTATCTTGAATGCTTGTATCATGGCCTATGCAAATTTTTATCAGCATGCAATCCACGTGCCCCGAGTGAAATATCGCCAGGAACTCGCTAAATGATTAAAACATGAGCGGAACGAGTATATACATTCTTTCCCCGATCTCTGATCGCAAATTGCTATTTATTTGCATTAAGAAAAAATCTCAACTGTCAAACTTTCATTCGCGATTTAGTAAAGTTTAAATCGCAGTCAAAATGAGTTTTGTTTTAAAGGATGGTCCACGCCTTCACAAATATCAAGCCCCAGGTTTTGAAAGCCTATTTCCTAAAATTATATATTTACTTGAAAACGGGCTCATCAGGTAAACCCAGGCAATGGGCTCACCACACATCATGCAAGGATGGGGTTTTGAATTAATTGCAAATATGTACACTATTGAAATGGTAAAGTATTGAAAAATGTAGTTTCGTGAAGTTGTACTTCAGGGATTCCTAAGAAAAAGGGCCTTGACAGATAGACAGTCGGACAGACGGACTGATTAAATTCCACTCCTCAACCGAACGGGCGTGGAATCTTGGGGGGGTTGTTTTTCACCAGGAGTACTGACCTTTGACGCCGTGGACCGGAATTCGAAAGCTCAATTCGAGGCAGGAAGACGGGATGAGGAGCACAAGGGTGGGGGGAGAGGAGTCGAATCTTACTCTCGTCGTAGCCCGATGCTGTCGCCGTCGTGTTGCTTGCCGACACAAAGAGTCGCTGTCCGAATGCGACGAATTGATCCCCGAATCACTTTAACCTTTCACAACACGAAGCACTCACTCCGATGACGTGAATCTACTTATTTCCCGACGATTGTTCCGTGCTTATTATAATTAACATTCCGACCAGGCCCGACACCTGTGTTAGACAATTATTACAAATAAAATACAGCCAAGGCCCGAATGCCTGACGCAGCCATTTTCCATGTGCAAAAAAGTAACCTCTAACTCGTCATCTCGTTTCTAAAAAAGTGAAAGCTGCTTGTGATGTCCCGATCACTCGCGGTCGATCCGCGCAACGAAAAAACCGGTGCGTTCCGAAGCATAAATATTAAACAGTCACCCGCCCGGACAGGCCCGAACCTGTCCCTAATCAATAGGAAGGCGAGAAAGTGTTGCGACCGCTCTCTTGAGGACCGAGTCCCCCACCTTGACTTCTGCTGATCGAGGCGTGCCATCCCGACCCGTGTACAAATTGATGAACCGTCCTCGTCTCCATCACAATGATGGCAGGTTCGCATCCTTAATCAGCACCAAATCACCGACTTGAGGGGGGCTCGTCCGGTCAGTCCACTTAAGGCGCTGCTGCAAGATGTGCAAGTACTCAAGGGACCACCGTTTCTAAAAATCTTGAGCCATCTGCTGCAACATCTGCCACCTAGTTAACTGACTTAACTTAACATCACCGAATGGGTATTCTGGCAGGGCGTTAAGGGGCTGACCTATCAGGAAGTGACCCGGCGTCAACGCTTCCAAATCATTTGGATCCGAACTGAGCAGGCACAACGGACGCGAGTTCAGTGTCATTTCAATTTTACAGAACAGCGTCGCAAGCTCTTCAAAGCGTAGAGAGGTCTCACCGATGATCCTCGTCAGGTGCGACTTAGCCGATTTAACCGCAGCCTCAAAAAATCCTCCCCAATGAGGACATCCCGGCGGACTGAAAACCCATTCAATCCCTCGTCGGGAGCAAGCCGTACCGATGGCGTCCTGGTTACCGTTCAGTAATTGAGTGACCTCCTGCAGATATCGCCTGGCTCCGACAAAATTTGTGCCGTTGTCCTAACGGATTAATGTCGGGAGGCCCCTTCGTGAGACGAACCGATCTAGACATGCGATAAATGCCTCTGTAGTGAGGTCACTGACCACCTCCAAGTGGACTGCCTTCGTGGCCAAGCACACGAAGACGCACAGGTATGCCTTCACTAATCTGGCGTTCCGTAGCTGTGAAGACTTGACTATGAATGGTCCCGCGAAATCCGTTCCGACACCCGCAAAGGGCCGGATTTCGTTAACCCTATCCGAGGGCAAATCGCCCATCTGGGGCTGCATCGTAGCCGCCTTGGCCCGATTACAAGGCAGGCACCGAAATACGACGCTACGCACTAAGCGTCTTCCCGATAGAATCCAGAACTCGCGCTGGAGAAACGCCATCAAGGCGTGGCATTCGACATGCCCATTCCGAATGTGTCGATCCTGTATCAACAATTCGACCAACTTCCGTTTCCTAGGGAGTAAGAACGGGTGGCGAGCCGCATAAGGCAGGTTGGCATTCCGCAGCCGACCTCCTACCCTCAGCAATCCTTGAGGGTCAATAAACGGGTTGAGCCGAGCCACAGCTCCCTTCAGTTGGACGCGTCCGCGTCTCAGAATGTCATGTTCGGACTTAAAGTGCACCGTCTGCACGTTCCGTACCAATGCGAACAACGCATGGTTCCGTTCCCGTGGTGTCAGGACCTGTGTCCGCACCCGTTGCGCTTCAGAATTGCGACAATTCCGCGCAAATCGGAAGATCAAAGCGGTCACATTGACCAGCTTGTCGAGCGAGCTGTACCGTTCCAGCAGGCTGAACTCCTCTTCCGGCTCTGGTTGCGTCATACAGACACCGACTGTCAAGGCGCCGTTCGCCGAGGTAACGCGTGGACTCATTGGCCAATCCGATTTGGCTTGAGTCAACTATTTTGGACCCCACCACAAGGGATGTCCAACTAACTCCGGAGCGTGACACCCACGAGACGCACAGTCTGCTGGGTTCATTTCCCCTGGAACATATCTCCAGATTAAGGGAACCTCCGAATTCAAAATCTGCGAAACCCGATTCGCCACAAAAATCTCCAGCTTGTGAACTGAAGCCTTCAGCGAGCATAACACGATCTGGCTATCCGTCCAAGCGTAGACCGTATCTTCTAACGCTATTGACCCACGAAGAACCGTCATCGTGTGGTTGACCAGACGAGTCAGGAGAGCCGCTCCTGAAAGCTCTAATTTGGGAATGGTCAGGCGAGTGCGCAACGGCGCAACCTTGTTCTTGGCCATGACCAACCGCACATCAACCTCCCCCGAGGAGTCGACCGTACGCAGATACACCGCAGCTCCGTAGCCCTTCTCCGAGGCATCGCAAAACCCATGCAGGGTGGCGGTGTATCGTTTGGTGGGGACCAACCTCCGTGGCAGTGAAATCCGATTGATGCCAGGGAGGGTCGAAAAGAACGATTCCCACTCTGAGCTCAATGACCCGCCGATCAGGTCGTCCCATTTCAGCTCAGCAGACCACAATTGCTGCATAAAACACTTGAGCTGAAATGTTACCGGGGTGATCCACCCGTTTGGATCAAATGTCCTAGCCACCGTTGAAAGGACGTTCCGTTTCGTCCAGACCTTCAGGGAGTCCAACTCGACCCGATACGAAAACATAACTGACACCGGCTGGTACTGGACGCCTAATACCGACAACATATTTGGATTTTCCAAATTTTCAAAAATGTGGGGATCCTGCTGGTAGTCATCCGGAAGACCAGACAGTAACTCTGGAGAGTTCGACATCCATTTCCGGAGCTCGTAACCTCCACCCCGTAAGAGCTCAACTAGCTCGTCCCGTCGAGCGTGCGCCTTCTCTACGGAATCTGCACCGGTACAGATATCGTCCACGTAGAGATCCTGCTCCAGGATCGCTGCTCCTCTAGGGAAATGTAACCGTTCTCGATCCGCTAACTCCCGCAGAGTGCGAATCGCCAAATAAGGACTAGACCGTAGCCCGTACGTGTTGGTGTTCAGCTCGTACACCTTGATGGGCTGATCTGGGCTCTCTCGCCACAGTATCAGCTGATACCGTCTATCGTCAGGGTGAATGACCGTCTGCCTAAACATCATCCGGATGTCAGCTACAAACACAACATTGTGTTGACGGAACCGTGTGATAACATCCGCGATGTCATGGTTCAACTTCGGCCCTGAATGCAAACACTGGTTCAGGTTCATGCCGTTAGATGTTGATGCCGATCCATCGAACACTACCCGTATTTTGCCCTCCGGCGTCCTCAAGACCGCGTGATGGGGCAGGAAGCAGTGGTCTTCACGCTTCCAGTTGATACCCGAAACCGACATGTGGCCGAGCGACTCGTATTCCCGCATGAAGTTGACGTATTTCTGCCGGAAAATCCCGTCACGCTTCATGCGTCGTTCCATCGACAGAAGCCGCGTCTCGGCTGCATGGTGTGAACTGCCCAGCGGTGTGCGATCACTCCGGAATGGAAGACGTGTGAGAAATCGACCTGACCGAAGGCGACCAGTATTGTTCCGATAAAACTGTTCACACTCTTCTTCAACCGGGTCCAACCGGCGGACCGTAGGTGGTTCCTCCACCTCCCACAACTTTTGTATCACCTCCGAGAGTACAGAACCGAATAAGGGACTACGAGTCGCTAGGCGTGGGGCAGCCGGCATGACCGGACCCATTACCGCATGGCCCAGTCTGGTGTTGACCGAAACCAGACCAGTCGCCTGCAACACGTGGACACCTGGCACTAACAGGTATCCCAAGGCATCGACACCCGATAAAATGTCTACTGGGCCCGGAATATCGAACTCCGGGTCAGCCAGTGACAACCCAGCGACCAACTGTCGCACCGAGGGCGACAACCGTACGTGAGGGTGTGAGCCCATCACATTAGGCATGACTAATGCCGTGACCGTCAGATTCACCGATGAATCCACCCGTGACGAGAGAGTAATCCGACATACTCCCTTAACGGAACCGACTTCCGTGTTCCCAATTCCCCGAATGGAATGTGGATACTCCCTTACCGAAATGCCCAACCGTCTTACAAGGTTACACGAGACTAGCACCCCTGGGCCCCCGAGTCCAATAGTGCTCGTGCCACACATGATTTGCCGTCCTAACTCCACGCTATCACAGAGGCGGTGGGGAGCATGACCGTCTGTGGAGTGGCGGCACCCTGTAAGTGGGCGGCGTGTCCCTAGCGGGAACCTCCGCGGGATCCGAACCCGCTCAGACCTTCGTCGGCCTTGGAGTAACTCGGCTGCTGATATGCAACCGGCATATCAGACCGTGTGTGCATCAAGGGGTCCCAACCCGTATAATAGGCCCCTCGCTGTCTTGGTATCCGATCATACCGGACGGTGTACGGTGTGCCCGGTGCGCACCATGGATGAATGGGGGAGAGCGGATCCAACCTGGGGCGCTCTAGGAATGGGGGCGACATCCGACTGTTCGCCTCCCAGAGCGACGGGCAGGGTGGCGCAGAAGGTGGTGGACTCCCAGCCTTCGCGCTACTCATAGGTGCCATCTGACACCCGCCCGTAACACGCGGTGAGCCAGCGGCCCGAAGTCCTCGCTGACCGTGGACAGCGGCGACCGAACCCCGGCTATCCCGCATGTTACCCCCCGCGCTGCCCCCTTCCCCTCGGGGGGGGGGGGTCCCGTCCGTGGGTACCCCAGTCACCCCGTTGGTGACTCCCGTTGCCCGGAGGGGGACTGGGTCCGGCCCTGGTTGGGCCCTGTGGCCGACCAACCTGAGTCCGGCCCTGGTGACCGTCCGAAGGGCCTGACCGATTCAGGCACAACACTATGTGGTGCTTGCCACCACAACACTCACAGGGGAACGCGCGCGAGCACTCGCTCAGCGTGTGCGGCCCCAAACAACCGAAACACAATCGGTGGCGGAAGACTATCTTCCTGCGGGCAGCTACCCCGAGCGCCTTAAAGTTGGCGCAACTGGTCACTTCATGACCGGCACTGTCACAGTGCACACAGCCGTCACCCGACGGCGCGGCATTCAAAACGCCAAATTGTTTCGACCGCCCACCCCCCCGTGGGGGCGGGGGGCGCGGCCACTCCCGCATCCGCGCGGGTTGGCGCTGCACACTGGCCTCCGTGTCCAGTGTGTCACATCGTCTACATTCACCCTCCAAAAAATCCGTCAATTGGACGAGCGTGGGCAGTTCCGTGCTACTGCCCCCATGCAGCTGTTCAAACCGACTTTGAACAGCTGCAGGCAACCGTGACAAAACCATATACAAAACAATGTATGACCATTGGTCTACCGGAAGACCATGGTTCTGAAGGGCCTTAGTGGCCACCAGCACAGGGTTGAGCACCTGTACTCGGATGTCAACATCCCGGGTTACTTTAGGGATGCTAAACAGCTTCCCCAGCTGCGCATCAACCAACCGCCGTTTGTGTTGGTAGCGGTCAAACAATATGGACCTGGCTATCTCATAATTGCCCGCCGTGACCGTTAGGTGACCGACCAACTCCTTCGGTTCACCCCGCAGAGCCATCAATAGTTGGGCCAACTTGTAGGCGTTGTCCAGGTCGTCCCGACCGTGGACCAAACTATCAAATAAATTAATGAAGGCCGGCCACTCATCAATTGCCCCACTGAAGGCCGGAATCTCCAGGTGTGGCAGCCGTCCAACAACATCCTTCGGGGGTGGGTCTCCGTTACCCTCCCCACGGTCATTCCTTCCTTCCTGCCATGCGACCGCTTAATTTTCTCCGCGCGACGCTCGATGTCACCCAAGCATTCCATCGCTTGGTCAGCATCCGCGCAGAGCTGTTTCACTGCAGCCACCGAGGCCTCATCCGTAAGCCCGAGAGCTTCAGCCTCTGCAGCCAGCCGACACACCTTCCCGACGCGTGACATTGCGTCCTCCACACGCTTGAGCAGGACATTGTCCATGTCAGGTCGCTCCACATACTTATGAGTATGGGCGAGCCATCTCATTTCCTCCCGGACACCATGCCGCAGTACCGTCAAGGGCGAAGGTGCCATGTTGACCGATTGAATGGATTCTGGTGTTATACTTCACTACCGAACTAAGTATAGCCAGAGACCAGCACTTGCCCGTCAGCGCTGGGCACAGAAATTAAAACTAAGTTGTCAAAACTAAGGCAAGCACTAAAACAATTAAATCCTAAAAAATATTTAATATGGTCGCCCTGTGGACATACACCTTATAACTATACACTCTAAATTAATTAGAGAATGCCACCATAAAGCACAATAAAAAATAACCCACAAAAATTTATTATAAAAACAATAAAAATAAAATTTATTAAAAAATAATAAGTGGTGGGCTCCGAGACTATAAACCTAAACAATATAGCATCCTAAACCACACTGGACTCCGCAATCCAAGCTATTTTTAATATAATGTAGG
The DNA here is from genome assembly GCA_949825045.1 of Argyresthia goedartella. Classification (NCBI taxonomy): domain Eukaryota; kingdom Metazoa; phylum Arthropoda; class Insecta; order Lepidoptera; family Argyresthiidae; genus Argyresthia; species Argyresthia goedartella. Next base: position 25,596,556 of record OX463812.1, on the reverse strand, counting down.
TAGCCGTGAACCTTCTAGAAGTGGCCCCTCCGATATGACCCACACTTCTACTGAGGTCAGCAAAATCAGCTTAATACCCCTTAAATAGCCCGACCCTGCTCTGTAAACCGAAATAACACTGCAGTACTATAGAACCCGACGTTCTACCACAAGTCATACAATATAGTTACTTCGCGGAATGACCGTTCAATCCTTTATGCGCACAAACAGTAGTTTCCGACTACAAATTTATAATAATTGTTAACTAAATCGTCAATTATACGTTCACTAACCGAAAATGAACCTAAATTGTGGTATACCGACCACACGACTCACTCACAAAATGGTTGCCGACCAATCTGAGGTATCCACCCTCTCCCAGCTACAATGTGGCAAAAAAACAACCCTACAACCGTCCGTGAATCGATTTCCCACTACGAAACCACGCTCTGCTACCAAAATGATTAAATTCCACGCCTCAACCGAACGGGCGTGGAATCTTGGGGGGGTTGTTTTTCACCAGGAGTACTGACCTTTGACGCCGTGGACCGGAATTCGAAAGCTCAATTCGAGGCAGGAAGACGGGATGAGGAGCACAAGGGTGGGGGGAGAGGAGTCGAATCTTACTCTCGTCGTAGCCCGATGCTGTCGCCGTCGTGTTGCTTGCCGACACAAAGAGTCGCTGTCCGAATGCGACGAATTGATCCCCGAATCACTTTAACCTTTCACAACACGAAGCACTCACTCCGATGACATGAATCTACTTATTTCCCTACGATTGTTCCGTGCTTATTATAATTAACATTCCGACCAGGCCCGACACCTGTGTTAGACAATTATTACAAATAAAATACAGCCAAGGCCCGAATGCCTGACGCAGCCATTTTCCATGTGCAAAAAAGTAACCTCTAACTCGTCATCTCGTTTCTATAAAAGTGACAGCTGCTAGTGATGTCCCGATCACTCGCGGTCGATCCGCGCAACGAAAAAACCGGTGCGTTCCGAAGCATATATATTAAACACGGACTATAATGTTATTCTATAAGAATTCCTTTTAGGGCCCCTAATAATGACAAATATATGAAAAACTGCATTGCGATGTAGGAAACCTATTGTCTAAAACTGTTTAAATTATACATCAGTTTTAAAGCTAATTTAAGTGTCCTATCACATTCATCATGCGCCGAAGTAAACATAACATAAACATTTATATCCAGGCAGATACATTGCAATGAAATAAAGGTAAGGGGTATGTATTTTCGACGCCAACTATTAGATTTAAATTAAATGCTCAGAAAGTGCCCCCTTGTATGCGTCTACCACGAAACGCGCGTTTACCGCGATACAAAAGCATATAATCCGACAATACGCTGTCAAACGCGCGATTTTTTATCGCCGCGTGCAACCTCCCTAATAAGAACATTGAAAATCTGGCACAGACTTGAAAACAAAAAGTTATTGCAATCATTGTAAAGTAGGTGGTGAGTACGTAGAAGGAACAAGGATCACTTTTATATGGAGAATTCAAAATATAATAACTTTTTTGTATAGCTAAGATAAGAAGAAGTTATCTTAGCTAAATTTACATTATCATTCAAAATAGGAAATCAAAAATTCTTGTACTAGTGGTTCTGTAAGTACAGTAGACCTCGCAAGCCCTTATAACCCAACCCAATAACCGTCACTTTTCCTTTTCTATTGGCTTAACAAATAAATTTCAGAGTTTTGAATTTAAGATGTACATAGCTGTCATTTCAGCTAAATATAGCACAGCGGAAACGTACCCATACCCCGATGCAGGATGCACCCAACGCGATCTATTGATAATATAGGTAAACTCCTACATGATCATGGTTAAATCTATGAAACTATTCAGTACATTAGATTAGTGCATTGGTAAATATAAAAATGAGAGCTAGAATTCCGGAATGTTTAAATTATTCCTGGCTTTGTAGGTTAAACACTACTCCTGTTCGAAAACAAACTCAGTTCGTAGTACATCGATCACAGAATCGAACTGCGTTTGGTTCCGAACAACTCCAGTTATATCAAGCTTTTAGGTTTCCTAGAAGTAAATTAGAATATTGATGACTGATGATGAGTCAGTCAGTGACAAAATGACGGAATTTTGAACGGAACTTAGTCGTTTTCAATATATTCTTTCAAATTGCCTGAATTTTAGGAATTTACCTACTTAAATTGTGGCCTATTAGTCACACAAAATTCACAGGTACTGATCTACAACATAGTTATTCGAAAATACCCCGAAGAGCTTCCCTTTCAATGAAGTCCTTAGTATACCTCTCAAATTTAATAAAAATCCGTCGATAAATAACGCTACAGCAAACTTCTCCCTCCCCCATAATCAACAAATTGACTAAATTTTAAATTTCGTCAAGAAATTTGTGTGAGGAACACTGCGCTCGCGATATCGCGAATTAGACGTATCGTTAGTAGCTCCGTCGTTTTTAATCATAATAAAGTGTTAAAAAGATCCTTATAAAACGTACACAATATTGAAGTTCATACAGTACCCAACGTAATTATCAGTTCATAATAATGACAAAACGCAGAATAGTGCAGATATGAGCAAAAAATACAGATTGTTTACCGTTTCTTCGTTTAAATTATGACAGTGCAAGTGATGTGAACAAAGGAATTTGAATCACTACAACCAGTTTACTGTATGTTGATTACTACAAAACGACATCCGGCAAAACTACATAGACGATTTTGCGCTGTTCATCGTAAGCGACGGTGGCGCATCATGCTATGACCCAGACCGCGCCATATACCTAAACAATCGCATGTTCAAATCCACCGACTGTCATCAACAAGTTTTTTTTTGTTTTTTTTTTTGTTATCATTCTGCAATCATAGAAAACTGTTGTGACCAAGGAATGTGTTTACAAGTTGAAAAAAACTGTACTTAGAAAACTAACAAGAAATACCTAACGGACAAGAATACCGTTATAACAGTGCCATAAACATTAAAAATACATTCCCTGGCGGTCTCAAAAAACCACCAGAACAGTGCAAAACAATTAACATAGTGAAGCAAGTACAATAACCCATAAAATTTGTCAAAAATAACAAAAAGCTAGGAATAACGGGATCATTCAAATTTTAAAAGTAAACAAAGTCACATCGTCTAGCGGCCTTCAACGGAACTAATAGGTTACGTATCAATGCTGGGCTGTTTACGGCCGGAGCGTCTCGGATTGATACACTACCCATGTTGAGACCACAGACCAAACAGAGGTCGCTAGTCACATATCAAGCACCAAAGAGTTTATAATTAACAAAATACAGTGGTTAGCAGTGGTTTTTAATTGATGGTGGATGAGTGGTTTTATAAGTGCCTACCGGATAAGGAGCGGACGCTATTAAGGAGCGCTAATCAGTGCGCAAAACTTAAAAGGCATTTATAAATTAAAACGTAACGCAATACAAGTACATCATAAAAACATGACAATGTCTTGCCAAATTTGCCGAAAGATTATAAACATTGGCGAGTTATTAAAGTGTGTAAGCTGCAAAAAACATTACCACTACTCTTGCTTTGAATATTACAACTGCAAAATTTATGGCAGAGATATACATTACCAAACAGTCTTAGAAATGCTCTATATGCTACAATAAAAAAAAATTGATTACGGCGACCACTAAAGTATCACCATGTATAGCCACATCGTCGGGTCCCGGCACTAGCTCGGTAAATAGTTCTGTGCCAAAGAAAACTTGCTCGGTACAAAGTAATACAGACGTAGAATCCATGACACTACTGGACAACTCCCTACGCTCAGGAAAAATAGTGGAAGCTAACAGTGATACCAAAATTACTGTTGATAAAACAACTATGAATATAAATACTACTATACAGCAGAAAACAACAGATAAAACAAACAAAACACCAGAATCGATAATGACAACGTTAAATAACTCTTACCATCAATATTACTCTAGCACAAGGAAAAGACGAAAATCACATTCTGCAGACGGAATATACATCGATGTAACAAATTCTTCCATAGTTGACATGGACAGATGTAGCCTGCCCGACTTGACTCTGGCTGATAATCAAGACTTAATCGAGCAATTGGGAAAAAAAATCGCAGCCTTAAAGAACTACTTTCTATTGCAAATCAAGAGATCGAAGTTCTAAATTTAGAGATATGCCAATTAAAGAAGAATAACTCTGAGGAGAATAAAAAAGTAGAAATCCTTAAGAAAATGATACTAAAGACAACTCCATCAAAGCAGGCTTTGACTATAAACAGCAGTAGTTTTCAACCACAAATTGTGAAACAAATGGTTAAGAAATCAAACTTAACTTTTTCGAGCTCAACGCCAATATCTACAAAGGAAAATACAAATAAACCGGTTAATCTGACGAGAGCTTCAACTATAGATACAATAATGGATTATAGAAAAACTGTTTATTCCAATCTTGAAATTAAAGGAGGGGCACCAGACACAATGACGGATATAAAGAAGATCCCACTTCAAGCCAACAATGATGATCAAGAAAACAGCGCAACAAACAGTGATATCGAAAAGTCCGAGTTACTTCGGAAAAGCACAACTGAAGTTCAGAAAAAACAGACATTATAAAAACCAATAAAGATATCCGTAAGAAAGAACCAGCGATCGGATTAGTTAGGGTTATGATATTATCGGATGAGACAGGCAAAGGATTACATGGACCAATACGAGGAATGTTAGGGGACAGGTTTATTATTGAATCTTTTTCAAAACCTAATGCGACTCTTGATCAAGTTTTGAATTCTTGTGAAAGCCTCTGTGGAAGCTACACTAAGTCTGATTTTGTTGTCATTTTGGGCGGGTCCAACGATAAGGACCCTCTCAAATTTCAGTCTTTATTGTACTCAAACTTAAAGAAACTTGAACACACAAATGTGATAGTAAGTTATGTTTTGTATGGCAAATATTTAGCTGAGAAAAAGATCAATGACACAAATAACTTTATTGCGAGTGGATTTGAAAATGTTTCTGCTTCGGACTTCTGGGATTCAGTTGATGATTTTTTTAGATTTAACATAAGTAGGAGGTTAGTTGCTAGTAGACTCATACATAGAGAAATTTGTAAACGCTCTTATTTATTTATTTATTTATTTATTTATTTATTTATTAGCTACTCCAACAGTATTTTCACATTTTATTTAAAGACTACATTCTAATGTATAATTCCGTGTGAAACACCTTTACAGGAGTATACATCTTTCAAAATTGTGTGTTCGGTAAAAATTTAAATTAGTTCATGACATTAATTAATTATTTACACATTTTGATTAAAATAAATTAATACATTAGTATAAATTAGCATTTAGAATAAAATTAATCAGATTATATTAAATTACATTACATTGCTGATTTTTTTTTAACCTAAATTTAATTAGGTTAGCAATAGGTTAAATTAACAATTCAATTAGATTTTAAATTTGAATATTATTAGTTAGGAAATAAATTTTTAGTTAGGTTCACTAAGGCATTAAAATTTAACTTTTCATCAATTTTTCCCTTAATAGATAGAATGGCATTCCGAAAATGTCAAGATCGGCTGGCATTGGCGAGGTTGCCTGAAGATTATTATAAGTCAGCATTGCTCTATTGAGAGGAGAGAATTTACCCACATTCGTTCTATATGGATGTACAGAAAATGACCGGGTGAGAGGATTACGTGGAGGAGCTCTTGGGACCGTTAATGCTACCTTACTCAAAAGATCAGATCCGATAATATCATAAGATCTTATCATAATGATTATAGGAATTATATGACAGATTCACATAATAGTGGAATGCGCAATGTAAACAGGTCCAACAAGGAGAAACAAACAAGTAGTCTCAATATGAAATTGAATACTTCAATGCAAACAGAAGAGATTGAGAATGAAACGTTTTTTCGTGAATAAACGTAACAATGCCACGGGTAGTATGCTAAGGTCATCAACAGGTAGTGATTCACTGCCATCACAAAAATTTAAAGCAGGTGAAAATGTGGTGCAATTTACTGATACAATAAGAATATTTCATCAGAATATTTGTGGTATCTCTAACAAACGTGACGAATTAATAGTTTATCTCAATTCACCAGAAGAAATTCCAACCTATGTATGCATAAGCGAACATTTTTTAAATGAGGCATCGGCGGCAGTTTTTAGCTTAGATACCTATACTGTTGCTGACAGTAATGTACGAAAGGGCAAAAAGAGAGGCGGTTCACTTATTCTATGTCAAGGAGAAAGAGAGTTTGAAGTTTGGGAAATTTGTAAAAAACTGTACAAGATTAATTTCAAATTATTAATCATTTGAGGTATGTGGGATTCGTGATATCGCTACAAATCTATATATTTTCTGTTTATACCGGATACCAGAAGTAAGCAATTTTACAGACTTCTTGAACTCACTAGAACAACTACTTGAGTACTCTTTTAAGAAAGAGTGTGTCATCGCAGGAGATTTTAACATAAACCTGCTTAAAGGTGATGAAAAAACAAATGATTTTCTCACATTGTTACGATGTTATAATTTTACGCATATTATAAATGAAGTTACATTTCAAAGAAACAGCTGTGAATCATGTATTGACAATTTTCTAACAAACTCAAACTTAGATCTCTTACATGACGTGATGGCAGATAACAATAAAATTGGGGATGGTCATTATGCTATCTATTGTTCAATAAATTTAGCAATTAAAAAGAGAAATATTACAGTGGTTGATAGAGATTACATTTGGACAGAGAAAATAACTTTATTAGAAATTATTATTTTAATTTTAATTATTAGAAAATTAACAAATTAAAATTTAGAACACACTTATTGAATCATCAATTATTTTATATAGGTACAAATACATTCTTAAAAACTATTAAAGAAATACACACCAATGTTTTAAGAAAATACACAAAAAAAATATCTCAGAAATAAGAAGAAAGTGAATTGGATTACTAAAGGAATAAAAGTGTCTAGTGTTATGAAACGGTTTTTGTAAAACAGCAGACCTCCAAACATGTCATAAGTCTGTTGTATCTTACATAGTAACATACATGAATACTTATAGGCGAGTTTTAAGAACAGCGAAAAGGAATAATGTTAACAATGAACTGAGGAAAACTAACTACTCTACAAAATCTATATGGAATATTGTAAATCGCCATAGAAATAAATCAAAACCTGTTAATAATAATAAAGAGCTGCTTCTAAAAGACGATGACCATATAATAGACAAACCTGATGATATTGCGGATATTTTTTCAAACGAATTTGATAAATCAAATAACAATAATACAGTGAATGCTATCAAGGCGTTGAATTACTTATATGAGAATACAGATAGAGTTAATGAAGATTTAGTCATAAATACTGTGACTGCCTATGATATTACTTAAATTGTTAACAAGATGCAGGCCAAAAAGTCATGTGGAGTAGATGAATTGCCAATAACGGTTATAAAGGATAATATTGATATATTGGCATATCCTCTCGCAGCTTTTTACAATGAGAGAATTGAAACTGGTACGTTTCCTGACCAGCTAAAGATTGCTAGGATTTTACCAATATTTAAAAAGGGTTCGAAAACAGATTCTGCTAATTACAGGCTAATATCTTTATTACCAATTTTGTCAAAGATTTTTGAAAAATTAATTAAGAATGCTCTAGTTGTACACCTTAATAAGAAAAAAGTTCTTAGCAAAAGGCAATTTGGTTATAGAACAAGCATTAGTACAGCAGATGCAATAGAGGCACTACTTAATAATGTACTTACAAACATGGATAGAAAACACAAAGATGCAGCATCATTTTTAGATCTAAGTGCAGCATTTGATACAGTTGATCATGACCTTCTCATTAAAAAAATTGTTGTTGAATACCAGTTTGTTGAAGTCAGATCAATTAGTAAAATGAAAGAACAAGTAGTTTCTTCTAACTTTGTTAAAATAAGAAGAGGTGTACCGCAAGGATCAATATTGGGACCCATCTTTGTGTTTTTTATAAATGACTTGGTGGATGCTATCATCAATAACTCAATAGACACTAACTTGGTCCTATTTGCTGATGATACTAATGCAATAACTTCGGCAACCAACACAGTCGATCTTAATAGAAGACTAAATATTGCACAAAAAGCAAAATAATACTTTTTAAAACAACCACAAGAAACACTGAGACCTTGGACATAATTTATAATAATGAGAAAGTCAATGTCGTTAAGTCAGTAAAGTTTTTAGGGGTTCATATTGATGAAAATCTTAACTGGAAGGAGGAGGTGGAAGTGATTGTAAAATCCATTAGTTCCGCTTGTTTTTATATGAAGACCTTAAGGGATGAGGTCTCTCAAGACCACCTCAGAGCAGTGTATTTTGCATAAGTAAAATCTAAGTTAAGATACAGTATTAAATTTTGGGGTAACAGCTACCAACGAAATATTCTTAGTGCCTTTAGGATGCAAAAGAGAGCAATCAGAGTTCCTCAATGGATCTCATGTAAAGAATACTTTTTGAAGTTTCGTGTATGAACTGTCCCTAGTCTCTATATACTTATACTACTGACTACCCTGAGTAAACACCTGAGTGACCTAGAAGGTCCGGTAGAGAAACATTTAAGAAACATTTCCAGGAGGCAGGGAAAATAAATGTGTGTAAATTTTCGTCAAAATCGGTTGATAAGTGCGACCTGTTGGCGAGAACAGACATCCGGATAAAAGCATTTTTGGCCAATCTCGAAACTGGACGCTGCGTTCGCTTCGCTCGCTCGGTCAATTAATACACAAATTTTTAAAAAGGATTAACCAAAAAAGTTACAGTATCTGAAATGCCTCAAGTCCCCAAATGAAATTTTGAGTCAGATGTGCCAGTAAAATCTATGTAGTGTTCCACAGAATCCAAATGAATTATTCTAATTCACTGCCAAATAATGTCACCAATTCAAATGGAAGCGGGAATAATATTCGAGTGAAATTATTGGGTTCAGCACTATAATTGAATCTGTGTCTTGTGTGCCAATAAATTCTGCTTTCGGTGATTTATGTCTTGCCCATAGTTGAGTACAATAAGGTTCGGTCATTGGGAATGAGGTGACTATTATACTCTAAATCAGATCGGGTGGATAGGAAAGATTTTTATAAAAGGGTCTCACCTTTTCTCTTACGGGTTGTCTGAGTCATAGTTTAGACAGTTTATCAATACTCTATTATGATTTACTGGGGGCTATCCCGTTTCATCAGAAATGGAGCTGTGATGGATTCTTTACGATGTTTTCCATTATCATTAGATAAATAACTTAACTTATTGGTACATAGTCAGCACCAGGATTCGAAAACGCATCTCCTACCTGACTCGCGTACGTAGATCACGGATGTTCTATCATTGCTAGCAAGGAATTTAAAAACATCACCCAACTTACATGCAGAAAACTTTAAACTGTCGAAAACTTCAGCCGCGCACCCCAACGTCACTCCAACCGGCCATTGCACAGTAAAGCAAAACTAAAATCAGCAAACAGGAACACCGATAAATCAGCTGGCAGCGAGATAACGGTGATATATCACTAACGATGTACGTCAAGGCAGGCCCGTCATACTGACTCCACACGACTGGGAACTGGAGGCTCCGGGACCTGGACAATAGAGTCACTCCGATCCACAATGCCTTCATTATACGTTAACAGCTTGCTAAGCATTGTGCTCGCTCTCCCAGCTAATGGAAATTGGAGCGCGGTTATTATTTTGCAAACGATTTGTGAAATTGGATTGGATTTTCTTTGTTAGAGTATCTTTTTGATGTAAAAGGAAAGTAGTTTCTTTTTAACGAAAACTCCAAAGCAAATATTAGAGCAATATTACATAGACGTATTCGAGGACACATGTTTTCATTTCATAGATCCGAAAGCTTATCATGTATTTAGTAGTCTTATTATGCTTCTCTGACATCTGAATTCAATCTCAATAAAATTCAAATTGACAAATTGACCAATTACAACACGGTTATTTTAAAGGAGCTATATATTATGGCTATTATGATTGATTTGTACATTTTAGAGGTAAATAATATGACTTCTGATTGGTCGATTTTTTGCGATTTATTTCAGAAATACATGATAAAGCTACAGGTATATGAATCGAAGACCTCAAATACGTCTATGAAAGATTGCACTAATATTTGCTTTAGAGTTTTCACAAACATAATAATAAGTAGCGATCGCATAAACAAGCAAAGTCACAATAAGACAGCTCATGCAAATGATCATGTTCTGTACCTTTATCTTGTATTTCTGATACCAATCGCAATTGAAACAACCAAACCAATCAAAACACGGTAAACGAGCTGTCTTTAATTGCGACTTTTCTGTTAATACGGTTGCCTGGTTAGTCAATTTTTCCATCGCGATTGATATCAGAAATACGTAAGGCTACTGATTGGTTGATTTTTCAATGCGATTTATATGAGAATCACATATTAATGATAAAGGGCTGTAGCCTTATCATGTATTTATTTATTTATAAAGGCACACCAACAACATAAATACATAACATTAAGAAAAACGTTACAAAAAATAAATACTAGTGTCTATCTCTCATATAGACGTGCACAACATTCTTGAAAAAATACAAATAAAGTAAGCGTATAAACGTAAACCTAACCTAATACATATAATCAACTAAGTAGAAATCTACCACTTTCATATAAAAATTATACAATATATACATTTTTAACGTCAGTCTGTAAGCTTGCGTATGTCACTCCCATCCATAAGTACTGATCAAAAAATGAGGTACTGCCCCATTTCTCTTTTATTCACTCTAGCAAATAGTTTTGAAAAACATGTAGACAACAGAGTTTATCCCCTCATAGAACCATTGCTTGATCCAAAACAGCATGGCTTTGTCAAGTCGCGCTCCAAACTTACTAAAACTCTCATTTATTCCAACGTTCCCTTTTGACTCCATGGACCAGAATATCGCAATGGACTCAGTCTACACCGACTTTAAGAAAGCATTCACCAAGGTCGACCATTTGCTGCTCTTGAAAAAACTGGCATTTAATGGAATCAAAGGAGACTTAGTCAGATGGTTTGTATCTTACTTAGACGATAGGCACTAAGCTACTGCCCTCAATGGCAAATAATGGAATGTGGTTTTGGTATCCTCCGGATTTCGGCAAGGATCTATCTCAGGCCCAATTCTTTTATTATTTTTATTAATGATAAATGATAGTGTTTTCAATACTCCAATCATTTACTGTACGCGGATGACCTAAAGGTCTATAGGGAAATCCATACTGACATGGACACTGTTTTGCTTCAACAAGACCTGTATAGAGTCGACACTTACTGCATTGATAATAACATATTCCTAGCACATAATTAGTGTCAATACATACGTTTTACAAATCAAGTTATAGAGCGTTATATACGTAAATATCACATAGGTGGCCACTCATTGCAAAGGGTAACATGTATACGTGGCCTAGGCATCTGTTTTGATGAAAAATTGATCTTCGATGCACGCATCGCGCACATCACTAAAAGAGCCTACCAGATGCTTGGATTCCAGCTACGTGTAACGAAGAGCTTCAAGAAACCAAAATCCTTCCTCACACTTTACGGCTCTCTTGTTATATCCCATCCTGAATGTGCCTCCCCTATCTGGAACCCCTTCTATGCGACGTATGTCACATAACTCGAAGTGGCGGAGAAGAAATTTTTTCGCAGTCAATCTATCGTGTCAGGTCAAGTCAAGTCATATGCCAATTTTCTTACACACTAAAGACAGAGGTGCCTTAATGCTTGTCGTAAACTCGTGGACGCTGTCGTTCTCAAGTGGATCGCACCACTTAACTCACAAGTGGGATAGTCGGAGGGATGAGTTGGATTTTAAGTTATTGTGTATTTTTCCTTGTTTATTTTTGTACTGTAACTGGTGCTGTTATAAACCCTGAATAAAATAAATAAATACGAGCAAAAACAGTCATATATGTATCATATGGCTACCCAGTTTCTTGGTCAGCTTATGCTTGAAGGAGTCAATATTATCTCGAAATATATCTACTTCGTATGTTTCCCACAACTCATTATAAGTGGAGAGCATTCTAGCTAATGGCGCATGGCGTATTAGGTTCGTTCTACAATGAGGCACCTCAAAGGTATTTCAAGTCTCAACAGAACATCCTGATATTGTACTTGGCTGTTTATAATATTGTGTAACAAGGTCAGGTCATGCATACGCCTTCGACCAGATAATGTGGTCACCTTGAAAAAAGAAAGCCTGTCCTCGTAAGAATCCCTGTGACAGATTCCAGAAGAATTAAAAGCATGATGTCATTTAAATGACCGCTGTAAAGACTCTAGCCTCTCAACGTCGAAACCAGACTGGGTTCCAGACAAGACTACTAAACTCCAAAATACTTCGTACAAGAGCGTTAAAGAAAGTAATTTTAGAATGATTTTTCTGAACTCCTTCGTGGCTCGCATTAGAAATCCAAACATTGTTGTAGCTTTACTAACTATTTGGTCGCAATGTGGTACAAATGTAAGTTTTGTGTCCAAGATCACTCCGAGGTCCCTTATCTGGTTTACTTCACCAATCCTATCGTAGTTAATATAGTAGTGTGTTAAAATAGGCTTTTTCTTACGATCAAACTTATATAATTATATAATTGTCAAGACACCACTGGTATAGCCGATCAAGATTCTCTTGAAGCAAACTGATATTTTCCTGGGTGTCTATCTGTTTAAATATCTGCATGTCGCCGGCAAATGGGAAACAGTTACTATGTTTAATACATGACACAATATTGTAAACAAACGGCACAAATAAAATGAGTCCCAGATGCGAGCCCTGTGGTAACTCGGAAAAAGCGATGTAACTCTTAGATTGTCTCTATTGCATAAGCACGAGGAAAATCAAGAGAGAAGTTGGCCGTTGAACCGTATTGGTGCTTTAATTTCTCAGGTACAATTCAAAAATAAAAAAAATAAAAAAATGTTTATTATCAAAAACGTAGTTAAAATTACGAATTACTTCTGGGTTCCACACTAGGTCTAACCTGTATCGTGGGCCCAATTTTGTTGATTGACAGGATTTATAATTGTCATAAACATGATTTCTTATTTATGTTAAGATAAGCAATTAAATTTAGATAATTATGTGTAGTAATACATTTTGTATACATAATTTCAATGGATAAATAAATAACATAAATACTGTGAGTAAATAAATATATAAATAATTAAAATGTATGCACAGTACACCCACTTTTCTCAGTGAAGGTCATCCAATTAAATTTAGCAATTTTTCAGTTTCGTCTTTTTTCAGTTCAGCAAGCCACTTTTGGATTGCGGTTTTAGCTTCCTGAGCTGTAGCTGATTTTATGTCAAGGTGTTTGCAAACTTTGTTGTAGATAAAAGGGCAAGCGAAGAAACTGCAGCCTTTAGCAAAGGCAGTGTGGACAATAGGCGTGGCGACTTGATAGACTCGTCTATTCACAAGAGTGTGCTATGAGTCAGAGTTAGTAGTTGTCTTATGCTGGACTAGAGTTATACTAAGTATATATAGTTGCCGAATCGACAGAAATTCGATGTAAGACCTTATCAAAAGCGCTACTGATGTCAGTGTAAGCAACGTTTACTTGGTGCCCCTCGTCAACACGCTCAACAACCTCAGAAATGTATGAGATAAGATTGCTGACAGCAGATATTTCTTTGGTGAAATCCATGTTGCTTGCAGCTTATTTCGGCGGCTGCCTTAATCAAGGATGCCTTGAGTGACTCCAAATCAGGATGAGACTTTGAGCAGGCCTTTTCCTCCAAGTGTTGCCATATCTTGTAATCTAACGGACTCAAATCTGGACTGGAGGAGGGCCAGTCTTCGTGCCGGATGAAGTCGATTTTACGCGCCGCCAGCCAGTCTTGTGTGCTTTTCGCTCTATGAGCTGGCGCAGAATCTTGTTGGAATAGCCAGTGCCTGTTATTAAACATGGTATGAGAAACAGGTTCCACAAGGTTCTTGAGGACTGTATTTTGATACACAACTGCATTCGTTTTTACGCCTTTCCCACAAAAATGTACCTCAGTTAAGCCCCAATAAGGGACTCCCAACCAAACCATGAACGAGGATGGAAAATGACCTCGTTGGACACGCGGAGTGCGGTTGCTCGCTTCTTCACTGCTGTGTGCGTACACCTTATCATTTTGTTTGTTGTAGCTCTCATCCAGGGTGAAAATTATTTCATCCGAAAAAATAATTTCCCGATGCTTTTTTCCCGCGTACCGCTTCAACAAAGCGCGGCATCTCTTCAGTCTCAGGTCCATTAAAAGAGCGTCCAAACGATCTCCTGTTTTTCTTCGATATGCCCTAAGCCCTAAGTCTTCATTTAACACCCTTTTCACCGTGGTCCTGCTTAACCCCATCTGAAGGGCCAACAGTTTCTGCTTACGTATGGGATTTCTTTGAATTCGCCCCTTCACAGCTTTTATCACTGCTGGAGTCCTAACAGAGCGAGGGCGACCACTTCTTGACCTGTCATCTACACTAGAGTCTTCATTGTATCGTTTTATGGTACGATAAACGAATCTTTTGGTTATATTCAAATTTTTCAGTAAGTCGAAAATCTGAATTGGCGCGTAACCGCAACGATGCAACGCAATAACTGTGACACGGTCTTCTTTAAGTGTCCACTCCATATTTAAAAATGAGGAAAATTCTAAAAAGTACACATTTTTATTTTCATGAAAAATTCGAAATTCGAATTCAATAAACTTTTTTGTGGCCAGCGTTCTAAATTCAAAAGTTTTTATTGTGTGACAGAACTTATGACCTGACTGTGTACTATTTAGTTTTTTATATTTTAAGATATTTTAATAAAATGCAGCAGGGTTTTTTCAAAATCCAACAGATGGCCTGTTTTTGGTCATAGAGTAAATTATACATAGTCAGGTCATAACTTCTGTCACACAATAAAAACTTTTGAATTTAGAACGCTGGCCTCAAAAAAGTTTATTGAATTCGAATTTCGAATTTTTCATGAAAATAAAAATGTGTACTTTTTAGAATTTTCCTCATTTTTAAATATGGAGTGGACACTTAAAGAAGACCGTGTCGCAGTTAATGCGTTGCATCGTTGCGGTTACGCGCCAATTCAGATTTTCGACTTACTGAAAAATTTGAATATAACCAAAAGATTCCTTTATCGTACCATAAAACGATACAATGAAGACTCTAGTGTAGATGACAGGTCAAGAAGTGGTCGCCCTCGCTCTGTTAGGACTCCAGCAGTGATAAAAGCTGTGAAGGCGCGAATTCAAGGAAATCCCATACGTAAGCAGAAACTGTTGGCCCTTCAGATGGGGTTAAGCAGGACCACGGTGAAAAGGGTGTTAAATAAAGACTTAGGGCTTAGGGCATATCGAAGAAAAACAGGACATCGTTTGGACGCTCGTTTAATGGACCTGAGACTGAAGAGATGCCGCGCTTTGTTGAAGCGGTACGCGGGAAAAAAGCATCGGGAAATTCTTTTTTCGGATGAAAAAATTTTCACCGTGGAAGAGAGCTACAACAAACAAAATGATAAGGTGTACGCACACAGCAGTGAAGAAGCAAGCAACCGTATTCCGCGTGTCCAACGAGGTCATTTTCCATCCTCGCTCATGGTTTGGTTGGGAGTCTCTTATTGGGGCTTAACTGAGGTACATTTTTGTGAGAAAGGCGTAAAAACGAATGCAGTTGTGTATCAAAATACAGTCCTCAAGAACCTTGTGGAACCTGTTTCTCATACCATGTTTAATAACAGGCACTGGGTATTCCAACAAGATTCTGCGCCAGCTCATAGAGCGAAAAGCACACAAGACCGGCTGGCGGCGAGTGAAATCGACTTTATCCGGCACGAAGACTGGCCCTCCTCCAGTCCAGATTTGAGTCCGTTAGATTACAAGATATGGCAACACTTGGAGGAAAAGGCCTGCTCAAAGCCTCATCCTGATTTGGAGTCACTCAAGGCATCCTTGATTAAAGGCAGCCGCCGATATTGACGTGGACCTCGTTCGTGCTGCGATAGACGACTGGCCGCGCAGAATAAAGGCCTGTATTCAAAATCGCGGGGGTCATTTTGAATAAACTTTATTACCATAAAAATCTATGTTTTATTAAGTTCATTTTGCTATATAAATGTTTACATTAATAATAAACATGTCTAAATTATTTCATATTGCACATGTGACAGAACTTATGACCTGACTATGTATGTTTTGCAAAGAGATTCCATAATCTCAGATGGTAGAGGTACGCGACCAATGAAAGAAGGTTCGGTAAAAAGGTTGTGTACTGCTGAACCACAGATTAGCCATTCGTTTTTGTTTGCGTACGCTTCGCTCCGCTCCGATATTTTTACTAGTAGTATAATTTTTTATCCGCTTTAATTTCTACTGTTTCTTTTTGCCAGACATATATTTTCCTATGCATTTTTTTCTCAATCAGAATTTTTCATAACATATGTTTTGCCGATATAATAATTTTCCAGGTGTTAATTTCCTCATACACTTAATACTTGATTTAACTTACATCCATACACGTCTATTTTGGGTGACAGGGGGCTAGCCCATCGCCGAGATATGGCAGTTGTTAGTTTGACAGCTGTCATCCGAAATGAAGATCTCACCGAGAGCTGCCACATCTCCATACAAACTGATGGTCTAAGGTCAGTAGTTTCCGAGATATGGCAGTTGTTAGTTTGACATCTCTCATCCGAAATAAAGATCTCACCGAGAGCTTTCACATCTCCATACAAACTGATGGTCTAGGGTCAGTTGTTTCCGAGATATGGCAGTTGTTAGTTTGACAGCTGTCAACAATAGAGACAGCTGTCAAAAAAGAGTAAAAAAATATACCTGTCAAATGATAAATTGTTTTTGTACTCACGTCACATGTAAGTAAAAAATTATTATAACTAATGATAGAAAAAAAACATGTACAAAGGCGAGCTTATGTCTAAAATGAGATTTCTTCCAGAAAACTAAAAACCAAATCATTCCGAATTTTCACATCACATGTAAGTACAAAATAATTATAACTTATGATAGAAAAACATGTATAAAGGCGGCCTGATATCTGATAGGAGATTTATTCCAACAAACCAAAAAACAAATCATTCCGAATTTTAGTACATACAGAAGTGGTTTGTCTTATACATATCTCCTTAGCTGCGGCGATGGGCAAGCCCCTGTCCCTTAAAATGGAGTAGTGAAATCTGCGCATCTGTGCCTCTGCCACCCGTATTGGAAAAGTCGTAACGTATATGGATGTAAGTGAAATCAAGTATAAAGTGAAACAGTAGAAAATAAAGCGTGTAGAAAATTCTACTTCAAGTAAAAAAAACGTGTAGAAAAAATAAATCGTGGGAAAAAACGCGAATGGAAAAACATACAATGAAAATATTATTTCGGAAAATTTATCTATACACTCACACCACCCACCCAGTGTTTGATTATTGGGCCATCGAGCCGACCTGCTATGATTCCTAGGATAATGTTGCTGCTGCCACGCGTTCTGCTTCAGTAAGAGGTCGTTCTCTTACGTATGATGGCATGGAATCCATCAGTACGTGCCTCAACAAATATGCCTGATGCATTGCAGTAGCATGGCAGTGGCAGCCCCAGCAACAGTATTATACTGGACGAGCAGGGCATTCTATGGCAGGGCGTTGAGAGTATTTTGGGTATTGTTGATCCATAGGCTGCAGGTGTTGATTGATTGACAGGAAGCCTTGAAGAGTGAGATTTTACTGGCTTTTTACAAGGTGCAATCCTACCAGACAACATATTCGCCCGAACTGCAAAAGCGCTGCACTCCCACTCTATGATTAGGTCATCCTTCAGGTCCTCAGTCCCAAGTGGCCAAGGTATTTGACATTGGTTATTGAGGGTATATAATAGAACATTACTGCAGAGACAAGTAAGTAAGCCATCCTAGACCAGTATGATTTAGCCGGCCGAGCCGAAGGGTTCTTTCCATACCCATACGATCCATTTAGCTCACCAACATTTTGTGTGTGCCGATTGCGTAAAAACATAGTTTATTGTCCCATACTCTATTAATTAAATAAGTATTATTCACTAAAAGTGTTTCCATCATAATCCCTTCTATCCATACCCAAACAGTCCATTTAGCTCACCAACAATACCCGTGATGTACACTAGGAGTCAGGTTAATATTAGGTAAGAACGGGTAACAGAAAATCACACTGATATGGGCTCGCAGCAAGCGTCCACGTCTTCTCTTCGCGGCAGTCGGTAGCCAGTGGCCTGCTCGCCCCGCGGCCCTGCGCGTGCGCTTCTCGAGACGACAGAGTTACACTCAATTGTTATTATTTTTTTATACCTAAAGATAAAGATACCTAAAATATAGATTCCGTTAAGGAACCTTGATCAGGTTATCGCACAAATTAAATATATTCATAATCACAAAACTTTTTTTTTCTCAAGTACATTAAGGATAATCAAGCAAGCAAGCAAGTCCTTATTCAAATAATGTATAATCAATCACTAATCATCAATTATTTTGTCATTATTGCCCATCATTGTATTCACTTGAGTTGCGATTGATCTACATTACTAGTATCGTTTGTTTGAGCTTTCCTAGCATTATTCTCATTATCTAGCACCTTCCATTGTCTTTCTACTCATTTTGGGTATATGACGTTCCACCTGATTTGCTGACCAGTTTCATCGTTTTGAAGATTACGTCCCCTCCAACTCCAACCCATGGTTCGGTCTCTTCTTTTTAATGGGTTCGGGGCGCTGGGAGCAGACACTAGGATGCATCCTTTACAGGCTTCGTTTATGTTCTCAGCATCTTTGTCGCACTTAGGCCACCGTACTTTTGTTCTCAATCCGCCCTTCATTGCGACTATCCCCGGGTGGCATTTGTGCGCAGCTTCCAGAACTCTTCTGCGTAATTTGGTCGGAATTACAATTTTCGTCCCTCTGAAGAGAATATCGCCATGAAAGCATAATTCATTCTGGATTTTTTTGTAGGCTTTAACCGTTTCATCCCAGTTACCATTTACAATTTTCGTCCCCCTGAGGAGAATATCGCCATGAAAGCATAATTCATTCTGGATTTTTTTGTAGGCTTTAACCGTTTCATCCCAGTTACCATCGTGAAGGCCCTCTCTAACCTTCTGTATGTCTGCATCTACAAGGGAACACTCAGTGATCTCTTGCAATGGAATGGCTACCGGTCGTGCAGATTCGGTAACAGCTCGCACATGGTCTTTGAATAAAGCCGTCTAGCTTGTTGCCACTTTACAGAGTCTCGATAGTGGATCGGCTATGTTGGTCTTCCTTGGGCTATATTTCACCTTAAAATTGTAGGATTGCAGCCTCAACACCCATCTTTCAATGCAAACGCATGGTTTTGCTTTCGGGCCAAATATAACCTCCAAGGGCTTATGATCCGTTATTAGATCAAATACCTTGTCATACAGGAACATGTTGAAATGTTCGACCACCCAAACCAGGGCTAAGGCCTCTTTTTCTGTTTGGCAATAACGGCGCTCACAGCTACTGAGGGTTTTATTACCAAATGCAATGATCCTTGGTCCGTACTTGTTAATTTGCACCAGCACTGCATCCTTACCCACCGGGCTTGCATATGAAATCGCCACAGTTTTATCACGCTTTTTTCACGCTGGACTCAAAACTGCAGTGGCACAAACACATTGACGATCTATGTAAGAAGTTTAATAAGGCTTTCTTTGCTGTTTGCATGCTTACTTCGACTCTCTCCAGAGAAAACATACTCAAAGCTTACTACGGCTATTTTCACTCGCATCTTAGCTACGGAATTGACCTATGGGGTATATCTGCAGATAGAGATAGACCATTTATTTTACAGAAAAAAATTGTTCGCCGAATACATGGAGTTCCATGGGACACCCCTGCGAAACCATTATTTATAGAGTTAGGTATATTGACTACTCCATCGTTATACATATTTGTGGTCGCAAAATATGTTAGACAGCACAAAGATGCCTCGTTATTGCTTCAAGTGGCTACAAGTACAGCGCGAGAAGGAGGAATCACATTCTTTGTGCCAGACATCGTTTGGTAAAGACAGGGAATATGGTTCACATAATGGAATCTAAAGTATATAATAAGTTACCTGAAGACATCAAAGACATGATTCCGTATCAATCTTTCACCCACAAATTAAAGAGCATTCTTATTAAGAAAGCTTATTACTCGGTGAACGAATTCCTTACTGAAGCAAATGCGACATAATGAAATCCCCATTATTTTTAGTTGACATTTAATACAATTGTAAATGACATTTAATAATTAATGAAATTGTAATT
This sequence comes from Argyresthia goedartella, assembly GCA_949825045.1. Taxonomy (NCBI): domain Eukaryota; kingdom Metazoa; phylum Arthropoda; class Insecta; order Lepidoptera; family Argyresthiidae; genus Argyresthia; species Argyresthia goedartella. The sequence goes on along the minus strand of OX463812.1, from coordinate 25,576,208 downwards.
TAATTATAATTACCTTCTTCGGTACCTCTGTAGTTATATAATTAATGACTACGCAATTATTACTATTATTTATTATTAAGCCCTTGCCTATAGTGATTATTTTAACTACCCAATTGACGTGTAAATAAATATTATTACCAATAAATGATTATGATTATGATTATTACTATTATTTATTATTAAGCCATTACCTATTGTAATTATTTTAACTACCCAATTGACGTGTAAATGAATATTATTACCAATAAATGATTTTGATTATGATTATTATGAGAATTGTAGTAACCTAAATTTGGAACCTTCATGATTGCTGCCTTGAGATCATTAAATGCGTTCTTTTGGGCGTCTCCCCAGTCATCTTGAATGTCCGTGTTTCTTCCCGTTCTTTTGAGTAGCAGTTGCTAAAAGGGTTCTGTTAACGTTGCTAATTGGGGGATCTATTTTTCCACGTAATACACTAAACCTATAAAACTCTGCAGTTCAGCGATATTATTCGGGGCCCTGAATCCCTTTATTGCCAAGATGTACTTGTCTAGTATTTTAACACCCTGTTCTGACAATTCATGCCCTAGGAAGTGGACTTCCTTCATTCCGAAAATGCATTTGTCTTCCCTCAACATTACGTTATTTTCCATTAACACCGCCATAACTTTTTAAGCCTTAAGTCGTGTTGTTCTAGGTCTTTCCCAAACGTCAAGATGTTTTCTATAAAGTTGATGACTCCTTCACAATATAAAAAAATCTTCCACAGTTTTAAAAAAAATCTCCGGCGCACACGAGATACCAAACGTCATCCTCTTGTATTGATACAATCCTTTGTCAATTGATACAAGCTTTACCGGTAAATATCCGCAATTCAATGCAAGTTGTACACTAAGCACTCATCCATATCCACCATTTAATGCTTTTATTATCCATTTTTAAACTCACATACCGCAATTGAATGCTCTGTCGCAACTTAATGCCCAGTCGCAATTGAATGCTCAGTCGCAATTGAATGCTCATTCGCAATTGAATGCCCAGTCGCAATTGAATGCCCAGTCGCAATTGAATGCCCAGTCGCAATTTAATGCCCAGCAGCTGAAACCGCTCACCGTACGATACTTCCAGTAATTTTTATTACAGATATGATTGACAAATTATGAAGGTATGTCACTCTCCTGATGTGCACCCAGATAAACTAAGACATATAAGACGCGAACAAAAGAATACCTACAACTCACTGCTAAGTGAGTCGTAAGAACCTTGTTAATTCCTTCTATTCTTCTCCCTAAATCACAAAATTGTATGTACCTATAAAGTCAATATCAGTTAATTACAATGGTAACTGTAAATACACATTTATTTTATAGGTAAGGACCTTACTATATATTATATTTTTATACCATGGAGAAATTCATTAAATTTAAAATAGTAACTGTTTCCTAACGAAATAGATTTAAGAAACTCGTGGAGTTCTGTGAGTCATTTACCTTTTAAAATTCATACAGCTATATAGGTAATACTGAGGCTCGAACTCAAGTAGGTAACTTGTAGTTACTCACCCACCACGGGCATAACCGTACAAAACGTTCATGCTAAACCTTCTTTGTGTACGTTTGTACGTTTTAACGGTTACGTTCAGCCATTAAGTTACGTACCTATACTTCTGCCACATTGACCTATACCATCTGAGATCATGGAAACTCTTTATATACCATAAACTTTACACCATGACCAAAAAAGTCTTGGTACTCATCTGTTGGATTTTGAAGAAAACCGTCTAGGAAAGAACCTCATTCATGATTGTCAATCTTAATATGAGATATCTGTGACACAGAGTAAGTAAGTAAAAAGAGTTTTGTGTATCTGAGGTCTGTGATGATTGCAGCCATCATAGGGCACAGAGTTTCGTTTATTTGAGATTGTAGGTTATATTTAAAACGGTGGTGATTATATTCTCTTTGGTTATATTCAGCGTTTTGTTTTCTTATTTTATCATTTCGTTTTTATTCGTTTACGATGGCGACAAGAACGGCAAGTTTTGATAAAACAGACTCTCAAAATTTACCTCTAGTTACTAATATTATTATTGTAGAGTTTATGTCGAATTCCAGCAACCACAACATTGGTTAATTCAGAGGAGCCAAAGCTCTCAGTAAGTAAGATTCTTACCTACTCATTGTATCTCCTGTTGACAGACCTATTTTCGTAGTAGTACTATTATAAGTAGTCTAAATACTGAAGTCCTATGTCGTGCAGTAATGTTTGGATTTCAAGCACTCATTCAGAACAGACAGATAAAGATTCCAACTGTTCAGTGAGTTCTTTCTTTCCTAATGCTGTATCATCCTTTTCTTTACTTCCTTTTTCTTAGGTCATCACGGGAGAGTTACGTGTCCTCCGCAGTAGGATATGTAGAAGTGCAGAGAAGCCTAGGTCATCTGTAATGTCAAAGGCAGAGTTGTGCCCGAGCATAGAACACAGAAATCATTTGCAGTAGTGGCGAAAATAAAGGAGACTGATGCTGATAATCCTGGAGTCAAACTGTTCTGATTATCCAGCTTCTGTATGTGGAAATTTTTAGAAGATTTTTATTAATCGGCTGCAAAATTATGTGATGCCGTGAGCAACGATTGAAGTTTTCTTGATAATATATAACGCATATGATATTTAAACTACAATATGTCCTTTTAATTAGTTTGTTATGGTAATAGTATAGTATTAGTAGTATATTTATTTGGCTGGAATAAATTAATCAGGTAACCAGACAATCTCATTAATTTGGACGTATGTGCTGCCCGAATCGATATGTTTGCAAAACTACGAAAAAAAATAGCGAGTATGTGCCGCTTTAGAAGTAAATATTATCCTGTGCTTTCTTAGCTTATTGTGATTACACTTGCTGATTTAGTATCTGAGGAGTTCATATAATTGATACTTTTTCTTACGTGTTTAGTAGAAAATATAATGCAGCGAAGTGACTTAAGAAATAGCAATAATTTTAGTTTGCGGTCAAATTGAGACAAATAAATTCATTTATCATTATCATTAGCAGTACATTATTATTATACAGTGTATATTGTTATATCCTGTGAAAATGTCCATGTGGTCGCAATATAAATGTCGCAAACTTGTCAGTAGAAGGGGGTCAGTTTGCGGCCTTATTAAAAATGTATGAAAATGAGATGGTCGCCAACTGAACAGAGATAAGTGATTTTGCGGCCGTAATTTTTTATCATTTATAAAATCGAGTCGGCCTAAACACGCAAATGGTTAAGTGTCAACATACAAGGAAACACGAAGCAACCAACTCTCTTGTATGGGAACACCCTTTAAATTTTATAAAAGCGTGTAGTTCTTTTTTATAACGACAAAAGAGAGAGGGACGGTTAGACTGATGGACGGACGGACGGAAGAATGGATGGACGGACGGAAGCACTAATTGCGGATGCTTATTACTCCCTTTAAATTACCCGATGGTTACCCTTTTAATGCGCCTGGATGATGGTGTGGACAATGTGTTGCATATGTAACTTCTTTGACTTTTAGAATCGCAGTATCTCATTAATGGTGAATCATCAGGGAAAACTTTAAAAAAATATTTTTGTTGAGAATCTCATAATGTACAACTAGCAAACTAACATTTCTCAATGTTTTTAAATGATCGATTTTTGAAAATAAAATTAAGATAATACTCTATTATCATTTATTTTGTATAATTATTGGACCATGAACTCAACGTCTGCAAATAGTAGTGATCCCTTAAGACTCTCTTCAATTCTCTTCATGTGTCTTCAATTTCCAATTTCAAAATCTCTTATTGAAGGACTAGATTGCTCTTGCACATTGATGACTTCTTCCTCCTACAATGAGGGACTGACTCTTGGACTTTGGTGTAATTTATTGTTCTAACAGTGTGTATTTGTTCTATTGTTATAACACACTTTTTTCATACTGTGTAGCAGCATCCACCTATAAGAAACGTTCAAACTTAATTTCTGGAGAGAAAAACCTAATCCAACCAAAAACAAATGTGACAAATGGGGCATGGCGCGACACTTTAGACGTACATGCTCTGCAGTATTTAAATGTAAGTTTTAGTACATTACTGTCGCGCTCTGTAATGACTGCGTTGCTGGTGGCACTGCTGGTAGCCAAAAGCGCAGCACAGCGCAGCTCAAGGCCTACACAGCGCGATCAGCATTGCAGCCTTTGATGGACAAGCTGGAATAAAGCCGAGACCAAAGGTCGAGGCTTTTATAGCGTGGACATCAAAGGCTGCAATGGTGACCAAGCCTATAGGCCCAGGACGAAGCTAAGCTAAGCTCGAGGCCTTCATAGTGTGGCCAGCAGTGCAGTCATTGTGGAAAAAGGCTTGTATAGTACTTTCCTCAAATAACGCGAGTAATTAAATAAAACCAGCTCATTATACCTTGTAATCATTTATTTAATAAAAATTACAATTTGTAAATGTATTGTTACTAAAATTTAAGACTGCCTTTCCAGGGTTTATATTACTGATACTAATTTGTGTATCAATGTTGGTGCGGCGTTTTGTATTTGTATTTGTTATTCATTTTTCACAATTGTTTTGGCACACAACAAAATATTGGAAAGAAAATTAAGAGTGGCAACAAGACCTTCCGCTCTTTTTTTGTCACACATTACCAAATTCTGAATAAAGTCTTTTTGCACCACCTTTTTTACCATTTTTGAAACAAAGCTCGACAATCATGGATTTCAGTAAATCATGTAACTTGGTGGTACTTACTTTGAAAAGTAAAGTTGATTCTGAGGTACTAGGCATTGTGTTGTCGTCAAGCTTTCGTTTCTTTAATTTGACGCTGAGTGTACCTTCATGTTGAGGCAGCAGTTTACACAGAACAGATCTCTTCTTATTTACCTCAGCTAAAGGAATACGTCGTCAGATTGCATTTGTAATATCTTTTCGCTACAAAAAAGAACGAGCTGCAACGCCCTATCAAAAACACTTTTGAGTGTAAAGTTCAGAATAGACTGTTGTAACGGCACCAGGCCAAGGTCGGAGCCGCCGCTATCAGTAGCTATGATCGTCTATTCTATCTATCCCAAAATGAGAGGACCCGATACAGCTGTAAGTTTTGTAAGTAAGAATGATAAGTCTGAATTTCTCGTTCGTCGAGAAGTCCGTTAGGCGTACAATAGTCGAACGAAGTTTGGTTCAGGAAGTTACAGTTTCAAGTTAGACAGAGAAAGCATATATGTCCGCGAGTCGGTAATTCACATCAGTCAGCGGTCTATTGCGCCAAAACGATCGTTGTTATATTTTATGTGATGGCACCATCTGGTTTTTGTATATATGAGCGCATTGGAACATCTTTTGTTTTAGTTTTAGTGATATCGTATAGATATCCGTCGTAGTTTTACGACGTGAGTACTCAATGATATTTCATGTGCTCGCTAGTAGCGGCTTGTGGTGGTTCCAATTATATATTTGGTTCACGGCAATAACGATCCGAAAAGACCGGTTTACACAATTGCGATTTGAGTTCCGAAATGGGTTCTGAACTAGCGGTTACCTCAAAAGGTCCGTAACGTTTTGAAACCTTCAACTCTGCGCAATTGAGCTGGATATTATCGAAACGCAAGCATTATTGTTTTAGGAGATCTAACCCACACCATAGCGAAGTGCATAGTTCGATAAATACCGAACTATGAATTCCACTAGCCGCAGCACGTCCTGGGCTGAGCCAAATCATATATACCGACTCAGCTTACACATTAGACCTCCAGCGAAATTTACATTTAATTAACTTCTCTTGAGAAGTTATTTAAAAATGCAACTTGAATCCAATCTGACCCAAGGCAATGCAAAACACCTACCCGGACCTAAACAATGAACTTTAGACTGTAAATTGATCTCTTCGCGCGTCCCCGACAACACTCAAATGTCAAAATATCAACAGGATATGTTATCTGTGTTGACACCGGTTTAACTTTGTTCTGAATTTGTTATTTCCATCCGCGGAACCTCATCGATCAAACAGTCTCCCTATGCCCTGCCAACCTAGGTTTAGCCGCAACTAAACTCCTGTCTAGCCTAGTCTAAAAACCTAGTGTTATACCACGTCCATTATCGACACCACTCGAAAATGGTTGAGTTTGATTTGAATGTGCTTGAATGTTTAACGACTGTGTGTGTGGGAATTTCAAAACTCGCTACTCGAAAGGAATGAGGAGAGGATTAGCCCGCGAATATCCTAAGAGCCAATCCAGGAACCCTATGGTGAAGGAAAAAGGAATTTAGGGTCGCTCCAAGCCCAGACTCAGACTCAGATATTTGACTTACAAGTTCTTTCCTAACGACCCAAGGATAGTTTTGGAATTAGGGGTAGGTTGATATAAAGGTAGGAACCGAGGTATATCTCGGTGCTTCAGACACTCACGAAAACCCACTGAAACTCCGCAATCACAAATTCGTATAGTTCTGACGCGTAACACGGCAGACAAAACTGTTTAGAACTCGTGAAAGACGACTGTCACAGTAGCTAGACGCTGAGACTGAATGCCCTCCCCTCACATGCTCTGGTATTTATATGCGTCCTTTGCGAACACGCTCTGCCCAAGCGAAGCTTCTTATCACTAACTACACAGAGTCTATTTTCAACCATGCCATGCAGATCCGCCGTTCTACAAATTGTGTGTACGCATATTCACTATGATCAACCGTAGGTGATCACTCAAATCATTTGGTACTGCCGATACACAGAATCTGTTGATCGCTGACCAATAAAAGCTTGTTGCGATTAATTAAGCATACCCGACCGCTAGGGCGCGTAGCTAAGACCACCAGAACGATATTCAAACTAGCGGTGTCAGACCCTCCATATCATACCTCAATCGCAATTGCATATTTGCAATCTACGTAATAGCTTTCTCCGTATCGTTCCATAATAACCTTTCATTATTTAGTTATTCACAATTTATTCAACGCGCAGCCAAATCGGCTCTGATCTCTACACATCTCGCAGGAATGCGACAAAAAAAACCTGACCTGAACCGAACTTCCACGAATGAACCCACGCGTCGACTCTGTTTTTTTGCTAACTTTGCCAGTAAGCTACACAAAACCCCCCAAACGTTATCTGAACCGATTCTCGTATTCAAAACAGCGCGGCGTTGGGCTAGCTCTCTATCACGCAGAATGAAGTATCAAATGTACCGACTCTCGTGTACCATTACAGCCCCCTCCCAGACCTTGAGACACTGTTTATCTCAGTTAACATGGCGCAAGGATCTCATTACCACTATGCTACCCATGCTTTGTCCATTTCTACTCTATATGTACGGACATCTCAAATCATGTACACAGACCGATGAATCTGTCAATTATGTATATAATATTTACACAACTCGATTGAGTTCTCTCCTGTCTTATCTTATTTATCTATCTAACTATACAACCTCGCTTACCCGCAACTTATCCTAATTCGTATTACTATATATATATACAAATATTTTTTTTTGTTTTTTTTTTTTGTTTCCAAACCATGCGAGATCCTTAAATCTACAAAGTAGTTACTCAAATTTACAGCTTACAGCTTAATATTATAACTTTTATACACTATCTTATTTATCTACGCCCTTATTCGTCCTCACATAATACCTGGCTATATTTATAGTATTGAAGTTACCCAATATCTCATTTGAACCCGGATCTACTAAAGTATAACAGTTAGGATATACCACTGCCGAAATAACATAAGGCCCTTTATACAACAATGAAAATTTCCGCATGATTTTATGTTCTTTATTTGAACGCACAAAAGTCTTAAGTTTCACATAATCACCTATACGATAGATCTCTAACTTACGCCGTTTGTCCGCCTGTCGCTTAAGTCGTTCACTAGAACCTTTAGAGTTTTCTATCGCTACATTCCGCACCTGTTCCGAATCTCGCACACTATGGCCTAATAACCATTCATCGCCTAATTCCTTGTCAATAGTTAACGGTTCCCGCCTACCAACCGCTAACTCATTGGGCGCAAAGCCTGTGCTTGTGTGTTCGATATTATTAGAGCAATTTTGAATGTCCGGTAACACGTCGACCCAACTACGATTACTTCCGCTGCAATAAGTTCTAATCAGTCGACCTAGCTCGCGATTCACTCTTTCTACGCTATTAGAATTTGGACAATACACCGACGTATGTGTGACCCGAATCCCCAGCTGTTTGAGTCCAAATTCCCAAACTTTCGATATGAACTGTGGTCCTGAGTCCGTAATTATAGTTTCGATAGGTATTTCCCTATGAAATCTCTTTGTACAAGCGAGCACGCTCCTACCTGTCGCTTTTCGCATTGGATACAATTTTATTACCTTACTGTACACGTCTTGAATCACATATATATATTGATATCCGAATTTACCTACGGGCAATGGCCCATAAAGGTCCGAGAAAACTTTCTCACCCAACCTTTCCGCCAACACCGGTGTACAAGGACCAACGGTATTGTTAGTACTTGGTTTGACCTTTTGACATATGTCACAACTTCTTATCACCGCGCTAATCACCCTACTCATATGAAGAAAATAATATCTGTCCTTCATCAGTGCTAATATTTTATATCTGCCGTAGTGACCTATTTCTTCATGTATGTGTAAAATTAGTTCCTCCTGTAGTGATTTCGGAATTACTAGCAACTGTACGTTCCGCTTCGGCACGTGAAAATATAACGTATCACCTACTAGCTTGTAATTTTCAAAACCTCTCGTTCCCGTATCTACCACCTTGCGTCTGATATAACCGCTAATTCGATTTAACCGCTCATCTTCGCTTTGTAATCTCGCAATGTCCCGTAAACTCGAAATAACACTTGCGGTATTCGATGAACCCCAAAAACGCCCTCAATTGCCTGACAGTTCTGGGTGACGGATATAATTTAAGTGTTTCAATTTTGTCCGGGTCCATCTGCAAACCTTGTGTAGACAAAATGTGCCCCAATAACTTGACCTTTTTTTGTGCAAACTCGCATTTTTTTAGTTTGCATGTGAAGCCCGCGTCTTTCAATTTACTCAGAACCGTGTCCACTTGAGACAAATGCTGTTCGAAGTCACCCTCAGTTAAAATTGCCAAATCGTCAACAAAATTTAAACAATATGACCTAACCTCTGGCCCTAGAATTAAATCCATCGCCCTCGAAAATGAACCCACACTGGTTTTCAACCCCTGAGGTAAAACGTTGTAAACATAACTTCTGCCTTGATATACAAAACCCGTGTATCGTTTAGATTCGTCTGATAATGGTATAGAAAAATACGCATCTTTGATATCAATAACTCCTATGTAGTTTATCCGGCGCCCGGATTGCAATATCTCACTCATTAAAGGTGTGGTTTCAACCTCCCCAACCATTCCCATGTTTAATTGTCGTGCATCTAGCAAAATACGGACCTCTCCTGATTTCTTTAATGTACAAGTCAATGGACTGCTGAAATCCGTAGATTGCCTGCTAATAATACCTATAAATTCCATTTCTTCCAATCGTTTTGTTACTTTATCGCGATATGCGAACGGTATGGGATAGCTTCGTTTTACGAAAGGCGTTTCATCTCTCATTTTTATCTCATGTATATATTTATTTGTCCGACCTATCCTATCGCTAAACAACTCTGCATGTTTATTTAACACCGGCAATAACCTTGTTTTGTGTTCAACAGGTATTGATGAATTATTCACATATTCCTCTATCATATTTCTACTGGTATCTTGGTTCTGTACTTCCATTGTACAACAGCAAAAATCCTGATTAGGGCCAGTACCTAATGGTATTTCACACATCCGCCCGGCGCTTCGTATAATTAGCCTCTTATTACCCTCACACGTTAAACTGGCTCGCGTCTGTTGTATAAAATCAAACCCTAAAATTAAATCTTTAGGCACCTTTGTTAATACTAGCATTGGAGTATCGATAACGCATTCACCTATCGTTAATGGTAACGTTACTAATTTATCAACCTTTTCCTTACTGACTCCAAACGCACCTGTGATTCTCAAACTTGGAATCGGTATTTCCGTCGGTTTTCCCAATTGTCTGCACACTTCTTCATACACTCTCCGACTTATTACGCTGATTTCGCTCCCCGAATCAATCAAACTCCTTACAACAATATTCCCAATACGCACATCTATCTCAGGTAATGTCAAATTACTACATAACTCGCGCCCACACTCAGTCGAATCGTCGTCTCTGAATATCGTATGTAAACGTCTGTCATTTCGATCTCTATAATTCGGTCTAGATTTTTCCTCTAAACACACGGCATATCCATGCGCTTTATGCGCTAATAATTGAATAAATTCATTCACACCCACGTTCGAATCCAAATTACACAAATCATACAGTCTATGCTTTCTTTCAATTTGATCGGCTGTCCACCCGAACCGTAATAAATATCTGAGCGCGAACGACCCGCGCGAGTCCACTAGTTTTTTGAATTCTGACTTATCGCATTATTCCTGTCACTTGAACTTTGCCCTGCCTCTGTATCTCCCGAACTATCATTGCCCCTCTGGAACCCTATTGCCTTGAAGCTAGGCTGAGGCTGTCTGCCTCTACCGCGAAAATAACCGCGACCGCGCGTCCCAAATTCGTTTCGCGCCTTCGTTACCGCGTTATAATTATTCCTACGACTCATCGCGTTATAACGTATCGTATTTACCCGCATAGCTCGATATTGCCCACGCATGTAGCTATTCCGCCTTACATTATTCGTATCCATTGTCTCAGAACCATGTATCGCACTTAATCCTCCATCGACATTCCGTTCTAAATGCCGAAGGAATTCGACCGCATCACGTATAGTCATTGACTCCTTTCTAGCAAAAAACGCTACCTGAATATCACGCGGCAACTGCCTGAAAATCGTGTTGATTTTCTCCGTATCAGTAAACGGTGTCGTAAGCTCATATATGCTATTCAATTGAGAGGCAAAGAATTCTTCCATACTTTGACCTTTCTTAGAATCAAACTTCGCAGTTAGGAATCTTTGTTTAATTAATTCCTGTTCATTATCACCCCAGAATACCTCTCTGAAATCTTTTTCAAAATCCGAATAGGTTCGCCATGAGTCTCTGTATATGCTCATTCGAACTTTTGCAATTCCTACCAAACTATCCGTTGCCCATATCAAAGCCCTAGAACTATCTCCCGAGACTTTAATATAAGCCTTTAAATCTCTTAAGAAAATCATCGGATTTTCCGAACTCCGCCCATCGAATGTCGGCAACTTCTGTGTCATTTTCACAATGCATGATTGACGTTTTTCTACCGATTGTTCAAACGTCTCTAGTTCCTTTCTGTAAGTCTGTCTGTCCGAAGTCCTACTAGCATTGCTCGTGCTGGAACCCCTTTCCAAACTGTCTAATCTTTTCACTATTTCAGATAACAATTGCGTCACCTGCCCTGACGCCATTTCACTTGTGTGCGAAAGTGAATTTTGTGCTACCCGACTATCGTTTTTTCTACGCCGGCCGGCCATCCTGAACACTAAACCGCCGTAGCTCGTCTGAAAACAATGCCCCTTTTTTGCTTATTTCTTATTTACAAACTGAACTGTTTAAAATCGTTTCTACGTTGTGTTATTTTTAAAAGTAACGCGTTAGACCTTGATTCTTTTAGATTCTTATATCTAGGTATCAGACTATCTAGGATATCCTTCGGTCTCGGCACCAGAAATCTGTAACGTCACCAGGCCAAGGTCGGAGCCGCCGCTATCAGTAGCTATGATCGTCTATTCTATCTATCCCAAAATGAGAGGACCCGATACAGCTGTAAGTTTTGTAAGTAAGAATGATAAGTCTGAATTTCTCGTTCGTCGAGAAGTCCGTTAGGCGTACAATGGTCGAACGAAGTTTGGTTCAGGAAGTTACAGTTTCAAGTTAGACAGAGAAAGCATATATGTCCGCGAGCCGGTAATTCACATCAGTCAGCGGTGTATTGCGCCAAAACGATCGTTGTTATATTTTATGTGATGGCACCATCTGGTTTTTGTATATATGAGCGTGTTATGTTTGTTTCAAAATAGTGATTTTAAATGTATATGATATTCAAAACAAATGGTAATTATTAATATGGGAAGGTGTAATTTATTTATTAGTCATTGTATTGATTTTAACACGTTGGCGGGCAGTACGCCTAGAGGCGATAAGGCGAAAGTTAAAAAAATGATACTACGCCTTTACACGTTCATATTTAACACGCTCAGCGCGGCAAGCTGACCAGCTTACTTTCAGATAATGCGGTATCGGGTTGCTTAGATACGATGCTAAAGTTTCCGTTATGCCGGCATCGGGTCGAAGACACCCGTTCCGACTTTTTACCTTTGAGGTCAAATATCTCATAAAACTCATTGCTATGAGTCTAGATAATATTTTTAATGGATTTTTAACGAACCAATCAGTACTAAGCTGGCTGCGGACCAAGATCCCGTAATTAGAAGATTTAACAAAAAAATAAAAAAAATGTCGGATCCCTTCGACCTGGCATCCGCACTGAAAGGAAGTCATATCGATAAAATGTTAGTGTTGTCAATGAAACATCGACATATTTTATCGACGTTTTTATTTGTCAACAAAAGAGATCAAACTTTCAATTAGAATTGAAAGTTGATTCAGTTCTCTCTGGTACCACATTCTGAAGGATTCGCATAGAATGACCCGTAGTTGGGCTTTTATGTATGGTAGGACTCAAATTAATTTCACGTTGAAATACCTTTCTGTACAAATCGCTGTCTGATGTGGCTTCTTCTCTACTTTCGGTGGACACTTCACCACTGCACATTCTCAGCATTCTTCTGGAACGCTTCATTTTTAAATTGTCAATTTGTAATTTTCTAACACTATACGTAAACACAACGTCATTAGATCACATCACTAGACAAACTAATCCGTCATCCAGTGCGGTTATCGGGTCATCGGGTATCGGGTGTTTCAGACCCGATAGCCGCACCTAATGAAAAAACTTTCCCAATAGGCCGATATCGGGTCGCATAGATCCGATAGTAATTTTCTTCTTTTGAGGGTATGATTTGACGAGACATATCCAAAAATCAATGTATCTCTTTCCTACTCATGCTACAACCAGTGTATTTGCATCCCGGCCCAACGGAAAGTACACCATTTTGGCCCTCGCATCGTGGGACAGTTGCGCATCGGGTGCCTTCCACCCGATACCGCGCTGAGCGTGTTAATCCATTTTATTGTCACTACGCCGTGTGGCGTACGTTTTCCCATAAAGTTACAGGGCGAGGTAGAAAGTACTGTCACAGCTCAAACAAATTTGATCACAGTAGTGTCGTAATAAAGGGTAAAATTTTTCGATCATACCTAATGCGCCTACGCACACATGGATATTTTTGTGTGCTCCCCGCACGCACACTACGCCTGCGGGCGTCATCTGTACATACAATCAGTCCAGTAGTGTTCTCTTGTGCATTGCTTTCGCGAAGGTAAGAAAACCTGTTACGTAATTACCTAATGTTTTTTGTATGATGTCTTAAGTATTTTCTGTTATGCACAATTAATCTCTATTGTTTATTATTTGGTTTTAAGTGTGTTTATGTTGTTTTATTCGTTATTAGGTTTACTAATAACATAACTCATAACCTTTTATTTTATTACCTGTTCATGGAATTCTGTGAATCTATCACAGAAATTACTGGACTTGAAGACGCATACAACAGGTACATTGAGCAGTAATCGCAAAAACAATCCAAGTTGTGTGGTAAACAAAAACTGAAAAAGGGAGAACACGTGTGGGCCCAATCCCATAGGGTGTATATTTCAAAGTGGAAGGACAGACGTCCAGTCCTTATGATAACGACTAAAAGCATCCCTGTCTAACCGAGGTGCAAAACAGATTTGGTAAACTGAGAATCAAACCTGCAGAAGTTGACCTCTATAACAGGAACATTTCTGGCATTGATCGTGCCGATCAAATGGTCTCCTATTATAGCAGTCCACGAAAAACCATAAGATGGTACAAAAAGGTTCCTTTCCACCTTCTCGATCTCGCTGTGTGGAATGCATTCTTCCTGTATAAGAAGTATAAAGCAGACAATGCTGTTTCTTACCCATTCAGACAGTTCCGAGATGAACTGATCAAATTGATGATGGGTATTGATGCACAAACGAAAGGAAAGGACCTCATTCACCATGGAAATGTAAACGGTAACAGACGTTTTCGTTCCAGCACCTCTGCAGGAGGCTCGGCTCCTCTTCCTCTTCCACCTCGTCCACCAGAATCATTTGGACATTGGGCGGAACAACTGCCGGGGCGCCCAGGTACCACTAAGAAGTTTGCCTTTTTAAAGTGCAAACTATGTAGCAAAAAAAAAACTTCGCAAAGAAACGAGCTACCGATGCAAAGACTGTCCAGCCAACCCCCACTTTGCCCTTCGTACTTCGAAATATATCACGAAAGCTTAAATGCGACTGCATAAAAATATAGTTCTCTCATCGTGAAAAAGATCTCTTAAAAATTTAAGTAATGATTAAAGTATTTAGTATGCTAGTTGATTGTGATGATAACAAAGTTTCTATAATACAAGTTAACTATTATGGTAAGTTTGATGATTTTTTGACAGGAAAGCTAAGCTTTTTCAATAAAAAGCTTTCAGTAATACAAAGGCAATACGCCTGTAGCCGTTAACGGCTTCAGGCGTACTGTCTTTGTAGTATTATTATACAATACCCACTACATCAGTACGCCTTCAGGCGTGAACAGCTACAGACCTATCAACTTAAGCTGATACTTGCATTTGCGTGGGTGATCGCCAAAAGTACAGTTAGTAAAACACATACAAATTAAATCAATGTTTTATTTAAACGAAGTCCATAAAACACAATGTTACCAACTGTCCAATTCTCGACCTCATAATGACTGAATCTTATAACTCTTCTACTCCGCTCATTGCATCTTCATCTTCTTTCTCGTCTGATGATTCATCAGAGTCAGAGCCTGTGTTAATAATTAATCGTTCCGTTATATCGTCGATTGTAGGAGCCATTAGCAGCAGCCAGGAGCAGTAGGAGCCATTTCACTAATATTTCAAACACAATCAATCACATAAAATTACACGTCTATCTGCTACCAGTACCGGAGGTGAAGTGAAGTATGTGAGCGGGCGGCAGGGAAGCGGTGCGTACACACGTACACTCACACAAATGCAAGTATCAGCTTAAGTTGATAGGTCTGTACAGGCGTACTGTCTATTATACAATACCCACTACTTGCTTAAATGACAGTACGCCTATAGGCAATGTATGTGAAAAAGTACTGTCATGGCGCAATAAACAGAGGAAGCAGTACTGCCCGTTAATGTGTTAAGCTATAATTGAAAAATAAAGTTGTCATACATAATCATTGATGTGAAGTCAAATTCTATTAGTTTTGTTTTAAATCATTAATATACGTAATTAGGAGTATTATTGTATCATAGTAATTACTATAATTAACAATAAGAATTTAGAGATCATTAGATAATTGTAAAGTCATTTAAAAATTAGTAAATTGGTAGTCAAATAAGGGTGGAATGCAAAAGCAACCAATCAGCGTTCACGGCGCGAACAACGTTGGTATTTCAGCATTGATGTGAGGCAGAGTTGTTAAATACTAGATGATTGGGCGCGGGCCCGTACTTTTGCTGGTGATCTCGGTTGAGAAGCATCTCCACCCCTATCGGCCTATTTTTCAAAGATGAGTATTTTCTATTGTGTTTGATGTTAGTTTCTTCTGAACGTTTATATTGAATTAAGTGTAGATGTTGGCAATAAACTTATCTTTACTAAATATATTCCAGTGTGTTTAACGTTGTACGATATCCAAATAAAATCTTAACTTGTTGTTCAATTAAATTTCTTATTTCACAATCTCCTTACTATTATACTAGACAACTAGCTTACCCCTTAATTTAGTAGATGTTTAAGTTATAGGACAAGAATTATAGTAGTAATAGCAGCTTTGTTTAGTTATACCTATCCATATGATACCCCTTTTTCTTACATCAGAAGTGGGATAGAATAGCCCGTTTATTTTTGTGTGCTGACATTTATCTCCGATTACAGACTGGAGTGATAAGAGCCAATCATGGATCCTGACCTCGTGAAATTGATGCTCCAGTCAATCCAGGATGCCGTTTCTACATCCCGGAAGCGCGATGACGTTACCTTGCCACTCTTTGATCCTGACAAGATGGACAGTGGAGCAGAACCCTGGTGTAAAATCGTCGAAGACACGGGCTCAGAGTTTCGCTGGAGCAGCTTGCATAAAGTATCTGTAGCCGGTAAGGCCCTTCGGGGCTCTGCTTCTATTTGGTTTGAGTGCTGGGAACCTGAAATACGTGTCTGGATTTCGTTTAAATCTGAGTTGATAGACCTATTTCCCCCCAAACGAAATTTGAGTGAGAGGCTAACAAAAGCCGTATTATATTCCTCCGAATTAGCTGATACCTACGCCGAATATGCCCGTGAGAAAGTTCTATTGTTAAGGAAAACAAAGATAACATTCAATGAATCACAGTTGGTCGAGCTTGTGTGTGGGGGTGTTCGTGACGATAGTATTCGTATGGCAGCCTTCAATAGTTCTATAAAATGTACAAACGACTTGATTACTGTATTTACAGCGTACACGAAAATCCCTCGTAAAATATTAGAGCACCCAATAAAGACAATAGAAATTTCTGGACCAAGCAGTGCTAAGCGGCCGCGCGTAGACACACCAAGGGAAAACCGTAAAACATCTTTTACTCCCAGAACCTGTTTTTCTTGTGGTGAATTTGGTCACGTGATATCAAATTGTGTTAAAAATAGATCGATGGTGAACTATCGCAACATCAGTGACTCCGCTAAAAATCCCGCATATTCTGACGACAATAAGGATAAAACTATATGTTCAAAAGGGCAGTCGTCTTAGCATTGTTCGTCTCTACCATGATGAAAATTGTCACGTGGGACCGGACAAGACTCTTCATAAAGCAAAAGAATCATTTTGGTTTCCAGGCATGAGCAAATTTGTGAAAAAGTACATTTCACATTGTCTAGTATGTGTTAAAGGTAAATCGCATAGTGGTCCCAATCAAGGATATCTACACCCTATAGATAAGATACCTGTTCCATTTCATACCGTTCATCTGGACTGTACTGGCCCATTCCCCCAGACCAGCGACGGTTATCGCCATGTTGTAGTTATTGTCGATGCTTTCACAAAGTATTGTATACTAAGGCCCTTGAAGACAATGAGTGGCCATGAAATGTTAACAGTAATTCGCGATAATTTGGCTATGTTTGGTAATCCATCTCGAGTTATTACAGATCGGGTTACAAATTTTTCATTCGAATCAGTGGCTAGTCTGTTTAGGGATTGGAATGTAGAACACCATATGATATCAACAGGGACACCGCGCGGAAACGGTCAGGTAGAACGATATGTAGGTACAATCATAAACATGTTAGCCACGACTTGTTCTGATGAATCACAATGGCCGAGCTCATTGTATAAAGTACAATTAACTTTAAACACAACATTGCAAAAATCATCAGGTTTTGCGCCATTACGATTACTTATAGGTCGCAACGCGAACATCCCTTGTATACAACCTAGGCTTGATGACGTTGAACGATCTGGCGTTTCCAATGGCGAAGCCCAAATTATTGATGTTATGGCTGAGAGGAACAAGGCCTACGATACGATGAAAAAGGCAGCTGATATTACAATATGCAAATGGCGATCTTGTTTATGTCAGCCAAAGTCACCAACGACACGATAAACTTAGTGATAAATATAAAGGGCCATACGAAATTATAGAAATCATGGAAAGCGATCGATTCCGGCTAAATGGCAAAGGAAGGCTGCATGATGTAGTCATTGCAAAGGACAAGATACGTCGTTGGCCTGGTGAATGGACTGAGCAAACTACTGAAATAGAAGGTTTAAATATTGTTTATTATTATCATCTTAAGTAATGTCTATTATGCGATTAGATCGTTTTAGGTGTGGTTTGATGAATGAGTTGTAACTTTTGAGTGATTGCCGTTTGGCTGACTCGGGAGAGTTATTTTTGGATAGCAAGTTATGTGAATTAACAGGTGCTGCAAATATTGTACCTGGTAGTAAGTCTGGACACCATGGGCAGCAATGGTGTGACCTACGGCGACAGGACAATAGTATTTGGTGCTGCGAATGTTGTGCCTGGTAGTAAGTCTGGACACCATGGGCAGCAATGGTGTGACTTACGGCGTCAGGACAATAGTGTTTGGTGCTGCGAATGTTGTGCCTGGTAGTAAGTCTGGACACCATGGGCAGCAATGGTGTGACTTACGGCGACAGGACAATAGTGTTTGGTGCTGCGAATGTTGTGCCTGGTAGTAAGTCTGGACGCCATGGGCAGCAATGGCGTGACTTACGGCGACAGGACACAATAGCTATTGGTGCTGCGAATGTTGTAACTGGTAGTAAGTCTGGACACCATGGGCAGCAATGGTGTGACTTACGGCGACAGGATAACATTGTTATCGTTTGTTGTGTAATACGAGCTTTTTGTTGAATTCCTGTCTAGCCTTTAGTCTGGGTATGACTAAAGCCGACAAGAGCAATTATAATGTGTTTTACCCCTGAGTAAGCTATAATTTGTGAGTGTGGCCGTTAAAGTAACTATTGGAAACTGAATTAATGACGGTCTATAATTAGAAATGAAGAGCCTATTTTAACATTTACTTTTGTTCCAGATCTAGCAAATGAGACCTCCGACGACGAATAGTTAAGTTTAGATAGGCAATTATAAAGTAATTAGTTAATTAATAGTTGGGGACAAATTCATAATATTGTATAAAATATAAATGAATGTGGCTAGGTACCGAAGTGGTACAATTAATTATAATTGTAAATACTCATTAAGGTTAAATTTATTCACTTATAAAATTAAATAGTAACTTTAATAATTGTATATACAATAACGATCAAGTTTGTTACTGCGAGAGCGCAGTAATTTGCAGAATGGCCGTGTTATGTTTGTTTCAAAATAGTGATTTTAAATGTATATGATATTCAAAACAAATGGTAATTATTAATATGGGAAGGTGTAATTTATTTATTAGTCATTGTATTGATTTTAAGCTATAATTGAAAAATAAAGTTGTCATACATAATCATTGATGTGAAGTCAAATTCTATTAGTTTTGTTTTAAATCATTAATATACGTAATTAGGAGTATTATTGTATCATAGTAATTACTATAATTAACAATAAGAATTTAGAGATCATTAGATAGTTGTAAAGTCATTTAAAAATTAGTAAATTGGTAGTCAAATAAGGGTGGAATGCAAAAGCAACCAATCAGCGTTCACGGCGCGAACAACGTTGGTATTTCAGCATTGATGCGAGGCAGAGTTGTTAAATACTAGATGATTGGGCGCGGGCCCGTACTTTTGCTGGTGATCTCGGTTGAGAAGCATCTCCACCCCTATCGGCCTATTTTTCAAAGATGAGTATTTTCTATTGTGTTTGATGTTAGTTTCTTCTGAACGTTTATATTGAATTAAGTGTAGATGTTGGCAATAAACTTATCTTTACTAAATATATTCCAGTGTGTTTAACGTTGTACGATATCCAAATAAAATCTTAACTTGTTGTTCAATTAACTTTCTTATTTCACAATCTCCTTACTATTATACTAGACAACTAGCTTACCCCTTAATTTAGTAGATGTTTAAGTTATAGGACAAGAATTATAGTAGTAATAGCAGCTTTGTTTAGTTATACCTATCCATATGATACCCCTTTTTCTTACAAGCGCATTGGAACATCTTTTGTTTTAGTTTTAGTGATATCGTATAGATATCCGTCGTAGTTTTACGACGTGAGTACTCAATGATATTTCATGTGCTCGCTAGTAGCGGCTTGTGGTGGTTCCAATTATATATTTGGTTCACGGCAATAACGATCCGAAAAGACCGGTTTACACAATTGCGATTTGAGTTCCGAAATGGGTTCTGAACTAGCGGTTACCTCAAAAGGTCCGTAACGTTTTGAAACCTTCAACTCTGCGCAATTGAGCTGGATGTTATCGAAACGCAAGCATTATTGTTTTAGGAGATCTAACCCACACCATAGCGAAGTGCATAGTTCGATAAATACCGAACTATGAATTCCACTAGCCGCAGCACGTCCTGGGCTGAGCCAAATCATATATACCGACTCAGCTTACACATTAGACCTCCAGCGAAATTTACATTTAATTTAAAAATGCAACTTGAATCCAATCTGACCCAAGGCAATGCAAAACACCTACCCGGACCTAAACAATGAACTTTAGACTGTAAATTGATCTCTTCGCGCGTCCCCGACAACACTCAAATGTCAAAATATCAACAGGATATGTTATCTGTGTTGACACCGGTTTAACTTTGTTCTGAATTTGTTATTTCCATCCGCGGAACCTCATCGATCAAACAGTCTCCCTATGCCCTGCCAACCTAGGTTTAGCCGCAACTAAACTCCTGTCTAGCCTAGTCTAAAAACCTAGTGTTATACCACGTCCATTATCGACACCACTCGTTTGAGTTTGATTTGAATGTGCTTGAATGTTTAACGACTGTGTGTGTGGGAATTTCAAAACTCGCTACTCGAAAGGAATGAGGAGAGGATTAGTCCGCGAATATCCTAAGAGCCAATCCAGGAACCCTATGGTGAAGGAAAAAGGAATTTAGGGTCGCTCCAAGCCCAGACTCAGACTCAGATATTTGACTTACAAGTTCTTTCCTAACGACCCAAGGATAGTTTTGGAATTAGGGGTAGGTTGATATAAAGGTAGGAACCGAGGTATATCTCGGTGCTTCAGACACTCACGAAAACCCACTGAAACTCCGCAATCACAAATTCGTATAGTTCTGACGCGTAACACGGCAGACAAAACTGTTTAGAACTCGTGAAAGACGACTGTCACAGTAGCTAGACGCTGAGACTGAATGCCCTCCCCTCACATGCTCTGGTATTTATATGCGTCCTTTGCGAACACGCTCTGCCCAAGCGAAGCTTCTTATCACTAACTACACAGAGTCTATTTTCAACCATGCCATGCAGATCCGCCGTTCTACAAATTGTGTGTACGCATATTCACTATGATCAACCGTAGGTGATCACTCAAATCATTTGGTACTGCCGATACACAGAATCTGTTGATCGCTGACCAATAAAAGCTTGTTGCGATTAATTAAGCATACCCGACCGCTAGGGCGCGTAGCTAAGACCACCAGAACGATATTCAAACTAGCGGTGTCAGACCCTCCATATCATACCTCAATCGCAATTGTATATTTGCAATCTACATAATAGCTTTCTCCGTATCGTTCCATAATAACCTTTCATTATTTAGTTATTCACAATTTATTCAACGCGCAGCCAAATCGGCTCTGATCTCTACACATCTCGCAGGAATGCGACAAAAAAAACCTGACCTGAACCGAACTTCCACGAATGAACCCACGCGTCGACTCTGTTTTTTTGCTAACTTTGCCAGTAAGCTACACAAAACCCCCCAAACGTTATCTGAACCGATTCTCGTATTCAAAATAGCGCGGCGTTGGGCTAGCTCTCTATCACGCAGAATGAAGTATCAAATGTACCGACTCTCGTGTACCATTACACTGTGGGTATTGCATATAGTGTCAGGTTGCCAGCTCATCGTACTCTTACACTCTGTTTGTACGACGTATATGTAGTTTAAACTTAAATATATTGTTTGTTTATAAATACATACCATGGACGTCCATCATACCAGGGGGGTCTCACTCAACAGTTTAGGTACGTTCAACCGGCCAACCCTACGTTCGGGTTTTCTGTTAGGTTGCCGCTCGCTTGGCTCGCAGTTGCGTCGCGCGCTAGCCGCTCCTTATATGCAACTTTTCTGTGATGTTTGCAACAACAATGACTTAAGTACCTAACATTTTAGGGTGTCTAAATTCCATTCCTTTTAATTGAATAATTTTTTGTTTACCTAAAAGTAAACTCTTTAGACCCAGTTGAAAACAAATTACAATTACATAAGTAAGGAGGGGTACCTACCTAGCCTTAGAAGTTGCCAAAAGCCTGAGTAAGTACTAATAACACCTATTTTATACAGAGTGGACTAAAAATTCACAAACACAAATCGCACGAAGGTAACCCTACCGTGATACAAGCGAGACAGGAGTTTACAGGATGACCTTGTGATGTTAGAGTAAAAGTAGCTCTCAGGCGTAGTGATGCGGCGCAATCTAGCTTGCACGGGCGGGGCAACCGATTATTGTACGGTGCGAGCTCACCTTGAAGCCTTTCACCGCGGACCTGCCTAGACACCAGTACTAGGCAGCATCGCGCGCTAACTCGGTTAGCTCACTTGTATTGCTCTGTATCGCTTTTGCCTCGCTAATTTCGCCAATCATTATTTGTAGTTTATTTGCTTCTTGTGGTTGATTTTCTTCAGTAACTGTTTTCCAAATTGTCATACAATTCAACTCTTTTGGCCTAGCTTCTTAACGTGTAAATCTTTATTCTTCATTCGTATATAAATTAAAGTCTTAATTGAATCTTGTTCTTTGTTTTCCTGAGCTGTACACATACAAAGACCTTACGTCAGAGTATCGGTTAGTTAGTTAAGCATCATTTTTACTGTAGCCAAGCCTTAATACTTCTATTCCATTATTTATATTCTATTATTTCCGGCCAGGGTGTACCTACCTATGATAACGTATTATCGCCCAAGCAAGAACTCAAATATTAGACAGTACAGTACAGTGTAGTATAGACCTATAGTCGTTTACAAAGTAGTATTCATAAACTGTTCTTTCATTATCGTCGGCAGTTTTGTTCTGCCATATCGCAGGGGAAAAGGTTGACATCCACCTTTGTGTTAGGACAATGGAAGCGAAAGAAGGCATCATTATTGGCGTAAAACGAAAAGGGTGATTACTGAGAGAATATTAAAGAAAATGGAAAATGGAAATGAATCGAAAAAGCAGGAAACTCAGCCATTTTTATTTATGTAGAAATGTTAGGTAAGGTACTTTTATAGCTCATATTTTCCAGACAACGGTGATATGCAACTTACCTACCTGTACATACCCGATACCGTTTTATGATTTCTAACTTAATGTTTAATAATATTTTTTCTGCATCACCTTGGCATATTTTCCATTTATTACCATTAAAAGAAGAAGATGCATATTGAAATTAAAATAATGAAACTTCCGAGTCGCCTTTCCTTTTGTAATGTCCTCGTTAAGATAATATTATTCCATTTTATATAATTATTCGTGTCACAGCAGTAAATAGGGTCATTAAAAAATAATGGTGAGGAATGTTGATGGGGATCAGCAAGACGATATTAAAAGAAACGGAGCGCATCCATGGGGTAAGTTACTTTGAGTGTTTAATAAATTACACTAGCCATTGCTTGCGGCTTCAGCCGCGTGGGTTTTGTAAAAATGACCAAGTTATACTCAAACACAAAGGGTTGTGTACAACTATTTTTAACACACAGTTAGAAAGAAACACATTTCTTCTTCTTTCTTTAATTTCGTTTTTGTACTCTTTGATGATGATTTGAAGCGCTGTGGTAAATATTCGCCCTCCCCTTTTTCTCTTTGTTTTTTTTTTAAATAGCACTGCCCACCTTCGTTAGCCATCATTCAACCAGTTTATAAGTTTAATGCAAACTCTATCCCCCCTTTCCCCCCTTGTGGGGCCAAATTTTGATAAAACCTGTACTCAACTGACATTTCATATCTATGGTTATTAACTTACAGCTATATCAACTGGCGGTTAGGACCAATGTCGACACTTATTGTGTCGTAAAGGAAACTCTTTACAATATTGTTCCGTAACATTACGTTTTCGTGTCGACCTGTGTTTCAAAGCCCTTTGAAAAGTGGGGAATAATCGCACCAAAACTTTCAGATAAACTACGCCGTCGCCATGTCGATACATCGCGACTTATTTGTACTCCTTCTACCGTGCATTCAATCATTCATTCGTTTGTGCAGTTCTGGTTCCGTTGATTCTGCTTGTCATTTTTTTTGTGTCTTAATTAGTATTGCTCTTTTGTCGATGTGTTATTATGATTTGGTCGATGGGTGCCTCGAACGCATTTTTCATCGGTAATTGTGTCAACTGTGTTGTACCGGTTCATTGAAATACCTTGGAAACTATTTACACACATTGATCTAGCCTTAAACTAAGATTCCCTGTATCTTGGGTAGTAGACATCGACACATATACTTATATAGATAAATATTATACTTAGATTGATAAACAACCATGACTAGGGTGCAAACGTCCGTTCTCATCAAACAAATATTTGCCCCCACTGGGACTCGAACCCGGGACCCTTGGCTTCGTAGGCAGGGTCACGGCCGATAAGGCCATTCGGGTGGTCAGTTTATTCTAGAAAATTGCATTCATGCAAAATGAAATGAAAAAAATAATCTAAGTATTTTTGAGATAAAACTAAACAATTTGTTTCGTAACTGTGTTTACAAGCGTGCATTGAGGTTTGTTACAGTGCAACTTTTTCCAAAAGTTAGTTTTGCAATTTTAATGCTTGTAGTGGTTCTCAACATGCTGTACAGATCGGTTTTAACAAAAACCGGTCAAGTGTCGAGTCTAAATCGCGCACGAAGGGTTCCGAACCACCGTTCAATGGAAGCGATGGTGTGGAGTGAATAGTTTGGATTTTACACAGCAAAATATTGTTTACAAAGTTATTGGTGCGGTTACTTTCACACTCCATGTACGTAACCAGGTGCATCCATAAGTTTGTATGTGGTATTGAAAGAATTGTTGTATGGGAGCCCCCTTAAATATTTCTTTTATCCTGTTTTTTATTATTTGTTGTTATAGCGGCAACATAAATACATAATCTGTGAAAATTTCAACTCTCTAGCTAGCTAGGTTCTTGAGATACAGCCTGGTGACAGACGGACGGACGGACGGACGGACGGACAGCGGAGTCTTAGTAATAGGGTCCCGTTTGGAACCCTTCAGGTACGGAACCCTAAAAATGAGCCCAATGATTATAATCGGCCTGCGGTGCCATATGGATCCATGGTAGTCACAGTACACATTCCCAGTAAAATAAGTCAACGTTGCAGGATGTGTGCACTAGCGAAGAAACCTAAACAAAGATTTTATTAAAAAAAATGTGCAACGTATATTTGTGTATTGAGCCCGTTAGTAAAACGTAGCCTAAAAAATCTCGATCGAACATGATAATAAAAGGCTATGTACAACAATTGAATTTTTATATTTACACATACTTTCAAAGAACACAATGTGCCGAGAATTGAGCGATCGAAAATGGTTGTATGGGATAACTATCTGCCAAAATTCAGATTTATAGATCAGTATTGTTTTTATTTTCTTACATAATTCAACCCTTATTCCCCCCTTAGTAAGGGTAAATTAAATAAAGTCTTTTTAACCGACGTTTTGCACCTATAAACTGAAAATGCCGGCAAAATGTCAGCTTTATAAGTCAGGTTGTTTTTGATTTTCATACAAATTGTAACCCCTTTAATCCCAAAATTACTTCTTAGTACTATCCTGCGCTATACATGATGTAACAGAAAGGTGTAGGTATATTATAAGGGGATGATAGACATTATTCTGAGCAACTGTATCTATGAAGGCGATATGATCAGAGCAACTTTATTCTTCTCTTATCCTAAATCAGCGATCTCCCGGACCAAAACATATGGAGGAATAAAAGAAAAATTGCTTTGATAAAATTGCTGTAACAGAAAAAGTTGTGCAGAATGATGTAACTGCAGACCCCTTAAAATATATCTACACCTATATGAGGAGCCCCTGTACCAGTTTGATGACTCTAGGTACATACATCGGTTTAGGCTGTGCTTTCGTAGTAGGTTTTTTTTAAAGTCTCTGTCCTGGATCCGAATCATCCGGATTCACAATTCAAAAGTTGGCAGACACTTGAAAGTCGTTCTGTCATCCAGATGGAAAAAAAAACTCAGTAAATAGGTTTCCAAGAAATGCCCTTTTAACGTAGCATAAGTATGCATGAAATTATGTGGGATGGAAGGTCAGATCGACACAGGAAGAAACAGTATCAGAATAGAGTGAACGGAAGTAAGCAGATCTCCATCTTTAAAAGGGTACTCGCATCGGTTTTTAATACTATTTGGAGAGGAAAAACTTGTTTTGGATACGCGTGATAAAAATGTCTTTATTATTATTATTATTATGGATAAATTGATAATATTATGTAGGGGTAACAGTTCTGATATGTCAGCATAACCGCGCGACGAGTTAGTCGTTCCGTGGACACGAACAGAGTAGCATGTGTACCTACTTATATATACCGTGTACGAATTATGTGTACTTAGGTTGAGTTAAAAATAAACAATTTATATCAGTTTTATGAAGTGCTTTAATTAACAGTCCCCTAAAATTAGAAGCTTAGAAGCTATCAGAAACTTTGTTTTGACTTCTAACTCTGCTATCCTATTGAATTGGTCGTTATTAAGAAATTTTCAGATTCACGTGTATTATGAGACGAATATCGGGAATTTACATTATATTTATGAAAATACGATAGATTTTGGATTCACGCGTATTATGAGACGAATATCGGGAATTACCATTATATTTATGAAAATAAGATGGCTTCATTTGAACCGGCGCGTGTTGCAATAATTAAACTAATCTGAAACTATCGGACGCGCATATTGCAACCGCCCATTCTAGCTTGATCCGTCTTCGTTATCATTCCGCCGCATTTGCCCCCTTTTACGTTTACTGGAGAATGGGATGGGGGGTCTTGGAAACTGGTTGTGTTCTTGAGAGCTGTCTGATCTCAGTGAGGCGCCTTCTTGAGTCGGCAGCCTCCTTTAATTAACGTCTCTAACACAAAGGCACATACTCGTATGTTGTACTATAGGAACACGTCGAAAATATGCTTGCTCCACTACTCTATCTATAATTGGGCCGAGTTAGTCTTAATTAGCTGGGGAGAATTAACTGTAGTTTATTATAAGTATATACTTAAGGAGTATACGATTTATGTAGAAAGTGTTGTTTTGTGAAGTTACGCCCGACACAGGTGTGGTTATGTATAGGGAAATATTAAACTGCACATTAAAAATACTGATTTGCACAGCAAATGTCAGGGCAAAATGCTGCGGTAGCTTATATAGCTGAAGGGTAAAGAGGGTGAGCGACGCGAAGCCAACGTTATCCTTCGTATTAGGTTGAACATGCAAGAACAACAAAAAATACTTAAAACATAAAATATTTAAAACATAAAAAGTGTTTTTGCTGATCCTTTTTTTCAGTGCAAATCCGTATTTTTGATGTGCGATTAAATACTAGCCTTATTTATACGGTACAAAAGCAAAATAATAAATAAAATATATAAAAAATACCTAAAAATAATTAAATTGTAGTCTTAATTCTATCGCTTGCTACTGCGCTCGCAACAGCGGGCACTTCTGAATGTACGCACGTTGCGATTATTTCAGGACAAATTGAACACGGCAATCTGTGAATTAAAATTCTGCGGGGGGAAAATAATACATTTGTTTAGTTACAAACGATACATACGTAAACTATCGTCCCTGGGCTTTACGAAACAACACCCTATATAGGTGCTTTGATGTAATTTACTCGCGCATAGTTATTAAGTTAGTACTTAGCTTCGCATGAAATAGGTTATTTATAAATAATTGCAGCCCATGAATGACCCCACCGAGGGGGACAAGTCTATACCCGGACACGACTAAGATTGAGCCATACTTCATCACGCTGGCTCATTGCGGGTTAATGGAGGATTTCGGGCTAGTTTTAACAAGCCACTGCCAACCCAACTGTCTTGTTATCAAGCTGCCATATTAGGGCCCCTGACACAACTTTACGGCAGGGAGTTCATGATAAAGTGTCCTCCGAAACACGCCACATAGAAACGGACACCTATCCAGTACCCGTCTCGGCCAGATGTTCATACCAGCAGATCGTTTCCGATATGTGAATACTGCCGGACGGTGCACGGACGCTTCTCGAGAGCGACGCGGAAGGTCCGCGAGGACCGTACACTTCGCGGTTCCCCCACACGGAGGTCATCAATAAACCGTTATAAACACCCAATTAAACAACAGCAGTTTTTTTTAAATATTGATTCACGAGTACTTACAATACAACATAGAGTATCGATTTTTTCCATTCTAGGTGGAAGAAGCACAGTCGTAACTCATACTCATACGAGTAGTACTTGGTCATACGAGTATTTATTTTTACTATCTATCTCTGCCATTTATGTATTAAGTATTTATTATTGCATCTATTTTGAATATAAATTCATTACCTACCTACCTAAATCTACATATTTATTTACCATTCCTAAAGTTTATTTTATGTTTCCATTTTTGGTTTTATTCCTCGTAATTAATAAAAAGTAGTATATGAACACCCACCCTAAAATTAATTTCCACTCCTCTTTGATCAGGCGCTGACAGTGTTGCAGGATCTCCTATAGGTCCTGGAACATATGCTGTGTCGGAACCTATTCGCTATCGCGATACACACTGCATGACGTCACTGCGTCCATAAAATTAAATTGTGCTAACATCTTGTTTGCTTGTTCATTTTTTGTCTTTGTTGTGTATATGTGTCAATATTTTTGTTGTTGGGTTTTTATTATTACTATGAATGGTATGTTTTGATTATTTTTGTTCATTTTTTCTTTATGTTATGTTGTGTGTATTTTTGCAGAGTGAATAAATATATTTATATAATATTCTTTAAGATCAAGTTGGGCTTATTCGATGCGCCTAAGGCAGGTCTACCTTCGGGGACGTTGTAGCGCGTGAGTTTTTGAACACCCTGTATAGTATTAACTTCAGGTGAAACACAACAAACATTTACATACACTGCTTCTGATCCCACACTAGGATACTCTGTGTCATGGGAACAAGAAACAGCGACATCACACACATATAAAAATCCAAGATTTGGTGTTTTTTTTTCTTTATGCCTAGCCGGGGTTCTAACCCGGGACCTCTCGCATGATAGGCAGAGCCACAACCGTAGCGCCAAAGAGGCCGTCATGAAGAGTGACATTATAAGATAGTATGGGAACACATTCTTTAATCACGATAGGTAAGTATATGTAATCTCCAAGGGAACTGCCTACAAAATGCTGCATACCTCATACATCACTGAGGGTATATGATACGACATTACATGTTCTGTATTATACGCCGATCGCGATAGGGTTGGCCATAGACCTATGTCAGAATACAGAAGGCGCACTCCTGAGTTACGTTATGAAGTATAATTTTTCCATCTCTCCAGTTTTAATTTGACCAGCCCACTGATTACTCAATTACAAATGCAAAACCTACGCAGTGGATGAATATTAAACGCGAAATTAAACTCGACCTAGTAGTCATAGAGGGCGCCATGAGAGGGCTCTGTTACGAAATATTGTTAAAATTATTGCTCCGCTAATGAACTGAATTAGAAATATAAACAAGGTGAAAAAAGAACTTAATTCAGTGTTTTTGTATGGGCTAAGTGTTAAAATATAAAAAAAAAGTATATGAAACGTATTTGGTTGAGTGACTTATGTGATAAAATGACATTTAATCTAAAAGATAAATAAAATGAAATAGTGAAATACTAAAAGAAGTGAACAATTAAAAGTGACAAAATAAGGAACAATAATAAACTAAACAGTAATCAGTTAAACAGTTTAAACTTAATTACTTCTTACAAACTATTAATTGTTGTGGTGAATGTGCTAGTGCAAAGTCTGCTAACGGCGACCAACGATCGACCACCTTCACTCAACATTACATCAAGGTCAGAGGATAGATAGCTTGGCTAGACATATTTCGCCACCCCGTCATAAGCGAGTGATACCACACGGCGAAGAAATCTGCCTACCACGGACGAGATCCGGGTTCGATTCCTCGCGGCAGAAGTTGTCTTTTTGATTTATGGTCATCATTTGTTTTTTTTTCATAAAAGTACGTAAATAGAACGAGCGTATACTTTTACATGCTATTACTAGAAAAATGGCAAATATATGCGCAGGATGCAACATTCAAATACAAGATCGTAGATTTATGAAATGCTTACTTTGCGCACAAAAGTATGATCTCGAATGCGCAAACGTTTCTGAAAAGTGCTTCAATAGCTTTTATAGAGGCACAAATCCACTTCCTAGTGATGGACCAACATGGAAATGCCCATTGTGCTTATCCAAAGTCCCCAAATCTGGAAACTCGAATACACCTGTAAGACAGCACTGTCCACCTTTTTCAAAAAATACACCCGAAGACATAAAATGTAAACATTATACCAAAAAATAAACATACTCAAAATGATCTTAGCTTTACTGACTTCTCATTTGATAAAGACTCAAGCCGATTACCTTTAGGTGATACACTTTTCGAAGACAATATTCACAAACACATATATAGAACACACAACCAGAAATAGCAATTCAAAGCCCTATTAAAACAACACTCGGATCAAAATAATGAGTATATTTTATCCCAGATAAGAACAACTATACAAAGTGAGATTGAAATTGCAGTTTACGGAATAAAAGCCGAATTAAAACAAGATACAGAAGAAATAAAAACCTGACAAACTGTTCTCGAGGAAAAAATCTGTCAAGTTGAAACAATAATCCAACACTTACAACAACTGTTCTGCGCTGAAATCTGAAAATGAAAAAATAAAAGAAAAATTCATTCATTCATATTCTACCGAAAGTACAACTAAAGACAAAGAAAGCCATGATAAGGTACTAGTTCTTCATGGATTGCCATATTACCAGTGGGAGACAGGTTATGAGTTAACAGAACGAGTTTCAAATATTTTCTACGAAATTCTGTAGTGTTATGCTACTTACGTGCTATTTTCTTGAATGTCTTAAAAATTCCAAGGCTGCAGCTGCTTTCGAGAAACTTAAAGAAGCTTTGGTAACTGCTCCTGTCCTTGCTTGCCCTATTACGCTGGATACTTGGTTAGCTGTACAGTCTGATATTTGGTATCACCTTTATTTTCATAGGACCCTGTAACGTTTTAAACCATAAGAACACATTAACGAATCATTTTCGCTTCATATTTTCACACTATCAGCACTTCTAAATCGATAGCGAAGGGGTTTACCTTTGGTGACCTTGTATTTGGCTTTCTCCGAAACTCTGCAACCTCGGACTTCGTGCGCGCTGGTGCGCTACCTTTTTATATTCATTGTTACTTCATTTACTTCATGGTTTACTTGTTAAATTTTATATTACGAGCCTGAAACCAAACTTTGACATTTGTTATATTGTTGTTTATCTGGTTGTCATGGCAATGTCCATTCAAACTCGTTAGCGGTCTGATATGTTTGCTTCAATACTTTTACAAAAAATACTTTTTCTCTCTTGGCCACTCACAAAAATTGCTTTTAATTTAAATAATTTTTAGAACTCTCCAAAAAGGGTATAAGAACGGAACATTTCTGAAATTTTGGAGTCTCACGTCAGCTTCTGAACGAGAAGAACCACCTAAAGGCCTTATCCCGGGGTCGCACTACCCCGGGATCCTGCGAGCTGTTCCTTCATACACAATCCTGCGAGCCGTTCCTACAAACACGATCCTGCGAGCCGTTCCTACAAACGGGATCCTGCGAGCCGTTCCTACAACGGGATCCTGCGAGCCGTCCTACAACGTGATCCTGCGAGCCGTGCCTACGACGCGATCCTGCGAGCCGTTCCTACAACGGGATCCTGCGAGCCGTAACTACAAATACGCCCGCTACCGTTCCCACAACGACGATTTCAACAACATCTACAACAACAAATACACCTGCATCCTGGTCATCACCCCACCGGTCTCCTACTCTCCGTGTCCTCCGCTTCTTTTTTTTCTATACCTAATCTATATTTTATATCAAACTGTTCTCATCTCATCCATCCTCATCTTCGTATCATTTTTTATAGTCTTCGCTGTAAATAACTAATAAACTGTCACTACTAAATTTTATCCTGGTTGTTTTCTGTTAGGTTCTGGTTAGGTTCGTATCGTTACACGACAATTCTTAACATAAATATCACCGGCTACATTGATGAAATAACGTACATAGGAAAGAAAGGATTCAAAAGACCACTTAAAATAGAGCTCATAAGTAAAACAATGAGGAAATATATTCTTGACAACATGTCGTTCAAGAATTATGGATAGGAGTATCTGAATACCATGCCCACTCATTTCTCATTCCATAAGCGAATATTAAACGATTTAAACATTAACAAATTCAAAAAAGAGATTAGTAAAATTAACTGGGACGAAGTATTGAATTCAAAAAACAATGTCGATGAAAAATATAACTGCTTTAACTCCATTTTACAAGCTACATTGAATACCTGTGACAAAAGTTAAGATAAATACAAAATTTTCCAAAAATTACCTAACAAAAGGAATTAAAACTTCATGCCGTAATAAAAGATTATTGAGGCTACTCATAACACAATCAGATAATAAAATACAATTTATACCAAAATATTTAAAAAAAACCATCCAGAAATCAAAAAAACTGAGTAACATTATAAATACAAAAACTCAGGCAATGATATAAAAACTATGTGGAAAATAATAAATGAAGAAAATAACAAAAACCCATTCAATGTTAGACACATATATATCTGAAAATTAATAATAAAACCTATAATGAACCTAATTTGATTGCGAATACATTTAACAACTTTTTTACATCAATCAGTAACATAACCAAAAGACGAGGATAACTCGAACAACTATACTGAAGGCCAAAATTCATTATTCCTACGACAAGTAGATAGACAAGAAGTATACAAAATAATAAAAAACCTGAAAAATAAAAATAGCTCTGGGATTGATGAAATTCCCCAAAATTCATTCCCAAAGATTTGTATGAATGAACTTACCATAACCTATACTAAACTAATAAATCAGTTATTTACAGAAGGAAAAGTCCCTAATGCATTGAAGATATCGTTAGTAAAGCCTGTATTTAAGAAAGGAAAAAAAATGACCCTAACAATTATCGTCGGATTGAGTTACTCCCCTCCCAACCTCAGCAAAAATATTTAAAACGGCAATGGCTAAAATAATCTACTGTTTTTATGATAAATATAAAGTCCTTCATGAGAATCAATACGGTTTTCGTAAAAATAGATCTACGACACTAGCTGTTTATAAACTCATGCAACAAATACTCGATACAATAAATAAAAAAATGTATTCTGTACGATTACTACTCGACAGGAGTAAAGCATACGATAGAGTAAATTATAAAATTTTCCTGCATAAATTATTTCATTCTGGTATTAGAGGCATCGCATATAAATGGTTTGAATCCTATCTTGATGATCGCTTGCAGTATACGGAAATAGAAAATACAGAACCCATGACAGGAAAAATCCATGATATAAGATCAGACCAAATTAAACTAACAGGTGCCATTCCCCAAGGAAGCGTCCTAGGCCACATCCTCTTTTTAATTTACTTGAATGACCTTCAAATTTTCTTAAATAACCAATGCATTTTATTCATCGATGACATCTCAATATACCTTGCCACAATGAAACTGAATTACAAAATAAACTTGATCAAATATTAACCAAAATCTTACCTTATCATAACAATCTTAATTTAGAATTAAAATAAAAAAAACCAGATTAATCAGTTTCCAGCCATACCAAAAAACCTAGTTAAAAATAAATTACAAATATAAAGATACATACCCCTTTAGAATGCGTGAATTCAGCAACACTTGGAATAAACCTAGACTCAAATCTAAACTGGAAATCTCACATAAACCACTTATCTAATATGTTATCATGCTTTATTTATGCTCTCTATAATTTGATAAAAGTAACCGACTTTAATACTGCTCTCTCAGCATACTACGCACATGCCCATTCTAGCTTTGCTTATGGTATAATCATATGGGAAAACTGTGCCGATATACAAGATATCTTTATACTACAAAAGAAATGTTTGAGAATTCTTACAAATAAACACTGCGTAGCATTATCAACCATGACAAGTCAAAAAATAGCCGTTCTTCTAAATCTCAGAAATTAAAATCTGGCAAGTGGCATAAGTTCAGTTTGGAGGCGAATTGTGCCAAATTCCAACTGAGAAGCTAGAAAATGACATATCAGATATTTTATTCTATTTTATAATCTTCATTAACCAACACACGATATGTCAAAAATAACCACTCTTCGATATGTCAGAAATTAAAATATGTCGACTGCTATACAAATTTTAGACTGCTGGCATTCGGAGCCACATTTGGCCAAATCCCTACCAAGAATCTAGATAATAATATATCAAACATGATGCTGTGTGACCTAAACATTATTTATCAACCACGAAATATCACACAATAGCCTTTTCTTGATATTTCAGAAATTAAAATCTGTCGGGTGATATGATTTCAAGCTGTTACATTTTGGAGCCGAATTGTGCCTATTTCAAACCGAGATGCCAGATAATTTCTAGAAAACATGATACTCTGTGATATTATGATCATAAATCAACTACGATATGTCAAAGAATAGTCAGGCGTTCTTCGTTATGTCAGAAATAAAAAATTGTCAAATGTTATATATATATTTAGGGCTGCTAGCTTTTGGAGCCGAATAATGTCAACTTAAAACTGAGATACCAGATGATAACATATCATACATAATGCTCTGCATCATAAAACTCAATAATCCATCACGATATGTCAAATAATCGTTCTTTGATGTGTCAGAAATTAAAATCTGTCGACTGTTATATTCATTTGAACGGCTATTATAATACATTATAATACGTATCGTACATGATAAATATTAAATATGACATAAAGCATTATGTCCAATATGTCATTATGGGGCATCCCGGTCGGAAGTTAGCCGAATCTGACTCTAACTGCAACAAGCCTGAAATGAATATAAAAGACGACAGATTTTAATTTCTGACACATTAAAGAACGATTCTTTGATATATCGTTTGATATATTTAAATGATGAATTTGACGTAAGGCATAATATCTGATATATCATTATCTGGCAACTCGGAAAGAAGTTTTCACAATACGGCACCAACATCCTGAAATCATACCATCTGACTGATTTTAATTTCTTACATATCGAAGAACAGCTATACTTTGATAAATCGTGGTTGATTAATGAACCCTATGATAGATAAAATCAGGTCTGATATGACAATATCTGGCACCTTGGTTGTGAGTTGGCAGTATTCGGCAAATGTAGCAGCCTTAAATCATACCACCTGACAGATTTTTATTTCTGACATATCGAAGAACATCTATTCTTGGACATTTCGTGGTAAATTTATATTATTTGTGATACAAATCATTATGTTCAATATGTAATTATGTGGCACTGCGGTTTGAAGTTGGCCGAATCCAACTTCAAATTGCAATGGCAGTCGACAGCCTTGAATTTCTGACAAATCAACGAACGGCTATTCTTTGACATATCCTGTTTGATAAATAATCTTAATGACACAACACATCATGTTTGCTATATGATTATCAGGCATCTTGCTAGGAAATTTGCCGACTCCGGCTCCAAATGCCGAAATCTTGAACTTTGTATAGCAGTTGACATATTTTAATTTCTGACTCATCGAAGAACGGTTATTCTTTGACATATCGTGATTGATAAATGATGGTTTAGACATAGGGTATCATGTCTGATAAGTCATTATCTGACAGATTTTAAATTCTGACATAGCGAAGAAAGGCCATTCTTTCACATATCGTGGTTGATATATATTTTTATGACACAGCATCATTTTTGCTATGTGATTATTTGGCATCTCGGTAGAAAGTTATCCGAATATGGTTCCAAATTTCAGCAGCCTTAATATATGGCAGTCGACATATTTTAGTTTCTGACACATCAAAGAACGGTTATTCTTTGACATATCGTGGTTGCTTTTTTAAACAAATGACATATATGGTATGTTATTATATGGCAATATGCTTGTAAGTCGGCACAATTTGGCTCAAAAAACTAGCAGCCTTAAGTCATACCACCTGACAGATGTTAATTTCTGACACATTAAAGAACAGTTATTCTTTGACATATCCTGGTCGATTAATATTTTTCATAAAACAAAGTGTTATGCATTATGCAATTATTGGTATTTGGTTAGAAGTTGGCCGAATCTAGCTCTAAATGCCACCAGCCTAATATTTTTATGGCAGTCAACATTTTTAACTTGTGACACATCAAAGAATGACTTTTCTGTAACATTTCGTACTAGATTAATAATGAATGTTACATAAAGTTATATATCTTGTTTAATTCCACGCCTAAACCGAACGGCGTGGAGTCATGAGGGGGTGTGCCTTTGCCACGTGAGAGAAAAGAAGTGATGAAATTTGTTTATTACCTTTGTCTCCGTAGACAGGAAATCGAAGGCTCGATTCGAGACAGGAATTCGGGAAAGGGGGCACAGTTGGGATAGGATGGGATCGAACCCTTGCCGTCGCTGTCCGACGGCGTGGCCGGCGCGCTGCTGCCGACACGTGGAGTTGGAGACCGTACAACTTCAACCTTCACCACGAATCACTTGACCGCTGACGCAAATCTAATTACAATCAATAGCCCGACGCTATGAGGTAGATTTACACTCTGACCAGGCCCGATGCCTGTAAGATAATTGGTACACCGAAATACCATCACGGGGCCCGAGCCGCCATGTTATCTCACCGATGAGACCAGAACAAGAGGAAAAAATTAACCTCCAATTTTACATCTCGTTTCCGATACGAGTGACAGCTGCTAGTCCGTTTTCGCTAGTGATGTCTCGATTACTCGCGATCGATTCGCGCAACAAAAAACCGGTGCGTTTCCAAAGCATAAATACTAAACAGTCACCCGCCCGGACAGGCCCGAACCTGTCCCTAATCAATAGGAAGGCGAGAAAGTGTTGCGACCGCTCTCTTGAGGACCGAGTCCCCCACCTTGACTTCTGCTGATCGAGGCGTGCCATCCCGACCCGTGTACAAATTGACGATCCGTCCTCGTCTCCATCTCAATGATGGCAGGTTCGCATCCTTAATCAGCACCAAATCACCGACTTGAGGGGGGCTCGTCCGGTCAGTCCACTTAAGGCGCTGCTGCAAGATGTGCAAGTACTCAAGGGACCACCGTT
Organism: Argyresthia goedartella; assembly: GCA_949825045.1. Classification (NCBI taxonomy): domain Eukaryota; kingdom Metazoa; phylum Arthropoda; class Insecta; order Lepidoptera; family Argyresthiidae; genus Argyresthia; species Argyresthia goedartella. Next base: position 25,538,978 of record OX463812.1, on the reverse strand, counting down.
TCCAAAAATCTTGAGCCATCTGCTGCAACATCTGCCACCTAGTTAACCGACTTAACTTAACATCACCGAATGGGTATTCTGGCAGGGCGTTAAGGGGCTGACCTATCAGGAAGTGACCCGGCGTCAACGCTTCCAAATTATTTGGATCCGAACTGAGCGGGCACAACGGACGCGAGTTCAGTGTCATTTCAATTTTACAGAACAGCGTCGCAAGCTCTTCAAAGCGTAGAGAGGTCTCACCGATGATCCTCGTCAGGTGCGACTTAGCCGATTTAACCGCAGCCTCAAAAATTCCTCCCCAATGAGGACATCCCGGCGGACTGAAAACCCATTCAATCCCTCGTCGGGAGCAAGCCGTACCGATGGAATCCTGATTACCGTTCAGGAATTGAGTGACCTCCTGCAGATATCGCCTGGCTCCGACAAAATTTGTGCCGTTGTCCGAACGGATTAATGTCGGGAGGCCCCTTCGTGAGACGAACCGATCTAGACAAGCGATAAATGCCTCTGTAGTGAGGTCACTGACCACCTCCAAGTGGACTGCCTTCGTGGCCAAGCACACGAAGACGCACAGGTATGCCTTCACTAATCTGGCGTTCCGTAGCTGTGAAGACTTGACCATGAATGGTCCCGCGAAATCCGTTCCGACACCCGCAAAGGGCCGGATTTCGTTAAACCTATCCGAGGGCAAATCGCCCATCTGGGGCTGCATCGTAGCCGCCTTGGCCCGATAACAAGGCAGGCACCGAAATACGACGCTACGCACTAAGCGTCTTCCCGATAGAATCCAGAACTCGCGCTGGAGAAACGCCATCAAGGCGTGGCATCCGACATGCCCATTCCGAATGTGTCGATCCTGTATCAACAGTTCGACCAACTTCCCTTTCCGAGGGAGTAACAACGGGTGGCGAGCCGCATAAGGCAGGTTGGCATTCCGCAGCCGACCTCCTACCCTCAGCAATCCTTGAGGGTCAATAAACGGGTTGAGCCGAGCCACAGCTCCCTTCAGTTGGACGCGTCCGCGTCTCAGAATGTCCAATTCGGAATTAAAGTGCACCGTCTGCATTTTCCGTACCAATGCGAACAACGCATGGTTCCGTTCCCGTGGTGTCAGGACCTGTGTCCGCACTCGTTGCGCCTCAGAATTCCGACAATTCCGCGCAAATCGGCAGATCCAGGCGGTCACATTGACCAGCTTGTCGAGCGAGCTGTACCGTTCAAGCAGGCTGAACTCCTCTTCCGGCTCTGGTTGCGTCGTACAGACACCGACTGTCAAGGCGCCGTTAGCCGTGGTAACGCGTGGACTCATTGGCCAATCCGATTCGGCTTGAGTCAACCATTTTGGACCCCACCACAAGGGATGTCCAACCAACTCCGGAGCGTGACACAATCGACCTGACCGAAGGCGACCAGTATCGTTCCGATAAAACTGTTCACACTCTTCTTCAACCGGGTCCAACCGGCGGACCGTAGGTGGTTCCTGCACCTCCCAAAACTTCTGTATCACCTCCGAGAGTACAGAACCGAATAAGGGACTACGAGTCGCTAGGCGTGGGGCAGCCGGCATGACCGGACCCATTACCGCATGGCCCAGTCTGGTGTTGACCGAAACCAGACCAGTCGCCTGCAACACGTGGACACCTGGCACTAACAGGTATCCCAAGGCATCGACACCCAATAAAATGTCTACTGGGCCCGGAATATCGAACTCCGGGTCAGCCAGTGACAACCCAGCGACCAACTGTCGCACCGAGGGCGACAACCGTACGTGAGGGTGTGAGCCCATCACATTAGGCATGACTAATGCCGTGACCGTCAGATTCACCGATGAATCCACCCGTGACGAGAGAGTAATCCGACATACTCCCTTAACGGAACCGACTTCCGTGTTCCCAATTCCCCGAATGGAATGTGGATACTCCCTTACCGAAATGCCCAACCGTCTTACAAGGTTGCACGAGACTAAGCACCCCTGGGCCCCCGAGTCCAATAGTGCTCGTGCCACACAAGATTTGCCGTCCGAACTCCACGCTATCACCGAGGCGGTGGGGAGCATGACCGTCTGTGGAGTGGCGGCACCTTGTAAGTGGGCGGCGTGTCCCTAGCGGGAACCCCCGCGGGATTCGAACCCGCTCAGACCTCCGTCGGCCTGGTAACTCGGCTGCTGATATGCCACCGGTGGCATATCAGACCCCCGTGGGGGTGGGGGGCGCCGCTCCTCCCGCATCCGCGCGGGTTGGCGCTGCACACTGGCCTCCGAATCCATGGTGTCGCATCGCCTGCATTCACCCTCCAAAAACTCCGTTAATTGGACGAGCGTGGGCAGTTCCGAGCTACTGCCCCCATGCAGCTGTTCAAACCGACCTTGAACAGCTGCAGGCAACCGTGACAAAACCATATATAACACAATATATGACCATTGGTCTACCGGCAGACCAAGGTTCTGAAGGGCCTTAGTGGCCACCAGCACAGGGTTGAGCACCTGTACCCGGATGTCAACATCCCGGGTTACTCTTGGGATGCTGAACAGCTTCCCCAGCTGCGCATCAACCAACCGCCTTTTGTGTTGGTAGCGGTCAAACAATATGACCCGGGCAATCTCATAATTGCCCGCCGTAACCGTTAGGTGACCGACCAACTCCTTCGGTTCACCCCGCAGTGCCATCAATAGCTGGGCCAACTTGTAGGCGCTGTCCAGGTCGTCCCGACCGTGGACCAGGCTATCGAACAAATTGATGAATGCCGGCCACTCATCAATTGCCCCACCGAAGGCCGGAATCTCCAGGTGTGGAAGCCAACCACACCCTTAGGGGGGGGGGGTCTCCGCTACCCTCCCCGCGGTCATCCCGACGCGACCGCTTAATTTTCTCGGCACGACGCTCGATGTCGCCCAAGCACTCCATCGCTTGGTCAGCATCCGCGCAGAGCTGCCTCACTGCAGCCACCGAGGCCTCATCCGTAAGCCCGAGGGCTTCAGCCTCGGCAGCCAGCCGACACACCTTACCGACGCGTGTCATTGCGTCCTCCACACGCTTGAGCAGGACATCGTCCATGTCGGGTCGCTCCACATACTTGTGAGTATGGGCGAGCCATCTCATCTCCTCACGGACACCATACCGCAGTACCGTCAAGGGCGAAGGTGCCATGGTTACCGATTTAATTGTTCCTGGTCCTATGCTTCACTGCCGAACTAAGCACAGCCAGATACCAGCACTTTCCCGTCAGCGCTGGGCACAGAAATTAAAACTAAGTTGTAAAACCCAAGGCAACCACTAAACAATTAAATCATAAACAATATTTAATTTGGTCGCCCTGTGGACATACACCTTATAATATACACTCTAAATCAATTAGAGAATGCCACCATGTGGTACAATCCAAATAACACACAAAAGGTTATTATAAAAAAAAAACTATTTTTCTAGTAGTGGCCCCTCCGATAGGAACCACACTTCCCTTGAGGTCAGCAAAATCAGCTTAATACCCCTTAAATAGCCCAACCCTGCTGTGTAAACCAAAATAACACTGTAGGACTATAGAACCCGACGTTCTATCGCAAGCAATACAATCTAGTTACTTCGCAGAATGACTGTTCAATCTTTTATGCTCAACAACAGTAGTTCCGACTACAATTTTATAACAACTGTTAACTAAATTGGCACTTATACTTTCACTTACCGAAAATGAACACTTTAATCGTGGTATACCGACCACAGACTCATTGCCGACTTGAGCCAATAGGATATTCTTTTCTCCCAACTACAATGTGACAAAGGCAACCCTACCGTGAATCGATGATTTCCCACTAGGAAACCGCGCTTCTGCTACCAAAATGTTTAATTTCCCACGCCTACCGAACGGCGTGAGAATCTTGAGGGGTGTGCCTTTGCCACGTGAGAGAAAAGAATGATGAAATTTGTTTATTACCTTTGTCTCCGTAGACAGGAAATCGAAGGCTCGATTCGAGACAGGAATTCGGGAAAGGGGGCACAGTTGGGATAGGATGGGATCGAACCCTTGCCGTCGCTGTCCGACGGCGTGGCCGGCGCGCTGCTGCCGACACGTGGAGTTGGAGACCGTACAACTTCAACCTTCACCACGAATCACTTGACCGCTGACGCAAATCTAATTACAATCAATAGCCCGACGCTATGAGGTAGATTTACACTCTGACCAGGCCCGATGCCTGTATGATAATTGGTACACCGAAATACCATCACGGGGCCCGAGCCGCCATGTTATCTCACCGATGAGACCAGAACAAGAGGAAAAAATTAACCTCCAATTTTACATCTCGTTTCCGATACGAGTGACAGCTGCTAGTCCGTTTTCGCTAGTGATGTCTCGATTACTCGCGATCGATTCGCGCAACAAAAAACCGGTGCGTTTCCGACGCATAAATACTAAACATATCTGATACTTCGTTATCTGGAAACTCGATTGGAATTTTTCACAATTCGGCTCCAACTGCCTGAAATCATACCATCTGACAGATTTTAATTTCTGAAATATTATATATATATATATTATATAAGAACGGCTATTCTTCAACATATCGTGATTGCTCTATGATTCTTATGGCACAAAGCATCATGTTTGGTATGTCATTATCTGGCATCTCGGTTGTAAGTGGGCACAATACGGCTCCAAAAGCTAGCAGCCTGAAATCATACCACCTGACAGATTTTAATTTCTGACACATCAAAGAACGGCTATTATTTGACATACCATGATTGATTAATAATATGTATGACACAAAGCATGTTATGTTCGATATATCATTATTTGTCACCTTGGTTAGAAGTTGGCCTTATCTGGCTCTAAATGCCAGCAGTCTGAAATTTGCATAGCAGTCGACAGATTTTAATTTGTGACACAACATGGAAATTCTTTGATATATCGTAATGGATTAATGATGAATTTGGCGGAAAGTATCATATCTGATATGCCATTTTCTGGCAATTTGATCGGAAGTTTTCACAATTCGACTACAACAGCCTGAAATCATTCCACCTGATAGATTTTAATTTCTCACATATCGAATAACGGCTATTCTTTGACATATCGTGTTTGATTAATGATGCCTATGAAACAAAAGATCAGATCTGACATGAAATTATCTAGTATCTCAGTTGTAACTTCGCAGTATTCGGCTCCAAATGTAGCAGTCTAAAAGATTTTCATTTCTGACATATCGAGGAACGACGTTTCTTTGACATTTCGTGGTTGAAAAATAGTTTTAATGACACAGAACATCATGTTTAGCATGTGATTATCTAGCATCTCGGTAGGAAGTTGACCAAATCCGATTCCAAATGCCAGTAGCCTGATTTTTTATAGCATTCGACACATTTTAGTCTCTGACACATCGAATAACGGCTTTTCTTTGACATATCGTAGATGAGTAATGAAGATTTTGACATATAGTATCATGTCTGCTATGTCATCGTTGGTAGTTGGCACAATTTGGCTCCAAAAGGTTATCCTGAAATCTTGAAACTTGACAGATTTTCATTTCTGTCATATCGGAGTATGGCTACTGTGCGGCTACCTATCGTGGTTGACTAATGATTCCTATGATACAAAACAACAGGTCTGATGTAAAATTATGTGGCATCTCGGTTGTACGTTGGCAGTATTCAGCTTCAAATGTAGCAAACTAAAATCATACCACCTGACAGATTTCAATTTCTGACATATCGAAGAACGGCTATTCATTGACATATCGTTGTTGATTAATGATATCATGCCTGATATGGCCTCTGGCATCTCGGTTGGAAGTTGGCCGGGTTTGTCTCCGAAAGCTTTTGAACCGCTATAGTTCGATACTTGAAATTGAAACAGAATGCGTTTTGCTATTTAGCTAATAACGTTTAATATGTAATAAAAATAAAATATTTTATATAAAAAAAACTCGACATCCTCCAAGTGCTAGTTTAGCTGGCATTTGACGGTTTTTGAAAAATAACATAAAATAGATAGCAAACACGTCCTAAAGTATACTTTTTGAAAGGATTGCAAGATACAACAAAGATACTCTGAAAAATATGTAATAGGAACAAAAAAGTAACGTATCTAAAGTAGTGGGTCCAATGGTCCCAAACGTCTGATGATACTTACATTAGAAGTAGCGAGAAATACTTCCGTCTATTTGCGCGTGCCTTAATATCAAAATATCACACTTTTATTCTCAATGCCACGATATTTGTAATTTTTGATTCTTGAGGTATGTAAAAATAATATCGCCTCCGAACCAGAATTTCAAATTAGTTGCTCTGTGGCGTGGGATACGAAAAATGCTTCATCAATTTTACCCGTTACGACTGACTGAACCTGATCGATGGTTTTGCCCCCATTATTTGTCAACAGCACGACGACATCTGCGGACCTACCTAACATAATACTTTGATTATGTGACCAATAGCAGTTCAGATATTGGGCGCTTTTGATTTAGACATAACATTCTAATTCGTTAAAGGAAGTTAGAAACGCTACAACAATCGTACTGCCCTATGCATGGCCGGCCAAGGTGTAACTCAACCATTTTTAACAAAATACAAACATTAATTTTATGGAGCTTTAAGCTTTGCGTAAGCATATCAAGCTGGCAGCGATCTTTATTAATTAAATAAAAGTCAAATCGATCGGACATAATTTAAAATAAACATTCACATACGTGCACATATGGTTCAGACCCCACACTGTGATATCCTGTGTCGTGAGAACCAGAAACAGCGACGTCACAAACATGTAGAAATGCAAGCCCTGGGGTTTTATTTTCTTCTTCCCAGCCGGGATGTGAACCCGGGACCTCTCGCTTGGGAAGCATAGCCCCGACCGCAACACAGAGGTCGTCATTGGACTCGCTAACTTTTTGGATACGCTGCCGCTGATGGATACATCTTAAAGAAACCTTGATATATATGGATAAGCTATGGAGCTGCAGCAATAGGCTATCTCCCTGTCAGGTAACAAGCTAGTATTAGCTAGAATTAGCTTGTTACATTCGGGCCAAAAATAAAAATTTTCCTCCTCTGCAACAAAACAAAGTGATTTTGACTTTCCCTCATACGTTGCATCTAAACACGAACTCAGCTGCTCCCTCCAGGCTACCTTGACATCGCCAACTCCTTCCGCAGATCAAGCTGACGCCTCATAGCCTACGGCAGCTGGACTATCGATAAAAATCTCCCGTAACACATCAATGTCCTTGACAGTAAGCTTGGGAAAATTGCAGGACTCCCTCAGGCGACAGAATGATTCCCACCGCTCTGTCCATGTTACATCACGTTGAAAAAGGTCCGACAACTCATCGAAGCACTCCAGAGTTTATTTGGTGAGGTGGTCTTACAATGCTAGGGCATACTCACTGGGTTGGGTAGCGTGGATGCGGTTCAGGCGGTAGCACAGGTGGTGAGCCAGCGCTTGGAAATCCAGCAGTTCCTGATAGTGGTGCATGAAGAATATTCTGTAGCTTACCAAATTCCGATGAGATGGTCTGCAACTCCTCCTCAATGTAAACATTGCAGGTCGACACCTAATCAGCTGGCAGCTCAGCTGGCAGCTCATTGTTCGTTTGCCACACAAGATCATCGTCATCCGCTACAAATGTATCTCCCCGTACAAGCACCTCATAATTCAACTTATCCTGGGCTTGTTTATTAAAATCAATAGGCCCAAGTGCCATTATCAAACCCTAAATAAACTTTGAATGGCAAATTTAAAATAAAAGATTTAATTATCCTGATGAAAACTAAATCATAACACACCTTTACAGGAAAATATACACTGGTCAAGTACATACCTCAACTTAACAATAAAGAGTACTGTATCAGTACTGTATGTTTTCAGTTCATAAACACATTAAGAATAGAAAAAATAAATAAAAAATAACCTTTATACGGGCCACGAGATGCACCAAATTTTCTAGCTGGCGGGTGACCAACTTGCAAAGACAAAAAATCAGAACTGTCACTTTTCCAGACAAAAACGGAACGGAGTTTAGAACATCATAAAAAAAAACGAATATTCATAGGTTGTTGGTGCATAACCAAAGCATTTACCGCTATACAGTTCCTCGGACATGTCATTGATACAAAATGGCATCAAATAAATAACCATAACTCAATACAACTCCGTTTTTAAAACGTAACCGTATACTTTCAACGTCTAAATCATAGTAAGGCAACATTCAAACCGACACGTTTCGATAATGCACCGATTATGTGACATGGAAAACTAACAACCAAATCAGGCTGTTCGCTGTGAACAAGCTAAACGAACCTAGTTAAAATGCATGGCTACAAACGTTCGCGCAAATCAGTAATTTGGTCGCGTAATTCAATATTTTTTTCGCTCATTTTAGAAAATGCCGTTATTCATGATCATTCGCTCAATTAGTTTTTATTCGGTCTTTTTATTATAGATAAGGTTGTGAACTAACTAACCTAACTTTAGTATTCGGTCAGAAAGTGAACTATAACAACTTATACGGTTCTGTGAAACTATACGAGAGCACTGAATTTGCTGAACATATAAATTATTTGGTAGTCAAAACTTATATTGGTTATCAATATATTTGTTGCCCTCTCCACTGTGATTCGGACACCGCTTGGTTAGGGCCCAGCTATCGGGCCGCTCCGGGCTTGTGGTAAGACCTACTTAAACCTACTAAAGCAGACGCTATCGGTTGGAGGCAGGCTTATGTGTACACTTAGGGTCGAATTGACTTTTGTGTTTTGACAAATTGCCCCTTAAAATATCCACCGAATATAAGGAATTTCGTTGCAACAAATGTGTTTTCGCAAGCAGAAGCATTTATTGATCGCAAGAAGACCATTGAATTTCCCTTTGCTCAACTGTGCCTCTGCTATCCTGAGAAGGACAAGGCACGACTTTTGTTTGCTTTTTTATTTTTTTTCTCAGCTTCCGCCTTACAAATCGTTTCGTGGAAAAAAATCTGCAGAATAGACACCCAATACGAATAAAGAAAAAATATTAAAAGTCATAGACTCATTCCGCTCTTAAAAACAAAGTTTCCTTGCTCAAAAACTGGGGAGAGCCAGCTAAAACGTTTTTCCCGGGAAAGTGGACAAAACAATAGCAGTTTATTTGTATTTGTGAAGCTAAGTCTCTGTGTAAAAGCTCATTAAGAGGAGAAAGCCAATCTGTTTATTACGCCCAACCTACCTTTGTTATTATTATCCTTGCTGTTAGAGGATGTTATAAGACTCGTTGATAATGTGAACTCGAAATCAAATTCATGGTGTATATTGCTTGGATTTTTGTTTTCATTATTTGTTATTTATGATGAAATTAAAGTGGTTTTATAATAAGTATTAGAAATTGCCTTGTTATCGTAGCTAAATCTGAAAATTCCGTATCTATTTTGTAGTCTACAAATAGGGACTTTATTTTAATACATATATAAGGTTAAATCAAGTAGGTGATGTGACCTTTGCATGCTAACCAAAAGGAAAAGCAAATAAAATTACGTTTCATTTAGGGCAAAGTCAATTACGCGAGGAGTCAGGAAAAAATATGCAAGGCCATATTTCTACCCGAATAATGTTGTTCATTTCGCCTCATATATCGCAAATGGAAAATTTTCATTTACGCCAAAAATGGGGTGTGAGGTGTTAAAAAAGTCATGTCATAAATTCGTTTTGTAAGGTTTTTGCCTTTATTTGTGCCAATGTTTCCTTTCATTAAGCCATTATTAAAAATAATAATACTTTCCTACGAGGAATAATACTTTTATTTGGTGAGGAAGTTTTTTTTTTTTTAATTTAAATGTGATTTGATTTTTTTTTGCGTATTTGCGTCCAACCTTTCGGTGGACGAAGTCACACTTCTTTATTTTGTCTGAGTCGGTAAGAGTTTATTTATTTTTAATCCCCGACGACCAAAAAGGGGTATTATAAGTTTGAAGTGTCTGTCAATCGGTGTGTCGGTGTGTCATTGACAAATGGGTGGACGGATTTTAATGCGGTGTTGTAAATGGTAGTAGACTTCCCTGCGACGGTTTTAAGATATGTTTTATTAACTGTGTATGTCTCTTGTGTACCTCTTGCTTATACCTGTCTATATCCACATAATTTGGATTTGGATTTGGATAAAAATAATTTGGATCCACATCCAAATTCTAAATTAAAAAAATGAATTAGAATTTGGTCTGTTTGTGGGTTTCAAACTTTACAACATTACAGATCGGTTAACTAAAGCCGGCACATTCACAATACTTACACTAATGCAATTTTACTATACAGTATTTATTTAAAACGAATGATTTTATTCTAATTTCGAAATAAGTAAACAATCACAATAACGCGCCTCGATTGACACGAGATAGGGAGAAATAATATCACTATATATTTATAAACTGTAGCAAAAGCCAAACAATAACTGTCTCCTTCATACTCATAAGTTTGACCGCGCGCGAGAGAGACAGACAGACTATTCTTGATGCCCATGCAATGCAACCCCAAGCAGCAACGAAGCTGAATAGAAGCGGTGTATTAGATAATTTTAAACTAAAAGCTGTATTGGAGCTGTCAATTAGGCTGACTAAAGGGTAAGAATGCTCTTATACAGCCCTTATAATAGCAAAAGGACCCAAATTTGACAGCCTTTGGCGTGTTAGGGGCTGTTATTTGGTGTAAAAGGAAACCATGGCTGTATAAGAGCTGTTATTCGGTGTCAAAGGAAACCATGGCTTTAGGAGAGCTGTTATTTGGTGTAAATGGAAACCATTCAAAGTCAAAGTCAAAGTACTTTATTACTGTAGATATTTACATATACTTAGCAAACATCATTTTTTGCCTCTTCTTTACATTGGAGCACTGTGGGAGAAGAAGAGCGTAGAAACTCCCACAGATTGATTTTTAGATCTCTTTTAAAAATAGGTTGTGCTTAACTAATACAAATATGAAAAATTTAATTGTTATGATTAATAAGCAGGAATAAATAATTACAAAATTATTAACAGCAAGGTCTGTGTTGAGCCAGATTAACCCCATACAGTCCTGTCGTTTAAGTAATCTTGAACATTGTAATATCCCTTTTTCGACAAAGTCACTTTAACATGCTTTTTAAATTGCTCAAATGGCAATTTCAAAATCTCCAGAGGTATTTTATTGTAGTAGAGAATGCACTGACCCTTGAAAGAATTGCTAACCTTCGCAAGTCTAAATCGGGGTGCACATAGTCTGTGATTATTTCTTAGGTTAACATTACAGCTATCGCTAAGTTTGGAAAATGTTGTAAGGTTCTTGCGTATATACATTATATTTTCGAAAATAAATTGACTAGCTACTGTTAGTATGCCAATTTTTTTAAAATGCTCTCTTAAGGAGTCTGTTTGTTATAAATAATAAATTGCTCGAATAGCTCTTTTCTGTAAAATAAAAATAGTTTGAATATCCGCTGCTTTCCCCCACAACAAGATACCATAGGACATCACACTATGAAAGTAACTAAAATATACTAGCCTAGATGTAGCCACATCCGTGCTTTGTCTGATTTTCCTAACAGCGTAAGCCGCAGAACTTAATTTACCAGCCAATTTATCTATGTGGGGTCTCCACTGGAATTTGCTATCAATGGTTATTCCAAGAAACTTCGTATCATTTATTAATTCTAACGTGCTATTGTCTAACACTAAACTGGTCTCAACTTGCCTGACATTTGGAAGTGAGAATTTGATACACTTGGTTTTACCAGCGTTTAACAATAAATTATTAACTGTGAACCAATTGAAGGTTAAAGACAATACACCACTAACATCATCAAAATCTCCTTTTTGTCTTTCAATTTTGAAGACCATTGAAATATCATCAGCAAACAACACTATGTCAGTTAATTTCTCCACCATGAAAGGCAGATCGTTAATATACACCAGGAATAAGAAAGGGCCTAATATGTAACCTTGTGGAACGCCAATTTTAACACCCGATCCATCAGATTTTACGCCGTTAACTTCTGCCTTTTGAATTCCTATTCGTATGATCTTAGTAGATCCAACGCTTTATTTCTAACTCCGTAATGATTTAAATTAATTAATAGCGTATTATGATCAACAAAATCAAACGCCTTCGACAGGTCGCAAAAAACTCCGATAGCATCCTAAGCGGCCTCTCATGCAGAATAAATATGAGATATAAGGGTAATACCTGCATCCGTAGTCGATTTACCCCTAAAGCCCCATCGTCAACACATTTATTGAATATATAAGCTAAGTGTGGGGCTATAACTAGAATTACTAAACCAATGACTTTGACTGATATACCCCACAGGTCTTCCGTATTTTTTAAGTTAAGTAATTTAAACGTTTTGACAATGTCCTGGGGATATATATGATGAAATTTTAAATATACATTACTGACGCTTGTGTAATTTTTTTAATAAAGTCTCTGCTTCATATGGAGATGAATTTAGACGGTCTGTTGTGAGTACGGGTTCATTGGTGAAGAATGTTTCAAAAGCTCGAGCAACATCAGCGCTGGATTTAACAACATCATCACCTATCTTTAGGCAGAAATCATTGTCCCTTGGTATAACTTTGCCAGTTTCGCGGTTTATTATTTGCCAAACTGTTTTCATTCTATTATTTGAATTTTAAATTTTTCTATTAATGTTTAAAGTTTTTGCAGTTCTACAATCCAACTTGAAAGTTTTGGTATATTTTTTAACATAGTCATGAAATTTTCGATCAAAGTTATAGGTTTTTTGATCATAAAGGTCATACAAGATAACTCTACTTTTACGAATTCCAAACGTTGCCCAGTCATTAAATTTAGATTTACCGTTGTAGTCACTGACTTTCTTTTATTTGAAAACTTTATTGAATTCTGTCTGAATAATGTTGAAGAAATCTGAGTCGATTTTTTTTGGGTTCTGTTCATTAAAATCCGGTACTGGCAAATTTATATCTAAGTTTTTCGTATATGTCTCTAGTCCATGGTATGTAATAGGCCTATAAAATGATGGACCAGTCTTATCCTTAATAGCAATTGGGAATGAAACTGTTAGACCACGGTGATCGGAAGGTAAGCAGTTAATTACACTTTTACTTGTGAATGCACAGTCACAAAAAACGTTATCTAAGCAAGTTTGGCTGGTAAGTGTAAATGTAGTCGGCTCTAAAAATACATGACATAAATTAAATGATTTGAATAAAGTTATTAATCGTTGTTTCATTGTTGTTCCTATAAACAAATCTACATTTAGATCGCCACAAATAATTAACTTTTTTCTGTTATAACATAGTTTAGTGAGGGCTTCCTCCATAATTTTCTCAAATATTTCGAAATTGCCATGGCCTTTTTCATCCCTCGGTGGCCTGTAGACACAAACAATAATATTGCTATCTAACTCAACACAGGATACCTCTATTTGTCTTTCAACAGTAAGTGCAAGAATATCTTTCCGTTGTTTCACCTTAATATTATTTTTCACTAAGATTAAAGAACCACCTCTATCAGCAGTCTTTCTATTGTAACAACTGACAATTTCGTAATTATTTATGTTAAAAGACATCATATTATCCTTCAACCAGTATTCTGTAACACAAATAATGTCAATGTCAGAATTTTTTAGAAATAATTCTAATACAAGTTCTTTGCCAGGTAGCCCCTGGATGTTTTGATGGGTAATATTTAACTGGGGCTTACATTTTGACATATTTAGTGGTTCTTGTATGCTAGAAATTTCCTCTATTGTCTTATAAACTAATTTAAATTTCTTGGAACAGATTCCAATGTTGCATGCAAAGTATGATTAACAGGTGAATTCCCAAAAGGGGTGCATGTCATATTACTCTTAACATAAGCTATAGCTGCGTCGCATATATTATAAGCTAACAATGTAACTAATAATTTTCCATATTTATTAGACAGGTACAATGTATCCTGTGTCAGAGTAAAGTTATGAATAAAATTATTCATGTCGAAATATAAAATAGCATCGCTGTAATGACATGTTAAATTAAATAAATGAATATTCATTCTATGCACAGATTTGTTCTGTAGTTCTGTCAAATTAGAGGCATATGGAAAATTGCATAGTATAAATTTGCATTTCATCCTACTATGTAAGTTTAGAAGTGTTTCACACTTCGTTCAACACTTTTATTCAAATCATTCCGACTAATGTTTGAATGATTTCCTACCATAATTACAATAGTGCTGAACTCATCATAGATACCGCGACTAATTATCTTTACAAGATCTACAAATGAACTATTTGGACAACAAATGTTCGTTACTTTTTGGTTAAGCCGATAATGTAATAGAGGCCCAAATCCTGCACCTACTTTGTCGGAGAACAACAGAGTTTTTCTCTGAGCACATATTTTGGTAGCTGGCGGTACACGAGTGGAGGTTAGTGGCGGGACACACCTGTTGGAGTGCGGTTTGATGCACGTGGCGGTGGTTGGCGCGGCATTCGCGGCAGCGAGCGTCTCAACGTGCGCAACGGCGAACGGCGCGGCCATCGGGGCAGCGTGCAGCATGACACACGCCTCAGCAGGGACAGAGAGCGGCGCGGTGCTCGCGCTGTTGAGCTGCGAGGTGCCTCCTTGTCGACGACGGCGACGCTGTGTTTTGGTTGGGGCAGCGGTGGACGCTGCAACACTCTCGTTGAGGGGGGTTGAGACCAAAGTTAGTGATGTGGGGTCGTCCTCCTTGCTGGTCTCATTCTCCTCGGTCTCAATTAGAATGCCCACCAATTCCGCATTCTGGCGTTGTAGCTGAACTAACTCAGACGTCGCGGGTCTGAGTTCTGCTAACTCACTTTATTCTTTGGCATAACATTGTAGTGTATTTGCTAGGAGGTCATGTGGATGCTGGATTTCTACTCGGGCATGTTGACGGTCCGACTGTAAACCTACATTTTTTCCCCGGAGCTCTTGCATTAAGGAGATTCTTAATATTCTGTTTGATTGCCGTTTCAAGGCTAATTTCAGTAGTTCTATATTACCTCTAGTTTTCTTCATGAATTTATTTAATTTAAAATATTTTTTAATTTTTCTGCTGCTTGTCTGCATGACTTGAACAATAGTGCTTAGGTTGGCTACTTCTAGTTCTTGTTGGATAGAGGTAATGTGGCGAGATTCGTTGTAGTCTTTTTCTATGCACATATCAGTCAACTTCAACTTTGCCTCATTGAGTTGGTATTTAAGGAATTTACTGCGGTCACAAGCAGAAGCAAGGTCAGTGCGTAGGGTGTCAAAAGATTCCACAAGTTTTTCCAATCTTTTAATCTCATTTTGCGACTCCTCGTGTGTTTCTCGCAAAGTAGACACACTATTGCATTAAGTATAACTATAATAATAATGTTATGTTTTGAAATGTTTCAAATTCTAATTAGTTTTAAGATATATTTATGTTGCAATACCCTTGCAGGGCGCATGTTTTGGGACTCATTTAATGTAACATCCTTTTACTACATATAAGCAATAAATAAATGAATACTGAATACTATCTCTAAGCTGTGAGTTCTTGGCTTTCAAGCTTTTTATCTCGAAGTCATTTTCATTGCGCTCTTCTGCGTCAGTTAGTTGTTGCTGCAGTTTAGAAATACGCTGCTCTGCATGCATTCTCCGCGTAGTAATATTGGATGCCATGCCTGGAAATAAAATAAAAAAGAATGGGTGCTCCGAATAAAATTAAAATAAAACAGAAGGAATAAAGACTTGCAGTTAGTACCTGTAGTTCTAATATGATAGTTCCTAATTCCCTATATAGCTATTCTACGTCAAAGTCAATCAAGTTTCAATTTACTTATTAAAAGTAAGTATAGGTTAACAGTATAAATGTCCTGAACTAATGAAAGTTATACAACAATTTTAGTCGTTTTGCAAGTGTTGTGCTGATCAGCTGTGAAGTGAGTACCTAATATGTCTCTAGAATTACACAATAGTGAGAGTTGAGCAGTATGTAGTGTATAAGTATATAGTTAAGTTCAAGTCATATACTTGTAAAATATGAATAAGCAAATATGAAAAACAATACTCCCCGGGGTTTTTCCGTTGGCAGTTTGAAATGTCCTTTGTCTTTCGGTCCGTGATCGATTATTTTATCACAATTACAATTCTGATCACATTTAGCACTGGCACACTTTAGTTGAGTTAACAAATACTTAAATTGACACTATATTCACAAAAAAACGAATTTAAACAAATTAATTTAGTTAAAATACAGCATACCTGTTTTTGACGTGTAGCCTCGGGTGCGTTCCGATCGGTGCCATTAGCTGTATAAGAGGTGTTATTCGGTGTAAAATGAATCTATTAGCTTTATTTTGAGTGAACCAATAAATATCATTCCGCATCAACATTGACGTGCAGCTTGATATTTATTGAAAACATATATGCCATTTTCGGCATTATTTTCACGCCCTAGCATAATAATAGAGAAACAATAAATCGAAATATCAAATATTGTTTGTTTTTGAGGTTAGGATAATACATTTTTTTTAAATGGCTTTGAGGGCAAAGTCATTATTATTTGTGATAATAATTATGATACGAATTTAGTTACCTATTACCAAATAAGGTCAAGTATTTCTAGAATTATCTTTTCAAATAGTTATGTTTTTAAACATTTGAAAATGGCGACATTTCTTTTAATAGCCTGTGGTGTTCTCTAAACCTCTGCCACCCCAAATAGCAAACCGTGCGGCCCAGACGGCGCTCGTCACCGCGCTGCAAACTTCAGGTTGCGGGACGCATGAAGCGACGCGAGGAGGGAACCCGATCCCAGTCTGCCAACCGCACGTGTACGCGCAGTGCTACATCGATCTAGATCAAAGCCGGACCGCTGTCGCTTTACGCTCCGCACGCACACTCGCGAACAGTTGCTATTCCTATGTACTTGCTGTTATTATTTGCTTACGCTTTGCTGTGATAAAACGGTTATTCTTAAATAGACATTTAATGTGGATTCTGCGTTTCACTTACCTCCCGAAGCGAAGGATCCCATAAGTTTTAACGATATTTGGAGACCATTATAGTCTTAGTGGCTGTACTAGGTAATAAATGGAATTTATTATACAGCTTCTGGCTTTTAATCAGTCTTTTAGCCAATGCCATAGAAATAGTATTAACACGGAGTACGTATAGGTCATTGTACAGCAACAGGTGCCCAGTGTAACTTTTATAACACTTAGAGCTGTAATGCATGCAAAATACAGCCCATTTACATCTTCAAGGATAAAAATAGCCTTAAGGTGTCACAACACTTAAAAATTTATAGTAGAGTTGGAATATTCTGTTATAGCCTACGCGGATTTGATTATAATGACATTATGCAGCTTGAGCTCTATTATAACTGACAAAATACTTTATACAGCTAAAAGCTTTTTTTGACACTCTTGTAAGTCTCTTAAATCTAGAACTCTAGCGGCCGTTTGCACTTACCTTAGGAATCAACTAAGTTCCATAAGTAACTATAGAACTTAGGCGATTCCTAAGGTTAGTGCAAACGAGTCTAGGTTTTGAATAGGCTGGTTTTTGGGTATTGACGACGACACTACACAAAAGCGCAAAGTCTAAATGTGTTGAACATGCCAGTTTTAGTCAACCGATCTGTACTTTAAATTAAGAAATTATTTTGGTCCTGGTAAGGCAGCTTGAAGACCTCTGAAAATAAGGATATTAACCTGAACCAGGACGTCCGATCTTGCATCAAAATGGCGATATCGGTATTTGCATGGTTTCATACAACGGTCTTGCAGGATTGAAGTATCGATCTTGCAAGATCTTGCATTTGTCTCAGATATAATAATAATACCTTGCACACTATTTACACGCATTGATCTAGCCCCGAACTAGGATTACCTGTATCTCGGGTACAAGGCAACGATAACTACCAAACTTTTGCATTATCTCCTACCTTTGTGCATTATCCGAGTATAATGCACTATGAAATAAATAAAAAAAAAACTTTGACGTTATAATACAAATTTTCTTTCTGAAAACATAAACACAAACCTTTTATGTATCAAAAGTATTCCTACTGCTTTATAATGAACCAAGATCATGAATTAAATGTTGATGACGCTATCACTGATGCAGATACGGATGTGTTGGTGGACATGATCGGTGATGTTATTCTGAATAGTAGGTAGTACAATACGTGATACCAAAAAAATGGTGTTGATTTCGAATCCATTTACTACACTATGAAGTCAACTGCGGATTAGATTTTTGTGTTAACGTTTATTAAGTATACGTTTAAGATTCTCACTCAAGAAAAACGCGATTAAATGTTTTCTTTTTGATAGAATTGAATAACCAAAATACCTCTAAATTGTTCAATTTTTTCCTGTCATTCTGAAATCCTAACTTATTTGATTGTGGAATTGCATTCAAAATGTGGATAGTATTCGTAAACTCTCCTTGAAAATATTTATACAAAATAGTGTAGTTTATTTTGGCTACAATTTATATGATCACCAATATGATTTTTTGTCCCTTTTTGTGAACAAACAAAATATATGAACTCCATATAAACTAAATGCACTTTATACCGATGTTCCTAAAACAATGCTTTAAGTTCCAAAATAAACATACATATTTCAGAATAATTACACATTTGGTATTAAAAATCTTCTTGCTTACTAAAATTGATAAATGATCACCAAAAGTTGTTTTACTAAAAGAGCAACATCTTTTTCGCAAATAAATTAATATTTTGGGAAATCTTAAACTGCACATCAAAAATACTGATTTGCACAGCAATGGGCATTGTCTTAAATATTTCACTTACATTTTTTATTACTGTTTTGGTATCTTTACATAATTTTAAGACACTAATTTCAGTATTTCTGAATTATATGGTTTATATTAATTTATATTTTTTTTTTGAAATTTTGCTCCTATGACGTCATCCCTGGCCTTAAAATGCTGTAGCGTTAGACATAATATCAGGTATTAAAAAAAAAGTTTCATGTCATTGTCAAATGTCACCTACTAAGATAACCTCTAAACGTGGAGAACAAAATCCCTGTTCGTTATTTCGTATCGTAGTATCTTTTTCTTTTGAGTTGTACGAGATTTTCAATTCAATTAAATTACCATGAGTGATTTGAAGTTCAAGAAAGCTGATTCACGCAACTTACCCAAAGTTGAAAATATAATGATACTGGAGTATATTATGAGCAGTAGCAATCATAATGTAGCCGAAATAAGAGGAGCTAAGATCCTAACGTGAGTATTTTGGATAAGTATGCTAAGTACCTACTAATACGCATTTACATTGCATGTATACCCACCCAGACAGGCAAGGTACCTGTTTGTTTTCTTAAATTGATTATTTTGTATTGTTCCAGGTCATCTCGCGACAGCTATCTGTCTACGGCTGTTGGCTATATTCAAGTTGGTCGGTCTGGTCATGATTGCATAATTAAAGCAAAAGTAGTACCTGAACACAGAGTCTCCAGTAAACTCTATAATATCAGTTGCAAAATAAACGAAATAGATGATTTTATTATAGATTCCCGTTGTGAGGACTGCGCTGCTGCTGCAGGTGGATGTAAGCGTTCACTGCTTCTTCCATTCTGGCTTTAAAAAAATACCTCGGAACCATCACCAACATCAACAACATGCTATTGGAACAAGCCAACTTTATCCAGCGTTCGTAATGAGCATGTGTCTTGTAAGGACATCTTTGCTAAACAAAAACCAAACTAGAACCTAAGAACAGTTCAATTTTAGTTTACTTACAAGAAGAGTGTACAAAGAGGAATATTAACAAAAATATTTGATTGAGGATTTTAATGAACATTTAACAAAAGACTGTATAAATATATTTGATATGATGCATTTGTTCAAGAAATGGCTCCGCATGATTATGTTAATTTTAAGGAATATTCCGATTCTTTAATAAGCAAAGAGGTAATCGGTGACACTGAGAAGAAGACAGTAGACCAAGCAAATAATAAATATGGGCACAGTATACGGCAACGCAGTCTGACCGCCTCTAGATTGCATGAGGCCGCTCACTGTGATACAGCTGGGACACTGGTCGAACTAATTTTAGGAGGATATAAGTTTCCTGAAACCAAGGTCATTCTGCGTGGAAAACAACTTGAATCAGGTGTTATCAATAAAGTCTCAAAGAAATTAAACATAAAAATTAAAAAAGTCTGGTTTTGTACTAGTTAATGGTATACTGGGAGCACCTCCAGATGGTGTGGAACACAGTGTGGAAGATGAATTTGTACTCGAGGTGGAATGTCCTGCTTCTGAAAGTCCGTCAGTACTTTCATAAAAAATGGTGTGCTTCAGAAGAAATTAAAAACTCAAATACAATGCCAAATGTTAGCATGTGGGAAAAGAAGAGGGCTTTTCTGTGTAGCAAGCCCAAATTTTGAGACAAAGAAGTGAATTTATTGTGGGAAGTTTTCGATGAAGCGTTCATCAAAAATATAGTGGAGAAAGCAGAAGTTTTTTGGAAAAAATATATTTTTCCTTAATTATTAGCTAGTGCAAGATAGATATAAAATATTTTTAACTTGTTATTAACTAAAATAAAACAGTATTTACTTTTAAAAACTCTTTATTATTTCTTCTTGCAGATTTATTAGGCCACAGGCTATAGTTACAAGTTCGTCTAAATATGGCACATATTTATAGTTCACAACAGGGTGTGGTTTGAGAAGTGAAAATTCTCTAATGCGTCTGATTACTCTTTCAATATGTACTCTTAAGCTGGCTATCACTTTACTTTGAAGAACTTCTGTGCGGGATTGTTTCACCCCTGCATAAACACTTGGTGGTCTAAGAAGCTTTATTCCATGAGAACTAAAAAGAGATTCAACTTCTTTGAAACCTCTATCAGCCATCACTACAGCATTGAATAGAAGAACATCCACCAACTTGCTTTTTTCCCACAATAGCTTTGTCAGAGATTCTCCCTCCATATCCTTCAGAAATAAAATTCACTAAACCGTTGGGCGTGCAGCCGATTAAGTATTTAACAGTATTACAGTTCTTATACTGGGACCACGTCTGAGCCTGTTTCTGTGGATTTGATGGTTTAGTAATTTGTATTTCAAAGCAATCTATTATCATTTGAACATTGGAATAGCGTATTTTAAAAACCAAAGGTAAATTCTTTTTTATTTGAATTGGTTTCGAGTGCAATATGAGATTTTGAAAATAAATTGCTAGTATCTCAATACCCTGTAGAATAATTGCTGACAGTTTTGTTCTAGTTAACTAGAATTGATCACTTATTCGTTCTATGGAATCATTTTGTTTCAACTTCAATAATGTTACAATGAGACATAGAGAATCAATTTTATGTGTACTTTTTCCGACAATATAATCTATTAACCACAGAAACTGTTTAGGTACACCTAAATGCATTTTTGGTTTCCTGTTTATTATTGCCAATATTGTTTCTCTACCTCTCATGTCTTTTATAGGTTTCTCTTGAGTTGTTTCTTCCGTTTCTGAAGTAAAACCAAAAAGTGAAGGTGTTGCAGAAGTGATTTTTGTCGTAAATTCTTGAGAAGTTTGAACTTCTGATTTAATAGGATTAGTTGGCACTTTCCTTCCTTTAAAGCTGGTACTTTTATCCATCATCTGTACTTCACACTGAGTTCCAACATGTACTATCTGTGGAGCATTTGATGATCCCGATGTTGATGGTATACTGTATGTGTTAACTGTATCTTCAAATTTTCGTTTTCTGGCAGTTTTACTTTTGTTTTGTAATAATCTTTTTAATTCGGAACATTCTGCTTGTGACTGAAGTGAAATATTCATTGATAAATCTAACTGGCACAGCGTAGCTGTAGGTTTAAACACTGGCTCTTCTTGCATTAATTTGTGTTTATAATAGTTTATCAAATCTTCTTTCGGCTGAAAAAAATGCACACAAATTAGAGATCACCAAATATTGTATAATAACAAGCCGGTCTTCTATGATCACAGACTGATCCCTTTCTCGGTGTTTACCTAATACGCTGTGAGCCTAACTCGCGTTACGCCAAAACTTCATTTTAAATAAGCGTTGAGACTACTTAGGTGCCTAGTTAGTTTTTAATACAAATGCAGTATTTGTCAAAAATAAAAAAGGCACAGACAATTTAATGGTTATTGTTATATGAGAAACAAATTAAATAATGATGGTACATACCTTTGGCGATGTGCGAACAGAAAATTGTGTAGTGTGTCTTAAAAACTGAATTAAGAAAGCTAAGAACCATCTCAATAATGTCAGCTTTCAAACAAAACCGCATTATAATCGGTCCATTTGTTTAGGAGCTCCGATGCCACAGACAGACACACAGACACGTCAAACTTATGAAATCCCTCTTTGCCGTCGGGTGTTAAAAAAAGGTTTACCTCTCAAAAGGCAATTCGCGTTCGGCCTAACTCGTGTTGTACCTATATCGCGTTTGGCCTAACTGGCGTTTTACCTAACTCGTGTTTTGTCATGGCATAACGCGAGTTAGGCTCACAGCGAATTAGGTATACACCGAGAAAGGGAGTGTAGTAGTTGTAAAAGAAAAGCAGAGTCAAAAACTATCACAGGGAGGTACAGATTAGTACAGCAACGGACCAGTTACAGGTACGTGACTTTACTCTATTAGTGGTATCGTTCTTTAATTGCAAGGACAGTTAATCTATGATAAATGTGGAAATTACTTACATCGAAGTGATCTTCGCAACAATACATCGTATAAACATTATAATACTATGGTTTTACTTGTCGGCACCATTTCTCACGAAAGTTTTCTCTAATACGTACAAACATTTTGTTAGGTGAGTTTGTCAAATCGTTCTTGCAAGTTGGTACAAAACATTGCCTATAATAACTCAATTAATTATTTTTATGAATTAATCCAAATGGTTTCAATGATTTTGATTGAGGTTATTTTATTATTTTTTGTTTGTCGTGAGTGACAGCTTTTTTTTTATTATGTGTCAAAGGTAAAAAGCTACATAAAGCCAACGATGACGTCACAGAGGGCAAATAGAAATCAGATATATTTATTAGAAAATAAAATAATTTACTGCATATTTTTTAAATTTGAACTATGAGAATTTAACACTAAGCTTATTCCTCCAAATGGTTTTTAGCACAGAACTACTTTCAAAATATGGACAATGCCCATTGTGAGGGGTAAGCGAAGCAAAGCCCCCTTTATTGTTCGTGTTAGGTTAAACATGTAAGAACAACAAAAAATACTTAAAACATAAACTTAAGCACACATAAAATATTTAAAACATCAGAAGTATTTTTGTTGATCATGTTTGCTATGAAAATCAGTATTTTTGATGAGTGATTATAACTATGAAGTATATATACTACCCTTTCTTTTTCCTACCATTGATTCATTTTATTTCCTACTTTAGTCATGTATGCAGTATTGTTTGGCTTTGTTAATATATTTTAATCGAATCATAAAACAATAGACAAGTAACATATGTTTGGGATACGCAATATTATAATTGGTATTAAAATATAAATTGCACCATCGAAAATCAGATTTTTGTCTCAGCAAAGATAACTAAATTGTAAGTGATATAAAATATTGATGACATCTATTTAGCAATCATTTAAAATATTTGGTCTAAAATTCACTTTAAAGGCTTTTATATATTTTTATATACACACGTATCATAAACCCTCTTTACTGCGTACAAAAACCGCACGTTACGATCAGCATAATGTTAAACTACTACTACTACGACATTCAAATTTCGAACGCCGACGCCCGTCTGCATGCCGCTCCTAGTTTGTCTGTGAAGTTGGTACTGACATTCAAATTTCGAACGCCGACGCCCGCCTGCGTGAAGTTGGTACTACAGAACAAGCTAAACAACTGCAGAGCCACAATGCCGATCAAACATGCGGTTCCTGAACAAATCAAAGAGACCTTATGATATGTGTGTAGATAAACTAGTGTATGTAACTGTACATAATTAGGCATTAAAACTCTCGAGTGATATTATTATGAAACTCGCCTTTGGCTCGTTTCATAAATCCACTCTCGAGTATTAACGCCCTCCATTATGTAGCAGTCACAAACTATTATTATACCAGGGCGGAGTGATAAGTATGGTAAAAATCTATTTTAGAATAAAATTATCGCAAATTGTATGAAACCTCCTTGTCCATAACTCCTTTGGAGGACTAAATTTAGATTTTCAGCCAGTAACTACCGTTTAGTTTTTTTTACAGACTAGAGAAATCCAACTGAACGCATTTTCGCAAAGATGGAGAAAAGTGAATTTCGTGTGTTGATTAAACATTATTTTTTGCGCAAAAAAAAGATTACGGAATCAAAACAAAGACTTGATAAATATTATGGGGACTCCGCTCCGTCGATTAAAATGATTCCTATGTGGTTTACTGATTTTCGCTGTGGCCGTACTAGTACAAGTGATGTTGAAAGTCCAGGACGCCCTGTTGAGGTCACTACTCCAGAGATGATCGCTAAAATACATGACATAGTGTTGAACGACCGAAGAATGAAAGTGAGCGAGATAGTTGAGACAGTAGGCATCTCAGACGAACGGGTGCGAAATATCTTACACCAACATTTGCATATGAAGAAGCTCTCCGCGCGATGGGTGCCGCGTTTACTGACTGTTGATCAAAAACGCATGCGTGTGACTACTTCGGAGGCAGGTTTAGCATTGTTTCAACAGGATAAAGCTGAATTTTTGCGTCGTTTCATAACAGTTGACGAAACATGGATACACCACTATACACCAGAAACCAAGCAGCAATCAAAACAGTGGATTGCTACGGACGAACCAGCTCCGAAGAAGGCCAAAGCAGTTTTATCGGCCAATAAAGTGATGGCTACAGTTTTATGGGATACACGTGGGATAATCCATATTGACTACCTAGAGAAGGGTAAAACGATAAATGGCGAATATTATGCCAATTTATTGGATCAATTTGACAAAATTTTACCTGAGAAGCGACCGCACTTGGCTAAGAAGAAAATCCTCTTCCACCAAGACAACGCACGAGTGCACACCTACGCTATTGCCATGGCCAAATTCCATGAGTTGCGATACGAGTTGCTTTCTCACCCACCATATTCGCCAGATTTAGCCCCTTGCGACTATTTTCTGTTTGCAAATTTAAAAAAATGGCTCGGTGGAAAAAGATTTAGCTCCAACGAAGAGATCATACACGAAACCAATGCCTATTTTGAAGGGTTGCCTAAATCGTATTTATGGAAGGAATCGAAAAGCTAGAAAAACGCTGGATGAAGTGTATTGAGTTAGAAGGGAACTACGTTGAAAAATAAATAATGTATTTTAAATAAATGATATTCATTATTTAATTTTTACCAGACTTTTCACTCCGCCGCTCAGATTTTGTTTTATTTACTTTTATCGAGCGTAATTAGCATTTTTAACTCCAATATCGACGAGGTTTTTAAATATGTATAAATCGGTTTTGTATAACTAAATTCGTATTATCTAAAGTGATCGCTCGCTAAACGTTTGCTTTCCGCTACTTGCAACTTTAATGCACTTTTTAGTTTTGTGATTGCTCGCTAGAGGCAGCACCGTTGACCTTTTGCTACATTCCGCTATTGCGGAATAGTACAGAATAAAAAGAAAATAGCTAAATTTCTACAGTACTTCATGAAATTTGGTGATCTTTTATCCATTCTGGCAGTCATTTCGAATTTATTGGTAGTAAAATAGGTGAGTTTTTGGTAATTGTTTAAACACAAGCCGTTTATTTGAAGCCGACATATGTCACATTACATATAAAAGTTTAACCACCTGATTTGGGGTCTCTGGATACCTAAGCCAAAGTATGGCAGGGTCTGAGAGTGCATTTATTTGTTTATTTATTTATTCATTCAAGATCAGTAGTCTCAGAGTTTTGGGGTGTAAAATGTATAAATTTTGCTTATTTGCTTTATTTTTTTTTACTAAATAGGTAAAAATTATGAACAAAATATATTTAAAATTCTCACAACAAGCCCTTTCATGTCATACGATATAGTTTTAAAAACGTGCCTCCCAAATTCAAATTTTTCATGACAGAAATACATACATGTACCAAATTTCAACTTATTCTATTCAGAATTAGGTCGTTTAATAATTACTTTTACACGCCTAGGACAGAAACCAGAGAACCTTTGATGGTTCCGTTTTTCCTTCTTAGGGTTCCATACCCGAGGGGCCAAACGGAGTCCTATTGCCACACAGTTTTTACAGCCAAACGGTTCAAGTTTTCACAGTCTTGTTGACCCTAAGCTATAAAAATTGTCAAAAAATATTTTTGAATATTTTCAAGGAGGCTCTTATTCAGCAAAATGGGCCGTAAAAACAAAAAAAAAACTTGCCCCATTGAGTGGGGTGTCGTTGTTTAGCGTTCGCTGAAAATAACCGTTCTAACGTCTAAGGAAAACTTTGAATCTCACATAGCTGCGGCTGCTACCTGTCACGCAAAAAGGGAGTATAAATAATTGGCTAACGTGGGCATGCCAACCCTTATGGTAAAAAGAGTAACGTTATGTTTTGTTGAAGTTGTTAAATTATTAAAGTTGCTGAAATTTTAACACGCAACGTCTCTGGTATGTGGTGCTGGCGAAGACTTTAAGTTTTATATAAGTTGTTAATTTATTGAATTTGGTGCTATTATAACACGCAACGTCTCCGGTAGGTGGCGCTCGCGAAGACGTGTCTCGTCCCGCTCCGGATGTGGCCGCTGCGCCGCCGGAAGCCACGCGATGCAGTCTCGGAGGTGGGTAGATGAGGCGGAGTTAGGACTCTGCGTATTATGCCTAACACAGGATGTCCTCAGAGAGACAGATTATGAGTACAAATGTGACGAGAATGTTGCGATACTGGTAAGTAGGAGAATATGAAATAAGGGAGTAATGAGGATATACAAGATTGCTTTTCGCCTTATCATGCAATTCTGAAATCAAGAAATATCAATGCGTTCGCTGCAATTTGCTTATGAAAAATTTACCATACAAAACAATATTATTTGACACGAGTTGTCTTTTAACGCGACGCAGGCAAAGTTGGTTTCGGTCAACTTTTCAAAAGCGATTGAAATTAAGTTACGGCCTTACTAATAATAAAAAGTTATTCACGGTTTAGCTTTTATAGTGTTTTGTCCTTTTCATACGTTGAGTAAATATCAAATGTTAAAGCAAGACAAAACAAGACATATCGTTTTTGTAACAAACAACGAATAGTGTAATTTTTGTAAATTCAGCCAGAGTAACCCCGAACACACCAATAAGTTCTGCCAACGTTTTGATAGCTCGAATGGCTCGCGTGAGCGGCGCTCTTTCCAGCAGGCACGTGCGCGCGCGCTCGAGCTGCAGCAGCCGCGGCGGCCGGCGGCGCCACACGTACTCGTCGGGCACGCACAAGCACAACTGCGACAACACTACGGGATGCAGATCCTGCCTACCAACACCCTAAATCATAAGATATTAATGCCATATCCCTTATAACCCCGAGTTCGTTATATCCTACCATCCCTAGTACAAAGAGTGTAGGATAGTGCAACGGGTAGAAAGGATACACCCCGTACAGCCGAAAATATAAATGTCTTATAAATTTATTTTGTATCCGTTCCAACATGAGACGATATTTCATTTCATGTGGTGTCAATATAATTGCGTTCGATTCCAATTGTGACCTCACCAGAGAATTGTACAGCGTTGCTATCGCATGTATGCCTTTAAAGGTGCGCCCTGTACGCAAGACAAACCCTAGATTCCTGTATGCTTTTTTACATACCCCCTCGATATGCACCCTATAATTCAGGTCCGAAGTCAACGTTACTCCTAGGTCCTTAACCTTATTAACTCGCTGAATTTGTGTGTCGCCTATTGTGTAAGTACCCACCACTGGATAGATTTTGCGAGTAAAAGAAATGATTACACATTTAGAAACATTAAATTCAAGTTTGTTGGTTTTGCTCCATTCCACTATTCCATCAATGTCTTCCTGAAGCTTCACACAGTCCCGGGTACTGTTTACTGATAGCGAGAGTTTAAGATCATCTGCAAACAATAAACAGTTGGCACTATTTACATATTGAGGTAAGTCATTAATCATAATTAAGAATTTTAATAGCCCTAATGTTTAATATTTATGCTTCGGAACGCACCGGTTTTTTGTTGCGCGGATCGACCGCGAGTAATCGGGACATCACTAGCGGAAACGGAACCGCAGCTGTCACTCGTACCAACGAGATGAAAAATTAGAGGTTATCTTTTCTTGTCGGTGAGAAAAAACATGTCTGCTCAGGCGTCGGGCAATGGCCCGACAATAGCCTGTATTAGACAATTGTTACACCGAAATACAATCAATGGATTGTATTTCGGTGTAACAATTGTCTAATACAGGTGTCGGGCCTGGTCGGAGTGTTAATCATCAACATCGTCGGGAAATAAGTAGATTCGCGTCAGCGGTTGAGTGATTCGTGTTGTGAAGGACATCGTCGTATCGGACGGCGACTCCTCGTGTTGGCAAGCAGCACTCCTGCGACAGCGTGAGATTCTGTTCCTATCCTATCCTAATTATGCTCCTATCCCGTATTCCTGCCTCGAATCGAGCCTTCGATTCCGGTCTGCGACGGCAAGGTAGGTATCAACTCACTTTTCTCCCGTGCTGGCAAAAACCCAGCCCCTCAAGATTCCGCGCCGTTCGGTTGAGGCGTGGAATTAAACATTTTGGTAGCAGAGCGTGGTTTCCTAGTGGGAAATCACCGATTCACGGACGGTGTAGGGTTGTTTTTTTTGCCACATTGTAGTTGGGAGAAAAGAATATCTCAGATTGGCCGGCAAGTCGGCAATGAGTCTGTGGTCGGTATACCACAATTAAAGTTCATTTCGGTTAGTGAAAGCATAATTGTCAATTTAGTTAACAATTATTATAAATTTGTAGTCGGAAACTACTGTTTGTGCGCATAAAGGATTGAACAGTCATTCTGCGAAGTAACTAGATTGTATTACTTGCGGTAGAACGTCGGGTTCTATAGTACTGCAGTGTTATTTCGGTTTACAGAGCAGGGTCAGGCTATTTAAGGGGTATTAAGCTGATTTTGCTGACCTCAGTAGAAGTGTGGGTCATATCGGAGGGGCCACTTCTAGAAGGTCACAGCTACCTTTATTATATTAAAAATAGCTTGGATTTCGGAATCCAGTGTGGTTTAGGGTGCTATATTGTTCAGGTTTATAGTCTCGGAGCCCACCACTTATTATTTTGTATTGTTTTCATAATCAAGTTTTGTGGGTTATTTTTGTATTGTGTTTTATGGTGGCATTTTCTAATTGATTTAGAGTGTATATTTATAAGGTGTATGTCCACAGGGCGACCATATTAAATATTGTTTAGGATTTAATTGTTTTAGTGGTTGCCTTGGTTTTTACAACTTAGTTTTAATTTCTGTGCCCAGCGCTGACGGGCAAGTGCTGGTCTCTGGCTGTGCTTAGTTCGGTAGTGAAGCATAGGACCAGAAACAATTGAATCGGTAACCATGGCACCTTCGCCCTTGACGGTACTGCGGTATGGTGTCCGTGAGGAGATGAGATGGCTCGCCCATACTCACAAGTATGTGGAGCGACCTGACATGGACGATGTCACGTGTGGAGGACGCAATGACACGCGTCGGGAAGGTGTGTCGGCTGGCTGCGGAGGCTGAAGCCCTCGGGCTTACGGATGAGGCCTCGGTGGCTGCAGTGAAGCAGCTCTGCGCGGATGCTGACCAAGCGATGGAGTGCTTGGGCGACATCGAGCGTCGCGCGGAAAAAATTAAGCGGTCGCGTCGGAATGACCGCGGGGAGGGTATCGGAGAACCGCCCCCTAAGGGTGTTGTTGGACGGCTGCCACACTTGGAGATTCCGGCCTTCGGTGGGGCAATTGATGAGTAGCCGGCATTCATCAATTTATTCGATAGTTTGGTCCACGGTCGGGACGACCTGGACAACGCCTACAAGTTGGCCCAACTATTGATAGCACTGCGGGGTGAACCGAAGGAGTTGGTCGGTCACCTAACGGTCACGGCGGGCAATTATGATATAGCCCGGTCCATATTGTTTGACCGCTACCAACACAAATGGCGGTTGGTTGATGCGCAGCTGGGGAAGCTGTTTAGCATCCCAAGAGTAACCCGGGATGTTGACATCCGGGTACAGGTGCTCAACCCTGTGCTGGTGGCCACTAAGGCCCTTCAGAACCTTGGTCTGCCGGTGGACCAATGGTCATATATTGTATTGTATATGGTTTTGTCACGGTTGCCTGCAGCTGTTCAAAGTCGGTTTGAACAGCTGCATGGGGGCAGTAGTTCGGAACTGCCCACGCTCGTCCAATTAACGGATTTTTTGGAGGGTGAATGCAGGCGATGCGACACATTGGATACGGAGGCCAGTGTACAGCGCCAACCCGCGCGGATGCGGGAGGGGCCGCGCCCCTCGCCCCCACGGGGGGGTGGGCGGTCAAAACAATTTGGCGTTTTGAATGCCGCGCCGTCGGGTGACGGCTGTGTGCACTGCGACAGTGCCGGTCATGAGGTGACCAGTTGCGCCAACTTTAAGGCGCTCGGGGTAGCTGCCCGCAGGAAGGTAGTCTTCCGCCACCGACTGTGTTTCGGTTGTTTGGGGCCGCACCCGCTGAGCGAGTGCTCACGCACGTTCCCCTGTGAGTGCTGCGGTGGCAAGCACCACATCGTGTTGTGCCTGAATCGGTCAGGCCCTTTGGACGGTCACCAGGGCCGGACTCAGGTTGGTCGGTCACAGGGCCCAACCAGGGCCGGACCCAGTCCCCCTCCGGGCAACGGCAGTCACCAACGGGGTGACTGGGGTACCCGCGGACGGGACCCCCACCGAGGGGAAGTGGGCAGCGCGGGGGGTAACAGGCGGGATAGCCGGGGTTCGGTCGCCGCTGTCCAGGGTCAGCGAGGACTTCGGGCCGCTGGCTCACCGCGTGTTACGGGCGGGTGTCAGATGGCACCTATGAGTGGCGCGAAGGCTGGGAGCCCACCACCTTCTGCGCCACCCTGCCCGTCGCTCTGGGAGGCGAACAGTTGGATGTCGCCCCCATTCTTAGAGCGCCCCAGGTTGGATCCGCTCTCCCCCCTCCATCCACGGTGGCCACCGGGCACACCGTACACAGTCCGGTATGGTCGGATACCGGGACAGCGAGGGGCCTATTATGCGGGTTGGGACCCCCTGATGTACATACGGTCTGATATGCCACCAGCATATCAGCAGCCGAGTTACCAGGCCGACGGAGGTCTGAGCGGGTTCGGATCCCGCGGAGGTTCCCGCTAGGGACACGCTGCCCACTTACAGGGTGCCGCCACTCCACAGACGGTCATGCTCCCCACCGCCTCGGTGATAGCGTGGAGTTCGGACGGCAAATCATGTGTGGCACGAGCACTATTGGACTCGGGGGCTCAGGGGTGCTTAGTCTCGTTCAACCTTGTTAGACGGTTGGGCATTTCGGTAAGGGAGTATCCACATTCCATTCGGGGAATTGGGAACACGGAAGTCGGTTCCGTTAAGGGAGTATATCGGATTACTCTCTCGTCACGGGTGGATTCATCGGTGAATCTGACGGTCACGGCATTAGTCATGCCTAATGTGATGGGCTCACATCCTCACGTACGGTTGTCGCCCTCGGTGCGACAGTTGGTCGCTGGGTTGTCACTGGCTGACCCGGAGTTCGATATTCCGGGCCCAGTAGACATTTTATGGGGTGTCGATGCCTTGGGATACCTGTTAGTGCCAGGTGTCCACGTGTTGCAGGCGACTGGTCTGGTTTCGGTCAACACCAGACTGGGCCATGCGGTAATGGGTCCAGTCATGCCGGCTGCCCCACGCCTAGCGACTCGTAGTCCCTTATTCGGTTCTGTACTCTCGGAGGTGATACAGAAGTTTTGGGAGGTGGAGGAACCACCTCCGGTCCGCCGGTTGGACCCGGTTGAAGAAGAGTGTGAACAGTTTTATCGGAACAATACTGGTCGCCTTCGGTCAGGTCGATTTCTCACACGTCTTCCATTTCGGAGTGATCGCCCACCGCTGGGTAGTTCACACCATGCAGCCGAGACGCGGCTTCTGTCGATGGAACGACGCATGAAGCGTGACGGGATTTTCCGGCAGAAGTACGTCGATTTCATGCGGGAATACGAGTCGCTCGGCCACATGTCGGTTTCGGGTATCGACTGGAAGCGTGAAGACCACTGCTTCCTGCCCCATCACGCGGTCTTGAGGACCCCGGAGGGCAAAATACGGGTAGTGTTCGATAGATCGGCATCAACATCTAACGGCATGAACCTGAACCAGTGTTTGCATTCAGGGCCGAAGTTGAACCATGACATCGCGGATGTTATCACACGGTTCCGTCGACACAATGTTGTGTTTGTAGCTGACATCCGGATGATGTTTAGACAGACGGTCATTCACCCTGACTATAGACGGTATAAGCTGATACTGTGGCGAGAGAGCCCAGATCAGCCCATCAGGGTGTACGAGCTGAACACCAACACGTACGGGCTACGGTCTAGTCCTTATTTGGCGATTCGCACGCAGTTAGCGGATCGAGAACGGTTAAATTTCCCTAGAGGAGCAGCGATCCTGGAGCAGGATCTCTACGTGGACGATATCTGTACCGGTGCAGATTCCGTAGAGGCGGCGCTCGCTCGACGGGACGAGCTAGTTGAGCTCTTACGGGGTGGAGGTTACGAGCTCCGGAAATGGATGTCGAACTCTCCAGAGTTACTGACTGGTCTTCCGGATGACTACCAGCAGGATCCCCACATTTTTGAAAATTTGGAAAATCCAAATATGTGGTCGGTATTAGGCGTCCAGTACCAGCCGGTGTCAGACATGTTTTCGTATCGGGTCGAGTTGGACTCCCCGAAGGTCTGGACGAAACGGAACGTCCTCTCAACGGTGGCTAGGACATTTGATCCAAACGGGTGGATCACCCCGGTAACATTCAGCTCAAGTGTTTTATGCAGCAATTGTGGTCTGCTGAGCTGAAATGGGACGACCCGATCGGCGGGTCATTGAGCTCAGAGTGGGACTCGTTCTTTTCGACCCTCCCTGGCATCAATCGGATTTCACTGCCACGGAGGTTGGTCCCCACCAAACGATACACCGCCACCCTGCATGGGTTTTGCGATGCCTCGGAGAAGGGCTACGGAGCTGCGGTGTATCTGCGTATGGTCGACTCCTCGGGGGAGGTTGATGTGCGGTTGGTCATGGCCAAGAGCAAGGTTGCGCCGTTGCGCACTCGCCTGACCATTCCCAAGTTAGAGCTTTCGGGAGCGGCTCTCCTGACTCGTCTGCTCAACCACACGATGACTGTTCTTCGTGGGTCAATAGCGTTAGAAGATACGGTCTACGCTTGGACGGACAGCCAGATCGTGTTATGCTGGCTGAAGGCTTCCGTTCACAAGCTGGAGATTTTTGTGGCGAATCGGGTTTCGCAGATTTTGAATTCGGAGGTTCCCTTAATCTGGAGACATGTTTCAGGGGAGATGAACCCAGCAGACTGTGCGTCTCGTGGGTGTCACGCTCCGGAGTTGGTTGGACATCCCTTGTGGTGGGGTCCAAAATGGTTGACTCAAACCGAATCGGATTGGCCAATGAGTCCATGCGTTACCTCGGCGAACGGCGCCTTGACAGTCGGTGTCTGTACGACGCAACCAGATCCGGAAGAGGAGTTCAGCCTGCTGGAACGGTACAGCTCGCTCGACAAGCTGGTCAATGTGACCGCCTGGATCTGCCGATTTGCGCGGAATTGTCGGAATTCTGAGGCGCAACGAGTGCGGACACAGGTCCTGACACCACGGGAACGGAACCATGCGTTGTTCGCATTGGTACGGAACGTGCAGACGGTGCACTTTAAGTCCGAACTGGACATTCTGAGACGCGGACGCGTCCAACTGAAGGGAGCTGTGGCTCGGCTCAACCCGTTTATTGACCCTCAAGGATTGCTGAGGGTAGGAGGTCGGCTGCGGAATGCCAACCTGCCTTATGCGGCTCGCCACCCGTTGTTACTCCCTAGGAAAGGGAAGTTGGTCGAACTGTTGATACAGGATCGACACATTCGGAATGGGCATATCGGATGCCACGCCTTGATGGCGTTTCTCCAGCGCGAGTTCTGGATTCTATCGGGAAGACGCTTAGTGCGTAGCGTCGTATTTCGGTGCCTGCCTTGTTATCGGGCCAAGCCGGCTACGATGCAGCCCCAGATGGGCGATTTGCCCTCGGATTGGGTTAACGAAATCCGGCCCTTTGCGGGTGTCGGAACGGATTTCGCGGGACCATTCATGGTCAAGTCTTCACAGCTACGGAACGCCAGATTAGTGAAGGCATACCTGTGCGTCTTCGTGTGCTTGGCCACGAAGGCAGTCCACTTGGAGGTGGTCAGTGACCTCACTACGGAGGCATTTATCGCATGTCTAGATCGGTTCGTCTCACGAAGGGGCTTCCCGACATTAATCCGTTCGGACAACGGCACAAATTTTGTCGGAGCCAGGCGATATCTGCAGGAGGTCACTCAATTCCTGAACGGTAACCAGGATGCCATCGGTACGGCTTGCTCCCGACGAGGGATTGAATGGGTTTTCAGTCCGCCGGGATGTCCTCATTGGGGAGGAATATTTGAGGCTGCGGTTAAATCGGCTAAGTCGCTCCTGACGAGGATCATCGGTGAGACCTCTCTACGCTTTGAAGAGCTTGCGACGCTGTTCTGTAAGATTGAAATAACACTGAACTCGCGTCCGTTGTGCCCGCTCAGTTCGGATCCAAATGATTTGGAAGCGTTGACTCCGGGTCACTTCCTGATAGGTCAGCCCCTTAACGCCCTGCCAGAATACCCATTCGGTGATGTTAAGTTAAGTCGGTTAACTAGGTGGCAGATGTTGCAGCAGATGGCTCAAAATTTTTGGAAACGGTGGTCCCTTGAGTACTTGCACATCTTGCAGCAGCGCCTTAAGTGGACTGACCGGACGAGCCCCCCTCAAGTCGGTGATTTGGTGCTGATTAAGGATGCGAACCTGCCATCATTGAGATGGAGACGAGGACGGATCGTCAATTTGTACACGGGTCGGGATGGCACGCCTCGATCAGCAGAAGTCAAGGTGGGGGACTCGGTCCTCAAGATAGCGGTCGCAACACTTTCTCGCCTTCCTATTGATTAGGGACAGGTGCGGGCCTGTCCGGGCGGGTGACTGTTTAATATTTATGCTTCGGAACGCACCGGTTTTTTGTTGCGCGGATCAACCGCGAGTAATCGGGACATCACTAGCGGAAACGGAACCGCAGCTGTCACTCGTACCAACGTGATGAAAAATTAGAGGTTATCTTTTCTTGTCGGTGAGAAAAAACATGTCTGCTCAGGCGTCGGGCCATTGATTGTATTTCGGTGTAACAATTGTCTAATACAGGTGTCGGGCCTGGTCGGAGTGTTAATCATCAACATCGTCGGGAAATAGGTAGATTCGCGTCAGCGGTTGAGTGATTCGTGTTGTGAAGGACATCGTCGTATCGGACGGCGACTCCTCGTGTCGGCAAGCAGCACGCCGGCGACAGCGTGAGATTCTGTTCCTATCCTATCCCAATTGTGCTCCTATCCCGTATTCCTGCCTCGAATCGAGCCTTCGATTCCGGTCTGCGACGGCAAGGTAGGTATCAACTCACTTTTCTCCCGTGCTGGCAAAAACCCAGCCCCTCAAGATTCCGCGCCGTTCGGTTGAGGCGTGGAATTAAACATCCTACTTCGTACTTCCCTGGTTTACCCCAGATCTAGTGTAATAAGATTGTGACTGATATCCGTTGTACTCCATATACTGTGTTCTATCCCTCATATAGCTGATGAAAAACCTAAGTAGACGAGGAGTACAACCCACATTAGCCAGTTTTCTGAGGAGCACATCGTTGTCTACCAAATCAAACCCTTTTTTGTAATCGAAATAGGCGGTGTCCGCCTGTCCTCCACCATCCACCATGGGTACAACTTGGGCCATAAGATTAAACAGATTACTGGCTGTACTACGCGCTTGCCTAAACCCGTGCTGAGCATCTGACAGCTGCGGCTCCACCTGCGACAGTACTACCTTTTGGATAGCTGACTCAAATACTTTAGCCGGTGAAAAAAGCACTGCCACAGGTCTATAACACTTAACACTGGAACTTTCCCTCCCCTTCGGTACTGGTATCACCCTGGTTACCTGTTTTGCTGTTGCAATGCTGTTTTTAGTAGCCTTGTTTTTTATATTTTCTCGCAGGAGGTACTAAAAGTAAAGTATACTCCTCGGGGATAAAGCTGTTTTGTCTTGGACACTCTCGTATATCTCTTACTGCACTCAGAACCCAGTCTTAGATACCCTCGCTTCGCTCGGGAGTTAAGTATAAAGTCCTTCGTTACATTCAGGATTCAATATGGCGCTCGTGACATAAAACAGTACCTTATCCTCTTGGTGCATAATTTACTATTTTGCTTTCATTTTCACGTATATCACGTCGAAAAGACCACGAGTTTCATTTATTGCCAAAAATCGCGGATTCTAATTGACGGTTAACAGTTGACCCAGAGTCAAGTGATAGGAAGACACAGGTAGTAAGGGACAGAGCTATGGGTCAATCTGCTCATCCTTCTTTCGCTTAGAAAAGGAAAGGGATACTGAAGCATATCTCTGGCGCTTATTTCCTGTGACTTCCTGTCATTAGACGCTGATGGGTGTTTTAAAAAACGTTCCGTATGGAACGGACGTAAAATCGGACGTTTTGATGAAAATTCATACAAAATAAAACAAAAACGTGCAAAATAGTTTTTAAGTTTTTAGGTCTCGGATATTATTAAATGTGATAAATATCCATGATTCAGCTTTCCTAAGTTGCTGAAAGACTGTTCTGTTCAAAATATCTGCTCTTTGCCGGTTATCCGGTGAAACTTTGTCGGCGATTTATTATCGACGTACTACATCACGATTTCGGCGGGGTAGTTTAGTTTACAGTTCACTGAAAGGTCACACGTTGTGCTTGCTCAGCGACTGAGGAGACCGCTTGTCTGCTTGGCCCCGGATCCACAACTGTCAACTCAAAGTTTTATTGAAAATCAAAATCTCTAGACTGAAAATCATAATCATTGAGTTCTCGCAACAGTGCATCAGGAATTAATACAACAGTGCATCAGCGCAATAAATATTCGATTCAAATGCTTCCTTTTAAAACAACACCAATTATGCAGGATTGGTTACGTTACATAAGTACATACGTTATCTATGTAGGTATATCTTATCTATCTTATGTATTTTATATAGTTGAGGTATATATTTTGTTTATTAGTTATATTTTATTTATATTTTGAAAGTAATTTTTCGTAGGTACTTACAGTTTTATTGCGCACTGGGACTGTCCTGTTTCATAAACTCTCCTGTCTTACCTAGGTTTGCTGGAAGAAAACCTCTTTACAGATATGGACGCCTTTGCTTCTTCTTGAAAATTTCTGTACCTTTATATTTTCTGTGCAATCTGTAAAGGTTTCTTAACATCAAGCAAATATCCCACACTTTTTCAAACGCCTCCCACGCCTGCAAAAAGCATCGACAATTATTCAGGGGCGGCCCGGGCAGCGCTAATCGGCGTCATCAATCAGGGCCGCCCAGCGCGCGATCCGATCAACCGGCAACGCTACGTTGCAAACGATTTTGTTACGGCTAGATTGGGAAGTTGGTAGTGAGACGGTGCGGTAATAGTAGTTTATGTGACTGCTTCATAATGGAGGGCATTAAAACTCGAGAGTGGGTTTATGAAACGAGCCAAAGGCGAGTTTCATAATAATATCACTCGAGAGTTTTAATGCCTAATTATATACAGTTACATACACTAGTTTATCTACACACATATCATTAGCTCTCTTTAATGTGTTCAGGAACCGCATGTTTGACCGGCATTATGGCACTGCAGTTGTTTAGCTTGTTCTGTAGCACCAACTTCGGGCGTCTCGGCGTTCGAAATTTGAATGTTAGTACCAACTTCACAGACAAACTAGGGGCGGCATGCAGGCTGGCGTCGGCGTTCGAAATTTGAATGTCATTATATGTAGAAAAACTACACATAATGACCATAATGTGTAGTTTTCCAGATACGAAACGAGTTTTTACCAAGTAGTTTACCATAATGCTGATCGTAACGTGCGGTTTTTGAACGCAGTAAAGAGGGTTTATGATACGTGTGTAGATAAAATATTCTAAAACACAGAACCAGACAAAAATTCCTGATTTATTTACCAAACAAACATAGAGTCACGCCTCTTCCCAAACTAAGTGGCAGAGTCACAATTATGCCTACTTTGAGCCAGTTATTCAATATCACATTTTGCGTGACAGAGGGCTAGCCCATCGCCGACGCTATGGAGTAATGAAGGTTTCCTCACGGTGTTTTCCATCACCGTTAGAATGTGCGTATAATGTACTTGATGCTACGTGTTATGTGGGTAATAAATATCTTGCATGCATAGAACCTGCCTACCTAACGCTCACATATCGTCGAAACATTCTCGCCTCACAACAATATTTATTTGTAGGGATAACAAGTTCGTGCGCGACAGTACCTATGCGCCACTTCCTCCTTCTGGCGGCATTCAGGGGACTAGAAAATTGGTGATAGCTATAAACTGTTCTACCCCGGCCGATCCCGTTCATTCTCGAACATTATGCAGCATGCTCCTCCGTCTACCGTCGCGCCTCTTCCCTTCTATCTTTCTGCTATATCATTGGTTTTTCCAATGGACATCACACTCCCCCCTCTTCTGGTGAATCGCCACCCCGTCGTGTATATCATCAGGTTTCGTAACGGGTTTTATTAAGCAGATTTTGCGCAAAAAACCTAATGTGTGTCCGTAGATATTGTGTTCACTCGTAAGTGTGCTATCATATCACATTACGGCGGCTGTCACGTGGCTGCCTTCACACTGCACTTCGCATGCTTGACATGGGGTGGCACGTTTAATTTCGGAAACGGATGGATTCCAAATGGGAAACATCACCATTGTGGCTCTGCCTACCATGCGAGAGGTCCCGGGTTTGATCCCCGGCTGGGGATAAAGAAAAAAAAATCAGGTCTTGGACCTGTGGTGTCGCTGTTTCTAGTTCCCACGACATAGGGAATCCTAGTGTGGGGCCAGAAGTATTGTATGTGCCTCTATATAAATGTTTATATTTATATTGCTCTTGCCTTTGTTTACGGAACTTACATTTGTTAAATAAGGAATGGGTGAGCATTCGTACGCTCGCAACCTTTAAATCAGTCGCGCGAATGCCACGCTGCAGTAGCGCTGGAAATAGCGATGGAAATCAGCAGCTTTTGAGCAGCTCGACAGCAGCGTGAAGGTCACACATTTTCGTTACATAGTGTGATAGCACACTTATTCAGTAAGGGATCAATAACGAAAGGGATAATAATAATTATCTAATCAAAAATATACACAAACTACGAAAACCTGTCAATTTGGGGCAGGACTCCACACGAAGTTATTTGCAGCAACATATAAGAAAACTTAAGCACTAAAAATAATAAAACAATGACAAAAAACAAAATAGTGTTATGCCCGAACGAGGATTCAAACCCAGAACTAAATTATTACACAACCGATATCAAACCAATTACGCCACCACAATCATGCAATTGATAAGCCGCAAAACCAACGATCATATTTGAATCATGATATAGCTTCTTATATCGCGGCTGGTGTTAAAACACGTCTAATTAAAAAATTAGGACCAATTTATAAAATCTCGTGTGTAGCGGCAACAGAAATGCACATTCATGTGAAAATGTTGACTCTCCACATATTACGGTTCATAAGATACAGTGCAGCGTATCCAACCAAAAAAAAAAACTATACATATCATTAAATTTTGTTTTTATTTACAAACGCTTCGCTCCACTCCGCTTCGCAATGCCCGGGCTTTGCCTCTTCTGAGTTACAACCTAACCTATAACCCAAATGAAATTTAGCCGCAATAACCTACTGTAGCCAAACATGTACAAGTTGCAAGTACAGTCGACGTTTGACTTAGTCTGCCAGTCGCTTCTAGGATCGCCTAGGCAAAGCCCGAAACATATTATTTTACATTCGAAGATTAACTGAAAAGTTCTTCTAACTTCTAAGTTTGACTAAAAATACTCACTAAAAAAAATCAAAGGATATGCAATCTCTTTTCGCAATGATCCCAACTTCGGAAATTTATTTCAGAGTTTGCCCGACGGCTTTGGACAAACCTAGGATAAACCAGTCATTCCGGGAAGACACTGCATAGCGACCATTGACTATGACATATACACATACAATGAGTTTCTTTGTTTCAGAGCGAGTAATACTGGAAAGTTACATGTCACTAATGCAAAAATGTATCGAGTATGCCGCAAAATATGCCGAATCCAAAGCATAACGTAACAGTGTTTACTAATTAATAATTTTGTACATACATTGTAGGAAACTTTTAATTAAACTATCTTTTATTTACGAGTATTTTTTACATTTTATCGACCAATTAGATGAGATATCCCCATGACTTTCAATAGTAGTAGTATAGTAAGTAGGTTTTCATAATCCACCAATCACAATGTTTCTAAATCATGGCATAGCAAAACTGCCACGAATGCAGGAAATACGCTGTGAGGATGAGGGTGACTATATTAGTTCTGTAGTAAAGGAAGTTTATTGCCAGTATAAAAAATACGATACGATTATGACAGTAATAGCAAGAGGCCTTTTCAGTTGTATTTAATAGTCAGTTCAGTTATCACGAGAAAGCGATGAAACATATTTTATTCAGCGTATCCCGTAACTCAAATA
This sequence comes from Argyresthia goedartella, assembly GCA_949825045.1. NCBI lineage: Eukaryota > Metazoa > Arthropoda > Insecta > Lepidoptera > Argyresthiidae > Argyresthia > Argyresthia goedartella. The sequence goes on along the minus strand of OX463812.1, from coordinate 25,498,147 downwards.
ATGGCATTAATATATTATTTAGTAGATTCCATACAGTTTTGAGGTGTTACATCTCAAAACTTATGTGGTCTCGTTACTTTCGACGCATTCTCGAAAGAGGAAAATGCGGAAAATAACCCAGTCCTATATAATCAATGCTCAATAACAGCCCCCCTACTCAGAGGAAATGACGCGGGCGAAATGACGGAAGCCGCTCCTCGCAATTTCGTGGTCATTTCGGATATTTTGGCAGGACCACGCTATAGCATCCTGCAATCGTTGCTGATGAGGAAACGAATGACATTTTGTAGATCGGTATTGATCGGCAGTAATATAAAGTGCTGGTTTTTTACGCGAGGGGAAGGATTGTAATTTGTAAATTCTTTTTGCAGGCAACAAAAAATACAGCATCATTCTACATATCTATATTATAAAAGCAGTGAACAAAGGTGAGCATTTCTCCAACATGAAATCTCTTGTAGAGTTGAAAGAGGTTTGTGTTGTTTTTTTTGGTTACGGTTCACCTGACTTATTTCCTGGAGAAAAAATAATACAGACATCTCCAATAAAATCGTAAATGGACTATAAATTGTTTTATCCGTACTTAATGGTCCTTTTGCAATGTATTGGTCTGGTATGATTTATAGGTGAGTTTAATTCTAAATAAGTAATTCTAAAGTGGACCAACTTAGATCAAAGATCCCATTAGACACTCCGTCAAAATTTTAAAAAGGAAGCTTGTGGCTGAATGCTAACATTTTAAGGTATTTATTTATCAAAGTAAAAACTGCACAGTTGATTTTTTTTCAGTTATAAATACATATTTATTGTAATAATGACAAAAGAGGGCAATTTAACGATTTAATTTGACCAATAATCCATTCCTATCATTTGACAGTGTTCACCACCTCCATCTCAATCAAGACAATTTAACAAGGTATATGAAACAGGACACAACCACACTCACCAGGAAATACCATACCTACCATATCATTTAACAAACAGAGATCCAAAATGGTCTCCAACAGCAATGTCTATCTATGAATGGAGTGAATGTGAAGATATAAACTTGGAATGTAGGGCCCGTTCACAATTGCCTTAGGAGTCATCAAGCAAACAACAACTTCTCCTCTTTAACAACAACCAGCAGAAGTAGGCTTCACCAGCTCTGCCGTGGCCTGTAGTAGTGGCACTCGAACTCGATGAAGAACATATTATAAATATTTTCTCTGATAAGATAGGGCCAGGCCTGGGTTCGATGATTTTAGATGAGTGTTTGAATCACACAGAAAAATGCATTAAAACGTAGTTGTCGAGAATGCAGTACAATTATTTTGTTGGTGAGTAATCACAATGGGGTTAGGCAAGTAGACTTAATAAGCTGTTTGAATTCGTTGAACAAACTTGGTGTAAAAAAATATATAACTTGGGCGCCGTCGTTAATAATATAATCACCTACTTTTAAACAGAAATCATTGTCCCTATATTATATTTTCCAAACCGTTTTCATTATATTATTTAAATTTTATATGTTTCTACTAAAGTGCTTAGTTTTAGTATTTCTACAAACAAATTTAAAATTTTTGGAATTTTTTCTAACATTTATAGGTTTTTTGTTAACAAAGGTCATACAAGATGACGTGATCAGATTGTAAGCAAGTAATCAAATTTTTACATATATATGTATGTTGAAGCACCCGGTGATTCAAACACTCATCTTAAATCATTGAACCCAAACCTGTCCCTATCTTATCAGAGAAAATATTTAAAATTCTGTCGGTTGTGCCGAGGGGAACCCGATCCGTCGAAGTTAAAGCTTGCATTAAGACGTCAAATCTATGGCCCTTAATAAAAAAACTACACCTTGAGAAAAACATGCGGGTGCACTTGTTTGCGTTGGACAATTCTCCGATCTCCTCCTTAAAATAGGAAATTAAGAATATCAGAAAAGTGAAGGCAAGATTACAATTCCACCAAATCTAGCCTCAGTTGTGTCAACTGTTGACGACCTAATAGCCCGAATATATCCAGATGTCGACAACCTACATACCAAATCCATGGAGTGGCTATGCGAACGAGCGAAATTCCTAAAAACGATCAGGCTTCCGTCATTTACAATATTTTGTTGAAATAATTTGAAGGTGCTGAATACCAGTACATTTCTGTAGATACTGTAGTAAATACAGATGATGCTGTACGATATCCTGTGGAGTTCCTAAATGCGCTCAATCCATCTGGTCTACCGTCTCACACACTTATCCTCAAAGTGGGTGCTCCAGTCATGCTATTCTCGAAATCCACCTGAGTTGTGTAATGGGACCAGGTTACGCGTGAAAGCCTTACATAAAAACGTGGTAGAGGCCATTTTGTATTTACCGGTTGTGCTCGAGGTCAATCTATGTATATGTCACCGGAAAATAATACGATCCGCAAGTTTATAAATTTCCTAGGAAATTTATAAACTTCCTTCTAGATTATATTAGGCTAGGTTAGGTTAGGTTAGGTTAGGTTATGTTAGGTTAGGTTAGGTTAGGTTAGTATACTTATAAACTTGCGGAAAAAAAAATAGGAAAATTATAAACTTGCGGATCGTATTATTTTCCGGTGACATATATACCGCAGCTACCACTTATACAGTCGGAGTACCCCTTTGAGTTTAAAAGACTACATACAGTTCCCTCTCAAGGTCTGTTTCGCAATGACAATTAATAAGTCTCAGGGTCAGTCACTGAAAACAGTAGGAATAGATCTTAGGGGAGACTGCTTTTCGCACGGCTAGTTTTAGCTGGCCTGTTCGAGAGTGAGCTCACCTTGGAGCCTGGCCGTATTTGAGGGCAGAATCTCTAATGTAGTATATAAAGAGGTACTTTAAGTATATAAATAAAAAAGAAGAAGTCTTAACAACAGTGACAAGCAACTTAAAATATTTATCCACAGTTTTCAAAATTTACAATTGACTCGAAGTAAATGACTACAAAAAACTAAAATATTGTGGACAAAGCCGCGGGAAAAGGCTAGTAAGTAGTAGTAAGAGATATTTGGCGCATGTCTCATAAAAAATACTGAACCATCTCCTTCCCTGGAGGAGCCCAAACTTGGTAAGCTTAGAAATTATTTGTTGGATTTTTAGGAAACATGTGGCCGAAAGTTAATGATGTGGTATATTTTTTTAACCGGCTTTTCATTTGATACCACGCATGATAGGTTTCTGGAAAAAAATATTCAAATACCATCCCAAAAAAATATGACGTCATTACTGGATTGAAAGAAATTGACATACTAAGGTAAATGCAGGTGATAGCGAGGTGGCTAAGGGAAATTTTAAATTGGCAGTAAAAAAGACGCGTAAGTAAATTTGATAATATTTTTCTCCGAAGTTTTTTAATTCTCTATCTATTACTTATTACCAAATTCTTATTACTTATCTAATTATCTATGCAACTGGGAAAATATATTTAAATTCAGAAAGACAACTCTGGGTATAAACGAGGGTTCCCACATACCGATCAGCTGATACCGAGTTATTTACCAAGGGTAGGTATATCGTCTATACTCGGTTATAGAGACATTGTACTGAAATGGTGTTCCGAGTGTAGATGTAAATATATTGGAATAAATATTTCGTTCCGTACATTGTAATCTGTGTGAATTAACAAAATTTAAATAAAACAAGAAGACAAGTATTGTTTTAAATGATATTTGTTCATTAAGGAAGAAATAGGTAACATATTTATTGCTAACTCTATAAAATATAATTTGGAATTTTATATGAGGTCAATAACTATAAGGAGCCATTGCTGGTTCATTGAAAAAAAAAATGTGATTTCACCACAGATTTGAATATAGGATTGCACTCAAAGAAAAAAGATTTGAAATCTAAGCTCTAGTCATTATTGCTCTTATGGATCTAGACATCTAGACAGATGGGACTGTGATTCGACTGATTTGATCGACAGGTTCAGAAGCAGTTTTAATGCAGTTGATACAACTACATTTGAGCTGCTTTTATTAAGCTGTTCCTGAGCTGCCAGAGTCCTGTAGCAGTGAGATGTGGCTAAATGCAGATAGTGTGCAGTCGTATATCTGCGTTGAAACTTCATTTTAACTACAACCAGAAATATAACAAACCTAAGTTGAAATAAAGTCGGTCTTTTTTTAAAGCAGAGCGTTAAGTTGTAGACCTAAATAACACATTTTAAATGTCTTTATCTACACACGTATCATAAACCCTCTTTACTGCGTACAAAAACCGCACATTACGATCAGCATAATGTTAAACTGCTTGGTAAAAACTCATTTCTTATGTGAAAAATTACACATTATGACCATAATGTGTAATTTTTCTACATATTATGACATTCAAATTTCGAACGCCGACGCCCGCCCGCGTGCCGCCCCTAGTTTGTCTGTGAAGTTGGTGCTACACATACAAGCTAAACAACTGGAGAGCCACAATGCCGGTCAAACATGCGGTTATTACTAGTATATTATCTGTGATGCGGTTCCTGAACACATCAAGGAGAGCTTATGATATGAGTGTAGATAAACTAGTGTATGTAACTGTACATAATTAGGCATTAAAACTCTCGAGTGATAAACGCACTCTCGAGTATTAATGCCCTCCGTTATGTTGCAGTCACAAACTACTATAAACTATACACGTATCTTAAACCCTCTTTACTGCGTCCAAAAACCGCACGTTACTATCAGCATAATGTTAAAGTACTTTGTAAAAACTCATTTCTTATCTGAATATTGAACATTATGTCCATAATGTGTAAATTTTCTACATATTATGACATTCAAATTTCGAACACCGACGCCCGCCTGCGTGCCGCCCCTACTTTGTCTGTGAAGTTGGTACTACAGAACAAGCTAAACAACTCAATGCCACAATGCCGGTCAAACATGCGGTTCCTGAACACATCAAGGAGAGCTTATGATATGTGTGTAGATAAACTAGTGTATGTAACTGTACATAATTAGGCATTAAAACTCTCGAGTGATATTATTATAAACCCACTCTCGAGTTTTAATGCCCTCCATTATGTATCAGTCACATTAACTACTAATAATTACATTCTTTATTGAATAATTATTAATTTCTAACATAATTTACATAAAGGCACGGCATTTACGGTTTATGTTCACAAATACTTGTTTTCTCAAATGATTTTTAGCGTAATCTACGGAAAATACTTTTTTATTTTTATTTTTGGTGACTACTATTGTTTACTACCGAGGGCAACAGCCAAATATTTGACCGCATTATTTTATTTTTTTATTTTATTAAAAGAAACCGTATTAAATACAAGAAACGAGCTTAATTTGTTTTAAGAAAATACTAAGCAATGGTTAATACTATATGTATTGGCATAAATCTCATACAATGTTTAAAAACTCCTAAGGAGAAAATTAGTGTACTTACGTTCGGCGGCACACAAATTGACCGTTCCCTAGGGGGTGTGGGGTTGCCAAAGCCGAACAAATTTTTGGTATAGACAATACAAAATAACACTTTCTTCATGGTTAAATTCAAGAAAAAAAATATACATCCGTAGCATATGCAGATTTTGGGGGAGTTGTTAATTACCTTAACTCAAGTAAGTCAATTTATTTTCAAGAACCTTTCAACTTTTTTAAAAACGAGCAATAGCTGTAATATTAATTAACCTACGAAAGACAAGTTGCATCCCGGCTTAGATTCCCGAAAGTCAGCAACTCTGTCAAGGATCAATGCATTCTCTAGTACAACAGGAGATTTTTTAATTGCCATATACAATTGCGATTAAAAAACCATATAATAACCACGTTGTCTCAAAAGGGATATTTTAATATTAAGGAAGATTACGTTAATGATCAGAGTGCATGGTACCTATATATTAATACCATGCATTCTTTAACAGGGAACTCGCGTATAATTTAGTAATTATTTATTCATGCATATAATAATATAATATGTCATATTTGTTCTAGTAAACTAAAACCTATATTTGAAAGAGATCTAAAAATCAATCTGTGGGAGTTTCTCGCCATTCTTCAAAACAATTGTTTATATTTACTGAAAATAAAAATAATTTTCAATTCTGAGCATAATAATCATTATTTGCTCTAAAAACTGACATCTGTACAAGGTTTTAAAAAACTATACCCGAATAAAACAATCGATCAAAAATAATTGAATGCAATAATGATAGCGACATTGCGTTAATATATATTTTTATAAAGGGGTCACCTAACCTTTTAACATAACTGTTTTTACATGCTTCGAGTAAACAATTTTATTGAAAAAGTATATTATATACAACCTTAATATTACCTTAATCCTAGTACCTAAACTTAACAAATAAAATAAATAGATTTCTACAAACTAAGTCTAAGGATTCTTGATTAGCGTTATTTCAAATGAGATTATTGCTATGACAAAAGCCGTAGGCGCTTAACTCGCTCCAACGAAGAAGCAAGCGAGATCTAGACGTCACACGAATACTCGTGGAGCGGGGTGCGGCCAGGACTCACTTTGCTCGGGGCTACCGTACCTCACATTCGCCACCACTACTTCGGAGCGCTAATTTATTATTTATTTTAAACTAATTCCAATTGTATGGTTTTATTGTCCTGTGCATGGAGCGCAGTGTTCAATGATGCTTATTTTGCTACCTATCAATTTTAATAGGTGTGTGTGTTTCCCAGTCGGGTGAGTGTTGCAAAAATTATAACTTATAGTTTTAACCTTTACTAATGTGAATCAGTAGAGTTATATTACATGCCTAATGTTACTTAAAACGCTTATTTTGTAGCTAGAATCATTCCATCATTTTATGCCGTTATTCGTGAATAACTGTGACGATGAAATTCCTTTGTCTACTTAGCCGAGTCTACACCTACCCGCTAGCTATTAATATCTATGTGCTAAATTGGTTTTAAAGCGCAGTCGCATATGAATTTAATAAATAATATTATTCCCCAGCTGCTTGTATAGCTTTTACACCATATTTCGCATAAATTGTATTTTTATTAAACGATGTGATTTGGTGCTTCCACTTTCCATACCTAAACTGATTTTTTTAATACTGCTGCAACATCATTGATCACTATTTAATGCTTTTGGTAGCCTCTCTGTTAGAAGCGCTTCGATCACCGCTTATCAACGGATGTTGCAGGCAGTAAGGTGGAATTAGACTTTTTGCAAAATGTCCAATCCCCCAATTGGTAATTCCAGGGTTTTACTTGCCGGACCCAAACTATATTGGGACCCTGGTGGCCAATTTCCGCTGCTGATCCGCCCTGCCTGACTCCGGACTACATCGGTAGACGACATCACAAGACGCGCGCCACCACCTGCCGCATAGCTACAGGGAAGTGGTTACCTATCAAGGCAGTCCTAAGTGGACACGGCTTACCTATAATAGTTAAATCTAGAACTCATCCCTGAGAGCTAAATCAACGCATAGCTAATTGTTGGGCATCCTGGAGTTTTCTTAAATTAAACCTTGTAAATCTGTTGATTAGTGTTTTGTTTTACCCAGACCCCCAACAAGCGTTACAATGGCGCCCACTCAATAGGTTTTCACTGAGCCGTGTTCACTTACATTTGTCTGTAGTATTGCTTAGTAATAATTGGTGTTGTTTGTTTGCTTTGGTTTGGTTCTATTAGGTCGTCATTAAAAGTGTGATTGATTTTATTGCATTACAGAACTAGTAATTTTGTGTTTGAGTATTCCTACGGGTTTTTATTGTTATAATCCTTTACGTTTTGATGTTTAAACTATTGTTTGAATTCCGAAATTCACACTGTTATTGATATTTTTTTTTCTGAAATTGATTTTAGCGCTTGGTTGATTGATTGTCTTCTATTGTTGTTTATTTGTGATTGCAACACACACCTACTAGGGACACATGTCTTACCAAATTAAATTTTTATCTCTACAAAAGGCTGAACTGGAGTATGAGGTTGGTGTACGGGGTAGTACTACCGGTGAATTGGTTCAGGAGCTTAGGAAAGGGATTGTTAAATTAGCCTTACTTCTTCCATCGGAAGACATTCTAGAGTCTCACTTAGAGCCGGTTTTTGATTTGGCGCAGGTTAGAGATACCTTAGTGAAGGTCAGAGATAATTTGGATAGCTTAAAGTCTAAATTTGATAAAAATGTTTACGCGAGAACGGAGACGATGCTACATCATGTTTATTACAGGCTTCATAGGATTGATAGGCACGTTGCTGTGGAGGTCACTTACCTGGAATATTCTCAAAGATTTAATGCCTACCTGCAGGAGCTAAAAAAATTGGAAGTTGAAGCTCCGTCAACCTCAACAAACCCAGAACTATGGTCCGAGCTGATAACTGTTACTTGCGAGAAGAAACTGGTGTCAGATGTGGTTGGTAGGCTCAAGTTTAATGGGAAGACATGCGTTAGATCTTTTATTCAGAAGGCTGACGAGCTAGTGTTTTTGAGGAGCATGCCTAGGGACAAGTTGCTAACTTTTGGATTTGATATTTTTACCGATGACGCGCTACACTGGTTCCGTTGCGTTAAGGACAAGGTCGAGATATGGGATGAGCTTGTTAAGTAATTAAAACAGGATTTTAGTCAGAGTGATTATGATTACCGTCTACTGTCGGAAATTAGGATGCGTACACAGGGTGAACAGGAAAATATCTCTATTTACATTTCTATAATGCACGGTATGTTTTCTCGATTGAACAAACAGCTACCTGAGGAGGACAAGCTAGAAATTCTCTTACACAATATTCGACCAATTTACGCCAGTACTCTAGCAGCTTCACCAAACATAACGAGTATTGACGCGCTAAAAGAATTGTGCCGCAGTTTTGAGAATATTCAAGCTCGCACGGCCCAATTTCATGAACCTCCTAAGGTCAGTTCTGACACTCTAGCTCGGGAATTTGCTTATAACCGGCATTCTTCCGGCACACCTATCAATAGAGGTAATGGCAGCACTAACTACTCTACTTACAGATACAATTATAATAAATTTTAAAACTATAGGCCTTCCGAGAACTCTGATAAGACTTTTTACAAACAGAATGCTGAGCAGTTACGTAACGTTAATGTCAATGCATTGAGTATAGTACCTCCTAACTCAAATACCAAGCAACATTATTGCCCTAGATGTCGCGTTAACACCCATTCTCTTGGACAGTGTCTGCAACCGCACTTACCGATATGTTTTAAATGTGGCAAGAAAGGTGTACGATTTCCGGATTGCTCAGTTTGCAATGCTGAGCCTAGTCCAAAAAACGAGTAGCGGTGGATTTTGGTGACGACAAGTACGAAAACGTTAATACTACTGCTAGATTTGATAAGTCTGAATGGTCTGACTGGCTTAATATTATCTCGATTTTTTTTTTCGTGCTACACTGTCTCTTCAATCCACAATGTAGAATCTAAACAAGCGCGACCTCATGTTTCTGTAGAATTGCATGACAGAGAACTACTCGGATTGTTGGATACTGGTTCTTCCGTTTCTATTCTGGGTGGCAATATTGATAAATACTTTTCAACGAAGGGTTTTATACTACAACAAAATCAACTAATACAATTTGTGGCTGCTGGCGGTCAAAGCTTGAAAAGTATTGGGGTTGTGTATCTATCCGTAAAGTTTTTAAACCAATCACACATAATTGAAATATACGTAGTTCCTGAAATAAAAAATACATTAATTCTCGGTATGGACTTTTGGAATCAGTTTGGTCTATTCCCAAAACATTTAACTTCAGTTGTTATGCGGTCAGATGCTGAAGTTGCGCTTGCTGATCTAACTACTGATATTGATGCAAAACTATGCAGTTACGAACACTTATCTGAAGACCAGAAGAACACAGCTGACCATATTACGTGGCTTAGGCCGGACTTCACTAATTACACATTCCATTGACACTGGGAATGCTGCTCCCATTCCTCAACGCTACTATAGAATGCCGTTAGAGAAACAACGAATTTTAATTGAACAATTAGATGAAATACTCAAGGAGAACGTTGTTGAACCCTGCGAGAGTGCATGGTCTTCATCTGTACTTCTCACACCTAAGAAGAACGGTCAGTTGAGATTTTGTCTGGATAGTCGAAAACTCAATGATATAACTAAAAAAGATGCTTACAATCTACCTTACATATCTGAGATTTAGGACAACCTCCGCGACGCTAAATACTTTACTAGCTTGGACTTGTCAAAAATTTTTTGGCAGCTACTCATTAGGGAGGATGACAAATGCAAGTGTGCTTTTTACATTCCAACTCGGGGAACTTTCCAATTTAAATGCATGCCTTTCGGCTTAACTAACGCTCCAGCTACACAACAGCGTCTTGTTGATCGATTGTTCCCTGGTCCTGAGTTTGAACACAAGGCCTTTGTCTACGTTGATGACATAATTATCGTGTCTTCTACTTTCGAACAACATATCTCATTACTTGTGCGGGTTATGGAGAAACTTATCGAAGCTAATCTAACTATTAATTACACAAAGAGTCAATTCTTCAGAAGTAAATTAAAACTTTATACCAAATTTATACCAAATTTCAGCTCTTTGGCTTCTCCCTTAAACAAATTAACGTCACAAGCTAAAACGGCTCCTCCTTTTAAATGGTCAGCAGAAGCTGATGAGGCGTTTAAACCTTTAAATAAATGTCTTGTTTCTACTCCGGTCTTATCATGCCCTGACTACTCAAAATCCTTCGATGTGCACACTGATGCGTCTGACGTAGGTACCGGTGCAGTTCTGACACAGTCTTCGGAGGGTGTTGAGAGAGTCATAGCATACATGAGTAAATCCTTATCAAAACCTGAACAAAATTACAGCGCAACCGAACGCGAAATGTTGGCTGTATTAACAGCGGTTGAACACTGGCGCTGCTACCTCGAAAACGGCCGAAAGTTTATTGTCTATACAGACCATGCAGCGTTAAAGTGGTTCATAAACTTGAACAACCCTACAGGTCGCTTAGCGAGATGGAGTGTAAGACTGTCCGCTTTCGATTGCGACATTCGTTATCGTCGAGTTTCTGATAATGTTGTCCCAGATAGTCTTTCACGTATACCTGTATCAGCTTTGATTTGCTCTACCAATCTTGTTCCTAATACTACTGACCCTTGGTACTTAAACATCTACAATGGTTGTTTGAATATGCCTGCATCATTTTTGGATTATCAAGTAATGAATTATAAACTTTTCCGTTTTAAGAAATCGTTGAATCCTTTAACAAGAGAATTTGAATGGAAGGAAGTAATTCCTCTGGAGAATAGAGTAAAAATAATTGAGCGAAATCATTCTTGCCCTACTGCTGGTCATTTCGGCGTACTAAAAACGTATAAACGCCTAAGCCTCAGGTATTTCTGGACTGATATGCATCGTGACGTGACAAACTTCGTAGCTGAGTGTGATGTGTGTAGGTCTTACAAACATGCTAACCATACTACTTTGGGAACTATGGGACGACCTAAGAAATGCTGCAGACCCTTTCAAATTATTAGTGTAGACTTGGTAGGACCTTTACCGCCATCTCGGAAGCAGAACACCTTTTTGTTCGTCGTCACTTGCTGCTTTTTTAAGTATTGCCTTCTATTTCCTATCAGACGTGCTACCGCGGAGATTATTTCACGTATTCTCGAGGACGAAGTATTTCTTGTTTATGGAGTCCCTAGATCCGTTTTGATGGACAATGGGAAACAGTTTGTGAGCAATACCCTAAAGAACCTATTCAGTAAATATAAGGTCCCCGACGTCCAGTACACTCCAAAGTATACACCTCAAATTAACAACGTGGCGAGGTACAATAAGACAGCGTTGACAGCAGTTTCTTGTTTTATTCAAGGCGACGATCGCAGATCGTGGGACGATAACATCTCTAAAATTCAATTTGCGATAAACTCATCAATTAACGAAGTGACTGGTTTCACCCCAGCCTTTTTAGTTTATGCTCGTGAACTAGTGGTGGCTTACCTGTGGTTCCCACTATCTTGATTCCGATAGTGCTCCTGATATGATATTTGCGCCAAGAGAGGAATACGTGGAAAATCTGGGAACACTTCGGAAAATATTTGATGACATTCAAGCAACTTTAATTAAAACACACGCCAGAAACTCCAATTACTACAATCTACGTCGGAAACAGGCTGAATTTAGTGTAGGCGACTATGTCTGGAAGCGCACTTACTACCTAAGTGATAAGGACAAAAGCTATTCGAAAAAGCTAGCACCTAAATTCATAAAATGTCGGATTATTGCAAAAAAATCACCGTTGGTTTATGTCCTCGAAGATACTAATGGTCGCAATATAGGAGACTGGCATATCAAGGATATAAAGCTAACAAACTATAGGGCCTTATATAATCTATCGTGAAATCGGATTGTCTTATATTTCAACTAACAAAATTTACATTAATATAAATGCTTGTAAGCACTATGTTTCTAACTAAACAAAATAAAATGATCACGTTGGAAGTTCAAAACGGATAGGAATGCTGCTCCATTCGTTGAACGTAACTCTGGCTGACGAGAGTAATATCTTGGGTTGACAAAATATAAGACATATCTCTTCTTAAGATCCATCTGAAGCTATTGGTGAGTAATTTTAAAGCTGGAGAAAATACTCAGTATGCTAAATGCCATAACACAAACTTACTTGTGTTAATGCAACTACGAACGAGGATGAATAAGCGATTTGTATAAGTGAGTGAAGTATGTAGTTGAGGACAGTCTGTGAAACTGATAGCTTTAGAGCTGTAATAATGATAGAGAATTTTACATAGGTAAAATTCTGCCCAAAAATATTGAGTATGTAACATAACTGTTTTTACATGCTTCGAGTAAACAATTTTATTGAAAAAGTATATTATATACAACCTTAATATTACCTTAATCCTAGTACCTAAACTTAACAAATAAAATAAATAGATTTCTACAAACTAAGTCTAAGGATTCTTGATTAGCGTTATTTCAAATTAGATTATTGCTATGACAAAAGCCGTAGGCGCTTAACTCGCACCAACGAAGAAGCAAGCGATATCTAGACGTCACACGAATACTCGTGGAGCGGGGTGCGGCCAGGACTCACTTTGCTCGGGGCTACCGTACCTCACATTCGCCACCACTACTTTTTAGCGCTAATTTATTATTTATTTTAAACTAATTCCAATTGTATGGTTTTATTGTCCTGTGCATGGAGCGCAGTGTTCAATGATGCTTATTTTGCTACCTATCAATTTTAATAGGTGTGTGTGTTTCCCAGTCGGGTGAGTGTTGCAAAAATTATAACTTATAGTTTTAACCTTTACTAATGTGAATCAGTAGATTTAAATTACATGCCTAATGTTACTTAAAACGCTTATTTTTTAGCTAGAATAATTCCATCATTTTATGCCGTTATTCGTGAATAACTATGATGATGAAATTCCTTTGTCTACTTAGCCGAGTCTATACCTACCCGCTAGCTATTAATATCTATGTGCTAAATTAGTTTTAAAGCGTAGTCGCATATGAATTGAATGAATAATATTATTCCCCAGCTGCTTGTATAGCTTTTACACCATATTTCGCATAAATTGTAATTTTATTAAACGATGTGATTTGGTGCTTCCACTTTCCATACCTAAACAGATTTTTTTATACTGCTGCAACATCATTGATCACTATATAATGCTTTTGGTAGCCTCCCTGTTAGTAGCGCTTCGATCACCGCTTATCAACGGATGTTGCAGGCAGTAAGGTGGAATTAGACTTTTTGCAAAATGCCCAATCCCCCAATTGGTAATTCCAGGGTTTTATTTGCCGGACCCAAACTATATTGGAACCCTGATGGCCACTTTCCGCTGATGATCCGCCCTGCCTGCCTGCAAAACATATTAATTATGCTCAGAATTAAAACATATTTTTATTTTCAGTAAATATGAACATTTGTTTTGAAAACGTATTATTTTGCATTTTTCAATTCACAGATGTTTGAAGTCCTTATCGATTCATTCCATTTAATAGATTTTTTTAAGCTGGTGCAAGCACTTTGCGGCTAAGACACTGATGTCAAATACTGCCTATTAGCATATCTCTAATCTACGATAAAGGTGTACTCAAGTAAAGTGCTTCTATCCATAGCTGTATGTGACATAAATCAATTCGATAATGATCTTTTAGACCTACTATCCAATGGTGGCACTTAGCAAATGAAGGTAGTTCGTGATAAGAACGGTACCTAGAACATAATTGCTTATTATTATTATTATTGTGATTAATATTATTACTTACTTAACAATACATACCTGACCCCCTTTGCAAAGGGAATTGTGGAGTGTCAAGCAAGAGATTATTTAATAGGTACATGAGGACATTAGTGCTCCTACCGTAGGAGTATTTTTAGGAGCACGAGGACAAACCCATCTTTTCTTGTTACGTACCTTCTTATTAGAGTAGAATAAGCAAACCTATAATTTGAGATCAGGATATCAAAACTCCAAACTTGACGAAGACTCAAAGTCATGCTTTGTATCCAGCTGCTAAAATGAACGCCCGTGTGACATTTAAGCTGCACTTACTTGAGCAATGTTTGCGATAACAATTGTAAGGAAAATACAAAAAGACAAGTAGACACAAACAACCTGTGCTTACATATTTACAATTCAGTAGTTATAAGGAAGACAAACATTTACTGTTTGTGTAATACAAATCCTTTGAAAGCCCAGCTCAGTAGAACCCCCTTGTCGGCGGATCGAACGGATTTTGGCCCGCAAACACTGTCCAGGAACTCCGGGACAAGTAAATACATGGTGTGCTGTTAGGGCCTTCTTTCTGAACAACTTCCACTATGAAACCAGCCGGCCTAAAATGTATAGGGAAGTGAAAAATAAAGTTGCTCTGATCGCAGTCTTTCCAAATAAAAGGACTCTGTCATAGGCCTTTTATATTGTGAAGACTGTAAATCGGTTCCAGAGTGAAACACCCTAAAATATGGGTACACATTTCTGTTACAACCTGTTTATGTAGTAGTCTAAGAAAACAGTGTAAGTCTTTATAAAGTACTCCTATCCATCAGGTTGGAAGGAGATCATAATATATTTTATCTACACACGTATTATAAACCCTCCTTACTGCGTACAAAAACCGCACGTTACGATCAGTATAATGTTAAACTACTTGGTAAAAACTCATTTCTTATCTGAAAAATTACACATTATGACCATAATGTGTAATTTTTCTACAAATTATGACATTAAAATTTCGAACGCCGACGCCCACCTGCATGCCGCCCCTAGTTTGTCTGTGAAGTTGGTACTGACATTCAAATTTCGAACGCCGACGCCCGAAGTTGGTGCTACAGAACAAGCTAAACAACTGCAGAGCCACAATGCCGGTCAAACATGCGGTTCCTGAACACATCAAAGAGCTTATGATATGTGTGTAGATAAACAAGGGTATGTAACTGTACATAATTAGGCATTAAAACTCTCGAGTGATATTATTAAGAAACTCGCCTTCGGTTCGTTTCATAAACCCACTCTCGAGTATTAATTCCCTCCATTATGTAACAGTCACATAAACTACAATTATTGACAAAAAATAAAGGATCTTATTTTTATTTTTATTCTACCATGGACCAACACAAAGATACCCTGTGTCGTGGGAACCAGAAAAAGCTACGTCACACACATATAGACATTAAAGACCTGGGTTTTATTTTTCATTTTTCCCAGCCGGGGATCGAACACGGGACCTCTCGCATGGTGGGCAGAGCCACAACCGAAGCGCCACAGAGGTCGTCAGAGAAGAAAGGGTGAAGCCGCTAGACCACTGAGATAAAATACAAATATATGTAGAACCAAATATTTCTCAAACGTGTCCAACACCCTTTCTAGCCAGTTTAATTTGGGTACGTAATCAAAGCCCAAATCGCGTATTACATGTCGGGTAAAAGACTATTTTACTGGACTCATTTAAAATCAATTTTGGGGATTAATATCGAAATAGACTTTACAACAGGAATCAAAATGGCGAATCGCTCTTTGAAAATGATTTTATCCAGAGTTGGAAATGACAATCTTTTACGGGGTAGGCAGGCAGAAATAATTGCCCTCATCCGCCTCTAGGTCAGGTGGCTATTTGTCCGCCTTGAAAGGGCCTCCTCGGGCCCTTTATACGCGGGCCTCCTTGATTTTCCGTCGCAGAACAAAGGGAATTTTCGGCTATTGTAGGTATGGGACCCTAAATGGGACTGCAAAGGTCTTACCGTGATGTTGTAATCAGTGGGAGGTTGGTTGGTCTATGTCGTTTTTAATTAACTGGGATTCGTTTCAAAGAGCCGGGCGGAGGAAAAGTGTGTCGACCAAAGTGTTATAAGAAAACGATGTAATGTTCGCAGTTTAATTTCCGGTACAACTTAAGTTTACGAACTAATTAGTCCGACCATGACTTGTATGTGTGAATACTTATACGACGACCCGACTGGCCGAGTCGGCAGTGACCCTGGTTCGAGTCCCGGTGGGGCCAAATATTTGTTTGATGAGGACGGATGTTTGTACCCTATTCATGGTTGTTTATCTATCTAAGTATGATATTTATCTATATAGTTGTCTAGTACCCAAGATACAGGGAATCCTAGTTTGTGGCTAGATAAATGTGTGTAAATAGTGTTCAGGGTATTATTATTATTATACCTATACTATAGGGAATGTACTCTACCTGTCGACTGTGCCTAAAACACCTTAATCACCGTCGATATTCACAGGCGAGCGATTGCCCACGACGCGTTATTCCCAAACTTCGCAATACTTGGCGCGGGGTGATAATTTAATAAAGAAAATGCATAAACTTCCGCGTTACAAAGTAAGAATAATTCAGAATTAATGGTGCGGAAGATATTATAAGCTATATAAGAAATAATGAGCGCGGGAGAGCTGAGTCGGTCGAACTTTGAAGAATGCCTCCGCCCGGAAACTGCCGCGTGCACCGGAGTGACTCTTTATGATATAACTTGAGAATTTCTGAAATATCCATCAAAAGTTTATGTGTGCCGAGCCGAAGTTTCCTATTTTATACCAAAGTCCCCTTTATTTAATGGGTAATTTTTCGCCAATCCCACGCGCCAAAAAAAATACTACTCGTATGCAGTCCGAATTAAGCTTCGCTACAGATTGCAGCAAATTAGAAAGGTGACTTTAATTTGAACATAATAACTTGAGCGAACAAGCGCCCGGCTTTGTTACGTAATATCATTACTTGCGAAACAAACTCATTTTTCAAAACAGTTTTAAATCGTCATACGGGTATGACACGATACGATAGATAGGTCTTAAAATGACATCGAGTTTGTTGAAACCTGAAAGTATTTTTCCCCAAAGTAAATCGTTAAAGAGACAGACCCTTCCATAGCGGAAAAATGTATTGTATTTGCTGGTCGTTGGCATGCTACACTTCACGTAAACTGGGGGAAGTTAATAATATCCTGAAGACATACTTCTAATAAGTTTCAAGCAAAGATCTACTCATATAGCAAGGTCAACAAAACGGTGGGATTTTTCTAAGATAAGAGCGAGTGCACTTTCCTACAGTTTAATCGACTTATATATAATTACTAGCTGATGCCCGCAACTACATCTGCGTGTTCCTAGGAATTATTATTAACTGAGATAACGTTACCCTCCTTCTGATGCAGTCGGATAAAAAGTATCCTATATGTTAATCTAGCTCTATCTCTGTGCTAAATTTCATTCAAATACATTTAGCCGTTTTAGCGTGATTGATAGCACAAACACACAAACATCCAAACATCCTAACATCGCTACTTTGACATTTATAATATAAGTTAGATTAGTTAGATAACTAACCATGATCACGCACCACCGACGCGGGTGCTCGCAAATTCACGCTAAACCGGTCCAGCCACTTATTCCGGGAAAATTTGTGCACCAAACAACGTGTGCGAAATTGCTCCGAGAAAATTCGAATATAGAAGTTCGCTGTTATTCAGGGTTATTTATATAAGCTAACCAATCTTTTTTATGATGGATGAATCATTAAAATAATATTGGTCATGTGAAAATTAGGTAGGTCGACTATTCCCAAGAATTTAGCCGCTTAAAAAGTGGCCAAGTGCAAGTCGGACTCGCCCATGAAGGGTTTCGTTGTAGCATGTAATTATGTGAGTGGATGTTTGTGTTGTAAATTTGTTTTTCATAGTGTTTGTATGAATGACAACGGTTTTTGATAAATGTTTTATTAAAAACTGCCTATTTCATTTTGTTCAAACCAATTTTCTTTGAAAGTATTGTATTGAGATACACAGCATATATTTTTTGTAGCTTTTTCACTGACCTAATTTAAATATTAGAGGGGGGGACACATTTTTCCACTTTGGACGGGTCTGTCCCTTTGACGATTTACTTTGAGGAACAATGGTTTCAAGTTTCAACAAACTCGATGTCATTTTTTAAGACCTATCTATAGACACCCCACATAAATAGGTTTGATAAAAACAATTTCTTTAGGTTTCAGTTCCATGTATGGGAGCTCCCTTTGATTATTTGAAATTTTCAATGTTTGTATAAAATCGTAAAGATGTTTACAAAATACATCTACATACCATGTTTCAACTGTTTAGTCCTAATAGTTTCTGCATAAAGTTGCTGTGACATACGGACGGACGGACAGACAGACTTGACAAAACAATAATGGTTCCTTGTTTTTCTACGGAATCCTAAGAGGGCACCCTGTAGACGAATACCAGTAGCGGCGTTGGAAAATACAAGCGATTGAGGTAAATGTCTTTTGTTCAACGTAAGAAATAAAAAAACCTTGGCATAAAACGGCGTGCGTGCATGTTTATGATGGAGTTTCAGTCAAATTAGCGCCATATTTCCTGTTTATTACGACTGCATTTCATTGTTATGCTACGAGAAGTAATACGCTTACTTGGAACGTAACACGTAACTTGTATTTATATTGGGTGCTTACCTATGAAATTGGCGAATTTTTCTTACAGATTCAGGAGTTCATAATTCAAGTAATTCAATAGCTATTTCCAGGTTTTTTATTGATTTAAAATT
Organism: Argyresthia goedartella; assembly: GCA_949825045.1. Lineage (NCBI taxonomy): Eukaryota > Metazoa > Arthropoda > Insecta > Lepidoptera > Argyresthiidae > Argyresthia > Argyresthia goedartella. Next base: position 25,479,118 of record OX463812.1, on the reverse strand, counting down.
AAAATTTCAATATTTTACATCTACTTGTTAAATTTTCTTCTAATTTTCAGTTTGATAACTAAACTGTTATCTTCAAAATCAGTGCCTCCTAAATGTCATCCATTTTCATGATAATATTCGTAATATTTTTTTACATCTGACTTTTTTCAAAAATTATATAAAATTTTCTGTTAGCTAAATGTTGTCTCATTCATACACACAAAGTTTATAAAATTAGGATCTGTCATTCCTAAAAAAATACAAAAATGTTTGTACTGAAAATTGGGTTAACTTCAATTTCTCCATACAAAACGCCAATTTCATATGTAAGGAACTAATATTTTTAAGTCAGGCTTTATGATTTTGAAGGAATATGGCTTTATAAGGCCTGTTTTTTTACAATGTCCGGATACGACCTCTGTAGCGCTGCGCTTGTGGCTCTGCCTACCATGCGAGAGGTCCCGGGTTCGAGCCCGGGCTGGGGATAAAGAAAATCCCAAGTCTTGGATGTTTACATGTATATGACGTCGCTGTGTCTGGTTCCCCCAACATAAGAGGGAAAGGTTAGCCTAGCGTGGGGCCAGAAGCAATTTGTGCTTGCATTAAAATGTTTTTGTTATGTTTATATACACAGTCCAAATGTAATAATGCGCATAAAAATCTTCGCCACAGTTCCGTGAGGGTCGTATTTCCGAGCGTGAGAATATCTACATAGAGTGGATAAAACCGTTTGAAACTGAGTTTTTAAAGGGTTTATATTTAGGATGAAAATCCTAAAGTGATGTTTTTGGTATTGTTAGAATAGTTTGTTATGCTGTATTATTATTTATTTATCTAGGGGACACGCAACTTAATGTAAAAAAATTGCATAAGTTTATCAATACTTGCTAAAAATTCAATCACATTCAGGGAGAATCTCTATTCCTGACCTCCTAGAGGCATCCGAAAATTCATTATGGCCGCCATTGATATCACTTGTGTAAATAATCATTTCATCGGCAAAACTATGGATTCTTAATCCATATATTCGATTCGAATTGTCTATATTCATCTTCGCATTTAAGGGCATGATCACGAATTTTATCCACATATAAGTATTATAGCCAAAAGCGTTAGTTGATAAACTAATGCGTTAGTTGATCAACTATCGACAGATAGTAAACCAGACCAACAGGGTTTAGAATTTACGTTTCTTTTATTCTTACATGTCAACCTAACACGAAGACTATTCGGGGGCTTCGCTGCGCTCGCCCCTTCTAGTCTTCACCTAAACTATCGAAGTGTTTGCTCTGGTATTTCGTTTGCAATTCAAGTTTAAACCAAATCAAATCAATCTTTACATAGTTGGTTGCAGACTCCACCTGCTTCGTGGAGTCCTGACCAATTTTGAGTTGACAGATTAGAGTTAGTTGCTAGTCGTGTGCCGGATATAAGATCAAGCAGTGATTGCACTTTTAACTAAGGTAAACATAAAGACAAAAGTAAAGATTAAATGATAAAAGACCAACAGTTGAAATAAATGTACATATATTTAACCAGTTAACTATTTAGCAGTTTTAACCGTTAGTTTATCAACTGACGCGTCATATAGTAATCAGTACGCTACAGTTTACTTACTATCTAACGCTAGTAGACCAACTAACGAGATAAAAACGTTAGTTTATTAACTACAACATTATACCATTATATATATATATAATTATTTTAACTGACATGACATTCATTGCAGTTTTTTGGCGACATGTTGTTTTATTTGTGCCCAATTTTTTAGATGGGATTAAAATCGGGATGATATGGTGGTAAACGTACAATTATATGCCCATGTAAAGTTCGGCAAGGGTCTCTCAAACCCATGTTACGCCTTACGTAACTTTTGAACGTAATCTTGCTGCATTGTTTTTTTGTATTTTTTTCGAAAACAGGTCAAACACCAGGAAAGCCTGCACCAGATGTCTTCCTCAAATAAGGCGCAAATCAAATTACCAGTGTGATTCGTGTCACAAACATGTTGTGCTTGCAGTGTGCAAAACAATAATGCCCAGACTGCATATAAAAATTGGCATTGTCAGTTTCGTTAAATTACACTTTTGATTAGAGTTATTTTTTTTTAGTTCATTATTACTTTAATTTTATAGAAAAAAGTGTGTTTTTGTTGAAATATGTAGTTTTTATTATTATTTCTAATTTGTTATCACCTCTCTATTTTTTTGTTGGAAAGACGACATTAATTAAAATGTCAAGATCGTTACCAAAAAATATATTCTTAAAGTATAGTAATTTTTTTTATTTTATCCTTCAATATATGATAACACTGTTTTTAAATACTGCGGCTAGCTACCATACTTAATGTTTAATGATGTATACAGTGGGCCTCTTAGACCCCTCGTCACCAGTTACGTTATACAAAATTGCAACGCAAATGGTGTGTTAGTAAGTGTTTGGTCATAACACAATTAGTGTTTGATCGAGTGAAGTTACGTAGAAGTTCAGTGCATAACCTCTCCACATTTAAAGTGATATTACTACCTAACATCTCTTCTCGCCGGCTTTACGTTATGATGCAACGCAAGTGCTATGTTGGTTTACTAAAGGTCTTAAATTACACCGATTCCTGGGTAACGAAGAAAGAATGCAAAGGTGGCTAATAAGTTAGGGCAGTGAGTTTCTAAGTCTGAGTAACGAACAACTTTCAAAATTACATCTGTGTCAAAAGCATTTTGAAAGCCGTTTTACAACGCCAAAGTGATCAGCAAAGCTTACCCAAGCTTATTTACCCCTGAAGAAATTGAAAGTGGTACACCAGGAAGAGCTCTTCAACATCTTGGTAAGTATGACGCTATGAACTCTTCCTCCGTATGCTAATGGAGTTTTATCATTCCACATCAATCTAGGCCACCATTATATCATTTTATGAACACAAGAAAGAAGTATCTTGTAACAGACATGCAGAATCTCACGCTAATCCACAATACTGATGCAAATTTGAAAGGTTATCGTACATGTTGGATTTGTTTGTGTTAACCATTATGTGTGTTGCGGTGGTTCTGGTTTTTAGGTTTCCGACTGTATATAAAATCAACAAGAGCACAACAACACATTTAGAATTTAGGCAATAATTTTAAAAAGCAAATAGGTGCCATGCATTATTTTAATGTTGTTACCTATAGTACCTATAGTGTCTGATGCAGAAACGATCTGTCTGTGTTTTTAAAGCTGACAATAAACACTTAAGTCAGACTCTTTATCAAGGAGTTGGATCGCCACCTCAGGGACAAAGGTTTTGACTACCGCTCTGGCGCATTTCTTATGCAAACGATTTCTCTGGCTGCCAGCGTCATTGGATCCTTTGGCGTGGAACCATTGTAATCTGTCCATTTTTCCCTAAACTACAAAATATTATTTTTATTCATTAAATGTCTACAATACCATATCCAGACTCTTGTTCATCTGGTGGTCTTTGAAAAGACAAAGCCAGCTCCCACCATCGTCGTTCAAAATGCTTTTTCCGCATTCTAGCCTCAAAATAGCAACTTCGCCGCTTGATTTTGGGATCTCAGGCGGTAAAAATTTAATTCTAACTCGTTCGGAAAGGCTTCTTTACGAACCTCGCTTCGATCCTCGCCTTCGGCTCGTGCCGCAAACTTCTCGGTTAGTAAATATAAGCCTTTGCGAACTCGTGGGAAATCTACTATTCCTTAATGCACAACTACGCAGAATAATATGTTTTTTTTTATAAATCAGACCTGCCAAAACTGACTTTTTATGTTTAATCTTTACAGGTAGAGATGACTTCTAGCAGCCAAATGAATGTTGTGCTGTAAAGATTTTGAACGTAAATATTATTTACTATAATAGCGTATATTGAATACCAGATTATCAATAAGAAGTATTTTTCCAATTTTTAGAACATTTCCTAAACATATAAAAACACAAAAGTTAAAATTAGAACAGCAGGCGAACTAATAATAATAATATTAAATTGTCTAGTAATTTTTCAAATAATTCATTTGAAAAATTACTAGAAACATAAAATGTAACTTTAATAAGTAAATGATTAAAAATTAAGTTGTGTTAATAAATAATTTTGCATATACCGATCATGTGAAACTAAAATTACATATTTAAGACCAAATGTAAACCATGACATGCAAATAAAGTTTCTGTTTTCTGATTCCGATTGTTTTATTCCTTTTTTCCTGACTGTACGAGGGTATGTATGTATATATGTATGACCATTTCGTTAGGACGCGCTATAGCCCAACGGCTAGACGGATTTTAATAAGAGAGTCCTAGTGATTTACTCTTCGATGCAGCAACCATCTGTAAATTTTAAAGAAGGCATTACCTCACACACTCAAGTCAGACTTTAGTGACACCAAAGTCAGACTTTAGTGTTTAATGTCGTCTTTAAAATTTAAAATATATGCCCTATATTTTAGTGAAAATTCAATAAGTGGAAATTTAGATCGAAAAATGTGGTTTACGTACGGGTGGCGTTCATAAGTCTGTATGTGGTATTGAAAGAAAATTTTGTCGGGTTATTTATATTTGTAATATTACCACTTGTTTGGTTTTTTATTGGAAATTATTCCCTTGATTTTAATTTTTAACCAGCACCAAATTATAGGTATGCATGCACAGACTGTACACACTAATTAAATTTATATTTTTCTTTCCTGATATCTATGCGTTACCTGATACATACCAATATTTCGGTGCTTGTTATAAAAAATCAAATTTCTATGAAGAACAACTGGAAATATTATAAAAATAAATAACCCGACTACATTTCCTTTCAATATCACATACAAACTTACGAATACCACCTGTTTACCCAATGGAGTTCATACCAAAGAGGATACGTCCAAGTTCATACCCACCCACGTGCAAGCACAAACAAGTCGGTTCCATTGCCTCCACAAAAAAACTGTCATAATCAATATATCGTAACACAAGTCTTAAGATTGACCAGAGAGTTGGCGGTCTGATACGTAGTATCTTATGGCAAAAAATATAATGATCACCAAAATATTTTTTTCCTACCCAAAATGTATAAATAAACAGCAAAATTTGCAAAAAATATCAGGGCAAGATACTGCGGTAGCTTAGGTGAAGGGTAAAGGGGGTGAGCGAAGCGAAGCCCCCTTTACCCTTCGTGTTAGGTTGAACATGTAAAAACAACAAAAAATACTTAAAACATAAGCTTAAGTACACAAAACATAAAAAGAAGTTTGGTGATCATTTATCCAAACACAATTTGGTGGACATTTATCCATTCTGGTAGTCATTTCGAATTTATTGGTAGTAAAATAGGTGCGTTTTTGGTAATCGTTTAAACATAAGCCGTATCTTATTATATGTCTGTGAAGGCAACTAACTGACCGGCGGGCGACCGCCGACCACTCGTAATGACTTTGATTGTTTACAGATGACATTGATTCCTATTTCTATCGAACAAGATACAAATTGCAAGTACAATTTTTAGGGCTCCTACGATATTCCCAAAAATACCATAATTCGGGTATTTTTGGGAATACGATAACTGGCGAAGACTTCTATCGTTATTTGGAGTTCTGTACTCTATGTGACAGATAAATCAATAATTTTGTTTGTGAAATCACGATTTATCGGTCACATGGGCTTCTCCGCCGGAAATCGTAAAACAGACCATACGAGTCATAAGCCCTCTGTTGTTCGTCATTGTTATTCTTGTCTTCGTTTTTCGAAATAATGCCGACCCAGATACATTATAATAGAGTACTGGTCTGTGCGCCGACTTTTTAAGGACTAGTTATCGTTTTATAGTTTACACTTTATTTGAATCTTACTTTTTGTTAAATCGCCGAAATTATGGGTCAAAGTAAATATTGCCTTGTGGAATCCTAAAAGGAAACATTTATTTTGAACCATAATTGACTCGATTTACGTAGACAAAGTTTAATCATTAGGACCCATTACACAATTGCGCTATCGTATTCGCACACCATCAGTATTTGCCTCAGCTTATAGCTGTAATGTAACGTACGTATAGCCATAGCCATAAATAAGGATATAATATAACAACTTTAGAAAACTAGCTGCCCAAAATATTTGTTTCTGTGTCGATCTCGCTCTTGAGTTTTCGATAATATGTTATCGTTTTGCAATTCCGTAGTCTGTGTGTAACCACACTTTAGTGTACTTTAACAGGTTTTAACGAAGTTTGGAGTTTCAATTTTGCAACACGCGCTGCTGTAATCCTTAAATTATAAAATAAATTTAATGACAATGATTCTGTAAAAATGATACTGATGGTTTGTGTATGCGTTCAGCATTTTATATGTTTTTTTTCTAGCCGTAGTGACCATCAAATTAAGTCATATAAATATATTATGTATTAGCTCACTATTAGATTCTAATAAACATACTAAATACAACTCACAAATTTTAATTCAAATAAAAACGAAATTTACAGCATCACCCATTTTTTATTTATTAGAACAGTGATATAAGAGTGCTCGAACGCGCGGTCCCAACCCAAGTGAAAGAGTCGTGAACGTAGCAGGAACTGCAGCTTGCATCGATCCCTTTGCGTTTAACTTCTGGCCTATTCGTAGACTGTATCGCCCACGCCCTCTTCAGGTGGTTTTGCTTCATGGCCTCTCCTAACTAACAGACTTGGAGTTATGACCCAAGCTATGGCTTGACTGGGGAGTCATGGCAGGAATACTGTATACGTGCTTCCCCATTGACTGAGCTCCTTTGGCGAAAACATGTCGTTGCCTTGAAAGGAGCGTGCTTGCATCTCTCGTTTAGACGTCAAGCAAGTTGGAAGCTCGCTGAGTCGCCAGCGGCTCTCAAGGAATATCGGTTTGGCCGGTCTCTTTCGACTGTCACATCCTGAATGAGCTTGCGTATGACGGTGGGTGTAATCTGCCTCGCTGTTGATTAAAAGAGAAATGGGAGAACATGTAAATCATCCAAAAATTCAAAGTGAATTGTAATTTCCCAATACGTCAGTCTATTTTTGCTGTCTAAAATGTTGTTCCACTCCATCGCTATGGAAAACATAATTCACAGCACATTCCAAATATATTATTTACATAACATATCATAGTAAACGCTCGAGCTCGCGGACCCAACCCAAGTAAAAGAGACGTGAACGTAGCTATCACCGGAGATCTCCCCAATCGTCTTGCATTTAACCTTTTAGCGCCCCGCGTCAACTCCTTTTACCATCAAAATTTCAACGGTATTGCTTGTCAATAAATGCAAAAACCGGTAAAAATTCTGCACTCTCATGGGAGGCGAGAGGTTGAGGGCCTGTTCGTAGAGCCCGCGCCCTCTTCAGGAGGTTTTGCTTACATTATTATGTTTATATTTTAAGTATATAAGATAAAACTAAACGATTACCGGTATTGAATATCACAAATCATTTAAAAACAAATTAAATTAAAAAAACATTGAAACCCAGTGACATAAAGGTACCATAACTGAGGTAATATAATGCTCCTCCATAACAAGTCACGACATTTCGCGCACTAGAAACAATGTATGGCAAAAAAGATAGCTGATCGTCTTTCAGACGTTAAAAGATTTTCCAATTTTTAAGGACACTTGCCCCCCGTTAATAAAGTAGATAACAAACTGAAATCTCGGTCACTATACGGAACGTTCCGGTCGGTCTCGTGTTTTGAGGTCGATAATAAATTACGATTTTTTAGCTAAACTTAGAAGCCGCGTTGTCAATTTATTACTTTATTTAGCTCCACACTGATCTGTATGTACATTATGTATAATCAAAATAACCTACATGTTCATAATAAAAAAGTTTTGTTTACAGTTTTAATTAAGTTAAATGGAAAGTGGCCAGGCTAAATTTAAAGATTGCTGACATAAAAAAAAACTTTGTGTTATATTTAATACTCCGTGATCTAGTGGGTTTCACGCTTGCTTCTCAGGCAGGAGGTGCAGGTTCCAATGAGATTAATAGTATTTAATTTTAAGTACATTTTACGGATGTTCTATCGGTGATGGAAAACATTCATTACTTCATAGATGCGGCGATGGGCTAGCCCCCTGGCACGTTAAATGGAGTATTGAAGAACTGGCTAAAAGTGGGCACAATTGTGCCTCTGCCACCGCGTATGGGAAATGGCGTGACGCTGTATTTGTTTTTTTAAAGACTTTGTTAGTGAACTACTTCAAATGTCAATACTTATTTATCTGATATTATAGTTTTACAATACTAGTTTAGACGAAAACACCCAGTAAAGTCGTAACGCTATATCATAGGCCCTTTTACGGTAGCTTGGAAACTTTCGTTAGTTGGGTTGTACCATTTCTTGGCAACGACACTACCAACCGCACTACCAGTAGTGTCGTTTACAACTAACGACACTACCAAGTGTATTTTGCGTTAAAATGTACAGTCAGCACAGCATAGTTCAAAAATACATTTTTTAATGATACTCAGTACATTATGAAATAAAAAGTAATTCTATAAGTTCAGAAATACATGTTTTAATTCAGCCACACCCCTTCGGACATCCCACTCCAACCCTCACTGAGCCAGCGTGGTGGAATAAGGTTTAATCTTACTCGTATCCGTATAAAGGCCAGTGCCCCTTGGTCAGAATCGTCTGCCTTATTGGGTAAGTAGTTTTTGTACCATGAAGAGTGAGGATGAGGATCAGTGACAAAGAATATTAGTTATTCCAATTACTATTTTGCATACAACTACACACCAGTAGATAGTTAGCAGCTGTGTACGTAGCAGCAGTAAGCCAGCACAAAGGACATCTAAAGAGAAGTCGGCTACGAAAGGGGGAAACGTATTCCGTTCCACGGTATAGTGAAAATTTAAAGAACACAAAGTTGCCGGTTGAACCGGCACCCGGTCGATACACGTCGATCTACATAAGGGGCTCTAGTCACGTAGACTTCATTTATCGCAAGCACGTTCCGTTACAGCAATAAAAAATTTTCTAAAATTAAATATTTAATATCGACCTGAGTGCTACACTCCGCTTTTAGATGTACTACGGCGAAAAACTTTATTTTACGTCTTGTTGCGTGTATACCGGGCTGAGCATTAATCTTTTTCTTTTATGGTCTTCTCCGAGCGAGAACTCGGCCAGTTTGTGTTGTTGCGCTCAGTAAAAACCGGTTAACCGTCGAACTATATGTATGTATGACCTATTCGTAGAAAGCCGTTGATTTCAAATAATGGGTGGTATATGTCCTACTAAATTAGTAGTTTATGTGACTGATACATAATGGAGGGCATTAAAACTCGAGAGTGGGTTAATGAAACGAGCCGAAAGCGAGATTCATAATAATATCACTCGAGAGATTTAATGCCTAATTATGTATAGTTACATACACTAGTTTATCTACACACACCTCATAAGCTCTCTTTGATGTGTTCAGGAACCGCATGTTTGACGGGCATTGTGGCATTGAGTTGTTTAGCTTGTTTTGTAGTACCAACTTCACAGACAAAGTAGGGGCGGCACGCAGGCGGGCATCTGCGTTCGAAATTTGAATGTCATAATATGTAGAAAATTTACACATTATGGTCATAATGTTCAATATTCAGATAAGAAATAAGTTTTTACAAAGTAGTTTAACATTATGCTGATCGTAACGTGCGGTTTTTGGACGCAGTAAAGAGGGTTTATGATACGTGTGTAGATAAAAGTATTTTTACGTTGTTTTGTTTATGATGATATTAGTGATGATTTTAAATCAAAATATTCAAGTAACCTTAGTTTTTAAATCCCCCCGTATTTTTAAACAGGTGCATTTTAATGTATTTCACAGTAAACTCACGTCTCCACATATAGGTGGCTAAAAAGCCGGATGCTATCAAGAAAACTGTCATAAATTCTTCCAACGAACACATAGCATATAATCTTACACGGCCAGCTCGCGTCATGGAATTAATTATGCGGGAGTGAAACAGGCGGCGGACTACTAATTTGCAAAATTGGAGCTCATAGAAAATTACGGACAGCGAGTCCCCTTAGGGGCTAAATGAAGGCACAAGAACGTACAAACACGACGGTCAAATATCAATTCGGGTCACATTTGGCTCCCGTGTTTGCCGAGATATAACTTTTCAACCGTCGGATTTCAAATAGTTTCGGACTCGTAACAGTTCCGAGAAAGGATCGCTTGTTGTAGTTGTGGGGCTCCAGGTTGATAACGTATTTGCTTGTTAATATTATGTTGCAAATTTTTCTCTGGAAGGTTTGTTATAATAAGTACGCATAGATTAATAAATAAAGGCTAGTATTTAATCGCACATCAAAAATACTGATTTGCACAACAAAAATGGATTAACAAAAATATGTTTATGTTTAAATATTTTATGTGTACTTAAGTTTATGCATGTTTTAAGTATTTTTTGTTGATCTTATATGTTCAAACTAAAACGAAGGATAAAGGGCGCTTCGCTTCTCTCAACCCCTTTACCCTTCACCTAAGCTACCGCAGCATTTTGCCCTGATATTTGCTGTGCAAATCAGTATTTTTGACGTGCATTTTAATATTTCCCATAAATAAATACCGTCGTATAGCGATGCTATTCTATAATAGGATATAGGATGCTCTAAAAGGAGTTCATTTGCATTTGATACGTTAACTTCTAAACAACACTAAATACACTAATCCACATGTGCTTTAGTTCCAAAATCCACCAGACACTGTTCTCTTTACAAATTCAAATTCCTTTAATGCAGGCTCTATCCAAATCTGATATCCCTAAACCAGGTTTACGGGTTCCTAGCAATCTCCATACTGACTGGCCGGCACTAAGCGCTGCATTATCATGCTGCAATAAGCTCCAAATCCTCAATTTGATAGCTGTCTCGGTGGAGCCTGACAGATGATACCAACGGCGGCGGCCTTTACCACGAGTGGCGCGCCATCCAATGTTACTTGACCTGCGAGTGTTCTATTGGAATTGGGTTTCGGACTGTACTCTGTCCAATCCTTTACTTACTTTTGATATTTCCTTATTGATTACATGGCAAGGTGAGTGCAAGCTGTATTGTTCATTGCAGTTGTCAAAAAAGGCATTCGGCGGACAGAGTTATAGCATAGCATATGTCGTCAATTATATAAAACATGTCAGATGTTGAAGGCTTATATTACTAATTATGTACTTAAAGACTCGCCGATATGAGAATTGTATATTTTTAGCTGTTGAATTTTATAGTAAACATTCTTTGGGTAAAAATACCAAAATTGACTTTAAAATATTATGACGTCATATCACAATGTTTACATTAGAACTGACGAATAAAACAAGCGTTTAGAAAACTCATAGAAGTTGCTGATTTGACAACCTAGTCCCAAGCCAAAGAGGTCGGGAAGGGTATTTATTTTGTATTTTTATAAAACCGCCCTAATCTGAACTTAAATAATGGCATTAAAATACTTTCATAGCATTTAATTTGAATTTACTATGAATTTACGAAGATGTAAAAAGAGGCCACGCCCCTTTCGCTTCTTGCCTAGTCGCACAATCAAGCGTGCGTGATACGTCATTATACATATTAAAAAAATAAAAGCTTTTTTTTTTATAATTGGTCAAGGCCTTCGTCTCGAAGGATCAAAATTATATACGTCACATATGGAGTCCACTCCATATGTGACGTATAAAAGGTCGTATAGGTAAATTAAATAACTGGATTAGACTAAACTTAGATGTGACTTAATTACAAAAGGTTAAAAACTATTGGACATGAACTGTATGCGGAAGCTAGACAAACGCGGCTGAAGCTGCCAACATAACAAAGATATATTAAAACTAGAAAACATCTAGTGTTGCGAACATCTTCCCGGCTTGGCCAAGATGAAAACATAACTTAACAACACAACCAATATTAATATTCAGTGGAAAGGATGCACACCTTTGTAATAGAGCGCAGATAGACACCCTTGCTAGTTTTAACTTGAACTACTCTTACCTTCCCGTCCTTAACGGCGTGTGCCAAATAAGACAATAAAGATCATTAGTAAGTTTGCTAATAGGTCTGGAATTTAAGATATCTTCAACTTGCACAAATATTGTTTGAAACCTTATTTCGCTAACACTACTGAGCAAACTACACAATTAAGATGATATTTCGTGCTTTTTACGCCACTTTCCCAGAGTCCTCCAAGCACGGGAGAGTAACTAGAAATCATATAAAAGCTCACTACTGAGCTGCTAGAATAGTCATGTACAATGCTCTGATGAGATGATGAAGCCTGTAATAAGTACAGTTCTTCTTGTTGGTTCTTGGCTCCTTTAAAGGTTTTAAAAGCATTATCACAATAAATATCTGATGGAAAATTTCTGCTATAAATGAACCTTTTGAATGCATGAAACATTCGGTGGTCATATCAGACACCAATTTAATGTGGATACGTTTTGTAACAATACAAACAAATATAAGGGCATAGCCTTTTGTTGTTATAACATTCGTCATTATGGACGGTTTTATTAAGTATGGACCGCAATAATCCATCCCTACCTTCTGAAAAGGGCGAGGTTGATTAACTCGATCATAAGTTAGTGAACCTATCAGTTGTTCTGCTGATTTAGCTTTTAATTTAAAACAAATAATACATTTGTAAAGTGTTCTCTTTACTTCTATATTGGCATTAATAATCCAATATCTCTTATTTACAGCGTGTAGCAATAATTTATGCTCATTTTCTATGATTAAATCTGTAATTACAGAATGTTTTGGCAATAAAATAGGATGCTTTTGAACATAATGCATCACAGCAAATTTAGTATATTCAGGGCCGTCTGCCATAAAGCTAAGTGCGAACACATAAAAACGAAGATTCTTACATCGTATAGTAAAACTAAAACAATTTGGAATATCATCAATAGAGAAGCAGGTGAAACCAAATCAGGAGACCGTAGCTTTTTACTTAAGATTGAAATGACATCGCGGCCGCATTTGAACAGTTATTTACAAATGTTCCAATTGTTACTACGGCTTCTTTAGACTCGCCTCCGGATCTTGCTGCATCATTTTTAAAAGACAATGTTGAAAAGTGCAATCAAGATTTCTCATTCGCATTTATTGAGCCCTATGGTATAATTAAAGCACTTAAGTTATTAAATTTGAAAAAAATCCGAGGATCTCTAGGGGAATGTCAGTGAAAATTTTTAGCTTGGTGATAGACGAACTTGCCCCTCATTTAGCTAAAATCTTCAATAAATGTGTAGATGAGAGTACTTTCCCTGATCTCATGAAACACAGCAGGCTAGTACCTTTATTTGAAAGCGGCGATAGGGGTGACCCCACAAATTTTAATACCCATCTCGGTTCTACCCGTATTGAGTAAAATATTTGATTATATTGAAGATTATATTAGGTCAGTTGCTGGCGCACTTCAATGCGCATAACATTCTCCATAGCTAGCAGTTTGGATTTACAAAATGGCGGTCGACAACAAATGCTGGAGTCATGTTAGTTAAACATATTTTTAATGTGTGGGAAGATCGTAGGGACGCTATAGGTGTTTTTGCAACCTGCCCAAGGCTTTTGACTGTGTAGACCACGAAACATTTCTCCTAAAGGTAAAACATATGGCAATAGCTCTAAGCTTATGAGATCGTATTTAGAAGGGAGGGTTCAAAAAACTAACACTGATAGGACAAAATATTCGGGTCCTCGGGTAAAGATGGGAGTCCCACAGGGATCTAATCTGGGTCTGTTCCTTTTTTTCGTGTATGTAAATGATTTTCCATTCATAGTACGGAACATATCAGAGTTAGTATTATATGCAGATGACACGTCAATGATTTTTAAAATTACAAGAAACAAATATTAAAAGGCAATGGCCATTTCATTAATTTTCTTAATTCGATTTCCTTGCTTTTTTTCGAAAAAAGAGGGTAGCCTAGCCATCATCATTAATTTGTGTCCTGCTATTTGTATTAAATTAAAATTAAATTCAGTGCATTAATGTTATAAATTTTTATTTTAAACAAGGCCTGGACCCTTTACCTACTCTGGGTATTAATATTTCTAACACACCTCGAGATTACAATTTACTAAGCACTACTCACAATGGATCTTTGCACAAAAATCAGTACCAACATGGAGCAGATGGCAACCGACTTCAACACCAGGATGTCTCGGTATGAGAAGGAGCTCCGTGAGTGCGCCACTATGTCCACATCTAGCAGCCCACTCAATGTCAACTCCCTGGCCAGCGAGTTTCTCGAGTTCAAGGCGTTCACATGGAACTGCCTTAACTTGCTGCGCAGCCAGGTTGACTTGTTGCTTGCTGGACAGGACAGGCTGGAGACTGCTTCACGTCGAAAGGTGCTCCTTCTCCATGGAGTCCCCGAAGATGAGAAGGAACAGGTGAATGATGTGACTCAAAGAATACTATCCGACCAAATAAAAGTGTCCCCTGAGTGCATCGCAAGCGCTTCAATTGTTCATCGTCTTGGACCCAAGAAGCCAGCCAAAACGCGCCCAATTCTGGTGAGATTCTCCACACTCGGTGCACGTATGGAGGTGTGGAATGGTAAAACCGCATTGAAGGGCACTGCAACCACCGTTTCAGAGTTCTTGACCAAGTGCAGACACGATGTGTTTCTTACTGCCCGGAAACACTTTGGTGTGCAGAACTGCTGGACTTCTGGAGGTAAGGTTGTCCTATTGCTTCCTGACAAAAGCAGACAGAAGGTGGAGCGTATGGCGGAGCTTCAGGTATACACCAGCAAGTTCCCTCCCTCTGCTCTGCAATCCGGGCAAAAGGTCGCCGACTCGACTCCAAAACCGGCTGAGCTAGTGCCTGTGGCTGCGCTGGCAGGTTGTGCGGCACCCGCGGCAAGCAAGCAGCGAGAAATCAGCGCTAGGCTTGCCGCCGCCGGCCAGACGAAGGCAGGAACTAAGAAGAAGTAGTGGATTGTTATTGTGTTGTTGTACTCGTGTGCAGTGCAATCTATGTCGCGTGATTTGGTCGGGTTATTTCCTGTAACTTATTGTTATTTTACGTAAAGGGTAGATATGATTCACTTTTTAGCTCGCCAAGTCATTTTCCTAAGTCATGTCAAGATTGTCAAGTCAAGCATAGTGACATTACGATTTGTGTTCTGTGATCTTATTTTTTTTATTGTACGGACGGACAAACAGCCGGATGGAACGGACGGGCAACCGGACGGTACGAACTTTAATCATTTTATGTTCGAATTTAGATTTATTTTGCTGTTTCTTTATTTTATTTTTTGTTTGTGCTGCCCGCCAACGTCTCATTCTATTGTTATATCGTATTTATTTCCATACTGTACTCATGTAAACCCAGGGTATGGCTTGGTTCGGGCTTTCTGTTTTTTAGATTGTTGAGAATTTAGATACTTTTAATTTTTTGTGATTTTAGTAGGTTTAATTGTATTTATTTTATTATTTATTTATTATATGATATTTACTTATATGAATACCTACGACTTTAGTGATAGTTACTTCTCCTGCTCTGATAGTGAAGATTCCGATAGCGTGGGAAGTGGATTGCCGTCCACGAACGACGTTTTGCCTATTGCCCTCAAACGTGTGTTTTCCAACCTCGGTAGGAACTTCAATGTCGTTCACATAAATGCTCAGAGCATTCATTCCAGTCATGCCGACCTTATCGACTCCTTCAGCGATCAGAGCATTCATGGTATTCTGATCTCCGAATCATTTCTTAAACCCTCTCTTCCATCTACCTTGTATGCTCTGCCGGGGTACAGGCTCTATCGGAATGATAGGACAGGTAAGGCTGGTGGCGGTGTTGCTATTTACCTTCGTTCCAACATTACTTGCAAAGTCATCAGCCACTCACCTAGTCTGTACTCTGGATCCGCTGAACACCTCTTTCTCGAGTTATGCCTGCATCACAATAAGGTCCTTTTGGGTGTCTTCTATAGCCCCTCTCTACTCATCGACTACTTTGATTCTTTTGAAAGCATTCTTAATGATCTATCTCCTCTTTACAGTGACACAGTTATCCTAGGTGATTTCAATACCTGTTTACTTAAAAATGATGTTCGCTCAGCCAAACTCCAGTCTATCATCAGCTCCCTAAATTTAAATATTCTTCCCTTGAGTGCAACTCACTTCCAGCCCCACTGCACCTCCTCTCTTCTAGATCTTATGATTGTTTCTAACATATCCAAGGTTGCTACGCATGGCCAACTTAATGCCCCCTTCTCCTTCCACGATTTGATTTATCTCTCGTTCAAGTTAAGGCCTCCCAAGCGCGCAGCAAAATTCCTGGATATTCGCAGTTTCAAGGGTATGGATCTCAGCTTCCTTAAGTCTGACGCCGCATCTATAGACTGGTCTCCTGTCGTCTGTAGTGAGACCGTTGATGACAAAGTCCAAGATTTCAACTCGATTGTCTTAAGTTTGTTCGACAAACATGCTCCTGTCAAAAAGGTTAGGGTCAAACATCTCCCTGCGCCTTGGCTTACCGACACCATCAAGGGTCTGATGGCCCAGAGAAACCGTGCCAAATGTAGATATAAGAAGGATCCGACGGACGATAATCTCCTTATATACAAACGTCTCCGTAATCGGTGCACCCGTCTTTGTCGAGATGCCAAACGTCGCCACATCTACGAGAGTATCGAGAGTTACTCTCCTGCACAGGTTTGGAAGTTCCTGAAGACCCTTGGTGTTGGTAAGTCCCAGGACGCAGTTGCCGTTAGTGTCGACCTCAATGGTCTCAACAAATTCTTTGCTGTCTCCCCTGTCGTGATGGACCCCTGTGTCAAGGATGCTACCCTTCGTAACTTGCGTACCAGAACGACATCCAGTTGCTTACCTTTCAACCTCAGGTCTGTCGGAGTTGGCGCAGTAAAGAAAGCTATTTTAGAAATCTCGTCCAAGGCTGTAGGTGATGACAATATCTGCTCTCAGATGCTATTCAGTGTACTCGATAATGTTTTACCACCTATAACGCATATAATTAACGCGTCGCTGAGCGAGTACTGCTTCCCAAGCCAGTGGAAAAGAGCATTAGTGATACCCCTGCCTAAAACTTCTAACTCGTCCTCCTTCAAAGAGTTCCGTCCCATTTCCATCCTACCAATCCTTTCCAAAGTCCTTGAATCAATTGTCCACTCCCAGCTGTCCTCGTACCTTTCCTCCATGGATTTACTGAACCCTTTTCAGTCTGGTTTTAGGCCAGGGCATAGCACCACCACCGCACTGCTCAAGGTAACTGACGATATCCAACTGGCAATGGATAAGAAGCAGCTCACAGTCCTGACTCTCCTTGACTTTAGCAGCGCCTTCAACTGCGTCGACTTCGATATACTTGTTGAAATCATAAAAACACTCAATGTCTCTTCACACTCGGCTCGCTGGTTTGACTCCTACCTGAGAGACCGCCAGCAGCGCATCAAGTCTGAAGAAGTTACTACGGAATGGTGCAAGCTCTCTACTGGTGTTCCGCAGGGTGGCATCCTTTCTCCTCTTCTTTTCTCAGTTTTCATCCATTCCATCTCGGATGAATTGTCTTCCTCGTATCATCTCTATGCAGATGACCTTCAAATTTATCGGCATTTTCCCCTGTGTGATCTGACTTCGACTGTAGAGGCTTTGAATGCTGACCTCGACAACATCAGGAAATGGGCTCTTTCGTATGGGCTAATAGTCAACCCGGATAAGTCTCAGGCGATGATACTGGGTACACGGCACTTACTTAATTTGTTGCAGCATAGGTCAGTTGCTCCCGTGCTTTATGACGGTACCATTGTCAAGTACAGCGAGAAAGCCAAAAATGTTGGGGTTGTTTTTGATACTCTTTTATCCTGGTCGCCCCACGTTTGTGAGGTCAGCAGACGAGTCTTTGCATCCTTTCATTCCCTTCGGCGTTTGCAGTACTTCTTGCCTAGGCAGACTAAAATCATGCTAGTTCAGACCCTTCTTCTGCCTTTAATTGACTACGCCGATGTTTGCTGGGCCAGCGCGAACGAAGATCTACTGAACAAACTCGAGCGACTTCAAAATCTCGGGATTCGGTTTATCTTCGGTCTCCGCAAGTACGATCACGTATCCCAATATCGCAGGGAATTAGGCTGGCTCCCGATCCGACTTCGTCGTGATATGCACATTCTCTCCTTCCTCTTCAATATTTTGAGAAATCCGCGCTATCCCGCATATCTTCGTGAACATTTTGAGTTTCTTTTCTCTGGGGATAGACTTCGGAGATCTCACACGGTGTCACTTTTGTCAATTCCTCAGCACAACACTGTTGCTTACGAGCACTCGTTTAGGTTAAGGGCAATACGTTTGTGGAATGCACTTCCTTGCGCTATTAGGGAATGCACATCCTTGTTCTCTTTTAAGAAAAAGTTGAAACAGCATCTCCTCTCTTCCGCATAGTCGGTATCTTATAGTATGTATGTGTATCTATGTATTTATTGTATTCTATTAATTTATTTTATAGTATGTGTAGGATGTATTGTGATTTATTTGATAGTATATTGACTTTATTTCTTTCTTTTAAATCTTAATTGTACACTAGGACTACCTCTCTATAAATATTTTTTCCTTTCCTCACAGGTTAGCTGTAAGAAATTTCTTTTTAGAAATAAGCTCACCTTTGCATATTGTTCGTTGTATTTTTTCCATTGTGTTTTCTGTGCAATAAAGAATTATTATTATTATTATTATTTCCTACATAACTGCTTAGCCTGATAGTGTTAGTTTTCAGCCACGCAAGAACAATTTGTAAATCACAAAACAATATGACTATCTTGTTGTCCTTATCTATAACACGCAAATAACTAGGCTGTCGGCTGATTTTGAACCATCGCAGAACCCAAAAAGTTGGATTAAGCTTGCACCACATAGACTCGCATGGCGCGGCAGCTCCACAGTATCAATGCTCTGCAGTCCTGATACGAGTTCCTCCCAGTCTACTGATAAGGTACGCGAAATAGGTATGTCCCAGCCAATGCCAGTAAGCCATAGTCTTTGGAGAATTAATTTGCAGGAAACAGGTATGGGACCTACTATTCCTAATGGGTCAAAGACCCTGCTAACAAAGCTAGTAATTTCTTGTTTTGTATGTTGTGTCTTTTTGAAGGGGCTTCAGGCACTGATATTTAAATACGTTTTAGTGACATCTAAAACTAATCCGAGAGTTTTCAATACGAGTTTATCGGAATCTAACTCAATTTTGTCGAAGTGCTGATACTGTATGGGAGTGTCCGAAAAATCATCCTGATTGTTTGAGCACCATTTGTGCAACGTAAAGCCACCTAAGGACAATAACTCTATTAGTTCCTGTTTCATCTTAATCAAAGTGTCCAAATCGTCTTTATATAATCGATATTTTGGCGTAACACAGACGCAGCAAATGGCAGCCAAAGCTATAGATTAACTCGATAAGACACCGAGTTGCTAAATATAACGATGATTTTAAGCCATTCCATTTAATACTTTAATTAGGGCTTTCCCTCTACAAAATTGTTTGCAAACCTCTATATTTTTCATCTATTTATTACGCACCAGAACATTTTACGAATGTCTGCAATCAAAACATACTTTTTAAACCGAAAAAGCAACAAAATGTCAAAAAACTCTGATTATACCATAGGACAATTAAACAATGTGTCATTGAAAGATACCTTTTTATCTTTAGTACGCATAGACCCTCAAAGACGACCCTCAATGGGGTGGTTTTGCTATTGGTATCTATTACAACACGGTGTTGTAACGGCATTAAAGGCTAAGGTCGAGCCACCGCTATCAGTAGCTATGATCGTCTATTTTATATACCCCAAAAAGAGATGTCCCGATTCAGCTGTAAAAATTGTAAGTAAGAATGATAAGTCTGAATTCCTCGTTCGTTGAGAAGTTCGTTAGGCGTACAATAGTCGAACAGAAAGTTGGTTCAGGAAGCTACAGTTTCAAGTTAGACAGAGAAAGCATATATGCTCGCAAGCCGGTATTTCGCATCAGTTAGCGGTGTATTGCGCCAGGTCGATCGTTGTTGTATTTTGTGTGATGGTTCGAACTTTTGCAATTCCTACCAAACTATCCGTTGCCCATATCAAAGCCCTCTGACTATCTCCCGAGACT
The DNA here is from genome assembly GCA_949825045.1 of Argyresthia goedartella. Taxonomy (NCBI): domain Eukaryota; kingdom Metazoa; phylum Arthropoda; class Insecta; order Lepidoptera; family Argyresthiidae; genus Argyresthia; species Argyresthia goedartella. The sequence goes on along the minus strand of OX463812.1, from coordinate 25,459,061 downwards.
TTAATATAAATCTTTATAAGCTATAAGCCTTTAAATCTCTTAAGAAAATCATCGGATTTTCCGAACTCCGCCCATCGAATGTCGGCAACTTCTGTGTCATTTTCACTATTCATGTTTGACGTTTTTCTACCGATTGTTCAAACGTCTCTAGTTCCTGTCTGTCAGTCTGTCTGTGCGAAGTATTACTTGTACTACTTGAACCCCTTTCAAAACTGTCTAATCTATTCACTATTTCAGATAACAATTGAGTCACCTGTCCTGACGACATTTCACTTGTCTGCGAAAGTGAATCGTCTTGTACTACCCGACTAACGTTTTTTCTAAGCCGGCCGGCCATTATTCCTGAACACTAAACCGTCGTAGCTCGTCCGAAGAATTGTGAAAACAATGCCCCTTTTTTTGCTTATTTCTTACTTACAAAACTGAACTGTTTAAAATCGTTTCTACGTTGTGTTATTTTTAAAAGTAACGCGTTAGACCTTAATTCTTTTAGAATATCTAGGTATCAGACTATCTAGGATATCCTTCGGTCTCGGCACCAGAAACTCTGTAACGGCATTAAAGGCTAAGGTCGAGCCACCGCTATCAGTAGCTATGATCGTCTTTTTTATCTACCCCAAAAAGAGATGTCCCGATTCAGCTGTAAAAATTGTAAGTAAGAATGATAAGTCTGAATTCCTCGTTCGTTGAGAAGTTCGTTAGGCGTACAATAGTCGAACAGAAGGTTGGTTCAGGAAGCTACAGTTTCAAGTTAGACAGAGAAAGCATATATGCTCGCAAGCCGGTATTTCGCATCAGTTAGCGGTGTATTGCGCCAGGTCGATCGTTGTTGTATTTTGTGTGATGGTACCATTTATTTTTTGTATATATGGGCGCTTGGAACTTCTTTTAGTGGTCGACCACAATTTATAATATTTGTTTGGGATATCGTATAGATATCCGTCGTAGTTTTACGACGTGAGTACTCAATGATATTTCATGTGCTCGCTAGTAGCGGCTAGTGGTGGTTCCAATTATATATTTAGTTCACGGCAATAACGATCCAAATAGACCGGTTTACACAATTGCGATTTGATTTTCCGAAATGGGTTTGAACTAGCGGTTACCTCAAAAGGTCCGTAACGTTTTGAAACCTTCAACTCCGCGCAATTTGAGCTGGATGTTATCGAAACGTTGTCATTAGCGCTTTAGGAGATCTAACCCTCACCATAGCGAAGTGCATAGTTCGATAAATACCGAACTATGAATTCCACTTACCTCAGCACGTCCTCGACTGAACCTAATCATATATATTTGACTCAGCCTACACAATTAGACCTCCAGCGAAATTTACATTTAATTTAAAGATGCAACTTGAATCCAAACTGACCCAAGGCAAAGCAAAACAAACTACCCGGACCTAAACAATGAACTTTAGACTGTAATTTTCTCTTCGCGCGTCCCCGACAACACTCAAATGTCAAAATATCAACAGGATAGGTTATCTGTGTTGACACCGGTTTAACTTTGTTCTGAATATGTTATTTCCATCCGCGGAACCTCATCGATCAAACAGTCTCCCTATGCCCTGCCAACCTAGGATTAGCCGCAACTAAACTCCTGTCTAGCCTAGTCTAAAATCCTAGTGTTATACCACGTCCATTATCGACACCACTCGAAAATGGTTGAGTTTGATTTGAATTTGCTTGTATGTTTAATGACTGTGTGTGTGGGAATTTAAAAACTCGCTACTCGAAAGGAATGAGGAGAGGATTAGCCCGCGAATATCCTAAGAGCCAATCCAGGAACCCTATGGTGAAGGAAAAAGGAATTTAGGGTCTCTCCAAGCCCAGACTCAGACTCAGATCAGTTACCTACAAGTTCTTATCTAACGACCCAAGGATAGTTTTGGAATTTGGGGTAGGTTGATATAAAGGATAGGAACCGAGGTATATCTCGGCGCTTCAGACACTCACGAAAATCCACTGTAACTTCGCAATCACAATTCGTCCAGTTTCGACGCGTAAAACGGCAGACCAAACTGTTTAGAATTTGTTGAAAGACGACTGTCACAGTAGCTAGACGCTGAGACTGAATTAATTCCCTTCCCCCGCAATCGTATTTATACACCCCACATGTCTAAAAAAAAATGGCGTCCTTTGCGAACACGCTCTGCCCAAGCGAAGCTTCTAATCACTAACTACACAGGGTCTAATTTCAACCATGCCATGCAGATCCGCCGTTCTACAAATTGTGTGTACGCATATTCACTATGATCAACCGTAGGTTATCACTCAAATCATTTGGTACTGCCGATACACAGAATCTGTTGATCGCTGACCATAAAAGCTTGTTGCGATTAATTAAGCCTTCCCGACCGCTAGCGCGCTAGACAAAGACCACTAGAATGATATTCAAACCCGCGGTGTCAAACTCGCCATGTCGTAATAAACAAACGCAATTGTATATTTGCAGTCAACATAATAGCTTTCTCCGTATCGTTCCATAATAACCTTCCATTATTTAGTTATTCATAATTTATTCAGCGCGCAGCCAAATCGGCTCTGATCCCTACACATCTCGCAGGAATGCGACAAAAAAACCTGACCTGAACTCTGTTCCTGGAATCATTCCCACGCGCTCGGCTTATTGTTTTTGCCACCTTACCCTGAGCTACTCAAAAACCCAAACGTTATAAGAACCGATTCTCGTATTCAAAACAGAGCGGCGATGGGCTAGCCCTCTGTCACGCAAAATGAAGTATCAAATGTACTGACTCTCGTGTACCATTACAGCCCCCTCCCAGACCTTGAGACACTGTTTATCTCAGTTAAACATGGCGCAAGGATCTCATTACCACTATGCTACCCATGCTTTGTCCATATCTACTCTATATGTACGGACATCTCAAATCATGTACACAGACCGATGAATCTGTCAATTATGTATATAATATTTACACAACTCGATTGAGCTCTCTACTGTCTTATCTTATTTATCTATCTAACTATACAACCTCGCTTACCCGCAACTTATCCTAATTCGTATTACTATATATATACATTTTTTTTTGTTTTTTTTTTTGTTTTTGTTCCTGTCTAAACCATGCAAGATCCTTAAATCTACAAAGTTGTTACTCAAATTTACAGCTTACAGCTTAATTATATAACTTTTATACACTATCTTATTTATCTACGCCCTTATTCGTCCTCACATAATACCTGGCTATATTTGTAGTATTGAAGTTACCCAATATCTCATTTGAAACCGGATCTACTAAAGTATAACAGTTCGGATATACCACTGCCGAAATAACATAAGGCCCTTTATATAACAATGAAAATTTCCGCATGATTGTTCTTTATTTGAATGCACAAAAGTTTTAAATTTCACATAATCACCTATACGATAGACTTCTAACTTACGCCGTTTGTCTGCCTGTCGCTTACGTCGTTCACTAGAACTTTTAGAGTTTTCTATCGCTACATTCCGCACCTGTTCCGTATCTCGCACACTATAACCTAATAACCATTCATCGCCTAATTCCTTGTCAATAGTTAACGGTTCCCGCCTACCAAACGCTAACTCATTAGGCGCAAAGCCTGTGCTTGTGTGTTCGATATTATTGTAGCAATTTTGAATGTCCGGTAACACGTCGACCCAACTACGATTACTTCCGCCGCAATAAGTTCTAATTAGTCGACCTAGCTCGCGATTCACTCTTTCTACGCTATTAGAATTTGGACAATACACCGACGTATGAGTGACCCGAATCCCTAGCTGTTTAAGACCAAATTCCCAAACTTTCGATATGAACTGTGGTCCTGAGTCCGTAATTATAGTTGCGATAGGTATTTCCCTATGAAATCTCTTTGTACAAGCGAGCACGCTCCTACCTGTCGCTTTTCGCATTGGATATAATTTTATTACTTTACTGTACACGTCTTGAATCACATATATATATTGATATCCGAATTTACCTACGGGCAATGGCCCATAAAGTCCGAGAAAACTTTCTCACCCAACCTTTCCGCCAACACCGGTGTACAAGGACCAACGGTATTGTTAGTACTTGGTTTGACCTTTTGACATATGTCACAACTTCTTATCACCGTGCTAATCACCCTACTCATATGAAGAAAATAATATCTGTCCTTCATCAGTGCTAATATTTTATATCTGCCGTAGTGACCTATTTCTTCATGTATGTGTAAAATTAGTTCCTTCTGTAGTGATTTCGGAATTACTAACACCTGTACGTTCCGCTTCGGCACGTGAAAATATAACGTATCACCTACTAGCTTGTAATTATCAAACCCTCTCGTTTCCGTATCTACCACCCTACGTCTGATACAACCGCTAATTCGATTTAACCGCTCATCTTCGCTTTGTAATCTCGCAATGTCCCGTAAACTCGAAATAACACTTGCGGTATTCGATGCCTGAAACCAGAATATTCCCGGCTGAACATTCATACTGTCATTCATGCCTCCAGGTCCTGCTATTTGCCTGCTTAGCGTGTCGGCAATTTGATTATCAGTCCCTCGCACAAATTCTGTGTCGTAATCGAATTGCTCTAAAAACATAACCCACCTAGTTACGCGTGCCCCAATAAAGTCCACGACTTAATGAACGTCAAACTTTTATGATCAGTTCTAATAATAACTTTTTCTTCCCGCAAATATATCTCAAATCGCTTTAAAGTGTATATAACTGCATACATTACCTGTTCGCTGACAGACCATCTAGTTTGAGCTCCCTTAAATGCCTGCGAACAAAACCCTATAATTCGTTCCTGGCCCAAATCACCTAATTGATAAACAAAGCCCCCAATTCCTATAGCGCTGGCGTCGCATTGGACATAATACGTTTTTCCCGCCAATGGCTGACTCAATATTATACATTCTGAGAATTGGTTTTTTATCTCGTCATAAGTACTCTGCACCTGCGCACTCCAGACGAACTTGACTCCAGACCGTAATTAATTGTACAAGGGCTGTGTTAACGTTCCAAAATTTTTTTATTAACCCCCGAAAGTAATTTATGAACCCCAAAAACGCCCTCAATTGCCTGACAGTTCTGGGTGACGGATATAATTTAAGTGTTTCAATTTTGTCCGGGTCCATTTGCAAACCTTGTGTTAGACAAAATATGCCCCAATAACTTGACTTTTTTTTGTGTGAACTCGCATTTTTTTAGTTTGCATGTGAAGCCCGCGTCTTTCAATTTACTCAGAACCGTGTCCACTTGAGACAAATGATGATCGAAGTCACCCTCAGTTAAAATCGCCAAATCGTCAACAAAATTTAAACAATATGACCTAACCTCTGGCCCTAAAATTAAGTCCATCGCCCTCGGAAATGAACCCACACTGGTTTTCAACCCCTGAGGTAAAACGTTGTAAACATAACTTCTACCTTGATATACAAAACCCGTGTATCGTTTAGATTCGTCTGATAATGGTATAGAAAAATACGCATCTTTGATATCAATAACCCCTATGTAATTTATCCGGCGACCCGATTAATATCTCACTCATTAAAGGTGTAGTTTCAACTTCCACAACCATTCCCGTGTTTAATTGTCGCGCATCTAGCAGTATACGGACCCCCCCGACTTCTTTAGTGCACAAGTCAATGGATTGCTGAAATCCGTAGACTGCCTGCTAATAATACCTATCTGTTCCATTTCTTTCAAACGTTTTGTTACTGTATCGCGATATGCGAACGGTATGGGATAGCTTCGTTTTACGAAAGGCGTTTCATCTCTCATTTTTATCTCATGTATATATTTATTTGTTCGACCTACCCTATCGCTAAACAACTCTGCATGTTTATTTAACGCCGACAATAACTTTGTTTTGTGTTCAACAGGTATTGATGAATTATTCACATATTCCTCTATCATATTTCTACTGGTATCTTGATTCTGTACTCCCATTGTACAACAGCAAGAATCCTGATTAGGACCAGTACCTAATGGTATTTCACACATCCGCCCGGCGCTTCGTATAATTAGCCTCTTATTTCCCTCACACATTAAACTGGCTCGCGTCTGTTGTATAAAATCAAACCCTAAAATTAAATCATTAGGCACCCTTGTTAATACTAGCATTGGAGTATCGATAACGCATTCACCTATTGTTAATGGTAACGTAACTAACTTATCAACCCTTTTTTTACTGACCCCGAACGCACCTGTGATTCTCAAACTTGGAATCGGTATTTCCGTCGGTTTTCCCAAATGCCTGCATACTTCATCGTACACTCTCCGACTAATTACACTGATTTCGCTCCCCGAATCAATCAAACTCCTTACAACAATATTCCCAATACGCACATCTATCTCAGGTAATGTCAAGGTACTACATAAATCGCGCCCACACTCAGTCGAATCGTCGTCTCTGAATATCGTATGTAAACGCCTGTCATCGCGGCCTATACAATTCAATCTCGATTTTCCATCTAAACACACGGCATATCCGTGCGCTTTATGCGCCAATAATTGAATAAATTCATTCACACCCACGTTCGAATCCAAATTACACAATTCATACAGTCTATGCTTTTTTTAAATTTGATCGGCTGTCCATCCAAACCGTAATAAATATCTGAGCGCGAACGACCCGCGCGAGTACACTAGTTTTTTGAACTCTGATTTATCGCATTATTCCTGCCACTTGAACTTTGCCCTGCCTCTGTATTATCTGAACCATCATTTCCCCTTTGGAACCCTATTGCCTTGAAACTAGCCTGAGGCTGTCTACCTCTACCGCGAAAATAACCGCGAGCGCGCATCCCAAATTCGTTTCGTGCCTTTGTTCCCGCGTTATAATTATTCCTACGACTCACCGCGTTATATTGCATCGTATTTACCCGCATAGCACGATAATGCCCACGCATGTAGCTATTCCGCCTTACGTTGTTCGTATTCATTGTCTCCGAACTCTGCAACGCACTTAATTCCCCATCGACATTCCGTTCTAAATGCCGAAGGAACTCGACCGCATCTCGTATAGTCATTGGTTCCTTTCTAGCAAAAAACGCTACCTGAATATCACGCGGCAACTGTCTGAAAATCGTGTTGATTTTCTCCGTATCAGTAAACGGTATCGTAAGCTCATATATGCTATTCAATTGAGAGGCAAAGAATTCTTCCATACTTTGACCTTTCTTGGAATCGAACTTCGCAGTTAGGAATCTTTGTTTAATTAATTCCTGTTCATTATCACCCCAGAATACCTCTCTGAAATCTTTTTCAAAATCCGAATAAGTTCGCCATGAGTCTCTGTATATGCTTATTCGAACTTTTGCAATTCCTACCAAACTATCCGTTGCCCATATCAAAGCCCTCTGACTATCTCCCGAGACTTTAATATAAGCCTTTAAATCTCTTAAGAAAATCATCGGATTTTCCGAACTCCGCCCATCGAATGTCGGCAACTTCTGTGTCATTTTCACTATGCATGTTTGACGTTTTTCTACCGATTGTTCAAACGTCTCTAGTTCCTGTCTGTCAGTCTGTCTGTCCGAAGTATTACTTGTACTACTTGAACCCCTTTCCAAACTGTCTAATCTATTCACTATTTCAGATAACAATTGAGTCACCTGTCCTGACGACATTTCACTTGTCTGCGAAAGTGAATCGTCTTGTACTACCCGACTAACGTTTTTTCTAAGCCGGCCGGCCATTATTCCTGAACACTAAACCGTCGTAGCTCGTCCGAAGAATTGTGAAAACAATGCCCCTTTTTTTTGCTTATATCTTACTTACAAAACTGAACTGTTTAAAATCGTTTCTACGTTGTGTTATTTTTAAAAGTAACGCGTTAGACCTTAATTCTTTTAGAATATCTAGGTATCAGACTATCTAGGATATCCTTCGGTCTCAGCACCAGAAACTCTGTAACGGCATTAAAGGCTAAGGTCGAGCCACCGCTATCAGTAGCTATGATCGTCTATTTTATCTACCCCAAAAAGAGATGTCCCGATTCAGCTGTAAAAATTGTAAGTAAGAATGATAAGTCTGAATTCCTCGTTCGTTGAGAAGTTCGTTAGGCGTACAATAGTCGAAAAGAAGGTTGGTTCAGGAAGCTACAGTTTCAAGTTAGACAGAGAAAGCATATATGCTCGCAAGCCGGTATTTCGCATCAGTTAGCGGTGTATTGCGCCAGGTCGATCGTTGTTGTATTTTGTGTGATGGTACCATTTATTTTTTGTATATATGGGCGCTTGGAACTTCTTTTAGTGGTCGACCACAATTTATAATATTTGTTTGGGATATCGTATAGATATCCGTCGTAGTTTTACGACGTGAGTACTCAATAATATTTCATGTGCTCGCTAGTAGCGGCTAGTGGTGGTTCCAATTATATATTTAGTTCACGGCAATAACGATCCAAATAGACCGGTTTACACAATTGCGATTTGATTTTCCGAAATGGGTTTGAACTAGCGGTTACCTCAAAAGGTCCGTAACGTTTTGAAACCTTCAACTCCGCGCAATTTGAGCTGGATGTTATCGAAACGTTATCATTAGCGCTTTAGGAGATCTAACCCTCACCATAGCGAAGTGCATAGTTCGATAAATACCGAACTATGAATTCCACTTACCTCAGCACGTCCTCGACTGAACCTTATCATATATATTTGACTCAGCCTACACATTAGACCTCCAGCGAAATTTACATTTAATTTAAAGATGCAACTTGAATCCAAACTGACCCAAGGCAAAGCAAAACAAACTACCCGGACCTAAACAATGAACTTTAGACTGTAATTTGATCTCTTCGCGCGTCCCCGACAACACTCAAATGTCAAAATATCAACAGGATAGGTTATCTGTGTTGACACCGGTTTAACTTTGTTCTGAATATGTTATTTCCATCCGCGGAACCTCATCGATCAAACAGTCTCCCTATGCCCTGCCAACCTAGGTTTAGCCGCAACTAAACTCCTGTCTAGCCTAGTCTAAAATCCTAGTGTTATACCACGTCCATTATCGACACCACTCGAAAATGGTTGAGTTTGATTTGAATGTGCTTGTATGTTTAATGACTGTGTGTGTGGGAATTTAAAAACTCGCTACTCGAAAGGAATGAGGAGAGGATTAGCCCGCGAATATCCTAAGAGCCAATCCAGGAACCCTATGGTGAAGGAAAAAGGAATTAAGGGTCTCTCCAAGCCCAGACTCAGACTCAGATCAGTTACCTACAAGTTCTTATCTAACGACCCAAGGATAGTTTTGGAATTTGGGGTAGGTTGATATAAAGGATAGGAACCGAGGTATATCTCGGCGCTTCAGACACTCACGAAAATCCACTGTAACTTCGCAATCACAATTCGTCCAGTTTCGACGCGTAAAACGGCAGACCAAACTGTTTAGAATTTGTTGAAAGACGACTGTCACAGTAGCTAGACGCTGAGACTGAATGAATTCCCTTCCCCCGCAATCGTATTTATACACCCCACATGTCTGAAAAAAAAATGGCGTCCTTTGCGAACACGCTCTGCCCAAGCGAAGCTTCTAATCACTAACTACACAGGGTCTAATTTCAACCATGCCATGCAGATCCGCCGTTCTACAAATTGTGTGTACGCATATTCACTATGATCAACCGTAGGTTATCACTCAAATCATTTGGTACTGCCGATACACAGAATCTGTTGATCGCTGACCATAAAAGCTTGTTGCGATTAATTAAGCCTTCCCGACCGCTAGCGCGCTAGACAAAGACTACTAGAATGATATTCAAACCCGCGGTGTCAAACTCGCCATGTCGTATTAAACAAACGCAATTGTATATTTGCAGTCAACATAATAGCTTTCTCCGTATCGTTCCATAATAACCTTCTATTATTTAGTTATTCATAATTTATTCAGCGCGCAGCCAAATCGGCTCTGATCCCTACACATCTCGCAGGAATGCGACAAAAAACCTGACCTGAACTCTGTTCCTGGAATCATTCCCACGCGCTCGGCTCGTATTCAAAACAGAGCGGCGATGGGCTAGCCCTCTGTCACGCAAAATGAAGTATCAAATGTACTGACTCTCGTGTACCATTACAGTGTGGTATGAAATATATTGGGTCTTTGTCAAGATCATATCTATCTATTTCAACATACTCTGCCTAATTGAGTTTTAACAAATTCATCAATGAAGGCCTTGCATTGACCAAAGAGCTCCACTTCTATAAGTAATTTCTTCTCTAAATTTATAAAGCGCTGTACGGCGAACCTAAACGAATCACCAAGGGTGTCGCTAATATCCTGCAACTCTACTTTCAGTGGTAATAAGACTGTGAATTTGACATATCTTTTCCCAAATAGGGTAGCAGAGGCACAACATAGTCATGTAATTCACAATGACATGGTTTTTCTCAGATGGGGTAGCAGATCCACTATTGACATGTCACAATTTTTGACAGATGTCACTATTTTTCACAGCTGTCACAATTTTATAATATTTCTAGTTATTTTGACCTCATTCACAGCTGTGACCCAAAATCGCGAAAACTGTTAAAAATAGTGACATCTGTCAAAAATAATAACAGCTGACAAAAAAGTGACAGCTATCAAAAATAGTGACACCTGCCAAAACCAGAGACAGCAGTGAAAATAAGTGTCAGATGTCAAAAGTTTTATGAAGGTAAGAAGGATATATTATGTGAAGATATGCCTCTACCACCCCATCTGAGAAAATACAGGCTATTGCGACTTACTTATCTATGATACCTCTTTTAAAAAAGCTCAGGTTGTTGTGACTTGCATGGTTACGCTGTGACCATGCCACCCCATTTGGTAAAACACAGACGACCTCTGTAGCGCTGCGGTTGTGGCTCTGCCTGCCATGCGAGAGGTCCCGGTTCGATCCCCGGCTGGGGATAAAGAAAAATAAATCCCTAGGACTCGGATGTTTATATGTGTGTGATGTCGCTGTTTCTAGTTCCTACGACACAGGGTATCCTTGTGTGGGGCCAGAAGCAATGTATGTGCTTTTATATAAATGTTATGATATGTTCTGCATTTGGGGAAAAGGGGCGACTTATAACTTATCCTCAGACCCTCTTATCGTTGAACCACCAGGAAAAGGAAAACCTGGTGCTTATAAAGTGCTTACTTACTTCTTTCTACTCAGTATTATATTATCAGTTACTTATTATAAGTATGTAAGTAAGTAGATGAAAAATCAGGCTTTTGTACCGCGAATTTAATGTTCGATGCAAAATAACCTGCTAAGTTATCAGATTTACCACGGTTAAAAACCTGCTCAATTATAAATGATACCTACTCGAAAACACTTGAAACGACTGATTCTCCTTGCACAATGGACACACTAAGGATCGAATGACGTCACTAGTTGACTGTCTTAGCGGAACCGAGGTTAAAATTTCGAGTGCAGCGTGATATGAAGATATTTAGAGATGTGAAGATATTTAGAGAATTTTAATGTGAAGATATGTTTAGATCGTACATCGGAGTCGTATTCTGCTTATCTTCGTAGCAACGACTACGGCGTAGCAAACGTAGAGAACTATTGCGTATGGTGTACAACATTTTCCCAGATTTTAGACGCTGAGCTAAAATTTTATGTCACCAAATCATCTTTGATGAATAGAAAATCCATAAAACGCAAAAATGATTTCTTATGTACGGATTTCTGTTCGGATTTCCGGCCTTACTCCTCTACATGTCGCATTTCTCAACCGATTTTCGTGATATTTTTCGAGCAGGTTCGATAATTATGTGGATATTTTTCGATTAATATTTTGGATTTTTTCAAAATGGCGAAGACATGGGGTAACAAAGTTATTGGCGCGGGTACTTGTTATTTATTTTTATTATAATTCCACTTGTTTATCCGATAAAGTTGAAAGGGTCGGAGGGGTATGAGGGAGTGGAAAAAAAAAACGCAAATTTCCTCTATCACTCGCGAGGTCCACTGCTCACAGAGTCACTAGTTAAGTTGAATGATAGGTCACCCGGAGTCCGGCTAGCAGAACTTAATGACCTTCCGCAAGGACAATTCGTGGAGTCGTCAACATTATGGCGACATCTGTGATTAGTGCGAGATATTTGGTGTCGTGAAATAATATAAAGACAAAAATTTGGACAACCCAACTTACGCATATATTATATATGTGAGTATATAATATACGTGCGCATAATATATGTCACTAAAAACTGAAGAAGAGTAAATAAAAGAGCAAGCACCATAGTGACAGATTTATAGTTCCTCTTCATAGTTGTTTTAACTTCGTTCTTTGTTTTCTTATTGAGTGTAATTAAAACGCTTGATATAAAACTATACTTTGAGTTTTATTTTTACTTCTGCTGAGCGCTCATGACGTGGCCATTTGTGGTCAAGATCATCGTACTGCCAGAAGGACCAGTTAATTTTCATACAAATCACGTACTACCAGTAGGACTTCAGGGCGCTTCGGCATAAATAGGACGTTTCGCGTATAGAACCCATCCTTCCGAAAGCGGTTCCAGCAGGACAAATCCTCGAACGACCTATCATTAAACCAATGAAATCCTTTTACAATTTGACGTGACTGTGGGATGATTGCATTTGTGCAGCATTGGCTATCCCATATTGGAAACACGCGATATATTTTTTACCACACTATTGTCCAAAGATCTCTATCTACTCCCGGTCTATTGAAGAACAGTCCAACACAATCTGGTGGTGCCAATTTCAGAGCCGACCGCCCGCGCCCACGTGAGAAACATGGACGTTATGATTGACCGTGACGGGCGGGGGCGTATGAATATCGGATATACCTGCAGTTATTGCCAGGTAAATATCAGATAATGTCCCGTCATAAATGTATCGTGTGTTATATATGTTACCGGCAATCTGTATGATTCTATTGGTTTAATTTGTTTAAAACTAAATTACATGATTGGCTCATCTGTCGTTGTTTCTATTCTATCAATGAGTATCTTAATAGAGACAAATTTTTTAGAACTATAACTGACTTACTTATGACATTGAAGTGTGAATTATGTATTTTTCTGATAAAATGTTAGAACTATTTAATTTAATTGAAGTGTGAATTATACATTTTATAAAATGTTAGAACTATTATTTTAATTGAATAATGTGATGACTTAAAATTAATTTCTTATAATCAATATTTGTACGCCTGAAAAGGCAGATTTTTGCGATGAAAATGTATAAAATTAAGATCCAATATTGTTACCAAAAATCATGCAAATAAACTTATGTGATTTGATTTGATTTAGGCAATATATATGTCACCGTAAGATAGACAAAACCGTTAATTGATAAATTAATGTTTTTCTCTCGTATTTTGGTCAACTATCGACAGATAGTAGACTGTAGCGTTAGTTGATCAACTAACGCGTTAGTTGATCAACTAACGCGTTAGTTGATCAACTAACGGTTAAAACTGTTAAATAGTAAACTGGTTTAAACTTGAATTGCAAACGAAATATCAGGGCAAACACTGCGGTAGCTTAGGTGAAGACTAGAGGGGGCGAGCGCAGCGAAGCCCCCGAATAGTCTTTGTGTTAGGTTGACATGTAAGAACAAAAGAAACGTAAATTCTAAACGCTGTCGGTCTGGTTTACTATCTGTCGATAGTTGATCAACTACCGCGTTAGTTTATCAACTAACGGTTTTGACTCTTCCGGTAGCATATATATATATAAATACCTGGGGCGTTCAGGCAGTTTTTGAAATATTATTATTATTAATGTCCATTAAATACTCTAAATACCTAAATAATAAATAAATATAATGTGCAGGGATTATATATAATACCTAGTTGGCAATGTGAAATATAAATAGATTTTGGCAGTAGTAACACTGCGGTAGCTTAAGTGAAGGGTAAAGGGGGTAAGCGAAGCGAAGCCCCCTTTATCCTTCGTGTTATGTTGAACATGTAAGAATAACAAAATACTTAGTTTTGAGTATTTTCTGTGTTAGGTTGAACATGTGAGTACAACAAAAAGTACTAAGTTTTAAGTAATAGCGCAGATACGCCATCTAGCGATAGGAAGCTGAGACTTCTCCACTGCCCATAAGAAACATTATTTGATTTATTGGCTGTTTCTCTGCGTTTCTTCGGCTCGTTTCATAAACCCACTCTCGAGTATTAATGCCCTCCATTATGTAGCAGTCACATAAACTACTATTATGTGTACTCAAATAATATCTTTCTTTTGCTCTTACATGTTAAACTAACACGAAGGAAGCCCTCTTTGGCCGCCTTTACCCTTCACCTACCCTGACCCATCACTTTGTCCTGATATTTAAGGTGCAAATCAGTGCAAAAAATATATGAGGTATTGAAAGAAAATATAGTCGATTTATTCGTTTTTATTAGTTTTTATAATGACTCCACTCGTACATCGGATAAATTTCAAGGGGTCCGAGGGCTATGTAGTTGAAAAATAATGGAAAAAAACTCAAATGTTGCCTTGCTTGCTAGGTCTACAGCTCACAGATCCACTGGTGATATGTTATCTATATTGTTTTATAAGTACTACCTATACTACACTAAACTGAATACACCATCGCCAAAAAAACATTAAAAAAACCACCAATGCGTACCCATAACTGGATTTAATACTCACCACAACACACATACTTTCAACATATGTTAATAGGACGCAACTCAGTCCAGCGAGCAGTGACAAATTGCGTGAGGCCTCACGCAAACCCTTAGCACATAGCGGGATGATTTTTCAATCCGCAGCCATTATCTAGCGATTACAAGGGTGGGTCCGACAGGACTTGCCTGTTTTTGCGTATTTCAGACCGCGCCGGGTTAGGGGTGGTAACGACCCGCGCCATGATTTATTGACGGCCGTTGACGGTCTCAGTGGCAAGCCATTTATTTTTTAAACCTTATTTTTATCTAGGGCTTTTTTTGCGGCGAGATTTTGTGGAAATTGGCGGCGCTGTCGCGAAATAGCTTGCGCATGTGAAAGATAAACTTGCCCGAGAAAATTATGTGTAGTACCTATCTATAAATAAAGAAACGACGTATTGCAAATGTGAGCATTATTTATGCCAAGGGAAATGACTATTCAAATCTGTAAAATAAAATCAGCTTTGATTAGGCAACAAAATAGAGAAGTACTTCTGCCTCTCCTCATAAAACTAAATAACTTCTCTTAGACATACAATTCTTCGATAGGTATCAAGATTCATCTTTGGGTTGCGCAAGTATGATCATGTTTCGCTGTATCGCAAGGAGTTGAAGAGGCTCCCGATACGTCTTCGCCGGAATACTCACATCCTCAATCTGCTGTTCAATATTTTACGTAACTCTCGCTATCCTTCCTTTCTTCGAGAACGTTTTTCTTTCCTTTCTTCCAGCAGGCTTCGGAGAACTCAGACTGTTTCCATGCTCACCCTACCACAGCATAACACCGTGTCCTACGGACACGGGTTTAGAATCCGGGCCATCCAGCTGTGGAATGCACTCCCCTCCACCATCAGGGACAGTTCAACTCTCAACATTTTTAAAAGTCGAGTTAAAGAGCACTACCTTTCTCTTCAAGCATAAGTATTAGTATGTATGTATTTTAATTTTATTCATAATTTATATATATATTAAGTTTATTATTCTTATACAGTATTTAAGTATTCGTTTATATAGTTAGGCTTAGATGGTTATATAAACAGGTTTAGGTTTTTGAAGTGTATATTATTATTTTTAGGTATGTAGTCTATGTAGTACAATTGTACACAATTATTCTACCTCCGCTCAACAATTACCTCTTACTCTCTAAGTCGGTTTTGCTGGAAGAGATCTCTTACTTAGAGATAAGTACGCCGTTGTGCACTGTTTTATCTAAAATGTAATTTTGCTTTATATTTTGTGTGCAATAAAGAAATTATGATTCAATTTATTTATAGGTATACGACCCGAATGGCCGAGTTGCCAGTGACCCTGCCTACGAAGCCAAGGGTCCCGGGGTCAAGTCCTGGTGAGGGCAAATATTTGTTTGATGAGAACTGATGTATGTACCCTAGTCATGGTTATTTATCTATCTAAGTATAATGTTTATCTATATAAGTATGTGTATCGTTGTCTAGTACCCAAGATACAGGGAATCCTCGATTGGGGCTAGATCAATGTGTGTAAATAGTGTCAAAGGTATTATTATTATTATACCGTCTTTCGTTTTTTAGCTAGCAATAATATGAATGAAACAATACTGGTGGCAAGTATTTTGATATCAAGCAACATGAATTTACATACACAAGAGAAGCAAAGAGCTACTCTAAACCTTCTTCAATTTGTTTTATGTTAACGACGAGACCCTTATTTTTTTTCCAATTTCTGATTAAAGGCAGGTTAATGTGTTTTTCAAGCTGTACTACCATTAACTACAGTACGGATGCACAACCATGTTCGACAGAATTACTTTTTATTCACTGAGCTAACGAAGCACCGAGGTGTACTCAAAAGAGGCGTCAGCTATCCTACAAACCTCTGCGATTGCAAAAAATATGCACATGCAATCAACCGTTCCGATTAGCTTGCAACACCACTGTCACGTATCGCTTGCGCGCAGATTCATATATGCAACTTGTTATTTTTAAATTGGACACACCACACATTGCTGCATTGCCGCGAGAAAATATTGATTGACAATAACAGTTTATCGCAACCGCATTTTCAAATCGACACGTTTAACTGGAATTCACCTCACTGGGAATGACTGCGAGTTACGAATTTTCTGAGTTTCGGCAAGTTATCGCGAAAATACTATCCGATATTTACAAGAGTTCGAGTAACTACGCGCAACTTTAGTGAGAACGCGGGGGTACGAGTTAGGACTACTTCAAAGTTCGCTTCCAATTTCTTTTGTGCGCTGAAATGCTGGTATCATTTTTTCAATTGAGTTACTGTTGCAGTATGTAGATATCATCAGGCTCACAAACACTGTGTTGATAAGTTGGGAGGGAGCCGGCTTCAAATTTTGTAATACTTTAGACAAACTTGTGAGCCAAAGTTGGCGGTTGGCGCAGGTGCTGTGTGGAATACGTCGAGATTCGATATTCAGACAGATGGCGAGGGGGGGTGAGGCCCGGTGCTGAGAGGCAGGGAGGGGGCGACTGTGCAGCGATAACGAACACAGAGCGAACTGACTACGTGCTCTCCCCAAATCCACCTATCAAACTTCGGATTGATTACTTGCCAAATAGTTACCCGTAGCCGGAAACGAAAATTTTATGTTTAATACGTCAATAAAGGTTCTAATGGGATATTCATTGTGCTCAGACCGCAGATGTGCATGTTTAAACTTTCCAACCGCAGACAATCTAGATAACAACCAAAAACATTTCATGATGAAATGAGCAGTTTAAGCGGCAGCAGAAAATGAGGGGTCGGACGTTCGGGGAATGCACAAAGCATACCTAACTTGCTTATTTATAAGGTACAAAGAAGATTAAATTTCCGGAAAACACTTTATTGAAAATCTCCCGCGCGACCGCTCGTGAGAGTGCGCGCACTATTCCCAGAATTTTACTACACATGGGACATGCGGGCACGTGACGTGGCTGGACAATTTTTTGCCCTTACGAGAATCTTTGAATCTGAATTAGAATGGTCGTCGCACGTAAATGTGCTTGCGGATGTATTTACGAACTATTTAGAGCTACTGGATAGAAATTCTATGATGCTGCAGACAGGGATTCTTTGGCCAAGATCAGCAAAGCATACGTTAGTTGCCAGTTTAAAAAAACGGCCAAGTGCGAGTCGGACTCGCGCACGAAGGGTTCCGTACCATTATTTATTAAAAACAGCAAAAAAAAATACGCGTTTGTTGTATGGGTTAAATACGTGTTTTATTCACATTTATTTATTTATTTTTAAAGTGAATATATAACTAAATATTCTGTGAACATTTCAAGCGTCTACCTGTTGCCGTTATCAGTATCGAGCAAATACGAGAAAAAAAAATACGTTTGTGGTATGGGAGCCTCTTAAATATTTATTTTATGCTGTTTTTTAGTATTTGTTGTTATATGGGCAAAAGAAATACATCATCTGTGAAAATTCCAACCGTCTAACTGTCACGGTTCACGAGATACAGCCTGGTAACAGACGGAGGCAGGCTTAGTAATAGACGACCCGAATGGCCGAGTCGGCAGTGACCCTGCCTACAAACCCAAGGGTCCCGGGTTCGAGTCCCGGTGGGGGCAAATATTTGATTGGCGAGAACGGATGTTTGTACCCTAGTCATGGTTATTTATCTATCTAAGTATAATATTTATCTATATAAGTACGTGTATCGTTGTCTAGTACCCAAGATACAGGGAATCCTAGTTTGGGGCTAGATCAATGTGTGTTAATAGTGTCCAAGGTATTATTATTATTATTATTATTATAATAGGGTCCCGTTTGGCACTCTTCGGGTACGGAACCCTAAAAAGGAACAACCGTAAATGAGAAGTCCATAGTCTTTAAAATTGTGGCATTTAACTCATGAAAACATTCTGTTTTTATAATATTGATAACCTCAGCACATACACAAACCTACAATCGATCAATCAAGTAAAATAATAATAAAATCAGTTAATTCTCTGAATCCACAGACATGTTCGCGTACGAGTAATAGGTACCAAAATAAATAAATATATGTTACACGTCGGTATAAATGTTGGTAGCAAGAACGCACGCTCATTAATCTTTTTTTGTCACAAAAATGTGATAAGAGAGGAAGAAAAATTATGCAAGCGGTAGCCGCCATTTTGTGAAAATAAATGCACGGGAACGCAACTTTTTTGACAGCGGCGTTTATTTTATATAAGCAGTTTTTGGTACATTGTTATTCTGATGAAATCTTCGCTATATCTTGGGTATCTTTGCATACTTATATAGTTCAATATTATACTTAGATAGTTAAACAACCATGAATACGATACAAACATCCGTTCTCATCAAACAAATATTTGCCCCCCCGGGACTCGAACCCGGGACCCTTGGTTTGGTAGGCAGGGTCACTACCGACTCGGCCGTTTGGGTCGTAAATATCTCGTCTATGTGAAAACTCCATAAATAATGAAAAACTACATGCTACGTCAAAGAGATACCTTAACGTTGCAGAGACATATATTTATTGACAAACCAGGTAGTATATTTTGGTACAGCGCGGGTGAGTAATATTTTATTGCAATTTGGGCAACATTTCCATACATTCTGCATGGAACAGTTTTGCAGTAGTTAACCTCTCATCAGTTGGTATTTTATAAGTCTGAGTGAATAGTAGTATTACTTTTTTACAACCTTTAAATCATATTTTCTGTGTGCAATAGAAGCACCACAAATTCAGCTCTACCACTAGACGCATAACACCAACAAAACCCCTTGAAAATGTGCAACTGCAGCAATAAATTTCACACAAGCCGAAGGAAGCCTTTTCAGGAACCTAATCACAGAATAGCGTTATCGCTACTAGGATACTCTGTGGCAATATCGATACATCTATGTCCCTCCTATAATAGATGATTGCGGAGAACTCGGAATAATTAAGGCTGGAAGCAATTTTTGAATTGAATGCACTCTGTAAAAAGTTGAATTGAGGAAGCTAGAGAGGTGGTTACGTCTTTGCCTAGACTACTCTTCCGGGATAAATGAAATGCGTGATCATATTTATGTGTGTATGTTTGACCTCTGTGGTATTGCGATCGAGGCTGCACTTCCCAAGCGAGGGATGCCGGGTTCGAATCCGGGCTAAGGAGGAAAAAATACCCTTTATTGCTCTATAGTATCATCAAAAGAACAAGTGACACAGTTGTGTATCGCTGTACCTATCAAAACTACACTGATTAAAATGTACAGGGTTTGCTTGCTAAACAAATGATATTGGTACTACTGATTCATTAAAAAAAAACTCACCTTATGGCTATAGAACCATTTATTTATTTCAAGACACACCAACAGTTCGTAAACAAATTGAAGACAAAGAGATGACAGTCACAATAACATGTATCCGTAGAGAAACAAGGAACGCACCACAATTTACCACAGAAAAATAAACGAGTGTTCAACACCTGTTTAAAAACGAAAACGTATGGGATTTGACGTTTGCTTTGAGGTTAAACGCTGTTTAATATTTTTTGTGGTAACACGGTTATAGTTTTGTCATGTCAAAGTAAATCGTTAAAGGGACAGACCCTTCCAAAGTGGAAAAAATTGTGTTCCCTCTCTTTAACTTTTAAAGTAAGAGTGTGAAAAATCTAAATAAATTTTCGTCTCAATAAAAACTTTCAACTAAACATAAATAAAAAAAAATAAGCAGTTAATAAGATATAAAACATTTATTGAAAACCGTAAATATAACTTTGTCATTCATACAAACACTGTGCAAAACAAAGTAATTATTTGCTGGTGAAGAATGATAGCAATATTTTGGCTAGGTATATCAGGTGTGAAGTGAGTACCTTCCCAATTTATTATTTTTGGCTTATATTCTAAATTTATTAGGGAACCCCAAATGTGCGAAGTCCGACACGCATTTGGCCGGTTTTAAATATAAAGAATTAACCTCCTGCAACAGTCTGTTGGTACTTAAGGGAAAGTTAAAGGGCCGGCGAGTGGGTGTACCGTGGGTACTTTTTTTTTACCTGTGGAACTACTGGACGGCTTGGTTGTGCCACGAGACAGTGAGTCACTAGTACCATTCATATTATCGGACATTGGTACTAAAAACGACAAACTGTCTCTAGTGCCATCAATGGAACTAGCGATACACAAGTGTCTAGCTAGTTCCACTGATGATAGTACTGTCCAATGGTACTGCAGCAATAAACGAAAAAAAAAACAAGTCTTGGATGCTCACTTATTTGTGACGTCACTGTTTCTGGTCCATACGAGACAGAGTAGACTAGTGAGTGGCCAGAAGCAATGTATGTACCTTTATGTTAATGCTATGTTTTATCATATTATGTAAGTAAAAACGCCTTTTGTTTCAGGGGACGAAATAACGTATATGTAAACACACATAGTCACAACTGCACAGGAACTGTTCTTATAACTCATAGTTTACAGGATAAGGCAATATAGAGATATATTTTTCCCACAAGGGGTGGCAGTGGCACAATTGTGCTCACGTTGAGCCTGTTATCATTATGTCTGAAAAAATCTTGTTGTTCGGCCTCTGCCTGGGGCAGAATGCCTGTGAGTAAGTAAAGATGGCTGCTCCTCTCTCAATTCTCCTTTTCGGAGAATCATTGTCAAGCATGTTATCTCTAGACTATTATTCTAAACAAGTTGTTACTCGGGTTGACCACAGGCAATGGCTGTACTACTATGCCTCGGTTGTGTTTAGATGGCAAAGTGCCCTATTCTGTTCGGTTTTAGTACCCGAGCGATATAACATAGCGTTAGACTTCTCGTAATTCGGGTTTGGCTTTTGATAGGCGTTAAGTGTTGTATAAACTGTGGCTTGAACAAGTGGAATGGTCAACTCTTTTTTTTTAAATAATGGAACGTCCAAAACAGTATCGAAATATCATCGATGTATCTTGCAACAAATCCATCGAACTAATATTATAAAAGTGAAGGTAGTCATGTTTGGATGTTTGTGCCACGATCGCGTAAAAACAGCTGAACGGGTTCGAATGAAATTTTGCACATAGATAGTTTATAAGGTAGATTAACGTATAGGATACTTTTAATCCGATTGCACCAGAAGGAGGCTAACGTTATAGGTAAATGACAATTCTTAGGAACACACATATGAAGTTGCGGGCATCAGCTGGTATTTAACAAAGCAATGCGAAATATATGCTCATGATAATTTACTTTATTGCACAAAAACAGTAAATATAAATAACCAGTCAAAAGTGAGTCGAACTCGCGCACGATCAGGTCCCGTTTTACCCTTTGGATACCTAAAAAAAAGGTAAAAAAATGTTCAAAGGCGTGCTTTTCTATAATAAGAGACTTCAAGCAAACTTAGGAGGAGAGGATAGAAGGTACAGATACATCTACGTGCAAAACATCTCTCTAGAAAGTCACATCAACTACAGAATATGTAACAGCCTTCAGGCGGGATAAGAGGATTCCACCTTTATACTTGTTATGCTTCTTAGGCTGACTTGTGCCACATCCGATAAATCAGCTCAGCGTGATAAACATATAATATATTTCAGACATCAATGGCAACACCAGTCACATTTAAAAATCGATTAATCAGGGCTCTGTTATTTAACACGAGCTGTCTGATTATAATGAGCCTTCTCAATTAAGTTTGTCATCTTTCATACATATCGACAATTTCATTAATCGATTTAAGACGCTAAACGTTTTAGAGAGTATGGTAGAAGTCACCTTTAGTCTTTATTTCAAGACAGACATGGAGATAAATATAATCTCAGTACTGGGATGACTATAAGTACGGTCCACTGTACCTATGTAGCAAACGCCGTAGATCATACGATTAATACCACTTGGTCATCTCTAAAGCGTACGCTGCACTGCAAATATCACACTACTGGTTTTAAGCTAAGCTTTATTTATGGTTGTTTAGTTAATTGGGATTTCGGTACAAACTTTTTTTGAGGGTGAATACTTATTCGGTTCGGATCGGTTTTTAATCTCATCCTCTGCAAAATAAAAAGTAACGTGTTTTTTTCGACTTAGGAATAAAGGCGTGGGAGTGTAAATCAAACTGAGCGTCACGCTTTTTCCGATAAAAGGTAGCAGAAGCATGTATGTGGTATATAGAATAGAGCTAGGTCAATGACCTGTGTAGAGGTTATTTTTGTCTGAACCCGAACAGTTTTTCACTCAGGTAATTATTCCTGCTTGAGCCACTGTTTAGTCTTGGGTTGCCGAAGCTGCCTAATGTTTGTTTGAACATAAATTAGCACATATAGAATCTTAATTTTGTTGTGTTAACAATAACAACTCTAGAATAATAATTTTGTTGGGTTATTGCATTCCAGCAGTACAACCAACGCCAATTTTGATGGCGACTGAATAAATGGGTACAAGAGAGATGACATGGGCGATAGGAGAGACCCTCCTGACACGCCGCTTTCATGCTCTTTGACTGTGAGCGGATGTACGCTCGTAAAATCGGGTAAACGGATAACTCCTCCCATATATATCATACACACATATTTTTCACTCAAATGGGTAATTTGCAGGTTTCAGGCCATGGCTAGTAGAAAAACCTAACTATAAGTACTTGTGTGTAAGTAGATATCGTAAGGATTTACAGGGGCTGCTTTTAATTCGTATACTTCATGAGCTGATGTCCGCTTAATGTGAAGACCAGACATAGCAGGGAGGTCTGACTCCTGGGCATAGGTAAATCCATTATTTTCCCTTCAACAAAAAATAAAATAAAAGCGAGAGAAGAGAGGGTGACCTCGCTCAAGCGCCAAGAAACCTTGCGATAGCTATACACATATTTATGAACGTGTCGCGCAAGTAACGCGCAGTTACAGATGGCATAAGCTTCAGCTTCCATATTGGTTGGGTATGATGTTCTCGCTTGACTTGTTTTGTTTAATCACTGGTATTGTTCACTTGAGTTCAGCTTTCGAGTTCCACTAAACCTATCGCATTGATAATGGAAACACCTATAAGTAGACGAGTATCTATTAAAGCAGTGAGTATACCACAGAGATTATGTAAATAAATAAATAAATATGTAAAAATAAATGTATTAGGTCTGCACCCAGATACGAGTAAGATTGAGCCATTCTCTAGCACGCATAAAATTATCCTCTAAGAAATATGTAGGTACTTAAAAAATTTGTGTTTATTTTTTAAGTACCTACATATTTCTGAGATTATCAATAATAATAATAAATACCAAATATATACCTAATATGAATAGATTGCCGAATACCTACTATCTTAGTTGAACCTGAGTGCAATCATTCTGTGAAGTCGATGTATGGGAATGACCAAAAATATAATAAAGATTTGAGTCTTGTGTCACGTGATACTCTTGGGTGTTGTGTTAAATACAAATCGCCATCATTCAACAATGCTCACCACCTCCATCTCAAACAAGCCGACTGATCAAGGTACATGAAGCAGGTGAACAACCACACTCATAAGGAAAGGCTATAGCAACATGCTTAACAAATAAAGATTCAAAAGGGTCGCCTACATCAAAGTCAATGTGAAAATATATACTTGGATTGTATGGCCCATTCACTAATGCCCTCAGGAACTGGTTCATCAAGCGAATAGCAGCTCTCTCCAGCGTCGTATACCTATATAAACAACCACCAGTAGTAGCCATGCTTTATCGACCAGCTCTGCCGTGGTCTATACCGAACCTATAGCTCCTGTTCTAAAACCGGAAGATGAAGAATACATAACATATATTTTCTCTAGTAAGATAGGGCTAGGCATATGTGTGATGATGCTGGATGAGTGTTTGAATCAAACGGGAGTTGATATATAATATAATAATAAAATACCTTGGACACTATTTACACACATTGATCTAGCCCAAAAATATGATTCCCTGTATCTTGGGTACTAAACAACGATACACGTACTTATATAAGGTAGGTAAATATGATACTTAGATAGACTATGGTTTAAACATCCGTTCTCATCAAACAAATATTTGCCCCCACCGGGACTCGAACCCGGGACCCTTGGCATCGTAGGCAGGGTCACTGCCGACTCGGCCATTCGGGTCGTCGATATAACATCTATATACCCAGTGCTTCATACAGACTAATGGTACAATGCATTTTGAATAGTAGGTAGCAAATGCAGTACATTTTTTTTGTTGCTGGATAATAGCGAAGGGAACAAACAAGCTAAGGAACCTAATTAATGCTTAGATTCCCTGAACAAGCTTGGTGTAAATAAGATTATATCTTGTGCATTTTCGGACGGATCGACCACATAAATAGGCTGAACTGAGTATGAGTATGAGTGTTATGACAATAATGTTTTCAATTCTCATGCTCGAAAAGTCCTTCTTTATGCTGGATGTAGGCTGCATAAAATCGCATTTTATGCACTAGTGCATAAGTGTTGTCGTTATCTAGACTAAGACAATTGAGCTATTTAGCCTGATAGACGAGGTGACTGCATTAAATAAACTTGTTATTTTAATACATTTACTTTAATTTATTTGCTTTCTATGTTGCGTACCCACCCTACATTGTATGACTTTTATAAAAAAAAAAATATAACGTTGATAGAAAATTATGTTTAAACTATGTTAACCCCTAGACTATCACGCGGACACATTTTAAAAAAATATTCAGTTGGTTTGTAGAACAGCAAAATCTACATTCATCATATATTAACGAAAAAAATACAAAATTCAAACAATAGAATGAAAACAATAATTTTTGTTAAAAGATAGGGGATGATGTTATTGCATCTAACGCTTTGGTAGCATGAGCTATCGAAAGACTCTTCACTAATGAACCTCACAACAGCTTTATCAGGAAGACTATTTCACCCAATTCCCAGTGTTTGAGCACCGGTTACTGTTGATTCAGCTGACTTCCCTCCCCAAATCTACTTCTTCTTGAGTTTCTGATATTGGCAGTCTGGGTTCTGGACCAATAAATATCTGGTCTGCACCGCATCGGTTCGATATACCGCGGGTATATGGTAATACATGTGATCACAGGTCCGCTTCTCAAGCCAAAATAAAAGCAATAGGGAATGGTTGCGAGTTGCCATTGAGAGATCTCAGAGTTTTACTCGACTTGAATCTCACCTTCTCACAACAAATAGACGCTACTACAGACAACACTTACAAGAACTTGGGTTTCCTCCTGTGTACTAAGGTACTCTACTACTTTTACGTGCGCAGTGTTCTAGAATACTGTAGTCCTATCTGGCAACCCCAGTATATAAGCTGTATTAAGTCAATTGATTCCATACAACGTAAATTCATTACTACTACTATGCATTTAAGGACTACACAACTTTTTTGGAACACCATAAACTGGAAATACTTAAGGACAGCCGGTGTCTCTTAGACATGCCGTTCCTCCACGACCTCTGTAATGGAAGATTGAATTGTCCTGAGCTTACTTCCTCAGCAATTCGCTTAAGCGTTCCGAATAAAAGATCCAGGCACATATCTCTTTTGCACGTCCCTATGTCACGGTCTAACTACGCACAAAAGCATACTTTTTTTTCAAGATTCACTTTATTTGAACAAATATTATTTGGGTATCGACCTTTATCTATTGGTTGGCTGTGTCATACACAAGCTTGCTCACCCTGCTTGGTGTCAATTTAACGCCAGAGTCCCGATCCCAAGACTACAGTCGTAGAGATAAGCAAACACAACCTATATATAATGGTTATAAGAGCAACTAATAAATAAATAAACAAGAAATAATAAAAAAATACATAGTCTCTTAAATCCATTTGAGCTTGGTGCTCCGTGCGCCCACGTCGGTGATACAAGTTACGGAGCGCAGTGTGGTGTTTCTGACACGGTCTATCAATGTGACTCCTATCATACTACGCTCCATAGCAAATTAGAATACTTAACTTAAAACATACTGAAGACCTGAATATCAGGGGTATATCAGTCAAAGTCATTATAGTTTAATAATTTTGGTTATAGTTCACACTTAGTTTATATATTCAATAATAGTGTTGACGATGGAGCTTTCCCAAACCTCATAAAACACAGTAAACCGATACCTCTGTTTAAGTCAGGGGACAGGGAGTATACTTGAAATTTCAAACCGATATCTATATTTCCAGAACTTAATAAAATAATTGAAAAGATTATACTCTACTATCTGTCACTTCAATCGTATAAAACAACTCTGTACCAAACAATACGGTTTCACTAGTTGTAAAACGACCATGGATGCAAAAAGCATTATCGTATAAGTTGTATTATCTCTGCATGGGAGGTCTCACAGCATGCTATCAGCGTTTTTTGCAATCTTTGCGAGCATTTGATTGTGTTGATCATGATTTGCTACTTATGAAATTAAACCATTATAGAGTTAGAAATAAAGCGTTGAATTTAATCAACTCATACTGAAGGACTCAATGCCATTTCCCGTGATATGTTTTTAAATTTTATTACCCTGGCATAAGGTACAAAATCACGATGCAAGCCTGGTAACGGACCGGTTAAGTAATAAAATTTAAAAGACAGAAATCAACGGCGTTAAATTTGATGGATCGGGTGTAAAACTCGGCGTTCTACAAGGTTCAATAATAGACCCATTCTTAAACCTGGTATTTATTAACAATCTTCATTTTGTGTTGGAAAAACTGATTGAAATTGTGGTGTTTGCTGATGATACTTCACAGGTCTTCAAAATTTAAACCCAAAAAGAAGTGTTTGGTGATATTAAACTGCTCGCACGTGTTTGGGGCTAAACAGGGCGAAATATGATAGTTAACCTAACCTAGGACCCATTAGAACATGTTATGATGTATTCTCATTAAACTTTAATTCATATACAGTTTATAATATATTGTGAAACGTAGGTTAAACCAAGTGTATCAAATTCTCCCTTTCAAATGTCTTTCATGTAAGTTAATCCCAAGTTAGTATTAGACACCAATACGTTAGAATTAGTTAATGATGCGAAGTTTTTTGGAATAACTATTGATAACAAATTGGGAACCTTCATAGATAAATTATCTAGTAGATTAAGTTCTGCGCCTTACGGCTTACGACAAAACCCAGATGTGGTCGCAGCTAGACTAGTCTATTTTAGATTTTTTTTATTTCCTAAGCTATCTTGTTGTGGGGGGAGAGCAGCGCATTAGCAAACTATTTTTAAAGCATAGAAAGGAGCTAATCGAGTATTTTATAATTTAAAACGCACACACTCCCAAAGATATCTTTTTAAATAAATTGACATACCATAAAATTATATACATAAAATATATGTACTCGAGAAACTTTCAACATTTTCCAAAACTAGCGATAACCATAATGTTAACCTAAAAAATAATATCACAACAGACTACTCGTAGTTTCGCCCCGGTTTAGACTCGCGAAAGTTAGAAATTCTATCAAGGGTCTGTGCATTCTCTAATACAGCAAGATACCTGGATAGCTTTTGAAATTGCCATTTGAGCAATTTGAAAAGCTTCAGATTCAAGATAAAATTAATGACATGAGTGCATGGGTTTAATCTAACTCAACACAGAACTTACTGTCAATATTTTTTTAATTCCTACAATTATGTATTAATAAATAAAAAATTTAATATTTGTTTAAGTTAAACACAGTTAGAGTTCCGTAGAAAACAAGGAACCCATATAGTTTCGTCAAGTCTTTCTGTCCGTCTGTCTGTCTGTCCGTCTGTCCATCCGTCCGTATGTCACAGCAACTTTAATTCGAAACTATCAGGACTACACAATTGAAACTTAGTATGTAGATGAATTCTGTAAACCGCTTCACGATTTTTATATAAAAAAAAAGAAAAAAGGGGGATATATATATAATTGGCGGACATATATGGAATTGAAACCAGAAAATATTTTTTTCATCAAACTTATACAAGGTGGAATTTTGTGACACCATCTGGAGGGCAAGTACTCTAAATAATGGAGGTAGCAAATTTCCCTTAAAGGAAACATTCCTTTATTTTTGAAAAGAAACAAAACTGCATTCAAAGATTTTGAAAAATACGCTTGCCACAACCAGGAATCGAACCGGCTAAAATTCGAAGAAGGAAAACCATGAAAGACAGAATAAGTCACTTTTACTCAAGGATCCATCAGGTTTTTTTTAGGGGATATGTAAAAAATAAAGTTTACCTAAAATCCTTTGCAACTGTGAACGACTTGAGGGCTGAGGTTTACAGTACAATTTTTCATATTCACCACAACACGCTATTAAAGGCTACTGAAAAAGAGTTCCTTAGAAGAATAAATTTATGTATTCAACGAGAAGAAGCATTTCGAACAACTAATTAGTTAGCTTTTACATGTTTTTAGGTTGATAATAAAATAAGTTTTAAGATTTCATGTTTTCCTTTCATTTAATTTACTATGTTTGCTAGAGAGATGTGATCCTTATGATTGACCCTGTCGATTGACGCCATAAAAGTACAGAATGATGTTTTTTCGAATTTTAGCCGGATCGAT
This sequence comes from Argyresthia goedartella, assembly GCA_949825045.1. Lineage (NCBI taxonomy): Eukaryota > Metazoa > Arthropoda > Insecta > Lepidoptera > Argyresthiidae > Argyresthia > Argyresthia goedartella. Next base: position 25,430,004 of record OX463812.1, on the reverse strand, counting down.
TCCTGGTTGTGGCAAGTGTATTTTTCAAAATCTTTGAATGCCGTTTTGTTTATTTTCAAAAATAAAGGAATGTTTCCTTTGAGGGAAATTTGCTACCTCCATTATGTAGAGTACTTGCCCTCCAGGTGGTGTCACAAAATTCCATCCTGTATATGTGGGGTGTTTATAGATAAGTCTTTCAAAATAATGTTGAGGTTTCTGAAATCATTTTTCCTTAAAGTTAAAGAGACAGACCCTCCCAAACTGGAAAATTTTGTGGGGGACACTAACTTTTAATGTAAGAAAGTGAAAACTCTAAAAAATATGTATTTTGTGTATCTCAATATACACTTTCAAAGAAAATTGGTTTGAATAAAATGAAATAAGCAGTTTTTAAGATATAAGACATTTATCAAAATCGCAATTATAACTTTGTCGTTCATACAAACGCTATGACACAAAGTAATTATTTGTTGGTGAAGAACGATAGTGATCGTTTGGCTAGGTGTATCAGGTGAATGTGAAGTGGTTATTTTTTTTGGCTTATATTCTACATTTATTACGGAACCCTAAATGTGCGAAGTCCTACTCGCACTTGGCCTTTTTTGTTAAAAACAGATCCAAATATCAATCTGTGGAAGTTTCTCGCCGTTCTTTTCCCACAATGGTCCATTGTAGAGAAGAGACAAAAGATGACGATTATTAAGGACCTAGGTAAATATTCACTTTGACTTTTCTAGTGTAAATCTGTCCATGCAAATATCTTTCTTACCTTCCAAATGCTAGGCTAGTGAAACCTATATTTACTGCATGCATTCACACATGGATAATTTTCAGTCTGAAAAGGTTCTCTTAAATTTGCTTGAAACAAACATGCTCAACTAGAATAGTTTTGCCAGCAAAGACTTAGTGTAAAAAGCGCCCCCATTACACTAGATAGCCCGCATTTGTCGAGGCTCCACGACGATGCAGCACCAACTTAATTATTCAACACCCCTGGCACCTGTGGCCCTTATCACAAAATAACAAGTAATAATTTTAAAATTCTTGACTTGGCAATGTTCATATTAAAGTCGCCATTACAGACTTGTAATATTGTGAATTGCTGATTTATTAAAGGGCTCTTTAGCAAAGGCAACTATAAAGGCGATTGTTTTTAGGGTTCCGTACCTGAAGGGTTCCAAACGGGACCCTATTACTAAGACTTCGCTGTCCGTCCGTCCGTCTGTCACCAGGCTGTATCTCAAGAACCTAGCTAGCTAGAGAGTTGAAATTTTCACAGATTATGTATTTCTGTTGCCGCTATAACAACAAATACTAAAAAACAGGATAAAAGAAATATTTAAGGGGTTCCCATACAACAATTCTTTCAATACCACATACAAACTTATGGATGCACCTGGTTACGTACATGGAGTGTGAAAGTAACCGCACCAATAACTTTGTAAGCAATATTTTGCTGTGTAAAATCCAAACTATTCACTCCACGCCATCGCTTCCATTGAACGGTGGTACGGAACCCTTCGTGCGCGATTTAGACTCGCACTTGACCGGTTTTTTTAACTTTACGACAGCGTTTTCTAAACTCAGTTGAAAGATATTGGATTGAAGAAAACAGCTGCTCAAGCGACAAACTATTGTCATGTTAGGAATGGTCTGGATAGGTCTGTAAAATCAATAAAACCGGTCAAGTGCGAATCTAAATCGCGCACGAAGGGTTCCGTACCACCGTTCAATGGAAGCGATGGTGTGGAGTGAATAGTTTGGATTTTACACAGCAAAATATTGTTTACAAAGTTATTGGTGCGGTTACATTCACACTCCATGTACGTAACCAGGTGCATCCATAAGTTTGTATGTGGTATTGAAAGAATTGTTGTATGGGAGCCCCCTTAAATATTTCTTTTATCCTGTTTTTTAGTATTTGTTGTTATAGCGGCTACATAAATACATCATCTGTGAAAATTTCAACTGTCTAACTATCACGGTTCGTGAGATACAGCCTGGTGACAGACGGACGGACGGACAGCGGAGTCTTAGTAATAGGGTCCCGTTTGGAACCCTTCGGGTACGGAACCCTAAAAAGTAACAAATTTTTAACCTTAGAATATTTTCAAGACTATGCCCTCTTGCAAGATAGTATTCTTTACAAAAACATATGTCGTTAAAGATTTATCATTAACTTACCATCGAATCATATATAAACTTACATATGTAAACAAAGCCTTGACGGTAAACCCAAACTAACACCAACAAAAATGAAAAATCACCATCAAAATTCTCAGGACGAGATGTCAGAATGCACCCGGATGTTTTACACAGCAGATTTCGTAACTCCACAAAATCCGTCGACACGAGATGAGCAAATGACGCGTTACTTGGATGGGCTAAAGTAGGAGAAAATTGCTGTAAGTTATGCAATTTTCTGACGCACCATTAGCTCCAGGCCTCCAGACATGCAATTTAGCGCTAGGCGTGCATTGCATCATCTGCAACAGATTTACACTCTAACTTTTCTTTGTAATGCGCGTATTTCGTTTCGAGTTTTGTACCCGTATGACAGTTTGTTTCTTACAACATGAAAATGGATTTGGTTATATATTTTAATACCTATGATGCAAATAAAAAACCGCAAAAGCAATAGAACTTAGTTGTGTGGTTTATTGATTATTCTTAATGTCTTTCTTTCTTTTGAACCAACAACTTATTTTATTATTACATCTATATCTCTTAAGAGGGAAGTTCGCCTTAGCGTATAAAATTGTTTCCTACTTAGTAAAAATACACATTTGTATTTGCAAAAATAAGCAAATCCAGTATCTCGATATTACGCAAGCAGGTGGCAAGTTGTCTTTGCGCTCTCGACTATTCCTGCTCCAAATCGATTGTTCCTTGTTTGGTATTCCTTTCACGCAGGCAACGACAATCGTCGTCGAACAGCGAATACCGGAAATAGAAGCTGCAAATAGCTCAGATATGCGGGTCCACTGATGTAGAGAACAGTTGAGTTGGACAGTGGACGACCGGGTCAGGCACTCGATCGGGATTCTGATTCGTTCGCGGAGTGATGCGGATGTCTGCATATCGATCGATGTTCTGATTTGTTTTTTGGGTTCCGTTTAAAAAACTAAAAAGATCCTATCCACGTGATCATCTTTTTGTGTCTAGTGCAGACTATTTAAACAGGGTCCAAAAGTCATCTGCGCTCCTAACTATGCAGTCCACTTCAAGAGTCCAATCCAGTTGTAGAAAGAAAATCATAATTTAATCAAATTGAAATTAATACTAAACCCTGGCGCCTACAATTCCTTAGAGCTGTAAAATAAGCTGCAAGATTGGGGTATCAAGCTTCAACGCTAAGGCGTATACATATATTTTAACACCCTTATATTAGGTCCACTTGAACTAAATAACATGTGTCCATAACTAGGAAAAGAAATTTTGCCCACTTCTAGTTTATCTTGGAATGTATATGTCACCGTAAGATTGTCAAAACCGTTACTTGATAAACTAACGTTTTTTTTTCTCGTTAGTTGGTCAACTATTGACAGATAGTAAACTGTAGCGTACTGCTTACTATATGACGCGTTAGTAGATAAACTAATGGCTAAACCGTTAAATAGTAAACTGGTTTAAACTTGCATTGCAAACTAAATACCAGAGCAAATACTGCGATAGCTTAGGTGAAGACTAGAGAGGCGAGCGCAGCGAAGCGTGTTAGGTTGACACGTAAGAATAAAAGAAACATAAATTCTAAACCCTGTCGGTCTGGTTTACTATCTGTCGATAGTTAATCAACTGACGCGTTAGCTTATCAACTAATGGTTTTGACTATCTTATGGTGACATATATGTAGTTCAGATCACAACACAACAATTTGGTATCATTAACTTGGTGTGATGATGGAGCTCGAAGTTGGGAGAGGGTACCCTAGAATGGTTACTTGTAAACCCATCAACCTTGGGCTCATTAGATTCGTCTTGACAAATCCTATTCATGTCTTCTAGCGATGTTCTGATCTTCATCACCTGATGATGGAGCTAGACGGTGGTAGACGCAACCCGGGCATCCTTATTTGATAGCCCATCCAGTCTGGGCTCATTTTATTTATCATAAGAAGGCCTCTTGATTTGGAAAGGATGTTTTTAGTTTTTAAACTTTTACAAGAATTATTATACTTTCACAAGTATAAACGGACTTGACTTAATATTTGGATTTGTCATACTTATCAGCCCATTATTTATTTATTAATAATGTTAATGTGTACAGCATGACAAAAACATTTCAGATCTTCCGCATAAAAAGGCATATGGCGTATTTTAGCACTGCTTCCAGGTCATTATATATATGAGCAGTCAAGTTTGTCTTTCAACCTTTATTTTGGTTAGAGAAGGGAACCCTCGTTGTGCGAGTCAGACTCGTATTTACATATACGATTAGATACTTATGATTATTATTAGTGAATCATAACAATACCAATTTCTGTCCTTCAAAGAGCACATCCACATTATGTTTGGTCGGGGCAGAAAGGTGATCAACATTATGAAGCAGCTGCGTAATTCCGCAGTAAAAGAACTACTGAGAGAAACCTATCTAGCCATATGCCAGTCCCTAATTTGTTACTGCCTTCCCATTTGGGGTGAAGCCACAAAAACACACCTGATTGAGTTGGAAAGGGCATAGAGATCCGTCATTAAAGTTATGCTTAAAAAAGAAAGGGTAGTATTTAAACGAGTGACTGTAAATTAAAGTTTTAAGTGACAAAAATAATTAATTTTGGTTATTATATTACTAAGTGAGCGACTGACTTCGAGTGACGAGAAATCAACAGAACAGCAACTTACAAACATTAATTTGAGTTACTTAAAATAAAAAATGAGAAGCTTTTCTTTGCATACGCACCGCTCTTGTCCGGGGTTGCTTCTTCTAAGTCATAACCTAACCTATAACCCAATTGAAATTTAGCCACAATAACCTACTTTAGCCAATTTTATTATTTCTTTGAATACGCTCCGCTCCGGGGTAACCGTAACCTATAATCCAATTTAAATTTAGCCACAATTACCTACTCTAGCCAATATTGGCTTTCTGTGTTCCATTATTGAAGTTGCCCTCTCTGTATTTCTAGTATTTCGCCTCTTCGCTCATTTCAAGTATTTCGGCTGTTCATGACCATTCGCTCAGTGATCATTCGCTTAATTCGTTTTTTATTCGATAGTTTTATAATTCCCCAAAAAGAAATAAAATACCCAACAGACAAACTGCATAAAGACGCGAAACTTCTAAGCGTGCGCGGTCTCTTCGTCTGTAGGTCAGCACTTCTATAGCATAAGAGTTTCTACACCCGATTTTCTACAACACACTGATTAAAGAAATCACAGACCTAGTCAGCCTAACAATAAGACAGGCAAGATTTCAATTTATCGATTACCTCTTGAAACTTGATTAAACATCTATAGAAAACATTATCGAAGTTACTGGGTGATTAAGAATTTCGATACTTTTCATTCCATTACCTATGATATGTGTATATGAAAACTTATATGTATTTTATTTATAAAGTACTACAAAAATAATTTATAATTATTATAATATAAACATTATGCATGGAAGTTAAAAATACAAAATTTTAATAAATAAATATTACTACTTACTTAATTAATACTCTATCTTACGTGCCACTGCCGAAACCAGGCATACTCTCAAAATTAAACCCAAAATTTTGGCACCCACGATACAGGTTCGCCTAGTGTGGGGCCATAGTTAAATAAATTTTGCACTTACCATCTTCACACTATCTCCTCTATATATATATAACCTAACCCACGATTATTCGTTAGCGGTGCGGAATTCAATTTGTATACAATGTTAAGTACAACACAATCTACCAACATTTTTAAAATGATGTCTCATGTATGTATGTGTGTGAATAAATAAACTATTACTATTACTATTACAGGGTATTATTATTGCTATTATAAACAGGCTCTATGACTCTCGGTGTTTCAGGTAATTTCACTGTGCTTGGTCCAATCACTATCAAATTGAAAGATATAATTCTTTAATTACTTTAAATAACATCTACACCCTACGTGTACAAAATTTCTAAAATTTAGAAACTATTAATCCTTCCATTTTATTGAAAGTATGAATCGCTGATTCCCTAAAAGCGTGCTCTATATTTGCCCCCATTCTTTCACGTCGGATATTTAAGGCTGTAACCTTCTTTTTTAAATAAACCGAGTACGTGCTCCTCTGTTTGCCGATAGGGTTGCCAAATGGTGCTACAACAGATTTTTGTAATGTTCTGTATTGGTAAGCGAGGTCTGGCCATCCGCCAATTCGGTCATCGATTTATAAGTCAACATTTTCTTAATACATGGGGACGTAAAGAAAAAAACTAGACGCCGCACTGTGGGCGGAATTTGGCTCTAGAGGACTTAGCCACTTTGGTTTCCAAGTGTCCATTTTTAGCGTTTTGTACCCTAAAAAGGAAAAATGGAACCATTATAGGATCTCTTGTGTGCCTGTCCTAGGTGTGTAAAAATAATTTTTCACTACCAATTTTTGAACCTATGCTGTTTAAATTTTGTTTTATTGTATTTATGTAACCCAAACACGAACGAGTTACGTAAACAAAATACTTTTGAAATTACTTTTGGCACTTTTGATGGGAAAATCAGTACAAAAACAAATTTTACCGTGTAATATGTCTAATGAAAGGGTCTTGTGAGGATTTCATTTATTTTTTTATAATTTTGGAATACTGAGTTGAAAACATATTCAAGAAAAAAAACAAAAAAATATTATCTCCAAACTCATCTCCAAAACTGCTGATCCATATTTTTTTTTAAATACATTATATTGTTATTAACTTAATTATTACAAAAATAAATCAAAATGTATTATGGTATAGTGGGGCACAATTGGGGGCAAATCATGAAATTAAAAAAGGTTATCAAGCTGTATTGTGTGAAATGTCAAATAAAAGGGCTTGTTGGGAGGATTTTAAATATATTTTCATAATAATTCTGAAACAATTAGAAAAAAATATGCAATAAATAAGGCAAAAAAGAGTCCCCTCCCAATCCCTCTTATATTCGTATGTATAAAAAATATATAAGAAATAGATTTAAAATAACCTCAGAGAATTTAACGGTTTGCCCTACGATTTCCGATATACGGTAATTTTTCATATATCCCCAACTACGATATATTAATATTGAAAAAATCCAATTTATGATTTTCTGTTGAATCTGCACAGCCGACATTGATTGGCTTTATATTAATCAACTAAAACTATATCAACAAGATAAATTGAGACTTAGAAACCAAAGTGGATATGTCCTCTAGAACCAAATTCCCAACCACCGTGCGACGGGGCGCGTTCTCAGAGTAAATAACGAGGGTCTTCTATAGGGAAGTAAACAGATACACATGTTGATTTAGATTAAGCTATATTTTTTCCTAAAACTAGCGCTAGCCGTTGGATTGTGGATGTTTGGGCAATCTTCTGGTGACTGACGGTTTTGTTTATTTTTACTTTGCATTGTTGTTCATTTATTTGTCTACTAGATTATTGTTTATTGTTTAACTATGATTATTAACATTATGTAAGCTGAAGCCGTCTTTTAGGTATGACAATACCTGTGCCAGACGATTTCGCTATTTAAACCAAGTCTTATTATATCATAAAATTAAATAGTTCAAATTAGATTAAGTAAGACATTAAGTAAAAATTTACTTTAACTTAACTTTATATTTTTAAGCATCAATTCAAATTATTTAAACTAATAAAATTACTAAAATTATAAATAGACATTAAAAATTTAGCATGCAGGTTGTAAGTGTGTGTGTGTGTGTGTGTTTTAGTGTTTGTTTGTGAGTAGCTGATACCCACAACTTCGTCTGTTTGCACTTATGATAAATAGAAGACGAAGGGAAACAGAAATACCAACTACAGCGAGAAAAAATAGCTCCAATGCATCTATTTATCCAGAAGCACTCGTTTCTATTTCAAGAGGAGGGCTCCAACTCCCCCAATCCCGTTCTTTCCTCCATGCTGTAAACAACAATTTAATTTTGTCGAATACGTTCAAGAGGCAAGAACATATAACAGATAACAGCTCCAATTTGTCTATTGGTCCAGCAACAGTTGTTGTTTCTGTTTCAATGGGGCACTCCACCCTCCCAACCCACCGACCTTTGCGCCTTGCCGATTATATTCCCTACGCTAAAAATGATTAACAGCTCCAGTTTATCTATTTGTCCAGCAGCAGCCGTTGTATCTGTTGCAACTGGGGGCTCCGCCTTTGAAACCCCATATCCTTTTCTCGGTGCTGTATATGTTCACCATGCTCGAAAGGGGGCATGTTTTAATGGGGGGGAGGTGGCTCGTTTCTTCTTTTTCAATAGAAGGGTTTCATCTTTTACTCGAAGCCTTAATTACGTTCTCGACTCACTAAAAAGAGTTCACTGCTCCTATCCTTGTTTGCACCAGTTTATAACTCTTTCCTCCCCCCTAAACCTGGTAAACACCAATACGGCAGATCAACACGATAATCTGAAGGGATCTATAAAGAAAAAGTATTTTTTAAATAAAGTAGTATCTAAAATCCTTAAATAATAATAATAAAAAAATATTCACGTCCGATTTAAATCAATCAAACCCTAAAACTTTTAAAACCATATGAAAATCGGTTCAGTAGTTTAGAAGTTGAGACAGACAGAGAGATAGACAGACAGACAAACAGAAAATAATTTCAATAAATCTTTTATTTTTGTTCTGTGGCTGTCCTTTAGTGACAGTCTTATTTTATAGACACCGATTCTATTGTTATATGTATTGATGTATTGATAAACAAATATAATTCATCAAGTTCAAACCTTAAAAAAAGCGACTTCAAGTCGTTTTTCTTCCTCCACGGCGGGCTGCGAATGTCGTCTATACGAAAACGGAACTACGAAACCTGTCTACCTAATATTGTGTGCTTACCCATGAAATTGGCGAATTTTTCTTCCAGATTCAGGAGTTCATAATTCGAGTAATTCAATAGCTATATCCAGTTTTTTTATTGTTTTAAAATTAATTTCAATATTTTACATCAACTTATTAAATTTTCTTTTAATTTTCAGTTTAATAACTAAAATTTTATCTTCAAAATCTGTGCCTCCAATGTCTTCCATTTTCATGATAATATTCGTAATATTTTTTTATAGCTGACACTTTTCAAAAATTATATAAATTTTTCTGTTAGCTAAATATTGTCTCATTCATACACACAAAGTTTATAAAATTAGGATGTGTCATTCCTAAAAAAAAAAAACGAAAATGTTCGTACTGAAAATTGAGTTAACTACAATTTCTCCATACAAAACGCCAATTTCATATGTAAGAACCTAATGCAATACGAATGTACGGCACATAATTGAAAAAATGCCAGATCGCATCTCATATCATCATAAAGAACGTAAACTCTACTAATAATTCACGAAGTTAAAAACTTAGAAAAAAAAACAAGCCCTATTTCTTCCTCGCCGGTCGGGATGCGTATATCGTGATTATCGTGTAAATACGCGAAAATAAGGCTAAGAAGTCTGTCTGTCTGAAAGTCAAGTCCACACATATTACACGACATAAACGAATATACGGTACTTATAGACAGAATTCAACTTATGATAATAACCTTAAACACCACTGATAAGTAACAGTAAAGCAGTAATATGCGATTTCGATTACCTGGATGATATCATGATTCCAGTCATTTTGCTTTAGGATCCCACTGGACCGATTTGTATTTTTTTAATGGGACCCATCTGAAAGGTCTCCTTTTCAAATGAAAACGTATTTATAAATCGATTCATAAATAGTTCCAGTTTTAAGGTAACTAACACAAAAAAATAAAAAATACAACCGAATTGAAAACCCGCTCATTTTTTGAAGTCGATTCAAAAAGCAAATTCGATTGACTTTTAATTACCTTATTATCTATGGAACTCCTTTGAGGTAACAAATCGCACCGCAATTTAATTTACATTTTGAATTGCCTGTGAATGACTATTGTATAAGCAATTAGGCAGGCCTCTAATATTTGATCAATTCATTTTGTTTATGCTGATGTGCAGGATGATAGAGTTTAAGTACCACATACACCTGTTTCACATTAGATTAGCTTTTATGTTGCTAGTCTATGATATAATAGACCATAAGCCATAGGAGGGCACTTAAACAATGTCATTAAAACCCACTATAAACCCCTGGCTGAAAATGGTAAGATAAAATAAGAGTATAAGACAAGCTAGAAGCATAGTTATTCATTATGAACGCTCACATGATTTGCTCTCAAGACTGTAAATGTGCCATGTAATTATCAATAAATCAATAAATCTTTAAAATCAATAAATTATACTCTATTCGCAGATAAATAAATAGTGCATCGATCTCTATACCGCTTGCACCCATCACACAGAACCCAATGAGAATATATAATCCCTATATTTTAACTGCACCTATGAAAACGACTACAGAATCGTGTTAAATTTTAAATTAACTTATTTTTTTTTTTTGTTGGAGCGGATAAAATGGAATTACCCATGCCCAGGAGTCAGACCTCCCTACTGTCCGGGTCCCTACACATTGAGCGGGCATCAGCTCGTGTGGTATACGGACTAAAACCACCCCTTTGTTGTGGTGTATGACAGTTATCGATAAAATCGATGTCACTGTGAGCCAGGCCTCGGTATATGCTGACGGCTTTCTACCTGCAAATTGCTCATTTGGGCGAGATATAGGAGTGTATAATAAGTGGGAGGAGTTTGCCTGCTTAGATACCCGATTATATACGAGTGGACATCAGCTCAAAGTCAAAGGGCATGATAGCGGCATGTGCTTAAATAGTGTTCCAGTTTAGGTACATAAATAGAATGTGGTCTTTAATCGCGTGACAGGCAGGATACTAGTTTAATTAGCTATAGTCGTGGCCTACAACTATAAGACGTGATGACGTGCGAACGTGTAGGCAGGATAATGCCTTCATCAAGGAACGTGAATATTATTAGCATCTTAGACAATTCTGAAATCCTAGCAGTCGGTGGGTACACTGGATTTTGGTAAGATCCAATGCGCATTTAATTACAACTATAGATAAATCTTTTGTTCTACCACGAAAAGTTGTATAAATGTATATACTTATTCAATTAAAAAAATATTGCTTCATTGTGGTTTTAAAGATGTTACATTGTGAGGTCCGACAGTTAATTAATGAAGGCAGGCACTGCAATGACTTACATACTAAATTGCATCTAACACAGAATTTTTTTGAACTATTCTAATAAGGTATTAACTGAAATCAAAAGTATTTTTGTGTTATGTTTGGGTTATATAAAATTAACCTAAAGACGACAAAATTATTATATCATTTAGTATAATAATTGTTAAGACCAGAGGCAGATCACAATCGACATTCACAAGAAGCTAAATGGCCCAAAGATGCTTAAAATTTTTCATCCGTCAAGGCTTTTATCTTCCGTGGGCAATATTGTCATTCAATTAATGGTCTCGATATTTCCACGTCCGCCTTATCTGGCTTTGTGAAATATTTCAAACGGAATTGGATTGATTTGTGTTTGTTTTCATTGTTTACGCCAGGAATAAATTTATTTACAATTAGAGTTATTCATTGTACCTTTAAAGATTCGCGAAGAAGAGTTTCGCGATTTGTAAGTATTTTATTGTGGTTAATAAAATATTAGTCTCAATAAAAAGTTGATAATAATCAACCTTTATTTTGCTGTCGACATTTTTGGTAACTATCGACATTGACACCATCACAAGAAAATGGACATGAAAGTCTGACTTCGACTGTCCGTCGTAGGTTTTACTTCAATACGTGTTATTTAATAACTATCAAAGGTGATATTTCGCTTGATTGACATCCAATCGACCATCCATTGTAATATTGTGTTTAACTTGTTTGTTATCACAATTTTACTACTATCAAATGTGATATGTCGCTTGATTGATATCCAATCCACAATCTCTTGTAATATCGAGTTTAACTTGTTTGATATCACAATTTTACGTTCGCCATCGAGCACGGACTAATGAATTTAAAATTATCAATTCGCTGTATTCTGACATTTTGCCACAATTCAGAAGCACGTTGGACCAGGCTATAAATTTGGCTAGTGTTGTTCAAATGTTAAACGATATAAACGGCATGCACCTGTCACAAGCTGTGTGCGCAAAATTTTGGACAATATTTTCGCTCTCAGAGTAGCGAGATGACTACATAGAAATAATACTGAGAACAAAAGCAGTTTATTTTCGTTATTAGGTTCCAGCTTAACGTGGAATACGTAGGTAACTCGATATGTTTTGAGGTGCTCGTAATTTAAAAATGGAAGGCATCATAATTATATATATTATTTTTATTTATTTTTTTAAATAGAATGCAAGTAGCTACCTTGCTGGTTTAAATAGTAGTTTATCTACACACTTACCATAAACCCTCTTTTCTCAAAAATAAATGTTCCCTTAACATCTGTGAAGATAGTATCCGAAAGTGACTCATCCTGGACAATTTTTAGAAGTGTCCAGGAAAACGCAAAAGTGTCCAGTAAGTAAGTATGAAATCCCATTACATATCATAATATTTAAACATAGTACTATTTTTTTCTGCAAAGATAAACTAAGGAGGTTATTGGCAGTTAAGAGCCTTTAATAAAAAGGAGGTACCATAGAGGTTCACGTGTAAAATGGTAGCAAATTCAGTTCATTTGTATTTTTTACTATTTTGATACTAATTGGGAATTAGGAATTCGATACTAACAGAATAAAAAGACGAAAAAAATTAAATATTCACAATAAACATAAATGGTTAAAAGCACTTTACACGCTTCGACCATAAGTGTCATCCGGGCCTCGTATTATAGCCGGACCTCGCCTTCGACTCGGCCGGCTAAATCATACTCGTCCAGGATAACTTACTTACTGGTCTCTGCAGTAATGTACTATTACTGCGTCCAAAAACCTCACGTTACAACCAGCATCATGATATACTACTTCGTAAAAACTCATTTCTTAGCTGAATATACATTATGACCATAATGTACATTCAAATTTCACAAGCCGACGCCCGCCTGCGAGACGCCCCTAGTTTGTCTGTAAAGTTGGTACTGAACAAGCTAAACAAGTGCATAGCAATGATCAATGCCACAATGCCGGTCGAAAATGCGGTTCCTGAACACTTCAAAGAGAGCTTATGATATTTGTGTACATAAACTAGTGTATGTAACTATGACTATGTGTCAGTCATATAAACAACTATTATGATACGTGTGTAGATAATAGTAGTTTATGTGACTTATACATAATGGAGGCTTTGCCAGAGGCAATTATAGGGAGAGCGACATCTTCGGGAGTAAAGTAAAAGGCTTGAGATGCGCGCAAAACTAGACTATACTAGACTATTTTATTATAGGATATACTAAGCTTATATACAACTAACTACAAAACTACGTGATGAATATAAATAGTAATAGCGTATACTTCAACTTAATCTAAAGGTAAATCTTACACGAATTAGAAAAATAAAGAAACTACGGTTATGTGAATTCTACATAAGTTTAAAGAATTACTTAATATTTACCTACAGGCAAGTCTTGTACCTGGCCGCACACTACATAAAATAAACTAAAAACTGGAAAACAGAAAAACACTAGGAAAATAGGGCTTCGCGGTTAGTAAACTAACCTAACCTATAACTGGAAAAGATCCGCAGGAGAGTCGTCTGATGCTGCAGCCGCCCATGTTTTTCATGAATCGCTGAGTCAATTTACATCGCACGTCGTTGAAGATGTAATCACTGTTTGTTTATAATTGCGACCGTACCTACACAAGGATGATTGCGCTGAATCAGCGTCAGCATTAAATCTGTAACCTTGGCTGTAGGCAGTCAATGATCTCGTACGTCATATGTATTAAAACGCGTTGGCTTTTGGTAAACGACTGACTTTTTATTTATCATTACTACCTTCACATAAATTTTGTTATACAACATTGCCAGTATTAATATTAAAACTAATATATCCTCTTAACAAAATATCTAATGATAACTGACTCTTAAGTGTTTATTAGGTACCTAGTCCATAGGTCTCAGGCCTATAATTTTCATAAATTTGTAGTGCTTAGTTGACAAGAGTCCTTTAGTAAGTAAGTCAGCAGGCATATCTTGAGTCGAAATGTATTTAAAATTAACAAGATTGTTTCTAATTGCATCTCTATTATAGTGAAATCTTACATCAATATGTTTTGACCTATTATGCGACTGATGGCATAATGGCATTTTTAATGCACTCTGATTATCACAATATAATGTAATAATATATAATTTACCTATGATCTCAGACATTAAATTTCTTAAATAGATAGCTTCCCTACATGCCTCTGATAGAGCTACATATTCTGCCTCAGTGCTTGACAAAGATACAGTCCTCTGTTTCCTGCTTTGCCATGAGATGTCAGACCCACACATAATAAAGCAGTAACCAGTATAGTATTTCCTGTCTAACTTATCACTTGCCCAATCGGCATCTGAAAAACCTGTTAACTCTACATTTTCTGTACTGTACTTTAAACAATAATTTTTAGTCTTTTGTAAATACTTCAGAACTCGTTTTGCATAACTATAATGACTCTCATTGTGACTATTATTAAACTGACTAAGATAACTCACCGCATATGATATATCTGGTCTCGTTAAAACAGCTAAATACATCATACTTCCTATCAGTGCTTGATATGGAATATCAGTATTACATTTTTCTGACTTTTCCAAGTTCAATTTAGATTCAATAGGAGTCTCAATAGATCTACAATTGGCCATGTTAAACCTAGACAACAATTGATCTATGTATTCATGTTGATCCACTGTTATAGTAGAACAATTCCTATTCACATTTACTCTCATTCCCAAATACCTTCTAACTCTACCTAAATCCTTCAATTTAAATTCGGATCTTAGTGCTGTTATCAGTTTATCTGTCTCTTCAGTACTATTTGAGTATACCAAAAAATCATCAACATATAAAGTTACTATAATTTTTTACATCATTAGATATCTTTATAAACAAACATGGTTCAAATTTACTAATTTTAAAGCCAAGTTTACACAAACAATCTGTAACTCTTTCATACCACATCAAAGATGATTGTTTTAGTCCATAAATAGCTCTCTTAAGCTTGAAAACCTTTCCTCTAGTTTCATTTATACATAGTCAGGTCATAAGTTCTGTCACATATGCAATATGAAATAATTTAGACATGTTTATTATTTATGTAAACATTTATATAGCAAAATGAACTTAATAAAACATAGATTCTTATGGTAATAAAGTTTATTCAAAATGACCCCCGCGATTTTGAATACAAGCCTTTATTCTGCGCGGCCAGTCGTCTATCGCAGCACGAACGAGGTCCATGTCAATATCGGCGGCTGCCTTAATCAAGGATGCCTTGAGTGACTCCAAATCAGGATGAGGCTTTGAGCAGGCCTTTTCCTCCAAGTGTTGCCATATCTTGTAATCTAACGGACTCAAATCTGGACTGGAGGAGGGCCAGTCTTCGTGCCGGAAGAAGTCGATTTCACGCGCCGCCAGCCAGTCTTGTGTGCTTTTCGCTCTATGAGCTGGCGCAGAATCTTGTTGGAATACCCAGTGCCTGTTATTAAACATGGTATGAGAAACAGGTTCCACGAGGTTCTTGAGGACTGTATTTTGATACACAACTGCATTCGTTTTTACGCCTTTCTCACAAAAATGTACCTCAGTTAAGCCCCAATAAGAGACTCCCAACCAAACCATGAGCGAGGATGGAAAATGACCTCGTTGGACACGCCGAATACGGTTGCTCACTTCTTCACTGCTGTTTGCGTACACCTTATCATTTTGTTTGTTGTAGCTCTCTTCCACGGTGAAAATGTTTTCATCCAAAAAAAGAATTTCCCGATGCTTTTTTCCCGCGTACCGCTTCAACAAAGCGCGGCATCTCTTCAGTCTCAGGTCCATTAAACGAGCGTCCAAACGATGTCCTGTTTTTTTTCGATATGCCCTAAGCCCTAAGTCTTCATTTAACACCCTTTTCACCGTGGTCCTGCTTAACCCCATCTGAAAGGCCAACAGTTTCTGCTTACGTATGGGATTTCTTTGAATTCGCGCCTTCACAGCTTTTATCACTGCTGGAGTCCTAACAGAGCGAGGGCGACCACTTCTTGACCTGTCATCTACACTAGAGTCTTCATTGTATCGTTTTATGGTACGATAAACGAATCTTTTGGTTATATTAAAATTTTTCAGTAAGTCGAAAATTTGAATTGGTGCGTAACCGCAACGATGCAACGCAATAACTGCGACACGGTCTTCTTTAAGTGTCCACTCCATATTTAAAAATGAGGAAAATTCTAAAAAGTACACATTTTTATTTTCATGAAAAATTCGAATTCAATAAACTTTTTTGTGGCCAGCGTTCTAAATTCAAAAGTTTTTATTGTGTGACAGAACTTATGACCTGACTGTGTATATCCTTCTGGAACACACATGTAAATGTTCTCTTTTAAATGTCCATTAAGAAATGCACATTTCACATCTAGGTGTTTAATGTCCATACCCCATTGTACACTTAGGGCAAACAACATTCTCAGTGTAGAATGTTTCACTACAGGTGAATAAGTGTCCACATAGTCAATTCCACGTCGCTGTGTGAATCCTTTTGCCACTAATCTTGCACGATATAGCACTTTGTCATTAACATCAAGTTTCTTAACTAACACCCATTTGCCTTGCACTAAAGAAGCACTATTTGGAGTATCTACTAGCTCCCACGCCTTGTTGTCCTCGAACGACTGCATCTCCTGTCACATGGCCAGCCTCCATTGTGTGGCTTCCGGTCCATTTACCGCTGCTGAGTAGGTAAGCTGCTCATCTTCTTGACTTGTGTTTGAAACACACATATAACCATAACGTTCTGGGACTTTTTTGATTCTCTTCTCCGGTAGTGGGGTTGGCTCCGGCTGACGAACAGAGTCTCCATATTCAGATGATGACGAACTGGTCATAGATTCTTGTATCATCACCCCCACTGAATCCATGTCTGTTTCCCGCTCCTCCGGCAACTCCTTTTGGGAATCTCCTTAATCCATCTCTGTGTCCTTGCTGCTTTGAGCCAAGTTTTCTTCTTCTTTCTCAGTCATGTCTTCTTCAAGCATAATCCAAACAGCATCATTGTCATTCTCACTATACTCCGTATTGGTTCCTTCCATCACAATTATATCTCTTTTTACTGTGATAGTATTCTTTCTTGAATCATAAACACGGTATCCTTTTATAGTTTCTGAAAATCCACTTAGGATGTATTTTTCTGCCTTTTTGTCCCACTTTAATCTTTTTTCTTTGGGAATGTGCACCATCACATCACTTCCGAATAGACGGATATGACTCAAATCTGGTTTCTTTCCACACCACGCTTCATAAGGTTTTATCTCTTTTAAGTTTGCAGTTGCAGATCTGTTTTTTAGATAGACTGCTGTATTTGCCGCTTCTGCCCAAAATTTCTTTTCTTGCTTGGCGTCAAACAGTAAGCATCCTCCTTTTTCTACAACAGTTCTGTTCGCTCTCTCACAAACACCGTTCTGTTCTGGTGTGTAGGCCGTTGTCTTCTGGTGAATAATGCCTTCTTTTTTTAAGTAATTGTCCATTTCACCATTACAAAACTCGCCACCATTATCTGTGCGCAGAATTTTTATCTTCCTGTTTTGCTGATTTTCAACTATAGCTTTGAATTCCTTGAATTTCTTGTATACTTCATTTTTCTGCTTCAGAAAGTATATGAAATTCATTCTACTGAAGTCATCGACGAATAGAAGAAAGTACAGTGACCCTCCAATGGATTTCTTTTCCATAGGTCTGGGTACGCATAGCACGTTTTTAACTTTGATATCGTAGTTTCGATCCGTCGTTATCTGTACGTCTCCCGAACATAACACTGGCACTTTTGCATCATTCGCAACAGTAATGTCTGACAAACTCGGCTTGTAGTTTGCGTTGTTTACCCATTCCTTGTTCGGCGTCATATGCGTGCTCTCGCCGGAGTCCACGTACCACTCTGTCTTACTATATTTTCCATTCAGAAATACCACACTGAAAGCATTAGTTTCCTTCTTTTTAAACAGCATTGGGCACTGGTTACAAAAATGTCCAACTTCTCGACACTTGAAACAGGTTATGTTTTTGATTTGTTTTCCTCCTGTCACTTTCGAAGTATCAAACTTTCCGCCATTTTTGTAACTAGGGCTGTACCTCTTTTTATAGCGAATGCAGCGCCACTAGTTTCCGATTCGGAATTCCATGATACCTCCATGTCAATCAGTTTCGATTTTATCGCATCTGTGGTAATCTGGATACCAGAATGTTCCACTGCCATGATCATGGGGGAAAAATTTTCAGGCAATCCCGCTAATAGCAATGAACCGACCCACTCATCTGTTATTGCAAATCCTGTGCCTTTCAATCGCTGTGCTGTCTCGACAACTTGCGTTACGTATTCCGTCATTGTGTCGCAGTTTTCTTGTCGGATGGAGATCAAATGACGTAACAAGGTTATCTTTCTGGAAAAACATGAATCATCGAACATGTTCTTCAGTTTGTTCCACAGCTCCTGAGAACTCTTCGTCTCTCTGATGTGCACGTACAATCCTGGGTCAATTTTCATCATCAGCTTCGCCTTGGTTTTTGCGTCATCATCAGGCTTGATTTTCTTAACTGAATCTGGCTTAATACAGTGTATCATGCCTTCAAGTACTAAAAAATTCTCCGCCGCAAAACACCACACGTCATAGTTTTCTCTCCCCTTGAGTTTTGGGACACTCTGTATATAGTTAACTGACATTGTAACACGAAAAACCAGCTTTATAATTTCAACTGTAAGTTAGTATAAATTACTGACTCGAAATCACTATGAATCACTGTAAATAATGAAATTATAACGTTTCGCCCATAACCTATTAAAACGCGTTTTTTTTTATTATTATTTTTTTTTTTCGGCGCAATGGAAGCATACTGGGCCCATAACCTTTTAAAACGCGTTGGCTTTCGGTAAACGACTGACTTTTTATTTATCATTAATATCTTCACATAAATTTTGTTATACAACATTGCCAGTAAACTAATAATATGTACGTGCGTGCTCTTTACTCTTGAGTGAATATTAAGTTGTCGATTGATGAAATTTGTGTGCCTAATTGTCATCATCAGCTTCGCCTTGGTTTTTGCGTCATCATCAGGCTTGATTTTCTTAACTGAATCTGGCTTAATACAGTGTATCATGCCTTCAAGTACTAAAAAATTTGGGATTTGGGAACATTGGGCACATCTTGTACACCAATCGTTTATATATATATATATATATATATATATATATATATATATATATCTCTTCAGTGATTTGATTATTCTTCGTGCGATGTTCTTCCTGGATGATTTCGAAATTCGTTGAATTAGGTATATAGATGATGTTTCAATACTCTTCTGGGGGCTGGAACGGCTTCCTATGTCTTGAACTTGAAAAACTTGCTGTGAATGTATTTGCCGATGCGTTCGTTTCTGCTGGTGCGAGCTCCATTTTGATAAATTAGCATTCGGCTGACTATCGGTTCATTGTTTTCAAATCTGGTCCGGTCATGGCTTGCTCGATGTCGTCTTGGTTTGGGTGTGGTCTTGATTATGGAGTTCTGCAGCGTGGTTTGAAATAGGTATGCAAACCGAAGTGGGGGCTCGGCGATCTTGGACGAAGTGATTTTTGCTTGCACTTCTAAGGTGGCAGCACACGGAGTTTTCTTCGCGGCTGGGTCCATGCTGCTATTACCGAAGGTTGCTGATGTTCAGAAGTCGGGTCACCACTTTTTAATTTTATTAATATTAAAACTAATAATATGTACGTACGTGCTCTTTACTCTTGAGTGAATATTAAGTTGTCGATTGATGAAATTTGTGTGCCTAAAAACCTTGGGATTTGGCAACATAGGGCACATCTTGTACACCAATCGTTTAAATATATATATATATATGTATATATCTCTTCAGTGATTTGATTATTCTTCGTGCAATGTTCTTCCTGGATGATTTCAATATTCGTTGAATTAGGTATATAGATGATGTTTCAATACTCTTCTGGGGGCTGGAACGGCTTCCTATGTCTTGAACTTGAAAAACTTGCTGTGAATGAATTTGCCGATGCGTTCGTTTCTGCTGGTGCGAGCTCCATTTTGATAAAATAGCAGTCGGCTGACTATTGGTTCATTGTTTTCAAATCTGGTCCGGTCATGGCTTGCTTGATGTCGTCTTGGTTTGGGTGTGGTCTTGATTATGGAGTTCTGCAGCGTGGTTTGAAATAGGTATGCAAACCGAAGTCGGGGCTCGGCGATCTTGGACGAAGTGCTTCTTGCTTGCACTTCTAAGGTGGCAGCACACGGAGTTTTCTTCGCGGCTGGGTCCATGCTGCTATTACCGAAGGTTGCTGATGTTCAGAAGTCGGGTCACCACTTTGCCAGAGGCAATTATAAGGAGAGCGACATCTTCGGGAGTAAAGTAAAAGGCTTGAGATGCGCGCAAAAACTAGACTATACTAGACTATTTTATTATAGGATATACTAAGTTTATATTCAACTAACTACAAAACTACGCGATGAATATAAATATACCTTATCTGTGACGGTTGTCAACTTATCTTAACATTACGTGGAAATAGATATTTCCGCATATCTGTGGCGGGCGTATGTGCCGGCACAGAGGCCATTAAAACTCGAGAGTGGGTTCATGAATCGATCCGAAGGCGACTTCCATAATAATATGACTCGAGAGTTTTAATGTCTAATTGTAATTATGTACAGTTACATACTAGTTTATCTACATATGTATCATAAGCTCTCTTTCATGAGTTCATGAAACGCATGTTCGATCGGCATTGTGGTATTGATAAATGGCTCTGCACTAGTTTAGCTTGTTCAGTAGTACCAACTTTATAGACAAACTAGGGGCGGCACGCAGGCGGGCGTCGGCGTTCAAAATTTGAATGTCATAATTGGTCGAAAATTGATACATTATGGTCATAATGTATCAATATTCAGATAAGAAATGAGTTTTTACCAAGTAGTTTAACATTATGCTGGTCGTAACGTCCGGTTTTCGGACGCAATAAAGAGGTTTTATGATACGTGTAAAGATAAAAATAATAATATTATTCCTGTATTCCAGTCATTTTATACGACAGTTCCTGCGATTTTTTTGCAGACCATAGAAGTGGTCGCCCACAAACGGCAGTAACTGCAGAAAATGTGTGGACTACTGAAATGATGGTGCGAGAAGAAACACGAATTACTTACTTGGATGGACATCGAGAATATTCTCGGCGTTAGTTCGGGGAGCGTTAACGTTATTTTGCATCAGCATCCTGGAGTGACGAAGGCTTGTTATCGTTGGATCCCGCGTTTGCTCTCAGACACTGAAAAACTGGCCTACGTGGATTGGTGCCGCAAAATACGTCTAGAATTTGAAAACGGAACGTCAAGATGTGTTTCAGAAATCATCACAGGTGACGAAACGTGGATTTATCAATATGATCAAGAGACAGTCGTCAGTATGGGTCTTTTTAGAATGAAAGTTGCCGACAATACTGCAAAGACCTCGTAACGTTGGTAAAATAAAGGTGGCTATTTTTTTTTCTCGCAGCGGGCATGTGTCGCCAAGAAAGTTGGAAAATCATACATCTGTTAACTCGGAATGGTATACAACGAAAGTTTTCCAAGCTCTGCGAGAGAGGAGACCAAATACCTGGCATCGGGGTATCATGCTGCATTACGACAACGCTTAATCACATACGTCCCTCAGAACAAAGGTGTTTCTTGAGGAAACCTTGCCCCATCCACCGTACAGACCTGATTTAGCTCCCTGTGATTTCATTTTGTTCCCGATAATCAAGGAAAAATTAAAAGGGATTTTTTTAATCTGCCGAAGAGGCCGTGGCCTCCTACGAAGTTGCAATTTCGAACCTATCGGATCAAGACTGGTAAATGGTAAATGGTGTTTTAATATTTGGTTTAGACAAATGGAACTTTGCGTAGAGAGTGAAGGATAGTTTGAATGAGAGAGAAAAAATTTAAAATAAATATCGTTAATATCTGGTATTGTGTTTTCTTGTGTCAAAACTTATCGAGTTACCTACGTAGCATAAAACAGAATCCAAGACCGGGAATTTTAAGGGTAGTATAAAATTGGAAGAGTTTTATGAGAAGTATATGAAATTCAAATAAATGCGCAGAACGTTATGATAAATGCTAACGAGAGAAGTTACTTGACGCTGGCTCACCTCACTTCACTGCATAAATGGTGCACATAATATTGTTTTCATTGCATTTTTATAATTATTATTCACGTCTAACGAATTTTTCATGGATAAACGTCTAAAGATAAGGTTTACAAAATAAATTTATGTGGTTGGGGTACCTGCTAATTTCTATGAATATTCAATATATTTTGCGAATCATGCGTTCCTACTAGGTAATCGCTGTGATAATAGTTTGATGTACCTATGATAGTTGAACTAATCTATGTTGCATAATTGACCAATGCCGTTGGCAATCAGCATTGCTCACTGATCAGATATCCCCCATCAAATCTGTATCGCAATTAATTTGATACGCACCAACAATATTGATTGAGGTACAGTTTTGGAGTTTCATAATTATTTCATGTTCTATTGCGAGGCAAAACTCATTTCAATATCCAGATGATGTCACATTAAGGTGTATTATCATATACATAAATTATTTAACAAAAGGTAATTTAATTGTATTAGTTTACAATTGAAATAAATAACCTTGAAATAACAGACAGAAATATGGAGTCATCAAGGCGATTGGAACTGCAGCCTTATTGTCTGTATGTTTGCGGCCGATCGTAGAATAGGGCACATCATGATGAAATACGCCGTTGTGTATGGGGCCATCATGATTTATCCAAACCAA
Organism: Argyresthia goedartella; assembly: GCA_949825045.1. NCBI lineage: Eukaryota > Metazoa > Arthropoda > Insecta > Lepidoptera > Argyresthiidae > Argyresthia > Argyresthia goedartella. Next base: position 25,406,953 of record OX463812.1, on the reverse strand, counting down.
AATCGGGAATATCGATAAGAATCAAACGTTTGTCGATATTCTCAGTAAACGCTTCGCCACATCAAGGGTAAAACGTCACATCGTAAAATAGTTTAAATTTTACGAATAAACAAATCTTTTTCATTTTAACAATGATTTTTGGTTGTATTTACACGTATGCTAGATGAAAATTTCTGTATTATTTTAAAAAATAATTATCCACAAATATTTTTTTAGGTAATAAACCAAATCAAAAAAAGTAGGATGACCATCACACGGGAGACGGTGGACTACTATACGCTATCCGAGTATGATATTTTAGGGACTTTTATTAATATCATTATTAAATGTTGTTTTTATTTCCATAGGCTTCGCTCCGCTCCGCTTCGCTACGCTCCGATTTTGCTTCTTCTAAGTTCCAACCTAACCTATAACAGAACTTAAATCTATTTACAATAACCTAATCTAGCCAAGTTTGGCTTTTCATTACTTTCAGTCGCAAGCTCGCTCCGCTGGTTGCACAAGCACGTTCTAACCAAACCCAACCTACCGAGCCAATTATATTGTCATCCTACTTTTTGATATACAGGCTTGCAGATCATCGAACGTGTCTTGTCATATGGTCTTGAAACGATCTGGCGGGTTTAACAAGGCAGATCCAGACATGCCGCCATATCATGATATGCTGAGGCACATCATGATGTGCCGAATTTGATGATCGGCCGCCGAAATATATATCCAGCACTGATCCAGATACATTAAAAATGTAATTTTCAGGATATTTACCAACTTCAAAGCAAAGTCATTTGACACGAAATATAATAGCCTTATTTTGGACAGTTCATAAAACAGAAAATAATTTTGTTCCAAATTTGTCATTAGATGTCGTTGGCGAGACGTGTTTTTTATTTTTTTCGTGTCAGTTCAAAAGAAATGACAACCTTGGCAGATAATGCTATTTTGAAGGTGATTGAGTTAGTTAAATCTGGTGAAACCAAAGATCAAGAACTATCACTTGTCAACAACAAACAAAACACATTTTTTTTGTTTATATCGACAACTGGCTGTTCTCTCGGACCTTTGTGACTTCTTTCCTCGGCTGACTTTGGTTTTCAAACCAAAATCCCATGCCAAATCAATGGATTTATGGAAAAAATATAATCATCCTTGCGTTGTAGTATTCTGAAAAAAAAATCCTTCTTACATTTTCTCTTGTAATGAACGTCGAAGATCATTATGGGTTCAAGCCAAGTTAAACAAGTAAAGTCTGAATATGGTCTGAATTGACCATAGAAAGTATACTCGGCGCCACGACTAAAGAGCTTTGTCCTTGAATGCGCAGTAGTCACTTTTCACAAGTGTTTGGCGCGGGGAAGTGAGGAGCGACGGGGGCGGTAGTCAGCGCCGGCACCTGATTCGTTGATCAGTCGCTTCCCGATGCCCGCACCGAAAGCACGTCTCGAAGCTTCTTGAGTACAGTCGCATACAATATTACCCAACGTTATCTTTCGCCCCGGTCGAAAATGCCGAAAAATAAAGTACTGACTAGGCAAGCTAGAAAAATGGTTTACGATGTGAACTGTTATATCAAAAAAGAGTGATGAAATCGTTGCTGATTTAAAACTGGCGAAGACCACATCAGCCACCTCTTCCATCACACTACAAAACTTGTTAGAAGCCACAATTCAAAATTTAAATGAAGTTAGAAACAGGTCAATAAGTGTTACAGACCAAAACATATTAACCGAAATTTGCCATAACTTGGAGCAAAATCGCGAAGAATTTGGACAAGCTATGAATACAACTAGCTTAAAATTGCAAGGCATTATTAATGTCCTAAACCAGGGTCAGAAAAGAACAGCAACACTCATTCCTTCACAATAACCCTAAAAACGCACTTCGGAATTATGCCGCGACTGTACACATGCGCAGTAATCCCCGCCAGTTTCTCCGAGAGCTCTTTATTCGTGGCGCCGAGTGTAAATATGGTTCTATACTCTTTGGTTATTAATTTATCACAGACCCATAAGTCAGTCATGTCTGCCACTTGTCACAGCTTTATATTTTTTTTCAAATTTGCTGTCACCTATTTCCATTAACGATTCCAATACAATTTGTTAATCACGATTGCGATCGCGATACCATAAGTGATCGGGATCACTTACACGCCGGGCTGTACGTACACGCCGACAAGCACACATTCACACATTAGTCGGCCATTATGCGCACAGGCATCAACAAAGGCGGTATGTTACGCCCACGTTACGCCACATAATACTTAATAGTTATGCGGAGAAATAAAAAGCTAAACAACATGTGTTGCGTGGTCAAGTGGTGTAAAAACCAAAGTGACCGGAGGAAAAAATATCCAGGAATCACGTTTCATAGGAATAAATAATCACTTATTTCCTGTAAAAAATTAAAATCAATCTTAATTCACAAGAACAAAATAATTCATCACAAGTCCAGTGTTGTCAATATTCACGTATAAAAAGATACCCAAAATATGGGAAAATACAGTATTATTAAGTTTAAATTACAATTCGATTTATTTATTTAATTTTAAGCGAAGTTATTTTTGGCAGCTCTTTAATTGCGGGTGGTGGTTATACGGTCAACTGAATAAATAAGTTGGCAGTTCTTAAATTTTTCGTCAGATGAAAATTTGAACATCGCAGTTACTGGTCCGATTTTCTTCACAATCGATATCTAGGGCTCTGGTTGGAATCCAATCATGCTTCTGAAGTCAGATTTTGAAAAAGTGGTCGCCATTTTGAACTTCGTATTGACTGGGCCGATTTGCTTCAAAATCAATATCTGGAAAACTGGTTAGAGTCCAATCATGATGCTGAAGTCGGATTTTGAAAAAGTGGCGCATTTTTGAACTTCGTATTTAGGTACTGGTTCGATAGAATACAAAAAAATATTTTACGATTCGGCTTCACCACATTTCAAAATTAGAACATATATCAAGAACCTCTCAAAGTAAAAGACACTATTTATTATAAAAAACTTACTCAGCATTTGGAATATTAATCACTTTTACAGGAGTCATAAACGGTAGGAACAGTAATATTATGAAAAATTGGGATGATGCACGTTTGTCAAGTTAGATACTTTTTAAGAACTGTCGAAACAGTCGATTTATATGAGAGTTGTATTAAAATTCGAAACATGACATCATATTTCGTTGAAATCAAATGCACTCTGGCACAAAATGATGTTAATTCATTCAATTGCTTAAAATTATTAACGACTGTGATATTGATGGTCATTTCTCTTGTTAAGGCTATCAATTTAAACAGAGTTAGTATTTTTTGTCTACTATTCATGTACCATCTCCATTAGGTATTTTTTATACAACATTGCAGAAAACCAGCCAGTTCCCTCCTTCCACCACTCAATCTGAGGGAAAGGAGTCTCCTGCAAAGAAGCCGACCACTGTTGTGGCTGCTCCCTCGGTTGCTGCGCCCACGGCTGCTGCAGCGTCGGGCCTGAGCAAACGCACCCCCAGCATCAGGCGCAAAGGAGTGCCGCCGCCGCCGGGAGCGAAAAAGTAGGCCGCGGCTTTATATGTCGTCGATCAGTTCTGCTGCCTGAAGTGTTCTCCACAATTGTTCGGATTATACGTGTTTTCTTGTTTTTAGCAGGTAGGTAAGTTTTATAATTTATGTTAATAATTATTAATATCAAAACAACTAATGTCAGTCAATGTTATGTCAAGTGATAGTCTGTGGTCTAATGTCATCAATTGTCATCACGGAACGTGCGGGGCGTGTTCCACTCATGATATGAAGTTGACCTGTATGTTCACAGTCCGTCTCGTTCCTGTTCGCTTGATTCTCGACACTTATTCTTTTTTCTCTTTATGTTTATAATAACAACTTTCTGTTAAGTTGTTCCATACTGTCTTTTTTGTCTGCGTTTTGTTCATTGCGTTTTGCTTGTTCGTTTTGTCTGTGTTGTTTCAAACCTTTAAGGTAATAGATTATTTCCCAACAAGCCCAGTGTGTCTGGGTTCAGGCTTTTTGTATTTAATTGTTAATTTAGTGTTAAACCTCGTAAGGGAGGATATTATAGTTTAGTTTTATATTTATTTTATAGCTATTGTAGTATATTTATTTATTTATTTTAAATGGATATCATAAACAATTTCACAGACAGTTTTTTCTCTAGCTCTTCTAACGGCGACTCTCTTGGTTCAGGAGGTGTCGACTCCCTTGCGGACGCATCATTGTCTAGCAATCTGAAACGAGTGTTCAACAAGTCGGAGTTCAATTTCAATGTCGTTCATATTAATGCCCAAAGCATTCCTGCTAGTTACGCTGATCTCTTGGAAGCTTTCAGTGATCAGATTATACATGGTATTTTTGTATCCGAATCATTTCTGAAACCATCTCTTCCTTCCTCCATGTATTCTCTGCCAGGGTTCAGGCTCTATCGCAACGATAGGACAGGCAAAGCAGATGGCGGGGTTGCTATCTACTTACGTTCTGACATTCCGTGCAAAGTCATCTGCCACTCGCCAAGCCTATACTCTGGTTCAGCTGAGTATCTCTTCCTTGAGATCAGCTTGCACCACAGCAAAATTCTTCTGGGTGTATATTACAGCCCCTCACTTCGTATCGATTACTTTGATTCTTTTGAATCTCTACTCAGTGACTTGACTCCTCTCTATAGTGACACTCTCATTCTCGGTGATTTTAACACCTGTCTCCTGAAAAATAACGCCCGCTCTGCCAAACTTAAATCTATTGTAAATTCCTCTAACTTACATATTCTTCCCCTTGACGCTACTCACTTTCAACCGCACTATATTCCCTCCCTTCTCGATCTCATGATTATCTCCAACATAGCCAAGGTGGCTGCTCATGGCCAGCTTAATGCCCCATTCTCCTATCACGATCTGGTGTATGTTTCATACAAAATTAGGCTCCCTAAGCGCAAAGTCAAATTCCTTGATATTCGAAGCTTCAAAGGTGTGAACCTCGATTCCCTGAAATCAGATGCCTCATCTGTCGATTGTACCCCCGTTGTAACTGGTGAGACCGTTGATGACAAAATCCTGAAGTTCAACTCAATTGTCCTGGGGCTGTTCGACAAGCACGCACCAATGAAAAAGGTCAGGGTAAAACATTTTCCTGCTCCGTGGTTGACAGACGCTATCAAGTGTTTAATGGCAAAAAGAAACCGTGCGAAGGGGCGATATAAGAGAGACCCAACCGATAACAATCTCCTAACATTTAAACGCCTTCGAAACCTATGCAACCGCATGTGCCGTGACGCCAAGCGACGCCACATCTATGAGCGTATAGAAATGTACACCCCAGCTCAGGTCTGGAAATTTCTTAAAACCCTTGGTGTTGGCAAGTCCCAGGAATTTTCTTCAGGTGATGTCGATCTCAACGGTCTTAACCAGTTCTTTTCTTCTCCCCCCCTCGTGATAGACCCCGCCACAAAGCAGGCAACCCTTCGTCATCTACGGTTGAAGGCTGCAGTCTGTACCTCACCGTTCAACTTTAGTCTCGTTGGAATCGGCGCAGTTAGAAAGGCAGTGCTAGCGGTCACATCCAAAGCTGCTGGTGGCGACAACGTCAGCCATCAGATGATCCACAGCGTCCTTGAAGAGTTGCTCCCTCCAATTACCCACATCATAAACTTCTCTTTATCAGTTAGATCTTTTCCTAGTCTGTGGAAGAAAGCTCTTGTCATCCCACTGCCCAAAAATTCCAATCCCTCCTCCTTCAAAGATTACAGGCCCATATCTATTTTACCTATTCTCTCCAAAGTCCTTGAATCCATTGTCCACTCCCAACTCACCTCCTACCTTTCATCAAACAAACTTCTCAATCCTTTCCAATCTGGCTTCAGACCAGGGCATAGTACTACCACAGCACTCTTAAAAGTCAGCGATGATATACAGCTAGCCATGGATCAGAGGTTGGTTACGGTGCTGGCCCTGCTTGACTTCAGCAATGCCTTTAACTGCGTCGATTTTGACATTCTTGTCGCTATATTAACATCGCTGAATGTCTCCTCCCACGCTGCTGGCTGGTTCGACTCATACCTGAGAGGTCGTCAGCAGCGCATTAAGTCTGAAGAGACCGAAACTCAATGGTGTGATCTTTCCTCAGGAGTGCCTCAAGGTGGTATTCTCTCTCCTCTTCTTTTTTCAGTCTTTATAAACTCCATCTCCGACGTCCTCTCTTCTTCGTATCATCTGTACGCAGATGATCTACAAATTTATCGCCACTTTTCCCCCTGCGATGTAGTTTCATCCGTGGAGGCACTGAATGCTGACCTCGAGAATGTGAAAGATGAAAATATGATGAGGCCCAGCCTCATCATACGGGCTGTTAATAAACCCGAATAAATCACAAGCCATGATTTTAGGAACCAGGCACACTCTTTCCTTGTTACAAAAACCCATTGTTCCCGTATCATATAATGGCATCACAATAGAGTACACAGATAAGGCGAAAAACCTTGGGGTTATTTTTGACAACCAGCTGTCTTGGTCTCCACATGTCAGCGAGTTCAGCAGACGGGTCTTTGCGTCTTTTCACTCCCTCAGGCGTCTGCAGTACTTCTTGCCGCGGCAGACCAAAATCACCCTTGCTCAGTCCCTTCTCCTGCCGCTAATCGACTACGCCGATGTCTGTTGGGCGAGCGCGAACGAAGATCTTCTGAACAAACTCGAACGACTTCAGAATCTCGGGATTCGGTTTATCTTCGGGCTGCGCAAATTCGACCAGGTCTCTCAATTTCACAAAGAGTTGGGGTGGCTTCCGATTCGTCGTCGCCGAGACTCCCATATTCTTTTTTGTCTTTTCAATAAATTGAAAAATCCGCGCTACCCCAGCTACCTTCGAGACCGCTTTGAGTATCTCTTTTCAGGAGATTGGCAAAGGAGATCTCACACGGTCTCACTCTTAGCCACTCCAAGGCATACCACTTCCGCATATGAGCACTCCTTCAGGTTGCAGGCGGTCCGACTGTGGAACGCACTTCCTTGTGCGATAAGAGACAGCCCGACTCTTTTCGCTTTCAAAAACCGGGTAAAAGAGCACTTCCTCTCTCTTTTGTGATAGTTGTAGTATGTATATTATTATTATATGTAAACTTTATGTACAGGTTTATGTATGTATTGATACGTATTTAGTAGTTTGTTAGATACGAGTATGTATTTTATTTAATTTAAATTATTTAAAATTTATTTTATGTAATTTACTTATATGTATTTTATTATTGTTTAGATATTGTGCACTGCCTACCCTTTATTGATAAAATTTCCTGTCATGCCTTGGTTTGCTGGAAGAAATCTCTTTTTAGAGATAAGCTCGCCTTTGTACATATGTTTTCTCTTAATGTATCTTTTTTAAATAACTGTGTTCAATAAAGAATTATGAAATTATGAAAAATCCAAGAGATGGTGCTGTGGATCGCAATTTGTTTCTTGCGCTTATATTACTCAAACGGGTCCATAAATCGAGAAACGGTCCTATTATATTGATAGTATTTCTAAAAGATCTATCCAATGATACCTCAATTTTATATAATACTCTATATCATAGAGTGAGATTTCATTGGATACATATTTTAAAATTAGTATCAATAAGACCATTTTTCAATTTATAGACCCGTTTGAAAAAAAAAGCGCAAGAACCAAAAAGTGATCACAGCACCATCTGTTGGACTTTGTGGAATAGCGTTTTTTTTCTTCTCTCTCTCATTAAAATATTTTTATTTTTCGACTGTGTTTCCCTCAGTTTACTCTTAGCGAGACTACGTCCGACTTTTTTTATACATCTATGGCTAAAATGAAATTATTAATATTATTGTGATATAACTTAAAAATCTAATTGTTTTTCATAATGGGTAACAAATAGTGTTTCGTCCCATCGTGCTCAAACAGCAGTGATAATCCGGTTTTGTTATTCGAACTAATTCTAGAACGTCTGCGAGAAGGATAAGGATGGGTCATCAACTGAACGCAGAATATTTATAGAATTATTCGCAGTTTTGTTTGGGCTACTTGGAACAAATTGTATTGATTGCTTGTGGGCTTATAAATTTGCAGGATGATATAATAAAAATATAGTACATTTCTAAGACTATGTGTGTTTTTATTTATACAAAACATATACTATAAATATTATAAACAAAATTGACTTTGTGCAGCTACCCATGACTGACTCAGCATTGATACTACCAGAAGTACCAACGTTAGTACCACGGGTAGAAAGATAGATGATGAGGTGGGACACCCACTGAACACGGGTGGATAATCGGTCCTCTTTGATTCAATTCACCCAAATCTCAGTGTTTGAGTACCGGTTACTGTTGATTCAGCCGACTTCCCTCCCCAAATCTCTTTGTTCTTGAGCTGCTGATATAGGCAGTCTGAGTTTAAGATAAAAATTATACGTATTATTAATGTTGCAATAAAATAGTCGTATAATAATATACAAAAATGCATACCTATTACCACAACAACCAAGTTAAGTTCTTAATTAATTGAGAATTAAGCTTATTATTAATATGCTTAATTCTCAAACCCCAGGTTGTTTTGAAGCATCGCGATTTTGAACCTTATGCCATGGCATTAAAATTCAAAACCTATAACGGGCAAATGGCGTCATGTGATGCCATGGGTCGTTGAGAGGAAGAGCATATTGTCGTTTAAATATCAAACGCGTTATCATCAAGAAAACTATCGTTTGTCACGGCAATACATATGCAATTTTGCCATAAATAAAAATTCCCACCTGCAGAAGCTGTACAATCAGAACAGTTTGACTCCAGGATCTCAGCATCAGTATCTTACTTACATGAGGGCTTTGGCTCCTCTGAATTCAGCAACGTTGTGGTAGCTGAAATTCGACATGAACTTCAATATAATCATAATTTTGGTAACTTGAGGTAAATTTCACGAGTCTGTTTTTTCAAAATTTGCCGTTCTTGTCGTAACGAAAAAAAACGAAACGATACTAACACTAATTAAAAATAACACACTTTTAATTAGTGTTAGTATCGATCTGACACTAATTAAAAATAACACACTTATTTTTGTTAAATTAAATTTGAAAACTTATTTTATTGTTGATTGAAATTTACCGTGCTCTTCAATGGTCTGTAAAAACCAAGTCTGAATCACCAGATGCACAAATCGAGAATTATTAGAATTCTTTTTAAGTGAATTATTAGAATCAATTGTAAAATAATCCAGTTATTGTTTAGTTTTGCAATGGTAATCACTTAACTGTGAAAATCTGGAAATTTTCTTCAAAAACACTATATCATCAATAAATATTTAACGGTAAGACTTTCTAAATGGTCTGTTCTAACTTCGGTTTAAGTCTTTGCATCGATCTACCGAACACCCTGTATACAGAGACAGGTCATAAGTTCTGTCACACAATAAAAACTTTTGAATTTAGAACGCTGGCCACAAAAAAGTTTATTGAATTCGAATTTCGAATTTTTCATGAAAATAAAAATGTGTAATTTTTTGAATTTTCCTCATTTTTAAATATGGAGTGGACACTTAAAGAAGACTGTGTCGCAGTTATTGCGTTGCATCGTTGCGGTTACGCGCCAATTCAGATTTTCGACTTATTGCAAAATTTGAATATAACCAAAAGATTCGTTTATCGTACCATAAAACGATACAATGAAGACTCTAGTGTAGATGACAGGTCAAGAAGTGGTCGCCCTCGCTCTGTTAGGACTCCAGCAGTGATAAAAGCTGTGAAGGCGCGAATTCAAAGAAATCCCATACATAAGCAGAAACTGTTGTCCCTTCAGATGGGGATAAGCAGGACCACGGTGAAAAGGGTGTTTAATGAAGACTTAGGGCTTAGGGCATATCGAAGAAAAACAGGACATCGTTTGGACGCTCGTTTAATGGACCCGGAGACTGAAGAGATGCCGCGCTTTGTTGAAGCGGTACGCGGGAAAAAAGCATCGGGAAATTCTTTTTTCGGATGAAAAAATTTTCACCGTGGAAGAGAGCTACAACAAACAAAATGATAAGGTGTACGCACACAGCAGTGAAGAAGCGGGCAACCGTATTCCGCGTGTCCAACGAGGTCATCCTCGCTCATGGTTTGGTTGGGAGTCTCTTATTGGGGCTTAACTGAGGTACATTTTTGTGAGAAAGGCGTAAAAACGAATGCAGTTGTGTATCAAAATACAGTCCTCAAGAACCTTGTGGAACCTGTTTCTCATACCATGTTTAATAACAGGCACTGGGTATTCCAAGAAGATTCTGCGCCAGCTCATAGAGCGAAAAGCACACAAGACTGGCTGGCGGCGCGTGAAATCGACTTCATTCGGCACGAAGACTGGCCCTCCTCCAGTCCAGATTTGAGTCCGTTAGATTACAAGATATGGCAACACTTGGAGGAAAAGGCCTGCTAAAAGCCTCATCCTGATTTGGAGTCAATCGCGGGGGTCATTTTGAATAAACTTTATTACCATAAGAATCTATATTTTATTAAGTTCATTTTGCTATATAAATGTTTACATAAATAATAAACATGTCTAAATTATTTCATATTGCACATGTGACAGAACTTATGACCTGACTATGTATTATAAGATTTATAATATATCGAAAAATTATAAGATTTAGGCAAACAACCTCATTAAAATATATATATTTCTCTAAAATGTATGGGGGGGTTGCTTTCTCAGCCTGTGCGCGCTTTTGAGAAGCCGTCACTAGCTGCTCCCTTGCATCTTCAGCTGTTAATACCAGACACCGTCTTCGGCGCCTCCATATTGGTGTATATCGCCTGTTCCTTGCTTGAGATTGAGACACCGATGATTGTGACACTTCTCTTTTTGCAGAGATTGGTGGTAGGGCAGGTGAACTTAATAAGATGGGGAGAGGAGATTTGGGTTACCGATGTCGATGGTGGGTGGGGTGAAGCGATTCTGAAGCTGCAATTAGCTGCATTTTCCGCAATTTAATAAAGCTGAATTTGCAATTTATTTTGCCACCATTTTTAAGTACCTAAGGCACGTTCAAAAACATATATCATCAGTAACACTGGAAATTATCAATATTAAATTAAACGTATAAGAAGTATCATAAATAAATTGAAAACAGCTTTACAATAATCATATTATTATCTAAAAATCTTAACGTAATTTCGTATTGCACAAAACCGGTATTCTAATAAAATACGTGGTGTAACTGTTTCGAACGTTACTAGCGGGAAAGAGAGATGCTTATCTGAATCTGTATAGAGTTATTTCATTCTTTTTAGTTCACCGCTAGCAGACCAGAGACAAGCTAACCGTTCACATTGGCGGGGCAACGGCGACTCACCTTTAAGACTGTCATATTACGGTAATAAGCAGACCTGTTTAATGCCTGCTTTTCAACTGCATGGAATAGGGATGGGTTCCGAAATGTTGGTATTAGGCCTCCAGAGCATGACCTACCCAAGTCTAAAACAACGTGATACGACTTGATACGACACAGGGTATTAGGATTCTGTACAATATGCAGTGCACTAAATCCGATATCCGAATTGCTGGACCGGAACGCGGATATTACTCGAGGTGCCGGCATGTGCATGTTCCATAAAATAGCTCGGCGCTAAAATTAGAAACGGTAGCCTTGGAAAGGAACAAAATATTGTTTACATATTCCTTCTAAAATAGGTGATGCTAGAATATGCAACCAGGAGTAAGCTGGTATATGTTTAATAATTATTGTGCTTTGTTATTTGATGCAAACAAGTTTAAAGAGGACTAAGTATACTGCTGCCGGGAGGCATAAATATTAAATTTGCGAGTACCTCCCTGCAAAGATCTTTGTCGCATCACTTAGTATAGTCTTACCTACACCAGTACTGTGGATCGACTAAACATTGCGTAAAGCAATCAGATTAGAAAGAGATGAAGGTATGTATTTAACATTTTTTTAAATCACGTAAAGAACATTATATATTTCTCTTCCATAATATATTTATAGTGGAGCAATTCTTAAAAGTAGCTTTGACATCTGTCATCAGAGAATAAGTATTTGCACACTACTTGTCAGACGTTTTCCTCCCTGATGAGCCAGTGCTCGATCCGGATCTGGTAAACAGTTCTGATGGCACGTGCTCTGCTAATTACACACAATTTTCACATATCTCCCGTAGGGAGATAGTGGAAGGACTGAAGCAGCTACGGCCAAGGAGCGCAATTGGACCAAAAAACGTCTCTCCTTATTTTCTGAAGGCCTACAGTGATCAGCTGGTTATACCTTTGGGTCGGATATTCAATCTTGCTCTAGAGCAAGGTAAGTACCCCACCAGCTGGAAGCTTTCTCAAGCCTTAGTGTGAAACAAACTTGAATCTGGCTCGGTTGTCTGGAATACGCATGAAAGCTCTTACATACTTTTGCTCGAGAAGGTACACAAAGCTTTCGTACTATACCTATATAAGAGGAAATTTGGATACTTTATCCATCCGCTTTCATATTGGGTATATACCTCGTATACAACTCACTAGAGGTCAGACGTAACACTGAGATTGTTGCGACTGTGTCGCGCTTGTCGGTACCGTATGCGCACTATTCGTGCCCGAAAAATATCTCCCTGCGTGCAGGCACCAGCTGTTAGCGGGCGGCACGCACCACATAGTGGCGCGCCAGCAGTCTCCGCTGGTGAGGTCGCGGGACAGTCTCAACGCTTTGTCGGCTGCAGCACCACTGACTGATCTGTTTGATGATGCATGGAGGGAGGCATACTGTGCGAGAATGTGGAAAGTTTTGCGAGATGAATGTGTGTATTATTTGTATCATTATTATTTTTCTAATTGAAATGTGTTAATTGAAATCGAATTAAGTTTAATCTTATCATTTATTAATTGTATTTGACGGATAACTTGTATTTTTTTGTATAGATTTTTATCCTCTATGTATTTCTCCAGTATTTGTACAATGACTTGGAGCCGTTTCCGTAATGTTGTACATTTAAAATTTGATAATAAATAAATAATATATTTATTTGTTTTAGTTTATTATTTTAATATTTGTTGCTGTGCACATATGTAGACCTGTTGTTGAATATATCCTGTCCGTCCTAGGTTTGCTGCTGTCTTGTTAAATATAAGCTCGCCTTTGCACATGTTTCCATTTTTATAAGTCTATATATTTTGTTTTTAGTGCAATAAAGTATAAACATACTTTCGTTTATTTATGTAGAAGGATAACTAGTGGATATATTACTGAATAGAAAACCTAACTTACACTCCGCGTGGCGTTCAAAATCAAAATCAAAATCAATAATCATTTATTTCCATAGGATGTTGTTACATCACTTAGATCCGTCATTACATTTTTTTGGGTGAGTTCACTAACACAATGGCGGAATCTGTGGAGAAGAGCTCACCGAAGAAACTCCACAGTCGTCGCATCTTTTGCGTTTCCTTTTTTAAATAAAATATTGTCAAATTACAAAATGAATGCTAATTATATATCGAAATAGCCTGTTACTCAAACAATCTATTCCCATGGACATCTGTCCTCTAAATAATCAGATATCCTATAGTAACCTTTTTTATACAATTTCTGTTTTATTATTATTTTAAACTTGTCTAAAGGTAAGTTTTTAATATCAGTTAATTGGAGCGTTGGAAAGGCCGGTCACCTGTAGTGTCTGGCTCTAAGAGTTTATTAATGAATTGCTACCTAATTAGGTACCTAGTTACATAATGTAATAAAGACACATAAGTACATGCCCTGCCAGGCTTCTTGGCATTTGAGCGAGCTGTCATCTTATCGCGTAGGGACGCGAGAGTAAGATATCAGTTCGCTGAAACGCCAAGAAACATGATGGGCCTGTAATTTCGTGTATTTATGTGAAAGGATAGTGTACATCTTAGTAACTAGAAAAGCCAACTGACTTCGCAACAAGTTTTATACCGAAACACGTCACGAGTTTCCGCTTCTCCCGCAAAACGGGGGAATATTTCTGCCCCATTTCATACGTCGAGCTAGACGTCTGAGTGATTTCCTACACCGTCGAAATGATTTACTAACTTGTCTACGCAAGACGCCGCCCTCGCCGCCCGCCGCTCAAGTTGTGTCGTTGTCGGGCCACTCGTATTCAGTCCTTTTTGGAAAGAGACAGACTCTTCGATGCCAATGCTTTGGAGGTTATATTTAAGATATTGTAGTAGCAATTTTTCACGTTCATGTTAACTATCCTGTCCAATGGTTGCTTGGCTGCCGCCGATCTTTCCAAATAAGTAGTGATATTTTTTAATTTTACTGCTGGACACTTCACGGATTTTATTTTTTTGAATCGTAAATCAATATACTGTTTTCAGATTTTTCCCTCATTGTACTTTTCATGACACTCCCCTGTGCCAAAGTTCAAGTTTCCAGGACATCTTGTTCATTTTCAGCGATTAAAACCGAAAAGGGTCGAGCGGTAAAGTTTAGTACGGTAAAGTACTGTACGTATGTATCGGAGTAATTTTATGCTCATATTTACACTCATGAACCAAACAAATACTGATACTGGTTGTGATGTTTTTATATGATTTAACATTGTTTTATAGAGACCCTTTTCTTTTTTTGGTTTGTATAAATGTATAGGGAGATCATGAAATAATCAAGAAATGTTTATTGTAAATAGACTATGAGGGAGCCCCATTGAGGAATAACCTCGCCTATTGTTTTACCTCATTGCAATTCTCTCGACGCGCCTCGACAAATGTAACAGTCTGCCTTTATACTACGATGTATTATGTTTGCTGTACAAAATGCTTTCTGTGAAACTTGCTAACATCGCTGATTAGATATTGAATTATGAGCTTCCATTTCAGATGTTGCTAGAAAACTAGAAACACCACACGTTGATTACCGACAATATAGAAAATATCATAGAAAGACGTATCCTGCAATAGATATTTATTAATGGTTTCCAAGAAGAGATTTCTTGATTATCATGATTTTAGTTCCTTTTTGTGTTAGCAATTGAGAAATATAAGAAGATCTGATATATTCTGTTGTAGCATGAAACATATATAGTAAAGATACAAAATAATCAACCAACGAGCTGAATCACTGTTTCGGATCCGAGAAATCTTCAAAGACGTATTATCTTTGACAACGTAACGATAAATCGACACAAGCACAACGTTCGCTTTTATTATCATTTTTGTTTCTTTTATGTGAGGTTTGTTAAAGAACCTTATTTCTTCATACAAGGAGCGATGTGCCTCCGTATAATGAGTTTTTTGAGAGGGCATGAGCACTCTTACTTTTATTCCAAACTTGAAGCGGCATGTCAGGAACAAAAGGTTTTCTTATTCATTTTCAAGTATACTTTTGTGTACCTACAACAAGCGTATTACAACAATGTCGAAATCAGCATGTACATATGTATAAAAACTTGTTCCTTTTCTTATCAAGTCTACAAAAACATGACCGGCAAAATAGCAAATGCAAACTATGCAAAGCGGACACAAGCAACAGGATTTCCATTTTACAGCCTTCACTCAAATCGTTTCTCGTAATCATTGTTTATAGGAGGAGAGCCGATCGCTCGGAACGAAGCTGCTCCATATCGTCCCGATATCGCATCGTTAATCTTAATATAAGAATTATGCCGGTCACGACTCACGGCCGACGGAGTCGGAGGAATGATCGGATTGGAATGGAACGAGGATGTTAATTGGCAGTGATCAGAGGTTTTGGAGTTTATGGCACCTGCGTCAACAATAGCTATGTTACGGTTAAAGTTAAAGGAGCGGTTAATCCTAGGTTTAACCAAATCTGACTGTAAGCATATCAAAAATGAATATGACTTCTGACTTTAACCGGCTTGACCAATTGCGTCGGCGTTCGCTATTCTTACATGTCAACCTAAGGCTCACCACTTCGCCCAGGCAGTTTTTTTATTCATCGACCACATATCATATCGATGACCTCTGTGGCTCTGCGGTCGTGGCTCTGCCTGCCATGCAATAGGTCCCGGGTTCGATCCCCGGCTGGGGATAAAGAAAGAAAATCACAAGTCTTAGATGTTTTTAAGTATGTGTTAAGCAATGTAGGTGCCTGTATGTAAATGTTTATGTTTTATGTTTATCAACCATAGTCAGCAAGTAATGGCTAAACCTAGGTTAAGCCGGGTAAAGATAGAAGTCGAATTTATTTTTGGGATACTTCGGGCTTTAACAAAGTAAATTGGTTACAGTTAAATATCATTTTTTTTTCGAATCTAGGACCTCTCGCTTTAACTCGCTTGGGAAGCAAAGTCTCGACCGCACATCACTGAGGTTTTCAGTAATGCGTTACGAGCGTTTGTTTGTGTGGTCCTGTAAGGTAGGTTGTATATTGTATACGGGCCTCTTTAGAGTGGTTGTTCACTTGGACACTGTCACGTTATATGTAGTTTTAAAAGAAAGAGGCTTGGATGTGAGAAGTCAATGTGACACACTTCACCGTAGGCTTCGGCCAGTGACTGAGCTAAATTATAGTGAGGATTAGGGTAATGGCTATCGAGCCAGTTGTGGATCCCTTTTATACAAAGTGTAAAATAACCAAATAAAAACAACCACAAACGCAAACCAACGTCTTTATATTCATGGTTATCAATTAGGCAGTGACGTCTAGTGCTAGGAGCATTACATTAGCACCAAGAGCGCTACAGTCACACGGTGGTCCAACGTAGGAAAGACGCAAAACAATTACGTGCACTACCCGTTCATTTCGTGTTTGCGGTCGCTGGGACAACTATCGTACCGTTGACAAAGAGTTGTACTTGGTGGTAGAGCTGGTTAGTTAAACCTCTTCATCAAAACCATAATTTTGTTCACGACTAATGTAAATAATAAATAGGTACGTAAATATATGTACGTATATCCCCTAGTAATAACTATTCCTTTTTCACAGTGGAACTTGATTTGAACAACACAACAACAACTGATACTAAAATAGCCACTAAACAACAGAAACCTTATAGAAAACTATTATAAATCGCTGTGTAACGACAATCCCGGGCGACACTGGACACACGTACAGTAACTAACTTTACCGCTCGATACTTCAATATATACTTTATTGCACGGTAAATAATTAGTTAAAACCCATGAACACTTTTGCGCAAAGGCGAGCTTGTCTCTAAGAAGAGTTTTCTCCCAGCAAATCTAGACAGGACAGGAAAATATATTGCTAATAAGGGCAGTCTAGTGCACAAAAAAAAAAACTACCTACTAACGTATAAAATATAATATAAGTCAAGCCAAGTCAAGTCAGAGTAGTTTATTACTGTAGATATTTACACATATACTTAGCAAACGTCATTTTTTGCCTCTTCTCTACATTGGACCACTGTGGGAGAAGTAGGGCGTAGAAACACCCACAGATTGATTTTTAGATCTCTTAAAAATTGGTTGTGCTTAACTAATACAATTTTTTTTTAATTATTATTATGATTAATAAGCAATAATAAATAATTACAAAATTATTAACAACAAGTTCTGTGTTGAGCTAGATTAACCCCATACAGTCCCATCATTTAAGTAATCTTGAACATTTTAATATCACTTTTTCGACAAAGTCGCTATAACTTTCGGCAGAAACGGCAATTCCATTCTCTTCCGTATTAAGTTTACGTATGTAAGTTGTAACAACCCCCCCTCGAGTTAATTGAAATAATATGAATAAACCCTACGAGTTAACCGAACGATTCTATGAATAGTAAATTTAAAGATATAACCAGCTAACCATTAATTTAATGTCAGACGGAATTTAACCCTTACGCATTTTTATTGGAATATTTCTCCAATTGGAAAGATTCTAATACCAACGATTGCGAGTATCTTATTTAGATGATTTGGCCAAAGTACTGGATGATCGTCTATGGGTAGGACTGTAGACGTTGTGATAGTAATAACCTAAAGTTCTTTTTAGAGTGGTTTTGGTTAAACAGTATCGTCAAGAGGTTCCTCAGTCAGTGATGAATATAAGTGACATAAAAATATTGATAAGCATCGATTCCGAGCTTATTAGAATAAATTCCAAGTAAATAACCATTTAAAAGGCATTTCGATTACATGTGTTTATAAAGGAGGGTTTGTGCTAGAGCTCGCGTCCAGAAGGGACCCGGGCCCTAAGGTCCCTTAACCCCGCCCGACGCCAGTGGAGGTCAACCGAGTTCTACGGACCCAAGACAGACGAAGTTAGATTTAGCAAAGCAAAATAAGCTTAAATTTTATAAAATAATGCTTACAACCACTAAAAATTGTAGACACAATTTATAAGTAAACAAAGGGTTAACTATGTTCATTAGTACGCTTTTGGCGTTATCTTTCACCTGTTTTGGGGCCATCCTCCTCCCACACATTCCCATACACAATCTACGTGACCGCATTATTTTAAGACTGCTGAAGACCTGGAATTAGCCAACTGAATACACCAGCACCTAGAGACCGTCTGAATCTACTCAAATCCCTCTCCAGTTAGTTTACCTGCCAATCAACTAAGACTATTTGGGTTATATTTTTTTTTATATGATTTGATATTGTGATATCTCTCATCCATCAGTCCAACATGTTTGTTGATCGGTTACGGGATATTTTTATTTGCACCTACCCGTCTCTTAAGTTTTATTCCGTAACCATGTTGATGTTCATCCAGATATTTTATATATAAATTAGTTTTAAGACATGTAAATTCAGCGTAACTACTTAGGTCACTAGATTGATATTGTAGCGTGTGTGTAGGTTTGATTCTATCGGATTTCAGGCCATTCACAGGCATTCTACAGCGAAGTAAACTTCACTCTAAACAGGGGCGATGAGCGTCCCTGAATGATGCGACCAGGGTCTGTACTACAATGTCAAATCAATCCGAATTGTACAAATCCATCTTTTAATCGGGGTATGCGAGTAGTTCTCCAGTCCATGAGCAAGAAGAAGTCTAGGCACTACGTGCTTACGACAAAGGTATGAACCAGATAGTACTCAAAGCAGTGACAGCCTTTGGAAAATGGAAAGCACAAGTTCGTTCGAATTCCAATGCAGTAAGAATGATCGACCTTCTGAATCGGAGGCGTTTCAGAAGGGGAGAATGACTGCTAATAAACCTTAGGCCGTGTAGAATCTACTAGAGTGTTCTTATAGTAATGTCAGCTTCTTGTAGAGTAAATTTGTATGTGTGTGTTTTGTGAATGACCAAGTAACCACGTCAATCTACATACTATATGGAATTAGAATATGTTTGTTATTTAATGTAAAGTTAGGTAGGCCAACCAACATGATATACGGTCAAGAAAAGAAAGATCAAAACAGCCACAATCAAAAAAATATTTAGTTTGTTAGATAGTTTTATAAGTATTTAGGTATTTCAAGAGTGAGAAGGAAATAACGTAATTATTTGTAGTCATACGAATTTCAGATACTTGTTTGTTACATAAACCTAAATAATCGTGTTTGTCTCCCTAACTACATAACCTCGACAACCTAGGTTTAGCCGCAACTAAACTCCTGTCTAGCCTAGTCTAAAATCCTAGTGTTATACCACGTCCATCATCGACACCACTCGAAAATGGTTGAGTTTGATTTGAATGTGTTTGTATGTTTAATGACTGTGTGTGTGGGAATTTCAAAACTCGCTACACGAAAGGAATGAGGAGAGGATTAGCCCGCGAATATCCTAAGAGCCAATCCAGGAACCCTATGGTGAAGGAAAAAGGAAATTAGGGTCGCTCCAAGCACATACTCAGACTCAGATCAATTACCTACAAGTTCTTATCTAACGACCCAAGGATAGTTTTGGAATTTGGGGTAGGTTGATTTAAAGGATAGGAACCGAGGTATATCTCGGCGCTTCAGACACTCACGAAAATCCACTGCAACACGCAATCACAACTATCCCAGTTCAAGACGCGTAAAACGGCGAATCGAACTGTATAGAATTCCCGAAAGGCGTGTGTCACAGTAGTTTGACGCGGAGACTGAATGGCTCCCCCTCTGAGTCTTAACTCACACTTCACTCGACGACCAGCAACAAAAAGCCCCCTTTCTTCTTCTTCATTATCTTCTCACGCACCCTTTCTGGGGCGTGGGGAGTCGGGGTCAGGTCGACGGACCTCTTCCCGAAGAATCGCCTCTGTCCACTCCTGTGGACAGGTCATCGGATGGCCCCTGCGGGCGGTGGTCTTCTTGTGGCGCTGGTATGCAGTGGGTGATCGCCGGCTAGGTAACCAGGTCGCGTGGCAGGCGGCGGCGGTCGGGCGGGCGCGCGTGGTGCGGCGCCAGTTTGGCGATGTGCGGAAGGTGTGATGCATCCGCACGCACGAACATGCCCTTCGCCAGCCTCTGGACAAACTGGTCCACGGTTTCCCATCTTAGGTCCCTCTGGATTGTCGCGTTCCTCACGTAGCGGGGGGCGCCGACGATGGTACGCAGAGAGAGGTTCTCTTGGGCTCGGAGTCTCCGTTTGTTCGTCTCCGAGCACAGGGCGTACCATGCCGGGGCCGCGTAGGTGAGGCGGGATCTCACATAGGTCTTGTAGATCCCGAGCTTCGCCCTCAGAGGGAGGCTGGAGTCGAAAAGTTGACGCAGCTTGGCGCGTGCCACCTTGACCTGGCTGACGACGTTGTCGACGTGTTGCTTCATGGTGAGCCGGCGATCAATGGTCACTCCCAGGTACTTCACCTGCGAAGACCACTCGATGCGCTGTCCCTGGAGCTGGAGCGATGGTGGAAGAAGACTCTGGCCTGTGATGAGCGCCTGCGTTTTCCCAACATTGACGGACAGTCGCCACTTGGCGAGCCAGTCGGGCAAGATGTCCAGGGTGCGCTGCAGTTTGATGGCAGCGTGCGGAGCCTGGAACGACGACGCATAGTAGGCTGCGTCGTCTGCAAAGAGTGCCAGCTGGGCACCCGGCCCGACATGGATGTCGTCCGTGTATCGGGCGTAGCAGGCGGGAGACAGGCAGGAGCCCTGGGGGACGCCGGCTGCGACGGGATGTTCCTCGGAGATGGCGTCTTCCACCATCACTCGGAAGCGGCGATTCTTCAGGAAAGAGGCGATTGTCTTGACCGTTCTTCTTGGGGCAGGGGACGTCGACAGCTTGTACAGAAACTCAAAAAACTCAAAACTCAAAACGTTTATTCTGTAAATAGGCCACAAGGGCACTTTCACATGTCATTTCATTTCATTTTATATATGGTATTATTATTTGTATCATATTATCAGAAAAAAAAAGTACTTAATTATTGTTTCTGATCATAATAAAATAATTAAAATATAAATAACAGAGATGTATAGTCTCTTTAGTGAATAATACAATGATGATAGGAGATGTAAATGGTCCCCACAGTCAAGAGTTGTATAATTAAATTAATCTTTGGAGGTGTAAAAGGCCTCCAAGTGTCCAGTAAAAGAAACTCTGGCAGTGAGGATGCTCACAATTAATTAGAACAATTCAGTCCCAAGCATTTTTATCGTCTATGTACTCTTTAATACTGTAGTAAGCTTTAGAAATAAGCCTTTGCTTGATGTATTTCTTGAACTTATTAATTGATAGATCTGTCAAAGTGCTTGGGAGTTTATTGTAAAATCTTACACAATTACCCTTGAACGAGTTTTTTATTTTATGGAGCCGAGTAGTGGGCACTGTAAGTTTGTCCTTGTTTCTAGTATTAAAGTTATGTATATCACAGTTTCTTCGAAAGTTAACAATGTTCTTATGGACATACATAATATTCTCGTAAATATATTGACTATGGACTGTCAATATATTTACTTCTTTAAACTTATTTCTAAGAGAATCTCTATTATTCATTTTATAAATCGCACGAACAGCCCGCTGCTGCAGCACAAAAATAGTATTTATGTCAGCAGCACTGCCCCAGAGCAGAATACCGTAGGACATAATACTATAAAAATAACTAAAATAAACTAATCTGGCTGTTTTTAAATCTGTCAAGTGACGGATTTTCCTGCATGCAAAAGCTGCAGAGCTCAGTCTGTTCGATAGCTTATCAATATGTGGACCCCATTGGAGTTTGGAATCCAACGTTATACCTAGAAACACTGTGCTGGTTACCAATTCCAATTCCTCATTTTTAATTGTTATACATGACTGATTATTTTTAACGTTAGTAGTAAGAAACTTAACACATTTAGTCTTTTTCTCATTTAATAGCAAATTATTAACATTAAACCAATTTACCACTCTTGATATGGCATTGTTCACGTGATCATCATTAGCGTGTTGGTTTCGCTTTGTTTTAAAAATAAGTGAGGTGTCATCAGCAAACAGTACCATATCATGACAGTCCCTTCCTAGATAGGGTAAGTCGTTTATATAGATGAGGAAAAGGAAGGGTCCCAATATTGAGCCCTGTGGCACGCCCAAAGAAACCAATGATCCTGGTGATCGTTCTCCGTTTACGTCTACCCTTTGTATTCTTCCGTTCAGATAAGATTTTAACAAATTCAATGACGTGTCTCTAACTCCATAATGATGTAATTTCTTGATCAATGTTTCATGACAAACGCAATCAAAAGCCTTAGATAAGTCACAAAAAATGCCTAGGGCATCTTGTGACTCTTCCCAGGCATCAAAAATACTTTCAATGAACTGAATTCCGGCATCTGTTGTTGAACGACCGCGTGTGAATCCAAACTGTTTGTTATGCATTAGCTTAATTGATTCAAAATGATGTAATAGCTGTAATAAGATTAATTTCTCAAAAATTTTACTAAAAGTTGGTAGTATTGATATAGGTCTGAAATTGGTGGGGTCTTGAGTACTACCTGCTTTGAAGAGGGGAATTATCTTACTTTGTTTCATTAAATCAGGAAATTCACCGCAGTCTATACAAATGTTGAAAATGACCGCTAGGTCAGGTGCAATTAATTCGATCAGGGATTTAACGACGTGAACAGAGAGTCCCCAAAGATCATTCGTTTTCTTAACATTTATCAATTTAAATGCCTTTACGACATCTGAACTTGTGACGTGCTTAAAATTCAAGTATGAAGCACACTCTGAGACATTATCTTTTAATATTGCAACAGCAGACAAAGGTGACGAATTTAAATACTTAGTCGTGGAAGCCGGTGCATTAGTAAAAAACAATTCAAATTCAGTTGCAACTTCTAAGCTAGAACTCGTAAGCTGTCCATTGATTTTTAGTTCGTAATCGTGACTCGCTTTTTTACTACGACCGGCCTCCTCATTAATTATTTTCCAAGTCGTTTTTATAACATCGGAACTATTCTTAATTTTACTACTCAGAAAATTACGTTTAGCTGTATGACAGTCTAATTTAAATTGTTTGGAGAACTGTTTGACTTGTTCTTTAAATTCGTCACTCATGTTGAACCGTCGTTCCTCATACAATGCATACAATGCTTGCCTGCGTTTATGCAACTCTGCAGTAGCCCACGTACTAAAGTCGTTTGAACCACTAACCACAACCGATTTTGAAGTGAATATCGCGCTGTACTGTTTCATAAAGGTTTCAAAGAATAAGTTATACATTATATTAGGAGACTGTTCAGCAGCCAAAAACGGTAGTTCCTGGGCTAAAGAGTATCTCATTCTTTCTAACCGGTCAGCAGTTATTGGCACAAACGAAATTTTCTTTTTAATGACAGGTTCTCTAATAGAATCAAATTGAAATAATTGACCTAAATGATCTGAATCCAATTCACTGATAACACTTTTACTGATTGGAATAACATCAGTAAAAATGTTGTCAATGCATGTAACACTAGTGGCAGTCACTCTTGTTGGCTCCATAAATAAATGGCTAAGCCTAAATGATGAGAAAAGATTTATCAATCTAACGCTGAGAGTAGTTCTTTCTAACAGATTAACATTAAAGTCACCACATATAATTAATCGTTTCGTACTGTGTGATGAAATAGTTAGGACGGATTCCATTATTTTCTCGAACATTTCAAAGTCGCTCAAGGGTGGCCTATAGACACATATAACGATGAACTGTTCTAATTCCACAGCTGCAAGTTCTATAGTTCGTTCAACAGATAAGGAAACAATGTCCTTACGTTCCTTGAATTTCATATGATTGTTTAGTATGATTAATGCCCCACCATGTATTGAATTAAGTCTGGTGAACGAACTACCAACCTGGTGATCTTTAAAGCTAAACATAATTTCATTAATAGTTAACCAGTGCTCTGTTATGCACAAAATGACAATTTTATTACAATTTAAAAATAACTCTATTTGTAGATCTTTGCCTCTAATACATTGAATATTCTGATGAACCAGGCTTACATACTTAGCATGTAAGCTTCCCTTATTCTTAGAGTTTTCTAATATACTAGAACATATGTTGCCAGAGCCTGGGTCCTCTGTTGTCTTATGAACTAATTTAAATGCATCCTGTTATTCTGGTCTGATACCAGATTCATATTAGGTTGCTCAGTAAAAGCAGAGTTAGAAGCCAAATTTTTGGCTGTAATGTCATATAAATATAATAGTGACATAGCTATTTGTCGTTTACAATAATTTGAAAGGTAAAATGTACCTTTAGTCATAGTAAAATAATTACTAACATAATTGTTAGTGTCAATAATATCAAACTTATTATTATATGTACATAAATTGTACATAGTTATATTCATATTATGTCTATATACATTTTCATTTTGTGTCAATTGGTTGCAGTAGGGAAATGTGAACAATATAATTTTTTTCACACTAAGACCATTCAATGTTTCATAAAATTTTATTAAATTATTTTTGTTCACATTCCCCCTATTGCCCATGAAAATTATCAGTGTGGCACTGGCTGTGATAGTGCTGTCATTCAAAATTTGATTTATAATATTATCTACAGTGCTAAAAGGTGAGCAATTACTAATAACACTATGTCCCTTAGAGTATGAGTGGAGTGTTGAGCCCATGCCACTTCCAATCTCATCACAGTACATTATAATATCAGGTGTTGTGGTCATATCAGACTTGGCAGAACTATTATCAGTAACACCTTGTGTTGGTAAACTGTCACACAAGCCCGGAGAGTTGCCCGTTGTCAAACAACCACCTTTCTGCTCACAGCGACAAGTATGGTTGTTGGTCAGCGACTCAAACCGCTCACAATTATGGTTCATTTCTTGAATTAAATCATCCATAGCCAATGAGTATTCATTTATAACTTTCTCAGAGTTAAAATATGCACTGTTTAGTGATCTCAATGAATCCTCTAAGCTTTGGATTTTCAAATGTAAGTTTTGTGTGTCAGTTTCATACATCAACTTAGTACTTTCTAATTCTAATACACACATATTCAAATCATGTAATAAGTTTACATTTAAATTCATCATTAAAATATAAATTTTTCTAGGGACGTAGTGAAATCAGCTGTTGCCGTTTGACAGCCAGTGTTGCCGTCGTGCCATACTCTGTCGAACGCCTTCTCCATATCCAGAAGTACTGCGACAGTGTATTCTTTTTTGTTCAAACAAACCGTCATGTCATTCAGTACTCTGGTGAGCTGAAGCGTCGTAGAATGCTCGGGCCTGAAGCCGAACTGTTCCGGGCGCGGCTGGATGTGGGGCAGTTACTTCGCTAACAGGAGCTTCTCAAACACCTTTGAGATGGTGCTCAGTAGGGTGATCGGCCGATAGCTCTCAGGCAGCTTGGTGTCCTTGCCCGGCTTGGGCAACATGATAACCAAGCCCTCCTTCCATTGGGTTGGAAAGTGACCCGTGCGTTACCGTTAAACAGGCGCGCAACGGCCGCCACAGTGCGTGGCGGCAAATGTAACAGCGCCGTGTTGGGTATTCGGTCTGCGCCCGGGGCTTTCCTGGGCTTGGTACGTCGGAATGCACGCACAATCTGGCCGGGCGTGACAACGATGGGGTCCTCTTCGGGAGCTATCGGCGTGGCGAAGTACTCTCGCAGGTGTCTCTCGACTGTTGCGACGTGCTCCACATCATCCGTTGGGTTCGGCTTGAATTGCTTCTCAAGGCATTCGGCGAAGATCTCCGCACGGTCTTGGGCTCGGAATCTTGGTAGGCCGTCGCTGCCCAGGATTGGTCGAACAGGAGTAAGAGTGGTCGACAAAGCCCGGCACAGGCGATGCACGGAGGGGACGTGGTCGCCTATGGACTCGACGTGGCATTCCCAAGATTCTTCAGCGTGGAGATCAAGTTGGCGCTTCAGCTCTGCCGTCATGGCGTTGAGCCTGGTCTTCATCGTGGGGCAGCGGGTTTGCTGCCACTGCTTCCGGAGAGCGCGCTTATCGCAGATGAGTGCGCCTAGCTCAGCAGGAAGAGGATTGGGCTTCCCCCCGCGAGCTACCGAGCTACGGTGTGCGATGATAGGTCGAGCGCGTCTCGGATATGGGTGGTTAGCAGCGATGCCAGGCAGTTAACGTCTTCCGGCTGGTTGACGGGGCAACTGGTGGAGGGTTGGTCTAGGGCGGCGGTGAAGGCGCCCCACTGGTAGCGGCGACGTGATACTGGCGGAGATACCCGGGTGGGCAGATCCGCCAGGACGAGAAGAACAGGCCTGTGGTCCGAAGGGAGGTCAGGGAGAACCTCTTGGCTCGGCGGTGTCCGGAGACTTCTGACGACCACGACGTCGATGATGTCCCATCCGGCCCGCGTGTCGAAGTGGGTGGGCTCGTCGGGACCGATGACGTCGTAGTTGTGGCTCACGGAGTCGGCATGGATGGCGCGTCCAGCTGGGCACACCCTGGTGGAGTTCCAGGCGGTGTGCTTGGCGTTGAGGTCGCCGGCGACAAGTGTCGGGTGCGGCGACTGTAGCAGCCCCCGTAGCTCGGCGGTGCGGATTGGTGTACTGGGGGGTTTATAGGCGGCGTAGAGTCGCAGCACCTCGCCGGCGACCTGGAGGTCGACGCCCAAAGCATATAGGGATGAATACTCCTGGGCGTCGACGAGCTGGTGGACGATCTTCCATCCGACGATGACTGCCAAGCCTCAAAAGGTCCGGCCGCTGGAGGTCTTCTCGTCCTTGCGGTAGACGAAGTAGCCGGGCAGCGACAGCTTGTCGCTTCCGGCTAGGTGTGTCTCGCTGATGAGCATCACGTCGACGCGGTAGTCCCTCAGGAACACGTGGAGCAGCCGCTTCTTTCCTGTTAGCGACTGCGCGTTCCAGTGGACGACCCTGAGCGGCTCATGCATTGCGGAGCAGAGCGGTGAGTCTGCCCAGGGCAGTGGGGTCGCTGAGGAGGGCGAGCAGGGCTGTGAGGTGCCCCAAGTCCTGCTGCCCTATCGCCGCAGCCGGAGTGGCGGCGCCAGCGGTGGCCGCAGTCTCGCTGGCGGCGAGAGTAGCCGCCGCGGCGGCGGCGGCAGGTGGAGCCGTCGCCTTCTTCTTCTTCTTCCCCCCCCCCCCCCCCCCCCCGCTTCGTCTTCTGCCTGGGGGCTCCGTCGTTCGCCTGCGCCATTAGCGAGGCGGGCGCCGTTGGTTCCTGCAGATCGGGACGAGGCAGAGGGGGAGGCTGCACCTTCTTGGGCCCGGGCGCGTTGGTGAGCGCCACAGTGCCGGCCTTCTTGTTTCGCGCCTCCTGGCGGAACACGGGGCACGTCGCATTATTTGCCGCGTGCGGGCCACCGCAGTTGGCGCACGTCGGCGCCTGATCTTTCGGGCGGGGGCATTCCCGCGCCGAGTGGGGACCGCCGCAACGTACGCACGCTAGGGGGCGTTGGCACATATGCGACGAGTGCCGGAATTGCTGGCACCTGTGGCACTGGGCCGGGCCCTGTTTCGAGCGCCAGGCCTCAATCTTCACCCCCGGCATGTACAAGAGCTCCGTGATCTCGTACACAGCGCCGGTGGCACGGTCTGGGTTCTTCTTCAGGTTGGCGAAGAAGATGCAGCGGGGTCGTCGATCTGCTTATAGTACTCGGCCTCCACACCGAGTTCTGCAAGCGCCGCGACTATCTCCTCCGGCGCGGTGTTAGAAGGCAGCCCGCGGATCGCCACCTTCTGGGTCTTGTCGGCCGGCAACGAGTATGAGAACCATCTCACACCCTGGTCCTTCTCCAGCCTGCACAGGTAACGCTGCACAAGCCGGTACTCGGATTCGGCCGTTGGGGTGAAGCGCACACCCTTTTGGTAGGCGCGCGCGCTGGGAGCCCGGCCGAGCTCGCTGGCTATCGCCCTGAAGTGGTCGGCCTAGTTGGGTAGGACCTCCACAATAAGGGGCGGATAGCGCGGCTGGCGGGGCTGCTGTGGCGCAGCGCCTCCCGATGGGGCGGCAGTGGTGGTGGCGATCGCGGCTGCGGTTTGAGTGGCGGCTGTGGCTGGCGGCGTTGGGCGGGCGGGCGGCATTGGGCGGGCGGGCCCTATCGCGGGTGCGGCGGCACAGCGGCGGGGCGCGTAGGGCGGGCGGGCACAGTCGCGGCGGTGGGTGGGTTCACGGGCGCGGCGGCGGGGCGCGTAGGGCGGGCGGGCACTATCGCGGGCGCAGCGGCGGAGCGCGTGGGGCGGGCGGGCACTCGCGACGTGGTCGCCGACGGGGCGGGCGGACGCGCGGTTGGCGGCACCGGGTGCCTCACTGGTCGCGGGGGGGGTCGCGGTGCTGGGGCGCGGTGCCCCAGACACGGGAATTGCGGTCGCGGCCGCCGCGGCAAACGACACTGTGGGACAGCACTTAGTATGTAAAACACTCGTACCTTTCCTTTCCAGTGTTGAAGCGCTCTCACTGTCTCTTTCACTCGCGGCGGTCGGTTCGTGGGCGGGGGCGGACCCGGATGCCTGGGGCTCGCCCGGCAGGGGCGAAAGCGTTGGCATGTCCAGGCCAGTCTTCCTAGGTGTAGGCGGGCGGGGCGGGGGGGATGGCGAGTCGGCGAGCAAGGCCCGCTTTCCGCTACCCCGTAGTACCTCGTCGGATGGGCTTTCGCTGCGCGCCCGCCTCGTCCCGCGGGGCGGTGGCGGCAGTATGAGGGGCTGTTCACGCGCCTGCTCCAGCAGTCTCGCGTCCAGAATTTCCTCGCCGATGTCAGCCGCAGGCGTACCCTCCAGGGCAGCGCGGCTATCGGCGATGTAGGCCTCCATGGCGCGTAGTAATCCCGGCGAAAACAGTTTGGCTTGAGCGGCCCGGATTAGATATAATCCGTCCAACTCAAGCTCCGCTCTCGGCGAAACCGGACGACGCACCAAAGGGGACCCATATTCTGTCGACGTTGAGACGGGGAGCAGGCGGTCGAGGGATGTCGATGAGGTGAGACGACTACGGCGCGGGGTGGCCCCCAGCGGCGGGCTGCTCGTATCATCAACATGACGATCACTGACGCTAGCACTAGCACTGTCCACACTAACACTAGCACTAGTACTATCACTATAGCCCTTAGAAGGGCTTTTGAACTTGTCCATAGCAGCGGGCTATGGACAAGTTGGCTGCCCGAAGGAGGTACCGACCAGGTACGACCTTAGGCGAAGCCGGCGTCCGTTCCTAGAAGGTATTCCCCTCCGTGCAAACACTCGCGACGGTAATATCGCGACGCGCACGGGCGCGTGTTGCGCACGTCCGCTTGCGACGAAGCGGCGGGCGAACTGCGGACGAGCGGCGAGAGATGCAGGTCCGTGTACGCGACGATCGATGACACTCGTGTCAGCCCCCTTTCATCTCGACCCATCACTTTTATATCCTCTATTCCCACCAAAACGTTCTACCCCAGGCATGCTCGCCAAACCACCATGTAAAACTCCGCGAGTCATTCTCATTGGTTCGTTTCATTTCCTTTCGAAACTCAGTGCTCTGATTGGTCACTGGTCCACACCGTATATACACTTTATATTTTAGATCACACAGTTCAACCAGAAATAGACTTTATAACATCATAAAATAATCTAAATAAAATAATACCCATTTATTTTCTATATAAAACATCTTATTGCAATTATAATGAATAAAGTTCTACTTTGAGTCAAACCATCTGGAATTTAAAGGCGATCGACCGCCATCTGTACCTCCATCATTGAACTAACTACGCATCTGTTTGACCCACTATATATACTATATCGTAACTAAACACCCTTACGTATGAGTTTCGATTGAATGAGCCATGGCAAATGCGACACTTCAAAACAACATCACAAATGTGTAAAATGGTCATAATTCGACATCCACTGAAAGCAACAGTGAAGTTAAACCATATTCATTTTAAATTTATGATTCACAACTTATTTCACAGCTCTTAAAGTTTATCCACATTTTGGAGATTTTTTAAAAAATATATGTTTCTACCTACTGAGAAATAAACCAAATGTTTGTTTCGTCACAAAGTGTTATGTTAATTATACCTTAGTGTTATGTTAATTATACCTTGATATATATACGTATCATATTGTTTTATTTTACTTTTATAATACTTCATACAAAACACGGATGTGGCTATCTAGGCTAGTATATTTTAGTTACTTTCTTAGTGTCATGCATGTCCTATGGTATCTTGTTGTGGGGGAAAGAAGCGGATATTCAAACTATTTTATTTTACAGAAAAGACCTATTCGAGCAATTTATTATTTAAATCAAACAGGTTCCTTAAGATAGCTTTTTAAAGAAATTGACATACTAACTGTAGCTAGTCAATTTATTTTCGAAAATAAAATGTGTGTACGCAAGAGCTGTAATGTTAACCCAAGAAATAATCACAGACTACTTGCGCCCCGGTTAAGACTCGCGAAGGTTAGCAATTCTTTCAAGGGTCAATGCATTCTCTACTACAACAAGATACCTCTGGAGATCTTGAAATTGCCATTTGAGCAATTTAAAAACCATGTTAAATCGACTTCGTCGAAAAAGGGATATTACAATTGTCACACACATTTATCACCACCAGTACTACAAGAACGCCAGTAGTACCTAACAAAGATGTTGTGCAAAGAATGCAGAAAATTCGTATACCCCAACGAGTCCATTACTTGTATAAAATGTGAAAACCTTTTTCACCACAACTTTTTAAACATAACGTCTGCCTATTACATGGCAAACATGGCGAGATGGAAGGGCTTTATATGCGATATATGTCAACAACAAAGTGAAATACAAGGCCCCCCAACACAGGACAAATCATCATCATCACCATCACCTTCAAACAACAGCCACATCGCCCCTCGCCCCCTGTATCGGGAAATGAGAATGTCACAAAGAGATGGCCTCGTAAATTGATTCCAAGTCTTCATCAGCAAAATTGCTCTATCTTGGACCTCAGCTATCAAAGCATGCCTGATGAAATGGAGAGTGGGGAACAGATGGAAGATCTGAGAGAGAGCAACCATAAGCTACGTATGGAACTTGACGCTGCAAACTTGGAGGTAGACAAACTAAGCCTGGAAATATCCTCACTAAATAAGCTTCTAGTAGAGAAAAATAAGAAAATTGAGTTATACAAAGCTGTGGGTCTAGATGAATCTACAAGCGCACATAAACCATATCTAAGATTTTACTCTCCTCAATATCGTAAGATACAAATGGGATCTGCCCGGAAAACACCACTGAATTTCCTCAATTCAGTTGATAAACGGTCGTATTCCGGGATGAAAATCTGAGAAAATACTACCGACACAGGACGCAATGACTACGCATAGCAAGCTAAACAGTTCAACAGGCAAGACTGTAGAGTTTCGGGCTGAAAATGAATTAGCGTCAATACAAACATCGGTTGAGAAGAAATTGCGACGAGTCATGATCCCAGCAGATGAACAGATAATTAAAAGCCAAACAAGTCATCAAAACAGACCAACAATTAGACGAGTGATGATCTTGGGAGATGAACAAGGCAGAGGAATGTGTAGAATCCTACAAGAACAACTAGGGAGCCAGTATGTGGTAGAGTCGTTTATTAAGCCCTACGCTACCATGGACCACGTTCTGAGCACATCTCATTCGCTCTGCCAGACTTATGGAAGTAACGATATCATCATCATACTTGGAGGATCAAATGATAGAGATCCGCTGCGACTAAAATCTCTACTTTACTATAATTTGGGACGTCTCCTCCAATGTAAAGTGATACTCTGTAAACTTACTAAAGGTAAATACTTGAATGATAGTACAGTCAACTCATCTTTTAGGCAAATATGCTCGCGATTTAGGCATACGACTTTTTTGGACATATGTAATGATGACTATAAATTTGTTGAGAGCAGTTTTGACAAAAAGCACGCATGTAGACAGCTATTAAGAGAGATTTTAAGGATAACCTATGCTTTGAAATTTTTCGATTACAAAAAATGTCACATAGATAGTATTGAATATAAGAATGATAATGAACGACAGAAGCTGTTTGTGTGTGGAAGTACCGGTGTAAATGCAATAGCTCAGACATGCTTGGTTACTCTGGCTGATAGGCAGACACAGACAGATTTTACGGTTTCCTCGGATCAAATCGCAGACATGGAGTTTTATAATTATACTACAGCAAATAAGATCAAATATATAAATAGCAATAATGTGACTGACAATGATAGCAATTTAAAAAATATTGATAATAATGTGAAACACAGTGATATTAATGATAAAAATTTAAATAATAATGTAAATGAAAATGATGATAATGAGAGAAACAAAAACAACATTTTTTTTCGTAAATAACTGTATAAATGTATTACACCAAAATATTGACGGCCTCATAAATAAATCGGACCTATTAACTGTACACTTAGAGGAGCAAATAACGAATGGAGTATCAGTTGATATTATAGGAATTACAGAACACAATATGATTGACACCGATATCTACTCTTTGAATGTTGCAAATTACACACTGGCCACATATTCTGCCAGGAGCACACGAAGTGGCGGTGCTGCTATACTAGTAAAACAAGAACTTAAATATAATGCAATAGATTTAGTGGACTGTAATATTCCTAATATAATAGAATGCTGTGGTATCACACTAACTGAGCACAATATAAATTTAATATGCGTATATAGAAAAGCGAAGTATGATACAAAGACTTATAACATCTTCTTTAACAACATAAATAAACTATTATCTAGACTTTGCCAAGGTAGGAGAAAAACTATTGTGTGTGGAGACTTTAATATAGATCGACTTAAACGTAATAGAGTCTCGATTTATTTCGAAGAAATGTTACAGAACTACAATCTAAAGCTCACATTCAATAAGCCAACACGTGTAAGCAGTGGCACATGTTTGGACAACTTCATCCATAATATCAAAGGCTGTAAGGGCGAGATAGTAGAGTTTGCGCTTTCAGACCATACAGGACAGTTACTAAAATGTCCAGTAAAACATTTCAACGTCCTCCAGAGTTGGTCAGTTTATAGACAAGACTACAGTAAAGATTACCTAAAGAAGTTCAAAGAGCACCTTTCAAGTCTCAGTTTCAGTGAGGTATTCAATAGCAACGATGCTAATGAGGCGTTTGCTGAGTTCCATAATACTTTTAAACTTTTGTATGATCTCTGTTTTCCTAAAATCAAGGTAAGGATCTCAAGCAACAAACGACCACAATGGGTATCGAAAGGTATCAAACAATGTACAAAAAGGAAGCGAGAGCTATTATGGAAATCTAGACTGCATCCAAACCAACAAAACAAACAAAGCTTTAAAACCTATTCAATAAGACTCAAAAAAATAATAAAATTAACGCAAAAGTCCCAAAACGAATATCAAATAAAAACATCAACTAATAAATCCAAAGCCACATGGAAAATAATAAATAATTATCACAACAATAAAACTAAACCAAAAAACTACATAAAACAAATAAAAATGGAAGATCATCTTATCACTGATCCACATCAAATTGCACAGTCATTTAATAACTTTTACATCGATCAGACATCACAACAACGTCAAGCAAATGCCACAAATAACCATATAAAGATGTCTTTCAACCCCAACTCATTATTCCTAAATCCGACTACTCCATACGAGGTATATCAAATAATAAAAAATCTAAAAGACACAAACAGTACTGGATATGACAATCTATGCACAAAAGTTATTAAATACGTATCGGATTTAATAGCACCGGTTTTGAGCAGTATATTTAACCTATCGATACAACAGGGTGTATTTCCAGAGAAGTTGAAAACTTCGATTATTAGACCGCTCTTCAAGAAAAAAGACCGTGAAGACATGAGTTTCTATAGACCAGTTGCGCTCATCCCCATAATATCAAAGATCTTCGAAAGAGTAATTTATAATAGTCTCTACCAATATTTTGAGAAAAAATGTCTATTCGCAAAGGAACAGAAGGGTTTTAGAAAGGGTAAGACGATCGACATGGCCATTTATGATTTCTTAATGCAGGTAGTGACGTGTTTAGATAAAAAAATACCTATTTCAGAGTTGTACATGGACATGACGAAAGCATTCGACTTCGTCGACCATGAAACACTAATAAACAAACTGGATGTTTACGGTGTACGAGGTAATGTGCTTGAACTTATTAAAAGCTACCTGAGTGACAGAACACAGTTAACACAGATTTCCAGAATATGTCAGAAAACAAAAACAGAAAATCAATACATATCAGGCCCGAGAACGGTTAAATGTGGCGTACCACAAGGTAGCGTATTAGGACCACTACTATTCCTCATCTACATCAATGATCTCCCTATGTCAGTAAGTTACCCAATGGTATTATTTGCAGATGACAGTACGATGATTGCGGATTATCGAGATGAAAATACATACGCATCTGAAATTAATAATTCCCTTAACGATATTATTGAATGGCTGAGCCGTAATAATCTGATAATCAATCTTGATAAAACTAACATAATGACATTTAAAAATAATTACAATCAAATAACAAACACTCTTGACATCCACTATAATAATAAAAAAATTGACAAAATAAATGTATTCAAATTCTTAGGTCTTAATATTGACTCACATCTGACATGGAAACCACAAGTAGAGCATATTTGCAAAAAACTAAGTCAGTTTTCCTATGCTCTATATGCTTGCCAAAGTTACTGGGCAATCAGCTTTATTAAACGTGTATCATGCTTTTGTCGCCTCGACTTTAAGGTATGGCATTATTTTCTGGGGCAACTCAACCGACAAAGATAAAGCTTTTAGAGCACAAAAACGGTGTATAAGGGCAATTTGTAAATTGAAACCTACAGACAGTTGCGTTCTCCATTTTAGAATGTTAGGTATATTGACATTGACATCATTATATATTTATGAAACTGCTGTATTTGTAAAAACAAACTGGTGCTTGTTTAAGAAAATGAATAGTAAAAGAGATACTAAATTAAGTGCACCTCCCCGCTCTACTGTTTTATTCAGCAAAAGTATATTTGGTA
Source organism: Argyresthia goedartella (assembly GCA_949825045.1). Taxonomy (NCBI): domain Eukaryota; kingdom Metazoa; phylum Arthropoda; class Insecta; order Lepidoptera; family Argyresthiidae; genus Argyresthia; species Argyresthia goedartella. Next base: position 25,371,710 of record OX463812.1, on the reverse strand, counting down.
TAGCGCCAAAAGTGTATAATAAGCTGCCTAAATCCATAAGAGACATTGAGCAACTTCATTCATACAAGGCTGGACTTAGATATTTCTTAATCAAAAAATCATACTATAAGTTAGAGGACTTCTTGGAGGAAAAGTCAATCTAACGCAATATTATAAATATAATGATAGGTACATAAATAGATAAGTAACATGACCAGAATAATAAATTTATTGTGAATAAAATTAATGCTCATTCACTCTTAGATGGGTGCTTACTTTTCTTTAATTTTAATTTTATGATAATTGTGTTGTATGTACATCATACCATTTGCACGTCTGCATGGCAGAATATAGCGAAACTAAGTGACATTATAAAATACCCGATGTACACCTATATTCATGCAAATAAACATTACTTTACTTTACTTTACTTTACTGTATCTGTCGAACTCAGAAACATTCGAATACCTAATATAGTCCTTGGTCTGTGATGATATACAAATCCATACTATATAAAATAAAATCTTACCACACCTTTATATTATATCTTTGAACCCGTCTTTGTTTAAATACGCTTTCCAGATTTTATTTCATGCTCTTGATGCATTAGAATATTCTATACGAGAACGCTATTTTATTCCAGCAGGTAACATTTTTATGAGCAATCTTCAGCTGCCGTAAGCTAAAAACGTACCCAAGTCTCTGGTTCTCCCAAGCTGTATGTCACTAGCTCAAACTCGTATTTGAGCTAACTGAGTGAATGGCGTCTCCGTATTAATGTTTAGTTCTCAATCTAACGCCCGGTTTCCGAAAGTAAAATTAGAAATTTTATTTGATGAAAGAGGCGCAGCGCAAGATATTATACTACATATCGAAATATAATCAAAACACGACACATGCACACCACTGCTATTTTAGTTATTTCTACACTATAACTAATACTTATAACGCTTTCACACTAATCATGATGAAATTGAACCTAACATTCCGCTTCTCAATTTTCCCATCCGATTATGGATAAAGTCGTTTTAGCGGATGATTTGGACAATGCTTTTGTCATCAAGTGCCATTCATTAAATCTATTAGAAGAGTGTGATAGCTTTATTCATGTTAAACCAAAACTAAAAGCATTAACTTATAAAATTCGTAGTATAACTTTACACTTCGATGAATTCAATATTTTACTTAAGAGGCTGAAAGTTCAACTTCAGTTATACTTACCGAGTGCTGGCTTCAGAAACATACACTGATAGGAACTGTGTAGGGATACACATTATATAATTCTACACAATATATGAACAAGGCCGGCGGTGTGGTTGTTATAATAAGAAGCGCTCTGGGTGCGCCCATGTCCGAACCAAGTTTTACTAGCGCTAATTGCATCAAAGTGGAACTGCCCGGGAATGCAAATATCATCGCTATCTACCGTACGCCCTCGGATTCTCCACCTACTTTTCTAAACTCCCTTAAAGGCCTTCTAGGTAGCCTCAGTAAAGATAAACATCCGGTTATTCTGGCAGGCGTTATCAATATAGATTCACTTTCTGACAATGAAAGATAGAGGCGATCAGAATACCTTTATTTAATGGCTGAGAGCGGATTAATTCTTGCAATTACAGAACCAATGCGTCTAGTTGCTTACTTATACCATATATTTATATCATCACAGCTTACAGCACACGCTATCACCTGCAAAACCGATATTACTGATCACGACTTGGCAATGGTCAGCATTGACATTGTTGTCAGATCTGACTCATTAATACGAACGCGTCTCAAGGTAGACTACGGTTATTAATGAAAATACTGTTGAGATGGCCACGGAATCTTTTAGTAGGATTGTCTCTGGAGCTGTTGATAATAACTCCAAGTTAGTACAAATTAGGAGATCCAAGTTTCACCTCAAGCCGTGGATAACCCCAGGTTTTATCAAATGTACGAAAAACCGAGACGCACTCCACTCCAAATAACGTAAGCAGCCCGCAAAGGAAATTTTGAAACTAACGTACTCACGCTACAGAAACTTCTCTAAAAATCTTTTACATAAAATAAAACAAGATCATGAGAGGAAATCCTTAGAAGATAACAAAAACTATTCAAAGAAACTGTGGAGCACTATGTTATTTAAGGAAACAAAATAATACAGCTACTGAACTTCTAACTGAAACTAATGACCACACCACCTCCCTGAACATATGCAAAGAATGTTTCACTAATGTAGACATAGACTTAGCCATAAATATTTTAAAAGAAATGAATGAAAACGAGGACAGTTTTGCATCAATGATCTCGAATGACCGACCTCAAGGTGATTCTATTTTCCTACAGCTAACTGACGAGGAAGAAATTGGTTGTATGATTCAGGGACTCTCCTCTAGTGGCGCGGCCGGGATTGATGGTATGAGCAACTGCATCCTGAAGAAACTGGAAAACTTTGTATTAAAACCCTAAGCCCATATTATTAATCTCAGTATGTAAACAGGCACTTTTTCTTAGGTCTGGAAAAAGGCTGTGGTTTGTCCAATACACAAAACTGGGCCAAAATATGAACCTACTAATTACCAACCGATCTCTGTGCTCTCTGCTTACTCCAAATTACTCGAGAAGGTGGTTAACAAACGACTGGTAGGTTTTCTTGAACAAAAAACACTACTTTACCACCGCCTTTGGGATGAAGAAAGACCCTGTATTGGTGTCTTTCTTGATCTGGCAAAGGCTTTTGATATAATTTTAACGTCCATTTTGTTACAAAAGCTATATAACCTGGGAATTCGTGGCACTTTTCTTGCCTGGTTTAAAAGCTACTTGTCCCTTAGACGCCAATGTATAAAAGTAGGTGCGCACCTGATTTTACTCAAACCCGTTAGTTTTGGCGTACCACAGGGTAGTATTCTTGGTCCTACCCTTTTCTTAATTTACGTTAATGATATATCATGTACTAATTTACCCAAAGGCGATTTCTTTTGTTATGCTGATGATACTGCCACTATATATCATGACAGTTCCTGGAATGAGGTTTTTGATGTCGCAAAATGGCTTAGACAAAACCTGCTCACACTGAATACTACAAATACAAAATATGTGTGTTTTTACAAGACAGAAGCCTCCAGACCAACATGTCTGCTGATATAAAAGTCCACAAAATCCACAAAATCCATACCAATGCCCTGGTTTAAGTAATACTACCTCTATTAAATACCTCGATATAATAATAGATAAAAATCAAAATTTTAGAGACCATATTCAAGCTCTGTCAAGTAGGGTTCGCAAAGTTACATATTTTATGAAACGTCTTAGAAACTGTGCAGATTGTGTACTCTTAAAAAAAGTATATACTGCAATTTTTGGGTCAATTCTTACATACTGCATCTCGGTGTAGGGCGGGTGTACGGTGTACTGCCACCGTAGCATTAGTTGTAAGTAATTGAGGTCACACGGGTTGCCTGCTTTACCTATCAATCATTATTACCAGTTCACGTACGGACAGCAAGCACACCGTGTGGCTCATATCAATATCATTCTATCATAATTATTCGTGTGTTAACTAATTGTTCTTAATCAATACAAGACTTTTAAACATATCGATTCTATCATTTATCATATCAATCAATATCAAGAGTGCACGGCCCGAAGCCGTACATCTTTTTTGGTCCTTCGAAACCGTCGCGTCGCGTGGAACATTTGACATACTTTGGACCTCCGGCGTGTAAAAGCGTACGTCATATTTGTGAATACGAATAGTGATTATGCGTGGACGGATCAGAATCAAGTGACTATCAAGGATTATTAAACTATCAGTGCGCGTTCGATTCAAGCAAGGAATCGAATCGTATAATCAATAGCAATCAAGTGCGACGGGCTAGCTCAAGCAAGGAGCTACTGTCAGTGGGGCGAGGATCAGTAGATTCTCATTCCGGCACATCAGCATCTTCAACGGCCCGGCTCAATCAAGGAGCTGCCGCTATCAGGGAGCGGAGGCAGCAAGGCGCCCGTTCCAACTACTCAATCAAGGAGCAGCAGACGAGGAGCGAAGATAACAGGATTATCGTTTCATCTTATCTCGTCTGATCAAGTAAGAGATTTCCAATTTTAACTCTTATTATCAAGCAGCATGGACGCAGAAACCATGAATCTGATCAGCAAGCAGCAGGAATTAGAGAGAGCTATGGATAAGCTCCTCGAAAATTTCAAAAAGGACGGTCGCGATAGGAAAACTTCTTCTTATTTAAAAAAGCGCGTTAACACTTTATCTGACTATTGGAATGAATTCCAAGTAAATCATATTACTCTTTGTGGTGAAACCGATAAAACCCATCAATATTATTCAGAAAATTACTACGAGGTAGTCAGGCAAAAGTACTTAAGCATCAAGGACATCTTGGAAAATTATCAAGATGTACAAGCCGACGTGGTGAAGCAAGTTGCACCAGCGGCGGCGGGGGGAGAGCAAAACCAAGATCAATTTGGCGAGCCGATGATATCAACAGGAAGCAACAGCAAGACGGATGAGATGCTGCGGAAGCAAGCAAGTAACTTCCGAGCATTCCAGCGCACTGTCTCCAACATCAATCTGGAGACCGTATCAGAAAAGTGGGAGTTAGAAGATCTGCTTAGTACCATCGGCGAGCGTTGGAAAGTTATCGACAAAGTTCACTGGGAGTTAGATAGTGAACTTGAGGGCATAGATCAAGACTATGAGAGGTCGTTCACGAAGTCGGAAACTATCTACAATAACATCAAAAGAGCAATCAATAGCAAACTGTGGTCAATGGTGCACCGCGAGCGATCAACCCCGAAGATAGACATCCCGACATTCAACGGCCAATTTAATCAATGGATACCGTTTAAGGATCTATTCTCGGAAGCGATACATAATAATCCATCACTTAGCAATGCACAAAAGATGCAGTATCTCAGGAGCAAGCTGAGAGACGAGCCGGAGAGATTAGTCTCACATCTCCAGATAAGCTCGAAAAATTATGTAACCTGTTGGGACATTTTGACTGCAAGATATGATAACAAAAAGAAAATTGTCAACTCTCATGTCAAAATTTTAATGAGTTTGCCAGTCATACAGCAAGCTTCAGTCAATGCTATCAAACGCATGCACGACACAACGGTCGAGTGTCTAAATGCCGTAAAAAACCTGGGTGGTGACATAGCCAACGACATATTACTTGTCTATATATTATCAGAAAAGTTGGACTCAGATACGCATGATGACTACATCGATTACATCAAGGCCCCAAGGGAGCTGCCATCACTTAATGAGTTTCTGGAGTTCCTGGAAGGAAAGTTCACCAGCCTGGAATTCTCCCGAAGGAAGCAAGAAAACCCTTCGCAGAAACAAATTCATAATCAAGGACATCAATCATCATCAAAATATCACAATCAAAAATACGATCGAGTTAACAAACAAGCATTTAGCAGTAGTCGAGTGCCTACAGTTTCGCAACATGGGAAGCAGCGCTCTCAATATAATCTAGAACAGTTCAAATGTCCACTTTGCAAGAATAATGAACATGGCATTTATTTTTGTAAGAATTATTTAGAGTTGACGCCACAAAAGAAACGCAGTTTGGTACAAAAACTACATTTATGCCAAAATTGTCTTTATGACCATGGAGGTAAAACATGTTTCTCGGAAAAGCGATGCCAAACTTGCCGTGGGTTTCATAATAGCACTCTTTGTGAAGCGTTCAAGCAAGCCCATAACAACTCGTCCGGCCCTACGAATGATCAATCACAGCAAGGGAGAAGTAACACACATGTATCATTGCAACGAGAAGTTCCTGAAGTCTTGTTGACCACAGCGATGTTACAAATTCAAGGATCGGACGGGAACTATCATATCATGCGGGCCCTTCTCGACCAGGGCTCACAAACATCCCTTATCACGGAAAATGCAGCTCAACGTTTAGGCCTGCGACGTCAGAGATGCAAAGGGGTGATATCAGGAGTTGGAGTCAAAGAAAGCAGCTGTAAGGGGATGATGAGCATAGCATGCAAAGCCATCAACAGCAAATACACTTTTAATTCGGAAGTTTACATTATGAAAACTCTCATTAACAATCTGCCTAGTTTTACATTCGACAAGCCGGCGTGGTCACATATCTACAACATCAGTTTAGCAGACCCGGAATTTCACATTAGTCGCCCGGTGGATATTTTATTTGGGGCGGACGTATACTCTCATATCATCATGGAAGGTATATGTCGAGCAGATCAAGGCCAGCCCATAGCTCAGCAGACGCGCTTGGGGTGGATTTTATGCGGAAACGTCCAAACGTTCCAGTGTAACGTCGTCCTAAATAACATCGAGGACATTCAGAGATTCTGGGAAGTAGAAGACATCACAGAGCCATCAAGTTTATCATCAAGTGATCAACAGTGCGTCGACTTCTACAAGTCTACCACCACACGTCGGGAGGATGGAAAATATGAAGTTCGGCTCCCCCTAAAACCGAACTTTGAAGAGAATCTAGGCTCATCAAAATCAAAAGCGATTGCCCAGTTTCGTAGTCTCGAACGCAAATTCGACCGAAATCAAAATATAGCAAAAGATTATAAATTATTTATTGCGGAATACCTATCGCTAGGCCATATGACGCCGGCAGTAGGTAGCGGTAAATTGGAATATTACCTACCGCACCATCATGTAACTCGAGCCGATTCGACGACTACAAAATTACGAGTTGTGTTCAATGCAAGTATGAAGACGTCATCGGGTCAAAGTTTGAATGACTTGATGGAGAGGGGCCCAAATTTGCAGCAGGATTTGCAAGCACTGATTATCAAGTGGCGTCAGTACGAGTTTGCATACACCGCGGACATTGAGAAAATGTACCGTCAGATTTGGGTCAATGAGCAAGATCAAAAGTATCAGAAGATCATTTGGAGAGAGTCCCCGTCAGCAAGCATACAGGAATACGCTCTATCCACAGTCACTTATGGCACAAAAGCAGCACCATTTTTGGCCATGATGACTCTAAAGCATTTAGCTCACGAGCAGAAAGAGAGCAAACCAGAGAGTGTAGCAGCAAAAGTTCTCGAGGAAAACTTCTACATGGATGACCTAATTCATGGCTCGCACTCGGTAGCAGCAGCACAGGATCTACAGAAGGAGTTGATATCTCTACTGCAGTTCGCAGGATTCAATTTAAGGAAATGGAGCTCAAACACGAAAGAGCTCCTGAAAAATGTTAGCTCCAATGAAAGCTTCGATTTCAAGCAGGCGGAATCAACGAAGACTTTGGGGTTATCATGGAACCCTCAGGAAGATTATTTCAACTTTTTATCAAAGATTGAATCATCAGCAGCAAAATATACCAAAAGGACTCTTCTGTCGGAAATATCGAAGTTATTCGACCCCTTGGGCTGGCTATCACCGGTATCAACCAAACTCAAAATCCTGTTCCAATCTGTTTGGAAATCGGAGCTCCAGTGGGACGAGAAACTTCCGGAAGATATTACAGCAGAGTGGATCAAAATAAAATCAGATATCCATAACATCGACAAGGTAAGACTTGCCAGATGGTTGGGTACAAAAGAGCAAGATGAAATACAATTACACGGATTCTGCGACGCATCTATCAAGGCGTATGCGTGCGTTATTTATTGTAAAATCGTGAGAAACGGGGAGCAACAAGGTTCCACCGTGCTGGTGGTCGGAAAAGCAAGGCTCGTACCAGTGAGCAAAGATGTGTCCTTACCAAGGCTAGAGCTTTTAAGTGCACATCTACTATCAAGACTAATGGAGAAAGTTACGCAGTCTCTATCAAGTTACAGTATCAAGACGTTCGGCTGGAGCGACTCAATGGTAGCCCTGAGTTGGATCAAGGGTGACCCAGGGCGATGGAAATCATTTGTCGCAAACAGGACGAAGCAAATAATCAAAGTAATGCCTGCAGCGTGCTGGCGTTACGTCAAATCAGCCGAAAACCCAGCAGATTGCGCCAGTAGAGGTGTAACCGCCACACAACTAAATGAGCATTCCCTGTGGTGGAATGGACCGGCGTGGCTAGTAAACTATCAAGCAGAGAAACAGGAGCAACCAGTTTACGAGACACAGGAAGAAATCAAGAGTCCGGCGACACAGCATCAGGTGAATGCAGTCACTCAGCAAGATTGTGACGTCATCAACTACCTGTTGATCTCTTACAGCTCGCTTACAAAAGTCGTAAATGTACTAGCATGGGTATTACGGTTCATATCAAATAGCAAGCATCAAAGTCCAACAAAATCATACCTAACTGTCGCGGAATTAAATAAAGCAAGAACATTTATTATAAAATATACACAGCAAAAAGAATTCGGAGCAGAAATAAATGAATTGCAGCAAAATCAACACGTATCCGCAAAAAGCAGGCTCAACAGTTTGAATCCATTTTTGGATAGCAACGGCGTGCTTCGCGTCGGCGGACGATTGCGAAATGCATCGATCAGTGACGACATGAAATATCCGATTGTCATACCTAAAGATAGCCGCTTCACTGAGTTATTAATAGATCAAGCACATAAACTCACTTATCATGGAGGAGCGCGACTAACTTTGAGTTTCATCAGGCAACGATATTGGATTGTCAGTGGAATCAGGACTACGAAAAAATGGATTCGACTGTGCGTTAAGTGCCGAAGACACGCACCTAGCAAGCAGCATCAAATGATGGGGGATCTGCCACAAGCAAGGTGCAACCCATCACGACCTTTCGAACACACAGGCGTGGACTATACAGGTCATATAAAAGTGCGATCTAGCACTGCCCGATCGATCAGGACAACGAAAGGATACGTTGCAGTATTCGTATGTATGGCAACCAAGGCCGTTCATTTGGAATTGGTATCCGACCTGACTGCATCAGCATTCCTGGCAGCCCTGAAAAGACTGACGGCGCGCAGAGGAAAAGTATCCCACTTATACAGCGACAACGGGACCAACTTCACTCATAGCAACAGAATCCTCCAGCAAGAATATGAGGAGTTAAAGCAGATATATAATCAAGATTTTTTTAAGGAAGTCACTGAAATGGAGATTCAATGGCATTTTACTGCTCCTGCATGGCCATCAGCAAACGGTCTAATGGAGGCTGGAGTGAAAAGCCTCAAACATCATTTAAGAAGAGTCATAGGAGAGCAAGTTTTGACCTATGAAGAATTATCAACGGTACTAGCAGAAGTGGAGGCGTGCTTAAATTCAAGGCCTCTATGTCCATTATCAGAAAATCCGGACGACCTTGAATATTTGACCCCGGCACATTTCCTAACTGGTGGGCCAACATTATCAATATTTGAAACAGAGCGAGATAAACGGACAAGATGGCAACTAGCACAAAAGGTATTCCAAGATCTGTGGAAGCGTTGGAAGAGCGAATATCTTGCGCAGTTGTCTGCAAGAAGCAAATGGATGAACCCACAAGCCAACATCAAGATCGGCGATGTGGTGTTGATTCACGACGACAATGTACCTACCGGAAAGTGGGCTATGGGGCGCGTCGTCGAGTTACATAGTGGAAAGGATTCGTTGGTGAGAGTCGTCACGTTAAAAACCAAGAATGGGTACATGAAGCGGCCGATTATCAAGTTGTCGGTACTGCCAACAGGCAAAGACTCTGATGGTAGCGAATCAAATCAAGTATCGCAACCCACCACCATCAACGAAACAACCAACTGTGTCACATTTCAAAACAAACCTATCAAGCAACAAAAGGGGTATAGTTTCGTTTCATTGGCAATGGCATTAATGACGTTTATGACACTGATATCAAGTTCACAGTGCATGACTAATGTCACCAAATTAAGAAATCAACAAGGACTTTATTTGGACAAGGTTTCGAACATGCAACTTATTACAGAAGACTGGAAAATCATCATGTACTACGATTTACAACCGTATTGGGAAGGCATTAAAGCATTGAGTGCCTACCAAGATCATTTGAAGCAAGCATGTGCACTATATCAAGCAGACAGGGATTCCCGCTATGACGTAGTAATACTCCAACTACTACACGGATTCTCCGAACTGCAATACTACAATGAACTTCTCCTGACGCAGCACTCCGGCGGCGCCGGCACGCGCGCGTCGCTACCTAGACAGCGACGCGGGCTTATCAATGGTGTCGGGTATCTAACAAATACACTGTTCGGAGTATTGGATGACCGGTTCGCCCAACAATATCAGCAAGACATAGAATTAATTCGAAATAATCAAAATCATTTATTAGCAATGTGGAAGAATCAAACATCGGTTATCGAAGCAGAATATAGCGTTTTGAGTCGCTTAGAACAAGTAATGGAGAAGCAACACAAGCAGATCAATAAGCATTTAAATCAAATCAATAATAAATTAGGCAAAATGGATATAGAACTCCAAAATGTCGAGCGAAGCCAAGAGCTATGGCTATCGCTCTCTATAGCAAACCACTTCTTATCAAATCTAAAAGCCATTCAAGAACAATTGTTGGACATTACCACAAATGTTTACAAGGGGAAAACTATCATTCATCTATTGCCGCCAGATCATCTTCATCAACAGTTGACAATTATATCTGGCCACTTATCATCAGACATGACGTTGCCCGCTGGAGAGAATCAAGACTTGAGACAAATATATCAGCTTCTCTCAGTCAAAACCAAAATGATGGAAAAGTATCTCATAATGGAAATAAAAATCCCATTACTAAACAGAGATACCTACGAAATATTCAAAAGCATATCAGTCCCACAGAAAATTAAACAACAAATGGTCAACGTCATACCAATATCAGAATACCTAGCAATTAATTTAAAGAAAGACGCCTACTTATCAATCTCGGAAGTAGATGTCAAGGAATGTCTACATCAAGCATTTAGAGATACCTATTTATGTCGGAGCAGGAAGCCGATTCGCCAAATGAATAAAGATCAAGATTTATGCGTAGCAGAGCAGCTCTCAAATTCATGTCAAACCGTTTCAAGCCCGTGCTCTAATAAGTGGGTCGAAATGAATAAGCTGAATCAGTACCTTTATTTCTGCTGTGATATATGTCAGCTGAGAGTCATGTGCGGCGATCAAGTGTCTGCGCAACAGCTGACAGCTACTGGGATCATTAGCATTGATCAAGGATGCATAATCAAAACCAATGAGGTCATTTTACATGGCCATAAGCAGGACTACAGCAGATTAGACGCTGAAGTAAATTTGTTGATCCCACAAATATCACCCATTAACAACATTATCAACGTACCAATATCAACCCATTTAAGTGCAGAAGAAACAGAGGATAGCCGACCGATTCAGGAGTTACAGGATATTAAAGACAATATCAAGATGATAAAGGATAACTCAGAACTATCAAGCAGAATTTCTTATCATGAAGTACACCACTATATAGCAATTTATGTGTTGGTGTGTATCGTATGCGCTGTAGTAGCAGTGCTGTGTTGGAGACGACTGCAGCAGCAGCGACGTCGGCCCCGGCAAGGACCTCGCGCAGGCGCAGAGGAGGCGGCGGCGCCCGAGTCTCGACTCGGTGCTCAGTCCGCCGCCCCCGCCACCCGCCCCGCCCCGGGGCCCAGCAGTGTGAGCAGTGTGTGTGAAAAGTGCGCGAGTGTCAGTGTTAATGAGTCCGATAGGCATATTAAGAAACAAATCAGTGAGCAAATTGAGATGAAAAGTTGTGTTAAAAAACCAATGAGTGCTAGTAAAACAGACAAAGCGTCGTCACCGACTTTCACTAGATCTTATAAAAAATCATTATCAATGAGACTTTAGTAGTATAAGTATCTACCCAGCATTGGTTAAATTGTTTTTATATCATAATTTTACATAAGTTTACATTTCATGTTTAGGTAGAGATTAGTTTTAAATGAACTTAGTTTGTACCTAATATAAAATCATTTCTTAGCAAGCTTTATATCAAGTTGCATACCTACATCAAGCAAATAGGTATTATAGGAACATTAGCATTATATCATTTTTAGAGTAGTAATCGAGTAATTTTCTTTGAAGTGTTATTATTCCTTTTCTGCCCTCGGGAGCATGTACGGTGTACTGCCACCGTAGCATTAGTTGTAAGTAATTGAGGTCACACGGGTTGCCTGCTTTACCTATCAATCATTATTACCAGTTCACGTACGGACAGCAAGCACACCGTGTGGCTCATATCAATATCATTCTATCATAATTATTCGTGTGTTAACTAATTGTTCTTAATCAATACAAGACTTTTAAACATATCGATTCTATCATTTATCATATCAATCAATATCAAGAGTGCACGGCCCGAAGCCGTACAGCGGGATAAACAAAACTGTTTTACCTATCGTAGAGCGAGCTCAGCGCTCAGTTCTAAAGGTCATGTTTGGAAAACTGGAAAGATACCCCACCGATCAAATCTACAGTGAGTCAGAACTATTCAGTGTCCGTCATTTGTTTATTCTGAGATCTGTCGTCCTTATGCACAAAACCATCATAAATGCCCCACTATATAGTGAACTTTTAATTAAACGTCTCTATAGAATCCCCAGAAGTGCTGTGAAGACCTCCTTTGCTCAGCGACTCCCTGATCTTATGCACCCCCATATCTATAATAGAGCCAACAGCGCATGTGATTTCAGACACTGCAAACTATACGAAGTTAAAAGAAAATATCTTATATGGCTTTTGACCCTAACATACGCCTCTGAGTCGATTCTAAGTGTTATACGATTAACCTTTTTCATATTAACGTACTATTTAGACATAATTATTTGAATTATTTTATTTCTTTCAGTCATGCAAGTGTTAGTTAAACTACTTAATAAAATGTTGTCTTATGTTATATTGCGCTGTGTTAATATTATATTTTATATTTTTATATTCCTGTTTGTGATTATTTTTTGTGCAATTCTGTCAGTTATTAATAATTTAAATGAAGTAGTTATCTTATACTTAGCTAACACCCATTGTTTTATCCGCAAATGGTACCCACAATACAGGCTTTGCCTAGTGTGGGGCCGCAGTTTATCGCTGTAGCTTAATACCTCCTTGGTGATATCACTTTGTTAACCTAGATTTAAGTATAGTTTTTCTAAATAAAATATATTCTTATTCTTATGTGACAACTTGTTAAACTCTCGTTAAATTCATTTCAGCTAATCACAGGCCGCTACTTTTAATTCATCTTCAATTAATCGCCAGTTACATTTGAGCAGTCTTTCAGAAGCTGGAGGCAAAGTGTGTACTTTTAGTTTTAGTTTAGTCAAGTATAATAATCTCTCTTTGTTTTGACGTTAAAACTACTTTCACATTAGTCGCGCGGCAGCAGTACATGCCTTCACATTGCAGTTCAGCTGAGTGGCTCGTTTGATTTCGAAAATGGATTCCAACGGGGAAATATCATCGCTTGTTGCTCCTGCTCTTAATGTTTGTCTGTCTCTCGTTAAATAAGGTATTCGTGCATACGTGCACTTGCAACACTATTACACTGCTTTCACATTGGGGCGTGCATGCCTTCACACTACACTTCAATCGCGCGACACGAGGTGGCTTCGAATTTCGAAATGAATTCTAATGGAGAAACATCATTATTGCCACAGAGCACTGAATCATCACGCGCCGGGATGTTTCAGTGCTCTGTGCTTTTGCTTTTTCTTTCACTCACAGAACTGTCTTTTGTTAAATAAGGAATGCCGCGCCATGGCGCTGCTGTCTTTAATATATAAATCAGTGGCTTCTCAGCAGCGCGACAGCCGCACGTTAGTCGCCCGACTATTATTCAAAGTATGATGCACATTTGTGGTTATTGTTGGTACCAAGCCAAGAAAAATATCTTATATATATATATATATATATAACATAGGTATATATAAGATATATATAACATCACGACTTTCCCTTATGTAGTGGCAGAAACATGTTGCGTCCAATTTAGGCCGTTATGTAATACACTATTTTACGTGACGTATGACCAACAGCTTCACGACCTTCGAGGTTTTTAATGATAGTAATTGACAATGTAACGTTTACTATGAGCCGAAGAGAGTAAAGTCAGCTCGTTACGCATCTGTTGGGAAGTTTGTTAGAGTGCATTGGACATTATAATTACAATGTGCTTAAAATTGTGGTACTATAATTTCTCGAAATAGACTCAAACTAAACAAAAAAAGGCGTCACGCCTTTTTCCATACCATGTGGCTATAGCAATCTAGGACTGACAGATGTCAATTTGTAACCTGCTTTTTATTTATTGGGAAGTCCCTATGCTGTAATAAAAGTGACAACTGGTGGTCAGATCGGTTTATTATAAAAATAATTAATTAATGGAGGCATTTTCTTGGCGGCCGGGCTTATAATTAACTAACCTTATCATCTAGGGCTAAGAATTAATTTTATCTCGCGTGGCGTACAAGATCGCAAGGTTGATCCAAAAGCAAAGTTGATGCAGAAGGAAACGTAGGTCCGCAAAGGTCACGGTGAGGTGGGGATGAGTTCGAATGTATTCGAATCGGGCCGGCCAAGCGTCTCCCAGTGAGATCGTCCAACATGCGCGACAATTATATCTGGCCAAAATATATCACAGAAAGCACTGACGACTACGTGGAGCCACGACATTGACCACCAAACACGCGTTTTGGGAATACCACAAAACTACTTGATTTCCATTACAAATCTTCAAATTCACTCGACATTATCGCGGGCCACCCGCTCGAGACGACAATGCCATGACAGTTCAAGATAACCTCAAAAACGTCATTTTGACACAACGAGAGAAAGAAGGTGCGTTCCGAATTGCACTAACGGGTACGTATGTACGAATGCGTTTGGTTCCGAACACTATGTGTATATGTGTATATGTAAGTTGGCACAATTTGGCTTCAAAAATAGCAGCCTGAAATCATACCACCTGACAGATTGTAATTTCTAATACATCGAAGAACGGCTATTTTTTGACATACTGTAGTTGTTTTTTTTGTAACACGATGCATTTTGCCTGATGTGTCATTATCTGGCACGTAGGTTGGAAGTTAGCTGAATCCGGCTCCAAATGCCAGCATCCTGATTTTTTTTAAAACAGTCGACAGATTTAATTTTGTGACATATCGAAGAACGCCTATTCTTTGACATATCATGGTTGATAATGCTATTTATGACACAGAGTATCATGTTTGATATGGCATTATCTGACATCTCGGTTGGAAGTTGGTGGAATTCATCTCCAAAAGCTTTTGAACCGCTATACTTCGATACTTGAAATTGTACATATTGCTATTTATCTAATAACATTAAATTTATAATAAAAATAAAATATTTTATAACATTAATCGTTTTTTTCTTTCTCGGAACCCTCCGAGTATTATTTCAGCTTGCACTTGACGGTTTTTATAAATAGAAAGTCAAGGCAATAGGCTTTATCTTTAATTATAAACTTCTTAATTTGGTCGGATTATCTTAGGCTGCTGGCTTTAGTCTGCTAACTTCACACCGGTTCAAACGTTTACTCCAGAAAACATATGACAACAAGAGTTTTTCTCTCTAGTAGTTTATAACCGTAGATATTAAAATAGCTAAAATAAGAAAGAAGAAAAATATGCCTTCTAACTTATCAAGGTACAAAATATTGAATACAATTTGTATAACGAAAATAAATATACCTTTGTATAAAAATAGAAAAAAAATATTATTTACCTATAACAGTTTACTACTATAATCATTCATTTCAGCGTCATTTGTATCTAATAGTTTTTAAACAGCCAAGTAATCATTTTATAGTTTGCTTGCCCTATTCCGTATTCCTTTGTATTTAAAAAGGTATATGTAAATTGTGTATAATTTTGTGATAATAACTGAATAAATCCTACAAAAAATACTACAAAAATACTACTGTGAACAAAAAAATATCTTAATTGTTTTCAGAAATCAAAAGCGAATAAACAATTTCATAAGTATACTAAACAGGTTTAGAGTAGTTGTGTTAATTCTCACTTCAGGTCACTTTTTACTAGATACGGAGTCACGATCACTTCAGAACTAAGGGGGATTTAGTGTGGGTTTTGCACCACTGTGCGTGAGCGCGCCGATTTTTGTGTGAGTGACGTTCTTATACCTAGAATCGATGCCGTCCGAAGGTGGAGAGGCCGCAAATCACGACTTAATTTTCAAAAGCCCCATTTCATCTGGATATATCGAATTGAATAAAATTTTACTCGTGTATTCTTCTGACAAATATCTACTACCGAACCACAAGTTCCTATCAAATTCGCTTTTCCACCGGTACCACAGCGTTAGTTTACAAGAAGCATAATACACTTACTAAAGTACACATACTTTGAGGAAAACCGAACAACTTTGAAGAGACACGTTCCTACAGGAGTAAGCAAAGTTTCAGGTGCGCAGGAGTGATAAGCTTTTGGAGTAAAACGGGAAATACTAGGGACAAAGCGAAGCGCCGCCGCCGCCGCCGTCCGGGAGTGTTATGCAGGATTAATAACTATGTAGGTAAATAACTTCCATAACTTCAAAATTGGGAGCCCTTTATTCTGTAGTTGGCTGTGGATTTAACTACATTTATTATGCGTGGAAATATTAATTTTGCCTTTTGTGAGTGCACGGAATAATGACGGATATGTTCATGAATATGTTATTATTTGATATACGTGAAAAAGGCCCTTTATTAGATCAATAAGTAGGTGCAAAAATTAAATGATTTTTGATATAATTTATACAAGGAATATCAGTAAGGTCGTAAAATATGTTTTATCAAAGTGAATTCCAATAATAGGTATAGTCTTAACGCATTTAATTTATGTACTTAATGATCACATCTACTAGTAGACCTTCTATTAACATTAAATAATTCATGAAAATATTCTGGGCACTCACATATTCTGGGCTCTATAATTTTGATGAAGCGGTTATTACACAATATAAAATACCCGAGCCAATAAATTAATATTTTGCTGACAATAGAGGCTTTGTCGGTGTACAAAGTGCCATATACCGCCGCGGGACAAATGAAAAAGTTCCCGGCGTGATTTAAGCGATACACGAATATTGAGGCAAATGAAAAAACTTTGTCAAAAAAGTGCTTAAAGACCCGCTGATTTATTGCGAATCGTCGACTTGTATCAAAATACGACATTGTGAGGAACAGTTCGGCATGCCCGTGAAGTATGCTAGATGTTTGCTGGAGGCAATACGAATATAGAAAATTATTGTTCTATGAAGCGGTATCTAGTCTTAAAAGTCACTGAAGAAATTAACTTTTATATGCATACTATTGAATGAATAATTATAATATGTAATTCGCAGGTGGCGGTGGCACCAACGGTATATCCAAATTCAGAAAGTATTTGGTGGTGGTGTTAGATCTTAACATGTCATTGATACGTTTCAGACCCACAATGCTACGGATCTCAGGCCTTGACGAGACATATGGCAATTTGTATATCATTCTAGAAAATAACTCTGTTTAAACGTAACAAAACGAAAGAAACTCGGTCAGGCCGTCTGAACCTGGCAGGCTCATTAACACCCGCGGATGTGAAAATCTGCAGCAGTCAACCGGAATGTGACGTGATACCGAAAAATCCTCGAATATTTTTAAACTCCGCATTCAAAAGTGCATGCATGAAAGTTGCCGTAACGTTTTAATCCTATCAGGGACAAACTCAAAGCTGCTTTGGGTAGGCTTTCTGCTGTCGACTGCGGAATACAGCTTTTGCACTGACAATTGCCAGTATCACGTATGTCATAACATGGCACATGCAAAAGGTATAATGCATTTGGATGAAGCATTTTCTGGAGCATTTCAGGTACTATGTGTGTCATCTGTCAACATAACCACAATGAAAGCAAAGCTGTTCAGATTCTAATACAAGTGTCTGCACATTTCAAAGCTCTTTGTCTTGGTCCAAAAGACATCAAGTCAACAATGTTACCGTAAGGCGTCGTGTGTTTCGCAAGTCCGCACGCATGTCACGTCACAGATATATATGCAGACTACAGATATGCTGGAATACTCAAATATAATATTGACGAGCCTTTTTGTACACACAACTTTAACCTATTGATAACTCTGTAGGCCGGTAAATTAATTTGTGACGGATGCTGTGGAAGCGCAGTTGTTACATTGTAACAAACGTATGTATTTTTTTACACAACTTTACACTTCCAACACCATTAAAATTACCGCATTGTATAATTTCAAAACTGTATCTGCCTGCTTAATAGTATTTTATGTGACAGACACATAATGGAGGGCATTAAAACTGGAGAGTAGGTTTCTCGAGAGTTTTAATGCCTCATTATGTACAGTACATACACTAGATTATCTACACACATATCATAAGTTCTCTTTGATGTGTTCAGGAACGGCATGTTCGACCGGCATGGTAGCATAGATAATTGCTCTGCACTTATTTAGCTTGTTCAGTAGTACCAACTTCACAGACAAACTAGGGGCGAGAGGCGGCATTCGAAATTTTAATGTCATAATTTGTCGAAAATTGATACATTATGGTCATAATGTTTCAATATTAAGATAAGAAATGAGTTTTTTACCAAGTAGTATAACATTTTGCTGTCGTAACGTGCGGTTTTTGGACGCATTAAAGAGGGTTTATTATAAGTGTCTAGATAAAATTATGTAAGCAGCCTTCCGCAGATATTTCAGGTTCAAAATAATTGATTTAATCTATTACCATTCAACCTATACCTCTTACCATGCTTATGATGCTTTCAATAAGCCGCCACTTTCCCAGATAGCTTTAAAGTTCCATTCGACTAAAACTGCTCGAAAATAGTAACTTAAGGTGCTACGAAAATAAAATGGGGTTTTTTTCGAATCCATTTACTCCACCATGAAGTCATCTACAGATTTCATTTTTGGGTAAACGTTTATTGAGTATTTGCTTAAGATTTTCACCAAAACAAAAACGCGATTGGATGAAATTTTCTCGATAGAATTTAATTACGAAAATACCTCTAAATTATATAATTTTTTCCTGTAATTCTGTAATCCTAACTAATTTCATTGTGGAACTGCGTTCAAAATGTAGATATTATGTATTCGCAAAATCTCCTTAAAAAACTTTTCAACTAAATAGAGTAGTTTATTTTTAAACAATTATTCTGTTGTTTAGCGCTACGTTTTTTCATTGTTTTCCGATTCCGTCCCTCTCACACTGCGGGTCTTTCCGCCTGGAGTAACGGGGACCTTTGCACGGGCGAGGTATCGCCTTAACTAAAATTATTCAGTATCTACGAGTACTCTTAGCTCGGAATAACCATACGGCAAAGTAGAATCTGCAAGCGCGCTCATCCATATCACAGGTTAAAGTAAATCAATGCAATGTGACGTCATTCTTATTCAAAAACTAAATAATACAAAAACATACCTTCTTTAGGTTATTTTACAATGAACATAGTCCGTATGGCTGGCAAGATAGTTGCACGTGGTAGTTAGACGCAGGCACCGACACTGAGACACTCTCCAAAAGGATCTCACAATATCACAGTAAGGTAATGACTGGGTTCTGCAGCACGGCAAGTGTTACTAACGTAACTTTTTATTCAAGCATACGTATTATTCAGGATGTGAAATAAATAATTTTCATACTGAAGCAGAAACATACAATCCCGCCAGTGATACTGAATACTTGTTTCACTCACAGAGGTATGCTATGTATGATTATCATATGAAAACAAAGATCAACTCTAAACCGATAACCTCAGATTCCGATTGTAGATAATAAATCCAAAATATCAGAGCACCACAGAAGATGAGATTACGCTCTGCTAAACTCGAAAATGAAAGAGGATCTGTCAAAATGGAATTCCAATACATCGGTAAAACACAGTCAGTTCCCGGTAACCCAATATTGAAAACAGTTGCAAGGAAGATGCTTTTGTAGCGAGTAGACAAATAGAGTCAATTGTCTGAAAGAATGGGACAGATTCTCCATTAGTATTTGGCATTTTCAGCTCAAAGTTTATTTGGCTAATCAAATCCAGTCCGGGCCAGCCGAAGGTTCAGTGGATAGAAATATTTTATAGCTATCGACCAGCATTTACTGTCATTATAGTAAAAGGAGCATCAGCAGGAAAACTATTCCCTCGCCTCCATTACTTCGATAATACTTAAGTGGATAGCATAGTTGTGCAAAGGAAATTGAATCATTTATTGTATCCGTATTATACCGTTTTATCAGATAGGTTTCGGATAGACACACATACGGGACAGATTGTTTGCTAGAACGATACACGGATACATTTATTTATGACATAATGATACTGTATTGAATCTCTAGTCACGAGATTTGGCAATGAAAGTTGATTGGGGACCTCATTTTTCATATTGGTGATGATATTTTAATGAAATTGAGACTGTAGTTGAACAAAGGTTTGTTTGAAGTTTTTTTCTTTTGCGCTGTTTTCTGTTAAATCTCTCTATATATAAATTTGAGAATGTTATCCAGACAAAATTTCAGAGATTCTTAATATGGAGTGGAGACATTGCCGCGTTATTGAAACACCTACCTACATAAATTGATTTAAATATTTACAAAACGTTCACGTAGGTACTCGAGTAATACGTTATAGGGGCAGCTTAAACTCGAACCAAGCTAAATGATATGCTCAAACTCAAGCCTTGTATCACACCGTCTCGGCTGCTAATCAGGTGTATCAGTTTTTCGTTAATGTCCCGATCAAAGGCCTAATCTAGTCACTCGCTGATCGAGACCAGAGCACTTTTTCTTCTTAATCCGTTCATTAGAGCGTGTCCGCTTTAAGCCTCTTCGCAAACGAGGAGCTGCTGGGCCATATTAAGCTCTAGCGGGGTTGGATTTAGTGTCGTTTGGCAGGAGCATGGGGGTAAAGGGGGTTTAATCTGGTAAAAATCCTTGATTATAACTATACCACTCTTATTAAAAGTTAATGCATATTTATCGAGATATTGATAAGAATTAATTATAACCTCAAATCAGATAAACAGCGATAACAAAACGTTAAAATGGGCGATTAAAGATTAAAATGGTGGTTTAAAAACAGTCTGTAGTCTAAAATGTCGTGCAAAGACGATGAAACGGAACGTAAAAACAAACTATGCCATTTGCGTCATGTGACATAGTGGCATTTCGTTTCCGTTCATTCGAGTTTCCTGAATATTTTTTGTTTCGTTTCGGAATAGAAAATTCGAATCAGTTCACCCCACTTCCTAGGCAGTTCTGCCTAAGCAGTCTTGTGGCTAGAATCTAGAGTGTTTTTTATAAGCCGGGGGCACAGAGGCGCATTGCTACGCACCAAGAATAAGAGAGCGGCCGAGGGGGTCGATGAAGCCGTCCAGCAAGCCGAGGCCGCGGAGGCGAGCGTGGTTGCGCGGTTGGGACATCATCGACGTCGTGGTCGTCAGAGGTCTCCGGACACCACCGAGCCAGAAGGTTCTCCATGACCTCCCTTCGGACCACAGGCCTGTTCTTCTCGTCCTGGCGGATCTGCCCACCCGGGTATCTCCGCCAGCATCACGTCGCCGCTACCAGTGGGGCGCCTTCACCGCCGCCTTCGACCAACCCTCCACCAGTTGCCCCGTCAACCAGCCGGAAGACGTTGACCGCCTGGCATCGCTGCTAACCACCCAGATCCGAGACGCGCTCGACCTATCATCGCACACCGTAGCTCGCGGGGGGAAGCCCTCTCCTCTTCCTGCTGAGTTACGCGCACTCATCTGCGATAAGCGCGCTCTCCGGAAGCAGTGGCAACAAACCCGCTGCCCCACGATGAAGACCAGGCTCAACGCCATGACGGCAGAGCTGAAGCGCCAACTTGATCTCCACGCCGAAGAATCTTGGGAACGCCACGTCGAGTCCATAGGCGACCACGTCCCCTCCGTGCATCGCCTGTGCCGGGCTTTGTCGACCACTCCTGCTCCTGTTCGACCAATCCTGGGCAGCGACGGCCTACCAAGATTCCGAGCCCAAGACCGTGCGGAGATCTTCGCCGAATGCCTCGAGAAGCAGTTCAAGCCGAACCCAACGGATGATGTGGAGCACGTCGCAACAGTCAAGAGACACCTGCGAGAGTACTTCGCCACGCCGATAGCTCCCGAAGAGGACCCAATCGTCGTCACGCCCGGCCAGATCGTGCGTGCATTCCGACGCACCAAGCCCAGGAAAGCCCCGGGCGCAGACCGAATACCCAACACGGCGCTGTTACATTTGCCGCCACGCATTGTGGCGGCCGTTACGCGCCTGTTTAACGGTATCTTGCACACGGGTCACTTTCCAACCCAATGGAAGGAGGGCTTGGTTATCATGTTGCCCAAGCCGGGCAAGGACACCAAGCTGCCTGAGAGCTATCGGCCGATCACCCTACTGAGCACCATCTCAAAGATGTTTGAGAAGCTCCTGTTAGCGAAGTTACTGCCCCACATCCAGCCGCGCCCGGAACAGTTCGGCTTCAGGCCCGAGCATTCTACGACGCTTCAGCTCACCAGAGTACTGAATGACATGACGGTCTCTTTGAACAAAAAAGAATACACTGTCGCAGTACTTCTGGATATGGAGAAGGCGTTTGACAGAGTATGGCACGAGGGGTTGCTGTACAAGCTAGCGACGTCCCCTGCCCGAAGAAGAACGGACAAGACAATCGCCTTTTTCCTGAAGAATCGCCGCTTCCGAGTGATGGTGGAAGACGCCGTCTCCGAGGAACATCCCGTTGCAGCCGGCGTCCCCCAGGGCTCTTGCCTGTCTCCCGCCTGCTACACCCGATACACGGACGACATCCCCGTCGGGCCGGGTGCCCAGCTGGCACTCTTCGCAGACGACGCAGCCTACTATGCGTCGTCGTTCCAGGCTCCGCACGCTGCTATCAAACTGCAGCGCACCCTGGACATCTTGCCCGACTGGCTCGCCAAGTGGCGACTGTCTGTCAATGTTGGGAAAACGCAGGCGCTCATCACAGGCCAGAGTCTCCTTCCACCATCGCTCCAGCTCCAGGGACAGCACATCGAGTGGTCTTTGCAGGTGAAGTACCTGGGAGTGACCATTGATCGCCAGCTCACCATGAAGCAACACGTCGACAACGTCGTCAGCCAGGTCAAGGTGGCATGCGCCAAGCTGCGTCCACTTTTCGACTCCAGCCTCCCTCTGAGGGCGAAGCTCGGGATCTACAAGACCTATGTGAGATCCCGCCTCACCTACGCGGCTCCGGCATGGTACGCCCTGTGCTCGGAGACGAACAAACGGAGACTCCGAGCCCAAGAGAACCTCTCTCTGCGTACCATCGTCGGCGCCCCCCGCTACGTGAGGAACGCGACAATCCAGAGGGACCTAAGATGGGAAACCGTGGACCAGTTTGTCCAGAGGCTGGCGAAGGGCATGTTCGCGCGTGCGGATGCGTCACATCTTCCGCACATCGCCGAACTGGCGCCGCACCACGCACGCCCGCCCGACCGCCGCCGCCTGCCACGCGACCTGGTTGCCTAGCCGGCGATCACCCAATGCATACTAGCGCCACATGATGACCACCGCCCGCAGGGGCCATCCGATGACCTGTCCACAGGAGTGGACAGAGGCGATTCTTCGGGAAGAGGTCCGTCGACCTGACCCCGACTCCCCACGCCCCAGAAGGGGTGCGTGAGACGACTAAGAAGAAGAAGAAAGTGGTTGCGCTGTAGTGCGAGAGCATCGCCGCAGCCCCGTAGTAGCAGGAGCTTAGGCGATTTCTAAATAATAATGCGATAAAGGTCGTAGCGAAAATTATCTTAACATAACCTCAAAAATGAGATTTCTCAAGAATGGTTCATGCGATTGGTGTCAGGGTGGAAGGGGTACCCGTCATTCTCCCCCCCCCCCCCCCCCCCCCCCCTCACCCACTCCCTCCTCCTGCCAAACGATACTAGTACATTAGTGCAGACGCCGGGAATGAAGGGCTTGCCGGCTGAGTAGGTATACGTAGGGAGGCCGGATAGTGATACGAAGCCGGCAAGCCCTTTTAATGGCCACAGGCTTGTATAGTGCTTTTCTCAAACATATGTTATGAAATAAAAATACAACACTCAAAAAACAAATTCAAGTTTATAAATACTACTATGCGTAAGTTCCGTGCGCCCGTTGATGTCTTTTGCTTTGAGCATAAAAAAAAAAGGCCTAGGCCTGCAATTTTATATGCAAGTCCTTTACGGTTCTCTCGAATTGTGCGGCCCGAAACGTGATACTTCATTGCATGTTTGAAAGAAATTAATACCCTATATCGCTTTAGTAGCAATTATTTCGGTGGTATAATTCGCAAATGCAATACTCTAATAAGGTTTTACTAGTTAACCAAATAATCTCGCTTTAACTCACTTTTTTAGCCACAAAGTTTTCTCTTAGGATGGATACTTGTGTATCTAAATTGAAATATTCTCATGTGTTTTTCAAAACAATATTTTTGAAATTTGAATTTTATGTTTTTAGCTTCTTCCCTCGGTCGTAAATTCTACTTTCTATTTAATCGAGGGTCAGAAAAACAAGCAAGTTATATTAAAGACACAAGTCCTCTTAAAACGTGGAACCTGCAGTTCGATTTGTTAAGCAGCGAACCGAAGTGAGGGCCATTAAAACTTGTACAGCCTAGACTAGAGCATCTCTCTTTGAAAGAAGATTAGGTGGAACTTTAAAATGAGGTTCTAGATACAGAAATGAATCCTGCTATGAATCTGTTAAAGTATTGATACAATTTATCTGAATGTAAACTTGTTTCAGAAGTCCATAAAGAAAAATTAATAATTTAAATAAAAATATGTACCTATATAATTATAACTTCAGTTAAGCCTGTCAATATGTAAAGCCTGTAATACAAACAATTTAAAATTAGTGGATTTTTAGCATGGATTACCTATATTAATTTTTTGACCTCAAGCATCAAAATATGCGGAAATCTCATACAAACTTCCATTGCCTAGTTTAAGAGGCTGGGGGGGGTAAAAGTTCCAAGTTTTAGACAATTTTTTATTGTTTGTATACTTGTCCTAGATAACATTCCGAATTTCAGGATTATATACTTTCTAGGACTTTAGGAAGTACCCTAAGAATTTTATGATCATCAGTGAGTCAGTGACGAAATCGAGGTTTTTTAGATATAAATAAAATCTCAAGTATGCAAGCTATGCAATTTAGAGTTTGTATGTTTCTATTGATACCATATCCCGAGAGTTTTGTCTATCTGTATAATCCAAACACAAGTTATGAGGGTTAAAAAAAACGACGAAACTCTTCGAGAAAAGGTGGCGTGCCCTTGCGCTTCTCTTGGCTCGTCTTGGCGGGGGCACTACGATGCCCTCAGATAAATGCAACAGAATGTCCGAAAGCACAATATGAACAATATGTATTGCTATTAGCTACCATAACATAACCAAAAATAAATATAGCCCCTTACTACATGCACCAAGAGGCACAGGCCTCAACACGAATAAAAGTTAATACATTAATGTTTAAATTTATTGATATATAATTATATGAGGGAGATCTCCAAACAAGAAAATGGTTAACATAATGTGTTTCTACGGAACCGTTTGTGTACGAATGGGACTCGTACTTGGCCGAATTTTTATCCGACTGCGACGAAGCAAAATATGTCTTTGTGAACGGAGCCACGGGCAGAAAGATACTAACGAACAATAAATACAAATCGATTGATCAACAGAGATGCTGTTGTAGTAGCTGTTTCATATTTGCAGGCATTAAAAAATATTTGGGAAACATATTAAAACTATGCACTGTTTTTTTGTTGTAAGTAAGTTGCCCCACTGTTGGTAAAGTAGTGACCCCGACAGTGAACATCGAGTAACATTCGGATTCAGCTTCAAAAATGATCGCAATGGAGGCTCAGGCGCCAAGACGATTGCATAATCTAGTTGACTGTTGTTAATCAATCTGTCTATTTAAGATGGCATGGTTGACACAAAATACATACGACGACAATGAAAAACATATTGAAGTTATATTTTCTTAAACATATATACGCATACGTACATAAATATAATATGTATAGTATAAACCAAAACTACACTCACATTCACTACACACCTCAGCCGACACACATACATAATACTCTTCAACTAGAGCTCTTGATTACACTACACTATGCCTTACACTGTGCAGGCAAATTTTTAAGTTTTAAAATTTTATTTTTATTTTTGTAACCTGTAAAACATGGATTTAGAACTTTTATGAGGTGAAACATGTTTAACTCATCCTACAACACAGGGAAAACCCTTCCTTAGGGAATTAAATGTGACTATAATA
Organism: Argyresthia goedartella; assembly: GCA_949825045.1. NCBI lineage: Eukaryota > Metazoa > Arthropoda > Insecta > Lepidoptera > Argyresthiidae > Argyresthia > Argyresthia goedartella. The sequence goes on along the minus strand of OX463812.1, from coordinate 25,345,490 downwards.
CTGTTATAAGTATGAACTGTTTTTATTGCTCAGAAATAAACTATTCCATTTCATTTAATTTTAACAGTTCAGAGTGTGATGCCTTTAACAGTTCCTTAAATTTTTACTAAACATTACAAATGCTTGCTATAGCTATAAAGGTAGACCCGTTTTCATGGACCACATACTTGTATTAAACTCCGTAGTCCAAATATATGAAGCTATCGATGTATTAAAAATAAACATTTCCTTGAAATGCCATGAAATCGTGACTTCTCTTACTACTACTGCGTAATCGTACTTGCATGTAAAGAACAATAAAACCGGCTATTCGTGACGACCCAAACGTAAAATGCCAACCAATCAAATAGAATTACAGCTTTATTATTCCGGACCCTTTAGACACCATAGAATTTTTATTAATTTTTATGTTACATCACTATATAGTATCGTTTATGGCAATAGGTACAAGTTACGAGGCTATTACGTGATATACCTACTCGCCTTAAATCAAAGAGTCTTAAATCTCTGATCGGAAATTGAAATTTCAACGAGAGCGTTCGCTGCGTCTCTCTGTTTCCGTCTGTGACTCAATGAAGTTTTAGTTTAATCGACTTCAGTTTCAATCTGAAATAAACCTTTCACCTACATAACTGGCATATTTGAACTTGTTGCTCGGCATATTAGCAACAATTGTTTTTGTTTTGTTAAACGTGGATTTGAAGATGAATTTCAATTTTTGGTTTGTCCTTGGAAGCCATTTGGTTTGTAAGTGGAGTGCAGATGCATTTTATCTCGTTGTTAGTGTCGAGTTTAAAATACATTTTAGTATAGGATTTTCAAATTAAGGCATCTTTAAGGATAAGGCGTTTTTTTATCAAATATTTGGTACGGTTTCTTAGGGATAGAGGTTTCCACAATAGTTTTGGAATATTTCTGATGCATAGGATCTCCCTGGCTGTGCAGCGTGGAAATGTTGCCAGCGTCATGGGAACCTTTGACTTGGAAATATCCCAGAGTGGTTTATAAGGCTAATTGTTAGTTTTATATTTTAATTTTAAGTGTCGAGTTAATAATGTGATCACATAATGTGTAAATTATTGTATAGTTCCACAATAAGGAAATTATATTATTATGTCTATCAAAGGATACCGCTATATATATTTGAAAAAAAAAACTGAAATAGCTTGATATTCGCAAGGGAATCAAAGTATATAGAGTAATTCCCGTTGATCTAGAATCATGAAATTTGGCACGAAGCAAGGTTTTTAGCAGATCAGAAGTAAAGGGAAAAATCTGAAAACTGTAAAGTCCTGTCTGTCTGCCTGTCTGTCTGTCTGTCTGTCAGTCAAGACGCTTTTTCTCAGGAACTTCTCGAGGTATAAAGTTTAAATTAATACCGATTCCTCAAATCTGTAGTTTCTTAAAGTTGTGAAAAAATCAAACTTAAAGTCAACTCAATCAAATGATACGGCCGTCTATCTAACAATTTTGCTGAATTTGCTTGAAAGGGAATCAAAACCCATTGGATGATTCCCGTTGACCTAGAATCATGAAATTTGGCACGAAGCAAGGTACAGTAAAGGAAAACCTTGTAATGCGTATTTTTTTTTACCTTTGCAAAATGCAAACTAAACAGATACTAGAAACAAAAATACTTTTCATTTTCTTATAATAAGTATGCGACGGACATTTATATAAAATACAAAAGTTTTTTATAAGTTTCAAACGCGCAGACTTTAGTCAGTCCTTTAAAGGGTAACCATTTTGTGAGCAATCCGTTGGTGGCGGGTTTAATCCTTTTAACTCCATAACGCTTGGAAAGTTATCTTCTCGCAAATATGTGAGTAAAATCAGGCAGTGTAAAATGAGACCGGAATAATGAATGAAACATGTATTACAGCACGATTTTTTTGCGTTAAAGGGCCCTTGGGCGTTGAAATAAACAATGGTATTACGGTGTATGTATTAACATAGTTGTCACAATATAAAAATATTTGGTCAAGTGCTGGTCGGATACGTACACGAAGGGTTCCGTACCATCGTGCAAGAAAACTTAAGCACTTAAAATAATAAAATAAAATCACAAAGAAAATTAAGTTAAAGATTGCGAGACCAATATTAATTCTAATGCGCCACCAAAACAATGCGATAAGCCGCAAAATCTACGATCGTATGATCTACAATATATCATGATATAATTTGGTTAATTGCCGGGGGTGCTAAAATAGGTTTTTCTTATGGTGACCCCCTGTAATTAATTACATCTCGTGTAGTTCATTATTTGTTACTGTGGCGGCAATGGAAATACACATTCTGTGAAAATTTCAACTGTTTACCTATTACGGTTCATGAAATACAACGAACCGACGGACAGATGGACAGACATATGGACAGACAGAGGGCCAGACATGCTGCAATATGCCTATATTTTTGAACGACCTATCCAACCACCACTCTTACCACGGGATGGACGATAAAATAAAATTCATCCTCATTTTATATGTAAGGGAGTTTCAGATTATATTCAATATTTTTTTTCAATATTTTAATACTATTTTGTCGGTGTTAGTAATATGTCTGTTCATGCTAAATGAAAGCCTTCAAGCTAGTATTTGGATCTAATTTCAGCTTCTTTCATATATAATGCTAGGGTAACAAGTAAGGTTAAGTTAGGCAAACAAGTAACTTCTCCCCTCCTAAAAAAGTTAAATGTAGCAGAATCCACAAACTCCGATACAAATGAAGAAGTTTCAAAGTAACATGCTCAAAGGCTTCACCTACACTAAAGCTTCCCGCGATACTAGCTAATAAAAGTCGTCTGAACTCCCCGGTAACATTAACCGATTGCACAAAACAAACAAATACACTCGTACATAGATACATTTAATACCTCTGGCAGCGACACGGAACCCCGATTTTCGAAATAATGCCACCCCTCCAACTTTTCCAATAACAACTTCGACAATTAAATTCACAAACTTTGAAGATTCAGCGCGAAATTTCAATAAGCGATGAGAGTTGGTTAATTTTTCTCCGTTTGTGTTTCAATCAAAACCGTCTCTTTAAAAATGCTCAGAAGGCTTCCCAAGCATCCGGCAATGTATATCATTAATCTTTACATTACAAATTCAGTTGGTAAGAACTCACTCGGGTGGATTAAGCAGAATTATAAATGAGGTGTCATGGGGACGGATCGCAAAAAGTGCGAGGAGAAAGCCTTCTGAAAAAACTCGGCACAGACGCGTCAGTTTTTAACTTAAAAGGAACTGGGTAGATAGGGGATTAATCTGAGTTCTTCTGGATATTATTTACATATGAAAGCGGCGTTAATGCCACGTTTAGATGTGCTGCTTTTGGTTGACGACAAAACAACTAGATTACTGGACTCCTAATAATAATAATGTAAAAGTCAAGCAAATCATGAATAAGTCTGCTTGTTCCACTGTTATCATAGTTGACAGCTAAAATGGTTGTAATTAATAATATTATCACAACCCTGAGAACTAATAACCTTAGATCATAGTTATCATGGTCATTTTAGATCGGACTCACCTCGAAAAATATAGATATACTGAAATCAGATCGACTTCATACTTACTTCGTAGACATGATTAACAAGTCTTGCAGTGAACAAAATTCATAAATACATTGAAATTATCACGCCATTTCTCAAACCGGATGGCAGAGGCACAATTGTGCCCACATTAAGCCAGTTATTCAATAATCCATTAAGACTGGGTATTTTCAAATTCTCTCAATAAAGGAGACACTTTCCAAATCCCGAAAAAATATGTCAGGCCACTCAGAAGATAAGCGAGAAAAAAATACTTAAGAGGCACTGGCCAGTTATTTATTTTGAAAACTTGTTTATTTAAAAGTCTTCATTCCAATTTTTAATACCCTCTAATACATTTTAGAAGCATGTTGAAACTATCGTGTGGCAATGAAATATGAATCCGCAACCCGAACATTTTCGAGCGATGATTTTTATAACTTCAAATCTAACTTGAAACTGGATGAATTATTAAATAGACATTTACTACACATACCACAACAATCCGCCCTCACACTACCACAACAATCCGCCCTCACACTCCGCGATTAAGACTAGGGACTTCCTAGACACTACGTCGGTGAAACTTTTTGATCATCCGCCTTGCAGTCCTAATTTGGTACCATGTAAATTCTTCTAGTTCCCATAATATAAAAACCAGTTCTAAAAGATACGTTTTTTTTTGCCTGAAGAAGCGCTCATAGCTTTCATGATGGACATAGGAGAGGTATCCGCGGCAAACTGGAAAAAGTACTTTGAAAATTGGTTTAGACGCATGAAACTTTGTATTGATTTTGTAATTTTCTGTGCAATAAAGAATTATGAAAACTTGTTCTTCAATGTGTGTGTTTTTAAAGAAAAAAATCCTTCCAAGATGAAAAATATTTTTAGGTGAAAAATATTTTTTTTTCCCCATTGACATAAACATACACATTTTTGTTAATATTATTTCATGACATAAGTCAGAAAAAATTATGTTTTTTACCCAAAACTTGCTAGTCCTTGGAATATAAAAATAATATTAATATGGATCTAGAGTCAAAAATATTTATTCATAAAAATCTTAAAACTGTATGATGGCAATTATGAAGTAATCAGTGGTTTTTGAAACATTAATGTAAAACCTAATTTCGCACGGTTCTGCCGTAGTGCCTGACGTAACAGACATGTTGCAGTGCGAACTGTTATGAACTAAAGTGGAGTTTTCCTTTAAATAAAATGTACTTTACATCTGTTTACAAATTTGTCTGTATGAGAATGTTTAGTTGTTTCAGAAGTTTTAAAACAGAGATAAAAAGATTTATTTTTTCTCAATAATCGTAATCACTTGTTTACATCTTTGGACTGAAAAAAAAACCGTCAAGTGAGTCTAACTCGCGCACGAAGGTTTCCGTACCACTGTACAATGGTAAGGCTGGTGTGGAATGAATAGTTTGGATTTACCTAGAAATATGTTGTTTATAAAGTTATTAGTGAGGCTACTTTCACACTCCATGTACGTAACCAGGTACATTCATAAGTTTGTATGTGGTATTGAATGAATTGTTGTATGGGAACCCCCATAAATATTTATTTTCTGTTTATAGTATTTTTTGTTAAATCAGCAAAAGACATACATCATCTGTGAAAATTTCATTTGTATCACGGTTCATGAGATACAGCCTGGTTTCCGATGGGCGGATGGACGGACAATGGAGGCTTAGTAATAGGGTCCCGTTTGGCACCTTTCGGGTACGGAACCCTAACATTTCAATGTAAAATTCATAGCAGGTCACACTTGAAATAAATTTCAAGTAGATACGTATTGTTGTTGTATTGCCCATACCCGAAGCACTATTCTAAAGGAGACACTTTCCAAATACGGGAAATAATATGTTTTAAAGTTGTAGATATTCTTTGCCTTCATTCTGTTATTTTGAAAACATTATTTATGCCAATGGAACTATACAAAAAACAAAGTATTTGCTATTCACCTAAAGCTTAATATTTCACATATTAAGTTTTAGGTGAATGGCACATTCCCCTGCCAGTCCTTGCAACGAGTGCACGTCACTAATATAATTCTGTGTGAAGCGGAGCACCTAAATCAGTTCTGTCGCCAAGCGCTCGGCATCACCTATAGCGATGGAATCGCCATCGTTACCCTGCCTGTCGATAATCTCGTCACAATACCACGATGGATAAATATGTTACAAGAATATATTTTGCTGAAAGACCTACGAGTGTAGGCAAAAGAACTGCAGATGACGACGTGGATATTTGGCGATACCCCAAGCGTCGTGTTCCACCCCGTTTCCAGCGGACGAAGACCATAAACATTCCAGTGAGTAATCGTTTTTCAAATTTCCGTTTCGAATATGGTGAAGGTACATCATCGAACTTCTTCCATGCGGCTCCTAAAAAGAAGACTCTGATATCCCCGCAGACTGGACTTATGAAATCATCAAAATACCCATACACCTATCAGGGTGTATGGGTATTTTGATGCATACGCTATTATATACCAAGAATTATCACCTATCGTATGAAGGTCGCAACAAGGTAGTTCTCCACAAACCACCAGGATATAAAGGACGGACTCAATACTAAAAAAGTTCCCTCCCATACATACAGTAGAAAGGTTGAAAAATTGTCTATGGTCGTTGTTCTTGGCCTTCCAGCCTCTGTCGCAAGTTTTATCCCAGAAGAACTGGCAAGTCTCGGCTACAAGAATACCACAGTCGCAAATAAAGTCCAAAAATACTGATGCACCTTACCCACCATATATCACATAATTACCAACTGGCACCGACATCAGAATATTCCACCAGTTGAAGCATTTATGTCACTACGTGATTTCGATTTCACGTTATAAGCCCAACCAGTGAGACACAGTGCTATAGAAAAACTGCAATCTCACTGCCCGTTGTGGGAAGTGCACTGAAATACACTCCTCAAAGGATTGTCCAAAAACAGATCGTGCACTCCCAGCCCGCTGCTGCAACTACGATGAAGATCACCCGGCTAATTACTCAAAATGTAAAGACAAAAGCTCCGCCTTTACTTACATTGAATAATAAGGAAGCATGAAGAAATGCTAATCTAATGCCGAAACAGAAAAGTTACGCATATGTTACCAGACATCAAGATCCAATTAGCAATTAAGTCGGAAAACCCGCGACAAAGAAGTTGGTAAAAATTCGACGATAGCACCAAAGAGATGCTACAAATCTTATCAGTGATTAAAAAAATCAAAGATCAGTTCAGTACCTGTGTCTCAATGGTTGACAAAGTGATACTTATTCTAACACATCTAGGACAATACTTTTAGTGTAAACGCTCTTAATCTAATATACGGGAATGCAGATGTCATTCGTTCCCGAATCCATAATCTTATTGACCTACTCCTAGACTTATCAATGAAATTCTTACGGTGAATGAGACATGATGAATGCTACATTGAATACTACATTATTTCAAGCCCCATTCATAGTGGAACTAGTGTTGATAGAAATGATCATTAGTTCCATAATGGTAAAAATCATGGTACTATTGTCAACGAAGCGCCCCGACATCTGAAAATTGCTTGGATTTCTAAACCGAAAATCATGTGTCATACCTCCCCACAGAAGGAATGATGGCTCATTGTCTATTGATGCCCATGATCAGTCTAATGTTCTAGCTGAAACATTCCACAACAACATACTCCTGACGTCCAGCTGGGATCCACTTGCAGATACTGCTGACATCGTTTGTAGTTCTGTAAACCTACTAAGTAACTACAATTTCAATGATGATCCTATTCTGCATTTCATCTACCCTAATGAACTTTGGAAACCTGTCCTCAACCTCAAAAGTTGCAATTCCCCTGGAACTGATGGCATATCCAATACTTTGGTAAAAAAATGGAAAGGAAGATTCAGATCCTATAAGCTACTGACCGAGTAGCCTACTTGCTACACTAGGAAACATGTTAGAGCGCCTAATTCTCTCAAGACTAGCTTGTTATAGTGACCCTAACCTCATTTCAGTACAATTTGGCTTTCGTAGAGGACATTACACCGTCCAGAAACTTGCACGCGTAGCTGAAAATATTGTTGATAATCCCAACAAGAACAGCACCACAGGAATATGCATTCTCGGTGTCGAAAAAGCCTTTGATGCAGTCTGGCATGATGGCTTGGCCCACAAACTAATTAAAATAGGAGTCCCTTTAAAATTTGTAGCTGTAGCTGAATTGCATTTCTACGGTGTGCCAGTTGGAGTACCGCAGGGCTCCGTTATGGGACCCTAGTTATTCCTCGTTTATCTAAACCACATTCTCAAACAACCCCGTTCACAGATAGCTTGCTTTGCCGACAATACAGCAACTTTTATTTCATCTGATGATGTGGACCTTGTCATAAGTCGTTTTAAACTGTCGCTAGAACTCTTAACCGAGTACTTAACTAACTGGAAACTTGAACTTGATGGTGGAAAAACTGATGCTTTCCTCTTTACCAGGAAGCGCCATACATATCAGCTAACCATTCATGTATATAATACAATACCATGGAAGCAAAATTTAAAATATCTGGGCGTCATTTTAGACACCAAATTAAATTGGTTGCTCAAAACAGGGCTTTACGCCAATAAAGGAATAAAATCCCTGTGTGTTCTGAGTCATATACTCAATAGGCAATCAAGTGTGAGCCCACGCTCCAAACTTGGGATCTTCCCTACACTAGTAAGGCTTGTATCACATATGCTGCCCCAGTATGGAGCAGTCATTGTGACTCAAACCTAGATAAATAGCAAGTTATGCAAAACAAAACCCTAAAAACCACTTATAATACTCCTTATTACACCAATCATTCCAAATTGTATGACAAAAAACAGCTCCCAAAAATTAAAACTTTTAAATTAAATCTGTTTCGAAAATTTTACATCAATAAAAATCCATAATAATATCACAACAAGGTTTTCCAAATTCCAAATGTCTTTATTACAGTAGATATTTACCTAAACTAAGCAATCGTCATTTTTTTGCAACTTCTCTTCATTGAACCACTGTGGGAGCAGAAGGGCGCAAAAACTCCCACTGATTGATTTTTTGATCTCTTTTAGAAATTGCTTGTGCTTAACTAATACAAATATTATAATATCGTTTTAATAATTACAAAATTATTAACACCAAGGTCTGTGTTGAGCCAGATTAACCCCATACAGTCCCGTCATTTGAGTAATCTTGAACATTGTCATATCCCTATTTCGACAAAGTCGCTTTAACATGGTTTTTAAATTGCTCAAATGGCAATTTCAAGATCTCCAGAGGTATCTTGTCGTAGTAGAGAAACCCTTGAAAGAATTGCTAACCTTCGCGAATCTAAACCGGGGCGCAAGTAGTTTGTGACAATTTCTTAGGTTAATATTACAGCTATCGCTAAGGTTCTTGCGTTGATAAATTATATTTTCGAAAATGAATTGACTAGCTACAAGTCTTGGTTCTTCCATCGGCAGATCACGGTTTCGCAACTTATCGTATGCATATAGAAATTACTGGTTACCCCATCACTGTTTTCTAAGCAACGGCTCCTACTATCTCCTGTTGCTATGGAAATTAGTTTTAATTGGGTAAAATACCTTTCAACCACTCCTCATAAGAATTGCTTTCGGGACGTCAGACAGGTGTCGAAAAACTGAATGTCAGTCAGTCAGTGGGCGACCGCGCAAGCTCCGTCGGCATCGGTGACGGCTTCATTTTGACAGCTTCGTGCAAGAATGAACTTTATCATTATGACAATACGGCAAGTCATTTCAAGCGTCGGTATCGGGATCAAGCCGACGGGGCTTGGGCGGTAGGCCTACAGATTGCAAAATGCCGTCCGCCTGACTTTTTTTTGGCTTCGGCAGATTCGTTTCACATAAGTTCAACCAAAAAAAAGAATAAAAAGGTTACGGACCTCTTTAGTCTTGCAAGTACCATTTTTTTATTTGCTGGACAGAACTGATTTCCATTTAATAAAATATATGTTACATCTATTTACAGTCTGAATGAGTATGTTTATTTGTTACAGGAGTTTTAAAACAGAGATGTAAATAAATTTATGTATTTTTTTCTCAATAAACGTAATCACTTGTTTACATATTTGGCCTGAAACAAAAAAAAATCTTTAAAGTTCATAAAAGGTCACACTTAAAATAAATTTCAAGTTAATACTTATTGTCAAATACCCATCCTCGAAGCACAAAGCATTCTAAAGGAGACTCTTTCCACATACCGGAAAATCATATGATTTGAAGTTGTAGAACATCCTTTGCTTTGAATCTGTTTATTTGTAAACATTATATATGTACTTCAATGGGAACTATACGAAAAACTAAGTAGATGTTTTAGCTCTGTGAAGTTAGCAGTACAAATTCAGGGGATTTTGAGCTTATTTTGAGCTCCCAGATTACGAAGTTTCAGAATTTGAGCTCGAACTGTTTTCGAAAAAAACGCAATAAAACACCGGCAGTGCAAAGTCAGAGTAGAGAGGTGAAACTCGCAGCGCATTTGGACATGATTTTGAGCTCCCAGAATATGCAATCAGAACTTCTCTAACCATTTACCAAAACCATTTACACAACAATGTCATCTACATAAATGAAATTGATATGTATATTTACACTTTTTATCTTAACTACTAAAGCTAGACATCTGAAATTTTCTATTCTGGAATCTCTAAGCTTTTTCTATATATGCTGCATATTTCAACTCTTTGCTCTGTCAACTCGCAACATTTTCAACTAGAGGGTAAAACTGATGCTTTCCTCTTTACCAGGAAGCGCCATACATGTCAGCTAACCATTCATGTATATAATACAATACCATGGAAGCAAAATTAAAAATATCTGGGCGTCATTTTAGACACCAAATTAAACTGGTTGCTCAAAACAGGGCTTTACACCAAAAAAGGAATAAAATCCCTGTGTGGTCTGAGTCATATACTCAATAGGCAATCAAGTGTGAGCCCACGCTCCAAACTTGGGATCTTCCCTACACTAGTAAGGCTTGTATCACATATGCTGCCCCAGTATGGAGCAGTCATTTTGACTCAAACCTAGATAAATAGCAAGTTATGCAAAACAAAACCCTAAAAACCGCTTATAATACTCCTTATTACACCAATCATTCCAAATTGTATGACAAAAAACAGCTCCCAAAAATTAAAACTTTTAAATTAAATCTGTTTCGATAATTTTACATCAATAAATATCCATAATAATATCACAACAAGGTTTTCCAAATTCCAAATGTCTTTATTACAGTAGATATTTACCTAAACTAAGCAATCGTCATTTTTTTGCAACTTCTCTTCATTGAACCACTGTGGGAGCAGAAGGGCGCAAAAACTCCCACTGATTGATTTTTTGATCTCTTTTAGAAATTGCTTGTGCTTAACTAATACAAATATTATAATATCGTTATAATAACTATACTATAAAATAAACTATAAAATAATAAATTTACACAACAATGTCATCTACATAGATGAAATTGATATGTATATTTACACTTTTTATCTTAACTACTAAAGCTAGAAATCTGAAATTTTCTATTCTGGAATCTTTAAGCTTTTTCTATATATGCTGCATATTTCAACTCTTTGCTCTGTCAACTCGCAACATTTTCAACTAGAGGGTACTAAGGTATCCGTGAACCTGTATTTTTGAATATTGACACCTTGAAAGTCATAGAAACGGGGCTCAAATTCAGTGCATTGCAAGCTTAATACGAAGTTTCAGAATTTGAGCTCAAGCAGTTTTCGAAAAAAACGCAATAAAACACCAGCAGTACAAAGTCAGAGTAGAGAAGTGAAACTCGCAGCGTGCAAACACGCTTTGAGCATGATTTTGAGCTTCCAGAATATGTAATCAGAACTTCTCTAACTTTCGTAGTTTGCGAGAAAAAAAAACCATTCACTCAACAATATCATCTAGATAGATGAAATTGATATGTTTTTACACTTTTTATCGAAACCATTAGAGCTAGAAATCTAAAATTTCATATTCTGGAATCTCTAAGCCACTTATATATATTCTGCAAATTTCCAATAGCCGAACGTAAACAACTGCACTCGAACATATCAGCCAAGACTTGATCTTGATTGAGCCCCAAACACGTAAAGAACTCAGAGCTCAACTCATCTGGTGTGATGCTCCATTATCAAAGGGGTCATAGTAAGTTAAATAGTTATGTGGTGCAGTGATTCGAGTGTGATGCCCTATTCTGTGAATAAATACGTTATATATCATGACGCGGTTCTGTTATATGCCTTTTGTGATATTACGAGCATTCCTACACACCTCTAATTCATATGTCCTAGCGATGTTTTCATCATAATCACCCGACGATGGAGCTGAACGATAGTAGACGGAAAACAGGTATTCTTACTTGCAAATCCAACAATAAATAATTAAACAACTAATATGATAATCAGTTTTTATTTTTTTAACATAGGTCTAAGTACATTAATCAACTATGGCACTTACTCAAACAGAAATATTTATTTACCACTTTCACCAATGTAGACATGAAATCGCTCATACATTTACAATGATTAACGAAATATTGTATTAATTAAAATATCACAGAAAATCGCATTTTAACATTAATAAATTTATTATAACCCCATATAATTTGTAAATACACATATTCTCTTAACTAACTGTTATATAAGATATTTAAAAGTGGTATCGCTGATAATTTTTTACGTATTGACATAAAATCTCTCTTAATAACATCACAGAAAATTAAATTTCTACACTAACGTACTAGTTAAGAACCTTACAACATTTTCCAAACTTAGCGATAGCTGTAATGTTAACCTAAGAAATAATCACAGACTATGTGCGCCCCGTTTTAGACTCGCGAAGGTTAGCAATTCTTTCAAGGGTCAGTGCATTCTCTACTACAATAAGATACCTCTGGAGATTTTGAAATTGCCACTTGAGCAATTCAAAAAGCATGTTAAAGCGACTTTGTCGAAAAAGGGATATTACAATGTTCAAGATTACTTAAATGACAGGACTGTATGGGGTTAATCTGGCTCAACACAGACCTTGCTGTTAATAATTTTGTAATTATTTATTCCTGCTTATTAATCATAACAATTAAATTTTTCATATTTGTATTAGTTAAGCACAACCTATTTTTAAAAGAGATCTAAAAATAAATCTGTGGGAGTTTCTACGCCCTTCTTCTCCCACAGTGGTCCAATGTAGAGAAGAGGCAAAAAATGACGTTTGCTAAGTATATGTAAATATCTACAGTAATAAAGTACTTTGACTTGACTTGACTTGACTTTTTCTACAATCACAGATTATGTGTGCAATAATATTGATTGAACACTCAAACAGAAGTACGTAAAAATAATAGTATCTGTAAGTATCACTAACAAAGCACTTTTTACATGTTAGACATAACATCACTTCTAAGGCTGGACTCACTCACTCAATTAGAGTTATACTTACAACTAGGTGTTTTATTAGGGTTTTTTCGGAAACCGCTTTGTCGTCAAATTCTGAAACTTCGTATTCTGGGAGCTTAACATAAGCTAGCAATGCCCTGAATTAGAGTCCCGTATTCTATGACTTTATAGGTGTTCATATTTAAAAATACAGCTTCATGGATACCTTCAAGTACTCTCTAGTTGAAAATGTCGCGAGTTGACAGAGCAGAGAGTTGAAATTTGTAGCCTCTATATAAAAGCCTTAGAGATTCCAGACTACGAAAATTCAGATTTCTACCTCTAGTGGTTTCGATAAAAAGTGTAAAAATATATCAATTTTATTTATCAAGATGATATTGTTGGGTAAATGGTTTTTATTTTTTTTCTCGCAAACTACGAAAGTTAGAAAAGTTCTTTTTTTTATTATTATTATTAAATAGTCTGGAAGCTCAAAATCATGCTCAAATACGCTTAAAGTCTCACCTCTCTACTAGGACTTTGTACTGCCGGTGTTTTATTGCGTTTTTTCGAAAACCGCTTGAGCTCAAATTCTGATTCTGCGTATTCCGGGAGCTTAACATTAGTTTACAATGCCCTGAATTCGAGCCTCGTTTTCTATTATTTCAAGGTATTTAATATTAAAAAATAGGTTCACGGATACCTTCAAGTACCCTCTAGTTGAAAATGTCGCGAATTTAAAGAGCAGAGAGTTGAAATTTGCAGCATATATAGAAAAGACTTATTGATACTAGAATACGAATTTTAGATGTCTAGCATTAGTGGTTTCGATAAAAATAATAAAAACATATAAATTTTATCAATCTAGATGATATTGTTGTGTAAATGGTTTTCATTTTTTTTCTCGCAAACTACGTAAGTTAGAGAAGTTCTGATTGCATATTCTGGGAGCTCAAAATCATGTCCAAATGCACTGCGAGTTTCACCTCTCTACTCGGACTTTGCACTCTGTTGTTTTGAGCGGTTTTCGAAAAAAACGCAATAGTTTTTTTCGAAAACCGCTCGAGCTCAAATTCTGAAACTTTGTTTTCTGGGAGTTCAAAATAAGCTCAAAATCTCCTGTATTTGAGCCCCGTTTACCATGACTTTGTACTGCTAACTTCACAGAGCTGATGTTTTTCACCTTAAACTTAATATTACTTGAGATCTAATAAAATAGACAAAAACAGGTATTTTAAATATATTAAAACTGTTAGTTTAAAAATAAGAAATGATAAGTGGTTTTAGAAAAATAAATCAAAAACCTATGTTTTTCGACTGTCCTGCCGCAGCCACTGACGTCACAGCCGCGTTGCGATGTGAGCTGTAATGAACTGTATTTTAATATGTTTTCGTACAAAAATTCAACCACCACGAATCGAGTTGCTAATTTTACCGACAAATGCGCCTTAAATTAATGTAATATTAAATATGATATGACCTCAAAATGCTATCTTTTAAAGTTAAAGGGGAATTTTGCCTTCAAGTAAAACCTTCAAACAATCTTGAAAACGCCAATCATTCCTTGATTGACAGCTTGACCGACACAAGACAGACAGCTTAAAAGATTGACGGAAAGTTATTAAATCATTTCGCTGGCACACACAAAGGGCGGCTTTCTTAATTTCATGTCCATCAAACGATCCGCTCAGCAAAGAAGGAATCGATTTAGAAACTTCTTTCCATTTATCTACATACAAATTGGAGTGGTTAGAAGGAACTGTCAGAGACGGTTGTGCAGATGTCCCGGCAGAGACGAGTGCGTTGGAAAGAGCTTTTTTTGCTGCCACGCTCCTCGTAAAGTAGATGAATGACTGTTGAATAAGACGGTGGCTCCTTTGATATAATCTTTTCAGATTCATTGAATGGAGAGTTGATAATTTTACATATTTTGCTGGTCGGTAGGCAAAGTTGGTTCTGATGACAGAGACGTCGTGACTAAACTGAATAAACGAGTTAGTAAATGGGACCTATGGAGTCGGACAACCTGTAGAATTTATAGTTCTCAGATTACACTTCGGCCGTTTTTAATGCGTACATTATAAGCAATATTTTTCATTGCAGATGTCGAAAATGTATGGGGTTTCAGCTGTCAGGATCGCATTCTCTCAGCGGCTAGACCTTATAGTTATTCAGAATTCGGAGGACTATGCAGTTCTTGATAAATATAGAATCAGAAATAAGATCATATATTGGGGATTGTAGCGCAAAGTTTAAACGTAGAAAGCAGTGTTGAAGACCGGAATCCATCTAGGAAATAGCTCTACTTCATAACTTGGTTTATGAGAGAAAATCACGCGGCCCCGTTTTGCAAATTTTGCCTTCATCGGCTGGCAAATATGATGTATATATTTTGCATACATATATATATATATATATATATATATATAATAAGCGCTCCGGGTTGAGCGTTCAAGACTGACCTGTACAAAACAAGCTTCAAGACTGAGCTGTGAAACAAAACATGCTTCAAGGTGTGTGTGAAAGGAACGTGAGACGGAAAACAAACTGTTGAACAGGATTAGATGTTACATTTTTTCCAAATGAAATAAAAACTTACGTGAAATATTAGTGCTATAGTACCAAAAGCAAATATCCGGTTGAGTGTCTGCTGGCACCTACATTACAAAAAAATAAGCGCGACCGCGTTTGTATGCGTGTGAAAATAAAATTCTATGTTAATCCTTCTATTTGATACGTGATGGTTCTGATTGAAATTCCCTTTAGAATGGTGTATTTATTTTTATGGTACGAAATAAACTATGAGTCATCAACATCATCCACTCGTGAAGTTTTTGTTTACGTTTCGGGTGGCCACTTAAGACGCGCCGCGCGCTTGTTAATATAAATATGATGAGTGTTTTGACTTTATCTGCAGCTATTGTATATCAAAGTGATCGTTGTTTTATGCCCTATTATGTACCATACAAATATATAAACGGATTTAAAGTTAATTTCAGGACCAATATTGATATTATCGCTGAATAGATGTTACTAATATAACCTAACAAACTTCTTTTTAGTTTTCAAACAGAAAATGACCTATACCAACCATTTCGGTTCTATGAAACTACATAGGGTCACCTCGCTCCGCTCCGTTTCGCTTCGGCTTCCGGTTTTGTTATAACGTTGTGACCTAACAAACCTATCTACAGATGTCAAACAGAAAGTGTCCTTTACCAACCAATTCGGTTCTGTGAAACGACATAGGGTCGCCTCGCACGGTTCGCTTCACTTCGGCTCCCGGTTTTGTTATACATATATAACGTTGTGACTTAATAAACCTATCTTTAGTTTTTAAACAGAAAGTGGCCTATACGAACCAATTCGGTTCTGTGAAACTACATGGAGTCCCGTGCCGGTGGCGGCTTTGCGGGTTGCGGGTTGCGGGGTGAATGTATACCTATATCCCCTTACCTTACCTTACCTGGGTACCCCAAATGCCGTTATAGGTTTTGAGGTTGAATAAGGTAATAGATAGAACTGTAATTTGGTAGTAAAGTTACTGTTTCGGTAAAACAATGTTTGATGGGAGTTTATCCGTTAGGCATTTGGTTAGACAAAATCAATATCTAATACAAAAAGTTCAATTATTTTAGTGAGAGTTAATATATTTTGAAAAGGATTTAAATTGTACCCATAACAATTGTATAGGGATATATTTTTTTCTGATTCAGGAATTGTTATGAAGTCATGAAATTCGCATACGAAAACTGCTCTATAATATTCCAAGAGCCTGCATTAGCGAGTTTTGAATATTAATTGCAAACGAAAATATATTTCCTCCACTTCAACGTCAGCTCGCGAAAAATTGCAGGGTTTGCAATGACAGCGATCTCGACTTCCGGCCGCAAATTTTATGACAAAACATTTTTTTCTGACCAACTACATAGGCAAGAAGAATATAAAATCGTTTTAAGAAAGCTTACGAAACTTAGAATCTAATTATGTAAACATATGATATATATATTTGTACCCTAGTCATGGTTGTTTATCTATCTAAGTATAATATTTATCTATGTAAGTATGTGTATCGTTGTCTAGTACCCAAGATTCAGGGAATCCTAGTTTGGGGCTAGATCAATGTGTGTAAATGGTGTCCAAGGTATTATTATTATTATTATTATTATTATATATAAACATCTTCCAAATAAAGATTGTACAATTACACCTGATTGATCCCAAACAAACGGCTGACGTCATTCGTTTTTTCATCTGATCAAACCATTTCAAACTGTGTGAATCATATATTCACATCATTCTTGGTATATAATAAAAAGGTAAAAAACGTCATTCCTACATCTTCATGAAACGATTTGATGAGAAATTTTCCATTTTGTGAGGGATTACGAACTTATTTGTAGTAAATAGGTGCATTTGGTAGGCGTTTAAACAATATATAATTGCAAACAGACCTTGAAAATACGATGCAGTATCAATGATATATTTTTGTTACCTTAAAATTGATTTAGTAACGTGAAAGCTGTTGTTCGACTTGTGGCTCTATGAGTTGTAGACCTTGTGAGCGAACTTGTCCCCTCCCATCCTCATACTTGAAGTTTATCTAATGAACAAGTGGAATTATTATAAACATATGTATAAAAAATAGTCCGACTGCGTTTTCTTTCAATACCACATACAAAATTATGAATTCACCTGGTTACGTACATGGTACACAGTATGAAAGTAGCCGCACTAATAACTTTGTAACCCTAAAACTGCCATTTAGAAAAAAATCAACAAGCTCAATCGACAAAAAAATACATATAATTATCGAACCTGCTCACAAAATGTCACAAGAATTGGTTAAGTAATGCGACCTGTAAAGGAAATCCAGCTGAAACGGAGAAACTTAGCCCGCTTCTTTCGCTCGGCTAATTAGTTATCAAACGAAAGTCAATGAGTTACCTATTCAAAGTAATTAGTTTGCGACAAATTTTGGAAATAAAATAAAAAACCTAAATAACTCGAAACACATTCGGATAGGGGACATTATCGCTAAAACTTTAACTCCTCACAATATATGTATCACCATGTACATATATAAAAAAACCTCGTACGCAATATTCATCTAACACAAAAATCGAAATGTTTCCAAGGAAGCTAAATTGAAATAACAAGATTATTTCAATTCAGCGGCCGTGGTAGTGAGGTTGGTCTTGTCGGTCTCGACTCGATCACAACGTGTATTCAGTTGGTACGTACATACATATTGAATGTCAAGCAAGGTGGTTCATGAAATGTATGTAGTTGCTAGTTGCGTTGAAGTTCTAGTTTCCACGCCCGTAATCCAAAAAATAAAGTACACGGTAGTGGAGCGTAACTTTCTTCTTTAATGTAGGAAACCAAGATCAAACGATATTAAGATATTAAAGGTGAAGTCGCCAGTATAAAAGGTCATTCGTTGCCATCGCAGCTAAGTTTGCGGCATTGTATGTATAGTTTCCGGGTTGACAACAAGTTGTTGGGCATACTAACGTCTGGTACATGTGTTATGTAGCTAATGAGCCGCCCGTTCCATTTTCAACTTATCAGCCTAAAGACGATTCTAGAGACGTCACTATTAAAGTAATTTATAAAAACGAGTTGGATAATATTTATCCGTTCGATAATAGGAACCGGAGAGAGAGTATTTTAGATTTTAGCTGTCAGTGTTAAGCTTTAGTTAGTTTTGACGCCTTGAGAATATCAAGAATCATATTAATAAGCTATTTTACATAGAAGTTTTGACTCTAACTCAAAATATTTTCCAGTCGAGAGCTATAGCACCCCAGCAGATCCGGCTAACGAGAGCGAACAAACTGAAAATAAAAGAGTTGATCTGCAAAAGCTGCCTGCGCAACGCAAAGCCTTTGAATCATTACAGTTTTCGATTAGCTCGCCGTTGGCATTGGCTTTATTAAAGCTTTTATACAAATAAATAAAAGTGGCTGTTTGCTAGACTGACGCGGAACTGTGACGTGTTGGAATGATGATTTCTACTCTATGGTTGGTTTGTGTTGATTTGATATTTCATTTGATTTAATTAGCTCTATCGAGTATTTTTTTGGTCTCCTGCATATACTTCAGCCCAACCTATTCGTTTTGTACGGAGTGGTCGACGGATCAGTTTTAAGTTGTTCAAAATAAAAATACTGCGTACCAATCGGTTTTGTAGTATAAGATGTTCGAATGATTCATTTATTGACTTTAATCAACAAACATTATTCATAAACCTATTAACCACGTTGAACGACCTGCAACGAACGTAATATGCACAAGTCGTAAAGATGTTCCCATAGAAACGTTCAAAAGCAGAATCTTGTGTCAACAAAAGCCATTGTCGAGATGGTCTGCAAGAAGCCATCACACGTCTTTGCAGAGAACAATGTACATTTCGATTCTACCCTCAAAGTATGCTCTGCTGTTTGAAATCAGGGAATGATTCGAATTGTTCGACAGCTCACATCGACTTGTAGATCTAGAATGTGCAGCGAATACGTGTGTTCATTTATTACTAGGTATATTTTTTTTAATTACTTGTCTTTTTGAAGAAGGTGTAGATTTGTCACGAGAATTTGTGCTAGTAAGAAAAGGATAGAGTCTGTATCGCTAATTGCAATCTGGGGCATGGTTTTTCTTAACACAAAATTATTTTTGACACTAAGTTACTTCATTTTATTTGTAAGTCATTATCATGAACCAGCTCAGATTGCTTTAAACAAAGTTTAGGGGACAGTTTCAGCATTTCAATAACTGAATTTAGATTGTTTATTAGGAATCCACTTAACTAAAAAGCTCATACCGGATATTCGTACTCGCAATCGAAGCGTATACACAGTGAGTCCTATCGCGTCCAGGGATCGATTGAGTTGTGGCAAGCTTGTGGCGCGGTTATGTTGACAAATCAAGCAGCGGATATCTAATTTTTTTTAAACTACACCAAAATTTAAAATGAACAGACTCCCAAAATAATTGTTTAAAGAAATTGACGTACTAACTGTAGCTAGTACATTTATTTTCGAAAATATAACATTATATTTAGAAA
Source organism: Argyresthia goedartella (assembly GCA_949825045.1). NCBI lineage: Eukaryota > Metazoa > Arthropoda > Insecta > Lepidoptera > Argyresthiidae > Argyresthia > Argyresthia goedartella. The sequence continues at coordinate 25,325,479 of OX463812.1, read as the reverse complement.
AAAAAAAATACTAGCTTCAGTTAGTATGTCAATTACTTGAATGATATATGCAAAAAACCTTATAACATTTTCGACATTTAGCGATAACTGTAAACGATAAATGTAAACCTAAAAAATAATCAGAATATACACTATATGCCGAAACAGTAAATAGGGCGTGGTCTCTGTTACATAATCTCAACTTAACATTTTTTCTGTTTTTGACCAAGCGAGCGAAGCAAGCAAAGCTTCTAGTTTCTAGATTGGCCAAAAACGTCTGTCTGTTCCCGCCTACAGGTCGCACTTTTCAGCCAATTTTGCCGAAAAGCACACAAGTTCTGTTAATCCAAATTAACATTGATATTTATTTTTTAAGAACGATACTATGGAACGAATGATCAGTTGTCATTAATTATGGTATCGATCTCTAAAATGTTGGTTCATGTCTCAGCCAGTCCTACATCACGTGGTCGGACGTGTCACAATGTAAACTCCTAGTTCCTTGTTCAATAATGAAATTATCGTCGCTGTGGAAAATGTAATTCTCAGTTTCATTTGTTATAATTTTACAGAGCCTAGTTTCAAATAACGAAGTATAATCAGTAAACTAAATTAAATATTTCAATTCAACATCATCGTCAACCAACATCACAGGCCCTTTAGAGGAGAGTCCGCCGGCGCGGCGACAATTTTCCCGCATAGGCGTGGGTGTGGCCTGTTGTCCAGGTGCCGCCAGCGATCGAGCTGAGAGCTCAGGTCTGGCTGGTAATGGACCCTTCTAGGGTCCATTACCAGACCTCACGCGTGGCGTTGAGGTGGACAGAGCCGCGCGCATCATCCGGTTTTGGGTTCAGAATTCGGGTGTCCGAGGTGATACCTTCCCCTATTGCATCATCATTTTCCCAGGTGTGACTTACCGATTCAGCGAACAAGTTCCTTGTTTTTTTTTGTCGATTGCGATTATTGATTGTTGGGGAAATAGGAGGGAAAAGGGGGGAAGTTTGCTGTAGCGGTATTTTTTGACGGATTATGATCAAATGTGATAGGCACATAATAATGTATATATTAACGATCTGCCTTTTATGGTGGAGAAATTGACTAACATAGTATTATTTGCTGATGATACTTCACTGGTCTTCAAAATTGAAAGACAAAAAGAAGATTTTGATGATGTCAATGGAATATTATCTTTAACCTTGAATTGGTTCACAGTTAACAATTTAAATTTAAATGATAATAAAACCAAATGTATCAAATTCTCACTTCCAAATGTCAGGCAAGTTGGGACCAGTTTAGTGTTGGACAGCAATACGTTAGAATTAGTAAATGACACGAAGTTCTTGGAACAACGATTGATAACAAATTGCAGTGGGGACCCCACATAGAAAATTTTGCCGGTAAGTTAAGTTCTGCGGCTTAAGCTGTTAGGAACATCAGACAAAACACGGATGTGGCTACATCTAGGCTAGTATGTTTTAGTTACTTTCATAGTGTCATGTCCTATGGTATCTTGTTGTGGGGGAAAGCAGCTGATATTCACACTATTGTTATTTTACAGAAAAGATCTATTCGAGCAATTTATAATTAAAAAGGCACAAACTCCTTTAGAGAGATTTTTAATGAAATTGACATACTATCTGTAGCTAGTCAATTTATTTTCGAAAATATAATGTATGTACGCAAGAACCTTACAAAACTTCCTAATTTTAGCGATAGCTGTAATGTTAACCTATGAAATAATCACAGTCTACTTGCGCCCTGGTTTAGACTCGCGAAGGTTAGCAATTCTTTCAAGGGTCAATGCATTCTCTACTACAACAAGATACCTCAGGAGATCTTGAAATTGCCATTTGAGCAATTTAAAAACCATGTTAAAGCGACTTTGTCGAAAAAGGGATATTACAATGTTCAAGATTACTTAAATTATGGGAATGTATGGGGAAATCTGGCTCAATACAGACCTTGCTGTTAATAATTTTGTACTTATTTATTCCTGCTTATTAATTATGATAATGACATATATTGTATTAGTTAAGCATAAGCAATTTTTAAAAGAGATCTAAAAATCAATCTGTAGGAGTTTCTACGCCCTCCTTCTCCCACAGTGGTCCAATGTAGAGAAGTGGTAAAAAATGACGATTGCTAAATATATGTAAATATCTAAAGTGATAAAGACATTTGGAATTTCGAATTTTGGACACTAAGAACTCCATTCTTTACAAGATGTTGCAAAAAAATGTCCAAAAGGTGGAAGTGTAGATAAGAAAGTGAGAAATATAGAAAGTGAAGCACTTTGGGGATATTTTAGATCCCTCTATAACGGTATGAATGTTGTAGATAAAGCTAGTCACTTGATTGGAAACGACAGCTAAATGACGGAACTTTGAACGACTGTCATTTTGTCACTGACTGACATATCATTGATCATCAAAATTCTAATGCAGACCTGCAAGCTTGAGATTTTAAACAAGCGAGGTCTGATGTTGTTACAGAACCACTAGTGAGTAACTAGACAGTTATGAAGTGTATCACTAAAATCAAAATACTTATATGTATTGTACAAACAAATATACCAAATTTCATAAACCCTTATTTTGTATTTTTTTTTCTAATCTCATATAATACATACATACATAAATATGCTTATGCTGTATATAGGCAGATAAATAAGAAGATACAATAATTATACATAATTTTAGCTACGTAAATAATCTTACACTTACTACATACAAGTGTCTTTACTTCAATGTTCAAACATTTTGATGTTAAAAAGTTGCGATGTATATATTTTTTATATATCAAATCTTCGAATTTTGTTCAGTATCTTTTCACGTTTCTTGTTTTTGTGGGTGATAATAAAAATTTATTATTATGTTTCTTCTTCACAATTCTATAGAATGACATCCAATGACCACCCATTGATGATACAACAGCTCTAAGGACATCATTAAACTAGACTAGTCAGTTAACCAAGCGCCAATTCGTCAGGTATGCACTATATCACAAAGTCTAGTAAACAAGCCGGGTCACAGGAAAAAGTTATCAATTGAACTAACACAAGATAGTAAGGCACATCTGAACGGTACGAGTCGCACGGACAAATTAAAAAAATCTCAATGCGAACAAGGTCTTAGCGTCGTGGCTCTACCAATCAGAGGTCAGTGCATTTCTTTCACATTAACTTGCTTCGGCAAATAGAATACCTATAATTGCGTCTCGGTTAAGATTCGCGAAAATTAACAATTCTTTCAAGGGTCAGTTTATTCTCTACTACAACAAGATATATACCTTTTTGGTGCAGGAGACTTTGAAATTGCCTTTTAAGTAATTTAAAAACCATGTAAAAGCGACTTTGTCAAAAAAAGGATCGTACAATATTTAAGATTACTTAAAAGACGGGACTGTATGGGGTTAAAATGGAGTCCAAAGGGCCTGTGATGTTGGTTGACGATGATGTTGAATTAAAACATTGACTTTAGTTTACTGATTACACTTCTTTATTTGAAACTAGGCACTGTACAATAATAACAAATGAAACTACACCCTACCAACTGGTTCATCAGTTTGACAAACTGATGAAACCGGGTTCGAGTCCCGTTGGGGGCAAATATTTGTTTGATGAGACGGATTTTTATACCCTAGACATGGTTGTTTATCTATCTAAATATAATAATTATCCATTTATGTATGTGTATCGTTGTCTAGTACCCAAGATACAGGGAATCTTAGTTTTGGGCTAGATCAAAGTGTGTAAATAGTGTCCAAGGTAAAAAAAAAAACTGAGAATTACATTTTCCACTGCGACGATGATTAATGAACAAGGAACTGGGAGGTTTATTTAGACACGACCGTCCACGGCGGCGGCTTATGAAAAAGACTTAATTGAATGAAGGACTGGTTGATACATGAACCAACATTTTAGAGATCGATAGCTTAATGAATGACAATTGATCATTCGTTCCATAGTACCGTTCTTACAAAAGAAATATCATGTTAATTTGGATTAAAAGAACTTGCGTGCTTTTTCGTCAAAGTTGGTTGAAAAGTGCGACCTGTAGGCGAGAACAGACAGACGGATAAAGTCATTTTTGGCCAATCTCGAAACTAGGCGCTTTGCTCGCTTCGCTCGCTTGATTGTCTGCGGGCGAAGACAACGGTGACGGCGGTGGCGTGGGGTTCTGTAGGGATAAGGCGTCGAAAACTGTGGGATATGGTTTGCTACTTTGGTCTGCCTGTTCGTAACGTATGTGTTTTTTTTTTTCTCTTTATTTGGTTCACAAACAATTTGAACATTGGTTACTTACATAAATAGGACTTAGGACTAAACAGAGCTTAATGCACAAATTAATTATAAGTGAACACCACATTCGTTATGTGTATCTGTGTTGCTACAAGAGTTGCAAATACAAACTGACAATGACGAGTATCTATATTAAACTAGCAAACTATATTCATATTTAGATTGAATGAATTGAATGCATACACATAGTGCCACCTTCGTCGGCCTCGTTAAGTACATGAACTGGTTTGAATCTGTCGATTGAATCTTGTGTCTATTTATTAGCTAGCTGTACCATGAATACAATTATTGCGTATGGCGTCATTCCTGATAAATACATGTGCACATGTCTCCAGGTCTTGGTGTAAGAACATGTTCCTGAATCTGGAGTGCAATTTTAGTGCCAGTTTAATTTGCCTAATGATGTGACCTAACTTTTATACGTATGAATTTTGATCTAATGGATCTGTGGATCCTTGTCTATAAAACTCTCCCGGAAACCTAACCGTCTGCTCATACACTAATTCTGCTGGACTTATATCCGAGTCACTGCGGATCGCTGCCCTCAATCTGAATAAAACGGTGGGCAGCGCGTCTGCCCATGAGGTATTTCATAGTCTTGACAGCTTGGCTGCTTTTCGTCTTCAATGCCAATTCTCTACCATGCCGTTGCTTTGGGGTTGATATGAAGTCGTTATCTATGGACACCTTCTAGACGCATTAATTGATTAATTAATTGACATAACTCACTTTCGAACTGACGGTCCTGATCTGTTGGAAAACTGATGCAATTTCAGAATCTGCATATCAATCCCTCATACAACCTATTGGCGACTATTTCAGCTGTCATAGTTTCCACTGGAAAGGCCTCCGGCCATCTGGTGAACCTGACAATTACTGTGACTAGATATCTATCTATAACCCTCCTGACTAGCCGGGAGTGGGCCTGCTAGATCTACGCGAATATGCTCGTATCGCCCACATGGCTCAAACTGACCTATCTCGGAACTAGAATACCGTAATAATTTTACTCTTTAGCAGGCGATGCAAGTTTTAATCCAAATGCCTACATCCTTGTTTTATCCTGGCCAGATATATCTCTGAGCTATCATCTCCTGAGTCGTACCTATAGCTGGATGACTAGTGCAGCGGATTGAATCGAAAACTTGGCATTATATACTTCCTGGAATGTATGGTCGATTGTGTAGATTGAGATACTTCGTAAAATATTTTCTGATCGGTGATAGGATATTACATTGTTTTACTTCGTTACTTTTCGCGCTCGACTCGCATAACAGTTATTTTATTTCATTGTCCTTTTCCTGTGGTCTAACTAAGTCAGCAAAGTTGACCAACGTGGGAATGATATGGACATTAATTATAATAATCAAATTATAAAATGTGAAGAAAGCGTTAAATTTCTAGGTATAACAATTGACAAATATTTAAATTGGAAACCTCACGTTGAACAGGTATGCAGTAAACTTAATCGGTTCGTATATGTGCTCTCCAAGTTGAGGAAAACCACGACACGACAAACAACGCTGGCTGCATACCACGGTTATGTCGAATCAGTGCTAAGGTACGGTATAATCCTTTGGGGGAATAGTACGGAATCTAGCCGAGCCTTCATTATACAAAAGAAATGCTTAAGGGCTATGGTTGGAGCCGCTCCGCTAGATTCGTGTAAGCCACTATTCAAGAAACTGCACTTACTGCCGCTACCATCATTATATATATTTGAGGTCGCCAAATTTGTACAGCAACACTTTGACTTGTTTGTAACAGCAAATCAAAAGTACCCCAGAAATACAAGATATCCTAATAGACTAGTACTAGATCATGTGCCACGGACATCAAGGTACCAAAATAGCTGTTACGCAATGAGCGTAAAAATATATAATAAAGTGCCTGATGAATTAAAACATCTCCCACAAAATCTCTTCAAACAAAAACTGTTCTCATGGCTACTGCAGCATAATTTTTATACACTGATGGAATTCTTTTCTCACTAAGAATTAAAAAGTAAGGTTATAACATACCTACAGTAAAATATTTGCATGCTATATAATATAGTTGATTAAGGAAGAAAATGACATGTTATATTAATTTAAGAACTTATGTAATACCTTATTCAAACGCAAATAAACAAATCTGAATCTGAATCTGACATTGTATCGACTCAACTCGCGATAAAAATCCGCGACAGTATTCACGTCAACTTTCACATGACGTATATCGGTAGTGAATTCGCTAATGTATGACTCTTACTCTCGTCGCAATTTTTTTTCTGCTATCCGTTTTACTGAATGCAAAGGTTATGCATTCAGTAAAACAGGCTTATGGTCCGTGAATATAATAAGTTCTCGGCCCCTCTATATTTTCCATATATGGCTATAGTTGCGAGATTTTCCAGCGTTTGGTCTTGGCTCACTGTTAAAACCTAGTGCTCGTTGGCGTGCCGACGTACTACTTTCTCACATGCGTGGTGCAAGGAATTTCATCTTGCGTAGGAACTATGACGGTTTTTGTGAACCAAATTCCGTCTCGACTACCTTTCGTTAAAGGCGTCTCTCCGGTGAATCTTCATAGACATTCAGCAATCGCTCTTTGAGGGCATTGTACTTCTCAGTTTCTAGCAGCGCAAAATCTATGTCCGAGACTTGTAGCACCTTTCGGCCCAGCTTTGATATGGCTAGCTAATATTTATACTCGTCCCCCTGATTTTGAAGGCTCACAATAGCCTCGAACTGTACAATCAGAGTCGTGGTTGCTCTTCCTAAAATTCCGGAACCCTCGTTGAGATATTGTGGCCAGCTCGGGATTCTCTCCTAGTTTGCTGCTCTGCTACCTCCGGCATATCCTACAGGTAGTACCATTTTCACTCATTAGCCTGCTCAGACGTGGTCTCTGAGTAGGGAGTCGTTCCGTTACTTGTTTCACTAGATTCATGTGTCCAAAGTCCGCGGGTCATTAACTTAGGGGTTAGTTGATTAAAGCACTTCAAATACTCAATTTAGTTTGTTTATTTGGGATCCACTTAACTAAATCACTGATACCGGATATGCTGACATATCAGATCTGTTACCCCAACAAAATTAATAATTTGAATAGTCCCCTTTCTTTGCCAAATAACAAATCAGTATTCATCTCTGATCAGTGTAACCACAAAAACTTCCAACAGGACATTAAATTAACACATTCATTCGATAACATCTCACAGTCTATCAGAACTCCTGTTGTTTCCGAACAAATGGCGTCTTGTAATAAAAGCCAAGGAGGGACGTATCGAGTCTGCTAAGTTGAGACGACTGCATAAGCCGCAGCTGACAACTCAGTCAGTCCCTTTTCAATTTGCGATCGAATGAACGGATACGCTCGGATCGCATAAATGAAAACGGCAGAATAAATTGATTTCTCACTCAGACGGAACCGCTGGAGTGCCATTTACGGTGTACTTTTTTGTACGTTTTACACGTACAAGTTTATTTTCAATAAATTATACTTTAAAATATATTAATACTATAAATTAAAGTAGAATTTTATGAAAATAAACATGTAGTTTTTTGATAAAATTTTATACCTACTACGGGAACGATTGGGATGGTCCTCTTCAGGGATTCAATAGAAATTCGGACTAAACATGGATGAAAATCGGGAAACAACATTTATCATATTTCGGTATTTGGCAAGATATTCTAAGAAATCTAGAAACGTGGCTGAAGTTGAAACAGTTTATACAAGAAAGTTTGCCAATATCAGAATAGTATATTTCCAGTTTTTTAAGTTTTTAAACTCATTTTTTTTTGTGAAAAAGACAGCATTTGTCTATGACATGCTTGTATTTTAATAGAACTCAACGAACAAAATTACCATTTTGATAGTCCATAAAAAGTATCTATTTTGATTACCAGTCCAATAGCGAATTATGGAAATATTACCTAAATCCTAGATCTATCTCCCTGAAGCAAACACCCAAAGATTATTTACTCCTCTTCCTGTGTGTTATGATTTATGAATAAAAAATTATAAATAAAATCTCCAATAACTCGACGAGTACTTCTGGTGCAATCAGCATCAGGTCATTTTACAAAACTTGCGTGTGGGTCTTTCTAGGGTTCAGTATCAGAATGGTAAAGTACCTTGTTTCAGGAAGAGTAGCTCTATATTATGAACGTTAGCTATGTCTTAAGGCTTCCCTTCTTTTTTCTAAATTAAGAGTCATGTATAAGTATAAGTAACATTCTTAGGACGTTGGCAACAAATGCTTAATTGTAACATTAAAACAATCAAGAATCTCACTCCCATGTACGAGTGAGATATGTATAATTAAATATAAATTTTGTACTTCTATCACACAAGGAACCCTTTGATTCTGCGCATCTTTTACTTAGAGTTTAGGGTTGTGCAGTGGAATGGTTGCCGTCTGAGCTTGATCACGCACGATCGCTACCACCGAAGAAAGGCGCGCCTAATCAAGTGTAGACAAACGTCTAATTGAATTTCCACTCGAATCGTTGTCTTTATCATGTTTTTGTCAGATCGGCTATATCAGAGCGTGTGCGGAGGAAGGTTTTGTGGTTTGGTTTTTGGGGTTCCGTACCCAAAGCATACTAAATGAATTTTATTAATGATATAATCACTAAGATCCAATGGCTCAGCCTTCTGTCCGTCTGAGATAGGCTAAGAACGACAGTTGCTTAAGACCGCAGGTTAAAGAAAGTCTTTGATAAAAAGCGCATCATCGATTAACTGAATGTGACCCCTTTTAGAAATCCGTACCCGAAGGGTGCCAAGCCAGATCCCTACTAAGCTTGCGCTGTTCATTCGTCCGTCTGTCCGTCCGTCAGTGGCCTGTATATTATGAGGTTCATGAACCGTTCTAAGTAGAGTGAAACGTTTACAGACTGTGTATTTCTGATGCCGCCACAGCAACAAATAATGGACGACACGATTTATACATTCAATGGGGTCCTACACAAGAGACTAGTTTAAATAACCCTGCCCCTGCAAATTATCATCATCATTCAAATATCATCACAAATTTCGCGGTACCCATCATCGTCGTCGGTGGCACTATTGTTTTGACGTCGGTTCTGCAATTTGTAGGGACTTGTATCGAAAATTCCAAACCAAGTTCGGTTATATACACAGTCAGGTCATAAGTTCTGTCACACAATAAAAACTTTTGAATTTAGAACGCTGGCCACAAAAAAGTTTATTGAATTCGAATTTCGAATTTTTCATGAAAATAAAAATGTGTACTTTTTAGAATTTTCCTCATTTTTAAATATGGAGTGGACACTTAAAGAAGACCGTGTCGCAGTTATTGCGTTGCATCGTTGCGGTTACGCGCCAATTCAGATTTTCGACTTACTGAAAAATTTGAATATAACCAAAAGATTCGTTTATCGTACCATAAAACGATACAATGAAGACTCTAGTGTAGATGACAGGTCAAGAAGTGGTCGCCCTCGCTCTGTTAGAAAAGCTGTGAAGGCGCGAATTCAAAGAAATCCCATACGTAAGCAGAAACTGTTGGCCCTTCAGATGGGGTTAAGCAGGACCACGGTGAAAAGGGTGTTAAATGAAGACTTAGGGCTTAGCGCATATCGAAAAAAAACAGGACATCGTTTGGACGCTCGTTTAATGGACCTGAGACTGAAGAGATGCCGCGCTTTGTTGAAGCGGTACGCGGGAAAAAAGCATCGGGAAATTCTTTTTTCGGATGAAAAAATTTTCACCGTGGAAGAGAGCTACAACAAACAAAATGATAAGGTGTACGCACACAGCAGTGAAGAAGCGAGCAACCGTATTCCGCGTGTCCAACGAGGTCATTTTCCATCCTCGCTCATGGTTTGGTTGGGAGTCTCTTATTGGGGCTTAACTGAGGTATATTTTTGTGAGAAAGGCGTAAAAACGAATGCAGTTGTGTATCAAAATACAGTCCTCAAGAACCTTGTGGAACCTGTTTCTCATACCATGTTTAATAACAGGCACTGGGTATTCCAACAAGATTCTGCGCCAGCTCATAGAGCGAAAAGCACACAAGACTGGCTGGCGGTGCGTGAAATCGACTTCATCCGGCACGAAGACTGGCCCTTCTCCAGTCCAGATTTGAGTCCGTTAGATTACAAGATATGGCAACACTTGAAGGAAAAGGCCTGCTCAAAGCCTCATCCTGATTTGGAGTCACTCAAGGCATCCTTGATTAAGGCAGCCGCCGATATTGACATGGACCTCGTTCGTGCTGCGATAGACGACTGGCCGCGCAGAATAAAGGCCTGTATTCAAAATCGCGGGGGTCATTTTGAATAAACTTTATTACCATAAGAATCTATGTTTTATTAAGTTCATTTTGCTATATAAATGTTTACATAAATAATAAACATGACTAAATTATTTCATATTGCACATGTGACAGAATTTATGACCTGACTATGTATATTATCGTTTGGTTTTATTATAGTTTTCTTGTTTGTATTTCTTATAGTTGTAAAATGGTATACAACCCTTTGTCTGCAAGTCTGACCTGCACTTGACCGTGTTTTTACAGCAAACAAAACTTTCATTTAACAGAATTAAAATACTTAGTTTTTCGATTGGTCGTCATTTATTGAATGAAGTCAAATATCTTTTGACCTAGTGACTTCTGTCCTGGATAAGCTCTCCGAAATCTAATTGCCATTAGAACGCCCTTCAACATTCGTGGCGTATACCATCGATGAAATGCGAGCATCCCATTTCGAGTTTGTCCCGTCTGTAAAAACAATTGACCCCCGGAGCTATGATGGAAACTGCCTGCAGCGGGACCACGAGACGCGGATATGATGGACATAAATGATACAAATTACAAATTACAGTGGTGAACCCAAATAGATTAATTAGCTGGTAGATTAAGTTCTGCGGCTTCCGCTGTTAGGAACATCAGACAAAATACGGATGTATCTACAGATAGGCTAGTCTATTATAGTCACTTTCATAGTGTTGTATAGGAAATCAGCAGTTGAAGGATACAAATGATACAGCGTGAGTAGCATCGTTTTGAAGCGAGCACTGTTTAACGCTGGTCGTGGCTTATGCAGTCATGACGGTGAGCATATACAACAAACGGCGTGGAGAAGCTAGTGATCCAGGTGTAATTATGCCCAGCGTCCGCTGCAGCCCGCGTCAACGTGCCCACAGCCATGTCTGCATACCTCGCCTTCATATTCGAGTACGCCCTGTGCTTAGATTATGTCCTGCTTCCCATCCTGCAGTGCCAGAGTGGTCATCTCTGGTGCTTCAGCTGCCAGCCCAAGCTGTTCTGCTGGCCCAACTGCACTGTAATAAACATCACATGGGATCGGCATAGGCGTGATGCCTGAAAGGCGGCGTCACCATCTCGAGACCAACGCATGGGTGAGGTATTGCTACCAGTCCACCAGTATTCTTTATCCTAGCTATCTAATTATTTATGAATGTAATTTTGGATAAACCGTTCTATTACATCTGTATAACATAACATTTATTGGTGCTGTGATAGACATAACATGGGGTCTTTGTACGTACTGGGTATTTAAGTGTGGTTCTTGAGGTGGTTGGTGTATGGGAACTGCGTTGACAAGAATAAAAAAATTGTTATAATCTTAAGTGGATAAATTCCTACGGGCGCGGGAGGGGCTGTCGCACGGACTATATCAAAAATGTACTTCCAAACCCTGGTTAATCCGAGTTTCACAAACAGGGATACAAGTGGTTCGGGTTTGGTAGTTTTTTCTACTTTCCCTAGAAATGCGATATGTGTGCCGTTGGCCAAAAACAACACAGTGAGGGGGGAGCCGAAGCACGGACTAGTTAACAAATATACTTCACGAACTAAGCTGAATCTGGCAACGTGATTGGTTAAGGAAAAAGGGAAAAAATGACATGCGTGGGAGTTTATAAGGGTTTGTAATAGAGCTTGTAAATTCGGGACACTTTGGGGATCGACGAGAGGAACGCGAATGTTCGAGAAGCGAATTCTGTTCATTCGATTTCTTTTGACTTTTTTAAGTGCGGGATTCTTATATACAGTAATTTAATGCTTGTTTGAATTTTAAAGGCCACTTTATTGAAGTGTATAGCTAGCTATATTGTTATAATCTTTCATCGAAGTGTTCTACATTTCACAATGTACAATTTAGTAACTCATTCATTATATTTACTGCTTATAAATAAGCATTGTTCTGTTTATACCTACGGTCATATGTACATATATGTACATATATTGTGACTATGACAATGACTAAGGTTCTAAGGCGGGCAGTTTTCCACAGGATCTCTACAAAGCTAAGTGTTTGTCTAATTCTTATCCATATGCCACTAATTTGATCATTGGATTGGCTTTTGCCTTGTTGTGATCAACTTTAAAGGAGAGCTACGATTCCAGACCAAAACCCAAGTGAAACTTGAAATTTTGTTTGGGAGATATGTCGCTGAGTTTTACATCTTACCTAGGGTTTTAAACTGTATACCGAGTTCATAATTTATTTATTTGTGGATTCTTGATTATATGATTTGGGTATATGTCTATTATATTCTTCCTCTTAAGTTACGTAAAGATTATATTATAATAATGTTTAGTAATTTAAGATAGGCGATCACGAATCGTAGCAGGGAACGTTCAACGTCAGTTCTCTTGTCATTTTATATTTTAATTACTAATATGACTTATCAGAGAATATGTCAATTTGCCAGAAGATAATTGAAAATGAAATTATTTAACTAAAACATCTCTTCTTATCGTTATTAATTGATTTAGGTGATTCTAGGACTTGTGGGTTGAACTTATGAGAAGATGTCTGTTTCTGATGATGAAGCTTTCATCAAATATTGGTTGAATCCGCTGTTACTGCAGTTTTGATGATTTTGGAATTACCTTTATTATTGAAAAAGTATCTAGCCGTTTTTCCCCCGAACTCCCGCCTTGTTTGTTAAATCAAAGCTAGCATCTTTAACCTCGACAATTAAACAAATCTCAACCACGCACTAGCTCAGGTACACTTCTAATTATCTCATAAATGGCTAGATTCTAGCTGTCCAATCTAAATAAATCGAGTTAGCGACGACTTTGATCATTTACGAAGTGTTTGTTATGACATATTTGACATATATGACATAAGAAAAACCTATTAATATATATACAGGCTGTAACACTTCCGGGGTGACAAGCCGGAAAGGGTTGTTTGGGACATGATATTGAACAAGTTTCTCAATGAATCTGATTTTTTACTTCCCCACACAAATCAGCTGGCTGATAACTAAATAATAAATATTGAAAAAACTTATGTTACTCGAATATCTGTGACATTAATTTCGCATAGAACAACACGTGTGGTTTACAGAAGTTTGTTAGAATAAATTATACACACTTAAATTGTAATATTAAATAAAACTCAGCTAATATGCGAGAGACAGCTTTATTTCGATTTTATCACAACACACGTAACACGACGACTTACATGATAACCGATTGTATCATAGAGCTACAATACAATGAAACCTCAAACCATAACACCCACCCAACTTCTTAAGTCCTAATTAATATTTATAACAAAGATGAAACACAGGCAGAGAACAGATAATTACGGCCAAAAGAACTACCTTTTGGCCCTTACCCATTGTGTGTACGCATTGACCAAATTTAATTTTAAGTTTCCTTTTGATAAAAATTGTAGGTTTTGGTGAGTATGTTGTCTTAGTTTCAGTATTGTTATTTTTTTTTACACATAATGTCTAAGCCCATGTTACAAACAATTTTTCTGTATTGAAAGTTTATTTCTCTATATTTATACTGAAATGGATTTGTTTAATTTCCGCCTCGGCAGACCTGATAAAAAATTATAAAATAATAAAGTTTGAATGAAGTTTTCAATGTTAAAAAATCAACAGAATCTACGTCGAGTAGCAAAATGCACAACCCACCCTAGACCTACTCAGTCCTATTTGTGTAAGCCACTTGAAAATAGCGCGGATTTTCCATGCTTTCCCAGCTCCCTCAAAATATCTCGAAGGTCTCTTGAGGCGTATCCTCACACACTCCACGGTGCTTCAGTTAATTGAAAGAGATCGGACGTCGAGTGTCTACGTGTTGAGTGGGAGGACAAACTATAGGTTCTCTGTGTGCCATAATTAACTTAGACTTTTATTTCAGACTGGTACATCGTTTTGTATTAGATGTTTGTTTATTTAATGTTTTATTTGTCACTAGGATGCACAACCAATAACTCAAAGGTGGACGGACACTCATCAAGTGTCAAGTCATTCATGTTACCGTTACTATGAAAATGACATTTACTTGTGTTTGTGCATTCCTTTGACCATTAGGTTATGTCTGGAGCCGCACTTATAATGAACCTGACAGAGAGGAATCACTACTTTATAGTCACCGCTTGCTGTTTTGGGTAGAAACCTAATGTGTACTAATTTGACTGAAGTATGAGGATGAATATATATATATATATATATATATATATATATATATATGTCACCGTAAGATAGTCAAAACCGTCAGTTGATAAACTAACGTCTTTTTCTTGTTAGTTGGTCAACTATCCACAGATAGTAACTGTGGCGTTCTGCTTACTATATGACGCGTTGATAAAGTAACGGTTAAAACCGTTAAATGGTTAACTGGTTTAAACTTGAATTGCAAATGAAATACCAGGGCAAACACTGCGGTATCTTAGGTAAGACTAGAGGGGCGAGCGCAGCGAAGCCCCCGAATAGTCTTCTTCGCGTTGGTTTGACATGTAAGAACAAAAGAAATGTAAATTCTAAACCCTGTCGGTCTGGTTTACTATGTGTATCAACTAACGCGTTAGTTTATCAACTAACGGTTTTGACTATCTTACGGTGACATATATATATATATATATATGTTACCAATTATCTCGGGCCGAAGTTATAGAACTGAAAAAGAATAAATAACAGTACTATCGGAAACGAGGAACCTGCGTCGTAAAACGGAATGTGGTCCTCAAGCATGAGTTCAGTACTCATAAACTTTGTTTAACTCCGGCTTGAGTAACGTTTAACCTGCGGATAAGCTGTGCTCTTTATACAGCTTGCCAAACACAGAAACACTACAAGTAGACTATTCTACAAGTATAGGGGCAGTAAATACATTGACTAGAAACGACCAAGTCTGTTACCAAGAAACCAGAGTTTATGGTCATGCTCAATAAAATGTATTTTCTTGCGGCGGCTCTGTACAGCGGGTTGCTCCCCTCCCTCAAATATGGCGAGGGGGGTGATGGCTGGTGCACAAGGAATACTCGTGAACGTGTGCTGCTTGGGGGGACTATTCCAGTCTGGTTTTTCATAAATAATGTCCATTACAGCTTGTATTTGTTCTTATTTATTTATTTTGTTAGCTTGTAATTGTGAGACATCTTATTGGGACTTATGGATACGATGTTAGAATATTCCATTAAATTTAATAATATCGTCATAAGATTGGATTATTTGTTTATTGTACATTGTATAATAACAAAAAATAATACGAAAATCAAAAAAAATACATCCCTGTACATATATCTCTGAGGGGCGTATTTCCGAAGCACTGGTAAAGTTTATGGAGTCTCCTTTTCCTGTGCGAGATTCAGCCATAAATCACAACTTGAAAGGGAGATTTCCTTTTTCAAACTCAAACCTTCTTAACCAGTCATGTACTCGTTAGTTTATTTGATCATATTTGATTTATTTTTATCCATGTATATGAGACTTATTAAGTAGGTAAGTGTTTGACTTGTAAGGTGCATTATTTTTGCCTATTTGCAATAAAAAAATGAGTTTGAGTTTGACCTACCCAGCAGATGTGAAGTTACCACTACGAGTACACAAGTCACGAACTAATAAAAATATGTTAGCTACCTGTGAAAAATATATGGAAATCATTTCAGTAAACAGAGTTTCATGTAGTTTTTACAGATAGATAGAGAATATTAGGAACAAACTAAATGAATTATTTTATCAAAATCAGAGTTTGAAAGTTATCATTCAAAGATTTTCGGAAATAACTAGGTAGGCTAGTTATTTCCTTTTTATTTTTTGAATAGTAGTTTGACGTTGTCCTCGAACAAACAGACACAGACAGAAAATAATTCTAAACATCGCTGTATTTTTTATTTTTATTAATGGCCACAGCTATTAATATCGCCGATCCCACGTGTTTTTATATTTTGGTCAGTGTTCTTTCGAGAACCTGGAAACTTTTGTATCGATTTGTTGCTCATAACCTTATCCCAGGATGGACGCGAAAGGCTGTGAGATGCAAGTAATTCCTTCGGACGTGAGCAGCAGATTACTGCCTCCTCTGATTTGTGTTATATTGCTGTTCTTTAGTCACCTCTTTTATTTTGTGTTTCTTATATGCAGGATAAATACGCCCCACTCAGGGAAGCTTATTTACTCGACGCTAAAGTAAATATAATATTTATTTATTTTCACTGAAAGAACCTAAAATTCATTAAATTCTGTTCTTACTTCTGTTGCTGGCACTCAGCGCGCGGCGCTCACGCGCTTCGTGGACTGGCCGAGCGGCGTAAAGCCGCATTATGTGTATGAATCAGCCCTGAACGTGCTGAAACCGCACAGATTGTATCATCCCTTCCTTGCTATTACGGGACTTTAACGTGAACAAAATATGTGTACCTGTCAGCTCAGCCTGCGGAAAGAGTTGAGCCAATAATTTCATGTGTATCGTATACTGGAACTCTACGCAACTCGTTAACTCTATTGAGTACATACTCAATAGAGTTAACGAGTGTGATTAACTGTGAAAGCATAGCAAAAGTAGGTACATACCTACTTTTGCTATGCTTTCACAGTTAATCAAATTTATTATTTTTAAAGTATATTGTTTTAGTAAAGCAGGAAACATTGTGAGTAAACCTTCTTTACAAGATGGAGTATTGAATAACTGGCTATGCCTCTGCTAACCTAATTGGAAAAGGCATAAAGCTATATTGTATTCAATGTATGTAAGGAATTTATTTTGTAATATTTAATAAGGTACGGTTCTTACAGTTTCTAATTTGATAAATATTTATTTTCTTATTAATTATGACATTAAAAATCCGACTAAGCAGGTAGTTGATAGTCATACGAGATTCATAAGGTTTGTAGGTACAGTCAGCATCAGACATGTAAACGCACGCAAGACACTCAGATAGATCTACTTAGCATAAAAATACGAAACATCTACACGGAAAAAGTGTTAATATTGTGTCAACATTCTCTGTATTAGCAAGGATGTTGATACATTTTGATGTTTCTGATTACTAAGGACGTGGAAGATCTATTTGAGCGGCTTGAACGCTCATATATGTCTGATGCTGACTGTACCTAATATGTCTTAATATCTTAGTTATTTAGTATAGTTGTTTTGATATGTAATATAATATAAATAAAATCTTCGCACAATTAAATAGCTACACTGTGTAGTGTATGTCGGTCGTAACAGTATGTCGGCGATTTTTGTGTTACCTTATAAATTACAAAATTTCAAAATTCCAAATGTCTTTATTACTGTAGATATTTAAATATACTTAGCAATCGTCATTTTTGCCACTTCTCTGCATTGGACCACTGTGGGAGAAGAAGGGCGTAGAAACTCCCACAGATTTATTTTTAGATCTCTTTTTTAAAAATTGCTTATGCTTAACTAATACAAAATATAATATTTAGTCATTATCATAAATAATAAGCAGGAATAAATAATTACAAAATTATTAACAGCAAGGTCTGTGTTGAGCCAGATTAACCCCATACAGTCCCATCATTTAAGTAATCTTGAACATTGTAATATCCCTTTTTCGACAAAGTCGCTTTAACATGGTTTTTAGGTATCTTGTTGTAGTAGAGAATGCATTGACCCTTGAAAGAATTGCTAACCTTCGCGAGTCTAAACCGGGGCGCAAGTAGACTGTGATTATTTCTTAGGTTAACATTACAGCTATCGCTAAGTTTGGAAAATTTTGTAGGGTTCTTGCGTACATGCATTATATTTTCGAAAATAAATTGACTAGCTACATTTAGTATGTCAATTTTTTTAAAAAGCTCTCTTAAGGAGTCTGTGCGTTTTAAACTATAAATTGCTCGAATAGCTCTTTTCTGTAAAATAAAAATAGTTTGAATATCTGCTGCTTTCCCCCACAACAATATACCATAGGACATGACACTATGAAAGTAACAAAAATATACTAGCCTAGATGTAGCCACATCCGTGTTTTGTCTGATGTTCTTACAGCATAAGCCGCAGAACTTAATTTACCAGCCAATTTATCTATGTGGGGTCCCCACTGCAATTTTATATCAATGGTTATTCCAAGAAACTTCGTTTCATTTACTAATTCTAACGTATTGCTGTCCAACATTAAACTGGTCCCAACTTGCCTGACATTTGGAAGTGAGAATTTGATACATTTGGTTTTACCAGCATTTAACAATAAATTGTTAACTGTGAACCAATTCAAGGTTAAAGATAATACTCTATTGACATCATCAAAATCTTCTTTTTGTCTTTCAATTTTGAAGACCAGTGAAGTATTGTAGATGACGTGCTACTGCTCACCTGAAAAATAACAAGAAATTTAAATTAATAAAATACTAAATATATATAAATACTAAACTAAAATTAAATACTTAGCTATCTACCACTCTTTGATCATATAAAATATGTATACCAAATATCATATCGATGTACTTACCTAGTAAGAATTCAGATAAATATTGTGGTTAACGGGCACGCGTCCATTTAAAATAACTATCACTCAATTCAAGCACGCATACGTGACCGATATCGCGCGGTGACGTCGGCAGTCGGCCAGCTACCGCATTGGGAGCAAGACTTCACGCGTTGCACTTGATGTACTAGTGCCCTTCTAATTACCAGTTAAAAGTTAATCCTGTGTTTTATTCAACGTCCTGAACACCTATCCGCTATAAACTGGTCCTCGAGCCGAATCATCGTTCAAAGACTGGGAATTAGCTGGTGATTGTGATTGGAATGTTCAATACGCCGCCGCCGAAATCGTACAGCGACATGGTGAAAACTCGCCGAGCGCACGCCAAAGAAAATGCCATGTCAGCGCCAGGGCCATCCCGTGTTGTGCATTCTGTGGAAGGAAACCCTCATCCAGTGCATGGAGACGACGACCTCGCCCATTGCTCGCCACCAAAAAATGTGGGTAGTTTGAAATTTGAGCCCACGAACAAAGCACGCTCGAGCTTAAAGATCAGCTCTCACACTACGAGTTCTGTAGTTGCACAAAGAAGGATGTACGAACTCGAAGCTGCCGAGGCAAAGGCAAAAATAGATAAAGAACAAATAGAAAAAGTCGCCCAAGATAAGGCGGAGATTGAGAAAAAGATGGTCGACCAAAAACTAGCTGCAAACATAGCTGCTCTCAACGAAGACTGGTCCCGTAAGTCTGGAAGAAGCTCACGACTTTCCGAGGTGACATACAAGTCAGTACCCATTGTGGAACAATGGCTCGACAGCAACCATCGGGATATCACCGCGCACCGCCGCCCCCGCACGGCGTCCCCGCTGCACGCGCCGCCCCCGCCAGCCGCGCCGCCAGCAGCACACACTGCGCACTCAGATTTCAACCTGCTGGCCCGAGCAATCCAAGAGATAGCCACCACTACTGCCAATGCCAACGGAAAGCTGCTGTCAAGAATAGCGACTACCAAGAGCTTGCCACCTTTCAGCGGTGACCCGCTCGAGTGGCTCCAGTTCAAGAAAGTTTATGAAGACTCAACGAACTTGTGCAATTTTAGTGACACCGAAAATATTTCACGTCTTAATGGCTGTGTTAGCGACGTGCTCATGTTTTTTATTTGTAATTGTTTAAGGGTAGTTTTATTTTATATTCTACTTTTCTATGTGTGCGGTGTGACGAGCCAGTCGCGTGAGTCGGTCTATGCTATCCGCGCGAGACGCCCGTACACACTATTGTTAATATTTTGAGGTTATCTTGTGTACTTTGTGTGCGTTTTACAAAATATAAGCTGTTCGAAAGTTCTACTGTGTTCACCATTTCGT
The DNA here is from genome assembly GCA_949825045.1 of Argyresthia goedartella. Lineage (NCBI taxonomy): Eukaryota > Metazoa > Arthropoda > Insecta > Lepidoptera > Argyresthiidae > Argyresthia > Argyresthia goedartella. The sequence continues at coordinate 25,305,149 of OX463812.1, read as the reverse complement.
CACGGCGAGACCCAACCTTCAACAAGTGGTCTTCGAGCCGAATCTACGCATGTACCGCACGCCGCCGCGTACCGTTATGGTGAAAACTCGTCGTACTGTACGAAAAGAATTCGAGCAGACACAGATGGAGGATAGTGCATCCAAGTCCGAACAACAGCCAGGACCCAGTCAGTCAGCGCGCAACATGAGTAGCGTGAAGTCGGAACCTAAGTTACTAGCCGCGCCGGTCAAAGTACAGCCACCATTATGTAGTAAGTCGATACCGTTATCCGCGCCGCCGCCATTACCCGCTTCTTGCAAATCATTATCAAAACGATCAGTATCGTCGTCTGTGCTGGCACAAAGGAAGAGGTTACAATTTGAGGCTGAAAGAAAGAAGGCTGAAATAAGGATGCAACTAATAGATAAAGAGCTAGAGGCCGACCTAGCCGAATTAGAAGATGGTAATATATACAGTTCATAAGCTAGCGAGGATTTTACACGTCGTGACGTGGAACAGTGGATAGAACACAGCTCAAAAAAGCTGGAAAAGTCGCAGGCCGCTCCCGAAAATGGTCCAAACACGGGCGAGCTGCAAGAGTCGGCGGCACCCGTCGCCGGCTCTTCTGATGGGACAATCCAGCTACTGGCCGCTGCCGTGAAGAACCTGTCCGTCCATAATAAACCAAACGCCAACTTACTGAGTCGTATTTGTACGCCGCGGGATTTACCTGAATATTCTGGAGATCCACTCGAGTGGCTGCATTTTAAAAAGGCGTACGAAGAGTCGACAGACGTGTGCAACTTTAGTCCTAAAGAGAATCTATGGAGACTGCGAAAGTGTCTGCGCGGAGCTGCCAAGGAAACCGCATCAGCTCTGCTCATGAGTGCTGCCTCACCTGAGCGCATAATGGCTACCCTTGAGCTACGTCACGGTGACCCGGAATGTATAATTAGCAGACTCGTGCAAGATGTTAGAAAACTGCAGCCTATGTCTTCAGAGTACCAAAAGGATATTATAAACTTTTCTGTCAAGTTACAGAACTTCGTCGAAGCCGTGAAAGTGGTGGGGCGCGAAGAGTACGTCCAAGGACTAAGTATTGTTCCACTACTTATAGCTAAACTTCCCGCAGTGCTCGTGTCTAAGTGGTCAGATTATAGTTACCCGTTAATCAAAGCCGGAACTAAATCCCGCTTATGCATTATGACCGATTATCTAAATACGGAAGCTGTGAAGGTAGCTACTACTGTTAATGTGCACCTGCAAAGTCATCGATTTGAGCAACAGAAGCCTAAACAACAGGATAACGTTCGGCCGCAAGCTATTTTACTACAAACCGAACGACAAAGCGACAAGAAAGGTGATAAGTGTCATTTTTGCCGTGCTCAATCAAGTCATAAGCTGGCTGAATGGAAAAAGTTTAAACGAGCATTACGTAAGGTGCGGTGGCAGTTTGTTAAACGCAATGGATTATGCTTTAAATGCCTGGATTCACGACACGAGAGAGAAACATGCCCTACGCCGATGTGCGATAAGGACGACTGCGGCGGGATGCATCACAGACTTCTCCACTTCGATAACAATAACGATCAGGTGGTGAGTGCCGGCGAGGCTCCCGAACGCGCGCTGCGATCTGCAGATGCACCAGATGCATCTATACCGGAATTAGTGAACTATGTCACCGCGCGTAGCAACAAAGTTCTAATTAAAACTGTACCTATTGTACCTATTAAAACCGTGCTATTCGTGCAAAAAACGGCAGTGTTATCGAAAGAAGTGCTATGCTTGACGATGGTTCTTCAGTGACTGTAATAAGTGCTACATTGGCAGAGCGTGCAGGACTTACCGGGCATCGAGTATCTTTACACGTGTGCGGTCCGTGGAAACAAAGAGACATAACATGTGATAGCACGGTAGTGAAGTTGGAACTTTATGATAAGGACAATAAGGTTCATTCTCTTAGAGCAAGAAGTGTTAATGAGTTATGTTTACCTGAGGAAGACTTATCTGTTATTGATTGTAGCAAATATTAATATTTAAATGAAATACAGAGCGCACTTAAAAATGTTATAACAAAGCCAGAAATGTTAATTGGTCAGGATTATTACAATTTAATCGTACCGTTGAAAATCTTGTCAGGTAAATCATATGAGCCGTTCGCGACACTTTCTCCTTTAGGGTGGTGCATTCATGGCAAAGTGTGTGTGTCGGGGGCGACGCGCGGCGCGAACGCCAGGCCAGTTCATCACACACTGCTGGTGGGAGGCCGAGCGCCCCCGGTGGCTGTGCGCGACGCGGGTGAACAGCGCGCGCTGTGTGACTTGCATGACGAGGTACGACGCGCGTTCGAGCTGGACTCCGCGGGAGTGGTAGGTAAGCCTCGCCAGAATAAAGACGATGTCAAGGCTGTCGAGCACCTTGAGCGTACCTCTCAACTTATCGATGGAAGGTGGCGCGTGGGTTTACCATGGCGGGATCCTGACTGCTCGATGCCTGACACTCTGCCGCATGCCCTAAAAAGGCTAAAAGGAATCGAGCGCAAGTTGGCCAAGGACTCTGAATATGCCAACAGGTACGCCGAGCGAGTACAACATTTATTCACTAACGATTTTGCTAGGGAACTAGAGGACACTCAGCGCACGCCAAAGACTTTTAATTTGGCACACTTTGGCGTGGACAATTCAAATAAAAAAAAGTTAAGGTTGGTTTTTGACGCGGCAGATAGTGCCGCCGGTGCATGTTTAAATGACTATCTGCTCAAGGGGCCGGATCTACTAACGTCACTATGGGGAATCATGCTGCGCTTTAGGGAAAATCGTATCGCAGTATCCGGAGACATAAAAGACATGTTTCTGCGTATCCAGATCCAGCCTCAAGATCAGGACGCCCTGAGATTTCTTTGGCGGGACGGTCCAGCTGAACCCGTCAAAACGTATGTAATGACATCCCTAATTTTCGGTGCAAAATGCTCGCCATTTGTCGCGCAGTTCATTAAAAATAAAAATGCCCTGCGCCACGAGCACACCAAACCGGCAGCAGTCGACGCGATCTGCAACTCTCACTACGCAGATGACTACATTCAGAGTTTGCCAGACGAAGAGACAGCAATTCAAATGGTCAGTACAATATCAAAGATACACGCGGAAGGCGGGTTCGAGATTCGTAATTGGACGACCAATAGTACAACTGTGCTCGACAGCGTGCCAAATGAGACTCTCGGCACTGCAGCTGTAAAGTTTAAAATGGATCAGCAATTCGAGGGCGAGCGGACGCTCGGGCTCATCTGGAACCCGGCTACTGATGAGCTGGGGTTCGACGTATCTCTAAAACGGATTCCTGACCAGATTGTTTTAGGCCGCCAAAGGCCTACTAAAAGGGTTATGTTAAAGGTAGCTATGTCTATTTTTGACGTGTTTGGTTTTTTGGCGCCTTTTACCATCCAGGGCAGAATCATGCTCCAGGACACGTGGCGATCGGCCACTGGTTGGGATGAGGAAATTTCCGATGATATATTTACCAGGTGGGTAAAATGGCTCGATTTATTGCAATTAATAGGTCGTATACGCATACCAAGATGGTATCAGAAAGCACCCATAGGTGCGAGCGAGACGGAGCGAGGGTCAGTCGCTGCGGACAATACCGGTGCTACGACGAGCGCTACGACTGCTACTACGCCGCCCGCTGCGCCACACTCCGCGCCGGTATCGATTACGAACGCGGTCGCTGCAAATGTAAGCACAATAAATAAATATAATAACTTGCAATTGCATTTGTTTTCTGATTCATCTTCAAAAGCTATGTGCGCTGTGGCATATTGGAGATGGGAGATGGATGGACAGGTTTCTGTAGCCTTTGTTGCTAGTAAATGCAGAGTTACACCTGTTAAACCGCTGACTATAAACAGATGTGAACTTCAAGGTGCATTGTTAGCGGCGAGATTGGCTGACAGTGTGCTGCGCGAACATAAAGTCACTACGGCGCAGCGGTACTTCTGGTGTGATTCAGCGTGTGTTTTGCACTAGCTCCGGAATGATACTCGCAACTACAATATATTCATTGCAAACCGGTTGGGCGAAATAGACGAGTTATCGCGCGCTAATGAATGGCGTTACATACCTACGAAGCTAAACATCGCTGATGTAGCTACTCGCGAGGTTTATGACGACTCCATATTTAAGAACGAGTGGCTTTATGGTCCGAAATTTCTTTACTCCAACGAATCGCAGTGGCCGAGTAATCCAGTGAGCCCTGAAATAGATGAACTTACTTCAGAGTATATTAATATAGTTCATAATGAAAGTAAGGACTAACCTGTGCCGGACGCGACGCGATTCTCTTCATGGCTGCGCTTGCAGAGCAGCTGTTCTGAAATTTATCGAAAGGTGCAGACACCGCTCCGCGGACATTGATTGCGCACTGATGGAACGAGCTGAGCAGCTGCTGCTAAAACAATCGCAGCAGGAGTCATTCGGCGCCGACATCGTCGCCATAAACAATGGCAACATTTTGGACCGCAGCAGTAAACTCCGACATCTATCGCCGTTTTTAGATGAAAATGGACTTCTACGATGCGATGGACGTATAGACGCCGCAGTAGATGTTGCACTTGAAGCAAAGAGGCCTATTATATTTGACGGCAAGCATGCGGTGTCAAGATTATTGGTCAGGAGTTACCACGGGAAGGCTGCGCATGGAAACCACGAGGGAGTTGTGAATGACCTGAAACAAAAATACTGGTTATTTAGGCTACGGCCGACAGTGAAATCTATAGTAGCTGCTTGTATGCTTTGTCGTATTAAGAAGGCAAAACCTCAAGTACCTAGAATGGGAAACTTACCAGAAGCTCGTCTGGCACATCACCAGCGTCCCTTCACGTACTGTGGCCTTGACTTATTCGGGCCGATGGAGGTGACAGTCGGGAGACGCCACGAATTGAGATATGGCGTTTTGTTCACTTGTCTTACGCTGAGGGCGATACACTTGGAAATTGTTAACTCACTTACCTCGGACTCGCTGATCATGGCTCTTCGGCGTATGGCGGCGAGACGTGGTTGGCCTAAGTATCTGTTTTCTGACAACGGGACAAACCTACGCGGCGCTGACACGGAGTTACAACGATCCTTGCAGGATCTGGACGTAGAGGACCTGAAAAACAAAGGTGTTAATTGCGGAGTACAGTGGACCTTCATTCCCCCCGCCAGTCCACACTGGGGTGGGGCATGGGAACGGCTGATCAGGAGCGTGAAAACGTCGTTAAAGGTAAATCTGAAGGAACGCGCACCTAGAGACGAGGTACTTTCCACCTTGATGACGGAGGTGGAGAATATGGTAAATGGCCGTCCACTTACCCATGTGTCCGTCGACCCTGGCAGCGAAGAAACGCTTACACCTTATATTTTTTTGATTATGGGGCAAGCATCGCACTAACCTATCGTAGGGAACTTCGATGACTCCGATCTCTTTTCTCGTAAGCAGTGGCGGAAATCTCAGAGGCTTGCCGACATGTACTGGACACGGTGGGTTAAAGAAATTTTGCCAGAGCTAATACCGAGATTCAAGTGGACCCAGGAACAAAAACCTCTGCAGGTAGGTGACTTTGTTCTCATAGTAGATCCAGCTGTACAAAGGAAGGTGTGGCCGAAGAGTGTTATCCAGCAAGTCTACCCTGGTCGAGACGGCCGCATAAGGGTGGTCGAGGTAAGAACTAAATCAGGAACTTTGAAGCGTTCTGCTTCGCGCGTCGCTCGTATTCCAATGGGTGTTGAGTGCTTAGGCAGCACTCAGGGTGGGGAGTGTTAGCGACGTGCTCATGTTTTTTATTTGTAATTGTTAAAGGGTAGTTTTATTTTATATTCTACTTTTCTATGTGTGCGGTGTGACGAGCCAGTCGCTTGAGTCGGTCTATGCTATCCGCGCGAGACGCCCGTACACACTATTGTTAATATTTTGAGGTTATCTTGTGTACTTTGTGTGCGTTTTACAAAATATAAGCTGTTCGAAAGTTCTACTGTGTTCACCATTTCGTCACGGCGAGACCCAACCTTCAACAGGCTGTCTACGTGGTGAAGCAAAAGAGACAGTTGCTTCACTTCTCATCGGTACTACATCACCTTCCGTTATTATGAAGACACTGGAACTTCGTTATGGCCGCGCTGAAACGATTATAACCAAAATTGTCACGCAAATCAAGAAGATACCACCGTTACCACAAACTTATCATACAGAGATTGTAAGTTTTGCTATCAAAATTAAAAACTTTGTGGCAGCTGCCAAAGCCATACATCAGATCGATTATCTACGGAGCCCAGAACTACTGACTTCCGTTGTATCGAAATGCCCCAGTACACTTATAACAAAATGGGCCGATTATCTTTATGCGCATCAAGACACTGTAAGGGCTAAACTAGAAATGTTCGCCGAATTTCTACAGACAGAAGCTGAGAAAATTGCTACGGCAGGAGTGCGCCACATTCATAGTCAAGTCGACATAAAAAAGAAGATTGACAAAGTGCAATTTCTGTCGCAGCAACAACAAACACTCACTGCCGAATTGCACAAAATTTAGACGTGCTTTGCGCAGGGATAAGTGGCGTTTTGTAAAAAACAACAGATTATGTGTCAAGTGTCTCGTCTCAAAACACAACAGAGATAACTGTCCCGCCGCCGCCTGTGACGTCGATGGATGCGGTTTATTGCATCACAAACTTCTTCACTGGCCGAATTCAAGTACAAGTTCTGCTACGAACACTGCTACGAGCGAACCCTCTACGTCAGACCCTACTATTGCTACTGTTAGCGACAACACGGACGTAGTCGCTACGAATGACGCCACCCGTGAAAACGAGGTCGAAAGTTATAGTGAAACCAGTGATCAATCGAGTGAGGTAGTGACTAATACCACGTCATCAAACCCTTCAGTGATGCTGAAAGTTGTACGCGTGAACATTCATGGACCAAATGGTGTCGTACCTACTTACGCGTTACTTGATGACGGCGCAACGGTATCGCTGATATCAGCTGATCTCGCAGACAGTGTGAATATAACGGGACATTCAGAAACATTACGTATACGTGGTGCTTAGAACTCTGGTGAACTTAAGTGTGAAACTGAAATAGTAAACGTGAAACTATCAAATGAAAATAATGAATATTTCAACCTACGAGCGCGCAAAATGCGCGAGTTGGACTTACCAGTGCAAAAACTTTCTAAAATACAACTCAATAATTATAAACACATACGTGATATCAAAGACTATGTTAATAGTGACGTCAAACCTAAAATTTTAATCGGGCAAGACAACTATCACCTTATAATGCCACAAAAAACTTTGCTTGAAAAACAAAGCGAACCATGTGCAACTCTGACGTCATTGGGTTGGTGCGTGCACGGAATCGTACCTGCACCTATGCGTCGCCCCGGCATCACCACTGCACAGCTGATGTTCTTGGCTAGCGCTACCCCTCCCCGCCGCCACCGCGCGCCCCTCGAGCTCCCGGCCGATCGTGAAACCAGCCATTGCTAAGAGACCGACGCGCACACGCGCGAGGATACCACGCCGCCGCCGCCGCCGCCGCCGCTTACATCCGACGAGTGGCAGCCGCGCACACATGCGCACGACAGTAGCTATACTGCGCCGGCAACATCATTACTTGACCAAGCAGATACCGATAAGGAACTGCACGACTTGGTAAAACATTCCTTTGCCTTCGGCTCTATCGGCGTAAACAATACGCCGCGCCAAAACAAAGATCATTTAAAAGCTGTGGCTATTGCTGAAAAAACTGCAAAACTGATAACGGGACAATGGTACATTGGGTTGCCATGGAAGAACGAGACAGAGATGGCAGATTCCTACGGAACAGCCTACAAACGTCTATTAAACATAGAAAACAAAATGGCACGGAATGAGGAGTACGCTCAACGATACAAAGAGCGTATTGACCATCTCTTTCGTAATAACTACGCCCGACAAGTGCACAAAAATGAGCTCACTACACGTCGTATGTGGTACCTACCGTATTTCGGAGTAGATAACCCGAATAAAAATAAAATGAGACTGGTATTAGACGCCGCTGCCAGCTCCCGAGGCCACTCGCTCAACGACTATTTACTTCAAGGGCCTGACCTACTGGAGTTGCTCCTAGGGATAATGTTACGCTTCAGAGAGGGTCCCGTGGGAGTGACGGGAGACATAAAAGACATGTTTCTTCGTGTGAAAATAATCAAGGAAGATCAAAACGCTCTAAGATTCTTATAACGCAATCACACATCCGAACCCATCAAGACTTACGCTATGACATCACTGATATTTGGCGCCAACTGTTCACCATTCATCGCTCAGTTCGTGAAGAACCATAATACCAAGCGATTTGCCACCCAAATGCCCGGAGCGGTTAATGCTATTCTGAAAAATCATTACATGGATGACTATATACTCAGTCAGGTCATAAGTTCTGTCACACAATAAAAACTTTTGAATTTAAAACGCTGGCCACAAAAAAGTTTATTGAATTCGAATTTCGAATTTTTCATGAAAATAAAAATATGTACATTTTAGAATTTTCCTCATTTTTAAATATGGAGTGGACACTTAAAGAAGACCGTGTCGCAGTTATTGCGTTGCATCGTTGCGGTTACGCGCCAATTCAGATTTTCGACTTACTGAAAATTTTTAATATAACCAAAAGATTCGTTTATCGTTAAAACGATACAATGAAGACTCTAGTGTAGATGACAGGTCAAGAAGTGGTCGCCCTCGCTCTGTTAGGACTCCAGCAGTGATAAAAGCTGTGAAGGCGCGAATTCAAAGAAATCCCATACGTAAGCAGAAACTGTTGGCCCTTCAGATGGGGTTAAGCAGGACCACGGTGAAAAGGGTGTTAAATGAAGACTTAGGGCTCAGGGCATATCGAAGAAAAACAGGACATCGTTTGGACGCTCGTTTAATGGACCTGAGACTGAAGAGATGCCGCGCTTTGTTGAAGCGGTACGCGGGAAAAAAACATCGGGAAATTGTTTTTTCGGATGAAAAAATTTTCACCGTGGAAGAGAGCTACAACAAACAAAATGATAAGGTGTACGCACACAGCAGTGAAGAAGCGAGCAACCGTATTCCGCGTGTCCAACGAGGTCATTTTCCATCCTCGCTCATGGTTTGGTTGGGAGTCTCTTATTGGGGCTTAACTGAGGTACATTTTTGTGAGAAAGGCGTAAAAACGAATGCAGTTGTGTATCAAAATACAGTCCTCAAGAACCTTGTGGAACCTGTTTCTCATACCATGTTTAATAACAGGCACTGGGTATTCCAACAAGATTCTGCACCAGCTCATAGAGCGAAAAGCACACAAGACTGGCTGGCGGCGCGTGAAATCGAATTCATCCGGCACGAAGACTGGCCCTCCTCCAGTCCAGATTTGAGTCCGTTAGATTACAAGATATGGCAACCCTTGAAGGAAAAGGCCTGCTCAAAGCCTCATCCTGATTTGGAGTCACTCAAGGCATCCTTGATTAAGGCAGCCGCCGATATTGACATGGACCTCGTTTGTGCTGCGATAGACGACTGGCCGCGCAGAATAAAGGCCTGTATTCAAAATCGCGGGGGTCATTTTGAATAAACTTTATTACCATAAGAATCTATGTTTTATTAAGTTCATTTTGCTATATAAATGTTTACATAAATAATAAACATGTCTAAAGTATTTCATATTGCACATGTGACAGAACTTATGACCTGACTATGTAGATAGTTTTGAACAAAATGATATAGCCATAAATACTATAAAGCAAGTCACGGATATACATAAGAAAGGCAATTTTGAAATTGTTAACTGGACTTCAAATGAACCCGAAATTTGTTCGAGCGTACCAAAAGAGACCTTAAGCCAGACAGCCGTAGAGCTTAATTTTGGAGGTCAGAACATGAGCGAGCGCACGCTTGGATTATTGTGGTATCCTACCACTGACACACTCGCATTTGATCTGTCATTGCGGCGCATTCCTGAAAAATTACTGAAAGCTGAAGAAAAGCCAACAAAGAGAGAAGTGCTACGCATTATTATGTCGATCTACGATATTTATGGCCTTTTATCGCCATTCACAATCAAGTCGAAAATTATCGTTCAAAATACTTGGAAAGAAAATATAAAATGGGATGAACGCATAACTGATAAACAATTTATATTATTCAAAGAGTGGATTATCGAACTATAATCATTGACGAACATTCGTATACCCAGATAGTATTTTCAAGCATCAACGAAGGTACATGAGCAAGGTCCTCTGAACCCCAGCTCTAGTCAGGACTTATCACAACAACTGCATGTATTTTGCGACGCATCACCCTCAGCGTACGCAGCAGTCGCCTACTGGCGAAAAGTGTGTGAAAGTGCGCTATGAATAACACGCATACGGCTCTGTATGCGTGTCATTCATAGCGAGCAAGAGTAGACTCGCGCCTATTACACCGGTCTCAATACCCCGACTAGAGTTACAAGCCGCAGTGATTGGATGTAGACTTGCTGAAACAATAGAACGCGAGGATAGAATTAAATCAAACGGCAGATACTTTTGGACAGATTCGTAAACATTGCTGCACTGGATAAACAATGATACTCGCAGCTATAAAGTATTCGTTGCCAACCGCCTGGGTGAAATTGATCAGCTGACAAAATCCAACGAATGGAACTACGTTCCATCAGAATTGAACGTAGCGGATATTGCTACAAAAACAATAATTATAAATTACACAATGACTGTGATTGGTTTTGTGGTCCCGATTTTTTATACAAGAAGTCTGAAGACTGGCCATCTGAAAAAGGGAAATTCGTTATTAATGAAGAAGTCTTAGAAACTGTAAACATGATACAAAATAAAATAGACAAATCCAACTTACCTGTTTCTGATTCGACGCGATTCAGCTCCTGGCTTCGTTTGTTGAGATGCACAGCAAATGTGTTACTGTTCGTTGACAAGTGTCGCGGAAAGACAGGCCGAGGCACAGATATAAATCCTTCAGTGTGTCGTGTGAGGACAAGAACCTACCAGAAACTAACAGAACCTAACAAGAAACAACAACCAGGATAAAATTTAGAGTGACAGTTTATTGGTTATTTACAGTGAAGTCTATAAAAAAGATGATGCGAAGATGAGGATGGACGAGATGTGACAGGTTTTTTATAAAACACAGGTTAAGTAACAAAAAAGGGAAGCGGAGGACACGAAGAGAAGTAGACCAGTGGGGTGATGACCAGGTTGCGGGCGTATTTGTAGTTGTAGATATTGATGAAATCGTCGTAGGAACGGTAGCGGCGTACTTGTAGCTACGGCTCGCTGGATCCCGTTGTAGAAATTGTCGTTGTAGGAACGGTAGCGGCGTAGGCACGGCTCGCAGAATCCCGTTGTAGAAATCTTCGTTGTAGGAATGGTAGCGGCGTAGGCGCGGCTTGCAGAATCCCGTTGTTTGAAGATTGATTTGAAGGTTTTGAGGGAGTTTGAAGGCTCGCAGGATCCCGGGGTAGTGCGACCCCGGGATAAGGCCTTTAACTGGTACTTCCAGTTCAGAAGCTGACGTGAGACTCCAGAATTTCAGAAATGTTCCGCTTTTATACCCTTTTTGGAGAGTTCCAAAAATTATTTAAATTAAACGTAATTTTTGTGAGTGGCCAAAAGAGAAAGAGTATTTTTGTAAAAGTATTAAAGCAAACATATCAGACCGCTAACTAGTTTGAATGGGCATTGCCATGACAACCAGATAAACAAAGACGTCAACAAACGTCAAAGTTTCTTTTCAGGCTCGTAATTCGGTAAACAATACGAAAACCATGCAGTAAATTACATAACAACGAAAGAAAAAAAAGTAGCGCACCAGCGCGCACGAAACCCGAGATTGCAGAGTTTCGGAGAAAGCCAAAAAAAAGGTCAACAAAGGTAAGCCCCTTCGCTATCGATTTAGAAATGCTGATAGCATGAAAATGCAGAACGAAAATGATTTGTTAACATGTTCTTATGGTTTAAAACGTTACAGGGTCCTATGGAAATAAAGGTGAAGACAAATAATAAGCTGCACAGCTCACCAAGTATCCAGCGTAATAGAGCAAGCACCCTGAAGGACAAACAAAAAGGACTGATGGTGGAGCTGGAGCTAAGGGATAGGAAGCAAGAATAGCATGTAAGTAGCATAACACTACAAGTGATGGAACAAGCCGAGATATTAATATTAAAACAAGCTCAAAAAGAATCATTCCCCATCGAATTACAATTACTGCAACAGAACAAAGTAATAGAAACTGGGCGAACGCGAAATTTATCACCGTTCTTAGATGAACTTGGACTGATGAGAGTTGGCGGTCGGATAGATGCTGTACGCGACGTCCAATTGTCAGCCAAAATACCGATAATCCTCGACGGCCGTCACCCATCGTCAAGACTTATTGTACTTAACTACCACATCAAAGCTGCTCATAGCAGCAATGAATATGTAATAAACGAACTACGACAAAGATATTGGATACTCAACTTAAGACCTACTGTAAGAAATGTAGCAAGTAGATGTTTGTTTTGTCGTATAAGGAAAACGCAAACCGTCACCCCAAGAATGGGAGATCTACCTGCAGCACGCCTAGCTCACCATCAGCGACCATTTTCCCACTGTGGAGTAGACCTGTTCGGACCTATGGACACAACTGTAGGACGCCGACATGAAAAAAGATACGGCGTACTATTCACTTGCCTCACTATACCAACATTTACTGCTGACTCATTCATAATGTCACTCAGAAGAATGGCGTCGAGAAGAGGATGGCCCCATTGCATGTACTCAGATAACGGTACAAATCTAAAGGCAGCTGAAGCAGAATTAAAACGAGAAATGACAAACAGGATGATTAAATGGCACTTCATTTCTCCCGCCAGTCCACATATGGGCGGGGCCTGGGAGCGCCTCGTTCGAAGCGTAAAGACGGCTCTGAAAGTTGTGCTAAAGGAACGAGGACCACGAGAGGAAGTCTTACTTACCTTATTAGCCGAAGTGGAGAACATCGTCAATAGCCGGCCGCTGACACATGTATCCGTCGATCATCGCTCTCCTGAAACATTGACACCCAACCATTTCTTGCTCGGAACCTCATCAAACCTACCTGTGCCGGGAGAATTCAATGACGGTGATGGTACGAAAATGGTGGAGAGTCGCTCAGAGATTGACTGACATATTCTGGAACCGCTGGATGAGGGAAGTTTTACCGACACTTCTGCCCAGACAGAAATGGCACAAAGAAGAGAAGCCGCTGGCAGCAGGCAGCCTGGTTTTTATACTTGACCCTAATAATCCTAGAAACACCTGGCCGAAAGGAATAATAGAGAAAGTGTACCCTGGCCGAGACGGACGAATAAGAGTCGTTGATATTCGAACAACAAATGGAATACTTCGAAGACCCGCAGTACGCGTAGCACTTATCCCTACGAAAGATGAGTGTCACAGAAATGACACTGTAGGGGAGGATGTAGATGACGTGCTACTGCTCACCTGAAAAATAACAAGAAATTTAAATTAATAAAATACTAAATATATATAAATACTAAACTAAAATTAAATACTTAGCTACCACTGTTTGATCATATAAAATATATATACCAAATATCATATCCATGTACTTACCTAGTTAGAATTCAGATAAATATTGTGGTTAACGGGCACGCGTCCATTTAAAATAACTCTCACTCAATTCAAGTACGCATACGTGACCGATATCGCGCGGTGACGTCGACAGTCGGCCAGCTACCGCATTGGGAGCAAGACCTCATGCGTTGCACTTGATGTACTAGTGCCCTTCTAATTACCAGTTAAAAGTTAATCCTGTGTTTTATTCAACGTCCTGAACACCTATCCGCTATAAGTATCATCAGCAAACAACACTATGTTAGTCAATTTCTCCACCATAAAAGGCAGATCGTTAATATATACCAGGAATAAGAAAGGGCCTCATATGGAACCTTGTGGAACGCCAATTTTTACCCCCGATTCATCAGATTTAACGCCGTTGACTTCTGCCTTTTGAATTATATTGCTTAGGTATGACCTTAGTAGATCCAACGCCTTATTTCGAACTCCGTAATGATTTAATTTAATTAGTAGCGTGTCATGATCAACACAATCAAATGCCTTCGACAGATCGCAAAAAACACCGATAGCATCCTGAGCGGCTTCCCATGCAGAATAAATATGAGATATAAGGGTAATACCTGCATCCGTAGTCGATTTACCCCTAGTGAAACCGTATTGCTTGGCGTGGAGTTGTTTGTACGGTTGAAAAGTGAGAGCATTTGATATAGTATAATCTTTTCAAAAATTTTACTGAGTGCTGGAAGAACCGATATTGGTCTGAAATTTGACGGATCACCCTTGTCTCCCGACTTGAACAGAGGTATAAGTTTACTGTATTTCATGAGGTCTGGGAAAGCTCCATCATCAACACATTCATTAAATATTTAAGCTGGGTGTGAGGCTATAACAAGTATTATTAAACCAATGAGTTTGACTGGTATACAGGTCTTCAGTATTTTTTAAGTTAAGTAATTTTTGAAAAAAAAAAAAAAAAAAAAAAAATATCCTGGGGATATACATGATTCAATTGGAAATCTACATTACTGATGCTAGTGCTTTTTTTAATAAAGCCTCTGCTTCATATGGAGATGAATTTAGACGCTTTGTTGTGAGTAAGGGCGCATTGGTGAAGAATGTTTCAAAAGCTCGAGCTACCTCAGCGTTGGGTTTAACAACATCATCACCTATCTTTAAGCAGAAATCATTATCCCTTGGTATAACTTTGCCAGTTTCACGGTTTATGATTTGCTAAACCGTTGTCATTCTATTATTTGAATTTTGTATTTTTCTATTAATGTGTAAAGTTTTTGCAGTTCTACAAACCAACTTGAAAGTTTTGGAACATTTTTTAACATAGTCATGAAATTTTATATCAAAGTTATAGGTTTTTTGTTCATAAAGGTCATACAAGATAGCTCTACTTTTACGAATTCCAAATGTCGCCCAGTCATTAAATTTAGATTTACCGTTGGTGGCACTGACTTTCTTTAATTTAAAAACTGTATTGAATTCTGTTTGAAAAATGTTGAAGAAGTCAGAACAGATTTTGTTCGGGTTCTGTTCATCAAAATCCGGTACTGGCAAACCCATATCTAAGTTTTTCATATACATCTCTAGTCTATGGGATGTAATAGGCCCATAAAATTATAGATCAGTCTTATTTTCACTAGTAATTTGGAATGAAACTGTTTGACCACTGTGATCGGATGGTAAACAGTTAATTACATTTTTACTTGTGGATGCATAGTCACAAAAAACGTTATCTAAGCAAGTTTGGCTGGTAAGTGTAATTCTAGTCGGCTTTAGAAATACATGACATAAATTAAATGATTTGAACAGAGTTATTAATCGTCGCTTCAGTGTTGTATCTACAAGCAGATCTACATTAAGATCGCCACAAATAATTAACTTTTTTCTTATTACAAAGTTTAATGAGGGCTTCCTCCATAATTTTCTCGAATATTTCAAAATTGCCATGGCCTTTTTAATCTACCGGAGGTCTGTAGACACAAACAATAATATGGCTATCCAACTCAACACAAGATACCTCTATTTGTCTTTCTATAGTAAGTGTAAGAATAAATTTCCGTTGTTTCACCTTAATATTATTTTTTACTAAGATTAAAGAACCACCTCTATCAGCAGTCTTTTTATTGTAACAACTGACAATTTTGTAATTATTTATGTTAAAAGACATTATATTTTCCTTTAACCAATGTTCTGTGATACAAATAACATCAGTGTCCGAATTATTAAGAAATAATTCTAATACAAGTTCTTTGCCAGGTAGCCCCTGCATGTTTTGATGGGTAATATTTAAGTGGGGCTTACCCTTTGTCTGAATATTATTTGATATTAGGATATTATTACACTTTTTTGACTTATTTAATTCGGGCAACATTATTACACATTTTTGATCTTGCTTGCTTGATATATTTCTTGGCTTATGTATGCTAGAGATTTCCTCTATTGTCTTAAAAACTAATTTAAATTACTTGGAATGTCTTCCAAAATCCCTTGTCTGCGCTTAATAGAAGCAGTCAGGTTAGCCAAATTCTTGGCTGTAATACTAAAAAAATAAGATAGCGACACAGCTACCTGTCGTTTGTAAAAATCTGAAAGGTAGTAACTACCTTTGGTCAAATAAACATTATTACTAACATAATTGTTAGAGTCAATCAAATGAATCAAACTATTATTATATGACATTGTATGTAATGTCATATTTGGCTTATATCTAAGATCATTTTCAGCTTGTGGCAATCTTTTACTGTATGGGAATGTAGACACAACAATTTTAGTAACATTCAGTGAGCAAAGTGTTTCAAAATATTTAATTAGGTCCCATTTGTTTACCTCACCCCTATTTCCAAACATGAGTATTAAGTTTGATTCAGGTGTCAGATCAAGTGTCTTTGTTATTTTTTGCATAACATCATTAAAACTGGAGTTTGGTAAACAGTTATTTATGACTGAGTGTCCCAATTTATTCAATAATATGCCTAAGTTTCTTCCAATTTCATCACAAAGCATAACAGTTTTGCTTGTGATGCTTTTGTGCGACCCTCAAATCCTGGGTCGGATACTTATTTCAAGGCTCGTGGTTGAAGCTGGTCTCTCCGGCTGTTGCAAGGAACGTTGGCAGTCACACAAATGATTGGCCACCAAAGAGTCATAGCGTTCCTGATTACTATGAGAAAGTTTAAGCAGCTCATCCATGGTCAGGGATGGCCTCTTGAGATTTTTCATAGCGGGCAGTAATAGATCTCAATCAGCCATTGACAGTGGCAAGTTCAGACTCAAGATTATTTGCAGGTCTTTCTCATATTTTGTTTTATTAATTTCTAACTCTGCCATACACATTTTAAAGTTTTCCAAAATTTCTATTATACTGTTATTATATAAACTTTTATTGAAATTTTTATGAGATTTTAATTTTTTTGACGTGTTTTAGTGATGTGTTTTTTAATTTTAACATATCTTTTTGATGCGTTTTTGCTGCATGTTGAACCAGTGCCCACCACTGAGTCTCCATGAGTCAAATCAATCACTGCACTGGACACATCTCTACATGCAACAGAAACTTGGCCGGTCGACTTATCAGCTAATACCAATTCCTCAAATAAATTTTGGGATTTTTGTGCTGCTGAACCATGAGACACCTCTTCTAATTGTGTGATTTGGTTGTGGTCATCAGAAAAGTCCTTTTCCAGGGTAGAAATTATCTTCAAAGCAAACTCATATTCAGCAGCGGACTGATCAAAACCATGAATTATCATTTTTGACCTATTTTGTTCTTCAAGTACATTTTCATATTGTGAGTGTAAAGTAGACAGCTCGGTTTTTAGTTTAGTATTATTAACTTATGCTTCTAGCAATATCTTTTCACTGTCCTCCCGTTCACAAGTCAACTGGCTACACAATTTCCTAGATAGTTTTAATTCTTCTAAAGCCAGGTTTAGTTGAGATTCTACTTGGCGTGCTTTACTGATATACCGAGGTCATGGCTCACACTAACATCGATTATCGATAACTGTTTCACAACACAGGGGATGATTTTAGTCCATATACCATGCAATGGGGTATAATGCAAAAAAGAGTAAGCCAGGCAATAAAACTTATATTGATGTGCCTCCTGTTTTGTTAAGTAGTACTCCTCTAAATAGGGTTGCCAAAATTAAGTACCTGGGCCACTGGGTCTTCGAGGATTTTAAAGATGTCTCTGATATTGAGAGGGAACATAGGGCAGTGACTGTTCGGTATAATATGTTGACCCACAGGTTCACACGTTATAGTAAGGAAGCAAAGTAAACACTGTTCAGGGCTTATTGCCAGTCTTTCTACACGTGCAACATGTGGGTCAACTATACGCAGGGAAACACAATACCCTGCGCGTCCAATATAACTACCGTGGCACTGCAGTGCTTCAGGCATATTTGCGGAGGCTTCTCCGCGATCATCGGAATACGCTGCGCCGCTCTAGCAAGTCGCGTCCATGGCAGTGCCAACCCCATCTTGAGCGTGCTAGCGGGGCGGTGGGACTGGCTGCTGCTGGCGCACTGGGTTAATCTACATGCACGTGGAAAGTCGAGTGAGCCGACGGCGGGGAGTCCATCTCCTCATTTACATTTGTTAGATATGTCTCGGTTCTTCCGTCTTGAAATGGCTGTTCTCTAGTCGTTCAACACGCACGTTGCACTTTACGCACATGTACAATAATACGTTTTCTCACCCTAAGCACACTGCGAAGAGAAAAGCGTCTTCGTTGTTTCAGTCATGCACACGCGTGTCAATGCACAACATATTTTGCCCAATCATTTCAGGCGTTTTGAATTAATTTTAGGGGCCAATCATGTTGCTCTCCAGCATATTCTCTTAAAAACGCGCTAATAGCGATCATGAGTGTCCCATTGAATCTCGATTGTGACCAAGCCAAACTATTATGTGTGTGCGCATTGGTGAAGGCCGAAGTCTGTGTACTATTCAGCACCTAGCAGAGCTGACTAATGTACAGAAAGCGGCTTTACGCAGCCGGGCATATCCGCGCGTTACGGTTATTTCTGGAGAAATTTAACAAGGCAATTCGTGAATCAAAATTTTATATGAGAGAAAAATAAAACCAATTTTTAGTTACCAGCGATACGTAAACTATTGTCGCTGAGTCGGGCACAAGTTTACAAAACAACATTATGTACATTGCTTGATTTGATTGTCTGATAACATTAATACGGACCACTAACCCGACTCTAGGATAACCTGTATCGTGATAGCTGAAAAACTTGACTTGACGGATGTAACTGGAAATTATTATAAGATATACAGCTATATAAAAGGCGCCACGCCGTTTCCCATTTGGTGTATGATAGGCCTTCGCCTACGTTTATTGTCTACTCAAGCTAAAGATAATTTTAACAAAATCCTACACAGTCGCATTTATTTCCGTTTTGGGAATACGCGATGTGATAGATAATAAAGCTCTGGTTTCCTCCAAAAGCGGTACGACATTTATCGGACGTACCTAGTATAATAGCCGTACAGGAAATAGACAATGCGCGCGCAGTGCAAAATTGGTTCAACCTAAAGTCGGCCGACAACACGTGGAAGTTAAGTTAAGTTTTTTAGTTATGGCTTCTATCGTGTGTTGCCACAATAATTTCGCCAATGTCAAGTGTTCATCAGTTATTAAAAAGAGAATTTTAAGCTGAGACTTAAGTTTGAGACTGACGGTCGTCATTTTCCGAGAAAAACACACACCACAAAGTACGTTTCAACGGTGGATAATGGACGTTGACATTCATTTTACAATAAATGACACTCATCAACACCGTCATGACGGCTGTAACCCAAATGGCAGCACTGCTTTTTGATTACGGTGTTAAATACCGCTTTCTAGGAAAATGCGGCATTTGGTTTACATAGACATCGTCCTAGTGACTTCATTCACCGATGGATTACTTCTGCTAAATGTCGCTGCCGCTCTTGCAGGAAACCAGAGCATAAGCTATGAGACAGCTTGTGCTATGTTAAGTACGACTACATTCCTGCGCTAATACACGCTACAGTTATCTCCGCTTTCCAAATAACTGGAATATACAAAATATTCATACGGGAAAACGGCGATAAAATCGAAACCGGACTGCAAAGTAACAACATCCACGTGTGGAGAAATCGAAGTGAATTTTCTAGAGACCATTGAACCCGGGCAGATAAGACTGCGCGTGACTGCAGTGTTCCGGCTGGCACGTCCCTACTTGATAAAATTACAGGTACTGTAGGCTAAAACACATCTCGCCTTTACCCCCTAGACGTAGAGTTGAAAGTCAGCGGCATCATCTTACCTGAAACATTGCAACCGCTTTGCTGCAGCCCCTGTCGTTTATGCCTCCGAGAGAAGCTGATTTCGATTTTACTAAAAATGTTTATGCCGATAGAATACTAAACAACAAGTTGTGTGTGTCTTGTAAATTAACATAATGTATTCATTATTTTGCATATAACCGGTAGGTATCCTTTTTTAATTGACAACGTGCAAGTAATGGTTTAAAAATTAACTCGCTTTAAGAATCTATGGGTCTCATCCTCGTACTATCTAATCGTAGCTGGATCTGTTACAGTTGTGATATAACGACAAGGCGTATGAATATAACAAAACATATAACAAAGGTAAAATATCCCGAATATTGTATTGTATGGATTTCCTTAACGCAAAAAATCTCATATTTTGCGTAATCGGCCGTAGATAACTAAAATAACTGTAATAAACGGCTCTGTGAGCTATAGATCTCGCGAGTCTGTTGGTGGAAAGCTGAACTTCTAACATACAAACTTATGAACGCACCTGGCTATTTTTGGCTTTGTGAACAACATTTTGCGGTCTTTAATCCTAATACTTTTCGTCAAAGATGTAGCCTATTTGACCTATTTTACTCCCACGGTCTCCACAAATCCTACGACACCGCATTTATTAAAATCAGTGATGCCGTCTGCGGCATACCATATCTACCAACCCCCATATCTACGGCATTTTGAAAATTTTCCAAAAACTGAATTAATTAAAAATAAAATGTAATTATCGAGCCAGCTCACAAAAAGAGAATCGGTTGAGAACTGTGACCTGTGGGGGAGAACAGTCGGAAATTCGGATTGGCATACAGGAGCATTTTTACCCAAGCTGAAGCGGTGATGCTTCGCAGCGCTCGCTCGGTCAACAAAGTTTACTAGTGGCTCTGTAAGCTGTATTTCTCACGAGCGATCCAATTTGCGTTTTTTTTTTTTGAAGTAAAACTTCTTTACGCACGCTTGACTTGGGGAGTAAGCTGGCGAATGCGTGACCAGAGCGATACGAAAAGTGTGATCGGGCGAGGCGAACGAGAGGTGCGCGCGCGAATTTTCTTTCTCTCTTCCTCTCATAGCCAGACGTAGAGCTGGAGATGTATTTTTGAAGCATTAGAGCTAAAGAAGTTTTACTTTAGTTGTGTGGTCTAAAGCACACTCTTTTATTAGGTTTCACCCCCCACCCCTTGAGGTTTATTACAGGAACTAGTAGAATTATTACTAGTAGCTGTGAGCAAAAGACCTCGCGAGCGACAAAGCAAATTTGCGTTTTTTATTATTTTCCAACCCCTCACACCCCAGATCCTTTAAAGTTTATCGGATGATCAAGTGGAATCATAATATATATTATGAAGTTAGAGATAAGCTCGCCTTTGTAGATGTTTTTTATTTATCTTTTTTATATAACTTAACTAACTTATAGGACATTGAAGTATTTTGTACTATTATAAAAACCATAAAAAACAAATAACTCGGCGAATTTTCAAAAAAAAAAAATTATCGACAAAATAAAACGGGGCATATTTAACTGTAGCTCAAAATTAAATTATAATAATATAAATATTTATTTATTTCAGATATACATCCATAAATAAATACGGTAAAATAGTAAACAACTATACAAACAATTGTAAGATAGTAAACAAGATCTAAGTCAGTTAAGTCCTTACACTCATTCGTCATTCTTTCATAATTATGCGAACAAATTATTTTTACTGATGATTAACCTACCGTTTACCAAAAAACTGACTACTCTACCAATAAACCATTTGATTAACAAAACAAGCACCACCAACAAAAGCATAAATTCTATCAAATCAATCTAATCTTTCTTACATAGTTGTGGCTAACAAATATGTGGCTTTTCGAGCACAAATTTAGTTTTTAATACGAAAATGTTCTTAGTCAAACTATAATACTGACTTGCACTCAAAATTCTCCATCCATATAGCTGAATTTCTAAAATTCGTATCTTTTGCTGCACCACACTAATTAATGTTTACAAAGTTATATTTAACAATTTTATCATTCTTGTACTTAAAAAGCTTACTAGTATAGCTAAATTTCTTTTTTCTTATCTGTTTTAATGAAAATTATACATAAAACATCCATATTGGCATAAAGTAAAAACGCGGACGCCCTGCTAAAGCAAGACCTGCTTTAATCATATAATGAAAAGTTTAAGGCTTTAATCAGATTTAATTCTCAAATATCAAACCGCACATCAAAAATACTGAATTGCATGCACAGCAAATATCAAGGCGAAGTGGTGCGGTAGCTTAGGTGAAGGGCATATTTGTTTTGCAATTAAATACTACCCGATTTTTTATTTTATTTTTTATATCGCAGTTGCAAAAAGTAATTTTTCAAAATCAGATAATTATCGTTCTTTGTTGTTATTATTTTTGCATGATTTTTTGGTGAATTTTTTATTGATTGATTAGATAATAATGATTGATTAAATAGTGTTTACATTATTAAAACTTACGGGCCCCAAAGAATAATAGGTGCTTGGTTCAAGTAAAGTTGAGTTTAAGTTTTTGTAGTTAATAAAATAATTGATAGGTTTACATTCAGATATCAGATGATCACTTAGTAAAACGATGTAACAGTTAGACAGTTTGCAAATATGTTTTTTTGTAGGTAAATTCTAAGGTGGAGTCAGTACTTTGTTGCAGTTTTGAGATATTTTGGGATTATTTGTCAAGCATTTAAATACATCCTAAAAAAACATAATATTATCTTACCTGCTCACAAAATTCCACGCGAATTGGTTGAGTGTAGAGGAGAACAGCCGGAAATATGTAAATTCGAACATATAATAGCATTTTGGCCCAAGCTGAAGGAGACGTTTCGTTGCTTCGCTCGCTCGGTCAATAACAATAAATAAACCAACTGCATCTTTTTTTAATAGCACATACAAACTTATCAATGTACCAGTACGCGGCACCAATAACTTTTTAATCCCAAATATCCGCCGTTTCCAAAAATAAAAAAATAAAAAATAAATAAAATAATCATCAATTTATCGAAACTGCTCATAAAATTTAAATAAAATTTAAACGAGAATCAGTTGAGAAATGCGACCTGTAGATGATCATCTGGCCAGCCAGACTGACATAGGAAACTATTTTTCGTTTCGTTCAGGCGACGCTCTCGCTCGGTCAAAAAATAAATAAAATTATGTCGTCAGGGCTCTACAGATTTTTAAAGTTTCAAAAATTTGGACACACCGAAAAAAATAAAAATTGAGCTAAACATGCCAAAAACATTATATTTAGATTTTATTTTCAGGGTTTTTACCTCACTTTGAAGTGTGAAAATAACCAATATTTAGAAAACCTACGCCGCATGCCTAGAGAAATGATATGCATTTCTTATGTTATTGGTATTTTTTCGTATTTTGTGTAAAATTAGGTAAATTATGATGCCTCTCCGTGATAATTTAACTTGAATTATTTTCTCTTTCAATGTATAAAAATTCGGACACTAAAAAAATCAGTAGAGCCCTAGACAGTTTATTTTATTTTTACAGATATTTTAGAAATTCACGACTGACAACCCAAAATTAAGAGAGCTCTTGCGTTAAGAAAATCCATAAAATACAATATTCGGGGCACCCTTATGTCTATTCAAGAAGTAATCACATTCTTCACCGTGATTACTTCTTTCCACCCCTCCAAGTTTCTGCAGGATTAACGCACTCCCGATCATCAATGCACCACAAACTTGGATCCATTTTGTAAACTACAACCTAGTCTAGCCTATATAAGGTAACAAATCTGTTTTTCTCGACTACATTAGGCAAATAGCCGGTATTACGCTCACGCAATCAATCCCTAATGTTGCGTTAAGACGAGCTAAACAAGGCGATGACTTGTTGCAGTTCTACTCTGTTTTGTTCGGAAATAGTCTGGTAACAAAGGGATCGAGAAAGAATGAAAAATAAAATAAAATGAAAGTAATGGTTACTGTAAAAAACTTGATATTCAAGTCAAAACTAATTTTTTAAAACTGTTTAATTAAGAAGTTTCGACACCTCTGATATTACAATAGGTTATCTAGTCACAGATAGAAAAGTAGCTACTAACCCATGTAAAAAAGATGTTACAATAGCTTGAATACAATTTAGCTTAAAAACTAAATAATTTGTTACTACATACAACAAGTAACGTTTATAACAATCTGTTCATGTGAAACATACTTACATACGCGGTTACAGAAACCGTGGCCCCACTAACTGCGCCATTATTTGCTCGGCTCTCGCTTTGTAATGATGCCAACAAAACAGAGCTTACTCTTGTATGTGGCTCATCCGAAGAGGCTGCCGTGTAGATTCTCCTGATAGGAACGAAAGTAACATAAGCGGTAGTTGTAAATTCCCAGAATCCAGAACACTTTTGTATTTTGCTAGCCCGGTAAATACCAGGCTTTTGATCAGTGAAACAATGTGCAATTTACTAGTACGGGTTCCTTCACAGATAAATTCAACTTACAATTTTTAGGGTTCGGTACCGAAGAGTGCCAAACGTGACCCTATTTCTAAGCCTCCGCTATTCGTCTGTCTGTCCGTATCTCCGTCAACGGTCTGTATCTCATGAACAGTAATAGGTAGAGAGTAATAGGTCAGTTTTTAAAAAAAATCTTGATGAATGGCGGTTTAACAACATAGACTAGTGGTTCTGTGAATCACTAAACCTGCTCACAAAATATCACGTGAATTAGCTGAGAAACACAGAAATTGTTCTCCTCCACAGGTCGCACCTGTGGAGGAGAACAACCAGAAACCCGCAAATCCAGACATTCGAAAGCTTTTTGTCTAAGCTGAACGGAGATGCTTCGCTAGCTCGGTTAATTAATTTGGGGAAATATTAAACTGCACATCAATAATACCGATTTCCACAGCAAATATCAGGGCAAAATACTGCGGTAGCTTAGGTGAAGGGTAAAGGGGATGAGCGAAGCGAAGCCTTCTTTATCCTTCGTATTAGTTTGAACATATAGGAACAACAAAAATACCTAAAACATAAAAAGTGTTTTACTGATCCTTTTTTGCTGCGAAAATCAGTGATTAAATACTAGCCATTAATGTCAAGTGTTTTTATAGAATTTACTGTATTTGGCCTGTATTCTTTTGAGAAACTTGATACACTTAAAAGGATTGTTTCGTTGCTCGTTCATATTATCCAGGGGTGATAAGGCGATGGGATCCAAGTATGTATTGCAAAAGCAACTATAACCTCATAAAAAACTATCAATTATCTCAGCTTTATAGGTAAAGGCACACGGTTCTCGCCCTTACTCCTATAGACATAAATTGTAATAGAACCTACTTTTTGTTGCATATAATCATAGGCATTACGTAGCGTGTGAACCGAACATCTTTCTATGGGCTTTGGGCTTTGCTGATCCTCTGACGGAAACTGTTTGTGAACTTTGGTCTGCGGGGTCCTCTCTTTTGGTTCCAAATCTAGCTCTGAGTTTCCAATAAAAAAAATTAGGTTACTGTAGATATTTACACATACTTAGTAAAAGTAGTTTGTGTGACTCTTAGATAATGATAAGGCCGCCTGTCGGCACGTTTCATGAACCCACACTCGTATTTTAATGCCTACAGTTTTCACAAAATAAAAGGCCCGGTAGCCCAAACTAAATTCAAACTTATTACGTCAGTGACACGGACGCTGTCACCTGGCCTTTTATGTTGTGTAGACTGTAATTATGCATATTTACATATACTGCATTATCTACACACATAATACAACCTCTCCATGGTATATTCAGGAACCTCAGGTACAGGTAGCATTGTCATATTCACCCATTTTGAACATTGTCGTCGGCCAATCAAATAATTCTCAAACCTATTCAGGGCTACCCTTCTGATACCTACGTTTTTAAGCCACGTGAGAAGCATTGAGACAACACTGTATCACATGCATTCTGTAAGTCAAGGAACACGCCTACACACTTTTGCCCTCTATCCGGAAAATTTAGATCTGCATCTTTAGTTGAGCGATGTTCGTTGAAGCCAAATTGATTATTAACATTAAGATTTGGGCTCATTAGTTAATGTATAAGTCTATTATTAACTCATTTTTTAACGACCTTGGATAATACTGGTAGGAGCGAGATTGGCCTCTAGTTAGAAGGGAGATTCTTTTCTCCAGCCTTAAAAATGAGACAGACGAACGCTGTCTTGAAGGGCACTAGAAATACATACATTACAAAACTTAAGTTACTGAGAAATGCCAGAGGTCCGAAAAGTAAGTCACGGTTGGATTAAAAAAAATGAAACGATATTGTCAAAAATCGGTAGTATCAGTTATCAGTCAGGCAGGTATCAGTTTCAAACTTGAGCATTACATATAGTCATTTGAAGCTTTAAGTGAATCTTAGGGAGTTTCTTTAGTGTTATGGAGTTCAAATGGAGGCGTTTTTTATTTATTCAAATTACAAATTTATTTTATTATCTGCCAAGTTTTTTTATATAACCCCCCTTAACCGCCCATACTCTTTGTTTGATAGGAAACATGAATAAATTATATTTTTGTTGTCATTTTCATGTTTATCATGTCGAATAGACCACGAGCATTAACACATTATAGTAGTTTATGTGACTGCTGCATAATGGAGGGCATTAAAACTCGAGAGTGGGTTTATGAAACAAGCCGAAGGCGAGTTTCATAATAATATCACTCGAGAGTTTTAATGCCTAATTATGTACAGTTACATACACTAGTTTATCTACACACATATCATAAGCTCTCTTTGATGTGTTCAGGAACCGCATGTTTGACCGGCATTGTGGTTATGCAATTGTTTAGCTTGTTCTATAGTACCAACTTCACGCAGACGGGCGTCGGCGTTCGAAATTTGAATGTCAGTACCAACTTCACAGACAAACTAGGAACGGCACGCGGGTGGGCGTCGGCGTTCGAAATTTGAATGTCATTATATGTAGAAAAACTACACACAATGACCATTATGTGTAGTTTTCCAGATACGAAACGAGTTTTTACCAAGTAGTTTAACATAATGCTGATCGTAACGTGCGGTTTTTGAACGCAGTAAATAGGGTTTATGATACGTGTGTAGATAAAATACTTTATTTTCGCAGGTTCAAACTGACAGCTGCCACTTTGGCGCGAAAATGGACCTACAGCAGAAGTAATGTAAAAGTTGTTGTCAAATTGCGTTGACGAAAAAGGATTAGGTCAACCTCCTTATCCTTTTTCCGCACAGAAAAGGAAAGAGAGACATGCATAGCTCTGTCCCTTACTGACAAAAGCTATTACTTCACTTCCTCTGATGGGGTGTTTTAAAAAAATTTAAATATTTTTGTTGAAAATCAATACTTAATAAAAATAAAAACATACTAAAGGGGGACCATTTACGTTTTTTGGTCTCAAAATTCTCTGGTGTGGTTCATATTTTTTTTTATTATTTTTTTTTATACGTTAATGCATGCATTTCTTTAAATGAGCTATTCCAACCGTAGTTGTAAGTTATCGCAATATTTTCATATTTCTTATGAAGAGTGGTATATTACAGAGTTTCCATGAATTCTTTCCAGCTACATTATAAATCAGCTCCATGTCATAAAATTATTAGCTTTGTCATCTGATTTACACATGCATGCAAAATGTCAATTCAATCGAAAACCGGAAAGTGGGTCAGAATCTAGTAAGATTTGATTACATATTTATATACAGAGCCCGGGACAGGTACAACTAAATAAAAGCTTATAAAATGGACTGTGCGATAGCAAAGACAGGCTTCTTCGTCCAAATGATAGTTTCTATAATGCATTTCATATTATAGACCGATTTTAAAGTACTTGGCTGGCCGGATTTTTGTATGTAGGTAAATATCATGAAGTGGTACGATATTTGTCTGTAGGTTTTTTCAACGAGTTGCTTTTCATGCCAGTTACTGATTTCGATTCTCATGAAATGAAAGTAAAATAATTTTATTTCGGGTTATTGCACGAATATCTGCATTTTCACCTGGCTGTTTTTGGTTCCATGGCACCTATATAATTGGGTTAACCGAAGCAAAAGTTTAAATTAAGGTATATTTAATTCAGGAGAAATAATTCAACAGAGTACCTACTCATCCTTTTACTCGTTTAGAGGTGCCTATTTTCTTAATCCAAATGTATTTTTTAAATATGTTTCTCCGAATTCCACTCATACTTTGAGTTTATCTATTGACGTCTCACTCGAGTCATAAAGAAACTCTGAACTAATTGTAATCGGACCGCATAAGAGAGGCCTGGCTATTTGTTCATTCTGTATTAATTGTGAAAGTTACCTGGTTGTTAGCTCTGTGAACCAATCTGTTGGGTACGTGCTGTGTTATACGTTTGTGTTGAACCCGACACAATGAGACATACCTACAATAGTTTGTAAACTATCTTATCCGGTGATGACCAAGTATCAAAAATTTTGTATTTTATTTTAGGAAAGATGACTGATATTTTCTCACTTAAAAGTTCTCGCTTTTTTTTTTTCGTTTTTTTTTTTTTTTTTTTGGAGGGTAGCCTAGCAAGCAACATCTTAAAAATTTACTCCCGATTTTAAATTCATTTTAATATTAGTTGAACAATAATTTAATGACAATTATTATAAAATAAAACTAGCCCTGAACCCCCAACAACACTGAGTTTATTATAAACAATCTTATAAACATACCTGGATTCTAAATTCATTTCTCAATGGACCTCTACACAAAGTTGAACAATAACATGGAGAAGATTGCCACCACTTTCAACACAAGGATGTCTCAATATGAGAAGGAGCTTCGGGGGGCTGCCACCATGTCCTCGTCCAGCAGCCAACTTTTGATATCAACACCATCGCCAGTGAATTTGTTGAGTTCAAGGCATTCACCTGGAACTGCCTTGACTTGCTGTGCTCTCAGATGGAGTTGCTGCTTGCTAGCCAGGACCGTTTTGAGATGGCATCCAGGCGTAAGGTGCTCCTTCTTCATGGATCCCCGAAGAAGTGAAGGAGCAGGCCATTGACATTGTGCGTGTAGTACTGTCCGACAAAATGAAGTTGTCCCCCGAGTGCGTGTCCAACATACATGTAGTGCACAGACTGGGATCTACCAAGAAGCCTTCTAATCCCCGTCCTTTACTGGTGAGGTTCTCAAACATCAGTGCTCGATCAGAGGCCTGGAAAGCCAAGACAGCTTTGTAGGGAACTGGATTCACAATGTCAGAGTTCCTTACAAAATCCAGGCACGAGGTGTTTGTGGCTGCGGGAAAACACTTTGGTATGATGAATTGCTGGACAACTGAGGGCAGGATCGTAGGATTGCTGCTTCCTGACAAGTCCAGACAGAAGGTGGAGAGTATGTCGGAGCTCCAGGTTATAACTGCCAAGTTCCCTCCTTCTGCTCTGCCTGTGCCCAAACCAGCCAACATCCCTGCCCCGAAACCGGCTGCGGTTGCTGCAGGGGCGGTAGCGGCTTCTTCAGTGCCTGCCCCTGGCAAGCGTCTACCCAGCTCCAGGCGCGCTGGGCCAACGGGAGTCAAGAAGTAGAAATCTCGTACTCAAGATATTCTCTACTTTTTCCGTGTTCTCGCAAGTTGGACGGGTAATACATCTCATTTTCACTTTTACTCGGTAGGTAGGTAGTCTAAAATATTCCATAGCCTTCATTTTTTTAGCATGTTTTGTTTTGTTTTGCAATCAAATCTACTAAAAATTTTGTACAACTAAATGATTGTCGTGTCAATCAAGCAAGCTAGTTCCCAAGCCCAACATTGTTTCATCGTTTGTCCAACGTTGCGCTGCCACGGCCTAATTTTTACATTTAGCGAAGGTGTATTATTGGAATGCTGGGTGTGTTCATGTAAATTATGTTTTGTGTTTTATACCTACTATGTTTCGTCTATTTTACTTTTTATTTGTAAGTCGGTTATGTTTTTCATTTCAATGTTTGTAAGTTTGTATTAGTGTGTCAAATTTCTTTCCCAGCAAGCTCAGTGTTCGACTGGGTTCAGGCAAATTTATTTCTTTTGTTTTAAATAAGTATTGTGTTTACTGATTTTATTTTATTTATTTCCATATTTGTATTTATTATATTATATCTAGTTTATGGATACCTACAACTTTGGTGACAGCTTCTTCTCTTGTTCTAATAGTGATGTTTCCGTTAGTACGGGAAGTGTAGGGTCATCAGCGGATGACTCACTGCCTTTTAACTTAAAGCGGGTGTTTTCTAATCTTGATACAAACTTCAACGTTGTCCATATTAATGCACAAAGCATTCACACCAGCTATGCTGACCTCCTTGTAACTTTTAGCGATCAGAACATACAAGGTATTCTTGTTTCGGAATCTTTTCTTAAACCTTCACTTCCTTCTGCCATGTATGCTCTGCCAGGGTTCAGTCTCTATCGGAACGATAGGACGGGCAAGGCTGATGGCGGTGTAGCCATATACCTACGTGCCGACATTCCATGCAAAGTCATCAGCCAGTCGCCAAGCCTGTACTCTGGTACCGCTGAACACCTGTTCTTGGAGATTTGCTTGCGTCAGAATAAAGTCCTCCTGGGTGTCTATTATAGCCCCTCTCTTCGCATTGACTATTTTAGCTCATTTGAAACCCTCCTCAATGATCTGACTCCTCTTTAAACGACACCCTAATTCTCGGAGACTTTAACACTTGCCTTCTCAAAAATAATGGTCGCTCAGCAAAGCTGAAATCTCTTGTTGGTTCTTTAAACTTACACATCCTTCCCCTAGGTGCCACCCACTTTCAACCACACTGCACCCCTTCTCTTCTTGATCTAATGATTACTTCTAACATATCCAAGGTTGCTGTGCATGGCCAACTTAATGCCCCCTTCTCCTATCATGATTTGATTTACCTTTCATTCAAGTTAAGGCCTCCCAAGCACGGAGCTAAATTCCTTGACATACGTAGCTTCAAGGGCATGGATCTTAACTCCCTTATATCAGATGCCGCCTCTGTTGACTGGTCCCCTGTCGTTGATAGCGAGGCCGTTGAAGACAAAGTCCGGAACTTTAACTCTTTTGTCCTGAGCTTGTTTGATAAGCACGCTCCGGTCAAGAGGGTTAAGGTTAAGCACCTACCTGCTCCGTGGCTTACTGACACCATCAAGGGTCTGATGGCTAAGAGAAACCGTGCCAAGAGGAGATATAAGTTGGTTCCGACTGATGAGAACATTTTAATTTTCAAACGCCTCCGTAATCTTTGCACTCGTCTGGGTGATAATGCCAAACGTCGTCACATCTACGAGTGTATTGAGAGCTATATAATACTCTTTTGGTTTGGAAATTCCTGAAGACTCTTGGTGTAGGTAAGTCTCAGGACTTGGCTGCTGGAAATGTCGACCTTAACGGTCTCAACTATTTCTTTGCCACCCCCCCTGTCGTGATGGACCCCCTCGTTAAGGAAGCCACCCTTCGTAACCTACGGTCCAAGACCACAGCCCACAGTTCACCCTTCAACTTTAACCATGTCGGAATCGGCGCAGTAAGGAGGGAAATATTAGCGATCTCTTCAAAGGCCATAGGTGAGGACAAGATCTGTTATCAGATGATAACCACCATCATCGATGAGCTATTACCTATCATCACCCACATAATGAATGTGTCGCTTGAACAATCTTGCTTCCCCACTCAGTGGAAACAGGCACTTGTGATTCCCCTACCTAAAACGTCCAATCCCGTCGCCTTTAAAGAATTCCGTCCCATATCTATTCTGCCTATCCTCTCCAAAGTCCTGGAATCAATTGTTCACATCCAGCTCTCCTCCTACCTTTCCTCAAATAACTTATTAAATCCCCATCAATCAGGTTTCAGGCCGGGTCACAGCACTACCACGGCTCTGCTTAAAGTCACTGACGATATTCAATCGGCTATGGATCAGAAGCAGCTTATGGTCCTTACACTGCTTGATTTCAGTAGCTCCTTCAACTGCGTCAATTTCGATATCCTGGTTGAAATTCTAAAGTCGCTTAAAATCTCCTCGCACTCGGCTCGCTGGTTTGACTCCTACCTGAGAGACCACCAGCAGCGCATTAAGTCTGAGGAGATCTCCACGGACTGGTGTGAGCTCTCCACGGGTGTCCCGCAGGGTGGTATCCTTTCTCCTCTCCTCTTCTCAGTATTCATAAACTCCATATCTGACGTTCTTAGTTCTTCTTATCATCTCTACGCAGATGACCTCCAAATATTGTAGTGTTATGTTACTTACATGTCATTTTCCAGGATTTTCAGCTGGATACTTGCTGAGCTGTACAGCTTGTTATTTGGTATCACCTTTATTTTCATAGGACCCTGTAACGTTTTAAACCATAAGAACACATTAACAAATCATTTTCGCTTTGTATTTTCACACTATCAGCACTTCTAAATCGATAGCGAAGGGGTTTACCTTTGGTGACCTTGTATTTGGCTTTCTCCGAAACTCTGCAATCTCAGGCTTCGTGCGCGCTGGTGCGCTACCTTTTTATATTCATCGTTACTTCATTTACTTCATGGTTTTCTTGTTGTTTTCTGTATTACGAGCCTGAAACCAAAAACTGACATATGTTGATGTCGTTGTTTATCTGGTTGTCATGGCAATGTCCATTCAAACTCGTTAGCGGTCTGATATGTTTGCTTCAATACTTTTACAAAAATACTTTTTCTCTCTTGGCCACTAACAAAAATTGCTTTTAATTTAAATAATTTTTAGAACTCTCCAAAAAGGGTATAAGAGCGGGACATTTCTGAAATTCGGGAGTCTCACGTCAGCTTCTGAGCGAGAAGAACCACCTAAAGGCCTTATCCCGGGGTCGCACTACCCCGGGATCCTGCGAGCCGTTCCTACAACGCGATCCTGCGAGCTGTTCCTACACCGCGATCCTGCGAGCCGTTCCTACAACGCGATCCTGCGAGCCGTTCCTACAACGCGATCCTGCGAGCTGTTCCTACACCTCGATCCTGCGAGCCGTTCCTACAACGCGATCCTGCGAGCCGTTCCTACAACGCGATCCTGCGAGCCGTTCCTACAACGCGATCCTGCGAGCCGTTCCTACAACGCGATCCTGCGAGCCGTTCCTACAACGCGATCCTGTGAGCCGTTCCTACAACGCGATCCTGCGAGTCGTTTCTACAACGCGATCCTGCAAGCCGTTACTGCAACGCGATCCTACGAGCCTCAACCCGGTTCAGCGCTGCGCTGAGTCTCCTCGTCACCCGTTCTCGGCTACACCTGCATCCTGGTCATCACTCCATCGGACTCCTACTCTCCGTGTCCTCCGCTTCCTTTTTTATACTTAATCTGTATTTTATAAAAACCTGTTCTCATTTCATCCATCCTCATCTTCGTATCATTTTGCTATAGTCATCACTGCTAACTCTAATAAACTGTCATTTCTAAATTTTATCCTGGTTGTTTCTGTTAGGTTCTGGTTCGTATCGTCACACAACAATATATATATATTCTCTCCGTGTGATGTGAAACTGACTGTAGAGGCGTTGAATGCTGACCTCGACAACATCAGGAAATAGGCTATTTCATATGGGCTGCAAGTCAACCCGGGAAAATCTCAAGCCATGATTATGGGTACACGGCATTCGCTTAACTTGTTACAGAATTCGCCCGTCGATCCTGTATTGTATGATGGTACCATAATTAATTACAGTGAGAAAGCTAAGAATCTTGGGGTTATATTTGACAACTTGCTGTCCTGGTCGCCCCATGTTTGTGAGGTCAGCAGACGAGTCTTTGCGTCATTTCACTCCCTCCGAAGATTGCAGTACTTCCTGCCACGGCAGACTAAAATCACTCTTGCTCAGTCCCTTCTACTACCTTTAATAGACTATGCGGATGTTTGTTGGGCCAGCGCGAACGAAGAACAACTGAACAAACTCGAACGACTTCAAAATCTCGGGATTCGGTTTATCTACGGGTTGAGCAAGTATGACCATGTCTCCCAGTATCGCAAGGAGCTGGAGTGGCTTCCGATCCGTCTTCGCCGTGACATGCACATTCTCTCCTATCTGTTCAATATTTTGCGAAATTCCCGATACCCCACATATCTACGCCAACGTTTTGACTTTCTTTTCCCCAGGGATAGCAATCCGAGATCCCACACGGTGTCTCTCCTTTCAACTCCTCGGCATAACACTGCCGCTTACGAACACTCGTTTAGGTTAAGGGCAATCCGACTGTGGAACGCACTTCCCTGCGCTATTAGGGAAAGTCCCTCAATCTTCACTTTTAAGAAAAGATTGAAAGTGCATTTCCTTTCTCTTACGTAAATGGTACCATATTTATGTAGGTATATGTATGATTTATTAAAGTTTATTTATGTTCATGCTATACATTTTATTTTATGTAGTGTAAGTATATATATATATTTTTATTTTATATTTGGTATAGTTTATATATATTTTGAAAGTAATTTGCGCCCGTATGTATAGTGTTATTGCGAACTAGGACTTTCCTGTATAATTAACTCTCCTGTCCTGCCTAGGTTTGCTGGAAGAAATCTCTTTTTAGAGATAAGCTCGCCTTTGCTTATTACATTAATTTTAATTGTCTGTAACTTTATACTATCTATGCAATAAAGAATAAAGAATAAAGAATACA
Organism: Argyresthia goedartella; assembly: GCA_949825045.1. Taxonomy (NCBI): domain Eukaryota; kingdom Metazoa; phylum Arthropoda; class Insecta; order Lepidoptera; family Argyresthiidae; genus Argyresthia; species Argyresthia goedartella. The sequence continues at coordinate 25,270,619 of OX463812.1, read as the reverse complement.
ATTTAGTAATCTAAATATGTTCTGTGTGACATTGTTTTCAATTACCTAGGCGTTTTGTGCCTCTATTGTAGTTTTATATTTAAAGCCGGCGATACGAGAGTAGAAACGCAAAAGCACAACGCAAAGGCTAAGATGGAAAATGTAGTTTAAAATTGTGTTTCAAAATAATTCTCTGTCTAAGCCATTGTTTCTCTTTTGAAGCTGAAAAAAGTTATTTTTCCTTGACGATTTCTGCGTTTTTGAAAAGGCAAATACTCTCTCTGACTAGTTAATCAGGCTGTTAAATCTGATATCCCAATGTTTTTTAAATTTCACAAAATAAAATGTTGTCTACTTCTAGCCTGCTAGTAGCCACATGTTAATTCGCCTTTTAGAGGGTTCATAATTTCATATTTACCGTGTATTACACCCATTTCAAAAGTAAAGTACTTCGCCGCATCAATAATGATTTGTCTCAATTAGCATTAGAAGACAAAGTCCCGCCCTTTTTACCCCAACATTGAGGTAATTCTAAGGGCGTGCGGCCCTCCGGGAGTTTTTAATCCGACCCTCGAACTCTCCGTCGAACTAATGAGGAAATAACACGGAATTACCGGCCCTATTTCGTTTACAAAGTTAAATTGAATAAAAGGTAGTATTTTAGAGTCGAAGTTGTATTGTGTAATGTTTTATGATTATTTCGTTTTCGAGTTTCACGAGTGGAACTGGGAAATCGTTGTAATAAATAGCAGAGCCCGCATCAAATATTTTCTCAGCAAAACTGCAACTGGACAACACATTTCTAGACTTGCATTTTCTAGCTTACCTTTCTCTTAGCAGTCATTTCAAAAATAGAATTGGCGTTTAGTTTTAAGTTTCTGCGATGTGAATTAACTAATTTATCGAGCTATGTGATGCTTACGTGTATACTGTTTACTTTACTTACAATATGTGCTTGTAACTTTAATACTCAATTATCTTATCGTGTTAGGGTAAGCCCTACCTACAGTGATCAACAAAATAGGAATACACAACCGACATTTATAAATAAAATACTCTCAGCGACTTTGTCAAAAAAGGTATATTACAATGGGTTAATCTAACTCAACACAGAACTTGCTGTTAATAAATTTGTATTTATTTATTCCTGCTTATTATTTATAATAATTAATGTTTTAATATTTGTAATAGTTAAACACAACCAATTTTTAAAAATGATCTATAAATCAATCTGTGGCAGTTTCTCCGCCTTTCTTCTCCCACAGTGGTTCAATCTACAAAAGCGGCAAAAATTTAAGTTTGCTAAGTATATGTTAAAATCTGTAGCAATAAACAAATGTGAACTTTGAACTTTGAACAGCTAAACCAAACCAATTAGTGAAATCGATTAAAATCTCTTACACGCGTACGTACTACCTACAAATCGTCATCGGATTAAGCTGAAAAACAAGCACGCCCTCTATCTGGCTTAAGCAGCTTTAAGTGGTAAATGGTAGCCATTAGCGCTCGTCCGATACTATCGCGGGTTGCTTTAAACCACGCTCGGATTCGTGGCGAGACCGAAGGACGTGAATAGGGCCTAATTAGACAGGAAGTGCAATCTTGTCATTTCCTCGTCGACCTAGCTTTAGGGCCTGTGGAAGTAGGCGAGCATAATTTCACACCTATATACAACTGGTGTTAAAATATTTGGGTAGTGATATCAAAAATTCGTCAATTATCATTCACTCCGTCGACTTAGGTAATATTTTTAAACATAAGGGTTGGTCCTGCGCTGCATTGGATCAGGTTGGCCCAGGACCGCAATAAATGGCGAAATGAAGGGGAGGCCGATACTCAACATTAGGTGCAGGAGGCTGAATAGATAGATAAATCATTAAACCAAGATTGCATTAAAAGGCAGATCAAAACAAACATACGCCGAGCCACAGTGCCCTTCCATCAACCTGGCATTCACAGATCCATGTAGGTTTCGCCGGATGAGTAAATTTTTAAACAACAGATTTCAGCAGTTATCTATCTTTTAAAACAGCTATTTTCGTTTCCGTATTGTGGTAGATGGCGGTCCAAAGAGTCGTTCATATGAAGGCGGAATCCGCCAGAAGGAGTTCCAAACCTAATTTATCTTAAAATAATTTTCGGTATAATTCATTTTATTTCCTCGCAGTTGTCATGATAAGCGCGTTTTGGTCTCGGACAAAAATTCAATAGATGGACTTGTCCCTTAAGTACCGTTAACTGCCTAGTTAAAAAAAAATGTGATGGGTAAAACAGGTTTACAAATTTGCTATAGAATTGTGAGCTCACTGAAAAATTTACACCCTCGAGAATTTAACCTGTTCAACAACAACTTAAACGTAGTGCTGGAGGGGGAAAATTCATCAAATCAAAACACAAGGCTCTTCCATCAACCTGGCATTCTCAGATGCATGTAGGTTTCGCCGAATGAGTAAATTTTTAAACAACAGACTACAGCAGTTATCTAACTTTTATACCAGCTACTTTCGTATCCATCCTGAAACTAGATACCTCACGTTCCATTGTTACACCTCCATTGTGCATAGATATCCGCAAAAAGCCTCAAGTGACGCCATGCATAAAGACCAGTCATTGTCGTGGTTGCCAGGGTGTATTCAGCTGTATGTGGGTGGCTTAGTGTCGAGTATTGCCCGGCTGGGTTGTGCTAGTCAACTCTTATTGAGCTGGACAAGTAAGCTCCTTATCAGGCACTGTATGGCGAAGATAAAGCTGACCACCGATGGGCCCCGGTAGTTGTAGCAGAGTTTCTGTACTGTCGCGTGGAAAAGTGGATAACGATCGAATGCTTAAGGTAATTTTCTTAGTGGAGTTTTCTCATAAATGTTTTTGACAGAAGCCCTGGGGTCGCTCAACTGCTTTGGGTGTGAAACATTGAAAAAATTAAAAAATATATTTAAGACAATCGCATTCGAATAAACTGGAGAAAAGTTTAATTATCATCATGAATCAATGAACCATTTGTAATTAGAGAGAGAAAAGCTACGGTGGTTTTTAAAATCTTTACATAATATCAATATAGAAGCCGAGTTGAAAGGAACTTACAAATGACATTACCTAGAAAAAAGTAATAGGATCACTATAAAATTCTATCACGACAGTGCAAAGTGCCGCTTTTATTAATTTAGCATGGAGTAAAAACAAATACAATTCCAAAACTATATTACGAGTAGAACACCACGCAAGCACAACCCATAATCAACACATCCACAAACCACTTAAACTATTTAAATGATCTCCACTCCAAATTAATAGTAAAAAGTATATATATATACTCTTACTTTTGATGATAAATGTACCAATCCGACTGTTTCGGCGGAAGAACGTCCGGGCTTATAGCGCATGAAATTTGACAGCCCCCTCCACCCCCTTCAGGCTCAACACCCCCTCCATAACCCTGAGTGTTCACGATAACAATATTATTAAGCTGGCCTATAACGAAACTAACCTCAACTCGCAAATGAAAATACTAATTATAACCCTCGCCTTTATTGAATGAAAACTCGCATGTAAGGGTCGAATTATTCCCTTACATTTCGTCGAAATTTACGATGTTTTCCGCGTCTTTGGCGAATCTGTTGTACAAATAAATAAAGCGGCTAGGTAGCCATTAATAGCCGTTTCATTAGGTCCAAACGACCTTTGGACAGCATTCTTGTAAACAAACAAACTTGGAATTTGTACAGGAGGCCTAGATTCATTTTCTCTATAGCCATGAGAGAATAAGTGATAGGCTTTTAAAGATTCCAGTGAAATTGAAGTGATCAATATACAAAGATCTACGAAGTAGAGGCCCTAGTCAGTACCAGGAATGTAGAGCTCAAAAGTCGAAGCCATTCTGACGATAAGTAATTGGTTATAGAGTAGGTAGGGTGTAACCCTATCACATACCTAAAACTAACACAGTTTCCATTTATGCCTGCAATTCCGCATTCGTCATTACCTCGACATCATTGTGCGTATTTGCATTGCTAATATGACCATTAACGTCCATGGTAATTGGATTTACAAAAATACGCGCAGACGCAAAATATAATAGCGAAAACGGACCATTAGTGAACACAAAAATATCATTAAGGTGTGGTATCTTTATCATTTCGACTATCTGTTTTTTGTACTTATTAAATTTGGAAGTACTTAGCACAAATTACTTTTTAAGAGAAAGTAATTGAAATATAGGAGTGCGTCAGCTGTGGCGCCTACTTAAACGAAGTAGCAATCAAATATAAAATTCAATGGAACTTATAAAGTTTTTTGTACATTATTTTTCCGGGTCAGCAATAAAGTTCCCGAGAAAGTTTCCGAGCGAAACATTTGGAGTCCGCACAAAGAGGACTTCATAAAAATGCCTCAACTCCATTCTATTTACTGTAATCATCTTCCATTCCCAATTCCTGAAACTTTTTTCATCTTTGTTCACATCTGTTTGGGCGCTTTTCTGTTTCCTTCTCGCGATTTTTCTGACACTTAAAAAGTAATGTTTCCAGAGGGTCTGTTCGTTCATATATTAAAGTTGGGACGTCTTTGACTGAGATTTTTCGATTTGGGAATATCTTTGATCTGTTACTGTTTTGTTCAGTATCAATAGACAAGGACTGTTCTTTATTCATTGACTTTAAATCATGTTAGGCAGAGTGCTCGTGCGTTGAGATTGCTAAAATCGACATATGTAGATATTGAACCGGGTACATGAAATAAAAGAGATCTGAAAATCAATCTGCGGGATTATCTACGCCCTTATTCTCCCACAGTGGTACAATGTAGACAAGAGGTAAAAAATGACGTTAGCTAAGTATATGTAGGTATCTACAATAATAAAGATCTTTGACTTTGACTTTGTTCGGACCAATTGTTTATATGACAATACATAAACGAGTAAACCCTATTAATAAAACTGTTGCAGTTTGTAAACAGTACAATTAGTGAAGATAAAATTGTGGTACTTATACAGCAGAAAACTCAAAATTACGTTACAGCAGAAAATTCAAAATTTCTACTTTGTTAGTCGGTATTACCTGCAATCTAAACTATTTAAAAAAACATCACCCAACCTTTCTCATACCTCGGCTATCAAAATTCCATTTCAACGTAATACCGTATTTCCTACCTAGCTCAGTCTCACAAAGGAGCTCGTTCAATCCAGGTAATAGAAGCTAGAGCGCACTGAAAGAAAAATTATCTAGAAGCAGAACGAGTATTTGCTTTAACGTATTCCCGATCCAAACATGTCTGGTGATTGGTTGAATTGGTGCTGCAAGTGTCCTGAGACGTGAGTTGGGTGCCAATCTAAGGCCGACGGGGCTCTGAGGGGGGCTGTACAGGTGAAGCTATAAGCTAGGGCTAAAGGAAACACATTGCCCATGGAAACGTAAGGAGGGATCGGGATTCGTGAAGAGTAATGTACTTGTCAAAAATTGTTGGTATTGCATTTAGTCACTTTTGCTGGGGGTTTACGTGTGGTGAAGAAATTATCTTATGAGTCTGGCAATGACGATTTAGTGGTGATGTTGATGTAGCATTCAAAATTAATTAAATTCGTAAATTTTCGGTCACATACATGCATACCTAAGTTAGTTGTAGTTTTCATAAGCAGACTACCAATTCAATAATTTTGAACTGTGATAACCTGTCAAGATAAAAATATGCAGAATCGACCAGACCAAAGTAACAGTTTAGCACCAGGTAACCTAAGAAATTGCATTTGCCAATTTCTCCTCAGCCAGTAGTCAATCACCCGAGCAGTCCTATAGCCTCGTAGTTTCCAATGTCGAGTTCTGCAGATTGATTTATTGGGAGTCCCGAAGGCAAGCCCCGAGGCACATTCCACCGCCTGTTAATGGAAAGGGCAAGACTCCGTTTTTCGTTTTTCAATGATGACTCCGCTTAATGGCGTGAAAGTTTTTCGAGTATTTTTCAAGGATTTCCGTTTTCGACCGCTCGGCGCTTGATTGTAAAAAACATTTGGGGCTGGAGGTACAGGAGGTTTGTTACTGTTTTAGGATGTTTTCGATCAATGATTACAAAGGCGAGTTAGTGTAAAAATTAAATGTCTTATTTTTGGCCTGTCATATGTTTTTATGTGTATCATTAATATCATTATGGTATAGATCAATAGATTATTTTTATGAACGTTACTTTGATAGCTTATTACTAATAGGTCTAGGAAATAATACCTACATATTCCAATATAATAAATGGCAAATAGATAACCTAGGTAAGCCCAAATCATCAAACCCCTTCGCACGTATCCTACGAAAGTTATCAGAACATTTCTAATTACTCCCCACTTCTATTATGTGTGTAGTGGCATGAAGAATCCATCAAATGCTTATAAATATGCAAATCCCTATAACCAATTTTGCATTAATGTGAGCCAACCACTTGCGAATGTCACTTGGCTTAGGTATTATTATTATAATGCCTGTACTGAACGAACAAAAAGGACTTTTGGGAGCATACAAAGGTCTTTTGAAAGCTACTGATAGTCTGCGATTTACATTTAATTTCTTTTTATTCATAAATAAATAAAGATGAAAGCATATATACTAAAAGTTACCTGCTCAGGATAGTAAAAATTCTATTTAGACTTTACATAAAAACATCATTTGAGTTAGAAGCATTGAAGTGTAATTATTGTGCAACTAGAATTATTTTATCAGGCACAATGCAGACGTGATTCTCTGTTATAAAACAATGTTTTTAGACAAAGTTGCTTGTGAAGTAAGGAGAAACGAGCGGACTCTATTGTTAAATGTTTAAGTATTAATCTGAATATTTATAACAGAAAACACAACTTCATAAAATTGCATTCTTCAGCGCGAAACTTGTGCCAATATTCCAAATAGCGTCTCTACGCTGAAGCACGCAGTCTTGTATGGAACAAAATACTCGTAAATGATTTATTGAAGGGGCCCATTGTTGTGTACCATCTCCTACGCGCACGCTAAATTTCAATGACAGTACAATGCAACAACTTTACTGAACCCACGATATTCACCAAACTCAACCTTACAAGTCCAAGATAGGAGTTAAGAAAGCAGGCCTTAACTTTGACAGACAACTTTGTGGGTCGGTAAGAAAGATTTATTATGTTCCTTCTACAAGAAACAGTGAACAGTAACTTGTGTTTGAAGTTAGTTAAACGATAAGTTGCCGACTAGTTGGCATTTGAGATATTTTAATCTGTGTTGTTAACTGTCACTTGGAGCGGGTAATCCTGGAAAAGTTTCAGTTGAACAACATTATGATGAATAGTGAGGAAGAATAAAAGAGCTATGAGACCTATCCCTTGCTTGTCGAAATAGCGGATTCCACCTATAATAATGACAAGCAATTGTTATAAAATACTTGCTGATGAAAGGTTACATCATTTCTAACAATAGTTTAATAAAAAAACATCAGAACTAAATAAATTTTGTTTGTTTTGTTCAAAACAAACAAACATTGCGTGCGTCTTTTCACATACGTCACCCCGTGGGAGGCCCAAATGTTAGGTTTTGAAAAAATTCAAAGTCAAAATTTCTTTATTATCTTGAAATTTACATATACTTACCAAACGTAATTTTTAGCTTATTTTTAAATTGAAGTTTTTGTGGGAAATAAAGAGCGAAGAATAGATTTTTAGATCTCTTTTAAATTTGGCTGTGTTTTAATCATATAAATATTGCAATGTTAATTATTATAAATAATAAGCAGGAATAAATAATTACAAAATTATTAATAGTGAGCTCTGTGTTGAGCTAGATTAACACAACACAGCTCCGTGATTTAAGTAATCTTCAGCATTTAATATCCTTTTTAGACAAACACATTTTAATAGGGTTTTGCTATTGCTCAAGTGGCAATTTCAAAATCTCCCGAGCTATGTTATTGTATAGGGAATGCACTGACCCTTGAAAGAATTGTTAACTTTCGCGAGTCTCAACTGAAGCGCAACTAGTCTGTGATTATTTCGTTGGTTAACATTAGAGATATCGCTAAATTTGGAAAAAAATAGGTTCTTGCGTAAATAAATTATATTTTTGAAAACTACTACAGTTATACTATCTACAGTTAGTATGTCCAATTATTTAAAAGTTATCTTTGAGTATCTTTGCGTTTAAATTATATATCGCACGAATAGCTCTTTTCTGTAATATAAAATGGTTGATTGGGGGAAAGCAGCGGTTCCCACAAGTTACCATAGTACATGACACTCGTACCACACTACAATGAATCTCGCCACATTACCTCTATCCAACAAGAACTAGAAGTAGCCAACCTAAGCACTATTGTTCGAGCCATGCAGACAAGCAGCAGAAAAATTAAAAAATATTTTAAATTAAATAAATTCATGAAGAAAACTAGAGGTAATATAAAAGTACTGAAATTAGCCTTGAAACGGCAATCAAACAGAATAGTAAGAATCTCCTTAATGCAAGAGCTCCGGGGAAAAAATGTAGGTTTACAGTCGGACCTTCAACATGCCCGAGTAGAAATCCAGCATCTACATGACCTGCTAGCAAATACACTACAATGTTATGCCAAAGAGCAAAGTGAGTTAGCAGAACTCAGAGCCGCGACGTCTGAGTTAGTACAGCTACAACGCCAGAATGCGGAATTGGTGGGCGTTCTAATTGAGAATGAGGAGAATGAGACCAGCAAGGAGGACGAGCCCACATCACTAACTTTGGTCTCGACCCCCCTCAACGACAGTGTTGCAGCGTCCACCGCTGCCCCAACCAAAAAACAGCGTCGCCGTCGTCGACGAAGAGACACCTCGCAGCTCAACAGCGCGAGCACCGCGCCGCTCGCTGTCCCTGCTGAGGCGTGTGTCATGCCGCAAGCTGCCCCGAGGGCCGCGCCGTTCGCCGTTGCGCACGTTGCGACGCTCGCTGCCGCGAATGCCGCGCCAACCGCCGCCACGTGCAACAAACCGCACTCCAACACGTGTGTCCCGCCACTCACATCCACTCGTGTACCGCCAGCTATCAAAATATGTGCTCAGAGAAAAACTCTGTTGTTCTCCGACAAAGTAGGTGCAGGATTTGGGACTCTATTACATAACCGGCTTAACCAAAAAGTAACGAACATTTGCTGTCCAAATAGTTCATTTGTAGATCTAGTGAAGATGATTAGTCGCGGTATCTATGATGAGTACAGCACTATTGTAATTATGGTAGGAAATCATTCAAACATTAGTCGGAATGATTTGAATAAAAGTGTTGAAACACTTCTAGACTTACATAGTAGGATGAAATGCAAATTTATACTATGCAATTTTCCATATGCCTGTAATTTGACAGAACTACAGAACAAATCTGTGCATAGAATGAATATTCATTTATTTAATTTAACATGTCATCACAGCGATGCTATTTTATATTTCGACATGAATCATTTTATTCATAACTTTACTCTGATACGGGATACATTGTATCTGTCTAATAAATATAGAAAATTAGGAGCTACATTGTTAGCTTATAATATATGCGATGCAGCTATAGTTGGTTTAACTAAGTTCAACTTGACATCAGCTTATTTTAAGAGTAATATGACATGCACCCCTATTGGGAATTCACCTGTTAATTATACTTTGCATGCAACATTGGAATCTGTTCCAAGTAATTTAAATTAGATCATAAGACAATAGAGGAAATCTCTAGCATACAAGAGCCACTAAATATGTCAAAATGTAAGCCCCAGTTAAATATTGCCCATCAAAACATCCAGGGGCTACCTGGCAAAGAACTTGTATTAGAATTATTTCTAAAAAATTCTGACATTGATATTATTATTATTTGTGTTACTGAACACTGGTTGAAGGCAAATATGATGTCTTTTAACATAAATAATTACAAAATTGTCAGTTGTTACAATAGAAAGACTGCTGATAGAGGTGGTTCTTTAATCTTAGTGAAAAATAATATTAAGGTGAAACAACGGAAAGATATTCTTGCACTTACTGTTGAAAGACAAATAGAGGTATCCTGTGTTGAGTTAGATAGCCATATTATTGTTTGTGTCTACAGGCAAATACAAATACAAATACAAATACAAAATCATTTATTTGTGGAATGTAGGTGGATATATAAGTTGGTAAATACATTTATGTACTCTACATTCTGCTAAAAAAAGCATACAAATATTTTCATTACTTATAGTCTAACATGCAATTCTAATAGTTGATCAAATTAATGTCTTTAACAAATTCAAAAGTCTCAATTGAAGTTTATCATACATGTTATAGAAAGTGGCTCAGTGGCTCTGTAAAGTTATTTGCAGAATTCCTTGTCATTTAAATATTCAACAATAGAGTAATAACACTTCTCAATCAATATGGATTTAAGCTTTAATTTAAAAGTATTAACATTAAGGCTTTTAATATTATTAGGAATTTTATTGTAAATTTTTGGAGCTAGTCCAATTACGCTTTTACTAAGTAGAGCCGTTTTTGAGGTTACATTTTGAAGCCTATGAGGATTTCTTAATCTATTAGTTTTCGTAAATAAAATTGGGTTCGTTTTTACAAATAAAGCAACTTCAAAAATGTACATAGAGGGAAACGTTAGTAACTTCAGTTCTTTAAAATATGGTTTACAGGTGTCTGTTGATTTTAATTTACACATTGCTCTAAGACATCTCTTTTGAGATTTAAATATAATTTCTCTATTTGAACAGTTCCCCCAGAATATGATACCATAACGAAGCGTGGAAGCTACATAGCCGTGATAGGCACATAGCACTGCGTCACGGTTCACAACTTTAGCGAGCTTATATAACGCGTATGAGAATTTATAGAGTTTTTTGCAGATTTCTTCTGATTGTGGCTTCCAAGTCAAGTTTTTATCTATAACTAACCCTAAGAATTTGGTTTGGTTCACTTCTTCAATTGTTTCACCCTTGTAGTTTACATTTGGGTTCAAATATTCTACCTTTTGACTAAAATGCATCACCTTGGTTTTGTCAATATTTATAAGCAGGTTATTATTAGTAAGCCAATCTATGATGTTGCTGAAAGTACTATTAATATCTTTCTCGTAGTCTACATCATTATTCCTTTTTATTAGAACTGTGCTATCATCGGCAAACAGTACCATGGGGTGGTGTACATTATTCGGCATGTCGTTAATGTACAGTAAAAACAAAAGCGGCCCCAATACGCTGCCTTGTGGTACTCCAAAGCAAGTATTTCTAGGCTCCGATCTAAAACTTATTTCCCGAGCCCTATGCTGACATATTTGGGTTATTTCTGTGTATTGATATCTGTCACTGAGATATGACTTTATAAGATCATGTACGTTACCACGCAAGCCGTATGTGTAGAGCTTATCCATTAATATACAATGATCAACACAGTCGAAAGCCTTTGACATGTCCATATAAATGGCACAAATAGGCTTCCTTATGTCCATATTTAACACCGCACATTTTATTAAGTCATAAATTGCCATATTTATAGTCATATTTTTTCTAAATCCTTTTTGTTGATCAGTCAATATTTTATGCTTGTTAATAAAGTTTGTAATGGCATTATATATATATTTTTCAAAGACTTTTGATAGAATAGGTATCAATGCTACAGGTCTATAATTGGATAGCTTAACTTTATCGCCTTTTTTGTGCAATGGCCACCGAGGGATGAAAAAGGCCATGGCAATTTCGAAATATTTGAGAAAATTATGGAGGAAGCTCTCATTAAACTTTGTAATAACAGAAAAAAGTTAATTATTTGTGGCGATCTTAATGTAGATCTGCTTGTAGATACAACACTGAAGCGACGATTAATAACTCTGTTCAAATCATTTAATTTATGTCATGTATTTATAGAGCTGACTTGAATTACACTTACCAGCCAAACTTGCTTAGATAACGTTTTTTGTGACTGTGCATTCACAAGTAAAAGTGTAATTAACTGCTTACCCTCCGATCACAGTGGTCAAACAGTTTCATTCCCAATTACTATTAAGGATAAGACTGGTCCATCATTTTATAGGCCTATTACATCCCATAGAATAGAGACATATACGAAAAACTTAGATATAAATTTGCTAGTACCGGATTTTAATGAACAGAACCCAAACAAAATCTACTCAGACTTCTTCAACATTATTCAGACAGAATTCAATAAAGTTTTCAAATTAAAGAAAGTCAGTGACTACAACGGTAAATCTAAATTTAATGACTAGGCAACGTTTGGAATTCGTAAAAGTAGAGTTATCTTGTATGACCTTTATGATCAAAAAACCTATAACTTTGATCGAAAATTTCATGACTATGTTAAAAAATATTCCAAAACTTTCAAGTTGGTTTGTAGAACTGCAAAAACTTTACACATTAATAGAAAAATTCAAAATTCAAATAACAGAATGAAAACAGTTTGGCAAATAATAAACCGCGAAACTGGCAAAGTTATACCAAGGGACAGTGATTTCTGCCTGAAGATAGGTGATGATGTTGTTAAATCCAACGCTGATGTTGCTCGAGCTTTTGAAACATTCTTCACCAATGTACCCGTACTCACAACGGACCGTCTAAATTCATCTCCATTTGAAGCAGAGACTTTATTAAAAAATAACACTAGCGTCAGTAATGTATATTTAAAATTTCATCATCATTATCCCCAGGACATTGTCAAAACGTTTAAATTACTTAACTTAAAAAATACGGAAGACCTGTGGGGTATATCAGTCAAAGTTATTGGTTCAGTAATTCTAGTTATAGTCCCACACTTACCTTATATATTCAATAAATGTGTTGACGATGGGGCTTTTCCAGACCTCATGAAACACAGTAAACTTATACCGCTGTTCAAATCGGGAGATAAGGGCGATCCTTCAAATTTCAGACCAATATCTGTTCTTTCAACACTAAGTAAAATATTTGAAAAGATTATACTCAATCAAATGCTCTCACACTTCAACCGTACAAAACAACTCCACGCTAAACTATATGGTTTCACTAGGGGTAAATCGACTACGGATGCAGGTATTACCCTTGTATCTCATATTTATTCTGCATGGGAGGCCGCACAGGATGCTATCGGAGTTTTTTTGCGACCTGTCGAAGGCGTTTGATTGTGTTGATCATAATACGCTATTAATTAAATTAAATCATTACGGAGTTAGAAATAAAGCGTTGGATCTACTAAGATCATACCTAAGCAATAGAATTCAAAAGGCAGAAGTTAACGGCGTAAAATCTGATGGATCGGGTGTTAAAATTGGCGTTCCACAAGGTTCCATATTAGGCCCTTTCTTATTCCTGGTATATATTAATGATCTGCCTTTCATGGTGGAGAAATTAACTGACATAGTGTTGTTTGCTGATGATACTTCAATGGTCTTCAAAATTGAAAGACAAAAAGGAGATTTTGATGATGTTAATGGTGTATTGTCTTTAACCTTGAATTGGTTCACAGTTAATAATTTATTGTTAAACGCTGGTAAAACCAAGTTTATCAAATTCTCACTTCCAAATGTCAGGCAAGTTGAGACCAGTTTGGTGTTAGACAACAGCACGTTATAATTGGTAAATGATACGAAGTTTCTTGGAATAACCATTGATAGCAAATTGCAGTGGGGACCCCACATAGATAAATTGGCTGGCAAATTAAGTTCTGCGGCTTACGCTGTTAGGAACATCAGACAAAGCACGGATGTGGCTACATCTAGGCTAGTATATTTTAGTTACATTCATAGTGTGATGTCCTATGGTATCTTGTTGTGGGGGAAAGCAGCGGATATTCAAACTATTTTTATTTTATAGAAAAGAGCTATTCGAGCAATTTATAATTTAAAACGAACAGACTCCTTAAGAGAGCTTTTTAAAGAAATTGACATACTAACAGTAGCTAGTCAATTTATTTTCGAAAATATAATGTATGTACGCAAGAACCTTACAACATTTTCCAAACTTAGAGACAGCTGTAATGTTAACCTAAGAAATAATCACAGACTATGTGCGCCCCGTTTTAGACTCGCGAAGGTTAGCAATTCTTTCAAGGGTCAGTGCATTCTCTACTACAATAACATACCTCTGGAGATTTTGAAATTGCCATTTGAGCAATTTAAAAAGCATGTTAAAGCGACTTTGTCGAAAAAGGGATATTACAATGTTCAAGATTACTTATATGACAGGACTGTATGGGGTTTATCTGGCTCAACACAGACCTTGCTATTAATAATTTTGTAATTATTTATTCCTGCTTATTAATCATAATTTTTTACATTAAATTTTTCATATTTGTATTAGTTAAGCACAACCTATTTTTAAAAGAGATCTAAAAATAAATCTGTGGGAGCTTCTACGCCCTACTTCTCCCACAGTGCTCCAATGTAGAGAAGAGGCAAAAAATGACGTTTGCTAAGTATATGTAAATATCTACAGTAATAAAGTACTTTGACTATTGACTATTGACTATTGACTATTGACACTATAGACTAACAAGAATAGACTAGCCTATATGTAGCCACATCCTTGTTTTGTCTGATGTTTCTAACAGCATAAGCCGCAGAACTTAATTTTCCAGCTAATTTATCTATGTAGGGTCTCCACTGCAATATGCTATAAATGGTCATTTCCTAGAAACTTCATCTCTTTTACTAATCCTAACGTGTTGCTTTTTAACACTAAACTGGTCTCAACTAGCCTGATATTTGGAAGTAAGAATTTGATATACTTGGTTTTACCAGTTTTTAATAATAAAATATTAACTGTGAATAAATTCAAGGATAAAGACATTTTTAACATCATAAAAATGTTCTTTTTGTCTTTCAGACTAGTGGAGTATCATCATCAAACAATACTATGCCAGTCAATTTCTCTACAATAATAGGCAGATCGTAAATATATACCAGGAATAATAAAGGGCCTTATATGAATCAAATTGTGGAACGCTGATTTTTACACCTAATCCTACAGATTTAACACTGTTGACATTTTCTTTTGAATTATATTGCTCAAGCATGATCTTATTAAACCTAACACTTTATTTATAACTCCGTAATTATTTAATTTCAACAGTAGCGTAGCATGATCACCTCAATCAAATGCACTCGACAGATTGCTAAAAACGCCGATAGCATTGTGCGATATGGCAATGAGCGGCTTCCCATGTAGAAAAAATATGAGATATAAGGTGAATTCCTGCATTCGTAGTTGAATTGCCCCTAGTGAAGCCACATTATTAGGCGTGGAGTTGTTTTGTACGGTTTAAGTGTGAGAGCATTTGTTTGCATCAGCGCCCTAGCTGATGTCTGAGTACAGGCCATGCCCACGGGTTAAAGATCGTGCACGAGCTGCCTAGGAGCTGCCACTCATTAAAGTATGGTTTGAATTACTCCCTGGTCTAATGGGTTTTACGTTTGCTTCTCACACAGGAGATGCAAGTTCGATTCCTGGCCAAGTACCAATGAGATAATTAATTTATCTTAACTACATTTTACGGACGTTCTAACGGTGATAGAAAACATCTTGAGGAAACCTGTGTCACTCCATAGCTGCGGCCTGTCACCCAAAATGCAATATTAAATAACTGGCTCAAGATGGGCACAATTGTGCCTTTACCACCCCGTATGGGTAAAGGCTATGTTGTGTGTTGAATTACCGTGAGTGGGTACTTACGGTAATTCAACAATGAAGCTAGGAAGGCGTTGGCGTACCACGGGGATAGCTGCCTGTCACCATCTGTCCCACAGCCGTCATCATGGTCCGATTAGGTCAAGAAAGAAGGTCAAAAATTACGTCAAGGAACGTACCCTTTTGGACACTGGCGCCAGTGTCTCGACCTGATTTAGTGTTTGCTATAGTAAAGTTGTAGAGCTTTATCCGGGCTCAGACAATATTGTTAACTCTATTAAATTAAGAAGTCATATGCTGATCTGGTCAGACCAGTTGTCAAATTATATAAGCTACCAATAGATGATAGTGTATGTTATTTTTAAGTAATTTTCTATGTGTTTCACTTTTAACTATGTGTTTTATATTGTGTTATATCACTTTCAACATCAATGAGGCATGCGTGTATTCAGCTCATCTTTCCCACTGGGGGCGGAGGAATTTTAATCCAAATTAACATGATATTTTATTTTGTAAAAGATCCATACTAACAACGACCGACCGGTTGTAATCATTATATTATCCGTATGCTCATATTGTCACATCAATAAATATTTCATAATCTTTCTCTTCTCTAATATAACCTTCGTACAATTTTTGAGATGTCAAAATCATTGACAGCTGTCGAAATCAGTGAGAGCTGTCAAAATCAGTGACAGCTGTCAAAATCAGTGACAGCTGTAAAAGTTTTATGAAAGTAGGAAGATTATATTCCGTGTAGTTATGCTTCTGCTACCACATCTGAAAAAACACATGTTATTGTTACTAACATTCCTATGATATGCCTCTGCCACCCTATAAAAATATCTATAAAAACTCATGTTAAATTTACGACCTTAACCGATTATGAAACAACATAATCTTTATTAATTTTACCCTTGGCTTTACACATTATCATCGGTCCTCCTCAAAATTCAATCTAATAAGAAATCGACTTACTGAGATCATGTTAAGTAAATGATCTGAGAATCCTATTTAAAAATAATCAAACTTCTTCCGATTTTGACCTATACTCAACTGGCACAAGTATAATGTGGCTTGTTCCTCCCAAAGGGATTTTGTGACGCTCTGACTAAAAGTCTAATCTAGGACCAAAGTATTTGTCAAGGTGAAGTTGTAGTTTATCGCCGGCTGAATTTCCGCAACTAGACGACTTCAATTTGCGCCTGTTTTGCACAGTGTGGGTTGGGGGCGCTACACTTACCAACCCAGCTTCTGTATAAAACCTAGCAAACCCTTGATGTTGCCAATGACTTCCTGGAGCTACCTCGGCGACCCGAGATGTGTTGCTCAGATGTGTTGCCCGGTACATGGCTAGGCCGGAACATATCAGCTGGACTCGGTTGGCTGTCTCCTCCACTTCCATGCAGGCTCTGCAGGACAGGGGGCTGTCTGTAACACCTAGAGCGTGTTAGTGTTTGTTTACCAAAGCGTGTCCAGTCATCGCTCCGGTTACCAAACGGAGCTGTCACCTCCTGTTAAGGTGAATCAAATGAGACTTATACCAATGGGATTGCGACATTTTATTAAAGAGTTCCCACGGGCATGTTCCGGATCCATCATCAGACCCTGGATAGCATCTAGGACCAGAGTCCTTATCAAGGTGAATCAACAAGCTGAAATTCGATTGGGTTGAGTCATTTTATTGAAGAGTTGCAATGCCTACCGTCGCACCATCATCAGATCAGTTCCATGAAATCAAAATATTGTGTAGTCATCAGATTTACGTAGACAAGAAAAATTTCAGCTCAATGAAAGACCGGAAGGCCGGACTCAATGACGTAGCAGGTACAACAATTGAGTAACCGGGCGAGATGAGAAGAGGGCATGGCTTATTTTTAGATCTTCAGAATTATATTGTTGATCCATTTAAAGTGCTGGGAAAATATTTTTTTATTGCATTATTTAAGTTCAGATTACTTTGCGGATTTTATAAAACTAAAAAATAAATACCGTACCCAACCTCATTCTTTCTTCTTCACGCGGATTCTGTAACGCCACAGAGTATTCAAGTATTCAAATGTCTTTATTACTGTAGATATTTACATATACTATTATTATTATTATTATTATTACTTTTATTATTATTATTATTATTATTAAACGTCATTTTTGCCCTTCTCTACATTGCACCACTGTGTGAGCAGAAGGACGTAGAAATTCCCACAGATTGTTTTTTAGATTGTTTTTTTTAACTAATACAAATAGTACAATATTAATTATTATAATAAATAAACATTAATAAATTTATACAAAATTATTAATAGCAAGCTCTGTGTTGAGTTAGAGTACCCCACACAGTCCCGTCATTTAAGTTAATCTTAAACATTGTTATATCCTTTTTCCGACAAAGTCGCTTTAACATGCTTTTTAAATTGCTCAACTGGCAATTTCAAAATCTCCAGAGGTATCTTGTTGTAGTAGAGAGTGCACTGACCCTAAAAGTATTGCTGCAGATTGTACACCGCCACAATTTTAACTCCTAAAGTTGCTAGTTCGTAGCCGACCGCAAATTCAGACGACGAGCGAGACAGCGAGCGTAGTTATCTAGTGAGTGAACGAGACAGTGACCGCATTAGATACCTACCACTGTCACGCTCATTCGCGTGGTAAATACGCTAGCTCTCTTGCTCACACACTCACGCGACACGTCGTCTGCAATTTCGATCGGCTACGAATTGGACGAAATTGGACCATGAAATTTAAAAAATTTAAAAGGCAACAAACAAATACAATACGTTATGCAGTACAATTAAGAAGTTACATATTAAGAAGGTAAGTATTTGATTTGTAACACTAACCTGATTATATAGTTGAAGAGAAATACATCAATCAGCAGTCGATAATCCAAACGAGATGTTTAGTAATGTAGCAGTAGATATTTTCCCCGATCATTCTAAGAGAAACAGAAGACAAAATTAATTTCATGAATTATTCAATCGTTCAATATCGCCGAGAGGGAACTTTTGTAGCTGTTATAGGTATCTGCTAATATAATCGAAAGAAAGTGAATAAGATAATTCGATTCACTGCTAATACATTCCAAAAGGGGTTGGTTAGTACTGGGATGATATATTTTATCGGGATAGACTCCTGATGAATATACATTTTTCAGATAGTTTTCTTGAAAAAATATGTTTGGTAGAATGCGTATATTATACATAGACATACAGAACTATCTGTCATTAAGAAGCAATATTAATATTCTACTTCATAGTAAGTGAAAGACAAATGTCCTATTAACATTCTAGATATCTACAATAAGTCTTGCCTTTGAACGAAAAGCAATCTATTGGTGACGACCACAATAACATGAATACTGTGTCAAGAAGAGAATACTATTGCCACTTATAATAATAGACTTGGGCTATTTTCCAGCAACTTTGCTTTAACGATAATTGCATACTGCCTTGACTACCTTTAAGGGAACTGCCAGGATAAGGAGCGGGCTACAGAACTTATAGGGCGAGTGAACAGAGGAAGTTTTTGTAGAGGACATTTCAAGGCACTTGTATTTCATTTATGTTTTACATTTTTATGCAAGCCGTGGGAACCATAAACAGCGAGGACACACGCATATAAACATCCAAGACCTGGGGTTTTCATCTTTTCCCCCAGCAGGGATTCAAACCCGGTAGCTCTTGCTTGGGAGTCTCAGCCTCGAACGCGCAACGCCAAAGAGGTCGTGTTGTTCAATTAGCACTCGTGTTGTTAACGACATGGTGCTTTTTTTGTCAACCACTTCTTGTGAGATACGGAATTTTAATAGCTGATAAATAAAAATACCCTCGTACATGCGTTTTCTCATTTTGTTGCGGGTTGCGCCCGTACTTAGCCAATTATTTTATGAATATAAGGTATTTTTTAAATAAATAATAAATAAAATAAATGTTGCCCATTAATATCCCCACCGAGGGAAAATCTTTCAAAATGAGAATAATCACCACCTAACGTCAAAATGGTATCTTGAAAATCACTCTATACGACTCTAACACAATGTGCATGGTATCCCAGACAATACTATCAAATTAAATTTCCTCCAGTCGGAATTCTCAAAGGACCCTATAGTGAGCAATATCTTAAGCGATCGCTGTTCACATAAAAGGGAATGTGGTCATCGCAGTTTCCATCGTTTTCCCGTCTTATTGCAGTAGGTCAGTTGGTAGGAGCGGAGAAAAATTACTCCTTAATACCGACTTTGCGACGGTGAATCGGCAGATCGGCAAATCGGTATCATTCTGGTTGCTCCTAACACCAAACTTGCAATGGTGAATCACAGGATTACCCTGTAGTTTGGTCAGAGTTATGTCCAAAGAGTACGGCGTGGACGATGTCGTGATGGCAATTCAGTTTTATTGTCTTCCTTTTTTTCGACATCGCGGTTTTCACCGGAGCTTTCAAGGGTCAATGCATCTCTACTACAACAAGATAGGTACCTCTGGAGATCTTGAAATTGCCATTTGAGCAATTTAAAAACCATGTTAAAGCGACTTTGTCGAAAAAGGATATTACAATGTGCAAGATTACTTAAATGAAGGGACTATATGGGGTTAATCTGGCTCAACACAGACCTTGCTGTTGATTATTTTGTAATTATTTATTCCTGCTTATTAATTATGATATAATGATATTAAGTATAAATATGTATTAGTTAAGCACAAGCAATTTTTAAAAGAGATCTAAAAATCAATCTGTGGGAGTTTCTACGCCCTTTTTCTCCCACAGTGGTCCAATGTAGAGAAGTGGCAAAAAATGACGATTGCTAAGTATATGTAAATATCAACAGTAATAAAGACATTTGGAATTTGGAATTTGGCTGAGACTTCGACAGGAGTTTTCAGGCTAATTTACTAGAAGAGGGTGAGGTACAGACTTTTACTTTCATAAAGATTGTCATAAATCTTTCCCTTCCTCGATTTTGTCAAACATCTATGTATATATGTTTAATCTTTTCGACTATTGGGTTTAAAAGGCTTGCTTCTCACGCAGGAGATGAACGCTTGAATCCGGTGCTGACCAACTACCAATGAGACAATTCATTTATCTTATGTACATCATCAGACGTTCCGTGTTTCGAGAGCTCCCGGATACTATCGGTACTTGATCGTAGTAACCGAAAAATTCCACTCCATCAACCCACACTGTGCCATCTTTGTCGAGTATGACTCAATCTTATTCCTATCCGGGTAGAAGCCTGCGCCTTGGTGGAGATATTAATGGGCTAAATTTGTTATTATGTCTATTGAAGTTGTATATATTTGAAATTTTTCAAAATAAATCAAACAAAGGGTCTTAAAACTCCTATCACGGTAAACTCAATAAATCCCGTTAGTATACTTAATTTAGTACGGTAAGTATTCATACTAACCACTGATATTTGGTGAATATAATAAAAATAGCCAAAATCAGTCCGATTAACTGCTTTAACCGGTTATTAATAATACTCACCAAGAGGCTTTTGTAAAAGTAACAAAACACCATTTTTTTTCTTAATCAAATATGGTTTATAAAAGATATAAAACAAATAGTTCTTCTTAATATTGTCTGTTCATAATGCACGGGATGTTTATTATATAGATGTAAAATATTTTATCTACACACGTATCATAAACCCTCTTTACTGCGTCCAAAAACAGCACGTTACGAACACTGCGACGAAATGGTAAAAACTCATTTCTTATCTGAATATTGATACATTATTACCATAATGTATCAATATTTCGACATATTATGACATTCAAATTTTGAACGTCGACGCCCGCCTGCGAGCTGCCCCTAATTTGTCTGTGAATTTGGTACTACTGAACAAGCTAAACAAGGGCATAGCAATAATCAATGCCACAATGTCGGTCGAACATGCGGTTCCTAAACACATCAAAGAGAAATTATGATATGTGTGTAGATAAACTAGGTATGAAACTGTACATAATTAGGCATCACAACTCTCGAATTTGAATGCCCTCCATTGTGTATCAGTCACATAAACTACTATTATGTGTAGTTAAGTTTATGTTTTTTAGTATTTTTGTTGTTGTTACATGTTCAAACTAACACAAAGGAGAAAGGAAGCATCGCTTCGCTCACCCCCTTTACCCTTCACCTAAACTGCAACAGTGTTTTGCCCTGCAATTACCAGTGCAAATCAGTAGTAATCATATTCACAACGGACGTGTGGTGATTATATATACTAAACTAAGTTAATGTCATAAATCTAGCTGTGTCAATTTTATATTTCAGCCATCGATATTATTACATTACAAAGGCTGCTGATAGAGGTGGTTCTTTAATCTTAGTATAAAAAATAAATAAGGTGAAACAACGGAAAGATATTCTTGCACTTACTGTTGAAAGACAAATAGAGGTATCCTGTGTTGAGTTAGATAGCCATATTACTGTTTGTGTCTACAGACCTCCGAGGGATGAACAAGGCCATTGAAATTTCGAAACATTTGAGAAAATTATGCAGGAAGCCCTTACTATAACCAATGTAATAACCACATAATAACATAACAAAGTTTATAATTTGTGGCGATTTTAATGTAGATTTGTTTGTAGGGAACAATGCAACAACGATTAATAATTTTATTGAAATCATTTAATTTATGCCATGTGTGTGTCTAGAGCCGACTATAATTACACTTATCAGCCAAACTTGCTCAGATAACGTTTTGGTTACTGTGAATTCACAAGTAATAATTGAATTAACTGCTTACCATCCGATCACACCGATCAAACAGTTTCATTCCCAATTGCTAGTAAGAATAAGACTAATCCATCATTTTATTGCCCTATTACATCCCATAGAGTAGAGACGTATACGAAAAACTTAGATATAAATTTGCAGTACCGGATTTTAGTAAACAGAACCCAAACAAAATCTACTCAGACTTCTTCCACATTATTCAAACAGAATTCAATAAAGTTTTTAAATTAAAGGAAGTCAGTGACTACAACGGTGAATCTAAATTAAATGACTAAGCAACTTTTAGCATTTGTAAAAGTAGAGTTATCTTGTACCATGACCTTTATGAACAAAAAACCTATAACTTTGATAGAAAATTTCATGACTATGTTAAAAAATATTTAAAAAACTTTCAAGATGGTTTGCAGAACTGCAAAAATTTTACACATTAATAAAAAAATACAAATATCAAATTATAGAATGAAAACAGTTTGGTTGAAAACAGTGAAATATTTGAAATGATTAAACTCAATCAAATGCTTTCACACTTCAACCGTACAAAACAACTCAACGCCAAACAATACAGTTTCACTATGGGTAATTCGACTACGGTTACAGGTTACCCTTATATCTCATATTTATTCCGCATGTGAGGCCGCACAGGATGCTTTCGGATTTTCCAGCGATCTGTTGACGGCATTTGATTATGTTGATCATAATACGCTATTAATGAAATTAAATAATTACGAATTATTGATCAAGAAGGCATTATTGGCTGTCAACTCAAAAGCTGTAGGCGATGACAAAATTTGCCTTAAAATGCTAGTGTTGATCCTAGAAGAACTATTGCCTGCTATCACACATATTATTAACTTTTCTATATCAAATGGCGTCTTCCCCACAGTGTGGAAAAGAGCGCTAGTCATCCCATTACCTAAAACTCCCTGTCCCGCCTCTTTCAAAGAGTATCGCCCCATTTCAATCCTGCCCATCCTCTCCAAAGTCATTGAGACCATTGTCCATAAGCAGCTCTCCTATCACCTTTCCTCCAACAATCTTCTAAACACTTTCCAGTCAGGATTCAGAACGGGACATAGCACCGTCACGGCTTTGCTGAAAGTCACAGATGACATCCAACTAGCCATGGACTGCAAACAGCTTTCCGTCTTAGCTTTATTTGACTTCAGTAGTGCCTTCAACGGCGTAGATTTCGACATTCTCATTGAGGTCCTTAGATCCCTGAACGTCTCCTCTTCATCTGCCAGCTGGTTTGACTCTTATTTGAGGGATCGGCAACAGCGTATCAGGTCGGAGGAGACTTCCACTGAATGGTGTGACCTCTTTACAGGCGTCCCTCAAGGCGGTATACTTTCTCCACTCCTATTCTCGATTTTCATTAACTCCATCTCGGATGTCATGTCTTCCTCATATCATCTTTATGCTGATGATCTCCAGATATATCGCCACTTTTCTCCTAATGATGTAAATTCTGCTGTGGAGAAACTAAACGCTGATCTTGAGGGTGTAAAAAGCTGGGCTTCATCCTTCGGACTCCTGGTTAACCCGAGTAAGTCCCAGGTTATGATTATAGGTACAAGATATTCTCTAAAACTGTTACAGCAACAGCCTATTCCAGTTGTCATTTTCAATGGTACCACCACCATGTATAGCGATAAAGCTAAAAACCTGGGTCACATCTTCGATAACCAGCAGTCCTGGTCATTTCATGTCAACGAGGTCAGTCGACGAGTATTTGCTACTTTTCACTCTCTCAGGAGACTTCAATACTTTTTGCCTCGACAGACAAAAATCACTCTCGCTCAGTCTCTTCTTCTACCCCTCATCGATTATGCTGATGTCTGCTGGGTCAGTGCTAACGAAGAATTACTGAACAATCTTGAACGACTTCAAAATCTTGGGATTCGGTTTATCTTCGGGCTGCGCAAATACGACCATGTATCACAGCATTGCAAAGAGTTAAAGTGGCTTCCGATCCGTCTTCGTCGGGCTTCTCACATCCTTTACCTCCTCTACAACATTTTGCGGAATCCACGCTATCCAACCTTCCTACGAGACCGTTTTCAATTTGTTTCTTCCAGCAGGCCTCGGTTTCTATACTCCAGCCAGCAGTTTCTATACTCACGACCCCACAACATAACACCGCAACTTACGAGCACGGGTTTAGACTCCAGGCCATTCGGTTGTGGAATGCACTCCCCTGCACCATCAGGGATAGTCCTACTCTCAATATCTTTAAAAGTCGTGTGAAGAAGCACTTCCTATCTCTTTAGAAATATAGGTAGTATTTGTGTATTTATAATTTATTTATGTATATATATTTAATATTTATTTATATTTAGGATGTATATTTTATGTATGTAGTTTATTGAGTTGTAATTTAAGGTATGTTGTACACATCGGTCTACCCGTGCTCTGTGAATAACCTATCTTATCCTGACATGGTTTGCTGGAAGAGATCTCTTGTTAGAGATAAGCTCGCCTTTGTGCACTATTTTAATATATATCTTGTCAATATAATTATTTGTGTGCAATAAAGAAATTATGAATTATGAATTAAGAAATATAGCGTTGGATCTACTAAGATCATATTTAAGCAATAGAATTCAAAAGGCAGTAGTCAACGGCGTTAAATCTGATGGATCGGGTGTAAAAATTGGCGTTCCACAAGCTTCCATATTAGGCCCTTTCTTATTCCTGGTATATATTAACAATCTGCATTTCATGGTAGAGAAATTGACTAATATAGAATTGTTTGCTGATGATACTTCAATGGTCTTCAAAATTGAAAGAAACAAATTAGATTTTGATGATGTTAATGGTGAATTGGTTCACAGTTATTAATTTATTGATAAACGCTAGTAAAACCAAGTGTTTCAAACTCTCACTTACAAATGTCAGGCAAGTAGGGACCAGTTTAGTTTTAGACAGCAACACGTTAGAAGTCGTAAATGAAACAAAGTTTCTTGGAACAACTATTGATAGCAAAATGCAGTGGGGTCATAAATGAATTAGCTAGTGAATTACAGACAACATCAGACAAATCACGGATGTGGCTACATCTAGGCCAGTATATTTTTGTTACTTTAATAATGTCTTGTCATATGGTATCTTGTTTTGGGGGTTATTGAAACTTTTTTATTTTATAGAAAAGAGCTATCCGAGCAATTTATGATTTAAAACGAACAGACTCCTTAAGAAGGCTTTTAAAAGAAATTGAAATACTATTTGTAGCTAGTCAATTTATTTTCGAAAATATAATGTATGTACGCAAGAACCTTACAACATTTTCCAACCTTAGCGATAGCTGTCATATTTACCTAATAAATAATCACAGACTATTTGCGCCCCGGTTTAGACTCGCGAAGGTTAGCAATTCTTTCAAGGGTCAGTGCATTCTCTACTACAATAAGATACCCCTGGAGATTTTGAAATTGCCATTTGAGCAATTTAAAAAGCATGTTGAAGCGACTTTGTCGAAAAAGGTATATTACAATGTTCAAGATTACTACAAGGACGGGACTGTATGGTTAATCTAGCTCAACACAGACCTTGCTGTTATTAATTTTGTAATTATTTATTCCTGCTTATTAATCATAATCATTAATATTGTAATATTTGTATTAGTTAGTTAGTACAACCAACTTTTGAAAGAGATCTAAAAATCAATCTGTGGGAGTTTCTACGACCTACTCCTCCCACAGTGGTCCAATGTAGAGAAGAGGCCAAAAATGACTATTCCTAAGTATATGTAAATATCTAAAGTAATAAAGAACTTTGATTTTTATAGGAAAGTATGAATAAGAGCAATGAAAAAGTTCCACCCACAAAATGTCGACAAACACCTTTATAACTCCTAAGACATAGAAATAGAACCATGAACACAATATTTACGTTTTTAATTGGTAATATTCTGATGCGCTGTTAAATGTACTTCAGTATTGCAGACGGCGTCATTAAGCTAGCTTTTCCCGTTTAGGAGTAATTTGGTGCTGTGTCACTGGAACTTTTTCATTGCTTGTCAGTGTATTATAACCAAATCATTTTCTTGAGCAAAGCTATATATAGAAAAGATAAAACTTATGTTTACTTTGGCAAACAATTCATTTATTTTTTTGCCGTATTCAAATCTCGGGTCGACGGTTTTACTAAACGTGGTTTTTATTATTTCTGAAGAAGTACTTAACCAGTCGCCTGTGGCGGCCATTTTGTAAATTTCGCCGTATCGGTGTGTCCCGGAACGGTATACGCACACACCAGGACTTTTGAGCGCCGATGGTTAGTTTTCGTCGAAATTCTCCTATTCTAGTTAGAATTAGGGATAATTCTTATTAGAATAACACTCTAATTCGAATTCATTACCATTTTTCCTTTCCACAACGCCTTTATTTCAGTTTGATTACAGCTAATATGTATTACTTAATATGAAGCACCCTATGTTCGATTCAAAATCGATACTCGATCGATGGTTTCGGAACGGCCATTTTGAATTTGAAGTTGCTGCCAACTGTTAAATAATAGACGTGCGTCCTGTACAACCATTTATTACCAGACTAACATGTCAGTGCGCTGCTTTGCGCACCTACCCTACTATCACATACATAACACCTCCACCCTTATTAACAAAAAAATACAAATATAATCTAAACCTCATTTAGAGTACTCTAAAGGAAAATGTAACAAAATAGAATAAGAACATATCTAAGACAATCGTACTTAATAGAAAACACAATTATACTGAGTATAAACTTAAGTACTAAAAATATTCACCGAAACCAAAGCGCACAGGTGGCTTGCGAGTTCGCTTAGAATCACATGGTTCCCTGTTCGCTGACACACTGGGCTCATACACCGGCGGCCCGGCTTCCGCTGCTGCTGGCTCGACTTCCCTCTGCGGTGAACTCTCCACTCTACTCTCCTCTAAGCTGTCGGTACCCCGTTCCTGTTCCTCGCCTCCGGTCATGGGAAACGTTAACGACTTGCGGTTTTGTCTACAGTCCACTATGTTTGGCCTGCTTACTACAAGGGCTACTTCCCTATTAGTAATATCGTGATCTAGTTGCCGGGTAACCCTGTGTTTTAGTTGATTGACATGCCTGTGTATCTCGGTTCCATAAATAGATTTAATTGTGTAATTCGTATTACCATTTCTTTTCATTACCGTGCCCGCTAGCCATTTATCCGTACCCCTGTATTCTCGATACCATACTTGCGCACCCGGCTCGAGTTGACGATGTGTACCGCCCGCTATCTCTTCACTACGCGCTTGACGAGCGGCTACTCTCGTTTCTCGTTCTGGTTTCAGTACATCTAGTCTCATACGGAGGTTTCGGCCCTGTAAGATTTTTGCTGGACTATCGCCGATGGTAGCATGTTCGGTATTTCTATACGCCAATAAGAACCTACATAAAGCTGTATGCACGTCTACATTTTGTTTATATGCCTTTTTAATAGCACGTTTACAGATTTTAACCGCGCTTTCCGCAGCTCCGTTGGAAGCCGGATGATAAGGAGCGCTAAAAATGTGTTCTATACCGTTATGTGTTAAAAACATTTGAAATTCTGAGCTAGAAAATGGCGGGCCATTGTCACTGACGATTTGTTTTGGTAAGCCAAACTTGGCCCACAAGTCTCTTAGCGTAGCTATAACTGCTGATGCTGTGGTTCTTTTCATTCTAATGGCTTCAATCCATTTTGAACATGAATCGACCACCACTAAATACGTCACACCCTTAATGGGTCCGAGAAAATCTAAGTGTAGTCGCGACCAGGGCCGGGACGGCCACGGCCATGAGTGCAAGACGTGGCCGGGCGGCGCGTCTGCCACGGCGGCGCACACCGCGCACGCACGGCACTCTGCCTCCACCGCCTCGTCTATCCCCGCCCACCAAACATAGCTACGAGCTAATGATTTGGTTTTTACTATTCCCATATGTGGGTCGTGTAGCTCTGTGATTACTTTTTTCCTACATGCGGCTGGTACTACTATGCGGTGACCCCACATGACACATCCTAGTTCACTGTAGAGCTCGGTTTTTCTGTTAAAGTAAGGTTTTAGATCCCTTATTTCCACCTCTGATGGCCAACCATCACTAATGTAACTCAGAACACGACTGAGGATAGGGTCACTACGAGTCTCTCTTCTAAGAACATTGTAATCTAGCAACAGAGCGTCTGTTGCAAAATGCAAATAAGTTTGTTCTGGAATATCTTCCTTTTCAGATGCTACCTCATCTTTCTGTGATTTAATTAGTCGCGACAAAACATCGGCGGTGTTCTTATCCGTCTTAATGTACTCGATTGCAAAATCATACGCTGAGAGCTTAACTGCCCAGCGTTGCAAACGACTGGCTGCTGCACTAGGAATGCCAATATTCGGTCCGAATATGCTCACGAGCGGCTTATGGTCGGTGCGCAGCACAAATTTCCTGCCATATAAGTATTGGTGGAACTTGTCAATCGCGAACACAATCGCCAAGGCCTCTTTGTGGATTTGACTATAGTGAACCTCGTGAGTGGTCAATGACCTTGAAGCGTACGCGACGACGCGTTCGTGTCCGCAGCCGCCGCCGCTGCCGCCCGCCGGCGACGGCGTGCGCTGCGCCAGCACGGCGCCGAGCCCGCGCGAGCTCGCGTCCACCGTCAGCACGGTCTCCATGCCCATGTCGAAGTGAACGAGCGTCTTTGTACTAATGAGTAGCCTCTTTACTGTCTCAAAAGCTTCATTCTGTTCCATGCCCCATTCCCAATAACAATCCTTTTTTAAAAGCTTGTAAAGAGGTGATAAATATGCACTTAATTTATCTATGAATTTACCGTAGAAATTCACCATCCCTAAGAATGATTTTAACTCTGTTACGTTTCTTGGGTGGGGCATTGTTGTGATAGCCTTCACCTTTTCAGGGTCCACCCGAACCCCGTTTTCGTCTATAATGAACCCTAGGTACCTTACTTCTTTTGCTAGGAATTCGCATTTAGACTTTTTAATTTTTAAACCATTTTTTTCTAAAATCTCTAAGACTTCTTTGATTGATTGTAAATGGCTTTCTAAGTCTTTGTTTTTAATCAATATATCATCATAGAACACTACAACACTTGGTAAGTTACTAAACAAATTTACCATAATTTTCTGAAAAATTCCGGGACTGGATGATAATCCATATACGAGTCTAGAATACTTGAATAGCCCCCTGTGTGTGTTTATGACTGTAAACTTCTTTGAATCCTCCGATAATTCAATCTGATTATAGGCTTGAGAGAGGTCTAGCTTCGTAAATAATTTATTCCCACTTAGATGACTAAACAAATCCTCCATTTTTGGAACCGGGTATCTGTCAATCTCTAAAACTTTGTTCAGGGTTACCTTATAGTCGGCACATATTCTCAAACCACCGTCGGCTTTGTTTACCACGACCAGCGGCGTGGCCCAGTCGGAGTGGGTGACCGGCTCGACAACTCCGGCCCGTAGCATGCCGTCCAGCTCGGTGTCGACGCGCTCGCGCAGCGCATACGGCAGCGGCCGCGCGCGACAGTAGATAGGTACCGCGCCCTCGCGCACACTCAGCGCGGCACAGCCCCCGGTGTATTTACCCAATGTGCCGTCGAACAACGATTCATGTCTGGAAATAATATTACCTATAATTTTCTGATTGTTTGATTGATCATCCGATATAACATTGTTGTTTAGCAGGTTAACTTTATGCATTTTAACAGGTATATTCAATTCCGCTAACCATTGCCTACCCAACAGATTTGTGGTTCCCCTGTTCATTACATACAAGTCTAGCGTTTTCGTTTTATTTTCATAACTGACGACGACTTCTATGTACCCCAAGGGCTGAACTGTCGATCCGTCATAAAACTTTAGGGTCAAATTACAGGAATTTAACTGCAAGTTGCTAAATAGTTCGTCATAGACATTTCTACCAATACAAGATAACGCCGATCCAGTATCGACCTCCATTGCTAACAAACGATTTTCAACCATAATATCCATACACACCGGTTTATATTTGCTTAACGCCATCTGGTACATAGGCTGTTCTTCTTCGCTGTCAACATCCGTATGTGTGATATTGGTGTCATCATCGCAAAACATCTCTCCTTGCTCTTCTAACGAGTGAAATGAAGCATGAGCCCGCTCCCGGCCCCCTCTCGCTGCACCGCGCGCCCCGCGCCCCGCGCCTCTGGACCACGAGCCTCGACCGCCGCCGCCGCCGCCGCCGCCGCTGGTGCTCGCTCCACGCCCGATCATGCGGCCTCCGCGTGATGATCTTGTTTCAAAACTACCGGCTGTTCCCGCCGTTTGTCCCCGCCGTCTCGAATGGTTGTACTCCATATTCCTGGATCTTCTGGGACACATCCTCCTCAAGTGACCGATTTCTTGACAAAGGCTGCACACGTAATCTTTATATACACAGTTGCTACCTTGATGTCTGCTGTCTCCGCATCTTGTACATTCGCCGTAATTTAACTTATGCATTCTTTCTGCCAGCTCCACAGCGCCCCGCTCCACAGCATTTGCGTCTCTTTCAGCAGCTTCCAATGATAAGGCCAAAGAAACAGCTCGAGTATACTGTAACTTGTCCTCCGCGAATAGTCTTTGCCGAATTATCTCGCTTTTCAACCCACAAACCAGCTGATCTCGAAGATTTTCATCTAGGGCCGATCCAAACTCGCAAAATCTTGACAGTTTTTTAAGCTCCGTCACATACTCGGCAATTGACTCGTTACTGAGTTGTCGACGTTGACGGAATTTGTAACGTTCCGCCAACTCCGATGGTTTTGGCTGCAGGTGGACAGCCAATAACTCCACGGCCCGTTGGTAGTTTAACGCTGATGGCTTCGTAGGGCTAGCCAACGTAGCCAA
The DNA here is from genome assembly GCA_949825045.1 of Argyresthia goedartella. Classification (NCBI taxonomy): domain Eukaryota; kingdom Metazoa; phylum Arthropoda; class Insecta; order Lepidoptera; family Argyresthiidae; genus Argyresthia; species Argyresthia goedartella. The sequence goes on along the minus strand of OX463812.1, from coordinate 25,239,438 downwards.
AAGTTCATACGCGTCCTCGCCCATCACCGAAATTAATGTCGGTAGTTGAAACTCCGCTGCCACTTTGTTAACCAAGAAATAACTCTCCAGTCTTTCCACATAGCTAGACCAATTCCCGGTCTTTACAGCAAACTCCCGAACCTTCCCGACTGACATTTTGCTAATCAACACTGCAAATACACTGCACAGATAGTTAATATTTTGTCCGTTTGATAGTTCGTATTTGTTTTTCCGCGTTCGCCACTGTTAAATAATAGACGTGCGTCCTGTACAACCATTTATTACCAGACTAACATGTCAGTGCGCTGCTTTGCGCACCTACCCTACAATCACATACATAACACCAACCTAGCAGTTTTTGACAACTGACAGACGAAAAGCCCCCGCAATGTGACGCGTATTGATTTGGGCATTGAAATTAAATCGTAAGCCATCTGGAATTGTATTCGGGCTCCCCTCAGGATTGTCTATATAGCTGAGTGTATTGTGGTTCCTCGAACCAGATAAAGTTCGCATTTACGTAACATAACCTGTGTTGGAACACTGTGTTCGTCGAAGCTGGCCTTACAGCCATACCTGGTTGGCTGAAGAACCTGTCTACCAAGAAGAGCCTAGGGTGCACCCAGGCCTTGCAGAGAGACAGGAGTTTGACGGGAACGAAGCACAGACCAGGTCAGATAGAATCTATTTACTTTAGCTCGGTGAATCGCCGACGTTCTTGCTTCTTGGCATCTGATAGCTACGCTACCTCGTAGCTATGGGCCCCTGCGAGGTCATTGGGTGCCGAGAGGCCTGAACATTTTGGTAGCAAGAGCGTGGTTTCCTGAGATTTGCAGCCGTCAAGGGCTCCAGGAACCCACGATTTGGGACTATCAATCTGTAGGTATAGGCGGTTATTAGCTAACTTGGTGTTGTTCCTGTATCCACATAGATTGGTAGTATTGTAAGCTATAGGTCTATTGCTGGTAGTAGATAGACAGATATTGAATTGAAATTTGCATTGAAGTACCAATTACCAGTTAGTCAATCTATTAGTGGTCTAGTAATGCTAATGAATGTTTGGTTAACATAGGTAGTTACATCTATTGATAGCAGGCTATGACATTGTTTTCAGTTTATAGCAATTTATAACTTGAACTAATATTGACTATCTGTGTGTGTTATATGATATAGGGAAACTAAATTGTATTACAGAATTTATATAGATATAAAACTCGGTTTCTATTGTTTAAGGAAATCAACATTGTTTAAGTTATAGTTTAGGGTTCCCTCGTTTGGGTTGTAGACTGGAGGGTCCAATATAATTGAGTTACTGCAAATTGTGAGTAAGTATCGTTCCGATCATGTCGTTATCTGAAATACAGAAGGGTGTTTCTAAGGAACTCAGATGGTTTTCCTCCGCACACGGTCTGATAGACCGTTTAGATAGGCATGATGTGGTATTGGAGCGGTCTATGGACGTTAAGGAACGCTACAACAGGGTGCTCGAATTGTCCGCGCAGGCGGAATCAGTTGATGGTTGCGCACCTGACAGGCTGTCACGGTTGCTAGGGGATGTCGACCAGTGTATGGAGATGGCAGCTGCTATCACGCAGAAGGCTGCGGACATACGTAGGCAGCGCGAGTCCAGCCATGGTGGTGACATTGAAGCACCTCTGCCGCATCAGGGATCGGGGACCAGGTTACCCGTTATAACTATGCCTACTTTTGACGGAGTGTCCGGTGAATGGATGAGCTTCATCAATCTGTTCGACAGTTTGGTGCACATGCGATCGGACATTACCAAGTCTGTCAAAATGGCTCAGCTGGTGGCAGCATTGAGGGGTGAGCCCAGGGAGCTGGTCGCTCATTTGACAGTTACGGAGGGTAACTATGAAACGGCCAGGCAATTGTTGGTCAGACGTTACCACAACAAACGGAGGTTGGCCGATGCCCAACTGAACCGTTTGTTTAGCATCCCGGTTGTGAACAAGGTCGGGGCCATACAGACGGAGGTTTTGAACCCGTTGTTGTCCGTCACCAAGGCCCTAGAGAATCTTGGACTTCCGGTTGGTGAATGGTCGTACCTACTGCTGTATATTGTACTTTCCCGCCTACCCGCTGACGTGCAGACTCGTTTCGAACAGTCTCACGGGAGGTCGGCCGAGGACCTGCCCGCCTTCTCCGACTTGGTCGGATTTTTGGAAGAGGAGGCTCGACGGGCAGAGAATTTGGGGTTGACGGTCACCCATCCTTCGGAGCCACAGAGAGCTGCCGGGAGCGCTGTGAGTAGGGGCCCTCCGACGAGGAAGGACCGCACCAACCGGCAGTCGTATGGGACTGTGAGTGCATTGACCCCACATAGTGAGACCTGCCCATGTTGTAGGCAGATTGGCCATGCTGTGGCCAATTGCAATAAGTTCGGGGAACTTAGGGTTGAGGGACGGCGCCGGATGGCCAAGCAGCGGGGCTGGTGTTTCCTGTGCCTCGGGCCACACATGGCTAGGGACTGCACGCGCACAAAATTGTGCGGATATTGTGGTGGGGCCCACAACAATCTGTTGTGCATGAACCGGTCCGGCCAACAGCCACCACAGGGCCGTACCCAGGGTGACACGGCATGGGGCCCTGAGAATTCGTTTGCGACTCGGAGCGCAACTCAGGGGCCAATGTCCCCACGTGCACAGGGCGGTACTAGGGTGCAGGGCCGCACTCAGGGTCATCACATGGGGGGCCCTGAGTTTTCGGTTGCGACTCAGCATCCGACTCAGCGGGCAATGGGGCCACAAGCACGCAGCCACCCAGGGGTGCAGGGCCGCACTCAGGGTCATCACATGGGGGGACCTGAGTTTTCGGTTGCGACTCAGCATCCGACTCAGCGGGACATTGGGTATGTTGAGCAGGCCGTAACGGGCGGGTGGCATGGGACACCTTCGAGCTATGCGGATGCGGCTCGGACGCCGCCTCAGTTGTCGCCCCGCTCGTCGCCTCGTCCTCGTCAGTCGCATGTGATGTCCCCCCCGCTCATGGAGCGGCCACGGTTGAATTCACGCCCACAACCCTTCGGGGGGCGTCGTAGGGTGACAATGGAACCGGCGCGTGGGCCATTTGTACAATGGGACCCTCTGGCGTATAGCTGCCTACCTGATCGGTTACAGGCACAGTGGGGCCCCGGGGGCCCTCGCTAGGAATTTGCGGCCCAACAATTTGTTGTCCCCCAACCGGAGACGGTGGTGTTACCGATCGCCTCTGTGCTTGTTTGGGATTTGGCGGGCAACCCAACATACGTTCGCGCCCTATTAGATTCTGGAGCTCAGGGCTGCATTGTATCGAATGATTTAGCGAAATGGTTGGGCCTCAATATAATTAATGTATCGCTGCCGAGGAAATTGGTCCCTGCTGGGGATTACAGGGCAACCCTTCACGGGTTTTGTGATGCCTCTGAACGAGGGTTTGCGGCAGCGGTTTATTTGCGAACCGTCACCTCCACCGGGGAGGTCGACGTGCGTTTGGTTTTGGCAAAAAGTAAGGTAGCGCCTATTCGGACAAGGATGACGATTCCAAAATTGGAACTGTCCGGGGCTGCTCTTTTGAAAAAACTTTTGAATCACACTCTAACAGTGTTGCGTGGGTCAGTGGTTTTGGAGGATACGGTGTACGCGTGGACGGACAGCCAGATTGTTTTGTGCTGGCTGAAGGCTTCGGTCCATAACTTAGAGGTTTTTGTTGCGAACCGTGTCTCCCAGATTGTGTCGTCTGAGGTCCCACTGACCTGGAGACATGTACCAGGAGAATTGAACCCGTCTGATTGTGCATCCAGGGGATGTCGGGCTCCTGAACTCGTAAGACACCATTTGTGGTGGGGACCACCCTGGCTTGCCAGGAGACAATCGGACTGGCCCCACAGCCATGTAGTAGTATCTTCGGATCATGGCCCCAGAGCGGCCGTGCATGTTACCCAGAAGGCTGAGGACCCTGACGCCGGGTTTCTTCTGGACCGGTATAGCTCATGTGTGTTTGTTTGTTTATCCACCAAGGCGGTACATCTCGAGCTCGTTGCTGATCTCTCGACAGAGGCTTTCATTGCTTGTTTGGATAGGTTTGTTTCTCGAAGGGGACTTCCAACTTTGATCCGCTCTGATAACGGCACTAACTACGTCGGTGCGGAACGATACTTACGAGAGATAGTCAACTTTTTGAATGTAAATAAGGTGGATATTGGAACGGCCCTCTCCCGTCGGGGTATACAGTGGACCTTCAGCCCACCGAGTTGCCCCCACTGGGGTGGGATTTTTGAGGCCGTAGTTAAGTCAGCGAAGACGCACTTAGGGCGTATAGTAGGTCAGACCGCGCTGACTTTTGAGGAGCTCGCGACATTGTTTTGTAAGATCGAGGCCGTTCTCAATTCGCGACCGTTGTGTCCGCTCAGCTCGGATCCAAATGACCTGGAGGCTCTGACCCCAGGCCATTTCTTGATAGGACAGCCACTTAACGCGTTGCCCGAGCACCCCTTCGAGGGTGTGAAATTGTATCGGTTGTCAAGGTATCAGATGTTGCAGCAGTTTACTCAGAATTTCTGGAAGCGTTGGTCGCTCGAGTATCTGCATATCTTACAACAGCGCCTTAAGTGGACTGACAAAACCAGCCCCCCTAGTGTTGGTGACCTCGTGCTGGTTAAGGATGCTAACCTACCGCCACTACGTTGGCGCAGGGGGCGCATTGTTAACTTGTTCCCTGGCAAGGACGGGACCCCCCGGTCTGCAGAGGTTCTAGTAGGAGGCTCGGTTTTAAAACGAGCGGTAGCAACGTTGTCTCGGCTGCCCGTAGATTAAGGGACAGGTGGGTGCCTGTCCGGGCGGGTGATTGTTCGATTCAAAATCGATACTCGATCGATGGTTTCGGAACGGCCATTTTGAATTTGAAGTTGCTGCCAACCTAGCAGTTTTTGACAACTGACAGACGAAAAGCCCCCGCAATGTGACGCGTATTGATTTGGGCATTGAAATTAAATCGTAAGCCATCTGGAATTGTATTCGGGCTCCCCTCAGGATTGTCTATATAGCTGAGTGTATTGTGGTTCCTCGAACCAGATAAAGTTCGCATTTACGTAACATAACCTGTGTTGGAACACTGTGTTCGTCGAAGCTGGCCTGCCAGCCATACCTGGTTGGCTGAAGAACCTGTCTACCAAGAAGAGCCTAGGGTGCACCCAGGCCTTGCAGAGAGACAGGAGTTTGACGGGAACGAAGCACAGACCAGGTCAGATAGAATCTATTTACTTTAGCTCGGTGAATCGCCGACGTTCTTGCTTCTTGGCATCTGATAGCTACGCTACCTCGTAGCTATGGGCCCCTGCGAGGTCATTGGGTGCCGAGAGGCCTGAACACCCTACGTAGTACTTATTTCTGTATTATTAAAAAAAAACAAGATTAAAGCCTAAAGTTTGGTTTAATTTATGCGTTTTAATGTGTAGAACTACATATAATACAAACACAGATAGCCTTCATACATTTTTTAATAATATAAAACTTTTTCAATAGGAAAAATAAATAGGACCCCTTAATCTCTTCTTTGAGTGCGTTTTAATTGAGCAATAAGTCACCACAAAGTATAAAACCATTCATTCATTATTAGATACAATGTTCTTTCACGTGCAATTGGAATAGGTTAGAAAGAGATAGGATTAACATGAATGCTGCAACGGAAGCAAAATCGAACCCAATTTCTTTGTCCCGGTCCGAGACAATCACACACAGGCGCCTGCCTTGCGTGTCCCGTACCAGGACAACCACGGACAAGAGGTTTATGAACTTAAATGGAATGGCTAAAAATAACTTAAGATAATGAGTACTAATCATTTTAATATCCATGTAAAATGATATCACTTATCATTTATATTTATTTAATTAATGGTGGAAAAGTTAGCATTTATCATTACAATAGCCATGTTTCTTCGCTTCGTAGGTAGAGGCTTGGGGCGCTTGGACGCTTAATGAAAAAACTTTCTTATATTTCAATTAGACTCCCTTCAAAGACGGTAATTTTCCAACGTTAACGAGCTAAATTTTATCGAAAATTAATTGCGACATCTTCATTGAAAAGTTTCCATCCAACTTTTATATTATCACAAATTTGCAATTGGGCTAAACTTCGTCAACGTATTGTCTGTAGCCCCGAAGGAGTGACGCGCCCTACTCTGTCTTTAAACACATTTTCTCGTCAATTACGGGAATAACCTGCTTTGTGAGATTCCAAAAATAATGATTAGGAAGTCGGTTCCCCCAGTGTAGGCTTAATTTCGTTAAATCAATAAAGGTAGGAAAGTCTTGCGTAATTCACGTAAGCGACAGAAGCTAGGGACAAATTAATTATATTTCGGCTTATTTGGAACTGGAGTGATGTATGTTGCTTTAAAGGAGTTAAACAAATCATCTAAGAACAGTAAATTGTGAGAACAGTAACCTCGCTTCAATGTCAAAATTTGAACCCCCCACCACTTCCCCCCCTTTTTTTTCACAACATCTTGTGTAGAATGAAGTCCTTAGTATGCCTCTTCAATTTCAATGAAATCCGTTCATAAATAACGCTACAGAAAATTTACCCCCTATTTTGCCCCCATTAAAAAATTACGATCAACTTACATTTTTGATCAAATCAAGGAACTTGTGTGCAATTTTCGTCAAATCAGTTGGAAAATGCGACCTGTAGGTGAGAACAGACTGACAGACGGTCAAAAGCATTCTTAGCCTGTAACGTACTACCTCCTTGACCATATTGGCTACTGGCGGATTAGCCAGTTAAAAACTAAAACTATAAAAATTCGGAAATTCGGGTCTTGAATCTCGTCTGGCAGCTGATTGTTTTTTTGAGGCAGACATTGTTTGAGCTCTGAAACGTGAGGTTGTATCTTCTGCATCAATAATTTTTAAGTCACGCCTTTGTTGCGGCGATGGGCTAGTCCCTTTAGTACTGTAATGGAGCTGAATGTTTAGTTGCTGTAAAGTGCAGTAGTTGATTTTAAACTTCCCTACTATCCCCAATCCATGGGTAAGCATTGGTTCGTAGTTAGTCTTTCTTATTTTCGTGTATTTTATACTCTCTATGTATTTCCCTTTTCTATAGTGTCTATTGGACTGCGGCACTCTTAGATCCTAATTACCCTAGGGCCCTCGTCGGAAGTCTCCGTGTGGGGAGCCGTCGCCTGATAGCTGGGCGCTGTAGCGCTTTTGTATTCCTATCATTCACACTGGTCTCTTTCCAGGGTTCCACGCCGAGGAGTAATATCCTCCTGGCGCTAACGGAGCTCTGAATCGGTTCCACGCTGAGGAGTAATATCCTCCTGGCGCTAACGGAGCTCTGAATCGGTTCCACGCCGAGGAATAATATCCTCCTGGCGCTACCGCATAATCACTTGTTGACGTCTGGAGAAGTGGACCAGTTGGATTGAGACTACCAAGGAGCTGAAATCTACAAATTCCCGGCGAGTCCCTATCCAGCGTTTCAACTATATCACCAATATTCGACTCCCACCCCTGTGATTAATAAATGTATCTTGAGCCTGCCAATAATCTCTTTTGGTCAGGTTAGAGTCCACTGTTTCAATGGCGCCCGGATTAAGGGAATATTGGTGATAGAGTTTTATGTCTGGTCAGAGTAGTTAGGCCATAAGAGCGCCGTAGAACGCTAGATTTCTTTCGTAGCTTGTATATTTTGTTGTGTTTATTTTTGTCTGACAGGAGTACATTTGATCGTTTATCTGGGTACCTACCTCATTTCTACATTATTTATGGTCGCAGTCTGACGGCTGTTGTCATATTATAATTGTTGATAAATATTTTCCTCCAAATTCTCAGTACGAAAAATAAATTAATAAATTGTGAAGATTTTAGTAGGGAAACTTTTCGGACTATTAAATAATAAATAAGGTTAGTGTTTAACGGCCGATTTCTCGTACATTTAATCTGTTGTTGACAGTCCTTTATCAATTTCAGCTGTCAAAACGGTAGATCAATGGCTTGATTTTGTACCAGAAACCGGGCGTTAGTCGTGTACTCTGCTTACTTTCATGTAAATTTGTACAGTTTACTAGATAGGTAGTAATCATGACGTTTCCTATAAAATATCTGTCGCTAAATAAGGCTAAGGGTTCCATGCCGAGCGATTTGTTTCTGTCTGAGAGTACCTTCTGTCTGAAGATAGGCTGCGACAGAGTTCTGTCTTATTCAATAGTAGTTAACGATTCCTTTATGTATGTAATAAGTATTTTGACCCTTGTATTCTAAAAACCATCTATATCTACAGCTATGTAAAAGTTCTTTATTGTGTAACGTTACTCTGCAATGTCTGTTACTTTAGCTTATGGCCTCTTGAACTATAATTCTCTACTTTTTTACTCTTTGTTGTAGAATAGATATTCTACTCTATTATTTTCTGTACCCACTAACGGTGCAGGAAGTCTTGAACACTTGAGGGAGCTGCCCCTCATGGTGTTATTCTGCGTTACGATAGTAGCTAAGCTATCGGGGCGTTTATGTACTAAGGTTCTTATTTTAGTTCAAGGGATCTTGCTTATTTTTCAACTTCTGACAGTTAGTCAGGGTGTGCATTTGGCTATAATAATGGCACCCTGTGTGTAAGGCTGTGTTTACACGATGTTAGTGTGAACTCTTGTATGAACTTAGTATGAATTCTGATGTCTGATTGTTGGTACGAATGTGTGATGTTTGTATGTAGTTGAGCTAGACTGTTAGTTATATATTTCTGACATTGTAGATGGCGAGCTTTAGAGAATTTTATCTTAAGTAGTTAATTTGGTAAGTTAGTTTAGTTTAGTTAATATCTTAGAGGATTTTATCAGGTAAAATCCTACCCAAACAAGACGGGTATGTAACGTACTACCTCCTTGACCATATTGGCTACTGGCGGATTAGCCAGTTAAAAACTAAAACTATAAAAATTCGGAAATTCGGGTCTGGAATCTCGTCTGGCAGCTGATTGTTTTTTTGAGGCAGACATTGTTTGAGCTCTGAAACGTGAGGTTGTATCTTCTGCATCAATAATTTTTAAGTCACGCCTTTGTTGCGGCGATGGGCTAGTCCCTTTAGTACTGTAATGGAGCTGAATGTTTAGTTGCTGTAAAGTGCAGTAGTTGATTTTAAACTTCCCTACTATCCCCAATCCATGGGTAAGCATTGGTTCGTAGTTAGTCTTTCTTATTTTCGTGTATTTTATACTCTCTATGTATTTCCCTTTTCTATAGTGTCTATTGGACTGCGGCACTCTTAGATCCTAATTACCCTAGGGCCCTCGTCGGAAGTCTCCGTGTGGGGAGCCGTCGCCTGATAGCTGGGCGCTGTAGCGCTTTTGTATTCCTATCATTCACACTGGTCTCTTTCCAGGGTTCCACGCCGAGGAGTAATATCCTCCTGGCGCTAACGGAGCTCTGAATCGGTTCCACGCTGAGGAGTAATATCCTCCTGGCGCTAACGGAGCTCTGAATCGGTTCCACGCCGAGGAATAATATCCTCCTGGCGCTACCGCATAATCACTTGTTGACGTCTGGAGAAGTGGACCAGTTGGATTGAGACTACCAAGGAGCTGAAATCTACAAATTCCCGGCGAGTCCCTATCCAGCGTTTCAACTATATCACCAATATTCGACTCACGACCCTGTGATTAATAAATGTATCTTGAGCCTGCCAATAATCTCTTTTGGTCAGGTCAGAGTTTCACTGTTTCAAGCCAATCTCAAAACTGAATGCTTCGCTTGTTTCGCTCGCTCGTTAAATTACTAGCTGACCGTATTGGCATCGTTATGTCAAAAGGTGCCGACGCCATCGATTGATCGAAGTATAAACGAAACCAAAGATTATTCGATTTTTCAACTGTTTTCCAAATGTTTTTGTTCGTTCGAATCCTTCGAATACTTGAATAAATAGTTGAAAAAATAAATTCATCCAAAATCGGTACAGCCATAGCATCACATCCCGCCATTTATCAATTTATTTATATATATAAGGTATATATATGTAAATAATTTAATTTAAACGCGGTATTTATATTACCAAGCAGAACATTTATACATAAACCAGCCAACCTGTGAGAAAAACTTAGTGTTTATGTTGTCTCGTATTGCTGGGTATTCTAAATACACATTTACCAATCTTAAGCAAACACACCACTTTTGCACCTTATGTGAGGATAAAGTGTTTTTGAGCTACACAGAAACAAAAAGCGATATTTAAATAAAGTTTCAGTCCAGTTCGCGATTCATTGCCGGCATCCGGGAAATTTTTGTCATTTCATGTAACGAAATAAACAAAATCCCTTTAATTCTAATCATCGTTAGGGATTACAACTTTAAATCGCTTTTATGAGTATGGGCAGACTTGTGCGTCGGTGGCGTGCGCCTGTGTTAGTAAATCAACATTTGTGTGTTCATGATTTACAGGCCGAAAAGTGTTGCTCTCCCGCTTTCTCTTGTAAGTGACGCCGGTGTGTGTGTGCGGTGGCGTGTCGCGACGAGGCTGCGAGGCCTGTGTTGTGTGTGTGTGCGTGCGGGATCCGGGCTGGCGTAGCCCCGCTAGTGTCGGGTGAACCGTAGCGGCTCTACGACGTCTCTCGTAGCGCGTAGCACCGGCGTAACGCCACCTGCACGCTACTGGACAATAGAACTCGCGACCTTTTGTTGGTTTTTGTGAATAAAAAAACATCTTTTGTGACGATCACTCGTAAAGAACGAGTCCGGAGCCGGTGTGAGAAAAACTATTCGTTTCTTGTTGATTGCTACAAAATTTCAAAACGTTTTGACGTTCAATTTAATTAATTGGTGAAGATCAAAGATGGATCTAAATGGAACTGTGAGAACTCGAAGCCAGAAATTTAATTAATGGAACGTGAGACAAACGAACATTATTTCGTAAACAGTTGAGACTCTGTATACCTTTAAGTTGTGTTGGTGATACAATTAAATAACTAACTATGTAAGTGTGGTTATGGAATTTTCAAATCTTTTGGCGATGATCCTCCGTGAGGTAAATTTTTATGATTCTACTTTTTCGATTAAGATTAGGGATGTTAGATTTACAATATCAAGAACATACTAACATTATAAAAAGCACATAGAACCAAAGAATCTTGATAAAACCGGTCAAGTGCGAGTAGGACGTCGGACCCGCACACGAAGGGATCCATACCATTGTAAACGGAAAAACGTAAAACGACAGCATTTTGTAGGAATACATATTTTTTTTTCATACTACATTCAAGGCCGTACATTGAAACATTGAAAAAGAGTATTGTGTATGTAGTATGTATTGAACAATGTACTCAGGTTGACGAAACTCTTTGCTCATTGAAACCGGAGGTGGATAGATATAGAGTGACTTATTTACAGAAATAAAATTTGATAGGTATGATAAAAAAATTAATAAAATTATATATTATAATTAGAATGAGCAATATTTTATCTTTTAATGACAAATAACTATGCACAAACGTTATGTTTTATTATTTCTTGTTATAGCGGCCATAGAAATATAAACTCTGTGAAAATCTCGGCTCTCTACCTCTTTCCGGTAGAGCCCGGTGACAGACGGACAGACGGACGGACACCGGAGGCTTAGTAACAGGGTCCCATTTGGCACTTTTCGGGCACGGAACCCTAAAAATGTGACACACTAGGGCCTGAATGCACAACCGAAAACACAAAGGTTAGACGGACACTCAAACTCATGCTATCCCTTTCTTTCTCGTGAAATAATAGCACCAGTATCACATATAAGACGCCATGGTAGACCAAAACAGGCATTTGTAATTAGGTTATGTTTAAACGAGTACCAAAAACTCACCTATTTTACTACCAATAAATTCGAAATGACTGCCAGAATGGATAAATGTCCACCAAATTGTGCTTGGATAAATGATTAACAAACTTTTTTTTATGTTTTGTGTACTTAAGTTTATGTTTTAAGTAATTTTTGCTGTTCTAACATGTTCAACCTAACACGAAGGATAAAGGGGGCATGGGGCAGTTGATCATGAGTGTCAGCAAGGATTTGTGAACGTACAATTATAATTAGATTATTTTTGCTTGATAGAAAAGTGTCGCGAACATAAACATTAACATTCAGGCATATATATTGTTTCGTGGGAAGCAGAAACAGCGACGTCACACACATATAAACACCCAAGGCCTGTTTTTTTTTCCATACCCCCAGCCGGGGATCGAGCCCGGGACCTCTCGCAAGATAGGCAGAGCCACAGATGCGCCACAGAGGTCGTCATATTATCAAAGTTATCACAAAATATATTTTTCGCACCGGATTTGAATTTGTGTACTTGTTATTTATTAAACCTGTCCACTCGCGTATGAACACCTAGTATGGAATTGCATTAAATTTTAATTTACCTACCTTACACTCGCGCATGAACACATAGTATGGAATCGCATTAAATTTTAATTTACCTACCGTCCACTCGCGCATGAACACATAGTATTAACTTGGATTCATATTTATATTTATTTTTATAAAATAATCACTACTAGCCACTATTATTTTTTATCACTGGCAATACTGACCAGTAATAGAGGATAAACTTACCTTCTCTCTGGTATATCACACTTGATTGGTCGACTGAGTAATTGAAAAAAAATATATCTGTAATGTGACTGGCCGCCATGACAATTTGGCTTTTTATAGCCATATATATATATATTTTTTTGGCTATTAATATAACAGAGGGCTAATGGTTATAAAAAAAAATCTAAATTATGTAGCTTTGTTAGTCCTGTATAGATCGGTGAAGAGCGTATTTTAACATTTGAATTCCTTTTTCTCTAAAAGTAAGCTGAAGGTAAACTTAAATGCTTCTCTGTCGGGTGCCCAGCTTTAAGCGGCACTTTATTAAAGCAAGAGTATGTGCATTCGGCCTTTATCAAACTAATGATCACTTTACTCTCTATACGGTACCTGCTCGGGGGACTTTTAAGGATTAATTGATGGCAATTAACTTGCCTGTTTTTTCTATTAAAAGCCAATTATTTCGTAAAAGAATATTATCTGAACGAACCCTATCACCGAACAAATATAGAATACACACCCACTTCTATTCACAAGAGCTCCATGGTCTAGTAGGATTCAAGCTTGCTTCTCACGCAGGAGGTGCAGGTTCGAGTCCCGGTGCTAACCATGTGGGAAACATCATGAGGAAACATTCAATCTCCATAGTTGCGGCGGTGGGTTAGCCCTCTTTCACCCAAAATGGAGTACGCTATTCATAGTACCTGCGCAGGGGCAGCCTGCCATGCAAGTCACTTAAGTCTAGTCTAGGAAACGTGACGTCGACGTTGAGCAAAATATGCGGAAACGATTTAGGTGGTAAAATAAAGATCAATAACAAAATGGCGCCACGCCTTTTCCCATACGGGGTGGTAGAGGCACAATTATGCCAACTTTTGACCAGTAATTCAACACTCAATTTTGCGTCACAGGGGGCTAGCCCATTGCTGCAGCTATGTAGATGATGATGTTTTCCATCACCGTCACAACGTTTTAATACTTGGTCAGCAGCGGATTAGAACCGGCATGAACCGGATTAGACCATCAACATCATTTGCGACAATCTGCGAGTTACATAGCAATCAACTCTTACCGCCCCTTTACTTAGGGACTCACCTCCTATGGCATTTCTCATAAATGCCATTTCTCGTTATAGGTTTTGGATATTATTACCATGGCAAAAGGTTCGAAATCGCGATGGCAAGCGCGCAGTCGCGTTAATTGACCGGTTAAACTCGACAGATGGAAAGCAAATTACTAGAGCTGGAGCTTATCTGGGGTGAACGATGACGTACAAAAAAACTAAAGAATTTCGAATTTGACTTAATATTAGTCCTATCTCGCAATTTATCTCATGATCTTCAGTCAATTTTTCAACGTACAATGAGTGATACTTATCTAATTAGAAATGAGAGTAATCTACCAACAAACTGTTTCCACTGTTTGACAGACACTGTTTAGTTTTAATATTCTGGTATTTTATATAATAATAAAAAAACGGTCAAGTGCGAGTCTAACTCACGCACGAAGGGTTCCTTACCATTGGTTAGGGATGTTGTGGAGTAAAAAGTTTGGATTTTACTTATCAAAATATTGTTTACAAAGTTATTGGTGTGTATGTAAGGTGCGGTGCATTCATAAGTTTGTATGTATGTAAATATTTATTTGTTCTGTTGTTTAACAGCACAATGTTGTTTATAATGATTCAGACAGCTATCTGTCAGTCAATGTCTTTACGCAAACACAACAAAGATATCATAACCAGCCAGCCAGCATAATCAACCGAGGTGGTCTGTCACCAAAATAAATTTATAGATTTTTTATTTTATACTTAGGTGGACAGTGGCTCAAAAATCTCCACCGTTCACCCAGGTGGTCTGAGTAGGTGGACGGCGGGTAAGGAGAGGAAGCACCACTGAAAAGTCTGAAGAAAACAATAATACGCAAATTCATTGGCATGGATGACATCACAATTCCATTTTTAGAGTTCCGTAGAAAAACAAGGAACCCTTATAGTTTCGTCATGTCTGTATGTCCGTTTGTCCGCCCGTATGTCACAGTAACTTTATTCCGAAACTATCAGGACTACACATTTGTTACTTGGCATGTAGATGTATTCTATAAACGGCTTTGCGATTTTTATACAAAAAAAATAAAAAAATAAAAATTAAGGCGTGCTCCCCTTACAAGGAACTGAAACTAAAAAAAAAACATCAAACCTATATGAGAGGGATATCTATAAATAGGTCTTTAAAAATGACGTTGAAATTCCTGTTACCGTTTTTCTCAAAGTTCGTCGTTAAAGAGACACACTTCCAAACTGGAAAAATTTGTGTCCCCCCCCTCTAACTTTTAAATTAAGAAGGTGAAAAATCTAAAAAAAAAATACGTAAAAATTTTTGTAGTAAATTGAGAACCCTTCAAAAAAGTGCTCTCGTAGTCGGTAAACAGACGTCGTACGGCAGGGTATTTGAATAATCTGGGTTATCATAATTATTTTTATAGTTTAACCGGTTTCAACAAATTTACAATAATTATATTAAAAAGTAGTTACTATTTTTGCTCCATTGCCATAAAACTGTAAAAAATACTAAACTCGCGAAAAAAGTCGGTGCATAGGGTGCCGGGTGGTTCTAATGAGCTTTTAGCTTGTAGGATGCGTCGTGCTCATGGAAACCGATGCCGAATACTGCAAGAAGGTCTTACTCGAAAGAATGAACGGAATTCTCCTACTGTTCTGACATCAGTTGAGTTGCGATAGTATTCGCATTCGCATGAAATCACGGGTGGGCCTAAACGAATAAAATAAACCTAATAAAACTAACCTAAATATTCCTAAACCAAACAAAACTTAGTCGAAATTCAATTAATTACTCTGCAAACTTGGCGTTTGCTTGGAACTAGGGTAAAATATTGGAAATTCAATTTAAAGTTTAAACATAATGATTAATTACAACGGTCCGTGGTTCACCGTGCATAGCAAACAATAATTGATTGTTGGGCAGCAATTAAAATAACGGCGATTTCAAAAAATAATTAGTTCTCCTCCGATATCGATTTTACAATTAGTGCTATTTGTTTATTGACGTTTACATCATCTCCCATCTTGATGAAGCAGACATTACAAGAGAAGAACACATCAGCTATAGAATCCGTAACATAAACCGTCGTACAAAAATCGTACCAACAAGTTAACCTTTCGAGCCTTCGACCTGGTTATGAGGAATCGCGACTTAGAACCTCTTCTTAAACTTCTTTTTATGTTTTGTGTACTTAAGTTTATTTTTTATGTATTTTTTGTTGTTCTTACATGTTCAACCTAACACGAAGGATAAAAGGGGCTTCGCTTCGCTCACCCCCTTTACCCTTCACCTAAGCTACCGCAGTATTTTGCCCTAATATTTTTTGCAAATTTTGGTGTTCATTTATCCATTTTGGGTAGGAAAAAAATATTTTGGTGATCATTATATTTGTTGCCGTTAGTATTTCGCGTCAAGGAACAGTTTCCTATTAGTTGCTCTGTGTATAGTGCTATGCCCCTACAGGGGGTGCGCCAAAGTTGACCGAAGATTCCTACCTCGATTATTGTAACTCCGAAAATTTTGTCACTACAATTTTTCATCCTAACAATCACTATTAATAACTACTCTGTTCCGAATGTTATTAATTCCGAATCATCCAACTTCATAATGTCGGTAACAATAAACATCTATTGTTCTACTATTTGTTTTCCGATATTTTCTCAAAATAACTGTTTGTTACACTATTATTCGAAATCATATATTTGTTAGTAGAATTGTTTTTATTCTAAAATTTTACATTATATAGGTACCTACATTAATTTTGTGAACTGTTGGGTAACTTTTATAGGGTTAATTAAAGACATTTAATAAAAATCCAGCATTGATATTTTGATAACATGCATGTAATTATAAATAATCATCTTGATTTTAAAGGTATGTTTATTAACTAATTAACAGAGTGTAATATTAGTGGCTAATGCTTCCAAAAAGTCACATTTATTAGTGTAGTCTGCTTTTTTATTTAATATATTTCTAATTCTATCATTTTTGTCGTTGTATTTCCTTTTCTTGGCGGCAGGGGGAGCACCGTTTAGATGTTTTTCGATTTCTGCAGTCTGATGTTTCAATTCGAGAACAATTTTATTAGATAAATAATAGAATCCTGCGTGATGCTGTCCGACGAAATGTTGAAAGCGATTATGCCAGGATTCTGCAGTATTTTGCGTGCGTGGTATGCCTTCATTATTTAAATCATACGTGGTCCATAAGTGTGGATCATATTAAGCTGGAGAAGAACAGGTACCCCATATGTAATTTTCACCAAACCATTTGGATATGACTTTTGCGTTGGAAGAGATATTTTGCTGCCATTCCTCAAAATATGCGGCAATTTCTTCTGCTGGTAGGTATGCAAGTGCTAAAATGCATTTTATTTCTGATGCAAACAATTCGTTTGTTCCATATAGTCTTTGAAATCCTTTACTTTGCACTTGTCTATATATAATTTGGCCTGAGTGAAAATAGCAACCTTTTAACACTGTGTTTTCATAATTGTACTTGGCACTTATCTGTGACGCCTTTTCGAAATCCATTAATATATATTTAGGCGATAGCATCAAATTTAATGATTGACAGTATTCAATCAAAGATGAGAACATTTTGTCGTATGTGCTTTTGTCTTTATTTGTGCACAATGCTATTACTAAAGGAAACGTTTTATTGTTTATACAGCCGTGTATAGTGTACACTTGTTGAAATATTTTTGGGGCAACTTTAAAGGTTCCGTCCATTAGTAAATGATTGGAAGAACATAAAAAAGTAATTAACTTTTTGGTTGTGTATAATACTATTCTCTTTTTTTTCAGCCCACTTGTTATCAAGTAATATTGTATCGTCTTGTATTTCGTCCAATTTCAGAATATTATGATTTATTTCAAAATCAATAGTATCTGGTTCTATTATTTTTTCTCTTTTGTTTCTTTGACGATGTATTATTTGCCTCAAGTTCAAGTTTGTTGGCATATTGGAAATTATACTTGAAGAAATGCTTGCTTCGCATTCACTGATTATATGAATTGGTTTTTTGTTTTTATTAATTAAAGCGTCTTCTTTAAGGTTAGGTTAGGTTAGAACATGTAAAAACAACAAAAAAACACTGTTTTCAGAACGAAACCTCAGTCAGAATAGGATACTATTAGGTGAATGACGCTACGGAAATTAACATCTGGGCAGTAGATAGGTTAGGTTAGAACATGTAAAACAACAAAAAACACTATTTTGGAATTAAATATACCAACCAAAAGTCAAATTATGGTACTGTTAGGTCAGTGTTCCTACCGAAATCAACATCTGGGCAGTAGGTAGGTTAGGTTAGGTTAGAACATGTAAAAACTACAAAAAAACACTACTTTGGAACTAAACATACCAACCAAAAGTAAAATTATGGTACTTTTTGGTCAGTGTTGCTACCGAAATAGACATCTGGGCAAAACAACTGAACAAAGATATCAAAGTCTGTAAATACATACCTTTTCTTTTAACGCATCCGGTCCATGATTATGTTCTTGCTGCGGTCCATGCAGTAATTTATACTTATTGACATTCTTATCAAAAGTTGTAATTAATCTCGACTTGCACTTATACTTTGCATTGCTTCTTAATTCACACGCCCAGTATTGTTTATCGTCCGTCACTTTTTTTCGTATATAAAGCCATGTACGTTTAATTTTAATCCTCCGCGACTAGTTTTAAACGTATTTATATAATTTTCCTCCATTGTTTAAACACAAATTCATAAAATAACAAATTCACAATATCGCAAATACGCTTCGTAATGATAATGCACCGACATGAAGTTGGCTATCGATAATAATAAGGATGAAGTGCGATAACTAACTTTATGTCGCTACCCTCAAATAAGAATTATAATTTATCGATAATATGAGTAACAATATTATGAAAAACATGTTTATGAATGACAACATTATGGTAAAAAACACTTAGGAGTTTAGATCAGTTTAGTAGTAATATTAGTCATAAAAAAAAACGGAAACCAGAGTGTTATGATCTTCGTCGGTAGTACTAGAAATTGTATGAACGAAAAAATTAGGAACCAAAATTTTCGGAAGAGTGATTATTCGGAGTACAAATCGTTAGTAAGACCATTTTCGGAAGTTAGACTTTAGTTGAGCCAATATGGACCCCCCTACAGGACATTGAAATAAAGGCGATGTAAACTGGAGACTGGAAGGTTCCGTGGTGCACCCAACAAAACGTTTGTTTGCTGCGAGACCGATTGCGCGATTGACTGGTCTTGTTGTTCCACTGCTGTATCTGTCAGCATTGTCCTGGAAACGTCATACAAAGCTCGTAGCAGCCAGCCCCTTTGTGTTATTTATTCAAATAGGACTTGTTTGTAATGTAGGCGTTCGTTTTGCATTTTGAAACGTCAAATCCCTTTCTAACCCACGATAAATAAAAAATCTGTCCTGCAGTCAGCTCAAATAAATCAAATGATTCTAGCTATTCCATTCATCTCGAACACTTTGCGATTGGGTCCTTTTCAAATTTCGACAAATACTTAAACATCCCCCCGCCCCCGGTCTTTTGAAATTGTAACTTTGAAATCCTAAGAAATATATATATTCATATGCACATACTTATGGCTATACATACTATATATGTATATATATTCTAATGTAAATATATTATTATTATTATTATTACGAGCCCACCATGTCCCACTGCTGGGCAAAGGCCTCTCTCCCCCTCTTCCACTCTATCCGATCCTGAGCGGTCTCCCTCCAATCCTTGTCCCATAGACCTAACTCATCACTCCATCTCTTCCTGGGTCGGCCACGCTTTCTCTTTGCATTTTCTGGGAGCCAGTCTGTGGCTCTCTTAGCCCAGCTATTCGGCAGCATCCGAGCAACATGGCCGGCCCAGTCCCATTCTAGTTGGGCAGCCTTCTGAGCTACATCTATTATCTTTGTTCGGGAGCGCAGCTCTGTATTCCGGATCCGGTCTAAAAGCCGAACACCGAGAATACTGCGCTCCATGTTTCTCTGGCAATATATATATATACTTATAATACGTATAATTATTATAATTATTATTATTATTCCGCATAATTAAAAATATTTATCGTCCATTATTGTGTTAGTGTTAGTTTATAGCTTTAGTATAATTTTGTGGGGCGGTCAGAAAACCAGCGCTGTGAGATCGCACAATTCACAGCACATGCTGAGACCGTTCCTTTTTTACCTGTTTTTGTGTATCCTTGTATGTTTTGTTTGTATGTCTAATAAGGCAAAACAAATTATTTCATTTTATTTCATTTCAGAAATCGGCTATACATTTACCCGCAATGTAAATTGAACACATATCGACAAAAAATCTTTATTTTTCTAGATGTTTATTTCCTTTACGATTCAAAAAAATTATTATCACGAAAGAGACTACTCGTACATGATTTCAGACAAAATGTTAGATGTAAATTTCTTATTCCTTAGTATCCACCATTATTTAGTTTTGAAAACAACATAACATAACACATTTATATACAGGCACGTGAATTGCTTCTGGACTCAGACTAGAACCGTGGGAACCAAAAAAGGTGACGTTATACACATATAAAGATCCAAGATCTGGGGATTTCTCTTTTTTTTCTTCCTCCCCAGCCGGGCTTCGAACCCGGGGCCTCTCGCCTGGGTGGCAGGCCCTGAAACCACAACGCCACAGAAGTCAAAAACAATGATCTTTTTTAAATAACTGTTTTCAATGTAGAATTATAAATTATGAATCTTACAACACTTATCCTACTTCCACGCTCCCTAACATTTGCCTCAAAGATTTTTAAAGTGCTTAAAGTCGTAGCACCATGTCGTCGGCACAACTAATATTATAAATAAATTTGCGATCAACAAAAAAACCAACTTTGGAATCGCTGAGCTCACCGATCAGTCGATTCATGTAGATGTTGAAGAACTTTGGCGAGCTTGTATACCCTTCCCTCACCCCGCACTCCAGCCCATATTCATCCGACAATTGACCCTGTCCATCTCACACTATTAATCTTATTCAGGTACTAATATCTAAAGATCTTTGACAGTCAGCGGGCATATCAGTATCAAAACCAAGTTTCATAAGATATCGTATGACACGAGATCAAATGCCTTGGAAAGGTCCAGAAAACAAACATACACGGGTGTTCTCCTATTAGTGTAGTAGCGGACGGTGTGTTTAAGACACAACACAGAAGTTTTGGTGGATAGCCCAGGGCGAAACCCAAATCGACCGTCGTGTAACTTACTATGTTGGTCCAGGCTGGAATCGTATGTTCGGATAAAAACGTATTTCCACTTTCGCTTTATGATCACGACCACCCAATATCATGGTTGTACTCGATTCCCCACACGGCTCAGCGGATACTGCCATTGTGTCCTCGCAAATGTCAGGATAGCCGCTATATCCCACTGTGAGATAGGAAAATTGAATATTCGGATGAATTGTTGGCTATGATATACTACGATTTGCTGTCGGTGATTTTGTTCGACTCTATTCTGTGGGATTAAATTTGCACCTCACAATGTAGCTAAGAATGTAATGTTTATGATAATATGTAGCTGTTTTTCATTGGCTTACTACAAGACAAATATCAGCGAAAAAAAAGAAGAATATAATGTTTTGTCTTCGTATTAATTGGCCATTGAAGCATCAGATTTCAAACAGCCTTTATCAATATAAAATAATCGATACTTTTAGCTTATATGAAATGTTTCGATTAGAAAATACACTAAGCTTCATATTAAATAAACTTCTTTAACATTGTCATAAAACATTATGTCAGCGATTGTGCAGAAAATTTTATATTGTTATCTCCATAGTGTCCTTATGACATTTCCTTATCCGAGAAAGATATTCCGCAGACAACACGGAATCTTCTTCAGCCAAATGGAATTCTGTCTCGAGGGAAGACAGTGGCTATTTGCTATTACAGTCTGCAAGGCAAATGGCGTCCTTCGCCAGGAAGCGAAGTGGAGGGCCAATCGTGATGAGCAAGTCACAGACAAAGGAAAAACGATCTGCAGTTCTGAGTCCCGATCGAGAATAATTTCACTTTAAGTAGCAAATGCTTCGCCTCACACTCTATTCTTGGAGTCTAAGAAGCCAAGGGTCCCGGTTTCGATTCCCGGTGGAGGCAAATATTTGTTTGATGACAACGGATGTATAAGCCCTAGTCATGGTTGTTTATCTATCTAAGTATAATATTTACCTATATAAGTATGTGCATCGTTGTCTAGTACCCAAGATATAGAGAAATACTAGTTTGGGGCTAGATCAATGTGTGTAAATAGTGTCCAAGGTATTATTAAAAATATAATTTTACCACCAAGACATTAATTCAATTGCATTTCATGCATACTAGTTGAAAGGCATCGTTTCGATATCAAAATCAAAGCACAACAGTAACCATTGAATTTGACATACTTTCTCCAAATTCCAACCACGTCCGATAGCCAGCGATGAAGCCACAAAGTAGGAATATTATGTATCTATCGAAAATAATAATATTTAATTCGTAACTTTCGCACAGTCGCATTACGAGTGGGAAGCCCATTCGTTTTGCAATTAAAACGTACAAAACGGTCCAGAGTCCATTGGGATTTGCATACAGATGTGTTATTTTAGCCGGTGCGGCATAATGTAGAGAGCCAGGCGACAAGTGTGACCGAGGGAAGAAATAAAAGTGGAAATTATGGCTATTCATGACTTTATGCACCTGTTTCGTAATGCTTTTCCATAACACTCACAAACACATTTAAAATATACAAATAAAAACAGAATTCCTGTTACAAGAATAATTGAAATGTTCACCAAAATATTTTTTTCTTACCCAAAATGAGTAAATGATCACCAAAAGTTGCAGAAAATATCAGGGCGAAATTCTGTGGTAGCTTATGTGTAGGGTAAAGGGTGTGAGAGAAGCGAAGCCCCCTTTATCCTTTGTGTTAGGTTGAACATGTAAGAACAACAAAAAATACTTAAAACATAAACTTAAGTATGTACACAAAACATAAAAAGAAGTTCGGTGATCATTTATCCAAACACAATTTGGTGATCATTTACCCATTCTGGCAGTCATTTCGAATTTATTGGTAGTAAATTTTCGGTTTTTGTTGGTAATATATTAAACACAAGCCTTAAGTTACTAAACCCAAATTGTAAACGACTGTTACTGGCAAATAATTATAAGGGGAGAAAACAACTTAATTCAATCATATAATAGCCCCAGTTTATTACTACACCTAATTTACCGCGAGAGGCTAAAATAAAATAAGGTATAAGAAAACAAATCTTGAACCAGAAGGTTTTTTAATGATTAGCATAAAAGGTTGTTTCCTCACGCAGTTATGAAGGCAGGCACGTATTCTAACGTTTTTTCCTCCCTTACCTTTGTTCCTGGTAATTAAAACCGTGGCTGGTCTTTATGGCCACACGGAGCAGCAGAATTAACTATAATGTTTCATGAACTATGAATCATAGTAGAGTGCTTTCTCTTTATTAAAAAGTAGCTAGTTCGCGTGAATATCGTCTATTGTACTATCTTTTATCACCACTGAGTATCTTGGACCTTTTAAAAATCCTTCGTATAATAATAATAATACCTTGGACACTATTTAAACACATTGATATAGCCTCAAAATAGGATTCCCTGTATCTTGGGTACTAGACAACGATATACATACTTATATAGATAAATATTATACTTAGATAGATAAACAACCATGACTAGGGTACACACATCCGTTCTCATCAAACAAATATTTTCCCCCAACGTGACTTGAACCCGGGATCCTTGGCTTTGTAGGCAGGGTTACTGCCGATTCGGCCATTCGGGTCATCTAAATCATAATAGTTTCAATATTCATTGTGTCATATCAAAACATACCCATCTCATAGAAATAAACATGTCGCGTTTGTCAACTTAAAACATTGCCATCATATTGAACCACCCCCCCCCGTATGTTATCATTTTTCTTCGAGAGGACGCCCAATTTAATCCTATGATCCGCTTTCCGCATCGGGGCCATAAAATAAACAATGCCTCCACGGGACACAATAAAAAAACTAAACAACCGAACATAAAGCTATCTCAACGTAATAAAACATGCAAAACTTGTCGCAAGATATATGCCCCGGGCTGATACATTATTGATCAGCTGACCGCGTAGGTTTATAGCTTAAGCTCAAGACACACAGAGGGGCAATGCTGCGTTAAATAGCGTTTTTTGTATTGTTCTACCTATTTTGAGTACCTAGCTGTTCTCTGTGTCGTGAGATTTAGCATGCAGCATGTAACACGTCTGTAGCATGCAGATGCGCAAAAGTGTTTTGACGTTCGTTGTATCGGAGTAAGTTGAGTATATTTAGGTTATTGGATTGAGACGATTTCATGCTCACTAGAATTACCCTCGGGGCACGTGCGGGGACTACCCTAGTGAGGCCACACTAGTGAGAAAAGTATTTCCCGCCGTTGAGCCAGCAACCTATTTGTATCTAACACAAATCCACTTGAAACATCAGACCGAAATCAACCGGCAAGTGAATGCGAACCGAATAATGCCCCCTTCCGTAATCAAAAGAGTAATCAAACGGCCGAATTGGGGAGTACGGGTATTAGAAGTTTATTCGAAATTTAAATACGGTATATAGTCATGAATGGGTAATGTGCACTCGGCAGGATGACAGAGAGGGTCCCTATTGATTTTTTAATTACGCCCTAGGAGATTGATGTTTGGAGTTTGGGGTGATTTGGGAATGATGAATGGATATCCACGAAAAGGTTTTGTATGTATTGTTTTTCCCTCGGTACAGGAATGTATCAAAGCGATAAATACCGGTGAATTCCGAATTCAATATATTTTAACCGATTTAAAAGGGAAAAAAGGAGGAGGGTCTCAATTCGTCAAGATGTTTTTATGGCGGTGTGATATTTTTTTATTTATATGTTCAACGATTTCTCAAAGACAGCTGAACCGTTATAGTAACTCGTCCATTTACTGTCAGGAAGCATCATTTTGTGAAGTGGAACTGATGATGACGATAGACGACAGCACGTTAGAATTAGTAAATGATACGAAGTTTCCTGGAATAACCATTGATAGCAAATTGCAGTGGGGACTTCACATAGATAAATTACCTGGTAAATTAAGTTCTGGGGCTTACGCTGTTAGAAACATCAGTCAAAGCACGGATGTGGCTAAATCAAGGCTAGTATATTTTAGTTACTTTCATAGAGTCATGTCCTATGGTATCTTGTTGTGGGTAAAAGCAGCGGATATTCAAACTATTTTTATTTTACAGAAAAGAGCTATGCGAGCAATTTATAATTTAAAACGAACAGACTCCTTAAGAGAGCTTTTAAAAAAAAATTACATACTAACTGTGGCTAGTCAATTTATTTTCGAAAATATAATGTATGTACGCAAGAACCTTACAACATTTTCCAAACTTAGCGATAGCTGTAATATTAACCTAAGAAATAATCATAGACTATGTGCGCCCCGATTTAGACTCGCGAAGGTTAGCAATTCTTTGAAGGGTCAGTGCATTCTCTACTATAATAAGATACCTCTGGAGATTTGGAAATTGCCATTTGAGCAATTTAAAAAGCATGTTAAAGCGACTTTGTCGGAAAAGGGATATTACAATGTTCAAGATTACTTAAATGACAGGACTGTTTGTAATCTAGTTCAAAACAGACCTTGCTGTTAATAATTTTGTAATTATTTATTCCTGCTTATTAATCATAATAGTTAAATTTATCATATTTGTAATAGTTAAGCTCAACCTATTTTTAAAAGAGATCTAAAAATCAATCTGTGGGAGTTTCTACGCCCTACTTCTCCCCACTGTGGGAGAAGTAGGGCGTAGAGAAGAGGCAAAAAATGACGTTTACTAAGTATATGTAAGTAATGAAGTACTTTGACTTTGACTTTGATGAAAACCACAGACTGCCCCCAGAACCGCTTAATACTAGATTTCTCACAGGTTATCATGATAACTTTATTACGGTTGCTATGTAATGAATGCTCGTCATAATAATAAATATGGCGATATGGAGGTGATGGTGATGTACCACCAGAGATTCTCAATGATTTATAAGCGTTGCTCAGGATCTGACGATGGGATCATAGGGAAATCGAGGGAACTTTCACTCTTTTAATAATTAAGGTTTGTGTATTTTGTACAGTATCTCGCACAGTTATCGATGATCAAGGCTTATTGAAATGGAACTGATGACGAAGATTGCCACCGGAACTGCTCAAGGTTTCTAGATGTTTACTGGGCTGGGATACAATGGCTTACATGGTTGTTAATGATGTACAGGGCTATATTTTCAATCCCCAGTCAGTCTATATCTCACGAGGTGTTGGATAAGAAGTTGGTCATACATATATTTAGTATTCTCATTTGTATGGTGGGATACTGGTGTTCAATATCACAACCTTTTTTGATGATTTGTTAGACATCTTCCACTGAATCATTTTTTCCTTTCAGTATTCGCATTTTTCCGCGATCTCTACCTCCCAACCGATGAGCTAGGCCACTAAACTTATTAAAACCGTTTTTTTTGTAAAGTTTTAAAATTTGTACATTTTTACCTCGCTCCATTTCCATCGTTGCCGCTCGAGCTGCCACATTGGGAAAAAAGGCGAATTAAACAGTTTTTTTCTCAATCTCCACTCCAAATCAATTTACTATAAAATAAACTAGAGAAAGTTTCCTATAATTCTAGTCTCAACCTCTTTTGTGAAGTCAATAGATGTTTAGCGTACAAGCCCCGTAAATTCAACTGCATCATGCGTTTTTGGCCGCTAAATGATAGGGGGTCCCCGTACAAAGGACGTGTTTTTTAGGACGTGTTTTTCATATCTAGGGTTCCGTACTACAAAGAGAAAAAAGTGAACTGTTATAGGATCGCTATGTTGTCCGTCTGTCTGTCTGTCTGTCTCTCTGTCCGTCCTTTTTGGGAGGAACACGTGAAGATATCAAATTGAAATTAGTATACGTCGCGCCACACGTTATGAGCGGTGGTCTTGAATGCGAAGTAGTCACTTTTAAATACCTGTACTGTACATATGCACATGCAATAATCCCCGCCAACGTCGCCCAGCCTTCTTAATTCGTTGCGCGACTTATATCAATTACTCTTATCTGCAGTATCATAGAACTGTGAAAAAAATAAACTCCGTAGTCAATTCGAGCAAAGGATATGTCACAATATCAAATGTACCTTGTAAATTGGACAATAAGCAACGTTGCACAAAATATGAACAAATTTGTATTAACAGCACGAAATAAACTCTCTTTTATGTGGTCATCATTCAATTTCAAAACACGTGTGTGGTTAATTATTGTTTACTGAATCGGCAATAATTATACACACTTTGTGAAAATCTCAATTATCTGCCCTAATTGTTCATGAGATAGCTCGCTGATAGACCGACGGAAGAACGGACGGGCGAACGGAATGAAGGACGGAAAGCGGAGACTTAGTATAAAAACCCAATCGGGCACCTTTTGGCTATGGAAAAATGCACCACTTACTCCTACCGTGGAAATGTAAACATATATGCCCAACCCGAATGGCCGAGTCGGTAGTGACCCTGCCTACGAAGTCAAGGGTCCCGGGTTCGAGGCCCGGTGGGGGCAAATATTTGTTTGATGAGAACAAATGTCTGTACCCTAGTCATGGTTGTTTATCTATCTAATTATAATATTTATCTAAATAAGTATGTGTATCCAGTCCAGTATCCTCCAATCCAAGATACAGAGAATCCTAGTTTGGGGCTAGATCAATGTGTGTAAATAGTGTCCAAGGTATTTTTATTATTATTATTATATGGCTAGAATGAATGTCGAAAAAGACTTTACGAACTATTGACTTCACAAAAAAAGTTTCAAACAAGAATTACAGGAATGTTCTTTACTTTATTTCATCTTTATTTTTTCGTCTAGCGTCTACTGCGTGCCACTGCTGGGCAAATTCCTCCTCAATTTGAGCCACACATCGCTAGACAAAGCTAGATTGACCCACTCTGGTTGAAACTTGTCCAGGTCGTCCCACTATAGGCAGCCATTCAGTAGCTGTCTTCCTGCCTGGGTGCATTCGACACACATGGCCTGCCAAACTCTACTTAAGTTTGGCTGTCTGCCTGCCCACATCAACAATGCCAGTTATGGAGCTCAGCATGGTGTTTTTAGCATTGTCTGTTAGTTTAACACCTGAAATATTATTTCATCTAAAAAGGAGCCGAAAAGGAGATATGGCCAAAAAACTGTTTTAGGCGCCATTTTCAATATTAACGCCCCAGCGGCAAAGGTGATTAAGTAAATATTCGGAAAAACACATTTTTCCTGGAAAAAATGGCTGTAGTATTTATCGTTAGATTATATAGCGTTCATTTATAACTTCGTCAGAAAAAGAAATAAAATCTTAAGTACATTAAACGGGCGTTTAAACGGTGACGGAAAACATCGCGAGGAAACCTTGAATCTCAATAGCTGTGGCGATAGGCTAGCCCCCTATTACGCAAAATGGAGTACTGAATTAGTGGCTAAACGTGGGCACAATTGTGGAATGGGAATGGAATATTATGTTTTTTTAATGTTGCTATACACTAAAAACCCACTTAGCCCTGCCCTCTGTCCGACGTCGTTATTTTCACTAGAGCAGTAGTGAAGACGGCCACTTACAGTTAAAGTAATCCGGTCTAATCCGGTTCCAAGCGCGAGCTCCTAATACGGGCACTATTTCACGAAGATAATTGCTTGCCCGCCCGCTTGGATTAGGAGTCCGTGGTGGCAACAAACTCCTAATACGTGGCCGTGTTTCGGTCGAACTCGGTTTTGTCTTCGGGCTGACTCGTCCGAATTGTTTTCGAAGTTAAATGACGGTTTTACTATTCGTGGTGTCTTTCAATTCAAAGTAGTTTATTAGGGTTTAAAATGAATAAACGGTCAAGTACTACCTCACAATGATATCCATATTTATTGCATAGGTATCAGTTAACAAAATCAAAGATTTTCCTGTTAAAATAGCAAAATGTAGTTTACAAAGTTGTTGGTGCAGCTACTTTTATACTCCATGCATGTAACCAGGTGCATTTATAAGTTTGTATGTGGAATTGAAAGAAATGTTGTCCACCCCTCCCCAATATTTAAACCATACATTTCTCATTATTTTCCTGTAATGTAAGTAAAGACATCGCGATTTTGAAAGTTGCTTTTTTGCATATTTTTTTATTCTTAGTTAAAAAGTCGTTTAAGAAGAAATACAACAATGTATACTACCCACCCTCCCCTAACTCCCCTTACCTCCCCCCCTTAACTCCAAAAATAATGATACAAAACATTAGAAAAAACAGGTTTTAAATGTAAATATTATAATTACAGGAATATTACAGGAAAACTTAGAGA
The DNA here is from genome assembly GCA_949825045.1 of Argyresthia goedartella. NCBI lineage: Eukaryota > Metazoa > Arthropoda > Insecta > Lepidoptera > Argyresthiidae > Argyresthia > Argyresthia goedartella. The sequence goes on along the minus strand of OX463812.1, from coordinate 25,210,391 downwards.
AATCGCAGGTTTATATAGAGGAGGCACAATTAAGGAAAAACCAGTATTTTTGTTCGCTGGTACGTTACCCTTCGTGTAAAAGTCCGACTCGCACTGGGCCGGTTAAATTTATAAACCTTTACATTTCCACATAAATAACAAATTTTTAGGACAACTTACTAAATAAAAATAATTCATGACTGAATGTATAATAGCGCCGTCTGTATGAATTTCCTGATAAAATGGCTTTTTTGCTGCCGCTCAAAAAAATTAAAAACGAGTAGGTACAACCACAGAGTTCTCGCTAAGCTCAACACATATTTACGACATGAAGGGAAAACTTTATATACGGCCTATTTGCGGCCAGAAATCTCACCATAATGGTACCCCAGCCGATGCTTACTTCGAGGGTACCCGCGATAAAGCAAAATGTAGCCCAGAAACGAGTCTCCATTACACTGTATTGACATACATAATGTCTCCGGAAGCTTGAGCAGACCGACGAAACCCATGGGAGGTTTCTTAAAACAAAAATGTTATGGGACAAAAAGATTAAACAAGAAATACACGACGCAACGGGATAAGGTTAAGATCAGTGTAGGAAGCAGGAATTATTACTCGTCGAAAAAGTATGCGAATCGAACGGTCAGTGAATACATACATTACATTACATACATACAATTCACATACATGATCATGTAATGACATATGGTTAACGGATCACCAAAATATTTTTTTCTTACCCAAAATGGGTAAATGATCACCAAAAGTTGCAGAAAATATCAGGGCAAATGGCGGCCTCAAAAAGTGATAATTTTTGAATATTTTACAAGTGGGGCCTCCGCCCCCTTATCGACACTCCGAATACTGTGGTAGCTTAGGTGAAGGGTAGAGGGGGTGAGCGAAGCGAAGCCCCCTTTATTCTTTGTCTTAGGTTGAACATGCAATAACAACAAAAAATACTTAAAACATAATCTTAGGCGCCAAAACTTAAAAAGAAGTTTGGTGATCATTTAATCAAACACAATTTGGTCATAATTTGCTAATTCTGGCAGTCATTTCGAATTTATTGGTAATCGTTTAAAAACAGGCCATTTTCATTCCTGCTTGAGCCACAGTTCAATTTAGTGCTAACATATGGTATTTATGAAGAGATTTAAATTAATCCGATTAATAACTATTGTTTGAATAGGTATGATTTTTGTGGTTTTTTCAAAATTTATCTAATCTAGCTTATAATACAAATAACAGTATATCGCGAAAATCGGTATAATACTTGGCTTTATATTTTTAATAATAATAATAAATGTAGCCCATTAATGTCCCCACCGAGGGGCACAGGCCTGTACCCGGATACGAGTAAGATTGAGCCATACTCCACCACGCTGGCTCAGTGCGGGTTGATGGAGGAGTTTTACGACCACTACCACGTAGCGATAGTAGCCGGGGCCTACAGCTTAAAGTGTCATCCGAAACACTGGAGGTCCGATAATGTACTCTCGTTAGTACATGGTCAGGAATCGAACCTGCGTCTCCTGTGTGAGAAGCAAGCGTGAAACCCATTAGACCACAGAGCTCTTATTTACTCTAGCATTATAACAACAGTGGCCTAATTGCAATTGCTCCAAAAACAAAGTACCGCACGACAAATGGATTCAATCGTTAAAGCATTCGGCTCGGCCATTAATTCAGCAGCGTAATACTCTAAATCGCGTCCCAAAACAAGGCCAGTATTCATAAGGACGTAAAAAGGAAACAGACATAATATTCCGGCTGTCACGAACGTGTCGTAACCGCGCGTATTGTATTATAATGTCTGTATAAAACACTGGGGACGTTCACCCTTTATGTCTGTGTGACGCGGTTCACATTTCTCCCCTGTCACGCTTGTGGCTGGCTGTAGAATAATCAGAATAAGACAGCTGCCTCGGGAGTGTGAATTTTCATAAAATTCAATATAACGAGCGTCATAAGATGATATGAGATAGAGTAAATAAAGAATTCTTACACATTCATATGTTATTACAGGTGTTATTATTTAAAATAGAAATAGACACATAACACATTATATTATACACATAGCGCAAGATCGTTGAAAATCCGAAATAATAAAATGATACTTAGAATTTTGCCCAGACAAAATGAAACATAAATTACAAATGTTTTGCACAACTTACATTAGAGAACTCTGCAATAGAATTGGAGAGTTCTCGAATGTACGTTGTGCAAAACAGAACATCTCTCACCCTTTCTGCTACAGTTGTTATATTTACAAAAGGCGGACACCATTTGGTGTTCTAAAAACAAATCTAGGGGAAGACCTTCGTAAGCTACCAGTAACATACCGCCCTTCGAATCCCTTTGGTCATTTGCATAAACCCATGCCCTCGTCACAAGATGCCAAACGCGGCCGGTATAATACGATTATATGCCACTCCACAGGCTAGTTAATATTTTGTAAAGGACTGTACTGTCTTTTGTTGTGGACTCAATGCTGGATCGAAGACCATCGACGAAATGGAATCCACAGGTTGTAACAGAAAGGTGTAGTCATATTTTAAGGGATTGTTAGGGGCATCATTCTGAACAACTTTCACTATGAAGTTGATTTGATCAGAGCAACATATTTTTTACTTCTTCATACATTTTGGTATGAAAACAAAGAGCCAGGTGGTTAGCTGATTTATATGGGGAAGTACAAAACAAAGTTGCTCTGATCAAATCGGTTTCGTAGTGAAAGAAGCTTAGGATGATGTCCCTAAAAACCTACTAAAATATTACTTCACCTTATTGTTGCAACCTGTATATGACATCGTATAATTGTGAACATCGTTAGTTTATAATCTCGCGAAGTTTATCTTGTTAACTGTCGTTAACTGTGAACTGTACCCTACTGTTGACAACAAAACGTTTTCATTTTCGATAGTTTATAATCGACCCATCCGTTAAATTTAACCCTACCCTACCCTTTTTATTGTACCCTACTGTTGACAACAAAACGTTTTCATTTTTGATAGTTTATAATCGACCCATCACAATCCGTTAAATTTAACGTAATAATTATCATTCGTTTATAATCTATCGATGCCAAACCGTTTATTTGTGAATTGTTTTAACTTGAATTGCACAGAAAATATCAGGGTTATGTGGTGGATGAAGGCGAAAGGGGAGTGAGCAGAACGAAAACCCTATTTATCCTTCATATTTAGTTCACATGTAAGACAAAAAGTGACCTATATTTAGAGCCCTTTTGGTCCCGTTCACAATTTGACGATTTGACATGAATAGATTTTAAACTATCGATAATCAATACCTTAAATTGTAAGCAGACTCACGCGGTAGATTATAAACTAACGGTTTTTACAATCTTACGATGATGTCATTTTTTTGGTTACTACGTTGTTCGTAATTTTAGCAATTACTAAAATTAACATTTATTAGCAAAAAAAATGTAAGTTTATGAGCCATACATTTTAGTAATGAATAAGTGCATAGAATTTCCCAAAGTGAAGTGAAGTGAAGTGTCTTCCGATTTTATGGCTTGTAATATATCACAAAAATAAATCAATTTTCCATCGAACTGAATAAATACCACCACAGAAGAAGTTCCTTGAAATACAAGCACATTGAAACATGACTGTCTGAAATCGTAAAATAAAACACCCCGAGCAAATTGCTCACTAACAGCCATTACATTGAAACATCGATGTATTCGCCATTTTAGATGTACTGCGTTCGAGTAGCAGAAATAGCGTCTATCGCCTAAAAAGCCACAAGTTCATACAATAAATTTCTCCTAACTGCCATTTTGTAAGGAAGCAAGCACTCGGGACACACAATAGTAGTCGTCGACAAAACACAATACTACCAGAAACAAGTGAACCATGACCAACATATTCTGTTTGTTACGAAAATTGTTGGTTGCGTGTTTTCCTTGTTGTTTGAATAAGTTATTACTGCTTGATATTAGGCTACGGTTAAGAGATATAAATCTGACTCTTGTGAATTTAATGCTTACGGCATCATCGAGTTTTATTACAACGAAATGAATATACGGTATTGTTGAAATTCCGCCCAAGCATAGCTGTTACTAACTACAACACAGCTTATGTACGATTAAACCGCATGGTCTATGGTCAGCTGTCACGTCAAATAGACATATTTTTCACAAAAATACTTCATTTTAATATTATTTCCTTTAGACCCATTTATTTATCAACAAAATCCCTTGTTTTTATTAATCTTACCCTTATCCGAGAGCTAAACAACAAAATTATAGTGCAAATAGCTCAAGTAAGTAAATACCCACCCATATGTCACAAGCTGACACCGAATGCCCGCTATGCCCCAGGAAATTCAAGAAAAATGGGCTCCAGCGTCACATGAGATCAGCACATAACGATGTACTAAACCAATCAGCATCCGCTACTCTTAAAACAACCACCGATGGGCCAACACCAATGTCACCTTTGGAAGAAGCCTTCGGATCCCCATTCCTGAATGCCATCCAACCCAAGTCTGGCATCTGGCAAAGGCATTGGGACAACGTCTGTAACCTTCATGGCAAGCTATACGACCTCCCATGCGGTACTGCCAGTAGAAAATTCGTACACACTCTGGCCGACGAAATTGAGCATCTAACCAAATCAACCTACCCCTCTGAACGCGTATTAACCTTTGCTGCGGTCATACTGCAAAGAGACAAAAACGTTAGAAAAATGAAAGATATACTGAGACTACTCGATCGGCGCCTAAAACTCTGGGCAGACAAACGTTTCGAGGAACTCATCACGGAATCCACCAAAGCAGATAAATCTATATGGAATACAAGAAACCGGAAACAAAACAACAATGACCAAGAAACAAAATTATTCACACGACTGATACTACATGGAAAAACGCGGGAAGCGCTCAACTGGCTCCTCACAAAAGACACGAGCAAAGTTTTAAACCCAGACACTGAAGTTGATCCATCCGGTAAAACCGTCAGTGATGTGCTGAGAGAAAAGCACCCCCCGCCTAATACTCCAGATCCCGCTTTATTCACTCTCCCCAAAGACGTCACAAAACTCCCACCACTTCTTGAAATCGAAATAACTTGTGACCATGTCGAAACAGTTGCGAGAAAACTACACGGCGGCGGAGGCCCCACTGGATGCACAGCCGAAAACTGGAGAGATTTCCTACTCCGCTTCGGCCAAGCAAGCGCCCATTTAAGAGAAGCCGTAGCGCAGCTCACAACGAAACTTAGCAACGAAACCATACCCTGGACCCAAATACAAGCATTAATGTCAAGCCGACTTGTTGCTTTAGACAAATGCCCAGGCGTAAGACCTATCGGCATCGGCGAATGCCTACGAAGAATATTATCCAAATGCATGATCTTAGCAACAGGCTCTGAAGTCACTGAAGCATGCGGCCAGTCACAGCTCTGCAGTGGACTGGGCAGTGGCATCGAAGGCGCCATTCATGCCATGACCGATGTCTTCCAAAGAGATTGCCAACCTGGTTCAAACTGGGGAATGCTCCTCGTTGACGCGAACAATGCTTTTAACGCCGTGAATAGACAACTAGCCCTCTGGCAAGCAAGAATATACTGGCCACACTGCGCCCGCTTTCTTTATAATACTTACAATGGCCACGCTGAATTGGTATTTCGCGATTCTGATACAAGACTATATAGCAGAGAAGGCGTAACCCAAGGAGACCCACTCGCAATGCCACTGTACGCGCTTGCAACACTACCAATAATTAACAAACTTAAAACCGAAAACACAGTCACACAATGCTGGTACGCCGATGACTCCTCCGCGCAAGGCACTTTCCAAAGCCTACGACAATGGTGGGACAACTTAAACAAAACAGGCCCAGCATACGGATACTTACCACAAGGTAAAAAATCATTTCTAATAGTGTCAGAAACTGACAAGTCTACCGCAGAAAAGACGTTCTCCGGTACCAACGTCTCCATAGTTACCGGCTCCCGCTTCCTAGGAGGCTACATAGGGACAGGAGGGGACGACTTCGTAAAAAAGAATGTAACCGAATGGATATCTATCATCGAGAAACTCACAATAATCTGCAAAAACTCACCTCAAGCCGCTTACACTGCCCTAACTAAAGCAGCTCAGTTTAAATGGTCCTTCCTACTACGTGTCGTAAAAATTCAGAAGAACTTTTTGAACCCTTAACTAACACATTACATGACAAATTCATACCAACACTAATCGGAGGCGAAATCACAAAACTTGAAACCCAGCTATTTACCCTTCCAGTCCACAAAGGCGGACTTGCCCTTTCTGACCCCTTCAACACACCAAACCGTGCATACCAAATCTCAAAACAGGGATCTACAATACTTTCAACAGCCCTAACCGAGATAAAAGACATAAACCTTGCTGAACACTACAATTCTTTGCGTGACGCAAGAAAGGAAGGAAACAAGGAAAAAGAAACATACGAGAACGAAACTCTAGAAAGCATTCTAACAAAATTACCATCCAAAAAGAAAAGAGCAATAGAAAGATCAATAGCGACAAAAATGAAAACAAAAACATCAACATGGCTTTCAGTAACACCGACAAGAAAAGACAACTTCGACTTATCACCCCACGAATTTAGAGATGCCCTGGCCATAAGATACCACCGCACACCAATCTCCATGCCTGCGACTTGCGACGGCTGCGGCAATGACAACTTCAACGTGGACCACGCCTTGTGCTGCAAAACAGGTGGCCTTATCACACGCAGACATAACGAAATAAGGGATCTTTTCTGTGAACTGTGCCAGCAAGCCTGGGGAAACGTCACGAAAGAGCCAGTCATCTCCGAAGGCGATACTGGGCTGCGCGGAGACTTGGCTTGTCGGGGGGTATGGATTGCCCAGAGGGAGGCGTTATTTGATATCCGTGTCATAGACACCGACGCTCCCTCCCACGCATCACGCCCCGTAGCGGCTGTCCTTCGTTCAGCTGAAGAAGAAAAGAAAAGGAAGTACTGCGACCCATGCGAGACGCGCCACACCACCTTCACCCCTTTAGTAACCTCTGTCGACGGAGTTTTTGCTCCACAAATGATATCATTCACTAAACACCTCGCCGAAACACTGGCGGACCGCTGGAACCGGACCCCTGCCACAATAATGGGCTGGCTACGAGCAAGAATTCAAACCGCCATCATCAGGGCTAGCAGCATGTGCATCCGCGGCACCCGCCATAGGTGGAGTCGCACAGGCCTATATGAGGATGGAGCGGCAGTCCCACACGTACTGGCTTGAACTAGAATGAATATCTTATTTATATTCTCTGTACTTATTTTCATGAATCTTTTGCTTAATAAATTTCTTATCTTTTTAAACCGCAATTGTTCATAAATACTCATGACATCAAGCAAAAAATATTGATATTAAAGAAAAGCTGCAACCTGGCATATAATCAGAAGACCATGATATTGATGTAAATTTAACAAAGTGCTAGTCGCAGTAAAATTAGAAATATAATAATTTAGCAATAGCTTAGCCGTAGCTGCAAGGCACGTTGCGTTGCTCGTCCAATGCTACGATAGCGCTACGAAAGTGCTACGAGCGTCTACGAGTTGTAACACTAGTGTTACGGGCGCCGAGCTCATCGTGCTAATTGCAGTGTACACGCACTGAAAGGGCCCGCTGCGAGGCAGGGCTATCCCTAGAGCTATGTCCGAGCGCGACGAGAGAGAAAGCGCGCCCACCTGCAGCGGCGAAGACAAAAGGAACACGTGGCCAGCATGCCAGCGCGAGCCGAGATACATAAGCTCTTTTTGATGTGTTCAGGAACCGCATGTTTGACTGGCATTGTGGCATTGACCATTGCTCTGCACTTGTTTAGCTTGTTCTGTAGTACCAACTCCACAGACAAACTAGGGGCGGAACGCAGGCGTGCGTCGGCGTTCGAAATTGAATGTCATAATATGTCAAAATTTTGATCAGATAAGAAACCAATTAGTATATCATTATGCTGGTCGTAACGTGCGGTTTTTGGAAAAATGTATTCTAGTGTAAAATCGTCTCCTGATAGAACTCGAATACTATATTTCCCTCAGTACAAAACTCCGTTAATAATTACAGCGGAATTCACTTTTCCTATCTCAGTCAATAAGGAACAACAACACTCATAAATAATACGTCCATATCTAAATTAATGCGGTGAAAGTTATTTTTACTTTGGAGAAAAACTGTGTGTGGAACGAAGGCAATATATTCTCAGGGCATTGATGAAGCGATGCTGCCAATACATAATTCCAGGGAAATTATTACCAGTTTCCCTTAGAATTCCTCGCTGAGCTTCTCAAACTTTTATTTGGGAAACCGTTGGCCGGTACATTAGCTACTAATCAAACAAATCTTTATTTTGTGATTAGTTGAAGTACTTGAGTTAAGTTTTTTTTCGGGTTTCAGTGTTTACTGTTTAATTGCAAAATTAAACGATCTTATAAGGGTGAAGTGCCATTTTAATTACAAGACGCCGAGTCCTGTTTACAAGAAATATATCGGACTCGGCTTAAGTTTAACTTGGATGGTATGCTTATTCCCAAGAACAAATAAACATAAACAGGGTCACTCCTTTTCCCCTATTGAGTAGCAGAAGCACATTAGCAGCCCACGTTTGGCGAGTGCTGGCAAAATTGTATTATTATCAATTATAAGTTATGTTTGCTATAAAGTCGACGTTACCTATTGTTAACAAATAACAACATAACACAGCGTCACGCCCTTTCCGATACGGGCTGACAGAGGCACAATTATATCCACTTTTAGCCAGTTATTTAATATACCATTTTGCGTGACAGGGGCTAGCCCATTGCCGTAGCCATAATCGTATTGAAGGCTGTTTTTCCATCACCGTTAGAAACTCCGTAACATGTAATTAACATTAATCACTCTTCTCATTGGTATCACGGTCACCAACGGATTCGAACGCGCAGCTCCTGCGTGAGAAGCGAGCTTGAATCCACTGGACCATGGAGCCCCTTATGGTTAATTATGATAATTATCAATCGCGTTATTTACTTCAATCTGACTAGCATTATTACACTTTACTACACAATCTATTCTGGGTCAGATAAATAATCTGGAATTTATCTGACCCAGAATTTGGAATCTAATATGCTTATTAACTACGTACATAGCTATGTGTTAAGTCGGTTGCTGGGTGTAATATAAAGTATATGAATATGATAGATCTATAATAATTCATCAATTTTATACTGGTGAGGGGAAAATACCAAGTTTGCAATGTTTGCTACGCTAAAGATAACTTTGAAATATTTTGAGCCGATTCGAAAGTTGCAACAGATAATTTAATTAAAAGGCATGTTTGAAAACCTGATTCCGACCTTAGCGTTTAATTTTTAGCAGATTAACAACATTATGAATGAACTGCATAATGCAGACTTTGTGATTATGTTAAGAAATTCTGCATTGATTTCCCATAACATTTTATTGGTCTATAAAGCATAGATTCTTTAGTGATTCTTATTATCATTCCTCTAGCTAGCTCATCGTGCCAGCTCATGACATAGTTAGACTGAGTATTATTCAAACAACATTGCCAACGGGGTCGCCCGGGCATGAATTACTTAGAAGCTCTTGCAATAAGCCTGTAAATATGAAGTCACGTTTTTTATGATTTCGCGTTTATTAATTGTATCTGTAGACCATTTGCTAGGTGTTTTCTGATAGTGTACAATTATTAATTAAGCAATAAATAAATAAATAAATATAGCCAATTAATATCCCCACCGAGGGGCACATGCTCGGATTCGTGTAGATAGTTAGCCATACTCCACCACGCTGGCTCAGTGCGGGTTGATGGAGGGGTTTGACGACCACTACCAGCCACGTATTGTAGCGATAGTACCCGGGATCTACAGCTTAACGTGTCATCCGAAACACTGAACGTCCGGTAATGCACTCACGATAAATAATTATCTCATTGGTTCAAGGTCATGTTTCGAACCGGCCTCTCTTAGGGGAGAAGCAAGCGTGAACATCATTAGGCTCCAACTATTTATTAAAATATATTAAAATTAGTATTTTCTACAAATATGTTTAAAGCGGAAAGCTTGGAAAATCTTTTACTAACTGTAAAAATATTGCCTTGTATTTGCACCCGGGGAACATTGTATTTTATTTGCTTGAACCTACACTTATTGCGACCGAAGATGAAAAATAAATTATTTTTGGCATGAATCCAAACATTGTTAAATATAATAAAATCGTTGTCCCGTTAACTTCCTTAAAAGTTCCTATAAAGGCTCTGAGAGACCTATGGATTAAACTTTCTTCAATATTTGTAAGTGTGTTTTTTGGAAGTCACGTTTCAAAGTGAACTAAGATATTCTATATATAATATACAATAAATTGTTTTCCTTTTTAAATAATCACACTGGCTAGTAAAAAACGCATAAAAATGGCACCACTCAAATCTTGGTGAGAGTTATTGGAAATTTTGAGGACAATAGTAAATTGTTCAAATAAGGGTTAAAACAAGCCATTTTATCCAATAATTATGGTATCTAACCGAGCCGTAGGCGAGCTTGGACAATTAAGTCGAGGATAAAATAGGTTTAAGACCGAGTTATATACACTCTGCTTTTCTCTTCGACTACGAGGAAATAAAACAGTGGTAATATAAAAAAATACGATATTCAAGATATTTGCTTGGATTTAAGCGGCAATGTCTGTTCAATAACTCCTTTTGTTTTTTTCCATTACTGTGTTAGGCGTAAGCGTTATTTCCTCTACACTTGACGACATATTAATTAACTTTCATAAAACAACAAGTTTTGCAAAGAAAACATCTAAATAAAAGACAAAAACAAGACAGTCTCATTCCCGCCCTGTATTTAATTTTTATTTTCTGCATGTCATTTTTAGCTTAGGTCGAACGAGATACTGCCGAGTCATACCTTGATTTTTTAATGTTTCTGTTAATAATACTTGTTTTCGTTAGTTTTTAGTTATATTTTTTACTATTCAAATATAATGCCAATAAATTAAAGTAAATGTATCAAAATAACATGTTTTTTTTAATGCAGTCACCTCGTCTGTCATGCTGAATGGCTCAACTGTCTTAGTCTCGATGACGACAACATTTTATGCACTAGTGCATAAAATGCGATTTTATGCAGCCTATATTCAGCATAAATAAGGTCTTTTCGAGCATGAGAAATGAAAAATCATTTTCAAAGGGAAGCTTATTTCTAATAAAAAAAATCTTCCAGCAAACCCAGAACGGAAAGGATAAATTTAATCGCGGTGATAGATAGGCCTTTTTACAGAAAAGCAAGTAAATAAATTAGGTATGTAAGTTTTCTCACTAAATAACTAAATATACTAAATAAACATACAGATACATTTTCTACATGCATACATTATATAAAAATACATATATTCTAAATAAAAATTAATATCTATTAAAGCCCCAAATCTATGAAAGAGAAAGATGATGCACCTATAAAGGATTTTTGAAGATGAAGAGATTGGGTTATCCCTGATGGCACAGGGAAGCGCGTTCCACATACTTAATGCCATCATCCGGAAGCGTATTTCCTTATCCTTATTGAATTGATCCCCTCGTCGTGACCAAATCAATACGGTTATGGCCCGTGAGCGTATTGATTTCGTCTCCTCGTGCTGACGAAATCATTACGGTTATAGTGTAAATGTCATATTTGATTGCGATGATTTCAGGCGATGGTATTGAGTTGTTAGTTAAACATAGCCCCTTAACCACGTCGAGAGACATAAGGTATACGCTTATGGGTGTTTCTTTTTAATACAAAAAAGTGCCCATAACCGTATTGATTTTGGCAACTCTAAGAAACAATATTGATACGATCACGAGGCATAAATACATTTCCATAACCGTATTGATTTGGTCACGACGAGGGGACGAATTCAATACGGATGAGGAAATACGCCATCCGGGACCCATGTTCGTATACGACAGTATTGTGACGTGGAGTAGAGAGCATGGAGGCCGTATGGGATCTACGAGGTCTAGTCAGAGATCATCCAGGATTACTTCTCTAGTTGGTGCAGGAGTTAGAATGGCTGAATTAAAGGAGTGGGTGCAGGGGACATGCACAAAGGCCCCGCAAAACTAGACCAGGTGCAGGCACTCTAACCCTCTGAAGAATAAAAAGAGGTCTAGTCGAAGGAACCACGTCGAAGCGTCCACGCAGAAAGCTGGGGTATCGGGGGTTAGTTAAAATGCTGTACACGAAAGTGAGGATATGAGTGTCCCAACGAAGATAAAGAGGTAGCCATTTTAACTCCCTCCGATACTGTGAGACATGATCAAACTTTTGCAGTCAAAAGGTGAACTGAATCCCGAGATTTTAATTCGTTGGATTTCGTTCATATGTTTTTCATTAGCTCTAGCCCAGAAAATATCTGCATAATCTATCAGTGGAACGAGAAGGAATTGAGTAACAAAGAGTTCTGGAGTCTTCTTATTGAGTGAAAAGTGGCGAAGACACGCTTACTGACCTCAAAACGCCTCGACCACGAATGACCTCGCAGCCCAAAAGACAATGCCCTTTTCCGGGTATTCTCGAGGTCAGCGTTAAGTGAATCTTTTCCTCGTAGTAGTAATGAAAAGTAGAGTATTTAGCTCGGGTGTAAGCACGTGTACAACTCTTCGGCATTAACCAATACAAACGAGGGCTATATAGTGAACTAAGGTATAGTGCAAGTAATTAAGCACAAAATATGTATATGAGTACTTAGTCTATCTATTCTACGTACCTATTACAAGACGTTTCTCTAACAGGCAGTATACCACGTTCACAGTTTATGAATGTAGTCCATTATTCACAGACAACCGCAGATGAAACTTGAGATTTATGCTAGTGCTCCGCTCCCACTGACTGGGTACCACTATTGCTCGTGGTGGCACTAGTCCTGGCTATATGGACCTTTGCTCTCACTGAATTATAGATTTTGTATCAAGATCTCGTGGTCCCTTTGACTTGTGTAGCACTTTGAAGAGGAAAATAGGATGCATGATGTGTTACTATCGTAATAGAGGAAATAGATTCATATATCTGGACTGACAATGTCTCTACCTACTACGCCGTTGCAAAGAACGTTTGGATTTAGAGCCATGATATTCTTTATAGACCTAGCGACACTCAAGGATTGGTTTCTTAATAGCCAATGCCTGCGGCTTCACCCGCGTAGATTCGTGTTGAAATAGCTTTAGTGCGGGTCAAACACAAAAGGTTTTGTAACAAGATTTTATAACATTTATCTATTTATCTGATCACAACAGCAGCTACGAAAACATCGAAAAAAAAACAAGATGCTTTTTATATTAATAATATAATAACGTAGCCCATCAATGTCCTCACCCAGGGCCACGGGTCTTTACCCGGATACGAGTAAGATTGAGCCATACTCCACCACGCTGGCTCAGTGCGAGTTGATGAAGGGGTGTCGGGTTCGTGGCCAACACGACTGTCCGATGTTTCCAAGCTGCCCTATTATGATCTCTGACCAACTTAACGACTACGGGACCTACAGCTTTGTTATCCGAAACACGGAAACGCCCGAAGTAAATGCCACATAGAAAGGAACACCCATCCAGTACCCGTCTCAGCCAAATGTTGCTACCCGCACGATCGTTTCTGATATGTGAATACCGTTAGGCCATGGACGCTTCTTACTTTACTTTACATAACATAGCATAGCGTCATGCTTTTTCCCCTACGGGGTGGCAGGGGCACAGTTTTGCCCACTTTTAGCCAGTTATTTAATACTCCATTTTGTGCGACAGGGGGCTTGCCCATCGCCGCAGCTATGGAGTAATGAAGGTTTCCTCACGATGTTTTCCGTCACCGTTAGAACGTCCGAATTATGTACTCAAGATAAATTAATCATCTCATTGGTACATGATCAGGATTCTTCTTGTGAGGAACTCGCTTCTCCTGTGTGAGAAGCAAGCGTGAAACCCATTAGACAGCGGAGCTCCGTACTTTACTTTAATGCCGGTATTTAAGTGTTTATGTTTATGTTCATGGTCCTATACGTATCCTTTACGTACTTCTATATACTATACTATGTATCTTCCGTTCAGCTTCATATGTCAATAATATTTTGATTTTCACACAATCTACTCCCGTTCCCCATACTTTTGTGTAGGAACTGCAAAATTACGGTTTTCAGTTTTTTTCCTTTACTTACGCTATAAGACCTTGCTCAAAAGAAAACACAAAACAAAGAGTTGTATTATAAAGTAGTAGTAGTAGTATTATAAAGTGGTAGTAAGCAGAAAAATCTAAATATTTTGTTTTTATTATATGTGAATAAGAACAAAATATTTTGATGTTTCTGCTTACTACCACTTTATTACTACTACTACTTTATAATACAACTTAACATTAACATAAACATTGATTGCTCCATTGTCCATTGGGGTTAGGTCTACAAACCTTGCAGCCATTAAAACTGAACATTTAATCAAATGTTTTCCTCATAAGTCTGTATTGTGGGGTTTTTATAATGGTTGGTTGCTTGTTGGTTTTAAATAATATATTTATTATATTTTTACCTATAACTAGCGCCAAATCTGTACTGAATCAACTAGAAAAGGAGAATTGGTAAGAAATATGTGTAAAGGGGACGTTTTTCTTTAAAATTCTTTAAAGTCTCATATTTTGAATACGGTATTTTTTGGGTAGGGTGTTTCATAGTAAAAATGATTGGGTTAGGTTGTACAACGTATGTAGGTTGAATTACCAGTGATCATATATATATATTACGTGTGGTTAAGACTCTATGGTTGTGTATTTTTGTTTCACATGTTTGTACAACAAACGCAAGTTTCAACGTATTCTTTTTAAAAACGAAACCTTCCGGTAAAGTAAGGCCTCATTTATTTAAAGCAGCCTTTTTGTGCCTCGGTTTTGCTGAAATAACATGGAAAAAGTCCATTTGTATGGCTCGAGGAGGACAGAATTTAAATGGGTCAATTATTTTTTCGTTGCCCGCTTTCATTTGTCACTAGTCTTGTTGCCGTCTTGCGGTCGACGATTTTTTGCCTCGGATCATTATCAGTGCTTATTTCGACAACAATTAATCACTTTGGGTCAGATTAAACCTATTTATTTATGGGGTTGATGACTTCATTTGCAAGTTTGTTGGGGTATTCGTGGCAAGCGCTTGGATAAAAATGATCGCGTCTAAATCGTGACATAAATATTGCATTGAGTTTTGGTTCAAGTCCCGGTTTGGGAGGCGGAAATAAAAACCCAATGTTGGATGTTTATATGTGTGTGACGTCGCAGATTCTGGTCACATTATATCAGGGAATCAAAATAACATTATTACAGGGAATCCTAGTGTGGGGCCAGAAGCAACGAAAATATGCGCCTGTATAGAAATGTTTATATTTTTGGGTTTTATGTTCTGCCTTTGCTATATTTAGTTCAGGTATTCAGTTTACACAGAGTTTCTTATCAAAATCACATTCTTCTATTCGTTTTAACTTATGTACCTACAGATTCAAATGGCAGTGTTCGATCTAATCCCTTAAGCTTTTCCGGTGGCTTTGCATTCCAATGTATATTATCCGCAACGGTTATATGATAGAATTGTAAATTTTAACCCCTTCGTAAGCGCTCTGCATTTCAGAACACAAATTCGCTTTTACGCTTATTTGCATACTGCAGTGTGACAGTGGCGGCTTCCGAAATGTCGCCATGCAATTTTGCACATTATACCTACCTAGAATACGTGTACGCATAATATAACACATCCAACCACTCGAGCGATACGTGTTAAATTGAAATTTGCAGCATTTGTGAGCTGAGCCTTAATTTTAATCGGGACTACCTTACGAGAACTGAATATCTTGAACTAGAACAAACAAGAACATATTGGTGTAAAAATCAGCTTTGCTTCATAGAGAAAATATGGTTTAAAAAATTATATTTTTAACCAAAAAACCAAACATCCGATTTCTTCTTAGCAATTTAGTGTTTTGCGTTCAAAAGTAGCATTTGATATGAATTTATGATTTCTCGGAAGGACTGAATTAAGGGTTTTAGTAAATTTGCATTATAATGTTGAAGGGAGAGTCGAGTTAAACTGTGGAAGTACGAATTGTATTAGCTGACTGTAATACAGTGCTTGTTTATTGCCTATGTAAATTAAAATAGTTGAAAAGATAATACTTGATCGAATACTCTCATACTTCAACCATACAAAACAACTCCACGCCAAAAAATACGGTTTCACTAGGGATAAATCGACTACGGATGCAAGTATTACCCTTATATCCAATATTTTCTCTGCATGGGGGTCGCACAGGATGCTTTCGGCTTTTTTTGCTATCTGTCGAAGGCATTTTATTGTGTTGATGATATGATACGCTACTTATGAGATTAAATCATTACGGAGTTAGAAATTAAGCGTTTGATCTACTAAGATTATACTAAGCAATATAATTCAAAAGGCAGAAATTAACGGCATTAAAACGGTGGATCGGGCTTAAAATTCGGCGTTCCATAAGGTTTCATGTTAGGCTCTTTCTTCTACTTCTTCTTCACTGGTCTTTTCAATTAAAAAACAAAACGAAGATATTGATAATGTTATTAATGATGTATTATCTGAAATTTTGAATTGGTTCTCAGTCAATAATATATTTTTAAACGATGCTTAAACCAAGTTTATCAAATTGTCACTTCCAAATGTCAGGCAAGTTGAGACAAGTTTAGGGTTCACAGCCATATGTTAGAATAAGTAAATGATACGAAGTTTCTTGGAATATTGATAACAAACTGCAATGGGAACCCAACATATATATAGGAGCTGGTAGATAAAGTTCTGTGGCTTACGCTGTTAGGAACATCAAACAAAACACAAATTCAGATACGGATATGAACTAAAGCTAGGATTGTCCATTATAGTTACTTTCATAGTATCATAGTCTATGGTATCTTGTTGTGGGGGAAAGCAGCGGATATTCAAACTATTTTTATATAACAGAGAAGAGCAATTCGAGTAATTTATTATTTAAAACTTGCGCCCCGATTTACTCACTTACTCGAAGTTAGCATTTATTTCAAGGATCAGTGAATTCTCTACGACAACATGCTATCTCAGGACATTTTCAAATTGCCATTTGAGTCATATAAAAATATAAGAACGACTTTGTTTAAAAAGGGTTATTATAACGTAAATCAAATGTCTTTATTACTGTAGATATTTACATATACTTAGCAATCGCCATTTTTTGCCACTTCTCTACATTGGACCACTGTGGGAGAAGTAGGGCGAAGAAACTCCGACAGATCACACAGCTATCGCTAAGTTTGGAAAATGTTCTAAGGTTACATTATAATTCATACATATATTATAATTCTAGAAAATAATTTGACTAGCTACAGTTAGTAGGTAAATTTATTTAAAAAGCTCTCTTAACTACTCAACAACCGAGGGTAGTTGGGACGGACCGCGATTTTGAACCCTATGCCATCGTAATAAAAATTTAAACCTGTATCGGAGAAGTGGCGTTAGCTAATGCCGGTGGTAACTGAGGGGTTAAGGAGTCTGTGCATTTTAAATTATGAATTTCTTGAATAGCTCTTTTCTGTAAAATAAAAATAGTTTGAATATCCGCTGCTTTCCCCCACAACGAGATTTAAAGATTTAAAGATTTATTGACACTTACGGGTCACATTTACATACTGAGGGCCAAAACATGTGAGCTTAACACTTAACAGTGACATGTAACAGATAAAATATAGTAGAGATTACTGAAAATATAAACAAGTAGATAAAAATAAAAAAATAAAAATAAAAACAGACAGACATACATATCTTATAAATTATTACATAAATCACACACGACTATTTAAAAACAAGTAAACAGTTTTAAAAAACATCCAGAGTGACATACTAAACACATCTAGTTCTGAGTGCTGAGCAACACAGGCATTGAGTAGAGTCCGGGCCTGAAACGTGAGCGCGTGACAAGCGTACCTACTGTGTACGAACAGCACCCGTGGCGAAGAGCGGCCGCGATCGTTACATCGCGTACCAAGCCGGCGCGTTAAGAGCAACACTTTGCAGTGCCACCGGGTTATCCACCATTTTGTGGAAGAGCAGATAGAAGTGGACCAACAGAGACAACTTCCGCCTCAGCTCCAGGGTGTCCACCCCCACCATCCCTGCCACAAAAAGAGACGGGAATAAGTAGGGATAATACCCATATTTGATTTTGTATAGAAGCCTAGCAAATTTTCGTTGGACTTTTTCCAGCATGAGTGTAGATAGGATAGATGATACCATAGGACATGACACTATGAAAGTAACTTAAATATACTAGCCTATATGTAGTCACATCCGTGTTTTGTTCCTAACAGCGTAAGCCGCAGAACTTAATTTACCAGCTATTTTATCTATGTTGGGTCCCCACTGCAATTTGCTATCAATAGTTATTCCAAGAAACTTCGTATCATTTTCTAATTCTAACGTGTTGCTGTCTAACACTAAACTGTTCTCAACTTCCCTGACATTTGGAAGTGAGAATTTGATACACTGGGTTTTAACAGCGTTTATCAATAAATTATTAACTGTGAACAAATTCAAGCTTAAAGACAATAACACAATCCATTAACATCATCAAAATCTTATTTTGTCTTTCAATTTGGAAGACTAGTGAAGCATCATCAACAAACAACACTTTGTCAGTCAATTTCTCCACCATGAAAGGCTAATCTTGAGTTCTGGAGTTCTTGATCTTGAAATTCTCTTTTGAGCAATTTAAGAACCATGGTAAAGCGACTTTGTCGAAAAAGGGATATTACAATGTGCAAGATTACTTAAATGACGGTACTGTATGGGGTTAATCTGGCTCAACACAGACATTGCTGTTAATAATTTTGTAATTATTAACAGCAATTTATTCATGCTTATTAATTATAATAATTCAAATTGAAATATTTGTATTAGTTAAGCACAACCTATTTTTAAAAGAGATCTAAAAATCAATCTGTGGGAGTTTCTACGCCCTTCTTCTCTCACAGTGGTCCAATGTAGAGAAGTGGTAAAAAATTACGATTGATAAGTATATGTAAATATCTACAGTAATAAAGACATTTTATTGATTGATTTATTGAATCGTTAATATATACCAGGAATAAGAAATGGCCTATGGAACCTTGCGGAACGCCAATTATTTATACTTGATTACTAAGTATAAGTAAACATCTACAGTACTAAAGAAATTGATTTACTGGTTGAGTACCTGCACACTATTGTAAAACCAACAATAGGGAATATAATAAGCTTCATATTCATATTGCAATGGCAATTGTCTTGGATTTAGCAAATGGTCTTATGTAACTGGCGTTTAAATACAAAATCTTAGAAATAAAAAAGCACTTCAACTTCATGAAATGCGCTGAAAATAGTAGTTAACTTGATGTATTGTCCAATTATCTATCGAAAATGAGAAAGGGTAAGTGAGATTGAGTGAAAGTGAGTGAGATTGAGTGAGTGAGAGTGAGTGAGAGTAAGTGAGTTAGTGAGAAAGAGTGAGTAAATGTGATTGAGTGAGAGTGAGTGGGAGTGAGTGGGAATGAGTGAGAGTGAGAGAGAGTGAGTGAGTTAGTGAGAAAGAGTGAGTGAGAGTGAGTGATTGAGAGTGAGTGGCCAGAGGGCACCTCCGCTCCAAGCGAGCGCTTTCCAAGGAAAGCGAGTCCAACCTAGGAATAACAAAAATCGCTTTTGAAAAATGTACTTATCACGACACGATTATTTCACACGAGGTGGAGGTCTTTCATCCTGTCCTGGAAAAGCTGAAGAAAAATCCGCCGACTTGTCTCAAGGAGGCGAATGTACAGATAGAGGCTTTGGAGTCAGAAAGACCCAAGGAGTTCCTGTCCTTCAAACTTCGGGTGCCGACGGACCTCAAGACGATGTTCCTGGCCAAAGCTTACTGGCCGGAGGGCATCGTTTACCGAGGGAAGCGAGAACGAAGAAGAAAATCCCTAGCTAGGTTAGATAATATTTTGTGTTTTTATAATAAATTATGTACTTATGTATAAGTTGTAAGGTTTTTATAGATATGGGTTTTTGTTAACCTGAAATAAAGATAAAAATAATAATAATAATTATTATTATTATAGCTACTTTGCTTGTTTATGCGATGTCCTGATTAGTATTTTTTTCAAAAGTGATTGTAACTCCTTGATGACAGAATTCCATAATAAGGCTACCGGACTAAAAAGCTTAGTTAAGCTTTTTTTTGTTTTAGTAATGTAATATGTGTTTCTAGTTTTAAGGTATTTAGTAAGATATCTAATATATAATTACAGTCTGTAAAAATGTAAAGTAAACAAATGTCCTTACTTTTTGATCAATAATTACAGTCTGTAGTAATGTAAAGTAAACAAATGTCCTTACTTTTTTATCAATAAATACCACGAAAATAATAAATAAATGTAGCCCATTATTGTGCCCAAAAAGGGGCACATGGGCTTACCCGGATACGAGTAAGATTAAGCCATACTCAACCAAGCTGTCTCAGTGCGGGTTGATGGAGGGGTTTTACGACCACTACGACATAGACATAGTATAGCCGGGACCTAACGTGCTTAACGTGTCATACCAAAAACTGAACGTCCTATAATGTACTTATGATAAATTAATTATCTCATTGGTACATGGTCAAATTTCGAACCTGCATCTCCAGTGTGAGAAGCAAGCATGAAACCCATTAAAACACGGAGCTGTTTTACTTTATTAACATAAACATTTAAAGATACATTTACATATAGTCACATACATTGCTTCTAGCCCCACACAAGGATACCCTGTGTCGTGGGAACAAGAAACAGCGATGTCACACACATATAAACATTCAAGACCTATTAATAAATACAATACCAACAACATCTACATACAGGCACATACATATTTAATACTACAGGCCCCACACAAGAATACCCTGTGTCTTGAGAAACAGAAACAGCAACGCCACAAACCTATAGACATCCAAGACCTGGGGTTTTTTTTCTTTACCCCCAGCCGGGGATCAAACCCGGGACCTCTCACATAGTAGGCAGAGCCAGAACTGCAGCGTCACCGAGGTCGTCTTATAAATATTATTATAAATGTCTTCTATTTACCTAACTAGGGTGCATTCATAAGTTTGTATGTGGTTTACAGATACATAAAAGTTTTTTTCTGTTTTTTAGTTTTTTTGTTAAAGCGGCAACAGAATTACATCATCTGTGGCAATTTCAACTGTCTAACTATCACGGTTCATGAGATTCAGCCTGGTGACAGACGGACGGACAGCGGTACCTTAGTAATACGGTCCCGTTTGACCCTTTGGAACCCTAAAAATGAATTATTACCATAATTATTTGTCAGTTTGTATCTGACTCTTCGAGATCACGGGGCCATACGGTCTCAGTCCTTATTGTAGGCTTGCGTAGGGACATATTATGGTTCCAACACGTAGAGGGCCCTTTCAGACAATTTATTCAAAATAAATACGAGATGTTTGTGCACCAGTTGGGTCCGACATCGAATAAATCCACACTAAAAGTGGACTCAAAGAACATTCCCATTCTATTATTATTAAAGGCTAACACAGTTTCTTACTCCGATTTTCTCTTTTATCACTCACTAATAAAAACTTTGAAATATTTTGAATAGTCCCGCTTTCTTTCACGATAATCCGAGGATTTGCTGGCGGTTGTAAAAATATAAAAATCTAGCACAAATATTTTCTATTTTGTTCTATCTCAAAATTAGTATAAAGCTTGATCTAACTATTTTGTTTACAAATGACTTGAGATCTAGCTCTAAATTATGTATAAAGTAATTTTTCTCTTTTATATTTTATTAAAGAACTCGTCTTTTGATGCGAGAAGATCGTTAGTCTCTGACAATGATTATATGAAAGCTTTTAAAAAAATTAATGTGACGTTTTTTTTTTAAATGGAACAAGACAATAACGTTCAAAACTTAAACCCGACTACTAAAACATCGCAATATAAAGAGTAGGAATACTAAGGAGTATGTCAATGTCAATACGCTTCTAACGTTCAGCTGAATGCAAGCACGGAGCAAGAGCTAGTAATATATATGTTGCAGTTGGTTGGTTCAATCAGACACTTAACTAACTCTCTAGACCGTTAAATGCCGTCGTTTAAACAAGTCACTAGCATTTTGATTTAAAAAAATCATTCTCGAAAACGTTTAACAATCTGTCTTACCGAAAGCCAGCGTGTTGGAAAACAAGATGGCGTCACGACAACAGCTGATTTGCACAGTTTATATCAGGGCAAAACATTGCGGTAGCTTAGGTGAATGGTAAAGGGAGTGAGCTAAGCGAAGCCCCCTTTATCCTTCGTGATAGGATGAATATGTAAAAACAACAAAAATACGCCTAGGAACGTTTAGACAACTCGTTAAACGTTTCGTTCACTCACTTGTTTGACGGAATTTTAGTGACTTGGTTAAATGTCGGTATTTAATTAACGGTCTAGAGAGTTAGTTTAGTGTCTGATTTAACCAACTAACTGCGACACACACACACACATATATATATATATATATACATTTGTTAGAGAACTCCTCAGGGCGATGTCACACTGCGGGCCAATAAACAGCTAGAACTTCTGCTCACCTCCGTGAAAGTCTCTAACGACGGCAATAAACCGTGCTAAGGGTACTCACCTGATGGTGTCTTCCGCAGACCTATGTTCCGAACAATATGCACATTTTATATATACTACTCTGTCAAGAAAGTACCGGGAAAAGATCAATAATACACAAAATGTTAGTTATTCATCTAAATTTATTTTATCGCCTTCAAAGTATGCTCCTTCAGAAACGATACACTTACGCCAACGAATAGCCCAATCATCAAAACATTTTTTAAACGCTTTTTCCGGAATTGAGTTCAGTTCTCGTCGCGAATTCTCCTTTATGTCTTCTACCGAATGAAAACGTGTGCCACGAAGTGGTACCTAATTTGAGTTTAGGAAAAAGGAAGAAGTCGGCTGGAGCCATATCTGGTGAATAAGGTGGTTGCTCGATAGTATTTGTTGAGTTTTTGGTCAAAAATTCGTTTACAATTATGGCCTTGTGCGAAGGCGCATTATCGTGATGCAAAATCCAAGAATTTTCTTTCCACAAATCTGTCCTTTTTCGCCGAATTTGCTCTCTTAAACGCCGCATTACGCTCAAATAATATTCTTTATTTACCGATTCACCTTCCGGCAAAAACTCCGAGTGCACAACACCTCGATAGTCAAAGAAAAAAGTCAACATGACTTGAACTTTTGATCGACTTTGGCTTGGTTTTTTCGGTTTCGGTTCAGTTGGGAGGCGCCACTCCGAAGCCTGTTGACTAGTTTGCACGTCAAACTCGTAAACCCACGTCTCGTCACCAGTAACAATGCGTTTCAAGAATGTTGGGTCGGAATTGACTCGTTCTAGCATGTCCTCAGCGACTCTTATGCGATTGAGTTTTTGGAGAAAATTCAGGTCTTTTGGGACCAGCCGAGCAGCAACATGTTTCATACCCAAGTGATTATTTAAAATGGTGCGGATCGACTCGTGAGACACAGATAGTTCAGCGGCTATCTCTCTCAAATTTGAATGAGGATGTTCAGTCACTAATTCCTTCACTTTTGCGACGTTAACTTCAGTTGAAGATGTTGATGGCCTACCAGAGCGAGGCAAATCTTCTATCACATCTCGACCGCTTTTAAACGTTTTGTACCACTTATAAGCACGTGTTTTTGATAAAGTCGATTCACCGTAAGCCTTCTGTAACATTTTCAGTGACTCCGAACACGAAATTCCGTTGGCGATGCAAAATTTAAGACAAACTCTTTGTTCGATATTTTTGTCCATAGTGAAATTCGCAGTACACACTAGATATAATCTAACTAAAAACAGCACTATAATAAATATAAACAACAGATGCAACTCAAAATCCACGCACAAATGGAAAACAGGTGTTCTAATTGAAAAACAACAAAAAAAAACAAAATTTGAATTTGGAACCATAGACAAATTATCCATTCCCGATACTTTTTTGACTGAATGTATACTACTCAAAAGAAAATAGGGGCCACTAAGTATTTTGATTGCTACGTGAAAAATATAGTAAACAGTAATGTATATTTATTAAAATAACATGAAACAAGGCTTTTGTTTTAACTTATGCTAATAACCATTTAATTGTGTAGTCAATTATTTCACTTATTTCAATTAACATGAAATTAGTCCATTGTCAACAGCAAAAACTAAACAGAAACTCTTTGCAAAACAAAACAAAAACTGACACAAGCTGTTTTTTTTAATGGTTTAGTAACGGGTGTGTCCTCCTCTCCTGTTTTCATCCTCCTGTAGCCTTGAATGCATACTCTCGATTAAGTTTCTGATGTTTTCATCAGGTATCTCTTCCCACGCACGTTTCAGAGCATCCATAAGCTGTTGCTGGTTGTGAACCTCTTGCTCATGCTCCCTAACCCTTCGTTTTAATTGGTCCCACATATGCTCTATTGGATTTAAATCCGGACTATACGCTGGCCATGGTAGGACACGAATATGGGAGTCATCCAGTACAGTCTGAGTGGCCCGAAATGTAGTATTAGAAATTCAGTTATTATATACTACTCAAAAGAAAATAGGGGCCACTAAGTATTTTGATTGCTACGTGAAAAATATAGTAAACAGTAATGTATATTTATTAAAATAACATGTAACAAGGCTTTTGTTTTAACTTATGCTAATAACCATTTAATTGTGTAGTCAATTGTTTCACTTATTTCAATTAACATGAAATTAGTCCATTGTCAACAGCAAAAACTAAACAGAAACTCTTTGCAAAATAAACAAAAACTGACACAAGCTGTTTTTTTTAATGGTTTAGTAACGGGTGTGTCCTCCTCTCCTGTTTTCACACTCCTGGAGCCTTGAATGCATACTCTCGATTAAGTTTCTGATGTTTTCATCAGGTATCTCTTCCCACGCACGTTTCAGAGCATCCATAAGCTGTTGCTGGTTGTGAACCTCTTGCTTATGCTCCCTAACCCTTCGTTTTAATTGGTCCCACATATGCTCTATTGGATTTAAATCCGGACTATACGCTGGCCATGGTAGGACACGAATATGGGAGTCATCCAGTACAGTCTGAGTGGCCCGAGCTGTGTGTGGGCGGGCATTGTCATGCATTAACCAGAACCCTGGCCCCACTCTCTGTGAGAATGGAATCACATGAGGCCTGATGACTTCATCGATGTACCGTTGTGCAGTTACTGTGCCTTGATTTAAGAAAACCAGCTCAGTTTTGCCTTGTATGCTAATCCCAGCCCAAACCATCACACTAGGACCTCCAAAGCGGTCAATTTCCTTGATGCAGACATCGGAAAATCTCTCACCCTGTCGTCTCCATACTCTAATCCGCCGATCATCACTACAAAGCTTCACTTTACACTCATCTGTGAAGAGCACCATACCCCATTGATTCATGCTCCAATCTGAATGTTCGCGGCAAAAACTTAAACGATTTCCACGTTGAACCCTAGATAAAGGAATTCGTACTACTCGGCGTCTGGACCTTTGCTGGTCTTCATGCAGTCGATTACGTATCGTTTGGTCACTAACACGAGTCCCCGTTGTCAACCGTAGGCGATTTTGTAACTTACGTGCCGTCACAGAGCGCTCTCGACGGGCACTCAATCGGATGTAGCGATCCTCTTGTGCCGTAGTCGATCGCACCCTGCCCGATCCAGGGCTTCTTGCAACACTGCCAGTCTCTTGGAACCGATCCCACACATTGTGGATGGCTCGGCGAGAGAAACCCAACGAAAAAGCTACAGACCGCTGTGAATGACCTTCAGCAATCAATGTAACGGCTCTGGTGGCAGTAATGGTATCCATATGCCTTCGTTGACGTGGCATTATTAACAAAAGATGTTAAAAGAAACAAAAGATGGACAGAAATAGTTTTTTAACAGAATAAAATTGTGATTCCATCTGAAAGGAATTTGACCTGAAACACGTTTTTTTTATTTGCTTCAATTTCTGGCCAGCTGTAAGACTTAAACACCAGCATTAAAGAGGTTGGATACTGAAGGAGGCCGGACATCATTAATTAGTCACTTATTAATTAGTTTACATCAAAAAATTTACTCAAAAACAGAAATATGTAAGTGGCCCTTATTTTCTTTTGAGTAGTATATATGAAATGTGCTAATTAAGCCCTTTGTTACCTAACACGGCCCTGTGTCCTTATGATATAAGTGTGAAATCTAGGAATTTCATTCGAAAAATGCTTATCAGAACCGATTTGGTCCATGATGTCTAATTCCCCGAATATCTAGTCGCCATACGTCCATTCCCTGAAAGTCTAGTAGCCGCACATAGTCGAAAAATGACACCGTATATAGTTTGGATTTTATTCATACGTAAAATACGGGTACATCGATTTAGATGCCGCTGAGAGGGAGATCTCTCATTCCGTATAAGGCTGTCATAAGTTGGACCTCAAAATTTCGTTTGTGTAAGTCTGAATAACTTAAGAGTATATGACCAGCTTTATTGCATGTTAAGATTATCTTTAAATTATTAGATTAAGGTATTTTTATTTTTATTTTGAAGCAACAAAGATAATTATCTGATTGTTTATTCGCAATCATTAGAATAGCAGCTAATATTGAAATAAAAGTGAATTTCAATCGCCTCTCCATCTTATATTAATCTCTGTGTAAGTAAGTGAATGCAATAGGCGTTATTTCCATAACTCATATTCGCGGATTTGACAGTCGGGAAGGTAGACTTTCGCGGAAATAGACATTCGGGGAGGTAGACATTCTTGGAATTAGACATTCGGGAAGGTAGACATTCGCGGAATTAGACATTCAGGGAGGTAGACATTCGCGGAATCAGACATTCGGGGAGGTAGATATTGGCGGAATTAGATATTCAGGGAGGTCGGCATTCTCGGAATGAGACATTTGGGGAGGTAGACATTCACGGAATCAGACATTCGGGTAGGTAGACATTAGCGCAATCAGACATTCGGGGAGGTAGACATTCGCGGATTCAGACATTCAGGGAGGTAGACATTGGCGGAATTAGACATTCAGGGAGGTAGGCATTCGCGGAATTAGACATTCGGGGAGATAGACATTCGCGGAATCAGACATTCGGGGAGGTAGAAATTCGCGGAATTAGACATTCGGGGAGGTAGACATTCGCGGAATAAGACATTAGTGGAGGTGGAAATTCGCGGAATTAGACATTCTGGGAGGTAGACATTCGCGAATTTAGACGTTCGGGGAATTACACGCCATGGACCAAACCGATCAGAACTTCGTATAAACAAGCAAAGTTGCAATGAAAGACAGCTCGTCTGTGAAAGGATGTCCTCTGTGGCGCAGCGGTTGTGGCTCTCCTACCATGCAAGAGGCCCCGGGTTCGATCCCCGGCTGGGAGTAAATAAAAATAAAACCCTGGTCTTGGATGTTTATGTATGTGTGACGTTGCTGTTGCTGGTTCCTACGACACAGGGTATCATAGTGTGGGGCTAGTATGTTCCTGTATGTTTATGTTTATGAAATAATGTGATTGGTAAATTTTTCAAAAGCGATTGTTATTCCTATGTGTCAGAATTACACAAGGTAACTTGTTCGAATAATTTTATATTATTTATCTATGACTTTATGCTCTTAAAAGAGCGTCATACTAAATTAGGTGTAAGACAAATAGCTTAGAACCAGCGGATATTAAGACAATTCTAGCGGTACCTTATTTGTCCAATTCTTCTAAGTATGTAAGTTATCTTTAGATGGTTTAGTGGAACAGATGGATATACATGAATACATAAGTACATACATTTGATGTAAACCAGTCCTTTATATCTGCCGAAGGCGGTTAAAAAGGAAAAGTCCGGGCTATCAACATTAACAACATAACAAAAAAACCGGTCAAGTGCGAGTCTAAATCGCGCACGAAGGGTTCCGTACCACCGTTCAATGGAAGCGATGGTGTGGAGTGAATAGTTTGGATTTTACACAGAAAATATTCTTTACAAAGTTATTGGTGCGGTTACTTTCACACTCCATGTACGTAACCAGGTGCATCCATAAGTTTGTATGTGGTATTATTGTATGGGAGCCCCCTTAAATATTTATTTTATCCAGTTTTTTAGTATTTGTTGTTATAGCGGCAACAGAAATACATAATCTGTGAAAATTTCAACTCTCTAGCTAGCTAGATTCTTGAGATACAGCCTGGTGACAGACGGACGGACGGACAGCGAAGTCTTAGTAATAGGGTCCCGTTTGGAACCCTTCGGGTACGGAACCCTTAAAATTATATCTCTGATTATTTTTCATTCTTTCTTTAGATACATTCATTTTGTACAAATGGAAACTTCTAAAATGTCATTTAGCCTATTTCCACGAGTAATATGAGTGCTCTCTGAACTATGAATTTTCATTGGTAGTTTTTTAGCGATTTCCGCTTGCTTGCATAATATGAAGAAGAGATTAAACCCGAAAATATGCTGATATAATTTCCCTACCAAAACAAAAACGAAGCAAGGCATCTATTTCAGCTTCGTCTTCCCAAAGATAATACAACCACAACGTTTGATAATACCTCTCAATATTGCTGCATTCATGTTATATCGAATTCCAACGTAACAAATCAATCAATGTATCGAGAAAAAAAAAACTTTTCATACACCGAGCTGGAGTCATCCGACATTATATGTTTATTATTAAAACCTCTCAATCTTTGTCGGTATATTATTTCTTTTATTTAACTTCTTCACGGTGAATAAGATAACTTCTCTAAACTTTAAAACCAGGACTGAAAATGGTAGTTGTAGCATTTATTTCTTATAGTATGTAAAGGGTGATTCCTTGGACTCTTGAAAGGAGAATGAGCTGTTTTGTATGGGCTGCGTCTCCAGGTTGTGTAAAGTTGAGTTATAGATCATTTGAAACGTCATGAAATAGCGCTATTTTTTTGTATGGCACCAATAAAAAAAACTCGTGCAATAAAGGGAGGGAGAGAGGGCAGGGGGGGGGGGAATACGAAGGTTAATGTTTGTATGGCTACACGAGTTTGCGCAAGAGAAGCCGCGGGAGCCCGCTAGTTGTGGATATTATTACTTTATTATATTATTACTAATTACAAAATTTCACGAGAATCGGTTGAGAAATGCGACTTGTAGAGGAGAACAACCGGGCAGAAAGACAGACAGACAGACAGACATACATTTTTGCCCAATCCTGAAACGGAGGCCCTTTGTCGCTTCGCTCGCTTGGTCAAAAAATATCGGTATTTTCTGACAAACGCATACCTACGATTCCCATTTTCGTGCACATATGTTTTTATATGAAAATCTAGTGTTTTTTTAGCTTTTTCATTGTGATTCTTTGAAAAGAAGTAAGTTAGTTGAGGATATCACACAAAAAATCGAGTGCCTAAGCCGTATTGATGAGTTTTTATCCGGTGGCAATATTAAATTTTCTTACGCGTGATGTTAACGCACGAGTTAAGTATAGCTCAGATAAGTATTTCGTTTGGTCTAATTGAAGCAATTAGAAATACAAGGGCTAATGCAAAGTTTTGGTTTTGGTCACACGTTTTTTATAATTCATAGAGACATTTATCATAAATCATTTACTCTTGATCAACCATTTGTAAGTGTTGCTTAAAGTGATTGTTACAATCTGTATAAATGACTAATATATATTCAGTTACCTACCAGTTTGGTACAATCGATTGATGCAAGTTAGTTTTTGACTTTATTATGTAGATTTCATAATAAAACCTTTAGTACCTCCTAACACATCCTAGGTTAAACGAGATTTGATTTTCAGAACAAATATTAATAAGTCTGTTAATATAGAACACTTTTGAGTGTTTGGTGAGATGGTACATTTCCGTCTCTTGTCTATAATAATGAAGTGCGCCACAGTGAAAATAAAATATCAGTACACTCGTAATATACGTACATGGATAGTAGAAGAAATCTCTTGCGAGAGACTTTTCCAACCAATCAGTCGCCTTTGTAAAATTTGCATTTTTTTCGCGTTTGCTATTTTTATTCGTCTGTGTTCCATTGTTTGGTGCAATAAAGTTCAAAGCAAAGAACGAAAAAATGATAAAATTTACTAATTAACAAGAACATCAACAGGGTCTCAACAGGCTTATGGGGAGGTTACATGATTATGAGAGTAACATGTATTTTTATCCGACTGTAGCGAAGCAAAAATGAGCAAGAATTGAAAATTCGGAAACTTTCACCACATTGGTTTCATAGTTAACGTTGTTCAGAACCATTTGTCTATCTATCTATTATATAAAAATCCGGCCAAGTGCGATTCGGACTCGCACACAAAGGGTTCCGTACCATCGTCCAAGAAAAAACTCAATAAATCATATCTGTTAAATGGAACAAACCTTTAATTTGTTTATCTACACACGTATCATAAACCCTCTTTACTGCGTCCAAAAACCGCACGTTAAAATCAGCACAATGTTAAACTACTTTGTGAAAACTCATTTCTTATCTGAATATTGGACACAATGACCATAATGTGTAAATTTTCTACATATTATGACATTAAAATTTCGAACGGCGACGCCCGCCTTCGTGCCGCCCCTACTTTGTCTGTGAAGTTGGTACTTCAGAACAAGCTAAAGAATTCAATGCCATAATGCCGGTCAAACATGCGGTTCCTGAACACATCAAAGAGAGCTTATTATATGTGTGTAGATAAACTAGTGTATGTAACTGTACATAATTAGGCATTATGTATCAGTCACATAAACTACTATTAAACACGTGTAGCTCATTATTTCTTGCTGTAGCGGCAGGACATATCCCACCTCCACCCAACCTCATTCCGACTTCATGTCATAATGAGGCAAACGCGGGGGAGCAAGCCAACGAGTTAGATTTGCTTGGAGCTCTTGCTGTAGCGGCAACAGAAATACACATTAGGTGAAAATTTCCACTCGCTACCTATTACGGTTCATGGGATAGAGCCTGCTGGACGGACAGACAGACGGACGGATGGATTGACGGACGGACGGACAGCGGAGGCTTAGTAATATCGTCCCATTTAGCATCCTTCTGGTAAATGTATCGCTAAATAAGTTTGTTTGACCTGTATGTACATATGTATGAATGTCTGTTTCTGTGTTCCCTAGCAATTTCTCAACGGCTCAACTGATTTTGAAAATGATACATTAGATTCGTCTTGATGGTCCGAGTATTAGTAGCTACACAAAAAGGCGGGTTCTGTAACCGTCAATATGCGGGCTAAACAAAGATTTTCTCTTCTTTCTACTCGATGTCTCTTCTTTCTACTCCTCGGCATAACACTGCCGCTTACAAACACTTGTTTAGGTTAACGGCGATCCGACTGTGGAACTCACTTCCCTGCGCTATTAGAGATAGTCCCTCAATTTTCACTTTTAGGACAAGATTGAAAGAGCATTTCCTTTCTCTTTCGTGATAGGTACTTTTATATATGTATATATAAGTAGTATATGTTTGATATGTATTTTATTTTTTGCTTTAGTATTTTATTTAGTATATATCATTTATTACATTATTATGTTTTAGTTGTAAACAATAAGATGTGTACAGTTTTATTGCGCACTAGGGCTCTCCTGTTGCACAATTTTTCCTGTCCTGCCTAGGTTTGCTGGTAGAAATCTCTCTTTAGAGATAAGCTCGCCTTTGCTCATAAAATGTTTTGTTACCTAACTATTAAGATTTCTGTACAATAAAGAATATGAATATGAATTTTCAAGACTCTCCAGCGGGTTATCAAAATGGCAAGGTATGCAAGATGGCTGCACCCACCGCCTCCGTATTCTGTTAAATAGTGTTTACTTAGCTACCGTGCAAGATGGA
Source organism: Argyresthia goedartella (assembly GCA_949825045.1). Classification (NCBI taxonomy): domain Eukaryota; kingdom Metazoa; phylum Arthropoda; class Insecta; order Lepidoptera; family Argyresthiidae; genus Argyresthia; species Argyresthia goedartella. The sequence goes on along the minus strand of OX463812.1, from coordinate 25,178,451 downwards.
CGATTTACTCGTGTCGCCCCCAGTACCCCTGCATTACACAAAATAAAGGGCTTACGGAAATATATGGTACTTAACTTGTACAAGCTATAAAAAACACCATAATAATATATATATTAATAATAATACCTTGGACACTATTTTACACACATTGATCTAGCCCCAAACTAGGATTCCCTGTATCTTGGGTACTAGACAACGATACACATACTTATATAGATAAATATTATACTTAGATAGATAAACAACCATGACTAGGGTACAAACATTAATAGTAGTTTTAAATAAAGCATTTACAGCTTTTTCGTGATTTTCAACGAAAACGCAGGAAATAAATGACATAATTTAATTAAAATAAAACCCGACTGTGGAAATTAAATTAAATTTATCACTGCACTGAAAACATTTTATCGAATCTCGAATATCGAATCTGCTTGTTTCATGCTTGGTCTTTGAGGTGTTCTATGTTTTGACATAAGTATTTATCTCTATTAAATATATCGTCGTCTAGTACCCATAACACAAGCCTTATTGAGCTTACTATGGACCTAGTACGATTTTTGTAAGTTTGTCCTCTAATATTTATTTATTTTATTAGTATATCGCAGTCGGGTTTTTAAGTTTTTTAAATTATTACTGAAAAAGGTAAATTTCAAGTATCTGCGTATTATATATTTCTATTTTGTTACCAAGAAGCTTTAAATTAGACTAAGGAAACAGTACCGACCTATGCAACATCTAAATCTGAAAATAGTTTGTGATTCATGACATGTGGCAATAATATACGGATTTCTTCCTTTAAGATTTAAATTTCAATGAATGCAAAATCATGTTAAATCAACATCCACAGACATCAAAGATTTTACAAGATAAAAAATAAATACAATTTTCACTCTGTTGCTCGGAAATGTGGCGAAAGATGGTCAGTAATGGGGACGCAAAACATATGAATAAGTTAACCAGGACAACAAAATAATTTCTGGCCTGTTTGAACAGGCCAGAAAAATCATTTTTGTGTTTCTTTGTACAGTTCTGCCACATATCGCTTCATGCCGTGACGGTTTTTACCGATAGAGCGTGAGTCATTCAGTCGCGTCGGTAAAAGCGTGCCTGACTTGCGCTGTCAATTGCAGAAGATGGCGGACCGAAGACCTCGAGGGCGGAGTTTCAAACAGATTTCCCTAAAAAATAATTTTCATTATAATTAATTTAATTTCTTCCCAGAAGTCATGAAAAGCTCTATGTTATGTCAAACTTACTCGTCCATCTATTGCTCACTTTCCAGCCTCTACAACATGAATCAGTTATTAACGACCTCCGTAAATAAACAAACCTGTACATATTGGAGTAGTTTAATGGAAATTGTCTACAAGCATTTCACACTAAAACCCGCAGAAGCCTTAGGTATCCAAACACAGCAACAGCTACAATCATTCCATTTGTATACACAAATAGCACATACTACAATCGACCCCTCACTAAGTAGGGTAATACATCTACGAGGCGGCATGTGTGCGTACCATAAATTACGTCGCGCACCTGCAAGTGGCTAGATGCTTAGATAAAGAAATTTAATGTACGTATTTGCGATATATTCCGAGTGTGAACCACTGATTTATGCTACTGTCTGTAAGCCTGATTTAAGGGGAGATGAGTCTCAAGTTTCTTCGAGTGTTATCAAGTACGCGGTTAGGGTTTTAATCAAGCTGAATGTCAGTATCTCGGGTGGTTGGGTGGTTTTGGATATACTTTGTTAGCGGAATTTGTTATTCCAAGTGGCGCTGGATGGAATGCAGAAGAGATCTCGACTAGCTGTTGTAAAATGTAATAGGGTATAAGCTGACTCCTATTGATCGGTGAAGTGAGGGGAAATATACTGAATTATTACGGCCTTTATGTTTTTGGACAATTACTTGTTTAATGTTGCAACCCGTGGAATATATTTACATCCGTGTATATCCCTTAAGCATATGTTTGTACCACTTGTATATGCATTAATGGTTCGTGTGCCTAGAAAGCGGAGTCACTGCGGTTAAACTCTAAACCGCCCGGCAGAATTATGTGTGTGATTTCGGTCTGGTATTACCTAATTAACTTAATTTGTTGCCGCCAGACTAAAGAAAATATCTAATAATTAACTCATTTGTTTGCCGAAAGACTTAAAAAAATATTAAGAAACTCCTCACTTGTCCACAGGTACAGCAGAATGAAGTATAACACCTAAAATGTGACGTATAGTTCACCCACCGCGCGGACGCTCAAAAATGTGCATCATCAAGAATATCCATGACATCGTGAACAACCGAACCTTTCTATTTATAATAGTGCTCCTTTCTTTGAAACTGTGCAGTCCGCAGGACTTTAGTGAAGAGTTCGCTAACGAGGAGGGAAACTCCAGTTCGGATTTGGATATAATGGTGAAAAAAGGCACGTTTGCAAGGAACAGTGGTGCCGCAGCACCTTGTAGATTGAGTGAACTGCTGTGCGATACAGGACAATGTATTTCTTTAGACAAGTACTGTAATGGAGAAGACGACTGCGGGGATAAGAGCGATGAGCCGAAGGGATGCTCACGTAAGTAGACACTTTATAATACTTGTCAAACATCCAGATTCTATTTGGCGGCGATATTTCAACTTCATACAATTCAGTGGCTTTCAACCGGTGGGCCGAAGCTTCTTTAGGGTGGCCGTGGGATTCGAAAAGAAGTGGAATGCGCCCGCTCCTAATACCATGACTAAGTTACTCATTGATTAACTTGTAAGTCAAATTAAATCCAAGCTAATGCACGCTTTGCCAGCGTGCCTGATTGCTCGTTCCTTGACTTGCTAGCGTTGTCAAAAAATAATACATAAAAAGCTTTTATTAAATGCTTTAAAAAGAAGAAAATAAACTTAAATTGAATCAAACCTATCAAATAATTACATCACACAATTTATTATGATTGCTTGCTGCACGAATTTACATCTTCTGTCAATTCAATATCACGATAATCTTCTGTCAATTCGATAACACATTCTGTTAAATAGATAGGTAACTACATCTACATAAATAAATCTCGCAGCAAGGTTTTTTATCATATTAAATTGTGATGTTTATTTTCTTTTTGGAGCGTTTATAAAAACTTTTTTATTTTTTCTTACTTTTTTGTTATCGATGTGTTATGTAAGTATCTCAATATTTCTGAATCTTTTCATTTCATTTAAAGCGTCATTTTTGACTGGTCATTTTCCCGTTAATTTAGACAGTCAATAGTTCTAGACCTTCTAGTGATTTGACCCGTAAAACCTTAGAATGGGTCTATGCAATTGTTAGAGATATCACATAATGAAATCGGGAGATATTTAAGAAAATTTGTATTCCGTGCCACCACAACGCTGTGAGGGACTAGGGAAACTCTAAAACCGTCAGGACTAGAGTACCTACTTGTGAAGACAAATCAAATGAGCTCAAACTCGTCGCGTTGCTTTGTTGCAGAGTTCCTATGGCCACCTTCTGGCTCCATCATCAGATCAGCTGATTTTCATGAAATGGAGCTCTATGTCATGAAAATATTGTATATGACTAAAGGACATGTCAAGAAGAATTAAACGCAGGTTACAGATTTTCCTTGGCTGCCTTCCGGCTCGATCGTCAGATCATTAAATTGTGATAAAAACATTACATAGGGCAAAAGGCATGTCAAGACGAACTAAACGTGCCCAAACTCTATAAGGTTGCGTCGTTTTAATATAGAATTCCCATGGTCACCTCCCGGCTTCATCATCAGATCAGCTCAGTGTCATGAAAATATTTTATAGGACCAAAGGAGATATCAACAAGAATCGCGCGCTCAAATCGCAAGGGTTTCGTCGTTCTATTACAGAGTTCCTATGGCCTATTATGAAAATATTGTATTGTCATCCAATTCACATATGCATGCAAAATTTCAGATCAATCGAAATTGGGAAGTGGGTCAAATTGGACCCGAATTATTTGACCCGAACATACAAATATACAGAAAACATTGCAAATTAAATAAAAGCTTTTAAAAAATATGATGGCATATCTTCAGGTTTGTCAGTCTAGGTCAAAGAATTTTCATGCAATGTGTGCAGCAAGAATCGAATTGGTTTCTAGGCTGTTTTTTTTTTAATTGAATTTATTGTTTTATCGAATTGGTCCTTGACTAGATCTCGTCCACTTTACTGACTTGAAAGCTGAGTCTGCCCTTGGGGGTCGCTAAGTAAAAATTCATAACACTTCAAATAATAATAATAATACCTTGGGCACTATTTACACAGATTGATCTAGCCCCAAACTAGGATTCCCTGTATCTTGAGTACTAGACAATGATACGCATACTTATACAGATAAATATTATACTAAGATAGATAAACAACCAAGACTAGGGTACAAACATCTGTTCTCATCAAACACAGGGGATTTTTTTAGATTTCAGGCACAATATCTGAAAAATGTTTTCTTGACCAGAACACTGATTAAAAAAACCTGTATTTATTTTCTTGCTGAGAAATTTAATTAATTGTTCTGATCTGATCACATTCGTGACTTTAATAAAATCTTATTTAAAGTTGTTCAGACTGATGTTCTCTTTTGAAATCTACTTTTGTTACACTATACTCTAGGTACATGAAAGAGAAAAAGTAATTCAAAATAGTATACAACATACAAAACTCACAAACACAGACAATTTTAATAAGTTTAAATTTTAGCGACGCGGACGTAAATTATACAAACTTACTCCGTATAGCAAGTGGTAACAAAATTTACTTTAAAGCTCTTCTAATAAGGTTGTATTGTAAGGAAAATAATACGTATGTTGGTTGCAAAAGTCTGGCTTTGTTCGTTGAGAGACGTGTCAGCGACAAGACTCAGGCTCGCTTCTGAGAACTTTTCTATTCGTATTAATAGTACTAGCTTTGTCTGTGACTTTGATTGTTTCCCTGTACTACATATACTATACCGATTGATCTACATATTTATTTAGAAGAAATTACGTAGGTAGCTGCCTGTTTGTTCATTAAAGTAGAAATTATATAGGTAGGTAGCTGCCTGTTTGTCCATTTAATTAGAAATAACAAAGGTAGCTAGCTGCCTGTTTGTCCATTTAATTAGAAATTGCATAGGTAGCTGCCTGTTCGTCTATTTAATTAGAAATTGCATAGGTAGCTGCCTGTTCGTCCATTTAATTAGTAATTGCATAGGTAGCTGCCTGTTCGTCCATTTAATTAGAAATTGCACAGGTAGCTGCCTGTTTGTCAATTTAATTAGAAATTGCATAGGTAGCTGCCTGTTTGTCCATTTAATTAGAAATTACATAGGTAGCTGCCTGTTTATCCTTTTAATTAGAAATTAAATAGGTAGCTGCCTGTTTGTCCATTTAAAAAGAAATTGCATAGGTAGCTGCCTGTTTGTCGATTTAATTAGAAATTAAATAGGTAGCTGCCTGTTTGTCCATTTAAGTAGAACTCACATTGGTAGCAAACTATTTGTCCATTTAAGTAGAAATGACATGGGTACATCAGCTGTTTTTATTAAAAATTAAAGAATTAAAATATAAACTTCAGGATGACCAAAAAATCAAAATAAATGTTGATATAAAATGGGATCTCCAAACCTGCTTATGTTAAGGGTAAGATTAAATGCACCCCTATCAGGAATTCACCGGTAAATAATACTTTGCTTGTAACATTGGAATCTGTTCCAAGTAATTTAAATTACTTCTTATGACAACAGAGCAAATCTCTAGCATAGCCACTAAATATGTCAAAGGTGAAGCCCCACTTAAATATTACCCATCAAAACATCAAGTGGCTAACTGGCAAGGAACTGTTATTTGTATTACAGAACACCGGTAATAGGAAAACATGATGTCTGTGTCGTGGGAACCATCAACATAAACATAATTATTTACCTATAGGAACATACAGTGTTTCTGGCCCCACACTAGGATACCTTTTGTCGTGGGAACCAGAAACAGCGACGTCACACACACATAAACATCAAAGACCTGTTTTTCCTCTACCCCCAGCAGGGGATCGAACCAGCGACCTCTCGCATGGTAGGCAGAGCCACAACCCCTGCTCCACAGAGGTAGTAAGAAATGTCCAGTACATTGTCAAAACGTTTAGATTACTTAACTTAAAAAATACTGAGGACTTGTGGGGTATATGAGTCAAAGTCATTGGTTCAGTTATTCTAGTTATAGAGCAACACTTAGCTTATATATTCAATAAATGTGTTGACAATGGAGCTTTCCCAAACCTCATAAAACACAGTAAACTGATACCTCCGTTCAAATCGGGAGACAAGTCTTCAAATTTCAGACCAATATCTGTTCTTTCAGCACTAATTAAAATATTTGAAAATATTATACTATATCAAATGCTCTCATACTTCACCGTACCAAACAACTCCACGCCAAATAATATGGGTTCTCAAGGGGTAAATCGACTACGGATGCAGGAATTACCCTTATATCTCATATTTATTCTGCATGAGAAGCCGCACAGGATACTATCGGAGTTTTTTGCGATCTGTCGAAAGCATTTGTAAACCATTACGGAGTTAGGAATAAAGCGTTGGGTCTACTAAGATCATACTTAAACAATAGAATTAAAAAGGCAGTAGTCAACGGCGTTACATCTGATGGACCGGGTGAAAATAATGGTTTCATATTAGGCTCTTTCTTATTCCTGGTATCTATTAATGATCTGCCTTTCATGATGGAGAAATTTACTGATATAGTGTTGTTTGCTGATGATACTTCACTGGTCTTCAAAACTGAAAGACAAAAAGAATATTTTAATTATATTAATGGTTTGTAGTCTTTAACCATGAATTGGTTCACAGTTCAAAATTTATTGTTAAACGCTGGTAAAACCAAGTGTATCAAATTCTCTTTTTCAAATGCCAAGCAAGTTAAGACCAATTTAGTGTTAGATAGCAATACGTTAGAATAAGTAAATGATAGAATGAAGAATAATGACGACCCGAATGGCCGAGTAGGCAGTGCCTACGAAACCAAGGGTCCCGGGTTCGAGTCCCGGTGGAGGCAAATATTGGTTTGATGAGAACGAATGTTTGTACCCTAGTCATAGTTGTTTATCTATCTAAGTATAATATTTATCTATATAAGTATGTGTATCGTTGCCTAGTACCCAAGACACAGGGAATCCTAGTTTGGGACTAGATCAATGTGAGTGAATAGTGTCCAAGGTATTATTATTATTATTATCATCATACGAAGTTTGTTGGAATAACCATTGATAGCAAATTGCAGTAGGGACCCCACGAAGAAAAAATTGCCGGTAGATTAAGTTCTACTGTTCTGCTGTAAGGAACATCAGACAAAACTCGGATGTGGCTACGTTTAGGCTAGTTAATATTTAATTTCTTTCGTATCATGTCTTGTGGCCTGGGGGAAAGCTAACTAATGCAAACTATTTAAATTTTACAGAAAAGAGCTATTCGAGCCACCTTTTGAAAAAGAAATTGATATACTAACTGTACCTAGTCAATTTATTTTCGAAAATATAATGTATGTACGCAAGAACCTTACAACATTTTTCAAACTTAGCGATAGGTGTAATGTTAATCTAAGAAATAATCACAGACTGGTTACGCCCCGGTTAAGACTCGCGAAGGTTAGCAATTCTTTCAAGGGTCAGTGCATTCTCTACTACATTGAGATAGATACCTCTGGAGATTTTGAAATTGCTGTTTGAGCAATTTAAAAACCTTGTAAAAGCGACTTTGTAAAAAAAGGAATATTACAATTTTCAAGATTACTTAAATGACGGGACTCTATGGGATTTTTCTAACTAAACACAGAACTTACTGTTCATAATTTTGTAATAATTCATTCCTGCTTATTAATTATAATGATTAATATTGTTTTATTTGTATAAGTCAAACACAACCAATCTTCAAAAGATTACTCTCCCACAATGGTCCAATGTAGGGAAGAGGCAAAAAAAAAATGTTTTCTTACTGCTTTGTTCATAAATATCTAATAAACCTATTTTAACTATAATGCCGTTACAATTTGTTTGTCTTTGTCTGTCACTTTGAAATTTGTGTTTGTGAGAAAAGGATAAGGCACATTTTAGCAATCATAGGATTGATAAGTTTTATGAATAACCCCTAGATTGACTTTGGGTACCCGGGATACCCAAAATGCCGTTATAGGTGTTGAACTCTATTAGTATGTCATAAAGTTCAAAATTTCGACCCGTTGAAATGTCAAAGTCAATCATGCTGATTTGACTTTGAGTAACCTGGGTACCCAAAATGCCGTTATAGGTGTTGAACTCTATTACCATGGCATAAAGTTTAAAATTTTGACCCGTTGAAATGTCAAGGCAATGCAAAATGTTGATAATAAGGCGGTAAGTATATGATTATATTTACATTAATAAATATTTTTTTTTATTTGACTTTGACTTTGACACTGCATCCGTGTTTAGCCACTTTTTCATGAAAGTAACGAGGGAACTTAGTTTTGAAGTGACATAAATACAAAATCAGTGTCAATTTGTGTTAACAGAGAATTTATATTTTCATAAGAATAGGTCATCACGAGATGCAATCCAAATCTGATTCATTACAAGCTACTAGTATTTTTTCAGGAAATCTCATATAAATTTAGAACTCCTAGTCAGTTTAGGTTTAGGTTTTAACAGAATACTTAATAGTACCTTAGGCGTCAAGGAAATAAAAAATGCATTTTCAAACTACCTCAATTATTTATGTATATAACTATGTCTTACTGCAATCTAGTATAATCTCTTGAATAAACTATTAGTATTATTAGTCGACTTATTATATCGTATGTTATCGTATATATATATATCGTATATTATCGTATATCGTATTTTATCGTAATTATATCGTAAAGGGACACCTTCAATCTCCACAGATGCGGCAAGGGGCTAGTCCCCTGTCACGCAAAATTTTGTATTGATGCGACGAAACGTGTAAATGTTTGTTTGTTACATTATGAAGAAATGATGCATTATATATTTACCGCATCAGTAACGGCAACGTTTTGTTATCTAAGCTTCATTCCACAATAAAGTTGAATATGAAAATACAACTTAAATATAAAATGAGATTTGAGACAGAACCGAGTTAGCGTAGGATCAACCCGGATATGGTCTCATATTTATCTGTTAGCCTTCTATTCGTGCTGGCAACTCGGCCAAATCCGGAAAGAATATATATCTGAATAGTACATGAATTTGCGTTGTATTCGTTAGTTTATTATACAATTTATCGACAATTCAATCACATGCAATCGCATACTCACGTCAAACTATACATATACCTACACAAGTTGACATTTAATTAGCCGACCATATTTTGAGGCATGATAGTACCCATCATAATGAACAACTTTCTCCAAGAAACATATGGTCGCAAAGGGAAAAAAATATTTGTCCCTCGGTACATTGACCCAATCAGCTGATTACAAGTTACTATGGGGGATCAACATTTTATTTCGTTTGCGACCATATGTTTCATTGGGAAAGTTGTTCATAATGAAGGTTACTATAATTTCCTAAAATATGGTCAGCTCATTAAATGTCACCTTGTATATAAAGTTACCAAAGTGGATCATGAATCTTTATTAAACACAGTTTCTAGGTAAACATATCAATTTATTAATTTGTCACTTAGAACTTTCTAGCGGTGATGGAAAACATCCAAAGGAAACCTCCATTACTCCATAGTTGCAGTGATGGGCTTAGCCCCCTGTAAAATAAATAGACTATTGACCCCCGAAAAATAGACTATTGACTGGCTTGAACTGGGCACAGTTTTGACTGTGCCACCCCGTTTGGGAAAGGGAGTGGTGCTATGTGTGTGTATGTGTGTAGCTCCAGGCCTGATTGATAGTAAACATAAAAATTTACATACATGCATATACATTGCTTCTAGCCCCACCTTAGGATATCCCGTGTCGTGTGAACTAAAAACAGCGACAATACACACATACAATAAAAATACTCACGAAAAAAAGACTATTGACTGGCTTGAACTGGGCACAGTTTTGACTGTGCCACCCCGTTTGGGAAAGGGAGTGGTGCTATCTGTGTGTATGTGTGTAGCTCCAGGCCTGATTGATAGTAAACATAAAAATTTACATACAGGCATATACATTGCTTCTAGCCCCACCTTAGGATATCCCGTGTCTTGGGAACTAAAAACAGCGACAATACTCACATAAAAAAAATACTAGGCCTGGGTATTTAGTATTTCTTGCTTCTGATCCGGTATTCGACCCCGGTACCTCTCGCAGGGTTCATCTAAATAAAAGTCTCGATCTTACCGTATGTAACAAATTACTTAATTTTCATGGATTCGAAAACTGGTATAAATAAAAATAAATAAGAAAAGTTCTTTTTTTTTTTCTTGAAGCTTAATATTTAGAAAAGGTAGTGTCGCTGCCGAGGTTTTCAGTTCTTTTTACGCACAACACTCATCGACAGTTTGAAATTTTTGACTTCAAGGAAATCTCGTTTTTGAAACGAGTAGCGACATTAAGTTTGACTCGTTTGTCCGTGAAGCCTTTACTCTTTAGTGCTTGAAAGTGCGATATATTTAATTTAATATTTTGATGAACTGAGGGAGGGGGAAATCGTATCCAGTTGCCTGGAGTATATATTATACTTAAGCAACAGGTCATTTAACTTAAGCATTAAAACGAATATGAGCTCCGTGGTCTAATGGGTTTCATGCTTGCTTCTCACACAGGTGATGCAGGTTCGAATCCTGACCATGTACCAATGAGATAATTAATTTATCTTAAGTAGAGTATCGGATGCTCCTTGTTTCGGATGGCAAGTTAAGCTGTAGGTCGCGGCTACTATCGCTACATGGTAGTGGTCGTAATAACCCTTCCATCAACCCGCACTAAGCCAGAGCGTGGTGGAGTATGGCTTAATCTTACTCGTATCCGGGTAAAGGCCTGTGCCCCTGGGTGGGCTACATTTGTAACTGACCAATTCATATATCATACTTCAACGTACGTATTATACTTTAGCTACCGTTCAATTCGCATATTTTCTAAAATATACTAAAGATACTAAACGTGGTACCTGCCACCCTATAATATATATATAATATTTAATGCCTTGGACATTGTTTACACATATTGATCTAGCCCCAAACTAGTATTCCCTGGATCTTGGGTACTAGACAAAGATACACATACTTATATAGATAAATATTACACTTAAATAATAAACAACCATGACTAGGGTATAAACATCCGTTCTCATCAAACAAATATTTGACCCCACCGGGACTCGACCCCGGGACCCTTGGCTTCGTAGGCAGGGTCACTGCCGACTCGGCCATTCGGGTCGCCAATAAGGGTGAAGAATCCCGGCTGAATTTTCGTTGGTGCTCCTCCGATATTACCGAGCACTTTTTCATTACGATTCGAGGGTTTACCTCCCAAGCAAGGAGCGCCGGGCTCCAACCACGGAAGGGGAGGAAGAAATAAAAACCTCATGTCTTAGAGCCAGAGTAATGAATGTCTTTTTTTTAGGCAAATACATTGCTTCTGGCCCCACACCAGGATACCTTGTGTCGTTTTATCCCCGGCCGGGGATTGAAACCGGGACCTCTCGCATTTTAGGCAGAGCCACAACTGCAGCGCCGCAGAGGTCGTCGTACCTGTATACAAATGTTTATGTTTAACTCGGCGTGTTGCCAAACCATTATGCTGACGCAAAATACGGTATTTACGGTAGAAATGTCTGAAGCGATAATTGTCTTACATAAGAATAAGCGCTCGATAGAAAGCCCTCGAAAATGTCTGCACAAAGGAGATTGAAAGAAGTAGATTGGCCCTGGCATCCACAATTCTATAACCCAAGGAACTACGTACAGTTACGAAACTGTCTGTTCGGAGATAGTTGATAAAGAAATGCGTTACTCCTTTTTCCATACTTGGTGATAAAGCCACAATGCGTTTAGCCAGTCATTCGATACTTCTTCATGCGTGACAGAGGGTTTACCCATCGCCGCAGCTAAGAACAGAGAGTTAGAAATATAAGAGACTTTATAGAAACTTCATGGAGTGGCTTACCGGGGACAGAAACAGTAGATAAAACAAAACAGAAAAAAAAACTTATCAAACTCCTTCAATTTATTCATAGACCCTGCTTTTTTATCTGTTCTCTCTAAGAAGACTGTACTCTCCCAAGGGCTGCGTTCAGTTACGAACTTGTCGGTATAGTTAGCGACGCAAAGTTACGTTCTCTGTCTGGATCGGATAGTCTTAGCCAACTTAATAATTGCATGATTTATGCACGCAGCTACATGACAGTTGATTTATAGATCTTTGGGAATCTTCTCCTCTAAGAACTGTTCTTACTTCTTGTAAAGCATTCGCTTCGCTCTTAAACTTGATCTTTGGAAATGGGAATGTAAATCTTTGCTGTATTTATATCTACTTATATATTCCATATCTGAAAATGTCATGACGTTATTGGATACATTAATAGTCTCAGAGCAATATTATTTCAGTCATCCTTTTGTTTAAATACGTGATTATAAATTGGACTCCGGCAGTCCACTACCAACGCCATATAATTAAAGAAACAGAAACTGAACCAAAGGTTTCAGATTTTTTGGCTTTTTACTTTGTGTTATAATTATTTTTAACTCCGTCATAGCCTTCCTAAATGAATATGAATGACTTCAATGAAAAAACCATGTCGAATCAGTCCAGCCGTTTGCGAGTTTTGCAATTACCAACATAAATATAAAAATGAATAGCTAAATGAGCGATTCATTTTTGTACATGTTGCCGTATAAACCCGTTGACAGTTAAAACTCATTCTCACTATTTAAAACCAGTTTCATTAACTGCCTAAAGGCACCGCAGTAGGCCAAAACAGCATTTTGTAAATCTCAATTCTAAGTCCAGTTGTCAAGGTGCCCTTTGTCTTTGAAAACCACTGCCTAGTCGAGGGTGAAATTTCAATGTCAATGCAAGTCCGATGCAAATCCTGCTTAAATTTTAGGTCATATAATTTCCAAGCTCCAGTAGCAAGTGTGCTGCACCGACTACAAGCGCGTTCCAGATAAGCTTAACCTTCTGGACACCATCTTGTTGGTATTTAGTTAGTCACAAAAACTATAATCGCACTGCAGTGATAAAGCTTACAAGCTATTCTTTGCGGTTGGTTCATATCCGAATGTCCCTCTTGAGAGGACAAACTCTACCCTGCCGGGGTAAGGTCGAAGTGACGAAATTGCTGATGTCATTGTTGTCGTATTATAAATGGATAATAATAGTACAGAAATCATATTATTTTTGTTCATGTTTTAAATTACTCGCAATATACATTTAAGCTTTTAAGTTATACTCATCATGCGTTACAAGCTTTAGGAATACTCTGGTGATTGATGAATTTTCCTGCTTTATAATAGGACACATATGGCTTTCTTCGTATACTTGTAATATTCTTATGCTCGTTATAGGTAGAGGCATCTATTGTTTGACTTCGTCTTCTTCCTCCTCTACTTCAGGAGGTTAAAGTGCCTGCACCTGGCCCACTTGAGCGGGGCCGTGTGCATGTCCCTCTCGTCTAATTCAGCCATCCTATTTCCTGACCAGCTGGAGTAGAAGGTCTGGTTTTTATGGTGGATGGACACGCTAGCAACATGTGCCACGGTCAGCTAGAGCTAAAATTTTCCCGGTATAGGTTTTGAATTTTAATAACCATGTTAAAAACTATGTCATGAGGCTCGAAATTGCGACGCCTCATAACGGGATTCAGCAAAGGTGTGATTAGTATACAGATACCTGTTATCAGGTCAGATAGTATTTTTATTTTACTGCGCGGTAGTCTCATCATGTAGTTCGTGAATTTATGCGTATATCTATTTAGAAATAATTTTGTGTTTTTGCTGTCTTCCCTGCTTGCCCATTATTCATTAATATGAGCAGCTGCAAAATAATAGCACGCTTGCGATTCTACAAAGAGCTGTTTCTTTTATAGATACCACAGAGCGTAGTTTTCTGTCACTTATTCTTTTTAAATACAATACCTATCGCTACCTATTACAGATGAGTTTATAAAGAGTGATTGAGTTATTACTATTTAACAACTCCACTATACCTGATAATCACAAATTAAAACTTATCCTTTAACGACACCTAACCAACTCATAAAGATGTAATGCTTTTTTGCGCATAAGCCCCTGGTGAGAAGATCAGCTGGAACATCAGCTTTTGGCAAATAGTAATATTATATTTCACATCAATATGTTTAGATCTGTTGTGAAATACCGGATTTGTCGACTGCTTCTGTGCACTTTGATTATAATTAGAAACACTCAAAGAATAAATTTCACTTGTAATTTCAAACTGTAGACTATATTAGTATATAGCTTCTTTTCAAGCTTCAGAAATACCCACATGCACTGCTTCAGTGCTTGACAAGGCCACAGTTTTTTTTTTTACATTCCCATGATAATTTACAACAAAAAATAAAATCCAGCATAGGATCGTCTACCCGACTTATTATAATAATAATAATAATAATAATAATAATCCTTTATTGCACAGAAAACACAGTGGAAATTATAACAGAAACAGTATGCAAAGGTGAGCTTATTTCTAAAAAGAAATTTCTTACAGCTAGCCTGTGAAGAAAAGAGAAAAATAAAACATAGAGAGGTAGTCCTAGTGTACAATTAAGAGTTAAAAGAAATAAATAAAATCAATATACTATCAAATAAATCACAATATACCCTACGTAATTACTATAAAATAAATAAATAGAATACAATAAATACATAGATATACATAAATACTATGAGATATCCACTATTCGGAAGAGAGGAGATGCTGTTTAAATTTTTTCTTTCTAAGTGACCAAGGATTTGCTGTCCCTAATAGCGCAAGGAAGTGCATTCCACAAACATATTGCCCTTAACTTAAACGAGTGCTCGTAAGCAACAGTGTTGTGATGAGGAATTGACAAAAGTGACACCGTCTGAGATCTACGAAGTCTATCCCCTGGGAAAAGATATTCAAAACGTTCAAGAAGATATGCAGGGTAGCGCGGATTTCTCAAAATATTGAAGAGAAAGGAGAGAATGAGCTTATCACAACGAAAACGGATCGGGAGCCAGTCTAATTCCCTACGATATTGGGACACGTGGTCGTACTTACGAAGTCCGAAGATAAACCGAATCCCGAGATTTTGGAGTCGCTCGAGTTTGTTCAGTAGATCTTCGTTCGCACCGGCCCAGCAAACATCGGCGTAGTCTATTAAAGGCAGAAGAAGGATCTGAGCTAGCATGATTTTAGTCTGCTTAGGCAGGAACAACTGCAAACGCCGAAAAGAATGAAAGGATGCAAAGACTCGTCTGCTGACCTCACAAACATGGGGCGACCAGGATAACAGATAGTCAAAAACAACGCCAAGATTTTTGGCTTTCTCGCTATACTTGACAATGGTACCGTCAAATAGGACGACATCAACGGACTTATTCTGCAACAAATTAAGTAAGTGCTGTGTACTCAGAATCATCACCTGAGACTTGTCCGGGTTGACTCATACGAAAGAGACCATTTTCTGATCTTGTCGAGGTCAGCATTCAAAGCCTCAACAGTCGAAGTCAGATCACACAAGGGAAAATGCTGATAAATTTGAAGGTCATCTGCATAAAGATGATACGAGGAAGACAATACATCTGAGATGGAATGGATGAAAACTGAGAAGAGAAGAGGAGAAAGGATGCCACCCTGAGGAACACCTGTAGAGAGCTTGCACCATTCCGTAGTGAACTCTTCAGACTTGATGCGCTGCTGGCGGTCTCTCAAGTAAGAGTCAAACCAGCGAGCCGAGTGTGAAGAGACGTTGAGCGATTTTAAGATTTCAACAAGTATATCGAAGTCGACGCAGTTGAAGGCGCTGCTAAAGTCTAGGAGAGTCAGGACTGTGAGCTGCTTCTTATCCATTGCCGATTGGATATCGTCAGTTATCTTGAGCAGTGCTGTGGTGGTGCTATGCCCCGGCCTAAAACCAGACTGAAAAGGGTTCAGTAAATTCATGGAGGAAAGGTACGAGGACAGCTGGGTGTGGTCAATTGATTCAAGGATTTTGGAAAGGATTGTTAGGATGGAAATGGGACGGAACTCTTTGAAGGAGGACGGTAGGGGTAACACTAATGCTCTTTTCCATTGGCTCGGGAAGCAGTACTCGCTCAGCGACGCATTGATTATATGCGTTATGGGTGGTAACAAATGATCGAGTACACTGAAAAGCATCTGAAAGCAGATCTTGTCATCGCCTATAGCCTTCGACGAGATTGCTAGAAAAGCCTTCTTTACTGCGCCAACTCCGACAGACCTGAGGTTGAAAGGTAAGCTACTGGATGTCGTTCTGGTGCGCAAGTAACGAATGGTAGCATCCTTGACAGGGGGGTCCATCATGACAGGGGAGACAGCAAAGAATTTGTTGAGACAGAAATACTCCGTCCTGAACAATATGGTTTTCGTAAAGGTTCATCAACGATTCATGCTTGTTATGACTTAGTGCGTATAGCAACACAAATTTAAATAAAAATTCACCAACAATAGACAGAATAGACACCACGTTAATAATACAGTGGTAAAAATAAGATAACTCTGAAAACGTCAATAATGTTCACTTTAGGCACTTTAGGACAATATAAAATGGCTACAAACCTGTAATTTACAGATTAATACTAACAAAATCAAATTTATTCGTTTTATCTCATACAATTCAAATGCACGTCCACGTCCTATTTCTATTACTTAAAACAATGAAACAATTTCTGAAGTTGACAATTAAAATTCTCAGGCATCACAATTGACAAAAATCTAATTTGGAAAAAACACGTAGAATCGGTGTGTAACAAAATAAATCGCTTTGTTTATGCTCTGTACAAATTGAGGCAAACTGTCTCTATTGAAGCCGCTCTAACGGCTTACCACGGTTATGTATCCTCAGTACTCAGCTATGGTCTGATCCTGAGGGAAAATTCGGTGAAGGTTGGAAGGTATTTCAAAATTCAAAAAAAGTGCATATGAGCAATCGGTAAAGTTAAATTTGATGAAACCTGTAAACCACTTTCTAAAAAACCTTTTACCCCTACCATGTTTTTAGGACATATATAGGAAAAATGTTCATTCAGTATGTGTATTATTTTGTAAAACAAGATGCCTGACGACTTCGAAGTAATGAATAGCAAGTCTTTAAAAAATAATCTCACAAACTACTACAACACTGTTTTTATAGCATTAAAGTATATTTAGAACATAAAAATTAACCATTTGTGACCATAAAACTATACAAAACTATGACATTTTAAATTTTAATTATATAAATGAGAATTAAATGAACAACTATTTAGATTTATATTGCACTAACACAGAAATTAAAACTGTCTAATTATTATTTTGCATGCTTATACGTAAGCTGGAACCACTGAACACATTCTAATTTTAAGATCTTATGCACTGTTTTCTTGCAAATAAAATTCATTTCATTTCATTTCTTAATATTCGTAATTTTAGGAATATTGACTTAGAGTCTCTGTCTGATGCCTTGTCGATCGACTGGTCCCCTGTAATATCCAGAGAGGACAATGGACGAGAAAATGGACAATTTTGATGATGAAGACGAAATTGTCGATTTTCTCTAGATTTAAGACTATGAAGTCCTTAGTCTCTACGACAAGCATGCACCCATGAAATGAGATTGGAACACCTACCCGCCCTTTGGCTATCAGATATTATTAAGCGTCTAATGACCAATAGTGTAAATACCCTACAGATCCGACAGAATCCGACAGATGATAATTTCCTTTCTTACAAATGTTTTTGCAACCGCTGCAACCGTCTTTGTCGTGATGCTTGCCACTCTACCGAGCCTGCGCTCTAAGACCTTACCCGACACCACACCGTTCAACATGAGCAATATTGATATGGCGGTACTAGCAGTCAGCTCGAAAGCTGTAGGTGGCGATATAATCTGTCTTAAAATGCTTTTCGCAATCCTGGATGAACTACTGCCAGCTATTACAGATTTAATATCTTTTTCCATATCAAATAGCATTTTCTCCACCATGTGGAAAAAATAATTAGTCATTCCGCTGCCTAAAACGTGCAGTCCCGCCTCTTTTTAATAAAGTCCTTGAATTCCACTGTCCATTCCCAGCTCCCTTAACACCTTCACTTAAACACTCTGCTCAACATGTGCCAATCAGGATTGAGAGCGGGTCATAGCACCATCGCGGCTCTGCTTAAAGTCATCCAGATGACATCCAGGTAGCCATGGACTGCAAACATCTTTCCGTGCTGGCTTTACTTGACTTCAACAGCGTAGATTTTGACAGTCTCGTTGAGCTTCTCAGATTCCTGAACTGATTCCTTCGCTGCCAGCGACTCTTATTTGAGGGATTGGAAACAGCGATAAGTTCAGAGAAGATATCCACTGAATAGTTTGACCTCCTTATAGGCGTCCCTCAAGGTGGCATTCTTTCTACTCTTCTACTCTCGATTTTCATTAATTCCATCTCGAACATCTTCCCCATATCATGTCTCTAAGAAACACTACCTTTTACCTCTTGAACTAAGACGCGCTGATATTACGTATCTGCTTAAAATTGCCTCGGCTAAGAAAGACAGCCCTCAATCTGTTTACCGAAAGAGAATACCAATTACAGGCAGAATTTACTTATGGCGTGCATGTGACAAATTCAACCTACTTAGCAAGCAGTTTAAACTGGACCTTTTCTGTACCAGTGTACCATCAGCAAGGCAGGATGTTGAGCGAGCTGTTCTTTGAACCCACACAATATTCGTAACAAGATTTTATGTTAGGGTAATACCAATTCGTTAATAGTTAGATAGAGCTTCTAGTTTAAATTAATATGGAACTTCTTTCGATGAGAACCTGTTAGTGGTTTTTATGTGTAATATTTTGTAAACCTATTAAAATTTTGTAAACCTTGGTTTTACTAAGATAACAAAATAAAAAAAAAATAAATAAAATCCATCCCACCTATCACTTTAAATGTTACTACAATCGTATATAACGATAAAGCTAAAAACCTGGGTCTTATCTTCGATAACCAGCTGTCCTAGTCATCACATGTCAATGATGTCAGTCACAGAGTATTTGCTACCTTTCACTCTCTCAGGCGACTTCCATACTTTTTGCCTCGACAGACCAAAATCACTCTAGCTTAGTCTCTCTTTCTACCCCTTATCGAATGTTGATGTCTTCTGGGTCAGTGCTAACGAAGAACTACTGAACAAATTCGAACATCTTCAAAATTTTGAGATTCGGTTTATCTTCGGGCTGAACAAATACGACTATGTATCACAATATTACAAGGAGTTGAAGTGGCTGCCGATCCATCTTCGTCGGTATTCACACATCCTCAATATCTTTTAAATCCTCGTATATCCTCCGTAAAATGTTCTAGATGAAACATTTTATGTAATCCACTCTTTCCGACCTTCCTATAAGACAGTTTTCAATTTATTTTTTCCAGCAGGCCTCGAGAAACTCACGCAATTTCAATGTTCACAACTCCACAGCATAACACCGCCTCCTATGAGAACGGGCTTAGACCCCAGGCTATTCGGTTGTGGAATGCACTTCTCTGCACCATCAGGGACAGTCCCAGTCTGAATATATTAAAAAGTCGTGTGAAGAAGTATTACCTCTCTCTTTAGAATTATAGGTAGTATGCATGTTAGTATATATTAGTATTTATTAGTAGTAGTAGTATATTATTATATTAATTATATAAGTTATTTTATTGCCAGTTTAGTATGCGTGTTGGTTTGGGTGACTGGGGTTGGATGACATAGGGTCGTCTCTTATATCTCTGTCACACTATCTTTCTGGTGTCTTTAGGGGGAACAATGTAAGGCTTATTGGTCAAAAAGATTTTAGATCTGTGTTAACGTCCTTTCCTGGTCTTGGTAAGAATACTACTTTTATCTCTCTCCAGCTTTATGGTATTTAACTAAACGCTGTGCATGCTCTATAGTTCTCTCTATTTGTAGTTTTAGCGGCTTGTTCCCTATTGAAGAAGGGTTGGGATTATGCCCAACTCACTTTTTCCTTGTTTATCGTGAGTTCAGCTCTTACTCATGATTCTTTTCTGAGGTTTGGTATGAGCTGAAGGTTTGATGTTCCTGCCTTAGTTGTTTCTTCTGCAGGTATAATTATACATTCTGGGAAGTGCGTCTGTAACAGGATGCTACAGAGTTCCGTTTCATCTTTTGTATACAATTCATCTGGGATCCCATTCTGAAGGGATCCGGGTAAGTCTTGAGAGTTTTACCCTTCCTTATTAGTTTTTTTATTCTAGAAGCCTGTGACTTACTGTAGATGGAACTGCAGGTATTCTTTCAGTATTCTCTGAAGTTTTCTCTGATATGTTTTTTAAACTGGTTTTTTGCTTGTCGGAAGGCTTTCCAGTCATACTCCAATTTAGTGTTTTTGTTTTTGCTTTAATTAAGAGTGGCCGCGCCGAGGCACACTGTAATGCCAATCACGGCCGATCGTCATACCTAGAGGTCGTCAGATGGGTGCCCCTTGCCCGTGGCTACTTGCAACCCGTGACTTGGACCCATGGGAATGGACCCTTCTAGATCAAAACCGTCAACACCTACAATTTTGCCTCATCGACACCCCGGAGGCATGCTAGAAGATGTCGAAATGTGTGGGTCCATCAGGGAAGTCGACATGTGTGGGTCCGTCAAGCAAGTCGACTTGTGTCGGTCCGTCAGGCAATTTGACATGTGTGGGTTCATTTTTTCACTTACATACATGCTTGACTGAGAAATAAAAGATTGATGCCATGCAATGCAAATGTAGTCGTTCAATACAAGTATTGTTACCGAGGAATTTACGCAGCGCCAGTGTTAAATTCAAGTTGAACTTTATTAAAGTAGCAGTTTATGCACCATTAGAAGAAAAGCTTTGCCTACACAAACCGTTCCAGCTTACACAAGGAACTTCAGAACAGCAAACCCGTACACAAGTTAGCTCAAGGGCGCTCGATAAACCCGTCTTTAATTATTTTCCGCCTGAAAACGAGCCTTTATCGCACCCACGTAGGTGGTCGTTAACCCGAAATATGGCTGCAATTAACAAAAAAACCCACGCCCGGAATAATTAGGTGTTAACTTAACCGTGGCCGTGTTCAAATGGCTGGTATTAGTCATGGTATTTTTAACTCGCACGAGATGTGGGGTTTCCGTGTAGTTTTTCCTTGTAACCTAAATTTCTGGGGCTTAAATCATATTTTTGGATGAGGATCATGGCCTAAACAAAGGGGCGTTTGTCGATAACCCAGTTTTCTCTTCTTTATCACCGCTCACTGGCACTCCTATAGTAAGGGAATTCTTGCTGTTATTTCTTCACCGCAGTTTTCACAAAATTTAAATGAAGAGTACTTACCTAAGCTGCTTTAGTGTATTAATTAGATATTCTCAACCATTATTTCGTCCAACGAAGCAGAAACATTTTCACATATTCGCATCAACTTCGCTTACTTAGTATATTCACTCAATCATTGTACTTCGAGTCAACAGCGCTAATAAGCTCATTTCAATTTCCCTCTAACAAACTTCAGCCCCCAAAAAGTTTTTAGTTGCACCTACGAGTAGTGCAATTAACAATGTAAATGAATCATGTGAATAATTTTCTCCTGCACTAATGGAGAAGTGTTTCGTGTGATCTCGTGCGAGCTCATGAGGACTTGCACGTGGGTACATATAATTTGTGCAGAACTTTGCGTGTTTACTTTTTTACGGAAATCGGAAAAACTATGTTTGGGAAAAAAAATACATACACACAATACGTAGTTGTTATTTGAAAAGCTGTCGTCGTTGTAATAATCGTGTACCAACCAATGCAGAATTATTTAATATCACAGCCATTTAAAAAATGCAAATGCTCCGTTGAATCGTACAAACATCATATCTCCACATCATACGACGATAATCTCACTGCATACCATGACAAGGACAATAATACTAATTCATTCAATATTTATGAATAACTGGGTCATCTAATATCTAGCCAGAATACGAAGTACCAGAGCCCCGGCCGCCGCCGCCGCCGCTATGCGCCAACTATTCGTATTTTGGACATTTTCATAAGAACTTGGACAGTTTTCTCATTCCATCCGCGTCCTCGAGCCGTAACTAACTATCGGAATTCATATGAAATTCTTCCAATGTAAGTGAAATTCGCGAGTTCAAGAGGATTGTGTAAAATTATTTATGTAGAGCGGTGGTCGAACCGAAATGGGTTTTATGCTATAAAATGCTTGCCGCTTTGGTACGAGAATAAGAGCGAATCTTTGAACTAAGCTGGCAATAGAAATGGATGAAGCCATAAAGAAAATAAAATTTTAAAATTGCTACCACCTCATAGTACCTCACATAGTAACTCACTTCACTTTAAATTAAGTTTCATTGATTCAAATCAACTAAACCTGCCCTTGCCGGCACTTACTTAAATTACAATTACGCTGAGTCCTTCGTAATTAAATTACGTTAATACGAAAGAGAATTCGACGAACGCATGTCGACCTGCCGCACAAGTACATCCGCAGTACCCATTAGTTTAACAAAATGGGGCATTTGTTCCAAGCAGGGGGAAATGAGAAGAGCCATAGTCCGGCCGAAAAGCCCCCGAGAGAGCAACACTCGTAGATACATCTCAGGCAAATCTTTTGTAAGTCAGCCTTCATGTCACATTAGAATGAAGGACGAAGGCTTTGTCGCAGTCTCGAATTCACGATTGTGTTCAAATGCCAGTCTTCAGTTTGTGCACGTTACTGAATAGAATAATAAAATAAGAAATACATTGATTTTCTGGGCTGTGAATTAAATCTCTGATATAAATCAAGCTACTATCGAAAGTTTTCCGACGCGGCCGTTTTTCTTTCATGGTGGTTTTTAACCGACACAACGTATACATTAATTAGGAACCTTCTTTGTGTGAGAAGAAAACAAAGCGGCCAAAGAAAACATAAAAAAAACACAATCATGTTCCACCACTTATGCTCTGTAATGCACTGTCAGGTTAGACAAAGGCGGTATTTTTTTAAAAGGACTTTTAAAAATATGGCTGCCTATTGTAAGGCGGGCTTTATTCCCGTTCTTCCTTTCTCATTTCCTCATTTTTGTGTAGAAAGGATTAACAATACAGGTACCGTGGTATTTATTATGACATGCATAATTTTGATACGCCTCCCCGGCTATGTAAATGGTGCAGTGGTGAAAAATATACGCTTTTGCCTCTTTGTACTTACTTGTCTTCTGAAACGTTTGGATGTTATGAATAAATAATATAGAAATATTGGGAGCGGCGAATGTATGAGTTATGCGATAGTTTTTGGTTTTAAATCGTCTCTACTCGTCTCATTATCTCTACTAGTTAAGATATAAGGAAGATTTGTATTGTAACATGGAGGAGGCCGCACCACATACGTACAATATAAGATACAATTTTATCAAATACCCAAAAGATTTTGTCATAAACATAACAGAAGATCCCAGTGGCGCTGCTCGGTAGAAGATAACGTTAGTACTTCTACGCCACAAATTAAACTAGACAACCGCGATGAATGCGTTTCACCTCACGCTTGCTCTCGCCCTCAACGCTTTATTAGGACAGTGTCCGACGCCATGACGTCATCAGAGCGAGGTGCAGAGTTAACTTTGACGTGTACTTAGTTCTCTACAAAACAATGGCCTACTGCCCCTTTGTATGCAATAGGAGGAAATACACACAACTCATTCTCAACCCCAACGCCGCACCCAATCGTTTTCAGCACGTACTCCTGAAAATTTACAACTGACGCACCGTTTAACATAAACTTTTTTATTGCAGCGTGTAACAGAACGTACATGGGCGATGTCGGGAGAACCTACGAGTTGGAGGTGCGTCGACCACGAGAAGAACACTTGCCTTTCATATGCCACCTAAACTTCACGGCCCTCGGGGGCAATTATGGAGATATTATTCAGGTACTTACGGTGATGCGTGGAGTGGAACGACGCCATAAGGATTTATTCGACCCGTAAAACTGGGGAAGTTAGAAATTTATTTGTTTGTTTTATGACGTCTGTCTGTGCGTCGAAGTTTCTGGTTTAGTTGCGAGGGGCTGATTCACTTAGCGCAACGCGGAGAAGTAATAACAACAAAGCTGAATGTCGAGTGATAATGTGGCTCCAGATTCACTTAGGCCGATGATTTGGAAACGCACTACGCGTAGAAGGAGTCATGTGCTTATGATAGTTATGAACGACCTAATGTAATAATTATTCCATTTGGGATGGATTGATTTAATGAGGGTTTGTTTTAATGAGGTGTGATTTGTGAAAATCAAAGTGGATTTTCCACTTCTTGTTTAAATAATCAACCAAGTTCCAATTTTATAGTGAAAATGTAATTCAGAAAGGTTCCAAAATAACATCAACAACAATCTTTTCTAACAATCAAATCATTAAAACTTTCTACTCAACAAATCACTAACGAGTATCAAATCACACAACTTTAGTCGCTGTGAATATCAGTTTTACTATAACTATTTTACTTTTAGCTGTATTGCTGTAATTATTGCCCCTTCATAAGAAATAAAAATTGACCTACGTGGTGTCATAGTCGAGGCTGCGCTTCCCAAGCGAGAAGTCCCGGGTTCGAATCCCGGCTGGGGAGGAAGAAAAACACCCAGGTCTTGATGTTTACATGTTCGAGACGTCGCTGCCTTCGGTTTCCACGACACAAGGAATCCCCAAGTGGGGCCAGAAGCAATGTATGTGCCTGCATAAAAAATGCTTTGTTATATCATGTTAAGGTGACACGAAAAAATAATGGGTTTTTTTTCGAATCCATTTACTCCACCATGAAGTCATACAGATTTGATTTTTGGGTTAAAGTTTATTGAGTATTTGATTAAGATTTTCACTAAAGGGAAACGCGATTGGATGAAATTGTCTCGATAGATTTTTTAATTACGAAAACACCTCTGAATTGTTTTATTTTTTCCTGTAATTCTGAAATCCTAACTAATTTCATTGTGGAACTGCGTTCAAAAAGTAGATATTATGTATTCGCAAAATCTGCTTAAAAAACTTTTTAACAAAATAGCGTAGTTTATTTTTAAACAATTTTTCTGTGGTTTAGCCTACGTTTTTTAATCTTTTCCTGATTCCGTCCCTCTCACACTGCGGGTCTTTCCGCCCGGAGTAACGGGGACCTTTGCACGGACAAGGTAGCGCCTTAATATCTAATCCTTGTTCCAGCTCACCTTCGACACGTTCACCGTGGGCAAGTTCGTGTCGTTCACGTCGGACGGGTGTCCCGATGGCCACATGACGATCGTCGAGCGGAGCCCTGCCCCGCCCACGGGACAGTGGTGCGGCTCCGCCTGGGGGTACACGGTGTACTTCAGCGAGTCCGACTCCATTAACATGACGCTGAGACTGGACCGACTTAGCCAGCAGGTTGTATAGAGTGGCCATTTACTAACGGGTATTATTTGAACATATAGGGCCTTACCACAAAAAAATAAAGGAGTGTTCAACACCTGTTTAAAAACAAAAACGTATGGGATTTGACGTTTGTTTTGAGGTTAAACGCTGTTTAATATTTTTGTGATAACACGGGAAAGGTCGGGCGCACGTTAACTAGCTCTAATTACAATTTAACTTTGACATTTTAATAAAATATCTATGGAATGTCCAAGTTCACCGCTTAAGAACTGCCTCGCATCCTATATTTCAGTGTTAAGGTGATACGAAACAAAAGGGATTTTTAAAATCAATTTACTCCACTATAAAGTTATCTATAGATTTGATTTTGGTATTAATGTTTATTAAATATTTGATTAAGATTCTCACTAAAGGAAAACCCGATTAAATGAAATTTTCTCGATACAATTTAATTACGAAATAACCTCTAAATTGTTTTATTTTTTCGTGTAATTTCGACATCCTAACTAATTTCATTGCAGAATTGCATTCAAAATGTGGATATTATGTATTCGTAAACTTTCTTTGTTTTTTTTTGTCAAAACAGTGTAGTTTATTTTAAAACAATTTTTTATGTAGTTTGGCGCTTCGTTATTTTAGTTTGAGGCGAGTGCATTGTTTGCGATTTCTTTTCTTTCTTATGTGGAAGTAATTAAAGCTATCACTTTCGTTTACATTCGTGTTCCTTTTATATATATTTTTCGTATCACCTTAATGGAACATCATAAAAGTCTAACCTAAACTAAAATTCTAACCAAGACACTGATTCACTATCTGAGCCAGAGTCTAGAGCAACTAGAGGCTTAGTCAGTAATTTAGTTGCCTGATTACTCGTAGCATTCTAATTGCTACGTTCATAATTGGGTTTTACTGGATATTATTGTATCTATATCTTAATTGGGTCTTAGTTATAGCCAGGTATTTTTTTCCAACCCGGCTTAAAAAAACGGCCAGGTGCGAGTCGGACTCGCGCACCGAGAGCTCCGCACAAATCGCATTTCTAAAGATGGAAGTACAAATTTTCAGTTTTCGGATATTTCCTTTACATCTGCTTTACGCTTCCTGTCAAATATTGTGATTCTAGTCAATAAGAAGTACCCTATAGGTTTATTTAATTGCGAATATCAAGAAAATTCAGCAAAACTTTTGATTATGTTGACCTATAAGTCTGATTTTCTCACAACGTTAAGAGACTATAAACCCCAGTATTAACTAATCATTTCATCTTGATACCTTTACGCGTTCCTGAGAAAAATGGTCTTGACAGACAGACAGACAGATGGACAATGAAGTGATCCTTAAGGGTTCGGTTTTTCCTTTTAAGCCTTACCCTAAAAATCTGTTTGTTATTCCAAAACAATGTTCTAAGGAGGAACACTGTTTTGAAATAATAACAAAGCTAATAGTTACTACGAGTATATCTATTTATCTTCATCACATACATCTTATCAGTTACCCTTTGTGTTTAACTGTAGCGATGGAGAGTACCTAGCTACAAACAATGTGGATGTTGTCCCCTTCCACCAAACTTAGTAAATATATGTAACAGTGTCAGGTATTTTATAGTCATACGGCTTTAGTAATACAAGAAGTTATCACGGTTTAACTTTATACAGTGTTTTGTCTTGCTTTGACATTTGACATTTACTCGACGAAAGAAAAGGACAAAACACTGAACACGTTAAACCGTGGATAACTTTTTTTATTAGTAAGGCCGATAGTGTTTATGGTCAGTTAATAGCTGACAAATAGTAGTAGATAGATAGAAGCCATGAAATTACTAACCGACTTTCAGTTATTCTAAACTATGACAGTCAGTCTACATTTTTTTTAAATAGACCATATAAATACGGAATAATTGTCAAGACAAATCCGATGAGCCCAAGCTCAATAGGGTTGTGTAGTTTTATTACATAGTTCCCATGGCCGTTTTCCGGTTCCATCATGAGATCAGCTCCATGTCGTTAAAATATTGCATTGTCATCTCATTTGTGTGCAAGCATGCATGCAAAATTTCAGCTTAATCTGAAATCGGGAAGTAGGTCAGAATTAACTTGCAAAATTTGGTTACAGACTGACATATATTGCAACTTTTCACTTCGATATATTTGTGTGAAACTGATAAACATTAAGGCAGCAATCCCCCTTTAAGGTTCCCCTACAAGCACGATCATTATGCTTCTCAAACTCGAATGTGCACGACAGCAGTATCTATTGACTCAGCAAGAAGTTAAATGACTGTATTATCTATGTAACATGCTTGAGTAATATTTCACATCAGCCCGCTTTTAACGGCTCGCTGCGTTCCCTTTATCTACATTTAGCAGCCGTATTATGTGCGCGAAGGGCTGAATTTCGATCAATTAGTGAGGCGACGAACACGGAACTATACGTCAGAGTTGCGTACGTCCCCGGCTTTATCTCGCAATTACAATAATTAATGTTATTTCAGACTAATCCGGTGATTTAATAAAGGCGAAATTCCGCTTCCTGGAGACATTGAAGAATCTTATGCATTTCAAAAATTAATTAAGGGACCTGCTTTCGTAAAGAGAGAGAGGTACTCAAAGTTATTTCGGGGATTTTTATTTTTAAAGATTCCATTTTTAGGATTCCGTTGCATAAAAAGGTAGAACGGAACCATTATAGTATCACTTGTGTGTCTGTCGTGGGTGTATAAAATTAAAATTAAACGACCGAATTCTGCACCGATAAAGTTAAAATTTGGTACACTTATGGATGATTCTGACCTAAACACGAACATATTACGTAAGCAAAGACTCATTTTTTTAATTGGGGGGCAAGTTTGAGGGTATATCACAAAATTTCATTTACTAAATGTACTTTTTTTTAAATGTCTCGCGTGATATGTCTAAAGAAAGGGCTTGTAGCGTGTGCTCCTAAATATATTAAAGGAGGATCATAAATATATTTTTTCATAAACGCTATGCATTTGCATTTGCATTAAGTACCTATCTGTATTTTCAAAATGCTAAGTTAAAAAAAATTTAGACGATTGGCAAAAAAATATTAACCTAACCCCTTATCTCCGAAACTACTGACCCTAAAGTAAAAATGATAGTTGCTCTTTACTTGAATACTTTAAGAGAAATAATTATAAATGGTTTAAATAAGGGGAGGGAGGCACAATTGGGGGCCAAATCCTAAAAAAAAAATATTTTACAAACTGTATCGTGTGACGAATCTAATGAAAGGGCTTGTTGCGAGAATCTCAAATATATATTTTTCATACACCTTAAATACTTCGTTAAAAAAATATTAAAGAAAATAGACAAAAAATACTAATCCAACTTTTACAAAAAAATCGTGATCAAAAAGATCATTACCTAATTGTTACAGTAAAAATAATGAACATTTACGGTTTACATAGGAAAGACATAAATAACGATGGAAATAAGAAAAAAATAACTGTATTGTGTGTCGATTTTAATGAAAGGGCTTGTCGCAAGGATTTCAAATATATTTTTTTTACCAACCTGAAATACTTGGTTGAAAATATAACAAAGACAATAAGCATAAAAGACCAATCCCCTCCCTTATCTCCAACAGTAGTGAAAATTAAAAAAATAAGAAATATAATAATTAATAATTACAAGAAAAACAATTAGTAATTTATGGTTTAAATATTGAGCACAATTTGTTTAAATACAACATACAAACTTATAAATGGTTATGGAGTACGAAAGAAGTTGCACCAATAACTTTATAAACAACATTCTGATATCTAAACACACTGTAAAATTAAAGATACCTAATCCCCATGCAAGAAACTTATGTACCATTGTGCGGTGGTAAGCAACCCGTCCATTCCGACTGGCACTTGACCGTTTACTATATGTTCAAGCCTCTCGGCACCCGATGACCTCGCAGGGGCCCATAGCTACGAGGTAACGTAACGATCAGATGCCAAGAAGCAAGAACGTCGGCGATTCACCGAGCTAAATAAATAGATTCTATCTGACCTGGTCTGTGCTTCGTTCCCGTCAAACTCCTGTCTCTCTGCAAGGCCTGGGTGCACCCTAGGCTCTTCTTGGTAGACAGGTTCTTCAGCCAACCAGGTATGGCTGGCAGGCCAGCTTCGACCGCACAATTTACTTAAATACGTACAGTATCTGGTTCGGAGAACCACAATACACTCAGCTATAAGACAATCCTGAGGGGAGCCCGAATACAACTCCAGATGGCTTACGATTTAATTTTAATTGCCCAAAATCAATACACGTCACATTACGGGGGCTTTTTCGTCAGTCCGTTGTCAAAACTTGCTCTGTGGCAGCTCCGTCAAATTCAAAATGGCCGTTCCGGAACCATAGATCGAGTATCGATTTTGAATCGAACAATCACCCGCCCGGACAGGCACCCACCTGTCCCTTAATCTACGGGCAGCCGAGACAACGTTGCTACCGCTCGTTTTAGTACCGAGCCTCCTACTAGAACCTCTGCAGACCGGGGGGTCCCGTCCCTGCCAGGGAACAAGTTAACAATGCGCCCCCTGCGCCAACGCAGTGGCGGTAGGTTAGCATCCTTAACCAGAACGAGGTCACCAACACTAGAGGGGCTGGTTTTGTCAGTCCACTTAAGGCGCTGTTGTAAGATATGCAGATACTCGAGCGACCAACGCTTCCAGAAATTCTGAGTAAACTGCTGCAACATCTGATACCTTGACAACCGATACAATTTCACTCCCTCGAAGGGGTGCTCGGGCAACGCGTTAAGTGGCTGTCCTATCAAGAAATGGCCTGGGGTCAGAGCCTCCAGGTCATTTGGATCCGAGCTGAGCGGACACAACGGTCGCGAATTGAGATCGGCCTCGATGTTACAAAACAATGTCGCGAGCTCCTCAAAAGTCAGCGCGGTCTGACCTACTATACGCCCCAAGTGCGTCTTAGCTGACTTAACTACGGCCTCAAAACTCCCACCCCAGTGGGGGCAACTCGGTGGGCTGAAGGTCCACTGTATACCCCGACGGGAGAGGGCCGTTCCAATATCCACTTTATTTACATTCAAAAAGTTGACTATCTCTCGTAAGCATCGTTCCGCACCGATGTAGTTAGTGCCGTTATCAGAGCGGATCAAAGTTGGAAGTCCCCTTCGAGAAACAAACCTATCCAAACAAGCAATGAAAGCCTCTGTCGAGAGATCAGCAACGAGCTCGAGTTCAGGAGCCCGACATCCCCTGGATGCACAATCAGACGGGTTCAATTCTCCTGTTACATGTCTCCAAGTCAGTGGGACCTCAGACGACACAATCTGGGGGACACGGTTCGCAACAAAAACCTCTAAGGTATGGACCGAAGCCTTCAGCCAGCACAAAACAATCTGGCTGTCCGTCCACGCGTACACCGTATCCTCCAAAACCACTGACCCACACAACACTGTTAGAGTGTGATTCAAAGGTTTGGTCAAAAGAGCAGCCCCGGACAGTTCCAGTTTTGGAATCGTCATCCTTGTCCGAATAGGCGCTACCTTGCCTTTTGCCAAAACCAAACGCACGTCGACCTCCCCGGTGGAGGTGACGGTTCGCAAATAAACCGCTACCGCAAACCCTCGTTCAGAGGCATCACAAAACCCGTGAAGGGTTGCCCTGTAATCCCCAGCAGGGACCAATTTCCTCGGCAGCGATACATTAATTATATTGAGGCCCAACCATTTCGCTAAATCGTTCGATACAATGCAGCCCTGAGCTCCAGAATCTAATAGGGCGCGAACGTATGTTGGGTTGCCCGCCAAATCCCAAACAAGCACAGAGGCGATCGGTAACACCACCGTCTCCGGTTGGGGGGCAACAAATTGTTGGGCCGCAAATTCCTAGTGGGGGCCCCCGGGGCCCCACTGTGCCTGTAACCGATCAGGTAGGCAGCTATACGCCAGAGGGTCCCATTGTACAAATGGCCCACGCGCCGGTTCCGTTGCCACCCTACGACGCCCCCCGAAGGGTTGTGGGCGTGAATTCAACCGTGGCCGCTCCATGAGCGGGGGGGACATCACATGCGACCGACGAGGACGAGGCGACGAGCGGGGCGACAACTGAGGCGGCGTCCGAACCGCACCCGCATAGCTCGAAGTTGTCCCATGCCACCCGCCCGTTACGGCCTGCTCAACACACCCAATGTGCCGCTGAGTCGGATGCTGATTCGCAACCGAGAACTCAGGGCCCCCCATGTGATGACCCTGAGTGCGGCCCTGCACCCTTGGGTGGCTGCGCGCTTGTGGCCCCATTGCCCGCTGAGTCGGATGCTGAGTCGCAACCGAAAACTCAGGGCCCCCCATGTGATGACCCTGAGTGCGGCCCCGCACCCTAGTACTACCCTGTGCACGTGGGGACGCTGGCCCCTGAGTTGCGCTCCAAGTCGCAAACAAATTCTCAGGGCCCCATTCCGTATCACCCTGGGTACGGCCCTGTGGACGTGGGGACGTTGGCTCCTGAGTTGCGCTCCGAGTCGCAAACGAATTCTCAGGGCCCCATGCCGTGTCACCCTGGGTACGGCCCTGTGGTGGCTGTTGGCCGGACCGGTTCATGCACAACAGATTATTGTGGGCCCCACCACAATATCCGCACAATTTAGTGCGCGTGCAGTCCCTAGCCATGTGTGGCCCGAGGCACAGGAAACACCAGCTCCGCTGCTTGGCCATCCGACGCCGTCCCTCAACCCTAAGTTCCCCGAACTTATTGCAATCGGCCACACCATGGCCAATCTGCCTACAACATGGGCAGGTCTCACTATGTGGTGTCAATGCACTCACAGTCCCATATGACTGCCGGTTGGTGCGGTCCTTCCTCGTCGGAGGGCCCCTACTCACAGCGCTCCCGGCAGCTCTCTGTGGCTCCGAAGGATGGGTGACCGTCAACCCCAAGTTCTCTGCCCGTCGAGCCTCCTCTTCCAAAAATCCGACCAAGTCGGAGAAGGCGGGCAGGTCCTCGGCCGACCTCCCGTGAGACTGTTCGAAACGAGTCTGCACGTCAGCGGGTAGTCGGGAAAGTACAATGTACAGCAATAGGTAGGACCATTCACCAACCGGAAGTCCAAGATTCTCTAGGGCCTTGGTGACGGACAACAACGGGTTCAAAACCTCCGTCTGTATGGCCCCGACCTTGTTCACAACCGGGATGCTAAACAAACGGTTCAGTTGGGCATCGGCCAACCTCCGTTTGTTGTGGTAACGTCTTACCAACAATTGCCTGGCCGTCTCATAGTTACCCTCCGTAACTGTCAAATGAGCGACCAGCTCCCTAGGCTCACCCCTCAATGCTGCCACCAGCTGAGCCATTTTGACCGACTTGGTAATGTCCGATCGCATGTGCACCAAACTGTCGAACAGATTGATGAAGCTCATCCATTCACCGGACACTCCGTCAAAAGTAGGCATAGTTATGGCCGGTAACCTGGACCCTGAACCCTGAAGCGGCAGAGGTGCTTCAATTTCACCACCATGGCTGGACTCGCGCTGCCTACGTATGTCCGCAGCCTTCTGCGTGATAGCAGCTGCCATCTCCATACACTGGTCGACATCCCCTAGCAGCCGTGACAGCCTGTCAGATGCGCAACCATCAACTGATTCCGCCTGCGCGGACAATTCGAGCACCCTGTTGTAGCGTTCCTTAACGTCCATAGACCGCTCCAACACCACATCATGCCTATCTAAACGGTCTATCAGACCGTGTGCGGAGGAAAACCATCTGAGTTCCTTAGAAACACCCTTCTGTATTTCAGATAACGACATGATCGGAACGATACTTACTCACAATTTGCAATAACTCAATTATATTGGACCCTCCAGTCTACAACCCAAACGAGGGAACCCTAAACTATAACTTAAACAATGTTGATTTCCCCAATCAATAGAAACCGAGTTTTATATCTACACAAATTCTGTAAACAACAATTTAGTTTCCCTATATCATATAACACACACAGATAGTCAATATTAGTTCAAGTTATAAATTGCTATAAACTGAAAACAATGTCCAAACATTCATTAGCATTACTAGACCACTAATAGATTGACTATGCAAACTTCAAACTGCAAACATGATATGACTTCAATGCAAATTTCAATTCACCTACAATGTACCTGTAATGTAATTACTATTCTGAGTCACATCTCAGTACAACTGGTCATTTAGGGAAAACTGTTATGTCTGTCTGTCTACTACCAGCAGTAGACTTATAACTTATAATACTACCAATCTATGTGGATACAGGAACAAAACCAAGTTAGCTAATAACCGCCTATACCTACAGATTGATAGTCCCAAATCGTGGGTTCCTGGAGCCCTTGACGGCTGCAAATCTCAGGAAACCACGCTCTTGCTACCAAAATGTTCAAGCCTCTCGGCACCCGATGACCTCGCAGGGGCCCATAGCTACGAGGTAACGTAACGATCAGATGCCAAGAAGCAAGAACGTCGGCGATTCACCGAGCTAAATAAATAGATTCTATCTGACCTGGTCTGTGCTTCGTTCCCGTCAAACTCCTGTCTCTCTGCAAGGCCTGGGTGCACCCTAGGCTCTTCTTGGTAGACAGGTTCTTCAGCCAACCAGGTATGGCTGGCAGGCCAGCTTCGACCGCACAATTTACTTAAATACGTACAGTATCTGGTTCGGAGAACCACAATACACTCAGCTATAAGACAATCCTGAGGGGAGCCCGAATACAACTCCAGATGGCTTACGATTTAATTTTAATTGCCCAAAATCAATACACGTCACATTACGGGGGCTTTTTCGTCAGTCCGTTGTCAAAACTTGCTCTGTGGCAGCTCCGTCAAATTCAAAATGGCCGTTCCGGAACCATAGATCGAGTATCGATTTTGAATCGAACACTATATATTGAAGCTGATACTTTGTTACCTAGAAGCTTAACCTTTAATTAAAGGCTTGTTAATTCATTTTATTTAAAACCTACGCAAAGTACAGTGTGTCCTAATAGTAGTTTATTTGTGGATACTTAATGCCTAATTATGTACAGTTACATTCACTAGTTTATCTACACACATATCATAAGCATAAGCAGCTTTGATGTGCTCAGGAACCGCATGTTCGACCGGCATTGTGGCATTGATAATTTCTCTGCACTTGTTTAGCTTGTTCAGAGTGTCGACGTATCGTAGTATCGACGGAAAATATGTTTATTATTTATGAAATAACACTTTTTGGGTAAGTAATTATTTATTGAAAACAATATCGTCCAAACGTAAACTCTCGTGGTCATGCACGGCACTCATTTAAACGAAACCTGAAATTTCCTAAAACGGCTCGGCGGCGGCGGGCAGGTTCTTCGATGGACAGGTAAAAAGTCTCCAGGGTTTTTGGCGTTACCAACCAACCAATACATTTCTGTGAAATTACATGGGTACATAAAGTTGTGACCTTACACAACCTAGCTTTGATATTGGGACAGAAAGTGACCTATAGCAACCAACTTGCCTGTAAATTCTAGAATAAGCTAGGCGCGGTGAGGACGGGGGCAGAACAAAACACAAGAACTCACATGCATTTTTGACATTTCACTGAAATCGTAAAGGGATTCGGCCAATTACCTAATTTAATTCAGGGATTTGGCCAAATTAAAGATATGTTTAAATCATATCATTATTTTATCATTTTCCGGGATTTGATGATATCCCCCAGGGATTTGGCCTAGTACCTGATTTTATCGTATCCCTGCAACATTTATATCCAAAGCGTGTACTTTTATAAATAATAAACATATATACTTTAGGCGGCATACTTAATTTTTATCGATGTTTTAAATATATTAAGACATTTGGGATAATAAATAAGTAAAACGATCATTTCTAAACTAGCATTATTAATGACTGAAACATAGCAAAGCACACGTAAACCCCAATATATAATTCGTCGAATCGAAACACCAACGCAAGTACACTCGTAAGTCAACAGATAAAATTCTCATGTGGCCACACCAAATACATCTTCTCAAATGTCCCAGCCTTTAACCAGTCCT
The DNA here is from genome assembly GCA_949825045.1 of Argyresthia goedartella. Lineage (NCBI taxonomy): Eukaryota > Metazoa > Arthropoda > Insecta > Lepidoptera > Argyresthiidae > Argyresthia > Argyresthia goedartella. Next base: position 25,142,894 of record OX463812.1, on the reverse strand, counting down.
ATTTCCCACAGGGCGTCGGCTACAACTTTGACTTCAAGTTAGCGTACAAGTTTCTCCGACGCAGCGAGGCCCGCCTTCGATACGGCAACTCGACGGTGGGTGCGTGGCGAGGCGACGAGGTCCCTGGCACGTATTGCGACCGCATCCTCAGCGACTGCGATCTGAGGGCCTGTCGGATCCAGTCCCCGAACTTCCCTGGTGTCTATCCAAGGAACGCGACGTGTACTTACCGGATTGAGCATACTAAGGTGAGTGTCAAAATCGCTCAGTGAAGATCCTGATTCGCTGATTCGAATCTATTGACAATCATGGATGTGGATAGATGGATTACATCTTTTTGACATCGTCTGCCCAGCCCCCTCCTTCAGAATTTCAATTCACCAGCAAAGTGTGTAAACATGACAGTATTCCTATACATTATACGTCGGTTTTAAACAAACTGCGTCGAATAAGGTACTTGACAAGGAAGTCCAATAAATCTAGAAACGTATCTCAAGTTGAACCTATTTCAACAAAAACGTTTGCCAATATCAGAATAATATATTTCCAGAAGTTGTCATTTATAAAACCAATTTTGTGTTTAATAGACAGCATTTGACTATGCTAGTATTTCAGAGAACTCATATAACCGTTCTGACCGTTTCTAAATAGTATCGATTTTGATTAGCAGTACAATACCGTGTTAGCTGCGGAACAGAGTAAGTGAATAATGGGGCTTTGTAGGTCTTAGTACTCGTTTAATCACACAGTTTGATCTGTTTCCTTAAAGCATTAATAACTTAGTTGATATACCTACCTAATAAGTGGAATACAATTTCTCAATTGAAATATAACTAGGTACCTATATATCTTGTTTTTGTTTGTAAATTGTCATAGCCCAGAGAACTTATCTAGAGATTTAATATCAAGGGCACACGGCACCTTTCAGTCTTTCCGAGAACATGGCCAACGCTCAGACGAATGAGTATAATAATAATAATAATACCTTGGACACTATTGACACACATTGATCTAGCCCCAAACTAGGATTCCCTGTATCTTGGGTACTAGACAACGATACATATACTTATATGGATAAATATTATACTTAGATAGATAAACAACCATGACTAGGGTACAAACATCCGTTCTCATCAAACAAATATTTGCCCCCACCGGGACTCGAACCCGGGACCTTTGGTTTCATAGGCAGGGTCACTGCCGACTCGGCCATTCAGGTCGTCAGAGTTGCTCATTCACAGAGCCGTTAAGAGTGCTCAGGTATTTGCGCGCGGCATACTGCCTGACCTCAATCTTATATGCAGCAGTGTGCTGCAAACCTTGTTTGTTTCAAGAAACTTTTTGTATGTTCAGCTCCTGTTGCTAACAATTGTGGGAGGTTATTATTAGCTCTTTAGTTAATATAGTGTTTTGTATTTAGTGAGTAAAGCTGTTACCTCTCCTAAAAATGTAAAATAAAATAAAATAAAATAAAATAACAAATGAGTTTTTTGTAAAAATAAACTGATTCACGTTGGCTAGTTTTTTTCTTCTTTTAGATACCATCGGACAAGCATGTGCTAATAGCAGTTAGGCAGACGAACAGCCACAAGATACATATCAAAGACCAAATTGTGAAATACGATAGAAGTCAGCGGGTTTTGAAGTAAGTTGTAAAGCAAATATTTTTGTAGAAAATAGAGTTAGTAAGATAAGCCGCTTAAAAAGTTTCTTGTAACACAATTTAGTAGAGGTAGAATCTCCCCCAAAGCATGTTCATTCAAAGGATTTACTGTTAATTGTTTGACTTAACTTTTGCTAACGTTTCCATTTCTAAAACGGTATTTTAAATTGTGTTCCAAAAGGCTATTCAAAATATCTTCAATGGCTTTTACCTTTTATGTACGCATTAAACTCAGTACGTTATACTTTGTAGAGCCTTGATGATGAATTTGGCACTGCTTACGTTGCTAAAGAGATTACTAAGAGAGTACAGCAATTTTTTTATTACAATGAATGACTATAGTCTTTCCAGGTTGCAATAGCAGTCATCAACTCCTGTCTACCACTGTATGCTAATGGCTGAGTTTGCGATACTTATTTATTGCGAACACCGTTCGAAATTACTGTTATTTAACTCATCATGGTAGAGTTCGCCGATCGTTAGCATGGCTACCAACAGTAGCAGTATCTAAAGAATTTTGACAAAAGTTTTAATTTCAAGAGAACTTAGTCACAGAGTACTAATCACAGTATATGTAGTTGCAAACATGCATGCAAAGAGAGAAATCTCAATTTGCTATGATCTAACTTAAACCTCCTTATATTTACGCACTAAAACACTACATACTATCAGGATCTGGGACCAATGCAACGTGGTACAAGACTACCTGACTGTGTGGGACGGCGCTGTAAGAGATTCCCCAGTACTGGTGCGACTTTGCGGTGGTGATGCTGTACCAGATATTGTCAGCAGAGGACCTAACATGCTGCTAGAGTTCCACACTTCGCCATATGACAACCCGTTCCATCCGGTCCCGCTGAGCTATCTACCTGGGTTCGAGCTTGAAGTTCAGGTACCTATGCATTTACTTATATGCTCTAAACAATCGTCTGAGTCCTTTGTTTACCCTTTATCTACCATTCAGTCTAAGGTATATCCAGACTCTTTCACTTCAAAATTGGCTACAATTATTATCTATCATGACTTTGTTGATTATTGGGACAGGATTGGGTTTGATTATTCCACACGACCAAATTTTATAGGCTTTGAACTCTTTTACCAATTCGTAAAAATAAAATTGAAGTATTTTTTTTGTGAGCCTAACGGTTGCGCCAACAAATATTTTTGGGAGCCTAAGCCCCATGTACAAGTGGCCCATATTGCTACAATAGTGCGGAGACTTATATTGTAAAAACTTTCTTGCAAGGAATATTAATTTTTTCCAATTCTAAAAAACTACTATAGATGCAGGTTCCAAAGAAAAAGTGGCCTCTACACTTTAATACAAAATGGCCTCTCTTTAAAACATAACTATTTAGAAATTAATTTGTTCATGTCAATGTGTAAAGGTTAGGGCATCCGCACTTAGGAAATGATGGCGCTATTATACCTATTACATGTAAGCGGCTCTTTATTTGAGTATCATTCTGTTCAATCGGCAAAGTCTTAGGCCATCCGAACCACAGTACACATATATAGAACGGTAGTAAATCAGAGGCCGTTTAGGAGCGTTCGTTACCTACTTTCGCTCGATGCGGAGGGCTATGTTACGTTTGTGGCTTGGCATAACTAAAATACTAATTTTGCTTTTAAGTAGGTACCTGTGCAAAGTTTTATAGACAATATTCTTTACACAAAGTAATAATATTAAAGATCGTTAGGTATGTGTTTCTTGTTTCCCACGAATATTTTAATATTTTCATCGAATATTTTAATACTTACCACGGCATACATAACACGGCAACGGCGCGGCCCCGATTGAAGCAGTCTCCATCATTTTCGAAGGATATGTGTGCGTGCGCACCGAACGCGCGCGAATTTGTACAGCCGTGCGATGTACCTTTGTTCGATGATTATCTACTGTTCTATATGTATACTGTGTCCGCACGTGAGGCTACGCGACGACGACGCGACTGCAAATCCCCATACCTACTTTAGAGTTGCATTTGAGTTGCGTGCGAATTGTTTGAAACCAGTTTTATATGGGTATATAAGTTTGGTCGCAGTCGCATCGTCGTCGCGTAGCGCTCTGTGCGGAGCCGCTGACGCTAAAGAGCCGCTGACATGTAAAAGGTATAAAGCGCTATCATTTCCTAAGTGAGAGACAGTGGGCGGATTAAACAAAGAAAATAATACCCCTGTACTTCTAACATTTGAAGTAAAATGATACTTTATGGTTTGAGCGAACGTCAAAAATTAAGCATCTCCTACTAATGATAGGTGATACTTTTCTTTATTCATTCGACCCATTGGCAGCATAATCATAATCTGAGTGTCCGTTAAAGTTCGAGTGGTTAAAGGGTACATCCGGGCCTTGGACATCGACCTGCTTCTTTATATTTAATGACATGGAACCTGTTTTAAGATTTTGTTGCGTCAAAAGTATTTGTAAGTTCTAGACTCGCTTTCGAGAACTAGAAAATTAACGTCTTTGGCCTTCTTAGGCACCTTTACTAATGTAACCGTAGTTATATATATTCTTAGGACAAATTAGAATCAAAGTTAAATTCAAAACTTCTATAATACTATAGATATTACTACAAATCTGCTTATTACATATAATTTTTTGCCTCTTCTCTACGCTTGTGGCCAATAAAAAGTATAAACACAGACTGCACTTTTCCATGGTTGAATAGGATTGTCAACATGCCGTCTTTACAACACAAGCAAGTAAAACGCAATAAAAGGACATAGTGATTTTCTATTAAATTGTTTAGCTGCACATGAAAATAAAGTTCGCTTGGAAATAACAATGTTTAACGCAGTTCCACTAATATTTATTAAGAAATATTAAACTGCACATCAATAAAACTGATTTGCACAGCATTTATTAGGGCAAAATAGGTGAAGGCTTAGGGGAAGGGTAAAGGGGGTGAGCGAAGCGCAGCCGCCTTTATCCTTCGTGTTACGTTCAACATGTAAGAACAACAAATATAATACTTAAAACATAAAATTAAGTACTCATCAACTATTTAAAACATAAAAAGTGTTTTTGTTGATCCTTTTTTGCTGTGCAAATCAGTATTTTGCTGTGCGATTAAATACCATCCATATTTATTTACTACTACCGAGATACCGGTACCTATCCTCCTTCTGGTGCAGTTGGTTAAAAAGTATCCTTTATGTTAATCTAGCTCATAAACTATCTCTGTGCTAAATTTCATTCAAATCCGATCAGCCGTTTTAGTGTGAATGGGGCACAAACACACAAACATCTAAACATCGCTTCTTTCACATTTATAATATTAGTTGGATATACAGTATATTACATGAAAGAGGTGTGTATTATTCGTTGCTTTCTGAACATTGCTACAGTGCAAGAGGCTTGTGCCTTGTTAAGAGATTTGTAATTTAATCGGAATTAATGGTGGGTATTCGTGAGCCCACTAATTAAGTTATCCGGCGATTGAAAACTATAAATTGTCTTAATCGAAGCATCAGTATTGAAGTCGTTAGTCGTTAAAGCTTTGCGTGTTACGTCGCAATGAAGTGACAGCAAGCGGTAACGGTTTAGCGGAAGCTCGCGTGATTTACAAGCTTTTATTTTTACGATTCCCATGACTGGTGGCTTTTTGCATAGTTGTATAATTGTTTATGAATTTTACATACTCGTGTTTTATGGTCGACTACATAACATTTTAACACGCTACAGTGTAAGGGCATTTGCGATTACGCTTAAAAGGGTTTATGACTGAAGCCCTGAAGGTGAAACAATGTTGGTTTTAGTGTCGATATAAATATAAATAAATGTAATTTTTACATATTAACTGTATACGGCAAACGGCTTTAAAATTAAGTATGTAGCCCGGAAAAATATTCCCATGAACATTATGTACTTAAATTCTGCGAGTTCTAAGGTGATTGGATTATATATATGGAGTTAACGTAAAATTATTTTACAATGCCTAGACTAGGCGATGCATATAATAATAATTGGCACATTGACGATTAGCTATTTTTTCAACAAAAACACAATTTTACACGTTTTTCTTTAAATAACTGGATTTAGTCAGCAATTTATGTTTTTTATATTAACACGAAGGCTGAAGGGTTTTGGTTTCGCTCACTCCCTTTAGTTTCACCTACCCTGACCCACCACTTGACACTGATAATTATTCGTGCTGAATTCAGAATTTTGAAAAAACAAAGACTTTGTATAGATTGCCTAGGAAAAAAGTAAAATAAAAAATATTTCATATATTACCTACCAATTTCAGTCATTCTCTCTATACACATTGCCTAGGCATTGTATACAATGACGGATTCCATAAATTACTGTTGACATCATGTATATGAATGCGATTACATATGTAAGCGATTTATTTTACGATCAGTAGCGACGATTGTGCGTGCGTACTGAACAATTTACAATTTATTTGTCTGCTCAGGTGCTGTACGTGGACAAGGATTCTCATTCGTACATCAGATCAGACGGTCGCTGTCGCTTCGTACTGCGCTCCTCCGACAAGACCAGCGGTGTGCTACGGAACCCGAGGCACTCTCTGCCGCCTAATTCCTCTTGCGTATATTATTTTCAGGTGAGCATTTTGGTTATAAAGGCCCATTGGTCGTTTTTAGTTGCCATGATAATGTTGCAGGAAAGACGACATAACTTTAAAAGCGCGCATTGTCAAGGACAACGGGTGGATAGATAGAGAGCATCGCTAAGGATATTCAAAGTTGTATTTTTTACTCAAAATATTCGGCTTCGTTAGGAGCCCTGTTTTCACCCGATCAAAGGCCATCGATTGGCCATCAAGAACTTATTATACTTCGGCTTATTTCTAGTTATGTGGTTGTCAGTTGTAGTACACATCTACGATTCACAACTTTGCACTAATTTAACAGAGAAAAGGTTATAGAAAAAGGTATTTTTTTTTTCTTCTTCATAGCGTCAGCTTTTTTGTTTTGTTTACAAAACAAGGATTTCTTTAGTGATATTGTTCTACAAACTATTTCATAGTCTTCTGCCGAAAAAAAATACTGCCACTTTGACATTTGACACATGACGCGTCCACACTGGATGAGCGTGGATGCGAAGCAATGCTGAATAAAAGCTCGATCTTCGATCGAACTTAATAGGTATATTAGCCGAAGCCTAAGTGAAGGGACAGTTAGCACACAAGAAACAGTCAATTTAGTGTAGCACTAGCACAGAATACTTAAAAGTGAAGATATAGGTAAAGCACAGTCTTTAGCTGAAAGAAAGAAACCTAGAGTTGATTTAACGAGAATGGCGTGCACATATATCAAGACTAAAAATGAAGATAGCGCGCTGCTTAAGCTTATACGGTAATAACAAAAATAATAGCACTGTCCTTAGATTTTTATTCAAAATTAAAGTAAATTGCTACATAAAACATAAATAAAAATAACCAAACACAAGTGTTAATAAATATCTTTTATGTAAAAAACTTGAAAAGTCTTTTTTTTTTATTTTATTTCGGATTAACTATTGTTTTTACTTAGTTTGGGATACTATAGGTTCTCTATACTATACTATACTATATATACTATATATACACTATATATACTATACTATATATACGATATATACTATACTATATATATATACTATATATACTATACTATATATACTATACTATATATACGATACTATACTATATCTATATACAGACAATTTTATGTAAACATAACTTTGGGTAACAAAATGTTGCATTTAGGGATGCACCATATTGCATTTGTTCATGTGGAGTTGTCCGATATGTTGTCCTCATCATGTTCATCATCATCATCGTTGTCATCACTTTCAACCTGAAGATTTATTATGAAGCGTTCTGTAACATCGTCAATAAGATGGTCGAGTTTCTGCAGCTTGTCCTCTGCTTTTATAAGGTGTTCTACACAATTTCTGCTATTCTCTAGTGTGAACTGAAAAACAAAGTAGAAAATAAATTAATCACCCTTGAGTAATAATTAACATTCTTATGAACTCCAATTTATAACTAACCTTGATTTAGGCCTTCATTATAAAGCTTCTTTACATCGGCCATTTTAAATGTGTTATTCTTCCTAGCAACATAGGATATACTTGTGTCTATATGAGCTCTATAGTATTTAGCTCACAGTGATGTGGTGGCAATCTTAGTAGAGTGATGCCATGTTGAGATGCTATTTCATCCACTGCGTACCTTAAACAAAAATCGTGTACATTAAATACTTACAATCTACATGCTACAGGCAGTTAGATAGGCATATTCATTAACACACTCAGCGCCATTGTATATTTATGATACACCATAGGGTGCTTTGTCACAGGCCAGTGTATACCTTTAATTTTGTAGTATATTTTTAAGAAAACCCCCATATTTTCTTTATTTTTTAAGATATTTACACCCCAATAACACAGGCACATTTTCCAGGGCCACCGCTTTTAAACACGCTACTAAAATGTATGAAACGGTGTATATTGAGGGATACACCGGCCTCCGAAGTCGGGCAGTGTGAAGTATCATTAAGGAATCCTTAATGATACTTCACACTGCCTTCCTTAATAAGGATACACTGGCCTGTGACAAAGCACCGTATGGTGTGTCATTAAAGATACACTGGCGCTGAGCGTGTTAATGATATTTAGTTCAAACATTACCTTTTGTTCGTCTTTTTTATGTTTTACAATATCAAGCAGCTGTGGTCTTACCATATTTTCTTCAAATGGTATTTCTCTGCGGTACTGCTTAATCTTTTGTAAGTATTGGTGGCGCCACATAGGTATGTCTTGCTTGTCAATGAGACAGCTCTTTCTGCTTTTTTTCATATATTTTAAACCGATATATTTAAATACTTTGTGCACATTACTTCGTGACAAAATGGGTAAATCAGGGTCACCATTGATTGCTCTTGCTTCTTTTGTTAGGGTAGGAGCTTCTTAGCGATAACTGATGAACTTTCCTTCTTATAGCTGCGAAGGTGAACTTATCCAACTTGTCTTTAAAAGTAAGCTTAGGTCCAGATGTTTAGGCGAAATAAATTTCGGAGCCATTTGGTACTCTTTTGATGATCTGCATGGTTCTAAATGACACTCCAGCAATAGCAGAGGCTTGGTGAATTCACTCTGTTTTCGATTTGTTTTACTCCTTAGGCCATGATCTTAAGACATACTTATAAACGTTACCTACTATAAGTTATTCACTGAGCGTTAATGCAGTCCGTGGGCTTTTTTTCGTAGGAGACGAAAAATCTTTATTATGTACAGGTCAATAAATACTTTCAGAAGCTGCAGGGTCAGATTTCGTCATTCTTGTCGAAGGACCAGGATCGCCAGCACTCGTATTTGCCAAAGGCAATCTTATTTCGTACAGTAGTGGGTATTCTAGATGAATAGAATAGAATAGAATAGGCATTTATTCGCTGTATCAGCACAAACACAAGAATATAAAAGTATTACATACTATTTAAAAATAAAATAAAATTCAGCAATAAAACTACCCACTATTAGTACCCATAAACAATTGTGAGGGGTTTCGCTGCCATGTGCACATGCTGCGACAGCAAAAGGGTTCAGACTCAGCATAATGTCACAGGAAATCCTGTGGCTCTGGTTTTGAGTCTGGGGCCCAGAAGATATAATATGATTTAAAATATTAATTTGTCCAGGTGGCAAGTGTAATAAATAAAATAAACTAAACTTAATATTGGTGGGAAGTGTGAGAATAACCTAGGCTAAGTACCTATTCTCAGAATAAATAAAAATTAAAAACAAATGAAATGTGCGTAATTAAGTTGTGAAGGAGAATTGTAAATTGCATGGTTGTTGCATGCAAATGTAGTCATTGTGACAATCCCGAGGTAAATAGGTAAGTGGGTATCAAAGTCCAGGTAACGAACATCATTTACCATAATTTCTTGCTCATTAGCACTACCCGGGAGGATGTGAAGGGCTATGGGAATCAAATATTTCCTTCGGACTTGATCAACTCCTCCCTGACGGAGCAATCGTTTATATTGTAACATTCGGGTGTCAAAACGTGTATTAAAATCAAAATTTCCGCTTTTCGTCACAAAATTATTAATCAATATTTTTCAATTCGTTCGCGTTTCGTTTCATCTTTGTTAAATACCTACCATAGATCACCTGGTTATTATTTTTTAAGGAATAATGAAAGAAACCAAAACGTGTCTATGAGTAAGATATATTACTCAATCAAGTAGAATTTGATTTTGCTTCAGTGCTTACTGAAATACCTGTGAAATAAAACATAACGCTTAAACAAACGAAATAATTATATAAAAAATTAGGAAACAGACTTTTTAGTTTTATTTAGTCGCTTCCGTTCACCACATTCCTCCAGTGTGGACCGGCTTCACAAAACAGTGTTGTCAATACGTAATAAATTATTCCTACTCCCGAAATAAAGACCTATAGTATCACGATTTTTAGGGCTCTATACCCGAAAGTCACTCACGTGTCCGTCCGTCTATCCGTGTCGTCTATTACACAGTTTCGAGGAAAAAATGTGTGTTCTACGTCGTCGTTTTTATAAATTCTTTTCTAGGATAAGTTAAAAAACACTATTTTCTTTGGAATAGATATGTTTTTTAGTGATACGAGTCTTATTTACGGTTAAAAATATACTACTGAGTCCAATTATATATTTTACAATAGTATCACTGCCGCATTTTTTTTGCCAGAGAATGAAAGAACGGCCTTTAAAGAAGTTGAAAGGAAACCTGCAAGACCAAGGCAATTGTCTGTTACCGCTCGCCCGTGAGAAGCAGTACGGATGCGAGTATAGACATGCGTTGCCGCCATGGCGTTTCATGCCATGACAAAATGTAAACAATTTTTTCATATTATAGAAGAGAGAATTAAACTTATCAGTAAATAGTCCATGGGGAAAAATCATATGTTCTTAATAATAGCATGGTGCATTATATAATAATGAATTTGCATGCAATCGTTGGAGCTGAAAAATGACGTCCAGTTAGGGTCTGTGACTTTTATTTCATAAAAACATTAAAAGTAAAATGTTTGCTGTGTGACGAGACGATAAATGTATTCAGACAGACGTCACCGACACTAGGTAGGTATTGAAGATTTTGTTGTGGGGGAACAAAATACAATTCGACTTAATTTTGATGTCAAAATGTATTCTTTTGCTGGGCGGCTTGGCAAGCAGAAGAGATAATATGTAGTTTTGTTGCAGTCATGCAGTCATCAATTCACTGGAGTTGTACCATTTGCCATTTACAAGCAATTAAATGACATTGGATTCAATACCTTCTTTTAAATGAAATAAAACAAAAGGAGTCTATGTATTTGTGGTTAGTATCCCCGTCGCGAGATAATCTGTCGTCGGAACATTCTCATTATATTTGGACGCCAAGCTGTCAGGCACAATCAGAAGATAGACATGCCTAAGCACGATCTAAATCTGCGTCGAGTATTTTCCGACGTAGGCGTCCGAGCGGTTAATGTTTTTTCAACGGATTGTTAACAAGCAAAAGACTTTTATTTTTTATTTTACTTCTGCTGCTGTGAATTCGGATATTTGTGACAATGAATCTGCGACGAAAATGAATGAAATGAGATATCCTTCTAAGTTCTGAAGGAATTCCGGCGTCTCTGCAACAGATAACCGCTAACCTAGGCGGTCAACCCGCAGTCTTCGACGATGATTTCATAGAAACTCTAGAGGATAACATCCCTAAGTTACCGAATATGGTAGAGACATTCAATATAAGTATATATTAGGGCACTACAGAAAACTGCTGGAATACACCAATGCAAGTGAAGACCAGAAAAGGTCGTCAGTCAGTGGTAACAGCCAAGTTTATTTTATCGGTACCATTTTTTTTTTTAACAAAAAGTGATGCCGAGTTAGCTGTACCCGCTTGCGTGCCATGGTCAGCTAGATCTGTCATTTTCCTGTTATAAGTTTTGAATGTTGTTACCATGGAATGAATTTCTAAATCGCGAAGCCTCTTAACAAAAATAAATATACCTAGCCAACCCAAGTAGCACAAAGGTTCTGTGTAACAGTATTTTTACAGTACACCTTGGACACATTAGCTGCTAAAAAATTCTGTATAACAGCATTATATGCGCATATGATGCTGATATAACTTAATTTGGGCACAAATTACGGGGCACATTGCTGTACAATTTGAATAATAATAGCATTATATTATCATTAATAAAGGTAACAGCTACTCCAAGTGCTGAACATTGAATGAATTACAAAGTACGTGGCACTTATTTTAGTTAATATGCTGCCATTCCCATAGTCATTCGCGAAATTAGAATAAGTGTGGACATCCTTAAATGCTTTACTGAAGCTAATAGTAAATTATCAGTGAAATTGTGGTATGCAGAAATATTTTTTTTAACTCAGTACGAGAGCCTTGAAGTGCTATTATGCGTGCAAATGAAGATGTTTTAGCTGCCATTTTGTAGATAAATAATAAAGTTAATAAGTTAAGTGAAACTTTGGGTTATTTAAATTATGTGTTAAATTTAATCTGGAATATAACTTTATTGTGAAATATCATACAAGTTCAGGTCAAAATTTTCACGCGCTCTCATAATATTCACAAATACTTGAAAAAAAAAACAAAATAAATTAGACCATAGTTGTATTTGTACATATAAAATTTTCATGCAAGCTGCGTACATATTTATTTATTTTTGATCTTAAACGGTTCAAGCCAAAAATTTCTAAAATAAACCATATGGATAAAAGCTAAATCTTCACAATAATACGCATCACGTTCTTAAAAATGACGGATAAACGAGTGGTCAGTGTTAACTTCAATTTAATGCTAAATGCTGTATTAATGTCCACGCGTGGCTTATAATGGTAAATTACAAAATGCCGACTTAAATTCCATTATTCAGCCCAGGTCTTAAGGGCACGATGTATAGATTTATAGCAGTGCGCTGCTGTGTAACTGCATAAAAGGTCACACTTGGTAAAATTATGGCCAAAATTTAAATTCCAAAATACCAAATGCCTTTATTACTGTAGATATTTACATATACTTAGCAATCGTCATTTTTGCCACTTCTCTATATAGGACCACTGTGGGAGAAGAAGGGCTTAGAAACTCCCACAGATTGATTTTTAGGTCTCTATTAAAAATTGCTTATGCTTAAATAATACAAAAAATATATACTTACTTATTATAATGCCTATATTAATGCTGATATACGAGTATACTCTATCAGCAGAGTAATGGCGTAAATGTGCACTTTTAAGCGGCATAGAGAATTATATATTTGTAAATGGACTTCACATCGTGACTGTTTGCTTATAGAGGTTCGTTGTTCTCTCTTAAAATGCAAGTGTTTTAAAGGTACTCCTTTGAACCATTATTCAGAAAACTGCACTATTTGTGTCCACAAAATGTGCTTTTGCAGCTGATAGGGCATAATGCTACTAAACGCTGAATAACAGTGAATCTGTGGCGACTGTGTAGCGCTTAATAGAATCGCAGTACAGAGTATGCATTATATTGGGTCTCGTTATTTACTATGCAGCTATTGCAGTCCAAGTGAACACTAATAAGTCGTTAAAAGTGCTTTAACAACCGATGTGGACCTTGTGTGGAATTATATAATGCAGCTTTGTGCTACTTGGGAAGCAATCCACATCACCTGATGTGATGTTTTAACCACCTAGTTAAAACTTTAGGGTAAACTCCTCCCCAATCCCCTCTTTCTCGGTCAAATAACTCATTCCCGTCCTGGATTAAGCGCTACAAGATTAAATATTTAAACCGGTAACTGGTTAATGCAACACCTACACCGTAATAATACCATAACATTTATACAAGCATAAACTGGTTATATACCGATGAACGACTTATCATTACTGGCCTCCTAAAATTTGGTGCTATATCCCAATGCACTGCATACTGGGCGTTAATATATTATGATAATGAAAAGATAAACATTTCAAAAATATTTTTTGCGCAGAACTATTAATGTCAACAAATCATGTTTTGAGCAAAGGCGAGCTTATCTCTAAAGAGAGATTTCTACTAGCTAACCTAAACATAATATATACATACGTGTCTGTGTACATATGCGTACATGCATATTACTTGAATGTAGTTAAGTGCCTCATTTAACCAAATGGCAACGACATGTTTACTAAGCTCCTCAATCATATCAATATTATTGGGACTAGTCGGAACTATTGCACTGTATATGTCTGCCATTCCAGAATAGGGTTGTATAGTCAACAGCACATATGTCTCTGGATGCTACATCATCTGATACAGATGTTAGGGCCTTAGAATGATATTGATGTTAATAGTTTCAAATTAATTTGAGTAATTAATTTCACATTTCTGGGCTTTACTCTAGAGTTTTATAAAATGCTTTATCTAAATATACTATTATGCTTATAACATTAGGGGCGATTGTTCCATCCCCAAATAAACAGTCTGATAACTTTATTTGACATTTCAGATAGATTTGAGATTTTACTAAAGATCTAGATCATACATATCATAATACTATTACAATTGTCACATAATAACAATTACAATTGTCACATAACATTACGACCTCTGTGGCATTGCGGTTAGAGGCTCCGCCTCCCAAACGAGAGGTCCCGGGTTCGAATCCGGGCCAAGGAAGAAGAAAAACCCCAGGCCTTGGATGTTTAAATGTGTGTGACGTCGCTGTTTGTGGTTCCCACGACAAGGGGTATCCTAGTGTGGGGTCAGAAGCAATGTATGTGCATGTAAAAAACATACCTAGATCTAATCAGAAACACTGCGGATAGAGTAAACATTCAGAATTCAGATTATTATGATATTTTAATTTTGTTGAAATGAATGTTGACAAAAAAAATAACAAACATTTCATATCAAACAAATTGTTGGTTTATAGCCTCAGGTCGTTATCATAATTATTAAAATATATAAAATGAGTTCGAAAAATAATGACGTTGATATTTTTAAACTCGTCTCGCAAATTCTTCATGTGAAAACCTTTCCTTTGTAATGTTTAAATGTGTAAATGTAATGGATTTATTTTTCAGATTACTTATATCGTGAACGAAGCACGAAGAGTCATTACTAATTTTCATACTTATGAGATGTACATGCCTGTATATAAATGTTTTTGTTTATGTTTATTATACGAAGTGCTTCTTTCGAATATTACCCTATACGGAAATATCAAAGAAAAGGTGTGAAGCTTTGAAAGCTCTGAAATAAATGACAAATGAGACCTATGAGAGCTGCCGCTTAGAAGAAGAAGAAAAAACGGCTAAGTGGGAATCGGACTCGCAAATTAAGGAGACCGAAGAAAAAAAATTGTTTATACCTGGGCCATTTTTTTTTTATAAAGTATTTCTATAATATTAAGGGAAAATAATTATTTTAACTTAACATTTTTTTCGTTTCGGAGATAAGCGGAAGGTTGTGGTCTTTTCTTGTCTTTTTCTTTAATATTTTTTTAACTAAGTTTTTCAAAATAAGGAAAAAGATAAATTTTTGTTCCTCACAATAAACCTGCTTTCATTTGACACGTCACACGGTACCGTTTGAAAATATATTTTTTTATATTCTTATTTGCCCCAAAAAGTGTTTTTCTTTACGTCACACGATCGTGTTTGGGTCATATATATATGTTAACATATATATGTTACCGTAAGATTATCAAAATCACTCGTTTATAATCTAACGTTTTTTTCTCGTTAGTTTACAAACTATCGATTAATTGTAAACTGTACTGTTAGTTTATAATAAAACTGTTAAATAGTGAACTGGTTTAAACTTAAATTGCAAAGGAAACACCAGGGCAAACACTCCGGTAGCTTAAGTGAAGACTAGAGGGGGCGACCGCAGCGAAGCTCCCGAACAGTCTTCGTGTTAGGTTAACATGTAAGAACAAAAGACACGTTAATTCTAAACCCTGTCGTATTGGTCTTACAATTTTTTGATAGTCTACAAACTAACGGTTTTGACAATCTTACGGTGACATATATACATAATCGTATTTATTGACATCCATATCCTTAGTAATGTAGTCTAACGCTGAGCTGGTGGTTGGAAGGCACTCCGTCATTTTATCTTCGTAGACTTTCTTATATATATAGTTTATATATACAGGGTGTTAACGGGGTCATGATTCAAACTTATCGGTCCTAACTCGAAGAATTAATGCGATTTCAAGTATAGGGCAAATTTTTAAAAAAATACAGCCTTTTTTAAACTAATCAACAATTTATTTATCCCAGTTAATAACTCAGGTTATGGTTACCCTATTAATTCATGATAAAACCTTTTTAATAAACAAATGATTAGATGAGTAAGTAGTAGGTAATTGTCAACCGTCACGTCATAAGAAAGTCAAATATCAAAATAAAGAAAACTTTTAAAGATTGGTTTAGCTAATTAACTGGTTTTTCTGTTGAACAAACAATGCCTGCGGCATATCCGTTTTCAAATGTGGAGCGGTCTGACATGGTGATGTTTTATTACCAAGTACGTCGTGCGACCACCGCTCAAGATTTGTTCCACCAACGTTATCCTGATTTGCCTATCCCAAGCCGAAGATTAATCAACACGATGGTTCAAAATCTGCGAGATTACGGACAGTTCTCTGTGCCGAATCACGCCCAAGCACGAGGCGGTGACAGGCCACGACGACGTCGATACGCGGACAATCTCGACCAACAAATTTTAAGGTTCCTTTACCAGGATCCACAAAGAAGCACCCGGCAAGCCGCAAGACGTTTTAATGTAAGCCATGTTTTTGTGTGGAAACTTCTCAACGCAACCGGGTTGCACCCGTTTCATTTCACACCTGTACAGGATCTTTCACCGTTAGATTGTCCTTCAAGAATGATCATGTGTGATTGGATATTAGAAAACCAAGAAACAAACATCCTCTGGACATATGAAAGCACTTTTACACGAATTGGCCTATTCAACATGCATAACGAACATTACTGGAGTGCTGAAAACCCTCATTTAACTAGAAGGAATGCATATCAAGTGAGATTCAGTCTAAATGTGTGGGCAGGAATAGTGAACGATATTGTTATCGGCCCCTACTTCATCGAAGGCAGATTAAATGGTGCTAAGTACCTTGATGTGTTGAGACAAGTGGTGCCTGAATTACTGCGAGAAGTACCGGAAAATTACTTGCACAACTTACACTATCAACACGATGGTGCTCCCGCTCACTTTCAACACCAAGTACGCGATTACCTCGATGAACAGTTCGCGAGACGTTGGATCGGCCGCGGCGGACCTGTGGCATGGCCTGCTCGCAGTCCCGACTTGACGCCCTTAGATTTTTTTCTCTGGGGTGAAATGAAAAGATTGGTCTATGAGCATAAGTCCAACACTGTCGATGAACTCCGTGAGCGAGTAGTTGCAGCGTTTGAAACTGTAAAGCAAAATCGCTTTGCTCTTGGCAGGTTGAAAGACAACCTCAGACGACGAGCAGAATTATGTCGACAGCAAGAAAGCTCAAACTTTGAACAACTCCTGAAGTATGTTTAGGTGTGATCCTAATTGTTTTAAAACTTGTGTAGTGTCTTAGGGATTTTATTACTTCAATAAATTCGTTTAATTTTCGTCAATTATTTTAATTTATTTTACACTAAACATTGAATTAAAAGATTATCATTTATCAAGTAGGTGTATTAATACAGTGTAATAATATAACCGTAAGTACAGTCGCCATCAGATACATCTGTACATTACAGGGTGCTCAATGAACATGTACTCTAACGCCTTGACAATAATGGTCGTGTTCAGATACAGCTTGTCCATTGCGATGTATGTGATGGCGACTGTACCTAATGCGTTCTTCACTAGATACGGTTTTTAGTCTTGTCAAGTGCGTAGGGTGACCATAATAATTAATAAATAGGGAATCATTTTTAGTTTTTTTTAACTGCGAAAAAAGTGCTAATTTATGCACTCCAATCTACAGCGTTGTATTCCTAATTAAGTGCCAAGTCTATTTTCTCTTTCTTGCTACACGACCCCGATAACATATTATATAGTTTTCCCATTAGAAAAACCACATATTACTATGATTAAAAAATTAGAAATCTCGAAAAATGTCATCTCCTTAATACTTAATCGTTCCCGAAATCGGTCGAAGAATGGAAACACGAGTGATCCTACAATGGTTCCATTTTTCCTTTTAAAGGAATAACACTAATAATGAAAAAAATAACCTTTTCCTATCACATTTTTCTCTCAAATAAGTGCAAAGTTATTTTTCGGGATACCTTTGAACGAACTTTGTGTAATTATGATGTATGATGATGTATACTTATGATTGTGATCTTCACGTATAGAGTAATTTGTTTAATCACCAATAAGTTATGTATTGGGAAAATTAAAAATTAAAAACTAGGCAAGCGCGAGTCAGACGGCGCTCAATGGGTACAGTACCACAGAACAAAAATAATGGTGTTTCCTTAATTGTGCAATATTTATGTAAATACCAATACATATCACGTCAATGTTTCAAAGTTCCAGAATCAGTAGTCAGAGATGGAACTTTTTTGGCTTATTTCCAAAATAACATTTTAACTAAGTATTTCAGAATTATGAAAAATAAATATTTAAAATTCTCGCAACATGCCCTTTGATTTGACATGTCGTATGATACAGTTTTGTTTGTTGTTTCTAACAATGATATCGATTTTGATGAAAAATAAATATAAAATAAATAAAAAAAATATCTCATGGTTTCTAACAACCTAAACTACCATATCTTATAGTTTCCGATTTTGCCCTACTAACCCATCAAAATGGGCCACCTTATACATAAGTATATCAAATTTCAACTGAATCGGTTCAGAAATCAGTCGTTTTCTATGGATGAAGGACGAAAACACGAGTTGATCCTATAATGGTTCCGGTTATCCACTTTGAGGTACGTAACCCTGAAAATTCCATCTGCTTCCTGGTAATTACTTATCTTGGGGTATACACTACAAAAGCGACATTTCAAAATATTACAGATGTTGATCTTCTCATACACAAAACAATATCCAATTTTAACATATTTCTGTTAGAGGGATTTCCACAGAACCCACTCAGAATATCCTGTAGTCTCTCAAAGACTAAGAGGAAATCTAAAAATAGTTGCTAAAAACACAATCTCGTAACCCAATTTACATATGGATAAGGTAAAAAAGCTTGTTGTCAGTACAAGGTTCTTCAACTTAAGGGCTTAACTTTGTACTATTTGAGATGCTATGAAAAAGTAATTTTTGTTACGCACGTAGCGTAAAGACAAAAGTTGCAACATGGTAAAAATAAGAAACACATCGAGCAGGAAAGACTTTATACTCTACTGACGTCATTCTATGAATGCTGGGTTCTAAGTCCAAATCCAGCACTATGTATAAAACTATGAAAGGAAACGTCATATCTTCATAGCTACAGCGATAGGCTAGTCCCCTGTCACGCAAAAATGGAGTTTTGAATAACCGCCTAATCGTGGGCACCATTGTCCCCATGTGATAAAAGGTGTGGCGCTGTGAATCTCGAATTTTCACACGGACATGGAATTAACAGGAGTTTGGTTTCAGGGTCGCCCGAACGAGATAGTGTGGGTGTCCTTTGTGAAATACCATTCCGCGGGCACCGAGCCCGCCGGCTTTGATCAGCAAAAGGATTGTTCGTCCCAACTCACTATATGGGACGGGGCAGCCCCGGACGCAGACCTTGATGGAAAGGTAAATACATGAGGCAAATCCACATATCATTTATTTCTCAAAAAGGACATGTACATAAATTAAGGCAGGAACAAAGGTATTATAGTACAGAATTATAAATGCGTTTACATTTAGGTAGGGAGACCAGCTGACATCCTAGCGAGATTAGTACCCCTGAACCCCATCTATAATCAATACATAAGTATTACGAAGTTTATCTAAGAAGTACACGGGTGGGATCATATTTAAGGGATGATTGGCGGCATTATTGCGAACTACCCGAGGATGGTTCATCTAATGTGATGAAGTTTTGGTTTCTAAGAGATGGGATTCGAGCTCTGTGGTCTAATGGGTTTCATGCTTGCTTCGCACACAGTACCCATAGACCATGTATCAATGAGATACTTAATTTATCTTATGTACATTATCAGACGTTCAGTGTTTCGGATGACACTTTAAGCTGAATGCCCCGGCTACTATCGCTACGTGGCAGTGGTCGTAAAACCCCTCCATCAACCCGCACTGAGCCAGCGTGGTGGAGTATGGCTTGATCTTACTCGTATCCAGGTAAAGGCCTCGGTGAGGGCATTATTGGGCTACATTTATTATTATTATCATTATATAAGAGATGGGATTGATTAATGGAAACTATCCTATCCTATGTGATTACCAAAAGTGCTCAATCACTCAATTGTGAAATAGTCGAGTCATCTACGTTTTCAGATAAACTAATTGGTTTCGAAACTTGTGTCACATGGGATAACCTTTGAATCGCACAACTCATGACTTGCAATACAGGACCTTGAAGTAGTACATTGATCGAGAATGGTCTTTGTAAGTGTCATTCATACCAGGTGATTGTGTACAAGTCTTTTGTTTATTTATTATTTATGTAAAGGTACAGTTACTCGTCGTGTGTGTGGTCGTATTTGTTTTGTAGAGTGGCGTGAATCAAGTCTTATTTTAACGCAGTAATTCTGTGTATCAATGTATGGGAACGACGAACAAATCAAAAAGTTTTGAGACTTTTGTCACATTCCAACAAATTTATATTCTGATACTTTTGGGTTTGACAGTACAGAGGTTAAGGACTCTTATTATACGACCTTAACATTAAATAGAGTACGCAATAAACTTAAAAATAAAACATTGGCATCTACATTATTACAAATATGAATAAAAAAAAAGAAATAATAAACAGTTGTCCGTTGTGTTTTTGTGTGTATATGTGTTTATGTGTGTGTATGTGTGTTTGCGTGTGTGTAGGAAATAGAGAGAATATGATTTAGTTATTAAATTAACTGATAAGTAGCAGTTGCGTCCGTTGGTATTTTGGTCATGAGTTTTGAATAGGCCCGGCGTGTTGTGGAAGATGTCTAATTCAGAAAACAATCTGTTATAAGTGCGTGGCAGGCGGTGGCTGATGGAGTTAGCAGCGTAGTTTGTACGAGCCAGAGATACGTTGAAGAGTGTCATGTGACGAGTACGGGTCGACGGAGCATTCAGCCTGAGTACAGCATTGACTAGATCTGGGCAATCAACAACACCATGACAAACATTAAACAGAAGCTGCACATCTAACATGGCTCGGCGAGATTCGAGGTTGAGGATGTTATGATGACAGCATTCCTCTGCATAATCATCAGTTTGAAATCTGTCGCGGAAGCTTAGTTGTTTCAGAAATTTTTGCTGTATTCTTTCGATCATATTTACATATACTGAGTACTGTGGATTCCAGATCGTACAGCAATACTCGATGATGCTTCTGACATATGCAAAATACAGAACACGTACACAATCAATATCAGTGAATGGTTGCTGACTCTTAAAATAAAACCAAGGTTTCTAAAAGCCTTATTTGTGATGTGTTCTTTAAAAGTAAGCTTAGCGTCCAAGATAACCCCCAGATCACGAATGGATTGTACTCTTAAAATATATGAGTCATTAAGGTTATACTCATATGTAATTGGTTTTATCCGTATGGTAAGCTAATTATCTTACATTTGGCAACGTTGATGTTTATCCTATTACGTATATAATATGCTGATAGGCGGTTTAGATCCTCTTGTAAATTAATGCAGTCCTGAATTGACGCTATGTTCGAGTTTACTTTTTTATCATCAGCGTATACTCGAGCCTTGTACTATAGTACAAGGCTCGAGTTATTGAGTCAAATGCCGATGTCGTACAAATATGCAACATATAGTAGAGGTCCCAAAATAAACCCTTTAGGAACACCAGAAGGAATTGTTACGACCAGATCCGACCGATACCCACCAACGACCACAGCTTAACATCTTTTATTAATATATGATTCAGTCCATCGCAAGAGATCGCCCTGTATTCCTAATTTCATAAATTTCCTCAGCAAAATGAAATGATCGACGCGATTCAATGCCTTTTCGAAATCTGTGTCCACCTCCATCCATACTAGTGAGGACCGAGTTCACAAATACAGCCAGGTTGGTTGTTGTGGACCTGGCCCTCACAAAGCCGTGCTGTTCACCAGGGATGTTTACAGCAATGTTTTGATAAATGTGTTTGTGAACTACTTGCTCCATCACCTTACTGAATACATTAAGAATCGATATTATCCTATAGTGTTCCACTGGTATCCTAGAACCATTTTTATGCACTGGGACGATATTTGCAAACTTCCACAAAGCCGGAAACTCTCCCACGTGGAATGATCTATTGAATATTATTGCTAGGGGCTTAGTTAGTGATTCCGCGCAACTTACAATTAAATTTGGAGGTATGTTGTCAGAGCCAGGTCCCTTGCTTTTATCAAGGTTCCGTAGGAGCCTAAAGATGTTGATGAGGTGGTTCCAAAAGATCTACATCAGGATAAGAGTCAGCAGGCGAACAGAACATTTTACCAAAATACTGATTGAACGTATTACACATTTCCTGTTTCGAGCTCAAGACTTTGCTGTCATACGTCATGTTCTGCGGATGACCGGAACCATCATTTCTCCTAGATTTGACATTTGACCAAAAAAGCTTAGGATTCTCTTTAATACCTTCCTGAGTCAACCTTATATAGCCCCCTATAGTAGACAAAAACAAGTGCAAGAGGAGTGCCTCTTGCACTTGTTTTTGTCTACTACGCAGGAGAGAGAAGGTATCATAGTCTGAAGGGTTTTTAATTTTTTTCCAAAATGAGTGATACTTATCCTTCTCCCTGATAATGTTAATTAAGGCTCGGCTGTACCATATGGGGTATTGACGCGAGCTACAAGTCCTGATTTTCGGTACAAATGTTTCAATAGCATCATGTATTTTTGAATTTAGGAACAAAACCGTCGTCAACCGTACCCTCCCCAAGGATACTCAAGTCAGTCTCCAGAAAGAAATTATTCATGGAAATGTAGTCACCTTTCCTAAACTGATACTTTAAACGTTTCGTATCCGGTACGGTACGAACACCGACTTCCGAGGACTCAAGCTGGAGAGTGACGTGAGATCTGTCCTCGTCAACAACGGGCGAACAAGACTGAGACACATCAACATAAAAATTACTGTATACTAAGTCTAGGATATTATTGCAGCAATTTTTTAGTTTATTATGTTGTTCAAAACCGAGAAAGTTCATAAGATTTATGAAGTTTGTTGCCAAATTTTGAAATGCAATAGTACCATATTTAATGCACACAGATCCTGAATCCCAGTTGAGACATGACAGATTCCCCCCACCAGCATAAAATGGTCATCGGGATTATTCTGTGTAATATCATTTTTTTGTTGTTGTTCATATTTCGACAATCTTAAGGGAAACAAAATGTCATCAAAATCATGAAATTTGGCATAAAACGAGTTCATATAAGTAGCACAAGTAAACAAAAAAATAGGAAAACTGCAAAATTTAAGTTAAATCACGGAAAAAACGCCTTACAAAAAATATGCAAATCCACATCTCTTGTATGGCCTTTAAATTTAAAAAAATGCGAGTGGTCCATATTTGTTTACAGCGGCAATAAAAATACACATAATGTGAAAATTTCAACTGCCTACCTTTTACGACTCATCATAGCCCGCTGATAGACAGGCGGAGGAACGGCGGCGGACGAACGGAATGACAGACAGACGTACGGAGGTACAATGGCGGCTTAGCATAAAGGTCCCATTGGGCAACTTAAAAAAAAGCGCCACTCACTGACACCGCGTGTTGGCGTGGAAATATATTGTTTACCTTAACGCACGATGAAGTTGACTGCGATGGTTATAAACTTATAAGCTATACTTTGTCTACTCTTTTATTGGTTTTTGACAGCTCAAAACCTATACATTTTTGACGTTTGCAATGAAAAATATTGCTTATTATGTACGCTTTAAGGAAATGTCAAAAGACCATTAATAGAGTGGACAAAGTATAAAACTATACATTTTACGGTTAGGAGGGTGGGGGTAAGCATCAGGTGCAGGGAAGGGGGTAGAGTTGTGCGATTTTAGCACCGCACCCAAAGGTATCATGTGACAGAAGTTTCAAAACTTCATTAATTTGGTCGTTCCCTTACATTGTAATACACAGAATTACTGCATTAATTTAGGACTTTAAATACGTCTATTGATACGAATGATAAATTGTTCCACGCCACTCGCCACAAAACAAATGCGACCAAGAAAGACAAATCACGAATAGTTGTACTTTTTACGTAAATAATAAATAAACAACATGGACATGTGCAGAATCACTTGGTATGACTGACACGTACAAAGACCATTCTCGATCATTTTACTACTTTAAGGTAATGCAAGTCATGACAAAAGTTTTTTTTAAGTAATGCAAAGAAAAGCATGAAAGGGGAGAACGTGGAGTTAATAATTGGGAAATATTAAACTGTACATCAAAAATACTGATTTGCACAGCAAATATCAGGGCAAAATGCTGCGGTAGGTGAAGCGTAAAGGGGTGAGCGAAACGAAGCCCCCTTTATCTTTCGTGTTAGGTTGAACATGCAAGAACAACAAAAAATACTTAAAACATAAACTTCAGTACACATAAAATATTTAAAACGTAAAAAGTTTTTTTGCTGTGAAAATCAGTATTTTTGATGTGCGATTAAATACTAGTCTTAATAATTTATCTATACGAGACCTTTTTTTGTATTTCGGTATGGCAAGCAGGAGTTATCAATCAACTGGACAAGTAAACTGTGTTGTATACAAAGTTAGCTTAATTTGTAACGATGTAGGTTCCTTGGGCATGTGCCTACAAGTTTAAATATAAAAAGTTTACCGTGACTGCGTCATAATAGGCACCTTTCACAGTTTAAAAAATATTGCTAAATATGTAACATCGCATAAAAATATTGCAATTTGAAGACTGATTTCGTAAATTTAATTCAGATCGCATTGCGGGCTGAAAAATGCAAACCTAACAAATAACACGTATCTACGATTATGTATGGAAGCAATAAAAAATAGCACGTTCTCGCCGCCATACCATTTCACTTTGCCAAGTGTAGCTACCTCCCCACTTGAAGTCGGGAGCAAAACATTAATTTTCTTTAATGTGCCTGAGCACTTTTACCGACTTGGGGCGACTGCAGCAATGCAGTGTTTCATTTCATTCATTCGAGAAATCTCGACTCGATTCATTTGAGCATTTGATTTTGGGTCTTTCAACTCCGTTGATTTGATAAAATTATCCGAATGAGTTTTTGTCAGCTTGCTTTGGAATGGGTGGCAGTTTTTTTTGATAGTCTGATTGTACGTTATAGCCACAAACTCTGAGCAACATGTAAGCTTTTATTGCTATTCAATTTTATTGGTTTATTAATATCTTTATCTACACTCGTATCATAAACCCTCTTTACTGCATACAAAAACCGCACGTTACGTACAGCGTAAAGTTAAACTACTTGGTAAAAACTCATTTCTTATCTGGAAAATTACACATTATGACCATAATGTGTAATTTTTAGGGTTCCGTACCCGAAGGGTTCCAAACGGGACCCTATTACTAAGACTCCGCTGTCCGTCCGTCCGTCTGTCACCAGGCTGAACGAACATGACATCTCACGAACCGTGATAGTTAAACAGTTGAAATTTTCACAGATGATGTATTTATGTTGCCGCTATAACAACAAATACTAAAAAACAGAATAAAAGAAATATTTAAGGGGGCTCCCATACAACAATTCTTTCAATACCACATACAAACTTATGGATGCACCTGGTTACGTACATGGAGTGTGAAAGTAACCGCACCAATAACTTTGTAAACAATATTTTGCTGTGTAAAATCCAAACTATTCACTCCACACCATCGGTTCCATTGAACGGTGGTACGGAACCCTTTGTGCGCGATTTAGACTCGCACTTGACCGGTTTTTTCTACATATTATGACATTAAAATTGCGAACGCCGACACCCGCCTGCGTGCCGCCCCTACTTTGTTTGTGAAGTCGGTACTACTGAACAAGCTAAACAATTGCTAAGGAATTATCAATATCACCATGCCGGTCGAACATGCGGTTCCTGAACATATTAAAGAGAGCTTATGATATGTGTGTAGATAAACTAGTGTATGTAACTGTACATAATTAGGCATTAAAACCCACTCTCGAGTATTAATGCCCTCCATTATGTAGCAGTCACATAAACTACTATTAGGAAGTATCATATTACTCGTTTAACAATTGGATAGAGAAAAAGAATTATGATTTAGATGATTAAAAAACAATAGATTTCATTAAGCTTCTGGTCCATGAAGGAATTTATGAAGGGTAAACTTCCGCTGACCCACAAGCGCAAGCTCATTGACATGTGAATCCTGCCTATTTTAACCTATGGCGATCAGACATGGTCTTTGACCAAACTTTAAAAGTTCAAACTCAGGCTTTGCCAGCGAGCAATGGAGCGCAGCATCCAAAGTGTTCGTATGACCGTATAAGGAACACCACACTGCGCTCCTTAACTGGCATCACTGATGAGGGTGCACAGACCGCCAAGCTAAAATGGAACTGGGCCGGCCACGTTAGTGGAATACACCGAGACAGATGGGCGAAAATAGCCACTGACTACTGATACCGGCTTAGAGACAGGCTGTCTCTAAGCCTTTATCAGTCAGTGGCGATTGACAGGCCTTAACGGAGATGTCGGGACGACCTTGATAAGTTTATGCCGGGGTGGCCGGAAGTCGCACAGACGAACTCTATTTTCGAATGGTCAGGACCGCTCATTGGCCAATTCGAATAGAAGAATAAACGTCAAATACGTCAAAGCTAATGTCAACAGTGTCAACACAATTTAAAGTGTCAGGGTTACCTTTTTACACGCGTTGTTTTAAACTCAGTGTAAGAGTTTCGATAGTCTGTGGTTTCAAAGCGGAATCCAAAATATAAACGCCAAATATTGTGACATTTGCGGCAGATTGAGCAGCCCGATTTGTTCCATATTATTGCTAGGATACAGTAGGCAGCTTACCCGAACAGGAACTGTCATACAGCCTATAATATAAAAGCATTTAACGTTCCGTTTCCCATGCAGTATTTACCAGTATTTACTATTTCTGCGTGTGACGGATAACAATCAACATTCCCAAATTTATTGGCAACACCGATGACGAACAATTCAAAAATGCAGAAAATTCACGACATGCGACGTGTATATGCGACTCTTGCGATATATTATGTCACGCGAGTGATAAAAAAGAGCCCCTGGGAAGTGTGGACGAAAAAGAGGGAGACCTTTGACCAACAGTTGGGCATCGAAATGGCTACATAAAAAATATATAGATTTCTTTGAATTAATTCTCGTTAGTTAACATAAATCGTCAAACATTATATTTTCTACGACACAAACAGACACTAGACACCATTAACCAGTTAATAAACAGAATCAATGGTATCAAAGATACCTATCAAGTTTTAAATTTTCTCATGCCATGAAACTTTTTTTTTATTTCTTAAATTGCAGCTGAAATTATATAGTTCTCCTAGGTATGAGTCTGAGAGAAGAATCACGATCATATTTGTTACGGACGCTATAACAGCAGTTTATTACCTAGCACTGTAATATCCTTTATTGTCTTCACGCCATTTCATCCGACCCCTAGCGTATCTGCCCCATTGCCTCCTTTAGCATTTCTCTTGTAGTTTTACGGTATTATTTTTCTCTTACGGGGGACAGTTTAACCAATGACTTTCCTGGAGTTTGGATGGTCTGGGCTTGATTGGTTTACAGCAAACACTTCTTGTGTTATTTTTATTTTGATTAATTAAGACTAATAAACAAAAAGTCAACTTCAAATGTAAAATCTACCTACAGGCACCCACGACACGGGCTGAGCCTATTGTGGCGGTCACTGAATAATCTTTTTGACATTTTTGGAAAATAAATTATTTTAATTTTGATTTTTGGTGTTCGCAGCCAGCTATTAACTTCCTTGTAACTTTATCAAACAAGCGGAAAGCCTGAAAGGTTCACTGTGAATAGAGAGAGTGAATAACAATTAATCTCTCCAGTGCCAAATCTCGTTATGAAGCATCGCGATTTTAAACCTCCTGCCATGGTAAAAAAACATAGCCTATAACGGAAAAATCGACAACATTTACGACCTCAGGCCGTAAGAGGTTAAGCTAGCATATAAGTTCGAGTTCAAGTTCAAAGATTTTTATTCATAATAGCACAAACATTGAGACTTAATGAACGTCATAACATAATCAAGAAAGCATAATAAAACATTAAGCAGGCTAATTATTAGTACATAATATATAGGGTGCAATGAACTGGTTTAATGCCAGATATCGATGTCTTGTAAAAAGCCATTAATTTTTTAGTAGGCATTTGTGCACAAAGTGTGCTTTATACATTTTTTGAATCGAGCTTCAGTTAAGTTTTGTATTTCTTGCGGATTTTTATTGTAGAAGCGTATTCAGTGTCCCATAAAAGAACTAGGTCTTTCAGTGTTACTAACCAACAAATATTTCCCCAGTTGGGACAGACACCCAAGGACAGTGGGTCTCTGCTGGGCTCGTTCTGCAGGGAGGAGTCACCGCGGCTGTGCGACCACGCACTTCTATCCAACGCCACTCGGGCGACCAGGCCCTGTGCGCCTTCTGAGAGCTACATCACCACTGGACCAACATTGACCATTCTACAGGTAAGAGTCTAGAATCTAAAATATCAGATAATAATAATTCCTTGTACACTATTTTCACACATTGATCTAGCCCCAATCTAGTATTCCCTGTATCTCGGGTACTAGACAACGATACACATACTTATATAGATAAATATTATACTTAGATAGATAAACAACCGTGACTAAGGTACAAACATCCGTTCTCACCAAACAAATATTTGCCCCCACCGGGACTCGAACCCGGGACCCTTGGCTTCGTAGGCAGGTCATTCGGGTCGTCTATATATAAATATGTAGATAACATTCATTGAAATGTATATTATTCATTTTGTTGATTACGCCGCCCCATGGCCTTTTCATAGAAGGCCGACACTCACTCAAAGAATGCCGCTTTGAGCGTACACCAAGCAAGTTAATTTTCTAGTTTGTATCGATGCGCCCGTAGTGAAAGGTTCAAATTCTGATACTAAATCGTTTATTTATGACACGTAGGTTTCAGACAGTCGTTTACTAGGTCAAATAATTAAGATCTGCTATGGTCTACCTTAAAGGTATGCAAGTCAAATAAATAGGTTCATTATTAATACAATCTATTCTATCAAAATAGTTTAAATGTAATTCAAATCATGATATCAAATTGACATAAATGCAACAAAAATATTTTTTTTAAATTATAGTCAATTAAATTTAAGTAAAATAAAAAACAATACTGATATTATCTCAAAGGATGAGTAAATGTCAAAATATGAATAAGTATATAGATGCGTAGAAATTCATTTAAAATAGCAAACTACTAGAACTTACAGCGAAGCCAATTAATTAAGTCATGAGTAAAACATAATTTTGTTATCCGTTCGGATGTGCCCTTAATATTGCAGATTTTGGTCTGTAAAGTACTCCTGCACAGTATAATTTCGATCTAAAATGCATGACGTTATCTGTATCTCTTATAAGCAAACTATTAAATATTTTATCTACACACGTATCATAAACCCTCTTTACTGTGTACAAAAACCGCACGTTACGATCAGGATTATGTTAAACTACTTGGTAAAAATTCATTTCTTATCTGAAAAATTACACATTATGACCATAATGTGTAATTTTTCTACATATTATGACATTCAAATTTCGAACGCCAACGCCCGCCTGCATAACGCCCCTAGTTTGTCTGTGAAGTTGGTAGTTTGGTACTGACATTCAAATTTCGAACGCCGACGCCCGCCTGTGTGAAGTTGGCACTACAGAACAAGCTAAACAACTGCAGAGCCACAACGCCGGTCAAACATGCGGTTCCTGAACACATCAAAAAGAGCTTATGATATGTGTGTAGATAAACTAGTGTATGTAACTGTACATAATTAGGCATTAAAACTCTCGAGTGATATTATTATGAAACTCGCCTTCGGCTCGTTTCATAAACCCACTCTCGAGTATTAATGCCCTCCATTATGTAGCAGTCACACAAACTACTATTATCTACAAACGTATCATAAACCCTCTTTACTGCGTCCAAAAACCACACGTTACGACCAGCATAATGATAAACTTCTTGGTAATAACTTATTGCTTATCTGAATATCGATCATTATGACCATAATGTATCAAAATTTGTCAAATTATGATATTCAAATTTCGAACTCCGACGCCCATTTGTGTGCTGCCCCTAGTTTGTCTGTGAAGTTGGTACTACTGAACAAGCTAAAAAACTGCAGAGCGATTATCAATGCCACAATGCCGGTCGAACATGCTAAACTAGTGTATGTACATAATTAGGCATTAAAACTCTCGAGTAATATTATTATGAAACTCGCCATCGGCTCATTTCATAAGCCCACTCTGGAGTATTAATGCCCTCCATTATGTAGCAGTCACATAAACTACTATTTGGAGCCATTCCTAAGACGCTTTTACTGAATAAAGCCGTTTTATGTGATTGTGCCGCTATCTTGTTTTGGCCTAAGACTTCTTAAACTACCAAAAAGATGTCTGTTGGATTTCAAATACGAGGTTGTCTTTGTGTTGACTCTACTACGTATACCGAAAATATTTTTTCGTCCTCAGGAGGACAGAGAAGTGCCTCATGGAGAAATTTTAAGTGAACCAACCACAAAGGACGGTTGTTGTGTAAAACATGTAAATTAATTATAATCAAAGTCCATCGGCATCGGCTTGTTTATTTTCACTTTACTCTTTCAAATGTTTCATTAATATTCTCTTTGCTACCTAAATTATGTGGTATAATTATATTCGTATTGTATGTAACCACAATTGCGTACGGGTGTACCGTGCGGGCGCGACGCAGTCTGGATAAACGCTGTATATTCAATATGTTAAAATAAATAAGTACTTATTTATTTTTTATATATATTTCTTTTGACACTATACTGGAAAATCTGTTTGATGTTGATGTTATGTGTGCCTTTTCGTGAGTGTGATTTATTATTATTATTATTATTATTATTATTATTAGTGATTTGAATAGTCGATTAAATTACATATTTTTAACTTTCCTGGCTCATTCTGGAAGTAAAAATACATTATGCACCCTGCTTGACTGTATGGATATCTAGTAATAAACATAAAAACATGTATCCGATGTTGAAGTAAGCTTAGAGTTGACATCACTTATGTCCTCCATGAAAAAGTTTTTTTGAAATATCGCAGCAATACTGAAAAATCATAAAAAATATTCCAATGAGAATGCAAGACTGCAAACTATGAAACGCCATAAACAGAAAGGACTGCTCTACAAAATGCACTTGTACAGTAACTACCTTCTTTATGTAAAACAGCAACATTTTTTAGAGCTTCGTATTCACTACGTGCGTACGTGGCTGTCGACACGAGTGGTTGGCTACAGACTCCTTGTTCGAGTCCTCTTTTCTGTCACTCTTTTTCCCTTTTCCACGGCCACGTTCGCTCCGCAAAAACCCGCAGCAGATTGCATGCTCACAAAGCGAAAGCGGTTACTAATTATGATAGCAAACACGTACGAATGTCTACTTCCATTTGCACAGGCCAGTTGCTTACAAATGCATAGAGGAGGGGAGTTGTGCACAGCACCAGCAAGCTTTAGATATCTGTATGACTAGTAGAAAAATGGAGTTGGCGCTGTAACTCAAAAATGCCATTGCTGGGCGATAGCGCAATGCATTTTTTTTATGGGCAGAGTTTCCATAAAATCTTTAGCGCGATTCCAGTTGTTGGGCTTTGATTCTGCGGATTAAAATTTTATAATAATAAATAAATAATACCTTGGACACTATTTACACACATTGATCTAGCCCCAAACTAGAATTCCCTGTATCTTGGGTACTAGACAACGATACACATACTTATATAGATAAATATTATACTTAGATAGATAAACAACCACGACTAGGGTACAGACATTGTTCTCATCAAACAAATATTTGCCCCCACCGGGACTCGAACCCGGGACCCTTGGCTTCGTAGGCAGGCTCACTGCCGACTCGGCCATTCGGGTCGTGCCAATATACGGATATCGACACCTTAAACCAAATGAAGTTGTATGGGAATCACTCGATATCCGATGTTTTTTCCAGTGTTGATATTGCGCGGGAATCAACCCCCTCAGCGCAAATTCGTTAAATCATCCGTAACAATCGCTTTACTACAGTCAACTCACTCAGTGGATACTTTTAAAAATGACTTTAACTCAGTGCGTTACAGATAAGTTGGGGCACTGGGAGGCACTACAGTACTCGTGTCTAGTTCTCCTGTAACAGTGAACAGACGGGCATTTTTCTGCACTGTGAAACATTCATACCGAACAGAATAGATAAGTCACGCGCGCTTTCCAGTGTTTGTAATAAAACAAGTGTTTCTGTACTTAATCAGAGTTATGTTGCATAGATATAGACAGAGGGAACGCTAACTAACGTAGCAGGTTTATAGAAAGGAGATTTACTATCTAATACCTCAAATCATATTACAACGTGCACTTTGATTTACTCTACAAAAATACTCTATAATGCTATTTAGATGAGGTAAAGGACAATCATCATGATAATTGTAAAAGGGAAATATTAAACTGCACATCAAAAATACTGATTTGCACAGAAAATATACTGATTTTCAGCTTAAATGAAGGGTAAAGAGGGTAAGCGTAGCGAAACCCCCTTTATCCTTCGTATTAGGTTGAACATGTAAGAGCAACAAAAATACTTAAAACATTAAATGTGTTTTTGCTGATCCTTTTTTGCTGGGAATATCAGTATTTTTGATACGCGATTAAATACTAGCCATTGTTAAATTAGTTATATAAAGTTAGCGCCACCATTAAACCGTAGACTTTTAAGCAGGTCCGACATGCTTACTTCCTGTTGAAATAACCTGTTTGTGTGGTGCTTCTGTTGACGGGTAAGTCCTCACCATCGCCTAACTATTGTTAATCCTGATGTACCACGACACAAGTCTCACGGCAACCACCGTGTCGTTGCACCGCTGCATTTGCCAGCAGGTTGAATAATGCAGGCTGCACGTACGCCACTCCGCTCTAGAGCTGTGATGGAATGCTTTAGCGCTGTCGCGTTATTACCTAGTCGTAACGGCTTCTGTTGGAAAACTAATTTCGGGACAGAACGAAATTTTATTGAGATTCGGGCTGGTGGCCGCATATGTGGGGTGGGGTGGCGGGGCCGTGTGGTCTAAGAAACAAAGCAAGAAGAACTGAACTGAAGTACGGATTTAGTTTTACAAATTTGATAAGAACGATACGTAACGAAGGACTGAGTCCTGAGAGCAGGAAGGGGTTCAAGCGCGCCCAAGACAAAAACAGCATTTCCTCGAGGAGTATACTCTTTTTTGCTCACGCAAGAGAAAAAACAAGCTCACTAAAAACAGCATTTTATTAAAGCAAAATAAAAGTGAAAATTTATGTTTGATACATTAGTCCAGTTGTTGAATAAAATTGTATCTTCTATTTTTATAGAATCTTTGCAGTTGTTGTACGTATGTTGCAGCGTCTTTCTACAATCACAGCTCTTGTTTATTAATAATTTGCCATTGGGAAATATGAAACTGCACATCAAAAATACTGATTTGCATAGCAAATATAAGGGCAAAATACTGCGGTAGCTTAGGTGAAGGGTAAAGGGGGTGAGCGAAGTGAAGCCCCTTTTATCCTTCGTGTTAGGTTCAACATGTAAGAATACATAAACTTAAGTAGTCATTAAACATGTACATTACATGTATGAAAACATAAACTTAAGTACTCATTTAAAATTTAAAACGGCTTTTGTTGATCCTTTTTTTTTGATCCTTTGATTTGTATTTTTGATGTGCGATTAAATACTACCCTTTGCCATTCAGCTTGACTTGCGAATAAGTTCGGCACCTCCGAAACCGCCCCGGGGAGCTAGGCCGTGCGTAATTCACGAAATCAGACTTTAAGAGCAGAACTGTAAGAACTATGAAAAGTAAAAATCACATTATTAACCAGAGAGATGGAAATCAGTACACCATTATGCGTTATGAACCGGCTACAGACAAGAGCTGTAATGCCTTACTTTACGTAAGGTTTGCATGATAAGTTAGTTGGTAGTTAAGTTAGTTTATGTAATTTTGCCATTTTTTTAATATAATATAGAAAATATATATATATATAAAAGCCACTTTGAACTTGTTAGGTTTGCTAATACTTACTTCTACCTTTTAAAGTTAGTTTCCAATGCAATCGATAGTACAGCTTACAATGTTGAAAACATACTGCTGCAGAACGCAGCTCCAAGTGCAAAGTTTCCAACACACTTTAAGAACACATAGAAAATTCACTCTTTCTCCATTGTTAAGCTGCCCGAATGTTCCATTTGCGGAGACACTAAAGTTAATACAAGAAACCTGGGGTCTTAAGCAAGTTGTTAAAGTCACAAGTTGGAAACTGCTTTATTATTCAATATTAAATTCAACAGAGGAAGGGAGTGTAGCTAGTTCCTAACTAAATATTTGAAGTTTTAGTATGCCACGGTG
This sequence comes from Argyresthia goedartella, assembly GCA_949825045.1. Classification (NCBI taxonomy): domain Eukaryota; kingdom Metazoa; phylum Arthropoda; class Insecta; order Lepidoptera; family Argyresthiidae; genus Argyresthia; species Argyresthia goedartella. The sequence continues at coordinate 25,108,438 of OX463812.1, read as the reverse complement.
CGGCCGTGACAAAACCGACCTCGGCGTCAGTTGCTCAAGCTTGCCTGATGTAATTTCTGTCCCGTTTAGTTATACCTATATACAGTTGCAGGACAATTTAAATCCATATGGCGCATGAAATAGGAAGAGAACGAATTTTAAAACGTTACGTAGACGTGGTGGTATTATAACAGGACAAAGATGAGCAACGGGAGAGAGAATAGCTTACTGCTACTACCTCGTAAATTAATGTGACAAACGATATGCAGATTGAGGTGCCAGGCGTGACTTCATCATGTTGCTTATCTTATAATTAAAGTATTTAAGGTTATTAAAATAGTGAAATTGGATGACCTAAGATACCAGGTCTTTGAATACCGACGGATAAAAGGCAAATTGGGTTTAAGAGCCCAAATGAGAATTGAGTATTTGGTATCGCTAGCAGCACACAGAGGTATCGCAGTGCGCTTGTGTGTCTTGAACTGTCACTTCATACATTAGTTTGTTTACAGTCTTTTAATAATAGTTTATGTGACTGCTATTTAATGCCTAATTATGTACAGTTATATATTATAAGCTCTCTTTGATCTGTTCAGGAAACGCATGTTCGACCGGCATTGTGGCATTGATCATTGTTCTGCAGTTGTTTAGCTTGTTCAGTAGTACCAACATCACAGACAAACTATCGTCAATATGTCAATATTTGACAAATTTTGGTACATTATGGGCATAATGTATCAATATTCAGATAAGAAATGAGTTTTTACCAAGAAGTTTATCATTATGCTGGTCGTAACGTGTGGTTTTTGGACGCAATAAAGAGGGTTTATGATACGTGTGTGGACAAAAGTCGTACTTGCATACAACCAGCGGACGATCAAAACGCTTCTAACGATAACTCATTTGTCAAATTATGATATCTAGTTTAGATGTTCTAGGAGAACATACACAAACCATACATACCTAGATACATGAATAACCGTCTGGTAAAAAAACAAAAGGTTCGACCCGCCCAGCGGGTTTCAAACCCGGAACCATGTGGTTGTGGTGTGGCTCCCGTGTTCTCTCACTACGCTGATCTCACATATAAAATAATTACAAAACAATGTAAATAGGTATGGTTATTTTTCAAACGAGTATCGTCAAAGTATACCTACCTCACTGCTAACCTCTGTCACTCCTTCCTGACTGAGTTTTGTTGATGGCCGCTATAAAAAGGCACCACTTCTGGCCCTCGAACTTTCATAGAAATCATTAGAGCAAATACGAGATCACAAGAAATTCAAATCGACGACCCGAATGGCCGAGTCGGCAGTGCGCTGTAGGCAGCGCACTGGCTTTGTAGGCAAAGCCGGGTTCGAGTCCCGGTGGGGGCAAATATTTGATTGATGAGAATGGATATTTGTACCCTAGTCATGGTTGTTTATCTATCTAAGTATAATATTTATCTATATATGTACCTGTATCGTTGTCTAGTACCCAAGATACAAGGAATCCTAGTTTGGGGCTAGATCAATGTGTGTAAATAGTGTCCAAGGTGTTATTATTATTATATATTATGAAGAAAAAATATACATTTAGACAAATAATACTTGCCTAATTAATTGTATTTGTATCCTATTGGAATAGGTACATTGTAGTGCACATGTGTACATATATTACGGTCAACACAATAAATCCGGTTAGTATATATAATATATGTAAGTGTTCATACTAACCACTGATTTTAATGAGTGTAATACATATAGCCAAAATCAGACCGATTAACTACTTCAACCGGTTATTATTTATACTCACCGAGAGGATTTGTGAAAATACTAAGACACCCATATTTTCTTAATCAAATATGGTTTATTAAAGATAAAATAAAACAAACAGTTCAATTCTTCGTAATATTGTCTGTCTACAATGTACAGTATGGCACAGGATGTTTATTAGAAAATATTGTATGGGTACTTAAGTGTATGTTTTATTTTGTTGTTCAACCGAACACGAAGGATAAAGGGGGATTCGCTTCGCTCACCCTTCACCTAAGCTAACTCAGTGTTTTGACCTGATAAAAGCTGTGTAAATCAGTATTAATCAGATACACCACGGAAGTGTGGTGATTATATATACTAACCGGTTCATGTGATAAATATTGCTGTATTAATTACTTTACCATCGATATTGGTAAATATAAATAATAGCCGGTTAGTATGCATAATAACGGAAACATTATCTTCACCGTTGGACGTACATTTATATTTAAATGATTAATTATAATTGTAGACTATTAGTAACATATTTCTTATTTCTGCGCTAGAGAGCTCATTTTCGTCTTTCCTGTCATCCTCTCATGTCCCTGTAGCCGGCGCCACCACGCCAACAACAACGGAAAACGTTTTTATTTTTCAAAATTTTACAGGCAAGAATAAACTTATATCATAAATACTAACCAAAGTATCAAAATCTGTTGCACGCGCTCCAAAGCAGACACTACACCCCAGTTCTATTTTCAAATGAGCGGAATGTAAATCCAACTTTTGGACGGCCTGGGCTGGTACTGTACTGACCAGCGACCTGGGAGGGAAAGGGAGTTCCCCTCGTTCTCAATGGAAACGTCCCACGATATATTGAGTTTTTAATTTTAATAGTAGTAAACAATTATGAACCCTAACATACATATATTTTTATTTATTATTAGTGGTAATAAGTTGTAATACATTGCAAGTTTAAAAAAATCCTATAATTTTCTTTATATCCGCGTCGCAATGACAAGCGTTGTCATTTGTCTGTTTTCCACTTCTCCATACATTTTGGGCCGGGCTATCAGCTGATTTGTTTAGTAAAACAAAAAATGCTCTGTTAAAATCGGTATCATAGTGAAAGTTGTTCACAATGATGTACCTAACTACCGCATAAAATATGACTACATGTTTCTGGTATTATAAATTAACTGAGTCGATTAATTAAAGCTCAAAAGTATTGTGTCGATTAATTAATTAAAGCTTAAAAGAGGAGTGTATCTTTACATTGAATCTATATTTTCGTACGTTTATTAGGTATTCACCAAATCGCGAGGGTTCAGAGTGGCGGCGGGGAAAAGCAAAATTTACAAAACAAAAAAATTGCTTCATCCAAATATCGCAATTTGGGTTTCGATCTGGGCTATCTAATAAAAGCACGATTCTGTGTCTTAAGCAAACGGTCAGATTCTACACGGATAGGAAAACACTCGTATATGCATATATGCATGCATGTTTGTTGAGCCCCTCGATCAGTGGTTTGAGGAGGCTGGTGTCTTTGTGTGAGTCCTATATTGTATGTAGCACACGATCTGCGATACAACCCCAAATAAGAGTAAGATAATGGTTTTTAAAGCCGGTATAAACCCCTCTACGTATGTACCTCCTATGTACTTGATAGGCGCACAATTAAAATTCACTGTTTTTAAATATTTGGGTCATCTGGTAACTGTGGAGTTATCAGATGACCTAGATATAGAAATGGAGCGAAGGGCGTTGGCGATTCGCTGCAATATGCTGGTTCACAGATTTGCACGTTGTGGAAGAGCTGTCAAGGTGACTTCATTTTTATTTATTTTTTGGTGGGGAAAAAAATGGAATTACCCGTACCCAGGAGTCAGACCTCCCTTTAGGAGTCAGTCCGGGTCCCTACACATTGAGCGGGCACCAGCTCGTGTACTATTAGGGACCAAAAAATAACCCCTTGATTAATTTTAACAGTGATCGTTTAGATTTTACTTTGACCCATGATGACTTTATTCACGGCATTTTGTCAGACCTTTTATACGAGTGCTCTGTGGTTCAGATACAAGCAGAAGTCTACTCTAGTTCTACTCGACTCCTCGGCAAAACACTGCCGCTAACAAACACTGGTTTAGGTTAACGGCGATCCGACTGTGTAACGCACTTCCCTGCACTATTAGAAATAGTCCCTAATTTTTCACTTTTAAGAAAAGATTGAAAGAAAATTTCCTTTCTCTTTCGTGATAGGTACTTTTATATATGTATATATAAGTACTATATGTTTAATATATATTTTATTTTTGTTATTTCGTATTTTATTAAGTATATATAATTTATTACATTATCATGCTTTAGCCGTAAACAATTAGATGTATACAGTTTTATTGCGCACTAGGACTCTCCTGTTGCACAATTTTTCCTGTCCTGCCTAGGTGTGCTGGTGGAAATCTCTCTTTAGAGATAAACTCGCCTTTGCTCATAAAATGTTTTGTTACCTTACTATTAAGATTTCTATGCAATAAAGAATATGAAAGTCGTAGGGCGCTCTTCGCGTCCAATATAACAATGGTTTCAGGATGTTGTTCGGGCAGCCGCGTTTTTTGCAGCGCATCAGGGATGTTTGCTGAGGAGTGAATATCAGACTTTTACGCCATACAAAGAGCAAGATTAGCATCCCTGATATACTGTGTTCATTATTGCAGATAGGATAGACTGTTCGCTGCGTTGTTACTGGGATAACATGCACATGACATCAAATATGAAAGAAAGAAGCTAGTGCACTAGGGTAGGATAGAACTGGGATAGTATATATGTTGTGACTGTGTGTTTATAATATATATTATATACCTGGTGACATTAAATTAGCTGACCAAATTTTAGGGAATGATAATATTCATCATTTCGCAAACGGAAAAAAATATTTGGGTTTCCCATAGTAACTTGTAATCGGCTGATCGGGTCAATGTACTGAGAAACGTTTATTTTTTCATTTGGAAAAATTTGGGAAAATTGTTCATACTGATGGGTACTATTATTCCCCAAAATATGGTCAGCTAATTAAATTTCACCCTTTATAGGTATTTATAATATTGGGTTACCTATAAAATTGGCGAAATTTTCTTACAGATTCAGGAGTTCATAATTAGTGTAATTCAATAGTTATTTCCATTATTTTTTTTGTTTAAATGTTAATTTCAAAGTTTTACATCTGCATATAAAATTTTCTTTTAATTATCAGTTTGATACGTAAAATTAAATCTTCAAAATCAGTTCGTCCTAAATGACATTCATTTTCAAGATAAGATTCGTAATATTTGTTTACAACTGACACGCAAATTAATTAATTTAACTTTCGCAAATTAAATCAAATTTGCGGTTAGCTAAATGTTGTCTTATTGAATTCATTCACACAAAGTTTTATAAAATTATGTTTTTTTAATTCCTAGAAAATGCAAAAATATTTGTATATTTGCCATTTAAAAAGCGCTTTTTGAAAAAATCAACAAAACCCAAAAAATATATACACATATGATGTTTTAGTTTGTGGTTCCCTACAGCAAAAGTTCTGACGAGGACTTTTCGTACATGTATGCAAAATTCACATCCCGAAGAAGGAGGAAGAAATAGGGCTTAAACTTAAAGTATTTATTTATGTTTTTAACTTCGTGAATTATTATTTTTAATTTTAATTATATGTTAGATATGTAGAAGGAATACTTATATAAAAACATGAACCAGTTGAAAGCGCACCCGATGTTTTAGCTGTTAACGGAATATGAAGGACACGAAAGTGAGATGACAAAAACTGAGGACAAAATGTAAAAAAAAAGTATATTTTTTTACATTTTGAGGGTTCAAAGATACCGGTAACTAATAAATAATTGAAGTTATTAATATTAATTGTAGGATATTTGAGAACCATATCCACTTGGTAACAATTATTTTTATGTATACTTATCATAATGTTCTTGCTTCTATTGTTAGGTTTTAACTTCTAACGTCTGTTTTAAAACTTAAAAAATAAAATAATTAATTACCTTACATCACATTTCTTGGAAGATTTATAAGACAACCGTCGAGAGCAATCCAAAATGAATATTTCATTTTAAATACAGTTTTTACCTACCATTTCACCTTTTAGTTATATGTCTTTTTTGTTAGCTTTTTTGGCAACATTTCATTGTTTAGGTAAAAAGATTTAATGTCCATTGAGATATATTTTAATGCTTAATACGAAAGACATTTAAATATATTTTTATAATCATTCGTTTTAAAGATACTTTGAAAATAATTCAGATATCGAGGATGTAGGCAGAAGAACTACAAATACCTTTGCCTAGCATTAAAAAAATACTAGCTAACACTAGCTGTCAATGTCACCATACATCTAACTTGTATCGTATTTAGCATAACCGTGCGTTCAATTTCTTTGATCGTCCACCCACACCCGCATAAAACTAACAGAAGAATAGCACTATACAAGTTCTACGCCTGCAAAAGAGATAGCATATAAGGTGGGCTAAAGGCGGGCGTCAAATGAGACGTTCAAACCGAACGCAGCTTTAGTTTTTTTTTTTACTTACCTTTGACAATGACATTTTTTATGTTCTGGCAAAGGTAACAAAGATAACACCTTGACAGTGACATTTTTTATGTTCTGGCAAAGGTAACATGGTCCATTAAGCCAACATCAACTTTTTCCAAAACTCATACTTATGTAACTAACCAATGTTAGATTTATTTAATGTTATTTTCTTTTGTTAAAGTAATACTGTAAGCACTGTAGCTTTGTTAATTATTTTTAAGCTGACTTAATCATAAGATGTATGGCTTATAAAATAAATAAGATTAAAAAAAAAAAGACTTAAAAATTAATTTAAATATGAAAAATACCAAAATTTTGGAAAATGGTAAAATGAATATCCCTTAAGCTCTCGACCAACTTTCGAATTAGCTATTAAAATTAGGGGATCAATAATTTGAAATGTTTTCAATTGTAGGACTTCTGTCATTGTAAGCTCTAGCTTCATGAAGTGGTTATAAAAATAAACAATACCTGAAGTACTGGCCCTCTCTCTTCTTTTTATAGTTTATTTTTATCGAATATTCAATGTCCCGATTTCTCATATTTTTTTACTTTCGACGATGTCTTTCATGCCCTTTCCTACTCCTTTTTTACTCGCATTTTTTTCTTTGTTCTTTTGCTTACAGGTTGCATACAATATTTTTGTCAGTCTTTCGTCAGCCCCCTTTTTTGCAATATTTTTTCCCTGCTTAGTTTTTTGTTTGGCATTATGATTATAAATCAAACATAAACTCTTCATTAACATTCAGGACTGTGACGAAAATAACACGAAAAGAGACGATTCTGAGAGATTCTAAAGTGAGAAAACTCAACTTATTTTAAGGTTTTACCAAATCACATCACACTTTAGAACTTATTATTTGGCAATAAAATCCTGCCATAGAAGAATATGTTTCAATAAAAGTTTGACGTTATAGCTCTTAGACTTATAGGATATATACTAGATACGACACTGCGAAAATAGCCTGTACCAAACCCGAAATACTACCAACTACGGACTTACCTGCGATTAATTTGAAATTCCACAACTAAGCGCTTTTCTTAGCGGACCGGCCTTCGGGGCTTGACTGACCAATAAAATTAAACACATGGTGAAATTTCTGGAATCCGCCGTTAGTGCTCTTCAGCGTGGTTTTGAATTGCCAAGATTCTGAGAGGCATGAATTCAAAAGATTGTAATTAGGTTTTATTATAATCTGTTTTAAAATCAGGTTAAAAGAACTATCAATGATGCTATGGTATGGGAATCTTTGTAGTTAATATTTTTATCTACACACGTATCGTAAACCCTCTTTACTGCGTCCAAAACCGCACGTTATGACCAACATAATGTTATACTTCTGATACATAATGATACATAATGAAGGGCATTAAAACTCTCGCGTGATATTATTATGAAACTCGCCTTCGGCTCGTTTCATAATCCCACACTGGAGTTTTGGTGCCCTTCATTATGTATCAGTCACATAATAGTAGTTTATGTGACTGCTGCATAATGGAAAGCATTAAAACTCGAGAGTGGGGTTATGAAACGAGCCGAAGGCGAGTTTCATAATAATATCACTCGAAAGTTTTAATGCCTAATTATGTACAGTTACATACACTAGTTTATCTACACACATATCATAAGCTCTGTTTGATGTGTTCAGGAACCGCATGTTTGACCGGCATTGTGGCTCTGCAGTTGTTTAGCTTGTTCTGTATCACCAACTTCGGGCGTCGGCGTTCGAAATTTGAATGTCAGTAACAACTTCACAGACAATCTAGGGACGGCACGCGGGTGGGCGTCGGCGTTCGAAATTTGAATGTCATTATATGTAGAAAAACTACACATAATGACCATTATGTGTAGTTTTCCAGATACGAAAAGAGTTTTTACCAAGTAGTTTAACATAATGCTGATCGTAACGTGCGGTTTTTGAACGCAGTAAAGAGGGTTTATGATACGTGTGTAGATAATAGAAGTTTATGTGGTGCATCATAATAATATCACTCGAGAGTTTTAATGCTTAATTATGTACAGTTACATAAACTAGTTTATCTACACACATATCATAAGCTCTTTTTGATGTGTTCAGGAACCGCATGTTTGACCGGCATTGTGGCATTGATCATTGCTCTGCAGTTGTTTAGCTTGATCAGTAGTACCAACTTCACAGACAAACTAGGGGCGGCACGCATCGGGGTTCGAAATTTGAATGTCATAATTTGACAAATTTACATTATGGTCATAATGTATCAATATTCAGATAATAAATGAGTTTTTACCAAGAAGTTTATCATTATGCTGGTCGTAACGTGTGGTTTTTGGACACAGTAAGGAGGGTTTATGATACGTGTGTAGATAAACTACTATAATATCTTCTTCTTCTTCTTCTTCTTCAGCATTTCACCGTCCACCGTTGGACATATGCCTCCCCAGTTGTCCTCCATCTTGTGCGGTCCGCGGCCATTCTCGTCCAGGATAGGCCGGCCGTGATCTTTATGTCGTCGGACCAACGTGTCGCAGGTCTTCCAACGCTTCTTTTTCCTGTGCGGGGTCTCCAGAACAAAACTTTAGAGCTCCATCTTGCGTTATTTCTGCGACAGATGTGTCCAGCCCATTGCCATTTAAGTCGCGCGACTCGTTTTCCTATATCGGTAACTTTAGTGCGTTGGCGGATGAGCTCGTTTCTTATCATGTCGCGGCGGGACACTCCGAGCATCGACCTTTCCATCGCTCTTTGTGTGACTCTAAGTTTGTTCATCAATCTATAATATCTTAGCTTTGAGTAATAATGTAGAGTTTAAAAATTCTGACAGGTGAGATTTTGGGTGTTTTTTATTATGTATTTCCATATATTCTATTAATTAGTTATTTTCAAATGTTTTGATACTATTCTGCCTGTCGATTGTATTTATTTCAGGATTTTGATGTGATATATGAATAAGGCTAATAATGGGTGACAACGCGAGATTTCAGACCTCTGGAGAAATGCCCATTGCTATGAAACTACCTAATATGGTTTTAAAAGTATGTCGTTGAATAAATTTCCTTTAAAAATTTGATTCAACATTATCAGGCTTCAAATCAATCTTGAAAAGTACGATATTGCGTCTTGCTGATAGAAGCCGTCTTCAGCGATATTGTCATAACTTTACATATCTATACTTAGCAAAAAAAAACTATATGCGACTATGGTGATATGCCATTATGGTAGTCGTGGTTTTGCAAAAATAACAGGACTTTGACTTCCAAACTTACCGATCATTGACTTCCTACTTACTATTAAACAAATACGCAATATGTACAACAAAGCGAAACAATGAAAAATAATTTGTAGTCTAGTTTTGGTGTCTCGATAAAGAGTTCAGAATGATAACGCTTAATTTTCTTTTTTCCTAGGACCTGCGTCAAGGATCAGCCCTATACCCTGTCTCTTTCGTTCTCCGCTACGAGTTCGTAGACGTGAGCGAGCAAGGACAACCATTGGCTGGCTCTCACTCCGCCTATGACCGAGTCTTCAAATCCGCTCAGACCTATTCCGGAAGGTTCCAGGCTCCACGCGCCATATTCTACTATGGAAGAGGTGGCGCTGAAAACTTGACTTGTACTTTGAGGTAATAATAATTACAATTTTGCTAACTAACTCTGTAGTTTTTGAACAAAAGAAATGCAGCGACGTATTAACTGAATGTAGGTCACATTGAGGCAAAAAATAAAACAGCTTGTCACGTCGCTATCGCCGTCGCTGACAGAGAAAAATTAAGAGAACTCTAAAACAACTAGTATTTCTTTCATCAACAGGTTCGAAGCGAAACAGGGCGAGAGAATCCAGTTAACTTTTACAAGCACTTTCTTTGGTAATAAACACTGTAGTACCCACAAAGACTCGCGAACTGGCCGCTGGAAATGCGATAGGCCAGAAAGAAGAACCGTCGGCGGTGAGGGGCTGGCACAGATCATTATCACCGAATACCCCTGGGAAGGTGTACCAATACAAAGAGACTGTCTATGCAACAACCGCTCTGAACCACTCACTATCCACACTTTAACAGCTCCCGTCGTGGAAATAAACTTCACAGTAACTATGATGAATATTACAGAAGATTATGACGACTTTGGGTTTGAAGGCGAATATAAATTCATACCCACCGGACCCGGCGATGAAACTGTCTGCTCGACTGGATGGGGGGAAAGGAAACTCAGAGGCAGCAGCGGTGAGATCCGATTATTCGACAAAAGACAAACCACTTCCATACCAGAGATTGTAGGAGACAGGCATGTCATTTCCGAAAGTGTAAGAGCAGAGGTGGCATGCGTTCATAGACCGTGGCTGATAGAACCCGGCGGAGATGACGTTACCCCAGTCCAAGGACGGTATTTATACGTTAGGGTACCCGGTTACGAAGTCACACCAAATTCCCCTTTCTGTCCAACGCCGAACAGACTGTATGTATACCAAGCCCGAAACACTCACACGGCTAAAGAGATATGCCCCGATGGCTCGAATTCGGTTGAATTGTTCTCACCTGGATGGCAATCTGCTGAGACACACATTGAATCGTCTTTGAAGCCTCACGCCCGAAGTTTTGTTATCGATTTCCTACAACACGAGCAAGCTGACTACTCAATAAAATGGATTGAAGTTTTGAAGAAGCCGGTTTACGAACACGACCCGGAATCGACACCTCTTCCTTCGGTTGCAATTGATTGCCAATACAGGTAAGCATTATATCCTCATTAATATCCATATCCTATATTTATTAAGTTTACAATGCAGTGATTTTGAAGCTGCTGATTTTCCAATTCACATGAATATTTGCACCAATTATTAAAAGAACAAAATTAACTACGGCCAACTAACTTAGGTACAGATCAACTCTCAAAATTTTACTGACGTATGCTATTAATATTATTCGAAGTAAGCTATTTAAGTTGGGCTATTTAATCGCACATCATAAATACTGATTTGCACAGCCAAAAAGGATCTTAAGTTTATGTTTTAAGTATTTGTTGTTGTTCTTACATGTTGAACCTAACACGCTTCGCTCACCCCCTTTACCCTTCACCTAAGCTACCGCAGCAAATATAAGGGATATTTGCTGCGCATATCAGTATTTTTGATGTGCAGTTTAATATTTCCCTTTGAGTTGAATTAAAATAGCCGTATTGGCCATTAATCCGAACAATTTGAGTCCGGATTAATAACTATCGATTTCTTTCCCATTAGCTGCCCAGAGCTAAACGCCTGCATCCCACTGACACTGTGGTGCGACGGCAACGCCCACTGTCCATCTGGCTACGACGAAGACGACTCCAACTGCTCCTTCACAATATCACTGCCCCCTTCATTCTTAGCTGCCGCGGCTGGAGCAGCGCTTCTAATATGTGCCATCGCCGTAATCCTCTGCGCCTGCCGCCGAAGCCGAAGAAAAGACAAAGAGTTCAAAGCCAGACTCGACGGAGCCCTACCCCCGGAGGAACGTCCGTACGACCGCGCCAAAACCAACGGAGTAGTCCAGGAACCGCCGGGTTGCCAATACGCTACTGTACAGAAATACGCGACCATTGACAAGTACAGTCTGAGCCAGAAGTATTGCGCGGGATTGAACGACGCGCGGTACTACGATGAAGTGACTCAAGGTAGGGAGAAGATAGCCGATGCCAGATACGCCAGTTTAGGCCGCGCTGGACGCAGCGCTCGTCTGGACAATACAAAGGGCACAGGATCCAGACGGGCCATGCCTGACCTCGGCTTCCCTGAGCATAAGGACGGTTTTTGTTGACAATCCCCGGACCTTCTAGAGACATCAGTTTAGCATTGCGTGTGAAATATTTGGACAATCTATAATATGTAAAATTAGTCAGATTATGTTGTTTACTATGCAAATTAGAATAAAGACTGAATTCGGCGTAAGTGCCTCAGAAATTGAATCATCAAACAATGCATCCCTTGTGTTTAGGTGCATAAATTTAGGTACCTACTTGATCCAAACCTTAAAGTATTTTTATCGTAATTGCCACACACCATTATTCTAAGTAGGGGCCGCAAATACATTTACTTCGCATGTCTTAGCTTAGGTGTACTTCACCTATGAACCTTAGTCGCTCTACCACTGCAGTAATTGTAAGAAGTTTGTTGATATGGAAATATTTACACGGTTGGTTCGGATATACAGGTGTAACATAAAGGTGTACTCATATTTCAGGGTGTTGTTAGGGGCATCATTCTGAACAACTTTTAATATGACACAGATTTGCTCAGAGCAACTTTACGTTTCATTCCTCTAGACGATTTGGCCCAGGCGGTCAGCTGATTTGTTTGAAGAAGTGAAAAATAAATTTCCTCTGATCAAATCGGTTTCATAGCGAAAGTTGATCAGAATGATGTCCCTAAGAACATCCTGAAATACGACCACTTTTCTGTTACGTCCTGTATACTGGGGGTGCTTGCGGAGTCGTCTCCTGTTTATGGTGTGAGGTAAATACTGTCAGATCAAGTTAAAATGTACCGAGGCAAACATATTGCAGCTCATCCTGGTAATTAAGATTGATCCATAATTAGCATAATGTGACCCAATACGATATAAAAGAGAAATACAAAAGTTTCGTTCGGCATAAAGTAATTATATCTGCACTGTACCCCGTAAATGCTTGACAATACCTTAAACTTCTTCAGTGAATATCACTGTCTACCCCACATTGCAATGTAAGCAATAAATATGTATTTGAAGATGAGTACTGATATCTGAAAGAATATCAAATCACTCAAGTATTCGTCGCGCAATGAAAATTAGATATGAAATCAAAATGTGATATAGGTTGTAAAAACGAAAATTAAGCTAAGCGTTCATGAACTGTGTAAACTTATTAAGTTAGATAAACATTTGACTTGTATAATAAACAATAAGTGTAACTACTATTAACTATCACTTGTAAATAAAGTATAGTGTAAGATTTTTAAAAGTCTCATTATTTCCAGGTAATGGGAAGATAAAGTCATTTTTAAAAATAATCACGTAAATTGTTTTAATTGTCATAATGCAAAGTCCTCAAATATACATTAGTTTGAAACGTTAATTCCTTCATTGATATTGCATACACATACGTTTCACGACGCATCTGAATTTCAACTGTAAAAGTAAACAATTGAGTAAAGATTAACAAAAAAAACAAATATTTTTTTCACTTAGTTAGCTAAATATGCCGCAACTTTATTAAGTATCGGCGAAAAGAAACATCAGCCATTTCTCTTCGCCTAAGTGATAAATCGGAATTTAACAAACAATGATATGCCAGCGCCATTGCTAGAATCTGGCATCTTGATGAATGGTCGGATTATGACGCTTCACCCCCTGGGCCTAGATTATCATTTACCAAGTAAAGCAGTCGACGTGTCCCATTGATGGATTACACCCGAGTCGTCCAGGAGACAGAGGTTTCATCTACCTTACTCAATCCATCAACCACAGAGGTTTACTTGAAAATTATCTGAGGGCGCCCTCTTCTAACGTGTCGTTGAATAAATCTTACTGAAACAGGGACTGGGTATGAGTGGGTTTAAGCTGTGTGACTACTGGTAATGAGAATCGATAAGAACTCTGCTCTATGAACGCATATGGATGACTTTTAAAATGGTGTAACTATGAAAATATATTGCTAACCTTTTTCCTTTTCTACTTTAAAACACTGTTTATACCAAGTTTCAACAGCCTGCCTAATAATTTAGAACCCTAGTAAGCTATTTTACATAGCGCATAGCAAAGTGCTGTGACTACGCTGCTACGAGCTTTTATTGCTATTATAGAGGTCATTGACAGAATAGAGGACCTACACCAAAACCAATTTATGTATCGCTAATTCTGTCGTTTACCAAACAAACCTATCGCAAACTGGCATCGCTAGAATCTCGTAGTACCAGCTCTCTCGTAGGCTTTGTACCACGACACTTAGCGATAAGTTTTCAAGAGGGGTCATTGTTCCAGCAAAAGGTTCAAAATCAGGACCCGTCCCAACTGCCCTCGGTTTTTGTGAGGTTAAGTATGATCTTACTAGATCCAACGCTCTATTTCTTACTCCGTAATTATTTAATTTCATTAGTAGCGTATCATGATCAACACAATGAAATGCCTTCGACAGATCGCAAAAAACTCCGATAGCATCCTGTGCATCCTCTCATGCAAAATAAATATGAGATATAAGATAATACCTGCATACGTAGTCAAATTACCCCTAGTGAAACCGTGTTGGTCAGATGGGTTTGTATGGTAAGCGACAGATTTTGCGATACATCAATTTCACTTTTTGGTGAAGATCCTCTATTTTGTCAATTACCTCTTTTGCCACGTTATTTAGCAGATAGTATACGTTAATTGTATGCTTTGCCTACGTCACAGCTCGCGTTGCCTTTATAGCGCGCCATTAATGGGACTTGAAGGCACATAAGTGATGGAAACAATGCTGCAGTCCTTCACTATGCTTCGCTACTTCCAAAGCATTTTTCATCTGAAACTGCGTCAAATTAACAAGAATATTTAAACCATTCCGGAGGAGACCAATTCGACTGTCGTCGGGGAAGGTAATAACGGCTAATTTGTATTTGTCTCAGTGAGTAATAAGATTAGGCTCAGACTGCATTAGCCTGTCCACTCCGACGGCGTAACGAGCGTCGAGTAAACTAAATTATCAGATGAACTAATCAACGCTCCCCATGCAACGGCAGTTCTGTCCGATGTCTTCGCGTGTCTTCAACATTTGAGCACCTCTTAACGTTTATATTTTGACTATGAAATAGATGAAATCTGATGAAATTGAGTTTCATCTTTTTATGATATTCTGTGTATTTTGTGTATAAAAAATATTACACAACTTATATATGTCACCGTAAGACAGTCAAAACCGTCAGTCGATAAACTAACGCGTTAGTTGATCAAATATCGACAGATAGTAAACCAGACCAAGAGGGTTTAGAATTTACATTTCTTGTTTTCTTACATGTCAACCTAACACGTTCACCTAAGCTACCGCAGTGTTTGCCCAGGTATTTCCTTTGCAATTCAAGTTTAAACCAGTTGACTATTTAACGGTTTTAACAGTTAGTTTATCAACTAACGCTTATATAGTAAGTTTTACACTACAGTTTAGTATCTGTCGATAGTTGACCAACTAACGAGAAAAAAAACCTTAGTTTATCAACTATCACTGACTATCTTTCAGTGAGTATTATATTTTTCGGTAACAGATTCCTAGTTTTGATCCAGCACGGTGAAGTACAGCTCAATATTACTCGAATCCGGGTAAAGGCCTGTGCCTCGAGGAGGGGACATTATTCGATTACAATTATTTTATTTTGACTGATTCGTGTCGTCACAACGACATCTTTCATGTAATTTTAGCTACCGTAAGTAATACCTCGATATATTACCTCCCTGCTTCCTGAGAGTATGGGCAGACCGCATGGATGGTTACATCTTGGCTCACTGGGTGAAGACACATTTATGTGTGCCATAGGCCAGGGGGCCCAGGTGTAGCGGATCCAGGCTGGAGTGTGCCTAGGTGCTAACAGAGATTTTTATTTGTTATTCCTGAAATAAACATTCATCCATTCGTTACAATCAACCAGTGTTTACTGCGAGCCTGGCACTAGATAGTGTTGTCTAGGAACCATTCAATGCTCGATGAAAACAGGACTGGAAACAACAGTCGGGAATCCGTGGAATTCCTTGCTCACATCTACGACTAAGTCAAGTACTTGATTGGTTTATTTGCAAACGGAGCAACTTTTGCTTGAAATGTTGAAACATTTTGTAAAACGGATTATGGACTGCAAGTTTAGAGATTCGAATTATCCCCTCGAGCACACTTGGGTACTGTAGTACCCAAAAACCCGTTATTGGTTTTAAATTTTATTACCATTGCTAAGGTTCAAAATATCAACCCCTCAACAAAAAAAAAACGTGGGGTTATTATATTTACGTGACCTCTGTGGCCTATTCTATTCTGAAATCATTGGTGCCGCGCATAATTTTTAGGGTTCCGTACACAAAGGGTAAAAAGGGGACCCTATTATTAGAACTCCGCTGCCTGTCTGTCTGTCTGTCCGTCTGTCACCAGGCTGTATCTCATGAACCGTGATAGTAAGACAGTTAAAATTTTCACGGATTATGTATTTCTGTTGCCGCTATAACAACAAATACTAAAAATCAGAATAATATAAATATTTAAGCGGGCTCCCATACAACAATTCTTTCAATAACACATACAAATGCACCACTGGTTACGTACATGGAGTGTGAAAGTAGCCGCACCAATAACTTTGTAAACAACATTTTGCTACTTAAAATTCAAACTATTCCCTCCACACCATCCCAACCATTGTACGTTGGTACGGAACCCTTCTTGCGCGAGTAAGACTGGCACTTGACCATTTTTACCATTATTGCCAGCTATGCCGATTAAGTTAATTAAATAATAGACAATATACAAAAATAACAGACGAATAAAAACCTCAACTAAATAAGTATCAACAAGTGGCCCTTTTGTAAAACTGTCAAATTTTAATAGTCTTTCCGTCAGTCAATTACTCAGGTTGTCAGTCAGAATGTTAACAAATATTGATAAACATAAACATAAACATTTATATAAAGGCACATACATTGCTTCTGGCCCTACACTTAGGATACCCTGTGTGGTAGGAACCAGAAACAGCGACGTCACACTCGTAAACATCCAAGACTTGTTTTTTTTCTGTTACCCCAACCGGGGATCGAACCCGGGACCTCTCGCATGGTAGGCAGAGCCACAACCCCAGTGCCACAGAGGTCGCCCATCTTCTTAAGAGCTTTTTATTTATATAAATTGGTGAGATCTCAAATTATAATCAAGTCTAAGTGAAATTGTTTGATTAGATCAAAGCAATCATGAGTAGTGTGCATAAGTGCGAGTAGGACTCCGCACATGCAGGGTTCCGTGATAAATGTAGAATATAGGCGAAACAAAATTAATTAGGAAGGTACTCACTTCACATACACCTGATACACCTAGCCAAAATATCATAATCATTCTTCACCAGCAAATAACTACTTTGTTTTTCGTAGTGTTTGTATGAATAACAAAGTAATTATTGGGGTTTTTAATAAATGTTTTATATGTTATATATATATTGTTTTTCACTCTTTTACTTTACACAATTTTTTCCACTTTGGAAGGGTCTGTCCCTTTACTTTAAGGAAAAATGGTTTTAGGAACCACAACGTCATTTTTAAAGACCTCTACATAAACACCGCAAACATATAGGTTTGATGGAAAAATATTTTTTTGTTTCAGTTCCAAGTACGGAGAACCCAATTAATTTTAAATTTGTTCAATATAAAAATCATAAAGTGTTTTACAGAATACTACGTTTTAACTGTGTAGTCTTGATAGTTTCATAAGAAAGTTGGTGTGATATACGGACGGACAGACAGACTTGACGAAACTATAAGGGTTTCTAGTTTGCTCTACGGAACCCTAAAAATGGTTTTAACGTCCACTTAGGGCGAAGAATAATCCACTTCAACCTTTAACATTTTGGCAGCACTCGTCGTAAGTTTTCAATAGTTTTAATTTGATATTCATTGGGACAAGTGCTGATTATACATAATAGTAGTTTATGTACGACCGAATGGCCGAGGCGGCAGTGACCCTGCCTTCGAAGCCAAGGGTCCCGGGTTCGAGTCCCGGTGGGTGCAAATATTTGTTTGACTAGAACGGATGTTTGAACCCTATTCATGGTTGTTTATCTAAGTATAATATTTATCGATATAAGTAAGTGTATCGTTGTCTAGTACCCAAGATACAGGGAATCCTAGTTTGGGGCTAGATCAATGTGTGTTAGTGTCCAAGGTATTATTATTATTATTATTATGTGACTGCTACATAATGGAGAAACTAAATAATTAAACTCCTATCAAGGTCCATATTGGGATTGGGTAAAACAGTAACAATAGGGGACCGATCACTCGCCTGTGCTCAGCGGGCGTTCCATATCATCATCCAAGGTCCATATTAGCACATCTAAACAAGAAGGTAAGTAATCAATTTCTGTACGATACAAAAGCTTCGAAAAAGGACTCGAATTAAAATTCACCAACTTTAGTGAGGTACTTTTCTTAAAGACCTCGGGCACCTATAAGTGCTTAGGGGACTTAAAAGCCATCCTTGAAAAAATAGCTTGTGACATTCGGGCAGAAAAAAGCTCGCTCAAAAATTTCTTGCATTTTGTTAACGTGGCCACTTACCGTTACTTACTTATATGTACTTGGTCAAAAGTGAAATTTCGTGAAGAGGTTGACATTGGGGATCATGGTACCCAATGCTTGGCAGACATTTCCATTACCTTAATGCAAAGTGTGCCGTTAAATCACTTAACTTACATTATGTACCTAATATACCACTCTTCACATTCAATAATGCTCCTGAAACATTGCTTTGTACCAAAATACCAAAGATTCCTAACTGGCCTCAGTATAATGTTATGTTATAATACGATCCAAATCAAATCAAATCAAAAATCATTTATTTCCATAGGATGTTGTTACATCACTTAGATCCCGGATTAGTACTTCTTCTCTTACCAAAGGAATTACTATTCAGCGCCCCCTAAAATTCGCCTAGAAATCTCATTTGATGAACCGAATGGCCGAGTCGGCAGTGACCCTGCCTACGAAGCCAAGGGTCCCGGGTTCGAGTCCCGGTGGGGGCAAATATTTGTTTGCTAAGAACGGATTTTTGTACCCTAGTCAGTGACTAGGGTACAAAAATCCGTTGTTTATTTATCTAAGTTTAATATTTATCTATATTTGAAGTATGTGTATCGTTGTCTAGTACCCAATTATCGGCGCAGGTCTTTATTGAAGGAAACGCCGTTTATAAATTTAAATAACTGTATTTCCACTTTCCTATTCTAGTTCACTATTACAAGGATGCGTTGCGTCCGGTGGTTAACGTACGGTTTACTTATATCTACCTGCATCTTACATTAAAATCACACATATGTATGTACGGTATCGTACACCCAAGATACAGGTTATCGTAGTTTGGGGCTAGATCAATGTGTGTAAATAGTGTCCAAGGTGTTATTATTATTATTATTATTATTATTTATAACACAAGGTAGACCTTCTCGTCCAACATTATTCCACTGAAATGTCAGAAAAAGGTAATGCCTTCTTCTGAACATGCGTTAGCGATATATGTAAATAAATATAACAACGAGCCTTCGCTAGATTTCGATAGTTAGTTTTATACTCATATTGATATCTCACGTAATTTTGTGGACTCAATGTACGTGTATGTGAGGTGAAAACGACCTTACACAAGACTGGAGTGATGTCCTTTCGCTTCAGATCTAAATAGCTGGGGGTTCCCAGTGCGCACTGCTCTTAAGAAAGAACATACACATATTGAGAAAAAGCGTATCAAAACTTTTCCACGAGTAAAATGTGTCACATTGGTAAAGCACCGAGTTTAAATTGGGATCTATAGCAATAGCTTAGGTTCTGCGTAGTATAGGTAGGTCCTGATAATTCTAAACATAATGTAGCAATAAGCAACACATTGCAATAATTAAAATTTTGTTAATGGTAACAATAAACGTTTTTGATTTTTGTTTATTTGTAAATTTCATGACATAACATAGAGTCACGCCTTTTCCCAAACGGGGTAGCAGAGGCAAAATCGTGCCCACTTTGAGTCAGTCATTCAATACTCCATTTTGCGTGACAGGGGGCTAGCCCATCGCCGCAGCTATGAATTTATGAATTTTTCCTCACGATGTTGTCCATCACCGTAAGTACGTCCGTACAATGCACTTAAGATAACTGAATTATCTCACGGGTACATGGTCAGGAATCGAAATTGAACCTCCTGTGTAATAAGCAAGCGTGAAACCCATTAGACCACGGAGCTGCAACTTTCATCTGATTCTTGTAAGAAATGAGGGAAACTTACAAGATAACTCGGATCGCTTATTTTTTGGTGAGTAAAGTTTTTGGCGATTTTTTGAATAGTATCAGGGAAAATTGAGAGATGAGAAAGTCATAAACACTCAACGAGCTCTGAGTACAAAATCTTTAAGACGTAAACGTTATGAATGTATACACATCAAAAGTTTGTGTTTAACCTCTTGAATACCACTGGCGTTAGCTAACGCCATTTTTCCGTTATAGATTTTGAAATTTTATTACCATGGCATAAGGATCGAAATTGCGACCCGTCCCTCGTCCTCGGTTATTTAGAGGTTAACTATCTCTTCGGGACTATAATGTTGTTCAAGATTTACGACAAAAAATTGTTGACAACTTCATAAGAATCATACGGACATACGTAAGACCATGAAGGAGGTTGTGTTCAGCAAATTTGTATTTTGGTTTGTTGTCTTATATTATCAATACATTTTATTCGACATAGTTTTTACTCAACACCCTGTTTAAGCACTCAGCTAGAAAGAAACAGTCAATTTCGACGGCCATCCACTCACAAAAGT
Organism: Argyresthia goedartella; assembly: GCA_949825045.1. Lineage (NCBI taxonomy): Eukaryota > Metazoa > Arthropoda > Insecta > Lepidoptera > Argyresthiidae > Argyresthia > Argyresthia goedartella. The sequence goes on along the minus strand of OX463812.1, from coordinate 25,087,616 downwards.
CCAGTGGCTCATTTCATCAGTTCGCATTTTTTTCATTTCCCCATTCGAAATAGTTACGTTTGGCCCCTGCTCTAGTTAACAGGAAGTTATTCGAGCGTAACATGAACTTTCGAGCAAATGTAGCATGTGCTCCACCGACGCCATAATTTCGACGTAACGACCGTCGACGTGAGAGAGATAAGTAGAAGTTTTCGGTTTTCGCGGTATTGAGTAGCTCACACACTAGTCCCTAACATTAACTTATATATCACGGCGTATCTGACATGGATTGGAGTGCACTTAAGACACTGATTAAAATATCAGATATCGTGGATATTTATAATTTTCTAATATAGATTTATGAACAGGTCTTATACAGGTTGTAACAGAAAGTCATTACACACGTATCATAAACCCTCGTTACTGCGTCCAAAAACCGCACTTTACGACCAGCATAGTGTTATACTACTTGGTAAAAACTAATTTATTATCTGAATATTGATACATTATGACCATAATGTATTAATTTTCGACAAATTATGACATTCAAATTTAGAACGCCGACGCCCGCCTGCGTGCCGCCCCTAGTTTGTCTGTGAAGTTGGTACTACTGAACAAGCTAAACAAGTGCAGTGCTATTATCAATGCCACAATGCGCCGCCGGTTCACCATGCGGTTCCTGAACACATCAAAGAGAGCTTATGATATGTGTGTAGATAAACCAGTATATGTGACTGTACATATTTAGGCATAATGTATCAGTCACATAAACTACTATTCTGGGGCTGTTAGGGACATCACGTCATTACACGAATATGCTCGGGTTCGCTCGGATATATTCAATACCATAACTTTTCAATTCGTTCGAGCTGAGAGAGAGATGGTGTCAGATTCGGAATTCAGATGTGTTTAAAACTCAGTAATCCGTAATATATATTTTATATTCAAGTTCAAAGTATAGCCGCTTTTACGAGGCGGTTTATCGCACGCACGTTGGAAGAAATTTTAATTAATGCGGTTATATAGTTGCCGAAAGATTTATTAAGGTGAGTTGGCTCGCCGTGTTGCGTGTGTCTAGCTCGACGTATTACAACACAGTTAAGCTACACTCTTGCTTTGCGATTTTGATTCGTATGTGGTGTGGTTTAGGAGAGTTTCCCTATCCGATAGGTGTAGCCTACTTTGGTCCTGAATTAGCGATACCAATGTGCCTTTGATCCATAAATCGGCCAATACTTTGTGTAAAACTTTCGGCCCGTTGTGTTTCGGGTTGCGTGAAACTACTTCGTTACAACAAAACTGTTTTATCCCGTCTAGCCAGGGATTACAGGGAATGATCGAATGTTTTCACTTTACGAATGAAATTGCTGAGAGAATTAGATTTAGTATATGCAGATTTTAATAGGAAAGCTTGTAAGTTGGTCCTGTGGGGTATCATGGCATAAAATATGCAATTAGGCGAAAACGGCTTAATATTTTTTTCCTTAAGTATCTATGTACCAAAAACTTCAGATTAAAATAACCTGTATGGTGAAAACATATTGTTTACACTCTACACACATACAATCAAAGTATTCACTCACCTAAAGACATGACACCAAGAGTTAATGCGCCTTTTCTGTACACTACATTTGTAAATAACAGTTGTTTGTTACATTACAAAGTTAATTGTCACGAACACCCGTCAGTGCTCGTAACTATTTCTATTTTAGGATATTTTTTTCATGAAATATCAAAAAATGACACAGCCATATAGTATTTCCCACTCGTCTGGAGCCTGAGCTGACTGTCAGTTTTAATTTTAAATTATATTTCTTAGACTCTAATACAGAAGAGAAAACGAATTCACCGACACAAATATCAAGTCCACGTCAAAACTACGTCAAGGGGTCATCTAAAGCTACCTACATAAAGAAACCCTAATAGTTTCTCACCCCCCGCCCTGTCACTTCCAAGGGATTACTTAGCAAATCCGTGGAAGTATCGCTGTTTCAATTATTAACATTAGAAGGTACTATACAGAACGAGGGGATGGAGCCCCAAATGGGAATTATAATTATCCATTCCACCCAATTACATCAAGCCGATCCTTTTCAATTTCAGATTCTGTGACAGCTCCCTTTAGGTTTTCTTTTCGTAGTGTACTACTTTATTCTTTGGGTTGTATTATGACTTCTTAAATGAGTAATAAAATGGTAATATAAGCACACTCAAGCCTGTATTCCTCGACTTAAAATTAAATGAGGCGCCACATCTGGGCTTTGTCACCTCACTTAAGAAAAAGACGTTTGATTTTGTTAAGCACTGTTGCTACTGCTCAACAATACTGCCATGGTGAGATAAATAAGATATACAGGATTATTTACGGACAATAACCGCCACAAAGCGCAAAGTATGCCTTTGCCACGACGGTTGGAAAAAGGGGTTTCACCTATGAATATGGTTCTCAGTAACACAGTCTAGCTAACTGGCTCTTCTATGTGACCAACATCCTATATTAGACATGCTTTAAAAAATATTGTGTACTTGCAATTGAAAAGGTCCCTGGTCTAATGGGTTTCACGGTTGCTTAACACACAGAAGATGTAGGTTCGAAACCTAACCATGTAGCAATGAGATAATTTTTCTTAAGTACATTATCGGACGTTCAGTGTTTCGGATGACACGTTAAGCAGTAGGTCCCGGATACTGATAGTGGTCGTAAAACCCCTCCAACAACCCGCACTAAGTAAGCGTGGAGTATGGCTTAATCTTATTTGTATCCGGGTGAGGGCCTGTGCCCCTCGGTGGCTTTATTAATGGGCTACATTTATATTGGCAATAGCACATCTGTGAGGCGAGATACCACGTACCTACTTATTTCTCATGGGACTGTAGCCCTTGAGGATTGGGCACTTGACGGCTACCAGTGGCAAATTGGCAATACGTTAAAACCGAAGGGACACTGCCAATCAGGTAATGCCTTGTGGAATAGGACAGCAGTGGTTTTAAAGGAATCGTTCTTTTGTGAGTTTTAAGGACATCCATTGTGAGTTATAAGTGCACATGCCTACGTATTATGATATATGGATTGACTAATATCATTCAAGTATCTACATCTATGTTTTTGATAGAACAAAAACTTCTTTTTATTAAGGTACATACACCTACGTATTTTGATAAGGATTGATTGACAGAATTCAAGTTTGTAATTTTTAATCAATAGTAACTTCTTTATTTTAAAACTGAATCTATGACGTTTCGTTTTGCGGACAAGTTTAATAATGGTTTTATCAACAGTTGTTTGAATTTCTCCTTCTGTGGTAATACTATTCGCCAAATAAAAAAATATGTTTACACTACAGTTGTAGGTATGAATTATCTTTGCTATTGTACCTAGCAAAATGTAGTTTACAAAGTTATTGGTGCGGCTACTTTGAAACTACATGTACGTAACCAGGTGCATTTATAAGTTTGTATGTGTTATTGAATTTATGATCGTCAAGAAATGATATTGAAATCGTCCGTCGCACGACGACCTCTGTGGCGCAGCGGTTGTGGCTCTGCCTACCATGCGAGAGGTCTCGGGTTCGATCCCCGGCTGGGGGTAAAAAATACTTCAGGTATTGGATGTTTATGTTTATGACGTCGCTGTTTCTGGTTCCCACGACACAGGGTATCCTAGTGTGGGGCCAGAAGCAATGAATGTATCTCTATGTAAATGCTATGTTATGTTACGTCACGTCCGAAGGGTGGAAACATGGGTGATTCAGTAACTACTCAGCATGGGGCCATGCAAGTTTATCATTTATCGCTGGTCGGCAACATGAAAGGCAAGAGTAAATCCTAATAACTGATCACAGTAGCCAGTGGCGGAAATTGTAGATTGGGCTTGAAAGATCAATGCTTGTTTTATCTTTGGTCTCCGATCTTCGGTGGTCCAAAAACTTGTTTTACGTAGGCTAGTATTTAATCGCATATCAAAAATACTGACTTGCACAGCCAAAAAGGATCAACAAAAACACTTTTTAAGTTTTAAATATTTAATGAGTACATAACTGTATGTTCTAAGTATTTTTTGTTGTTCTTACATATTGAACCTACTACCGCAGCAAATATAAGGGATATTTGCTGTACAAATCAATATTTTTAATGTTCAGTTTAATATTTCCCTCTTAAATATAATAATTTAGTCCAAACAGTTCAAGGTCGTCTTAATTTAATTGTTGGAGTTGTACTGACTTTTTTTAAATAACAGCCGAAGTTCATTTGTCATTTTCAAAACTTTATATCATTACTTTTAATTCAACTTAAAATAATTTCTTCGACAAAAATTACCTCAACCCTTTAATGCATGGCCTTACCCGAAGCGGATCGCGATTTTCAACCTTATTGCTTGGTAATAAAGTTCAAAACCTATGAAACCATATATGGGTTAGTGTGCAGTAATGGGTTAAATTGTCTGAAGATCCTTCCTCTCCTAAGCGAAACAAGGAAGAGATTGACGCATTGCTCTGCACTGTCGCGGGACAAAACTGTTGTCTTTGCCAGAAAAGCGCGCCCGCCCGTATTAAAAAAAAAATTGCACCACCGAAATTGGGCCAATGGCAGCTATATCCTCCTATGCTCCCCTTTGGTGGCGCTGGTGTAGTCGGATTAGGAGTAGTTCAAAAACCGGCCAAGTGCAAGTCGGACTCGCGCACGGTCGGTTCCGTACCATAACTTATTAAAACGGAAAAAGAAACACTTTTGTTGTATGGGAGCCCCTTTTAACTATTTTTTTTATTTTAATTTATTTATTTATTTTCGAAGTGAATATATAACTGAATATTCTGTGAATATTTCAAGCGTCTACTTGTTACTGTTATCAATATCGAGCAAATACGAGAACAAAAGCGTTTGTTGTATGGGAGCCCCTTGTAATATTTATTTTATTCTGTTTTTTAGTATTTAATGTTATAGCGGAAACAGAAATACATCACCTGTAAAAATTTAAACTGTCTAACTATCACGGTTCATGAGATAAAGCCTGGTGACAGACGGACGAATGGACAGCGGAGGCTTAGTAATAAGGTCCCGTTTGGCACCCTTCGGGTACGGAACCCTAAAAACACGTCACGTGTTATTTCAAATACCCTTGGCACTTGCAAAATTAACCTCAAATGAAGTTAGCACACCATATATTATAAGAAGTAGCTTTGACAGAGCATTTGACAGCTTTGACAGATAGACTACACCAATAACATATGCAATGAGTTTTTGAGATTATATGGCATTTATGGCTTGATACTCTTAGTCAGAGCTCCGTGGTCTAATGGGTTTCACACTTGCTTCTCACACAGGAGATGCAGGTTCGATTCCTGACCACACTCTCAAAAACATATTGCCATTGTAACAAAAAAACTTTGATGCTGGACAGCCGTCAAAGGTGCATAGTTATGAGGGCAACGTTTTTATTGTTACTAAGTAAATTTACCAATTTTGATGTAATAGCAATAAAACATTGTTGAAATTACAATGCTAAAATTGTTCGAGTCACTATATGATTTCTTGTCCTTTTGTTCCCATGACAAATGCCTTTAGCTATCATATCAAAGGTATATTGTCCCGATGACAAGGGGTTTTGCTAAAAAGACAAAGATTTACTGTCCGTGGATCTAACTTTGTTTTGTTGAATTAGCTATCTTCCTTTGTGCTTTTATCAATTCACCGTTGCTTCTCCGACAAAGTTACTTTTCTCGTATATATTTTGCTACTCTAGCAAAGTAACATAGCTAGACTTGATCCCTGCACTTTGTTAATGGTACACTATGAAAAAATATTATATACTCCCCGAAGCTTCTGACTATTATTCGAGAGATATGCGTACATTGAACTATGTTTACTGTACATACATCTGAACTCCGGTCAAGGTACGTATACCCGTAACAATATATAGGCAGAAGTTTAGGGGTTTTTTTTTCAGTGTACCATTTACAAAGTGAAGGGATTGAAATCTACAATGTTACATTGCTTGGGTAGCATAAAGAGGATAGAGGTATTTGAGAATTCTAAAGGAAAATACGAAAATATTTATATCAAAAGTATGTATTAATCTCTACTTTACTTATTTAATCCTTTTTCATACCAAATTATAAGTTAATATTAATCACGAAGCGGTCCAGGGTGACGCCAAGGTACTTAGGAGTAAAGTGCTGGTTTAGTATGGAACCTCCGAGTACCACTTTAAGCTCGCGTTTGGCTAGTTGATTGTGTAGATGGAAGCGTCTGACCTCTGTTTTGCATGAACTAGGTATTAGTCGCCAAATTTTTAAGTACTTTCTTAATTCTTCTATGTGTTCAGTTAGTGTGCTTTCCAGATTCCATTATTAATTCAAACGTCAGTTCTTGATCTGAAAAAGAAGAACGTTGTTATTTTATGCTTAAGCTATCTGAGACTTGTGATAATTTGGCCATATGTTAGGTTAGGTTATTTTAGTGGCTTTAAAAACCAAATTCTGACTGTTCGCCGGGCCAACGAAGGCCAACGAACGGCCAGTGTTGCCATCTTGACTACTTTTTAGCCAGATCTAGCAACATTATGGGGTAATTTAGTTAAGTACTCAAATTGTTGGAAGTTTCATACATTTGGCTACTTTTTGAGGACTGAACTATTTGCAATTTTCGACATTTTTCCTGACTCATGGACGTGATCGGAGCCGTAACATACCCAACTATGGACAAAGGCACTTACGGCCGGGTGCTGATTATGCTTAAAAATACGCAGTCACCCCCGCCCCAAGGTGCCAGTTGTTGCTCAGCGCTCATAACTCGTAAGGCGAGGCATACCTACTAAAATGATTGCAATGAAAGTAAGTAACCCTGAGAAAAAAAAGGATACTTTCATCCTGCAAAATATGAATGGAGCCAGCTACCTAACCTAAAATCCTAGCAGAAAGGTAATTCGCCCCCCCAACAGCTGCAGTCAAAGGTCCGAAAACATTTCGAAGATATTTGTTTGAAGTGTGATTCGAAACAAAGCACAGGTTACAGCCAATATCGCGAAGCAACGACATGAACCTCATAAATTTATTAGGGCACTGTTACTCACCGACCATAGACTGCAGCAGATGCTGCTATTTATTTTCTGTTAAAAAAGTCTCCATTGCTATATTTCATATCACTCTTGAGCACAAACACTACGTCTCTGCCCGACATCCACATTGAAACTGGCAGAATAGGAGAAACAGTTTGCGCTTGCGAGAACAAGTATCATACGTCACTTTGTAATTTTATCTAAGAATACTTTGTCAAAACATCTACTTCGCATTTTGTTAGTATATGACGTTGCCGTATCAACAACACCATTTAGCCGTAGTAACAACTGTTATTTTGATAGATTAAACTTGGCTGTAACATCACTGCATAACGTTGCCGTGTCAACAACACCATTTAGCCATAGTAACAACGGCTATTTTGATATATTAAACTTTGCTACAATATCACTTCACAACGTTGATAAGTTGACAACGTACCGTTGTTATCCCATTTAAATATTTTACCATAGTTACTGTATCTACGTTTCTTTAGCTAAAATAACAAAAACCATTCCAACAATAAAAAAGTTGCCACAGCAACTATGGGCCTATAGCTGCATCGACGATGCACTTACGTGCGGAAACATTAAAATTCTAACAAAGCTTTTATTGTCGCTTTGTTAGCCGATTTTTCTCTGAGTGTACCTACATGCGGGTAGAACACATAGAAAAGCTTTTCTTCGCCTGAGGCAACATTTTTTATACAGTGACAATAATGGATTAGTAATTCCTTAGTAATTTTCAGGGAATTATATTTCCATAAAATTTTTGACCATGGCTTGGTAATAAACCCTAAAGCCAACACCTTATTGAGGGTTAGAGCCTGCTTTTTCTACAAACTCGAACAACACCTTGATTTACTGGCCCTGGATCCAAAACCTTCTTAGGCCGTCCCAACTTTGCTAATTAGGAGAAAGATAAATTTTCCCTTCGCCCTAAACAATTTCTCTGAGAATTAAAATTTCCAACCCAAGTTTTTTTTTAAGTTGAAGCAAAGTTACTCAAAGATTATTATAGGTATCTACTATGCTATAAATAATAGGGGTCAATGAATTGGAATAAATGTTTTTTTTTACTATTTTCTATGTAGGTAGGTAGATAACTATGTTAACAAAAATCGATGTTAATCTTTTGTTTACTTTCTTTTAAAACTACAATTTGTCCTACCACAATCAACCGAAGAACATTTTCGCCTCGCTTGCTTTCTCGTTAATGGCTGTAGGTATAACTTTATCACGCCATAAACTCATTAAGCACAATTCCCTCTAAACTTGCCTCCTGCATGTTAAGTTACTTATCATCGCTGCGTTTCTCACGTACTATGTAATGTATGTACATATATCTATTAAGGTAGATACACGGATAACTTCTTGTAGTTGACGATGTCAAAGTAATATAAATGTTTAAGGTTTTAACAGAAAGGTTTTAGTTTTTAATGAATGAGACGATCTTAAATAATAAATTTATTACGAGTCCAGTATGTCGTTTACTAATATAATGCACCCTTTTTATTTATGCAAGCTAACCATGAAGAGATATGACAATACATAATAATTGTTACATTTATTCTAAAATTATAGGAACTAAGTATGAGAGTAAGTATTTACCAAAAATATTCGCTCAATTAGTGATCTAAAGAATTGACTACTCGTTGTTTACCATAAGGTTCAAGGGTTAAAAACCTTTGTTCAGCGGTGCCCTTCGATTTCGATAATTCAGATGAGGCCTTTGGCCAGCAGTGGGACACCAAGAAGGCTAACAAAAAAAATAATTATCTGCTCTATAGGTAGAATGTACATTATAATAGACCGTGGAAAGTTACATATATATAACATATTTATGTTAATATATTGTGTGTGTCGAACTAAGCATTAGGGTAAGTCGAAGTTGGCCAGCATATTTCAATGCAGTTGAGTGAAAATATCATGTGAACTTATCATCATGAGTGTAATAACGAGCATTATGGAAAACAATTTAAGTTTAGGGATTTTTAGAGGGTGTCAAATGAGGTGGATTTAATATGATAGCTATCCAATGTTCTTGTACTTCCTTCATAGAAGTCTGTTAAGAGATTAAGAGAAGCCAGTTACAGTAGGGTTCTATTCACATTCATTACATTCTGTTACTGAATTTTGCATAAACATAGCTAGACGTATTCATTGTAAGAGCACAGAATACTTAATAGGTAAGAGATAGACAGAGGAGAGACACGCATGTCCCGAGGTACGGTCCGCAAAAAAAAAGATACAAGCGATACATTTCAAGAACTCGCCCGAAAGAAATGAACACTATTCTATAATAAAGACAAGTACTTATTCAAAATAATGTACACTATGATGGCAGTTTGCCCAATCCGCAAGCAACAAACAAAACTTAAATACTCAATGAAAAAGAACACAGCCACTTCACACATTTATTTATTTACATTATTTTAAATACCTACTTGTTCCTACTATAGACTAAGAGCATACTTTTACAATAGAGCAACTTTTTACTGTTTCGTAACGGCAAACGTCAACTTCTAAGTTAGTTCACAATGCGCAATTACTTCAAAAAGCGAACCGGTGCGTTCCACCTCATTAAAAATGCTGCCAGCTGCCAGCTACATGTAGCTACAATGGTTATATTCTACTTCCAGTACTGTGACGTGCATTGTATATAACTAGTTCCTTGAGCAAACTACGAACCTCTCCAAAAGTCTCGTTTTATTCAAGTTATGTTTCTATAAAAAGCCCTTAGCGAAGTTATGCCGAAGAGAAGTTTCGAGATGGCGGTTTTTATTTTCCTTCTCTCGCTCGACCCTCTCTCGAACGTTGTGTTGTTCTCTGGAGAAATTTCACTGGCTTTTCGCCGTTCGGTTTATTATGTTGAGTCACCGTTCAAGCGGTTTGAACCGTGGTAAAGATACATGAACATTTTCTGATTGCGCGTCGAAACTTCGGCATAATCACAATTGGAATACCCAGACTCACAATGAGGTCGTCTTTTCGTAGATGCCTCACACCTGCAAGTTGGAATTCTTGGTGAATAGTACATATTTGAAGCTGAACATTGTATAGATATTTTGCATCTCATCATTTCAAGAAGTACGTATTTTCAGCTTGCAACCTTCATTATTATAGTCAAAATAAAGTAAATTGTTTAGGTGACACAATGAAAGGCATTGAAATATGAGTTTTTGTTTATTAAACAATCTGACAGGCGAATCAAATCAAATTGCTCTGTTTGTCAGAATTGTTCGAAATGTAAATGTTATACTTATAAGAACACCGAATTCGATATTATTATGAAGCAATAATAATATTTTTACTTAAAAGAAATGTGTTCTTACTAAGCAGTTTATCTTTAAGCTGGTCGTAATTTGCGATATTTGAACGCGTTATAGAGGTGTGTAGATAAAAATACAAAAAATCTCGACTGTGGTACAAAAAAGGCCTAAAACAAGAAGATACGATTTAATGTCATCTTTGTGATTCTATAAAACATTACATACACAAGATTTTAAGAGGCTAAATATTTTGACGTTTCCATCATTATATAATTACGAGGTAGCTAGTTTTGTCAAAACAAATTCTAATCTATTTGATAATTATTAAAGTAAACGTCATAAATCTAAAATTCATATGCCACAACACATAATACTGCTTTATTTAAAAATAATATCTATGGCATGGCACCTATTGTTTATAACAAGCTACCAGATACTGTGCGCAATATAGAACATGTAATACTATTTAGGAAGGAATTGAGAAAATTACTTATCAATAAGACATATTATACAATAAATGAATACATAAATGATCCAACAATATAATAATGATAATAAATATACATGTAATCATAGGTAGGTACTGACTTATACTTAATTCAAAATACAGGGATGATTTGTCATAGAAAATGATTAAATGATGTTGCATGCACTTTATTCTTACTATAAAATATTTGTATGCCTTACGGCAAAACATAGCGATCTTCACCGACTGTAACAACCTAAACCTATGTTTGACAAATAAAATATTTGATTTGATTTGATTTGGTTTGATTTAAAATATAACTTAAACTTAAATGTAAGTATACTATTTTAAATGGGACATTCATTTCCGAATATCTCTGATATAATGTGTATGGATTAAACTAAACTTAGCAGCAACTTAACAGCTAAAACTTAGTGTAATAATAGTGCTAACACTGTTCTATCTGTCAGGCATTTCCCGGTTTTGAATATTATTACCATAGTATGAGTTTCAAACTCGCGACAGAGACATGTTAAAATGTTAAGCACTATGTATCTTAGTCTAAAGCATTCTAGTGTTTAGCTTCTTGGACTAAGAACACACCTGTTCAACAAATTCGGTATTTCCACGAAACAAGGCACAGATGTGACTGCGTAAATCAATACAATATGCTGGCAACAAACAATAGGCTGCTTTAGGGCGGGCGGGCGCCATCAAATAGCGATCAAACGGCCTCTGTGGGATGAATGCTGAATAGTCTAATACCGGCCGATATGCGTTTTGGGAGCACACAAACTTGTAACTTATACTTATCTAAATACATACGTAGCTACAGTCAGCTTTTACATTTACTTTTTTACATTACAGTTAGCTTTTTTATTTCAGTGTTTTGTTAGTTCACAGTTTTACTTATTATAAATAAATATTTTAGTCTGCGACAGTCATATTACTATATACACTACATATAGTATGGGGTCTTTTCCATGGGAGTCCAATTTAGACCATGTTTAGCCAATCAGGGACAGGGCTTGCCCCCTGTCATGCAAAATGGAGTATTGAATAACTGTCTCAAAGTGGGCTCTTTTGTGCCTCTTCCATCCCGTATGGAAATAGGCGTGACGCTTTGTTATGTTATGTAAAAGCTGGTTTGAGCTTTTTAATGTTGAGTTAGTATATACTTATTTAGAAAATAGCCTAGGAATTCACCGTTAACTCGAGATTATCTATCAACCCGCTTTTAACCTCTCGAAAGCCGAGGGTAGTTGGGACAGGCCACGATTTTGACCCTTATGCCATGGTAATAAAATTGAAAACCTATAACGGAATAGTGCGTCAAGAGTTAAAACATTCAGCCAGTATCTTTTGGCTGAAACTTTAAAATCGAACTAGGCCCCATAGCAAACATAAAAACATCAAAGGAATATTTGCTTAAAATATTCATCATGAAAATCGCACAAATATTTCCCCTTTCCGGGATTCGAACTCAGGACCGTCAACTTCGTAGGCAGGTCACCACCCGCTAAGCTAAACCGGTCGTCAAATTATGGAAATGTCAAATGTAAAATAAATTAAGGATTGAACGGAGTAGCTGGTTATTTTACTTCTAGCCTCGATAAAACACTGCCAAACTCATTCCTCTAGTACTATGAGTATTACCATTACATATTCTGGCTCTTTGACATAGTACTCGAGTGATGTTAATGCATTTTTGAATGTTTCATTTAAAAATACCGCTAAAGTTATTAATAGCCATTTGTCACACAAAAAAAAACAATTTCCTTTGTACTTATGTTAGCCAAACAGCGCTTTACCTCGAATGTCTATCAAGCACTTAACGAGCAAACATGAAGAAGCGGGCTCGACTAGTTTAGTGAATTGTTGTGTAAATACGCAGCAAGAGTTCTTTGAGAGATCAGTTCCATAGTTTTGAACTAAACAGACCGCCATCTTGTTGTAAGACGAAAATCTGCGAGAACCATGTGCGTTCATTTTTGTGGTTGTTTATTATTAGTTATCATATCACAGAGAGACGCATTTTGCGTAAATATTTTCCACTACTTTACGCAGTGATCTCGTAAAATACAGGCCTAAATTCCCGAACTAACCTCCTTGCTATTTTGATACGAAAAAAATAGCGCCCCTGTCGGAATTTATGGGTAATAAGCCGGCACGAAAACCTGTAACGGCGTGACGTTATTATTGTGCTTTTTATTATTTTCAAAGGAATAAGAAAGAAACCATGGCTATAATTTGTGCAATTTATTACTGACACAAGTACAATTATGATAAAAACAAACAACCTGACTGCAATTTCATATCGCTTATCTGACGAAAGAACGTCACTAGAATTTATGTTAATCGGTTGATAAATTTTTTCTTCGAAGAATTTTTCTTCAACAATCTTAAGACAATAATGATTTGCCGCCGATAATTATTGTTCATCATGTTGACATTTGATAGAATAACCCTTGTTTTTTTTAAACGCGACAAAGTAAGCTTTTCATGTAGCAGGCAGGATACCATTTTACACATTAACAAACATGTCGTGTGTCGAATTAGTGTCGGAAAATCAATTAGGCACTAAAAACTGGGATTATTTTCATCAAAAATCTGTGCCTAGATTGCAGTTTATTGTAATTTTCTTCTTAATGTTTAAATAAGTGTTCCAGTATTACTCCATACAGTGTGGTTCTACGTACAGTGTCAAGTGTTTACCTTACAGTACGATTACTTAGAAGAAGCTTAGGGTATCTCTTGAACAATATCAACTTGAATACGCCAAAGCGGGGAATGGCTCCATTGCAACGTCACCAATGAGGGTATTCCTCCACAGAGTGACCCTTCTGGGTATTCTGTACCGGCGCAGCCCGGATAGTTGCCTCGAAGAACACTTTGCAACACAACAACTATTCATTAAGTCGCATTAAGGGGTAGTTTTATAGCAGTTCGCTGTTTCCTACACAGATAATAGTTGCGTTTGTTTAATTAAAAGGGGACCGCAACAGCGATGGGACGAAAAATCACATGTCACTCAGGAAGAACATTACAATCGGGATCGATGTGACGTCACCTTAGATGAACAAAACTCGTTGCTACGTCACCCACATTTGACGGACAATAAGAGTCCTGTTGACAATGACCCTAGATCGTTAGTATCGAATTTAATTTTTGATCTCAACGTCATGAAAATCAATGAATAGAATAGAATTTAATAAGGCAACATATATAATGATTTTTAGGTTGAACATGTAAGAACAACAAAAAATAATTAAAACATAAACTCAAGTACACAAAAGATAAAAAGAAGTTTGGTGATCATTTATCCAAACACAATTTGGTGGACATTTATCCATTCTGGCAGTCATTTCGAATTTATTGGTAGTAAAATAGGTGCGTTTTTGGTAATCGTTTAAACATAAGCCATTTAATAATTGTTTATGTGTGAGACAAGCACTTTCACTAATATATACTACTCAAAAGAAAATAAGGGCCACTTACATATTTCTGTTTTTGAGTAAATTTTTAGATGTAAACTAATTAATAAGTGACTAATTAATGATGTCCAGCCTCCTTCAGTATCCAACCTCTTTAATGCTGGTGTTTAAGTCTTACAGCTGGCCAGAAATTGAAGCAAATAAAAAAAACGAGTTTCAGATCAAATATGCCACGTCAACGAAGGCATATGGATACCATTACTGCCACCAGAGCCGTCACATTGATTGCTGAAGGTCATTCACAGCGGTCTGTACACTCAGAGAAAAATCGGCTAACAAAGCGACAATAAAAGCTTTGTTAGAATTTTATTGTTACCGCACGTAAGTGCATCGTCGCTGCAGCTATAGGCCCATAGTTGCTTTGGCAACTTTTTTATTGTTGAAATAATTTTTGTTATTTTAGCCAAAGACACGTAGATACGGTAACTATGTTAAACATGTTTAAATGGGATAACAACGGCACGTTGTCAACTTATCAACGTTATGAAGTGATATTGTAGCAAAGTTTAATCTATCAAAATAGACGTTGTTACTATGGCTAAATGGTGTTGTTGACACGGCAACGTTATGAAGTGATGTTACAGCAAAGTTTAATCTATCAAAATAATAGTTGTTACTACGGCTAAATGATGTTGTTGATACGGCAACGTTATATACTAACAAAATACGAAGTAGATGTTTTGACAAAGTATTCTTAGCTAAAATTACAAAGTGACGTCTTATACTTGTTCTCGCAAGCGCAAACTGTTTCTCCTATTCTGCCAGTTTCAACGTGGATGTCGTGCAGAGACGTAGTGTTTATGCTCAAGAGTGATATGAAATATGGCATTGGAGACTTTTTTAACAGAAAATAAACTGCGGCATCTGCTGCAGTCTATGCTTGGTAAGTAACAGTGCCCTAATACAATTATGAGGTTCATGTGGTTGACCCGTTGTCGTTTTCGTTCACCGTCTTGAATCCAGAAACCCACCAAACAAAATCGCGATAAATCTGCTGAAAGAAGACTCCAACCTCATGCAACAATGGTCGCAACAATGGAACTCAACAATGGCTGGCAAATTAGGCTCAGATCTTGTTCCAGGCTCCAAAATAAAGGGGTCCCAGCTGCCGAGGCGCGACTGGTGTAACTTCAACAGACTACGCACGGGACTACGCATGGACGCTGTGCCCAATATAAACATCGCTGCGGCTGGATAGACTCCCCTGCTTGTACCTGCGGAATTGAAGTACAAGACATCCAACATATTATCTCTGAATACCCAGAAACGCGATATACCGGGGGACCTCCCGAGGACCTGATCAAGCTTACTGACGAAGCCATCGAATGGCTTAAATCCCTTAATATTAACTTGTAATTTGGTATGAACTGTTTACTAATGCCATAGGAATAAATAAGTAAAGTAGAGATAATTACATACTTTTGATATAAATATTTTATTTTTTTCTTTTAGGATTTTCAAATCCTCTTATCGTATCTTGTGCTACTCAAGCAATGTTCTACATTGTAGATTACAATCCCTTCACTTTGTAAATGGTGTACCATTAACAAAGTGCAGGGATAAGATCAGCCATGTTACTTTGCTAGAGCAGCAAAATATATACGAGAAAAGTAACTTTGTCGGAGAAGCAACGGTGAATTGATAAAAGCACAAAGGAAGATAGCTAATTCAACAAAACAAAGTTAGATCCACGGACAGTAAACCTTTGTCTTTTTAGCAAAACCCCTTGTCATCGGGACAATATACCTTTGATATGATAGCTAAAGGCATTTGTCATGGGAACAAAAGCACAAGAAATCATATAGTGACACGAACAATTTTAGCATTGTAATTTCAACAATGTTATATTGCTATTATATCAAAATTGGTAAATTTACTTAGTTACAATAAAAAAGTTGCCCTCATAACTATGCACCTTTGACGGCTGTCCAGCATCAAAGTTTTTTTGTTGCAATGGCAATATTTTTTTGAGAGTGTAGCTTTTTCGTTGGGTTTCTCTCGCCGAACCATCCAAAACGTGTGGGATCGGTTCCAAGAGACTGGCAGTGTTGCAAGAAGGCCTGGATCAGGCAGGGTGCGAGCGACTACGGCACAAGAGGATCGCTACATCCGATTGAGTGCCCGTCGAGAGCGCTCTGTGACGGCACGTAAGTTGCAAAATCGCCTACGGTTGACAACGGGGACTCGTGTTAGTGACCAAACGATAAGTAATCGACTGCATGAAGACCAGCAAAGGTCCAGACGCCGAGTAGTACGAATTCCTTTATCTAGGGTTCAACGTGGATCTCGTTTAAGTTTTTGCCGCGAACATTCAGATTGGAGCATGAATCAATGGGGTATGGTGCTCTTCACAGATGAGTGTAAAGTGAAGCTTTGTAGTGTTGATCGGCGGATTAGAGTATGGAGACGACAGGGTGAGAGATTTTCCGATGTCTGCATCAAGGAAATTGACCGCTTTGGAGGTCCTAGTGTGATGGTTTGGGCTGGGATTAGCTTACAAGGCAAAACTGAGCTGGTTTTCTTAAATCAAGCACAGTAACTGCACAAGGGTACATCGATGAAGTCATCAGGCCTCATGTGATTCCATTCTTACAGAGAGTGGGGCCAGGGTTCTGGTTAATGCATGACAATGCCCGCCCACACACAGCTCGGGCCCCCAGACTGTACTGGATGACTCCCATATTCGTGTCCTGCCATGGCCAGCGTATAGTCCGGATTTAAATCCAATAGAGCATATGTGGGACCAATTAAAACGAAGGGTTAGAGAGCATGAGCAAGAGGTTCACAACCAGCAACAGCTTATGGATGCTCTGAAACGTGAGTGGGAAGAGATACCTGATGAAAACATCAGAAACTTAATCGAGAGTATGCATTCAAGGCTCCACGAGTGTGAAAACAGGAGAGGAGGACACACCCGTTACTAAACCATTAAAAAAACAGCTTGTGTCAGTTTTTGTTTATTTTGCAAAGAGTTTCTGTTTAGTTTTTGCTGTTGACAATGGACTAATTTCATGTTAATTGAAATAAGTGAAACAATTGACTACACAATTAAATGGTTATTAGCATAAGTTAAAACAAAAGCCTTGTTACTTGTTATTTTAATAAATATACATTACTGTTTACTATATTTTTCACGTAGCAATCAAAATACTTAGTGGCCCCTATTTTCTTTTGAGTAGTATATAATAACTGAATTTCTAATACTACATTTCTACGTGAAAGTTAATGCTGGCTGGTTTACAACCAACGCTGGTCTTCCGTCAGAGCCGGTCGGTGATGGCACGGACAATCTACCCACTAAAACAAGATTGTTGTAGGTACGGTACATACAGAAGAGAGAAAAAAGAGTCAAGTGCGAGTCTAACTCGCGCACGAAGGGTTCCGTCCCACCGTACAATGTTAGGGACGGTGTGGAGTAAATAGTTTGAATTTTACATAGCAAAATGTTGTTAAAAAAGACATTGGTGTGGCTACTTTCACACGTCATGTACGTAACCACGTGCATTTATAAGTTTGTATGTGGTATTGAAAGAATTGTTCATTTTATAATTTCTTTATTGCACACAAAATATAAAGCAAAATTACATTGTAGATAAAACAGTGCACAACGGCGTACTTTTCTCTAAGTAAGAGATCTCTTCCAGCAAAACGACTTAGAGAGGTAATTGTTGAGCGGGGGTTGTTTGGGTATTGTTGTATTGGAGCCCCCTTAAATATTCATTTTATTCTGTTTTTTAGTATTTGTTGTTATAGCGGCAACAGAAACACATCGTCTGTGAAAATTTAAACTGTCTAACTATCATGGTTCATGAGATACAGCCTGGTGACAGATGGACAGACGGACAGACAGACATTTTTTTTGTTGGAGGGAAAAAATATGGAATTATCCTTGCCCAGGGGTCAGATCTCCCTGCTATGTCCCGGTTCCCACATATTGAGCGGGCATCAGCTCGTGTGGTATACGGACTAAAAATAACCCACGTTTTACAGTTATCGATAATCGATTTAACTGTGAGCCATGGAGACAGACAGACGGACCGACAGCGGAGTCTTGGTAATAGGGTCCCTATTACCAAGACTCCGCTGTCGGTCCTTTGGGTGCGGAACCCGAAAAAAACAATAAAAAAAATTATAAATAAACTAGTTAACATCAACTAAGATAAATACAAAATGTTTTATGCGCAATGTGGGTGCGGACTCAAATGCGGATGCATTGAAGTATATTTCCTTCGCACTAGAGCGATGAGACAGCCCGCGAGAAGACATCCCTATTATGACACTCAATGACAGTATCATTAAAATTCCTTGAGTAAAATAAATGATACCTACTTTGTGGCAACACACGACAGAAGCCATAACCACAAAACTTAACTTAAATTAACATTATGAATTTGGCATGACTGATTCAGACGCCAGATAATGAGTCCTTCAAAACAAAAGACGGTTACAACAGGAACATAGATAAGTTTTGTTCAAAGATGTCGTCAACTCGTTGCTACGAGACATCTAAACCGAAACTAAATTGAATGCTGAATCAATCACTAACATTTCTGTAATTTCGCTTCGAATTTCTTTCTTCAAGCACGCCTCGGAGAACTCATATGGCGTCTACGCTCAAAGCTCCAGATCGCTCCACTGCAGCCTACGAGCACGGGTTCAGAATCCGAGCCGTACGACAGTCGATCTCTAAATATATTCAAAAACCGGCTAAAGAAGCACTATCTCTCCGTTTCCAGTTAGATAATATCACACATATATTTGTATGTATTAGTTTATTATACGGTTTATTCATATTTTTACGTTGTATTTAAGTAATTGTGTATGCAGTCTATTTTTAGCAATTAGGGTTATCAGTATAATACATATTGTTTGTAGTTTATATTAGTCGTAGTATTTATAGAGTATTATTGTACGCGCAGGTCTTCCCCCGCTCAACCATCACCTCTCCTACCATCTTGGTTTGCTGGAAGAAATCTATTTTGAGAGATAAGCTCGCCTTTGTACATATTTTTTTTTTCTATTATAAGTTATCTGTATGACTGTTTTGTGTAGTACAATAAAGAAATTACAAATTACAATAACTTCGAAGGAATTCATGTCATTAATCAATAACTATACCAATTTTGTGGAACATTACTGCTTTTATATTATGATACTAAGGAATAGGTTTCCTACTACCCCTATCCTTCTGTAGACATAAATTAATTGGATTATGTTTATATTAAATATCTAACCTTGTAGCTTGTAGATATAGTGACTAAAGACACCAATAGGCTGACCCATTACTCCACAAAGATACAAGTGTGTACGCTTTCTTTAACCAGTCGCCTGTGGCGGCCATTTTGTAAATTCAAGCATTCCGTACACATCAAGACTTTTGAGCGCCGATGTTAAGTTTTTGTCGAAACTCTCATATTCTAGTTAGAATTAGGGATAATTCTTATTAGAATAACACACTAATTATAATTATTTACCCTTTTTCCTTAACACAATGCCTTTATCTCAGTGTCATTACAGCTTATATGTGTTACTTAATATGAAGCTCCAGCTTACAGAAATAACTTAGGGATTCCTAAGTTGTACTGATTTATGTATTATTTAAAAAATAAAGCAATTTAGGCCTACAGATTAGTTTTATTTATGCGTTTTAATGTATAGAACTACATATAACATAAACACAGATAGTCTTCATACATATAAAGGATAAGTAGGTAATAAGTTATAGTACCTATATAAAAATTGAAATCTTACTTTCTTATTATGCCGCCATTCCACGAGTTTCATCGAAAAAAAAATTGTAATTAAAATGTATACTAGACTAGCTGACCCGTTGAACTTCGTACCACCTAAATTTTGTATTCTCGTGATTAAATTAGTTTAATCAATACTTATATTTTTAAGTTTGTTTCGTGTAACTTAGCCTAAATTTATTACCTAATTAATCAATGGCAACAGAGTTTGAACCACCGACGCCATCTAGCGATGGGAGGCTGAGACTTCTCCACTTCCCATACAAAACATTATTTGATTTTTTGACTGTTTCTCTGCGTTTTGTCTTATTTTGTTTACGTAAACCTCCTCCAGACTGAGGAGAATAAATGTGAATAGTGATTATTCAAACTGCTATGGCCATTTTAAAGAATTAGTAAGATGTACAGCGATTCATTTTTCTAAGTATAGATTTGGTATTACTATCAAAAAAATATTAAGTTCACCTGTTTAATCTTTGCTTTAACTGACCAAAAAGTTTATTTTTAGACTGAAACTATATTTTATAAGTGTATATAACACTCGCGAGGGTTAAAAATGTCGGGTAAAAGCAAAACTTCGAAACGCATCGCAGTAATGTTGCTCAATCTGACGTTACTGTTAGCCATTAATATAATATGGTCTATTTCGTTCTAGAAGGGTGCCTGCCCAAAGCGAAGATTGACTACATCGCGTTATGACTAGTCATAAGTCGAAGTAGGCATAACGCTAGTAAGACCTAACGCGATTTAGGTTAGAAGAGAGGAAGGAAAATATTAGGTCCTTACATATGAAATTGGCGTTTTGTATGGAGAAATAGAAGTTAACTCAATTTTCAGTACAAACATTTTTGTATTTTTTTTAGGAATGACAGATCCTATTTTTATAAAATTTGTGTGTATGAATGAGACAACATTTAGCTAACAGAAAATCTTATATAATTTTTGAAAAGAAAATATTATCATGAAAATGGATGACATTTAGGAGGCACTGATTTTAATGATAACATTTTAGTTATCAAACTGAAAATTAAAAGATAATTTAATAAGTAGATGTAAAATATTGAAATTAATTTTAAAACAATAAAAAAAACTGGAAATAGCTATTGAATTACTCGAATTATGAACTCTTGAATCTGTAAGAAAAATTCGCCAATTTCATAAGTAAGCACCCAATATATTCATAGTTGATCTTTTGTCAAATAACGAAGTATAGATAAAAGAGAGTTCATATTTATTTTTTATTTTCTATACAACCTATTTAGAAATATCTTTTGAGGCTTTGTACTCCTACTCCCTTCGAAGAAATTGCATTATATCTTTTTCTGAAATATACTCAGGCTATGGACCTACCTACATTCAACAGAATTAAGACTCTACCAAGTGCAGGACCCTGAATGCGGACACACCGCAATAAATAAAACTACGATTACCAAAAAAACATGTACTTATGTATATTTACCCAAATTAATAAAAATAATATGCATTTGAACCAGGGTAATATTTGACAAGTGACAAATATGCTGACATAAAAACTATCAAATGCGTAGTTTTTCTGCATTAAATATTTAAAACACATCTTGCATTACCTATCTGGACTATCTTTATAAAAATAAATTTTTTAAAATGTTCCTCTCTGTCTATTAAGCTTTTCTTCTTTTTTAAGCAAAGGATCAGCAAAAATGCTTTTTATGTTTTAAGTATTTTTGTTGTACTTACAAGTTCAACCTATTACGAAGGATAAAGGGGGCTTCGCTTCGCTCACCCCCTTTACCCTTCACCTAAGCTATTTCAGTATTTTGCCCTAATATTTTCTGTGAAAATTAGTACATTTATTGTGCAAATCAGTATTATTAATGTGCAGTTTAATATTTCCCTATAATTAATATAATGTCATCTTCAGAGTGCATTTTATACGAATAAAATGCAATGTCTGCAATCGCATATTGATTGTATTCTTTGATTGACACAACTTGATGCATGACATCCACATGTTTATTTATCATAATATAAATCATAAATTACTCCAGATCAAGTGTCAATAAATAATCACAAATAAGTTTGAAAACGTAGGTTTAGGCAAAACGCAATTTAGGGTGACGAAACTTTAGGCAGATTAAAATTTAGCTCGAATACGAAGAGGACATGCTTCGGAATAGGCCTACACGACCATTGGCATTAAGCTAGTTTTGTATGACGTTTAGGCATAACGCGACTTACTCTCTCTACGAATTAGGTACACCCTCCTAGAAGGGTCCATTTTATTAAATATATGAATAAATTTTCCACAAAATATTATCTCTTCTATGAGATTCAATAGTAGCAGGCTTCACATAGATCTTAAAAGTACGATTTTGGGTCTAGCGCTTTCAGTGCTATTAAAGGAATCTCTTTATCTGAATGGCCTGTTTCATGAAGTCCCGGTACGCTCTCTCTGTGACAGATATGTACATTAGGGCTTATCGGCACTTCTTGAAACAGCCCCTAAGTATGAAGATGAACAAAACAAACATTAACTTTAATGTTATCCTGTAGACTCGATGCTACTACTGTTTATACAATGAGTAATGAATTCAGCTCGTTACATTATGGATGCTTTTCCCTAAATTACATTTCCATGCGTTTGAGGGCAAAGCAATATCAAACAAAAACCTACCTAATGTATAAGTTATAATACCATCCTGCAAATAAATAGGATAATGTGAGTAAAAGTAGATCTTGATAGCGTTGGTGAAATGAGCACAAAGCTTCTATTACTAGCATATAGAGATGCTACCTGAAAAAAAACGTGTCGCAACTTGATGACAAGGGGGTAGGAGGTGGGGCAAGCGCGGCGCTTTGTCCCTAAAGATTAGACACAACAGAAGAACAGAAGTGACACTGCTTTTGTAGCTAATACGAAGTGAAATAAAACTCCATCATTGCAGTGTAATATATAAATTCTATTAACCGTTTAACAAAACTGGTTAAGTAAGTTTCTGATGCTCAGACAAATACTAATTTAAAATTTTAGCTTCGTGATGTAAACGAATAGTTGAGTAGGTATGTATGTATGTATGTATATATGATGTTAAAATATAAAACTTTTGGTTAAATATTACCAAACATTTTTGTTTGTTTATATGTCCTCTATCCATATTTACAACAATTATCATGCGCCAAAGAAAAAAATATATAGCCATAAACAACGCCATCTGTTGGATTCTGAAAAAAGTATACTCAATAAGTAACCCATTCCATCATTTGAATCATAGATGTAGAATATAAGACAAAATCGAAAGAGTTTCTTGAGTAATGCTGACGGCGACTTGCACCAGACTTTTGACAGCCGCTAAATACAGTAAAACACGGTTAAGTTATGGAGTCAACCACGGGATGGTTATTGCTCGTCAGCCAGGCTCCCACTTTATATAACAGTGTTGTATTTAAGTTGTGTTTAAACATTTATTGAACGGCTGTCAAAAGTCTGGTGCTTATCGCCCTTATTCTATGGTTAGAAACTTCCCCATTCCAATTTTCGAATTACTCGCTCTTACCACCATTAGTAACTACTATCTATGATTTTATTATCTATGATTTTCATACAAAATGTCGGGTACAGTAGAAATTAATATAAAACATATTTTTGGTGAGTTTTGGTTGATATTTTGCTTACTTACCGAGTTCCGCACATACCGCCCGGCTCCTGTGATCAACCGCAGGGAGACCTTCTGGAAACGCTGCAACTGTGCCTTCTGAGAGCCCGATAGCAAGGTGTACCATGCTGGAGCAGCGTAGGTGAGCCACAAACGCACTTATGACTTGTACATCACCCGCAGTTTAGCTCGTGGACGCAGGTTGGACGACAGGACAGGCCGGAGCATCGCTCGTACGGCTTTGGCGCGGTTGATGCAGTGTTGCAAACTCAAACTCAAACTCAAACTCAAAAGTACTTTATTACTGTAGATATTTACATATTCTTAGCAAACGTCATTTTTTGCCTCTTCTCTACATTGGACCAATGTGGGAGAAGAAGGGCGTAGAAACTCCCACAGATTTATTTTTAGATCTCTTTTAAAAATAGGTTGTGCTTAACTAATACAATTATGATTTATTTTTATTTAATAAGCTGGAATAAATTATTACAAAATTATTAACAGCAAGGTCTGTGTTGAGCCAGATTAACCCCAACACCATTGGAACCATTGCACCATTGGAACAATACGCAGCGAGCAATCTGTGTTGCAACCGAGGTAAATCGCCGTTGATTGACACTCGATGTCCTGGCCCCTCAACGATGCGGATGGTGGGATCGGGTGGTCAACAGGGTATTTTTCCCGACGTAAACCGCAGCCCGCCACTTGTCCAACCAGGGCGGCAGCAGGTCCAGCAGCCACTGCTTCTTACTGCAGGCCAGGTGGATGCGGCGCGTTGGCCCGAAGTTCGCGCTGTCTTCCGCGTAGAGGGCGAGCACAACATCTTGCAACCCCTCCTCGAGATGGCCCTCGAGTGTGGGGATATCGCCCGTGTAGAGCGTGTAGAGCGACGGTAAAAGGCAGCCTTGCGGGACTCCTGCGCTGATGGCTTTCATCTGGGAGTGGGTATCCTCGACCAAGAGAAAGAACCGCCCGCCGGTTCTCCAGAAAGGAGGCCACGATTCGCCCGATCATTGGCGGAACACCTGCGTCCAGGAGCTTAGACAGGAGCCGCTCGTGCCACACGCGGTCAAAGGAAAGGAGAAAGGAATCCAAAATGTTGTCCATCATCATGCTTTCTCACTTGCACACTATCGCTATCTTTACTCACACACGGCCGTACTGCCCGCAAAAAAGTAATCACTCCGTCTCGATTTGCTCTCATGGCTGTCTCGACGCGGTCGTTATTCTCGAATTGTTGTTGTCGTTTTTATTGCTACCGTTAATTGTGACATTGTTATCGTCATCATCATAAAAAATATAACCACAATCGCTCTTTTTGTTGACCCTATCAGGTGTCACTGCAAGTACAAGACGACATTTACAAGACAATAGTAGTTGAATGGGAATGAGTCGGTATAAATATTTGTATTTGTATTTGTTTATTTGTACCCCACAGCATATACTTAATCTATTGCAGAGTTCATTAATTACTTTGTATAAATGCCAATTACAAAATAGCCTAATATAGTATTTTTAATTTATGCGATAGTGGAGAACTAAAGAGTATGCGAGAAAGATTATTTTTTCCTGATACCCCCCATATAATATGTTATAACAATTGTGTCATAAAAGCAATTTAGTATTAAAATGTAACGTCGGTGTTAGTTTTCCCACTTAGTTTGTAGGGTTGTCGACTGAAAATACTTAAAATATCCAGAGGGCCCTTTGCTACTACTAAAATGGCGGTTCAATGACAATGACGCGACGATGACGGTCAACTATTAGGTATCTTCTTACCGTTTATCATTTGAAGTTTATTTTTTGTGCTTTTAATAGTAGAAAATATTTATTGATAGAAACAGTAAAACTAGAGAACAGGTAATTGCTAATCCCATAAATTAATTATTTAGCAAAATGCAAGATTACAAAACTTCAGATAATGGATACCTAAAGTTGACGGTTGACATTGCGTCATCGTCATGGTTAAAGCGACATTTCGCAGCCCCGTTCTGAATACATAATACAAGAGCTAAATAGAAGCACATCTCTGGAGCATTATTTTTACATAATGGTTTACATGATACTTAGTTCCCCTAGATTAACATTTAAGCAGAGCTTTAAACGGTTACAATTTTGCGGCAACTACAATTGACGACGGCAATTCAACTAAAACGATGTTGTGGTCCATCCTGCGATGAAAACCTCGCTGGGATCACGTAACGTTTTCATAGCACTGGAAAATTCCAAATATATTACCTGCGACCGTTGCATTGTAGAGAACAGAGGTGCGGCGGAGACTCTTTCATTTATAAATCTATGCTGTATTTACTTTCGCGAACGACACGACACGTCTACTTGGCCTACATGAAAATTTGGACTTTTGGTTGATGTTGCATAGATTTTTGGGTCCTGCCACCAATAGGTTTGTATGGAAAGAAGACGCTCTCATTACACATCTCATTACATTTGGTTTCAAAGGAAAAGTTGATAAGTTTAGAATGTATAAATCATGTTATATGATTGATTAAAAAGTCTCTTGAAAACCAGTCTTAATTAAATCATCACCGCCATCTTTAATTTAGAAACAATAAATTTCATTAGGTATTTATTAACATTTCGAAAATAAGTTTAAAAAAAATTAATTTCTTGTTACTAATCTTCATGCCCCGCACTAGAATTAGTAACAAGATATGGCAGAAGCAATATAAATGTTTGTTTACTTTTTGAAAGCCTTGTCTTCTCAAGCGACTCTTCTATCCCGCCGCAAGACACTGGCACGTGTCCGCCGCGGTATTTCCTAGCTGCATTTACCGCTGATGACGGGGGGAGTGCAAGGGGTAGGTGGAGGGGCCGACGGTTTACGTCTGGGACAATATTTGCTTTAACCGAATGTTTCCGTCAGCCCCGAGCTACCTGGTGATGACTACGAGTTTATGTACGGCGTATGTAGTCTTAAAGAATAAGCGACATTTTAAACTGCGATGGAGAAAGCAACCAGACCGTTTAATAACTCTTTAACAGTGACATTTTTCGAACTGGACTCTGACAGTGGTTACATTGAACTGTTGTACTATAGTCTTCTAAAAATTACAAGATGAGTCCTTCAGTCCATTTATTAACAACAACACTGTTGTCATAAATAGTTTGTTTCGTAAACGAGATTCGTTTACGAAGCAAAGTTTACGAAGCAAGAGTTTATTTCTTAATATTAAGTAATTATAAATTTTGCGAGAAGACACGTCACAAGAATTAAAACTGTTGAGTAAAAGGAACATTACCTTAAGAGGTAGATATGCTTTAAAAAACTGACGCTATATATTCTTCGGACTAGTCGGACCATTGTCCAATTTGGAGTAATTGTTCGACAAAGTCACCTTAAAAACAATTGACAAAGGCGATCGACTGATTGCTGTAACCTCTTTTGAAAAGCCACAATAATACGTTCAATGAACTGCCGAAAGCCAAATGGAATACGAAGATAAACACACGAAATGTAGGTCCGTGTCTGAAATCAAATAAATTGTTATGTAATGAAAACTGTTTACACAAAGGGATTTAAGATTTTATTTAACCGCCCGGATTGGTAAAATAGATCTTCGTTTATTAACTGGAGGGCAGCTACAATTACAATTGGCACTATTACCTACACTACAAGAAGGTGAATAGACAGTTATACGAGAAATTACTACTGTTAAATTGACTCAAGCTTGTATAATTAAGGTCTATATGACAGAAATATATTTTGCAAACACACCCGGAGTATTTCCCACTCGGCCAGTCCGTTTCATTTCTCAACTGACTCATTCATTAGTATTATGGTATAGGACTCAAGCTTATATAATGAACGTCTGTAAGACAGAACAATATTTGGCAAAAACATGAAACACCCGGTGTATTTCCCACTCGGCCAGTTCGCTTTATTTCTCAACTGACTCATTCGCAGCCGCTTCGTGTATATCGCTTTTACACATTTCAAAAATTCAATCCCGTACAGGCGCAACGAAAAATGTCAAGTGGAATACGAGTTCATAACAGAAGAGGAGCGTGGCCCGACCAATATTGCTGACATAGCCGCTCCGAACTCGATTTTCACCATTCCAGCAAAATGGCAGAATAAGTAGTCGACTTTCATGATCGAAACCGGGTGCTCTTTTAGAGATTCGCAAGATGCCTGGTGCTACCCATTGAGAATTTCTCTTCAATCCAGCTCAACGACGACGAAAATACAATAGGTACAGAACCATCTACATTTTCCGCAAACAAATCCATTCTTACCTTTGTTTCGTCTTAAATCCATTTTCTCTTTCGGTTTCCGCCAAAGCACTTGAGGGATGTTTGGAAAAAGAAATTGTAATTTAATATCGGTAGCTGTCGCCGATTGACGACTTAACGATTAATGGTAGAGAAATAGTAGATTTCCCACGATTTCGCAAAGGCTTATATTTACGAACCGAGAAGTTTACGGCACGAGCCGAAGGCGATGTTCGTAGCGAGGTCCGTAAAAACCTTTTCGAACCAGTTAGGTATATATTTTTTCCGCCTTAGAACCCAAAATCAAGCAGCGAAGGTGCTATTTTTAACTCGGAAGTCGAAAAATTATATTTTTTGCAGCTGAACTTTTCAAAATAGGCATTCTTATTTCGAGCATCTTAGGGACTATTACCACTCGAGACTTCTCGGTTTAAGTCTCTGAAAGTGATCAAGATGTCCTGGAAACTTGAAATTTGGCACAGAGGTATCATGAAGAG
Organism: Argyresthia goedartella; assembly: GCA_949825045.1. Taxonomy (NCBI): domain Eukaryota; kingdom Metazoa; phylum Arthropoda; class Insecta; order Lepidoptera; family Argyresthiidae; genus Argyresthia; species Argyresthia goedartella. The sequence continues at coordinate 25,059,242 of OX463812.1, read as the reverse complement.
TATATTAAGGAAACAATTGGTATTATTGGGCTATAATTCGGATCAATAGCAAACACCGTTTATAGTTTAATTGAGATTTTATTTTTATATATATGTCACTTGAAAGCAATATCGACCGACTCCTAGCACTGACAGTACGAGAAAAAGAAACATAAAAAGATGGCCTTACTTTTGCATATTTAAATCGATTGATAAGTAATCAATTGATTTTTGCAAATGAAATAATAAATTCAACACGCCCGCTCAAAAATTAATTTTAATTATACAATTAAAAAAAAGCTAATTTAACTTAACGGACCGAGTATAACTTTCAAGTTTTCACTGGGAAAAATACAATATGATGATCCAACATTTGCTGCTCAGGATTAGGGAAAACCCAGAAAAAACCTAATCAAATCATTTCATTCTTCATTTCATGAAATGAATTTATAGAACTCATATTTACATTATATACAACAACAAAAAAAATGTAATTATAAATTCATCAACACAAATACAGAAAACTATTCTACACCCATCTGGCTTCTCATTCCTTAAAAAGTGATGGCAGGCAACGGCTTTGTCAAAGCATCCGCCAGCTGCTGACCTGAGGGTATGTAATTGAGTTTTATTACGTTTTTCTCAATTTGCTCTCTTGCGAAATGATATTTAATATCAATATGTTTAGATCGCTTATGGTTTGATGGGTTATTGGCAATACTAATGCACCCATTGTTGTCCTCATAGATCAGAATAGGCCGATCTATAACCATATTGATACTAATCGCAAGAGATTTAAGCCACAACGCCTCCCTCACAGCTTCAAACAATGCCATATATTCAGCCTCAGTAGATGAAACTGCGACAGACATTTGTTTCTTTGTACTCCAAGTAATTGTACAATTATCAAACATTCTGAATAAATATTCAGTTGTACTTTTTCTGTCTTTATTATCATAACCACCCCAATCAGAATCTACATATCCACATAGAATATTTTTGTAGTCCTGACACCTTTGATAACACAGCCTTATTTCAATAGTACCTTTTAAGTACCTCAGTACTCTTTTGAGACACTGCCATAGCTCTATGTTATTTTTATTTACATACCTACTTAGTATATTTACACTTGTACTTAAGTCAGGTCGAGTGCATAACATGATGTACATCAAGCAACCTATGACTTTTCTACATGGGGCGTCATGTTTCTCGTCAGAATTCAAAGCCTCATAATTCAGTTTACTTTCTAAAGGGTCTTTACTGAATTTGCATCTTTCATATTAAATTTACTCAGAACAATTTTGATGTATGCACTTTGATCTAATGTTATTTTATCATCGTACCTAGAAAGAACTTTATATCTTTCAAGTCTTTCATTTCAAACTTGGTCATTAAATAATAAAATATAAAGATTTCCTCTTTTAACTCACAGTTGAGGAATGCTGTCTTAACATCCATATGGTGGACTGACAAATTGAATTGGTTAGCAAAGGCTATCAATAGTCTGAAACTGGCTATCCTAGCTACTGGCGCGAATGTCTCATTGTAGTCCGTTAAATATTCTTGGCTGAAACCCCCAGCAACAAGGCGAGCCTTATACCGTAAAGGCTTACCAAATTCATCATGTTTTATTGTAAAATCCATTTACAGTCTACGATATTTTTGTTTTGAGGCCTTGGTACAAGAGTCCATGTGTTATTTATAGAGAGAGAATTTAATTCCTCCCTAACTGCGTCTTCCCTAACTCTGTCGTCTCGTGTTTTGATTTCGTCGTAAGATTTAGGTAATGTACATAAAGTAGAATAAGCGCACATCAGATAGTCATCATCATATTCTGTATAAGATTTAGGTGGCTGAACTTTGAGCCTATCACTCCTTCTCAGTTCAGTGTCAACATTAATATTTTCTGTGTCCTTCATCCGGTAAGAACTATTCTCATCATTTACACCAACCGTTAGATGAGATTGTACTTCATGGTTTATTTTGCGAATTTAAGTCGGGCAAATATGATCATCAGATTTACCATAATCTGATTTCGATCTGTCAGAGTTCTGAAACTTTGGTGACACTGATTTAGGCATATTTCCATTATCAGTTTTGTCATGAGAATTTTGAATATTCTCTCGGCTTTAGGCCTGGACTGCCGAAAATTTATTTCATCTACTATGACATCTCGGCCACGTAAGTCGCATGCACCCAGATAGATGGGCGAAAATCGCCACTAACTGGGTGCCACAGGACGGATACCGGCGTAGAGACAGGCCTAAACGGAGATGGCGGGACGACCTCAACAAGTTTTTGCCGGGGTGGCCGGAGGTGGCACAGACCAGGGAAGTGTGGACGAAAGAGGGGGAGGCCTTTGCCCAGCAGTGGGATACCTTAATGGCTAAATAAAAAAATAAAAAAAACAACTCTGACTACAACATATTTTTCGCTTTCTGGGTTCCAAACTTTGTAACCGTTTGGTTCATATCCAATAAGGACACCTTTCAATGACTTGTTATCAAATTTTGCTTTGTGCGTTTTGACATGAACCTACACAGTTGAACCAAAAACCTTCAGATATTTAATTTGAGGCTTTTTACTATGCCACATTTCAAATGGTGTTTGAGTTTGTCTGAGAGCTTTAGTTGGTATTATATTTATCAAATACACAGCAGTTAACACTGCTTCGTCCCAGAACTGTTTATCTAGTTGTGCACCATTTATCATTGAACGAGCTTTTTCGGTTATAGTTCGTACCATTCATTCAGAAACACCATTCAACTGCGGAGTTCGCGGAACTGTCAAATGATAAGTGATTCCCTTCTCAACACAATAGCTTTTCATTTCAGTAGATAAATACTCTCCACCATTATCTCAATACAAATTAACTAATTTGGTGTTAAATTTTGCTTCACTTTTTGAAACAAAATCTTTGAATGCCGCGAATACATCGGATTTGTAAGTTAGCAGGTAGATAACACAGTAATGAGTGTACTGGTCAACAAATAACACGAAATAGTTTTTGGTTTTTGTAGGAGTGATGGGTCCACAGACGTCAGAATGAACTACGTATAATGGTCGCTTAATATGACTTTTATCTTTGGCATGGTTAAATGGTAATCGACTCTGTGTCATCAACCATTTTATTATTCTTTAGCTCTAAGAATTTCGTCTTGCTTATATGTCCTAAACGTTGATGCCACAAAGTATAATTATTTTGGGTACTGCTGCATGCTTGTTAAGTCGGGTGAGTCATTTTTACAGACGCTACAAAATCTACAGCAATTAAATTATTGGTTGACCTACCTTTCATTATTACTGTACCGTCTTTTATGATTTTGGCTCCATTTTTGTCGAAAATTATTGTCAGTCCCGCCCGTTGCATCTTTGATACTGACAATAAGTTGTATGGGACCTCACTGCAGAACAGTACGTCCTCCAAGACTCCTTGAACGCCCGTGTCACTGGTAACACGCAGGGTTCCCTTTTTAGTAGCTGAAATAAATGCACCATCCTTAGCTACTGAAATTTTAAGTGGGGTTAGCCGATTCGTATAGTCAAGGAAAAGATCATCCCTGTCCGTTATGTGATCCGATGCTCCAGAATCCAACAAAAAGGTTATTTTGTTCTCTTGATCCTTTTCTTGATATTGTCCCGTCATAAATGCAAACCCGTCATAATTTGTCGATGTGGATGATTGCCTAGTCTCAACGGCTTGAACTGTTTTTGTCCTTTCCATGGTTTTAGGCTGGTTCATCATTCTTTTATAATAAAAACAGTCGTTTTTCACATGTCCTTGACGTCCACAATGATGACACTTCTTAAATGAGGTCTTTTTAGCTCGATTTTCCTTCTTATATTTAAAATTTGAGGGTTCTCATATTTACGTTTTCGCGAGGTAAATGGCCTCTTTTCAATTTATAGTACTTTAGCACTTGTATCTGTAGATTCGTTTCTTAGTTTTACTTCGTGGTCTAACAATCTTGTTTTAACGAATGCTAAAGTCAGGTTATCCTCCGCTAGAGTCTTGATCGCGGTCACAACGCCGTCATAAGTTGAGGGTAGTGTCAGAAATAAATGAGCCACCTTATCAGTTTCTTCCAATTAACACCCGCAGCTAGTAATTCTGCGATGAGGTCATCAAAAACAGCGAAATGTTTGACGAGTGGTATATCACCTTGCAGTTTTAGCGCCAACAATTTTTTTCGCAATACCAACAGAGTAGCAATACTTTTGCGCTCGTACAGGGCATCTTAACTCTTGAACACATCCTACGCCGTGCTATCTTCTTTCGCGAAACCGAGGTAGGAATCGGATAAATATTCCATTTTATTTTGCTTGTCCCACTCACTACTGCCTATTATTGGTTCTTCGTCTATCACTTTGATCACGTCCAGCTCACATAATAGCGCGCGAATTCTAAACTTCCACACGCTGTATTTTTCACTATTGAAAGGTTTTATGTTACGTTTCATTTTTACACCATCAATTTTTTATTACGGTATTTAAAACTTCCGAGTTTTTAATTTAGTCCCAATGTTTTCTTTATCGCGTATACTGGGCCCATAACCTATTGGTATTATTGGGCTATGATTCGGATAAATAGCAAACACCGTTTATAGTTTAATTGAGATTTTATTTTTATATATATATGTCACTTGAAAGCAATAGCGATCGACTCCTAGCACTGCCAGTACGAGAAAAAGAAACATAAAAAGATGGCCTTACTTTTGCATATTTAAATCGATTAATAAGTAACCAATTGATTTTTGCAAATGAAATAATAAATTCAACAGAAACAATCTGAAAACAGTTAGTTGATTTACGATTTGAAAAAATCAAAACGCTGAGAAGTGTCGTTTGGTAAAGTAAAAATAATTGTACTGTGCTATGTTGTAAGTGCTAAACAAGGACCCAACTGTAAGTAGTTTATTTAGGGACACAATTTTTCGTTGTATCTATATTTCCGAATATATGTATCGGTGGTCACTGGTACTGCCATAAATAACTGACCCGGATACAGGGGCAACAATCCTAGTTCGGGTAAAAAAACCAACGCGTCAACAAAATGCTTCACCAAATATTTAGGGCTATGACTGCCCAAATATATATGTATTGGCCTCTAGGGATCGGACCAATGGGTTTTATAGAAGGTCAATATTTATTTTCTCATTGTTTACTATCGGCCTTGTCGGAAGTGTAGGCAGTCTGGTAGGTTTATTTTCTGGAAATCGATTGTTACATTTGTCTTTGGCAAAGGCAAAGGGGTAAACACAAACGCTTAAGGTACCTGTCAAAAAGTCAGCAAGTAGAGTTGAAATGGTCCTTGATTGTTTTGTTCATAAGGGTCATTAACAGCTCGATAACCTTATGGATGTGGCAGGCAAATTGTATGATTCCGCATTTTATAAACGGCGTCGTCCGTTTACAAACGCGCGCTGCTAAGTAATATGCCGAAGGCAAATTGACAAATTGAAATTAAAATAGCAAATTATCAGGGCAAAACACTGCGGTAGCTTAGGTGAAGGGTAAAGGGGGTGAGCGAAGCGAAGCCCCCTTTACCCTTCGTGTTAGGTTGAACATGTAAGAACAACAATACATGCTTAAAACATAAAGGAGTGTCAATTTGCCTTCGGCATATTACTGTAAGCTTTTTGATCAATTTTTGTCTGAATTCGGTTGAGATTTCATATGGTAGTTAATCCATAAATGAAAATACTATATTTTTAATATTACTGGATTATTTCCATGCTTAAATAATTATGTTTGTAGTTATTTGTTAATCTTGTTAAGAATTTATGAATTATGTGTTCACTTCCTGTTGCCAAAATGATTATTTTTCAAAGAATATCATATCCGTTTCTATAATCCATTTAATTTAAAAAAAAGAGAAGACGTGACGATTTCCGGTTCGAGCTGTCAGAATAAAATAAATAAATGTTGGTGGAAACGGAAATCGTCAGGCGTAAAGTAAATATAAAATGGGCGGCGGAAGTTGCTTCAGCGAGGGAAAATAATTATTGCCGAAATAAAAAAAAAACAAAATCAAAAATCATTTATTTCCATAGGATGTTGTTACATCACTTAAATCCGTCATTACATTTTTTTGGGTGAGTTCACTAACACAATGGCGGAATCTGTGGAGAAGAGCTCACCGAAGAAACTCCACAGTCGTCGCATCTTTTGCGTTTCCTTTTTTAAATAAAATATTGTCAAATTACAAAATGTATGCCAATTATATATCGAAACAGCCTGTTACTCAAACAATCTATTCCCATGGACATCCGAGCCGAATGGCCGAGTCGGCAGTGACCCTGCCTACGAAGCTAAGGGTCCCGGGTTCGAGTCCCGGTGGGGTCAAATATTTGTTTGATGAGAACGGATGTTTGAACCCTAGTCATGGTTGTTTATCTATCTAAGTATAATATTTATCTATATAAGTATGTGTATCGTTGTCTAGTACCCAAGATACAGGGAATCCTAGTTTGGGGCTAGATCAATGTGTGTAAATAGTGTCCAAGGTAGTATTATTATTATTATTATTATTTATTATTATTATTATTATTTATCTGTCCTCTAAGTAATCAGATATCCTATAGTAACCTTTTTTATACAATTTCTGTTTTATTATTATTTTAAACTTGTCTAAAGGTAAGTTTTTAATATCAGTAGGGATCTTATTGTAATAGCGTATACAATTGCCTTTAAAAGAATTACAAATTTTATGTAGTCGGCTTACATAAGCAACCAACTTTTCTTTATTTCTAGTATTAAAATTGTGTATATCACTGTACTTCTGAAAATAAGTTATATTTCTTTTTACATACACAAGATTGTCATAGATATATTGAGACACAAATGTCAGAATATTGATTTCTTTAAACTTTTCCCTCAGTGACACTCTAGGTCCTAATCTATAAATTGCACGAACAGCCCGTTTCTGCAGAATAAATATACTATTAGCATTCGCAGCGTGACCCCACAATAAAATACTATAGGTAATTAGACTATGAAAGTAACTAAAGTAGACTAGTCTAGCGGTGTCTACGTCGGTAAGAGCTCTAATTTTTTAACTGCGAACGCTGCCGAACTCAGTCTGTTCGACAATTTATTTATATGAGGATCCCATTGTAGTTTGGCGTCTAAAGTAATGCCCAAAAAGACAGTCGACTGCACAAGGTCCAATCTCTGTCCTTTTATAAATATGTCTGTAGTTACCGGGTTCACATTGGGTAACACGAATTTAATACATTTAGTTTTCTTTTCATTAAGTAATAAATTGTTAACAGTAAACCAGTTCACTATACTAGAGATAGCATTGTTTACCTCGTCATAATTTGATTGCTGTCTTTTAACTTTAAATATCAAAGAAGTATCATCGGCAAACAATACTAACCCATGTTTTGCTTTAACAAGGTAAGGTAAATCATTAATATATACTAAAAACAAGAAATGACCAAGAATTGAACCTTGCGGTACGCCCATACTTATTGAAGACCCAGGTGATCTTTTCCCATTAACATCGACCATCTGAACCCTATCTGTTAGATATGACTCCAGAAGGCCAAGTGCCTGATCTTTTACACCATAATGGCGTAACTTCCTGACAAGAGTGTCATGATGGACGCAATCAAAAGCCTTGGATAGATCGCAGAAGACACCTATTGCATCCATTGCGTCTTCCAGGGCATCAAAAATATTGTCGATTAGTTCAACACCAGCATCGGCTGTTGAACGACCCTTTGTGAAACCAAACTGAGCAATATGAATTAAATTATTGAAATAAAAATGACTTTGCAATTGATTAAGTATGAGTTTTTCAAATATTTTGCTAAGCGTTGGTAGTATCGATATGGGTCTAAAATTGGTGGGGTCTGATGTACTACCAGCTTTGAATAAAGGTATAACTTTACTTAGTTTCATCAAGTCAGGAAACACACCATTATCTATACATTGATTAAATATACAACAAAGGTGAGGTGCAATACAATCTACAATGGAACTAATAATTTTTACTGATAGACCATGGGCATCAGCTGTCTTTTTCATTTCCAGGGATTTAAACGCTTTTACAATGTCTTCATTATTTACGTGCCTAAATTTAAAATCTGTTTTACATTCCTCAAAGTTTTGTTTAAGTATAGATTCAGCAGCAGCAGGAGATGAATTTAAAGACTTGGTTGTTGAAACTGGAATGTCCGTAAAGAAATTTTCGAAAGCTTTTGCTACTTCTAGGTCTGTACTTAGCAATTGATTATCTATCTTAAGCTTGAAGTTATTATGTGTAGCTTTGGCCTTTCCAGTCTCTCTGTTTTTAATTTGCCAAGTCGTTTTCATTACATTGCTACTAGATTCAATTTTGTTTTTAATGAAATTAGATTTAGCTACGGAACAAACGCGTTAAAACATTTTTGAATAACTACGAACATAATCTAGAAAGGCCGTATTTTTGTTATATGATTTCTCTTCATAGAGTTCATATAATCTTCGTCTGCTCCTATGAATTCCAACTGTCGCCCAATCACTAAACAAAGCTTTGTTATTAACTTTTATAGTTTTTGATTTAAATACCGTATCATATTCATTTTTGACAAGGTTAAATACTGAGTTGTACAACAAATTTGGATCGTCACTGTATGGTATTTCCCATAGTTCATCTAAAATATTATTCCTGTAGTGTTCAAGCCGAGTGTCACTAACGGGCACACATGTAATATCCTCTTTTTGGTCCTTTTTTATTTTAATTTGAATATACCTATCTGACCAGAGTGATCAGAGGTTAATTTATTGATGACCGATTTGAAAATGGGCGTAATGTTAGTAAATATATATTGTCAATGCAGGTAGCAGATGTTGCAGTAATTCTAGTAGGCTCCAAAAGGCGACTGCGTCATCAGCATAGGAGCGCGCGCGACCATCTCTCAGCACTGATACCTGTACGTGAGTCACCATGAACTGTACAGCTTGTAATAAGCAGATAAGAGACAATGAGCTGCTTCAATGCCGAGCCTGTCGGGCAACATATCACTACCAATGCCTAGGTATAGATGACATATCTTATGTGGGTAATATAGGTACACTGAGGGAAAAATGGGAATGTTCCTTTTGCCAGAACATTACTAGGCGAACTCAAAGGAATGATAACACCCCTGTTCGCAAACAGATTGACACCACTGAGAATGACGGGACCACTAATTCCACTAATACCGCATATATTCTTAATATGTCAAATAATATGTCATGTGATGAGTCATTAAACGGCACTTCCTCCACGGCTGGGGAGGTCTCTAAACTCGATCACAGTTGCTTCATGGTCGCTAACTACCAACAGCAGCTACTACTCCCGATAACTACAGAGAGTGTGCCCATACGTGGGCCAGTAACTGTAGGAAATATGACCCTAGAAGAGTTCTCTGGTGTTTTGGACTCAAGATTGGCGGGTGTCCTGGACAAAAAATTAAGCGAGATATCGCTCGCTATGTCTAGGGAACTTAGTACAGCCTGTACACAACTTAAAACTGAATTTTTAGAGGCTACAGACACCATGGCAGTTAAGCTCAAAGCCATTGAGAAGCGAGTAGGGGATCTTGAAAAGGAGAACAAAAAGCTGCGATCGGAATTTGCCGTATTGGTAACTAGACAGGAAAGCGCCCCTCCACCATGCGCCACCTACTCCGCGTCGGCTAAAGCTACCACTGCCACCGCCGCCGCCGCCCCGCCTGCAGCCGCGGGGGGCCGAGTGGGGGCCTCCACGTCGGGGCCGCGTCTACCTCGCGATGACCGCCGTGTGCCACCAGGGATCCAGCCTAAGTCCGCCATCAGCCCTTGTGATACGGCCGAAATACCACTGCTGTCGGCACTTGGGGCCGAAGTAACACAAAACGAGGGGGATTGGACGACCGTAAATAGGCGTACCCGCCGTCGGCCATCAAATGTCATCAGGGGAACTGCGGCGCCTGGTTCTACAGTACTAGAAGCAGCTGAAAGAAAGTCCTACCTGCATTTATACTATGTGAAAGCGGGTACTGGGGTGGAAAGAATAGTAGAACATCTCAAAACTATCTGCCCGACGGATAGTTGTACTGTGGAAGCGCTTAAGCCGAGGGGAGATTACGCTTCATTCAAGCTGGGAGTACCATCCAAAAAAGTCGCCGACTACATGTCTGTTGAGCACTGGACTGAAGACGTGCATATAAAACCATGGCAGTCTGGGTTTCGAAAGTCGCAAGAAAAAACCCACCCACACTAAGCCCAGGTTCAAAACATGTACCATAGTGTACCAAAATGTTAGAGGCCTCAGGACAAAATTGGACCAATGCAAACTCAGTATGCTACAACTTGAAGCTGATATGTATGCAGTCACTGAAACGTTCCTGCTGAGTAGTATAGCGGACGCCGAGCTCATTCCGCCCGGGTACACGACGCTGCGCCGCGACCGCGCGCGCGACGCCGGCTGGGGGGGGGTGCTGCTAGCCGTGCGCGACTGCTACACCGTGCGGCAGCTACATGACGTGGAGGGGTGTGACGACGATGTGGAACTTATATTTGCGATTGTGTCTGATAACTATGTGAAATTTCTTTGTGTGGTAGTTTACATCAAGCCGGCATCTCCGGACTCACACTTTGCAAAAGTTTTTACAATTATCGAAAATGTAGTATCTAATTATAAAAATCTAGATAAAATTATTATTGGCGATTTCAATCTCAATTCTTGCGGGATAAACCCTTGTCTGCAATTTGAATATTTTATGCACTTCTGTAAACTTAAGCAGTTTAATACGGTCACGAATAGTAATGATGGTATACTAGATCTGGTGCTGAGTGACATGGGCATCGATCGGATCGATGTGTCTGGGGAGATAGAGCCGCTGACGTGGCCTGTGGACGGGTACCACCCGCCGCTGGAGCTGAGCGTGCGTTTCCCGCGGCCCGAGCCACACGCACTGCCACCGCCGCCGAGGGGCGAGTCGCCCAACCCACCCGACAGACCACAGTGGAACTTCCGCAAAGCAGACTTCACTAAGTTATATTCTTCCCTTGCCTCTCTTGATTGGAGTGACCTGTATACATCCGATGACGTCGATCGAGCCACTGATTTATTGTACGATAAGGTATATGCATGTATAGATGATTGCGTTCCAAATAAACAGCGTACAGGCGTGAGGACTCGGTATGTATACCCGAAGTGGTTCACGTCCGACATCATACGCAACATTAAGAACAAATACTTTCATCTCAAACGGTATAGAGCTGAGGGAAAAGAGTTTAATAAGGAAATGTTCCGTTATTATAGAAGTCGCGTGAAGTACTTAATAGACAAAACCTACTCGGAGTACATACGACTAGCTGAGAATGATATCAGAACTGACCCCACTAACTTTTGGAATTTTATTAGGGACCAACGGACGACGAAACAGACATGTGACGAATATGACTATGACGGCAAGACGGTGACGGGAGTGGATGCGGCCAACGCGTTCGCAACTTACTTCCAGTCAGTGTTCTTGCCAGACAGACCGACACTTGACGCTGACGCTGCCGAGCGGAGAGCTGGACCGGGCAATAGCTCGTCGCGTGTAGCGATTGACTGCATTACTGTGACTGACATACGACGTGCAGGGCGACGACTTAAACCTCGCTCCTCTACAGGGCCCGACGGTATTCCGCCTTTCCTAATCAAGGACTGTCTATCTGTACTGGAACTACCACTTGGGTACCTTTACAATTTAGCCCTAAAATCTGCAATCTACCCAAGGCGCTGGAAAACGTCGCGAGTCACGCCTGTGCTCAGGGGCGGCTCCGGGTCAGAAGTAGAAAATTACAGACCTATAGCCGTCCTCTCGGTATTTGGGAGGGTGTTTGAATCAATCATCAACCATCACATAACTGAACAAATACGCGGGCTATTATCCGACTGCCAACATGGTTTCCGCCCTAGTCGCTCAACACTAACAAACCACATCAACTTTGTAAACTACGTGACGTTAGCTCTGGATAAGTCCACACAGGTTGATGTGACGTTTTTCGACTTTAAGAAAGCATTCGATAGAGTTGACAATGACGTCCTATTGGAGAAGTTTGCATCCATAGGATTCACACCGAACTTAATACGGTTATTTGCGAACTACTTCTCCAATAGAGTTCAGTATGTGAGGGTTAACGGTAAGAGTTCCGAGCCCTATGAAACCTGCTCGGGTGTCAGTCAGGGTAGCACTCTGGGCCCCACTCAGTTTCTGATTATGATTAATGACCTTCCCAATGTCGTTGAGACGGCTGAGTGTCTGATGTTCGCGGATGACTTGAAGATATTCTTGCGCATAAGCAGTGAGGACGATATTGGGCGCCTGCAGAGAGATGTTGATAGAGTGGTGGAGTGGAGTGAATGCAACCACTTGGCGTTTAATAGCGCTAAGTGTAAAACCATGACTTTTACTCGATCTCGGTCACCGCTCCATCATGACTACACTATCGCTGGGGCTAGGTTTGTGAGGGTTACCCAAATACGCGACTTAGGACTATTACTTGACGCTGAGCTTACATTTAATGACCACATCCGGGAGACTTCTAGGAGAGCCTTCAGATCTCTTGGATTCGTAATGCGACAGACAATTCGGTTTAGGAACATTTCTACGTTAACCTCTTTGTACAATGCATTTGTTCGGAGTAAGTTAGAGTACAACGCAATCATCTGGGACCCACATGAAGCCAAATACACACTCATGCTGGAAAAAGTCCAAAGGAAATTTGCTAGACTTCTATACAAGTTTAAATATGGGTATTATCCCTACTTATTCCCGTCTCTATTTGTGGCGGGGATGGTGGGGGTAGACACCCTAGAGCTGAGGCGGAAGTTGTCTCTGTTGGTCCACTTCTATCTGCTCCTCCATAACAAGGTAGACAACCCGGTCGCACTACAAAGTGTTGTCCTTAACGCGCCGGCTCGGTACGCGATGTTACGATCGCGGCCGCTCTTCGCTACGGGTGTTGCTCGTACACAGCACGCTCGTCACGCGCCCACTTTTCAGGCACTGACTCTACTCAATGCCTGTGTTGCTCAGCACCCAGAATTAGATATATTTAATATGCCGCTCTGGATATTTTTTAAAATTGTGTATTTGTTTTTAAACAGTCGTGTGTAAGTCATATTGTAATTTATTATGTATTGTGTTTGTCTGTATTTTCAATTTCATTAATTGTACATTTTTTAGACAGTAATTTAGTGTTAACGCTCACATGTTTTGGTCGTAAGACTGTAAGTGTGAACCGTAACTTGCAATAAATCTTTTAAATCTTTTAAATCTTTTAAATCTTTTAAATCTTAAAAACAGATAGTTCATGTTGTGACATAAAAATAAAGATTTTAATCTAGTACAAATATTATTATCCTCTAACAGATTAACATTAAAATCACCACAAATTATAAAAAAAATGTTTTTATCGCTGATTTTAATCAACACTTCATCCATTTTCTTTTCGAATAAATCAAAGGATGAATCTGGTGGTCTGTATACGCTCATTACAATAAGTTGTTCAAGTTCAATACAGGCTATTTCCATGGTACGCTCAACAGACAGGCTCACTATGTCAACTCGTTCCTTATATTTAAAACTATTATTTACAAGTATTAAGGAGCCACCGCGATCAGCTGTTTTTCTGTTGAACGAACTAGCAACGTGGTGGTTATTAAAGTTGAACTTGAACTGATAACTCTTTAAAAAGTGCTCTGTTATACATAAAATATCAATATTATTACAGTTCATGAATAACTCAATTTCCAGTTCTTTACTTAACATGCCCTGTATATTTTGATGAACCACGTTTAAAATATTCTTACTTTTACATTTTTCATTACTAGTAACTTGATTTAATGGGCAAGATGAAGGTATATTTATACAAATATTAATATTACTGCCAGAGTTACTCTCTGTTGTCCTATGGGTTAATTTAAAGAGCTTGGAACAGATTCCAAGGAGTACATGTCATTATTAATACACTGCTCAATAGAAGCAGGCGTTTCATTAGTCAAAAACTTGACTGAGTTCAAAATAAAATAAGATAGTGACTGCGCTATCTGTTTTGTATAAAACCTAGATAGGTAATACCTATCCTTAGTCAAATAAAAATATTTTCCAATACAAATATTGGTGTCTATGAAATGAAATTTTTCAGTATGACGACATGTCAATGTGTGTATAAATGTATTATAATCATGTCTTATATGATTTTCATGTTGTGACAAAGATTGGCTGAAGGGAAACGCAAACAAGATTATTATATCTACATTTTGTAAAGAATTTAATTTGGAAATGTATTTAGTAATTAGTTTTTTAGATACATTTTCCCTTCTACCAATTAAAATAATTAGGGTGGTTGGTTCTAAAAACTGCGATGACAACACTTTGTTTAATATTTGTGAATATGTGGCGCCAGGCATACAGTTATTTAATATTGCCTGGCCCACGCGCTGACTAAGTTGTAAACCCATATTTTTTCCAAGTTCATCGCTATACATTATATACCTATCCTTTGTCCGAGAGAAGGAGGCGTTATTGATAACACTATTAGTATTCAAGTCGACTGACGGCGGCGCCTGGGTCAGTATCAGCTGTTCGGCCGGCTGCTTGGCGGGACACACGGTCGGCACGGAACAGTCCGCTGGAGCTTGTTTACAATCACAGATGTGATTGTCGGTCAAAGATATGAAAGTAATAATAAAAAAATAATAAAAATATTTATTCATCAAAAACTTGAACAGTAAAAAGTTACAATTAAAGGTACTTAGCTAAATAGATTGATACAAAGATAATGTGAACATCTGAGCCTGAGCTAGGTCTAAACCTGTATTTCAGGCTACAGCGCTCTTCCCTTAAAATATGTAAAGCTAGTTTATGGTACACAGAAAGAAACCAACAACAAAAATAGTAACATTTAAAATTAAAAACTTGTTGTACCTAAATTAGTAGTTATACTTATACAATTAACATGAAAAAATAATAATAAGAGAGTGGGTTAGTGAGTTTGTTTGTGAGTTTGTTTGTGAAGTATCATAATTATACTTACACATCTCCAACAAACTATTCATAGCCGACACATGTTCCTTAATTTCGTATTGTGCTGACTCATATTTACGTGTAATACTTTGTAATGATGAGTTTAAAATATGCATATCTGACTGGAGTCGCCGTGTGTCACATTCGTACTTTTCTGTAGTTTTTTCCAAACATAATCTACAATCATCGATTTCGTTAATTAATTCGACACGTTCCTTGCTACAATTTACATTTTTACAAAATATTTTATTTCTATTAGCTAGTTTTTGTGTTTTTTTTATATAATTATTCATATTTCTTTAATTTATTTTTACTACAGCTCATAGTGGTTACTGATTGCGATCTATTAGGACTATCACACGTGAGATCACAAGCTGTTAGGTCAATAGTTGGTATGCCAGTTTGGCTCATGACCTCATTATATAAGGCCCTGGTTGTAGCACTGTCTTGCTGTTCCTCCCGCTCGCTGAAAACTTGAAGCTCGTGGTGTGCCTCTGCAAGCTGTTGTTCAAGTGATTTTATGTGTTGCAATGCTACGTGGTGGACATCATGACACTTGTAAAATGAGTCGACTTGGTGTTGTAGTTCATCTCTCTGGGCACTGAGATCCTGGCATTGGATGTCCAACTCACTGAGCTCTTCTTTTAGCGCCGAATTTTTCTTAATTTGCTTTTCTATCTCCTCTTCACACTCATCTCGCTCTCGTAGAAGTATTTCACAAAGCTCTTGGCTCTTCTTGAGCTCCAGCAAGGTCGCTTTCAGCTTCAACTCCACATCGCGTGTGCTCATCTTGCTTCGTGTCAGCATTGCACCCTTTTTCGCCTGAAAAAAACCGCGAATAGGTGTCAGTGTATGACCGGGTGGAATACTAGCGAACACTAGGGAGTTTATTGCACAATGAAGGTGTTAAGTGTGTGTTTTTGTTGAATGTGGCAGAATGTTGCGTCTTCAACTTTGCTTCCGCTTTTGCCAAGTAAAGAGAGACAAAACGGTACCTGAGTGAGTGTACGGCAAGTGTTTCACTTATATGAAGGTTTATTTAGTTTGTTACGGGTGTGAAAGGTGAGATTATTGATATAAATACAGAAATAAAACGATACTTCCCCCGTTTACGTCGTTGCTATTTGAACTGATTTTGACAGTTCAATCGGCCGGTACAATCGGTCTTGTTTTTTCCAAAGCTTGTATGTTTGCACAGCTGTTTCTTATCTACACATTATTTAATCACTAATTACTACTTAAATTAAGTTTACTCGTGCAGAAAAGCAATTTTGACTAATTTTATTAAAATAAAAACTACAGAGCTGTTTACATCGTCAGCTATTCGGTCTGGGGTTGCCAGCCGAAGCAACGGAAGCGATTTTTAGTGGGAAATGAAGGCTCGAGAGGTCGTGGTTGGATGAGCTCTCGGGCATTCGTTGTCGGAAAATTGAAGTAGAATCATCTAAGTTGTTATTGTGTTGTGAATCTTCTAAATAATATATCTACTTATCAGGACAGTACTTAGTTTAATTTCCTGGGATTTCTAGAGGCTTAGGCCTTTAGTTCAGAAGTGGGATAAGAAACCAGGAATATTCAAAATATTCACACGTCCACTAGTAAGGTAAAAGGATAAACGTATCAATCAATACACGGAATTAAAGGTATGTTGACTTTTCTTTTCTTTTTGATTCGTTTAATGTTTGAAGTATAGTGATTCCAATTGAAATTGACGTAAGTAATGAAACATTTATTTTATTGTGAAAGTGTCAGATAAAGACCATAATATCTTTTGACGAGTAAATAATCAATTAAAGCCTCGATCACGAAGGTTTTCGATATCGACAAACGTTTTCGAGAACGCAGGAAGTTATACGCTATGTCATATAGAATAAGAATCACTGAAAATTTACTTTTCGGTAGTTTCCTATCGAAATTTGTTTCGTGATCGGGCTAGATCATAATTATCATCATCGGCAGCTTGTTTCCACCCACCGCTGGGTATAAGCTTCCTCCCTTTTGTGTTGATCAAGATATTAGTAATGATTTTTCTAACCTCAGTAATGGACTGTTTATATGGCTATCTGCACAAAAATCTGGTTTATAGATGAAAACCGCTTTTACTAATTGAAGTGGCAATACTGTTAGTGCAAAAGGGTCTAAATTTATTTAGTGTTTTAAACAGTCTTGCTAATCGACCAGCAAACGAGTAAATAAAGAGAACACAAAATAACTCATGTTTTAATTACAGAATAATATACGATGTCGAAAGATCGAACTCGTAGTCGTTCGCCCGCAACGCCGGAACGGAGTACGTGCGGTCGTAGCAGGGATCGGCGACAAGAGGGCCGGCGTAAGCGGCGTCACAGCGGATGTTCGAGACCACGACGCTCGAGACCACGACACTTGCGGCCACAGCGAACGCGATCACGCTCAACTGGTTCCAGTTCCAATGGTAAGCAATCACTGCGCGGTCGTAGTATGGAGAGGCGGCAAGCAGGTCGGAAACGGCGACGCAGCGGGCGCTCGCGAACGCGGTGCTCGCGGCCTTCGCGTGCGCGCCCACGTTCAGGTGATCGGTCGAAAGAGAGACGGCATCGGAAGCGGTCAAGCTCACCAGAACTATCCCGACGCAGAGCGTCGAATCATCAGGGGCAACAACGATATGACAGATCTCCAACAATCAAGCGGAGACGACGCCGCACTGTCAGTTCGTCCAATAATTCAGAAGACTCTCAAGCTAGTTACAGTAGGAAAGAACAAACAGTATTTTCGATTAAAGACGTTATGGCACTGTTAAAAACATTGCCCAATTCAAAACGACAGACTCAAAATCATTTTTCGATGAATACCAACGCGGTCCCCGAATTCGACCCAGCAAACAAAGAACAAAACATCGACGCTTGGTTGTTAAAAGTAGAGGAATGTTCTGCGTTGTATAAATGGTCGGAGACCCAAGTTATTCATTATGCTTTACCGAAGTTAGTGGGGGTAGCGAAAGTTTGGTACCAAGGTTTACCCTCATTGAATTTTAATTGGCCGGAGTGGAAAGAAAAACTCAAAAAGACGTTTCCTACCGTGCAAAACTATGCTCGATGATTGCAAGAAATGTTAGATCGAAAGGTTCGATATAATGAAACTTTGGAAGAGTATTATTACCATAAAATAAATTTATTAAATCGCTGTGAGATAACGGGAAAAAAGGCTATCGACTGTATCATATATGGGTTAGAAGACAAAGGGATGCGTTTGGGTGCACAGGCAGCGAATTATTCGCAGCCTGAGGATCTTCTTAGCTATTTTAAATCTGTCAAAGTTGAGGACACAAAAGATCGGCGCATACCTGTCTTTAAAAAAAGAAGTGACGCAACGAATGAAAATAATACGGTCAAAACAAGCTTAACAATGAGGTGCTTTAACTGCGATGGGGTAGGGCATCCAAGTTTTAAGTGCACCAAACCACTACTGACTTGCTCCATATGTAAGCGACTTGGACATCAAAGTAACAACTGTAAGAGATTAAATAGAAATAACATGAGCGATAACAATAAAAAAGAGTCAGGAAATCAAGTGTCTGAAGTGAAGTTAGCTGGCCAGTTAGACGAGAAGTACGTGTTACCTATTACAGTCAATGGTAAAGTTAAGACCTGTTATGTATTTCTCGGGAGTCAGTGTACACTGATGAGAGTGAGTGATAGTGATAAACTATAGTTCTACTTGCGAGGTTCCCACCTTGAAAGGGTTCGGTGATGCTTCTATTGAACCAATAGGAAAAGCGATAGTGGATTTGCAGGTGCAAGGAGTGATAGCTTCGATAGAAGTTCTTATTGTACCTGATAGTTTACTCAAACATCCTATATTATTAGGTCACACTTTTACCGAACAAGCTGGCATTGTTATCATTAAAACTGATGAGCAACTGATCTTACATAGACAGCCGCAGACTTTAAACTCTGGAAAACTTAAATTGTTCATAAACTCTGACTCTGAAATAAAACATATGGAGGCGTTAACAGTAAGAGCGGACAACGATGCCACTTGCAGGGTTTATGTGCGAGAATCGGTTAGAGCAATGGGTCCTAATAAGAGGTATTACATTCTTCCGGGTGTTTATGAAATAAATAATGGAATAGGATGCGTGATGGCTATAAGTTTGGGTTCAGAACCAGAAGTAAAGAAAGGACAATTATTAACAAGAGCTCATATCTATCATAAAAAGGAAACTTTTGAGGTTAATATTGTGGAACGAATAGAACGCATGGATTCTGGGACATTTGCTGATAATATTAAAACAGACCAAGACTTTAGTTTGGAGGACAGGAGGGAACTAGAAGTTTTACTACATAAATACAAGTGTTGCTTTTCTTCTAGCTTATTGGATTTAGGGCTTACTAACTTATGTGAAATGACAATTACATTAAATGACGTTACGCCTGTTGTCTACAGGCCATACAGATTAGCTTACTCTGAACGGAATAAAGTTAAGGAGATGATTCAGGAGATGTTAGATTGCGGTATCATTACTGAATCATCATCATCTTACGCAAGTCCTGTTCTGTTGGTTCAAAAGAAAACGGGTGACCAAAGATTATGCATTGATTATAGGGCTTTGAATGCTAAGACTGTGAAAGAACATTATCCTATGCCTCGGATAGAGGATCAAATAGACCAACTGGGGGGAAATAAGTATTTTATCACACTTGACTTAGCTTCTGGTTATTATCAGATAGCAATTGCTCCTTCGTCTCAGGATAAAACGGCATTTGTCACTTTAGATGGCCAGTATCAATTCACGCGTATGCCCTTTGGTTTGGCTAATGCGCCATCCGTATTTCAAAAAACGATAAATAAAATGCTTAAAGACGTTAAAAATAATGAAGCTTTTGCGTTCATGGACGATATAATAATACCGGCAAATACTATCAAAGAGGGCATGGAGCGATTGGAAACTGTTTTAAAACTCATTAAAGAAGCAGGCCTAACCCTAAAGTTGATTAAGTGCCACTTTTTCTGTACTAAGATAGATTATCTAGGCTTTGAATTATCCATCGAAGGTGTGAGGCCAGGTCAGCGAAAGACAGATGCTGTAGAAAACTTTAGACGTCCTGGTAATCAACACGAGGTCCACCAATTTATAGGACTGGCTAGCTTTTTCCGCAGATTTGTCAAGGATTTTGCTATAATGGCGAGCCCTCTGACGAAGCTGCTGAAGAAGAACGCTAAATGGGAGTGGAATCAGGATCAAGAGAAAGCTTTTACGACTTTAAAATCAGAGATAATTAAACGACCAATACTGGCGTTATATGATCCAAACGCCAAAACTCAAGTCCACACAGACGCATGTAAAACAGGCATAGCGGGGATTTTATTGCAAGAGGATGATCAGGGTCGACAACGAGCTGTAGCCTACTATAGTAGACAAACAAGTCCTGAGGAACAGAAATATCATTCCTTCGAATTGGAAACACTGGCGGTTGTTGCCTCGTTGAATCGTTTCCGGGTATACGTTCTTGGAATCAAATTTATCATAGTCACGGATTGCAACGCTATTAGGACAACCCTCTCAAAGCGAGATGTCATACCACGAATTGGGAGATGGTGGCTACAGTTGCAAGAATATGACTGTACCATCGAATACAGGCCTGGTACTCGGATGAGCCACGTAGACGCTCTAAGCAGGAATGCTGTTCCAATGATTGTCGAGCCAGAGCCTGTCTTCGATGATTTAGCCATAGAAACCGAGGATTGGTTATCTACTATGCAAAACGAAGATGATGATATTTCATATATTAAACAAACACTAGACGATTCGGACACACCTAAAGTAGCAGAGATACATCAGAACTATAAGTTGAAAAATGGCAAAGTGTAGTCGATGGCCAACTAAAATGGGTGGTTCCAAGGGAGTTAGATGGCAATTGCTAAAGAAAAACCATGATGAGCTTGGACATTTTGGAGTCGAGAAGACGTTAGATAAAGTTAAGTCTCTTTATTGGTTTTCCGGAATGAACAAGTTCATCAAGAGGTATGTGCAGTCGTGTCTCGAATGCTCTTACTACAAGACGCCTAGTGGAAAAAGACAAGGGTTTTTACATCCAATCCCCAAGATAGAAGAGCCATTTCACACTATACACATGGATCACTTAGGACCATTTATAAAAAGTAGAGCCAAAAATACATATCTTTTGGTCATTATTGATGCTTACACGAAATACATCAACCTTTACGGAGTTAAAAATACTAAAACGAAATCAACGATAAAAATACTAAATCAATACTTTAGTCTATTTGGAGTTCCTGCTCGACTGATAAGTGGTACATCATTTACAAGTAAAGGATTCAAGGATTTCGTCCAAAAATTAGGAATTAGGCACGTTCTGAATTCCGTAGCCACACCTAGAGCGAACGGCCAGGTAGAGCGATACAACCGCACTATTCTGGCCTCTTTAGCAGTAAAGAATCACAATTGTAAAGAAAATTAATGGGACAAACATTTAGAGGAAATACTGGGACTGAATACAACTCTAAACAAAGCCTTGGGTAAAAGCCCTGCAGAAGTTTTGTTTGGATTAAGACTAAGAACAAAAAGTAACGGTGTAGTCGCTTCGCTATTGGAAGTAGGAAGTGGTGGTCATGGTGGATCTTTAGAAGCCATTAGAAGTGAAGTAAATGTTAAAATAAGTAACGAACAGGAGAAACAAAAATCTCGATTTGACAAAAGTAGGAAAATGGCTGCAAAATATAATGTAGGTGATTTAGTTCGAATTGAGCGAGACATTTGCAGCAATAATGGAAAATCCAAAAAACTTCTACCAAAACTGCAAGGACCGTATAGGGTGGTAAAAGTATTGACTAATGATCGGTATGTAGTTGAAGACACGCTTCTTACGCGTAAAAATAATAAAAGATATGAGGGTGTTATCTCGGTGGATAAAATACATCCTTGGATGGCTTTTAATCAGGAATATCTGGCCGATTCTAACGAAGAAATTTCTGATGAAAATGGGGAGGTTAGTGATGAACATAACGGTGCATAGATCTTGAGTCTAGGATGATTGAATTGAGTAATGAATAACTGAATATACTAAGGAGAAAGATTTAAGTTATGAAATTGATTATTATTATTTTTGATTTAGTTGATATGATGTTGAGTTGATCTACACACAATGGAGTCTTACGACAAATGGGAGTAAGTTAGATTTAATGGAATTTATTTTGTTGATTGGATCTACACACAATGGAGTCTTGCGACAAATGGGAGTGTGTTAGATTTAATGGAGTTAATTTTGTTGATATTATGTTGATTTGATCTACACAGAATGGAGTCTTACGACAAATGGGAGTGTGTTAGATTTAATGGAATTTATTTTGTTGATTGGATCTACACACAATGGAGTCTTACGACAAATAGGAGTGTGTTAGATTTAATGGAATTTATTTTGTTGATATGATGTTGAATCTACACACAATGGAGTCTAACGACAAATGGGAGTGTGTTAGATTTAATGGAATTGTATCGGATTATGTCTGATCATTAAAATGGCTGTATCGTGTGTGCTTTTAAAACAGTGTATCGTTGTGAATTAGAAATTGATCTATTGTATTGTTAAATTAAAAAGTTTAGATCATGAACTTTGTTCAAGATTTGTATATATGTATATTAATGTCTGGTTAAATTGATGGAACAATTTAAAATATGGAAGATGGCCGAACGAATTCGGTACTTATTTACCTAATTATTAAGACCATTGAAATGAAAAATGTATCAAGTGAAACGTAAAATACATATTATGTTTGTTTTATGTAATTCTAGAAGTATTGTTATGAATTTACTTTATAATAGGTACAAGTAAGTAAAGTAGGTAATGTGAAGACGCATGCCAACTTATAAGCAATATTTTTTTTTATATATAAAATTGTGTTTTGAGCTGTTATTTATTATTGAATAACGAGAGGACTCGTATTTGAAGAATGGCCGACTGTAAGTTTTTTGAACAATTTTTGTCTGAATTCGGTTGAGATTTCATATGGTAGTTAATCCATAAATGAAAATACTATATTTTTAATATTACTGGATTATTTCCATGCTTAAATAATTATGTTTGTAGTTATTTGTTAATGTGGGGGCAAATGTTTGTTTGATGAGAACGGATGTTTGTACCCTAGTCATGGTTGTTTATCTATCTAAGTATAATATTTCTCTATATAAGTATATATATCGTTTTCTAGTACCCAAGATACAGGGAATCCTAGTTTGGGGCTAGATCAATGTGTGTAAAAGGTGTCCAAGGTATTATTATTATTATTATTATTAATCTTGTTAAGAATTTATGAATTATGTGTTCACTTCCTGTTGCCAAAATGATTATTTGTCAAAGAATGTCATATCCGTTTCTGTAATCCATTTAATTTAAAAAAAAGAGAAGACGTGACGATTTCCGGTTCGAGCTGTCAGAATAAAATAAATAAATGTTGGTGGAAACGGAAATCGTCAGGCGTAAAGTAAATATAAAATGGGCGGCGGAAGTTGCTTCAGCGAGGGAAAATAATTATTGCCGAAGCAACGGAAGCGATTTTTAGTGGGAAATGAAGGCTCGAGAGGTCGTGGTTGGATGAGCTCTCGGGCATTCGTTGTCGGAAAATTGAAGTAGAATCATCTAAGTTGTTATTGTGTTGTGAATCTTCTAAATAATATATCTACTTATCAGGACAGTGCTTAGTTTAATTTCCTGGGATTTCTAGAGGCTTAGGCCTTTATTACGTAGCAGCGCGCGTTTGTAAACGGACGACGCCGTTTGTAAAATGCGGAATCAAACAAATTGCCTGCGACATGGATAAGTTATTGTAAATGTACTTGGTACCCCTATTGACAAGCTATCGGTAGTTGGTTATGTATGTCAGAGGAAAATTTACTGTCATGAGACTGTCATTGGCTTGAGGGCAGCTTCGAAATATCGTATCACAACTACCTATTCTATTTCTATTTAAGCCCGACCTCTCACGATACCTAGATGCTAAGTAAGTAAGTAAGTACATACGTATCCAAAGCTATACTGCAAATTGTCGTTTTATCAGGGATATGTGACATCACCAACTCAGCAATTCCGATCTACAGTTTCACTTAGTAAGCGACAGCGAAGCAACCTGTCGCGCCGCTCTCACGACACGACATGGCCCGAGGCGGCGCGACTGGCATGACGTGACCGGAACGAGTAGAGCCAGTATGTGTGGAGATACCAGAATTAACTTAATTAAATTAACTCTAAAGCCACACTTACAACCGAATGTGACACAACACAAACCCAGTGGGACACAACCCAGGCTACATAAAAAATAACTCTTGAATTCACAGTGACATCTATAGGAGACATGAAAAATCATTAAAACAAATGAAACATTTTCATTAAATGGAATTGGGAATTGACGGATTAACTGTCTATACTTATACATGTCACTATTATTAAAACATGTTTTGTATTGTACCGGTAGAGGTTTTGTCAACTTGAGCAGAAATATATTTTTCAGCCTTCTAACCTCAAAACAGCACCTTCGCCGCTTGATTTTGTGTTCTCAGGCGGAAAAACTATATTCGTAACTCGTTCGAAAAGGCTTCTTTACTAACCTCGCTCCGACCCCCGTACCGTAGACTTTTCGGTTCGTAAATGTAACCCTTTGCGAACTCGTCAGAAATGTACTATTTTTCCCAGCTTACTTGGAAAAATTCTTACAAAAATATGTTTTGGCCATGGCTTTTGGGTTTACATATGGAGATATCCTATATTGATGGAACCGGAATGAACATGACCCGAGAAAATGATATTTTGTTACTTGTCAGCTGATATAAAAAATATATACAAGTGTTTGGACACAAACAAAAACTTGGAGAGTAGAGGGGGTTGTAGTGAAAACATTCATGCTTGAAAGGACAGTAATCAAAAATACACTGTATTCTCTTACTTTGAGGATTAATAATTTAATAACTTTCGAAGACCATACAAAGACATTTCAAAGACATAACTTTATTTTTTGTTTAGTAGTTGTTTGAACTTGGGATTTGTTTAAAAATACTACTAATCTAGACGCATAGGAAAACATGTTGTGTACAACTGTTTTATCAAATAATAAAAATATTATGGGTATATAAGTGAAAGATTTTGGGAATTTTTCTGCGGAAACTTTAAAAATTATATCTCAACTACTGTGTAACTGAGGACCAAATTTCAAGAAATGTGCTCACAACAACTCCTTCAACTCCCCAAAATAAATTTCGCACCATACTCCAAACACCCAGTACATCGAGTTTTGACATAATAGCCACCGGTTTTTTTTTGGACTAGCTACATACGGCTGAACACGATTCTACTCGGTGACACCCATTTAACCACCCAATTTTCTCCCTACCCACTAACATATTTTTGTTTTTTTATAGAAACAGAGAAATTATCTACATTAAATTCTCTACAATACGTAATACGTAAATTTACAAGTGTAAATACAGAGCCACAATAATTCTGGTCGAAACTGTGAAATCTTTATGCTCCTTCTATTTTTGCGGTAAAACTTAATTTATCGAGAATGGGTCGAAGCTGAGACAAAATAGCCAGGAAGCGAATTAATGTTATATACATTTACCCACAAATCAGTATCCTACTTGTCGTCGTACAAGAAGATTGCTGCTCGCAGCAAAGCCGGCACGGAACTTTTCTTGTGAGAGCACTGACCGTTTTTATACTCAGATGGTGATTGATGACGCTGACTATACCTCGCGCCACGAATTAAGAGCGCTGGGAGACGTTGGCGGGAATTACTACACATATGTACAGGTATTGAAAAGTGACTGCTTCGCATTCAAGGCCACCGCTCATAACTCGTGTCGCGAGGTATACTAGGCTAGACGGGATGACGACGGATGTTAAGCAAGTGTAAGGGGGCGATTTAGGGGGTGACACCGCGCAGCATCGTGTTGAGAGGGGTCTAATTAGTCTAAAAAAAAAAGAGTTTCACCTAATGCTGTTAACTCAAGGAAGGAGACGACTTTTGAGATTTTCCCATAGATAGTCCATTTTTAGAATGGTGACAAATGGAGAAAAGGTGGTATAACACGGCCACAATATTATTAATATTTTCACTTGGTTTGTGATGGCCTTTGCTATAACTTTGTTGATATTTTTTGGAGCATTTCAGCTAGTACATTTTTATAGCAGGCAGTTTTATGGCTACTCCGTAGACACTTCTTTCATGTTGAAGGGCGAACGTCAAGAACGGATGCGATTAGCATCAGCAGATATTGGTCTGAATGCTTGGCACGTATGGAGCCATGTCATGAGCTTGTCCGATCCATTCTGACCGCGCCGCCCCAGGCATGGTATAGGGACGCAAGAGTAGAGAGTTTGCGGGAATTTACTTGACAATAGAGAAGTTTAGCAGTCAATAGTGAGCAAATAATATTGGGGTGAGAGAGGAAGAAATGTTATTTTCGGTACATTTTTTTTTACTGTCCTGCTTGCCGTCGCCCTTTTATTTTATTAAAAAGTGAAGGGCTAAGTTATACGCTTAATCTTCTAAGTCTAGACTTAAAACTTCGTCTATTTCAGCCATAAATAAAAACGCTCACTCAGATCAAAAATTCAATAGGTACCAAATTTATTCCCAGTGTAATCCTCCCTACTATGACTCCTCTATGTGCCTCAGGGTACACCATGTTCAAGTAGGGATCTCACTGGCCCCACTATGATGAAATCACCACAGATATTAATGTCTGGCAGGGTGAATGTTTTTTAATGTCACATTGTATAAAATTACTACCCATGAAGCTGCGTCAAAGTAATTGTAAATATCCAATAATAAGTACGGTAAATACAGCAATAACTCATGAATCAAGACATTCTGATTACTTACCGACTAAAGTCTAGAATATCAATCTTATCCCTAGGGCTGTGAACCCCGACAGTAGAACATAGAATGTCACCTTCAGCTTACTTTTAGAATAATAGGACTTTAAAATTAAAAAAGGCTCCAAGCCGATGTATAGAGGACTAACTCAGCAACATAACTTAATATTTTTGTAAAGACTAAATAAATAAAAAATATGTTAAATTCTGGTGCAAAAATTCCACTAAAAAGATCGTGAAAAACAGATTTTCTGATTACTTTGGGAGACTTTTCTATTGTGTAAAAATAATCAAATTACTTTTACACGTCAGCGTATTCAAGCTGACACTCCTGATCAACATTTAGCATAAATAAAGTTTTTATACTTCTATTTTGCTTACCTTGAGACTAATAAAAGTCTGTGATGGCCTTTACTACTTATTTTTACTTTTTAACAAATAATTGCAAGTATTAGCTATACTGCTTCTGTCGGCCGCGCAGCGAGCGAGAGTCAGGGATATCATGGCTTTGAGTGACCGCCAATTTTGATTGGTCGGCTGTGAATACGGGCCTTGCTTACCCTGTACGCCGAAGTAAAAACCAATTGGCGTATTTGCAGCTCCCTACTAAATATATAACGAGACCATTACCGAGTTTCGTTTTATTTGCACACCTGGAATAACTCCCGTAAGTGTTAAGTGGGAAACAGTCTATGGCGGTGTCGTAAACAGCTGCAAATGAGTGGGATTCGCGCTAAGCGGTTTTTGTCACGCACGCGGCTATACTATTGGTAGCGAAGGATCTTATATTGTAATGAATAAGGGTCCTTTTAAGTTCATAAAATTTAGACGGGGCGTTCCGGAAATCTCCGATAAGGGGAGGTTTGCTGACATTTAGAAACTTTTTAGGCCTAGGTTGCGCTCGTTTAACACCTTTACACATCTGGTTTATTTATCTAGTCTTAACTATTTTATATTATTTTGTCAAAGTAAGCGTAGTATTCATAAATCTTATCTATCCATCTTTTACTCAACTATATTTGTACTAGGTATAGTATGCATGTCGTGTATTGTATCTATGTACCTCCTATAGCCTTAACAAACAAACTGATTGAGATAGAGCAATACAAAGCTCTGAGGGATTTCGTGAATGATATTCCATATGACTGAGTCGATATTATCTATATATGCGTATCCGTTTGGACTGATAAAGCTGATAGACTGATTGGAATCTGTCATTCGGTGTATCGATTTCATCCATTTAATATAATCGATATTACTTACAACTTACAAGGTATGCATCTACTCTACTAGTTTCACAAACACTCTCACAGCGTGCATCTATAGAGTTCATGAATAATGTTTAATAACCTTCCCGCCCACGTAAGCACTCCCTTCGTATGAACGATGACAGATTACATAAAACTCCGCTGACTCGCACAAGCACACCTAGGTTGATAATTTTTTTGTGTGTTTACATGAGTACGATTTTTATCCTTCAGGTACCTTACTAGACTTTCCATACAATAAGTAAATATATTAAATCGTGTTGAAAGGAGGGAGAATTGGGCGAGGAGTGGCAAGGACTCAATAATAGATACAAAATATGTTGTATTAAGACTTTTTCTTTGCTCGCTTCGAATTGCTTCAGCAAGATTACTATTTTATGTTGCCTTTCGACTTTCCCACTGCTGAGCAAACGTATATTTATGTTTACTTTTTGCATGTTTGATAATGTATGTACGTATATTTAGTCTACATCTTTTTTATCAATAAAAAAATACTAATTTCTTTGTGTGTTCTTAATAAACACTTATAAAATATCTTCAGTTAGTGATTGATTATTTTACTTTACGAGTGTAGAAGAAGCAATTTCACGAAGAAGTTAAAAGATTGTGATGTTCTTTTATAACAACGTAAGGCGTACATCCGGACCGACAGCGGCACCCTGCCTATAATAATTTCATAAGCAGAAGTACATTAAAACACGATTCAAGCATCCTTAACTTCAAACGAAAGTTAAATTCAAAATCAACTGCCGAGATACCTTCAAGGAAATCAAATTATGCTTGCCACCGTAAAAAATGGGCCAATTTTTGCAGGTTGATTCAATTGTCTTATCTTTTACCGAGGTCTTCTGTTATTAATTGACTTTTGCAGTCATTGGGGCCGTAGGTATTTACTGATTTCGTATTTTACATTTATCTGTATTTACTAAGCACTATCTTGTTCCGCATGCAGCAGAATCACGCACACATAGAACATAATGCACAACAGACGCAATCATAGTTTGGGTTTTAGTAGCCCGCATTTATTACTCCACAAACTTAGTGCTTTAGTTTCAATAAGTACCTTCTTAAAGTTGAAAAGAATCAGTCAGAACTCTGAACATTTTTTTCAACGAAAACAACGCATCGTCTGTTGACTTGAAATAATTGTTATCACACAAACAAACTCTTCAGCTGAAATGTTGTACACGAAAGTCTGACAAAACAGTATTTATTATGCAAGCGACGACTTTGTAGTTTCGCCAGCTTCACCCGAGTGCTGAAATCTTAACATTGTTTAGAGATTTGTTGAAGAATGAAGCTTGAAACATGATTATTATTTAGGCTTTAGTATTGTGTTTTGTGAACGTCACTGCTGCGTTGTTTATCAACATTTATACCAACTGTGCTAAATATTACTATTTTTAACTAACCACTTTTAACCAAACACCGCGATGTTTGATGAATGGATGATGGAATATATTCACTCGTCCTTTTCATATTGGAAAACTCTTTAGAGAATTCTCAAAAAGCAGGCGATAAAAATAAATCTCAAGCGAAATCGGACGACCCAAAAATCGAGCCTGAAAACCTTAGAATGATGCTTGGAAATTAATGTGGCATGAAATTACGTGTTTACCTACATGTCTAGTCAACGGGAAAATTGGCATCAGGGTTCTCATGTGGGCCTGTTGCAGACAAAAAGGATCGGCGTTTGACAGTTGACTAGAGCGAAATGTGGGACATTCTATTTCTGAAGGGGAAATTCGCCAGTGCGAAATATTCAGACTTTTACCGAGATATCACCAGTGCTAGACAATGATGACTGTTCTTATGAGGTGTAAAAAGATATCGTTATACTTACATAATTGTAAAGAACTTCTAATACCGCTGATAACATAGTTAATTGGTTTTATTCTATTTTACTCATTTACTAGCTGATGCCCGCAAGTGCGTGATTTTTGGAATTAATAAATAACGTTCTTAAAAATACTAAAAATCCCGTCTGCACTAAGTAGGTAGGTAGTGGTAGTCGGTTTTTTAGTATTTTTAATTACGTAAGGTATTTATTTCCTGCTTTTTAGTACAAAATTACGAAAAATCTTTAGATGCTTTTTAACGAATGTGTATTATTCATAGCTTGTGTAATATAGGAATATGTTTCCGTACTCGACTTGTAAAGCCCTTCATTTTGATACCCCCTCGAGGATCTTGAAAAATGATTTTTAGCCCGCACACGAAATCTGCCAATTTGGTTTTATTCTTATTTAATGTACTCAGTGATACTTGCGCTACCAAGACTAACCTAATGAAGTATTATTTATTGAAATCGTTTCAGCTGTTGAGTAGTTACGAGACAATCTAGGAACAGACATACATATAAACATACATGTTAAACACATAACCCTCCTTTTTTCGCTGCGCTGTCGTCGGGTAAAATTGGACTGGCCAGCTTCCTTTGTCAGTAACGCCAACGAACATTTCTCAGGTCTTTTTAGTCGGTTGAATTTTCATCGAGTTAAAATACACACGTAAGAGCATCCGCAATAATAACCGGACACAAAACACCAACGTAAAACGAGAATAAAGCGAAACCCAATCAAAAAGCGAGGGCACAATCGAATAAACTGTAGCAGTGGCACTCTTAGCTACTGCCTACGTGGTAGAAAATATAATCTGTGTAGTGTTGTTGACATAGCCGTGCCTGGGTATTATTGATGGGCATAATTTATCGCTTTTCCCGGCCGCCGTTGTAAGGGGAATGGGAACGGAATCACTGCGGAGGTAGCGACGACGACGGTAACGTGAAAATTTATGATTAGCCGTGGAACTTTTGATGACTACAAATTTTTCAAAAGGGTCCCCTAAAAATTTACTCCGGCCAAGTTTCCTTACGTCCCCTGTGGACTGGACGCGTTTGTCATACTAATAAGAAATCTATTTTTTGTAATACTTGATGCTCAGGGTATCAAGCAGAGAAGAAAATAGAACTTCTCTTCTGTACCTCATGTATTAGGTTGATATGAATTAAAAATAAATGTGTCGTCTCCTGTTAAACTGAAAGGTACCATAGTATAGAACAGACATATAACGACATACAGGTAGTACTGAAATGTTATTTTGGCTCTACAGCTACACAACACAGCTGGGTGTTTTTATTTCATATTGTTTTTGAGAAATGTATCCGAATTGCATCAGGCTCTAGTATAATGCCAGCTACCTATCATATTGATCTTCGGTTAACCAGAATACAAATACTTGCAGGTTCTGACGTCATGTTCGATAGATTTAGCTCGATGCCATATTAGTCCACAAATCTGAATGAAAAATAACATAGTTTTTATTAATAATATTAATACCTTGGACACTATTTACACACATTGATCAAGCCCCAAACTAGGATTCCCTGTATCTTGGGTACTAGACAACGATACACATACTTATATAGATAAATATTATACATAGATAGATAAACAACCATGACTAGGGTACAAACATCTGTTCTCATCAAACAAATATTTGCCCCCACCGGGACTCGTTAATGTTATATTATGTGCAATTCGATGCTTTGTGAAAGTATGCCACCTTTACTTTATTTTTGGTATCCTTCGTTCAGTGAAAAAGATATTTGGCGCGGTCTGTAGACTAACAAGGCACAACATTAAAAAGTGAACGAGGTTGAAATGTAAGTACAAGTAATTTAAAAAATATAAGTATAACTTTAAGAACAAACTCATTAGTTTAATACTTTAGCTACAAAGATATGGATTTTAAATTTTGGTGCCGCATAATACCAGCTTAAGTTTATGGCACAGTGGTTTAAATGACAAAGTGTTCTCTAATGGCTACTCGTGTATTTAGGAACTACCTCTAACTGGCATCTGACCATAAGTTGCCCTTGCCACAAGTGAACATGTCAAATATATTCGCTCATTCCACCTGTCTAGTATAATTAACATTTTCTATGATGAACTTTCAAATAATAATACCTTGGACACTATTTACACCACAGACATCGAGAGATAGGCCCTTGGCGCTAAGCTTGTATCGGAACCAGTGTCGCCAAAAACTAAGAACACGCACACATCTATACCACTCATACATCAATCATTCTGCTTTTATTGGTGAGTACAATGTCATGCACCTATCGTTCGAACACACCCACACTACCGCAGGTACACTAGCTAGCCGAGCTAGTGTTGGGACATTGCAAGGACAGCTTGTTTCATTGATCGATTATAATTTATAGACAGCGGTATCTATCCCGGGTTAAAATAAAATAATGCATTGTTTGTTAATATGACATATTTAATATACAAGCAATACCTATTACTATGTATACAGGCTGTAACACATACGGGTGCTGAAAAGGGTTGTTTGGGACATGATTTTGAACAACTTTCTCAATGAATCTGTTTTGATCAGAGCAACATTATTTTTTATTTCCACATACAAATTAGCTGACCACTCGGCCCCAAATGTACTGAAAAGTAAAAAATAATGTTGCTCTGATCAAATTATTTTAATAGAGAACGATGTTCAGAATTATGTCCTTAACAACCGCCTTTCAGCATATATATACGTCGCGCGTGGGCAGTAGTCACTTTTCAATACCTGTACATATGTGCAGTAATTCCCGCCAACGTCTCCCAGCGCTCTTAATTCGTGGCGCGAGGAATAATCAGCCTTATCAATCACCATCTGAGTATAAAAACGGTCAGTGCTCTCACAAGAAAAGTTCCGTGCCGGCTTTGCTGCGAGCAGCAATCTCCTTGTACGACGACAAGTAGGATACTGATTTGTGGGTAATAGTATATTGTTAACCAAGGGTTGAAAGCCACCCATGTCGAGTTCGTTCGAGCGCCAATAGTTCGAGACTGAAATGGCTGGCTTCCGACCGAGTTAAACACTCTACTTTTCATTTCGAATAATAGGAAATTAAACAACAAACACCAAAGACAACATCAAATTAAAAAAAAACATTTATTACAAAAAAAATACCTAAAGTTTGTAGTCGGACATGACAAGGAGCAGTTACAACCACTTGAGTTGAACCGGTTTGAATTTAACCGGTTTAATTTCGTTTTTTTTTTTTAACCGTTTAATTTTTGTAAGGGTTCCGTACCCGAGAGGTGCCAAACGGGACCCTATTACTGAGACTTCGCTGTCCGTCCGTCCGTCTGTCTGTCTGTCTATCACCAGGCTGTATCTCATGAGCCATGGTAGCTAGACAGTTGAAATTTTCACAGATGATGTATTTCTGTTGCCGCTATAACAAAAAATACAAAAAAACAAAAGAAATTTAATATTAAGGGGGGATCCCATACAACTAACGTGTTTTTTTTTTCGGTTTTTTTATAGATAATACGAAGGAACCCTTCGTTCACGAGTTCGACTCGCACTTGGGCGGTTATTTTTATTAGTTTACATATTCGTTACATTTGAAACCCCGTACTATTAACATTTTCATGCTGCTGATTCCCAAAAAAATCATAACTTTTTTTATTTTTAAATTTTTCGTAAAAAGAAAAAAATATATACATACAATTTCTATAATCTATAAAATTTCAAATTATAGTGAATTTTGTCAAAACCGGTGTTTTGACACCCAAAACATATACATAGCCCTAAAACTCACGACACTTAAGGGAATTTAAGTATATACTTATCAGATTTTAATTCATAATCGTAAATTATAGTTGTAAGTTTAAGCGCTACGGGAAAATTTAGGTTGTTAAAACACGCGTATTGACTTTTTGAAGGATATTTTGAAAAAAAATAATTAAATGTTAAATTTTTTGGAGAAAATTGAAAAAAACCACGAATTTTTAGTTTTTTTATATATATATTTTTTTGCTATTTTTATATTTTTATTTTATAGATTATAGAAATTGTATGTATATATATTTTTTTCTTTTTACGAAAAATTTAAAATTAAAAAGGTTATGATTTTTTCGGTGGCTGTTTAGGTTATTGCCATTGGTCATTGCTTTTTTTAATACTTTTCAACCCTAGGGGTGACAAGGCTCACTTTAAGCCCACTATTCAGATAAACAATGACCTACTTTCAGAGTATGAGAGATGAAAATGTATACAACATTAATTCGCTTCCTGGCTATTTTGTCTCAGCTTCGACCCATTCTCGATAAATTAAGTTTTACCGCAAAAATAGAAGGAGCATAAAGATTTCACAGTTTCAACCAGATTTATTGTGGCTGTATTTACACTTGTCAATTTACGTATTACGTATTGTAGAAAATTTAATGTAGATAATTTCTCTGTTTCGATAAAAAAAAAATATCAGTGGGTAGGGAGAAAATTGGGTGGTTAAGTGGGTGTCACCGAGTAGAATCGTGTTCAGCCATATGTAGCTAGTCCAAAAAAAACCGGTGGCTATTATGTCAAAACTCGACGTACTGGGTGTTTGGAGTATGGTGCGACATTTTTTTTGGGGAGTTGAAGGAGTTGTTGTGAGCACATTTCTTGAAATTTGGTCCTCAGTTACACAGTAGTTGAGATAAAAAAATTAAAGTTTCCGCAGAAAAATTCCCAAAATCTTTCACTTATATATACCCATAATATTTTTATTATTTCATAAAACAGTTGTACACAACATATTTTCCTAAGCGTTTAGATTAGTAGCATTTTTAAACAAATCCCAAGTTCAAACAACTACTAAACAAAAAAGAAAGTTATGTCTTTGAAATGTCTTTGTATGGTCTTCGAAAATTATTAAATTATTAATCCTCAAAGTAAGAGAATACAGTGTATTTTTGAATACTGTCCTTTCAAGCATGAATGTTTTCACTACAACCCCCTCTACTCTCCAAGTTTTTGTTTGTGTCCAAACACTTGTATATATTTTTTATATCAGCTGACAAGTAACAAAATATCATTTTCTCGGGTCATGTTCATTCCGGTTCCATCAATATAGGATATCTCCATATGTAAACCCAAAAGCCATAGCCAAAACCATGTATACCATTTCTGTAAAATCCTGTACAGTACAATACTACATATTGACTATAAAATTGAAAATATTTCGTAAGAACTTGCCGTTTTGACAATTTAAGCGTAACATTTTTTGCTAAGTAATGCAGTCTTATATTAGTATATTTTTCCAATGGGTTTTGTTCGAATTGGTGAAAATCTATTACTTTCTACCGATTCAAAAACATAATTCTCACTATCACTATCCCCATCACTATACTTCGTCTCTGCGTGCGTGTAACAGTTCGCCTCCGTACCTCAATGCATATTTTTGTTTATATATGTGTGAAATATTCATTGCGTGTTAGCTTGGCGATACGTAGTGAAATAAAGATACAAAACAAGCAATGGATAATAAACCTAGCGAGAACAACATGACATTGTCACTTTAATGATCAATTGGTGACGAATTTTTCGTGAATGATTTATTTACGTAATAATGCTTATTTCTTGTGTTTTAAAAATAAATAATATTAGGAATGAGACTTACAAGTGATATGTTATTCCGCCGTTCTTGGAATTCACAATCCCGTTTCTATTTCTGCACGTAAGTATAACACAGGTCGACATTTTTGAAAAAAAAACGGAAATGAATTCGTCACTGCGGTCGCCCGGCGACCGACTACTGAGAATTTTTAATTACTAGACAATCGGGGCTAGATTTGTTCGCACGTGCCACGCCCCTCAAGCTATCTCTCGATATCTGTGATTTACACACATTGATCTAGCCCCAAACCCGACTTCCCTGTAGCTTGGGCACAAGACACCGATATACATACTTATATAGATAAATACTATACTTAAATAAATAAACAACCATGACTAGGGTACAAACATCCGTTCTCATCACTCAAATATTTGCCCCCACCGAGACTCGAGCCCGAGACACTTGGCTTCGTAGGCAGGTTCACTGCCGACTCGGCCATTCTGGTCGTCAGATAGTGAAAACAAATAGTGAAAACAAACAATCCTTCAGTCCATAATGACACTTTCATACTTTCCACGAATCTTTCACCGATCTACACTTAGTACGAAAAATCTAGCAAAACAAACCCGTTTGAAACCAAACGCGCTCACGCATTTACCAGGATTCGCTAATTACATTTCCCCAAAGATAGTGGAGATATATTTTATATTTTTGTGGACACAGTTCCGTAGAAAAATCACACTCATATGTTCGTCCGAGAGGAGAACTAATACACTTAGCACTTATCTGGGGATCGGAGGGGTCTGTTGCATCCGAGTTACCTACATCCGACCGTTTTCTATTTGATTTATTGCTTTGCCAGTGACAAAGTATCAGCGTTGGTGCTTTAAAATTTTACGGTTTCATCTGATATTCGCGATTTTACGAGTGACGTGAAACATACTGCAACACGTTTATAGTTTAAACCATACACGATATAACGCATACCTACAAGATCTTAATTTAGAATAAAAAAATACGAACACTTCTAAAGCAACATAAGCAAATATACGTGGTAAGAGTGGAATTGAATAACTTTAAGTTAAAGATAGTTCACATTTTATTTCGATCTTATCATCATTCATGTACGCAGTTTGTTTATTTCCTACAGAACAAGTGCTCATTTGTAAACTTGATTCCTAGAGCGTATTTGTCCGCCACCTCTCGCAGGGAAGCCATTACGAACGTTCTTAGCAATTGTTATTGTATGTTGTGCGGCCCCTTGAATTTTTCATTCCCTTGTAGCTCGACAAGTAAGCATTACCGAAATTGCGTCATATTTCTTCTCTGAACACACACCCGCTGGAGGAGAGAAATAGTGGCGTGCGGCGGCCATTATACAAACAGTTCATTTTCCCTTTTTACCTGCGACTTGGTTGTGGAAGTTGATATTTTATGCTAAACCCAATCAAATTTAAATAACTTAGAGACTGCTTAACTGAAGGGCTTCATTATAGAGCGAGATTGGTGGTTTCATAACGATATGGCGGGTACTAGAGAGGCAAATCAAGAAAAGTGGCGTAAAGTGTCGAATACCTGGATACTAACTCTTATGATCATGTCTGAAACTGTTATTACAGAATAAAAAAATATATTTTTTGTGTTACCATTGAGCATCTTATGAGTTCTATTAATCGGATTCTTAAACCAAACATAATCTAAGTAGATTCGATACTAATAATATCCTCGTTTTCCGTCGTGTTTCATTCATATTCTCCACTCTGACTTCGCCTTTCCTAAAAAATTATAGGCCATCAATAAATGGGCTTCCTACCGCGTGGAAAACGACTTTCACTTTATTAATTTGTACTCTGCCAAAATGGCCGCCACTTTTCCGAAGAAACGCTTGCACTTCGGTTATTAAGTTGTTCCGAAGTGGAAAAAGTTTCCGAAGTTGGAAACTGTATTTGGCAAAAGTGATGTATGATTGTTTTGCTTTTTGCGACACTTTGAGATGATGAGGAGTGGTGGACGAGTAATGGGATTTATGCAATTTAGTTTTGTATATTTTATATTTCAAGACACAGGACTATGGGTACAATCTTGTTTCTCTCTCTTCTATCTTTCTCAAAATGGTAGGTTTATTTGAGATCTAATTCTTCAAAATGTCTCATTAAGTGGATGTCAGCTCGTAGTCTCATAACTCTTTATTTTCGCTAGAAAACGAAGGTCTGCATTCCTTCTCTTAAGACGGCTCTGAGTCAGTAAGTTATTAACATCATATCAATTGAGAATGAGTTTATAAGGGCAAAGTTACTATTACCTTATTTTTAACAAGCACTATATCTAAATATACATTCTGCAATGGAGAAAATGCTCTCAACAGCGCTTTTATATGCTAAAATTTGTCTTTTACCCTGTAGCTAATTCTCTCAGCTTTGTCCTCATCTTGTCTCACATTTCGTGTTCCGCTTTGCAGGGTGGGCTTTGAACTTTGAGTTTTCGGGTTCGAGTACCGGGAAAACGCATTTCAGTGCTGCCGAAACGCTCTGAGGTAATTTCATGGGGCGTTTGCTTTCGCCCAAGCATACTATTTACTGAGAGACTTCTTGATTCGCGAATCTAAAGATGTTACATTGCATTTTCTTGTCCGATTTTCCCGTTTTTGGATCCAGCGTGAATCTATTGATTGATAATTTACTTATAGATAAATAGCTTGCTGGTTTTGTTACTTATCAGGATATCTAGAAATTGCATATATGCTAGAGTTTCATTACCTAACACAACAATGACACTGATGTTATTCAGTTTACAGAGAGAGAAAATAATTATGTCATACCATGTCAGTATGATTAACATTTATACCTACATTATTGGACTGACAGGAATTAATTTCTATGGAAAACAACCAAGGCTATATCTCGGACGATTCAATTTCGTCTCCAAATAAATTTCAAACTCACTTAATTTCGCGCTATTTGTAATCCGAACAATGATTCCGTGCGGTCCTTTGTCGGAGCAAAACTTGGAACACAATTGTGAATTTCAAAGGATAAAATTCACAATCAGTTGTAGTGATCAGAAATTAATAATGAAACATTCCGGCTCTCTTGTCAGTGTTGCTAGGAGATACATTTCTGTTTTCTTTGATGTAGTCTTGGGACCGTTCCTTGAGTTTGTCCCAATTTCCTAGTTACCATAAATAGGATGCTCTCCAGCAATCGCAGAACTACCAAGTATTATTTTCAAACCCAAAATTCTCATAAGAGAGGTTAACTGACTGTATGGAATGAATGAATGATGTATAAAATAGTTCACCCGCAACGCAAATAAATAAGTATCAGATAAAGTAATGCGTCAATTTAATATGCAATTGTTATGTATCTATTGTACTACAAAAAACAGACATATAGATAACTTATAATAAAAAAACATGTACAAAGGCGTGCTTATCTCTAACAAGAGATTTCTTCCATGATGGATAGGAAAGGTGATGGTTGAGCGGGAAAAGACCTGCGCGTACAATAAAACTTTATACTACGAGTGATATATGTTTACTACTAACAATACATACTGATAACCCTAATTACAAGAAAATAATTTAATCCAAATAATTCACTAATAAACACAATAGTTATATGTTTAAATATAAGTATATTTATAAATATATTTAATTTTGTTCAGATTATAAATAGCGCGAAATTAAGTAAATTTTAAATTTTAAATTTAATGGATACAAAATTGAATCGTCCGAAATACTGCTTTGATTGTTTTCCATTGAAATAAAAACCTCTTGCTCCAGTAATATACACTCAGAGAAAAATCGGCTAACAAAGCGACAACAAAAGCTTTGTTAGAATTTTATTGTTACCGCACGTAAGTGCATCGTCGCTGCAGCTATAGGCCCATAGTTGCTGTGGCAACTTTTTTATTGTTGAAATTATTTTTGTTATTTTAGCTAAAGACACGTAGATACGGTAAATCTCTGAATTCCCAGAAACGCGATATACCAGGGGACCTCCCGAGGACCTGATCAAGCTTACTGACGAAGCCACCGAGTGGCTTACATCCCTTAATATTAACTTGTAATTTGGTATGAACTGTTTACTAATGCCATAGGAATAAATAAGTAAAGTAGAGATTATTACATACTTTTGATATAAATATTTTCTTATAGGATTCTCAAATACCTCTATCCTCTTATCGTATATTTTGCTACCCAAGAAATGTACTACATTGTAGATTTCAATCCCTTCACTTTGTAAATGTTACACTAAAAAAAATCTATATTCCTCGAAGCTTCTGCCTATATATTGTTACGGGTATACGTACCTTGACCGGAGTGCTCTGTGTATGCACCATACAGATGTATGGTGTACATTAAACATAGTTCAGGGTACGCATACTCCTGGAATAATAGTCAGAAGCTTCGGGGAGTATATAATATTTTTTCATGGTGTACCATTAACAAAGTGCAGGGATAAGATCAGCCATGTACTTTGCTAGAGCAGTAAAATATATACGAGAAAAGTAACTTTGTCGGAGAAGCAACGGTGAATTGATAAAAGCACAAAGGAAGATAGCTAATTCAACAAAACAAAGTTAGATCCACGGACAGTAAACCTTTGTCTTTTTAGCAAAACCCCTTGTCATCGGGACAATATACCTTTGATATGATAGCTAAAGTCATTTGTCATGGGAACAAAAGGAAAAGAAATCATATAGTGACACGAACAATTTTAGCATTGTAATTTCAACAATGTTTTATTGCTATTACATCAAAATTGGTAAATTTACTTAGTAACAATAAAAACGTTGCCCTCATAACTATGCACCTTTGACGGCTGTCCAGCATCAAAGTTTTTTTGTTGCAATGGCAATAATTTTTTGAGAGTGTAGGTATAAATGCAAATAACATGATTTTATTCACTCTCTGTAAACTGAATAAAGTCAGTGTCAGTGATAGGTAATGAAACTATCCAATTACTACATAGATTCATCCTGGAATAAAAAATGGGGAAAGGGGACAAGAAAAGGCAATGCAATATCTTTAGATTTGCGAATCGATTAATCAGTAACGTGCAATTATTAGTGGCTCTGTGAACTGTAGGCCCCGCGAGTTAATCTTTTAGTAACCTTACAGACTAATGAATGTCCCTCGTTTCGTACATAGAGTATGAAAGTAGCCGCACCAATTACTTTGTGAACTGTGTTTTGCGATATTAAATCCAACCCATTGACTTTTCACTAAAATGTGTTTCATGGTGTCAATCTCACGGTCTCTACAAATCCAACGACACCACATCTATCAAAATTTGTTAAGCCATTTGGGCTTTAGTGTTTTTTAAATATTTTCAATCCCATATCTCCGCCATTACAAAACATAAAAAAATTTAATCCACAAAAAAATAAAATTATCAAACCTGCTCACGAAATTTTACGACAATCGGCTGAAAAATACGACCCATAAATCCGGACAGACGGACATCGGAAAGCATATTTGCCCAAGCTGGAACAGAGACGCTTCGCTCGTTCTGTCAATCAAATAGGATGTACATCTTGGTGAACATTAAGTTAATTTGGAATGAAAATTAAATTATAATTCATAATAAAAACTGAAAATAAAACTAGGATACGTTAAAAAATCGGGCGTGTGCGGCTCGACTCGTACACGACGGGTTAAAAAACTTTAACCACAAAAAAAAGCAGAAAGAGAAAACGCAAATAGTACCCCAAAGTTATTTCATCTACTTTTATCGCATATTTTTAATTACTTGGGGGGCGGGGGCGCAGCCACCACCACTTTTTCATGAAACGAAACAATGATGGGTCCTTCCAGGTGGCCGTACAAAATATCAAAAAAAAGAATGCGTTGGGGTGTAAACAAAATAAACATGATCATGGATCGCCTAGCTAAGTTTGTGTTGAGATGCGAGTCGATTATGTTTCTTGGTATCTCTGAGCTAATATGCGAGCGACTCGGAAATAAAGTTCCAACAAACTTGGACTAGCGTACAACCACAAATCGACTGAAGTTCAGACCAACTTCAAAACTGGAGCGCTTGCACTGTAACATCGATTATTACTTGGCATTCGAGCTTTGCTTCGACGGTATGGTACACCATACCGTCATGAAATTGTGTTAGACGAGATGTGTTACAAATATCTCGGTATCTAATCAAGAGGAAGGCGTACCAATTATTAAATTAATTTCATAAGTAGAAAGTACTACTAAACCAAATCGAACTGAAGTCAGCAGTCGTTTGTCTTACTCGGCGCAGTCCTTCTTTGAGCGGCTATGTATTGCTCAAAAGATTTCGCTCCTCTTTATCAATTGCAAAAATAAATACTTTTAAACGTAAAGACTTTTTGATTGAAACAGAATGTAGAAAACTAAATAAAATTACACGACCAGTTTGCACATAATGCAAAAACTTTTACGGACAAAATACACTTTTTGCGTCACAGTTTACGCGAAAAATTAATCTCAAATCTAGGTCACTAAAACAAG
The DNA here is from genome assembly GCA_949825045.1 of Argyresthia goedartella. Taxonomy (NCBI): domain Eukaryota; kingdom Metazoa; phylum Arthropoda; class Insecta; order Lepidoptera; family Argyresthiidae; genus Argyresthia; species Argyresthia goedartella. The sequence goes on along the minus strand of OX463812.1, from coordinate 25,017,204 downwards.
GAAAAAACACACTCTGCTTTGGGTGAGTCCCACCAGCATTTGTTATTTATGGCGTGATAAAGTTAGTTGTATGAAAAAATACTTTCGTGAAGAAGCTCTATGTGTCCCTTTACTCTATGTGTGTACTCTGTAAATGTCTATGTGTTAATTCATAAAGATGCCTAACACAAATAGAAGAGCTTTACGCTGTAAAGTAGATCACGAAAGCGTAAAAAGAGCATATGTATTAAGATATTGTCTTTATAGATTCCATGGCTCTGTGTATTATTTCCGTATTATTCTAGTTCAAGACGTGTGGGACTGCCGCTCCATCCTCATATAGGCCTGTGCGATTCCACCTATGGCGGGTGCCGCGGATGCACATGCTGCTAGCCCTGATATCGATATTTCATTCTATTCTTCTACGTACATATGAACGTAGCTTGATTAATATTTGTATTGACAAATATTAATCAAACTACGTTCATATGTACGTATTTCACTTTGATTTCATTGCCCAAATGAATGCCTAAAGGCAATCGTTGGCAAATAAATACTGATATTACACTATACCATACCATTTATAGCATTCGAAACCTACAGCTTTCTATAGCTCTCATAAGCCAACTAAAATTCAAAACTATCTAGTCTTTACAATAAAGCTTGATTCCTGCGAGTGAATGTGACAATTCAAACTGACATTATCTATAAGCACACATCTGTCAAAAAGACTACGCTTTTTATTGATATCACTCATCAAATAGGCATGTAAAACTCAAAACTCAAATAATTTATTGCAACTAGGCCAAATAATGCCCTTTTACAAGACAAACACTTACCTAAGTCTCATATACATGGAAAAAAATAAATCAAACATGATCAACTAAACTAATGAGTACATAACTGATTAGGGTTTGAGTTTAAAAAAGGAAATTTCTCCTTCAAGTGGTGATTCGCACAGGAAAAAGAAAATCCATTAGCTCTACCAGTGCTTCGGATATACACCCGTCAGAGAAGATATCACCAAGAAACTCTACAGGTATTTTTTTTTTTTTTAATTTTGGTCATATTTTTTTTTAATTACACAATGTACGGTATAAAAATTATCTAATCTAATGACAATATTATAACATCGTATCCATAATTTCCAATAAGATGTCTCAAAATAACAATCTAACAAAATAAATAAATAAGAACAAAGACAAGCTGTAAGCTGTAATGTAAATAATATTCAAGGGCACCAAACTAAGAAAACCATTTCGAGATAATTGTGTTCTTGACCAAAGTACGTTATTCCCATCTGAAGATATAAAAGGATTGACGAGCTCTGTGGCGCTGCGGCTGTGGCTCTGCCTACAAAACGAGAGGTTCCGGGTTCGATTCCCGGCTGGGGATACAGAAAAAAAAAACCAGGTCTTGCATATTTAAATGTGTGTGACGTCGCTGTTTCTGGTTCCCACGACACAGGGCCAGAAGCAATGTACGTGCCTGTATATAAATGTTTATGCTAATGATAACTGGAATACCCGTAAAAAATATAATATCCTCAATTTGTCCTCAACCGCTCATTTTTGTAGAACTCCTCAAATGAACGAAACACACACAACCCTTTGCCACCGTTGAGTTGGCTGTCCTGTAAAACTGACAGATGTTAATAGTTTTCCCGTCAAGTCAACTATTTGTAATAACTCATTTGTCAGTCGGAACCACGGACATAATACCCAACGTAAGGTTTGCAAATATTGATATTAGATATTAGTTGTTTTTTTAACATAAGAGCTCCGTCGTCTAATGGGTTTCACGCTTGCTCTTCACACAGGAGATGCAGGTTCGATTCCTGACCATGTACCAATGAGATAATTAATTTATCTTAAGTACATTATGCGCACTGAGCCAGCGTGGTGGAGTATGGCTTAATCTTACTCGTATCCGGGTAAAGGCCGGTCTCTTTGGGGACATTAATGGGCTATATTTAAAACCATTTAAAGTACAATATACGGACGTTCTAACGGTGATGGAAAACCATCGTGAGGAAACCTTCATTACTCCATAGCTGCGGCGATGGGCTAGTCCGCTGTCACGCAAAATTGAGTACTGAGTTACTGGCTCAAATTGGGTTCAATTGTGCCTCTGCCACCTCGTATAGGAAAAAGCATGACGCTATGTTATGTTACATTTTTTAGTTCTACAAAGTGATGAGATCTCAGATTATAATAAAGTTTTAGTGAAATCCTAACATAAAAACAAGGCAATCATGCCTAGTGTATAAAACATAGGTTTAGTTTCAGGTTTACTCAGGGAGAGTTGTGCCAAGCTACACCCTGGCGTGAAAACCAAGAAAATAAATGATAACAACATTTGCCGACTACTGCGTTTTTAAAGGAAATGTTTGGTTTGACTATTGAAACACTCATTAGTCATCTAATATTTCACTTAGATGTCTCCATACATTTAAACTACGTAATAGGTATTTCTCCAAAAATAGGCGCGCGACCGGCCTCCGGCGCCTGCATATTTTGACGGGCCCGTGAGAAAAAATTGGATATGGAGGCGATTTCAATGATTCTTTGACTAGTTTCAGCATCAACGTCTTCACTTATGCCAAAAAGAGATCTATATATCAAGAAATTTCACTTTCAGCGGTAAACATGACGTTCAACATAAACATAAAATTGGCATAATCTGCCATTAACACACACGGGGATAGTGACATCGGCAGATTCCGCCAACTACAATGACGAGAGAGTTGCCAGTGGTAACCCCAAAGAAAGTTGGATACAGTAAAAAAATTCACGAGCCCTTAAAAATGTAACATGATTTTACAATATTTTATAAAATTATTGAAATCATAAAACATTCTCTCTCTCTTTCAACTTTAACTTTAACACACGGCCAACATCGTTGTTAACCGTACTACGTATTCTTGACACGGTCTACATTACTCTGGGCGATGACGTCAAATAACAACTTTAAAGGGAACTGTCAAGCGCATTTTCGGCAGGGGATTATATAGAAAAACACGGCGGCTTAGATATTATTAAAAAATTAAAAATAATCGAAGGCCTTTAGAGGCGTTTGATCACTATCGATATCACATATAATTTCATTCACCACTTGTACCCCTTTTCTTGGCCGCCATCTCAGCTCCAGCGAATATCGCTCGGTCAATGAATACTTGAGCGACAAAGCGTCCAGTTTTTTTTTTTTTTAATCTTATTTATTTTATAAGCCATACATCTTATGATTAAGTCAGCTTAAAAACAATTAACAAAGTTACAGTGCTTACAGTATTACTTTAACAAAATAAAATAACATTAAATAAATCTAAAATTGGTTAGTTACATAAGAATTTTGTAGTGTTCCCATCTGAGATTCAAAGAGGTTATCAAGAAACTTAAGAATCTGTTACTATACTCGACAGTGAACTCTGAGCTTAGAATTCGATGGAAAAGGAAGAGAAGATCCCCCTCAGAGCACCGGAGATCGACCAAAAATGAGTTTGTCCGTCTGTGTGTTCTCGCCTTCAGGTCGCATTTTTCAAACGGTCTTGACAAATGTTGGCACACCAGTTCCTTGATTATTATATTTAGTCGATCGCGATTTTTGACTGAGGGGTTAATAGGAGCGGGGCGGTAAGGGGGGATGTTTGCTGTAGTTTTATTTATAGATATCAATAAAATTTTAGAGGCACACTAATGACTTCATTCTACACAAGAAGTTGCAAAAAAATCCAAAAGGGGGAGTGTAGTGACAAGCACTTTTCTATTTTCGATCCCCCTTTAAATATTAGGCCCTTACATATGAAATTGGCGTTTTGCATGGGAGGAACATAAAGTCGTTTTTTTATAAATATAATATATTTATTTAATCAAAGTATGTACCATTGCTATCTATACACTTTTGTCATCTCATAGGTAGTTCTTCGATCGCTTTACTAAAAAAAACATTCGGACGGGAATCAATAAAATCTTTGAAGGCGGTTTGGACTGCCCCATCGGAATTGAATTTTTTCCCTTTCAAGAAGTTATCCAAATTTCGAAAAAAATGTGGTTATCTGTTAGAGCAAGGTCCGGAGAGTACGGTGGATGTCTTAGACATTCCAATTGAAGCTCCTCTAATATGGCGGCCGTCTGCTGTGCAGTGTGTGGTCTAGCGTCATCATGAAGCAGCAGTGGCGTAGAGCGATTGAACAGCCTCGGTTGTTTAGCAGCTAGCTTTTCCATCATGATTTGCAGTTGCTGATAATAGACATCTGCCGTAATCGTCTGGCCAGATTTAAAAAAGCTGTAGTGAACGACACCAGCACTAGTCCACCAAAAGCTCGCAACTAACTTTTTTGGAGTCAAATTTCGCTTGGGGCATGGTTTGGCTGGTTCGGCAGGGTTCAGCCATTGCAATGAGCGCTTCCGATTATTGTACAGGATCCACTTTTCATCACAGGTAATGATTCGATTTAAAATTAAAGCATGATAGATGTCGTGTTTCATTATTGTGCCGGGTGAGTAATGCAACGCAGCAGTCAACGCGCGTTTGTTGATTTGCTTCACTCAGTTCGTGAGGTACCCACCTTTCAAGCTTTTTCACCTTCCCAATTTGCTTCAAGTGGATTAAAACAGTTTTATCACTAACACCGCAGCCTGCAGCTAACTCGGACGTGGTTTGCGATGGATCCGCTTCCACAATAGCCTTCAATTCTTCATTATCAACTTTGGTCTCCGGCCGTCCACGGGGCTTGTTCTGCAGGTCGAAATTTCCAGAACGAAAACGTTGGAACCTAAAACGCACTGTGTTTTCTATTGCGGCACCGTCGCCATACACATCATTAATCCTTTGAGCCGTTTCTGCAGCACTGGTGCCACGGTAGAACTCATACTCGTAAATAACGCGATATTTCAAGTTTTCCATTTTGTAAGCTGAGTGACGCAAGAAAAAAAACAATTGAGGAAAAAACAAATGAATTATAATTTTAGAAACACAAATACATGAGTAAAATTTGAATAAAATTTGTATAAATTTGAATTTGGAATTCCTAACCATAGAGGAGATATTTGAGATCAAAGTGGCCAAGTACGGCGAAACGCCAATTTCATATGTAAGGACCTAATATGTTGTAGATCAAGCTTGACATCTGAAATTTCTGAGACTAATAGGCCATAATTTAAATAGGCAAATTTCCAAAATTCAGTCAGTTCAAAAGGTTGTCATCTTGTCACTGACTGACTCATCACCGATCATCAAAATTCTAATGTATTTCTAGCAAACCTACAAGCTTGAAATTATAAATAAGCGACGTCTACTGTTCTTACAGAACCACTAGTTATAAAATGGAATTGGAATTGGTAATGAATACGAATGATATGGATTCAGGATAGATTCATCATGCGCATATATTTACATTTACAATTTGCCTATTACTGTATGTTTTAAAAGCAATGCGTGTTTGAGCCAAATGTTATAAAATAAATATCAGTAGGTAATATTTTCCTGAACAAACAAGTTTAAACCACCTTTTTTAAGAAATATCTATTCTATATTTTCTAACCATCTTTGAATCTCAAGCGATACTGCGCTTTTACTCTCTTGTTTATTGCAATAAATTACATGTTTGATGAAGGTGTAATAAAATAAAGAATCCGCAAAGTGCATCGTCGATTAAAATAATCTAAGTATCAAATAATTTAAAACTACACACGCATAAAAACTGAATACAATAAAAAACACAAAACTAAACTAATAAACCGCCCCAGGACATGCCCGACACAAAGGTACCCATCACGCTGGCAGCATTACCGCGCTGCACGGCGAGTGAGATCCTTTGGATCAGGAACGCTCCGGAACGATTGTCAAAAGCGCTTAGATAGTGACTTTATGCAGACACTTTTAATGCCATAACAAATTACCTACTTGATCAAAAGGTCGATCAATCGTGATTTGGTCCCCAGTTTTTGGCATTTTATGTATGAGTGAAATTCAAACATTTCCATTTGCATTTTCCCGTTCACCTGAGAGTGCTTTGTGCTTTACAAAAGTAAGATCGCATTGATGCGATAACATTCGGCACGGGTGCATTGACAGCACGGGTTTTCTCTCCCCCGATGCCAGCGATTCCTTGGCGGATCGGATAACGAATTGGATGCAGTTGTAATACAACTCCGCCCTAGTGTCGGTCTGGTGGTGAAAATCTATCGATACGTTTGTGAAAAGTCGCTTTTAATATTCCTGCAATAACTGCACGACCACGATAAATAATGGACAGAGGAATGCCTTGTCTTTCATTTAGCGATACTGAGAGAAGGAAATTAATCTTATACAAGATCAAACGACCTTCTTGAAGTGAAGTTTAATCATTATTATATGAGTCGCATTATTCGAAGATACAGTTAACATAGGTAGTACCTTTAGCCTACACGAGGAATACGCATGTTTAGATAATCGATTTACATAATTTGAATCGATTAGTATTCTATTTTTTGGCACACCGTAATTATCGTAGATACGTTAAAAATGTCCAAAGCTCATTATCTGAGATTGATAGATTTGTTTAATCTACTTATTACACATACATAATATATAAGTGAAAATTATCTCTCCAGAGCGGTTTCCTTTCTAGGTTGTTTTTTTTAAAGTATAAATGTAATATTATATGGAGATATAACATTTATACTTTAAAAATAACAACCTAGAAAGGAAACCGCTCTGGACATATTCCACTAAATAGTTTCGGTTTCCTAATGAAAAAAGTATAATCAGCCAATTGTGAGAAGTGTGGTAAAGTGGAAGACATTCATCACTTGTTACAAGAGTGTATTGTAAACAAATTGAAAGTGACGCAGTTGTGACCTCATTTAAGATAAATATTTTAGATTTAGGTATTTTTCAGACCTTTCTAGCTGAACCTCTGTCTAGAGCGGCATTTTTAATTCATAAGTATATTAGTGATAGTTTAAGAAAGCGTTAATTTATAATAATAAATACGTATGTACTGTTTTGATCATAAGTTACAATGGGGCTGAAATGCGTCCATATGGTGCCAAAGCCCCTAAATTAAATAAAGATAAAAAAATAAAAAAAAATTCTATTATAATAGAAAATAGAGCATTTTTTTTATACAGCTATATAAACAGAGCTATAGCTCGTGTCTGTAAAATTTTCTACATGATTGGACACAACCAAATCAAAATAAAGTTCATAACAGCTCACACTGAAACATGCAAACAGTGCAAAAATTAAGTTTTATTTAAAATCAAACTAAAAGTAATGTAATATATTTTAAATACCTATTTTTTGACACGAGGACCGTATCTATATTATTTCCAGATCCCCAGAAATAGCAAGATTTAGGTTAGTTTTAGGTGAGAAACATATGTATTTTTTTTGCATAGTTCGCTAAATATTTGAATTGACATATAATGTTTTCCAATTCAGAGTTTTGGGGACGAGGATGTCTTCATAAAATATTTTTTTCGGGATTCAGGTAGAGTCTCCTTTTACCCTTAATTTTATTTCGGAAAAATATAGGATACAGTTGTTTAAGTTAATTCAGCATCAAAACTCAAAAGTCAAAGTTTCGTTATAATCGTATATATTTATGTATAATTTTAATTAGTAAACGTCATTTTATGTCACTTCTCTACATTGGGCTATTATGGGAAAGAATGACAAATAAACGCCCACAGTTTGATTTTTTAAGATCTCTTTAACCCTAGAAAGATAATCTTATTTAGATGTACTGAAAAGATAATCATACGTCAAAATTACTCCTTAGTTTTAAATAGCTATTATTTCAAAGATTATTTACTTAATTTGATGAACTATGGTATGTATGTATTTCTCATATAAGTTTAAATAAAAATACAACATATTTATATATAAGTACTGTTTATTAATTATTTAAAAAAATAACGAAACATAATGGCTATCATTTTAAAGTAACCAAACATAGGAACTTCTCTTATTATTAAGAATTCACATTTTTTAGACTAATCAGTTATTTCTAGTAATAGTGTTAGTTTGAAACAATAGACTCTATAGATTTTTAATACTTAAATTTACGGAGATCGATTAGATGCAGCTCAGGCACATGTCAATGTTATGTTCACGACAAATCACTTTTTTACACTTTTTGCAACATCCACTAGCCTTACGCTTTTTTTTAGACGGGCAATAGGCACAGTAAGTACGTTTCTTTGGATTGGGCTCTTCTGTGTCGTCTTCGGTTGGTCCAGGAGCAGTTTTCGGTAACGTATCCTTTATCACATCTCGCAAATATCGCTTCAAAGTGGGTGCTTCCAAGCGCTTGGCCATATAGGGTGAAGTTAGAGCCATGCTCAATTGTTTCATGAATTTGCGGCGATTTAGAGGCTTCTCGCCTTTAGTGACAACATTGTGCCTGTATATTATATATGCATTTACGAATGCAATATTCAGCATCCCATAAAAAAGGCACATGGGCCATCTGTTCGTCTTCCTACTGCACGACATAAGAGAGCACATCTGATCAAGGGTATCTACTCCTCCCTTAGTTTGGTTGTAGTACATGATCATTTCTGGTTTCCCAGTAACTTCGTGTATGGCCGCGTCTTCGTCACATGATGACAAAAGGTAAACCATCTTGGCCGGCTTCGGTTTATATGAGACAAGTGTCAGGGGTCCGTCAAAACAAAACATTGATGTTCCTACTGGCCTGGAGCGACTGTTCTTCAATTCTTCAGGTATCTCTCTTTTATTAGAGCGAATGGTCCCGACCAGTGTCAGTTTATAAGGCTCTTGAAGCAAAGATTGAGCCAAAGGAATCGATGTGAACCAATTATCACAGGTTATATTGCGACAACTGCCGTGGACAGGCTTTGTCAACTCCTTCACGTAGTACTCTCCGAGGGGTACGCCATTGGTTTCCGTTCCTCTTCCCAAATAAGGCACTGCGTTTATCATATACGATGTACCACTGTCGCATACCATGACGATTTTTATGCCATATTTGCTTGGCTTATTGGGAATGTACATTCTGAATGAGCATCTACCTCTAAAAGCAAGGAGTTGTTCATCTATGGTGAGATGTTCTCCTGGAGTGTAATTATTTATGCACTGGTCAATAAATAGATCCCATACTTTGCGTACTGGAGTAAAAATGTCAGTGGCTCGAAGTGTTGGACGGATAGTTTTGTCGTCCATTCTAAGGCATCGGATCAAAAAATCAAACCGATCTCGACTCATAACGGAAACATAAATCATTGACGAAGATCGATCAAATAACTCATCTGTGGACATGTGGTTATCTTTTCTCGCTGCTGTCATTACCAGGATGCCGATCAAAGCGCGAATTTCATTATCATTGGTGTCACGAAATGTAGCACTTATCATGGTTTCCTTTCGTCTTAGAGAAATTTCAGCATTTGTCCACTTAACTATTTCAGCAATTATCTCATCGGTAAAGAAAATATCGAAGCAATGCAAAGCTTCATAAAGATTGCGACACATTCGCCTCGGACCCCTTTGTGACCTTATAATATTCAGTGCTGAGATTCGTCCTCTTCTTGATGCCTTTGTAGTAGACCAGCAATGTTTATTCTTACCTCTTATGCTAGGCCGAGACACGGTTATCAGACGACGAGAAGCTGTAGATGGTGGTACTTGTTCAGCATTTCCTTCAGGCGGTACACTGGATGCTATTGACTCTTGGTCCCTCTCCTCGTCGACGAATGCCTCCTCAACGTCACTCTGCACGTCGTCTTCGCTCAGATGGTCCTCGAGCTCGCTGTCAGTGTCGGCAGGTGAAAGATCCTCATCGCTCTCTAAAAGAGCCGCCAGGATGCTCTCGTCTTCTAAATTTCGATTTCCCATTGCGACCGGATATTCTATAATATTTATAAATATAAAATAAAGGTAAAACAATCGCTAAAATAAAGAAAAGTTAGCAAAAAGAACCCTAATTGAAACGCATACAAAAATCTCAAAAGTCACGTAAAAGATAATCATACGTCATTTTGACTCCAACACCTGTTGTATTTCGAAAACGGGAACACTTACTTCGGTGCCGCGACCGCCACTCGGTAGCTCCGCCCGGCGACTGTAATGTCCGTAAAGCACTGCGCCGGATTCGCGCGAATTAGAACGAGACAGCAATATTTCGAAACACACGGAGTCATTTTGACGTAGATTATCTTTTTAGGGTTAAAAATTGGTGGTGTTTAACTAATACAAATATTAAAATAATTATTATTATAAATAATATGCAGGAATAAATAATCCTAAAGTTATGAATAGCGAGTTCTGTGTTGTGTTAAGATTCACCAGTAATCTTTAAAATTGTTATATTCCTTTTTTAGACAAAGTCGTTTTTATGTGGTTTTTAAATAGCTCAAATGGCAATTTCAAAATCTCCAGAGGTGTCTTGTTGTAGTAGATAATGCACTGATATACAAAGTATTTGCTAACTTTGGCGAGTGTAAACCGGGGCGCAACTAGTCTGTGCGTATTTTTTAGGTTTATTTTATATCTATCTCTAAATTTTCATGATTGCTATCTCTAAATTTGGAATATGTTGTAAGGTTCTTAAGTGCTAACTTTACATTTTGAAAATAAATTGACGAGTAACAATTAGTTTGTCAATTTTCTTAAAAAGTTCTCTTAAAGTGTCTGTGCGTTTTAAATGATAAATTGCTCGAATAGCTTTCCTCTGTTAAATAAAAATAGTTTGAAAATCTGCTGCTGAGTAAGCTATTAGCTTTAAACTTATTGTTATAAATAGTTACAATTCTTTGTATAGTACCGGAAAAAATCAGCTGTTCCATGTGGCTACGAAATTTTTTGACAGTGTCTGCCACAACATTGCAAGCGGAGGATGTGTCGCGCGGTCGCTCGGAAAGTCGTGATTACTTAGGTTTTTTAAATGACAACTATACACGACATCTATCATGCTTTACAGACGTAAAATTTTGTCCGGATGATTGGAATGTACATAATATGGTTCGTTTTCTTTTTATTTTTTCCATTTCTCACTATTCAATTATTGAATCACCTTTCACATTTTCCTGTATTTTTCTCATCTCTCTTTAGGAACAGTTGTAAAAAATGTGGAAAATTTATGAGTAATCTGCACAAATTACTGAAAATATAACGAAAAAAGGTACACATGCCAGATTCAGCAATGCACTGTTTTTCTACAATATTTAACTTTTTTAAATTTTCACTTGATTCACAGATTGATACCCATGAAATAATTAGATTGATACCTATCGATCACGTACTTACATTCTCAAATGTCAACTTCGTTTTTATCCCTTAAAAACAAAGTTTTCAAGAGGCATCCAGCATGTGCAGTTTATTCTGATTCAGATGAAGAAATGAGCACCTTTCCTCTTCATGCTCTTTCTATAGATTTATCTTGGCGGTATCTTGGGATGAACAGTAGAGAACCGATAGGGCTAAAAGCAGGCTGTCGTGGACTGAAGTTGGCTTCCTCCATGTTTCTTTCTAACTGTGCACTGACTGCCAGCTTTCTCTCGCATTCTACTCGGCTCCTGTTGCACTAAGGCTCTGGTTGGATGGCCCTTTCACAGTGTCCTCATGATGATAAAAATACCGTTTCTCACAGATGTGCACCAAACGCCAAAGCCTTTGAATGAAGCCAGATACCCCAAGAAAACTTTTGTAAATTGTTGATAGGTGGTGACTTAAACAGGTACAGCTAATAAGTAACTTTTCGGTGATTTATACAATTAAACAGGATCGACATTAGCTTTGGCGTCTTATGCTTCTTTCGTATATATATATGGTTTTCAAAATCTTGATAGTTATAACCTCTTGAATTCCACCGTACCGTTTCACTGCCGCGGTGTACGCCGCATAGTAATCTCTCTGTTATACTACTTTTGTTTGTTTATTATAATTTTTGTCTTTCTATAACTTGTCTCTGTATGTTCCTCTCCTTTGTTGTGTAATGTGGCTTAGGTAATAAACATTTTTCTATTTCTATTTATATTTCTATAACGCCACTTTTCCATTATAAGTTTTAAATTTTATTACCATGGCATATGGTTCAAAATCTCAACCCGTCCCAACTACCCTCAGCTTTTGAGAGAGCTGGCAAGGCTGAAGAGAGAACCAGCAATACTTAGGTGTCACGGCGAGCAGATTTTTCTTTTGATTCGGACTCATTGTTCAAAAACCTAGTGAACTTATTGATTTCATAGTGTTTCATTATTGTGATATACATAACCGTGGTATATTTATTTTTATTATAATATCGGTCCATCCCAAACATGTGGTCCTTCGATCCGGCTCGAAGGACCAAGTTGTATTGCAAAATCAATCAAAAGCCACAGCGGCGGCATCCGAGTCAGCGCTTCAAGAGCTTATCTGCGACCCAACTCCAAGCGTCCCAACCTGCATGTTCTGCTGAACACCATGGTCTCTCGGGTGATCGTGGACCCTGCCATGAAGACTGTCACTGGGGTCGAGTACATCAGGAATTGTGTCGATCCTTTTTATTTATACAAATAAAAAGGATCGACATCAGCTTTGGTGTCTTCTGCTTCTTTATATATATAGTTTTGAAAATCTTGACAGTTATAATCTCTTCAATTGACCGTACCGTTTCACTGCTGCGGTGTACGCTGCATAGTAATATCTCTGTTATACTACTTTTGTTTGTTTATTATTATTTTTGTCTTCCTGTATCTAGTTAAGTCTCACGGCTCTTCACATACCGATGACGCCATATTTGGCTGAGCCCTGGAAGTGCGATATGATGAGGAGCTGACAAAGCGTGAGCCGGGAGACCTCTCTGCTTTCTGCCCTCAGTCTTGAGGCAGTAATTAAGTAAAATAGTCGTATTAAGAGCTCTAAGACATTGTAACATCTTATCTCAATTAAATCTGTATTTTTTTAAAACGTCGTTTACGTGCGCTAAAACTTATCTGGCGCAGCCGGTAGGATTTCCGCGTTGGGGAAACTAAAAACCAACGGACGTTTTCACGCGTTACAACGGGAATCCTCGAACCAAATAAATTTGATAGAGTCAGTGCAGTGGACGACGGGACCTCAAGGCTCAAGGAGGGACGATGGCAGAAGTGTGAGTACATCGCATCGTGACGAAATCGCTTTCCAATTCTCCTCTCCCATTCCACATATTTTATAGTGAAGGATTGTGCAAAATTGTGTACTGTGGATTCGCATCGCCACCGCAGTTTTCGCTTCCTATTCAACCATTAAAGATAGTGAGGGACAGTGCAGGATTGTGTCTGGACAGCATCGCCGGCGCAATTTTCACGTCCTTTTCAACAAGTACCTTTAAGTAGTATTAAGGAGGGACAGTGCTAACAGACAGACAAAACATCGCTGTCAGTTATTGCTGCCTATTCCAATAGTGAAATAAGTGATTTACAAATAAAATAGTAATAAGTGGTTATAGTATTAAATTAAATATTGTTGTAAAATAAATAAAAATGGAAAATCTAGTTCAAATACCGAAAGAAATAGCAAGTGTCATCCCGAAATTCGATGGTAATGAACATTTGTTAAATCTTTTCATTCGAAAATGTGAATATGTTATCTCTATGTGCCGTGTCGAAGGTAACCAGGCTCAGGATCTATACATATTTCAAATCATAACATCAAAATTAACTGGAAAGGCCGCCACTTTGATAAGTGAGCGTCAAGACTTAAACACCTGGAATGCGTTAAAGTTAGCGTTAGAACAACATTTCGGAGATCCGCGTTCTGAAGAATGCATTGCCATTGAATTAGAGACCCTAAAGATAAACTCTGGCGAATCATATCTAGATTTCTGTAATAGAATCCAACACATTAGATCCACGTTAATCGCAAAAGTAAATAGAATTCAGGACGATGCGCTAAGACAAAGTAAAATCACGATTTATAACAATACATCGAAAGACGTGTTCTTATATAATCTACCCCAAGACATGTTGAGAATAGTAAGACTGAAGGGAGCCGACACACTTGAAAATGCACTCAGTACAGTACTAGAGGAGGTAAATTTCTTATTTCAATACAGTGCAAGAAATAAAATGTATGGTTTGGGTAACAAACCGTTTCAGCAACAAAATACACCCACATCTCTACAACAATTCGGCGTTAAGCCTACGGTAACACAGCCTCCACAAAAATTTGACGTTAAGCCTCCCGTAGATCAGCAACAGTTTGGCTACAGACCAAACCTATCCCAACAACAGTTTGGCTACCGACCAAACCTACCCCAACAACAGTTTGGCTACCGATCAAACTTACCCCAACAACAGTTTGGCTACAGACCAAACTTACCCCAACAACAGTTTGGCTACAGACCAAACTTACCCTAACAACAATTTGGTTACAAACCAAATTTACCCCAACAGCAGTTTGGTTACAGACCAAACCTTCCACAACAATCAGGATATAAACCCTCATTCCAATTCGGTTATAAACCACCTGGCCTTGGCCAGCCCCAACCTACAGGATTCAGACCGAACTTGCCACAGAAATCGACAGACGTTAGTATGAGGACGGCACCTCCCTTAAAACCAGGGTTCCGCCTTAATGAGTTATACAATATCAAGGAAACTGAAGCTGAAAATGAACCATATTATGAGAATGACAACCAGGACTGTAACGAATACACTATTGATAATGAAGATTGCCAGGTACAAGAACAAGAAGTAGAGACAAACATGCAAACTGTGGAAAATTTTCACATAGCTACACACCACAACAACCAGAGATAGTAACAATAAATTGTAGCCCACAACTAAGACTACCATACATACACATTCCTGAAATAAATTCGAGGTTCATGATTGATACAGGTAGCGCTAGATCATTTATTAGTCCAACTAAAGCACATGAGTACTTCCAACAATATATTCAGCATGAACCATTTGAACTACTTTGAGTCGTTCGAATCCCTTTTGAATGAATTGACCCCACTGTATAGTGATACTCTTATTCTTGGTGATTTTAACACCTGTCTTCTCAAAAATAACTGCCGCTCTGATAAACTCCAGTCGATTGTTGACTCCTTGAATATGCATATTCTTCCCCTCGATGCTACTCACTTTCAGCCTCATTGTACACCCTCCCTCCTTGATCTGATTATAACATCCGATCCTGACAAGGTAGCTGCTCACGGTCAAATCAATACCCCTTTCTCTTACCATGATCTGATATTTCTATCATACAAGATAAGGTCTCCCAAGAGTAGAGCTAAATTCTTAGATATTCGCAGCTATAAAAAATTGGATCTTGACTCTCTTAAAGCTGATGCCTCCTCTATTGATTGGTCCCCCGTCATCTCTAGCGAGACCGTTGATGACAAAGTCAACAACTTCAACACAATTATCTTGGGGTTGTTTGACAAACACGCTCCGATCAAGAGAGTTAGGGTGAAGCACCTGCCCGCACCTTGGCTTAACGACGTTATCAAACGCCTAATGACCAAGAGGAACCGAGCTAAATGCCGCTACAAGAAAGACCCAACTAACGAGAACTTTCACACATTCAAATCTCTCCGTAATCGATGCAACCGTATGTGTCGTGACGCTAAGCGCCGCCACATATACGAGTGCATCGAGAACTACACTCCTGCTCAGGTGTGGAAGTTTCTACGTACTCTTGGCGTCGGTAAGTCCCGGGATCTGCCAGTCGGTAATGTCGATCTCAACGGTCTCAATAGATTCTTCTCTGCCCCCCCTGTCGTGATGGACTTTATCGTCAAGGAAGCCACCCTGCGTAGCCTCCGGTTAAGACCTGCTGCTACTACTACTCCTTTCGAGTTCAGCCCGGTTGGAGTCGATGCTGTTAGGAAGGCAGTGCTGGCAATTTCTTCTAAAGCTGTTGGAGATGACAAAATTTGTCCTCGAATGATCAGGAGCGTGCTCGACGAGCTGCTTCCTGCAATCACTCATTTAATTAACTATTCTTTATCAGAGTGTTCCTTTCCCAAAGTATGGAAGAAGGCACATGTCATCCCTTTGCCTAAAACATCCAATCCTTCCTCCTTCAAAGAGTTTCGTCCCATCTCCATCCTACCGCTCCTTTCCAAAGTTCTTGAATCCGTTGTCCATACCCAGTTCTCTTCCTATCTATCCAGAAATAATTTGATCAACCGCTTCCAATCCGGCTTCAGGTCAGGTCACAGCACCGCAACGGCTTTGTTAAAAGTCACGGATGATATCCAGTTCGCTATGGATAACAAACAGCTTTCTGTGCTAGCACTGCTTGACTTCAGTAGCGCCTTCAACTGTGTTGATTTTGACATTCTCACTCAAATATTAAGGTCCCTTAATGTCTCGTCTCGCTCGGCCTGCTGGTTTGACTCTTATCTTAGAGATTGCCAGCAGCGCATAAGGTCTGAGGAGACCTTTACTGAGTGGTGCGATCTTTTGGCGGGAGTTCCTCAGGGTGGTATTCTTTCCCCTCTCTTATTCTCTGTCTTCATCAACTCCATCTCCGATGTTATCTCCTCCCCATATCATCTCTATGCTGATGATCTTCAGATTTATCGTCATTTCCTCTTTAGTGATGTGAACCTGGCTATAGACACACTGAACGCTGACCTTGAGAACATCAGAACCTGGGCTTTGTCATACGGATTGCTGGTGAACCCCAGTAAGTCCCAGGCGATTATTATAGGTACTAGACACTCCTTAAACGTATTACAACAATTGCCCATACCGCCGGTTACCTATGACGGTACTCTAATCGCCTACAGTGACAAGGCCAAAAACCTGGGTGTCATGTTTGATAGACAACTCTCCTGGACTAACCATGTCAGCGAGGTCAGTAGGCGCGTCTTTGCCACCTTTCACTCACTAAGACGGCTTCAGAACTTTCTGCCCCATCAAACAAAAATTACTCTTGCTCAATCTCTTCTTCTCCCCTTGATCGATTATGCCGATGTTTGTTGGGCTAGCGCCAACGAAGAGCAACTGAACAGACTCGAGCGACTTCAAAATCTCGGGATTCGGTTTATCTTCGGACTGCGCAAGTTCGACCACGTCTCGCAGTATCGCAAGGAGTTAAAATGGCTGCCGATCCGTCTTCGTCGGGACACACACATCCTCACTCTTCTATTCAACATCTTAAGCAACCCTCGATACCCTAGCTTTCTCCGTGAGCTTTTTCAATTTCTCCCTTCGGCTCGTCCACGTAGAACTCACACGGCTTCCCTGCTCTCTATACCTCATCACAACACCGTCGCATACAAGCACTGTTTTCGATTGCGGGCGATCACTCTCTGGAACTCGCTTCCCTGCAGTATCAGAGATAGTCCATCTCTGCCCGTCTTTAAGAATCGTTTGAAGGAGCATTATCTTTCTCTATCCTAGATTTGAGCTTTGTATATATTAGTTTATTTAGGTGTATTTATATTTTTATATAATATTTATGTACTTGTGTATGTAGTGTATCTAGCAGTTAGTTCAATAGTTCCGTAATATATGTATGTATCTTATCAGAGCACATAGGTCTATCCTGTATATTAAATTATTCTTATCAACCTTGGGTTTGCTGGAAGAGATCTCTATTTAGAGATAAGCATGCCTTTGTAGATGTCCTTTCTGTTTATTATATCTTATGTTGTTTTATGTGCAATAAATATATATGAAATATATGAAGTTATAAGTACGCACGCCTCAAGCTCACATAATGAGACAATACACATAAATCTTTTCCCGACATTTAACAGCCCAGAATCACACAAATTTTACGTGTATGATGTAGATGGACAATATGACGGACTTATTGGAAGTGACCTCTTACAACAACTTGATGCAAAAATAGACATGTAGAATGGTATGATCTATACAAAATCTGCAGTCATACCTATGATATATAATCCAACAGATAAAATTTTGATACCACCTAGGTGTGAGAAAAGAGTAAAATTACCGACTGACCTGAAGGACGGAGACGCAATAATGAACTTCGTAGCATTTACCAATGGTGTTAGGATGCCCAGCGCTATTGTTAAATGTGAGGATGGTTACGCAACGACTATTATACAGAACACTTTGGACAGTGCACAGGATCTGACGATAACCAGACCTTTCAAAGTAACCAAATACAATGAAAATGGACTAACAAATAATTACACTAAAGACAACACCGAAATAGACCAAATATTAACGGAAAATTTACAAAAACTCAGACTAGAACACATGAACACTGAAGAAAAAAACAAAATTACCAAACTTTGTCATGAATATAGGGACATATTTTATACAGAAGAACTACCATTGACTTTCACTAATGAAGTGAAACATCACATTAGAACCCGAAATGAAGATCCTATTTACATCAGACCCTATAGACAACCACCGGTAGTAAACGAAGAAATCAATAAACAGGTAGACAAAATGTTAAACAATGACATCATTAAAGAATCATTCTCACCCTGGAGTGCCCCAGTGCATTTAGTTCCAAAAAAACCGGACGCATCAAACGAAAAAAGGTACAGGCTAGTAATTGATTTTAGGAAACTAATTGAGATTACTACCGACGATAGATATCCACTTCCCAACATCACAGATCTCTTTGACCAACTAGGAAGAAGCTGCTACTTTACTACTTTAGATTTAGCTAGCGGCTACCATCAAATAGAAGTAGCTGAACGCGACCGACCCAAAACAGCTTTCACAACACAAGCAGGACATTTCGAATTTTCAAGAATGCCATTTGGTCTAAAGACAGCACCTGCTACATTCCAAAGGACGATGGACAATGTATTAAGAGGACTACAAGGGATACATTGTTTAGTGTATTTGGATGACATTATAGTATATTCAGCCAGTTTACAGGACCACATAGCCAAACTTAGACTCATTTTTGACAGATTACGCAAAACAAACTTAAAGATACAACTAGACAAATCAGAGTTCTTGAGAAAAGAGGTACAGTACCTAGGTCACACAGTTACAAGTGAAGGACTAAAACCAAATGATGACAAGATAAAAGCCGTACTAAACTTTCCTTTGCCCCAAACATCAACCGAAATTAAAAGCTTCTTAGGACTCATAGGCTACTACCGTAAATTCATTAAAGATTTTGCATAAGTCACGCAACCCATGACAGTACGACTTAGGAAGAAAAGTAAAATGCCCACCAATGATGAAAAATACATAGCCGCGTTTGAAAAATGCAAAGAACTCCTTGTAAACGCCCCAATACTTCAGTACCCTGACATGAACAAACCATTCATATTGTCGACAGATGCTTCTGATTTTGCACTTGGAGCTGTTCTATCACAAGGAACAGTTGGAAGTGACAGACCAGTGGCATATGCTAGCAGAACACTGAATCCCGCTGAAACTAGATACAGTACAACAGAGAAAGAATTACTTGCAATAGTTTGGGCCATTAAACATTTCCGACCGTACTTATACGGTCAGAAGTTTTTGGTAGTGACGGACCATAAACCCCTTCAGTGGCTGAAATCTTTAACTGACACAAATAGTAGACTGACACGATGGCGTTTAAGATTAGCAGAATATGACTTTGACCCAGTTTATAAGAAAGGAAAACTAAATTGTAATGCAGATGCACTATCCCGTATAAGGTTAAACGCACTAGACAAAACGGACGACGTCTCTGTACAAGTAAATGTTGATCCTGAAGAACAAAAGAAAATTCAAAAAATAATCAAGGAAATAGAGCAAGAGTGTGCATTATTAGAAAAGAAAAGGGAACCTGTACCAATTATCACTAACCCGGACACAGACTCAGAAAGAACTCAATCAAATAAAACGACTCCCCCTTACTCAATAGCCAGCCCATCTAGTTCAACAATAACTGCATCCGAAAAATCAATGGACACAGACACTGTACACTCTGCACAAGACACTGAATCAGAAGGAATACCCATATTACAGGAAGCAATAGATACAAAACCAAATCAAATATTAGTTTACACATGGCAACTTGACAAATTGGCAGTAAAGGACAATTCGAGAACAAAACAGCGTATTTTAGAAGTACACCTACCCACAAACCGACCTGACTTAGTAAAGCAGTTTTTAAACGAATACGTTGGAAACAGGACTAAATACTTTATATATTTTGAGGACGAGAAGCACCGCCGACAGTTTACTGAAGCTGTGATTTTCCTCTTCAAAAGAGAACAGGTTAAATTTCTAGAATGTACCAAAAGAGTAGTATTCGTTGACGACGAAAATGAACAGCAAAACATTGTACGAAAATACCATGAGGGCAAGACTTGCCATCGCGGTATCCGGGAAACGCTTTCTCACATAAAACGAACATATTTTTGGTACAACATGGAACAAATTATATCCACCTTTATAAATTCATGCAAGCCCTGTAAGAAAATGAAATACGACAGAAATCCTTTAAAACCCGAACTTCAATTGACACAAACACAAACAAAACCATTGGAAGAAATCTTCATCGATCTATTCACTATAGAAGGACAATACTATCTGACTATAATTGATGCCTTCAGCAAACTTGGACAAGCTTTTCAAATAGAAAACAGATCAACCCCTGAAGTAGTTAGAGCCCTTATCAAGTACTTCTCCTTTTATGGAATACCACTTAAAATCAGTGCCGATGCAGGATCCGAATTTAACAATGCCCTTATGAAAGACCTATTAACTATGTACAAAATTGATCTACACATTGGAACCCCTAACAACCCTAACTCTATGGGATTAATAGAAAAATTTCACTCCACAATAATCGAAATATACAGATTGGCTAAATACGAACAAAAGTACACCGATGCTGCTACAATTATGACCTACGCAGTAATGGCATACAATCACAGTATACATTCCGCTACTGGTATGACTCCGTTAGAAGTTCTGTTAGGACACACCGACTCTAGAAACACTTTTGATGCCGATTTTGATAAACTCTACCAACAGAAATTAGTACAGGACCATGCAAAGCGAACAAAATATCTGTATAAGCATTTAGCCGACAAAATAGCAAAAGGAAAAGGAAAGGTAATTAGACAAAGAGGCGGCGAAAACCGATTCCCTATAGAACCCGGAGATAAAGTATTTGCAAAAGGAACAAATAAAAGAAGTAGTAAAGACAAGCCCCGATATGCCGAAGCATTAGTTACAGGCGAAATAGTTAGGAACATTGCCCCAATACAAATAGGTCGTCGTGCCACCCAAGTCCCGGTTAAAAACATTAAACGTATTTCACAGACACCTGCTCGTCCTGATAGTGACCATGGTGGTCAGCTCCCAGGGCCTTCTACTTCAAGAGATACAAAATAACCCGGGAATACTTCCAGTAAAGAATGGAATGGCTGTACTGAGCAAAGACTATTGGATGGTCGCAAAACACGTGGACTTACAGCCCCTCGCAGACTCGTTGTCGAGGAATGTTCTACGAGCATCCGAATTAAACAAGTTAATTAGTAGTTTTGATAAAAGAGATATTACTTTTGATTTTATTGGTCTTAAGGTTTATATAGATTATATTAAGAAAGTAGTTATAGAAAAGTTGCAACAGGTAGCGCCTTCCATTCGTATAAAACGAGGTATACTTAACCCCCTTGGTTCATTAATTAAGGTAATTACAGGAAATCTGGATAACGATGACGCCATCAGATATGACAAAATGATTAATGAAGTAAAGTTAAATCAGAACAATTATAATAAGAAACTGACGTTGATCACCGAAATTGCGCAAAACCTTGCCAACTCTACAATTAAGTTAGATAAGAATATCATTCAAATTGATACGATATTAAGAAAATTAAATAACAATATAACAGAAGTACTAAAGATGGAATACAATAATCATATCGAAATCCAAATCATTAACGCGTACCATTTACTGATACATAACTTTCAGCCTATTCGTATCAAATTGAATGAGATAGAGACTAGCCTAGCATTAAGTAGATTAGGTATTTTGCATCAATCTGTAATAGAGTCCGACAACTTAATGAAACTATTGGAAAAGATAAACAAGGTTGAAAAATTAGTATTTCCACCTACATTAGAAAACTTGGCTAAGATAGAACAAACTGTAGCGTTGAAAGTGTTTTTAAAAGGAAATCAAATTACTTTCCTTTTAGAAATATCACTGGTTGAAAGGAATACTTATATCTATTATAAACTCCTGCCCCTGCCTGTGTTATCCCAAAACCGCACAGTCATTATAATTCCCAAATACCCCTATATCCTAGCGAAAGGAAGAAAGATCATAATGCTCACACGTCCATGCCAAGAAATAGATGAATCCAGCTACTTATGCCTCAGAGATGATATGTCCCAGTATCTACAGGATCACTGCATAACAGAGCTAATGACGTATGCAGAGAATGTGACGTCATGCACTCAAATACCCGTTTCGATTGGAGCACTGAAACTTGACCTCATAAAGATTAATAGATGGATACTCTACAGTGGCGATATTACTTTACTTACCAGAACCTGCACCAACGAGATATTCCGCCAAAAGATTCACGGAACTTACATAATTACCCTAAATGATCCATGTGAAGTTAAGATCGGAAATATCTCTTTAAAAATGCATACAATAGAATTTCAGAACAGCATTATTGATAAAATGCCAATTGTCGACTTACCTATAGTACATCCTCTAGCTGAAACAGCATCAATACCGGAACCTGTGAACCTGGAAGATATTGACCTAGCCAACATCAGCTTTTTAACATATGCTCTGAAGAAAATTCCTAGTGATAACAGTGAAAGTGAAAGGCCAATTATAACAGTGAAAAGCATTAGTGTTTGGACGATCGGACTCTACATTATAATTTGTTTAGCTCTATGTATCCTTACTTTTTATTATACTTATAACCGTTTAAAGGTATATTTTCGAAGTTCTGTTTCTACGAAAGAGAACTTCGAACTTAAGGAGGAAGGAGTTAAGTCTCACGGCTCTTCACATACCGATGACGCCATATTTGGCTGAGCCCTGGAAGTGCGATATGATGAGGAGCTGACAAAGCGTGAGCCGGGAGACCTCTCTGCTTTCTGCCCTCAGTCTTGAGGCAGTAATTAAGTAAAATAGTCGTATTAAGAGCTCTAAGACATTGTAACATCTTATCTCAATTAAATCTGTATTTTTTTAAAAAGTCGTTTACGTGCGCTAAAACTTATCTATCTTGTCTCTGAACTTTCCTCTCCTTTGTTGTGTAATGTGGCTTAGTGAATAAACATTTTTCTATTTTTATTTATATTTCTTTAACGCCACTTTTGCGTTATAGGTTTTAAATTTTATTACCATGGCCTACGGTTCAAAATCTCAACCCGTCCCAACTACCCTCGGTTTTTGAGAGAGCTGGCAAGGCTGAAGAGAGAACCAGCAATACTTAGGTGTCACGGCGAGCACATTTTTTTATTAATGACTCATTGTTCAAAAACGTAGTGAACTTATTGATTTAATAGGGTGTTTCCTGAAAGCTGCAGTATTGAGCATACAATAGACATCAGATTTTAGTTGTAGTCATTTAATTATTTTGTGAAGAATAAGCTTCTTTACAAAATTATTAGAGGCGTGGTAGAAGCTTGAGTCGATTTGATTTTTCACGAGAAATAGGTATAATATCATATCTATTTATTAATTAATTAATTTATGTTCTGTGTATGACTGACAGTATGAGTGATAGATAGAACTAATGTTTGTTAATTTGTTTAACATTTCAGTAAGTTTTGAAGATTTATTTAAAAAAGACTGACTTAATCTTGAATTTGTAAGAAGAGGAACCAAAACATATGATTTTGCTGATCAAATAACTGAAGTGAAGTTAATCATCAATGTTAATCACATTTTTTCAGTCATGCAGCTTATTGAGTGTGGTGCAGGAAAATTTGATTATATATGGAAATAAGTTATTTGATTAGCAAAATCATATGTTTTGGTTCATTTTCTTACAAATTCAAAATCAAGTCAAAGTCTACATACATAAAAAGAGCTCCGTGGTCTACTTCTCATACAGGAGATGCAGGTTCGATTCCTGACCATGTACCAATGAGATAATTAATTTATCAAGTACATTATACGGACAATCTAACGGTGATGGAAAAAGGTGAGGAAACCTCCATTACTCCATAGCTGCGGCGATGGGTTAGCCCCCTGTCACGCAAAATGGAGTATTGAATAACAGGCTCAAAGTGTGCACAATTGTGCCTCTGCCACCCAGTATGAGAAAAAGCGTGACGCTGTGTATGTATGTATGAAAATGTTAAAAATACAGGACGTCCAAACTGAACCTCACTTCTATGCAAATCAAGAAATGGAAAACACTCAAAAAATATAACAAAAAGTAACAGAAAAAAGGTATTTTTTTGGATTTTCCTGCTTTAGCTTGTAACCTAACATCACAAAAATCAAAAGAAAAAGACAAAGATTCAAATTATTTCGTCTTTTTGAAATGAATGGTTAAGAGAAATCGCGGTTCAAAGACGAGCTTTTCACTTTTTCTCTGTTACTATTATATGTGATTTCTGAATAGATCTGCATCTGCTCTATTCGGTTTAATCGATATAGCGGTACCCATCTCTAAACCTCTCAGACCGCCAGAGTACCGCTGTTACTATCTCCGTGACATGTGTACCGTCTCTGACAAGTGGCACCGCAAACGCCTCGGATGTTTGCCAAGTTTATTTCGTAAGATGCTCCCCGATAACAACACCGTGTCTGAAGGTACAATGGATCGTATCGAATCGATACTGTTTCATTACAGCGATAATGATCCGCTATTATTTTGTTGGTTAACTTGTTATTGTGTGACGACCAGTTTAGCCAACAGGTTATAAGCTAAGCCGTTAGCGGGTAGTGACCCTGCCTCGAAGCTGACGGCTCTGGGTTCGAATCCCGGTAAGGGCAAATATTTTGATGAGCAGGAATATTTGTTTCTTAGTCTTGGATGTTTTCTAACGTATATACTTAAGTATTTATCTCTATTAAATATATCGTCGTCTAGTACCCATAGCACAAGACTTGTTCAGCTTACTAAAGGTCTAGATTGTCGTCTAATATTTATTCTCCTTCTTTTCGTATGCACAATTGTATAGATCAAGGCCGGCCAAACACAGGCACAAGTGGCTCGCCATGGCATTAGAATTTTCCCTCCAGCACTTCTGGTAGCCGGCTAGCACATTTTGTTTTTTTAGGGTCCCTTACGCCAAACGGGACTCAGCAGGCTGTGTCTCAAGAATTCTAATAGGTGGAGGTAAGAAATTCTCACATAATATGTATTTCTGTAGCCGCCACGGCAATAAATAATAAACTACAAAAGATTTGATAAATTAATGGGGGTCTCCATACAAGAGACTTGTTTTATTATACCTGCAAACTAATATCTCTTACCGTCATAGATGGCACAATTAGTTTGACGTGGGATCCTTGGGGATCTGTAGGAGCTGGTATTGAAACTATGGTTCGGATATATATATATACTTGGTTTCTTTATATTAAGATTTATTTTAATGTATATATTTTAATATTATGCATTTCTTGTACCCTTTATGTACGAGTCCGACCCTCACTTGACCATTTTCAGGGTTCCGTACCTAAAAAGGTAAAAAAGGAACCCTCACAGGATCACTCGCGTGATAGTGTCCTGAAAACTTGTGCGAAAATACTTATCGTTACAAAAAGTGAAGGGGTTCAAAGACAAAACGAAAAAAAACCGGTCAAGTGCGAGTCTAAATCGCGCACGAAGGGTTCCGTACCACCGTTTAATGGAAGCGATGGTGTGGAGTGAATAGTTTGGATTTTACACAGCAAAATATTATTTACAAAGTTATTGGTGCGGTTACTTTCACACTCCATGTACGTAACCAGGTGCATCCATAAGTTTGTATGTGGTATTGTTGTATGGGAGCCCCCTTAAATATTTATCTTATCCTGTTTTTTAGTATTTGTTGTTATAGCGGCAACAGAAATACATAATCTGTGAAAATTTCAACTCTCTAGCTAGCTAGGTTCTTGAGATACAGCCTGGTGACAGACGGGCGGACGGACGGACGGACGGACAGCGAAGTCTTAGTAATAGGGTTCCGTTCTTACCCGTTGGGTACGGAACCCTAAAAAACGCCTCAATTTATACAATAGTTTTTATAACCTTTTAATATATATATACACAGTCAGGTCATAAGTTCTGTCACACAATAAAAACTTTTGAATTTAGAACGCTGGCCACAAAAAAGTTTATTGAATTCGAATTTCGAATTTTTCATGAAATTAAAAATGTGTACTTTTAGAATTTTCCTCATTTTTAAATATGGAGTGGACACTTAAAGAAGACCGTGTCGCAGTTATTGCGTTGCATCGTTGCGGTTACGCGCCAATTCAGATTTTCGACTTACCGAAAAATTTTAATATAACCAAAAGATTCGTTTATCGTACCATAAAACGATACAATGAAGACTCTAGTGTAGATGACAGGTCAAGAAGTGGTCGCCCTCGCTCTGTTAGGACTCCAGCAGTGATAAAAGCTGTGAAGGCGCGAATTCAAAGAAATCCCATACGTAAGCAGAAACTGTTGGCCCTTCAGATGGGGTTAAGCAGGACCACGGTGAAAAGGGTGTTAAATGAAGACTTAGGGCTTAGGGCATATCGAAGAAAAACAGGACATCGTTTGGACGCTCGTTTAATGGACCCGAGACTGAAGAGATGCCGCGCTTTGTTGAAGCGGTACGCGGGAAAAAAATATCGGGAAATTATTTTTTCGGATGAAAAAACTTTCATCATGGAAGAGAGCTACAACAAACAAAATGAAAAGGTGTACGCACACAGCAGTGAAGAAAAGAGCAACCGTATTCCGCGTGTCCAACGAGGTCATTTTCCATCCTCGCTCATGGTTTGGTTGGGAGTCTCTTATTGGGGCTTAACTGAGGTACATTTTTGTGAGAAAGGCGTAAAAACGAATGCCGTTGTGTATCAAAATACAGTCCTCAAGAACCTTGTGGAACCTGTTTCTCATACCATGTTTAATAACAGGCACTGGGTATTCCAACAAGATTCTGCGCCAGCTCATAGAGCGAAAAGCACACAAGACTGGCTGGCGGCGCGTGAAATCGACTTCATCCGGCACGAAGACTGGCCCTCCTCCAGTCCAGATTTGAGTCCGTTAGATTACAAGATATGGCAACACTTGGAGAAAAAGGCCTGCTCAAAGCCTCATCCTGATTTGGAGTCACTCAAGGCATCCTTGATTAAGGCAGCCGCCGATATTGACATGGACCTCGTTCGTGCTGCGATAGACGACTGGCTGCGCAGAATAAAGGCCTGTATTCAAAATGGCGGGGGTAATTTTGAATAAACTTTATTACCATAAGAATCTATGTTTTATTAAGTTCATTTTGCTATATAAATGTTTACATAAATAATGAACATGTCTAAATTATTTCATATTGCACATGTGACAGAACTTATGACCTGACTATGTATATATTAATTTTAGTTTCTTCTTCTGATCAAAAACATGCAAAAAATTACGGTATAATAAATAAATAAATATTAAACGACAATCTCAATCAAATAGAACTAGGTCCATAGTTAGCTCAACGAGGCTTATGTAATGGGTATTAGACGACAATATATTTAATACAGATAATACCTATGTAAATACATAAAAAACATCCAAGACTACCCAATAAACATATATTTATGCTCATTTCATAAATAATTGCCCTTACCGGGATTCGAGCCCAAAACCGTCAGGTAGGTTTACTACCCGCTAGGCTAAACCAGTCGCCTTGTACTTTTTACTTTGCAATGTAAAATCCAAACTATCACTCCACAGCATCCCTACCACTACGGTGGTGCGGAACCCTTCGTGCGCGAGTCCAACTCGCACTTGACCGGTTTTTAATCTATAAATTACCTTATGAATAGGGTAGTAGTTGTGGCCCAAAGTGAACCAATCTCAGAAATTTTGCTCAGGTGGAAAATTGGACCTCCTTGGTATAGATCTATATATGTAGGTATATACAGTACAGACGACAGTGCATTGCCTCTTACCATTACAACTCTACAATATCATTGGTGATCATCATGAAGGATATATATAATTCGTGTATCTTGTATATTTGTGTCGATTTGAAATTTGCTGTAGGGCACAAATAATAATAAATGTAAAAAATAAAATATGATATACTTTTTTTTATTCATTTGGCCCAATATTGGTGATTGGTTAATCGATACATATATTGTGAGGGGTATAATAGAGCAAATTCAAACGTTTTTGTTTTTTTTCGCTGTTATAAAATTTAAAACTTTAAGTTTTGTCATCGCATGGGTTGATGGGCTCACTGCATCGACATTAACTATTAAAGGTATTCCACAGAATTATTGATGTATTAGCTAACATACTACAGTCAAAGAGTTACCCAGAGTTATTTAATTTCTTCGTAATTAATACATTTGTGACGATTTTTTTAAAAAATAATAGTTTAAAACCTAATATACTCGAAATACCAATAATTTTCTGATGGGGTATTATTAGGGTAACTTGTTATTGACTGTTTTTGTTCTAGAGTGTCTTTGACCTTTCATTCTGTTTCTACAGATCACGAATATCTATATCAGGATTAGCACTTGGAATAGGTAGTCGAATAACTCCTGTCAATATAATTTATAAACTTACACATATTTCGTAATCGTCAGTTCGAAGACATTGATAACAGTTTGCAGATACCTGACTAATATATAATATACCCTCGGACGTGTATAAAGCAAGATAATAAACAGGTTTGTAATACAACCACATGAAGTTCAACAATGATTTATTCACATTGTTACCTCTTCCGAAGTGATGAGTTGATGACACAAGTTTCCATTTGCCAGCCTGCGAATACTGCGAAACATCATAGAAACTTGCTCGAAGGCGACGTCTCTAGTCTAATAACAGTCAGTAGTTCAAGACAAAAGGAAGTAAGCGACAGTTTGAAGCTAAGTCAGATCCGTTCGGTGCCACTGGTGGATCCTTTGGAGATATATTATGAAGGGAGAGGATAACTGTGTCATTAAAGGATTGTCATTTGTAAACTGATAACTTCTTAATACCGATATGGGTGGTAAGGTGGAAATGGTATGGCTCGCCACTGGGGTTTCAACGTAAATTCAAGTTTATGACTAGTTATCTACATACCTAGTGTAATTTTTTTTAAATAAAATACAATATAAGTAGATCAACATCGCATAAAATATGATAAATTGTATCAAAATGTGAAATGTCAGTGGAAAAGTAAACGGTGGATCTTCGTGCAATAATTAGCGTAGTTAGTAACTAAGTGCTTCGTATGAAAGGGGTGTAATGTAACACTTTAGATTGTAATATCTTGAAATGTGTATGTAAATGTGCGTATTACATAAATTAAAACAACAATCAATCAATGCTTTATGTATACTTATCGTATTCTAAACATAATAAAACCTCATCGTCAATTAACCAATCGAGAATAAAGAGAAATAAAAATAACTGTATATGCGAACGCGGTGTAGGATTGAAAGATTTTCAGCATTATGTCGTTATTTTAAATCCTATTTTCTATGAAGTTCAAGGGGTATACATTTTTGTTCACATACATATTCTGTTACATATACAAAAGTATGAGTTTCGAAAATGTCATTTAAACTCCATCACTTAATAATAATAAAATAGGTATATCTGGATGTAAGCAATGTAGTGTTTATGAGGAGGCCTTTACCTAATAGTGGTTCCCCTGATGATGGTAGGTATTTATAATAAATTCAGTCGGTCGAGTCTACGCATACAGATTTCAAACATTAATGCATTCGCGATTATAATCACATAATAATTCCCTGAATAGTCCCAAAGCCCAAATATCTATAACCCACTATTCCAAATACTTTGTACTCAAGACCCTTACAATAACTGGATCTAATCGAGAAGGGACCTCTGGTTCTTCGGAGAAATACCGATAAAGTGGGCCATCGCTAACTACTGCCAATCCCCCTGGGACAGTGGTAAAATGATATCGTGATACGCCATCAGTCTCGTCGGCTTTGATAACTATTCGTATGAACCATCCGTAATGCTTTTTTGGTATACTCTGTTTCTAGGGCAGGCGATAAAACGGACTTTGACTTTTGTGCCTACCACAGTGATCACCAACCTTTTTTGGTGAGGTTCAAAAATCATCAATCGTATGAATGTAGGGCATTCTTTTTTTATTTATTTATTACATGTATGTACGTTATTTATGATAAAATAGTTTGCTGATATCTAAAAGATGTTTAATAACACAAGTATACACGGTTTTGGACGTGAGCAACTAAAAGCTGGCACTCAAAAACTAGAACCAATTTTGACACACGGATTGAAGATTTGAGTTCAGGCCATCAAATAACATAAGAAATCATTCTCATCTACTCAGGTCCAAAAGTTGATCCCAATTAGTAAACTTGTGTTATTTTTTCAATTTGTCATCAAACATTTATTCATTTTCTTCATGTACATCCGCTTCCGCTTCACTGTCGTTTATCGATGATTAACACCTGGAGGAGTCCGATACATTGATTATAAAACTGTCTACAGTTTTATCTACAGCGTCATTCAGACCATTTAATTTAGTTTCCTCTTTTATTACATGTTCGACACAGTTTTTCCATTTCGTGACGTCCATTTTGCTAAGGCCTTCGTCCAACAGCTTTTTGACATCTGTCATTTTATAAGTGGTGTTATTTCGAGCAACGTAGCCCTTCACTTCTGCCCACACGAGCTCAATTGGATTGAGCTCGTAGTGGTATAGCGGCAAACGTAGGACTTCAATACCAGCCTGTTTTGCCATTTCGTCAGTGACGTATGACTGGTATAGGTCTTTTACATTTTATACTATTGCAAGTAATTCCGCTTTGACCTCATTATTTTCAAATGCAATTCCTTTTGCAGAAAGCCATTCTTGTATTGCTTTTTTTCGCCAACTTGTGACCGGCAATCGTTCCTGGCGTCTTGAATGGTAACTCGCATTGTCCATTAGGATGACCGCATTTGGTTCAACATTAGAAAGAACATTCTGGAACCATGTTTCAAAGCGTTCATGGTCTCGTGGTAATCTCCAGTTGTTTTATTTTCAAAAACCCACTGACAACCTGGCAGGAAACCTTTCTCGCTTCCAATGTGAACGATTATCAAACGGTTTCCTTTTGAAATCGGATTCTTTGCTCCCGTTGATAAGTCTTCTAAAAAGGTTTGTTTTGTAGTTTTCACCGTCGTATCTTCCCAAATATTTGTAACAGTATGCCCTGGAAAAATAAATAGCAAAAACAATTCAAATAAAAAAAAACACTTAAGAAAGTTTAGATTACTCGACAGATATAAGTATAACTTGATACATAGAAAAAAAAATGTTGGATAATAATGAATTCGAACGGACAAACATTTGGAGAGATTGAAGTTGAAACAAATAAAATAAACTCACCTGCATTAACCCAAGTTTCATCTAAATAACATATCGGTCGTCCTTCTTCTCTGAACTTCTTAATTTTTTTGAGGTTGTTAATGCGCCATAAAACTATGTCAGATCTTTTAATTAAAGCACTGTTTCTTTTCTTCTTTATGTATTTAAATTTTAAATGTTTCATCAGGCGCCAAAGCGATGTACGGCTGAAATTGGGCAACAAGTTGTCTGAATTGACAGCCTGTAATATTTTATTCAATGTTGGAAGTACACCCTTTAAATAAAATTCATGCACTTTTCTCCTAATGAACGACTTGTCAGTCATCAACAAATTCAAACCAAATTAGGACACTTCTTTGGCGGAGCTGGTGACCTCACCGTAACATTTTCTGTGTATTCTTTTAGAACACGGTAAACAGTAGTCATAACAATGCCTAAAATTTCAGCTAATTTATTTTTCATATCTGTTTTCGATTTATATTTGTCACTAGGCCAGGTTTCTTGCACATATTAATATACGTTCACAATTATAATTTTTTCATTTTCCGAAATATGACTCATCTTGCGCTTCTTTCGTGGTGACGTAAAGGCTTTAAATGGTTTTGATGTGGATGGACCGGGCTCCATATCTCTAGTATCGTTTTCTTTCGAAGCTAACATAATACTTTGTCATTGCCCGTTTTTTCGCCTGCCCTAGAAACAGAGTATACAATGTTGGTACTTCTCTGTTGTTAAAGGTGTGATAGAACTGACTCCTTGAGAACTCCTTTGAGAATAGTGGATCGACTTAAATAATTTCTTAAGAAATTATTTAAGTCGATCGACAGCTGAAACAATTACATTTTGTTGTTTAAAATGTAAAAATATTTTTTCTGGGTTCCGTACGCGAAGGGTGCCAATCGGTACCCTATTACCAAGCCTCTGCTATCCATCGTGCCAATCATTAGCCTCTCCGTTCCATCAGTAGAGATAAAGCTAAAGAATTATTTATTCAAGAACATAGGTAATACACTGATCTTAATTAATAACATGTTGATAGGTCTTTATGTTCTGCCATGGGAGGGCATAAGACTATTAACATTATTAATATTAATACAAATTGGCATTATGAACATTAGAAATAAGCATATAATTCAGAAAAGGATCAGCAACTTTCATAAAATATCAAGGAGGGAGGTATTAGTTGACACCGTATTAGGCTTTGTTTGTGAGTAGACCCTTTATTTCTTTATGAATGTCTGTATGTTTTGTATGTATTTTACAGACTGCGGAAGTTTGTTATACATTCTAGTGGACATGCAAAATATAGTTTTGTTATAATATGCAGACTTAAGTTGTTCCATTTTTAGCAAAATGCCACGATGCCTGCTTTAAATATTATGAAAAACCGGTCAAATCCGAGTAGGATATCGGACCCGCACATGAAGGGTTCCATAATATTGTACACGGAAAAACGTAAAACGACAGCCTTTTGTACGAGTACATATATAGCTATTTAATTTTTTTATAATAAAATATTAAATACTAGTTAGGACTACATTCATGGCCGTATATCGAAACATTGTAAAATAGTTTTGTGTATGTATTAAGTAAGTATTAAACTAAGTACTCAGGTTAACGAAACTCTTTGCTCATTGAAACCGGAAGTGAAATCAAATATGATAAAAAATTTAATATTATTTATTATAATTCAAATGAAAAATTATTAATCATATAATGACTAATAACTAAGTACAAAACTCAATACCTGCAGTTAAAAATCTTTTCCGATAAGATAGGGAGAGTCCATTGTCAACGATAAACAAATAAACAAAATGGCTAAGAAAATGGCCATACCAATAATTTCTTCTATACGTTCTTTTAATTTTTGAAAATCGGTATATTTCATTATTTGTTGCTATTGCGGCAACAGAAATGCACATTCTGTGAAAATTTCAGCTCTCTACCTATTTCGGCTAATCCGATAGAGCCCGGTGACGGACGAACGGACGGATGGACAGTTTGGCACCCTTCGGGTACGGAACCCTAAAAAGGTGCGTATTACTCTTGACAAATACCAAGGTTTAGTATATATATGTGACCGTAAGATAGTTAAAACCGTTAGTTGACAAACTAAAGCGTCAGTCGATCAACCATCGACAGATAGTAAACCAGACCAACAGGGTTTAGAATTTACATTTATTTTGTATTTAAATATCGCCCCGCTAGTCTTCACCTAAGCTGCCGCAGTGTTTGCCCTGGTATTTCGTTTGCAATTCAAGTTTAAACCAGTTTACTATTTAACGGTTTTAACCGTTAGTTTACCATCTGTCGATAGTTGACCAACTAACGAGAACAAAAAACATTAGTTTATCAACTAATGGTTTTGAAAATCTCACAGTGACATATATATATGGACGGCATTCTGAAGTAGGGTTTACAACTAGCGCCCAATTCCGGTACACAATAACAGCTCCATGACAATTACATTACGATTACGGTCAACTTTAGATATCTAATATTTGGCGTTCGGAGAATATTTTTTTAAGCAAATAAATTAAGGGAATGGGATTACAAAATCGTCAGATATTGGATATCTTAAGTTGACCGTAATCATCATGTAATTGCCATTGAGCTGTCATTGTGTACCGGAATTAGGCCCCTGTTAGTTGGGATCAGCAGCCTTATGGCGTAAGTCGTCTGAGCTATGAACTTCATATAGACTTTTACGTTTGACACCTTGCACCAGCTTCATCTGTCAAATTGGTATCACGCAAGTAGCATCGTAATGGAGGCCAAACCCAAGCTCATTGAATGAAGCCTAGAAGCCTTCGGTGATACCCCGCTATCGATGAAATTGTATGAGCATGAGATGAACCATAGACACACGCTATGAACTTCAGAGACTTACGCCATAAGGCTGCAGTTTGCAGATAGACCTCAAAATTTTTTATGCGCTTTATAAATACTCTCCTTGCCCGTCGCATTTCCCCAGAAGATTTACCGTAGCGTAAGGCAGATTCTACAAAACAATGATACGAAACAAGTACAGCGTCAGTGTTTATTATTTTTGCAACCATGTATAATGCGTAAGCATATTGATTTAGCTTTTTTTTTGCAAATTTTCAATGTATGTCTTCCATGACATGTTACAGTCTATATGAAGACCTTAGATTTTTGTTGTTTCCGTAGGTTCAATTTGCTCATTCAAGTAATTAATATTAAATGCATATTCCTGTCCATGTCCTAATTTTTATTTAATTATTTAATTTTTCAAGATTAATTATAACATTGTTTTTAGTCAGCCAATCAATTACACATGTCAAATTATTGTTAATGTCATTTTAATACATACCTAAGTTAATTAAATTAAGGCTTGTGTTTAAACGATTACCAAAAAATTTTAAAATGTACTACCAATAAATTCGAAATGAATGCCAGAATAAGTTAATGATCACCAAATTGTGTTTGGATAAATGATCACCAAACTTCTTTATTTTTTGTGTACTTAAGTTTATGTTTTAAGTATTTTTTGTTGTTCTTACATGTTCAACCTAATACGTACAAAAAATGTTACAAATATTTTAACCTCAAAACAAACGTCACTTCCTTTACATTTTTGAATTTCAACAAGTTTTGAACAGGAGTTTACTTTTTTGGGGTAAGACCATGAATATTTATTGTATCATATTTAATTTTACTTGTGTTAATAAGTTATAAAATTTCTGGCCACCTTCGTTCAAGTAAAGAAGTTTAGTTAATCAGAGGTTTTAAGATTTTTTTGCCTGGAGGCAAGTCCTCCTAGGTAATAATTTGAGTTTGTTAATAAAACTTTTATAGATGTTTAAGAGAGGGTTTTTTGTGTGTTTGATGATTGACGGTGGTATATAATAGATAGAATCCTTCTACTGGAACGGTTTTTGTTATATCTATATAAACTATTTTACTCGTATACTTTTTGCTTCTGTAACCTTTTACGTAACTGTAATGTTAGTATACCTTATTCAATGAATATGTTTCCACTCGGCTTCTAAAATCCTAATCCTATGATAGATATTCGCGCCAGTCTCGGTTTTATTTTATCATAGAACCAATCGCGTTTGTGAATAACAAAAAATCTTATTCTATTTTCCATGTATACCAGGAAAAATACGATATGGCTACAGACAGATACCGGTTTTCTTGGAAATATCCATTTATTGCCGCATATACAGGCTGTAACAGAAAGGTATAGTCGTATTTTAGGGGGTTGTTAGGGATATAATTCTGAACAGCTTTCACTATGAAACCGATTAAATTAGAGCAAGTTTATATTTCACTTCTGAAGAAAAGAAGAAGTAGAACTGATTGCGCGGCCCAAACTGTATGGAATATTAAAAAATAAAGTTGACCAGATCAAATCGATTTCATAGTGAAAGTTGGTCAGAATGATGTCCCTAACAACCCTCCAACATTTGACTTCACCTTCCTGTATAATCCGTCGCAAGATTCTCTTCATTTATGTTTCAACAACATAGAGAAAATATCATCAACATTAAATCATAGATAGTTTTGACCTGACTTTCTATCGAATATAGGTAATTAGCCCAAACGAAAGAGCTTGCTTAAGTATTTATAATTGTAAGATCGTGCGTAAATAAACAGATGAATTGAACACCTCCTCCATTTTAAAGTCGTAAGAAAATATTTCACATTATAATTTGGCAATTAAAACAACGATAAATGTACTCGACCACGTAACTAATATCTATCTGTGACCACGCTGGCTCAGAGCGGGTTTATAGAGAGGTGTCGGTCTGTGAGAAGCTATCAAGTTTTCCTATTAGGGTCTCTGAGACATTTTTACGACTACTACCAACGAGTAGCGATGCTAGCGGGACTTATAGCTCAACGTGTTATCCGAAACACGGAAGAGCCCGAAGCAAATGCTATCTAAAAACTGACACCCATCCAGGCTAGGCTAGATATTGCAACTTGCACGATCATATCCGATGTGCGAATACTGCTAGGTCACGGACGCTACTGATACTATCTCTAATTTGGTTTTCTTCTTATTTGGTTAGTATCAAATAATGATCAATTATTCCCTAGCTGACTGATGAGCCCAGGCATTTCGCCAGTAATTAGCGCAACTTTATCATGAAACTCCAACGTTAAATTACATAGAAATGGTATAGAAAAACCTTTCTCATTCTACGAGAGTACAATTTATTACGGCTAAGTATCCAAGCTACAGGTACGGCAAGACCGAATAAAAATAAAACACATTCTAAGTGCACAAGTAAAGATGTAATAAATAACAGGGATTAAATTGACTGTGAAGAGACGCGCTTCGAACGGCAAGTGAAAAGGGAAGACTGAGTGAGAAATGTGAACTATATTTCACAACTTTTAAGGGAAAAGAAATCTCGAGCACTTTAGTTGAGTTTCAATAATCCCTCAATTTGAGGGGAGGTCAGCTGACTATATTCTACGTGACGGGTTGTTTGGGAGTTCGTTTCAGAGGTAGTTTATTTGTGTAAACCCAAACTGGCACCGTGGGGTCAAAAGTTGTCACAGAAAAAAAGGTTATGTATATTTACTATGCCAGCCTGAGGCTGGTTAACATTAAAAAACCGGTCAAGTGCGAGTCTAAATCGCGCACGAAGGGTTCCGTACCACCGTTCAATGGAAGCGATGGTGTGGAGTGAATAGTTTGGATTTTACACAGCAAAATATTGTTTACAAAGTTATTGGTGCGGTTACTTTCACACTCCATGTACGTAACCAGGTGCATCCATAAGTTTGTATGTGGTATTGAAAGAATTGTTGTATGGGAGCCCCCTTAAATATTTCTTTTATCCTGTTTTTTAGTATTTGTTGTTATAGCGGCAACAGAAATACATAATTTGTGAAAATTTCAACTCCCTAGCTAGTTAGGTTCTTGAGATACAGCCTGGTGACAGACGGACGGACGGACGGACGGACGGACGGACGGACGGACAGCGAAGTCTTAGTAATAGGGTTCCGTTCTTACCCGTTGGGTACGGAACCCTAATAAAACATACTAAAACTATAAATATACTACATTGTTCATACTTAAATTATGAGCTATATTGTAATTTTATTATGTTATTTGTTTAAAAGTTTTCCCAATTCAAGTCGACTGCCGTATTTCAGAGGGCTGTTAGTGACACACAATATTATACAACATTTTAAAACGCACCCGACCTCAGATAAAACTGTACATTTTAAACCGACACGGAACATTTTGCAATGTTTCTTCATTGTAAACTCATTAGATGTCGTTGCATTGCCGTATGCACTGTATTTTGGCGACGTTTGTTCTCAGAATTGGCGATAAATTCATATTACGCCGCTCTAGAGTCATTGGGTTTTTCATGAAAAAGTAATATTACCCACACCAGTGCTCACACCACACATGTTTGTAGATGCATGTACGAAAAGCAGTAAAGTTTGCATGTAATGAACCAACTATTCAGTTAAAATCTCATTGTGAAAAGACAACATCATAAATGTAACAATAACATTACATTTATATAAAAACACATTAATTGTTTCTAAAATTTTGTTTCTTAGTCATCTGCCAAAAAAAATACTGACACTTCGACATCTGATACGTGGCACGTCCACACTGGACGAGCGGTGACAAGGAACGTAGCGAGCGCGACTGACTTTAGTGTGTGGTATATTATAGTAATTTACCACCATTATATTTTATCTTTGCGGTCCTTGCCTGCTTGCCGTTAGGTAGTAGATACGGGATGCGAAACAGTGATGTATCAAAGCACGATCTTCGATAATATATTGATTGAAGCACAGTGAAGGGACAGTTCTTATCACACACGACACAGTCAATTTATTGTAGCACTAGTGAGGATATAGATAGATATAGGTGAAGCACAGTCTTTAGCTGAAAGAAAGAAACCTAGATTTGGTTTAACGAGAATGGCGTGCACATATATCAAGACTAAAGATGACACTAACGCGCTGCATATGAGTATAAGTTTGGCTAGAGAGAGTGAAATATCTTCTAACAAAATTAACGGCACTGTCCTTTTATTTGTATTCGAAATTATAGAAATTAATATTTCAATTTTATAAAAAACACAAACAAAAAAAAACTGAATACAAGTGTTAATAATTATATTTTATTTATTATAACAATCTCTTTGGGTAACATTATGTTGCATTGAGGGATGCACTTTGTTGCATTTGTTCATGTGGAGTCGTCGGACATGCTTAATATAATAAATCTTGAGGACAAACTTACACAAATCGTACAAGGTCCATAGTAAGCTCAACAAGGCTTGTGTTATGGGTACTAGACGATGATATATTTAATAGAGAAAAATACTCATGTAAATACATAGAAAAAAATCCAAGTCTAAGAAACAAATATTAATGCTCATCACACAAATATTTGCCATTACCGGGAATCAGACCCAGGATCGTCAGTTTCGTGGGCAGGGTCGTAAACTTTAACTACCAAAAGTTTTTCACTGGGCGTTATGCACGCCATGGTCTTTTTTCCGTAGGAGACGAAAAGTCTTTATTTGGAGCGGACCGATCATACAAGTTATTATCAATTTGATAGAGCAATCTTTATTTTTTTATTCTTTTAATTTGGCGTGCTAACCTCTTTTGAAGTAAGATTTGCCAGTGTCAAGTTTATTTGAAAGATCACAATTTATTATCGAGAACCTGGAAATTAGCGTCTTGAGAATAATTTGTTGCTCCCCATCACTACCCGGGAGGACGTGAAGGGCTGTAGGGACTAAGTATTTCCTTCGAAGGTGAACAACTTCTCACTGACAGAGCAATCGTTTGTATTGTAACACTCAGGTGTCAAAACGTGTATGAAAATCGTAAATACCCGCTTTTCGTCACAAAACCATTAATAAACATTTTTTCAATCTTATTTCGGGTCGTTCCGTCCTTACTACATAAATCGTATAATTCATACATCACACGATTATTATTTTTCTACCGACCTCAGAAAGGAGGAGGTTTTCAATTTGTCGGTTTTTATGTTTGTTAAACGATTATTATACTGATCTTGAAGATTCTTCTTTTGATTCAAAATCGCGGGCTATTTGTGATCTACCCACAGACTAGTGGAAAAAAATTTAACCCGACTGCATTTTCTATCAATACCACACATAAACTCATAAATGCACTTGTTACATGGAGATAAAAGTAGCCGCACCAATAACCGGAGGAACCTAGATTTAGATTTTTCCTCAGTGTTTACTGAAATTCCTGTTAACAATTATCACACGAAATAATTATATTAAGAATTAGGAAACATACTTTTTTGTTTTAGTCACTCGCTTCCGTTCGCCACGTTCGTCCAGTGTGGACTGGTCTCACAAATGTTGATTAATCAGTCAATACTTAAAAACCAATTGATATCATTTAAGTGTCGAGAAAAAATTATGAGAACTACGTCGTTGTTTTTATAAATTATTTTGTTGAATAAGTTATAAAACATTATTATCTTTAGAATAGTTATGGTTTTTAGTGATATAAGTCTGTTATTTGCAGTTTAAAATAACTACTGAGTCCAATTATATATTTTATAATGGTATCACTGCCGCATTTTTTTTCGGCAGCTAATGAACGGATTTTAGCCCCATAGTATCTTCTGGGAACCAGAAACAGCGACGTCAACCACTTGTAACCATATTTACATCCAAGACCATGGGTTTGTTCTTGTTACCAAGCCAGGATTCGAACCCGGGACCTCTCGCAAATGTGTGGACATATTGAATTTTAACTTGACATAGTTTTTAAGTTATTTAGATGAATGATTGAAATAAAATATAAAACAATATTAACCACACGAGGGCCACTGCGACAAAGAATAATAATTGCGATGACAATTACATGTAAATATAGCCCAATTTGCCCAGTGATGAATTGATCAATACTTATACAAAAACAAATACTAACGGAATCACGCGTTTTCCCATACGATGTGGCAGAGGCACAACTGTGGCCACGTTTAGCCAGTTACTCAATACTCCGTTTTGCGTGACATAGGGTTAGCCCACCGCCGCAGCTCAATCGATACTATCAATCTCTTACTAGAGATAAGCTCGTCTTTGGTCACTATTTATTCTTGTTTTTTTATTATTTGTGTGAAATAAAGAAATTATGAATTATTATAAATATTTATGGCATGATATTTCATCGGCAAGAAACACGCATTCAACTTCTAAGTAAAGTGATGTTGTAAATCGTTGAGAAATAGAACAAGAGCTGTTATTTATTTCATAGCCATTTACATGGCATGTAGCGACGGGTATAATTTGAAAACGAAACCTATTACTTTAACTACCCGCTTATTGAGAATTATCAATAAAACAAAGAAAGGTACGCCAGCAATTTCCATTTCTTTCTACGATAGACAGTGAGTATAATTCAACCAATTTTATGATTTAAGTGTGGATACCTTAATCGGTCTAAGGAAGATCTGCTTCAAGCTTCAGGAAATCTTGTGGCGGTCAACCTTTTCGGTCTGACCTCCATTTCCGTGCGTTGCGTAGCAACGACCCGTTTGTTATTCTGTTACGTCTGGACTACTTACTTCTCTTCTCTATTTCCAGTAAATACATTGAATTCGATCAATAACAATGCGTATTGAGCAGTAAGCAGTGCTCTTTGGTTTCCCCAAAGTGTTGATCCCTTCTGAAAGTGTTGTGGATTCGGAAAAGTTCGCGTGTGTGGGTGCCCTACGGTATTGAACCGTGTATCAATTTTGGGCTTATGCGATGCAATAGTGTTGAACGTCGAGGTTACGGCGAGGGCCTGTTGCTGCCCGCGCATTATCCTACACTCCTCATCAGTCATACAAAACATCACTTTGGGACATGATGTTTGGTTGGTGACCTTGTCGGCTGGTAGAACTTTTTGGGACCGTCTGCTTAATGCAACTTTTTGCGCGGGCTACGCCACCTGATTTAAAAAGAGAGAACCTAACGATATGTCTACGTGACATTTCACCAGCTGTCTCGATGGCACTGTCTGTCAGTGTCAATATTGTTTGTAAACATTGTGCCGCCGAAACGTTTTCGGTACGTGCTGTGACTTTACAACAAACTTTTACAAGAAAAAAATATTTTGTGATTTATTTGTGTGATTATGTGTGTATAATTTATAAGCTAAGCCAGCTGCTCCGCGATGAGGAGTGGGCTGGGTGTAAACCCTCTCAATTTATCAGAGATCTACGTACTCTTCAAGGCTCCAACTTTAAGGACGAGTCGATCATCAGGCAATTATGGCTAAGATGGCCTGCAAATGCTTAGGCTATCCTCACTGCTCAGGTAGACCTGGCTCTAGAAAGGGTCGCAGATTTAGCTGACAAAATCATGGAAGTTTTTCCCAGGTACTTGGGGTTCATGCTCTGTATCATCACCGAGCCCTACTATGGACAAACAATTCGCTCACGGTCTCGTTGGTTGCACTGTCTTCAGTATCCTTGACCTGGTGAAGGCCTACCATCAGATCCCCATGTTTGAGGAGGATATACCGAAGACAGCCATGTAGACTCCGTTTGGCCTCTTCGAGTTTCCTTTCATGACCTTCAGGCTACGAATGCTGGTCCAACCTTTTAGCGCTTTATCGATGAGGTCACACGGTGTCTTGATTTCGGTTTTCCTTACGTTGATGACATCTTGGTTTTCTCGCAAGATTTTTTTATTTATTTATTTATTTATACCATCTTATTGCACAAATTTACAGATAAAAATCCAATGCGTTATACAGAGCACAAATAAATAAAACATGATAAAAATACAATTTGCACAATGTCAATAAAATAAATATTTGCATTGCAGATAGAATTTCGATACAATCAAAAATCACCCAACATAATGTCAATAAAATAAAATTAGATTAATATCAATAAAATAAAATTAGATTAATATCAATATTGTTGGTCTTCTTAATAAATAAATAAATAAATAAAAAAAAATTAGATCAATGTCAGATAAAATTTCAATACAATGAGTTAAAATTACAACATCACACAATCCTTTCACACATTCTTCTCGCAGAACCTGCCACAATCTCGCACAATATGCCTCCATGAATCACCAAACAGATCAGTCATTGCTGCTGCAGCCAACAGAGCGTTGAGACTGTCCCGAGCCCACACCAGCGGAGACTATTAGCGCGCCACCGTGCGGTGCGTGCCGCCCGCTGACAGCTGGTGCCTGCGCTCGCGGAGATATTTTTCGGGCACGAATAGCGCGTATACGGTACCGACAAGCGCGACACAGTCACTGTCGCCTCGCAACAATCGACAAACAGTCAAAAGCTGCTCGGTATTACGCCTGACTTCTAGTGAGTTGTATCCGAGCATACCCAATATAAAAGCGGATGGATAAAGGTAAGGGTAGTAGCCAAATTTCCTCTTATATAGGTATCGTAGGAAAGCTTTGTGTACCTTCTCGAGCATAAGGACGTATGAGCTTTCGTGTGGATTCCAAATAACTGAGCTAGAATCAAGTTTGGTTCTCACTAGGGCCGTGTAAAGGAGCTGGACCACACCCAGGTTCTGGAATCCGAATTACAAACCCCAATCTTTTAAAGCATTCCTTGGCCAA
The DNA here is from genome assembly GCA_949825045.1 of Argyresthia goedartella. Lineage (NCBI taxonomy): Eukaryota > Metazoa > Arthropoda > Insecta > Lepidoptera > Argyresthiidae > Argyresthia > Argyresthia goedartella. The sequence continues at coordinate 24,974,264 of OX463812.1, read as the reverse complement.
AGTGCTCATGTGCTCGTGGAATGTAAGTTTAGGATCGAACGTAACACCGAGGTCTTTAATTGAATACACTCGAGTCATAGACTCCGTACCGGGCGTATACGTTGCACTGATAGGCTGAGAAGAGCGCGTAAAACACATTAAATAACACTTAGCAGTATTGAATAGGAGTTTGTTGTTCACACTCCACCTATAGACCGCATCAAGATCTTGCAGCAAACCACAATCATCCTCTGAACTTAAGGGAAGTATCAGTTTCAGATCGTCCGCATACAAAAGGCAATTGGCGTATTTGAGGTTTATTTCCAGGTCATTTATTATAATGATAAATAAAAAAAAAATCAAAAAATCAAAATGTATTTATTGAGCCAAAAGAAACATAATTACAAAAACTTTTGTAAATTCTAAACCCCAAACTAATATTAATTGTATCTTGGGGTTTAGTGTTTCCGTTCTGGATGAACTTAATTAAAAATTATGTTGTCACAGTCTATGTAATGCACTTAACAAAACAAGTACCTAATGCCTACTAGATTAAATTAAAAGACAAGCCTAAACAATTATGGCTCACTTTTTAAGTATCTTACTACAAGTATTATATTAAATATATCTGATATAATATTATATGTATATGAGTAATTATTATATTAATAACACCATTATATTATAATAGACATACTTAAATATATATATTATATTATTATAAACTTACATAAATATTTATTTAACTATTAAAATTAAATGAATATAATATTTAACTATACTTAGATACATAGATATTCTTATTTTATTTAGATTCTCGATAATGTATTGTTTCAAGATAGCAAATGTAATATTATTACTTATCAGCACAGAAACTTACTTTGTAAAGCGAAATTGTATGGTCACGGTAATGTAGGGTAGGTTAGAATTAATAAAAGTTTGGCATGGTAACAGAAAGCATAGCAAGTTAACAACCACTGTATGGTGGCCGGGCTATACCTATGTTCAGGCTTAGTGCTAGGATCAATCCGCACTGGTCAATAAAGAATGGTCAAGAGTCCAATACTAATTGACCCAGTCCGCCTTCACCATGTACCCAGTATAGGGCCAACATACACTGGTCACAGGTTATGGAAAAAACTGTAGCCAGAGACCTATGCTGTAGTAGAAGCGACATAAAGTATGATTAGTTAATAGTTGTTTAGACAATGTAGGTAACACAATTTTATGGGCTTAGTAGCTTTTCGGTCTGATCATAGTCCAGTTCTTGTAAATATTTTTTTAGTATTCTAATGCAAGTAAATTTGTTCAAGCAATGAATATTGATTATTTTGTTTATCTTATTGTAAATAGTTGGCCCAAAGTAGTTAATAAACCTTTTGGCAAATGAAGTTCGTATAAAAGGGATTTGGAATATTTTATGCATAAGGCGTCTATTTTTCTTTTTTATTAGATTGGTGGAACTGGTTGAGGAATTTTGATGTTGATGAAGTACAATTGCTTTGATGTAGGATTGGCGTACTGAAAGTATTTGGGACTCATTATATACTTTAATAGTAGGGTATCTTCGTGGTTTATTTATCATAATTTTTAGTACATATCTCTGGGCTCTTTCAAGGTTCAGAAGGTGGGTTTTATAGGCACCACCCCAGGCTCTGATGCAGTACGTTAACAGAGAATGAGAGAAAGCAAAGTATACGATTTTTAGGGTCCGCAAATCAGTAATATGCCTAAGAGTTTTGATTATATTTACGGTTCTACGCACTCTCCTCACCGTCAAGTTAATGTGGTCAGCCCACGATAGATACCTGTCCACTATAACGCCTAGGTACCGAATTTTCGAGACCCTTTCCAAGTCCTCGCAGTTACAGGCAGATGAAGTCGGATTACAAGAGTGAATCTTTAAGGCAATTTCGTTTTCGCGCAGTTGAGTGGTACACCTTGTACTAAAAGTAATAAATTTGGATTTACTAACAATGAGGGTAAGTAAATTTGCGTCGAGCCAGTTGGCTATAGTGGAAAGGCCAGCGTTAGCTATAGATGCCACATCTTTCCATGTCTTGTGGTGAAACACAATAGCTGTGTCATCGGCAAAAGTAACAATTTTGCAGTTTGTAAGTTCCATTTCACATAAGTTATTTATGTAGACTAGGAAAAGGGTTGGACCCAGAACACTGCCCTGTGGGACACCAAAGCTGACTGTCATAAAGTCACTAGTAGTTGAGTCAATTTTAACAGCCTGTGTCCTGTCACTGAGGTAACTTTTGAGTAGTTCTAGAGGTAAACCCCGTATCCCTAAGACGCTAAGTTTCTGTAGGAGGATGGGGATGGAGACAGTGTCGAACGCTTTGGCAAAATCTAGGAATATAGTTGCACATCTTTCGCCTATGTCGAGTTTGTCGACAATATGTTTAGTTAGAACCGTGACAGCATCTTCCGTAGATTTTTGTTTTCTAAAGCCAAATTGATTATTTGAAAGGTATTTGTTTGACTCTAGATAATTAACTAATCGTTTGTTGATGATTTTTTCAAATAATTTTGATAGAGTTGGCAATAATGAAATGGGCCTATAGTTTCCGACACTGTCTACATCTCCACCCTTGTGTATAGGCCGAATAATAGATTTTTTGAAAACGTCTGGAAATATTCCTGTGGCAATACAGAGGTTAAACACATAAGTCAAAGGTGAAGTTAAAAATGTATTTAAAATTTTAAGAATAGTGGCTGTAATTCCGTCCCATCCGCAAGACGAGCTATTTTTTAGGGATTTTATGAGATTAGAAACTTCAACCTCATCAGTAGGGTAAATGAAAAATGAACTTGTTGGCGTTACTGGTTTAGTATTTGTAGGATTATAAATAATTTGATTTACATTAACATTTTTTGTAGATATTATTTTATTAGCTAAGTTTTTCCCCACATTAGAGAAGAATTCATTAACGCGATTAATAGACTGGTAGCGTGTTTTTTCAAGAGCTAACAACGGCAATGCTTCCGTGGACTTCTTATTTAAATAACATATGTTTTTAACCGTGTCCCATAACTTTTTAGGGTTGTTAGTGTTTTTAGCTAGTTCGCTTTTTTGATGTTCTCTCTTCAGAAATTTTATTATGTAATTGCATAAGTTTCTATATTTCTTATATTTAAGCTCAGCAAGAACATTGCTTTGGTTACGTTTCAGCTTAAGATGTAGTTTGTCGCGAGTTCTTATAGATCGAACAACTCCAGGTGTTAACCAACTTTTGAGAATATGTTTGGATCGTGGAACTTTAACCAAGTGAGAGTTATTTGTTACTACAGTTTTTATTGTATCGACTAGACATGATGCAGCTTTAGTTGCGTCAGTCTCAGTATAAACACAGTCGAATGAAATTTTAGCCAAATCATCACACAGGTTTTTATAGTTTGTTTTAAGTTTAGTTCTAGTATTTTTATTAAGTTTAATATTATTCGGTAGGTCGAGATGAAGAACTACCGGCTCATGATCTGTTATGGATGTGTCTAAAACTACGGTTACTTGGGGGCTTAAACCTTTTAACAGGATGTGGTCCAGGCAACTCGAAAGCCTTGTAGGTAGATAATGCGTAGGAAAGAGATTATTCGACGCATTCATATTAAGGTAGTCTATTGCAGATTCACTTACGTTATTAGGATCAATATTTATATTCATATCACCTAACAAGACAGTTGTCCGCGCATAGTTTACACTCTTTAGTACCAAATCCAAGGAGTCTATAAAGTGTGAAGGGTCACGAAAGCAGGGGGGTCTATAGACCGCAACAATAACTAGGTTCGGTCCTATTTTAATAGTAAGACAATCACCTTCACGTAAGTTTGGTTCTTCAACTGAAGCGTCAAGGCCCTCTCTTATATAAACGACCACACCGTTATTTTGATTGATAAACTTATTTGTTCTAAAAGACCTATAATGAGGCAGCTGAGGAATTATAGAGGAGTCGTCAATTCTTGCTTCTGTTAGTACAATGATGTGTACTATAGTAGACATTCTCTGTAGAAGTATAGGAATTTGGTCTATATTTGCACAAACACTTCGAATATTGAGATTAAGCAATACAAGTGGTTGGGAATTAGTGTTAGGCAAGAGATTGTGTAGGTTATCAGGATCACTTCTAAATGCCACTGTTGAGGTAAGACGATCAATATCGTCAATTAGAGTATCTTCTAGCTCTGTTTAAAATTTTTAGAGAAGTACAGTAGTTGTTGAACAGATGAATTTGTGGTTACGAAGACCGAGAGTACGCATACAATATTAGAAATTACGAATGTAACTTGGGATGTTATCATATTATGACAAGTAAGATTAAATAGTGCTGGATGTATTATATTTGGTGCAATAAATAATATAAATAAATGGATTTTATATAAATACATTATTATATATTATTTAGTATTAATATATAAAGAGATAAATATTATATGTAGAGGTTGATCTATGTTAATTTCTTGACAAATCACCATATTAGAAAAATAGGCCATACACAAAATTTCCAGTCACATCAGCTTTTCTTGCGTGTCAGTGGCCGCTCCCATCTCAAGACTGCTCAGCTGAGCCTCACTTTTTATAAGAATATAGAAATAACATACAATAAGATGAAACTCATCACTTGAAACACTTTCGGATCATTCAGGATTATAGTGCGGTGATAAACGCGTCCTTAGTGCCAGTGAGGTTGTATTCATGGGCAATCATGTCAGTGCCGAAGGCATTTGACCAGCTCAGGACCGTTGCCAAACCATTGGATTTTTCACTTCCTGAAACGGTACAAGATATGCGCTGATTTCTCGGAATGTTAAATTACTATCGCCATTTTGCATCACTTAGCTCCTTGACTGACATCTTAGTTATAATTAATGGTGTAAATCCATTTCCGTGATCAGCAGAGCTACTGCGACAGTTTTTGGTCTACAAGTTGTAGTGAGTAGCCTTTCCAAAGCCACATTGCTACAACATCCAATCGCCAATGCACAATTATGCCTTTTTACAGATGCGTCTATCGAGCACATTGGATCTATTCTACAGCAACAAGTGGACAATTAGTGATTTCTTTTTGCATTTTTAAGTCGTTAACTTGCTCCGCAGAAAGCCAAGTGCCCTGCTTATTACCGGAAGTTGCTGGCGGTGTATGAAAGTGTACAGCATTTTCGGCACATTCTCGATGTTCAACTCGCCCTAATTTTCACGGACCACAAGCCACTATTTTACGCATATATTCAACGTCTTGAAAAGCTTCCATCTTCCCAGTTAAATCAGTTGTCCTACATAAGTCAGTTTACGACTGATATTAAACTATTAAAGGCATTGTGGCAGATAATATGTCACGCAAAGACGCGATTTCGTTAAAACATGGTTACAGAGCCCTTGCCGAGTTACAGGAGACTGATGAGAAACTTTCCTCCCTCTAAATTTCTGAAGCTGGTTAATTCTTGCAGCTAACAAAAATCACTATCCCAGGCACAACAATCTCCATCACTTCTGACGTTTCTACTTGCGAAGCCCGACCATATTGAACTCCTCCATTCCGCCGTCCTTTTTTTGATAAACTTCACAACAAAAGTCACCCCGGTGCCCGAGCGACTACCCGTCTCGTGACCGTTACGTGTGGCCCTCTGTCAACAAGTACTGCAGGAATTGGTCCCGCATTTGCCCAGCGTTCCTGCGCAGTGAGGAATAGATTCATGTCACTGCCCCTTAAGGCAAATTCAACCAACCATCTGGTTGTTTCATGCATGTCCACATTGACATAATCGGTCCTTTGCCGATTTGCTACGACTTCCGTTACTATCTTACGGCAATAGACAGAGTGTCTAGATGGCCAGAAGTTTGGCCTATGCGTACTATTACTGCCGAGGTGGTTGCGGAGACATTCACGAGGGCGTTGGTTCCTCTTTTCGTTCTTAGACGACGGAGCTCCTCTGTTTCCAGTAAATACATTCAATTCGATCAATAATAATGCGTTTTAATTAGTAAGCGGTACTTTTTGGTTTCCCCATAATCCTCATAAATAGTCCTGCATAAAAAACACTGAATTCATCCAATAAAACAATACTCATAAGGTGATAGGTCAAACTAAAATAACCGTAGGCTCATTGCTGCACAAAAGTAATTACAAATTCAATTACCAGCTCCGAAAATGATGATTGGAACGAACTATCAAATAATCACGAGGAAGACTCCAAGTCAATTGTTAGAAATGGTTTTCTTTTTCGCGCCGAGTAAGCGAAAGCATCGCTCGAATCGAGGGGCGAAGCATAAATATTTATTGTACAGGTGGTATAAACCGCTTCAGGATATTGAAGGATAAATTGATTGTTCGGGGGTCGGTTTTCCATTTAGATATGGAAATTTCCGGGATTGTGTACGAGAATCTTCGATTTTTTTTTGGTAACAAATCACGGCGTTGGTGGTCTGACCACGAGCGGTTGTTCTTGTAATGTCTATGATTTGACCTTTTAGGAAAGGCTGAACTTAAAATGGAAATCGTGTTTTGTTTCTTAAAAGATAATTCAATTGTGCTTCAGTTTTAGTAAGATGTTTATGTTGATGTTTAGATTAAGTTAAGTTACCTTAAGTTTAATATTTGTACACCCAGTACTACTGGGTACTATCATTTGAAACACTGTAAATAGTATAAAACCTAGTTACAGACAATGATGAACAAATAAAAAAAATTTATTGGTTAATTTGTATTTGTAAGCCACTCGTAATCCCTACATTTGTTAAGACTATTACGAGGCTAAAAGGAACGTTATTTTTATAATGTCGCCCTAAAATACGATTTACAAAGATCCAAAAGCTGTCGGCGCAAATGTAAAAGCCTACAAGGTTAAAAATGCAAGGACTAAGGTAAGTGATTCCGCTTTTTTCTTGTAAAGTAAAATATAATAGGGGTCCGCCAGACAAAACCTTCTCGTCTGTCGATCCTCCTATCAATCTATCATATTGTAATTCTTTCCCCGTAGAACAGCTGGAATATAAAGTTTTAAACAGAAAACAATACTCTGAGTTTGTAAATGAGGATTTCAGACGTAACTTGATTAATGTATGATTATAGTTTGTTTTTTCAATTATGTCTCAAGCAATTCACGAATTAAAACTAGTGATATCCTTCTCTTAATTTTATAGGTCTTATCATTTAAAATAATAATGGACATATCAACTCTATTTTGTTCAGTCTTCGTAATGGAGTAGCATTCATCATCTTGATAGAATAAATTGAGATAGAAAATAAGAAACTATAATTATGGTTGGTACAAAATTGCCTCAAAAGAATAATATAATTATATTATTATTATGTTATTATAAACAGGAGCACAAAGCGACATGATCTGATTATAGCAATAAAAATATATGTCTGGGATTCATATCCAACGTCGACGGATATCTGTTGCAATAAAAACAAAAACCCCTGACCCTTTTGTCCTCCGGTTGTATTATTAGATTGCGAATGAATATACGAATAAACTTCGACAAACGATTGACTGCGACAAAGGAGGCTCCACCATGTGAAATTAATTCAATAAGGCAGGTCCAATCAATGACCAGCTATCTACAGATGCTAGACAGGGCAAGCGAACTTACTCAAGGGACTATGACTCTATTCGGGCTACATAGCCCGAATAGCAAAATGGTCTTATAGCATGAGAGTCAGAACCATTGCCACAATAATAAATATAATAAATATCCTAGAATCCTATTCCTTTACGCATGGGAGACGAGATTTCTACGTGACTTGCCGCCAAGAAGTATCTCACATACATTTGAATGGAGGTTCGGTACCGATGTCCTGCATTCAAAAGCATGTAATATTTCGTGGCGTGGTTCTGTCAATTATTGGTATTGTTATAAGAGCAAGCATCTTGCATGTACATAATTCACAAGACTGCACCCATAATTGAGTTCATCTGATAAATTGATCGAATTATCCCTAGAATAATAACCATCGCCTGGGAAAATGCCGTAAACAGTTTTATCAACTTTTTAAAATTTTACGTAACGACTCGTGCTATCGCGTCACGCCAACTCAGGGGAGCGAAGGATAGCGGGAACTAGTCCCTCGGGATTCAGCCGTTAGCATTGGATCGCCTGGGAGGAGAACATTAGTTCTAAATTGTTTTAATAATTTATCTAATATTTTTGGGTATTTTGTAGAGGGGTCTTGGTTCATGAAGCAACATATGAAGGGTAACCATCCACTGATACTCAGCGCAAGCTCATGGACATATGTAGGATAGGCAGGGTATCCTAACCTAAGGCTTAGAAATGGTCTTTGACCGAACTTCAAAAGTCCAAACTCAAGGTTTGGCAGCGAGCAATGGAGCGCAGCATCCTGAGTGTTCGAAGGACGCACCACGTAAGGAATACCACACTGCGCTCCTTAACTGGCACTGCTGATGTGGGTGCACAGACCGCCAAGCTAAAGTGGAACTGGGCTGGCCACGTTAGTCGTAAGCACCCAGACAAATGGGCGAAAATCGCCACTGACTGGGAACCACAGGACGGATTCCGGCGTAGAAGCAGGCCTTAACGGAGACGGTGGGACGACCTTATTTCTGCTGGGGTGGCCAAAGGTGGCACAAACCAGTGAAGTGTGGATGAAAAAGGGGGAGGCCTTGGCCCACCAGTGGGACATCCAAATGGCTAATAAAAAAAAAAATGTGGTGTTGCAAATTCCCATACTTAAATAATTTGAATGAATGGTGATGAATATTTATTTTTAGATGAACTTAGGTGATAGACAATTATTTTTTTTAGAAAGCGATTCTGGTTATGAAATGGCAGACCATTTAAAATATGACGATGCCGATGATAATAAACCTGGCGTAAAATATTGTAAATGAAGCATTATTATTACCCGGCTAAAAAAGTTGTATAAGCAGATGTAACACGGTCTGCTTAAAATTAAGTTCAAGCCTGGAATTTCGTGTCCTGACTACACTAAGTCGTTTGAAGTCCATGCAGATGCTAGTAATATGGGTGTAGGCGCTGTCTTAACTCAGAATATCGACGGCGGAGAAAGAGTGATAGCCTACATGACCAAGTCTTTGAATAACCAGGAACGTAATTATGGCGCGACTGAGCATGAGGCTCTCGCTGTTCTCTCTGCGATGGACACAGCTCGGGACACCATGGACTAGAAACACGTGTTCTTCCATGACTTTAGTAATCTTTTCTGCGGTCGCCCGCCGAATCGGAAATAAAAGAAAGTATTTGGAGAAATAACAAGTAACGACGAAGAGGAAAGTGTTTTGCTTTCTAGAAGGTGGAAGAGGACCAACGAGATCAATGCTAATCATCTGAAAAGGTCTGGAGCAGTGCTTCGGACGACCCATGATAACAAGAGGCCCGTGATTGGAATGCTTGTATGATTTACAAGTATGACACAAATAAGCATACTATGAATAAAAGTTACCAAATATTTACAAAATACGCTTTTTTTGTCAACGCAGAATACTCTAGAACATCGATCTCCCAACTTCTTTTTAGTGACAAAATAAAGACTAACTTTGAAGTTTTGTGTCATAAAAATATGATGGATAGATCTAGTTGTTCATGTGATCTAAACAAGCACTTCTTGCACTATTATAGTACTCCTTTTTTGGTGATATTTACTTAAAATTTTTGATTTTGTCATATTGTTAGAAAATGCCCTTGATGAATGCATAAACAATGTTGATCACTGTTAAGCTTTATTTGAGCTTACATTAATTTGCCAAAAGCATTTTTTGGAATTAATATAGGAAAGGTAGATGTTGTCCTATTGTTTACTAATATACTATTTTAATTTAAATTAAAAAATAACCTTGATTCGAAAAAATCGTCTATTATTTCAGGGTTAAAAACCTAATTGACATTTTCAAAACGAATAAAAACTAACACTTGCCTTCATTTGACATTTAACAACTTAATATGCTGTTTCAGTTTTATTATATCCAATGTAAGAGACTCAGTATTCCCCGACAGACACCTACTATATTGTAAGAGGCACATTATTCAGCGAAGCGGAAACTGAAAAAAAAGCATAGGATATCTACTAACGAAATTAATGGAATTCAGCCAACCGAAGACGATCTTAGATATCGGTTTTCTAATGCTCTAATAACGTTATTTTAATTGTAGCAAACTTATTTTTTTCATATTTTATTTTTATTTTTATTAAATGATCCTAAAGGTTATTTGTCGAGATAGATATGCTTTCTAATTATACTAGACTAGATTATAGTAGTTATAAAGCAGAATGACCTGTCAGAGCTGATTCGAAACAACTGACTGTCGAGGTTGGGACACAAGCCTGAGACACTCCATCAACCATTTCATGAGTCACGTGGTTGAGAAGGGGCCTTAGCTGGATTTCATCACATTCTGTGAATAGTATGTACCGTTCAGACAGGACCACACTACAATACTGCAAAATACTTCATTCATAACTCTACCTCTACTCATAGCTCTCGTGATTCCGCTTGTTTATCTTCACGATAAATAAGCGAAGTTTTGAAATGGAGCTAATTAATTTCCATGAAACCACGACTGAATTCTAAGCAACCACGTATAGAGAGAGAGATCCCCTGTTTGTTCGTAATCTATTCAAACTTAACATCTGTGTACAAATCTAATTTCTACGTAAAGGAATGCACGAAGGAGCACATTTGTCGTCCTGACACTGCAGCCTACTAAAACTTTACACTCAAGAGAATGCCCTAAGAGGAAATTGGAATGAATGGCTTAAAGTTATTTCCTAATTAGACAACGACGACGCGGGAACATTATACGTCTCCTCAGAGTGTCGAAATGAGAGTTAAACTAAACTTGTTTACCTTACCGCAGAGCTGTGTATGTGAAACATTGTGAACACTCTGCTGCTATTTCTGCTAGAGAGATACTTCGGGACTTCGGCTGGGACAGATGTAATCAGTTTCCGGCTAAATGTCCGGATCCCTCATTATGTATTGTTCCGGTTCTGTTGATACTTGGAAAAAGTTCACTTCTGTAGGGACATGCTTATGTCAGCAATATGTAACAGTGGTAGCGAGTGCGCTCTGCTTGCGAGTTAGTCGTTCCGTAATCGCGTTCTAAGTAACTTGTCTCTTCTGTGTTATCCCAGGTGTACCGTGTAAAGCTGAACTGTAATAAAGGATCTATACTAAAGACTAAGTGAATATTATTGACATTCCTAAATTGGTGACCCCGACTCTTTTTTTTTCTGGGAATCAGTGCAGTGACAAGTGTATACCTACCTACGAACGAGCGGCGACGGGACGACTCCCGGCTAAGTAACCACGACTTGGCCGGAGTTTCAACGTGGAACAATGAGTAAGGGAGCGGGCCAAGACAAGGCTGGAGCCGCCGCCGGACCCAGCAAAGAAGAGCAACCATCTGAAATGGCGTCAATTTCGGTGTCGGCGAGAATCCCTGAATTCTGGCAGGAACAGCCGCGTTTATGGTTCGCGCAGTTCGAGGCGATAGTCAGCCCCCAGAAACAAGGTGACGAATATAAATACCAACTGGCAGTGTCAAAGTTAAGTAGGGATGCATTACAACAGTGCTCAGACATACTTTATACACCACCAGCAGAAGGGAAATATAATTCACTCAAAGAGAGGCTTCTCAAGGTGTACGAAGAGTCTCCAGAACGACAATTTCAGCGTCTGGTCGGTGAAATGGATTTGGGATCACAGAAACCCACGCAGCTGCTACGAAAAATGATGACTTTAGCAAGGAACTGCCAAGCGAGTGATGAAACAGTTCATAGATTATGGATGGCACGACTACCGACGCCTGTAAGAGCGGTGTTGACAGCGAGTCAAGATCAGACATTGGAGAACCTGGGGACAATTGCAGATAAGGTAGTGGAAAACATAACGAGTGTGAACGAGGTAGCGTCGGTAAGCAGCGGTGCAGCAAACTTCGCGATGCAAGAGATGATGACAGCTATGAACAAATTGGTCCTGGAGGTAGCTTCTCTGCGCGGCGAGATACGTGGCAGGTCACAAGCAAGGTACCAGAGTAGGGGCAGATCAGCGTCAAGGGGCAGATCGCCATCACCTAACAGAACTCCAGAGAGTCCGGACTGGCTCTGTCGGTACCATTTCCGATTTAGATCAAGAGCGACTAGATGTGAGAAACCCTGCGCATGGAAACAACCGGCGGAAAACTAGAAGCAACGGCCTCAGGAGACGTAGGAAATACCGTGCTGCGAGAAAATCGTCTCTGTGTGTACGATCGTAAAAACGCGTTGCGGTGGTTAGTGGATACTGGTGCGAACATTTCAGTTATTCCAAAATCAAAAGTGAACAAACATTTGCGACGTGGAAATGTATCTTATAAACTATATGCGGCAAACGGTTCGGAGATACAAACCTACGGAACTGTGACTTTAGAATTAAATTTAAGATTAAGAAGAGCATTGAAATGGGTGTTTGTAATTGCCAATGTAAGCAAACCAATCTTGGGAGCAGATTTTTTAGAGCATTATAAGCTGTTAGTTGATGTAAGTGGGAAATGTTTGCGAGATAAAATTACTGACTTAAAAACAATAGGAATTTTGGTTGATGATGGGGCTACTACAGTGAGCACTTTCGATGGCGGAAACCCCTGTAGCGAAATTTTGGCTAGATACCCAGACATAACCAGGCCTTTTAACCTGAAATATGATACTAAACACGGGGTACACCATTACATTGATACAAAGGGCCCACCTGTTCATGCAAAGGCGAGACGTTTACCCCCAGATAGGTATGACAAGGTCAGGGAGGAATTTAGGAATATGCAAGAATTAGGTATTTGCCGTCCATCGAAGAGCGAATGGGCAAGCCCGCTTCACGTTGTGCCCAAGAAAGATGGGCAAATCCGACCCTGTGGTGACTACAGGCAGCTGAACGCGGCGACCAAGCCGGACCGTTACCCCATCCCAAGACTGCAGGACTTCACATATGGACTTTCAGGTAAGAAACTTTTTTCGCATATTGATGCAAATAAGGCATTCCATAACATCCCAATCAATCCTCAGGACGTCGAAAAAACCGCAATAATTACCCCATTTGGGCTATTCGAGTTTCCCAGAATGACGTTTGGCCTATGTAACGCAGCCCAGACGTATCAAAGGTTCATGAACGACGTAGTATTAAAAGGCATAGAACAGATTAGGTGCGAGGCTACCAGGGAATCGAGTACCGAAAAATCGAACCTATTCTGTTATATTGATGACGTCATTATATCGAGTCATTGTGTGGAATGCCATAAGAAACACCTTGATGTGGTTTGCCAAAGGTATAGTGAGTGCGGGCTAACCATCAATATGGCAAAGTGTGAATTTGCAAAAGATAAAGTAGAATTCCTTGGTTATGAGGTATCGGCGGAGGGTATCACACCCCTCCAAAGTAAAGTGGAGGCCATCATGAATTTTCCTCGTCCACAAACAGTAGAACAACTGAGAAGATTCTTAGGGATGATTAATTTTTACAGATCTCATCTGCCCAGAGCCGTGGAACAACAGCAGGAACTGAACAAGTTTCTGCACAACACTAAGAAAAGAGATAAGACCAGAATAACGTGGACGGAGGAGGCGAGTAAAGCATTTGAACAATGTAAGGTGAGCCTTAGAAATGCTATTACCCTAGCTCATCCATTGGAAGGCGTTCCTTTAGCACTGATGTCTGATGCGTCTGACTCGTGTATCGGCGGAGTACTACAGCAGTGGGATGGTAAGTCGTGGAGACCGTTAGGATTTTACTCAAAGAAACTTTCCGGTACTCAGACTAAATATAGTACCTATGACAGGGAACTTTTAGCAATATACTTATCAATCGAACATTTCCAGAACATGATCGAAGGCCGACCATTGATAATCTTCACGGACCATAAGCCGCTATCATTCGCATTTACAAAGCCCGACAACGGCAAGGAATTAGCTAGAAGAATTAGACAATTAGCATACATAAGTGAGTTCTCAACAGATATACGACATATAAAAGGCGACCTAAACATTGTAGCTGACGCCTTGTCCCGTGTAGAAACAATAGAATGTCCCACTGTGTTCGATTTCGCAGACCTAGCAAGAGCGCAGGAAGCCGATACTCAGATTACATTACTGCTAAATGAAGCGAGCGATAAAAATAGTTATGAATTGAAACAATGTAGCATGCCCAACTCAGACAGCAAGATTTATTGTGAAGTAACTCAGAAAAATATTAGACCATACGTCCCGGAAAATATGAGGAAACAAGTTTTTGATGCGATTCATGGCATCAGCCACCCAGGTATTAGGACAACAAGGAGAATGGTAGCTAAGAGGTACTTTTGGCCAGGTATGAATAAGGATGTAGGCCTTTGGGCCAAAACTTGTATCGCCTGTCAGCGAGCCAAAGTAGTGCGTCATACCAGCTCCGGGATAGGACAATTTGAGAAGAAAGAACGTTTCGAACATATTCACGTCGATATAGTTGGCCCGCTACAGACAACTCAGGAAGGGTACAGGTATGTATTGACAGTTATAGACAGATTCACCAGGTGGCCTGAGGCTTTCCCACTGAAAACAATAACGGCAGATATAGTTGCAAAAACGCTATACGAGGGCTGGATTTGTCGATTTGGAAATTGCAGGGTAATAACCACAGACAAAGGCCGGCAATTCGAGAGTGATTTGTTCACAAAACTGATGCATATGTTAGGGGTAAGTAGAATCAGAACAACCCCATACCACCCCGAGAGCAACGGCATGATAGAACGCTGGCACCGTAGCCTTAAGGCGGCGTTAATGGCAAGGTTATCGCAGACCTCGTGGGTGGACGAACTTCCAACGATCCTGCTTGGGTTGAGAACAGCCATTCGTAGTGATTCAGGGATAAGTGCCGCAGAACTGGTATATGGACAGACAATCACTTTACCAGGTGAAATGTATGTACAGAGTCCTCAGAGATCGTTAGATGAACATGAGTACTTGGAAACACTGCGTAAGTCAATTGCACAGAATAGGCCCCAGCCCAGTTCACACTCGAATTCTAGAACCGTGTTTGTTCATCCGGACCTGAAATTATGTGAGTATGTATTTATTAGAAATGACGCCGTACGCAAGCCTTTACAGCCACCGTATGACGGACCGTACAAAATAGTAAGTAGAACAGACAAATATTATTCGATACAGTTGCCCAACAGAATCACGCAAGTTTCTATAGACAGGCTTAAACCGGCGTATTTAATTAGGGAAGACGAAGATACATTAGGCAGAAACCCAAGGGTAGCATTGAGAGTTAGGGGACAAACAAACCAACAGACAATAGACATGCCACCCCCCTTTTCAAATTTCGAGCCAGCGGCAGATTTAGTACCCGCCAGCGAAAAGTGCACACGTAGCGGCCGCGTCGTCAAGCGACCCGTGCGCTTCATTAATTGAGCACACGCAATAGGTATAAGTTTTGAATAGAAAATAATATAGTTTAAATACGGATTTTGTCAGATGTTAAATGACGGATGTTGTTGTAAGAAAAATGTTTACCTCAGCGGTCAGCACCATTAATTAGAATAGTCAATAGTTTAAATATAGCTGTGCGAGAGTAAATCGTCATTATTACCGCAATATTGATAAGAGTTACTTATCGGGCCCATAGCGCATCAATTGTATCGAGTTAACAAAATTGCTATTTTTTGGAACACAATGGGTGGAAATCAAAGCAAGCACGAGGAAATACTCATTGCGCAAAACGGAGCTAATAACGCGAGTCCGCGCATCACAGAGGTAGAAACAAAAGTTAATAGTAATTTTGTGATGTTGATGGTGCTGACAGTGGCTGTAGTGCTTATGTATTTGTATGTGGCCTTCAGACTTTACAAGAATCATCTAAGAAAATTGTTTAGAAAGGACATGAATGCAGCATCCCAAAGTGTGTAGCGATTACGAAGTAGTCTCGTAAGTTTTTTTTTCTATTGATTGTATTTGCAAAGTATTGTATTGTATTGTATTGCAATGTATTGAATTTCAAGTCGGGCATTGAAACACATGTACCGCATATGTATGTATCGTTGGCTTGGGGACACAAAAATGAATAGGTGTACGTTTATTTTTGTGTCACACAAGTTAATATGGAATGTACTAAAGTATTTTATGTTAGACTTAAGTGGGTTATCCTCAGTTCAGTTTTGTATAACTACAGTATTTCGTCCCAAGTAAGTTTGATAACGTATTGATTGATATACAACTTATGTGTAATTGTTGGAATGAGTATCAACGTAGGACTTTCGTGGGATTGTGTACTTAGTATGACGCCAAGGAGGTACTCATTCCAACAAGTTTTAACTAACGTATTTAATTGCAAGTGTAATTTCTAATCTTTGAATTAGAAAGGAATACATGTAGACAATGTTTTGTTAAACGGATGTAGGCATAAGCATTGTTATAAATAACAAATGAAACACGATATATATTAACAGAAGGTATATTTCATCATTCAGAATCAGAATACAGTTTTGCATTAGTGTTTATCATTGCAGCGTTGCTCAGAACTTAGAGTCAGCAGAATCATTACAGATAGTATCAGGTATTTTTGCATTGTATTGGACGTTTCAAAGTACAGTCAGTCAAGTAAGTTTTTGCATAATGTTTTGTAATTGTTAAAAATTTCAAGTAAAATTTTTGTTTTTTAAGAGGGGGATGAGTGTAGGGACATGCTTATGTCAGCAATATGTAACAGTGGTAGCGAGTGCGCTCTGCTTGCGAGTTAGTCGTTCCGTAATCGCGTTCTAAGTAACTTGTCTCTTCTGTGTTATCCCAGGTGTACCGTGTAAAGCTGAACTGTAATAAAGGATCTATACTAAAGACTAAGTGAATATTATTGACATTCCTAAACTTCCACTTTACATTTTAAAGTCGACTAATTGAAAGTCTAACGTGACCTTATTACTAAGCCTCCGCTGTCCGTCTGCCCATCTGTCTGTCCATTCGTCCGTCAGTGGACTGTATCTCAGAAACCGTAATAGGTACAGAGTTGAAAATTTCAAAGTATGTGTATTTCTATTTCCGCTACAGCAACGAATAATGAGCTATATGAGATTTTATAAATGAAAGGGGGTCCCCATACCAGAGACGAGTTTTAACACCGCCCGCGATGTAACAAATCATATAATGATTAAAATATGTTCGTACATTTCGCGACTTATCCTATGGTTGTGGTGGCGCAATTGGTTTCAGAATGGTGTCAACTACTCGCGCAATAAGTCGTGGAATGTACGTAGGTATCGCGACTTTGAACCTAATGCCATGGTAATACAATTAATAATAATAATACCTTGGACACTAATTTACACACATTGATCTAGCCCCAAACTAGGATTCCCTGTATCTTAGGTACTAGACAACGATACACATACTTATATAGATAAATATTATACTTAAATAGATAAACAACCATGACTAGGGTACAAACATCCGTTCTCATCAAACAAATATTTGCCCCCACCGGGACTCGAACCCGGGACACTTGGATTCGTAGGCAGGCCAACTCGGCCATTCGGGTCGTCAGTGTCCAAGGTATTATTATTCTAAACGAAGGTGAGTGGTTAAGTCCTGGGTTTTAATCCAAGTTCGGACATGAAATTAATTTGTTTTGTTCTATTTTTTCAGTGCTTAAGTTTTCTTGTAACGATGGAACGGAATCCTTCGTGTGCCAGTCCGACCCGCACTTGACCGATTTTTCCATATTAGTCGGCCGATCGGCGCAAAATATGTGGAGATATCAAAAGTTGTTCAGAATTTTGGCCCTAACAACTCCATAGATATATCCTCTCCTTTATGTTACACCCATTATTAACTTTGATTCACTCACTGACCAAGTGAGCGCGTAGCGCGACTAAGCGTCTCCGTTCAGCTTGTGTAAAAATGCTTTCGTTATGTTTTTCCGGCTGTCCGGCTGTCTCAAACGATTCTCGTGAAGATTTGTGAGCAGGCTCGATCTTTATCTGGTTATTTTTGTCGATTCAGTTTTTGTAAATTGTTCACAATGGCGGAGATTTGGGGTTACAAAGTAATTGGTGCGGCTACTTTCACACTCCATGTACGTAACCAGATGCATTCACAAGTTTGTGTATGGTATTGGAAGTAAATGCAGTCGGGAGTTACCATGGCTGAAGGCCCTGGTACTTGCTGACCATGCCCCGCGCAGCGTATGGCAGGAAGCCGAAACTAGGACGCATCATCAGCGAGTTCGTCTTCGTTTAATATTAATTTGTTTAACGCTCATTCTCATTTCCGCTCTTGTAATAATTACTTGTTTCTTATAATTAAATAATAAACTTTTTAAAAAGTGAGTTTCCTTCACTAAACCTATAACTGGCGCAGTCGTCTATTTTCGTGGGAAGACCGAGACAGGAACCTTCAACCTCAGGTTCTTTGGTGCGCGAATAGCCTCTTCACGCATAACTTCGAGTCGCCGCTCCACGAACCGAACCTTTGCTCAAGAAACCCAGGGAGATACGCAGGAGCCCGGAGAATTGTAATCCTGCAGCGGAACGAGAATCCGACGAGAAATGCAGAAGGTGCTGGGGTGAGTGCTCTTTAACTCTCAAGTTCCTTTGCTCTATTTCCTGTTGTTATCCTATTTCTAAGTGCATTTTTCTTTGTGTTTTGTCCGATCTATTGGCTATAATCGCTGTAGACTCGTATACATTTCACGCGCATTCTATTTTTAGATTAGGTATTTTATTCGTTTGTCCACTGTTAACCTCGTAACAATGGCGGAATCACATTTCAAGGTATTATCCGCATTGATACCTAAGTACGACGGTAATCAGAAACGTTTGAATTATTATATCAATGAAGTAGATAAAATTTTAAGTTTATTTGATTTACAAGGCCCAGTATCTGATTTAATAGTGCAGCTAATTAAAAATAGATTAGAAGGAGAGGCCCTAGACGCCATCGCGAACGAGCCGAACGTCCATTCGTGGGATTCTGTTAAGGAAGTTTTGAGAAGACGTTTAGGTGACCCGCGTAATGAGGTCCAAGTGATGCAGGAATTAACCCATTTGCGTAGAAATAGGAATGAGGATTCCGCGTCGTTTGGGAAGCGAGTTAGAGAGGTATTAGATACCGTGTATTCGGTCGGCGCGCACACGGATAAAACCTATTACGAAAAAATGGCTATCGAACAATACATCAATCAGTTAGAATTTCACGTATCTATAGGCGTGAAGATAACGGCGCCCGCGACTTTGGAGGCCGCTATCTATACAGCGCGACAGGAAGAGGCTAGGCTTGCGAACAACCCGCCTTCCAATCCCGTTAATTCCCAAAAACCCAGAGATCATATTAAAACTTTTCATCAATCGAATAACCAACACCCAAACACATCATTTAGCCCTCGTTTTAACCAACCCGGGCCTAGCAACAGGTCATTCCCTCCAATGTTCAACACACCTTTTACACAACAGCGTAGTGACCCTAGCAATAATACCTGGCCCACACAACAGTCGGCGGCACCACCTATGCAGCCATGGAGGAACCAACAATTTAATACTAATTCTGGTAGGTTCCGCAACTCCGGTAATTTTAGGAGTCAGCAGCAAAATATTCCCCGCGAACAAGTGGACCCACCACAAAAGGTATCGGACGTGACGATGAGATCAGTAGGTAAACCTAAACCATCCCCATTCACATCGCATGAATTATTTTACATGCCAAACAACCACGCATCGCTCCAGTATAACTGTAATAATGATCAGGTACTTTATGAACCCCAAGCTTATGAGTCTTACGACTTCAACCCGACGTGCGACGAGCAGCCGTGCGAGATCACAGATATCGAGGATGAAGGGGTGCGTAATACTCAAAATTTTTCAGAGGGCCCGAACAACCAAGACTCAACCTAGTTAAATTAAATCACCAAGACAAGGACCACCTACCTTATATAGAATTACCGGAATTTAAAGGTAAGTTTTTAATTGACACAGGAGCTTCTCACTCTTTAATTTCATATAGTGCTATTTGTGGTACTACTTTTGAAAATTACATAGTGAAAGACCCCTTTAACATCAAAACCGCACATGCCGTTACCAACCACGACAATGTTGTATATTTGCCATTGCCACCCGTGTTTAACAGTGACCTAACTCATAAATTTTTGATATTCGATTTTGATAATAAATATAGAGGCCTTATTGGTCTCGATTTACTCAAAAGTTTATCTAGCAACATAGATATTAAAAACAAGGTGCTTCGCACAGCGACAGCAGAGATCCCGATTTGTTTTGATTATCCCGTAAAAAAAATCAAAATAGAACCTAAATGCGCTAAAGTCGTAATGATAAAAACGCACTATTTAAATGGCGAATATACACACGGAGAGCATGAATGGTCGAAAGGTCTTAAGTCACCAGCTGCTATAGTAAAAGTCAACAATGGGACATTTAAAACCACAGTTTTAAATTACAATGACGATAAAAAGTATATTTCTAACGCGGAACCATTTGATTTAGAACGTTTTACAGGACACAAGGAGAGTTGCCATTTAAATTCAATAAAAGTGACATCTGAAATCGATCAAATTTTGTGTGAAAATTTAAAAAAAATTAAAACTGACCACATGAACGAGGAAGAGAAACGCGAAATTAATAGAGTTTGTTATCAGTATAGAGATCTATTTTACACAGAACAGATTCCTTTGACTTTTACTCACGCAGTTAAGCACGAACTTAGATTAACTGATAACTCCCCAATCTTCGTAAGGAGTTACAGACAGGCACCACGGCAGCGAGAGGAAATAAAAAACCAGGTGAGCAATCTGCTTAAACAAGGCATCATAAGGGAGAGTATATCACCATGGTCATGTCCCGTTCACATCGTCCCAAAAAAACCGGATGCTTCAGGTAAGGTAAAATGGCGTCTGGTCATCGACTATAGGCGACTTAACGACCGCATTGTAGAAGACAAATATCCCCTCCCTAACATCAACGACATTCTCGACAGGTTGGGCAGAGCTCAATATTTTACTACACTTGACCTCGCGAGTGGCTACCACCAAGTAGAAATGCACCCAGACGACATGGAGAAAACCGCTTTTTCCACAGAGAGAGGTCATTACGAGTTTTTGAGAATGCCTTTTGGACTCAAAAACGCGCCTAGTACGTTTCAAAGACTCATGGACCATATTTTGAGAGGCATCGAAAATGTTTTTACTTACTTAGATGACGTAATTATTATCTCCACATCCCTTCAGGAACACGCTGAAAAGCTCAAACAAGTTTTTGACAGATTTAAATTACATAACCTAAAAATTCAATTAGACAAATCAGAATTTCTAAAAAAAGAAGTCAGTTTTCTTGGACATAATCTAACTGATGAGGGCCTTAAGCCAAATAAAAACAAAATTAATGCCGTTCTTCAGTTTCCCATCCCCAGGACGCAAAAGGACATTAAAGCATTTCTAGGACTAGTAGGATATTACCGAAAGTTTATTAAGGACTTTGCTCGACTGACTAAACCACTGACTATTTGCCTCAAGAAAAACCACAAAGTTGTTCATACTCCAGAATTTATAGAAGCTTTCGAAAAGTGCAAACAGCTTTTAACTAATGACCCTATACTTCAATATCCTGACTTTGACAGACCTTTTGTACTAACTACTGACGCTTCTGATGTCGCCCTGGGCGCAGTTCTTTCTCAAGGGACCGTAGGGTCCGACAAACCCGTAGCATACGCTTCACGAACTTTATCTGACACAGAAAGCCGATATTCCACCATCGAGAAAGAGCTTTTGGCTATTATTTGGGCTGTAAAATATTTTAGACCTTACTTGTATGGACGTAAATTTACAATTTACACAGACCACAGACCCCTTACTTGGCTTATGTCCATTAAAGACTCTAACTCTAAATTGACTAGATGGCGTTTGAAATTAGCCGAGTACGACTACGTGGTAGTGTACAAGAAAGGCAACCAAAACACCAACGCTGACGCCCTTTCAAGAGCCAAGATATTTCATAATAGCATAGAATCTTTAGCGGTAAACTTTGACGACAATGAAGACGACGACATTATAAACAGAATGTTTGACAACGTTCACGAAAATAACGCTTCCCCGACCAACAATCCTGACCCAGGTACACAAACTATCCCGATATCCCAAACTGAATCTGACACCATGACTGTAGTATCAGATCCTGACCAACTGATTTCAACGAATCACACACAACCAGATAATGAGAATCAGGGTATCCCCATCTTATCAGATGCTATAGATAGACAACTTAAGCAATTTCACATTCGATCGACCCCCGGTTCTACATTTAGGGTTGAAAATAGATCTACAAACTCAAGAGTCGTTATAAAGGACGTATTCATCCCCATTAATAACACAGAGCAGGAAATTATAAAGTTCCTCAAAGAAAACACCATAGCAGACCGTAGTTTCCATTGTTATTTCCATAGCGAAGATCTATATCTAGCATTCTCCAGGGTATACACAACAGTATTTAATGACAGAGGTCCTAAGTTATTCAGGTGTACTTCACGGGTTACCCTAGTCGAAAACAAGACTGAACAAATTGAGATAATTAAGAAGTACCATGAAGGTAAGACCGTGCATCGTGGCATTCAGGAGACCCACAAACAAGTACGTAGAAACTACCATTGGCCAAATATGTTACTTACCATCCAGGGATACATTAACAAATGTGAAATATGTCTCCAATCCAAATATGAAAGAAACCCTCTTAAACCACCCTTAGCTTTGACAGAGACACCAACAAAGCTTATGCAACATTTGTTCATGGACTTATATTCAACGGGAGGAGCAACGTTTCTGACTCTTATAGATAACTTCTCTAAGTATGCCCAAGCTATCCCACTTTCAGCCACAAGTAGTATTCATATTGCAGACGCTTTACTACAAAACTTTGCGACTTTAGGATTACCTTTAAAAATTACTACAGACTCGGACACGAAATTCGATAACGAAGTAATTAAAGAAATATTTTCTACACATAACATAAACATTCACTTCACTACCCCATACAACCCTAACTCAAATTCTCCAGTCGAACGATTCCACTCCACCATTGGCGAACTTATAAGAATCCAGAGGATGACCAACAAAGATGACATGATCCACACTCTCATGAGGTACGCTGTTATAGCATACAACAACGCCATACACTCCACAACAGGATATACCCCACATGAGCTTTTATTCGGCCATACAGTGGCTAGAAACCCTCTCGAAATACATTACACTAAAGAATTCTACCAAGACTACGTTCTGAAACATAGATTAAACGCAGAAGCCGTACAGGAATGCGTTGCAGCTCACAGCGCTGAAAATAAAGAACAGGTAATTAACAAAAGGAACCAGGCCGCAGAGGAGATAACTTTTAAGGTAGGTGAAACCGTCTACAAACAAGTAGCGAAAACAGCACGAAATGACAAGACTAAACCAGTCTTTAAAGGTCCTTATAAAATTATACACTTACATCCTAACAATGTTGCTGAAATTATAGGAACCCATCCAAATTCAAAATCCATTAGAGTCCATTTCAAACTCCTACGCAGACCTCGCCTTGTTCCAGGACGCTCATCGCTGGAGCCATCGTGCTCTACGCATCAGCCACCATGAGAATTGAACCCATTGAGAACTCCAACGGAATCCTCCTTCTCAAACAGGGAAAGGTCCTCAAACAAGTAGATACCTTTAGTTTAATATGCGTTTATAATATAACTTCGCTCCAACTTTCAACTTCTAAGCTTTTGTCCCTTTTTGTAAGCACTAAAGCTGTCGAAGCTAAATTAACATCGGTTGAAATGCATAAAACATATAAGGACCAAATTAGCCACACCATTAGTTTAATACATAATAAGTTAATATTTTTAGCCCCATTTTCTAGGGTTAAACGCGGCCTTATTGACGGATTAGGCTCAGTAGTTAAGTCAATCACTGGTAACTTAGATCACGAAGATGCCGTTAAATTTGAACAGGAAATAGCGAATCTTAATAACAAAGTGAATCTTGCACAACATTTTCAAAAAAGTTCCGTAAATTTAGCCCGTAAAAGTATGGAAGAATTTCAAAAACAACTAATTGGAGTTAACGAAAATCAAAATAGAATACTTGCTGCTCTAACTAATGTTACTAGTGGTTCTAACGTAGTATATAATCAGTTACATTTTTTAGATATTTACGTTCAAATAGATTTTAGTTTACAGATAATATTAGATAAGCTCATGCTCCTAGAAGATGCCAAGACGTTTTCTCAATTAGGCGTAATGCATCCTAGTATAATAAGTCCTCAAACCTTAATTTATGAAATGCTGCAGCTAAAATCAAAACTGTTGATCACCCCAGTTGCAGAGATCAACATAGATAATATTTACCCTTTAGAAAGGTCCATAGAGGTTAAAGCCTATAGTACGGAAAGCACTTTGAATTTTGTCCTAGAAATTCCCAGCATTGATCCAAATTCATATGACCTTATCCACCTTTATTCAATTCCTAATATCAATAACCTTACCATTATCCCTAAATCCAAATTTCTTATACTTGGGAACGAGGAGTACTCTTACCTGGAAGACACCTGTCAGGAGATAACCGATGACACACATCTTTGCAAGCAGCTGGACACTCAGAATATGAAGACATCCGCAGACTGCGTGATATCCCTCATCCAACAAGAAGCTGGAAACTGTACCTACGCTAAGATGAATCTCAATAAAGTAAAAATTCAAAAGATAGACCCCAACACTTGGCTCACGATCATGAAGCAGGAAACCATCGCTAAGATCACATGCAACGAGAAAACATCTTATAAGAAACTCACGGGCACAAATCTTATCTCCACTACAGATCAATGCAAAATTCATCTCTTTAACATGACACTGCAAACCCACAGCAAAAGGTATCTAGCGCAGGAGGTTATCCCACTACCGAGCGAAGCTCACATCATCCCAGAAAATATCCAATATGAACTACATTTGGAAGACATCTCACTAGACAGCATCCACCAGTTAATAAATAAAGCAGAGAACCTCGAGGAACACAGCTTCATCCCGGACTGGACCGTCATCATGGCTACCCCCAGCTGGAGCACAATTTTCCTCTACATCATCGGAACAGGATACGGAATCTGGAAGTTTTATCTGTACTACACCAGAAAAACTGAAAGCAATCCTGCCCCATCACCCAACCAGGATAACACCCCCTCTGGAAGCCGGGGACCGTGCTTCTATCTGAAGAAGGGAGGAGTTACCATGGCTGAAGGCCCTGGTACTTGCTGACCATGCCCCGCGCAGCGTATGGCAGGAAGCCGAAACTAGGACGCATCATCAGCGAGTTCGTCTTCGTTTAATATTAATTTGTTTAACGCTCATTCTCATTTCCGCTCTTGTAATAATTACTTGTTTCTTATAATTAAATAATAAACTTTTTAAAAAGTGAGTTTCCTTCACTAAACCTATAACTCGGGTTATTTGTTTTTTTAATAATTTCACTTGTTCATCCAATAAACTGCAGGAGTGGACTGGTCGGGAGTGTGAGGGAAGGAAAATAATGAAAAAAAAAAACTTCCTGTGTCGCTCGCAGAGCCACTAGTTTTAAGCTTCTTTCAAGTAAATAAAGCATTTCTCTTGTACTTACAGACACGACCAACGAATTGCCCTGGCGAGAAATGCTGCTTGCATTAATAAAAGTCCTCCATACAAATTTTCCAATGGCAACAAAAATAATGGTTACCAAAATATATTCCTACCCAAAATGGATAAATGAACACCAAAAGTTGCAAAAAATATCAAGGCAAAATACTGCGGTAACTTAGGTGAAGGGTAAAGGGGATGAGCGAAGTGAAGTCCTCTTTATCCTTCGTGTTAGGTTGAATATGTAAGAACAACAAAAAATACTTAAAAACATAAACTTAAGTACACAAAACATAAAAAGAAGTTTGCTGATCATTTATCCAAACACGATTTGGTGGACATTTATCCATTCTGGCAGTCATTTCGAATTTATTGGTAGTAAAATAGGTGCGTTTTTGGTAATCTTTTAAACACAAGTCTTTTTCAATATGGCGGAACTGCTAGCCTGTGCTATGGACACTGTCAACCTGTCAAAGTTCTAGAAGCTTTTGGACAGATTGAGGCTTTTAAACAGTCAGGAGTATGTCAAAGTGCTGTTTAACGCGCAGAGTGGGTGTGGAGAGTATTGCGATGAGATTAATTTCAGATGAAAATTCTTTTAATTGGTATTATGTAATATATGTAGATTTTTACTATTATCTCGAAAAGCGACAATCTACATAATACATACTTACAACTTTTTGGGATTTACACTGACGAGCAATGATAAAGTTCCAGTGAAATAGCACCAAATTACTCCTAAACGGGAAAGGCTAGCTTAATGACGCCGTCTGCAATATTGAAAAACATTTAACAGCGCATCAGAATATTACCAATTAAAAACATTAATATTGTGTTCAAATTTTAAATTAAATGTTTAAAAAAATTGGGGCCATTTGTTGTCGGCATTGGGTGGAACTTTTTCATTGCTCTTCAGTGTATTTGCTTACCACAGAATTATTATTAGTTGGCTCTACTTATTAATTTACCTTAGAATTTAAGTTTAGTCCACAGAGTGCCCGACCTTGCTTCTTCGGCTAAAGTTGGCCGGAATCTTCAGCCGTCTTCTTGTCATTCTCACAATCCGCATATCAAAGTGATGGATTAGAACTGAAACTTTCCCGACAAAATTTATTTATTGTTTCTGAGCAACTCTTCAAAATAATGCGGCTTTATTTCATATTTTCATATTTTCTTTACTGCACACAATACTTAACTTAAAAAAAAAACAATAGCTACATAAACATCGTGTACGGAGCCGAGCTTATCTCTAATAAGAGATCTCTTTCAGCAAACCAGGTTGAGACGGTAAAGGTTGATTGCTGAGCAGTGGTAGACCTATGTGAACAACAATATGTATTACTAATAAATAATTACATGCATATTACCTATAATTCTAAAGAGAGAGGTAATGCTTCTTCAAACGACTTTTTAATACATTCAGAGTTGGTTATTTTATGTTCCAAATTGATTTTATTTAAAGGGAGTACCATTTACTGGCCAATGACTTATTTTAAGTAAAAATGAATATTATATGAATATACTTATAATATGGTGTATTATGTATTGCGGTACTTATTTTGTAGCTTGGTGTATTATATTTTCTGTTTTTTATAGTTATATATTTATTAATTATTTATTTCATTTTCTGTAAGTTATATTGTGCATTGACTTCCCTTTCTTAAAAAAAACCTGTCAAGCCTATGTTTTCTGGAATAAATCTCTTTTTAGAGATAAGTTCGCCTTTTCTATACATGTTTTCTCTGAATGTTTGTGAGTTTCCATGTCGTCCCCTACTTATTGTTAATAAGAATAGTATCGATTACAATCGATCGATCCGCGAGCACAGTACTGTTTTTTTCGTCCGTTTTTTTACCGTCGCGAGCCTTTGGCTGCCAACGCGTCAAACACGTCCCAGCCGCTCAACAAGCAATGCTCTCCGCGCGATCTTGCTCCGGCTTATATAATAATTCTTAAATAAGATTTATTCTAATTAATGCTGGTGAAAATCTCATCATCCCTTGTTGTTTAAACACTGCATTTACTCTAACCAATCGCCGCGAATTCCATAACCGTAATTGAAGATGGTGCTAATGCCTATATATATATACATAGTCAGGTCATAAGTTCTGTCACATGTGCAATATGAAATAATTTAGACATGTTTATTATTTATGTAAACATTTATATAGCAAAATGAACTCAATAAAACATAGATTCTTATGGTAATAAAGTTTATTAAAAATGACCCCCTTGATTTTGAATACAGGCCTTTATTCTGCGCGGCCAGTCGTCTATCGCAGCACGAACGAGGTCCATGTCAATATCGGCGGTTGCTTTAATCAAGGATGCCTTGAGTGACTCCAAATCAGGATGAGGCTTTGAGCAGGCCTTTTCCTCCAAGTGTTGCCATATCTTGTAATCTAACGGACTCAAATCTGGACTGGAGGAAGGCCAGTCTTCGTGCCGGATGAAGTCGATTTCACGCGCCGCCAGCCAGTCTTGTGTGCTTTTCGCTCTATGAGCTGGCGCAGAATCTTGTTGGAATACCCAGTGCCTGTTATTAAACATGGTATGAGAAACAGGTTCCACAAGGTTCTTGAGGACCGTATTTTGATACACAACTGCATTCGTTTTTACGCCTTTCTCACAAAAATGTACCTCAGTTAAGCCCCAATAAGAGACTCCCAACTAAACCATGAGCGAGGATGGAAAATGACCTCGTTGGACACGCGGAATACGGTTGCTCGCTTCTTCACTGCTGTGTGCGTACACCTTATCATTTTGTTTGTTGTAGCTCTCTTCCACGGTGAAAATTTTTTCATCCGAAAAAAGAATTTCCCGATGCTTTTTTCCCGCGTACCGCTTCAACAAAGCGCGGCATCTCTTCAGTCTCAGGTCCATTAAACGAGCGTCCAAACGATGTCCTGTTTTTCTTCGATATGCCCTAAGCCCTAAGTCTTCATTTAACACCCTTTTCACCGTGGTCCTGCTTAACCCCATCTGAAGGGGCATCAGTTTCTGCTTACGTATGGGATTTCTTTGAATTCGCGCCTTCACAGCTTTTATCACTGCTGGAGTCCTAATAGAGCGAGGGCGACCACTTCTTGACCTGTCATCTACACTAGAGTCTTCATTGTATCGTTTTATGGTACGATAAACAAATCTTTTGGTTATATTCAAATTTTTCAGTAAGTCGAAAATCTGAATTGGCGCGTAACCGCAACGATGCAACGCAATAACTGCGACACGGTCTTCTTTAAGTATCCACTCCATATTTAAAAATGAGGAAAATTCTAAAAAGGACACATTTTTATTTTCATGAAAAATTCGAAATTCGAATTCAATAAACTTTTTTGTGGCCAGCGTTCTAAATTCAAAAGTTTTTATTGTGTGACAGAACTTATGACCTGACTGTGTATATATATATATATATATCTGGGCTAACTCAGTATTAAACGCTTTAGGAGCCTAAATATCAATCCTCATTAGCTAATATAAACGTTGCTAGCCTCGCAATATGTAAATCTCTCTTGTGTAATGTTATGTGTACAGAACCTAACTAAACAAAACCGTGATTGCTTCTTCATTGATCGGTAAATCATGCGTATCAATCTCTTTGTGCGTTTATTCCCAAGTACCGCTTGAGACAGGGGCTTTTTTAGCCCATGCGGCGCCCGAGTGCAACCAACACCCTGGCGCCTTCTAGGCGCACGGTCAAAAATTAAGAGAAAATTTACTTATATTTTCATCATTGAACGGAAATTTGGGTGCATATGGTGAAATTGTAACGAGAAGCAATAAAAAGTAGTTTTTTAGGAATTTTAGTTCTAAAAATTCAAAAACGCTCAACTTCGTAGTTATTTCAAACATAGATAATCAGAAACAGAACAGAACTTCAAACTATTTCCACTGTGTTTTCTGTGCAATAAAGGATTATTATTATTATTATTATTATTATTATTATTATTGAAAATTGGGTGTGTTTAGCTAATACTATATTCATTATTAAAAAGAATTAGCAGGAATGAATTATAAAAAAATATATTAACAGTGAGTTCAGTGTTGAGTTATACTGTATGTCCCAACATTTAAGTAATCTAGAAGTTTAAAATATACCTTTTTAGACAAAGTCGC
The DNA here is from genome assembly GCA_949825045.1 of Argyresthia goedartella. Lineage (NCBI taxonomy): Eukaryota > Metazoa > Arthropoda > Insecta > Lepidoptera > Argyresthiidae > Argyresthia > Argyresthia goedartella. The sequence goes on along the minus strand of OX463812.1, from coordinate 24,944,547 downwards.
TTTTACATGTTTTTTAAATTGCTTAAATGGCAATTTTAGAATGAGAAATATTAAACTGCACATAAAAAATACTGATTTGCACAGCAAATATCAGGGCAAAATTCTACTGTAGCTTATGTGAAGGGCAAACGGGGTGAGCGAAGCGAAGCCCCCTGTATCGTTCGTGTTATGTTGAACATGCACGAACAACAAAAAATACTTAAAATATAAACTTGAGTACACATTAAATATAAAACATAAAAGTGTTTTTGCTGATCTTTTTTTGCTGTTCAAATCAGTATTTTTGATGTGCGATTAAATACTAGCCTTTTAAAATATCCTGAGGTATCTTGTTGCAGACTGACCCTTAAAAGATTTGCTAACTTCCGCGAGTCTAAGCCGGGTCGCAACTAGTCTGTGATAATTTCTTAGGTTAATATTACAGCTCTCGCTTAATTTGGAAAATGTTGTAAGGTTCTTAAGAACATAAATAATATTTTCGAAAATAAATTGACTTAGTACGTCAATTTCGTTAAAAAGTTCTCTTAAGGAGTCTGTGCGTTTTAAATTATAAATTGCTCGAATAGCTCTGTTTTATTTTTAAAAAAATGTAATAAAAAATTGTTTGAATATCCGCTGACATATGACACTATGAAAGTAACAAACGCAAACGAAAAGACAAACTTTACATGGCTTGCAAGTCGAGTTACGAGCAGCACCAATGAGGGTACATCCGATCATTCAGGTGTATTCAGAGTCATGAAAAAATCCGAAGGGTTCCATACCATCATGATAAAACCAAAAGAAAAAGAATAAAAAAACACTAAATCCTAAATAATAAAAACCAAAAGAAAAAATATAAGTGTACTCTGGGAATCGAACTCGGAACTTCAAGATTGTGAAACCGATACGAAACCGACTGAGGCATCTTAATGTTTTTAATAGCAACGAAATTTATGGTGACATTGAACCAAAAAAAATCCAAACATACCCAATATAGAAGCGGATGGATAAAGGTGAGGGTAGTATTAACCCACCCAGATTATGGTACCTACTCGAACCACTAGCTACCGCCCGCGATGTTGTTCGCGTTGGCAGGCACATTCAGGGAACGTTGGTATTGTTCATTCAACTACCAGATTTTTTAATGTTTCAATCGTAAGATAAGTTTGTAGACATAAGTTTCGAATAAAGGTAAAATCCAGTAGTGAATTAGTTATACTGTATAATAATTTATTACTTTGGATCGTTGGTAACGTTTTGTACTTGTAGTGCCATCCTCCATGATGGTAATCGAATCGGAGAGTAAATTAACATTTTATTCCTAAATAAACGTCCTAACGTTACATTTTACGTGTTTTTTTATAAAGTATAAATGAAAAAAATGAATTTGATGTGTTTTCGCTTTTCGTTAAAAATATTCGATGCATTGACAGGCCGCAAGAGCCCAGTGAATATACAAATTACAATTTGAACCCACTTATATAACAAATTTTAAAGTTACCATGTTGTGATGGATGGTTGGAAGTTTGTACCCAATCACGCTTAAACGGCTTAACAGTTTTGAATGTAATTAAACACACGTTTAGTTTATGCGCTTTATTAACAAAATATAATACTTTTCTTTTCGAAGTTTTTCGATTTCTATATTTTCTCGGTAAATGATAATTACCGGGTACTCGCATACGTAGTTGTGGGCACCAGCTAATTTGGAATAAGGCAAAGTAATGGTAAATGTAACATAGATTAATATGATCTAACTGTATTCCATTTCATAACAGCCTTTCAGTTTGAAATCAATTAATTAAAGCCGTACGTATTCGTTATACATTTATCGGGTTCAATTCACGTAGATCCATTAATTTATTATACGAGGTGGCCTACAAAGAGCTGCGAGGAATTGAATAAGGGTGTATCGAGGGCTGAATTTATTCAGTGACTCCACTTCGTTAGTCCAACTTTATTCACAGTGAATGTGCTGTATTTCGTGATCTGTTAAAATTGGCATAAGGTCAAATCACTATATTCAAATAAACAAACGTTAAGTGAAACTTCGTAGGGCTCCAAAACTAAACATTTTTAACTCACCTTTTGGAATTTCGTAGGCTGCCGGAATGTCAGCTTTATTTACATAAAACCCAAGTTCATCCGACTACAGTTATATTATCTTAAGTTTACGTAAAAGTGAATATGACTTGCGAAGTCTCATCATCTAAATCTACGCAAAAGTTAATTTCATAGTTTATTTAATACACTTAAAACACATACAGAGACAAAATTTTTTTTATAATCGAGCAATATCTATAGTCCCTAACAAGAGCAGTAAGGTCCTAGTCCTTTAATAGTATCTTTTACCATAATCTTAGTTACTTTAAGCCGACCTCAGACAAAGTCTATCAGAGCCTTTACCATTCGAGCAATTGTGTTACAGCAACAAATTTTACTAGCCTTTGCTATTCTCAAGAATTCTCGTTAGCAGACATTGCAGGAAATGTCTGCACTTTCTGGAGAAAGCAGAAAGCCTTACAGAAATAACTTTAATGTGCTGCAACCTTTGTTAAGCTAAGAAGGAAATGTTCGAGTATTCCACCAATGAGAAGTGAAATTTTAACGTTGCGATTATTACGAGCATACTACACTCGCCTGCAAAACTACTACAAGTACTATACTTTGTTTTTTTTTTTCTTTAAACTACAGAAGTTAGAGATTTAAAATGAAAAAGCTTTTATTGCAAATTTATCAACTTTCCTTGAAATGAAAGTACAAAATTAATCTCTTTTTCGAGTCCTTTTTATTTTGAAAGTATATCTTACGTACTTAAAAAGTTAAGGGAAATACTAAACTGCACATCAAATATACTGATTTGCATAGCAAACATACTGATTTTCACAACAAATATTAGGTTCAAATACTGTGGTAGCTTAGGTAAAAGGTAAAGAAGGTAAACGAAGCGAAGCCCCTTTATCCTTCGCATTAGGTTGAACATGTTAGAACAACAAAAATACTTAAAACATAAAAAGTGTTTTTGCTGCTCCTTTTTGCTATGAAAATCAGTATTGTTGATGTGCGATTAAATACTAGCCCAAAATTAATGCAATTTTAAGAGTGTGATACTTAGTTTTGCAGGCGAGTGTAGTATCAGAAAAAAATATCAAAATATTGTTTATTTGAGTAAATTTACATCACGGGTTACGACCTGTGATGTAAATTGAGGACTACCCAGTTAATTTAACAAAAACCTGTGTTGGGGAGACCGTTCCTACCACATTGGAACATTATCGACTTACTTAATAAACTAAGTAGGTAATAGTAATAAGGGCTCTAAGTTTGTACCTATCTATATGCATATAGTTGGAATTGTTATAATAGAATTCATTGTACACGCAGATCTTGTAATATAATAATAAGTAGAATAGAATAGAATAGAATGCCATTTATTTACTGTATCAGCATAAACACATGAGAAAATAAGAATAAAACACAATAAAAATAAAAATAACACAATTAAAATCACAAACAAAATCTACAATAACATTAAAAAATTAAATATAATTTCCAATTCATGTCTAATTTTTAAAGAAACCCACATTAAGTTGTGAGTTGTTTCACTGCTATGCTGCGACAGCAAAAGGGCTCAGACTCAGCATAGTGTCACAGGAAAACCTGTGACGCTGGTTTTCAGTCTAGGACCCAGAGTATAATTGAATTTAGACATGCCAATGTCACCAGGTGGCAAATGTACTAAAATTAATAATCTAACACTAAACGTGTCAATAAAATAAATAAAATGTCAATACGGAAAAAATAAAATAAAAAATAAGATGGAGATAATAAAATTGTATTGCGGATTAGTGAATAAATAGTTATATGGATTAAATTGTATTGAATAATAATGTCGTATTGAATGAATTACTAATGTCACAAAGAGTTGAAATTACGTACACAACGAAAAAGTATATTTGGTATACACATTGCGGTATCAGGTCAATTTTAGAGTGGTATTCTGCTTTTGTTGGAATAGTAACCTTTCTCGAATTAATTTTTTGAATCTATATTTTGATTTGAGCTCTCGGAGTGGAGGGTGTATATTATTCCAACATTTTGTGGCAAGATACCTGAAGCTACCACGAAACGCCGCAGTCCCGTGGTGGGGGACGGACAAGACACTGGTGGTAGTTCTAATGTTGTGATGGCGCGAAGTTCTTCAGGTGAGCTTTTCAAAAAGGTATTCAGGCTTACCAGTATGTATGACTCCGATTAGAAGAGTAGAAAAGTTAAGATCCTGTCTTGCCGGAACGCATTTGGATTAGCATACTGATCCATCATTTTTATTAATAATAACATGTTGATAGCGATTAATCAAGTAACTCTTGATCCACCTGATTGAATTCATGTCAAATTCATAAAAATTTAGTTTGGAGAACACCATTGTTACATTAATACAGTCAAATGCACGTGAAAAATCCAACAGAGCCAGGAGTGTGCCATTGCCTTTGTCTTGAGAAGCTAAAATGTTATCTACAACATCTAGTAGGGCTGTGACAGTGCTACGCCCTTTTCTGAATCCAGACTGTAACTTAGGTAGAATATTGTTTCTCTCCAAAAATAATGAGATCTGATTATATACGACTCTTTCCAGTATCTAAGACAAATAAGGCAATATGCTTATAGGCCTTAGATCCTTTACTGATTGTGGTCATTATTTTTGGGATTTGGTCGTATAAGCGACGTTTTCCAGAGTTGTGGAAATGTGGAGGTAGATATTGATTTATTCACGATAGCTGTTATAGCCCTTAGGGTTGTAGGGAGTGTCAACAATATCATGCTCATATTGATTCCATCACTACCACATGCGTTTGATGGGAGGCTTAGAATAATTTTTTCATTACTCATACTCTGAAAGGGGGTCATTGTTCATCCAGGCACCGTGCTGAAAGTGGTACATGCCTGCTCTAAAGCAGAAAAGTATTAAAAAAAATATATATGAATCGCAGTTTATATTGAACAACGCAATGGTAGTAACCTATACAGCCATAAAACGGAAGTATTTTTTTAAATGTTATGCTCAAAGTAAAAGACATCAACGGGGGCACCGAAATTACTTTTTTTATGAGTAGTATTTTTAAACTTGAGTTTGTTGTTTGTTTTTCAATAAAATAATTTTGATTTCAAGTGACTTTGTTTTTAATAAAATAATTTTGATTTTAAATGACTTGTGTTTACTTTCCTCGTATTCGTAATGAAAAGTAGAGTGTTTTACTCGGGTGATAGCACCCATTTCTGCCTCGAACTATTGGCGCTCTCACTTCGTTCGAGCGCCAAAACATCTCGTCAGGAATGGGTGCCTTTCAGCCCTCGGTTAACAATCTACTATTCCGACATCACTATCGTTGACTGGATGCAGACGAAAAGTAGCACTACCAAACCTATGATACTCAAAGTAAGTAAGCCTTGATATTTTAACACTATCGTTTCCGGGTATATTGTGGAAGTGGACAATGATCTCGTTAGGGTTACTAAGGTGTTCAGGCAGTTCATTGTACGTTTTTGGTAAAACTGATTCCTTAAGATTTTGCCACAGTTTCTTTGGGTTGCAAACATTATTGTTTATATTTTGTTCAAAGAACGCCTTCTTTTCTGCATATGTACTTACGTTAATGAGACTTTTTAATGATTTGTACTGTTCTTTGTGTCCTGGTAATTGAGATTGTTTGTACGTAGCGTGTGCCCTGTCTCGGAGTCTCATCATATATCTTACATTACTGGTGAGCCATGGCTTTGACACCTCTCGAACTCTTTTTTTACGCTGTGGGGCATGTTTTTCATAAATCTCAAGAATGTGTCTACTGAAATCCGCTATCATTAGATCCACACTGCTGCAATGTAGAATCTCATCCCAATCTATATTATTATAATTATTTTAAATTCTACTGTTATCATTGCGTGACGACCAAGAACAGGTAAGTGATCAACAGATACCGACAGTACACAGACATCCGTACATACAACGTCTATTAAAGATGCGCTATTGTCAGTAAAGTGAGTCGGTTTGTCAACGACGTTCACCAGTTTAATTCAAGTCAAAAATTCATTTAATTTAGATGTCAAGATATTTCCAGTGTCAAGTAAATTTATGTTAAAGTCACCTAATAATACTATTTTGTCGAATTGAGAAAAACTAGTGACCGAATCAGTCAGTGCATCAAAGAAAGTATTAACCCCCATCCATTGTGGACGGTAGGCGGTTCCTACAATAATTTTTACATTATTTATGTTCATTGATAACCACATCTGTTTTACCCCAGCAGTAGACTCTGGGTGAGGGTGTAATCTCGCCTTTATACCTACCTTCACATAAAACCCCACCCCACCACTGCGCGCCTGCCGAACACTACGCGAGCGCGCGATATGTCGCAGTCTATAGCCAGGGATGTCGGCGGCGTAACCTATGTCATCATGGCGCAGCCACGTCTCGTTGATGGCAAAAAGATCGGGGGCTCTTTGCTCCACTGCCACTATGAGCTCATCATGTCCAGTGCCTAAGGAACCGGCGTTCCAGAAACAAACTTTTAAGGACTTAGACTTATTGAATTTTTATGACTAATCCGGTATGTGTATAGTATGTGTATGACTCATTGTGTATTTGTGTATGTGTGTTAAAATAAAGATGCAATTTCATGTAAATATCATTAATGTACGCAATATAATGATGGTTAATTACATAATTAAGACCCGGTCTTGTATGACATTTAAAGGGTATTTGTATGTGAATATGTGTAACCTGTGGGACTGCACCTGCCATCATGCGGAATCTAAACCCCTCTACTGCCCCGCAAGCACACACAGCAGTAAAACCATTGAAAAACCAATATAAGCAAAATACATTTGAACACAAGAATGCTGTCAGCGAGAACATTAGACTTAAAAAAGTTATTAAAAGTCGATAAGTATGTACTTGTACATTTGATAAGATTATATTTGGTATAGGAAGCTGTATTATACGAATAGATCAGGTTATTCCACATGACTAAGAGTGGAGAGGCCTTGCCTAGCAGTGGGAAATACAAAAATAAATATCTTAACTCTGACTACAGGCTACATAAAAAAATGGCCAATTGGGATTCAGGTTACCTGCCCGGTTTAGACCCGCGAAGGTTAGCAATTCTTTCAAGGGTCAATGCATTCTCTACTACAACAAGATACCTCTGGAAATCTTGAAATTGCCATTTCAGCAATTTATAAACCATGTTAAAGCGACTTACAATGTTCAAGATGGTTAATCTGGCTCAACACAGACCTTGCTGTTAATAATTTTGTAATTATTTATTCCTGCTTATTAATTATGATAATGACTAAATATTATATTTTGTATTAGTTAAGAATAAGCAATTTTTAAAAGAGATCTAGAAATCTAGAAGTTAGAAGTTTCTACGCCCTTCTTCTCCCACAGTGGTCCAATGTAGAGAAGTGGCAAAAAATGACGATTGCTAAATATATGTAAATATCTACAGTAATAAAGACATTTGGAATTTGGAATTTGGAAGAAGCGTACGTATGTACTGTCGTAGCGCAGTACGTAAGACAGTACGTACGACACGTCCCACCATACACAGGCACTTTCGACTTGATTCGTTTGACATATTGTCAAAACGTTGTTTTCAGCTAAAACTCAGGCCTCAGACATTAAATTTTACATTAAACTTACTGGCCAGAATCACTACCAACAATCTTAAAGCTAAGCAAAATACGTAGGAAGCTCGATAAAAATTGAGATAAGAAAAACTAGATATTAACAATATTTATTTTATGTTTTATTCGAAATACTCTCCTGCATTCTCTAGGTAAAGTTCCATTCGCCTAAACCAACTATTAAACACTTTTACCAGTCTTCATCCGATAGGTCCGAAAATGCAACTTTAAAAGGTAGTTGTATGAAATGCTTTACAATTATTTTGTTGGTGGGTTATTACAAAAATGTTAAACAAGTAGAACTAATTAGCTGTTTAAATTCGTTGAACAACCTTGTGTAAAAAAGATTGTAATTCGGGAGGCCACCACTATGTCCTCGTCCAGCAGCCCACCCGATCTCAACACCATCGCCAGCGAGTTTGTGGAATTTAAGGCATTCACATAAAACTTCCTTGACTTGCTGCGCGCACAGATGGAGTTGGTCCTTGCTGGCCAGGACCGTCTCGAGATGGCGTCCAGACAGGAAGTGCTCCTTCTTCATGGTGTTCCCGAAATGGAGAATGAGGAGGCCGATGACATTGGGCGTGCAGTATTGTCCGAACCAAACGAAGTTGTCCCCCGAGTGTGTGTCCAACATCTGTGTATTGCATAGACTAGGATCCACGCAGAAGCCGTCTCATCCCCGTCCGTTGCTGGTGAAGTTCTCGAACTTTAGTGCTCCCTCAGAGGCCTGGAAAAGCAAAACTGCATTGAAGGGATCCAGAGTCACAGTAACCGAGTTTTTAACAAAGACGAGGCACGAGCTGTTTGTGGCTGCCAAAAAGCACTTTGGTGTACATAATTTCTGGACAACAGAGGGCAGAATCGTTTTGCTGCTTCCTGACTAGTCCAGTCAGAAGGTGAAGCGTATGTCGGAGCTTCTGGTTCACATCCTATCCTCTCCAAAGTCCTGAAATCAATTGTTCACTCCCAACTCTCCTCCTACCTTTCCTCGAAAATGTTACTGAATCCCCACCAATCAGGTTTTAGGCCGGGTCACAGCATTACCTCGGCACTGCTCAAAGTAACTGACGACATTCAATTAGCCATGGATCAGAAGCAGCTTCGGTCCTTACACTGCTTGATTTCATTAGCGCCTTCAACTACGTTGATCTCGATGTACTAGTTGAAATTTTAAAGTCGCTTAATGTCTCCTTGCACTCGGCTCGCTGGTTTGACTCCTACCTGAGATACCGCCAACAACGCATTAAGTCTAATGAGATCTCAACAGACTGGTGTGTTCGAACGACTTCAAAACCTCGGTATTTAGTATAGGAAATTTTTACAGATCAGATCAGATATTTCTGTTGCCCGCTATAGCAAAAAATACTAAAAAACAGAATAAAATAAATATTTAAGGGGGCTACCATACAAAGGTACGGTACGGAACCCTTCGTGTGCGAGTCCGACTCGCATTTGGCCGAATTTTTGACGTTAATTAGACGCAACCGATGCATGTAAATATATATTTTTTTATTGTAATATGTTACAAACGATCCAAGCAGCGTGTGTTTATTTAACTGCAATAAATATAAGCAAGGTTTTTTGAAACGACAATTATTTCTAACGATTTAAGAGAGATGAAGCTTTTTTTCGATTAAAATATATCCCTGGATAGATGTGGGTTGGTTCCCTGTGTGATTTTAAATAACTTGCTTTTTTGCTGTTAGATAGTCTTACTTAACTTCACTTCTGGTTGTTTCGTAAAAATTAGTTTAGAAAACATTTAATGCTAATGCTTTAGTTGTTACTAACAAAAGCAGTTTCTAATAAAAAAGAGAAGTCAGAGCTAAATTGATTTCGCTAATTAAGATAAAGTTTAGTTTAGTTAACTATACTTTAGCAAAAAGTTGTATAGCTGTTGAGCTAATCAATTTTTTTCAGTATTCTCCCCTACGTAGCCAACTCCATTATGTAATTAGTCGGGCTCCTGGCGCACGCTCACCGCTTACGTTAAAACGTATCTGTATACGTTTTAACGTAAATTTACGAAGTCTTTAAACGTAAGCAGACTACTTGTATGAACGTTGTAGCTTACTTCCTTACGTAGCCAACACCATTATGTAAGCAGTCGGGCGGCTGACGCATGCTATACAGAGCCAGGACGCATAAATATACCAAGTATTTATACGTATTCGGACTACTTGTATAAACATTGTAACTTACTTCCCTATGTAGCAACACCATTATGTAAGTAGTCAGGCTCCTGACGCACGCTCACCGCTTACGTAAAATCTTAGGCATTTAAGGTATACGGCCCGCCTATGTCAGGAGGCTGACTACTTACGTGTTTGTGTTTGGCTACGTAGGAAATGAAGCAACAACGTTCATGCAAGTAGGACGCGTACTTGTAAATACTCGGTATATGCATAATGGCACTGCTGTCTACGTTTGATACGTAGCTGGCTGGCGTATGTCATGAGGGTGACTACTTATATACTGGTGTTAGCAACGTAAGTGAAGCAGGCCGCATACGTATAATGACTTAGTTAATAAAATGGTAATATCTCAGTAAACCCGCTATATACCATACGTAATCGGAGTCATTAGTATGCACACGGAGTACGTTTAATGTACCAGCACACCAGTAGCCGGGAACGTTAAATAAGTAGTCGGAGTCTTATGTAATGATTCGGCTCCTGAGACTGACTGGATACGTTTTTAAATATACAGAATCCTGACGTAATGATTTTACATACTTATATGAACTATGCCGTGGTCGTATTTAACGGAGCGGAGTAGATTGAACGTGGGATCTTTCTTAAAATAGATAAGCGGCACCATTAAATAGATATCGGCTTATGTAATTTGTACGGGTTCCGGCTACGTGAATTCAAGATGTAGCATACTTACAAACGATGCAGTACCAGTATAAGTAGCCTGGAGACACTATCCTTACAGATAATGGTGTTACATACTGCTGCGTCATTGAGCCGCGTCTTTGTAAGTATGTCTCTGCCATTTTACGATTTAAAAATACGTCGTAAGTAGACTTGTCGCAATACCATTACGATTTTGGTCACCGTACGTAGCCCGTTTTTCCCAGTGTGGTTATGAAAATCACAACGCCCCGTATTTTTCTATTTCTCTCTATGCAAAGATTGAACCTCCTTTCACATTTTCCTGTATTTTTTCTAATTACTCGTTTCGAACTGTTGTAAAAAATGTTAAAAAATTATGAATAATCTATACAAATTCCTAAAATAATAAAGAAATAAGTTACATGTGCCAGTTACAGCAACAGCAGCAGGACAATTTTTTCAACTTCTTTTTTTTATAATTCACATGATACACAAATTGATATCCTTGATACCTATCGATTAGGTACTTACATTCTCAAATGTCTATTTCGTTTTTAGCCCTTACAATAAAAGTTTTCAAGTGGCATCCAGCATGTCGGGTTTATATCACCAGAAAATATATTATATACTAGAAATAAGCACTTTTACTATTCATGCTCATTCCATAGATTTATGTTGGCGGTGTCTTGGGACCAATTTTGTGCTAAAAGCAGGCCGTCTTGGAATGAGGTCGCCTTCCTCCATATGTCTTCTGACTGTTCACCGACAGAGTTGACAAATGTAATGGTAATTAACAAGGCAGAATAAAGGTGATCTTCGGATAAGCGACTGATTAAGCTTATTTATTACAGGAGGTTGTTAAACCAGCAACGCTTAGGAGTCGCGGCGAGCAGATTCTACTTTTAATTCATAGCTCATTTTCCAAAAACTTGTTTATTTTTACTGAGTTTTTGAAATTTATATAAGTATGGTGTTTCCTGAAAGCTCAGATAATATCAGCTATCAAAATTTCATCAGATATTTGAGTCGGAGTATTTTAATTTTCTGTAAAGTAGCTTTGAGTGGCGCGATAGTAGCTTGAGTCTTTCACGATGTTTTTTTGTTCACTAGAATATATTATATCTAATTATATTATCTCTTTATGAGTGACAGAAAACCTAATAATTATTCATTTATAAATATATATCATTTGGTAGTTTAACGGTTTATTTAAATAAAATATTCACACTAAAGTACATGACTGAAAAGAAGTTAATCATCAATGAAGCATTATAATCACATTTCTTCAATCACGCACATTATGAGTGCAGTGCGGTGACATATGATCACATATGTAAATAAGTTGTTTTATTAGGAAAAATTAAACGTTTTGGTTCTTTTTCCATACAAATTCAATATTAAGTTAAAAATACAGGACGGCCAACCTGAACTTTACGTCTATTATGCAAATCGGGAAATTCTTATCGTTAATATAATCAGTTTTCTCAAAAAAATAACAAGATATACATTATTTTTTAATTTTTCCTGCTCTAGTTTGTAACTGAATATCACAATCAATAGAAAATTTAATAATTCGATGCGCCACCAACTAGAAGAAAAAAGGAGTTGGAATTTTTCTCCCTCAATTTTCTTCGGAGGTCCTGATTTCAATACTTTATAAGATACCGTTATAAATAGTGTCCCAAAAGATAGAGCAATAGCCAAGCATGGTTTTTACAAAAATGCACGTAAACACCTCCACTGACATTTTAAAAAAAATCAGTCAAAAAAAATTGCTTAAAAGCAGAGAATTTTCTTGAGCCCTTCGAAGATTTATAAAAACTAAGTCTCTAGTGACAGATGGCGATTACAACTTTTGTTAGATTACATAAACAGTACTTTATTAGATATGAATGAAAAATAATAATAGTTCAAAATCGCAATTGTTACCAATTATCAGTAAAAGTCTGTTTTTTTCGTCAAAAACAATAATAAAATATCAAACCCGTCACCCGTCCAAATATTGCCCCTCCGAATATCTGCAGAAGAGCAATGAGAGAACATACAAAAATTACCAAAAACGGAACTCTGCAATGCCGAATGCCACCACAAGTTTCTCCAGCCCGAACCCAAGAGGCATGCTCCTAAATATTTTTTTTTATGTAAAGATAAAAGGGGTAATCTACTCAGTAGGTACGTGATGCAAATAAACATACAGTCGGGCTTCACTATCCTTTGTCCTTTACATTCGTATGAAAGTGGACACGTGTAGTATTGGTTTTCATATTTTATTAAAATATCGCAGCGGCCGAGTGGAATATCAATGAGTGGTTAACCCAACTATCTGCGGTTAAATAAATAATGATTGCAGTTGCAAGGGAACTGGGGTTCTTATATGTTGTAAGTTGCTAGTTATACTCGCACAAAACCCAAATTTTCTGCCTTAAAATATATAATTTTGTAGTACAAAAATAGCCTTAAATGATTCCATCCCAGTGAAATCTATACGCAAATTAATATGCTACCTTAAGTGTCTAACGTAGATCATTTTGTCCTAGGCAATATGTTTTCAAAGTTCTCAAATTGCTAAAATAATTTATTCACAAAACTATACGTATAAATATATTTCAAAGGTACCGTCTTGCAACAGTTTGTAGCCAGCGCAGAAATATTCCACATGAATGTTCCACAGAATAGATTTAATAAATTAATAAAATTATACTGAAACCAATATAACGTTAATTAATAACGCTATTTGATCACGGCCACGTAAGCTACCGTCCCGGTCCAATCTTCCGGCTTCCGTTCAGGAACGCTCCATATTCCGCCTTTGAGGTTGTTTTTCCTGTGTGAAGTAATCCCATATAGGCCGGTACGTCGAATTGGGAGGCGAAAGATGCGATCGACTACATGATTGAAGTTGAACTTTTGTAGATATTGAAATATAATATTTGGTACCTATGTATATGTTAATTTTCAAATGTTACGTGTCAGAAATACTTTCACGGAAATTCTTTTATTCTATTTCCAGCATTTCAGAATTTCATTTAATTTCAGAATCATGCTCAAAATGTTTTATTCCGAGCATTGTATTATTTTAGCATTTCCCATAACTGATATAAGAGACTTAGGGTTGACAAAGGACACATATTTGGTATATGTATATATTATACCTATGTATATATTAATTGTAAAATTTTACCTGTCAGAAATATTTTCAGCAATACAGTTCACAAATTCTTTTTCGCTTTCACAGAAATTCTATTAATTCTATTTCCGGCATTTCAGAATTTCATTTCATTTCAGAATCATGCCCAAAAAGTTTTATTCCGAGCATTGTATGATTTTAGCATTTCCCATAAATGATATAAGAGACTAAGGGTTGACAATGGACAGTAAACTCTCGTTGGTTACAGATATTGACAATACCATTAAAAGCTCATTCAAGATTACTGGTCTTATACTTCGTACAACGAAGTATATATATACATATATATATATATTGTTATTGCAATCAAATTAGTTAACTTTTTTATCGATTTTATTTGTTTTTATATAGGTATACCTTTTTAAAATCTTTATGTATAAATTATAAATTAAATTGATGCCATTTCTTTTTTATATCTTTACACTGTTTGGAAATTGAGCAATGTTGTTTTTATTTTTATTTGTGTCAATACTTTAATGTAGTTTATAAATAGGTATTTAATAATAATTATTAGAAATTATTATAATGAATTGAATGATATTTATACTTTTAACGACTACCCTTTGATCAAGTTTATGTTTACATAGAAAAATATAATTTTTAATAAAATATTTTTTTTTAATTTAATTTAAATTTCTTGTAAATAAAATAATAATGTAATAAATTTTCTATTATTATACGGAAAGGAAGTGCCTGAAAGTTTTATAAATTAATAATTAATTTTATAAAAATAATAATAATTTGAATTCAGGGATTTTCTAGAGTATAATACCATATTTCATTTTAATAGAATACTTGTGTGGCATGCTGTGTGAGCCTGTATGCGCGATATACAACAAGATATAGACAATGTAGATGCATAACTTAAGAAGTATTTTGTATATTGTGTTGGCTTCCCAAATAAATAAAATAAAATAAAATAAAAAAACTATGCCACCGCTCTTTCGGCGGTCTATGTTTCCTATTGTTGGTATTTTTTTACTTAATGTAGTACTATATTCAATATGCACATACTTATTGTAGTACTATATGCAATATGCACATTGCATAACCGAGTATGTTCCTGTGGTAGAGTAGCGCTGATCCACAGGGACTTAATATGATGGCTACCCCCACAAATGTAGCACTATTAGATATTATATGCTCCACATTGACGGCTCGTGACAATAGGCACATACAAGACATAATGTTTTGCAAAGAAACACACATATAAATGCACCTCACGCAAGAATCATAGAGGTAGGGCCTTAGATATTCTAGGTGTAAATTCTCAAAACAAAATATACAAATATTTATAATATTCTACATATCTTCATAAATTAATCACCTTATATCGATGAATCAGGACAAAATTAATTTTACACCGTCTCTTCGACATCCAAACAAGTAATTATAGGACCCATGGGCGAGGAGCCTTCTCAATTTGTATTAAGTTGATTGCATCGGCAAAGATCTATCTAAAACCCCTGAAAAAAAGTCATTGCTAAAAATATTTTGGTCGAGACTTTGTAAATACTTATCGCAATTTGAGAGGAGTATTTTTGCCGCTAGCTCAAATTACGGTTTGCGTCACTAAATTTATTTTGAGATTCTAACTACCTACCCACCCAACGTTGTGTCATTAAGTAAGTCACTTTATTCATACATTTTTTTTACTTTGGTATAAATATTTTCTACGTAATATCTTCTGAACATTTATTTACATGAGGAAATCCAACCTTACATGGACTTGTACATGTAAATACTCTCCTCTCCAGGCGCGAGTACTCAAATCCTGGGAGAAGCAATCAAAAGAAACATCTGTGAGTGTTACAGTACACTCTTGGGAATAAATCATGCGTAATGTGGTATCAAGGGTGCGACTTTAAGAGAGACACAGTGCTGCTACTGTGATCAGATGCATTTTACTGTACATTGCATTATACGGGTAGGTGGGATCTAACATAGCAAAACAGTTCACCAATACAAGCAATGATAATCATAACATATGTCTTTGAACTCAATTGCTTTATTAATTATTAAGAGAACTAAACTACATACCAACTTCATTCGGCCGGTCCGGGGGGGTCGAATTTTCCGGCAAATTGAGTTGTAAAGGTTTTAAGAGTGATGCAAGTTAGAAGTTACAGCAATTTAGTTATAGCATAGAATCAATTTTGATTCATACCTAATTTTCGAATATGGCCGATCCAAAGTCACTTTTCTTCGCTATTCGCACGGCTCAGAGACTTAGTCAACTTTGCGATTTCATTACCTTCGTGAAATGTGTCGTGTCTGTGCTCTGTGACTGAAGAAAAGAAGAGAAGTCAGGTACATACTCGTATACAGGCTGTCGGGTAACTCAATAGGTACTTAAATTGTGAGGGGTTGAAGTAGAGCCCATTTCCAGCAAACTTAACCATATAATACTCTTTCCGAGTATTCTCGGTACTCAAAATCCATTTATTAATGGGTTTTGAGTAATTTAGGTTTTAGAATTATTAAAAAAAACATCACGTCTACATTTGTATATATGTATATTCTTTTTGTTGACAAGTAAATACTAAAAATCTAAATGACTGTAAAAATTATAATAAATGCAGCCCACTCATGTCCCCACCGAGGGGCATAGGCCTTTACCAGGATACGAGTAAGATTAAGCCAAACTCCAACACGCTGGCTCAGTGCGGGTTGATGGAGTGGTTTTACGACCATTGCCACATAACGATAGTAGCCGGGATCAACTGCTTTACGTATCATTAGAAACAATGAACGCCCTATAATATACTAAAGTTAAATTAATTATCTCATTGGTACACGGTCAAGATTCGAACCTGCATCTCCAGTGTGAGAAGCAGGTGTGAAACCCAACCCATACTATCCTTGTATCAGCCACCCTAATGGTCGTGTAGTTTACCAATGCATGACACGAGCTATAGCTACCAAATGCACTAACGTCACGCCCCATTCAGTCTCTGCTCCGAGTGAGAAGTTTTGGTAAAAAATATGTTTAATAAATGATAAAACATAATACCATGAGCAATTGCTCTTCAAAAACGACTAAAGAAATACTTAATATTGTATCGACAATTGTGATATATCGACCACGCACGAATGTTTTATCAGGAAAGAAGGATGAGGAGAAGCTGCGTTTGATGGCGTATATCGAGGGGAATATACCTAGTCCTATATATAGCGTTTCGTACTTGGGAGTTGCTTGAATACCCCCTTCGTTCCTACTAGATACATCGAGAAGTTCCATCATGTAACTAATGGGACTTTTATCATGCATTACCTGCCGCTCAAAGAACGTTTGGTCTATCAAGATGGCGATGCGATGCGATCGTAGGCTTTCAAACGGCCCGCCGCAATGAAAAGAGCAAAGATATGAGCTTATTCGGAATTACTATTTTTATCAACTGTCGGTTGTATTTGAACAGTCACTTATATCCTTACGATTAGTTTTCAACAGACTTTGAAGTAAACAGTTACCCGATGCTGTTTGACGCCTTTTTCAATTTCCAAATGGCTTATTAAGTTAATGAAATATAAATCCAAACACTCACACTACACTAGGTACTCACAATTTGTGTCGTTCATAATCCACTTTAATTCACGACTACGTCGACTAGATTCGCTACTAGGCGAACCAGCACTTTGCTCATTTTGCAACGTGCACGGCGACCAATGTTGCTATACTATTCTATGAAGATACCGCGGGACAATAAGAACAAGACACCTGTGCGAACTTCTACTGGAGTTATTAAGCCCACCCTCGACGTGTCTGTCAACGCAAATGATACTGCTACTATGGAGCTAGACCTCGCTAAGGAACTAAGAATGTGTTGAGAAGAAATGAGGAACGTACGCAGTGAGATGGTGAATTTCCGCTTACAAATGGCAACGCTCAATAAGTCGTTATTAGACTGTAAACAAAAGATAGAGACACTAGAGACACGTGTGGCCACTCTGGAAAACCATGGCGCGGCTGAACCTAGCCGGCATGTCAACAACCTTGAGCTGGAAATGGAAGATCTCAAGCAAGAGTTGCTCCTCAACGAAGTCGAGGTAGCAGGTATTCCTGAGCTAAGCGGGGAGAATGGCGTACATGTAGCGTCACTCGCGACGAGCAAGCTCGGCGTGCAGTTGGATGATTGCGACATCTTGTGGGCGGCGCGCGTGGGCCCCGTCCATGCCTCCACCGGGGGTAAGCCGGCGCGGCCACGGCCCCTCGTCGTGCGGCTCGCACGCCGCTACACCCGCGACCAGCTGCTGAGTGCCGCGCGCGCCCGCCGCGGCGCCACCACTGAGGGCATGGACCTGCCGCTGTCGGGGCCGCCGCACAAGTTCAGCGTGAACGAGCGACTTACCAAGACCAACAGACATCTCTTCGGCCGAGGCCGCGAGGTCGGTATGAAGCAAAAACAATGCAAGTTTGTATGGACCCGTGAAGGCAAAGTATTTGCTCGCCAGGCAGTAGGTAAAGCCTGTCATCGGCTGCGTGTCGAATCAGATATCGCCCATGTTTTTGGTGAACCAGATGTTAAAACCTCCAAATGTTAGTGTAGTAATACGTTGCGCCTTCAGTATGAACCTGATTTTTATGTATTATAATAATATGCTCACAATATATTTAATCTGTATGTTTGAAAAAATTGTCGCTGCAGATTGTTATGACACTTTAAAAAGCTTAGCACAAAAAACCAGAATCTTATGCATTGTATTACCCAATGGGTAAAAAACAAAAATCTTTGTTAAGGCTAGGGTTGTTAAACATTCGCTCTTTCTACACGGGTCAAGATGAGCTCTGTGCGCTGCTAATGAAAACAGATCCCGACAGTGTTGCCCTTAATGAAACAAATATGAAAGGCGGCGAGGAGCGTTTCACACCCTCAGTACCAGGATACCAGCTGAAACATATCCCACGTGCTAATAGATCCGGTGGTGGCGTAGGATTTCTAATACGCAAAGGAATCCGAACAAAAACAAAAAAGCATCCAGCTTCTTCGCTGGAGCAGATGTGGTTGGAGTTGTCGGTTTCTGGTGCACGCGTGGCGCTGAGTGCGGTCTACAGACCGGGTACTAAGGGTGGGCCAAGTGTTGGTGAGGATATAGTGTCACTGAATGAGTCCCTCGATTGTTTCGATTACTGTAATTATGTCTTCGTTTTATCAGATTTTAATGTGAATATCTTGGGTGTTACTGCAGACACTGCTCGTGGAGCCGCGCGGGAACTACTGCAGTTCATGAAATGTCGTAATCTTGGCCAGGTGGTTGCGTGCGAACCAACACGTGTCACAGAAACTAGCTCTACACTACTGGATCTGGTTATCACGAACATATCGGACCGCTGTGATAACGTTCGAGTATACCATAACCCATCTCTTAGTGATCAGGGAGCAGTTATAGCAGAGTTTAATGTACAAAAGTCAGCCATAAAACCAAAATATGTAACAACTCGTAGGCTACACAATATAGATGAAAAGCAATTTGCTGAAGACCTTCATACTACGAAATGGCATAGTATTTACGAATTAAGTGACGTGGACTCGATGGTGGAAGCTTTTCAAAAATTTATCAGCGACCTATTTGACAAACATGCGCCTGAAATCACTATGCGTTTCAAAGAAAAATCTGTTCCCTGGATAACCAGTAATGTTCGGCTGATGATGAGGCTTAGGGACAAAGCTCTAAACAAGGCCCACAAACCCAAATCAGATTCGCACTGGAATTATTACAAGACGCTCAGAAACCTAGTCACATCTACAGTAGAGCGGGAGAAAACTTACTTTAACTTCTATGTGAACAACCACGCAAAGGATCCAAACAAAATGTGGAAGCATATAAAGAAGATCTCACCGTTTTCAAATAACGCTAGTCGAGAAATTCCAGAAGGTCTCAAAGACACCGGGCGACGCTACTACCAATACTGACATTTTGCAGCAGTTTAGATGTGAGAGGTTCGGGACTTCGAGGTTTGAACTTTCTGCGTGCACCGAAGCACAAATTCTTAAAACTATTAAAGGTGTAAAGACCCATGCGTGTGGACACGATAAAGTGTCAATGGCTATGATTCAGCTGACATTACCAGCAACTCTACCAATTATCACCTTTATCATCAACACTTCGATCTCGACAAACACTTTCCCAAGTAGCTGGAAACTGGCTAAAGTGGTCCCATTGCCTAAAGACGACGACGTGAAAGAGCACAAAGATCTGAGACCTATTAGTATTCTGCCAGTTATGTCAAAGATCCTAGAAAAGGTCGTCAGTAGGCAGCTTACCAGATATGTAGAGTTGAACGGCATACTACCTACAAGACAATCCGGATTTAGGAGCAGCCACGGTACAGAAACGGCTCTGTTAAGCGTCACTGATGACATAATCACAGCTTCGAATGAGGAAATGGCCACTGCTCTGGTGTTACTAGATTTCTCGAGGGCTTTTGATTGTCTTAATATAGATTTACTGATCGCCAAACTAACATACTATGGTACCTCAAACGACACCTGTAACTGGTTCCGTTCGTTTCTCACTGATAGGCAACAATATGTAGTGTCAAAAGATCAGGGTAGGGTCGAGGAAGTGTCCGAAATTAAAAAGATACCTAGAGGTACACCGCAGGGATGTATAATCAGCCCTATTATATTTGTTATATTTACAGCGGACATTGGTTCGAGTATCAAGAGCTGCCGATTCCACCTATATGCAGATGACACTCAACTGTATAAAAGTTTTTTCCCTGAGTCGACCCTAGATGCAGCAGGCGACATTAACCGTGACCTAGATAATGTCAATAGGTGGTCTGAGAGCAACAATCTGGTCCTGAACCCAACCAAATCAAAATATCTGATTCTCGGAAAAAAATGTCAACGCAATCGCGTTTTATTGAGTGATCCCCAAATCCAAATAAAAAATGAGAAGGTAGTACGTGTGACAAAAGCAAGAAATCTGGGCCCTGTCATGGACGAGGACCTTAGACTTGAGGACCACATAGGCTCTAAAGTTAGAACGGCTTTTATAGACTAAAGATCTTGTATGGGCTACGTAAGAATCTTAGTGTTAAGACTAGGGAAACTCTGTCAGAGGCCCTGATTTTGTCACTATTAAATTTTTGCGATTCTGTATTTGGGCTTTGCCTCTTTAAAAAGACTGAGAAAGAAATACAAAGAGTGCAAAACGCATGTGACAGGTTCTGCTACAATATCAAGAGGAGGGACCACGTTACCCCTTATTTAAACACAAATGGAGTCCTAAAGATGTCAGCCCTACGAAAATCTCATAGTGCATGCCTATTACATAAAGTAATACACTCAAAAAGGCCGGGCTACTTATTCGAAAAGCTATATTTACGAAAAACATCCACAATAGAGGGACACGTTCGAAGGAGGAGAACAAACTGTCTATCCCTAGGCACAGGACCAGCGAATTCAGAGGGGGCTTTCGTTTTGCATCAGCGAAAATTTGGAATGATCTGCCACCACCTTTGCGGTTGCCTATGTATATAGATACATTTAAAAAAACATTTATAAAATATCTCCTGGATGAGCAGAGGACAAAACTGTAAGGCTACCAGTGCCACCTGTACTATTCTGTATTATTCTTTAGGTCTTTAATGGCAAAAATAAAAACCCCTACCCTTACAATAAAATATTCTACTATAACAATAGTGTTCATATGTGTGTGTGCTAAGCTAAGCTTAATTTTAAGCTAAGCTTAATTTTCAGCTTAAGCCTAATCAAGCGTAATTATTTTTATTTTTTCTCATTGATAATTTATTTTTATTTTATTACTGTTTAAAAGCTCATGCAAACGTATTTGGCAGGGTTAAATTGTTTTCACTATTGTTGTTCTTTAGTTTACTGTTATTATAATTATGTGTGTATGTGGTAGTCCTGTGTTCCGAAGGTCCGGCTGAAAACCAGCGCTGAGCTGAGACCCGTCTGAGCTCAGCATTGCTGAGCCGGGTCCTATGACCGTGACACTATGACCGTGTATTAATCAATTGTCTCTACTGTATAATGCGTGTTAATAAAGTCATTTCTATTTCTATTTCTATTTCTATCAAGAGTTGTAGTACCTAACCTGATAGATAAGAACCAGGGTCCAGGACGCTGGAGTGAAACAAGTTTTTATACTTCAATCTCATTTGTACAGGTTCAAAAACAAGCTTTGTTATTTCCTTCTTATTCGCACATCTCTGTTGATGAGCGCCTATTCAGAGCTTAAATACAGAACAACGTAACTTGTTATCTAAAATCACTTATAAATATTGCGTAAAGTAAATCATACAGCTCAAGTAATAGCAAATAACATTACACAATACCTACGTGAGCATTGATTCCGTGAGTGTACCATTGTTCGAGCACCACCAAGAGAAGGGGGTAGCTAGAAGCAAGCGTGAAACCCACGGAGCTGTTTTGAATTTTGAAAAGATAAATCTCAGAATTATGTAAACGTCGGTTTTCTGGCTTACTCGTCATAAGAAAACAGATGCAAAATTACAAATTACAATACAATTAGGCTGTAATACAATTATCTCGATCGACTCTGACGTTTCATAGATATTTTCTATGGAATGTCAAATTGATACCGAGATCAGCGCTAACTCGCATTGCATCTTTCAAGCCTTAGGCGTCACTTTGCTCAGAGATGTATCTAAGATGAAAATAGAGGCAATTAATGGAATGGCAGATCGGTTACAGTATGAAAACAGGCAAATGAATTCAGTAATGCGCAAAGCTCTTCCCAAAATACAACTTAAACAAATATCGCACGAGTTACCTTCCCAAAAAGTTACTAAATTGTACAGGAACCCAAACAGACCGCATGCTTCTAATGCATGAAACAATTTGCACCGGCTTTTGTTTCTCTCTGAATGGAGCCCATAGTCGTAGATTCTGCAAAGCGAACTTGCACTACTCTCTACGTTTATTACAAAATTTAAGGTATTTCTGACAGTATTTCTGTTTCTCTACTCTCCTTGTTTTCATTTCGTTCCATGCAGTAAATACGTAAGAGAGCTCCATACGAGTACAAGAATATTTATAACTGTAGCCCATTGATATTCCCACCGAACGGCACGGGCCCTTAACTCGTAAGTAAGTAAGAGTAAGATTGAGCCAAACACCACTAGGCTGGCTCAATGCACGTTGATGGTCATTTCTATTACCAAAGCCGTGGGCATCGACTTGAAGACGGATGATGTCTACTCAGCCGTGCGAATCTCCACGCGCAATACCAGTGGTCTACCCAGACCAATGATTGCCATACTCGACTCTAAAGAAAGATGACGAGATTATTAGTGCAGTTAGCAAGCGGCGCGGTGTCAGCACTTCGGACATCGTCGGTTTCTCTGGTGAGAGTCAGAATTATGCGCGTCACGCTTATGCGTGAACGAGCATCTTACCGCCGAGAATAAGAACCTGCTGAAACAGGCAAAAGCTAAAGCCAAGGAGTTGGGGTTTCGTTACTCGTGGACACGCATTGCCAAAATATTCCTTCGTCAAGACGACAATTACCCGGGGGAACGTATCGACAGCCTTTCACAACTGACTACCTTAAAAAGATCAAGCGAACCCCCGCTTTGACCACGAAGCCCCACGAACATAAATGCTCGAGAACCACTGACATCATAGTTTACTCTCTGATAATAAATAGGTAAAAATGTTAACTGCACTGTGAGGTGTTGTTGTGAGACTGTGTGTCACTCTCACAACAACACCTCACACAAATAGTTCCTTAGATCGCTTTTTAACCATCCTTTTATTTCTTTGTCATCATTGCGACTGATGCAATTTTTCAACTGATTGTATTACATATTCTATTCTGTTTTAAAAAGGCCTATTAAAAATATATTAACAAAATTCTCGCGGCATCAGGGGAAAGACGTCGGTGTTCGTCCATGGTTTACTTAGGAATGCATATGATGTTGTTGGTATTTGCGAAACGAACTAAGATGGTGTGGACGACTCTGAGGTGAGCGAGCCACGCTATGACGTCCATAAGCGGACCGCAATGTATCGGGAGGCGGGGGCGGCGGCGGACATCGCCCGGCGAGTTACTCCAGCCGCCGCGCACCGCCATCGCCGGCTCGGCTCTTCACTTCTCAGGAGACGTCATAAGAGGCTACAGCGGCAGTGCTGGAATACATACATTCATATAACAGGAGATGCTGTCAGAGACCCTAAACAATTTTGGCGCTTTGCTAAGGGTCTCCGCCGTGACCATGGACTTCCAGCACAGATGTCATGTAGTGCTAAAACTGTCAATGGTGGTGAAGAGGCTTATGAAGTCTTTTTAGACTAGTTTTTGTCCGTTGACCCAAACAACCGCTTATTGCCTGCTTATGCCTCATTGTTATTATTATGACCCTATTACTAAGCCTCCGCTGTCCGTATGACTGTCTGTCCGTCCGTTAGCGGAATAGCAGTAATAGGTAAGGAGTTGAAATTTTCACATTCTATTGCTATTTCCTTTTCAGCAACAAATAATGAACTATGTATACTATTTTGCATAAATTTAAGGGGTACTCATACAAAATTTATTTTACGTTATGTTATAAACACTACATACAAATATAAAATACAATACACATTACTATGTGCAAACCCAATTATAGGTGCATACAGCCATATATTTTAAAGCAATTCTGCCTGCGATCGATGATCTATCCCTGCGATCATTAATATAATCTGGAATTCCGCGGTGTCACTTGTTGTAGTCTGTGGCGAAATTGGTTTGACGTTGGACCTGCAATCTGTTTTTTTGTTATTATTGTTTTTTCAATTCAATTTAATTCAATATCTCTATTGCAATAAATAACATGTCATAAGTTCTTAAATAAGTACAGTTTAGTCTCAATGTCATTTTACCCATAGGGCGAAGCAATATTAATATACAATAACAATTTTTATGGATTGAAATTAAATAGTATTAAAATTTATAATTAAAGAATTCGTTAAGGTCGTAGTGGCTGACTTTAATAATTACCTGTCTGAGTTTATTAATAAGATTAGAGTTAGGAAGTAATTTCATTTCGACAGGAAGCTTATTATAAACTCTTATGGCTACCATCCTCGCGCACCGCGAATATGCAACAGTCCTACAGATTGGCTGCTCCAGATTGTATTTATACCTCTCATTTAATCGATTGCTGGATCCCATAGGTCTTTCAGGGAACTTTGACGGGTGTCGTCTCACCAATTTGCAAAGCTCAACTATGTACAGGGCTGTAATAATGAGGATATTTAACTTGACGAAGGAGTCTCTACACGAGTCCCTGCTTGACTTGAGTCTGTTCAGGCTTCTCAGCACCTAATGACCTCGTAGGGGCCCATGAGCTACGAGGTAGCGTGACGATCAGGTGCCAAGAAGTGATGAACGTCGGCGATTCACCGAGCTGAAGTTATGTGGGGTAGATCCAAACCTGGTCTGTGCTTCGGTCCCGTCAACCTCCTGTTTCTCTGCAAGGCCCGGGTGCACCCTAGGCTCTTCTTGGTAGACAGGTTCTTCAGCCAACCAGGTATGACTGGCGGGCTAGCGTGGTGAGCACAGTGTCCAGCACAGGTTATGTTTCTACTGGTAAATACAAATCGGGCACGAAAATCCGAACTTTATCTGGTTCGAGAGACAACGGCACACTCAGCTATATTAACAATCCTGAGGGAATCCCGAATACATTCCAGATGCCCTGCGATTTAATTTCAACACCCTAATCAAAACGCGTTTACATTGCGAAGGCTTTCGTCTGTCAGTTCTCAAAACTGCCAGATTGACAGCTAACGTCAAATTAAAAATGACCGTTCGGAAACCATCGATCGAATATCGATTTGGAATCGAACAATCACCCGCCCGGACAGGCACCCACCTGTCCCCTAATCTACGGGCAGCCGAGACAACGTTGCTACCGCTCGTTTTAGAACCGAGCCTCCTACTAGAACCTCTGCAGACCGGGGGGTCCCGTCCTTGCCAGGGAACAAGTTAACAATGCGCCCCCTGCGCCAACGTAGTGGCGGTAGGTTAGCATCCTTAACCAGAACGAGGTCACCAACACTAGGGGGGCTAGTTTTATCAGTCCACTTAAGGCGCTGTTGTAAGATATGCAGATACTCGAGCGACCAACGCTTCCAGAAATTCTGAGTTAACTGCTGCAACATCTGATACCTTGACAACCGATTTAATTTCAACACCCTAATCAAAACGCGTTTACATTGCGAGGGCTTTCGTCTGTCAGTTCTCAAAACTGCCAGATTGACAGCTAACGTCAAATTAAAAATGACCGTTCGGAAACCATCGATCGAATATCGATTTGGAATCGAACAGAGTCCGTTCATGATGCGCACACATCTTTTTTGTAGTAGTAAAATATTTTTTATTTCTACGCAGTTCCCCCATATTACTAAACCATAAAGCACCCTAAACTGAAAGAAAGCGTAGTAAGCTTGCATAGTGGCTCTTGAAGTTGAAATTTTCGCTAAGCATCTTAAGGCGTAACAAAAGCTGCTTAGCCTAACCTTCCAGGTATTCTACATGTTTGTTTCCAGCTCATATTTTCCTCACAATAGATCCCTAAGAATTTAGCATTCGATGCTCCAGAGAACTTTTTACCATCAAAATTTATATCCAAAGTGACATCCGGGGTGCTGTAATTTATAAAATAAATGACATTTGTTTTATTAAGATTTGTATTTAGACTGAGTGATTTAAACATTATTAATATTGTTTTTAGCCCATGAGTTTTCTGGAAAGGTGGTATGGGTTAGTGTGTGAGTCCGACCCGCCCTAGATTTTTAATTGCATTTTTCACAAATTCTGCTAAATATAAATAATGAAAACTAAAACAGATATCTC
The DNA here is from genome assembly GCA_949825045.1 of Argyresthia goedartella. NCBI lineage: Eukaryota > Metazoa > Arthropoda > Insecta > Lepidoptera > Argyresthiidae > Argyresthia > Argyresthia goedartella. Next base: position 24,918,021 of record OX463812.1, on the reverse strand, counting down.
AAGTTACCCCGATACGGTAACATACCGAGGTGACGAACAAAATATATTTATATCATCGTAACTTTATCAATTATCCGCTACAATAATAAAATAAATTTGATTACAAATCAAGATATCAAATAACAGTCAGAGTTCATAGCGATCGATCTTTTTGTTTCACCGTCTGCCCTTTGTTGGAAGGAGTGCAAACAGAAAATGAAATTATTTTAACGAGCCTCCAGCGTTACACAAAGCCGTCTACAGTCACTGATCTGGTATTAATTGGTTGATTGCCTGCGCCGCAACATTTCTGTTAAACAAACGAACGGGTAATCGGATTCCGAAATGGATGTTTCGTCAACATTTGCAGATTCATAATGTAATGTGATAGTTGTACGCACTCCTGCTACTATCAATCATTTGTATTGCTTGCCCTGATTTCAACGGTTCAACATTTCACAGCAATTTCCAAGTTTATTATATCCTTGCCATCTTATAGACAGCTTGATTTGGATTTAAAAATATGAATAATAGGGTAATATCAAATCAAACGTCAAACCCATATAGTTTTGTCTTTAAACAAGTGTTGAACAGGAGTTTGCTGATATCAATCATTTGTGTTGCTTGCCTGATTTCATTGGTTCAACGTTCCACAGCAATTTTCAAGTTTATTTATGTCCTAACTTATACCGTTTTACTAGAAAAAATATTAATCTTATTGTAACATCAAATCTCATCAATCTTAAACGTCGAATCTCATGTATTTGTATGATTAAATAAGTGTTTATTTCTGTGTAGTAAGGCCCAAAGCATTTTTTTAAGGCTTTGTTCTCACCATAGCTGATTGTAAGTGGAGCGACTGACTGAGCAATACTGAATAGAAACGCCCGCACGAAGTCGCAATTTACGTATTCGAATTGATAAAAATCTAAAATCATGAATATCAATAAAATACTAAGTGAAACAAGTATGAATAAACTAACAAATTACAAAGTCTAGTAAGTGGTCTCTTAGTCGATCAGTAAATAATATTAAAGTTAGGCACGAATGTTAACAAACATATTTGTATTCTGGCGACATGAAGGGTAGTCAAGGCATTAACCTTTAAAAAGGGGTCAATGTGTGAAAGTTGGGACCCCTGTTCGCTTATTCCACCCCGGCTGCCTGCCAAAGGATTCGTTTGGGAAACCAAAATACAGAGTTTGAATATTGATGAACTGCCACCCTTCACGACGATTACTCATATTTGTTAAATTTGGCTATTTTCAGGTATATTACCAACAAAATATAAAGTTAAAGAAAGATATACCTAGGTAATTATCTAAGCAATGCTCATAACATAATATAGCCTCACGCCTCGCGTCGCCATACAGGGTGGCAGAGGCACAATTGTGCCCACGTTTGGACAGCTATTCATTACTACATTTTGCGTGACATGGGGTTAGCCCATCGCCACAGCTGTTGAGATTGAAGGTTTCTTCACGATGTATCCATCACCGTTTATAGACCGTCCTTAATTTTGTACAGATTAATTACTTATATCATTGGTACATGGTCAGCAACGATTTCGAACCCGCTACTCCTGCGTGAAATGTGAGTGTGAAACCACTAGATCACGGGGCTCAGACATAAGCATATATATATCAGATAATAGGTTGGCCATGGCCAACCTTAACATGGTAAGGCCAATTATTACCAGTAGTAAACCAATATTGGAGTCATGGTTCATTTGTGATAGACGACCGCATTAACTTTCTAATGTTTACTTCCTACCTATCGGCATCAGTATAAATATCCAATCATAATCATATCATAATCATATTTATTCAGTAATATTGCTACAGTGATATCATACATTTGTACAGACAATGTGAGAGTCAGGGAAAACTCTACTTTGGGAAGTAACGCCCAAACTAGAGTTTCTCCTGTGTTTTGGGATAAGTAACATACGCTCCTCCCTACTTATTATATATGCAACAATATTGTCTAACAAAAAAATATTCTGTAAGTATGTACATAAACAAATATCTTTAGAAATTTTATTTCACACAACGTGCCTGCCCCTAGAAATCCTAAATTGTAACCGATTTACCGTCACCCAACAATACTTTACAAGAAAATCTACCTCCACCTTTACCTGAGCACATTTTACACCGGGACCCGGAATGGCGAGTGACTCCGCCGGCTGAATAATAAATGTGCAGGAACTTGTCGTATGCTTTTATTTCTGTGGCCTCCCTTGGCAGTTCTAAATATAACTTGCCAGACTCGCTCGAAGTAGTTCGATTAAAATTTTCTAAGCCACAGACGGTTTGGAAACACAAGAGTTGGAAGAGTGTACTGTAATGTGTAGGCTTGGGTTGGTTGTTAAATGTACACGTACGTACTCACACAAACGTTCCGTCATTCTTAGGTCTCCGTAACCGAAGGGTGCCAAACCCTATTACTAAGCCTCCGCTGTCCGTCCGTCCGTCCGTCCGTCCGTCCGTCAGCAGGCTGTATCTCATGAACCGTGATAGATAGACATTTAACATTTTCACAGATGCTGTATTTTTATAGCCCCTAAAACAACAAATACTAAAAAGCGGTATAAATCAAATATTTAAAGGGGCTCCCATACAACATTTCTTTCCATACCGCTTACAAACTTATTAATGCACCTGGTTACGTACATGGAGTGTGAAAGTAGCCGCACTAATAACTTTGCAAACAGCATTTTGATATGTAAAATCCAAACTATTCACTCCACACCATCCCTACCATTGTACGGTGGTAACGAACCCTTCGTGCGCGAGTTCGTCTCGCACTTGACCGTTTTTTTATACGGGAAGGCTGAGGCGTGCATAATAACATCAACCTGACATATGAATAGTCTTTTGCGAATAATTCAAGGATACATAGCTTAATCGCATTTGAAATCGGGGTTTCGCCCGTGAGGTGCTGGGGGACAACCCAATTCTCGTTCTGGTGTGTTAGATATAGTATCTCTATTCGGTATCTTTGAAATAAATCCAGATAGGTTTTAAATTAATGTTTTACAGCTGATCGCCAACTTCAAATTAAGGTTGACCATTCATAGCGATTGTAAATTTAATTAGTTGAAAGGATTCGAGATATGAAAAGATTCAGAATCGACCTACAGGACTTCAAATATCTATTTACCTTTCCTATATCCAGTAACTTTATTAGCTATCTCTGACATCTAGAAATATCTATTAAACAAAATCCCTTGCAAATTGATGTTTTGGAGCATGTTCGCTATTTTCAAAATAGCGAACAATAACTGACGTTTGACTAATTAGACCGCGATTATTTCACGCAAGCGGTGTGTATAACATAACATATAATATTAATATAAAAGAATCCGTGGCCTAGCGGTATTCGCACATCGGAAACGATCGTGAGGGTAGCAACATCCGGCTGCGACGGGCACTGGATGGGTGTCCGTTTCTATTTGGCATTTGTTTCGGGCGCTTCCGTGTTTCGGATGACACGTTAAGCTGTAAGTCCCGACTACTATCGCTACTCGGTGGAAGTAGTCGTTAAGCTGGCCAGAGGCCCTAATAGGGCAGTTTGAAAACAGCTGGCAGTCGGGTGGCCACTAGCCCGTCACCCCTTCATCAACCCGCAATGAGCCAGCGTGGTGGTGTATGGGTTAATCTTACTCGTATCCGGGTAAAGGCTCGTGCCCCTCGGTGGGGACATTAATAGGCTATATTATAAAAATTTACATAAAGGCACATTCATTGCTTCTGGCCCCACAGTATATCTCACAGGATACCTGTGTCGTGGGAACAAGTCCACGACAAATTTACAAATTGTCCAATCATAATCGCTACAAGGGACGGCTCGTTCAAAATAATCGTGTTCAAATTCGTCAATTTATCAATTGCGATTGACATTCCTAAATTTCAGCGGGATACATAATAAGGCTATTACTGTAATTTAAAATCGAATATAAGAATTTAAAAGGAAGCTGAATGTATCAAAATAGTCAGAATAATGCTAAACATGGTGTAACTTCGTAATTAACTGTAATACACCCATTCCAAATGTTTCATTTGCAACGTAGATGATGGAGCGAGCACGTTAATCTTTTCAAGTCTCAATAACGTCCCTGTCAGCAATAAACACTGTTTCATTTGTTCCTGATCCTCACGTTACAGTGTTCCACACATGAAACGGAATACAAAGCCGGACGCTTATTTTACGAGTACATTATGGCCTTCGCAATCCAAGTCGTGTAGTCACTATTGTAGCACATTTTACGATGCTGACAAAGTCCGCCACGTGACATAGAGATTGATGTCAGAAATGATTTGACGGATAGTTCTCTTTACATTTAGGAATTTTCATTCAGCTTTAAATCCATTACCAAGTTTGTGTACAAGACTGGTTTTATGTTTGCGTATCGTAGTTAGAAGTGGATATTACCATTATTGCTTCATTTATTTATTTAACAAACGGAGGTAACAATTTGGGTTTAACAACTTAGTTCGATCTCTACATATATTAAGGGCACAAAAACAAAGACAAAAAAGAAAAACACAAGCACATTTTCTAACGTATGCAATGTATTAAGAGACAGAAACAAATATCGCTACATTCTAGAGTACCTGACGTCATTGGGTGACCAACCTGTCTTCATAAGAAGGGGTCTATGGAGAAACCCATCATAGTAAAGACCTGCCAAAGGTTGAAAGCCTTTCATACGGCTGTTTGAAGATGAGAACTTTTTCCATCTCTCGTCAGCTGCAGGAGGCAACGATTCCTCCGCTTTATTGGGTTGTTCAGTAGTAATAGACAATTGATCTATAACTTCGTTGTTGTATGAAGAAGCAGGATATTGTGCAATAGGATAGGGAGCTTCTGGATTCCATTCATATTCTCCAGTAATATTTGTCATAGATTCTGTAGAGCTCGATTCTTCTGTCATATTTGTAATAATTGAGATTTCGGTAACTGTCGTTAACATATTACTGATATTACTCGGAGAAGCAGTAGTAATGCTTAGATTTGCAAGGAACGCTTTGTTAATGTTGTTAGCATAAGAGCCATCTAGAGTCGTTATATTTGTACCATTTATATTGGTATTGGCTGCAACCATGTAATTTGGTGTTACCGATGCATTGATTGGATTGTGAAAGATTTCCTCATCAGCTTTTAATTGCGCCTTTGCACTAATTGAAACATCGCTTTTGGGGGCATGACGTGTAGTTTCATCGATATCGTGATTTTGATTAACAAAACCACTACGCGTGTTTTTGTCAGTTGCAGAAACTAGATCAGCTGAAGTGATAGTTTGTATGGTACTTCCCATTTCTTGGTAATTTTCACCAGCACTTGTGGTTTGGACGTTCACAGCCTGTTGCTGATTTACTGATGGTATAACTATCAAGGATGGTTGTATGAAAAATGGAGCAAATTGTAGAGCGTATTGTTGACCAGCTCGAAATCCATGATAATATCCGAGCATGCCAAGAAAATATTTACCTTTACGCACATCTTTCGGTCTATGTTCATCACTTCCTGTATTGGTAAATAATAAATTGTTTGAGATTTGATAACATACTTATTACTTCTAAAGAAATTTACTGTATAAAATTAGTTAGTACTTACTTGCTGTAGTATTCCCAATCAATAATAAAGTAAGCACTACCACACGTGTAATGTTATGCATGTTTTCACCTCAAATGGAAATCTGAATAGTCTGAATACCATTCATAGTTTCTGTAATAAAGAAAACGCAAAATTCAGAGAGCTCAGCACTTCATTGTGTTGAATTTGATATTAATATATATTTCAGATAATTCTCACGTACATATATTGCAAACGTGTTGCAGATATATGTTTCTGTATTTCAGCAATACAATCAGCACACCGTAGCATTGTAAGGGCAAAATAACCGATTGTAAAGACTCGTATTTAAGATTTTCCAAACATAGTTGCTTAAATAAATATAAAATACATATACTGTGCAAAGTGAAACTGAAAGTTCGATAAGAACATATGCTCATATGCGGGTAGAACTAATGTTTGTTTTGCTATAAATATCACCCACAGTATTGATCAATATGTGTAATAACTTTTCTTATCTGTTTTGGTGAGATATATAAGATAAGTTCAAATAGTTTCGCAGCTGGAACTTCAGTAAATTTCTCTCTAGTTTAACTTAGAGAACACTTTCAAGACAACGCCGTAGCTACCAAAGTTACCAAAATATAAATAAAGCAAAACAGCTGGTTTTTTATGGTAACGGCTCTTTCTATTTGCTCTTTATTAAAAATAAAGATGTTCTTCAGCAGTAGGACCGATGCTGGATGTGACACAACTAAACTAACTAAATTAAATGAAAAAGTGTGTTTGAAAATGGAATTTATGGCTACTGAACAAAAGCTGCGGATTCAAGGCGTATTGATTAACTTGCTTGAAGGGGGTACACGTGTGCCTCTGCCACCCAGTATGGAAAAGGGCGTGACGCTATGTACATATAGTATATGGTACATATATTCACATATTTTAATTATTATTTGTTCTTTGAGATGTCTCTTTAAACGTTACTGATTCGAGAAAGTATATTCTTCAGACATCAGACTTCGATATTTATAATATAAATAAAACCGAGTGTAAATACATAACAGGCTTCAGGGACACCCTGTCAGTAAATTTGTAATGAAGTGATGGATAAAAAGGGACCGATGACAGGTGAAAAGCATCCATTTTTATGATTTTCGACAAATGAAACCGTGATGAAAGAAAACATGATATTTTACGTCAAAATTATTATCAGAGACGAAAAATTAAGGCCCTGTGGGAGACAGAGATACGAAAGACGCTGCAGGAACAAAGAGTTATTTCGTGTTTTTGAAATGTACGTTTTAATAAGTTTCTTTGTTCGCATTTCGTTTATTATAATTTCTTATCTCCACACAGTGTTATCTGGAATATTTTGCTACAATTGCTTGAAACGTAGGTGAGGCACAAGTATGAAGTCCTAATTTTTTCAGTGTGATTTTACTTGGAAATTGGATAGAAAGGTAACCATAAAACAACTTAAAGCCAAGCAATATTAAAGAAATCAGCAGTATGAGAAATGACGCTAAAACAAAATTGACATTATATCTCCAGATGTGTCACGCGTTGTAGAGAAACTACTGAATTTAACTTCTATTACGAAAAATTCTGAGCAACAAAAAGTTATACCCTATGCAGCGCTTGTCACTCGACTGTCCGAAATTCGGAACTATCGCGTACAGCTGGAAGATATTTGTCAACGAACTGTCACTCCAAGACCTTTCGCAAACCTGTCTCATCCGCCCTTGTGTCCGTCAACACTTACATCGTATCTTAACGTGGGTCGAGACGGTACACCCCCTGTTGTTAGCACCTAGTCGTGGGAAACACCAAAATGTACCGAAACAATAAATAGTTAACATTTCCTAATACTTACTCTAAAAGCTGCTTATTTCCGCACACTTCTTGTAATATGCCTCAATGAAAAACGCAACTACAATCAAGTTCAAGTTTCAGCTTCCTGAAGCTGGGTCCTGACCCATGGTGGGGCCACTATTAGGCATGGTTGGGAAGTTAATTATATAGACTACACAATATGTTTTCGTAATTTGTAACTTATCGAAATGTTCATCCTGTACCCTAACATGCAGCAAGCAATGGAGCGTAGTATTCTAGGTTTTAAACGCTTAAACCACGTTAGGAACTACACTGCCCTATAAAAATGAGTTAGTTTACGGAGGCTTACTCAAATGGAACTGGGCTGGATATGACTGTCGAATAATTCGGAAAATAGGCGAAAGCAGCCATTGAATGGATGCCTACAAATTACACCGGCGTAGGGGAAAGCCCAAAAGGAGATGGAGGGACCACCTGGATAAATTCCAGGGTGGGGCGATAAACCTTCGTCTAGATATGTGCGGGCTCAAACCGGTAAGACTTTTACCTAGCAGTGGCATACCGTAAAGGCTTTATAAAAAAAATCCTTTAAAAATTGTCCCTGAGCTCATCTCTCGCGCGGCAATCACACTCACTCTTCTGTATCGGGAGCATATATCTGTTGCAAATGGCCCTCACCCCTCGATAATGACCCTGTTGGATTTAATTAAACGATACTTTATGAAGATTTACGATATAATTTGCTAAATTTTCTCATAACCCGCTGCGCCGAGTGCGCCTTATGTACGAATTTTAATCGCCTTCATAAACATCAAGCCTGGTTCGTGTTATGAAATTTTTTACGTTGCAATTTGTGAAGATTTCAGGTGAAACATGAATAAGTTTAGTTATTTTCTAAATATCAGATGGTACTTGAAGCTGTCCGAGAGTGCGTTTTAGGTCAAAAGAATATCCTTTTGACTGGCTAAGTAGTTGTCAAGTTTCAAAGACAAAAGTTTGCAGATATTTCGAATATTTATTCAATTAAATTTACCTAAATATGCAAAGTGTTTTATATAAACTGTGATATAATTGCAATTCGTTGTTAATAGTATTCACTATCATCGATTATTTTCTGAGTAAGATCCTTTTGAATAAGAGGGGTATTTTTTGGGGATTTCCATTATTAGAATGTTTTATTAAACTTGAGTGAAGTAGTCCTTAGTAAAATAACAATTCCTAAAAAGTTTATTACTAATTAGTTGATACTTGAAACTGCTCTTCAGACGAGTTCAATATTCTAAAAGTTGAAGCCTCCCAAAGAATCACAACTTTTCAACAACAAAAATCTGAAGAAATATTTTAAAAGTCAAACTTTAATTCAATCTAGAATCAGTCATTTGAATGACCAAGCATTATAAGTTTTCCCCCGTTAATACCAAAATTCATATTTGCATGTCCATTGTCATAAAGGAACAACATAATATCTTAGGGTCGATAATTTCCATCCATAGACCCATAAACATTTACGACACTACACAGAAACCAGTTGAGAGGTCTCAAGTCGATCATTTTCTGATAGGAGCCATATCCATAGAACACGTATACTTCCCCTCGGGACTTTCCTGCCGTCTGTGCGATGTGCCGATATATCATGCTACAACGTTTCCCATAATAATAGAATAGACGTAATCCTTTCTCATATTACCAGTGGAAATACACGGAGATATTTTTGCCCGATGCATCGCTCCAGTCTGGAGGGTTCAATTTATTTGAGTAGTAGAGCGTTCAAAGGGCTTAAGCGGATGCTATAGGGATTAAAAGTAAAAAGATTGTGTACCTAGATGGAACGTTCTGGTTATCCAAACGTTGTGCGGGTTTTCAGAGCATCAGTAGAATGGTGGTTGGATATTATCTGCTGATATTCGGCAAGCTGAAAGTCAGCTCTTCTTTTTGAATGGCATGCGGCAAGACCATTACCGCCGTTCTGGAGATAGTACATATGAATGTAATCCCAGACCCGACGATGGTGCGGTGCCAGTAAACACGGCTTTATACCAGTTTGTAACTAGATCTCAAAGTCGCTAGTAAACGTTTGGCGGTAGCTTACCTACATGACATTATATCTACGAGTCTCGTCTTACTCGTCCAACTTGACTGCACTGACGAGTTGGCAACTCTAGCCACCGCAAGTTGTTGGTCAGAGCCACAAATAACTAATTTAACTAGAACGGTGCGGCGAAAGCTAAGAAAGTTAAGCCAAGAATTTTTGACGATATATCGACCGATATTTGTGGTTTTATGCTATATACTATATAGAGTCTGAATAACTCCGTCACTTCCTTGTTATGTACATTTTTCCATGGATTTTAAATGCATCGTGTCGTAGCCTTAAGGCTTACTTTGCTATTGCAGCCTCCTACCTCCGACCTCCTACCATGGTCCACATTACTGACTTTTTGCTAAACAATCTGCTGAACCTCATGAAAAACATACAATATGACTGCTTGCACTAAGATTGGTAGTATTCATTCTTGTATTGTAACTTTATTAACTCGCCTCACTTCTCTCTATGGTGATTAACATCTGTGGTCAAAGTTGTCCCGCTGATGATAACAAAGGCTTTGCAACTTGCTCCAAGGAAGCCTAGTGTTGGGCCCGGGTAACTTAACGCAATTGCGACTTGTTACTGCATTATGGGAGGTAAAAGCGGAACTTCGTAATGCGGGAGACAGTTTTGGAGGTGGCAATCATGGTGGCGTTGGAGTTTATCACTCGTAGTATTTAACACAAGTGATGCAACCAACCGCTTATTTGCCGTCAACAAGTTAATTAGCATAGAAAACAAAAAATATCAGCGAAATGTCTTTTGCCCTACAAAATGGCATAGGCGGAGTTGTGCCTTTCTTTAGCCAGAATTACACATAGGTACTGCTTTTTGCGTGACACGGGGAAAGACCATCGCCGCACATAATCAAGTTATCATAATCAGGTTATAATGAAGATATGACGAGGTAAGAGAGAAACTCCAGGAAGACTTTGACCTGATCTGAAAGTGGTCTGTTGACGCTGGCCTCGCACTGAATGGCCAGATGTCTAAATTTGTTCATGTACTCTCATGTCACTTAAAGACGCACTCCGTGAATATCATCGACCATGAGTATGCATGTCTACACTCAAAGCAGACCATCTTTACCTGTGAACCCAGCGAGCAGGTCTCCGAGCACATGTATCTTGGTGTGACAATCGATGAGATGTTTAACTGGAAGCCTCATATAGAAAACATTTGCGGCCGACTCACTGTTGGTCAAGATGTAGGCACCTATGTGTGCATAAGTAAAATACCCTGTTGGGTCATTAACAGTATTTTAAAGCGCTGGCTGAATGTATTGTATTGTATGGACTGAGTAGCTATAAGGGATCGTTTCTTGAGCCAATAAGTAATTCTAAGAAAACTTCTTAGGTCCATCTCTCCCACAAAATAAACAATGAGGTCAAACAGGCAGAGGGAGATACACATTTTAAACACTGTAAGGTGCTAACGGTACACGAAATTGTTAACCAGAAACCGTTATGGAGATTTTGAAATAGCCATTTGAGCAATTTAAAAAGCATGTTAAAGTGACATTGTCGAAAAAGGGAAATCACAATGTTCAAGATAACTTAAATGATGGGACTTTATGGGGTTAATCTAGGTCAACACAGTCCTTACTGTTAATAATTTTGTATTTTTAATAATTAATATTGTAATATTTGTATTAGTTAAGCACAAGCACTTTTAAAAGAGATCTATAAATCAATTTCCTTTTTCTCCCATAGTGGTTCAATGTAGAGAAGAGGCGAAAAATTACGTATTGCTAAGTATATGTAAATATCTACAGTAATAAATAAATTTAACTTTGACTTTGATTTTGTTAGAGCAAATTGAAAACTTGTTACGGTGTATCAACTTCGACGAAGAAAGAACTACTGTAATAACAAACAAAATTATAACAAAGAAAATCAAAACAATTTTTACAACAATTATATTTCTAAGGTAGAATCAAGTTAACGAGCTAACTTAGTCTAAAAAATGATAATTCTAACTAGTTTGTGTACAATTTAGTGACAGTAATTGTAATAGTATAATTATGTAAAAAACGCTTCTTTTTTTATTATGTAAGAAACGTTTGCACATTCACTGTGTGTAAGGTGGCGTTGGGGACAAATCACTTATAGTTTTCACATCGTCATTAGATCGTCTTTGTACCTTACTCACGGTGTCTTCCATCACCGAATGTAATTTAGGGTTTGGCTCTACTACTTAGCTCCACGGGTTCGCTAACGCACTAACAACGTATCAAGTATTATCGAAAGAGTTGACACGCTAACAACAAGGTTGTATTGTGTCAAATATCTAAGGATCCGATCCAGTCGCTTACTGTCAGCGAAACACATGTTGAAAAACATCGGCCTTTATTTACTCAATTTATCTTCAACTGTGCCGATTGTTGCATTACGTTCGTTGGGAGTGGAAATTCGGTCGAGTTCCAATCTCACTTTCACATTTCCTCGAGATTTTTTGTTCAGTACATATTTGCATAAAGAGCTCTGTGGGTCCTAAGGGTGTCCTTTCCGGGTTTCCCATTTTGTGCTTGAATGCCGCGTCGCGGTAAGGCCGTGAGGGCGGACTTAGGATTTATTTTTAGGGGGCAGTACTAGAGGACTTGAGATTTAGGATGCATTTGAAATGTGGTGTTTACATTTTACTACTTATGACAACGAAAAAAATGTATATAAGTACTGTAACAGAAAAAAAATATATGACAATATTGTTTTGACGTTATTAGAGATGTAAGAGACATTTAACAATGGTTTCGTAAGTTCTATCAAATTCAAATTGTAACAAGGTACTATCGAACCATCTGAATCATGACCCACCATAAGCTTATTTTGCTAAACCCCTTAAATGCAAGTAGGTCGAAATTCGCTTGAAGGTTTATTTCCTTGGTAACGAACTTGTTATCATTTGATTAGACACTGACATTACGATAGATCTTACAAGTTTGAAAGTTTCAAACGAATTATGAGGCAAGTGGGTCATAATTCAGTTGGTTCGATTGTACATAACCTGTGACGCCCGATGTTATTTTATACTAAGCTCTTTGATTACCAATTTGTAAAAAAGTAAACCACGTTAAAGTGTTTATTACTTTCCACTCAGTCGAGTGCGGGCATGACTCACACACGAAGGGTTCTTATACTTAGTCGGTCCTTAAGTTCTGTCACAAGGTTTTTGATAGATAAAACTCAGCAATAAACTTTTTCTTATTCGTATTATACATGATTAAAAAGCTTATTTTATAGGAATCAAATTGCAATACAATACATTTTGTACGATTATCGCAAATGACGAAAAACCTTATAACTTGAGACAATCGCGAACCCAAAACACGCCGCAACTGACAAAAATACCACTTACCACAAATTTAATAAAAAAACAGTGTTCCAGATAACCAACAAGGTTTTTTTTATTTATTCTGAAACCTCGATTTTAGACCATGCTTAACAACTAGCATTTGATTTTCTGTTAGCTTTCAGTTCCAACTGCTGCCAAAGAGAACTTTACGTACTTTTTACGTTTTCAGAAAAACGTATAAAAATGATCTTGTGGGCAACAAGTGCACTACGTAAAATGTGAATATGAAAATTAGTTTTACCCAGACTTAGTTATCTTATGCTTCAAAATGAAGGTAACGGGTTCAGGGAGGGTTCTGACTTAAATCTCACGTAAGTTTGAAAGGTTTTAAGAGTCATGGAAAAAAGATAAAGTGAATCACGTCCGTATTTTTGATTGGGTAAAAAAGTGCAAAATCTCTGAAGAAACTAACATTTGTGTAATATGGCTTTAAGCATTTAAATCCAATAATCGTTCTAATTTATCAGTATTTAATGAGCTATCAAACCATATATAGTTTTAAATAAAATAAAAGTTGGTATTATTTACTATGCGGCAAAATATTTGTGACAGAACTTATGGACCGACTAGGTAAATGTATGAGCTTTGTTTATCCCTACAGATTGCGGATCCACCGTAAAACCAACTGCGCTACCGCCTCTTGTATGGCGGAAAAAAAACTCTTAAACTTAACTTAAACATTATGTAGTAAATTAATTTTTGCTGTAAATTTCTACTTTCTACGTATTACGATTCTAAAGCGCGCTGACGGATAGACGAACAAATAGACAGGACGGATAAATAGCGGAGGCTTCGTAATAGGGTCCCGTTTAGCACCCTTCGGTTCAGGAACCCTAAAAAAAGAAGAAAAATAAATGCAAGTCGGACTCACATACGAAAGGTCTCGCACCATCGATCGTTCCGTAAAAAACGCAAAAAAGACACGACGCACGTATGAATACCTCTTTTTTATTGCTTTTAAATTTACTGCATCATTTGTGAAAATGCATGAAATTTAATGATAGAGTTAAAATGAAATGTCAAATGAATATCGAAAGCCGTACACTACTTATAAGGCACTGGAAACAAGCATGTACATAAAGATATCTTGAAAAGTTTGGAATTAATGCAATCTTTTGATTTATTTTACCTTATATTTTGCTTATATACAAGAAGGGGCAGAATTTCGGTTTCACTCCACCCCTGGATATTCCTTCTACGGCATGAATCTGACAGTAAAGCGGCCGCAGTGGTTTATTTCAATCAAATTACTGGAAAAGGATTAGGTTATCGTGTGACTACGGTTTGGATATGCCCAGTATATGTAATACTTACTTATAATATATCGAAGAAAACATAAAGATGATATCAGAAAGATAACGATCACTAAAAATTCAATCAATCTATTTATTCTTTATATATGAAACGCTAAATGTGTTGGTAACAGAAAAACTTGCTAACGGCTGGACCGATTTGGATGAACTCTTTTAAAACGAAGTTTTAGGAAAGTTCTTAGGGGGAGAAACTATTTAAAACGCTAAAGGGAACAGCCGATAAAATCGTTTAATCTGTTTAGTTCACACTTTTTCCAAACGATGGCGTTGGTGGTCCAACAGCTTTAGAACGACGTCCGTTGGGCTAGTAAGTGAACACAGATGCACAGCTGACAAATCAAAGCTTGTCGAAAACTCAGATAAGATGCTGTCTTTGTCTCTTTCCCGGGAAATTTTGCAATACTCATGAAAATCCCTCGTCGTTGACGAAAGATGAATAGACTGATAAAGATAAATTTGCAACACCCAAGAAACTCCCTCATCGTTGACGATAGATGAATAGACTGATAAAGATAAATTTGCAACACCCAAGAAACTCCCTCATCGTTGACGATAGATGAATAGACTGATAAAGATAAATTTGCAACACCCAAGAAACTCCCTCATCGTTGACGATAGATGAATAGACTGATAAAGACAAAAATAATGGTAAAGACGCAAGAGTGAAAGAGCTGGCACAAATATGAGAGACAAGTTAAATTTTTTGACATAAATTTAATTCATTCTGATGAAATTGTTTGATTGAATTGAAATTTCTGAACGTCTAATAAACCGCAACTAGTCTGTGATTATTTCTTATGTAAACATTACAGCTATCGCTAATTTTGTAAAATGTTGTTAGGTTCATGCGTACATATATTATATTTTTGAAAATAAATTGAGTAGCTACAGTTTCCATATAGTACAGAGTCCGTTCGTTTGAAATAAAAATAGTTTGAATATCCGCAGCTATCCCCCAAAACAAGATACCATAGGATATGACACTATGAAAGTAACTAAAATATACTAGCCTAGATGTAGCCACATCTGTGTTTTGTCTAGTGTTCCTAACGGCATAGGCAATTAGCTATCAATAGTTATTCCAAGAAACTCCGTAGCATTTACTAATTCTAATAACACTAAACTGGTCTCAACTTGCCTAACATTTGTATGTGAGAATTTGATTCACTTGGTTTTACCAGTGTTCAACAATAAATTATTAGCTGTGAACCAATTCAAGGTTTTGTCTTTCAATTTTGAAGACCAGTGAAGCATCATCAGCAAATAACACTATGTCATTCAATTTTTCCACCATGTAAGATCGTTAATATGTACCAGGAATAAGAAAGGGCCTTGTATGGAACTGTTAGGTATATAGGTAGGTTCGATATTTGTCTATGCGATAATATTGTATGAGGGCCTCTTTAGAGTGGGTGTTCACTTTGACACTGTTATAATACTGTTATACGTAATTTGTAGTTTTAAAAAGAAAGAGGCTTGGATGTGAAAAGTCAATGTGACACACTTCACCTTAGGCTTCGGCCAGCGACTGAGCAAAATTATATAGTTAGGATTAGCGTAATGGCTATCGAGCCAGTTTGATCCCTTTTATACAAATTGTAACCATACATTATAAATAAAAACACAATTCAAGTCAAGTCAAGTCTTTATAGTATGTATTTCAAATATAGGTAGTGCTCAAAAAAGTGCTGAAACATTACAGAACCTTATGGAATGCCAATTTTTATAATCTTTTCAAATATTTTATATAGTGCTGGAAGAACAGATATTGGTCTGAAATTTGAAGGATCACCCTTGTCTCCCGATTTGAACTTGAACATTAGTTTACTATGTTCTATGAGGGTTTTGGAAAACTCCAACGGCGATATACATGATCAAATTTAAAATATACATTACTGACGCTAGTGCTAGTGCTGTTTTTTAACAAAGTCTCTGCGATATGGAGATGAATTTAGACGCTCTGTCGTGAGTAAGGGTACATTGGTGAAGTATGTTTTGAAAGCTTGAGCAACCTCAGCATTGTATTTACCAACACCATCACCTATCTTTAGGCAGAAATCGTTGTCCCTTGGTATAACTTTGCCAGTTTCACGGTTTATTATTTGCAACACTGTTTTCATTCTATTATTTGAATTTCGTATTTTCTATTAATATGTAAGGTTTTTGCAGTTCTACAAACCAACATGAAAGTTTTGGAATATTTGTTTGCATAGTCATGAAATTTTATATCAAAGTTATGGGTAAAAGTAGAGCTAAGTCATTAAATTTAGAGTTACCGTAGTTGGCACTGACTTTCTATAAATTAAAAACTTCGAAGAATTCTGTTTGAATAATGTTGAAGAAGTCAGAATAGGTTTTTTTCGGGTTCTGCTCATCAAAATCCGGTACTGGCAAACTTATATCTAAGTTTTTCATATACGTCTCTATTCTATGGGATGTAATAGGCCTATAAAATGATAGATCAGTCTTATTTTTACAAGTAATTGGGAATGAGACTGTTTGACCACTATGATCGGATGGTAGGTAAACAGTAAATTACATTTTTACTTGTGAATGCACAGTCACAAAAAACGTTATATAAGCAAGTTTGGCTGGTAAGTGTAATTCTAGTCGGCTCTAGAAATACATGAAATAATTTAAATGATTTGAGCAGAGTTATTTGTTCGTAAAGGTCATACAAGACTTTATTGAATTCTGTTTGAATAATGTTGATGAAGTCTGAATAGATTTTATTTGGGTTCTTTTCATTAAAATCCGGTCCTGGAAAATCTATACCTAAGTTTTTCTCATACGTCCCTAGTCAATGGCATTGAATAGGCCTGTAAAATGATGGAACAGTTTTAACCTAGGTTGTAGGCAGTGTCAATATTTTCACCATGTTGAATAGGATAAAACAAGAAATTTTTAAAACTATTTTTAAGCTCATTTCTACACTTTTTTTGAAACAAATTTTGTCTTCACGTGAGTTGATGGCTTACTTCATTAAAACTAAGTGTGATTTTTAAACTCTAAGTGATTAATTCCCCACGCCTACCGAACGGCGTGAGAATCCTGAGGGGGATGTGCCTTTGCCACGTGAGAGAAAAGAAGTGATGAAATTGGTTACTGACCTTGTCTCCGTAGGCAGGAAATCGAAAGCTCGATTCGAGACGGGAATACGGGAAAAGGGCACAGTTTGGGATAGGATATGGAGTGAATCGAAACCTATCGTTGCTGCCGACGCTGTCGCCGGCGTGCTGCCTGCCGTGACCGTGGAGTCGCCGCTACCGATGCGACGATGTCCATTCAACAGGGATCACTTGGCCGCTGACGCGAATCTACTTATTTCCCGACGATGTGGTAGATTAACACTCTGACCAGGCCCGATGCCTGTATGATAATTGGTACACCGAAATACCATCACGGGGCCCGAGCCGCCATGTTATTCTCACCGATGAGACAGACCAAGAGAAAAATTAACCTCCAATTTTACATCTCGTTTTCGATACGAGTGACAGCTGCTACTCCGTTTTCGCTAGTGATATCTAGAATAGAATAGAATAGAATAAACTTTATTTGGCACATAAAAATACAATAGAATAAATTAACTTAAAATTATTACAGTCTTATGTACGAGTATTATGCACCAAAAAGGTCTCCACTCAGCCTTATGCCATGGTTGGGCCACGGCGCTGATTTTCAGTGGATGCCTTACACTTAAATATTAAACGTATTGGAACCATATGAAAACAGTGCAGATATTAAAGTATTATGATGCATCACTATCACATTTAGCTGAAGCTCAGTCTCAGTATTTATGTAAGTACGATTTATTACAACTGGATCTTAGCATCACATGCGCAGAAAAAATATAATTAAAACCACAACAGCTTATGTAACACTTTAACAGATAATTTAGAACAAACAGTTGATAATGGGTATGAAACAACTTTACTGTAGGCCTTTTTGCTTAGTAAGTAGATATTTCTTATATTTTAATTTAAAACTGCCTATTGAAGGGGACTGTCTAATAGGGGGAGGGATATTGTTCCAGCATTTCGTGGCGCAGTAACGGAAGCTTCCCCGAAATGCTGATGAATGGTGGGATGGGCAGACCATTCTTAATGGAATATGAGACTGACGGTTACAAAATTTTAACTTGTTGTATAAGTATGAAGGTTGCTGCTTCTGAATCACACCGAAAAGTAGACTTGCAAAATGCAGGGCTCGCCGTGACTCCATATTGAGTAAGTTGTTACTATTTAGGTAAGGGGTAATGTGCGCTCTCCGTGGGATAGTGAAACAGAACCTTGCGCATGAATTCTGAATTCTCTGTATAATTTTTTTAGTTCTTACCAGCAGGCAGCCCCCAATAACAGTATCAGCATAATTTAGCTTAGACAAAATAAGGGATTCACAAAGATGGATCCTCGTATCTACATCTAGGTAGTTACGTATTTTATAGAGAACACGAAGTCTATAAAAACAGTTTCTAACAGTTTCAAGTACATGCTTTTCAAATTTTAAACCATCATCCATCAGCACACCCAAATTCCGCGCTCGATTACTCGCGATCGATTCGCGCAACAAAAAACCGGTGCGTTTCCGACGCATAAATATTAAACAGTCACCCGCCCGGACAGGCCCGAACCTGTCCCTAATCAATAGGAAGGCGAGAAAGTGTTGCGACCGCTCTCTTGAGGACCGAGTCCCCCACCCTGACTTCTGCTGATCGAGGCGTGCCATCCCGACCCGTGTACAAATTGACGATCCGTCCTCGTCTCCATCTCAATGATGGCAGGTTCGCATCCTTAATCAGCACCAAATCACCGACTTGAGGGGGGCTCGTCCGGTCAGTCCACTTAAGGCGCTGCTGCAAGATGTGCAAGTACTCAAGGGACCACCGTTTCCAAAAATCTTGAGCCATCTGCTGCAACATCTGCCACCTAGTTAACCGACTTAACTTAACATCACCGAATGGGTATTCTGGCAGGGCGTTAAGGGGCTGACCTATCAGGAAGTGACCCGGCGTCAACGCTTCCAAATCATTTGGATCCGAACTGAGCGGGCATAACGGACGCGAGTTCAGTGTCATTTCAATTTTACAGAACAGCGTCGCAAGCTCTTCAAAGCGTAGAGAGGTCTCACCGATGATCCTCGTCAGGTGCGACTTAGCCGATTTAACCGCAGCCTCAAAAATTCCTCCCCAATGAGGACATCCCGGCGGACTGAAAACCCATTCAATCCCTCGTCCGGAGCAAGCCGTACCGATGGCGTCCTGATTACCGTTCAGGAATTGAGTGACCTCCTGCAGATATCGCCTGGCTCCGACAAAATTTGTGCCGTTGTCAGAACGGATTAATGTCGGGAGGCCCCTTCGTGAGACGAACCGATCTAGACAAGCGATAAATGCCTCTGTAGTGAGGTCACTGACCACCTCCAAGTGGACTGCCTTCGTGGCCAAGCACACGAAGACGCACAGGTATGCCTTCACTAATCTGGCGTTCCGTAGCTGTGAAGACTTGACCATGAATGGTCCCGCGAAATCCGTTCCGACACCCGCAAAGGGCCGGATTTCGTTAACCCTATCCGAGGGCAAATCGCCCATCTGGGGCTGCATCGTAGCCGCCTTGGCCCGATAACAAGGCAGGCACCGAAATACGACGCTACGCACTAAGCGTCTTCCCGATAGAATCCAGAACTCGCGCTGGAGAAACGCCATCAAGGCGTGGCATCCGACATGCCCATTCCGAATGTGCCAATCCTGAATCAACAGTTCGACCAACTTCCTTTTCCTCGTTTTCGATACGAGTGACAGCTGCTAGTCCGTTTTCGCTAGTAATGTCTCGATTACTCGCGATCGATTCGCGCAACAAAAAACCGGTGCGTTTCCGACGCATAAATATTAAACACTAAGCCATTTCACAGAATCATCGATATATTAGCTAACGGCAACAAAATATTTTTTACCTATGTAAGATCTGACTTTCATTTGAATAGGGGTCGGAACACTTGGGCATGGTAGTGGTTGAGCCTTCCGAAGAGTCTGATATTTTTTTGAGTTGCCTGCGGACAATCGGATAGTAAGCACGTCCATTTCCATGAATCTCTGAATTGTCGCTGTGATCCGGAACGATACTGCTTCGTAGAATACGTCCGAGGAGCCGTCAATATTGCAGGCTATCCCGGAAGCGTAAGCGCGGTTAGAAACGCATACAAGGGTGCTATTTTGATGATTTCTTAGGATGTGTACCGATGATTCCATTAATTAATAAAACTGTTTTACTTTTCGTAATTTCGTAATTTCTTTATTGTACTACACAAAATAGTCATACAGACAACTTATAATAGTAAAAACATGTACAAAGGCGAGCTTATCTCTCAAAAGAGATTTCTTCCAGCAAACCAAGATGGTAGGAGAGGTGATGGTTGAGCGGGGGAAGACATGCGCGTACAATAAAACTCTATAAATACTACGACTAATATATACTACAAACAATATGTAATATACTGATAACCCTAATTGCTAAAAATAGACTGCATACACAATTATTTAAATACAACGTAAAAATATGAATAAACCGTATAATAAACTAATACATACAAATATATGTATATACTAGCTTTTACCCGCCGCGGCTTCGCCCGCGTAGTAGTCGGATTTACGCCATGCTTTGGATTGTGCACATTTGTAGTAATATACCTGAAGTGTTTAAAAAAGAGAACAAAAATAATTCTGTAAGAGTTTCTGGTATTCCAACGTAGAGAACCGTTGTAAGTATATTTGTACACATGTCCGGAAATTAAATCATTTAGAATGTTGAGTATCGCAATCAGTCGTGAAATGCACCGAGAGACAGAAATCTACTGCAATACGTCTCTGTATACAACGTTCCGAGATTTGTTGTTCTCTGCGTAAATATAGAGATTTCTAGCTCTCGATACACGTGAACAACCAAAGTAGAGCTGCCCGTGCGAAAAGCATGGGGTGCCCAGATGAATGCCTGCCACTTTTAATGTTTGCCCTTGGCTCTTGTTAATAGTTATTGAAAAGGCCACTTTCAATGGGAACTGCAGGCGTTTGAATTGAAAGGGCAAGTTCGTTGGGATAATAGGTATTCGCGGTATCAATACCGTTTCTCCCCTGGCCTCGCCGGTGATGATGGTGGCTTGCACGATGTGCCTTTTCAGCTCCGTGATGCGTAACCTGGTGCCATTGCACAACCTTGGAGCATCCAGGTTACGCATCAGTATGACAGGCACACCCACCTTCAGTTCCAACTTGTGTGATGGCACTCCCGAAAGCTCTAAAGAGTTAAGAAACTCTACTGGGTATGTTGTTGCATCGTCATTGGTCATCACAGTATCGATTGATGTGTAAGTAGTTACCACACCCGGGACTTGATCGATATTTTTTTTATTAATTTTTCCCACCGACTCGTTTTTTGGCGCCATGCCAAAAATGGTTGTGGCTCTTTCACACAACCACTCCTCGTTGCTCATGTTTTGTTGTAAGCTCGGAAAAACCATATGTATACTACTCAAAAGAAAATAAAGGCCACTTACATATTTCTGTTTTTGAGTAAATTTTTAGATGTAAACTAATTAATAAGTGACTAATTAATGATGTCCGGCCTCCTTCAGTATCCAACCTCTTTAATGCTGGTGTTTAAGTCTAACAGGTGGCCAGAAATTGAAGCAAATAAAAAAAACCAGTTTCAGGTCAAATTCCTTTCAGATGGAATCACAATTTTATTCTGTTAAAAAACTATTTCTGTCCATCTTTTGCTTTTTTTAACATCTTTTGTTAATAATGCCACGTCAACGAAGGCATATGGATACCATTACTGCCACCAGAGCCGTTACATTGATTGCTGAAGGTCATTCACAGCGGTCTGTAGCTTTTTCGTTGGGTTTCTCTCGCCGATCCATCCAAAATGTGTGGGATCGGTTCGAAGAGACTGGCAGTGTTGCAAGAAGGCTTGGATCGGGCAGGGTGCAAGCGACTACGGCACAAGAGGATCGCTACATCCAATTGAGTGCCCGTCGAGAGCTCTCTGTGACGGCACGTAAGTTACAAAATCGCCTACGGTTGACAACGGGGACTCGACGTGGAAATCGTTTAAGTTTTTGCCGCGAACATTCAGATTGGAGCATGAATCAATGGGGTATGGTGCTCTTCACAGATGAGTGTAAAGTGAAGATTTGTAGTGATGATCGGCGGATTAGAGTATGGAGACAGGGTGATAGATTTTCCGATGTTTGCATCAAGGAAATTGACCGCTTTGGAGGTCCTAGTGTGATGGTTTGGGCTGGGATTAGCTTACAAGGCAAAACTGAGCTGGTTTTCTTAAATCAAGGCACAGTAACTGCATAACGGTACATCGATGAAGTCATTAGGCCTCATGTGATTCCATTCTCACAGAGAGTGGGGCCAGGGTTCTGGTTATTGCATGACAATGCCCACCCACACACAGCTCGGGCCACTCAGACTGTACTGAATGACTCCCATATTCGTGTCCTACCATGGCCAGCGTATAGTCCGGATTTAAATCCAATAGAGCATATGTGGGACCAATCAAAACGAAGGGTTAGGGAGCATGAGCAAGAGGTTCACAACCAGCAACAGCTTATGGAT
Source organism: Argyresthia goedartella (assembly GCA_949825045.1). Lineage (NCBI taxonomy): Eukaryota > Metazoa > Arthropoda > Insecta > Lepidoptera > Argyresthiidae > Argyresthia > Argyresthia goedartella. The sequence goes on along the minus strand of OX463812.1, from coordinate 24,895,265 downwards.
GCTCTGAAACGTGTGTGGGAAGAGATACCTGATGAATACATCAGAAACATAATCGAGAGTATGCATTCAAGGCTCCAGGTGTGTGAAAACAGGAGAGGAGAACACACCCGTTACTAAACCATTAAAAAAACAGCTTGTGTCAGTTTTTGTTTTGTTTTGCAAAGAGTTTCTGTTTAGTTTTTGCTGTTGACAATGGACTTATTTCATGTTAATTGAAATAAGTAAAACAATTGACTACACAATTAAATAGTTATTAGCATAAGTTAAAACAAAAGCCTTGTGACATGTTATTTTAATTAATATACATTACTGTTTACTATATTTTTCACGTAGCAATCAAAATACTTAGTGGCCCCTATTTTCTTTTGAGTAATATATTAGGATCTCTTCCGAGGTTACAACATTACAGAAGTGGCTTTCAAATTTGATAAGGCCTTCCGCATCCATTGCCATGCGGCCTTCGCCGATTTTGAGGAGGTTTTGAGCAAAGATTCCGGATTCTTGGTCGTTGTGGAGCTGGACTCTCATATTAGTTGTGAGGTGCAATCTCTCTACCTTTGCCCATATTGGTGAAGCTTTGTCCTCAATAAGTTTAAGCGCTTCGTTGAAATATATATCATCGTCGGTCTGTGCTGTCTCTCGGTACCTGTGCGCGATGTCTTCCGATAAAGCGGTTTTATATTTATCCCAAAGTTGCAGGGGGTTCGAGAGTCCGCAAGTGCTCAACATGATGGCGAAGAGCTCTCTCAACTTGGCCGCTGATCGGCACAATACGGCGTCCTCCATCGTAGAGTCCCAGTGGCCGTCATCTTCCAAAAGTCCCATGGCCTCACACGCTTCTCGGAACGTAGCCTTTTCCTGTCCATCGACTGTTTTAAGGGCCTGAAAACTGATGGGGCCCCGGACGCGGGTCAAAAGCAACCGCGCGCAGTAGCACTCAAAGTGTGTAACGTATACGGTATATATTCTGCCCAGAGCATCCGTCGCCTTCACACCATGCCAGCCTTCCACGGGGTTGCCCTGCACACGACGCTTCCATTCTTTCCGCGCAGCGTTCCATGTATAATATTTTGGCACTTCCGCGTACAGCAATGTTTTGGCAAATTCGTCAGTATGGCACAGACGGAAAAACGCTGTAAGTGTAGTCGTCGGCGGTGTCGCTACTCGATCGCGCAAGTTAGCCTCTGTGAAGTAAATGCGCTCACCGTTTGGAAGTTGTACCGCAAGATGTATCACTGTCGGGTACCTCTCGTGAAGCGGCAAGCCTAATATTCGCCATGCTGCCTCGTTGCTGCTCACGTATCGACCAGCTCTAAACATCTGCACTTCGTCTCGTGTGTTAATATTGGCATTGCCTTGCTGCTGCACAATAAATATGGCCTGGTCACTGCCTTTGTTGATGTACTTACAAATGTATTTAATTGCCTGAACCGAGTTGCAAAACGCTACATTAATGTGAGCATCAAACATTTTGCAAAGGAGCGGCGAGTAAGGGACTATCCAGCTATTGTCTACTACGACGTCTTGCGCGGTACCCCTGATTTTAATTGTGACTGTACGTCCCCCTACCTCAAGTGCTCGGCGTCTGTACAACGGATACCCATTATCATTGGTTTGGGTCTCTTTTAACAGTGCACGAGGATACTTTTTTGTGCATTTCCTATTCTTCATACACGGGGACGTAGGATTCAGGGTTCCACATGGTCCGTGGATCATGCTCTTAATGATCGTGTCATATAGTTGTTTGTCAACGTTAAGGTCTGGTAACTCAGCTGATATCACTTCATCGATTTGGTTCGGAAGCAATTTTTCTTTTAACCACAGCAGCAAGTGCATGTGGGGCAAGCCACGCTTTTGCCACTCAATCGAATACATGAAGCACTGCGCTTCGCCAAATACATGCCCTTTCGTGAGGAGGGCCACCAGCTTTTGTACTTTGATTTTAAAAATTCGTGCTACGATATCGTGCCGGTCCGTCGGTTTTTGCCCACCCATTAATTCATCTTTAATCTCTTTCCAGGCTGGGTTGCACGTGAAGGTAATGAATAAGTCCGGCCGCCCATAGTTTCGAACGTAGGAGAACGCGTCCTGGGTGTATTGGTGGAGGTATCGTGGACTGTTCACGAACGACGATGGCAGGATCACCATCTGCCCTAAGTCATTCGGATTCACATTGCCATCGTGCGCAACAGCATCTTGCAAGTGAACGTAATTTTCTGCACGCAACTTGCTTTGGTTTAGCGCTATGAACATTAGACGCTCAATCTCTATCTTAACGTACATGTCTACCAAAAATTGGGATAGAAGTACCCTACACCGCAGCGGCAAGTTGAAGTCGTGTTCGCGGACCATCAGGTGGAACGCGTAGAAAGCCATGCATGATACATTTTTGTTCAGGATCGGTTGCCCAGTCGCCGGATTGCTTTGAGGAATACTGAAGTTATATCCAACTTGTCCTTTCCAGACCATAATGGGATACTGTAGCGCATCGTAGAAGCGGTGAGTGTCAGCGATCCTGGTGAGCGTGTCGTTGTGCTTGCGTACGACTTGTGTCTCTTGGGGCCGTGAGGTCGGCGCCCGCGACCACAGCCGCCACCTCGGTGATGGCCGGCGCGTTGTAGCGGCGCGCGTGCTGCCCGCTCGGCACGCGGTCTGGGTTGATCACAACCTTACAGCTCTCATCAGGCATGTTCTCGAGAGCTGATTTAAAGTCATGCACCAATTTATTGTGATCGTGCAGGACGTTTTGTATTTTCTGGACAGTCGCTCGTTCCACTCCATGAATAATTTGACACCGTCTATCGGTTTCTGCCTCGTCGTCTCCCATGAAGTAAATTTGCAAAAATTGTGCTTGACCGTTGGGTGGAGGTAAAAGTGACCCTATTTTATGGTGCACTTGCCCCTGCACCGTAAAGGTTGGTGAAAACCCAGGCATCGCGAGAATTCTGTCTGCCCCAAAGGAAGTCATGTGAAAACATGAATTATATTTTTTTATTCGGTTTAGGAAGCGCCGTGACTCATCAGTCTTGCCCAAAAATAATTCCCTTAAAGGGTCGACCGGCTCCGCTAATGTGGGGATGGCTACCTTGCCCCCAGAGCAACACATTCCCGCCGTTTCCTCTTTCCATTTCAGTGCCCCACAGAATTTGCAAGCCTTGTTCATACGGTCAATTTTGATGAGTCTATGGTTACTATAATCTAAAGTAGGATCGTAGTCGAAAGCACATTTTTTGAAAACTCCCCACATATTCCTTGAAAATATTTGCCGACGTTCAGCTTGTCGTTGGGCAACAGCGTTTCGGCGCAGATCTGCCTCTTCGACTGTTTCAGAGGCTCGTTGAGAAGCCATGCGCTCTGCGTTCTCTTGACATCGTAAAGTCGCTTCCTCTGGTGTTTCAGAGGCTCGTTGAGAAGCCATGCGCTCTGCGTTCTCTTGTCGTCGTGAAGCCGCCTCCTCTGGTGTTTCAGAGGCTCGTTGAGAAGCCATACGTTCTGCCATATCCCTTCGTCGAGCATCCGACTGCTCTTGTGTCTCCGCAGCAATCTGAGATGCAATGCGGTTAGCATTCCGGTGACGTCGAGCATCAGCCTGCGCTGAGGTTTCAGATGCTCGAGAATTTGCCTGACGCGCCGCTTGCTCAATTCTCCGCTGTTCAGCATGAACAGAAGATTCTTGCTGTCTAGCTATCTTCTTAGTTCGCGCTCCTTGTGAGCTCGACGAAAGATTTGTTTTGCGTTTGCGAGGCATTCTCAATTTAAAAAGTTACAATGCCAATTACAATTCTATGCGAAAGAACCACAGTTAACCTTTAACCTATCCGAAATTATAAATAGAATACCTTGTTGTAATTATCAAGACAAAAGAGACCAACTATCGAGATGAGAGAGAGAGAGAGAGAGAAACTTTAGCAATAAATCAACAGAACAACCTCAGTCAGTGCAATCAATCAAGCATTCTTCTCACGCACCCATTCTGGGGCGTGGGGAGTCAGGGTCAGATCATCGGATCTCTTCCTGAAGAAGCGCCTCTGTCCACTCCTATGGACAGGTCATCGGGGGGGCTCAGTCAGTGCGTGTCAGTGCCGGCATATATGAAGTAAGCTTAAAACCAAACCATACCGCGATGTAAAATACATGCAGCGCCATCTAGTGACATATTTATGAAAACTTTTTATGGATGCATTTTGAACATCCGACGGAATCAGTGATTATTTTTCGGGATAAAATGTAGCCTATTTTTTAAGTCAGGGTATGATCTATACACATCTCAAAATTCAATTAAATCCGTCCAGCCGTTTCAGCGCTAAAGACTGACAAACATATAAACACACACACAAACTTTCACGATTATAATATTATTAGTGTGATATTATATATATATATATATATATATATATATATATATATATATACAGGGTGTTAACGGGGTCATGATTCAAACCTAACGGTCCTAACTCGAAGAATTAATGCAATTTCAATTATAAGGCAAATTTTTAAAAAAATACAGCCTTTTTTAAACTAATCAACAATTTATTTATCCCAGTTAATAACTCAGATTATGGTTACCCTATTAATTCATGATAAAACCTTTTTAATAAACAAATGATAAGATGAGTAAGTAGCAGGTAATTGTCAACCGGATTTTAGTCTTGTCAAGTGCGTAGGGTGACCATAATAATTAATAAATAGGGAATCATTTTTAGTTTTTTTTTACCTGCGAAAAAAGTGCTAATTTATGCACTCCAATCTACAGCGTTGTATTCCTAATAAAGTGCCAAGTCTATTTTTTCTTTCTTGCTACACGACCCCGTTAACACCCTGTATATTCTAACTGGAAAGGGAGAGATAGTGCTTCTTTAGCCGGTTTTTGAATATATTTACAGATCGACTGTCCCTGATAGTGCAAGGAAGCTCATTCCACAGTCGTACGGCTCGGATTCTGAACCCGTGCTCGTAGGCTACAGTGGAGCGATCTGGAGTTTTGAGCGTAGACGCCATATGAGTTCTCCGAGGCCTGCTTGAAGAAAGAAATTCGAAGCGACCACGTAGGAAGTTAGGGTAACGAGGGTTCCACAAAATATTATAAAGGAAACACAGGATATGAGAGTCCCGTCGAAGCCGAATCGATAGCCACTTCAGCTCCCTGCGATGCTGAGATACGTGGTCATACTTGCGCAGTCCGAAGATGAACCGAATCCCGAGATTTTGAAGTCGTTCGAGTTTGTTCAGTTGTTCTTCATTTGCGCTAACCCAGCAAACATCAGCATAATCAATGAGGGGGAGAAGAAGGGACTGAGCGAGAGTTATTTTGGTCTGGCGAGGAAGAAAGTTCTGAAGTCTCCTGAGGGAATGAAAAGTTGCGTAAACTCGCCTGCTGACCTCATTAACATGCATTGACCAGGACAATTGATTATCAAAGATGACACCCAGGTTTTTAGCTTTATCGCTATACATGATTACAGTACCGTTATAAGTTACAGAAGGGAAAGACAATTGCTGCAACGTGTTTAAAGAGTGTCTGGTACCTATAATCATGGCCTGGGACTTATTCGGATTAACCAGCAACCCAAATGACTATGCCAATCCACTAATACCAGCCAAGTCAGCGTTTAACGCCTCCACAGCGGAATTTACATCATCAGGAGAGAAGTGACGATAGATCTGAAGGTCATCCGCGTAGAGATGATAGGAAGAAGAAAGGACATCGGATATGGAATTGATAAATATTGGGAATAGAAGAGGAGAGAGAATGCCACCTTGGGGGACACCGGAGGAGAGGTCACACCACTCCGTACAAGCCTCCTCCGACTTTATACGCTGTTTTCGGTTTCTTAGGTAAGAGTCAAACCAGCTGGCAGAGAGGGAGGAGACATTAAGAGATTTGAGAAGTTCAACGAGAATGTCGAAGTCAACACAGTTAAAAGCACTGCTGAAGTCCAGCAGAGCCAGCACCGAGAGCTGTCTTTGATCCATGGCGACCTGAATATCATCGGTCACTTTTAATAAAGCCGTAACAGTACTATGACCCGTTCTAAAGCCAGACTGAAAAGGATTAAGTAGATTTTTAGAGGTTAGATAATGGGAGAGCTGAGTATGGATGGGGCGATACTCTTTAAAGGAGGTGGGATTGGATGTTTTAGGGAGAGGGATAACTAATGCTTGTTTCCGAGCAGTAGGGAAAGAACAATTAGAAATGGAGAAATTTAAAATATGTGTTATGGCCGGAAGCAGATCATCAAGGATAGTTAGAATCATTCGTTGGCAGATATTATCATCTCCTACAGCTTTGGAACTTATTGCTAGAAATGCTTTCTTAACCGTGTCGCTTCCAACATTGCTCAGGTTGAAAGGAGTGGTGTTGGGTAATGACCTAGAGCGCAGACTCTGAAAAGTGGCTTCCTTGATAGAAGGGTCCATTACAACTGGTGGAGCAGAGATGAATTGATTGAGAGCGTTCAGATCAACATCAACCGAATGCATGTCCTGGGATTTGCCAATACCAAGTGTCCTGAGGAATTTCCACACCTGAGCTGGGGTGTACCTTTCGATACACTCGAAGATGTGGCGGCGCTTGGCGTCTCGACAGAGACGATTGCATCGATTGCGAAGGCATTTGTAGGAAAGAAAGTTGTCATCTGTCGGATCCTTTTTGTAGTTACACTTAGCGCGATTTTTCTTGGCCATTAGGCGCTTGATAGCATCAAGTTAAGCCAGGGCGCCGGCAGGTGTTTTACCCTGACTTTCTTAATGGGAGCATATTTGTCGTAAAGTCCCAAGACAATTGCATTAAAGTTGTGGATTTTGTCGTCAACGTTCTCGCTCAAGATGACAGGGGACCAATCGACCAGTGAGACATCAGACCTAAGGGACTCCACATCTATGCCTTTGAAGCTTCGAATATCTATGAATTTTTTTCTGCTCTTCGGACACCTAATCTTATAGGAGAGGTAGATGAGATCGTGGAAGGAGAAAGGAGAGTTAAGTTGACCGTGAGAGGCAACCTTATCCAAGTTGGAGACGATTATACTTTTATATTAAATCCAAACTTGTATATTAACCATCTTACCACAAACAACTTTAACCATTGTTTAACACATAAACAATAAACATTTACATACAGGCACATACATTGCTTCTGGCCCCACACTAGGATACCCTGTGTCGTGGTAACCAGAAACAGCGACGTCACACACATATAAACATCCAAGACCTGGGGATTGTTTTTTTTTTTTTATTACCCCCAGCCGGGGATCGAACCCGGGACCTCTCGCATGGTAGGCAGAGCCACAACCGCTGCGCCACAGAGGCCGTCCATGAAAACTGCTTTTAGCATTAATTAGGGATAGGGCTTATATTATGTAATCAATTTAGGCAACCGAGAAAGCTTGTTTGATCAGCTGTTCTGCTGTGTTGGTTTTATTTAAAAAATAGCGGTTTTTACTCCATTAAAGTCCAAGTTTTATCGAAAGGAAACCTTCATATCTCCATAGGACATAGGAGGAAACCTCCATAGTGGCGGCGAGGGGATGTCCCCCTGTCATGAAAAATGGACTTGATTATCTAAAAGTGGGTACAACTGTGCCTTTGCCACCCCGTATCGAATAAGCATAAACCTATATCATCCAATAATGAAATTTGTGGTAGGCTACTGGGAGACAGTGTACGGGGTGTGTATGGGGTGCAAATTGTACATGTGCTACCGGTGTGCCCACAGGGTGTGCCCATCCAATATAGAAACCATACTAGCCGCAAGCCACAGCAATCTTGGGAGAAATTTCTTCTGCCTCAGAGCTACCCAACCTTCCAGGCCGGTCGGCCACGCAACTCGAGCTGGTGCAGAAGATAGGCGTGTTTGTGAATAAGATGAGCGGGCTTTTCACTATGGGATTTGATGTATTATGTATTAAGATGCAGATATACCAAAACAGTGGCACTGGCACCAGGGAGACTGGCAGCCAGTACTGGCCTCATGTAAACCTAGCTAGACCGATGCTCTATTCACACCAGCACTCCCAGACAGTACTGGCATAGATTGAGTTTATAAGGCCAATACAAGGTGTATAGAAGGTCAATACCAAGCCAGCCAGCACTGGCCTAGGGTAAACCCAGCTTAACATCTCAAGTTCTGAAATAAATAATGCTTGCCAGTCTTTCTAAGAGCCCGTTTAGTAATATTTATTTGACATCTTGAGATGTAATTTATATTAGTTTATATCCTATAGTGAATGGCTGGCTCTATTCATTTAGGACCCCTGGAATGAAAGGAAATAAAGCGGAGCAGTAATAACACCACATTTTGATGTCAACATTTTTGATTTGTTTAATAAAAGTTTCATTCAATGTTATTTCATAATTTCTTTAATATCGCCAATTCCTTGATAGATTTTCTTTCTCCATTATTAGTATTTATATCTGAGGCTTACACCACAATTTATGTTCATCTTTTATCACACTTGTGGGTTTTTATTTAAATATTTGATTCAAGAATGTATGTCGGCTTTGCTGGTGCTGAAAAGACAAGATTTCAATTAATTTATACCAAAATTCTAAGCTAGAGGTGGGCGAAACACATGGCATGACGGACCGGTCCACTGTCCGTCATGGGATGACAGACAGTGGACCGTAGCAATAGGTAACACCACTGACCAAGAGGAAAGACGATATCATCAAGTCAACATCTCTCTGCATGCGGTTGGCAAAGAACTTTGGAGACTGGCGCTATAGAAGAGACTTGACGGTCAGTGTGTCGATAAGAGGGCACACCCTTATCGATACTCTGATCGATTTGACTCACTAACCAAGAAGCCTATGCCCAGAAGTGAAAATTAGGTGTTGTTTTGTTGCTCGACAAAATTAGGTGTTGTTTTGTTGCTCGACATCACTACCCAGGGTAAGTGCAGGGCGGTTAGTAGGATCCAAGAATTTCCTTTCCTGAGCAAGGGATATAAGGACAAGGAAATAAGGATTTACTACTACTTTACTAAGGTAAAGTAGAGTAGTAGTAAATCCTTATTTTTGTTCATGTTCTATTACTATGTTTGGAATTAAATTAAGTATGCACATGATATATTAATTCTTATGTTATTCGCGTAAAATGGAACTGATCAACGTGTTTTAAAAAAAAAACATAATGTGTTTTACGGCCCTGAAAGTTCAGTCCTTTTAGGTTAATTGATGAATGAACGAAATTAACTGAATTATTTAGCCGTTCTTTAGTAAGATTCTCACTAAACACTTTTTTTTGGTAACAAAATTTAGAAGCGTGTGCATACTGCAAGTGATAATACTCTGTTTTTTTTTTTTTGTAAGACGGTACTATGTTTACCAAATTTAGAGCCCCCGTTTAGTTTCACAGAACCGTATTGGTTACTGTAAGGCACTTTCTGTATAAACACTAAAATAAGGTAGCAACTTCATATCATAATACAACTTGTTGCCAAACCGAAGCGGATCGGAGCGAGGCGACCCCATGTAGATTAGTTTAAAATAGAATGTAAAATTTGGTGGACATATAGTTAATTTCGGATTGAAGTGTATTTTTTTGGATGTTACTTTTTACTTAATTTGGTGAACAGTTTCACATAAGCCTTAACTATCAAACGACAGAGAAAGAGATACTCAAAGTTATTTAGTAACAACATAGTATCACGCCTTTTCCCATACGGGGTGATAGAGGCACAATTATTCCCACTTTTAGGCAGTTATTCAATAATCCATTTTGCGTGACAGGGGGCTAGCTCATCGCTGCAGCTCTGGAGTAATGAACGTTTTCTCACGACGTTTACCATTACCGTTAGAGCGTCGGTATAATGTACATAAAGATAAATTACTTCCATTCAATCATTCATAATTCTTAATTACACACAGATTGTATAAAAAAACGGCTAAGTGCGAGTCGGACTCGCGCACGACGGGTTCCGTACCACCGTACAATGGTAGGGATGGTGTGGAGTGAATAGTTTGGATTTTACATAGCAAAATGATGTTTACAAAGTTATTGGTGCGGCTACTTGTACACTCCATGTACCTACCAAGTGCATTCATAAGTTTGTATGTGGTATTGAAAGAATTGTTGTAAGGGAGCCTTAAATTTTAATTTTATTCTATTTTTTAGTATGTTTTGTTAAAGCGGCAACAGAAATACATCATCTGTGAAAATTTCAACTGTCTAACTATCATGATGCATGAGATACAACCTTGTGACATACGGACAGACAGACGGACAGCGGAATCTTAGTAATAGGTTCCCGTTTTTACCCTTTGGGTACGGAACCCTAAAAATTACATTAATGGAAAACATATATACAATGGCGAGCTTATCTCTAAAAATATATTACTTCCAGCAAACCAAGGCATGACAGAAAAATTTACCATGAAAGGGGAGTGCAAAATATATTAATATCTCATCTATAATAAAATACGTATAAGTAAATTAGGGACTCACCTCCCATGGCATTTCTAGAAATGCCATTTCCCGTTATAGTTTTTGAATTATCTATAAAATATGAAAAATAAAATACCTTTATAATACCTACCAAACTACCAAATAATACCAATATATACATAAACTTGTACATATAGTAATAATATACTTACTATAACTACTATCATGTAAGAGAGAGGAAGTGCTCTATTACCCGGTTTTTGAAGGAGAAAAGAGTGGGACTTTCTCTTATATTGCATAGAAGTGCGTACCACAGTCGGACCGCGCCCGCCTGCAACCTGAAGGCCTGCTCATAGAAGTGCGTACCACAGTCGGACCGCGCCCGCCTGCAACCTGAAGGAGTGCTCATATGCCGAGATGTTAGAATGTACTTATCTCATTGGGATTCGGGATTTGGGATTGAGAATGTAATTATCTCAGAACCGAGATTCAAACCTGCGTCTCCTGCGTGAGAAGCAGGAGTGAAACCCTTTACGAAACGGAGCTCTTTAAGTAATTGAGTATTTTCGTAAATAATAACTTTATGACTTCTTCATTGTGGATAAATCGATAATCCTAATGCTTTAAAGATGTTTGTTAAATTTTCAATTTACTATTCCATGGGGCCGTCACAAAAATATAAAATCCTATCGTCACGATAGAGCCTCAAATAGACACACATTTACATACATACCTACATTACTTCTAGCCCCACACTAGGATACCCAGTGTCGTGGGAACCAGAAACAGCGACGTCACACACATATAAACATCCAAGACCTGGGGATTCGAACCCGGGACCTCCCGCATGGTAGGCAGACTCACAACGGCAGCCCCACAGAAGTCATCACAGATACACATCGAAGCATCGACCATTGTTTGGGCATTGTTACATTTATACATTTTACACCTGCCTTGCTCGTAAAGACCTACTTACTTACGTTCAAAGAGTGAATGTAAGTTAGTCTTTACGTCATTCATTCATTGTCTGCATTGAAAACTACGTTCCATTTTCAAATTACTTTGCAGAACAAGCAATGCTTGATATGTAATGGATTTTCATACAACTTTACAGTTCAAGCTATGCATAATGCTATAGATAGATAATGGTGTGTTTCCTGACTTGATGAAACTAAGTAAAGTTATACCTTTATTCAAAGCTGGTAGTACATCAGACCCCACCAATTTTAGACCCATATCGATACTACCAACGCTTAGCAAAATATTTGAAAAACTCATACTTAATCAATTGCAAAGTCATTTTTATCTCAATAATTTAATTCATATTGCTCAGTTTGGTTTCACAAAGGGTCGTTCAACAGCCGATGCTGGTGTTGAACTAATCGACAATATTTTTGATGCCTGGGAAGACGCAATGGATGCAATAGGTGTCTTCTGCGATCTATCCAAGGCTTTTGATTGCGTCCATCATGACACTCTTGTCAGGAAGTTACGCCATTATGGTGTAAAAGATCAGGCACTTGGCCTTCTGGAGTCATATCTAACAGATAGGGTTCAGATGGTCGATGTTAATGGGAAAAGATCACCTGGGTCTTCAATAAGTATGGGCGTACCGCAAGGTACAATTCTTGGTTCTTTCTTGTTTTTAGTATATATTAATGATTTACCTTACCTTGTTAAAGCAAAACATGGGTTAGTATTGTTTGCCGATGATACTTCTTTGATATTTAAAGTTAAAAGACAGCAATCAAATTATGACGAGGTAAACAATGCTATCTCTAGTATAGTGAACTGGTTTACTGTTAACAATTTATAACTTAATGAAAAGAAAACTAAATGTATTAAATTCGTGTTACCCAATGTGAACCCGGTAACTACAGACATATTTATAAAAGGACAGAGATTGGACATTGTGCAGTTGACTGTCTTTTTGGGCATTACTTTAGACGCCAAACTGCAATGGGATCCTCATATAAATAAATTGTCGAACAGACTGAGTTCGGCAGCGTTCGCAGTTAAAAAAATTAGAGCTCTTACCGACGTAGACACCGCTAGACTAGTCTACTTTAGTTACTTTCATAGTCTAATGACCTATGGTATTTTATTGTGGGGTCACGCTGCGAATGCTAATAGTATAAATATTCTGCAGAAACGGGCTGTTCGTGCAATTAATAGATTAGGGCCTAGAGTTTCACTGAGGGAAAAGTTTAAAGAAATCAATATTCTGACATTTGTGTCTCAATATATTTATGACAATCTTGTGTATGTAAAAAGAAATATAACTAATTTTCAGAAGTACAGTGATATACACAATTTTAATACTAGAAATAAAGACAAGTTGGTTGCTTATGTAAGCCGACTACATAAAATTAGTAATTCTTTTAAAGGTAATTGTATACGCTATTACAATAAGGTCCCTACTGATATTAAAAACTTACCTTTAGACAAGTTTAAAATAATAATAAAACAGAAATTGTATAAAAAAGGTTACTATAGGATATCTGATTACTTAGAGGACAGATGTCCATGGGAATAGATTGTTTGAGTAACAGGCTGTTTCGATATATAATTAGCATTCATTTTGTAATTTGACAATATTTTATTTAAAAAAGGAAACGCAAAAGATGCGACGACTGTGGAGTTTCTTCGGTGAGCTCTTCACCACAGATTCCGCCATTGTGTTAGTGAACTCACCCAAAAAAATGTAATGACGGATCTAAGTGATGTAACAACATCCTATGGAAATAAATAATTTTTGATTTGATTTGATTTGCAAACCTCCTTGGTCAAAAACTCAACCGACACAAAAAAAATAATAATTGGCGGTAATTCAATCGATATTATTTGAAGTTTGATAAAGTTTATCTCAAATTAATTACCTAATTAAAAATGTCAAGTGATGAAGTGGATATGGAAGCTGAGAATGTAATCGACAACCTTTTGCCAAATAAATCAAAAGAAAGGTATTTAAAATGCTATGATGACTTCATTAAATGGCGTGCAGAAAAAAAGATCAAGTCTTTCTCAGAAAATCTGTTGCTTGTATATTTTAATTACCTATCAAAACAATATAAACCATCATCATTGTGGAGCATATATTCTATGCTAAAAGCAACACTGAACACCAAACATGACGTCAAGATTAATAAATATGAAAAACTAACTGCATTTCTGAAAAAGCAGTCCGTTGGATTTAAAAGCACTAAAGCTAAAGTATTCAGTGCTCAAGAGGTACAAACCTTTATCGAAAACGCTCCAGATGATCGATTTTTAGCAACAAAGGTATGTACAGTGTACTATTACATTATGTATTCGTATTAGTATCTATAACTTTATTATTAAATATAACTTTTACTGCATTTAAGTCCATTTTGGATGACCCAATCTATCATAGTCTATTCTAGTCTTATTTCTGTAACTTTAGTCACTTTTTTTCTTTTTGTTTCAGGTTGCTTTTATATTAGGAATCTGTGGGGCTTGTAGAAGCCAAGAACTCAAAAATCTTACATTAGATGATGTCACAATGACCAATGACTTGATAATAGTAAAATTGAATAACACTAAAACAAACGTAGATAGATCATTCGTCGTTGATAAAGACTTCGTCGAAATTGTGAAGAAGTATATAGAGAAGCGACCCTCAGGCTATGATAGAAAAGACTTTTTCTTGGGATTCCGTAAAGGTGAATGCATTCGACAGCCGATGGGCAAAAATAAACTGGTATCAGTACCTAAAGAAGTGGCCCTGTTCTTAAAGCTACCTGATCCTGAACTATACACTGGGCACAGTCTCCGCGGTACTTCTGCAACTATTTTAGCGGATACTGGTGCGAATATTTACTGCCATAAAAAGACTAGACGGATAGAAGTCTAACACAGTCGCAGAGAGCTACATCGAAGAGTCTGTTGAGAACAAGACTAAAATATGTAACCAAATCACCAATTCTATAAAGAACATTGACCCGCAACTAGAGCAAAAACGCACACATACTCGTAGTGGTTATACCGAAGAACCGCAACCAGGGCCGTCTAGATTGGTTGAAGACAGTGTATCAATGTCCCAAAATTTAATTCAGACAGTAAACATACCTGGCCAACCATTAAAACTGCATTTTAATAATTGTTATAATATAACAATAAACAATAATTTTAATAAGTAGTTGTGTGTGTAATTTCTGATTAGATATTGGGAAAGTATGTAACTTTATTAAAATTTACCTACTTTCCCAATATCTAATTCAGAAATTACACACACAACTTTTTATTAAACTCACGTTAAAATTTATATGTAGGTACCTCATTAGTTTTTTGATATGAATTTAAATTACATTGTTTTATTTTATTTGTTGTTTTATTTTCCTCGCAAGAAAGGTGTAAAATAGTATACTTCTCTCGGGTTGTAAGTAGCTATTGCACCCTCGAACTATATCCGCCCTTGCTCGCTTCGCTCGCTCGGGTGCACTCGATCCTTAGAGCCCTTTGCGAGCGAAGCTCGCACGGGCACCAAATTTCATCTCGTTCCGTAATAGCTCACTTACTTCCCTTGTAGCGTAATGTACTATTACCACAGACTTGAATAGTAGGGACAGGGCACGGAGCGCTTGAAAGTGTCGCTACAAAAACAGTACAAAATCGGGAAAATTGGATTGTTTGCAATCAGTCGCGCTTGGACGGTGACAGCCGATTGACATATCGGCAGCAAAAACAAAAATGGTGACCTGCGACGTAAAAAGGTGTAAATCATACCCAAATCGTAAAACACAAAAAAAGCGAGTGTCGTATCACAAGTAAATATTATATTTTCAATTACTATTGGCTTTAAATTGATTATCTATAAAATATTGTTCTCGAAAAAATCCTCCATTTCCAAAACGAAAATCAACCATTCGACTGACGTAACTTTGTAGCGACGCGCGACGCACAGTGAAACTGCCCGCTTCCTATATTTGAAAAAACGATCCGATTTGGTTATTTTTCTATTCGTAATGTCAAGATTACTATTCGTAATGTCATTAGATTACTATTCGTAATGTCATTTGGTTACCCCCCCCCCCTAACTAATTC
Organism: Argyresthia goedartella; assembly: GCA_949825045.1. Lineage (NCBI taxonomy): Eukaryota > Metazoa > Arthropoda > Insecta > Lepidoptera > Argyresthiidae > Argyresthia > Argyresthia goedartella. The sequence goes on along the minus strand of OX463812.1, from coordinate 24,879,817 downwards.
ATAACTTTTTCTATGATTAGGTAGTTTATTACTTATAAATTAAAATCAAGATCTTAAATTCCAAGTCACGCTACTAATGTGTATCTGTGAGCTTACATCCTCTTTCATAATTTAACGGCAAAGACAAAAATTAATATGCCTATTTAATTATGTTTCAACTTTTTATTAATTAAACATGAGCTAACTGCGTGAGACCTCGCCCCTTAAGTAAAATTTTAGCTAGATATATTTTATTTCTACTCCTAATCACCGATTAAAAGTCACCGGGTATTTGAGAGTTATCCGTAGATCAACTTTCCTAATATTGTGTCTATACACCACAAATCGGAACGTGACCGACCGTGACGCCGTTACAATTTTTCGTACTGTCTTGGTTCCGACGAATTCCGACAGGGGCGCTATTTTTCTTAGCCTCAAAAAGATAAGAAATTTAGTACGGGAAGGCCTATCCTTAGTATTTATATCGATGCATTTTACCCATGGTTACACAAATCACATCAAAGTCGTAAGATTCAACATCTGAAATAGGTGTTTTGAGCTTTCACTGGCGATGGGCTAGCAACATGTCGCTGACGGTTCTTGTTGAACGTGGCTGTGGGATAAATGTTTGTTCCTGGAGCTCTGTTTGCTTCTTATTGATAATACTGTAAGTATACTTGTTACTGAGAAGGACCATAAAATGTAGACGATTATGTATATATGTAATTGAAACACTATATTTTCACTGGTTCATTATGTTATATTTAAAGATATATTGTATTTTTACAGAAGATTCATATTGAAGTCTTGTTTGACAAGAAGAAATTCAAAATCGAAACGAAATATAAATCAATACGGCTTTCAGCCAGTCAATGCACGAAAAAGGTTCGAATACGGAACATTCTCGCCCCTTTTTAACAAAAACTAAATTATAATAGCAAAAACTACATTTAATTAACTGCTAACAAAATAACTTTATGTATCGGTCTAACAAAAACACCTTTTTGAGTTCTAACTTGAACTGACCATACCAAATTGTCAGATGCATTTTTATTGACAGATATTATTTTTCCAAGAGGCCAACATGCAGGTGGAGTTGCTTCGTCCTTCAACAAAACGATTTGTCCAATTTCTAAATTGGTCTTTCTCCGCAGCCACTTGATTCTTGGTTGTAGTTCACTTAAATAATTATTATAAAATTTAACCCAAAACTTTTGCTTTATTTGAGTTATTTTTTGATACATATTTAATCTATTTTTTACTCTATTTACTAAACTAGGTTCAGGCAGATCTGATATCGGCGACCCCATTAAAAAATGCGAAGGCGTCAAGCAAACGATATTATCGGTATCTGGTATATACAATAGAGAATATAATTGGGTCTCGAATTCAGTATGCCTTCAATCTGCACTAACACAGTGTAGAAAAACTCATAAGTAAACCTAACATTACCTAAATACCTTTTAAGTAAACCTTTGACAAACTTTATTCCTGCCTCGTAAATTCCACCCATATGGCTGGCGAGAGGAATGGTAAACTTCCATTCGATAGAGTTAATATTACAGTAATCTATAATCTGAGTAAAGGTGAATCATTTTTAAATAACTGATACAATTCATGCAACTTTTTATTTGCCCGTTTAAAATTTATCAGAGTACAAGTGAGTACAGTAACCTCTTCGGCTAATTAATCTCTTCAAGGCGCAAATAAAGGCTTGCGACGATAATTCTGTAACCAACTCTAGGCGAATTGCTTTAGTTGACAGGCAGATAAACAAGCAAATATAACCTTTGATGTACTTGCAATTTCTATGCATTGAATTACGGATATATACTGCTTCGCTAAAATCTACACCGACACGCAAAAAAGCTCTTCTTAAAGTGACCCTTGGAGCGGCTAAACTAGCCATCTGCTGCTCACATGCTTCTGCATTGAATCGAATACAGCGAACGCATCTATGTATGACCTTTCTTACCATACGTCCATTAATGGACCGATATTTCAGTCTTAGGCAAGTCTGTGTTGGTTTTAAGTTAAGAATTTGCAAACTTACAACTACTTACAAAGCCATGTACATGTACCTAAGTAGATGTGAGAATGCTTTGTAGCTTGCAATAAGCAGTTAGTCACAGAGTAAGGAAGTAAATAGAGGAGGGGCTATTTTTCATGGACAAAAGTTAATATACCGACACTCTTTACTCATATGACCGTTTTTCTTTGTATGACTGAAACTAATATAGTTTTGACAGGACTGGTAGGATTCTTTTCGCGTACAATTTTAGTAACAACCAGCGATGAGGTAAGTATCATATGACACAGGAGTTTTGAGTTTTCACTGGCGATGGGCTGGCACCATGTCGCTGACGGTTCTTGTTGAACGTGGCTGTGGGCTAATTGTATGTTTCTGCAGCTCTGTTTGCTTCTTCTTAATAATACTGTAAGACTTGTGTCAAGTCTGTGTGTGTGAAAGAGTACCCAACTAACTCCTGTTGGTCTTAACCTCTCAGAAACCGAGGGTAGTTGGGACGGGTCGCGATTTTGAAGCTTGTGCCATGGTAATAAAATTTAATACCTATAACGGAAAAGTGGCCGGTGGTATTCAAGAGGTTAAGTTAAAATTTTGCAAACTTACAACTACTTACAAATCCATTTACTTATATTTATCTTTACTTATATAGTAGATATGAACTCACATACTCGTATGATTTGTAGCTTGCAATACGCACTTAGTCACAGAGTATTTCGTTTATCTCAGCACTTAGTTGTATTAGCAGTGCGATTATGTTATGTACACATAAGATAATAAAAACCAGTAAAGAGAGTGTCGAAATCGCGCACGAAGGGTTCCGTACCACTGTACAATGGTTGGGATGGTGTGGAGTGAATAGTTTGGATTTTACATAGCAAAACGTTGTTTACAAAGTTACACACTCCATATACGTAACCAGGTGCATTCATAAGTTTATAAGTGGTTTTGAAAGAATTGTTGTGTGGGAGCCCCCTTAAATATTTATTTTATTTTATTTTTTAGTATTTGTTGTTATAGCGGGAACATAAATACATCATCCGTGAAAATTTCATCTGTCTAACTATCACGGTTCATGAGATACAGCCTAGTGAGTGACAGACGGATGGACGGCCGGACGGACAGCGGAGGCTTAGTAATAGGGTCCCCCTTGGCACCCTTCGGGTACCGAACCCTAAAAACGATTTACTCAAGCTCGTCTGGAGATTATCGCTATAAGACTGAACAAGTATTGCGACGTAGGTACCTATTCTTATTACAAAAAATGGTCTCGGTAAAGTGGACTTCTCAGAAAACAACCACTAAACATCAGTCTATTTTTTGTTCTTCTACCCTGTTAGTTAGTGTCGTTCACAGCTTGTTACAGACTTGAGGACTTATGTAGAATTGATAAGTTCTCAACATAGGCATTCGTATTTGGAATGCCAAAGTTTGCAAGGGTTTATGGATAGATGGACGTATGATTACTACTTCGTTCTCAGTGACAAGAAGTAACACGAACGTGGCAAGAGGAGTGACCGGTTATCAAACATCTTATAGTCTAGGACGACGGTTATATGATACAGTCTTAACAAAATAAAAGGCCCGGTCACTGACGTAATAAGGTTGAATTCAGTTTGGCCCACCGGGCCTTTTATTTTGTGAAGACTGTAAGTGGACGGAGTCCCAGTGCCGATAAATAAAACCAATGTTAGAGCAGGTATTCCATTTTAGTTTAACTAACATTTAGCTGCCATGCGAGGAATAGTTTTGCCGACTGTTACTCGTCTCGAACCGGGGATGCCTTTGCCCAGCAGTGGGATACTGTTATGGGCTAATAAAAAACTCGTCTTAATATTCAGACTCTAGAAATACGAAACACAGAAAATATGACATTACAAATTAGTTGCTGAGGTATTTTCTGCTCTTTACTGTACAACAAGGTTCTTCGGGAAACCGGTACAATTACTTCCAAACACAATTCACACCTAGTAGAACCCGGGGTTCTTGTGATACAGTATTTCTCAATGTACAGTATTACTTTAAGCGAGTTCACTTCACACTATAAAATTTTATTGACAGGCGTCTCTGACACTAATTTATCTTAGTGTCGTACTATAAGCACAAACAGTATATCTCTTTTTCAGTTTAAAATATGACAGATCTAAAAAAAGATAATTTTCTTTCCAATTCATTTTACCTTTATTTTAAGTGCATATCAAACTGAACTTAAGCCGATTACATAGTTGACTGGCACTCTCATATGAAATAACCACTTTAGTTATATGAATAAGAAATAGATACAGAGCACATAACCACACCCTAGGGTGTAGGTAGCTACTTTGTGACTTCGAGTATCATTCAATACCTAATACCAATCATGAATCTTTCGTATTGCTGGCTCTTCCCTAACTCTATGCGGTATACAGTTTAGAAACCGGTCTGGTAAACCAAGAAAATTGGCGACCGCCAGCGATCAGCGTAAAAGTAATCTTTGCAAACATTTGAGCGAAGGGAAAGAAAATCCACTGATGTTTTTCTCGAGAGGCTCCGTTTCTATAGTTGCCTTTTACGTAAAGCGAGATTTGAACGTGAAGCGAGATTTTTTCATTTAGATGCACATAGAACGGGACCTCAAAAATCGAGAGAGAGATTGTGATTGATTTATTCTTGATGCAATTTTACAAAGCACACAGATAAACTACCATGGGGTGCTACTAAGACATTATCAGTTTGTAGAAGCTCTAGGTATCTCAAAGGAGCATTGAAGCTGGCCACCAACAAATTGTCAGAAAGCCCTCAGGGCCACGTAAATACGGGGCTTCAACCCGGGCCCACCTGTGTACAGACCCTATAAATAAGTACATTCACCTCCCAGTCCCGTCGGGCCAATTTATCTAGTTTATTTATGGGGTAACTTGAAGGCGATAAAATAAAAATGAACTGCTGTTTCGTCTCAAAGTTTATTTTCTGAGATTACACGAGGGTATTGCTAAGTACATTGTAATAGGATAGGTAACTTACAAACTTGAAGTTATTCATTAACATGCGAGAATGGCACTGCTATATAATATCATTTAATAGTATAGGCGGCCTTACAAACATTTTTCGTCTACGAACTCACGCGTGATTTGTCAAAACCAGCAATTTCAAGGTATCACCAGTTTTGGTCAGTTTTCACCAGTCTAATATCGTATCATATTGAATCGTCGTCCCGCCTCTTATAATAGAAAAGAATGCACCAAGCTTATGTCAACCAACCCCTAACTAAAGGTCGAGACATTATTCTTCCCGGCGTTATTTTCTTTAGAGCGCTGGCGCGAAAACTGGACATTTTTCTCTGGGGGATGCTCATCATATTTTTTCTTTTCAGGTTAAAATTAAAGCCCGCATCCAAGGTGGTTCTTTTGTTAGCGTCTACTTTTAGTTCCCGACTGAAAAGCGCTTTGGGATTCGGGTGTTGCGCTTAAAATACCGCAGTAGTTTGATCACGCTGCTGTTGACTTGTAGATTGTATAGATATCATTTTCAATCGACTTCAAAATGCTTAGTTCTTAATTCGTCTGTTTTTTTGTATGTTTGTTATGCGATTACTCCTTCAATTATGAACCGATTTTGATGATTCTTATTTTGATAGGTAACTCAATACGTCAGAGGTGGTCCTATATAAATTTTATCAAAATTTATTTAGCGCGTTTTGAAAAAATCAACAAATACAAAATTTTTATACACAGACGACGTTTTGGTTTGTGGTTCCGTGCAGCATAAGTTTTGATGAGGTCTTTTCAAGTACATAGACTTCATTCGCATCCCGACTTGAAGTCGGTTTTTTAAGTTTTTAACTTGGTGAATTATGCTAGCTGTGTTTGCTATACTTTTATCCCGGCTGAAGACAAAAGAAAAGAAAATCGCCAGTTATTGGATGTTAATAAGTGCGTGATGTCGCTGTAGGGATATCCTGGTGTAGGGTCAGAAGAAGAATGGTAGAAGCGATGTGTGTCCCTATATATAAATGGAAATTTAATGTTTTATTTTAAAAATCCAATGATTGCTATTCATTATATGGATGTGTAATCAAATGTTATTAAAATAATCTTCAGTTGAACTTTCATGTCACATTCGTTTAATATTGATGCTTTTAAGTCCAGTATCCGAAAAAGACACAAGGGTTTTTAGGGTTCCGTATCCGAAGGACCAATAGGATCTTTTGATTAAGCCTAAGCAGTCCGTGTGTCGCGCCATAGACAACGATATGTATAGCGAAATTTGTAAGGGCATGGAAATTAAGACACGTTTCTTATATGGGGCCCCATTAGTTCATAAAATCTTGCGTGATTAGTGAATTATTTTTTGCAGAAGCGGCAACAGAAATACATATCCTACGAAAATTTCAACTCTCTACGCAATTATGGTTCTTGAGATATAACCCGCTGCTAGACAAACGGAATAATGGACGGACGAAAGGTGTGACGGATGGACGGACAAACTCAAAATTCCACACCTCACACTATGCCCAAGCAAAATCCCAAAATTTCATTTTTGGAATTGTCTCCAGGTCTAAAGTACCTACCGACTGAACTTATTTGACGCAAGGTACCAGGGCCCTTTTCCGATGACAAGGATGACGGCTTCAATACTAAAAGTCTTTCGAGGAGTACATTTTACACCACAGAAATATGACTACAAATTGTATTTTTATATTTGATTCATCATGTACTGAATCAAATATAAATAGGTATGTACCTACATTACATATTCAAACGAGTTAATAAATAATTGAAAAATTGGTTTATTAGCCCACATTTTGTAGCGATTTAAATAACACAAATGGGGTAATTATAACAATGACTAATTTCGTTTTATGAAATGTAAAATATTAAATTGCAGGTTCTTCAGGCAGATTAATTGGTTTAATTCACGTTTAAATTCATAAGTACATAACGTCCTTATAAAGGTAGGCTAGAAACTGATGTAATTAGAAATGTTAACTTAAATTCCGGTAATTACTGATCGTGTATCGATCGCACTTAATAGTGGTCGTGAAACCCCTCCATCAACCCGCACTGAGCCAGCGTGTTGGAGTATGGCTTAATCTTACTCGTATCCGGGTAAAGGCCTGTGGGGGAAATTAATGGGCTATATTTATTCATTTTTTATATTGATGGTTTATTCAATTATAACTTTAAAACTGCCCAAATCCATTTGGTGAAAGGTGTGAAATAAGGTATAACGGAGCATGGGGGTCGTCAGTGTTTATAGGAAGCGTAACGCCAGCATCGCTGACGTCACTATTCACGCTTTCCTCCATACTTGGTATCAGAAGCTAGTGCAGAAGGCCAGAGCACTAAACACAAAATAAATGGAAGTCGAACTAAACGCACTGTAATTTTATTTCACACTAGAAGAGTAAACAGAAAAGAGAAACAAACAGAAATACTTAGCTTTGGAAATTGTACCACGACCGATGAGCACTCAGGTCAACCGCTCCGTGAAAAGTGCCTGTACGTAGGGATACGCAAAAAGTATCGATACCTGAGTAGTATCGATACATTGACTTCGATACCTAGTACTTTTTGTACTCGATACTTAGGTTCCGATGCTTTACTGAGTATCGATACTTTTTCACCTACTCGATACTTTTATCTCTCACTAGTGTCATTTGACAAAAAGTAGCCTCTTTTCAGGAAAACAATAATATTTTGATCCACCGTCTTGGATCCCCGATTTAAAAACATACATTTCACCGATGCAAATAATAATAATAATAATACCTTGGATACTATTTACACACATTGATCTAGTCCCAAACTAGAATTCCTTGTATCTGGGGTACTAGACAACGATACACATATTTATGTAGATAAATATGAAACTTAGATAGATAAACAACCATGACTAGAGTACAAGCATCCGTTCTCATCAAACAAATATTTGCCCCCACCGGGACTCGAACCCGGGACCCTTGGCTTCGTAGGCAGGGATACTGCCGACTCAAATGCATGTGCTCGAGCAATATCCTTTATAAGAAGATCGGTGAACGCCGATGATCCGCCTTCATCGCCACCAACGGTTCAATCAGGTTCTGAATCAGAAAATGAATATGACTTTTGGAGACCACGCAAAAAGCTGTCAAAAAGAAGATAAAACAGGCTCAATGAAAGAGGAGACGCAGGTACAGATGAAACGTCATTATACCTCGCAAGCCCAGTGCCTGCTTTAAAATCTGACCCGTATAAACATTGGGGTGAAATGAAAGCAGTCTTTCCAAAATTATATTCTTTGGCAAGTCAGTATTTGTTAACACCGGCTACTTCAGTGCCCTCTGAATGGCTTTTTTCTAAGGCTGGGGCGACGGTGGTAGCGGCGCGGGACCAGCTTACTGGATCACGTGTAGACAAATTACTTTTTATGTCTGACTGCAGCGAAGAAGATTGGGGAATTTAAAATAATGATGAAAATTATAAATTCAAATATTTTTAACATCTTCAGGGTGAAATTACAATGTGTATCTTTTTATAATAATAAATGAGTAAGTTTCAGTCATCTTTCAGTGTTTTCTTTTGCGATTTAAAATGTAATGAAAAAGTACTCGATACTGAGTAGTATCGATATTTTTGGTGCGATACATTTAGCGGTATCGATGCTTTCTGACACGATGCCAGTATCGAGTAGGTATCGATACATTGAATTTTTTGCGTATCCCTACCTGTACGATTCCATTCAGCGCCCTGGCCGAGTTCTACCACCACCCGACCAGTCTCGCTCTTCTGATTGGTCCGCGAGACATCCGCCGCCGCCCATCGGTTGACGGCGATTGCCTCGCGGTCACAATTCCCGCACTTTTCACAAAATACATGAAATCATCTTATTTGCTAAACTAAACTATTACAGCATAGTTTTATTGAATCAGAGTATGTTTTTAGAATCCAGTAAATATTACAAAGTTAACGAATTAACGAGTTTTTAAATAAAATCACAGCTAACCGGAACCGCGTACTACTGAGCGCGCTTCCGAAAGATTACATTTCCACCAAATTGATCAAGTTAATTCTGAAAGTTTGACAGAAGCCTTAAGTAATTATCACAAGATTTTAGAAACCTAGAATAGTACATTGTTGCCCAGGTATAGAAAGTAAGCAACAGATTGACGAGTTAGTTAGCGAAGATGCGAGTCCATCTATTGCACTTTCTATCGAGGCATTTACTATGTGCTTTTCACGCCTAATGTAAGGAAATAAAACAGGTTGAGTACACAGTATAATACACAGTTTAATTAAAAGTAATATTGATATTCGCATTAAGGCAGTTGTGGAATGACAAGGAAATGTTTTTTCCCGGAACATTTATCTTAGTATTTTGTGTCATTGCGGCCGGTATGAAGTGTGATGACGAGTTACTAATGTCAAGAATAATCGACCAATGGCAGAGTAGAAAGTAAAAAAGGCCGCTAAACACTACATTTTACTTTGCAAATCTACATTGTTTGACTGTTTTTGAATTGTACTACTAAGAACTACTTTCTACTCTCATTTCAATCCATCTTTGGCCATATTTCCGAGCAGTGGCGTGAAAATTAATTTTACAAGCTAAAATCAAATTATTTTAAAACCGGAAACCGAATCAATCGCACCAAATACTTGGGAAAGCTATAATTGATAACAATCACAGTTTTTCCTATAAAATAACAATCAATTCGCTTAACAGACAAGAACTTAACTAACTCAAGCTACTTATCATAAAATTTAACTAAACTATTTGATTAAAATATGACTCATCGGCGTTGCGCCGATAGGTATAATATGACTCATCGGCGTTGCGCCGATAGGTATAATATGACTCATCGGCGTTGCGCCGATAGGTATAATATGACTCATCGGCGTTGCGCCGATAGGTATAATATGACTCATCGGCGTTGCGCCGATAGGTATAATATGACTCATCGGCGTTGCGCCGATAGGTATAATATGACTCATCGGCGTTGCGCCGATAGGTATAATATGACTCATCGGCGTTGCGCCGATAGGTATAATATGACTCATCGGCGTTGCGCCGATAGGTATAATATGGTTAATTTAATGTCAAGATGATAAAACTATCACAGGCTGTGACGCTCACCGCAAATTCCATTTATAATGAAATATGTTACAAAGAGCATTTTAATGCTGGCAGCGCGATAAAGCATTTTTGAAAATGATTAATACATTCACACCTGGGGTTTACTTCCAATTGTAAATTTTTACACTCACTATAAACACTCTCTAGCAAAATGTATGTTAATAGTAGTTTATGTGACTTATACATAATGGAGGGCATTAAAACTCGAGAGTGGGTTTATGAAACGAGCCGAAGGCGAATTTCATAATAATATCACTCGAGAGTTTACATGCTTATTTATGTACAGTTACATACACTAGTTTATCTTCACACATATCATAAGCTTTCTTTGATGTGTTTAGGAACCGCATGCTCAACCGGCATTGTGGCATTGATCATTGCTCTGCACTTGTTTAGCTTGTTCAGTAGTACCAACTTCACAGACAAACTAGGGGCGGCACGCAGGCGGGCGTCGGCGTGCAAAATTTGAATGTCATAATATGTCAAAATATTGATACATTATAGTCAAAATGTATCATTATTCAGATAAGAAATGAATTTTTGACGCAGTAAAGAGGGTTTATGATATATGTGTAGATAAACTGTATTTATATTTGCGTTTACGTTAAACAATATCAAAGAACTTACAGCGCCTCTGTCGGATGATAACTGAACTTAGTTTGATAATAAATCGAAAACTGTGAGTGCTGTTTACGTGAGTTTGCGGAAACTTCAAGTTCATCTACTGAGCATACGAGAATGAGACGATATTTCGGTATTTCCCAGCCGTAAAATGGCAGTAGGGTCCCTGTCAGAACAACAAGTAATTTTGTACGTTTAATATCCAGCGCAATATTCCATTTTGCTTTTATGAAATATCGCCGGAATTAATAACTCGTGCTAATTAAATGTCTTTATCTGGCTCCTGATGGAGTTTAGACATTTGTTTCGAGGCGCGATGCTGTTTTGTTTATAAATAGCAACCATCGCAGTCATATTTATTCCCCGCAACTTTTAACTGTGATTTTAGCAAAACATAAATACATAATGTAATATAGTACAAATTAAATTCATATTATCATTATTTGTGTATACTATGTAAGAGCTGCATGGTATTGGGTTTCATGCTTGTTCTCACCCAGGAGATGCAGGTTCGAATCCTGACCATGTACCAATGAGATAATTAATTTATCTTTAGCACAGTATCGGACGTTCAGTGTTTCGGATGACACATTGAGCTGTAGGTCACGGCTACTATCGCTACGTGGTTGTGGTCGTAAAACCCCTCTACCAACCCGCACTGAGCCAGCGTGGTGGAAAATGGCTTAATATTACTCGTATCCGAGTAAAGGCCTGTGCCCCTCGGTGGGGACATTAAATGGCTACATGTATGCATCAATTACGTACGTTAAATCACAAACCAACCACAAACATTTACAAACAGGCGCATACATTGCTTCTGGCCCCACACTTGGATACCACGTGTCGTGGGAACCAGAAACAGTGACTCCAGCGACACATGAAAACATCCAAGACCTGTTTTTTTATTATTTATCCCCAGCGGGGGTTCGACCCCGGGACCTCCCGCATGGTAGGCAGAGCCACAACCGCTGCGCCACAGAGGTCGTCATCAATCATAAATAGGCTAATCGCTTTTCTATATTAACGCTGAGTGATCATATATTGGTCGATATAAAAAAATTGGTTGGTACCTAATACACTCCTTCATGTGTGTGGTTAGGCTTGTGTCCAACCCTGACTAACAAACTTCATTAGGTATGTTATAATCTGAAAGTCAAATCCTGTTCACCGCTTCCTATGTTTACACTTCTCATTGAATATATTTACGAATGGTAACTATTAGGTATGTCTGTAAGGTCTTAGCCGATCAACCGGGAAGGATTGATTGCACGACCGCCGCCCCTCAGCCTATAGTATTTAACATCATCCTAAATAAACACTTAATCCTAAACATCGTACATTATTTAGAACGCGCGGATTTGTGATTTGAATTCCAAAATTTTACTTGTCCTGGATACAGGGGTTTAGCAGTAACACAAATTAAAGTAACAGTGACAAATACAGACAGTCCGAATATGTCGTGTGTATCCTGGCTTCACATGTTTTGATATCAATAATTTGCACAGTGGAACCTTTAGGAGAAAAAAAATACCATCTTCGATTCTGGAATACTACCCAATGACCGCCAACAATTTCATTTATGGATAGTAAATATTGTATTGTAGTATTTCTAAATTAACTTTTTCTGAATTTACTTTATCGAGTCGAGTAGTTCTTTATATTAATTTTAATTAAAGTAAACGTGAAGTCACATATGTCTACAGCTGCAGCAACGGGCTAGCCCCCAGTCACACAAATTGAACTATTTCATTAATGGCACTCTTCCATGCCTCTGCCAACCTGTATGGAAATGAAAAAAGGCGAGCCACTATTTTATATTTATTAGGTTGAGAATATTCTGACCAAAAACAACCACTAACGCGGAGACTCACGTAACAGAAGCTGTTGGAGATGGAGGTGATCACCAGGAAGTGCCGATAGCTTGGTCACGTCACACCTATCGAAAATAGCCCTCCAATGGTGCCCAAAGCGGAAACGGAAGAAAGGTCGCCCCAAAACAACGTGGCGATGTTCAACGGAGAAAGAGGACGCCATTGTGAGCGGGGCCAGAGCAGCTGGCCTAAGATCCGAACAAATAAAAATCTGTATTGAAAACCCCATACCCCTGCTGAGGTGTGACAGGACGACATAGTGATGATTTCTAATCAGCGTCATTTTCCAACAGTGAGCTCTCTTCAGAGTCCCACTACGCTTCATATTTCACCTTTAACGTAACGCACATATATAAGTAGTTTGTCCATCGTATGATTCCACGTGAAATGCTATTAACCATTGTCGGTGTCCCCTATTTTTTCACACTGTGCGTTATTTCAAATTCCGAATCGATCGATACAAGTAACACGGGAGTTCCATTTGTGTTAATCGGAAATTGGGTAGACAACGTTAGGTGCGAACTAACCGTCTTTGGGAAACATTCGAACTTATTTGCGAGGTGCTGTAGTCCATATTGGATTGGCGTATCGCAGTTGTATGTCGGCAAAGCTGATGTCCTTCAGTGGTGGGGTTTCCATGAAAGTAAAGGCTGACATAACAGACGTTGAAATGCATTCGAGTTCTGATTCGAAATGGAATCTAAACAAGATGAGATTTATCGTCTGTATACACTCGAGGTGTGATTTTTCAGCACCTTTTTCAAAACCGTCAATTAATTGCCTAGACCTGCGATATATTGATTGAAAATAAGATACGTAGGTAGGTACCTTATTCCGATTTAAGAAAAACATATACTATTGAGAACAAAAAGTAATATCATTGGTTGCTGTCTATTTAATCCAGAAGCCTTAGTAGAATATAAAGTTGATCATTTTATTAGAATCATGTAGGTAGGTTCTTACTATGTTTTTGATGTTTTTTCTTTTTGATTAAATTGTTGGGTAAATGTCTTGTAGAGCATATCCTTATGCTGTTGGTACTTTTGTGCGTAATTTAATTGGGCTAAGTTTGTTTTGTAATCTAGTTTAGTTCTATAAGTGAGAACCTGTAATTGGCTCTGTAATTAAATTGTAGTTTATAGTAATATTTCACGCTGTTGGCTCTCCATGCATGTATAAATAAATAAAAATAAAAAAATAAATTTTGTATTTTATATTATTTCTTCTCGAAAGACTGTCATGCACCTTTAATTGTAAACTTTGCTAAGATAAAGAAAAGTCTTAAAACAGATAAGTAGCAAAACGTGTGGGATTCGTTACATCGCTTACTTTAACATTACTAAGCCTAAAGGAAAAGGGCAGATACCTACGTCTGATAAAAACTTTTCTATCCCACCCAACACAAGTTATTTATGCCTTTCCTTTCTCAAGACTCGAGATGTTGATATCTTTCTTTAATCCCCTCTTTTTGTTGATAACAACGCCGCCGCCGCCGCCGGCGGCAACTTTTCTGGCGATGTGATTCTTATCAGTTGTATCTAGGTATTGACTTTTATCATAGCGGAATTCTTGGTTAAAGGTATGGATCATCAGAAGAACATTTTTAAGCCATTGTTCTTGGTTTGTTTATAAATGACCATATTTTTGGTTGGGGTAAAACTTGGAAAAGCCAGCCTTTCGTCAACAATGACTTAGCGATAGGAATAATTGTTAGTAAATAAATATTGAATGTTATTGTTTCCATTTTTCAATTATGCAAAGAAAAACAATTTGCACTACAAAGTAAGAACACGTATTTTGCGATCATTTGTTTCGACAACAAAGAAATAAATAAAAGGCGGAGTTGCTCTCACAATCAGACCAAGTTCTTTGTTCTAGAAAATTTAAAATTACATTTTGCCGAAGCAACACGCATCTTACTATCTTCGTGTTGCATAGACAATGATTTATTCAAGGTTCCGTACAAGCTAGCGTTTTTTACTTTAATTGTTCTACAATCAGTTCTCTATTGCATTTTTGGCAAAAACATAGTTTTTACTAGTTGACATTGTTGTCATTTAGTACTAGCATTCATTTGACACTATTACAATTTTAATTGTACGGTGCTATATATGCTTTTGGCGTTGCAGACGCAAATGTTTGGTTGAATTTATGTATCGTTATATTTGTCTGTACTGCTGTTTTGAGTATAGTATCAATAAATAATTCAATAGCTATTTGATAGTTCACTTTCACCTTCACTGAGGGATGAAAGTCTACAAAATAAATATAAAATGTCCCTATTGTCCCAAACGCGGAAACGCGCGTCGAACCCGCTGGGCTGCCCCAACAAAAGTCGGGGGAAAATAAAGAATTTTCCAACAGTAATGCATGCTCGAAGTGCCTCCCGCCGCGGGCTGCCGGAACCATCAGAGGACACCCGCCCAGCTATCTTGTCACACAAGTATACCCACTTTATTCCTGCAACGCTTATTTATGGCGGCTGCACCAGATACTGGCATACATACGCCATTGGACTGGTTCAGCTGATAAGTAGTCGGGTGGCTGTCACTTAGTTCGGTGTTTACTCGAGAGATCTTTGTAGCGTTTTCCATGTCTTATTTACACTGAGCAGAGGAGTAGTGTGGTTTCATTTTCATTCAATATTTATTTGACTTACATTTTTGCTTACTATGGATTTTTTCTGTAAAATGCCGGTTTCTACGACAGCTTACTTCTACATTCTACTTGATTCGTGCTCACCATTCCCAATTATTGTGCTGAAGGTCTAATGTTAATATCGCGTGGTAGAAGTATATTAATAACACTATAATTGTAAAGTTCTTTTTTTTAGCAGCTCACTAAGTTTGATGTGAGTATATCGAATGGGTAGTATTTTTTATATGTTTGCCCAGTAAGTAAAGAAAACTTATAAATACGTGGAAAAAAAACACTATAACCAAGTCGCTTAAAATGTATTAAATATATTTTTGGACAATCAATTATGTTAGGTGTTTGCCATCTTAAGGACGTAATTCAAACATCCGTGAAAATCTAAGAACGTGCTCAAACACTTGTAAAAACTTCAATGAACGAAAATCTAACAAATAATTTCCGAAAATTGCCAATCAATTCACACCTCCGCCGCCGCGACGCGGTGTAAAATTCAGAAAACCTCATCTCTCGCGTGCAAACAGAGCGCTACTATCAGTTTAAACAAAAATCGCTTAAGAAATGTTGAGGCGCGTGCTGCCACCGTTGGTAGCCTGTTTGTACTTAATTAGTAGGAATCGCTTGAAACGGTTTATGGCGCGCGTTTCATCAAGCTCAGCTGTTATCTGATGAGCCACTCATAATACTGCCGGTTCAGTTATCGAGGCATGGTAGCGGCTTACCGTGGTTTTAGGTTTGAGAATGTTCTAGTGCCAGTGTGAGTTGTGACCTACATTTATATTGCGATTTATATACGGCTGAAAATTTATTTGCAATTTTCGTATAACATAATTAAAATAAAGTTAGTATTTCATTCTCATTGCAGAGCATAGTACTTATTTCCATTTGATGCACAATGGCAAATTTGAGATGTTATTATTACCTACCTATATACGTACCTGCAGCACAAAGTATATTGTTGATCCCATTTTGAACTGTAATCCTCAAATTCAAATAAACACTGTTTCGGCCTTACTTTTTCTGATGGTACCTGCTTTATCTAAAGCACAGGTAGGTACCCAACCTTTTCATCAAGCACATCCCTAAACGCTCTGCTTAAATATCGCACCCCCTTGTATATGAAGTTAGAAACTATTATTATTTTGTTAGTAAGAAGCCAAAATGGAAAGTAATGAGAGAGCGGAAAGTCTAAGTTAGTAATTTCAGTAGTGAGTTAACCTCTACAATGGTCAAGAGAGCGGAGCCGAGCACACTTGGGGACTGTAGTACCCGTTATAAGTTTTAAATTTTATTACCATGGCATGGCAATAAGAAATATATAATTAGTATTTTTGTGGTAGTGCACTGCACTGCACTGCTGGCCTTCTTTAGGACGTGCTTCCAGACCCTACAAGATATTAATTTTTACATTGTTCACAAATTCGAGTAATGAGCAACTTATTAGATATGTAGCTCTTATCCATAACTGTGAAATGAATCTCGATAGCGGGCAAAGTGATGATAAAAAAGCTGTTCGCCAACTACAATTAGACGTTAACCAATCAGAACGCGATTATTTCATACGATTATTTCATAGGACAATCTTACACAAATTCAACTAGGCCCATAGTAAGCTCAACAAGGCTTGTGTTACGGGTACTAGACGGCGATATATTTAATAGAGATTAATACTTATATAAATACATAAAAAACATCCAAGACTAGGATAAAAATATTCATGCTCTTCACACAAATATTTGCCTTTACATGGATTCGAGCCCAGGAACGTCAGCTTTGTAGGCAGGGTCACTACCTACTAGGCTAAACCGGTCATCGAATTTGAAAGGAATCGGGATATTTCAAGAGATACAGAATCGCCTTTACCACGTAAATTTAACATGGTTTTTAAGTTGAGTTACTAACAAATGACAAGGCGTTTATCCGGAGTTAAATTTCAATGTCGTCCATATAAACGCCCAGAGCCTTCCTGCTAGCTATGCTGATCTCCTTGAAGCTTTCAGCGATCAGAGTATATATGGAGTTTTGTCTCAGAATCCTTTCTTTTTCAAACCATCTCATCCTTCCTTCATGTATTATCTGCCAGCGTTCAGGCTCTTTCGCAATGATAGGACGGGTAAAGCTAATGGTGGCGTTGATATCTACTTACGTTCTAGCATTCTTTGCAGAGGCATCAGCTACTTCCCAAGCTTGTTATCTGGTTCGCAAGATAGAAGCACTTCTGTCCCTGTGGTATCATTTGCCGAGTTTCTTCCGAGCTCGAAATCATCAAATTTTTCGCGGTTGGAATTAGGCCGCACGAATGTACACGAATAAAAATACGTACTTGAGCCGCTAAAAAGATAAATAATAATTATGAGATCAAGAAGAAAGACAGTAGCGACAAGGAGAAGAATATGCAAGTTAAATGAATAAAAAAAAATAAGTTTGGCAGTGCGGTCGTTATTTTTAAGAAAAGAGGTGTAAAATCCCCGAAAAAGAGGTTGCTACTATAGAAATGAGTCTAGTCATATCTTGAGCTTTTCAAAAGATACAAAGTAATAGAAGCAAAGTAGAGGGCTATAATGAATACCGAGAAGAATATTGTTGTGATGCAAGCTGATCTCAAGAAAGAGATGCTCAGCATCTCATAATCATCTCCAACAGAGCCAAGATGGCTTCTCATGGCCAGCTTACCGCCACCTTCTATTACCATGGCCTAGTTTATCTTTCATACAAAGTTAGGCCTCCTAAGCGCAAAGCGAAATTTCTGGATCTTTGGAGCTTCAAAGGGGTTGACCTCGACTCCCTTAAATCCGATGCCTCATCTGTTGACTGTACCCCTGTCATCACTAGTGCGACCATTGATAACAAAATCACAATTAATACTCAATTCCTGTGGATGTTCGACAAGTACGCACCAATGAAAAAGGTCAGGGTAAAACATTTCCCTGCCCCGTGGTTGATCGACGCCATCAAGCATTTAATGGTTAAAATGAAACCGTGCGAAAGGGTAATATAAAAGAGACCTAACCAACGAGAATTTCCTTGCTTTTGAACGCCTCCGTAACCTGTGCAACCGCATGTTCCGCGATGCCTAGCGACCCCACATCATAGCGTATAGAGATGAAAGTAAACTCCAGCTCAGGTTTTAATATCTCTTAAAAACCTTGTGTTGGCAAGTCGCAGAAATATTATTCTGGTAAAGTTGATCTTAACGGTCTCAACCAGTTTTTCTCTTTCCTCCCGTCGTGAAAGACCTTGTCACTAAGGAGGCAACCCTTCGTCATCTAAGGCTAAAGGCTGCAGTCTGCACGTCACCGTTAAACTGGATGACTTCATAGTGGACTAAATCACCTTAATATGGGCTGAGTAAGTAGGGTTATCTCTTATTCTTGCTCGCTTTTACTTAATAAAACCGATGAAGTGTGAGTAGGATGTCGGACCCGTACACGAAAGGTTCCATACCTTAGATAAACGAAACTCTTATAGCATTGTACACGGAAAAACTTAAATTGAAGCTTGTTAGAATCGACGCAGTTGGACAGGCAATGCTCGCCATCACATCCAAAGCTTCTTGTGGCGAAAACTTCAGCCATCAGATGATCCACAGCATCCTTGAACAATTGCTTTCTCCGATTGCCCATATTGTCAACTTCTCTTGATTGGTAAGCTCCTTTCCTAGTCTCTGGCAGAACTAATACGTCATCCTACTACACAAAAACTCCAATCCCTCCTCCTTGTAAGAATATAGGCCCATAACAATCTTACCCATTATCTCCATATTCCTTGAATCCATAGTCCACTCTCAACTCTCCTTCTATCTTTCAGCAAACAAACTTCTCAATACTTTCCAATCTGGTTTTGGACCAGGGCATAGTACTACCCTAAATAAGTACTATATAGAGAATATGTAGAATATTAGTGCACAAAACAGTGATAATAAACAAATATAAATGAAATAACATGTACAAAGGTGAGCTTATCTCTAACAAGGGATTTCTTCCAACAAACCTAGAGTGGAGAGGAGAAAAAGAATTTAAAGGTAGAACTATGTGCACAACAATAAAAATGAAAGTAAAAATAATAAACTACTTACCAATTTCTACAAAATACTAAAAATAATGCTATATGTAAATATATAACACATACATAAACAGTAGATACAAATAAATACTAATACTTATCATGGAAGAGATAGATAGTGTTCTTTCAAACGACTTTTAAAAGTGTGAATTGACCGACTGTCTCTGATGGTTCTGTGGAATTTGTTCCAGAGACTGATAGCTCGTAGTCTGAACCCATTCTCATAAGCGGCAGTGTTATGTTGCGGAGTTGTAAGTAGTGACCGAGTATGAAATCTCCGTGGCCTATCCGAAGACAGAAAAACGAAACGATCCCGTAAGAAGCCAGGATAGCGAGGATTACATAAAATATTGAAGAAACAAATGAGGATATGGGAATCCCGTCGAAGGCGAATCGGGAGCTATTTCAACTCTGCGATACTCCGAGACGTGGTCGAACTTGCGCAGACCGAAAACAAACCGAATCCCGAGGATTTGAAGACGCTCGAGTTTGTTCAGTTGCTCTTCGTTTGCGCTTGCCCTGCAGACATCAGCGTCATCGATCAGCGGAAGAAGAAGAGACTGCGCAAGCGTGATTTTTGTCTGACGAGGCAGGAAGGATATATATTTAGACCAGCTTTTCTTCTTTGAAAACAGACTAAGCAGAGAGACGAATTAATATTGGATGGAAAAATGTTGGCCACTTTAATACATTTTTAAATTTGATCTTATCATCGAAATTAAGAGAAGAGTTTTCGACACATGCATCCTACCTGCAATCACCTACGACGCGCAAACGAGGATTATTACCGCAAAACACAGAACGAAGCTACTGGTTAACCAACGAGCAATGGAATGAAGTATGTTGAACATAAAAAGACAGGACAGAATAAGAAATGAGGAAATCAGAAAGCGAACCAAAATATCAGATATTACATACATACATACATATGCTCACGCCTATTTCCCGGATGAGGGGTAGTCAGAGACTAAAGACCTCCTGCTACGATCCTGGCATACATCTCTCGCTTCCTCAACATTCATAAATCTCTTCATGCGAGCTCACCGGTTACGGGTAGTTCGTATTTGCCCCTTCACTAAAAAATCGCCGATTTGGTCTTTATAGGACCTTCTTGGGCATCCACGTCCGACGGCGCTTTTCACACCCTCTGTATAAATCTGTTTCGTCAATCTCTTTTCATTCATCCTTTCAACGGGACCAAACCATCTAAGCTGGCCTTTCTTTATCCTTGTCACTATATCTTCTTTCAATCCACAACGTTCCCTTATAACTTCATTCTTCAATCTATCTTTCAACACACCGTCATCGGTCATTACAGAGAGCGCACGTATTTCACTCTCCTCCACTTATTAAAATCTTGTTTACCTGTCTAAAGCATTATGAACAGTGTTAAAATGTGCTATACTCAAGTATAAGGACCTGCGCTTTCTGTGCAACTTTTTACTGCAGTCCAAAACGTGTTAAATAGTGTTAAAACAAGTGATTTAAGTGCAATTACAATGCAAATTACCATTTAACGCGGGTGGTTAAATAACAAACCACAATTTATTAATGACCGTCTATCTATAATATCAATCATACTACGACTGGTACTTAGTTTTCGTCGCTCTTGCTACAAGCGGCGCTGGCCCAACGGTTAACGCAGCGGAGTTTGAACTTGCAACAAGTAGCGACGTGGTTCGATTCCCGCTAAGAGTGGATGACTTTTTGTTTTCTATCTGCTGATCTGCTTCAATATCTTCATCAACAGAGGGCGCAACTGTGAGTGTTGACGACGACTGCCACATAAATAACCAGAAGCTCGATAAATAAATCGATTGCAGCGCCTCTTTCGGACGATCAGGAAAACACTTACCTAGCAAACAACTAAATCAAGATGCCCAGTTGCGTGGCTTGCGGTGAGTCTGTCGGAAATCCTGAGCTACTGAGGTGCCAGCTATGCAAGGAAAGTTACCATTCACGTGGTTCGATTCCCGCTACGAGTGGATGACTTTTTGTTTTCTATCTGCTGATCTGCTTCAATATCTTCATCATCAGAGGGCGCAACTGTGAGTGTTGACGACGACTGCCACATAAATAACCAGAAGCTCGATAAATAAATCGATTGCAGCGCCTCTTTCGGACGATCAGGAAAACACTTACCTAGCAAACAACTAAATCAAGATGCCCAGTTGCGTGGCTTGCGGTGAGTCAGTCTGTCGGAAATCCTGAGCTACTGAGGTGCCAGCTACGCAAGGAAAGTTACCATTACTCCTGTCTGAATATAACTTCCGCGCAATATTTGGCCAATTTATACAATTTCCAGAAATCTTGGCACTGCCCAGCACCGGAATGTCAGAATATCACAAGACGGCGTCAGGGTGCAGTAACTGATGAGCACACGCCGCGAGCCTCACTGGGAGCTCCACGGGACGAGACGAACATGTCACTAGATGAGACTGCAGCCTCGGTAAACATCTCTAACGAGAGTAACTTTGTAATCGTGAATGATAGTATGCTCAGCGAAAACGCTGAAGTCACCGCAGCGAACGATCAGTCCAAGTGTAAGACCCCGGACTATAAGCCCCCTACAGCCGGGTCTTCCATAAACTCGACCGACCGGTGGGTGGAAATACTTGATACTAAGCTTGACTCAAAGTTGGGTAGAGTGACAGATGACCTAAAGAGGGAGTTCAGCTCTGTTATCGGCAAACTGCAGTCAGACTTCGCAGGCATGAGGGATACATTGATGGTGCAGATCACTACTCTGAAGGAAAGTGTTACCGCTACAAACCTACGGATAGATACCTTAAAAGAGGAGAATGAGGTTCTTCGGAACGAACTTTCAATCATCAAAAGTTCTCAGCATTCTGATCTCCAGCAAGCCATGGAGAAGCTGCGTATGGAGATAAATGAACGAGATCAGGCCACGATGATAAATGACATAGATATATCTGGAGTCCCCGAGTTCGATGGTGAGTTGGTAGAACATGTAGTGTCTGCAGTGGCGATTAAGTTGGGTGTGAAACTTGGAGAGCATGACGTAATAAGTGCTATGCGCGTCGGGGCGCGCAGACAACTCGGCAGTGGTGACGGCGACAAGGAGACTCGTAACGACGGCGACAACGCTGAAGACGCCGCCGGCGACAACAAAGGTCGCAGGGCGCGACCTCGCATTATCGCGGTGCGTCTGGCGCGGCGGGCGCTGCGGGACGAGCTTATCAAGAGCTAGCGAGTCCGTCGAGGTGCCACTTCAGCGGACCTGGGACTCCCGGCTCATAATCCGCTGAAACTCTTCATAAATGAACACCTCACAAGGACGAACCGCATACTGTTCGGTAAGGCACGAGAGCTGCAAAAAAAATATAAATGGCGGTTTGTATGGACCCAAGAGGGGCGCATCCTTGCTCGGCGTGAGCAAAACACACCCATACTGCAACTGCGTGTCGAATCGGATTTAGAACATGTTTTTCGTTAGCGTTTTATTTGTGAGGTCATTAAGGTCAACAGTGTTTATGTTTATGGCGACAATATGGTTAGCGTATACAATGAAAAGGGTGACTATTCGACTATTATTATATCAAAACTTAAAATACGAGTATGTAATAAGCCCACGGATCAAAAACTACCACTTAACTTCTCCAATACAGGCAATAATAATAGTACCTATTTATAACAATATTTATAACAATAACAAAGGCAACCAACAAACAAACATCTATCAATCATACAAACATCAACATAGTGTTTTTACAGATATAAAAAGGCAAAAATAAACATGTTCTATTAAAGTTTGGACTTATAAACTTGAGATCACTTAACACAGGGCAAGATGAGCTAAGGATCCTATTTGAGAATCATAAACCCGACTTGCTAGCACTTAATGAAACGTGGATTAAGGATGGCCAGGAAATATATGCGCCTAGAATACAGGGTTACGTTTTGTACCTCGCACCGCATCCAAATGGTGTCACTGGTGGTGGAGTAGGGTTCTATGTGCGTAAGGGCCTAAGAATTCGTAAAAAGCCACACCCACCCTCCAAATTGGAGCAGATGTGGCTTAAACTAACTCTACCTGGAGTAGGACGCATGGCAGTTGGCACTGCGTATACACCGGAAGGTGTATCTTGCGGTGACGCAATAGACGCCCTAAGTGAGTCCCTGACCATGTTTGGCAGTTGTGATTACCTGTGTATTATGACCGATTTTAATATTGATTTGAGAGACCCCACCAAAAGCCCAGCTCCAGAATTCATCTCCTTCCTTAACCAGCATGATCTGTCGCAGATGGTCACGGAGCCCACTAGGGTCACTGACGATACAGCCACACTCTTGGACTTGATTGTCACAGACTCTCCCTCCCTATTTAAAGACATATCTGTTCATCACAATGCTGCCTTAAGTGACCATTCTTTGGTCATTGCGGAACTTGATATTCAGAAACCCAAGGAACAACCCACATATATTTTTACCAGATCTTTGAATAAAATAGACGAAAATCATTTCAACATTGATTTACATGCTCTACCATGGTCTGACGTTATGGTGATAAAGGACGTTAGCGATATGGTCGGCTACTTCAATGAACTACTTATTAATTTATTTGACAAACACGCGCCACTGAGAAGAATCCTCATAAAACACAAACCGCGACCATGGCTAACTGACGTAATTAGGCTGATGATGTCATTAAGGGACAATGCGTGGAGAAAGGCTCTATCGACAAAACTAGAACGTGATAAACAACAATTAAGAGATTTACGTAACTTAGTTAATAGCTCCATAAAAAAAGAAAAGGTAGCCTATTTTTCATACTTTGTAAATAATAATGTTAACAATCCAAATAAGATGTGGAAAAATTTAAAGTAAGTTTCTGATATAGGTAAGCCCTCTCAACAATGCATACCACAACACTTAAACGATGCCAATAAAATTAATGATTTTTTTCTTGATACACCCGGAAATCCAACAGTAGATAAGGATACTCTTAACTTCTTTAAATCTAACAGATATGGTACCAAAAATGAATTCAGTTTAGAGGGATTCACAGAAAGTTATACTTACAAAATCATTACTGCAATGAATTCAAATGCGTCAGGTCATGATGGTAAAAATGTGAAAATGATTCAAAAGACTTTATCGGCTACTTTGCCAGTAATTACTCACATTATAAATAATTCTATAAGCTCCAATGTGTTCCCGTCTTCTTGGAAAATAGCTAGAATTAAACCTATCCCTAAAAGCAGTACAATAGAACAATTTAAAGATTTGCGGCCGATAAGTATTTTACCGATGCTATCTAAAATCCTGGAAGGATTAGTATGCCGACAGTTGACGGATTACATTGAGTCAGAAAAGATCCTTCCTGTAGTCCAATCTGGTTTCCGTGGTGGTCATGGCACAGAAACAGCTCTCTCTCTCTTTTATCTTTTATCTCCTTTAAATGTCTATGTAGTTATATCAATCACTTCACTTCACTTTATTTTATATCAGAAACTGCTGTTTTTTGTTTGCTGGTTCCTTGAATTAAATTTTCTTACGTCTCTGCTTTATTTTATTTTTTATTTATTTAATTTAATGTATAATATTGTTTAGTTTATTCCTTCATATTGTCGTAGTTTTAGTTTTAGTTTTAGTTTCAGTCCCAGTTATTGTTTTAGTTTTAGTCTTAGTGGTAGTATCTACCAAGTTAGTTTTAGTTTTCTTAATTTTAGTCAGGGACTGTCTGAAAACCAGCGCTGCAAGCTAGCACTGTGCTAGCTTGTAGCAAACGCTGAGACTGTTCCCTTTTTTGCCTTATATACCTACTTACGCATTCGCTTTCCTCAGTATTGTTTTTTTTTTCTTTAGGCAAAATAAACAATTTCTATTTCTATTTCTATTTCTTTTTCTATTTATTTCAATGTTACTCCACACACTCCTCAAAGACCTCATTTTTACAGCTTTTACTCTGCTTTCTTATACCATATCCAACATTCGCTCCCATACATCAATGTCGGACTCAACACCCCATTCTGAATTGCCAAACGTGTATTTTGGGACACCGTTTGGCTACTTATCAAGGAGTGCAGTGCCCCATTGATTAAATTGCCCGCACTCACTCTACTTTCAATATTACCTTCACATTTCCGATCTCTTGTATATCATGTCATATCATACTACCCAAGTATATAAACTCATTCACTTGTTCCACTTGTTCATCATCAATCATAATTAAGCATTCAGTTACTTATTTATCCTTTTCTAAAACCATGACCTTCGTTTTAATGACATTCACTTTCATTCCCTTCTTCTTAAGGGATTCATTCATGAGAGTTACCATCTCCTGCAGCTCAAGAATTACTTGCTCATCGGCTTATAAGCGGCACTTGATGGGAGAGTTACTTATGTAACACTCCCATTTGCATCCCACAATCACGCTCTTTCAAATAATTCAAACAACTATCCATGAACAGATTGAACAACGGTGGTATCACACCACGGTCGATGCTACACAGCCCTGTCTCACACCACGCATGCATTGGAGTCTTCGTACAAGGACTTCAGTGAACGAATCATTTGTCTGTCCACTCCATACACGGATAGTGCATATGGTAAATGAATACTCCATTATGGTGGAGATAGGCCGCTAATAGAACTATGTGGAAGGACATGATGAAGGAATCAATTGCTCACGATGATAGATTAGGAGCGGGTAATTCAGAAAAGCCCTACTTTCTCTAAAATCACCCAGATAAAGCTTGGTCGGCGAGGGTGGTCATGACATAACCTTGCTGTGCAGAATGTAAAGCTAAAGGCCTACTATGTCCTGGAAAGGACTTAAAGAACTTAATTTATTTATTTAATTTATTATATAATACAATTAAAACAATCACTTTTATACAATATTGTGCATTTATTATAATGCAAATTATTGTCAAATGTTTATTTTATTATGGCATAAAAAATATGTATAATTAAAAAGATAAGTTGAATAATCTAAATCGCATGCTGATATACCGATATATCTAAAAAATAAATCACAAACCATGATTTTAGGAACCAAACAAAAATACCTTGTTAAAAATACCCATTGCTCCTGCATCACTCAGATAAGGGTAAACAAACCTTGGGTTTATTTTTGACAACCAGCAGTCTTGGTCTCCACATGTCAGCGAGGACAGCAGACGGGTCTTTAAATCTTTTAACTACCGCAGGCGTCTGCAGTACTTTTTGCCACGGCAGATCAAAAGTCAACCTTGCTCAGACCCTTCTCCTGCCGCTAATCGACTACGCCAATGTCTGTTAGGCGAGCGCACGTGAATATCTACTGAACTAACTCGAATGACTTCAGAACTTCAGAATCTCGGGGTTCGGTTTATCTACGGGTTGCGCAAATTCGACCATGTTTCTCAATATTGCAAAGAGTTGCTCTCTTCTCACTTGCATCTCACTCTTAGCCATTTTAAGGCATAGCCGAGATCGCATATGAGCACTCCTTCAGGTTGCAGGTGGTCCGTCTGTGGAACGCACTTCTTTGCAATATAAGAGACAGTCCCACTCTTGTCTCTTTCAAAAACTGGGTAAAAGAGCACTTCCTGTCTCTTTGGTGATAGTTACAGTATGTATATTATTATTATATGTAAACTATATGTATTATGTACATGTATGTATTAGTACTTATTTAATAGTATATACGTTTTTTATTTTTCGTATTTCATAGATATTTGATATAGTTTATTTTATTTTATTACAGATGAGATATTAAATATTGCGCACCTACTCTTTCATGATTCATATTCATATCATGCCTTGTTTTGCAGAAATAAATCTCTTAAGATAAGCTCGCCTTTATACATATGTTAACTCTTAATTAATTATGATTAATTATTAATTATGAACTTAAAGACCTGTTGTAAGAGGTGGCACAAGCCATCGAGGGCAGTCGACGAGTACTTGCTACTTTTCACCCTCTCAGGAGACTTCAATACTTTTTGCCTCGATAGACCAAAACCGCTCAGTCGCCTCTTCTACCCTTCATCGATTATGCTGATGTCTGCTGGGGCAGTGCTAACGAAGAATTACAGAACAAACTCGAACGACTTAAAAATCTCAGGATTCGGTTTATCTTCGGGCTGCGTAAATACTACCATGTATCACAGCATCGCAAAGAGTTGAAGTGGCTTCCGATCCGTCTACGTCGGGATTCTCACATCCTCAACTTCCTTTACAACATTTTACGGAATCCACGCTATCCAACCTTAATACGAGACCGTTTTCAATTTGTTTCTTCCAGCAGGCCTCGGAGGACCCACGCGGTGTCCATGCTCATGGCTCCACAACATAACACCGCATCCTACGAGCACGGGTTTAGACTCTGGGCTATTCTATTGTGGAATGAACTCCTACTCGATAGTCCTACTCTCGATATCTTTAAAAGTCGCGTGAAGAAGCATTTCCTGTATCTTTAGAAATATAGGTAGTATGTATGAATTTATTAGTTTATTTCATATTTATTTATATTAAGGATGTATATCTTATGTATGTAGTTTATTGAGTTGTAATTAGGGTTTGTTTTATACATACCAGGGCGGAGTGATAAGTATGGTAAAAATCAATTTTAGAATAAAATTATCGCGAATTTTATGAAACCTCCTTGTCCACAACTCCTTTGGAGGACTAAAATTAGATTTTCAGCCAGTACTACCGGTTAGTTTTTTTTTTACAGACTAGAGAAAACCAACTGAACGCATTTTCGCAAAGATGGAGAAAAGTGAATTTCGTGTGTTGATTAAACATTATTTTTTGCGCAAAAAAACGATTACGGAAACAAAACAAAGACTTGATAAATATTATGGGGACTCCGCTCCGTCGATTAAAATTATTCATAAGTGGTTTACTGATTTTCGCTGTGGCCATACTAGTACAAGTGATGCTGAACGTCCAGGACGCCCTGTTGAGGTCACTACTCCAGAGATGATCGCTAAAATACATGACATAGTGTTGAACGACCGAAGAATGAAAGTGAGCGAGATAGTTGAGACAGTAGGCATCTCAGACGAACGGGTGCGAAATATCTTACACCAACATTTGCATATGAAGAAGCTCTCCGCGCGATGGGTGCCGCGTTTACTGACTGTTGATCAAAAACGCATGCGTGTGACTACTTCGGAGGCAGGTTTAGCATTGTTTCAACAGGATAAAGCTGAATTTTTGCATCGTTTCATAACACTTGACGAAACATGGATCCACCACTATACACCAGAAACCAAGCAGCAATCAAAACAGTGGATTGCTGCGGGCTAACCAGCTCCGAAGAAGGCCAAAGCAGTTTTATCGGCCAATAAAGTGATGGATACAGTTTTATGGGATGCACGTGGGATAATCCATATTGACTACCTAGAGAAGGGTAAAACGATAAATGGCGAATATTATGCCAATTTATTCGATCAATTTGACAAAAATTTACCTGAGAAGCGACCGCACTTGGCTAAGAAGAAAATCCTCTTCCACCAAGACAACGCACGAGTATTGCCATGCGCCTGCGCTATTGCCATGGCCAAATTCCATGAGTTGCGATACGAGTTGCTTTCTCACCCACCATATTCACCAGATTTAGCCCCTTGCGACTATTTTCTGTTTGCAAATTTAAAAAAATGGCTCGGTGGAAAAAGATTTAGCTCCAACGAAGAGATCATACACGAAACCAATGCCTATTTTGAAGGGTTGCCTAAATAATATTCATTATTTAATTTTTACCAGACTTTTCACCTCGTAGGTCTACCCGTGCTCAGCTATTAACCTTTCCCATTTTGACATGGTTTGCTGGAAGTGATCTCTTGATAGAGATAAGCTCGCCTTTGTACACTATTTTAATGTTTATCTTTTTATTTTAATTATGTGTCTGCAATAAATAAATTACCCCTGAAAATTAACATGAAAAATTTCATTTCCGCGACGTGAATTTATTAATTTTTAGAAATCTAGTTCTGGAGCCGCTCACCGCGCCCCCTTGCGGTTGGGAACTCGTGGCCTGAAAGCGTAGTGATTATTTTTTTATTCGCGAACTCCATACCCCTAATAATTTTGGAGAAATGGCCCATTATGCCTTATTTATCGCCTAAACTCGGCGAGAGTTAGCATTTTAGTCTCAATTATTCTTTCTACTAAACACGAATTTGTCGTTTCTCAAGAAAATGACGGTGCTCACAGAGGATAATTTCTTTAGAAACCAGCTATTCAAAAACCTACCGACTTACCAAAAGATGTATAGGTACTTAAGATAGCTTACCTCTTGAAAACTGCTCTATTGACAAATTATTTAGCAACTAAAGTACATATTTTTATTCGAGTACCCCTTAACGTAATTGGGGCTTAGCCAGTTATCTCATTAGCTCTAGTTTAACGTCTTGAGTTCCTTAGCTAGGATTCGATCCCGTACCGGAAGCATGATAACCCTCGCCCTTAGAAATAACCATCTTATTCTCACCGCGAAAAGTTGGAAGATTTTGAGCTCGGAAGAAACTCTGCAAATGACACCACAGGGACAGAAGTGCTGCTATCTTGGGAAGTAGGTTGGGAAATTTAAAAAAGTTTCAATGACTAATCTCTCCGTATCCATGTTCGTCTTACTGATAAATAAAGATGTGAAGTTTAGATAGTTTCGAGCCTCGGCGAATGTCCATTAGTTAGTAAAAGTACCATCTAATGATAACTACTTAAACATGAGCCACTAACTTGTCACTGATATTCATATTATTTATTGTACAAAAAATATAAAGGTACAGACAGTTTCAAGAAACGCTATAAGAAAAAGTGAGCTTATCCACAAAAAGAGAGATTTCTTCCAGCAAACCTAGGCAAGACTGGAGAGTTTATACAACAGGACGGTACTGGTGCGCAATGAAACGGTATAAATAAGTACGAAAATTACATTAAAATTCATCGTTTTAAGTCTTAGTTACTTTCTATTTTGCTTAAAATCCGTGTAAGATCCTTATGTGATTCTGTTACAGCAAATAAGCCGTGACGTGAGCATGAAATATGTTTTTATTTCATTGATTTCCATGTTTTTCATACCAACAAATGATTGGGTTAAATTGTTAATAACGGCATACTCACCAGTTTCCACAAGCACACAAGAAAGTAAACATCCTGGGCTTACTTTCTTAAAATCGTACAGAAAGTGGATGTGAATTAAAAAGTCCCGCAGAAATCTCAGAACAGAGCAAAAAAAAGCAAATATATTACATATACAATAACCACGTACGAGAATAACGCAACTCTACACAATGTGACACAGATACGCGTCCTACAAATAAGATAAGAGTTCCCACATGCGCGTCAGCAGCAGTCGACGGCAGGCCAAAAACGTTTCAGCAGCATTCGACAGCACCTGCCGGCGGCTGCTGCCGACGCGCTATTAAACTCTTCGACAGCAGTTGACAGAAGGTTCAAAACGTGTCGTCAGCAAAATTAGACGCGTCGACAGCAGACTTCGCGCGTTAACGCGTCTAATTTTGCTGTCGACACGTTTTAAGTCTTCCGTCGACGCGTATGCAGCTCATGTGAAAGAGCTCTAAGTCGTCTTTTCTCACACAGCCTACATTTAACCACTTTACTTTTCTCGCCATTCAGAGCATTTTCTACCCCCCTGTAACTTTGTTGTGGATAAAGCTATAAGACTGATTTTTTTGGTGGTAAAGAGGACCTCATATAACTTGGTAAATATTGCTTTCCTATGAAATTGGCGAATTTTTCTTCCAGATTCAGGAGTTCATAATTCGAGTAATTCAATAGCTATTTCCAGGTTTTTTTTATTGTTCTAAAATTAATTTCAATATTTTACATCTTCTTATTAAATTTTCTTTTAATTTTCAGTTTGATAACTAAAATGTTATCTTCAAAATCAGTGCCTCCTAAATGTCATCCATTTTCATGATAATATTCGTAATATTTTTTTACAGCTGACACTTTTCAAAAATTATATAAAATTTTCTGTTAGCTAAATGTTGTCCCATTCAGACACACAAAGTTTATAAAATTAGGATCTGTTATTCCTAAAAAAAATACATAAATGTTTGCACTGAAAATTGAGTTAACTTCAATTTCTCAATGTACTGGAACTGCATCTACTTAGCTGTAGTTTCTAATGTAAGAAACTACAGCTAAGTAGATGCAGTTCCGTAATTGTTCGCACTTACTTACTAACACACACACTGATAATCAAAATTCTAAGGTACTTCCGTAGACCCACACACTTCAAATATTGAACAAGACCTAAACCTACAATGCTAGGGAAAACATTTCCCAATGATCTCTTTTAATCCTGATTTGCGATGCGATACATATACGTATATTGTAGATTGTACATTTATTTATCACTAATAGGTACACTGCCGAAATAGATAGATAAGTACGTAAATAGTGGATATAGGTAAGTTATACTCTTTTTAATAGAATATTGAGTCGTTGGTATGCCATAAGTCGACTGAGGTAGCGCATTGAAATGAAAATTTCTACTTGTGACCATCGTGGCGAACCTTATTATTTATTTTTTTACTTTATTCAGGTTCAGGATAAACAGCCTCACAATATATGTAAAATACGAATTAATTGTTCTATTTAACATTCGGCCAGTAACAGTTATCCACTTATAACAACTTTATAAATTGGTAGGTAAAATGTTATGAAAAATGACAAAAATCTAGATAAGATGAACAGTGAGCAATGAGTATAAATAAGAAACAATAACACCTCTGACAGTTGAATTGTTGGGTAGTTTACATTAAGATTTTATACTGTGAGGGATGATGAATGTAATATGGGGAGGATAAAATGTTTAAGTTTACATATATATATTTTTTGACTAATAGTAAATAGATATGCAATAAATATACGAATTTGAATACCTAGTTAATCAGAATATAATATCTATGTATGTTTGACTAAGTATTTGTAAGGGTATGTGTGTGTGAGTTGAGAGTGTGTGTGTCTGGTTATTGTGGGTATGTGGAGTGTGTGTGTGGTGTGTTTGGTGTGTGTGTGTGTGTGTGTGTGAGAGAGAGAGAGAGAGAGAGAGAGCAAGAGAACGAGAAAGACTTTAACATCCGTATCCCTACTTAATATTATAAATGCGGAAATGTGTAATTGCTTGGCTGTCTGTGGAACATAGGTAGAGTTTTAGTTTACACGTCAGATCGGCCAAACCGATTTTGATGAAGTGAAATTTGTCATAGACATAGGGTCTCAACCAGCCTGTCCTTCCTAGGGTTGAGAGGTTCCGCATTACCACGGTAAAAAGTATTTTACCGTGGTAATGCGGGAAAATATATCTCATTCCCAAGGGAAAAACTACTTATACTTATAGCGCGGGCGTAGCCCTACTAGTCATTAGGGTTAAGCATTTTTTTAATGTGTTCTTGAAATACTTTCTTAGACACAGTAAAATGATCGCAGTCTGAAAATGTATTATTGTATCTCCTACTATTCTGGTTTTACCGTAGTTTGTGGCGTGATAAGGGACGGTAAACAGATAAGTACATCGAGTGCGGCGTGTGGGCACAGAGTACAAGATTTGCTCAAGCAACTCTGGACAGTATAGTCGCCCCCGTATAATGTCATAAAACAAGCCCATGTCCATTAGATCGCGAAGGTTTTCGAGTGTAAGAAGTTGGTATTTGCGGCAGTTTTCATAATAGATGTCAGCATAGAGTTTAAATTTAAAATTAATATTTTTCAGAACTTTTTTGGTAAACGCTCAATACAAAGTGCCTTATGAATAGCTAAGAAGGCGACCATACTTGACAGCTGTATTCAAGAATACTACGCACATACGCAATATATACAAATTTTAAACTAACAGGACTCTTAGATGGTTGGCACGTGCGAAGTACAAAACCCAAATAACGATAAGCCTTATTGGTGATGGAAGTTATATGGGCTGAGAATTCCATTTTGCTATCCAACAGGACTCCTAAATCTTTAACCGTTTGGACTCTTTCCATCTCAGTGTTGGCAAGTTTATACCTAAATATTACGGGATTATTTTTGCTGGTGAAGCTACTACAATGACATTTTCCGATGCTCATTTTGATCATGTTTCTATTATTTTGTTATTTAGATCTTGTTGCAAAAGTTCACAATCAGCAACGGAACGCACTCTAAGTAAAACTTTTTTGTCTACTGCTTATAATACTGGTGTTGGAAAATTTCTATACTGTTATTAAAATCAAAGATGTATGCATTATAAAACAGTGGCCCGAAGTGAGACCCCTGTGTGACACCGGAGGGTATTGGATGTAATCAGACTTGAAACCTCCTAAAACAACAGCCTGAGATCGGTTGCTCACATAAGATTTAGCCCAGCGCGATAAATCTCTGTGTATGCCCAAATTGTTTAGTTTACGTGACGTTTGACGTAATCCACACAGTCAAACGCTGTTTCGAAGTCTGTGTAGATCACGGCCACCTGTCCCCCTTTCTCCATATTATTAAGAACGTAATCAGAAAACATAGATAGATTGGAAGTAGTGCAGCGGCCTCTAAGAAAACCATGCTGTGTACTCGGTATGCATCTTACAATAAACGGATATCTAGTATTATGTATGATTTTTTCAAAGACTTTACTGAGGGTGTTTAAAATAGATAAAGAGCGATAGTTATCTATACAACTTTTCGAGCCCTTTTTATGTCTAGGGGTTATGTGCGCTTTTTCCCAGATGGATGGAAAAACACATTCATTTAATGACTTATTAAATAGTATAGCGACAGGCAAAGAAAGAGACTTGCACTTGAGGACAAGAAAATTGAGGGGATGCCATCGCAGCCAGGTCCCTTAGATTTATCTGAAGATTTAAGAATATTTTCTACAGTACCTTTATCAATTTTTTATTCGGCAACAATATAATTATTTTCAAAATCAGTATCCAACACGTAACATAGTATCATAGTCACTATCGTCAGAGTTGGGTGTTACAAATACGCTTTTTAAGAACTTGGTAAAGGTTTACAAATTAAATCGCCATATTTAAATTCAACCATATCATAAGTAAACTTCTTGGGATAATTTGAAGTTCCTCTTTTTGACTTGACATATTTCCAAAAATACCCCTAGGTGAGTATCTAATTGACTTTTCAGTGTCATTAGTAAGGTATTCAAAACATTTATTCTGAACACGATGGCACCTGGAACGAAGCAGAGAAAACTCATCGTAGTCTCTGGGATTGCCCGTGGCTTTCCATTTTCGATTTATCTTAAATTTCTCACGAATTACTTAATTAAAGGTATTGAAAACCAAACAGGATAATGACTTTTTTTTACGAAAATGAGATATAGGAACGTGCAACACGAAACAGTAGTGTTAATTCTCGTAAAATAATTTTACCGCGTCTTTAATGTTTGTAGCTTTAATATATTCTTTCCCATCCATTGATTTTTTCGTAATCACATTTATAAAAGTCAAAACGTGGTTTCCGATGCTTAGTTAATGATTCTAAATTTATATCTAAAATGTTTACAATTAATGGGGGATGGTAAATATCTTCCTTTGATAAGAAACATATGGTTTTATTTATGCTTAAACAAAGATTACTAAAACACAAATCAAGTGTGTTCCCTTTATTATTAAGTAGACAGTTATATTGTTGTAGTCCTAAGAAACTCATATCCTCAACAAAAGAAGTAACTAAGTCCTGCAAGATTGTAGAACCTTGATGCACGTTATGTTCCCCATCGCTCCATCGGATGTAAGGCAGATTAAAATCACCTAATAACAGGATATTATCCGACGAAAATTGGTCGGATAGTGACGATTGATTAGCAATAACTTCATCGATACGACCCGTGAGGAGACCTGGGTCAGGTGGTATATATGCTATAAATATATGTAAGTCGATAGTGCTTCCGTGCGCACTCGCCGGTATAGCAGAGCGACTCGCAGGAGACGCACGACCACACAGAGCGTAGCTCGGACCAAGACAGTACGAAAAATTGTAACGGCGTCACGGTCGGTCACGTTCCGATTTGTGGTGTATAGACACAATATTAGGAAAGTTGATCTACGGATAACTCTCAAATACCCGGTGACTTTTAATCGGTGATTAGGAGTAGAAATAAAATATATCTAGCTAAAATTTTACTTAAGGGGCGAGGTCTCACGTAATTAGCTCATGTTTAATTAATAAAAAGTTGAAACATAATTAGATAGGCATATTAATTTTTGTCTTTGCCGTTAAATTATGAAAGAGGATGTAAGCTCACAGATACACATAAGTAGCGTGACTTGGAATTTAAGATCTTGATTTTAATTTATAAGTAATAAACTACCTAATCATAGAAAAAGTTATGAATTAGTTAGGGGGGGGGGGTAACCAAATGACATTACGAATAGTAATCTAATGACATTACGAATAGTAATCTGGACATTACGAATAGCAAAATAACCAAATCGGATCGTTTTTCAAATATAGGAAGCGGGCAGTTTCACTGTGCGTCGCGCGTCGCTACAAAGTTACGTCAGTCGAATGGTTGATTTTCGTTTCAGGATTTTTTCGAGAACAATATTTTATAGATAATCAATTTAAATCCAATAGTAATTGAAAATATAATATTTACTTGTGATACGACACTCCCTGTTTTTGTGTTTTGCGATTTGGGTATGATTGACACCTTTTTACGTCGCAGGTCACCATTTTTGTTTTTGCTGCCGATATGTCAATCGGCTGTCACCGTCCAAGCGCGACTGATTGCAAACAGTCCAATTTTCCCGATTTTGTACTGTTTTTGTAGCGACACTTTCAAGCGCTCCGTGCCCTGTCCCTACTATTCAAGTCTGTGGATAATTATAAACATTTAGTGCGCAGTCCTCGGAAATTTTGATAATAGATGCATATTGAGCTTGAATCTATTAAATTAGCCATTGTAAATAAGTAAAAATAATTTAGAAAAACAATTATTTTTATACACATGAAGCAGGAATGTAAAAAGTGTGCGCCCGTTATATGCCGTGAAAATGATTATTATAAAGCGTGAGTTACTATGTTGTGTAATGTAATGATTATATTATAAATCGTGAGTAAGGATATTGTGTAATGTAATGATTGTGTTATAAAACGTTAGTAAGGATATTGTGTCATGAAAATATTATTTTTGATTTTTATATAGTTTCTTTGCTCTCGATGTGATTGTTGTGGATTGTAAAATAAATTATGGTAATAATGTCGGACAATATGGGTTTTAATGCATTTTCCATCACAAAATTTATTAAATAATAGTAAAATTATAACATACAACTTGTTTGTATACGGATATAAAGTGTCAGTGGAGTAAGTTTGTGCAGCAAAACAGTGATGGTAGTATTTAGAAGCTTGTACTCTATGAAAAATAATTCAGATAGACCCAAGAAGCGAAATTGTAATAGTAACTTTAGTTTATTCAGGTCGTCGACTGTTTTTATAAGAATTTTCGGAGCGGAGTCAGACTTCCTGGTGAATATTTTGCAGCTACTTACCCAGACTGAATGATAGTTGGCCGTCTTAGCTTTATCTTTCGATTGCTTCAAAAGCGCCTTATTCGCGGGGGTGAGATGCTCATTGACGTAGACATTGCGTGATTCACCAGGAAGCCCCAATTCGATTGACGTGATGGCTTTTTGCCTACGTACTCCGGATATAATGGAGTCTTTAAGAGAAGTTTCTTTCAATTGAACGACAATGTTTTTTGGCCTACCAGCTACATGCTTGGTCGTACACGGTGTGCTTGAGTAATGTCACTACTAATTTACCCTTACATATAAGTTAACGCTGATCTACCGCTAACGAAAGTAAAAGGAAGTCTACTTTTACCACCAACTAAAACTACCCCCTATGGTTCCGAGGCTTACAAAAATGTTCGTTCAGTAGGATCCGGAGATCATTCTGGGAAACCGATGAAAAGTTTACGAAAACTCCGTAAAGACGGTCATTATAAAGTGTTCCTTCGTAATATTCAGTCTTGTGGAGTATCTAGTAATTGTCTATTTATGCAACATTCTATACTCGTATTATAAAGAGCGCTAATATAAGGTAATATACGCCTACGCCCGAAGATGGTTTGCCATTGACGCCTTAACATAATACAAAATAAAAGGAATTGAAATTTACCAATCAGAAAAATAATTAGTTATTTCGGTTCGAGATAAATTAAAAGACGTTGTCAGGGGACCCACTGCACAGTATAGTCATCGACAATCTCAAAGGCAAGGCAAGGATAGCACTTAGCCACTAGTTTTAGATCACAATCAAGGACTTTTTAGGGATCCATACCCGAAGGGTGCCAAAAGAGACCCTATTACAAAGCCTCCACTGTCCAACTGTCCATCCGTCTGTCTATCTGTCACCGGGCTCTACCCGATCAACCGAAATAGGTAGAGAGCTGAAATGTTAGTGTAGTTAGTATAGTGTATTTCTATAGTTAGTATAGTGTATTTCTATAGTTAGTATAGTGTATTTCTTATGCCGCTATAACAACAAATAATGCAACATACTGGTTTTTAAGAATTAATAGTTGTACCCATACAAGAGATTATTTGTTTGGCATTTTTTTTAGCCATTTTGTTTTAAACAAACATAAACATAAACATTTACATACAAGCACATACATTGCTTCTGGCCCCACACTAGGATACCCTGTGTCGTGGTAACCAGAAACAGCGACGTCACACACATATAAACATCCAAGACCTGGGGATTTTATTTGTTTGTTGGTGAACTCAACTGGACTCTCTCGAGCTTTTCGGACAAGATCTTTATTTGGTATTAAATTTTGTGCTTAGTGCAAATATTCATTGTATAATGACAATTCATTCGAATATAAAATAATATAAAGATTTTTTCTCATTTTTAGGGTTCCGTATCCGAAGGGTTCCAAACGGGACCCTATTACTAAGACTCCGCTGTCCGTCCGTCCGTCCGTCCGTCCGTCTGTCACCAGGCTGTATCTCAAGAACCTAGCTAGCTAGAGAGTTGAAATTTTCACAGATTATGTATTTATGTTGCCGCTATAACAACAGATACTAAAAAACAGGATAAAAGAAATATTTAAGGGGGCTCCCGTACAACAATTCTTTCAATACCACATACAAACTTATGGATGCACCTGGTTACGTACATGGAGTGTGAAAGTAACCGCACCAATAACTTTGTAAATAATATTTTGCTGTGTAAAATCCAAACTATTCACTCCACACCATCGCTTCCATTGAACGGTGGTACGGAACCCTTCGTGCGCGATTTAGACTCGCACTTGACCGGTTTTTGATTTTATTTCTATAAATAAGTTACATAATTCCTGTCCACTTCCGGTTTCAATTAGCAAAGAGTTTCATTAACCTGAGTACATAGATCAATACTTACAATGTATGGCCTTGAATGTAGTCCTATCTAGTATTTATATTTTGTTTCATAAAATTAAAAAGATATACTCGTACAAAACACCGTCGTTTAACGTTTTTCCGAGTACAATGGTATGACGTCTTACTCGCACTTGACCGGTTTTATTTTAATGTAGTGCGAATATTTGCTTCCTCTATATATTAGCCATACGGAATGAGATGACCCGCAACAATTTCATTCTTCCGTGGGAAACAGCAAGCACGTGGGTATTGCACTCATATTTCACGTGTGATAAATGAAAAGTCCGGTTACGAACAGTGACTGCTACTTCATCGCGTGTCGGGGACATTGCGGACTCATATGCGGTGTCGTGGTAAGACTGGCTATTCGACTTGTTGCTACAATATGGCACTATTAAATACGCGGCCAGTAGACTGATCACCAGCCCGATGGTCCAGCGATACCATCAAGTCGACGGGATCTCGCTGGATGTAGTTTCCATGATTATGAGGATTAGCGTTATAAATAAGAAGCCTAGGCCTAGCAGTGGGCATTATGATGATGATAATGATTAATTAAGTACATTAATTATATCTCTGAGTACTTTTGATATACGAGTCACGTCAGAAGTTACCAGAAATTTTGTTAGTAAGATAACGATAGATATTTTTAATTTCCACGCAACAAGGTAGCTAGAAGAAGAAGTAACTAGCAAGGTAAGTAGAGGTCAGAAACCATCTGCTCGTATGCCTGTGCTACTTGTCTCTGTATAATATTCTCCTGGGTTCGTTCTGGGACCGGGCGAGTTAAGCTCCTCCCGATCTGTAGCAGAGTACGGGAAATGAAAATCAGCGGCGCACATCCTTTCAGCGGGCGTCGGCAAATTGGAAAAGCAACACCTGCGTTAGTCTCTGTTCGGTCTTTTTGCGACAACCCCCGCGGTCGGATTTCCTCCGCGTGTTTTATAGGCGCTGCCCATGGAGCTTTCAGAATGTAGAAGCCATCGCTGCCGAAATGTTTTAAACACCTTTATTTTTCGTGAAATCGTAATACATTATTATCATTTTGGGCTGTTATGTAACTTCTATGCTTGTTGCGATGAAAATGAATTTGCGTCATGAAATTTGCTAAGAATATGTAAATATCTACAGAAATAAAAAAATATTGATTGATGGTTTGATTGGACGAAAGCTTGCAATCACGCAACGAAATGGGAGAAGGAACTTTTACTGAAGATTTAGTGTCAGGTTTATAATCAATGTTTCTGATTCAGACAGCGAAAGCGATTGTGCTGGTACACATCTATGTAATTTGATTGTATGTACATTTTTTTTTCTACTATCAGGTAAGTAGTGTTTGTATTTGATTGTGTTTCTTTGTAGGTGCCTTGATCCCCGCAACAAAGGACCGAGTTTTTGTGTACAGGTGAATTCAGAAGACGCATCCAGTCCTAACGTGCCGAGGCGCCGCCCGCCCGCCCGATCCGCCGAAACGATTATGAAGATTTTATTTGGAAAACAAAGGACGGGAAACTGCGGTGATGGCATTGGGACGAATACCATTGCCGTTCTGTAGGCGTGTGTATGTGTGCGTTTTTGCTTTAGAAACTTGAGCTGACATGACAAAAATAAGTACATCTTATCAAATTGATAAACGTCCTGATACTAAGTGTGAATTACTACTAAGGATGATAAAATCACCTAGGCTATTAACTATTTACGATAAGAAATATATCTAGCTGCACCAGGATGCATACTAATTTAGTTGAAGTGTGTGAAGATGTTAAAGATTTCACAGAACTAAGGACCAATCCCTGAAATCGCAATGTTATCGAGTTTTAATTGAAAATCTTAATTAAAATGTTGTAAACTAAAGCAAAAGTAATCAGCAAACTCAAACAAAGCACCTCTAAAGACGAATCCAATCTATCCGGGTCTTATGTTGGCACATTACCCGCCGCGCCACATTATTACTGACAACAATGAGAAGAGAAGCGAACCAAAACTAAACCAAACATCTAAGTACAGCGCAGTTGTATAGGTAGTAACTCACTACAGGCACTGAGTGTGTTACAACCCAATCAAATTACGTAAGTATACATCAACTGCCAAGAAGCAATTGATAATTATTTTAAATCCAGCTAGATAGATTTGTAAATGTGACCTGTAGGTCATATCAGATTTTGGCTTGATGTATGTAGATGACTCGGGAAATTGTTGAGTATACTTTCCTCGAGTCATCTACGTTTAGGAAATGGGATTGAAACACACTAAAACTAACAATTTTAGTGTGTTTCAATCCCATTCCATTAATGCAACAGCCTTTCATCTTCATCTTGAACCTGTCAGGTGAACAGTACAGAGCATTTGAATTATCATGGTTACGCCATTCAACTCTGTACTGCCGGACCTCTGGTGGTGAACGCAGAGGGCAATGGGTTAACTCAGTATGTTTGAGTTATTGCGTCATCGATGAGTTACATGACCCATATGTATTCGCGTTACATATAAGATTTACTATGGAACTGGATTACTCAAATTATCTGAACATGCTGAGAACAGATTAATTAAGCCGGATTTTGTATCCTAGCTGTTACGCGTAATAAAATTTACTTCGGTTGTCAAGAAACTACTGATTATTCGGCTACATTGTGCAAGATGTGATTAATCTTTGTTTAATTATAGCAGTATTTAAGGTGGTTTACTGAGTTATGACTAAGTGCCAATAGTATGAGGGCAACTTTGATAACCATATACAGATTAACATGGAGCTGTCAAAGTTGTTCCGTTTTTTTTTGTATTGACTCGCCTTCGTACTGGTGGGACAGTCTCTAAATGTCACTCATTCGCAAAAATTACGTAAGATAAAAAGTCTGAGAGATGACGTACGGGTTAATTGAAATTATTTTTACCAATTAGCGTTTTATGAATGAAATGGCTAAAAGATCCTTAGGTTACATCTAGAATTATATTACTTAACATCTAGATACAATTGGATCGGTACATTATATTCAAATATAGCATGTGTAGCATGGGTACAAAATTGTGTGCTTTGTATAACCCAGCTTATGTATTAAACATGCAGAAATGCAGACCGTACATTATGCAAGGTTCATACAATTTGAAATCAAAGGGGCGATCATTACGAATATTAAAACCCGTGCTCCAGTTCACATATCAGTACGGCTGTTATACATCAACCACATACGAGTCCGGCCTGGGTTGCGTTCCAATATGGACCTACGAAGAGGGATACAATTATTAATCCATACGCACACTACTGAGTACTGAGTGAGTCCTGCGCTACCGGCCTCGGGGGGCATTCTGTTGCTCGGGGGTATTCTGTCGCTCGCGTCCGCTTAGCGGTCCGAAATGCTTACCTAACACAACCCAGCACGTGTCCCCTGGGTGGTGCTAAATGAACAACAACACTTCAGGGAAATAGGCGTTACTACAAAATCATAGATACGAATACAAATCCTCTTATATCGTGCCTTTTTTAGAGCCACATGACTAGAGATATTGGATCTTTAGTCCGAATCATGCAAATTAATATAAAAGGTATAAGTAAAGCCCAGTCAGACTATTTAAATATACTTTTGATTATGAATAAAATTGACGTAGTCAACATTCAAGAAACTCACACGAAAGACAATCTAGATCTTGAAAGAAGATGTCATCTATCTGCCTACACTCTTTTTGAAGCAGTCCACCACACTAAATATGGCATCGCTATTTTCGTTAAATCCAGCATAACGGGGGTTTAATTGCTGTGCTCAAGTGACAAAGCCTGTATGTTCAGAACAACAATCGAAGTAAATTATCTGAAAGTTGTAAATATCTACAAACCCCCAAGCATCACTGTCCATATGATATCCTGCCCTGCTATCCATATCCCCGCGTGTTCAATGGTGACTTCAACATCCAATCACACAGACTGGCGCTAGAACGACATAAATGAAGATGGGATCTGCCTGGTGCCGACGTGAACGACTAACACCACATCTTTGATGCTAAGGACCGGGGCACCTTCCTCTCAGCTAGATGGAAAAGAGATTACACTCCCGACTTAACATTTGTTTCTTAGGATCTGCTAGATCAGCCTCTATCTAGAAACTGCTCAGAATTATTCGCTTTTTCCAACAGTCAACATCGTCGAGTTGTACAAGATATATGCCGTAAAATGAGTCCATAAATCAAATGCTCTTACCGCGTTAGAAATTCAATCGCACAGACTGGATTAGTTTCCAGACTAAATAAGACTCTTGAACCAACACCAAGATTGGAGTTATTAAAACCGCAAAACTTGCCCAACCCTGAGGCTATCGTAAAGAGTTCATACCAGGTTGGAATGCGTGAGTGAGTGAGAACTTATTTAGGGACTATCAGAACAGAGGAAGTCAAGAAACCGGTGCAAAACTAAAGTCTCTCGGTAAGGACAGGTGGTCTAAGTGGGAATCTCAGACAACTGGCATGGACTTTAAACGTTCTAGCAGAAAGGCTTGGAAGACACGGAATAGACTAACAGGCAAACACAATCCCCCGAAAGGCTGCACGAACGTAAAGCCCGAAGCGAGTGCCACTCGAATGGTAGATGTCAACAGTGCCAAACGGGATAAAGCATTCACGAAAAAAGTCAAACAAGACCTTAAAGCCTTGAAAAAAAAGTGTCCTCAGTACTCCACATCTGTCCATAGCATTAATAATAGGAGAGAGGTGTCGGATGCCATCAAATCGCTAAAAAACAACAAGGCCACGGGCCCTGATAAAATGTACAACGAGTTCATCCACCACATGGGTTCAGTCGCAGTTAGTTGGCTTACAGCACTCTTCACAAACATCCTACACTCGAGTGTTTTGGCAGGTTGATCGATCAACCTGCCAAAACAGTTTAAACTAACTAAGGTGATCGCCGTTCTTAACCCCTCAGTTGCCACCGGCGTAAGCTAACGCCACTTTTCCGTTACAGGTTTTAAATTTTATTACCATGGCATAGGGTTCAAAATCGTAATCCGTCCCAAGTACCCTCGGTTTTTATTAAGTTAAACCAGGCAAGTCAAAGCATCTACCGGAAAAACCTATTGCTCTTTTAATTTGCTCATGTAAGCTCTAGAATATGTGATCCATACCAGAATCCAGCCATACCTGGACATGATTAAACCACCGGAGCAGGCTGGCTTAACCTCTTGAATACCACCGGCGTTAGATAACGGCACTTTTCCGTTACAGGTTTTAAATTATGTAACCATGGCATAAGGTTCAAAATAACAACCCTTCTTAATCGTGTCGGCGATTAGTTCCCAATTCTTAATTTTGCAAGTATGTATTTCTGCGGATTATCATCGGGATGAATTCTTCTTTTTGAAAATTCTTAATTTTACCAATTCTTAATTTTCCGAATGCCTTATTTTTCTAACTCTACATATTGCGAATTCAGATTCTTCACAGAAGAAAGTATAGTTAGATACATTTATGTATTGTATGTTTTTTATATAAGTGCCGTTATAGTGACCAATAAAAACAATAAATTTTCTTCATGGTGTAATGGTACACGAGATTCGGTACATTTGATACTTCATTCTGCGTGGTAGAGAGCTAGCCCAACGCCGCGCTGTTTTGAATACGAGAATCGGTTCAGATAACGTTTGGGGGTTTTGCGTAGCTTACTGGCAAAGTTAGCAAAAAAACAGAGCCGACGCGTGGGTTGGTTCGTGGAAGTTTTCAGGCCAAGTTTTTTTTGTCGCATTCCTGCGAGATGTGTAGAGATCAGAGCCGATTTGGCTGCGCGTTGAATAAAATTATGAATAACTAAGTAATGAAAGGTTATTATGGAACGGAGAAAGCTATTATGTTGATTGCAAATACACAATTGCG
The DNA here is from genome assembly GCA_949825045.1 of Argyresthia goedartella. Taxonomy (NCBI): domain Eukaryota; kingdom Metazoa; phylum Arthropoda; class Insecta; order Lepidoptera; family Argyresthiidae; genus Argyresthia; species Argyresthia goedartella. The sequence continues at coordinate 24,835,310 of OX463812.1, read as the reverse complement.
ATTGAGGTATGATATGGAGAGTCTGACACCGCTAGTTTGGATAGCATTCTAGTGGTCTTAGCTACGCGCCCTAGCGGTCGGGAATGCTTAATTAATCGCAACAAGCTTTTATTGGTCAGCGATCAAAAGATTCTGTGTATCGGCAGTACCAAAAATGATTTGAGTGATAACCTACGGTTGATCATAGTGAATATGCGTACACACAGTTTGTAGAACGGCGGATCTGCATGGCATGGTTGAAATTAGACCCTGTGTAGTTAGTGATAAGAAGCTTCGCTTGGGCAGAGCGTGTTCGCAAAGGACGCATATAATTACGAGAGCATGAGAGGGGAGGGCTTTCAGTCTCAGCGTCTAGCTACTGTGACAGTCGTCTTTCACGAGTTCTAAACAGTTTGTCTGCCGTGTTACGCGTCAGAACTATACGAATTTGTGATTGCGAAGTTTCAGTGGGTTTTCTTGAGTGTCTGAAGCGCCGAGATATACCTCGGTTCCTACCTTTATATCAACCAACCCCAAATTCCAAAACTATCCTTGGGTCGTTAGAAAAGAACTTGTAAGTCAAATATCTGAGTCTGAGTCTGGGCTTGGAGCGACCCTAAATTCCTTTTTCCTTCACCATAGGGTTCCTGGATTGGCTCTTAGGATATTCGCGGGCTAATCCTCTCCTCATTCCTTTCGAGTAGCGAGTTTTGAAATTCCCACACACACAGTCATTAAACATTCAAGCACATTCAAATCAAACTCAACCATTTTCGAGTGGTGTCGATAATGGACGTGGTATAACACTAGGTTTTAGACTAGGCTAGACAGGAGTTTAGTTGCGGCTAAACCTAGGTTGGCAGGGCATAGGGAGACTGTTTGATCGATGAGGTTCCGCGGATGGAAATAACAAATTCAGAACAAAGTTAAACCGGTGTCAACACAGATAACATATCCTGTTGATATTTTGACATTTGAGTGTTGTCGGGGACGCGCGAAGAGATCAATTTACAGTCTAAAGTTCATTGTTTAGGTCCGGGTAGGTGTTTTGCATTGCCTTGGGTCAGGTTGGATTCAAGTTGCATTTTTAAATTAAATGTAAATTTCGCTGGAGGTCTAATGTGTAAGCTGAGTCGGTATATATGATTTGGCTCGGCCCAGGACGTGCTGTGGCTAGTGGAATTCATAGTTCGGTATTTATCGAACTATGCACTTCGCTATGGTGTGGGTTAGATCTCCTAAAACAATAATGCTTACGTTTCGATAACATCCAGCTCAAATTGCGCAGAGTTGAAGGTTTCAAAACGTTACGGACCTTTTGAGGTAACCGCTAGTTCAGAACCCATTTCGGAAAATCAAATCGCAATTGTGTAAACCGGTCTTTTCGGATCGTTATTGCCGTGAACCAAATATATAATTGGAACCACCACAAGCCGCTACTAGCGAGCACATGAAATATCATTGAGTAATCACGTCGTAAAACTACGACGGATATCTATACGATATCACAAACAAATATTATAAACTGTGGTCGACCACTAAAACAAAAAGAAGTTCCAATGCGCTCATATATACAAAAACCAGATGGTGCCATCACATAAAATATAACAACGATCGTTCTGGCGCAATACACCGCTGACTGATGTGAATTACCGGCTCGCGGACATATATGCTTTCTCTGTCTAACTTGAAACTGTAACTTCCTGAACCAAACTTCGTTCGACTATTGTACGCCTAACGAATTTCTCAACGAACGAGGAATTCAGACTTATCATTCTTAACTTACAAATCTTACAGCTGAATCGGGTCCTCTCATTTTGGGATAGATAGAATAGACGATCATAGCTACTGATAGCGGCGGCTCGACCTTGGCCTGGTGCCGTTACAATGGATATATATTTATTTATTTTTGTCTCACAAATAGTTTTTTAACAAGTTTTCATTAGGTACCTACTACTTGTTATTACACAAAAAAAAAGTTAAAATAATAATGCTACTTAGTCAAAATAAAAATCCGATGGTTGCATGCAGTTGCAAGGGACAAAAAATTTAAGCTGTACTTATGTGCATAAAAAAGTTAGGTAGGTACCTACTTAAAACGACATAACTTATTCAAACACTCCTCCGGGGTGATTTCGCCTTTCAAAAGATCCTCTATGATTTTGCAAATTTTTGCATCTTTAACTATGAATTTTGATCGTCTCTTTCTCGGTTCCGTAAATACTTGGTTTTTTTTATAAGTTTTTCGAAATATATTGCTTCCCTTTTTAAAAAGTTTATGTATGCAAAAAGATTTGTCTTCCCAATCTTTTTGTTTAAACGGAAGTGCCACCCTTCGAGAGCGTTTGTTGTCCTGTGACGTTCATGAGAACAATTCCACTTATTGTACCCTAATTTAACAATCCACTGTTTTTCGAAATAAGACACAAATTTTTCTGTTACGGTATCGTTCGGTGCTTCGTTCAAAATGTGCAACCAAGCTTCTGGCATATAAAGAGTAGGCAGCAAAGCAAAATTTGAAGCCAGTCTTACTATTCTTTTGTGCTGTTTATCCTGTAACATTCCTATTTTCTTCGCATTCTTCCAGATTGCCTTTGAGAAGTGGTAGAAGCAACCTTTTATTCTTACGTCGGGATATACAGTTTGTACTGCATTCATTATTGCCGTTTCCCAGTCGCTTTTGAAGAAGGATATTGTCACATTTAATTTCTCTTTTAAAACACGAAACACTTCTGTGTACGTCGATTCCTTTTTGTCAGGCAATAAGCAAAAGAATATTGGAATGATTGTAGTAGCTTCTCTTGTACTACCGATGTCTACATGGATCGTAAAAAGCTGTTCAAACGGTTTTGGTACGCTTCTAAATGTACCATCGGCTAAATACAAATCGGTTTTACTTGTTAACTTCATGCACCCTGGACTGCCAAAAATAAAAAAATTGTCCTCACCTTCTCCTTCGTGCAAAAGAAAATTCCTGCTTAGTAATTTCGGAAAATTGACCTCTTGAACACTACTGAACTTTAATTTAGAGATACTTAGGACAGCTTTACGTGCCGAGTAGCAGGCGTCTTTTATTGAGTTGAATGGCGGAACTTCCGCGTTTTCACTTGAGTCAGAATCGCTGTCTAAACCCTTCATAGTCTCTTCGTATAATTCCGAAACAGGCTTCCATTCTGTGCGACAGCGATTTTTTAATGTCTCAACAGCAAGAGATACTTTATTTTTTAAAAATTCTGGTCGACACGTATGACTGCTTATTTTCTTTATTCATATGTATGACTGCGTAGAACCTCAGCCTCAGTCCTGGAGAAGGAACTGTGTGATGCCCACCAACATATCACACAGCTTGAAGAAGCGGCTGCCACAGTGACCACGCAGAGCTTATTTGATGAGTTGGTAGCATTTAATACCTCCTTAGGCCATCTTTCTGTTGCGGGCTGTAGCTTGCCCACTGTGACTATTGAACTTACTAAGGATGACTCAGTGTGTAATGTGGCAGCCAGCAGCAGGGACATTATGCACACAAATTGAAACTAAGTAAAAATATGTTAAGAAAATATGTCAAAATTAATAAGTTTATAAAAAAAAAACAAAAATATGCTAAAAAATCAAAAAAAGGTTGTAACAAAGCTTCATAATAAAAGAAGGGTTTTAGATAAACTGGAGCTGTGTACTGCTCCGCTTAATTATAATCAGATTAGCTATGAGGACAACATGCATGAGATAAGATGCAAACTTGACCAGGCAGAGCGCTCCATGGGGCACTACATTAGCCTCTATGAGAAAACCAGAGCGGAAACCAGGGAACTGAATCTAGCTATGGATGCAGTTCTCAGTAGCCAGGTTAGCCTAGAAACTAAAATATTGGAGAGCTGCTGTTGTATGCCGGACTGTGCTCCGTTAGCTACTTCCCTTCTGGTTGTTAGCACTTCATATCCAGGTATAAAAACAATTATGTACAGTGATGAACTTGGAAAAAATATGGGCCAATTATTAAATATGTATATGGAGCATACGGTAATAAATAATTGTTTACCCAACTATATATATAATATAGTGATGACTGTTATTTAATCATATGCCTCGGTAATAGGGGTAATGTGAACAAGTCTGACTTAATTAAATATTTAGACATGCTCTGTTCTTTAAAAGTAAAACAAATTGTTATGTTCACATTCCCTTACAGCGACAGCCTGCCACAATCAGAAAACAACCTTAGATATAAGCTGAATATGACCTTGCATACTATATCATGCAATAATAATATACATGTAATGGATACTAACAATTTTGTTAGTAGAAATAAATATTATTTGACTAAAGATAAATATTACCTTCCTAGTTATTATAAAAGACAAGTAGCAAATTCGCTGTCCTATTATTTTAATATAACAGCCAAAAATTTGGCTACACATAATGCATCTATTGAGCATTATACTGATGTTTCAAACAAAACCTTGGAAGCTTTTCCAAGTCATTTAAATTAGATACAACGACAATAGAAGAGGTCTCTAGCCCTTCAAATAATATTAATAAAGTACATAATAAAAACAGAAAAATTCAAAATTGTAAAACAAATGCAAAGTTTACTAATCTGGTCCACCAAAATATTCAAGGTATTAGCAGTAAATTATTAGAGTTGGAATTGTACATGAACTCTTTTAATATTGATATTTTATGTCTAACAGAACATTGGCTAAAAAGCCATGAGCTAATGTTCAATTTCAGTAACCACCAGGTTGGTAGTTCTTTTTGCAGATCACATGCTGTTCGTGGAGGCTCCCTAATATTTCTAAATAAACACATAAAGTTCAAAAATCGTAATGACATAGTATGTTTATCAGTTGAAAGCCACATTGAAGTAGCATGTGTTGAATTGGAGCGCATAATTGTAATAAGCGTTTACAGCCCACCATCAGGTTCATTTGATGTTTTTGAAAAAGTCATGGATGACATATTATTTAAAGTATCAAAATCTAATAAAACTCTTATGATATGTGGAGACTTCAATGTAAATTTATTAGAAACTTACTCCCTTAGTACGAGACTAACTAACTTGTTTAATTCTCACAACTTGAAGCCACTTTTCATGGAACCTACTCGAATAACTGAAACCTCAGCAAATTGTATAGACAATATATTTGCTTATCCAAATGAAAAAATTGTACTTAAAATAATTATAAGTAATTTAAAGTCAGACCATTTAGGTCAATACATTAGACTAGAAATTCAACTTAAAAAAAGTTCTACAAGAAAGACACAATACATACCTCTGACTGCACATCGGGTTGAAATGTTTAAATTGAATTAGGATAGCAAACTACCTATCAATTACTCTAATAATAACCGTAATGAGTCATATTGTAATTTTTTTTACAAATTCAGCAATGCGTTCAATGCAGTATTTACTACCAGATCGATTGTGGTCTCAGACAAACTTCACTTTAGTAAGTGGGCCACAGTAGGTATACTTAAAAGTAGACAAAATTTATATGAATCATATAGTGAAAAACAATGGAATCATAGTGAAGAGTTCATGGATAAAGTAAAAAAGTACTCAAAAATCTTAAAAAAGTTTGTCAAATTGCAAAATCAAATTATATCAGATCTAAAATAAGAAAAAGTGATAACAAAATTAAATCAACTTGGGATATAATTAAAAGTGAGACTAGAAAGGTCAGAATTAAAATCAAATGAATATGAATTAAAAATTAATGATATTACTTTCAAAAATGATATTGATGTAGCTAAAGCGTTTGTTTTTTTTTACTGACATCCCAATCTCTACTACAAAGTCTTTAGACTCTTCCAAAGTAGTCGCTGAATCTTTGCTAAAAGACGATGTACCTAGATGTGAAAATCAATTCTCGTTTAATTATGTAGATGATAAAGATATTATTAAAGCCTTTAAATCAATAAATGTTAAGAAAACAGCAGACCTCTGGGATATTTCTCTTCATGTTGTGAAGCCCCTAATAAATGTTATTGCACTTGATTTAGCTTTCATATTTAATGCATCTATTGAATCTTGCGTGTTTCCTGATTTAATGAAACACAGTAAAATAGTACCTTTGTTTAAATCGGGTAGTACATCTGACCCTTCTAACTTCAGACCGATATCGGTATTGCCTACATTTAGTAAAGTATTTGAAAAAGTAATTTTAAATCAACTTCTTACACATTTCAACACCAACAACATGCTCCACTGTAAACAATTTGGTTTTACACAAGGCAAATCAACTGCTGATGCCGGTATTGAGTTAATATCACATATATATGATGCCTGGGAGGAGTTGCATGATGCTCTAGGAGTATTTTGCGATTTGTCTAAGGCTTTTGATTGCGTTGACCATGGGACATTGATCAGGAAATTACTATGGAATTAGGGATAAATCTTTAGATCTTCTCTCTTCTTATCTAAATAACAGGATACAGATAGTTGACATTAATGGAAAACGATCTCCAGAGTCTGTTGTTACTATGGGTGTACCGCAGGGTTCCATACTCGGGCCATTCCTGTTTTTGGATTATATTAATGACCTGCCACATCTTGTCAGAGATAATCATGAGATTGTACTGTTTGCAGATGACACTTCACTTTTGTTTAAAATGAAACGACGCAGTTTGAACTTTGACGATGTGAATAATGCAATCTCAAAGGTAGTCAATTGGTTTAGTGCTAATAATCTTTTACTGAACAATAACAAAACTAAATGTATTCGGTTTATACTCCCCAATGTTAAACAAGTCTCGGCTAATGTTAATGTTAAAGGTGAAAATTTATAAATTGTAGATAGCACGGTATTCCTAGGAATCACCTTAGATAATAAGCTTCAGTGGGGCCCACACATAGATAAGCTATCAAAAAAACTCAGTTCCGCAGTTTATGCAGTTAAAAAAATCCGTCTTTTTACGGACGTGGAAACAGCTAGACTAGTTTACTTCAGCTACTTCCATAGCATTATGTCTTACGGCATACTGCTGTGGGGGAACGCTGCAGACATTAACATAATATTTGTGCTGCAAAAGAGGGCTGTTCGTGCAATCTACAATGTGGGTCCCAGAGAGTCACTGCGTTGTAAATTTAAGGAAGTTAACATTATGACAGTGCCATGTCAGTATATTTATGAAAACCTAATGTACGTCCACAAAAATATTGATAAATTTCCTAAGAATAGCGACAGGCACAATGTCAACACTAGAAATAGGAATAACTAGCTATACCTACTACTAGGCTCCATAAGGTTAATGTATCTTTTAAAGGGCAATGTATTCGCTTTTACAACAAAATACCGACTGAGTTACAAGAATTGTCTGTAAATAAATTTAAAAATGTTGTTAAAAATCACTTATGTAAAAAAGGTTACTTCAAAATATCAGATTATGTAGAAGACAAGAAAGCTTGGGAAGGTGTTTGCTCCAATTCTGTAAAAAATAACGTATAAAGCTGGAGGTTTCTAGTTGCCTCTTTGCCTCCAGCATCTAAACACATTGAGGTCACGGAATTCAAATTGAGTTCTATATTTCTCTGTACCTTAAACAGGTGTTAGTTTAAGATTTGAAATTCTCCAAATGTTGCCTATTTGTTTCTTATGGAAATCAACTCTTTTTGATTTTGATTTTGATACATTTTTGTGCACGCAGCTGGTATTCATCGATTTATAATATGTTATCACGTCAAAAATCTGAATTCACTTCAATCTAAAATATCAAAATAACTAATATCAATGACAATGTTATTGTTATGTCAAGTCTCATCCGTATATATAATTTTTTTGCGTTACGGAAAAACTGAAAGTGCGGGGCGTGTTCTACTCATACTATGAAGTTTTATGTTTAGCGTTTTATGTTATTTTGTCATTGTTATGTCTTGTCGCGGGAATGGACCGACAAATATACCTCGTACCGCCGCGAAACAGCCTGGAAGCGATTATTTTATATAAATTTGTCCGTATATTCTTCCTGTGCTGGGGCCTCCACGCGAGCACACTTATACATCCTCCCGCTGCGCTCATAGAACAAATGTGGTTGAAAATACCGTCAGCAAATTAAGAAGTTTGACAAAATTTCTGACAACGATTGGCTTGTCACAACACGTAAGCGACCCGACGCACTTTACGGAACACAGCCAGACAACTATAGACTTTATTTGCTCTGACGCTCGTGTTGCGTCTGTGTACGTGCAGCATATCCCGGACTTAGGGAGACATGCATTCATCACAGCCGAGTTTAGCATTAAAAAACGGAAACCGACACCTAGAAGTGTTACTCATAGACCACTGAAAGACATTAACTTAACTATATTTAACAATGGCCTTGACGGCATAAACTGGGAACAAATTTGTTTACTTAACGACGTAAATGACATTAGTTAGACTATTTAACTCACTGCTACTAGGACTTTTTGACAGCCACGTGCCGGAGAAGACGATAGTGGTGAAGGAGGCTCTTAAACCATGGCTCACGAGCAACGTTTGGCTCATGATGCGGCTCAGAAACGAGGCTCACACTCGTTACAAACAAACCGGGAGCGATGTTCACAAGCGGTACTACCTCGACCTGAAGCACCTTGTGATAGAAGCCATTTATAGCAAGAAACGTGCCTTCTTAACTTATCATATCAATGATATTACCGACTCGAAGACTCTCTGGAAAAACTTGAAGCGCACTGTTTTGCCAGATTCATAGAAGCAGACTGACCTCCCGACACAATTTGATGATCCTGACTTGATAAACCGTCATTTCCTTAATATTCCTGGGAAACAGGAAGTGACTTTATCTGACTTAACTTTTTTTTGAATTTAATAGACATAATGCCAAAACTTTAACGCTTTCTCCTACTACTGCTACTGCCGTCACAAAACTCATTAAGTCCATAAAAACGACAGCAAAAGGACTCGAGTTAATTGACATTGTCATGATACTTCTGACATTGCCGATAACTACAGACGTACTGAATTACATGACTTTGACAACTTTGACAATGACTTTCCCAGCTGACTGGAAAATCGCTCAGGTGAACCCGTTACCAAAAAACCGAGTCCCACTGAAGTGTCTCAACTGCGGCCTATAAGTATTCTTCCTTGTGCATCGAAGATAATAGAATGGGTAGTTTGCGAACAGCTGTCCGATTACCCTACCCCTGTCATCATTAAGGCTCCCGGAACCTAAGATTCAACGATCGCTATGACATGAAGCTGATCTGGTAATGGAGCCGAAAGGTGACCAGGGTAACTCTTTAATAAAACGACGCACACCATCGAATTTGGGCCTGCTTGATTAGATAAACGCACAATACTCCGCAAAGTTTCAGGACTACTTGTTTACCAATAATATTATTAATAAGTAAAATGTACTTTGATGCCCTTTATTTTCACGTGAATACAAACATATCTGCATTTTTTTTATATTTTTCTGAGATTATGTACATGTCGTATCCATATCGTAGAATTGACAATATCATGAAATGTCCGACCATGGTTGAACTAAAACTTTCATTGAACGAATAAATATTTTAGGGAAAACACTATTGTAGCTTAGGTGAAGATTAAGTGGGGCAAGCGCAGCGAAGCCCCTGTGTTAGTTTGGCAAGTTTATCACAAAAAACAGTAGATTGTACTGAATAAAAATGCTCTTAAAAAAACATGTTTCATCAAATTAAACCCTTTCTGACCATTTCATGAAATGATCAATTCTATGATGTATATGGCTACAAACTTATTGGATGAGACACCACGTGTAACGTCATTATTGTCGATTCGTAAAGCAGAGATTTGCCCTTTTCACCCTATTCTTTGTTTCCGCTATGACTATGATCTAATTTTCCCATGAAACCTTCCAGAAATTCGATCCCCAAACACATTGAGGAGTTTTGAGCTATGAAATGTTTTGTATGTTTTGTAACTGAATGATTCGGAAAAGGCTCCAATATTCTCAGAGATAAACATTAAATACAATTGATTTAGAAGAACTCATCCTTTAAAAAATAAATTTCTTATCAGCTAGCTGTTCAGAGAAAATGAATTTATGATCTGGATTCAATTTCCTTTCTATCCGGTAGAAGATTAATGTAGATACTAGATAGCTAGCCACTTATACGTTGGGCAAGATTAGTATGTGCACTGTATTAAAGCATGTTGACCGCCCCATGGTATAGGTTATGATTTATTTATAGGCTTCATAGGTACAAGTATACGCAACAATATCCATATTTTCATTAGTTCATTATTAATTTTTAAAAAAATACCCGGCTGCATAAAATAACCACTAAAAAGGAAAAAAAACAAGCTTTATAGTTTAGTGTGAAGAGAAATACAGAGGACCGTGTATTATATTTTATTAGATACCACAGTACCTTGTATTATGTTTTATTTATTAGGTATGACAGATTTATTTTAATGCATTACAAATATAATTTAAATGTTTTAAATTATTACAGGGGGGACAAACTAATAGCCCAAATATATTTCATTGATATCTAGAGTAAATGGTTTTGTCAATGATCGATTAATTAAAGATACCTAAACTACAGTGTTTTGTGGATTTCTTTGTCAAACTATGCCAATCAATACAAAATTTCCGGGATGTAGGCAACTTTAACGGTTTGTACCGAGGAATAAAAACTGCAACCGGTCCTACTTAAAGAAAACGAGGTGCAATCAATGATCTCGACGGAAACCCGATCGCAGATAAGAAAGAAGAACTTGAAAGGTGGGCACAAGACTACTCAAACCTGTAGTCACAAGAGTTTGCTTTACATCCTTATGCACTGACCACTCTTACTTCTCGACCTCCGGTGACTGAACTCGACGACCCTCCAACGGGTGAAAAAATCCTTGTTGCTATCCGAATTGTATGTGGATGTGCCTGCAATAATTTAAAACATATAAATTGTATTTGTAATGCATTAAAATACATCTGCTATTTATGTAGGTACCTAATAATAGTAGTTTATGTGACTGCTACATAATGGAGGGCATTAATACTCGAGAGTGGTTTTATGAAACGAGCCGAAAGCGAGTTTGATAATAATATCACTCGAGAGTTTTAATGCCTAATTATGTACAGTTACATATACTAGTTTATCTACACACATATCATAAGCTCTCTTTAATGTGTTCAGGAACCGCATGTTCGACCGGCATGGTGGCATTGATTATTATCAATGCCACCATGCCGGTATACATAGGTATTCCTATGTACTTGTTTAGCTTGTACAGTAGCACCAACTTCACAAACAAAGTAGGGGCGGCACGCAGGCTGGCGTCGGCGTTCGAAATTTGAATGTCAATCAAAAATTACACAATATGGTCATAATGTGTAATTTTTCGGATAAGAAATGAGTTTTTACCAAGTAGTTTAACATTATGCTGATCGTAACGTGCCTTTTTTGTACGCAGTAAAGAGGGTTTTTGATTCGTGTGTAGATAAAATATAAAACACGGTCCTCTATATGTCTCTTCACACTAAATTGTAGAGCTAATAATAATAATAATAATAGTAATACCTTGGACACCTTTTACACACATTGATCTAGCCCCAAACTAGGATTCCCTGTATCTTGGGTACTAGACAACGATATATATACTTATATAGAGAAATATTATACTTAGCTAGATAAACAACCATGACTAGGGTACAAACATTCGTTCTCATCAAACAAACATTTGCCCCCACCGGGACTCGAACCCGGGACCCTTGGTTTCGTAGGCAGCGTCACTACCGACTCGGCCATTCGGGTCGTCAATTGTCGCTTGTTTTTACTTTTTAGTGTTTATGTTATGCAATCGGGTAGATTGTTTTATTTTAAGTGTTTAGGGTTCCGTACCCGAAGGGTTTCAAACGGGACCCTATTACTAAGACTCCGCTGTCCGTCCGTCCGTCTGTCACCAGGCTGTATCTCACGAACCGTGATAGTCAGACAGTTGAAATTTTCACAGATGATGTATTTATGTTGCCGCTATAACAACAAATACTAAAAAACAGGATAAAAGAAATATTTAAGGGGGCTCCCATACAACAATTCTTTCAATACTACATACAAACTTATGGATGCACCTGGTTACGTACATGGAGTGTGAAAGTAACCGCACCAATAACTTTGTAAACAATATTTTGCTGTGTAAAATCCAAACTATTCACTCCACACCATCGCTTCCATTGAACGGTGGTACGGAACCCTTCGTGCGCGATTTAGACTCGCACATGACCGTTTTTTTTTTTTTTTTTTAAATTAAGGCTTTTTTTAAGTAATACTATGTTATTTCTATTTCAGTTTATGGAAATACTCCGAAGAGTGACGATTCACACCCAGTCCATCGCCTTTCGTTGGATTTCTATGAGCTGATAGTGAAACTTAAGATTTTCGTGAAACGTTTTACCTTTCGATTAAAACAAACCCTTCATTTTGACACCCCACTCGATGGGTTTGGTAAAAAAATATATTTTTAGAACTGACAAATGGCGTCTAAAATCTGCCCTTTTGTTTTTTATTATTTTTAATGTACCCAGGGTTACTCGCGCTATCAAGAAAAATCTAACGATACCTCAAACGTTAAATGCCTTCAAGCCGTTCGGGCTGTAGCAGGGAACATATAAATCTACATACATACACCCTTACATGCATTCACTCGAAAAACATAACCCACCCTTCTGAAGGCAGTCGGGTAAAGACATAAATAAAATGTTACTAGCTTGTCTTGCTAGCTTAATATTCGATTAACTGCAACCGTGTAATTTGTTCCCCAGTACAAAACTTTGCGACAACTGGCCTGAATTAAAAAGCGCGATGGCAACCCCGCTTGACCTCCCGATGAAATGTAAACCGGGTAAAGTGTTGAAAAATACAGCCGTGATGGAATATAAATTAAATAAGTCTCAGCATCTCATCGCTGGATTTTTATTGATGGCTATAATTTATTTGAACGGCTCCCGCAGTGTGCTCTCGGAGAAATATGAAAGGCATTACAGCCAAAAGGCCTTTCGGAATTTATGAGCATCTCACTTCTGGTTTGATACCACTCGAGTTTTCATGGCTTGCCGTTATAAAACATTCTCAATTGGTTAAAAGCTTGAGTTCTGTTTGACGTGCAATCTTCATCTCATATTTAAATTTGCTGTAGCTTTATTCGTATATAATTCTGAAATCGAAGAGTTTCAATGTATGATTCAATCTATAATTTATTATGTATTTCAGATATCAAACGCAAACCAATAAAATGAAGAAATTGATTAATAACATCGTTAGAAAAGACAACCCGTGTAAAAAAAATATCGATAGGAAAAGAATCGTTTGTTAGATTTGACAGACAGCTATTGCGATTAATATGAGAAATATATTACAAGAATTGGCTACTGATTGGCCTATTTTTCAATCGGGCATGTATTGTATATATGACTCACTGACACTCGACAGTATACCTACGAGCACAACCCAAAACTAAAACCTAAATCTAAACCTGGGTGTATCAAACAGTACCCGTGTTTGATGGCAGACGACGTTACTTAGGAAAGTTGGCATTACCGTCGTGTAGTATTGACCATATAAAAAAAAAACATTCAGTTGTCGATGGTTCAGTTTTTTTCTGGCGGAAAATTTTGTAAGACTTGTTTTGTTTTTCGTACAAAATGGAGAAAGAGCAATATCGTTCCGTAATTCGCTTCTTATTTTTGGATTGAAAAACATGCGAACACACAGAAGTTAAGTTAGATGCTGGTGTTAAGTTAGATGCTTTCATGGTGGAGAAATTAACTGACATAGTGTTGTTTGCTGATGATACTTCAATGGTCTTCAAAATTGAAACACAAAAAGGAGATTTCGATGATGTTAATGGTGTATTGTCTTTAACCTTGAATTGGTTCACAGTTAATAATTTATTGTTAAACACTGGTAAAACCAAGTATATCAAATTCTCACTTCCAAATGTCAGGCAAGTTGAGACCAGTTTGGTGTTAGACAACAGCACGTTAGAATTGGTAAATGATACGAAGTTTCTTGGAATAACCATTGATAGCAAATTGCAGTGGGGACCCCACATAGATAAATTGGCTGGTAAATTAAGTTCTGCGGCTTACGCTGTTAGGAACATCAGACAAAGCACGGATGTGGCTACATCTAGGCTAGTATATTTTAGTTACTTTCATAGTGTGATGTCCTATGGTATCTTGTTGTGGGGGAAAGCAGCGGATATTCAAACTATTTTTATTTTACAGAAAAGAGCTATTCGAGCAATTTATAATTTAAAATGAACAGACTCCTTAAAAGAGCTTTTTAAAGAAATTGACATACTAACAGTAGCTAGTCAATTTATTTTCGAAAATATAATGTATGTACGCAAGAACCTTACAACATTTTCCAAACTTAGCGACAGCTGTAATGTTAACCTAAGAAATAATCACAGACTATGTGCGCCCCGTCTTAGACTCGCGAAGGTTAGCAATTCTTTCAAGGGTCAGTGTATTCTCTACTACAATAAGATACCTCTGGAGATTTTGAAATTGCCATTTGAGCAATTTAAAAACCATGTTAAAGCGACTTTGTCGAAAAAGGGATATTACAATGTTCAAGATTACTTAAATGACAGGACTGTATGGGGTTAATCTGGCTCAACACAGACCTTGCTGTTAATAATTTTGTAATTATTTATTCCTGCTTATTAATCATAACAATTAAATTTTTCATATTTGTATTAGTTAAGCACAACCTATTTTTAAAAGAGATCTAAAAATAAATCTGTGGGAGTTTCTACGCCCTTCTTCTCCCACAGTGGTCCAATGTAGAGAAGAGGCAAAAAATGACGTTTGCTAAGTATATGTAAATATCTACAGTAATAAAGTACTTTGACTATTGACTATTTGACTATTGACTATTGTCTACGGAGGTGGTTCGTCGTCTGTGATAACCGTGAGATATTTGCTTGATTTGATTGCTTTAATGAATTTAAAAGAGGTCGTACATCTGTTTTCGACGAGGACCGCCCATGGCGCCCGGCAGACGTAGTTACCGAAGAAGTCGTGCAAAAGGTAAAACACATAATGGTCACCGATCGACGTACCAAAGTGCTGAATTAGCATAGGCTGTAGGGGTGTCGTAAGGAACATCAATTTACATACACGATAATTAAATATGAAAAAAGTGTCCGCCCGATGGGTGCCGCGATTATTCACAGATGAAAATAAGCGGTTACGGCTGTCAATATCGAAGGAGTCTTTGGGCTTGTTTGAGCGAAATTCGCAGGAGTTTTTCCGACGTGTCGTTACTGTTGATGGATCAATTATTATAACCTGAGACCAAGCGGCAGTCTAAACAATGGATTTTTTCTAACGAATCTGCTCCAAAGAAGGCGAAAACGGTCCCATCAGCCGGAAAAGTCATGGCCACGATTTTTTGGGATAGTAAGGGAATTATCCTTATAGATTTCATAAAAAAGGAGAAAAATATTACAGGGCCGTACTATAGTGAGTTATTGGACCGGTTTGATAAAAAAATAAAGGAGGCCAGGCCACACTTGGCTAAGAAGAAAGTGTTGTTCCATCATGAGAACCACCAGCATATTCATCCAAAATTGTCACTGCCAAACTAACCCAACTACGTTACGAATGGCTACCACACCCGCCTTACTCACCAGATCTGGCTCCCAGTGACTTTCTGATGTTCCCCAATATGAAAAAATGGCTCGGGAGAAAGACATTCAGGTCAAAGGAGAATGTTATGGTTGAGACAGAAGAGTTTGACAAATTCTACTTTTTGGAGGGGTTAAATAAGTGGCCGAAACACTGGGAAAAGTGTAAGGACCTAGCCTTCTAATTCTCTCATAATCACCTTAGATTATGTTGAAAAATAAAATAAAAAATTTGAAAAATATATGCGGCTTTATTTCTAACGCGGCTACTTTTTGATCCACACGTATGTATGTTTTTTTTGCCGGCTGGGACCACGACCCCGGTCCCAGCCGGCATAATTAGAGTAACATTTGAAACTATGTCTCCAAAACGTTTTGCGCTTTTGTGTTTTGTCCTTTAGATAGATAATCCATTTATTCACTATTGAAATACAGACAAAGAAATACAATTTACAATATTTACGTTATCTAGGTAAGCTATAAATGCCACAGTGAATGGGCGCTGGCTCAGCATATGCTGCATATATCTTAGACGCCATGCTATCGACTGCATGAATTAAAACTTCGAAGGACGTTGGATCAGGCCGCTTGCATTATTACACCTAAGGGTGATAAGATCAGTAGAAAATACTTGGTTAAACCTGCTTATTTTGTCTTAAATAAAACATCAAAATTATTGAGTATTCTCATAACATTAGCTCTTGGATACGAAATTCCTCATAAAACCCAATCTCATAATGATATATTGTTAGCGGCTTCAGAAGACAGCCGTGGGGCGGGCCGCCGCGCGCCTATATAAAGCGCAGTGCACACCACGCGCCACGCACACTCACCGTCCAGCACCCGTGCAGGACGGTCGTGTTTACTCTCTCCCGCTGCCGCCCGGCAGCAAGTGTTTCCCTCTCTTTCACCCGCGCCCGCGCCCGCGCCTGCGTGCGAGAGACCTCTCTCTCGCACGCCCGTGAGACCCCCTCGGGTCAGTCCGCCGCGTGTGTTGTGCCCAGGTTGGATTGGTTCCAGTAAGGTCGTATTATTTTTATTTTTTATTTTATTTATTTACTATTCTTCTCTCTCTGTCCCCTTTCTACTGTCCCCATTCTTCTGTTTTATTATTTTGTACCACTCACCTCGGACCGCCTGGATAGAGGCGGAGGCGGTTCGAGACACAAGTAGGCACTCACCCACATGCTAGGCTACACACCCAAGCCATGGCCCCCCAACCAGACACTAATTTACTTATCGAGATAGGTAAATATGTGTCGTCGGTCCCCTTGTTGTTGGAGTACGTACTCCAACAACTGTCTCCATTTCCTCCGGATCGCCCGTTGATCCAAATTATTAGGGCCGCCGATCCCCCCGCTAGCCCCTCAACCAGCTCCGAAGCTGACTCGCACCCCCGCTCGCCGGTTCTTGCATCCCCCGCGAACCCCCCAACCCCAACCCCAACCCTCAGCTCTCTCTCCCCTGTAACTTCACCGCCATTCAATGAGGAAACTCATTTCACCCCCGTCATCTCAAAAAACAAAAAGCGGAAGAACCGGTCTTCCGAGTCCCCCGTAAGCCCCGAGGCCAAACAGATCAGGCCCGCTGCCATGTCTCTGTCTCCGCTAACCCCAAAACCCACACCGTGTTCAACAAATTCCCCCGCCCCCCCCCCCGCGCCCCGAACTCTGATCCTTCAGAGCCCTCCATCCCCCACCGGTACCGCGAATACCGTAGCCCCACCAACCCCCGCGCCCCGCGCTCGCTCCCCACCACCAGTAATAATCCGAGATGAAACCGCCTGGACTCGGGTATCGATCCATTTGCAAAGAAATGGAATTAAATATACATCCGCGATAACATCAGCCGGAACCCGCGTCCAGGTGGCAGAGTCCAAATGCCATCGCGCTATCACCAAATTTTTGAGGGCGAACCATATCGCCTTCCATACTTACTCTCTCCCCGAGGAGAGAACTTTTTGTTACATAGTCCGCCCCGTCCCCACAAATCTCCCCACATCCGTCATCAAAAATGACTTAATCTCTAAAAACTTCCCGGTAATGGAAGTACATAGGTTGCACCGCGCAAAAACCGCGTACCGGTCTGCAAAGGCATTTAACATGATCCTAGTAATTGCGGAACCCACCGCCGCAGGTAGGCAAATTCATCATTTCAGCCTGTTAATGTCCACTGCTGAACATAGGCCTCTCCAATCGCACTCCAGCGTGACCGGTCCGTAGCCACCTGCATCCAACGAGATCCAGCGATCCTCACCAGGTCGTCGGTCCATCTCGTAGGTGGCCGACCCACACTGCGATTGCCAGTACGTGGTCTCCATTCAAGGACCTTTTTGCCCCATCGGCCATCCGATCTTCGCGCTATGTGGCCTGCCCATTGCCACTTCAGCTTGCTTATCCTACGGGCTATGTCAGCAACTTTGGTTCTTCTACGGATCTCCTCATTTCTGACTCGATCTCGTAGAGAAATACCAAGCATAGCCCTTTCCATAGCTAGGCAAATTAGCCCCCTTCAATCCCTCTGCGGTCTCAAAGACATCAGCGTCGAAAGCCCGAAATCCGCCAACATCATTTCACAGTGTTACAACTGTCAAATGTATGGACATGGCCAAAGCAGATGCTTTGCCCCCCCCCCCCGTTGCGTGAAATGCGCAGGCAATCATGCCACCTCCGTTTGCGGGAAGGACGCGGCAACCCCTCCCACCTGCGTGTTGTGCGGGCAGACCGGCCACCCAGCCAACTATGGCGGATGCCCGGCAGCCCCAGGCGCAAGTCGCAGGTGGGAACAGAGCCAGAGTTCTTCCCAACAAGCGCCCTCCCAACGCCCTCTAAAGTTTTCTAAGCCCCTATTTCAACCCAACACCACCTACCCCCTTGGACAAGGCTTCGGGCCACGGCCCCATTTCCTCCAACGGCACCTTAAGCGCCGCCAACTTCATAAACTACCTCCCCCACCTAGGGCATTCATCCCAAGTCTTCTCGACCTCCCCACACTATATCCCCCAAACTTTGCCTCTTTCAGGCGCACCCCTCTTACATACGCCTTCGTCACCTCCCCCACCCACCAACCCACCCTTTATACCTAAACTACCATCATGTATAGTACGCCCATTTTAGTAAACTCGACAAACGGACGGACAAAGCCCCACAGTCTAACTTTAGCGCTCTATAACGCTGATAGTCTCCTTAAACAGAGAGAAGAAGTCGCCGATCTTCTCAATAGACATAAAATAGATATCCTCGCGGTCCAAGAAACTTACCTAAAACCCAAACATAGGCGCTTCAATATAGCCAAATATAGTCTCCTCCGTACTGACCGCTTACCGACTCAGGACCGACCAAATAACCCCAAAGGCGGTACCGCCATCTATTATAAAAAAATCTTTGCACGTTTGTTCTATAGTCACCCCCCAACTAGATAATTGCGAAGCAACTGCCATCCGCATTGCAATGTCAGGTCACGATCCCATAGTCATAGCATCAGTCTATCTGCGGCCGGACAGAAGATGATAGCTAATGATATCAAAGCCCTCTTAGAACTAGGTAGTACAGTTATCCTAGCTGGTGACTTCAACAGCAAGCACCAGCAATGGAACTGTAATGAGACAAATACCAACGGACGGACCGTACACAGACTTCTCGAATCCCTCGATGACTGCGAAGTCATAGCTCCCTATGCCCCGACCCATTATCCCTACACTGCTGACCACAGACCAGACATTCTCTCCTACTGTATCTTCAAAAACATTAGCCTCCCAGTCAGGGACATAAGTGTACTTAGCGAGCTTCACTCGGATCATAGACCGGTCTTATACTATCTCGGCTGGCCATTCGACCAACCGACTGAAACCTCTCCGCAAGCTCTCAGTAAGCGGGACCCAAGACTAGATATCACATCAGAAATTGACAATAGAGCCCAACTAGAAGCCAAAATCTCTGACATAGGCAGCAGTCTCAACGAAGCCCTGACCGGCGCCTCTAGCGAGGTCCCGGTACAGGCCAACCATCGCTTCGAACTCCCAGAGGACTTGAGACTGCTGCTTAGTGCAAAGAATGCGGCACAAAGAGATTATGATAACTGTCCCTCAGACAATCACAGAATTCAAATGCGTCGCCTCCAACGAGAGGTTACCAGATGCATGCGAGAGCTCAGAGGCAGTCGCATGAACGACTTTGTTTCCAGCATAGCCCCAAGTCACACTGCCATATTTAAATTCAGTAAATACCTCAAATCCGATGAGATTGTTCCCATGCCCCCCCTAAAACGGGATAACCAACCCGCAGCCTTTGATGACGACGAAAAGACCGAATGTCTTGCCGATAGTCTAGAAACCCAGTGCACTCCCTCCTCTCAACCAATAGACCCCGATCATCTTAACATGGTCAACTCTGAAGTTGAGCATAAAAGCTCTCTCCCCCCCATTGACTCCCTTCCCGAGATCACCCTTGAGGAAGTGCAAAAAGTAATAAAGGAACTCAAACCTAAGAAAGCCCCGGGGCTTGATAGAATCACTAATATGGCAATTAAATCTTTCCCTCTCAGACTCCTAACAACCCTTACGGTAATTTTCAATGCCTCCCTCCGTCTCTGTGCCTTTCCAACCGCATGGTAAGAAGCTGACGTTATTGGCTTTCACAAACCCCGGAAAGATCGAACCGACCCCACTTGCTATCGCCCCATTAGCTTACTCTCTTCAATAGGCAAAGTCTATGAACGGCTTATTCTCAACCGACTCAAAGACATTTGCATAGACAAAAATCTCATACCCAACGAGCAGTTTGGCTTTAGACCCAAACACTCGTGCGTCCAACAGGTGCACCGCATAACGGAGCACATTTACAAAGGGTTCCACACAACGGCAAAGTCCAAAGATACCGGTGCCATATTCTTTGACGTAGCGAAAGCTTTTGAGAAAGTTTGGCACAATGGTCTTATTTATAAACTTTACCAACTCAACCTCCCCGATAGGCTTGTGCTCATTATCAAAGACTACCTCACTGAGCGCAGTTTTTGCTATCGAGTAGAAAAATCGCGTTCTAGGCCCCACCCCATAGCCGCTGGAGTCCCGCAAGGCTCAGTTCTCTCCCCCACCCTCTTTTCACTTTACGTCCAAGACGTTCCCCGCACGCCATACGTCGAGCTTGCCCTTTACGCTGACGATACGGCTCTCTATTACACCAGTAGGAAGAGGGCGCGCGTTTGTCAAGTACTCCAGAAAGCAGTAACCGACCTCGGTGAATGGGCTCTCAAATGGAGAATAGAGATGAACCCCGAGAAAAGCGCAGCCGTGCTTTTCTCAAGGGGCAAAACTCGAGCTGACCGCGCGTCCTCTTCACTACCCGAAATCACCCTCTTTGACCGCCCTATCCCCTGGGAAAATAAAGTGAAGTATTTAAGCGTGACATTAGACTCCCGACTAAACTTCAAATCCCACATTAAAACGGTCCGCGACAAAGCAGCCTTCTACATGAGTAGGCTTCACCCGCTAATGAGAAGTAAAAGCAATCTTCCATTGCGCTGCAAAATAACTCTATTTAAAACTTGCATCCGTCCGGTCTTCACGTATGCAAGTCCAGTCTTTGCACACTGCTCCCACTCCCTTAAGCCCCTTCAGGTTTTACAAAATCGCTTCATGCGAAAAGCCGTAGGTGCCCCGTGGTACATGCGAAACGTAGACCTCCATAGTGACTTTAGACTCCCCACAGTAAAGCAATATATGAAAGAAGCGTCCGAACGCTTCTTCATTAATGCATCTAGCCACCCAAACCCGCTTATAGTACAAGCATCCCTTTATGATCCGACCCCAGATATAAATAAGAAACACCTTTTCAAAAGGCGCCCCAAAGACGTCCTCCTAGAACCGGAGGACGATATCACGAAAGCTCTTAAAGCCCAACCACCCCCCGCCCCTCAGGCACGTCAACTTGACGAAGGCTGTGTTCCCGAAGCACTACAGCGTCTCAGATACCAAATTTGGATTGAAAGAGATCGCCGTCTTGATTCGAAGAACACACAATCTCCCCCTGCCCCTTTAAACCTCCCGGACTGAGGTCAGAACCCCCCTAAATGACCCAAATATAAAGTAGTTTAGGATTAGGATAGGTCTCAAAAATTATAACCACTTCTTAGTAGCGGGGGCAATCTGCCCCCCTAACATGCCGCTATCATGCCCGTTGACTATGAGCTGATGCCCGCTCATAAAATCGGGTAAGCAGGCAAACTCCTCCCATATATATCATATACACATATATATCGCCCAAAAGGGCAAATTGCAGGTAGAAAGCCTTCAGCATATACCGAGGCCATGGCTCACAGTTAATTCTTATTAAGACAACTGTTAAAAACAAAGGGGTTGTTTTTAGTCCGTATACCACACGAGCTGATGCCCGCTCAATATGTGGGGACCCGGACATAGCAGGGAGGTCTGACTCCTGGGCATGGGTAATTCCATTTATTCCCCTCCAACAAAAAAAAAAAAAAAAAACGCGCCACGCACTTGCTCAGTCGTCGTCAAAGATACAACACCTCGCCATTATTGTTGTCGCACTGTCCGATATCTTTATTCGTTTTGATAATTGTTATTATAATCCATTTTTTTTGAAATTATAATCAGTCAGTTTCAGTGTGTTTCTTTTTAAAAAATCATCTCGGCCTCTGGTTTCTGACATCAGAAGTGGGATAGGATTCCCGTGATTCTATCTCACACGCCTACATCAATTTTAAATTGTACGAGTGAACGATTTCGGATTGTAAATAACGTCGTAGCCAACGTAAAAGTAGTCGTTCACGTGAGCGCCATCATAATGTGAAAAGTGAAGTGAAAAGTAAAAACGACACAAGGAGCGTACTCCTGAAGGCCAGTTGTGACAGGAAATGTCTGCGATATTAGCTCGTTTCTAGTGGCTCAATTCTACCCGTCGTTGGCGCCTCCCGCAAACAATTTTGCGCGAGACCCACCCCCGCCGCCGCCAGCATGGCGCCAGGCGCCTGAGCTGGCTCGTTGCGTGACACTCCACACTCCCGCACGTGCCTCGAGTCTGCGGGCCTGCTGGGTCTGTGTCGGAAAGTATTCATACAAACGTGAATACTTGCTAGGTATTTATGCCGACAAAAAATAGTACGATAAAAATAGAACAATTTGTGGATGCGATTCGGTCGATTGGTATCTACGATGAGATCTAACCATGATTTTGACATCTATAAATTTTCATAACATTGAGGATTTGTGTGAGAGGGTTGATCGCGCCAAAACGCAAAACAATTGCAGTTACTACAAATGTCTATCGTGGATAGGTAACTGCATTAAAGGAGATGCCCGTACGTGGTTTTATGAGTGGATAATCAACTTGGTACGTGGAGTAGTTTCAATAATGAAATGAAACCACTAGGCCCGACTGTCCGAGGCCTTGAAAGGAATTGATTCCGACGATAGTGGTGTGCGGTATTAGTGACCCACACGTAAGAACGGCAGCCATAGACGCAGCATAGATTCTCTCAATCAATGTGACTCCTAAGGTACATAAGAACAATTCTTCTGCCGCACATACTACTACGTCACAAAGTAAGATCTCCACGAAAGTCAAACCTGTTGCGTTTTGTAGAAAGCGATAGTTTGAAGATGGTGAGTGTTTTTCTTGTATTGTGGACAGTCAGGAAACAGGCAAGTTTCCTGTAATAAGCAATCTAGGACGAATACATGGGGAGGTTCGAGTACTTCAATAGACAGTGGTTCTAGTAATAATGTCCATTCCTAGCGAAGGACATTGAATGTTTTGGCAGGCATGACTATTAGCGAGGGTCAGTTATGGCCGAGCCTTGATAAAGTTGTTATTATGCTCAGAAAACCGAATGAATTGCTGCTTTCACTCGGAATGGAATTAATTTCAATTAGAGACCGGAACTGCAGGTTGCACGCAAAGACCTAGAAGAATTTCTCATCAAAAAACCGGTTATTGCAATCTATGACCCTTCCTTGCCGATTGCACACTGATGCAAGTTCCATCGGTTATGGAACTGTGCTAATGATTGAGGACACAAGCGAGTTGTTTCCTGCTACAGTAAGTTATTACAAGGTGTGGAAATAAAGTACGCTGCGAGCTCTGCAGCATTTGAGCCATTTTGTTGTGGGTGTAGGCTTCACTTTGGTCACTAACTACATTGTGTTAACAGCGTGCAACAGAGTTGCTCGTGGCCAATCGGCGACGACAGGATGCGCATGCTAATGAAGGTCGTAAGAAACCTAAGACGTTTTCTAATGGTGACTTCGTTTTTGTCTCTAAAAATTCGCAGAGTGCTGGCAAGCTGGACTCCTACATGAGGGCTCTTACAAGGCCGTGCAGGGCTGCCTCACCAACGCTACGACCTTGAACTGCTGGCGGGTTCCTATGGCAAATGGATCTAAGCAGCACCTCAGCTCATGGTGCTGTGGCGTGGCGAGTGGATGCCGGATGCCTGTGCAGCTTTCTTCGAGGGCGTTGGCGAGCCATGGCAGATAAAGGGTGCTATGACTGGGCAGCGGGTGTTCCCGGCTGTATGAGACGGTGCTACCATCTGCAGATACTGATCTGGCGTGACGCAAGCAGAATATTAGGCCTCTGCTAGATACCTGGAGGCCGTGGGCCTGGAGACTGAGTGCCTGGAGGCCGTGGGGCCTGGAAGCTGTGAGCCTGGTTTAGTATAACTTTAGCACTCAAATATGTGCTTAGTTATGCAGTGTTGGCGAGGACTCTCGTCGCTTAACACAATGTCCCTGTTATTTTCTCATAAATGCAGTTATTTAATTACATTTTGGTTGTTGCCATGGTCGTTTTACTTTATTTTGCTTTAACTTACCAGTTTCAAAATTTGGGATCCCAGCTTTGTTTGTGATTACTTGAGTGCACGCTTGTAATCATACAGCGAAGTTTTCCCGATGAAACGACCAAGGAAGAACTTTAATGAGTTTTATGGTCAATATTTAGCTTTTTCTCGTTTACAGACGACTGGAGAGCTAGACTGTGGCATGGGCGGCCCATACCGAGTAATGGAGCTGCTGCCGCATGTGTGCTGCGAGCTACAACACCTGGCGGCTTCTACAGGTAGTCGGCACGGGCAGCGGACGAGTATAGCATTCCGTAGCACAAAGAGGACTCCTGAAGTGCGCGCCGCTAGTTTCGATGGTGGTTGACCTTTTGGTAGACATGTTGCGAACTGTCTATCAAATGTGTGTGCTGATAAGCATTGTTGCGAACTGCTTATCAGATGTGCCGTCAAACGACATTGTTTCGAACTGTCTTTTTGACGTGCGCTGTTTGTCGTGGCCATCTGGTAGGCAAGTTGCGAACTGCCTATCGGATGTGCCGTCTGGGGGACATGTTGCGAACTGTCTCTCAGACACACTTTGTTTGTCTTGGTAAGTCTGTTAAGCATTGTTGCGAACTGTTTAACAGGGATACTATATGACTTCTGTCTTTCAGATATAATGTTTGTGTTGACCATTCGATAGGCATGTTGCAAACTTTCTATCAGATGTGTGTGTTCTGTTGAGCATTGTTGCAAACTGCTTATCAGATGTGCCATCTGGGGCACATGTTACGAACTGTCTCTCAGACACACTTTATTTATCTTGATGCAGACAATGTGGATCAGGAGTCTGCTTTAGCTGCCAACCAGATGGCTCCGGGGCTCGATTAGCTGTCTACAACAATCAACAGCCCAGTTCTTCTGCCGAGTGTGAGCCGTGAGACAGCGCTTCACCTTCTACTAGCCTGAGCCAGAATCGCTGTCCTGCTGAATGCCGCCGATGTGTTTGTGCCCCATCAGCCGCAAGACAGCGCTTCACCTTCTACGAGCTGGAGTTAGCGATCTCAATGCCGATGCCGGAGACTGAACTGAGAGCCTTCTGTCCTCTGTCATTGGTGTTGTGGTGCACGAATGTTGGTCTGTTTATTCTATCTGGGGCTATTTGTTTATGATTTGAATAAATGCATAAATTTATTTGCTTCAAGTTATCTATTTTCACTTCATTTATTTTGTGGCTGTGCGCAACTAAACAAAACCTTAACAAACTATCACGGGTAAAACTGCTCACAACCCAGTGGTACACACACACATATGTACGCTACGTCACAAATCACAGTTGATTCGTAACGTAGCGTACATATGTGTGATTTCAGATCCGACTGATGAAGAAGTTGATCCAAGCGGTGATTGAGACTTTGATGAACCGGGTCCCTCGTCTGCACCAGGTCAGCCTGGACTAGCATCTGGGCCCTGTTCAATGCCTAATCTGCCTGAGAGTCCTGTCGAGGACGCCAGGGTGTCAGGAGAGGCGTTGGCAGGCAGAGTCTTAGCGGCTTCAGAAGACGGCCGTGGGGCGTGCCGCCGGGGGCCTATTTAAAGCGTAGCGCAGACAAAGATTCAACACCTCGCCATTATTGTTGTCGCACTATCCGATGTCTTTATTCGTTTTGATGATTGTTATTATAGTCCATTTTTGTTGAAATTATAATCAGTCAGTTTCAATGTGTTTCTTTTTAAAAATCATCCCGGCCTCTGGTTTCTGACATCAGAAGTGAGATAGGATTCCCGTGATTCTATCTCACACGCCTGCATCAATTTATCAATAATATCTAAAAAATAACGTTTTTTGCCGTCAAATGTAAGAGATTCTATTTAAATAACAGTCAAGTGCGAATCGGACTCCCACACCAAGGGTTCCGTACACACTTGAAGAAAGCTATTATGCATGTCATGAATATCCTCTTCCTCCCGGACCTCAGTTCAGAGTACACGTCTCTTGCTCCATTTAAATTATTTTTAAATCAGTAAAAGTTTTATTCAAAAGTTAAATATCACTGA
This sequence comes from Argyresthia goedartella, assembly GCA_949825045.1. Classification (NCBI taxonomy): domain Eukaryota; kingdom Metazoa; phylum Arthropoda; class Insecta; order Lepidoptera; family Argyresthiidae; genus Argyresthia; species Argyresthia goedartella. Next base: position 24,808,872 of record OX463812.1, on the reverse strand, counting down.
GAAAATAGGAGTGCAGAGCTATCAAGGAGGTGACCGCAGCAACTCTCACGCAGCCGCTCAAATCCACTCAGCCCTGCCCTCTGGAACCTGTTCTCTGCGGTACTGCTCCACGGTGACGCCCACTCCCATTGATGAGTAAGTGCTGACTCCTCCCCTGTCTTACGCACGAATTCTGTGACTACTCGTACGCTGCTGTCGCCCTGGTACATTGCGTACTTGATTTGCACGGATTACACTTGACAACATGAGCACCAAACATACTCAGCCGCCAAAACAACAGAGTTCTGCCTACTTTGAAGCTGCATCGGATGCTGAAATCGAATTAACAGGGGGTAGCCTCCCAAACATTTCGGACAGCGCCATGCGTAGTGCTTATGTTAACCGAATGAAAAAAAAGCGCGAAAATTCTGATGTCGCTAAACTCAAGGATGAAATAAGAGATTTATTTGCGAGTTTTGAGACCGAACAGTCAGCCAAGTTTTATAACCTACAGACTCTTACAGAAATAAAAGCCCAAAATAATGACATCCAAAGCTCAATGGAAATACTGTACTCAAAAAACATCGCGATTCAAAAAGAGCTCGAAGCCCTCAGATTGGAGCGTAAGGAGCAACTTACATATATCCAGGAATTAGAATCCAGGCTGGAAACCCTAGAAAGAAATTCCTGCTCTACTAAAGTGGAGATTAGAAATATCCCCAAAATAGTCTCCAATGAGGTTAAAGCGGCGCTCTCCAACATCGTCGAGAAAACAACACAACATTGGGCTTAAGTTTTGGTAAATCTGATGTCTGAGATATTTACCGTGGATTTGCAAAGGCAGACAAAATAAAACCCATTGTTATCGAGTTTACGGCAGTAATCACAAAAGATGGTCTCATGAGGGGACTGAGAAATTTCAATGACAAGAAATCGAATAATGAAAAATGTAATACGAGTCACCACGGTTATGATGGACCGGCTTCTCCAGTTTACGTCTCGGAGTGTCTTACTCATAAGTCAAAACGGCTGCACTTCCTCGCTCGCGATTTTGCAAAGGCCCACGGCTATGCTTTTTGCTGGATATTGTATGGCAAAATATACCTGAGGAAAACAGTGGGCCTTCCCTTCGTTCGAGTAGACGGTGAAGAAGTCCTAAAAAATCTGAAGGAGAACTCCGCTCTGTCAACGTGACTAGTTTTAATATCTGTTAAGCATCTAATTGTAACAATATTTTTGTCAACACTTAACACTCTCTCACACACAATTACACTAACACTCTTTCATTCCTCACTACACAACGAACCTATGTCAGACCTAACATAAACCTCATCAGCTCGAATAACTATTTACACATTTATATACAAAATATTATCTGCCCTTCTAAATCACCATATTTGCCCTTCCCAATTGCCATCCTGTTTTGCCCTACTTATCCACTCTACGAAAACTATCACTGTACCCTTTGCTTATCCTACTCACACGGAGCTAAGTAATATTATTACAGAAAAACTAGACAAAATTGCTATATCTGAGTCAAAGATCTGCCTCACCCTGCTTACTCAGAAAATTCGCAGCATCACGTGCAACATGAACGGATACTTAGTACTATAGGAAAGGCTGGATATAGATTCCGATGTTGTAATTCAAACTGAATGTCACCTATCGAGCTCGACAATTATTACCCAAATTCTTAATTATTTCCAATACGCTACGGAAAATAACCCTTTACAAAATGATGGTGTCGTTGCATATATCAAAAATAATCTAAAAGTTTCTGTTGAAGAACCACTATGCAGTGGAGCAAACTGTCTGTTAATAAAGATTAGCATAGAAACAGCTATTGTTGCAGTATATCGCTCCCCTTCTGATCCCAATATAGAATCATTTCTAGAATTGTTAAATACTATCTTAGGGACTTTGAATTCTTTTAATCATATCGCAATAATAGGGGACATAAACATAAACATAAAAACTGATGTGTCAAATGGTAGGGCTTATGAATATCTTAATGTGCGCACTTCATGGTCTCCTTCCGGCTCACACCTTACCTACTAGACTCCTCAAATCGTGTCTTGATCACGTCATCTTAAAAACGAGAAAACCTGCTATGACCCTGGTTGCTGACTCAAGTCTTACCGACCATAGCCTGGTTCTTGTGTCGTCATTATGAAGGGCTAAGTACTTCCATACACAGTATTGACCTGCAGCTAGTATATTATTCGTCAGACACAAACACGTCTTTGGAATATTTGAAATCTTCCGTAAAACGAGCTTTAGATGCCAACACGTCCTCTCAAAAGCTCTCCCGACGCCTAAAAGTAATTAAGCTTTACAAGCTCGAAATTGCAAAAGCTGGAAAAAACTCAAAGGAACTATGGAAGATTATAAAAGGCATCACACATACTTCCAAATCAAAGATTACTGCGACCGAGTTACTAGAACCTATAGAAAACCCAAAATCTCAAACCGGGTTTTTAAGAAGTATAGAGACTTTTTTATTTCTCCTCTCACATTTATATTCAATATGTGTCTCAATACAGGTGTTTTTCCTCAATCCTTCAAGCGGTCGATGGTGCTCCCCTTCCACAAGGCCGGTGATAGAGATCGTGTCAATAACTACAGGCCCATTTCAATCCTCCCCTCAATATCTAAATGACTAGAACGAATTATAAACTCTCGACTAATAAGTTATTTTGAATCTAATAAACTCCTGTCTAAATACCAATATGGCTTTCGGACTGCCATCTCTACTAGTGATACTGTACATGAGCTTACCGACTATGTGGTTAAAAATCTAGATGCTGGTCTGGTCAGAAGGTCTTAGGATTTTTTCTCGACCTGGCTAAGGCATTTGACACGGTCTCTGTCCCCATCTTCCTGAAAAAGCTGGACCAACTAGGCATACGAGGAGTGCAATTAAAGCTGTTTGAGGATTACCTTACTTCTCGTACTCAATTTGAGAGGATTGGTGATCATTGTAGCGGTGACTTAGGCCGGTGATAGAGATCATGTCAATAACTACAGGCCCATTTCAATCCTCCCCTCAATATCTAAATTACTAGAACGAATTATAAACTCTCGACTCATAAGATATCTTGAATCTAATAAACTCCTGTCTAACCAATATGGCTTTCGGACTGCCATCTCTACTAGTGATACTGTACATGAGCTTACCGACTATGTGGTTAAAAATCTAGATGCTGGGCAGAAGTTCCTAGGAATTTTTCTCGACCTGGCTAAGGCATTTGACACGGTCTCTGTCCCCATCGTCCTGAAAAAGCTGGACCAACTAGGCATACGAGGAGTGCAATTAAAGCTGTTTGAGGATTACCTTACTTCTCGTACTCAATTTAAGAGGATTGGTGATCATTGTAGCGGTGACTTACCAATTACTTTCGGTGTGCTTCAGGGCAGCATCTTAGGCTCTACACTCTTCTTAGTGTATATAAATGAACTGTGTGATTTAAATCCCACTCAAGGAAAAGTTATCACATATGCTGATGACACTGTAATCTTATTCGCAGCTAGGACTTGGGAGGAGACTTATGAAGTTGCTCAGCATGGCTTCAATAACGATAACAATATTAACCCTGAACTCTGATAAGACCAAATATGTTGATTTCTCTATCAGAAACACTGGGAGTACCGATGGTGTTCTTTTTTCCCATAACTGCCCTGAACCAAACAGTGGAACTTGCTCTTGCCCGGCCCTGAATAAAACCTCCTCTATTAAATACCTCGGTGTTATTGTGGACCAGAACCTTACTTTTGGTCCCCACATATACTTGATCACAGGCAGAATTCGGAAACTCATTTATATTCTTAAGACACTCCGCCATGTTGCTGGTGCTGTATTGATGAAAAGAGTTTATATGGCACTCTGTCAATCGGTACTAACCTACTGCATCGCATCGTGGGGAGGCGCACATAAAAACACAATCCTTCAATTAGACCGTGCCCAAAGAGCCGTACTCAAGGTGTCCATTTTACGTCCCCTCCTCTTCCCAACTGATCTCCTATATAATTCTTGTAATGTACTCACGGTAAGACAACTATTTATCTATCATATTGTTTTGAAACAGCATTCTTTATTGATGTATAATCAACCTTATAAACAACCAGTCCTTCGCCCAAAAATTCATCTCTTTCCTTGGTCCTTTCTTATACATATTATATAAATTTATTCCCTTAAAACCCATAATATGAAAAATGCTCTTTTCAAGACTCTACATAAACTCAATTATCACAAAACCGAGGATCTACTAAAGATAAACATCTGACTTTTTACAATCTCTGTGCAAACGCCCTATTTTGCCTTTATTTATTTATTCTACGGCTTACTTGACAATACATAGCATTCGTATTATCTTACACACCCTCTCACACACACTTACTCATACTCCTACTACACAGAGAGAGGCCACCTTCACACCTTCACATTCAGGTTCAGTTCCGACTAAAGATCTGTGTAATTATTTATTAGCTAAAGTTATTGTTTAAGGGAAGAGCACTGCAGCCTGAATTACAGGTTATTACCTAGCTCAGGCTCACATGTTCCAATTATTCATGCGAATATCCTAGCTCAGCACCTTAAATATTGTATCTCTTTATGTTTTTATGCCTGAATAAACGATTTATTATTTAAAAAAATATATATAAAAAAAAATTCTTCCATCACGGGCAGCCAGGCTCTTTTTTTACCGACTTTTAAACGGGAGGATTTCAATTTGGTTGTATTGCGTAACTTCAGAGAAACAAACACCCGAATTACGATAAAAAGCAACTAAACCAGAAATAAGAAATATCAAATCTGAAATCTGAGAATATGTAGGAAACAAAACCGAAATAGTATTAGAATCTCAAAAAACCTTCTCGATTCAGGCAAAACTCTAGATTGGTTTCAAAGTGAGTGGCGCCAAATAAAAAAAAGTTACAACTGGGCCTTGAACATAAAGGAGGTTTCAAATTATATTTTAACATGAGTTTCTACGGTGTGATTGGTGTGCAGCAGAAATTCGTACATAGTGTGATATATTTAAAAGGATTCGATAAGTAAACCCATTGTTATTATGGTAGGAAACCACTCGAACATTAGCATCTCACACTGCTTTGCACACACCTTGCTTCTGGCCCCACACTAGGATAGCCTGTGTCGATGTTATGGGAACTTGAAACATTGACGTCGCACACATAAACATCCAAGATCGGGATTTTATTCTTCTTCCCCCCAAGCCAATTATTTATTTGTTTTCAAATATCTTTATTTACTCTACGTAAGAATGGTACAACCCAGTGTAGGTAATCCTAGGTAAAAGCTAGTTTACAGGCTGTGGAGCTTCTTAAAACTTATAGCATAAATAAATAACACAACAATAGTAAGGATTACATCAATGTCAGAATTGGCACACTTGTTTTAGTAAGCAATTATTGCTATGAAGATAAATGATGTGGTGTAAGTTGTCTACCTGCGGGTAGAATACAAAATACAGGTACGCGTAGTTTGAGTAAGTAGGGTGTGGTCGCTTTGCTTGCTACTTATCTATTGCAAAGTGATAACGAGACACAACACATTTGGTGTCCCCAGCCAATTTATAATGAAATCATCATCAGAATGCACCTTAATCATAGGCTGTTTAATAACGTGTAGGCTGAGTGATTGAATAACTTGCGTGCTTGTAGTTTAGATTCTCATTTAACGTTTTTTTGTCTATTTGTCTGAACCGGGACGTGAAGCTGTTTTGGATTATATCTGGAAAAGCCCATGCGCAAAAAATAATGTCGATATGGATTGAGTTGATGATGATGATGATGCTTAGGTACCTTAAAGGGACGTACAATTTTCTGGTCGTAAACTAGGAGAAGCCTAAAAACGCGTATGAGAAGCCGTGCTCACGGTCAGCTAGTATAAATGAAGCACATATTAATAGGTATAACAGTTAGGTAATTGTACAGTTACATACATAGCGCGACCCCTTTTTCCACAAGAGGTGGCTGAAGCATAGATACGTGGTCAACACCGGGATTCGAATCTTCATCTCCTGTGTGACAGGTGAGGGTGTAATCATTAGACCACAGAAGCTCTGAGTTACGTTTACGATAGGGTCTGTAAGTAGGTATTTACACCAAAAACTTTTTTTATGATAATACAAATAAAACTACAAATTCACATATTTCGGATTGTATCCTTTATTTGTGCCCTTGACCTTGCTATTTGCCAAATTTCATGATTCTAGGTCAATGGGAAGTAACCAGGGGGGGTTACCACAACGTCATATGCCGATTCAGATTAGGAACCTAATTTGATCCGCAAAATAAAAGTGACCGCCTTAAAACAAGTCTTGGTATTAGGTAAATAAAGCCCATTATGGCGAATTGGAATGGAAACGGTTGCCATGGTGATGTTCTTGTTTGGAACCTAATTTGAATCGGAAAAAGATTGTGGTAACCCCCCAGGAGTATCAAGCAAATAAGTCCAGCAAAATTGGGACATAAACGGCGGTAATTTTATCGCCTTGACCCATGTTTTATTCTTTTACTACTTCAAGAGACCACAGACTTGAGCTATTGATATTAGTTTCAACTTGATACCTCCCGTTCTTGAGAAAAATGGCCTTATTTATTTATATTTATATATTTTATTGACACAGCCAACAGGTATTAAGCACAAAAATACAGAGTTCTTATGCTATGTGGTTCTTGTCTAGCCTAATACCCAATAACAGGCGTGCAACAGCATTCAATACATTTTTGAAATTATAACTTATTGTAAATAATTGACAGAGCAGATTATTAGACAAATTACATTAAAGTGAACAGTTACAATTATTATTTTACTTATATTATATATTATAAATTTTATTTATTATCGGCGGGACTTGGTTGCAGCATTTTTGTTTTCCACTGACCAATGCGATCAGCAAATATATCCAGTTCCATTGGCCTCTCGAGAGAATTGTAAAGAGTTTGAAGTCTATGAAGAGGTGCCGATTTACCTAGATTTGTGCGTACAGCGCTGGGTTGGAATGTGGAAGCCCTGGACAATCGGGTGTTGGGGCGAGGTACAAAAAAGTTTAATTTTGCCTGTAGATGTGGCTCGTTGATTGAGTCATTAAGCAGCTTGTGAAGAAATGTGAGATCAAGATAATCCCGGCGATGCTTTAGTGAGTGTATATTAAAGTGTTCTAGTCTCTCTTCGTAGCTCGCGCGCCTACCCTCACCACGGAAGCAATCCTTAAACGCCAGGTACCTTGTAAATGATCGTTGGATTTTCTCTAGCCTTTCACTGTGAATCTTATATGAGGGGTTCCACACCTGGCTACAATATTCGAGTTGCGACCGAACCAGTGAGTTGTATACAGTTATTAGGCTGTCTATTTGCTTAAAGTGCTTCCCCATTCGCTTTATGAAACCCAACATCTTGTTACATACATCCGCTAAGTGGCTCACATGAGCATTGAAGCTTAATTTACCATCAAGGATCACACCCAAGTCTCTCACTGTATCTACTTCTTGCAATATTTCCTGGTTTAGAGTATATTGTGTAGGTTTAGGACATTTTTTTTTCCCGAATTTTATGTGACTACATTTTTTTACGTTTAATATCATTCTATTTGTTCTACACCACTCATTAACGCTTGTTAAGTCTTCTTGAAGCAACATTGAATCTAAGACACTTAAAATTTCTTTATATAACTTTAAATCATCGGCAAACAATAAACAATTTGAATTTTTTATTACTGTAACTATGTCGTTTATAAAGATATTGAATAAGAGCGGGCCTAGGTGTGATCCCTGTGGGACGCCAGATAATACTTCGTAGGCCACAGAAAAGTGCCCGTCCTTGACAACTCTTTGTGTGCGTCCTATTAAGTACGATTCCAACCATTTTAGTAATTTCCCTGACACTCCGCAGAAGTTTTCTAATTTATATAGTAGTAAATGGTGATCAACTTTGTCAAATGCCCCTTGTAAATCTGTATATATTGCATCTACTTGATGCCCCGCATCGATACTGTGAGAGATATCTACAATGTAGTGCATAAGAGCCGTGGTCGTTGACTTCTTAGGGACAAACCCGTGTTGCAAAGGTGTGATTTGCTCCTTAACATGGGAAAACAAGACCGGGTACACAACACATTCGAACAATTTGGCAATTATTGATAGAAGAGATATAGGCCTATAATTATTAATTTGTATATTGTCACCTTTTTTGAAAACGGGAACCACATTAGCCTCTTTCCAGTATGATGGAAATAATGATAACTGGAGGGACCTATTAAATAATAACGTTAACGGGAGTGCTAAATTCTTACTACATCTTTTTATAAAAACGGGAGGAATGCCATCCGGGCCCGCACCTTTACTAATATCTAATTTCTTTATTGCATATGTGACCGAACTTTCTGTTACGTGTATACTAGATAAGTTGGAATTATTAATGTTCAATGTGGCTTTACTCAGATTGTGATTTATATTATGATCAGGTTGTGTGAAAGTGGAAGAGAATTGTTTGGCAAAAAGTTGACAAATTTCAACATCGTTTGTTGCTTTATCTGTATTAAGCTGCATGCGAGAAGGATAGGTTGACTTAACACTCCGGTTTTCCTTGACAAAGGACCAGAATGCTTTTGGGCAAGTTTTGAGTTTGCTTTCAATGGATTTCACATACAAGTCATAGTCTAATTTAATTTTAGTGTGGACCCTAGATCGAAGTAATGAGAACTCAAGTTTATCTCGAGGATTTTGCGTTTTGCGGAATAGTGATCTCTTTTTATCCTTCTCCTGAATCATCTTGATAAGTGTATTGCTGTACCAAAGCGGGTAGTTCCTTTTTCTTGGTTTAGCTTTTGGAACTAAGGTCTCTATTACAGCACGAATTTGTTCATAAAATGTAGCAACCATGTCGTCTACGCCTATCACATTACTAAAAATATATTCCCAATTAATTTTTTTTAGTTCTTGATTGATTACTTGATAATCAGCTTTTTTGTAGCTATAGTGAATGAATTGTTTTGGCTTCGAGGTTTCCTGACTATCTATACATAATATTACTTTGATCTCCAGCGGGGGATGATGCACATCAATTTTACTTAAGGTAGAAATACTCTTCTTTAGATTTGGGCCCAGAAAACTACTCAAGACAAGATCAAGCGTACGATGGTTGCTGTTTTCGACATTGTTCAGTTGGTACATGTTCGTAAGGGACATGAAATCAAATAGAGATATGGATGGATTTGAGTCACAATGTGTTGGATTTGTCCAGAGTCCTGAAGGATCGATGTTCCATTTTATATCGTTAAGGTTAAAGTCTCCGAAAATCATAACTTTGTTATTGCAAAGGTTAATTCTGTCGCTAATGTTATCAAAGTAGTGATTATAGGTAGCCACTTTAGACTGAGGTGGGATATACACAGCGCCAAGGTGATACTTTTCTTTAGATGATAGAGTGATAGTAACCCAAATATCTTCTTGTTGACTCTCCCACTGAGAAAGCCTCGTAGACGATATTTCTTTGGAGACGGCTATGAAACACCCACCACCTGCCTATTTTAAAGAAGCAGTCGTGCAGCGATCACGTCTGTATATGGAATAATTAGAGTCTAGAATCTCTGCATCTGAAATGCCGTTTTGTAGCCACGATTCTGTTACTACTATTATGTCGTACTCCATTAGGGTTGATGCTAATTTCAGGTCTTTGAGTTTCGTTTTGATGCCTCTCATGTTTTGATAATAGACTGTGAACTTTATAGTAGACAATAAAGGTCTTAGACATTGATAAATGTATAGGCAGGCTGACAGGCAAACAGACACATTTTACAGTTTTCGGATTTTTCCCTTTACCTGTGCTGTAATACCTTGATTTTCGTCAAATTTCATGGTCCTAGGTCAACTGGAAGTACCCTACAGGTTTTGATTCCCTTGCGAGTATCGAGAATTTAGCAAGTTCAGCAAATTTGGACATAAACGGCCATATTTTTTGATTGCGTGGACCCAGAAGTTTGGTTTTTTCATAGCCCCAAGTGACTACAGACGTAATTGATATAAATTTCAATTTGATACCTACACGCGATCCTGGGACAAAGGGTTGTGACAGACGGACAGACGGACAATGAAGTGATCCTATAAGAGTTCCTATTACCTTACCTATTACCTTAAAAGGAAAAATGGAACCATTACAGGATCACTTTGTTTTCCGTGTGTGAAAACGGGTCGCGCTGTGTATGTATTACTTCATTTATACTAGCTGCCCGTAGGCACGGCTTCACACACGTGTTTTTGGCTTTTTATATTTTACGAACAAAAAATTATAAGTACGCCTCTTTAAGGTACCTTGGCATCATTAACTCAGTTCTTATCGATATATTTTTGTGCTTTTCCAGATATAATCCAAATCAGTTTCGTGTCCCAGTCAAATCGCCGCTTCAAATAGACAAATGAGGTCGTATCCGAAACATCTTCATACAAGTGAACACGCTTTCATTTGGTCACGTGATTTAGGCAAAGATATTCAATCATTCAGCCTACACGTAACTAAACTGTCTGATGATGATTTAATTATAAATTGGCTGGGGAGGAAGAATAAAATCCCGCTCTTCGATGTTTATGTGTGTGACGTCACTGTTTCTAGTTACCACGACATCGACACAGGTTATCCTAGTGTGGGGCCAGAAGCAAGGTATGTGCCTGTATACTGGGTGTTACAAAAAGGTGTAGGCATGTTTACGGGGTTGTTAGGGACATCATTCTGAACAACTTTCACAATTAAACCAATTTGATCAGAGCAACTTTATTTTTCAATACTCTATACATTTTGGGCCGTGCGATCAGCCGATTTCTATAAAGAAGAGAGAAATAAAGTTGCTCTGCACAAATCGGTTTCATAGTGAAAGTTCAGAATGATGTCCCTAACAACCCCCTAAAATATGACCACACCTTTCTGTTACACCCTGTAGGTATGATTATGTATATAATGCACAGGCAGCAGAATAGTACGATTTATTTATGAAATCCGTAAACGATATATTTTGCGAGAAATCTGAGTCCAAATTGCGAAAAAATACATTATTAAGCTAATACTTACACATTACCACATACTTATTACTCATACACAGTTGCATATACATATTAACAGCACACATACTTTTGTTTGTAATAAATAATTTACTCTATATATTTACAGCGGTTTCATCGTTGCCCGCAATAATAGTTTTTTCTCGGCGATGGTCTAGCCCCATGTCACGCAAAATGGAGTTCCTATTGAATATTTGGCTCAACGTGAGCAGAAGGGGCTCTGCCACTCACCCGGTGTGGGACTCAATGTCGCAATGTTTGTATGTTGTTTGGGCGTAACGGAGGTATACCTATACATATAAAATATAAGAATCCTTTTAAATATATCATTCATATGTACGCATTGTCACATTACTGAGATCAGGAAGGTTGACCTCAATAGCGGGAACAGTTAATTTAGAGAGTAATAATAAAAAAGGAGAGTAGAAACGAAAGAGTCAGGTTGTGGGTTCTTTATTTTACAAATCTTATCTAGGCTAAACTTATATTTACAACCTACCTAAAATAACCTAACAGTATTTACACCTAACCTAACTGAAATGGCTCTGGGAGACTAAGGTAAGCGGACGGATTAGATGTCTTTCAGTAGTATTGTAGCGTCGTAGGAATTCTAGGCTCGAGGAGATGTCCGTGGAACCTCAGGAACGTAAGTAGGTGGCCGTAGATGAAGAACTCAGGAGGGCAGCAGGAACTCAGGGTCCGAGGATCGTTAGTGGAACCTCAGGACCATAAGTAGGCGGCCGGAGTTGAGGACCGCAGGAGAGTAGCGGGAACTCCGGGCCGCAAGTAGATCAGCGGTACCCCAGGCAGAGGTCTCGGGTACGGTATCAAGGTACGGTAGGCGAAGAGAAAAGGCTTCTGCTGCAGCTAGGGTTGGGCTTCCGGTCATCAGCTTCTTGAGAATTCCCGGGCTAGCTGGGCCCAGGAATTGGCCTTTTTTCCTTTGCTCTGTTTGAAAGCTGAAGACGAACTCACCTTAGTTTTCAAGCGATTCATAAGGAAACCTCCTTTTCGTTCCAAAGTTCGTGTTTTAAAAAACTCACTAATTCGAAATAACTAAATGAAGTACACTCCCAGTGGCCAATAAAATATAGTTCTTTACAGAGGTTTTGACCTACATGGTCTGTATGAAATACAAGTTTAAATTTTGACAATAGAACTCAATGTCATCTAAAAACAAGGTAAATAAAAATAAATAAATAAATAAGTCCCAAGCCTTCTAAAACCAAGAAAAACCTTAGCGCAATCGCACAATCCCAGCGCCGTTTTTGAATCGCAAGTTTAGCTGCGCTTGGAGAGTCATGATCACCGAAGTAAAACACTACAACAGATCGCGGCGAAATCGCTGAGACAGGATTACCCTGAAGATATAATAATCCTGCCCCAAGAATCTCAGAGCAGCGCTACACCGACTTCAGGGTGTCGAGAAGTTATCAGTGACTTGAAGCTCAGACTTCTCTACAAGGAGCAAGTCAATCAGCTGCCTCAGCGGGAGTACGCCGAGGTCGCAAGCAGGGTATCGAGAGGTTGTGGTATCTGCCACAATTTGCAGTAATTAATTCTGCACGGTATACGAGTACGTCGATGTGAGTTTTGTTCTAAAGTGAAAGTTCTATCAGTATTAAGAGTATTTAGTTACCATAATTTTTGTGCGTGAATAAAGAATTCCTGAGATGTGAGTTACGTTTTATTTATATGAGATAGTGAAAAACTGTCAAAGCAAGCATATTGTAGGGAAAATCCTTCAGTTCATTTGGTTCTTCCAGCTAAGGCAGGCCTAGGATAGGAAAAACCCTACAGTTCCCCAAAAACCATACATGAGAAAAAAAATACATGAGAAAAAATATTTTTTTTTCTCATGTATATTTTTTTTAAATCTAGTTAACGATAAAATATTTACATTAATAGTGACCACCTCTACACAAGCATAATATCTAACACAATTCTTCTTTCATACATCACGCAGCCAATGGTTGGGGTAGGGTTCACGATCTATGACACAAACTCCAGAGATGGCACCAATGAGTCACACTCCCTTGACGTAGGCTTTTCATAAGCCGTCACCCGCTCGGCTTCTAGAACCAGGCTATTTACAGTAACAGAGTCAAGCATTGTGGAAACAGTCCACGACTCTGACAGTAAACACAAGGTCTCTGAAGAAGGAGACCTCAAGATACTTCCTTAGAAGAGAAGGTACTAGATAGTTAGAAGTAGAACTAGATAGTTATCTAGTAGTTAGTTGAGATAGGATCTGTAGTCGGTTAGGTATTTCCAACTACAAAGAGTTTCCTATCTACCAAGTGTTAATAGAAGAGTATTTAAATGGCTTAATAACCTATTTAAATTATAAAGAGACATTGATATTTACAAATTATAAAAAGAAGGTTTAATAACCTTCATGCATTATGCAGGAGCTATATTTTAAAATCCTTCACATGCCAACGGCTTTTAGTACCGCTTGGGTCTTCGAGTATGTACACTAAAGGAGATAGCTTTTGTATTATTTTACATTTTAGATATCTAGGAGCAAGCTTGGCAGTAAAATAGTTACCGGCATTGCTAAGAACGTAATTTTTACGCCAGACTGTCACCTACGTAAAATTCTTTGAAGTCATGTTTCAAGTCGTAACGGGCTGCATTCTTAGTGTGAGCTACATGCAGAGCAACTTGAACTTTATCGTATATTGACGAGAGAAATCCAATATTAGTTGCATATTTATCTCTCGGCAAAAATGTCATTTCATCGAGGTTATACCCTTGAGAAAAGACGGAACCAGTAGTAATCGGTTCACGACCAAAAACTAAGAATGAAGGGGTGAATCCTGTCACCGTATTCACAGAATTGTTCATGGCAGCCTGAACAATTGGTAAATGATTGACCCAAGTCCTATGATCTTCACTAACTAGAGAAGCTAATGCAGTAATTATAGTTTTGTTATACCTTTCAGTAGGGTTAACTTGTGGACAGTAGTGAGGATTGAAATTAGCAAATGGAATCTCATATTTTCTTATAAGGTTCTGGAATTCTCTAGACTGAAATTGAGGACCATTGTCCATCATAATCGTTTGAGGAACACCATGAACAAGAAAAACAAAATTTTCTAAGTAGAAAATAATGTTAGTAGCTGTAGCTCTTTTTATAGGAAAAATTAGAGAATATTTAGAAAAACAACAATTGACAACTAGAATGTGTTGATTGCGTTTCCGAGTCATCGGTAAAGGACCGATCAGATCTAGAGATATGCACTGAAAGGGCCTGGAGCAAATCTTTGGTTTTCCCATTGGACCATAAGGTGAATGATTAGAGTGTTTATAGGCCAGAGATGTTTCGCAAGCAGAGATAACCTTAGCCACATCTTTGAACATTCCTGTCCAGAAATATCTCAAGGATAGTTTTTTATAGGTTTTAAATATTCCTTAGTGAGGTTCTGTTAAAGAACCGTGGTGATTTTTAATCAGAGTATCCCTTTCAGATGGAGGTGGTACTAATTTCCAAACAAAATCATCAGTTAGCGAGTCAGGACTGAAGGTAGAGCGAAGTAGTTTATTCTCCCTGATAGTGTAATTAGGGTAACCGCCTGGATTATTCTGACAGCCCTGAAGAATGGTATTATAGTGATTGTCAGGAGAGGAAGGGTTGGCCTGAGCAATAGGAGCAATAGGGTGTAGAGTATTAACCACATTATAATTATCAGAGCGTGAGAGCAAATCTGGAACAACGTTATCTTTTCCACGTTTATGTTTCAGATCCATGTTGAAAGCTGAAAGTCGAATAGCCCATCTGGCTAATCTACCGGAGGGGTTGGATAAGTTAAGAAACCATTTTAAGGCAGCGTGGTCAGTAAAAACGGTAAATTGCTTTCCGTTATCCAAGTAGCAACGCCAATGTTCAAGCGCTGTAATAACCGCTAGGGTTTCCCTTTCTGTAGTAGAATAGTTACGTTCATGTTTATTAAATGTTTTACTCATGTAAGCAATAACGACTTCTTTTCCGTTCTGTGTCTGAGTAAGCATTGCACCAATGCCATGATTAGATGCGTCACAGTGAACAGCAAAAGATAGATCAAAGTCTGGACAAGCAAGGACTGGAGTAGTTACCAACGCTTCCTTCAGTTTTAGAAAAGCAGAGTCTGCTTCTGAAGTCCAAAGAAATTTAGGAGCATTCTTTCCCGACGACGATAGTTTATTGAGGGGAGCAGCCATAGTGCTTAAATTGGGAATGAAACGTCTGAACCAGCTACAAGTACCATGGAATCGACGAACTTCTTTTTTGTTAGTAGGTATTGGTAAATCAAGTATAGCACGAATTTTATCAGGATCGGCGCGTAAGCCGTGTTTGAAGAATTTACATTTTCCGTAGTTAATGGTCAATTTCGCATTCTTTAATTTCTCAAGAACTTTTAGTAATAGAGAGATATGTTCTTCGAAGTTTGAGCTGACAACTATTATATCATCAAGATAACAGAATACCTTATACTCAAATTCAGGAGTAAATAAGATATCCATAAGTCTTTGTTGCGTAGCAGGAGCATTTGTCAAGCCAAAAGGCATAACCACAAATCTGTACATACCTCTTCCAGGTACATAAAATGCCGTTTTGTCTTTATCAGGAGGATTTAAGGGCACTTCCCAAAAAGCCTTAGCAATGTCAATACTAGACAGATATTTAGCATTTCTAAGATGATCAAGAATCTCATTCATAAGAGGAAGACTATAAGCGTCGCGGCGAGTGACTGAATTAAGTTTTCTGCTATCGACGCAAAAACGCCAATCGCCATCTTTCTTTGGAGTTATAAGAACAGGAGAAAGCCAAGGACTTTCGCACTTTTCAATGACCTTCCATTCGATCATTTTATCGACTTCATTAATAATAGCCTTTTGTTTTTCAGGAGAGAGTCTGTAAGAGCGCTGCTTAATGGGTGAAGTATCACCGGTGTCGATTTTATGACTTATTAAATCAGTACGCCCTAGTTCACCTTTTTCTTCAAACGAGATAGTTTTAAATCGAGCAATAATATCATCAGCAATTACTCTTTGTTCAGAAGTTAGAAATTCATAAGGGAGAACTTTCTTTTCGATAGGAGCACTGACATTGCAATGAAGTTCCTTAAAGAAAGAAGCATTCAAGAGTTCTGGAACAAGACTGAATTATTTCCAAAAGTCTACACCAAGTATAATCGAGGGGTGTATGCCAGGAATAACGTGAGACCTAATAATGTGAGTCTGGTCTTTGAAAGTTACAGGCAAATCAATGTATCCTAGAGAATTTACTTTATGATTATCCGCAGTAGCGACAGTAATAGAACCCGACTTGGATAGTGTGTAGCCCAATTTTAAGAATTCTAGATGAGAATTGGTAATAACCAAGTATAGTAATTGAACTGCCACTATCAAGTAATCCGAAGAATGGGGAATTTTTTACGAGTATTTTTAAGAAGGGCCTGTTGAAATCTCTTTCTTCCTTGTAGAGGATTGAAGAAGTTTTATAGAATTGAAAGAAATTTCTAAGGCTAGAGAGCCAATTCTGCCATTCTTCAGGATCAAAGTTAGAAGATTTATCCAAGTCGTGCCTACTTAGTTTTTTTGGATTAGTAGAAGGAGTTTTAGCAGAGCTTTTCATGCAGTTAGGACAATCTAAAAGCTTGAAACCTTTAAGACCACATTTGAAACAAATGGGAAAGCGAGGTTGAGAACAAGACCTTAACGAGTGATCATTAGTTCGGCAATGAAGACAAAACAAATTGTTGGACACAGCATTTACTTGTTTGTACTGGGGGGTGTAGTTAGGGGTATAGTTTGGTTTGGTAAAGGAAGATGGTTTGAAGAACCAGACCCACCAGTAGCCTTAGAAGATGAGGGTGTGGATGAAGTGTAGTCAAATTTTTTGCAAGATGATTGTCGGCTGGCTTTGTTTCCTGGAAATTATGGTCTCTATCCAAGATGCTTTCGTAGCCTTGACAAGCGGAGATGAGTGAGTCAATGGAAGTGACATTCTTCAGCGCGACAAACGTGGAATAACTGGGTCGAATGTTCCTAAGCAAGATCTTCAGTTGTTGTTCTTCGCTGAGTTTATTCTCAAGTCGAGAAAACATTCCAAACATGATCGATATGTAGACGATGATGGTTTCGGATTCACCTTGGGTACGTGAGTTGATAGTAGTCATTAGTTTGTAGTCATAGTCAAACTCACCGAAGTCCTTTACGAGTAAGGCACAAAGCTTATCCCAAGTCAAGTCGGAGTATCGACTCTTTTGGAACCTAAACCAATGAAGTGCATTGTCAGTGAAGAGTTCGAAGACGTGGTCTACGAGTTTTTCCTTAGGTATATGTCTAGAGGTACTAAATTCATGTATCTTAATCAGAAAAGTTTTTGGGCATGTAGTGCCAGCATAAGATATCTTTTTGAGCTCAGTTATCAGATTATTTGGTGGAATTTGGATAACCGTAGGAGGAATGGGTGTAGGTACTGAAGTAGGTGTATGAATAGGTGATGGAGTTGGTGTAGGGATGATAGGTGATGGAGTTGATGTAGGGATGATAGGTGATGGAGTTGGCTTAGCACCAGATACATGAGGAAATTCAGAGACAGGAGACGACTCAGTTAAGACGAAAAGGAGATTATCGTATCTATTTTCAAGAGAAGTTAGTTTTCCTTGTGCCGGGAGCAGCCGCTCCTCTAGTGTGGACTCGGAGTTTGTGTCAATACGATCAAGTCTAGACGATAGATGACTGATGTACGCCTCGACCTTTTTATACAATAGCGAAGAAAATGTATGTCCTAGCTGACAGATTTTCCCTTCTATATACAACAAAGTAGCCTCAGCCTGTTCCACATCTTCTTCAGGAGGAAGGACTGAGGTTACGATCTCCGAGGCAGGATAATCCTTGACTAAATATTCTATCTGTTTTTTGAGATTGATGAGGGTGTCGGCAGGAGTTTCCAGGCGGATCTGCACCTCATATTCAAGTTCTGGTTTGTTCAGGTAGGAGACTTTGAAGGTCCGAGCCATTGTGCTGAGGTATCTATAAGGCAAGTACCTAACGTAGTCTAAAATATTTTAACCTAGCCTACCTATTTAGAAGAAACTAAATCTAGTCCGAAAGAGTTTGGCCAAAAATAGGATTTAGTCACTAGTGAGAGTGAGTTTTAAAATTTAGAGGAAAGATTCTGTAAAATAAAGACCAGTAAGGGCGCCAAAACTGTCACATTACTGAGATCAGGAAGGTTGACCTCAATAGCGGGAACAGTTAATTTAGAGAGTAATAATAAAAAAGGAGAGTAGAAACGAAAGAGTCAGGTTGTGGGTTCTTTATTTTACAAATCTTATCTAGGCTAAACTTATATTTACAACCTACCTAAAATAACCTAACAGTATTTACACCTAACCTAACTGAAATGGCTCTGGGAGACTAAGGTAAGCGGACGGATTAGATGTCTTTCAGTAGTATTGTAGCGTCGTAGGAATTCTAGGCTCGAGGAGATGTCCGTGGAACCTCAGGAACGTAAGTAGGTGGCCGTAGATGAAGAACTCAGGAGGGCAGCAGGAACTCAGGGTCCGAGGATCGTTAGTGGAACCTCAGGACCATAAGTAGGCGGCCGGAGTTGAGGACCGCAGGAGAGTAGCGGGAACTCCGGGCCGCAAGTAGATCAGCGGTACCCCAGGCAGAGGTCTCGGGTACGGTATCAAGGTACGGTAGGCGAAGAGAAAAGGCTTCCGCTGCAGCTAGGGTTGGGCTTCCGGTCATCAGCTTCTTGAGAATTCCCGGGCCAGCTGGGCCCGGGAATTGGTCTTTTTTCCTTTGCTCTGTTTGAGAGCTGAAGAAGAACTCACCTTAGTTTTCAGGCGATTCTTAAGGAAACATCCTTTTAGTTCCGAAGTTCGTGTTTTAAAAAACTCGCTGATTCGAAATAACTAAATGAAGTACACTCCCAGTGGCCAATAAAATATAGTTCTTTACAGAGGTTTTGACCTACATGGTCTGTATGAAATACAAGTTTAAATTTTGACAATAGAACTCAATGTCATCTAAAAACAAAGTAAATAAAAATAAATAAATAAATAAATAAATAAGTCCCAAGCCTTCTAAAATCAAGAAAAACCTTAGCGCAATCGCACAATCCCAGGGCCGTTTTTGAGTCGCAAGTTAAGCTGCGCTTGGAGAGTCATGATCACCGAAGTACAACACTACAACAGATCGCGGCGAAATCGCTGAGACAGGATTACCCTGAAGATATAATAATCCTGTCCCAAGAATCTCAGAGCAGCGCTACACCGACTTCAGGGTGTCGAGAAGTTATCAGTGACTTGAAGCTCAGACTTTTCTACAAGGAGCAAGTCAATCAGCTCCCTCAGCGGAAGTACGCCGGGGTCGCAAGCAGGGTATCGAGAGGTTGTGGTATCTGCCACAATTTGCAGTAATTAGTTCTGCACGGTATACGAGTACGTCGATGTGAGTTTTGTTCTAAAGTTAAAGTTCTATCAGCATTAAGAGTATTTAGTTACCATAATTTTTGTGTGTGAATAAAGAATTCCTGAGATGTGAGTTACGTTTTATTTATATGAGATAGTGAAAAACTGTCAAAGCAACCATATTGTAGGGAAAATCCTTCAGTTCATTTGGTTCTTCCAGCCAAGGCAGGCCTAGGATAGGAAAAACCCTACAGCATTTCTGTTAAACACCGACGACCCCATAGAAACTCTTGTTAAAATATAGTCAAAGTCAAAGTACTTTATTACTGTAGATATTTACATATATTCTTAGCAAGCGTCAATTTTGCCTCTTCTCTACATTGGACCACTGTGGGAGAAGAAGCGCGTAGAAACTCCCACAGATTGATTTTTAGATCTCTTTTAAAAATAGGTTGTGCCAAACTATTACAAATATGTTTTTTTTTTATTATGATTAATAAGCAGGAATAAATAAATAAATAAATAAAATAAATAATTTCAAAATTATTAACAGCAAGGTCTGTGTTGAGCTAGATTAACCCCATACAGTCCTGTCATTTAATTAATCTTGAACATTGTAATATCCCTTTTTCGACAAAGTCGCTTTAACATGCTTTTTAAATTGCTCAAATGGCAATTTCAAAATCTCCAGAGATATCTTATTATAGTAGAGAATACACTGACCCTTGAAAGAATTGCTAACCTTCGCAAGTCTAAATCGGGGCGCACACAGTCACAGTGTTAAAGACAATACACCATTAACATCATCAAAATCTGCTTTTTGTTTGAAGACCATTGAAGTATCATCAGCAAATCACTCTATGTCAGTTAATTTCTCCACCATGAAAGACAGCTCGTTAATATATGGCAGGAATAAGAAAGGACCTAATATGGAACCTTGTGGAACGTTAATTTTGACACCCGATCCATCAGATTTAACGCCGTTAACTTCTGACTTTTGAATTCTATTGGTTAGGTATGATCTTAGTAGTTCCAACGCTTTATTTCGAACTCCGTAATGATTTAATTGAATTAATAGCCTATTATGATCAACACAATCAAACGCCTTCGACAGGTCGCAAAAAAACTCCGATAGCATCCTGTGCGGCCTCCCATGCAGAATAAATATGAGATATAAGGGTAATACCTGCATCCGTAGTCGATTTACCCCTAGTGAAACCGTATTGTTTGGCGTGGAGTTGTTTTGTACGGTTGAAGTGTGAGAGCATTTGATTGAGTCTTTTCAATAATCTTTTCAAATATTTAACTTAGTGTTGGAAGAACAGATATTGGTCTGAAATTTGAAAGATCACCCTTATCTCCCGATTTGAACAGAGGTATCAGTTTACTGTGTTTCATGAGGTCTGGGAAAGCCCCATCGTCAACACATTTATTGAATATATAAGCTAAGTGTGGGGCTAAAACTAGAATTACTGAACCAATGACTTTGACTGATATACCCCACAGGTCTTCCGTATTTTTTAAGTTAAGTAATTTCAACGTTTTGACAATGTCCTGGGGATATACATGATGAAAATTTAAATATACATTATGGAGATGAATTTAGACGATCTGTTGTGAGTAGGGGTACATTAGTGAAGAATGTTTCAAAAGCTCGAGCAACATCATCGCTGGATTTAACAACATCATTACCTATCTTTAGGCAGAAATCATTGTCCCTTGGTATAACTTAGCCAGTTTCACGGTTTATTATTTGCCAAACTGTTTTCATTCTATTATTTGAATTTTGAATTTTTCTATTAATGTGTAAAGTTTTTGCAGTTCTACAAACAAACTTGAAAGTTTTGGAATATTTTTTAACATAGTCATGAAATTTTCGATCAAAGTTATAGGTTTTTTGATCATAAAGGTCATATAAGATAACTCTACTTTTACGAATTCCAAACGTTGCCCATTCATTAAATTTAGATTTACCGTTGTAGTCAAAGACTTTCTTTAATTTAAAAACTTTATTGAGTTCTGTCTGAATAATGTTGAATAAGTCTGAGTAGATTTTGTTTGGGTTCTGTTCATTAAAATCTGGTACTGGAAAATTTATATCTAAGTCTATGGAATGTAGTAGGCCTATAAAATGATGGACCAGTCTTATCCTTAATAGCAATTGGGAATGAAACTGTTTGACCACTGTGATTGGAAGGTAAGCAGTTAATTACACTTTACTTGTGAATGCAAAGTCACAAAAAACGTTATCTAAGCAAGTTTGGCTGGTAAGTGTAAATCTAGTTGGCTCTAAAAATACATGACATAAGCTAAACGATTTGAATAAAGTTATTAATCGTTGTTTCATTGTTGTTCGTACAAGCAAATCTACATTAAGATCGCCACAAATAATTAACTTTTTTCTGTTATTATATAGTTTAGTGAGGGCTTCCTCCATAATTTTCTCAAATATTTCGAAATTGCCATGGCCTTTTTCATCCCTTGGTGGCCTGTAGATATAAACAATAAAATGGCTATCCAACTCAACACCGGAGTAAGAATATCTTTGCGTTGTTTCACCTTAATATTATTTTTCACTAAGATTAAAAAACCACCTTTATCAGCAGTCTTTCTATTGTAACAACTGACAATTTTGTAATTATTTATGTTAAAAGACATCATATTTCCCTTCAACCAGTGTTCTGTAACACAAATAATATCAATGTCGGAATTTTTTAGAAATAATTCTAATACAAGTATAAAATCTCCTTTTAGTTCAAGGCCCGGCCCAAAGATGTTTGGATGCCAGTTACGTGTTGCGAATTTTTTCCAGTATAAATGGCCAGTTGTTTTGTTGTTTTTGAAAAACGCTTAGGAGTTAGCACTTTTTTTTCATTAAGAAAACAAGACAAAATTTAAGATTGTTGAAAAATAGCCCAAAGCGGCAACCAAATAGAATTAAGAGAGTAACCCTAATCATAGAATTTGAGGGCCTTCAGGAAGAAATTGAGCACTTGACAGCAGATAACCATGTGCTCAAGCACAATTCAAGGAGCTGACAATCAAACTTGAGGCCTAAGATTACATCTACAGACATAGTTAGGGCTATAATGACCAACTGCGGGCTCAAATCGCTGACTCTATCAGCAGATATGAAGTGAGTCAAAAGGACCTCAAAGAACTTTCCGCAGCAGCATCGGAGCTGCTCCAGCTGCAGCAGAAAAATACAGGGCTGCTATGCTCACTGTTGGCCGACAACGAGGTAGCTTTGGCTGTGGGCACGACAAATATCGCAACTGGCATACCTGCTGTGCTTACTCCACCTGGGACAGATGTCGTCATACCTGCCGCGGCTACTCCAGCTGTCGCGCTCACCATTCTTGCTCGGCCTGCGCGAACACGGCGGCGTGGAGGACGTTGCAGTGGGCGCGATTCTGTTGCATCACGTGCGCCCTGCCACGTGCCCCACGTACCCGAGGCTGACGATGACGTGCAGTCTGCGGGGTCACCCCCTGCCCCGCCCCCGCGCTGCGGATGACGACTCCGGTGTCACACACCCCTGTCACCGCGTGCCCTGTAGGCACCTACCATCCCAGCCATAGTCGTCAAGTCTCTGCAGCCTCAGCCTCGACCTCGACATCATGCAAGTCTCCGGCCCGTAAAAGTACAGCGAGCTTAGTATAGAAGGACCCTTTTGTATCTAATTCTTAAAAAGCAAACAAAAGAATTGTAGTTTATTCAGATAAATTAGGTATAGGTTTTGCTACGCTTTTGCACTAAGGCCTTAAGCAACAAGCGACAAATATTTGTTGTCCTAATAGTTCCTTTGAGGAAATTATAAAAAGATAGCTGTAGAGAATTTTGATAAACATATCACATTGTCATTAGGGTAGGAAACCACTCGAACATCAGTCGGAGTGCATTACACTCGATGGCTCTACTCGAATTCAAAGGGCTCTCATTTTCTGTATTATTCGTTGATTGAATTTTAAAAGGTTTTGATATTTGTATGTCTATTAAAAAACTTGCCTTAACTGAAGCTAAACATATTGTCCTTGAAGTTGATCACGAAACATTTCATTCCGCTTTCTGCATTTAGCAGCGAGTATTATAAATCATTACATCCACGGTTTTGTTACGAGAAAATATATATTTTCCCGACAATGAAGCTTTGGAGCGGAAGCTGGGAACGTCGGATATCGAGTGCTTATGTGCGATGCTTTTATTTATTTTAACATCTTGTCTGCTACATCCGGGAAACTCTTATTCATCCGGCAGTACTAACTAACTTTCAGCAATACAACAATAGCATTATTCCCTCTCTTTTATATCACATTCATTGGAAGAAGAAGGAAAGAGTGGTTCTGTGTAAGTTGTTGCTGAAAGGCTTGAATGGATGCTCAATAGGTGGTTATCGTCAATCGAAGTAGGTCACTCTGGGAGTGTGCTGGGAAAGCTACTTTATTATGTGGTCAGCATCTTGTCAGCGGCGATTTATTGTGCTAAAATATCATAAAGAAGTATTATATCTTACTTGGATTTCGTACAATGCAGCAAGGAAATAGGTTTAAATATCTGCAAAACGCAATGTACATCAGGATGTCTTGCGCGAGAATGTACACCGGCCATTACAATCTTTAGTAAGACTTGTATGTTTAGTTTCGATATAGATTTGTTAATTGAGTTGATGGATGAGAAAAAAAACTTTTAATTTTAATTAATACTTTTGAATGAAAAGCTGTGTGATGCCCACAATCAAATCACATCAATTACGAGAGGAGTCTCATCGTTCAGCAGCACTAAAACGCAAAATTTCTTTCTTTAAGGAATTGATGTTAGCGGATAATTTTGCCGGTCAAGTATTAGTTGCATGTAGATGTATCGAGTTCAGTGATTGATTTGACTCATGAAGACTCAGTGGTGGGCACTAGTTCAAGATGCAGCAAAAACGCATCAAAAACATATGTTAAAATTAAAAAACACGTCACAAAAGCACCAAAAATGTTAAAATAAAAAATAAAAACTCACCAGAATTAGTAAATAACACGAAGTTTCTTGGAATAATCAAACTCAAACTCAAACTCAAAAGTACTTTATTACTGTAGATATTTACATATACTTAGCAAACGTCATTTTTTGCCTCTTCTCTACATTGGACCACTGTGGGAGAAGAAGGGCGTAGAAACTCCCACAGATTGATTTTTAGATCTCTTTTAAAAATAGGTTGTGCTTAACTAATACAATTATGATTTATTTTTATTTGATAAGCTGGAATAAATAATTACAAAATTATTAACAGCAAGGTCTGTGTTGAGCCAGATTAACCCCATACAGTCCTGTCATTTAAGTAATCTTGAACATTGTAATATCCCTTTTTCGACAAAGTCGCTTTAACATGCTTTTTAAATTGCTCAAATGGCAATTTCAAAATCTCCAGAGGTATCTTATTGTAGTAGAGAATTCACTGACCCTTGAAAGAATTGCTAACCTTCGCGAGTCTAAAAAGGGGCGCACATAGTCTGTGATTATTTCTTAGGTAAATATTACAGCTATCGCTAAGTTTGGAAAATGTTGTAAGGTTCTTGCGTACATACATTATATTTTCGAAAATAAATTGACTAGCTACTGTTAGTATGTCAATTTCTTTAAAAAGCTCTCTTAAGGAGTCTGTTCGTTTTAAATTATAAATTGCTCGAATAGCTCTTTTCTGTAAAATAAAAATAGTTTTAATATCCGCTGCTTTCCCCCACAACAAGATACCATAGGACATCACACTATGAAAGTAACTAAAATATACTAGCCTAGATGTAGCCACATCCGTGCTTTGTCTGATGTTCCTAACAGCGTAAGCCGCAGAACTTAATTTACCAGCCAATTTATCTATGTGGGGTCCCCACTGCAATTTGCTATCAATGGTTATTCCAAGAAACTTCGTATCATTTACTAATTCTAACGTGCTGTTGTCTAACACTAAACTGGTCTCAACTTGCCTGACATTTGGAAGTGAGAATTTGATACACTTGGTTTTACCAGCGTTTAACAATAAATTATTAACTGTGAACCAATTCAAGGTTAAAGACAATACACCATTAACATCATCTAATTCTCCTTTTTGTCTTTCAATTTTGAAGACCAGTGAAGTATCATCAGCAATTTCTCCACCATGAAAGGCCATAATATATACCAGGAATAAGAAAGGGCCTAATATGGAACCTTGTGGAACGCCCATTTTAACACCCGATCCATCAGATTTGACGCCGTTAACTTCTGCCTTTTGAATTCTATTGCTTAGGTATGATCTTAGTAGGTCCAACGCTTTATTTCTAACTCCGTAATGATTTAATTTAATGAATAGCGTATTATGATCAACACAATCAAACGCCTTCGACAGGTCGCAAAAAACTCCGATAGCATCCTGTGCGGCCTCCCATGCAGAATAAATATGAGATATAAGGGTAATACCTACATCCGTAGTCGATTTACCCCTAGTGAAACCGTATTGTTTGGCGTGGAGTTGTTTTCTACGGTTGAAGTGTGAGAGCATTTGGTTGAGTATAATCTTTTCAAATATTTTACTTAGTGTTGGAAGAACAGATATTGGTCTGAAATTTGAAGGATCACCCTTATCTCCCGACTTGAACAGAGGTATAATGAAACTGTTTTACCACTGTGATCGGAGGGTAAGCAGTTAATTACATTTTTACTTGTGAATGCACAGTCACAAAATACGTTATCTAAGCAAGTTTGGCTGGTAAGTGTAATTCTAGTCGGCTCTAGAAATATATGACATAAATTAAATGATTTGAACAGAGTTATTAATCGTTGTTTCAATGTTGTATCTACAAGCAAATCTACATTAAAATCGCCACAAATAATTATCTTTTTTCTGCTATTACAAATTATAATGAGGGCATCCTCCATAATTTTCTCGAACATTTCAAAATTGCCATGGCCGTTTTCATCTCTCGGATTTCTGTAGACTCAAACAATAATATGGCTATCCAACTCAACACAGGATACCTCTATTTGTCTTTCTACAGTAAGTGCAAGAATATCTTTCCGTTGTTTCACCTTAATATTATTTTTTACTAAGATTAAAGAACCACCTCTATCGGCAGTCTTTCTATTGTAACAACTGACAATTTTGTAATTATTTATGTTAAAAGACATCATATTTTCCTTTAGCCAGTGTTCTGTAATACAAATAACATCGGTGTCTGAATGATTAAGAAATAATTCTAATACAAGTTCTTTGCCAGGTAGCCCCTGCATGTTTTGATGGGAAATATTTAAGTGGGGCTTACCCTTTGTCCTAAATCATTGATAGCAAATTGCAGTAGGGACCCCACATAGATAAATTAGTTGGTAAATTAAGTTATGCGGCTTATGCTGATGGAAACATCAGGCAAAACACGGATGCGGCTACATCTAGGCTATTATATATTAGGTACGTTCATAGTGTCATGTCCTATGGTATCTTGCTGTGGGGGAAAGCAGCGGATATTAAAAAAAATAATTACAGAAAAGAGCTATTCGAGCAATTTATAATTTAAAACGCACAGACTCCTTAAGAGAGCTTATTAAAGAAATTGATGTACTAATTGTAGCTAGTCAATTTATTTTCGGAAATATAATGTATGTACGCAAGAACCTTACAACATTTTCTAAACTTAGCGATAGCTGTAATGTAATAAAATCTAAGAAATAATCATAATCTAGTTGCTTCCCTGTTTAGATTTGCGAAGGTTAGCAATTCTTTCAAGGGTCAGTGCATTCTCTACTTCAATAAGAGATTTTAAAATTGGCTTTTGAGCAATTTAAAAAGCATATTAAAGTGACTTTGTCGAAAAGGGGAAATCACAATTTTCAAGACTACTTATATTATGGGACTATATGGAGTTAATCTAGCTCAACACAGTCCTTGCTGTTAATAATTTTGTAATGATGTATTCCTGCTTATTAATATTGTAATATTTGTATTAGTTAAGCAAAAGCAATTTTTAAAAGAGATCTAAAAATTAATATTAGTGAGTATCTAGTCCCACAGTGGTACAATGTAGAGAAGGGGCAAAAATTGACGCTTGCTAACTATATGTAAATATCTACAGTTAAAATTTGATTTGATTTGATTGTACTAAATATATTTGTTGCAGGGATATGATTAAATCAGGGACTTGGCCAAATCCCTAAGGGAATTGATTATATCCCGGGAAATGATAAAATAATGACACACATCCCTTAACAAATCTAGAAAATTTATCAAATCCCGAATGGTTTAGTAAAATGACAAAAACAAAGTTTGTATCTAACTGTTGGTTGAAAATAAATGCCAAGCAACTAATACGGTTCTGTGAAAATATTGGGTGCTTACCTATGAAATTGGCGATTTTTTCTTACAGATTCAGGAGTTCATAATTCGTGTGATTCAATGTTTTCATTGTTTCAAACTTAATTTTATTGTTTTCCATTTACATATTAGTTTTCTTTTAATTTCCAGTTTTATAATAAAAATTTAATTTGCAGAATCAGTTCTTCCTAAATGTCATCCATTTTCATGATAAAAACCAAAAAAAAAATGCAAAAATGTTGTTATTCGCAATTTTTTTTTACAGCTGACACTTTTCAAAATTTAAATCAAATTTGCTATGAGCTAAATGTTGTCTAATTCATGCACACAAAGTTTTATAAAATTAGGATTTGCTATTCCTAAAAAAAATGCAAAAATGTTTGTACTGAAAATTGAGTTTCCTTCACTTTCTCCATACAAAACGCTGATTTCATAGGTAAGCACCTAATATATGGGGTGGCCTCTCTTCGCTCCGCTTCGTTCGGCTGCAGGTAGATCATAAAGTTGTGACCTAACACAAACTTTTGGACAGAATGTATTTGGACAAAAAGTGACCTACAGCAACTAATTTGGCTCTAAATTCTAGTATTAACTAGGGTGCGGTCGAGAAGAGGGTAGGCCAAAAAACAAGAACTGGCAGTTTTTTGATATTTCACTGAAATCGTACAGTTATTCTATCAATTCACGTCCACGATTTAGTTCAGTGATTTGGTCAAATCCGTATGTTCAAATCATGTCATTATTGTAATTATTGTCAAGGATTTGATCAAATCGCTTAGGGATTTCGCCAAGTGACGTGCGGGGCTCTAGTTATATTCAATGAAATAGCAGATAGAACAGTTGTTTATTTATTTTGCTGTTCTCTGATGGAGTACACTAGGGCGGTTATGTTTTGTCTTTGTTATGGATATTGTATTTGCCATTTTGATGTATTTATACTCGTATTGGAATTATTGTTGAAATTTTTACTAAATTGTAGTGTATTGACTTAATTTTTTATTTAAGAAATTTAATTATTTTTAATTTTTGAATCGCAAATATGTAGTCGATTCGTGTCGTGTCGATTTTACCTATAACACTTTCATATTGGAAAAATAAAATAAAGATAAATAACAAATAAATGAATTCCGCATTGTTTTATTTTAATTCAAAAAGACCGACGTGACTAAAATAGGATTGCAAGAGAGAATCAACAGGACGTGGTTTTCTGTTTATTTTGCCTTTACAATGCACCTGGGAAATTAATTACAGAATAAAAATTGCATTTCACGAGCGAGGACGCCGCCACAGACCTGACAAAGTGAAAACTTTGTTGCGCCTAGATGAAACAAGGAAATAACAAAACAATATTTACAGACGTAAAAGTTAGCAGTTTGTTGAAACATGAATTCGCTTTTCTTCTAAGGGTTCCGTACCTTAAAAGGAAAATAAACTGTCAAGTGCGAGTCGGGCTCGCGCAGAAAACGTTCGGTACCACCGCACTTATGGTATTCATATGGATTAGGTATCTTTATCTTGCATTTGAGTTTGTATGTGGTATTAATAAAAACCCGCTATTTAAACCATACAATTCTCAATATTTTTGACGTAATGTTTGTAAAGACCTGTATGACATTTTTTATTTTTTTCATAATATAGTTTCTATGATAAGATGCTTATTTTTTTTTTACTAAGTATTTCAGGTTTAAATTTAGGAGATTTCATTTATTGTAGAAGAGCACTGGAACCTGAAGTACAGGATATGTTTCTTAGTTCAGGTTTCACATGTCCCTATTAATTAAGCTAAGAACTTTGTCTGTAACAAAACGTAAACTTTTATGAATAATAATAATTATTATTAATACTAAAGTCAAAAAACAGTTCTAATTATAGTGCTTTGCTGGAAAGGCCCTGTATATTCTGATGGAAAATATGAAGGTTATCAGGCCTTTCCATTGTCTTCGCAATCAGTTTAAATCAACTGATTTTACAACTGTGTCGCATATATTATACGCTAATATTGTAGCTATACGTTTATTGTTATTTTACAGGTACTTAGTACCCTAAATCAAAGTAAAGTTATGAATAAAATTATTCATGTCGAAATATAATACAGCATCACTTTGATGACACGTTATATTGTATAGGTGCCTCTTCATTCTATGTTCTCTTTTATTTTGTATCACCAATAAATTAGAACAATAAGGAAAATTATATAGAATAAACTTGCACTTCGTCTTTTTATACAAATTAAGCAGCACTTCTATACCGGTATTTAATGAACATAGATATCCATCGTACAAAATGGCAATAAATAAATAAGAAAGTTAATTTTACACCTCTTGTAGCCAGCTGTTAAAATTTTGCATGTCGGGGGCTAGACCATCGCTGGTCTGGGGATGTAAATATAAACCCAACAGATTAAAATACTACACTCTCAGAACCTCGAAATCCCGAATGAGGTCTATGATAAGCCAGCCTTCAGCCAAATATGACATATAAGTACGAAGAAATGATCGTTTAATAGCTCCGATTAAACTACTTATCGCAAGTAGGCTATGGGTTGTTGTAGTAACCGATACCCTGTTTACTCGCGGTTTGACGACTCAAAGGAAGATCAATTTCGCCGTTGTTTAGTTGGAACTTTGTCAAACAAGTTTCGTTGACTGCAGCCCGCATCTAAACAATCCCAATACGGAAGTGACTACAATGGCGGGGTCTGACAACAAACTGTTTTCAACTTGCAAGGTAACAGGGTGGTGTGAAAGTTTGCACTGTTGCAGTCACGTTGTATTATTGTATTTTATAATGGCCTGAAAATTATAAAGTTCAGTAACTGCAAGTGAACTTAGTAAAACAACAAATCGATATCTACATAAGGATTTCAGCAGCTGGATTGCGGTTGCAGTCTTTACAAGACTTTCAAGGAAGTGGGGCACCAAGCATGTCGCTTAAACCCGTGTTCACCGTGGCCTAACGGAAGCAAGACCACACGTAGAGTAAGCCATTATTCTTTGGTAACAACGCTGCACTAGTGTAAGCCTTGTGGCTTAGGTAGTATAATCGTAGGCGAGTTCCGAGTTATCTTGTCTCGTGGTGAACAAAACCTTAAATATTTTTTCAAGGGGGTGATAGCCACGCTGATACTGACTCGATATAAATACCGCCATTTACAAGTTACTGATAGTGGGTTAAAATGGTAATGTTAACCTGCCAATCCATAATTGTCAAAACCCACCTCAAACCACACTTTTGCGACCTTTTTTGTTAAAAAGTGTTGTCTATGGCTAATGCGCATATTTTGAGTGTAAAACACTCCTCAGTTATAGTCGCATACAGACCTATCAACTTAAGCTGATACTTCCATTTGTGTGAGTGTACGTGTGTACGCACCGCTTCCCTGCCGCCCGCTCACATACTTTACTTCACCTCCGGTACTGGTAGCAGATAGACGTGTAATTTTATGTGATTGATTGTGTTTGAAATATTAGTGAAATGGCTCCTACTGCTCCTGGCTGCTGCTAATGGCTCCTACAATCGACAATATAACGGAACGATTAATTATTAACACAGGCTCTGACTCTGATGAATCATCAGACGAGAGTGAAGATGAAGATGCAATGAGCGGAGTAGAAGAGTTATAAGATTCAGTCATTATGAGTTCGAGAATTGGACAGTTGGTAACATTGTGTTTTATGGACTTCGTTTAAATAAAACATTGATTTTATTTGTATGTGTTTTACTAACTGTACTTTTGGCGATCACTCACACAAATGCAAGTATCAGCTTAAGTTGATAGGTCTGTACTGCTGAATCTTTAGGCCTCGATATTTAGTTGAGATGGGTTTTTACAAAAAAAGTGTGGTCAACACTGAGAAAAATAAATGTCTGTCACTGTCTGTTTAGACCACATTAAAACCAGATAATCTTTAATGATGGCCTAGACTTTGTGGAGGCAGCTGCTCAAGTCCAAAGAATATATTGGGATCCTATAGCCCTTCACCAATCATTCTCAAGACGTAAAATCTCGATATAGAACCTGATCAAATTGTGATCTTTCAAATACACTCGATACTGGAAAAATTATCCTCAAAAGAGGTTAGCACGCCGTTAATAAAAATAAGAAGAAGAAGAAGGGGACGGACGTCCTGCGCTCGCTTCAAGAATTTCTGAAAAACCCAAAAACTTGTGGGTCTTTGTTTGAATATATAGAATCTACAATTGGAGAGTCATAACTTTACGACATGAAATATATTATATTTATATACAGCATCCATGAACTAATTTAACTGATAGTATCATTAAGCCAGAAGATTGATTGTTTCGCAATCCACCTCATGACCGGAGAAGACATAAGAGGATGGACTCAGTACTACAAAAAGGCGACAGCTTCAATGGAAACAAAAGATCGCCATATTCCATGAGCGGACAAAGTACACTTATGATCTCAATATTACAAAAAAATGGTGTTGAGAGCGTTTTTGTATTAAAATCGTATGGTTGTTTACAGAATACATCTACATACCAAGTTCAAACTGTGTAATCTTAATAGTGTCGGAATAAAGTTGCTGTGACATACGGATGGACGGACGGACAGACGCACAGACAGACTTGCGAAACTATAAGGGTTCCTTGTTTAACTATGGAACCCTAAGAACCACCCTATCTGAAAATAATAAAAAAATAAGCCATAAACTTGTAACTATTTACCTAAAATATCATTCTCCACAAATATTAAAAAGGGTTGTTAGTAACAATTTTCCTATATGAAAGGTTTTAATTGATTCCCCGAAAGTTTACAAAATAGTCTGGGGTGGGTGTTTACAATCATTTATTCTAAGCACGCCAATAATCAATTTAAAATATAACAGACTGACGTAAAAATACAATTAGGGTGATTTCAAATAATTTCAAGATCGAATAGATAGATGTTAAAAGTTCAGATAGAGACTCTTCCGGATTCCGCAAAACTACCAATAAACGTAGATAAATATAGATTTAGATGTTACGTAAAATTTTTCCGTCGGAACTATTCGTTCGTTCAGCTGATACCGTTATTTATTGTGCCGCATTATAATGACAGGTACGGAGGAAGCCGCTGTTATGAGATCAATAGCTAGATCACAAGACGTATCTACCGATATTTGTTCCTGTCTGGCCAGATTGCAAAAGTCGACAGCGAGATATTATCCCTGTTAAATTATATTATCAATTACTTTCAGTTCTCTGGGCCGTTCTTCCTGCGTCGCTCGTTATCTTGTTCTTGTTCTTGCTTATCACCACCTGGTTGGTCCCAGATTCGTTGACAATTGGCATGTGTGAAAAATGATGCGATATTATAACATATTATGCTTTGTTTAGTATGGACAGCTTCGAGTCTAATTTATTTTTCAGAATCAACTGATATGTACGAGAAATACTGACTTACTATTGTTGTTTGATCTGGTGAAATATTTAAGAAATATGTGAGTCTTCTGAGTTTCTGAACATATTTATTTCTTCAAACAAAAGATCAAAAAATCAAATACATTGTCTAAGATCCACGTAATACTTTCACTTATATTTTATTATGTAAGTAGAACTTGAAAATACATCACTCTATCGTAGAAAACGATAAAATAGGAAATACCTACCTATGTGACTACATCATACATTCTCAATATGTAAGGGACGAATAAGTTAGTATTAACCAAGAAAAGATGTTATCTTTTGCGCTGTTGTTTCAACAAATTACCTTCGACTCAAAGCATGTAATATAGAAAGTATTTGCTGTAGCATTTCCTCCCCTTTTGATTCCAACAAAGCCTTTTGTTGTTTGACGCTAATTTGCTACAAGTCGGTTTCGTTTCGTGGAACGGTATTAGCATCAGAAGTCTGATCAGTTCAGAAGTTCTCGTGTAAATTGTTTCCTGGTTTAGATCCATTCCCCCACGTATTTTCAGTACAAAAATATACTTTTTACGTCTTTTATCATTAAACTACAATGAAATAGCCACTACAGTCGCAGTAAACAAAAAAGACAAGAAGTTCTACAATGGTTTTCAGGTTTATTGCCTAGTTACTAGTATGTCAATATTTTTCTTATAGTATTTGTCTATTCTAATCATTTCACACACTCAATTACTTTGTAATACATTGTTTCTGGACCCTCTCTAGGTAGCCATGTGTTATAGGAACCAGAAAAAGCATCGTTACACACATACAAACATAAAATACATAGGGATTTTTCTTCCTCCCAAGCCGGGATTCGAACCCGGGACCTCTCGCTTGGGAAGCAGAGCCTCGAACCGTAACGCTACAGAGGTAGTCGCTTGAGCTAGAGTAACATTATTTGATTTGGCCGCAGTGCAGTCGCGATCTCTTCCAATACATCCATCTGCACTTTGTACCGGCATTTCATGCGAGACTAGAAACTTTTTGCATTGGGGTAACCCTAACGACTAACCAGATTTGATGGTGACTGTACATATCATACGTAACTGTCCCCTTAACACCCCTCTTCTCAAAACCGCTGACACCTCGATAGTTTGATCCGAAACACTACCCTCAACCTGTATCTATAGTCCTATAAAGCCTCAGGGAGCTGACCCGAAACTTCGTATCGGTATTAGAGCCTGTATCACTCAGGTGACACGTAATACCTCGGTCGATATCCTCGGGCAATGCTCAATGGATCGTCCGCTAATCGCTACATTACAGACACGATAATCTCTCATTGATTAGCAATCACAGCAGCTTATTCTGTATTGACAGTGCGAGAGTTTGTTGACCTGTGTTTCTACTTACATAGTTTTTTGTAGTTGTTTGTTTGGAGCCAAATGTCACGAAATCTCACCAGAAAAACTTGTCCATAATTTTTGATCGATTTACAGGTAAATATTAAAGGGGCGGCTCTGGTGATGTTTTTTTTTGGGCGAAACATGGTTTTTTGTGCGACTACGGAATCCTTAGAACCGCAGTGCCCCTCGTGACTCAGGCTCTTACTACTCACGCTAGCACCTAATTAACTTGAAGAATTGCACCAAACATATTAAAGGAACATGCAATAACGCTATGAGAATATTTAAACTTTAAAAAGGAGCGCTTAAAATTATTACTTTTAAATACAGTTTTTGTAAGAAATCAGACGGAAAGAATAGCTATATTATACGAATCACTTTTACAGGAATACCTTTTTTTTTGCTCGTTAACGTCTTTTTAATGCATTTACAGCTTATGTACTCGTGCAAGGGCTTAATACAAAGACTTGCTTTCAAATGGAAAAAGTAATACCTATAAATCTAGTAGTAAAAGTATCTAGTGGTGACCTCCATTTGACGTTACCATAATGCCCAAACAGAAACACCCAGCATACAAAGGAGTATGGCTGCCTGCCTGCTTGGAATCATGAACTATAAAAATAATACGATTTGACTTTTTTTTGCGCATTTGCCGTCGCTGACGGTTCTTGCTCTATTTAAAAATATTCTTCAAACAGCTCACCAGCGAAACGAATGCCACTAAGCCATAGTTAATTACGAAAGTTGGGCGAGAATATGGATTTAAAATTATGAATGAGCTGCGGTTGGCCTCGTACGGACACTCGAGTTAGCTGGCAGAACTGCAAATTGTAATGAGTTTTTAATTCCACTGTAAGCTAACCATTCTGGGGCAAAGCACTCGTAGCAATATACTAATTTCTGGTATATTTTGATTTATATATTTTCTTCTATCTACTTCTATTACTTCTATTACAGTAAGTTGTAGCACATCCACATAATATCTCCTGAGTTTTGCAGACATTCACTAGATAATAGCACCTGGCCGTGTATCTTCAAAGAACACATGAAATGGTATGTAAGAGAATGTTGCAGTGAACATTGTTATGAATTTTCTCGGAATGAGTGCAATAGAATATAGGTAAATTTAAGCATGAAATTACAGATGCTCCTCTGCCATTGACTATTTGGGTCAGATTCACTTGCAATCACGCAAATGAGCCAATAAATCAGTACTATATAAGTATCAATATCTAAGTCCAAATATAAACTATTCGCTTAGCATGCACGTTTTGACTCTCTGTTGACGTCGAGTGAAAGACTTAGGAGGAGGTACTTGCCCTATCTATCTAAAGTGCGAGCATGGCAGGCCGGTCTCAAGATAGCCAATAGAATGCGGTCTTATCTACCAAATATTTATTGCCATAATAAATAAAGGAGTTTTATTTTTGTCTGACAACTCTGTAAAAGTTACAGTTCACCAATTGCGCCACCCTCTTGGCATGATGACGCACACAAGTTCCATTTACAAAGGAACTTGTTTGCAATTAAGTGATAAATAGTTTTATTATTATATTATTATATTTATATCAACAAACGAAATCAAAAATGTCACAATTGTACACTGAGGACAGCAAGAACACAAGAAACACAAGGCCCTCGAGCCTTCTAGAAGGGTACTTTTAAAGCTTAAATAACCTACATTATTAGATTAAAAAGTGGCCAAGTGCTAGTCGGACTCGCCCATGAAGGGTTCCGTTGTAGCAAGTAATTATGTGACTGGATGTTTGTGTTATAACTTTGTTTTTCATAGTGTTCGTAAGAATGACAAAGTTATCTTTGCGGTTTTAAATGTTTTATTTCTTAAAAATTGCTTATTTTATTTTATTCAAACCAATTTTTGTTGAAAGTGATTATTGAGATACACAGCATATATTTTTTGTAGATTTTTCACTCTCTTACTTTAAAAGTTAGAGTGGAAGGGGGACACATTTTTCCACTTTGTAAGGGTCTGTCTCTGGGGGACACACATTTTTCCACTTTGGAAGGGTCTGTCTCTTTAACGATTTAATTTGAGCAGAAATAATTTCAGGAACCTCAACATCATTTTTAAAGACTTTTCTGCAGACACCCCACACATATAGGTTTGATGAAAAAATAAATAGTATTCAGTTCCATTTATGGGAATTTTTCAATTTTTGTTTAAAAATCGTAAAGCGGTTCACAGAATACATCTACATACCAAGTTTCAACTGTAAAGTCCTAATAGTTTCTGCATAAAACTGCTGTGACATACGGACGGACAGACAGACTTGACGAAAATATAAGGTTTCCTTGTTTCTCTACGGAACCCTAAAAATAGCATCTGAGTAAAGAAGAAGTAAGTCTACACTACAAGTTAAACATTATCTGATATTCTTAACTGTACGTATGTTGTGCTTATTACGAGTTTACTTAGCAGCATCACGTTATCATTATGCTTACAAATGAGGTCTGCTTTTGTCAACCTTGTACCTGATAAGACAAAGGGTTCCGTGAATATCCAAGGAGACCCATAACTGTAAACAAAATACCAGTTTGAAACAAAATGAAAATGAAACAATAGTCAAAAATTGGAGCCAAGTCCTTTCTTGCTTTCATATGGGTATTTACTACAAACTCAGTACCACCCATCCTTGTTTGTTTCCTTATTCATTTAAAATCTTAGCCCTAAATTATTTATGTACTGAACCCATCGGATGAGATTTATGTTTAGTGATAGTTAACTGTTTATTGCTGTCAGACGATGATGATTATAACATTATATACTCGTTTAACATAGTCATGATACCGACTGTCCCCAGTAAAACGTTCGATAATATATATAGAATAATATTAATATATAGAAGAAAGTAAATAGTGATAAAAGAGTTTCCACTTTTCACAACACAAAGGGAAAAAAATATCTAACTCGTATTTTTGGAAAAAACATAGGCAATGTTTGTTATTTTTTATATACATGGTGCATATTTAATTTAATACGATTACCTATATTACAAAGTGATACCCAATATTGTTTATTGCAGATGTGGTTGCCAACTTTATATCTTCTGCTTTTGTGCTATGGACTCAGTGAATCTGCTAAGATCCTGTATGTGTTCCCATTTACTGCTCCGTCTCATTATATTTCTCAAAAAGACTTGGCGTTGCAGTTGGCCCAGAGAGGCCACGATGTGTATGCCATGACCGCTCATGAGGAAAAGGAGCACCCACCAACATATCACCAAATTTTGATCGGGATGGACCATAAAACGGTTCTGGACAAAATGAGTAAGGGATCAAAGTAAAATAAAGTAAATCAAACTGAATCTTTACGTGACCGATATTGTGTTCAAAAAACGTAATTTTCAAATATTAGTAGCGGAGCGGCTGAAAGAGTTTTTCCAAAAATATTGGTCATCATTCCTAAATATTCTTTAAATTAAAGATGCTCTAAATTAGATTTTTTGTATTTAATAATTTTATTTCATAATAGAATTGTGACAAATGTAGTAAATATGACTATTGTTGTCATTTTCTAGATGGTGGAAGCGCCGAGAAACATACAATGTTTGACTGGAAGGATTTGAGTTTTTTTACGATTCAACAGATTTTGTATGAAACTGGATACTTCATGACTGACGTCGTATTTAACTCAAGTGCAGTCCAAAAATTTCTAAAGGAGGACCACCAGTTTGATCTTGTCATAAATGAATTGTTCTTTCAAGAGTCACTTTATATGTTTTCTCACAAATACCAAGCACCACTCGTATTAGTAACCTCTTTTGGAAACTCTGTCAAAGGCAATTTCTATGGAAGGAATCCTCTACAACTTGCCACTGTTTACCACGAGTATGGATTGTCAGGTGACCCAACCGGCTTTAGAGGAAGACTATGGAATTTTATTTGCTTCGTGTCTGAGATGTTTTGGGTCAAATATTCCTATTTGCCACGCCAAGAAGAGTATGCTCGGAAATACTTCAAAGGTCTACCGGAGCCGGTACCAAGTTTAGAGGAGTTGTCAGCGAACGCTTCACTTGTCCTTATGAATTCTCACTTCAGCATAGATACTCCTGCAGCATATTTACCAAATTTCATTGAAGTGGGTGGCTTGAACCACGTGAAGGCTCCTAAACCTTTGCCCAAGGTATGTATTGTTTTTGACATCAAGTTCCGATGGACACTGATTTTATATTTTAGCTATGAATAAAGAGTTAGCCTCCCCAATTAAAGGGACACTACACATATGGTAAATCTGAAATGCTACTCGTTTCAGGATCTAGAAGAAATTCTTGATAACGCAAAACACGGGGTAATCCTATTTAGTTTGGGCTCCAACGTACAGATAAGTCAAATGATTAAAGAAAGACTAGATGCCTTCCTGAATGTATTTGGTGAGCTAAAAGAGACCGTTCTGATGAAGTGGGAGGTCGAGCCAAGACCAGACTTTCCGAAGAACGTGCACGTCAGGAAATGGTTTCCACAGAGGGATATTTTAGGTAAGAACATATTATTGTATGATTTAATTTGGAATCCAAAGGGTTATTGTATTTATAAGGGTTACAATCTACATCTTTGTAGGTATATGTATGAAATATTATAGTTTATAAATGTGCTTGCTATCTATTGTATTTTATATAGTAGAGGTTTATATTATATTTATTTGGTATATTTTATTTATATTTTAAAAGTAATTTTCGTACATATGCATACAGTTTCATTGCGCACTAGGACTGTACTGTTTCATAAACTCTTCCGTCTCGCCTAGGATTGCTGGAAGAAATCAAATTCAAATTCAAAATTCAAAAAGAGTTTATTTTCATAAGTTTATTTCCACATAGGTTATATTTGGAGAATGACAAATCTTAAACTAACACATACATAAGATATAGGGAAATATAGAACTTAATTTGAATTCCGTCACCTCAATGTTTTAGATGCTAGAGGCAAAGAGGCAACTAGAAACCTCCAGCTTAATACGTTATTTTTTACAGAATTGCAGCAAACACCTTCCCAAGCTTTCTTGTCTTCTACATAATCTGATATTTTGTAGCAAGCCTTTTTACATAAGTGATTTTTAACAACATTTTTAAATTTATTTACAGACAATTCTTGTAACTCAGCTTGGATTTTGTTGTAAAAGCGAATACATTGCCCTTTAAAAGATACATTAACCTTATGGAGCCTAGTAGTAGGTATAGCTAGTTTATTCCTATTTCTAGTGTTGACATTGTGCCTGTCGCTATTCTTAGGAAATTAATCAATATTTTTGTGGACGTACATTAGGTTTTCATAAATATACTGACACGGCACTGTCATAATGTTAATTTCCTTGAATTTACAACGCAGTGACTCTCTGGGACCCACATTGTAGATTGCACGAACAGCCCTCTTTTGCAGCAGAAATATTATGTTAATGTCTGCAGCGTTCTCCCACAGCAGTATGTCGTAAGATAAGTATATTGCTATGGAAGTAGCTGAAGTAAACTGGTCTAGATGTTTCCACGTCCGTAAAAAGACGCATTTTTTGACAGCATAAACTGCGGAACTGAGTTTTTTAGCACGGAATTCCTAGGAATACCGTGCTATCTACAGTTTCAAAATTTTCACCTTAAACATTAACGTTAGCCGAGACTTGTTTAACATTGAGGAGTATAAACCGAATACATTTAGTTTTGTTATTGTTCAGTAAAAGATTATTGGCACTAAACAAATTGACTACCTTTGAGATTGCATTATTCACATGGTCAAAGTTAAAACTGCAACGTTTCATTTTAAACAAAAGTGAAGTGTCTTCTGATAACAGTACCATCTCATGATTATCTCTGACAAGATGTGGCAGGTTATTAATATAAA
The DNA here is from genome assembly GCA_949825045.1 of Argyresthia goedartella. NCBI lineage: Eukaryota > Metazoa > Arthropoda > Insecta > Lepidoptera > Argyresthiidae > Argyresthia > Argyresthia goedartella. The sequence continues at coordinate 24,768,472 of OX463812.1, read as the reverse complement.
CCAAAAACAGGAATGGCCCGAGTATGTAACCCTGCGGTACACCCATGGTAACAAAAGACCCTGGAGATCGTTTCCCATTAATGTCAACTCTCTGTATCATGTCATTTAAATAAGAAGAGAGAAGATCTAAAGAGTTATCCCTAATTCCATAGATCACTATGGAGGAAATTACATCAGATATTTCCTGATCAATGGTCAACGCAATCAAAAGCCTTAGACAAATCGCAAAATACTCCTAGAGCATCATGCAACTCCTCCCAAGCATTATATACAGGGTGTTAACGGGGTCGTGTAGCAAGAAAGAGAAAATAGACTTGGCACTTAATTAGGAATACAACGCTGTAGATTGGAGTGCATAAATTAGCACTTTTTTCGCAGGTAAAAAAAAACTAAAAATGATTCCCTATTTATTAATTATTATGGTCACCCTACTAATTTGACTTTCTTATGACGTGACGGTTGAAAATTACCTACTACTTACTCATCTAATCATTTGTTTATTAAAAAGGTTTTATCATGAATTAATAGGGTAACCATAATCTGAGTTATTAACTGGGATAAATAAATTGTTGATTAGTTTAAAAAAGGCTGTAATTTTTTAGAATTTGCCCTATACTTGAAATCGCATTAATTCTTCGAGTTAGGACCGATAGGTTTGAATCATGACCCCGTTAACACCCTGTATATGTGATATTAACTCAATACCGGCATCAGTAGTTTATTTTAGTAAGTTTCTAATAAATCTACATTGAAGGCTTCACATACATATCTTAAGAGTTTTATTAGATTTTGATACTTTATATAATATGTCATGCATGACTTTTTCAAAAACATCAAATGAAGCTGAAGGTGGGCTGTAAACGCTTATTACAATGATGCGCTCCAACTCAACACGTACTACTTCAATGTGGCTTTCAACTGATATACAGCATGTAATCTGCAAAAAGAACTACCAACCTGGTGGTTACTGAAATTGAAAATGAGCTCATGGCTTTTAAGCCAATGTTCTGTTAGACATAAAATATCAATATTAAAAGAGTTCATGTACAATTCCAACTCTAATAATTTACTGCTAATACCTTGAATATTTTGGTGGACCAGATTAGTAAACTTTGCATTTATTTTACAATTTGAGTTTTTCTGTTTTTATTTTGTATTTTATTAATATTATTTGACGGGCTAGAGAGTTCCTCTATTGTCGTTGTATCTTATTTAAATGATTTGGAAAAACTTCCAAGGTTTTGTTTGAAACATCAGTATAATGCTCAATAGAGTCATTATGTGTTGCCAAATTTATGGCTGTTATATTAAAATAATAGGATAGAGATTTTGCTAGTTGACTTTTGTAATAACCAGGAAGGTAATATTTACCTATAGTCAAATAATATTTATTTCTACTAACAAAACTATTAGTATCCATTACATGTATATTATTATTATTATTATATAGTATGCAAGGTCATATTCAGGTTATATCTAAGTTTGTTTTCTGATTGTGGCAGGCTGTCGCTGTAAGGGAATGTGAACATAATATTTTGTTTTACTTTTAAAGAACAGAGCGTGTCTAAATATTTAATTAGGTCAGACTTGTTCACATTACCCCTATTACCGAGGCATATGATTAAATAAGTGTCATCACTATATGTAGCGTTATCTATTTTTTGCATAATATCATGCAGATTTCAGTTTGGTAAACAATCATTTATTACCGTATGCTCCATATACATATTTAATAATTGGCCCATATTTTTTCCAAGTTCATTGCTGTACGTAATTGTTTTTATACCTGGATATGAAGAGCTGACATCCAGAAGGGCAGTATCATCATGCATCCTGACGGCGCACAGTCCGGCACACAACAGCAGCTCTCCATTATTTTAGTTTCTAGGCCAACCTGGCTAATGAGAACTGCATCCATAGCGAATTGTTCCCAATTCTACAGATTTTTTTTACAGATTCCCATATCAACAGATTCCTAATCATTCATTTGCCAGAGGCATTTATAAGGAGAGCGACATCTTCGGGAGTAAAGTAAAAGGCTTGAGATGCGCGCAAGTACTAGACTAATTTATTATAGGAAATACTATAAGCTTATATACAACTCACTACAAAACTACGCGATGAATATAAATATACGTTATCTGTGACGGTCGTCAACTTATCTTAAAATTACGTGAAAATATGACTAACATAGTCGACCGGCACAGATACTCCCCCCTTTAGGGATAAAAATAAATGAATAACAATGAACAAAAATCTAAGTTAGAATTAAACAATAACCTTAAATGAATCGAAATAACTTTAAAAATGTGTCTACCATAACAAACTTATATCAACTGCAATAATAACTAGTAGGATTTTAATAAACATAAATAAGATCGTAATTGTGCATACTTCAACTTAATCTAAAGGTAAATCTTACACGAATTAGAAAAATAAAGGAACTACGGTTATGTGAATTCTACATAAGTTTAAAGAATTACTTAATATTTACCTACAGGCAAGTCTTGTATCTGGCTGCACACTACATAAAATAAACTAAAAACTAGAAAACAGAAAAACACTAGGAAAATGGGGCTTCGCGGTTAGTAAACTAACCTAACCTATAACTGGAAAAGATCCGCAGGAGAGTCGTCTGATGCTGCAGCCGTCCATGTTTTTCAGGAATCGATGAGTCAATTTACATCGCACGTCGTTGAAGTTGTAATCACTGTTTGTTTATAATTGCGACCGTACCTACACAAGGATGATTGTGCTGAATCAGCATCAGCATTAAATCTGTAACCTTGGCTGTAGGCAGTCAATGATCTCGTACGTCATATGTACTTACGTGCGTGCTCTTCACTCTTGAGTGAATATTAAGTTGTCGATTGATGAAATTTGTGTACCTAAAAACCTTGGGATTTGTCAACATAGGGCTCATCTTGTACACCAATCGTTTATATATATATATCTCTTCAGTGATTTTATTACCTATTCTTCATGCGATGTTCTTCCTGGGTGATTAGGTATATCGATGATGTTTCAATACTCTTCGGGGGGCTGGAACGGCTTCCTATGTCTTGAACTTGAAAAGCTGCTTGCTGTGAATGAATTTGCCGACGCGTTCGTTTCTGCTGGTGCCAGCTCCATTTTGATAAATCAGCAGTCGGCTGACTATCGGTTCATTGTTCTTGCTGTATCTTGAGTTCGATGCGGGAAATCTTCAGTTGAATTATTTATCTTTTGGCGTCTGGTCCGTTTTCAAATCTGGTCCGGTCATGGTTTGCTTGATGTCGTCTTGGTTTGGGTAGGGTCTTGATTATGGAGTTCTGCAGCGTGGCTTGAAATAGGTATGCAAACCGAAGTCGGGGCTCGGCGATCTTGGACGAAGTGCTTCTTGCTTGCACTTCTAAGGTGGCAGCACACGGAGTTTTCTTCGCGGCTGGGTCCATGCTGCTGTTACCGAAGGTTGCTGATATTCAGAAGTCGGGTCACCACTTTGCCAGAGGCAATTATAAAGAGAGCGACATCTTCGGGAGTAAAGTAAAAGGCTTGAGATGCGCGCAAATACTAGAATAATTTATTATAGGAAATACTATAAGCTTATATACAACTTACTACAAAACTACGTGATGAATATAAATATACCTTATCTGTGACGGTCGTCAACTTATCTTAATATTACGTGGAAATATGACTAACATAGTCGACCGGCACAATACAGAATTCCATGTCTCCAGATTCCTAACCCTACAGAATTTTATGTCAACAGATTCCGAATCCTACAGAATTCCATGTCTACAGACTCCTAATCATACTGAATTCCATCTCTGCAGACTACTAATCCTACAGAATTCCATGTCTCCAGATTCGTAATCCTACAGAAGATTCCCAACTGTACTGCTTTTTTAACATACCACAAACTATTTACGATTTTGAAAGACAATTTCGGAGTAACAATAAAAAAGTTGAAATGTGACTTTGAGGTTGCCGCTATTGACGCTGTTATAATGGTATATCCGCAAGTCAAGGTAAGTGGCTGCTACTTCCACTACCAGAGGGCCGTGAGGGAAAAAGCCGAAGAACTTGGGATAGATATTACGCCAAAAGGAAAAACAATAGTCAAGTCCTATTGCATGTTGGCGTTTCTACCAGCTCAAGTAATCACTGAAGGACATATCAGCATTGTTAGTAAGTTACCAGAAAGTTATTGTCATGATGATAATTTAAAAAAATTGATGAATATTTTTTAAAGTTCTGGATAAAAAGAATTACCAGTTGTGCCAATGAGGAAGTGTGAACAAACAATTTATTAGAAGGCATCACAGAATTAAAACCAGAATTACAAAACATTCCAACATTTTGTTATTTATCAGCTTGTTAAAAAAGAAGCTAAATACCAATATCGGCGAATACTACAAAGCCAATTATCAAATAAAAAAAATGTACAAGATTGCATAACAGAACAAGTAAATGTTAAAAACTGTACAAAACAATTAATGGATGTCTACTAACTATTTCTACTTGCCATGGAAGATTATTTTGTTTTTGAATAAGATATTTTTAAGAAAACTATTGTATTGTAAGAACGCAGGTACATTTTTTTTTTAAGAAGAAAGAGTTTTAAGTTAATTGTTCTGAAATAAATTAAACACCTTATTAGAATAAAACTATTGTTTTGTGAATCAGTAGAGAAGACTGGAGATGGTTAATAATTCCTTTTTAATTTAGCTCATCCTAAAATTTCTATTCAAAAATCCACACTTATTCTATAGCTCTCTCTTTCACACTCGTCTCTCTCTCTCTTTCATACAACACATAGATCTATCTCTTTCATCACTTCTTACGTTCCTTGCATTCCATTCCTCTCATCCTACATATTTTCACGCCATTATCCTATTGGCGTATGCAGATACTACAGTCTACCACTTGCTACGACCCTTACGCCATGTGGCCGAAGGGGTATTGTTAATCGGTTAATCGAAACCAAAGTTCTAAACCGATTTCCAAATCTCAAATAAGTATAATATATCTTCTTTCGAAATCGGCAGAATAATAATGTTTCTTATCTCGAAATTCGTTATGATAAAAGATTATGGTTTAGTCTTTCGAAAATGTCAGATCAAAATCTAAAGAACATAATTATTTTACCGAAACCGATTTCGAAAACAGAAATATTATTATTTTTTGAGAACTGCTTTCAAACTTTGCTTTAGAACGTGGCTGAAGAGAATAATACATCCGTACTAATCATGAAACATTTGTTCAGATGGGTTGGGTATCTGTGTGTAAAGAGTCTGTACTCTTTATGGTACGGATGCTTCCAATCCACAAGTTGAGAATCTGTTGAATTGGGAATCCGTAGAGGTAAGAATCAGTAGAGTTGGAAATCTGTAGAATTGGGAATGTGTATAATTTGGAATCTGTAGTATTGGGAAGCTGTAGTTTTGGAAATTTGTAATATTGGGAATCTATAGAATCGGGAATGTGTAGAAATGGGAATCTGTAGAATTGGGAATCTCTAGTATTGGGAATCTGTAGTATTGAAATTCTGTAGACGTGGCTATAATTCTCCATAGCTAGATTCAGTTTTCTGGTTTCCGCTCTGGTTTTGTCATAGAGGCCAATGTAGTGCACCAGGGAGGGCTCCGCCTGGTCAAGTTTGCATCTTAGCTCATGCATGTTGTCGTCATAGCTAATCTGGTTATAATTAAGCTGAGCGGTACACAGCTCCAGTTTATCTAAAACCCTTCTTTTATTTTGAAGCTTTGTTACAACCTTTTTTGTTTTTTTAGCATATTTTATTTTTTTATAAACTTATTAATTTTGACATATTTTCTTAACTTACTTTTACTTAGTTTCAATTTGTGTGTACTGTCCCTGCTGCTGGCTGCCACATTACACATTGAGTCATCCTTAGTAAGGTCAATAGTCATAGTGGGCAAGCTACAGCCCGCAACAGAAAGATGGCCCAAGGAGGTATTAACTGCTACCAACTCATCAATTAAGCTCTGCGTGGTCACTGTGGCAGCCGCTTCTTCCAGCTGTGTGATATGTTGGTGGGCATCACACAGTTCCTTCTCCAGGACTGAGGCTGAGGTTCTACGCAGGACGGACTCAAACTCAGTGCCACAGTCAAAGTTAAATACAGGCTAAAGTTTCAAAGTTTCAAAGTTTCAAAGTTAAATCATAAATACAGGCTACCTGTTAGCCTAGTTATGATAGTAGTCGAAAAACTATCTCCTTGTTATGTATGTTTTTACTATGAATAAAGATTTATTATTATTATATTATTATTACAGTGCTCATCAAACCCATCTATTATGAGTTGCAGCTTATCCCGTTCCTCACAAATAGAAATATTGAATGTAGCGCGGACAGTTCCCTCTTCAATTTTTGATTATTTCTTAAGGTTTTTTCATTTTCATCTCTTTCTGCTTCTAATTGTTCCACCTGTCCCTTTGCTTCCCCACCAAGGGGCACAGGTCTTTACCCATATTTTAGAAAGATTAAGCCATACTCCACTGTGCTGATTCAGTCGGGCTGGTAGAAAACCCGATATTTAAACATTATGTTTATATGAAAATGTATGACCATGTTCTTCGTCAATTCTATGACACCTCTAGTTTCCGAAAGAGTGGTCAAATATAACAAGCGGTTAAACGATCATTTATTCAAAATAATGGCATGTGATTGGCTGAAATGCGTTTAAGAGTTTATTAAGTTGTCACAGCTAATTTTCCTTTCAGAAACGGGGCGAATGGTTCAGTTATACTCATCTCAAATGCTTAAAATAAATCATTTACGATCTCTGTGGTGTTGCGTTCTCTTCCCAAGCGAGAGGCTTCGAATCCAGGCTGGGAAGGAAGAGATAAAAATCCCCAGGTCTTGGATATTTGTGAAATGTTTGTGACGTTGCTGTTTCTGGTTCCCACGACACAGGGCATCCTAGTGTAGGGCCAGAGTATTGTTTGTGCCCGTATGAAATTGAAAATATTTTTAATGTAATTTAAAATTAAAGAGATCTTCCACTAACAGTTTGCTATGTTTTATTTCAGCCCACCCAAATCTCAAACTTTTCATTGGTCACGGCGGCTACCTCGGTCTTCAGGAAACAATCGCCGCGGGAGTACCTATCTTGGGTATGCCAGTTTATGCAGACCAATATTTAAACATCCTCCAAACTAAAGAGCGAGGATTTGGAGAACTTCTGGACTACAACGAAATAACCAATGATGGACTTAGGACTGTGATGAATAAGATGCTACAAGACAAACGGTACATGATAAATGCCAAGGAAGTGTCTGCAAGGTTTAGAGATAGACCGATGAGTGGTTTAGATACAGCTGTCTGGTGGATCGAGTATGTGATCAGGCATAAAGGAGCCCATTTCATGAAGTCCCCTGCCCTGAAATTGAATTATTTCGCGTATCAAATGTGCGATGTCTATATGTTTTTGATATTGATTTTGTTGGTTCCATTGATTTTACTTTTTAAATGCTGTACATTTGTAAAGAGGAAGATATCAACCAAATCTAGTGGTATTAAGAGGAAACAAAAAAATAATTAGACCTTGCATCAATTTTATCAAATTCTATCGGAATAGGTTGCTGTCTGCGATATATATTTACTTACTTATAATATCCTGTCAAAATAAAACTTCCATGGAATTTGTGTTAGAGTTTTGGGCCCATTCAATGTTATTGCATTATATTTCACATATTAGAATTTAACTCAGACACTCTACTATAAGAATATATTTTGATAATCTCTATTAAAGTCGGAGAGGAAGGTAAGTTAAAGGTAGGTATGTACCTACATTGCTAGTACTAAAACATTTATAAACGTCGTTATTTTAATTTGGTATTTAGATACTATTATGTTACCATTAAATACTGATTTTCAGTTTCCCATTTATAAATAACACAGCAAATTGCAGAACACAATCTGCCCTAGCTTGCACCTAATTAGTTAGAGTACCAGTATGGCCGTTTCATTACCACTAGTGTACAGAAAACTTATTCAGTCGAAGTATATAGCTTCTATCAGAAAAGTGTAAGGGTGAAAGTTGCCTGAGCTGAAAGCTGCGTGTTTCTAACGTTGGCCAAGTTCTTTGCAACATTTGCTAGAAGCTTCAATTCTGTATATTTTGATGTGAAAGCAGTCTTAGTTCGCTACCCAGACGGGAAATATTTTGTTCTCTTTGAAATATACCTAATCTAGATGAGCGCCGGTAACATTCCCAATTTGAAAATGTTTTAATAGATACTGATAATAATTAAAAAATAATTAATATAGTCCCGTAGGATCAACAGACTCTCATGAAGACGAAGACAAATTATTTTTTTCTAATCGCGAATGTAATATGCCATTTGAAAGAAAGAAAGAAAGAAAACCTTTATTCGTAGCTGATGGAGGTGCATACATTCAACAAGTTAAACCGCATACCAAAACAGTTATCGGGATTCGCCTCAGCAGCTGCAAAATGGCAGCTGACTCAGCATAATGCTAAGGTGAAAACGCCTTAGCGCTGGTTTTCAGTCAGTGCCAGCGGTGATAGTGTGTAGATACATTAATGAATAGTCATACAATATAATACTTGTATACATGCTGTCAATACAATACAATAAATATATTAAAGTACGTATCAATGATATTATTTAGTGTAATAAAATAAACAATTTTAAAAACCAAAACATAAGCACATTCCAACATAGTCAAATAAAACAAACACTAATTCGATATACGAAATACAAAATAGCACACCAGAGCAAAACATAAACAATAAACACACAAAGAACAAAAAGAAAATTTATAAAAAAATAAATGAAAAATAACAATGCGAATACGAAGGGTTAACAGGAATATGGTAGTATCTGTTTATTAAGCAGGTATACCCTCAGCCTTAGTCATTACGTCATTTCATAGGCCTCCGTCAAATCGTAAACCATCTACATTTATGAGTTACTAGCCGACACATTAGCATAAATGCATCTTACAAATACTCTCAATCAGTGTACCAATTAAAGCACACAATTATGAGAATTCGGTCCAAATGTACACTTACTAACCTTTCTCTTTGCACGACGAGTTTAGCAAACCAGATGGATCAACGGTCACTACACCGTTGACTTTCAAATCAAATGGGGCAGGACAGTTTGCTCACATACTGGACTAGAAAGTGGAAAGACTTCCTGAATTTGAAACCCTGAACTACATACCTAATCAGAAATCTGTAGGTAGGTATGTACAAAGGTGGGTGGCAATTGCACATCTGGACAATATTAACAAATGGTAGCTATAGAAAATAAAAGTAATCTAATTAAACAGTTAGGTACTATCTAACTAGACTATATGCAATAAGTTTGTTACAAGAAACGAAATCTATCTATTAGGTTACCATTATAATATTATAACAACTATCTGTTAGTTATTAATTTCAGATGCAGTATATTTCAGACACCAAGCACCAAATTATGCAAATCCCCAACTATCGAACCCCCAACCCGAAAGAATGAGAATGTCTATTAAAAGTTGAAATAACCTCAATCACATTGCAGAAATATTTTGCTGCTGTAGAACGACATTTACACATATTCTTATTAAAACTGGTTCGAAAATCTATGAAGAGAACGTGAAGTACCTCTCAATTTCTACATTTGTGAACAAGTTTTATGATTTACATTCTTCGAAGGTAATCGTAAAACATCTGCAAATCGCCTTCAAACAAAGCAATAATAGGATTGAAGGCTTGTTGGTTGTAGTATTTTGATCATAGAAACATGTGTCGATTAATTGGTTGCGGAGCGGCGCTTGTTTCACGGGCATGGAATATTGTTTGTTACAGTCCATCAAAAATTACTTGGCAATGTGAATATTCAACAGTATTAAAGAGTAGCGAGGTTTAATGGGATTCTTTCAGATCAGTTTTTACAAAATCCAACAGATGGCGCTGTAGACAACCTGTGTTTTGGTCATAGAGTAAATTATATGGTATGCAAAGAGATTCCATGATCTCAGATGGTAGAGGTACGCAACCACTGAAAGAAGGTTCGGTAAAGAGGTTGTGTACTGGCTGAACGTCACCTGTTATTGAAAGCTGTCAAGTTCAGTCTGCTTCGTTCAGTAGGTTGACTACTATAGTACTACTTTAAAGTCTGTGCCTACCTTTACTTCGGAGTCTCCGAGTATTTTATTTATTTTATTTAGCAAACAACTCATGACAGCTTTAAATCATAGACTACTAAATCATAGGGGGGAGGGGGGGATTTTTAATTTGCTTTAGATATTTCTATTAGTGAATAGAGCATTGTGGCTGAATTAAAATGGATCCGGTATTTACCAGATATATATATGTGTATGAATTTAGTTAAACCAGTCCGGTGGATCGATCAATCGACAATAGGTAAAAAAGTAACAAACAAATAACATATAAGATTATTTATCGGAATACCAAAGCTTAAATTTGCCATGGTGCATTTGGCCAGCAGACAAGATCATGCTAATGAAGAAAAAGAAGGTGAATGGCATAGGCGTTGTGATTAGTAATAATTATGCTCATAGAATGTTGACAATACAACATATCGTCACCAATTTATATTATGAAATTAGAACTTCACTAAGAGACTGATCAATGAAATTGATGTAAAAGTAAAATATGCAGCAAGACTGATTATTAAATTGATGTTACAGTAAAATTCGCAATAAAACTGATCATTAAATTGATGCAAGGGTAAACTAAGCAGTAAAAGACTGATCATGAAATTGATGTCAAAGTAAAATAAGCAGTAAGACTGCTCGCTTAATTGATGTAACATTAAAAAACACAGTAACACTGATCGTTAAATTGATGTAACAGTAAGAGACTGATAATTAAATTGATAATTAATAATGGTGGTCACCGAAGACAGACCCCAAATCAGCCCCCTTATTCAGAAACACAAATTGACTGAAAACCATGGAAATTTAACAGTTTTCGAATACACTAAACGTCAATATGTTACTAACTGCGTTGTGTTTGATGTAGACTTTGGCGATAAGGGCCCGGGTCAGTCATTGACGTTTGACTTAAAATTTGACTGCGAGGAGGACTTCAGCTCTACGGGTACAAGAAGTTAAAGCGCAATCTTTATATTTAATTGGATGGTTCTGGCACCAAGAAAAAAAAGGGCAATCATGTTAAATTTCGGTGGATTAGATCTACTGAAGGTGTTCTATATTGAACCTAGATCAATAAGCTCCAATGCTATCATTGATCCTGAAGAAGGTATGTGTGTAGTTGTGTTATTGTAGCCCCTTAAATTCCACTGGTTGCGTCTAACTGTTTGGTTTGGTTTCCTGGAATGAGATCCACCCATTTGTGCCATTTATTGATTTATACAGACTGGTACCGCCATCTACTGGTTGCGTGACGTTGAGACACTCGCGAGCTAGTCTAGACGAGAAGTCAAGTGTTGACCTCGGTGCCGCAAGGTGGCGCGGATCGTTCGTAGTGACAACTTTCAAATCCACGTTCTGAATTTTTTCGTCGGATCTCGTTTACTTATAAAAGCGGGGATCAGCGACATGAGGCTTTGGGATAGTTTCGACCGTCGCGCACACGGATCTCCGCTTCGCCGTCCCGCTGCAGTTCACCCGCCGCTTCGTGCGAAGCGGACGTGTGTAACACGCGCCCGTGCGCGCCGCGATCGCGATACCCGCGCCGCGAGTGTTCACGGAGGGGATTACCACATCGGGACGGACGCCGGCTCTGCCTAAGGTCGTGCCTGGTGTGTAACCCTTTCCGGACGCCAGCTCGTCCATAGCCCGCTGCTATGGACGAGCCCAAAAGCCCTTTTCAGGGCTACAGTGCTACTAGTGACAGTGACAATGATAGTGCAAGTGCAGTCGTGACCGCGAGCCCACCGCTGGGTGAAACCCCGCGCCGGCATCGCGCGCAACGATCAACTTCGTTGGACCGCCTGCTCCCTATCTCCACGTCGACGGAGTACGGGTCGCCCGTGGTGCGGCGTCCTGTGTCCCCGAGGGCAGAGCTTGAGCTGGACGAATTATATTTAATTCGGGCCGCTCAAGCCAACCTGTTTTCGGCGGGCCTTCTTCGTGCCATGGAGGCATACGTCGCCGCAAGCCGCGCTGCCCTGTCGGGCAAGCCCACGGCTTGTATCGGCGCCGAGCTCCTCGACGCGCAATTAGTGGAGCACGCGAAAATGCAGCCTTTGGTGCTGCCACCAACCCGCGGGACGAGGCGCCCGCGTAGCGAAAGCCCGAGCGACGAGCTGCGTCTCCGAGGAGATGGAAAGCGAGTCCAGCTTGCGGACTCGCCGACCCCGCCACTGACGAACCAACCGCCGCCGAGGAAGACGGGCCTCGACATGCCGTCGCTGTCGCCCTGGACGGGCGCGCTTCAGGCACCCGCCCCCGCCCCTGGACTGTCCGCCGCCGCGAGTGACTATGAGAGTGCTTCAACACAAACAGGTACGAGTGTTTTACCTAATAAGTGCTCTCCTACAGTGTCGTTTGCCGCGGCGGCCGCGACCGCATCCACCGTGTCTGGGGCACCGCGCCCCAGCACCGCGTCCCCCCCTGTTCAGTGAGGCACCCGGTGCCGCCAACCGCGCGTCCGCCCGCCCCGTCGGCGACCACATCGCGAGTGCCCGCCCACCCCACGCGCTTCGCCGCAGCGCCCGCGATAGTGCCCGCCCGCCCTACGCGCCCCGCCGCCGCGCCCGCGAACCCACTCACCGCCGCGACTGTGCCCGTCCGCCCTACGCGCCCCGCCGCTGCGCCTGCGAACCCGCACGCCGCCGCACCCGCGAAAGGGCCCGCCCGCCCAATGCCGCCCGCCCGCCCAACGCCGCCTGCCGCTGCCGCCGCCCAAACCGCAGCCGCGATCGCCACCACCACCGCCGCCCCGTCGGGAGGCGCTGCGCCACAGCAGCCCCGCCAGCCGCGCTATCCGCCCCTTATTGTGGAGGTCCTTCCCAACTGGGCCGACCACTTCAGGGCGATAGCCAGCGAGCTCGGCCGGGCTCCCAGCGCACGCGCCTACCAAAATGGTGTGCGCTTCACCCCCACGGCCGAAGACGAGTACCGGCTTGTACAGCGCTATCTGTGCAGGCTGGAGAAGGACCATGGAGTTCGCTGGTTCTCTTACTCGCTGCCGGCCGACAAGACCCAGAAGGTGGCGATCCGCGGGCTGCCTTCCAACACCACGCCGGAAGATATCGTCGCGGCACTTGCAGAACTCGGTGTGGAGGCCGAGTACTGCAAGCAGATCCGGGCGCGCAAGGGGCGCCCCGGTCGCATCTTCTACGCGTCCCTGCGGAAGAATCCCGACCGTGCCCCCGGTGCAGTATATGAGATCTCAGAGCTCATGTACATGCCGGGGGTGAAGATCGAGGCTTGGCGCTCCAAGCAGGGCCCGGCCCAGTGCCACAGGTGCCAACAGTTTCGGCACTCGTCGCATATGTGCCACCGCCCCCTGGCGTGCGTGCGTTGCGGCGGTCCCCACTCGGCGCGGGAGTGCCCCCGCCCGAAAGACCAGCCGCCGACGTGCGCCAACTGTGGTGGCCCGCATACGGCCAATAACGCGACGTGCCCCGTGTTCCGCCAGGAGGCGCGGAACAAGAAGGCCGGCACTGTGGCGCTCACTAATGCGCCTGGGCCCAAGAAGATGCAGCCCCCCCCTCCGCCACGTCCTGATCTGCAGGAAGAAACGGCGCCCGCCTCGCTTATGGCGCAGGCGAACGACGGAGTCCCCAGGCAGAAGACGAAGCGGGGGGCGAAGAAGAAGAAGGCGACGGCTCCACCTGCCGCCGGCGCTGCGGCGGCTACTCTCGCCGCTAGCGAGACTGCGGCCGCCGCTGGCGCCGCCACTGCGGCTGCAGCAATAGGGCAGCAGGACTTGGGGCACCTCACAGCCCTGCTCGCCCTCCTCAGCGACCCCACTGCCCTGGGCAGACTCACCGCTCTGCTCCGCAATGCATGAGCCGCTCAGGGTCGTCCACTGGAACGCGCAGTCGCTGACAGGGAAGAAGCGGCTGCTCCACGTGTTCCTGAGGGACTACCGCGTCGACGTGATGCTCATCAGCGAGACATTCCTAGCCGGAAGCGACAAGCTGTCGCGGCCCGGCTACTTCGTCTACCGCAAGAACGAGAAGTTCACCAGCGGCCGGGCCTTTCGAGGCTTGGCAGTCATCGTCGGCAGGAAGATCGTCCACCAGCACGTTGACGCCCAGGAGTATACATCCCTGTATGCTTTGGGCGTCGACCTCCAGGTCGCCGGCCAGGTGCTGCGACTCTACGCCGCCTACAAGCCCCCCAGTACACCAATCCGCACCGCCGAGCTACGGGGGTTGCTACAGTCGCCGCATCCGACACTCGTCGCTGGCGACATCAACGCCAAGCACACCGTCTGGAACTCCACCAGGGTGTGCCCAGCTGGACGCGCCATCCTTGCCGACTCCGTGAGCCACAACTACGATGTCATCGGTCCCGACGAGCCCACCCACTTCGATTCGCGGGCCGGTTGGGACACCATCGACGTCGTAGTCGTCAGAGGTCTCCGGACACCGCCGAGCCAGGAGGTTCTCCCTGACCTCCCATCGGACCACTGTGACGTCCCTACTTGGAGAGGAATAAAAAGATTCCAAATAGGTAGCCAACAAGAAATTTTATTTAACGTGGGTTCTCCAAATGTAGTCTGACCCTGGTTACGCAGCAACGAATCTTCCCTGCGGGTTTTGCCGTAGTCGGAGTGCCGCTGACGTCGGAGAAGCAACGGTCCGAATGCAGCCGAAGCGGTGTCAGGAACCGGGAAACCGTAGGGTAGCGAGGAAAAGCGGTGATCCCGAAGAGGTGCCAGGAACCCCGAACTGGAATTCGAAACCGTTCCTCCTTTAACATCTGTTACTGCACTCCGTCCGAATGCTCCACCCGCCAAGAAAAGAATAGTGTTGTCGTGGTGGTAACAATCAGAACGGAGTTACATATACAAAGGAAAATACAGTGCTAGGAATAAAAACAAGCAAGCATTCATATTTGTTATCGGCAGACCCCACTTGGGACATTTTACAAATAATCGGGCATTCTACAAAATGTCCAAATGTGCAATCTGCCGGTAACATTAATTATTTCTATATATGAAAAAAGGATATTTATTTGTTTATCGGCAGACCTCACTTGGGACATTATGCAAACAATCCGGACATTTTATGAAATGCCCAAATATGAAATCTGCCGGTAACAATCAACAATTTCCACACAAAAAGGTAGCTAGTATAATTTAGTAAGCTGAACATATTTTCCAGACATTCTATAAGAAGCCAAGACACACTAACGCGTGTCTAAAAGCGGGTAGCAATTTGCGTTACAATGCGATGTGAATATCGCGAAATAATAATTAGCGAGTCTAAAAGGAATAAAACGCAACAAGCAATAAATGAAATGAGATGATTCTGGACACAAATGAGTAAGCCCGAAAGTACCTAACGGTAAGATGATTTTAAAACAGTATCTTTCACCACTCACCTCAATCGGGGTTAATATGAAGCACAGACAAAACTAAAACGTAACTACTA
The DNA here is from genome assembly GCA_949825045.1 of Argyresthia goedartella. Taxonomy (NCBI): domain Eukaryota; kingdom Metazoa; phylum Arthropoda; class Insecta; order Lepidoptera; family Argyresthiidae; genus Argyresthia; species Argyresthia goedartella. The sequence goes on along the minus strand of OX463812.1, from coordinate 24,752,912 downwards.
GTAGTACGTTATGATTAAACGTAAGTAATTACTGTTTAGAGTCGTTCGTCGGCGTACGGTAAAAAGGGACCGTTACAGAGCGCCAGTAGGACGGACGTGCGTATAGTGCTGAGTGAGTTTTCGGAATCACGCCGGCGCCGCAAAGTCAAGTTGCGGTCACGGCTAGTTAGTTTAAAACGGGCCAATCATAGCAGAGCGAGTGAGTTGTCAACAGTGGAATGTTGCTAGTACAGCGCGTGAAAATTAATACTGTGATTACTAGCCTCATTTGGTAGTTTTATTAAGAGAATTACTACTTAAATTTAAAATAAGACCAGTTAATGATAGAGTGAAGACAACGGTAACTTACAACGTTACAATACCCCCTCGCCCAGTAAAGGGTTTTCATACGTAATGAAAATCCAAAACCTAATTCTAAATATTCTTAACTAGTTTTAGATCCTTAACATGCCAGGTGCCTAAGTCCTTTCCCGTCATATCCTCTAAAATGTATACCAAGGGTGATTTCTTAGCGGAGACGCGACATTTGGTATATTTGGGCGCTAACTTTTTACTAAAGTACTTGTCTTTATCACTCAAGACATAAGCACGTTTTAGGACAATGTCGCCTACGCTGAATTCTGCCTCTTTCCGCCTAAGATTATAGTGCGCCGTATTTTTTTTATGTGCGTGCCAAAGAGATGCCTGTACCTTATCAAAATATTTTGACAGGTGACCCAGATTTTCAGCGTAAATGTCGCGTGGCAGAAATAGTAGTTCCTCACCCAGATCGTTATCTGTATAATGAGAACCACAAGTAACCGTTTCTCGTCCGTACACGAGGAACGATGGAGTGTAGCCAGTTGCTTCATTGACGGAGTTGTTAATGGCATACTGTATTTTGGGAATATTAGTGTCCCAGGTTCTGTGGTCATTGTCCACGTAGGTGGAAATACATGTAACTATTGTTTTGTTATAGCGCTCGACAGTGTTTACTTGCGGAGTATATCTCGGAGAGAAGAATACGTTAGGTATCTTGTATTTCTTAAAGAGGGTATTTGTTACCGAGCTAATAAACTGGGTACCATTGTCAAGGAATATTGTCTGTGGGATTCCGTGGACCAGAAACACAGAGTCCTCCAGAGCCTTGACGACAGCTTCCGAAGTAGCGCGTCGCATGGGAAAAATAAGGCAATATTTTGAGAAGCAACATGTTACGACCAAAATATAACTATTCTGCTTTCGACTGACCGGAAGTGGACCTATGAAATCAATGGATATCATTTGAAACGGCCGTGAGCATTGTTTAGGTCGACCCATCGTACCCAGCGTCGGATGGTTTTGTGGTTTGTAAGTGAGACATTTTGAACAAGAACCAACAAAACGTACGACGTCTTGGTGCATGCCCGGCCAGTAGTATCGAAGAAGTAAGCGTCGATAGGTCTTGAAGATACCCAAGTGAGCAGCAGTAGGGTCAGCATGATTCTCCTCTATGACGCTGTCACGCAATTCTTTCGGCACCACTTCCTTCCAGGAAAACTCCGAAATCATTTCGCACTTATTTTTGGAGTGGCGATAGAGAGCACCACCTTCGATCAAGTAGTTAGGAAAGAGGTTCGGTTTTTCTAAACAACCGTTATAAATGTTTTTGTACCATGTGTCAGTAGTAGTCAAATTAGAGTTGACCGTACTGATAGAAGCACATGGGAAAGCACGAGATAGTGCATCTGGAATGACATTATCGACCCCACGACGATGTTTAAGTTCGAAATTAAAGGCAGACAACCTCACACACCAGCGTGCTAGTCTTCCGGTAGGGTTGTCCAGTGACAAGAACCATTTGAGCGCGGAGTGGTCGGTGTAAACGGTAAAGGTTTTTCCGTTTTCCAAGTAACACCGCCAGTGTTCTAGAGCGGTTAAAACTGCTAGCGTCTCCCTCTCGGTTATACTGTAGTTCTTCTCAGATCCCGACAACGCCCTACTCATGTATGCAATCGGATGTTCTTTACCATCAATCGTTTGTGTGAGCATGGCACCAATCCCAAAATTGCTCGCATCAGTGTGTACTTCGAACGGTAAATCGTAATTGGGACAAGAGAGAACCGGGGCTGATACAAGACACTCTTTTAGCTTATTAAAAGCATCATCAGCTTCAGTTGTCCACTGAAACTTGGGTGCGTTCTTCTTACTTGAAGTCAGCTGGTTGAGTGGTCCGGCAATAGTGCTAAAGTTGGGGACGAAACGGCGGTACCACGTGGCTGTTCCAAGGAAGCGTTTAAGATCTTTTTTTTTTGTGGGTGTTGGGAAATTAAGGATAGCCTCGACTTTTTCAGGATCAGTGCGAAGGCCATGCGCATCCACAACATAACCCAAGTACTTCAACTCATTTCTGAAGAACTTGCATTTTTCAAGGTTGATGGATAAGTTCGCTTGTTTTAATTTATGCAGCACGCCTAGTAGTAAGGACACGTGTTCCTCAAAGCTGCTGCTGATGATAATAATATCATCTAAATATGCGAACGCCTTTAGATCAAAATTCCCGAACAGAAGATCGACAAGCCTTTGTTGAGTGGCAGGGGCATTGGTGAGACCGAAAGCAGTGGTCTTAAAACGGAGAGTTCCTCTGCCTGGAACATAGAATGCAGTTTTGTCTTGATCTTCTGGAGCTATTGGAATTTGCCAGAACGCTTTCGACAAATCTACGCTAGATAAGAATTTTGCATCGCGTAGGTTGTCTAATATTTCAGTTATATAGGGTAGGTTATATGCGTCCTTTTTTGTGACCGAATTCAGTTTACGGCTGTCGAGGCAAAAGCGAGGTTGTCCATTCTTTTTATAGACAATGAGGACAGGGGACGACCAAGCGCTCTCGCAAGGTTCAACTACATCTGACGCTAGCATTTCGTCGACTTGCTCTACCAAAATTCGCTGCTTCTCAGGTGACATTCGATAGTAACGTTGTCTTATAGGTTGAGAGTCACCAGTATCGATATGGTGAGTTATAAGACTAGTTCTACCAAGGCCCATACTGTCAGTGGAGATTTCCTGGAATTGACTGACAATTGAATCGGCTGTGGACTTTTGTGAATCAGAGAGATTATCGTAAGACTGTATAAAAGTCTCATTTTTGTCGATACTTATTTCTGCCAAAGAAGAGTTGGACAAGGTGATGCTACCTAAGTATTTGGGACAAATATTGAAAATCCGCCAAAAGTCAATGCCTAGGATAAGTGGGCTGTCCACATTTGGTAACACGTAACCCTTAATAATGTGGAATTGTTCTTCAAAGTGAATGGGAAGATTGATGTAGCCAATACTTTGAAGGGACTGGCCTCCAGCAGCAGTCACGGAGATACAATCATCGGTAAATACTTTTAGACCATGGTCCGACAATAATTTATGAGAATCATTGCCGAGAATAGTGACAGCAGATCCAGAATCGAGTAGACCAGAAGCAGGGATGTCCCCGATTCTAACGGAAATATAGGGTCTACTGTCCTTTGTTGGTTTACTATCCAGAATTGAGGCGACTCTGAAACTAGAGAAGAAGTTTCTAAGGGTTTGTAGCCATTTTTCAAAATCTACTCTATCGAAATGACCCTTAGAACCGTCCCAATTCTGGCTAATTAGTTTTTTTGAACGGTAGGAGTACATTTAGGGCATTCAGGTTTCTTTACACCTTTATTACCGCACCCAAAACAGACGATGACGTCACGACTAACCTTACACTGACGAAGATCGTGAGTGTTAGAGCGGCATCTTAGACAAAAGTTATTTGACTTTACAGTTGTTGCAGGAGCGATCGCAGAGACATGGTTGTCAGATTTCGTCTTACATGGCTTGTAAGCAAATTCGGGTGCTAGTGTGTGTGTGGTAATCGTTGGTGGCTCGCGAAAGTGTGACATACGGGTTTGTATATTTTCGTAATTTTTGCACAACGTTCTCAATACCCCAATATCCACAATCTGAGTTGCCGAGGCCAACGTACTCGCATAACATGGCCGGATATTGTGCAATAGTATCTCTAATTTGTCCTCTTCGGATAATTGTTTCGATAAGCGCGAAAACATTCCTGCCATTATGGAAAGATAAATGGTTATCGTTTCTGATTCGCCCTGAGTGCGAGCCCTAATTTCAGAAAGTAGACGATAATCATAGTCAGTTTGGCTGAAATCCTCTAACAACAGAGATTTGAGATCCGACCAGTTGTTAACGCTATCTCTTATACTTCGGAACCAGTGCAATGCTTGATCGGTGAAAATTTCCGTTGCATAGGACAGAAGTTTGGAGTCCGAAATATTTCTGGCCTGACACAGTTCCGAAACCCTTTCGATAAAAGCCCGAACACATGATTTCCCGTCGTACTTCAATTTACTAAGTTCGGAAGTATTGCTACGCTCGCAAGTTACAGAAATCACGCTCGCGCCACTAACAGATGGCGTTGGTTCCCTACACGCAGTATTAGACGAGGAAGATATTGAAAGGGGATCCTTTGCTTGTGATAAGAGAGCTAGGATCTTCGAATAATATTTTCGGTAAATCTCCGACAGTTGATCATGGCCCGTTTCGAACTTTTCATCCGTAGGTACCCGACTTAATCTGTGATAGACATGGTGCATCAGATTTTGTGTCCTAAGAAGAGAGGATCTATCTGGTGCAGGTCCGTCAAGAGTAGATTGCACTTTGTCCAAGATTTTGACGACTGCAATTAAGTCGTCCTTAGGTTCAAGGTGAGATAACAGAACGTCCTCTGACGGGTATTCTGTCACAAGTTTAGTTATTTGTTTACGTAAAATTTCTACGGTAGTGCCTGGGTTTTCACCTCTGATGGCAACTTCGTACTCCAGTTCTGCTTTGTTTAGAGAGAGAAACTTAATTTGAAAAGACATGATGCAGCTCAAATAATAAATACCAAAGAGATGAGTAGTGAAAGTGTACTGATTCCTTTAGTCGCCTCTTACGACATGCACAGGAGGAAATGCAACTGCCGTATTCTTTTTTGATTTCCCGGGACAGCACAGGAAGAGAAATCAAGGAATTGAAAATGACGCTACTAATTAGTCTCCGTTCTGTTACAAAATGATTTATGTACGTTAGGTTTTGACGGTATGAATGAAGTGAATGACGATGTAGAAAAAAATATATATGTTAAAACTGCAAATAAAAATATTGCAACTAGTGGGTAGGTGGTTAATTTTTTTATAACGAGAAATTAAAACCAACGTAGGAATTTGAAAAAAACACTACAATTTAAAAGTTTGAATAATAACCACGTACACAGAAGTTGCTAAGCAAAACCAAAATTACAACACAGGTAAACGTTTACAAAAACGCGCACACACAAACAACTAACTACTTACAGCGTAAGCAAGGCCAGACTAACCACGTTGGGCGCCACTGTGACGTCCCTACTTGGAGAGGAATAAAAAGATTCCAAATAGGTAGCCAACAAGAAATTTTATTTAACGTGGGTTCTCCAAATGTAGTCTGACCCTGGTTACGCAGCAACGAATCTTCCCTGCGGGTTTTGCCGTAGTCGGAGTGCCGCTGACGTCGGAGAAGCAACGGTCCGAATGCAGCCGAAGCGGTGTCAGGAACCGGGAAACCGTAGGGTAGCGAGGAAAAGCGGTGATCCCGAAGAGGTGCCAGGAACCCCGAACTGGAATTCGAAACCGTTCCTCCTTTAACATCTGTTACTGCACTCCGTCCGAATGCTCCACCCGCCAAGAAAAGAATAGTGTTGTCGTGGTGGTAACAATCAGAACGGAGTTACATATACAAAGGAAAATACAGTGCTAGGAATAAAAACAAGCAAGCATTCATATTTGTTATCGGCAGACCCCACTTGGGACATTTTACAAATAATCGGGCATTCTACAAAATGTCCAAATGTGCAATCTGCCGGTAACATTAATTATTTCTATATATGAAAAAAGGATATTTATTTGTTTATCGGCAGACCTCACTTGGGACATTATGCAAACAATCCGGACATTTTATGAAATGCCCAAATATGAAATCTGCCGGTAACAATCAACAATTTCCACACAAAAAGGTAGCTAGTATAATTTAGTAAGCTGAACATATTTTCCAGACATTCTATAAGAAGCCAAGACACACTAACGCGTGTCTAAAAGCGGGTAGCAATTTGCGTTACAATGCGATGTGAATATCGCGAAATAATAATTAGCGAGTCTAAAAGGAATAAAACGCAACAAGCAATAAATGAAATGAGATGATTCTGGACACAAATGAGTAAGCCCGAAAGTACCTAACGGTAAGATGATTTTAAAACAGTATCTTTCACCACTCACCTCAATCGGGGTTAATATGAAGCACAGACAAAACTAAAACGTAACTACTAGTAGTACGTTATGATTAAACGTAAGTAATTACTGTTTAGAGTCGTTCGTCGGCGTACGGTAAAAAGGGACCGTTACAGAGCGCCAGTAGGACGGACGTGCGTATAGTGCTGAGTGAGTTTTCGGAATCACGCCGGCGCCGCAAAGTCAAGTTGCGGTCACGGCTAGTTAGTTTAAAACGGGCCAATCATAGCAGAGCGAGTGAGTTGTCAACAGTGGAATGTTGCTAGTACAGCGCGTGAAAATTAATACTGTGATTACTAGCCTCATTTGGTAGTTTTATTAAGAGAATTACTACTTAAATTTAAAATAAGACCAGTTAATGATAGAGTGAAGACAACGGTAACTTACAACGTTACACCACAGGCCAGTACTTCTCGTCCTGACGGACCTGCCCACCCGGGTCTCTCCGCCAGCATCACGCCGACGATACCAGTGGGGCGCCTTCACCGCCGCCCTCGACCAGTCTTCGACCACATGTCCAGTCAACCAGCCGGAAGACGTTGACCGCCTGGCATCGCTGCTAACCACCCAGATCCGAGACGCGCTCGACCTATCATCGCACACCGTAGCTCGCGGGGGGAAGCCCAATCCTCTTCCTGCTGAGCTACGCGCACTCATCCGCGATAAGCGCGCTCTCCGGAAGCAGTGGCAGCAAACCCGCTGCCCAACGATGAAGACCAGGCTCAACGCCATGACGGCAGAGCTGAAGCGCCGACTTGATCTCCACGCCGAAGAATCTTGGGAACGCCACGTCGAGTCCATGGGCGACCACGTCCCCTCCGTGCATCGCCTATGCCGGGATTTGTCGACTACTCCAACTCCCGTCCGACCAATCCTGGGCAGCGACGGCCTACCAAGATTTCGAGCCCAAGACCATGCGGAGATCTTCGCCGAATGCCTCGAGAAGCAGTTCAAGCCGAATCCTACGGATGATGTGGAGCACGTCGCAGCAGTCGAGAGACACCTGCGAGAGTACTTCGCCTCGCCGATAGCTCCCGAAGAGGACCCCACAGTCGTCACGCCCGGCCAGATCATGCGTGCATTCAGACGTACCAAGCCCAGGAAAGCCCCGGGCGCAGACCGCATACCTAACATGGCGCTGCTACATTTGCCGCCACGTACTGTGGCGGCCGTTACGCGCCTGTTTAACGGTATCTTGCGCACGGGCCACTTCCCAACCCAATGGAAGGAGGGCTTGGTCATCATGTTGCCCAAGCCGGGCAAGGACTCCAAGCTGCCTGAGAGCTATCGGCCGATAACTCTACTGAGTACCATCTCAAAGGTGTTTGAGAAACTCCTGCTGGCGAAGCTACTGCCCCACATCCAGCCGCGCCCAGAACAGTTCGGCTTCAGGCCCGAGCATTCTACGACGCTTCAGCTCACCAGAGTACTGAATGACATGACGGTTTGTTTAAACAAGAAGGAATACACTGTCGCAGTACTCCTGGACATGGAGAAGGCGTTTGACAGAGTATGGCACGAGGGGTTGCTGTACAAATTGTCGACGTCTCCAGCCCCAAGAAGACTGGTCCAGATCATCGCCTCCTTCCTGAAGAATCGCCGCTTCCGAGTGATGGTGGAAGACGCCGTCTCCGAGGAACACCCCGTTGCAGCCGGCGTCCCTCAGGGGTCCTGCCTGTCTCCAGCCTGTTACTCCCAATATACGGACGACATCCCCGTCGGGCCGGGTGCCCAGCTGGCACTCTTCGCCGACGACGCTGCCTACTACGCGTCGTCGATCCAGGCACGGCACGCTGCCGTCAAACTGCAGCGCACCCTGGACATCTTGCCCGACTGGCTCGCCAAGTGGCGGTTGTCCGTCAACGTTGGGAAGACGCAGGCGCTCATCACAGGCCAGTCCCCCCTTCCACCACCACTCGAGCTCCAAGGACAGGACATCGCGTGGTCTCCGCAGGTGAAGTACCTGGGAGTGACCATCGATCGCCGGCTCACCATGAAGCAACATGTCGACAACGTCGTCAACCAGGTCAAGGTGGCACGCGCCAAGCTGCGTCCACTTCTCGACTCCAGCCTCCCTCTGAGGGCGAAGCTCGGGATCTACAAGTGCTACGTGAGATCCCGCCTCACCTACGCGGCCCCGGCATGGTACGCCCTGTGCTCGGAGACGAACAAACGGAGACTCCGAGCCCAAGAGAACCTCTCTTTGCGTACCATCGTCGACGCCCCCCGCTACGTGAGGAATGCGACGATCCAGAGGGACCTCAGATGGGAACCAGTGGACCAGTTTGTCCAGAGGCTGGCGAAGGGCATGTTCGCGCGTGCGGATAGCTCACATCATCCGCACATCCGCGACATGGCGCCGTACCACGCGCGCCCGCCCGACCGCCGCCGCCTGCCACGCGACCTGGTTGCCTAGCCGGCGATCAGCCAACGGAACACCCCTCGTGAGAAGATCTCCACCGCCCGCGAGGGCCCCCCGATGACCTGTCCATAGGAGTGGACAGAGGCGCTTCTTCAGGAAGAGATCCGATGATCTGACCCTGACTCCCCACGCCCCAGAAGGGTGCGTGAGATGATAACTTGATTGATTGATGAGGCTTTTATTTTTTTGGCGTGACAGCCACAGCTTTAAGTCTAGGCCAAAGTTGTCTGGAACCGTCAGTGAGTTGAGTTCTTTGAGATTGGGACGTTACCGGCTTGTTTTGAGGTTGGATTTGTTTTGATAATGGAACTGTTATTTCAGCACCAGATAAAGAGACAAGATCTTGGAAAACCACACGTACAACGTCGGAGTTATGCCAGAAATGTGAATACCTCAGCTACAGGGTGCAATAGACCGTTGCTAAAGCCGACCTTGCCGAACACGCGATCGTCCATCGGGCTGACATATTTTGTGTCGGGCGGGGCACTCTGGTGAACCAAGGCGAGGATTCTTCCCTGCAATTACCAGGTAATGGATTTGCCTACTAAGTAAAACGTATATTATGGCTGTCCCCCGTGGGATGGGAAGTTTAAAACATGAAACCCGCCTGAAACTCCGAAGTCTTCCGTGAAAGCATACCCTGTCAGTGACTACCACCCTAAATTAGATTATCCTTGTATTGTATGATGGGGTCCGACTGTTAAGTTGTGTATTTTACTTATGTAGACATTATCCAAGCCGATAGGCTGAATTTGAGATTTAGATGACCACATGGGATATGTATACATTAGAAATTCATTATTTTAGTAATCTGTAGAGGCTGGGCGATTTCAAATAGATTGGATTGCTGACTGAGCTGCATTGCGAGGAATATTAGGAATTATAACATTCCTCTGTATACGTCTCGCCACACGTTATGAGCGGTGGCCAAGAATGCGCAGTAGTCTTTTTTTAATACCTGTATATGTGCGCAGTAATTCTCGCCAACGTCGCCCGGCGCTCTTAAATCGTGGCGCGAGGTATAGTAAGATTACAATTTTGTATGTAAATAATGAGAAGATTCGCCGACCTAGCCACTATAGTAATTCTGTTTAATTTTAAGCCAAGAAGCCTCTAAGACCCTCTCTTTTTACATTAGTATGTTAGCACTGAAAGTCAAGCAGATCTTTCTCCTAATTCCAATATGGAACCTGGTCTGGCGCCGGTTTGGTGTCGAGCCTGATTGTTAAGTGCGTCGTCGTACTGCCTAAGCGCTTGGGCTATAAGCAAAGCTATAAACCGTTGGTGAAACAAGTGAGACTTTTGGGAGATACCTTTAGAATTAAGAGACTTTTGTGTAGGTAAAGTTGATCGGCCGCCAGGAGAGAAATCCCCCCTTGTTAATATTTCTTGTCCAACGAGTTCAATTCCAATTTTGAAGCGGCATACATAATAAACATAGAGAAACTGTTATATGTAGGTACCTAAATAAATTCAATACATATTAAGTCTGAAGAGAAACGTACCTAGTGCTTTTTTACGCAACTTATAACATAGCGTTGTCCCTGATGGCGGGCCCAGGGAGTGCATGCCAGCCGAATGGCTTAGATTCTAAGCCCAAGCTGATTGGACGCGGTGTTATGCTGTGGATTTGTGAGCATAGAGGCTGTGGAAGATAATAAATAATAAATATAATAAATAAATATCAGAGGACATTCTTACACAAATCAAACAATACTGCGTTTTTTAATGTGAGGCCAAAAATGTAAACAAACAACTGTCATTTTCCAGTACAAAAAGTATAATAAGAATGTCAAAGTCAACGGTTTTGTTCTAGAACATGACAGTTGTTTGTTTATATTTCTTGCCTCAAATTAAAATCGCAGTATAGGTCCTTATTAAGCTTAATAAGGCTTGAGATATTAATTTTAGACAACGATTTATTAAGTAGAGATAGATACGTATGTATGCTCATTACGTATGTATGCTCATTACACAAATATTTGCCCTTACCAGAATTTGAACCCAGGACTGTCAGCTTTGTAGGGTCACTACAGTCTTCACAAAATAAAAGGCCCGGTAATAGCGTCCATGTCACTAACGTCAAAAGGTAGAATTTAGTTTGGGCCACCGGGCCTTTTATTTTGTGAAGACTGTACCCGCTAGGCTTAACCGGTCGTCAAGGTCTCCGAAGCCTTGCAGGTAGCTTGGAAAGCAAGGATTCCTTAGAATGCTGTACAGGAAACTGAGGTCGTAAGAATCCCGGCGAAGATGGATCGGCAGCCACTTGCGATTCTGTGGTTTGTAGTGTTTGTGCAGCCCGAAGATGAATCAATTCCAAAATTTTGTAGTTGTTAGCGTTTATTCAGTAGTTCCTCATTAGTAGAAGATCCATTGAATAACTCAGCAGATAGAGTAGAAAGAGAGACTGCGGAAAAGACGCTGAAATTTATCGAACGGATTACGATCGTGCGCATAATGTGTCCGATCAACAGTAATTAAACTTCGTATCTCTCACGAAGATGATTACAATTTTACATGCAGGAGTATGCAGCATGGTCACAAATTAGATAATATAAGTCACTTTGTTACAGATACATCACAGTCAAACAAAAGCGAAAATACCTACGCTTTAATAACTGCAAGAAATTCTATTGCACGCACACCGAGAGGTGAGAAATCTATACCAACCGCGTGACATTCGTCTGCTTAAATCATTGAGCACATGCGCTAGGGTTGCACAAAGATAGCAAAGATAATAAAAGATCTTCAATTAATAATTAATGAAATATTTTTTAAGTAAATAAAATGTTCAATTGCTTTTTGTCCTGACCGAAATTATCTGTTATTAAATTTAACCTCTCAAAAACCGAGGGTAGTTGGGAGGGGTCTCGATTTAACCTTATGACATGGTAATCAAATTTAAAAACTATAACGGAAAAGTCGCGTTAGCTAACGCCGGTCGTATTCAAGAGGTTAAGGATTGAAAATAGTCTGTATCTTGTAATTTTTTAGTAAGTATTGCAACGGAAAACCAGGTCAAAGTGGAGGAAAATAACTAATTGTACTCTCTTCCGTACTTCATGCGCTCGGGCAAACGGCCGGTAGCCCTGTGATATTGTGTTTCCGCGGGGGCACACGAGAGAGTAGGCAAATAACTCGCAACCTTGAGCTAGTGACGAGGCCCTGGTATGGTGCCATCCTCATCAGACCTTGAGATATGAAGTAGCTAAAAAATAAATACTTTTTACATGTAGGCCGCTATCCCCACCCTATCCCGTAACGGCCTCCTTCATTTGGCGTCATTACGTTATTGTGTATCGTGTCGTCTGGGCGCGTAAAGCTCTGACGCGTTCGCTACTTCGTGTATGAATTTAAGGCGCCATCTCTCCTAAAAGTGTTGCCGTAGTTGTTCAATGCGCCGGTATCGGTTGGATCGCTTCATGGTTAAAGGTGTAGATGGCACCGAGGTTAGAGGTCGTCCGATCAGGAAGTGCCCAGGTGTAAGAGGATTTGGATTATTAGTGTCGGACGAGAGAGGAGTTGATGGACATAAGATAAGGATAGCTTCGATCCGTGCGAAAAGCATGGCTAACTCCTCAAACGTCAGGGACTCCGGCCTCCCAAATGCCTCTGAAATTAGGCAGGAATAAATATAAATTTAATTCCCTCATCGTAAGTAAATTGTAAGATAGACTTACGATTGGACCTGAGAATCCTACTCAGTTCATCGATTGCGCCCTTAAAATTGGTACCATTTTCACATTAGATGGAGACTGGCTTGCCACGTCATTAAACAAGTCTTCGAAGTGAGAGAATGAGATAGTAGATTAGTAGATAGAGAGTAGATTAGTAGAAGCACACAAATAAACACAAACAACATATGGATATGTGATTACCTTTTCTTTTACGACTCGAAATCATAAATGGACCTGCCAGGTCAACGCCACACGAATAGTCGTGGTGCTTCTATCAGCTGGTAGATTGTCCATCAAAGGCTGTAGGATTTTCCCTTTCAGACGCATGCAAACTACACACTGCGAGGTTATGGTGCGTGCTAGTACTTGACTACTAATCGGCCAGAACCGCTCACGAATGGAGTCGAGGAGCAGTGGTGGACCAGCATGAAACAAGCGAAGGTGTTCATTAGACATGATCAACTTGGTAAGATGGTGTTTCGAGTCAATATTATAGGGTGCTTTTTATCATCGGGGAATTCAGATTGCTGGATTCGACCTTCAACCCTGAGAATCCCGGCTAAATCTTAGAATGTATTCAGGGCCAATAATTAAGAACGGCGGGGCAGTTGTTTGCTATTTTGATAGCTTGGATTTCTCCTGAGTAAGATTGTGATTGACTATGTTTATATAATACTTTATTAGAGTTATTTATTTCATCTAGATTAAGGGGCCAGTTTGGCTGAATTTGCTTTTTACTTATTTATAAATCGATTAGGTAGGCATAAATTCATTATGATTAGTGAATGTAATTAAATTGTTATCGGATTATATGTAGCGCTGTACCTTTAACCTTTAAGCTTTTGTACAGGGGGTTTAGTTAGTTTTGTTTCTGGTAGGTCATTGGGTGTTTGTATGTAGGGCTGTTTTGGTCATTTATATTGGTCTGACTTGAGATACGAAGGTTCTTCCCACCAGAGCGAAGAATACATAAATAGCTTAGAAGTTGTACCTCTAGAAGCCAAATCGGCAGGATTCTCTTCAGCAGGCTCATGATTGAATGTAAAATCATGTTAAATTCACATATTTCGTTTACGCGTTAAGATCTTTGGGTGGTGATTTAATTCAACCTAACACTACAGTAGATTCGGTCCATATAAATTTAGGGGATATTTCACACCACAATGATTGCCAAACTCGGACAAACCAGAGATGTTAGGTATTTATTCATTCATGGCACGACCTTTAGTGATAATATATATATAAAGATATTGCTACGAAGACTCAGCTGTTACGCAACTATTTACCGGCCAAAAACTATTCACGCCTGCAAGGACCCAAGCTAAATTTGGAAATTAAAGCCGCTCTTAGCGAGATCAACCACAAAAAGGACTTGTACAACCAGGGTAATTAAAGACATCTATCAGCAGTCTTTCCGCAGTAAGCAAGGCTTATTGCGCACACGGAACCAATAATAAAACCACTTAGCGATCCAGGACGCATGCTGTGCGATCTCCACTACAGAGAATCGCAATTGCGGAGATTTTCCATCATAAACACCCTTAACAAACAAGGGATATCATAAAGAATACAAAAATAGATGAATATCTTTTCGGCTCAGATCCAGCCAATCACTTGAGATCTTCAAGAGCAGTCATGAGATCTGGCAACGAGTTGAAACAAAGCAACTTCAACCCATAGCTGAGAATCCAACCTACCATGGGTTATGCTCGGAGCGCTTTAAACGCAAGGGGGCCACCACGAGCACCCGCTGCCGTAGCCGAGCCCAGAGCACACTTGGCGGATCTGCGCGCACGTGCACCGCCGCCACCGCCACCATTGCCTCTGCCACAGCAGAACCAATGCCCGCGCAAAGCGACAGCCCCGAGTTCGAACTACTACAACCGCAACCAGAGAACCTAAAGATAACCATAATAGCATTAGACTCACATGTACTACCCAGCGTTTCCGCTGATACATTACGTTTATTTCATGGCCAATGGAGGTTTCTGACAAGCGATCCAGTAATACTGACTTGGATAAAGGGGATAAAATACTATTCAAGGAATATTCAGGCTAGACGCTATTCCCAAGCGGAAGCTTTGGTTATTGATGAATGTATTTCTGAGAATGATTTTCTAATTTTAATTTTATTTCCAGCTTTTAGCCTTGTGAAGGTTAACTTTTATCTCCTATTTTTATGGTACCTAAACCAAAGAAAACAAAGGTTCATTTTAAATCTCCAACATCTAAATAAATTCCTTAAATTATAACATTTTAAGACGGAAGGTTACCGCAATGCTATTAAACTTTTGGATCAGGATAATCTAATGGCTAATATTGACTTGAAAGATGCATATTTTTTTGTTGCCATAAATACAGAGCATACGAAACTTTAACAATTCAAACGTCAATCTCAGAAATACAACTCACATCTGTTTGAATTTTATGTTTTTCCATTTGGCCTATGTACCGAACCATATGTGTTCACAGAACTTCTCTGCGTACTGCTGCATGTAAACTAATAATCATCTTCGTTCGAGATACTCGCATAATTGGAATCAAACATCATACCAAGGTAAGTTCGTTTGATTCTTGATTATATTTAACAACGTGTATTTGCATTCTACCACTGATCATCCGTGACTGACTTTCCAGGCAGTGTAACGTAGACTTTAGTCCTACTTTAAATTCAATTCAGACTTTTTAGAACAAAATGTTTTAATAAAAAAAACACGAAATCTTTTTCTTACCCTTTTATTACCTCAAGTTTTATCTTTAATTCTGCAGACGTGGCATAGGAACGCCGTGATTACGGGGGAGAATGGGGTGGAAAGGAACCGAAAGAAAAGTATAATGGTGTTGGCTCGCGGGCGGGTCGTAAGTACCGTGTGCCCCGGTATCCCCATCTCGCTCGCTCATTGTTGTCATTCTTTAAACGTAATCAAGGGTCCTTGACAGATTATAGCTTGGGATAAAAGTGTATAAAAGTCTTATATTTACTTGGCCTTCTTCGCTGTATCCCCTGAACGTACATTTTGTTTGTTTGGGAAAACAAACATAACAAATCAAACAGCATCACACCTTTTCTCATACGGGATGACAGAGTTAATGAAAATTTAAATGCTCTATTAAGTATGTGATATTTTGTAATGTGAATATCGTAACTGGTGTGGTCTGCCAAAATGTGTTCTGTTGTCTCCTCTATTACATCCTCTCTAAAAAATCACCACTGTAGTTATAGTAGTCAAGTAGTTTTTTCCGACTTTCAGAAAAAAAACTCAGCTTCTCGGTAATGTCTTTGGCACAAACCGTCCTAGCACCATTATTTTTGCGATAAACCATCCGCGAACCCTCTTTAATTCGTCCAGTAAATCAACTCAACAGCCCAGAAACACCAACAACTAGTAGCAGTAGGTAGCCCCGCTAATGTCCTGCAGCCGTGTTGTGGTGAGCCAAACGTACCCGCAGTCCACAAACAAAGGCTGTCCCGTCCCTTCAAAGCTACTATGCAGCTACGAAGCTATGTGGACGTCTCTCCTAGTTAATTACGAACACTTGACACCTGCTGGCGAGCCGGCAACCTGTTAGCTAATTGACAACGGGACGTTTCGACAACCTAACCGGAGAACTAGATTTACCAGCAATTTTCCTCTTAAGGGGAGGCTGATGGGATTAGGAGGCGGTTAAGTGGTCGCTGAATCACGTCCGCAACTTTTGCATGCCAAGTAGATGCGTAAATAAAATTGTATTTATTTGTTTTCTTACTTTCGATTCAAAGCACTGATTTTCACTACTGTGTTCGAACAGAGTAGTGAACGGTTCCAGCGTAGTTGAAAATTAAATTTGGCAGTGGATGAAAGAAATTGGTACCTTTTTAAACTTCCAGCGACCTTGCGTGGAAACCATCCCGCGAACCAATACGGTACTGTGCGGTAAGATTTAATAAACTTAAATGTTAGGGCTCGTTTATGGAGACGTGTGCGTGTGCGGCGTTGTGGCCCGCAGCGATGCCCGCGTCATCACACGCTCAAGTTCAAACATATTATGATTTTTTATAAGGTTTATTCGTTCTAAACTAGACAAACTGTTACTTAACTTACTCACCTTTACTTACTGCGGCGGCGGCCGTAGTTACGGCTTGCGAGGTGGCGCGGTGGCGCACTCGCCACCAGATATCTAACAAAAAGCTTGTGAAACGCTTATACCTAG
The DNA here is from genome assembly GCA_949825045.1 of Argyresthia goedartella. Classification (NCBI taxonomy): domain Eukaryota; kingdom Metazoa; phylum Arthropoda; class Insecta; order Lepidoptera; family Argyresthiidae; genus Argyresthia; species Argyresthia goedartella. Next base: position 24,736,317 of record OX463812.1, on the reverse strand, counting down.
ACGCTTATATATATTAACATATACTCTCGACCTATAAATTAATCGAGGACTTAGCCTTAATTCGCTACTGGCGCGACAAGGCAACACAGTGCGGTTTAAAAATACAACAACAATTCCGCTGCCGGACACAAAAACTCGTTCCCAGCTACCTCTGATAATTCGGCGCCGTAATAGATTTGGGCAAAAGCGGAAGAGAGTCAGCCATAAATCGCGTTGCCGAATGAAAATCCATTTTAATATATTCGAAAATGCGACAGTCCGGCGAATAAAAACTAACCAATGGAGCCTGTGACGAAAGGGCTCCACCATTCCCTTGTTTCCATTTAATTAAACTAGAAACTCTCGAGTCGTGGACTGGGAAGTGCGCAAAGCGGACTGGCTAAGCTCACTTGAAAAATGTTAGTTTAGCTTTGCAAATGAGATTAACTCTTTTGGTGGCTAGCGGCTGTTCTTTTTAATATCGCCTTTTGGGTAACCGGACGTTGTTCTGGAGAATTGAGGATTGAGACTGCGAAGTTACTGCTGGTTTAACTGGTAAGTTGGTTGATGGACTCATGAACTTGATTGAAGGAAACATCAATTGTGCTTTTGCACGACTTTGTATTTACAGGTGGTTGAGATCGTGAACATTTTATAAATATCGTGAATAAAGGAAGATTGTGTCGTCGATTTGTTAGCTCGAGAGATAAACACCTTTGAATTCCGCCACTCTCTCCTCAAATGTCGAATATAACCTTTACCAGTCCTAACCGCACCGACACCCTTTCACCCTGTGAAAATAATTTCAGCAACCCAACACCCTCATGTGCGATTACAAACTGAAAACTCTTTCCAAAAGGCATAGTCATTCCACGCCACATCCCTCGACATATTTAACGCGATGGCAACCCGGGGCAAAAACCCCACAGGTATGTTACCTTAATTGGATTTGGTCGGAAACTCGGCATATGTTGAAATCCTGTAGGGCCATATTAAATATCACAGCGTGCCGAAGACCATTCGAATTTGAACAAAACCCCACAGGCCACCGACACAGGGCGAGGGTTAGGATTAACGTGGTAAGGTACAATTTTATTAGCAGTTTTTTTCCTGTTTCCGGGTGCACTGAGCTCATTTCCTCTCTTGTAATAAATCGAATGCCATCGCGAAGCCGTGAAATTAGTACAATAAAATAGGAGTCATAACGGCTGCGATGTTTCTATTCTTTTAAGGGGAAGACAGATGGCTGGGATTATACAAGATTAGACGATGTAGTAGTGGTTCAATTGTTCAGCGGAAAGGACAAACTAAATTTGTAATATACTTTAATAACAATGGGCCTTCCTTAATAACAATGTCCTTAAATTAATTCGGTATCCCTTCGTGAAAAGGTTGTACTGTTTTGAAATCTCTGCATGATTTAGTAAGCGATATCTAACAATGCCCTTTTAAAACATAGCATTCAACACACCTGTGTGCATACCGTACAGATAAAAACCTACACATATATGTATATGTAGTCGGATAAAGGAATCTGAATGCAGCTCTGTGAGGCAACATTCACCTCAGTGTATCGCAACTATCAATGGCAGAGTTGGACATTCATCTTTATTTGGCTAGCTCGAGCTGGGTTACTCTCTTCTGAACCGAAAACAAGGTAGGAATTAGAAATTAACATCTAATCAATATTTTTGCATGGCTTAATTTTTTATGCCAGGGTTATTAAAAATTGTAGCAGAAAATTCTAATTATTTATTCGGTACATCCTCTGTGTTAAAATGGATGTTGACAGCATATTGACACTTTCGCTGCGTTGAAATCTATTTGAGTAGCTTGCTTTCTTATATATATCTGATGCTGACTTTAAGTGTATTTCCCATTTTCCAGTCTTTACTTTTGGTCGATAGCGTATTCGCCACAGCTAGAGGTGACAGCCTGAGCTGTCATTGGACAGTCTCTTCTGCGTCGGAGTCGATCCTTTCGGCTCTGTCCAGTCCGGAGTTGGTTCAGTTGTGTGCAAGGTTGAATGCACGTGCGGGGGTGGAGATTTATCTCTCCAGCCTGTCGTATATATTTTTTGCGGTTCTTATACTGAACAATATTAACCAATACCATTAACTTTGCTTTATTTTATACTCATTTGATAAAATAAACTGAAGTAGCTGCGGCGATGGGCTAGGCCCCTGTCAAGCAAAATGGAATATCGATCAACTGGATAAAAATTGCCACAATTGTACCTCTACCACCCCGTATGGGAAAAGGCTTGACTATGTTATGTTATGTTAAAGTAAAGTAAACTGTATAATAAACTGTGTAATAGCGAATGTTGTTCAGTATAATGTCCCCCGAATAATACTTTATGAAAATCTGAGTACACCTTTCTGTTACACTCATGTCCATCAAGGACCTATGTTAAGTAAGTAGTTCTATTACACTCTATATAATAAAGAACGAGAAGGGGTGTCTACATTAAAGTAGACCATTTCCGTAACTCCACCGCCGAAACTGTGGAGAAGCAATTTTCTTTATGCGCCCGCTCCGCGCTATTTGCTGAAAAGGGAGCGCTTGCAGCTCTACGTGATTTGTTGATCCACTTACCCATGTTCTGTATTAAAGTTATCTGTGCTTATACCTAAGTACATTGGTAATGAATATGGTAAATAAGCCATTATGGGTTTATGGGTAGATGATACCTACAATATAACTCAGTGATCGGAAACAGGTGAGCTGTTTTTGTTACTTGCGATACGTGGTGGTAATATGGACATGCCCAGAATCTATTTGACTATTTATGCTTGGTGTTAAAAAAGGTGTGGTCATATTTTGAGGGGTCGTTAAGGACATAATTCTGATCACCTTTCACTATGAAACTGTAAAAGGTGTGGTCATATTTTAGGGGGTTGTTAAGGACATAATTCTGAGCACCTTTCACTATGAAACTGATTTGATCATAACAATTTTAGTATACGTCGCGGCACACGTTATGAGCGGTGGCCTTGAATGCGCAGTAGCCACTTTTCAATAACTGAACACATATGCGCAGTAATTCCCGCCAACGTCGCCCAGCGCTCTTAATTCGTGGCGCAAGGTATACGTAACAGATGTTCAGTCCGCTGATCGTTTCCGATGCGTAAGTATCGCTAGAAGCAGGCGATTCATTGATTTACTCAGTAGTGAACATTCTGGGGCATGGCCTTTTTAACATCGCGTTTTATGTCCATCAACCAAAACAGATTGGCACTAGCACTACCCGGACGTCAAACAAAAAACATTAATTTGTTTTTAGACTCTATCACCAAACCATAGGATTGAAAATACTCAACGAATACCTATATCAACAATAGATTAGCAGTTATATAGGTAAAATAGTTTTAATAGGGTATTATCTGAATGCACGGTTTTATTAATTAAGTATAGTACGATGATTACGAGTAGCAAGCAAGTAAAGCGAGAAAAAACCACGGTCACATACCGTTGTCGGAGGTGTTGTGGGACTCCTTAACTAAATGAACTAATTAAAACTAGTTCGAAAATAAAACCTACGGCTACCGGACAAGAGATGTCAGATTTCGAATTGTCAGTTTGAAATTCCTTCAGAATTCAACGGAGAGTTTAATTAATAAACAGACTCCGGAAAAATTCAATGGTTTTATTTTATGTGACTCCCTGAAACTAAATACGTTTGCTTTATCAGTAAATCACCTTTGGTTTTTAACGCACTCGTATTTCAATAAATGAAAGAATGAGTCCCCTGCGAGGCCGGAACACGGAGAGAAAGCCACTAATGGACACATTGATAGAGTATCGGATTAGGAACTTCTTTAGATACGTAAAATACATCCTTAAATACAGCTGTTTATTATATTTAGGGATACATTTTTACATCTCTGGCTTCAAAGATAATAAAAATTGGTAGTAATTCAACTATAAATCCAGTTTTTAAAATCTCACTCTCTTTTTCATCTACCCTGGCCCACCACTTCGCTCAGGCAGTCTTTATTTAGCCAATAAGCGGTGGCTAAACCATTTAGTAATTTAGTCGCAAAATACGGTATTTTTTTCGCTCATTTTAGGAAATTCCCCTGTTCATGGTCATTCGCCCGATACCTAGTTTTTTATTCGGTCCTTTTATTATCCCCCAAAAACAATCCGATAAGTATACAAAGTGTTGTACTATACGCTTTGTACAGAGCTTTTAAGTATAATATGACTATAAATAATTATAGATTTGCAAATTTGCCAGCTAAAATTAATTAAAAAACTAGCCAAGTGCGAGTCGGACTCGTGCAGGAAGGGTTCCGTACCACCGCACAATGGTAGGGATGGTGTGGAGTGAATCTTTTACACTCCATGTACGTAACCAGGTGCATTCATAATTTTGTATGTGGTATTGAAAGAATTGTTCTATAGGAGCCCCCTTAAATATTTATTTTATTGTGTTTTTAGGGTTCCGTACCCAACGGGTAAGAATGGAATTCTATAACTAAGACTTCGCTGTCCGTCCGTCTGTCACCAGGCTGTATCTCAAGAACCTAGCTAGCTAGAGAGTTGAAATTTTCACAGATTATGTATTTCTGTTGCCGCTATAACAACAAATACTAAAAAACAGGATAAAAGAAATATTTAAGGGGGCTCCCATACAACAATTCTTTCAATACCACATACAAACTTATGGATGCACCTGGTTAAGTACATGGAGTGTGAAAGTAACCGCACCAAAAACTTTGTAAACAATATTTTGCTGTGTAAAATCCAAACTATTCACTCCACACCATCGCTTCCATTGAACGGTGGTACGGAACCCTTCGTGCGCGATTTAGACTCGCACTTGACCGGTTTTTTAATATATTTTTTGTTATAGCGGCAACAGAAATACATCATCTGTGAAAATTTCAACTGTCTAACTATCACGGTTCATGAGATACAGCCTGGTGACAGACGGGCAGACACACATACAGACAGCGGAGTCTTAGTATGAGGATCTCGTTTTTACCGAAATAATATTGGTCATCAAATTATGAGGTTGGTTATTAGTCACTTAAATAGCAGATTCGTCACATAAATAGATTGGTCACCTAACAAATATCACCAAACAAATGCAAATTAGTCACCAATTGGGGCTTTTTGTACTTGCAAATCAACCTAAAATTAAAGGTTCGCTTCGCTCACCCCCTTTAGCCTTCACCTACCAATTCTGCTAGCACAATGACCGAGTGAGAATGACGCTACGGCAGCGGCGGCGGCGGCGAACAGTCAATTACATCGGTATCTATTATTTGGCATTAGGAGAATCGATTTTTAGGTAATTGATGGTAGAAATTGAGGTAATTGCTAAAAGAGAAAGGGTACAAAACGTCAGATAAAAGAACCAAAGTTGACCATCGTTATCGCGTCATTGTCACTGAGCGGTAATTGTCTACCGGAATAGGGCCCCAGCAGATTTGATGCATTATATTAGGTGACAGATCTATGATTTTAGTGACAGATCTACAATTTAGGTGACTAATCTATTAATTAGGAGACATATTTTCAAATTATCTGGTGATCCACATTAAGTGAACATTTTCATTAATTTGGTGACTAATGATTATTTAGTATCGCACTTTAGTGACCAATCTAAATTTAGGTGATAGAAAATATTGTTTCCTTAATGCTTTAAGCTTTAAAATTGATTTACTCGCTGGCTCAGAGTGACTATTGGGAGGCGAGTTAACACTATTATTTTTGTATCGAGGTGTCAAATATATTCCGAGAATGTGTCAACTCGCTTTCCATCTGTCGGACCTCAGTCCTGGTGGAACGGGTCCGGAGTCCGGGCCAACCCCGACCCGACTGTCAAAAGAATATTGTAGAATATTTTTTATTAAAACAGCCAGCCAGTGGTTTTTACCCGCATGGGGTATTTTCCGAGAAAATTCCCCGACATTCTGTGCAGCTGCTCAACAGAATTAACCTCAAAGTTGGGTCATTAATAATTTTGTTTTCGTGTAAGCGACGTCGGCTAATGTTTCAGCGGGCTTATTATTTGGAAATTTTGTAATGACTGTTAATATAAGAACGACACGCCACGACGTGGTCGCGGTCCGGATCACGCGAATCACCTGAGTTCATTGCACTAAAATAAAAGGGTGATTGATGGAACTATTATAACTACATTTTTTACTTGTACGTGGTCAATAATTTAGAAGAACGTGATTAGAGTTGATCCATCATCATTATCCAAATGCTTCGATTTCAGGCAGGGCGAGCTTTGCACTATTTACTAGCACGATTTGGGTGGCAGATATGATTATGATGCAGAGAAAAGCTTAAATTGTTCCGTCCCGCTTTTAGAAGCTGTAATCGCACCACCACCTGTGTCTCGCCTTTGTTGATTAGTTAATTACGAAAAGGCCTTCGACAGGGTCATCTTCCATTGCCTCCTGTAGTGTTATGTTACTTACATGCCATTTTCCAGTCTCTTCAGCTGGATACTTGCTGAGCTGTATAGCTGTATATTTTTTCACCTTTATTTTCATAGGACCCTGTAACGTTTTAAACCATAAGAACACATTAACAAATCATTTTCGCTTCGTATTTTCACACTATCAGCACTTCTAAATCGATAGCGAAGGGGTTTACCTTAGGTTACGTTGTATTTGGCTTTCTCCGAAACTCTGCAATCTCGGGCTTCGTGCGCGCTGGTGCGCTACCCTTTTATCTTTCGCTGTTATGTAATTTTGGCTATGTGAACTTGTTAATTTTTCTATTACGAGCCTGAAACCAAAATCTGACATTTATTATGTTGTTGTTTATTTGGTTGTCATGGCAATGTCCATTCAAACTCGTTAGCGGTCTGATATGTTTGCTTCAATACTTTTACAAAAATACTTTTTCTCTCTTGGCCACTCACAAAAATTGCTTTTAATTTAAATAATTTTTAGAACTCTCCAAAAAGGGTATAAGAGCGGAACATTTCTGAAATTCTGGGTCTCACTTCAGTTCTCAAACAAGAAGAATCACCTAAAGGCCTTATCCCGGGATCGCACTGCCCCGGGATCGTGCGAGCCGCTACTGCAACGCCTCCTGACTTGGCGAGTCTCTACCCTGGTCAGCGCTTCGTTGAGTCTCCACCTCACCTGCCCGTTCTCGGCTACACCTGCACCCTGGTCAGCGCTTCGTTGAGTCTCCACTTCACCTGCCCGTTCTCGGCTACACCTGCTCATCAGTGACTTTAGGCCGACACGCTGCGGGCCTCTACCCTGGCCGGCGTTTCGATACCAGGGCCCCTACTCCTGCTGCCCGTCGGGGTCTGATGACCGATTGGCCGCCGGCCACACTCTCCAACTGCAACTCCTACATCGCCCGCCAGTGCCTCCATTGACCGGTTCACCAGGCGTCTACTGCTTCATCGGCCTCCTACTCTCCGTGTCCTCCGCTTCTTTTCTTTTTTACCTGATATCTGTCTTTTTTTTAAAAAACCTTGTCTCACTTCATCCACCCTCATCTTCCTACCATTTTTTTTAAAAAAGTCATTGTATATAGCCCTAATAAACTGTCATTTCTAAATTTTATCCTGGTTGTTTTCCGTTAGGTTCTGGTTAGGTTAATATTTCTACACGACACTCCATCGGTCCAGTATTGACAAGAGATATGTGGAAATCTTCCAGGAGCTATATAGGTCCGCCACTCTCCAGGTGCGACTCCATAAAATTTCCCGCCCCATTCCTATAGAACAGTGCGTTCGCCAAGGAGACCCTCTTTTCCCTCTTCAGCAATGTCCTGGAGGACGCTTTGAAGACTGGCGTGTATTTGTCGCACCTCAGGTTTGCCATAGAAATGGTGGAGAAGTATATCTATCTCGGACATTGTTATTGTTTCGGATAACAGTTCCAGGTAAAGGAGATCGCTAGAGGGTCTAGCTCGGATGGGTTTCTTACGGCAAACTGCGGGAAATGAAATAAGACGTCGAACCAAGGTGGCTGATGCCAGTGAGCAGATAACACGGCTCAGGTGGAGGTGGCAGGACACGCGAGAATACGGCAGATGGATGAGATAGGTAGGAGATGGCCGAGTGGTGGCCAAGGGTCAAAGAACGTTTGAAAAACTACCTGCCAAATGGTCCAATGACATAGCGAGGGTAGCAGGAAATCAATTTCCGCGTATTGCACATGACCGAGCTGAATGGCGTGTACATGAGGAGGCAAAACCTATTCAGGGATCAACAGTGAGTTTCCTGACCGGATGATGATCACATACTGAAGTAAGAGAAAATGCTTAATAAACATGTGGAATTATTATGAAAACAAATGCTCGTCTGCATTGCTAATCATCCACTTTCTTTCTTTCAATTATAAATAGTAGACCTGTAGATAGTGACATATTAGTGGAAAGCTGAACTTTTAACATATAAACTTGTGAATAGGCCTGGTTACCTACATGGAGTTTAAAAGTTTTACCAATAAATTTGTAAACTACGAGCATTTTGCGATCTAAAATACAACCTATGACTTTTCACTAAAGTCTCCACGAATCTAACAACATCTTATTCGTAGAAATCCGTCAAGCCATATGAGTTATGTGTAGCGCGTGCCAAGGAAATACTCATGCATACATACCTAAATAATTACATATACCTGATGCTAAGTTTCTTGACACCTGAGTAACGCCTGGATGGGGTAGCGGCGCAAAGGAACAAAAGCGATGCATATGTGGGCGGAAGAGAGATTGTGGCCTCACTCAGCCGCCATGAATCTTTTGATATCTTTACCAACATACGTACATACATACATACCCTCGAAAAACATTATTCTCATAATTCATAATTTCTTTATTGCACACAAATCATAGTGAAAACAAGAGTTACATAAAAAAGTGTACAAAAGCGAGCTTATCTCTAATAAGAGATCTCTTCCAGCAAACCAGGTTAACATGGGAAAAGATGATGGTTGAGCAGGGGTAGACCTATGTGTACAACATATAAAATAATAAATAAAATAAATTATATATAAACTATAATATATAAGTAGTTGTAGTATATAAAAGTATTTTCTTTTAATATACTACAACTACTATTTTATACACTATACTAATACATACTTACATGCATACTACCTATAACTGCATACTACCTATTCTCCTTATGGTGAAGTCGGGTAAAAAATAGACATTGAAACACACAAAAAACCAAAAGTATCATTCGAAATGCTCACAGCTCGACGTACATGTTGAATCATCCAACAGATAAGAGCCACTTTTATCCCTTTCATGCTTTATCACTTACAACCATTTTTCATGTCTTTGTTGGGCTCGCAATAGGTATTATAGTGACGTCAGCCGTCTACGGTCCCTTCTAACAAATTCATGTTTATTTGTGTATCTCTTTTTAAAAGTTCCTATACATGTGGAGTTATAAGAGTATTTACTTTGATACATGCTTTATAGAAGACTGAGTTGAGGTGTGTGTTGTTCGGGAATTAATTGTTGAGGCATCATGCAGATTCGATTTTGGCACAAACTTTACGTAAGCTACTTTGAACATAGCGAATCCCTGAGCCGCAATGCATTGTCATGATTTTCTATTCGCCATCGAAGGCTTGATCAGCTCTTTGTGATATGGGAAAATATAAATATTGGACCCTCTTTTTTATACCGATCTTTTTTTAGCCCTTAGAAAAACCATTATTATCTTCCTGCCCTTGCGATGAGTTGCCGTCGATTCGAGTTCCTCAATAATCCTGACTTAATGATTAAAATTTCGTATTGGAAAAGGAATGAGTTGAGCTAATATTGGACTTGGACTTTCAGAACCTTTGCCCGTATTGATTTTCAAACTTCCTGAAACCCGTTGCGGGCTTACGGGAGGCTTTGTTGGGTTTGTATATCAAACAAAACTCAATGTTGTTTCTAAATGTAAGCATATTTTTAGATCAATGATTGCGCGTTATTACCTACAGCTTAACTACGCAAGTGACGCTAGTAACGCCACAAATTTTTAAACAACATTTTGCACCGCACGGCCCTGCCTTGCCGCCGCATCTAGAAATACCGACAGCCAGACCAAAGATCCAACAGAACGGTGGATTGGTTGATCTAAAAGAACACAAGCACATAAGATCGGAGAAATTATTACTTATGAATAAGAGGTTGCTTGAGGTAAGTCAGCTCCTAAACTACTTAAATACGATTATTAGTTGTTTACCGCTCGACAATTCTCGGCTTTTATCGGCAAAGATCGGAAGAAAATATACATTGCTGCATATTCATATATCACAATAGTAATTACCTACCGTATAGTAGAAAAACATTTGTGTAACGAAGACATGTTTTGTAGATTGGGTAAATTTTTGAATCGATATAGCTAAGGAGGGGGGTGGGGGGGGGGGTTTAGTTTTGAGGTTAGATTCATCTGATTTGATAGGGAAATGAAGAAAAACACCATATTTATGACACCAATCTATTCAATTTTATAGACCTATCCTTAGTATTTACACAGGAAGTAACCTAAAACAAACATTTCGGTTTAGTGAAACTAGATGGGGTCGCCTCGCTCCGCTCCGCTTCACTCGGCTCCGGGTCGTTCATAACGTTGTGACCTAACACAACCTATCTTTAGTATTTACACAGAAAGTGACCTAAAACAAACATTTCGGTTTAGTGAAACTAGATGGGGTCGTTCATAACGTTGTGACCTAACACAACCTATCTTTAGTATTTACACAGAAAGTGACCTAAAACAAACATTTCGGTTTAGTGAAACTAGATGGGGTCGCCTCGCTCCTCTATTCAATTTTATAGACATATCTAATTGCGTTCAACAGTTCGTCAAACGCATCTTTCTTTGACCGCAAAACTTGTCGCCTCCACAAGTATTCAACACACATACAAAACAAGTATAAAGGGATAGCCAAAGTCGTCGTAAATAACAGAAATAACACGGAAAAGTACATTCGCGTAGCTACGAGAGAAACGGAATGAAGATGCATCATTTTTCGACCACAGACGAACATTAATGTCAATACCACAGACAAAACGTCATAATTTTGTCTGTCAATTGTACTATTTTTGTCTGTGAATGGTACTTTTGCGTTTCGTTTCGCCGATTTTCGTAGTAAAATGCGTTTCGTTCACCAATCTTCAATGTGGATTTCCAGAAAAACTATGCATTTCCGCGCAAAAAGAAAAACACTTTGGTATGAAAAGCGAGTGCCAGCTATCCATTAAGCATATCATCTTATTCAAAAAAAGCTATGTCGGTTTAAAAACCAACCCCTCGTTGTTGTCTCCGTGGCAAATTATGATCATTTCCGATATAAAAATTTACAACGCCAAATATAGTAATTAAATCGACTTTGTCGATTTAATAATGACAAATGCCTTAATTGTCAAAAACTCGAAAACAAAACCCATAGTCAAAATCCGAAAAGTATCAGCTCATAAACCATAATTCATTCGTCTTGTTCGTGTAATGTGAGTAATGTGTAGAAGCTGAGTGAGTAGTGAGTCTATGTAAAAAACCACTTTCAGCGACAAAAAACCGAGAAGTGTTGACCGGAAAATAAAAAAGAACAATTGTTCTGAGGAAAAAATAATCGTACTGTACCTACGATTTGATTTGAAGGTTCTTGTAAAATTGTGCCTAACTAATGAGTTTATTTGAAGGTGCTTGTTCAAATCAAAATACAACATAGCATTACACCTTTTTACATATAGGGTGGTCATTGCAGAAAACACCTAACTCAGAAGACCTAACCTGAAATAAGACCAAGATTGTTTATGTTTAGAAAGTTGGTACTACAGAACAAGCTAAACAACTCAATGCCACAATGAAGGCCCAACATGCGGTTCCTGAACACATCAAAGAGAGCTTATGATCTGTGTGTAGATAAACTAGTGTATGTAACTGTACATAAATAGGCATTAAAACTCTCGAATGATATTATTATGAAACATCCTTTGATCACATCATTCGATCATCATTTGATCATCATCATCACTCGCCTTCGGCTCGTTTCATAAACCCACTCTAGAGTTTTAATGCCCTCCATTATGTATCAGTCACATTAAAAAACTACTTATACAACTTCTCTCTTTTTCAGCTCATACTTTTTTCTTTTGGTCTTTCCGGAGCATTTTCAGGTGTTTCAGTATTATTTACAAATAACCTCATAATTTCTTTTCTGAACTAAACAATCGGAATGGTTTTCTTTGTGACGCTCTGAAACAGAACTAACGCATATACAACAGCAATGTTGAGTATCAGTCAATGGCAACTTGTTTGTAGCATTTTACAGTTTTTCTAAGGGGTTTTACCCAACAGATCCAGATCAAACAGGTCCACTACACCTGTCTTAATTCTTTATTTCTATTATTGCACGAAAATAATTAAAATAACAATATATACATTAAAATAGTGTACAAAAACGAGATTATCTCTCGCAAGAGATTTCCTCCAGCAAACCAAGTCAGGATGAGAAAGGTTGATCGCTGAGCACCGGTAGAACTATGTGTACATCAAACCCTAATTATAATTTTCCTGGTATGTAAATACATCAATATTACAACTCTATAAAATCTATACGAGTGCCTACACTACATGCATTAAATATACAACCTAAATATAAACAAAATATACTAAAGTCGGGTCAAGATAATAGGTGCACTGGGCCATACTAAATTCAACCTTATTACGTCAGTAACAGAGACGCTGTCATGTTACCTATTATCTTGACCCGACTTTACCTATATTTCTAAAGAGATAGGAAATACTTCTTCACACGGCAACACTCTCGTCAATGCATAGGCTCTTACCAGGAGTGTAATTCTCTTTGAATTAATCATTAATCTTCTCCAATACGCCCCTGACATGATGCAGTCTCCAGCCAGCCAGCACCTTTGTGTTCCTCGTCACGGAGCAAAAAGTGAAGCATTTAGAGCAGTAGTTCAAACCGATTACGAGATATCACAGTCCGTGGAACATTTTGGCCCGTGATCTTGTCTGTAGACCAATAGTCGGATATTTTTGAAAGCTGAATCCTGATTTTTATGCACTGTAGGATAGGTGACGGAAGATGTTTGGAAGCAAATTGTTGATGATACTAATGCCTTTGCAAAATCTATAATAACACGCATGGACGAAGCTAAAAAATTTAAAATAGTCATCAATAAATCTTGTTGAGATCAAGATTTTTTTGGGCTTAGTGCTGTTCTATACCCATGAACCCAAAAAATTCTTGACAAAAAACAAAAACAATTTGCTTCAAAACATCTTCCGCCACCAATAACGCATAAAAATCAGGATTTTTTAAAGTCATGGATATGCGAACATTTAATGGCAAAATGGAATTCGGAAAAAGCAATGATTTTCTTTGGTTACCTCTAGGCTCTGTCGATGATGACATCGATGGCTCCGCGGCTAGATCTTCAATGGCTCGGTCAATTTCGACATCACTGGTCTTACTATCATATAGGATATGGCGTTTATTTGGCTGAGAGCGGAAAATGTAATCTTCCTCACCAGAAGTCAAATGGAGGCTTTGATTGAGGAGATCAATTTCGATAATGTCTTGTAGTGTATGCACACCTGAACCCTACTTACATCTATAAATAGCCTCTTTATTATGATTCATGACTCAATATACAACTGTCTTTCGAACATGTGACTGCCTCATTCCACACCTAATAGGCCGATCCTTACATGGCGACCTTGCCAGGATTCGAACCTGGAATCTTCTGATGAAATTATAACAATTAATCAATTGCAATTTCAAAATTCCACGTTTCTCATTTCTTCTAAATCTCTTTCCTTTCTTCACGCATTTATTTACTTTGTCAAAACTTATTCCATAATCACTATCAACTTTTTATTTCTTTATCCATTACATACCTACTTCCATCTCAAAAGAAAATCGTCACATCTTATAAAAATATAAATCAAAACTATCAAGAATATACTCGCTTTTCATAAACAATCGCTATCAATCAAAGTCTCTTTTTTTTTTCTCTTCCACTTCATATAGGTACTTTTTAGGGGTATCCGGATCCCATGTTATTTCACATTATAGTGAGTGCACTTTTATAGGTACTTTTATTATTTATTTATTTATAGACGTCTTATGGTACTTTTATTATTATAACAATACTTAAATACATATACTACTAGTACCTGGCTCCAGGTCTACCTGCCTGAGCCTGCTCGCGAGCTTATTAGGTCATCGATATCCCACGTTCTCACAAAGGAAACTCGTCCACATCATGATCGAAGAGGAAGGATTCGTGCCTTGTACCTTGTACCTTTGAGACTTTGATGAAAATACAATAACATATCGGACTCGCCAATAGTTACGTACCATACTAAAAACATAACTTATACTCAATCAATACGAATCCTTCGAATTTTAAGATATTCTGTAAAGACTGGATGATCATTCCAACTTTTCTCGAAAACTTAACAAACGAAGTGTTCCCAACTAACTTACTCTGTGGCCTAGAGTAACAATCCTGCACATTCCACACCTTCTCTCAAATTCATACTTTTTATTCCTAAACAAAAACCAACATTCCCAAATCCAAACAAAATCAACTTTCCTATGTAATACTATCATAAAACTCAAAAATATCAAATATGAAATAAACCTTGATAACAACGATTAACTTTTAATTTCATTCAATTTCCATACTTTTCAACTCTCAATATAAAACAAGAAGAAGTGACCATGTCCGCTGGTCAGACTATAATTCTATTAATAGACTCGATTGCACTGTATCTGTAAAATAAAATAAACGTAAATGCAATCTCGAAACAATCTTTTGTATTAAACTAACGTAAGTGGTTCCGTCGTTAGTAATGTATTTTAAATCTGAGGTTAAACTTTATCTGTAAATTATTCTGAAAAGCTAATGAAACATAAAAATCTGAACACACAAAAAAAAATACTCCAGTTATTTTCTCTCTAAGACGTACTTATTTAGCGTACAAAATATTTATTACAAACACTCAACTGATTTTCATACATACTCATACTTTTAAAATTCATTTCATACTGTAATTTAAAAAATTGTTCCAAACTTTATCTCTTTGCGGTACCCTAAGCTTGCTATCAATCATTCATCACCTTTTATGTATCTTCCATATTAGTCGCATGAAACTAAAATCTTTCGCTCTATACAAGTCGCACTGCGGTAACATGAACTACTAATTATTATAATAACAATTCTGTTTCTCTGTAATCAAAACATGTGTTATGTTCTAATCTAATTTGGTTTCTTCTGCAGTGTAGCATGTCCATATTTGGTTCGCCTGCGAACACTGGATTGAATTTCTATACTTAACTTTTGAATAACTTTGACTGTTACCAAGTCAAATGAACAACTGAATCATTTATGTACTTGATTGTACATTTGGAGCAAATCAGAATTATGATGCAATATAAAAAAAATACTAGCGGTTATAAAACAAAAAAATAACAAAACTTTCAACTTCATACTTCACACTTTTTATCACATTATTCCCAGATTTTTCAAAATCCCCTCAAAAATAAAAAAATACTGTCAAATCATCTCATCCCAAATAACTCGTGTCTAACTTATTTACTTTTCGGCTTTCAAAAATATCTCCATTCCTAAAAAATAATATCAATCGTTCATTCACACTTCTCTTGCTGACTATACTGTACTACTAACTTTTCGTTCTATGCCATTCATCATAATACTATTTTAGTTACTTCATGCAATCTTCATTTGGAAAAATAATTATATTAATATTGATCGTATCGTCAACCCTTTGACAATACAAAATCTAGCCAAAACTTAAATATACTAATCGACAAATAATTTAATTTACTTACATGTCATACGTATAATAAAACCCATTGTCCAAAAAACACATTGACGCCACGACGTCATCGCCCGTGTCGCACGCAGCTCGCTCGGAGTCAGCACATCCTGGGATCCGTACATCTCCCAGCTGCGCCTCACTTGACCCGTACGGTTACGCCCAGCGCCCTGCTTCCACATCATCAGGCTTAGGAAATCGCCCGGCACCCGGCAGCACAAATCTTCTGTAATATTTTATTTTCTCTTCTTGTGTAAGTATATACTTTCTTCTATAATTATCTTCTTTCTTCTATTTATCCGTCTTCTTCTGGCTGCAATCCGCTAATGTCGTGGTCTCTTCATAGGTCATCCCGTTCTTTTTCTCTTTATATTTATCTTCGTTATATTTCTCTTTTCCAAGTTCTTCAAGTATTATTTAAATATTATCTGAATTTATTTAATCGCCATTCGGCACAGCACTACCTCGCGAGAGGTAGGCTGGCCTGGCAAGGTCGCCATGTAAGGATCGGCCTATTAGGTGTGGAATGAGGCAGTCACATGTTCGAAAGACAGTTGTATATTGAGTCATGAATCATAATAAAGAGGCTATTTATAGATGTAAGTAGGGTTCAGGTGTGCATACACTACATCTGTCTGAGACAAATCTTCTCGCATAATCTCAAACTCTTCAAAATATTCCATACTTTTCGCGCCTAAGTAGAGAAAAATTCGTAAGCAGCACTTTCGTTCCGCGTGATGACGTCGAAGCGACTAATAGCCAAACGCCCCGGCGCGGACGAAAGGGGATGCGCGGGAGTAGCGGGCGGGGGACCGACAGCTAGAACCGCGCGGCGCACAGGTGTCTGACATCCCATATCTCCAAATGTAGCGTTTTAAAACAGTGCTGAAGAAATGCAATACACATTTTAACGTTAAATATATCAATATTGAAAGAAAAACACAATAACAAAATTTTACCAGATCACAGATTTTTGTATGGCGACTAAGTCTAATCAACTGTCGGATAACTGTGCCCACACGGCGTAGAACGTGGAATTTTTCCCCATAGATCTTACCATTTATGGTTTAATGTAAAAATCATTATCACCACCAGTACCACATATTATGTAATCAGGAACGACTCGGCGACATCTGCCATACGATTCCATCATCTGATCTTACAAAATTGAAATTGTTTAAGATCATACTGAACCTATTTATTTTTTACTTCTCATGCCCAAAATGATGCAGTTTTACTATTGCATTGTAAAAGACAATCTCTTGAGATTGAATGCTCTTACTATTGCGCCTTTTGAGTATAGTGATCAACACAAGTCCAACAAACCTCATTTCTTTTTGATCAGTTCGGTGGGAGAAATCTTGTTTTATTATGCCATGAGGACGCCCCGCGACGAGGCGACACAACCTCTCCCTCGAAGTGCCTAAGCTACACACACTGCCTGCCACTCGTCCGTCGCGTCGCCCTCGCAACTCATGCAATTTTTTGGAGCGCGAGTGAAAAGATGAAGATTTTTTCAAAACCACTGATTATATTATTTTGATTTGACTTTTTTGAATGTAATTTATTTTGATTTAATTTTAATTTTATTTTAATGTAATCTATGGATCTATGATATCTGGAAATAAAAAAAATATGATATCTTAATTTCAAACACACACAATTGAGGTATTTTAAATACCTTTTTTTGTCGCATGAACGATATTTTTATTCGTTCTAGATCTTAAGAAATTTTAGGTAGAAAACATCTATTTCCTTCTTTTTTTTCATATAGTTCATTGACATAGAGTATAATGTTTTCATTGCAGGAAAAGAATCTCTTCATAACACATAATTTTTCGGGATTTGGGAAGTGTTTCCTTTAAGAGGAATAGAGATCTGACAATTCATTCGCTTATGTAAGCGAAAGGTATTGTATACCTACAACGCACGCTGTCTCGCTCACTCGCTAGGTAACTGCGATCGCTGTCTCGCCCACACGCTCACGCGACACGTTCGTCTGCAGTTGTGGTCGGCTACGAAATTGCGTTTTTAAGTGTCAGCGAACTTTTTAAACTTTTTCCGGCACCCCATGAGGGCATTCAAGTTGCTGAGACCAAGCATTATTGGCTGGTACGTGATCGCGTGAAATCAGCAACTTTTTACATCACGTCATGCCGTGAATGTCTACCATGCCTGCTGAGTAAGGTTAATCGATGACATTCATATTAAAAAGTTAAGTCTACGTATACTATTACAGTACAGAGGATAATGTTGGTTAAACGAAGTTATTAATACTTTCAGACTTTCAGTATGTCTTCCTCCATTTTCGTTCATAGAATTATAATTGTTGTATGACAAAAATGCGTTTTACTGAACTAGCTTCACTGCTTGCTTGTTGTTTTTTTTCTCAGTGACCGAGGGGTTGATTTCGAAACTTACTTGTTTATTTATTCTGGAGTTGAGACTTTCATGGGAAAACGTGTGTAAAGCCATCCAAATACGGGAACTTTTTATACAGTTGATGGTTTTCAATTACAATTGTGAAATATAAGGTAATTGCAAATAACGTCAAGGTACCTTACCCGAACTGCTTATAGAAATTTATATATCAAATTTAATTTTCCCAGAATTTCCTAGAATCCTAGAACACGCCTCTCTCTCCTTCAGCATTCATAATTTTTTAACAAATGTCAACTGGCATATTTACGAGTAGAATGTTCTTTGACGATACATGTTCTGAAATGCATATGAGATTAAAATGATTTCATGCTCAAACATTATTTTGCCAATCAAATTTCCATGTGTGATGATGTGAATCGATGTGTCTCGGTCGGATTTAACTCGGATAGCATTTGGATATTACCATTATTTTGAACACCAAGGTTTGATTAGAATTTAATTCAATTCAATTTATTTATTTTACTTTCTACATTGTTATAGTACAATAGTAACACATTTTTATATCGGAACAGGTTGTTAGATGACAATGTAGCGCTCTGTAAGGGCTTTGCAATTCATCATAATCACTAAGTAAGTAGGTATCTTTATATATTTATTATTTTCACACAACAAAACAATAAGTAATATCTAAATATGAATATAATTACTATAGTTTCATTATATTATTATTATCTCATTATGGTGATTGATAGCTATTGAAGTATTTTAACTTATTAATAAATTGTTTTTATTAATTAATTAATTAATATCTTGAAAGAATTCATTCATGTTGTAATAGCATTTTTCTATTAGGTAAGTTTTTAGTTGTTTTATAAAAGACATATATGACTCGACATTTTTTACATTATTAGGTATATTATAATATATTTTAATAACCATGGAGTGTAGGCTAGCTGTGTATAGTTTCATTGTAGAAAAAGGGACTTTAAATTTATTTTTACCTTGGTCCTTTCTTTTTATGGTTTCACTAGAAGAGTATAAATGCATGTGTTTTCTTGTTAACTTACATGATTTGAGGATATAGATAGATGTTAACGTTAATATTTTATGCTTCCAAAAATGTGAACGACAAGAAGAATTTCTGATAGAATATACTTATACTCGCAGACATGACACTTCACTTTACTTTGTTATAGATAACTGGGTACAGAACTGTGTTTTGTCGGTACGGGGAATTGGAAAATATTTTTCTCCTCCCACGTATTCCTCCCACGTGCCGGGCACAACTAATTACATCTTTTGTTCATAAAAGACTTATTCAGAATCAGATGAGGAGTTTACCTCGGTTCGTAGAATGAGGCTAACTGGCGCTTAGTGTAGAAAAAATATACTTATAGGACTTGCGAGCGAATATTTGAGTCATGAATACTCTGAGATAAGTGGGATCAGATGTTTATGTCTAGCTTGGCAAAAGGGAAGTGCCAGATGAATTCGTGGTTATTTTTTGTGATCAAATGATTTCCTATAGAAATCCAAGCCAATTTAATAATTCCTTTCATTGTTAAATATGTTCATCTTTGACAGTTCGTAAAATTATGTACAGACGACAGAATTTAACTTTGACCAAAACCGAAGTTTGAAAATCGTATAGCAAACTGGAACCAGAAAATCAATGCAATGGCGTCTTTACCCATAGGGCACCCGGGCACGTGCAGCCCCCCCCCCCCCCCCCCCCCACACTCAAGGGGGCCACAGATAGCTACGCTTTCATTACGTAGGTCCGCATTTCGCCTCCCACCAAAAATCGGTCGGGCGTATTATGTCCGACAGAATTCACATAAAATTATCTACAACGCCATCTAGCGATCTCATATAAACCCATTTCGATTGCAAATTCAGCTTGCGCTATTGTCTATGCCATGAATACAGGTGATTGGTTATTCGATACATCTATTATAAGAGTCAAAGTAGAGCGTACTTCCAGCTAATTTTACTATATAATACCCAATACGAAAATGATTGGGTTTTGCAATTCTCTAGAATAGGTTTGAGTTGAAAAATCACTTTTGTATGAACTCAGACCCATCCTTGTAGTAAGTACTAAGTAGTAAGTAGTAAGGCATACCGGAATTTAAAAATGTAATTTGTAGCAACTGGGAGAAAAGTAACTCCGTTTTGAATTCTCAATAGAAATACCTCGTTATCCCCAGGGATTAACGTCTTCTAGATAATTTGACACTGAGTTATATACCTTTAAACATAATTATTTTCAATATATAGCTTTGAATAGTGTCGGGGACCTTATTGTAAAAGCGTATACATTGGCCGATGAAAGAATTCAATCAAATCAATCAAAGTTACGGTAATCGCAATATTTTTTTAAACAGGTGGACATTTTTCTGCTGCAGAGCCAGCGGAAGCGGTAGTCAAAGCTACATGTGACGCTGCAAAGGTGCAGACACAAGTCGCGTTCCATAGGAGAGAGCGCCCTCTCTGCCACGGAACCAAAGTAAGGCCGTCTGGCCGCTTCCCATCGGAGCGGGACAGACCGGGAGGCTCCAGCACGCACGGAATGTTGGCCGACATCAGCGCCCTCCGGACAATATCGTTTATAGCATGGTGCCGCGAAAACCTACCGGCGCTCCTGAGGCAGTGGAGACCGTGACCGACAGACCGTCCATCCACGCGCCACACACACAATGATGCGGCTGGCAGATAGAGATGCGCAAAGTATCATTGTCCAGGAGGGTTCCCAAATGTGGAGAAGGCAGTGCATGAAGCCACACTCCTGAGTCCGGTTCTGTAAACGCCCGGTTTGCAGGACTGCCTTGCTGTCGGATAGGGAAATCCTTTACCTCTCTTTCTGAAAAGCTGTGGTAGCTATTATGATGCCCATACACTCGACTTGGAAGATGGTGTTGTGGGTACCTAATGATTTTTAGATCTTCCGAGAATACCCTGGCGCCTCTACTAGAGTTTGTTTCAGAACCGTCCGTCTGTGAAAATCCTTAGTTCTCTTTGATTGAGGCCTTCATACATTTGTATTTTATACCTTTTGTCGAAGACATATTGCTTGGGTATCCAGTCAGTTCCCACTTCTAGTAAAGGCTCCTTACATATATAGGTACTCGTCGAATATATCAGTATGGAGTACCTTAAGGACTATATAATGTAAGCTCAACATTGCAGACTATCTCATAGTAGTCGGAGAAAATAGTCGGTTCCGTGAAATATATTTATACACGAGACATGGAGATACGCGGCCTTATGGAGTGGTCTTGTGATTACAATTATATATTTATTCGTCGATTTCTTCTTTAATGATTATGTGAATATTAAATAGCATTAAAAGTCAGCAATAAAAAAACTTCCGACGTGACTGCTAGGTGCCCGTTTTTAATTCCTAAAAGAAAGAAACCGAGAGATTTTAATGAGAGATCAGATTTTTCAATTATCCCGTTCTTTGCGAACTTTTACCGGGAAATTTAGCATTGGCTTTGTAAATGGACGTTTTAAATATTTTAATCTAAAGATCTGTCTGCAGTGGCGATGAACACTCCTTTGTGTGAATCATTTGGTTTCGCAAAATCTTATGAACTTTAAAGTAAAATCATGCTTCTATGCTCTGTAGACATCGCATTACAGTTTTCACGTATAATGTGTGCTTAAAGAAATTACAAATTAACACTGACCACCATATTCAAGCAGAATTACTTTTTTAGGGTTCCGTACCCGAAAGGTGCCAAACGGGACCCTATTACTAAGACTTCGCTGTCCGTCCGTCCGTCCGTCCGTCCGTCTGTCACCAGGCTGTATCTCAAGAACCTAGCTAGCTAGAGAGTTGAAATTTTCACAGATTATGTATTTCTGTTGCCGCTATAACAACAAATACTAAAAAACAGGATAACAAAAATATTGAAGGGGGCTCCCATACAACAATTCTTTCAATACCACATACAAACTTATGGATGCACCTGGTTACGTACATGGAGTGTGAAAGTAACCGCACCAATAACTTTGTAAACAATATTTTGCTGTGTAAAATCCAAACTATTCACTCCACACCATCGCTTCCATTGAACGGTGGTACGGAACCCTTCGTGCGCGATTTAGACTCACACTTGACCGGTTTTATTTACATGTTTTTAATATGAGACATGAATTGTGATATTCAACATACCAGTTAAAAGTGAGAATAAAGTTACGAAATTCAGAAATTGTAGTAACTTCAAAGTTATATATTATATATCAATAAATCATTTCACGAACTATAGTCTGATTTTCTAAAACTATTTGGAATGATTTAGAAAAGACGCCAGTACTAGAGCTCACTCGTGACTCAGCATTTTGACAAGATAACGTACTTAATTTAATCATCCTAGAAACCCTAATATAAAATCCATGTTCAACAAAAGTGTGAAGTGAATTTTACCCAATTTGGAAGGAATATTTCCTCCGGCCTCGCAATTCCTCAAATATAAATGCCATTAGACTGAACAACGTTAAAGGTAAAATGGCAAACACGAAGAAAACCTCACATCAAAGTGAGCTTAGCAACTCGGGATTATTGGATTTATTTATTTTCAGCTTTGCACTCGGGGATTGACGGTAAAAAAGTACCGTTGCCTTACATTACGTACTCAACATATCTGTTTTGCTACATTTGTTTTCCAGCGAATCAGAACAGTTGAAAACAAACGCAATATAGCTATTGAGTATCTACAAGTAAATACAAATATTGTATGCATTTGTTGGCTGATGTATAACATCAGCTAGACGACAATGGAACTACCAGTGTCTTACCTAACTATCAATTATATTTTTTAATTCAGTTCTAGTTCCTCCTACATGAGGGTATTTTAGAGTAGTTGTAACGGCATTAAAGGCTAAGGTCGAGCCACCGCTATCAGTAGCTATGATCGTCTATTCTACCTACCCCAAAAAGAGATGTCCCGATTCAGCTGTAAAATTTGTAAGTTAAGAAAGATAAGTCTGAATTTCTCGTTCGTTGAGAAGTTCGTTAGGCGTACAATAGTCAAACGGAAGATTAATTCAGGAAGTTACGGTTTCAAGTTAGACAGAGAAAGCATATATGCTCGCAAGCCGGTATTTCGCATCAGTTAGCGGTGTATTGCGCCAGATCGATCGTTGTTGTATTTTGTGTGATGGTACCATTTATTTTTTGTATATATGGGCGCTTGGAACTTCTTTTAGTGGTCGACCACGATTTGTAATATTTGTTTGGAATATCGTATAGATATCCGTAGTAGTTTTACGACGTGAGTACTCAATGATATTTCATGTGCTCGCTAGTAGCAGCTTGTGGTGGATCCAATTATATATTTAGTTCACGGCAATAACGATCCGAAAAGACCGGTTTACACAATTGCGATTTGATTTTCCGAAATGAGTTTGAACTAGCGGTTACCTCAAAAGGTCCGTAACATTTTGAAACCTTCAACTCTGCGCAATTTGAGCTGGATGTTATCGAAACGTAGTCATTAGCGCTTTAGGAGATCTAACCCTCACCATAGCGAAGTGCATAGTTCGGTAAATACCAAACTATGAATTCCACTGACCTCAGCACGACCTCGGCCAAGCCTAATCATATATATTCGACTCAGCCTACACATTAGACCTCCAGCGAAATTTACATTTAATTTAAAGATGCAACTTGAATCCAAACTGACCCAAGGCAAAGCAAAACAATCTACCCGGTCCTAAACAATGAACTTTAGACTGTAATTTGATCTCTTCGCGCGTCCCCGACAACACTCAAATGTCAAAATATCAACAGGATAGGTTATCTATGTTGACACCGGTTTAACTTTGTTCTGAATTTGTTATTTCCATCCGCGGAACCTCATCGATCAAACAGTCTCCCTATGCCCTGCCAACCTAGGATTAGCCGCAACTAAACTCCTGTCTAGCCTAGTCTAAAATCCTAGTGTTATACCACGTCCATTATCGACACCACTCGAAAATGGTTGAGTTTGATTTGAATGTGCTTGTATGTTTAATGACTCTGTGTGTGGGAATTTCAAAACTCGCTACTCGAAAGGAATGAGGAGAGGATTAGCCCGCGAATATCCTAAGAGCCAATCCAGGAACCCTATGGTGAAGGAAAAAGGAATTTAGGGTCGCTCCAAGCCCAGACTCAGACTCAGATCAGTTACCTACAAGTTCTTATCTAACGACCCAAGGATAGTTTTGGAATTTGGGGTAGGTTGATTTAAAGGATAGGAACCGAGGTATATCTCGGTGCTTCAGACACTCACGAAAAACCACTGAAACACGCAATCACAATTCGTATAGTTCAGACGCGTAAGACGGCAGACCAAAACTGTTTAGAATCGTGAAAGACGACTGTCACAGTAGCTAGACGCTGAGACTGATTGCTCTCCCCTTCCCCGCTATCGTATTTATAGACCCCACATGTCTGGAAAAAAATGGCGTCCTTTGCGAACACGCGCTGCCCAAGCGAAGCTTCTTATCTCTAACTACACAGGGTCCAATTTCAACCAAACATGCCATGCAGATCCGCCGTTCTACAAACTTTGTGTACGCAAATTCACTATGATCAACCGTAGGTTATCAATCAAGCCATTCGGTATTGCCGATACACAAAATCTATTGATCGCTGACCATAAAAGCTTGTTGTGATTAATTTAAGCCTTCCCGACCGCTAGCGCGCTAGACAAAGATCACTAGAATGATATTCAGACTCGTGATGTCAAACTCGCCATATCATACCAACCAAACGCAATTGTATATTTGCAGTCAACATAATAGCTTTCTCCGTATCGTTCTATAATAACCTTCCATTATTTAGTTATTCATAATTTACTCAGCGCGCAGCCAAATCGGCTCTGATCTCTACACATTTTGCAGGAATGCGACAAAAAAACCTGACCTGTAACTTTCCGCGAACCATTCCCACGCGCTCGGCTCATTGTTTTTTGCTAACTTACCCTGAGCTACTCAAAACCCCAAACGTTATATGAACCGATTCTCGTATTCAAAACAGCGCGGCGATGGGCTAGCCCTCTGTCACGCAAAATGAAGTATCATATGTACTGACTCTCGAGTACCATTACAGCCTCCTCCCAGACCTTGAGACACTGTTTATCTCAGTCAAACATGGCGCAAGGATCTCATTACCACAATGCTAATCCATGCTTTGTCAATATCCACTCTATAAGTACGAACATCTCAAATCATGTACACAGACCGATGAATCTGTCAATTATGTATATAATATTCGCACAACTCGATTGAGCTCTCTCCTGTCTTATCTTATTTATCTATCTAACTATACAACCTCGCTTATCCGCAACTTATCCTAATTCGTATTACTATATATATACAATTTCTTTTTTTGTTTTTTTTTTTGTTTTTGTTCCTTTCTAAACCATGCAAGATCCTTAAATCTACAAAGTAGTTACTCAAATTTACAGCTTACAGCTTAATTATATAACTTTTATACACTATCTTATTTATCTACGCCCTTATTCGTCCTCACATAATACCTGGCTATATTTATAGTTTTGTAGTTACCCAATATCTCATTTGAAACCGGATCCACTAAAGTATAACAGTTCGGATATACCACTGCCGAAATAACATAAGGCCCTTTATACAACAATGAAAATTTCCGCATGATTTTATGTTCTTTATTTGAACGCACAAAAGTCTTAAGTTTCACATAATGACCTATACGATAGACTTCTAACTTACGCCGTTTGTCTGCCTGTCGCTTACGTCGTTCATTAGAACTTTTAGAGTTTTCTATCGCTACATTCCGCACCTGTTCCGTATCTCGCACACTATGACCTAATAACCATTCATCGCCTAATTCCTTGTCAATAGTTAACGGTTCCCGCCTACCAAACGCTTACTCATTAGGCGCAAAGCCTGTGCTTGTGTGTTCGATATTATTGTAGCAATTTCAATGTCCGGTAACACGTCGACCCAACTACGATTACTTCCGCCGCAATAAGTTCTAATTAGTCGACCTAGCTCGCGATTCACTCTTTCTACGCTATTAGAATTTGGACAATACACCGACGTATGAGTGACCCGAATCCCTAGATGTTTGAGACCAAATTCCTAAACTTTCGATATGAACTGTGGTCCTGAGTCCGTAATTATAGTTTCGATAGGTATTTCCCTGTGAAATCTCTTTATACAAGCGAGCACGCTCCTATCTGTAGCTTTTCGCATTGGATACAATTTTATTACCTTACTGTACACGTCTTGAATCACGTATATATATTGATATCCGAATTTACCTACGGGCAATGGCCCATAAAGGTCCGAGAAAACTTTCTCACCCAACATTTCCGCCAACACCGGTGTACAAGGACCAACGGTATTGTTAGTACTTGGTTTGACCTTTTGACATATGTCACAACTACTTATCACCGTGCTAGTTACCCTACTCATATGAAGAAAATAATATCTGTCCTTCATCAGTGCTAATATTTTATATCTGCCGTAGTGACCTATTTCTTCATGTATGTGTAAAATTAGTTCCTCCTGTAGTGATTTCGGAATTACTAACAACTGTACGTTCCGCTTCGGCACGTGAAAATATAACGTATCACCTACTAGCTTGTAATTATCAAACCCTCTCGTTTCCGTATCTACCACCCTACGTCTGATACAACCGCTAATTCGATTTAACCGCTCATCTTCGCTTTGTAATCTCGCAATGTCCCGTAAACTCGAAATAACACTTGCGGTATTCGATGCCTGAAACCAGAATATTCCCGGCTGAACATTTATACTATCAATCATACCTCCAGGTCCCACTATTTGCCTGCTTAGCGTGTCGGCAATTTGATTATCAGTCCTTCGCACAAATTCTATGTCGTAATCAAATTGCTCTAAAAACATAACCCATCTAGTTACGCGTGCCCCCAATAAAGTCCACGACTTAATGAACGTCAAACTTTTATGATCCGTTCTAATAATAACTTTTTCTCCCCGCAAATATATCTCAAATCGCTTTAAAATGTATATAACTGCATACATTTCCTGTTCGCTGACAGACCATCTAGTTTGAGCTCCCTTAAATGCCTGCGAACAAAACCCTATAATTCGTTCCTGGCCCAAATCATCTAATTGATAAACATAGCCCCCAATTCCTATAGCGCTGGCGTCGCATTGGACATAATACGTTTTTCCCGCCAATGGCTGACTCAATATTATACTTTCTGAGAATTGTTTTTTTATCCCGTCAAAAGCACTCTGCACCTGCGCACTCCAGACGAACTTGACTCCAGACCGTAATAAATTGTATAAGGGCTGTGTTAACGTTCCAAAATTTTTTATATACCTCCTAAAGTAATTTATGAACCCCAAAAACGCCCTCAATTGCCTGACAGTTCTGGTTGACGGATATAATTTAAGTGTTTCAATGTTGTCCGGGTCCATTTGCAAACCTTGTATAGACAAAATATGCCCCAATAACTTGACTCTTTTTTGTGCGAACTCGCTTTTTTTTAGTTTGCATGTGAAGCCCGCGTCTTTCAATTTACTCAGAACCGTGTCCACTTGAGACAAATGCTGATCGAAGTCACCCTCAGTTAAAATCTCCAAATCGTCAACAAAATTTAAACAATATGACCTAACCTCTGGCCCTAAAATTAAGTCCATCGCCCTCGAGAATGAACCCACACTGGTTTTCAACCCCTGAGGTAAAACGTTGTAAACATAACTTCTGCCTTGATATACAAAACCCGTGTATCGTTTAGATTCGTCTGATAATGATATAGAAAAATACGCATCTTTGATATCAATAACCCCTATGTAATTTATCCGGCGACCCGATTGCAATATCTCACTCATTAAAGGTGTAGTTTCAACCTCCCCAACCATTCCCGTGTTTAATTGGCGCGCATCTAGCAATATACAGACCTCCCCTCACTTCTTTAGTGCACAAGTCAATGGACTGCTGAAATCCGTAGATTGCCTGCTAATAATACCTATCTGTTCCATTTCTTCCAATCGTTTTGTTACTTTATCGCGATAAGCGAACGGTATGGTATAGCTTCGTTTTACGAAAGGCGTTTCATCTCTCATTTTTATCTCATGTATATATTTATTTGTCCGACCTACCCTATCGCTAAACAACTCTGCATGTTTATTTAACACCGACAATAACTTTGTTTTGTGTTCAACAGGTATTGATGAATTATTCACATATTCCTCTATCATATGTCTACTGGTGTCTTGGTTCTGTACTCCCATTGTACAACAGCAAGAATGCTGATTAGGGCCAGTACCTAATGGTATTTCACACATCCGCCCGGCGCTTCGTATAATTAGCCTCTTATTTCCCTCACACATTAAACTGGCTCGCGTCTGTTGTATAAAATCAAACCCCAAAATTAAATCTTTAGGCACCAAACTTGGGATCGGTATTTCCGTCGGTTTTCCCAATTGCCTGCATACTTCATCGTACACTCTCCGACTTATTTCACTGATTTCGCTCCCCGAATCAATCAAACTCCTTACAACAATATTCCTAATAAGCACATCTATCTCAGGTAATGTCAAGGTACTACATAAATCGCGCCCACACTCAGTCGAATCGTCGTCTCTGAATATCGTATGTAAACGCCTGTCATCGCGGCCTATACAATTCAATCTCGATTTTTCTTCTAAGCACACGGCATATCCGTGCGCCTTATGCGCTAATAATTGAATAAATTCAATCACACCCACGTTCGAATCCAAATTACACAGATCATACAGTCTATGCTTTTTTCCAATTTGATCGGCTGTCCATCCAAACCGTAATAAATATCTAAGCGCGAACGACCCGCGCAAGTCCACTAGTTTTTTGAATTCAGATTTATCGCATTATTCCTGTCACTTGAAATTTGCCCTGCCTCTGTATTATCTGAACCATCATTGCCCCTTTGGAACCCTATTGCCTTGAAACTAGCCTGAGGCTGTCTACCTCTACCGTGAAAATAACTGCGAGCGCACGTCCCAAATTCGTTTCGTGCCTTTGTTCCCGCGTTATAATTATTCCTATGACTCACCGCGTTATATCGTATCGTATTTACTCGCATAGCTCGATATTGCCCACGCATGTAGCTATTCCGCCTTACGTTATTCGTATTCATTGTCTCCGAACTCCGCAACGCACTTAATTCCCCATCGACATTCCGTTCTAAATGCCGAAGGAACTCGACCGCATCTCGTATAGTCATTGGTTCCTTTCTAGCAAAAAACGCTACCTGAATATCACGCGGCAACTGTCTGAAAATCGTGTTGATTTTCTCCGTATCAGTAAACGGTATCGTAAGCTCATATATGCTATTCAATTGAGAGGCAAAGAATTCTTCCATACTTTGACCTTTCTTGGAATCGAACTTCGCAATTAGGAATCTTTGTTTAATTAATTCCTGTTCATTATCACCCCAGAATACCTCTCTGAAATCTTTTTCAAAATCCGAATAGGTTCGCCATGAGTCTCTGTATATGCTCATTCGAACTTTTGCAATTCCTACCAAACTATCCGTTGCCCATATCAAAGCCCTAGAACTATCTCCCGAGACTTTAATATAAGCCTTTAAATCTCTTAAGAAAATCATCGGATTATCCGAACTCCGCCCATCGAATGTCGGTAACTTCTGTGTCATTTTCACTATGCATGTTTGACGTTTTTCTACCGATTGTTCAAACGTCTCTAGTTCCTGTCTGTCAGTCTGTCTGTCCGAAGTATTACTTGTACTACTTGAACCCCGTTCCAAACTGTCTAATCTATTCACAATTTCAGATAACAATTGAGTCACCTGTCCTGAAGCCATTTCATTATTTAAAACACTTGTCTGCGAAAGTGAGTCAACTTGTACAACACGACTAACGTTTTTTCTAAGCCGCATTATTACTGAACACTAAACCGTCGGCTCGTTCGAAGAATTGTGAAAACAATGCCCCTTTATTTTTTTGTTGTTGCTTACTTACAAAACTGAACTGTTTAAAATCGTTTCTACGTTGTGTTATTTTTAAAAGTAACGCGTTAGACCTTGATTCTTATAGAATATCTAGATATCAGAATATCTAGGATATCCTTCGGTCTCGACACCAGAAAATCTGTAACGGCATTAAAGGCTAAGGTCGAGCCACCGCTATCAGTAGCTATGATCGTCTATTCTACCTACCCCAAAAAGAGATGTCCCGATTCAGCTGTAAAATTTGTAAGTTAAGAAAGATAAGTCTGAATTTCTCGTTCGTTGAGAAGTTCGTTAGGCGTACAATAGTCAAACGGAAGATTAATTCAGGAAGTTACGGTTTCAAGTTAGACAGAGAAAGGATATATGCTCGCAAGCCGGTATTTCGCATCAGTTAGCGGTGTATTGCGCCAGATCGATCGTTGTTGTATTTTGTGTGATGGTACCATTTATTTTTTTGTATATATGGGCGCTTGGAACTTCTTTTAGTGGTCGACCACGATTTGTAATATTTGTTTGGGATATCGTATAGATATCCGTCGTAGTTTTACGACGTGAGTACTCAATGATATTTCATGTGCTCGCTAGTAGCGGCTTGTGGTGGTTCCAATTATATATTTAGTTCACGGCAATAACGATCCGAAAAGACCGGTTTACACAATTGCGATTTGATTTTCCGAAATGGGTTTGAACTAGCGGTTACCTCAAAAGGTCCGTAACATTTTGAAACCTTCAACTCTGCGCAATTTGAGCTGGATGTTATCGAAACGTAGTCATTAGCGCTTTAGGAGATCTAACCCTCACCATAGCGAAGTGCATAGTTCGGTAAATACCAAACTATGAATTCCACTGACCTCAGCACGACCTCGGCTAAGCCTAATCATATATATTTGACTCAGCCTACACATTAGACCTCCAGCGAAATTTACATTTAATTTAAAGATGCAACTTGAATCCAAACTGACCCAAGGCAAAGCAAAACAATCTACCCGGTCCTAAACAATGAACTTTAGACTGTAATTTGATCTCTTCGCGCGTCCCCGACTACACTCAAATGTCAAAATATCAACAGGATAGGTTATCTGTGTTGACACCAGTTTAACTTTGTTCTGAATTTGTTATTTCCATCCGCGGAACCTCATCGATCAAACAGTCTCCCTATGCCCTGCCAACCTAGGATTAGCCGCAACTAAACTCCTGTCTAGCCTAGTCTAAAATCCTAGTGTTATACCTCGACCATTATCGACACCACTCGAAAATGGTTGAGTTTGATTTGAATGTGCTTGTATGTTTAATGACTGTGTGTGTGGGAATTTCAAAACTCGCTACTCGAAAGGAATGAGGAGAGGAGTAGCCCGCGAATATCCTAAGAGCCAATCCAGGAACCCTATGGTGAAGGAAAAAGGAATTTAGGGTCGCTCCAAGCCCAGACTCAGACTCAGATCAGTTACCTACAAGTTCTTATCTAACGACCCAAGGATAGTTTTGGAATTTGGGGTAGGTTGATTTAAAGGATAGGAACCGAGGTATATCTCGGTGCTTCAGACACTCACGAAAAACCACTGAAACACGCAATCACAATTTGTATAGTTCAGACGCGTAATACGGCAGACCAAAACTGTTTAGAATCGTGAAAGACGACTGTCACAGTAGCTAGACGCTGAGACTGAATGCTCTCCCCTTCCCCGCTATCGTATTTATAGACCCCACATGTCTGGAAAAAAAATGGCGTCCTTTGCGAACACGCGCTGCCCAAGCGAAGCTTCTTATCTCTAACTACACAGGGTCCAATTTCAACCAAACATGCCATGCAGATCCGCCGTTCTACAAACTTTGTGTACGCAAATTCACTATGATCAACCGTAGGTTATCACTCAAGCCATTCGGTATTGCCGATACACAAAATTTGTTGATCGCTGACCATAAAAGCTTGTTGCGATTAATTTAAGCCTTCCCGACCGCTAGCGCGCTAGACAAAGATCACTAGAATGATATTCAGACTCGTGATGTCAAACTCGCCATATCATACCAACCAAACGCAATCGTATATTTGCAGTCAACATAATAGCTTTCTCCGTATCGTTCCATAATAACCTTCCATTATTTAGTTATTCATAATTTATTCAGCGCGCAGCCAAATCGGCTCTGATCCCTACACATTTCGCAGGAATGCGACAAAAAAACCTGACCTGTAACCTTCCGCGAACCATTCCCACGCGCTCGGCTCATTATTTTTTGCTAACTTACCCTGAGCTACTCAAAACCCCAAACGTTATATGAACCGATTCTCGTATTCAAAACAGCGCGGCGATGGGCTAGCCCTCTGTCACGCAAAATGAAGTATCAAATGTACTGACTCTCGTGTACCATAACATAGTGATATAGAAGAAGTACAATTTTGACATAGTACACAGAACAATTTTGACTGCTTTATTCGCCAAAAACATAATCACAATAAAACCAACGCAGTTTCTCAGTCATATTTGTGTTTACGTATATACAGACTGACTGGTAATTCGATACATATACGGTGTGAAGTTACGCACTACTCATGGGCGACAGCTCACTGCTTATAGAGGTGGTTCTTTAATCTTAGTGAAAAATATTATTAAGGTGAAACAACGCAAAGATATTCTTGCACTTACTGTTGAAAGACAAATAGAGGTATCCTATGTTGAGTAGGATAGCCATATTATTGTTTGTGTCTACAGGCCACCGAGGGATGAAAAATGCCATGGCAATTTCGAAATATTTGAGAAAATTATGAAGGAAGCCCTTACTAAACTATGTAATAACAGAATAATGCTAATTATTTGTGGCGATCTTAATGTTGATTTGCTTGTAGGAACAACAATGAAACAACGATTAATAACTTTATTCAAATCATTTAACTTATGTCATGTATTTTTAGAGCCAACTAGATGTACACTTACCAGCCAAACTTGCTTATTAAACGTTTTTTGTGACTGTGCATTCACAAGTAAAAGTGTAATTAACTGCTTACCTTCCGATCACAGTGGTCAAACAGTTTCATTCCCAATTCCTATTAAGGATAAGACTGGTCCATCATTTTATAGGCCTATTACATCCCATAGACTAGAGACATATACGAAAAACTTAGATATAAATTAATTTTCCCAGTTCCGGATTTTAATGAACAGAACCCAAACAAAATCTACTCAGACTTCTTCAACATTATTCAGACAGAATTCAATAAAGTTTTTAAATTAAAGGAAGTCAGTGACTACAACGGTAAATCTAAATTTAATGACTGGGCAACGTTTGGAATTCGTAAAATTAGAGTTATCTTGTATGACCTTTATTAACAAAAAACCCATAACTTTGATCGAAAATTTCATGACTATGTTAAAAAATATTCTTTGGTAAGATTAATAATTATTGTCATAGTGATCTCTATTATTTTTCATTTTTAAATGTCGCCTAGACAGATTTCATGTGAACCTACGTAAGTCAAGTGTGTGTAATTAATAAACATTCTTATGATTTTTATTGATATCTTTCATTTAATAACGTCCTGTATACATCCCAGTAGGCTGATAAGTCGTAGGTGCTATTCGCGGACAAAAATGTAAAAATAAATTGTAGTCCACGAATAGCATCTGGGTGCTATTCGTGGACTAGGCTAGGTGCTATTCGCTTAGGTGCGATTCAGACGTGGACTACCTCGGCCGGTCCACGAAGCGCCGCGCGCCGAGTGCCCAATATTGCGAGCACGGTAGCAAGCATTAGAGCCAAGGTCACAATTAATAAATTTAAGATTTTATCACATTTTTTTGCATCAGTGTCGTGTGAATATTGTAATATCCACCTTTAAGTTGGGCATAACTTTACAAAACAACATCCTTTATATTGTGATGGGTTAAGAAGGTAGATCACAGTTCCAGGAAATGTAACCAAATTATATCGTACCCGAAAATTAATTGGTTTTGGTTGTATTCTTTTTTATTTCCAAAATATGGTAGAAAGTTATTTACACCGAAACAATTATTAACAACTAATAACTTTGGGTATCTTTTAACTGTAGTTTTTTGCTTATACATAAATAATTCTGTGGAACAGCATAAAGTCAAACTAAACTCTTTTTGTAAATAAGTGAGCTCATCAAATCACGTGATGATAAAACAAAAATATTATTTCTTTGGTTATAAGGTCCATAGATAAAGAATATTATTACGTGGTTTCCGCTCTACCGTTCATTCTAGGAGGCTTTCGCTTAACGACTTAAATATATTATATCTACCATGAGTGATATTGCCATAAAATATTGATACATAGATTTTACATATTACTGAAGCTAGAGCTGATATTTTTTGCAACTTTTGGTGTTCATTTATCCATTTTGGGTAGGAATAAAATATTTTGGTGATCATTATATTTGTTGCCTTTGAAAATGCATACTTTTCAGGGTTCCGTACTTGAAGGGTGCCAAACGGGATCCTATTACTAACCCACTTGACCGTTTTTCTTTTAGATTTACTTATTTCAAGATCAAGTTATATAATCATTTATCTACACAAGCAAATCTCAACAAGATTTTGTGTCATATATTTTGTGAAATCTAATAAGATTATGGGTTTTGAAATGTTTTTTTTAATATTATTTTATTTTTATATTTTACTTATGGCTATTGTTGTATCTCAAAGTTTCTTAAAAGCGTCATTATTCATTATTGACTGGTCATTTGCCTGTTCATTTATACAGTCTAGTTCTTCAATAAGGAGACGTTCTAGTGATTTGATAAGGATAAGGTCTAGATAAGGCCACAAATGCTTGACCAGGAGCTTTGAGCCTAAATAGACAACACGACAGTACAACCCTGTATTTTGTGTACTGTGTCACAGAGTTCTCGTCAAGACGAATCAGACGTGCCCAAGCTCGATAGGGTTGCGTCGATTCATTAGACAGTTCATATGGCTACCTTCCAGGTCCATCATCAGACCCTGGATATCTTCTAGCACCAATGTACTTGTCAGGACGAATCAGGCGAGCCCAACCTCGATCAGCAGAGTTCCCGTGGGCACCTTCCGGCTCGATCATCAAACCCTGGGTATCATCGAGAATCGAAGTACTTGTCAAGACAAACCAAAAGAGCTGCGTTGCGTCAATTTGTTACAAAGTTCCCATGGCCACCTTCCGGCTCCAAAATCAGATCAGCTCCATATATCATAACAATATTGTATTGTCATCCGCTTTACATATGCACGCAAAACATTGCAAGTTAAATAAAAGATTTTAAAACACTTTTCGTCAATCACAGACATAATTAATCATTTGCTTGTAAATGATGCGAACAACGACGTCATATGAACATAGGTGCTATAATGGCATAGATTCATGGCCGAGTTAGGCATCCGGAGCGCTCTAGGACACACAAAAACTCTAGGCCCTTTAGCTAAGAAAGTAAAAAGTGAATGATACAAACATTTTCAGTGACTACTAATTCGAAAGCAATCTAAAAAAATATCTGGAAATGCTGTGGACGCTGGACAAGAGCATTTGTTGACAGTCTTATGCCCCTCCTGGTCACAAGTGCATCCCTACCACTCCCCCAACCTCACAACGCTGGTGTCCGCCTGTAAAATCTTATTTAGGTAGATTAGTCATGAGTCTATTTTTATACTAGAAATAGCGTTTTTAGAAAAAACATAACTAGAAAATTAATAATTTCCGACACTACGCGTATTTTTAATGTTTCTTAATAATAAGCAAATACATCTGAAACGGCCCTTATTCCTCCACGTCTGATATTCAGCCATTCACAATTTTGTATCGCTATCGTACTTGTACAATACTACCTTTCGGAGACGATCTTCCATACATCGATTAAGCCATGTCTTTTGCTGGAAATAGGCTCCATTTAACCCCTCACTTTAAATGCGTCGCATTACCAGTCACCCAGGTATGTGTATACTGCATTTTCGTCATTATTTTATTTAAGTTTATTTGAATTAGCGAAGAAGAACCGGCAGGAGTCTTCTTCGCCATTGGTGTATGGCACACTCTGCAATTACAAAGACTGGAAACTTTCACCTACTCAACTATTATTTGATTTATAAATGGAACGGCAGGAAGATGTGGTATCCATAGAAACCTTTGATTGAATCAAATCAACGCGGCTATCGATTTCCGCAACACTGAAAAGGGCGAGCGTGTTAGAGTCAAATTGATCCACGGTTTTGTTCAGATGTTTGGTGCAGAGAGTTTCTACTTTTTGCTAACAAACGTTTGTTTGTTCAATCGAACACGACGCCATCGCAGTGTTTTTGTTGACCGTTGCGCGGATTGTGGGATTGACACTACTCGCGGAAATCGACAGAGTTTGTCACCTTTTCATGTGAGGCGAGCTGCCTATGTCGGATGAAGAAGTGTGATCAACGAATAGTATTTGAAGTATTGTTCAACATCTATGTATTCGTTATATTACACATAGCCTAATAAACTAAGACATTCTTATACCAATATAATAAAAAATATTCAAAAATCCACACAATGCTTCGTCACAAAATAATAAATAATACAAATTATACAAAATTCATTAGGTACACAAACAAACCGCCCCAAGAATCGCCCAGCCCAAAGGTACCCATTACACTACACATCTATGTAGATATATCTTCTAACTTTTTGCCACCCTTTCTAGGTTATGTGGCAAAAAATAATAAATAATATATTTTTATTATCTAGAATTTATGAAATATTGTTGATTCTGGACGGCTTCGTTTACCTAAACAATTAATGTAGTCGTACAGATACTCAACTCAAGCATTACATGAAAAGTAGCGATGCGCGATAGTGAATGACTTAGTGACTCGAATGATCCGACGTCTACTAATATTATTATTCGACTACAACATTAGCGATCGCTAATCCTAATAATCGATTGATGACCACTTATTTCAATTCGAATAACGAAACCACACACAACCACTGTAGGTTGTATTTTACTGTAAAATATCGACCGTAGGACTGAATCTTGCTTGCAGCCGAATAACCGAAAGAAAAGTAAGCGAACATATTGAATAGTCGAGTTTGACCAGGTTTGATGAATGTTTTCTTATCGATAATATGTAATATAAATATGGTTGAATATTGCTTTGCAATAGTTGCCCTCCTGTTTGAATTATTTTATCGACTGGCGAAATACATTAGTGGGGGCGCGTCGATTAGTATTCGGCGCTCGCTGTCAGTCGTAGTTCATTGTTGTGAGGTGTCCATTTGAATGATTCCGGTTTTCAATTCGAATTCGTCGAATGATTTCCATAATCGAGTGATTTCATTAGTGTCATTCATAATCGCGCATCGCTAATGAAAAGTGAATCTTAATGAGGAGGAACTTGATGACCGTTCTTCCAATTATTTTATTACTTTCTCTTAATGTCAGTGAATTTATGTGTCGACCCTTGAAAACGTTATTTTTACATTAATTTTGTGAGAGATTCTGCTGACACTTATTATTAGTGCTGAATTAGATTTTGATAGCTATAAATAATACAGGTGCCACCAGAATAGGGAAACTAGCAGACCACCAGGAACCACGAGTAAAAAGCTCAACGAATGTGAAAGAAATTGAGATTATAATCATAATGATTAAATTTTACTCTCTCTGGAATAAAATCTGAACAAATGGCGTAATTATAAAAACTAAAAATCCCAACTGCGGTACGGTAAAAAGTCGGGTTTTGAAGTTTTTATAATAACGTCATTTATTTCCTGATTTTATGCTTAATTTAAAACTATGGTGTATTATTCATAGGTTAGTATAGTTACCGCACTTATCAAAATAAAGGGCTTTAACCCTTAATTGGACCAAAGCATTATTCATCCCACCAGATTTTCAACCTTATCCTTGGAAATAAATGAAAAATTCTGCAAGCTCAGGCCCTATTATGGGTTAAAAGTAAAGCCCTTTATTTTGATACTCCACTCGAGATTCTTAAAAAAAATTGCATAAAACCGCCATTATTATAATTTTATGTACCCAGTGATACTCAGGCCATGAAAACAAATCTAATAACGTATCATCATTCAAAATCGGTTGAGCCATACATACATACATGTATATATGCATACATACAGGTCAAACACATGACCCTCCATTTTTTCGCATCGCTGCAGTCAGGTAAAAAATAATATAATTGAAAGTTAACTACAACTGTTTTATTTTAAACCGAAAACTAAAAAAATATATATGGACATAGCCAAATCGTCCATAAATCGTTCATTAAGGCCTTTCAGTGTAGCGCGGGATTCATCACGCACGCGGGATTTACTGCGCTTTCAGTGTCGTGCGTATTTGTCATGCGGGACGCGGGGCATCTTACTGACAGCACCCGCTTGCGGGGCAATGCAATAGTGAAAACAAATCACTAAATTTGAAATTAATATTTCTTAATAGTGATGCAATGTATACACATGAAAAAAGGTTATTTGAGTGCCACTATTAATGACAAAGAGAATGAGTACATATACCTAGCATGAAAACTTCCCTCCATTTTATTGTTTACGATAGAAAATAGTCCGCGCCTTCCCAAATACGGGGCCATTTTGGCATTTTCGGGACGTTGGACGCTTCAGTGGGTACAGGGATAGAACCCGCATGCGGGTGCTTCAGTATGGCGGCCCACGTCCCGCATGACAAATACGCACGACACCAAAAAAGTTTTATAAGATATATAGGTCACGGTAAGATTGTCAAAACCATTAGTTTATAAACTAACGCGATAGTTTGTAAACTATTGACAAATTGTAAGCCAGACCGACAGGGTTTGGAATTTACGTTTCTTTTGTTCTTATTGTCAACCTTACATGAAGAGTTAGTATTAAGTCCCCTCTAGTCTTCACCTAGCTACCGCAGTGTTTGCCCTGGTGTTTCCTTTGCAATTCAAGTTTGAACCAGGTCACAATTTAACGGTTTTATTATAAACTAACACGTCATATCGTAAGCAATACGATACAGTTTACAATTTATCGATAGTTTGTAAACTAACGAAAAAAAATGTTCTATTATAAGCTAACGGTTTTGACAATCTTACGGTAGCATATAAACCAGAATAGCCTCCGGGTAAAGTGCTTTTCTTTCTGCCCATTTTGCCCCTCAGTTCAGAAGACATAGTTTTAATTGGAACGCTTCCGACTTACTTCAAGGTCTCTTAATCGAATTTTGCATTTCAAATTAATAGCACTTAATTTAAATGCCAAAATGGCTTTAGCATTATGAATAAGAGATGCAAGTTAGTAAAGATTAAGTAGCAGTAGACTGTTTTTTGTAACAACTTTCTAAATAGCTGCTTTTTTTCGATTTTTTACTACTACCTTGGTAAACACCCTACTGTGTTTATTGCCTTCTCCTATCCTTCTAATCCTACCTTTGTATATGTATATCACCGTAAGATTTATTTATTTATTTACGTTTATTCGAACTGTTATTTTACACATAGTAAACAAACAATTAAAAAAGTAAATAAGGCCACACAAATTATGCAATTACAACACAGTAAAAATCCTATAATAGAAATGACCAGATCCAACACGCAGTGTGTAACGCAACAGCGAATGGGTTCCTACTCAGCATGTGCTACAGGACTTGATTGCGAAAACCGTTAGTTTTTGATCTATCGTGTCAGATTGTAAACTATCGATAAATTGTGAACTCAACATACTGCCTACAATTTAACGTATTAAGATAGTTTATATTATATCCATATCAATCCGTCAAATTTTGCACAAGACTGATAGGGCAACATTTGTTAGTTCTTACTTGATTCTGACTGACTTCTTAATTCAATATGTACATATTGAATTAAATAAAATCAAAATATAAAATAAAATAATAATAAATAATATATAAAAAATAAAAAATGCATTTGATGAAAGTTTAAATCTGTTTCATCTGAATCAAAGTGACGGTGTCGTTGTCTACATTAGATGTGATCTTCCACACTCAATCAAAGAACTTGACTGGGCAAGCACCGCCTCTGGACTTTTGTTAAAACTAGGCACAGAAACAGGAGTATTCAGTATTCAGTATTCATTTATTTGTTGCTTACATGTGGTAAAAGGATGTTACATTAAATGAGTCCCAGAACATGCGCCCTGCAAGGGCATTGCAACATAAACACATCTTAAAACTAATTAGAATTTTAAACATTTCAAAACATAACATTATTATTATAGTTATACTTATTGCACAAAGATTGTTTAGACAATAATTAAAATATACTTTATTAACCATTTTCGAAAAAAAATTGCAGGCTATAAAACGAATTTTCTATTAAGTATTTTTTTAATGTTTCTTTAAAGTTTGGTATGTTTAATATATTTTTTATTGCTGTTGGTAACATATTATATATTTTAAGTAGTATGTGTCCACATATATCATATATCATTGATCCAAGTATATCAATGATACCTTTCTAGAATGCCTTGATCGAATTCTACCTAAATAAATAATAATAGCAGAAAGCTGGCTCAAAATATTGCACAACCTTCAATGTGTGATACGCACATTCAAATAACGGCGCGCACACACAGCAGATGTAGGTATATAAAAACTACGAGCATATAATTTATCTTACAAAGCCGAAATAAACAAACAACCTAAATACCTAATACACTACACTACAATAACACTACATAAACATGGTAAACATATGGTAAACAAATCGCTCAATCAAAAAATACACTACTTAAATTTCGCCTCACAGATGGAACTACACAATTAAATATATCAATCTCAAGCTCTTTCGTCGCATTGTTCAAGTTTCGACTAGCACGGTTAAGGAAACTATTTCGTCTGTAGTTGGATGATATTCGCCTTAAAGAGATATGGGGGAAGTGCCTTTTAGACCGAGAAGGGATAACAAATGACAGTTCTTGGAGCAGTTCTGGACAGTCAATGCCGCCGGTTGTGATTTTTAGCAAGAAAGTAGCGTCGGCTATTTCTCGGCGCCTATATAATGGGATCAGATGATGCTTCTTGCAAATATTAAGGTAATTTGAAGAATTATAAGGATATTTAGATTTATAACACAAGTATTTAATAAAAAAAATCTGAACACGTTCAATTCTATCTATATAAATATTGTAGCAAGGATTCCAAATTTGAGACGCATATTCAAGTTTGCTCCGAATCAAGGAGTAAAACAAAATTTTAAGTGTTTTGGCTTGAGTAAAATGAGCGGAACTCCGCATTATAAAACCTAATGTTTTCAGAGCACCGCGGACAATAGTATCTATGTGGGTGTCAAATAAAAGTTTGGAGTCGTGTATTACCCCCAAGTCTCTCATACATTGGACTTTTTTCAGAGGTTGACCTTTAAGTTTGTAGGTAGTTGGAATTAAATTTCGTTTTCTAGAGAATGTCAGGAAAAAGCATTTCAACGGATTCAAATCTAATTTGTTATTCTGACAAAACTCATCAAGTCGCTCAAGGTCTGACTGTATTAAAAGTGAGTCACTGCTCGACTTTACCTTCATATAAACCTTCATATCGTCAGCAAAACAAAGTAGTTTAGAATGTATAAAACATTTACTAATATCGTTAATAAAAATATTAAAAAGCAATGGCCCAAGCAAAGAACCTTGGGGGACACCACTTGGAATAGTCACCCATCCCGAGATATAGTTATTGACTACAACAGCCTGAGATCTATTGTCAATGTAGGAAGAAAACCATCTGAGCAAATCACCACTGATTCCAATGCCATGTAACTTGGTTAATAAGATGCCATGGTCAATTCGATCGAAGGCCTTACTATAATCAGTATAAATTACATCAACCTGAAAGCCAGCGTCCATCACTTCAGTGACATACTCATTCAGGAGAACGAGATTAGATACAGTGGATCGGCGCTGTACAAAACCGTGTTGGTTGGGACTAATAGAATTCTTTAAAGCGCAGTACACTTGATTGTACACATTTTTTTCCATGACTTTCGATAATATACATAATTTAGAAATTGGCCTATAATTTTTGATGTCTGTTTTTGGTCCTTTTTTATGTTCTGGCGTGATAAAAGCACATTTCCATAAAGGCGGAACAATACACTCGGAGAATGATCTTCTAAGTAATAATGAAATGGGAATCACCAAACTTTCAGCACAATTGATTAAAAAATGAGCAGGTAGATCATCCGGGCCAGCTGATTTAGAGGGATCAAGTTTAAGTAGAAGATTTTTAACTAGGACAGGGGTCACTTCAATGTGTGACAAAAATGCTGTAGAATTAACATCATCGCCAGTGATAGGATCTAGGGTTTTAGTGTTGGACGCTGAGAAGGATGATAGAAAATATTTTGAAAAAGCCTTACATATGTCCGTCCCAGTGTTAACCAAATTACCATCGTAACTTAGGCTGCTAGGTATGCCATGGGAGCCAGACCGCGATTTTATGAATGACCAAAACTGCTTAGGATTTTTACATATGTTGTTTTCGACACTACTAATATACGAATCAAAACATTGTTGCTCCAGTCTTCGCACTCTATCACGTAGTACAGTGAAGGTAACTAAGTCTGATTTATTTTTATATTTATTATATTTTCTTAAGTATTTGAATTTTTCTTTAATAGCGCACTCCATCGGGCGTGAGTACCATAGAGGATACGTATCAACTGTTATCTTTTTACTAGGAATAAATTTGAGCCTCAATTTCTCGTAAGTCTCATAAAAGAAGTCAAAGGATTTAAGTAATGACCGCGCACAAAACTCTTCTTCCCAGTTGATGGGAAACAACTCACTATTAATAGACGTATAGTCACCCTTATTATAAAAGTATTTCAAACGAGTGTCTGGCCGCAACATGTTTGTAACTGTGTATTTGATGTCTATTACTA
Organism: Argyresthia goedartella; assembly: GCA_949825045.1. NCBI lineage: Eukaryota > Metazoa > Arthropoda > Insecta > Lepidoptera > Argyresthiidae > Argyresthia > Argyresthia goedartella. Next base: position 24,693,322 of record OX463812.1, on the reverse strand, counting down.
AAGCCTTATGGTACGGGTCTATTGGCACTAATGGGTTCAGGCATTCCTTTACAACTACTTCATCATTAGAAAAAACAAGATCCAACAACTTATCATAATTATTTAGGAAATTATTGTACTGGTATAAACTATGCATAAGCATATCATCGACTAAACTACATTCATCATTACTTACGTAATTAGACGGAACTAACGTAGAACTCCGGGGCGTCCATAAAATGTTGCTCATGTTGAAGTCACCGATTAATAAAAATTTATTATTACAATTACTTAAAACTATATCCACCAAACGACTTAAAAAATTAGATAACTGCTGCGAGAAAGAATTACCTTGGGATTGCTTACACAAGTATAAAACACAAATAGATTGAAAAGAGGATTGAGGGTAGTCTGAAAGTGCACATCTTATAATTTTGCTCTGCATTTTAATATCAAATTTTAATTATTTAATCGAAATTTTATGTACATAATTTTATAAACTCACTGACCTGGACTCCCAAATAACCTAATCAAACTAAATTCACTCTCTTTCCCATTATTTTTCACAATCAATTCAAATCAAAATCACCAACACTTCAATATGGACCTGCATGCGGAGATACACAAGAACATGGAAGAGCTGGCTGCCACATTCACTGAGCAGATGGGGAGGCATGACCAGAAGCTGCAATCCGCCACGCTTGCTACTGGACCCGTGGACATCACCAATTTGGCACGTGAGTTCAGGGACTTCAAGGATCTCATGTGGAAGACTCTCGGAATGCTGAAGTCCCAACTGGAGCTTGTCACTCGAGGGCTGGACCGGCATGAGACTGCGGCGAGGCGCAAGGTGTTGCTGGTGCATGGTGTGGAGGAAGCGGAAAACGAGAAGCCAGACATTGTCTTCTCGGATGCGCTCGCCTCCCGTCTGAAGCTATCTGCAGAGTGTCTCAGTGCAGTGAGAGTAGTACATCGCCTTGGTGCCAAGGGAAACAATCATAGGCCCCTTCTAGTCCGCTTTGCTACATACTCGGCACGCTGTGAATTGTGGGGAATGAAAAGACAGCTCAAGGGTTCTGGCATCACAGTGTCCGAGTTCTTGACCAAAACCCGATATGAGGTGTTTGTTGCGGCGAGGAAGCATTTTGGTCTCAACAACACTTGGTCTTCGGATGGCAAGATACTAGTGATATTGCCCGACAAGTCGCGGCATAAGGTGGAATGCTGGGCGGATTTACGGCCGCTGACTGAGAAGTATCCCAGCATGGAGACCCTCCTACCCGCGGGCAAAGGGAAGAAACCGGCTGCGGTGACAGCGGCAACATCTACCAGGGCTCAAACCAGGAGAGCCGCCCATACACAGGGCGTGAAGAAGTGAAGTGATCAACATAATTGTAAGGTAGAATTGTTTCTTTGTCCAAGTCCAAAGTTCACTTTGTTTGTTCTATTACCTATTGTTTTTTCACAAGTAACCTTACTTTACTTTGATCTATTTACTTGTCAGCTGTCACTGTCAGTCAACCTCGTTTTTCTGCCAGTGTATAAACGAAACGCAAACGTCAGCTTCTTAATTTTTGCAACTGTTGAATATTTGGCGTTTCGTTCTTGCGTTTGGATGCGGTCCTGATTGCGCGTCGTTATGTGTTCGCATTATTATTTTGTTATATTTTTTTTTTAAATAACAATGATGTGTATATAACTGTGTATCATATTCTACCATAATAATCTAAGCTGAGTATTGCATTGAAAATGATGCCATAAGTACTTAGATATCTTTCAGCACTCCGAAGGTTAGGGGTCTAGGTCACCCTTTATATATATATACATATATATATATATATTTTACTTTATAGGTACTTACTACGTAGGTAGTTTATTTATTTAAATTTTATTTATTTATATTATATAATAATATGGATAGCTCACTACATATTGAAGATAGTTTCTTCTCGTGCTCCTCCAACGATGACTTCTTTGAAAGTGCAGAGAGTGACAATGAAAACTCATCTTTATCGGAATCTCTTTCAATCAAACTGAAAAATGTTTTTGGGAATGGTCTGGGGAAAAATTTGAACCTAGTTCACATTAATGCCCAGAGTATACACTCGAGTTATTCTGACCTTGTAGACACTTTTAATCAGCAATGTATAGACGGCATTCTTGTGTCGGAATCATTCCTTAAGCCTAGCCTGCCCTCTTCTATGTACTGTCTTCCAGGATACAGGCTGTATAGGAATGACAGAGTTGGGAAGGCTGACGGAGGGGTTGCTGTCTACCTGCGCTCGGATATCCCGTGCAAAGTAGTCAGTGCTTCTCCGAGTCAATACTCCGAATCTGCGGAGTATCTTTTCTTGGAAATCTGTCTTCACCATCATAAGGTTCTTCTAGGTGTTTTCTACAGCCCTTCTCTTCGTATAGACTACTTTGAGTCGTTCGAATCCCTTTTGAATGAATTGACCCCACTGTATAGTGATACTCTTATTCTTGGTGATTTTAACACCTGTCTTCTCAAAAATAACTGCCGCTCTAAAAAACTCCAGTCGATTGTTGACTCCTTGAATATGCATATTCTTCCCCTCGATGCTACTCACTTTCAGCCTCATTGTACACCCTCCCTCCTTGATCTGATTATAACATCCGATCCTGACAAGGTAGCTGCTCACGGTCAAATCAATACCCCTTTCTCTTACCATGATCTGATATTTCTATCATACAAGATAAGGTCTCCCAAGAGTAGAGCTAAATTCTTAGATATTCGCAGCTTTAAAAAATTGGATCTTGACTCTCTTAAATCTGATGCCTCCTCTATTGATTGGTCCCCCGTCATCTCTAGCGAGACCGTTGATGACAAAGTCAACAACTTCAACACAATTATCTTGGGGTTGTTTGACAAACACGCTCCGATCAAGAGAGTTAGGGTGAAGCACCTGCCCGCACCTTGGCTTAACGACGTTATCAAACGCCTAATGACCAAGAGGAACCGAGCTAAATGCCGCTACAAGAAATACCCAACTAACGAGAACTTTCACACATTCAAATCTCTCCGTAATCGATGCAACCGTATGTGTCGTGACGCTAAGCGCCGCCACATATACGAGTGCATCGAGAACTACACTCCTGCTCAGGTGTGGAAGTTTCTACATACTCTTGGCGTCGGTAAGTCCCGGGATCTGCCAGTCGGTAATGTCGATCTCAACGGTCTCAATAGATTCTTCTCTGCCCCCCCTGTCGTGATGGACTTTATCGTCAAGGAAGCCACCCTGCGTAGCCTCCGGTTAAGACCTGCTGCTACTACTACTCCTTTCGAGTTCAGCCCGGTTGGAGTCGATGCTGTTAGGAAGGCAGTGCTGGCAATTTCTTCTAAAGCTGTTGGAGATGACAAAATTTGTCCTCGAATGATCAGAAGCGTGCTCGACGAGCTGCTTCCTGCAATCACTCATTTAATTAACTATTCTTTATCAGAGTGTTCCTTTCCCAAAGTATGGAAGAAGGCACATGTCATCCCTTTGCCTAAAACATCCAATCCTTCCTCCTTCAAAGAGTTTCGTCCCATCTCCATCCTACCGCTCCTTTCCAAAGTTCTTGAATCCGTTGTCCATACCCAGTTCTCTTCCTATCTATCCAGAAATAATTTGATCAACCGCTTCCAATTCGGCTTCAGGTCAGGTCACAGCACCGCAACGGCTTTGTTAAAGGTCACGGATGATATCCAGTTCGCTATGGATAACAAACAGCTTTCTGTGCTAGCACTGCTTGACTTCAGTAGCGCCTTCAACTGTGTTGATTTTGACATTCTCACTCAAATATTAAGGTCCCTTAATGTCTCGTCTCGCTCGGCCTGCTGGTTTGACTCTTATCTTAGAGATCGCCAGCAGCGCATAAGGTCTGAGGAGACCTTTACTGAGTGGTGCGATCTTTTGGCGGGAGTTCCTCAGGGTGGTATTCTTTCCCCTCTCTTATTCTCTGTCTTCATCAACTCCATCTCCGATGTTATCTCCTCCCCATATCATCTCTATGCTGATGATCTTCAGATTTATCGTCATTTCCTCTTTAGTGATGTGAACCTGGCTATAGACACACTGAACGCTGACCTTGAGAACATCAGAACCTGGGCTTTGTCATACGGATTGCTGGTGAACCCCAGTAAGTCCCAGGCGATTATTATAGGTACTAGACACTCCTTAAACGTATTACAACAATTGCCCATACCGCCGGTTACCTATGACGGTACTCTAATCGCCTACAGTGACAAGGCCAAAAACCTAGGTGTCATGTTTGATAGACAACTCTCCTGGACTAACCATGTCAGCGAGGTCAGTAGGCGCGTCTTTGCCACCTTTCACTCACTAAGACGGCTTCAGAACTTTCTGCCCCATCAAACAAAAATTACTCTTGCTCAATCTCTTCTTCTCCCCTTGATCGATTATGCCGATGTTTGTTGGGCTAGCGCCAACGAAGAGCAACTGAACAGACTCGAGCGACTTCAAAATCTCGGGATTCGGTTTATCTTCGGACTGCGCAAGTTCGACCACGTCTCGCAGTATCGCAAGGAGTTAAAATGGCTGCCGATCCGTCTTCGTCGGGACACACACATCCTCACTCTTCTATTCAACATCTTAAGCAACCCTCGATACCCTAGCTTTCTCCGTGAGCTTTTTCAATTTCTCCCTTCGGCTCGTCCACGTAGAACTCACACGGCTTCCCTGCTCTCTATACCTCATCACAACACCGTCGCATACAAGCACTGTTTTCGATTGCGGGCGATCACTCTCTGGAACTCGCTTCCCTGCACTATCAGAGATAGTCCATCTCTGCCCGTCTTTAAGAATCGTTTGAAGGAGCATTATCTTTCGCTATCCTAGATTTGAGCTTTGTATATATTAGTTTATTTAGGTGTATTTATATTTTTATATAATATTTATGTACTTGTGTATGTAGTGTATCTAGCAGTTAGTTCAATAGTTCCGTAATATATGTATGTATCTTATCAGAGCACATAGGTCTATCCTGTATATTAAATTATTCTTATCAACCTTGGGTTTGCTGGAAGAGATCTCTATTTAGAGATAAGCATGCCTTTGTAGATGTCCTTTCTGTTTATTATATCTTATGTTGTTTTATGTGCAATAAATATATATGAATATATGAATATATGAAATATGGACCTTAACGGGATTATTACTGTTGTCCTTGAGTGAGATAGTGAGCCACAGGTCCTCAGCCGAGGACCGGTAGGTCGGCTGCGGCGTCACCGCCAACTGCCTACGAGTGGCAATAAGCACGCCATCACCGCGGGTTTGTCCCGTTAAAGCGAGGTCACGGTCCCGCCGCCATACAACGTAGCGGTCATCAAATAACTCCGAGTCCAGTATTCCATCCACCAACCAAGTCTCGGTCAAAATAATTATGTCATAGGCCTCCAGATAGTCCTACAGATGCTGTTGTAATGGTACACGAGAGTCAGTACATTTGATACTTCATTTTGCGTGACAGAGGGCTAGCCCATCGCCGCGCTGTTTTGAATACGAGAATCGGTTCATATAACGTTTGGGGTTTTGCGTAACTCAGGGTAAGTTAGCAAAAAACAATGAGCCGAGCGCGTGGGTTGGTTCAAGGAACAGAGTTCAGTTTAGGTTTTTTTGTCGCATTCCTGCGAGATGTATAGGGATCAGAGCCGATTTGGCTGCGCGCTGAATAAATTATGAATAACTAAATAATGGAAGGTTATTACGGAACGATACGGAGAAAGCTATTATGTTGACTGCAAATATACAATTGCGTTTGTTTGGTATGAGATGACGAGTTTGACATCAGTAGTCTGAATATCATTCTAGTGATCTTTGTCTAGCGCGCTAGCGGTCGGGAAGGCTTAATTAATCGCAACAAGCTTTTATGGTCAGCGATCAACAGATTCTGTGTATCGGCAGTACCCAATGACTTGAGTGATAACCTACGGTTGATCATAGTAAATATGCGTACACACAAGACATGTGGGGACTATAAATACGATTGCGGGGGAAGGGAGAGCATTCAGTCTCAGCGTCTAGCTACTGTGACAGTCGTCTTTCAAATTCTAAACAGTTTTGGTCTGCCGTCTTACGCGTCTGAACTAGACGAATTGTGATTGCGAAGTTACAGTGGTTTTTCGTGAGTGTCTGAAGCGCCGAGATATACCTCGGTTCCTATCCTTTATATCAACCTACCCCAAATTCCAAAACTATCCTTGGGTCGTTAGATAAGAACTTGAAGGTAACTGATCTGAGTCTGAGTCTAGGCTTGGAGCGACCCTAAATTCCTTTTTCCTTCGCCATAGGGTTCCTGGATTGGCTCTTAGGACATTCGCGGGCTAATCCTCTCCTCATTCCTTTCGAGTAGCGAGTTTTGAAATTCCCACACACACAGTCATTAAACATACAAGCACATTCAAATTAAACTCAACCATTTTCGAGTGGTGTCGATAATGGACATGGTATAACACTAGGTTTTTAGACTAGGCTAGACAGGAGTTTAGTTGCGGCTAATCCTAGGTTGGCAGGGCATAGGGAGACTGTTTGATCGATGAGGTTCCGCGGATGGAAATAACAAATTCAGAACAAAGTTAAACCGGTGTCAACACAGATAACCTATCCTGTTGATATTTTGACATTTGAGTGTTGTCGGGGACGCGCGAAGAGATCAAATTACAGTCTAAAGTTCATTGTTTAGGACCGGGTAGGTTGTTTTGCTTTGCCTTGGGTCAGGTTGGATTCAAGTTGCATCTTTAAATTAAATGTAAATTTCGCTGGAGGTCTAATGTGTAGGCTGAGTCAAATATATATGATTAGGCTCAGTCGAGGACGTGCTGAGGCTAGTGGAATTCATAGATCGGAATTTACCGAAGTATGCATTTCGCTATGGTGTGGGTTAGATCTCCTAAAGCGCTAATAACTACGTTTCGATAACATCCAGCTCAAATTGCGCAGAGTTGAAGGTTTCAAAACGTTACGGACCTTATGAGGTAACCGCTAGTTCAAACCCATTTCGGAAAATCAAATCGCAATTGTGTAAACCGGTCTTTTCGGATCGTTATTGCCGTGAACTAATTATATAACTGGAACCACCACAAGCCGCTACTAGCGAGCACATGAAATATCATTGAGTACTCACGTCGTAAAACTACGACGGATATCTATACGATATCCCAAACAAATATTACAAATCGTGGTCGACCACTAAAAGAAGTTCCAAGCGCCCATATATACAAAAAAAATTAATGGTACCATCACACAAAATACAACAACGATCGATCTGGCGCAATACACCGCTAACTGATGCGAATTACCGGCTTGCGGACATATATGCTTCTCTGTCTTAAATTGAAACTCTAAATTCCTAAACCAATCTTCCGCTCGACTATTGTACGCCTAGCGAGCTTCTCAAAGAACAAGAAATTCGGACTTATCATTCTTAACTTACAAATTTTACAGCTGAATCGGGACATCTCTTTTTGGGGTAGGTAGAATAGACGATCATAGCTACTGATAGCGGTGGCTCGACCTTAGCCTTTAATGCCGTTACAGATTTGCTGGTGCCGAGACCGAAGGATATCCTAGATAGTCTGATACCTAGATATTCTAAAAGAATCAAGGTCTAACGCGTTACTTTTAAAAATAACACAACGTAGAAACTATTTTAAACAGTTCAGTTTTGTAAGTAAGAAATAAGCAAAAAAAAGGGGCATTGTTTTCACAATTCTTCGGATGAGCTACGGCGGTTTGGTGTTCAGGAATAATGTCCGGCCGGCTTAGAAAAAACGTTAGTCGGGTAGTACAAGACGATTCACTTTCGCAGACAAGTGAAATGGCGTCAGGACAGGTGACGCAATTGTTATCTGAAATAGTGAATAGATTAGACAGGTTGGAAAGGGGTTCAAGTAGTACAAGTAATACTTCGGACAGACAGACGGACAGACAGGAACTAGAGACGTTTGAACAATCGGTAGAAAAACGGCAATCATGCGTAGTGAAAATGACACAGAAGTTGCCGACATTCGATGGGCGGAGTTCGGAAAATCCGATGATTTTCTTAAGAGATTTAAAGGCTTATATTAAAGTCTCGGGAGATAGTTCGAGGGCTTTGATATGGGCAACGGATAGTTTGGTAGGAATTGCAAAAGTTCGAATGAGCATATACAGAGACTCATGGCGAACCTATTCGGATTTTGGAAAAGATTTCAGAGAGGTATTCTGGGGTGATAATGAACAGGAATTAATTAAACAAAGATTTCTAACTGCGAAGTCCGATTCTAAGAAAGGTCAAAGTATGGATGAATTCTTTAACTCTCAATTGAATAGCATATATGAGCTTACGATACCGTTTACTGATACGGAGAAAATCAACACGATTTTCAGACAGTTGCCGCGTGATATTCAGGTAGCGTTTTTTGCTAGAAAGGAACCAATGACTATACGAGATGCGGTCGAGTTCCTTCGGCATTTAGAACGGAATGTCGATGGGGGATTAAGTGCGTTGCAGAGTTCGGAGACAATGATTACGAACGACGTAAGGCGGAATAGCTACATGCGTGGGCAATATCGAGCTATGCGAGTAAATACGATGCAATATAACGCGGTGAGTCGTAGGGATAATTATAACGCGGGAACAAAGGCGCGAAACGAATTTGGGACGCGCGCTTGCGGTTATTTTCGCGGTAGAGGTAGACAGCCTCAGGCTAGTTTCAAGGCAATAGGGTTCCAAAGGGGCAATGATGTTTCAGATAATACAGAGGCAGGGCAAAGTTCAAGTGACAGGACTAATGCGATAAGTTCGAATTCAAAAAACTAGTGGACTCGCGCGGGTCGTTCGCGCTCAGATATTTATTACGCTTCGGGTGGACAGCCGATCAAATTGAAAAAAGCATAGACTGTATGAATTGTGTAATTTGGATTCGAACGTGGGTGTGAATGAATTTATTCAATTATTAGCGCATAAAGCGCATGGATATGCCGTGCGTTTAGATGAAAAATCTAGATCGAATTGTAGAGATCGCAATGACAGGCGTTTACATACGATATTCAGAGACGACGATTCGACTGAGTGTGGGCGCGATTTATGTAGTACCTTGACATTACCTTTAGTATTGGGAATATTTTTGTAAGGAGTTCGATTGATTCGGGCAGCGAAATCAGTGTAATTAGTCGGAGAGTGTACGATGAAGTGTGCAGGCAATTGGGAAAACCGACAGAAATACCGATTCCAAGTTTGAGAATCACAGGTGCATTTGGGGTTAGTAAGGAAAAGGTTGATAAGTTAGTTACGTTGCCATTAACAATAGGTGAATGCGTTATCGATACTCCAATGCTAGTATTAACAAGGGTGCCTAAAGACTTAATTTTAGGGTTTGATTTTATACAACAGACGCGAGCCAGTTTAATGTGTGAGGGTAATAAGAGGCTAATTATACGAAGCGCCGGGCGGATGTGTGAAATACCATTAGGTACTGGTCCTAATCAGGATTCTTGCTGTTGTACAATGGGAGTACAGAACCAAGATACCAGTAGAAATATGATAGAGGAATATGTGAATAATTCATCAATACCTGTTGAACACAAAACAAAGTTATTGTCGGTGTTAAATAAACATGCAGAGTTGTTTAGCGATAGGGTGGGTCGGACAAATAAATATATACATGAGATAAAAATGAGAGATGAAACGCCTTTCGTAAAACAAAGCTATCCCATACCGTTCGCATATCGCGATAAAGTAACAAAACGATTGGAAGAAATGGAACAGATAGGTATTATTAGCAGGCAATCTACGGATTTCAGCAGTCCATTGACTTGTGCACTAAAGAAGTCAGGGGAGGTCCGTATATTGCTAAATGCATGCCAATTAAACACGGGAATGGTTGGGGAAGTTGAAACTACACCTTTAATGAGTGAAATATTGCAATCGGGTCGCCGATTAAATTACATAGCGATTATTGATATCAAAGATGCGTATTTTTACCATTATCAGACGAATCTAAACGATACACGGGTTTTGTATATCAAGGCAGAAGTTATGTTTACAACGTTTTACCTCAGGGGTTGAAAACCAGTGTGGGTTCATTTTCGAGGGCGATGGACTTAATTTTAGGGCCAGAGGTTAGGTCATATTGTTTAAATTTTGTTGACGATTTGGCGATTTTAACTGAGGGTGACTTCGATCAGCATTTGTCTCAAGTGGACACGGTTCTGAGTAAATTGAAAGACGCGGGCTTCACATGCAAACTAAAAAAATGCGAGTTCGCACAAAAAAAGGTCAAGTTATTGGGGCATATTTTGTCTACACAAGGTTTGCAAATGGACCCGGACAAAATTGAAACACTTAAATTATATCCGTCACCCAGAACTGTCAGGCAATTGAGGGCGTTTTTGGGGTTCATAAATTACTTTCGGAGGTTTATTAAAAATTTTGGAACGTTAACACAGCCCTTGTACAATTTATTACGGTCTGGAGTCAAGTTCGTCTGGAGTGCGCAGGTGCAGAGTGCTTTTGACGAGATAAATAAACAATTCTCAGAAAGTATAATATTGAGTCAGCCATTGGCGGGAAAAACGTATTATGTCCAATGCGACGCCAGCGCTATAGGAATTGGGGGCTATGTTTATCAATTAGATGATTCGGGCCAGGAACGAATTATAGGGTTTTGTTCGCAGGCATTTAAGGGAGCTCAAACTAGATGGTCTGTCAGCGAACATGAAATGTATGCAGTTATATACACTTTAAAGCGATTTGAGATATATTTTCGGGGAGAAAAAGTTATTATTAGAACTGATCATAAAAGTTTGACGTTCATTAAGTCGTGGACTTTATTGGGAGCACGCGTAACTAGGTGGGTTATGTTTTTAGAGCAATTCGATTACGACATAGAATTTGTGCGAGGGACTTATCAGTCCCTCGCACAAATTCATAATCAAATTGCCGACACGCTAAGCAGGCAAATAACGGGACCTGGAGGTATGATTGACAGTATGAATGTTCAGCCGGGAATATTCTGGTTTCAGGCATCGAATACCGCAAGTGTTATTTCGAGTTTACGGGACATAGCGAGATAACAAAGCGAAGATGAGCGGTTAAATCGAATTAGCGGTTGTATCAGACGGAGGGTGGTAGATACGGAGACGAGAGGGTTTGATAATTACAAGCTAGTAGGTGATACGTTATATTTTCTCGTGCCGAAGCGGAACGTACAGTTGTTAGTAATTCCGAAATCACTACAGGAGGAACTAATTTTACACATACATGAAGAAATAGGTCACTACGGCAGATATAAAATATTAGCACTGATGAAGGACAGATATTATTTTCTTCATATGAGTAGGGTGATAAGCACGGTGATAAGAAGTTGTGACATATGTCAAAAGGTCAAACCAAGTACTAACAATACCGTTGGTCCTTGTACACCGGTGTTGGCGGAAAGGTTGGGTGAGAAAATTTTCTCGGACCTTTATGGGACATTGCCCGTAGGTAAATTCGGATATCAATATATATATGTGATTCAAGACGTGTACAGTAAAGTAATAAAATTATTTCCAATGCGAAAAGCGACCGGTAGGAGTGTGCTCGCTTGTACAAAGAGATTTCATAGGGAAATACCAGGACCACAGTTCATATCGCTGTCTACGATATGTGCTAGGATAATGGAGCGATTAATACTGCATAAAATATTCACGAAACTGCACACGACTGACGCTCAGTTTGGATTTAAGCCCCAAAGCTCAACCGACATGGCTATATTTACGCTGAAAGAGACCATCGGGCAGTACGTAACACGAGACACCAGCGTATACGCCTGTTATCTTGACCTGTCCAAAGCATTTGACCGAGTCGTACATGACAGGCTCTGGACGAAGTTGCAGGAGAGGGCAGTACCTAGCCCAATCATCTCGTTGCTGAAGACCTGGCATCGCGAGCAGCAGTACGTCGTACGATGGGGTGGCTCATACTCGTCTCCTGCTCCACTTCAATGTGGCGTCCGTCAAGGCGGTTCCATGTCTCCGATGCTGTTTAATGTATATATGGATGACTTGAGCAAGAAACTGCAAGATAGTAACATCGGATGCCACCTGGCCGGTACATGCGTCAACCACATTGCATACGCAGACGATATAGTTCTTTTGGCACCCTCGATTAAGGCTCTTCGTGGTCTCTTAAGCACGTGCGAGCAATACGCACAGACGCATGGGCTAGTCTATAACGTCAGTAAGACCAAGATGATGATCTTCAGAGCAAAAAATGGACCGACGTGTGTACCTCCGCTATACCTGGACGGAAAAGAAGTTGAGACAGTCGCAGAGTTTAAGTACTTGGGACATATTATTACCGACGACATGTCTGATGCCAGGGACATCAAACGACAGCAAAGAGCCATCAGTGTGCGCTCCAACATGATTGCGCGTCGGTTCACCAGATGTAGCGAAGCGGTCAAAGTTACTATCTTTCTCGCGTATTGTACTGGCCTGTACACGAGTGAACTATGGTGCAGGTACAGAAAAGCTGACTACAACGTTATGAGAGTGCAGTACAATAATGCGCTCAGGATCATCTGTCGATTGCCACGATACTGCAGCGCGTCGCAGATGTTTACGGAGAGGAGACTCCCGGGCTTCCACGGTCTCATGAGGCACCGGATAGCGTCCACGCAGGAGCGGTATGCCAGATCCGGTAACACCATGTTGCAGGCAGCTCTGGCACTCCGCGGACCTATACAGGAGACGTGGACGCGAGTACATCTTACGTTTTCATAATAAGAATAATTGTATTATAATATCATTATGTTATATTTGTAATTTTAATTTAATAATTTGTAACTTTGTAATTTTATTTTATTAATTTGTAAATTTGAATTTTGTATATGGCTCCGGCCGGAATAAAGACCAATTTATTTATTTATTTATTTATTTATATCGAAAGTTTGGGAATTTGGTCTCAAACAGCTGGGGATTCGGGTCACTCATACGTCGGTGTATTGTCCAAATTCTAATAGCGTAAAAAGAGTGAATCGCGAGTTAGGTCGACTAATTAGAACTTATTGCGGCGGAAGTAATCGTAGTTGGGTCGACGTGTTACCAGACATTCAAAATTGCTACAATAATATCGAACACACAAGCACAGGCTTTGCGCCTAATGAGTTAGCGTTTGAGAGGCGGGAACCGTTAACTATTGACAAGGAATTAGGCGATGAATGGTTATTAGGTCATAGTGCGCGAGATACGGAACAGGTGCGGAATGTAGCGATAGAAAATTCTAAAAGTTCTAGTGAACGACGTAAGCGACAGGCAGACAAACGGCGTAAGTTAGAAGTCTATCGTATAGGTGATTATGTGAAACTTAAGACTTTTGTGCGTTCAAATAAGGTACATAAAATCATGCGGAAATTTTCATTGTTGTATAAAGGGCCTTATGTTATTTCGGCAGTGGTATATCCGAACTGTAATACTTTAGTAGATCCGGTTTCAAATGAGATATTGGGTAACTTCAATACTATAAATATAGCCAGGTATTATGTGAGGACGAATAAGGGCGTAGATAAATAAGGTAGTGTATATAAGTTATATAATTAAGCTGTAAGCTGTAAATTTGAGTAACTACTTTGTAGATTTAAGGATCTTGCATGGTTTAGAAAGGAACAAAAACAAAAAAAAACAAAAAAAAATGTATATATATAGTAATACGAATTAGGATAAGTTGCGGGTAAGCGAGGTTGTATAGTTAGATAGATAAATAAGATAAGACAGGAGAGAGCTCAATCGAGTTGTGTAAATATTATATACATAATTGACAGATTCATCGGTCTGTGTACATGATTTGGGATGTCCGTACATATAGAGAAGATATGGACAAAGCATGGGTAGCATAGTGGTAATGAGATCCTTGCGCCATGTTTAATTGAGATAAACAGTGTCTCAAGGTCTGGGAGGGGGCTGTAATGGTACACGAGAGTCAGTACATTTGATACTTCATTTTGCGTGACAGAGGGCTAGCCCATCGCCGCGCTGTTTTGAATAGGAGAATCGGTTCATATAACGTTTGGGGTTTTGCGTAGCTCAGGGTAAGTTAGCAAAAAACAATGAGCTGAGCGCGTGGGTTGGTTCCAGGAACAGAGTTCAGTTCAGGTTTTTTTGTCGCATTCCTGCGAGATGTGTAGGGATCAGTGCCGATTTGGCTGCACGCTGAATAAATTATGAATAACTAAATAATGGAAGGTTATTACGGAACGATACGGAGAAAGCTATTATGTTGACTGCAAATATACAATTGCGTTTGTTTGGTATGAGATGACGAGTTTGACATCAGTAGTCTGAATATCATTCTAGTGATCTTTGTCTAGCGCGCTAGCGGTCGGGAAGGCTTAATTAATCGCAACAAGCTTTTATGGTCAGCGATCAACAGATTCTGTGTATCGGCAGTACCGAATGACTTAAGTGATAACCTACGGTTGATCATAGTGAATATGCGTGCACACAATTTGTAGAACGGCGGATCTGCATGGCATGGTTGAAATTAGACCCTGTGTAGTTAGTGATAAGAAGCTTCGCTTGGGCAGAGCCTGTTTGCAAAGGACGCCATTTTTTTTTCCAGACATGTGGGGACTATAAATACGATTGCGGCGGAAGGGAGAGCATTCAGTCTCAGCGTCTAGCTACTGTGACAGTCGTCTTTCAATTTCTTAACAGTTTTGGTCTGCCGTCTTACGCGTCTGAACTAGACGAATTGTGATTGCGAAGTTACAGTGGTTTTTCGTGAGTGTCTGAAGCGCCGAGATATACCTCGGTTCCTATCCTTTATATCAACCTACCCCAAATTCCAAAACTATCCTTGGGTCGTTAGATAAGAACTTGTAGGTAACTGATCTGAGTCTGAGTCTAGGCTTGGAGCGACCCTAAATTCCTTTTTCCTTCACCATAGGGTTCCTGGATTGGCTCTTAGGACATTCGCGGGCTAATCCTCTCCTCATTCCTTTCGAGTAGCGAGTTTTGAAATTCCCACACACACAGTCATTAAACATACAAGCACATTCAAATTAAACTCAACCATTTTCGAGTGGTGTCGATAATGGACATGGTATAACACTAGGATTTTAGACTAGGCTAGACAGGAGTTTAGTTGCGGCTAATCCTAGGTTGGCAGGGCATAGGGAGACTGTTTGATCGATGAGGTTCCGCGGATGGAAATAACAAATTCAGAACAAAGTTAAACCGGTGTCAACACAGATAACCTATCCTGTTGATATTTTGACATTTAAATGTTGTCGGGGACGCGCGAAGAGATCAAATTACAGTTTAAAGTTCATTGTTTAGGACCGGGTAGGTTGTTTTGCTTTGCCTTGGGTCAGGTTGGATTCAAGTTGCATCTTTAAATTAAATATAAATTTCGCTGGAGGTCTCATGTGTAGGCTGAGTCAAATATATATGATTAGGCTCAGTCGAGGACGTGCTGAGGCTAGTGGAATTCATAGATCGGAATTTACCGAAGTATGCATTTCGCTATGGTGTGGGTTAGATCTCCTAAAGCGCTAATGACTACGTTTCGATAACATCCAGCTCAAATTGCGCAGAGTTGAAGGTTTCAAAACGTTACGGACCTTTTGAGGTAACCGCTAGTTCAAACCCATTTCGGCAAATCAAATCGCAATTGTGTAAACCGGTCTTTTCGGATCGTTATTGCCGTGAACTAATTATATAACTGGAACCACCACAAGCCGCTACTAGCGAGCACATGAAATACCATTGAGTACTCACGTCGTAAAACTACGACGGATATCTATACGATATCCCAAACAAATATTACAAATCGTGGTCGACCACTAAAGGAAGTTCCAAGCGCCCATATATACAAAAAAAATAAATGGTACCATCACACAAAATACAACAACGATCGATCTGGCGCAATACACCGCTAACTGATGCGAATTACCGGCTTGCGGACATATATGCTTCTCTGTCTTAACTTGAAACTCTAAATTCCTGAACCAATCTTCCGCTCGACTATTGTACGCCTAACGAGTTTCTCAAAGAACAAGAAATTCGGACTTATCATTCTTAACTTACAAATTTTACAGCTGAATCGGGACATCTCTTTTTGGGGTAGGTAGAATAGACGATCATAGCTACTGATAGCGGTGGCTCGACCTTTTACTTTAATGCCGTTACACTGTGCTAAAACTAACCAATAATATTGTTCAAAGCCTATATAATAATAAATAAGTTTTGACAATATTTCTTCAGTATTACATTAGTGATACGGGCGCTGTCACCGGGTCTTTTGTTTTGTGATGACTGTAACCTTAGGTATCTACTCACCCACTCCCCCCTCCAGAAGGCAAGAGCGTGCTTATTACACAGGCTATTAAACTAGCCTGGCAATGAAAGCATGAAAGCGAGATCACCTTATGTAGTACGTACCTAATATATAATTACACTCTGTAAAATTATGATGTAAACAAATGTACTATTTATAACTAAATCTGTAAGGGGAAATTTATTTGTCTCAGAAATAGAGACAGGTGTCATAAAAAATCGATGTCACACCGGGAGAATGAAACCATAAAACAAATTTACTACAGTTATAGAAGATTTTGCAATAACTTCATAAAGAAATTGAAAATAAATGATGAGCAAATTGTTACTAACTAAAACAGGAAATAATAATAAAGATATATGGAAAGCTATTGAATGTACTACATCAAATGAAAAAATAAAAATTGTCTTAACAAATTATTAAAAAAAATTAAATCACCCCTGGAATCTATAGATTCAGTAAATCCGTATTTTGTGAAAGTCGGTAAAAAATTAGCAGAAATATTAAAGACAATCTAAACACTCATCAAAATGAAACAGTGCATTTGCCAGACAGGAACCCTCACTCCATCGCCTTAATAAAAACAGACTGTAAAAAGGTAAACTCATTATGCAGCTCAAAAACGAATGTTCTGTAGGTTGGGACAATTTACATAACAAAATATTAAAGATGTATCTTGAATATGTATCTTGAAGAAATATTGGTACCTCTTTTGTGGTATATTTTCAATCTTAGTCTCGAACATAGAATCTTTTCTGATGGCCTTAAGAAATCACTTGTGGTCCCTGTTCACAAGGGTGGGCGAGCGGGGTCATGTAGAGTGCTATAGACTAATTTCGATACTCCCGCCCATGTCCAAAATGTTATAACGCATCATCAACTCTCGATTAGTAACTTATCTTGAAAAAAAAAACAAAATCATATCTGAAAGACAGTTTGGTTTTCGTTCCAAAAAGCCCACCTCAGATTCAGTTCATACAGTAACTAACTTTATAGCAGAGAGTTTGGACAGTGGTTAGAGATGCTAAAGCATCTTTCTCGACCTGGCCAAGGCATTTGACACGGTCTCGATCGCACTTCTTGTGAAAAAACTTGAATCTGTGGGTGTAAGGGGAAAATAGCTTATGCTTTTGAAAAGTTACTTATCTGATAGGACAAAGTGTGAAGATACCTTATAAAGTAAGTAATACCCAGCCAGTTAAATAGAAAGTACCGCAGGGTAATAGTCTCGGGCTAACTCTATTCCTGCTTTATATAAATGATCTTTGCAACCTTGAACTGCCTTGTGGAAACATTGTCAACTATGCTGATGACACTGTTTTGCTTTTCAGAGTTAGAAACTGGGCGCAAGTATTTAAGAATGCTCAACTTGGTTTCAAAAAGGTACCATATTGGGTCCGGAACAATATACTAACATGCAGATAAAACAAAATATATTACATTTTCAATAAATAGTTATAGACAACCAACCGAAAATTTCAAATTGCTTAGCCATGTTCGTATAGCTTATTACAACTGCATCTCATGTAATGCGTTAGAACGAACACAAACAATAAAATATCTTGGCATAGATCTGGTCCATAATCTTAATTTTAAGAAACATATACAAACTATGATTGCAAAAGTACGGAAACTAATATACATTTTCAATGGTTTTAGACATATTGCTGCCCAATGCTTTTGAAGAAAATATATTTTGGCCTTTTTCAATCGGTTTTACTTATAGGTTTGTTGGGGGGGGGGGGGGGGGGGCAAATAAAACAAATATTTTATCATCAGAACGTGCGCACGTGCAGATCTTAAAGTTTGTACTATTAAACTCAGAATCTATCCTACTGTGGATCTGTATAATTTATGTGCGGCAAGTGTTTATTCATAGTATAATAATGAAATAACACAAAATTATTGAATGCAACAAAACATCGAAAGGACATAGACTGTAAAACTATTTTAACAAATACAAAGTTTTTACAGCGGTTTTAAAAAAATTTGGGACCTTATCTATATAATTCGGGAAATCTTTTACACTGCAAGAAAATTATCTACAAATGGTTGAGACTAAAGATGTTTAATTCCACGCCTCTCCGAACGGCGTGGAATCCTGAGGGGGATGTGCCCTTGCCACGTGAGAGAAAAGAAGTGATGAAATTGGTTACTGACCTTGTCTCCGTAGGCAGGAAATCGAAAGCTCGATTCGAGACGGGAATACGGGAAAAGGGCACAGTTTGGGATAGGATATGGAGTGAATCGAGACCTATCGTTGCTGCCGACGCTGTCGCCGGCGTGCTGCCTGCCGTGACCGTGGAGTCGCCGCTACCGATGCGACGATGTCCAATCAACCGGGATCACTTGGCCGCTGACGCGAATCTAATTACTATCAATAGCCCGACGCTATGAGGTAGATTTACACTCTGACCAGGCCCGATGCCTGTATGATAATTGGTACACCGAAATACCATCACGGGGCCCGAGCCGCCATGTTATTCTCACCGATGAGACAGCGCAAGAGTAAAGATAACCTCCAATTTTACATCTCGTTTCCGATACGAGTGACAGCTGCTAGTGCCGTTTTCGCTAGTGATGTCTCGATTACTCGCGATCGATTCGCGCAACAAAAAACCGGTGCGTTTCCGACGCATAAATATTAAACAAAAGACATACGACGATGAAAAAAATATTTAAGTATTAACTTTTTAAACATATACAGATATACATATATAAATATAATATTTATAGTATAAACCAACACTACACTTACATTAACTTCACACCTCGGCCGACACACATACATAACACTGTTCAACTACTCTCACTTGATAACACTAGCTTACCTTACACTGTACATGCAATTTTTTTAATTTTAGACTTTGATTTTATTTTGTAACCGGTTAAACATGTTTTTAGAACTTTTATGAGGTAAAACCTATTAACTTATCCTAACACACAGGAGAAACCCTTCCTTAGGGAGTTAAATGTGACTATAATACTGTTAAATGTCTATTACAGCTATATGCTATGACAGGTGAACTGTTTAATTACTCATAAATAAACTATTTCATATTCATTTCATTTCAAAGGAAAGATTATATCTACTGAACTAGTTGACATGTAAGAATTAAAAGTTATATTTGCTGACCAATATTAAATAAAATAGAGTGCAGATCGGACTCACACACAAAGGGTTCGTTACCATCATACAGGAAAAATTATAAAACAAAACAAACGCTATTGTCCGAACTCGATTTCGATCCCTGATCCATAAGCTCCTCCTCTGTTAGCTCAGAAACTTCAATATTCTTTCATATCAATCAGAAACTTAAATATTTGTACTTGTATTTGTAGAAACTTTAATAATGTAGCCGTCTATCTAAACACGCAGTAACTTGATTGAATAACTCGTCTTCTCTTCTCTCGTCATAAATCCTCGCACCTAACCTTTGAGATCAGTTACTCAGTAACCTAACTATTTAAAACTTTCAGATTACTCGGAATCTTACATATTTTAAAACCCAGTCAGTCTCCCGGTCGGGGGCGGCAACGATGAAATTCCTACACAGCTAGTTTTATTTCAAAATATTAATAAAATCAATCCAATTGACATTATGAACTGCATGACACTCGTCATAATAAAATCATCATGAAGAAAATGCTGGCGATCAAAAACACAAAAAAATATATTTATGTTTCTGAGCAAACCGAGGAGGAGCGATTTTGTACAATTTTCGCCAGAACACGCCACAAGGTATGTTTAATATTTATGCTTCGGAACGCACCGGTTTTTTCGTTGCGTGGATCGACCGCGAGTGATCGGGACATCACTAGCTGTCACTTGTATAGAAACGAAATGACGAGTTAGAGGTTACTTTTTTGCACATGAAAAATGTCTAACGCCAGCATCGGAAAGCTTGGTTGAATGTTAATTATAATAATCGCGGAACAATCGTCGGGAAATAAGTAGATTTAACGTCATCGGAGTGAGTGCTTCGTGCTTTGAAAGGTTGCAGTGATTCGGTGATCCAGTCGTCGCTTTCGGATAGCGATCCTCGTGTCGGCAAGCCTCACGACGGCGACAGCTTCGGGCTACGACGAGAGTAAGATTCGACTCCCATCACACCCCACCCTCGTGTTCCTCATCCCGTACTCCTGCCTCGAATTGAGCTTTCGAATTCCGGTCCACGGCGTCAAAGGTCAGTACTGCTTTGTGACATTCCACTGAAAAACAACCCTACCAAGATTCAACGCCCTGTCGGTTAAGGCGTGGAATTTATCATTTTGGTAGCAGAGGCGCGGTTTCCTAGTCGGAAATCGATTCACGGACGGTTGTAGGGTTATTTTTTTGCCACATTGTAGCTGGGAGAGGGTGGATACCTCGGATTGGTCGGCAATCATTTTGTGAGTGAGTCTTGTGGTCGATATACCACAATTTAGGTTCATTTTCGGTTAGTGAACGTATAATTGACGATCTAGTTAATGATTATTATAAATTTGTAGTCGGAAACTACTGTTTGTGCGCATAAAGGATTGAACGGTCATTCCGCGAAGTAACTATATTGTATGACTTGTGGTAGAACGTCGGGTTCTATAGTACTGCAGTGTTATTTCGGTTTACAGAGCAGGGTCAGGCTATTTAAGGGGTATTAAGCTGATTTTGCTGACCTCAGTAGAAGTGTGGGTCATATCGGAGGGGCCACTTCTAGAAGGTTCACGGCTACCTACATTATATTAAAAATAGCTTTTTTTTATAATACATTTTTGTGTGTTATTTGTATTGTGCTTTATGGTGGCATTCTCTAATTGATTTAGAGTGTATAGTTATAAGGTGTATGTCCACAGGGCGACCATATTAAATATTTTTTAGGATTTGATTGTTTTAGTGGTTGCCTTAGTTTTGACAACTTAGTTTTAATTTCTGTGCCCAGCGCTGACGGGCAAGTGCTGGTCTCTGGCTATACTTAGTTCGGTAGTGAAGTATAAGACCAGAATCTATTTAATCGGTCAACATGGCGCCTTCGCCCTTGACGGTGCTGCGGCATGGTGTCCGGGAGGAAATGAGATGGCTCGCCCATACTCATAAGTATGTGGAGCGACCAGATATGGATGATGTCCTGCTCAAGCGTGTGAAGGACGCAATGACACGCGTCGGGAAGGTGTGTCGGCTGGCTGCGGAGGCTGAAGCTCTCGAGCTTACTGATGAAGCCTCGGTGGCTGCAGTGAAACAGCTCTGCGCGGATGCTGACCAAGTGATGGAATGCTTGGGTGACATCGAGCGTCGCGCGGAGAAAATTAAGCGGTCGCGAAGGAATGACCGTGGGGAGGGTAACGGAGACCCACCCCCGAAGGGTGTTGTTGGACGGCTACCACACCTGGAGATTCCGGCCTTCAGTGGGGCAATTGATGAGTGGCCGGCCTTCATTAATTTATTTGATAGTTTGGTCCACGGTCGGGATGACCTGGACAACGCCTACAAGTTGGCCCAACTATTGATGGCTCTGCGGGGTGAACCGAAGGAGTTGGTCGGTCACCTAACGGTCACGGCGGGCAATTATGAGATAGCCAGGTCCATATTGTTTGACCGCTACCAACACAAACGGCGGTTGGTTGATGCGCAGCTGGGGAAGCTGTTTAGCATCCCTAAAGTAACCCGGGATGTTGACATCCGAGTACAGGTGCTCAACCCTGTGCTGGTGGCCACTAAGGCCTTCAGAACCTTGGTCTTCCGGTAGACCAATGGTCATACATTGTTTTGTATATGGTTTTGTCACGGTTGCCTGCAGCTGTTCAAAGTCGGTTTGAACAGCTGCATGGGAGCAGTAGCACGGAACTGCCCACGCTCGTCCAATTGACGGATTTTTTGGAGGGTGAATGCAGGCGATGTGACACACTGGACACGGAGGCCAGTGTGCAGCGCCAACCCGCGCGGATGCGGGAGGGGCCGCGCCCCCCGACCCACGGGGGGTGGGCGGTCGAAACAATTTGGCGTTTTGAATGCCGCGCCGTCGGGTGACGGCTGTGTGCACTGCGACAGTGCCGGTCATGAAGTGACCAGTTGCGCCAACTTTAAGGCGCTCGGGGTAGCTGCCCGCAGGAAGATAGTCTTCCGCCACCGATTGTGTTTCGGTTGTTTGGGGCCGCACCCGCTGAGCGACTGCTCGCGCGCGTTCCCTTGTGAGTGCTGTGGTGGCAAGCACCACATACTATTGTGCCTGAATTGGTCAGGCCCTTCGGACGGTCACCAGGGCCGGACTCAGGTTGGTCGGCCACAGGGCCCAACCAGGGCCGGACCCAGTCCCCCTCCGGGCAACGGGAGTCACCAAAGGGGTTACTGGGGTACCCGCGGACGGGACCCCCCCCCCCAAGGGGAAGGGGGCAGCGCGGGGGGTAACATGCGGGATAGCCGGGGTTCGGTCGCTGCTGTCCACGGTCAGCGAGGACTTCGGGCCGCTGGCTCACCGCGTGTTACGGGCGGGTGTCAGATGGCACCTAAGAGTGGCGCAAAGGCTGGGAGCCCACCACCTTCTGCGCCACCCTGCCCGTCGCTCTGGGAGGCGAACAGAGAGGCGAACAGTCGGATGTCGCCCCCATTCCTAGAATTATTAGAAGAGCTTTACAAGAGACAATAGATACAAGTCAATATAGGCAACGCGTTTTGCAACTCCTCATTTATGAGGCTGGGGATTCGACGGATGAACGGTTTTTGAATAGCAAACAGAGGCGCTCCCGCTGCATAAATTTATAATCAACAATACCGCGATGAGATGAGGAAACCGAATTACTCAAGATCCGGATAAAATTGAGAGAATACTCTGATAATGTTCTATAGAAATTCCTGTGCAAATGGTTCAAAATGTAAATGCAATTCTGTTTGAGTTGTAATAATAATAAGATACATTTTATTTCGGACAGCTACCTACATAATTGATCCATATTTAGTTTGTAGAACACAACTTATTTAATGCTCTGTTAGCTTCTTATAACTACACACTCTTAAATACATAATTTATATTAATACGTGTAAATTGGCCTGACTGAGGCGCGACTCAACTTCCCACACACTGTCTGTGTCCCTGTCGCTACTCTACAAGTGTTTGAGTATTGCCTACGATGACGTCAAGGATGCTTTTGGTGCTGTAACGCATTCTGTTCCCCTACGTATGATGCCGTGAAATCAATAAACATACCCGATGCACTACGTGACTAGAGTGGCAGCCCCAGCAGCATCCTACAGGCATTGTTTTACTGGACACGCGGGGCATTGAGTCTTTCGGGTAAAGTTAATCCATGCTGCACGTGTAAAATCATTGACAATATGCCTTGAAGAGCGTTATTTTGACTTGCCTTGTATAACGAGCCAACATATTTGCCCGAACTGCCAATACCATGCGCTCCCGCTCAATAAATTGGTCATCCTTCAGGTCCTCTGTCACTATATATGACACTATATATGAACAAGACATGTAGAACGTATTACTCTCTTTATTATATTATCTCCATCGGCCGGCCCATCATTACCGGCCCTAAAGACTTCACTTATAGCAATTGCACTAGCCTTAGATACGCCTTAATAGCTGGTTGTGATTCGTGTGTTTATCAGCCCGGAGGGAGAACCGAACCCTCACGATATGGGCGTGCGACATCTTTTGGAAATACCCGAAATATTGTTCAAAACGCTTCGACCGGTCTTGGTGCCGGGCTTTGGCAAACAAAACCTCGCATTTGGAAGGCGGATTCCTCTTGAAAATCCCAGCGCACTTCAAAGGCAACATATACAAAAAACCCGAGGCTGACGGCTGCGGATCGAGAACGGTTAATTTTCCCTAGAGGAGCAGCGATCCTGGAGTAGGATCTCTACGTGGACGATATCTGTACCGGTGCAGATTCCGTAGAGGAGGCGCTCGCTCGACGGGACGAGCTAGTTGAGCTCTTACGGGGTGGAGGTTACGAGCTCCGGAAATGGATGTCGAACTGTCTGGTCTTCCGGATGACTACCAGCAGGATCCCCACATTTTTGAAAATTTGGACAATCCGAATATGTTGTCGGTATTAGGCGTCCAGTACCAGCCGGTGTCGGACATGTTTTCGTATCGGGTCGAGTTGGACTCCCCGAAGGTCTGGACGAAACGGAACGTCCTTTCAACGGTGGCTAGGACATTTGATCCAAACGGGTGGATCACCCCGGTAACATTTCAGCTCAAGTGTTTTATGCAGCAATTGTGGTCTGCTGAGCTGAAATGGGACGACCCGATCGGCGGGTCATTGAGCTCAGAGTGGGAATCGTTCTTTTCGACCCTCCCTGGCATCAATCGGATTTCACTGCCACGGAGGTTGGTCCCCACCAAACGATACACCGCCACCCTGCATGGGGTTTGCAATGCCTCGGAGAAGGGCTACGGAGCTGCGGTGTATCTGCGTACGGTCGACTCCTCGGGGGAGGTTGATGTGCGGTTGGTCATGGCCAAGAGCAAGGTTGCGCCGTTGCGCACTCGCCTGACCATTCTCAAATTAGAGCTTTCAGGAGCGGCTCTCCTGACTCGTCTGGTCAACCACACGATGACGGTTCTTCGTGGGTCAATAGCGTTAGAAGATACGGTCTACGCTTGGACGGACAGCCAGATCGTGTTATGCTGGCTGAAGGCTTCAGTTCACAAGCTGGAGATTTTTGTGGCGAATCGGGTTTCGCAGATTTTGAATTCGGAGGTTCCCTTAATCTGGAGACATGTTCCAGGGGAAATGAACCCAGCAAACTGTGCGTCTCGTGGGTGTCACGCTCCGGAGTTAGTTGGACATCCCTTGTGGTGGGGTCCAAAATGGTTGACTCAAGCCGAATCGGATTGGCCAATGAGTCCACGCGTTACCTCGGCGAACGGCGCCTTGGCAGTCGGTGTCTGTACGACGCAACCAGAGCCGTAAGAGGAGTTCAGCCTGCTGGAACGGTACAGCTCGCTCGACAAGCTGGTCAATGTGACCGCCTGGATCTTCCGATTTGCGCGAAATTGTCGCAATTCTGAGGCGCAACGAGTGCGGACACAGGTCCTGACACCACGGGAACGGAACCATGCGTTGTTCGCATTGGTACGGAACGTGCAGACGGTGCACTTTAAGTCCGAACTGGACATTCTGAGACGCGGACGCGTCCAACTGAAGGGAGCTGTGGCTCGGCTCAACCCGTTTATTGACCCTCAAGGATTGCTGAGGGTAGTAGGTCGGCTGCGATGCCAACCTGCCTTATGCGGCTCGCCACCCGTTGTTACTCCCTAGGAAAGGGAAGTTGGTCGAACTGTTGATACAGGATCGACACATTCGGAACGGGCATATCGGATGCCACGCCTTGATGGCGTTTCTCCAGCGCGAGTTCTGGATTCTATCGGGAAGACGCTTAGTGCGTAGGTAAGGATGCGAACCTGCCATCATTGAGATGGAGACGAGGACGGATCATCAATTTGTACACGGGTCGGGATGGCACGCCTCGATCAGCAGAAGTCAAGGTGGGGGACTCGATCCTCAAGAGAGCGGTCGCAACACTTTCTCGCCTTCCTTTTGATTAGGGACAGGTTCGAGCCTGTCCGGGCGGGTGACTGTTTAATATTTATGCTTCGGAACGCACCGGTTTTTTCGTTGCGCGGATCGACCGCGAGTGATCGGGACATCTCTAGCTGTCACTTGTATAGAAACGAAATGACGAGTTAGAGGTTACTTTTTTGCACATGGAAAATGTCTAACGCCAGCATCGGAAAGCTTGGTTGAATGTTAATTATAATAATCGCGGAACAATCGTCGGGAAATAAGTAGATTTAACGTCATCGGAGTGAGTGCTTCGTGCTTTGAAAGGTTGAAGTGATTCGGTGATCCAGTCGTCGCTTTCGGATAGCGATCCTCGTGTCGGCAAGCCTCACGACGGCGACAGCTTCGGGCTACGACGAGAGTAAGCTCCTGGACCTGCTGCCGCCCTGGCTGGACAAGTGGCGGACCGCGGTGAACGTCGGGAAGACAACAGCCCTGTTGACCACCCGCTCCCGCCGTCCGACCCCGCTACAGCTGAGGGGCCGGGACATCGAGTGGCAATCGACGGTGAAATACCTCGGTTGCAACATCGACTGCTCGCTGCGCATGGTCCCGATGGTGCAACACTGCATCAACCGGGCCAAAGCCGCGCGGGCAATGCTCCGGCCTGTCCTGTCGTCCAGCCTGCCTCTGAGAGCCAAGCTGCGGGTGTACAAGGCCTATGTGCGCTCGCGGCTCACCTACGCGGCTCCAGCATGGTACGCCCTGCTGTCGAAGACCCAGAAGGCACGGCTGCAGCGGTTCCAGAACATCTCCCTGCGGGTGATCACAGGAGCCGGGCGGTACGTGCGCAACACCACAATCATGAGAGATACCCGGATGCCCACCGTGGAGAAATTCGTCGCGCGGCTGGCACGGCGCATGTACGACTGCGCCGACAACAGCCGCCACGCACATCTCCACGACATTGCTCCACATCACGCACGTCCGCCTGAAGGCAGACCACTCCCAAGAGAGTTGCTGCACATCCCACTGTCGCCAGTGTAAGCCCGCAGAAGAGGGCGAAAGCACGGCACAGTGGAGAAGAAGAAGCTCCCGCACCGTTGTCGCCAGTGTATGCCAATAGACGGCGAAAGCACAGCGCAACGAAGACCACACGAGGCCCCTGACAAGTAGGGGCCACCCAAGACCGGGGGGGACGTTACCCCCCGAGTTGACGCCGCGGGCATGAGGCAACCATAAGTCCTCGACCCCGCAACCGTAGTGGTCCTCGCGCTCCGCGCGAGAACACACTCCGCAGACCACACGCGAGAGTAAGATTCGACTCCCATCACACCCCACCCTCGTGTTCCTCATCCCGTACTCCTGCCTCGAATTGAGCTTTCGAATTCCGGTCGACAGCGTCAAAGGTCAGTACTGCTTTGTGACATTCCACTGAAAAACAACCCTACCAAGATTCAACGCCCTGTCGGTTAAGGCGTGGAATTTATCAAGGTAGAATTGAATAGAATAGTAATAAATTTATTCGGACTACAAAACACACACAACATTACATACAAAAAGAAACAAAAGAACATAAACAGGTGAAACATACAATTAAAGGCAACATATTAACAACAACATATAAAATAGCAGATAATAAATGCACGCACAAGTAGTTTTTGAACGCACCTTTAAAATGTCATTGTGACAGACGAGAAAAAATGTAGATTGTAACCTGTTGAATTTCCATGTCAGCCTCGGGTTTTTTGTATATGTTGCCTTTGAAGTGCGCTGGGATTTTCAAGAGGAATCCGCCTTCCAAATGCGAGGTTTTGTTTGCCAAAGCCCGGCACCAAGACCGGTCGAAGCGTTTTGAACAATATTTCGGGTATTTCCAAAAGATGTCGCACGCCCATATCGTGAGGGTTCGGTTCTCCCTCCGGGCTGATAAACACACGAATCACAACCAGCTATTAAGGCGTATCTAAGGCTAGTGCAATTGCTATAAGTGAAGTCTTTAGGGCCGGTAATGATGGGCCGGCCGATGGAGATAATATAATAAAGAGAGTAATACGTTCTACATGTCTTGTTCATATATAGTGTCATATATAGTGACAGAGGACCTGAAGGATGACCAATTTATTGAGCGGGAGCGCATGGTATTGGCAGTTCGGGCAAATATGTTGGCTCGTTATACAAGGCAAGTCAAAATAACGCTCTTCAAGGCATATTGTCAATGATTTTACACGTGCAGCATGGATTAACTTTACCCGAAAGACTCAATGCCCCGCGTGTCCAGTAAAACAATGCCTGTAGGATGCTGCTGGGGCTGCCACTCTAGTCACGTAGTGCATCGGGTATGTTTATTGATTTCACGGCATCATACGTAGGGGAACAGAATGCGTTACAGCACCAAAAGCATCCTTGACGTCATCGTAGGTAATACTCAAACACTTGTAGAGTAGCGACAGGGACACAGACAGTGTGTGGGAAGTTGAGTCGCGCCTCAGTCAGGCCAATTTATACGTATTAATATAAATTATGTATTTAAGAGTGTGTAGTTATAAGAAGCTAACAGAGCATTAAATAAGTTGTGTTCTACAAACTAAATATGGATCAATTATGTAGGTAGCTGTCCGAAATAAAATGTATCTTATTATTATTACAACTCAAACAGAATTGCATTTACATTTTGAACCATTTGCACAGGAATTTCTATAGAACATTATCAGAGTATTCTCTCAATTTTATCCGGATCTTGAGTAATTCGGTTTCCTCATCTCATCGCGGTATTGTTGATTATAAATTTATGCAGCGGGAGCGCCTCTGTTTGCTATTCAAAAACCGTTCATCCGTCGAATCCCCAGCCTCATAAATGAGGAGTTGCAAAACGCGTTGCCTATATTGACTTGTATCTATTGTCTCTTGTAAAGCTCTTCTAATAATCTTTAACCCTTTATAAGGCTCTGTCCACTATATCACCACCAAACTTTCTACCTTAAGGCTTGGAACTAAAGTACAAAACGAATTAAAATGTCTGCAAGCTTGAGCCTTATGAAGAGTTAAAGCGTCACTAGCACTGAGCGTCGGGGCAATAAATCATTTTTATTGGACCTCTCGCTCGCACTCAAGGGCTTATGACGCACTTATGACGAGGCGTCAGAGATGCGTGTAGCGGCGTTTTCTTGCTGTCCTGTTCGCTCCTGCATCCTCGACGCTCAGTTGTTGATGGCCCGATTATAGTGAAGAAAACATTTTATGTAATGTAAGTACACCTCGCGCCACGAGTTATGAGCGGTGGCCTTGAATGCGCAGTAGTCACTTTTCAATACCTGTACATATGCGCAGTAATTCCCGCCAGGGTCGCCCAGCGCACTTAATTCGTGGCACGAGGTGTACGTAAATAATGACAATCTCTTTGGTATTATGGTCGAGGCTGTGCTTCCCAAGCAAGAGGTCCTGGGTTCGAATCCCGGCTGGAGAGATGAAAAAAACAGGTCATTGATGTTTATATGTATGTGAAGTCGCTATTTCTAGTTCTATCTATCATAGTGTGGGGCCAGGAGCAATGTATGTGCCTGTAAATGTATAATGACCAAAATGTTTAAGTCTATATGCAATGAACTGAAAAGTGATCCAGTTCGAATTCTTCGAATGGACACCACGAGACTAGTTAAAAAATGGTTCCCATTAATGACAGAGAAGGAGGCATTGCACCCTTACGTCTAAGCCTTTAATACATAGCTGAAATATCGTGTGAGGTCATAACAAAAACTCAATCAAAACTTTGCTAACAGTAGCGAGCCAAAAGTAAATCTATCGGAGCGGTTTTGTCTCAACTTACATTACACTTTGTTTGTTTTTCTGATTCGCCCTCTTCAAGTGCACGTCAATGAATTTGGTGGGGTGGGTGATTTTGTTAGATGAATTAACATCATCTTCTATGTTACTGACATGTTACTGCTTTTGCCAACGTGGGAAAAACAAGCTTAAATTATAATTCCTGAATCATTAATGAGTCAATATCACAGACAAATTAATCACTTAATCATCATTGCTATATAGATAATCTTGTAATTCTTGCTATTCTTGAGCACCTATGGACTTGCTTGTATGAGCTGTTGCTATGCTATGCTACGTACCTAAATGTTCTGTTTTGTGTATTGTAACGACTGAACAAACGCCTGGTCTATCTATCTATGTAATTTGTTTAATTGCAGGTTTGGCTCAACAAATTCAGCTTTAGAAAATGACGCAAGATTTTTGCTCGTAGATTGTAAGCCCCGGTTTCTTTATGAAGTCCAAGTCCAATTCTATGGACTTGGACTTCATTTAGAAACCGGGGCTTACAACCTACGAGAAAGAATCTTGCGTCATTTTCTTTCTTTCGAACCATATTCAGACTATATTCTTCTTCTTCGTCGACGGTCATCAAAAACATCTTAAGACTATATTAATTATGGTAGAAATACTAATTTCAGTAATAGATATAAGTGTCTGCAAAACTTTTTCTCTTTCATGATAGAACTTAATTAGAATCCCTTTCAGGCCCTCTCTGACATCACTAGAGTGAATTTGGGTCACGTCCGCCGTATGGGCTGAACTGGCAGATTTCGCGCTAATAGCTATTTGATAACGTTCGGAAAACCATTAAAATACGCATGTGTAAAATTAAAACCATCACTGAAGTTGGAGTATCAAAATTTGTTAGCAATGTGGATTAAATTTATAGCAGTTTATATAAAGTTTGCAGGCAAATTCCGATATAATTATCTGACGCGATTTGCACTTTTATGCAATAAATAAACATATTATGTAGAATATTCAACTCTCAAATATTCGTAACGTTTAAAAAGCGATAAAAGATGACATTTGTGAGCAAAAATCCATACAAGAAGATAACAAGCTTCTACAGATGTGAGCATTTCATTTTATTTCAGAAAAGGAACAAATAAAAATCTCATTCGTTTCCCTTCCATGAAATATCCCACCTAAAACTATTTCAATAAAAAATGGGAAACGACGTTAAATCCTGCTGCGTCACTGCATGCTTTAGCCCGTAAAATGACCTCATTTTTCTATCCACCTACAAAGCGATTTCACGACCCAACCGGCTCGTTTGGTTTCATGTCCGCACTTTTATCGCGATTCAAGATTATATAATTGAGCCCAAAACCATTATAAAACTTTTACGCGTGTCATGGGTATGCAATCATAGATATTAGAAGATGTTTTACTGTTATCGAGGGTCAATAACTACGAGAAATTCAGGATCTGTGGTTACATGAAGTAGTATTTTTTGACAGTTTTGTAACAAACATTGAGATGCGAATGGCTTTCAACTCCTGAAAGACACACAAGCTACCATGTAGGCCTGCATACGCATATACACTTATCTCAAGCTCCTATGACGTCGAATTAAAGACGCTTGTTGACTGTAAAGACCTGAAACTAAAATAAACATTTTGAGCAAGTGCTGTGTTGACCGGGTCGGATGTTGGCCACAGAACACCGGGTTTCGCTACGAAGAATTCGCTACGAGAGGTCTCAAGTTCCGGTTTAAACTTCGCAAATGACACCGAGGAGACTGCGATAATTCACAGGCTAATGTCGAAGTTGGAACTTGAAGAATAATTTTACTGAAAGAAAAAAAAAGTCTTGTGGTAAAACCCGTGAGAGATTTTTTCGGCAAGGAGTCGTGGGAAATACTTTTTTTAAGAAACTGTGGTTTTGCGTGTATGAAAGAACCATCAAGCCTATCGTTAGTACCCTAGGTTTGTAGGTACATACAAAACTAGGGTACTAACGATAGGTTTCATACATATTGAAATATATTACTTCAAAATATACAAGTTTAGAATAAGTTTTAAATATATAAAATCAAAACACATAATACGAAGGCATAACAATCGAAATCCAAAAAGTACGAAATGAATATTATATATTATGACATATAGTAAATGAGTACATAAAGTATCAACGATTGATTTATTTTCATGACATATTTTCCTATGTTAAGGCCCCAATTTACATTAACATTCTTCATACATATACCTAATATAATTCATGTTCAATAATACCAAAGACAACAATAAAAATTAAACAGTATCAAGATCGTTAAATCCAATTTGCCCAGTAATACACACAACAATTTTTTATTTCCCCATTTGCTATGAGATTCCGGTATACCTATAGTTACCTGAATATTTTAGTCATTATGCATTACAAGCTTTTTATTTATCAAAAAAAAAAACATTATACATTATGTTATGACAATTATACATTTTGGACATTATGAGGTATTTTATGTTTTTAGATTTAGAACTTATATCAAATGACTTAACATGTTTTGATACATTATGTATTATGATTTAATGGGCAAAGGCCAACTTAGACCACCCATAGCACTTTTGACCGAGACATTATTACAGTGCTTTTCACGCCTACTGCGAGGAAATAATAGTAGTTTATGTGACTGATACATAATGGAGGGCATTAAAACTCGAGAGTGGGTTTTCATAATAATATCACTCGAGAGCTTTAATGCATGATTATGTTCAGTTACATACACTAGTTTATCTACACACATATCATAAGCTCTCTTTGATGTGTTCAGGAACCGCATGTTTGACCGGCATTGTAACATTGAGTTGTTTAGCTTGTTCTGTAGTACCAACTTCACAGACAAAGAAGGGGCGGCACGCAATCGGGCGTCGGCGTTCGAAATTTGAATGTCATAATATGTAGAAAAATTACACATTATGATCATAATGTTCAATATTCAGATAAGAAATGAGTTTTAACAAAGTAATTTAACATTATGCTGATCGTAACGTGCGGTTTTTGGACGAATAAAAATATTTATACATGTCAAATTTCAACGGACCATGAGAAATTTGGATGAAGCAACCGTACGGCACCCATAGTACCTATGTCACTATAAAAACCGCTTGTGCTGCTGTTCCTGAATAATACTTAACACTATTCTATCAACAATAAAATAATATATCTATATGCCAAAAACTAACTAAACAATCCGCCCCAGGACATCTCCCTGCCAAAGGTTCCCAAGACACTGGCAGCGTTACCCCGCTGCACAGCCAAGGAAATCCTCTGCATGAGAAATGCCCCGGAGCGGTGGTCAAAACCTCTGTCTCTGAGGCGTCGTCTTAACACTAATTAAGTTGTCTTAGGTGTCTAATCAAGTCGCTTATCGTTATTAATTCTTGCCCTCCGGTGAGAAATGCATATAATGTAACTAATGGTAATGATGTTAGTATCTTTCGGACTAACATCTATGTACCTACACGGATAGGTACATGGTATTTTTAATCTGTTATTTAGTTTCACCCGCCCCGTGCTGTCAAATCAAATCTTGCAAGTTAACCCCTTAATGCTTAGTAACCCATATATGGTTTCATAGGTTTTGAACTTTATTACCAAGCAATAATGTTGAAAATCGCGATCCGTTTCGGGTAAGGCCATGCTTTAAGCGGTTAAATTCCCGGTTTCCGAATAAGCTGAAATTTTGCATGCGTACCTATGTAAGTCCGGATGACAATGCAATATTTTAACGACACGAAACTGATCTGATAATAGAGCGGAAAAGTGGCCATGGGAGTTCTGTAAATCGACCCTTCGCGTTTGTGCTCGTTTGATTCGTCTTGACAATAACTTGGTCCCAGATTCATCTCTATTTATAGTTTACTAATACGTCAAGGCGTGTTAATATAAATACTAAACAGTTTTTTTGATATGCTTTTATCATTTGTAAAATAGAACAAAAAGTAAGATATAAATCCAAGTGTACTTATCAGTCTCATATTTTTAATTAAAAGCCTGTTATATTAACAGAAAGAGAGAAAAAAGAGATTGTGCTTAGCACGCTTTAATTAAAAATAAGAGACTGTGATAAAAAAAAACTTGGACTTGGCTTTATTTCGTACTTTTTAGATCTATTTTATAACTAACAAAACCTTATTGAAAAAAATATTGTTTTTTACTTTACAAATCCTGTCTGGCACACGACAGTTTACACTCCGTCCACTACAACATGAGTGTACTTAGTGAAAGACATCAAGCTGCCTTATTCCCAGTTCTTCTAAAATAACCTTACGTACGATACCAACGCGTGCCTCTCTATCTCATTTATAAAGAAGGAAAGAGATAAACTATGCCTCTCATTCGCTAGTGGACAACTACACATGTATCGAGAGTCGTCAGCAAACACCTAATACCGAGGCATTTGTCACCTTCACGTACAAGCTACTTGAGCACTCCACTCGGACATAGGAGACTCTTAGGTAAGACACCCGCTTGCTTTGCAACGTAGAAACCTTAGTAGGAAGATATAGTTAGCCGGTGATTTTAAGAACACTGTACATGTCACCGCCATTTGGATAAATTAGCTACTTAATCAACTCCCCGGGCCGCTAACTAAAGGCCGGCATTCAATCAAATGTATAAAGGTCATCGTTGACTTATACCACACTATAATATTATACTAATACTTATATGAACCCGCTCCCGCACAGCTAAAGAATATTCGTCGAATATGGGTTTTAGGTTGTGCTCTGTAGATTTACTATCGAGTTGTAAGTTTGAGGCACGCTCGCTTACAGCAAGTGCCCAATTCTGCTAGCACAATGACCGCTCAGGGACAATGGCGCGACGGCAACGTTCAACTTTAGGTATCCATTATTTGGAATTTAAAGGTTTTTCTTGGGTTATAATCGGTGGATATTGAGGTTATTGCTAATCAAATAAATTAGTGATAAACCAAAGAGAAAGGGATTACTAAGACGTCAGATAAAAGATAAATAAATTTGTCGTCGTCATGTGTCATTGTCACTGAGCAGTCATTGTCAACCATAATTTGGCCCCAGTTTGCTAAGTTATATAAGAAATGTAGCATGCGTGCAAATCTACAGAGCACAATCGAGAACCCATATTTGAATGAATATTATTTTGCCGGGTGGGAGCGGAATCCCTGGCGACTTACGACCCTAAAGGTCCGTCGGGCAAGTAATTTAAAGCAAAATGTAACAAGTTGCCTAAAGTGCCTAGGCAAACGATTAACCGCACGTTTGCCGAATCCCGTTATTAGGCACCGCTATTTTAAACCTCATGCTATGGTGATAAAATTCATAACTATAACGGGAAAATGTCAGCTCAAGCTGTTAACAGTGTGGCCTTGCGCCATGGAATCGCTTTGCTCCGCTCGGCTTTAGTCGGATTCAAGTTATGTATGTGACCTAACACAACCTAACTTAAGTGTTCGGTGGTCTATTAGCAACCAAGGTATTTGACAATAGTAGATTATGATACATGTGTGCTAAGTTGTACCATAACGTACTGCACCCACGATATATTATTCGGTAAGAGAGCCAAGTGTGTACTATCAATGCACACGTTTTTCAACACACTTGCAAGTAAAAAACACACCCAACGAAGAGGAAACAAATACTTATGGAAAATGAGTGCGATAAAGTAAAAAGCACCAGTGCATAATAAATAAGCCCCATTATGTACCTTAATGCGTTGCCATAAATAGTCACTGTACTAGCAAGTGTGTTGAGAAAAAATCATCCAGCTAAATCGAATTGGGCCGGGTCTCCATTCCTCTAAATGAAAAGGTTGGCTTTCAGTAAGGCTGGTTATTAAATGTTTCTGACGATGCTTTATTTTAATCAAAAGGCCAGCCATTTGCTTAAACGCCGGTGCTTTAAAGAATGGTCCGGGCTGCTAATTAAGAGCCTCGTAAGAGCCAAATGGCGACCTGAATATAATTATTAACACAATAAAGTAGTTGTAAGCGGTTTTATATGAAAGAGGAAAAAACAGGCCAGGGCAAATGGTACCTCCTTCGATTCGATCCCCGTTTCGTGGGATATTAACTACTCAAAAACCGAGGGTAGTTGGGACGGATCGCGATTCTTAACCCTATGACATGGTTATAAAATTCAAAACCTACAACGGAATAGTGGCGTTAGCTAACGCCGGTGGTAACTGGGACGTTAATTGCTTGTCCGCCAATTGTTTGACGTGCTCTATAAATAGAAGCCCAAACAAACCTTGATCATATTCAAGTACTGCGACCCAAGCGAGACGCGCCACACCACTTTCACCCCTTTAGTAAACTCTGTCGACGGAGTTTTTGCTCCACAAATGATATCATTCACTAAACACCTCGCCGAAAAGCTGGCGGACCGCTGGAACCGGACCCCTGCCACAATAATAGGCTGGCTACGAGCAAGAATTCAAACCGCCATCATCAGGGCTAGCAGCATGTGCATCCGCGGCACCCGCCATAGGTGGAATCGCACAGGCCTATATGAGGATGGAGCGGCAGTCCCACACGTACAGTCTTGAACTAGAATGAAGTATCTTATTTATATTCTCTGTACTTATTTTCATGAATCTTTTGTTTAATAAACTTATCCTTATTCAAAGCACATTAACTCTATTTCATCTACTAGACGCTGATGTGCTGCTGTTTTTGTTTTTATCTTTAGACTATCTTATTAAATACTGTAAGCTAAAGTTTAATTATTCTGTTTGATGACACATAAAGCTAATCCTGCAGAATCTGTGGGTGAGCCCAAGCTTAATGTGTAAATCTCAGCCGCATAATATATGTAACAACACAATTCTTGCAAATATAACAATACGAATTATGTAACTAAGTTATTACACCATGTTATGAGTAACAATATGATACAAATTAGATTATGCACTAAGGTTTCTTAGATAAATCATATCATACAAGTGATTATCAAAATAACATAGCATCATGCCTTTTCCCGTACGGGGTGGCACAGGCACAATTGTGCCCACGTTCATCCAGTATTTTGCGTGACCCCTGTCACGCAAAATACTGGACTAGCCCATCGCCGTAGCTATGGAATGATGAAGGATTCCTCATGATGTTTTCCATCACCTTTTTTTTAAATTGATTGTGCAAACCAAAATATGTTTCTACGAATAAAATAACCCAATTACAATAAAATATGACTGCGGATTCCTTAAAAATAATAAGGAAAAACTCGTCGAAATAAAACGCCTGATTTGTCAAAAGATTTACAAGCAATATTTATCCACCAGACCTTCACAAATTTGTTATGCAAATGGAAGCCTTAGACTTCCTTAATTATTTCTCAGGCCTGTCTCGGGACTCAAAGACATTGTAATATTTTACAACGCAATGTAAAATACCCCTCTTTTCAAGGGTTTTTTCAGGGATGTTCTGAAACTCAAAATCTCAATTTGATGGAGTATCTTTATAAAGCCACTCGTCGTTAAAAATTATACAACCAGAGTGAAAACAGTTTTTACAACGCCCTTGACAAATTGGCGAGAAAATCTGATACGATCCGAGGCTGCAACCACAGAGAAATTGCTGTCCTTAACTGTATCCGTGAGACTGTCCCGTTATCTCTTAGAAGAGAAATCAAGGCGGATCTAAGGATTACGCGCGTTTCGACGCTACGTTTTGTCGATAATGCCCAAAACTTCTCGAAAAAAGATATCCTAAGCCCCCCAAAAAGACTTTAAAACTTTCCACCATTTTCACTTTTCAAGGGAATAAAAGGCCAGCTTTTGACCTACCCTACAATGCGTTTTGTAAGCGTGTATGTTTAGGCACTTATGTATTTACGCTGTAAGAGGGACTCGTCGAATATATTTATAATTCCTTGATCCAAGTTCAAAGACGGTCGAATATTTTTTCGTAAACTTTGTGCAAACATCAATCCTTTTTACTCATTGGTATTCCGGGTATGTGGGCTGAATGCAAAACACTTACCCTCGCCAGGGTTCAAAGCGTAAAACTTTTTTCTGTCGCAGACATTATTCCAGTCTCGTAGCTATGCAGCTTTGCGTGTTTGAGGTTTGAAGTATTTTTCGGTTGAGCCTGTTTTCATTAAAAACTTCTTATTCGACTATTTGCTTTGCGCAGCCTTCCATTACTTCTGAGTGACTATTTTAATCACCGACGTTAATTGGTGAAATTAATGTGAAAGTACTAAATGACAGACTTTAATGACTGATTTTTAATAATATTAAGTGGAAAGATTGGTCTGCGACATTATTTCAAGTTGCTAAATCGGCGAAGTCATTATAAAATATTCATTGTCTGCATCAAATATGAAAACCATTTTACCATCATTCCGCTTCGCATACGAAAAGTGCTTGAATTCCACTTGTTTAATAACGTCGATAAAGTGTTCAGTTTTAAAATTATAATTAAGTTGGCAAGTACTTGGGGAGGAATAGTTTTTGAACAGAACGGGGCCAACTTCAGTAAAGTTGGACAACGTTATTGCTGTTTTTTAACCTGATATTCCGGAATTAGGGTTAATTTCGTGACTACTGTTTCAAGGCACGTAGTCGCTATAAAGGTGTTGCTGCACACCGAACATAACCTACTTGCGCTTGCCTGAGGATAACTAACCCAGATTATGTCACAGTTTAGGAGACTTCATTAGGTTGTTTTGATACTGATAACACGTACAAACACTGCAGCTTTACCACTATTTCTGCGAAGGATATAATTACAGGTTGACTGCACCGGTTCTGCGGAATATCTATATATGAATGTGATACCTCATTTCGTAGATATTGAAGGGAAGCAAAGGGAACCAGCAAGATTTATCGTAGTTTTTACAATTTTACGGTCAGTGGGCTCTACTGGATACCAAGGGAGATATTATGGGCGATATCGCAAATTTACTTCAAAGCCGAATCCTTCTCTTGAGGGAAATCTTAAAAAGAAGAGTCATTAAATGCGGGTTAGACTTTTTTTGTTTTCCTTCAATTTGTTCGGCCATTGATTTACATAATTTTAATTTACGTAGATTAATTTTGCTTTCAAGCTTATTTCCTGAAAGGGGAAGGTTTTTCTCTACAGTCACGACTCAAATCGGTCACTGTTACCATAATATTCAAAAGAAAAAAAGAGATTTTGGTTAAATGGTAATATCACGGTAAGATGGTACGACAAAAACAGCAGTCTTGCATATTGTTAAATTTCATGAGTTAGTTCTAAAAAGAAACAGCATAATATATGCATTTGCTTATGTCACGTTGTTTAGGCACGCATAAGACTAAGAAGTTTTGTAATAACTGTCAAAATTTCAGCTATCAGAGCAACTTCTTCAGGCAAATAGGTGCCTATATAACAAGTATGACATTGACAAAACCCAACCGCCGAACTTCAGATAGACGTAATTTCAAAAGAAATCAATATCATTTCTCATCCTCCCTCTGAAGTTTAAAAGGCTCCCACATATACACATTATAGAGGTACTCGTAGCGTACATGAAGGGCCCCCTTTGGTCCCACACAAACTGATATAGATTATCAACCCTTAGCCCTGGGTCCCGCAAAGCCTTTATCGAGGCCGAAACCGGGAAATACTTCAAAACAAAGAAGAGGTCGGATAAGAAGATTAAAGTACCGACACTGAGTTAACGAAGAAAGAGAAATAAAAAAATATATACGAAAAAGTTTTCGCTCAAGGAGATGTGGTTAGGAAATGCTTTTGAGTCGCTATGGGACTTGAATGCGGAGTTTGTTTACAAAGTTTAAATATAAGTATTCTACGTTTTACTGCCAAAAATGTATTATAGCATCCTGCTGGAAGGAAAATGAAAACCATTCTGGAGAATAAAGTCAAAAGATTTAAGTTTCTTAGGTAGCTAGAGATTCATTTTATAGATTTCGCTGAATACCTCCTTCATTCGAGAGCTCCGTTAATAAATCAGAATGACGTCTTTATTTCCCTGCGCTAACTTAAAGTTCGGAAAAACATTTTCAATATCAAGATAACAGCATTTGAGCACGTCAAAAATAATTCGATTCTTATGCAAGGGGACTTCAGTGATGGGGGCCGCCCCCTCGCTCGTTATTCCAACTACGTCCTCCATGTAACGTCTTTTTCGAGACAAAATATGTATTAAATTGCCTTCCGAGCTTCGACCATAGCAACCGTAATGTATTCTCATTTCTGTGAGACAAAATAGCGAAAACAATTTCGCGCGACGTTCGGTATGTATTTTTTATTGCTTATAATACAATGATTAATTTAAGATTTATAGCCCACACAAACGTGCCTTTTTGTTTTTAATGGTCTGACAACCTAAAACATCATTTCATGCATATAATTTAAGTCGCGACAGTTTTAGACCCTTTTGCGTCACTTTTTTTTTTAATTAACACATACGCGTTTCTGTGCGCGTTACTAAAATTAGGGCATTTCTTATTATGATATATTATGATATGATATCTTATTATATCAGGGTGACCTTATTCTATAGCTAAAGCTATAGAATAAGGTCACCCTGTCTAAAATGCCGTCTTCTAATTAAATGTATTAAATCAACTCGGAGTGAGTTTTGCACCTCTAACAGCGTTATTGCTCTCAATTTAAGAGACAAACTGAGAAGATACTAAGTAATCTAGTTTACCTTCCAAGTTCAATCAGACTGTGTTGCCGTAAGCCGCGTTGCGACATCCTCAGAAAAATAGCGTACAAAGCATGTCGCTAATAAACTAGCTTTGCTCCGACCCAGCCCTTTCATGTAGGCGGCAGTAAATCTACGGGAATGCTACGGCACTGAGGTGGCTGTCGTGATGTATCCTCGACATTAATGGAATTACGCCTCTACCGCGAAATGTGCCAACATTGTAGCTGCGACTCTAAGCAGGGCTGTTAGCTGCGGTGCGGGGAAGTGAGTTACGTGAGGTGACAATTTTTCAGTCTGTCAGTTTCGAACTATTACTGTGATTGCTTTTGCTAAAAAATAGAGTCAAATAAAATGTAGAAGACTCTTGACTGCTACAAATGTTACCATACCTAAGTAAGTAATGCAGACATGTTATCAGCGGAAAACTACTGTGAATGTAAAGTTCGTCGTTTTTCTACTTTGAAAGAGGCGGAGTATGTTATGTTTTATGAACACTCCCGCCTCCTTGGCTGAACTATCACTTGAATTTGTTACAGGTTTAGAGGTAGCTAGTTTGCCATTCATCCAAAGCAAGCATTTGTTTCTACTTGATTTTGTTAGCAGCTCTTAAGGTTCTGCTATAGGTATCGTAAATAAATGGCATCCAGATTTTTGTTACGTAAAGACTGTTTTCTTAGGCGTCCTTTGGGAAAAAACTCGTTACTTGGGACGGAAGTGTATCTACGTTTATCTTGCTGATATTTGAAATTATCGAATTTAGGCATTAAAAAAGAAGTAAAACCCAGCTACAAGTCCTTTAATACGAACCAGGACTTGTGAAAGTCACACTTTTGACTTAACTTGAAACCCTAACCTCTACAGATTCTAGAAAATTTTCACCACGGAGCTACGCAGCATGCATCTAAACGGCCAAAAGTGAATATATGCCTTTTACTTGGAGAACTTAGAGAAAGAGGCAACTTTGATCAGAATGATGCAGGGTAACCCTAATTATTAGTACCCTAACATATATAACTATGATCTTACTAGTACCCTATAATGTATTTAAAATGGGATCCACAACCACAATACGCCGGACGGATGGGCGGGCATCTTTGCTTAAAAATTCAATATGGCTATACGTGCTCGAGCCAAGGGATATATCACGTGGAAGCAATTTGAACACCTCCAGCCTGCACTAAATGTTATTTATGGGCAGCCCAAAGCACACTTACTCGATTACCCATATTGGGCTTGAAAAGATTTTCGGAGACCGAACGGGGTGGGTTGCATAGGTAGTTATTGCCAATGGACGTTTACAGTTTATTTTCCCCATAAATATAATAATAAACTTGTGAAAGGTGACTGAAACTATAGCAAAGCGTGGTTCAGAACAACTTTACTTGAAAGTATTTGTAAATAGTCGTTTGAATTTGGATAGTCAAAACAATCCCTAAAAATATACGTGAATGTTTTTGAACTTATTAGTAAGGTTACTTGTCATCCCAATATAAGTATACTGTAACTCTTATTTAACCTGACTTTTTACAAGAAAATAATTACACAAGAATTATGTATGTAATATTTAAGCAAGTTGAGTATGTTTCAATGTTTCGTTCCGTGATATTTCAGTAAGGCATTACGACTTCGTGACTAAACTCATCGTAGTATTTACTTTGAAGTTTCCAGCAAGTGGCTTTTGTCACCTTCCCTGAATGGTTTCTTGGAGCATAATAATTCAAAATGTCTGATTTATCATGGAGACCTTCAGGCTGAAAGAACCCTTTACTTTGATTTCATCCTTTGTTCCCGTAATGAAACGCCATTTGCGGCCGTTCGTCACAAAGCCGACATAATGACAACTTCCTTTTGTTTTATTTCCATTTTACGGTATTTTTGGGGAAAAAGCCGAATCCTCGCAGCGATTTCTGTTCGTCTGTTTAATTAATATCTCAGAGTCTCTATCACTATTAGTTCATACAAATAAAAAATAGGAGTTGCAAAAAAGATAATAAAACAATCGTATTCTTCGCTATTTAAAGCATCTGCCCTCTTTGACGAGTATTTTCTATAAGATTGAATTTTCATTCAATCAGCAATCTTTTTTCAACTTTATGTGTGAAGCATCTGTTGATAACTTTTAAAATTACCTCTTCGCTCGAGGGAGAAGGGCCAATCGACCCTACTGAAGTGTATTTTCGGGGGTGGTTGAGAGTGTTGCATTCCTACATTATTCATTGTTCGCTGTGCATCTACTTTACTTTATTACTGTGGTCCAAAGCCGTGGGTCGATAACTACTGGTAAAGCGATCAGAATTATCAAAACTCAGCCTTAGCCACCTTACTATATGGATGTGCATTCTACAGCAATTCTATCATGAGCATTATATTGAAGTGTCCGGTGCTTCATTCTAATCATTGAGGAAAACTAATACTCATTATATTATGAGTGCTCTTTGCCATATTGCTCATTTTCAGGATTCCAAATAATAAATAAATATTGTAAGGGCCTCATCAGTAAATACCAGATAAATAAAAGAAAGTTAGCCTGAGATAGACTTAAATAAGAAACTACCTATATATTGAGTAAGATCATTGACACATAAAATCTGAAAGCTAATCTGAAACTCGTGTAGAATTAATGCAGATGGCACCGAGAAGCAGAACAGAAATTATACATCCCAGTGTTACGAATTTGAATAAGAATCTCTAGGCCACTTAAGTGTAGGCGGCTGGAGCACTTAAATCTGAGAACGGCGAAGCAAACAGCGATGTGAAACGGGAATATTGATTTTCGTTCGTGTAAGTAATATTTCTAATGCACCCGTGGCAGTGTTGCAATCTTCTGATGGAACGTCGAGATTACTAGACAGAACGCTGAACGCCACTCTTTATAGAATTGAATGTAATTTCTGCTGTAAATCAAATTTTGTGGTACACTTTTATAAAGTTTTATTTGATTGATTAAGCTTGTGTCCCTTTTTTATTTAGTTTTAGACATTGTAACTAACTGTACAATAAGTAGAATAAAGGAGTATGTGGGCATATGTTAAGGGGTTATTAGAGATATAATTTTGAGTAAATTTATGAAACCGATTTGATCAGAGTAACTTTATTTTCAATTCTCGATAGGCCGCTTTTCCATCGTCAAACCCCCAATAAACTTTGAATGTCCAATTCAAAATTAAAGATTGGTACGCGCCCTCCATCTAAATATCTTCACATGAAAACTCAAATCCCCATTGCTAAGGCTATAATATTAAATGAGTTATAAAGCCTCTAAGAGTAAAACTGTCTTGTTCCTGGTTACTTGGAGAGGAACAACCGATTGTCTATGCAAATAAAAAAACACTATAAGGTCTATGGGAAAATCAGCGTTTTATTAAATGTAATGGCGGCACAATGTTTTTAAGTTTCAAACACATTTTTGGTTTGAATATGCTGAACTGTATCTTTAACATTAGGGTATAAATAGGGATCTTTCAAATAGTCCCTATTAAATCTTTTATCTATCTATTAAATATATCTTTCAAATAGGGATCCTATGTCTAATTTATTCATAAGATTGAAATCAATATTAAGTGATTTTGTAAACCTTATACGTCATTTGTTAGTAAGGGTTTGAAAAAGCTGAACAATTTTTCAGGCAAATTTATTGAAATATAAAATCCCTGTTGAAATGCTTGGTTGATTAAAGCATAGTAAAGCTCATTTAAATATGCCTAAATAGTACAAATACAGGGCAGAGTGGCCTTGTAGAAAGGTTGTTGATGGCCATGACAAAGGCCATGAGATCTCTGATCAGGTAAGACACATAGTTCTTCTCATAGCGCTTTTGCCACATCAGAAGGGAAAAGACGTATTTCTGTTATGCAGGTTTTTTAACTAAACGGATTATTCGTGTTTTATCAACTTGTGTGTAAATTGAGTATAACTAGGTTAGAAGCTAACAATGTTTCTCAGTGTTAATGTGGAACAAAGTAATGGTTTAGTTCAGATCTGCAATGAGCATACACAATTTGTGTACGATATAGATATGATACCAATATCATGCGATCCATCTGTGCCAAGTTACAGCTTTGAATTCTTTTCGAACGAGAAGAGCCCTAAAGAGAAAATAATTATTGTGAGAATATGTTTTCTATACAAAGAAGCATATTAATAATAGATATACACAGTTTGAATGTAATTTCATTCTTATATTAGACAAACAGAATGTTATACATTCTGTAGGAAAGGGATTGAATTCATATTATAGTTTTCCCCCGATTATCATATACAGGTGTCCCGTAAACAACGGATAGCCCCTTATATGGC
Organism: Argyresthia goedartella; assembly: GCA_949825045.1. Classification (NCBI taxonomy): domain Eukaryota; kingdom Metazoa; phylum Arthropoda; class Insecta; order Lepidoptera; family Argyresthiidae; genus Argyresthia; species Argyresthia goedartella. Next base: position 24,648,779 of record OX463812.1, on the reverse strand, counting down.
ACCCTGCCCTCACCCTTAACTCACAGAGGTGAGAGAAAAACGTTTATGATTGGCATCATATATATATGATTATGTCATAGGGGCCTTAGACCGCCAAAGCTATGTTATGCGATCCTGACAGCTCAAAACCCACAGATATCGAGAGATAGGCCCTTGGCGCTAAGCTTTTATCGGAACCAGTGTCGCCGAAAACTAAGAGCACGCATACATTTACACCACTCGTACATCAATTCATCCGCTTTTATTGGTCAGTGCAATGTCATGCACCTATCGTCCGAACACACCCACACTACCGCAGGTATACTAGCTAGTCGAGCTAGTGTTGGGACAATGCAAGGACAGCGTGTATCATCGATCGATTATAATTTATAGACACTGGTATAGATAGTCGTTTACAATGCCGGGTTCTATAAATAAAATAGTTAATTGTTTGTAAATACGACATATTTATAGGACATACGAGACCCCTTTGCCTCTCTTCTTTTTTTCAACAGAATCCTTACAGCTAGAAAGAGAGGCAAAGAGGTTTCTGAAGGTAGAATAACTGTGAACTCTTCGGACCTGACTGAAAGCATCGGAATTTCCGATCAATACTTATAACACCCCATTATCCTTCGTCGGGCGAGGTTTTAAACAAACTTAAAATCTAAACTGCCTGTTTGGCAATCATTGGAATAACTAACAATAAACTTACGTATTATGAGCAATAAAATAACTATATTATTACATTAACTATATTAGTAATTGCGGAATGATAAAATCTATCGATTCAAAAACATAATTCTCCTATCACTATCCCCATCACTATATGTCGTCTCTGTGTGCGTGTAACAGTTCGCCTCCGTATCACGATGCATCTTTGCTTTCGTACTTAGATAAGTGTGAAATATTCATTGCGTGTTAGCTTGGCAATAAATAGTGAAATTAAGATACAAAACAAGCAATGTATAGTATACTTAGCGAGAACAACATGACATTGTCACTTTAATGTCAATTCGTGACGAATTTTCCGCCAATGATTTATTTTCGTAATAATGTTTATTTCTTGTGTTTTACAAGAGACTTACAAGTGATATGTGACACCGGCGTTCTTGGAGTTCACAATCTCGCTTCTATTTTTACACGTGAGTATTGCACAGGTCGGCATTTTCGAAAAACAACTGAAATAAATTCGTCACTGCGGTCGCCCGGTGACTACCGAGAATTTTTAGTATCTAACCTGTCGGAGCTACATTTGTTCGCACGTGCCACGCCCCTCAACCTATCTGTCGATATCTGTGTCAAAACCCATACATTTTTGACATCTGCAATGAAAAATATTGCATATGTACACATTAAGGAACTGTCATAATCGCATTCTAAAAACGGCCAAAGTTTAGCTATTATTATGCAGCTTCATCAATAGTATTATTATTAGTATCCTCCACAAGTGAGCTCCGTAGTCTAGCGGGTAGCACGCTTGCATCTCACGAAGGAGATGCTCGTTCGAATCCAGGTGCTGACCATGTACCAGTGAGATAAGTAATTTATCTGAAATTCTAACGGTGATGAAAAATATCGTGAGAAAACCTTCATTACTCGGTAGCCACAGCGATGGGCCAGCCCCCTGTCAGGCAAAATAACAAACTGGCAACCTAATGTTGAACATGTTAGAACAACAAAAATACTTAAAACAAAAAAAGTGTTTTTGCTGATCCTTTTTTGCTGTGAAAATCAGTTTTTTGATGTGCGATTAAATACTTGCCTTTTTATGAGCCCTAGTAGCCGGAGCTAAGGCGATTTCGATATAATAATGTGAAATAGGTCACTGTCGTAGCGAAGTTATGTAAACATAACCTCAAAAATGTAGTTATTGAAAAATGAGGTTATAAAAAGTTAATATTCTCAACAATGGTTCATTACCTTGTAATGGGACTAGTGTCAGGGGGATGTGGGACCCCATCCCCCCCCAAGACGATTTTGAAATAATAATGCGAAATTGGTTACTTCGTAGCAAACTTATGTAAACATAACCTCAAAAATGAGGTTACAAAAAGTTATTTTTTTCAAGAACGGTGCATTACCTTGTAATGGGTATAGCGTCATGGGGATGGGAGGATCCCCCCAAGGCGATTTCGAAATAATAATGCGAAATTGGTCACTTTCGTAACAAAACTGAAAACTCAACAACAAACAAATCCGACCCAGCCAAATGAACAGAATTTCAAACGTCACTCAGTCAAGTCACCGAGAAAACAACATGAAAATAAACATAACTTTATTTAGGAAAAAGATATACAATTACAATGTTCACTACTCCCTAAAAAAGGGCAAGCCCTGTGGCATAGGATGAGCAGTTACTTCCCAATAGGTGGCACAACAAAGTTAACTGCCAGCGTCATCGAACTGCTGACCGCCGACGGCGGCGGCGGCGTTATTCTATTGTCTGTCTGTGCAGTGTGGGCCGTATAATATAACCCGGCTGAGTAAAAGGTCACCTCGCTGTCATGCAAATAGCGCCGTAGTGACGACACCTTTACTCGTCCGGATTAGATGTTAAAATGACTTACACAGCGCCATCTATCGGTATTTTCTGAGAAAAAACCTCATTAATGGATCCCGCTCGTAGCGGTGTGACGTATATCTTCATATGTCACACCGACTCAAACCCCAGTAGAGTTTGCATACCTTTAATGGTAAAAAGGGATAACATGCTATTTACTTACCCGACGGAGACATTGAAGGTTTCAAAAACCATATCTAAGTCGCAAGTATACTTGAGATGGGCTTCTATAGTCAAGCCGTCTCAAACTTCAACAAAAGCCCCTAGCAGGCCTTTAAACTACAGAGGGATTTACTAAACTAAACGACAGCCCGCGCCGGCAGCTCCGGCGCAGAGGCAGCCGCCGAAACAGATGACGATCGCAGAGGCACCCTGCTGCCTACAAGACATTCGAACGTCAGCCACAACAACGCTACAGGCGTAAGACACGGTAAAACCCACAGGCCTGTTGTATATCATGTAGGTAGTTGACAATAAAGTCAGTCGTCATCCAGCTTGCGTGTGCGTTTCACGTCATGGTGACAGCGGTGGCTTTTATTCGTGTTTGTTTTGGCAAATAGTGCAAATAACCCAGTAATAATAGTTGCTTACTGTTTCTAGATTCTTGATAATTGAAATAATAGTGATGGAGCACGCAAGACCACCGGCAGACCTCATATTGGAGGGTGGTCCAGCAAGTCGCGCCGACGCGTGGCGAAAATGGCAGCGCCAGTTCAAGATATTTCTCAAGGCTTCCGGAATTCACAAAGAAACATCAGATGTCCAGGCTAGTTTACTTGTCAACCTAATTGGGCCTGAGGGATATGATATTTATTCAACGTTCCGGTTCACGAAAGAGGAAGAACGCGACGATGTTAACAAAATCATTGCGAAATACGACGAACATTTCAATACCAAGCCGAACACAACCATGGCCAGGTTCAAATTTTTCACCAGAAATCAAGAGAAAGGTGAAAGTGTCGACGACTATGTTACTGCGCTAAAACTACTCAGCCAGTACTGTGAATTCGGTGTGTTGGAAGACGGTTTGGTAAAAGATCGCATCGTCTTTGGTATCCTGAACTGTTCAGTACGAGATAGACTTCTCAGAACTGACGATCTGACCTTAGAGAAAGCAATGAAGATTTGTCAAGCTAGTGAAATGTCATCGGAGGAGAATAAGCAAATCGAAGTTGTGAAGGGCGGCGGCGGCGGCGGTGAGTCTCGTCGGCGATGGCCGTGGACGCGGTGTACGGTGCAGGGGCGTCGCGACGCGGTAGCGGCAGGTGGAGCGCGCGCGGGGCGGGGGCGCCGTCGCGGCCCGGTCACCGCGGCGCGACGAGGCTGGCTCGGCAGGCGGGTGCTGTGCTGATTGTGGCGGCTCAAGGTGTGATGACAGGCAACGGTGCCCAGCCAGATCTGCTAAGTGTTTTGTGTGTGATAGGCGTGGCCATTACAAAATTATGTGTCCAGAGCGTAACGGTAAAAAGGTCCATGAAATATCTGAAGACGACGACAGTTTATTTTACGTGTCCACCATTGACGAAGGCGGAAAGGGACAGAACAATAGTAGTAAGTGGTATGAGCACAGAGGTCATTGTATCTAGCTAAGAATGGTTCAAAAATTAATTTTAAATTAGACACGGGCTCTGACTTAAATGTAATTTCAATGTCAACATATATAAGTTTGGGTTTTACTTCAAGTGACATTAAAAGGAGGTGTATTAAAGCACAGCCATTTTGTGATAATTATATCCCAATAGAAGGGACTTGTGATATTTGTTGCATGTATAAAAAAAAATGTACCAAATTACATTTGTTATTACAACAAACGATTGTCAAAGCGTCTTAGGGAAGTATACATGTGAGGAGTTAGACCTAGTTAAACGAGTGTTATCTTTAGCGATAGATGAATATGAAGACTTGTTTACGGGGCTAGGTAAATTAGCCGGTTCACATAGAATAGTGTTGGAACAAGATGCGAGCCCGACCGTATGTCCTGTCAGAAAAATACCTATCGGTGTTAGGGATAAACTATTTGAAACATTAAATAGTATGTTGCGGATGGGTGTCATTCGCAAGGTTTCGCACCCTACACCATGGGTAAACGCGATCGTGTTGGCGGCTAAGAAGAATGGCGAGTTGCGCGTGTGCCTCGATCCCCGACCATTGAAGCGAGTTATACGGCGAGCGCACTACCCGCCGACACTCACAGAGATCGCGACTAAGCTGCATGGAGCTCGTTTCTTCAGTAAGATGTACGCCAGGTCAGGCTTCTGGATGATCAGCATCGACCAAGAGAGTGCGGACTTATGCACATTCGGAACACCTTTTGGTAGGTACCAGTTTTTGCGTTTGCCGTACGGCATAAATTCTGCATCGGAAGTATTCCATGCCAAAGTTAGGCAACTGCTGGAGGACCTCGACGGTGTGGACTCCTTCGTCGACGACATTATCTGCTGGGGCTCGACGAGAGAAGAACATGATACGAGGCTGAGGTGTTTAATGGACAGAGCGCGGGAAGTAGGCATCAAATTCAATCGCGACAAATGTGAATTTTGTGTGCGAAAGGTAACGTATTTAGGGCACACCTTTAGCGAGAATGGCATGCAAATTGATAAGCAGAAGCTTAAGGCCATAGACGAGATGCCCACACCCAATGACAGGACCTCGTTGGAAAGGTTTCTGGCTATGGTGAACTATCTGTCGAAATTTATTCCCAACTATTCGGAGACAGTGGCTTCACTTAGGTGTTTGCTGAAGAAGGAGGTCACGTGGTGCTGGGACGCTGGGCACGAGGCGGTGGTGAGGTCGCTGAAGCAGGCGCTGTGTAGCGCGCCGGTGCTGGCGCTATACTCGAGCTCGGCGCCGGTGCTGCTGTCGGTGGACGCAAGCTCGCACGCGCTGGGCGCGGTGCTGCTGCAGGGCGGGCGGCCGGTCGAGTTCGCCTCGCTCACGCTCACTCCAGCGCAGACCAGGTATGCTCAGATTGAAAAGGAACTGCTCGCGATCGATTTTGACGACCCGAATGGCCGAGTCGGCAGTGACGCTGCCTACGAAACCAAGGGTCCCGGGTTCGAATCCCGGTGGGGGCAAATGTTTGTTTGATGAGAACGGATGTTTGTACCCCAGTCATGGTTGTTTATCTATCTAAGTATAATATTTCTCTATATAAGTATATATATCGTTGTCTAGTACCCAAGATACAGGGAATCCTAGTTTGGGGCTAGATCAATGTGTGTAAAAGGTGTCCAAGGTATTATTATTATTATTATCGTGTTCGCGCTCGAGCGTTTCCATCAATATGTATTCGGCAGATCTGACGTCACAGTGGAAACGGATCATAAGCCATTAGAGTCGCTGTTTCTCAAGTCGCTCAATTCCGTGCCATCGCGACTCCAGAGAATGATGCTTCGCATACAGTGCTACCAGTTTAAAGCAGTATGCAAACCGGGAAAGTATATGTTTGTGGCGGACACTTTATCCCGGGCGGCATTACCGCAGACAATGCACGAAAAAGTCACTAATGAGCTAGAAGAGCAGTCGTGTTTTGTTATAGAGAACGTGCGATTCAGTAGTGATAGGTTGCAGTCGATAAGGCAGGCTACACTCGACGATGAAGAGTATCAGGTAATTGTAGATTACATTTTAGGTGGCTGGCCGCACAACAAGTGCGATACGGACGCAAGGACTCCCTGTGCGCTCACACTGGGCGCACAGGGAGTCCCTGGAATACATAGACGGTGTGCTATTCAAGGACAACCTTGTGTATATTCCACGCTCACTCAGGAGAGACATGATCGCGCGTGTCCACGATGGTCACCTTGGCATTGACCGGTGCAAGCGACGCGCGCGTGACGTCATGTTCTGGTGTGGCATGTCACGAGACGTGGAGCGAGCGGTGCGCGCGTGCAGGGTATGCTCGGAAGAAGCCGCGCGACCAGCCAGGGAAACGATGATCACTCATACCGTGCCGAATATACCGTGGGCGAAACTAGGCTCGGATATATTTGAGCATTCGCGAAAAAAGTATCTTATACTGGTTGACTATTTTTCAAATTATATTGAAGTCAACCAGCTAAGTAGCATAGGGTCGCGGGCAGTTATATATGCAATGAAGGAACAGTTTGCCCGGCACGGAATTCCAGCGGAAGTACTGACAGATAATGGGCCGGCATATGCGTCCAAAGAGTTCGAAAACTTTACCAAAGAATGGGGTTTCAAAAACACAACAAGCTCGCCTAATTACCCGCAATCCAACGGGTTGAGTGAAAGGTCAGTAAGGACAGTAAAACACATAATCAAGAAGGCAGGGACAGACTATCATTTCGGATTGTTGAATCTGAGGTCCACCCCGAGAGATGGTATAGGGTCTCCGTCTCAGTTGCTGATGGGGCGCAAGCATTAACACCCGGCTGCCGGTGCACGAGGCGAGGCTGCAGCCGCAGCGCGACAACTCGCGCGACCACACGCGCATCACGTGCGACCGCGAGCGCAGCAAGGGCTTCTACGACGCGCATGCGCGGGACCTGCCCGCACTGCAGGGGGGCGATGACGTGATCGTGGTGGACGGAGACAAAAGGCGCAGTATGCGCGTGCAGGCGAAAGCGGTACAGCCGAGGTCATACTTCCTGACTGACTCAACAGGTAGGCGCTATAGGAGTAATAGAAGACATTTAATTAAAGTTGAAGAGATCGCAGCTGAGCAATCGCCGTCAGTATCAACTCCCTCTGCATCCAACCACGAGAGAACGGAGACCGGTGAGTATCAATCCGACAGCGACAGTAACAGTAGCCAAGAGTGGTTCTCGGACGCGACGACGCGAAGGTGGAGACGCACTCACGTACGTGGGGAGGCGACTCGATCTCACCTATGAACCGAGTGAGATGGCGGATAGCATCACAGATGAGTCGCGTGCAAGTCTAGGTACCGCCGGAGAGGTAGTGACGCCGAGGTCAATGACACCCCCCCACTGCATTCCGAGATTGATAATGATAACCAACCACGAGTTAGGCGAGTAGCAGCGGAAAAGGTTCGCATTGGAATAGCAAAGAATAACAAAAAAATGGTGTAAAAGTAACATAAAATGCTCTTGTTTTGTTGTGTAAATTAGTGTGATTTTTAGAAAATATGTTATTCTTATTCTCACTTAAGTTTTGTTTCCAACAATATAAATAACTAGGTGTTGAAATATCAAGTTAAACAGACAATAAAAAAAAAATAGGTACTACATAAATGGTTTTCAGATAGGGTGATGGTAATAGGCTTAGCTTATATTTGTTTTATTTAAGTCTATTCTCAATTATTTTATAAGGGGAAAGATGTTGTATATCATGTAGGTAGTTGACAATAAAGTCAGTCGTCATCCAGCTTGCGTGTGCGTTTCACTTCAAGGCCGACTTTCTCATTTTTATAAACAATGGACTATGCTTACAGATAACCCAGTTTTTCTATCCTGGATTGCAGGTTATGAAATTGTAAGTATTAAGTATCTAGTTCCGTTTTTACTAACCACTATTCCAGCAGGACCAACTGCGCCGTTTTCACTAAAATACTGAAACTAGTTGCTAAACTTCTTCGTCCCATGGGATATTTATCTACCTTTTTTTTAGTAGTAGACTACAATTGGTAGGTCACTCTTACGAAGAATAATACAAAATGTATATTAGAATCTCTAGGAATTATGATTAATACAGAAAAGAGCTCAAAGGAACCAAGCAGAACCTGTTAATTCTTAGGGAACATTATGGACACGACGAAGTTAGAAGGGATGTTTCCTGAAATGAAAAGGTAAAAAAAAAACAAGAAAGAAAATTAAAATTAAATATGGATGTAAAATCAGAGATTTCCCTCATTTTTTAGGTTTACTTCAGCATATGAGGCAAGAGAGTACCGCTGGCTATATACAAAGGACTAAGAGCGATGTAAATATCTCAACTTAAAAGATGACGAAAATGACGATAACTTTACGAAGATACCTAAATCTTTAGGTCCTACTTTTAACTGGTGGTTAGATAATATCGATAAGTCTCTATGGAAAATAAAAGGTGATCAATATGCTATGGTGATATACACTGATGTCTAAACAACGAGATGGGAAGCCGCGTGTGGGGGCAATATGGCCAGTGGCCTTTGGGATGAACACAAACGTACTCTACGTATCAATTACCTTGAGATATTGGCTGCCTTCCTAGGTCTTAATTTTTTTGCACAAAACATACATAACTGCCCGATATTATTGCGTGTTCATAACACAACCACAATATTTAATATTAATAGACAAGGGCGGGTTGCAGTTCCCGCAGTTGACATATACAAAACAAATATTACAAAACAGCTGTGGCAGTGGTACAAAACACACAATATAATCGCAGATGAGGAATTACATGCCGACAAATAATAAACCACTTTAGATTGATATTTTTGCTAGTCGAATCAACCATAAATACGTTTCATGGCATAGCGTGGCATGGCATAATCAATGCGTTTACGCTGCCGTGGACCAACTTATTTTTTATGCGTTCCCGCCAATATCAGTTCTCTTAAAAACACTACGCAAGATATTTATTAACAGAGCAACAGGAATTGTTGTTGATCAAAAATGCCACACACAACCCACTTTTAAAAAGCCTTTTACATCTAATAATTTTCCTTTTATGACTGTTCTGGCTTGGTCGTGCTGGTCATGCGGGTGTTACGGGGAACGAGGTGGCAGATTCTTGTGCAAAGAATGCTGTTGTATTTGGCAGTCCTGAACATTTCCATAATTTCAGTTCAGATATCCATATCAAAATTCATTTATATCCTAGAACGATTCCTGGCAAGATTGCCGTCAAGTCAAAGGTAGATATTATGAAGATATCCAGAATTCAGTCCCGCCGAAACCCGGGGTTTTCAAATTCTGCGTCACGGATTAACATTATCTTTGCGTACAACCTCTTCGATTGTCGACTCCGTTTGTGTCATGCCTGCACTCCGGTGCATCTCGCTAAAATAAGGGTCAGGGACAACTCGCTTTGTGAGTGTGGTCTTTCGCAGGGTTCTGCTGACCACAACTTTTTAGGGTTCCGTACCCGAAGTGTGCCAAACGAGACCGTATTACTAAGCCTCCGCTGTCCGTCCGTCCGTCCGTCTGTCACCAGGCTGTATCTCATGAACATTGATAGTTAGACGGATGAAATTTTCACAGATGATGTCTTTCTGTTGCCGCTATAACAACAAATACTAAAAAACAGAATAAATACATATTTCAGGGTGCTTCCATACAACAATTATTTCAATAGAACATACAAACTTATGAATGCACCTTTACGTACATGGAGTGTGAAAGTAGCCGCACCAATTACTTTGTAAAGAACATTTTTCTATGTAAAATCCAAACTATTCACTCCACACCATCCCTACCATTGTACGGTGGTATGGAACCCTTCGTGCTCACACTTCATTGGCTATTGAATGTCGTAATCTTAAAGATTCTTTATACAATTATCTTCCGCCGTATATTCCTAGACCTACCAATTTGAAAACCCTATTATCATGTGTCATTCATCCAAATCTTGTGCAATCACATTAATGTAAACAACATCAAACTTTAACAGTACATAGTTGTATTTGTTGGAGTCTAACTAAACTAACATTATTGAATTTTTAAGTATCTAAATTCCAAATTCCAAATTATTTATTGCAACATTGAGGTTTTACAGTTCTTAAAGTTAGAAGGTCCCGACAATGAACCCTGTAAGGGCACTGCAAATTCTTACAAACTAACTTCTATCTATCTATTGTGTTTTCCTGTTTTTTCTAGATACCGGAAAACCTGTGATTTGGATCGAAACATATTAAATTAGACATTGGCTGAATCATCAAACCGATGGAAGCCACTGTATAAGAAATTGATTGATGAGTTTTGTTTGTATTAATTTATTTTAATGATCTTAATAAATAGCCTTCGAACTGTGAATTATCTGCTTGTTACTTCGACTCCGAACTTCGTATACCTGATTGACCCTTGCTTGCCCATTGAACCGATTTTTCTCCCTCCGACGACTCTGGCCCGTAAGTTGGACAATTCGCTTGTTTGCCATGAACAAAAACTATGGTGCGTGGTCTCTCGCAGACCTGAAAAGCGAGCTGACGGTAAAACTTATATTTTCATACTCAACAAACATCATTGTCAGTATTTCTCCTGCTTTTTGGACAAATGCCTCTTCCTGTGCACTCCACAACCCTACCTACCATGCACATTTATACTATAAATCAAGTTTGATGGTGCATGCTTGTTATGTATTTCTCTTCGAAGACGCTACACTGAAACCGAAGAGGCGTTTTATATTGACAAAAGTAAGTTTTATGTTTTTTAGCAACAACAATATCACCGAGGAAATGTCATATTTTTTTGATGTTGAGTATGAAAATATAAGTTTTACCGTCAGCTCGCTTTTCAGGTCTGCGAGAGACCACGCACCATAGTTTTTATTCATGGCAAACAAGCAAATTGTCCAACTTATAGGCCAGAGTCGTTGGAGGGAGAAAAATCGGTTCAATGGGCAAGCAAGGGTCAATCAGGTAAACGAAGTTCGGAGTCGAAGTAACAAGCAGATAATTTACAGTTCGAAGGCTATTGATTAAGATCATAAAGAAAATTAATACAAACAAAACTCATCAATCAACTTCTTATACATTGGCTTCCATCGGTTTGATGATTCAGCCAATGTCTAGTTTCAGAAATAACACAGTTTTACATGAAATATGTTTCGTTCCAAATCACAGGTTTTCCGGTATCTAGAAAAAACAGGAAAACACAATAGATACATAAAAATTCAATAATGTTTGTTTTAGACATTTTGTATTATTCTTCGTAAGAGTGACCTACCAATTGTAGTCTACTACTAAATAAAAGGTAGATAAATATCCCATGGGACGAAGAAGTTTAGCAACTAGTTTGAGTATTTTAGTGAAAATGGCGCAGTTGGTCCTGCTGGAATAGTGGTTAGTAATAACGGAACTAGATAATACTTACAATTTCATAACCTGCAATCCAGGATAGAATAACTGGGTTATCTGTAAGCATAGTCCATTGTTTATAAAAATGAGAAAGTCGGCCTGTGGGTTTTACCGTGTCTTACGCCTGTAGCGTTGTTGTGGCTGACGTTCGAATGTCTTGTAGGCAGCAGGGTGCCTCTGCGATCCTGATCTGTGTCGGCAGCTGCCTCTGCGCGGGAGCTGCCGGCGCAGGCTGTCGTTTAGTTTAGTATCTCCCTCTGTAGTTTAAAGGCCTGCTAGGGGCTTTTGTTGAAGTTTGAGGCGGCTTGAATATAGAAGCCCATCTCAAGTATACTTGCGATTTAGATATGGTTTTTGGAACCTTCAATGTCTCCGTCAGGTAAGTAAATAGCATACTATCCCTTTTTACCATTGAAAGTATGAAAAATCTACTGGGGTTTGAGTCGGTGTGACATATGAAGTCACACAAATACATGAGTAGCGGGGGCTATCTGCCCCCTAACATGCCGCTGTCATGCCCGTTGACTATGAGCTGATGTCCGCTCATAAAATCGGGTAAGCAGGCAAACTCCTCCCATATATATCATATACACATACATAGGGCGCACTGTAAGTTTCCGGAACTGGCCACTTACATAAACAATATTTAAAAATGTATTGCAACATTTGAAAATAGAACTCTTTGGCTGTAGAATGCAGTTTGTTTCATCTGACTGTCTTTTGTTTTTACCTTGTGGCGCCATTTAAAAAATTGTGTGTCTGCATCAACATGGATTTAACTCGGGAAAATTTTCGTAGTATGATTTTCTACGATTTTAAGTGTAATTTGACAGCTCAACAGAGCATCGCTCGGCTTGAAACAGCTTTTGGCAATGAAGCACCATGCAAGACAACTGTTTATAGCTGGTTTGCAGAATTCAAGCGTGGTCGTATCAATCTCAGTGACGAATCTCGCGATGGTCGGCCGTCCACCGCTGTGACCAACAAAAACATCGATGCTGTGCGCCGTATGATTGAAACAGACAGGCATGTGACCTACCATGAAATTCGCGCATCCTTAGAAATAGGCATGAGTCAAATACAATTAATCCTACACAAACATTTGGGTGTGAGAAAGCTGTGCTCGCGGTGGATCCCACACAACTTGACCGAGGCTCAAAAAACGGACCGCGTCACTTGGTGCAGTGCCATGCTTACCAGATTCAACGAAGGTGCGTCAAATTTGGTGTGGGACATAGTAACAGGTGACGAAACATGGATTTATTGCTACGATCCCAAAACAAAGCAGCAATCGAGGGTATGGGTCTTTCAAGATGAGCCGAAACCAACCAAAGTGGCGCGCGTGAAAAGTGCATCTAAGCGGATGATTGCTTCTTTTTTTAATAAAACTGGACACGTGGCTACTGTTGCTTTAGAGAATCGTCGTACAGTGAATAGTGACTGGTACACGACCATTTGTTTGCCGGAAGTTAATGACGAACTCCGTAAAAATAACCGTAAACGCCGTATCATCCTGCACCACGACAAAGCTAGTTCTCACACGGCCAGACAGACAAACGACTTTTTGAAGGCGAAAAATGTAGAACTCATGAGTCATCCTGCATACAGTCCCGACCTGGCACCTTGTGACTTTTTTCTGTTCCCAAAAATTAAGAACCAATTACGCAGTCAACGATTTTCATCACCAGAAGAGGCTGTCGAGGAGTATGAAAAACACGTTTCAGAGGTCACCACAGAGGAGTGGCACAAAAGTTTTCAAAACTGGTTTCATCGAATGAAAAAGTGCATAGACGCCAAGGGAGATTATTTTGAAAAACAATAAATTAATTTTGTACCTTTAATAGTATTTTTTCATATTCATTCCGGAAACTTACAGTGCGCCCCACGTATATTTCGCCCAAAAGGGCAAATTGCAGGTAGAAAGCCTTCAGCATATACCGAGGCCATGGCTCACAGTTAATTCTTAGTAAGACAACTGTAAACACAAAGGGGTTGTTTTAGTCCGTATACCACGCGAGCTGATGCCCGCTCAATATGTGGGGACCCGGACATAGCAGGGAGGTCTGACTCCTGGGCATGGGTAATTCCATTTTTTTCTCCTCCAACAAAAAAAAAAAACGCAACGGCGGTGGCGGCATGACGCACGCTTTTACCGCCGAAACGCCTGTACGGTATGAAGCGCCATCTGTTAACATCTGACAGACCCATACCAGAACAATCCAACAATATTTTTTCATTCCGAATGAAAATTCGGAAAAGTAAGTTTTGCTCCAGGACGAGAAGGAGCAAAATGCTACTTTTCTGTTTAAGCTACTTATTTAATTTATTCATCGGCATGTAGCATTTAGTCTATGTGCCAATTGAACACAGATGTTAATAAAATAATCAATTCGAATTAGAATATAGAATAGAAACTTTATTTGCTTATCATGGTGTACATAAGGTGTCTTAAATATCTAATGTTAGTTTCACATGATATAACCATAGGTATGCAAATTACATTTTAGTACACAAATAATTACAAGTCAAATGTAGGTTAATAAAATATGATTGTAATGTCAGTCCATAATAAAATTAAATTATTTATTATTCTCATGTGTAAGTCAAGTATTCGTTGACTGAATAAAAATTGCATTAACGAGCAGAGTTTTTAATTTATTTTTAAGGGCATGTAAATGCTCGGTTTCTCTAACATTTTGCGGAAGCTTGTTAAATATTCGGGTTGACATATTGAATATACTCTTGCCATAGTAAGCACTTCCATGTTGTTCAGCACAGAGCTTATTTGCATGACGTTTGCTTTCTAACGTTTTATAGAGGTGTAAATTACTCTTTACAAATACACATGTTTCATATATATATAGACACGGCAAGGTCAGAAGTTTAAGTTTATTAAAAATGGGCTTGCAGCTATCCGTAGGGACAAGTTTACACACTGCCCTTATACACTTCCACCTGCCCCAATACCCAAACGTCGTCCCGGCGCCGGCGTCAAGAAGGCTGAGGTGACTGCAATCAAGAAATAATTCGTCGGCGACGCGGTCTCCTTACCACACTTCGCATTTTGGTCGGGTTACACACAAGTCGATTTTATTTTCGCGTGGGTATGAATTTTTGTACTTTTCTCCTTACAACCCTCGATTCTCATAGTTAAATTATATTTTTTCGCTTCATGGTCTGTTAAAATTTTATACCTAATGTCATCATCTGTCAATCTGTTGTTGACACAAACATGTCCACAGAACACACTTGTTTTTTTTTTTTTTTTTTTTTTTCTCTATTTTTGCGTTTCACCTTTGCATGTTTTGATCCAAGTATTGTAACATTGAATTTTTGTCATGCATATATTTTGTTTTGTGTTTGATAATGATGATTATAAGTTAAGATTATGTTATGACCCAGCATTACGTATTTGTCTCGAAAATTGTGTTACTGTTAATTCTCCATCTATGTGCCTAGTTTATTCCTCTCCAAGCAGACCCAGTGTAGGACGGGTTCAGGCAAGTAACTTGGTGTGATTAAGATAGTAGATATTTTATATATTTATAATTAAGTAAAAACAAGCATATATATTTGTATTTATAAGTATTAATATTATATTTTAAACTATTATATATGGATAGCATACGTAATATTTTTGACAACTGTATTTTATCATATCAAGCGATGATTATACAAATGTGGCGAACGACACCTCCATTGTGGAGGAATCGTTATCGGCCAAACTCTCGACTGTCTTTGGGGGCCTGGAAAATAATCTTAACCTCGTTCATATAAATGCCCAGAGCATCCACTCCAGTTACCTGGACCTACTTGAGGCGTTTAGTGGCAAACATGTGGATGGAATTCTTATATCAGAATCGTTTCTCAAACCGTCCCTTCCATCCACCATGTACTCATTGCCTGATTTCCGGCTCTATCGGAACGACAGAGTTGGGAAGGCAGGTGATGGTGTAGCCATTTACCTCCGCTCCGACATTCCTTGTAGAGTTGTAAGTGCTTCCCCGAATGTGTACTCTGAGTCGGCAGAACATCTTTTCCTTGAAAGCTGTCTTCACCATAATAAAGTTCTGCTCGGTGTTCTCTACAGTCCCTCTCTTCACATTGATTACTTCGATACATTCGAGTCTCTGCTCAATGAGCTGACTCCTCTTTATGATAACACTCTCATCCTCGGCGATTTTAATACTTGTCTTATTAAGAATGACTCTCGCTCTGCCCAACTCCAGACCATTATCAATTCTTTCAATTTGCATATTCTTCCTCTCAACGCTACTCATTTTCAGCCCCATTGCACTCCATCTCTTCTCGATATCATGATAACCTCTAATGTAGACAAAGTTGCTGCCCATGGTCAATTTAACTCTCCTTTCTCTTTCCATGACCTAGTTTATCTATCGTACAAGGTTAGGCCTCCTAAAAGCAGAGGTAAATTCATTTTTGCTCGTAGTTTTAGGGGTATAGACCCTATTGTCCTAAAGTCTGATGCCGCCTCGATTGATTGGTCGTCTATCATCACTAGTGAGACCGTTGACGACAAGATTCACCACTTCAACACAATTATTCTGGGACTCTACGACAAGCACGCACCAGTAAAAAAGGTTCGAGTAAAACATCTCCCTGCGCCTTGGCTCTCTGATCCCATTAAGCGATTGATGGCAAAGAAGAACAGAGCCAAAAGCCTCTACAAAAAGGACCCCACTGATGAAAACTTTGCTGCCTTCAAATGTCTCCGCAATCGGTGCAACCATATGTGTCGCTCTGCCAAGCGCCGCCATATCTATGAGCGCATCGAAAATTATACCCCGGCTCAAGTGTGGAAGTTCCTTAGAACCCTTGGTGTTGGCAAGTCCCAGAATCAATTGGTTGGTGATGTCGATCTCAATGGTCTTAATAGTTTCTTCTCCGACTCTCCTGTTGTAATGAATCCCTCTGTTAAAGATGCCACCCTGCATTCTCTGCGCTCCAAGCCATCTCCCACCACCACCCCATTCGACTTCAGTCTTGTCGAAATTGACACGGTTAAGAAGGCAGTGCTTGCCATCTCCTCAAAAGCTGTAGGTGACGACAGTATCTTTGTTTTGTTTGTTTGAAAAACTTTAATTCATAAGAACTTAAAAACTACACTATACAGAGCACCCCAAACAGCATTGCTATTTCTCGGGGTAGGTATACACTCTTTTATAGATAATTATAAGTACCTAACAATACCAAAGCCAATAATTACAAAATGACAATGATGAGATTAGTTAACACTTATCTACACATTATAAAAATAAACAAAGCTAATCAACAAACAAATTAACGCTAAACAGTAGGTATTGTACTAAAGAGATGGTAATTAACGGTAGGTAATTAATTAATTCATTAGTAAGTTTAATTATTACAGTTTACAATTGTTCTAAGAAATGATTTTTAAGCAACTTTTTCATCTTTACTTTATATGGTATGACACTTTTAGTTACATCACTCATTCTATAGAAAATTATAGGTACTATATATTGTTTTGTTCTTTTCCCATAATTTTTATTTACTTTAGGTACAAAAAACTTTGCCTTGCTTGCTTGCCTAGTTTTTATCTTGCCTATGAATTGTGTTTTATATGTAGTTGACCAATACTCCTCTTTCGCTATTTCAAAAAGGTATTTTTTATCTACTGGTAATATCTTACAATGTTTAAATAGGCCTTCATAATTATCTCTAAACTTATTTTTAATGTGTTTATCAACTAACAGTTTTAGAAAGCGGAGTTGAAGTTGTTTTATTTTGTTTATGTACGTTTTAAAAGATGAGCCATAAATAACAATGCCATATGATATCAACGAGTCTACCAAGGCAAAGTATAGACAATAAAGGATTGATCGGGGTACAAAATATTTTAATTGGTTAAATTTCCTTAATAATATTCTTAATTTATCAGTTAGACAGCAAATATGTTTTTTAAAGTTAAAGTTACTATCTATAATAATGCCAAGATATTTACATTCATAAACTTGAGTAATCGAGGGACATTTACAGTTCAAATGATTCATGTGGAGACAATCATAGCTATGACCTTTAATTATTATTTTAGTGTTAGGGTCCTTTTTTTTGGGTAGAAGAAATACACATAATATTTGTATTTTTTACATTGAGTATGATGCCATTATCATGTGCCCAGCGAGTTATGTTGTCAAAATCGTCCTGTAAGCATTGCTGAATTACATTTTGATCCTTATGACTATATAAAAGACATGTGTCATCGGCAAACATATATATTTTACAATGGTTTATCACATTAGGCATGCTATTAACGTGCATAATATAACAGGCGGGACCGGTCACTGACCCGGTTGCCACACCATAACGGACGACCTCGCACCTTCCCGTGTAATTATTAACTTTAACTGTTAGTTTCCGTTGAGACAAATATTCTCTAAACCAAGCGTTCAGTTTGCCCCGAATTCCACAGGTCTCCATAGACTTCAGAAGGACATCATGATCTAGCGTATCAAATGCCTTCCTGAAGTCTACGAAGATAACACCGACATGATGTTTATTATTTAAATAATTATTTATATCATTAGCAAAATTAGACAATAGTGAGGACGTGCTTTTCCCTTTTTGGAATCCAAACTGGGAATGTGCGATGACGTCATGCTTAGATAAGAAACGATGGATTTGTCCAGTTAAGGCTTTTTCAATTATTTTATTGATACATGATAAGATCGCAATAGGCCGATAGTTCGTGGTTTCACTATGGCTACCACTTTTATAGATTGGTCTTACTATTGAAATTTTCAGATGGTCAGGATACTTACATTGTTGTACAAAAAGGTTTATCATTTTCGCAATTAATGGCCAAATAGCAGTCTTTATGTCTTTTAAATCAGATAGCCTTAGTTGGTCAAATCCAGGGGACATATGGATATCAAGTTGTTCTATGATTTTTATCACTTGAGAAGCGGTAACCCTAGTGAAGCCCATGGAAGCATTTACAGTCTTACTATATTTTTTTCTATTTAACAGCTTCGTGTTACAATTATGTTCTGCTTTCAATTGCACAAACTCCGTAGCAAAGGTGTGGGCAAAGTTAGCACATATAGACTGTATATCCAATTTGGTGCCCATATGTTGCATAATAACCTCATCTAAGGATTTCTTATTACGTCCTAACCAATTATTTATATGTTCCCATACTTTTTTACTGTTACCCTTACATTGTTTTAGTAATTCTTTCCTATGAAGGTTTTTAGACTTATTTAATAATTTAAAAGTTTTGTTACGGTATCTCGTATATTCTAATCTTTTGGCCATATCATTTGGACAACTTCTCCATTGTTTATACAGATTATCTTTATGAATAATACAGTTTCTTATATCTTTAGTTAGCCACGGACATGCATCCAATTTATTATTTCTAATTTTAATTGATTTTATGTTTTCGTTATATACAACTTCAAATATTTTACATATTTTTTCATACATTAATAAGGGGCATTGAAATTGTAGTAGTTCCGACCAGTCTGTATTTTTTAAATCTTGTTTTATAGAAGAGTTATCAAATATTAGTTTTGTCTTTTTAACTTGTTGTCTTATTGAGTTTATAGATAAACCTATGTATACAAGATGATGGTCAGAGGTACCACACCTAACTATGTTTGATTTAAAGTTATACAATTTATTTTGTCGTACTAGAATATGATCTAAGCATGATACAATTAATCGAGAGTCCCTAATTTCTTCTCTGGTCACTCCAAATATAGTGTTTAAGAGTCCACACTCGCTTAATGTGTCTTCGTACAACACTGTGTCCGTATGTCGTTTTATGAGCGTATTTATGTTTATGTCACCAATGATCACAAGGTCTCGGTCACGCGGGACCGAATTCACTACACTTGCGAGCTCACGTACAAACACTGGCACTTTAGACTGGGCTTTTACAGAAGTAGGCGGTCGATACACTGCTAGCAATTGCAGCCGCACACCGCGCACCTGCACAATGCCGGCCAGCGACTCGCACGACGTGAAGAAGGTAGATTCCCGCAGGAAGACGTGGTCCTCATGCACATACATCAATATGTCACCCCCTCGTTCCTTGTTCGCTGCATGCCGGGAGAACAGAAGTTCTCACGGCATGCAGCGAACATCTCGAACCCCGGCAGCTGGTACATAGATACCAGGTCCTTTTTAAGGTTAATTTCGGTGAAGATAAGTACATCTAGATGTATTAAGGCATCCCGTAGTTTAGTTATTATCTCAGTAAAGTTTTTCCTAAACGATCTTACATTTAAATGTGCGATATTAACATCTGTAGTTCTGTTATCAGATAAGACATTTATCCATGGTTTTGGGTTTTCATAGGTTTTGGTATGTTTTTCCTGCATATAATCATCTTGATCATTGAATTTTAGCGACTAAAGGTCACACATGTAGGCTTATGTAGTAGTGAGATAAGTAAGTAGGTATACATACTTCAAGATTTAGCAACAGCTTCTAGATCTGCTCGGGTGGTGATATTCAGCGTCCTCGAGTCATCCGTTTTTTTACATAGGATTCGCCCTTTCTTCACCCATACGTACTTGAAGATTCCTCGTAGGCTTTGCTTCACATTCCAAAGGAGCTCTCTATTGTACTTAGTGAGATCCTCGTTCACGTAGATAGGCGTGTCTTCAGGTTCACCCGGAAATAAGACCTTGTTGCTTCGGAGTAGGCCTCTCTTGCTCATCCACAGGTCTCGAGCACTCTCATGGCACAGGCGCACGATAATGGGCGGCGGGCGGCGGCCGGGCACGGCGCGCCCCACACGCCAGGCTTTCTCCACATCTTTTATATCTACTCCGAATTGCATGGCTACCTTCCCCACTGTTTCCTTTATATTTTCGTTCTCTTTTAAAATAACGCCAACCAGTTCTATGTTTTTACTTTTATCCTTTTGTTCTATAGCTTGTACTCTTTGCTCTAAGGCCTGGGTCAGTTTTTCAAAGTGTTTGCATCTGTTGGTTATATCATCTATTATATTTTGCTGTTTTTTCATTGCAGCAAGTATTTCATTTTGCTTCAGCAACATCTCATCATACTTTTCTGCGTAGAAACCAGTGTCCTCCTTGATTTTAAAAACTACCTCCATTTTTTCGTTTAAAGCGTGCAGCAATGACTCGACCGTTACATTTTTGGGATCAAGGTCCAGAAATACCTTTGGAGCTGGGCTTATGGTAGGAGTGTCTATTACACAGTTTTCACAAACACCACGGCTGACCTTGATGCATGTTTTGTGATAAACTTTAAGGCATTTTTTACATTTAAACTGCCCGTCTTTCGTAGACACATTTTTGCAACACTTCACACACTTATTAGGAGTATTGGACATTATCGCAGGTAAATACTTGTACTTTCACTTAATTTACAGTAGATAAACTGGTAATACACTTGAGAATAAGGTTATTTGAACGCGTCGGTTAAATTTATCAGCTATGGTATAGACGAACGTAGTACCGCGGCGAGTGCAACCGGACGACGATCTGGTCGAGAATGATAAACAGCATCCTTAATTTTCTCCTACCTGCCATTACACACATTGTTAACTTCTCTCTATCTCAGTGTTCTCTTCCTAATGTGTGGAAAAAGGCGTTAGTTATCCCTCTTCCCAAAACCTCAAATCCATCTTCATTTAAAGATTATCGTCCAATATCTATCCTGCCTTTCCTTTCCAAAGTCCTTGAATCGATTGTCCACACTCAACTCTCTTCCTATCTTTCCTCTAACAGGCTGTTGAATCAATTCCAGTCCGGATTCAGGCCGGGACATAGTACCGTCTCGGCCTTACTTAAAGTGACCGATGACATTGAATCGGCAATGGATATCAAGCAGATCACTGTGTTAGCGTTACTAGACTTTAGCAGTGCCTTTAACTGTGTTGATTTTGACATCCTCGGTGAGATACTGAAGTCCCTGAATGTCTGCTCGGACGCTGCCAGCTGGTTCGGCTCCTACCTGAGAGATCGTCAGCAGCGTAGTAGGACCGAGGAGACTTCCACGGAGTGGTGCGACCTTTCTTCTGGAGTTCCTCAGGGTGGTATTCTTTCCCCTCTTCTTTTCTCCGTCTTCATCAATTCCATTTCGGATGCCATTTCTTCTTCTTACCATCTTTATGCCGATGATCTGCAAATCTACCGCCATTTCTCTCCAAGTGATATGATTTCTTCTGTGGGTGCATTAAATGCCAATCTCGAGAACATCAGGGGCTGGGCTCTGTCTCATGGACTACTTGTCAATCCCAGTAAGTCGCAAGCCATGATTGTCGGCTCCAGACACTCCCATAGTGTGTTACAGCATCTGCCTCTTGTTCCTGTAACTTATGATGGAACCATATTTCCGTACAGTACTAAGGCAAAAAATCTAGAAGTTATCTTTGACAATCAGTTTTCATGGTCTGCTCACGTCTGCGAAGTTAGTAGACCAGTCTTTGCCACATTTCACTCCCTCAGACGCCTTCAAAACTTTCTGCCTCGTCATACTAAAATTACTCTGGCCCAGTCTCTTCTCCTTCCTCTCATTGATTACGCAGATGTCAGCTGGATCAGCGCGAATGAAGAGCAACTGAATAAACTCGAGCGACTTCAAAATCTCGGGATTCGGTTTGTCTTCGGACTGCGTAAGTATGACCATGTCTCCCAGTATCGTAGGGAACTGCAGTGGCTTCCAATTCGTCTTCGCCGGGATACCCATGTTCTCATTCTACTCTTCAATATTCTGCACAACCCTCGCTACCCCAGCTTCCTGCGTGATCGGTTTGATTTTCTTTCTTCGGATAGGTCTCGGAGATCAAACACTCGGTCGCTGCTTGCAACTCCTCAACACAACTCAGTCGCATATGGGCAAGGATTCAGGATCAGTGCTATCAGGCTCTGGAACAAGCTCCCCAGTGCCATCAGGGACAGTCCGTCACTTAACGTTTTTAAGATTCGCTTGAAAGATCATTACCTCTCTCTTCCATAGTATGTATATATAATTTGTATGTGTATGTTATGTATGTATATAACTTGTATGTGTATGATATGTATGTATGTATATTATATTATATAAATTAGGTGTAGTAGTAGTATTAGGTATATGTACCTACTTATATTATTATTGTGTATGAATTATTTTGTTGTGCAAATAGGTTTTACTCTCACAATCCACTTTCCTTTCCTATCTGGGTTTGCTGGTAGAAATCTCTTTTATAGAGATAAGCGCGCCTCTTGTACATATATCTTTCTTTGTATATCTCTGTATGTTTGTTTTGTGGAATAAAAGTATTCATTCATTCACTTCTTCTGTGCTTTAAATATTTTGTCATTGCCTGTGGCATTGTCCCAGAAAATTATCCGTATATACCGTATCTCAAGGAGGATTCAACAAAGCCGTGGTACGCGGCAATTACGGCATCAGTGTTTACAGTCTTGGCGAGCATGTACAGGGCATACGAAAACTGATTAAGTTGTTTTTGTTTTTTCTCGATATGCGTGTTCCAGGACATGTTGCGATCGATGTGTAAGCCTAAAAACTTAATAGTCTCTGTTTGTTCAATTTTTTTATCTAATTAATTTATATTCAATATCAATTCTTGTTTACGCCCTAATGCAAATGTCATCAATTTCGTTTTGTCAAGATTAATTATAAGATTATTTTTATCAAGCCATTCAACTATAAATTTCAAAGTATTATTTATGTCAATTTCATAGTTATCAAGATTTCCCCAAGAAATGTTACGGTACTGTCGTCGGCAAATAATACCATTGGGTATGGCTTTGGGGAAATCATTTATGTATATAATAAACAACAGGGGACCTAGTACACTCCCTTGAGGTACACCTTAATGAATATTTCTAATTTCAGAGCTGTATACAAGCTCTGTCTTTGTTTTTGGACATATTCTGTTAACTTGTGTTAATTGCGTGCGTTCGTATGGTATGATTCATCAGGTATGATTTAAGTAGGTTTTGTACATTACCTCGAATGCCATAACTGCTCAGTTTATTTAGCAAAGTGTTGTGATCCACATAGTCAAATGCCTTTGTAAGGTCTATGAATAATGATGTCACAGATGTACCTATAACAACATTTTTCATTATTTTTTGTAAAAAGTCATATACCGCCATATTAATATTTTTGTTTCTCCTATATCCCTTCTGTTCACTCGTCAATATTTTATTAAATTCTAGATAATGATAAGGTTGGCATAAATAACCTTTTCAAATATTTTTGAGAAAATAGGTATAAGAGTATCGGTCTATAGAAATTAATATTTTGCTTATCATCTTTTTTAAAGAGTGGCTTTACAACTGTCATTTTCAGACGTTTAGGAAAAATACCGTTTTCTATACTAATATTAACTATGTAGCTGATAACAGGCGCTATTATAGAACTTACAGCCTTAATAACTTAAGTCGAGATTCCATCATTGCCGGTACTACTTGTGTTTTTAAGAGATAGAATGTATTTCTGGATGTCTTAGGGGTTTGTCGGAGTCATGAACATAGATTTGCTTGAGTTAAATATCATAGATGTAGTCGAATTTCATCGTTATCGATTAAAAACGAACATGTTTCAAGTTTTAAATAATATTTAAAGAAAATGTCACAATAAATTATATGTTTTACTGAAATCAAATTTATCGATGACTGTTATTGTGATACAATAAATATTGATATCCGATACCATTATAATATTCGATTCGATTAAGTAGCACAGGAATATTTTATCTGTGGAGACCTTTCTCTAATCCTTCACAATCCTCCAATATAAAAAAAAAGTTTTGTTTTCGTTGTTCGATTACTGTAAAAGTGGTGAAAGTATAATTCAAAGTATAGTTATTTCATTATTTTTATAGCATTTTATTTAAATTTTCCTCGCAGTCGGTGTGAAAAGTTCTATGTGTCACTCAGGAGCACAATTATTTTCGTCATGGGCGTTAACGCTTGAATCCTTCGTTACGCTCAGGATTCTAACTTAGAATCCCTCGCCATGCTCAGGATTCTATCGAAGAATCCTTCGCTTCACTCTGGATTCAATGTACCACCCTCGCCGTAAATACATCATTTTGCTCCCTTGCGACACTTGCGACACAAATAAATATTCTGCCCTGTTAACCAGGCCAGAAATGTCATTGTTGTCCTGTTTATCAATTCATTGTTTCGGGGCCCCATTACAGACCATCTTTCGCCACATCTCCGAGCAGTGGGCGTGAAAAAAGCTTTTCGCGCCTAGGTTGTATCCTTCTCGTCTTTTCATTTTATTCCTAAAGTCGGAGAAAAGTGATTGAGTTGTTCAACTTATTTTGCTTTGGTTTAGAAAAAGATGTTAGAGCAAGTTTGGCAGTTTCAAAGCCAATTACGCTGTCATCCATCACGAAGATGGTCTCGGGTCTGATACATAATTCCATTTATAGCATTTTAAATAACCTCAGAGTGCTCTTTTAATGAAAAGTCCAAGAAATATGACGTTTATTTATGAATATTAAGGCGATAAA
The DNA here is from genome assembly GCA_949825045.1 of Argyresthia goedartella. Classification (NCBI taxonomy): domain Eukaryota; kingdom Metazoa; phylum Arthropoda; class Insecta; order Lepidoptera; family Argyresthiidae; genus Argyresthia; species Argyresthia goedartella. The sequence continues at coordinate 24,623,762 of OX463812.1, read as the reverse complement.
AAGTTTCGCAACGCGAGGATTCAAGCCAACAAATTTGATATACGAAACTGTTATTGATGACACTTATTCTTAGCATGGTAAAAGCTAGTTTTGTTTGGCGAGGTAGTAGAGGAAATTTGGTATGAGCTCGTTCTGAGCGTTGAGGAAGTTATGGCGGACTTATTACCTCAGATGCCGAGGTTAACCGACGGTTGTTTCAATAAATTTTCACTAATTATATCGGATGTACGGCAAAAAAGTTAAGCCGGGATATCCGAGGACCAATTTGCGTGAAACTTTAATGAGATATCTCATTGCGGATTTCGTATTTAATTTGCTTTCTTAAATCTTCAAAAACTAAATAGTTTATCGCGTTTAATGAATCTCCAAAGTGTCAAACGGGGTGGTGGAAACTAGCTCATTAATATTATAAAGGTTTTTACAGAAATATGTTGCCATGTAACTGTAAATAATATACAATTATTTTGCTAATTTGGATTTGGCTAATTCAGAAGAATATTCACTACGGAACTTTACTTTTCACGCTGCAAACCGATTGATCGCTCGGCCCGGAACGATAGAACTGGAAAAGTGCATCCCTGAGCCACCAACCAATCAATTTCTCTTACACTAGACACCCTTTCTTCCGAATCTAGGCCATCTATCCCTCGTCGCTGGATCGTGTATCCTACACCACATCCATTACGACCCATCAATCTCACACGCTCATCCACGCACACAGACAACTCCTGATGTCAATTGCTGAGGCCACAGATGCATGAAATACTGTGTGCATGCAAGAAAGGGTGAGATGAGGGTGAGGTTTCCATTTGATTTGGGAAAAAATTACGCTTGTAGCACGGTACACCTGAGAGTACGTAAAACTGCTACTGGATAGCTGTATGGTCAAAAGACTTTGCCCTGTTCAAATGGACGAACTATATATATTTTTTAAAACATGAAGTGGCGCTTGTTTTTTTCGGAGAATTTCGGACAAAAACAAAAGTGCTTCAATTAATTAAAATATCAGGATCTATTTTATTTGGTTACTTGGTTGTTGGAAAACATCGTGAGGAAACCTTCAATTTCCATAGCTGCGGCAATGGGCTAGCCCCTACAGTATTGAATAACTGGCTAAACGTGGGCGCAATTGTGCCTCTGCCATCCCGTATCAGAAAAGGCGTGATGTTATGTTATATACTTACTTTTTCTCTGTCTTGATGAGGTTTTTTATTACGAATTCATATTTTAAATAATCTGCTCTGTTAACAGAATTTTAAAATCAATACGAGAAATCTTCGACTGTGCGTCGGTCATATAGTGTATACAATTTATGCCCCACTACAAAAATATTGCCGTAGTACCATAGTTTTTGCAAAACCTCCAAAACAAATCGCGTCACAGTACCACAGGGAAAATGGGCAAGCCAGATGAACTGGGTTTAAGTATCAAAACTAAGTGCATATATTTCGAACGCGAGTTGACAGTAAACTTTGACATCTCAATACAAATGTATATGGAGTTGTCAAAGTTCTCGCCGTCTAGCTAGTCGATCTAAGATACAAGTTCCCCTAGTGTAAGGCCAGAGGAACTATATACCATATGCCATTCCACTGTGCTACACTTCAATGGCTTCATCAAATCGTGGCACCGATAATTTGCACGCCTCAGGAATAACAAGCAGGACACACCAGACCTGACGCCAGCCCTTACATCAATTTATAATGAACCTTGCCGCCCTAACCAAAATGAAATTAAATTATGCCTGCCAGTGGTAGCTTTGTGCAAAGCATTTATATATTTCCTTCTCCTTTTCGAGAGTTCCCAATGGAGAATAAATACTCTTCAGAACGGTTTAACAATACCTACGTAAATAAATGGCGCAAATTCTTTATCCAGAAAGGTTATCGGAACTATATTTCTGCATTCTCTAGGCAGCTGCTATGCGCCACAGAAATTATGAACCTATCTGACCCAATGAGTTCTATAAGCCAATTTTAATCTACAGAGACATGACTTTTCTGTAATATCCTGAGATTCTGATTTTGATCAGGTTATAAAGGACCATTATTCTTCGATAAGGCTACAAAAAGCTAGTTTCAAATATTTTTGATAGTTTTCGTTCAGTTTATACTCGTAAGTCAATGAGGTTGCGTATGAAGTCTGGTTATGGCTCCTGAATTGCACGTCCAGTCTACGACCTCTCTGTTTCTTGGCGTTAGTCCAGTGAATCTAAGATTTAGTGCATAATTCTTAGTTGCAGACTTTGCAGAATACATTTGAGGTGCAAGTCAGTAACTAAATTTGGCAGATTTACCTTACGAGAATTAGTCACTTCTTTTTTTTTTTTATTACTGTAGATATTTACATATACTTAGCAAACGTCATTTTTTGCCTCTTCTCTACATTGGACCACTGTGGGAGGAGAAGGGCGTAGAAACTCCCACAGATTGATTTTTAGATCTCTTTTAAAAATAGGTTATGCTTAACTAATACAAATATGAAAAATTTAATTGTTATGATTGATAAGCAGGAATAAATAATTACAAAACTATTTACAGCAAGCTCTGTGTTGAGCCAGATCAACCCCATACAGTCCTGTCATTTAAGTAATCTTGAACATTGTAATATCCCTTTTTCGACAAAGTCGCTTTAACATGCTTTTTAAATTGCTCAAATGGCAATTTCAAAATCTCCAGAGGTATCCTATTGTAGTAGAGAATGCACTCACCCTTGAAAGAATTGCTAACCTTCGCGTGTCTAAAAAGGGGCGCACATAGTCTGTGATTATTTCTTAGGTTAAGATTACAGCTATCGCTAAGTTTGGAAAATGTTGTAAGGTTCTTGCGTACATACATTATATTTTCGAATATAAATTGACTAGCTTCTGTTAGTATGTCAATTTCTTTAAAAAGATCTCTTAAGGAGTCTGTTCGTTTTAAATTATAAATTGCTCGAATAGCTCTTTTCTGTAAAATAAAAATAGTTTGAATATCCGCTGCTTTCCCCCACAACAAGATACCATAGGACATCACACTATGAAAGAAACTAAAATATACTAGCCTAGATGTAGCCACATCCGTGCTTTGTCTGATGTTCCTAACAGCGTAAGCCGCAGAACTTAATTTACCAGCCAATTTATCTATGTGGGGTCCCCACTGCAATTTGCTATCAATGGTTATTCCAAGAAACTTCGTATCATTTACTAATTCTTACGTGCTGTTGTCTAACACTAAACTGGTCTCAACTTGCCTGACATTTGGAAGTGAGAATTTGATACACTTGGTTTTACCAGCATTTAACAATAAATTATTAACTGTGAACCAATTCAAGGTTAAAGACAATACACCATTAACATCATCAAAATCTCCTTTTTGTCTTTCAATTTTGAAGACCATTGAAGTATCATCAGCAAACAACACTATGTCATTTAATTTCTCCACCATGAAAGGCAGATCATTAATACATACCAGGAATAAGAAAGGATAAGATTGATATAAAGAACCTTAATCGTATAAAATTAGAACTGTACAATAGTAGAGGAGGCTCTGGAGTGGAAAGCTGGGGGAATCCCGGCGTAAGGGGCGACCAACGAACACGTGGTAGAAGTCAGTTTTGGCACAAGCCCGGGAAACAGGGAATACATGGTGGGAGATCAAAATGATGGACCCATGTCCATACACAGGACAATGGAGAAGACTCAGTCGGCCCGATATTCCACATAGGAGTAAAGGAAGATAAGTAAATAAGTATTCCTCTGAAACTGAAGTGTCCGTTTTGGAAGAGATTCAATAATTAGTCACGATCTTCAGCATTGAGGAACCAATAATAAAGAAGTAAGTTCAATACCGAAGGTTTCCATGATAGCTAACACAGAATGCACTGAATCAATACACTTCCAAACTGAAGGGAACCACAGCAAGCACTCGACCAAACTCCAACTCGTACGAAAGACCGGGCGAAGGAATGGAAACTTCTCGAAGTAAACTGCTCAACTGATAAGACTGAACCACTTCACTAAATAGTAGCTAGTTCACTAGAACAATAAATCACGAACTCATTAAGGCGTCGGTTGCTACCATTTTAGAATGACTTCTTTGAACAGTCGTGGGGAGCAGTTATTCCTGTAAAGATTCTACAACAGATTGCAAGCAAATTTGCACCCTCAGCTGGTCTTTACAGCCTTACACATCTTAGGTACTCGATTTACATCACAAGAGTCGATACACTTCTGAAAATGAGCTAAAAATATAAATAAAATATATCTGGGAAAAGTGCCTCCTGGCAGGGACCTGGCATGACCAGTAGATTAAATTATATTTAATTATCTATTGTAGTATAATTTTTGATGTCAATAGTACAATTAAGTAAATTTGTTATCATGCATTTTTACTTCAATAATAAAGTGAAAAACCGCCTTGGTCGTGCTGTATTGCTTCAAACCATTGCATAGCATTTGAATGAGAATTTGGTCGAAACTTGGAAGAACCCAAATACTGCACTGATTTACCGACTTCAGTGTAACATTTGCGTCGCGAATTAATGAGGTGCCGAGGAATAGTAAATAAGGTAATTATTGAGTTTCTCGATAGTTCATGTCACGTGACGCTGAGGACATCCAATTTGTAGCTACGACTTCAAATGTACTATTACTTTAAATACTTTATATCGGATATGTTTTTATTTAGTAGCCAGACATAACCATGTTGTAGAAAATATATCCTCAGGAGCTAGACTCTAACTAACTGCAAACTAAAAATGACTGTTCAGCGCTCATCTCCATAAATGCTCTCCTTTATGTTTTCTTAGAAACGCCAGCTTAATTGACAAGGACTATTAAAATGAGTTCCTCGCAGCAATTATCCAGCAGTTTTTGTGCGACCCCTCAACTCTTTCGTGTTCCGACGACGACGAAGACATAGTTATAATTGGAGTCGTTTCGTGGCACGCGAAAGAGGGTTTTAATTAAAAAATTCAACGTTTTATATAGAAAAAGAACATGAAGCAATGAGATTCACCGGTTTCGAAGTGCTTGAAGCTTTTGAGGAGGCTTTTCGTTCCGATTTTTGTGACGTAAGTTGAATTCAATTTAAAATTTCTACTCTTCGCTTTTCCGGGAATAGATCCAACGTTTAAAAACATCTTTAGTTCATTTGAGTATGAGCAATGACTTGAGTACGTATATTAAAATATGTGGACGTTCATCATGTGCGCTTATTAATCAGACAGGGGCTCTCGATTGCATTCATTTATACGATCCTAAGGTATTAAAGAGTTCACAGGTAACCTAATTACATCAGACTTGAAAAGCAGCCTCGCGTATTTCACCGAGTAACCCGTGATCAATTCAGAAAATTTGTAAGTCTGTTAGTGTGTTGATCCGTCCAAGGGGATTAGTGATTGAGGTTACACTCTCGGCTGTCATACAGGTGTTGCAGGTTCGATATCCGATAAGAAATGTATCTAAAGTACATTATCGAACGTTCTAACGCCGATAGAAGACATTGTGAGGAAACCTTAATATCTCCGTAACTGCTTCGATGGGCTAGCCTTCTGTCACGCAAATCTAGTCTAAGAAAAGGCGTGGCGATATATCTCGTCCGGTTAGCTAATAACAAGTCGCCTACTGACATAACTTTTAAGGTTCCGAACCATAAAAGAAAAGAGGAAACCTTATAGGGTCACTTGGTTGTCCGTCTGTCCGTCACTCAAATTAACCCTTTTTATCAGCAAGGCGTAGAGGATTAATATGAATTACTCAAGTCTGTTGTCCCTAGAAGTTGTGAACAAATCAAACTGTATGTCAATGCTATCTGAATATAAAGTCAAAGTCAAAGTCAAAGTACTTTATTACTGTAGATATTTACATATACTTAGCAAACGTCTATTTTTTGCCCCTTCTCTACATTGGACCACTGTGGGAGAAGAAGGGCGTAGAAACTCCCACAGATTGATTTTAAGATCTCTTTTAAAAATAGGTTGTGCTTAACTAATACAAATATAAATATACGGTTCTTCGCAAGGGTATTCGCAACATCTAGGGTACTTCCCGTTGACGTAGAATATGATTTTTTTCAAGAAGCAAGGTCTTATAACACATGTAAAGGAAAAAAACGAAAACCGTACATTTGTAGTTTAATCACAAAAAATGAGATTTCTACGGAACCCTAGGTACGCGAGTCCGACTCGCACTTGACCGGTTTTTTCCTCATACACCTTCCACTTAACGTTTCCACCCTGCATTTACATACTCTTGGAGATTAGCATAGGTGGCTGGCGTGAGGCGCGAAGGCGCGCCGCCCGCGTCGCATCCGCCCGTGAATTAATTAACAGAATATGTTTACAAATTAAGGAGGCCATAACCCCATGTAAAGTTTTGTTGGCATGTTTGTTCCGGCCACATTGTCTTTGGAACATGCAATCTTGTTGCAGGGTGTTTCTTCAAGTGTTTGTACAAGTAGACTGGTATTGCTTGACTTAATCTTGGCAGACAAGTCAAAGTCAAAGTCAGTGTTTCACCACATTGGAATAATTTTATTTAAGGTTATGTTTGTGCTGTAGTCGTACAACTGCCATATGGTAGTTTGAGGGTGTTTTCGTCTCAGCCGGGATTGTAAAAACCGGTCAATTGCGAATAGGACGTCGCAGCCTCACACGAAAGGGTTCCATAACACTGTACACGGTATTGTACGGTTTTTAATTCTTAATAATAAAATATTAAATGCCAGTTAGTAATACTATATTCAAGGCCGTCATCAAAACATTGAAAAAGATTTTTGTGTATGTAGTATGTTCGGAACCAAACATAGAAAGTATCGAACTATGTACTCAGGTTAACGAAACTCTTTGCTCATTGAAACTGGAAGTATTTACAGAAATAAAATAAAATATGATAAAAAACTTATTTACTATATTCGAATGAGCAATTATTAATCGTATAATGACAAATAACTGAGCACAAAACTCAATAGATCTTTTCCGATAATATGGGGAGAGTCCAGGGGAGTTACCACAATCTTTTTCCGATTCAAATTAGGTTCAAAACAAGATCATCACCATGTCAACCATTTCAATTCCAATTCGCCATAATGGGCTTTATTTACCGAATACCAAGACTTGTTTTAGGACCGTCACGGTAATTTTACGTATCAAATTGGGTTCCTAATATGAATCGGCATAAGACGTTGTGGTAGCCCCCCAGTTCAGTTCACCGATAAACGAATAAAACAAAATGGCTAACAAAATAGCCATAAAATTAATATCTTGTATGGGTACTAGACTGCGAGCCGACTAGAATTACACTTACAAGCCAAACTTGCTTAGATAACGTTTTTTGTGACTGTGCATTCACAACTAAAAGTGTAATTAACTGCTTACCCTCCGATCACAGTGGTCAAACAGTTTCATTCCCAATTAGTATTAGGGATAAGACTGGTCCAACATTTTATAGGCCTATTACATCCCATAGACTAGAGACATATACGAAAAACTTAGATATAAATTTGCCAGTACCGGATTTTAATGAACAGAACCCAAACAAAATCTACTCAGACTTCTTCAACATTATTCAGACAGAATTCAATAAAGTTTTCAAATTAAAGAAAGTCAGTGACTACAACGGTAAATCTAAATTTAATGACTGGGCAACGTTTGGAATTCGTAAAAGTAGAGTTATCTTGTATGACCTTTATGATCAAAAAACCTATAACTTTGATCGAAAATTTCATGACTATGTTAAAAAATATTCCAAAACTTTCAAGTTGGTTTGTAGAACTGCGAAAACTTTACACATTAATAGAAAAATTAAAAATTCAAATAATAGAATGAAAACAGTTTGGCAAATAATAAACCGCGAAACTGGCAAAGTTATACCAAGGGACAGTGATTTCTGCCTAAAGATAGGTGATGATGTTGTTAAATCCAACGCTGATGTTGCTCGAGCTTTTGAAACATTCTTCACCAATGTACCCGTACTCACAACGGACAGTCTAAATTCATCTCCATTTGAAGCAGAGACTTTATTAAAAAATAACACTAGCGTCAGTAATGTATATTTAAAATTTCATCATGTATATCCCCAGGACATTGTCAAAACGTTTAAATTATTTAACTTAAAAAATACGGAAGACCTGTGGGGTATATCAGTCAAAGTCATTGGTTCAGTAATTCTAGTTATAGCCCCACACTTAGCTTATATATTCAATAAATGTGTTGACGATGGGGATTTTCCAGACCTCATGAAACACAGTAAACTTATACCGCTGTTCAAATCGGGAGATAAGGGCGATCCTTCAAATTTCAGACCAATATCTGTTCTTCCAACACTAAGTAAAATATTTGAAAAGATTATACTCAATCAAATGCTCTCACACTTCAACCGTACAAAACAACTCCACGCTAAACAATATGGTTTCACTAGGGGTAAATCGACTACGGATGCAGGTATTTCCCTTGTATCTCATATTTATTCTGCATGGGAGGCCGCACAGGATGCTATCGGAGTTTTTTGCGACCTGTCGAAGGCGTTTGATTGTGTTGATCATAATACGCTATTAATTAAATTAAATCATTACGGAGTTAGAAATAAAGCGTTGGATCTACTAAGATCATACCTAAGCAATAGAATTCAAAAGTCAGAAGTTAACGGCGTAAAATCTGATGGATCGGGTGTTAAAATTGGCGTTCCACAAGGTTCCATATTAGGCCCTTTCTTATTCCTGGTATATATTAATGATCTGCCTCTCATGGTGGAGAAATTAACTGACATAGTGTTGTTTGCTGATGATACTTCAATGGTCTTCAAAATTGAAAGACAAAAAGGAGATTTTGATGATGTTAATGGTGTACTGTCTTTAACCTTGAATTGGTTCACAGTTAATAATTTATTGTTAAACGCTGGTAAAACCAAGTGTATCAAATTCTCACTTCCAAATGTCAGGCAAGTTGAGACCAGTTTGGTGTTAGACAACAGCACGTTAGAATTGGTAAATGATACGAAGTTTCTTGGAATAACCATTGATAGTAAATTGCAGTGGGGACCCCACATAGATAAATTGGCTGGTAAATTAAGTTCTGCGGCTTACGCTGTTAGGAACATCAGACAAAGCACGGATGTGGCTACATCTAGGCTAGTATATTTTAGTTACTTTCATAGTGTGATGTCCTATGGTATCTTGTTGTGGGGGAAAGCAGCGGATATTCAAACTATTTTTATTTTACAGAAAAGAGCTATTCGAGCAATTTATAATTTAAAACGAACAGACTCCTTAAGAGAGCTTTTTAAAGAAATTGACATACTAACAGTAGCTAGTCAATTTATTTTCGAAAATATAATGTATGTACGCAAGAACCTTACAACATTTTCCAAACTTAGCGACAGCTGTAATGTTAACCTAAGAAATAATCACAGACTATGTGCGCCCCGTTTTAGACTCGCGAAGGTTAGCAATTCTTTCAAGGGTCAGTGCATTCTCTACTACAATAAGATACCTCTGGAGATTTTGAAATTGCCATTTGAGCAATTTAAAAAGCATGTTAAAGCGACTTTGTCGAAAAAGGGATATTACAATGTTCAAGATTACTTAAATGACAGGACTGTATGGGGTTAATCTGGCTCAACACAGACCTTGCTGTTAATAATTTTGTAATTATTTATTCCTGCTTATTAATCATAACAATTAAATTTTTCATATTTGTATTAGTTAAGCACAACCTATTTTTAAAAGAGATCTAAAAATAAATCTGTGGGAGTTTCTACGCCCTTCTTCTCCCACAGTGGTCCAATGTAGAGAAGAGGCAAAAAATGACGTTTGCTAAGTATATGTAAATATCTACAGTAATAAAGTACTTTGACTATTGACTATTGACTATTGACTACTTTTAATTCTTGAAAACCCGTACTTTTTATTATTTATTGTTAAAGTGGCGATAGAAATACACCCTCTGTGAAAATTTTTGTTTTATTTTGGAAAATTTTAGAGCCCGTGACAGATGGACAGATGGATGGACAGACGGACGGACAGACGGATAGCGGAGGCTTAGTGACAGACAGTAACTTGGGTACGGAACCCTACAAAATTGCAACATAAGTGATGGTAACATCGCGGACTACTGAGTGTTTCATCAGACAAACCAAATATTATAAAAAACTCGTGGTCCGCAAATGTTGCCATCATTCTTTTCTACATGAAATTGCCAAGCTGTGTGGGTGTCTGGTTTAAGCTGACTAGAAATAAATTTGTGAACGCACCACATAGAGTGTAGCATGAAACGAATATAAATTTTCTCATAAAACGTACACATTTTATGCAGTCCACTTTAAATAATAATAATTCACATTATGAAGCCGGAATATTCCCCGACGTTCTGAACATGACGGTCCCTACCGCTTTAGTTTTGATGTCAAAGGGACAAAGAAGAGACCACGTTTGTTTTACGGCTGCTCTTATCTATTTGGGTCATAAAATCGTTGGTCACAATGCGTTCATATAGGTATGTCGCCACAGGACGCCCCGATCGCGTCCTGTGCGGACATATCGTATCGAACTGTAGTATTGAAGTGCGACTACTAGATACGCAACGTTTACCGCATCGTAAATTAACAACTATGCAGATGCGTTCCGATTTTCCGATGAGATGTTATTAATAGCTGGCAGCTGCATCTAAGAAATCCGATCTCTATATATAAGGCAGGAGGACGAAAAATCCGATGCAATACGTCCAATGGGGAGGCCGCAGGAAAAAATTTGGATGCACAACCCTACCTTCCTCCCTGGGTAGTGCTAGCGAGTAACAAATTATTTTCAACACGTTAATTTCCAGGTTTTCGAAAGAAAACCTTTTCAAATTGTTATCTTTCAAATACAATTAACACCACACCATTATTAAAAAGAAGAAGATCCGTCCAATGCGTACATATGGACGCAGGCCTTTATAGAATTGGCTTATATAAATATGATTTAGGAGGCCCTCGTTCATCATTATATGTATATCTGTTCCATTTTATGGCAGGGAATCGAGCTTTCTGTTAGCTGTGGGTGATTCGCGTCAGACATGGTCAACCCACCCTCCTGAGATACCTCGTGGGGCTCCTTGGTAAATATGTCAACTTCATGCCGTTTTATTTGCGGCATAAAACGTATTTATAAATATGATGTAAGTAGGCATCCCAGCATAGCAAATACCTTTAACCCCTAGCTAGAAACTATGTAAATAATTGTCGTTAGATAATAATGTATATATTCAACTGCCGGATGCAGGCGTATAGAATGCATTGGAGGACCTTACGCTAAGCTACGCTAGGGTGATATAATATGCAAATCTTTTAGGAATATGAAGAAGCAGAAGAAGAAATTCTTGACGCTTCAGCTTAAAGCAAAAACAAAGATTACATAATAGTGTACAGGAAAGAAGCCAACCAATGTTATTTGTGTCAGACCAAAACCTTTAGTTACCAAAATCCGAGACCGTCAAACTGAGGGCCACAAACTAAATTCGCATATTCTTGAAGCAGCACCTATGCCTGGGATGTATCCCTGGAATGCAAATGGAATAACCGTGTAAACCCCGATTAGGCCCGGCTCAACCCTGACCGACCATGTAGCTTGGAAGCGTAGAGACAAACCCTGTCATGAGATAGAAACAACACGCACTAAAAATGCTGATATAGAAATGGTTTGTGTTTCTTCAAAGGCGATAGAGAACTGGCATAGTTTTATCCTGGTGGTTTGACTGTCACAACACGGATATCAAAGACCCTGATCACAGGGGTACTTAAAGTGTCGTAAGTCCAATAGCATTTTTTTTGTAGATCTTTTAGGGATTTTGGCCATATATTTGAGCTAAATTTTAGTAGGGGAAGAAACTGTCATAGTAGTTTCTTAGAGGGCGCTAAGTATTTATAACAAACACAGAGCAAAACGTTATGTTCATCTGAGGTTACAAATAAATCACAGAGTATGTAAGTAAAGCTAGTTCATGCAAAGAATTACGTTATTCAGAGAAATTAATTGTCAATATTCATTATTTTAATAATCCAACTTGGATGTTTACAACCTATTTGTACGCCACGAAGAATACATTCTCGTAGAAACCTAAACAAAAGCGTTCAGGTACCACTATTTCTCAAATCCACGAAAGCAACAAATTGTTTTTTTGACAATATTTAATTTTGACAAGTGACATTTGACATGTTACAGACACACAGTGACCTATATCAAAAAGTTTTGCGTAATCTTGCCCATGATACACTGATGGCCCAATACGTGAACTAGAAAGGACGACTAAAATTAAAGACAAAATAATATTTTACCTACATACAATAACATGTAATTTTGCTTGACAGCCTAGTCAAATAAATAAATCCGTATGTAGATAATTATTTTATCACCTTACCACAATGCATGAATCAATATTGTGACAATAACTAATGACGACTATACTACAAATTACTTCAAATGTCAACGCTTTTAGAACTACGCCACCTGGATAAACCACTAGCACCGATAGCAGTTGTATGCAATGTATGCCGCCATCTTGGTTAATTTAGAATCCCAAAATAACTCCACTCTGTTCACATTATCCCTGCTCAATCACTCCTATCTACCTGTCTTGGGATATTTTACATAGTCGCTAGAAAATCGGAAACCCGAATATAGTGGTTTTATATACTAAAATAAAGTGGCTGTGTTGTCGGGGTGACTGGCTTTATATCTGACACCTATTAAACATAGGTATTCATATCGCGCCAAATAAGTTTGTCTCAGAACGAAAGGTACGAATGAGAATGGTGAGATGTAATATGGGTTAGGAGAGAAAGAGGTCATATTTGTTCCAGAGCCAGAAATATTCCGCGGGGTCTGTATTCCATCCATATGCAGTACCTAAAACATTAGGGTTCTGCTCATTTCAAAATTAATGACTTCTTAAACAGAAAGCAATCGTGATCCTCCGTCAAAAAATCTCGCCCACCTTCCCTTTACGAGATCTTCCCATATATTTTTCAAAGACAAGAGAAAAATCTAATTTGGCTGTAAGTGTCCATAAAATCTTGAAGACTCCCGACCTTCCTGCAGAGCAGAGGTTCGTCGTGTCTTAGGGATATTAAAAATTTCATAGCACACGGGCTCTATTCTAGATTTCACTACTTCATTTTCTAGTAGACTTTACTTATCTGACGTGGATATATTAAAATTATCTTACGTCTACTTAAATTATGAAAAATGGCCTAAAAAACTAGAAATATTTTATTCGTGTAAACCAACTCCCTGTTATAGAGCTGAGAATGAAAACAAATATTTTAAATATATTTATGCCGTGTAAGTTTAACTGAAATTCTATATCATCACATCACAGGGCAATTGTTTCAATGCACTGGGAACACAATGTAAGTGTATATTTTACACAGTGCTTGCTCTCATTCAAAAATAACAAAGTAAGATTGGTGATAAAATAAAATATAATTAAATGGATTAATCTTAGCAGGTCGGCGGTGTTAAATGCAACATTTTGTAAAGGAATAGCGTCAGTTTAATCGCTTTACATAAAATGGAGGCGACACGCTGATAAAATGGCAGGTCGACGAGGAAATTAGGTTTCCTAGCACTAACGGATACGATATCTTACATATAAAATTATAACTTTTTAGTTCGCATCTTTTTGAGAAGTTTTCACAGTATAATACCAGTTCTGTACTATCACTACGAACTAAGATTCGCCACCATGTACCAGAGTACGAAATATGTGGGCCGATCATAAGTTTATTTATTTATTATTATTTCAAACAAATTTGTACGGCATTACAATGACAATATACATACAGTACAGATTACAATATAAATTTATAATTATACATTATTATCCATTATAAACAGTCAAAAATTTAAAATGATAATACCTACAATAAAATTATATACATTATAAATAACAACATAATTACAAATTACAATTATTATTAAGATTTATCATATCAGTAATAATTAAATGATTAGCCCAGGAACAACTCTATCATACTGTCATCTCGCAGAACCTGCCACATTAAAACACAATATACATCATCAAACAGATCAGTCAGTGGTGCTGCAGCCAACAAAGCGTTGAGACTGTCCCGCGCGCTCACCAGCGGAGACTGTCAGCGCGCCTCTGTGCGGTGCATGCCGCCTGCTGATAGCCGTTGGTGCCTGCGCGCGCGGAGATATCTGTACCATACCGACAAGCGCGGCGCAGTCACTGTCGCCTCGCAACAATCGACACACAGTCAGAAGCTGTTCGGTGTTACGTCTGACCTCTAGTGAGTTATATCCGAGCACACCCAATATAAAAGCGGATGGATAAAGGTAAGGGTAATATCCAAATTTCCTCTTATATAGGTTATCTTAGGAAAGCTTTGTGTACCTTCTCGAGCAAAAGGACGTAGGATTTCTCGTGCGGATTCCAAACAACCGAGCCAGATTCAAGTTTGCTTTGTATAGAACACACAGCTTCTTAAATCCCTTACTATTCCATATTACAAACCCTAATCTTTTAAAGCATTCCTTGGCTAAAGTGCTCATGGAAAGTAAGTTTAGGGTCGAATATAACACCGAGGTCCTTAATCGAATACACTTGAGTCATAGACTCCGTACCGAGAGTAAACGTCGCACTAATAGTAGCGCATGAAGGACACGACCTATCACTTTGCAATATTGAACAGGAGTTTATTGATCACACTCCACCTATAGACCCCGTCAACATCTTCCTGCAGCAAACTACAATCATCCTCTGAACGGGAATTATCAGTTTTAGATCGTCCGCATACAGAAGGCGATTGGCGTGTTTAAGCTCTAATTCCAGGTAATTTATCATAATGATAAATAAAAAAGGTATAGTTGTTAAAATATTTCCTACAAATATAATCTAGACTATTTGTTAGGAAGGCAACGTGCCAAAACCTCTGTGCTTGACGCTCACCGGTTCCTTCCTTTTGCACCTCACTCCCATTATTATTTATCAAAATTCAAGACACAACGGAGGCGGCAGGTACACTCACGAACTGACGCCGGAACAATGAATAAGTTAAAAGAAACCTGCGGGTGGTACAGTCAGCAACAAAGGGCGTGGGAATAACAAGCGAGCGCGTCCCGCGAGACAAAAGAAACTCTTCTGCTAACGATGTACCCGCACTTGACGTGGGTCTGTGTTGCCACTTCCTTGAATTACTTTTCAGAAGGATTAAAAAGTGAAAGGAGAGACGTGAAATTGTTTTTCGCTGCAGGGTGAGGCTTAGTGGATGTTCCGCTCGATTTGGAGTCTGGCGCTTACAGGCAATATATCCTTTTCTAGAGTTATGTATATCGCAGTTGGTCGATTAAATCAGACACTTAACTAACTCTCTAGACCGTTAATTAAATACTGACGTTTAACCAAGTCACTAGCGTTTTGATTTAAATAAAGAATGGTCGAAAACGTTTAAAAATCTGTCTTACCGAAAGCCGGCGTATTGGAAATCAAGATGGCGTCACGATAACAGCTGATTTGCACAGCGTTAGGTTGAACATGTTCAACCTAATGCAGTGCAAATCAGCTTACATATAAGAACAACAAAAAATACTTAAACCATAAACTTAAGTATACATAAAAAATATTTATATTGTATATGTCTTGTTGCCTAGGAACGTTTAGACAACTCGTTAAAAGTTTCGTTCACTCACTTGTCTGACGGAATTTTAGTGACTTTGTTAACCGTCGGTATTTAATTAACGAGCTAGAGAGTTAAGTGTCTGATTTAACCAACTAACTGCGACATGTACATGATAATGCCATATATCTTCAACTATGCACACACAGATTTTAGGGCCGGTATCATTTGCATGTACGGCTCTACAAAACAGTTCACCGTTACGATTACAAAACCCGATCAACTCATCCCTTACAAATAGAAAGAAGACCTAAAAACTTCTCAGACATTTCACCAACTGCTCCACCAAAGCAAACATGCTAACTAAGAGTCCTTTTCCTTCCGCTACCCCGAAATAACCTCCGAAAATGGGAGCAGTGTTTCCGAACGCTGTATATCCAAAACTAGCGATGGCTCGAAACACCGCGTTTCTGGCCCACTTCCAATGCATCGTTTTTGCACGACAAAACTTTACCCAACTACCGTCATACGCGGCTACGAACGAGTGGCAACACCAGTTTACAACTGCCACTAGCTTGCACAGTGTTGCCAAGTCACACGGGCCATTTTAGAGTGATGCGTTTGCAAGTAACGATTTGTCGAGCCATAAACTTTTCGGCAAAAGTTTCGACTAATGGCTCATCTCCGTCACCGTCTTATTATCTCGATGAATGTATTACGTAACCATGTTTTAATGATCGGAATATGAAGTTTTGGGTATGTTGCTCATGAGTTATTTTGCAACTTTGGTAATGAGTTTCTACGAAGAGAAATAAGAGAATTTGCCGCTTCAATTAATATAAAATGTCATTATATACCAATCGTACGCCCGATGTATAACTACAATTTTACCTTTGCCTATTTGTAGACCTCCACAAAAGAAATGGCAAAAACAAACTAAAGTCTTAATTAAAAGTTATATCCAAAAAAAGAATAATGTTATTCTAAGTTTACTATGTTCATCAAAATTGTGCACCTTATTTTCACATATTGTACACACCCTATTAACCTGGGGTCGCCTCGCTCCGCCCCGCTTCGCTTCGGCTCCAGGTTATATTATAAAGTTGTGACCTCACAAACCGAACTTAAGTATTCAAACAGAAAGATCAACCAATACGTGTCTGTGTGACTACATGGGAGCTCTAAATTTGATGAAGATTTAGTAAATTTGGTAGTCGAAAACATATATTAGTAAGCAATATATTTGTAGACAATTAAAAGTAAACGTTTTTTACTCTAGCTAGTGCATTATGCCGTTTAAATAATGCATGTACAGAGATTACTGAGTACGTACCAGACCTACAACTACAAACAGCGTGGAAGCAGCTCTCATTACTGCAACAATTTGTCATAAGCTCGGAAAGCGGTTCGGGCTCTGTTCAACTCAACGTAACTGGGTAGCAGAGAAAACTGCCAATCATTTGTTCATCTTCCCCTGTAAAGAATCAAGTATTTTCATGCAGAGGAGAGTGCAGTGCAGTAAAATATGTAGATCGATTTTTGAATGACAGAGAACTAAAGACGATATTCCCTGTCTATGTGAATCTTAAGAGCTCCCTGAATCAGAATAATATCTTGTGATTTATTTTGAAAATTATTTTATAACTTTATTTAAAATGTTTCGAGTAGCGAACTTACCGTTTCAACTATTTCAGGCACTGCTGTTGCCGCGATCCTTGTAACTGGGATATAGCTCATGATTTGTTAAGTTTTCGTCAGAACTATGTCAAATATTTATGATATCAGTAGGTCGTCATAACGCCATTTTGGAATTTAAACCGTTCGTGTTGAGCGCACGACTGAATTTCAAAGCATGATAACGTGCTGATTGTATTTGGATATTATCGACTTGGATATTATAGGCGAGTTCTTTCGAGCCTCAATAGATGAATGCTCTGAAGAGGCCAGATCCCGCCTTTGATAATATAATTCATTCAATTGGCTTATCGTGAAATCCGCTTACTTATAGAAGCGAGTTTTCGCGTCAAAGCCTATGATTTAATTCATGAAAACCTCCGACAGAAAATCGTTTCTATATGAATTTATCCAAAAGCTTATCCGATGGATTGTAAGGAAAAAGAAGCGAGCCCTATGCTGGAAACATTCATACATGCACATTAGTAGCATACTGCGCATACAGTCCTGTCTACGCAGCCGAAGCCAACTTTAATGTATTATTTCTAAATCAATGGAAATGGTATACATCATAACAACACTCAGGCAGACTAAAATACGAAATAAGATCGTTATTACACCTATTAGGTACTTAGGTAGACCACAGATGTATTAAGTTTTTTTTCATTGTTTTTTCTCAAAAAAGTGTATGCAAAAATTACACCGAGAACATTTCTTGTCTACCCCAAGGGACCGAAACCTTTCCGTCCGTCCGTGTAAATGGGCAATTGTCGTTTAAAATAACGGTTTTAAACAATGATTACAATCTGAGATTTATACTTATAGTTATTTCAAATGCCAACGTTAACATCTCTCTGCTTATTAGAGGGAGGCTCGATTTATGAATACCGTTTTTTGCAGGAATTTAAATTAATATAACTGATTCTGAATGCGTTACAGAAAAGTGTAGACATATTTAATTTTGTAAGTAACGGCAACTCTCTGAATTCAAAACCTGCTAAGAAACTGACGGTGAAAAAAACATAATCTTAATCGTTTCTATACAGTCACATACATAGCTTCTGGCCCCACACTATGATACCCTGTGTCTTGGGAACTAGAAACAGCGACGTCACACATTTATCTAGGACCCTGGGATTTCATCAAATTAAGGTACAAATATTGACTCTGCCCTCATTAAGATACCTTGGATACCTCGACATTTATTCAAGCATCTGCCCTAACCCGCAGTGCCTTACAACTTACAATACTAATGCCCCAATTCCAACTCTTGCTGCAACTTTCCTGAATAGACGTTTGCGTCTTTCCCAGCATTCTTAACCATCACCTCTGCTCTCTTAACTTTATTGATAGCGGAACTTAATGTAAATCGGAACTCAGAGGAGCACTTATTTTGAAAACGGGCATTCAGTTACTTGAAGTATTAATTGCTTCTCGTGCCTCATTGTGATTCAGTTCGGTGCGAAAGAGATGCAAATTGCGCAAAACTTTGCTACTCTGCTGCTCCACTTTTCTAACCGGAATGTGAAAAGTTCTGTGAAAAACACAACGCTCGGAGAATAGAAATGCCTGTTTACAATAAACTGCATTATTCGATAAAGGTATCATAGGGATATGAACAATTTAAGAATTTCTGATTTCGTCTAGCGCGGAGTTATACTCGTATCCCGTAAGTATTCGCAATTAACTAAACACCTACGAAAACGGATGATGATGATGATGATGACTTACGTGATCCTTCGTAACTAATATTTCTAAAGCGACTCTTTTCAATACTGGTTTACATGACAGATTGAGAGCTCGATACGCTTACTTCGTCAATACGTAATATTCATGGCTCTGTGACGGAAGTTAAACAAGCCGTTGAATTGCAGAACGCTAAATCGATTTTTTGCTCGTACATACTTTTACCGGTACTTGCTGCATCGTAATGCATTGCATTTGTTTTATCATGTTCGAACTTCGAACAATAAGCTTGTTGTCAAATAAATAATGTTTGTCGGATGCCGCCAGTGAATGTAATGGTCGGAACTTTCATGATAGAAAGTTGTGTTAGTTCTCTGTTTTTATGACCAGCTAAATTATTGATAGTCAATAAACACAGCGTTATCTATGCCTTTTCCCATGCCAGTTTACAAGGGCCCTCCATTTTGCAGTTTCCCCTCACTTGTATGCATTACATTTAACATTAGATATATGCCTCCTCCTCCTCACATTCAAAATGATATTATATGTATGGTACTTGCTACCAACAATCAACTATGACACAGTAGCACAATTTTATTAACATGACCTTATTATTCCTTTTTGTGTCAACGTAAATACGAGGGTACATCATGTTCATACTCTGACGTGTTGACAATATTCAGCGGCTCAACATATTCGAGTATATTCTTTACCGTCACAATTTCCAATATTGCAATATTCAACAACGGAGTTAATTAGCAAAATGCAACGTGTCATGCCCAAAATTGCTTTCCCGATGTCTGATTTAATATGAGCCATTACGAGGAGTATAATTATTTATATGTTGTCAATCATCATTGTTTAGAACCGAACAATTTCGTCACGATTAGCGCTAGTAGTATAATTCAGAGCAGATCCTTATTTTTGGCCTGTGACCGTAATTTTTTTGGGATGAGCTGTCACTTAACATTAGATAAAAATGTGATTTTCGGAAGTTACCTCGTTTTGGCGTGTTTTTGGATGCTCTCTCGTGTGTAATTTACTATCCAGCAGCAATCAGTCCGAGTAACTGTAGGCTTAGGATTAGCCCGCGGACTCGCGAGTTTATTCGTCGTGTTCTATGAACACAACCTCAAGTATTTATGCCGACATAAAAACCAAAGAGCTTCCCACACCTTCGCTATTTTGACTGCGTGAATTCTGTATCCAGCAAAAGAGACATTCTAAAAACCTAGCTAATCTATTATGAATCACGAGGATTGTGAATATGGGTGTGGTCGAAGCCTCACCGGGAGAGTGACCTTAACCTTAACTTTACTAGAGTTAAGTAGAACAGTGTGTATCGGAAAGGTTGACGCTGGAGAGCTTCCTTCATCGAAGAATTGTGATTTGGATGGGCGCGCGCGTTCGGCATTTTCGACGGGAGAGGAGAATGTCACTGCAGTAGGATACACACAGGTATTTGTAAGTTTAGCTCGGTGAAGTGCCGACGTTTGAATTCCATCAGGCTGGTGACCTCGTTTCATTCTAGCCAATGGGCCACTAGTCTAAGTCCGGCCCTGGTAAAAGATCCAACATCATCAGCAAAATTATCATCATCGTAAGGCCTCAGATGATTAAAGCGAAAGAAATCTGCGCTCGTGACTATTGAGTCCGATTCTGGAGCACCATTCACTTGCATAGTTCTGCTTTTTTCAAAGAACGCCAATACTCACTCAAAAGAGGCCGCTGCCAGAGTAATAATTGATTGATTGATTGATTGATTGCATTAATTTGTTTTTATTACTCTGGCGGTAGCTTCCTTTGAGTGAGTGTCGGCGTTCCTTGAAAGGAGCAGGCAAGTGGCAGGGCAGCGCAAGTAAAGGTGAATGAATAAATAAACCTTACATAATTTCAGAATGTATCAAAGTATATTCGAGATGTATAAGGGATCATATATCTCTATAATCTCTACGGATGAAGACGGGAAAGCACGAAGTAATAGAAAATGAAATTGTTTTCGTTTCATAAGGGTGGGATTATATTCTCATTCCGTTTTCAGCATTCCCTCGTTCTATTATTAACTCTAAAGATCTTCATGAACGTTTCCTTGCGACGTGCTATCTACAATTTGGCAATTCCAGATACGTGTTATTGACGGTAGGTTACCTTATAGATGAATACAATATGAATATTCTTCTGTCATCAGTCGATTGGCAATGGGGCGGGCATCTATCTCTATTGATTATGCAATATTAATTGACCATCATGTAAAATCATTTTATTGGTGGGTAATTAACGAAAGTAATTAAGAGGGCATTAAAGCGCACGCATCGTAACAAAATTAGCAACTCGATTAGTGATGGTTCAAATTTTGGACACAACCATATGAAAATAAAGTTCAAAACCGCTCACACAAAACATAACATGGCTGTTACGTGCGAAAAAAGTGTTTTTTATTTATTTCAAAAACCACAGATTATTTCTTAATTTAAAACGCACTGATTAAAGATATTTTAAGAACCTATTTATCGACGCAAGAACAATATCAATATTATTTTTAGATCCCAAGAAATAGCAAGTTTCAGGTGAATCAGGGTTTTTCGTATAGTTCCCACTGATATATAATGTTTTCAAACATACACTTAGTATATTCAAAACATATATTTTCTCGGGTAGCGTATTTCTTAACTGGTAGATAATTAAGTAATTTAGAAACCAAACATCATTCGATACCCATAATTAACCAACCCACTATTGCTAAACTGCTATTTATTAGTTAAATTGAGATTCTGATTGTCATTCAAAAAAGCCAGATCAATTAATTATATATTTCCCCTCCACGTTACTATAATCATCTACCAATTTTAATGTAGAGTTCACCCTATAAATTTTACCGTCAACTGATTTCAAATGGAAAATGACAACCATACTCGTATCTCCAGATTGGCTATTACATTCGCAATAAACAATAAGAGATCGTCAACATAAAAGATGTTCTTTAGTAGGTGTTCTGCGACAATGCTCGTTATCACGCTGCTACGCTTATGCTAGCAATATATTCTTTTCTTTTTTGTTATTTTCGATACGCAAGAATAAGATGGACAATCTTTATAAAATTCTTTTTTGTGTGTGAAATATTAATTCAATGGAATCGTAAATTGGTGACATTTTTTTATGCCTAACAAAGGCGAAGCGATGTGTCAAAATAGTTCCCCGTAGAGGGCGCTAAAAGTATGTAGGTTGCGCAAAGAGTTTCGTTTATCTGAGGTTACTTAAAAGTAAGTAAAGCAGTTGTATGCAAAGAGTTTCGTTATTCAGAGATAAGAATTAACAATATCCAGATATTCATAGAATCTCATGTGAATAAAATTCTTTGTTAATGTTGATAATGCTTATCAAGTTACAAACCTCAAATGAGTGAAACTCTTTTTGTTACAAACATACAGAGAATTATTAAAAAAAATAAACTACCGTTCAACACTTATTTTAAGACTAAAATATATAGGGTTTGACGTTTGTTATGAGGTTAAACTACGTTTTATTATTTATAATTATTTTTTGTAGTAACACAGATAGATCCCCTATTAAAACGTTTTGCGTTATCTTCCCCATTGAGTTCTGGGCTCTATCAATTGATCACATAGGCAAATAAGAGCAGCAACTCTTGACTATAAAACGATAAAATTACAATCCTGATTTAGATATAAAATAAAATGAAAAATGAAGAAGATAGGTTTAATTATTGCAATGAAGCCTACTATGTCGATTACTACAATAAAGTAAGCAGGTGTTTTTTTCATTAAATGAAGTCCATACTTTCCTTTCGTTTATCTAAAATAACCCTCCATAATATAGATATAATGTATATGCGCCCTATTCTCTTATCGTCTTATTAAAATAAATATTCCTCCGAGGCGTGGAGACAGCGTGATTTGACGAGACCCTTTCTTTCCAACAACATTACCCTCCTGAGATAGAATGACTCTTCATACCTAGGAAATAAGATTTAGAGAATTTCGCTTCAAGAAAACAAGTGAAATCGGAGCCTTAATTTCACAGTGAAACATATAACAATGCATTTAACTTGATACCAAAATACATCAAATCATTTCAAGTAAATTCAAGAAGATCTTGTTTGTTCACACAAGTCTCAGGAAAATCTAAGACAATGCGAGATATACAGCGTATTTGGTACATCGATACAAAGGCGATCAATGATAACATTTAGAACGATTCAAGCCAAACTTGGGTTAGGGAAAGTATCGTTTCGATTTTCATTCTTATCAATGTTTAATTGTTTTTGATGAAAAATCCCATAATTTTATAGTTGCTGAATATTAATTGCTAATAACTGCGATTTTTAATTAAGTATTGTTTAAGTAATCTAACAAAACTTACTTTAGCCATCCGGGACTGGGGATTTAGATTTTACATACCTTTGTGATAGAAAATTTCCTCTGCTGTTTTAAGTAAGGTTTTTGACTGTATTTTTAAGAAGAAAAAATCTGTTTTTGTGTGCAAAATGCTTGGTTATTGCTTTATCTTTTGAGATATAATTTTAATGGTATCTAAAAATTATTAAAGTAAGGACTTGCGGACCAATTTATAAATGTAGCCCATTGATGTCCCCACCGAGAGGCACGGGTCTTTACCGGGATACGAGTAACATTGAGCCATACTCCACCACGCTGGCTCAGTGCGGGTTGGCTTGTGGCCAGGACTGTCAGAAGTTATCAAGCTGCCCTATAAGGGCCTCTGATACAGCTTTACGACTACTACCACCGAGTAGCGTTAAGCCGGTACCTACAGCTTAACGTGTCATCAGGAAAACGGAAGCCTCCGAAACAAATACCACATAGAACGGACACCCATCTAGCCAGATGCTGCTACCCGCACGATCGTTTCCGATGTGCGAATACCGCTAGGCCACGGACGCTTCCACGTGAACCAATTTGATAGAAAAAAAAAACACTTTTAATTTTTTTCTTCAAGTTGCTGGCGCACATTAAAAGATACATACTTAGATAGAGGACCATCAACAAAACAAAACATTTCATGTAACTTATTGTCCTGAAGTGTCATGTTTGCGAGAAATTAGGTTTAATAAAAAAAATGTGTTTCCCGTGAAATTCCTCGCATATGTGATACTCAAGAATAATCTCATACAAGACATGTTTTGTTGGTAAAACAGCCTCCTATAGATTTATCTTAGTTTCAATGTGCATGTTACGTAAGCTTAAGTTTGAGAAACAATCTTAGAGATTGAATTGTGTTTTGGATTTTGGAATAATGCCTCGAAACCCTTGAAGTTCACATTACACATTAAAACTTAGATAAATCAATAGAAAACTCTGTTACCACAAAACATATAATGCATAAAAATGTCAAAATGTATCACATAAGCGAGGAATTTTGTTCAATGTCGTTTTTTATTTGGCTCCAACGTAAAGGAAAATATTATAGGTGAAATGTTTCTCCCTCAATTTGGTACGGAGGTCCATTGTCTCATGAGATAGTACATTAGCCAATCTTGTTTTTAAGTTTGAACGCAGAAACGCAGTCAAAAAACCTTGTTCAAAAGCAGTGTCAATTTTCTAGCACTTCAAAGGTCTGTAGAAACTAAGTCTCAAGTTACAGATGTCTAGAACAAATTTTGTGAGATTGCTTAGATTGTACTTAATAAGAAATAATTGATAATAAAATCTATTACTGTTCAAAATGGCAACTATTACCAATCGACTGTAAAAAATTTGGATTTTTCGTCAAAAACAATGAAACATCGATAGTGAACTGCGGCCTAAATGGTTATAAGTGATCTGTGCTACCTTCGTTGTAAGACTTTTCAATTGCAACGATCTACCAAACAGCCTGTATGTATTGAGTTATTTGAAAAATAAATTGTACCGTAATTCGTTTTGAATAGAGTAGTATCAATTGTTTTCTTCCATACTAACCCTAAATTATTTCGGCAGTTTATACAGAGTTGAAATTCGTATCTTATAATATCTTTATGAATCGCTTACTATCTTTAAAACAACTGTCGGAAAACCCCGGCTATATCATTGTGCTGCGCCTCCGAGGGAAATAAAAACAAAATATGTATAAACGCAATCATATTTACATAAAACGATCTCATAAAACTCAAGGGGTACCTACCTACAGAGTTGCGCGTTCTTTGCATATTTAACGACGCATAAAATAACCAAGAAAGCGTATATACGATGTAGAGGTAATTTAATTCCATAATTGAAACTAAATTCAATACTGCCCGTACTTGAACTCTAAAACATTTTGCAGAATCCCATTTCTAAATTGTAAGTATTCATATAAACAAAATATTTTTCCAATGCATATAAACACATTTTATTCGATAACAAATCAGTTTTTCTACGGATTATTGAGTCGTTGGTGTAAATGCAAACAATTTATCGTTTTATTTATCCTCACTATCTCATCTGTACAGACTAATGAGACATTGTGGAAAAATAAAACGATAAATCGTGTATCTGAGAATAGAAATGTATACAATCTTAAGAAAATAAATACATAGATCGTCCATGGGATGACGCAGTTTAATAGAAGGCTTGAATTCCCGTAATAGCTTTGCCCAAAATTAACGCGTGGACATCATGAGTGCCTTCATATGTATTAACAGCCTCTAGGTTCATAACGTGCCTTATCACGTGATATTCGTCGGACACACCGTTGCCCCCGAGCATGTCTCTCGCAACCCTCGCAATCTCCAAAGCTTTACCGCAACTATTCCGCTTTATCAACGAAATCATTTCGGGCGCAGCCTTGTCTTGGTCTTTCAGGCGGCCGACTTGTAAACAGGCCTGGTAGCCTACGCTTATCTCCGTCATCATGTCGGCCAATTTCTTCTGTATAAGCTGGTTTGCAGCGAGCGGCCTGTCGAATTGCTTCCTATCCAGCGTATACTGGCGGGCGATACGCAAACATGTCTCGGCCGCTCCCAGGGCGCCCCAGGCGATCCCGTACCGAGCGTTATTGAGACATCCGAATGGCCCCTTCATGCCCACTACGTTCGGCAATAAATTCTCCTCCGGTATAACCACTTCGTCGAGCAATATCATACCCGTTGCGGAGGCTCTCAGGGAAAACTTGCCGTTGATTTTCGGCGTGTCTAGACCTTTATTGACTTGAGACCGCTCGACTATAAACCCTCTCACTTTACCGTCGTCGGCTCTCGCCCAAATAACTAAAATATCGGCAATAGGAGAGTTTGTTATCCACGTCTTGGACCCGGATAATGTGTAGGTTTTACTGTTTGCGTCATATTTCGCACGGGTCACTAATGATCCGGCGTCGCTGCCGTAATTCGGCTCCGTGAGGCCGAAGCACCCAATAAGTTCACCTTTCGCCATTTTCGGTAAGTACTTTTGCTTTTGTGTTTCCGTTCCGTAATTGTATATGGCTCCCATTGCAAGGCTGCTTTGGACGCTGACGGCGGATCTGTAAGCTGAGTCGACGGCGTCCAACTCCCTCGTGATCAGTCCGTAAGTGACGTACGACACTCCGGCACACCCGTAGCCTTTCAGAGTGCATCCCAGAACTCCGAGTTCACCGACCTCTTTATAAATATCTCGATGGAAAACCTCGTTTCTATTGGCTTCTACTATTCTTGGCATCAGTTTCTCTTTGCAATAATCACGGAAGGCATCTCTCATGGCTTTCTCGTCATCGTGCAGCTGACTGTCTAAGTTGAGAGGATCTTCCCAATTGAACGGTACCCTTGCATTTCTGGCAGACGTCGTTGATAGAGCTCGGGCACCAGCGAAATTCTTACACAGGGCCCACACAATATTGGGGATCTTTGAAATAGGCGCTGCCATTTTGAACGTTATAAAATACAACTGAGATAAAGGCCCAACACTGTGATAACGATAAGAGTTGTTTACTTCTTAATTGGCCGGAATGTTTCCACTGATGTCCGACTCAATAAATCCTTTGTCACAATTTTATCACCTTCGATTTATATCACCATTATTTATATAATTTCTTATTAAAAGTTTGAGACAACACCAAAATAACGTAAATATATATGTGATCCGACCTCGTCGCTGACCTAGAACCAGTGACAACGAAGAGGCGCGGGCGCATATACTGTCAGCTGTCACTGATTAGTTCTTATCGCAGCTAACTTCATGCGTGTTCTGTTTATATGCTATTACGTCATCTCACTCGTATACACCCGCGTGAGCGTGGTATTTTTTAGTTGTGTGTGTTGTTTGTTTCTCATACGTTCCGTTATCAATATTAATCGTGCACGAAAATAAGATAAGTAGTATTAAGTAGATCTATTGTTGTTATGTGAAAATACGTAATTTCTATTTACTTCGTATCGTAATGCAGATACGTATCTACCGCTTCACATCGCATAGCAGCCATAATGCAAATATTTCTGGAGATTCGTCGTCTTAACAACTCGGGCTATGAAGACATTCACGAAAAACTTTTCTCATAACAAGTTTGAATTTAAATAGCGTACTGAACTCGCTAGTTATAAATACCTCTGACGCACTTACCTTTACAAGTGGTTAGCGCTGGAAAGTTTAAACGAAATACATAGAATTGAGTGTACGTGCTGCAACAGCCATAACCTTTAATAAGTTACCGGAAACGCGACTAAGCTGGTGTAAAGTTGTGTTATACAAACTTGTTAGTGTAAGGTAGACGAAGCGACCTGGATGGGGAGTGTTAGGCTGCGCTTATAGGCTAATTAGCCAGCACTTAGGCAAGAAGTGTAAAGCCAGTAGCCAGAAAATTAAGAAGGTTCAATACTTCTAACTGTTCTTATCCAGCTTTCGTCGCAAGAGCGACAATGCTACCTCTCCGGTTTATTAACCCCTCGATATTATTTTTTGAGGGGTCTCGATTTTGATCCTTATGCCATGGTAATAAAATTTAAAACCTATAACGGGTTTTTGGATACTAAAGTACCCAAGTGGTTCCCAAACACTCCAAATTCTACTTAAATAAACAATACTTTCGTACCCCATTTTCGTTTCGTATATAACGACCAACGGACATCTAGCTAGGAGAACGGGTCGGTTATGCCACGCGATTCTGTGACAATACCCCGACGAACGCCCGCGCGGTGATAAAGAAGGAGGCCTAGTGTGAGTTTACTTCGACACTTTATGTAGATATTACACACTGCCGGTTTGGATGGTTAAATTTTTAACGATAAACCTCCAAACGAAAACACGTATTAGTGTCGATTTTTTTCAAATCGTCGCTTTATGACCTAGTATCACTCTTACCATAGACCTAAGGACCCTGAGCGTCTCGGAAAGCAAACAGAGTGATACAAGCCTTAAAGAGGTACCTGCATAAATATAAGAATCTATTGACGCTCGTCCAATCCCTGAAGTAAGTAGGTTAGGTAACTCTGTTAAAACTCACACTCGGTACCCAGGAGGGATGAATTTACTATAAATTATTCACTCTCTATTTACATGACAAACGACGGCCCAGCACGGAAGGTCTTAGACCTCTACCGGTGCCTCTTCCGATCCAGTTAAACTGTCCTCTACCCACTCCAGCCTTTCTCAGAGGGAGGTGTGGAGGCACTCTTTAATGGCCCAGTGATTTTTCCCAGTCATATGCAAATGCCCGATTAGCATACATTTTATCCCGCGCTCCCACTTTAACCGACAAAAAACGTGGGAGTACCGGTATTAGCTAAGCGAGGGTGTGCATTTAAACAGGGTATTGCGGAAGGTAAGTATTATTAAAGGGGTGATTAGGGACAATTTTCGGAATCACTGTGACAGAAGACATTGTTTATTCTTTAGGAAACTAGTTTTTTAGCTATTTATCTATTTGAAATCTCATGAAGAATATGAAATGACATGAAAACATGAAAATCAACTTACCTATATTCGGCACAGGATTCAGGTTTCTCTTAGTATTCTCATAAAATACGCTGCACCATTGAAACTCCTAGACTCATTAAAGCATTCCTTTGTGTCTGCATCCTTAATTAGTTTAGGTCCTAGATATGATGGTACTTATTTTAAGTTGGATAAACAAAATATAGATGACATCTACTACTTATCCTCGTCATTCATTAACATAAAACTATGACCATAATCCTCGAAATTCTCCAAATTGCTGCCAAACTCAAGTCAGTAGGTATACTGCATAAGTAACAAAACCGCGACAATCGCAAACACAAATGGAATTGTCGTGCTCTTAGGGAGGAGTCGGGGGACAGCATCGCCGGGTAATCTAGAAAGCCTGTCTGCCAAATTAGGGCCTTTATCGAGCAGGTCTCATATAATCTCGTTCAATTAGTCTGGCGCTTCTGTGCACTGGTGTAACGCTTCTGATTGGGAGCAGGCAGATACAATCTGCGTAGGAACTGACGGCTTGATTAACCTTCGCTGTGTAGTGCTAATGAAGATGGATCTGAGTCGTATGTGTTTAGAAATCAGTATTTCGAAATCGGTCTAGACAGAATCGGTTGGCACGAGTTGAAGAAGTGTTAAGTCTCTTTGAGTGCTAAACTTACGTTGTAAATATTTGCACGCGAGTGTTGCCAAAGTAATAGAAGGTATGTGCATTTATACTTGATTGAAACTGAATGTTTTATTTAAAATTTCACGTGTCCTCCCAGTTACTACGTAATATGTCCTTTTTTACCCGTCTTTATCTTAGCACGTCCAGGTAAGACGTATAAATATACATGGGTTGAATTAAAACATTATCCAATAGTCTGAAAATACATTGGTTACTGTTGTCTAAAACGTGTGATACTCAGGAAAGCCTAAACTAAGACCATTTTCAACAGAACGGATGTACAATTAAGATTTCAAGTTTAAAAAAGGTTTTTATGTAACCCGTCATGTACGCCATTAGACACAATCTAATGTCCTGTGAGTAACAGGAGCAGGAGTTCTCGAACAAATTGAAAGTGAAAACAAATTTCAATCGTAACCGTTTCTCTGAACTTTGTAATTTAATGTCAAATTAAATTTCGTTAGAGGCAGACTTAAACAACTGAGGAGCTCGGAAAGTTGGAAAACAATTGCAGTAAGTATATATGTATAGGTAGGTGTATATTTTAGCAATATTTTATCTTCGTTTTGTGAAGAAAATAACATGCAGGTAGGACACTCACTCACAAAGCCTCTTAGTCAAGATTAAATTTTATTAAATCATTTTCGTATCCGGCAAAATATTTAGTAGGAGTAGCAAAATATATTTGGAATAAATAGGGTTTTTTTCGAATCCATTTAAAGACATCTATGGATATTTTTTTATATAAATGTTTATTTGGATTTTATTATCACTAAAAGAAAACGCGATTGGATAAAATTTTCTCTGAGGAATTTAATTACGAATATACATCTTAATTGTTTATTTTTTCCTGAAACTCTAAAATCCTAACTAATTTAATTGCGGGATTGCATTCAAAATGTGATTATTATATATTCGTAAAATCTCCTTCACATTTTTTTCACAAAATAGCGTATTTTATGTTTGAACAATTTTAATGTGGTTTGAGTGTGAGGTTTGAGTCGAGCACATTGTTGGCGCTCTCTTTTTTTCTTGGTGGTTATTAACGCTGTCATCTTCTTTTATTCGTATTCCAGCTTTTACATAACACCTTATGGGGAACAAAATACTCGCATCTCATTGGTCAATGCGCACGGCTAGAGATAACCGAAACACTAAGCGAAGACGGTTCGCTTCAAAGGAAGGTTTACAAGCGGTCGGTCAACAACTATGTATTTTGTTTTTCATAAAAACATTAACAATGATCGAGTGATTTATTAAAATTACTTAAATTATTTCTTATTTCTACATATAACTATACTGCACACAGAGGTAGGTACATACTTAAATCTAAAATAAAATAAAACATTTACCCTCATCAGGTAGTTGAAATTATAAAAACTTAGTGAATACCAAAGAATCTCTTACAATTCATCGAACTGAGAATCTGAACTTGAAAGATGACTGACATCAATTATGAACGATTCCATCATATTTTCTATGGGACACGACTTTCTTAAAGGGTTATATGTATTATAAATTATTATTTTTCTGTTGACGAAAACGGACGTCTTTTACGTTTTCTCACTTCATGTTTTTAAAATCTATAAATATTATTTAAAAAAAAACATTAATATTTTCTCACTGACACCCACGTCCGATCACTGTGAGAGCTATGAGCATACTGAAGTCTGAAAAGAATCTAACATGTAACAGAGACCATCTTTAAAATGCAGTGGCTATTGCAGGTCACGCGCATTAACATTGGATAATGGGCGCAGATGGACGATTTTCCTTGTGTCATCATTGCATGGAATGGGATATATTATTAATGGAAGAAAATGTAAAGATCTCCACTCGTCTGTGGATCAAAAAATGGCCCGCGATTATGAACCTTATTGCTTGGTGATGAAGTTCAAAACCTATGAAAAATATATATATATATATTTATATAGTGACTGGTAACTGAGATTGTTTGGTCACGTTGAAAGTGGCATGATAACATGCAGCGGGTGTTAAGGCTGGGCACCCCGATAGCAGAACTAACAATTTCACCTTCAGCTTCTTTTTAAATGTTAAAAAAGGCTCTTCACCGAGTTTAGATGACGAACAGAGCAACAAAACCAAATATTTGTTGAACGATGAAATAAATAACAAGTACATAAATTTTAATCCGGTGCAATTTTATTTTTAAGTGAAAAACATTTTTGTGATAACTTCGGAATACCTTTCTATCGAGAAAAATTATCAAATTACGTTTATATAGGTACGTTCACTATTGCAAGCTCTCATGATCAACTAGCTCCTTAACAATTACATTAAATGAATCAACTAATTTTGAAATATTTGACAAAACTATTAAGCCCTCACTAAACTTTGTAATAACATAAAAAAGGTAATTATTTGTGGCGATCTTAGTGTAGATTTGCTGGTAGATACAACAATGAAACAAAGATATTATAACTTTATTCAAATCATTCAATTTATGTTCTATATATCTAAAGCCGACTGGAATTAACTAATCAGCCAAACTTGCTTAGATAATGTTTTTTGTGCCTGAGCATTCCAAAGTAAAAATTTAAGCAAAAAAAATTCACAGCAGTCAAACAGTTTCATTCTCTGTTGCTAGTAAGGAAAATACTGATCCATCATTTTATAGGCCTATTACATCCCATGAAGATGTTGGACTAGAGTGAGAGAGGAGTCA
Organism: Argyresthia goedartella; assembly: GCA_949825045.1. Lineage (NCBI taxonomy): Eukaryota > Metazoa > Arthropoda > Insecta > Lepidoptera > Argyresthiidae > Argyresthia > Argyresthia goedartella. The sequence continues at coordinate 24,591,597 of OX463812.1, read as the reverse complement.
ACATCAACGGGGCACGCATGTCGAAGCTCAGGTTTGCGGATGACCTCTTTCTCGTCGCCGAAGGCGTCTCAGATCTCCAATATGCTCACAGGATTGCACGAAGTTTCCGTAAAAGTCGGTCTCAGGATGAAAATGTCCAAGACCAACATCATGACGAGTCGCCTACTAAATGTTACGGCCATAATTGCTGGCAATGGCACCGTACAGGTGGTCGGCGACAGAAGCTTGGACATGGTTTATTCTTTGTCCGACACAGATGCACAGGTGAAGGAGATCGAAAGACGCATTGGATTAGGGTGTTCTGCTTTCGGGAAACTAAGTGATGTCTTCAAATCCTCACTCCCACAATGCCTGAAGTGTCTTGCCCATCCTCACCTAAGGATGCAAAACATGGTCGCTCACCGTGTGCCAAAGGTCGAAATTCGATGGAAAACGAAGGTCGCAGATGTAGGCAAATGGATAACGAAATTGAAATAGAGATGGGCGGGACACTTGGCTAGAAGGGAAGACGGACGGTGGAACAAAGCAGTCACAGAGTAGTGGTCACGAGCGACAAGGTTAGTGCGCAGACCATCAGCCTGATGCCCCGACGATATCATCAAGTCGTAGGGATCCAACTGGGTGCGATTGGCACAGGACTGGGGAGATTGGCGCTTTAGAGAAGAGGCCTATGCCCAGCAGTGGGTCGATGTGGGCTGAGTATGATTACATCCCATAGACTAGAGACATATATGAAAAATTTATTTATAAATTTGCCGGTACCGGATTTTAATGAACAGAACCCAACAAAATCTATTCAGACTTCTTCAACATTATTCAAACAGAATTCAATAAAGTTTTTATCTACACACGTATCATAAACCCTCTTTACTGCGTCCAAAAACCGTACGTTAAGATCAGCATAATGGTAAAATACTTGGTAAAAACTAATTTCTTATCTGAATATTGAACATTATGACCATAGTGTGTAAATTTTCTACATATTATGACATTCAAATTTCGAACGCCGACGCCCGCCTGCGTGCCACCCCTAATTTGTCTGTGAAGTTGGTACCACAAAACAAGCTAAACAACTCAATGCCACAATGCCGGTCAAACATGCGGTTCCTGAACACATCAAAGAGTGCTTATGATATGTGTGTAGATAAACTAGTGTATGTAACTGTACATAATTAGGCATTATGTATCAGTCACATAAACTACTATTATCTACACACGTATCATACACCCTCTTTGCTGCTTCCAAAAACCGCACGTTACGATCAGCATAATGTTAAACTACTTTGTAAAAACTCATTTCTTATCTGATTATTGAACATTATGACCATAATGTGTCAATTTTCTACATATTATGACATTCAAATTTCGAACGCCGACGCCCGCCTGCGTGCCGCCCCTACTTTGTCTGTGAAGTTGGTACTACAGAACAAGCTAAACAACTCAATGCCACAATGCCGGTCAAACATGCGGTTCCTGAACACACGAAAGAGAGCTTATGCTAATATGTGTGTAGGTACATAAACTAGTTTATGTACCTGTACATAATTAGGCGTTATATATCAGTCACATAAACTAATTAAATACTACTATTTTGCTTTAATTAACTATTAATATAAATGTGTTTATTTGCATAAAATATGGTACCTATATACTATATAGATGGTAGAAGGAAATAGTGTCAACATATTTCGTCACATATGGCAAATTTTTTGCAAATTTTCAATTTATAATATAAGGGATACATTAACTCCATACATTTAACCATTACAATCATTTAATTAATATATAAGTATGTAATTTATAAAATGTCTGATAAATTGTAAAATTATGAGATTATATATCTCTGTTTAGAACTGAGCCTTATATTTTAGAAATTCTTTGATATTGTAGAAACCCTTTGTTATTAGCCATTTTCTTAGCTTATGTTTAAATATGTCAAATGGTAGCTCTTGTAACTCTATTGGAATATAATTAAAAAATTTGATCGCCATCCATTAGCAGTTTCGCTTCAGCTGCTCTGTGTGCGGCTTTGGTACGCTAAGCTTATTGGCAAACCTTGTATTGAAGTTATAAATATTTTGCTTAACAAATACACAGATGTCTAATATGTAGATCCCTGTTATAGGAAGGAGATTGAGTTTTTAAAAAAGTGGTTTACAAGGTTCAACAAGCCTCACTCCGCATATTGCGCGTACACATTTCTTTGTATAAGAAATAAACTGCGTGTCTTGATATTTAGAAAATACTGTTTTGGCCTAATGCGTCGCTTTAATGGAGCCGTAGGACTGAGACGAAATTCATTTATAATGATCACATTGGTAGTTTTCTTCTGAAAGGACAATGTAAGCACTACCGTCCTGCTAACACACCAACCCGGTGAGACACTAGATGCTATACGGCCAGTACACTAAAACAACTACATCATTCAGTCGCATAATTCAGGTTGATACATAAACTGAATAAATAGTTAATATTTAAATTTAACCCGATGTAATAGAAGAATATAATAGATAATATTTTCAGAGCAGCGTAACGCCAGTCACGGAGACATATCCATAAATAAAGAAACATAAAGCAACCGAGATAGACCGGAAGAATTTCTTGAAAAGCCAGCCTTATCAAAAAAACATTACGAGTACGTCCGTCCGAGTGTCCCTGCTGGGGAGCTAGAAAAAAATCTCCAGGTCTTGAATGTTTATTATGTTTGTGTCATTGCTGTTTCTTACGTCACATGGTATCCTGAGCTAGGAGAAATGTATGTGACTGTCTGTAAATGTTATGTTATGTTATATATACCTTACTAGGTAGTTTATAGGTATATATTCTTTTGGTATGACGTTTCCGTGAGTCACCGACGGTGCTGGCTGAAAATCAGCGCTGTAGGTGTCTGACATCTCAGCATAATGCTGAGCCAATGTCCGGTTCACTGCCGCAGAGACACACTTGTTATCTGTTTTTTTGTTTATTTTTTGTTTAATACGCGTATCCTGTGTGTTTGTGAATAAATATTTATTTATTTCTTTCTTTCTGTTTGGGGGTTTTCAGCTCTTCAAGTAAACTCGTTGATTCTTGATATTGTATATTAAGTTGTATTACAATTTTGTGGGGTTAAAGCCCGTCTAAGTTATTACGTTTTAGTAGTAATTAAAGTAAAAATAAGCAGCAGATCAATGTTTAACGAACGATCACGGATGACAGCGCTCAGGTCAATGCAGTGTGTAATTCTTGTGAGTACCAGTCGAAGATGCGTAGTTTCTCCAGTAGATGGCTGTTCCTCATCAACACTTTCTTTCTTTCCTTACATTACGTTACCATACAGATGCGGAATATCATTAGAAATCATACCTTTCAGTTCGTTCATCGTCAATTTCATTTATTATGTTTTGATCTGAGCGGCCAACTGATTAGTATGGAAAACAGAAAAATAAATGATGATGATTTTTTGAAATCTATTTCGTAGTACTTGCCTGTCAAACAACACTGTCTCGGAGATAGATGTAGTACTCGCACTAAACCTTTTAAAGTTCGATCAACAAAAATGCAAGAGACAGTCTGATATTATGCACCAAAATAAATAAAACTGCATTGAAAGTGGGACACCCTAGCTCCGGGTCCACGATGTCTGTCCCACGTGCTACACCAGAGCTAGACTTTTTGCACATCCTGAAAACACATTCAAGTTTTATATCATGAAAATGCTCTGTTCTGCTCTACTACGCGGTGAGTACGTACAATGTGTAGTGGCCATATCCTGATGTGGCTGTCCGTTTCATGATCAGGCCGGCCATTTCATAAAATGGTTGTTATTCATGAAAATGTGTAATTTTGAAAGGCTAGTATTTAATTCAACATCAAAAAAGCCTAACCTAACCTAACCAATCATCAAGTCAGCGAAAACAGCGGCAAATTGAAAATAATGTGTGCAAGATTTATTGTAATTGATAGTGAAGTAATTATTTGCCTTTTTAAAAGCATTTTTATTTAGCACTATGTGGTGTTTTTTGTTAAACATGTCCAACTAACACGAAGACTTTGGTCTTCACCTAAGCTACCGCATTATTTCGCCCTAAAAGATTTCCTCGTTCATTGTTACTTCGCATCATGTAGTGATAAATGTTATGATCTGGCCGCGATATATGCACATATATGTTCTGATATGAGTAAGAACTAGGTTATAAGACTTCTAGAGGTTTTACTTAACTCGGTTCTCGGATATTTTCCCCGGTTTGGTCAGCTTCTATTATCATTTTAAGTTGTGTTTTAATCGGTCGGTGAACGGGATAATTCAGTACGAGTATCAAAAACGTTATTATACAGGGTGACTACGACTATAACAGATTTCAAGCTAGTATAAAAAACCTAAGCATAGGTTATATGAAATGAAATGAAATAATACTGATTTCGAGTCAGTCATCTGGATATGTACTGTCAGCATCAGATATATATGTCACCATAGGATTGTCAAAACCGTTAGTTGATAAACTAACGTTTTTTTTCTCGTTAGTTGGTCAACTATCGTCAGATAGTAAAGTATGGCGTACTGCTTACTAAATGACGCGTTAGTTGTTAAACTAACGGTTAACACCGTTAAATAGTAATCTGGTTTAAACTTGAAGTGCAAACAAAATGCCAGGTCAAACACTGCGGTAGCTTAGGTGAAGACTAGAGGGGGCGACCGCAGCGAAGCCCCCGAATAGTCTTCAAGTTAGGTTGACATGTAAGAACAAAAGAAACGTTAATTCTAAAGCCTGTCGGTCTGGTTTACTATCTGTCAATAGTTGATCTACTAACGCGTTAGTTTATCAACTATCGGTTTTGACTATCTTACGGTGACATATATATGTGAGCGTGCTCATAAAATACATAAATACTCCGATTTGGTGAACTGCTATCATAATTTTGAGCTGTGCTTTACTGGGTCGACTTACACAACTTATATAACCAGAAATATCTACGTCACAAGTGTCAATATCCTCTGTGTTAACTTGAATATGCTTACGCTCGGTGTCTGTGCTCTTGCAATTAAGAAAGCGTCAATAATTAATAATTTGCTTAAATTCTAGACCGTACTACTTGGGAGAAAAATGTGGGATAATTATATGTTATACAAGGTCATCTTTTATATTTACTAGTGGCTCTGTGAGATGTAGACCTCGTGAGTGACATCTTCTCTTAATACGTCATACAAACTTATGAAACTACATTTTATGACTTTTCACCTAAATAATATACTTGTTACTCTCAGGGGCTCTACAAATCCAACGTCACCTCATTTGTTAAAATCCGTCAAGCTGTTTGAAGAAACAATGACTTCATTTCCACAACTAGACAAACATAAAGGAAAATACGCTAAAGATCTTCCAATACACAATAATAGACTAAAGAAAATAACAAACATTTCATTTCAAATAGAAAACTTTTAGTCATGGTGCAGCTGCAACGGTTTGAATGCAAAAAGCTGCCTTCGTAGCTTTGAACTGGAGCATTGTGAAGGCACAGACCGAGAGTTCCCATCTGATATTCTACATGTATTACTTAGGTACCTACATATATATATTTTGAAATTAACTGTAACAAACTTCTATGGAGAAGTTTGTTACAGTTAATTAACTTTTACACAATAAATGGTTATTGTGTACGGTTTTCGCGGAAAAGTAACCGCTGGCCGCTGAAATTGGAGCTTATAACTGAATTGAATAAGAGAAGTACCCTACGCAATTCTCAATTAGGATTCATATACAGAAAGGTTTAATCATAAATTGGGGGTTGCTAATAACATCATACTAAACAACTTTCACAACGAAACCGATTTGATCAGCACAACTTGTTTTTCACTTACATTTTGGACCGGGCCGAGAAGAGAAAAAAATGCTCTTATCAAATCGGTTTCCTAGTAAAAGTTGTTCAGAATGATGTCCCTAACAACCCCCTAAAATAATACTACACCTTTCTTTTACTGTATAGTACCATGTACCTCCACTACCCAGCATAAAACTGACCGTGGCGCATGTCCTAGTACAAAAAATACAGCCATACGTACGTTACATACATATATTGCACCCTCATGTCGACACGAAAAAAAATGTGCTAAGCGTTTGCAGAATAAACGAGTACTATCCTTTTTGTCACTGGGCTTATGCGGTAAGCGTAAATTTTCAGCTCTATTTTTTATTGTAATCGCATTTTGGGAACTCCTCTACCTTAAAAGGTGTCAAGAGTTTTTAGTTTTCTATCGTGCCTGTCCATCGGTCTGCCAGGCTGTGCTCTCTGAGAATAACAAACACTTGCAAACATTGTACAATTCGTAATCTAAGTTTTAGTAGGTCCAATGTAAACACAGTCAGATTATTTTCTCAACAACACTTAATAAAAGGAAGACAGTGGAGTTAATCCGCCACAAAAACATAGGTTTTCCATGCTGGTTTCATCGTTTTTTTATTATTTTGGTTATTTTGAAGCTTTCTTTAATGTAGTCGAAACATAAGCAAGAACAGGAAGTTCAAACTTTGTGAAATCCTATTATGTAGTGATTTAAGGTATTTATTTATCCGTTTATCCGATACAAGTTCCCGTGAGCAACAAAACTAATACGAAATACGAAATTGCGGCAGTAATCAAAGTTATCTATAAACAGGAGTTTCTGTGAATGCTAGAGAATCGAAGGTCGCCGTGGTCATATGATTTTAGAATCAGGTTCAGCGGATGAAAATATTACTTCTCTACTAGGACTTTTTCATCACCAAGCAATAAACAGCAGCTGCCTTTACAAGCGAGTGATTACTTCGTACTAAAGCGCGGCAGTTTCTCATTTCCCGATGAATATCGCAATATCAGTCGATTACGAAGTGTACATTGTGAACTCTTAATGAGGATCCCGACTGCCTGAATTTAGGGTCTCCCAGTAACTTTACTGCGTTAATTATAAGTCTGGAACGTTTGACTGGATAATTGGAGAGTGGTAGTTGTTTCAGTTGCCAAGTACCTGAATTCGCTACGATATGGTATTTCGTCGATCTCACGTTGAAAGTTTGGCCTTTGTTATGAGTGCACGTGTGTTGGCATATTATTTTAATGTGCTAAGTTCCGAAGCGAAGTTTGCTAGTCTCAGGACTATTATAAGGTATATAACTATTGTTGAAATACTATAGAATTAGGTAGGTAACTGCTTGTGTCACGATTTTTCTTTTCTTGATCTAGTTTAGCATTCGTGGCACTTTAATAAGGAAAATCTCGGCAAATATAAAAAATACTGGCTTGTCTGGACATACAGACCACTACACTAATACAGAGTTTAGCATTTATTTATTCATAAATTGAATAACAAAAACAACAACAGGAACGTTACGCGTAGGTACAAGCATTTTCTGTTCAGAATTCGACTTCCATTTAACTCCAAAATCCTTACCCGGAAACTCGTCAAACCCAACTGTTTATATCGGCATCAAATATAATGACCACCAAAATATTTTTTTCCTACCCAAAATGGGTAAATGATCACCAAAAGTTGCAGAAGATATCAGGGCAAAATACTGCGGTAGCTTAAATGAAGGGTAAAGGGGGTGAGCGAAGCGAAGCCCCCTTTATTCTTCTGTTTTGGTAGAACATGTAAGATAAACAAAAGATACTTAAAACATAAACTTAAGTACATAAAACATAAAAAGAAGTTTGGTGATCATTTATCCAAACACAATTCGGTGGTCGTTTACTAATTCTGGCGGTCGTTTCGAATTTATGGGTAGGGGCGTTTTTGGTGATCGTTTAAACATAAGCTGTTTATATCAGGCAAATTTAGGGACATTTTTGTCTTGAGTTTCATTTTCAGAAATGGCTTTCTGAAAGTGCGGTGGCCCGCACAGACCGCATTTCGTATGCGGTAGAGAAATTCAGAGACGCTCAGCTAGGGATTCCCATTTCAAATTTATAAGACTAAACTGATTCTACCGGGCACCCCACCGGGGAAGAGCGTTGAACAAAAGCGGCATACTCCGCCATACCACTCTGTTCAAACACCAATGTTTCGCGCAAATATTTGCCTAATTATACCTGGTGGCCTGTCGCCGTAGACACCGTTTCACTCGGGAATTTAACCGGTGTGCCGCCCTTTACTTGTCTATCTCGTCGAATTGGGAAATGTTACAATTTTTTTAAAATTTCGTGATTTTTCTTGGTGGAAGTTTTTATTTTTCAGTCAATTATGGCGATTTCGGCGAGTGTCTATCGAAGTAAATAATATCTGAACTATATTATCTTTGGCTGTTTCAGATAAATTCATTGCCGCTAAGATTAGGTGAAACATAGGTTCAAACTTTAAACTCCACAGGAGGTACCTACGCCATGGCGTGGCAGATTCTTGAGAACTTCGTGTTAATTGGAATAAACTCCTGATAATCCCGCGAGAATAAGTACTTAGGTACTTTTTCAAAGAAACAGATTTACTATATATGAATTTCATACTTCTTTTCGTGCCCGTGCCACAAATTTACTTAACTATTATATAACAGTTGTTGCTTAATTATTTCGCTACCAAAAGCTAACCTAATGCAAAAGTTTAACATATTGAAATATAACCTAATATAGACATATAACATTACATAAACTATTAACAAGCATAATTATCTAATGTAATTTCTCTTTACGTTTATCATTTTCCTTTGAACCACTTACAAAACTTTTAAAACCCGACACAACTTTCATCAAACCAAACAAACATACCAGCAGCAACACCAACACAAACGCGCCAACATCCAACATATTATACTCCACCCAACTCAACGTCCTTGCAGGATTCTTCATAAACTCAGCCCCCTTATTCCTCAATACATATTCAATCCAGAACATAGCCGTATCTAAAGGACTTAACGGTCTATCCAGGTATCTACGCGACATTTCCTTCGCCTTGGCGTTGTACGACTTATCGTTGAGAACATCCCCCAAAATCAACTCCAAGTTGTCTTCGTTGATGTCATGGTATTTAAGGATTTTGGCAAAGCCTATTTCTTGAGCTTGTAACAGATTGTTGTATTGGTCGGCGTAGATTGGTACACCGATGATTGGGACTCCGTGGTAGATGGCTTCTTGCATGCCGATGAGGCCGCCGTGTGCTATGAACACTTTGATATTAGGATGGGCTGGAAAAAACAAATATGTGCTCATTATTATTGGCATTTGGATAGTAACATATTAGGCATTTGTAGAGGCAAAAGAATTGTTTTCACTTATCATAATTTAGTGCATGTTTACTTAACGCGTAGTTTTCCATTCGCATATTAGTTCATATGCCTCAAAACGTTTGCAAGTGTATATTTATTATAATTGACGCTGATGTCTTGGGCTAAGGCTGAAAACTGGTTTAACAAATGCACAGAGATTGTTCTCAAACGAGCAATCAAACAAAACAATAGTAATGCAGTCGTTATTGCGCGTGATTGCTTGACGTGTATCGCTACACGCAAGCACTTTTAATTACAACGTTGCATAAACTGTATTAATTAATATTTTATTCACAGCTCTTCCTAATAATCGGTAAAGCTGCAGTAAAACATAATGCATATGCAGGGACCTTCACTACAGCGCTCAGAAGGTACCTATGAATTACAACATGAGGTGAGATTCGTGTTGTTGCATGTCGGCTATTGTCACTGTGTTGAACTCCTGTTTGTTTGTTAAGGTTTGTGCAAATTGACCTTTTGTTATTTTTGTCATTTTATAATTAAGAAAGCTGTAAGTCTTCAATTAGAAATTGACTAGCATGTCTGTGTTGTCATATATTTTGAATGTGACTGTTTGTTTCTTATTTTACTAAATAATAATAATAAAAAAACAACCTTTAGACCTGATCTGTAGGACTAACAGATCTGGTAATTTACCTTTACAGGAAGTAACAGAAAGGTATAGTCATATTTAAGGGGGTTGTTATGGGCATCATTGTACAACTTTCTCTAAGAAACCGATGTGATCTGAGCAACTTTAATTTTCACTTCTCCATACAAAACAGCTGATTGCCCGGCCCAAACTGTATGGAGATGTGAAAAATAAAGATGCCTAGATCCTGTCAGTTTCAAAGTGAAAGTTGTTCAGAATGATGCCCCAAACAACCCCCTAAAATATGACTACACCGTTCTGTTACATCATTTACACTCAAATGGCCTAACTCAGGCTGCTATTCATCAGCTACTATCTCTGGCTTATATCACTTTAAGTGCCAGTCAAACTTTAAGTGATCTTCTGTTTTTCCGAACCATGTGATATTTAACTTACACAAAATCTCCTTCTGAGGCATCCACTTTCTTGTGAACACATTGTCTGGTTTATTCTCTATGCTGTCTTCTTCCCACTTCCAGAGCACAGTGAGCTTCAATTTGCGGAAGACTTTCAAAAAAGCGTTCTTCTTCTCAATAGGTAACTCGGAGCTTTTCACGTTGGACCCGAAATTCATGTAAATGACGCCATTTGTGGAGTCGTCCATTATCTTTTTGAGATCCTGAAAGAAGCATTAAGATAACATTGTATGTAGGCACATGTAGATACACACACGTACTTAGAATAAATGTTAGTTCACTTAAAGCAAGCAAAGATGTAGGTACAATGTGAATAATTTCTGTGTATAAGAGTAAAACACCTACATATTAAAGTATTATTAATAGATGAGCTTTTATTAGTTAAAACATCTGAGTAGCTTTTTATAGGTTCTAGGATGCGAAGAATGCATTTATAATCAAGATGATATGTCTAATAGAAGCACTTTTCTTAAAATTATAATTATTTTAGGTCATCAGAGGTCGCGCACAAGTTGCTTGCGGTGGTCTCATACCTAAAGATTTAGCATAAAGTGCACGATTCTTGTTTATTCCCACGCAGCTATAGTGTGCACTTATCATCTATTAAGTATAATGGTGTGTTATTATTCCATGTTCATCTCTAAAAATAGTACAGACCTACTTACGTAATTACACAATGTAATAAGAAGCTAAACAAGTCTTTGTTAGTATGACTAAAATCTTGACGTGTAGTTCTGTACCTTCACAAGTGTGTTTCTCGTTATACTAACTTACTGCTGGTCAAGCGAAAGTCACTCTACAGCCTTAGCTTATTAAGATTTTTTTCTTAATGTAGCAATCTACATTAAGAAAAAAAATGGTTCACCTTTGGCAGTTGCGTCTCAACTTCTTTGAAATGAATTCCACCGATTTCCACAATGTTAGGTCCGTATGCCACTGGAGTATCAAAACTGAAGTGGCTGTTAATCATGAAAAGTGCTACTTCCCTCTGCAGCTCAATCAGACTTGGCACCGGCTCTTCCAAACCAGGAATGTACTTCTTGACCAGCTCATTCTGCTTCTCCAGGTACCAGTAACGCCACCAGAAGTACTCATAAGCAGTAAAGTAGATAGATCTCAGTTTACCCCATAAACTCTTTGGGTCTTTCACGTCAAGAAACTCCGGGATGACCGTCGCAAGTTGCAAGGGATTCCTCGTGATTATATTATGCCGCATGCAGTTTCCAAAGGTTGTGATTAGAGCTAGGGGAGCCTTGTATTTATGGGCGAGGACGTATAGGGCTTCTTGGAAGAATTGCTCGCTGATGACCAGGTCAAATTTGTGGTCTCGGTGGAGGAATCTCTGGACTTCGTCTGATTTTAGTGAGATTTCAGTGGAGGCCAGGCCACCGCCCCAAAGGATGGCGTCGTGGAATTCCTCAGCTGATATATCGACGGTTGTGAAGACGTTTGGTCTACTTCCTGAAACGTTCAGTTTGTTGTGTAAGATGTTGGTATTCCTACCGTGGTGTCTAATGAGTAATGATATTACGATACCTAATAAAAACAACACAGGTCGTAGTTCCATAGGATGGATGGCAATATATGGCTATATAAGGTATACGTAAAATGTTCTAGCCTGCATTGTTTTGATTTGAAATATTTGGAAGACTGAAAAATATTAGAAATAAGGGGTCCTTGGAGACAGGTGGGTGTGGGCCGATTAGCCTACTCATTAATTTGGATTTGATATTACAAGAACACTATCACATACCACGGCTTTCCCAGGTTGCAAAAAATCTTCGATTTTGTTTCATCTTAAATATGAAAATAAAAATACCTTTGGCCTCCCAAATAGTGGTGTTATCTGCTATAACCTGATGAAAGGTAGAAGGGGGATCCTTTTCGGGATATGCCGTGATCACAGTTACATTATGACCTCGCCGAGCCAGCTCAAGGCCGATAGGTCGCAACATTATATTGTGAGATTTCGAGGTAAACGGTTCGACATAGAGGATATTGGCTGCATGCACATTCATAGTTATACATAATAGCAATGCTGGTAGTTTAGTCTGAAACTTTGAAAGAATACAATTAGTTATTACGGCTAGCTACAGTGATTAAATTCACAGTTTTTAATTCTATTTACATCAGGGTTCGCAAATCCCTTTTTATAGCCATAGTTAATATTAAAAAAAACAATTTTTTGATATTTATCCGATATATTATATCTGAAATAGGTACATATATCAACCAAAAAAACCGCAATTTAAATTCTATAAGTGGTTAAAATTGTCAAAAACTAGTCGGACAAGCTATTTCAGGAAAATCATCTCAAAAAAGTGCGTTCCGCGCGGGTAAAGCAACCTCTGACTAAGTTGGGTACTGGATCCGTGTTTTGCATGACACGTTAAAGTGTCGGTCCCGGACACCTTGGTTTGCCAGTAAATCAATCTTTTGAATTCCTAGCACAATATCAATGGAAAATCAATGTAGTAGTAAATGAAGTAAAATATCATTGAATGGATGGAAATTATATATATCGTGATACATATCCGATGACATATATCTGCAAACCCTGGTTTTCATAAATGTAGGTGTAATTCATAAATTAACATACGTTTACGAAAAAAGTCTCAAAAATATAGGTGAACATTTGAATTATATGCTATTTGGTAAACTGTTCTACCGTAATCTATGAATAATATTGAATGGGCAGACATACTTATTATCGGTCATTCAAACATTTTTGTAGGTGATGTACTTACCATGGCTATTAATTCTGGAAAATTGTACTACAATTGTCTGTTTTTTTCAACAGTATACTTTAATTTTCAACTGAACTATTACACTTTATGTCGGTACTTTCAATTAAAAATTGCTTTGTTTAAAAGATTCATATTATCGCGTGCGTTTTGTTTAAAACATGGCTGCCTAGTAGTCCGCACAGAGTTCAATATGTGAATGTCATACATAGCCATTGTCCAATTCTGTATCAGTGTAACCTTGGATAACCCCCAGCCTGATAATAGAAAAATTGGCTGGTAAATTAAGTTCTGCGGCTTACGCTGTTAGGAACATCAGACAAAACACGGATGTGGCTATATCTAGGCTAGTATATTTTAGTTACTTTCATAGTGTCATGTCCTATGGTATCTTGTTGTGGGGGAAAGCAGCGGATATTCAAACTATTTTTATTTTACAGAAAAGAGCTATTCGAGCAATTTATAATTTAAAATGCACAGACTCCTTAAGACAGTTTTTTAAAGAAATTGACTAAAACTGAAGCTAGTCAATTTATTTTCGAAAATATAATGTTTGTACGCAAGAACCTTACAAAATTTCCCAAACTTAGCGATAGCTGTAATGTTAACCTAAGAAATAATCACAGACTACTTGCGCCCCGGTTTAGACTCGCGAAGGTTAGCAATTCTTTCAAGGGTCAATGCATTCTCTACTACAACAAGATACCTCTGGAGATCTTGAAATTGCCATTTGAGCAATTTAAAATCCATGTTAAAGCGACTTTGTCGAAAAAGGGATATTACAATGTTCAAGATTACTTAAATGATGGGTCTGTATGGGGTTAATCTGGCTCAACACAGACCTTGCTGTTAATAATTTTGTAATTATTTATTCCTGCTTATTAATTATGATAATGACTAAATATTATAATTTGTATTAGTTAAGCATGAGCAATTTTTAAAAAGAGATCTAAAAATCAATCTGTGGGAGTTTCTACGCCCTTCTTCTCCCACAGTGGTCCAATGTAGAGAAGTGGCAAAAAATGACGACTGCTAAGTATATGTAAATATCTACAGTAATAAAGACATTTGGAATTTGGAATTTGGAATTTGGAATTTGGAATAAAATGCATGAAAAAACGTGACATTTTGCACAACAAACTGAACAAATACCCAAATAATGATAACCTAAGAACAACTTATCATAAATATCGAAACACTTGCAACTTTATTCTTCAAAACTTAAAACCTCAACATGACGAAGAACTTATCCGCAAAAACATACGTTGCCCAAAAAAAACCTGGCAGGCAATTAAATCAATCTGCCACAAAGACGCTGGGAAAAAAACATGCACCGACCTCCTTGAAATAGGTGACACACCATCTTCAGCTCTAAACTTGGTGAACGACTACTTCACTTCAGTTGGCAGTAATCTGGCTAACGACATCAAATATATAAATAACCCCTAGATTCAACTCTTTCTCACTCTTTCTGACCCCGACTGATATCGTAGAAACCTCCAAGTTTGTAATGAGTCTCAAATCAGACGGTTCGCCCGGCTGGGATGAACTCCCACCTAAACTTTTCAAAAATTTAAAACATATAATTGCAGAACCCATATCACACATTATTAACCTGAGCATATCATCGGGCATTGTTCCTGAACTGCTGAAATTGTCCGAAGTTTGCCCTATCTATAAAGATGGTGACACAACTGATCCCTGTAACTACAGACCAATCTCTCTACTGACTGTAACAGCAAAAATACTAGAGAAAGTAATTAACCATCGCTTAACCAAGTACCTAGAGTCTAACAAACTGCTTGCCGAAAATCAATTTGGCTTCAGAGCCAAGAGGTCCACGGAGGACGCCGTCACCCTACTTACAGACTCCATAGCTAGCTCACTTGACAAACGAGAGAGGTGTATTGGAGTCTTCCTGGACCTTAAAATAGCATTTCACACAGTGTCAATTCCCCTTCTCTTGAAAAAGCTAGAGGCACTTGGAGTGACTGGAACGGATCTCGCATGGTTCACAAGCTATCTGACAACAAGGCGACAGTATGTCAAACTAAACAACTCAAAAAGCGATACTATGTACACACTTTTTGGGGTCCCGCAGGGAAGTGTGCTTGGGCCGACGCTGTTTCTAGCTTACATAAACGATATATGTAAAATGGAAGCAGTGTCGGCTCAGGTACTGGCTTTTGCTGACGACACGGCATTACTCTTTAGGGGGGATACATGGGAAAAGGTCAAAACTAAAACTGAAGAAGGCCTAACACAGGTCTCACAATGGCTACAGTTAAATCTTCTGACATAAATACCTCTATAAAAACAAATTCCTATGTTTTCACATAACCGATGCAACTAAACCTGAAGACTTCATGATCAAAATTCACTTTTGTAATAATCCTCGCCCTAATCAACCCTGTTCATGCAGTCACATCGAACGCACAACAAATATAAGATACCTGGGTGTCATAATTGACGAAAAATTAAACTGGTCTTTCCAAATCGCTGCACTAGTGCCTAGAGTCAGAAAATTACTTCACATATTTAAACGTCTCCTTAAAGCGGCTAATAAAACTGTTTTGAAGTCGGTATACTACGCTCTGTGTCAGTCAATAATCAGCTACTGCATTGTGGTGTGGGGGGGAACTCACAAAACGACACTAATTAAACTCGAACGAGCACAAAGAGTAGCGCTAAAAGTTCTTCACTCCAAGCCCTATCGTTTCTCTACAAAAGAACTTTATCAAGAAAGTAAGGTACTCACATCTAGACAAATTTACATACTAAAAACCATCTTAAGATTCCACAAAAACTCTGCAGCAACCCGCTTAGTATCTATTCGGTCCACGAGGTATGACCGCTGGCACGTACCTAAAATTAAGTCAAAGTTTGCAAGTTACAAGTTTACAAATTTAAAGGCCCCATCTAGTACTCTAAAATTAACGACACACTTCAGATTGTCAATTTAAATCCCTATAAATGTAAAAAAATCCTAACTAAATGGCTACTGCAAATACACTATGATGAAACCGAAGATATTCTCTAACGAAAACTTAATAAATAAAAATTTACAATTAAAACAATACAATCAAATACAATCAAATACTTACTTACCAAAATTCAAAACAAATAAAAATTCACAAGTAAAACACTAAAGACGAATACCTATCTAAATTCCAAATAAAAAATACAATCAAATACTTACTTACCAAAATTCAAAACAAATAAAAATTTACAACTATAACACTAAAACGAATACCTATCTAAATTCCAAATAAATAAAAGAAAAACGATAAAAACAATGCAAACAAATACTTACTTACCTAAATACAATACTTTCCTACCAGAACATAATTAAACTATAACTCGGCATAAATTAATCTGCAATCACCACATATACTGTACAAATTTATCCATCACGCACACTCACATAGCTTGGACACGATCACGTGGTACTAACAAATATACTTCACGTCACGACCCTAAGCTGCGGGCATACGATGTTTGCTTCAATATTGGTCCTTATTGTAATAAGAAAACAGAAAACATAAAACATTCCTCATTCATTAGCCATTTGAACACTTATCAATCGTAATGTCGAAATGTTTCACTGCCTACCCTAACATTTCTGTTGTTTAAGCTTAATCGTATCTCACTTAATTCACGTAATTTGTTAAACCTATCTAACTGAC
The DNA here is from genome assembly GCA_949825045.1 of Argyresthia goedartella. Lineage (NCBI taxonomy): Eukaryota > Metazoa > Arthropoda > Insecta > Lepidoptera > Argyresthiidae > Argyresthia > Argyresthia goedartella. Next base: position 24,574,890 of record OX463812.1, on the reverse strand, counting down.
TGCGATAAACAAGTTGTACTTACTTGTGTAATGTACCTACTCAATATAATAATAATACTCCGCACTGTTACGATAATGAATACTCCGCACTGTTACAATAATGAATTAATGAACGTTTGGTTTTATGAAGATGTTGAATGAGATGATTTATGATAAATGTTAAAACCAAAAAATAAGAATGACAGGAAAAAATAAGCAATAAGTGTAACTAGTGTGTTCGTAGCCCGTTATGTAACACAGTATGTAAACTAAAATATAGTTTTATTAACAAAACAATGGTGTGATCGTAGTAGCGTTGTTAACTGTAAACAACGCTACTACGATGTAATAAGACATCAAAAACACAAACAAACGGAGGCCACGGACACATTAGTTCCAGCAAAACCAAAAATAAAAAACGTGTACATAAACACGCACACAAGCTAACTACTTACCAACCAAGAAAAATCAGACTTATTACCACGTTTATGGGCGCCAGTGTCGCATTGTTGTTGAAATGCGCAGTAAAGTTAATGAGAATTTATAAATGAAATGCAATGAAATTCTAACCACAAGAAGCTAAAAGAATTAATAATAAAAATAAATTTTAACAATAACAATTTTAATTTAATTTTATAATTAACCGAAGCGCGTGGAGAAAAAAACAGTCGCGGGTGTTTGAACTGTCTGATTCGGCTTGGCAGGTGGGTAAAACTCCCCTTTACGGATGATCCGCGACGCAGGTGGAAGGTCGTCACGAAGTGGAAAGTGCCGGTAGTCACGAAGTGGAAACTGCCGGTCGTCACCAAGTGTAAAATGTCGATCGACACGAACTGGAGTCGGCCGCCACGAAGCGGATGGTAACGGTCGTCACGAAACTTCGGTGTCAAGTGGAGTGCGGACGTTGAAATTTAAGCGTAAGCGCCGAACCCCAATATTGGGGTTTAGCACAGCACTTTGTATGAAGTTATATACTTGGGAAAAAATGTCCCACGGGAAAATTGGAAAAAAAGGGTTCCTTTCTCCGAGTACGAATAAGGTCGCAATATGTAGTCACGGGAGTGTTGCTCTGGCCGGAATGATCTTCTAAGCGCGCGGATACAGGCGCGTCAGGTGAAAGGCAATACCTGTTAACCTTGAGTTTACTTTGGAAGCGGCAAATGCGCGTAGATAGGTACTCAAATACATTCTGCAGTTATTTGTTATCAGCTCGTGTGGTATACGGACTAAAAACAACCCCTTTATATTTGCACTTGTCCTACTAAGACTTTACTGTGAGCCATGGCCTCGATATATGCTGAAGGCTTTCTACCTGTAATTTGCCCTTTTGGGTGATATATATGTATATATGATATCATATATACATATATAACGCCCAAAAGGTTAAATTGGGTAAACAGGCAAACTCCTCCCACATATATATATATATATATATATGGGAGAAGTTTGCCTGCTTATCCAATTTTACGAGCGGATATCAGCTCCTAGTCAGCGGGCATGATAGCGGCATGTTTTAAAACCTATCCTTATCCTTAAATACTCTATATTTGGGTCATTTAGGGGGCTCTAACCTCAGTCCGGGAGGTTTAAAGGGGTAGGGGGAGACTGTGTATCCGTCGAATCAAGATGGCGATCTCTTTTAATCCAAATTTGGTATCTGAGACGCTGTAATGCTTCGGGAAGACGTGCCTGAGGGGCGGGGGGTGGTTGGGCTTTAAGAGCTTTCGTGATATCGTCCTCCGGTTCTAGGAGGACGTCTTTGGGGCGCCTTTTGAAAAGGTGTTTCTTATTTATATCTGGGGTCGGATCATAAAGGGATGCTTGTACGATAAGTAGGTTTGGGTGGCTAGATGCATTAATGAAGAAGCGTTCGGACGCTTCTTTGATATATTGATTTACTGTGGGGAGTCTAAAGTCACTAAGGAGGTCATGTACCACGGGGCACCTACGGCTTTTCGCATGAAGCGGTTTTGTAAGACCTGAAGGGGCTTAAGGGAGTGGGAGCAGTGTGTAAAGACTGGACTTGCATACGTGAAGACCGGACGGATGCAAGTTTTAAATAGATTTATTTTGCGGCGGCGGCGCTTGGCAGGGGTACTGGGCTGCTGTTCGTTGTAGACAGCTAATCGAGCCTCGGAGTCATCTGGTTGGCAGCTAAAGTAGGCTCCTGATCCACATTGTCTGCATCAAAATAAATAAAGTGTGTCTGAGAGACAGTTCGGAACATGTCCCCCAGTTGGCACATCTGATAAGCAGTTCGCAACAATGCTCAACAGAACACACACATCTGATAGAGAGTTCGCAACATGCCTACCGAATGGTCAACACATACATTATACGTGAGGAACGCGACAATCCAGAGGGACCTAAGATGGGAAACCGTGGACCAGTTTGTCCAGAGGCTGGCGAAGGGCATGTTCGCGCGTGCGGATGCATCACACCTTCCGCACATCGCCGAACTGGCGCCGCACCATGCGCGCCCGCCCGACCGCCGCCGCCTGCCACGCGACCTGGTTGCCTAGCCGGCGATCACCCACTGCACACCAGCGCCACAAGAAGACCACCGCCCGCAGGGGCCATCCGATGACCTGTCCACAGGAGTGGACAGAGGCGATTCTTCGGGAAGAGGTCCGTCGACCTGACCCCGACTCCCCACGCCCCAGAAGGGGTGCGTGAGATGACTATGATGATGCTTGTTATTCGGTATACTTTCGCGCCATCTGTACATCGTTTTCACAACTAATGTTCCGTTGTCCGAGTGACTTGCGACTTGTGGATGTTTATAGGGACTTCTGTAAGTTAAATGCAAAAAATATATATATTAGTTAGAATAATTAGGAAATCGGCATGTTTTCTTGACAATATACATACTTAGAAATTATTGCATAACAGCTTTTAACTGTTCAAGAGCACTTTTCTTCGTAGTATCATTGTTTTGTTCTACACTGCTGCTTGGGGACAAACTGTGGTACTATGGAAACTAGCTTACTGGTCTTTTTGACAACCAGTGAAAAACAGATAAATATGATTTATTTTTCAAATATGTTTATAGAAATGATTAGAAACATAAAATATTTCTGTAACAGACTTAATCAAAACCCATAATTATAAATATAAATTATTTCATTGATCAGAGACACGGTAAGGTTGTCGTTAGACAAAGAAAAGTTGATTGACCCTTATATTTGGCTAGTCATAATAAATGATAAATGACGCAATACGGAGTTTTTAAGATAAACTACTCAATAACATACTTAGCTATTTTATCCGTTCATATATACAGTTAAACAAAACTTACATTGTTCCACCATTGGGAGCTACTGCGAGGAGAGGAAGAAGGGGGAACAGCGCTCACTTCGATTATACTTATTTAAGATAATTATTCTAATGATTTCTGAGTGTGTATAGATCATAAAAAACCAGCCGAGATTCGACTTGATATAACAATATCTGGCCAAACCCTGCTCAGAGGTGGGTTGGTGCAGATGGTCGCGGCGATAACAAATCATCAGACTGCACATCATAAGCTGTTATACCGTTATAGCTAGCTGAATGATTAAATGTGACCAAAAAAAATACGTGCTTGCTTATTCAAGCAAGGAGGATGTATTTGGATTCGACCTCATTTAAATGAAACTTTTTGGTTAAGCTTCTCCCTCCAACGCACTAAATACAGTTATGTCATCTAAGGGCGAAATTCTCACGTGAATGATGATGTATATTTTTATTGCAATTTCTGCCCTACATTTATCGAAAATAATTATAAATACCCAGTCTAGCGACATCTAGGATCGAGTCGATTTTTTTATTTTTTTTTTTGGTCATTGGAATTTCTCTCTTATTTTTATTTTTTAAATAGTCTCAGTAAGATCGATTTTCGATTTCAAAAACCCCTATATAATAAATTTCATTGAAAAGTTTAGCGCCGTTACAAAAAAATCCTCGTTTAATAGTATAAGTAGCTCAGCCACGGCGTACGGCCTACGTCTTACGCCCTACGGTTTATAGCTTATGGCCTACGGCCTCACACCTACAGTGGATAACTAGATATCTATGTCTACAGGTTGTCCAAAAATTCATATGTCACAGAGACATCGAAGGTAGCTCTGCCTCAGATGCATCGATCAAGCCTATCATGGCCTCAGTAAAAGTTGCATGTAATTTTAGTAATAAAAATACCTTGGACACTATTTACACACATTGATCTAGCCCCAAACTAGGATTCCCTGTATCTTCTGTACTAGACAACGATACACATACTTATATAGATATAAATTACACTTACATAGACACTTACACTTACAACCATGGCTAGGGTACAAACATCCGTTCTCATCAAACAAATATTTGCCCCCACCGGGACTCGAACCCGGGACCCTTGGCTTCGTAGGCAGGGTCACTGCCGACTCGGCCATTCGGGTCGTGTAAAGTGTACAAAGGCGAGTTTATCTCTCGTAAGAGATCTCTTCCAGCAATCCAAGTTAGGATGAGAAAGATTGATCGCTGAGAAGGGGTAGACCTAAGTTTACAACAAAACCTATTACAATTTACCTGGTACTTACATACATAAATATTACAAATCATTAAACTAACCATACAAGTGCTAGAGTAAGCACATATACATATGTAGAGTAAGTACTTGTAAAGTAAAATAATCATCCTCAATATAAATACATATTAAATATATATAGTAATAAATATATACATACCACCAACAATCTTAAAGAGATGGAAATGCTTCTTCACGCGACTTTTAAATACATAGTCAGGTCATAAGTTCTGTCACATGTGCTATATGAAATAATTTAGACATGTTTATTATTTATAATAATATAATAATAATAATCGTTTATTGCAGGCATAAAAGCCTGTAAGGATGTGGTATATGCGTGGAATAAGACGAGTATCGGCTTCAAAGTACAGTCGTATAATGTCTCTAGATTCATACAATACCGGGCTATATATAGATGTAATTAGGGTTCGGGTGTGCATACACTACACCTTCCCCCTTTTTTTGAAAGAAAAAATATACTATATCTTATTTTTTATGATATTTAAAACAATTTAGAATACAAAATATAAAAACAATAATCTGATAACTCATTTCTGTAAAAATAACAATAAAATAAATCATCTGTGTAAAAATAACAATTTAAAATTCAAAATCTGTGTAATATGTAAATATAACAATTCAATATACAACAACCATTTTTTTTTTTTTATTCCCGATACAATTTTAAAACACTTTCAAAACAAAATATTACCATTTATATAAATTCACACTGTAATCGATTAAAAAAAATATGTGTTAAAAAAAACGATATAATGTTCTTATTAAATTCGTAAAATAGTTAATGATTACATAGTTAATATCTGTTCCAATATTTTATGAAACTTAATTATAATACACAAAATATTATCTAACCTGTTTACGATATAGGGTTGACGACATGAAAAATTTATTTTTAATACATAGAATTTTTAAAAAAAATTATAACATTATTCCACTACAATTACAAAATTACACATGTTTCATACCTTCTGTATCTCTTTTTCTTTTCTTCGTTTATGTATTTATTTATTCAACTCTTATTCCATTAATCACAAACTACTTTATTTTTCATTTCCATAATACCTTCTCAAAACTCACATCAAAATATTTATCAATATAAAACTTCTTTCCAAAACTAACCAAAATATACTCGCTTTTCTCATACAATCGCTATCAATCAAAGTCTCTATTTTATTTCTTCTACTTCATATAGGTACTTTTTAGGGGTATCCGGATCCCATTTTATTTCACATTATAGTGAGTGCACTTTTATAGGTACTTTTATTATTTATTTATTTATAGACGTCTTTCATAAGGTACTTTTTTTTATTTCCACAATACTACCATTATCTGGCTCCAGGTCTACCTGCCTGAACCTGCTCCTACTCGAGAGCTTATAAGGTCATCGATATCCAACGTTCTCACAAAGGAAGCTCGTTCACGTCATGATCGAAGCGAAGGATTCGTGCCTTGTACCTTGTACCTGTACCTTTGAGACTTTGATGATTATACTATAACATATCGGACTCGCCAATAGTTACGTACCAAACTATAACATAACTTAAACACAATCCAAATGAATCCTTCGAATTTTAAGACATTCTGTAAAGATTGGATGATCAGTCCAACTTTTCTCGAAAGCTTACCAAACGAAGTGTTCCCAACTCACTCACTCTGTGGCCTAGAGTAACATATCCTGCACATTCCATACCATCTCTCAAATTCATACTTTTTAATCCTAACGACAACCATAACCAACATTCCCAAATCCAAACAAAAATACAACTTTTCTCTATGTGCTTAATACGTAATCACATAACTCAAAACTTCAAGTCTCCATAACAACATTCAACTTTTTATTTCATTTCATTTTCATACTTTTCAACACTCACTATCAAACAAACATTTTCTCACTTTAAAATGAAGTATTCGAATCCTTAGTGACCATATCCGCTGGTCAGACTTTAATCTATTAATAAACTCGAATGCAATCTTTAAAATAAAAGTAACTAAGTGCAATTTCTAAACAAACTTTTGTAATAACCCATCGGTAGTGGTTCCGTCGTTTGTAATATATTTTAAAATCTTTGCTGAACTACTTTTTCATACTAAGTATATCTTACACATAGGAACAAAACCTGAAATTCATACATTCTCAAACTTTTATTCAAATTCATGCAATGGGTTCCATACTTCATCTCTCTGCGGTACCCTAAACTTGTTAACAATCATGCATCACCTTATAAGTATCTTCCATATTAGTCAACTGAAACTAAACCTTTCATTCTACATAAGTCGCACTGCGGTAACTTGAACTACTAATTATTATAATAACAATTCTGTTTCTCTGTAATCAAAACATGTGTCAAGTTCTAATCTAATTTGGATTCCTCTGCAGTGTTGCATGTCCATATTTGGATCGCCTGCGAACACTGTATTGTATTACTATAATTTTAAGATAAACTGGAACTGTAACCAAGTCAAATGAACAAATGAATCATTTATGTACTTGATTGTACATTTGGAGTAAATCGGAATTAAGATGCAATAAGTTTATAAAATAGTACTGGGTATATTAATGACTTTAAAACAACAAAACTTGTATCTTCTTACAAATTAACCACATTCTACCCATATTTCCAATCAAAATCATCATCTTAAAAAAAAAATATTACTACTTATCAAAATCATCTAAAATAACTCATGCCAAACTAATTTAATTTACTTTTCTTTCGGCCTTCATAATTATCTCCATTCCCAAAAAAATATATCAACCATCATTCATACTTCTCTTGCTGACAGTACCTACTGTAACTTTTCATTATGCCATTCTTCGACATACTCTTTTACTTTATGCTCTCTTCATTTGAAAAATAATTATATTGATATTGATTCGAATCGTCAACCCTTTTACAATGTAAAAATCTTCCCAACACGTAATTAATACTTCTAAACAAATAATAAAATTCACTTACATTTTATAGGATTAAATAGATACCATTGTCCAAAACACACATCACAGACATCGTCGCACGTGTCGTTCTTGTTCAGAGTCAGCTCATCCTGGGACCCGTACATCTCCCAGCTGCTCCTCACTTGACCCGTACGGTTACGCCCGGCGCCCTGCAATCCACATCACTGGCTTGAAAAAACGCCCGGCACCCGGCAGCAAGTCTTCTTTATTTATTTTTCTCTCTTGTTTATGGTATCTTCTAAAATAAATGTCTGTCTTCCATATTTATCCATCTTCCATGATTATCTTCTCTATTTTTTCTTCTTTAATTATTTCAATTATATTCTTTCTTCTTTAATATCTTCTCTTTTATCTTCTTTGTCTTTCTCTGGCTGCAAACTTGTCTTCACGTTCTTCGTAATTATTCTCTTCTCCAGGATTTTCTAATTATTAAAAGTATTTATTTATTTGATGCACTGCCATTCGGCACAGCACTACCTCGCGAGAGGTAGGCTGGCCTGGCTAGGTCGCCATGTAAGGATGTGGTATATGCGTGGAATAAGACGAGTATCGGCTTCAAAGTACAGTCGTATAATGTCTCTAGATTCATACAATACCGGGCTATATATAGATGTAATTAGGGTTCGGGTGTGCATACACTACAGCCCATAGAATAAATTACACATTATGTCAACAATAAAATAAAATTAAAATTCAAATAAATCATTACAAAATAAAAATGTCAAAAAATTTAAAAATAAAAACACACACACGGCAGGGGAAGAAGGACGAGTGCCTAGGCTACCCACTAACGTGTAGCCTCACCCAGTGAGCCAGCAGCGGCGAGTCCCACCGTCCAGCCAACGTGCGAAGAATGGAGTTGGAGCTGCCGCGTACGCGCGCTAATAGCGAGGCGCTGCGTTTCCTAATGATCGCGGCAAAGCCGTCGACCCTTGCCTCCGCAAACATGCCTGAGGCGCTGCAGTACCGCGGCAGGCCCATTACCACCCTAAATGCATTGTTGTACTGAATACGTAGGGCGCTGTATGCACCCTGCGTATAGTTGACCCACAGGCTGCACGTGTAGTAAGACTGGCAGTATGCCCTGAACAATGTTAATTTTGATTCTTTACTACAACGAGCGAACCTGCGAGCCAGCATGTTACAGCGAACAGCCAGCGCCCTACGCTCCCTCTCAATGTCACAGACATCTTTGAGGTCATCGGTGACCCAGTGGCCCAGGTACTTGAACTTCTTAACCCTGTTCAGAGGAGAATTATTAATGTAGACTGGAGGCAGGTCAGAGTATGTTCTCGTGCCTGACTTGAAAACCATTAGCTCACTCTTTTTCGCGTTGTACCTGAGCCCATGGGCCTCCGCATAGGACTCACAAATACGCAACAGTGCACATAGCGCACCGACCGATTTATGTTAACATTTATATAGCAAAATTAATTTAATAAAACACAGATTCTTATGGTAATAAAGTTTATTCAAAATTACCCCCGCTATTTCGAATACAGGCCTTTATTCTGCGCGGCTAGTCGTCTATCGCAGCACGAACGAGGTCCATGTCAATATCGGCGGCTGCCTTAATCAAGGATGCCTTGAGTGACTCCAAATCAGGATGAGGCTTTGAGCAGGCCTTTTCCTCCAAGTGTTGCCATATCTTGTAATCTAACGGACTCAAATCTGGACTGGAGGAGGGCCAGTCTTCGTGCCGGATGAAGTCGATTTCATGCGCCGCCAGCCAGTCTTGTGTGCTTTTCGCTCTATGAGCTGGCGCTGAATCTTGTTGGAATACCCAGTGCCTGTTATTAAACATGGTATGAGAAACAGGTTCCACAAGGTTCTTGAGGACTGTATTTTGATACACAACTGCATTCGTTTTTACGCCTTTCTCACAAAAATGTACCTCAGTTAAGCCCCAATAAGAGACTCCCAACCAAACCATGAGCGAGGATGGAAAATGACCTCGTTGGACACGCGGAATACGGTTGCTCGCTTCTTCACTGCTGTGTGCGTACACCTTATCATTTTATTTGTTGTAGCTCTCTTCCACGGTGAAAATTTTTTCATCCGAAAAAAGAATTTCCCGATGCTTTTTTCCCGCGTACCGCTTCAACAAAGCGCGGCATCTCTTCAGTCTCAGGTTCATTAAACGAGCGTCCAAACGATGTCCTGTTTTTCTTCGATATGCCCTAAGCCCTAAGTCTTCATTTAACACCCTTTTCACCGTGGTCCTGCTTAACCCCATCTGAAGGGCCAACAGTTTCTGCTTACGTATGGGATTTCTTTGAATTCGCGCCTTCACAGCTTTTATCACTGCTGGAGTCCTAACAGAGCGAGGGCGACCACTTCTTGACCTGTCATCTACACTAGAGTCTTCATTGTATCGTTTTATGGAACGATAAACGAATCTTTTGGTTATATTCAAATTTTTCAGTAAGTCGAAAATCTGAATTGGCGCGTAACCGCAACGATGCAACGCAATAACTGCGACACGGTCTTCTTTAAGTGTCCACTCCATATTTAACAATGAGGAAAATTCTAAAAAGTACACATTTTTATTTTCATGAAAAATTAGAAATTCGAATTCAATAAACTTTTTTGTGGCCAGCGTTCTAAATTCAAAAGTTTTTATTGTGTGACAGAACTTATGACCTGACTGTGTATATTGAGAGTTAGGACAATCTCTGATGTTGCATGGAAGTGCATTCAACAACCGAATGGCGTCTAAACCTGTGCTCGTCGGACGCGGTATAAATGTTGAGGGCTCATGAGCAAGGGAAAAGGCTAGATAGCGTGGATTCCGTAAAATGTTGTTAAGGAAATTAAGGATGAAAGAATCACGACGAAGACGGTTGGGCAGTCAATACAACTCTTTGTGATTCGAAATTCAAAATTTAAAAAGAGTTTATTTCCATAAGAAACACATAGGTAACATTTGGAGAATGTCAAATCTTAAACTTACACATGTATAAGGTACAGGGAAATATAGAACTCAATTTGAATTCCGTCACCTCAATGTTTTAGATGCTGGAGGCAAAGAGGCGACTAGAAACCTCCAGCTTTATACGTTATTTTTTACAGAATTGGAGCAAACACCTTCCCAAGCTTTCTTGTCTTCTACATAATCTGATATTTTGTAGTAACCTTTTTTACATAAGTGATTTTTAACAACATTTCTAAATTTATTTACAGACAATTCTTGTAACTCAGTCGGTATTTTGTTGTAAAAGCGAATGATGTTACGGACAGCGAGCCCCGGCCAGCGCAACCGACCGACTGACCGACTGAAGGTGCGAGCGAGATGGAGCAGCGCGCCGACAGGGACCGCCTGCGTCGACTTTGAACTAGGAGTCACGATCCCTGCGACCAACACGGAGAGAACAATGGACCGACCGCTAGCCCCGAGTATAAATATAAGCTAGTTTTTAAGTCGAATTGTAGGATAGTTTCGACCGTCGCGCACACGGATCTCCACTTCGCCGTCCCGCTGCAGTTCACCCGCCGCTTCGTGCGAAGCGGACGTGTGTAACACGCGCCCGTGCGCGCCGCGATCGCGATACCCGCGCCGCGAGTGTTCACGGAGGGGATTACCACATCGGGACGGACGCCGGCTCTGCCTAAGGTCGTGCATGGTGTGTAACCCTTTCCGTGACGCCAGCTCGTCCATAGCCCGCCGCTATGGACGAGCCCAAAAGCCCTTCTAAGGGCTACAGTGCCAGTGACATTGTAAGTGTTTGTGTTAGTGACAGTGACGATGCCGTGATAGCGAACAGCCCGCCGCTGGGTGAAACCCCGCGCCGGCGCCGCGCGCAGCGATCGGCATCACTAGAAGGCCTGCTCCCTATCTCCACATCGACAGAGTACGGGTCGCCCGTGGTGCGGCGTCCTGTGTCCCCGAGGGCAGAGCTTGAGCTGGACGAATTATATTTAATTCGGGCCGCTCAAGCCAACCTGTTTTCGGCGGGCCTACTTCGTGCCATGGAGGCATACGTCGCCGCAAGCCGCACTGCCCTGTCGGGCAAGCCCACGGCTTGTATCGGCGCCGAGCTCCTCGACGCGCAATTAGTGGAGCAGGCGAAAATGCAGCCTTTGGTGCTGCCACCAACCCGCGGGACGAGGCGCCCGCGTAGCGAAAGCCCGAGCGACGAGCTGCGTCTCCGAGGAGATGGAAAGCGAGTCCAGCTTGCGGACTCGCCGACCCCGCCACCGACGAACCAACCGCCGCCGAGGAAGACGGGCCTCGACATGCCGTCGCTGTCGCCCTGGACGGGCGCGCTTCAGGCACCCGCCCCCGCCCCTGGACCGACCGCCGCGTGTGAAATAGACAGTGAGAGTGCTACAACACAAATGACAGGTACGAGTGTTTCACCTATTAAGTGCTCTCCCGCAGTGTCGTTTGCCGCGGCGGCCGCGACCGCAATTCCCGTGTCTGGGGCACCGCGCCCCAGCACCGCGCCCCCCCCCCCCCCCGACCAGTGAGGCACCCGGTGCCGCCAACCGCGCGTCCGCCCGCCCCGTCGGCGACCACGTAGCGAGTGCCCGCCCGCCCCACGCGCTCCGCCGCTGCGCCCGCGATAGTGCCCGCCCGCCCTACGCGCCCCGCCGCCGCGCCCGCGAACCCGCCCACCGCCGCGACTGTGCCCGCCCGCCCTACGCGCCCCGCCGCTGTGCCTGCGAACCCGCACGCCGCCGCAACCGCGAAAGGGCCCGCCCGCCCAATGCCGCCCGCCCGCCCAACGCCGCCTGCCGCTGCCGCCGCCCAAACCGCAGCCGCGGTCGCCACCACCACCGCCGCCCCGTCGGGAGGCGCTGCGCCACAGCAGCCCCGCCAGCCGCGCTATCCGCCCCTTATTGTGGAGGTCCTCCCCAACTGGGCCGACCACTTCAGGGCGATAGCCAGCGAGCTCGGCCGGGCTCCCAGCGCGCGCGCCTACCAAAAGGGTGTGCGCTTCACCCCCACGGCCGACGACGAGTACCGGCTTGTACAGCGCTATCTGTGCAGGCTGGAGAAGGACCACGGAGTTCGGTGGTTCTCTTACTCGCTGCCGGCCGACAAGACCCAGAAGGTGGCGATCCGCGGGCTGCCTTCCAACACCACGCCGGAAGAGATCGTCGCGGCACTTGCAGAACTCGGTGTGGAGGCCGAGTACTGCAAGCAGATCCGGGCGCGCAAGAGGCGCCCCGGTTGCATCTTCTACGCGTCCCTGCGGAAGAATCCCGACCGTGCCCCCGGTGCAGTATATGAGATCTCAGAGCTCATGTACATGCCGGGGGTGAAGATCGAGGCTTGGCGCTCCAAGCAGGGCCCGGCCCAGTGCCACAGGTGCCAACAGTTCCGGCACTCGTCGCATATGTGCCACCGCCCCCTGGCGTGCGTGCGTTGCGGCGGTCCCCACTCGGCGCGGGAGTGCCCCCGCCCGAAAGACCAGCCGCCGACGTGCGCCAACTGCGGTGGCCCGCATACGGCCAATAACGCGACGTGCCCCGTGTTCCGCCAGGAGGCGCGGAACAAGAAGGCCGGCACTGTGGCGCTCACTAATGCGCCTGGGCCCAAGAAGATGCAGCCCCCCCCTCCGCCACGTCCTGATCTGCAGGAAGAAACGGCGCCCGCCTCGCTTATGGCGCAGGCGAACGACGGAGTCCCCAGGCAGAAGACGAAGCGGGGGGGAAGAAGAAGAAGGCGACGGCTCCACCTGCCGCCGGCGCCGCGGCGGCTACTCTCGCCGCTAGCGAGACTGCGGCCGCCGCTGGCGCCGCCACTCCGGCTGCGGCGATAGGACAACAGGACTTGGGGCACCTCACAGCCCTGCTCGCCCTCCTCAGCGACCCCACTGCCCTGGGCAGACTCACCGCTCTGCTCCGCAATGCATGAGCCGCTCAGGGTCGTCCACTGGAACGTGCAGTCGCTGACAGGAAAGAAGCGGCTGCTCCACGTGTTCCTGAGGGACTACCGCGTCGACGTGATGCTCATCAGCGAGACATTCCTAGCCGGAAGCGACAAGCTGTCGCTGCCCGGCTACTTCGTCTACCGCAAGGACGAGAAGTCCACCAGCGGCCGGGCCTTTCGAGGCTTGGCAGTCATCGTCGGCAGGAAGATCGTCCACCAGCTCGTTGACGCCCAGGAGTATACATCCCTGTATGCTTTGGGCGTCGACCTCCAGGTCGCCGGCCAGGTGCTGCGACTCTACGCCGCCTACAAGCCCCCCAGTACACCAATCCGCACCGCCGAGCTACGGGGGTTGCTACAGTCGCCGCATTCGACACTCGTCGCTGGCGACCTCAACGCCAAGCACACCGTCTGGAACTCCACCAGGGTGTGCCCAGCTGGACGCGCCATCCTTGCCGACTCCGTGAGCCACAACTACGATGTCATCGGTCCCGACGAGCCCACCCACTTCGATTCGCGGGCCGGTTGGGACACCATCGACGTCGTAGTCGTCAGAGGTCTCCGGACTCCGCCGAGCCAGGAGGTTCTCCCTGACCTCCCATCGGACCACAGGCCAGTACTTCTCGTCCTGGCGGACCTGCCCACCCGGGTCACTCCGCCAGCATCACGCCGACGATACCAGTGGGGCGCCTTCACCGCCGCCCTCGACCAGTCTTCGACCACATGTCCAGTCAACCAGCCGGAAGACGTTGACCGCCTGGCAACGCTGCTAACCACCCAGATCGCGGGGGGAAGCCCAATCCTCTTCCTGCTGAGCTACGCGCACTCATCCGCGATAAGCGCGCTCTCCGGAAGCAGTGGCAGCAAACCCGCTGCCCAACGATGAAGACCAGGCTCAACGCCATGACGGCAGAGCTGAAGCGCCGACTTGATCTCCACGCCGAAGAATCTTGGGAACGCCACGTCGAGTCCATGGGCGACCACGTCCCCTCCGTGCATCGCCTATGCCGGGATTTGTCGACTACTCCAACTCCCGTCCGACCAATCCTGGGCAGCGACGGCCTACCAAGAATTCGAGCCCAAGACCGTGCAGAGATCTTCGCCGAATGCCTCGAGAAGCAGTTCAAGCCGAACCCTACGGATGATGTGGAGCACGTCGCAGCAGTCGAGAGACACCTGCGAGAGTACTTCGCCTCGCCGATAGCTCCCGAAGAGGACCCCACCGTCGTCACGCCCGGCCAGATCATGCGTGCATTCAGACGTACCAAGCCCAGGAAAGCCCCAGGCGCAGACCGCATACCTAACATGGCGCTGCTACATTTGCCGCCACGTACTGTGGCGGCCGTTACGCGCCTGTTTAACGGTATCTTGCGCACGGGCCACTTCCCAACCCAATGGAAGGAGGGCTTGGACATCATGTTGCCCAAGCCGGGCAAGGACTCCAAGCTGCCTGTATTATAATCTTAGTATTATGTTACAATGTAAAATAATAATATGTAAAACGGTTAACAGTAAGCATTTAAATGAAGAAATGATCAATTGTACTTTCAGGCATATATGTTCCCGTTTTACACACACCACTCTCTTAGGTATAAGTAAAAAAGATGATAAAAAATATTTCGGAAAATATAGGCTCAACAGACAGTATGCATGTCAACAGCTTTTTGAAGAAATTATTAGAATCAATCCTCCACAATAGGATCTGACGCAATGTAAGATTTCCAGACAAACTCAAACTGGTCTACCAATTGATTTGCCTATGTTGATTAATGTAGAGACACAGACAGAGGATCTCGAAATTAATTACAAAAATGATTGTGCTATAACGGGGAATATTGGAAATACAAATAATAATAATTTGATTGACAATGATAATGATAGTAATAATGATAACAATGTTGATAATAATGACTATAGGAATAATGACAATGCTAATGACGTAACGTTTTTTCGTGAATAACCATGTAAATATATTTCATCAAAATATCGATGGCCTAGTAAATAAGTCTGACCTGTTAACAATACATCTAGATGAGCTTCGAACAAATGGAGTAATTGTAGATATAGTAGGAATCAAAGTCTTTTCTTGGAGGGTAGTCCTAACTACAAGTCATATTTAGTAGCTCCCTAATTTTAAATTCATTAAAAATACAATAAGTAATCTGTATGAATATTTATTAATAGAATACTGACCTTGACTCTCACCAATCACATTTTCAATTATTTATCTTACATTAACGCTTAAATAACACAAACATCCTTGCAACAATGGATCTGCATGCTGAGCTGGCAAAAAACATGGAAAACATTGTTAAGTCCTTCGGAGAGCGGATGGACAGATATGAAAATGAGCTGCATGCAGCTACACCTGCTCCTGCCCCGAAGAACATGGCTAGCCTGGCAAGTGAGTTTTCAAATTTCAAAGTCCTCATATGGAAGTGCCTTGCCATGCTAAAATCACAGTTGACGCTCTTGACACTGGGATTGGACCGGCATGAGACAGCCTCCAGGCGGAAGGTGCTGCTGGTGCATGGTGTGCCTGAAGTAGCTGATGAAGAGCCAGGAGCTGTTTTGAGGTTATTACTCACTGACCAACTTAAGGTGTTGGACGAGTGCATTGGTGCTGTCAGTGTGGTCCACCGGCTAGGTGCTTAGGGGGCGAAAACCAGACCCCTGCTTGTTCGCTTCTCAACAGTGGCAGCCCGTAGCAAGGTGTGGGGACTGAAAAAGGCGCTCAAGGGTTCGGGCACAACTGTGACCGAATTTCTGACAAAAACGCGCCACCAAGTCTTCGCAGCGGCGCGCAGGCACTTCGGGATGAGCAGCGTCTGGACCTCCGAAGGCAGGATCATCGTTGCGCTGCCAGACAAGTCACGTCACAAAGTTGAGTGCATGGGTGACCTACAGCCGCTGACGTCTAGGTATCCGAGTAAGGACGTCCTGCCGCCATCATCCGACTCGGCAAAGAAGCCTGCAGCGAGCGTGAACTCCAGCGCCATCAAGACCGTCACGACCAGGAAGGGTGCTCAAGCTAAGTGAGGTGGTCGCATCTTCACAAGACCACTTATATCACAGGTATCATTCCACGAGGCGACTATTTTATCCGACAACTGTGAGGTAGTCCGCAATATCCATTGTCCAACCAATCCATTTCTATCGGTGTGTGTAAAGTTTTTGTTTCGACACTCTGACTAAACGTGTAGTGCTTATGTGGTTTTTATTTCATCAGCTGTCATCTGTCAATTTGAAGCAAAGACGTATGGTTCGTGGTTTGTGTCTTTTCATTTTCGGATGTACGGACCGGACGGCCGCGGCCATTGGTTGCGTTTCGGTTCCATTCTTGGTCTTGTTTGTTTGTTAAATTAATATATATATTTTTGCCATGCTGTGTTCGTGATAAGTAGAAGTCAGAATCCAGAACTTATATGTGTGATTTAAATCTCTGTATTCGTCTATCTGTAGTAGTTATTGTTATTTGTTACTTGTGAGATGATATAACAAACAATCTCTTTCCTCAATCCTAGGGTGGGTCTGGGTCTAAGCATGAAGCTTATTGATTAGAAATTTTAATTAGTTTACTTTTGATTTTAGAATATTTATAACTTAATAGGTATATATAATATTTTATATTGATAAGTATATTTATATATATGGATATTCTACCTGATCTTATTAATCAAAGTTTCCTTTCGTGTTCTTCTAGCGACGATGATTTTTTGAGTGCGGAAAGCAATGACTCCTCTATAGAGGAACCCCTATCTGTCAAAATTAAGACTGTCTTTGGTGGTGTGGAGAAAAATCTAAACATCGTACATATAAATGCACAAAGCATCCATTCCAGCTATCCGGACCTGCTCGATGCTTTTAGTGAACAATGCGTGGACGGCATTCTTGTCTCCGAGTCGTTTCTCAAGCCCTCGCTGCCATCCTCATTGTATTCCCTTCCAGGTTACAGGCTGTACAGGAACGACAGAGTCGGGAAGGCCGATGGGGGCGTCGCTATCTATCTACGTGCGGAAATTCCGTGCAAGGTGATCAGTGCGTCCCCTAGTCAATACTCCGAGTCTGCTGAACATCTCTTTCTCGAAATCATTCTTCACCACAACAAGGTCCTCCTCGGTGTTCTTTATAGTCCCTCTCTTCGCATCGATTATTTCGATTCCTTTGAATCACTCCTCAATGAACTGACACCACTTTATAATGATTCCCTCATTCTTGGTGATTTCAACACCTGTCTCCTTAAACACAATCCACGGTCTGCCAGACTCAAGTCCATGGTCGACTCCTTTAATCTGCATATTCTGCCGCTTGATGCCACCCATTTCCAACCTCATTGCTCTCCCTCGCTTCTCGACATTATGATCATCTCCAATTTGGACAAGGTCGCAATACACGGTCAGCTAAGTTCTCCTTTCTCTTATCATGACCTCATTTATCTCTCTTATAAGATAAGGCCTCTCAAGAGCAGAGCGAAATTCCTTTATATCCGGAACTTTAAGGATATCAACCATGAGTCCCTTTTGTCTGATGCCATGTCTATTGACTGGTCCCCTGTCACTACCAGTAAGACTGTTGATAATAAAATCGCCAATTTTAATTCTATAGTCCTGGGTCTCTATGACAAGCACGCACCTTCAAAAAAAGTGAGGGTTAAACACCACCCTGCCCCTTGGCTAACAGACACTATTAAGTGCCTAATGGCCAAGAGGAATAGAGCCAAGTGTAGATACCGCAAGAATCCGACAGATGATAATTTCCTCTCTTACAAATGTCTTCGCAACCGTTGCAACCGTCTCTGTCGCGATGCTAAACGTCGGCACATACACGAATGCATTGAGAACTACACTCCAGCTCAGGTGTGGAAATTCCTGAGAACGCTTGGTGTAGGTAAGGCCCGGGACCTACATGCTGGTAATGTAGATCTCAACGGTCTCAACCAGTTTCTTTCTACCCCGCCTGTTGTGATGGATCCCACTGTCAAACAAGCCACGCTTCAGAACCTGCGCTCTTAGTCCTTACCCAACACCACACCATTCAACTTGAGTAATGTTGGAATCGATGCGGTCAAGAAGGCGCTATTGGCAGTCAATTCGAAAGCTGTAGGCGATGACAAAATTTGCCTTAAAATGCTACTGACAATCCTTGACGAACTATTACCAGCAATAACACACGTTATAAACTTTTCTTTAGCTAATGGTGTCTTCCCCACAGTGTGGAAGAAAGCTCTAGTCATCCCACTACCCAAAACCTCCAGTCCCACCTCCTTTAAAGAGTACCGTCCCATTTCAATCCTGCCCATCCTCTCCAAAGTCATTGAGACCATTGTCCATAACCAGCTTTCCTACTACCTCTCCTCAAACAACCTGCTAAACACGTTCCAGTCAGGATTCCGACCGGATCATAGCACCGTCACGGCTCTGCTGAAAGTCACAGATGACATCCAGCTAGCCATGGACCGCAAACAGCTTTCCGTGTTGGCTTTACTTGATTTCAGTAGTGCCTTCAACAGCGTAGATTTCGACATTCTCGTTGAGCTTCTCAGATCCCTGAACGTCTCTTCCTTCTCTGCCAGCTGGTTCGACTCTTATTTGAGGGATCGGCAACAGCGAATCAGGACGGAAGAGACATCCACTGAATGGTGTGACCTCCTGTCAGGCGTCCCTCAAGGTGGTATTCTTTCTCCTCTTCTATTCTCGATTTTCATAAACTCCATCTCGGACATCCTGTCTTCTTCATATCATCTTTATGCTGATGATCTCCAGATTTATCGCCACTTCTCTCATAACGATGTAAACTCTGCTGTGGAGGCATTGAACGCTGATCTGGAGGGGGTGAGAAGCTGGGCTTCATCCTTCGGACTCCTGGTTAACCCGAGCAAGTCCCAGGCCATGATTATAGGCACCAGACAATCTCTTAACTTGTTGCAGCAACAGCCCATTCCACCTGTCACTTTTAATGGTAACACAATCGTGTATAGCGATAAAGCTAAAAACCTGGGTCTTATCTTCGACAACCAGCTGTCCTGGTCATCGCATGTCAATGAGGTCAGTCGACGAGTATTTGCTACTTTTCACTCTCTCAGGAAACTTCAGTACTTTTTGCCTCGACAGACCAAAATCACTCTCGCTCAGTCTCTCCTTCTACCTCTCATCGATTATGCTGATGTCTGCTGGGTCAGTGCTAACGAAGAATTACTGAACAAACTCGAACGACTTCAAAATCTCGGGATTCGGTTTATCTTTGGGCTGCGCAAATACGACCATGTATCACAGCATCGCAAAGAGCTGAAGTGGCTGCCAATACGTCTTCGTCGGGATTCTCACATCCTCAACATCCTCTACAACATTTTACGCAATCCACGCTATCCAACCTTCTTACGAGACCGTTTTCCATTTCTTTCTTCCAGCAGGCCTCGGAGAACTCACGCGCTTTCGATGCTCACAACCCCACAGCATAACACCGCGTCCTATGAGCATGGGTTTAGATTCCGGGCCATTCAATTGTGGAATGCACTCCCCTGCACTATCAGAGACAGTCCTTCTCTTAATATATTTAAAAGTCGCGTGAAGAAGCATTACCTTTCTCTTTAGAAATATAGGTAGTATGTATGTATTTATTAGTATATTTATTTAAAAATTATATATATTTATATAGTATTTATGTTTAGCATGTACGAGTATATTATATGATATTTATGTAAGCCCTCGTATATTTAGTTAATATTGTTTTATATTAGTTATTTAGATATAACATATATCTAACCATATGTTAGTTATTTAGATATGTACTAAATTATATTGTTGTACACATTGTCACCCCTGCTCAGCAATCGACCATTCCCATCCTAATTTGGTTTGCTGGAAGAGATCTCTTATTAGAGATAAGCTCGCCTTTGTACACTATTTTTATGTAAGTCTTGTTGTCCATTATTAGTTGTGTGCAATAAAGAAATTATGAAATTATTATGAATCACAGAACATAACATGATTGAAACTGATATTTATTCGCTTAATGTCAAAAACTATACACTGGCTACTTACTCTGCCAGAAACACGCGAAGTGGAGGTACTGCCATACTAGTAAATAACGGACTTGATTATAATGTAATAGATATATCACAATACAATATCCCTAATTTTATAGAATGCTGTGGCATCACAATTCCGCAGTATAATATCAATTTAATATGTATTTATAGAAAAGCAAAATATGACACAAAGACTTACGACGTATTCTTTAACAACATAGACAAACTATTACATAGACTTTGCAAGGGTAAAATAAAAATTATATTGTGTGGTGATTTTAATATCGATAGACTCAAAAAGAATAGATCTGCGGTTTATTTCGAAGAACTATTATTAACTTACAATCTAAAATTAATTTTTAATGAACCAACGAGATTAAGTAGTGGGACATGTTTGGACAATTTTATACATAACATCAGAGGATGTAGAGCCGAAATAGTAGAATTTGCACTATCAGACCACACTGGTCAGATACTAAAATGTCCAGTAAAATATAATAATGTCCTCCAAAATTGGTCAATACTAAGGCATGACTATAGTGCAGAGTATTTGAAAAAGTTTAAAGATCATATTGCAAGTCTCAATTTCAGCGAGGTATACAATAATAAAGACGCTGATGCAGCTTTCAGTGAGTTCCATAGTACTTTTAAACTTTTATATGACCTATGTTTTCCCATCATCAAAGTAAAGATCTCAAGAAATAGACGACCACAATGGATATCAAAAGGTATCAAACTTTGTACAAAAAGGAAAAGAGAGTTGTTATGGCAATCAAGGAGAGCCCCAAACCAACAAAACAAACAAACCTTTATAAATTATTCAAAAAGACTCAAAAAAATTATTAAATTGACACAGAAGTCCCAGAATGAATAC
The DNA here is from genome assembly GCA_949825045.1 of Argyresthia goedartella. Taxonomy (NCBI): domain Eukaryota; kingdom Metazoa; phylum Arthropoda; class Insecta; order Lepidoptera; family Argyresthiidae; genus Argyresthia; species Argyresthia goedartella. Next base: position 24,553,606 of record OX463812.1, on the reverse strand, counting down.
TTAATTAAAACATCAAATAACAAATCGAAAACTACGTGGAAAATAATAAACAACTACAACAACAATAAGACTAAGCCGAAGGATTACATTAAACAAATTAGACATAACAATGAACTTATTACTCATCCACGTGAAATTGCAGAGTCATTTAATGAATATTACATTGATCAGATATCAAAGCGAAGTCAACAGAACGTTACAAATACCCCAATGAAAATACCATTTAATCCTAACTCATTATTTTTAAAGCCAACTTCTCCACTCTAGGTATATCAAATAATTAAAAATCTTAAAAATACAAACAGTACTGGATATGACAACATATGCACTAAAGTTATAAAATATGTGGCAGATTTAATAGCGCCTATATTGAGCTGTATAATTAACCTATCGATAGAGCAAGGCGTATATCCAGAGAAATTAAAAACCTCAATAATTAGACCGCTCTTCAAGAAACAGGACCGTGAAAATATGAGTTTCTATAGACCTGTTGCACTAATCCCCATATTATCGAAAGTCTTTGAAAAAGTAATCTATAATAGCATTTATCAATATTTTGAGAAAAAAAAATTATTTGCAGAAGAGCAAAAGGGATTCAGAAAAAGTAAAACAATTGACTTAGCCATTTACGATTTCTTAAGTCAGGTAGTGACTTGCTTGGATAAAAGGATTCCTGTTTCAGCTTTGTACATGGATATGACGAAGGCATTTGACTTCGTCGACCATACAACGCTGATAAAAAAACTTGAGGTGTATGGTGTCCGAGGGAATGTGGCTGAACTTATTAAAAGCTATCTAACCAATAGACAACAGCTTACACAGATTTCTAGAATTTGCGATAGAACTAAAACGGAAATTCATCATCTATCACATCCGAGAACTGTTCAATATGGTGTACCACAAGGTAGCGTTTTAGGACCATTACTATTCCTCGTTTACATTAATGATCTCCCTAAATCTGTTACACATTCAATGGTTCTATTCGCAGATGATAGTACCATGGTTGCGGAGTGCCGAGATCCAAATACATACGAATTAGAAATTAATGACTCGCTTAAAAATATAGTCGACTGGCTGGAATGTAATAATCTGTTAATTAATATTGAGAAAACAAAATATATGACATTCACAAATAATTATAACCACATACAATCTAATAAACTTGACATTCAATATAAAAACAAAAAAATTGACGAAATAAAAGTAACAAAATTCTTAGGACTAAACATCGACTCACATTTGACGTGGAAACCGCAAATAGAACATTTGTGCAAAAAATTAAGTCAGCTCTCTTATGCTTTATATATGCTTAGCAAAGTTACCGGTCAATCTGCTCTGTTGACTGTCTATCATGCTTTTGTCGCCTCAACACTAAGGTATGGCATTATATTTTGGGGAAACTCAACGGACAAAGATAAGGCGTTTATAGCCCAAAAACGATGTATAAGGGCAATCTGTAAGTTAAAACCAATGGATAGCTGTATGCCCCACTTCAGATCATTAGGAATTTTAACATTGCCATCTCTCTACATTTACGAAACTGCTGTATTTGTAAAAGTAAAGTGGAATTTGTTTAAGACAATGTATAGTAAACGAGACATCAAATTAAGTGCTCCTCCTAGCTCCACAGCTCCATTCTCGAAAGGCATTTATGGTATGGCGCCAAAAGTGTATAATAGATTGCCCAAATCGATTAGGAATATTGACCATATTCACATATATAAAGCGAGACTTAAACAGTTCTTAGTCGAAAAATGTTACTATAAAATACAGGACTACATTGAAGACACGTCAATATGACATAATATGTACATTATAACTAGTTTTAAGTAACATTATAATATTTTGTGGACATAAATTTAACAAAAATACCTTAGCGCGTTTAGTAAATATTGACATCTGATGTAAATCTATGTAAATTTGTGTTTTTTGCGTGTAACTAATATTTGCATGCTGCATGGCAGAGTATAGCGAACCATATTTTAAATAACATTATTATACACCTGATGTACACCTATATTCGTGCAAATAAACATTACTTACTTACTTACTTACTTGCCTGAGAGCTATCGGCCGATAACTCTACTGAGTACCATCTCAAAGGTGTTTGAGAAACTCCTGCTGGCGAAGCTACTGCCCCACATCCAGCCGCGCCCAGAACAGTTCGGCTTCAGGCCCGAGCATTCTACGACGCTTCAGCTCACCAGAGTACTGAATGACATGACGGTTTGTTTAAACAAGAAGGAATACACTGTCGCAGTACTCCTGGACATGGAGAAGGCGTTTGACAGAGTATGGCACGAGGGGTTGCTGTACAAATTGTCGACGTCTCCAGCCCCAAGAAGACTGGTCCAGATCATCGCCTCCTTCCTGAAGAATCGCCGCTTCCGAGTGATGGTGGAAGACGCCGTCTCCGAGGAACACCCCGTTGCAGCCGGCGTCCCTCAGGGGTCCTGCCTGTCTCCAGCCTGTTACTCCCAATATACGGACGACAACCCCGTCGGGCCGGGTGCCCAGCTGGCACTCTTCGCCGATGACGCTGCCTACTACGCGTCGTCGATCCAGGCACGGCACGCTGCCGTCAAACTGCAGCGCACCCTGGACATCTTGCCCGACTGACTCGCCAAGTGGCGGTTGTCCGTCAACGTTGGGAAGACGCAGGCGCTCATCACAGGCCAGTCCCCCCTTCCACCACCACTCCAGCTCCAAGGACAGGACATCGCGTGGTCTCCGCAGGTGAAGTACCTGGGAGTGACCATCGATCGCCGGCTCACCATGAAGCAACATGTCGACAACGTCGTCAACCAGGTCAAGGTGGCACGCGCCAAGCTGCGTCCACTTCTCGACTCCAGCCTCCCTCTGAGGGCGAAGCTCGGGATCTACAAGTGCTACGTGAGATCCCGCCTCACCTACGCGGCCCCGGCATGGTACGCCCTGTGCTCGGAGATGAACAAACGGAGACTCCGAGCCCAAGAGAACCTCTCTTTGCGTACCATCGTCGACGCCCCCCGCTACGTGAGGAATGCGACGATCCAGAGGGACCTCAGATGGGAACCAGTGGACCAGTTTGTCCAGAGGCTGGCGAAGGGCATGTTCGCGCGTGCGGATAGCTCTCAACATCCGCATATCCGCGACATGGCGCCGTACCACGCGCACCCGCCCGACCACCGCCGCCTGCCACGCGACCTGGTTGCCTAACCGGCGATCATCCAATGGAACACCCCTCGTGAGAAGATCTCCACCGCCCGCGAGGGTCCCCCGATGACCTGTCCATAGGAGTGGACAGAGGCGCTTCTTCAGGAAGAGATCCGATGATCTGACCCTGACTCCACACGCCCCAGAATGGGTGCGTGAGATGATTTCTTGATGATGTCGAATTGTAGTGTTATTGCGACCACTGTCCAATAAAGACCTATCAAGGAGTGTGTTCGATTCCAAATCGATATTCGATCGATGGTTTCTGAACGGCCATTTTGAATTTGACGTTAGCTGCCAACCTGGCAGTTTTTTGACAACTGACAGACGAAAGCCCTCGCAATGTAAACGCGTTTTGATTAGTGTTCGATTCCAAATCGATATTCGATCGATGGTTTCGGAACGGCCATTTTGAATTTGACGTTGCTGCCAACCTTGCAGTTTTTTGACAACTGACAGACGAAAGCCCTCGCAATGTAAACGCGTTTTGGATAGGGTATTGAAATTAAATCGCAGTCCATCTGGAATGTATTCGAGGTTCCCTCAGGATTGTCTATATAGCTGAGTGTGTTGTGGTTCCCCGAACCAGATAAAGTTCGCATTTACGTGGCCGATTGGTTTTTTACCACGTAACATAACCTGTGTTGGAACACTGTGCTGATCGAGGCTGGCCCGCCAGTCACACAGGAGGTTGGCTGAAGAACCTGTCTACCAAGAAGAGCCTAGGGTGCACCCGGGCCTTGCAGAGAGACAGGAGGTTGACGGGACCGAAGCACAGACCAGGTTAGATCGAACCCAATCATTTTAGCTCGGTGAATCGCCGACGTTCACACTTCTTGGCAACTGATCGCTACGCTACCTCGTAGCTGATGGGCCCCTACGAGGTCATTAGGTGCCGAGAAGCCTGAACATTTGGTAGCTAGAGCGTGGCTTCCTGAGATTTGCAGCCGTCAAGGGCTCCAGGAAGACACGATTTGAGACTATCAATCTGTAGGTATAGGCGGTTATTAGATAACTTGGTTGTGTTCCTATATCCACATAGATTGGTAGTATTGTAAGCTATAGGTCTATTGCTGGTAGTAGACAGACAGATATTGAGTTGAAATTTGCATTGAAGTATTGTACCAGTTAGTCAATCTATTAGTGGTCTAGTAATGCTAATGAATGTTTTGGTTAACATAGGTAGTTACATCTATTGATAGCAGGCTATTACATTGTTTTCAGTTATAGCAATTTATAACTTGAACTAATATTGACTTTCTGTGTGTGTTGTAGTGATAAAGGGAAACTAAATTGTTATTTACAGAATTTATATAGATATAAAACTCGGTTCCTATTGTTTAAGGAAATCAACATTGTTTAAGTTATAGTTTAGGGTTCCCTCGTTTGGGTTATAGACTGGAGGGTCCAATAAAATTGAGTTACTGCAAATTGTGAGTAAGTATCGTTCCGATCATGTCGTTATCTGAAATCCAGAAGGGTGTTTCTAAGGAACTCAGATGGTTTTCCTCCGCACACGGTCTGATAGACCGTTTAGATAGGCATGATGTGGTATTGGAGCGGTCTATGGACGTTAAGGAACGTTACAATAGGGTGCTCGAATTGTCCGCGCAGGCGGAATCAGTTGATGGTTGCGCACCTGACAGGCTGTCACGGTTGCTAGGGGATGTCGACCAATGTATGGAGATGGCAGCTGCTATCACGCAGAAGGCTGCGGACATACGTAGACAGCGCGAGTCCAGCCATGGTGGTGACATTGAAGCACCTCTGCCGCTTCAGGGTTCAGGGTCCAGGTTACCGGCCATAACTATGCCTACTTTTGACGGAGTGTCCGGTGAATGGATGAGCTTCATCAATCTGTTCGACAGTTTGGTGCACATGCGATCGGACATTACCAAGTCTGTCAAGATGGCTCAGCTGGTGGCAGCATTGAGGGGTGAGCCTAGGGAGCTGGTCGCTCATTTGACAGTTACGGAGGGTAACTATGAAACGGCCAGACAATTGTTGGTCAGACGTTACCATAACAAACGGAGGTTGGCCGATGCCCAACTGAACCGTTTGTTTAGTATCCCGGTTGTGAACAAGGTCGGGGCCATACAGACGGAGGTTTTGAACCCGTTGTTGTCCGTCACCAAGGCTCTAGAGAATCTTGGACTTCCGGTTGGTGAATGGTCGTACCTACTGCTGTACATTGTACTTTCCCGCCTACCCGCTGACGTGCAGACTCGTTTCGAACAGTCTCACGGGAGGTCGGCCGAGGACCTGCCCGCCTTCTCCGACTTGGTCGGATTCTTGGAAGAGGAGGCTCGACGGGCAGAGAATTTGGGGTTGACGGTCACCCATCCTTCGGAGCCACAGAGAGCTGCCGGGAGCGCTGTGAGTAGGGGCCCTCCGACGAGGAAGGACCGCACCAACCGGCAGTCATATGGGACTGTGAGTGCATTGACACCACATAGTGAGACCTGCCCATGTTGTAGGCAGATTGGCCATGCTGTGGCCAATTGCAATAAGTTCGGGGAACTTAGGGTTCAGGGACGGCGCCGGATGGCCAAGCAGCGGAGCTGGTGTTTCCTGTGCCTCGGGCCACACATGGCTAGGTACTGCACGCGCACAAAAATGTGCGGATATTGTGATGGGGCCCACAACAATCTGTTGTGCATGAACCGGTCCGGCCAACAGCCACCACAGGGCCGTACCCAGGGTGACATGGCATGGGGCCCTGAGAATTCGTTTGCGACTCGGAGCGCAACTCAGGGGCCAATGTCCCCATATGCACAGGGCGGTACTAGAGTGCAGGGCCGCACTCAGGGTCATCACATGGGGGGCCCTGAGTTTTCGGTTGCGACTCAGCATCCGACTCAGCGGGCAATGGGGCCACAAGCACGCAGCCACCCAGGGGTGCAGGGCCGCACTCAGGGTCATCACATGGGGGGCCCTGAGTTTTCGGTTGCGACTCAGCATCCGACTCAGCGGGACATTGGGTGTGTTCAGCGGGCCGTAACGGGCGGGTGGCATGGGACACCTTCGAGCTATGCGGATGCGGTTCGGACGCCGCCTCAGTTGTCGCCCCGCTCGTCGCCTCGTCCTCTTCGGTCGCATGTGATGTCCCCCCCGCTCATGGAGCGGCCACGGTTGAATTCACGCCCACCCCCCTTCGGGGGGCGTCGTAGGGTGGCAATGGAACCGGCGCGTGGGCCATTTGTACAATGGGACCCTCTGGCGTATAGCTGCCTACCTGATCGGTTACAGGCACAGTGGGGCCCCGGGGGTCCTCGCTAGGAATTTGCGGCCCAACCATTGGTTGCCCCCCAACCGGAGACGGTGGTGTTACCGATCGCCTCTGTGCTTGTTTGGGATTTGGCGGGAAACCCAACATACGTTCGCGCCCTATTAGATTCTGGAGCTCAGGGCTGCATTGTATCGAACGATTTAGCAAAATGGTTGGGCCTCAAGGTAAATAGGTATAATAAATCAATACTTTGGCGTGAGTCCACGGCCGAGCCAGTCAAGGTCTATGAGTTACACACGAACACGTATGGGTTACGGTCTAGCCCGTATTTGGCGATGCGTACCCTGCGGGAGTTGGCGTCGCGTGACCGTGTGAGCTATCCTAGAGCCGCCGCTATCCTGGAGCAAGATTTGTACGTCGATGACGTCTGCACAGGGGCAGCCAGTGTAGAGGAAGCTCTGGACCGACGTGACGAGCTCATTCAATTGCTGGAACGAGGCGGCTATGAACTACGCAAGTGGATGTCCAACTCCCCTGAGTTGATGGCTGGTCTCCCAGATGAGTTTCAACAATACCCGCACGTTTTTGAGAATCCTGACAACCCTAACATGTTGTCAGTGCTTGGAATTCAGTACCGGCCCGTCCATGATGAGTTTACCTATCGGGTGGTTTTAGAAACACCGAAGGCCTGGACGAAGCGGTCAGTACTGTCAACGATTGCGAGAACGCTCGACCCGAATGGATGGATTTCTCCAGTCACCTTTGCTCTCAAATGTTTTATGCAAAGGCTATGGGCGGCTCAGTTGACCTGGGACACCCACCTCTCAGGTGATTTGTTGACTGATTGGACGCGAATGTTCACCTCGCTATCGGACATAAATAATGTATCGCTGCCGAGGAAATTGGTCCCTGCTGGGGATTACAGGGCAACCCTTCACGGGTTTTGTGATGCCTCTGAACGAGGGTTTGCGGCAGCGGTTTATTTGCGAACCGTCACCTCCACCGGGGAGGTCGACGTGCGTTTGGTTTTGGCAAAAAGCAAGGTAGCGCCTATTCGGACAAGGATGACGATTCCAAAACTGGAACTGTCCGGGGCTGCTCTTTTGACCAAACTTTTGAATCACACTCTAACAGTGTTGCGTGGGTCAGTGGTTTTGGAGGATACGGTGTACGCGTGGACGGACAGCCAGATTGTTTTGTGCTGGCTGAAGGCTTCGGTCCATAACTTAGAGGTTTTTGTTGCGAACCGTGTCTCCCAGATTGTGTCGTATGAGGTCCCACTGACCTGGAGACATGTACCAGGAGAATTGAACCCGTCTGATTGTGCATCCAGGGGATGTCGGGCTCCTGAACTCGTTAGACACCATTTGTGGTGGGGACCACCCTGGCTTGCCAAGAGAGAATCGTACTGGCCCCACAGCCATGCAGTAGTATCTTCGGATCATGGCCCCAGAGCGGCCGTGCATGTTACCCAGAAGGCTGAGGACCCTGACGCCGGGTTTCTGCTGGACCGGTATAGCTCACTTGACAAGTTGATAAACGTGTCCACTTGGATTAGGAGATTCGCTCGAAATTGTCGTACTCCTCGCGATCAGCGAACGTTGAACCCTATTCTGACTCCGGCAGAGCGAAACGAGTCGCTGTTGAATTTGGTCCGGTTGGTACAGTCCTCGAAGTTTGGGGCAGAATTGGAGATTATACGAAGTGGACGTTCGAAATTGAAGGGAGCCGTCGCGCGTCTCAACCCCTTTGTTGATGCGACCGGGTTACTTCGGGTAGGAGGAAGATTGCGCAATGCGAATCTGTCGTATTCGGCTCGTCACCCACTTCTGCTCCCCAAGGGGGGACAGTTAGTTGAATTGCTGGTGACTGATCATCATATTAAAAACGCGCATGCCGGCTGTAACGCGTTGTTGGCCACGCTCCAGCGGGAGTTTTGGATCTTATCTGCCCGCCGTGTCATACGGAACATCGTGTTTCGGTGCATGCCTTGTTATCGACTTAAGGCTGCCACGATGCAACCTCTCATGGGGGACTTGCCCCCTGATCGTGTGAATGAGGTCAGACCGTTTTCAGGTGTTGGTACGGATTTTGCAGGACCGTTTATGGTGAAGAGTTCACGATTGCGTACCGCTAAGCAATACAAGGCGTACCTGTGTGTGTTTGTTTGTTTATCCACCAAGGCGGTACATCTCGAGCTCGTTGCTGATCTCTCGACAGAGGCTTTCATTGCTTGTTTGGATAGGTTTGTTTCTCGAAGGGGACTTCCAACTTTGATCCGCTCTGATAACGGCACTAACTACGTCGGTGCGGACCGATACTTACGAGAGATAGACAACTTTTTGAATGTAAATAAAGTGGATATTGGAACGGCCCTCTCCCGTCGGGGTATACAGTGGACCTTCAGCCCACCGAGTTGCCCCCACTGGGGTGGGATTTTTGAGGCCGTAGTTAAGTCAGCTAAGACGCACTTGGGGCGTATAGTAGGTCAGACCGCGCTGACTTTTGAGGAGCTCGCGACATTGTTTTGTAAGATCGAGGCCGTTCTCAATTCGCGACCGTTGTGTCCGCTCAGCTCGGATCCAAATGACCTGGAGGCTCTGACCCCAGGCCATTTCTTGATAGGACAGCCACTTAACGCGTTGCCCGAGCACCCCTTCGAGGGAGTGAAATTGTATCGGTTGTCAAGGTATCAGATGTTGCAGCAGTTTACTCAGAATTTCTGGAAGCGTTGGTCGCTCGAGTATCTGCATATCTTACAACAGCGCCTTAAGTGGACTGACAAAACCAGCCCCCCTAGTGTTGGTGACCTCGTTCTGGTTAAGGATGCTAACCTACCGCCACTACGTTGGCGCAGGGGGCGCATTGTTAACTTGTTCCCTGGCAAGGACGGGACCCCCCGGTCTGCGGAGGTTCTAGTAGGAGGCTCGGTTCTAAAACGAGCGGTAGCAACGTTGTCTCGGCTGCCCGTAGATTAGGGGACAGGTGGGTGCCTGTCCGGGCGGGTGATTGTTCGATTCCAAATCGATATTCGATCGATGGTTTCGGAACGGCCATTTTGAATTTGACGTTGCTGCCAACCTTGCAGTTTTTTGACAACTGACAGACGAAAGCCCTCGCCATGTAAACGCGTTTTGGATAGGGTATTGAAATTAAATCGCAGTCCATCTGGAATGTATTCGAGGTTCCCTCAGGATTGTCTATATAGCTGAGTGTGTTGTGGTTCCCCGAACCAGATAAAGTTCGCATTTACGTGGCCGATTGGTTTTTTACCACGTAACATAACCTGTGTTGGAACACTGTGCTGATCGAGGCTGGCCCGCCAGTCACACAGGAGGTTGGCTGAAGAACCTGTCTACCAAGAAGAGCCTAGGGTGCACCCGGGCCTTGCAGAGAGACAGGAGGTTGACGGGACCGAAGCACAGACCAGGTTAGATCGAACCCAATCATTTTAGCTCGGTGAATCGCCGACGTTCACACTTCTTGGCAACTGATCGCTACGCTACCTCGTAGCTGATGGGCCCCTACGAGGTCATTAGGTGCCGAGAAGCCTGAACAATTAGGGTGTTGAAATTAAATCGCAGGCCATCTGGAATGTATTCGGGTTTCCCTCAGGATTGTTCATATAGCTGAGTGTGTTATTGTTTCTCGAACCAGATAAAGTTCGCATTTTCGTGCCCGATTGTTTTTACCACGTAACATAACCTGTGTTGGAACACTGTGCTCATTGAAGCTGGCCCGCCAGTCATACCTGGTTGGCTGAAGAACCTGTCTACCAAGAAGAGCCTAGGGTGCACCCGGGCCTTGCAGAGAGACAGGAGGTTGACGGGACCGAAGCACAGACCAGGTTAGATCGACCCCAATTAACTTCAGCTCGGTGAATCGCCGACGTTCACGCTTCTTGGCAACTGATCGTTACGCTACCTCGTAGCTGATGGGCCCCTACGAGGTCATTAGGTGCTGAGAAGCCTGAACACTTTGGTAGCTAGAGCGTGGCTTCCTGAGATTTGCAGCCGTCAAGGGCTCCAGGAAGGCACGATTTGGGACTATCAATCTGTAGGTATAGGCGGTTAGGTACTTGGTTGTTCCTATATCCACATAGATTGGTAGTATTGTAAGCTATAAGTCTATTGCTGGTAGTAGATAGACAGATATTGAATTGAAAATTGCATTGAATTACCAGTTAGTCAATCTATTAGTGGTCTAGTAATGCTATTGAATGAATGTTTTGGTTAACTTAGGTAGTTACATCTATTGATAGCAGGCTATTACATTGTTTTCAGTTTATAGCAATTTATAACTTGAACTAATATTGACTATCTGTGTGTGTTAAAATGATAAAGGGAAACTAAATTGTATTTACAGAATTTATATAGATATAAAACTCGGTTCCTATTGTTTAAGGAAAACAACATTGTTTAAGTTGTGGTTTAGGGTTCCCTCGTTTGGGTTGTAGACTGGAGGGTCCAATAAAATTGAGTTACTGCAAATTGTGAGTAAGTATCGTTCCGATCATGTCGTTATCTGAAATCCAGAAGGGTGTTTCTAAGGAACTCAGATGGTTTTCCTCCGCACACGGTCTGATAGACCGTTTAGATAGGCATGATGTGGTATTGGAGCGGTCTATGGACGTTAAGGAACGTTACAATAGGGTGCTCGAATTGTCCGCGCAGGCGGAATCAGTTGATGGTTGCGCACCTGACAGGCTGTCACGGTTGATAGGGGATGTCGACCAATGTATGGAGATGGCAGCTGCTATCACGCAGAAGGCTGCGGACATACGTAGACAGCGCGAGTCCAGCCATGGTGGTGACATTGAAGCACCTCTGCCGCTTCAGGGATCGGGGTCCAGGTTACCTGCCATAACTATGCCTACTTTTGACGGCGTGTCCGGTGAATGGATGAGCTTCATCAATCTGTTCGACAGTTTGGTGCACATGCGATCGGACATTACCAAGTCTGTCAAGATGGCTCAGCTGGTGGCAGCATTGAGGGGTGAGCCTAGGGAGCTGGTCGCTCATTTGACAGTTACGGAGGGTAACTATGAAACGGCCAGGCAATTGTTGGTCAGACGTTACCATAACAAACGGAGGTTGGCCGATGCCCAACTGAACCGTTTGTTTAGTATCCCGGTTGTGAACAAGGTCGGGGCCATACAGACGGAGGTTTTGAACCCATTGTTGTCCGTCACCAAGGCTCTAGAGAATCTTGGACTTCCGGTTGGTGAATGGTCGTACCCCTATTGGGAATTCACCTGTTAATTATACTTTGCATGCAACATTGGAATCTGTTCCAAGTAATTTAAATTAGTTCATAAGACAATAGAGGAAATCTCTAGCATACAAGAGCCACTAAATATGTCAAAATGTAAGCCCCAGTTAAATATTGCCCATCAAAACATCCAGGGGCTACCTGGCAAAGAACTTGTATTAGAATTATTTCTAAAAAATTCTGACATTGATATTATTTGTGTTACTGAACACTGGTTGAAGGAAAATATGATGTCTTTTAACATAAATAGTTACAAAATTGTCAGTTGTTACAATAGAAAGACTGCTGATAGAGGTGGTTCTTTAATCTTAGTGAAGAATAATATTAAGGTGAAACAACGGAAAGATATTCTTGCACTTACTGTTGAAAGACAAATAGAGGTATCCTGTGTTGAGTTAGATAGCCATATTATTGTTTGTGTCTACAGGCCACCGAGGGATGAAAAAGGCCATAGCAATTTCGAAATATTTGAGAAAATTATGGAGGAAGCCCTCATTAAACTTTGTAATAACAGAAAAAAGTTAATTATTTGTGGCGATCTTAATGTAGATCTGCTTGTAGATACAACACTGAAGCGACGAATAACTCTGTTCAAATCATTTAATTTATGTCATGTATTTCTAGAGCCGACTAGAATTACACTTACAAGCCAAACTTGCTTAGATAACGTTTTTTGTGACTGTGCATTCACAACTAAAAGTGTAATTAACTGCTTACCCTCCGATCACAGTGGTCAAACAGTTTCATTCCCAATTAGTATTAAGGATAAGACTGGTCCAACATTTTATAGGCCTATTACATCCCATAGACTAGAGACATATACGAAAAACTTAGATATAAATTTGCCAGTACCGGATTTTAATGAACAGAACCCAAACAAAATCTACTCAGACTTCTTCAACATTATTCAGACAGAATTCAATAAAGTTTTCAAATTAAAGAAAGTCAGTGACTACAACGGTAAATCTAAATTTAATGACTGGGCAACGTTTGGAATTCGTAAAAGTAGAGTTATCTTGTATGACCTTTATGATCAAAAAACCTATAACTTTGATCGAAAATTTCATGACTATGTTAAAAAATATTCCAAAACTTTCAAGTTGGTTTGTAGAACTGCAAAAACTTTACACATTAATAGAAAAATTAAAAATTCAAATAATAGAATGAAAACAGTTTGGCAAATAATAAACCGCGAAACTGGCAAAGTTATACCAAGGGACAGTGATTTCTGCCTAAAGATAGGTGATGATGTTGTTAAATCCAACGCTGATGTTGCTCGAGCTTTTGAAACATTCTTCACCAATGTACCCGTACTCACAACGGACAGTCTAAATTCATCTCCATTTGAAGCAGAGACTTTATTAAAAAATAACACTAGCGTCAGTAATGTATATTTAAAATTTCATCATGTATATCCCCAGGACATTGTCAAAACGTTTAAATTACTTAACTTAAAAAATACGGAAGACCTGTGGGGTATATCAGTCAAAGTCATTGGTTCAGTAATTCTAGTTATAGCCCCACACTTAGCTTATATATTCAATAAATGTGTTGACGATGGGGATTTTCCAGACCTCATGAAACACAGTAAACTTATACCGCTGTTCAAATCGGGAGATAAGGGCGATCCTTCAAATGTCAGACCAATATCTGTTCTTCCAACACTAAGTAAAATATTTGAAAAGATTATACTCAATCAAATGCTCTCACACTTCAACCGTACAAAACAACTCCACGCTAAACAATATGGTTTCACTAGGGGTAAATCGACTACGGATGCAGGTATTTCCCTTGTATCTCATATTTATTCTGCATGGGAGGCCGCACAGGATGCTATCGGAGTTTTTTGCGACCTGTCGAAGGCGTTTGATTGTGTTGATCATAATACGCTATTAATTAAATTAAATCATTACGGAGTTAGAAATAAAGCGTTGGATCTACTAAGATCATACCTAAGCAATAGAATTCAAAAGGCAGAAGTTAACGGCGTAAAATCTGATGGATCGGGTGTTAAAATTGGCGTTCCACAAGGTTCCATATTAGGCCCTTTCTTATTCCTGGTATATATTAATGATCTGCCTTTCATGGTGGAGAAATTAACTGACATAGTGTTGTTTGCTGATGATACTTCAATGGTCTTCAAAATTGAAAGACAAAAAGGAGATTTTGATGATGTTAATGGTGTATTGTCTTTAACCTTGAATTGGTTCACAGTTAATAATTTATTGTTAAACGCTGGTAAAACCAAGTGTATCAAATTCTCACTTCCAAATGTCAGGCAAGTTGAGACCAGTTTGGTGTTAGACAACAGCACGTTAGAATTGGTAAATGATACGAAGTTTCTTGGAATAACCATTGATAGTAAATTGCAGTGGGGACCCCACATAGATAAATTGGCTGGTAAATTAAGTTCTGCGGCTTACGCTGTTAGGAACATCAGACAAAGCACGGATGTGGCTACATCTAGGCTAGTATATTTTAGTTACTTTCATAGTGTGATGTCCTATGGTATCTTGTTGTGGGGGAAAGCAGCGGATATTCAAACTATTTTTATTTTACAGAAAAGAGCTATTCGAGCAATTTATAATTTAAAACGAACAGACTCCTTAAGAGAGCTTTTTAAAGAAATTGACATACTAACAGTAGCTAGTCAATTTATTTTCGAAAATATAATGTATGTACGCAAGAACCTTACAACATTTTCCAAACTTAGCGACAGCTGTAATGTTAACCTAAGAAATAATCACAGACTATGTGCGCCCCGTTTTAGACTCGCGAAGGTTAGCAATTCTTTCAAGGGTCAGTGCATTCTCTACTACAATAAGATACCTCTGGAGATTTTGAAATTGCCATTTGAGCAATTTAAAAAGCATGTTAAAGCGACTTTGTCGAAAAAGGGATATTACAATGTTCAAGATTACTTAAATGACAGGACTGTATGGGGTTAATCTGGCTCAACACAGACCTTGCTGTTAATAATTTTGTAATTATTTATTCCTGCTTATTAATCATAACAATTAAATTTTTCATATTTGTATTAGTTAAGCACAACCTATTTTTAAAAGAGATCTAAAAATAAATCTGTGGGAGTTTCTACGCCCTTCTTCTCCCACAGTGGTCCAATGTAGAGAAGAGGCAAAAAATGACGTTTGCTAAGTATATGTAAATATCTACAGTAATAAACTACTTTGACTTTGACTTTGACTACTGTTGTACATTGTACTTTCCCGCCTACCCGCTGACGTGCAGACTCGTTTCGAACAGTCTCACGGGAGGTCGGCCGAGGACCTGCCCGCCTTCTCCGACTTGGTCGGATTCTTGGAAGAGGAGGCTCGACGGGCAGAGAATTTGGGGTTGACGGTCACCCATCCTTCGGAGCCACAGAGAGCTGCCGGGAGCGCTGTGAGTAGGGGCCCTCCGACGAGGAAGGACCGCACCAACCGGCAGTCGTATGGGACTGTGAGTGAAATGACCCCACATGGTGAGACCTGCCCATGTTGTAGGCAGATTGGCCATGCTGTGGCCAATTGCAATAAGTTCGGGGAACTTAGGGTTCAGGGACGGCGCCGGATGGCCAAGCAGCGGAGCTGGTGTTTCCTGTGCCTCGGGCCACACATGGCTAGGGACTGCACGCGCACACAAATGTGCGGATATTGTGGTGGGCCCCACAACAATCTGTAGTGCATGAACCGGTCCGGCCAACAGCCTCCACAGGGCCGTACCCAGGGTGACACGGCATGGGGCCCTGAGAATTCGTTTGCGACTCGGAGCGCAACTCAGGGGCCAACGTCCCCACGTGCACAGGGCAGTACCAGGGTGCAGGGCCGCACTCAGGACCATTACATGGGGGGCCCTGAGTTTTCGGTTGCGACTCAGCATCCGACCCAGCGGGACATTGGGTGTGTTGAGCAGGCCGTAACGGGCGGGTGTCATGGGACACCTTCGAGCTATGCGGGTGCGGTTCGGACACCGCCTCAGTTGTCGCCCCGCTCGTCGCCTCGTCCTCGTCGGTCACATGTGATGTCCCCCCCGCTCATGGAGCGGCCACGGTTGAATTCACGCCCACCCCCCTTTACGGGGAATCGTAGGTTGGGAATGGAACCGGCGCGTGGGCCATTTGTACAATGGGACCCTCTGGCGTATAGCTGCATACCTGATCGGTTACAGGGACAGTGGGGCCCCGGGGGTCCTCGCTAGGAATTTGCGGCCCAACCATTTGTTGCCCCCCAACCGGAGACGGTGGTGTTACCGATCGCCTCTGTGCTTGTTTGGGATTTGGCGGGCAACCCAACATACGTTCGCGCCCTATTAGATTCTGGAGCTCAGGGCTGCATTGTATCGAATGATTTAGCAAAATGGTTGGGCCTCAAGGTAAATAGGTATAATAAATCAATACGGGGCGTGGGGAATGTTACGGTTACGAATGTAGTTGGTCAATCGGTGATCACGTTCTCTCCACGTTATGACATTTTGACAAAAACATCCGTGCAAGCTTTAGTAATGACGCATGTCATGGGCAGACACCCCTTGGTGAAGTTGAATCCGGCCGTTCGATTCCTGACATCAAGACTCAAGTTGGCGGATCCCGATTTTGACACTCCAGCCCCGGTCGACCTGCTACTGGGAGCAGACGTTCTGGGTAGGTTTCTGTTGTCGGATCGGCGAGTTCTTCAGCCGGACGGGTTGATTGCTGTGGATACTAAGTTTGGTCACGTGATCATGGGTCCGGCATTGCCAATGGTTAGGCCTGCCGAGTCAGATGGCATACTTATTGGCTCAGCGTTGTCAGACGTTATCCAACGTTTCTGGGAGATAGAGGAACCTCCCACCGTTCGTCGAGTCGACGCAGACGAAGAAGAGTGCGAGTTGTTTTACCAGAATAGTACTGGTCGCCTTCGTTCTGGTCGTTTTGTAACTCGACTGCCTTTCAAGGCCGATCGGCCGCCACTAGGAGAATCTCGGAAGATGGCTGAGACGAGATTGATGTCGATGGAGCGTAGGATGACAAGGGACGCCGTATTTAAACAAAAATATGTTGATTTCATGAGGGAGTATGAGTCGTTAGGACACATGTCGGTATCGGGTGTGGACTGGAGATCTGAGGATCATTGTTTCCTTCCACACCATGCCGTCCTACGAACCCCTACCGGCAAGATTCGAGTTGTTTTTGATGGGTCAGCACCTACCTCGAACGGGATGTCCCTGAATCAGTGTCTACATTCGGGACCCAAGTTGAGTCGTGATATTTCGGATATTCTCACGAGCTTTCGGAGGCACCAGATTGTATTTGTCGCAGACATTCGGATGATGTTTAGGCAAACGGTAATTCATCCGGCTGACAGAAGGTATCAGTTGATACTGTGGCGTGAGTCCACGGCCGAGCCAGTCAAGGTCTATGAGTTAAACACGAACACGTATGGGTTACGGTCTAGCCCGTATTTGGCGATGCGTACCCTGCGGGAGTTGGCGTCGCGTGACCGTGTGAGCTATCCTAGAGCCGCCGCTATCCTGGAGCAAGATTTGTACGTCGATGACGTCTGCACAGGGGCAGCCAGTGTAGAGGAAGCTCTGGACCGACGTGACGAGCTCATTCAATTGCTGGAACGAGGCGGCTATGAACTACGCAAGTGGATGTCCAACTCCCCTGAGTTGATGGCTGGTCTCCCAGATGAGTTTCAACAAGACCCGCACGTTTTTGAGAATCCTGATAACCCTAACATGTTGTCAGTGCTTGGAATTCAGTACCGGCCCGTCCATGATGAGTTTACCTATCGGGTGGTTTTAGAAACACCGAAGGCCTGGACGAAGCGGTCAGTACTGTCAACGATTGCGAGAACGTTCGACCCGAATGGATGGATTTCTCCAGTCACCTTTGCTCTCAAATGTTTTATGCAAAGGCTATGGGCGGCTCAGTTGACCTGGGACACCCACCTCTCAGGTGATTTGTTGACTGATTGGACGCGAATGTTCACCTCGCTATCGGACATAAATAATGTATCGCTGCCGAGGAAATTGGTCCCTGCTGGGGATTACAGGGCAACCCTTCACGGGTTTTGTGATGCCTCTGAACGAGGGTTTGCGGCAGCGGTTTATTTGCGAACCGTCACCTCCACCGGGGAGGTCGACGTGCGTTTGGTTTTGGCAAAAAGCAAGGTAGCGCCTATTCGGACAAGGATGACGATTCCAAAACTGGAACTGTCCGGGGCTGCTCTTTTGACCAAACTTTTGAATCACACTCTAACAGTGTTGCGTGGGTCAGTGGGTTTGGAGGATACGGTGTACGCGTGGACGGACAGCCAGATTGTTTTGTGCTGGCTGAAGGCTTCGGTCCTTATGGACCGAAGCCTTAGAGGTTTTTGTTGCGAACCGTGTCTCCCAGATTGTGTCTTCTGAGGTCCCACTGACCTGGAGACATGTACCAGGAGAATTGAACCCGTCTGATTGTGCATCCAGGGGATGTCGGGCTCCTGAACTCGTTAGACACCATTTGTGGTGGGGACCACCCTGGCTTGCCAAGAGAGAATCGGACTGGCCCCACAGCCATGTAGTAGTATCTTCGGATCATGGCCCCAGAGCGGCCGTGCATGTTACCCAGAAGGCTGAGGACCCTGACGCCGGGTTTCTGCTGGACCGGTATAGCTCACTTGACAAGTTGATAAACGTGTCCACTTGGATTAGGAGATTCGCTCGAAATTGTCGTACTCCTCGCGATCAGCGAACGTTGAACCCTATTCTGACTCCGGCAGAGCGAAACGAGTCGCTATTGAATTTGGTCCGGTTGGTACAGTCCTCGAAGTTTGGGGCAGAATTGGAGATTATACGAAGTGGACGTTCAAAATTGAAGGGAGCCGTCGCGCGTCTCAACCCCTTTGTTGATTCGACCGGGTTACTTCGGGTAGGAGGAAGATTGCGCAATGCGAATCTGTCGTATTCGGCTCGTCACCCACTTCTGCTCCCCAAGGGGGGACAGTTAGTTGAATTGCTGGTGACTGATCGTCATATTAAAAACGCGCATGCCGGCTGTAACGCGTTGTTGGCCACGCTCCAGCGGGAGTTTTGGATCTTATCTGCCCGCCGTGTCATACGGAACATCGTGTTTCAGTGCATGCCTTGTTATCGACTTAAGGCTGCCACGATGCAACCTCTCAAGGGGGACTTGCCCCCTGATCGTGTGAATGAGGTCAGACCGTTTTCAGGTGTTGGTACGGATTTTGCAGGACCGTTTATGGTGAAGAGTTCACGATTGCGTACCGCTAGGCAATACAAGGCGTACCTATGTGTGTTTGTTTGTTTATCCACCAAGGCGGTACATCTCGAGCTCGTTGCTGATCTCTCGACAGAGGCTTTCATTGCTTGTTTGGATAGGTTTGTTTCCCGAAGGGGACTTCCAACTTTGATCCGCTCTGATAACGGCACTAACTACATCGGTGCGGAACGATACTTACGAGAGATAGTCAACTTTTTGAATGTAAATAAAGTGGATATTGGAACGGCCCTCTCCCGTCGGGGTATACAGTGGACCTTCAGCCCACCGATTTGCCCCCACTGGGGTGGGATTTTTGAGGCCGTAGTTAAGTCAGCTAAGACGCACTTGGGGCGTATAGTAGGTCAGACCGCGCTGACTTTTGAGGAGCTCGCGACATTGTTTTGTAAGATCGAGGCCGTTCTCAATTCGCGACCGTTGTGTCCGCTCAGCTCGGATCCAAATGACCTGGAGGCTCTGACCCCAGGCCATTTCTTGATAGGTCAGCCACTTAACGCGTTGCCCGAGCACCCCTTCGAGGGAGTGAAATTGTATCGGTTGTCAAGGTATCAGATGTTGCAGCAGTTTACTCAGAATTTCTGGAAGCGTTGGTCGCTCGAGTATCTGCATATCTTACAACAGCGCCTTAAGTGGACTGACAAAACTAGCCCCCCTAGTGTTGGTGACCTCGTTCTGGTTAAGAATGCTAACCTACCGCCACTACGTTGGCGCAGGGGGCGCATTGTTAACTTGTTCCCTGGCAAGGACGGGACCCCCCAGTCTGCAGAGGTTCTAGTAGGAGGCTCGGTTCTAAAACGAGCGGTAGCAACGTTGTCTCGGCTGCCCGTAGATTAGGGGACAGGTGGGTGCCTGTCCGGGCGGGTGATTGTTCGATTCCAAATCGATATTCGATCGATGGTTTCTGAACGGCCATTTTGAATTTGACGTTAGCTGCCAACCTGGCAGTTTTTTGACAACTGACAGACGAAAGCCCTCGCAATGTAAACGCGTTTTGATTAGGGTGTTGAAATTAAATCGCAGGCCATCTGGAATGTATTCGGGTTTCCCTCAGGATTGTTCATATAGCTGAGTGTGTTATTGTTTCTCGAACCAGATAAAGTTCGCATTTTCGTGCCCGATTGTTTTTACCACGTAACATAACCTGTGTTGGAACACTGTGCTCATTGAAGCTGGCCCGCCAGTCATACCTGGTTGGCTGAAGAACCTGTCTACCAAGAAGAGCCTAGGGTGCACCCGGGCCTTGCAGAGAGACAGGAGGTTGACGGGACCGAAGCACAGACCAGGTTAGATCGACCCCAATTAACTTCAGCTCGGTGAATCGCCGACGTTCACGCTTCTTGGCAACTGATCGTTACGCTACCTCGTAGCTGATGGGCCCCTACGAGGTCATTAGGTGCTGAGAAGCCTGAACAGAGTGTAAACTTTCGTTTCACTTATACCACTACCAACATTTGGTCCTTCGAGCCGGATCGTTGAGTCTAACTCCGATCAGTGCCGATAGGTGGAAAGGATCGTTGATCCTGACTCCGATTATTCCTACCTAGAACGTTGAGTGACAACTCCGTTCGAAAGTACAAGTACCTAGAGCGATGAGTGTCACTCCGTTCAAAGTACAGAACCGTATCAGATCGGTACGAGATGGTATCAAAGGCAGACGCAGACGCCGCCGCTGCGGCCGCCGCCGCGAGCGCTCACCAGGCCGCCCGAGCCGAGATGCTGGCCCGCGTCGAGGCTGCTGAAGCCGCCGCCGCCGCCGTCGAGTCCACCCAAGCGGAGATGCGTGCACGCATGGAGGCCGCCGAAGCGGCCGCCGCCGAAGCTGCAGAAGCCCTTGCCGCCGCCAATGCCCGCGCCGGAGCCCGGGCCGGCGCCGAGGATGGGAGCACCATTTTACAGACCATACACCACGTCGTGCCGCCCCGGTCCCCGTCGGAGCAACCGTCAATGGGTCAGGCAGGATCCGTGCTGCCAGCACACTGCCCGAGATTGGCTCCGCTGACCGAGGAGAACGTGCGACGAGCAAACTCCGTGCGGTCTACATCCAGCGCCGTGACTCAACGGCGCATACAGCTTCAGATCGAAGCCCAAACACGTATGAAGGAGATGCGACGTCGGGCCTTAGAGCTCGAGAAGAGGCAGGTCGATCTCGACCTCGAAAACGCGCAAAGGTTGCTTGAGTTACAGATGCAGAGTGTAGCTGTCGACGAACAAGCGAGCAACGTGTCCGGCTCTCATCATGAGCGGATGAGTGCCTGGCTGGGCCCAGTAGCTGCCGCCGCCGGGACAACGAGCTTCCCCATCGCCGACGCTCGGTCGACGAGCTACCCGACCGCCGCAACAACAACAGCTACGGGGACCGAAGCCGAGCGACGCCATACCCCGCCTGAACGACGGGGGGAGAGACCTCATGTCACCTTCAGACATGAGCAGCTGCAGCTGGACGCGCCACAGCGAGAGTATGGAGCGCGGCGCCGCTCTCGCTCACCCACGCCGACGGGACGACTACTCGCAGAGCGATTCGAGAGGATTGAGCAGAAGTTGGATCGCCCTCACCGTTATAAACCTAACTTGAACTTACCTATTTTCTCAGGCGATCCGGGCGATTGGGTATCGTTCAAATCCTCGATGGAGAGCACCACGAGAAAATACCACATCGACCCCGAGGAGAACGTGAACCGACTCCGAATCGCGCTGCAAGGGAAAGCGAGAGCCAGCGTGATCAACCAGTTGGGGACAGCAAGGCGTCCAGATCGGATCATGCAGACATTGGAGGAGCTCTACGGCCGACCAGAGCTGCTCATCGACAACTCCCTGACGATGCTGCATCAGATTCCGGCGCCCAGACGAGATGACACTAACTCTCTAAGTGTCTTTGCCTCACAGGTGGAGAACGTGGTCTTCGGGCTGGAAGACCTGCACGCCGAGAAATGGCTCTCCTGGTACGAGAGGTGGTGAGCAAGCTGCCCGACTACATTAAGTGCAACTGGGCTACGTCCGCGAGGCAGACAGCGAACCAGGGAGAACCAGAGCTCGTACGTCTGACACGCTTTCTGAAGGAAGCAGCGAGGGATATGGTAACATTTGTTCACCCACCAGGCCCGTCAATCACGCCCGTAGCCCCCGCTCCAGTGAAGACATACGGCGGCGCTAAGCCAGTCATCCCCCGTCTGCCGCGCGCCACAGCGCGCACCGCCCAGGTGCTTACCGCGGAAGAGGAGCGAAGACCTGCAGATCGCAGGACCTGTCTTTGCTGCGGTGGCAACGAGCACCCAATCAACAGATGCCGCAAGCTGTTGAACATGACCACCGATGCCCGCTGGGAGTGGGCCAGGTCAGAACGCCTGTGCTTCAATTGCATGGAGTCCAGGCACCACCGCAACGTATGCAGAGCCAAGGGATGTAACACGAACGGCTGCCGCCGTCCACACCATCCGCTGCTGCACGAGGGGAGCAGCCGCCAGGCCCAGGAGACGCCGACCGTGAGCACCGAGCCCGCCAACGACCAGGGAGCTGAAGCGGTAATGTCAATTGCGAATACTAACGACCATGCTGTGCTCTTAAAGGTTTGCAGAGTTGAATTCACTGGGCCTGCGGGGAAGACGTTAACCTACGCGTTGCTGGACGAGGGATCGAGCGTCACCCTGATCAGCAAGGACCTCGCTGACGCTGTTGGTGCCACGGGAGACCTCGCGCCACTGAACCTGCGCGGGGTGAACGCAGTGCAGCCACACACGGACAGTCGACGAGTCACTGTCCAAATCAGAGGGCATCAGGAGCGCGCACACCACGAGATAGCGGCCCGAACCGTCCGCAACCTCGACCTGCGGCAACAGAGCGTGTCACGGGATGTGCTTCGCTACCGCCACCTGCGACATCTGGCAGACCACGGCTTCGAGAACGCGAAGCCCCAGATATTGATCGGTGCCGACCACTGGCACCTGATCGTATCACACCAGATGCGGACCGGCAAACGGAACGAGCCCGCCGCCTCCAAGACCGACCTAGGGTGGGTCGTCTACGGGACAGTGCCACGACTGCTGCGCCGCACTGACGAGGACGCCGTGCTGCACGTCCACGCAGCAGAACGCCGCTACGAGGACGACGAGAGCCTTCACCAGCTGGTGAAGCAACACTTCGAGGTGGACGCGCTGGGTGTGTCTCTCCGTGTGAAGACATCGCCGGAACATCAGCGCGCCATTGATATCTTCAAAAAGACGGCCCGTCGAGTCGACGGCCTCTTCGAGGTTGGGCTGCCATGGCGCACGCCGACGCTTTGAGGCGTCTACATGGGATTGACCGCGACCCCCAATTTAAGTTCGAGTACACGCAGCAGATCCAGAACCTTTTGGACAAGGGGTACGCGAAGAGATGCGACGGGAGCGAGCAGCGAAGCCCCATACAATGGTTCCTGCCACACTTCGCGGTGAAGAACCCCAACAAGCCGGGCAAGGTACGCCTGGTCTTCGACGCTGCGCACCGCTCACACAACACCAGCTTGAACGATAAGCTGCTGATGGGCCCGGACTTGCTGCAATCGCTGCCGGGCATCCTCTTCCGCTTCAGAGAGAGGCCGATCGCCGTGACTGCCGACATCGCGGAGATGTTCCTTCGCATCAAGGTCCGGAGCCAGGACCAACCCGCGCAGCAGTTCCTCTGGAGAGGCGGCGACAGAACCCGTCCGCCTGACCACTACAAGATGACGTCGATGATCTTCGGCGCGAGCAGCTCACCATTCCTGGCACACAGTGTGCGCGATCAGAACGCGATCGACCACGCCAGCACGCACCCCAGGGCACTTCCACTGATCACCCGCAGTCATTACATGAATGATTTGGTCCACAGCTTTGACACAGCGGAGGAGGCCCAGAGAGCAGTCGACGAAGTCATCGCGGTACACGCCGGGGCCAGCTTCACCCTCAGAAGCTGGAACTCGCGCCTGCTGGACACCATCCCTGAGGAGCTACGAGCCCGGCGCCCTACAACCCTGGGCTCCAACGAGGTCAAGCACGAGAAGACCCTGGGGATTCTGTGGGACGCAACGAGCGACGCGCTGGGGTTCAACACCACCCTGAACCGCGTCCCTGACCCAGTCCGGATGCAGCAGCGGGCACCGACCAAGCGAGAGGCACTGGCAACGGTCATGTCAATCTTTGACCCGCTGGGCCTACTCAGCAGCTACACCATCACGGCGAAGATCCTGCTGCAAGACCTGTGGCGCATCAGCATGGGCTGGGACGAGACCCTGCCATCGGCATACGCCGAACGCTTCGACCGCTGGCTGGGGGTACTGAACGACATGGCCTAGCTGCGACTCCCACGCCGCTACAACGAAGAGGACACTGCAGAGCCTGAGCGACAGCTTCATGTCTTCGTGGACGCCAGCGAGCAAGCATACGCCGCAGAGGCGTACTGGCGCCTTGAGCACGCCGACGGCCGCAACACGATCGTTTTGGCCGCCGCCAAAGCAAAGGTGGCCCCACTGCGGCCCCAGACGATCCCGCGCCTTGAACTCCAGGCTGCAGTGATTGGCGTACGACTCGCAGACATGATCAAGCGAGAACACCACTGGCAGCCACAACGAGTCGTCTATTGGAGCGACTCCAGCACCGTGATCCAGTGGATACGTACCGACGCGCGGCGCTACACCCCATACGTAGCGCACCGGCTCGGCGAGATAGCTGAGGTGACCGAGCCCAGCCAATGGAGATGGGTGCCAACCGAGCACAACGTGGCAGACGACGCGACTCGCCCGGAGAACATGCCACAAGGACCACACGACCGGTGGTTCATCGGCCCGGCCTTCCTCTACGAGCCTGAGGACGCCTGGCCCCGAGCATCGAACCACGAGCCAGAGGATGTCGAGGCAACGCACCACGCATCCAACACGGGGGGAGCGGATGGCCTGCCGGATATCAGCCGCTTCTCATCATATGAGCGGTTAATTCGGGCCACTGCTACTATATTGGCTTTCATCGACAGATGCAAGAAGAAGACTGAGCGCCTGGAGCTGCGCCACCTCGAACGAGCAGAGCAGCTATGGGTGGCCAAGGCGCAGCGGGACAGCTTCGGGGAGGAGATCGCACGGCTACAAGCGGGCCGACCACTGCCAGCCTCCAGCCGTCTTCACAAGCTGGACCCGATGATGCAGGATGACCTGCTACGCGTGTGCGGGCGAATCAATGCCGCACGCGCACCGACAGAAGCCAAGCAGCCACTCATCATGGATGGGCACCACCCGCTAACTCGGCTGATCGTGCTGAGGGAGCACGCCGCCGCCGGACACGCCGGCAACGAACGCGTGCTGAACGACCTGCAGCAACGCTACTGGATACTGCGCGCACGTCCCACTGTGCGTGCGGTGTCCCGATCCTGCGCACTCTGCCGAGTGCGCCGATCGACGCCCCGAGTCCCGCCGCTGGGGAACCTGCCACCGGCCCGCCTGGACTCCAACCGCCGGCCTTTCACCAACTGCGGGGTCGACTACTTCGGCCCGATGCTGGTAGCAGTCGGGCGCCGGCGAGAGAAGAGATGGGGCGCGCTCTTCACGTGCCTGACGACGCGAGCTGTCCACATCGAGCTGGTGGGCAGCCTCGACGTTGACGCAGCAATCATGGCCCTGAGAAGGATGGCTGCGCGCCGCGGATGGCCGCGCCAGATTTGTGGTGATTTGTTGACTGATTGGACGCGAATGTTCACCTCGCTATCGGACATAAATAATGTATCGCTGCCGAGGAAATTGGTCCCTGCTGGGGATTACAGGGCAACCCTTCACGGGTTTTGTGATGCCTCTGAACGAGGGTTTGCGGCAGCGGTTTATTTGCGAACCGTCACCTCCACCGGGGAGGTCGACGTGCGTTTGGTTTTGGCAAAAAGCAAGGTAGCGCCTATTCGGACAAGGATGACGATTCCAAAACTGGAACTGTCCGGGGCTGCTCTTTTGACCAAACTTTTGAATCACACTCTAACAGTGTTGCGTGGGTCAGTGGGTTTGGAGGATACGGTGTACGCGTGGACGGACAGCCAGATTGTTTTGTGCTGGCTGAAGGCTTCGGTCCTTATGGACCGAAGCCTTAGAGGTTTTTGTTGCGAACCGTGTCTCCCAGATTGTGTCTTCTGAGGTCCCACTGACCTGGAGACATGTACCAGGAGAATTGAACCCGTCTGATTGTGCATCCAGGGGATGTCGGGCTCCTGAACTCGTTAGACACCATTTGTGGTGGGGACCACCCTGGCTTGCCAAGAGAGAATCGGACTGGCCCCACAGCCATGTAGTAGTATCTTCGGATCATGGCCCCAGAGCGGCCGTGCATGTTACCCAGAAGGCTGAGGACCCTGACGCCGGGTTTCTGCTGGACCGGTATAGCTCACTTGACAAGTTGATAAACGTGTCCACTTGGATTAGGAGATTCGCTCGAAATTGTCGTACTCCTCGCGATCAGCGAACGTTGAACCCTATTCTGACTCCGGCAGAGCGAAACGAGTCGCTATTGAATTTGGTCCGGTTGGTACAGTCCTCGAAGTTTGGGGCAGAATTGGAGATTATACGAAGTGGACGTTCAAAATTGAAGGGAGCCGTCGCGCGTCTCAACCCCTTTGTTGATTCGACCGGGTTACTTCGGGTAGGAGGAAGATTGCGCAATGCGAATCTGTCGTATTCGGCTCGTCACCCACTTCTGCTCCCCAAGGGGGGACAGTTAGTTGAATTGCTGGTGACTGATCGTCATATTAAAAACGCGCATGCCGGCTGTAACGCGTTGTTGGCCACGCTCCAGCGGGAGTTTTGGATCTTATCTGCCCGCCGTGTCATACGGAACATCGTGTTTCAGTGCATGCCTTGTTATCGACTTAAGGCTGCCACGATGCAACCTCTCAAGGGGGACTTGCCCCCTGATCGTGTGAATGAGGTCAGACCGTTTTCAGGTGTTGGTACGGATTTTGCAGGACCGTTTATGGTGAAGAGTTCACGATTGCGTACCGCTAGGCAATACAAGGCGTACCTATGTGTGTTTGTTTGTTTATCCACCAAGGCGGTACATCTCGAGCTCGTTGCTGATCTCTCGACAGAGGCTTTCATTGCTTGTTTGGATAGGTTTGTTTCTCGAAGGGGACTTCCAACTTTGATCCGCTCTGATAACGGCACTAACTACATCGGTGCGGAACGATACTTACGAGAGATAGTCAACTTTTTGAATGTAAATAAAGTGGATATTGGAACGGCCCTCTCCCGTCGGGGTATACAGTGGACCTTCAGCCCACCGATTTGCCCCCACTGGGGTGGGATTTTTGAGGCCGTAGTTAAGTCAGCTAAGACGCACTTGGGGCGTATAGTAGGTCAGACCGCGCTGACTTTTGAGGAGCTCGCGACATTGTTTTGTAAGATCGAGGCCGTTCTCAATTCGCGACCGTTGTGTCCGCTCAGCTCGGATCCAAATGACCTGGAGGCTCTGACCCCAGGCCATTTCTTGATAGGTCAGCCACTTAACGCGTTGCCCGAGCACCCCTTCGAGGGAGTGAAATTGTATCGGTTGTCAAGGTATCAGATGTTGCAGCAGTTTACTCAGAATTTCTGGAAGCGTTGGTCGCTCGAGTATCTGCATATCTTACAACAGCGCCTTAAGTGGACTGACAAAACTAGCCCCCCTAGTGTTGGTGACCTCGTTCTGGTTAAGAATGCTAACCTACCGCCACTACGTTGGCGCAGGGGGCGCATTGTTAACTTGTTCCCTGGCAAGGACGGGACCCCCCAGTCTGCAGAGGTTCTAGTAGGAGGCTCGGTTCTAAAACGAGCGGTAGCAACGTTGTCTCGGCTGCCCGTAGATTAGGGGACAGGTGGGTGCCTGTCCGGGCGGGTGATTGTTCGATTCCAAATCGATATTCGATCGATGGTTTCTGAACGGCCATTTTGAATTTGACGTTAGCTGCCAACCTGGCAGTTTTTTGACAACTGACAGACGAAAGCCCTCGCAATGTAAACGCGTTTTGATTAGGGTGTTGAAATTAAATCGCAGGCCATCTGGAATGTATTCGGGTTTCCCTCAGGATTGTTCATATAGCTGAGTGTGTTATTGTTTCTCGAACCAGATAAAGTTCGCATTTTCGTGCCCGATTGTTTTTACCACGTAACATAACCTGTGTTGGAACACTGTGCTCATTGAAGCTGGCCCGCCAGTCATACCTGGTTGGCTGAAGAACCTGTCTACCAAGAAGAGCCTAGGGTGCACCCGGGCCTTGCAGAGAGACAGGAGGTTGACGGGACCGAAGCACAGACCAGGTTAGATCGACCCCAATTAACTTCAGCTCGGTGAATCGCCGACGTTCACGCTTCTTGGCAACTGATCGTTACGCTACCTCGTAGCTGATGGGCCCCTACGAGGTCATTAGGTGCTGAGAAGCCTGAACAGAGTGTAAACTTTCGTTTCACTTATACCACTACCAACATTTGGTCCTTCGAGCCGGATCGTTGAGTCTAACTCCGATCAGTGCCGATAGGTGGAAAGGATCGTTGATCCTGACTCCGATTATTCGTACCTAGAACGTTGAGTGACAACTCCGTTCGAAAGTACAAGTACCTAGAGCGATGAGTGTCACTCCGTTCAAAGTACAGAACCGTATCAGATCGGTACGAGATGGTATCAAAGGCAGACGCAGACGCCGCCGCTGCGGCCGCCGCCGCGAGCGCTCACCAGGCCGCCCGAGCCGAGATGCTGGCCCGCGTCGAGGCTGCTGAAGCCGCCGCCGCCGCCGTCGAGTCCACCCAAGCGGAGATGCGTGCACGCATGGAGGCCGCCGAAGCGGCCGCCGCCGAAGCTGCAGAAGCCCTTGCCGCCGCCAATGCCCGCGCCGGAGCCCGGGCCGGCGCCGAGGATGGGAGCACCATTTTACAGACCATACACCACGTCGTGCCGCCCCGGTCCCCGTCGGAGCAACCGTCAATGGGTCAGGCAGGATCCGTGCTGCCAGCACACTGCCCGAGATTGGCTCCGCTGACCGAGGAGAACGTGCGACGAGCAAACTCCGTGCGGTCTACATCCAGCGCCGTGATTCAACGGCGCATACAGCTTCAGATCGAAGCCCAAACACGTATGAAGGAGATGCGACGTCGGGCCTTAGAGCTCGAGAAGAGGCAGGTCGATCTCGACCTCGAAAACGCGCAAAGGTTGCTTGAGTTACAGATGCAGAGTGTAGCTGTCGACGAACAAGCGAGCAACGTGTCCGGCTCTCATCATGAGCGGATGAGTGCCTGGCTGGGCCCAGTAGCTGCCGCCGCCGGGACAACGAGCTTCCCCATCGCCGACGCTCGGTCGACGAGCTACCCGACCGCCGCAACAACAACAGCTACGGGGACCGAAGCCGAGCGACGCCATACCCCGCCTGAACGACGGGGGGAGAGACCTCATGTCACCTTCAGACATGAGCAGCTGCAGCTGGACGCGCCACAGCGAGAGTATGGAGCGCGGCGCCGCTCTCGCTCACCCACGCCGACGGGACGACTACTCGCAGAGCGATTCGAGAGGATTGAGCAGAAGTTGGATCGCCCTCACCGTTATAAACCTAACTTGAACTTACCTATTTTCTCAGGCGATCCGGGCGATTGGGTATCGTTCAAATCCTCGATGGAGAGCACCACGAGAAAATACCACATCGACCCCGAGGAGAACGTGAACCGACTCCGAATCGCGCTGCAAGGGAAAGCGAGAGCCAGCGTGATCAACCAGTTGGGGACAGCAAGGCGTCCAGATCGGATCATGCAGACATTGGAGGAGCTCTACGGCCGACCAGAGCTGCTCATCGACAACTCCCTGACGATGCTGCATCAGATTCCGGCGCCCAGACGAGATGACACTAACTCTCTAAGTGTCTTTGCCTCACAGGTGGAGAACGTGGTCTTCGGGCTGGAAGACCTGCACGCCGAGAAATGGCTCTCCTGGTACGAGAGGTGGTGAGCAAGCTGCCCGACTACATTAAGTGCAACTGGGCTACGTCCGCGAGGCAGACAGCGAACCAGGGAGAACCAGAGCTCGTACGTCTGACACGCTTTCTGAAGGAAGCAGCGAGGGATATGGTAACATTTGTTCACCCACCAGGCCCGTCAATCACGCCCGTAGCCCCCGCTCCAGTGAAGACATACGGCGGCGCTAAGCCAGTCATCCCCCGTCTGCCGCGCGCCACAGCGCGCACCGCCCAGGTGCTTACCGCGGAAGAGGAGCGAAGACCTGCAGATCGCAGGACCTGTCTTTGCTGCGGTGGCAACGAGCACCCAATCAACAGATGCCGCAAGCTGTTGAACATGACCACCGATGCCCGCTGGGAGTGGGCCAGGTCAGAACGCCTGTGCTTCAATTGCATGGAGTCCAGGCACCACCGCAACGTATGCAGAGCCAAGGGATGTAACACGAACGGCTGCCGCCGTCCACACCATCCGCTGCTGCACGAGGGGAGCAGCCGCCAGGCCCAGGAGACGCCGACCGTGAGCACCGAGCCCGCCAACGACCAGGGAGCTGAAGCGGTAATGTCAATTGCGAATACTAACGACCATGCTGTGCTCTTAAAGGTTTGCAGAGTTGAATTCACTGGGCCTGCGGGGAAGACGTTAACCTACGCGTTGCTGGACGAGGGATCGAGCGTCACCCTGATCAGCAAGGACCTCGCTGACGCTGTTGGTGCCACGGGAGACCTCGCGCCACTGAACCTGCGCGGGGTGAACGCAGTGCAGCCACACACGGACAGTCGACGAGTCACTGTCCAAATCAGAGGGCATCAGGAGCGCGCACACCACGAGATAGCGGCCCGAACCGTCCGCAACCTCGACCTGCGGCAACAGAGCGTGTCACGGGATGTGCTGCGCTACCGCCACCTGCGACATCTGGCAGACCACGGCTTCGAGAACGCGAAGCCCCAGATATTGATCGGTGCCGACCACTGGCACCTGATCGTATCACACCAGATGCGGACCGGCAAACGGAACGAGCCCGCCGCCTCCAAGACCGACCTAGGGTGGGTCGTCTACGGGACAGTGCCACGACTGCTGCGCCGCACTGACGAGGACGCCGTGCTGCACGTCCACGCGGCAGAACGCCGCTACGAGGACGACGAGAGCCTTCACGAGCTGGTGAAGCAACACTTCGAGGTGGACGCGCTGGGTGTGTCTCTCCGTGTGAAGACATCGCCGGAACATCAGCGCGCCATTGATATCTTCAAAAAGAAGACCCTGGGGATTCTGTGGGACGCAACGAGCGACGCGCTGGGGTTCAACACCACCCTGAACCGCGTCCCTGACCCAGTCCGGATGCAGCAGCGGGCACCGACCAAGCGAGAGGCACTGGCAACGGTCATGTCAATCTTTGACCCGCTGGGCCTACTCAGCAGCTACACCATCACGGCGAAGATCCTGCTGCAAGACCTGTGGCGCATCAGCATGGGCTGGGATGAGACCCTGCCATCGGCATACGCCGAACGCTTCGACCGCTGGCTGGGGGTACTAAACGACATGGCCCAGCTGCGACTCCCACGCCGCTACAACGAAGAGGACACTGCAGAGCCAGAGCGACAGCTTCCGGCCCGCCTGGACTCCAACCGCCGGCCTTTCACCAACTGCGGGGTCGACTACTTCGGCCCGATGCTGGTAGCAGTCGGGCGCCGGCGAGAGAAGAGATGGGGCGCGCTCTTCACGTGCCTGACGACGCGAGCTGTCCACATCGAGCTGGTGGGCAGCCTCGACGTTGACGCAGCAATCATGGCCCTGAGAAGGATGGCTGCGCGCCGCGGATGGCCGCGCCAGATCTGGAGCGACAACGGGACCAACTTCCGAGGTTCTGACAACGAGCTACGAGCCGCCTACAAGGAGTGGGCGCCAGCACTGCGAGACTACGCGCACCTGCAGCGCGTGGACTGGCGCTTCATCCCACCCGGGGCGCCGAACATGGGAGGCGCCTGGGAGCGACTGGTGCGGTCCATCAAAACCACCCTCAAAGCCACCCTAAACGAGCAGGTGCCTAAGGAGGAGGTGCTGCTGACTTTGCTGCTGGAGGCTGAGTACGCCGTGAACGCGCGCCCATTGATCCACGTGTCGGTGGACCCGGCGGACCCAGAGGCGCTGACGCCTAATCATTTCCTGATCGGGACATCGAGCGGCCTGCCCCAGACCGGCCCCTGCGACCCAGCTGATCGGCGCAAGTGGAGAGCAGCCCAAGGACTGGCTGACCAATTCTGGAGAAGATGGACCAGGGAATATCTTCCCACCCTGGTGCCACGCAGAAGCGCAGCGGATTTCCAACGACCACTGCGAGTGGGCGACCTCGTCGTCGTGGTGGACTCCGGGTTGCCGCGCAACACATGGCCGCGCGGCATCGTCGAGCGCATACACGTCGGCACGGACAACGACGTGCGCAGCGCCGACATACGAACAAAAGGCGGAGTCTTCACGCGACCTACCAGGAAACTCGCCGTCCTACGCGTGGAAGAGGAGGCTACGACGAGTCTGCGCCGGGGGGAGGATGTTACGGACAGCGAGCCCCGGCCAGCGCAACCGACCGACTGACCGACTGGAGGTGCGAGCGAGATGGAGCAGCGCGCCGACAGGGACCGCATGCGTCGACTTTGAACTAGGAGTCACGATCCCTGCGACCAACACGGAGAGAACAATGGACCGACTGCTAGCCCCGAGTATAAATATAAGCTAGTTTTTAAGTCGAATTGTAGTGTTATTGCGACCACTGTCCAATAAAGACCTATCAAGGAGTGTAAACTTTCGTTTCACTTATACCACTACCAACAAATACATTGCCCTTTAAAAGATACATTAACCTTATGGAGCCTAGTAGTAGGTATAGCTAGTTTATTCCTATTTCTAGTGTTGACATTGTGCCTGTCGCTATTCTTAGGAAATTTATCAATATTTTTGTGGACGTACATTAGGTTTTCATAAATATACTGACACGGCACTGTCATAATGTTAATTTCCTTAAATTTACAACGCAGTGACTCTCTGGGACCCACATTGTAGATTGCACGAACAGCCCTCTTTTGCAGCAAAAATATTATGTTAATGTCTGCAGCGTTCCCCCACAGCAGTATGCCGTGATGATGTGATACATAGACGTATTTGCGCAGCCCGAAAATAAACCGAATCCAGAGATTTAAAGTCGTTTGAGTTTGTTTAGTAATTCTTCGTAAACACTGACCCAGCAGACATCAGCATAATCAATGTGGGGTTGAAGAAGAGACCGAGTGAGAGTGATTTTGGTCTGTCGAGGCAAAAAGTACTGAAATCCCCTGAGAGAGTATAAAGTAGCAAATACTCGTCGACTGGCCTCATTGATACGAAATGACCAGGACAGTTGGTTGTCGAAGATAAGACTCAGGTTTTAAACTTTATCGCTATAAACGATTGTGGTAACATTGAAAGTGGCAGGTGGAATGGGCTATTGCTAAAACAGTTAGAAAAATGTTTGATACCGATAATCATGGCCTGGGACTTACTCGGTTTAACCAGGAGTCCGAAGGATGAAGCCCACCCTCAAGATCAGCGTTCAGTGCCTCCATGGCAGAGTTTACATGACGAGAGAAGCGGCGTTAAATCTGGAGAACTTCAGCATAAATAATCATCAGAGGAAGACAATACCTCGGAAATGGAGTTAATGAAAATCGAGAATGGAAGACGGGAAAGTATACCACCTTGAGAGACGCCTGTAAAGATTTCACACCATTCAGTGGGTATCCTCCGACCTAATACGCCGTTGCCGATTCCTCAAATAAGAGTCGAACTAGCTGGCAGTGAAGGAGGAGACGTTCAGGGATCTAAGAACCTCATTTGACAACCTTTGTGGCGCTGCAGTTGTGGCTCTGTCTACCATTCGAGATCCATAAGCAGGGTAAGCCAGATCATCAACCGACATCATAAAGATATACCAATAAGTTTGTTACCAATCTTGTCGAAATTACTTCAAAATAATACTGAGAAGAATAACTCCGGCACTAAAAGAAAAGCAAGTCATATCACATCAATTTGCCTTCCGAGAGGGGCACTCAACAATCGAGCAGGTGCATAAAGATAGAGAATGCGATAAAATAAGGTCAACGCCAGAGCAAATGGAGTATTGTTCAGGATGGAGGATGTATTGCTGTACAGCAAGCATTTGTCCGAGTATGGCACAGAGGACTGCTATGTAAAATAAAGCAATCACTCCCGCACAGATTTTTTAGTTTATTCGAGTCATACTTCACGGGCTGGCAACACCCTTTTAACTGTAGTTCTACTTAACCTTATCTGGATAGCCTACAGTTTTTGCTTCCGAACGGGATTTCTTTGTATTCCCGGCTTCACTGTTTTGATTCACTGCTGGAGTCCGAACAGTATTTGGACGACCGCTACTCTGCTTATCTTCTAAATTCGAATCTTCCCTGAATCTTTTGATAGTACGATAACCCAACCTCAATGTTATTTTCAGTTTTTTCACAGTTTGAAAACCTCAATTGGCGCGTGACCGCAGCGATGCAATGCAATTACCTCGACTCAATCGTCTTTTAATACCCTTTTAACTGTAGTTCTACTTAACCTCATCTGGATAGCCAACAGTTTTTGCTTCCAAACGGGATTTCTTTGTATTCGCGCCTTCACTGCATTGATCACAGCTGGAGTCCGAACAGTATGAGGACGACCGCTCCTCTGCTTATTATCTGATCTCGAATCTTCCCTGAATCGTTTGATAGTATGATAGCCGAACCTCAATGTTATTTACAATTTTTTCAGCAGTTTGAAAATCTCAGTTGGCGCGTGACCACAACGATGCAATGCAATTATAGCGACTCAATCACCTTTTCGAGTCCACTCCATTATTGAAAATAGAGATAATTACAGAAAACTTTTTCTTTAGAGATTTCTTAAAATATTCGTTTTTCAAACGCCCATAACTTTTTTTTTGGTTCGCGTACTAAATTCTAAGTTTGAGGTATGTGACAAAACTAATGGCCTGACCCATATATATTTTAGCAAAATTTTATCTTCATTTTATGGTGACAACAACATATAGCTAGGACACACCTCACTAAGCCTCGTAGTAAAGATTAAATTTTATAAAAAACATTTTCGTATCCGGCACAATTATTATTAATATAATGCAATGAATAAAACTGCATTGAAAGCGGGACACCCTAGCTCCGGGTCCACGATGTCTTTCCCACGTGCTACACCAGAGCTAGACTTTTTGCACATCCTGAAAACACATTCAAGTATGAAATCATGAAAATGCTTTGTTCTGCTCTCTACTATACGCGGTGAGTACGTACAACGTCTATGTATCGCGGCCATATTCGGATGTGGCTGTCCGTTTCATATCGGGCCAGCTATTTCATGAATGCATGTATTTTTCAAAGGGTAGTATTTGACGAACATTAAAAAGTATAACCTAACCTAACCAATCAATAAGTCACCAAAAACAGCGGCAAATTGAAAAAAATGCGTGCATGATTTATTGTAAGTGATGGTGAACTTATCATTTCCCTTTATAAAAGCTTTTTTATTCAGCACTACATTGTGTTTTGTGTTAAACTTTGGTCTTCACCTACGCTACCGCATTATTTCGCCCTAAAAGATTTCTTCGTTCATTGATACTTCGCATGATGAAGTGATAAATGTTATGATCTGGTCACGACATATACACATATATGTTCTTATATGAGTATGAACTAGGTTATAAGACTTCTAGAGGTTTTGCTTTACTCGGTTCTCGGATATTTCGGTTCCGGTTCGGTGAGCTTCTATCATCATTTTGAGCTGTGTTTTACTCGGTCGGTGGAAGGGATATTTCAGTATCAGAGTCTCAAAAACAGATTTCAAGCTATATTCATAGATAATATAGCAAACTATATGAATATATGAAGCAAGGAAGGTAACTCAACTATACCTGCATAATCACACTGCTTTAATAGAATAGGCTAGCCCATAGTACTGATTTAAAGTCGATCGTCTAGATATGTACATTCAGCCTCAGATGGTCTGGTTTCTCATAAGTTATGATCAGCTTTTGTTTTATTCTTATTTATTTATTTTATTCAATTGTTATTTTGACACATCTTATTGGCACTAATAGATATACGATGTTGTAATACTGTCATTAGATTAGATTATTTTTATATTGTAATTGTGGCATAAAAATAAAAGTAAATGACGAAAATTTAAAAAATTACATTCCCGTAGAGTTTCTTGGTGCTATCTTTGCTGTCTGTCGTATTTCCAAAGCACTGGTAGAGCCATTCAGCCATGAATCAACACTTGAAAAGGAAATTTCCTTTTTCACACTCAATCCATAATCATTAGTTTAGTTGATCATATATTATGAAAATAATGAAATCGGCGTCATTATTAGGACACAATGACGCAATTTCCACAACTAGACAAATATAAAGGAAAATACGCCAAAGATATTTCAATACACACATAGACTTATGAAATCAACAAACATTTCAATTCCGTGTCATAAACTCATAACGCTATGATAAATAGAAAACTTTTTGTCATGCTGCAGCTGCAACGGTTTGAATGCAAAAAGCTGCCTTCGTAGCTTTGAACTGGAGCATTGTGAAGGCACAGACCGAGAGTTCCCATCTGATATTCTACATGTATTACTTAGGTACCTACGTATATATGTTCTGGAAATTAACAGTAACAAACTTCTACGGAGAAGTTTGTCACTATTAATCAACTTTTACACAATAAATGGTTATTGTGTACGGGTTTTTGCGGAAAAGGAACTGCTGCTGGTCGCTGAAATTGGTGCTCTTAACTGGCTTGAATAAGAGAAGTACCCTACGCAATTCTTGATAAGGGTTCATATACAGAAAGTTTAAGTCATAATTAGGGCGTTGCTAATAACATCATACTGAACAACCTTCACAATGAAACCGATTTGATCAGAGCAAATTTGAAACCGATTTGATCAGAGCAACGTTTTTCACTTCACTATACATTTTGGGCCGGGCGATCAGCTGATTTGTATAGCATAGAGAAGTAAAAAATGCTCCTATCAAATAGGTTTCATAGTGAATTTTTTTCATAATTATGTCCTAAACAACCCTCCAAAATGTTACTGTATACCATATACCTCCACTATCCAGCATAAAACTGACCGTGGCGCAAGGCTTATTTATGTGCTAGAGCAAAAAATACAGCCATACGTACGTTACGTACCCTCATGTCGACACGAAAAAACATGTGGTAAGCTTTTGCAGAATAAACGAGTACTATCCTTTTTGTCACTGGGCTTATGCGGTAAGCGTAAATTTTCAGTTCTATTTTTTATTGCAATCGCATTTTGGGACGACCTGTACCTTAAAAAGTGAAGAGTTTTTAGTTTTCTTTCGTGCCTGTCCATTGGTCTGTCAGGCTGTGCTCTCTGTGAATAATAAACACTTGTAAACATTGTACAATTCTAAGTTTAATTAGGTCCAATGTAAACACGGCCGGATTATTTTCCCAACACAAACACTCAATAAAAGGCAGACAATCGAGTTCATCTGTAACAAAATAAGGTTTTCCACGCTGAAACACTGGTATTGCAGTTTTTTTGTTATTTCGGTGATTATAAAGCTTTGTTATATATTTTTCATACCTATAGTATCGAAGAACATAAAGTTAAAACTTTGTAAAATCCAATTATGTAGGTATTTAAGGCAAGGCAAGGTAAGGTTTATCCAGGTTCCCGTGAGTAACAAATAGTTATTTGTGTCACAAGGGAGCAAAATTATGTATTTACGGCGAGGGCGGTAAATTGAATTCAGAGTGAAGGGAAGGATTCTACGATAGAATCCTGAGCGTAGCGAGGGATTCTAAGTTAGAATCCTGAGCGTAACGAAGGATTCAAGCGTTAACGCCCATGACGAAAATAAT
The DNA here is from genome assembly GCA_949825045.1 of Argyresthia goedartella. Taxonomy (NCBI): domain Eukaryota; kingdom Metazoa; phylum Arthropoda; class Insecta; order Lepidoptera; family Argyresthiidae; genus Argyresthia; species Argyresthia goedartella. The sequence continues at coordinate 24,515,764 of OX463812.1, read as the reverse complement.
TTTGCTGCTGTGTGACACATACAACTTTTCACACCGACTATGAGGAAACTTTAAATTAAATGCTCTAAAAAAATTAAATAACTATACTTTGAATTATACTTTCACCACTTTTACAGTAAGCGAATAACGTAAACAAAACTTTTTTTTATAATGGCGGATTGTGAAGGATTAGGATCACCACAGATAAAATATTCCTGTGTACTTTTACTAATGTGTAAAAATAATCGAATCGAATATTACAATGGTTTCGGATATCAATATTAATTATATCATAATAACAGACATCGATAGTTTAGATTTCAGTAAAACAAATAATTTATTGTGTAATTTTTTTTTTAAATATTACAAAAAATTCATAAATGTTCGTTTTTAATCGACTACGCCATCGTAGTCGATTGTAATGTAATTTCATAATAACATTCGATTATTTTAATCTGTGCTCATTGCGTAAATGCTACATGGCAATGAATAAATTAAAAAAGTAGCTTGAACAGAAAAGTAGCATTTTGCTCCCTCTCGTCGTGGAGCAAAACTTACTTTTCCGAATGAAAGGTGTGAAAACTATATGTAATACGAGATACGAAATTGCTGCAGTAATCAAACTTCTCCTTAAACAGAAGTTTCTGTAAATGTTAGAAAATCAAAGGCCGCCAGGATCGTATGATTTAGAATCCTCGTGGCTCAGCAGATGAAAATATTACTTCTCTGCTGGGACATTTTCATCGCCAAGCAATAAACAGCAGCTGCCTTTACAAGCGAGTGATTAATTCGTACTAATGCGCGCGACATTTTCCAGATGAATATCGCAATATCAGTCGATTACGAAGTGTACATGGTAAACTCTTAATGAGGATCCCAACTGCCTGAATTTAGGGTCTTCCAGTAACTTTACTGCCTTAATTATAAGTTTGGAACATTTTATTGGATAATTAGAGAGTGGTAGTTGTTTCAGATGCCAGGTACCTATTTCGTCGATCACACGCTGAAAGTTTGGCCTTTGTTGTGTTGCACACACAACAAAGGCCAAACTTTCAGTGTTGTGTGTGCACGTTTACACGTGCGTTCGGCATATTATTTCAATGTACTAAGTGGAATTTGCTAGTTTCAGGACTATTATAACGTATATGACTATTGTTAAAATACTATAGAATTAGGTAGGTAACTACTTATGTCACGACTTTTCTTAGGTCTAGTTTAGCATTCGCGCCACGTCAATGAGAAAAAACTCCAAATACTGGCTTGTCTGGACAGACAGAACAAAACACTAATAAACACATTTTCCGTTCAGAATTCGGTTTCCATTTACCTCCCAAATCCTTTTCAGGAAAATCATCAAATCCAATTGTTTATATCCGGCAAGTTTATGGACATTTTTGTCTTGAGTGTCATTTTCAGAAAGCCACCGCACAGACAGCATTTCGTATGCGGTAGAGAAATCCAGAGACGCTCAGCTAGGGATTCCCATTTCAAATTCATAAGACTCAACTGATTCTACCGGGCACCCCACCGGGGAAGAGCGTTGAACAAAAGCGGCATACTCCGCCATACCGCTCTGTTCAAACACCAATGTTTCGCGCAAATATTTGCCTAATTATACCTGGTGGCCTGTCGCCGTAGACACCGTTTCACTCGGGAATTTAACTGGTGTGCCGCCCTTTACTTGTCTATCTCGTCGAATTGGGAAACGTTATTAATTTTTAAAAGTTTCGTGATTTTCTTTTGGTTTCTTGTTGGAGGTTTTTTATTTATCAGTTTATTTTTGAGATTTCGGTGAGTGCCATCAAAGTCAATAATATCTCAATTATCTTATCTTTAGTTGTTTCAGATAAATTCATTGCCGCGAAGATCTTAGGTGAAACAAAGGTTTAAACTTTAGACTCCACAGGAGGTACCTACGCCATGGCATGGCAGATTCTTGAGAACTTCATGTTAATTTGAATTAAGTTCTGATAACCCTGCCAGTATGTACTTATACACTTTTTCAAAGTAACAGATTTACTATAAATTAATTAAATACTTCCCTTTTATGCCCATCGCCACGAATTTACTTTATCATCACATAACAGATGTTGCTTAATTATTTCCATACCATACCTACCAAAAGCTAGTAAACAATATTAAAAAATGCAAAAGTTTAACATATTGAAACATAACATAACATAGACACATAACACAACATAAACTATTAACAAGCATAATTATCTACTGTAATTTCTTCTTACATTTATCATTTTCCTTTGAACCACTTACTAAACTTTTAAAACCCGACACAATTTTCACCAAACTAAACAAACATACCAGCAGCAACACCAACACAAACGCGCCAACATCCAACATATTTTACTCCACCCAACTCAACCTCCTTGCAGGATTCTTCATAAACTCAGCCCCCTTATTCCTCAATACATATTCAATCCAGAACATAGCCGTATCTAAAGGACTGAGCGGTCTATCCAGGTATCTACGCGATATTTCCTTCGCCTTCCTTGTACGAATTATCGTTGAGAATATCCCCCAAAATCGACTCCAAATTATTTTCATTGATGTCGTGGTATTTAAGGATTCTGGCGAAGCCTATTTCTTGGGCTTGTAACAGATTGTTAAATAGTCACCGTAGATTGGTACACCGATGATTGGGACTCCGTGGTAGATGGCTTCTTGGGTACCGATGAGGCCGCCGTGAGTTATGAACACTTTGATATTGGGATGGGCTGGAAAACACAAATTGGGTTTAATTAGAATTACGTTAGTCCGTTTGTTCGAGTCGGTTTGGAGTGCAATTTGCCGGGCACAATGAGGATCCATGATGATTTAATAATAATAGGCTCATTACAATGTTGCATTAGTATTGGCATTTGGATAGTGACATATTAGGCATTTGTAGAGGCATTGTTTCCACTTATCATAATTTAGTACATATGTACTTAATGCGTCGTTGTCCATTCGCGTATTAGCATATGCCTCATAACGTTTGCATGTATATTTATATTGTAATTGACACTGCTGTCACAGAGGAATAAATGGGACAGGTAGGTTACCTACGAAGGCGTGGTTCTATGAACCTTTGTCTCTGGTTCTTTTTTCCTCTGTGCTGCTGTCATGGGCTAAGACTGACCTTTAAACGAAAACTATTTTCAATATCGCACAGAGAATTTTCTCAAACTAGCAATCAATCAAAATAATGCATTCGGTATTGCGTGTAGTGACAACTTTTAAATACGTTTGCAAAAATGTATTAACTAACATTTTATTCACAACTCTTACTAATAATGGCTACAGCTGCAGTAAAACATTATGTATATGCAGAGGTCTTCACTACAGCGCTCTGAAGGTACAGCCATTTAGACCCAGACTCACTATCAGTAGGGCTTACAGATCTGGCAATTTGCCTATACAGGATGTTACAGAAAGGTGTAGTTATATTTTAGGCAGTTGTTAGGGGCATCATTTTTTACAACTTTCACAGTGAAATCGATAGGATCTTAGCAATATTTTTTTTTACTTCTCCATACAAAACAGCTGATCGCCCGGCCCAAACTATATGGGGAAGTGAAAAAAAAAAGATTATCAGATCCTATCGGTTTCATAGTGAGTTTTTCAGAATGATGCCCCAAACAACCCCCTACAATATGACTACACTTTTCTGTTACATCTTTTACACTCAAATGGCCAAACGCTGGCTGCTATTCAGCTGCTTCTATTTCTGTACAAGGCTTATATCACTTTGAGTGCCAGTCAAACTTTAAGTGATCATCTGTGCTTCCGGACCATGTGATAGTTAACTGACACAAAATCTCCTTCTGAGGCATCCACTTTCTTGTGAACACATTGTCTGGTTTATTCTCCATGTTATCTTCTTCCAACTTCCAGAGCATAGTGAGCTTCAATTTGCGGAAGCCTTTCAAGAAAGCGTTCTTCTTCTCAACGTGCAACTCGGAGCTTTTCACGTTGGATCCGAAATTCATGTAAATAACGCCATTTGTGGAGTCGTCCATTATCTTTTTGAGGTCCTGAAATAAATATTAAGATTACATTGTATGTAGGCACATGTAAAGATACACTCGTTCTTAGAATAAATGTTAGTTCACTCAAAGCAAGCAAAGATGTACGATGTAAATAATTTCTGTATGTAAAAAGGAAAAAAACCTACATATTATGGTATTTTTAATAGATGGGCTTCTGTTTAACACAACATCTGAGTAACTTTTTGTAGGTTCTATGATGCGAAGTGTGAATTTTTAAGTTCCAATTTGTTTTTAACGTCAAAATATTTTTATATTAAGACCTAAATTTTTCCTACAACTCGATAGATTTTAATTTCTCATGTACGAAGAACGGCTATTCCTTGACATATCGTGGTTAATTACTTTTCGATATAACACAGAGCATCATGCCAGATATGTCATTACTTGGCATTTCGATTGGATATTGGCGAATCTAGCTCCAAAAGCTAGCGAACTAAAATGTTCTTAATTCTCAAGGATCCCTCACATCCTTGAACCTATAAAAAAACCCTATTAATCAAGATATTGTGTCTAATAGAAGCCCATTTCTTTAACTTATGGCGGCCATAAGTCGCGCACAAGTTGCTTGCGGTGGTTTCCTAAAACCCTAAGATAATACCAAATTTAAAAAATTCAAGGCATAAAGTGCACTATTCTTTTGAATTTCCCCTCAGCTATAGTGTGTAAGCACTTATCATCTACATATTACGTACAATGGTGTGTTATTATTTTATGTTCATCTCTTACATTTTTACCTACCGACGTAACTACTCATTATAATTCATAGCGTATCATACACAGAGCATTGAATATTAGAGAGGGCAAGCCGCCTCGTAACGGCTGACCGTTGTATGCACAGTGTGCATACAGTGCATTCAGTTTCTCTCAGCGACAATTCCCGTGTGCAAGCACCGATCGCCTTAGAAAACTGACAACACTTAGCTTTATTTTCTATAATGCCGGCCTGTGCAGTTGTCCTATGTGAAAATCACAGTGATTCGACAAATTTCCATAACAAGGGTATAACATTTCACAGGTAAATACTGAAAATACAATATTTCTTCAATAAAATAACCCTATTAACGAAATATTCCGAGGAAGTAATGCTATTGAGTCGCATCCAGATTCCGTCCCTCTCATACTCATTAGCGTTACCTACTAGCGAGAGAGACAGGAAATAAATTTAATGTCCATGACGCTGTGTGTGCTGTGTGCGTGCTATGTGCGCCTCATGCGCACGTTGTACGTAAACTGTTTGACCACTGTGATCGGAAGGTATGCAGTTAATTGCACTTTTACTTGTGAATGCACAGTCACAAAAAACGTTATCTAAGCAAGTTTGGCTGGTAAGTGTAAATCTAGTCGGCTCTAAAAATACATGACATAAATAAAACGATTTGAATAAAATAATTAATCGTTGTTTCATTGTTGTTTCTACAAGCAAATCTACATTAAGATCGCCACAAATAATTAACTTTTTTCTGTTATTACATAGTTTAGTTAGGGCTTCATAATTTTCTCAAATATTTGAAAATTGTCATGGCCTTTTTCATCCCTCGGTGGCCTGTAGACACAAACAATAATATGACTAGATAGTCATATTATTACTGTAACTCAACACAGGATACCTCTATTTGTCTTTCAACAGTAAGTGCAAGAATATCTTTCCATTGTTTCACCTTAATATTATTTTTCACTAAGATTAAAGAACCACCTCTATCAGCAGTCTTTCTATTGTAACATTTATGTTTTGTAATTATTTATGTTAAAAGACAACATATTTTCCTTCAACCAGTGTTCTGTAACACAAATAATATCAATGTCAGAATTTTTTAGAAATAATTCTAATACAAGTTCTTTGCCAGGTAGCCCTTGGATGTTTTGATAGGTAATATTTAAGTGGGGCTAACATTTTGACATATTTAGTGGCCCTTGTATGCGAGGCCAATGCAGAGTCTGTTGTGCTGAGTTTGTTGAGATTTTCATCAGCTAGTTTTTATCCAATAGTACTAAAGTACTTGTTAGTAATATCTAGTGATTCTATTTTAGATCCTGTAATTTTTGATAAATTGTCGGCAGGTACATTGGTAGCACTAATATTACCAACCTCTTTAATAAGCTTCCAAGTCATTTTGTTATTATTAGAGTAAATTCCAAATTGAGTATCATAAGTATTGCTTTTTTAATGTTTTAATATATCATTACACATATTTCTATATTTTTTATATTCGTTATTAAGGTTATTGTCGTTCGGAGTTTTCTTCAGATTAAGCTGTAACTTGTTCCTTTTTCTTAGAGATTTTTAGTACACCGGGGGTGATCCAAGATTTTAATGGCCGTTTCCTGCAGGAAGTGTATATAATTTTGGTGCAGTTACCAACTATGTCTTTTAGTTTACACACATAGCGTCGCGCCTTTTCCCATATGGGGTGGCAGCTTTAAGCCAGTTATTCAATACTCCATTTTGCGTGACAGGGGGTTAGCTCATCGCCGCAGCGATGGAGTAGTAAAGGTTTCCTCACGATGTTTTCCATCACCATTAGAACGTCCATATAATGTACACAAGATAAATTATTTATCGCATTGGTATCTCCTGTGTGAGAAGCAAGCGTGAAACCTATAGACCATTCATCCTAAATATAAATAAATATTAAATATATATACATACTAATAAATAAACACCTATAGAAGAGCGAGAGTGATTTTGGTCTGTCGAGTCAAAAAGTACTGAAATCCTCTGAGAGAGTGAAAAGTAGCAAATATACTCGTCGACTGGCCTCATTATCATGATATGACCAGGAAAGTTAGTTGTCGGAGATAAGACCCAGGGTTTTAGCTTTATCGCTATATGTGTATACGATTGTGGTTCCTTTGAATGTGGCAGTGGAATGTCTGTTGCTGCAACAGGTTAAGAGAAATACCTATAATCATGGCCAGGGACTTAAACTTCAATTTTTTTATTCAAAATAAATTCTTATTCGGAACGTGTTATGGCAGCGGAGAAGAAGCGGTGCAAGAAACTCGTACACTGCAACACAGTCATCTATTATTTTCTATTCCTTTTTTTTTCAAAAATAGGTCTTGTGTTCTGCTGGAAAATCAGAGCTCCATACCTCTTTGTCATTATTATAATCATCTATCCTATAATATGCTTTGTAACATAATGTTTTTATAACAATGCCTTTAATATTCTTCTTTGACAAATTTCAGCTCAGCTGTCTGATTTGTTTCACCTTTCTCGTTCGTTCTCTTTCTTGTTCTTCCCGACAAAGATGTAATATGATGGCTCCATTGTAGTTTCGAGTAAATCGTTAGACCCCAGGAAAACTGTACCATCAGTAAAGTCTTACTTATCATAATTTAATATAACATCATTTTTTAAGGAATAAACATTAGGAAAAGTAAATTTTGTACACTTAGTTTTTTTCGCATTAAGCACTAGATTGTTAACAGTAAAACAATTATGAAGTTGTCCAAGAGCGTTATTTACGTCGTCATAGTTCCGTACATGTCGATCTACTTTAAATTTAAGAGATGTATCATCAGCAAATAACACAATCTTTGACAAATTCTGAACCATGTAGGGCAAATCATTAATAGACCAAAAATAAGAAAGGAACTTATATGGAACCTTGATGCACGCTAATTTTCACACAAGATAATGATTTGGATCAATAATTTTAATAATTGGGTGATTTTTTCTAATTGGGGATTTTTTTTTTTCATTAGTAAGAGTTAGATCGAATAGGTCCATAAAACATATTAGTACCTGACTACCTTCCCTTCTGTTATTACACAGGAAAAAGAATCACCTACTTTCACTAATCACCCCGCTAACAATGTAATACAGACCGCTAAACGTGTGCGTCAGAATGGCCGGTCGTCTGTAGCTCCTGGCTCTTAAAGTTTATTGAGGAATTGCTACTATTTGCTACCGATCTTTAAAAATTACCTATGTGATAGATTCCAGGGAATCACAAAAAAATCTGACCGGCCGCTGACGTCTCACTGGCAGGTCACGAAATATAAAATCTACATACGGCACGACGCACGAGATTTTTTAAATAATTGCTACCAAATTGCTTCTTTCTAGCATCGCAAGTACATCGCTTAGAAAAAATATGATGAAGGAATGTGATGTGACAAAAATGTGTAAATACGCATCCGAAGTTGCAGGCAAAAGCTATATCTCATAAACGTATTTCCTGCAGATGGCTTACTTATTTTATTATCGTTTTTTATCGTCATTGTTATTTATCGTTAAACATGAAGTTTATTTTGGGACACCTGTATAGACAATAAAATACAAACTGATATTCTCAGATTAACTTTATGACATACCTAGGTATAGAGAAAATAGACGATTAAATGATTGCAGCAATTCATTGGAAAGGAAACTCCTGTATTTGCACAAACAAATACTAAGGCAAAAAAATTTGTCAAAGTGTTTTGTCACTAGATATTAATTGGGGTACGGTCTGAATCGTTTGATAACACATAACAACCTTCCACATCATTTGACGACCCGAACGGCCGAGTCGGCAGTGACGCTGCCTACGAAACCAAGGGTCCCGGGTTCGAGTCCCGGTGGGGGCAAATATTTGGTTGATGAGAACGAATTTTTGTACCCTAGTCATGGTTGTTTATCTATCTAAGTATAATATTTGTCTATATAATTATGTGTATCGTTGTCTAGTACCCAAGATACAGGCAATCCTAGTTTGGGGCTAGATCAATGTGTGTAAATGGTGTCCAAGGTATTATTATTATTATTATTATTATTAGTTCCTATTGTCCTTTGGCTGTAAGAACAATAGGGACAATGATTATTAAAAACAATTAGCTTCTCTTTAGATTTTAGTGAAGATAAAGCGTCATGTTTGGCGGATGCTGAGAAAATCTATGTTCGTATATTCCGTGAATGCATCCTGCACAGGGGGGGGGGGGGGGGTACTGTTATGGAGGTATTTAGTGGCATTCGAGCATCACCTAACAATTATCATTAATTTCTACCACAGATACTTTATTTCTAACATACATTTTGAGCCGACCGGCTTACCAATTCGTTTGAAGAAAAAAGTAGCTCTGAACAAATAGTTTTCAATCAGAAAGTTGTCCAGAATGATGGCCCTGGGGATAACCCACGAGGACCTAAAAATCCGAATGGGGTATAACCTGTTGTCACGGCGCACCCTGGGCTATGCTAGCTATGTTGGCTAAGATCGCCAGGTTCTACCGGGGGTTGTAGGCCCTTTCGGTAGACTAAACACGCGTACCTGCGTTAGTCCTGCGCAGTTGAGAGCCGTGCGCGAGGATGAAGGGGGGGAAGCCCTGGGGGATTGAGTCGAACGGGGTCGGGTTAGTTAACTTTGGGAGACAACACGCCCTCTTTGGTCCGGATTTCATGCAAAACGGTAGCATTGCAACTAGCCACTGTTCAGAAGAGACGGGAACAGTGCCGCAGGCGAGGGGTGGGGGGGTCCTCCGGGAGGACACTAGGTCTCGGCCATGCTGAAGGAGCAAGGGCGTACGGAACAACTGGGGAGACAGGATCGTAACCTCCAGCCGTGCGGCTGGAGGTTACGATCCTGCAACACTGCATACCTGCAATACCCGATTTCGCGCATGTAGACCCTACCCTCTGCACCTATACCTTCTGGGAAGCCCTGGTGCCAATGTTTGGCATCCCCAATGGTGCGAGCTCCTTGGCGGGTGGTGAACTCAGAGGATGAAGATATACACAATGGAATATGGACAACAAACGATCTGTAGTGTACTTAATACCTACTCTTAGCTATAATAATTATTAAATAAGTTTTATTGATTAAATATAAAATTATTGTTAACTTAATATAAAACATAAAACTAAACTTAATTCTAAAACATATTATTATATAATCAAATCTATAATTAGGTATTTACAACGCGCACTCAAATATGTAACATTCATACTAACTGAATAACTAAACTTAATATTGAAATTAACATTTTGTACAAGCGGACAAGCAAACCTATTTTCATATTAGATGCGGCGATGCGAGAATCCCGTTATCTGCGTGGACGACGGCGGCGGCCGATGGCGGGCCCGGCGCCCGCGCCAGTACTCATAACGCCTCGCCGCTGTGTGCACGTCGCTCGATGCAAATTATCGTACTCGCTCCCGCTATACGCTTGCGCTCATATTATCATTTAATTATTGTGCTTTGTGCTTGTACTGCTTGAGACTTTCTCCTCTGTGCTTTCGGGTATTCTATAGCAAAATTATAAACTTTCTCCTTCTATCTTTGTACCGTGTTCGTGCAAATTAAAAGTGATTGTTGGAACATTCGGACGTTTAATTTATGTCTAAGCCCGAGTTGTGACCAACCTACCACAGATCCAACACCCAAAATACATAGGAACCGAGGTACAAACCTGACAGGTCGACACAAGATGCTGGGTCAGCGCAAGCGGAATCACACCCAATTACACTGACACAAGCTGGTCTGGTCAATCGGGACCGCTCTCTAAAATCAACACCGACAAGCGGGGGCGAAAGCTGCGTTACCCTCTTTCACAAGTGGGTTCAGGGCAACGAAGTCGACCCTGAAACCCAAAAGCACACACCCAAAGGGGGGCGGAGCGGCGAAAGCTGCTCCGCCAAACACGAAATAGGGAAATTCCACGACAGGTGGCGGTAAAGCTGGGAAACTAGCTGCGCTGAAACCTGCCGCGTTGACAACCCAGACAGGCGCGGCGCTGCCACACGGCGGTACCGCGTCAACTAGCACACTACCACCAGTTCGGCTGCCGGGCCTGCGGAGCAACCTGTGGCCCAAAATCCAGCGCAGGAGGTGGTGGCTTCAATCTCTACACCCACCCAGCCAGACGCAAGGTGGACACTTGTCGCACACAACCGAAGTAAGTGGGGGAACTGCAAAGGGTGCTCCTGAAAAGAACAAACCTGAACATGCCCATGAGGCTCCTAGGGTCAAGCGTAAACGCAGGAGCAAGCTGCAGCGCGAAAGCAAGAAGGCGGGCGCTGCTCAAAGAACAACAGCCGAGGTACACCTTGAAGGCGGCCGAAAACAGGGCAGGGAAAGGAAGCAGGGGCTTCAACGGCAAAGGTTGAGCGCCACGTAGACCCTCAATCGAGCTTCGCTAACACAGTCAGAGCGGACCTCATGTTAGCAGTTGCGACATCACAGATGGGGTCAATACGACATTCAGGTAAACGCAGTCGAAGCAACCCCAAAGCGGAATCGCCGCACCGCGCCCCGCTCTGAACCGACCGAGTGCAATATGCCAAACGGTTGGCTCAACTCCCTGCTGTTTCAAGAGTTGATCCAACCGTGCCGGTAACAGTATCGGACGCCGAGGCTATAGAACACCAGGTAAGCAACCTAACTGAGGCCGTTACGGCCAGCTACCACCAGTGCCTACGGTTTAGAATTACGCAGGCGAAGAGGGTAAGGAAGGTTCCCTATCAACAATCCCATCAAACCCTTGGATTCCTGCGCAAAGCGGTTAAAACACTCACCAACACTCCAGAAGAAGCAGAATGTAGGTACCTTGGTACAGATACACTTTCCTGACTGCCAACTGCTAAGGACTGTCAACTGGACGGAGGATGAGATAACAACGACCGAGGAACAGTGGGAACTTGCACTCGAGGAAATCAACCCACAAAAAACAAGATGGGCAATCAACAGCTTTAACTCGTTTAGATCGTCGGACTGGGTGGCATTTTCCCGGCTTTGTTAAAGTGGGGAGGAGCCCAACTAGTTCTGGCATTAACCACTGTCATGGTGGCATGTCTAGCACACAGATATGTACCGAGACACTGGAGAGAGGTAAAAGTAATTTTCATGCCTAAGCCTGGTAAGAGCGACTACTCAGGTCCTAAATCCTATAGACCATCAGCCTTGTTGAATTTATTATTTCATTTGCAAAAATCAATTGATTACTTCTTTCTATTTATCCGAATCATAGCCCAATAATACCAATAAGCCTGACCTCGTTCCTACTGAAAACGATGGAAAGGCTATGTGATAGAGGCCCTGCATCAAAATCGGCATGCCTTCATTCAGGGTAAATCGACAAAATCAGCTCGTCATTCTGTTATTTGGAAAATTGAAGAAGCCATTAACAGTAAATCTATGTGCCTAGGAATCTTCATTGACATTGAAGGAGCCTTCGACAAGACTTCATTCACCAGCATAACAGCGGCACTGATAAAACATGGGGCATACGCAGTTATGGTGGAGTGGATAGGTAATGATGAGTAAAAGTCATTAAACTCACTTCAGCCGAATCCCACCACCATTGGTAGCGAAGGGATGCCCTCAGGGAGGTGTCCTCTCGCCGCTGCTTTGGAAACTGGTGGCGAAAGACCTCATCACCAGACTGAACGAACAACACTATAAGACGTTAGGATATGCCGACGATATAGTGATCATGGGCGTACCTGATGAGCTGCCCCCCCCCCCCCCCCCCCCTAGCTGAAATCCTGGGTACGCCCTTGATAGTGATACTAAGCTACAATTTGCTGCTGAGGTAAAGTACCTTGGTATAGTACCCGATAGCAAGCTAAATTGGAGCAACCATCTGAAAAACAAGATAGATAAGGCAACAGTCACATTTTGGCAGTGCCAAAGATTCATAGGTAAAAACTGGGGGCTAACCCCAAAATCCACCCTTTTGCTTTACACAGCTGTCATCAGAACTATAATAAGCTACGGCGCGATAGTCCTGTGGCCACGAACCAATTTATCCACTGTAGAAGCAAAACTATAACGACACCAGAGGTAGGCTTGCGTGGCAGCAACGGGATACATGAGGACCACACCCCTGCGGCCTTAGGCGCATACTGGACCTACCGCTCTCTTCATCAGACAGGAGGCAAAAGCGGTGCATCTTAAAAAACTCAACCTGTGGAGAAATGCTAGGGTACCCCGCACTGAAATACTCGAAGAGTTCGTCTAATTTAATTAATAATCTATAATTTTTATGTCAAGTAGCGTCTCCCGTTTTTACTGAGATAGGTTAAAACATGCGTAAATTTCCCATGGACGTCATCCACTACTTCTACTTTAGACAATTCATGACATCTGTTTCGTAGCTCTCAATGAACAGTGAAGCAAACTATATTTCCGTAAACCTTACAGTTGCATGGTACAGTTGAATTTCTCATTTTTCTGTCAATTTAACCAGATAAGTATTGTACAATGCGACGATTCATGAACATTCGCTGGACAATTCGATTTAGCTGACAGAAGAATGACAATTCTGCGTTACATTTTCATTCCAAGTATAGTTTTAGTTATAGAATTACATAAATGAGATATTATTTAGTATTGTTGTTAATTATATATTTCATATTTTGTCTTTTAACGTACCTAAGTTTTAAATATCTGTGTGCGATAAAGAACAGAAAAGACAAAAAGCCAAAGCGGTACGTACGTGGTAGGCGGTGCCCACAGATATGTCGCAGGCGCGGTCCCTTTGAATCGATTTGGCGGCACGCCTATCTGTTTCACGATTAACATGTCAACCATCACTAAAATGCGCTCGTGACGTCACAGTAGGTATTAAAAAAATACACGCTCGGTTCTCATACATTTGACCGTGTTTGCGGTGTCTAGTTCGGAACAGACGTTGGAGGGACCAGCACCCATAATACCACTGCCATTCAGCTGGTTGCGGAAAACCCTACGACAGCACTTAAAGGTTTATTGGTCACACACCAATTCTAATGTACAACCTTGGATACCTGCAAGCAAGCCAGACAGGCCCTCCCGATGATCAGACCCGTATTATGACGTACGCTTCTGAAGCTAAACTCGGAGGAGGAGGAGGTTAACTCGCTTTTGACGGTTGGTAACTACTTCTGCTTTTGACCACTTCTGCTCTTGACCACTTGTAAGGACTTGACCACGTCTTTGATTTGGCCCCATAATGACCACTTTCGCAAAAAGTCCACATTCTCACAATGTTTACACTCTCCTGAACTTTCACGCAAAATTTATGACGTCGAGTTGCGGAAAAGTGGCCCGGCACAAACTATAACTAAATATCCCTAACAACTCCTAAGATTACCCGTTTACAGTAACAATTGATGTAAGGATAGTTTTCCTATCTGACCAAAGCGGAATGTTTTTTATAAATTACAAACAGTTATAGATTTTTAAAATTTATTGTTCGATTAAAATAGGTAGGTACTGAGAAGATACAAAAATATTTTTAAACAATAATGCAGATTCTTGAAACACATAAGTTCTGTTTGAAAATCAATGGCCACATCTACACACACACTTCCTCACAGCGATTATACTAAAATTATAAGTTCTTACATTTGAATAGAATCATGGTTACTAACCGTGTAATGCTCAAGGACTGTGTTGATAGCAATACTGTAACAGCAAATGCTGCTTTACGGCAAATAAATAAGATATGAGAACCTTACACATTACAATTACACCAGCAATGTTACTCGATGATGGCTTAACTTTACAAACAATGCTGTCTCAGAATTGCTAAACACTAAATTACATTTAATTAAATGAACACATTATTGGAATATTCACTGTTTAGATAGTCTAGTCTAAAGACTGTGTTTAGAGTTTGAGAAATCAGCCCCCCTAGACGCGCGTGACTTATATATCACTCGACTCGACGCGACGCTCAGAAAATGCGAACGACACAGTGGCTCAAGCAGGAATAAGTACCGTAATCCGGGGTGTAACACAACTGAGGGGTGATTAACAACACTTTTGAGAGAAAACAACAAATTGAGGTGTTACATTTTTTATCCCGCCAATTTAAAAAGTATATTACGTTAGTTTTTGAACGAATCTTATTTTTTTATACTAGCAACATTTTGTTTTGACAGCTCATTTTATTCGCACCGGTTTTCACGTTGAAACAAGTCGAGTTGATTGTAGCAAGTTGAATGGTGGACAAACTTTGTTGTTATCATAGTTAAAAGTTATGAAAATTGACATAAAAGTACTTCTCTTTTATACACTGACACTACTTCTTGAAAAATACACAGTGAGGTAAGTGAAATCTGCATTAATTTCTAAGTGATATGCGATAAAACTTTTAGGTTAGAATTTCTGTTGGAAAAGGGGTGACTAACAACGACTTCTGGGGTTATTCACAACGAGTTATAGGGTTACTAACAACGCTATTATTTTGATTTGTATTGCTTAACAGATAGGAGTGCTCATGTTATTTAACATTTATTGCTATTATTGTTACAGCTTTTTTAATAATGCCGCGACAATATAAACATGATCCCCGAGGCAAAAGACATGTATCATACAAAAAAGAAGATATATTAAAGGCTTTAGAAGATAAGAGGCTCAATAGTATGTCATACAGAGTTGCAGCGGCCAAACATAATATAGATCATACAGTACTTTACAGGTATGCTACGCAAACACATGTGAGAAAGATGGGTGGGCAGATAGTGCTCGGACCAGAAGTAGAAGATATGATCATCGAAAATATAAATGTATGCTCGGAATGGGGATATCCGATGGATCAATATGATTTAAGGCTACTAGTGAAGATATTTTTACATAAAAAAGGGATCCAATGTAAAAGGTTTAAGGACAATATGCCTGGAGTTGATTTTGCCTTAGGTTTTTTAAAAAGACATAAGAACAAAATTTCTGAAAGGAATGCCCAAAATATTAAAAGAGCTCGTGCTAATGTAACTTCTGAAGTTATTCACAATTATTTTGATGAGCTAGAAAAAACTTTGAAGGATGTCCCCGCTAATAAAATCATAAATTACGACGAGTCCAATTTGACAGACGACCCAGGTCGAAAAAAAGTTTTGGTAAAAAGGGGATCAAAATATCCTGAACGGGCTATGAACACTACGAAGTGTTCAATTTCTTTGATGATAGCTGGCACAGCCGACGGATATTTATTCCCGCCATATGTTATTTATAAAGCCCAGCATCTTTACGACCTGTGGCAATCAGGAGGTCCAAAAGGGACTAGATATAACAAAACTTCATCGGGCTGGATTGATATTTCGAAGACTGGATACAGACTATCATTGTTCCTTATGCTAAAAAAACAGAGGGGCCAATTTACTTGATCGGAGATAATCTTTCATGTCACCTGTCTATAGAAGCTATAAAAATTAGCAAAGAGAATAACATCCATTTAGTATTCCTCCCGCTTAATACTACGCACCTAACGCAGCCTTTGGACGTGGCGTTTTTTCGCCGTCTAAAAATGGCATGGAGAGAAATATTGCTTCTGTGGAAGAAAAAAGAGGGGCACAAAGAGAAGTCTCTTCCCAAATCTGTCTTCCCACGTCTTCTGAATAACTTGTTCAATAAAATTGGACCTAATGCGGCCACGAATTTAAAGTCTGGTTTTAGAAAATCAGGCATAAGCCCACTGAATAGGCAAGAGGTTTTGAGTCGCTTGCCTGACAATAATACACATACAGAGGGTGATGCTAGCATTGTAAGCGACTCTGTCATTGAGTTGTTAAGATCTATGAGATACAATGAAGAAGAACAGCCGGTAAAGAAGAAGAAAAAATTCGATGTTGCTCCAGGAAGAAGTGTGGAAGAAAACATTATAAATGTAGAAAATGAAGAGAATCAAATTAAAAATACTAAAGTGGAAAAAAAACAGGCTAAGAATATAAAAAAGAACAAAAGTAGTAAGGGGAAAAATAAACAAAAAAAAAGGTAAAGAAATTGACAGCCCAAAAAAAGAAAGTTTAAAACAAGAAAATGGTGACCTGAAAATTGACTCAAAAGCAAGAGAAGAAAAGAAATCTACTATCAAAACTGAAGTGAATTTTTATTTAGAACCAAAAGCAGGAGTTTCAAATGTACTTATGTGTCGAGTTTGCCATTCCGTGAAAGAACTTTGCTCTACCTGGATCAAATGCATTGTATGCCAAAAACAAATTTGTCGTGATTGTTCTGGAGATGCTCTAGCTATAGAATTTATCTGTCTACGTTGTTTGAAAGCAGATAGCGACGATAGCGCTGATGATGAAGATTATAATCCAGTAAAATCTGGTTACTCTGCCTACGATGAAGATAGTCTGTCATCAGATTAAGGAAATAATTGACCTGCTACCTACCTACGTTTTCAAGATCCTATACCTATAGTTATAATGTTAATTTAA
Organism: Argyresthia goedartella; assembly: GCA_949825045.1. Taxonomy (NCBI): domain Eukaryota; kingdom Metazoa; phylum Arthropoda; class Insecta; order Lepidoptera; family Argyresthiidae; genus Argyresthia; species Argyresthia goedartella. The sequence goes on along the minus strand of OX463812.1, from coordinate 24,498,610 downwards.
ATTGTATGATCATTTAATTATGCTAAGAGATAATATGATGATTAAAATAAATAAAAGTTTATAATTTACTATTTTTTATTTTATTTTATATTCTAAGGTTAAAGGCGTTGTGTTCCACCCCGTATGTTGTTGCGAGTGCCCCCCACATTAAGGTAATTTGCAACAAGACATATTTCCTCAAAAAAAATCTCATCTTCTCATTTTACTCCTTTTGGGGTGTCAAAAAACAATAAAATAACTAGTAACTCATGAATATTTAAACAGTTCTATAAATATGCATTAGAAATAGTGGAGATATGACAGTTTACATTTCAAAACTGTTGTTAATCACCCCATTTTACGGTACCAGAGAGAAAATTGTTCGAGTTCAGATAAAATTAACCTTATGTCATTGTAAATAAGAGTCACTGACATTTCGATTCACATAGTTTTTGGATGTAATTATTCGTGGTTCCTGCACTGACCACGTGACTTTTCACGGCAAACCGAATACTATTTGCTCGGGCGAGTGATAAGTAAGCCATTAGAAATTAGGATGAAGAGACTTTATGATGAACGGTCCCGGATAAATCTTGAAATTGGGGTTCGTTGGTGGTCAGAATAGTCAAATATGATATTTAAATAGGGTGAATGTGAGATCTTGATTCAACTATGTACTTTGAAGAAATACAAAATGTCATGATATACTTACATCACAAGTGTTACAAGCGATTGCAACAGCAGTAACTATTAATCACCATAATTTCTGTATCGACAGCAAATATTCCAACAATCGACTTAGAAAAATGTTCCATTAAAGTTAACGTTATCTACGCATAGTCATATTCCTGATATCACACGAGATGTAGTCCTGCACTTGCTGGCTTGCGACCCTGGAGCCCTGGAGTCCCGGAGTCCTGGAGTCCGCAGGTCCGGAAACTCCACTCTTCACTCCGCGGCAGCCATGGCTCGAGCCTGCGCCCTCACTCGTTTGTCGTATTCTAGCCGGTTTTGGCTGGAAGGGAGAAAGGAATTTATGAATTTAAAGAAATAGCATCCGGTTGAAACTGGTTGACATCTATGCTGAAAGCTGGCCCGATACTAGGAAGATGAGTGATATGTATAATTACATATTAATACTTAATAAGCAATATGTGCCAAATGCAACAAATCCTGCTCCATTCATGGGAAAAAATTACATACCGAGCACAATGTGTAAACTTTAAGTCGGCAGTCGTGTACTCAGACTGAAGATAATTGTTAGGTGAAACTTGTGTAAGGCGAAGTCTGGCTGACATAAGTTTGGCCTAAATGGTTATAAATGGTGGTACTATTTAAGGCATTGCATGGATCTATCAAACATCCTATATGACATGCATTAACTCATCCTCACCAGTAAATTGTATAGGCCTCAGCTTGTGCTGGATCTTTGACGTTCGGCTCGTTCAGTAGATCTTGGATGCCGAGCAGGATCTGCTTGATCGTGATGGCGGGGCGCCAGTCCTTCTCCTCGTCCAGAAGTGAGAGGCAGACCGTTCCGGAAGGGTACACATTGGGATGAAAGAGTGGCGGCTCGAACTTGCACTTGGGAGGGCTTGATGGGTAGTCGTCTTTGAAGATCATTCGTAGCTTGTAGAGACCACCTTCCCACGGGGTCTGGAAATTTAAGGGTTTAATTACATGAGATGGTTTATTTGGAGCTCAATAATACTATACAGCCATGCTAAGTTATACTCTACTCAATATATTTATTGCATTCCATAAAATTGATGTTATATAGGATGTTATAAGGATACATGTGTTATTTATCGTCCTTGTAAAACAGACATTGGAATAGAAGAGAGGGAAAAAAGTTTGTCAATTTATAATTAAGTATAATATTTGCTAAAAGTCAGTGGAAAGTAAAATATCAGTCATGAAAAATTCTCCTAGAAATGAATTTATTCTCTATTTAAATTTGTCATTTAAGTACTTATATAACAGCAGTAATTGTAAAACATTTGTTTTAATTTATGTATAAATAATCTTTTCATTCATTTAATAGAGTTTCTGGCGGATTATTATATATTTTATTGACATTACAAAAGGTCATGATGAATTTAGTTTTAAGTTGGAAACGAGTAATATTAACTTGTTTTTTCGTGAAGGTCTTAGCGAACGGTTGGATAGTTTATTATCGCGTCTGGTGTTAAATTCAGGGTATTTTCGAATAAATTTACATATTTCGAGTACAGAAATACAGGGTAAGGGAAGGATTTCGTGGTTTTTAAAGTAAGGCTAACAACTTCAGTCGATTTCATGTTGACCAATATCTTTGAGTCTTTTTTGAAGGGTGGAAAGCGACGGTGCATCCGTGCTATTTCCCCAAAGGATAACGCCATGAGTATGTTTAAGCATAATACGTGACTAGTGCGGTTTTTTAATCCGTAGATATTGACTTCCCGAAGTGCATACCCAAAACGTGATAATTTTAGATTCAGTTTGTTTAAATTATTTTTCCAATTAATATGATGGTCAATATTCATGATTCAGTTTTATTTTTTTATTATACTATATATGAAATTGATGTCTAACGCTGGTTTGTGATGGGGATGAAATGTCATTATTTTTGTCTCATCATAGTTTATCTGTAGGTTGTGGTCAGGTAGCCACTTATCAGTTTTGTCAAGGATAGAGTTCAGATTATCGTTTATATCTTTATTGTTTTGGAATGGTGTGAGTATAGAAATATCGTTCGCGAATCATATACATGGTTCGTTCATTATTTTGGGGAGATCGTTTATATAGATCAGAAATAAAAGGCAAGCTATTAGGCTTCCTTGTGGGGTCGATGCGTTTACTGATGTACTGCCAGATTGGATTAATAATAATATTGTTTGATTAATAATACCTTGGACACTATTTACACACATTGATCTAGCCCCAAACTAGGATTCCCTGTATCTTGGGTACTAGACAACGATACACATACTTATATAGATAAATATTATACTTAGATAGATAAACAACCATGACTAGGGTACAAACATCCGTTCTCATCAAACAAATATTTGCCCCCACCGGGACTCGAACCCGGGACCCTTGGCTTTGTAGGCAGGGTCACTGCCGACTCGGCCATTCGGGTCGTCAACGGATGTTTGTTATTTATGCGTTTTTATGATCAAAATGTTATATTTCTACAATTTGTAGTCTGTATTTTAAGTATGATGTAAACCATTTGTTTGCTACGCCACGAATTCCCATGCCATAGATTTTATCTAATCATAACTGAAATTTAACTTTATCCCTTTTATCATTGATAATTTGAAGGGCCCCTTGTGTTTATTCATAAACAGCTAAAGTAGTCGAACTGTTCTTCCGGAAACCATTTTGGGAGTTATTAGAGTTTATATTTTTCAAAGAAGGCGTAAAATTTGTTACACCTTCCGGAAACCATTTTGGGAGTTATTAGAGTTTATATTTTTCAAAGAAGGCGTAAAATTTGTTACACCAAGCTTTTTCAAAAAAAATGAGGCAGTGGGTAAGAGAGCAGTAGGGCGATAGTTACTGGGATCGTATTTGGAATTTTTCTTATGTTTGGATTTTATTAAGGATATTTTGAGTAGGTCGGGGAAAACACCTCCATTAAATGATTGGTTAATAAGTAAAAAAAACAAGGTCATGTCAATTGTTCTGCACATGTTTTAAGTAGACTGGGTGGAATCTCGTCTACTCCGCAACTTTTTTTATTGTTTTTTTTTAGAATAGTGGTTACTTCCTTATATCGTACTGGGCAAAAAAATATCGTATTTTCGGAGGGATAGAGTGGCAGGCCACCAAACATACTTTTAATATAATATTAGAGACCCAAATAAAATTTTAAATAGACAATTTAATATCAAGGGATATACACTTTTAGACACGATAGAATCAACGACATTGGATAAGGAGGAGTAGACAACCACAACAAAATACATCCGACCTTCAACAACTTACCCGGAGTGAAAGCCCTTTGGGTAAACATTACCAATCGGAGGTGTCTGCCATCCCAAAGAGTACAGCTTTATAAACTCAGATCTTCTACTATTTCAGATAATACAGAAAGCAGCTAATAAAAAAGAAAACTTGCTGATTTCGGGAGACTTCTGGACCTCGAGTGGCCTTTACAAAAACTTGATGGTTACAGACCCTAAATCTCTCGCATTCGCCCACCTCCTCCAAAGAGTCCTGCCTTGTCCAATACGGTTGAAGGAAATATCAGCGAGCCTCTGACACCGGAAAAGTGTGCTTGCTTGCCCAATACGATTTAGGGAAATTCTCTCACAATTGTGAAAATTGTCCTAGACTGCCCAATATTATACTACTGAAGCCTGCGATATGCTTGTGCGAGGCTTGTCAAATAATAGCACTACCCCCCAATTATGACGATCGGCGTAACAGTGTTCCTCGACGCGGATACTCTAAATGAAATGCGTATGGCGGCCAATCCGGCCTCCTAAAGGGACGAGCGAGGGATGTCAGATTTGTGGTCGGTGCGCACCCAAAAATAACCACGACTGGGGGGTGGCAGCCGCGCAGCGCCCTCAGTATCCGGTAATGTGGGCGGACACCGCTCAACCGCCGGCAACTTTTGCTGACTGCACTTGCGATGCTGAAGTGAGTCGAGGCGAATATGGAGGCAGTCAAGGACATTCATATACCCCAGGAGGGTTCCGGATCAACATCCGGGCAATCCCTCCCTGTGGCAGTTGGGGCCGGCACGCACATCGACCTAACCCCTCTCCCGCAGCTTCTCGGTGGGTTGTTTCTGGGGGCCACCAACCTAACTGCGTTGCGTATCGACACGCGCTCTACTCGGATGATAAACGAGAACTACCACAAGAGGCAACGCCGCAGCGGCGTCATTAAAAAGAACGTCAAAGGGAGCGTATGGCAGAGGAGCTAAGGCTAGCTGCTACCGTACGGTACGCCAACAAATGACGCATAATAGTGGCACTGGCATTCCAGCGGTTGAGTCACTGGACCAACCGGTCTCCCCTTCGGGAAACCAAATGGCTCAGCCAACATTTGTGACGCTGGACCGACCGGTTTGGCCCGACCTCCAACCCGCCACACAACCCTGTTCCTACCAGGGACTAACCTCCACAAGGAGACAGGACCAAGAGATAACAAGACAAGGGCACACACCGCAGCACAAACAACGCCTCAGATTTTCCTAGTTTCGGGGCTTCCCTCGGCTGCGCGGTCCGCACCTCGACGCCACAGGCGTAGGGCGGGCTAGGCCGGCCCAGGAAAGTCAACGGAAACCGCACATAGTGCGGGTTCAGTGGCCGGGTGATGCATCACAGCCCCAATTCTCGTCAGCCCCAAAGATGTTATTATTTTCAGTAGTCGCACTTGACTGAAATAAAATATGGGACAGTGGAAGCCAGAAAATAAAATAGTACCTACAGATGCTCCACACTGGCTTTTATACTACAAGAAGATTTGGACGATGCTTGGCTATATAATGTCCATAGCAACAAATAATGAAAATCCCAAAAATATATGACTATTTCGTGACGCAGTGGCTGGAAAAATCAAACATGGAAAACATTTGGAATTTTGGGGCTGTACGACACCTAACAATCAATTAGTCTTAGCCTAGAGGTAATAAAAGAAGAAGTAAATGACGTATACCGTTACAAACCACTAATACAAAGTAATGCTAAATCAATATTTAGTAACACATATACTATAGAATCAATAAAGCTATATGCAGAAGAAAGGCTTTCATTAAAGCTCATATCGCTAAGCTGACATCTTTATTAGGATTTAGGGAAGCTTCGATTGAATAAGCACTGATTATATTTTTTATTGTAAAACTATGATAATATTATACAATCAGTGTCAAGTATAATATACTTAGTACTTTTAATACAGTTATACTAGGTAATTGATGGAAGTTGATTATGAATTTTAGTTTCGGGGGCATCACCCCGTGGCCGACCCGGCCGGCCAAAATTGTCTTCTAAACAGACAGCGCATCTCTACTCAACGCACTTAAAAACCACCAATAAAATCCTACCCACTAACAAACTAATACGGGGATGTCAAGAGACGCTTAACAGACCGGGTGGGAATAATAAAGTCAAATTGCAATGGGTAAAGGATCACTGTCACAACCAAGGAAACTGTGAGGCGGACAAACTAGCCAAAGCAGAGGCAAGAAGGACGGCAATTGGTCCACAACACTTCTCGCTCCTATCAGCAGAAGCAATTAGGAAGACTCAAAACAGCCACAGCTGCGAAACATAATGAATTATGGGCGAGCAGGGAACAGTATTTCTAAAACACGAAATCGTTTCTTTATAGATATAACCATAAATTCACAAACTACTTAAATAAAAATACTAACTGGCCACTGTACACTTAACAAACACTTGAAAATTACAGGAGCAACAGATAGCTCCCTATGCAGCGGTGCATGGAAGTGGATCAGACTGTGGAACACATGCTGCTTGTCTGGCCATCCACCATAAAAACTTGGATGGCAATCCTGGAAGAAGCTACATCAACCTCAGAGCTCCTCGAACATCCAAGCCTCCTACTCCAGCTGGTGCAGGAGTTAGGATGGCTGAATTAGAAGAGTGGGTGCAGGGGACATGCATAAAGACCCTGCTCAAGTGGGCCAGGTGCAAGCACTTTAACCCCCTGAAGGAAAGAAAGAAGTTTGTGGATATGTTTACCAGTAGCAATCTATACCAACTAGTGACAGATATAACACAATTATGTAACAATGAACAATAATAACTGGATTTTGTAGTCTGTGATGATGAAACCTATCATTATCCATCAACCACCAATAGGTAAAAGTGATCACTTGGTAATAATTCGTACACTGCTATTTGTGAGTGGACTTTTATCACAAACATTGGAAAAGCTCTCAAGAGATTTCTAACAAGCTTACTATGACGCTATATCATCCCCGTTGACTTTTAATTTTAAACACATAAATGGTTGTAGTCACAACAACCTACCAACCTGGGGTGGGTTCAAGACAACTATAATACAAACCATAGAATCAACAATACCCCTGTGAAGACTAGACATAACCACAGAAAACCATGGATAGACCCTGAGATAGTCAAACTTACCCAAGGTCCAACATAAACTACAAAACTGGGAACCATATTGACTTGATTGGGAAATAGAAACAGACCAACTGGCTGTAACTTGCTTCACAGATGGCTCAAGAAGAGAAAGCGCATAACTAGCAGGAGCTGGTTTTTGCATCATGGACAGCGATAAACAAGACAAATCAACTGCCTTGGGGCTATATGCCAGCATGTTCCAAGCGGAAATTTACGCCATAATGGAACGCGCTGAAGCACTAAGGGAAACAGCAGAAATCAAAAACAAGACAGTAGTAATTTATTCTGACAGTCAGGCAGCTTTAAAGGCGCTTAGGCAACCAATGACAAAATCTACACTAGTCAAAGAGTGTAAGGCCAGTCTTAACTCTTTGGGAAGAACATCAGAAATAATTATTGGATGGGTCCCCGGTCATGAAGGGATTCACGGTTATGAAAAAGCAGATGAGCTGGCAAGAAACGTCGCTGATGACTAAGAGTGGAAGAACACTAAAAACTGAACAGTTAAGATTTTTATCTTAAGGAAAGACCCCAAAAAGTCTAAGTACTTACTTAATCTTAATAGGGAAAATCTAGCAATACTGATAGGTGTGGTAACAGGTCACTGCAAACTAAATATCATCTTCATCATCAGACACCTATCATTATTAAGGCTCGTACAGGACCCGTCATGCCCTCACTTTGGCTTGGAGGAAAGTAGCCAGCACTTCTTGGAAGAATGTGTAATATATTCAAATATAAGATTGAGAGCACCAGGGATGGATAACATTAAAGCAGATAATTTGTCAAACTTAAAGTTTAGCGACATCCTAGAATTCATTAAACGACAAGAAGATTTGGGAAGGGACATCTGTTGAACCAATAGTAACCAGAATTAGGTGAAATAGTCACGATAGAGGACCAATCACCCGCCTGTGGTACAGCAGGCCTCCCACCTCATAATCATCATCATCATCAACTACATATATTGACTTACAACAACAATGAGGAACACTATACCACCGCCCATACCCCCCAGTGGTGGTGGGTAATTATTTTTCGCTACCCCTTCTGACCCACCGTACCACCACCCACACCCCCAGTGGTACGAATTAACAGCAGCTGCAGATAAACAGCATCATTGCTCAGTCAAAAATCAGAAAAGTTATGAAGTCAAGGAAAGAGTGGTAGTAAACAGCAGCCCATGATGCTTTTATGGGTACATTCCCCAACAGCTTACATCCAGAATATCCATACCACCTTGACTAAATGTTGAATTCACAGGGCCAGTTTCTAGAAAAAACAAAGAAGATTTTGGAGATCTTTGCAAAACAATTTGAAATATCCTTTATAAGAGAACCCCTAAACATAACAATTCCTACTCCAGATGTACCAACCAACCTTAATAAACTCAAATAAAAACTCAACTCTTGACCATATTGAGTTCTCGCCAGATGCAGTGACAGGTGCAATGAAAAACTTCAATGGTGACAGCTATGGGACCAGACGGGATACCCACAACACTACTCAATAAACGCAACTATGTTTTGCACAGTAAACTAGCTATTATGAAACAATCTTTCAGAATGTGTTGCCTACTGCATGACTGGATAGAGGCAAACGTGACGCCAATTTATTATAAAGGAGATAACTTAACAGCGCTCCATGGTCATTGGGTTTCAGGCTCGCTTCTCACACAGGAGATGCAGGTTCGATTCCTGATCATGTACCAATGAGATAATTAATTTATCTTAAGTACATTATACAGACGTTCTAGCAGTGATGGAAAACATTGTGAGGAAACCTTCATTACCCATTAGCTGAGGCGATGGGCTAGGTCACGCAAAATAGAGTATTGAATAACTGGCTCAAAGTGGGCACAATTGGGCCTCTGCCACCCCATATGGGAAAAGGCGTGACGCTTTGATATATGTGTTATGAGATAACTTTTCACCACCAACTATCGCCCAATAAGCCTCACAAACATCATCTGCAAGGCAATTGAAAGATAATTAAATAATACACAAAAATCTTTCTTATTCTCTCTTTAAAAAGGACAACTAATTGAAATAAAATGTGTTTGGTTATAGTTACAGAATATCAATTACAATAATTATGACAATTAGAATTGAATCTGTTTTTTACAACTGTGACAAAGCATCTGCTCTGCCAGATCACTGGACAAAAAATTTGATGACCAATTACCCACTGATGTAGTTTATCTAGACTACTAGAAAGCGTTCCACCATGTCCCAATAAGAACACTAGAAGAAACTGCGGCACTTTAGAATTTGTGGTAGCCTTCTTATGTGGATAGAAAACTCCCTCGCTGATAATACATTTAAGGTGAGAGTTGGGAATGACTTCTCATATTCCTACTACATCCTCAGATGTGTCCCAGAATCTCAGTGGTGACCAATTCTGTTCTGCACAAGTCTGGACTGACCCTGATTACAGATGATACTAAAATCGCTGAAATGACATCGCTGTCACAAACATAAACATCCAAGACCTAGGGTTTTTTCTTTATCCTCAGCTGGGGATCCTACCCTGGACCTCGCGGAGGCAAAACCGTTAACTTAAGTAGGCCTTCCAAATATGGGGCCCTAACTTCCAGAAGAACAATCACCTACTGGAGAATATCAAAAGAAGAGCAAACAAGATGGTTGTAGGACACCTTACAAGCAGCGACTTCCAGAGCTAGGACTAAGCTACAACACAACTAGACACTACATACTAGAGCAACAATGCAAACACTTGGACATCTCCTAGAAACATACAAGATACAAACTAGCTACTAAGATGTAATAAAACAACCATTAGACATGTATGATGAACCAGAATCACCACCTCAGAGGGCATTCACTGAAACTCGAAGGGCTCTTGTTTACACTCCAACCCTTTCTGTCAAACCGAGTGGACCATGAGAGAAACAGTTCTCCAGAAATGTAATTAGTGCCCCATCAGTGAACAGCTTCAAAAATAGACTTGACAAATTTATAAAACAAGTGCAGTGAACTGATGGGTGCATGTGGACTGATATGCGTGCAACAGCTTTAAGCTGCCAGTGCCTGAGAAATAATAATAAACTAGAGCCGTTTTCTCCATTATTTAGATACAATCACCAAGTAAGTCTAGTTAGTCATCACCCAGTGAGTCTAGTTAGTCGAGTAAACAATAGACTCTGGTACATTTGGATTATATAGTAGTTAGATATTATTTCAAACGTAGATTGGCCCATAGCATAAAAAACTGACGCGGTTTAGCAGAATGTGGCGAACTACAGTTTTGCCCAGAGGTGAACACCTCTGTGGTATATTAATCCCTTATTTGCTCAACTATAGAAAATAGCAACGGTTGAAAGACATGGTGCCAGAAATAACCAATCTAGAAACTCTTCACGTACCCCTTTCTTTCCTGGTATCGCGCACTCCCAAGTCATGAGGTTTAGCGAGCCATCTGGATTCTTCATAGGTCTGGCAACGAATCCCTGAAACAGCAAAACGAGTGGTAAATATACCAAAATAGTTCGAATTCACTGAAGATTCGACAAAACATGAGTGCAGTGAACTTACAAAGGGATGATCCTTGCGCCAAGCCTTCCGCTCCTCAGCCAAACGTGCGCTGGCTATACCAGACATACTCTGTAAATAAAGCGCAACACGACAAGTAATTGAATATTTCAGCCACGAGACATTTAACGGGGGATAAATACTCACTTTCAACAGCTATCCCGTGGGACAGTAAACTGTAACAAAAAATAAATTACACGGCGCGAAGCGGATAAAAGCGTCCCACGATGCGTCAACGCGAAAAATGACATTGCATGCTTGTGTTCTATGAACTGTTTTTGAAAACTGAATTATTCTGATTGGTTGTTATTGTTGAAAAAATAGTTTTAAACCAATCGCAGAATTTAACTTGTAAGAGTATGTAGGTATTGAAAACATTCTTTTTCTAAATATGTCTATGGTATAGTGCGCAATCGGTAATTTTCGATGAACTCGTGTTCGTCGCAATTGAATCGGTAAATTATTCGTTATGCTACTCAACAATAGATGACGCTACCTGTCGCTTATGCTTGTTCGGAAAACGGTTTTGCGAAAATGGTCGCAAACTCAAAAGTCACAAAACGAAAATACATTTTTATTGGAGATTTCGCTATCTCGTTCGGTGGGTGCTGCATGTGTAAGTGGGATATTTTCCAAATTTTGACCATTCTTGTCTACTTTAAACTGAGATTATTTAGTTTTACTGCTATTCACCCTATCTATGATTCGTCCATCTAGTTATACTATTAGATAGACGATATAACAAAATTGACAAAAATTCCAAATAGTTATATTGCTCAGTATAACTAAATGGATTCAATTAATTTGGGTAGGATTCGTCCAAATAGTTATATTGCTCAGAATACCTCGCACTACGAATTAAGAGCGCTGGGCGACTCTGGCGGGAATGTACTGCGCATATGTACAGGTATTGAAAAATTACTACTGCGCATTCAAGGCTCATAACGTGTGGCGTGACGTTGTATTGTAATTTACTGCATGGTTTTCGTATTGGTTACCGTATTACGAGCCTGAAATGAAACTTTGACATCTGTTGATGCCTTTGTTTATCTGGTTGTCATGGAAATGCCCATTCAAACTAGTTAGCGGTCTGATATGTTTGCTTTAATACTTTTACAAAAATACTCTTTCTCTCTTGGCCACTCACAAAAATTACGTTTAATTTAAATAATTTTTAGAACTCTCCAAAAAGGGTATAAAAGCGGAACATTTCTGAAATTCTTGAGTCTCACGTCAGCTTCTGAACTGGAAGTACAACTTAAGGGCCTTATCCCGGGGTCGCTCAACCCCGGGATCCTGCGAGCCTTCAAACTCCCTCAAAACCTTCTAATAAAACTTCAAACAACGGGATTCTGCGAGCCGTGCCTACGCCGCTACCGTTCCTACAACGAAGATTTCTACAACGGGATTCTGCGAGCCGTGCCTACGCCGCTACCGTTCCTACAACGACGATTCCTACAACGGGATCCAGTGAGCCGTAGTTACAAGTACGCCGCTACCGTTCCTACAACGACGATTTCTACAACGGGATCCAGCGAGCCGTAGCTACCAGTACGCCGCTACCGTTCCTACAACGACGATTTCAACAACATCTACAACTACAATACACCCGCAACCTGGTCATCACCCCACTGGTCTACTTCTCTTCGTGTTCTCCGCTTCCTTCTTTCTATCCAGACATCTATATTTTATAAAACCTGTTTCACCTCATTCATCTTCATCTTCCTCTCATTTTTTTAAACTAATTCATTGTAAATAACCAATAAACTGACACTCTAAATTTTATCCTGGTTGTTGTTTTCTGTTAGGTTCTGTTAGTTTCTGGTAGGTTCGTATCCTCACACGACATTTTGGCGCCCAACGTAAAAGTTCTTCTCCACTCTTCACCTTTTCTTTTCCCAAAAGGCTTCAATTAATGAAGTTGACAAGATGCTGGGATGGAACGTCATTGAACAATGCGAAAGTCCATGGTTATCTCCAGTCCTCATCACTCCAAAGAAGAATGGGGAATGGCGTTTCTGCGTAGATAGCAGGAAGCTTAACTCAGTCACACGTCGTGATGCTTATAGTCTGCCTCTAATAAGCGAAATTTTGGACAACCTGAGAAATGCCAATCACTTATCAAGCATCGACATTGCGAAAGCATTTTGGGAGATTCCCTTGAATACTGCTGATAGAGATAAGACAACATTTTATGTTCCTGGAAGAGGTATGTTCAGATTCAAAGTAATGCCTTTTGGTCTCACTAACTCACCTGCAACTCAACAAAGATTAATGGATACGCTATTTTCTCCTGAATTTGAGAACAAGGTATTTTGCTATCTGGATGACATCATTATTATTAGCGAGACTTTTGATGAGCACATATCGCTTCTCATGAAAGTTCTGGAAAAACTTTCAAATGCTAATCTGACTATTAACTTTGTAAAGAGTCAATTCTTCAGGAAAGAACTGAAATACCTTGGTTTTCTAGTGGACGAGTATGGTCTACGTGCTGATCCAGATAAAATAAAGGCTATTCTAGAATATCCTGTACCTACTTGCAGAAAAGAAGTTCGAAGATTCATAGGCACTTGCAGCTGGTTTAGAAGATTCATTCCAAACTTCAGCACTATTGCCTTCCCACTCAACCAACTAACCTGTTCCGGGAAGAACGCTCCTAAATTTTTATGGAATTCCAGGGCTGCAGCTGCTTTCGAGAAACTTAAAGAAGCTTTGGTAACTGCTCCTGTCCTTGCTTGCCCTAACTTCGAACTACCCTTCTCTGTACATTGTGATGCATCAAATTATGGCATAGGAGCAATGCTTACTCAACATCAAGATGACAAAGAAGTCGTGATTGCTTACATGAGTAAAGCACTAAACAAAAATCAACAAAACTACTCAACTACTGAAAGAGAAACATTAGCTGTAATAACTGCGCTAGAACATTGGAGATGTTACCTAGACAATGGTAAGGAATTTACAATATATACTGACCACGCTGCACTTAAATGGTTTCAGAACTTATCGAATCCATCTGGAAGACTTGCTCGCTGGACTCTACGCTTATCATGTTTTAATTTTGTCCTGAAACATAAAAAAGGAAAAGATAACGTTGTTCCTGACCTTTTATCAAGGCATAAGAATAAAGAACGTCCTGATACACAAGAAACTCCACCTCAAGGTGTACATCCTATTACGATTGAAGAACCACCTGATCGTGAACTTGAACACTATAACAAGATTTTTCTCGGATGCTCCAACAACCCAGACGCATATCCCAACTACACTATCAGGGATAACAAACTTTACCGCTGCATCCATTCGTCCGATTGTCTAAACGACGACTTTATTTGGAAAGAAGTTCCACTGCCACAAGATAGACATGCACTTATTGAAGTTAGCCATGGTTCCCCTTCAGAACTCCACCTTGGTATCTTCAAAACATTCAAGAAAATATCTTTAAAATACTATTGGCCCGGTATGTTTAAGGACATTGCCAATTTAATCTCGACATGTGAAACCTGCTTAACCTACAAACACCCTAATCATTCTCCCTATGGTCTTATGGGTAAACCTAAACTTTGTTCCAGACCTTTTCAAACTATATCCTTGGATCTTATGGGTCCATTGCCTATGACCCGGAGAAGAAATCAGTATATTCTGGTAATTAACTGCAATTTTACTAAATATACTATGATTTTTCCCCTTAAACGGGCTACTTCAGCTAATATCATTAATGTCTTAGAAAATTCAGTGTTTCTAGCTCATGGTGTTCCCCAAACTATAATAATGGACAACGCTGTTCAATTTCAGTCGCGAGAATTCCACTCATTCTTAAATTCTTACAACGTTCCTTGTATTTTTCACACAGCTTTATATTGTCCTCAGGTTAATCCTACAGAGAAATTTAATAGTACGATTATTACAGCTCTAGCATCCCTAGTAGGAGACGATCATAGATCCTGGGACAACCATCTTACTAAGATTCAGTTCGCAATGAACAGCGCTACAAACGTTGCTACTGGCTTTACTCCAAACTTTTTAGTCTTTGGTAGGGAAACAATACCTTGTGGTTCCTTCTATACTCCAACTCAGAATCTCGAGGAATTGATATTTATGCCTCGTGATATTTACGCGTCTAATGCTGGTATCCTCTCATCTATCTTTCACAGAGTTCAAACTAAACTTCACATAGCTCACGCTAAAAATAGCGCTCGCTATGATCTTCGCCGGACTTTTAAAGAATTTAATGTGGGAAATACTGTTTGGCGTAAAAACCATGTTTTTAGCAATGCTGGCACATACTTTAATGCTAAACTTGCCCCTAAATTCATTAAGTGTAAAATAGTAACCAAACTTTCACCATTGGTATACGTTCTAGAAGACCCTAACGGAGTTAGAGGCAAGTGGCACATTAAAGACATTAAATCCTAAATTTTCTTAACTTCTATTAACTGTTACTTTGTATATATGTATAAATATCACCATCATTTTCACCTCATTATTTTATTTCTTCCTTTAATCCAGTGTTCTTCAACATATTTTACTTTAGGACCTCGAATTTTCGTTGGTTAGTCTTCACCTATTTTTCTAATCTTTATTTCAGACACATCTCGTTGGCGATGTGGCTGATCTCTGGCTTCGAGCTCTACCGCTCTGGCCGCTCTTAATCTTGTCTTAAGTCGTAGCGACTAAAGCTACCTTAGGATTAATTTGTTTCTCTTTACCTCTACTTAATTTTTTTTTTCCACGCAGGAGCGGATGACAACTCCTTAAGTAAGCCTGAATGTCGTTTTGAAAACACACTTTTAGAGTGGTAGTCATTGAATGTGAACTCCACCCTTACCTGAATGAAGATGATGAATGTAAGAGATGGTATATCTGATTTTGCCTGGTGATGTCTGTTTCTGCAAAGCTGTGTTTTTCTGGTTTATTTTTGTACATATCAAAATTTTTGCTGAGTCAAAAATTTTTCCAGGGTCGGGGGGAAAATGTAGTGTTATGCTACTTACATGCTATTCTTGCTTCCTTTCCCTTAGCTCCAGCTCCACCATCAGTCCTTTTTGTTTGTCCTTCAGGGTGCTTGCTCTATTACGCTGGATACTTGGTGAGCTGTGCAGCTTACTATTTGTCATCACCTTTCTTTCCATAGGACCCTGTAACGTTTTAAACCATAAGAACACATTAATAAATCATGTTCGCTCTGCATTTTCATGCTATCAGCACTTCTAAATCGATAGCGAAGCGACTTACCTTTGGTGACCTTGTTTTTGGCTTTCTCCGAAACTCTACAATCTCGGGCTTCGTACGCGCTGTTGCGCTACTTTTTTTCCTTTCGTTGTTTTGTAATTTACTGCATGGTTTTCGTATTGGTTACCGTATTACGAGCCTGAAATGAAACTTTGACATCTGTTGATGCCTTTGTTTATCTGCTTGTCATGGAAATGCCCATTCAAACTAGTTAGCGGTCTGATATGTTTGCTTTAATACTTTTACAAAAATACTCTTTCTCTCTTGGCCACTCACAAAAATTACGTTTAATTTAAATAATTTTTAGAACTCTCCAAAAAGGGTATAAAAGCGGAACATTTCTGAAATTCTTGAGTCTCACGTCAGCTTCTGAACTGGAAGTACAACTTAAGGGCCTTATCCCGGGGTCGCTCAACCCCGGGATCCTGCGAGCCTTCAAACTCCCTCAAAACCTTCTAATAAAACTTCAAACAACGGGATTCTGCGAGCCGTGCCTACGCCGCTACCGTTCCTACAACAAAGATTTCTACAACGGGATTCTGCGAGCCGTGCCTACGCCGCTACCGTTCCTACAACGACGATTCCTACAACGGGATCCAGTGAGCCGTAGTTACAAGTACGCCGCTACCGTTCCTACAACGACGATTTCTACAACGGGATCCAGCGAGCCGTAGCTACCAGTACGCCGCTACCGTTGCTACAACGACGATTTTAACAACATCTACAACTACAGTACACCCGCAACCTGGTCATCACCCCACTGGTCTACTTCTCTTTGTGTTCTCCGCTTCCTTCTTTCTATCCAGACATCTGTATTTTATAAAACCTGTTTCACCTCATTCGTCTTCATCTTCCTCTCATTTTTTTAAACTAATTCATTGTAAATAACCAATAAACTGACACTCTAAATTTTATCCTGGTTGTTGTTTTCTGTTAGGTTCTGTTAGTTTCTGGTAGGTTCGTATCCTCACACGACAACGTATATAACTAAATGGATTCGATTAATTTGGGTCGAATTCGTCCAAATAGTTATATTTCTCATTATAACTAAATGGATTCGATTAGTTTGGGTCGGATTCGCCCAAATAGTTATATTTCTCATTAAAACTAAATGGATTCGATTAGTTTGGGTCGGATTCGTCCAAATAGTTATATTCGTAAATAAACAAGCAGTTCATAATACTTATTTATGGGTATTTTTACGTTGTTACGCATATTTATTCGAATTAAAAATATTTACATCAACAGGCAGCAATACAGAACAGAATTAAGATACAGTGTAATAGGTCTATCGCAATGTTTCCAGAAAAGTGAGGATTGAGATATTACCGTTTATTAATTCCATTTGGGCATCAATTCTCATTGCGTCGCTTACAACGCTGCTTTCTTTTCTATTCTCCTTACCGTCCCCAAATGTCGATAATAATATCTTCTGCGTCCTCCAATAAAAAAAACATAATCATAGTAATGCGAAGCTTCTCTCCAAACACGCCCCACGAGTTTATGAATGCATCACTCTTGAGCCTGTAACTCTCGAAGTAATTTACAAAGGCAGTCAGTTTCTTTATATTTATTACTTCTTGTATTTTTGCAGCCTTATCTTTAATAAATTCACATCCATCGCGAATATGGTAATTTGGGAGAAGTGGTAACATACTACAAAGGCCCACAATTTTTTTTGGCCATTCGTTCTTCTTTACTGAAATCTTTTTTTAGCTTTTCTCCAAAGGCAATCGGAATAATAGGCATAACATCCTTTATTCTGCATATTTGGGAACACTTTCGATGCGGCTATATCTGACGCTTTCTCAAAATCGAACATAAACATATTCGGTTTCCAATTTGGGATTTGTGACAAACTCATTC
This sequence comes from Argyresthia goedartella, assembly GCA_949825045.1. NCBI lineage: Eukaryota > Metazoa > Arthropoda > Insecta > Lepidoptera > Argyresthiidae > Argyresthia > Argyresthia goedartella. Next base: position 24,480,867 of record OX463812.1, on the reverse strand, counting down.
TGAACAAGATTATGTAACATTCGGTTGACATATCCGACATCAAGGCATAAACCATAGGAAAAATACTTGATTCCGTCTGAGACCACCATGTAGAGAATAGATTTGGGCGAAAGTTTTCAGACAACTTTTAAAACTGCCACCGCCGAAATATTTTTTTACATCCGTTAAGTTTTGTCTCATATCTGGCGAACAAAACACTAAATTCTTCTTCCGCCAAAATTATAATCACCCAAGCGCATTGATGAATTTTGTTCTAGTACCGTTACTTATTCTGTTTTTTCGCAACGCAATTTTGGCACTCCTGCTGCTGCATTTCTTTTAATATATAACGTACTTTTTTACATTTTTATATTTTGGTACCATAGTAACTAAATTATATCCTAAGGACTTAATTTTCAGTTTGTAAATAATAAATAAGTTTGTAAATACTCGGAATCGAATTAGTCAAGTCGGTGGTTGCTTTGTTTTGGCATTCAATTAGTTTTAAGTCTACTCCATTGTTGGGAAAGTCAGGTTCACAGTCTTTACTATGCATTGCTGACTTCGTAACTTCTACATTCTGGAAAAAATATATGATAATATCACTTTACACCTCACTCAGGTTCTTCCTTTACTATTATTTACTTCCGCTATCTCGTTATAGCTCTAACACTCAACATGCTGGTTGTTTATGATAAAGAATATGTAATCCCTATCAGTAGTAGTAGCAAAATACTAACTTCGACCATATCATAGGCATCAAGGTGAGATTTTTACAATAAAAATAAATAGTTTATTGCCCGTGGTCCCTCTCGTACTCCCTTCAGAGGGACCACGGGCAATTTATTTAGAACTAGCAGTTGCCCGTGGCTTTGCTGTGACAAAAAAAAACACAAACATGACACCTGTAAAAAGTAGTGACACCAGTCAAAAAGATGACACCTGTCAAAAACAGTGACGTAAAAAATAATTATGTTATACTATGTTAGGTTGTGCCTCTGCCACCCCATCTGAGAGATGTATTTTTGTGACTGGCATGTCTAGGTTGTGCCATTGCTACGCCATCTGATAAAACAGTTGTATAATTAGGCATAACGTCGGTCGGTCTTTTCAATTTGGTGGGGTAACATCAGCCAGAGAGACTACGAGAGGGACCACGGGCAATAAACGAAATATGCCACACAAGCCTTTAGATGAGCATCTCCAGATAAACGCACTACCCCTATACCGTCGAATTTATAATATTGATGTCACCAAACCCGGTCCTCTTTAGTGGGGCTTTTTTTCGAGGCCTTGGGACGGTCCAGGAATACCCATTTTAAATTCACTGTTTAATACGAAAGCAAATTCAGCAGCAATTCGCAAGTCAAAGAGAATATAATTTTCTACTAATAAGTATCCTACTCCGTCATTAAGTTATCTTTGACGATTCGAACTCCTTACCCTTTTCTAGAAACATTTTATACCTATTACATTACACTGTTTTATACCTATTACATTGAATAAATATGCGTCAAAATGTAAAAATACCCGTTTATAAGTTTTATTAACTGCTTGTTTATTTAAGAATATTACTCTCTGGACGAATCCGACCCAAACTAATCGAATCCATTTAGTTATAATCAGCAGTATAACTATTTGGATGAATCCGACCCAAATTGATCGAATCCATTTAGATATACTGAGCAGTATAACTATTTGGATTTTTTTGACCATTTTGTTATATCGTATAACTAGATGGACGAATCTCCCTCGACCGAGTGCACATCGGACGTGTGCATGTGAATAAAGTAATATTTATAAAAATACTCTGCTCAACTAATCTGTGACCTACTTATCATGTTGTGCGTGTTCGCTGCAATTTTGTGAAGTATTTCTTTGTAATATGCATCATTTATCTTACAAAATAATCAGGAACAAGTGAAAAAAAATAACATTTTAAGAAGATGAGCTCCGAGGGCAGCGGTTAACAGAAGCTGGCTCACCACTTGCTCGCCGCCCCCGGCCGGTCAAGGTCAGAAAATCGCCCAGGAAAGTGTTCAAACAATGGTGGTTATGACAACACCTGAACTTCAAAACTTGATGAGCTCGATTGAAAGTGTCTTAATGAGATATGCTCGGTAGCTGCGGAGGGTAAACTAAATTCAGACCAAAAACTACGGATACTTGTGCCGTAAAGTAGGACATGTTACATAGCAAATGGCTATTCAGTACCAATCGCTAAAACAAAAAGGGATCCAGGCTCAGATCTCTGTCCAGACCTTAAAGAAAAATCAGGAATTAGCTGAAAACCTTACTGACCTTAGAGAGGCTATAAAAGAAAATTGTAAAAAGGCTACTCAGGAAACCACCTCTTTTGCCGAAATTTTAAAGAAAGGCACGAATAATTTTATTCGTCCCAGCCCTATTAGCTCTGTTGCGATATATCCCAACGACAACAAGCGAAGACAAGCGATGAGACAAAAGGATCAGTCCAAAAAAATCTCCGCCCTGACGTCATGAAACTGCATGTTCGTGGTCTACGTAGGAAAAAAAACGGAGGAGTCATAATTAGCACGGATCTGTTATACCCCGTCTTAGCTACCCTTCTGGCTGACAATACCTTAATTTCTATCCGTCATCAAATTCTATTCTAGACTCTTTTACTCGTTGCTAATGGCGGGCAGTCTACGTTGGTCACTCTGAGGGTTAAGACCTTTCCCTTCATAAAGGATTTCTAAGTTTAATTATTACGGAATTTGTGTTAAATTCACAATATATTAATTCTAATAAAAACTAATTATCGTCAATAAAGTTTTAATATTTTTTTTTAAACCTTCTGACGCAGCGCGTCATAACATTTGGTGGCAGCGGTGGGATTTTAAGAAATTATCCCTGGTGTAACGTCTCCGTCTATAAACACTGTTTTCTCTGTTTAAAAAAAAAGTGCTCTTTGTGACTGTGCAAAGTACAGTGTGACCCGTAGCTCAACTCTGTTTTTAATCTAACTCTGTGTTTTGTGTCTCCGTCCCTTCACTGCGTCAAGCTAATGGTAGCAAACCCTTAAGCTCATCATAATTTTGTGTCTCCGTTTCATCACTGCGTCGAGCTTAGGGTAGTGAACCCTTGAGCTCATCATCGGCCCGACTCCGTCTCTTCGTTGTGCCGAGTTTGGGGTAGTTAACCCTTGAACCCGTCACCCTTACTCCGTTACTCCACTGCGTTAAGCCTTGGGAAGGTTTATCTCCAAGTCGTTGTAAACCTTGCAACTTGCAAAGGTTTACCCGTACTGCAAACTCGCCGTGGGCGAGCTGTATCTACGAGTTCATCGCGTTGCAATTTCCGAGAAGCATCATGGTAACAAGTAGTGCGATTGCATACATGTAAGTGTTTTGACTTATAACTTTTGTGAACGTGACAATCATATCCCGTTGCAAGTACAGTGATTATTATATTACGCTGAGTTTTATAACTTTAGTCGCCCACCGTGTTGGTCGATGTTATTGTTCGTGCATTATTAAGCTGTGTATTATTTTATGAACATTATACTTTATTATGACTGAAGATAAGCCGGTCGCGACACTTCCTATAGATAATCCAAGTGGGAGCACAACTGCTCTATTTACAATGTCGTCAATTGACTTAAACATTTTAATCAAATTTGTGCCGAGATTCGATGGCACTAGGGAAAAACTTAATGCATTCCTGAATAATTGTAGTAATGCTATAAAATTAGCATCTACAACACAGCAATATGTGCTGTTTAAATACATACTAAGTCAGTTAGAAGGGCGCGCCGAAGCCGCGTGCACTATCAAAGAATTTGAAAACTGGGTTCAGTTAGAACAGTTTTTAAAGGCCCAGTTCGGTGAGCGAAAACATTACGCTCACTTATTGTCGGATTTACAGGATTGCCGACAAAATAACGAGACTGTCAACCAATTCGCTCTCCGTTTAGAGTCTTGTCTGGCTCAGTTGTTGATTGAAATCAACATTAGCATTCCCACTAAAAAGAAAGGCGAATTGGCTGGCCGGCTCGCGGCAATGCAAGACCTTGCCATGCATACATTTGTGATAGGCTTAAAACCTAAGCTTTCTATGGTTGTAAGATGTCAAAATCCAGAAACCCTGAATGAAGCTATTAATCTAGCTGTTTCCGAAGAAAAGTTACTTCAAAGTGCTTTTAATAGGGGTCATGCTGCAAATTGTCCCCTCACTCAGAGTCGTCCATCGTGGCAGAAAAAGAAAGAGGATCATTTTAAACCACATGTCTATACTATGTCCACTTCCATTGCGTCCTCACAACGAGCATCCTCTTCAAAGAACTACGAATCCAAAAACATTTCTTGCAAATATTGCAAATCCGTTGGTCACAGCATTGACCAATGTATAAAATTAGCTCATAAGAAGAAGAATGAAAACTTTTCTTCCAAGAGCCCTAGGGCCTCTGTCAACTTTTCCGGTGAAGACACCACCGACAACGCGTCAAGTCAAGATGACGATGACATCAATCAGTCAAACGATTGTACTGATGATGATAATTGCAATTGCGATTTAAACTAAACCCGGTCCCAAGTAGACGTCGTACGGGACCTGCAAATATACAATCCGGCGTCCTAAATTTAAAAACACTGCGTCACACACTGAGTCCAACACCGCGTCACATACTAAGTCCCTCACTGAGTCGAACACTGCGTCTAACACTGAGTCCAACACTGCGTCACACACTGCGTCACACACTGAGTCCCACATTGAGTCCAACACTGCGTCACATACTAAGTCCCTCACTGAGTCCAACACTGCGTCCAACACTGAGTCCAACACTGCGTCCAACACTGAGTCCGACACTGCGTCACATACTAAGTCCCTCACTGAGTCCAACACTGCGTTCAACACTGAGTCCAACACTGTGTCACACACTGAGTCCCACACTGAGTCCAACACTGAGTTCAATACTAAGTCAAACTCTGCATTACACATCAAGACTACTGATTTAAACGTCTTTGAGGTTTCTTCTAACACTTCGAAGAGATACTTACCTCATGTCTCGTTGCGGACAAAACTGTCCAAACGAAGACTGTTGTTTTTGATTGACACTGGTGCATCCTTTAGTCTTATCAAGAAAGGTTCTATAGAATTAATGCCAGACTTAACGAAGGAAGTCATCAAATTCAAAGGCATTGATAATGTCGAATCATCGACAACATTAGGTCATTTTCAATTAGAAATGTTCCCTGACATTAACTCTGTCATTTCACACACATTTCACGTTGTAGACGATGTATTCTTACCCTACGACGGTATTATGGGAAACGACCTCTTCGAATACCACGAGTGTAATATCGACTATATTAGCAATACCCTCAATTTCAAAACCATCGTCTTGAAAATGAAATTTAACGAACCCATTTATACAATACCCCCACGCACTGAAACTGTGATTGAATGTCCCGTTTCTGACCCTGCGCTAAAAGAGGGTCTGATACTTGACCAACACCCTTCCGAACACTTACTCATTGCAAACTGTTTGGTCAAAGTTAAAGAAAACTCAAGAGTAAATATCACAGTTATAAATACTTCAGAAGATCCTGTTACGGTGAATTCCAACCTCGTGTTGCATATTATCCCTGTACATTTATATAATGTCTATAGACATTCACCCAAATCCACGACTAAGAAACACGATTCAGTAAATACTACAGATAATCAAAACCATAAATACCCTAGTTCAGTACACCGAACACAAGAAGTACTTGAACAACTACGTACTTCGCATCTTAATAGCGAAGAAGATGAAGCCCTCCGCGAAATCTGTTCAGATTTTTCCGACATTTTTCATCTCCCTGGAGACAAACTGACACACACTAATGCAATCAGTCATGAAGTTAAAACGTCTACTAATATTCCCATCCCCACAAAAACCTATAGATTTCCGGAATGTCATAAGAAAGAAGTAGAAACCCAAATGAATAAAATGTTGAACGAAGACATTATTAAACCTTCAACATCCCCTTGGTCCGCCCCTATCTGGGTAGTCCCAAAGAAACTGGACGCCTCTGGACAACGTAAATGGCGTGTAGTCATTGACTACAGAAAGTTAAACGATATCACAATCGGTGACTCTTACCCGATTCCAAACATCTCCGAAATCCTGGACCAACTTGGAAAATGCAAGTATTTCAGCACTCTAGACCTAGCGTCAGGCTTCCAAAAGATCCAAATGTCAGCTAAAGATTCTCAAAAGACAGCCTTTTCAATCCCCAGGGTCATTTTGAGTTCAACCGCATGCCCTTCGGCTTAAAAAATGCCCCCTCGACTTTTCAAAGACTGATGAACTCTGCCCTCTCAGGCCTTCAAGGCATTAAATGTTTTGTATATCTAGATGATATTGTCATCTATTCCTATGACCTGCAATCCCACATCAACAACATTTCCGAAATCTTTCAAAGACTACGTGATTTCAACCTGAAACTCCAACCAGACAAGTGTGAGTTTCTAAGACGTGAAGTCGCATATCTTGGACATCTTATAACAGAAGAGGGAGTAAAACCAAACCCAGAAAAGATTAAAGCCATTACGGAGTTTCCTACACCCAAATGTCCCAAAGACATTAAATCTTTCCTTGGACTTGTTTCCTATTACCGTCGCTTCATCGCAGATTTCTCAAAAATCGCTAAATCTCTCACTTCTCTCCTGAAAAAGGATATTCCATTCAAATGGGAAAACCAACAACAAATCGCATTCGACTCATTAAAACAAAAACTAGTTTGTGCCCCAATACTGAAATTTCCCGACTTCACTCAGCCTTTCATACTGTCAACCGATGCATCGAATTACGCTATTGGCGCCGTTCTCTCCCAAGGCACCGTTGGAAAAGATAATCCCATTGCCTATGCCTCTAGAACACTGAATAAAAACGAAATTAACTATAGCAACACGGAAAAAGAATTATTGGCAATAATTTTCGCATGCAAAACCTTCAGACCATACATATATGGGCGTAAATTCCTGATAGTAACAGATCATAGACCACTTAAATGGCTTTTCAATCACAAAGACCCAAGCAGCAAAATGCAACGATGGCGTCTACTTCTCGAAGAGTTTGAATATGAAATTGTCTATCGTAAAGGAAAACTCAACTCCGTAGCAGATGCATTATCCCGGTTTCCAGTCCACCCAGTCAATACTTCAGATCCAGATGATGGCCTGGTTGATCTTAGTTCCCTAGAATTAAGCCCGTACAATGACAACCTTAGCCCAGACTTCGATGCTCTTAATGTGCCGTCACCCCCTCAAATAGAGAATAACCCAGGTTCTTCCCCAACTGGACCTTTAGATCCATTATCCACATTAGATGGTTTACACCAAGAGGAATATCCTCAATTCCTCAAGTCAATAACCGATAAAAACAAAAACTTCAATACAAACTTGAGAGAGCATAACGCTAAACTGACAAGAAGCGCCTGTAAAACAATTCTTGTCCCAACGTCCATTGATCTCGATGAGTCCAATCCATATATACAGGAAATCATTGGTAATTTGGACGACTCTGATCAACTAATCCAAGGTGAGAAACAATTGTATTCATTTCAGAAAATCGAAACAAATAACAAGACATTTTTTTTTTTAATAAAAAATTCTTTATTTTTAACATAATACAATTGTCTTAAATCTACAGTAACCCTGAAGCCTGTGGTAGTATACACTGTGTTACAGGCTTCAGTATTTACTTAACTCAGTTACATAGATCGTTTGTAAACATGTTAGCGTAAAGAAAACACGAAAATAAGGTAAGTATTTACAAAAATATGTTAAGTAAAAATAAAGTTATTAAGACTCCTTATGTGACCTGCGTGTGTATATGCATGAGGGTGTGTGTGTGTGTGTGAGGGTGAGGGTGTGTGTGTGTGTGTGTGTGTGTAAGGGTGAGTGCGTGTGTGTGAGTGTGTGCGTGATCGTGAAATGTAAAGATTTAAGATGCATAGTTAAATAATTGCTCAATTGCTTCATAGTCAAACTCCTTAAACCAGTTGTGTATATATATTTTAAGTGTATAAATATTATGTCGTCTTATGGAGTTGCTTTTGTTTAGTTTGTTATAAATACGTGGTGCATTGTATAAGAAATGTCTTCTAGCAAAGGCAGACCTAAAGTTGGGTAATGGGACTATATCTACCCTTTTTCCAATGTGATCAGGAATTGGATGGATATTACGGTGAAATCTGCAAACACATTGGAGAATGTATAACTTCCTGACTGTAAGTTGTTTGGACTCTTTGTATAATGTAGTCGTAGGGTAGCGAAAAGGTAATCTTTTCATTACCTTAAGAAGAGCCCGTTGTGCACGCTCAACCTCTATCAAATGTGTCTTTGCAGCACCCCCCCAAGAAGTAATACAGTAGGTGAGAACAGATACAGCCAGCGCCTTGTAAGTACGTATTAACATATCCTGACTAAGAACATCCCTAAGACTCTTAAAAACGTATATAAGTTTCCTAGTACGACCGGCAACAGAATTTATTTGCGGAATCCAGGATAACTTATCATCTACCACAACCCCAAGGTACTTAGTGGTGCTTGAACGTTCTAGAATAGGACAATCACAGGAAGGTAATACTGGTAATTCACGCGCACACCTATTACAAGGATAAGTATGAATTTTCAATTTGAAATTTTTATCTGGATTTGTAGCATCAGTTTTCCGAAAACATAAATATTTAGTCTTGGAGGTGTTAAGAGACAACAAGCTATCCTCAAGCCATGCCGTCACATGCTTCAAACCAACTTCTGCCATTTCAAAAACATCTTTCCAGGTTTTAGCACTGTATAATAAAACGGTATCATCCGCAAACATTAAAATGTCCGCTCCTATTAACTTATTATCACAAAGACTGTTTATGTAGGTGAGAAAGAGAGTAGGCCCTAACGTACTTCCCTGGGGAACACCATAAGTGCAAGCGTCAGGATTACTCTCCTCACCCTCTACACGTACAGTCTGGCTCCTTCCATTAAGATAATTTGTGAACCACAGCAAAGGGAGGCCCCGTATTCCGAGATTTTCTAGACTAGAGAGTAATATTGGGATGGAGACAGTGTCAAACGCCTTCTTCAGATCTAAGAACACGCCCAGACATTTGTCCCCCCTTTCTAGTCGATTAACTATAATAGATGTAAGGTGCAGAACAGCATCTTCAGTAGATCTATTCTTACGAAATCCAAATTGTCCCTCAACTAGGAGATCATTATTTTCCAAAAACGTGACAAGTCTTTTATTTGCAATCTTCTCCATCACTTTAGACAGACAGGATAGTAGAGAAATGGGTCTATAATTGGTTGGCTGTAATTTATCACCTGTTTTATAAACTGGGGTAACAACAGCTTTCTTAAAGATTGTTGGGAAAATTCCAGTATCAAAACTTAAGTTACAAAGGAATGTAATGGGCTTAGCAAGGATATCATCATTATCTTTTATTATCTTTGTCGGAATGTTATCCACTCCTGGCGCACTGCTTGATTTAAGGCTATTAATCGTGTGTCTAACCTCTACTTCATCAGTGGAGAACATAGATAATGAGTTGACGGGTGTTTTATTAGATCTAGCCTTGGAGGCCAATGCAGAGTCTGTTGTTCTGAGTTTGTTTAGAGTTTCATCAGCTAGTTTTTTGCCAATAGTACTAAAGTACTTATTAGTAATATCTAGTGATTCTGTTTTGGATTCTGTAATTTTTAATAAATTGTGAGCAGGTATATTGGTAGAACTAATATTTCCAACCTCTTTAATAAGCTTCCATGTCATTTTTTTATCTTTAGAGTAAATTTCAAATTTTGTATCATAGTATTGTTTTTTTAATTTTTTTTATCATAAAATTACACGTATTTCTATATTGTTTATATTCGTTGTTAAGTTTGTTGTCGTTAGGAGTTTTCTTTTGTTTGAGCTGTAACTTGTTCCTTTTTCTTAGAGATTTTAGTACACCGGGGGTAATCCATGGTTTCAATGGCCGTTTCCTGCAGGAATTTTTTATAGTTTTTGTGCTGTTACCAACTATGTCCTTTAGTTTTCCCACAATATACTCCGCAGCCACATTAGCATCAGAAAGGGAAAAATATTCATCCCAGTTTTGAAGGGCAAGTGCTTCTCTGATAGCATTGTAATCCACACAAAGTTTGTCTTTAGATTTAGCTTGCCTGGTATGCGAGTTATCAATAATTAATAAAATTGGAGAGTGATCAGTGAACCTGTCAAACACAAATGTCCACCATTTGTGTCTGGACTTAATCATATAGTGATCAATGCATCTGGTATATCTAGTGGGTATATTAATTCCAGGAAGAAGACCGTGATAAGCCATTTGAGTCAGGTAATTGGCAGTATGATTTAATATTTGTCCCGGCAAAATGTCCATATTTAAGTCACCTGCTAAGATAACGTTTGGACACTTAATATCTTCAAGAAGAACATTTAGAGAGTCTATGTAACCAGAAGGGTTCGAGAAGCATGGTGGACGGTAAGTACAAATAATTTTAGTATCAACACTAAGTAGATGTAGAATAAGGCAGTTACCTTGAAATAAGTTATGTTCTTGAGCATTTGATTCAAGGTCGTTACTAACATAGGCAACGACACCATCATTCTGATTAATACTTGACTTAGTGTAATACGTTTTGTAACCTGTTATATTTGGAGGCACTCTCTGTTCAGATGTCCAACACTCTGTCAAGACCAGGACATCAATAGGACAATTGAGGCCAGCCACAAACAGAAGAAATCGGTCTAGATTTGAAAAAATGCTTTGTACGTTAACAGTAATTACCGAGATTCCATTTCCAAAAGTCTCGTTTTTCGCATATCGAGAAAAACTGGTTGCATCACTTAGTTTAATACATTTAGGATTATTCGTATCGTCGGACTGCACTATATTATGGGGAGTGAATTTTAAAAATAATGATTATATGAATCAGGTTCAGTAGCTTTAGGTTAATAGTAGTGGTAACAAGTGTGAGGGAAGTAATATCTGATAATACGTAAAAATTGTAGAAATTTGTTGTAACATAATTATTTAAATTCAGTAATTGTTTATGCTTTGGGTAATGTATTGTGACAATGCTTTTGTGTTTAGGTGTAATATTTTTGATTATATGTTGATAGATTTTTAGGGTGTAATTGTCAGTGTAAGATTTTGATTTCGTTTGTGTGTATGTGTATTTTGTGAAAGAGCTGTAGTTGCTTATGGGGTAAATGTGTATTGAACATGAAGTGGAGTCATCAGTTACAAATGGAACTAGGCAAAACTTATAATAAATCCAAACATATGAATAGAAAATTAGAAACATTACTTCAAAAAATTCTAGGAAAAAAACAAGTATAATTTTAAATATGATGATTGCTAGTCACTTAGGGTGTTCCAGAGAACGAATATCCATTTCTGAGTTAATACGAATCAGTGGAAGGCCTTCGCCTTTCCGCAGAAGGACCTTTCCGAAAGAAGTCCAGCAATATTTGTAATCATGAGAGGCAGCGAACTCACGTGCCAAAAAGAACAGTTTCTTGTTCATAGGAGTAAGATTATCAGAAACAAAAACCGGAAGTTTCGGTCCATGAATATGTAGGTGCTTTGTGTTAAGTTTCTCATCTTTGCTATGGACTTTATTGAATTCCTTTAAAGACCTAACAATATTCTCTTTAGCGATTACAGTAGTCAGTTCAGCTATAATGGTTTTGTTCTGCTGTGATTTAGACTTGATGCGAAAAATGTCTTTGACCTCAGTTGGTAGAATGGGCACGTCAATGGCTTTTCCCAATTTGACTAAAGTATTAACCAAATCTTGTTTGGTTTCCGATTCATGAGTTGGAATATTTCTGATCTCAATACTTGTAGAACGAATTTGACGCTCCAGTTGTTCGATTTTCTCCTCCATCAAACGAATCTGCTTACGATCCTCCTTTTTCTCTAATTGGAGCTGCTCTAGTTTATTTAAAAACTCATCATATTTGGCCGCATTAAACTCGACAGTTTGCTTAAGCTCAGCGTTTTGTTTTTTCAGATCGTCAATTTTTCCATTAAGTTCGCCAAATTGCAGTTTTTGATCTTCTTTGAATTCCCTAAACATGCTTTGGAGCTCCATTTTGAAGTCGGGAGAACCCAGGACTTCAAGCCTTTTTCTTTTGGAATATCGCATTGTAATATTGGAATCCAGGTCAGTCTCGGAGCAAAGATTAGGGACAGAAGAACATTGGCTACCGGTTGTCATACTGAGTCGAAGCTGAGATGTAGAATCCTTAACGGGCGAGCGGTCAACTGGCATCTCCACTAATTAATTCTAATAAATGTCACTTTCAGGATCTTAGTAATAAAGTTGATAGTAGATACAGCAGATCGAATTTTGAGTTTGCCAAAAGCGCCTGTGCAAAAAATGTTAGCAATGTTCGTACGCAAATTAGCGTTAGTGCCTGTGTTATAGATCAGGAGCAGAGTATTTCAACAAGTCAGCCGATACAGCCAAGGGAGGTGACTCACCGCAGCGAGCGTCTGCAAGTTGTCGTAGGTCAGGGGTACATCGCCAACAGAAGATTTTGAAACAAAAATGCTTTGTTTATCCTTAATATCGGTCACTATTTTTGCTTCACTTTACACAATCTTGCGCAGCTTTTTGTAGGCTTTACAGTGATTCTAAATTCTATTGTAACTTTTCACTTTTTGTACGGATTATGAATATTATTAAACACGATGTCGGACAAAGGTGTTTACGCTAACACGTTCCACGCAGGTAATGACATACTATCTTCTATTTACTAAGGTCCATCACTTTGACGAATGTTCATATCCTGAAATCTTTAACACTCTCAAAGCAGTTAGGAATGAACTACTAATCCAATCCACCGAAACAACTGAAATTGGTATATCCGATTTTAGAAACCCATTCGACAAACACTCCTTTATCAAGATATACAACATACTAAACTACCTATTCCATAATACCAATATTGTTGTCAATATCTACCACAATACTATCATGTACCCATCTTTGAGCGAAATTAACAAAATTCTCCAAGAGAATCACGATTTACCTGTTGTCGGACACTTAGGTGCTGTCAGAATGCTGAAAAGAATCCAAGAAAAATATTTTTGGAAAGGCATGCGCAGTGACGTTGAGAACTATGTGAGGCAATGTACATCTTGCCAACAAAACAAAGCCCTTAGGAAAACCAATAGAGCTCCTATGCAAATCACATCTACATCGACATCTCCCTTTCAACGTATAGCATTGGACATTGTCGGACCATTACCGGAGTCTGGCACTGCTAAACTCAGATTCATCCTTACCATTCAATACGATCTCACGAAATTTTCTGTTGCTTACCCAATCCGTAGCACAACTGCTGAAGAATCAAGCGATTGTCTCATCCACTTTGTCTCCTTATTTGGAATACCCAAGACCATTCTGACAGATCAGGGCACTAATTTCACAGCTGACTTGTTCAGGAAAACATGTGATTTCCTGAAAATAAAACAACTATGGTCCTCTCCCTACCACCCTCAGACCCAAGGTGCACTTGAACGAAGCCATTCCACCTTGAAAGAATATCTCAAATCTTTCATTAACGAACATCAAGATAACTGGCCTCGGTATGTTTACACTGCAATGCTATCATACAACACCAGCATACACTGCACTACGAATTACACTCCTTACGAATTGTTATTCGCTCACAAACCACATCTTCCAGATTCCATATACAGTACTCCACCTGATGCGTCATACCCCGAATATGTGAAAATGCTACAACACAGATTACAATATTCCAGAAAAAGAGCTATAGAAAATATGCTCAAGTCTAAAGAAAACTCCAAATCATATTATGACAACCGAACTCGTCCTATTCAATATAAAGTAGGTGACTTGGTCTATCTAAAGAACCACCTATGTCTCAGAAAAGCCTTATCACCGATTTGGAAAGGCCCTTATAAAGTAGTGAAAATACATGGTAACAATACCTTATCCCTCCTAATCAATCGTAAATACATAAAACATCACTATGATGAAGTGAAATTGGCCTCACTCTAAATCACTTATTTTCAGGCTGATAATGCCGCTCTCAATCATAGCGATGCCTACTGAAGATTTCATTGAACCCCTGCACAAAAGCCCTGGACTTTACTTCGATCCGGTCGGTACAATGAAACTCATAAATGACTACCTGCACGTTGTCATCCCTATAGACATTAGATACATTAAGCCTCACATAGACAACATCAATGGCGTTTTCGGAACAGCTCGATATTTGTGTCAACAGAGTGACGCTTTGGAAGATGTAGAATGTCACAATATCATCCAACCTCTTAAGGCTCTATACGATGGTGTTGTGAGAGACTATAGCTCTATATCTCACTTCATTCCTACGAGATCTAAAAGATCCGCTTGGTTCTCAGGAGTAGGCACTGTTCTGAAACACGTTTTTGGCACGATGGACGACAATGATGCGAATAGGTATAACGACGCTATTCAGAACTTACAAAATAACGATAAACAATTGACCTCTTTATTGAAGCAAAACATCATTATGTCCACAGCAGCAATTTCAAAGGTCAATGAAACCATTCATTTTATTGCACAAAATGAAGGTCGTCTGAATGACGCTGTTAATACACTAGTTTCATCTTTGAAGAATGTTACGGATGAAACACATTCTATGCAGTTTAAAAATAAGTTAACTAATGTTTTTAATGTCCTTAATGCCAATCTATTGACTCTGACCTTCCAATTGGAGGATATCACTAACTCTATTTTGTTCTCAAAAACAAACACCCTTCATTCTGCGGTTATCACTCCAACTGAATTGTACAATGATCTTGTGTCTAGTATTAAGTACTTACCTAAGTTAAGAGAGTTTCCGACTCCTTTAGATTTAAGTAATATTCATGTTATAACTAATTTGTCAGAATTAGTGTCATGTATTTTAGATTCTATGTTGATATTTGTTTTAAGGATACCTCTTGTTTATCACATCGAGTTTGATTTTTATAAAACCATTCCGGTCCCGATACCACATGACACAGAAAAGCCAGATAGCTATGCTATGATAATTCCTACAAAACCATACATTGCACTCAGCAAAGACAAATCGAACTATTGTAGTTTTGAAGACCTGAATATTTGTAAACATGCTTTAAAACACACCTACATATGTGACTTACCTAGTTCATCCTCGACAGTTGTAGATCCGATATGGGAAATAGAAATAATTACTAAAGTTGTCAAAACACTTCCACCCCAGTGCAAAACTAAAATTTTGAATGGTAAAATAGATATTTGGCAAAATATTAACCACAACAAATGGATTTTTGTACAATCCGAATTAACTAAGATAACCCTTGACTGTGAGTCCTTTGTCAGAGAACTCACAATATCCGGTACAGGTGTACTTAACATGCAACCACAGTGCATTGCCTTCTGCAAAAACATTAAACTATTTTCCCGATCTGACATTGTAGTAAATGTAAGTAGGATTAGTTCAGATTTCAATCTGATTAATGATAGTTGTTGTAATATTAACACTTTTCAAAAAGCTAAAATTCATGTACCTGCCATGAATATTTCCAATATAAACCTCGAATACTTTCAAAATTATGAAGACTCCTCTAAAGAAATTGTTAAGAAATTAGATTCAATTTTGGATAATTATAACATTGTTTCCAACTATGCTATTTTTCCAATCATTACCGTTATTGTGTTACTTCTATTTTTAATTTTTATTATTTACTATTTTTGTAATGGGAAACGTTTTAACCCAATTTCAATCAAATCATTTAGAATAACAACAGTCCCTGAAACAGAAACTTCTGATTCTAATAATGATCAAGACCCCATTCCATTACCCTCTTTTTCGGAGGGCTGTTATACCCCGTCTTAGCTACCCTTCTGGCTGACAATACCTTAATTTCTATCCGTCATCAAATTCTATTCTAGACTCTTTTACTCGTTGCTAATGGCAGGCAGTCTACGTTGGTCACTCTGAGGGTTAAGACCTTTCCCTTCATAAAGGATTTCTAAGTTTAATTATTACGGAATTTGTGTTAAATTCACAATATATTAATTCTAATAAAAACTAATTATCGTCAATAAAGTTTTAAAAATTTTTTTTAAACCTTCTGACGCAGCGCGTCATAACAGATCGCAAAGACGACATTGAAAAACTAATGCACGCTTCTAAACTATCTAAATCAGGCCTAACTGTGAATGAGCCTTCTAATCGCAAACCAAGAATTGCAGTGTTTGGGGTTCCTACTTCCCTAACAGACAGTGAGGTCTTAATCTGCATATATGAGCAAAATTTAACTGAAAAAATGCCTAATCTATCCGTTAGAACGTTTTTAAGCTCAATAAAGTAAAGCCACAAATCCGGGAAAAAGAACACTGACGACAGAAATTTCTACATCGATGTATCTACCGACATCCGCAAGGCTCTTATAGTACAGGCCAGGGTGTTTATCAGCTGGTCATATTTTACGGTGATAGACTTTACCTTGGCAACAATATGTTACAACTGTTAGTAATATGGCCACGCTGCCAAGACATGCGGCCACTGCTAGAAACTAGGTCACCAGACCACTAAAAAGTCTGCAACCCCAAAATGTGCTACATGTCTAGGCTACAAAAAGCTAAGTAACCACAAAACAGGTACACTGATTGTCCAGCCAAGAAAAATGCCGAGTTTAGATATATAAATTCAATAGATTATGGTGGCGCCTAGAGCGCCTTTGCCTTCATTTTGACAGCACTTTTTATATTTAACTAGCAGCGAAACCCGGCTCGGGTTAAAATAGATCGCATGTTTAATGGTATATAATAGTAGTTTATCTACACACGTAACATAAACCCTCTTTACTGCGTTCAAAAACCGCACGTTACGATCAGCATTATGTTAAACTACTTGGTAAAAACTCGTTTCGTATCTGGAAAACTTATGGTCATTATGTGTAGTTTTTCTACATATAATGACATTCAAATTTCGAACGCCGACGCCCACCCGCGTGCCGTCCCTAGTTTGTCTCTGAAGTTGGTACTGACATTCAAATTTCGAACGCCGACGACGAAGAACAAGCTTAACAATTGCAGAACCACAATGCCGGTCAAACATGGGGTTCCTGAACACATCAAAGAGAGCTTATGATATGTGTGTAGATAAACTAGTGTATGTAACTATACATAATTAGGCATTAAAACTCTCGAGTTTTAATGCCCTCCATTATGCAGCAGTCACATAAATCACATAATAATATCACTCGAGAGTTTTAATGCCTAATTATGTACAGTTACATACACTAGTTTATCTACACACATATCATGAGCTCTCTTTGATGTGTTCAGGAACCGCATATTTGACCGGCATTGTGGCTCTGCAGTTGTTTAGCTTGTTCTGTAGTACCAACTTCACGCAGGCGGGCGTCGGCGTTCGAAATTTGAATGTCAGTACCAACTTCACCAACAAACTAGGGGCGGCACACAGGCCGGCGACGGCGTTTGAAATTTGAATGTCATAATTTGACAAATGTTTGTACATTATGATCATAATGATCAATATTCAGATAAGAAATGAGTTTTTACCAAGAAGTGTATCATTATGCTGGTCGTAAGTGTAGTTTTTGGACGCAGTATTTATAATACGTGTTTATGATACGTGTGTAGATAAATAAATATAAAGTATAATATAGATTATTAAATTACTTTAAAATATTAATGTATAATAACTAATGCTTCATACCTAATTTAATTTAACTGTAACAAATATCATGTTAGAATTTTATTGTATTTTTGCTATAGCTGTTTATCATTATATTAATGTGTCAAGAAGGAGGGCGAGGTTTCTGTGATACAGGTCTTTAGACTTAGTACAGAGCCTCAATCACTAGTAAGTGCATGATTTGTATATGTATAATGAATAAACAAATATATTTTTTTATTTTGAAAGGGAGATTTCCTTTTTAAAACCTTAATTCATGTACTCATTGGTTTTTTTTAACCATGAGACTTAAGTAAGTATTTGACTTGTAAAAGTGCAGAATTTTTTCCTATTTGCAATAAAGTTTTTGAGTTTGAGTTTGCTGCACTCTTGGCGGTCCTGAGGGTCACCCACCAGTTTGTATCCCAGAGACCCAACTCATCACTCCATATTTTTCTTGTTCGGCCACGCTTTCTCTTTTCATGGGAGCCCATTGCGTGGATATCTTAGCCCATCGATTCGGAAGCATCCGAGCAACGTGACCGGTCCAGTCCCACTTCCATTGGGCCACCTTCTGAGCTACATCTATTATTTTAGTCCTTGAGCGCAACTCCGTATTCTGGACCCTATCTAAGAGCCGGACTCCAAGAATGCTACGTTCCTTGTTTCATTGGCAAACCCCGAGTTTGAATCATCGCGCGTCAAGACCAGATTTGGGCTCCGTAGGTATGGAAGGAGAGAATGCACCATTTTTGGCATTTAATTGTAATTATTTAAATCTATTATTGACTGATTGATAACCCATTGAGACACTTTCAGAGCAGGCTTTTATGCAAAAAAATGCCGGGAAAGTATCTCATTGATTTTATATATCTTAATAATCTGTTATGATTCAGCCCAAAACGCCAATTCCAACAAGATTCTAACGATGACTTGACCTGAATATTTATCGATATTTACAATTGATGCAACCAACTCCCATCTCTATCTACAATTCCTCGCAATGAAAACATTTCACAAAATTCTTAAAAAGATTGATAAAATAACTCTGGGCCATCTCTGGCTATGATGATGATAGATGATTTACAAAGTTTCATAGTTTTTCGTAATCTAAACATTTGTCCTGAAATATATCACTTGAAAAACTGTGTAAAACTCACCGAATAAATTATATTTATTCCGAATAGTTTTCCTTGTTACCTGCGCGGCACGTACAGCCTTTGACCGTACAAGCATTATTTTCTACTGTATGGAGGATAACTACACCAACGAACATATAGAAAAACCTTTTTAATCACTGCTAGAAGATTTTTAAAACTTTCAGTGTTTATTTTAACGAGATTTCAATACACTGACGGATGACTGCTTATAAAAAGCACTAAATTAAGAAGATTGTTTCGTAGAGGTCAGTTATGACTAAAAACTATAGTTTTCTATTAAGACGCTTTTATAGGATGCAAAATCAACTCAGCATTTAATAATAAGAACAAATTCAGAAGTGCATTGTTCGTGTCGCTATCAAACGTTATTGGCACCAAAAAGCACTTTCCTATTTAGTCGTTTCAAAAGGGTGCAAAACTGGCGTTCATTCAATGAAAAGGATAGAGAAGAACGTTTTCTCTCTCTGTTTATCTAGTGCGAGGACAAATTAGAAATACGTGAGACCAATATATATATATTGGTTGGCTGCATTTTTTGTACTCCTTCTTTGCTTTAGTAATTGTTCTTATTTTTTTTTCGGCAAATGACTGGGAAATAGTTATAGGACAGTAGTTGACGTAACTTCTGTTGGAATGTCTGAATACTTTCTCAAGCCAACTTTACCATCCACTATGTTCTCGCTGCCTGGATACCAGCTCTATCGGAACGACAGAGTTGGGAAAGCGGATGGCGGCGTAGCTATTTACCTTCGCTCGGATATCCCTTGCAGAGTTATAAGTGCCTCCCCGAATGAGTACTCCGAATCAGCAGAACATCTCTTCCTCGAAATCTGTCTTCACCATAGTAAAGTTCTGCTCGGAGTCCTCTACAGTCCCTCACTTTGTATTAATTACTTTGACTCTTTTGAGACTTTGCTTAATGAGCTGACTCCTCTTTATAATGATACCCTATTTCTCGGCGATTTTAATACATGTCTTCTTAAAAATGATTCCCGCCCTGCTAAATTACAGTCCATTGTAAATTCTTTCAATATGCATATTCTTCCTCTCAACGCTACTCATTTCCAACCACATTGCACTCCCTCTCTTCTTGATCTCATGATAGTTTCTAATTTGGACAAAGTTGCGACACATGGACAAATTAACTCTCCTTTTTCCTATCATGACCTGATTTACCTCTCATATAAGATTAAGACTCCCAAGAGTCTGCAACCCCAAAATGTGCTACATGTCTAGGCTACAAAAAGCTAAGTAACCACAAAACAGGTACACTGATTGTCCAGCCAAGAAAAATGCCGAGTTTAGATATATAAATTCAATAGATTATGGTGGCGCCTAGAGCGCCTTTGCCTTCATTTTGACAGCACTTTTTATATTTAACTAGCAGCGAAACCCGGCTCGGGTTAAAATAGATCGCATGTTTAATGGTATATAATAGTAGTTTATCTACACACGTAACATAAACCCTCTTTACTGCGTTCAAAAACCGCACGTTACGATCAGCATTATGTTAAACTACTTGGTAAAAACTCGTTTCGTATCTGGAAAACTTATGGTCATTATGTGTAGTTTTTCTACATATAATGACATTCAAATTTCGAACGCCGACGCCCACCCGCGTGCCGTCCCTAGTTTGTCTCTGAAGTTGGTACTGACATTCAAATTTCGAACGCCGACGACGAAGAACAAGCTTAACAATTGCAGAACCACAATGCCGGTCAAACATGGGGTTCCTGAACACATCAAAGAGAGCTTATGATATGTGTGTAGATAAACTAGTGTATGTAACTATACATAATTAGGCATTAAAACTCTCGAGTTTTAATGCCCTCCATTATGCAGCAGTCACATAAATCACATAATAATATCACTCGAGAGTTTTAATGCCTAATTATGTACAGTTACATACACTAGTTTATCTACACACATATCATGAGCTCTCTTTGATGTGTTCAGGAACCGCATATTTGACCGGCATTGTGGCTCTGCAGTTGTTTAGCTTGTTCTGTAGTACCAACTTCACGCAGGCGGGCGTCGGCGTTCGAAATTTGAATGTCAGTACCAACTTCACCAACAAACTAGGGGCGGCACACAGGCCGGCGACGGCGTTTGAAATTTGAATGTCATAATTTGACAAATGTTTGTACATTATGATCATAATGATCAATATTCAGATAAGAAATGAGTTTTTACCAAGAAGTGTATCATTATGCTGGTCGTAAGTGTAGTTTTTGGACGCAGTATTTATAATACGTGTTTATGATACGTGTGTAGATAAATAAATATAAAGTATAATATAGATTATTAAATTACTTTAAAATATTAATGTATAATAACTAATGCTTCATACCTAATTTAATTTAACTGTAACAAATATCATGTTAGAATTTTATTGTATTTTTGCAATAGCTGTTTATCATTATATTAATGTGTCAAGAAGGAGGGCGAGGTTTCTGTGATACAGGTCTTTAGACTTAGTACAGAGCCTCAATCACTAGTAAGTGCATGATTTGTATATGTATAATGAATAAACAAATATATTTTTTTATTTTGAAAGGGAGATTTCCTTTTTAAAACCTTAATTCATGTACTCATTGGTTTTTTTTACACAATGAGACTTAAGTAAGTATTTGACTTGTAAAAGTGCAGAATTTTTTCCTATTTGCAATAAAGTTTTTGAGTTTGAGTTTGCTGCACTCTTGGCGGTCCTGAGGGTCACCCACCAGTTTGTATCCCAGAGACCCAACTCATCACTCCATATTTTTCTTGTTCGGCCACGCTTTCTCTTTTCATGGGAGCCCATTGCGTGGATATCTTAGCCCATCGATTCGGAAGCATCCGAGCAACGTGACCGGTCCAGTCCCACTTCCATTGGGCCACCTTCTGAGCTACATCTATTATTTTAGTCCTTGAGCGCAACTCCGTATTCTGGACCCTATCTAAGAGCCGGACTCCAAGAATGCTACGTTCCTTGTTTCATTGGCAAACCCCGAGTTTGAATCATCGCGCGTCAAGACCAGATTTGGGCTCCGTAGGTATGGAAGGAGAGAATGCACCATTTTTGGCATTTAATTGTAATTATTTAAATCTATTATTGACTGATTGATAACCCATTGAGACACTTTCAGAGCAGGCTTTTATGCAAAAAAATGCCGGGAAAGTATCTCATTGATTTTATATATCTTAATAATCTGTTATGATTCAGCCCAAAACGCCAATTCCAACAAGATTCTAACGATGACTTGACCTGAATATTTATCGATATTTACAATTGATGCAACCAACTCCCATCTCTATCTACAATTCCTCGCAATGAAAACATTTCACAAAATTCTTAAAAAGATTGATAAAATAACTCTGGGCCATCTCTGGCTATGATGATGATAGATGATTTACAAAGTTTCATAGTTTTTCGTAATCTAAACATTTGTCCTGAAATATATCACTTGAAAAACTGTGTAAAACTCACCGAATAAATTATATTTATTCCGAATAGTTTTCCTTGTTACCTGCGCGGCACGTACAGCCTTTGACCGTACAAGCATTATTTTCTACTGTATGGAGGATAACTACACCAACGAACATATAGAAAAACCTTTTTAATCACTGCTAGAAGATTTTTAAAACTTTCAGTGTTTATTTTAACGAGATTTCAATACACTGACGGATGACTGCTTATAAAAAGCACTAAATTAAGAAGATTGTTTCGTAGAGGTCAGTTATGACTAAAAACTATAGTTTTCTATTAAGACGCTTTTATAGGATGCAAAATCAACTCAGCATTTAATAATAAGAACAAATTCAGAAGTGCATTGTTCGTGTCGCTATCAAACGTTATTGGCACCAAAAAGCACTTTCCTATTTAGTCGTTTCAAAAGGGTGCAAAACTGGCGTTCATTCAATGAAAAGGATAGAGAAGAACGTTTTCTCTCTCTGTTTATCTAGTGCGAGGACAAATTAGAAATACGTGAGACCAATATATATATATTGGTTGGCTGCATTTTTTGTACTCCTTCTTTGCTTTAGTAATTGTTCTTATTTTTTTTTCGGCAAATGACTGGGAAATAGTTATAGGACAGTAGTTGACGTAACTTCTGTTGGAATGTCTGAATACTTTCTCAAGCCAACTTTACCATCCACTATGTTCTCGCTGCCTGGATACCAGCTCTATCGGAACGACAGAGTTGGGAAAGCGGATGGCGGCGTAGCTATTTACCTTCGCTCGGATATCCCTTGCAGAGTTATAAGTGCCTCCCCGAATGAGTACTCCGAATCAGCAGAACATCTCTTCCTCGAAATCTGTCTTCACCATAGTAAAGTTCTGCTCGGAGTCCTCTACAGTCCCTCACTTTGTATTAATTACTTTGACTCTTTTGAGACTTTGCTTAATGAGCTGACTCCTCTTTATAATGATACCCTATTTCTCGGCGATTTTAATACATGTCTTCTTAAAAATGATTCCCGCCCTGCTAAATTACAGTCCATTGTAAATTCTTTCAATATGCATATTCTTCCTCTCAACGCTACTCATTTCCAACCACATTGCACTCCCTCTCTTCTTGATCTCATGATAGTTTCTAATTTGGACAAAGTTGCGACACATGGACAAATTAACTCTCCTTTTTCCTATCATGACCTGATTTACCTCTCATATAAGATTAAGACTCCCAAGAGCAATGCAAAACTTATTTACATTCGTAGCTTCAAGGGTATTGATTCTGCATCCCTTAAATCAGATGCCGCGTCGATTGACTGGACACCTATTTTCTCTAGTGAGACCGTTGATGATAAGATCCACCACTTCAACGCAATTATTCTGGGACTATTTGACAAGCATGCACCGGTCAAGAAGGTTAAGGTGAAACACCTTCCAGCACCCTGGCTCACCGACGTTATCAAACGTTTGATGGCTAAAAGGAACAGAGCCAAATGCCTGAACAAAAAGGAGCCTACAGCCGAGAACCTTGCCACTTTCAAACGCCTCCGAAACCGCTGTAATCGCATGTGTCGTGATGCCAAGCGCCGTCATATATTTGAGTGTATCGAAAGATACACACCTGCTCAAGTATGGAAATTCCTTAGAACGCTTGGTGTCGGTAAGTCTCAGGATCAAGCGGCTGGCATTGTTGATCTCAACGGTCTCAACATTTTTTTCTCAGCTCCCCCTGTCGTCATGGATCCCACCTTAAAAAATGCCACTCTGTGTCACCTGCGCTCGAGGTCTGCTCCCACCTCCACTCCATTTGACTTCAGACTTGTCGGAATTGATGCGGTTAAGAAAGCAGTGCTCTCCATTTCCTCCAAAGCCGTGGGTGACGATAATATCTGCTCCAAAATGATCAGCAACGTACTTGACGAGCTTCTTCCAGCTATCACACATATAATAAACTTCTCTTTTTCTCCAATAGTTCCTTCCCAAATGTGTGGAAAAAAGCCTTAGTTATCCCATTACCCAAAACATCAAATCCCTCCTCTTTTAAAGAGTTTCGTCCAATTTCCATTCTGCCTATCCTATCCAAAGTCCTTGAATCCATTGTCCATTCTCAGTTATCCTCCTAATTATGCTCAAACAACTTGCTGAATCAACTGCAATCCGGTTTTAGGCCCGGTCATAGCACTGTCACGGCCTTGCTTAAAGTCTCCGATGACATTCAGCATGCGATGGACGAGAAACAGCTCACTGTGCTTGCACTGCTGGACTTCAGCAGCGCCTTTAACTGCGTTGATTTCGATATCCTCGTTGAGACCCTGAAGTCCTTGAATGTGTCCTCCGTCTCTGCCTGCTGGTTCGACTCTTATCTGAGAGGTCGCCAGCAACGTATTAGGTCGGAGGTGACTTCAACGGAGTGGTGTGACCTCGTTGCGGGGGTCCCTCAGGGTGGTATTCTCTCTCCTCTTCTTTTCTCCGTCTTCATAAATTCCGTCTCGGATACTCTCTCGTCATCATACCATCTTTACGCAGACGATCTCCAGATTTATCGTCATTTTTCTCCCTGTGATATGGTGTCTGCTGTGGGTATGTGAAATGCCGATCTCGAGCGAATTAGGGACTGGGCCACTTCTTTTGGACTACTTGTCAACCCTAGTAAGTCCCAGGCTTTGATTATTGGTTCCAGGTTTTCCCTTAACTTGTTACAGAATCTGTCCATTGCCCCTATAACCTATGATGGAACTATAATCTCATATAGTACTAAGGCCAAAAATCTAGGAGTTTTCTTCGATAACCAATTTTCCTGGTCAGTGCATGTCAGCGAGGTCAGTAGGCGAGTCTTTGCCACTTTTCACTCCCTCAAACGACTACAATACTTCCTGCCTCGTCAGACAAAAATAACGCTTGCCTAGTCTCTTCTCCTTCCCCTGATCGATTACGCTGACGTATGCTGGGTGAGCGCGAATGAAGAGCAACTGAACAAACTCGAGCGACTTCAAAACCTCGGGATTCGGTTTGTCTTCGGCCTGCGCAAGTATGACCACGTCTCGGAGTATCGCTGGGAGTTAAAGTGGCTCCCTATCCGTCTTCGTCGGGATTCTCATATCCTCATCTGCCTCTATAACATCTTATTTAATCCTCGCTATCCTGTGTTCTTACGAGATCGTTTTGAATTTTTGTCCTCGGATAGGCCTCGGAGATCTCACGCTCGATCACTGCTTATAACTCCGCAACAGACGGGTTCAGACTACGAGCTATCAGGCTCTGGAACAAACTTCCTAGCGCCATCAGAGACAGCCCGTCACTTTCTATTTTTAAAACTCGCTTAAAAGAACACTATCTTTCTCTTCCATACTAGATTTATGTAGGTTTATTGCTTTGATATATATGTAGTATAATGTTGTCTATTTGTATTGATATTTTGTATTTATGTACATATTAGTAATTAGTTTATTATTTTAATATTTTTAACGTTGTGCACATAGGTCTACCTGTTATTTCATGTATTCTGTCCATATTAGGTTTGCTGGAAGAAATCTATTTTAGAGATAAGCTCGCCTTTGTACACCTAGTTTCCATTTTGATGTATCTGTATCTTCTGTTTTTGTGCAATAAAGTATAAATTGAATTGAATTGAATGTCTACATTAAAGTCTCCAACAACTTGTAACAATTATTTTAGCTTGCCTAGCTCAGTGGTAGGGTGTGGGTAAATTGGTTTGGCAGGATGTCGAAGAGAGCTGTCTTATATTGAGCGCCAGTATCTCTCTATAAAAGAGGAAATAAAAAAAAACTTCTTCAGCATCCCGTTATGGATATTGTACACATTAAAATAATGCAATGTAAGTCACATACAAGGCAAACACAGTTAACTTAGTTGCAGAAAATCACAGTGGACATGGTTATGCACAAATAATAAAGGCGGGCATCTTCTCCTACAAACACTGAATGACTTCATGTAGGTATCTAAACTATTTGCTTTCTGAACATGGACTGTCATTATCCGCCGACGAAATCTCGACTGTCTCGTTCACTAAAAAAACTATCCCTGATAGTGTCCCTTTTGTAGACAATGAGCCGATAATAAGGTTAAATTATTTACACTTAAATCATGTGACCCAAAAATGTGAAATTAGCATTAACGTTCTTCGCTTCCTATCAGATGTTTGGTGGGGATCCCATCCTTACTCCCAGAAATTGCCATAATTTGAAGCCACTTAGACTATGGTATGCGATAAGGCTGCAACCGAAAAATAGAGCAGACGAGCACGCTCTGCAGAGTTAGTTGCGGCGTTAAGGAGCCTCTCACGCTTTTGGAGGCAGAGAGGCTCATCCCACAACCTTTGGGATTTTGTGTTAAATGGGGAATTTTGACTCGGACAGGCTTAAGTCCAAGCGCTCCTGGCATCGGCTAGGCAAGTAACCTTCAACATCACCAAGTGATGGGTTAATTATTTTACCGAAGAGGTCACGTGTACCATGGGCCGAGGACAGGAACGCTGGAAGCGCGACATCTGATATATTTCGGATCCCCAGACCACCGTATCTTATGCCTGCTTCCAGCTATTGTCATCGAAACTGCAATTTAGGATGTCTGTTAGGGTTGTTTGTATGAGGTGATCGAGAGATAAAAGGGAGATTATTTCCATAGTGGGGCGCAGCGGAGTACATATGTCAATTTAGGCACAAAGAGGCAGGCAGAGGCAGGCACAAATAAAGTAAAATGTGAATGTAAAAGTTTAGAATTAGTAAATACATTTAAATATTTGGGCCTATTAATAGATACAAATTTTAATTGGAAATCACACATAATGTTAGTTTGCAATAAGCTTAGATCAATCCTGGGTAAATTCTATCATTTAAATAAAGTTCTAAATAAGCGCACCCTGTATATTGTTTATCATGCACTCGCTGACTCATTATTGAGCTATGGATTAAATTGTTATAGGCTGACTTTTAAAACTTAATTAGATTCAATACATCAGCTGCAGATAAGGATCATTAAATATTTGGTAGATAATAAAACCAAAAAAAACTGTAAACAGGATTATTATAAACTATTTAGTATATGTAAAATATTGCCGGCCAGTAGCAAGGTTAGGAATTTAATAGCATATTAAAGCATATCAGCTTCACTATAATAACATATTACAGTGAAGAATATAAAACGAAAATTAATCACCGATATATAACAAGATCTGTAAAAAAGGAAAAACTATTACAGCCTACCGCTAAAAATTATTATGGTGAAAGAACCAGAGAGTACATGGCACCAAAAATTTGTAATCATAATCACTTTCAATCTATTTTACTTAGTTCTGAAAAAAATAACTTACCATGTTTAAAATCTAAATTAAAAACAGCATTTTTAAAATTGTAGCTACAGTGAGCATGTATTTAATCCGGTCACTTGCGGATAGGTGGCCGGCCGGTCGGGCGCACTAGGTACGACTCATCACTGTGCACGGTCGGCTCAGGCTTCTCTGCAGGAGATTATTCATGTGGGTACATACTGGCTGTATCTATATCTATCTATTAAGCAATTTGTGTTTAAATTTAAGTAGGTTTATAAGATATTAGCTAAAACCAATGTTATGAGCGCGACACGCCAACAAACTGTAGCACAGTTTGGCGTTTTTGTATTTTATTTCTGTGTTTGTAATTAATGAATAAAAAAAAAAAAGTGGATAATTGTAAGGGCGATGTGGGGGTTAAGAATTGTCAGTCTGTCAAAAGTCTCCTTGAATTTGGAAATTTGCTCAGTTATATAGCTGGGGATCCCATCCTCTAGGACTGGAGACCCCAAGAGGCGAAGTGATTGTTCGCTAAGAATTTTGATGCAAGATGCCAAATTATTAAATTCTTGTTAAATTAATATTTTTTGAGATGATTGTACGTTTTCCGGTCGCACTTGGAATAATTTAGGTCCAGACCTATCCTGCCAAATTCAGTCTTCAATGTTTTTAAATCTTCAAGTACAGTTTTTGCGTCGCCTCCCAGGGTACCGTCGTCGAGGTACCATACGTTGAATTTTGAATTTAGGCTCGTTATGGCCGGATGGATTGCCAAACTGAAGATGGCCAGTCCGAGTGGGTCACCCTGCTGGCAGCCAACTGCTGAGTGTAAGAGATGATTATTGTATAATAATTTTGAATTTTTGCTGTAGCATTGCCAAAGGTAGGGTGTGTATTTAACTTGTGTAAGCAGGGCACCCCTATCTACCGAATTGAATGTATTTTAGACGTCTACCTTCAACTGCACCTCACCTCCCTGATTGGCAAGAAAGGTCCGACCCACGTGAACAGCGGCCTCGCATCCTCCCCTGCTGCCAAAGCCCATCTGCGTCGGTTGAAAGAAGTGCCCAAGATCTGGTAAAATATATCTGCAGCAGATCTTGGATACTATCCGCCTGATGGTGTTACCGACAGTAATGGGCATTATACCCGTCCTTCTTTTTGAGGGCACACAGGTTCACCCCGTAGAGCAGATCTTTGATGCCCTCGTGCACCCGGCTGGGGAGCATCAAGTTAACAAGCTCGGTGATGTCTGTCAGGAGGGTCCGTCCTGCGTCCCCGACGACGCCAAACAGCATGTCTTTGTAGTGTTGCGGTGACGGGCTGTCGATGCCACCGGCCGAACCGCTCCTTAAGGACATCACCGCTGCCAGGACGTCATCGGCCAAGGCACGCGGGGTGGGGTCGGAAGAGCGGGGGGTCAGGGAGCTGATGCGCTGATGCTGGAGCCGGATGCTTGGACTCCAGTGCCTTAAGGGTTTCGGAAGAGTCAAGGGCGACCGTATCGCTGGAAAAAAAAGTTTGGCGGCTCCCTTAATATCTACATCACTCGCTTTGATTTCTATTGATTTGATGACGTTGCATTGACTGAATTAGCCTAAATAGTGGTTTTGAATAGTTTAGACATTATTTTTGCAGTTATTTTTTGTGTAACTTTAAAGTAACGGACTGCGTACACTCCGGGCACTGCTCGGGGCTCTCCGGCGACGGGGTGATGTGCTGGCTGCCGGCGGCACCGGCAGAAGGGCCGGCTGGCTGTGACATAGGGGTAGCTGCATAATTTATATGAATATGATATAAAAAATGACATATTAAAAAGGCATGTCTAAAAAACGTATAAAATGAGCTTAAGATAAACAAATAAAATTAAAATTGAATCGGCACTGGTGTAGGGTGTAGAATCTGTTGCTATCACTTCTTTTGTTACGTTAACAAAAGCCCCCAAACATATTTCTCCTCAGCAACAAAGCAGAGCAACAGCAGGCGGGCCAAGCGACGGTGGAGGTAGACCCGCCACAATTGCTAATTGGATGAATAAGAGATAAGCTCGCCTTTGTACAATATTTTAATGTAAATCTTGTTATTTTTATTATTTGTGTGCTATAAAACAATTAAAAAAGATTCAAATGGAATGAAGTCGGAAAAATATATGAAGCTTGTGAGAAAACATTGGTCATCATTTTAATATTTGTACCCACGCGACGGAAATGGAAAAGTCTTTAGAGTTTGGAGAGTAGAGAATGGGATCAAACCTGAGAGAGTTTAAAGAAAAAAATATCGCATAAATAATGTCTACGGAGATGAAGAGGAGGGTCCACGCTTTCCACTATATATACTATAATAATAATAATATAATAATACCTTGGACACTATTTACACACATTGATCTAGCCCCAAACTAGGATTCCCTGTATCTTGGGTACTAGACAACGATACACATACTTATATAGATAAATATTATACTTAGATAGATAAACAACCATGACTAGGGTACAAACATCCGTTCTCATCAAACAAATATTTGCCCCCACCGGGACTCGAACCCGGGACCCTTGGCTTCGTAGGCAGGGTCACTGCCGACTCGGCTATTCGGGTCGTCAAATACTAATAAATACATACATACTACTTACCTATATTTCTAAAGAGATAGGAAATGCTTCTTCATGCGTCTTTTAAATATATTGAGAGTCGGCCTATCCCTGATGGTACAGGGGAGTGCATTCCACAATCGAATGGCCCGGAGTCTAAATGCGTGCTCATATGACGCGGTGTTATGTTGTAGGGTCGTGAGCATGGAAACTGCGTCGATTCTCCGGGGCCTGCTGGAAGACAAAATTAAAAACGGTCTCGTAGGAAGATTAGATAGCGTGGATTCCTTCAAATGTTGTAAAGGAAGTTGAGGTTCAGAGAATCCCGACGAAGACGGATTGGCCGCCACTTCAACTCTTTGCGATGCTGTGATATAAGCCCGAAGCTATACTGAATCCCGAGATTTTGAAGTCATCCGAGTTCGTTCAGTAATTTTTCATTAGCACTGACCAAGCCGACATCAGCATAATCGAAGAGGGGTAGAAGAAGAGACTGAGCGGGAGTGATTTAGGTCTGTCGAGGCAATAAGTACTGAAGTCTTCTGAGAGAGTGAAAAGTAACAAATACTGGTCGACTGACCTCGTTTACATGAAATGACCATGGCAGTTGGTTGTCGAAGATGAGACCCAGGTTTTTAGCTTTATCGCTATATTCGATTGTGGCACCATTGAAAGTGACAGCTGGAGCAGGCTGTTGCTGCAACACGTTAAAAGAATATCTTGTACCTATAATCATTACTTGGTAATTACTCGGCTTAAGCATTAGTCCGAAGGTCAGGAAATCCAGCTTTTTACACCCTCAAAATCTTCGCTCAGTGCCCGGCACAGCAGAGTTTACATCGTTTGGAGAAAAGTGGCGATAAATCTGAAGATCATCAGCAAAAAGATGATATGAGGAAGGCAGAACGTCCGAGATGGAGTTAATAACAATCGAGCATAGGAGAGGAGAAAGTATACCGCCTTGAGGGACGACTGTAAAGAGGTCACACCATTCGGATGATGTATCCTCCAACCTGATACGCTGTTGCCGATCCCTCAAATAAAAGTCGAACCAGCTGGCATAGGAGGAGGAGACGTTTAGGGATCTAAAAACTTCAATGAGAATGTCGAAATCTACGCAGTTGAAAGGCACTACTGAAGCCAACTAAAGCCAAGACGGGAAGCTGCTTGTAGTTCATGACTAGCTCGATATCATTTGTGACTTTGAGCAAATTCGTGACAATGTTATGACCCGTTCTGAAGCCTGACTGAAACGTGTTTAGACATTCCCTCTTTTTTCGTCTCCCTATAACTTTGGTATATTAACCCAATATATGCTTAAATTTTGGCATTGAAAAAGATTAATTTAATTGCGTACAGGAACTTTAACAGGAACTTTAACAGGCCACTTTTCGAACAATAGTTCGAAAAGTGGCCTGACTAGATTCCCAGTTTCACCGATGCATCTTAACTATCTGATGACGGTAACGTTAGTGCAGCGATCTGGGTTCCAAAATTCCGTATAATTTAGTCCTTTTGTGCCTCTTCTTTCATCCGTGTTTACAGGGGAAGCTACGGCATTTTAGAAGCACTTATTTTTTGCAGAATCCAATATTATAAATAAATCATTAATTCTAACTGACTCCTTAAGCACTCTTTATAAGATATTGGCTTATCAATTTAAAAGGAAATCAAAATTTTCTTTTCTTTAAAAATCCTTGAGGCTTTATACAGATGTCATGTTATTGGCGTCAATATTTTCGAATGGGACACTCCTGCACTCCTGCCTATCTCCCAAAAATAAGGATATAGAGATTCATCATTGTGTCAATATGGCCTGGTCATGATCATTTATTCTTTGAATGCCCTAATAATCATACTTCCCTTTACGATATCATCCCTCCAGAATTCCCTCGTCCTGTCGATCTAAACTTCCTTTTTACCTTAGCTCACCCATCCTCTGTCAATTTACTTAACAAATGTATGTATATCTAGTAACAATACTCAGCTTAAAGTTCACGTTTTATTAATTGTTCCACGTGATTTTCTATTGTGCAGGTCTCTTCAAGTGACATTGGCGAAATTATTGTGGCAATACACGATATAATCCATTACCCAAAAACTTAACTTGAAACAGTTTTGTTACTGAAACTAACAACAGATGGCGTTAGCTATTTTGTCAACGTTAATATTGCCCGCTGAGGCTACGCGACAACGTGAAAATGACAAGACACGCAGTCACGCTTGCACGGCATGTCATTTTAGGTACAGATATCAAATGTTTATTGGTGCCTGAGCGTGGCCACCATCTCTCTCTTGCCTATGCATGCATCTTTCATGTTCCCATGTGCCGCTACTCCCTCCAGGCAGCATTCAGCTGCCCATGAAACTTGGCGTCAGTTACACCCATTCCTTCTAGTCAGATTGTGTCGACGTGACAAAGACGACAAGCAAAGATTCGCTTGCACGGCATTGTCCTTTTGGGTACCTAATCCTATAATCCTTTTATATAGTCAGATTGTGTAGAGTCCACACTGTAGAAAATGCCGTAGTAGCCTTTGTCTTGTCTTTGTCACGCACGTCGCGTCTCGCCTCAGGGTCGCACAGTCCATAAAGGGTTGTCATGAGGTAACACCTTATAGGTTTTAGCTTTGATAATATCCAATTCATACACATATTATCATGTGGA
This sequence comes from Argyresthia goedartella, assembly GCA_949825045.1. Lineage (NCBI taxonomy): Eukaryota > Metazoa > Arthropoda > Insecta > Lepidoptera > Argyresthiidae > Argyresthia > Argyresthia goedartella. Next base: position 24,448,048 of record OX463812.1, on the reverse strand, counting down.
TTTACAGTGGACGTGTTATCTCTGCATACTTACTCGTAGTTAGACCTTTTATCATGTTTTTTGGTATCAAAATTCTCATCTCAGGCATATTTCTAATGGTGACTGTCTATTTATCGGTACCTAGAGCTATAAATATTAGGCAATACTAGAAAAAGCGCTGCGCGTAAGGACGAGCTTTTTACTTAGTATATGATGTTACAGTAGGTAACTATGTTTAGCATTGCAGTTCATATAAATTATTTAATCTTTAATTTCTAAGCATATATGTATAGAAAAGAGGATTTCAATGATTTTCGTGGAACCTAAACATGACATTATATCCCTATATCAAAGCTCAAATCGCAAGGTTAAGCAAACGTGATAATATTTGTCAAATTATTTAAGAAGATTGTATTAATGAGTCAGTCGCCAGACATTAATTATTAAAGTCTGGCGACTTGTCTGCTGACTCCAGTCTTGTATACACCACAATTGTACAAACATGGTAATGAAACAATGCCATAGTTCGTATTAACACGTACTTTTATTTGTTTTACAGACATTTATAATATAAAAAGTTTTACGAACTATATTACTGATTCTTAGTGTCGATTATAAATCATGCATTGAACCTTGTTGTGAGTTTTTTACAAGAAAACTGAGGTTTTTAAACTTATAGAATACATACTTACATTATGTATATGGACGGAATTATAGCAAGTAAAATATAATTAGTAAAACTATGACTTTTTACATGTTACTAATTGATTTACAATATCAGAATGTTAAATAGTGGCATTATAAAAGTTAGCGATAAGTAACTATCTAAAGCATTAAAGTGTCTTTCAGTCTGCGTTTGACTTTGATAGAATCAAATAATAAAATTCGATAAAAATATGGCCATGTGTGAATCAATAATAAAAAACATCAGTAATCTCTAACTTTTTCCATCACTTTGTAGTTGCTACTTCTCCTTTCAGAGTACAAAGGACTTCCATTTCTGGCCTCATAACCGAGTGGAGATGAGCGCGCTCCGTTTTCGATATACTTCAGCGAAAGTGGCTCCCCCTTGTAACCCCTACTTTTGGTCACAGAGTTGACTTCCCTCGATTCGATTACCTCCTTCGCCCGTCCATCCCTTGAAGGGAGCACTTTCTTGCTGACAGTTTCAACTGTATCGGTTACACTGGGCCTCTCAGGGTCTCCGGACCTTGTTGAGTATCGGTATGTCTCGGAATAGTTGTCGCTACTATTGCTGCCGCGGCGCAAAGCCGGCGACTTGAGGCGAGACTCCAAACGGGACACGAATGGACTCGCATCTCTGTTCAGAGACTCAGTCTTGTAAAGACCTCTGCGTTCTTCGGAAGACCTCTCCTTGTATCCCGGTGAGGGCGTGCCATATCTCGAAGACAATCTGCTTCCGTCTGATTCTTCGTCATGAAGAGTATGATACAGTTCCGGCGCGCGCTCTCTCAACCCCTTCAGGAAAAGTTTCCTCTTGTCAGTTTCATCGTGTTTGTATCCGTTCGTGTGCCCATTCATCGGAGTTGTCTTTCCGTACCGAGTGTTGAAGACTCCATCGCGTCTGCGTTCTGTTTCTTTTGAGACTGCATCGGCCAGGTCTCGTTGACTTCTGTTGATGATGGACACTATTCCCGGGCTTTTCAGTTGCTCTGGAGTCTCGTCTAGACGGCTAAGGTGGGGGTTGGACTTGTACATGGTGGAGTAGTTTCTGCTCATGCCTGATACGTAGCGTGGGTGTGTATCAGGTTCGGGTGCTCCTATAGCAAAACTCTTGCTGCGGTTGAGAGCCTTGTATGTCCGCGCCGGCTTGGTGGGGCCGGGCGGGTAGCCGTTCACTTTGCCGTCAGGTACGCTTGAGACGTGAATGTTGGAGACGTTCACAGCGCTGCTGGATCGTTTGCTTGGCGTGAGTTTGTGCCAGTATTTGTTGGAGCTGGGTTTCTGTGGCTCTGTGGGTTTTTCCTTGCGGTCGTGTAGTTTCCTGGGCAGGGTCTGGGCGCTCCTGCTGTAGTCCTCGTCGGCTTCGCTGCTGGGGTTCAGGCGGCTAGTTGAGTGGCTTAAGCGACCCAGTGTGTTTGAGAATTGGCCCCTGGAATGTAAATAAAGTTTTTGTAAGACCCGTTTTATTTAAAAAAAACCGTGTGGGTTCTTATTATGCCAAATTATGCCAATTGATATCGCGAATGCTGGTGAATATAATGCTTGTGTTCATTAATTATGATGCTCCTTCGCCAAGACTGAAGGACGAACATCCATAATTTATTTAATCAAAAACAATGCTTCTTTGTATTATTTTAAATTCGACCGAACACAACAAACGTATACTGTATGGGCCACGTAGTGTTTGTGACTCGTACACTCTTCTATGTAGTGGAGTTATGGTATTTAAAAGATGAGCACCAATAGTTGAGATGACTGCTTTATTTGCCTGTCAGTTGGTAACTAACTATAACAGTGAACCTTAGGTATATCATAAGTTTACAAATGCAACCTAGGCTATAAAGTATAGTGACGCGCGCGGAAAGTGTACGTTGTATCGTACATGCTGCCAAGGACGAGAAAATAAAGTTAAACAAAATAAAATGTTGGGCGTTTGACCAAACATGCTGCCAAACGACAAGAAAAGTAAACAATAGTTCAATACCAATAAAGTAAAATTATAACAAAAGTAAAGTGAACTTAAAATATTTCATCTTAAATATTTGACTTATGTATTTGACACTGTCACTGTCACGTTTATCTTCAGAGCAGGCCGCTCAAGTCAAATCGTCCTTTCTCCGTCTGGCGTGGACGGGCTGCTTCCGGCTTGTCGGTGCTGATTTCCTGTAGTTCGATGCCCATGTTCTCAGGGCTCCGCTGCTTATCGTTGTAGTTCCTTGCTCTCGTTCTATTGCAACACCTTTTAGTGAGAAGGTAGAGTGCAATAATCGTCGCTATTATCCCCAGTACTGACGTTATTGTATAGTGATAGACGTCATGTACCGAAAGATGCGTCGGCAGTTGTTCGGAATTCTTCTGCATTCGGAGTTTTCGATCTATTCTGGCTAGTTCTCCAGAAGTGTTTGTCGCCATATTCAAGTGAATGTTCTTGAGGCTGACATTCACCATATCGTTGATAGGCGAGTTCATGATAGGAACGGCGATGTCGCTCTCCATTTGTATATTATTCCCAAACACATTAAAGGAATATATCGTTGCTTCTTTCTTCTGCAGTATGCATCCTTGACTGAGCAAAATCTGCCCAATGCCCGATACCGTAGTGCTAGACAGTTTGTCGTCGCAAATGATACGTAGTAGGCATGAACTGCAGCAAACGTAAAGCCATATGTTCGCCTTGTGTAACTTGATCCAGTTGTCTTTGCATTGCACTGTCTGAGTGTCGCACGGCAAGGACGTTTGTTGACTAAAGATTTTTGCCTCGCACGGCGCATTCCCGTCGTGTAGATAGTAAACAGGGTGATACGCGTTGCACAAGTACACCTCGTCGTTTAAGATAATACATTGGCGGATATCTTCTTCTCCCATTAATACATAAGTGTTTTTTCTGAAGTTGATTGCGAGGTATTCTGTTGACGTTTCCACCATTCTTGTCTCCGATTCTCGTTGGATGGGTAGTGGTAACACTCGGTAAATCATGTAGTTGTCTTCACTCGTAAGCGGGATGTGTAGTTCGAATAGCAAGTAGTTCTCCGTAATCCGAGCTTTTACGTAGATAAGTTTGTATAGCTCATTTATATCTTGCTGAATATTTTTGACAGGAAGTGATAGTCGGTTCGGCATTCCTCCTGATATCACATAGAGTTGCTCGATCAGTTGTTTCGGAGTGAAAAGATGCATGTCGATGTGTCCTTTATGTATATCGGCCAGCGAGTTTATCAGCATATCTTGTGTGCGTTGTAAGTTTGACATAATCAAGCTCGCAGTGATCGCGGCCGCGTTAAGATTGTTCATAGTAAAAATCTCGGCGACTCTGGATCCAATCTGCGTTATCGTTGAGTTGGTCTCGTGGACGAACGTGTTCAACATATGAAACTGAGTATTCATGAACTTGTCATTCTTCTTCATGATGTTGTTTTCAGCTTCAATTATCGTAGTTTGGTTTCTCATTAACTCCAAAACGTATTTCTCGTTTGTTTGAATATTCTCTATGTCGTTCTGGTACTTGATGGCGAATTCTTCATCCAGTGTACCAAATAGAGTTCGTGCTAGGCTCCCAATTCCGTTAAAAAATCCTCGTTTCTTTCGTGATAAATGTTGATTTAACAGTAGTTTATTATACTCGTTGAGTAGATGAAGTTCGTGATACAGTTGGTTGATAGTCGGCTCGCACATGGATTTCTCTAGTCTGCTGCAATCTCCTTCCATGATCTTCAGAAAATTTTGTAAGTTTTCTGTCCCTTTCCAATACGTTGTTAAATTGTAATAGACCAGAATTTTCCACTCGTCGTGTATGAGTTGCAGCTTTCCAATCTCGTCGTAATAAATAGGATGATGGTTTGAAATCGTTGTAACGTTGTATCGTTGTTCTTGTGCGGCTTGTGTTCCTGTTATCAAACTTAACAGCATGATCAGCGCTAGGGTGACCAGGGAGCAAGTCGGTCTCGTTCGTCTTCGTTTTAGTTCCGGTCCTTTCCTCGTATCCGTTTTGACTTCTTTCACGTCTTCGTTAGCCGGGAGTGGGGCCAATTTCGTGATTGGGCGTTTGAGTATCCCTCCTTTCGTTTTTATCGTTGCCACACGTACGTAGCCATCGTTTCCTGGGTGTAGTTGAAGCACTTTTCCTAGTGCCCATTTTCCAGGAGGCAAGTTATTTTCCTTTATCAGGACGAGGTCTCCTTCTTCTAAGTTTTTGTTCGCTCGTTGCCATTTACTGCGGACTTGAAGTTGATGTAAATATTCGCTGGACCATCGCTTCCAGAAATGTTGATGCATGAGCTCTGTTTGCTTCCACTTGTTCCTGAGGTCAAGTGCTCGTTCCTCGTTTATTTCCCCTTGTGGCAGTAACATCGTTGGACCTCCAGTGATGAAGTGACCCGGGGTTAAGTATTCCAAGTCGTCTATGCTTTCCGTGAGAGGGCAAAGTGGTCTGGAATTCATGCACGCTTCAATCTCCGCCAGCAAAGTTGAAAACTGTTCATACGTCAGTTTTTGTTCTCCCAAAACTCGTTTAAGATGGTACTTTAGCGATTTGACAGCAGCCTCCCACAGTCCTCCTGCAGTCGGCCAGATTGGGGCGTTAAAGTGCCACTCAATCTTTAGTTTACTGATCCCGTCGAAGAAGTCTTCCGACATCATCGTTTTAAACTGTTGAAACTCCTTTTTCAGTATCCGGGATGCTCCAAGGAGGTTAGTTCCGTTATCTGAGAAAATATGCTTCGGGGTCCCTCTTTTAGCGCACATCCTCTTAAGGGCTGCCAGGAACGTCTCCGTACTGAGATCAGATACAAGTTCTATATGTACCGCTTTTGTTGCCATGCAAATGAAAATGCAAATATAGCCTTTGCATGTCTTCACGCCTCTCCCCTTGTTGATTTTGACATCCACAAAACCGGTAAAGTCGATCCCAGTATTAGTGAACGGTCTTGATGGCGTGACCCGTGATTGAGGTAGGTCACCCATTATCTGCTCGTTTCGATGAGGCTTGAATCTGTGACATCGCACACATTTTGTAAGTTGTTTTTTCACCGCTCGATTGCCGCTAATAATCCAATATTTCTGTCTCGTTTGGGCAAGTGTTAGACGAGCTCCTCCGTGTAGCGTTTGTTTGTGGGCGTGGTCGATGATCAGCTGTGTTAGTTTTCCTGCGTGGGGGATCACTGCAGGGTGTTTCATCTCGCTCGGTAGGGCCGAGTTTTGTAACCGACCCCCAACTCGTAATATCCCGTTCTGGTTAACGTAAGGTCGTAGATTGAGTAGTTTACTTTTTGACCCCACCGTTCCATTTTTTTCCAAGTCTCTAATATCCTCGTAAAAGTGTTGTCGTTGAACGTGCTGGATGATCAAGTTCGTTGCATCATTTAGTTCTTTCGTAGACAAGTAACCGTGATCAGCTGATGCGTCCTTGTTACGTAGCTTTGTTTTGAAACGTAATACCCAGCTGACGACTCGTATGACTCGAGTCATTGTACTACACTTATCAACCAGTGCAGTAATCCAAGTTGCTTCGTTTGCAGCTTGCGTTGTATAGCAGCTCCGTGTTGCTATCCGCTCGTTATCAGTCGTAAACATTCCCGATGTATTTTTAATAATTTCTTCGTAGTTGTGTTTCGTAAGCCATTGAGGTCCCTCCCACCACAAATTGAATTGCAGTAGCTGAGAGGGCGAGAGGCCTCTGGTGGCGCAGTCTGCAGAGTTTTCTTCAGTTCTCACATGTCTCCATTGTGTAGCGGGGACAATGTTAGTTATAGTCGCAACTCGGTTGGCAACGTATTTATCCCATCTCGTTATGTCGCCTTGAAGCCACGCGAGTACGACTGTTGAATCCGTCCAGCAGGTTGCATGTAAAGTTTTTTCCGGGAGGGCTATTCTCAGTTTTTCCATCAGTTTGGCAAGTAAGAGAGCTCCACACAACTCCAGCCTGGGTAATGTAGTTTTATTGTTGAGGGGGGCTACTCGTGTTTTGGCCGCTATCATTGTTATGACGTACTCTCCGTTTTCGTTCGTTGTACGACTGTAGATGACGCAGGCGTAAGCTTTCTCGCTTGCGTCACAAAACCCGTGGACTTCGATTACGTCATTGATGCCTGCAAGCCACCGGGGTAATGATAGGCGGTTGATGTTCGGAAAATCTTCTCGTAGTTGTCTCCACTCCGCTTCGATGTCTGTGGGTAGACATTCATCCCATTCAATTTGACTGACCCACACTCTCTGGAACAGTAGTTTGGCTTTGATGACCGTTGGGGAGAGCCAGCCGAGCGGATCGTAGAGCTTGCTGATATCCGAGAGTAGACTCCTCTTAGTTAGTTTGTTTGCACCCAGCTGCGGTAGATTCCAGTTAAACAGGAATACATCTCTGGACGGACTGTAGTTGAGACCCAATGTTTTTATGGACTCTTCTTGTTTGAAGGTAAATACTCCTTTATGGGATCGTTGATCTTCAGATAAGTTCTCCAAAATGGTTTCCTCGTTGCTTGACCATTTTCTCAAGTTAAATCCACCCCTAAGCAAGAGGGTGGTTAGTTGTTGTTGCAGTAGTTTTGCTTCGGCGGCAGTGTCGCTTCCGCAAATCAGGTCATCCATATAAAAATTGTTTTGAATGACCCTCGCTGCCTCAGGGAACTCGTGCGCCTCGTCGAGTGCGAGTTGTTTGAGAGTACGCATCGCTAGAAACGGCGCAGATTTCGTGCCGTAAGTGACCGTACACAGTTGCATCTCCTGCAGTCGATATTGGCGTCTCCAAATAATCTTCTGCAGAGGTTGTTGATCTTCATGGATAAGAATCATCCTGTACATCTTCTCTATGTCGGCTGTTAGTACATATCGGTAGCTACGCCAGTTGATGATTAGCTCCTGGATATCCTTTTGAAGATTCGTTCCTTTTTCCATGAGATCGTTGAGGCTGTGCTTGGTGGTAGTTTTCATAGACGCGTTAAAGACGACTCTCAATTTAGTTGTAGTTGAATCTTCCCTGATGACACCATGGTGAGGCAAGAATGCTTCTAGTTGTTTCTCTGCGCACGGCGTCACTGGTTTCATGTGACCTAGTTCCGTATACTCGTCGATAAATTGTTTGTACTGCAATCCGAAGTTTTCGTTTCGCAACATCTTCTTCTCTAGTTGTAAAAATTGCGAAATAGCTTGTGGTTTAGATATGCCGAGTTTCTCGTTAATTTCAGGTTTCAGGGGCATCTTCACGACGTACCTGCCGTCGCTGAGTCTCTCCGTTGTTTCCTGATAGTGTTTTTCGCAGTAATCTTCCTCGTTAGTTGCGTAGTTGGTGCAGATTTCTTCCGATTCCCAAAATCTCGTTAAATCTTCTAGTTCATTTATCGTAACTAGACAGTGGTAAGTTTTGACATTCCCACACAGGATCCACCCCAGCTTAGTTTGCTGAGCGACTGGTGAGTTGTTGTCGGACTTCAGGACACCGTCGAGTAATATCTCCGAGAAGACGTTTGCTCCCAGTAGTATATCAATCGGCCCCGAAACGTTGAAGTCCGGATCAGCTAGCTTGACGTTATCCAGATGATCCCAAGTTGGTTTATTAAAAGTCGAGTTCGGCAAGTTACTTATCAATCTCTTCATAATAAGTGCCTCTAGTTGAAACTCGTAGTTGTTGTTGTGGATCGATTTGCAATCAAGTTGTAGTTTTCCCTTGCAATTCCCCATAGTAGTTCCGACTCCCGTTATCACAGCGCTCATTTTACGCCGCGGCAGTCGCAATTGCTGAGCTGCATTCTCAGTCATGAGCGTAACTTGTGATCCCTGATCCACAAGCGCCCGCAAAGTAAGGTATGTTCCGTCGCCAGTCTTGACTTGTAGTTGAGCCGTTGCTAATAGTACTTCTCCATTCTCGTTTGTCACGTGAGTTGACACTTGTTGCGATCGGTTTTGGTTTTGCTTGTCACATAACAAGGTATGGTGAGAACCCTTGCAAATCAAACAGTTTTTCGTTGATGTACATTGCTTGTCTCCGTGACTGTACAAACAGTTTTTGCATAAGCGCAGTTTCGCAACAGTTGTTTTTCTTTCGGCAAACTCCATTGCACGAAATTTACTGCAGAACATCAAAACGTGATTAGTTTTGCAGATTGGACAATTTCTGAGCGCCGTATGATAGGTTTTTGTCGCTTTTTCAGTCTTCTTATAGTTCGATGACCCCCGTTCGTAATTATTTTTGTGTGTTGCATGTTGCGAAGACGAAGTTATTGGTTGGTTGTTGTTACGATTTTGCAATGTTTCGAACGCCATAAACTTCATCTCCAGGAATTTTATGAAATCTTCCAGCCCAGGCAGTTCTCGTGGATTTTTCAAGTTTTTCAGGTACTCGCTGTAAGTCGCTGCATCCAATTTTTGTTGAACCAAATGGACAATGAGAGGGTCCCACGTTTCAGTCGCTATCCCGATGTTGCTCAGAGCACTCAGACATTCCAGAGTGGTGTCATGTAGCTTTTTCAGGTTGTAAGCGTTCGGCTGCTGAATAGCTGGTTGGTTCAGGATAGTATTTATGTACGACGTGAAGAGCAGTCTCAAATTGTTATAGCGGTTATTTAACAACTCCCAGCAAGACTCGTAATTTTCTGCACTGACGCTCAGATGCTGCACCAGTCTCTCAGCTTCTCCCTTTAATTTTGTTTTCAAATGCTGCATCTTTTGAGTTTTAGATATCAGCGGATTTGAATGAATAGTCTCGAGAAAAAGATCCTTAAAGGATATCCATTGGTTGTAGTTGCCGCTAAACTCCGGAAGCTCGATCTTGGGCGTAGATTTTTGATAATGCATACTCTCCCAAATCTTCTGTTGTATCTTTCGTCGGTAGTTATCGTAGATTTCTTCCCATTTGGCGTATTCATTATCGTAAGTTTGGTTAGAGCCTCGTAGTAAATTATCAAGTTTCCAATGAATTTTGTCGATCGATTCCCACTTGCTTTTCAGGATGCTGAGATGATCTTCTAAATCCCATTTTTCGGTCATCGTTTCCAAGTTAATTTTTCCCACAGCTCGATGTAATGCGTTGAAGTTACATTGTTGTTGACGGAGTAGTTCGTCCTTCTGAGACGTAGAATTCTCAGTAGTTCTTGGGGGCGGCTGAGGGGTTGATTTTGGAAGCCCAAATGTCCCCAACGAGGACGTTTCTCCGATCTCAACTATCTTAGGAGTGTGTATAGTTGGTTTCGCTTGGCATTGCTGCATTGCTTGCTTCGTTTCTTCATAACTCCGTTTAGTTATTTCGAAGACGTTGTCAACGAAGTAGGTGATGTCCTGGCTTTCCATTGTTTGCAGGATGGCATCATTCTCCAGAAACTCCTTCCAGTGAACCTCTAGAGCAGTTATTCGTTTTGTCAAGTAGTCGGAGGTTTTTCTATCCGCCCCGTCTTTCTTGAAGTTAGTGCAGATTCTTTTTATCTCTTCGAAAGTTCTTTCTTGACGAGCAATGATTTCGTCGAAGTTAGTATCCATGGTTCTCCGTTGACTGCAGAACACACGTCGTTAAAATCCGAAGGCAGTTAGGTAGTTAATCGTAGCGCCGGGCAGTAAGTAGAATCCCGACACACACAGTTAAATCCCGAAGGCAGTTTAGTTGATTGGATTGAAGCTTCTTCTCTCCGCAGTTAGTCGTAGCGCCGGGCAGTAGTATCCCGACGCACGTAGTTGAAATCCCGAAGGCAGTTGATTAATCGGAGTGAAAGTTTTTCTTCCCCGCAGTTAGTCGTAGCACCGGGCAGTAGGTAAGAGTAGAATCCCGACACACGTAGTTAAGTTGAAGTTGACTCGAAGTAGTAGTCCTCTTCGTATCTGAACACGTACAGGGTTGTAAGTCCTGCCGGAGATGTCCAGTAGTTAGTCTGTAGCTTTGTTTGTAGCTCCAGTAGTAGTTGTTCTTCGATGGTCAGGCTTTACAGCTCCAGAATCGAAAGATATCCTTGTAAGATGCACTCACAATCCCCGCCACGGTATTGTGCGTCTTCTCAACTCAACTGGTGATTCCGCTGGTGGAGGCCAGTGAGCCGAAACGCTACCGAAACAACGATAATAAGTGAAACCAAGTATGAATACCTCCCGAAACAAACTCCGTTAAAAATCCTGCGCCGATGTCGTTGTTGTTCGAAGGACCAAAAAGAGATGTATGGGCCACGTAGTGTTTGTGACTCGTACACTCTTCTATGTAGTGGAGTTATGGTATTTAAAAGATGAGCACCAATAGTTGAGATGACTGCTTTATTTGCCTGTCAGTTGGTAACTAACTATAACAGTGAACCTTAGGTATATCATAAGTTTACAAATGCAACCTAGGCTATAAAGTATAGTGACGCGCGCGGAAAGTGTACGTTGTATCGTACATATACCTAGGATAATACCTTACTAAATTGGGAAGGAATTTCAATACAAGTAGAAAAGGCAACATTAGCATGGTATTATTTAGGTTCTTGTAATGATCCTAAAAATAACTTTTTGTTGATTTCATGAAGATAGGATGAGCATCGCCCACTCATATTCTGAGGTATTGTCACGGCGCTGCGGCGGCGGCAAAAACATGTAATCTCGTATTCTAGTAAACTATAATGAGGTATCCCATCCCACTCACATTTAAGTACGCTTTGTTTACAAAATTTTAAATTGCGTTTCATTTTAGTAACATGACAGGACGCTCTGTTTTTAGGGTTCCGTACCCAACGGGTAAGAACGGAACCCTTTTACTAAGACTTCGCTGTCCGTCCGTCCGTCCGTCCGTCCGTCCGTCCGTCTGTCACCAGGCTGTATCTCAAGAACCTAGCTAGCTAGAGAGTTGAAATTTTCACAGATTATGTATTTCTGTTGCCGCTATAACAAAAAATACTAAAAAACAGGATAAAATAAATATTTAAGGGGGCTCCCATACAACAATACCACATACAAACTTATGGATGCACCTGGTTACGTACATGGAGTGTGAAAGTAACCGCACCAATAACTTTGTAAACTATATTTTGCTGTGTAAAATCCAAACTATTCACTCCACACCATCGCTTCCATTGAACGGTGGTACGGAACCCTTCGTACGCGATTTTGACTCGCACTTGACCGGTTTTTTTAGTATTATACCGGTCAAAGGGTAAGACAAAAATGACAAATTCGTTACAAAACCTCTGTTCGACCATCTACCTATTTGACCTATGTGCCATAACAAATGTGTTTAATACAAAAAACAGCATTAGTCGGAATGATTTTAATAGGTCTAACAATATATATACTCCGATTCACATCTCACATCCCACATACTAAGACACCTGCCATTACATAGTACATTTCCTACCAATGAATCATTGCAGATCATTCTATTTATGACAAACACGTCTCTTGAACTGACTCAGAGAGGTAACTAAATAAGGGTTTCTTGGCCACATTTTGACCGTAGTTGGAAATTGCACGGTCAACTACAGACTTCTTATGACTTGGACTTGGAAGGCTTGTCAGCTTGCCGGAACGACAGTGCAAACTTACAATGTAACCAGAACCGATTCCGCCAGCAAAATGACGGCTCAATGACATGACGTGGCGACGACGGTCGTGTATAGGTATTAAGGCGCGTGTATCGGTAAATTTAGCAATTCTTTTTGTTTTGTAGTAATAAAGTTCACACTGAAACATGGCCTTTAAGTTAGTCGCTGCTGAAAAATACTGAGAAAATCGTGATTTTATTGATTTTTCAAAAACCACTGATTATTTTTTTATGTCAACCATACAGTTTCAAGGTAATTTGAAGACGCAAGAACCAGTGAATAATATTAATATATTCTTTTGAATCCCAAAAAATAGCAAGTTGAAGGTGAGAAACATCTATTTAGTTTTTTTTTGTTTGGTTCCCAATGACAAATAATGTTTTCAAACGTATGTTTATACATTGTGTATATCAAATGTGTATACATTGAAGGAAAAGGACTCTTCATAACATATTTTTTTCGGATTTTTTCCGGGACGCGGGATCGATACCTAACGTAACACCCGCAAGTGTCCTTTTCAAGCAAGTATTTAATATAATCCGTAATCTAAAAGAGCCCTTGGGAAATTAATGAATAAAATAAGAAATCATATAAAGGTAACTTTTTAGAGTTAAGCTCGCCTTTGTATATATGTTTTCCACAAATGTAACTTTTTATTTATCTTTGTGCAATAAATAATTATAAATGATTAATTATGAACTTAGTTTATTATTGCTAATTATGGTAATCAAACCAGAAACAGCAGGTTAATCGATAGGTATCTAAAATACAGCAGCAGCAGCATGGCCACGTCCCTGTCAACGGGTCGCAATTTTGTTAGTACAATCTAGGCCCTGTTTAGCCTTTGAAAAATAGCTACTGATACGAAAACTACCGAATTTGATGTTTTAATGGAATATGAGGGCGGGTGTGTAATGTTGGCAGCAAATAATCAAGAAGTTGAACAGTTTCATGACAGAAAGCCAGTTACAGAAACGATCCTTAAAAAGCATGGCTCTTACTTACACGCCTTGACGTTAAGCCCGCTATCGCTTAATAGGGCTTAAAAATTTAAAGATCTTTTCTGTAACTGACTGAGAGTGTGGTAGGGTTTACTGCTACCATATCTAAAATGCATATGCAAGCATAATAAATTAAAATTAGTAATGGGTAGTCATTACTCACGATATAAATATTACCAATATAATAACATTGGTACAAGGGTTATTTATATTGTGAGTAATGCGAAATAACGTTGTGGGTCTACCAGAGAAAAGAATCTTCTAAGGTCTTTGCGGGATTTTTTTGCGCAGAATGGCGTTGAAACGTATGAATTATTTAGATTATAAATCATTACTGAAGTATTTAATACGTAGTAATTTGAAGTTCGAATATAAACCTTTTTTATTCTACTACTATACTTGGCATAGTCTTAGGTATCTCGGAATACAGCGGAGATTTAAAACTAACAATATTTGACTCGTTTTCAATCAAGGTGCTTGATTTCAAAACCGAAAGTCACACTTTCCGTTTCTTTAACAGATATGTCTTGTTTTATGGCGCCACTACTACATATATATGCATGGATATATCTTGCTTGATATTAGACATGGTTGTTGTGTAAATGTAGTTAGTATGTAAGTTGGTCAGCTGCTTACGTAAGTTTGTAATACAATGGCGAGGTCCTTTACAGAATTCCCTATTTTGGTCATAACTACTGTTGTGGTTAACTGATGTTATATAGGCTGTTTCATTTATTCAATTTGTTTTGCACGACCGATGATCAAGAATTTGTTGGTTGGTTTTGGGCTGATTTTCAAGCTATTTTTATAAACATGCCTGAATGCCATGAATAGGCGCTTCTAATTATCTAAACGCCCCGGCTTAAGGTGGGTCCAGACATGTTATTTTGTCCGTAATATACTTTCAGCGTCGCGATCCAAAAAAGCTAGTTTGACGCCCGGATATGCTGCAATCGAGACGCGCCAAACCAAACCAGCTTCTTGGATCGCGACGCTGATACAATACGGAGGTACGTTATGGACCAAAGAACATGTCTGGACCTACCTTTACGTAATTAGAAACGGCTATTCGTTATAAATATGCCATACCAACCATACATGTGGTACACATCTTCACTTGGACTGACAAACTGTACTAAGTAGTTTGAAAATGATTTACAGAAAAATGTTATTACCTTCTTACACATCTACTTCCTGGATACAGTACCTATGTACAGTCTATGTTTGTATACTTGGGCAAAGTAGTAAATAACGATGGCGGAATTAGTATGGCGGATGCTCTGACGATCTATGTGCAGGAATTTCGTCAAAATACAATTTTGCCAATTTTGTTTATTTAAAAGGACACTGTAAAGCATTTTTGAGTGGTATTTAGTGCGTGAATGTTTAAACTAGTGTATATAACTTATTGTGGTAATCTTAGTTACATGATTCTTTCGGAATGTCATGAAATGTGTTTGTTTACAACTTATCTCAAGTATGAAAACACCAACTTTACTTGTAGAACTTAATAAGTTCCAAAAGAGGTAAAAATACCTTAGCTAAGTCGACTAGGCTAGACATAATATTATCAACCTCAAGAAATTAATGCCACCACAAGAGTATACGTTTGAACTAGTGATTAAATTAGCATGTAGATTTTTATTTTCCTTTTAACTGAACTTAGTGGATCAAAATTAGATTGGTTTGATATCAAGTTTCAAAAGTTTTACATATTGTGGTGTACAAACGCTATATCAATAATGGCACGACATGAGTCCTAAAATCACCGTAAGTCTATGGTAATTTTATAAATAAGGAGCATTAATTAAATTTATGTCTATTAAAGAATGTGGGCGAAGGTTGATATTTGAGCAGGTTTCTATTTAAGGTTTGCAGCTAGTTATTTATACATCGAACTAATCGTTTCCACAAAAAATATTAATAACAATGAATAGTTGTCTAGCATGAGGATAGACCGTAACTAAGATTGATCGTGTCACACCTAAGACTCAAGGATAATGTTTACAGCGTGGGAGAGGAGGAAGAGAACATTTAGCATAAGACGAATATGACTGAGATTCAAAGTCGGGAATATCACTCTCGCATAAGTGTTATACTTGGTGGTAAGTAGTACATAATACCTATTCAGTAGTTATCACTGTAGTCGGAGAGTGTATCTCTGACCAACACAGTAAACCAGCTTGAGCTCGAGCCGATACTCTACTCTTAATCTCAGCTTAAGAATCAAGGATCATGTTAAATAACTTGGAAGAGGAGGAGGATAATCTATCCGGTTACTTGTTTTAGGTACTGAGATAATGAATGTGAATTACCTGTCTCTGTGATCGCGCGCGTCGGTCGCGGCGGCGCGTCTCGCACTGCCCTCGTACTTGTGCTCTCGTCCGTAGATGCTGGGCGCGAACGGATCCTCGCCCAAGTAGTAGCGAGTGGGCGCGCCGGGCGGGGCCAACTCGCCACCGTACTGCCGGTAAGTCCTCGACGAGTGTTCAGCTGGAGAAGGCGACCGGGAGTTCCGCCAACGAGCGCGCCGCTCGGCTGAAGCAGATCGAATCTTCCCGACCAACTTCCGTATAGAGTTCCCAATGGCAGAACCCACGGATTTGCGCGCGGGAGACGCCCGCCGGCCACTCTCGGCGGCGAATCGCGTTTTCTGGTGCTGCTTGCGGTCTTGACGCCGTGGCGGCGTGCGGTCTCTATCCGAACTGCCTCGGCGCTCCCGCGGAGGGGAGTAGTCCGGCGGCGGTTCCGCGGCACCCTCATCACGACTGTCACGCGAGCGGCCCGAAGTCTCGTTTCTGGACGAGCTGCGGTACCCGCTGTCGTAGCGGTGCTCCTCGGCGATCCGCTGCTTGTTGAGTCGTTTCCGTTCGGGTGCGACCGGCGGCCGGTAGTCGTCCTCGAGAGAGGGCTCGCGGAAGGAGCGGTCCGCCTCAAGTGGGCGGAAGGGCGAGCCGCGCGGCGGACTGTGCATGGTGGAGGAGGAGACGTAGGCAGAGTCGTCGCGCGAGGGCGGATGCCGGCGCCCCACCGGGGACGAGCGCCCGGCCGGGGACTCGCGCTTGCCGTACACGTGCCGGGGGGACGACCCGTTCAGCCGGTCGTTGCTGCCGAACGGCGACCGCACGGCGGGCGGCGACGGGGATGCGCTGCGCGGTTCCGGCATCCTCGGTTTGCTCGCGCGCCTTTGGGACCAATCCGCGACTCCTTTGAAGTAGCCGCCTGTTTTGGCGGGCACGGGGGCTCGCTCGTCCGACGGTGTTGACGATTTTGTCTTGCGGAGCACCCTGTCCCCGTATACCGGTGGCGGCGGCACGGCGGATGTGGTTTTCCCGTAGTAGCCTTCGTCGTCAGCTGTTTTGGTCTTGACGTAGTAGGCTTCCGGCCGCCGCGCGATCTCATCGGCAATGGAGTCGTGCGAGGAGCGCGACTCGCTGCCAAAGTGGCTCTCGAGCCACTTGGAGGTCTCCTTCTTGCGGGTCTCCTCTTCGATGTCGAAGTCGAGGGGCCGTTTGGAGTCCTTGTCTTGTTCTGTGGACAAAATCACTGGTTTGAGGCACGGAGTATTCGTGGAAAAGTCGTGTAGACAAGCGCGCGCGCGGCGGTCGCTTGGCGGAGTGGAGGCGGCTCGGCGCGAGCGCTGTGGCCGCGTCTTCTTGTTCACACATGGCGTAACCGAACAGTTCAGTCAATACCTTTGCCAAACTACCGAAGGTCAATGTGACTCGAGTCAATAAGACTTTACTTAACCGCTTTACGTCGGTCTAGTGTGACAAACTATTGAATGCAACAAAATGGGTCATTATGGCAAATATTGTGTACATAGTGCTCATTATATTTCTGATGACGTCTGACGCTAAAGTATAGAAAATTATTCTTTTGTTAATTCTTCCAACATAATCAATTCAAATTTAAAATTACTTATTTATGCTCAAATATTACATAAGCTGATACTAATGTGTATAAAACTAAAATTTCACAATTTTTTTCATAACGTGTAGATGCTGAGGATTTCCCTGGGGGAAGCGCCGTCCCCGCACTAAATAAAACTTGTAAAGGTAGCAGGGTTACAGTGTCTCTTTCTTCGACTGTAATTCAAGCTCTTATGTATTAATATTGTATTTTAAGTGTATTATTTATATTGAAAACGTGATATCTATTTATTAATCAATTAATTAAATGAGTATCTATAAACATAAACATAAACATTTTTTGCTTCATAACACATACACTGCTTCTAATGTAAAAGCCTGGGACTTGGGTCATATAAGTGTATGTATGTGTCTGTGTGGCATAATGTAGCCCCATAGCTTTTTCTATATTATCACTTTAACAAACAACATATGACTACCTGTGTTATCAAGGTAAAAGCTATGAGCTACAATGATTGAATTTCATCATGTTTGGAGTGGCGTATGCACACTTTTATGACAGGTTCGACAAGTGTTACAAGTGTTACAACACAGTCGAGGAGACAAGTCCCTCTTCCACTTGAAACTTAATTAGCAGCAGCTATTAAAATATTGCCATGCCATCACTTACGGCGGCATTTCAACGGAAGACTAGGGAAAGATCTTCGAGCAAACTTGTATTGCTTTTACGTAACCCACCAATTATAATTTCCATAACTTCATAGAATCTGTGTTCACGATTATGATCTTACAAGTAACTTGTGTTTCTTTGATAAAAGCATTATGCTCAATTGCTCACATAATTCGTACGGTAGGTACTGAGTGATTTCACAGTTAATCGTCTAATCTAGTCCGTTTCTATATTCATTGATGTGTGAATCCTTTAGCATATTACATATGACTACAGTATCGGTTATACTTATTAGTAGAGTTATTACTGATTGCAAAACCTATATTTATAACTTCCGCTCTTTTCACGCTATTAGGTAAACATATGCGAGTAACACTACTTAGCATTTCCTTCTCTTAGCTTCTCGCTCTTATGTCAATACTTTATCTACATAAAATAGATTTTTGGTCCAATACTTTACAAAGTCATAGAAAAAGTTGTTGCCGTTCGCATTTGCATACAGCTCGCCCTTGTTAAACTAAATTGGATTACTCTTTGCATCCCATACACAGTCTGTGTTCCTGTCTCTCTACTTAATTCAATATTATTTGCTTACAATCCAGATGTATTCGCAGGCAGGCAATTGCCGTTCTTTCCGCTATTAAAAAAAAACTACCCCGTACCCTACCTCTAATAGTTATGCCCGAATCTCCTTTTCATCAATTTTGTGGTATTTTCGTCAATTTCTTGCTTCCTGCTCCCTTAGCACGCCTCGCGCGACTCGCGTCATTCGCGCTTTTTATGACATATTTGTTACATTTTTTAATTTGAACGCGAATATTGAAATTTATACACGATAAAATGGGCTGCTGCGGTGCTGGAAGAATTGTGAAAATGTTCGTTAATTGTATTGAATTTCTGACTAGTGTTCGCATCTGTGTTCCTCTGTCATCCAGTATGAGAACGGGAGTATAATTGTGTATATATTAATAACCTTTTTCTGCGAATGAAGATCATTAAACAAACATAAAAAGTTTAAAACATCTTATCGACCAAGAATCGTCAGTCGCGCGGCCTCACAGCAATTTCTTGGCCGTCGCGTAGGCCCAATGACTTCCCTTATGTGGCTCAAGTAGCTTGAGATGGACAACAACTTAAATTGCCCACTTTATACAATCAACTTAAACAGTTGTATCTTGGTAATCGTATGAAAACAATTGCCTTTCCTTATCTCGTTTGTAGGTTAAGTGAAACTTGGTGACGCATCGGAGTGCAACTTTAAAATTTGTTTCGTGAACTTGTAACCCCTACAGCGGCAGCTCCACAAGTGGCCACTTACAAATAAAAATTAAAATGTGTTTAAATATATTTTTGTATAATTATAAAAATGACAAAAAATATTCAAAATTATTAATAATAACTTCAGAAATCAATAAAATGTCCTTGATGGTCATTGGTCAAACAATTGTCTTCAGAGGAAATAAAAGCCAAATTAACAAACCAAACGCCTAAATCAACCACTTTAGATAATTCCTTTGGAGTCAGATATTCATATTTATATTCATATTCAATTATTGCTAATCCTGTCGTTAGAACTAGGGGCTCCCGTGGAACTAAAGAAGATGCTCCAGGCCAAGAACTACTGGCCGGAGGGTATTGTGTTGTGCACCGACGCTGCAGGGAAGCGAGGCCAAACCGGAAGTTAATCCCTAGCTCGGCTTACATTTTTAATTTTGTGTGTTTATAATGTAATATTTATTATTATTATTATTATTATTATATGTTTTTTTTTAAGTATTTATCTATATGTCATTTGTTACCTGATATAAAAATGAATTATTAATATTTTTTGATTACTTATATGTTTTTTAACAACAAAATGTTATATTTTGATAATGCATTAAAATTATAATATTTATAATGATGGGAAAAATTTTGCAAAATTTTCCGTTTTTTTTTCAGTTTGTATTTTTTTCACGAAAACAAGAGATTTTCGCCACGTTATTCACATATTGATCTATAACATATAATAGAACATAGAAAAAGTCGTGCTTTGTAGGGTAACGTACCGAAGGGCACAGGCCTACATTTAAAACTATGCATACATGTAATCTCTGAAGTTTTATAAACTTACTAAGATGTTTATTATGGTCTAGTTCTGAAATTCTCCACCTGTCTTTTCCCTATTTGTCTTGCTCACCGCAAAGAGGCGATGTCATCAATATATATGTGATTATAAAATGAATGGCGATCCGGTTATCCAATAAAAACTCCTACGTTTTCTAAGAGGAGTTAATAATATGCGTAATACAAACATTGAAACATCGGCACACTATGATAGCATGACGGCCTCTGTGGCGCTGCGGTAGTGGCTATGCCTCCCATGCCAGAGGTCCCGAGTTCGATCCCCGGCTGGGATAAAGAAAAAATAAACAGGTCTTGAAAGTTTACATGTGTGTGTTGTCACTGTTTCTGGCTCCCACGACACAGGGTACT
Source organism: Argyresthia goedartella (assembly GCA_949825045.1). Lineage (NCBI taxonomy): Eukaryota > Metazoa > Arthropoda > Insecta > Lepidoptera > Argyresthiidae > Argyresthia > Argyresthia goedartella. Next base: position 24,427,887 of record OX463812.1, on the reverse strand, counting down.
CTAGTGTGGGGCCAAAAGCAAAGTATGTGCCTATGTATAAATGTTTATGTTTATTATTTTTTTGTGATTAGCTTGCTGGAGGGATTCAAGGGTGTGGAACAGAGACAGTTAAATATAATATTATGTGGAGCCTCCTCAACAATACTCACTCCAATATAAAATAGTATCCATGTCGCAGTTGGTTGGTTAAATCAGACACTTAACTAACTCTCTAGACCTCTAACTAAGACTCTAGACTAGATTAATTAAATGCCGACGGTTAACCAAGTCAACAAATCAAGCATTTTGATTTAAATAATAAATAAATAAAATCGTCGAAACGTTTAACAATCTGTCTTACCGAAAGCCAGCGTGTGGGAAAACAAGATGGCGTCTCAACAACCGCTGATTTGCACAGCTTATATCAGAGCAAAACATTGTGGTAGCTTAGGTGAAGGGTAAAGGGGGTCAGCGATGCAAAGCCCCCTTTATCCTTCGTGTTAGATTGAACATGTAAGAACAACAAAAAATACATAAACTTAAGTACACATAAAAAATATTTATATGTCTTATTGCCTAGGAACGTTTAGACAACTCGTTAAACGTTTCGTTCACTCACTTGTCTGACGGAATTTTAGTGACTAGAGAGTTAGTTAAGTCTGTTTTAACTTCTGTGTCTGATTTAACCAACTAACTGCTACATCCACATCAAAAAAATATCGAGTAAAAGAGTTCTAATAATTTGATCACCTCTCTATTATCATCGTCTCAAACACGGAAGCATTCGAACTGGAAACGGTTGTCATCTAAAAACGATCACCTATCTAGGTACCGACGTGGCAAGCTGTTGTTTAACCCACACAACCTGTTTTAAGACTGACAAATAGCAATTGTTACATATTTTATGCTAATGAAGCACACTAATGCGTTGATGAATACAATCAATCCACCCACTCAACCGTGTTGTGTTTCCATCGATTAAATCTCAATTAAATATCAATAACAACAAAGGTTGTAATCATGCAGTCTACATACCTAGGTATACCGATTAAAAACACGAGTCTGGAAATTGGACAGAGCCAAATAAAAGGTAATCCAATATTTTCTCTGAAGAGTAGGGTAGGTAGTAAGTAATTTTGCTCTAAACTAGTATTCAGGATAACACTGTGGAACTTATGTTAAGTAGCCCCCTTAACAAGTTTTTTTCACTTTAACTATAACAAGGAAGTAATCACCTTACAAAGAAGTAGACCCAAGCACAAAAATATCTATTAGAACCAACCGTGTCAATTCTTTCATATAAAAAAACGGTCAAGTGTGAGTCGGACTTGCGCACCAATGGTTCCGTACCACCTTTCATTAGCAGGGATGGTGTGGAGTGAATAGTTGGGGTTTTACATAGCTGAATGTTGTTCACAATTTAAAAGTTTGTATGTGGTTTGTGAACCACATTCAAACTTCTTTGTTTTTCTGTAGATAAACGAAAAATCTTGGAAATTCCGGGTATGTTTTTTCAGTAATCTTTGGCTTAAGTTCTATAATCTGTATTTTTTTCATAATTTTAGACTTAGTAGTTTCGGAGATAGGGGGGGAATGGTAATTTTTGCACTTTTTTGAACATAATTTCTGAATTTATCAATACTAAAAACAAATATTTTTCAAAAGTTTAAAATAACCCTTTTCAACTATGGCGGCTATCCAATGGCTGCTCAATTCCGTCTCCCGTCGTTTGCCACCCTGTCGGTAAAATAAATTTGAAAACATTATATGTCAATGGGGCCTGATATTTTTTTTCGTTTTGTCATTTTACCCCCTCCACTTTTTGTAGGCAGTATTTTTTCATATCAGACTTGAATTATGTTGCGATTATCAGGATACATATTTTCGCAGAAGATTTTAAGACTCTTATCTCTTATAGTTCCTGAGAAAGGTGCCTGTGACAGACGGACAGACGGACACGCGAGTGATCCTATAAGGGTTCATTTACCTTTTGAGGTACGGAACCCTAAAAACGTCTGTCAGTTACAACGGTCATAGCAAATACACTTTTATCTATGAGGCTTAAGAGCTACTGAGAGGTGGTGCAATGCACCAACGTATGACACGCGAAGTATAGGTGCATTTGCCGCCTCTACCTAGAGTAATGGTCTATGGACATAATAGATCTCGTGATAGGTAAGTTCATTTTCAGTTTTTTTTTTATATATAAAATACTCAATTATTTTCTAGGCCAGTCTTAAATATCTTTAACTGCCTGTATTTAAATAAACCTAGGGTCGGTATGATATGACGTTCACATAACAGTTGATTATCTACTCTGAGTAATTGCAAAGGACATACACAGATTATCCGCGGCGAGGACTTGGTTGTAAACTAAACTATAGACGACCTCTGTGGTGCAGTGGTTGTGGCTCTGCCTGCGCGAGGTTATGCGCGAGGTCCCGGGTTCGATCCCCGGCTGGGTGTAAAAAAAAAAACAGGTCTTGGATGTTTATATGTGTGTGACGTCGATGTTTCTGGTTCCCACGACACAGAGTATCCTAGTGTGGGGCCAGAAGCAATGTATGTGCCTGTATGTAAATGTTTATGTTTATGTTTATAGACGTATTGCATAAAATTAAGTATTGAATACCTGGCTAAATGAATACCTACCTGGCTAAATGAGACTTTATTTGGGAGACTGTTGCTGAGGTCCGCAATTATACAGGGTGTAACAGAAATGGTAGTCATATTTCAGGGGGTTGTTAGGGACAACATTCTAAGTAACTTTTGCTATGAAACCGATTTGATCAGAGCAACTTTGATTTTCTTCATACATTTTGGTCCGGGGATTTGTATAGAGGAAGTGAAAAACAAGTTGCTCTGAACAATTCGGTTTTATAGTGAATGTTGCTTAGAATGATTTCCCTAAGATATGAATACAATTTTCTGTTACACCCTGTATTAAATACTTGGATACCATCACCCTACACGTTCTCCTGGGTAGTGCTAAGAGCAACAAAATCATTCTCAAAACATGAGCACACGTCCAGCAAATAGTTCATTTTCCGTTTCCTAGACGATTTCTGGTGTACAGAATAATTAGTCTAACATGCCCATGTCGGTAAAATTTCAGAGTTAGTCCTATCGTAGTTTATTAACGAAAATCAGTTTTTGCTGGGCGAATGCTTACTCTCAAAACTTTAATTTCCAGGTTCTCGCAAGAAAAACTGACCAAAGTGATGTTTCAAACAAAATAAAATGATAACACTTTTGACACTGGCAAAATTTAACTCGAAAGAGGTTAGCACGCAAATTAAAAGAAGAGGAAGGGGTACTGGCTAAACGTGGAAACTCTGCCACCCGGTATGAGAAAAAGCGTGACGCTATTTTGTAAATGTCATGTGATATATAAAAATGGTGTAGGGTATTCTCGTGTAGTAGATTATTGATAAACAATTTTCCGCTCGACACTTCTTGGCTTTTTGTTTTTTTTTTATCACAAATTAATTAACTGTTTTCAGATTTTTTCTTATTTTTTTTCCTGTTCAAGATACATCTCTGCGCCGAATTTCAAGTTTCCACGACATCTTGATCACTTTCAGCGACTAAAACCGGTACGGGTCGAGCGGTAACGTCAAAGTAAACGTACAGATGTAGTGAATAATCCTTTCCTTTCGTATTTTCTCGGAAATGTTCGTTTTTGTCTTACTACAATTGACATTTGACATTGATAAATAAAGTATGCGATTTATTTGATACCTACACGTAATTTAATAATACAGTAATTCATAGACACATCGGCACCATTCGGGTGTTATCGTTGTTCCGAGTTTTGCCGATAGGAAAGGATTATTCACTACATCACCAGCGTTTGAAATTCATTACGAAGTTCCGTGGGCCGACACGGAACGAATATCATACCAAGGCCGTAGTTATGACAGCATGGTCGCAAAATTCCTCGGCTAAATATGGGGCCGGTGCCGAATGGTACCAAAATGACAGTTCATTCAGTGACAATGGTTCTATATGTCGTTGTTCTTGGACCCATGTAGTTCAAGTCCAACCAAATGTGAATAGAACTGTCGCTGTCTAGACTTCTTCTTTATTTTTAATGGCGGTCCAACAACTGAATTTAGTTAAGCCAATGTCAAGTGTCATCGCTTTTTTATCTTGTTTTTAAAAGCTTCCATCTTCCATCCAAGTTCCACAAATGGCACGCATTTATTGCAGTTGATCGGTTAGGGAAAGATTGACTTAGAACAAGATAATACAATAGTCATTGCTACCGGTACTGGGAATGGTACCGTAAGGGCGCAGAAGACACAAGCAGGCCACGCAGAAAAGAGGTTGCAAAGCGCGTCAAACTAGCACTTCATTCAGAAGACGTCACCTCGGCCTCAGCCTTGCAATTTTTTTCTCTACGGCCCGCGTCGCATAAGCCGCTTATTCTTCAATATCTTCCTGATATTTTATTAATTTCTAACAGTCCGCCATATAAGTAATCAAGAATAAGTTACTTATATCTTTTAATGTTTCTGTTTCTTTGGCACGCACCTATCTCTTATTTACGCTGAAGGTGGCTGTATGGTGTGTGATTGATCAAGGCTTTATCAACTTAATATGTAGTTGAGTTTGAGTCCTAGCTCAGGTCCGAGGTCTAGCTTTGTTCCTACATAATTGCCTGATTAGTTTTACGTTGTACAGTCGACGAAAGGCGCTCTTCCAGTTTTCGACCTTATCGCAATGCAATAAATTCAAAAAATGTAAGTGTAGGTAGGTATCGTGTTTCTGTTGGATTGTATTTAGTTCTACTTACATATGTAGTGGGTGTAAATTAGTTCAGCTTGATCGGTGTTACTTGACGTAAATGGTTGCTTCCTTTTTGTTACCGAGTACTAAAGCAGGTATTTATAGGTAGGTATTGTGTACCTACTGTATATTACGTACACTGGTAAGTGGATCGAGATCTCTAGAACGGCGATGGGATGGCAACCTGTCATGCAAAAGGAGTGTAAACATAATGGTTCATTAAGTAATTCAGTGCCTCTACCACCCCGTAAGAGAAATGGACATCAAGTCGATCTTAGGCTAGTATGCAAGTAAATAAGTGTGCATGTGTTGATGTTCAAAGCTTTAAATCAAAACCTCGGAAAATCGGCAGAATAATAATAATAATATCACTACTGCCATCTGGTATCAAGTAGCGGAACTAACTTAGTTATAAATCTTACCGGCATGACGAAGACGGCGCTGGCGTCGCATTCGCACCGATAAACTGTCCCAATCCTCGTCCATATTTGGCTGCCCTTCCCTTTCAGCTGTGACAAAAATAAGCATGAATATATATGACAGAAAAAGCTAGAAAATAATTGATGGCAACGATTGCAGACTACGCGTGTTTTTTTTAAAGAATTATTTGGTTTGCTACTAGGTTCTTGTAGAACACCCACTAGTCCGCTAATATGTCACTTATGTTGCCAAAATTTATTTTATAACTTGCGTATCTAAGTTATATATAACATTTTATTATTCAAGATTGCACGTTTTTCTAACTAGGTGGCGCCACGTGCACCTAGAAGTCATCAGAACGTTTTCAACAAGGAAAAAGATGTGAGATTTTGTATTACAGTCTTCATTGTGTTTCCAGTAATCAACAAAATAAGTCTTTATTTTATTTTATTATAAAGTCCACACGCTATCACTTCAGTGGTGCAATTGTGGTTAATCCTCTTGCGTTTCTCCTTACCGTGCCACTCCAAGATCTGGTACCCTTGTGTGACCCTACAGCTCTAAAACTACCTTCTTCGGTGTGTCCTGGACTGCATGTGCGTGGCTACACGTCTCCCGCCCAGCACCACGTCAATGGTGCGGTTGTGATTAATCCTCTTGCGTTTCTCCAAACCATTCCACTCTTAGACCTGGAATCCTTGTGTGACCTTATAGCTCTGGACCTACCTTCCTCGGTGCGTGTCCTGGACTGCAGGTGCGTGGCCACACGTCTCCCGCCCGCCATCATGTCGGTCGTGCGTTCGTGGTCGACCCTCGTGCGCTTCTCGCGGCCGCTTCTCTCTTGGACCAGACTCTTGTCGCTGGCTAGGGAGCGGACCTGTTGACGAAGGTGCCTACATTTAATAGTGCTACCTTGGTTTAACTTAGGGGTCCCCAACCGATAGGGCGCGCCCCCGAAGGGGGGCACGGGGTGATCCAAAAGCAAGTGTGGTGAGCGGCTCCAGAACTGGATCTAACTAATCAAATTAATAATGTCATGCCGCGGACAATTCGAGGGTGGCTTGCACTGCCCATCATAGCAGATTTATTTGCTTACTATTTGTTGCAATGCTAACATTATCAAATTTCATTATTTCTTAACACGTCTTATTAGCAACTCATTGCTCGACTTGGTAACCATGTGAAATTTCAGGGGCGGCTCGTGTGCATCTTTGCAAGCTCGGGATGCTGGCTTTGCTTTCCTTTACTTTCACAGCGCTCCATTTTGGTCCCTTTTACTAGCGGATTATGAATGGTTTTTAAGTTCACCTACAAGGGGGCCCGGTATTACAGCAGAGCGTTGGTATGATTGGTAAAAAAGGTTAAGAACCTGGTTTACCTAATTTATAAAATACAAATGGCATAAATATGTAGTATTCTTATAACGAAAAATATTTTCTTTTAATAATTCATTTATTATTCTTCAGTGTCCGCAATCTTTTTTTTTATAAGTTATGTGTTACAGGCACCATGTCCTACATTGCTTGGCCTGGAATACTCTGTGACGTAGGAACCGAATCAGTGACGTAACAGTCATACGTTATCCAAGCCCCGAGGGTTATTAATTCACGTTGTCGCCAGTGAGAAGTTTACAAAATTTTCTAAGCATTCGATGTTGTGCAGAAACTAGAAAAATTCTTTTCGAAAGGTAATCCCAGGTGGTATGAACAGTATTATAGTATCTGTGTATGAACTATGATGAAGGGGCGGATGTGCTGTCATCATCATTAGGTGTGCTGTCATCATCATTATCACCATCTTAGAGTTACCGCCCACTATAGCACATAATGAGCATCTTTCTCTTGTTGAATGATTGATAAACGATAATAAAGTAGCATCTCGCCAATTCTTGCCTTTTCCTTGAGGCATGACAGATGCACAGAGTGGCACTCACATTTCAATCATTCAACAGCAAAACAACAGTAATACCTTTTCTTTCTATCATTACTCTGGTAATACCAATCATTTACATGCAAATTTGGTATTTGCATGTCAAAAAGCAGTACTGATAGAATCAATTAGTACCGCTATTTGGCAATAGATGGCGGTATACATCACGACGGTAAAGTCAAATCAGTTAATCCCTTTTATCAACAACAACAACAAAATACCTTGGACACTATTGACACACATTGATCTAGCCCCAAACTAGGATTCCCTGTATCTTGGGTACTAGACAACGATACACATACTTATATAGATAAATATTATACTTAGGTAGATAAGCAACCATGACTAGGGTACAAACATCCGTTCTCATCAAACAAATATTTGCCCCCACCATCATATTATGTTATTTGAATTATAACTATACTTATACCTTATAATTATAATTATGCCTGTGTAACATTTTATTTTGTATTTTTTTCTATAGTTAGAATAGTTTTATTTAAAACAACATCTTTAATACTCATGTAGCTCATAATGATCCTACAGCAAAAACTTTTACATCATAATTACTCCAAAAATTAATTAGGGTAGGTAATTAATATTCTTAAGAGTTTCCAAGATACGAGCAAAAAACTCAAATATGGGACCTTTCCCCCACTCTCCCAGCGGCAGCTCGCCACTTACCCTCGAGGACTTTCAGTATGTTTATCAGGACATCTCTAGGAATAACTGAACCAAACTGGTTCAAAACTATCGGAATTATTTCCTATGAACAACGATTTTTGGCTAATCTGCTTAGGCTAGTAATACTTTTGTGTTTACTTAATTCTAGTGCATTCGTTGACGAATAGGTCATTGTAGTGTCCTTTTTGCCCCACACACAATCTATCGCCATTGCAACCTAAATACTGAATATTATTAATAAATTATGTCTATGTCTACTCGCCGCTATTATACCTCATTCCTACCTCTTCATTGAGGGAGACTCAAGCCCATAGAAAATATGAAATTCCCTAAAATCACCGCGCGCAACGCTAAGAAAATGTATGGCGATTTGACATTAGATAACGAAAAGTAACGTTATGCCCTCACCTCGTCCCCCGCTTCCTGGTCCCCCTGATGCTCCTGCTCCTTGGTGTGGCGTCGCTCGGTCACTATCGTGCCATCTGGCCGGAGAGCACGGAGCTCCCTCTGTCGAACAAGAGTGTAGGGAGTGTCAAAATGGATTCTTCTGTTGGAAGAAAATTTGCAGTCGGGGATTAGGAGATACATAGGTATTTTTACTAATTTTACATGCCTACAGGCACATACGAGGAGACCCTATGGTGTCGTGGATACCAAATACAATTACAAGTAAGGGTGACATTTAATAAGCTGTCCATATTTTGAAGAATGATTGTAGAAACAACTTTCCCCAAGAGACATATGGTCGCAAACGCAAAAATTGTTTGGGTCTCCATAGCAACTTGTAATCAGCTGATCGAGTCAGTGGAATGAGTGTCCAAAAATTTCATTTGCACCATTTACAATGTCACCTGTACCTATATAAACAACTAGGATGGTGATTTTCACCGAGATATAAGTCAGACTGTAAGGTGTAAAGACGGGTCAGTCAAAGGTCGTCCCGACACTCTGGTTACCTATCGTTCCTAATTCATGCGTCATACAGACTTGGTACTGCCACCGCGAAACCTGGCTAACCACGATTATACCTCAGTATGTTGCTAGTCACAATCACTCCCGTAAGTCGAGGCGACGATGCCAGCCACTTGTCAAGCCTCCGATTGTTCACGGGCACCGCCACATTTCATTATACCGTTCATTGTCTTATTACAATTCTCTCAGCTCATCTAACGATGTCACGGCATGATAACTCTAGTTTTTCTGGCGTGGCCTGAGCTAAGTGAATTTGGATCTAGTTTCATTTTATCATTGTTGTATATTTGAATTTGTTCTCATTATTTACATTTTTGTCGCGTGTCTCTTGGGATTGTTTGATGGAGATGGGCTGCATCAGGAAGTCTTGTTTTGCCGTCATTTACATGTATCGGATAGTCTCTCGTCAGTTGTAGTAGTTAAGTAATCTAATGAAAAAGCGATCGCATTCTACATTCCATTGTAATACAGCAGCGTGATTGTCGTACGACAACTTTTAATGCTTATATTGTTATTTTGTGTAATATTTTAGAATACTTTGCCTCAAGTAGGTACTGAGTCAGGCTCATTCTGGAGGCGTCACAACTAAACTTATAAAAAATAGCCAAGTTAAAAACTTAAAACACCCTTATCAACTACTCAATGCGACGAAACTCAGCAGGATTGCGTTTCACGGAGTTCCTGTGGCTACCATCCAGTTCCGTCATCAGAACAGCTCGATACCCTCACTACTAAGAGCAATGTATTTGTCACGTTAAAACAAATCAAACGTGTCCAAACTCGAGGGGTTACTAGTAGCCGATGAAGAGTTCCACTATCCACCTTCAGGTTCCATCATCAGATTAGTTCGATCACTAATCCATCAACTACTCATTGAGACGATTCTTATAAGCCCAAATCCGCTAGGATTGCGTTATTTTATTACAGAGTTCCTGTGACCACCATCAGGCTCCATTATCAGATCAGCTCGATGGTATGATAATATTGCATTGTCACAGAACTTACATAATTATTCAAAATTTTTGCTCAATCGGAAATCCCGGTTTCCTATTGAGTGGGTAAATTTAACATGGAAGATTCCTTTACATAGTTACAGGTGAAGCTAATATAAGGGTGATAAAAACGAGGTTCGAAAAGAACCTAGAAACTAGATAAGGGTTGTCGGATTCAAGCCTTCAGCTTCGTAGTTAGTTTTGACGCTTCAGAATCATCGGAGCTGATGCTTACCGTATCATCAGTGTCCACATAGGTCTTGTAAGCCACGGTGTCCTTCACCACCCGCGGCCCGCCCGGCACGAGAGCCAGCTGGTTCTCCGTCTGCGTCCTCAGAGCATCGCGAATGTCGTCCTCGCTCGTCTCGTTTACTGCTGCGATCAGTGCCTGTAACAAGTATATACTAAACTTTAGTTTATTTTGTATTGAACTTCAGGCAGGAGATGCGTTATCCAATGCCGATGCTGAGCTTGTGCCAATGAGAGCAGTAATGTATCCTAGTGCATTGCGCATGGGAATGGAGGGTTGTGTTATCCTGACGTCAGGTATATGGCGCCAGTCTTCTGAGGATCGAACTATACTTAGAGAGATTAATAGCTGCGCCCCTCGGTGTTACAACACAAAACGCCGTGCTGATAGGTGACTGATATAATTATCTGCATGTAATTCTGACAATAGGAATTTAAGTCGTTTTTGAAAAATTTACTAATCACAATACGATTATTGTACACCACCTGTCTTTTATTGCGACTTTGCTTGTTTATGCGTGATATGATGTCAGACTTACATGACAGTACAGCCTCGTGCTGCTCTTAGTTAACGGCCCGGGGTGTGTGACTAGGTGCCTAATTTAATCAAAGGACAAAAGTAACAATGCTCATGCCTCCCGCACACCTCCGCACAGCAGTCACAATGAACGGTATTTATATTAGCAACACTTGTTACATTGTCCGTACTACGCCGCTAAGTTCTTGGCATCCGCGAGGAATACGTTTCCCCTCCCTCTCTCGCTCGCTCCCGTCCTCGGCGCGTCAGTAGGACAGTGACGGAGGCTATGACATCATAATTTCGAGGTGCCAAGTTAACTTTGGCGTGTGCTGACAGCAGCTCTGTTATTATGAGGAGGGTTGCCGGAAGATGACAAAGTGTCGGTTGTAAGTTACTTGTAAGACACTCTTAATAGTTGTCGAGATAATAGTTCATAGTTCATACAGTGGTTCCCATAGCATTTTCTCCAAGTGCTTTTCTACAACTCAGTATTAACTCAGAATAAATGCTTCAACTTATATGCGTATACTTCAATACTCCACTGCAAGATAAAAAGGCAACCTTTTTGGCGAATCCCTTCAACGATTATTCACCTTCTACAGAAATACTTTTTTCAATGGGATGTCAAAATTATATCTGTTCACAAAACAAATAATCAATAAATTATCATACCTACCTACAAAACACAAAAAATAAAAATAAAACACCTAAATAAAACCAACGAAAAATGTCAAGAGTAAGGTCGCAATTTTACAAGAAAGCTGCTGATTATTGGGCCAACGTTCCAGCTACGATTGATGGTGTACTCGGGGGCTATGAGCACATCTCTAATATAGATATCGAAGGATCCGATGCGTTCTTGCAATATATACTCCATCTACCAGCAGCGCCATCAACGAAACAAGTTCTGGACTGCGGCGCGGGCATCGGAAGGGTCAGTAAATACCTCCTAATGCCAGCCTTTGACAAAGTAGACCTAGTCGATCTGGACGAAAAGTTTCTAGCCAAAGCGAAAGAGGAACTCGATGGAAACGATAAACTGGGAACGATTTACAAAAAGGGCCTTCAAAACTTCTATCCGGAAAAGAGCTACGATTTAATTTGGTGCCAATGGGTGCTAGGCCACTTGAAGGACTACGATTTATTGTACTTCCTCAAGAGATGCTCGGAGTCTCTGTCTAAGAATGGAGTGATAGTCGTCAAAGAGAACATTACTCAATCAGGCGAAATGGAATATGACGAAGAAGATTCTTCTGTGATCCGCCCATACGTACTCATGAGGAAGATATTCGAGGAAGCCGATCTTGAAGTGATAAAAGAGTGCGTGCAGACTGACTTTCCTGATGATATCTACCCCGTTCACATGTTTGCACTGGTTCCTTCCAAAGTGTGATCAAATCTCAACTGTTTTCCTTGTGACTTTGATGGAAACAGGTCGTGGTGTGAGCTCGTGACGGCGTCATTTCACAAATCAAACGGTCGGACATGACTTTGTATTTGTGAATTTTGCAAGTGCATTACCGACTCGTCTCATTGCTATTATGAAAGGATTGCGTCATAGTCCTGAGCTTTGTCATTTCGGTTCGCTTGAATACTGAACAGGTTTTGCAAAATACTCTGTAGAGCAAAAACCTATTGGGAAATAAGTACAGTATTGTTAGAGTACAAATACTAGGTCGGTTACACAAATATGTAGCTGATATTTGAAATCAAAAAGGCAGATATTCTGACACCAATATAATAATAATGATAATAATACCTTGGACACTATTTACACACATTCATCTAGCCCCAAACTAGGATTCCCTGAAGATTGGGTAGTAGAAAACGATACAGATACTTAAATAGATAAATATTATACTTAGATAGATAAACAACCATGATTAGGGTACAGACATCCGTTCTCATCAAACAAATATTTGCCCCCACCGGGACTCGAACCCGGGACCCTTGGCTTCGCAGGCAGGGTCACTGCCGAGCTCCTACATAATTACGGGATAGTTCTCCTTTGAGGCTTTTAATTGGCTTCATATAAAGGTAGTCCGGCCGGTCCGGTATTATGACTAGTAATTCTTCTATTACTTTTGTTTTTACTGAGACAATGGTAATTTTGCATTAGATTTTGTGCCCCACTTCGGGATGGGCGCCTAATAGCATCTTCAATCTCCGCAACAGTAAATCTCGCTGCTGTTGGAATTTCAATTGAAAATAAGCTCGGTCGTATAATGTAGTATCCGAGTATGTCGATAATTAGCTGTCGCTGTGAGGCATTTTCACTAAGTATAGTTAGTGATAGACATCGAAAACAGGCTCCGATATTAGAGCAAGGGTACAACGCGGATAACACTTAGCGTAATTATTGAGATTCGAGTAAATTATTTACACTGTTAAATTTAATTTAATTTAAATGTAAGCGGAACCTATTTAATACATTTAATTGGTCCCACCTGCATTTTAATTTAATTTAATTGAACACTGTATACATACTGTAATAATTTTATGGAATCTCAATAATTACGGTACGTCTTATCTGCTTGTTTTTTCTTTTTAGTGTAATGCAGTCAGGTTTTATATATTTTTTTTTCAATTCATTTATATTCTACCCTTTAGTACAAAACACGAAAAATCTGTATCTGCTTAGTTTCAAACTAATGTGTAATATTTATAGCTTATGCAAGATATTATATATATATTTATTTCTATACTCGCCTTTTAAAGACCTTTATTTTCATACCCTCCTCTCTAGGGTCTTGAAAAAATTGTTTAACCCGCACATTAAAGCACCTAAAATCCACCATTTTGTTTTTTATTTAACGTACCAGACACTTGTGCCATCAAGACGAATCTAATAACGTATTTATTACGTATTTATCAAAATCGGTGGAACAGTTGAGGATAGTAACGAGCGGACAGAGGAACAGACATACATTCAAATATACATACAAGTCAACACATAACCCTCCTCTTTTGTGCTTCGCCACAGTCGGGTAAAAAGTAAAAAGGTGAGCATATCTTCAACAAGAGGCATCTTTCAGAAAACCACAGATGACACAGCTGTTAGACAACTGAGGCGTAAAACCATGTGTAGGTCAATAAACAATAAGTACGTATTTTCCATGAAAATTCGAGAATCTGATTTAGTTTTTGAAAAGTTCAGTAATTCTGCATTTGCAGAAATATCGTAGGAGCAGTGTAGAAGCCGGCGCGTCGCGGTTTCGCCCAGCGATGGACGTTTACTGTTAGATTTTCAACAAATTGATGTGGCTGGTGGATCGAGACGTGGATTGCTTTAATGTCTTGCATTTGAATAGAATTATCCAAATACTCAACCCCATAGGGATCACTAGGCCTTGATTCTTACTTTAGAGCTTTACTAGAGAGCAGCAGATATAAATACGATATTTTTCTTACAAAAAAGGGCGATCAGGGCGATATATCAATTAGATGCTAGAGAATCATTAAGAGAAAAATTCTAAGAAATTAATATACTTACGGTTACCTGTCAATATATATACGAGAATATCATGCATGTAAGAAAAAACATAGCTTTATTTAAAATTGTTGGTGATAGCCATACAATTAACACTAGAAATAAAAATAGGTTAGCACTACCATTATTTAGACTAAGTAAAGTAGGCACATCATTCATGGGGAACTGTATTCGCTTCTACAATAAAATTCCACAGGAATCATTGAGCCTTCCTGAAAAGAGGTTCAAAAACTATGTTAAAAATGAGCTGATAAGAAAGTCCTATTATAGTATTAAGGAATACTTAGATGACAAAACTGCATGGTCCATACCATCTCAGCGCACAGAAATTCGACGAGGGGCGATGGATCAAGTCTATCACTCGCCGGCGAATTTCCTTAGACCGAAACCAGCACCTGTTGTAAAGTCACTTTTAAAAAAAAAAGGTATGGGGGAGTTTCTTGCCGTTTCTTCTTAACCCCGAGGCCCACCTTCCGAAACGGTGGTCTTTTTTATATAAAAAAAAATTTACTTGTAGTTTTAAGTAAGTATAATTTTGACGTTGAATAAGATAATTTATTTATTTATATTCAATAAAAAAAATGACTCTGACTCTGACTCTGCCCTGGCTTTAGAAAGGATTTTAGGACGCTGAATATCCAGTTCACACCTCTGTGGCCTTTATCACCAACCTGTTTTCCAATACCGATGGACATCGAAAAAAGGCAATACCTTTAGATATAATTAAGAAGATAAATTCATGGGATATTAACATTAATGCTAAGCCAGTTCTTCAGTTATGCAGTTTTGATAACTAATATCATCCGAAGCTTCTCCAAAAAACAATTAAACATATCGACACGCCTTTTTCTATTCGGTATACGGGGTTCTTTAGGTCCATTTCGACAACTTCCCAATCTTATTCAAAAAGTTCCCAGTTCTACAACATCCCAAATTGACCACTTTTCAATTGGAAAACTTCCCATACCGACAACTTCGCAATTAGACAAATTCCCATATTGTCAACTTCTCAATTTGACCAAATTTTACTTACATCTTACTTTTGTAACTCGCGGGCGGGCGATGCTGCTAATTTATACAATTTTATAATTATGGCTTTTGATTAAAATTAGTTTTTGTCAACTATTCTCTACTGCTCGAAGTAGTTAACGTTTGTTTCAGGGTTAAAGTAGAGAAAGGTTAAATGGATATTCGCCCTTGAGTCACAGCCCAAATGTTGACGATATGGGAAGTGGTCGAAATATGAAGTGGTTGAATTGGGAAGTTGGCGAATTACTGTACGCGTAAACAATACGGAGAGCGGACGAGCTCCTACATGATTCCGCGCGTAATCAATAACCTGCCTACGCAAATCAGGAACTCGATCACGTAAACAAATACAAACTGAAAACATACTTTCTCTCAAAATTTTAAGGGTTGAATACTACGTGAGCACTGCACTACCTTTTTTAAACTTTAATTGAATATAGCTGACTTCTACACTAATTTAGATATAGCCATAAATAAATACTTTAAAATGAGTAGTTTACACCACACACAAACCTCAGTGGTTTAAGTGGTGTTCAAGCATGTAACTCTGTTATCTTTAATCTGCCATTAATTAAATAAATAAAATTGGGAAGTTGTCAATATGGGATGTTGTCGAACCGGGAATTGTCGAATTGGGAACTTGTCTATATGGGAACATGTCATTATGCATTTCTCATGATGAGAAGTTGTCAAATTAACAGTACGGGTACTAACTGCAGGTACGGGCTAATAGGTTCAAAGTTGTAGACACGTTTACCAATGTATTCAACACTCCTCGCCAAAGTTACTTAAAGCATCCCATAATCATAAATGACTGTAAATATCTCCTCTAGACTATTTCTCGCAGGCAAGATTTTAGCATCATATCTAAGATGGCTGCGAGTAAGGTATTAAAACAGTAATCACCGTTAACAAGTTATACTGTTATGCCGCTAGTAATTTGCAGTGTTATCTCAGTCACAACATTGCTGCTAGAATGCTGCATAGCACAACGGCAGATAGGCGTGTTTCATAAGAATTACTAAAAGGTTGTGTTTTATTAAAAACTTTTTTTTTAAAGAGAGTATTTTCGTCTCATATAGCTGATTTCTAACGTCATGGTTCCCAACAACCCCATTTAAAATTTTGCAATCTTGATTTAATTGTACTTCATTAGAACTTAACACAGAAAAGTACCACGTTAAATATTCAGTACTTTAAGATTGAATTGGAGGCAGCTGGATAGCATCTTTCTAGCAACCACATTATCTACTGTTTTGTACTTTAAAGGCATGTATGAATAATATTTGTACTTAATAAGTACTGACAAAAAATGCGTACTTCAATTTATCAATAATTTAATCACGTATTCAAAAATACCAAATTTTACTTGGGGTTGCTGGGAAACACGAAGTGATTAATATTGATGAATAAATGACCCTGAAACATCTGTGGATATTCTAAAATTATTAAAAAAATATCTAATGTACATATTATGTGGCCGGATAATAAGTAGCAAACTCAGAACAAACATTTCTTTATTACTGAAGATATTAACAAATACTGGGTCGGGCCATAAGTTTTGACACATGCCTCAAACTTCGAATTTAGAACGCGAATCAAAAAAAAAAGATATGGGCGTTCGAAATACGAATATTTTAATAATCTAAATTCATAGGTTTTCTATAACTTTCCGCCGTAATTGCAATTGCATCGCTGCGGTCGCGCGCTAACTGAGATTTTCGAACTGCTGAAAAATAATATAACATTGAGGTTCGTTTATCGTACTATCAAATGATTCAGGGAACATTTGAGATTAGAAGATAAGCAGAGGAGTAGTCGTCCTCGTAATGTTCGTACTCCAGCAGTGATCAAAGCAGTGAAGGCGCGAATATAAAGAAATCCCGTTTGGAAGCAAAAACTGATAGCTCTCCAGATGAGGTTAAGTAGAACTACAGTTAAAAGGATATTTAATGAAGATCTTGGACTATGAGCTTAGCGAAAAAAACCTGCACATTTGCTTAACTAACGACTGAAGAAAATCAGGCTCGATAGATCCCGAGTTTGCTAAAGCGATACGTGGGAAAATATACCACGAAATCCTTTTTTCGGGCGAAAATAATTTTTAATGTCGAGGAAAGTAATAAACAAACAGAATGATAGAGTGTATACGCATGACAGTAGAAAAGCGAGCAGATGTATCACACATGTTCAGCGTAGTCACAATCCTTCGTCATTCATGGTTTGGCTTGGAGTTTCCTATTTAGGCCCAAACGGGTATTTTTGTGAAAAAGGAATTAATACAAGTGCTCGTCTACCAAAAGACAGTCCTAACAAACCTCGTGGAACCTCTTTCACAGACAATGTTCAAAAACAGACACTGGGTATTCCAGCAGGACTCTGCACCAGCTCATAAGGCAAAAAGCTCTCAAAATTCGCTCTCCTCCCGTGGAATCGACTTTATCAGACACGAAGACTGGCCCTCCTTGAGTCCAGAGCTGAATCCATTGGATTATAAAATATGACAGTACTTAGACGAGAAGTTCTGCGCTAAGCCGCATTGCAATTTGGAGCCCCTAAAATCATCCCTGATTAAAGGAGTGGCAAATATTGACATGGATGTCGTACGTGCATCTATCAATAACTGGCTGCGCAGATTGAAGGCTTGTATCGAAAATAGGGGAGGTCGTTTTGAATTGTTTAAATCTGTATTTTGTAAACTTTCTTTCGATATATTAATGTTTGTATATCGGAGCGTTTTGTGTCATTTATTTCATTAATTGTATCTGACAAAACTTATGGCCCGGTATTTAGCAAACGTAATTTTTTGTCTCACCTCAGCATTGGACTACTGTGGGAGAGGAAGGGTGAAAAAACACCTACAGATTGATTTCTAGATCTCTTTTAAAAATTAATTATGTTTAACTAATACAGTTCTTACAATATTAATTAATATAAATTAAAAGCAGGAATAAATAAATTTCAAAATGATTAACAGCGGGCACTACATTGAGTTGAATAACTCTATACAGTCCCGTCATCTAAGTAATCTTGAACATTATAATATCCCTTTTTAGACAAAAGTTACTTTTACATGGTTTTTTAATTTCTCAAATAGCAATTTCAAAATCTCCTGAGGTATCTTTTTGTAGTAGAGAATGCTGACCCTCGAAATAATTGCTAATATTCGCGAGTCTAAGCCGGATTGCAACTAGTCTGTGGTCAATTCTTAGGTTAACATTACAGCAATCGCTATATTTGGAAAATGTTGTAAGGTTCTTGCGTACATACATTATATTTTCGAAAATAAACTGACCAGCTACAGTTAGTATGTCAATTTCTTAAGAAGAGCGTTTAAAATTATGAATTGCTTTGATAGCTCTTTTCTGTCATATAAAAATAGTTTTTTAGTAAGCCGCAGAACTTAATCTACCAGCTAATGTATCTATGTGGGGTCCCCTCTGCAATTTGCTAGCAATGGTTATTCCAAGAAACTTCGTATTCAGATTTGACGCCGATGACTTGAATTATATTTCTTAGGTATGATCTTAGTAGATCCAACGCTTTACTTCTAATTCCGGAATGATTTGATCAACACAATCAAACGCCTCCGACAGATGGCAAAAAAAAACCGATAGCATTCTGTGCGGCCTCCCAAGCAGAATAAATATGAGATATAAGGGTAATACCTGCATCCGTAGTCGATTTACCCCTAGTGAAACCGTATTGTTTGGCGTGGAGTTGTTTTGTACGGTTGAAGTGTGAGAGCATTTGATTAAGTATCTTGCAAATATTTTACTCAATGCTGGAAGAACAGATATTGGTCTGAAATTTGAAGGATCTCCCTTGTCTCCCGATTTGAACTGAGGTTGATACCTCGGTAAACTGATGTTTACTGTGTTTCACGAGGTCTGGGAAAACTCCATCGTCAACACATTTATTGTATATATAAGTTAAGTGTGGTGCTATAACTAGAATGAGTGAACCAATAACTTTGATTGATATACCTTACAGAACTTCAGTATTTTTAAGTTAAGTAATCTAAATGTTTTACGATGTCCTGGAGTTATAAATGATGAAATTTAAAATCTAAATTACTGACGCGACGCTATTGCTGTTTTTTAACAAAGTCTATGCTTCATAAGGAGATGAATTTAGACGCTCTGTTGTGAGTAAGATTACTTTGGTAAAGAATGTTTCGAAAAATCGAGCTGCCTCAGCGTTGGATTAAACAACATTATCACCTATCTTTAAGCAGAAATCATTGTCCCTAGGTATAAATTAGCCATTTTCACGGTTTTTCATTTGTTTTGTCCGTTTTCATTCTATTATTTTAATTTTCTATTAATATATAGTTCTACAAACCAACTTAATGTTTTGGAATATTTTTAATTTAGACATGAAATGTTCTATTAAAGTTATAGGTTTCTTTTTCATAAAGGTCATACAAGATAACTCTACTTTTACGAATTCCAAAAGTTGCCCAGTCATTAAATATAGATTTACCGTTATTGTCACTGACCTTCTTTTATTTAAAAACTTTATTCAATTCTCTTTTAATAATGCTACTGAAGTCTGAATAGATTTTGTTCGGATTCTGTACATTAAAATCCGGTACTGATAAATTTAAATCTAAGTTATTTGTATACTTCTGTAGTCTATGGGAAGTAATAGGCCTTTAAAATGATAGATCAGTCTGCCACGTAGCAATATGACTCAAAGTAGGATACCAAACTTGAACATATAAATCATGAATATTTTGCAGTAGGTTTCTTTTTCTGGATGGAAATAGCTATAAGTATTTATTATAATGACTAATCGTGGCTACTCTTACTGGGAAACAGCGTGAAGGTGTACTCAACTCACCTACTAGAAAGCTAAGACGATGTTGTCAAGTTGAAAATGATATCGGCATCACGTATGTAAACGTGACTAGTAAAGGGGACGATGACATGAAGATGTGTTTTTGCACAACCTAAAGATTGACATCTTCCATCTCCAAGGAAATCTCGTTCTTTTGAGGTACCGTTCTATGCATAATTTTTCGTCTTTAGTTCTAATGCTGGCCCTGCTGATTAAGCCAAGTGCAACTTAATCTGTAGCAATAGTATATTGTTTCCTGTTGAATCTACATCTTAATTGATGCAACGTTTATGACACGCAGAAAATGGGTTCCCTATATGACTTCGAAAACAATTTGTTCTATTTTCAATTCACCGTACACCATTGATCGATTTCTTAGTTGGACGTTGCTTTATGCTTTTTACGAAGCCTTAATCAACCGGTATATTGGTTTTTCATCGAAAAACCAATATACACGTTACATCGGTTAAAAGAGCATCGGCATCGGCAGGAATAAACATCATCCAACTGAGCAATCGAGCAATGGTGTTCAGTGAAATGAAAATCGATAAAATGACTTTCGAAGTCACGTAGGGAACACGCTGAATATACCTTCTAACATAAGATAAACTGCCACTTCGCGTATAACAAATTACTAAAGTATTATTGCTATGAATTTAAGTACAATCCAAGTTTGTGTATATTACTTTGGAATATTGTATTGATGGCAAAAAGTAGGCATATTTACAGTTACTTCGATAGTAAGTATATATTTGTTTTTTTAGCCCAAGGGGCACAGCCCCATTCACAATCCTTTCTCTTATCTGTATCAAAGCTGAAAATTGTTATCATGAGCTACCGTTTCAATTTAATAACACGGCAAAGTAAAAGGCAGTTATCCAGGGCGTCTGTGAACCGGTCCTTCGGTGCATTGGCCCTGCGCAGGAGTCGAATATTTTGCCGAATTCCAGAGAGTTCGGTAGCCACGCTCGCTATGTAGAAAATCCCACGGAATTAAGACATTTACTAGATATTTAAGTTCTTGGTAGCTATACTTTTCATGCTTTGCTTTTTTGAACCTTTTGGCCCTGTGTTTTAATTTTCGGAAACAAAAAATATACTTTTGAAAGCTCTTAATTTCTATTCATATCTCTAAACACGATTTTAAGAAATCTTTTTTTAAAACATTCATATTTGTATTTCTATATCGACTGGTTTTCCTAAGATTTCGCCTAATGTCTGTGACCGAATTTCCATCAAATGACGCATGTAAAGTTCCATAACTCCACAATCAATAGTTAAAGATTGTCGCTCTCGCCATGGATGCCAATATTAATCAATAAACAAAAACACTTGAAGCACCATCAACTCTCTACCCGCCCACATATCTACTGGCTATATTGTTCTTTCCTCATCTTCAACCTTTTAACTCTTCAACCATTACCGACTCCTTATCGCCAAATTCCATTTTGGACCTTACCGATTTTATTTCATACAACATTGGGACTAATCGTGCTGTCATGGTGTAACTTGTGATAGTACCGTCGTGACCTCTTTAACTTGCGCCTGCGCTTTCGTCGTTATCAAGGTCGCGAAAGCACAGCCGCGGGGCAGGTCCACCAGTAACTTGTAAAGATGTAACTTGTATCTTGTACATGCACCAAGACTCCGATTGTGATCTTTAATGAGGCGGGAGATGAATTTTATTGCCTCGGGAAACTTGCTGCTGATTGTTGACAAATTGGAATGTATGGTAAAGAAAGAGATAATAAACAGTTAAGGTACCAATTAACGGAAATCTAAGATGAAAGGCGTGAAATTAAAGATAGGTAGGTTAGTAAACAACATCGGCATGAAAACATAATCTGATCCTGAAGATAGATAGCAATCACAAATTGTGCAGAAATAGTTCCATCAGTCCCACCCATAACAGATCCAGTTACGTTCACAAACGGTGAAACCTCGACGGTGATTTGTGAGCACAAACTGCGCAAACGCAACTCTAGACTTAAAACCAACTTCAGCTCGGCTAACGGAGCCTTGTCTAAAGTTCAAATCTGTTTGCTAACCGTCCGCAGATGACAGAACCAGCTCTCTCCTGTCACAGGGAAACTAAACAGTATGATTTATTCGCTATCTATTTATCCGACCTGTACGTAACCTGAGATCTGTGACTTTGATTTAATTGAATATAGCTCGGCGGCATTACAAACATTACAAAATAAGAGCGGTCTGACCTGCTATAAACTGCACAGTGGGGAAGACACGACAATCCACTTAGTCGTCGCCCCCTGCGACAGCCGCAGCTGAATTAAGATCCAACACTCCTTACAAATATCTACTATCTAGCCGCAACTTTGTGGGAGAAATAAGAGCAATCTTTAATTAAGTGTGATTTATCTTTGTCGGAGACGAGTGTCGCATCCAACTTCGTGATCGCGCAACCGCAGACGATGACTCACGCAAAGTGTTCCTTGCAAAACATCTCCACCTGAAGGAGACAGCAATTAAGTGAAAAACGTAAAGCAATAAATAACTGACTAAACAGGGGAATAGCGTGGATGTTTCCCTTCAGATAGAGCCGGCAACTTTTTGCCTTAGCGCCGTATTTTATCACAGCATCTGGGCAAAAATAAAGCTTGTACATGTACATCCTTCGGATATTCCGCGCGACAAGGCAACAGCGTAGAGTATTACATACAAATTGCTCTCGGTTTTCTACACGGTTCGCTAGACAACATTTTTTGAAATCCTCAGCTCTACGCGTATTGGAATAAATCTTTGTAGTCTTCAGGCAAGATATTGAAGAATATTGTACATTAATCAGGCTCCCAGCTGCTTTTGTGCTGGGATAGGCCAGCCCACGCTTTCACAATTTCATTCATATTCTGTCTGTAACAATCGCCATTAGATCAGGTTATTTAAGGCAGCCAGCGGCAACAAGTTATGGTTGATCGGAGTATGAAATCAAAGAAGCTTAAAAAACAATATAACCTACTAAACCCACCATTTGGTTTTAAGGATTGATGAGAATGGACCAGTAGGCGCCATTGTACCATCTTTAATTAATTCTACATATGTACATGACTATATAATCATGGAAATTATTAGCCAGTTAGCACCAGAAATTCAAAGCATGTATTTCTGTGTTGCCAGTCAATTCCATAAATGTAACTCAGTCACGAGTTGCATATCAATTCATTAAAGTATCTGGTACAATCACAATATTTTACAAACCGTTGAAATGATAGGCTTACTTTATTGAGTGGAAATACTAGTAGTTTAAGTGCCTGCCAGATTTTCCACCGCCTCAGATACTCAGTTAAATGGTGCTAGCCAGTTCCATATGATATTATCTGTAAGTTTATCTGGTGATATCGTCGAACTTTCTCGCCGTGATGGCACGGATGGCTGTCGGCTAGTCCGATCGATCGATCGATG
Source organism: Argyresthia goedartella (assembly GCA_949825045.1). Lineage (NCBI taxonomy): Eukaryota > Metazoa > Arthropoda > Insecta > Lepidoptera > Argyresthiidae > Argyresthia > Argyresthia goedartella. The sequence goes on along the minus strand of OX463812.1, from coordinate 24,404,570 downwards.
AACAAGTGTAAGTGTCGATACTGGAAGGTTTGCAAATCATTGCCTGATATCGCTTTTATTTCATACTTATTATTTTTAATGCTTGGTTGCATTTTCGAAGATTTAGAATATATGCTCTATGCCATCCGTTTTAGACCCTTTTGATAAGCATTTATGTATGTATGTTTTGGTGCTAAAACGTAGGTACACCCGATTTATTCGTATTGTTCGAATCTGAACGTAGATCGTGTATTCTTTGGATACACATATATTGTGAGTATTTCAACCTAGCGTTTAGATTATAGTGATCAAAAATTATAAAGAAATCAGTGGTCTAGTGGTTTTATCCCGCTTCTTACGCAGAAGATGCGGTTTCGAATCCGGGCTAACCATGTACTATCTGTAGCAGAAGTGGAAGCCCACTTTAAAACTTATTTCTCTTGCAGCTAGCAAGTGGCTGTAAACCATTGCTTTTGTTAAACTTTTTGTCGAATTTCAAAAACCATTTGTTTTATGACTTTTATGTGTTGGGCTGCATGGGAAAATAACTCTTATAGTGGTCTTCCACAACCGCTGATGATGGTACCTACAAGATTTATCTCATTAGATCAGAACATTATAAGGTCGTTTTAACTGCGATGGAAAAAATCGTGAGGAGACCTTCAATCTCCATAGCTGCGGCGATCGGCTAGCTGGCTAAAATAAATATGGAAGCACTGGCCAATAGTAGGCACAATGTATGTTATGTATATTATGTACCTATTTTTTTTTTATAACAATTGCACTGATCATTATGTAAAAGCTACTAACAGCCTTATGTAACATATCTAATCAATATTAACTAACAGAAGTGAAAGTAATTAATAAGCATAGCTATCTTGTATCACTTAAATTGATTATGACAAGCTCAATAAGCCATTTGATATCACAATTTGATTGCAAAATATTAAATGTGATTTTCATATTCTTTATTGCACAGAAATCTTAATAGTAAGGTAACAAAACATTTTATGAGCAAAGGCGAGCTTATCTCTAAAGAGAGATTTCTACCAGCAAACCTAGGTAGGACAGGAAAAATTGTGCAACAGGAGAGTCCTAGTGCGCAATAAAACTGTACACATCTAATTGTTTACAACTAAAACATAATAATTTAATAAATTATATATACTAAATAAAATACAAAAGCAAAAAAATTTATATATATCAAACATATACTACTTATATATACATATATAAAAGTACCTATCACGAAAGAGAAAGGAAATGCTCTTTCAATCTTGTCTTAAAAGTGAAAATTGAGGGACTATCTCTAATAGCGCAGGGAAGTGCGTTCCACAGTCGGATCGCCGTTAACCTAAACGAGTGTTTGTAAGCGGCAGTGTTATGCCGAGGAGTAGAGAGAAGAGACATCGTGTGGGATCTCCGGTTGCTATGCCTGGAGGAAATAAACTCGAAACGTTCTCGAAGATATAAGGGGTAGCGGGGATTTCGCAAAATGTTGAACAGATAGGAGAGAACGTGCATATCACGACGAAGGCGGATCGGAAGCCACCCCAACTCCTTGCGATACTGTGAGACATGGTCATACTTGCGCAGCCCGAAGACAAACCGAATCCCGAGGTTTTGAAGTCGTTCGAGTTTGTTCAGTTGTTCTTCATTCACACCGATCCAGCAAACATCTGCATAGTCGATTAAAGGTAGTAGGAGGGACTGGGCAAGGGTGATTTTAGTCTGCTGTGGCAGGAAGTGCTGCAATCTCCGTAGGGAGTGAAATGACGCAAAGACTCGTCTGCTGACCTCACAAACATGGGGCGACCAGGACAACAATTTATCAAATACAACCCCAAGATTCTTGGCCTTCTCGCTGTATGAAATTATGTTACCATCATACACTATAGGGTCGACGGGCATTTTCTGAACTAGGTTATGAGAGTGACGAGTACCCAAAATCATGGCCTGCGATTTGCCCGGGTTGACAAGCAGACCATAAGAGGTAGCCCATTTCCTGATGTTATCGAGATCAGCATTCAACGCCTCTACTGTCAGATTCACATCACACGGAGAGAAGTGCCGATATATTTGAAGGTCATCTGCGTACAGATGATAAGAAGAGGTAAGAACGTCAGAGATGGAGTTAATGAATACCGAGAAGAGGAGAGGAGAAAGGATGCCTCCCTGCGGAACACCTGCGGAGAGATCACACCAGTCCGTTGAGATCTCCTCAGACTTAATGCGTTGCTGGCGGTCTCTCAGGTAGGAGTCAAACCAGCGAGCAGAGTGCGAGGAGACATTAAGTGACTTTAAAATTTCGACTAGTATATCGAAATCGACGCAGTTAAAGGCGCTACTGAAATCAAGCAGTGTAAGGACCGTAAGCTGCTTTTGATCCATAGCTAATTGAATGTCGTCAGTGACTTTGAGCAGTGCTGTGGTAGTGCTGTGACCCGGCCTGAAACCTGATTGGTGGGGATTCAGTAACATTTTTGAGGAAAGGTAGGAGGAGAGTTGGGAGTGGACAATTGATTCCAGGACTTTGGAGAGGATAGGCAGAATAGAAATGGGACGGAAATCTTTAAAGAAGGCGGGATTAGACGTTTTGGGGAGGGGAATCACAAGTGCCAATTTCCACTGGCTGGGGTAGCAACATTGGTCAAGCGACACATTAATTATGTGGGTGATGAGAGGTAACAGTACATCAATGATAGTTGTTATCATCTGCGAACATATCTTGTCCTCACCTATGGCCTTCGACGAGATTGCTAGTATTGCCCTCCTTACTGCGCCGATTCCGACAGGGATGAAATTAAATGCTGAGGTGAGGGATTTATGAATAGGTGATAGGAGTCGTTTATAACAATATTTAAACATAATTTAACTACCTATCATTATAACGCTTTCTTTGCCGTTTCCGTAAGTGTTTTTTGGTAAGTGCTGATAGTAAACTATAGATTCTCCTTTATTAAACTGGCCCAGTATGAGTGCAAATATTTGCTTCCGCCACCTCTCGTGCTAAAACTGTTAAAAGCCATATATTAAATTAAGTCGTGATCGTCATCATATCTCCGAGACTCGATAGCCGGAAAATAACAAAAGCCCGTGTAAAATAGACGATAATAAAGCTTCAGCGCCATTCGTTAGAAGAGAGCTTTAGGCATTAAATGCGAAAGCTTATTACGTACAAGTACAAGTACATTTACTACGCCGTGAAGGCCGGTCATTGTCTCGTGGTCATATAAGTCAGCCTGGAATTGTGAGATCAACGGTACAGTCAGGCGACTGTGTATTATTCTAGGCACGCTTTTCGGCGTGAGTTTTTTTGTAATACGAGGGTGGTCCCAGATGTAACCGGCCTAACAAAGGTAACACAAAATATTTGGTAAAAATCTTATTTATTTCTCAATATAGTCTCCTTTTAACATAATACACTTTTCCCAGCGGTGTTCAGCAGCTTCGATGCCCTGTTATAGTGATCAGTGTTAAGCTCCTCAAAATAGCCATCAATAGCAGACTCTACCATATCATTATTGGCAAATATTTTACCACTGAGCCACATTTTAAAGATTGGAAACAAAAAATAATCCGAGGAAGCTAGATCTCGCGAGTAAGGAGCATGAGCAAGCAATTCGAACATTCAATAATTTTAGCCATTGTAATAGTGGATTTGTGAACTGGTACGTTGTCCTAATGAAACAACACTTTCTTTTTCGCTAAATGCGTTTTTTTTTATTTCATCACTCAAACGCTGCAATAGTTTTGTGTAGTACTCGCCGTTGGGTGTGAATGGGTTTGCCGTTTCGATGATAATCTATAAAAAATATCCCATGTGCGCATCCCAAAATACTGACGCCTTAACCTTTTCAGCAGATGGAACTGACTTCGCCTTCTTTGGAGCCAAATCTCTCTTTTCAGTCCATTGTTTCGACTGTGTCTTCATCTCAGAGGTGAAGTGGTGGACCCATGTTTCGTCCATGGTTATGAATCGTCGTAAAACTCGGCTTTATTGCGTTGAAATTTCTCCAAACACTGGATTGAATCCTCACGACGCTGCTTTTGTTCAATGGTGAGCAATCACCCATCTTGTGCACAGCTTTCTCAAGCCCAAATTATCAGTCACTATACGATGTATAGCACTTTTTGAGATACCTATCATGTCTGCTATCTCGCATCTTTTAGTCGACGGTCTTCCTATCCTAATTTTTAGATTCTTTTGCCATTCTGGCTGCTTCTTTATGTCGGCCGCTGCGCTTTTCGTCTTGGCAGTTCGTGCGGCCTCTTTCAAATACAGCGACCCAATATTTAACTTTTGTAAGTGAAGGAGCAGACTCTTGAAGAGTAAATCCAGCTCGACTTTAATATCAGTTGGACTTACACCTTTTGAATGAAAGTACTGTATCACATATCGATGACCAATTTTGTCCTGTTTGCAAAATCACTCAGAGCAATCTCTATTAATTAATGGCTGAAACAAACTTGAACGCTGAAACAGCTCCTCCTTTTTTTCAAATGAACGCGCCATAAGATTCGACCTTTCGAATTTTTTTAGCCAGTATGCCAGGTTGGCTATTTTTGGGACCACCTACTTATATTCATGCTGACCAAAAAAAGTATTTTGTTATTGCGGTGAATATAACAAATCAAATCACTTTTGTGACCAGTCACACATTCAATTAAAGTAGTAATAATAATAATAATAATAATAATAATATTACCTTGGACACTATTTACACACATTAATCTAGTCCCAAACTAGGATTCCCTGTATCTTGGGTACTAGACAACGATACACATACTTATATAGATAAATATTACACTTAGATTAATAAACAACCATGACTAGGGTACAAACATCCGTTCTCATCAAACAAATATTAGCCCCCACCGGGACTCGAACCCGGGACCCTTGGCTTCGTAGGCAGGGTCACTGCCGACTCGGCCATTCGGGTCGTCAAGTGCATGTGGTGGACGACATACACTATGAAATTCCTTGCTTGCGCAAAAAAATCGCTTAAAACTCCTAGATTTCATATATTAGGTCCTTACATATGAAATTGGCGTTTTGTATGGAGAAATTGAAGTTAACTCAATTTTCAGTACAAACATTTTTGTATTTTTTTTAGGAATGACAGATCGTAATTTTATAAACTTTGTATGTATGAACGAGACAATATTTAGCTAACAGAAAATTTTATATAATTTTTGAAAAGTGTCAGCTGTAAAAAAATACTACGAATATTATCATGAAAATGGATGACATTTAGGAGGCGCTGATTTTGAAGATAACATTTTAGTTATTAAACTGAAAATTAAAAGTAAATTTAATAAGTAGATGTAAAATATTGAAATTAATTTTAAAACAATAAAAAAATACTGGAAATAGCTATATTGAATTACCCGAATTATGAACTCCTGAATTTGGAAGAAAAATTCGCCAATTTCATAGGTAAGCACCCAATATATGAATAACATGATAAGGCAGAGCGCGGTTATGGAACATGGGCTGCTACCTATAAAATATTTATGTTTGTGTTTAATCGAAGTCAAAAAAACAGGTCTTGAATGTTTATCTGTGTGATATCGCTGTTTCTGGTTCCCACGACAAAGGGTGTCCTAGGGTGGGGCCAGAAGTAATATGTGCCTGTATATAAATGTTAATGTTTTTTATGTTTTATTGCTGTCACTGTGTCTCGCTCGGGAAATACGTGTACCGGCATGTCATTCAATCAGGCCTTTCTCCGAGCAGCAGTCAGCGCGTCGTGCATTTTGGTCATTTAAATTACAAACGTCGTTATGCGAATCAACTGTGTGACGTGTATATGGTGTACCTTCTCGTCTTTATCTCCTTTTCGCTCGACTACAGCGAAGACCAATGGAGGGTTTTGTGTTTGACCGGTGTGTGTATGTTCATTTGTTCCACCACAACATCTATATTACTCACCAGAATTTGACAAATGAGGTATTGTTAGATGCGTCTTGTCGTCCACCTATAGGTGATGTCACAGTAATGGCCTGTTTCATTAAAACCTATCTAATCAACAAAGCTCTATTCAGGACACTAACAGCACAAAAACAAAATTTCTGGCTTGACAGAAAAAACATTGTTGGCCGATTCATCATATATATACAAAATGTATAATTTATCTGTTCAATAGGCCTACGCATACATTGTATGAAAAGTCCCCATCAAAACTTTTGCTACACGGAACCACAAACCAAAACGTCATCTGTCTATATATTTTGTGTATTTGTTGATTTCTCAAAAAGCGCTAAAACAGTTTTGATAAAATTTACATGGGACCACTCTGAAGTATGACCTGCCATTCAAAACAAGAATCATCAAAATCGGTACATACGTAATTGACGGACTAACCGCGTAACAAATACACAAAAAAAAACAGACGAAATGATAATCTTCTTCTTTTTGAAGTTAGTTGAAAAGATCAACTACTGGAGGGCTTGACCCAGCGTGTCTCCACTATAGTCCCCTTTACCGCATTTACACAACAGTGCCTAGAGCCAAGCGGTGAAACTGGCCATAAAACTCAACAGCATTGGCTTAGGCCCACACCTACTAACTCGCCGTAAAATTGCTGGCTCTGAAATGATTATAACAGGACTTAGAAAGATATTAACGACTAAGGCTCTGTTCTCATTTTGACTGACCAGTGGCGACTGTTTCGTCTCCCCGTAAGTTTAAACATCATCGCTATTGTAGGACCAAGATAAGAAATCACAATCTCTAATTTGACATATGTCAGTCCTTCATAGTGCGGTGATCAGCTTAAAAAATCGAATAAATTGATTGAATCGATACGAACTCTAAACATCTGTGAATTGAATTCTGCCTTCATTGCATTCTATCATTTTGTAATCCATCGATCGATCGTTTTTTTGGGTAAAATATTATCTAGTAATTAGAAGAAAAAGCGTTCAATGACGTAATTTTTGTCTATATTACAATAAATATGTATTTTAAATGAAATAAGTGCAGTGCAGCTCTAACTTTGGGGAAATAAATAATATTCTGTGGCTTCCGTTACAAGGTTATGATATTGAAGTTTGATGATATGTCAAATGATCTCTTATCATGGCCCTGGTAAGTTTGCGACAGCCTCTGTGGTGCAGCGGTTACGGCACTGCCTACCATGCGAGGGGTCCCGGGTTCGATCCCCGGCTGGGGGTGAAAAAAAAACAATTCTTGGATGTTTATATGTGTGTGTCGTCGCTGTTTCTGGTTCCCATGACAAAGGGTATCCTAGTGTGGGGCCAGAAGCAATGTAACGAACTCTAAACATCTGTGAATTGAATTCTGCCTTCATTGCATTCTATCATTTTGTAATCCATCGATCGATCGTTTTTTTGGGTAAAATATTATTTAGTGTTTAGAAGAAAAAGCGGTCAACGACGTAATTTTTGTCATTATTACAATAAATATGTATTTTAAATGAAATAAGTGCAGTGCAGCTCTAACTTTGGGGAAATAAATAATATTCTGTGGCTTCCGTTACAAGGTTATGTTATTGAAGTTTGATGATATGTCAAATGATCTCTTATCATGGCCCTGGTAAGTTTGCGACAGCCTCTGTGGTGCAGCGGTTACGGCACTGCCTACCATGCGAGGGGTCCCGGGTTCGATCCCCGGCTGGGGGTGAAAAAAAAAAACAAGTCTTGGATGTTTATATGTGTGTGTCGTCGCTGTTTCTGGTTCCCATGACAAAGGGTATCCTAGTGTGGGGCCAGAAGCAATGTAACGAACTCTAAACATCTGTGAATTGAATTCTGCCTTCATTGCATTCTATCATTTTGTAATCCATCGATCGATCGTTTTTTTGGGTAAAATATTATCTAGTGTTTAGAAGAAAAAGCGTTCAACGACGTAATTTTTGTCATTATTACAATAAATATGTATTTTAAATGAAATAAGTGCAGTGCAGCTCTAACTTTGGGGAAATAAATAATATTCTGTGGCTTCCGTTACAAGGTTATGTTATTGAAGTTTGATGATATGTCAAATGATCTCTTATCATGGCCCTGGTAAGTTTGCGACAGCATCTGTGGTGCAGCGGTTACGGCACTGCCTACCATGCGAGGGCTCCCGGGTTCGATCCCCGGCTGGGGGTGAAAAAAAAACAAGTCTTGGATGTTTATATGTGTGTCGTCGCTGTTTCTGGTTCCCATGACAAAGGGTATCCTAGTGTGGGGCCAAAAGCAATGTAAGTGCCTGTACGTAAATGTTCATGTTCATGTTCATGTTTATTACAGCCGACGATATTTGTCAGCCACACAGATATCGAGAGATAGGCCCTTGGCGCTAAGCTTGTATCGGAACCAGTGTCGCCAAAAACTAAGAACACGCATACATTTACACCACTCGTAGATCAATCCCTCCGCTTTTATTGGTCAGTGCAATGTCATGCACCTATCATCCGAACACACCCACACTACCGCAGGTATACTAGCTAGCAGAGCTAGTGTTGGGACAATGCAAGGACAGCGTATATCATCGATCGATTATAATTTATAGACACTGGTATAGACAGTCGTATACAATGCCGGGTTCTATAAATAAAATAGTAAATTGTTTGTAAATACGACATATTTATACGACATACGACATACGAGACCCCTTTGCCTCTCTTCCTCTCTTTTTCAACAGAATCCTTACAGCTATAAATAGAGGCAAAGAGGTTTCTGAAGGTAGAATAACTGTGAACTCTTCAGACCTGACTGAAAGCATCGGAATTTCCGATCAATACTTATAACACCCCATTATCCTTCGTCGGGCGAGGTTTTAAACAAACTTAAAATCTTAACTGCCTGTTTGGCAATCATTGGAATAACTAACAATAAAATTACGTATTATGAACAATAAAATAACTATATTATTACATTAACTATATTAGTCATTTCGGAATGATAAAATCTATCGATTCAAAAACATAATTCTCCTATCACTATCCCCATCACTATATGTCGTCTCTGTGTGCGTGTAACAGTTCGCCTCCGTATCACGATGCATCTTTGCTTTCGTACTTAGATAAGTGTGAAATATTCATTGCATGTTAGCTTGGCAATAAGTAGTGAAATTAAGATACAAAACAAGCAATGTATAGTAAAGTTAGCGAGAACAACATGACATTGTCACTTTAATGTCAATTCGTGACGAATTTTCCGCGAATGATTTATTTTCGTAATAATGTTTATTTCTTGTATTTTAAGAAGAAATAATAGTTGGAATGAGACTTACAAGTGAAATGTGACACCGGCGTTCTTGGAGTTCACAATCTCGCTTCTATTTTTGCACGTGAGTATTGCACAGGTCGGCATTTTCGAAAAACAACGGAAATGAATTCGTCACTGCGGTCGCCCGGTGACTACCGAGAATTTTTAATATCTAACCTGTCGGAGCTACATTTGTTCGCACGTGCCACGCCCCTCAACCTATCTCTCGATATCTGTGGTCAGCCATAATGAGAAACGTAAGCGTAGAAAAATCAAAATTTCTTGATCACAATAAACACCATACGAGGAAATGTCACGCCTTTCTTATTACTCCATTAATTAGGCAGAAAGTCAAGTACTCGTTTTATGTGATTTTAATTACAATTTTTTAAACTGCCTAAATGAGTCCCTTATGGGGTAACAAACTAACAAACTAGACAACCTACCACCTGCCTCTCGAAATAGCTTCTAACCCAATGAACTCAACATGGCATTAAAATTCCTGATAACGGGAGTTAATTTATATTCCGTTATCTATAAAATTCCACAATCTAAGACACAATACGCTATTAACAAAGCCAACCTGTTTGATACTTGTAGTTGCCATTTAAGGCTCCGTTACGCATAATCAGATTTGTACTAAAGTGCTTATTATAATAAGACAACCTCACAAGAATATGGGCAGATGGGTTGGTCCCTTTCACGCAAATGGATTGCTGATTGTTGGTCCGTGAAGGCCTCTATCTCTGCCGGCCTATATGGGAAAATAAAGGTTATTGTTACAAAAACTTTTCGGTGGCGGATTCTGCCTATAACATACGAAAAACAATTGACTTATTCAATGAATGAATGGTGCCGCTCCAGCCAGGGTTCCAAACCTGTTACGATCTTTTGGCCGGCATACCAGAGGACACACATTTTTAAAGGTTACCTGCTCGTAAGGATTAAAAGGAGTGTGATTTCAATCGACGAACTCTGCTGTACGAATCATATGGTAACGCAAGGTTATTAAGTTTTGGCTTCCAAAATAAAGCAAAGTGTGAACATATGATATTTAAAAACTGGATTTTCATTAATTCTGAGTAGTTGTCTTAACACAATTCTTGAACATAAATAACTGGTCTACAGGTGGGGCCGAACTTACGCTCAATCCGGAGATATCGACTGCATCGGCCTTGAGAGAGCCACGCTTGCCAGAGGCGAGCACGGACTGGGCTCGGTCTATTCCGGTCTGGCGTTTCTCTTGTCAACATTGCAATAGATAGACGTAAATAAACAAATGGGTTAGGAAATCTATTAATTCCTCAATAAAATGTGTCACATTGTCGCTAATGGAATAACCATGTGTAATGGAAGCCTAAAGACAGTTAGTAATTTATAGTAAAGGGCCTAAAAGAAAAGAAAGAGAAAGAATAGAGTAAGTTATTTTCTATAATTCCCTACCTATCTAATCTAAAGTTATATATAAGGTCCTCAAAACCCTGACCTAACCCCGAGGAAAGTTCTTCGGGCGTAGCTGAAATCTAATACTGGAGACGCTGGCTGGCTAAGAAGTGTAGCAGTTGTCCAGAGTAGCCGGCGGCCAGTCGGCCACCAGTGGCCAGGAGTCGCCAGCGGGTAGTAGGGTATCGTGACCCGGAGACGGAGGTGGGTGCGGAAGTGAAGCATCGGCCAGGAGTCACCAGCGGGCAGTAGGTACCAACGACCAGACTAGGCTGTGCAGCAATGTGCGGATGACCCAGGCGAGGTAGGACGCACAATAGGAAAGCTCGGGTCGATTCCAAGATTCAGATTTCAAATTTTGAATTCAAACTGACGTAAATTTCCCAGACGCCAGTAAAACTACTTGGTATGTATAAAAACAAAAATAGACAGAATGTTGTCAAGTTTACATTCACTTGACAGCATTGAACAAACGAACATTTTAATGTTACTCGTATAGACGAACAAGCAATGGAAATGGAATTCTATTATAAGGCTGGACTATGTATCTGAACGATTACCTTAGTGCAATCTCAGGACCCTTGAACTTTGGATAGAGTATGAGTAAAGTGACACTTGGATTTACAATCTTTGTCGGAATGTGGCGAGTTTTAGTAGGGTACAGCGGATAGTATAGGTAAAACCCTACATAAGTAAAAAAGGAAATTAATATTTCTACTGGCCTACCCTGTAGGCCTTGGGAATGACCGGATGTCGGGAAGTCACACACATCCTATTTATATTCCCTTTTAGTAAAAATATATTTATGTTTGTGTTGTTAAAGTATCTGGTTATTTCGTCACGAGCGGCAGTGTCTTTAAACGCTGCTTGAACCGTCTGTCAAGATGTAGGTAAGGGGTCAAACTGTTATGATAATGATTTGCTTTAATAAGTTCCCTGAACCACAACACACAACTTAGAATCAAGAGGCAGTCCATAACAGCAGCACCCGTCCCGTTCTCTGCCTCCGCTGACCTTTCCACGCAGGCGCAGCTCTCGTTATTTATTACTTCAGCCGCTGAGATAAATCTTCCGTCGTCTGTTGCCGTGTGCATCCGCGTTGTGGACACTCGTTTTAGATGATTTTAATGGGAGCTAATTTTCATTGCTTTTATGAAAATGTTTTACAGTTTGCTATACTTATGGCATGTTTCACAAGTTATGTTAGGTCATGGATAAGCCCTATTTGCCAGAAAGATCGTGTTTGCATATATAACACAATATTTATTATTTATTTATTGCTTCTGGCCCCAAGCTAGGATAACGTGTGTCTTCACATGTAAACATCCAAGAGGGGGATTTTTATAGGTACACAATTTACGCTTTATCTCTCGGGTTAACATAACATAACATAACTTAACATAACACAACTTGCGATAGCTTTCGATAATACCTTAATTACCACATAAACCTTAAGATTATACATTATCACACAATTCCAATTACGAAAAATTTCATCTATAGATTGTTAACCTTATGGTGCTCGGCTGTAAATGATAATACCTAGAAGTTAATAGTCACTTATATATGAAATAATACAGATATTTGGGCTACTTCATCTGCGTGTTCCTAGGAATTATCATTTACCGAGATAACGTTACCCTCCTTCTGGTGCAGTCGGATAAAAATTATCCCATATGTTAATCTAGCTCACAAATTATTTCTTTACTAAAGTTCATTCAAATCCGTTGAGCCGTTTTAGCGTGATTGAGGTACAAACACACAAACATCCAAACATCTAATTTTTGTTAGATTATATGCACGAGTACAAGTAGACTTTCAAAACACAACGTGCAAACTAAATCCATGTTGGGGACAATAACCACAAAAAACCGGATCTATCAATACCACCACATCTCTTGCCCTATTACAGGACTGCGTTGGTCATTAAATCATTTAACCTTTCAAGTCCCAGGCGATCTCTGACTTCCCTGCTGCGCTGCGCCTGCGCCGGCGATGTCGTCAGACCTCACCACTCCAGATACTATCACACCAACTTTGTACTTCAACCTCTGTCCACAAGCCTCTTGGGTGTCGATTTCACTAATAAAGCGGCTGTAGTGACAGGGTCAACGACAACCTCTTTGGCGCTGCGGTAATGGGTCTTCCTACCACGCGAGAGGTCCCGGGTTCGATCCCCGGCTGGGGATGCAGAAAAAAAAAACAGGACTTGGATGTTTCTATGTGTGTGACGTCGCTCTTTCTGATTTCCATGACACAGGGTATCCTAGTGTGGGGCCAGAAGCAATGTGTGTGGCTGTATGATTATGTTTATATTTATGACAGGCTATTTCAAGTATTCATACGGATATCTCCGAAGCGATCACATCGTGTTCGGGAACGATATTTGGAATATACGTCGCCCCTAACATATGACCGCGCTACTTTTTAAACAACAATACATGTAGTTTCATGCCCACGTATGGCCAGTGTTATACAATACTCCATTTTACGTGAAAGGGGACTAGCCAATCGCCACAAGTATGGAGATTGAAGGTGTCCTCCTTTTTTCCTATCCGATTTTAGGGTAGTAATCGGAGGCAATTGATGAATAACATTGTTTATCTACACACGTATCATAAACCCTCTTTAATGCGTTCAAAAACCGCACCTTACGATCAGCATTATGTTAAACTACTTGGTAAAAACTCATTTCGTATCTGGAAAACTACACATAATGGTCATGATATGTAGTTTTTCTACATATAATGACATTCAAATTTCGAACGCCGACGCCCACCCGCGTGCCGTCCCTAGTTTGTCTGTGAAGTTGGTACTGACATTCAAATTTCGAACGCCGACGCCCGCCTGCGTGAAGTTGGTACTAAAGAACAAGCTAAACAATTGCAGAACCACAATGCCGGTCAAACATGCGGTTCCTGAACACATCAAAGAGAGCTTATGATATGTGTGTAGATAAACTTGTGTATGTAACTGTACATAATTAGACATTATGCAGCAGTCACATAAACTACTATTATAATTACGATAATTCTTTTTGTCCGGAATTATCTAGACAAGTTTGTTCCCGCCATGTCTCGTAGAATTACGGACCAGATGATATCACTACTCAACTTTGCACTCCTAGTCCCCAAGGCCCCAGGACAAGCTCCGTATCACTTGACATTATTTATTAGGGGCTGCATTGACAGTCGTACGATTTATACCCAGTGAAGAGAGCAGGGAAGTCATTGGAAGGCGACCTGTAACGGTGGTAGGAATTATGGGGTGCCGATAAGTCATGGTATGTGGACGTGAAAATACATCCGCTAAAAAGGTTTTGTTTATAGCCCGAGAGCCTCCATAACTCGTACCTCATACCAACGTCAAGAGTTCCTTGAGTGTTGCTAAATCGATGCTTCCTTACTCCTCATTATGCTCGTAAAGGATCGTTTTATGGAACTTGCTGTAGGTTATTGAATGAAGTATTTGTGAAACTATCGTTGTCATCATCACCGTCATTGCAAAACGGCATTAAATCGGGGGAAAAGCCAAATAACCACTTTATTAGTAAGTAAACAAAAAAGTTACACAGTAACATAAGATAATGTAGTAACATAACATAGCCTCACGCCTTTTCCCATACGGTTTGGCAGAGGCACATTTAATTTTGCACACATTGCCCAGTTATTTATAATTCGTAATTCGTTGTTTTTTTATCGTATTGCAATCAAAATATACAGAAAACTTAAAAGATAAAAGTGTCAAAAGGCGGGTTTAACTCTGATAATAATCCAATTTGGGTGACCGGGGGCTAGCCCATCGCCGCAGCTCTAATTGAAGGTTTCCTTACGATGTTTTCCATCAGCGTTAGAAAGTTCGTATAAAGTACTTAAGATAAATGACTTATCTCATTGGTACATGAGCAGTACCGGGATTCGAATCTGCATTTCCTGCGCGAAAAGCAAACGTGTAAGCCACTAGACCACGGAATCGCTCTAGTAAATAGGCTGATAGCCCGACCTCGAAATAAAAGCTCAACTAGACGACGATTTAGACAAGTCTATAAACCCCGTAACATAACTAGACCAACCAATCCAGATGATCAGCAGTAATTTCGAATACTAGAGAGATTGGCCCACTTCCTTTGCGAGAAAAGAAAATGCATACCCGACTCGTCGACCAACCAGTCTCGGGATCGGTGAAATTGCCCGATTGATCAGCGCACACCAAGGTGAGCGACTCGCCTGGGTTGGCTTGAGAAAGTTATTAGTACAACCTGTTCCTAACCGACCACCTAACATGGTCCGAAAATGGAAGATCATGTTGGGCATAGATGAGTGTAAGGTCTGGCTGGGGTGAAACAATAATAATAATAATAATACCTTGGACACTATTGACACACATTGATCTAGCCCCAAACTAGGATTCCCTGTATCTTGGATACTGGACAACGACACTCATACTTATATAGATAAATATTATACTTAGATAGATAAACAACCATGACTAGGGCACAAACATCCGTTCTCGTCAAGCAAATATTTGCCCCCACCGGGACTCGAACCCGGGACCCTTGGCTTCGTAGGCAGGGTCACTGCCGTCTCAGCCATTCGGGTCGTCAAACAACGGAGAACTAGTTAATTGTGTTATTGGATTAGTTTTTTGCTGTACCTTTCGGAAAAAAAATCTTTTCTTCAGTTATTATCTAGGTATCAGTCTCCTTATACCCTACTACTAATACTAATACTATCCTAATACCCTATAAAAAATAAGTGTATTTTAGGAGATAACATGTTTTTCATATTCAATTACGATTGCTTTTCTTAAATAAATTACATATCATAAATAAAAACATTAGCTCGACTCTTTCCGTGTTACTACAAAAAATGTTACACATAGTTTATCCTCAAAATAAACTTCAACTAGTTCTGTCTTTAAACTAGTGTTGAACAGGAGATTGTTTTTGTGGTAAGGCCGTTTAGCTCTGACATCAATCCGGATCGCAATAAAATTGACATTTTGAAGGTTTTTCGCCGACTTCAGAGCTCATTTTGACTGTATATGCGACAGTTGTTAAATTAACTAAATCACTAGTTTGACAATTGATATCTCAAAATTGCAACCACATTCCGAGTGCGCAATACCTGTCAGAGGTACAAAATCGAGCTACAGTAACTGTGGAAACCCATCCGTGATCCGTTAGGAACACAACCCGCCACATCCCACGATTGGAGAAGAGCTGTCGTCGACAAAAACTGCCGAGTGGCAGCAAATGGAAGCGTGTGGAAGTCAACATGGCTGTGGCAATGTCAAAGAAGGCGATTAGCCTTTGCCGGGGCCAATAAAAACTCGTTGGCTGTAACACGGCCGCATTATCTGAGCACCTCGCTGGAATGCAATAACATTACCTTAGAGCGCCCTAATGACGTCACGAATCCGAAGCTCTATTCCGTGTCTGTGAAAACAATCGCAAAAGCATTCAAATTGTAGTTTTGAAAGATGTTTGAAGCTTTCATATTGATGTTGAAACCATATAACTTTATTTTAAGTAACTGTATTATTAATTCATCTTAACTACATTATGCGGACGTTCTATCGGTGATGGAAAACGTCGACCTTCGTTAATCCATAGCTGCGGCAATGGGCTAGCCCCCTGTCACGCAAAATGGAGTATTGAATAACTGGCGAATCGTGGGCACAATTAATTGTGCCTCTGCCACCCCGTATGGGAAAAGGCGTGACACTATATAAAACTTGGTGAATCATATCAAAGAGAATTCACACGATACTGGCGTTGCCTAGTGTGGGGCCACAAGAAACCATTGTTATTATAATTAGTTTTAACAACTTCCGCTTTAAATACTTTGAAATTAGCGTTAATTTATTTGCGATGATAAAAAAATAAAATAAAAAAAGCCGACAAGGGTCGAACGGAAAGTTAAAATAATCATACTTTACTAATATTTTTTGTAAAATTAAACATTACCTTTCCCTTTTTTAAAGTAAGGGATTTAATATGTTGTATTGTTTATTTCTAATTTGTATTTTATATACGGTATTAATGTTCTTCTATACGATATCTAGTAGTTTAGTAAAAACACCTCTTATATCATCTACTAGTTTATTTACTTGTATTTCTGCGCAAAGGTCTACCTGTCACTGCTATCAAATTGATCCTTTTCATCTTGGGTTTGCTGGAAGAAATCTCTTGTTAGAGATAAGCTTGCCTTTGTGAATGTCTTTTAAATAAGAATGTATTGTGAATTTTCATGTGCAATAAAAAAATACGAATATACGAAAGCTGTTCGCCAACTCCGAATTGACGATGACCAATCAGAGCGCGGTATTTCACATGACCTGTCATTTAAAGCGATCGTTCATTTAATTTCAACGCAATGGGGATATTTCAAGAGATATTGACGGCCTCTGTGGCGCTGCAGTTGTGGGGTCTGCCAACCATGCGAGAGGTCCCGGGTACGATCCCCGGCTGCGGTAAAAAAAACAGGTCTTGGATGTTTTTATGTGTGTGATGTCGCTGTTTCTGGTTCCCACGACACACTATGTGCCTGTAGGTAAATGTTTTATGTTTATACGGAATTGAGCCACATGTGCACAGATATTGTGACCGTGTATAGTGTATATGGATTAGTAATGCAATAGCGGTGATTGACCCGACTGCGAAGCGAATCATACATGGTAACCACGTCCACGGTCGGTAAACGTTCGGCAACTTAACGACAGTAATTTCGAACGTTGCTCATAATAATTAAGTATCGCTAACCCAATCACTATTATACAATGGTAGGCAGGAGTCAATACCCGCTGTTTCCATGGTGATACGAAAAGAGTATAGTAAACCATCAGCTGACGTATGATTGTGACGTGAGGAAGTAGGATGGACAACGCTCATAGAATTGTCTGGAGAATTACTGTAATCTACTTTAAATCCTTTGATAGTTTCCCCATTGTTAGTTAAAGCAGAATTCAAGATCCACAAGATAGAGGCAGGCAAGTAAGAAGGTATACCGTGTTACCACAAAAAATATTAAACAGCGTCTAAACTCAAAACAAACGTGAAATCCCATACGTTTGGTTTTTAAACAAGTTTTGAACAGCAGTTAATTTTTTTGTGGTAAAGCCCATAGGCTTCTTATGAATTAGGAAATATCAAACAGTGTAGTCAACTGAAGACCACAGTATGCGAATACATTTATGTTTTTCATAATTTAATAGTTACAAGAGGGCTACATTATTTTCTTTTACGACTGAATTCATGTTAGCTACCTGCCTCTATCTTTTTAAGTGTTGACACACACAGTACTAAAAAATAATACATTTCAAGTATAAACCATCCAAGACTTGTTACTTCTAAATTCACAACACAAGCCAAAGCAATAATGTTACATACTCACGTACTACGCCCCTGGGTGTTCCACGAAAACATACCATGCCAATGCGCACCTTTGTATTTTAACTGGCAATCAAGCCATTTGAAACCCTATCGCACTGTCTACTGAGATATTTTTTTATATTGGGATAGAATGTGTGGTTTTACTTTACAAACGCGTCAATTTATGGGATAATATTTTTTAATTAAAAGGCTTTACTACATTTCAAAATCTGACTGTTCTTATAAAGGATGTAACAGTGAGGTATAATCGTTTTTTAGGATGTTGTTAGAGACGTCATAATTTTCAAAAGTGTTACCACAAAAATATTAAACAGCGTTTAACCTCAAAACGTCAAATCCCATACATTTTTGTTTTTATACAAGTGTTGAACAGTAGGTAGTTTATTTTTTGTGGTAAGGGCCATCTTGTCTTTATTGTTCACAAATCTAAAAAAAAACAATAGTCACATGAAAATAGTGTATAAAGTTGAGCTTATCTCTAATAATAGGTAAACCAGGTGAAGATGGGAAAGGTTGATTGATTAGCAGGGGTAGACCTATATGTGTAATAATATAACTAAATAAACTAGTACTTACATATATTTTATTTTATCTACACACGTATCATAAACCCTCTTTACTGCGTACAAAAACCGCACGTTACGATAAGCATAATGTTAAACTACTTGGTAAAAACTCATTTCTTATCTGAAAAAATACACATTATGACCATAATGTGTAGTTTTTCTACATATTATGACATTCAAATTTCGAACGCCGACGCCCGCCTGCGTGCCGCCCCTACTTTGTCTGTGAAGTTGGTACTACAGAACAAGCTAAACAACTCAATGCCACAATGCCGGTAACTGTAACTGTACATAATTAGGAATTAAAACTCTCGAGTGATATTATTATGAGTATTAATGCCCTCCATTATGTAGCAGTCACATAAACTACTAATAAATCCGAAACATAAATAATATCAAATATATTGTTAACCACTACTACTATTATATATGTACTAATAAATACTGACAAGCGTCCGGACATCATTGTGAACAACTTTCACACTATGAAACCGGTGAGATCATAGCAACATTTTGGGCTGGTTAGCTGATTTATATGGAAAAGTGTAAATAAAGATGATCTGATCAAATTCAAATAACATCTATCTAATGCATGTCATATATCTCCTCAAAGTTTTATGGCTGTTTTAGTAAATGTTTTTGTATTTAAATATTATATATATTTGTATGCTGCGCAGTGCTTTGCTGTGAATGCCTTATAATATGCTGATACCAGTATAACGAAGCGAAAAGTACTAGTATAGTTTTACCTATATTATCTGTGATGAAAGTAAACATTTTATTGAATCAAACTAAAAAATGCGCAAGTAATTTGGTTTCTATAGATATTTTGTTTTTATCTGTATTTAAATTAGTCAGTTGTGGGGAATAATAGTTTATGTGACTGTTACATAATCAAAAGCATCAAAATGAGCGTGTTTTTATGAAACGAGCCGACAGGCGAGTTTCATAATATCACCACACGAGTGTTTTAATTACGGTAACAGTCTACACAAATATTATAAACTCTCTATGATGTGTTCAGTAACTGCATGTTATGATCAGCATTACTGCATTGATATTTAATTTCGAATAGAACGTCATCTTGACTGATACAATTGAGGTCAAACTAAATTGCTTTGTTTTTTAGATGTTCGAAATGTATATGCAACAAGAACATCGAATTCGATGTTATTATGAGGCAATAAAACTATTTTCACACATAAGAAGTGTGTTCTAACAAAACAGTTTATCTTTAAGTTGGTCGTAATTTTCGGTTTTTGAACGCACTAAACAGGGTCTCTAAAAAAAATTTAACTATTTATATAGATAAAGCTGAGTTGTCCTCTCTTATACTTAGACATTAACTGCGATAAATGTAAAATGCGTGATAAATAAATTATATATCAAGAAAATATTAGCAATTTTTCAGATTTACGCCCTAGATATGTATCTGTAGTAAATATAATAACAAAAAACTAATATACCCTATTAATGTCCCCACCGGACACAATCCTTTACCCGGATTGGAGTAAGGTAGAGAGAGGCCTGAACCCCCATGCTGGCTGGCTCAGTGAGGGTTGGGTTTTACGACTACTTACTACTACCAAGCAAGTTGCGATAGTAGCCGGTACCTAAAGCTCAACGTATCATCCGAAACACTAACTTATCTCATTAGTGCACAGTCGTCACCTGATTCGAACATACATCTCCTGCGTGGGAAGCAAGCGTGAAACCCACCAGACCACCATTTCACTTCAGCATCGATAGTTCACAATAATTGACTTGTCATTGAAAACAGGAGCAGTGTCTCCTTGTGCCTCTAGCATTAATTTACCGTTGTTATAGTCAGTATGAAGAATACAGTACTTCATAATCACATATGGGTACACATGTACAATTGTACAATAATTGCGAAGCCAATTCCCACGCATATGGCGCACATTCAATATGAGTAAACGAGTTGCTGAATTGATAGTTAGGTACATCAACAAAGAGATCTGCTTACTACTGTCTGTAAGTTAGGCGACAAATGAATTGAGATTTAGATAATAAGTAGGCCAAGTCGGTGCCAAGTTTTGAAGATAATCCTGAACTCTACAAGCCCTTATAACTTGGTCAAAAACTATGGATGGGCCACTCAATAAAAAGTAGTTATATAAGACTCAATTAGCGATGCTAAGAAAATATACTTAGTACTTTTTATTTTATTTTATGAAATTTTAGCCGGTTTTATTTTAAAATATTGTATAAAATAACAACCCTCGTGACGTTACTTGATTAACAAAAATCAATGTCACTTGAAGGAAGAAAAAAACCAAATCTACTGAACATTCATAACAATAAAAACTTTCCAAAAAATTGCGGTCGGTCTCAAAAGACGGTAAAAAATTACTCTTCTCTCTAAAATGATAGACTAATTACATTGCTTTAAAGTGTTTACGTATATTTCCCCAAATAATATAAATTGTAAAACTTAGAAAACTCACGATGAATGCTGCCGAGATACCTGATTATCTTACTGATTATCTTCTCCCTGAGTGCATCTTGAATCCATTTATTACACTAGCCATGATTGCATTGTTCTAATCTTAGGATTTCTATAGACTTTATGATACTAAAAAAATATAATATGCGTTTACGTTCTGACTGACAAGTTATTGACATTTGACAGTTTGACACGATAGCCAACATAACGGCGAATGAAATTCTACTAAAAGTGAACAAATTACGCTGAAGAGGACAAATTAAGGACATTCTGTTTTGAAGGGAATTTCAGTAACCCTTTTATATTTTTAGGTGGGGATAAGGTAGTTTGGTCAAGAACTCAATTATCTCGAAACTATTTTTCAGTTTAGTGCCCTTGGAAATCATTTACATGGTAATTGTATAAATCTACAAATTATACCTGAAAATCCTTGAATATTTACCTGCTTCTGAGTCTAACTAAATGATGAGTAGAGGAGGTAGTTGTAACTTACCTGTAACAAAACATAAAAGTTGTTGAAAAAAAAGTAAATATACGCAAGAAAAAGACAAACTTCCACTTAAGTATAAGCAAGCGCCCATGTATAGGTACTTATTGCAATCGTATGATAACGTTGCAACTAACAGTACTAAACACTTTGCATAGCTGCCGGTATGCTTACATTATACCGCAGGCCCTTAACGATACCGTTTATTAAATTGTATTTAACCTCTATGTCCTATGACTTAAGAGCTATAATTATGTGGTGCAAATGCGAGTGCCCACATAATAAGTGATAAGTTCGCTTAGTCGCTTTATTGACTGAAAATCGACTCGAAAACATTTACACCTATAATTTGACGTACAAATTAACTCGTTGGTCAGGAAATTAAAAGATACAGAAAGGTTGAAAACAGAAAAACTAAGTAACAATAAGAACCCTTGCATCTGAGGAGAGCTATATCCATAGGATGTCATCGAGCCTTCACCAGCTTTGGCTACGTAAAATAACAAGTCAGTGCTTCTCGTAAGTATACATGTGTATGTTGATTGCTGAACTATCATCACCAGAGTTCATTCACCCACATTGTGACGTCACATAATTAGACGTAAGATCTGATCTCAAGCCATCAATCAAGCTTGCTCTCTTTGTCTAACGCCCGAATACACAGACTGCTACTCTAATAAAGTGCCGCTTAAATTGTCAGGGAGCTCCTAAGTAGTCGTTATTATAAAGTTTTAGCGAGTAAGCACGTTCGGTGACTCTTGTTTTCGTACTAGACAACCGGAACAAAACATCAGAGTTGCATGGCGGAAATACCACTGGTGAGTATTTCAGTCAGTGTGAGTGCCCGTATTTCCTGGCAACATACTGTGGAAGTCATTTGACAATGCATACATACGCAACGTCATCTAAAAGGGAGATTCTCCAGAAAGTATAGGTATTCCTCAAATTAACGAGACTCTGAGGCACTCAGTCTATTCATAAAGCCAAAGCGGTTGACGGCAATGATCCTTCATTAATCTAAATCAAAACACATTAAAATTGGAGAGATTTTATCGCAATTTCATAAAATGCTTTTAACAATCATAAACTCATAACATAATACTACTTTCTTCATTCTAAACAACCACACCTGTCCACACACTCTTACTCTTACGTAAGCTTAAACAAAACCAATTGGCCCATGCAGTAATGTAACTCTAAAGTCGTAAATATCGGAAAGCCGTAATATTTATGGAACTGGAATACTGCGACCCAAACAACCAGTAACTAGGCACATTGATTAATTATATTATTTATTTTAGCTGACTTAAAACCATAGATCAATTTTCAAACTCACAAACATGGTTCTTGTGGTCTTTTGACGAAAAAGTGTGAGACCCTACAATCCAAGCCAAGTTAGGATGGCACTATTTTAATAATATAGTCGATGTCGATGTGGACTCGCGCAGCAATGACAAAGGTGACAGGAAAGGGCCTTTGCGGGTGTGCAGCAGGTGGGCGGTACGTCACCCCCTTCGCGAGTTCCTCTTTCCCCTAGGGCAGTCCCGACCTGACGCGAACTATAGGTTGTCTAGGTACTCCTTCTGTTGTCTTCCTTCTTGCTGATATAGACAACGCAAACACCTAACTCTTTCTATCTTTCTGCCGAGTGACTTATCGTAACTTACATCAAACAATGCCTGTGTCAAATGTTACGGTCGAGTGAAAATTATTTTCTAAACCCATTAAGTAGGCGTACGGTGGGGTTACAAAATTATGACTACAGCGTAAATATGATAATTTAAATAAGCTCTTATGCGGCGGATGATTGGACGGTTTTATGGCCCCAACTTGACTTTAAGTGTCAGTGAAACTATTAGAGCATTTGGTAACCGGGCCTAAGAGTTTTATCCTGATAATCCGCTTCCGTAAGCCGGAACATATGGCTGCCACCAATACAAGCAGCAGTTCAATTTCTTGTAGGTGCTGACAACATAGTCTATGAAGTCGTTGTAGAATCAACGTGAGTTGTCTGTCTATTGTTTCTCCATGGTAGAGTCAAGGTAATATTGAAATTGCGGGAATAGGTGATAGATGGCTTGACTTGGTAAATAAACGATTTAAAGCCCCATTCAGCTTTCTCTAAATGTTGTAGAGAAAATAGTAATAAAATATTCCATTGTAGTGAAAATTTGTAGTTTCAACTGCATGCTGCATACACAAATTACAAAACACATGTCGTTATTTTCATAAATGCTAAACGCGACGCAATTAAATTCGAGTGGCTTTTATAGTAATTTCTAAGCAGTAATCTAGATTATTGTTATCTTAAGTCCGCAAGCATTTGCTCAAACTTAAGTGTCTGCACTTGGGTGTTTGTATTATAAGTAACTTCCGAACCACAACTTCCAAAGCAATTACAACACAGCGCAGGTGAATACTGTAAAGCATAATATCCGCAGCATCTAGTCTAGGGTTATCAATTCGAGACCAGAACCGCGTGGGCCGCAGATTAACTTCCAGGATAAAACGACGTAACCCTGGACTTAGGAGTCATTACTGTGCCCTCTCTCTGTCTAATATATGGTGTTAGAGCGGGAGGGACCAGTGGGAGCATGTTTAGGTAGTTTTCTAGCTGCTATGAGGTACGGTGGAGGCCTGGGGCTGTGACAACTGGCGCGCTTCCTCATTGCCTGCCGTCTTCGGATGTCGGCTCAGAACAACCCACAGGGCTGCCGCGGTTATAATGGTTCTTTGAAATTGGAAAGTAATAAAGATTAATGTTGAAAAGCAATCGGCGAATGAGTGCTTACAGGAAGTGCTGCGAGAGTCATAATAATATACAACTAGTATTTCTGTTAAAGCTATAAGTTATTTATAAGCAACAATTATAATTTCTAATAGTAGTAATATAACATTTGGTGTGTAAATAACAAATGAGAGTTTTTAATTTAAAATTTTAAGTCACGACTTTCTTAATAACGCTTTGAATAGCAATGTTTTACCATCCCCACAAAATTCAAAATTCTTTTCTTTCTGTAACTATTATCAGATGTTTACGTAAAACATAATTTTTTGCCTCTTCTCTACATTGAAACACTAGACTCAAGTAAAGTAGGCCATGTTTCCGTGTCGTATGTGACCTGACATTGTATTTAACTTCGCGTTACTATCTGTCGCTCGCCGCCATTTTGCGACTTGCTAACTAACGTGAATTCTGTGCAAATAATGTTTTGACAACAGTTACAAACTATACCACAAAAACGGTGAATCACCTTGCAACGGTGATGGCAATTTGGAATCAATCAAGTGTATCACCATGAGACTTCTGTTTTTGTTATTCATTTTATCTCATCGTAACGACACATCAGCATAATCACTTCGAAAGTAACCTATTTTAAAATGACGACTCGGGGATGGTTATTTATTCTACAAGCAAAAAAATATAATATTTCAATGAAAAATATCTAAAAATATTTTGTGGTCTTAGTTCTGTCGCTTGCCACCGCGCTCACAATACCGAGCACTCGGCGCGCGACGCTTATTTACCTTTAGTATGTAGGCTGGCCAGCGAAAACCGCTAACTGTTTCCTACTTTTCTCGTCAGAATAGTTTTTTGTTTGCGTATTAATATCCACATGTACCAATGAGATGAATAATTTATCTTAAATACATTATCGGAGGTTCCGTATTTGAGATGACACGAGAAGCTGTAGGTCCCGGCTACTATCGCTCTTTGTAGTACAAGTAGTACTTGACAGCTAACCTAAAACTTCATAAAATACACTTATAGAACACTAGGGATGTTACCAAAACAATCGGAAAGAATCGAAATTGTTTATTCAGTTTAACTAAAAGAAGAGCTGTAAAGTTGGCTGTTATATTGGATAGAATATAGTCGTAAAACCCCTCCATCAATCCGCACTGCGCCAGGGTGGTGGAGTATGGATCAATTTTACTCGCATCCGGATGAAGGCCTGCGCCCCTCGGTGAATATCAATGGGTTACATTTATTATATAATTAGATGAATTTCTGATCGGCCCGTACCACGTTTCTTCTAAATATCGAAGGCAGTGCACGCAACGCAAACTCTCAATGTTCGATGCCCACTTATCGTTGTCCAGTGCCGCAACCTTAGTCTCGCAAACAGAGAGGCCGTATGGTAGCCTTGTCTAGTTACGTACCTGACTAATCTCTCTCCGTTAAGAACCAACTGAAAACTGTTTAAAGGTCGATTTGAGATGCTAATTTGAATAGCCTATAAGATGAGCACAGTGTGTGTTAAGTACTTGTTAATTAGTTGCTTAATCGTCCAAGTTCTCGGTGGTTATTAAATCTTCAATCCATAGTATTTTAGATAATGTATAGGTACTAACCTAATTTCCAGCGGTATCATAATTGCGAGTAAAAGAACAAGTCAAGAACCTTGCGGTTCATGATAACATTATGTCATAATAGCATGGAATCAATATAAATGCCCAGCATTATAAAGAAACATGAAAATTTAAAAAAAAACACTACATTACTACTATGGTTAAGTCGAATCGACCGAAGGCGCGAACGCACACGAATCGATATTAAAACATCGGTTTTATAGTAATGGTCACGAAACCGATTATATCCAATCACTACAGACTTAGTTCACTGGTACATTACGATATTACAGTACCTAATGGTATTTGTACACTTGTCGAATTCATTCTGGTAACAGGATGCGTAAAGACAAATCTCAAATAGGTACTAATGAAATTGAGCAGGGCGTGATGCATAGTCTACATTCTTGTTCCCGAAATTCCCAAAGAAATATCAACCTACCATAATTACTTTCAGTCAAGCTGAACAAAAACATTGCGTGGTTTTTGCGGCATGTCTCTCGGTGTAATTATTTTTGAGCGGCGCTCGGTATAATTTACCATATCGATTTTTATTGGTTTTCTTAGTAATTAAAAATCAACATTTTCTGTCCGGTTTTTGTGTGTGGAGTTAATTATTGAACCAACATGTCAGTCAGATCATCATCAACATAACATACAACATAAGACTTGTTTTGCAAATCGTTGGAGTCGCTCGCCACCGCTCTTGATATTTGTAAGGTAGAATACAAGTTTTAACATAGGCCTGTTTCCTGAGTTCTGTTATGTTATTATGGATAGACATTATCTGTGAAATAAATCGTAAATTTTGTACGTAAAAACGAACATTTATTGTTTATTTATTTATTAAATTTGGGGCAAACTAACAGCACACGTAACATAACATAACTTTTGAAACAGACGCCATACGATTTAAATTTAATTCGAAATCTGTAAACCCATTGAAGGTTTTGTTCTCACTAATGGAGGTGTATACCAGCTATACAAAACTCATAAGTTTCAAATCGTTTCGTGTTCACCACAAGCGTTTATTTTAACGACTCGTGTGTTTACAAGTATACCAACAAGTATAAAATTGTTGCATCAAGGCGAAAGCGAAGCTAACATTGTTGCGTAGGAAAAATATGAGTTTTTATTCCAAGCCCTAACTTAAACTATATTTGATATATATGGCCATTTATTTTAACCAATTGTATGGCAAGACAATGGGCGATTGCGTCAGAGTGCAGCCCATAAACGGCTCAAGATTTGTTGGTAGAAAACAAATGACTGTTTGGTGAGAGCTATTGTTTGCTATGACGTTAGTTGCTGTTTGCCAAAAATTAATGTTTTTGGTAAATACCTTCTCAGAATGGGTATTTACATGATTTCTTTGTTCGCATGACAGCAAACTATCTCTGTTTGTCAGGGCGCAAGTATCAATCAGGCAACGAAACAGATAGGTAAGGTACTTTAAAAGAAAAGCATGTGAAGTTATCATTTAGTTGATTATTAGGGACAACATAGTTCTTTATCCATCTAAGTATGATATTTATATATATAACTACGTGTATCGTTGTCTGGTACCCATGATCCAGAGAATCCAGTTTGGGGCTAGATCAATGTGTGTAAATAGTGTCCAAGGTATTATTATTATTATCATTATTATTAACAACAACATTTTTGATTAATTTTAAAACCTCATTGCAGAAGGCGCTGGTGTAGTTGGAGGCTGTCTAATTTCTCGGTTCGTAAATATAAGCCTTTTCGAACTTGTGGGAAATGCACTATTTTCTATTTCCTTTTGATATAGGTGGAACTGTATACAGGGCGTATTTATAAGATAATCTGGATGTTCCACACCTTTTTCGAGTGGCCAGCCGATTTATATGGGATATTGAAACTTAAGTTTCTCACGTCACAGATGACATTGGTTTTATACAGAAGCCGCCTTTTCTCCCGCTTGGTGGCGCTGTTGGAGGCAAAAGATTCATTCATCTGAGGTTAGGATCAAAAACACGTCACGTGTTCTTAAAAGGCGAGGTTCGTAAAAAGCCTTTTCGAACGAGTTGGGAATAGATTTTTTCCGCCTGAGAACCCAATATCAAGCGGCGAAGGTGCTATTATTAGTTCAGAAGTCGGAAAATTTATTTTTTCCAATATCGAATCACGTTTCATTCGATCACTGGTGAGTGGCAAAACCACTCAAGTCATAATGGTAGGAAATCTGTACTTCGATCTATGATCGTGTCTGGACCACAATCGGAGTGCGATTTCTTTATTTTTCTTCTTTCTTTTATTTTTCTTCTTTTTATTGTGCTTTTGGCTGCTGTTCGTGTCGGTGCTTGCTACTTCAGTTATTTAATCTTATTTAAAACTTTTTGCCAGCGCTCTCGGGTTACGTTGTGATGAATTAGATTTCCCAGATTTGAGCCTAAAAAAAGCATACCTAATCCAGTTTAGATGAGCAATTCTGACCCTACAATCACCATTAGCGGCAATCTTGCATAAAGCTAAATTGGTCTTATCTCGCCCATCAAATCTCTAACGTTCCTTAAATCAAAAGGTATGGTTTAAATTCGCTTCTAACTCTAAAGTTCCTTGCCACATAATTCTAAGCAGAAAAGCCATCAGTTATGAGTAGAACACTGCTCCGGGGTCTAATCAAGCGTGTAGCGAAGCCCTGAGCATCTATTGTTTCTGAACGATAACCTCAGAAGCCGATGAATACCGTGGAATCCTCCAGTTAGGGAAATCAGACTCTCAGATCAGAAGCGTTTTATTTTTATTTTTGCCACGAAAAAATCTATGCCTGGCCATCATTAGCTTTGTATCTGGAGCTTAGAAAAACGAAAACATCTTCGAGTGAATTTTAAATTTGGAATGCGGTTCATTTGTTTTTTCACGTTGCTTCGTGAATATTATACAGGGTAGGTACTTAATACCATGTACATATATGAAATTATATGTACTATGTATAACGTCGTTTATCGTTTGACCGAGATGCACAGGTAAAGGAGATCGAAAGACGCGTCGGATTCAAATCCTCACTCCCTCGCCTGATGACCAATGTGTTAACCAATGTGTCTTGCCCATTCTCACCTATGGAGCCGATACATGGATGCTCACAAAGCATAATGTGCATATATAAAAGTAGCACATAGAGTGATGGAGCGTTCCATGTTGGGTATCTCTCTCGCTGACCGTGTGCCCACCGTCGAAATTCGACGGAAAACTAAGGTCGCAGTTGTAGACAAACGGATGACGAGATTGAAGTGGAGATGGGCGGGACACTTGGCTAGACGGGAAGACAGATGGTGGACCAAAGCAGTCACAGAGTGGTGGCCACGGGATGAAAAGGCCAGTGGGCAGACCACCAGCCCGATGGTCCGACCGAATCAAGTCGTCGGGATCTCACTGGGTACGATTGGCACAGGACCGGGGAGATTGGCGCTAAAGCGAAGAGGCCTATGCCCAGCGGTGGGTCGATGTGGGCTGAGTATTATGATGGATAACTCAGAGTTTATATTGTGGTTTTGTTTACTATATAGTTGCTGCCCCTACCTTCTCATCTAAAAGAAAGTATCACAACACTATAATCACGAAACATCAAACATAATGAACTAACGATCGGGCATTAACGATTAATCGATATGCGATTACACAATATGATGTATTAGTAATCGAATTAAGTTGTAACAGCCGCGATCGACTCAAGTGCTCATTATTTTTGTCCAGTCCCACAGTGATATCAATCTATTACTTTCACATACACCCACTGTGACGAAACCAATAACAATAGATGCATGAAGTGGTATTTGTTTCGAATACAGTCGTGCATGGTTTAAATACACAATGAGTATACGATAATAGTCACTAAAACTCCAACGAAATACATTGCAAAATCAAGAAAAAGTACACTGAAAAATCAAGAAAAAATAGAATTACTTTCATTTTATTAATTTGGGAAGGTCTTCAAATAATTTTAGAGTTACCTATTCGTATGCGGGCACCAACAAACACTGCTTGAAATCAATCAATAGGCGTTTGACAAAGTAGTCTAGTAAATCTAGAAACGTGTCTCAAGAAGAACCTATTTCAACAAAAACTTTTGACAATATCAGAATTGTATATTTCCAGCAGTTGTATTTTAAAAACTCAATTTTGTGGTCAAAAACAGCATTTGACTGACGTCACGTGCTAGTATTTCACAGAAATCGTGAACAAAATTACCGTTTTGACAGTTCCTGATAAACATTTTGACTAGCAGTCAATTACCGTATAATTGCAATCCGATAAGAAACTCAAAGTCCAAATGTAAGGTAAAAAGGTATTCACTAATCAGTTACCTGAATATTCGTGGACATTTGCCAGATACTTCTTCAGTCCAGACAGTTCCTACAAGCAATAACTCGATACCTGAATCTTAAATAAGAAACTTGCATTCAAAGCGACGTTACACCATACAAATAGAGAACCACACACCCAGCAATAAAACGACTCGAGTTCATTGACGAATGACTCAGCATCTTCAAAGATCGCATAGACCAGGTGCAAGGTAAGGCCGAGTGTTCAACGCATCTGAACTTGAATTACTAGAAACCTCAACCAGTCCTACGGCGTGAGGCAAGCAAGAAGACATGTTTAACGGAAATACTATCAAAATAATATGTCAAAATAGCTACATAGGTATGAACAGACAGTCTTGGTTTGTTTTCTTACAAATTGTTACTAGCTCCGATAATCGGCGGATTTGAAAAATATAAGGAAACACGCAGCCGCAGTGGCCGGAGGCGCAGTTGTGGACTTTTCGCTATTTAAAAGCAAGTTAGTCGAGATGAAATGGGCTTCATGTCTTTGTTCATTAGAGTCACTGACAGATACCATCGCTTACTATTCTGATGCTTAATATTTCTTTATCAGCAATGAATTTGAAAGCAATGGATATCTACAGATTCAAATGTACAATTTTAATGGATGATACGCTACCTTGACCAAATCTACAGCAATGTTCGGACGGCCATTTGGAGAAATTAATCTGAATTAGTGCAATAACAGGAGATTTGTCAAGCGGGTAGTAAATTGATTGAGCTTGGGAACTGATACAAATGTATTTAGTAAGAGTTTCTCAGTTTGTATGGCCATCACTTTGAAGCCTATGACGAGGTTCGGCTCACAGGTCAAGATGGTTCCCGTTTACAAAAAGTGATGAATAAAATCGGCTAGCATTTAATCGCACATCAAAAATACTGATTTGTACAGCAAAAAAGGATCAACAAAAACTCGTTTTTTGATTTAAATATTTTATGTGTATCTAAGTTTATGTTTTAAGCATTTTTTGTTGTGCTTACATGTTCAACCTAACACGAAGGATAAAGGGCAAGAAGGAAGGATAAACAATTACCCTTCACCTAAGCTACCGCAACATTTTGCCCAGATATTTGCTGTGCAAATCAGTATTTGTAATGTGCAATTTAACATTTCCCAATAAAATCAAACATGAAGTAAAAACTTTTAACAAACGCGAGTTATAATAAGCTTATTATCGACTCCGAATCATAGGAAGCCTGTGGTCTCACCAACAGTCCAATACAGTGAAATACTCAATTGCATTAAATTGATGAGTTTGAGTGTATACCAGGCTTTATAAACAGTGATAATGCATCAAGAATCGCTGCGTAATCATGAACTATTTGGCGGGCAGCCATGGATATAAGTGCAGCTTGCTTGAGGCCAGCGATACATCAGCCGGATAGCATCGGCGGCGCGGCGCGGCGGCGCGGCGCGGCGGTGTCGCCCGCAACTAAACAGGACAATTACTGGGTAATCTACTGCGGAGAACGGTACAGTAAGTAACTGAATGTGCTCTGTGAGCTTTAGACCTCACGAGTGACACTTTCTTTTAATAACACATACAATCTTATGAACGCATCTGGTTACGGACATGGAGTATGAAAGCAGCCGCAACAGTAACTTTGTATACTACATTTTGCGGTCTACTGACTTTTCACTAACATTATAAAGCCTGTTACTCTCATGGTCTCTACGTAGCCAACGACACCTCATTTGTTTAAATCCGTCAAGTTGTTTGGACTGTAGCGATTTTTATCAATCCCAACATCACCGGCATTTTGAAAATTTTTCAAAAACTAGATCGACAAAAAACTGCTTAGTTATCGAACCCGCTCACAAAATTTCACGAGAATCAGTTGAGCATTGCGGCCGGTAGAGGATAACATCCGGACTTACGAAAGAATGTTTGCCCAATCCTGAAACAGAGACGCTTCGCACGCTTCGCTACCTCGGTCAACTAAATTAATAACCATCCCGGCCCAGCTTTTTAAAGGTTATACTGTCGGACGGTCGCTATCAGGTCAACTACAATTCAGTAAGATGTCAATATTTTCTGTCACCATAAATTTCGATTTGTCACTAAACCGGGATATCCTAATTATTATACCCGTTCCTAAAAAATATATTGGTCATCAAATTAATCAAAACGGTCA
This sequence comes from Argyresthia goedartella, assembly GCA_949825045.1. NCBI lineage: Eukaryota > Metazoa > Arthropoda > Insecta > Lepidoptera > Argyresthiidae > Argyresthia > Argyresthia goedartella. Next base: position 24,372,178 of record OX463812.1, on the reverse strand, counting down.
CCTAACATGGTTCACCAAATAACTGTAAATATGTATCCTAAATAGTAGTTTGATTACTTTTTGTCTATTGCCTGAATAACAGCGTTGTCCTCAAAAAAGTAAATCGATCATCAAAAATATAGATCTGACATCAAATTAATAGTTTGGTTACCTAAATAGCAGATCTGTAACCAAAGTGATAGATCTGTCCTCTAATAACGCGTCAAATCTAGTAATTTTCATACGAAATATCAAGGCGAAGTGGTTGGTCAGGGTCGGCGAAGTCTAAAGAGGGTGAGCGAAGCGAAGCCCCCTTTAGCCTTCATGTTGGGTTCACACGTAAGAATAAAAAACCCTTAATTTTTTACCTATTTGGTGTACAAGTTATACCTACTTTTAAGGTAACCATTCTAATTATTGAAGACCAATATTATCACTCGGTGATTCACAAATTTATTGTATGGGACCAATTTTATATTATTTAATATTATTTAGGTGCCAGATCTACTATTTTATGAACAAACATGACTTATGAGTTACTTAATCAAAAAGGTATTTATTAGGCAATCAATAAAACCATACCTTCAATACCTTCAGCGACATTATGAACGACACACGAAATGAAGACGGTACAAGGTTAGTTGAACAAAATGCAAGTTGACTAATACTGTACTGCTGAGTTATGCTGAAGTACTCAGGTTAATCGAAGAAGCATAAGCTAGATTTGGAAAAAATATTCATATCTACAGTATGATTGGAAATCAATTTTGATGTCGAGTTTGACCGTGTATTGGCCAGTGGGTTTAAAAAACTCCACGATATTTATTTTATCATCGCAAAAACCCATCACGAATCGTATCAGCGGATCAATAACACGAAACTACAATCAAAATTCCATCGCCTCATACAAAACTCTATTCCGTTCTCATCACATCGCGAAAAGAAAAAAATAAACTGTTATATTATAATTTGTAACAACCTCGTCTGAATCACTCGAACACCCGTCAAGTACCGACATCGTTATATTATGTTACAATTGTTCAGTAATATTAGACACGTACTGGCCGAATGATCGACGATTTTAAAAAGAAAAAGTTCTCGATTCGAATCGATTCAGAACTTTTTTCTCGTCGCACCGCTTACGGGCATTGGGAAATTGCGTAGTCAATAAACTTTGTAGAGCGGATGTTGTTCGTTCTTACTTCTCTAATGCGCAAAGAAATCTTACGTAATTGTTTATTTGTACTTTTTATGATCCCAGATTATTTGTATGACTATTTATTATAGGACTACATGTAATTAAATTCTAAAACTTAGCGCATAGTTTGAAGCGAGGGTATATATTTTTGTATTTGCGTATGTTCATTTGTGTTACCAGAACATCAAAACTACTTAACATAATTTGACAAATGAGGTATCGCAAATGACAAGCGTCTTAATCTTCCAGTGGTTATAGGCAATGTGACGTCACAGTTCCAATATAATATATAATACTAGCTCTTGCTCGCTGCTTTACTAGCATATTGTCTAATCGTTAAAAGTGTATTGACCGCCTGGTGGTAATCGGTTTCCTACTGTTTAGTGCGCGATGTTTTAGAAGTCGGGTTTTAGTTTTTAAAATAATTGTCTTGTCTCTTCTACAGATATGTATATCTTCTACATATACGTCAGCATTAAATTGGATTTCATTAACCTAACAGTAATCTGGTATCTAATGCTATATATGCTGCTAGTCGATAGTTACATATCGTCATTCGCTTTACCACAAACCTTTCACTGACTGATGACCCGAAAATTTCAAGGCCAGTAGGCATCCAATTAAATATTACTGACATTTTAACACCTCACTCCACCAAAACGTAATAAATTAGTTTCTTAACGACCACTCATAAAAGAACAAATTTTTAATAACATGGAATTTACTGTTAAGATATAATAACCTCCTTAGCTATAATTCTTAAAAATTACTAAAGGTTCCAAATTCAAATGTCCCAGCAGAAACTGTCAACCGCCGACTACCTGTCGGCTTGCAATAAAGATTCTTCTTCCATGTTTAAAAATATAAAACCAGCCAGGTTGATTAAGTGGCTTTGATAAGAAGTTTAATTTATGAAGAAAAATACACAATTTATACTGTGCACGTTTTAATGGCGAAATTCATCACATTTACGTGCATGTTTAAGTATAACGATACGTCACAAGGATTTATCGAGATTTTAAAAAATAATATACACTTCAGTGTTAAATATTCACAACCAGTTTAACGTGTAATTTATATAGAATACACGATAAAAAAAAATCATATTCATCTAGTATTTTCAATATTCTTCCACAGGTACGAGTTCATGGTCCGAAAAGTGTAGAGCAAGACATCTGGCCCAGTAGGGCCAGAACTAGTAACTAGTAAGTTGTTAGATATCTAAACAGATCGATTGTCGGTGAGCGGGGCCCCGGCCACGTCCCGTGTCTGCGGTGATCCGTCACGCAGGTGACAGTAACGTTTTTGCCGTCGGTTACGTCACCGGCAGTTGACGACAGGTCATTAACGCGTCGTCTCACTAAACTATCGTGACGAGGTGCGAGCGGAGCGGCTTTCGTGCACTTTTCCTTGAGTTCGTCTTTGACTTTTTATCATCAGGTTTTTCTGGATTGATGTATGTATCTACCTTAATTAGTTCATATTAAAGTATAATCGAATAACCGGCCCAACGCGGGAACAAATGTGTGAATTTTAGAGTAATTAAGTTATGTTCTGCAAATACTTATTTACAGCGTTCTTTGCAGTTTCTAGTAAATATCTGGGTGTTAATTAGCCATTCAAAAACATTCCAGCAAATCTCTTAAATATTTTGAAAGCGTTAATTGATTTTCAGAATCGCTGCTTGACTATTGAAAACAGATTTAAAATCGACATTTAGCAACTACTTCGCTGTTTGTTTCGAACTCCAAAATCAAAACGAAATTCTTAAAAAGAGCAAGCGATGCTCTGATCGTCGTTATCTTCTTAACAATCTCTTGTTTACGAAAAGTATTTGATCACTAATGATGGCCGCACAAAACATACAAAAATTTTCGGCGCTCCAAACTATAGTAATAAAACGGTGACCAACCTCTCATCAACCACCGAACTTGACATACCGGCGTTTACTTTCGTTCCCTTTAGTTGTACGTCTGTTGTACGAGCGGGGGAGGTAAGGTAGGTCAGGTTATGTTGGGGTCACCCCTTTGCCGGTCAAGCAAGGTTGGGAGGCAAGAATGCTGCTACAAGTGAGGTTTGCTTTCAAATAGAATGAAAACTCTTACCGCTGCGTGTTGGTATCGGGACTCGGGACGGATATATCAAGCAAGTGTATTCGGAGATTAATTCGTAGCATCATAACACTATAACATTAGTTTTACAAAGATAGCACCTTGTAACGGATAAACATAAACATTTACATACAGGCACATACATTGCTTCTGGCCCCACACTAGGATACCGTGTCGTGGGACGTTACACACATATAAACATCCAAGACCTGGGGATATTTTTCTATACTCACAGCCAGGGACCGAACCCGGGACCTCTCGCATGGTAGGCAGAGCCACAACCGCTGCGCCACAGAGGTCGTAAACGCAATATAGAGTATGGGCATAACTATGCCTCTGCCACTCCGTACGAGAATAGAGTAAATGCTAAGTTGTAGCCACTGTAACGGTAACGAAAAAAAATTATTTTTAGGGTTGCGTAGAGAAACAAGGAACCCTTATAGTTTCGTCAAGACTGTCTGTCCGTCCGTCCATCCCTATGTCACAGCAACTTTATTCCGAAACTGCTAGGACTACACAGTTAAAACTTGATATGTAAATGTGTGCTGTGAACCGCTTTACGATTTTTATACAAAAATTGAAAAAATAAAAAAATTAAGAGGGCTAATAGATGGAAATGAACCAAAAAAAAATATTTTTTCATCAAACCTATATGTGAAAGTGTTGTGTCCCTCCCCTCCCCCCTCTAACTTTAAAAGTAAGAGAGTGAAAAATCTAAAAAAATATGTGATATGTATCTCCAAAAACACTTTCAATAAAAATTTGTTTATTGAAATTTATTTTGTTCAATTTGTAACAAATAATTCATTCATAAGTATTATATAGTATAATAAATATTCACTATGAAAAATAAAGTAATTATTTGCTGGTGAAGAATGATAGTGATAGTTTGGCTAGGTGTATCAGGTGTATGTGAAGTGAGTACCTTCCTAATTATAATTTTTGGCTAATATTCTACATTTATTACGTGCAAAATGTGCAAAGCCCGACACGCACTTGATTGTTTTTTTTTATTATAGTAGAATTAACCCCTCAATTACCACCGGCGTTAGCTAACGCCACTTTGCCGTTACTTATAGGTTTTAAATTTTATAACTATGTCATAGGCTTCAAAATCGCGATCCGTCCCAACTGCCTTCGGTTTTTGAGTAGTTAATGAAAAAAGTATGAAATAATTGCATCTCCCCTGTAGGTACTGAGGTTAAAGAACCTCACAGTACATTTGTTGACTCCGACTAATTCGCCTTATTAGTCATTATCTACCTCATATCTGCCATTATTTGTATAACCTACAGTTACAGAGATTATAGAAAAGTCCTCCAGGCAGGTCAAACGATTTACGCAATCGCCTTCTGAAAGGTCCCTGAACTACATAAACATTTACATACAAGCACATACATTGCTTCTGGCCCCACACTAGGATAACCTGTGTCGTGGGAACCAGAAACAGCGACGTCACACACTTATAAACATCCAAGACTGGGCTTTTTTTGCTCTACCTCCAGCCGGTGAACCCGGGACCTCTCGCATGGTAGGCAGAGCCACAACCGCTGCGCCACGGAGGTCGTCAAGACTTGCGTGTCCAAATCAATTATTACAAGGAAAGCCAAGCAAAAAGTCCAAGGTCCATCTCATGCCATTAATCCAGTCTCAATGAGGCTCATACATCTCCACATTCATAACGCAGTAAATTATTATTAATAAGGTACTAACTCAAAAGGCTCCTTTAGCGGCCTTTTTTTTCCGACTCTTTCTAGAAACCGGCTAATTTAGGTGGACAGCCATTCTAGGCAGAACCAGTCCAATTTAGCGGCGCAGACAACTATTTGCGCAGCATCCGGCGTAAGGGTGCGCGGGCGCAGGCGGCGCGTAATTTGCGCAAATTACTACAATTTACAGGACACACTCAAGAGTTTTTTTTTAATGTTTGTTTGCTGCTTGCTTTTGCGCACAGGGTAACTGAAACTTTTTGTGCGTTTTTGCTCAAAGATTTTATGAATGCGAAATGTGGCATTTCAGAAGTTATAAATATCATCAGTTGATATTATTTATACGATTTTAAGCTGGCAGTTAATAAACTGATTCTTTATTAATTATAAGTAATATCATAATTACATAATTTCTTTTTTATTATTGCAATTATTATTATCAATATACAAGATATTATTATCAATCATTTAATATTTATCATGTCATATACTCGTATAAAATTTAAAAAATGCAGTCCTGAATAACTTGCTCAAAGTGGGCACAATTGTGTCTATGCCAACCCGTATGGGAACAGGCGTGAGGCTATGTTTATATGTTTGTAACTTGTCACTCACTGCATAGATCGCTCTATAGTTTTGTGTCTTCCAATTAAAATGGAAAAAGCGTGACAGTATACTTGTCTGGTCGTTTGTCATGAAAAAAGAATTAAAAGAATTTATAATTTATCTAGTCAAGACTATTTGTTCTCATTATAGAAATTATTTTAAACATGACGAAGAAATGTTCAATACTCAAACTTTTTGAAGCAAACATAATTTCAACAAGCCGGTGGCTACAAAGCAAAAGATATATAAATAAAAAAATTACGTCAGTCAACTCACCTCCAATGTTATCTCGCCTACAGCTTACAAATTGATGTCACGTAAAGTTTTACGGTACCTATAAACTGTTAATAAAATACACTTGTTTTTAATTCACAGAGTATATTCACTTTGATAATACAGTGCAATTGTTCACAGAAGAAACCGCTTTAAATCGCTTTCAGCGATGGAAGGCAAAGATTCAATTGTTAAAAGTCCAGGCATTGAAGGTCGCATATAAAAGAGTTCAACGCGGGAGCGAGCGCGCGCTCTCTTTGCTCGATCGCTGTCTACTGAGCCGCTGAGGACCGGCGCCGACCACACTATCTTTCTCTGCTGCACCACGCACCTGATAACGCATCCCCATACTCCTGCTCATCCCAAACCCTTTGCTAATGCATATAGAGTTTAAAAACTCAGTATAAACTTCGAAAAGCTCGATTTGTTCGCCGGCGATTATTAGTTTTTAAACTCCGCCAATCGATACAATCGCGGTGAAGAGTGAGTGGCCAGTGTGCGCAGTGAGTTAACCTTTTTATCAGGAGCTTTAAGCTCGGCGGCGTGTTAAATAAAGTGGTTTCTAAATATAAACCGCGTATCTGGACGCGCCATTGCATTGGCAGGTGCGAGCCTACGCGTCTCGCTATTTTGCCAGCGAACGTTTCGCTTCATTTCTTTTTGTGAATAGTTTTTGCTTTTTTTTTTTTCTTATTCGAGCAAAGACAGTTTATAATTAAAGCCGGTGCGCTTATCGCGGACTACAGAGGAATTTTGCCGAGAAAACTTGCGCCGCCGCTGATATCTGTATCTCAGTTGAGAGGTTGCCTAGCCTACATATTTAAAAGGGATTTATAAAAAAAGGTATGCAGTCAACGTATAGTATATAGAAATAAATTCACCGCCACATAGCATTATAACTTGTTATTAGACTATAATTATGTAGTTATTCGTTTAAGTATGACACTCAAAAATTGTCCCGTTACACAGAAAAATAATCGCACAAAAAGTAGAGTATTCTAATTAAAAGCAAGTAACAGGTAGGTATTAAAATAATTAAAATAGTTAATTCACTAGGTTTAGCTGCGTTCTCACGGCCCCATGTTGTTAAGATGCGGAAGGCAAGTATTTAAGACAACGCGTAATGTTACAATAAAACACTTTGTTTGGGTACAGTAAGGAAAAGGAAGAAGCTTTATCATGTGTTATTACATAGTGGCAAACTATTTTCTATTATATTACATTCCCCTCGCTATCACAAGTATTCAATTGACCGAGCGAGCGAAGCGAGACATTAGTAAAGCAATCATAGAAAAAAATACCTTATTACTATGTTAGCTGAGCGCAAGGTGTCTTTGCTATCCCGTCTGAGAAATGTATGTTTAAACGAGTATTTATTTACAAAGAGTAATAATTTTACTCTTAGATAAACATCAGGGGAGAAGAAAACTTAATACCAACTGAAACTGAGGTATTTTGATGGTCAAAAAATATATATTTTATAATAAATAAATAAACCATTTATAGACAGAAATATAAAACAACCTGCCATAAAGACACAAATATGTGTCATCTAAAAGGTCTGCATTGAAGTAAAAAAAACAATTACAGTCTTCACAAAATAAAAGGCCAGGTGGGCCAAACCAAATTCAACCTTTTTACTTCAGTGAGACGGACGCTGTCACCGGGCCTTTTATTTTGTGAAGAGTGTTGCTATTTGTTACTGAAAAAATATTCTCGAGTGGTCGCTCGCGGCCAAGGCCCAAGGCGCTCGTCCACCACCGTGATGCACCGTGACTAGATCTTCCATCTTCAAACCACAATACCGAATTATCATTTGCCTGCCGCGCTTTGTCGTCTGAGTGCTTATCTAATGCTCTCAGAAAACTGTGTCGATGACCTTTTGCGTTATTAAAAACGCATTAAGCCATTATTATTGTTGAGATGAATATAACGGGGTATGGAATTTCGATTCCGCATTCCAATGAGCGTAACTTTGGCCACCTACATGAAGGTTAGCGCCTTATTCGTTATCATATGGTTTATTGGATGCATAAATATCAGGATGTCTGGAATGACAGGCTATCAACAGAAGTGGTTCGGGAACATGACCGAGGCGTGGTTTTTATTCATGTACCTATCACGGATGTTCGGTACAATCGCTTCTCGGCAAATTATTCCTAGAGTTCTTATTCAGTGCATGCTAAGGACTGCAATGGTCCTGCCAAGCAATTGTACCGATAGTCTTTACAAACAAGGATGTTTATGAGCAAAATTTGATAGGAAGTATAAGGATAAGATTACTTGTTTCTGTGCCTGAAAGTTTTATTACTTTTATAGCCGGATATCATACATATACGTGTATGACCGTAAGTATCACCGTAAGATAGTCAAAACCGTTAGTTTATAAACTAACGCGTTAGGTGATCAAATATTGACAGATGGTAAAACAGACCGACCGGGCTTAGAATTTACGTTTCTTTTGTTCTTACATGTCAATCTAACACGAAGACGAATGGTCTTCCTGTTAGGTTGCTGCGCTCGCCCCCTCTAGTCTTCATCTAAGCTACCGCAGTGTTTGCCCTGGTACTTCGTTTGCAATTCAAGTTTAAGCCAGTTTACTATGTAACGCGTCATATAGTAAGCAGTACGCTACAGTTTACTATCTGTCGAAAGTTGACCAAATAACGCGAAAAAAAACGTTAGTTTTTCAACTAACGGTTTTAATAATCTTACGGTGACATATATAAGTCCCATAACCCCTATTGGACTAGTGAACGAATGATTGTAGTTGAAAAGTCTAAATCAGAAAGTTTGACTTCAGCACTCTGTTTGGACTAGTTAGGAGACAAACATACTAAAAGCCAGGACCTCTCTGAGGTGAGCGCAAGGGAGGTTGGGCACAAAGAAGGTCCCGTTTTTTGGCTTTTTGCTTACATTTTCGTATTTCGTATATTTTATTGGACATAAAAAATCACATTACAAGCATATAGAAAAGATATCTCGAAAATTTGTTGCTTACATAGTAAAAGCGGAATAAAATATTCTACAACTTAATAAGTTATAAGTTATAAGCTCCGAAAAAAGGAGTTTTTAGCTCACTTTTTGTCTGACATTGCTTTTTAACTTTAAATCAGTTAATTAGAGGATAAAAAATTCCTAAAGATAGTTATAAAGTTAAATTGCTCTTCAAAAATACGTCATCTACCATTGAAAAGTTCGGAGCTCATAACCCTAGAAAACGATTGGGAATAGGTAAATATCTCAGAGAGGCCTGGACTTCTTTTACTATGTTTATCTCCTTACTAGTGCATGAAAATTTCCTACTCATAAGTCATATTTTTCGCACATTAGTCTTTAGAAAGGAGAATAACACTATTGTACATAAACATACCATTAAACATCTTATACAAAATATGACGCGTTCAACAAACCATTGCATTAAGTGACTGCTCAAAAGCTTTCGACAGCCTCAGGCACGAGACCATATGGCAAAGCCTTGAGAATCAGGGATTAGAAAACCATAATTAATAACATCGACAGAGAATGTAAAGCTAGCATCAGACTGTAAACACTAGGGGATCATTCCCAATCGACAGAGGAGTCAGACAAGGCATCCCAGTCACGCCAAAGATATTTTGGAAGTGTTAGAGCAAATATTTAAAAGAATAGACTAGGACCACCAAGTACTAAACATAAACGGTTCGCTACTGAATCATCTATGATTGTACGCTGTATAAAACGTATTCGTTATGTGGATTTCAGTTTTTGGTGTTATTTCGGAAAATGTATACCTAATCAGATTACGTAGTTCTCTCCGCTTTCACGAGACGAACCCATAGACACCAGATTTGACCTCCTTTGAACGCAAATAATCGCCAAAACATAAACCCCTATTTTGCTCAAAAGTCTGCATATTAATTAGAAAATTCAAGCTACTGAAATTCAATTAAAAATTCGACTTTTTTCATTAAACTGTTGCGCAAAATAAAGTTGTATCGCATTATAATAAAGCCGTCCGTCAATCGTAACAATATGTTTAAGTTTTGTATGTATGTCGAAAGGCTCACGAGGTCTACCGTTCTCACAGAACCCTAGCGTCCAGTGGAATATGGACAGCACCGGTCAAACCTGCACCACCTTCGTGAGAAGCAAGCGTTAAACCTAGATACTATAAGTAAATCCCACTAGACCACGGAGCTCATCAGCGAGGATTACAGCCTTCCGTTTTTGAAACTTTAGTTTTGTCTGTATCGGCAAAAAACCTATACTTATATTTTTTTCAAGTGAAAACACCCCACAAATCGTGAACGTTCAACTTTTATAAATCACTATCAGCAATTTCACAGGTGTAGCATTAAGTAGAGACGCGAGGAAGCACAACAATGCATTGAGTGACATCTGGCGACCCCGATACGTCGCGCGTCGTGGAAACTATGGCGGTGATGCGCGCGCGCCGCCGCTTTCCACCGATATCGCTTTTGTATTGTCTCGCTGAGCCATTCGTTAATAATGGCGTGTTCATTTAATTATGGATTTCAATTAATTAAATTTGATTTTCGGTTTTGGACTGAGTAAATAATAAGAGTTTTTACAAGTTTGTCTTGCACGATCCTAAAACGACTTAGAATCACTCAAAGTATGTATATGAAATATGAAGAAACCGATTTAGCGAATTGCATGCAATGCATATAGCCCTTAGGAAAGGTGACAAATTTCCTAAAGTAACTGGATTTTTGGAGCTCGCATAGTTTTGATGCACTGGAGATTATGAAAGGTTTTTGATATTTGTATCTAAATAATAGGTTTTTAGGGCTCCGTACCCGAAGGGTTCCAAATGGGACCCTATTACTAAGACTTCGCTGTCCGTCCGTCCGTCCGTCCGTCCGTCTGTCACCAGGCTGTATCTCAAGAACCTAGCTAGCTAGAAAGTTGAAATTTTCACAGATTATGTATTTCTGTTGCCGCTATAACAACAAATACTAAAAAACAGGATAAAATAAATATATAAGGGGGCTCCCATACAACAATACCACATACAAACTTATGGATGCACCTGGTTACGTACATGGAGTGTGAAAGTAACCGCACCAATAACTTTGTAAACAATATTTTGCTGTGTAAAATCCAAACTATTCACTCCACACCATCGCTTCCATTGAACGGTGGTACGGAACCCTTCGTGCGCGATTTAGACTCGCACTTGACCGGTTTTTATAAAACATCAAATTCAATGCACTTCAATTACAAATAATACTCATGAATCCACTCAAAAATATTTTATAACTTTGTGTTGTATGTCATACCTATAAATTACTCCATCCCACGGTGGCTACGGAATTGGATCGTGATACTGAAATAAAGGAGCCATTAGTATGACGCCGATCTATCACTCGGTAAGTGGTTGTGGGGGCAAATCTGCTATACCTACTGTGGGCTATAAGTTTGCAATCAGTAAACATCAAATAACTAGCAAAATACAGGGGAGTATATCATTTTAAACAAGCAAGTTAACCGCCTTTTGCTATTTATCCATTTTATTCCATAATTTTCCAATGTATGAGGTTATTTTTCCTCCTACCAACTTTCTTCGTTTTGTTTCGTAACTGGCATTTCCTATTTATATTAATTATTTTCTGTACTTGTATTTATATGCTTTTAAACATGTAATAATAATAAATAAATAAATAAAAAAGGTTCATAAATACTGATCAAATACAGCATTGCAATTAAGCACTATTATTTCTTACTGTACAATTTATCGATAATATTTTTTCACATCACTATCGATATTTCTTGGACAAATTCGTTATAGATAAATTATTGCAGGAGACAGCTACTATAAACGTATATCTGATATTTCTGGGCCGAAATAATTTGGGAAGTCTTTCGCCTCCCATAAAATTTTAAATTGCAATAAGTTCAATATACATTAAGCAGATCGCTGTTTTTTGACTAGAGTTTATAATAAGAATCAAAGCAAATTCCATAGTGATGACGACGCGAGGCTGGGATTTATGGAACATAAACATTGATTTGCAGCAACATTTGACATTAAGCGCCGAATGTCCGAATTCGAGGATGGTTGCGTCATTTTGATCCTTTGGCCGATGTCTTTGCTGTTTCTAGGTAAACAAGCAACGTTACCTGCAGGAGACAGCTTTGTTTCTAGGTAAACAAGCAAGGTTACCTGCATGAGACAGTTTTGTTTCTAGGTAAACAAGCAAGGTTACCTGCAGGAGACAGCTTTGTTTCTAGGTAAACAAGCAAGGTTACCTGCAGGAGACAGTTTTGTTTCTAGGTAAACAAGCAAGGTTACCTGCAGGAGACAGCTTTGTTTCTAGGAAAACAAGCAAGTTTACCTGCAGGAGACAGCTTTGTTTCTAGGTAAACAAGCAAGGTTACCTGCAGGAGACAGCTTTGTTTCTAGGTAAACAAGCAAGGTTACCTGCAGGAGACAGATTTGTTTCTAGGTAAACAAGCAAGGTTACCTGCAGGAGACAGCTTTGTTTCTAGGTAAACAAGCAAGGTTACCTGCAGGAGACAGCTTTGCATCGACGTACTTCTACGTTCTTCGCTCCAACGGACAAGCCCACTTTAAATACTTTGTATTTTTAAAGCAACTGTTACATTTGTACATTAAGATCAAAATTATAAGCCATGACACTTTGTTAAATAACTTATAAATTATACAACACAAATATATTACATTTTACATTAAATATTACATCAGCATATTCCTAATTAAGTTCTCAGTTATATTCTTTAGCGACGTTGTGAAATTGTGATGGGGGGTAAAAAATATAGAGTATGTAACGGACAAACAGTTCAGGCTTTGTTTTTGTTCAAAATATTCCGAGCCAAACAAGCGCCATTATATGCATTTTTTTTAAATTCTTCATCCATCTGATCAGGCCAAAGTCTTCCGACGACCAAACAGCCAATTATTATTTATTCCTTCGGTTTATAAGTATGTGGTTACTGTAATAACTTTCAAACACAATTACGGTATTGCACGCATATTTTTTATGTTAAACACATAATTGAGATGTTACTCTACTGTAAACAATAATGACAATGCGATATCCATATAAAACACGGAAGACATTAAACTTCTAAAACTCATTTGCCAACAATTGGCCAAGTCCGACACGAAAACCGTTACCGCAGCATCAAATTACCGTCCACCAGCTGTTAATTTAATATTTACTATAACGCCATTGCAAAGTTATTATCGTAAGTCTAAATGGCTTGTCGGACAACGCGGTGTAATGCGTACGCGCATGCGATATTAGATAACAAGATCAAAACAGAAGGGAGGCAACCCGATATGATTTCTAAGAAGGGGGTTTCTCGAGTTTGATGATATTGGTTTGAGTGGTCGATGCTCGTATCGTATCGTATAAGCCTCTTTGCATATGTAAAGTCAAACGTAGAAACTGTCTTATTGGACTTATCAAAAGCTTTTGATTATGTTGCTCATCAAGTTTTGGCATGCATCCTCAATCGTTGCAGTATTAGAGGCAATTGTCTGGATTGGCTGAAATCATTCCTGACTAAGCTTAGACTTCAGGGTAGTGTTTTAGGTCCTCTGATGTTCATTTATTTATTAACATTATTTGTTTGTGATATTACAGCAGATGCCAAATTGTTACAAACATACATTAGAAAATATTTACAAGATTCAATTATACAATAAATACGGATTCCGATTAAAATTAAAATTCGAAATAATTTAACAATTTAGATCCATAGACATAATTCAATTACAATAATCCAGGGACAACACAATCATGCCTTCTTCTCACGGAACATGCCATATTCTCGCACAATATTCCTCCATGCATCACCAAACAGATCATTCAGTGGTGCTGCCATCAATAGTGTGCTGAGGCTGTCACGCGCCCGCATTAGTGGAGACTAACGGCGCACCACCGTGCGGTGCGTGACGCCCACTAGCAGCCGGTACCTACGCGCGCGTAGTTAGTTATCTATCAGGAACGTATAGTGCGCATACCGCACTGACAAGCGCCGCACAGTCACTGTGGCCTCACAAAAATCGACACACAATCAGAAGCTGTTAGACGTTACGTCTCGCCTCTTAGTGAGTTATATCCAAGCATACCCAATATAAAAGCGGATGGATAAAGATAAGGGTAGTATCCAAATTTCCTCTTGTATAGGTATCATAGGAAACCTTTTTGTACCTTCTCGAGCACACAAGCAAGGACGTGCTGTCGTGTGGATTACAAACAACTGAGCTACTCGTGAACGGGCGCTGCTTGGGGGGACTGGTCCAGTCTGGATTCTCATAAGTTATGTTCATTACAGCTTGTCTTTGTTCGTATTTATTTATTTTGTTACATTGTTATTTTGAGATATCTTACTCGCACTTATGGATACGATGTTAGAATATTAATATTAAATTTAGTAATATTGTCATAAGATAAGAATCTGTATAATAACAAAAAAACTAACGAAAATTAAAAAAAATTACATCCCCGTACAGTTTCTTGATGCTATCTTCTCTGACGGGCGTTTTTCCGAAGCACTGGTAGATTTTATGGAGTCTCCTATTCCTGTGCGAGATTCAGCCATGAATCAACACTTGAAAGGGAGATTTCCTTTTTCAAATTCAAACCTTAATCAGTCATGTACTCTTTAATTTAGTTGATCATATTTGATTTATTTTTTATTTTTATCCATGTTATGAGACTTAAGTTAGTGTTTGACTTGTAAAAGTACATTATTTTTACCTATTTGCAATTAAAAAAATCAGTTTGAGTTTGATTCAAGTTTGGTTCTCACTAGGGCCGTGTAAAGAAGCTGGACCACACCCAGATTATGGAATGCCTTACTATTCCGTATCACAAACCCTAATCTTTTAAAGCATTCCTTGGCCAAAGTGCTCATGTACTCATAAAATGTAAGTTGAGAGTCGAACGTAACACCGCGGTCCTTCATCAAATACACTCGAGTCAAAGACGTCCACCTGAAATCCCCGATCCATACTCTCCGTGACCATGTCGACCAACATCAGTAAGTTGGTGGTTACTGAGCGGCGACTTCTTAATCACGGACAAATACGGCGCAATCTAGAAGGCAGATTATACCATATATGATTGATTCGAACTATTTTGCCAATGAGCTCAGGATCGCTGTAGGACGATATTGGTTTACAGAGGCAGTGTCACTTGTCTTGGGGATGGGGCTGACTTGAGAGAGCTTCCAGCTAGTAGGGTACCTTCTTTGCTTAATCGCTAAGTTGAAAATATGACCCGAAGATAAGACCAGTTAATCGCTGTAGGCTTAAAAAAATAAGGAGGAACGTTTTCCGGTTAATTGCGCTCCTTGACCTTAGCTTCCTCAGCCCGTATTCCACCTCCCTACAGGAAAGATGTGAAATTTGTACGTAGTTAGCAGTGCGCAAGTCATTAGCTGATTATCTACAGTCTATAACTGATTATCAGATCTGGTGCAAACGCTGGCACGTCGCCGAGGAAAACTTCGGAGAAGTAATCTGCAAATGCGGCTGCTGCTTTCTCACTGATAACCTCTTGCCCCTGATGCGTGACCCGAGGTTCGAAACCACCCTTCAATCTGATATCACTCACATGTTTCCAGAACGCACGTGGATTATATCTGATATTGCCTTCTTTACTCTTCATGTGGCTCTCGTATGCTGCAGCTAGGCGGCACTTGATGCCTACAAAAATCACGATGTTTGCGGATGATGTCTCAGAGTTTTTTTAAATTCGAAAGAAATGATTTTTCACACCTGAAATTTTTCACAGTTTGCTGTAAAAAATTAAACTATCTGTCAGTCGACTGTACCATGTATGATGATGATGATGATGATGATGTGGTCCGACCGATTTCGGTTACGGCGACCACTTCAACTTGTTGTCTGTAGACATCGATCATGGGTTCGCATGTGGCGTATGTAGCAAATATTCCTTGTGAAGATCTTCACACACTGCGGCCATGTGAGCACCTCATTAATATAGTCGAAACTAATTAACTCAGATGGTCGGGCTTTTAATTCGCCGCATTTGGCGTCATTCTCAGCGCGCCGGAGAATCCCAAAAACACGGACTTTGGTATGAACCAATGCCTTTTACTCCGGTTTTTTGGAGGATTGTTTCTCCCACTGAGAACACTCGATGCCGTACTTCTTCACGTGCCGCTTCAGCACAACTTTGTACCTGAGGAGTTGTCCGCCATACTTACGCTTGCCCTCCTCAAACTCCAAATAGAAGATGCGCTTCGCGACCCTCTGGCCATCCTTGATAAATGACCGCATCACCTCAGCTGACGCCGCATAAGGTAAGCCTCAATGCCATGTATTTTATATCAAAGAATCGCTTCTTTTTCTCGTAAGGAAATCTCTATAGCTGCGGCGATGGGCTAGCCCCCCTCACGCATAATAGATTATTGAATAACTGGTTAAACGTGGGCATAATGCCTCCGCCGCCGCGTATGGGAAAAGGCGTCATGCTATGGTTATGTTTATTGTTCCTTGTGTTTTATTTCTAATTTAAATTATCAACACAGTCAGACGACCGGAATGCGTAAACGCAACCCTGGAAGATGCAGTGGTGAAAAGACATATGAACCAGAAGATTGTACCTACTGGTTTATATGTGATCCCAAAATAAACTACACAAATGATTCGTATCATATTGGGACACAAAACGGCATTACTCATGTTCAACCTTACCAGTACTACAATTCATAATTACATCTACCTAGAATAATATATAAATCTCGCAAGTTTCTATTACTTTCTGAATATCGCTAACTTTGACTTGATAAGGTCAATGAAATCTTCATGTATCTTCTAATGTTAGTAGCCCCCTCTGTTTGTTGCACATCGCGATCTCTCATTTGCAGTGAAATTGTGGTGTTGTATCTCGGAAATGGCTTTTGAGGGCGGTGATCGAGAAACTTATGAGGATACGGCGCAACAACTAAAAGCACGACTTAACAAGACGACCACGACTTATCAAAACAAAAGTGATAAATATGGCAAGCATCACAACTTTTCCCATACTGTTGGGCCCACGTTTAACAAGTTATTTAAACTCCATTTTCCATGGCAAGGTTCTAACCCAGCATTAGTAGGATACTGGGTATCAGCATTATATATATATATATATACATTTGACGCAATGTTATGATAAGGAACCGACATGATAAGATTTAATTACTGGTGGGCGGGCCACTAGTTATTATATAGAGTTGTTTTAGTTCCAGAAGATTATTGATTATTGATAAAATGAATTCCAAATGAGGCACAAAAGCAAAGCCTCTATGGAACTGGAACATAAATTATAAATATAATTTTAAAATTAAAACATCGCCGACCAATAAATGAAACCTGAAGTCTAAAACTTGGCGGGCCTGTTTTCTTGTCAAGCTAATAACTTTCGAACAAAGCCTCTGTACCGATTTTAATAAAACAAGCTGAACATGGAAGTAGAAAACCGCATTTTTAGTCATCGAGTGTTGAACATGTTTTTTTTATAAATTGACTAATAATCAAAACATGTATGAGATGAAACAATAAGGCAGGTACTTGTATAAAACCACAAGATTCGTCGTTGTAACCAGATATAAAATATTTCGATAATCCAAGATATACATAAATTAATCCCAATAAAGCTAATTGTCCAAGAAAATTATTTGCAACTTATTCACACACAACAATACAAGACTCAGGATATTGCATATTTCTCTCACAATGCCATGCCATGCCGTGCCATGTCCGCCATATCTCATTGGTCGCCATCACTGCGTAGACGCAGGCCAGGCGCGCGCCGCACAAAGGAGGGTGGCGCACAAAGCCTGCGCAAGGAATGCATTGCCGACACACGCTTATCGTTGAGGCGTGGCTCTGGTTTCAGATGCACAGGTGGGGACTAGGGTGGTGGGATTACATTTTGGCGTTCCACGGGGTAGTTTGATAGATAGTGGATGCTAAATAAGCTGTCAAACATGAAACAAAGTCGAATAGTACGCAAAACACTGATTTAAACTTTTATGTGCGATTACATCCATCCGATATTTCGTCGTTTAAAACAAACATTAAAAAAAAGTTTATTTAAACACAAAGTTAAAAATAATACGGCCCCAAGTAAATTGAGCCGCAACAAGTGTACCCGATACAAAATATTTTAACATTATACATAAGTAGAGTCCTGCATTGCAGGACATTTTGAATTCGCATACACAAATTGTTCACCCAATCCGGTACTGTGTCCGAATGTTAAAGCCTATATTATTAAACAGACCATATCTCGTAATCTGTCGGCCCTGAATGGATAATAACGTACGAAGTACAGTCGACTCGTCTATTACCACCGGGAACGTCGCCGCCCCTCGGGTAACCAACATCCAACGAGGAATAGAGCTCGGTGCTTAGATCTAATTGCTAACGTGTTTTTGCAATCACGCAGGACCAAGGACTGACCCTTGAGGTGCGCTCGACGGGTGCCGGAAAAGAATTGCTTTGGACTCTTTGTTCTGCTTTGTTTCTGAGGGTAATTACAAGATTTTAGATTATAATTGGTGGAATAATATCTAAAGTTTAAAATTTGTCTTTAACTTTGTCTTGAGTTAAAGTTAGGATGGTAATTTAGCAATTAATTTTCATCCGAATTTTGTTGGACACGCAGAATGTTCATAATATACATCAGTGATCGAAGTACGTTGAACGTCTGTATCATTATTTCAGTTTGAATCATGCTATCAGCCATTTTTAATATCATCAGTTAAATTGCTCAGCGCACGCGATTATGTAATTTGTGTGCTTAAAAACTCCATATAAATTTTGCGAATGCTAATTTACACTTCACCTAACTTTGTATCAGCTTTTACATCAAGCTGATGAATATCAGTTTCTAAGTCCTAATTGTAAAAAAAGTAAACGTACAATCGATTAAAAATAGCTTTATCAGACAATCGAATCCATCAGCGTATATACAGCGTTCAATTAACAGACGTGCATGAAGCGATGTGAAAGCGACATTGACATCGGACGAAAGTTCGTCGAACCTCTTGTCTTCCTTTTTGTTGGTTACTTATTAGTAAAAGAGTGATAATGATGTGTGAGCATTCCTTATAACAAGCACTTTCTTTCGTGGCAATTTTTATAACAAAGTAGTTACTTTACTTTACTAACTAGCTAGGTACGTACCTATACTCGTAATCTCTATCTCTTAGCACATTAGAATTGTAAGATGAAGAAGGCTGTCTTCCCAATATGACTGACAGTATGCGGCGAATGTCATGTCTCCATTTTTCAGACGCCCCGCAAACTAGCGATGTGTCAAATTTATATGTAAGCATAACAGTCAGCGCCTACTGACAACCGTAATGAGGACAGAGCCTTAAATTATTCAGACTCTATGATCAATGCTCAAGGATATGTTCCTTAATAATATTTCATAACACTGACATATTCAATTCAATAAGGTTTCCAATATAATTATAACAATGCACGATTGAAACAGATCAAGAAGGCAATAAACAGCGAAAGAAACAAGAATAATCCCATTAATATAACGACTCATTGTAAAACTATTCGCCGTAGTTTTGATGTAAGTATCAGGCATCCGCAACGCGCTCTTTTGTTCTTAAAGGTCAAGGGTGCCTATAATAATAGCAAGACCATTTTAATCCTTTAAAAAAATGCTTGCACTGTGTTATCAAATTACTTATCTATCAACTTATTATTTATTATTTGCTTCTGTGCCCAGGCTCTGTACCAAATAGTTAACGCATTGACAACTCATCATTAAGAATATGAAATCATTATTTTTTTGCTTAAAACGTAGGAAACGTCATGCTCATTTCCAGATCCAGATACCGTATGTACTGGACAGCCACGGAGCTTATGAAATACCTATCCATGTACAGATCAGATTATAATTCCACTCTCCATCATCAAACCCTTTACACATCACGAAACCAAATCTCCCTAAAGACAGGTCGTCTAAGAACAATCTTATAAATCCACCTCTCCTAAGCACGCGAGCCCTCCGAGGCCTAAAGTATTCATATTCCCTGACACCGTACAAGTCCCGGGAGGAGATAATTTTTCCTAACATCACCTTGTTACTCCACTATCGCAGATTGGATCTAAAAGTGATCACATGAATTCTTGTGCACACCGCAAGGTCCGTGTAGATGGTATCTAAACATCTTAAATTATTGTCTCGCTAGCCACTACGGGCTCTCATCTGGTGTTATAATACTGCCAGTGTAAAGGCAAACGAATAGATTGGATAAGGTAGCTGATTACAAGGTTGGGATTAGTTGGGATTTATGCTCGCTGATCTTTATTTATTGTAGGCTTCGGCATCTCGTTTCCTACCAACTACTGCTGGTATAAACTATCCAGTTTGTAGCTCCAATCTCTAAGTACAGTGCCTCTATCATATTGTTTCATATTTAATTGTAGACGGATATCTTGATATGCCAATATATGTAGAGTAAAGTAAAAAAACAGTCAAGTGCGAGTCGGACTCCCGCTCAAAGGGGTCCCTGTCACCGTACAATGGTAGGGATGGTGTGGAGTGAATAGTTTGGATGTTACATAGCAAAATGTTATTTACAAAGTTATTTGTGCGGCTACTTTCATAGTCTATGTACGTAACCAGGTGCAGATAAATAAAAAACCTTGGCAATGCCGGGTGAGTTTTTCTGTAATTTTTGGCTTAGGCACTATATTCTGTATTTTTGCATAATTTAGTCTGTAGTTTCGGAGATAAGAAGGGGGAATGGTAATTTTTTGCACCTTTTGGATCATAACATCTCAAGTTATCAAAACTAAAATAAAAAAAAAATAAAAAAATAAAGTTTGTAAAGAGCACTTTTCAACGATACCATGACTTATTCGGTATTTTTCTTTTCGTTTTCCTCCACTTTTCCAAAGGCAATATTTTTTCCATATTAGACTTGAATTATGTCGCGGTTATTAGGATAAGTATTTTTCTT
The DNA here is from genome assembly GCA_949825045.1 of Argyresthia goedartella. Classification (NCBI taxonomy): domain Eukaryota; kingdom Metazoa; phylum Arthropoda; class Insecta; order Lepidoptera; family Argyresthiidae; genus Argyresthia; species Argyresthia goedartella. Next base: position 24,351,323 of record OX463812.1, on the reverse strand, counting down.
ATAGTTCCTGAGAAGAGTTCTTGTTACAGACGGAAGGACTCGCGAGTGATCCTATAAGGGTCCCTTTTTTACCTTTTGGGGTACGGAACCCTAAAAATACACTCAGACCTATATATGTACATTACTACGAGTATATATTTTTTACTAATCAGAATATGCAAATTTAATAATGATTTACATTACAAGGTTTGCATACACTGTCAGGCAATGATTTGCCCTCGGATATTTAATACTATGACATCAGCTTACCTTCACTTTCAATGTATATCTTCAAAATACTTGAACTGAACAGTATTTCAATGGTTTATTAACAGTCAGGACATATGTACAGGACAGGACCAGTAATAGTTGGCTGGTTGGTAGTCATGGGTGCTGTTCTGGTATCAAGGCATAGCAAATGAACTATCCAAACCCTCAAAATTCCTATTTCCACATCGAGGTAGCTATTAGTAGTTATATTGGCATAAGCGTTGAAACCCGACTACGTAAGCGCACTCCTGCTAATGCCCATGCGCATCTAAGATCAAATTACTAGCTTCGCCAGCCCGATTGGTTGGGGACTCTGTGCGCGGATATCCATGAAAAAAAGTAAATTAGAATTGATTTTTGATCGAGATTCAATCAGGATATCGGTCACACTTATCGATCAGATTATTGAATTGTACACCGGGGTGCTCATAAGTTATAAGCACCCTCTGGGGTGCTATAACCTATGCATTCTGATGCAATTCGATGATAATATATGTTATAAGTTATAATATAACCTCGGTCTTATACAGCGACGCGACAAAGGACGCGGGTTGCACAGAACCGAACTATGTGGTGTGTATTCGCAGTTGGTTGGTTAAATCAGACACTTAGCTAACTCTCTAGACCGTTAATTAAATACCGACATTTAACCAAGTCACAAGCATTTTGATTTAAATAAAGCATCGTCGAAAACGTTTAACAATCTGTCTTACCGCAAGCCGGCGTGTTGCTAAACAAGATGGCGTCACGATAACAGCTGATTTGCACAGCTTTTAACATGGCAAAACATTACGGTAGCTTAGGTGAAGGGTAAAGGGAGTGAGCGAAGCGAAGCCCCCTTTATCCTTCGTGTTAGGTTGAACTTGTAAGAACAACAAAAAATACTTAAAACATAAACTTAAGTACACATAAAAAATATTTATATTTTATATGTCTTGTTGCCTAGGAACGTTTAGACAACTCGTTAAACGTTTCGTTCACTCACTTGTCTGTCGGAATTTTAGTGACTTGGTTAAACGAGAGTTAGTTAAATGTCTGATTTAACCAACTAACTGCGACGTGTACATGATGAGGCCTATACTTAACAGTGAAGGACTGATGATGACCGACTCCAAATGGTAACAGATAATTCGGCACTGAATCTACTTTATAACGTTTCCCGTTGTTATCATTCTGCCTAAGCATCTCTGAAGGTAGTAGTAATCATTATTTCCCAAACAGTCCGATATCTTGCTCAGTTAAAATTTCATTTGCATTTTATTGGGCGGTCTTGACTAAATAAGCACCTGCAAAAAGAAAAAGATCCGATACATATCCATACTGAGAGTTGAATCTACTTTAAAACGATACATGAACATATGTAGATACTAGTGAGCATACGTTACATCAATTATACTAAACGTATTGAGTGGTATAAATTAAGTTAAAGAGCTTTGTCCACCTACACTCAAACATAAGGACAGTTACAACAATAAACATTCACTTTCGTTGAACATCACTTTCAGTGTCGCAAGCCGAGCTTCCATGAACAAGAATGTATTTATTTTTTCTACTACAATCCAAAATAATCCCTCTGCAACAAGAAATAAGAATACAGGTGTGGAGAAACAAGTGAATTATCATCCGAGATTGGTGTAGAACACTATTTAGGTCGTGACTTGGCTTGAACTATGAGCGAGAAATACATTAAGTGTTCATGATCCGAACGGATTTACGGATACAGATATGGCGTATTTAGCCGCAGTTAAGGTCAAAAAGGCTTAGTATTAGCTTTTGAAATGAAGTCTAATTTAATGCACGTACATTTGGCATATAATGTTTTATTCGTAGTGCATATAGATGTTGTTAAGAACGCTCATTACCCTAACATCCTGCGTGATCGCTTGCACCATCGTACAAGAAAACATAACACAAAATAAAAACAACAAAATATTATGTCAGAACATGGATTCGAACCCAGAACCCTAAGATAGCAAAACCGACATCGAATCAATTGCACCACCAGAACCATGTGATAAACCGTGAAATCTACGATCATATTTGAATCATGTTATGGTTTATTATTTCGCTGGTGGTGTTAAATTAAAACATGTCTCTTGTATGGGGACCTATATAATGGCATGCACTATTGTACGGTTTATATACGAGTATATCGATACGATATATATTTTAATGCCTAATTATATACAGTTACATACACTAGTTTATCTACACACGTATCATAAGCTCTCTTTGATGTGTTCAGGAACCGCATGTTTGACCGAAATTGTGGCTCTGCAGTTGTTTAGCTTGTTCTGTAGTATCAACTTCATGCAGGCGGGCGTCGGCGTTCGAAATTTGAATGTCAGTACCAACTTCATAGACAAACTAGGGGCGGCACGCAGTCGGGCGTCGGCGTTCGAAATTTGAATGTCATAATATGTAGAAAAACTACACATTATGGTCGTAATGTGTAATTTTTCAGATAAGAAATGAGTTTTTACCAAGTAGTTTAACATTATGCTGATCGTAACGTGCGGTTTTTGTACGCAGTAAAGAGGGTTTATGATACTTGTGTAGATAAAAGTAATTGTGTATGCAGTTTCTTTTTAGCAAGTAGGGCATCAGTAGGTATAGTATTATATTAGTAGCATATATTACCATTATAGTTTTATAGTACGCGCCGGCCGTCCCCCGCTTAACCATCACCTCTCCATCAAGCATTGCTGGAGTAAATCTCTTGTTAGAGATGAGTTCGCCTTTTTACGTTATATGTTAGATGTATACCTTGTATGTGAGTACAATAAAGAAATTACGAAATTAATAACAGAATCCAAATACTTTATATCTCCAATCTACGGCAGTTCTTCGGAGTTTCGTTCAAATTAACGGTGTATAGCAATACTGTCACTTTTACACTAATTTCGGGGGGCTTCAATGACCGAATAAGGCCTTTATGTAACCGCGTGGAAATTATTGTAACATTTTGAACTTGACCTGAAATATTATTAACAAGATGACGCAGAAAACCGCACGAAGATTACATGTATCGTCCTTTTACCAATATCTTCAAAATACTTTCGAATAGTTACATAATATCACCACAAATTAACGATTCAAATAACCGTTTCAACCTTTCAATTAGCAAGATGAGAAAGGCACCGTACATTTGCAAAGGTAATAGCATCATTATGATATAATCTTGCTCAAACATATCCTTAACTTTATTGACCTGTGATTATCTTTATTCCATAGTGAGTGGGTGTCGGTGGTGGTGAGGGGAGATTGGTGCAGGTCGTTGATTCTACTATTTGATATTTGAATACCCTATCGCTGGCCTGTTGCTGCACCCTCATCCCTGAAAAGGTTTTATATTAGTAGCGTGCTAATACAAAGAACCTCGGCGAATTTTTATCTCATATTTCCAAAGCGTCTACGCTTATATCGAAGAAAAACTATTTTTTTTTTACAAATTTTCGTAGTAGCAAGGAATTTGGCCTGGTATTTTGAATGGCCTGTAATTTTAGGCCATATTAAATGTATTGTATGAATTGGAAAGCAAAATTACTTTTTCCATTACTTTCCTGTTACTTTAGTTCTTGTTTGAATCCTGCATGAAGTAAATACAGGTAATGCGGTCCATTCTAGTCAAATCCAACGACATAATCCAGTTGCCATGCATGTATTACCATCGTTGTAAATGGCGACTAGATTATGACGTAGTGTGGATTGACAGACCTGGACCTGTACCCAAGCTATACCTGTATGCTTATATCATGAGTTGAATGTCAGGCGTGGTTTTTAATTTGTTGGTAAAATGCCAAAGATTAGAAAATTAAAACTAAAAACTATTTGGTCATACGCTTTGTACTTTGTCATTTTCATCAATATATTTTTAATGGCTAGTATTTAATCGCACATCAAAACTATTGATTTGCACAGCAAAAACACTTTTTAAGTTTTAAATATTTTATGTGTACTCAAGTTTATGTTTTAAGTTTATTTTTTGTTGTGCTTGCATGTTGAACCTAAGCTACCGCAGCATTTTGCCCTGATATTTGCTGTGCAAGTCAGTATTTTTGATGAGCAGCTTAATATTTCCCTTTTTTAATTGGCCTCAGGCAATAAGATTCTTAAAGGATCTTTCTAAAGAACAACAAATCAATCAAACAGGACGATTCTCATTTTGCTTTAGATTAAAGTATGTAAGAGCAATCGCCGAAGTTTTTTCGAATCCAAGCCAATATTAGTATAATTTGGAATTGGGGAAAACATCATCAATGGATAATACGTAGAAGTCGGGCGTTCTAACGCAGACGGAGACATCCTGAGGAAACCTTCATATCTCATCTTCTTGTTTTCTTTATATGCTTTGTGTGCACTAAAGAAATTATGAATTGTAAATTATCTCGGTACTCGGAAACATAACTGTACCTCCATCACCATATAAGCAGCTTATGGCAAAAAACATGAAGAGTTTTTGCAGAAGAATCAGGTGCATGCCATGCGTCTGTAAGTGGGCTCGGCGCCCGCGGCGACCTATCTCCAAGAACAAATTATAATTTCAAAATCCGCACCGATTTATGTGAACGCACATCTACATAAACTGAAGTGTGGTTTCGGTTTCGCTCCTCGGTCTGAGGTTTGGCAGAATATTTGGTAGAACTTTAGATATTTGGTAGAACTTTATCTACATTCGAATCAATCTGTGCTCAAAGAACTACGTATTATTAAGTGGCAACTGATAACTTAGTGACTTACACTGACTTACGAAACTATTTAGAAATTTTAAAGCCCCGCATAACGCTAATGGGCGTAACATCAAGGCGTGTGAACCGTCATGAACATTGTGCATTCAGGAATAAGAACTATTTTATGAAAAGAATTTTTTTTTTTGGAATTAGCGTTTCGCGGACCTTTAAAATTGAAAAATAGTTTCTGCAACAGGCTCTTAGTGGGATACGTAACAGCCAACCGCCATCACTGACACATCAATTTTCCTCAGAAACAAACCCAAGAATCCTAGATACAGTCTTGTGATTAGCCAATCATAAATCATTTTGATTTCGGCTTCGGTTCCGACGAACCTCAACACTTCTACTGCATTTGCTATGACTGTACCCTTAGATATCGGACAAAGTCCGGCGCCGTCGAAAGCAATAACTCTGAGCCTCTTTTGCTCAAAACACCTTTAACCCGCCAGACTTCAACGTTACTTTAGTGCAAATTGTCTTCTCATAAAGAACTCCGGGCCCGCAAACATGATCCTTTTTCAATGTAAGTCCCTTTCTGTGGCAATGGGATGACTTCCAATAGCATTAATTCACGGGCGGATGAGCTGCTGTCAGGACCGTGTCAGGAGTAGAAAGAGTTAAGTCTTTAAGTTTCTAGCCAAGTTGTTACCAGAGCTATTGTTATCATAAATCTTCTTATTGCTGTCTATATGTAGATGTTAGGTACTACGAAAATAAAGATTCAATAAATACCTTATCCAACATGAGAAAAAAAAATACTTTAACGGGAAACGGACAGGATTTCCGACACCGTTGGCAAGAACAGAATTGAACAAAAATACCCGCATCCCGGTAATAAACATTGCACCAATATCGTCGTTTTGTAGGAGGATGCCTTAGACGATTTACGTAATCCTAGCCGAGGCTAAACTCTGAAATGCCAAGCAGACCTAGCCCATAGTGTCCTCCGAGCCACGAATCCGGAACTCACGTAACGAGTTTAATAAATAGCTACAATCACGCACTATATGCCCCACATTAATTTCTGTTTAACACGGCAATCAAAACCCTGTTAGGTCTTAAGTTCAAGTACCATGTTATTGTGCGATGAGTTACGTTGAGAATCAGTGCATTAGTACAGAAATCGAGATCGTCATTTTCAAAAGGACAAACTAATTTTAGGCCGCAAAACAAAAACGTGCTAACAATAGCAAATTGTAATGACTACCATCCATCACATTCACAACAAGACATCTCTTTGATAAGTTTGCGTTTAACTTGCGATGAAATCTCGCAATATCCAACACAAAACGCCAACGCTGCATTTGCCATCTGCAGCAGAGTTTTATCTCGGCCCAAGGATGAAATGTTTAGGAGTAGCCTCTTTAGTGCTTCCCATGGGTCCATTAGCGTTGATCACTGGACACAGATACAGGGCTGAATGAAGCCTGGACGCCTCACTCTGTCAATATGTCTTCGAAGCATCTTATGGGTCCGATAATATTGCGCTAGCCTAGCCTCTCTAAATGCAGTCGTAAAGTCCGATGGCAATCAAGGCTTTGCTCTTTTGAAGGTGTGAAGGTTCCTTTATATTGAGGTATGCGGAGAGATGATAAGTATTAATAGTAGGTGTTTTGTATCAGAAGTTCTCTGACGACTCTACCATTTTCTAAGATATATTTTATTGTATGTTTAGTTTTATTAGCCATTCATTTTACTCCACGTTTTAGGACCACCAACGAATAGGAACCGGCATTAAATTGTAGTCATTTATGATACGTTTATGGTTCTTTTGGTTTAAAAGTCTTTGAGATTCGGCGCAGTTTCACGGGAACTTTGTATCAAAAAATAATTAGGGTTTTAATCTTGTCGAGAGGGTGTTTATTTTGGAGATATATATTTTTTGAGGTTTGTTTGTATTCTGTTCCCAATAAATAAATTCAAGGTCTCATGGTTGACCCCAGTTCACTCCAACTTGATGGTCAAAATGTTCGATGTTCTCCAGGAGGAAAGTAACCATAGTAACGAAATAAGAACACAAACCATATTTTTGATAAAATTATATCTGTAATCTTACATGTGCACGATAGTGGCCATGTCCTACCCTTCATTTAACGATTGAAAAAAAAATATCCCCTAAATATAAAAATATACCCATGTCCCCACTTAATTTTTGGACAATCTTCCTACAAAACCACAACTTATTGTAGGAATCCAGATAAATGAATTTGTTTTCATGGTAGCAGAATAATAAATTAATTAAACAATATAGATGCTAGGTCTGTTTAACACAAAATAGTTTTAAATCGGAGGCAAAGATTTGTCCTGGTGATTCCCCTGGCTCACAAAAAAAGGACACATGTAAATCCCTAATATTATGTCGTAGGAGGTAGTACCCGCGCCGTCGTAAGTGTTTTGGTCGCACTCACAGACAAACATTGGATTCCCCTGTCTTTGTTTCTTATTTAGTATATTATTTATTATTTCATAGTTTCTATATCTTTATAGAGGTCATTGTTTTTTCAATCGCATACATGGGTAAGTTTTATATCGCTCATGCTCCATCATTGTTTTTGTATACTCAATACTTGTACTTCCTGCGTTGTGTTCTGTGCATTGTGACGCTTTAATATTGAATAAACGCTGATCAATATATCTAGGGGCCGTTTATTAATCTACGCTAAGAATTTACGCTAAATATTTGGCAAAATGAATGCATTTCTTGTATCTATCGGGATATGTATGTTATAGAAGAAAGTATATATGGTTAAAGTTTTCATAAAAAAATGCTACAATAACGCCCAAATAAAGAACAGAATAAAAACTTTTAAAAACAGACGATCTTCATTTCACATTTTCATTTCACTTTGCCATGCTATTTCGAAAATTTTATTAATTCGGCCATTCAGCGAAACATAAATGTTTGTACTGGTTACGAAGTCAAAAATTGTTTCGTACCATCATACAAGAAAACTTAAGGATTAAAAAAATATACGTATAAACATTTGATTGATGAAGTACTCACATCATGCGTGGTGTCTCCTCGATGGAAGCGCTCCTCAGTCTCGTGCACCCGGTCCACCACGTTCCGAGTTTTCACCTTCAGGTCGTGACTCTCGCGCACCTGCCATACACACAGTTCTCGTATCTAGGTACACAACTCAGCAAATAGTAATAATAATAAATGTAGCCCATCAAGGTGTACCCGGAGAAAGATTGATAAGCCTTATTCAATGGATTCGTATGGGAGTAGTTAACCTTTTGACCGCCATATATCAAATACAAAATATTTCACTCACACGACAATAATAATTATAATACCTTGGACACTATTTATACACATTGATCTAGCCCCAAACTAGGATTCCCTGTATTTTGGGTACTAGACAACAATACACATACTTATATAGATAAATATTATACTTAGATAGATAAAAAACCATGACTAGGGTACAAACAGTTCTCATCAAACAAATATTTTCCCCCACCGGGACTTAGCCCGGGACCCTTGGCTTCGTGGGCAGGGTCACTGCCGACTCGGCCATTCGGGTCGTGTTTGCATGCAAAATACAACTTAATTCATACGGAATAAGGTCCCTTTAATTATAAAAATTGTGTCGGCTATAGCCGACGTCGTCGACACTCAGTTGTCGGCAAATGCCGACGGGGTGGTCAAAAGGTTAATTAAATTTTTGGGACTCCAAGACGACTTGACTTTCGCAAAACTAACAAGGAATAGAATGACGGACTGGCCCAGAATAATTTCACTTCGGCTTTTTTCTTGCCAACGGAGATCGGACTGAAGCAAGTAAGCAACAATCTTTGGGATTCTTTATTTAAGGGCGATGGGTCGGTCCCCTCATCGGCACTTTAAATATTACGTATACCTGTCGGCAAGTTTCTTGGCACCCTCAGGAGGGGGCGGCGGCACATGGGATCAAGAGAGATGAATAAATGGGCGCGAGGGAGAGGGTGGCCTCGCTAAGGCGCCACGAAACATTGCGATATCTGTACCTTGCCGTCTGGGTTGGCGACGATGCTGGAGGACACCACCGCCTTACCACCAGCCGGCACCACTTCACCAGTGATGGCGGAACGAGGGCCGTCGATTTCTGCAAACAAACGATAAAAGCTTCAGCTTCTTCTTCTCTTGAAGTTGTCCGAGAATACCACTCTACAACCTACTGCAGTAGCTTAGGTTAGGTTAGGTTAGGTTAGTAGTTTTCCTACCTATGGTTTGCTGGAAAAATAAACTTGTTATTTAAAGAGCTTGCCTTAAATGGCTATAGTTTTTATGATATACAACAAAGAATTTACGCAATAGTAAATTTATTCCAAAAACTATATCGCTGACTCGAATTCGATGATTCGATAATTCTATGGCATTTATCAATATGGAGCAGTGCGTTTAGTAAGCAAACTCAGGCCGTCTAATCTCACCGTCTCTTGGTGCCCCGATGGCACCTCCTCCATATCCCAGAGCCTGGTTTTCTTCTTCATATTCTTCGTCAGGTACTCGATGCTGCGGTAAGAAAGTGTGGTATTTAAATACTCGTCAGGCAAGCTAAAGTAATTCTGAGAGATCCTGGTGATCAAATCCAAATTAATTTTATAGGTAACTATCAGGGGCCCAATTCCGGTACACAATGACAGCTCCATTACAATTACATTACGATTACGGTCAACTTTCGATATCCAATATTCGGCGTTTGGAGAATATTTTTTTTGGCACTTATGGTGAAAATTAAGTTAATTGGTAAGCATAATTATTTAGTTCATTAACAAAGGGAATGGGATTATAAAATCGTCAGATAATGGACATCTAAAGTTGACCGTAATCGTCACGTAATTGTCATTGAGCTGTCGTTGTGTACCAAAATTGCCCCCCAGGTATGTTGTACGTTATACAGGCCCCATCAGGTTTCTTGGCGTTTGAGCGAGCTGTCACCTATCTCTCTCTCACATAGGTTAAGCTGGAGTGAGAGAGGGGTGGCAGCTCCCTCAATCGCCAACACATCTGGCGGGTCCTGTCCAAAATCATTTGCTTGATACCTAGCCTGTTGTGTATCTGGAGATCCAATGGTAGTATAACTTTAAATGAAATAAATAAAAGCAGGTTGAAAAAGAAACAAATATTTTAGGTATAACAACAGGGTTTGAGTATGGAATACCTCGCGCCACGAGTTATGAGCGGTGGACCAAAATTCGAGTCTCGGTCCAAGTTGTCGCGAGACTGGTAAGTATTACTTTATTTCAATAACAATACGCCAGAAATTCCAATGACAATCAAAAATTACATCATTCCCGTGAGATTCCCGCCCAAACATCACGTGACAGTATTTAGTGCGTCGGAGGGAGAAAACCACTAACCAAAAAGTTTCGTTCAAATGAGATCGAATCCATATACGTCCTCCTTGCTTGAACAAACAACCACGCACTCTGTGCAGCCTTGTTATCTATGTGCAGATTTGTTATCGGCGCAACCCACCAACTGCACCACCCCACCTTCGAGCAGGGCTCGGTCCAGATATATTTTACCTAATAAGACTTGTTTTAAGACGGTCATGCTAATTTTGCGGATAAGTTTATGTTTCTAAATTGAATCAGCATAAGACATTGTGGTAACTAGACTTAAATAGAATCAGTAGATTACCTCAGTCTGCTGGTAGTTGGTAGTATGCGTGTCCTCATTCACACTGGTGGATATCTTGGGTCCGGAGTCGCTCAGTATCCTGCCGTCTTCCAAGAGCAGCTCCCGCTTCACCCGCGTGGCTATCTGCCGGGTAGTCGTCACCTCGCTCTTCTTCTTCGTCACCCATTCTTCTGTGAAGGGTGGAAGTACATCATGTATTAGTCACCCATTCTTCTGTGAAGGGTGGAAGTACATCATGTATTAAATGTAGATTGATAGTTATTGTTAGTTAGTTATTTATGTGGTCTTTGTTCTATAAGAATAGTCTAAAGCTGGGGCCCTATTCCGGTAGACAATGGCGGTTCAGTGACAATGATGCGATGACGACTACGATCAACTTGAGGTACAGTTATATTAGCCTATGGTAATGCGAATGGTTTCGCAAAATGTACTGAAAAAAACAAGGTGATGTCACCGTAAGACTGTCAAAACCGTTCGTTTATAAACTAACGCGTTAGTTTGTATACTATAGACAAATTGTAAACGAGACTGACAGGGTTTAGAATTTACGTTTCTTTCGTGCTTACACGTCAACCTACCACGAAGACTATTTGGAGGCTTCGCTGCGCTCGCCCCCTGTAGTCTTCACTTGAGCTACCGCAGTGTTCACCCTGTTATTTGGTTTGCTATTCAAGTTTAAACGCGTCATATCGTAAGCATATCATCGATATTTTATCGATATTTCATCGATAGTTTGTAAACTATCGAGAGAAAAAAACGTTACATTATAAACTAACGGTTTTGACAATCTTACGGTGAAAAATACACTAAATGACAATAAAAAATACCCACACATCTTTAAAGCAGCCCCTAAATTCTGAAGTCGAAAAAAATATATGACCTCAAGTTTGAAAAATAATTGCACTGAGTTTCGGGGTATACATGGCGTATTATGTTTTGATTGTTACATGACTATGTAACAATCAAAACATAATTAGGGTCGACATTTCATGAGTTGGTTGGTGGTTGATGGCCGAATAAATATAGGCACCACTTTTACCCATTTGTTTTGTCACCCCTCACTCTCGGCCATTTTTCGATTTCCAAATCAATTCTGAAGATGTTATTCGCTTCAAAGTTATTATTTATTGCGGTTTTCTGTTAAGTTTGTTGTCGCCACAAAATAGAACTTTTATTTAAAAATTCCGCTGTCAAGTAGCTGTGAAATTCACATCAAGCTAAAAAAATACAGCATTACCACTTAAACTGTCATTCAAACCACTATATTACCGCAAACACCACATGCAGGGAGAAACTGAATTAAAATGTAATGGAGTGCGTTAAACTAGCAGCAACATTAAATAATAATTGCGAAAATATTCAGGGTATGTCGTCTACTGAAATATGATCCGTGTTATTTTGTTTCGTTATAAAGGTTTCTCAGGTGGTTTTCTTCAAATATTTTTCTGCCTAGAATATTTATATATAATCGAATATTTTAACAGGCATCGTCTCTCGGATGCAATTATGTACCTGAACAAGAAAAATGCTTACCTTCTTTTGTTGTTGCTATTGTGTCTCCAGGTTCAGCCTGAAACAATGAAAATCATATCCTTTAGTAACTGAAAAACTACTCCCAGACGAATCACGATAAAGGTCTTTAGCCATCTAGCGCCATCTCTTACCGAGTAGCAGAAAATATCCGTTAGAGAATCGCCGGTTCTCTCGGGCGAATGCGATATAAATCGAAGTAGTACGCGAGGTCGCCGCCCGATGGCGCCATGGTCGCTAATCGGGAAAACTGTCACCATGAAAACGCATGCACTTTTCATAAACTTTTCTTTACGTAAGTTCTTCGATCACTTTGCTTCATTTGCTTTTTTTAAACATCTGTTTTACGGCGTAGCTCCAAGGTTATGTCGAATGACTGACAACTCTAACAAATTTACGATTGCTCTTCAAAGAAAACTAAATCGATAAACTGAATGAAAAATCTAATAATATAAGTTCACGCAAAGACTCCACGTAACTCGCGAGTACAAAAAAAACACGAGTAGTAGTTTCGTGTGTTCAGCGGCCAAGTTGTTTGATAACTGAAGGAAAATCCTTCTATCAGACAGAATATTAGTATTGAGTGGTAGGATGGTTGGATTATCATTTCCTTTTGGTGTTCGAACCCGAGTGGCGTACTAAAGTAGGTGTTTACTTCCGTTGGGATGGCAGGCTCCGTGTTAAATACTAATAATGATTTCCAATGTTTATGCAATTTGCATAAATCAATGTGGTAATAAAATGATGTGTATTGTAATACAGCAGTGAATGTAATCGCCACTATCGTAGTTATTACGCGTATCTTGGTATAGTTGTTTACAGTTATGTGGTTTTCTAAAGTCTCTATTGCAGAATAACTAAGTAATATACGCTGTTGATATCCCTAATAAATACACTAAAATAGAGTGCCTAGGCACTCGTAAGGAAACTCTATCTTGTTTTAATTATTAATACTTACAGTAGTCTAAACAGTTTAGCTCTCCCTATGTTTCTATCATCATATCTATCCTTAATTATAATGATAAATATAAATGTAGCCTATTAATGTTCCCACCGAGAGGCACAGGCCTTTATCCGGATACGAGTAAGGTTAAGCCATATTCCACCACGCTGGCTCAGTGCGGGTTCGTGGAGAGGTTTATCACGTAGCGATAGAAGCCGGGACCTACAGATTAACGTGTCATCCGAAACACTCCGTCCGATAATGTACTTAAGATAAATTAATAATCTCATTGGTACATGAGGACATACAGGATTCGAACCTGCATCTCCTGTGTGAGAAGCAAGCGTGAAACCCATTAGACCACGGAGCTCTTTATATTATAATTGAAGATAGATAAAACGATTTAATAAACAAGACACTAAAACACAAAAAAATATACACGCAAAGTAATTTGGCTGTTCCAATTTAATCTATCGTATCTATCAATAAAGCAATAGCTTGATGTGTTGCTGACGACGAAACTCGCGAACAACTTGGCAAACCGATTTGGATAATAGTTTTTTTAATATCTTTGTTGGAGTCTTATTAATCGCAAAATCGGTTCAGAAAAATCACAAAATTACTTCACCAAAATGGGAATTCAAGATGCGGCGGCGGCGGACCACGAGGATCGCGCATCCAACTCAAAAGTTAAATTTTATTTTTTCGAATTCGAAGAGGCCAGTTCTCTCGGAACGCGTATGCAAAGCGGAGCAACGGGCAGATAGTAGGAAATAAGGAACAAGCAAAAACATCTTTTTTTTTTACTTACTTAAAAACGAGAGGTTCTCAATTCCATACGAATTTATGTATTATTATCAGAAACGCAAAAAAGTCTCACATATTATCCTTTTAGGGCTTCCAAACAAGTTTACAAACATATATGTATGTACTATACTTTTCTCTTCGTGTTTCTCCGAAACAACAGATTGGATTATGACCATGCTTTTTTTATTGGCTTACATTTAAGGAAGAGTGCAATTTTTACGAAGACTATCGCGTGTAAGTCTTGTCTTGCTTATTAATACGAGCTGGGCAACAAAGAGATGATATAAAACTAGGGAAAAATGTAAGTTTTTATCAAAATCGGTTCAATAGTTTTCAAATTATGAAAAATAGGAGTGAAAAAGAACAGCTGGAAACTTGACACATTGCGATGCTTAATCCTTTCTTAAGTTGTGATTATAATAGGAGTACATCAAACACGGGGTTCGGGGTTTTCTGCAGTGCTTACAAGACTGACAGGGTGCCCATGAAAAACTTATCATATCAAATATTTCCATAAACCTAATAAAATCGAAAAAAATAATAAGTCAACTTAATATATATTTATATATACATACATGAAATTAAGCACCTAAACCAACTCAAATGTAGGTATACCTCGCGCCACGACTTAAGAGCGCTGGACGACATTGGCGGGAATTACTGCGCATATGTACAGGTATTAAAAAGTGACTACTGCACATTCAAGGCCACCGCTCATAACGTGTGGCGCGACGTATACAGTAACTTTAGTCCTGGCACTATAGTACCCATTGACTTTTCAATAAGTTTGAATTGGTTTGGGTGGTGAATTTCGTGGAAATGTAAAAAACTTACTTTTGAGTTAATTTAAAGTCGACTTAATTTTAATTTGATTTTTAAATAGAGCGAATAAATACAGAACCCTAAAAAGTAAGAAATAAATCTAGGACAAGAGTACTTGTCAAGACGATCAAACGAGTCAAACTCGATGGGGTTGCATCGTTTTGATACCGAGTTCCCAAGGCCACCTTCCGGCTTCATCATCAGACCCTGCATATCATCTAGGACCAAAGTCTTGTCAAGATATATCAAACGAACCTAAACTTGATAGACTTGCGTCCTTTTGTTACGAAGTTCCCCCATTGCTCACAGTAAAATCTTAGACAGATAACTGTAAAAAAGGGTTGTTTTTAGTCAGTATACCATACGAGCTGATACCCGCTCAATATGTGGGGACCTGGACAAAGCAGGGAGGTCTCACTCCTGGGCATTGGTAATTCCATTTTTTTACCCTCCAACAAAAAAATAATATATATTACGGAGTTCCCATGGCCACCTTCTGGCTTCATCGTCAGATCATCTCCATGTCATGTCATCAAAATATTATATCGTCATCTGATTTACATCTCCATTGAAAATTTTAGCTCCATGGGAATCCGAGAAGTGGGTCAAATTTGACTTGCAAGATTTGATTACAGACGGACAGAGCCTGAGCTGAAATTAAATAAATAATAAAAAACATTGCGCCAAGCCTTTTCCTTTATGGGGTGGCAGTGACACTCTTTTGGCTCATGTTTACCGTACCCCAATACAGCATTGTTCGCGAGAGGGAGCTAGCTAAATCCTAAGCATAATAAAAATATATAAAATGAAGAAAATATTGAAATAACCACGCCCCAAATAACACACAAATGAAAATCCATATGGTTCGCTTTTTAAGAGATAGACATATCTCACAAAAATGACAGGTAGCTCATTCAGCACTACATAAATCACATTGGAACCTGCCCGAACGGAAAGTAATACGTAGCCAGCCGGATTCGCCTGCCCCTGATGAATGACGGGAAAAGTTTTTCCATTTTCTACAGGGGGCGGGAGGGCTGGTGGCGCGGGGAAGGGGGGAGGGACAGAATCTAGAATTATGTGGGGAACGTGACCATGAAACTAATGGAATTATGTACGGTACTTTTTTTGTCTATACAGGATATTTGGGACTCGAGTCAGGATTTATAGATAATAACAGACAGTTGTTTCGTGCCGATTTAAATTAGAGTTTCCTTTAGAATTGAAAATAGATCGAAATTTAACATAGTGTACTTAGGTTTGATTAACAAAACTATTAATTAACTGCTCTTTTTAGGGTACCGTACCCAAAGGGTAAAACGGGACCCTATTGCTAAGACTCTGCCGTCCGTCCGTCTGTCACCAGGCTATATCTCATGAACCGTGATAGTTAGACAGTTGAAGTTTTCACAGATGATGTATTTTTGTTGCCGCTTTAACGACAAATACTAAAAAACAGAATAAAATAAATGTTTAAGGGGGGTCCCATACAATAAACGTGATTTTTTGCTCGTTTTTGCTCGATAGTGATAACAGCAACAGGTAGACGCTTGAAATATTCACAGAATATTTAGTTATATATGCACTTTGAAAATAAGTATTTAAATTAAAATAAAACAAAAAATTATATTAAATTAATATTTAAGGGGGCTCCCATTTTTTGCCGTTTTTATAGATAATTGCACGGAACTCTTCGTGCGCGTGTCCGACTCGCACTTGGCGGTTTTTTGTACTTGAAAATAAATATCAGCCAAGTGTTTCATATCTTTTACGCCTTTTTAATAAACCGTGAAACTGGCAAAATTACACCCAGGGACAATGATTTCTGCTTAAATTAGGTGATAATGTTATTAAATGCAACGCTGAGGTAGCTCGAGCTTTCGAAAATCTCTTCACCAATTTACCCTTACTCACAACAGAGCGTCTGAACTCATCTCAATATGAAGCAGAGACTTTGTTAAAAACCGCACTAGCGTCAGTAATGTAGATCTTAAATTTTCTCATGTATATCCCCAGGATAGGATAGATTACTTAACATACAAATCTAAAGATCTGGGTATATCAGTCAAAATTATTGGTTAAGTAATTCTGGTTACAGCCCTACACTTAGCTTATATATTCAATAAATGTGTCGACGATGGATCTTACCCAGACCTCATGGGACACAGTAAACTGATACTTCTGTTCAGGTCGGGAGAGTAGGGAGATCCTTCAGATTTCAGACCAATATCCAGACCATAATTCCAGCAATAAGCATAATATTTGAAAACATTATACTCAAACAAATGTTCTCAAACTTTAACCACACAAAACAACTCCACGCCAAATCTTCCACTATTATTACCCTTAAATCTTCGTTTTTATGATTGAAACATTTGATTCATAATGCAATTTAATTATTACGGAGTTAGAAATAAAGCGTTTGACCTACTAAAAATATACTACAATAGAATGCAAAAGGCAGAAATGTACGGATCTAAATCTGATAGATCGGGTATAAAAATCGGCATTCCACAAGGATCCGTAATAGGCCCTTTCTAATTCCTCGTATATATAAACGATCTGCCTTTTATGCTGAAGATATTGACTGACATAGATAAAAGAAGAAGATTTTGATGATGTAGTTTTTAACGACTGGTTTAGCCTAGCGGTACTCTGCCTACGAAGGTCCTGGGTTAAAATCCCGGAAATATATTTGTGTGATGAGCATGAATATTGGTTTCTTAGTCTTGTATGTTTTATATCTATTAACATAAGTATTTATCTCTATTAAATATATCCTCGTCTAGTACCCCTAACACAGGCCTTGTTGAAGATTGTCCTCTAATATTTATTTATTTATTTTGAATGACAAAAAAAGCTTGTATTGGTTGACAGTTAATCATTTATTGTTAAACGCTGGTAAAACCAAGTGGATCAAATTCTCACTTCCAAATTTCAGGCAAGTTAAGACCGTTAGGAATAGTAAATGATACGAAGTTTCTTGGAATACCTATTCATAGCAAATTGGAGTGGGGACCCCACACAGATAAACTGGGTGTGGCTACAACTAGGCTAGTCTAATGTAGTTAATTTCATAGTGTTATATCCTATGGTATCTTGTTGTGGGGTTAAACAGCGGATATTCAAACTATCTTTATATTACAGAAAAGAGCTACTCAAGCAATTTATTATCGCACAGACTCCCTAAAACCTTTTTAAAGAAATTGACATACTGACTGGGCAACATCCTGTTATTTTAATTTACTTTATGTTGTAGTTATTGTAATTAGTTTTCTTAATTATTATATTCATAGTTTTTTGTATATAACTATTTTAAATTTAAACTAAGATAAGATCTTCACGACTCATTGTTTCATCTTCAACTCCATTCTTCTCTTGATATACGTACTTAGAGGATGTACCTCTAGGTCTTCCTATTTATTTTCTATTCAAGCAGTTTTGTGTGTTTAAGTTATACATTTGATAATGTTACAAGTAACGAGTGCTATCGTTGTGATTTAGGGTGCGTATCTGTTTAGCTCGTAGTTATTCTTTGCTGTTTGTACACATTTCTGTGTTCTTTCTCTCTCTATAGCCACTTTCCGATTGCAATGCCTACAATAGTTAGGTTTCTTCGCGGCTCTCCGATGTGTCGTCGTGCCTGGACGTCAAAGATGGATGCATTGCAGTCACCTCTTTATCTCCCTCTTTCTCTCTTTATATCTCTTTTTTACACGGTTCATCCGGCTATCCACCTATCTGTCTGCCTATCTGCTGCTGATCCACGTCTACCGGCCTGGTCTTACCGCCGGCCAGCACTACCCACTCTATCCTACCACTACCTGCACCATGACCCGATGAACTCGTCCCATCATCCCGAATCCTGCTTCGCACTACAAGAAGATTTGCCAGGGGAGTCGTACTCCAGACACGTGAAGTCATTCTAAGAGTTCACAACCCACGCCTAGTCGCCCTCAATAAATTCTGTACATAATGTAAATTGCTCTTTTTATATTTGTTAAGCTCTACTAAACCCTGTTAGCCTTAACCGTTTCACTGCAGCTAGTGAATTTATTTTCGAAAATATAATGTATGTACGCAAGAACCTAACAACATTTTCAAAATTAGCGATAGCTGTAATATTGACCTAAGAAATAATCACAGACTAAGTAGTTGCGCCCCGGTTTAGACTCGCGAAAGTTAGCAATTCTTTCAAGGATCAGTGCATTCTCTACTACAACAAGATACTTCTAGAGATTTTGGAAATGCCATTTGAGCAATTTAGAAACCATTTAAAAACGACTTTGTCTTTGTAATATCCCATGTTCAATGTTCAAGATGACATTAATGACAAGAGTGCATGGGGTTAATCTAGCTCAACATAGAACTCGCAGTTTTTATTTTATAATAATTTATTCCTGCATATTATTTAAAACATTTGTATTAGTATAACACAACCAATTTTTAAAGAGATCCATATATCAGTCTGTGGGAGTTTCTTCGCCCTGCTTCTCCCACAGCGGTCCAGTGTAGACAAAAGGCCAAAAAATGGCGTGTATATGTAAATATCTACAGTTACAAAAAAAATAAGATTTGTAACGACTATAGTAGGAGAATTTCAGATTTTCACTTACTTTCATAAATAAGCTTTGGATTGGAAGCTACATTAAACAGTTAGGTATCTGTGTATTATATTTTTTATCGAATACTTGTTAAGTAACAATAAATTATCCAACCTCACTAATCGGAACATCTAACTATGAAATGAACATAATTACATGGAGTGTGAAATCTATGGCCCGTAGGGAGAGAAAGTCATTCTAAAAGGCCACTAAGGCCATAGACCATTATGAGCGTTTAAATTTAAACAATTCCCTTGTGTACTACTAATTCACGGTCGCACGTAATACCTCATAATACTAGAAGGTGCCTATATTAAAACTACAGTACTGTACCCGCAGGAATGTTTTAAAATTATCGAATATCCAACTAATTTAATAGAATTGTGTCGCCGAGTAAATACTCAGAAAACCAATTTATGAACCTGTTAAAATCACCACTTCATAAAAGAATCCGCATAAAAACCATTTTGCTAATTTATTTTCAATTAGCAGTTATTTACAATGTTCACAAATCTCCACGCCCTCGCATCTCGGGTTCAAATTTTTTAAATTAACCACAGACCCCCAACCCTTTACCCAAATAAAGAAAATGAGAGTACAAAACGCTAATTCAAACAGCCAGGTCCCGCTTATTAAAGATCTTTATCTGCTAAACGATTTAACAAAAGGTGGTTATTATAATTAATTGATCCGCTAATGAATGGAGAGCGTGTGAAAAAGTTAAGCGCGATAGGGTTGTCACAAAGGGTATCGTGCCACTAATTTGCTTCAAACATGTGTTTTACTGATAAGTTGCGGTACCTCATATGAATAAAATCGAATTATACACCTTACTGTTACACACTGTATAAGCTTAAAGAGTTTGTGTGGAGCAGATTAGTTTTATAATGTAAGGTAAGTAACCTTTTAAATAGGTAAAACGTTATCTTTTAATTGCAACCAATCAAGGGCTTGCCTTCTATCACAAATGCCGTAAAGATACATGTATTCTGCCATCACTTTTCTTTCACATGCTTCTTTTATTATGTGGTCGCGACCTTCAGCATTCCGCTAATTATGAAGTAGAAGCATGTTGAGTCTGTAGGAGTTTCTTCGCCCTTCTTCTTCCACAGTGGTCCAAGCCAATGTAGAGAAGCGGCAAAAAATGACGTTTGCTAGGTATATGTAAATATCTTCAGTAATAAAGAAATTTGATTTGATTTGATTTGTTGAAGTAGACTCGTATGCTAAAACCGTTGATTTCACAAAAATAGGTTGAGGCAAGAATTATTGGAAATTTCTAGTTGATTTCGTCGATAGTATGGTTATGGTAAAATGAGCCGAAAACTATTTTAAGACTCCATTTTTCAATGCTGCGGCTAACGCTGTCAGCTCTCGAGGTCTAAAACTTATTTTTTTTTTGTGACTAGCATTCATCGACACAAATAAAAAAAAAAACACCATTGTAGGGCAAAAATACCTGTAAACAGGGCGATATGTCTGTGACGTTTTACTTTGTTCCCACGACCCAAGGTTTGCTAGGGTAGACCTAGCACAATAGCAAAGCAGTATTTGGCAGGCGCGAGATAAAAATTATAATAAATCCAAAGTAGGTATCATGCTAGGAGGGCAGAGGCAATGACAACGGTAGTAGTTTTTCTTGCATCTATATAAATAGATTCAAATGACATTCAAAAAGGTGTTCGTAAGAATCTATTTTGAATAAAAAAATAAAGTTTGAACGAATGTTTTTGTTGTAATTTATTTCAAATTTCATCATAGGGAGGGAGTTCCAAAAATCCCATCTTACTGCCGCACGCTAAATAAGGGACCGTCTTGTACAAAGTTGCATGCTTCTAGGTCCCTAGATTTAGGCTGTACGTGGACTGTCAGCAGTCCTAGCGTTTTGTTAAGCATAGCGATACAAATACAAACTCTCGTAAGTAATACAAACTCGTACAACCAGCGGCCATGCGGAGCTGCGTCCTTGTCCGCCGCACCGCTTCGTCATCAAAGGCCGATGGTGCATTGTTCAGTGACTCTCAGGTCTCATGCACCGCCAATTACCACGGATTACACGGTCACCTGTTTGTTAATGTCATGCTATGACTGACTTAGTACGTGATCACTTCCTCATTGAATGCGTTTATAAAGTGATCTCACTGGTGGTCGTCTAGGCATTTCTAAACATCAGCCAAAGCTTCCGTTGATTCGTCACAGTTGTATATTTTTGGTGCTTTATCCCTTATTAGGAAATCTGCTATAAGCAGAATTGAGGTATGCATAATAATTATGTATAAGCCCACTCTCTTCCGAGTTTCCGAACAACATTTTGCTGCTCATTCAAATTCGCGTCGCACTTACGGAGATTTCACAGTTAACCAGCTGTTACGGCTGATATTTTAACCTCTATATGTCCTTTCAATAAGGTGCTATATAATAATAACCAGGTATTATACTAACAATATAGAAGAAGGTAGTCCTTAGAGTTGAGTCTAGGTAGTTACGTCATAGACACAGCGCGTGCATCAGCTGTTATCGTTGAGTGATCTCTTCCTAGGCATGTGGGTGGAACAAGCTAGTCCACTAACGACGTACTAAATGTATAGGTAGCTACATGACTAAATATTTTTTCTCATTGTCTAGATTTGTGATATGAAAAGGACCGGACGATTCGACATTAGATCCAATATAACCTTTTCCTGGCCTTGGCCTCGCAAAATCGATAAACATGAGGTAGGTAATTAAAAAATAAACTAAATAACCGAAACCGACAGCGGTCCACTAAAAAGCACAAAACAAAAGTTAAGACTTATTGAGATTCAATAAAATTTTTATTTAAACGCAGGAGGAACCCTATTAATTTTTGTTTGATCCCGCCGGCATTTTAATTTAATTTAATTTAACACTATACTATAAATTTATCGAATCTCAATAAGTCTTATCTGGTTGATTTGTGTTTTTATGTTACAGCAGTCGGGTTTTTAAGTATTTTTTTAATTATGTCATTTAACTCCCGCTTTTTAGTACAAAAACACAAAAAATCTGTTCGTTTAAAATTCATACATTGTGCAAGATTATTAAATATTTCCGTACTCGCCTTTTAAGCCCTTTATTTTGATACCCCACACGAGGGTCTTGAAAAAATTTGTTTTAGCTCGCACATAAAATCCACCATTATTCTTTATGTGACCCTCGCGCAGCGTTGCCGTTAGGGTACATTTTACACATTTGACGTACTATTTCTGCCTCCTATGTGTAGTGTGTAATTTTTACCATTTACGTACTAATTTTAAACATCTAAAATCAGTGCAAAATTTTATATCTCATCGCCAAAATAATTTCAGAAAATAATAAGGACGCGTAACGGAACGTAAACCTTATATTGCAGTTTTGGTACGACGGAGCTAACAAAAACATTAGGCATCTCATTTCATCTAGCAATACAATACACCTATTGAAGCATCCCTCTCTTTCACACACACACGCACACACATCAACAGATGCATACTTTCGAGCTCAGAGTCAGAGAACAGAACATACATACACAGCAGCGCTTGCTGGCTGAACTGGATGGAACGTGTTGACCTTGTTGTGTTTGTTTACAAAGTGAAGTTTGTTGTGCTGTGCTTGTGCTGGCTGAACTCTGCGATAAAAAGTGAATTTATTTCTGCACATAATATTAGCGTAGGTACCTGTAGAAGAACCATTTTCCAATAATCCGTATCCTGATCGAGTGTACGATTGGATCCATCGTGGTGGTATACCTCTACTTATCTTTCACGCCTGCTGTCTGTTTACTTGATAGGTAAGTACCTACCCATTATCCGGTTGAAATGCTGTTAGGATAAGACCTTTTGGAGTTGCGTTACGCGACTGTTTTACTATGGGACATGTCCCCAACAACCCCCTTTCGGCCTGTAACCCCCTTCCCACTTTCTGTTACACTCTGTAGAAGATAGCACGGGACCCTGCGTGCGCATGTCCGACTCGCACTTGGCTGGTTTTTTTTTTCCATTGACTCCACTCCACACCACAGCTAAAAAGTAGATTTTTCAAACGGGATAATTTTCAGCTCTTGTTTCGAGACCTAACCTTTTCCGCATTGTATACCAAAGTTGTCACCCTTAAAAAATATGATTCTTTGGGTAGAAAATATAGGTGGCATAGGTAGCTAAACAAGTTTTTAGTTTCTGAATCAAAGCAAACTAATCAAGATCGGGAAATTAAATCTCAATCTGATTACATTTGATGTTGATGATGTACATATATGTGGTCTTCCGCTCTCTTATCGGTACCTAATGTCGGCATTTAGTTTTTCAGATAAATCCTTGCATCTCGTTAAATAAACTTTATATACAGGCATTAAAGCATATCTTTGTGTAACGAAATTCTTAAAATAAACTTTACTTAGTTGTTTATTTTTAAAAACATAATTAATCACAAAATATATACTTAGATGTAAACCTTTTGAACCTATGAGAATATTATTTTACACGGATTTATTTTTAAAAACAATTAACGAAATATATAGATGTAAACCTTTTGAACCTATGATAATATCATTTTATACGAATTTAACTCATTTATTCAGTGAAAAACTACATACAGTACACAAATCAGACTATAATATAATTAAGATTCTGCCTAACTCTAACCCAATACCTCACACCTGGTACCTTTATGCGCGAAAGCCCACATGATATACATATGTCTCTAGCATAAATTATATTTCTCTATCTCTTTTAATGTCTCTTTATAGCATAAATTATATCTCTTTAAGCTTACAGTGTGCCTTGTTTCGTACATAACTCTAAATTGTTTGTTTTTTGTTTTTATTTCATGATATCCACACGCTTGGGCATATGTGCATGGGACACACGCTTGAAACTTTTGTGTTGCTTATTAACAAATACTACAAAACTAACTAACTAACTCAAGAAAATGGATAAATTTATCCGCCGCTTACCTCCGAAACCCAATATTACAAAAGATAATACTACACAGCCTTCTACTTCATCTACACCTGCTATGTGTACACCAGCACCATCATCATCAGACATTAACCCTACTTCCGGACCGAACACAACCAAAAGGCCTAGTGAACAAGAACCTACAACTAGTGCTACTGCTGCTACCATAGAGACAATCGACTTAGAACAACCTCCTGCTAAAAAAAGAAATCAGATATATAAATTCAATGATGATTGGCTCAACTCACCCGCATTTTGTAAATGGTTACAAAAAAAGGTAGAAATAGGAAAAGAACCAGTTGCGTTTTGCAAATTATGTGAAACCATATTGACCAATCACCGACCGGTAATAGACAGACACATGAAATCCACCAGACACAAAACAATAGCAAATTCTATACAGGACACCAAACATGTTGATGATCTATTTAAAAAATCTGCTGATGCTAGCCCAGACCAAGCAAGACGGGCAGAAGTAAAATGCGCTGCGTATTTGGCCGAACATAATCTTCCATTATCTTTGTCCGATACTCTTGTACCTTTTCTACGTAATACATTTCCTGATTCGACAATTGCCCAAAAAATGACTTTAGGTCGTACAAAAGTCACGCACGTCCTAACAAAAGTGGTTGCACCAGCATGCAGATCCGAACTTATAGAGTACTTAAAAACACCTGGAAATTATTTCAGTTTAGTAATGGATGAAACTACAGATGTATCTACCAAAAAACAATGTGCGCTGTCCGTAATATTTTTCAACCCCAACACTGAAACTGTTGAAACGAGGTTTTTTGATTTATATGAAGCAGAATCAGGGAAAGCTGACGATTTATGTGAGGCCATGCTACTCCGTCTTAAGAACCAGTCAGTGCCTTTATCAAATGTTGTCGGATTTGCGTCGGATACAACGAATAGCATGGTTGGGCGACACAACTCTGTTTTTAGCCACTTAAATCAAAACATACCGGACATAACTTGCGTAAAATGCAGCTGCCACATTATACATTTAGTAGCATCAAAAGCATGCTCTAAACTTCCAAGCTCGATCGAAGACCTTTTAAGACACATAGGAGTACACTTCAGCAAAAGCTCTAAAAGAGTAAGCCGTCTTCGAGAGTGCCAGGAGTTCTACGGAGTAGAAATTCACAAAATATTGAGCCCAGCTAACACCCGATGGCTTTCTCTGAAAGCCTGTGTTGATCGCACGCTAGAGCAGTACGTGGTCCTAACCGAATATTTTCGCCTGGAGATGTTCGAAGATGGCACAAACGATAACGTTCGTATTTATGAAGGCCTGAACAATAAACTGACAAAAGTGTACCTCGAATTTCTGTCATACATATTGGAGTTCCTAACCGACTTCAACAAACTATTTCAAACAGACAAACCACTTCTACACTGCTTGAAGCCCGAAATAGAAAAGTTAATCCGATCCATTGCATCTAACTACATGCATTTAAATCACGTCAAAAACGTTCAACCGTTACTTATTGATCACGCCAATCCGGGTAACTTTGTGTCTCTCGAAAAAATATATCTCGGAGTACTGGCACAAGATTCTGTGATTCAGATCTTAAAAGACGAACCTACATCATTACCTGACGTGACAACTCTCAGGAGACACTGCCTTACTTTCTACATAGAAGTGATAAAACAAATCAAAGAAAGATTTGATTTTAGTGATCCTGTATTCGGCATCATATCTATTTTGGACCCAAAAGTAGCACAATCGTTTGAACGAAAAGATTTAATGGAAATGTTAAGGAGATATCCAGTTTTGAATACTGTGGT
The DNA here is from genome assembly GCA_949825045.1 of Argyresthia goedartella. Classification (NCBI taxonomy): domain Eukaryota; kingdom Metazoa; phylum Arthropoda; class Insecta; order Lepidoptera; family Argyresthiidae; genus Argyresthia; species Argyresthia goedartella. Next base: position 24,325,260 of record OX463812.1, on the reverse strand, counting down.
AGATGTGCCAGCTGTAAATAAAGAATGGCGAGATCATGCTCTGCTGGATTATGAAGCATTAAAACTGGACCCAACATTAACGGCCACCAACTACTGGAATATGGTTTTCAAGTTACGAAACATGAACCAAGACCCTCTGTTTCCCAACTTAAAGAAGGTTATTTGCCTACTTCTAGTCCTTCCGTTTTCAAATGCTTCAGTCGAACGGGTATTTAGCCAGCTTAAACTTATCAAAACTGATAATAGAAACAGGTTGAACACAGAGACGATCTCAGCTCTAATGATGACTAAACAAACGATAAAAGACTCGATTAAATACGAACCGCCGAAATCATTACTTACCAGCAGCAGCTGGAAGTTTAACAAATGAATATTTTTCTAGCTAACAATTTTATATAAACAATTGCTAACAAAAGGTTGGTGAAGGCATTTATAAACATGACTTGATAAATTATTGCAATAAAATGTATTATTTTAATTTTAACTGTTAATGAGTAAACAAAGTGTTCTTTTTCAGATTTGATCTTCGAATTTCATTTTCGACCACTTTTACAATAACGATAAGAGAAATTCTATTTCAATGAGTACCTACCACTGAATCAATCACAAGATTTTTTAAATATCATCATTGAATCAATACTGGTATGTATGTGCCATGGCTAAAGTATAAATGCATTACTTGATGAATTAGTAACATAATAATTTCATCATATTAATTTTTACTAACAATTATGAGCAATCGAGATGTTTTTTTTTCAGATTAGACCGCATCGAATTTCAATCGCACACAATTTTGATTTTATCGTGCTGTTTCTCCAGGCACGAAGAGAAATTTCATTCCATGAAATTAAATGCGAGGATTTTTTTTCATCAATGAATCAATACAGGTATGTTTCGTGCCATGGCGAAAAGAACAAGAAGCTGTATGAGTAATTTGAATTAAAAAAAAATGCGTATGTGTAATTTTGCTTCAAAATGTGTAATTTTAGCGCCGGATATGTACGATTTGGGAACGCAGTTGTGGCAACACTGCCCTCGCGCCATCAAGACAATGCTATTTACGTATCATTTATCAAAATCGGGTGAGCCATTTTTGAAGGGATACAGAAACAGACAAATACTTACTTAAAAACATTTATACGGTACTTTTTTTAATACTTTATTGCACATAAACATTATTGGACAATTACAAACGTACAGGTCAAACACATAGCCCTCATCCTTTCCGCTTCGATGCAATTGGGTAAAAATAAAGTTAACTTACGAATTTCGAGACAGCGAGACACTTCAATCACGTATACGTACGTATGCGTAACACCAATGAACATTGATTAGGCCAAACCGTTAGAGTACCTGCAGAATATTTATCAGCTAGTTACGGTATGTCCTCCCGGTAATCAAACAGAGATATTAACAACAATTCCTAACAGTTTTGAGATTCCTTTCAATAATAATTTACAAATAATCTAGGTTGGTTATGTTTGCAGATTTCATTAGCGTGTTTGCCTAACATCCGTTGTAAGAGCCTCGGAACGCTACCAGTTTTTGTATTGACACGAATTTATGATTTGCCCTTCTCTAACATATACGTTACATATTAACAAAGAGCAACAAAGTATATTTTAGTAGATATGCAATAAGTGTATTTCCGCGGTACTTTGGTATATTAACATGTTACTATTACTCCAGAAAACGTACTGGGTGTAACGAAAGGTGAAGTCATATTTTAAGCTGATACGAAAAAAATATGGGTTTTTTTTAGAATCCATATAAAGTCATCTACAGATTTGATTTTTAGGTTATCGACTATTGAGTATTTGATCAAGATTCTCAGTGAAGGAAAAAGAAACGGAGACATTTGCACGGACGAGGTATCCCCTTTAGGGGTGGTTAGGGAAATCATGAAGCAAATTTATTTTTCACTTCTCCAAACAAATCAGCTGATAGAGAAGAGAAAAATTAAGTTGCTCTGATCATATCGGTTTCGTAGTAAAAGTTGTTCAGAATGATGTCCGTGACAACTCTCTAAAATATGACAACCCCTTTCTGTTACATCCGTAAGTAATCAATCACCTTTTCTACGCTCCGATTTCAGCAAAGGCGGTCGTGAATAGTAAGCACGGCTTAGAAGTTAAGTTAGGCTCATTTAGTTGAAAATCCATGGAAAATGCTCAAACATTATTTACCTATTAACTTTGTAACATGTTAACTCTCAACATCAACATAATTTTCCTGTGTATCCTGAAAAGCCTACGTTATCTAGCCTGACCATCAATTTTGGACAAGAGCCCAAGTCAAATCAAGCCATTGTTCGTATGACAAAGCTGTTATTTTCTGTTGATGTGTGGAGCCGATACATCTGACCAGAGTGTTAATGTGTTTATAGTTCTTGTATGTAGATCTTGATAAACATATCATTCCTTGATATTTATAAAGCTGAGCAAGGCGACCTTATTTTAAAGAAGTAACTGTAGAGATCATCTACGTACCATCTCTGTGAGCGAGTATGTACGATAATTGCGTTTTTTTTTTATTATTTTCCGCCTCGGAGTCTGGCTGACTCCTTAAAGTTTATTAAATGTACAAGCGGAATTATTATAAAAACGAATAACCCCACTTGAATTTATTTTAATACCATATACAAACTTATTATACCTGATAACGTACATGGTGCACAGTGTTATTATTGATACGGCAATTGCCGTAATATACGGCAATTTGAGGATAATTTTTCAAAAATACGGTATACGGCAGGGTCTCGACTGCCGTATCGTTAAATACGGCATTTCAAATTCAAATTGTAGAAAATGATACTATTAAACAACAAATCGATGACGAATGGAGAATGCTACCTAATGTGAATAAATTTTCAGACTTAGACATAGGTCAATGGAAAGCACATGAATTTTGGGTGAAAGTTCGTGATGAAACAGAATGTAAAACATTGGCGAAGTTTGCTCTTGCTTACCGCATAGTAACGCAGATTGCGAGAGAGTTTTCAGCGAAGTCAACAACATGAAAACTAAATTGAGAAACAAGTTGATTACATCCACAGTAAACGGAGCTCTATTAGCTAAACAAGCTGTTAGAAATCAAGGCGGTTGCACAAAATTCCAGGTGTCAGAAGATATGCGTCTTAAAATGAAAAGCAAAGAAAAATATTCCTTGCACATGCATGAGATTGAGGTTTTAGAATCTATTCGAAATCTTTATGGGGAAGAAATAGAAATAACATAAATTGTTTATTTTTGTGTAGCAATGGCTAGTTATTTAATTAAACTCGATACGGCAAATCTGCGTTTTATTCCCTAAAATACGGCAATTGAAAGTTTTAGATACGGCAACCCAGATTTTGACGATAATAACACTGATGGTGCATGAAACTAGGGTAACACTGGCTGTCAAACGGCAAACAGCTGATTTCACTACGTCCCTAGAAAAATTTATATCTTAATATGATTTAGTGTAATTCTGAGCCCAATTTAGTGTTATTTTAGGATTATAGTGTAATGTTAAGTATTTCTATTGTTTGCAGTGTGTTTTAGTGACGTTTACTAGTGTCTCGAAACATGTTAATTCCGCCCCCTTATCGACACTCTGACCTAAATTTGTGACCGTTGCAGGTTATAAATTTAAAAGTATTTGTTATTTCCGTACACTTTCGGCGCTTTTTGTTACCTTATTGTTAAATTATTATATTTAACAACGTTTAAAATATATTTCATAGCAATTAGTGATGTGCAAACGCTGAAAAACGTTGCTATTCCACGTAAGTAATTTCGCATTGTTTTGGTGTGCAATTCCTTGATTCTTATCTCAACTGTAACCATGATGACCCGCAGAGCTGCTGCTGTCGCCTCCCGACAGCAGGAAAATGACAAGCTCAAAGTTACCTTACTAGAATTAAAAAAATCAAAGGAAATGGTCACCGAATTACTCTGTGAAAGGGAGGAAAATGAGAAAGAGCTATTATCAGTACTTGAAAGTAGAGATAAGCTAAAGAAACAATTATGTGTATTAGAACAAGAATGTAGTGATGTAATTGTTGAGCGGGACAAGCTGCAGGTCACCGTAGATAGCTTCACTGTATGTAGTGCAGAGTACGAGCAAGCCCTGAAATCGATTGATTCCCTGGAGAAAGCATTGTTCGATGCCCATGAACAAATACATGCACTCCAGGAGGAGAAGGAAAACACCGCAGCGTTGCAGACCCAGAGCCTCTACAGTGAAGTCGTAGGGATCAGCCCGCAGCTGGTTACTGTTGCAACTGGAAGCCTTGATGATGTCATTGATTTAACTAATGACACATTGCCCACATCAAGGTTATTAAGTTGCAGCAATAACAAACTAGGTAAAATAAATAGGTATATACGGAAAACTCAGAAATTAATAAAACATAATAAATTGTGTACTAAAAACTTAAAAGTAAGCAAGAAAAATGTAAACTTATTACATGATTTGAATATGTGTGTATTAGAATTAGAAAGTACTAAGTTGATGTATGAAACTGACACACAAAACTTACATTTGAAAATCCAAAGCTTGGAGGATTCATTGAGATCACTAAACAGTGCATATTTGAACTCTGAGAAAGTTATAAATGAATACTCATTGGCTATGGATGATTTAATTCAAGAAATGAACCATAATTGTGAGCGGTTTGAGTCGCTGACCAACAACCATACTTGTCGCTGTGAGCAGAAAGGTGGTTGTTTGACTGCGGGCAACTCTCCGGGCTTGTGTGACAGTTTACCAACACAAGGTGTTACTGATAATAGTTCTGCCAAGTCTGATATGACCACAACACCTGATATTATAATGTACTGTGATGAGATTGGAAGTGGCATGGGCTCAGCACTCCACTCATACTCTAAGGGACATAGTGTTATTAGTAATTGCTCACCTTTTAGCACTGTAGATAATATTATAAATCAAATTTTGAATGACAGCACTATCACAGCCAGTGCCACACTGATAATTTTCATGGGCAATAGGGGAGATGTGAACAAAAATAATTTAATAAAATTTTATGAAACATTGAATGGTCTTAGTGTGAAAAAAATTATATTGTTCACATTTCCCTACTGCAACCAATTGACACAAAATGAAAATGTATATAGACATAATATGAATATAACTATGTACAATTTATGTACATATAATAATAAGTTTGATATTATTGACACTAACAATTATGTTAGTAATTATTTTACTATGACTAAAGGTACATTTTACCTTTCAAATTATTGTAAACGACAAATAGCTATGTCACTATTATATTTATATGACATTACAGCCAAAAATTTGGCTTCTAACTCTGCTTTTACTGAGCAGCCTAATATGAATCTGGTATCAGACCAGAATAACAGGATGCATTTAAATTAGTTCATAGGACAACAGAGGACCCAGGCTCTGGCAACATATGTTCTAGTATATTAGAAAACCCTAAGAATAAGGAAAGCTCACATGCTAAGTATATAAGCCTGGTTCATCAGAATATTCAATGTATTAGAGGCAAAGATCTACAAATAGAGTTATTTTTAAATTGTAATAAAATTGACATTTTGTGCATAACAGAGCACTGGTTAACTATTAATGAAAATATGTTTAGCTTTAAAGATCACCAGGTTGGTAGTTCGTTCACCAGACTTAATTCAATACATGGTGGGGCATTAATCATACTAAACAATCATATGAAATTCAAGGAACGTAAGGACATTGTTTCCTTATCTGTTGAACGAACTATAGAACTTGCAGCTGTGGAATTAGAACAGTTCATCGTTATATGTGTCTATAGGCCACCCTTGAGCGACTTTGAAATGTTCGAGAAAATAATGGAATCCGTCCTAACTATTTCATCACACAGTACGAAACGATTAATTATATGTGGTGACTTTAATGTTAATCTGTTAGAAAGAACTACTCTCAGCGTTAGATTAATAAATCTTTTCTCATCATTTAGGCTTAGCCATTTATTTATGGAGCCAACAAGAGTGACTGCTACTAGTGCTACATGCATTGACAACATTTTTACTGATGTTATTCCAATCAGTAAAAGTGTTATCAGTGAATTGGATTCAGATCATTTAGGTCAATTATTTCAATTTGATTCTATTAGAGAACCTGCCATTAAAAAGAAAATTTCGTTTGTGCCAATAACTGCTGACCGGTTAGAAAGAATGAGATACTCTTTAGCCCAGGAACTACCGTTTTTGGCTGCTGAACAGTCTCCTAATATAATGTATAACTTATTCTTTGAAACCTTTATGAAACAGTACAGCGCGATATTCACTTCAAAATCGGTTGTGGTTAGTGGTTCAAACGACTTTAGTACGTGGGCTACTGCAGAGTTGCATAAACGCAGGCAAGCATTGTATGCATTGTATGAGGAACGACGGTTCAACATGAGTGACGAATTTAAAGAACAAGTCAAAAAGTTCTCCAAACAATTTAAATTAGACTGTCATACAGCTAAACGTAATTTTCTGAGTAGTAAAATTAAGAATAGTTCCGATGTTATAAAAACGACTTGGAAAATAATTAATGAGGAGGCCGGTCGTAGTAAAAAAGCGAGTCACGATTACGAACTAAAAATCAATGGGTCAATCAAGCTCTGCAGCTTTTGCATGCAGGAAAATCCGTCACTTGACAGATTTAAAAACAGCCAGATTAGTTTATTTTAGTTATTTTCATAGTATTATGTCCTACGGTATTCTGCTCTGGGGCAGTGCTGCTGACATAAATACTATTTTTGTGCTGCAAAAGCGGGCTGTTCGTGCGATTTATAAAATGAATAATAGAGATTCTCTTAGAAATAAGTTTAAAGAAGTAAATATATTGACAGTCCATAGTCAATATATTTACGAGAATATTATGTATGTCCATAAGAACATTGTTAACTTTCGAAGAAACTGTGATATACATAACTTTAATACTAGAAACAAGGACAAACTTGCAGTGCCCACTACTCGGCTCCATAAAATAAAAAACTCGTTCAAGGGTAATTGTGTAAGATTTTACAATAAACTCCCAAGCACTTTGACAGATCTATCAATTAATAAGTTCAAGAAATACATCAAGCAAAGGCTTATTTCTAAAGCTTACTACAGTATTAAAGAGTACATAGACGATAAAAATGCTTGGGACTGAATTGTTCTAATTAATTGTGAGCATCCTCACTGCCAGAGTTTCTTTTACTGGACACTTGGAGGCCTTTTACACCTCCAAAGATTAATTTAATTATACAACTCTTGACTGTGGGGACCATTTACATCTCCTATTATCATTGTATTATTGACTAAAGAGACTATACATCTCTGTTATTTATATTTTAATTATTTTATTATGACATTTGAGACTCTTTACATCTCTCAGAAACAATAATTAAGTACTTTTTTTTTTCTGATAATATGATAATAATACCAAATGTTCTGTAAAAAATGAAATGAAATGACATGTGAAAGTGCCCTTGTGGCCTATTTACAGAATAAACGTTTTGAGTTTTGAGTTTTGACTAGCAGCCCAATAAATTTGTAATATGCCATTTTGAAAAAAAAAAAACTAAATCGACAAAAAAAACATATATAATTATGAAAACTGCGTTTAAAATTTCACGGGAATCGGTTGAGTAATGCAACCTGTAGAGGAGAACTTCCCGGAAATCCGGACAGACTTGCGATTTTTGCCCAAGCTGGAACGGAGACGCTTCGTTGCGCTTCGAGCTCGCTCGGTTACGTCAGATACAATTTTGTAGCTCTAGATTAGCATAAACAGTATGCTTCAGGGGAATTATACCCAGCAGAAAGCGAAAAAATTGTCCGATAATGATAATGATAAGATGAAAGAGATGAGTATAATCATTTATTATTTAATTTATATTATTTTAATTATTCAATGGGTATCTCATATGACCTCGCCCCTGTCAAGCAAAAATATATAATACGGTAATTGACAAGGTAGACCAATAAATCTAGAAACGTGTCTCAAGCTGAACCTATTTCAACAAAAAACGTTTGACAATATCGGAATTGGTATTTTATAAACTCGATTTTATGTTAAAAAGACAGCATTTGAATATGACGTCACATGCTAGTATTTAAAAGAACTCGTGAACAAATTACCGTTTTGACAGTTCTTAAAAACACTTTTTTTTTATACCAATATGTACTAATCTGAAAGATAATCTAACAAATGGTTTATCCAATGGATAATATCACCTTATGTTTGACGTAGACACAATGGATCCTTAACAATCTGCCATCAAAATTCTCAATCACCACTATTATCTTAGCCCGGTATCGATAAGTTTTCCTTGCAAAACAACCTTTAATATAAACATGTAAAGGTTATTTTGATACACTTCCATTTACATGCAACATAATATTAAACTGAGACATCATAATAATATTCGATTACTAGGAATATGACAGGTGTATGAGTCTCAAAGACAGCATTTGGATATGAGTGTCAATCTTATCTCTTAGTCGAACAGCTAATTAAAATCGTTGTACCACTTATTTATTACACAACATCTTAAGTAAGATCAATAGGTGATATGACTTAAGTGTTACCATCACAACAAATGCCTTATCATATCATATAGAAATGAAAATTGACTACAAAATAAAAACAATTGATTAAGTGAAGCGTCTTTGGCCCAGCGGTGTTCGCACATCGGAAACAATCGTGCGGGGGTAGCAACATCTGGCCGAAACGGGCACTGGATGGGTGTCCGTTCTTCCGTGTGTCGGATGACACGTTAAGCTGTAGGTCCCGGCTACTATCACTACTCGGTGGTAGTAGTCGTAAAGCTGTGTTAGAGGTCCTAATGGCAGCTTGATAACTTCTGACATTCGGGTTGGCCACAAGCCCGACAGACCTCCCTCAACTCGCACTGAGCCAGCGTGGTGGAGTATGGCTCAATCTTACTCGTATCCAGGTAAAGGCCCGTGGCCTTTTGGTGGGGACATTAATTGCCTACATTTATAATGATTATAAGCAAATTGGTAAAATTGGGTGATATTCTTGGGTTCTTCATACTTTTAAATTATTCGTTCAGCAATAAAGCTGCCGTCTTAATTTATAGGTACCAAACCCGAAAGTTCAATATTAAATTAACTCAATTATTATTTGAAAGGTCACAAACAGCACAATTTAACAACATAGCAGGTATTAATCAAATCTGACGTTATCAAACAAAAATTACTCCCAGCCACCTTGACTGACCCAAAAGGTCAATGTTGGTATTTTCACTCATGTTTTTTTTAATTCGTTACGTTTTGTGCTCCGCAATACTCTTTATTTTCTGATCGCCCTTCTTTCAACATAACATAGCGTCACGCCGTTTCTCATACGGGGTGGCAGAGGCTCAATACTCCATTTTGCGTGACAGGTAGCCCATCGTCGCTATGGAGATAAAGTTATTGCTATTTCCTTCTCATTATATTAAATAATTTGTGTCTGTGGCGACAACCACCTCTGTGGCACTGTGGTTGTGGCTCTACCACGACACAGGGTATCCTAGTGTGGGGTCAGAAGCAATGTAAGTTCCTGTATATAAATGTTTATGTTTATATTTTTATTTGTACTTAATGAGGACGAGTTTTCGTTTGCGACCATGTTTCTTGGGGAACGTTGTTCATAATGATGGGTGGGGTTCACTCCCTAAAATATGGTCAGATACTTGAATGTAAGCCTGTATAGTTCATTGAACCCAATGCAGCGCATCAATCATCCATCACATCAGGACATCTACATCATGTATCGCCATACTAGGACCAAACAGAAGGACCATGATGGCTTGGAAGCCAGAGTGCGTCATGTCATGCTGGCGCCTGAGTGTTGTGATCGAACTGGTCCATTGTCCGCTCAGTGAACCTACCGCAAGGCCGTGCCTAGAGACCTACACCTACAAGCCTTTGTAGAGGAGTATTTATGGTAAGAGGTGTCGGTCTTTTGTTAAGTCGGTCTATTATGTGATCATGAAGTAAAGAATTTAACAGGCGTCGTAAAAGTTGCAAAGATTTTTGTGTTTTGAAAAATACTCAAATATACTGCATATTAATAACTGTCCGTAGAATTTTATTACTAACTTTTGAGTTGTTTTGGGTTTTAATTAAGGTAGCAAAAACATCTTTTAAATTGTAAAATAAAATATGTGTCATGCATGTTGCATCTTGCTCAAAATGGACAGGATACCCAGTACTGTGTTCCTAGCATGAGTTTAAGTATGTTAAAATATTAACTACTATTACTACCTATGCTTTTTTTACTTTAGCTCTTTCGATAGGTAGCCAGCGAAGAAACTCCATTTTTTTTCTGGATTTGGCTGGATCATTTTAGAACACCGAGTCGTCGTATACTGGTGGGGTTGTCAGACCAAGTTAAAAGAGGTTATGTTTTAATATTATTTTGCAAGAATAGTAAAGAGGTCAACCAGGCCATGTGATAGTTAGGGTCCCTAATCCTAAATCTGGTATCCTCGCACCAGGCTACTGTAACATAATCCAACCGGTGTCAATCGACTTGTCACAGCTCATATGACTCATGACATGACCATGAGTCACAGAGTCAACCAGCAGAGCGATATCGACAAGGCAAGGTCACTGCACTGCCTAAATAAAGAGACAGCTTAGCTCCTTTTGGTAGCTTTTGTTTGAGGACTTTGACACGTGGTAGAGACGGGTATGTTTACGGGTGTCAAATGGGTAAATTTGAAACCGACCCAAGGGTCGGTTTCGGTATCGGCCAAGTTTCGCCAAAAAACAAGGTTTCGGCCAAGGTTTCGGATTCGATCAAAACATAAGTTTTGTCCCTGTTATACCTTCAGTACGCCGTCGAGCAGAGATTAATAAATAAAATTTTGTATACTAAGTATAAACTAATTTGCATTGTTTCAAATTACACGTAGAAAAACTTATACATCATGTAAGGTAATTTAATTACGTTGTCAAAGAAATTCCTATGAGGGTAAAACTCAGGGAGTATTGAAAATATTAGGATAATATTCCTTAAATATAAGGATAATTTCAGGGAATAGTGTATATATTCCCAAGTTTAAACAGTTTCTGCATCGGTTTCGGCTAAAAATCCAGTTCCAGTAAAATACCACAATGTATTTCAGAAACTCTGGTAAATACAATATACGTACCCATAAGTGTTCCTCGTCATACATAACATAACATTGTATTTCGTGGCTACTTTGATGCATTCAATGATTTTGTCACATACACATTACGTAATTACAAAGAAGATGTAACAACCGCATAAACAAATACACTACCTATTTTGTTATTTATCCACAAAGAGTTGAAATCTGCGATGACTTTATAATTTCATGCTCTATTTGCAAATTGCGACACAATACCCTCCTCCATAGAAATATACAAATAGCGTTACCACAAAATCATTGAATCTATTACTTTTTACGTTAACATTTAATAATAATAGTATGATGAGATCTCTAAATTTAATCCAAATCAGGATCATGATTGGGAAATCATGGTAATGAGACTCATGCTCAAGACCCAAAATTAGCTTTAAAATTCTTATTTGTGATATATGGGTTTACCATATATCACAAATATATATTACTACTACTGTGATAGGATACTAGTAGGAATTTTACACAAGTTAGAAATGCGGTGGCCGTAATAGCGTATTTACATGAACTGCAGTATTTCTTAACGTTAATGATACGCCGAACGAAATGAGGTTCCTATTCGCAAAGGTTGAGCACAAAAACAATCAAATCTTACGTAACTATTTCATGTAACTTCACACAATCGTCAGGTATTTGTGGATAATTTAGGGGTAAAGGTTGTTTCATATTCGTCATAGTGAGTAAGTGCATCACTCTCTCGTTCACTTTAGACTTAATTCCATTGTGTTTCCCATGCTGTAAGAAAAACTACAATAGTATCCTAGTCAAGTGGCAAGGTGAGCCACTATTCTGCTCAATACATTGTGGCTAGTATGTTGCCACCAAGGTCTTATTACAAGGGGTGTAGGTATACAATTGAATGGAGAGAGATGGAATATAACTTTACTTGTTGATGGTTGCGTAATAGTAGTATTGAACGATATCATCATTCAATGGACATCTTGAACCTAAAAAGGTTAAGATGTTTGCTAGTAAAAGGAAACAAAGAAGATAGCTGAATGCTATACAGTACTACAGAATAAGTAGCGGTAACTACAATTCAAAGATGCGCATTACTTGGCCTAACTGTGTGCCTGTTCATGTAGTAACATTTTTGTTAAAATACAAAAAAAAACGAACCTAGTATGTACTCTAGTGGTTTCCAACAAAGAAATATTGTTTAAAGATAAATACCAGCGCAGTTGACGTGACCGTCTGTAATTATTTTTGCAGCTTCAATTAATTAACAAATCAGCCTTTTCTAGGTCAATCAGCTTTGATTTAACAGCAGAGCAAATACAGTCGACAGCGCATCAAACAAAACAATTGTGCTCAGAAACAATTTTACGAACAATAGCATTTATAGGTAGGTAGGTACTCTCGACTGCATTCACGTAATTAAACTAGTCGAGCTTATCTTGTATTAAGAGTAAGGACAATCAATGACAAGTTCCTCATTGCTTGGGATAACTCTTAGGTCATTGTTTTCCTTTGTCTTCCTTTGACGATCCGAATGGCCGAGTCGGCAGTGTCCCTGCCTACAAAGCCAAGGGTCCCGGGTTCGAGTCCCGATGGGGGCAAATATTTGTTTGGTTAGAACGGATGTTTGTACCCTAGTCATGGTTTTTTATCTATCTAAGTATAATATTTATCTAGATAAGTATGTGTATCGTTGTCTAGTACCCAAGATACAGGGAATCCTAGTTTGGGGCTAGATCAATGTGTCTAAATAGTGTCCAAGGTATTATAATTATTATTATTATCATGTCTTAGCATTGAAAGGCCTACAGCAGATCATTATTTAGCACAGTCAGACAGGATATAAACACTTGTAAGCACTTGATGTTATACCGATTTAATTAATTACTTAAACCTACTTGTACTCAACGCCCGTTAAAAATTTATCTTAACCACCTACAAGACCGTTTACGGATCATCATTAATAATTCTCAAATTAATCTATACGTTTACCTTTATAGGTAACGAATTAATTAATTTTCAGTCTTATTACGCTACCATGTTATAGACTTAAGGTTTGTAAATTACTCTGTAAATATCTCGCAATTTTCCGAGCAAAGCAATTTTAAGTGGTTTGCCTAATTGTGCTGAAGATAATTATGTAATTTTAATGTGTTTAATTAATAAATCGAAACAAATTACTATCAAAATGTAGTGCGAGGTATCCTACTAAAAGTATCTTTAACAGTCGTGAAAAAAGAGCTGTAGACGTTCATCAAAACGACAATAGAAATATTTGATTCCAGAATACATCTACAACCTTGTAGCAAAACAAACCGATAACAATTTTTCCCGAAACTTTTGAAATTTTCACTGTCACCACGATTGCCAACGATGGATCGTCAGCGTAGTCAGTAAAAAAATATGAACTTTATTGTAGTAACTTGATCACCGTTAACACAACGTTGGGAATTAGGTTTCGCGGGGCCTCGACCGTCGGATGCTGAGAGTTGCACTAAACTAACCTATTGTATGCAGGTGGATTGTCCGTCGGCTTTACCTTATTATTTGTACCATTCATTCATCGTGAGGTAATTGAATAGTCTGACGTATGACTACACCGATAGTGGCCGGCTGGCCATTAGACTGTATCGCGTCGTAAGGATCATACTGCCACTGTTGCAAACAGCAATAGAACCCTCAGCATAGAATTCCTCATGAATACTTTAGAACAGTAGGGCTAATAAATAAACGTATAAATAAATAAATAAAAGTAAACATATTCCCGCTATACCCATTCTGCTACTCACTACTCACGTGGCATAATATACTTATATACCTATTTATATAATCTTCATGTATATTTTGTACTATCCTACTCATGAAAGTATTGAAACATATTTATGTGCAATGTATTTATTTATTTCCACATCTTTAAACACTTGTAAGGATATATCTATTTCTAACACTTTTTTATTATTATTCTTTTCATTCACATTCACATTCGGATGTACCCGCTGAGTCTCCGCGTCTCCTAGGCGAGGGCTGAAAACCAGTGCTGCTCCTAACGAGCAATAAACACAGAGCTTTGACCTTTTCGCGTCAATGCAGCGCGCCTACATACCTACCTATATTCTTCTTTTTGTTTTATTGTTTTAGTAATAATCTTATGAGTTTTTTTTTACTTTGCTTTCATTTAAGTTATTTTATAGTTGCACCTCCGTATCACTTTTAATTTGTATGTGTGCTGCTTTGATGCAATAAACGTTAATCTAATCTAATCTAAATACAAATATGGTGGTGTCAGAACCTCGTTTTCAAAAGATGAACTTATTCATAGTCATTACACGCAATAAAAGCCTGCCTTTTAAATTGTAGTGAATCCTTGTCTTGTTTGCCAACACCGGCAACAGTTAGCTCACCAGAAGCCTAATTGCATACAAAATGGTCAGATAAGATCAAATCAGTGAGGTGGGTCAACACAGAATAGACAGTAGGTCCATCTCTCGATGTGTAATACTCTAAAGGCTAGGGCTAACGGATCGAGGTCGGATATAGAACTGGCTGATTCCACTCTGATCTAGAATGCAGTGAATATAAAATAAGCCATAAAAGAGCTCCGTGGTCTAGTACTTCACGCTCGTTTCTCTCGCAGGAGATGCGGATTCGAATCCGGTGCTGAACGATGAAGAAAGAAATAACAAGAAATAAAAAATCAAAAAATCGTATCATGGTTTACATTCTATCTTAACTATGTAATTTCAGTTTCACATGATACCTACCTGTATAATAGTACCTTTGAAATTTACATTTATTTCTAGCTACCCTTTTCTTAACATATTTACATAACTTATTTGTCTTAATCTGGATATTTATATTATATTACTTTTATTTTACATTATTTTTACTAAGAGTAGAAGGCATTATATTATTAGGATATGCTCCTCCGCTTCGTAAAGTCGGAAGCTTTTAGGTCGAGAAAAATCGGCAAGAAAACTCAGGCTAGGCCAGTCAGTGACTTTTGAGAGTTTAGTTAGTAATTAATTCTTTACTATTTAAATATTAATTAATATCAAAGCATTTTTTTAAGGATTCTAGTGATAGAATTTTTAAACTAATTTAAATTTGAGGTCTTTATGTCATTTGGTAATAAGTTGAATATTTCGAGGGCTACATAGAATACGCTATTCTTATAAAGTGTGCATTTAGGAAATTGCAAGTTAGATCGTTTTTAGGGTTCCGTACCCAAAGGGGAAAAACAGGACCCTATTACTAAGACTCCGCTGTCCGTCTGTCTGTCTGTCCGTCTGTCACCATCTCATGAACCGTGATAGTTAGACAGTTAAAATTTTCACAGACGATGTATTTCTATTGCCGATATAACAACAAATACTAAAAATAGAATAAAATAAATATTTAAGGGGGCTCGCATACAACAATTATTTCAATACCACATAGAAACTTATGAATGCACCTGGTTACGTACATGGAGTGTGAAAGTAGCTGCACCAATAACTTTGTAAACAACATTTTCCTTTGTAAAATCCAAACTATTCACTCCACACCATCTATACGATTATACGGTGGTACGGAACCCTTCGTGCGCGAGTTCGACTCGCACTGGACCGGTTTTTTATTTTATTATGTAAGTTTCTAGAATGAGTTGTATTGCGCTCACTAAACCGTTTATCTTTAGTAATTTTTCTTTATTAACATTAGACACGAACATAAGAATGAATATTGATGGAAATTTTAGGATTTCACATTTTTCTAAAGGTTTTGTAAAGGTCTGAAATAGTGATGCAACGAATACTACTTTTACGAATACGAATACGAATACGAATATCAAACCTACTATTCAGTGAATACGAATACGAATACGAATATTTCGCCATGGTAATAAAAGACTAATTTATTTGATGAATTTCTATTCTCCTAATAATTAAAATTGACAATGGGCAAATTTTTATTTAAAAAACATAAAATTTACTCTACTACTCTCTTGCTTGACTTTTGCTTTCGACTGATAAATGAAATGAATGAAAGGTATGAATGAAGCAATCCACGGTTCGTTAAGATAGGGAAACTCCCGGAGCCGGGGCACTGTATAAACTATGGCCGGGGAGTCCCCCGTCGTCGCGTCTTCGTTGCGGTTTGTAAGGCCCTATGCACACGTCGTATTTTTACGTGGCGACGACCGACGCGCGTATTCGCCGAATACGAATATTCGGTAAATGTCTATTATTCGGCGAATACAAATATTCGTATTCGTATTCGTTGCATCTTTAGTCTGTAACTTACCGAGGGTTTCGTGCTGGCACTAGCCCTGGTGCATTTTTTTTGATGATTCTCTCAGTAGAATTGCGAAATAAAATAATGCCGTATAGCTTAGGATAGAGTGCACTTATAAAAAGTATGCATTAATAGCCGTCTCTATGAACGCAATATATATCTCATCAGTGGACATACAAAGGGTTCCGTACCCGAAGGGTGCCAAACGGGACCCTATTACTAAGCCTCCGCTGTACGTCCGTCCGTCTGTCACCAGGCTGTATCTCATGAACCGTGATAGTTAGACAGTTCAAATTTTCACAGATGATGTATTTCTGTTGCCGCTATAACAACAAATACAAAAAAAAGAATATTTCAGGGGGCACCCATACAACAACCGTTTTTTTTTTCCCTGTATTTGCTCGATATTGATAAAGGCAACAGGTAGATGCTTGAAGTATTCACAGAATATTTAGTTATAGATTCACTTTACAAATTAATTAATTATTTAACAACAAACGTGTTTTTTTGCCGTTTTAATAGATAATGGTACGGAACCCTTCGTGCGCGAGTCCGACTCGCACTTGGCCGGTTTTTTAATTTACAGCATACTTTGTCTGTGTGAAGCTTCCATCCACAATTTTGGTCTAAGTCTACTCAGAGGAATATTATTGTTTTTACCATTTCTATGTTTTTTGGGTTTGCTTGAGGCTGGCAAAATTGCATAATTTTAGTTTTTTTAGATTAGTTTTTAATTAGATTAGTTTTTTATTAAATTATTGTTTTTTGGCGATGTGATTAGTCACTCAAACTCTAATTCAAAGTTTAATATCTCTGTGCATTTTATGACAAACGATAAATCATCCGCAAACAATACCGTTGGATGTGGGAGACATTCTGGTAGATAATTTATATATACCAAGAATATACGTAAGTAGAGGCCCCAATATACTGTCCTGTGGTACTCCATACTTATCGGGCCTAGTGTTGGATGCATGCATGTACCAATGATATAAATAATTTATCTGAAGTACATTACACGGACGTTCCACCTTCAATCTCCATAGCTACGGCGATGGGCTAGCCCCCTGTCACGCAAAATGGAGTAATGAATAACTGGCTAAATTTTGAACAATTGTGCCTCTGCCTATAAAATAAGTCTATAAAATAAGGTAGTGCCGTGTAATAAATGCTTCTAATTGATCACTTCCAATTCCCTAGAATCACAATTTTTTTTTGCTAGTATTTAATCGCACATCAAAAATACTGATTTGCACAGCAAAAAAGGATCAACAAAAACACTTTTTATGTTTTAAATATTTTATGTGTACTTAAGTTTATGTATTAAGTATTTTTAGTTGTTCTTACATGTTCAACCTAACAGGAAGGATAAAGGGGACATCGCTTTGCTCACCCCCTTTACCCTTCACCTAAGCTACCGCAGCATTTTGCCCTGCTATTTGCTGTGCAAATCAGTATTTTTGATGTGCAGTTTAGTATTTCCTAATTTTTTAGAGCTATAAGAAGCTTCTTAACTGTAAAAGCCATTCAAATATCTGACCACCTTCCAAGGCCGATTCGAGGAGTTATCAAGACCGAAGTGGTACACACTCCGTGGGATCATAGCAGAGCCGCCCATACACAAACCGGCGCCCATTGTGCGCCTGAGTTGCGCAACCCGCGAATACCACCACCTGTGAAGTGCAGGCCATCCGCCACGGAATTCAGGGCATCGGGCAACGCAAATAGGTGATGATATGCCGCGAGTTGCTTTTCTTTGTTGCACTACCCGCGGAATGCCTTGCATATTTTGCTGAGCTTAGGATCGTGCTGTAGCCGTGTTCTACTCTGTGATGGATTTAGCATAGCAACTTAGAGGTCATATTATGTCTCTGTATTTGCTGTATTGAAAGCCCTGAAGACATTTTTAAGGGTCAGTTAGAACTTAAGTGGTGCAGGCCGCGAGTTTTAAACTGGGAGGATGGCGTCTCACAATGTATTGATAGCAAAAAAAGGTTATTGATGAACGAATGAATTAATTACACTGTTTTACAACAAACAATACTGACGCAAGATATCAATGTACTGGAGTGAGTCACCCTTGACCCCATAGTCAAGTCAAAAAAAAAATAAGGACTTCAAGTTTTAATAATATTCGCGCTGAGTTTCGCGGTATACATGCCACCGTAAGATAGTCAAAACCGTCAGTAGATAAACTAACGCGTTAGTTGATCACCTATAAACAGATAGTAAACCAGACCGAAAGGGTTTAGAATTTACGTTTTGTTCTTACATGTTCAACTAACACGAAGAATATTCGGGGGCTTCGCTGCCCTCTAGTCTTCACCTAAGCTACCTCAGTGTTTGCCCTGGTATTTCGTTTGCAATTCAATTTTAAACCAGTTTAATTTTCAACGGTTTTAACCGTTAGTTTATCAACTAACGCGTCATTTAGTAAGCAGTACGCTACAGTTTACTATCTCTCGATAGTTGACCAACTAACGAGAAAAAAAGGTTGATAATCTTAAGGTGACATGCATATCATATTATTTTGTGTTTGGGACATAGTCTAGGACCGAAATTTCCCTTTGTTCCGCCCAGAAAACCAAACTTGATAACTAGTTATCTAGGGGAACATATCTTCCGCGGAGAAAACCAGTTATGTGAGTGTAATATTCTCAATAATAGTCCTTCCATGTTCTCAACCGAGTTTGATAACTAGTTATTCACTGGGATTATATTTCATGTTTTAGTTGATGACCTCTAAAAACAGGTCACCACTTCTAGACAGGATTGTCGACCCTCATTCTTATCCACTTTTCGATATTCGAATATCTGCTAAAAAAGTTATTCACTTCAAAAAGATAGTCGACATTTGATGGTTATTTTTATGTAACTTCTGTTGAGTTTTCTATCGCTACAAAATAGAACAAAAATTCGATAATTCCGCTGTCATGTATCATGCATCAGCTATTCCTATGATAAAAATATTGGATCCCAAAAAGAAAGAGCCTCCGTATGTGATCATACAGCCAAGTCAAGTACAGACTTACATTAGCTAGAGCCTCCTCATACGAGCTGGGTTGCAGTGGCGGCGACGAGGGCGGCGTCTCGCGGGTTATGGCTGTGCTGGGCATCTCAACGCATTACTGATACACCTGGAATGAGGAAAAGAAATTGTTTGTACGAGTATGTATGAACGTAACGCGGTAATGTCACATACACATACGCGCGACGCGGACCTCTTTCGATATTAGAGCCGAACTCCTTACTGCGACCTAAGCAGGGGTTAAATAAAGGTCTTAGTAAAGTATTCAATTTGTTTCGATCTTGGGCTAACCACGGGTTCTCTAGCTGGAAGTGAGAATACGTGGTCTAAATTAATTCAGTTCTAAGTAGGATTTTTTTGGGTCTTGTTTAGATTATTTATTTTGATGGAATTCTTTATTAAATACTAGCTGAAGCCCGCCACTTCATCTGCGCGTTCATAGGAATTACCATTTACCGAGATAACGTTACCCTCCATATGGTGCAGTCGGATAAAAACTATCCTAGCTCAAAAACTATCTTTGTGCTAAATTTCATTCAAATCCGTTCTAGCGTGATTAAGGCACAAACATACAAACATCCAAACATCGCTACTTTCACATTTATAATATTAGTTGGATGTAGGTTAGATATGTATAAATAGGTACTACATATACATACCGTGATTTTTGTCATTTTGTTATCGTGGCGTAGAGCTTGGGTACAAACAAGCAGTTCTGATTTGTAGTCTATTCAAATTTTAAATAATAAATTATTATTATTATTATTATTATTATTACGAGCCCACCATGTCCCACTGCTGGGCAAAGGCCTCTCTCCCCCTCTTCCACTCTATTCGATCCTGAGCGGTCTCCCTCCACTCCTTGTCCCATAATAAATGTGACATAAAATTAAGTGAGAATGCATTGGCGTCAGAGCACTACTACTTGTTCTCACAATTTCGAGTTTTATTATTTTTTTAATTTAAAAAAATGTTTAATTTTACTTCGCAAAGAACACCGGCGATTGACCATATGTACATTAAGCGAATTTGTGAAGTCTACATATGAGAATCGACCTATTCGATAGATTTTTTGTATCATTTAAGATTCTTTGTAGCTTGAGGCCATTAGAAAAATATATTAATGTTAATTTTATTTTGAGGCTATGTTTATTTTAACATATCCGATAAAGATTGTGACCAAATAGTCTAGTTTTATTTTCTAATCTGTGACAAATTACCAACAGAAAAAAAATATAAAATTTACGTCTGTGTAAAAAACATTATTTAGTAAAGGTTGGGTATATTGGTCCTGTCATGTCAAATCCACACTACTTGTTGTCACTCTGCAACGAACGTGGTCACTGGATTATGACGTAGTGTGGATTTGACTGGACTGGACCTCTAAGCTTGTATACTATCATGATTCAAATAGGAACGGAAAGTAATGGAAAACGTCATTAAATTTTCTATCAAATAATATATTTTATCTGGGCCGTAATGTCTTCCTTACTAGTAAGAAAAATCTAAATATATAAACAAAGTCGGGTTAGTTATACCACTTATAACTCAAGAACGGCTGCCCTGATTTTAATGATCACTTATTTGTTGGATTTGCCTTGGCTCCGAATAGCAGAATAACTAATCGAACATCCGAAAAATACACAAAAAATAAAAATAAGAAAAATATTTTTTAAATAAATTAGGTTTGTATCTCCACCATCTTCCGTAATTGACAACTCACACATCAATGACTGTATGGAGGTGCGATGTTTGCGGAGTCAGCTCGTTAAATATGTACAAAATGGATTTTATTTGATATGGTGGTGTTCATAGACGCTTTGGATATATATTTGAGGTAAAAATTCGCCGATGTTCTTTTTTCAACCTATGAACCAACAGTACTACTGATACATAGTTGCTACACTTCGGAAACAAAATATACACTAGTATATTTTGTTTCCACCACTAGCACCACTTGTTTCTGTGAGAACAGTAGACCTCGCTTGTTGAAAATTTCAAGCTTGTAGATCTGATGAAAGGAGACAAGCTGCAAAAAGCTGGACGCATTTTAAATGTGGTGTTTCAAGAGGATGCTGAGGATAAGCTGAATCCATAGAGTAACGAACGAAGAAGTTCTGCGATGCGCCAAATGCTCCCAAGAACTCACCTTGACCATAAAGAAGAAGAAAATAAGTTACTTGGAACTTGTGCTTAGACACGAACGGTACCGTCTCCTTCAGGTCATCGTAATGGACAAGGTAGAGGGGGAAATTCTCGCTGGCAGAAGGAGGAAGTCATGGCTCCGCAACATTAGCGAATGGATGGGAGTGGCCAGCTTAGAACAGCTCATGCGCTTGGCGAAGATCTATGGAGGAGAAGTATGGAGAGCTGACCGCCAACCTCCAGTAGTGGAGAGGCTACAAGAAGAAGAAGGTCTGCTAAATATATTTTTTTTATTTATTCCTAAAGAATTTGAATTTTGATGATCGATGATGAGTCAGTCAGGGATAAAATGAAGGAACTTTGAACGGTTGCCGTTTTCAATCTATTAGTTCAAATTGACAGAATTTTGGAAACTTTTCCTATTTCCTATTTATTAGTCACAGAAAATGCAGGTATCTAGATTTTTCTGCATAATTGTTACAGGGGGGTCGAAAATACCCCGATGTTCTTTCCCCTCCATTTCCCCCTTTTGTTTTTTTCAAAGATCTTGGATAGAATGCAGTCCTTACTGTGCCTCTCAAATTTGATTGAAATCCGTCGATAAATAACTCTACAGCAAACTTACCCCTTTTCCCACTATTTTCCACCCAATCGAAATTCTCGATCGATTAAAAATAAAAAAGAAGGAACTTATGAGCCCATTTCGTCAAAATCGGTTGAAAACTGCGACCTGTAGGAGAGAACAGACAGACGGGCAAAGACATTTTTGGCCAATCTCTAAACTTGCTGGACGCTTCGCTGGCTCGATCAATAAAAAACCACCGTCTATAAATAGTATTACGAGTATCTATAGTATCTGTGGTACACGTCAGTGGCCAACTGGACCTTTAACTACCTAGACATCTTTTATTACTTTTTATGAAAAAA
The DNA here is from genome assembly GCA_949825045.1 of Argyresthia goedartella. Lineage (NCBI taxonomy): Eukaryota > Metazoa > Arthropoda > Insecta > Lepidoptera > Argyresthiidae > Argyresthia > Argyresthia goedartella. The sequence goes on along the minus strand of OX463812.1, from coordinate 24,302,770 downwards.
AATATATACATTCATGATTCCATGGAATGAATCGGATGCGAAATTGAAATTTTAAGAATCGCGAATCGAATAAAGATGGGTAAAATACCATAAATGGCAAACACTCCGTGCACCATTGGCTTATGGCTATTACAAGGAAAACATTTTCTATGAAAACCATATTCCATGACAAGATAAATGAATCGTGCGACCGGCTCGCTCCATTCACCTAGAGATCTCGTCCGACGCAACCGCGCACGTCCTTTCCACTGCTGACTCCTCACCGCAGAAAATTCACACCGTGAAAGGTACTTGTCAGTGGTACGAGTGTATAGTAAAATGGTCTGTTGTAATACTCAGATGACCTTGTGGAGATCGGCGCCGGCTGCGTCAGTGTAAATACCCCATTACCATATTTGTTGACAACACCATAACTAAGCCTAGTTTACACGTAGTAAGTAACCTTCGACATTTTGCTGTTTTGGACACGAAGTTACTGTTAAGATAACTATGAAGGTCCAATGTAGAGCGACTAAGATGTTATGATAAGTAGTAAAGTGTTGTTTATCGACTACAACTGTTATGGTCCCCATTTTCTGCATTATCGTAGCCAAGTCCGCGTCTAAAACTAAAACTACTACCTAAGTTTTAGAGTCTGGTTGGTTGATAATGATGTTACTTATTCATAATAAAAACTAACAACCTAAGCATATATTGTATTATTCTATAAATACCACATCAATCATATTTAACTCTCCGTAATATATGGCTTAGTAATAGTATAAATGATAATAATAACAAATTCCTTCTACCTATAAAGTATAGTGTATTAAAACTGCTACATCACGATTAGCCCGGGATATTAAATACGGGATTTTGCTCAACATGCAGCAATTAAATAACGATACATCTAGAGTCGCCAAGTCATAAAAAGTCGGGTAATTAACCTTTTATAAGGCTCTGTTCACTAAACGCCTACCACAACCTGATGGCTCGGTAATAAAGTCCAAGAACAATGCAACACTCTTATGCCCGATGAAGGGTTGCCAATGAAGCTGTAACCTCAACTACGAATCTGTATAATGCTGGATCGTTTTTTTGCGAATTTCCTACATATCTAGACAAAGCCTGCACTTTCTGAGCTGTGAGCCAAGACCTGTACTTTGGCCTTTTTCTAATTTGTAGTGTACGCATGTCCATTTCGGGTCATCATCCGTATCAGATTACCAGCAGGTTCTCTGGTGGAACTGGCCTGTAGTGACTGGGCTCTACAAAGGATATATACGACAAAGGTATTCAGTTATGTGGTATTTAAGTCATCATGCTTATTCAAATAAGACCGGACTTTTAAAATTCGCTCCTCACATTAAAAACCATTTATGTTAATCCCAAGATTGACCCAAGTTTTTATTTTATTTTATACAAAATGGAGTCTCAATAAAGAAGGATGATAAATTAAATTGGTATTGGGATTGTGTATGATTCTACATTAATCTTTCAAAGACTCATTTGAAGTAAGTAATGTTTTCACCTTTGACGTGGTCATAGAACGTGCTCAAACACCATAACTTCCTCATTTGCCTCACAAATCACGAACCTCCACTGTAATGTAATGAAATGCTTAATGTTGGTACAATGATGCCTAAGAATTTTAACTTCGAGTAATGATTTTCCGGTTCCAGGTATGGCTGAATGCATCGGTTCATTGGTTTCGCGAGCTATTTTTGGACAATTGTCAATCTAGTAACTTGGCGAGAAGAGTTTAATATAGTCGAAATTATTGACGCGATTTTAAGAATTTGTATTTCCCTCTCAAGGGTTATAGGAGTTCCTTGCTCAATTTATAGACAACGACGCAGTCAGTGTTGAGTTAATTAAACAGAAATTAAACAGAAATTAAACTATATATTGAATAAAGTGTGTTATTTAATGCAGCTTTTTTAAATGCCAGTTTCGTCTACAAAATAAATTTATCAAGTGAATAATTGTCCAGTGAATTAATAGGTCAGCAATAAATCGTAAGTGCCTAATAAATAATTTTCAAGTAACTATTATACTGTAATACCAGCTCCAGTTAATATAACTCAGCATCGTGACAATTATTTAACAAGTAAATTTGTGATATGTCTACAAATTGTCGGCTTCTAAGTAGTGTAGCTCTAATTTCATATAGTAACCTCTATATTTAAAAGTTGTTGACTGAATCTTCAATACTAGAATTGCATTATTATTTCGAAAGCTCCCTAGCTGCTTCCGGCTCATAAAACACACTAGAGTCTAGCCACAAGATTGCCTAGAAAGGAGTGCCTAAAAGTTCCCTGATTCGGATTTTCTATCCTATTCGACCCATAATCGTCGAAAACCAGGAAAAACATGCAAATTTTCATGAGAAAATAATACCATTTAATAATTTAGTTGATGAATAAAAACATTCAGTGGCTGATTTTGAGGCCAGAATTTGATTTTATTATCGGACAGATGTTGAATCTCTAAAATGTATAAAGAGGCCCTTGCCAAATTCCGCTGAGTTATCAATTTTGATGCCTACAGATTTATCGGTATATTAATTTTTGTTTGTGAATTGGCGCTGGATGTTTAATGTGCTGTTGCGCTAGTAAAAATGATGAATTAACTTAATAGAAGCTGTTCCAATAACTCATTAATAATAATAATACCTTGGGCACTATTTACACACATTGATCTAGCCCCAAACTAGGATTCCTTGTATCTTGAGTACTAGAAAACGATACACATACTTATATAGATAAATATTATACTTAGATAGATAAACAACAAACATCCGTCCCAATCAAACAAACATTTACCACAGAGGCTCGAACCCGGGACCCTTGGCTTCGTAGGCAAGGTCACTGCCGACTCGGTCGGTGCTTACATACAAAAAAGACGTAAATAAAAGTTTTGATGCTGCAATTATAATATCCCTCCAAATCATAAGAGGTTACCTAACCTTATAAACTCTAACTTATCGTCATACCTACGGAAATCCACTACTACAAAACTATTTAGATCGGTAAGTCAGCTGGAATACTGAGCCGGTAAGTATTTTACAAATATGTAAATTTTTCCGAACTTGGTAAATTTTGTTTCCTCTACCCTCCATTATAGCACAGAAGAGAAAGACACGCATTAGTATCACCAGCAGTTCCAAGACCTCGGAGCGATGAGTCACTAACTACACGACCACAGACCACTCTTGTATGGAAACTTGTACTTCGCTTTCTTCACCTTGGAGCGCCTTCGACAGTGCTGCCCTCATTACCATTGAATGTGGTTTCCGACTCCGGCCAACGACGGAAAAAGTTGACGGGACGCCAGAATGACTAGTTTTTGGGAAGGCAAGGCTGGCTTATTTTGGTTACTGCAAGTTGTCCATATCTTGTTCAAGTGACATTGAAACCCTGGTTTAGGCAGATGCTTATAATAAGTTTCGAATAAAGGTACGTGCCGCAACATAAACCACCACCACTTTGGACATAAACCACTCCTTGTATATGCATCGCTTCCTTATTTCAGTGGACATAGTGCTTGCCATTTCACCTGTAGTCCATACGTTATAGCATACTAACTATGTATCTGCTTGTTTCGTCTAACCGTGTTATAGAGGCAATTTGTGTAAAGGTAGTCCCAATATCGCAATCACCATATTTACCCACCAAGCAAACATCTCGGTCCTACTTTCATAACCATTGCACCATTCAGGTGTTCTGTCCACCAGACACGTCCCTTCTCCGACATAATAGCGGGCTCTGACACCTGCGTGGGAGTACCCGACCCTGCGTTTGCGCAACCACTCCTCCACTCCAGTAGGTCCTCCGAGGAATGCACTGAGAGGCGATAATTGTACGATTTAGCTATTCGATTCCAACTTATCAGCTGTGAAGGTTGTAATGTTAATTTAGATTCTGTACTGAGAATTGTATTGTGCTTCGAGTGAGCTAGTATTTAGATGACAGGTTCAACAGGCTTTATCAAACGCAATGTTCTGCACCTAAAGACCGACAAGGGATATTATATAAACTAAATCCAGTTTGAATTGGCACACGCAAGGGTTTTAGCGCCCCAGGCTGTATGCATTCTTGTCTGTCTCCACTCCATTTCTTTGAAAAGGCGGCTCATATGAAGTTGTATTCCCGTGTTTCACAGTAATCAGTTATCAGTCAAAGTCGCAGTACCGCTCCCCTTCGGACGTTATCGGTCGACAATCTCCAGATAATATATCTTCACCACCTCTACCGGTTCACACCTCTAATTATGTATGCCGGCGAGCATTTGTAAGGCGCAATCGGTGTACGAAATCTTGCCAAACATGTCGATATCGGATTCGGCATCGATAAATAATTCATGAGCCATCGATCCTACAATAGGCTTCGAGGGACCAGTTATTTATGGGCGTCATTTCGGGGAAAAAATCTGGAGGATGACTGTTGTAATACCTTGATACAAAATCATCAAAGTCCACCTATCACATATTGTTTTCATCGAGCATTATTCGTATTTGCCTTGCATCTAACTGTATGAATGCATGCGAGATAAGGACATTTTGTTGACAATAAGAGGTGCTTACTTCCAGTTAAGGGCAAAGGGATCAGAAACAAATATTGAACCGATAAAGGCATAAATTTGAAAGAGGATGCTAATCGACAGTGAAATCCTTTGTTTTCTTAAGAACCTAAGTTATCACTTTTGAAATATTTGCAGGATGACAAAATATTCAAGTGTACCATCTACCAAGTGTTCATGTCACTGTAAGATTGTCAAAACCGTTAGTTTATAAACTAACGCGTTAGTTTGTAAACTATCGACCAATTGTAAACCAGACCAACGACGGGGTTATCTACGTTTCTTTTGTTCTTACATGTCCACTTAATACGAAGAATATTCGGGGCTTCGCGCGCCCCTCTAGGCTTCACAGTGTATTCGGGGCTTCGCGCGCCCCTCTAGGCTTCACAGTGTATTCGGGGCTTCGCGCGCCCCTCTAGGCTTCACAGTGTATTCGGGGCTTCGCGCGCCCCTCTAGGCTTCACAGTGTATTCGGGGCTTCGCGCGCCCCTCTAGGCTTCACAGTGTATTCGGGGCTTCGCGCGCCCCTCTAGGCTTCACAGTGTATTCGGGGCTTCGCGCGCCCCTCTAGGCTTCACAGTGTATTCGGGGCTTCGCGCGCCCCTCTAGGCTTCACAGTGTATTCGGGGCTTCGCGCGCCCCTCTAGGCTTCACAGTGTATTCGGGGCTTCGCGCGCCCCTCTAGGCTTCACAGTGTATTCGGGGCTTCGCGCGCCCCTCTAGGCTTCACAGTGTATTCGGGGCTTCGCGCGCCCCTCTAGGCTTCACAGTGTTTTCTTTGGTATTTCGTTTGCAATTTAAGTTTAAACCAGTTTACAATTTAACGGTTTTATTATAAGCTAACGCTTCATATCGTAAGAGTACGGTACAGTTTACAATTGATCGATAGTTTACAAATTTACGAGAGAAAAAACGTTAGATTATAAACAAACGGTTTTGACAATATTGCGGTGACCTATATACACATATTTAAAAAAACTTGAGTCGAAAAACTCAGGGGTGGTTATTTTCACTACACCCAAGCAAAAATATATGAAAAGAAAACATTGAAAAATATCTAAAAATCATTGAATTGTAGCCGTACTTCTATCTCTTGCTACCGCGCTCGCAATATCGGACACTCGGGCTTCTTGGACCGAGCGTACATTTTTGTTATTTCAGGCGAATTGAACACGACAATTTGTGAATCAAAATTATGCGAAGTTAAATAAAAATGTTTGTCAAGGACATTGGGCGACGCTTGAGGGACCGAGGTTTTGACAATCGTTCCGGAGCGTTCCTGATCCAAAGGATCTCACTCGCCGTGCAGCGCGGTAATGCTGCCAGTGTGATGGGTACCTTTGGGTCGGGCATGTCCTGGGGCGGTTTATTTGTTTAGTATTTTGTTTTTTATTATGTTCAGTTTTTGTGTGTGTATAGTTTTTAATTATTTGGTAATTCTTAGCTTATTGACGACGCACTTTGCGGATTTATGCAAAATAAAACTACTTTTTAGTTTCTAGCGATACGTAAACTATCGTCCCTGAGCCGAACGTTACTTTACAAAACAATACCCTGTGTTTTGTTTTTAGATGCCACTAATGCCTTCAAATAAGTGGGCACCTCGTGCTCTGTATAAAGAGATCCGTGGTCTAGTGGTTTTAATTTCGCTTCTCATGCAGGAGCAGTCCATTTATTTAGCTTTAATTAAAGCGCAGAAAGAAGTCGAAGAAGAATCTCGATAACGAAAAAGAAGAAACTTAACGTGTTATAGTCACAATAGAGGACCGATTACCCGCCAGTGTCTCAATGGGCGTCCTACCACATCATCCTTCGTGCTTGTTGTATTTATGTACGCCAATAAATACTTCAAAAGTTGGAACACAGCCGGAAAATCGCCTCGTTGACGACCAATTCAGTGGACTCAAGTCCACTGAATTGGCCGGACGACTGTACAGAGGTTATAAATATTAATGGCCGGTTTCACCAATCATTCGGAGTGCGTCTTGAACGTCACGACCCTCGAACAGAGCATTGTATGCGAATCCAATCCACCTGTTCCTTGTCGAGTATGGTCTTAACCGCTTGTGTAATGTAATGATTTGTATGTTTCTGCGTACATACCGTTATTGCGTATGTTCGAGAGCTCTGTATTGAGTAAAAGCATGAGTTGTGCATTAAGTGAAAGCATAACGTATAAAATTTAAGAAAATTGACAATTTTTAATGTTCCTTTGAAGTTTCTGAAATATCTTGACCACTAATTCAACATATGTTTTCGTATTTACTTAGGTGTATAGGTTTTTATAAAAGAGTCCGTTAGGATGTATGTACATTATGTACTTTAAATGTAGAGTAGCTTTATTTTATGTAAACTCTACAACGTTCGATGGAACTTTTAAGCTTGCTCTTTTCAAGTTGAGTACGTCATCATTAGCTTAATCTAATATAAACAACGTTGCGTAACATCAACCTCTCTTCAAAAAACCGTATGTTACCATTATTTGACCAATAATACTGTAGGAAAATCTTTATGACAAATTATCTCTGAAGTCGATGACTTGAGCACTTACGACCAATACTCAACACTATAGTCGGATCAACTTGGGCTTTACAATAGTGTATATGTATAAACAAACGTTTATAAACAAAGTGACAGTTGTGAAACTTCGTATGGCTTCAAAAATTACTTTTTCCGCATTCTAACCTCAAAATAGCAGCTTCGCCGCTTGATTTTTGAATCCCAGGCGGAAAAATTCTATTCCTGACTCGTTCGAAAAGACTTCTTTACGAACCTCGCTACGACCACGCCTTCGGCACGTGCCGTAAACTTCTCGGTTCGTAAATATAAGCATTTTGAAGCTATTGCTTTGGTAAGTATTTTGGGACCTTTTTCTAGATTTTATGTTATCAGAAATGCAGAAATTGGAAGAATTTCGCTCGATGGAAATCATTATTAAAATGAGGTCTAAATTTACGCTTTTTTGATTTTCTGACAAATTGGAATAGCACACAGACTTTAAAAATATATATTTACTTAGATTGGTTTTGACAATATCTGAATTACCTGTTATAGAAATTTAGATTTTAGTTAATTTTGTATTAATTTAAAATCGTCTTTTTGACATTTTGCTTAGATTCCGTCCCTCTCACACTGCCGTTCCTTCCATCTGGAGTAACGGACCTTTGCAAAGACGAGGTATCCCCTAATAATGATATTTTTTCTTCAAATATTAGACATATAAAGATAATTCTCTTCTTGATTTATTCTGCCCAATGATATTCAAGTGCCAACTCACAGACTTTAAAAATATATACATCGTCAAGTCTTTTCTACAGGTGTTCGTTGAGGCACAGATGTGCTCCCACGTTCATGCAATAATTCGGCCCTTGGAAGCAATCTCGAAGGTATCGCGTTCTAGCTTAATATATTTCAGTGCTAGGCTATGAGGCAACAGGTTAATTCCCTTATTCGCAAGTGATTGGCGAAGGGCCTCTGACATTTGTCTATCGAGTAGGTATGGCGAGTATACAGTAATATAATGCAGCAAAGGTTTTATTGTGTAGATGTATTTTAATTACTTATGCAATTATATAACATTGAATTTGTTAATCAATCATGGAATATTCCTCGGAGCATCATGACCAAAATGTTTGTGCATATGGTCCGAGGGATGGAAAACTGCAAATTTTTGTTAAAATAAAATATTTTTTGAATGTCATAATAAGTTTTTCAACACCTTCCTGGTAAAGTGACTCTTTAGGCTACGCATTAAGGTTCATAATTCAGCTTATTACGTATTAGTGTTTACTTTACTTTTTTTTCAATATCCTTTAACAGTTTCTAGGTCTACAGACAACGAATATTTTTGTCAATAAAGAAACTATTTAGGTTATGTACATATTAATAAATAAATCAGCAAATGTTTATCGTTGTACATGATTAACATAAATTTTCGCATTCAAAACATTATTTTTAGGCTGTTTAGCAGTTATTTAGTGGTTTATTTAGTGTAGCGCTAGGAATGAAACTTTGTTTACGTTATGATAAAAATATTTATTACGTTTTCGTTGTGTCATTGATACTGAAAAACGTCCTATGAAACTCGCATTCATTACTTGATACACACTCGGCTACCTTACCGCGCTCACCACGGGTCACGGGAATAATGCCGCCTCTTGAGTATTGACCAATTTAGCACATTTGTATCATAATACGGAATTGTCCAGACTGCTCATAACAAGTTGTTGCTGAGCTGTTACTAAACTGGCAGAAAGATTGTAGATTTGCTGTAGAACTGTAGATACCCACTACTCAGTCAGTGTAATATAGGTAGAGGAGACTCGTGACTTGTCCCTCCGTCATCATTATATCACCCCGATCCGTCTTCAACAGCGATCCTCTGTGCACTATCGTGACATGAATGTCTAATTCAGCGAAATACGTATTGTAATGTCTAATGTTGCATAGATTTAATCTAGGCATAATTATTGAATCTATAGTTGCCTGTGAAATTGAATTGAGTTTTAGAACGGTCACTATTGTATATAACAGTCAAACTGAACCTATCTTGGTCAATGTGAGAAATAAGGCAGTGTAAAATCTCCAGTAGGCATTGGTTAAAATAAGAAATAGCAATAATGCACGTTAATTTTTAGCCTCCTATAGTATTCTTTTTAGAATGCATTTGCTCAGTCAGAATCAGTTCCAATTCCGAAATGTTTTATTTCGTACATATTTATCAATTACGTCAATGGTAATTATTTATATTATCTGGTTAAAGTGAGAAATTTCTCATATCATTCGTCATTCTTGATATTGACCAGCGATGATACAAAATTATACACAGACCTTGCTGTTAATAATTTTGTAATTATTAGTTCCTGCTTATTAATTATGATAATGATATCATAATATTTGCACAGGCAATTTTTCGATGTGTGTGGGATAAGAAGAGCGTATAAACATACGCCCTTCTTATCCCACAGTGGCCCAATGTAGAGAAGTGGCAAAAAATGACGATTGCTAAGTATATGTAAATATCTACAGTAATAAAGACATTTGGAATTTGGAATTATTTATGATCGCTAATTATTCTTTTTTTTATTCGTATATTTATTATTCAAAATCGTGACAGATACATCGACGAAGGAATTTGAGCTTGATGTTAAGTTTTAATTTGATGAGCTTCTTAGTAATGATTTTGGAATATGCATATTGACCTAATATAATACCTTGTAATACCTTGGACACAATTTACACACATTGATCTAGCCCCAAACTAGGAATCCCTATATCTTGGGTACTAGACAAAGATACATATACTTATATACTATTATACTTAGATAGATAAACAATCATGACTAGGGTCTAAACATCCGTTCTCATCAAATAAATATTTGCCCCCACCGGGACTCGAACCCGGGACCCTTGGCTTCGTAGGCAGGGTCACGGCCATTCGGGTCGTCATAAAATAATCCTCACCAATAGAAAAGCTAATTCGGAGAAAAAAGAAAACGAAATATTGAAATAGAATGTCCAATTGCCCTTTGACCCAAAACGCATTTCACATAGAGGCATTACCAAATGATGCATTTGACCCTAATTTGACCCCTCCTGACCAACCGAATACAAATACCGTAAAGAATGCGCCATCAATAGGCAAGTATGTCACAAACCAACAACACATTACCAATGAAGACCTTAATTTCTAAATCAAACATTTCGTGCCACTGGGCACAACTTACTTCGGCAGACAGGTAATAAATATATCCATTATTTATAGATATGATTAGCAATATTAGCTTAGAAAATGACACTCGCTTTGCGGTTACAACAGTGATCGCGTAATCACTTGAGGAGCCGTTTTGTAAAGCATCTCTTAAACTTATGATACGTCACAGTCACATCAGTCACAACATGAGGCTCATCGGCAACTCAGAGTTGGTCCGCCACAACTCCGTATTTTCAAAGAAGAAAAGGTTAACAGATGACGATGGTTAGAATAGAAAGGTCTTCTCAAGGTGGTTAAAATTGAGTGAGTGATGATTTCGTGGGAACTAAATCTCGACAGTTAAATACTCGTATCTACGGGTGGCATATAAAGTGATATTTACATTAATGACTGGTTAAGATTCCAATCAAATGTAGGTTAGTTATGCAATCTCGTTTTTTTTTAATAAAGGATACTCATTCTATATTTTATTGTTCTTGAAAAGGCTTTTCCTGTCGCAAGGGTCTTCAAACTATTTCCATCTCCGCAGCAATAAAAGTTCCCATTAAAGTCATAAATTAATTACGATTCATTTTAGCAGGTATTCCCATAGTATGTGAACAAAAGGAAGGCCTAACCTTGTACGGGACAAGAACTAATTGATCGAGGAATATAAATAGCGGCGACTTAAAATTCAGAGATAATGTTGACAATAAATAATAGACGCGTAGAAATACATACATTAAATACGAGACGAGAAATAAAAATGTCTTGAGCATTATGGTGGTGCAGAATACTCTATTCTATAGTCTTTTCGGGTATCTACCACTGTATGCTCGTGCTTGGGTAAGCGATACTTATCTTATTATAAGTGTAGTAAGATAGTCAAAACCGTTAGTTGATAAACTAACGTTTTTTTTTCTCGTAAGCTGGTCAACTATCGACAGATAGTCAACTGTAGCGTACTGCTTACTATATAACGATTTAGTTCATCAACTAACGGATAAAACCGTTAAATAGTAAACTCCTTCTACCTCTCATTGATTATGCAGATGTCTGTTGGCTCAGCGCGAACGAAGAACGATTGAACAAACTCGAGCGACTTCAAAACCTCGGGATTCGGTTCATCTTTGGGTTGCGCAAGTATGATCGTGTTTCGCTATATCGCAAGGAGTTGAAGTGGCTCCCGATACGTCTTCGCCGGGATATTCACATCCTCAATCTGCTGTTCAATATTTTACGTAACCCTCGCTATCCTTCCTTTCTTCGAGAACGTTTTTCTTTCCTTTCTTCCAGCAGGCTTCGGAGAACTCTAGACTGTTTCCATGCTCACCCTACCACAGCATAACACCTTGTCCTACGGGCACGGTGGTGTTTAGAATCCGGGCCATCCAGCTGTGGAATGCACTCCCCTCCACCATCAGGGACAGGGTTCAACTCTCAACATTTTTAAAAGTCGAGTTAAAGAGCACTACCTTTCTCTTCAAGCATAGGTGTTAGTATGTATGTATTTTCATTTATTTATAATTTATATACATATATATATTAAGTTTATTATTCTTCTAAAGTATTTAAGTATTCGTTTATATAGTTAGGCTTAGATGGTTATACAAACAGGTTTAGGTATTTATTTTCAAATGTATATTATTATGTTTAGGTATGTAGTCTATGTTGTACAATTGTACACAATTATTCTACCTCCGCTCAACAATTACCTCTTACTCTCTAAGTCGGTTTGCTGGAAGAGATCTCTTACTTAGAGATAAGTACGCCGTTGTGCACTGTTTTATCTAAAATGTAATTTTGATTTATATTTTGTGTGCAATAAAGAAATTATGAAACTTGTATTGCAAACGAAATGCCAGGGCAAACGGGCGTGCGCAGCGAAGCCCCTGAATTGTCTTCGTGTTAGGTGTACATGTAAGAACAAAATAAATGTAAATTCTCTAAACCTTGTCAGTCTGGTTTACTATCTGTCGATAGTTGATCAACTGCCGCGTTAGTTTATCAACTTACGGTTTTTACTATCTTCCGGTGACATATGCAACGTTCGAAATTACTCTCGTTTAGATTATCAGTGCAGTGGTTGCTGATCGTTACCATGGTTACCCACCGTTACCATGGTTACCCACCGTTACCATGGTTACCATGTATGATTCGGTTCGCAGCAATGCTGACCCGTATACACTATAGTATCTCTATTAAGATAGTTTACATTGAAGTCAGTAGATCCATAGGCTAGAGTAGTTCAGTAGAAGCATAGTAAAATGACGTCTGAGGCTATATAGAAGTCGAAAATTGATAACTTCACCTAATTTGTTCCCACTGTACACCTTCTTCGTGAAAAGCAACAACTTGTAAATACTTGGTGGCATTATCATCATGGATGTGAACTATGTAAAACATCCAGTGGTAAAGTGTGCAACGTCTTGCATGATAATAAGTCGAATTCTTCTAAGCATGAATGAAGCTTGAAAACGGATTATCAAGAAGAGTAGGTATTATAATTATTTTCAAAATTATTTTCATCGTGGGCGTTAACGCTTTAATCCTTCGTTACGCTCAGGATTCTAACTTAGAACCCCGCGCAACGCTCAGGATTATATCTTAGAATCCTTCGCTTCACTCTGGATTCAATGCACCGCCCTCACCGTAAATACATCACTATGCTCCCTTGAGACACAAATAACTATTTATTCACTACTACCTAGCTATACACTTTTACTCTTTATGCAAATCAATATCAATGACTACGTAGAGGTCAGCAGTTTTCTGATATTCATGAAATATTAGACCGACTTGAGCCATTAGATCACTGTGGAACAACGTCGCCGGAAAAGAAGCTTATGAATATAACCTTACTGTAGATATGTAATATTGGAGTGACAGATATTTTGCTTCTGTGATCCGAACTCCTGTGATTGCGTTCCGAACAATTGATTAAAACAAACATAAACATTCAAATTCAGGCACACACATCGCTTCAGTCCCTACACTAGGATAGCCTGTGTAGTGGGTACCAGAAACAGCGACTTAACACACATTATACAGAGTGACATGTCAGCTGACGACATTTCATGGAATGATAGTAACATATAACCCCCCCCCCGATATAACAAACCATATCATGATTCAAAATGACTGTAGATTTCGCGTCTTATGACGTGGTTGTGGAAGAGCCACTTTTTGTTTTTGTTTTATTATTTTTAGTGCTTTAGTTTTCTTGTACGATGGTACGGACCCCTTCGTATGTGAGTCCATTCGCACTTAACTGTTATTTAAGTTTAGCTTTCTCTCCGGGAGGGAAGTATAAATTGGCATGGATCGAAGCCATGTGCATTATTCTGCCATGGCTTGCTGTGACATCTAACGATAACTGGTCATACACACAGGGGTTGTTTTTAGTCCGAGCTGATGCCCGCTCGATGTGTAGGGACCAGGACATAGCAGGGAGCTCTGACTCCTGGGCTTGGGTATTTCCACTTTTTCCCTCCAACAAAAAAAAACAAGTGCATTATGAACACTTTGCGCCTGGCTCGTGTCTTACTTAACCGCAATATAAAAATCTGTGTGCTGAACTACTCGGTAAGTTTTACAAACAATTTTACAGCAAAAAACCACAGTAATTATGATATCTCGAAAACCTGCATCAGTTCAAGTATGTATAATAGCTAAAGCCATTACCCGAAGATGGAACCGGCAACCACAAAACGGCACAATTATCACAAATGAGGACAATAAAGGAAATAAGTCAATCATGGGATTGGGTTACATAGCGTGAATACAATATGAACATCACTGTTGTATACCTATATGTTGTATGGAATCATTTGTATTGAGTATAATGTTCAAAACAGTCACATTCCAAAGGATTATCCAAATATTCTAAGCACCGATAAACCTCTTTTATAACCTATTTCTAGTCCATAAGAGTTTCTAGTCATTTAAATTTTAAACAAAACACTTCTCAAAACCTTCTTCCTATTTAAAAACTAAACATTTGAAACACAATATTAAATTGAAGGATTACCCTAGAATGGATGATGTTTATCTAATATATGTAGTACTTTTATTTTATTTTATTTTAGCCTTTTTTAAGAAATTGATTTGAATTTTTCGTGTAATAGATGTCTACATACTTTTTTAATAATGTTTTAAATAACACGTAAATAACACTTCACAAAATGTTGAACGGTTACTTGCGGTTCTTTATTTTGAACGGAAAAATCAATGTCACTCACATCAACTCACATCTCACTATTGAACATTCGTAACAACAACACATTTCAGAATATTGAGAAAAGGACGGTCAATAATAACTCTTGGCCATAAAATGTTGGACTAATTACATTGTTACTCTGTTTTTAGGTATATTTAGCACAGGTGCCAAATAATTTCAATTGTAAAACTATATAAAACTCGCGATGAATACTGCTAAAATTTTAAAGGTTTTATGTGGCTTTTGTTCTCCCTGAGCGGACCTTAAACCCATTTATTACACTAGGCATGATCGCCTCGTTCTAATCTTAGGATTTCCTTTACTTTAGTATAATCTGAGATCTCACCACTTTATAAACTATAATATCAATATTTGTTTACGTTCTGCGTGATGACAACTGAATTATTGACAGACGAGAAAACAATTGGCATTCGATAGTTTTACATGACAGCCAACCTAATGGCTAAGAAATTTGAGCATAAACAGTTTCGTTCATAACATAAAATGGCGTCACGCCTTTTCCCATATGGGGTGGCAGAGGCACAATTGTGCCCACTTTGAGCCAGTTACTCAATAGTCCATTTTGCGTGACAGGGGGCTAGCCCATCGCCGCAGCTATGGAGTAATGAAAGTTTCCTCACGATGTTTTCCATCACCGTAAGGACTTCCGTATAATGTACTTAAGATAAATTAAATATCTCATTGGTACATGGTCAGGAATCGAACCTGCATCTGCTGTGTGAGAAGCAAGCGTGAAACCCATTAGACCACGGAGCACAGTTTCGTTCATCTGAGATTTAAGGAGAACAAATCAAGGGCATTCTGTTTTTACGGAAATCTCAGTAATCCTGAAATATTTTTTGATGGGAATAGCCCCATTTATTTAAGAACACAATTATCTAGAAATGGTTTTCTCAGTTTGATACCCTTGAAAATCTTTTACATTCCGAACAGACGGTTAAAATTTTCCCTAAAGGCACAAACTTTCCAAGAAACTGTTGTCACTAGCATCGAGTACGGATATGACTAATGCAAAGCAATTTTTCACCGTATAAAGGACCTCAAATGGTACAGCCAGTGTAATTAATGGTCTCATGAATGACAACACAGATTTCTCAGTAAACTATGTAGGTATGTAGGTCCAAGAGGTCTCAAGATAAACTCGGTGTGCATATGTTTTACCGACAAGACCGCTTAACAAACTTGTACTTAAAGTGGTTTAATTACACACATTAGAATTTTTAGGGTTCCGTACGCGAAGGGTGTCATCATCATCATCATCCATCAGTCCACATTCACCCACTGCTGTGAGGTGTCCTGGAAGTCTCTGATATCCGTCTGTCGTCTATCCATCAGCGGGCTGTATCTCCTGAACCATAATAGGTAGGTATGTTACCGTTACAGCAATAAATAATGAACATCATGGTATTTTTTTATTTAATGGGTTTCCCATAAATGAGACATGTTTTTTTGCCACAAGTTTTTTTTGCAATTTTAAGCCATATATAAAGAAGGGCGCGAAAAATAAATTTTGACCTCCCCCATCTAGCAGAATGTCGTTGTTTAGAGCTCGTTGAGTAAATAAATATTGAATCATTTTTGTTTTAAAAAATATTGAAAGACAAATAAATGAGAAGCCACCAAAGTCAGCTTTTTTTACAATATTTTGTTCCGACGAATGTTTAACTTCCAATAGACATATGAACTTGAAATTTGGTGTTAATGTTAATTAATACGTATATTTTACTAACAAATACCAATATATTGATAAATCTGATTTTTCTTCAAAATTCTCTCATATTTAGGCTAATATTCTACATTTAGTACGGAACCCTAAATGTCCGAAGTCCGACACGCACTTGGCCAGTTTTTCTTCCTTATAGATACGTTGGTACGGAACTCTTCATCTGCGATTCCATCTCACAATTGATCAGTTTTTATTAGTACATTTCGCTATAAGTCAACGATTTTGTGGAACCCAACCCACGTTAAAGTATGTACAATCAAGTGGTACTTCTTTAAAATTTTAATTCATCAATTCCAAGCTGACGTCAATGTCACTATGTGCTAAAAAAATATGTTATTTATTCTACCGTTATATGCGGTTATGTTTACGGAAGCTTTGTTTATTATTTCGGCAACAAAAAATATATATGTATCACATATTTCGAGAATGGCGCAAAGGCAACGCGTAGGCGCACCTACACTCAAGAGGAAGCATAAATTACGCCATTTTTTTCGGAAGATTTTGTTTACAAAAGTGGACTAAGTAATTAAGTTTTGACAAACCGTATTCCAGCCCTTTTCATTTGACATTAACTCCAGCACCATTTCAGTATAATATTTAATTATATTAAATCAGAATGAAGCTATCAAAACTTGAAGAGTTTTAAACCCACTTAAAATTACGATGACAGCAGCCAACAACACTATGACGTTAACTAAAATGTTTTAAGACAACTATTTAGTCGAGATTCTCATCTCATCATGCCTTCAAGCGAAATGTCATCTCATTACAAAGTCAAGGTTAAGGTGAATTTAGCGATTTACAAGGTCAACGCTCTACCATAGAGCAATGGAACTATTTATAACGATTACCTCACAATTACAATTGTTTCATTTGCGTATGATTGACAAAAGCTGCAGATATAACACGGCCACATTACCTACACACCTCGGTGGAGTGTTTATACACTAGAGCGCCATTATGACGTCACAAAACCAAGTGCACAGATAAAATTACCGGGTTGTACTTGAGTAGGCGACGAGGATTGACGGCTTCATCTTTATTGTCCGATGTTATAATCTACGCCTCTACACACTTCTTGTAGATATTTTTTGTGGCAACAATGAGTTTAATTACATTATAGACCATTATGAAACACAATACGCGTAATGTTCTTTAATGATAACGTCAGCAAACGGTAATTCAGTTTTCAACTAGAAATATGTGTATAGGTAGTAATAGTAGCAGGAGAACCTGTTTTACCATTATGTAGATAATTTAATAACCTAAGGTTCTAAAAAAATATCCCTCATATGTCATCTTGGTAGTAAATAGAGCTATTAAGTTTACTTGCTCAAAGTTAGGTATGCCATGATAATATGTCAAAGCTTCCAACATTTTTATTACAATTGTTAGTTAATCTGTTACCAAGAACTTAGTCAATGCCTGAGGGAGTTTTCCATATATTTTCCATGCGTCAACCTTAGCCGTTGCGTGTCAACAGTTACGAAATATGGCGGTAATGGCTACACAAAAATTCCTTTTCAATTACATATAATGCTTAGGCAACTTCACAGCTGATCAGTCAGCTTCCTGCGCAACTGGGACGCGATGTCCGTCTATCGACGTATGCGCACATAAACAGTACCGATTACACACGATGAAGTTATTTTGTTAGACCGACCCTTACGTCATACTAACTAACTATCATTAACTACCACTAGCACTACCACTAACTTTCATCGCTAAATACCATTTTGACATCGGATTTAAATAAAGAATCCAGTATTTTTACCCGTATTGCTAACTAACTAAGCGTTGCGGAATTACGTTAGATTGCAATGCTGATACCCCACTGAAGTCATGCACTGTATAGACATCACAAAAACACCCCTCCAGTACCGCTAGACTTTCACAAGAACCCACCCGAACTTAACTAATGAGTTAAATAAAGCTTGAACGATGGTCATTCAGTAAATAATGTAGAGTCGAGGGCGTTTGCTACTTGAAATTCAATCCCATCCTCTTATTTCTTATAACTAATAGGCATTTCTCCAAACTCCTACATACCGCAAGACAATGCGAGCTATGGGTACAGAATACTAAATCTCTGGGTTCAACGGTCACAGACACCCACTATAATAGGGAGATTAGCATCGGAGGCAAACAATGACCGTATGATGAATTCAGTGCCAATTAGTATTGGTTATCACGTTACGTGCTCATTTGGAAGTGAGTTGTTATTAAAGAAGAGAGATAATTTAAGGAACTTCGAAATTGACACTACAATTTAATTTAATATTTAACTAAGCTAAGCCCTTGAATATCAATCCATTATTTACCCATACTACCAGTAACGCACCACTTTGGAAAACACTTGTTGCTATTTCTTACCGTTTCAATGATCTCATGGAGAACTAACCACATAAGCTATTTGCATGTAAATTAAGAAGTGGCATTAAACATTTTATGTTAATTGTCTCGGAACAATGAACAGAAATGTGTTTGACACCTACCCACGTATGCAAATAGTACATCAACATATGGTATCGATAAAGTTATGTCATATCTAACCTTAGAAGAGGTTTCTGATGATCTATAATTGGGCACACACGTCAATGTTTACCATATGAGTGAGCAAATATCAAACTTGAAACTTTAACGTGTTAGGTACGGTAGCACCAAGGTCAACCGTAATTCATATCATATGCCACCCGATATTTGTCATTCTACATATACTGCCAAAGGTGAAAAGTAATCAATTGATCATCGTAAAGTTATGACATAGATTATTTATAAATACAGATATCTAAATTAGTACCTAATTTAAATAAATGTTAACATGTTTTCCAAATATGACTGAAGAATTCCTGAAAATATCGAGAATAATTCAAATTATACCATGACATAGCCGTACTCTATGTCTTGATAGCGATACCTAAGTATCATTTATTTTGTGGATGTCAGCTAAAATATATTACAAACCTTTATTTAATACCAATCTTCCGATTTTCTGAGAGCCGAAATGCTAAAATATTCTTGACTTCGCCAAAAATCTACCAGACACATCACCACCGCAAACAAAACTTCGAGACACAACTGTTCACACTACAAATTAAGCACTTTATCACTTCACCACCACACAGTCAGTTTCGGCCACTTTGCACCTGCTTTTCATTCAAGAAAGCATGAAAATGTCGACTAAACGCTATATCGATGGAGTCACGGGTATTGGACACGCGCCTCCCCGGCAGAGACGAACGATATTGATACGTCGAGGCGCGGAAATCTTGACTCGCGAGCTGCGCAGGAGTGGGGGCGCGAGGATCGGCTAAGTACCGAAATGGAAAACTGCTTGGACGCTGCCTCTACTACAGTAGCTGGTGTGTTACAAGATTGGTCGGTTTTGGTCCGTATAGCGTTTAAAATAGGAACTTAATTACCGCCCGCTGCCCGCTAACTTAAATATTTTCCAAAATACATATATGAATAGTTTAAGCTGTTGCGAATGTCAAATTCATTTTATCGTATATTATTATTATGATTTGCTTATCATTGGGTTTTGAAGATGTGGACGGACAGGTTTTAGTTTTAAAAACATATCGCTGAGGACACAGATGGGTTAACTCAAGGCTGCAAAAATGTATAGCATTAACTTGCGTCGACGTGTGTTTGCCATCCATGAATCATCTTTAGGAATAAACAAAGGTCACATAGACAGTTCATGTTTTCCTCCATAAATATTCAAGCAAATAGTGTTGTTAGCTGCTGTTGTTTTTATTAATAAACTGTGTGAAAATTGGCATACTCCCGAAACTCACATCTTTGATAAGACTTGTTCAGAACCTTAGATAGTTTTGACTCCTTCAAAATTCCAGCAATGGGCAGCGGTCCTTCAGGGGCTCAATTATCTTATGGGAAAAGCATAGCGACAGCATATCGATTGCTCTCACGGGCGCAAAATGCCGTATTTGGCAGTCAGCCTCCAAACAAAATAGGCGCCACCAATAAGGCCCAAGATCACACGAAACCACTGAAGAGCGCTTTGACAAAAAAAATACACTCAATTCATAGGTCTCAAAAAAATATATGTAGGTATTCACAATGATATCTAGTTTAAATACTATGTCGTTACGTGATTGGATTAATTTGCCTCGATCGTAAAAATGCCTGAACATATAGTCTATATTAAAAAGGAGATACAATAATTTTAATACAAAATAACTGATTTTTCCCTTAAATTTTATGTCTAAATTTTTGTCTTTTAGAGCTCCGTATCAATCCTTAATTTTATCAATCAGCTTATTTCCATTTTTCAGTAAATTCGAAATAACACCTAATTTTTAACGCCGCAGGGCGGTCCGACGCTATTCCGCGCCGCCTGCTACCCAGAAGACGACGGGCGAATGCGGCGCCCCTCACCTCAACAGCCAGAACTAGGCCTTAAGCCAAATACGGCATTTTGCGCCCTTGGGAGTGATCGACATGCTATCGCCATGCGTTTCCCGTAATAGAATAGGGCCCCAGTTGTCAAAACTAAATAACTAACTTACTGAACTGCCAGAAATCCAGCCAGTAGCTAGATATTTTTAATCTCGTTTTTACTTGTCGTGGGTTCCGTACCTTAAAAGGCAAAAAGGAACCCTTAAAGGTTCACTGCGTTGTCCGTCTGTCGGTCCGTCGGTCTGTCCGTCTGTCAGTCCGTCTGTAAAGACTTTTTTTCTCTGGATCGCGTGGAGGTATCGAGTTCAAATTAATAACGATTAATCAGGTCTGTAGTCTCTTAAAGATGTAAAATAAAAAACTGGCCAAGTGCGATTCGGACCCGCGCATGAAGGGTTCCGTACCTCCTTACATTGATAGGGATGTTGTGGAGTGAATAGTTAGGATTTTACCTAGCAAAATGTTTACAAAGTAATTGGTGCGGCTACTTTCACACTCCATGTACGTGCATTCTTAAGTTTGTATGTGGTATTGAAAGAATTGTTGTGTGGGAGCCCCCTTAAATATTTATTAAATTCTGTTATTTAGTATTTGCCAGCATAGCGGCAACAGAAATACATCATCTGTGAAAATTTCAACTGTCTAACTATCACGGTTCATGAGATTCAGCCTGGTGACAGACAGACAGACAGCGGAGTCTTGGTAATAGGGTCTCGTTTTTACCCTTTGGGTACGGATACGGAATCCTAAAAACTGATAGGTCAAGGCAATCAAAAGATACCTCCATGTATGTCACAATTTTGCTGGAATTACTTGATATTCGCAAGGAAATCAAAACTCATAGGGTACTTCCCGTTAATCTAGAATTATGAAATTTGGCACGAAGCAAGGTCTTATAACACAAGTAAAGGGAAAACTCCGAAAACTGTAAATTTACGTCTGTCTGTCTATCTGTCCGTCTGTCAATACCCTTTTCCCCATGAACATGTATGTACCATATCTAGTTGAAATTTATATCGATTACTCAAGTCTATAGTTTCTTGAAGTTGTGAAAAAAACAAACATATAGGCAATCAAAAGATACCATTTTACTGAATTTGTTTGAGAATCGCGAAGGAAACAAAACCAAAAGAATACTTCCCAATGACTTAAAACCATAAAATTTGGCGCGAAACAAGGTCCTATGCTATAAGTAAAGTAAAGAAAAAAATCTGAAAACAATAAATTTCTATTTCCTTAAAAAAATAACACTTGTGCGGAACCTCGATGCGCGAGACCAACTCGCACTTGGCTGTTTTTTTAATATAGTTTAGGTGGTTTATTTTTGACATCTATAGCATCACCGCTGCCAATGGCTTCCTACAATTATCGCCCCGGTGTCTTATTGTGATATTGCTTCTACAGTGCACATTTGCATGATGGGTTGATGCGGCTGCAATGTTGCGATACAAATAATTTGTTTAGCGCCCTTCACTGCTTAAGAGAGCAGGTCTGCTGAGGAAAACCACCTTTAGGGTGTGGTACAGATCAAAAGAATTCACTTTCTGGTTCCAGGTGTAATAGTATTCATTAGAGTGCATCAAGTGATTACATTAACTTTGGGTATTTGCTCCATAGTAGCCACGATTTGATAATCGGTTCAATTAATTTGGTTGCAGCCGTTTATTGCATTTCTGATAAGACTGATGGGTAGTTTATTTAAACTTCATCAAAGTCCAAAGTTTGTTAGTAATTTTCCCATGGCTAATATTTAATCGCACATCAAAAATACTCATTTTCACAGCAAAAAAGGATCAGCAAAAATTATGTTTTAAGGGTTTAAAGGGGGCTCCACTTCGCTCACCCCCTTTATCCTTCACCTGAGATACCTCAGCATTTTGCGCTGATATTTGCTGTGCAAATCAGTATTTTTGATGTGCAGTTTAATATTTCCCTTTTCCCATATGTGGTTGCAGAAGCGCAGTTCAAACATATGTAGGTGAAGCCATATTTTGTCTTCTTAGATAAAGTGACATTCATCAGTTCGTATATGACTTGCGTCTCCGTCAATTATTCACCGCACGGTGGGAGGACTGGCTATCGACGATCTTATTTATCGCGGCAGCCCTAGATGCATGCCAATGGTGCGTGGGCGCAGGTTTGCATAAACATTACCAGCGATGTCATAATCCGGCTTGCTAACATGGGAATCGGAGTATATTTTATTTCGTTTATTCTTTATTGTCCAGAGCGATGGTCTCCCCTCCTGGTCTTACAAAATGGAGTATACAACTACTGGCTAAATGCGGGGAATCGTATATTCTGGGGAAGCCGTCAGGGTCCATTAATGCATTAATGACCTCATGTTCATCAAAACATGGGCAGCCTAGCGTAAAAAGGAAGTAGGATCAGTGTCAAATCGAGACCTTGCCCATCAGAACCATACATAAAAACTTACTTGCTTGCAACGTTACATATCCTCGGATAATTTAACAAAAATGTCATATGCATTTCTTGCTATCAACAGACATAATCGTTATAGCCCTTTGACTAAGTTACGTGCGAGGTGCTTCTAAGAGCTTCATTTGCAGAAGACGTTGTTGTTTTATTCCATGCAAGCTTCTGGCCGCGTCTTTGCTAATTTTGAATTTTCTCCACCGAGGCACTATTTAAATTTTTGGCATAATATCTTGATGATAAAGTTTAAGTGGAGTTTTCTGTTCTTATCACGTTCGCATATTTCACATAATTGAAGTAAAATTTGTATATTGGATAGAGACATCGAAAATCAGCTTAGCAATAGCAATTATAGAAATATATCTTATATTATGCAAACATATCTCTTACAGTTTTATAATAGTTTAGATGCCTTTTATGATGTCTGCAAATGTCTGTTGACTTCTGATTGCCTCGTTTGTGGTAGGCAGGACATGTCGCATAGTAGATCGCATCAACTTTAAATGTTTTATTATACAGGTTGAAATTTTATTAACTGACCATATTTTGGCGAATAATATTACCACCATATGTTTCTCGAGGAAACTTGTTCAATGATAGGTACTGTCATCTCCCAAAATATGGTCAGAAATTAAATTTCACCTGTATTTTAAAACTCTACATTGGAAAGTTTGACATGAACATCAAAACGCAAAAAATATGTATTTGTCAGGCTTGGTGATATGTTGGTTGGTGGTGGATGATGGTGAATAGTCACCTGATGATTCTGAATGTCCCACGCATGTATAGACATGCGTGGGACATTCAGAAAGTTGTGTGAGAAAAATAAAAATTGTTCTGGAGTTGCTTTATTTTCGTAGGCGTTGGTTCGTTTTGAAACAGTCATATTGTTGACTGGCGCTTTGTTTCTGGATCGTATTGGTACTTCCAAGATTATTCACCTGTTAAGATGTCGTAAACACGGCGGGATGAACTTGCTTCGAATGTATCAATCATATCGCGATAATATTCCACGCGTGCCTGATTCTGAGCGCCGGCAAGATTGTTAAGTACCCAGCGCGAAACAATCCTCCTCACACAAATGTGGCTGAGTAAAATTTCATGAACACTTCCCGATCCATTCTACAGATTGTGCTGAATCTCCTCGAATGTGACGCGTCTGTTCTGTTGAAATAAATTGTTCATCACTACATTTTCTTCCGTAACCTCAGTCAAAGGACGTCCGACCTCATCTCTCAAAGTTAAGCGACCACGCTTATATTGATTTTACCAGTTGCACACAGTTGTTTTAGATGAGGAATTATCTATAAAAGCTAGTAGAAGTCGATTAAACGATTCATCTTGTTCAAAGTTAGATTTGAAGTCGTAAAAAATCATCGCACGTTATTGATTGCGACACGATTTCATCACCTTGGTAAAATTTGTTGGAGTTTTTAATTTGGAACGAATGTTTTTACTTTTAAATAACCATGTTTTTTAAATACATTGTACTGACATTGTGACTCTTAAGGATAAACTTATTTCACAAAACTTTCTGAGTGTCCTGGTAGATAGATAGATAATTCATTTATTCATTGTTCGGTACAAACACATTATTGGTTACTAACAAATTACAAACAACACAAAATAAATTATGACAAAAATATTCAAAGAAATGAAATAGAACAATGAAAATAATTATAATTAACACAGCAAAAATATGGAAAGTAAGGATCACTATGTGGCACCGTGACTGTACCGCGACAATTAAATGGGCCTGAGTTAGTAATGTCACAGACAAATCTGTGACGCTGATATTCTGCCAGAGCCAAAGCGGACGAGACAGCAATAGGCTTAAGTATACAAAATACAAAAAATATTAAAGCAATTATATTAAATTATAATATATGGAATTTAATTAATAATTGAAATTGAATTTGAATTTTAGTTGAATTAATAATATATAGAATAATATTGGAATTGTGTGATTAAAATAAGATAAAATTTCAGAATTGTATTATATGAATAGCAGAAGGATAATGTAAAGTCAATGATTATGGCGTATAGTAGTCAAATAAAAAATTAATTTTGTCAGGTTGGAGATTTCTTCAAATTATAACTAAGGGTTTATTAGTGTATTTAAAGTGCTGCCTCCTTAGCCTTCTGTTCCTTCTATAGGAACTTCTGATACCAGCCTTACTGTTAGCAATCGAAGGGGTGGTGGGGTGTTATTCCAAACTGCCACGGAAAGCTGCACTTTTGTGTCGAGGCATTGAGAGGAGAGTAGCGACTGGAACAAACATCAGGTGAGTTTATCTAAAAGATAAGGCGGTGTTCTCGTCCGGACAACCTCTGATAGCAACATTGAATATTAAGATTCTGTCTAGCTTTTATACGTAAAATATTTGCCTTATTTAAAAAAGGAGTGACATGCGTTCGAGGAGGAATCACAAAGCAGAACCTGGCACAGGCGTTTTGTACTCTTTGTATAAGTTTTTGCGTTTTCTCAAATAGACACGATCCATACACCGTAATACAATAGTTTAGCTTGGAAAGCACTAAGGCTTCAATTAATAGTATTCGCAGGTCAACGCTGAGAAGATCCCGGATTCTATACAGATTCTATATATAGAAGCAGT
This sequence comes from Argyresthia goedartella, assembly GCA_949825045.1. Classification (NCBI taxonomy): domain Eukaryota; kingdom Metazoa; phylum Arthropoda; class Insecta; order Lepidoptera; family Argyresthiidae; genus Argyresthia; species Argyresthia goedartella. The sequence goes on along the minus strand of OX463812.1, from coordinate 24,277,076 downwards.
TTCTAACTACCTCAAGGACATGTCCATCGAATCGCAGTTGATCATCCATGAGAAGACCAAGGTTTCGAGCTTCACGGACCCGTGTGATAGCGATTCCATTAACCAGGACTTGTGGATCATGCATCGTTATATCCTTTATCTGACTTTTGAGCCCATTATCATACACTTCGACTTATTTGGGTTGAGGACTAAAGTGTTATCAGAGGACCACTGCGATATGCGGTCCAGATCCTCATTTAAAACTTCCACTCCTAAAAGGGACACAATGATCCCCTTTTAGGAGTGGAAGCTTTAAATATAAATTTGCAGATCATCAGCATACAAATGATGATTACTGTTAATTATGCATCTAGTGATATCAGCACTGTATATTATTAACAGTAGCGGTCCAAGTATGGATCTTTGTGGGACTCCTCTATCCAGGGTAGCCAACCGCGACTGCATCTGAGATCCATTAGCATTTTCCAGCACTACCCGTTGACTCCGAGTGCAAAGGTAGCTATTAAACCAGTTTATGGTGGAAACGTCAAAGCCATAGAAAGCCAGCTTAGACAGTAAAAGAGGAATGTTAAAAGCATCAAAAGCCCTGGAAAATCCAGGAGAGCCAGTACGGTGCCTCTCCCTTGATCCTGAGAATACAAGACATTATCCACAACGTCCAACAGTGCTGATGCAGTACTACGCCCCTTTCTAAACCCAGATTGACGCTGAGGCAGGACATCTCTGCTCCCACAGTACTTATAGACCTGGTTGTATATTACTCGTTACAGAACATTCTATCTGTACGGTAAGATACTTATTGCCCGAAGGTCACCATGGTATGTATTCTACCTTTCTCTAACTTAATATTTTGGGACGGTACGTACCCTTGTATTTAAAATGAATTCATAGTAAACAACTATTCAAAAAATAAGAAAATGTAAAGCTCTAAAGAGAAGAAAATAATATTTTAAAATGAATCAAACCCATCAATTTATTACATTATACAATTTATATCATATTAAACCTTGTTGCGAGATTGACTTGTACGTATACATACTTGTTTTTCTCTTAGATTAACAAATATCAATGAAATCTCGCTCCAAGCTTCAAAACCATATACATTTTACAACGTAATAAAACAAAGCAAAGTTTATTTTTTCGTCATGGAGCTTTTAAATAAAAGCGTGTTATTGTGTCTAAATGTTTTGTAACCTGCTCGTTTCATTTAAAGCGTCATTGTTGACTGTTCACTGGTCATGTGCCCGTAGATTTAGTACAGTCTAGTTCTTCAATAAGGAGACCTTCTCGTGTTTTGACTCTACTTAAGGCCACACCCTCGACCAGCAGCGAAGAGCTTTGACCATAAAAAGACAACGGCAGGGTAGAAGACAGTGTTGGACAAGTTAGGGCAAAATATATGAACTTACTGTATCAACTTCCTGGATTTAAGAACATTTATGGGAAGAATATATTTATTATGTGTATTATTTTGTATAATAAGCTGCCTGACAACTTTAAATTAATGAATAGCGAGTCCCTGCAAAATAGTCTGGCAAAGTGGCTACTACAACACTGTTTTTAGATAATTAAATAATTTTTAGACTATAAGAAATAATATTTTTACAAAAATTATGACATTTTAAAGTTAAATAAATGTTTTCTTTTTATATTTACATTAATATTGCTCTATTCTATCAATTGAAATCTAAAAGCTGTTATAATTTTGCATGCTTAAACATAAACTGAAATCACTGCACATATTGTAATGTTAATATCCTATAATCAACGGGGAGCGACAAGGCCGGTGGGCAGACCACCAGCCCCCCGGTGGTCCGACGATATCATCAAGTCGTCAGGATCCCACTGGGAGCGATTGGCACAGGACCGGGGAGATTGGCGCTTTAGAGAAGAGGCCTATGCCCATCAGTGGGTCGATGTGGGCTGAATATGATGATTGATGATGATGATGAATCGACTGTTTTCTTGCAATTCTTTTTTTTCATTTAATTACCCTGCATTTTGCGAATCAAACCAGCCCAAACTCAATAGGTACATTATACACTGACGAGCAATGAAAAAGTTCCACCCACAAAATTCCGACAAACACCTTAATATCTCCTAAGACAAAAAATAAATAACTTTGAACACAATTTTTAAGTTTTTAATTGGTAATGTTCTGATGCGCTGTAAAATGTACTTCAATATTGCAGATGGCGTCGTTAAGCTAGCCTTTCCCATGAGTAATTGGTGCTATGTCACTGGAACTTTTTCATTGCTCGTCAGTGTATAATCCGTTTATTGGATATTCCATTACATGTTATGCTATAATTTATTGATACATTTCACCCTAAATATGTATTATTATTATCTCTTATTTACTAATTCAATGTCTAATTCTTGCATACATAAGTGATATTTTATGACATCCAAAAACCTGCTTGAGGGCAAAGGCCTCTCATTTGCATGAATTTATTTAAGCATGTGAGGTGTGGCCGTAAACTCCCTCACTGCCCAAGCTTTTCTGGGAGCTTTGCTAATTTATAAATGGGAATTACGCATTTTTATGTATTATTATTACTAAATGAAATTATCATTATTTCATCATACATTTTCTGAGCGCATTTTCTTCTATATATCTATTTATTTACATATTTCATCCATTGTTTTTTTTTTGCTAGGTCGAATGGTTTTCACGCTTGCTTCTCACACAGGAGATGCTGGTTCGATTCCTGACCATGTGTCAATGAGATAATTTATTTATTTTAAGCACATTATCGAACGTTCAGTGTTTCGGATGACACGTTAAGTTGTAGGTCCCGGCTACTATCGCTACGTGGTTGTGGTCGTAAAACCCCTCCACCAACCCGCACTGAGCCAGCGTGGTGGCCAGCGAGGCATGTGGCCCTCGGTGGGGACATTAGTGGGCTACATTTTTTATTATTTATTATTTTTATTGACATTTTTTATTTTATTATTTATGTTTTGCTCTTGCGTTATATTTTACAAAAGCTTCAGCCAGGTTTCGCCAGGCTGTTCGGCCCTTAGCTATTCTCCACCAGTTTTGTTTGAATGATGAAAGTTCGTCTTCCCATCTCTGTATCGGCCTTCCAACCTTGCGTTTGCCGTCTCTTGGTGTCCACCCCGTCGTTGAAGCTGAATCAGATAAAAACACTATACATTCGATGGGAGACTTCCCATGGCCAACTTCTGGGTCCATCATCAGGTCTTGGACCGCGAGATTGGCAGGCACAAGATTTTTTCAGGATAAGATCCTCACACTGCCGAGCTTATACATACTGGAAGTAGCTAGATACGTTAGAAGCAACTTGAGCATGTTCCCCAGATACTCTGACCGTCATACGGTGAACACACGACGGAGACACAAACTTTATTTACCTACCAAAAAGAAAACTGTTGAGGTCTAGCCGATGCTATATATGTGGGTATTTATGTCACCGTAAGATAATCAAAACCGTTAGTTGGTAAACTAACGTTTTTTTTTCTCGTGAGTTGATCAACTATCGACAGATAGTAAACTGTAGCGTACTGCTTACTACAAGACGCGTTAGTTGATCAACTTACGGTTAAAACCGTTAAATAGTAAACTGGTTTAAAACTGAATTCCAAACGAAATACCAGGGCAAACACTGCGGTTGCTTAGGACTAGAGGGGGCGAGCGCAGCGAAGCCCCCGAATAGTCTTCGTGATAGGTTGACATGTAAGAACAAAAGAAACGTAAATTCTAAACCCTGTCGGTCTGGTTTACTATCCGTCGATAGTTGATCAAGTACCGCGTTAGTTTATCAATTAACGGTTTTGACTATCTTCCGGCAACATATAGGCACACAGGCTTCATATTATTGCGGAACTGGTTCTCAACTCGTTAGTTCAAAGTCGTGTCGTAGCTTTAATTAAGACTAGTATACTTGACCATAAAATACATACCTAATAAAACCAAACCGGCTCCCATGATGACATGATCTTCAAGTCCACATACATACGAAAAGATATTTTATTGACGAATAATTAAACAAATAATTTTACTATGAATAGAACTATATAGAACTGGAAATCGTACATTATTTTCACACAGCTTAAGTTTTGAATCTCTAAAATACTCTTAGTTTAAGAAACAAATTGTTGGTGGAAAAGATAAAAACAGAAGTTGACTTCGAAAACTTTATTTGGACTTGTTAGGAGACAAACATAACAAACTAAAAGACCTCATCCCTCTGAGGTAAGCTCTAAGGTGGGGGGCACAAATAAGGTCCCTTTTTTGTTTTTTAGGGTTCCGTACCCGAAGTGCGCCAAACGGGACCCTATTACTAAGGCTCCGATGTCCGTCCGTCCGTCACCAGGCTGTATCTCATGAACCGTGGTAGTAAGACAGTTAAAATTTTCACAGATGATGTATTTCTGTTGCCGCTATAACAACAAATACTAAAAAACAGAATAAAATAAATATTTAAAGGGGCTCCCATACAATAATTATTTCAATACCACATACAAACTTCTGAATGTACCTGGCTACGTACATGGAATGTGAATGTAGCCGCTCCAATAACTTTGTAAACAACATTTTGCTATGTAATATTCAAACTATTCACCCCACACCATTCCTACCATTGTACAGTGGTACGAAACCCTTAGTGCGCTAGTTCGACTCGCACTTGACCGTTTTTATTTGCTTACATCTCGAAAACGATGCATCATAGGAAATGTTGTTACTGCATAATTAAATCATTTAGGTTAAGGGTGATCCGACAGTGGAACGCACTTCCCTGCGCTAAGATAGTCCCTCAAATGTCACTTTTAAGAAAATATTGAAAGTGCATTTCCTATCTCTTTCGTTGATAGGTATTTATATATATGTATTTACAAGTAGTATATGTTTGATATATATTTTATGTTTGTGCTATTGTATTTTATTTAGTATATATGTACATAATTTGTTCTATTATTATGTTTTAGCTTCGTAAATGATTAGTGGTATATAGTTTTATTACGCACTAGGACTCTCCTGTTCCACAACTTTTCCTGTCCTGCCTAGGTTTGATAAGCTCGCCTTTGCTCATAAAATGTTTTGTTACCGTAAAAGTAAGATTTCTGAGCAATAAAGATTACGAATGAAAACTGATAAAATGTTAAAAATCTTGGACCCCCGTTGTGAGAACTCATTTACTAAGTTATCGAAAAAGGTCGTACAAAGGTTTCATTGATTTATTATTTCAATTACTTTCCTGTCTTTCCTTTGGGTTCGGGTCATGACGGAAGTAATCAAACTTTTGACTTTTCCACCACCACAGTAGGTATCCTAGTCATTCCTAGTGGGGACAGATAAATATAGGCAGGGGCAGGTCCATCGGCACTCGGGAAATATTAAATTTTAATTCTACATACTTTAAACTAGATCAAATAACCAGACCCAATCATCCGAGTTATTTTAAGTGCTGGAAATAAAGTACTGCAATCATGTCATACCTTCTTCTTTACGTAACTCAGCAAAAGAAAGCAATCCAGCCTTGAGCACATTGCCGGTGAATTTCACGTGTTAAACGTGTGATGATGTAACTAAGTAAATATTATTGAATCGTTGACGTAATTCGAACTATGAGCAAAACTCGTACTTTGCCGAAACACTGCACTCCCTAATTTCAATCTAACTCTCCAATTAGACATGTAACGTCTACTTTTACGTAGTGAAGTTTTTAAAGGAAAATTAATTTCTGTTTCTGCCACATGAAGAGTTGCAGCTTTTTATTTTGATGTCAATTTAGACGACCTTAGGGAGGTTGCACACGGCGGTTCCTGAAGCGCGGTTGTCACGATTCGTACGCTATGAAAACGAGAGGCCGCAAACGCGCGGAAATCAGCAGCTATGTTTAGAATTTCACCACAGTATTACGTGCGATGGGTCTCGAGACAACACTAAGGCAAGCGTAAGCAGCCTTCGTGCTGTTTTTAAAATGACGTACTAGAAAAACCATTAAAAAAAACATTGTTAATATTGGGAACAACCATTCAAGCACAAAAAAAAAAGATTTTCTGGCCATTTTAAAACAACATTTGAAAATATCTCTTGTATGGTAAGCAGGGCCACAACCGCAGCGCCACAGAGGTTGTCAGCAGGAGTTGTATTATTATTGTAAGGGGGCCGGGTGACACGATGCGGTGCGGAGCCTCTGTGGTGTGGAAATTGTATGAGCATATAACCTGCCCCTCCACACCCCCTCACTGCTTTTTTTCAAATTACAATAGCGCTGTTGAAGATTTAGAAGACATTTTTTTCATTTAGCGCTCGGTGAATTTAAGAAGAATAAAAAACAAAAAGTTTTGTAATATGGTACCATGAAGGGTCACGTTTGCGAGATAATTCTAACTAAACAATCAATATTCTCAAATATTCATCATTATTTTTTGTTTGTTAAGTGTACTCTACCTATAATGTTGCATGACCACCGTGTGGAACCTCCCTAAGGGCCAGTTTCACATGTTGTGAGTCTGGTATCAGTCTTACAGATATATCGTGATTTAATGTACAAATTCATTAAAATCCTTTCAGCCTTCTGCAACCTTCCAATTTTTGGGCCGTTCTATTTACAATTCAAAATGCTTGATGTTGTTTGGTCAAATAACTCCACATTCGAATGACTAGATACAAGGTTTGACTTTTACACGTAATAAATAACGCATATAAATATCGATGACCGACGTATCAAAGCTTTAATGATCCATACAATACTATAATAAGCTTGTCCTCAACCACATTAGAATCTTGAATACCTCGCGACATCCTGTGTTGAATGCGTGATGGCATGTCCTGGTAGCTAGTATGCATTGTATTATAACAAATCCTGAGTATGCGCTTACCAAATCTTACTAATATAGTTCTTCTGCAAAGAAAATCTAATAGTGTCATATTTTTTCCCGCACAGGGCGGCAAAGGTACTGTAGAGCCCAAAAACTAATAATGAAACGAAAAAAAGGCCGGTTAATCAACTTTTCTGGACAATTAGCATTTGGCACATTACGACATAACAACTACAGGTGCTAGCAATCTTAGGTAACTGATTAAATACCGATACGTCGAACGAAATGGTATTAAGATAATCCGATAGGTTATTTATAATGAGTATGTGTACATGTTCGGACAGCAAGTGGCCAGTCAATACTTATCTAAACATCACATTGTGTAATTCATTGCGCATAAGACCGGCCATGCTGGGGCAACGATGAGAACTGATTAATGCATTCAATTGAACACATTGATTAGTTCACATTCATATTCAGAGCCATAAAATTTTCCATTCATGTTAATGATGAGAGGTCAACAGAAGTTTTTGTATACTTTATTACACGGAAAATATAGTGGTACCACAGACATGTATACTAGAGTACTGGTCAGTGAGTGGTACAGTGGTTTTGTTTAGGGGTTGTTTAGGGAGCATTAGACAAAGAAAACAAATAACCGTCGCAACGCGTCGGAGCAGACTAACCGCACTGCCCCGCAGCACCTAATTTTTGACAAATTATATAAAATATGAATTAACTCGTTTAATAATAAGCTTAAAAATATAATAAAACATATATATTTTCTCATCTTTTTTGCCATTTAGTAAAAAAATTATGCTTTAGGAAGAAAGGTTTTTATATTATAAATATAACAGATAAGCAATATGTTTTCCATGAATGTTCTTCTCTAATGAACTTGATATAACATGTATATTTATCCCACATGTTTCCATGCTGGAAACCACATGGCCTAGAATTTAAGCTAAATATGCATTTTTGACTCTTGTTTAAAAACGCGTTTGTGTGAGTGATACGTGTACGCGATATGTGTGAGAGAACTCACGCACCTATCATCAACGCGTGTCACTCACACAAACGCCATTTTCAGCTTAAACCAAAGCACTATACTGTTACAAACATCAATAGATGTATGCGCAAAGGTATGCTTATCTATAAAGAGAGATTTCTTCCAGAAAACCTAGCCACGATAGGAAAATGAATGCAACTGTCTAGTTCACAATAAAAATTACATACCTATGTACGCACGATATCTGGTCCTTTTCTTCTTCGGAAACTCCATGAAGAAAAAGCAACTTCCGCCTGGATGCCATCTCGAGTTGGTTCTGGCCCGCAACTGCGAGCGCAGCAAGTCAAGGCAATTCCAGGTCTTAAACTCAACAAATTAACTGGAGATGGTGTTCAAATCGGGTGGACTGCTGGACTAGTGTCCTAACATGGTGCGGCTGCTTCCCAAACCTCCTTCCCATATTGAGACATCCTGGTGTGGAAGGTCAAGACAATCTTCTCCATGTCATCATTTAGTTTCGTGTGGAGTGCCATGATGTAGTGACAATAGTGCAGGAATGTTTATAGTATATTATTACATGGCATGTATTATTTACCCAGTGTGGAATGAGGTCCAGGCCATGTTTTGTACTTGAGTTATTGTCATTAAGTTGTGAATATTAATTAAAATGCTTTAAAATATATAGACACATTTTTTGTCGTTGCTTATTAAGGCTACCCTCCGGAAAAAATAAGCTGTTTTAAACTATTTGCGAAATAAATCCTGACTTAACATAACTTGTTTATTCGTTGTCTGGCTATTGAATCATTTGTAGGTTACGGATAATTTGGACGTTGTGTATCACGTGACACTTTATATCATCGACACCTACCATATCGGCTTGTAACGATTCAAATCACATTTATTTTAGGAGGCTTCTATAATTGGCTCTACCGATTCGGATTAGCATGAAATTCTAATACGCCTAAGCCTGGTCCTTACGTGGGATTCATATTGCTGCCAACTCACTCATAATTAAGCCAAAACCAGGGCAATCGGATACCGATTATTGTAGGGCTGTAGGTTTCTTCGGAATGTTAGCGCATTTTACCATATGCAATTAAATTGTTGTTTTACTTGATTATTCTTGATTTAAAATAAATGGACTCTACGCCCTTCACACTGTAAGAATGTTACTTTAATCACAGATAATACATACTTTACTAACTTCATCAAACCAGATCCAATTCGTTGTCCCAGACGCCATAAATAACAATAAATAATAATCGAATCGTCCTCTATCCAAAATCGGCTATAATTTGCATGACAGCTCATAATACACTTCATCTGAAACCTTGCCACAGGACACTCAGTGGTAAGGTCAATGGCGCGCGCGCAGCGTCCCAAAAAAAGCTCCTGTGGGCGGATCACGTACTGACAATGGCAACTACGAAGGCTGCCGTGTGGGCTGAATACGTTGAATACGTGCGAATTTTAGGAAGAAATAATGTTATACTTCTAGTGAAGTTTCGAAGCATATAAATATGGTACCCACTCAAAAGTTAACTAGACCAGCCTACACACTGATAGTTAAATCAGTAGTCTGATTATGAATTTCTGATATCAGTCGCAATGCTATTTAAATTCAAAATCATTCCGCTAGTTAATACAGCTCGTTTAAAACTAACATGTTCTGATTGGTATTTTATTTTATTTGACTGGTGTTGCCGTTGATGTCAGAAATGCATAATATGGGTAAGGCCAGTAGCTCGATTCTATATCTCTGACAGGTATTGCGACTGGGAATTTGAATTGACAACTGTCAAATTTCAGATTCAGTTCATTCAAATCCTTCAAGAAAGAGTCGCAATTGCAAGCAAAATCAATTTGATCGCGATCAGAATTCATGGCATAAATAGAGAATCGCGCTACAGAACCTTTTAACAATATACAGCCAAATAAAGAAGCCAAGTATTCAACATAAGCAAGTGGTCACATAACGGGTTAATGATATTTTTAAGCCATTTATAAGACATGAGCATAGGAAGGAATATTTGAGATTAATTGACTCCTCTTTTTAAAAATGGCTAGATACACTATCCATTTCGTTTCACTCTGGCCCGACTGTAGGTTTCGCTCTCAGCTTTGTGAACCTTTAAAGGGTAAAGCAATATATGACATGACATCTCGTAAAGAAAAGTTATCTTAGCAACATCACAACACCGTGGTAACCTTATGTAATACAGTACAATGACAAACTAAATCGGAGATATTACACGCGCTTATAACGAATTGTCTTCGTACTGTTGACAAAAGTCCACCCAAGCTGTTTCTCACTGTATCATAAAGTAAGAGAGGCTAGATTTGGATCAGGGCGTATGTTTTGTTCAAGATACCAGATAGGAATTCAAGTAGATGTAAGTTCGCAGTAGTAAGTAGTAATTGTTTGACGTCGTTCCCACAGTGACAAGTTTACGGTCGAAAGCTGGTTAGATGAGGATGATATTGTGATGTCTTTTTGAGGTCATATTGTATGTACAGTCGCGTACAGTTCGAGTTAAAGCACCATCCATACACAATAAACATCCTGTATGTACTTGAGGCGTGTATCATACAGAGGTCTTCTTATCTCTCTGTTTTGTAATAAAAAGTGGTTAAAAATTAATGAAGTACCTATAAACTTTTCGAAGGCTCTATATACTTGAGTAGGGAACTAATAACCTATTCAACTCGACATACCGTAGGGTACCTGCAATTTTGGACAGGGACGTTATAAATAACACTCGTAACTATTAAGCGGATCAAACAAAGAGACACAATCTGCGTCGGCGCATATAGGGCGATACCACTCGACTTGCTAATAAGGTATGTTGACGACAACGCACGGAAGGTAACACTATAAAAGGAGTCATGCATGACAAAGTGGATATAAACTGTTTACAGTTAACGAGGTTATTAAGTTTTCGTTTTCTTTTAATCGATGTACACATCATCATGTAACATATAGGGATGTTGTACCTTAAACCTTTCCTGAAAGGCTGAAGTGGCTGCCCCTATGAAGAATGGTCTTAACGAAGCGCATGCATGCAGCTCCAGCATGAATATTTTAAATTAATTAACTATTTTGGGTACAAACCCGGTAACGTATACTTGACAGATCCAAAACCTGAGCTGCATACAAAGTGGGAAGTGCCCTATTAATCTTTTGACCATCATTCCCAGTCAGCGCCATCTGTTGTCGAGTAGCAGCTTTTGCTACTACTACATTAGTTCATCCTTGTACCTACAGATGGCAATGCCTGTAATTTAGTTTGAATTTATTGACTTGCCTCACAAGTATTTCAGTGGCTGTGATTATTATGGTCAAGGAAATAAAACTATCGCTAAATACAAATATATTATATAACAAAATATTCAAAATAAATAATACATTCATCATACATAATATTAAGGAATTAAGGATAGGTACCAATACATGTGGTCCAGCCCAGCGAATTCCATGGCTTACTGTACATACGTATGTAAACAAACTGACACCTTCATATCTTTTATCCTATATTTCATGACTTTATTTGATAAACGGAATGTAATTTTTTTAGGCTTGTGTTTAAACGATTACCGTATTTTACTAGGTACCAATAAATTCAAAATTACTGCCAGAATGGATGAATGTCCACCAAATTGTGTTTGGATAAATGATCACGAAACTTCTTTTTATGTGTTGTGTACTTAATTTTATGTTTTAAGTATTTTTTGCCGTCCTTACATATTCAACCTAACACGAACGATAAAGGGGGCTTCGCTTCGCTCACCCCCTTTACCCTTCACCTAAGCTACCGCAGTATGTTGCCCTGATATTTTCTGCAACTTTTGGTGGTCTTTTAGCCATTTTGGGTAGGAAAAAAATATTTTGGTGGTCATTATATTTGTTGCCATTTTTTATAGTAATATGGTAGTCGGTAGGTATAAGCGGCGCGGTCCTTATGCAAAACATATTTCAGTATGGCCACAAAAGAAAAAAATAAAGCTAATCTTCCTTTCGTCGCGTCACAGACTTCAACTTCTTGTAAATCAGCCAAGCTATAGAGCCATTGACGAAGTACGTAGACACACACACCACACAAAAGTCATGTAACACGAAAGCTAGCAGGTACGCGAGATACACGCATGATGCCACCGACACGAGGGCGAGGATTGCTTGGAGCCTTACTATTGTGGGGTGGTTGTAGGAGGCTGAAACAATTGAAGGGTAAGTGTTAAATAATAATTAAGACTTATCATACACAAATAACCAATCTTGGCACAAGGAATTTAATAATCCCGAACTCGATGGATTTACTCGTAACCATTCCAGGGTTCCGTCTCCCATCTTCGGGTTCCATCAACACCAGCTCGGTGGTAACATAGAATTGTATTGTCATCTAAACATCTAAACTACCGGCAGCTAAAGCTAACTTGGCACCCGCTAGGAACGCGATTTCCCGTCAATATCTCGCTCGTTCTCGCCCTCGACGCGTAAATAGGACAATGACGGACGCTATGACGTCATCAGATAGTACGACATCAACTAGAAGTTGAAGAATTTCGCTTCTTAGATTTAGTTACAGCTCAACCTAATTGGAATAACTATCAGTTCCTTAGACTCTAAGGAGGAGTAGGCTGAATGCTGCACCAGACCTCCGAATCCAATTATCAGACATAAAACCTGACTTCAATGTTATTTTGTCAAAAACTATGAAAAGATTTCATTCTTCGCATTAAGTTTATCTAAATTAAATATCTTTTTGTTATAACTAAATAGATATTTTTATCTTAAAAAGTCTTTCTTTTAAAGTTAAACTATACTTACAAGATGCGAACACCAAGCCGAAAAGCCTCAGTATGGTGTGATCTCACGTAAAAAAACAATGTTACAGTAAGTTTACTTCTTACTTGATCTAGGGTTCCGCACAAAAATGGTGAGCCAAAAAGGGTTCCATAGCCAAAAGAATTCGGGAACCGCTGCCTTAGAGTATATTAGTGACACAAAGATATGTAATCCATAGGAAATATAAAAATTACAGTCTTGCTATGTCAAAAGCTGTAATTTATGTTTGCGTCAATTCTTCTTTCTTTATCAATTCAATGAAGAATGATGATATAGATTCAGTATCACTAAAATAGAAAACAGTATGCTAACAGAAACTGTACAGAAAATCAGTGTGACCCGAATGGCCGAGTTGGCAGTGACCCTGCCTCTGAAGCCAAGTACCTATACTAACTAAAGAAATGTTAGTGTATTAACTACCTATTCATTTAAGATATCTTTTATTAAATGAGCACCACAATTATGCCTTTATACTCCATAATCAGAATATTCATTCGAGTATGCAACCTGGCTTGAATCGTTTTAACTAACATTTGAAATAAGACCACTAAACATTTTTTAGATATTCTGCGGAACAAATGGAATGTTTAGTGCTGCATTATGTATGAGCTGAAAAATTATTCAAATGCCGGTGATTTAATTATAGGCTGAAGTTCAATAACGTATTTGTTGCATGTTATTAAAAGTAAACATAACTAATACTTATCTATAACTTATAGTAATGCGTTATAGTATGCGTTAAAAGGCCCGGTGACAGCGTCCGTGTCACTGGCGTAATAGATAAGATAAGGTTGAATTTAGTTTGGGCCACCGGGCCTTTTATTTTGTGAAGACTGTAGGTCGATGTACTTAATCTTCCTGAGTGTTAGGATTGTAAGGGGCTCAGATATTGTAGCCTTTTAGAGTTTTCCAGCAATCAGACAAAATATTTTTGGACATTCTTCCTAAAATTATTGTATTCCTCTAGTAGACTACCAGCTGATACTACATCTCCACATTAAGATCGAGACCGGTATTATTATCAACTCAATCGCGCAGCCGACGAACCGGATATTTAATTAACTCATTACAATTTGCCAGAGCAACACCCAGAAGGCACAGCTTGCCGAAGTTAGCAAACAATCCTACTAACAAATAGCCCAACAATATGAAACCAGGTTGAAATATTAAACAACGTTACATAGCCACTGCGCGTTCAAGCATCGGCCATTATTACGATAGTTATTCGCACCTCGTGAGCTACCAAATAAGCGTCTCGTGGAAACTGCAGTTCCCGCTTTGCGCTGATGTCCGTTTAGGAACATTTCTTCGATAGAATCTCTTTAGGAAAGTATTCCTGGATATTGAAACAAATATAAAACGTTTCACTCCTTCTCTCGGCTCGTCTCATCACATAGTATGACAGTCTTGTTAACCCCTGTTGGTTAAATTGATAAAGATTTCACGTCAATAATTACAGTTTTCATCTGTTGAACCTGAGGAAACCTCCACAGGTGTGGCGATGGGCCAGCACCCTGCCACGCTATATTGTGTACAACTGAGTACATGATTATAAAAACCCACCTCAGACCATATTTTCCGAAACCCTTTTTTGTTGCAAAAGTGGTCTCTATGGCAATACCCGTGTTTTTACTACCTAAGTTTTTTACAACCGAATCCTTTAATGGTCTACCACTACAGGAGAAGTTGAGAAGGACGACTAATAATAATTAATATTGTAAGCAAACTGGTATTTTATCAATGAAAATATAATTTAAACAGACCTCGTGCAGGTAGAATTTAAAAACCAACCTTATCAAAATATATATATATATTAAGCCATAAATTATCAACTAAAATATAACTCTCAAGCAATACTGATTAAAAAAAAGGTTCCATTATAAAAAAAAAATAAAAAAAAAAATTTTCCCGAAAGTTTAAAAATGGTCTGAGGTGGGTTTTTACAATCATGCATTCAACTGTGCTTCTGTAACCCCGTATATGAAAAGGGGGTAACGCTTATATGTTGCTTGCATGCAGCAACAGTCGCAGATGTAAACAAGCCAAGCAACAACTGCGGTTTCGCAAGGTTTCTCAGTCACGAGGCGGCCGTAACTAACCACGACCTATTGCTGGTGATGTTGATGTGTGAATCGCGGCCCCTCGCGGAGGCACGGTTATAAGTATTGGCCACGACGACGCCAGTAATCTTTTATGATGTGATACACCGGTTGTACCTGATTCACTGTCATCAAAATTGAAAGAGAAAAATAAGATTTTGATGATGGTAATGGTATTATTGTCTTTAACCTTGAATTGGTTCACAGTTAATAATTTATTGTTAAACGCTGATAAAACCAAGTGTATCACATTCCCACTTCCAAATGTCAGGCAAGTTGAGACCAGTGTAGGAAGCAGGAATAATTACGCGTCGAAAAAGTAAGCGAATCGAAGTTTCAGTGACTCTTATGTACAAAGACATAAGGTTAATTTTATCTGAACTCGAACACTTTTTCACTCTGGTAATTATTCCTGCTTGAGCCACAGTTTAGTTTAGACAGCAACACGTTAGAATTAATAAATGATACGAAGTTTCTAGGAATAATCATTGATAGCAAATTTCAGTGGGGACTCCGTAGAGATTTTTATTGCAATAAACGCATATTATTCCAATAGTGGTAGTGATATGTGAATCGCAGCCCCTCGCAGAGGCACGGTACTATTGGCCACGACGGCAGTAATCTTTTATGATGTGATATACCGGCTGTACCTGATACGCCTTGTGTTTTGTATTTAAAAATGTTAGGCGATGTATAGGCAAGTTCCCCCAGTGCTCTTTTAGACCAATCCATGTGATTGTATCACTACAAATATTAATCCCTTATCTATGGCGTTGCGCCAACTAACAATGGATTATCAATTATTATGAAGTGCCCCACTGATGAGAGGCAAAGGAGAAAAGCATTGCTTAAAAGTGAAAGACTTGAGCGTGGTCGGGGAAACCTTCAAATCTAATTTTAATATTAGAAAGGAAATGACGTAGGAGATAGGCTCGCCTTTGTTCATGTGTTTTCTTTTAATGTAACTGCTTAAATATTTATGTGCAATAAATAATTATCAATTATGGATACAATAGATACTTTTATACTTGACGGGTCCATCTAAATTGTAATTGAGAGTCTTTATCATAATTACCTATCGAAAATATTAGTTAGTATAATACTACATGTATATACAGAATCACGTGCTAAGCAACGATTGTTACAAAATACTCATATTCGTACTAATAGGTTTTCAAAGTATATACTGATTCTTTTGATTTATCCTGATAACTGAATAGAACAAACTTTCACATAAGTAAATAATTATTTTTTCTTACGCTGGCTATATAGGTGTGAACTCTACTTACTCAAAAATATCATCAAGCAATAAAATGCCACTCCGTAGATACAATTTGGTACCTCAAATATTGATTTTTTTGGTACAATACCGAAGCCTTTGGAAAATCTGAAACAAAAATTAAGTTATTTTTAGAACTATAATTTCTAGACTATAAGTCTAGTCAAGGAACGATTCTAGTAGTCCGTCCGTCATCTGTCGCACAGGTTTTACAGTTACCGGTTCAAGCTGCATGCAGTCTTCAAATTTTCACAATATAAACATCTTGTTGACACCAAGCCATAAAAATTGTCAAAAAAATGTTTGCAAAAAAAATGGATGCAAAAAATTGTAATTTAGAGCTCGTTGAGTAGATAAATACGGTAAAAACAAAGGTATGGGAAGCCACCGAAGTCACATTTTTTATAAAATTTTGTACCTAAGAAATTTTTAACTCCCCATTGACCCATGACCTTACAATTTGGTGACAATGTTTATTATTGAGTATATTATATTATATACGCTGAAGTGCGATTGGAGAGGCCTATGTTCAGCAGTGGACATTAAGAGGCTGAAATGATGATGATGATATTATACTAACAAATACCAATATATTGATAAATCTGATTTTTTTTAATGTCCCTCATTTTTAGGCTTATATTCTACATTTGGTACGGAACCCTAAAATGTACGAAGTCCGACATGCACTTGGCCGTTTTTTTGGTTTTTGCTTACATCTCGATAACGACGCGTCATAGGAAATTTTGTTGTACTACATAATACAAGCTGATTAAATGTTCTACAGCTTTGATTCTAACGTTTTTTACCTATTCTAAATCGATGAAAAAGATATAAGCTCCGAAAAAAAAAAATGCCTCACTTTTTATATCATACATTGCTATGCAATGCTAGGGCAGAAAAGTTACGAATTCCCAACATGTATTGCATCAAGCAGAACTCTTCTGATTATGTTTAGTAAGATGTATGATGATTATATTTCACGATCCATACAAACTTACCCTGAAGTCAAAACCCTAGAACAGCTGGCCCATTCGCTTAGGTCGCACAGCGCCTTATATCCAGGCCGGGCTTCCGCTGACATCTCCACGTAGAGAGCATAGGTGGACAACAGAACACCAAAGATACAGGTCCCGATGATAGCTCGGTCGCAACTTCGGATGCTGCCGCGTTGCATCTTGGCTCCAATATTTCTAAAGAAAGACACATAAGTTTAGTCCCATACCATTATAGAAAAAGTATAGTTGTAGATAAACGTTTGGCTGTACTGACGTTTGGATGGGGTGTAAGGAGCCAACTTTCTTAATATCGTCGTTAAGAATGCAAAAGGTCTGTGTTCTACACCACCGTCACTTCCTGTCGAGAACTCCGTCCCAACACCTACCTATACAAATCAGGGAACTCTAATAAGCTACAAAAACCTGTGCATAACATTATGATTCAATTTATCTGATATCTACGAACACGCAACGGAAATGTCTTATTAATAACCCGAGATATGATCAAGGTACAAAATAAATTAATACATCTGACGACTTTTAAAACAGATTATTTAATTTTACACGTTTCGCCCGTATTTTGTATGCTCCCGACAAGGGCAAGGGTATTCAGTGGCGTGTGTTCGTGATCGTGAATAAAAGAAAGAATTTATAATAGTAAAAAAAGTATGTGTAAAGTCATTCGTAGCTCCAATATCGCGCGGCGCAAGTTGCGACCCCTTGTTCGTGTAGACACGGCATTATGCTTCGTCGCTATAAAAATTAAACGAAAACAAACAAAAGTAGACGGTTGGCCGCATTATTAACATAAACTTTAATATAGCTCTTGTAACAATAATTGGATTAAAGCACGCGTAACTGTGGGACGTAGTACTGTTGTTTGTTGTACTTATTTTTGGCCCACCAGGGGACATGTTATGTAAGGGTAACCCGTTGGGTATGATCGACTCATGAAATATACGCGGATTCGTCCAGAGCGGTCATTGGTTTACCACTAATAATTACTACCCTAAGAAATGCATCGTATATGTTTTAATGACTACAACAAAATTTGCAAGTATGTGTAACTGAGGCGACTGTCAAGTTAAGAGGGAAATTAAGATTATCATAGATCGATAGATAAATTTATTTATTCATTTAACGTACGGTAAAACACAAAAAATAAAATAAAAAAAAATCAAACAAAAGATCAATTACTACATAAAAAAATGTTGAATCTGTAATAATTACAAATAGCACATCAAAACAAAGAACACAATTGGGGAAACACACACATTGGGTGATGTGGTTGTACCGCGACAATTAATTGGCCCTGACTCAGCAAAGTCACAAACTTGTCTGTGACGCTGGTATTCTACCAGAGCCAAAAGGGACGAGAAAACGATAGACTCAAGTACACATTACATAGTATACATTATAAACAAGAAATATGCAAAAAGTATATTCATATTCATAGTAAAAGTAATTAATATGAAAAATAAATTCGTAAGATTTATTTGAAATTTAAAATTTAAATTTTAAATTATTATTGTATTCAATTTTAATAACATTGAAATAAAAATCAGTAAGAGATCAATTTGAAATTAAAATCTGATATCAATGGGATCCTACATGGCAATAAATTCTTATCAGGCGAATAATCCAGGCATTAACGTTAATGATATAAAATTATCGATAGAATCAGCGACAATAAAAATATCCAATTAAGAATCAATCTATAATTAAGTTATTATCGTGGTACACTTATATCGATTTATTATAACGATAGGTATTTAATTACACATTAATAATCCGTACCTTAATATATGACGACAATATTTACACAATTAATTAATCTAAACAACTTCACTCGAGTGATACACGTAAACAACTGATCTAAAGGACGGGTTCAGTTCTCATCGTTGCCTATACATAAGTTCAGTTCACTCTGCATAGGTGACTACTGCTCTACCTTATTACTTAATAAATACCACACCTTCTATTGTGAACACACTGAACTGACACGTACTGATTTCAGGGACATTAATGTTACAGGCACAATCTTCAAGATATTGAGGTTTTAAGAAGCATCCTAATTACTTATCTATATATTAAATCCAATCATTAAGTGGGTCGACAAACTTTTTTATGCTCGAAGGGTGTCCCCAAGATTTGGCTCATATCTAATCAAGTACGAAATACTGTTTACGGTCTTAACTATTTTTCTGAGCGATAAACAGGAATTATTTATACAAATTCAAAACTCGTTTAAATATTCATTCTTCAAAAAAATATGGTTATCCAGGAGACCAAAGCTTGTCTCCCGTCTTCTCCATCAGTGGTCCAGTGTAGATAAGAGGAAAAAATATATTTAATTAGTATATATAAATATCTACACTAGGGAGGGAGGGAGGGAGGGAGGGAGGGAGGGAGGGAGGGAGGATGGAAGGAAGGAAGGAAGGAAGGAAGGAAGGAAGGAAGGAAGGAAGGAAGGAAGGAAGAAAGGAAGGAAGGAAGGAAGGAAGGAAGGAAGGAAGGAAGGAAGGAAGGAAGGAAGGAAGGAAGGAAGGAAGGAAGGAAGGAAGGAAGGAAGGAAGGAAGGAAGGAAGGAAGGAAGGAAGGAAGGAAGGAAGGAAGGAAGGAAGGAAGGAAGGAAGAAAGAAGGGAAGAAAGAAAGAAAGAAAAAAGAAAGAAAGAAAAAGAAAGAAAGAAAAAAAGAAAGAAAGAAAGAAGGAAAGGGAAGGGAAGTAGGGAGGGAGGGAGGGAGGGAGGGAGGGAGGGAGGGAGGGAGTAAGGAAGGAAGGAAGGAAGGAAGGAAGGAAGGAAGGAAGGAAGGAAGGAAGGAAGGAAGGAAGGAAGGAAAGAAGGAAGGAAGGAAGGAAGGAAGGGAGGAAGGAAGGAAGGAAGGAAGGAAGGAAGGAAGGAAGGAAGGAAGGAAGGAAGGAAGGAAGGAAGGAAAGAAAGAAAGAAAGAAAGAAAGAAAGAAAGAATGCATGCCGGATGTATACCTGCATATGGCTGATCATAGCCACATGCTAGTTAAACATCTAGCCTTGTTGCGGTCGCCATGGCTTTTAAAATGATGCGTTGTAGGCGTCCGCCCATAAATATCCATTTATCCAGTGATATACCTCTTCTTGATTATAGAGCTCTTATGCAATCCCAATCGACAATTTCACTGCTGAGTTTTCTAGAGAGCTGCGATTGATTCTCTCACTTATGAGCTGTGGTTCCGAAAGTGAAGAAAATTTCCATTGTTCTGAGTCGGTGCCGCTTGGTCCAGCTCCGCCAGACAGTTGCCTAGCAACTTTTTCTGTATGGTTGGAGGTGATATCGACATTCGTCATAATAGGGAGGTCAGGTTGGTCTACAAAATCTGATAGCCGTGGGGTTACGGTTTCACATCTTATTTTAAAAAACTACTGGAACCTGATAGACAGGTATTTTTTCCTAGCTCAGGTTCCAGAAGTCCCTACTATATAGAATAATACCTAATTATCTAATTAAGCTAAGAACTTTGTCTATAACAAAATGTAAACTTTTTATGATGCAATAAATTATTATTATTATTATTATATTTTTATGAATTTTTCATTTCACTCTTGTAATAAAGAGGTTCTGATACACGGGCTTACGCCAAGTGCTTATCTACTAAAGATCACGGTCCTTGCCCATGAATTTCCGTACAATTCTACATGTATTTAGTATTGTTGCTTTTTGAAGAAGTATGTGTGTGGATCTGGGTATATTTAGTGTTTTGAGACTAGTGTGTAATGTGTATGGGATGACTCCTGTGGATGAGATGACTATTGGGATGGTTTTGACAGATTGTACCTGCCATTGTGTTTTAATTTCAATGGCAAGGTCTGTGTTATTATTATTATTACTTGGTTAGGATGTTTGTCTTTAAATATTTTATCTACACACGTATCATAAACCCTCTTTACTGCGTACAAAAACCGTACGTTACAATCAGCATAATGTTAAACTACTAGGTAAAAACTAATTTCTTATCTGAAAAATTACACATTATGACCATAATGTGTAATTTTTCTACATATTATGACATTGAAATTTCGAACGCCGACGCCCGCCTGCGTGCCGCCCCTAGTTTGTCTGTGAAGTTGGTACTACAGAACAAGCTAAACAACTGCAGAGCCACAATGCCGGTCAAACATGCGGTTCCTGAATACATCTAAGAGAGCTTATGATATGTGAGTACATAAACTAGTGTATGTAACTGTACATTATTAGGCATTAAAACTCTCGAGTGATATTATTATGAAACTCGCCTTCGGCTCGTTTAATAAACCCACTCTCGAGTATTAATGCAATCCATTATGTAGCAGTCACATAAACTACTATGATGTACTGTTTTATTTCCTAGTTTTTCAGATGGGTCCAAGATTCCACCCCCTCTTCTTTCCGTGATCCATCTATTTGCTTGTCTAATTTTTCCTTGTAACATAAAGCAGCCAATTATTTGGGCAGTATAATCAGCGTCTTGTTTCTGTTTGTTTTTTGATGATAGATTTGAGTACCACAATAGAGTTCCTGCAATCAAGTCATCGTAATGACCTGACTTTCACATCTCCAATCTTCTTTGAAGTGTTAGCCTAATATCCTGGTCTGAGTTAACCAAATTGTCTCTCTGTAGTATTATTACTACATAAGATGAATATTTTTGCAGTTTCCTTCTCCTGGTAGGTTGTTTGTGAGTTATTTTATCTCTGTGTCAAGGAGTGTAGTTAGTAGTCTGCCTACTTTTCCTTGTGGGATACTATATTGCTCACCATGTAGATTTAAAAGATTTTCTAGCGTTCTCTCCACATTGAGTCTGGGCCACCTTCGCTTTTAAGTAATCTTGCATTGAATCCTTTTAAGAAAAAGTTTTGGATGGCTTCTGGTATATGTGATTGGTTGACGGGTTCAGGGATTGTTTCGTCTTGCTTTGCGCTTGGTTGAGAAATTCGTTGATTGTTTCAGTGGTTTGGCTCATATTTTGAGCAGGAGTGGTGGGTGGTTGGAAGTAATCTGGGTGCGATGGATGGAATTTGTGGCTGCGATTGATATATCAGCATCGTCTCCAACGTCAGCGTCGTCGTCCTCCATTATTGTTTCCAGGTATGTAACTTTGTATAAGTAATGTACTATTAATTTTGGGATTAAATACAAAATAAAACTGGGTTTAAATAGAAAAATTAAAATTTATTTTAAAAATATATTTTTAAACCATAAACCATAACCAAAGTTGATCTGTAAAGTGATGCCCGACTCAGGGACTACATTTTAACGTATCGCTTGTAAAAAAAAAACAATTACACTCCACTGCCCGGAAATGTGGCGAAAGATAGTCTGAATGGGGCCGCAAAACAACGAATATTTAACCAGAACAACAAAAACATTTCTTTTCTGGCCTGTTTGAACAGGCCAGAGAAATCATTGTTTGCGTGTTCAAAAAGCAGTTTGACTAATCACATCAGCCCAATACGACTCGTGCTGCATATGACATGAAATTGACCAATTAGTATGACTGGCCACTAAGAACAGGCCAGAGAAAACATTGTTTACTTTTTCAAAGGGCAGTTCGACCAATCACATCGGCCCAACATGACTTGTGCTGCATATGACATAAAATCGATCAATCTGAATGACTGGCCACAAAGAACAGGCCAGAGAAAACATTGTTTGATTGTTCAAAGGGTAGTTCGACCAATCACATCGGCCCGCTGTTCACTATTTCATCCAATCAGAACACGACTCATGCTCATATGACATAAATCGACCAATCACAATAACTGGCCACTAAGAACAGTCTCGTTATTATTATAATTGCTGTTTCGGAGCAGAGCAGTAACCGCAGTATCCCACTGCTGGGCAAAGGCCTCCCCGAGCCCCAACAATATTTTTAAAAAGTAAGAGGAGACGGGAGAGTCAACAAAATATTGTGTGAGTGAAATTTTCGGTGTGCTTATATTTTTGATAATAAGTTAATTACGAAAGTTACCCTAATCAACAATGGATTCATCTAGTGACAGTCATTGTTAGATGTATGCGAGGACTGAGGGACCAGGCTAGAATTTTCGATGTAAGTTGCCAGGGATTTAGTAAGTCTCATTGTAAATGTAAAACGAATCTTGGAATTTGTAAAAAAAAATTAGAAGATACAGCCCTTAAAGTGTGGTCCCTCATTCCTCACAGCCCATCAGCCACATCTCATAAAATAACCAAATTACGAATAAAATGTGGTTAGCCTTTAAGTACAAAAAACTGACCGAGCTTAATTACCTAAAAAGCACCCGATATTACGGGTAGCCACAATTTAATCATTTTAAAACTTTAAGGTATTTTACATTGAAAAAAATACTGTTTCGGTGTCGTGTGAATATATTCACCCGCTTTACAAATCAACATTCTGTATATTTTAATGATTAACATGAAGATTTTCTCATTACACCTTAATTACTTAAAGCAGATAATTTCATTAGAATGAAAAATATCATTAAGTCATAAAGTTAGGTAGATACGATTTAAAGGATTGTAGAGACTCCGAAAGGCTACAATGAGTAGTAATATGCAATGGGATATTAGCTTTATTTATAGTAAGTAGGTAAAACACGCCAAGTGCTAGTTGGACTTACCCACGATATTGCAAGTCTCCGCAATGAAACCCAATTGGTCTCTCCTTTAATTTTTTATATGACAAGGATCTCGTGATTAGATAAAGTTTAATTAACTTAAAAATTGCTTGCACTCGACAATGCCGCTGCCACCCCATTCGGGATCTAGTCAGAAAATACAAAGCCTGAAACATTTATTTTCCCTGTAGCAACGGCGTGCGGAATATGGGCACAGTACCTACATCAGCACATCGCAGAGTGAACAAGAGCAGGCTATAAATTATCCAGATCAATGAACAGAGTCAACACCGATCATTATGAAAACTGTCCGGAATCTTCCCGAAGACACGGTTTATTTATGATTTTATCATTGTCCTCGTTTTTTTCGTCATATTTCCATTGTTATTTAGACAAATTAAATTAAATAAAAGTTAAAAAGGCGACAGATAGTTACTGTCCGAGGTTTCCCAGTTTCCGAAAGAGTGGTCAAATGTAACAAGCGGTTATTCGATCATTTATTCAAAATAGCGGCATGTGATTGGCTGAAATGCGTTTAACAAGAGTTTAACAAGTTGTCACAGCTAATTTTCCTTTCAGAAACCGGGCGCATTCGTACGATAACAAAGTCCTCTGTGGATTCGTAATATCTTATTATATGTCTGTGGTTCAGCTATATTAGCCTATGTTGATGTGAATGGTTTCGTATAATATACTGGTAGAAAAAAAGGTGATTGATGGACGAATTAATGAATTACACCAGTTCACACTAAAAAAACACTTACGCATGAACCCAGAGTACTTTTATCTTTAGAGTAAGTACCCCCAATAATACTGAAGTCGAAAAAAAATGTAGGACATCAAATATAAAAAACAGCCAAGAGCGAGTTGGACTCGCGGACGAAGGTTCTGTAGCGCGAGACTGGTTGGCCCGTAATTGCGCCCCCCTAAATTTTAGTTTTATTAGTTTAAAAACGATACGTAAACTATCGTCCCTGGGTCGGGCGTCTTCCTCCTATTTAAACCATACATTTCTCATTATCTTTTCTGTGTCGTTTAAATCTATATTTCGTATTTTATTTTTATTTTAGGATCAGTGGTTTCGGAGCTAAGGGGTATTGATCTAATTTTGTCTTTTTTCTATTATTTTTTAACGAAGTAAATTTTTATTTCAGAATTCCAAAAAATATATATTTGGAATTCTTACAACAAGCCCTTTCATTTGACATATCACACGATACAGTTGGAAAAACTTTTTCTTTTTTTTAATATTAGTTCGTGTATGAGTGACAGGGGTCGATATCAAAACAGCTGGATCTTAAAATTACCGGGTTCTTCATTAGGACGAGATCGTAAAACGACGACAATTGCAGAAAGCCTATATCTCAAAATAACATGGCAGCAAAACGACTACCTTGCAAAAGATCTTCGTCTGAGAATGGTTTAATAGTTAAACGACTACATCGCATAAAAGACCAAGTGGCGGAACATCTTTGTTACTTGGTATCAAAACGACTACTTATGAATATAGCTTTAATATTGAATCAGTAGAAAACAATGAAAAGGAGATCATAAAAAGATCAGCTATCGAAAAATATCAATGTCGTAAGAGGTGTTATAGCTCAACGAAGGAGCAAATTCACAAAACATAACAGGCACATTTACGTACAGTACAAACTAAAACTGGAATTGGTTTATTGTAATAAACTTTCTAACATAAATAAAAAAAAAACATTTAAACATTATGAAACTGTATTTTATCTCAGATATGTTGTCGAGAAACTCAAAAGAGCTAATGTGGTCCATCATTCAGTGCTTTCAACTCCATTTTATTTTTCGGTCAAGCATGATATCTTTTGTTTAACGGTTTGTTGAATTGAAGATAGATATGTGTAACTTCAGGCTTTGAGACCCGGCTTCTTTTTTCGATTTATTCGCATGGCGTCATCCGGCACTGCGTCAACCCGCTTTACTATGCCCGATACATTTCATTAGCGCTACATCAACCTTTAGTTTATTCCTTACTAGACCTCACTGCTAGCTGACATTGACCCCACTAACAAAGAAAAACAAAATATAAAGGTTTCACAGTCGGTCTACTGGTTTTTCACGATCCGTCTACTTTCCTCTTCTGTCTACTTTAATTTACTTTCTTTTACGCGTTATCTCAGATGGAGTTGCAATTGCAACGGCACTCTTTTATGAAAAAATTGACGATTGTTACTATTTTGACAAGTGTCACTATTTTAACAGGTGTCATAAATTTTGAGAAGTGTCACTATTTTGACAGGTATCGTTATTTCAACAGATGTCATGTTTTTGACAGGTGTAACTATTTTGACAGGTTTCACTATTTCGACAGGTGGCACTATTTTGACAGGTGTCATGTTTTTTGATAGGTGTCACTATTTTGACAGGTGTCACGATTTTTTACAAGTGTCAAACAAAAAACTGTCATATCCTGGAAACTACTGATCCTAGACCACTGGTATGTATGGATATATGACAACTCTCGACGAGATCTTCATTTCGGATGACAGCTGTCAAATTAAAAACTGGCATATACCGGAAACTACTGTTCCTAGACCACTGGATGACAGATAATAAATATATTCTGACATTTTGGGTTTCTGAAACTGAAATCCATCTGTGTTCGAAACGGAACACGGTCGTTTTGCATGTGCGCCGTCGCGTCGTCCATAAGGCGATTAGTTATAGTGCACTTTCTAAACGCACCTAGATGTAATGTCTTACAGCAGTAAAGGATTTTTTTCATTTGGGAATTTTCATTAATATCACTCCCTCGGCATCTATCGAAGCAGCCACTGAGGTATCAGGAATAACCCGAACTTGTCTAATGTAATTTTCAGTGCAAAGTCTTCAGCATAGTTCCAGATGTTTTTATAAAAATCATAATAACAACCTGTAAACCTCGAATTTTCACAAATAGTTTTAAAGAAAATCACCTGGCCTATTTTATAATCACATTTATATGTATATTCTTATATTAATATAGAGCACATCACGTATTAAAAAAAATGACAATTCAATTCAATAAAAAAAATGATTGTGGCAACTATGCCGTTGACGAAGATTCTGCCAATGTCAAGTCTTAGCTTGCATATGGAGAGAATCTCGGTATAAAAAAATGTGCCAAAAATGTTACTTATTTTGTGGAGGCTATTTATGTTAGTAGGACAAATCAAACAAGCAAAATAGTAATCATATATTATCTAATAATAATATAGATATATAAATGTTTAGTAGACAAACACAATATAGTAAGTATTCTAAACGCGAATTTCATTTTCACGAATGAATTTAATGAGTACCTCTACCACTTCATTTGAAAAATGAGCTACCAGGGTCATCAAACTTAGGGGGAGAGAGATTTTCAAGGTAATAGCAACTCTGTAGAGATCAATTATAACGCATCTTATGTTCTTTGACATTTGTCGGGCAACAGTGCAAACAAAACCCGAACAATGTTTGTTGCAATTTCCGAGCTCCCTAATCTACCTGTATAGTAAAGATTTTTTTAAGATATTTAGATATTTTTGAGTAGCTAACCTACTCACATATATCTGATGCTGACTGTACCATGGTACGGAACCCTTCGTCCGATTCGCACTTGACCGCTTTTTCTTTTTTAATACTATCGCGGTCAGCGAATGCTATGGAAGTCCTCAATGGAAAACTCTCAGTGACACGAATGCTAAAGAATTCGTTCTTCGATCGGCTTTGGACGAAATTTCTATACAATTCGCATTTCCATTGCAGTTATAGATAGCCCTACTTTTTGTGTGACTGTGAGTACTTCCACAGGTCGGATAGCGTCATATTAGAGCGTTTTTGCAACCATAGAAAAAATTGCAAGGAATGAGCGAGACAGAAGATAGTTCTGTCTCGCTTGCTCCTTCAGTTCACTGTAATACCGTTCCACTTTTATAGCTTTCTACGTCATATTGCAATTAATTAAGTAACTGAAATGCACACGACTTCTCTAGCATTTGTATTTTTCCCATACAAAAGTATAGTGTCCAAATCGTGATAGCTACCCGCCTTTCGGTTACCGTCCGCGAAAAAGTTAATAATAATTAGGGATGGGCCGAAATTCGGTATACATTCGGTTTGACCGAAGTTCGGCAGCTTGAACAGAACTTCGGCATTCGGCCGAATTTCGGTTGAAATTTTACATTCGGTGCAAAAAAAGAACAAATAGTCACTTGCATTTCGACTGAAATCAATAGAATAGAAATCATACTTTATGATAAGTAATCGTAAAATAAAATTAGGCCTTTATTAATTGTCTTCTATTTTGAAATTAAATTAGTCATACATTTTTGCCTAAACTAAAGAAAATAAACTTGGTATTTTTAAATGTGTAACTATAAATAACCAAAAAAATCTTCTAGTTTGGAGGGGTGTATCTCTTCATTTGTACAATTCATGTAAGCGTAAACAAATCATGTCATGACTGTCGCTCTCGAGAAATCGCGGCGAAATTAAACCGAAGTTCGGCCGAATTTTTTATTTAACCGAATATTCGGCCGAATTTCGTATTCGGTGAAAACCACATTCGGCCCATCACTACTAATAATTGCACTGAGTTTCGGGATATACATGACATACCTACTATGTTTTGTTTGCTGAATAGTCAACTGATATTTCATAGTTTGGTTGATTAAAAATAGGCACCAATTTTAGCCATTGGTTTATCACCCACCCCTCATTCTCATCTACTTTTCGATTTCCAAATTACGGCTTAAGAAGTTATTCACTTCAAAAGTTCACCGAAGTCCATGTTTATTTTAATTATATTACTTTTGCAGTTTTCTGTTGAGTTTCCTGTCCCTACAAAACAGAACATAGATTTGAAAATTCCGTTGCCACTTAGCTGTCAACTTCACATTAACTTGCAAAAATACAGCAATGAGGGTTTTCTGACTTTGTACTATCTGACAGCTGTTGACCTGACGCCAACGAAGCGCCGCCTGGTGGCAGAAAAAGTATCGAAAACCCTCATTCCTCCGCTAATACAATATTCCTAAACAAGTTCTTAGGTACATACTACAACTTCTGTCTGTTATAGGTACTTAAACATAAAAAAACTTGAACGCATTTCTAAAATATTAGACTCGATACTTTGAAGTTGAACACAACCATAAAGTCGCAACCAACAAAATGTCAAAAGAACGGCGACAACTTCACTTCAATCAAGTCTTTGTTACCAACATCACAGGCATAAATTATGATAAGTTCATACTTATTATTTTAATACACTCACTTTATGAGACTAACTTGAACATGACGGAACAGTACCAAACAATAGAAATAAAAGGAGATGCGTAACTAAGGCGTGCCGTGCGTGTCAATTAAAAGGAAAATCTTTTGAATTACCTTTTCAGAAAAATCTTCAATATATTTCGTCACGGACAAGGATCAATGTATTGGTTAGAAAAGAACAGCGAATCACCAGACTGATGACGCCTGCTGTGCGGTCCGTTTTTTCGCTACGTGCTAGCTCACCCAATGCGAGCTACGCACATTTCTGGTAGGGGATAGCACCGTTAGCGCTCACAACCAGTTCAAATTGCGTGGCCTCGGCCGAAAGTGTAACTCGGACCACACGACTACTATCGCGGAATATTTTGTCTGCCATGTTGGCCGCCCTGAATTAGTTCTCCCTCACGACCGCAACGCAGCGTTGGCGTCGTGCGACACCTTTCATTGTATTGACTATTGACTGAATCTGAACACAGAATAATGTCTAAACTTGATTTACCGTTTTATAATCTTAGTTTGTGCTAAAATATCATGTAACAAGTTGTAGTGTAAGTGAAATAATGTCCTTGTTTACGTGAAAGTGAAAGAGAACAGCCCGTCGAGTGCTACGCGGCCATTTTACTTGCAATGCGGCAACGGTGTACGATCCGCCATTGGAAACGGCTAGTGTCTTTCTCTGGGTGTAATATTTGTATTTTTCCGTGTGCTTCGGCGTAATAGTGCCCGTTAGCCATGTGTGACGAAAGTGTAGTGCGGACCTCGGTGTAGTTAAACACACGGCATTCGTGTGTTTTGAATGATGTGCAAAAGATGGAAATCGAAGTGAAGCAGCGGAATCATCAGAGGAACAGGCGACGGGAGCGGGCCCAGCGTATGCAAGCGCAGCGTGAGAGCAAAGTCAAGGATGGGGACAGCGGCGAGGATGACTCTCCGGGGCGGGAGAAGCCGCCTCGCCCTCCCGCGCGGAGAAAAAAGTCGCGGGAGCCCCTCGGTGAGGAAGACCTCATCGACGGCTTCGCCATAATGGCCTTCCGCACCTACGAAGACCTAGAGGTACGTACGTCGCTCGTCGCTGCCGCATACCAAACACTTGCGAAGAAAACACTGCCCCCATTATATCGTAGCGAGATTTATAAGTGTTATGTTTACATTATTTGTTGGGACAGCATCCACGATAGAATCGTGCTTCGTTGCCTTCCTGTGTTGTTGTTTATCTTGTATCACCTTATAATGTAACTGTATCTTGCGGCTGAGTGCATGACCCTTGTTGCCTTACGGTTTCACGTAATTAAAAATTCCGTGAGCGGCAATTATTCATGGCAGATACACATTCACATTGCAATTGGATATCCTCTGCACGCATTATTACCATGCGCGGCCCATACGTCAGTTGTCTTATTACAATAAACACTGCATCGTAATCGGTTTCGTCGTCTGAAAGTGCATTGACCTATTGAATGAACCCATCGCGACTGTAGCTAGATATTCCTAGAAATGGTTTTATAGGCGTTTAGGTTTGTTACCGGCGATAGGACTGGGATAGATCAAGCAATATCCTGGGATATGATTGCTGGCGACGTAGGTATTTTGTCGTTGGTAAGCTTCATTCATCATTTAAATTAATAGATGGTTCAGCATCTATATAAAGTAAGGTCGTGAGAACGCAGTTAGGTAGGTGGGTATTTTAGGCAGTTATTTTCAAACCCAATTAATTTATCCTAAAACTTCCCTAGTTCCTACACTCGCTCGAATGTAGAAAGGCATGTTTTGCAGTACGGCAGTACCTAATGGTATGATTTAAAGACCAAAACGAACGCGAGACAACATACCATACATACATGAATGATATGCAGGTAGTTTTGTGCGTGAGTGCACATGAGTGTCTATAACAGCAGCTGATGACAGGGGCGACGGCTGAGGGGGAGGGGTGGAGTACCTACTTCGCCGAGAGCGGGTGAGGTGCAACCGCGGTCTCCCGCAAAGTATAAATTTGGACTAAGTGGCTTTCGCTCGTTTGCGCTCATTTGTCGTGCTACCTATCCCACAGGGCAATGTTGTTTGATGTCTCGTACAGTCAGTCACGATTTGTCCTGTTACTTTTCCAGACTTTCTACTTTTCGTGCTCCATATAGACAACGATCACACTGGGTGCATTGGTTGGGGTTAACTATTGAGTTCCTGTAAGAAAATACTTAATATATATGTTGTAGATCTTGTGAACTATAATGATGGGAATACGAAGGTTATGTATAGATTCCTTTGTATGATCTTTAACGTTAATCTTGTCATAGATATTGAAGGGCATATCTATGACAAGATAAACGTTAGAACCTACATGAAAGTTCCGCACTATCATTCCGAATTATTATTATAGCGACAGTACCTATTGCCGTTTGTGGCTCGTTGGAGCGGCGCAAGCGCATACCTATTATCGTATCGCTGACGAACAGGTTCCATTGCCCCGATTTAATTCACCACACGCGGCGTGGCGTGCAACGCTTACGAAATTCCTACCGACAATAGAGACAATTTTAAAGGAACAAACTTGCCGAATTAAACATTGTCTATACTTCATGAAGTTACAACATAATCCTCCACGTTACAAAGAAAAGTTGGCACACAACAGCTGTGAATATCACCCGCCTTCTGTGTACGCTCATTACGCCCCGTCGCAATAAAAGCTGACCTATTGAAAAGCGCTTCCTGCCTCAGCATCTCAGGAATCAGTGCATTGAACTGCATCTTACAAAAAAGATAGTTAAAATAAACACAGTCGCGCGTGACCGCCTCATCCGAACGAGCAACAATACGGCTCAGCTTTCCCACGACACGCCTCCTGTGGCCAGTGAGCTGCGATACGACACTAGGTAGCGAATAGCGAGCAAGCCACCGACCGCACGGACGGCAGGCCGCAACGACCTACCGCATGCGCCCAGTGCCCACCTTGACATTAGCACAATTACCTGCCCCTAACCCTTAGTTTACCTACCCTAGATTGACGGGATTAACTGTGTATGACCGCTTTACCAGGTACCCAGGCAGATTGTAGAGAATGTTATGAATATATGTAAATCTTAGTAGAAATAAATTTCTGAGAGCCTTATTACTTAAATATGACTTCCGGCCATGACTACGACATGATATAAAGAAGGAATCAATAAAACTAAATTAAAACTCGATAGACTGTACTGTACAACACGGTGTAAAATCTCCTCTTAAAATAATTCACCCGCTCTCCGGGAACATCGTCGTAAAAAAGCGAAACACGTTCAAAACTAATTTGAAAAGTTTGACAAGACCCGTCTACCTGATAAGCGGCCGAGAAAGATTGGACGCGCCATAGAGAAGTTAGGCGGGCGTAAAATAATGTAGACATCGGGATTTCGGCGAGGCGGCCTTGTGATCCGTCTCCTTAGCATTGGGGTGAGTTGATCTCGTTGAGAACGTGGATTTAGTAATTCAGCTCCGATTTCTACACTGCTGATGTGCTTATGTTTGATGGGCCAAAACTTTTTTATCAGCTTAAAAAGGGTACAAAACTATGCTGATCCATTTTATCGTTACACTTGGACAGGGAATTATCCAGCAAAATCTCGTGCTACCTCATAAATCCAAGAAATGTTTCTATTTATAACTCCGTCTCGTAACACGAAAGAAACCCGATGGGAGCAATCACAATTCTTATATACCGTGCGAAAGCAAATCCGAAAGAATAATCTTCTCCAAATTGCGTGAAACAAGATAATATCTGTGGTATAAAGAGGGGTAATATCGAAGGCAAAACACGTGTCGGATGCACTCGGCTGTAGCGATCGCGTATGCTATACGAAATCAATATCAGCCGCTTCACGAGGCGAGTCAGGAGCGGATAAGTCTCCTTTGTCCCCTCTCCTAGAACCATGTTTGCACGTCGTAAAACGCTCACCTCACCAAACCAATCTTGGTATTGACTTGTAAGTTGTAACTTCCACGATAGTATCTGCCTGCATCGTAACCAAAGAGTCTTATTTATTACTTCAAACACCTTGTAAATCATGGGAAGATAGCCTCCCAGAAAAAATATAACTATCGGCAGCGATTAACCAATATATTCTTGACTATACGAGTAAATATTTGTAGCGACATCAATGTTAATCATTTGATAACAATCATAAAACCTTGCTTGTATTATAATTTCTTACGATAATGTTTAACTATCACGTAAATTACAGCAGCAGTAAGTAATTCAATAATAGTTTCTCTTAACTAATACTCGAACGCGTAATGTCTGCTATTAGTCGACGTCCGCTTTATAGCTCTATAAATTTCACAACTATGTAGGTAAAAGCAGTTAGCGCGTTGTTGCACCGTCGCGTCGCGGACCTAAAATACAACTGGCAAATGACGATCTCTCCGTCAGCCGCGACTAGTTGCTAGTATCCCTCATGCTTCCCAGAGAGTCATCCGATCTCTCCGTCAGCCGCGACTAGTTGCTAGTATCCCTCATGCTTCCCAGAGAGTCATCGATTTTAATCGCTAGCTGAATCTTTGAACGTCTTGGTTTCTTTGTCGATGTATGCTGTCGAATTGTATTGATGTCCAGTCATTAGTAGTAGATGACGTACGACTTTGATAGTAGAACTGGAAAATTACAATTTTATAACAGTCTGACGTGTTTAGGATTTGCCGGAAGTTAGTTTAGAAAATTGCCAATGGACGATGCTATTAAAATATACGTCGTACTATTTATTTATTTTTTAGGGTTCCGTACCCAACGGGTAAGAACGGAACCCTATTACTAAGACTTCGCTGTCCGTCCGTCCGTCCGTCCGTCTGTCTGTCACCAGGCTGTATCTCAAGAACCTAGCTAGCTAGAGAGTTGAAATTTTCACAGATTATGTATTTCTGTTGCCGCTATAACAACAAATACTAAAAAACAGGATAAAAGAAATATTTAAGGGGGCTCCCATACAACAATTCTTTCAATACCACATACAAACTTATGGATGCACCTGGTTACGTACATGGAGTGTGAAAGTAACCGCACCAATAACTTTGTAAACAATATTTTGCTGTGTAAAATCCAAACTATTCACTCCACACCATCGCTTCCATTGAACGGTGGTACGGAACCCTTCGTGCGCGATTTAGACTCGCACTTGACCGTTTTTTTTTTTTAAATTTAGCCTATTTTAAGAAACTGGATATTTCGAGTAATAGATGTCTCGCTACTTTTTAGGGTTCCGTACCCGAAGGGTTCCAAACGGGACCCTATTACTAAGACTCCGCTGTCCGTCCGTCCGTCTGTCACCAGGCTGTATCTCACGAACCGTGATAGTTAGACAGTTGAAATTTCCACAGATGATGTATTTATGTTGCCGTTATAACAACAAATACTAAAAAACAGGATAAAAGAAATATTTAAGGGGGCTCCCATACAACAATTCTTTCAATACCACATACAAACTTATGGATGCACCTGGTTACGTACATGGAGTGTGAAAGTAACCGCACCAATAACTTTGTAAACAATATTTTGCTGTGAAAAATCCAAACTATTCACTCCACGCCATCGCTTCCATTGAACGGTGGTACGGAACCCTTCGTGCGCGATTTAGACTCGCACTTGACCGGTTTTTTAATAATGTTTAAAATAGCACCCCCCGTGACGTCGCTTGTTAAAAATAAAACCGGTCATGTGCGAGTAGGACATCGGACACGCACATGAATGGTTTCATAGCATTTATTTGTTCACAGAAAAACAACCTATTTAATTTTTAATAATAAAAATTAAATACAAAATTAAATACTAGGTAGGACTACATTCAAGGCCTTACATCGAAACATTGAAAAATAGTTTTATGTATTTAAGATGTAAGTATTAAACTATGTAATCAGGTTAACGAAACTCTTTGCTCATATTTTTAACATAAAAAACTTAATATTATTTATGATAATTCGAATGAGCAATTATTAATCATATAATGACAAGTAACTAATCATTAAACCCAATACCTGCAATTAAAAATCTTTTCCGATAAGATTGGGAGAGTCCATTTTTCACCGATAAACAAATGAAACAAAATGGCTAAGAAACTGGTAATACCAATAATACCAATAATTTCTACTATGGGTACTTTTTTAATTCTTGAAAATCGGTATGTTTCATTATTTGTTGTTGTTGCGGCATTCTGTGAAAATTTGAGCTCTCTACCTATTTCGGTTGATCCGATAGAGCCTGGTGACGGACAGACGGACAGACAGACGGACAGTGGAGGCTTAGTAATAGGGTCCCGTTTGGCACCCTTCGGGTACGGAACCCTAAAAAAGTATGGTTACTTGCGGATGGTTGTTCAAATGTCAATATAGAATATTAGGAATACAAAAAAATATTCCAGAAAATTTTGAAAAAGACCAATATACCATATAATAAATAAAATACCACCATAAAATAATGGACACACTTTCTACTAATGATAAGTGATTAGACTAGAGAACCTACATACATGTTTCATGTCAATATTGGCACGTGAAGCTATTAATCACCGGCTCTACGCAAACATACCACGCAAATGCTTTGTGCTTAACTTAGATATCTTTATCCCGCGTATCAAAACTCCCTCCGCGACCTGCCTCCTAGCTCACTATATTACATTTCTTCGAGGCAAATTGCAAACTAACTTCGATAAAGCTCGCAACTCCGCCGAGGTGCGCGCTTAGTAAGTAATAGAAAAGAGTTTTAAATAATTCAATGCCCAGTGAGTGTAATATGCGGCTAACTTTCCCGCTGAAGTGGGTGGTGCAACTACTGCAAGTGAGCAGGAACCGGGACTGACATGAAAATGCACGAAATGCGGAGAATCCCCCAAGCCGCGTTGAGCTGCAGCAGGACCACGTTTAAAGGTTACTCGGATGTTGCGCTTTAGAAATAAAGTTTTAGAATAAGCTCATTACTTTTCAAAACCTCGGTTATTGGGGCATGTCACGCCGATTCATCGATGATGAAATAATTTCTTAAACATTAATTTCTTATTTATTTATAGATCAGGCAATTAGATCAATTGGTGTTCATAATCATTATTAGCCGACAGTCGCCAAATTGTGCGTAAACGTTATAGCCGATGTAACTTATAATCGTGGTATTACTGCACTTCGCCGCTGCAACTTATGCTGCAAGTATCCGAGAGTAGAGCGGAACCACTGCACTTGCTCCGAGAATATTCGAGATAAATTGCACCTTGTACGAGAAACAACTTTTGTTTGCATTTTATTTTTCGATATGCTCTTTGAAATGTCTTCTTGGGAATCGATACCTCATCTTCGATTCTACAATATTGCAGACTACTTGTTCTGAGGCAGACAGGCACGTCTTGTCAGCACTCGGCAACCGATAATTATAACATAAATGTAACCTAAGACTATAATATTTAATGGTTAATTTGTCGCTGTTGCTGATAATTATTATCAAATGTAAATGCTGGTAAAGTCTGTAATAAACCTTAGTTTAAATCCGTTCTGCCAACTAGGCACAATGAAACAGATTAACAAGCCAAAACAAAGACCCAAAGACCTGACATTTGTAACACTGCAAGTACCTAGCTTTAGCCAAAGCTCTTCACTCCAGCGTACAAGTAAATTTGCCAACCATTTTCATCGCATTCCTCTTGCAGTGTTTTCTCTGCGTCTGCACCGTCGCTCGTGCTCAGCTGCCGTCAGATTCTCTGCCGCTTAGCGAGTCAGTGCATCTGGCAGGATACCCGTGTTTGCTCGAGGTAGATTTTCGTTGCTATCTCGAGCGGCGATGTTGCGGAGAGGTCTTGCGGGATTAGTGCGCGCGTGCTGTAGATAGGACTGGAAATTGTGATAAATTGTCTTCTCAATTTTGTCAAGTTTTGTAATAAAAATGCATAATGCATAAATCTACCGTCTTCCTGTGATTTTACCTGTATGATATTATAATGCAGGGTCTTAATGACATATTAAATTAGTATGGGGCGGGTAAGTAATAAAAGAGTATTGGATAACAAATACACTCACAATCATAAACAACACGTATTGTTTACAATTTATTTACCTTCTTTAATAATACCTCAGTTAAGATGCACGGTCTTCAAAGCATGCAATAAATTCATACACGGTCGTAATAGTGGGCGAACAGAAATCGATTGTTTACTTCCACCTCTTTAGCTTGCGCGTACTCGCACATTCTCCAGTGTGTATAAAATAAAGTACAGTGTTTATTACACAATCCTCGCTTAACCATAATAAAACCACTGCTCGATATTTTAGTGCTCGCTCTACATACAATGTGGCTACTTTATAATTTATCGCCGTATAGTTTCGGCGAGTGTTTCACAACCGAGGGAATCGAGAGCGGCTTATAAACATAAACATTTATATACAGGCACATTCATTGCTCCTGGCCCCACACTAGGATACCCCTGTGTCGTGGGAACCAGAAACAGCGACGTCACACACACACAAACGTCCAAGACTTGGGGTCCTTTCTACTTTATCGCCAGCCGAGGATCGAATCTGGCTTTCCAGATGCGATGAGCATGCTTAGAAGCCCCTCCCTTACCGAACCCTGCCGGCAAACGGCACACACTTTACTGTTATCGTGTTGAAATCACATTGAATTTAATAAAAGCTTTGAAAGTAGAGTTGAAGATTCCCATTTTCCCTAATTTGCCGAGGGCACTCTAGCGAGGGGCGACGGCTTTGTTTATGATGGCCAGAAATGCTAATAAAATGTATTGCAATCTCTTATGGTTGATGATTCATTATTTCCAAAAATGAAAATGAAATTTATTGACCAAAATAAATTTACAATTGAAAGATAAATTGGCACTTTAGACTAAGTTGAAAACCCTCTCTTTGAAGGCCCAGTCGCCTCTGCCTTTAGACACTATTAAATTTGTATGTAATAATGACTTAAGTTGAACCCTGTATCAGTGATGCAGCTATTTTTACAAAGAATTTCATGGGAAGGTTTTTCTATTGGAAGAAAATAAATCCTAAATACCTCCTTGTCATATGAAGTGAAGCCTCTCGACCTCAAGGGATCCCATATAATTGAAACATTTTATGTCTCGCCCACTTGATAATAGCGTATTGCTTCGTAACACTCGAACAAACAAACGAAGCAACCTTCGTAATAATAGTGAAGATAGACCGGTTGAGAGCACTCGACGTAAGCTGTGTCAAGTGGAAGAATCGATGTTAGACAACGCCGCGGATGTCAGGGACATTCTCACTCCACTTCACTGAAGGGAGGATTCGCGGCGTATCGCGACCATCGCCGCGATAAATGCACCCTCGCGAGCCCTCGCGGATTGCCTTCGCTGTCTAATGAATGGTGTTGATGCAGCTTCCACGAATATAACGTAGATGGCTCTGTCCAACTTGAATGGGTTTATTTTTTGGATATTTTCTTTATCGGATGATGATAGTAATAATGCTAATAAAGTAAAAATAGGTGTTAGGATTATTTTGACTTAAGCTCGTGACATGGAGCTACGATCAAAAGTTCCATATTGTCTAGGGAGAATTTAATAATTCTGTCATCGCTCATCAGTCATCACATCACAGTGATGCGGCCAATCGAGATAACACTTCGTACAATTCGTTGCACACCTCTTATCGGCTATTGATTTCGTTGCACTACTACTGTGACTAATCTGTGGATATTACATGCTATTGTAATTGGTCGAGCGATTCTAGAGTAATACCTACATTACCTTAGTGTATCAGTTTTAATAATACGTGTCAGCAAAGCCCGGTCGAGTTGCCTTATCAAAATGCGAGTCGCCACTCGGGCGCAGTCCGGCTATCGGCTTACTTTCATTGTTGTTTGGAAAGCGGCGTCGTTGTAAGCTCTTGGCTAACCTATACTCATTAGCCTTCACATATAAAAGCTGCCTCGACTGTATGGGAATAATAACCTCGGCAGGCCATTTGTTTCTTCGACTTCTGTAGCTCTCGTTCCATTAAATTATACACAGTAAAGTTATGGTCAATATTACTGACAACGCTGGCGACTTCATCAGGTGACAGCGATTGTGCAAATCGTCATAAAGATCGTGATTTGATTACTGTGCCGCAAAGTGGTTCGCACTGTTACGCCATTCATAAGAGAACAGGTCTTGCCGAGATGGATATTAGCGTGAATTAGCACCCTAAGCACGACATAATATAAACATTCGTAGCACATTACTCCATTATCGCTAAACATACACGTCAAGTCGGAGCAAATGTTTGCTTAGAAGTTAGTAGTAGGTCAAGCTAGACTGGGAACGGGTAGGTGGGTGAGCTCCCATCCCGCCGGAAAGCGGACGGCTCCGGGACAAGATAAATAGTTTCGAGAGACCCGATTGATTGATGATACCAATGATATCTGCTGTATTAGTGCTAGATATTAGACAACGATTTGTTTACTAACGATTATGTTGGGTATTTATAGAGCGATTCATTATCTTGTTCGCCAACGGCTCTGGGTCACTATTGCTCGACAAGAAAACTAATCTGTTTATTGACTCTTCATTTCATCGTAGTCTACAATGTTGTGACATTGTTATTGTAAGTTCGATGTCTTACAAAAAGTAGTAGGTAGGTGTTTTTTGTTGATGCTATTGTAAAGCAATTCGTATATTTTTAAGCACTAACAATTTATTTTATGTCAAAAAAATATAGAAAACACATACCTAATGACATTTATGAGTATTTCTTCGATGTCACTAATAAATATACTCCAAAAAAATATTCCTGTTCAACACTTGTTTAAAGACCAAAACGTATGGTATTTGACGTTTGTTTTGAGGTTAAACTATGTTTAATATTTTATAGCAACACGGAGAGCATTTGTTTAATCTGTAGGTAAAATGTTTGTTATTTTTGATATGAAATCAGCGTTAAAAACATAGTTCATAGTTTACATGTTATAATTACCTAACGAAAGACTTAGCATCAAATATGCTGTCCGCTCTACATGTTAATGTCTAGATCAAATACTTGTGTATTCATTATGCTCCCTCCTTCCAAAAGTTATTTGAGATTCTACTGATATAATGTATTATTTTCTTCAGCTATGTATAATTGCTAAATGTCTCAAATCATTCCATAAGCTTTTCTACATACATTGCTTGTGATTCTCAACAGCGCTCTCAATCTACGGGGTAATATCCCTCATTTAACATTGCTTAATTATTATAAATTAAAAAGTACCAGCTAATGAGGAACCGGTGCTAAATTAAAAATATTTCCCACGGTCCACCATATGATCGGTATCTTTTTATTTAGGAAGTCCAGGAAGCTTTAATATTGCCGTATTCATTTCTGAATAAAAATATACTATTAAACAATTCGCTACCAACTGCAGTGATAACATCGTCGCTATAAACGCTACAACTTTAATAACTAGCAGTTATTTTCGAGTAGAAAGTATTTTAGTAACCTATTAAAACAGCGTTTCAACAGCAAACACAGGAAACCGAGACCGTTGGCCGTTTAGTGGCGATCGTAAAGTGTCGGTTTTTAACTACAAATTAGCCATTAGTCGGAGTCACGAGTTTATTCAATCAA
Organism: Argyresthia goedartella; assembly: GCA_949825045.1. Taxonomy (NCBI): domain Eukaryota; kingdom Metazoa; phylum Arthropoda; class Insecta; order Lepidoptera; family Argyresthiidae; genus Argyresthia; species Argyresthia goedartella. The sequence goes on along the minus strand of OX463812.1, from coordinate 24,236,615 downwards.
TATTCCTGGCGCGAAGCTACCCGCCTGCCCGCCTGGGAATTAGTACCGGGAATGTTAATACGGCCCCATTTACGACTGCTGCAAGCAAACTAGCTTTTAATTCCTATAATTGCGAATATCGCGTTTATCGATCACGATTATTCTTGGAGTATTGTATTGTACGACACACTTGTTGGACTGCTGATTGAAGTTTGGTCCTCGTTGGCAATCACTAGTTTAATTTAAAATTGCAAGCTAAAAAGGTTCACTGTACCTATCAGTGTATTTAATGTATCTATTGAGTACATCAATCAACAAACAAGTACTGATTATCTGTAACAATTAGCCTCTCATTGTATTGAGCGTGTGTATAATTATTACGATGGCTGGATCCTTATCTGTGACACTTGATTAGTGGAGTTGACTCATTCATAACTAAAACAGTCCCTAATCGTGATAACATCAGATAGTTTAGCCTGTTTACGCCTCGTCACGAATCCAAAGCGAAGGTCCATCACCGTGTCCGTATGCGTCCGCAACACCTCGCAACCCCTGAGTCTGAAAAGACCCTCGAGAGCGGGAAGTTTTACGGCCAAAAAAAAGAGACAATCCTGAATCAATATACAAGTGAAAGGTTGCTACTTGACGTCTGAAAGGAAGGTTTTACTTGATCGTTGTCATATTTCGGCGGCTGTCTCGCGCACGTCTGGGGGCTTGCCGCGGGGGCGGGGCGGGGTGAGAGGGGGAGGGGGTGGAAGCACCCGCCGCCGACACGCAACGTCCGCCGCGACATCGTTTACAAACATTTCGATTACGTCCCTCATATTTGTTTCCACGCGCCACTACTTTAGCCGCTCAATTACATCGTTATTTGGCTGTCGTCGTTTCCTTCGCCCGAAGTTTTTTTCTATTTTCGTTGGAGTTGTGTAAGCATTTTTATTGGGTGAACTGGTTTAGTGTTCCGTCACTGGTGCGTTACAAAGTTTTCCTCTTCAATGAAAGAACTTCGAGGACTGATAGTGAAATTGTTTTCTAAGCTTTGTATCCTTGAGAGTTTACACGTATTCAAGACACGCATGCAACAGCACCCTGGTTTGAAATAGTAGATACCCAGTTAACGTATCTGTAGATTTTTTAATGTTCACTTGGGTATGTTTTACCTGAAATACATTTATCGTCATAATATATTCGGAAGAATCTATTATTGATGTTCATCCACACAAAAAAAACCTACCCAACTGTTTCTTTGTTATTTTTTTCTGTTTATTTTTTGTACCGCACTGTTTGTTACCCTAAGCATTATGAACAACTTTTTCAATGACTTTTTCACTCTACAATGTTGGCCTTTCAGTATTTTTTATATTGTATTGTGTTCAGTAATAAACGTTTTGTAGTAATACTTACACAGTTAACCAACAGCTTTTGTTAGAAGCTTACTATCTAATATTATTCTGCTTGCCGGAGTCCGCAAACCAAAAAGTAGGTAATTTTATGGACGTTAGATAATTAAATCCCTAATAATGATCGTAGTGTTTTACAAATAAATATGTAGTTGGTAATATGAGCTTAGGACTAAAAAAAATTGAAAAGCAAAATCTGCGAGCAGTAGAAATTAAAATTACCTTCACAGGAATTTTTTATACGTAAACATTTATAGGTAAAACCCAGCTTTTGCGGAATTGCAGTAATTTCTGTTCCCGTGTTCGTTAATTATGACACCTCTCATCACATTTAATTAGTAGTTGTAAAGTGAGCATGTTATTTCTGTCTGCCATGCTGGCGATGCCCGGCCCGGTGTCGGGCGCTGATTACTTCCCGTTGCGATTAGGGTTCTTGTGTGTCGATTAAACGAGCAAGTGATTGCATGGAATAATGGTCCCATCTACTAATGCAATATTCTTTCGGGGAATGGCGTTGGTCGTACAAAATAAGTCAATTTTACTATAAGGAGTGTTTGGTTCGGATTTTATGCCGGTAAAGAGCTAAGTTTCAAGCGCAATATAGTACCGATAATTAATTCAACTTAGCATACCTGGTGGTGTCCCACTGATGGACAAAGATCGCTCGGCCTGGTTCATATCTTCTCTCTCTAGTCTATATTAACGACCCGAATGGCCGAGTCGGCAGTGACCCTGCCTACGAAGCCAACGGTCACGGGTTCGAGTCCCGGTGGGGGCAATATTTGTTTGATGAGAACGGATGTTTGTATCCTAGTCATGGTTGTTTATCTATCTAAGTATAATATATATATATATATAATATATATACATATATCTATCTAAGTATAGTATGTGTATCGTTGTGTAGTACCCAAGATACAGGGAATCCTAGTTTGGGGCTAGATCAATGTGTGTAAATAGTGTCCAATGTATTATTATTATTATTATTTCTGGCATCCCGAGCTTGCTCCATACAGAGTAAGTACTACAGATAACAGAATAAAACTAAGATGTCGTTCTTAAAATAATTATGAAACAGAGGATTATCCTTCTGACGGCTTCAAAGAATGCCTCCACAATGCGTCCGAGGTCTCGGCAAGTTGTCGTGCGATTTTCGTAATCGCCGGCGACTGTTATTGTCGTAACTTGGTAATGTTATTGCACTTGTTGTCACTGCAGGCGTCGTTTACACGCTCAGGACATGACATTAATTGTAAATTATTTCAGCGTGGACGTAATGCATGATGTGTTCTCCAAGTTGCTTTTAAAGAAAACCCAATACAATATGATAAGAATAATGTTTTACAAGTCAAATAACCATTCGCCCGAAATCGGACATCCTCATATCGTGTTTACGATCTACAATACTTTCTGGACGTAGGTACGTACTCTCTCGATTGTTAAAACAATAGAAAATGATCGTTTAAGAAATACCTACCGTTTTTTTACCTACCGTTTCAAGTTTGGACACCGGCTTGATCGAATCAAATCTAAGTTCGAGTAAAAGTGTATCTTATTACACCGCACGATCAATTAGTTTATACAAGACTTGGCATTTTTGACGTGAATAGCGCGAAAGTCTATTTCAAATTGATGTCTATGATCAGCCTGAGACTGCCGGGCCTCACCGTAATGACTTAATTAAAGAGCTGCCACGCCGCTGGTTATTAGACAACGTTCCCGCAAATTGAAGCCGAGATTGCATACCCGTATCGATGTCGGTGTGCCGAAATATGTAAAACAAAATGCATTTTGTCAAGCAACGGCATAACACCGTCGATCGGTTCCCAAATTAAGCTAGGCCGCAGATGCTGCCAAAATGCCAGCATAATTAATGTCGTGACCATAACTAATAAATTTTTTTGATAAAAAAATTAATGATGAAGGCGTTGCGTTTTGTGGTTATGGGCCGGCAACGACAAATGGTAAAATACGTATTACAAAAGGGATAATAAAGGGGTTTGAGTCTTAAGATGGGAGCCTGGCCTAGTGGTTACCATGTTTTTTTGGGAACGGGGACTTATTCGAAACAGCGGCACACGATGTAACATAAGTATATCAATAGAGTATCTAAAGACGAACCAAAAATGTTATCTATACTTAAAAAAATAAATTGATGTACGTTAGTCTTACTAAAGCTCTAAAATGGCCCTGATGATTAGTTGTATAATTCCTATTTGGTTTTATTCTCCTCAGTCCAGAGGAGGTTTAAAAAAAATAATACGAAAAACGCAAAGAAACAGCCAAAAAATCGAAACATATTTTGTATGGTAAGTTTAGCCTCTTTCGCTAGATGGCGTTGGTAGCCTCCTTTGTCGTTGATTAATTTAATTTAGTACATTCAACCTCTTTGTTGGTTGCGGAACTTATGTTTGACAGTGCTATGCATAAAGTTTGTAAGTAAAGAGTTTCGTTAATCTAAGGTCTGATGCATATTATGAGGGTGCCTCTAAAATGATAAACGAATAGTTTTATGACAGGGAACTATGAGAATACGAAAAACGCGTTGCGAGGCCGCGCCATGGGCAGCTAATGTGTAATAAAGTGCTAAAGCGTGAGTTTCGGGATACTTCATGTTTTTTAAACATGGAGTATCCCGACATTATAATGTTTGTGGTACAAACTTTTCTACGACTGTCTCCGTGGTCTAATGGTTAGAAGCTTTGGGCTCGGGCTACCCGGAGGACGTGGATTTGATACCTACGGGGGCACCTAGTGAAAAAGTCACTTTGTGCGGTTAAGACATTGCAGGCTAAATCACGTGAGTGTCTCTGAAAATAAAGATGATTCCGAGTTTAAGAAGGCACGTTAAGCCGTTGGTCCCTGCTATTATCTCTGGTGGTAGTGGTTGTTACACAAAAACCACGTTAGAGGCCGTAAGGCGGTTTCAAACCTCTGACACCAGGGCTTGCTCCCACACTATAAGAAGAAAAACACTTTCTGAACTTTATCTTTCTTCCAGTATATGGGTGAAAAGGTCTCGAGGGATAAATCGATCACCCGACCAAGACTCATAAATAATAAAAATACATTCAGTATAAGAAAAAAATACAGGTATACTTATTACGATTATGTATAAGAGGGAATTATAGAAATACGAACATACAAAGGAACAAACATACAGAAAAAAGTAAATAAAATTATAATAATATCTCAGTTTTATTAATTTTATGCATATACTAGGGTGGTTTGATAATTCTCTTGGCTCCAGTATATGAATAATGCGGCTTCAAATTGCCGGACTAAGACCGTATTGCAGCAATCAGACTTTTGTCAGCGGCTAAATGTAGTATAAACACAACTTATGAGTACAACACGGTCATGTTACGTAGTCAAGCGCTGCAAGGTTGTTGCCTATCAGCCAGGTTCCTACTCAAAATGCCGCACTGTATTTATATTGCATTTAAACTCCATGTTAAAAGTCTGTTGCAAGTCGGACTTAGTGTGCGTCACTGCAAGGGCGCTATGTAAAACAATAACAAAACTCACTTATATAAGAATATTACTCTCATAAACCGAGAAACTTATCAAACCACCAAGTAATATGCCTTTAATTATCTTTATTCGCTTTTATCACTCGGTGAAATTTACTCCGAAACAAATTTGACTCAACTCAATCACTTCGAATAACCTTTTTTTTATTTACTCTCAAAAGTTCTTCCACACATCAACCTATACAAACCATCGTCAGTCAATTCTACTTGTAGTATCGTATATCCTTTTAAACGAAAATTATTGAGTAAAACTACAGAAATTCTTCCACAGCGTCTAAACTACCTCCACCGTTTTTAGTAATTGAATATCCTTTTTAACGATAATTATTTAGTAAACTTTTAGAAAAGAACACGTTTTTTTTGTCTTTAACACGGCTTATCAGCTTTTTTTTTAACTACTATCAAACATTCTTCCACTACTATTCTCTTAGAACCAAACAAGTTTGTTTTTACTTCTTCATTACTAATTAACTTTTTTTTCAACCACTATCAAAAATTCTTCTACCACTAACCTCTACGAACCTTCCTAGAAATCAATTCTACTTTTTGAAGTATCGTATATTCTTTTGAACGAGAATTATTCAGTAAAAAAGACGCTCAAACACTTTTCTCTTGACTGTATTACATCTAATCAACTATTTTTTCTTACTTCTATAAAAAAATCTTCCACTTCGAACCTCTACGAACCTTCCTCAGTCGATTCTACTGTTTATAGTAATTGTAGACACTTTCAATTGAACATTAATCAGCGAATTTCACTACGAAACAAATTTGACTCAACTCATTCACTTCTAATTAACTTTTTTCCCCTCCTTGCCCGTGGTCCACCTAATCTGTTCACCTGGGTGGACCACGGGAAGTTTGTTAAAAGGCAAGAAACGAAACCGACAATAACGGCATCAAAACAAAATGACCACAAATCACGGGTCGGTGACAAGTTTTGATCTTGATACGCACGTGTTTCCCAAAACTGCCTAATAATATTGGATCTCTCTGTTCCACTCATCAATAACGCACTTAATGCTCTCTTTCACCAAATGCAACTACTACCAAAAATTCTTCCACTGCAAACCTCTAAGAACTTTCCTCGAATCAGTTCTACCGTTTGTAGTAATCGTTTATCCTTTTGAACAAGAGTTTTAACTGAATAAAAATTACGCCCAAACGAGTTTTTCTTCACTTATAATTAAATATTTTTTAATACTATCAAAAATTCCACTACTTTCATCTACAAACCTTCCTCTGTCAATACTATCGTTTGTAGTAATCGATTATCCTTTTTAACGAGAATTATTCAGTGAAAATGACGCCCAAACACGTATTTCTTGACATTATTACTTATGATAATGTCCTCCTCGCCGGAGCCGACGACAGCGACCGCTGCTGTCTCCTTTCATATGCTCTATCGTGGCTGGTGAATCCGAATTTGCCCAATGCCCTGTTGCATTGGACACAGTGCAGTTGCCCAGAATCATTGTAGTTGTAAGTTAGGTGTGTTAGGGCAAGATTTCCTTGTCTGACGTTTCTCTTCTAGCTCTGCCTGTCGTTTTCTCGAATTCGTCAAGACCTTCATGTACAGCATTCTGGCCTAGCTTGAGCAAGTTGCTCCCATTTATCAGGTGGTATGCTGTGTAGGAGCACATCCTTGTAGCGCAGGTACTGCCCGCCTGGGTTCCGTTTCCCGTTGGTCAGTTCTGAATAGAACACAGCTTTTGGCAGTCTACAGTCATTCATACGCGCTACATGTCCAATCCACTCTTTTCACTAATAATCAGTGGTCAGAAAATCTTGGAGCGCAATGAAAGCAAAAGTATGGACATGACCTTTTAGTGAAACTCAATTTCCGGAACTTCACTTTTTTAATTAGTATTTTTTATTATTGTTTACTTACTTATAAATTAAACAGAGTTGTAGGTATTGTATGTTTATATAGTTATAATTTTAATACATTTACATAGTTCAGTTCACTGCGAAGTGGGTCATTCCTTTAGATTTAAATTGGGCAATCGTGGGAAATTTTATTTTGACTAACGGAAATTGTTTCACTACTATTCAATACATATCTACAAATCTTTCGAAAATCACAAAAAATAACGTTTTTCCAAAGTCGGGTGTTCAGTTCTCAGCTGCCTTAAAAGGTAACAGGAGGTTGAATATGATTTTCCTGGTGCCGGGCCCATGGGAAGTACCAAATAACACATGACATGATCATAAACATAAATATTTACATAGAGGCACATTTGCTTCTGGCGCGACACTGGGGGGAACCTGAGTCGTGGGAACCAGAAACAGCGACGTCACACACACATGTAAACATCCAAGGCCTGTTTTGTTTTCTTTGTCCCCAGCCGGGGTTCGAACCCGGGACCTCTCGCATGGTAGGCAGAGCCACTACCACAGCGCCACGGAGGTGGTCGTTGTAGCATCTGAGTTATCTTTCCATGTCAACAATTGCAATAATGGCCAATGATTTTATAACTGCCTTCTAAATAGCTGTCAATAAAAATATAAACGAAATAAATTCGAGACCCTGATGGATTTTAGCTCGAACCAGAATAAGGATATTTGATACAATGCCATATCGATTTAAATCATAATCAATTCTTCTGTCTCCATATACATCAATAAAAAAAACATTCTTTTTTATATGCTCGCCATAATTTTCGCTTTTTGTTTGTTGTACTTGATATGGCCCCAAAGATATCTGTAGTAATTGGTTGGTTGAAATTATTTTCAATGACCAGTTCACTCAAAATATTTGGGATGTCCTGTCTTAATTTGATTTCATTGATAAATTCCGTGGCAAGTAAACCTTTTACCTAATGCATTTATTAGAGCACAACCGATTCCTACCTCCTTATTAAAATGGGGTGCGACAATATTGACAAATTGTGACCTGAGTTGACGAATCTGGTTTTTTAAACGACCATGACCTACCCAACGACACTATACTACCTTTCGAGAGTCAATCGCCTGTTGCGTAGTGAGTTGGCGCTCATTTTCTTCTTTTGTTGCAGGCATGTAGCCCTTATACCCGAATCGGCTAAGCTTTTCTATGACATTTCGAAACCCACGGTCGAGAATGTAGACATCATCCATTAAAAAACAATCAAATGGGGTGTCCACATCCCCGGCAATGAATTCCTCCATAATAGTGGCATCAGATTTTGTTGCCTCACAGGGTCAAAAAGATTCGATAGTGTATCCATCCTGGGTAACAATTAAAAAGATATTGATTAAATGTCGATGCTTATGCATACTGTAACATTTGCTCTGGAAATCACTATTGTAACTTTTTTTAAATGTAGAAGTAAGTCCTGTCGAAAATTAATATATATTAATTCGAATATGAAAACAACAGGTTAGGAATTCCCAATAAAATTCGCCTTGATTTGACCCATAAATGTGATCGAATCGTAGATGTTTTGCAACAAATTCAGCAATTAAACATTTACGTGTTGTTTTCATTATGCGACTGAAGTACTGCGAAGTTACCTGAAAAATGCTGGAAAGTCTTTCATTTGATACTCCAGTGTGCAGTTTGGACAAGACAGCCGCCAACGTTACTTTAGTTCTTTTGAAAGATAATAAAAAAGATGTTTTTGCTAATATTAACAAGAAAACTGCTTTGCTGAAGCCAATGTAATAATATTTAAACATTCCTTCAGGTCATCTATAGTATCTAATATTTCAAAGTCTCAATATTGCAGCCCTTTTTTGTAACAATTTCAACATTTCTGCCCTTTGCCCACTACTAAAAGTATAATAAATATGGCCAGTCTGTAATTGAAAATCACAACCCACTCGTCACTTCCTAAATGTTGCTCACAAACTCGAGTTCCTGGAGGAATATGCTTTGTTCAGGTAATATCTTAAACCTCATTTTAATGTGGATTCTGCGGAGGTTGGGATGTTCACAATCTGCTATAATACTATTCATACAACTGTGAAATACGTAGGAATCCAGGAACTGGAAACGCACTAGGTTCCTGTGGCATGACTTGTTCTTGTGGAGTTGGGTTGGATGAATTAAAGGCACATAAAGTTCTTGAGCAATTCTTTGTGTCACGACAAATTGGTCAGGACGTAGCAAACAAGACCTACACATCCTGTCTTCAGCGCTAACCTGTAACAAATCAAGCAAACTGCTATTAAAAATACAAGTTAGGCACTCATTTCACCAATAAAACGTTTAATCAGAATACGACTCGTATTATTATTAAGGATACAATTTATTAACCGTCCTGTAGTATGGTAGCACATGTAATTGACTAGTTGTTATAACACTTAGAATTACTGCGACATAAGCGCATAACGCTGTGTAAGCATAGGCATCGATAGTATAAATGTATAGTATACTTGTATGGTTAATGAATAAAGGACTCTTTACTGCGACTACTTTCGATATTATTTCCTCAATTATCACAGCCCTTTCCTCGTCAAAAAGGTGAAGAGCGTAGTCTACGATGCACGGATCGAGAAGAATGTAGTATTCTGTGAGCAAGTATGATTTTGGGAAACGCCGCCGACCTCGTTTCTGCGGACCTTGAACAACATTTATTCCGCAAAATAATGTTTATACCCATTCCAGTAAACATGAGTCTAAAGCTTGGTTGTCATTTATTTTTTTGTCGTATTTGGAAAATCGAAATGATAACTTTCCTCAAAGCGGTTACATTACTATGAAAGGTATTGTATGTTTTTATCATAGAGTTGTTAAGTAAACGAAGATTATCGTTAATCTGAGCTTTGACAATTTATAATAATTAACATTTATTGAATTTTGTAATTTTAGGCCTCATTGCATTTTGAGTGTCTAAAGTTTAAACGAAATGGGTGGGGAATACAGGATTTTTAACATGGATTGTCTCGAAACCCTGGCGCTTAAGGACTTATATGTCATATAACATGTTTGTTCGTCTATAGATCCTCTATCGTTATAGGATTCATCGTGCGCCGCTATTTTGATAAAATTCTGAAATTTTCGAAAATTATACTTACCACTAGGCCAAAATGTTCATAAGTCATAAACCCAAGCACCTCTATTATACAACTATCAGGAACTAAAGTACTGTTTATGACTTGTCGTCATATAAAAAGATCTATACATGCAAACTATAAAAAAATACCAATGGAACTTTTAATGAAACTTTCACAGCTCATTTACCATACCCGCTTAATGACTGCTCTCAAATAGTTTTTGTACCTTAAATACTCCATAATGTCTGTAATCATTTAGCCCCGACGTGCTTCACAAGGCATGCCAGTTTTAATAATTGAATGAAATTGACTGCTTCAACCGTACTCTACTATTTTTTCCGTGGGACTGGTTACATAATGCGATAGCGGTAACCTGACGACGTCATTGACAATTGTTATAAACTCAATGAGTAATTCAGCGACTACATTGTCCATTTCCATATGGATTCATTGATAAACGTGTTAGAATGTGATCTGCGTTACTATAAGAAAGTTTGTTAGTGTAGAGTTTACACGATATCGCTTTCACAAAGATATTGAAAGAGTGTCCCACGCGTTTGGATGTTTGAAGTGGCTCATAATTCATACGACACTCATGGTAGGTCGTTGATGCCTGGTGTAGGAATGCCACACCGTGTTGTCTCAAGTTAACGCTCTCACCAAAATTCGTCACGCTTAGCGTCGAATAATCACAGCCGGAACGCTTTTTGTGCGCCTCTCAATTACATTTTCTTACTCGACTTGACCCTGACAAAAGCTTCAATGAAAAATTCTCTCTCTTCCATTAATTTTGTACATGTGAGTAAATCAATAGTAAAACTGCTAACAGCGTACTGGAGCAGCTAGGTAATAAAACTGTTGTCGTGGAAAAAATAGGTTCGCTAAACAATAGGCAGTAAGCCAGTAACAGAGCGTGACACGTGGATAATTCTCATGGTCTTTAAATAAATAGGATTAGCATTAAAATGTGAATACATAGCAATGAAATGATTATAGAGTTGTAACAGGGCGATAATGGAATTATTGTTGGTACTGTGGTGTGGTGGCATAATATGATTAATTTGTTGTCGGTGAAGCAATTACGGCAAATGACCGTTGTCGGCGCCGGCGGCGGCGGTGTCTGCGTGCGCTCGCGCCGCGCCCCGCCCCGCGCCGCCTCGCCGGCCGGTCCGCTTGAGGTGTGTGTGCGACTGCTTAGGTAGACGATTAACATTCGGCCCGAGTTATTGATCAATGCTAATCATCATGACAGCCTCTCCTGCTCGTAGACAGTTTGATAACTCTCCTGACACTAATGGCATTACCTGTTGCCTTGTCTTGTTAAGTGTTTGTTTTGGAAATGTCACGTTTCACGCTGGTAAACATGGTAACTTTCTCTTTTATTTATTTTGGCAGCCGCCACCCAGGAAGTACCAGTTGAGTAGATCGATTGAGTCATCATGTCTGTTTGAAAGCTGTTTAAAAACATCTCGCTTACATCCGTGGTCTCGCCGATAAAGATAACATTATGAATGTATGAGGCATTTGGAATTAAGCTGCGTCTTTCCCACGGAGAGCCGAGAGCACCCTCGTCGTCGCTGGCGGCAGAAAAATAGCTCATTCGATTTCTGCGAATCCGTGATAACTTTTTTATGAGACCGAAATGAATTGTATAAAATTCTTTTGTTGAAGTCGCACAAAGTTCCTTAGGGAATTTTGCGTTCGTCGCGTTTCATGAGAGATTTATTTCTACTGAAGTGTTGTTTGCTCTCGACATTTTCTTTTTGTTCCAAGTCGAGTTTATTTGAGATTATTTGTCTGGCTGTTAGCTTTGATTTAACGTGTTTATTGTTTGACAATGTTATGAAGTAGCTCGGTAAAAATTTATGATTAAGTTTGTTTAAGGTAATTCCTGATTTTCAAATCATTTAAATATCTTGAGATTTGTTTAACCTATGTATTTGGTCTTAATTTTCAATCAGCCTTATTTTACTCTGCCTGTCACCAGAAATACAATCTTAGATCTGAAATTGCATCTGGGAATGAAACCTACAATTCAAGAACCATCCATTTTCAGAGAGCCGCTTTATTCACAGAAGGTAGAGCGTGGGACCTGTCACAACATCTGATACCTCGTCCGTATTTATTGGGAGTCCACCGCAATTGTATCGTCCACTCGACACGTGCGTGGCACGCGCCACTTCACATGAGATTATGCCTTCAGCGTGTAACCATCCTCGGATTCACACACAGATAACACAACAATCAACCTTCAACATCAGCTATACATGCTAATTTCGGTCACACGATGTCGATGCGCTGTCTACCCCGGTCGTCATTTGTCCCTCGCTCATTTATGCAGCGCACCCTTTATTATTTAAGCCGGGGGTGTAGGGTTACCGCCGCGCCGCGCCGGTTCACTTAGTTGCGAGATTTGGCATCCATTGTACACAAAATATGCCTTGGTTTATCAGGGGCAGGTGTAGCGAGCGAGGGCTCCGCTCCAACCCTAGCAAATAAATGCGCTCGGCTAAATTGCTCCATTAGTTGCCGAGTAAGTAAGGAGCAAAGAAATAATGAACTAGCTATAAGAAATAAGTGGCTCTCCGCTGTTGAACTTTAGAGTCCTATCGAAGAACTTTTGAAGTTTAAGTTGTTTTATTTTCCCTGCTTGTTTGTACAGTTTACAATAAAGACACCTTAAGAAACAAATAAATTACAAAAGTAAAAGAGTTCTAAACGAAGTGCCGCTTACATTAGTATTTATGACGGTGATCTTACAAGCGGTAGCATCTGTCGTTGTGTTGAACTGTAGTCGTGTCAGTGGCAGAACGTATAATTTAATTGTTATGGTAATGGCCCCCTCGGCCAGCCCTCAGCCCCCAGCTCCGAGGCGAGCGAGCCGGGGGGGCCCCGCTCGAACCTATTGAGGCACTGACCCGTGAGTGACTATTTTTTGTTTGTTGCCAGTTTTCATTCAAAATGTGTCAGTGGTGACCCTCGTTTTGTATACCCCCGCTATGATCACGTGCTGTCAGATCCTTCATCGCAAAAATAGAAGCGTTGTTTATCCTTTTAAGCGTCCGTTAAAATTATTGTGATATTCTTATTAAATTTTGAATTGAGGAAAACTACTTTATTTATTAGGTAACTTCTATTGTTATTCTAATTTGTGACAACAAAGGGTTGTTAATTCTAAAAAACAACAAGCAAACACAAAGTCTATTATGCTACGAGGCACGTTCGTTTCATTAGCTATTTATCATGTCAAACACACGGAGTTGACCGTGCAGGAGCCGAGCCGACCCGGTTCCCGGCGCGCACGGAACCCTTGTTCTTCCCTTTGTTTGTTTCCGGCCCGTCAACTTTCTTCCAATTGTTTTATGTTAACAGCTCTTATTAAAAGGCGAAATGGGCGCGTTCTTTCATAATTGCGTTGTGTCGTTGTCACGTAAAATCCCTCTTTATTATGTGTCGCGCGAGTCTGCGCGACGTTTATGAAACTCGAGAGCGGAAGAATTAATTACATTACTGTACAAGTGGTATGCGTGTCGACTTACAACTAGCCATGGATGTCGCCTGCCGCCATGCCGCCGCGCCGACGACGTGAGTCTGACTCGACTCCGCTGGCTCCCGGCATCGCCACTCTGTCAGCTCTGATTGATGACAGCAACCATCGCCGGCGATGTTCGGCCAATTTGTGGCATTCTCGTCGGGGCTCCTTTTTTGCGCTGACAGCGATGTGAAGTTAATATTGTTGTATTGCTTTTTTATGAAACACTACATAGTGCCTACATACGTCAAGATGTGCAAGTAATAGAGTGATAAGTTTATTTTACCCGGACGTTTTTCATCTTCTTAATGTCCCGTGTCTGAGATCTTAAGTTTGTAGGAAATATGATCCAAAGTTCGTATTCGTTTGTTTTCAACTGGCTGCTTTAACGTAATTAGTGTAAAGGATGGATGCTACTCATACTGAATGTGAAAACAAATCTTCATTGAATAACAAACTCCTCTTTATTCTGACCTCTGCTATGTAACACTTGATTTAATTTCGTGCGGAATTAGATTATATGGGACAAGCAATTAAGCAGTAAATTTAGTTCGTCGCAAGCGAAGTCAGCTGAACGGGAGCCAGAGAAGGCTAAGTATGATTAAGTGGGAACTACTCTCACCAACTTGAGAACACCAATTCGCGCTTTCCACCCGAGAAGAGAGCTGGGAATGCGAGGCACTAACTTTATATGGCGAGTGTAAATGAGTCGACGGGCGCTGACAGCTCACTAGGCTAAATTATGATGTAAATGAAGTTCTCGACAGTCGACAAGTCGGGTACCGTTTTACTGTAATTTATGCCACATTGATAGGTTGCCGCCGGGCCGTGACGCCCTCTAGCGTCGCGTCGTTAAGTTGTGTCGTATTGTTGCAGGCTGCTGTGAAATGTGCCACCTCCCCCCGCACCAACTCGCTGTCGACGAAGCCGCGGTTACCGCTGGCCGCGCTAGCCGACCCCGCGCGACTTCACCCGCCCAACAACGTCAACTCGCACGTAAGTCTCCCTGCCCGCCATCCGCTGCCGCCGGCTGACAGACAGCCGACATCAATAAACCTGCCCACCTCACGATTAACTGCCATTAGTCTCGAGGAATCACCACGAGGTATGCGACTTGCAAGAACGCTCGACGATTTCTAACGTGGTGCAGTTAACAAAAGCAGCGCTCGGGGCTTTTCCGAAACGGCCGGTGATCTCACACGTCTAAATGCAGCGCGGCTAAATCCGGAGCCCGCAGTCGAACCGCCTGCCGCCCGCCGAGCCGCTTCCGGGCTGCACTTTCTAGCTAAATGCATAAATCGTACGCAAAACGCCACTCAAGTTGTCAACACTCCCCCCCCCCCCTCCCGCACCGTGTTACACTCGCCGCCGCCGCTAAATGCACACGTCTGTTGACTTATCTCAAGCAGTTTACCCAGCCATTATCCACGATCACACAACACTGAGACGAAACCCGACGCGAGCTCTCCTTCGCCGCTGTTGTGCTTTATCCTTATTTAATTTGCGCCGTAATCCCTGCTGAATAACGAGACGCTCGTTGCTTCTGTTTACTTTAACTGCAAAGTAATCAACAGGAGTCGGAGCTAATGCTTCTGCGGAGAAAAACTGTGCATATAAAAACGCCTTTGTCCCCCGCAGTAAGTGCTGAAAAGCTAACAGTGATTAACTCGGTTATTTCTGTCGGTTCACATGATTCCGGAATGGAGTAGTAAGATGGGAGTTGATCACAATGGCGCGAATCTCGCAGTGAGGTTGGAAGCGGGCTGGTTGTGCCGTCGGAGGCGATATTAAAATGCGAGCTGAGTCGAGTGCGGGCTGGCTGCGATGAGGGCCGCGAGCCGCAATGATGTCCAGCACTGTCCGTCATGCATGATAGGTCGATGGCGGCCGACGACGCTGCGAGCTAGTCAGGGAATGTCGACTAGGAATGCCAGTTGCCAATTACCCTGGCGTGCCTGATTAGCTAGGTTAATCTTGTAACTTTAAAGTCATTTACTTTTGAAGGTATGTGACTAGGCTGATTGATGTTGTAGACCAGTTTTGCTTATTATTTGGAATGGTTTTGGTTTATCATACGGACGCTTGTTTTATCTTTATTCATAAGTCCAGAACGGCAGCAATAAGCTATCATAATCATAATAATCACCAACCTATGTGTAAAAGAAGTGATAATATTAAAAAATCTACCTTTGTTTTAATTTCGTGTCGCAGCGTGAACCTAATAATGAAGTTAAAGGAATAAAAGCTGTCCTCTAAATTATGTACCTTCCTACTTCTATTTATAATACTAGTATGCTCACATCACAAGGAAGTCATCGCAATAACTCGTAGCATTAAATCGTCCGTATCGATTCCGTACCGCCCATCTAAAATCCATCATTGTCGTTACGTTCCTGAAATAGCGACATTTCAATGCTATATAACGTATCGTAGCGGGCATATTACCTCGAGGTTTCAACCGTGATATGTTGCCGGTGGTGGAATATCGCGGAATAATTAAACGGGCAATTTCATTCGGCGGGCGAGCTCCGTCGGACGTCATGAAAGCTTTATTTGGTTAACACGCCAACGCCAGCGGCCATGTGAGGATATCTAACCGTATATTCCTAAACACAACACACAAAATTGTGAGTCCATTACTCAATGTTACGTATCCACATAAAGGTTTGATGGTATATTTAATGCAGCAGCGGAAAGCGATCTTTATTTGTCTACAATGAAGTTGTTGCTTACAAATGTGAAAGGCAAACAAGGTGTTCTTCGGAGATCCACTTGAATAGATTGAAGGAAACTCATCTTACTTTAGTCTGAAACGAGGTCCCCATAGGTGCGCTCGGACCGTGTTACCCTCACGACTCCCCCACACGGTGCGACAGGCCGCCCCGCCGTCGCGCCGCCCACCGTACGCCAACCCAGAGATGTCGCAATCCCAAACAATTTGCCTCCCGCTGGCCGCGCTGTTGCCCGAATAAAGCGGAAAATCTTGTCCTGGTTGTCGAAGAGAGAATAATTTTTTCTGACTTCAATATGAGGCCGGGCAAAAAGGGAAGCGGGTTTGATAGCTATTTACCGACGCCCGACCCTAACTTGAGCGTAAATAAATACCGAGATTCGATCTTCCTTGCGCAATCTGTTTGATAATGTTTTCCGCATTCGTGTGACTGTTAATTAATAAGTGTGCTCGCAAACTTTACTGCTTGGCAAAGAACAGTTGTGTTGTGCCGTTAAGTTTAAAAGGTAAAGGCACTCTAGGTAGAGCCGTCTATGTCTAGGTGTTACAATCTGGAATAGGTCGGGCGGGGAATGAGCAGGATCGTTTGGCACGGTGCAAGAGCTGCCTCTGCGGTGTCGGCTAATAGCTCTTCGCAGATTCAATTTGCTGTCGAATAGATAGCCTCCCGATGCGCCGTGCGATCATTAAGTTACGCCCCCGGCTGCGGTCGGTACGAGACGACGGTGCACAGTCGATTCGCTTTAAACACCGCGCCAGACAAGTTAAATTTGGCGTGGAATCACTATGAAGTGCCACTTACACGCACGCATATTGCCGTTGACTTAGCAAACTGCCACTGGCTTATTTGTGATAGTTTGCAAAGCCAGCTCAAATTACCAACAATCGCACTAATTTGGCTCTGCCATCAAGACAAGAGTGAACTGACTAGACTGTTTGAATTGTTATAGCAAGAGATAAAAAGCAGGCAGCTTGCTTTTCATCTCTTTGCCGACAACAAAGATTGTTCCCCTTCTGTTATTAAACACTCCGTGTTGTTCATTAAAGATCCATTACAAAGGGTTTAGGTATAAAAAGTTGCGGCTGGCATTCAGTTGTTTCTTTGTGTGTAACAGATGTCGCCGCGGTCGGAATATTTGGATTGCTTCGACATCGACACGACACTCCTTTATTGTGTTGTCTCGAGATCCGCGGCCGCTCGCTGGCTGTTTGCCACGGGTGTCCCTGCGGCTGCCAAATGTCGTCTTATATTCCTCCACTCTCGGCGATATTGCCGTTTGCCCCCGACGTTCACCTTCCAGCCAGGCCCGCCCCTTATCTGATCATCGGGAAACGTCCCGCTGCCGTTTCGCTGACCAGTTTCGCCGGTTAACCGATACTATCAGATGATTGAATTATTATTATTAACTTTTTCGCCTGCATGGTCACTCGGTCCATTGATATTTTACGAGATCGATTACCTCTCCGTAACCGTTGTAGTTGTGGAATGATATTGATTTACTCAGGCAGCTTATTCAAATCAGATACCCTTGTAACTTCTTATCGCTCATCAATTCAATAGAACATAATACAAACAAAGATTTTCCCATACGTGGTGGCAGAGGTACCAATGTGCCCACTTTTAGCCAGAAATATAAAATAGTATTAAAGGGGTGCAGCATTTAACTATGTCTATTTAGCAAATTAGATTGATTTAGTACGCTTAATTTAGTAAATTCTTGTAAAAATATCTGCGAAACAGCTACTCGCATTGTTGTGCCCAGTGAGAAGTTAAACTACATAATTCATTGGTAAATGATATCTCCATTGTGATTTACTTAATTGGATTGGATTTGGCAAAAGTATTAATTTAAATCACATTTCAATAAATTTATTCACATTTCTACATCTCAGTGCTTCTGAAAACTGAATTTATATGCGATTTCGGCGTATTTTCAGTTTTCATTTTCTGTATTTTAATTTCATGGTCTTTGTTTGAATAGGATGTATAATGGATTGAATTGTTGCATGAAATAAATTATTGTATCTGCGGTTGACTGAGTTGCTCTGGTATAATTTATTGATATTGTTTATGTTCAATAAACTACTAGGTAATGTACTCAATTATTGTACGATATTGTTACGACTATACAATTTAATCATACGTATGATTTCGTGCTTAATGCAAATTACCTACGTGCTAATGTTATTTTTCCGTGCGTCTGTCTGTCCGTCAGTCAGCGGGCTGCATCTCATGAACCGTCATAGGTAGAGTAGAAATTTTCACAGAATGTGTCCTTCTGTTGCCGGCTTGCCGCTACCGCAACGAAACATGAGATTTCATAAATTAAAGGGGTCCCCATAAAAGAGACGTGTTTTAACACCCTTCGCGATATAACAAACCATATGATGATGCAAATATGATCGAAGATTTCGCGGCTTATCACACGGTAACTTAAACGATGGTTCGGGACCCTTCGTGTGCGAGGCTGACGCGCACTTGACCGTTTTTAAATATGTTACAATACAGTATCGCGACCGTGAATAGGTTCCCATGTGTGGGTACTGGCTCAACATTACGACTGTCACTATTTTACTATGAATCTGTTTAAAGTAATTCAAACTAATGCTGATTGATTGGCTATTGTATTGCAAGACAATACCGAGTAAACTACCCAATACCGAGTTGCAAACACCAATACTCGACGTTCCTCTTCGCACATGTATCTATCTACGATTCCACGTAATATGTTAATCCAAGAGCGGCTTTGCCTCGAAATTCCATTCAGATTTCTGTCAGTTGCCTCTCTCCGTCGTCGGCTTCTGCCGATCGGAGCTGCTAGTACATTTTGTGATCCTACCTTATCATACGAAACCTTTGATTCTTGTTTCTCAAGCTGTGGGTAGTAGCAAAAGATCCATTCGTTCAGTTGAATGTGCATCAAGCTATTTTCTTCAACTACCAACCAACAAACACTAAAATAGAGATCGAACGGAGTGTCTCGACGTTATTCACATGTGTAACTATGAAACTCCGAATTTCTCGGTATAATGCCGAACACCTGGCGGGGACTGTATGGGGTTAATCTGGCTCAACACAGACCTTGCTGTTAATAATTTTGTAATTATTTATTCCTACTTATTAATAATGATATAGTGATCTTATAAAATGTATTATTAATTAAGCACAAGCAATTTTTAAAAGAGATCTAAAAATCAATCTGTGGGTGTTTCTACGCCCTTCTTCTCCCACAGTGGTCCAATGTAGAGAAGTGGCAAAAAATGACGATTGCTATATATATAAATATAAATATCTACAGTAATAAAGACATTTGGATTTTGGAATTTGAATTTTGGCCAACCGTGCTCGATGTATTTTCTAATGGTACGCTCACTCAAATACACTACTATGCAATGAAATCTCTTTGTCGCTTATTTACTTTTCACACCACCTGCTCGCCAATGCCAATTTAAATATTATGCAAACCTTACGTAAAGGAAATCATTATAGCCCTTGGCTTTAGCCGGGTCATAATGTTGCATTAAATTTCATTATAACCCGCTGGTGAACAATGTCCTTAAAGACTTATTTAGTGAAATACGCATGGCGCACGCACAGCCCAGATCCCCAGCGGCGCGCGCTTTTTCGGAAATCGAGCTTGTCACGGAGCGCGGCGGCGCAAGCTGAATGGAACACATTTTAAATAAAACAAAAGTCCCATTGCAAGAACCTGCAATCTAAGTAGTAATACTGCAAAGATTCTATAAAAATAGAAGATACAATTCTATTATCTTTCCCCAACTGGGCTAAGTATCAAACATATCTTCGTTTTTTATTTACTTTAATTAAATGGTGATTTAGTAGCCTTGCTTTTTGTATTTTCTCGCAGTATGTGAGAAAAGTAGAGTATACTCCTCGGGGATGAAGCTGTTGTAGTCTTGGGCGCGCTTGAACCCCTCACTGCACTCAGGACTCACTCTTAATTTCTTCGCTTCGCTCAGGAATTGACTAATGACACTCTCGGCACGCTTGGGAGTCAAATCTGGAGTCTTTCGTTACGTTCTGCATTCGCGCCCGTGACATAAAACAGTGCTAACGTGATGTATATTATTCACCCATATTTTTTACGACTTAGGGCCTGTCCAAGAAGTTCCGTTAAGCGCTATTGAACTAGCTATTCCATAGGGCTTATCGGAAACCATCGGACAATCATACATTTTTTATGTAAAATAACATGAAGGTAAATCTGTCACATATAAGCTTACCGGGACTTCTAGAAGCAGGCCATTAAAAACAGCCAGTAGCGTGGGATTAAGTTAATTATTGTAATCATTTGTCTTTCTTTTAGTTTAGTTTAAGTTTCAAGTCTTCATTTTACTTACGTTATTAACGCTTTGTTTTGTACAATACAATAAAGAAATCCAGCAACTTTCAGGGGCCCAATTCCGGTACAGAATGACATCTTAATGACAATTACATGACTATTACGGTCAACTTTAGATATACAATATCTGACGATTTTGTAATCCTTTGTTGATTAACTAAATCATTATGCTTACCAATTTGATTGATTTTTACCATAATTCCCAAAAAAATAAATCTCGAAGCGTCAGATATTGGATATTTAACGTTGACCGTAATTGTCATGTTATTGTTATGGAGCTGTCATTGTGTACCGGAATTGGGCCCCTGAACCAAAGCCGGTCTTATGATATAACCGTTCGAAATATTCAATGCGATGAAAGGAATAATGTTCAACCATCTGACACAATGTTGTACGCTCACGATAAACATACGTTTGGCTTCCTCGAGCAAGCGAGAGACATTGTAAACAAACATGAGCAGTGTTTTAAAGTGTAAAGACACTTTAAAACTCCGTGCTCGGTAATTAGAACGAGGCACCGACAACTTCCAACAGGGGAGTAACGTGTCGAGACATACATAAATTATGCAATGCGGCACTTAATGTGGAGCTCCCTCCCTACTACATTACCTCGCGACATGAGCATAAGTCGCTTCACCGACTGCACGGTGTCGTCGGAGGCATTTGCGGCTCCGATAGCAAAACCGATAAACCGAACGCTAGTTCACAGCGGCACTCGGCGTCTCGGCCAGCGATTTATTACCACTAGCAAATCAGTAGACTCTCTTAAAACCGCAACATCAACAACCCGATAAAAACTGCTGCGATTCTGAGACTTAAATTGTTTTATTACGTGTGAATTGCCTACACCCGACTCTGCATCGGCGTAGTAGGCAGACGTTATGTTTGCGGGCGGCTTTCCGAAGGGATAATACCTACGTGGAGTATTCGTGAAAAATATAATTGAATGATTTATCTCGTCGGTCACGTTTCGCCGCCATATGGACTTCTCATGAATAAGTAATGGTCGGGCCGCGGTCGTTGTTTCAATTAGTGGTTATGTTGCCGGGTTGGCACGACTACGCTCCCGCCCGCCTCTCCCAACAACGGCGGCCGAATCGAATACTGCCCAACCCGACCGGCATAAAGAATCCATTCGTTTCCGGGACCAAAACTCAAAACAGAAATCATTTATTGCAAGTGGGCAAAATAATGCACTTTTACAAGTCAAAAACTTAAGTCTTATATGTATGGAGAAAAATAAATAAATAATAAAAATATGATCAACTGAATGATTATGGTTTGAGTTTGACAAAGAAAATTTTCCTTTGAAGTGGTGATTCGCGGCTGAATCTCGCACACGAAAAGGAAACTCCATTAACTTTACCAGTGCTTCGGAAATATGCCAGTCAGAGAAGTTAGCACCAAGAAACTCTAAGGGGATGTATTTTTTTATTTCCTATGCCATAATGTACAATATAAAAATAATCTATTCTATTGGCAATATAACATTGTTCAAAAGAAATAAATAAGAACAAATAAAAGCTGAAATCTACATAACTTATGAGTAACGAGACTGGCTAAGCAGCGACCGTTCACGAGTATGACTTGTGCACCAGCCATCACCCCCTCGCCGCTCGAGCCTCGAGCCGCCGCAAGCAAAGTCATTTTAGTGAACATGACCATATACTCTGGTTTCTTGGTAACAGACTTGAACAAACACTCACATTCCACATTCTCAAGAATCAACTAAACCACGCAATTTCAATTTTATTAACAATATTCCTTGTTCACAAAATAATTGGCCGTCTATAACCATAGATACAGGTGAATGTCCTGACTCGCGCTCACGTTAACTCTAGAGCTAGAGTGAAGTAACACGATAACAACAATCTAGATAAACACACACCACAGTGAAATCGTGTTGAAAACAGTCGCGTAACAGGTTTTCTGCTTAGGTACTGTTATATCCTCGGTTCATGGGAGAAAACAACTTTATACAGGAGTTGCAAGTTGTAGTTGACTTTTAGTTTGCGCTTCGGTGTAATGCTCATTAGCAGGCGTCCTTGTTTTGGTGAGCGGGTGCGAGAATGACCATTATAATTGGGGCGCGCCGTAATGAGTAGGACTAATTATGTGGCAACATCCGCCGCTGTATCCCCCACGACCCAGTCGGGATTACAGGGATCTCTCGCCCCCCGAGCTCCCGGGATTAAATTGATATGTGCGACTCTGCTTGACACGTTTATCTATGTAAAGGGTCGGGAAGCAATCCCTTTTATTAGAATTGGGGACATAATCGCCCGCGTATGTCTTATTGTTGTCTGTTACGGGGCTAAAGAGCTATCCGGGACTTATTGTGTCTTCATTGAATTGCTTCTTAAGTTGTTTGCTATTGCTGAACGAGGACCTTCATCAGCCATGTTATTTTTATTTTTCGTGTGTGTGAAAAAAACCAAATCAAATAAAAGAGGAAGCATGAATGTAGTCAATATTTATTCGTTTAGGAGGATGACTGTCCGCTTGATAAATTGGCATCGCGCGCGGATTCCGGTGCTCTTTGAGTTTTTGTTCCGGCCAGAGAGCACTCGCGGAAGCGACTCCATTTATACCGAGCTAAACCGGCCGTGAGTAATGGCCTCTGCAGCCGTAAAGCTGCGCGATCCGACTGGAATTTTCAATCCGACGGTGCCCCTGACAAAAGGCTCAGAATGTTCAAATATTTATACACCTTCCTGTCGTCAACTTACAGGCTTACGAAACGCTTTGAAGCCTTACCGATATATTAGCAGTTTTAACTCTAAACGAGAACTCTTTTTAAATGTAAACGAACGAATACTTTGTGAGTAAAATTTCCCTTGAAGCCCTTTACAATAACCCTGTGTAATACCCTCGGCTGGCGTGAAAATTCAACATTATTAGATAAAAGCAGCCAAGAGAATATTACGAGCATTTCAGGATTTTCCATGAAAATGAATACCAAATCAAATTGGACGCAAATTCTCTCAAGCAACAATAACGTCGAAGTTCATTGTGCGAGGGCGGTAGGAGAGTTATCCATTTACAGAGAGGAGTTACTACCCGTTTTATTTTCTTTTATCCGGCGGAGGCGCTGAGTATCACAAGTCTGCCCCCCGCGCGAGCCTGCCCGGACCCCCAACCTAAAATAGACGCGTAATGTGATAAATGGAAAACTCTTTTTATTGTAGAGCCCCCGGGCACGTAACGTTATGGCCGCCGGAGGATCCCCTCGGCCTGCGCCCTTGCTTTCGATCGCTCGCCTTATCAAGTTTTCTTATATCCTAGTTACCGCTCAATTTTGGGGGCCTATATATTATGATGGTTTTATTGCTGATTCTTCGCTTTAACAAAATGGGGCGTACTAAACACGCAATTTAGGGCTGAGATTTGGCTCGCTATTCGAATAATTTGCTCTACGGTAGTCGAGTAGTATGAAAAGTGGAAGTGTTGTCTATTAGTTGTTGTGTTGTCAGCAGGGTATAACGCTGCTTCACGACGCTGGCACGTCTGATGACAGCGGTCGGGCATCTGAACGACTCACGGGTAGCTCCGTGGCGCCGCGCGACCCCGACTCCTCCCGGGACCGCCTCAGTGACGTAAGTGTCCTCATCCGCAACCTCGGCTCCTCTACAGAGCTCTATATCTTCTCATCACACCCCGACTAGCCAGGTGCATGTAACAAATCTACACTTATGTTGTCTACCTGTCTGTTGTGATCGTAATGACTGTTTAGATTGTACATTATAATGATGTTTGATGCGTCTTGTTCCGCTACCAATCTTCCTGTCTCTCTGAAATTCCAAGCTGGAGTGCTCTCTTCCGAAAGATTGCAGTTTATGGCTCACGAATAGCTCTAAAAGTCGGTGATTTACGGCCATGTCGCCGCTGAAAAAGTTAAGTGAAATTGAATTAGGGGCTCGCTTCCGACAACAAATAGCGCGCCGAGACGGTCACCTCGGAGCCTCGGAGAGACAGACGGGCGCACCCCTCACTCGCTCTCCACTCATATGTTCGCTTTCTCTCTCCTGCCTACAGGCCAGTAGCCGCTGTAGTTCCGGAAAAGGCTATATCGTGAGTACACTCAATGTTGTTTTTGTCTACTCTATCGGGGCCCGGCATCTCTCGCATGTCTCACTATCACAACTCGTTTTCGCTTGCTTCGCTAAGTCTAGTGGTCCCCCCTACTTCACTAACACTCACTGCATGCTAACCGCATTTTGTTTTACGTGGTGCTTTATTGAAATCGTGTCTGTCTCGATCGTATCGGTTGAATATAAACGCTCGCTCAATAAGTTTAGCATAATCCTTAAGTTATTAGACTGGTAACACAATGGGTATGGCGGGGGGGTCTGTTTAAATGTCTGCGGAATGTACTCGGATCACGCAGCCAGCCGGCACTCAGTCGCTCGCTGCTCGATATTCCTCGCGCGGCGCGGCTAAATCACGAGATTTGTCGAGCCGGCGCCGCACTACGTTACATTACCTGCGCTCGCCCTGAATACTTCATGCTCTCTATTTATTTGAAATTGTAATATCTCAGTCCCGGTCCCTTGTTGTTTTCCTCCGAGCGAACTCACCTCATAAATATCACGTAACATATTCGTCGGTTTATGAGACTATTGTAAGGCCTCCTTCTTCCATATTGAAATTTTTCCGCTTTGTATGTTTTCTCATTCTTGTAACTTGTTATACCTACTGTGTTTCTTTACTCTTTATTTGTTTCTTTTGATCCGACACATGTAACTTGCGATGATTTACCTTATTTATATGTAAATACAAACGTGTTATAAATCATAGTTGTCTAGCGGTAGCGACAAGTGTTTGTTTCTGATCTGCTACTAACAACATTATTTATTAAGAGTACGACACGCATGAATAACTTATTGGCAGCATTAAAGGCATCAATTAACATATTGTTATTTCTGTTTTGCAGTGTGATAGTGAGGGCGACGACGATAAGGTAAGTGCACTTGGTATCCCGCGACGGTTTTACGAGGCAACTAATGAATTAAACTTATCTCAGACTCTCGAGTCTGGGTTCTTTGTGAGGAGCCGGGCGAACTTGCAACAAAGCGGTGGAAATAAATGTCCGTGTAATGTAAGTTGCGAAGTTGCTCGTTTGCTAGTGTATTAGCTCGCGACTCGCTGCAATTAATCTCGTGGGACATGACGTGCTCTGTCCTCGGCACCTGTTAGCAGTTTACAGAACAATACGCGGATATAAGCGAACCGTTTTCTGCTCGTAACGACCTTTTTTTGTTTGTTTTCCGCTTACACCTTTAACCTGTCCCGTTTGAAAGGATTGGCGGGTTGTGAAAATTCGCTGTTTGCTCTATTCAAAGCCCTTAAGTTCTCGTACTTTTTTACCTCATAAATATCAGGATTTGATGATGATTTATTGATATTTACCAATCCTTTATTTCAATAAAGAGTTTATTTATTGAATCAACATAGTGGATCATATTAAATTGACAATAAATTTAACTATTAACTTCCTTGATGCCCACTAACATAACATAACATAGCTTCACGCCCTTTCCCATACGAGGTGGCAGAGGCACAATTGTGCCCATTTAGGGCCAGTTATTCAATACTCCATTTTGCGTGACAGAGGGCTAGCTCATCGTCGCAGCTTTGGAGTAATGAAGGCTTCGTCACGATGTTCTCCATCAATGTTAGAACGTCCGAATATTGTACTTGAGCTAAATTAAATTAATTATCTCATTGGTACATGGTCAGGAATCGAACCTGCATCTCCTGTGTGAGAAGCAAGCGTGAAACCCATTAGCCCTGCTAAATATTAATTAATTACATCCCGTCTACCCTTAGCGGTATGAAAATCAAATGCGCCTGTCTCGGGCGGCGACCCGCTCTGCAAAGGGCGCCGCGTTTATTACAACCGCGCCGCTGTTCACTAATTACTAGATTGGTGCATTCTCCAAGTACTCGTAATTAAATACATTACGCGGGCGAGAGGCAGCCTCCGTAGGTAGGTGCCTACTTACCGCTGCGACCAGTTCAACTTGATGCAGCTGCTCAAGACACCCCTTTGCTGTGTCATTGCAAATATTGCCATAGATATTTTAGTCTATAGCGCAAATTATGCCCTTAGGTGAAACATAAGCAACAATTTTATTGTTTAACGTCTCAAATTAAAGGTAGACTTCATAGGAATACCACACTTACGGTGATGTATCGACACTTTTTGAAGTTATTTCTCTGCTGTTTAAAAGAGGTAAATAAATTAATATAACAATTTTGGGACCTTTTTCTAGATTTTGTAATATAAGAAACGCGATCGGGGGAATTTCGCTCGATTGAAATAATTATTGAAATGAGGTCTAAATTTACCCTTATTTTTATTTTCTGACAAATTGGAATAGCACACAGAATTCAAAAATATTTATTTAGATGGTTTTTCACAATATCTAAATTAGCTATTATAGAAATTTTCATAGCTATTATTTTAGTCTTAGTTAATTTTGTATAAATTTAAAACCAACATTTTGTAATTTTTCCCCGATTCCGTTCCTTCACCTCGGTTCATTCCGCCTGGAGTAACGGGGACCTTTGCACGGACGAGGTATTCCTTTAATTGACCGAGCGAGCGAAGCGTCCAGTTTCGAGATTGGCTTAAAATGCCTTTGTCCGCCTGTCTGTTCTCGCCTACAGGTCGCATTTGTAATCGATTTTGGAGAAAATTGGCTAGCAAGCTCGTTGATTTAAAAAAAATGTTTAGTCGATCGCGATTTTTGATTGGGGAAAAAGGGGGAAGTTCGTTGTAGCGTTATTTATCGACGGATTTCAATCAAATTTTAGAAGCACACTAAGGACTTCATTCCTCCCAGGATCTTGCGAAAAAAAAACAAAATGGGTATTTTTGACCCCCTGTAAATATGTTGTAGATAAAGCTAGACACCTGAATTTTGTGTGACTAATAAAGAGGCCACAATTTAAAAAGGCAAATTCCCAAAATTCAATTTGAACTAATAGATTGGAAACGACAGCCGTTCAAAGGTTCCGTCATTTTGATCATAAAAATTCTATTGTACTTCTAGCATACCTACAAATGCGAGCTACAGCTACGCAGGTAGCAGGCGAGGTGTGCTTGCTGTCCTCACAGCTGATGCAGTATCTAACCAGTCTACCTGGAACTCCCCCGTTAGCCGCTCAATCGTATTAGCTAATTAGCTACTTGCCCCCACTTTGTTTACCGAAGCCTTTCTCTACAAATATGAAACCGATTTAGGCAATTTGAAAGTTTGAAAGGCAGGGGTTATAAATAAGACCCTCTTCGGTTCGAAGTTTTCATGATGTTACGGAAAGCAAAACTTTTAATTAAGCTTAGAAAGTTGCTTACAGCGACAAAGAGATTTTCATGTTTGGTGGTTCCTATTTTCGGTAAATGTTGAGCAATTTAAAAAGACAAACAAAAAACAAGAAAACATATTTGGCTAGAGTTTGCACCTAAAATGAAGTTTCATAGTCCACCAGTTCGTCCGTGTGAACGCCGAACTGTTATTTTTATTTGCGTATGTGTTATCAAATTAAAATGTCGACTTGCCATGTTTTAAACGGAAGTGCATAAAAATTGCTTTTAATTTTAAAATTATATGCGTCGCGTTTTGTTTGTTGAGTAAAAATATCACTCGGTTTTTACTGGGGTTTACGTTACGAGTTTCTGATGACACGGTGGATTATTGAATATTCACACGAAAAGAGTTTTCGGGGTCACTTTATTAAATTGCGCTGTAGTGTGGGTAAATGAAAGCGTACACGTTTTCTTTGCACGTGCAAAATTGCCAATACTGATAAAGACCTACGTTTCTTTATTTATAGCGCTTTAATGAACTCCATAATGTATTTCTTCCAGGCTAGCTTCAGACGATCCAGAATTAATAGAAATATAAACCTGTATTCGCAGGTTCACCAAATTACACTGACGGAACTCTCACGTTTTGTTCTGTTCCGTACCCACAACCTGACTTTTTAATTAAGCTATTAACGCGGCTTTCGCAGTCTTCAATTTATATTTTATAATTGAAACGAGTTATGACATGCTATTATTTCAGTACCCGTCAACAAATTCGATATTCATGTAGTCGAATGAATTCACGGGGTCGTACCATAACATTTAAATACATCGATAACATTAACTGACTATGTAATTGCATTCATTATTAAGTATGTTTCGAACATCTGTCCGCTATGATGAACTTAATCGAATCGTAAGTTGAGTGGCACGGTAATTCCGGTAAATGGATATCTGAGGAGGAAATCAGTCTCAGCTCCGCTGTTGTGCCGACGTCGATTAATTAAATTATCCTGGCGGGGCGTGCGCGGGGGTGGGGTGTGTGCCCGAGTGGCGGGCGGGCGGGCGGGCGGCGGAGGGGGGAGATGGGGATCGTGTCGACGTCTGATAGTGCAAGCTAGCTACACTCAACTAGAGAGCGCCACTAACTCGATCCTGTCCTATCCCACTCGGGCTATTCGCACTCCGAGCTCAATTATACTCCCACTTTGATTTGCAAATCGGGTAGCTTTTCGGCTAATTAATTACGTACACTTCCTCAGAATTCTACCCTACCCGCATGACCAATCAGACTTCTGATCTTCATCAGAATCAACCTTCTACTTTATTGTTTCACAATTATGTCAATTCAAACAACAGCCAAATGCGCTTTTTAAATTGACCTCCTCGAATGCCAGGAGCACTAAAAGCCGTGGTATTAGCATTTATGAGAATAGTTCACAACACACCCCGGGATGCACCGCGAAACAAGCGAATTGCCACTCTTGTTATGTAGATCAGCGCCAACCTACCCCGCGTTTATGAATATAGCCGTCTATATTGTGCGCCTCCTGCGAATTGCAAATTGAATCGGGCTGGTGTTCTCCGAAAACAGTGCAGGTTATGAATAATAGCTCGGGCACGAATCTGTGTAAGCTCCTCGGGCGAGGGATAACTCCGTTATTAGCTTAGCAGTTCCGGGAGTCTCGGACTGGTACAATGCAGGCTGCGAACTGGGCCTAAGGGGGTGCGCTTGTAGTTATGCGACCAGATTGTGTGTCACTATGGTGACCTTAAGTAAAACAACATAACCTGGAGGGGTAGAGTATGTTTTTCCCTTTTGATCCAATAAATCTTGTGCATAAAGTCTTGTAGTTTATTAAGTGGTCGATTACGCCATCTTATTCTCCTTGGCAGACCAAATTAAGATTATGGCAAAGTCGGGGGTAAAATATTGTTCCTTCTCAATAATATCCTTAACTAATCACATAACATCACCACAGCTAATACAACTACTTTACCACCTATTATGACTATAATATTCCATTAAACACGTTTAACATTTTCAAAATATTACGTTAAAGTAACAAATCAGGTACATGATGGCGTTTCGTTCAATTAACAATTTACACATCGCCCGGTATTGCACGAGAATTATTCTCTATATATTTAATCAGCCGACCGATTTTAACCGCACACAACGAGCATGCAATACATACAACACGTCCGTCCGTCCGCATACGTCGGAAGGATATCATTACGCTCGCTAATGGAATTGTCATTCATACCATATTGAACGATTAACGCCGATATTAATTTCACATACGGAAATAGCCCGAGCTTTAACAGTAGTCCTCACAAACCGTTGTCTGGCGCTGATGCAGACAAATGTGCCACACATCGGGGTGGCGACGGCGACCGGCAACGTTTGAGGAACTAGCTCATCATCATTCATCAGGTGGCATATCACTTCTGGTCGATTAGAGAAGGGTGGGGTGGGTGCTTTCGGGGCTCACAATCTGTGCTCACGTGCTCTGTACGGCACGGGAGAGGAAGGGGCGCGTGCGAGCCGGGCGACGCGACGAATTTATAAAACTCAATGAATACTGATCGGCCCGACTTACAGCTTACAAGCAAATTTCGTAAGGCGCTGAATGAATCCAAAGTGAAAGCGGGCTGAACCTCCATTTCTCAAGTATTTATTTCGCTTTCGAGGGGAATGGCTTTAGATAAATTAATTCCGAGCGGAAAATTCATCACCTCGCACAGTTTTGATATTCTAGATATATTCCTTGAAATGAGCTAGCGATGCCGAGGAACATGATTCTTAATTGACATTAAAATGCTTGAAGTATAAAAGCTGATTCATGTTTAAACAGTACCATTATCTAAATGCGATCAAAAGCATTTCTTTTTCGTTCAATTGACTCGAGAGGAATCTTAGCAATTTATCTCGGGAGTGAAATTGCGATGGAATAAAATATTTTGCGAGGCGGCATCGCTGGGCGTCTCTTGGCAGGATTTACCTTACGCAAACCTGCCTCGGTTAATTGAAAGTGCTTCTTTCGTTTGGCGTAATATTTTATGGCTCAGTCTGCGGTGTGCGGTGCGATTCGCCCTCCGTCCCACTCTAGATCACCACTCCTCACTCTTCACTCACTCTCGGTAGAGTGCCACTTACGCCTCTCTTACCACGAAGCACGACTTCACAAGAAACAAGAAAATAATTTAATCCACATCGGAATATAAATTTGTTTTCAGTATTATCTTATCTTGCGCTCACTTGTTTTATCATCTGTTCACTGCAAATGGAATTCTCTTTTTTATTAATAATTTTCTCGGTATGAAAATTGGTTTAGAGAGAATACTGGCGTTTGCGGAAAACCTGTTGGGAATTTCTCGCTGAAATCTTTGCTTTCATTCGAGTGCTTCTTTATTATTTACAGTGTTCGCTGGTAATTTCATAAATGTCAGTCGGTGAGATATTGGGCTTAGATTAACAGGCTTAGCAATAACCATAACATCTAGCGACGTACGCGTGCAATAATTAGCGTTACAGGCCAGTGAGCCGATCCGCCGGGTCGACCCTGCGGCCTACATGGGCGACCGTAAATCCACGCCCTGCTCACAATTATCTATTCACGTTTTACGACCCAACATAGCCCATAATACCTCCCATTAAGGATCATCAGGCATAAAACGGAGGCCAGCAGTGTCGCTACAGTGCTGCGGCATGCAAGATAAGGGTCGTCACACCATTAAACAATACAATGTCACACTTGCACGTCCTACCTCTCAAGAACATAAACCCCGGCTTATGTAGTTTTACCGCGCAATATAATTAATCCGTGGCACAAACGCTACGGTCCTGTGGGAGAGCAGTGAGCACCAAATGCTCGTGAAAATGTCGCGGAATGCGGCGACGAGCTTGCCTTTGTTGTCTTTTTAATGTTAATGACTCGCATAAATATTCGCACAACTAGCTAGCAAATTCATAGTGTCTAACCTTGTTTGAAATCTGCCGGTGCACTTAATCCGGGAGACAATTAACTGAATATGCAAAGCGCTACTGGAATTGGTACAACATCTTCCACTAGACCAGTGGATAGTAATAACGCTTAATATTAATAGCCTGATAATAGTCATTGCCAAAAAGAATCTTTCATCCCCACATTCTTTTAATACCCAATACAATGACAAATCTACGTCGTATGCTAGCTTAACTCAGCTCATAAAACCATTCATAACTCAAAACGTAATTACAATAACTTACTAAATACATGATTAACATAATGTTTCTAGAATGTTCCACTTTTGTCTTGTAAACGAGCATAAAGTGAAAGAACAAATTGCGAGTTTCCCCAGTATTTTCCCCGCTCAGAAAAATATATGTTTTATTAAAGCCCGGCATTTCCGAGAGCTCGGCAACCCTCGAGGAGCGGGGGCGGGCGGGGGGGTGTGGGGCGGGCGGGCGGGCGGCGCGCCAGTGTATAACAGACAGTAGAGGGATATAAAACATATTTACGCGCCTATAAAGTACTCTCGTACGCTCGCTCTCCACCATTTTCTTTTGTTCCACGCTCGGAGCCAATGATAATGCCTTCTCCCGTTCGGTTCGGTTAAACTTATTTCTCTTTCGCCTTATCTGGCTTTTCTTCGGCACATTTATTTATAACCCAAGTGGTGGCACGTAATAACGTGATATTATAAACGCTCTCCCGCCGCTCTGCCTTTCTTTAACATCTGCTTTTCTCTTTATTTATTAGCGCACTAAACAGATGTTTGTTGGTGCTATTATAACCTTTATGGGGAGCGATAAACCTAACCGGTGCAGTTGTTAATGAAGCGATCAGCGCTCGAGTGAGCAGCGTATCTCGCTCGTCTAGCTTCTGTCAGTGGGTGCTGAATAGTGGAGGGTGCTCGACGCAATTCACGCCGGGGACGGAAGCTGAGCTGTTCGGATGGCGTCTTAATCTTGCGCGACAGTACGTCTCACAGCGGCCGGCAAACCCCTTGCTCGTGCGAGAGGGTGTAATAACACGCCTCCACCCACGCCCGGGGGCGCTTACACTCTGATTCCTCATTCTGGAGTCCTGCAATACCATTAAGGGCGCATCAAGGCGGGGTATTGCACATTTATCCGATCGGTTACATTTACGTTATAACAGAATATCGGAAGTCGATTGACTCGTATTACTTAATGTGACATAATATTCAGTGTATGAGCTCAGTGTCAAGGGACAAGGGTCAGGAGACCACATCAGCAAAAAAACCTTATTTTAGAGAGAAAATTAAAATTAAAATTTTCATATTTCAAAGTCCCGAACAACTGAGGTGGTGTCGTCAAACGACTCAACAACAGATAAGTTGAGAGATAAGGGTGGAAATGCCCGAGCTAGCTGAGTCTGTCTACTCCGCCCGCACGCTCCGACAAACTTCCCCGTCCGCGATATTACTGCTTGACTCTAACCGGCTCAAATGGGATAAGACCTAACTGAAGATGCGCCATACAAAACCAGACTCTAACCACTCCAGCTTACAACACTCGAGTCGAGCTGCGAGAGCCCGAGTCGAGCTGCGAGATCGAAACACACTGCACAACTCTAATGCAACGGGAAATGTTTGGCTTTTCATTATTTTGCGCTGTAATCGAATTCTGTGCTTCAATGTTTAACCAACTGTTGTTTGAGCTCTCGATACTTTGGCTACGCCGTATAGTTAATATTATTTGTACTCCAGCACGAATTATGGACGCCGTAGCGGTGGAGAAAAAGCGTCGTCAAACTGGCACTTTGGTGCCAACAAAGACGTGACTTCAAAGGGCGTAATTATCTAGCCGGCTGCGTGTCATCACTCCACCGCAGGCCGGGCAACGTATCTCACGCCGGATCAGCGACCCGCCGCCGCCGCCGCCGGGATGCACTATGCGATTCTGTCTGTCCTCGGCTGATGCCGACTCTCGCTCTGATAAACCACTGCGTGAACATGAAACGCTTCGGATACAGCGCATTTAACACAACTCATAGGCTTAGCGAAGACAGCCGGCTAGCGTTGTGACCTAGCAGAACGGCAGCTAGCAGGTTTAATGATTCACATTGGCCGTAATTTAGTAATCTGTGCAGTAATGCTCGGCGATTCGGTTTTGGATTATGAATGGTGAAACACGCGATTTGTGTCGCGCAAACATATCGATGTCGTTACGGATCATTATCGAGTTATATTGTAATACGTTGGTTGGAAAGCACATAATAAGCTTTACCTACTGTATAAATTATAACCGCGTCTGCGAAAGGAACGTTAAATCCGAAGCTGCTTAACCTAGTATCACTGGAAATAAAAATAAGTTTATTGTAATGGCGCATTATTTGTCACTGAAATGCGTTGCTGTATACTCATAACGACACGTTGCTATTTATCGTCATGATTTCTAACTGGCAATGGCAAGTGTCTAGGAGAACCGCGTTTATGTATATAGGCAGTTGTATATAAAGTTGGTCAATTTCTGTTCTCTTAGTGGACGATGGTTTGCTGGTTAGGACAAAGTAGATGCCCTGTTATTCCGTGCTCTCACAATTCATAATGCACGCGGAGAGTCGGCTTGCAGACACGGGAACAGATAAGCTCAGCTATTTGCACGGCTCGTGTCGTGCGACCCGGGACCGACGGCAATTAGTCGACCGCAAGCCTACACCGACATATCCTCTCTCACACACGCTCGGAACACCACGACAAAGTTCCGAATAATGTATACATGTACACGCATCCCTCTCGCCCCTTGGGTATGTTGGGTGGGTGCCACACACACACGAAACAGGTGTGTTAAGTACAAAGTTGTGCGATCGTGCCGACCCTTCCCGATTACTTCTTGGCTTCCGATTGCCTCTTTCTTAGTTACGATTGGACGGAGTGCCATTGAATGTTACCCTATTAAGAGAGAGGTTTTATTCCCCAAGAGCTTTGAGTTCGTCCACAACAATGAGTTTTCTTCTTAACATCGTTTCACCTGAACCCTGGGGGTCGCTGTCTGTGTTATTTCCAATAAGTTTACTCTTTGTGCGATACTACTTACACAGCTTTCCCACCATTTGCATGTTTATGAAAGTAGTCTTGCCACAAAGCTAAGGTTCACTTCTTTGTTCGACCCGGCGGCGCTGTATACTCACGAAGTGGTACACGCACGCTATTTCACGGCCGTAAAATATTAAATAAAGTGCCACGAGTGGAGCGAGCATCCGCCTGCGAAAGATAAGACTTTTAACGGCTCAAGTTTCAGCGTTCCTTATTTACGTTGTAAATTGCTCTAAGACTCAAGTTAGAGCATCTGTGGCACGAGAAAACAAGGAAAGCGAGCACGCGACGCGCGACGGCGGCGGCCGCCGACGACGACGTGATAAAGCTCTCCAATCGGGTTCTCGCCTGCGATTGTTCTCTGCGTCCATTAATAATTCGCCGGCTTGCCGAGAACAGCCAATTTTAATATTCAGCTGAGAGTGAACTTTCACGGAATTATTATGAAGTAATCTAAGTTGGGCTACGCGGAGAGGGCGGCGGAGTTGCTTGACAGTTGTTTAAAACGCGCCAACAACGCCACCCCGCCTCGCCGCCGCACCGCCGCCGAGGCTGGTCGAGCTCGGGGCGCGCTCTCCCGGGCTCAGTCTATGGACGAGCTTCCTCAACTTGCTGATTAATTGCTCGCTTCCAACGGGCAATTAGAACAGTTACCGTTTCATCACAAACGCTCCCGCGAAGTAAGGCGAGCGACGCGGTCACTCCCCTAAAACGGGAACGCTTAGGTTTACCCACGCGAGGGTATTTCCGCCGGAAGTGTGCGCTTCCCTCACGCCTGCCCGCCCCGTATCAATTTACACACAGATCGCAAGATTTATTTGCGAAGGGTTACTTCCGAATCGCTTTTATCTCATTTGGATTTGAATGCGCATTAGGTCAGCTTAATGTTGGGATGGATGATCGCGCCGCTTTTCTGTTATTGTCGGCAAATAGCACTCGACATATAAATATGTCTGTCAGAGGTTTATTGGCGTAATGTTCAAGTGGAGTCGAGTGTATAACGGTGCTCAACTTGTAAGTGTCCACATAAAGTACAATAAATAGCCATTAGTGGTCGGAGCGGAGTTGGAGTGTCGTGTGGCAGCCGGCCACTTGTCTGCCAGCGCCGTTCACATGCTAGTTCTAATTGGCTATCGTCGCTCACGCGTCTTGCCTCACTCCTTTTGCTGTCTGGACTGTCATACATAAATAAATTATAATTTGTTCCGGCATCGACATATACCGCTACAGGCTACCGATTACGACAGCACCGGCAGCTGTGCACTACATCTTTTAAATTACGCACTTTCTCTTTGTCTCATTAATTTAATCTGAAATCAAGATGGAAAGTCTGAAATGTTATATTTCTTTCATGAGTTGCAGCACTTTTCAGCCCCATAAGAAATCCCCATAAGACGTGTCGATATGCATGTAAATGAGGCGACGCTCGCCAAGTCTTACTCCTAATTCAATTAGGGTTTAAGCGACCGCAAATACATTAAAATAAGATTTTTAAAAGGCATCGAGGCGAGTGGAGCCGGCTGCGATCGACGCCCGCCCGTGTAATATCGCCAGAGAACATTCTCGCGAGCTCATTGAAGGGGTTTTTGTCCTCGGCTCGTGTTTATCTTATTACACCGCTGCTATTGAACCGAGAACGCACACCGGGCGGCGGCGCGGCAGGGCGCGGGGGGCGGGCCATGTCGTGTATCTCTGCTCCACCACCTCATGTAGCAGTCGTTCCACATTTGCATAATAATCGCATCTCCTACGCGTGCCTACGCCCGCCTGCCACTGTGGCGACTTGTGTTCAACAGTAATAATGCAATCATGCCTAGATAAACCGCGAGTGCGCCCCGGCTCGCACTATAGTATTACACGCTTTACGACCGTCCATAAAAGGATATCGATCGTATAAACTTGAAGAAAAGAAACCCGATCAGAGAAACGTATAAACAGCACGCAGAAAATGGCCGGGAGAAAATCTTTTATCGTTCTAAATCAGATGAGGAATAAAGACAATTCAAGTCATTACGTAAACCGCGAGGGTCTCGCTTCCGCAGGACCTTTTAGATCAATTGTTCGATCGGTAATATAAAATGGTAGTCCGGGAGCCGGGCGCAGACGGCACGTAGGGCGATAAATAACGCGCCGGCATCGACACCGGGGGACGCTATCTCGCGGCCATCGCCGGCACGCTGGCACGCTGGCACGGCGAGGCGAGCGCCCACACGGCCGCTGCTCGCTCCGCCGGCACCTCCACTCCACACCGCCACTTAAATTAATTTGACGATAGAAAACAACGATTTCACGTCCTCGATTGCTGTTTTATTTTATGATCAAGTAAACTTGTTACGTTTAGGTTACGGCGCTGTGCCATCACTACCCAAGGTTTTACAGGCTATCAAATAATTTTCCCGTAGAACATGTAAGATTGGATATTACATCTTGTCATAAACCGTTCGAGAGTGATTTGTAAGAAGACAGATTATTTTATATGATGCCCAGAGTATCATCTACGGCACTTTAACGTCATCATCCCGGATTATTTTCCCCCTTTCGTGCTGCCGAGATGTGTCGACCACTTTGTTGTTTTATACTCCGTCTCCAAGTCTCGATGCCCGTTTATGCTTTGACTTATTCACCCTCATCGCTTGCCGACGACGACGTGCCGCTTAGATTCCTCCCACTTTCCGGCTCATGTTACCAAGTAAATTTATTTTAGAACACCCCGACATTTTCATAATGGGGTTGTCATATTTTCCATTCGTATACGCATTCCATTTTACTACGCTTTTTATCAATGTAATACAAAAACAAAATGATGTAATCTTGATTTTTCTTTATTCCTACATTGATGAAGTAATGAAAAACCGCTGAGGGCACAATAATCTCCGGGAACGGGAACGTCGAGTTGTTTAATCCGGGACTTAGGGCCGTGATCCCTTAAACAGAACATTTCGCGTGATTAGTCGACAGCAGCGGTCGGTCGGGCGCGGGCAGCCGGTGGGTCACGACGCGGGGACTTGTGCAATAAAACGGGCCCATTCAGCGCGGTCGCTCGGAGCGCACGGCCGCCGCCCCTCGACAAATGCTCAAATACAAACTACATTTTTATACGGAGACCAAACAAAATGAGTTAGTGACATCGTAGCGCCGCTTTCCCCTGTATTCCTCACGAGCGAGCTTTAAAATTCACTTTAATATCTTTGTTCTACCAGCGCTTTACAGCTCTCGTGCAGCGCGGAAATATTTTTCAGTCGGGCTTACTTTGTGTCGTGGTATTTTCCACCCCATTTCGCCTTTTTTCTAAAAGCGACGTCCTTGCATTTTAAAATTCTGACTGCAATCTGCCAACGTAACAAAATGCGATTGAACATGAACATACGGTTTCGTTGCGAACGTGGAATTTCAATAGACTCTTCGGATGGTGGTCGGGTCGTGACATACATCGTTTCAAATACAGATAATTCACAATTTGCATCCCCTTTTCGTACACTTATCCTGTCAAGATGTGGCTTTAGAGTAGAAAAGGGACCCAGCGGGCAAACGGTCTGGAAACGGCACTCAATAAAGTCGAGTCGAGACGCGAGCGAGCCCACCGCCCACCGCCTGCCGCCCGCCCCTGTCCGCTGCTGACAAATTATCCCTAAACAATTCTGTTGCCCGACCGACTCATCTAGATAAAGGTAAATAAATTGCTGATTGCATAATGAGTGCGCAGCATTCTTCATTACAATATAATTTATATCTTATGAATTGGTTTGAGAATAGAGTCGGAACTTTGGAAGACGGTGTCCGTACTGAATCTAAATTTAAAAAGAGGTAGAGTTTTCCGGGGTGAGTTTATTCATTACCTACTTCCCGGCGGGCGGCGCGCGAGGGCGGCGGTGTGGGGGGCCGCCCGCCCGCCCTCATGCTCCGCTCACTTTATGGATATAACCTCGACAAAATACCCCTAAAATTGCACTGTTTTTATTACGTTCTCTCTTTATCTCTTTCGGTTTCTTGCTTCGTTTTTTTACGATGTTATTATTTTATTAGCGGACTCGAGCATAATGGCGTGCGAACTCGGTAGTCAGTGATCATTTATAACTTTTATTTGACTCTTTCCTCTGTTCTTCTCCACCGACGACGATACGGTTTGCTATTTAATTCATGTCTGGTATTGGCAATATCCCTTGCTTTCTTTCTGGAAATCGATCCATTTAGCTGATAGGTATATCACTATAGGTAATGGAATGAATTCATTACTTATTGAGTTAATCGTGCATTTTGATTGTAATATGCTTTATACGTCTGCGGTTCGGTCATTTTCCAGTCGATTAACCAACCCAACTCGATCCCTTTGTTCATATCATCGCTCCAATCATATTTTTATGTTTATTGTACCACTCAAATCATAATGTGTATTTTAATTTTATTATATACTCTTAAACCCTTCAGCTTTAATAGCGTTCCAAATAATTGTTTCAGAATCCAAATAAATATTTTAGGATCATTAACGTGCCAAGAAATAATAAAGTCAAATGGCACGTTAGATTGCCAACACACTCGTAGAACCAGCAGTTCAATCAAATAAACGTAGAGGATATAAATAAAAGCATAAATCCCGCTAAGCCGCAACAAAGTACAGCTAACGCACGGATTGTACAATGAAACTTATTTATTGAGGTTAATAAGATCGTTTGTGACGATAGGAGATAGCTTGTACACTTCTATGAACAACAATACTACTTCTTCTTCAATATCATATAACTGCCGGTTGCTATGATCATTTGAATTCGTCGAATTTAACTTAAACAGTTCTTTTGTTTGTTCTGTTGGCGTGAGTCGTCGTCGTGAGGTGTATCTTCGCTCGTCGGTAATCGTTAATGTTCTTGAAAATTAATTAGCGTAACTTATCATGTAAAGTTCTTTACTCTAGACTAAGCGTGTAATCGTATTTCATCTTTCTGCTTCGTTTATTTTCATCGTGAGGAACGACCGTTTCATTTGTGCTAGGTTTTCA
This sequence comes from Argyresthia goedartella, assembly GCA_949825045.1. NCBI lineage: Eukaryota > Metazoa > Arthropoda > Insecta > Lepidoptera > Argyresthiidae > Argyresthia > Argyresthia goedartella. Next base: position 24,196,747 of record OX463812.1, on the reverse strand, counting down.
CTGCATAAGCCGTCGTAAATGAATTTCTCAACACCCCTCGGATTTGTTGAGCCGAATAGCATTAAAATAGCATCATTTCGTAGCCGCACCGTTATGACAACCTCATAACAATTCTTCATGTCACGAGAAGATTAAATAACCATCATATTATTATTGAAGTGGTTTAGCGTTGACAGATTGAAATATCTGGTATGATTTTTCTGTATCATTAGATCAAAACATTGATCGGATGCCAAATAGTTGGCGAGAGCGATAAAACAAAGCTTCTGGCAGAGGACCAACTCTCTGAGCTCGGGCTGCGATGTGATGCGCGATTTGCGACACGAATGTTCGCGCGACCACTCCCACCCACCGCACGACGCGCTCAGCGTAGATTTGCACGAATTCATTTTAAATGGAGCCGCCAGATCGCAATTACACTCCCTTTGAACGCCCGGAATGCATTATGATGAATGGCGTTCAATTCAAATCAGTGCACAAAGCAACGCGTCTAAATTCTCTATCTCCGTTCAAAAGCACTTGTGCAACAAACAACGCTTTGTAACTAGAGGCAGATTACGCTGCGAAGTAACAGCGACGCAACTGTATCACTTATTTTTTGAAGCGAAGCGTCAAATACCTGTCTGCTGGCCCGGATGATTTCGTCGATCTGGGAACCACTGCATGTGGGATCGATCTGTATGCGGTGTACAATTCGATTCTCCTTTGATTCAATCGCAGTGACATATGACAGATAGCTCGCGAGACAGTGAGTAGTTTGATCGGAGCCATCCAACGTGTTGGCAGCAGCTCCCCGCATTCCTGGAGCGACGGCGGGGCGGGCGGGGCCGCATACACCTGGTCGTGGGCGGCTGCACAGCCCCACTACGCTTTGAACTATAGCCGTCTGATGCCGCGCTGAAAAAAGCAACAACACAGCACACAATTAACCCGCATAGCTGAACGTAGCCGAGATATGTTTATTACAACATATACGAGAATATTTTTTAATTTGAATATTTCGCTCGTTAGGCTTTTTGTTCAGTTGCATCTGACAAGCGTTGTTTTTAAAAATATTTTTCAGTTTTCAGAGCATAATGTCTGGCTGGGCTTATCGCAATGTTTTTATTTCATTCGTAAAGCGGCAACTGTTAATCATTCAACGTTAGTGCTCACCCATGTTTCTACTGTTAAGGTTTTTAACGATTGGTGTTTTCAATTAAGAGGCAATAAATAAGACTCTCTTGTACACTTTTTTCATGTAACTCTTGTTTTTTATTTGAGAAGTTAAGAATTGTGCAATTACGACTCAGCTTCGGATTTCCCACCAACATCTTCGTGTAACTTCCTGCATTTTCCAATAATCGTTGGGTCTCCCCGCATTAATTTGTAGTTGGCGCACTGCTTGCTCGGTATAATTGTAAGGAGGGTAGGGGTAACCGGTTAAGGGATCATTTGTGAATTTTTAATGCCGAGGTCGAGTCCGGGTTAATTAATTTACGCGAAGCGAGGTGAGGCTCGGCGGGGCTCGATTAGCGGAATAAATTGGGCTTGCGGTGCGGTTCCCGGAGCAGTGAGCACGGCCGGCAACAAAGGCGGCATGTAGTGGCATGTAAGTACAGTTGCTGTGCTCCCTTCTCATCTAATGCAGCCCTGTTTGTTTCCTATCGTACCACCTTAATTGATTCATATATCCCTCAATACAAATGGTATTGAATGAGATCGGAATTTAGCTGTCTTTCCAAATAGTTTAGTTGATTTTGAGGGTCTGTTTATGACCAAAAGATTTTCTCCCGCTCTAGCCCTTTGCCTTTTGGCAAAGGAAATTGGAATTTCCTGAGTGGAAACCTGCTCTATTAGTGCAACAAACCATCTGGATGTCCAGATTGCAGATTCCTAGCGCGTGTCTGTGTGCGATGTCGCGAGATTGTTTCCCCTCAGCACTATGACAAAGGCAACTCTGGTTCGCTCCCCGGTGCGCAAAAGCCTGGCTTAATACTCACTCATTATTTATTCACGTCTATAACGAGATTGTCAGTAGAAGCGCGCCCCCGCCCGCCATTCCCGCTACATTACAACCGCTTATGTGTCTCGCCGACTCTCCGCTCTACGTATTTACTCTCAGCCGCTCTTTTTGCCAGCTTAATACTCTTTTTGTGCCCGAGTTATAAAGCTATTACGTTTTTTTTTGAACTCCACTCTCGCCGTCCCCCCTGAAATCACCGGCCGTCCCCAGCCAGTGGCGAAAACAACGTATTTATATTATCTACGAAACCACTCTCGGCTTTTACACATTTTGTTTTGCGCTTTTTATATTCCTCCTCTCTGTCTTTCTTGTAAAATATAATAAAAGTAAATCTTTTCTGAATTAGATTAAGTTTATTGGACAATGAATCCGAGTCAGTGTAATGAGTTGTTTGTTCTCGGAGCGACGACGTCGGATAACAAACTATCGCAACGTTTGCTTGTATATCAGAGCACTTTGTAGCGAGGAACATCTTTGTCATAAATATTCTTGTTCGTGCATATTTACTTACCCGGAATATGCGCCGTTCCGTCCGTTCCATTGAACATTCTATTTTATTTACATGCCTCTCGATGTGCGGTCGTTGACAAAAATATTTTATGTCGAATACAAAATTCTTCGTATTTTTCGATATTGGGCGATAAAAAAAATCGATGTCGGGAAAAACAAACCCCGTTAATGAAATATCCGATGTGCCAGATTCGCTGATTTATTTTATTTTTTAATAAATATATTTTTCAAAAAACATTCGTAATATTTTGATGCTATCTGCGGCATCATTAAGTTGCACATGAAAGCTTTCAGCGTGGATCTAGAGAAACAATTGTGCACTGGAGATTTTTTTATTCAAAAGATATGAGGAGCGAGCGAGTGTACTCACGAACGGGTAGATAATGCCTATGCACGGTGAAGTCTTTGAAATGTTCATGTCGCTCGTTCTGCACTACACGTCGGAGCCAGGGGGCAAGCATGGCAAATCTCATGCACTGAACCGTTCTACAAGAATCCGTTGTGTCAAGTTAAAAAATAATTTGACAAATCCTCTATCATTTCAGCCTTCCCTCACTAATGTGCTCTCACGGCCCAAAAGCTTACCTTTGGATGCTTTTTGTAGTCAGCGAATAAAATGACAGTTATGCGCTGCTACCAACTTAAAAATATCTAATTTTGTAGGGTATTTTACATTAACTAGCATAAACACACATAAAAGCGCGACACAGTTTTTGTCATGCTAGGGCTACAGTGTACCATCGTGTATCGCATGTCCACACCCTCTTTTAGGGATGTTGGCTGCCGAGAGAATATTGCACTACATACCTCCGCTCAGACTGTCGTTTTCTCTATAATGCATGTTATTGCCGAGTTTTCCAGCTTCTTTTATTAAGTCGGACGAGGTTCTTTTTAGCAAACGTCGCAGGAGTATGAAATGCTTATCTTCTTGTTCACTACCGCACTTCAGAGAGAACTAAATTGAAAACCCGTCTCTATAAGTTTCTGTACATTATTTGCTGCTTCAGAATCGTTCTCGTAAGTTAATTGTAAATGTCTAGTTGAATTTTCCTCGGTGGTTAATTCTTCGAAAATCATGCACCCATCACATACCGAAAGACAACGCTGAAAACACGCGGTACTAACTAATAATCCGCGTAATCACATCACGGTGATTTGATCCCCGGCTTTATGGTATTCAGTGTGCGACACGTCTCGCCAGATTATTGCAGCTTTACCCGGACCCAGTCGGGATCCCCATTCCTTTGTGATGCTGACGCCATTCGGTTGGCTCGTAACACCCGCCGCAAATACCGATTGCCGTTCCTTTAGCGAACAACACTACATCTTTGCGATAGGATTGCCAGTAAAGCCCTCTTGCTCCTTTAATATTTTGTTTTCTTTTCCGACTCTCGGGCTGAGGAGATCGCACCCTAAGCTCGTAAATCTTTAACAAGTAACTCGATTCTGATCATTTGAGCTTTGGATTTAACCTCGATCTGATGCAACACAGCAAAACATATCTAATTAATACTGATGAAATCCGTCGATGTTTCTCAGGCTGCCAACGCGTTGGACTTCGCATTGCTATTGCCAAATCATCATACGTTAACCTCTGAATTGTAATGCGGAATGTGGCTTCGTTCGTCACCGCTGCTGATTTGTATGACTATCTCGTATTGTCTGCGCCGTAGTCGCCTTCTAAACGAGCCACGTCCAGTCTCTATAATGTAAACGCTTTCAAATTTTTGCTCGTGCTTTCTCTTTTAAAGGCATTTGTGTCACTCCTCTAAGATTTATAGTATGGCTCGGTTTGCACCCCTGATCTGTCTACCAATGCGTTCTCTGCCATTTATCTGTGTTTATTATTTCTGTTAAACAATATTCATATTTGATCTCCACTTTTCTGAAATAGCCTGCTATATTTAAAATCATGTATGATTATTCTTCTAAACCATTCAACAAACTCACTGCCAATAATGTATTCAAAACGATCCCAGACTCGACAATACATTCACCGCAAATTGAACCAGTCTCGGAATAAATCTGGCGGTCGCATTCTGCCCCCGAATGCTTCCAATTGGGAAACCACCACAGCCACCTGCCAATGCTCGCTTCATTTCGGTTTCGAGGTCATAAATTACCCTTCCTGTCTTTTTACAATAGGTAAGGCAAGATACTTGCATTTTGCTAGTCTTGATTTCCAATTTAAGTTCAGAACAGCGCCAGGCCAGAAAATTCAGACTCCAAAAAAGGTGTGTTCAAATGCATTGAAATGAACGATAAACGGCATGGGAAGTATGATCGTTATCGAGGCCCTATCTCGCCCCTCATTAAACCCTGCGCGGCCCCTTTCTGACTCTCGGGACTCTACTATCGTAAGTGTTAATTACTTTTGTCATTCCGGCGGGCGGTTAACAAATCTCTATGTTACATAATTCCACCGTCGAGTACTGTAATTTACATCGGTGAACGCAACATTGTTTGTATAATAAATTATTGTGCCTCGGAGCGTTCTTAACGGGCGGCTAAATCGATAAGCGTCGTTTTTATTGCATCATTAACAACCGGTACGAGGGGCGAAGTGATTTCAATCTAAGTAATCAGCGGCAGGAGCACTCGGCACCCTGAAAACGCGTCGTCGCAAATTTTTCATGTAAAATGCGGCCTTCATCGGCAGCACATTTTGCATAAAAAACCTCGTGTATTTTTAAAAAAGGTTATTCGTTTATCGGCACAGAAAATGTATGAGCTTTTTGAATCGAAAGTGGAAAAACGGGAAAAGAAAATAAACAATGATGTTTCGCTGCCGAATTTCCGGCTCGTCGACGTGCGCTGTTCGACGGTTTGAAATACAAAATATCTTTTATGTGTTTAAACTTGTTTGCGTTTCGATGTCGGATGAAATAATAATTTCGTGAAAGGTTTTGATACGGATAATAATAAATAAAATGTTACACGAGATTGAGTATTCGTGTATGCTTTGATATCTGAATTGATTCACAAAAGGTCGCGTAGCAATCGTCGTGGAGACGATTTAACAGAATCCTTATTGTGGTTGTTCCTTTCCTTTGCTCCGCAACTCAATGATTTCGACTCTTATATTCGTGAAATGGAATCCCTGAACGAAATGTGTTTTATGTGCGAGCATTCACTCACTTATCTCTGTAACCTTGTCTAGCCATTAATTCTGTTCCAAGGAAAATGATGCCAAGTGCCACTAGGAAGGAAAAATATAACCAAATTACATTAAATAATATTCTTTATTCCTTATTTGGTAAGATACATATACAAATTATTCGAAATGCCCACCTTTTGCTTTTACACGCTTCTTCTGTCGGTCGGGCCACTCGTCTATCGCCGCAAGCACTATTTTCTGAGGTAAGAAGCCGCTGCAGCCACCAAGTCACGCTTTATTGACTCGATGTTGCGATGAGGATTAGAGCAGCCTTCTCCTCTAAAACTTCCCTTAGTCGGTAGTCCAAAAGGTTAAGGCAGTCCCGCCTGAGGGCCAATCTCCGGCGGCAATAAAATCGGAAAAGTTGCCCTTTCCAGCAGGCTGAGTCCTGTTAGAATGTGCAAAGCTGGTTGGAAAATAAAGTTTGGGTCAGAGGCCAACATTGCTGGCAAAAATGAAGTTCAGTGACCGTAGCTGTCAAGCGATGTCCGGTAGTTCGCCGATAAGCGCCGAGCTTCAGGTCTTGTCTAATGATGCGGGACATGGTCCTGGGTGGTAATTTCATTTCCCTAGAAATGCTTTTCTGTTTCTGGAGTGATTGCGAGGAATTCGTTCGGAAACGGCTTTGATCGCTGCTGGTGTCATCGATAGAGGGCATCTGAGTAAACATTTTTATAGTAAAGGGCACCGAGAGACTACATACAACAAGTTGAAAATTTCGACTGCTATTTTGTTACACTTGTGAAGCGCGATGATTGCGATACGATTCTCCTTCACAATCCACTCCATCTTTCCAGCTGTGATTGATGTAGTCAAGTAAGGTTTTTCCAGAAGAACAGACCTTATGTCACAAATCAACAAATGAGCAATAATTGTCACTCAATATTTAAAATATCGGAATTCGAAAGCTTCGGACAGAATTTATGGCCAGACTAGGTATTATTGATAAAATATCCTTCACTGGAATTTCATTATTAGATTTTTTAAGAACAAAGCTTTTCCTTTTCCCCGCCCTTGTTTGTTTTGTACAGTCGAGTTCATTAATATATGAGCATTTCCAAGGCTTCAAATATAAATGTACATGGAAGGGTACTTATATATCTGAACAAATTCATCAATCAAACATATAAACACATATCGCCGTTCATATTAGTCTGAGCACGTCTTTCAGTAATATCTAAACAACTGAAAACTAATTAATATCTGTGCTAATGATTTTCCAAATAATTTACCCATTAAAAAGTACTAAAATATTTACACGAGGGTTTTCATGCATTAATACACATGTAGTGGTACATAAATATCTCTACAATGGAGTTCATAAACTTGAGCAGCTAAATTCATAATTTTATGTAAACATTTACACCTTATTGTAGATGTCATACATTGTACAGATATTTTTGAACACTCAGCTCATAATAATTAACTTGACTGAACTAACATGTTTAAATTTTATGTGGACAAGTATAAATTATTAAATACAATAATAAAACGAAATAACTAAATAAATAAATCACTTGGGTCCCGCAGCCTGCGGAAATATGCAATAACACAAAAAGCTCTAAATCCACCTTAGAAAGTGGAGACGAATTAATGCATCAAAAAAGTTATGTCAATAAAACAAATATTATATTTCGGGTCCATATATTTAACCATTAAAATAAAAACGCATGTCTTCTTAGCTAAGTATACCTACATACCTAGTTTAAGCAAACTAAAAACACCTTAATATTAGCGGGTTACACATAATAATCCTAATATAATTAGTTTAGTACATTTTTAATGCATTCGTTAAGTCTGCCTATTTTTATTGAAATTAGTACTTAGTGTAACCACCATCAGCGTTTATAACCGCCTGCAATCAGTCTTTCATCGATCGTATCATGTTTTGACAGGCATCAGTCGCTCTGTATGTCTCCCAAATTTCTTTGACGCATGTGCTCGTAAACTATTGCGATTTCGAGCCTTTGTAGAATCCCAATCTTGCACCATCAAACCCCATAAATTCTCTGTGGGGTTCAAATCTGGGCTTTTCGGTGGCATTTTAATTATTTTCATTTCGCCCAGCTCTTCCTTTTCTTCAATCCACGCCTGGACAAGCCTTGAATTGTGGATACTGGAATTATCTTGCATAAATTCGACCTTATGGTTGTCTGGATAAACAATTTTTGCTGTAGGCAAAAACGAATCTCTTAATATTTCAAGATATCCTTGACCATTGAGACGTCCACTTACTTCGCACAATTCTATTGGCCCACCTGCGTTCATCCAGCCCCAGAATCCTAACGAAATTCGCCCGCTACGGCGATCAGGGCGGACATTATCTTCGTCATATCTTGTTCTTGGCATCCGCCAGAGAGACATACGCCCATCCGCTGACGACACGAAAACCTTCTCGTCCATAAAGGCAAATCCTTCAAAATTGTGTTCCAGATAGCGATTTGCAAATTGTAAACGCAACGATTTGTGCCTATCGGTTAATTCAGGTTTCCGAGCAGGTATGCAGTTCTTAAGACCAGCCTCATGAAGTCTGCGACGTACAGTTAAGCTCGACACTTGTAGGTCAGAGGCTAAAACTGTAGTGTTAATGAATCGTCGTTGTTTCACGCGTTCAACTAACTCTCTATCCTGGGCAGGTGTTGTTTTTCTCGGCCGCCCTTTAGACGCGTGAGGTTTTACATCACCTTCATCAACCCACCGTTTTACCCATAAGTAAACCGTGTTCCTCTGCAACAAAAATAATACATGTAATAAATAATGTGGGCCTTATGTACTGGAAACTAGACAACGGAACACATACTTAGTACCTACGTGCAGAGATACAAAATATTACAAAATATCCAAGAAGATTTGCACGAATTAGAAGCATGATCATCACGTGTAAATACAAATTAAAAATTTAAACTTACCATTACGCCCAATTCTTCAGCTATATTTGATACGCTAACACCCTGCTCATACATCATAACTATTTTGTGTTTTGTATGGTCCGATATTCTGTACATTTTGATGCAGGTATAATTTATAAATATATTTTCCAATTACTCATACGAATCACAAATTTTATGTGATTGACAATAGAGCATGTCATATTTTCAAGAAATGGTAAGTGGCCAGTTATCAATGTCAATGATAACAACCTCTTTAAGAAGATTGCAACTCGAATGTATCAGAAATGAATCATAAGCCGCTAGCTAACATTAATGACACTTCTATGACGTCACACTCAAAACGAAAGAGACAAAAGTATAATTTGACAGTAAGGTACTCTTTTCGATGATTGTCATTTTTCAAAATTCGAAGTGTTAATGTTAGTAGGTACAGATATTTATGTACCACCACATGTATATTAATATTTGAAACCCTCGTGTAAATATTTTAGTACTTTTTAATGGGTAAATTATTTGGAAAATCATTAGCACAGTAATTAATTAGTTTTCAGTTGTTTAGATATTACTGAAAGACGTGCTCAGACTAATATGAACGGCGATATGTGTTTATATGTTTGATTGATGAATTTGTTCAGATATATAAGTACCCTTCCATGTACATTTATATTTGAAGCCTTGGAAATGCTCATATATTAATGAACTCGACTGTAAGTACATTCAAGTAAAATTACCAAGAAGATGATTCATTAAGCAACAAGATATTAGGGCTTTTTAATCATTTAATCTAAATAAAGTATTTTTCGAACCAACACGAGGTACGTCACCTACTGCTATCTGTCTTGATAACGTGTTCTGTGATTGTGACCCTATAGAAAAAGTATTATTAACCCGCTTCAATCAGATCATAGAAGTCAAAGTGTTAAATTTTCTTTCATTAATCATATTCAGAAAATAAAAATAGAAACCAGACCCATCACTACTAGTCGTTTGGAAAAGTACCAAAATGTTCTACTTGATAAATTCACTTTCTTGTTGCCTGTTCACGATTATAATTTTAACAACCGGAATAATTTATATCAAGACTCTTTTTCTGGTAAGCGAAGAATTTGAGTTTATATAAAAAATTGATACGAAAGAAATTAATACTAGATTTAAGTTCAGTGATTGGGCCACCACAGGTTTGCGGATTAGCAGAAATAGACTTTTTGAACTTTATGAACAAAGAAAGATGACAAATAGTGACAGGTTTCAAGAATATCTCAAAGATTACTCCAAAATTTTAAGATAGTGTGTCTTAAAGCCAAAGCAAATTTCAAAGTAAAATTAAATCTGCCGAAAGTTATAAATAGCGAAACAGGTATTACAGATTAGTACAGATCGCGGTATTATTAGTGCAAATTCAGAAGTAGCTTAGGAATTTGAGACCTATTTTACCAATATACCATTGAAAACTACTGAACCACTAAAATCTTTACCATACCTTTCAGCTACATTGCTTAAGGAAAACTTGGACGGCTGCGGAACTGAATTTAAATTTAGTCATGTCAGACCCCAGTATATTATTAAAACTTTTAAATACATTAAAGTTAAGAGCACTGAAGACTTATGGGGGATGTCACTCAAAGTGTATAGCTCAATTGTAGATATATAAGCACCATATTTAGCTTACATATTTAATGAATGTGTTGATCACGGTACTTTTCCTGATATATTTAAAAAATAGCAGAGTCGTTGCTCTAAATAAAGCTGGTGACAAAAAAGATCACAGTAACTATAGGCCTAAAAGTTTTACCGGTATTTAGTAAAGTGTTTGAAAATATCATGCTCAATCAAATGATTTCCCATTTTAATCACAAAAATCTATGACATAACCAGCATTTCGGCTTTACAAAAGGACGTTGTACCACAGATGCTGGTGTTGAATTATTAAAACATAGTTTTAGTTCATGGGAAGAATCAAAAGATGCCATTGGTGTCTTCTGTGACCTTTCTATAAAGCATTTGATTGCGTAGATCATGAAACTTTACTGTTAAAACTGGAACACTACGGTATTAAAAATAAAGCTCTAGAACTTTTGAGTTCTTATTTAGATAATAGATTTCAGAAGGCTCAGATTAACAGAACCAAATCATAAGGATCTCGCGTGAAAATTGGCTTGCCTCAAGGTTCCATATTAGGTCCTATCTGTCTATATTAATGATTTGCCCTACATGGTTCAGAATTTGTCAGATTGCGTTATTTTCTGATGATACATCTCTTATATTTAAAGTAGATCGACATGTACAGAATTATTACGAAGTAAATGACGCTTTTGAAAAGCTTCACAATTGGTTTACTGTTAACAATCTAGTGCTTAATGCGAAAAAAGTTAATGTATACAATTTATTTTGCCTAATCTTTATTCCTTAAAAAATGAGCTTATATTAAATGATGATAAGTTAGAGTTTACTGATTTCCTGGCGATAACACTTGACTCGAAACTACAATGGAGCCCTCACATTACATCTTTTTCGGGAAAACATAGTTCAGCAGCATGTGCTGTGAGACAAATCAGACAGCTGACGGATATAGCTACGGCGAGACTTGTTTATTTTAGTTATTTCCACAGCATTATGTCCAATAGAATTTTGCTGTAGGGCCGAGCTGCTGATATTGACAAAATTTTTGTTCCCAAAAAGGGCTATTAGAGCAATTTATGAGCTACGCAGTCGTGACTCCCTGAGGGAACTGTTCAAAGAAATTAGCATTATGACTGGACCGTGTCAATATATATGAAAAGGAAGAACATAAATAGCTTCACTAAAAATGTTGACAGGCACAAGCGAAATAATATAAACCTTACTATAGACTAGATAAAGTTAGAACTTCATTTGTGGGTCTAAGTATATAATACTGTAACAAAATACCGGAAGATATATTAAATTTGTCAGAGAAGAAATATAAAGGCATTGTTAAAAAAACATGTTATAAAGCATATTATAGGTTAGATGATTACATTAATGACAAAGTGGTATAGAGCTTTAATTTTCCAGCGCAGCACAAATACCACATATACAATTGTAACATAAGACCTATTATTGAAAAAAATAATAAACAGAAAAGAAATGTAGGCCGTGTTGAGGTGTACGAGTTTCTTGCGCCGCTCGTCGCCTTCTCAAATGACGATCAAAAAGTGTTCGTAAGAATCTATTTTGAATAAATAATTGAAGTTTAAAGTTAGACTGGAATGTGTCTCTGGGTAGAAATTTAACATTATTTATTCTGATGTAAATTCCTTGAAGATTGTGATTGTTAGTCATGAATTACTCCTCGTTACAAGTCAACATTAATAGTTATCCGCTAACTCCAACTGTAGTCAATCCCATATGAAAAACCTCAATTTGGTTATTGTACGCACGCAATATATCAAATTAAATCAAATATCTGCATGGTTGCATCTCGGGTGGATCAATTGTCGAATCTCGATTACATTTCCAATTTAATTATGCAAATTGCTTTTAAATACAACTGCCGCAGGAGGGTGGAGGGTGAACCTCGCAGACCCGCGCTGCAGGTAGGTTGCACCAAAACCAAACAGATGGTCGATGTGTTTACGGTGAATTTAACTTGTTCTCCCTACTACGCTTACTACAGCATTGTACATTTAGCAAATACTACCCAAACCTGTAGGGGAAGTACTTAATAAATCTCCAACAACCCCACTGCAGAAATCTGTTGAAATGATTCAGAGCGTCACGGATCAACTTCTTAAAGTAGGGTTCACTCTCGAGATTTCGGAAAAGTAACGAATTTATGTTTTCGAAGCAAATGCGTAAAACTAAGGAGCAGACATTACGTGCGTGTGTTGGCACACAGGTACAGGTTTGTCTTCCATTATTTCTGGTGCTCTCTGCGAGCTCACGGATTGATATCCATTTAATTTCCCCTCGGAATTATTGGCTAATATTTTACGTGAGATATAAGCTCGTAGTAAAATAATGTGAGTTGTCCCAAGGGCGCAGGGAGCAGGTAGCATCGAGAGGGAGAGGTTACAAATCGCTGCTTTATATTGATATAGATTAATGTACAGCTACATACAGACGGCATCTAGCGAGCGTCTCCAGTCGAGATTTATCTCGCTTATCCCCCCGCTTCGGTGTTGCGTTGTGAAATAAAAGGACCGAAATTTTCCTTTATCCCATTTTTTCCCTCCCCGAATAAAGTATTTCAAATTAATATTTTCAATGGGGAGCGCTTTTATTACGGCCTTTTGTGCTTCTCCCGTCTTTATTTCTTACGGGAATGATTTATTCAGCGGCGACTTTTCTGTTATTTTTTCATTTGCACAAAGAAACTGTAAGATGTTAGCTACCGGAGTGTTCTTTTCTTTTATTCGACGTTTTGATTACAAATCGTTTAAGCTATTGGCTTTGATCAAATGGCATATTTGGAAGGGAGAAAAAGATCGATGTGTTTCATAGAAGAGTGTTTCATAGACAGAAAAGCCCTACATTCTTTGTCTGTGCATTGAATCGAAAGTCGTTTTGCGATTCGCCGAGCTCCGGCACAAGTAGGTTTACTGGCTCTGCTTTCCTTGTACTGGTTATGATTCCCATGCAGCGACCACATTAACCGCCGTTGTCGTAAACCAATAAGTTATAAAATGAGTATAAATAAATCGTTTTATGACAAGTTTACTGCGTCGCAAGAATTCGTTATTGCTCTGAAACTGAACGCACTGCATCGGAACGATGTCGCTAACGTACAGCGTTTATCGTTTTTCACCGGTTTATAGTATCTCTGTATGTCGTTATATCACAAAACGATCTGTGCTCCGTCAGAGTAAATATTCTACGTTGTTTAAATTTAATTTTCAATCTCAATCGGTGCCGCATGATCTTCAATTAATTTACAAAGCGCATATCTCCGCGGATCATTGTCGCTTATACATAATTTCTTAATAGCTGAGCAATCGATTCAGCGGCGGGCATTTATTTTTATTTAGTAGGGTTACCATTTCAAATACTACTTACCAATCATTATATCTGTAGGTAATAAAGTCCTCCAAATGTCCCAGCCGGAACTGAATTCTCTCGTTTTCATTCAATGTGTGCAGATCCTGCAATCGAAGAAAAAACGATTTCATACCATTTCTAATCCGCAAAGTCGGAGAATAGAACCGTGCTAGTGAGAAAAGTTGGGCGGGCGGGCGGCGCGTGCGCGATATCGCATCGCCGGCCGGGGCGGTGCGGTGCGGGGTGGTGCGGCGGGGTGATGTAGCGGCGGGCGGATGAGGGGGGACCGAGCGCCGACGACGACGGCGCGCCGCACATTCCCGCCGCGGCCGTTGAGCCGCGAGTGTGTCATATGATCACGTGCAACTTCTTTGTCTATATCGAGACGAGTCAGAACCGCTCGCGACCCCACTCGGAATACACCGCATGGATTTCAGTGACTTGAGGATTGCAGTGATTCTTATACCGGATTATTTTGTGGTGTGAAGTGCAACAACTTTCGTGTATACAAAAGTAAAGCTGTGAAGTTTGCAGTGAAGTGATGCTACTAATGCAGTGACACAGTTCCAAATTTCAGCGAGAGCTCGCACCTTGTACTTGCCGGAAGTTAAGTCAGTTACCATTGTGAGGATCAAAGATTCGCCCAGGAGCAATGTCGAGAGCGGCAACAAGAAAGAGAGCAAGAAGAAGAGGGGTGCGAAGGCCGAAGCTGCTGCCGCGGCGGCCGGCCTCAGGAGGGAAAGAGCCGCTGCTGCGCTGACAGCCGTGAAGGTGGAGAAACCCGCGGCGCTGACTGCTGTCAAGGGGGAGAAAGCAGTCGCTATGAGAGCTGACAAGGGGGAACGGGCAGCCGCCGCGGTGACCGGCTTGAGGGGGGACAAGCCAGCTGTCGGCAAGACGGAGAAGGAGACCAGACAACCGTCGCCGAACAAGCCGGAAGAGGCCGAGCAACAGGTAGGTATGCTGGAGTGATGGGCTGAACTAGTGTGACTGAAGTAGCTGGCTGAAGAGAAGAACAGAGGCAGGCTCAGCTCTGGTGAAGTTGAAGACTGGCTTACGGTTGAAATGTTTTATTGCAATTCAAGCTAAGAATATGAACGAATGAAGTTAAAATATGGCTAATAATTTATTTAACCCTTACCCTGCTGGCCGGAAAAGAAAACAATTCAGTTGTTGTCCCACAATTGCCCACAATAGAATCTTTAGTACTCTAGGTAAGAACTGTCAGTAACAGCCCTGTTTAGGCCTAACGCGTGCGAAAAACATAATGCTGACTGAAAATGTAAATGTTTAAAATCCCGTGTGAATTGCACTGAAGACTGATGAATATCACTCGTAAACATTTAAATCTATCAACATCTACATTACTGAATTGTTAATTAAACCGTTGCATCGAGCAGTGTGTTGCCAACAAAAGCAATTGAGAAACAAATTGAATTTCATACAATTGTTAAAACCCCGTACGTTCGCTCGTACGTCGCGATCGCAAAGCCCGGATTAATTTTGACGAGGCGCAAACAACCCGAACAAAGCATTGGTACCAGATTTCGTTTTCACATATTGCCATCGGAAAGCTAATAGAATCGTAACTGCATCCGGTCACGATACCTCTACACGCGTAGCTTTTACTGCTACTGCCATTACACTAGGATTCCGGTCAATGTTTACGCCCAGAATGCGACCGGCGTAATTATACCCTCTCCGGCGTTCAACGGCTAATAGACCAATGGTAGAGATATACGTTAATTCTCGCCACTAATCTAACACTAACGTTCCGATTTGTGAGACTGTTTGCCGCTCACAAATGGAATTGTATAAGAGCTACTTGCTGAATTACAATGTCTGTGAATTAATGAATAAACACTGATTACAAGATCTCTTTTTCAAGTTGCTCTATGGAACGTATTGTATAAACTCCTGGAACACCTGAAAATCCATTCGAAAATTCAACGAGTGCTGACCATAAAGTCTCCATAACACGCAAAAACCTTTTATCGCTCAAAAACACATTTGTTGATAGAATTAATTCAAACATGCTAACAGGAGCTATACTCGGGCAGTCCGCAAAGTAAGCACCCGCCCCCGCACAAGCGTACGCTTTGAAAAATGGTTAAATATGAACCCTTCCCCATTGCGATTTACGAGGCGTGAAATAACAATGCCCGATACGATCAAATCGAAATTGTTTCCTGTGCAACTGTTTGTTGAAGTTTTTTTATCCATTTTCAACTTTTGTCTCTAATCAGACAGAAATCGGCACAACTTTACATAGAGGAAAATAAAGCAATGTCGTGATGTATCTTGGCGGCTTCCTGATAAAAATATTTCAGCCGACAGGAAATTAAAACTTGGATTTGATTCCGTAGGATTAAACATCTTTCTATTTCTCAGTCGATGTGCAGTTTTACATATTTCTTCGTAATCCAGTGAAATTACTTGAATCCACGAATGTTTTTTCCTTAGTTTTTCGTGTCTTGACTCTTTTTATGATGCAAATTGTAATACCTATACAAGTTCAGTGTAAAATTAGAAAAAATATTCATGTATTCATAAAGACAGTCGGCTACTGTAGTTTTTATCAGCCCTTGGACATTCTGTATCTCTGTTTGTTGTAGATCGTTACAATTTTGTAGCCGGTTTTACTACTATTAGTGGCATTATAAATATTAATTTACAAATTGATGCCGACTGCATAATTATGTTAATACTACATCGTTTTCGAATTTCTAATTTGGCTTGCTGTTAATTATTACACTAAAATACAACTTAACAGTTTGCTATGAATTAATCACTAATTAACATATTAGTGCGATAATTACTATCCTGAGCGTAATTAAAATTAATAACATAGCTGTAGCTGGTTATAATAGCAGCATTGTGTTACGTTGAATTCACATGGACCAAACGCTAAATAAATAATTAATGTTTTAGGCTTCACAAAAAAAAGTACGTTGATATAACTTTATAAATAATAAACATTCGTTCCAAAGATTTATCAAAAACTAAATCTCAAACAATGCATAGATAGGTACCTATGCAAATGCAGTTACGTTTTGTGGGCATTAAATAGCAGTTTTCATGTCGAGGTTTTGTTTGGTTGGGTCACTTGTTTAAGATAACTTTATTATAAATTGTGGTAATTTCCTTTGTCGTTGGTCTTGTAGTATCCCGTCTTACTATGGGATTTTCTTCTATGGGGTGTTCTCGCAAGCTGGCGTAAACTTTTCCAAAATCGATCCCAAAGTTGGTCATTTTTGCAAAAACCATGTCCTTCTTATTTTACTTGTTCCTTTCATTTTTAATGATATCAAAGCTAAACATTAATATACAAAAATGCGAACATTTCGATTCTTATTAAATAACCGTTCGATCCAGGACTCCATGTCAAGTAACATAGAGCAAGCAGGCTTTGTCATTTTGTACTTGTGCCTGACAAATATCTCTCTGTTAATATGCAAGGACTGTCCGAAAACGTGTGGTGCGGAATTCAGGTCATGAACGAGCCACTCTTGTGTTGTAAATATTCCAAAGTTCTTTATTCATGCACATTCATTTGTCGTCAACACTGGAATCGCAAATCTTACCGACATATGTATGCTCTTGCAATGTAATATGTCTACTTAAGTTTTGTCTGCATTTAAGACGTATTTATATTAATCGTTTCTCCCATTATTTCGTTAAACTCATTATTCAATTTGATATGTTTCCTGCAGAATTTGTTTATATTTAAGATTTCTCCCGCCTGTCAATCCGTTTATTACCGCTAGCCTTTATGATTATGAACGTGTTTACTTTGTTCTCCAAGTTTCTCACGAAAAAAATATTTCGCTTTATATTGACTTGTCTGGGCCCAAACAATTCGAGAACATTATATTCAAGAGAGTTTTGACATAAAATTAATAACTTGACCTCGGTTATCAAAATTAATTAATTGTGGCTACGCTGAAATCTTTTGAAAGCAGCTTATTGTAAAAAGGTACCGCGGGCTATGATCAGCGACCGCTCTGTTTGAACTTCGCTTCGGAGCGATCTTCTTGAATTTAAAGTCCTATCCTATTAAAAGTTTGTGAAAGTATTAGAATTTCGAATGAGGGGCGAGAAGCCGGCACGCCATTTTTCCGAGAGCCCCGCAAGGTAGGCGATGGCAAAGAGGGGTTGGCGGCGGCGGCGGCGGCGGGGCGGAACAACCCCTGACTGGGATCGCGGGATTATGCTCCGCTATCTGTTTTGAATTCATAATTTGAATAGAATTAATTCAGAAATTTCAAGATAGAAACTTAATTAATTTTAAAGGCTGCCTCGTTAACTGCTTTCAGACTTTACATAAATGGAATAACTATGTTTGACTTAGTCAAAATCTATCAGTTGATCTCGTTGGCGACGAGCCGGGCTGCGGTCGCGCCTCCACAATGTGAAGATTTAATTTACATAAATCAGGGCGCGACAGAGTGAAACAACTTTAATTTTCAATGCGTGTTAACATTCAGTGCGTTTATTTTGACATCGTTGACTAATGCGCTCGTTTATTTTTATTGCTGATTTTATTTAAAGTCGGAACGTGTCAACCTCCGAGGTGGGCCGCGTGACTATTATTACTCCCGCGGCATCACTCATCACGCTAATATCTCGTGGAATAAATCTTGTCCGGGCACGAGCGAGCCGTAGCGTTCGTACCTGAAGAAGTGAAGACAATCTTTAGCGGTCTCTCCCTTCGAGTGGACCACGGGCCGGACTCCGGACGCCACCGCCGCCGCCGCCGCCGCCGCGGCACGCGCAGCGCAGCCCATACTTGATTTATCACTCCATTGTTGCGGCGCGACGACCCACTCCGCTCCGGATAAGGCTAAACATTCAATTGCCGGAACGCTCTCCGCCGAAGGCGATTTGTTCCTTCTCTTTTCACGATCGATAACGACTTCTTAACTTTTATACAACAGATAATAACACCCTGTTTAGACGGGGGTGGATGCGAGACGGTCGCTTTATATTTAGGGGAGACCGTTCTCTCCCGTTGCGGAGATATATCGAACTTAATTCACTCGAGATTTATTAACGACGATGGAGATGTGGGGGAAGTTAGGCAGACGAATGTTGGAAGTTAATTTTGCGGCTTGGATTTTATGTTCAGGAATGTGTTTATCTTTTTGAATTGTCTTTGTTATTGAATCGCGGCAAGTACAATGCTCAACCCCAGTCGACGCTCGTAAAGCTCGACCGCTAGTTTTATTGAGCCATTTTCCGCTCGCCCGTAAATATCTCCCAAGTAATTACTTTCCGTTCCACTTATACACCGCCCGCCGGTGTCTTTTTCGCGTTCTTTCTTATCGAGTAATTGCTCAAGTTAAGAATGATTATCTCATAAATAAAGTGAATAAAATTTAATTTTATTACACCCGGTTGCCTTTCGTGGTATTAAATGTTGTGAGGTTTTTAATTAACTTTTTAAACATGCTGGAAAGTGGAAACGACTTGAAAACAGCCTGTGCAGTGTTTAAACGCATATCCCGCACATAAATAGTCAGATCCTACTTAAGGCGAAACAGTAGGCTAAAACAGCTTTTTTTAAATCTCAAGTTACGCAAAATAGGAGTAATAAAGCAGTTGTTTATTTATACTAGCTTGTTGATCTCGGGTATCAGCAGGGATTCGTGAACGTATAAACGTTAATTTTATTTATTTTTGCTCGATAGAAATGTCTCCCGAAGTTATCCCAAATTCTGTTTTTCACGAAGAGAAAATTCAATTTCTCACTGGATTGGAATTTATGTTCTTGTTGTTTAATGAAGCTTTATAAAAAAATTAAGTTATATTGCTCCGTTAGACTCCTATAGATCGGTGAAGAGCCTTATAACATTTGATCCTATTCCTCTAAAAGTAAGCTAAAAGTGAAATTATAAGTTCCGCCGGGCGACTAAAGTGGGCTTCAATTCCCGGTCCATTTAGCTTTAGAACTCATTCTTAAAAAAAACTTAAGACGAAGGAGGCAAATGCCCATCGTTGACGCGTTATTCCAACCAAAGGAGAAATACATCCAGAGAAATACTATACAATTAATTTAC
Source organism: Argyresthia goedartella (assembly GCA_949825045.1). NCBI lineage: Eukaryota > Metazoa > Arthropoda > Insecta > Lepidoptera > Argyresthiidae > Argyresthia > Argyresthia goedartella. The sequence goes on along the minus strand of OX463812.1, from coordinate 24,177,130 downwards.
AATTTCGCACCGGTATTAAATGTATATAAAAAAATATATTAAGTTATGTTGCTCCTCTATTGATCAGTGAAGTGCACCTTTACATTTAAATAGCATCTCAACAATAAATATTATAATGTCCTGCGATTCTGTATTATTCAAATCATCATACGTATTCGCTTTGTGTTTGAAGCTGATGATTTACGTCACAGTCATTTCATGCTTATAAAAAATCTTTGGGCCTGGCTATCACATCGACTGTGTCGGTTGCTATTAGAGAATTAAAACAGTCTTCATTCATCTTGGGAATGCCAATGGTTGTGTAAATTTGTTGCTAATTGGTGTTTCATGGTATTGAAGGGATACATGTAATTTTTAGTTTACAAATGTTTTGTCACTATAGGTAGTCTGTCTCTTAATACAGTGCAGAAAAAATAAAAAGCCAGTGATACCATTGAAAAATATAGTTATGTACACTCGGTAGTATTTACTCGTGTCGCTGAAAGCTTCCAAAGACATTGAAGTTTTAATTATAACTTATACAGAAAATAATTAAAAAAACACCCAACTATTATTTGTTTTTTTTACGTAATGGCAACAATCAGGTGTTGTAAACTTTGGGTTTGGTTGGTTTAGTACTTTTTCTGGGGTTTCACATGAGTAGATATAACATGGTGCATTCCTTAATGCAACATTCTGTTAGCTGAAGAGATTGTTATGTATACATATATGTATAAAAGAATCGCTAAATGTGGTCGCCGCGAAACTCGCAAACGGCTGTACAAATTTGGATGATTTTAAACTATTCGTTGAAGTTTTAGGATGGTTCCGATAAGGAAAAAATTTGAAAAAAAAAACGCACAGGGAACGAACAGCCGATTAATCTTAAATTTTTATCCTTATTTTAATATTGGTAGTCCAATAGCTTTCGACAGAACGACGTCTTTCGGGTCAGCTCATTGTAAATAAAATATCTAGAAAGGTACTTGAGTATATAAAAAATTGGACCATACTTTCGGGAAATCAATAAAAAAAAAAATTTGGAAAAAAAAACTATGAAACTTTTTTTAAACAGTATTGATTGAGAATGATATTTTAAGTAAATGAATTTGAATATGACACATTAAAAAAGTATATGTATAGCTTATTTTTTTATTTTGAACCTGCACTGCACCTTTGTTATTACAACTAAACTTAACATTTATTAGAAATAAATTTATTATCTTATTAATAAACACAAGTTTTCTTACAATAATCTTTAGTCTTCCTCGTAAATTTCACCGTGGGTGTAGGCACTGAAAGATTTTGTCCTTCAAACTCCTCAAATTCAAATTATAGTGGTTATAAGGTTCCAACAACAATGAACCTTGTTAGGGCACTGCAAAAAGTTGCACACTAATTGCACACATTTTTTAAATGAACCTACCCATTTTCCTCTCATTATTTATCTTCCGGCACAAACTACATATTTTCTTAAGTTACCTACCGAGTCTCCTCTCAGTAATGCAGAGATACGGGTAGAGGCACGGGCATGTGAGGCCTTCATTTCAACGGGAATGAGTGATTTACTACATCATCAATCGGATCTGGCTCTCATCGCCAATTTTTTGTGGTGATGTGGTGGATTTTGTTACCATAAATGAAAAGTACATTATTGCAAAGGCTGGAAAGTGAGTAGTTAAATAGATGGACGAGTGAGTTTGAGAGAGTGACGGCTCCATCTATTGCACTTTTGGCAGACACCTTACATAATGCTTTTGACGACTACTGCGAGGTGATAGAATTAATTATACAAAAAATAATAGTTTTAGTTAAATTAGGTTTTGAACTCCCCGTGGTGGAGTCCGCCATCTTCCGCAATTGACAGCAAAAGTCGTCAAACTGGCCAAAAATGTTTTTATTGTCCTGTTTAATTATTCATTGTTTTGGGGCCCCATTACCGCCATCTTTCGCCACATTTCCGAGCAGTGGAGTCAGAATGTACTTTGTCGGCTCGTAGCATATCGGTCTTTTGTTTCTATTGACTGTGCTGTCTTTTTATAGTACGGAGTCCACCATTTTTTAATTCTATTCTTCTGTTATGAGGTGGACCGTGAAAAATCACTCTTCATGCGCGTTGAGAGGACGAAGGCTTCTTTTGATGGCTCCAAATGCTCGTGTCGCATGATAGAAAAGAATGACCACGCATGCGAAATATGTTGTTTTTTTTTTTGTAGACCCCATCTAATCCTGGAAGAGAGAGATGTTTTTACGCTCAACGAAATATTGATACCTTTCACCAGTATGCGACTACAACAGGACTGAGGTGTGTTTTTACACCCAAAACCTGCGTATTGCCATTAGAGAATACTTTCACAAAAAAAAAACAGAAAATATGGTCTGAGGTGGTTTTTTACCAACCTGTATGCTGGCTATAGAGTTATTTCATTTATTCCCTTAAGTTAATCGCCATCACAGACAACGGGCGGATTCGGGGGATGTCTTTTTCCATCCAAAATCCAAGCGATATGGAGAAAGATATCGCGCGAAATCTTAAGGCGATGATGGAATAAAAATGCGCTGTCGAGTGGAAGTGAGATGCAATAATTACTCGCGAATAAGAAAAAGCGGGATGCCAATAATGCACTCGCGACTAATCTGAAACAACGTAAGCGCCAAAACGTAAAAAAAAATCATAAAAAATAAACTATTTCAGGGAATTAACTTTCAAATTGAAAATCGTTAGAAATAGCAATTGTTCATACATTGCAATTATCACACAGTCATGTTCACTTACTACTGCGGTGTAATAGGATAAAACCATAAAAAAGGGTTGACTTTGTATTTATTTTCTATCGACAAAATTTTATCCAAACATGTTTTCCAATTAAGAATCTCTAGATTATATAGTCAAATTACATATACCAGAAATTAATTACGATTTGCCCAGTATTTCCTGAAAAACACATGAAAACAGCACCCCATATTTATTTAATCAGCGTCTTAATATCCGCCGTTTGTATCCGCCGGACCTTTAAAAAGTAAGTTTTTGTTGTGATGTCTTCTTAAACAGTGCGTCGACAGTTATGATCTGGATAATGTTTGCTACCCCTTAACGTCAATGACAAATAATAAAGTTAATGTATATTGCTGCACCGAATTATGAGACAGACAGATCAAATAATGAAAGACGTCTGTAAATAAGTACTTAAATAAACAACCCTTCGATTTTTTATTGTGTAAAAAACCCCGTAAATAATAAATCATGGATAAGTTACATACAGTACCTACAAATATGTGTGCGTGCGCTATTTGAATACCTAATCGGAGATCTAGAATCAGTGTGCGGTGTCGTGTTCCATTTCAATAAATACATACCTAAATCGTGGATAAACCATATTATTTGCCGGTGTAAAGTTTTTTGCATATTTATCATTATGTTGATAGAATAAAAAATGATTTATTTTATTAGTATTAATTGTAATTAACGCCAGAAAAATCAAAACGACGGTTATTTAGACCTTCAGATTACTTTCAGAGGAATTAAAATGTTGCAAACGCTTACAGTTGATTTATAGAGGGCTCATGGAGCAACTTAACTTAATATTCTGTAAATACCGCCCGAAATTGTAAAAAATTTATACGCAGATGTGATAAATAAATTTTGTGAATATTTCGGGACTCTTTTCTATCGAGCAAAAAGATTCAAATTACGTTTATACGTTAGTGAATGGTTGCTGACATCACTCATGATCAACAAGCTATTACATGTAAAGCGACAACTGCTTAATACCGCTACTTTAATTCATCATTACTTTGTGTAATTTTAGAGTTACAAAAGGCTGTTTTTGCCTTATGCCTCGCCTTAATAAACCATTCAGTGTTGGTTTTTAGGGTTCCGTACCTTAAAAAGGAAAAACTGAACCATTATAGGATCACTCGTGTGTCCGTTCTTACTTTATTGTTTTCTGGAACGATCAAATTGAAATTTGTTACACTTATTTGTGTTACATTACATAATTAGTGATTTTCACGACGACTGTGAGGATATAAAATTAAGTATTAAAAACATATTATATAGCACAAGTCAAACACGCTTTAACCATAACAAAACAAGACAAATGTTTATTCTGTCCTGTGAACGAACCAGGCCACAAATATTATTATTGTCCTGTTAAATAATTCTTTGTTTTGGGGCCACATTGCACACCATCTTTCGCCACGTTTCCGAGTGTGAAAATGACCTAATGATCCTTAAATCATCAAAAAGTTACGTGGTATAGGTCTACCTCAATATTACAGGAAATCTATACAGAAATGTATGGATTAAATTGGTGGACAACAAATCAAGGAAAAGTCGGTTTGTTTATTCGGTACAAAAACCTAGTGCGCGAATCCGACTGCGCGGGCCGGCGCTCTGTCGTGACAGTGTGGCACAGTGTCGCACACCCCAGCTGCCCGTGGGCGGGGCAGAACTTATTTGAAAATCGAACTTATTCCAAAATCGAGCTGGCCACGGCAAGCTGAATAGAACAATTTTAAATAAAACAAAGCCGCGAGTGGTGTTACAAGACGCTGCAATATAGTAGTGAACTGCATAGATTCTATAAAAATAGACGATACAATTCTATTTTATTTTCACAACTGGTCTAATGAATTAAAGATCAATTTTCACTTTTAATTTACTTTAATAAAATGCTGTTTTAATAGCCTTGCTTCGCAAATGGTTTGAAAAGTAGAGTAAAACTGTTGTCTTGGGCGCGCTTGAATCCATATCGCGCCCGTGACATTAAACAGTGCTTTATCCTCGTGGTGTTAACTATTATGATAAGCTGCTTTGATTTTCCCCTATAGAATAAAACCCCAGAAACTGAGATAAAAATGCATTTGCTCGAAAATTGCTTTTTCCGACTTCTGTGCTAAAAATAGCACCTTCAACGCTTGATTTTGGGCTCTCAGGCGGAAAATTATATTCCTAACTCGTTCGATAAGGCTTTTTACGAGAAGTTTAAATGTAGAAAAAATAGAAGCCTTTGCGAAATCGTAGGAAATGTACTATTTCCAGGCAGCCAAGCCGTGCGGAAAGTGCCACTTTTTCAAAATTCTGCTTTTTTACTTTCCATCATCATCATTATCATCAACCTGTCAGCGAACCCACTGCCGAGTGTAGACCTCCTCATATGAACGCCACTCGAACCGGACCCGCGCAACCCGGGTCCACTGCTTCCCTGCTATCCTCACTATATCAGCAGACCATCTGACAGGTTGTCTGCCGAATGATCAGACTTACATTACCTTTTTTTAATGTTTAGATCCGTCGTCAGCCCGACGTAAAGAGTTTTTATTATATGAGTAAAGTTTTACAAATTAGTAAAGTACAGAAGCTCCCATTTATATGGGAGCCCCTTTTGTCACGTTTGTTCGCCGTGTGTTCACCAAAAATCACGTTTGTTATCAAACGTGTTTTTTTTTTGCTCGTTTTTGCTCGATATTTATAACGGCAACAGGTAGATGCTTGAAATATTCACAGAGAATATTTAGTTATATATTCTCTTAAAAAATAAAACGAATATTTAAGGGGGCTCCCATACAATTTTTTGTCGTTTTATAGATAATGGTACCCTTTGTGCGCGAGTCCGACTCGCACTTGGCCTGTTTTTTAGATACAACGTGGCAGCTATTTGCACTCCGCAGTAGTAGAGTCCCCGCCACCAATCTAGTCCGAAAGCCGCAGCGCCACCGTGTCGTCTTGCCAGTGAGATTTAGTTCCACTTTCCGGCGCAGGACATAAGTGTTGTATAGATATGTTAGCACGCATGTATCTAAAATAAGCCTTCATTTTACTAATTTACTAGGTAGTTTTTTTTTATTTCCTCGCACAATGCGTAGTAATTCATTGTAAGGTACACTTGCGTAAGATAATTTCCAACTCGTGTCGAATTATACCATCGCTCGCTTCGCTCGCTCGTGAATAAAAATGCCACTCATCAGAAATCACCTACTTTCCACACCAGTAACAACATAAATAGCTAATATTAATCTTTGATCAAAATGTTATAACTCTGCGTGCTCTACCGATCCGGGTCTTTAAAGTTTGCTGGCCTTATCTCGATTGCTCTCCGGAGTGACGTGTGGCATCTGGTCAAATCCCATTTTCTGCAGCAACCAAGCACATGAATTAATAGATCACATCTAATTGTTCCAGGCGAGTCCAGACAATAGCAGAAATGCCTCACCTCGATACCACGATGCGTCAATGGAAGATGTAAGTATTATTTCCGACGAATTATAGGGATAATCCGATAGGCTGGCAAATGACGGTCGTTCGGTGGAACAGCGGGATCTTCAGGTGTAAGCAGCACATTATTCGTTCTGTGAAATATAACACGAACTCGGCAGAGCGAGATTCGCCAATCCTCAGATGAGTGAATAAAACTATACTAGGCAATCAATTATCTAATCCCAAAATTGCATTGTTTGATTAGAAACTCTCGAAGTTAAAAGAGAACACTGTCAAGGCGGGCTCTAAAAAGGGCCTTTTATGGCCAGATTGGTTCCTAACGATGGCCATGGTGATGAAAAGAATGGACAGCCTACTGCTTATTGGCGTAGTAGCTGCTTCCAGGGGACACTGGTATAAAACGACCACCACACGGGAAGGCTCTGAGGGGTTGCTGTACAAATTGTCGACGTCGCCAGCCTCAAGAAGATTGGTCCTGCTAATCGCCTCCTTCCTAAAGAATCGCCACTTCCGAGTGATAGTGGAAGATCCGTCTCCGAGGAACATCCCGCCGGCGTCCCCCAGGGGTCTTCCTGTCTCCCGCCTGCTACGCCCGATACACGGACGACATCCCCGACGTTCCGGGTGCCTAGATGGCACTCTTCGCCGACGATGTAGCCTACTATGCGTTGTCGATCCAGGCTCTGCACGCTGCCATCAAGCTGCAGCGCACCCTGGACTTCTTGCCTGACTGCCTTGCCTAATAGCATCTCTCCGTCAATGTAGGGATAACGCAGGTGATAATCACAGGCCAGACCCTCCCTTCCTCCATCGCTCCAGCTCCAAGGACATGACATCGCTCGGGATCTACAAGAGCTACGGGAGATCCCGCCTCACCTACGCGGCCCCGGCATTGTACACGCACAAACGGTCACTCCGAGCCCAATAGAACCACTCTATGCGTACCATCGTCGGCGCCTACCGCTACCTGAAGAATGAGACGATCCAGAGGGACCTAAGATGGGAAGCAGTGGACCAGTTTGTCCAGAGGCTGGCTAAGGGCATGTTCGTGCATGCGGATGCGTCACACCACCTGCACATCAGCAAACTGGCGCGCGCCCGCCTGACCGCCGCCGCCTGCCACGCGACCTGTTTGCTAGCCGGGGATCACCAAATGGAATACCTCATCCAGTGAGAAGACCACCGCCCCTGAGGGCCCCCCGATAATCTGTCAACAGGAGTGGACAGAGGCGATTCTTCAAGAAGAGATCCGTTGATCTGACCCTGACCCCCCACGCCTCAGAAATAAGATAACTGTTCGTTCGTTCGAAGGCTCTGGAGTATTATCCCCAAACACTAAACTGACGCAGACCATCCACAAAAGAAGATGAATGATCTACTTAATAAACGCTATCCTGGCTGACTGTCAGACAAGCACAGCGTAAACCGGTTGACATAGAGTCATGAACCTTTGTACAGGGTTTCCTTGTGTAGCGAGGGTAGCACGGGGCGGAATGTATGAAAATAAAAATACTTGACCTATGTAAGGTCTGAAATTTGGCAGATAGGAGCTTAAAAACCAGGACATAAGTTTGGTATACAAGGGAGAAATGGAGGGGTTAGAGTTTGTGTGAAACTCAAAACTACTTGACCCATGTACATAGGTTTTTCGAAATTGCCCAAAGGAGAGACAACCGATTAAGATTGTATGAACATCTAAACCTTCATGACTTAGGCAGGTAGGTAATATAGACGTGGGGAGGTACGTGATTACAACTATGAACGTATTTAGCGACAGGGCCTTATGAAGGGTGGGGAGTACAAACACGAAATCAAAGGTAAAGTAAGAAGAAACGTTACTTTCATCGTTTTGGAGATGCTGTTTTTATCACATAAATACAATAATGTAATTAAATCTTGGTACGCAACTCTTTGTGTTCGTCCTTTATGTTCGCGGGCGAACCCGCGGGCAACGGCTAGTAATACAAACATATATTGGTTTATGGCCGTTCATTTGTTAAATAAGTTTACTAGACAGACTCAAGACAAGGCAAGAACTTCAGGTGCCAAGTCAGTGACCCTAGAAGTTCTAGACAGAACAAGTCTCGAAACGCGATAGCAGCTGTTATAATAAATTACTGTCCCATTCCCACCGGCATGAAAGCCAAGAAAGACAAAACAAAACTTGGAATTGAGTGAATGAATTTATTAGCTTGGTTCTAACTCACGAGTTTGCGGGAAGGACAACGTTAAAATTTCTGAGCCTCATACGAAGCACGATTAAATAAAACTTAAATATAAATATTTTAATATGAGCTCCGTGGTCTAATGGGTTTCGCGCTTGCTACTCACTCAGGAGATGCAGGTTCGAAACCTGACCATGTACCAATGAGATAATTAATTTATCTTAAGTACAGTATCGGACGCTCCGTGTTTCGGACGACTCGTTAAGCAGTAGGTAGCGGTTACTATCGCTACGTGGTAGTGGTCGTAAAACCCACCAATCCGCACTGAGCCAGCGTGGTGGAGTATGGCTTAACCTTACTCGTATCCGGGTAAAGGCCTGTGCCCCTCGGTGGGGCCATTAATGGTCTACATTTATTATATAAATATTTTGATTGTATGACTCTGTGACTTTTTGTTTCCTAAAGATTAGGAAACGTGAATGCAAGATTAGACATGATTTTATTTTATTAGGAAAACTAACAGCTTTTATATTAATTTGAGGTACAGTTATATGCTTAAGTATATAAACCGAATACAAGTTTTTGCCTATGATTACATACAATAATAAGCGATTGTCTGTAAACGTAATGTAAACGCCACGATGCAACTTGTATTCAGAGAGATACCTTCGAACTATGAATGATCAGTAGTCATGTTTGAATTGTAAAATTTCAGGCATCGGACAACGGCTCTCTGTTCCGGGTGACGGGCGCGGGGGCGGCGGCGGCGGTGGCGGGCGCCGGCGCCGGCAAGGGCGAGCTGGCGGCGCGCGGCGGCAGCGGCGGAGCTCTCGCCCTCGCGCGTGCGCCCGGCGCCGGCAGCGCCAGCCCCGCGCCCGCGCCGCACGCCCCTCCCGCGCCCTCACCTGCGCCCGCGCTGCCGCCGCCCGCGCTACCGCCGCCGCCTCCGCACCGCGCGCACATCCCCGTTGCGTCCGCCGCCGCTGCCGACCACACTCAGCTGCCGGCCGCGCGCCATCCCGCTGCCGCCCGCGCGCGCGTCGCCGACTCGCCCACCCCCGCGCCACCAGCGCCTGCGCCAGAGCCGCTGTTCCCCGCACACCCCGCGCACCCCGCCTACCCGCACCCGCAGCACCCCGCGTTGCCTGACTACCGGCATACCAACCACGAGACGCGGTCACCGCCGCGCGATCCCGTCGCGGTCGCCGCGCCGCCGCTCGCGCCGCCCGCTCCGCCGGTGCCGCCGCCGCCTGCCCCGCGCGCCTACCCCCCGCCCCCGATCGGGTCTAGTCATATAAACACCAATTTAAGTTCCAGTATTCACGGTCACTCGCTACCTTATCAGGGCCAGACGAGTCTACAGAAACATTCCGTTGCGCCGGCGTACGGCGGCCGCCCGCCCCACCTGGCGCCGTTCGGCGTGCCGAATCACGTCTCGAGCAACCACCTCCCGCCCTCGACGAGCGCCCCGGCGGCCGTCACGCACCTGAGCCACCCGATCGGCAGCCACCCCGCGGTGAACCACGCGAACCACCTGCCGACGAGCAACTCGAGCCCGCTCGCCACGTCGACCCCGAACCACATGCCGGCGCCGGCGCCGCCCGCCATCTCCGCTGCCGCGCCGCCCGCCTTTACCCCCGCCGTCAAGCACCCGGCGCTCAGTCTGCCGCCGCACCCGACGATACCGCCGACCGTCGCGTCGCTCCACGCTCCGGCGTCTCGCACCGAGGCGCCGGCGGCTAGCGGCGCGGCGGCCGTCGTGTCGAGCGGCACGCACCACCCGGGCCTGCCCGCGCCGACGCAGCCTAGCATCAGCTCGAGCGACGTGACGCGCGTGTCCGCCAGCGTGGCAGCGGTGGCGGCCAACGGCTACCCTCCCCCCGCCGCCTACCCCCCGCCGCTGTACGCGCCTTACGCCACCACGCTGCAGCACAGCCCCTATCTGCCGCCGGCCGCTGCCTCGCCCAGGAATACTGCTGATACGGTAATTATCTCTATATACAGTGGTGGTCACCTAATTAGAAACAGTACCATAAACCCATGATCTTCAGTATAAACTGCTTTAAGATTTATTTTTCATGACATTTATGTCATGAAAAATAGGAGGATGTTAGGAATATGGTAATGTATTTAAGTAGTCACACTAATAATGTATCGAGTAAGTGCAAACTATAATTCATATCAGTTACAACATAGTTTTTTTTCTAACATTACACAAACTATTCATTATTTCGCCCTGCTTGTAGCTGGACAACTAATGAGAAACAAGGCTGATCATGTCATGTTTTAAAAAGTATATTCTATCTATCATAATGTGTTTTTTGGCGCCATTTATATTAGGCGCCATTAGTTATTGTGTCTCAAGGGAGCAAAATGATGTATTTACGGCGAGGGCGGTACATTGATTCCAGAGCGTAACGAAGGATTCAAGCGTTACCGCCCGCCAATGACGAAAATAATTTTGGTCCTGAGTGACACATACTGACTATGAGGAAAATTTAAATATTTTTTTTTAAAAATAATGAAATAACCGTTCTTCGAATTATACTTTCACCACTTTTACAGTAATCGAACAACGAAAACAAAACTTTTTTTTATAATGTCGGATTGTGAAGGATTAGGGAAAGGTCACCTCGTTAAAATATACCTGTGCTATGTACTTTTACCAATGTGTAAAAGTAATCGAATCGAATATTACAATGGTATCGGATATCAATATTCATTATATCACAATAACAGTCATCGATAGATTTGATTTCAGTAAAACATATAATTTATTGTGACATTTTTTTTAAATATTACGAAAAATTCATAAATTTTCATAAAATGTTTTAAAGTTAAAACTTAAAACATGTTCGTTTTAATTGATTACGATGAAATTATAATATATTATTTTATTAAGATCTGAGTTCAATTGGCACATTGCGTAAATGCTTCATGCCAATGAATAAATAAAAAAAGTAGCTTAAACAGAAAAGTAGCATTTGCTCCCTCTAGTGGAGCAAAACTTACTTTTCCGAATAAAAAGGTGTGAAAATATTATTTTCACTTCTCATGCTCGAAAAAGTACTACTTTATGCAGGATCTAGGCGACATAAAGTTGAATTTTATGCTCTTGTGCATAAAAGTAGCTTTTTAAATGTGTCTACACTAAGGCAGTGACCATTTAGCCCATACAGCCAAAAACAATTAATTGTACATGGATAAAACTTGCTAATTTATAATATTTCCATCCCTATTTGCATTTTTGATTTATAATAAGATAATACGAAAAAGAAACTAAATATCAAAACGTGTTTACCACAAAAAAAAAACATTATTCCAAAATAATTTAAGAATAGGCTGTATATTTTTTTTCTTTGCCCGAAAATTATGCAGGAAAATTAAAAAAAGTAAAGTAGCGGGAAAGAAGCCGTGAACTTTTCGTATTGAATTTTCTCAAATTATTGTTTTATTTTCTCGCAATCGAAGTGAAAAGCAGAGTTTATAACTCGTCCACAAAACCATTTTTATCCTCGACATTACTATCAGCCCTTGCCTTCGGCTCGGGCTGCTAAAAGTCTCGGATAAAAATGGTTCGTTTTGTGCACTTGTTGTAAAATCTACTATTTCCGCATTCTAACCTCAAAATAGCAACTTCGCCACTGGATTTTGGGATTTCAGGTGGAAAAATTATATTCCTAACACGTTTGAAAAGGCTTCTATACGAACCTCGCTACGACCATTGCCTTCGGCTCGTGCCGTAAACTTCTCGGTTCGTAATTACAAGCCTTTGCGAACTTCTAGGAAATCTACTATTTCCGACTTCTGAGCTAAAAATAGCACCGTCGCCGCTTGATTTTGGGTTCTCAGGCGGAAAAATTATATTCCTAACTCGTTCGAAAAGGCTTTTTACGAACCTCGCTACGACCCTCGCCTTCGGCTCGTCCCGTAAACTTCTCGGTTCGTAAAAATAAGCCTTTGCGAAGTCGTGGGAAATGTACTATTTATCGCATGCTAAGTTGTATTGGGCTTATTTCTGGATAAAATGGGTAAAACCAAGAGCTACGACCCCTCTAGCAGAAAAATAATGGTTAGTTTACATTTCCATCTCTATTGGACATATAGAAAGATCCCTGATCACTTGAAGTGTTTCGTAAAGAAAGTATTTAACGCCATAAGACATGATAAACTACATAAGACATCAGAGAATATTCCTAGAAAATGACGCCCTCGGAAGACCACACCGCATGAGGACATGATGATTGTACGTTTGGCTGAATTTGACTCTTTTAAAGGGTCAAATGATATAAGAAAGGAAGTGTTCGCCCAAAATCATCATCGAAATGTATCCGTAAAACTAGTCCGCAGACGATAAGTCGAAAAAAAACTATTCGGAAGTGTTTCCAGAAAAGTTCCACTTCTTTCCAAACGGTAGAGAGAAGCTCGATTGGCTTTTGCCAAAATTATTCCGCTTGGACTATTGATCAATGGAAAAAAGTTCTGATTTTGGACGAAACGAAGATCAATATGATAAATTCTGATGGAAAACGATACGTTCGTCGCCCTACCAACCAAGCTTTGGTGCTTAGTATACAAATAAAATCAGTAAGGCACGGTGGGGGAAATATCGAAGTGTAGGGTTGCTTTTCTGGTTACGGAATCGGTCCCGTGAGGAACATTGAAGGGAGATTGGCCTGGGTAAAAAATAATAATAGAAGAAACCATGAGTCCTTATGCTGACGATAATCTCCCCGTTACATAGATATTGCAACAGGATGACAGTCCGAAACATACTGCCAACAGCGTGAAGGCATTCATCAGGGAACAATCTCTAACGGTATTAGATTGACCCGCAAACAGTCCAGATTGCAATCCGATAGATTTTTTTTGGTGAATTGTAAATAAATAAGAATCGGATACCAAGTATGGGAATGCGCTTCCGTCCGCTTTACGACTTATTTGTGGAGCCAAGCCTCCAAGCAACATCCCATTGGAGACATGCGAAAAACTCATAGAGTCAATGCCGCGTCGTAGTATAGCTGTAATTAATAATCACGGCTATCCAACTAAATACTAATTTATTTATAAATATAGTAAAATAATTTGTTATAATATACTTTCAAAATATTTCTTGTTTTTATTAAATTATTTTGTATTTTACAAAGGTTTTCATTTTGTTTCTAATTATTTCTCCAACTGCTAGCAAGCCAAAATGACGACTAGTTTAGGTAATTGGAATAAATAAATCATGTTGATAATTCATATGATAATTGTTTTGTATTTATTTTATACAATAATAATTTAGCTCTGTTATTAATCACTCATCGCTAAGCCTTTAATACCAAAAAAAATAATATTCAGTAGCTTATTCTGAGCATCATGAGTGTATGGAACTGTGTTTATAATTAGGTGACCACCACTGTTGGTATTTAATCGAACTGTATTCTTACCATAATTTTCTTCATTCCTTTGACAGTCAGGTCAATGATCTAACGCCCGGTTTCTGAAAGGAAAATTAGCTGTGACAACTTGTTAAACTCTTGTTAAACGTATTTCAGCCAATCACATGCCGGTTAATCGATCATTTATTCAATATTTTGAATAAATGATCGATTAACCGCTTGTTACATTTGATCACTCTTTCGGAAACTGGGGGTAAGTCTAACAGACTTCTGATATTTATCATGTCATGAAAGTCTTACCAAAAAAAAACAACTAATTTGTCGCCCTTTTTTCTTCCAGCGAACGAGTTTATCGTCGTCGCCCCTGGTCGCCCCCAAGACGCCGAAGGGAGTGCGCCCGCACACGCCGGGCTCCACCGGTGCGGCGGGGGCGGCGCCACTGCACGCGCCGCACTCCTTCTCGCCGCGAGCGCACAGTCAGAGCCCTAGCAGAGAACGGGATAGTTTTAGGTCAGTGTGATTATGTCATTGTGCCATTGTAGGGTGTGAGATGATGGCTTGGTAACGAAGGGCTTGGCAAATAATTGGTATTTCCGTGATACTGGAACTACCAATTGCTCTAGCAAAGTAGGAAGCGGATTCTCCGTAAAAAAATACGCTGTTATAGTATCAGGACAAATAGCATTTTTTTTTCTGTAACAATGTTGACATAACGATGAAAAACTATGACATTGACATCTAGACCTCAACAGCATCTCATCATCTACATCACCAGCCATAAAATCAACCAGATCCTCACATAACACTGTACCACACTGTCATCCATCAGGCGTAGAAGTTCATTTCTCTCGTACAGAACTTACATGCTTACCTCGCGGTAGAGTTTTTGTAAAAATTTCCGCAGTTTCTACCGGTATTTTCACTGACATTCAGACATTCCGAACTCTTTCAAAATGTTATGAACTTTGAGGCTTTAGCAGCAGTTAGCTTGCTTCCTTCTTGGCGAATTTTCATTCCTAGAAAGCTATCTACTTTCACCAAATCCTTCATGTCAAATTTCTTTTCAATTCTTTCTTGACAATATCGTTCTCAACTGCATCGTCAAAGAAGATCAAGATATCATCTACATAAACTGCAATTTAAATTATTTGTTTGCCTCGTTTCCTGAAATAAACGCATGGTTCGTTAGCGGCTCTTGTGAACTTCATCTCAATCAATGCTTCATGAAGTTTTTTATTCCATACATTCAACAATTCTAGTAAGATAATCTGTCTTGGAACTGTAGCATCTCTTTTATTGGAGCACTAATTCTCAAAGAATGTCACATCTCTGGACTTCTGAAGCTGGATTTTGTGCAATATCCTATGAAGATCATCTACTTGATCTTCGCATCAAGCTTCTTCCATTTGGCTCTACAACCAACGACTCACAGCTAGCTAGGTTCTGTTTTTCTCCTGTCCAAGCTTCAAATGGTGTAACCCGTCAACGCTTTTGTAGTGAACGGTTCTTCAAATAAACTGCAGTATCGACAGCTTCTGCCCAAAACATTTTGTTCAGGCCTACTTATTGAGTTCTGCTCGGGTTGATGAATAATTCAATTTTCTTTGAATAATTGACCAACCTCTTTAAAATACGAATTATTTTCCATTGTCAAATCAAAACTTCTTGATTTTTTTGTTAGTTTGATTCTCTACTAATAAACAACTTGAATTCAACAATCTTCGAAAAAACTTCACTCTTTTTTTGTAGAAAATAAATAAAGGTTTATCTCGTTTTATCGTCAATAAACAAAAGAAAATATCTCATGCCGTGTGACACCGTACTCATTGGACCGCATACGTCCGAGTGTGTATGTTCTAGGGCCTCACTTGCTCTAGATGTGCTCTTCTTGTTAAAAGGAGTGTGTGTTTGCTTAGCTTTTAAATATGGCTCACATTGTAGTTTATCCTGGTTATCAAAACTTACTCCTGCTGCCAAACCATCTCTTAACAGCTTCAAGTTGTAATCCGAGATGTGCCAATCTCTTGTGTCGAAGCTCGTTATAATCTGGGTTAGAAACTGTAAAGGTCTAGGTAGGTTCTGTAACAATGGATTTAAATCTGTAAACTTTATTCCCACTTTTACAGTTGTAACTCTCTTCTCCTTTTGAACAACATTTACACCCTTTCTCGGAAAATACAACTACAAAGTTTCTAGTCACCTGTGTATCCACACTCAATAAATTCGCTGACAACCCAGTTACATAATTTACCTCTCGTACTCCAAATTGCATACTTCCATCATTTACGACATCACCTGAACCTTGCGAATATAACTTCTGGCCGTTAGCTACACTAATCTCTTGAGGAATTTTAAAGCTTCTCTTGTTAGGTAGCCAGTCCTTAGGTAGACGCCCCTGAGTCCACAAATTATTATATTACAAATCTTACCTCAAACTCACAAGGTTACCCAGTAGTCTGAATTTGGCAGATCACTTCTAGAGCTTGCCAGACCTCCTTGGCAGTACTGGCCTGTCTGACATGAACTATCAAATCCGTACTAATCGTGAGGCAGATCTTGTTGGAGCTTTCTGATCTCTCTTCGTTTTCTCTTCATCCATCGCAGCTGGTATAGAAGGAGTAGTAGTAGTAGTAGTAGTACTAGTGACATTTCCATGTTGAGTAGTTGGAACTTCTTTAAAATTTCTGGAATGTTGGTGTGCTACTACTGGTGCTTATCGTGTTGGCTTCGAGATGACTTCATTAATCTTCAGGCCTATCCCGAAAAACAGTTTAACAGCTCGAGAGAATTTATCCAAAACAGAGATTTTTTGGATAAATTCACTGCAGAATTATAATTGCTCTAGCAGAGTAGGAAACGGATCTTCGTAAAATATATGCGTAATATTATCAGGACAAATAGTTTTATTTTTACTGAAAACATGTTGACATAATGAGGATAAACTAAGACATTGACATCTAGACACTCGCTCGAATACTATAAATTCCTATCTAGCTTAATGGCCAGCTCTCCAACCTTTCTTTTTGCTTTATCAGCTCTTCTTACTATTTATAGTTGAATTACACTATTTCAGAGTGAGATAGAGTTCATACATCATACAAAATCTGGACTCTATGTTTATAAACTTGCGATCCCTGAAGCTAACTAACCCCAGCACCTGTATCCCCCGCAGCAGTATAAGCAGCCTGTCGCGCGGCGCGCCCGTCACGCCGGTGTCCGCTGCGCCCGCCGCGCCGCCACTCGCGCCGCCGCTCGCCGTCTCACTCGCGCCACCTATACCGGTCAGTATTACACATTTATGTTCACTCAACTGGATATATATCTACGGTATATGGTTTTATAGCCTATATGACTTTTCGAATCTTCAAAAAGGTCAACTGTAGAGTTGTGCCTATGAATAGACATACATACCGATTAGAAAATAAAACACCATCCAAGATTAATACCAGTTTCTCTGCAGAACACAATCCTAAAAGTTATTTTAACGATGTGGATCTGCCCATGAAGAACCAGAAGAAACTGTGCTTGTTCGTCTGTTGTGTGTGTGTTCTATGTTGTGTGTGTCTTCGATGTTGTGTCCCTGATCTCGTCTCGCAAACTGGCCACAACTAAAAAAAAACCTGACAGTTTAAATTAATTATAAAAAAACTCAATTCACAGACGCCATCCCTAGCAACCCCGCTAGCCGCGCCGCTAGCCGCGCCGCTCGCCGCTCCCACGCCCACGCCCGCCGCGCCGCCGCCCTCGCACAGCGTGGCGCACACGCTTGCGCCCGTGCCCACTGTCGGCAGCATCAGCTCCGGCGCCAAGCCGCCCGCGCACTGGGGCGTCACGTAAGTGCGAGTCGGGTCATTACTAGCTTTGCCGAGCTGTGATGATACAACCAAGGCATGGCAATCGGACCTTTCAAAATTATACGATCCTGTATATTATAGTGTTGAATTATTTTCATTCATTCGTCTTAATAGAATGTGTATCATGGTTTTGGAGATACAGATACATGGGACCGTCGGGTCGGTAGTGGCATGGACCCGCTACCGCCAGCGAACCGCTTCCGGTGTGATGTGGCATGTCAGTATGGCCGCCAGCCTCGTACTAACACAACAGCACGAGCTCACGGCGGAAACATCCCGCCCCGCCGCCCCGCCGCCGGGGCGGTGTGTATCAACCATAATACACGAAGTATTCCTCGCTGCGGTCGCGAGGATATAATTCGAAAACTAAAGATTTCAAATTTCTTATTTAACTTTCTTATTTGCCTCATTCATTTGTAAGTTTTGTATTTGTAATGATTTCTCGACGTTTTTTATTTTTATTTTATTTATTTATTAAAGAAACAAATTAGTTTACTTAAGTTGTGTTTGGTGGGTACCCAGCAGGTCCAGTGCGGAGCGGCCCGGTTTCCCCCCCGCGCCGCCGCTGTTCGGAGCGCCGCTCGCGCCGCCGCCGAGCCCATTCTCCGCCGAGTCGCTCTTCCAGACCAGTGAGTACACGCGCTGCGCGAGGACGAATAGCGAGCACATGTCATCATTCGCTGTTGCTCTTGCTGGACGAAAACACTCATCCTTCGTTAGAATGTCAAAATACTACTCTGACAGGACATCATTCCGACACTTCTTCGACACGAAACATTTCTCTTCTTCTTACATGTCAACCTAACATGAAGGATAAAAGGGGTGAGCAATGCGAAATATTTTGTGTGGCCAGTTCACAATTTAACGGGTTGACATGGATAGATTTTCGCAGTAATGTCTTGTTGGAGTAGTGTTTTGGCATCCCTTCGTTAACGAATGGCGTACTATCGGGTCAATATCCAAGACCTCCGGTGTGATAGAGTTATTAGTTAGATGACGGGACAGTTAGGAGTTTCTAACTCGATTTGTTGTATGTTATGTTGTCATAATTTGGTCAGAGAATATATTGTGGCAACGCATAACTAAAAACATAAAAATATCCAATTCCGGTTTCATCGAAGTCTTGGACTGCTACGCTTTGTTGTAACGAGTTGTAATATTTTATAATAATTATATTGGGAGTTGTCAAACTGGCTCTTATGACTTAGCCTTACAATGGAATACAGTCCACAGAGGAAAGGAACCTTTACAGTATTTCCAACGGAACACCTTTTAATATCTTAAATTAGAATGATCTCTATTCTGGAATGTCCTCATTCCCGTCCCCCCTTGCCCCGCAGGCCCGGGCGCGGACCTGCTGCGGCGCGAGCTCGACAGCCGCTTCCTGGCGGCGGCGGGAGGGTTCAGCGTGCGCACAGAGATGCACCACCACCAGCACCAGCACACGCACGTGCACCAGCACCCGCAGCCCGCGCCGTCCGCCGCCGCAGCAGCCGCACCGCCCGCCGCACCGCCCGCCCCGCCGCCTGCCGCGCCGCATCCGCACGCGCTGTACGCGCCGCCGCCGCCGCCGCCGTCGTCGCTGCATGCGCCCATGGTGAGCTCAATCGACGTCAACCAACACAGATATGCGAGCGGGAATCACAAACATTAGTAGTAATACCAGCACCGAAATATGATTGCGAACCGACCGTGTATTTTTTTTATTAACAAACGTGTTGATATTTAGAAGTCTTAGAGCGACTAAGCGGCTCTTGCAGAACACCTACGGGTGTGAATGACATCTGTGATTAACATTGAAGACCGTGGGGATGATTTTTCTGGTGCTGCTGTTGTGGATGGAGCCTTTGCGATGCCAAATAAAGTGATGCGTTCTACATATACTAAATTAGCGACATACTATTATTATGAATGGGATAAATTAAAAGTTGAGCTATACGATAAATGAGGCTCAGGGACCGAACGGTAGCCCACCACTGTCGTCGGTCACCAGCAACGTCAGCCTTACAATAAACTACGGTACGGTAAGGGATAGAGGTTTTGATTACCGCTCTGGGGCATTTCTGATGCAAAGGATCTCCCTGGCGGTGCAGTATGCAGCGGGGAAATGCTGCAAGCGTCATAGGAACCATAGCCTCGGCAATGTCCCGGAGTGGTTTATTCGCGTAGTTGTTTCTTTTTGTGTTTTTATTTTATTTTTAATTCCTTAAATATGTTATATTACATATTATAACTACGGTAACATGGCACACAAATGACTGTACAAATTACTTAAAAGTTGAGATTCAACGCACAACAAAATCGGCTTAGAGGTAAACTGCAATACTATGGTGCGCAAATGACTATACCAATGAATCTTTGGCTAAGGTCACAAGGTAAGCGCGCGCCACGTTACCGTAGTTGTCTCTACTGGAATTACCGTGTACGCAGTGCAGGTTTTGTTAGCAGGCTGTACCGACTGTACGTAACTTGAGCATTGGCTACATTTTCAGTTCAAGGACGTGAGCAAGCTGTCGCTGTACCGCTCCGGCCTAAGCCTCGGCTACCCGTACGCGTCGGCGCTGCTGCACCCGTCCGCGCCCTACGCGCCGCCCGCGCCGCTCACCGCCTATGCGCCCAAGGTGAGAGAGAGAGACAACATACACCAGGCAGGACCACTATTGTATACATTTGTACATCTGGGGTCGGCACTTTATTTCATTTGGAAAACTAAGCTTTTTTATTTGCAGGTAAATGCTAAGTCTAAACCAATCACAAGTTTTCGCCAATGTTTGAAACAAATAAATTTACTTTAGGGATATCGCATTCCAGTGAGGTGCACGGATATGTGACCGTGTTTTTTGTATATATGTTACGGCTAAAGCTAGGTGTGAAACTAAACTAAAGTTTAGCCGGCTAGAGTTAAGATTAATTTCGAGCCTCGGCTAATGTCCGAAATAATGTTCATTGCGATGAATGATTTCAACATTCATCGGCTAAACTGCAGTTTAGCCTCGACGCTGTTGAGGCTAAAGATGGGTGAGAAAATATGGTTGACATTAGCCGACTAAACTTAAGTTTATTTTTCAGTATTTTATAGTAGTATTAGCTTCGCTTCGCTCACCCCCTTTACCCTTCACCTAAGTTACCGCAGTGTTTTGCCCTGATATTAGAGATAGCTTTTTCATCTGAAAAAAATTACCCCGCCGCGCTCCCCGCAGTCGCAAGAATACTTAGATTTCAACATTAGCTAACTAATGTCCAACATTAACCGAAACGCATCGGCTAATGTGCTGTCTAGCCGATTAAAGATGACATCCATTATCACAAACGAACATGACTTCGGACATTAGCCGAGGCTCGAAATTAATCTTAAGACTAGCTGGCTAAACTTAAGTTTAGTTTCACACCTAGCTTTAGCCGTAACATATACATACTTCTCTTCACTGTTGGCTGTCAGCTCTCAATACTCTTGTATATAGAATCGCATTTATACCTGTTCTATGCTGGCTCTTAGTACCTTAACCTTCTATTACTTAGTTAACAAATAAAGGGTCAATGATATGTTTATAATGTTTCTATTCACGCTCTGTGTCATCCTCACCTATTTATTTGTACAAGTTCATTGTGTTGAAAAATTTATAATTATTATTTATTTGCCTTAAGTGTATTTATTTTGTCATGGGTGTTCTTTCTTTGGTCACCTTCCACTCTTATTGCGAATAAGTTACGTTTCAATTCGTGCTAGCTATAGCTGAAACATCCATTGCTTGAATGAATGAAATGTACCTTATTCACTAAATCTATGTTCAAATTCAGTTAATTCAAACGTTCAGAGGATGGCCAATTTATGCCAGGCTATGCGAATACACAAAAGCGGGTTTAAGGGCTCGTCTAGGGAGACGCGCGACGTTCCGCGGCTCGTGGTGCCGTCAAATCAGCCATTTATCAATATATGGGAGCGTTTATGTATACACGTTGTCACAAGCGGCTTGTTAGATATCTGGCGGCGATCACGGCGCACATACTGGTATTCGGGCAATCTAGCTGGCCAAATTTTTTTCTTGGGTGGGTTCCGAATGAGATAAATGATACAAGGACATTTTTTTATGTTTTGTGTAAAGTATGGCTTACAAAAGAAAAGTATGGTTTGCAACGAAAACACTTAAATAATAATTCTTTATCGCACACAGACACACACAACACGTTGATACGATTAATCATCTTCTGATGCAAGTTCTTCCCCGCTTTCTGGTGTGTGAACTGGGTTTGGCTGGGCTACTAGAAGTAGGTTGAAACATATTAATTTTTTTCAAAGTCTACTAATACAAATACTACTAAGTAAGGGATCTGAACTCAAAAGAAGTCTGTTTATAATATCCATATTACAAAACTCTAGAGAATTTACGTGCAAATTCTTGTCAGTATAGGTAGTATGTTATAATATTGTCATTAGATTAGGTTATTTTTACATTGTACGGCATAAAAAATATGACTAAAATTAAAAAAAAATTGAGCACCATAGAGTTTCTTGGTGCTATCTTCTCTGACGGACGAATTTCCGAAGCGCTGGTAGAGTTAATGTATTTTCCCTTTCCTGTGCGAGATTCAGCCATGAACCACCACTTGAAAGGAAATTCCCTTATTCAAATTCAAACTATAATCAGATACTCATGTTGAATTTTTAATTTGAGGCCAAAGATGTAAATAAAGAAACGTCACGTCAAAATGACATTCCAGTTGTTGAAAAAAATACTGTCAAGTGTTTGCCTTAGGCGGGGTTCGAACCCGCCTACGGTGGCATCAATATCGTTATCGACGTAATTATCTAGCTGATGGTCCATCACCACGCACGCCTTCCCCTGAGCCATCGCGATTTTGAACCTTATGGTAATAAAAATCAAAACCTATATGTAGCGGACAAAATATTTCTAGAAATACCATGGGAGGTGCGGGGCAAGGGGAACCGCACCAAAATCGGCGATAGGGTGCCCCCCTATATAGGTTTTGCAAATGTTTTCTCTATTCACAATTTCCAGCAATTGTGCTCTGACCATTGTCGGTTCATATGGTATATTTTTGGATTGTAACCATTCTTGGATGGCTGCTTTTCGCCATGAGGTGGTAGGGCATAACTCTACTTTCCGTGCATGATACGCGGTGCGTTATCAATAACCAACACTGAATTTGGTTTAAATTGGGGAAAATACCTTTCAATCACTCGTCATAAGAAGCGCATTCAGGACGTCAGACAGATGCCGAAAAACCGAATGACAGCCAAATCAGATTGCAGATTGGCATCTGCGTGACTTTTTTTTTGCTTTTTGCAGAATCTTTTAATATAAGTTCAACCAAAAAAAACAATCAAAAGTTTACGAACCTCTTTAGTGATGCAAGTACCAATTTGACTTGTAAAAGAGCGTTATTTTTGCCTACTTGCAATAAATTATTTAAGTTTAAGTTTGGTACGCCTCAAAATGTTTGTTGCGCACCTCTGCTGCCTCCTCAGAAATCTGCCCAATTGCAAGCAATGCGTTTTTGATTATAATTGCTCGCTGTATTAAAACTTTATGCAGTTTAGGTTTCATTGGGTGCCAAGGGTACAACTGTACATAAAACGGACAGTTTCTAGTGCATAATTTTCGTATTGTTCCATATTTGTGTGTCCAATGTATTATTATTTATTGTGTATTCGCTTCAAATAGTCTCTAAAATAACTTTCAGTCCATTTTTAAGGTCGTAATTTATGCCTTTAATGCCTCATGTTCCCATCTTTTGTATTACTCACATTTGCTTTTGGAAAGTCCACCACTAAACCTGTTTCATTGCGAAACCTGGTCTTTTCGTCTCTTTTTCCTCTTCTGTCTTTCTTTCCCGGTATTTCCTGACTGGCAACTTGTTTGCTAAATGGAGAAAGCTCTCGAAAATTATTATCTGAGCATGTAAAATCGATAATCCGAATTCAGTCGCTTCGAATGTTTGAATCTTCATTGTCCTGCCACAAACTAACCGGACAGGTACAAAACAACTTTGAAATATATTCGCGAAATATATTTGATAATGAAGACTTGTTTGAATACGGTATTTGACAAGGTATTCCAATAAATCTAGAAACGTGTCTCGAGCTGAACCTATTTCTACAAAAATAATTGTACAAAAACTGCAACAATATCAGAATTGCATATTTCCAGCTGTTGTATTTTATAAACTCAATTTTGTGTTACAAAGACAGCATTTGACTATGACGTCACATGCTAGTATTTCATAGAACTCGTGAACAAATTTGACCGATTTGACAGGTTCCTAAAAAGTATCTATTTTGACCAGCAATCAAATACCGTATTGTTAATAATACCGTACCGACTGCTGCTGCGATCCATCACTTCCCCATTTACAAATTAGTTTTAAAGTTTCTCTTTGTTGCTATTCTATTGTTAGTAACACGTCTTCTAGAAATTCCAATAAGCGTCTAACTGTAAGATCCACTAATGATTGCGTCTCGTTTTTGGCGGTAGTCTTTGTTGCAGTGCGCTGCGAATAGCATTTATTTTTTGCTTTCTGCAAAACACCATAGCACAGGAAGAACTTTTTATTCGTTTGGCGTATAACTTCATATTGCCCTTGTGTTAGATCAGGATCTACAAACATTTGTAACGATTGTGACAATTGTTGTGAGCTGTCGCACGCAAATTTTTACTTTTGATAAGGTCGTAAATTTATTTACGGGTCTCTTACTCCTTACCTCTTACTTCTGTGCCTGAAATAAGAAACTGTTGCTTTATAAAAAAAAAAACATATTCACACTTTTTTTTCTGAAATAAGTTGATGTGCTGTGATTTTTATGCGTCTATCATATGGCATCTGGCAAATCTGCGGCAATTATTTTCGTATTCTTAAGACTACAGTTACTGAATCTACCCCGATGATACAACTTTTAAACTTCTGACCATAACTTATTACAAGTGTTACTTTTGACTCATGGAAAATAATACATTTACGGAATATTTTATTTCAAAATAATAAACACACACACACACAGTAGTAAAAACAACTTAACATTATCAAAAAAGAAGAAAGACACGTACACGAGGTTCTGAATAATTTTGACACCACGGCGCGCACAAGAGAAAGTGGGAAAATACTGTCTATTGGTTTCTGGAATTTCCGTTACTCAGCAGTCGACGAAAACCCTTTATAAAAAATTTCATGAAATTAACTTTTGGCCGGCTATGTTGCCCAAATACCAATATGTGCGGCGGACATTGACGCGTGTGCCACACTTCACATGCCTTGTGACGCGTGTGCCACACTTCACATGCCTTGTGACGTGTGTGCCACACATCACATGCCTTATGACGCGTGTGCCACACTTCACATGCCTTATGATGCGTGTGCCACACTTCACATGCCTTATGACGCGTGTGCCACACTTCACATGCCTTATGACGCGTGTGCCACACTTCACATGCCTTATGATGCGTGTGCCACACTTCACATGCCTTATGACGCGTGTGCCACACTTCACATGCCTTATGACGCGTGTGTCACACTTCAAATGCCTTGTGACGCGTCGCTCCACGGGTTGCGTCTCCTTGATCGAGACCATACTGAAGCGTAGCGGACTGTATTATTTGTCGTTAGGTCCCTGGAGGGCGGAGTAATTCGGAGGAAAATTAATAAAAGCGACTTATCGTTTGAACCGTGTATTTCTTGGTCGACAGCCAATACGGAAGAGGAAATGAAAACATTCTAGTGTTGCTAGCCAACACATACATCAGAATATGTTCGAATTCGAGCGTCTGAAGAGGCGTGCATCGCCGCGGGCGTCGCGGGTCGCACGCGTCTCCATAAACAGATTAAACTAGTGACGCGCCGCTTGTCTCTCCGCGCAACGTACTGCGCCTCCCTTGACGGGCCCTTACCCCTTTTGCTTAAGATATGCTACGTTAGCAAGTATAACACCATGGTGTTCATTTTTCATGAGAAATATTGGGATAATTACTTAACAGTGATGAAACCTATGACAATGGCATGATTATCAATGTTGGGTATTTAGCCTAGACTCCATACTGATTTGCCCATGGTCATATGCTGGTCTAATTTCAGGCTCAATTGCATGGGTATAAAGTATGCGAAGTCTCTTCTGAACGCTTCATGTTAATTTCGACATCTTGTTCTACCTGGTACTTCCAGCTTGGTGCTTGTTGTACATATTATTTTGCCAGTTTTTATTGATTTAACATTAACCCTCATTCGCCTTTAACAGCCGGTAGTGTCATCTGCGAGCGATCCCGCCACTAAACCGCCACGTCCCGCTGCGGTAGGTTCATTTACCCTTGCCGACTCATGATCGCTTCACTTCATTGTTTCATTGCATGCCAATCTATTTATCATTATATCTCTTTCGGTATACAATAGTGTCATAATGAGGTATTACGATTGTTATTTCCATTTTGCATAACCAAGGATTAAAAACCCCCAAGTACAAGAAATAGTTACCAATTTAGAGGCCGGTGTCACATTACAGACCCAACCTCTGCATCCTCAATTCATCGTCATCATCATATCAGCCCACTGATACAGGCATCTCCCAAAGAAAGAGTTTGTCAGTCCCCTGCTACACTCTGGACTACTGTTTCCCGGCTTCTGTTATTAAGTCAGTTAGTCACAATACGTATCGCGCTTGCAGAAGACGGGCAAGTGGAACGCGATGCACGTGCGCATAGCGTGGGAGATCTACAACCACCAGCAGAAGGAGCGCGCGGCCGGCGGCGGCGGCGCGGCGGGCGGCGCGGTGGGCGGAGCGGCGGGCGGCGCGCTGGACAAGGACAAGCTGCGCGTGTTCCAGCCGCCCCCCGCGCCTGCGCCGCCGCCCGCGCCGCCGCCCCAGATATATCGCTCGCCCTACGACCTGCCACCGCACTACATGCCGCAGCATCACCCGCACCTCGGTGAGTGCCCGCTGCCCGTCCACGAGTTTGATGCCTCGACAATATTGTCTAGAATCAGTCTCGTTTTGTCAGTAGTAGTGATTCATTATTTCGTTCGATTTATTCGCAGGCGTGTCGCCGTTCGCGCGATACGGCGCTGGCGCGTTTCCTGGCGCGGCGCCACCCTTCGCGCTGTCGCCCTACGCGCGCGAGCTCGCGCTGTCCACGTCACTGCACGGTGTGCACCACCCGCCTTCGCTGGCCGCGCTGCACGACGCGTGGCGGCAGGGCGGGGCCGCGCCGCGTGCAGCGCCGCCGCCGCACGTGCCGCCCTCGCCGCGCGAGCAGGACGAGCGCGCGCGCCGCGAGCGGGATGAGCGGGAGCGCGAGCGCGAGCGCCGGGAGCGCGACGAGCGAGAGAGACGCAAGCAGCGCGAGCGCGAGCTCGAGCGCGCCCGCCAGCGCTCGCCGCTGCGCAACGGGCTGACCGAGGCGCCGAAGGAGGAGCGCAAGGAAGCGCCGCGGCCGCCGCCAACACTGCCGCCCTACCCGCCGGCCGCCGCCGCCGCGTGGGACCCGTACCGCGCGTACGACCCGCTGCACCACATGCGCTTCCCGCCGCTCGTGGAGGCAGCCATCCGCGCCGAGGAGGACCGCGCCAAGATGCTCTCCGCGTACGCGCACCACCAGCAGCTCAAGTCGAGCGCGTCGGCGCTGCTGCACCGAGGCCTGCCGCCGCTGCCGGGGCCCCTGCCGCCGCTGTCGCACCACCACCCGCACCACCCTCACCACCCCCACCACGCGGCAGCGGCGGCGGCGGCGGCGGCGGCGCAGCACCACCCGCACCACGCGGCGGCGGCGGCGGCGGCGGCGGCGCAGCACCACCCGCACCACGCGCTGCAGCCGCTCGACCTGCTGAAGAAGGAGGAGCCGCGATGATAGGCCGACCCGGCAGCCGGCGCGCAGCGAGCCGACCCGGGCTAGAGAATTATTTATTGTGACGGCATCGCGGCGGCGCGGCGCAGGTACCTCGATATGTGCAATATATGATTGTATGTGAGTGGCGACGGACGGACGGACGGACGGTAGCGAGCGAGCGGGGACCGAACCCGCCGCTTGTTTATTTACATAAATATATATCGAGTTGTTATTGTGACCATTATTAGTTAATTATACATCAAACGCCGATCGTGAATGATAGGATTACGGAATCGCTATCGATATATACATATTTATAAATACCTATAAATATAATGTAAATATTAGCGTGTAAATTAGCGATTAATATAGAATTGGTTTATTTAACAACATACAAAGGAAAAATCCCATAAATTATTATTGTACCGGGAGTTAAGTTTACACTTCCGTTAAAATCTCAATGGTGTTTCGATTGTACCAGTGGAGTAGATCCATTTATTTATTTATACTCCTTTCATTATGTTGAGAACATAACGACTAAAATTCGAGTATTTCTGTTGTAGCTGAATAATGTTCTGTTTTATGTAATGCATTTAAAATTATGTGATATTATTGTATGAAAACATTTTGTCTGACTTCAAAGTAGTGTCTTCAGGTTCTAGATCTAATTGTAATCGATACCTAATGTTCATATTTGTATAAAAAAGATTTAAGTGTTTCATAAATTATTAATTAAGATATGGTCTTTATTTTTAATCAATTTCGAGCATCATTTATTGTCAGACATATTAATGGATACTATGTAATCCCATTGATAGAACATCTGTATGTGCCATTGAAACAATTGTACTTCAATACTGAGTCAGACAAAATTTGAAATTCCCTTTGACTAAGTTCTCTCGAAAAAATATTCAGGCAGATTGTTTTCAAAAATCTCATTGAAGAGCCAATCAAAATTGTATTATAGATATACAAAATCAAACTGTATACTAAAAAGTAAATGAAAGCTTGGTGCGATTCAGGAAATACCATTAAAACTTTTGATTTTTATACCAAATGCATTCTTTCTATACCCCTCCCTAGTGCATCCTCTATCCTAGAAGTGTTCGTGCTATGCGAGCATTAGCACTAGCACTGTAGGCTCGTGATTGGGTAAGCGATACTCACTTACTGCATGCAACGTTTAAATATACTGTAGTTCAGCGTATCATGGTAGCGTTCCGGATGAATGCGCAGTTCACTTCACCCCAACCGGCCGTTAACATGTATGATTCGGATCGCAATAGCAGTCGGGTCAATGTGCGCTATTGCCACGCGCGGTCAAATTATCTTCGAGATCGGGAAGTCGTCTACATCGGCCAACTGCTAGGCATCATAGGCCTGAGATAATATGGGACCTAGGTCTATAGGTGGCTCAGGACTCGAACAGCATAACGTTGCAGTGTTGTATATTTTAATGTGGGAGAGAGAGCCTAAACTGACAATGCTTTTTATAGTAATCTAAATGCTTACATAACATAATATACATATGTGCGTCACAATGTAGAGTTTTAGGTGAGAGTGCTAATTCATACATTTCACCTCCCCCGAAAGTTAACGGTTCACCTGCCTAATTGCAAAAAAATATGTGTCGCACATAAGTTACACATTTTTTATGAAATAAAACAATCTAAAGGTAATTGATAAAATAATTCCGTATTATTTTTATGAATTACATATAGTTCGTTCGTTATCCAACAAGATTTTTACATTAGGTACATTGTAAATCCTCCGTTTTCTCGTGGTCCCACTGATTTGCCCCATCAATGGGACCACGAGGAAGACTTATTTCTCGTAGTCCCATTAATAAAATTTCACTTCATGTATAATATCATCATGTACGCATTAGAACCTCTTCGTATTAACAAACTTTATGTAATGCTGAGTGAAGTGGAAGATGATAAATAATAAAATGTAAATCTTCTAACACTTCAAATCGACCTAAGTATACATCATTTAATTTACTGCCTGTCTGGTTTTTTAATAGAACAAAATCACATTTCTTATAAGTAACTTGTGTTATTTTTTCTGCCATACTTTATTAGTAGATATATAATTTACATTGTGATAAATTGTTCCCAGCGTTTAACTGAGCCTTCTTAAATTTTAACTAATCGTCATAATTTTACAGCGGTCTGTAGATTGGATTTTGGTAAAATTACTTGTTAAATTACACATTTTCCCAAAAACTAACTCATACGGTTACGGTGCATTCTTAAGTGAATGTCCCGTAGTATTGAATGAAAAGCACCAATAGGGTAGCCAAGTGCTCCAGTCACAAGTGTTGTTGGCACACTGGATGCGGAGGAAAGTGCCTAAACTCTTGTGGCTATTCTCGAGGGCACCTATGGTCTCATGGTCGAGTTTAACTTATTTATACCTAGTAAACTACAAACTTCTGTCATCACTGTTGACATGTTCTCTGTTCCTTTGTCGCTAATTATCTCTCTAGGTATACCATATCTTAAAATAAAATTATTTACTAATACCGATGCAACAGAAACGGTAGGTACAGTCAGCATCAGATATATGTGAGCAGGTTAGCTACTCAAAAAGATCTACACATCAGAAATATCGATACAGTCAAAGTGTCAAAATTATGTCAACATCCAAGTTAACTCTGAGGGTGTTGACATAATTTTGTCAACTTGTCAATGACAGTTTTGACAATGTGTAGATCTTTTTGAGTAGCTAACCTGCTCACATATATCTGATGCTGACTGTACCTATCATTCCTTTCTAAAGGATACGCCTCTACATATTTACTTAAATTACACTGAACTGTTAATATGTACTAATAACCATGGTTGTCTGTATCTAATGGACCCATTATAATACAAATTCTTTCGAAAACGCTATTTGAGGTGGTTGTGATAACCATTGGTTTCCGGGTGTGCTTATTCGTGTGTTTCTGTTTCTGACAGATTTTACACTTGTTCACATTTTCAGTGAAAAAATAATAAAGATCTGGCCAGTAGTACTGTTTCCTAATGTTATTTAACATTCTGTTTACCCCAGCATGACCGCTTCTAGGTAATAAATGGAAGTAGTTTAAAATAATCGTCTTGTCATATTTATTCGCAAAATGCGAATCGTAATACGTTGCTAACTCATAAATCATAACTTTAATTTCTCTTAATACACGTTAAAATGTTTATCTACATCTACACATGTATCATAAACCCTCTTTACTGCGTGCAAAAACCACACGTTACGATCAGGATAATTATAAACTTCTTGGTGAAATAGTAGTTTATGTGTGTGACTGCTACATAATGGAGGGTACTCGAGAATGGGTTTATGAAACGTCATTTCTTATCTGAATATACATTATGACCATAATGTACCAATATTTGTCAAATTATGACATTCAAATTTCGAACGCCGACGCCCACCTGCGTGCCGCCCCTAGTATGTCTCTGTAGTCACAAAACCCAATAGACTGAGTGCCCTGGAATGTTTTGGATGTGATCGCGGAAGGTTAATTTTTCATCAAACAAAATGCCGAGATCTTTAGCTACTGCTTCTAATCGCTAACAGGCGACTGAAGCGCCGTTATGCTTACAATTCATTTTACTTGCGACTAGGTACTAATGTACGTAACCGTACACTGACTGATTAAAAGAAACCCTCTTATCCCAAAAACTTATTTATGGTTAGGTTAGTACCATTAGCTAAAATAGGTAGGTATTTAATGTGGTATAATTGCTATAAAACTATACATGATATTGTATTCTTAAAATGAGGGATCAAAAATAGTTGTGTTCGTTAGTAGTTTAGACACTGACACTGCTCACTGTGGGAACATAACACAAACTTTTTTGACGTACTTGTACCTGGCCAGCTAATTAAAGACATTAGCTGTGTTCTAAATTTAAAAAAAGAAAAGTAAACTACATTCTGTTTTTCTTTGTTTGGCCGCTTTTCATGAAATGTCTCTGCATCTCTACTCTGCGCACTAACAAAATAACTAACAAAATCCAAACTCATACTAGAGTGTCACGAGATACTCAACAGACTGGGTGAGGACAACAAAGTTAAACTACAGTGGGCAAAAGGTTACCAACAAGACCAAGGAAACTGCGAGGCGGACAAGCTAGGCAAAGGGCAACGAGGACAGCGATTGCCCCCCCTTTCGCACTACTATCGGCTAAGGCAATAAGGATAAAACTCAACAGCCACAGCCGACCAACATAATAAGATATGGGCGAAAACACTACAAAAATACCAAATTATTTCTTAAGGATTATAAAATTCACGAACTACGTAATGAGACTGCCACGCACTAAAATAAAAATAGTAACTGGCCTGAGTTACAGACCACTGTAGACTTAATAAACACTTGAAAATTACAGTTGCAACAGACAGCACCCTATGCATGGGGATACATGGAAGTGGATGAGACCGTGGAGCACATGCTGCTTGCGTGCCCATCCACCATTGAAACCAGGATGGCTATTCTGGGTGAAACAACAACACCCTCGGAGCTCCTAGAACATCCAGGCCTCCTACTCCAGCTCCAGTGCAGGAGTTGGGATGACTGAATTATAGCTTGTCAAATTCGTACGTCAAACGAAAGATACGGGGGCTGCGGGGGCGGGAAAGAAGAGCGCGGACGGCGGGGCGCGTAGTAGGAACCGCCCGCGATCTTCTTTCCCGCCCCCGCATCTTTCGTCCCCCGACGCCCGCAGACCATGAGAGTGCTACGTGCGAATTTGACAAGCTATAGAAAAGTGGGTGCAGGGGATATGCACAAGTGCCCCGCTCAAGTGGGCCAGGCGCAGGGCAGGGCCCTTGTGCAGGCACTATCACCCCCTGGAGAGAAGAGGTAGAAGAAACCTGACCAAATCACCAGCCATGACTTTAGGAACCAGCAGGGCACACTCTTTCCTTATAAGCCTTGAATGGGTATTGCCCTATTGCGCAAAAACATGGACCTGCAGTGGGAACATCTGTCAAAATTGTGACACTAATACCCAAAAATTTTGTCGCGCTATGCCACCATACTCCAAACAACCTGTATATTGAATCACAGATGGCATTGCTTTGTGCTTGACATGATGGTCATCTCTGATCTCTGAGGCCTGAGGCTGTGCTTGTTGTATGTATGTATGTATGTAGCCTATCAAGAGCAACATAGGTATATTAAAGTGAGTATGGTCTCAGTAATAATGCAAATGAGAATAAAAGAGAACTTGCACTTTACTGTTGTATTAATTAGTTTGATATACACTAAAGAAGTAAATAAGCCTTTCTAATTACGATATTACGATGATTTACACTTGATCTATATTTTTTACTTTCTGTACCATATTTGAATACTTTTCATTCTCTTGATTTTCTTTTGGAGTTGGAGTACTCCATATAATAGGGCTTCAGCGGTTGGTGGGCATCCTGGGACATAGATATCGACAGGCACAATGCGATCACAACCCCTGGAACCAAAAAAGTAGGACTGTTATTGTGACGATACAACCTATGTTAGTATTGCTTAGTTATTACTCCACTGTGTATCACTATAGAGCTTGGTATTATGTTTTTTTTTTCTTCGTTATTGATAACTTGCGATCGGTGTCAAACAGCATAAGCAGTTTTTGTATTCGATTTTAGGGCGTGGTAGGCAGTCCCTTCTATCGTTGGGTTGCCTAGTGCGGTTTGAATTGGATCATATGCAGTCCCATATGTGTTTCCTCTTCAATCTTCTTTTTGATTAATGTTGTCTCCGAAAAATTAAAAAGGGGTTCTTATTATTATTATTAGCCTACATCATCCCACTGGGGAAAGGCTTCTCGTCCCCTCCTCCACTCTTCAATGGAGGCATTTACTCGACGTATGAAAAGGACAAAACAATATATAAGTTAAACAGTGAATAACTTTTTTTATTAATAAGTAACTGTGTTGGTGTATATGTATTTTTTATTACAAATTAAAAAAATTCTGATGAGAGATAATTGGGACGGAGGGAAGGGGAGAGAGAAAGGTCAGAAAATAAAAAAAAACCTCATGCAATTAATGGAGCCCACTATATATATAATTGTTATATTTTTTTTAGTTTTACATGTATTTAGGATAGTTTCTTTACCAGCTTACCTGACAACTGAGTAGGAGTAGTGGTAATATCCTCCACCATTAGCACAACTGCCCATTGAGATAACCCATCTGGGATCCGGCATTTGGTCATACACTTTCCTTAGAGCCGGGGCCATTTTGTTTGTTAGGGTCCCGGCTACTATCATACAGTCTGATTGCCGAGGAGATGCACGGAACACTACACCATATCTATAAATTAAATTACAATCTTTGGTCTAATATGTAGGTATCATAAAAAAATATGAGCATCAGTTGCCTGAAGAGTAATTTGCAGGCTGCCTGGCTTAAATAGTTTTGATAGTGCAAAACTTAATGAATAGTTCAATTAGGAATTAATATTTACCTGTCCATGTCATAGCGGGGAGCAGCCATGTGCATCATCTCTACAGCGCAACACGCCAAACCAAAGGTCATAGGCCAGATGGAGCCCTTTCGTCCCCAGTTAAGCAAATCATCCAAACGAGCAACTGCATACTCCGCAGCATTGGCCGTATCTTGAAAAGGGGAGTAAAGACGCTTCTCATCGGCCTTTGGAGCGGGCAAGTGCGTATTGCGTATTTGTTCTACGACGGCGGGTGCAAAGACTCCTTTCTTTACGATAGAAAGCGCTGTGGATGGGGCAGACCCCAGAGCTTTGATAGCGAGCATTGTTACCTGCAAAATACTTTGTTAGTACAGCACAGGAGGGATATCGGGCAAGTTTTGTGAGTGTGTAGTGAATAGTAGTGAAACTTACAGTTAATTAGAGCATCCACGGGGGACTTATGCTCAATTACGCTTATTTCTAAATCAAAATAACACCAAAATTTACGTAACGAGGATAGAAGTAAGGGCTTTACAAAGTTTGATACATGTAGATTTTATTAGTGATTCGTACTAATATCAAGCATTAGTAATTAGTTTAATAACTTCGACGCATTTAATCCTTCTTATCTGTGGAGGTATTCATAACAACGAATAAACCGGATGAAGTTTAATCTGATTTTAAAAATGTTTTGGTTATAAACGCTTTGTAAATGCATTTGCCAGCGTCACGTTTTTTTTTCAATTATGCCGTCTTCACACACTTGTCTGATGGAGATGACCGCGCACACCTTTATGACGGAATCGGAACCCTCCACCTCCAATCACCTGCCTGCTTGCCTGCTGTACCGTGCCGAGCCGATTCGAAGCCGACGCAACGGTCCTGAGTTGGAATCCCGGTAAGGGCAAATATTTGTGTGATGAGCATGAATATTTGTTTTATAGCTTGGATGTTTTCTATGTATTTACATAAGTATTATCTCTATCAATCTCTATTAAATATATCGTCGTCTAGTACCCGTATCACAAGCCTTGTCGAACTTAGTAATTGGCCTGGTTCGATTTGTGTAAGATTGTCCCTAATATTTATTTATTCATTTTTGGGAATCGAGCAGACTCGAGTCGATTTAAAAGTGTATCCGCATCCTGACTAGAGTTGTAAATTAACCGTTTAACCCAAAAGTGCACGGTTAAATGCTCGCTACTTTGCCTATTGTGCAGTTAAATCGGTTAGATATTTATATATGTATTACAAGCCGACATTAATGCATTTATAAAAATACATGACATCACGCTCAAAACCAATGGAATCATGTAATAAAGGGCGTTTTGTATATTATTTAGAATACACTCATAATTGTAAATATTTTTATAAAATATTATAATTAAGTATATTTTTAGCTTTTCTCCATTTCTATGAATTATTTGACCGTTCTTAATTTAATTTTAATGGCGCCACAATATGAAAAAGTGTGTGTTGACTTGTTTACGCGGGCAGGGGTGACGGAAAAGGGAAAGAGACGCGGGAGACAAACATAAAAACCTGTTCTGGCTACACTCTTTTTGCTGTATTTTGCATGCGCCTCAGCGTAGTAAAATTTTCCAAAATAAATAAAAGGTATTTTGCTATATTTTTTAATTTTACCATATATACTCAAATATATTTTCATACCTTTGACCCGGTACTTAGAAATGATTTATTAAACGAGGAACAATATAGGTTTCAGAACCCTTATGATAATTTATATCGATATTTTTCCGATTCCCGTAGTAACTGTTATCGGGTAATCCCATCTATAAAACTCGTAAACAATCCTCGAGGAACTAACAATGCAAATAAAAATATATATTCAAATAGTTACGATAATAATTTAACCCAACCTCCAACCAAAACGGGTTTACCTGCACATGTGCGGTTAAATGTGCACAGTTGGTATTTAACCAATCGGTTAAATACCAGCCTTACCTCTCTAAATCTGACTCGAGTTTAACAATAATCCTGGACTCGAGTCCGTTATTCGATCGAGATCAGACTCGATTCTACTTATTCTTAATTATTTATTGCACAAATTAAATTAAAAAAAATATTCACATTTAGAGAAATCCTATGTACAAAGGCGAGCTTATCTCTAAAGGAGATTTCTTCCAGGAAACCACGGCATGAAAGAGAAATGTATCATGAAATGGTAGGCAGTGGCCAGTGCACAATATCTAATCTATACTAAAAAACATATAATATAAAATACGGAAAATAAAATACCTATATGCCAGACTACTTTATACAAAACATACATATACTCGTAAATATTGCTTATATATTATGATAATATAACTCTCACGAAAGAGAGAAGAAGTGCTCTTTTACGCGGTTTTTGAGAGACGCAAGCGTGGGACTGTCTCTTATAGTGCAAGGTAGTACGTTCCACAGTCGGACCGCCTGCAACCTGAATGAGTGCTCATATGCCGAGCTGCTATGCCTCGATTCTAGCTAGAGCTATTGATTTTCATTGTATATTCAAAAATCAAAAAAATCAAAATCAAAAAGAGTTTATTTCCATAAGAAACACATAGGTAAAATTTGGAGAATGTTAAATCTTAAACTAACACATGTTTAAAGTACAGGGAAATATAGAACTCAATTTGAATTCCGTCACCTCAATGTTTTAGATGCTGGAGGCAAAGAGGCGACTAGAAACCTCCATCCAGCTTTATACGTTACTTTATACAGAATTGGAGCAAACACCTTCCCAAGCTTTCATGTCTTCTACATAATCTGATATTTTGTAGTAACCTTTTTTACATAAGTGATTTTTAACAACATTTTTAAATTTATTTACAGACAATTCTTGTAACTCAGTCGGTATTTTGTTGTAAAAGCGAATACATTGCCCTTTAAAAGATACATTAACCTTATGGAGCCTAGTAGTAGGTATAGCTAGTTTATTCCTATTTCTAGTGTTGACATTGTGCCTGTCGCTATTCTTAGGAAATTTATCAATATTTTTGTGGACGTACATTGGGTTTTCATAAATATACTGACACGGCGTTAATTTCCTTAAATTTACAACGCAGTGACTCTCTGGGACCCACATTGTAGATTGCATGAACAGCCCTCTTTTCCAGCACAAATATTATGTTAATGTCTGCAGCGTTCCCCCACAGCAGTATGCCGTAAGACATAATGCTATGGAAGTAGCTGAAGTAAACTAGTCTAGCTGTTTCCACGTCCGTGAAAAGACGGATTTTTTTAACTGCATAAACTGCGGAACTGAGTTTTTTTGATAGCTTATCTATGTGTGGGCCCCACTGAAGCTTATTATCTAAGGTGATTCCTAGGAATACCGTGCTATCTACAATTTCTAAATTTTCACCTTTAACATTAACATTAGCCGAGACTTGTTTAACATTGGGGAGTATAAACCGAATACATTTAGTTTTGTTATTGTTCAGTAAAAGATTATTAGCACTAAACCAATTGCATTATTCACATCGTCAAAGTTCAAACTACGTCGTTTCATTTTAAACAAAAGTGAAGTGTCATCTGCAAACAGTACAATCTCATGATTATCTCTGACAAGATGTGGCAGGTCATTAATATAAACCAAAAACAGGAATGGCCCGAGTATGGAACCCTGCGGTACACCCATAGTAACAACAGACCCTGGAGATCGTTTTCCATTAATGTCAACTCTCTGTATCCTGTTATTTAGATAAGAAGAGAGAAGATCTAAAGAGTTATCCCTAATTCCATAGTGATGTAATTTCCTGATCAATGTCCCATGGTCAACGCAATCAAAAGCCTTAGACAAATCGCAAAATACTCCTAGAGCATCATGCGACTCCTCCCAGGCATCATATATATGTGATATTAACTCAATACCGGCATCAGTAGTTGATTTGCCTTGTGTAAAACCAAATTGTTTACAGTGGAGCATGTTGTTGGTGTTGAAATGTGTAAGAAGTTGATTTAAAATTACTTTTTCAAATACTTTACTAAATGTAGGCAATACCAATATCGGTCTGAAGTTAGAAGGGTCAGATGTACTACCCGATTTAAACAAAGGTACTATTTTACTGTGTTTCATTAAATCAGGAAACACGCCAGATTCAATAGATGCAATAAATATGAAAGCTAAATCAAGTGCAATAACATTTATTAGGGGCTTCACAACATGAACAGAAATATCCCAGAGGTCTGCAGTTTTCTTAACATTTATTGATTTAAAGGCTTTAATAATATCTTTATCATCTACATAATTAAACGAGAATTGATTTTCATATCTACCTATGTACCTACATAGTTTTTTAGCAAAGATTCAGCGATTCGAATTCTGACCCGAATCTAGGAACCGTCAGCAAAACTATCGACCTTGTTGATTTGACCTCGAGTTAACTGGCTAGAAAAGGGAACTAAGACATACAGTTACAGTAGCCCGATCGATTATGTGTCTCAACATACCCCAATCCATTTCAAATTGAAGTTTCACCAATCATAATTGCTATAAATGACAGATTTTGTAAAACTGTTTGTTCATAGGTAAATTTGGCGAATATCCTCTGAAATGAATTGGAATTGATATCAGATACGAAATAGAGCTACAGTTCAAAATCCTAATGATTATAATAAAATAAAACAGACAACAATACTAAAAAAAATATGTTTTTATTTTGTAACAAAAATAAAAATTACCTTTGGTATGCAAAAACTCCCATAGTAATGATGTGATTTGCCTGGCACAGGACCGGAGAGGTTGGCACAATATGGAGGAGGCTTATGCCCAGCAGTGGGCGGAATGAAGCTGCCAAAGATGATGATAATTTAAGGAAAATGAGCCGGACTTTCTCTCTGACTCGAGTTTAAAAAAATAAGTATTTGAGCTACCGAGTCCGTGGCAAGAATCGAGTCTGACTCTGACTCGAGTCTAGCTGTACCGGGCACACCACTACCTGTTACTTTTGAAAAGACGTTGAAGCTTTTTGTTTTGTTTGTTTTCGTTGTATATAATTTTTAAGATTAGATTAAGGCTAGTTACAATTCACGAACATACATACTACATCAGCTTTACTATGGCGAGACTTCAAAAGGTGGTAAACAATTCGTATTCGCATGAATGTAAACTTGACTTGGTCCCTGTCTGGTACTTATTCCCAGAAGAACTAGAGTGGCCACACTTGGCTCATGCAGCCATACTCAGTAAATCTTGAAGCGGAGAGGAGCAAAGTGTAAAAAGAGAGAAGCGACACTGTTAATACTATAACTAATGAGAACTCTGTGCCTGATTTTTTTAAATATTATTTTTTTCGACAGGAAAAGAAGTGGTTTAATCCCATGTCAGAATTAGATGATGAGGAACCTAAGAAGCTAGCTGCTGCAAAGAAAGCAGTTGAATGTAAGCCTAAAGAAAATGTGAGTAATGTGTGGTACTTCTCAGCTGTGGCTGTAGATGATGATGGCAGTAGCTATATCAAATTAGTAATGGCGATTCAGTAACAGTTCACATGACATCTAAATGAAAATTTCAGGTGACTTCCTCAGTAGGATTAAACAGAAATCAATCATTCAACATTGATGATAAGAATTGGATGAGAAACTTTGATCCAGTCACTGTTGAAGATCTGGCTGTAAATGGCAAGAAAACACAAGAAGTTGAAATGTGGATGACATCAGTATCAGAGAGTAGTTGCGGAGATATGTTGCTACTAACAGGCCCTGTTGGATGCGGGAAAACAATAACAATACAGACACTTGCCAAGAAACTTGGATTTAAGGTCACTGAATGGATAACTCCGATGGACATTGATATCCCTTCTGAATATGGTAAAAGAAGGAATTATTGTCATCTTGCGTCTGTTTAAGACATCTTATGCTACTGCAGTGCACTTATACCTATTGGTATATGTCGCGCCACACATTATGAGCGGTGGCCTTGAATAGCAGTGAAGTAGTCACTTTTCAATACTTGAACATATGCGCAGTAATTCCTGCCAACGTCGCCCAGTGCTCTTAATGTGTGGCGTGAGGTATACTACTTAATGTCAAAGTAGTCTCCATCCTTGTTTGCAGCTAGTAATTTATTGTTTCTTGTGATATCTTTTCCTGATAAGCTGAACTGTTTCCGTTCATTAGATATTAATTGTTCCATGCAAATCAAAGGCGATGGCTCCAAAAAATCCCAGCTTCGACAGATACTTCTTATATACGTTTTGATAGGGCTTTATATATACATTAAATATATATATATATTCTTTCTAACTACTGGGGTATCATGAGTACTTCATCTTAATCTTTATTATTTAAATACACAACTGCAAATGAAAACAAAAGTTAAATAACTAGCATGTTGCTACTATAATAAGAAGCAAGTATTTTATACCTACAAACCGTTTTTGTTATTCTCGCTACCTGCGCCTTCCCCGATACGGTGGCGCGGCGCGGCGAGATGACCAATCAGGTTCGGACACACAATGTTCCCTAACGGTAAATAGCGTACCCGACCGCACGTACCCGACGCACATACAAACAAACAGTGATTCGTTCGATTTCGCCGTGATCAGTGCATTTCATTGTTATTCATGGATTATTTTGCTTTGACCTTTGCTTTTTGATACTGAACACCGA
Organism: Argyresthia goedartella; assembly: GCA_949825045.1. Taxonomy (NCBI): domain Eukaryota; kingdom Metazoa; phylum Arthropoda; class Insecta; order Lepidoptera; family Argyresthiidae; genus Argyresthia; species Argyresthia goedartella. The sequence goes on along the minus strand of OX463812.1, from coordinate 24,136,650 downwards.
TTTTCCTTTCCTTACCCGATTACTATGGCGTGTTTCCTGACAGAGACTTTCTGTGATTGGACATTGTTTGAAATGGCTGAAGTCAACCGCTGTGTGATGTGTGTTCGGTCGGTTCTATGAAGACGGCACCACACCTTATCCCTTGAGTTTTTGGAGTCACACCGAGATTTCGTCGAGTACATGTTTGGCACTTTGCATCAACCACAAGAAGTAAGTAGCTATTATAATGAGTTTTATCTGTAGATTAAACCACGCAGGACAGCTAGTAAAATGGTTGCAATACTTTTCATTATTCCTTTGTTTCAGATAGTGTTTGATGGATCCAGGTCTATATGTCATCCGTGTTGGCAGCGAATTGACTACGGCTTAAGACATCTGACTGAACCAGAGGCGCCACCAACAGAGACGTTTTGTGTCAGAGGCTTAACGCGAGCAGCGAACACATCAAGACGATGTATGATCGACAACTGCAATAACTTAGAGCTTTGTTCTGTGTCCGGCACTATCAAGGCATATCTTTTAAGTTATTATTGATTTTACATACCACCTCTCGCCCGCATCTGTTCACATCATTTTACATACCACCTCTCGCCCGCATCTGTTCATATCATTTTACATACCACCTCTCGCCCGCATCTGTTCATCACATCATTTTACATACCACCTCTCGCCCGCATCTGTTCACATCATTTTACATACCACCTCTCGCCCGCATCAGTTCACATCATTTGAGAAACATGACTTGGGAGAATTTCTCGGAAAATGTCACCCAGCGACAAAATATTTTCAACGCCGAGAGCATCCATGATATTTTAAACATATATACTGAAGCTATTGAAAAAAAAACTCAGCTCGATTTCGAACAGTTAGATGAATTAAGTCCGGATATACTTCACTTTTGGACTGGCATTAGTCACCAGAAATTCAATAACTTAATGGACGAAACTCCTTCTTTACAAGCATACACCAATGGAAAAACCATGCTAGGAATCTATTTGTGCAAAGTAAGAAGCGGTGAACCTAACCGGAGGCTTGCATCACTCTTTGGCATGTCTAGGGCAACACTTCAGAGAAAAATAAAACAAACTAGACGCGCTCTCAAGAATGACTATATTCCACGACACCTTGGGTTCGATCATATTACTCGAGCCGAAGTAATAGCGAGAAACAGAATTCTACCAAATAATATTTTCGGAACCCCAGACCAGACGAAAGCAGTCATTATTTTAGACGGGACTTATTTATTCGTCCAGAAAAGCTCAAACTTTTTGTTTCAGAGCATGAGCTACAGTCTACACAAGTATGCAAATCTCATTAAGCCAATGATGATTGTATGTGGAGATGGTTATATAATAGATGTCACAGGTCCGTACGATGCTAGAACATCAGATGCTGCAATATTGCGGCAGATATTGGACAACCACGCTGACCATATGGAACATGCTCCTATACGATGGTTTCTTGAAAATGATGATGTTATGGTTTTGGACAGGGGATTTCGGGATACATTGTCTTATGCCGAAGAATGTGGATTTATTGTTTGCACACCCAAATCGCTAGGCAGACACGAAAGACAACTATCAACTGAAGATGCAAATAAATCAAGATTAGTGACATTGGTCAGATGGGTGGTAGAATGCATTAACGGAAGAATAAAACGAGATTTTAAGATATTCCGACACAGATATTTTAATAATACATTGACCAATGCCATTGTAGATTTTAAAATAGCTGCGGCGCTCATCAACTCTACTCAAGAGCCTTATAGTGTTAGCCGCCTGACAGAAAGATTTTCGGAAATGATAGAAAGAAATATAAATAGGCCGAACCGACTTGCTGATTATTTCGATGAACACCGACTCAACGCACAAAGAAACATATCATTTCGGAGAATGCAGGCAACATTAGACGATTTGTCAGATTTCCCAAGAATGACATACGACGAGCTACTTATTTTTGCTATAGGAACATTCCACGTCAAGCTGGCAAGATCTTATTGCTACGAGCATATAAGAGAAACTGGCGTGTATTCAATCGAGATATACAGACATCCCCAGCGAGTCAATCTCCATGACGACGAAGTAGGAATACAAACGTTTGTAAGGTGCCGAATCAAGTCTAGACACGTTACATCATAATAACCACGCTATCTCCGAATACTGCTGTAGCTGTATATAGAAGGTCGTCGCACATTGGGCAGTTGCGCTCATATTATTTCAATAATATATTATCTTGCATGGGCCAGACATGAAGGCAACCTGATTCAACCTGCAGGGTATTTAGATAATGTGTGTTTGGATTTAGAGCATGTTGATTAAATAAAAATATCAATCATTGTGGTTTCTTTTCAACATATGGCTACCCTTTTTCTTAGCGGGAAACCGTGGGTTTATACCAGCATCTACCTATTTTAGGAAAATCTAGTAAAAAGGCAGGAAAATAAAACAGTAACATGATAATAATATTCAAAAAACCGGTCAAGTGCGAGTCTAAATCGCGCACAAAGGGTTCCGTACCACCGTTCAATGGAAGCGATGGTGTGGAGTGAATAGTTTGGATTTTACACAGCAAAATATTGTTTACAAAGTTATTGGTGCGGTTACTTTCACACTCCATGTACGTAACCAGGTGCATCCATAAGTTTGTATGTGGTATTGTTGTATGGGAGCCCCCTTAAATATTTATTTTATCCTGTTTTTTAGTATTTGTTGTTATAGCGGCAACAGAAATACATAATCTGTGAAAATTTCAACTCTCTAGCTAGCTAGGTTCTTGAGATACAGCCTGGTGACAGACGGACGGACGGACATCGAAGTCTTAGTAATAGGGTCCCGTTTGGAACCCTTCGGGTACGGAACCCTAAAAAAGCACTAAAATAAGCACAATTAAAGCTGATAAATAATCTCAAGGACACATAGCAAAGTAGAAGTTCTATGGTGAAGAGTATCTTTGCGTGATCGAATCAGAAATAAGAAAATCCGCAGCACAGAAGTAGAGATCAGACCAGTCTCGTAAGAAATGCCGAGTATCTAGACTAATATTATAAAGAGGAAAGATTTGTTTTTTGGTATGTTTGTGTTGAATAGGCTCCAAAACTAGAGAACCGATTTAAAAAAATCTTTTAACGTTAGAAAGCTACATTGATTCCGAGTAATATAGTCTACTTTTTACCGCGAGAAAACATCTTATTCCTACGGGGAAAAAAGAAAGCAACGCGAGCGGACGGCTAGTAATGTATGCAATAATTATACACAGTCAGGTCATAAGTTCTGTCACACAATAAAAACTTTTGAATTTAGAACGCTGGCCACAAAAAAGTTTATTGAATTCGAATTTCGAATTTTTCATGAAAATAAAAATGTGTACTTTTTAGAATTTTCCTCATTTTTAAATATGGAGTGGACACTTAAAGAAGACCGTGTCGCAGTTATTGCGTTGCATCGTTGCGGCTACGCGCCAATTCAGATTTTCGACTTACTGAAAAATTTGAATATAACCAAAAGATTCGTTTATCGTACCATAAAACGATACAATGAAGACTCTAGTGTAGATGACAGGTCAAGAAGTGGTCGCCCTCGCTCTGTTAGGACTCCAGCAGGCTGTGAAGGCGCGAATTCAAAGAAATCCCATACGTAAGCAGAAACTGTTGGCCCTTCAGATGGGGTTAAGCAGGACCACGGTGAAAAGGGTGTTAAATGAAGACTTAGGGCTTAGGGCATATCGAAGAAAAACAGGACATAGTTTGGACGCTCGTTTAATGGACCTGAGACTGAAGAGATGCCGCGCTTTGTTGAAGCGGTACGCGGGAAAAAAGCATCGCGAAATTCTTTTTTCGGATGAAAAAATTTTCACCGTGGAAGAGAGCTACAACAAACAAAATGATAAGGTGTACGCACACAGCAGTGAAGAAGCGAGCAACCGTATTCCGCGTGTCCAACGAGGTCATTTTCCATCCTCACTCATGGTTTGGTTGGGAGTCTCTTATTGGGGCTTAACTGAGGTACATTTTTGTGAGAAAGGCGTAAAAACGAATGCAGTTGTGTATCAAAACACAGTCCTCAAGAACCTTGTGGAACCTGTTTCTCATACCATGTTTAATAACAGGCACTGGGTATTCCAACAAGATTCTGCGCCAGCTCATAGAGCGAAAAGCACACAAGACTGGCTGGCGGCGCGTGAAATCGACTTCATCCGGCACGAAGACTGGCCCTCCTCCAGTCCAGATTTGAGTCCGTTAGATTACAAGATATGGCAACACTTGGAGGAAAAGGCCTGCTCAAAGCCTCATCCTAATTTGGAGTCACTCAAGGCATCCTTGATTAAGGCAGCCGCCGATATTGACATGGACCTCGTTCGTGCTGCGATAGACGACTGGCCGCGCAGAATAAAGGCCTGTATTCAAAATCGCGGGGGTCATTTTGAATAAACTTTATTACCATAAGAATTTTTTATTTTATTTATTTTTATTAAGTTCATTTTGCTATATAAATGTTTACATAAATAATAAACATGTCTAAATTATTTCATATTGCACATGTGACAGAACTTATAATAATACCTTGGACACTATTTACACACATTCATCTAGCCCCAAACTAGGATTCCCTGTATCTTGGGTACTAGACAACGATACACATACTGATATAGATAAATATTATACTTAGATAGATAAACAACCATGACTAGGGTACAAACATCCGTTCTCATGAAACAAATATTTGCCCCCACCGGGAATCGAACCCGGGACCCTTGGCTTCGTAGGCAGGGTCACTTATGACCTGACTATGTATATTTAGATCTTTATTGTATCACTACCACAATAACTTTTGGGATCATGGTGTACATTTTTTTAGTGTACAAAATAAGCCTGTTCAAATCGCACCTAAGAAGTTTCTGTCGACTCTGGTTTTTTTTTTATGGGTTTTGAGCCATCACCTTTACAAGAACAAAGCATTGTGAAATTACGAAATTACAAAGCAGAAAAACCATTCTGGCGGATTTGTGTACTCTGATGTAAGACATTCTGGATTGTATTTACTTATTCTAATTTTATTTTGCAGGTGACTATGTGTTCAGAGAGAAGCAATCAACAAAGTTCTTAGACTTTATAATCAGTGCTGCTAATTTCACATCTCTGCTAGATAACAACATACGAAAGCTGGTTTTAGTTGAAGACTTCCCTAACACATTCATGAGGAATCCAAATGAATTCACTAATGTCTTGGAGTGAGTGTTTATAGTATTGTATGAAATTTGTGCTCTCCACCTTAAGTTAGCTGAAAGAAATATCTTGTTAGAGATAAGCTCGCCTTTGTGCAAATTTCTATTCCATTGGCAATAAAGAAGAATATGCGAGATTATGCTGGTCAGGAGTTAAGGTTGCCTTATATTTCATTCACAAAGTAACATTTATTAAAACATTATTCTCTTTCAGGCAATACAAAAACAGAGCTAAGTCACCAATAGTTTTCATATGCTCGGATTCACACAATGACAACAAGAATTCAGCCATGAACCTATTCAACCCCCAATTGAAGGAACATTTCAACATAAGCCATGTTGCGTAAGTTAACTCTACCACAGAATACTTAATAGTACTACGTACAGAAAGATCACTCCTTAAAGACACTTAAGGTGCTACGAATAAAATTGGGTTTTTTCCGAATCCATTTACTCCACCATGAAGTCATCTACAGATTTGATTTTTGGGTTAACGTTTATTGAGTACCTATCTGATTAAGATTTTCACTGAAACAAAAACGCGATTAGATGAAATTTTCTCGATAGAACTTAACTATGAAAACACCTCTAAATTGTTTTATTTTTTCCTGTAATTCTGAAATCCTAACTAATTTCATTGTGGAACTGCGTTTAAAATGTAGATATTATGAATTCGCAAAATCTCGTAATTTTTTTTTTAACAAAATAGCGTAGTTTATTTTTAAATAATTATTCTGTGGTTTATTAGCGCTGTTTTTTCATTTTTTCCCGATTCCGTCCCTCTCATACTGCGGGCCTTTCCGCCTGGAGTAAAGGGGACCTTTGCACGGACGAAGTATCGCCTTAAATCAATAGCTACTCTCGATGCGCGGCAATAAAGCGCTATGTAGCTCAATAAAGTTCAATAATCTCAAACACCAACAGAATCGGTTACCCCGCCGTGCAGGCTAATCTAGCCCGGCGAAGTCATGCGTGCCGCATCAGAGCTTCGCCTGAGAGCTTCTTTTACTCTGACATCTCGCGATGCGACTGCGAGCCAAGCGAGCGGAAACCTAAGCGAAACGCCGAACTCCGGGTCGGCCAGCCAAACGTACCCTAAACCTCTAGAGTGAGACCAACCTGACTCTACATTGCGCTGTTTGACTGTTTGTTTGAACTGACTCCTACAGTCTTCATAAAATAAAAGGCCCGGTGAGAGCGTCCGTGTCACTGACGTAATAAGGTTGAATTTGGTTTGGGCCACTGGGCCTTTTATTTTTGTGAAGACTGTAGGCATGGGTAATTCCATTTTTTCCAACAAAAATAATTGAGCCCGTGTGGCCCGGGGGTCAGTTGCTTACGCCGTAACTGTCATAGTATTTTACTTGCTCTTGTGCCAGATTGAACAGTATAGCCGCGACAGGACTAAAGGCTGCCCTGAAGAGAGTAACAGAGATAATAAACAAGAAGTACAGTTCTGTGTACAAGCCTCCAACAGCTGATCTCATAGAATGTGTTATGAACTCGTCGGCAGGAGATGTCAGGTCCGCGGTACTCAACTTGCATTTTGCATGTCTAAAAGGTACACTTAACTATTACATTTGTGTATGAAGGTAAAGGCAAGAATGCCATTGTGTGCTACGCAGGGCCGGCAAATGGGCTACTTGAGCAGTGATTACACTGACGTAACTTACGTAGACTCGTCGAACACTTCGTCGAAGTCTTATACGGATGGGAAGCACTCATACAAACGCATTTCTCAGGTCTCGCCTTCTAGACTGAATGTTATGTGAGTGGGGGGATTGTCAATATGTGTTTTCTCATTCTCATTTTGTTCCGGGTGTTCAGGTTCAAACCAAAGTTTAGAAACCAGTCAATTTATGGAAAAGGACAAAAGCAAAAGTAAAGTACCAAAAAAGAAGAAAACCACATCAAGTAAATTCGCATCTATCGGCAAGGACCAAACTGTCAGTATTCTACATGGCGTAGGCAGAGTTCTGAACCCTAAATGTAAGTTCTTATGTTATTCTACATCTAAACATATTGTCGTAAGAGAACCCAGCCTAATAGCAACAACACAATATTTAAATTCGCAGTTTTGCCAAGTCAATCTAGCACCACCATCATAGTTATGCTTACTTGCAAAGCCGCTTCTGCCTTACGAAACAACTTTATCTATTTATTCCTAAGTATGTTCGCGCCCACTGCTGGACATATGCCTCCCCAATTGACAACCAATTCGTGCGATCTGCGGCTATTCTCGTCCCTGTCGGGCCGGATGGAATTTTTATGTCGCCGGGCCATCGTACCGCAACTTCTTTGCTGTACAGCGCCGCGAGAACAGATCTTAGAGCCCCATCTTCCGTCGTTTCTGCGACAGGTGTGTCCTGTCCATTGCCGTTAGCCCATAAGGTACCAGTTCGAAGCCGACCGCAACTGCAGAAGACATGTCGGGGACAAGACAGAGCGATCGTTGTAGCGTAGGAACGCTGTCACGCTCACTCGCTTCGTAACTACGCTCTATGCCTTTCGACACCTCCGCAGTTGCGGTCGGCTTTGTATACGGTACCTGTCGCGCAACACGTTCCCTGCATTGGTGAGTTTAGTGCGGTGCGTTGGCGAATGAGATTGGTTTCTATGAGGAATTTAAAAAGCATGTTAAAGCGACTTTGTCGAAAAAGGGATATTACAATGTTCAAGATTACTTTAATGACTGTTTGGGGTTAATCTAGCTCAACACAGACCTTGCTGTTAATAATTTTGTAATTATTTATTCCTGCTTATTAATCATAATAATCAAATTTTTCATATTTGTAATAGATAAGCACAACCAATTTTTAAGAGATCTAAAAATCAATCTTTGGGAGTTTCTACGCCCTACTTCTCCCACAGTGGTCCAATGTAGAGAAGGGGCCAAAAATGACGTTTGCTAAGTATATCTACAGTAATAAAGAACTTTGACTTGACATCGCAGTAATATCTGTCGGCGACAAGCAGCAACTCTCGCACCCGCCCGCAGAAGTGATCGCGCAGTTCGTCAGCCAGCCGGCGTCGTTTGTGGGGTTCCTGCACGAGAACTACCTGCCCCACTACAGCTCGATCGATGACGCACAGAAAGCTGCTCGCGCGCTGAGCGATGCCGACTACTTGTTGGCGGAGTGGAGGGTGAGTAACAGACATACCGCATACGTTTACGTAGGGCACATACATCGCCTCTGGCTCTGGCCTTATGAGATTTATTTTTGTTATGAGAACTAAAATAGCGACGTCACAAACAAAAATCTAAGACTTGAGGTTTTTTCCTCGCCGGCCGGTTTTCGAAAACATGACGGCTGCACACTGTAAGGTCGTCAAAGGGCAATTAGCCCGCGGGCTTATTACCTAAAATTCTGCTATCGGCAACTATTGCACAGTGATAGCGAAGTCATCGCAGTCGGTTGCAATGTGTCAAACCAAATTCGTATTATCTAAAGCGATCTCTCACTAACACTTTGCTTTCGCAACATCAAAGCACATTTTAGTTCTGTGATTGCTCGCTAGAGGCAGCACCGTTGACCGATTGCTACACACCGCTATTGTGACTTTTGGCATCAGAAATTGCGCAACTTTTGTCAATAGTTTAGTCGATCGATTACTGTTTGCAAGATACGTAATAACCCCACCGGTTCACCATGTTATGTTATGATTTAGTCCTTCGCCGGAATTTTGTGGAGCATACGAACGGGGCTGTCAGGCACATCACTCTGAACAACTTTCTCTAAGAAACCGATTTGATCTGACCAACTTTATCGGCCGTTCGGACACAAAAACTATAAAAAACATGTTCGTAGCAAATGGAAACATTATTTTTCTTTTTACTGATTATAACCTTTCTAGAAATGTACAATTTTCATACTCCACAAAATTCCAGGAGCCTGAGCCTGACTACATGTGCAAAGATAGGTAAGACAGGCTCAATGAAGCCCTAAATTGTTCCAGTAAAAAATGACGAGTGTAGGGCAGGTTTCCCTGTTGGTAGTACTTGTCTCGATTATGTTCTTACGTAAGGAACATTGCAGGAGCGCCTGTGCCAAGAATACGGCTTATACATCGCTGCTGCTGGTCTGATGCTGGCTAACAGTGCACCAGTGTCCGCGTGGAACCCCGTGAGAGGACCCAAGAACATGACGGTTCAGTATCCGTAAGTGTTCCACAAATGTTACTAATAGCACAGATACTATATGTAATAGGTACATATGTGCTGACGACGACGATATGAAGCGCGACGCCGATGCTTGTGAACGAGATCTTACTTACATATTTCCTGCGGTGCAGGAGTCAAAGACAAAGGGTACCCTTTGTGGGTCTTTGCCTCCTTCGCGATATTTCTCCATTGGTCCCGTGCCTCTGTCCTCCAAGACGTTTTGTTCTTTATTCTTTTCGGTCTTCCTCGGAGACATTTCTGTTGAGGTGTTCAGCCAGTCAGGACTTTCGATGCTCTGGTCTCCCCCATCCCCTTAATGTGACCCGCCCCACCTTAGACGCTGCGACTTATAGAACCTGACTATTGACTCCTTGTCCGTCCGCCAGCGTGAGACTCCAGGGACGAGAGATCAATTGATGTAATTCATTGAATAAGTTATATTACGTATTGTTTGCAGCAGGGAATTAAAAAGGAGTTATTTGTTTCAGAACAACATCGGATATACCACTGCTAGAATCACATCATCTCTACAAGGGAAAAGTGCTAGTGACCGATTTTAAAACATATTGTAGTATTATTAATAGGAATAGATGAATAGATTGATATTGATTTAATTTAAACCTGATTTTGCGTATTTCTATTAATTAATTTACCTACTCAAAAATACTAGGCAAAAGCATTCAAGAAATATTTTAATACAAGTTAACCTAATAACTACATTTTAAAAACATAATGCATTTTATGACTGAAATAACACCTCTTCTTAGTTGATAGGGGGCAACTTGGGACGTTTAGACACAGGAAGTTTGGATCTGAGAAGAAAACATCAAAAGACTACATTACACATCGTCAAAATTTATTAACAAAAGTCAAATGTCCTTTACAGTTTACAAATACATTTGCAGTTAGAATTAGGATTACATTAGCACTGCACCGCGTTTACGTCACTTGCACGTCATTTGTTTATTCACCAAATCATATCCCTTGGCTCCGGACTGCTATGTTTCATGAAAAAGAACCTTACTTCCTTTAGGACAGAAAACACTTAACATCATCCATGGTCTTATATTGCCATGAAACACTACAAACTTACCTCGGCGCCGCTAACTCACCTTCGAGGAATACTGCGGAATGCATTTTAAAAGGAGGGATGGGGATAAACCGCACGCGGGTAAACTTCATTTAAATTGGTGGTGGTAGGTTCCTGAGTGCGTGTACTTGTAAATGTGTAGCTTTGATGTGTATGGCAGTATTAAAGCAGATTGATTTAGGAATATAGGTATACCAAAGTACAGGTACGGTTCTCTCGCATATCTTATGTATCGCTGTACCTTCACATCCCTGTCACAAATAGCCATAACGATAGCCAACCTCCGACAGGAGATGGCAACCGAAGAACACACATTTACAATAGACACAGTGCCTAGCGGCGGTGCTAGCGGTTGACCCGCGTGCGATGTGGGTGGAGGCACTACCGGTCGGACGAGGAGTCGCGGCGGCGGCGCGGGCGCGCGGCGGCGACGGGCGAGCGCGAGCGCGTGCGCGGGCGCCGGCGCGGCGGAGAGCGCCGGCGCACCGGGCTGCGGCGCCGGTACCTGCCGGGAAACGGGGACTCGGTTAGCACTACGTGGAAAGCTGATCATCACATTGCGTAGGACGAAGCTTAGAAGCGTCAAATAAGCCTAACATGATATCAGTGAGATTGAGTACGGCCTTCCAGGACAACTCTCCTTTCAATGCCCACTTTGATTGTTTCATACAACAAATGTTGCCATGCCAACTTTTTCAACTTTAGAAGGATCTCGTTACTTTATGCCTACTTTCATTATAACTCTTTTATGTCGCAAAACCATGCGTACTTTGAGAAAAGTACATACAAGGATTTCGGTTTGGCCATCTTTGGTACAGACGAGCGCAAAGTTCAAACTTTATTTCAAGATCCATCCAATTACATATCTCGCTAACCTGACATGTTTTTCGATATAATTCCGTTGCCAAGAGCAATGTCCATCCAATCAATTATATTAAAAACGGATATTGCCCAATCTTAGCGAACAAGTTTTTACGCAAAATACAAATTTAGCGGAAATAGTAGTTTATGTGATTGCTACATAATGGAGGGCACTAATACTCGAGATTTTTAATGCCTTATTGATTGCTACATAATGGAGGGCACTAATACTCGAGATTTTTAATGCCTTATTATGTACAGTTACATACACTAGTTTATCTACACACATATCATAAGCTCTTTGATGTGTTCAGGAATCGCATGTTCGACCGGCATTGTGGCATTGATCACAGCTCTGCGGTTGTTTAGCTTTTACAGTAGTACCAACTTCACAGACAAACTAGGGGCGGCACGCAAGTGGGCGTCGGCGTTCGAAATTTGAATGTCATAACTTGACAAATTTTGGTACATTATGGTCATAATGTACAATAAATATATTTTATCTCCACACATATCATAAACCCTCTTTACTGCGTCCAAAAGCCACACCTTACGACCAGCATAATGTTAAACTTCTCAGTAAAAACTCATTTCTTATCTGAAAAATTACACATGATCATAATGTGTAATTTTTCTACATATTATGACATTCAAATTTCGAACGCCGGCGCCTGCCTGCGTAAAGTTGGTACTACAGAACAAGCTAAACAACTGCAGAGCCACAATGCCGGTCAAACATGCGGTTCCTGAACACATCAAAGAGAGCTTATGATATGTGTGTAGATAAACTAGTGTATGTAACTGTACATAATTAGGCATTAAAACTCTCGAGTATTAATGCCCTCCATTATGTAGCAGTCACATAAACTACTATTAACCTCGCTAAAAGATAGATTTTGCGTCGAAACGAAATCAAAATACTGTTCTATTTTACTTTTGTTTCGACAAGCAAATACATTTTTTACAGAAGTTGGCGACATAAACCAAATCTAGGCATCGTAGGCATATAGGCATAAAGTTACAAAATTCTAGTGAAGTATGTTTGAAATGTTTGTATGAAACAATCAAAAGTGGGCATTGAAAGGTAAGTTGTCACAGAAGAGTGCCCATTACTCATTACTCGTGAAAGTTGCATGTAATTCTAGATATGGATATTACTCGTGAAAGTTGCATGTAATTCTAGATATGGATGTTACTCGTGAAAGTTGCATGTAATTCTAGATATGGATGTTACTCGTGAAAGTTGCATGTAATTCTAGATATGGATGTTACTCGTGAAAGTTGCATGTAATTCTAGATATGGATGTTACTCGTGAAAGTTGCATGTAATTCTAGATATGGATGGTTTAAAGTTTTTATTTATATTCCCTATTTTGTACACCGTTAGTGCCAGCCATCACTTAGCTTTTTTTGGGGTGTTATATTGTTGATATAGAATACGCGAAATTGAGGAGTCTACCAACAATATCTTGAACTGCATGCAACTTTCACTGAAGTCATGTTAGGCTTTTGTCGAAATTAAATATAATTTCGATGGACTGTTAACCCGTCAAACGTCCTATGCGCTACATAAGCGCATAACTTTTTTGGGCGGCTAGCGTCCTGTGCGCTGCATAAGCGCATAGAAAGTATTGCAAACTTGGACGTTTTATGAATATTCACCAAGTTTCAGAACGTTCCCGGAAGTAGTCTAAGATTATGAGTAGTTAGTTGGCAACCATGTGATATGATTGGAACTGACATTGAGACAGCCTTTATCAAAATAAATAAAATACCAAGCCATGTCGCCATTTTGGGCAGGCGACCGGCCGCAGACTTACATTTTATGTTTGTCAATATTTATTTATTGTGAAGTAATTACTGTGTTTTGTAATAAAATAATACATCTTATCGCTGGAGAAATTAATAGTGGTGATGTGAAAAATGGAAAATAGTGTAAGTTTTGTGTTTGGCCCGTAAGAACGAAATATAATTAGAGGTGTCAGTGTCAAATAATGGATTCTGCAAACAATCGATGAAAAGCCTTATCAACTTTATTATCACATGTGAGTACTATACATCACAAGATAGGTAATTTCATAAACTTTATTATGGAATATAACATGTTAGGAAACTAATAAAATAACCTAACAAACTTATCAAATTCCTAACGCAAGTCGATTGAAAGTTTATTTTCGCCAGAACCTTGGACGCGTTAGGGTCCACGAGATTCGCTGTACAGGGACATTCCAGAGGTTAAGGGACAACCTGTATATGTGCTTCAATATTAAAAGAGAAACACGTTGAAAATAATTTTTCCATCCCTTTCCCCCTCCCTGGTGAGAATTCGTGAGACGATGGCGTTTTCGTGGCGGGGCGCGGCGAGGTGTGAGTGTGAAGTGTGTAAGTGCGTGTGTACCTGGGCGGCAAGTGCCGGCGGGCCGTGGCGAGGTGTGAGTGTGTGTGTGTTTACCTGGACGGCGAGTGCCTGCGCGGCGGCGGCGCGGTGCGGGGCGCGGCGGCGGCGCGGTGCGGGGCGCGGCGAGGCGTGTATGTGCGTGTGTGTACCTGGGCGGCGAGTGCCGGCGGGGCGGTGCGGGGCGCGGCGAGGTGTGTGTGTGTGTGTGTGTGTGTGTGTGTGTACCTGGGCGGCGAGTGCCTGCGCGGCGGCGGCGCGTGGCGGGGCGGTGCGGGGCGCGGCGAAGGCCGGCGCGGGCGCGACGGGATCAGCACCGGCGCCGCCGTGATCTCCTGCCCGTCGATCTGGCCTGCAGACGGAAAGACAGGGCACATACCATGAGGGGTATCAATCAATACAGTGGAACAGTATACACTATCCAATCAAGAGGAAATGTATCGGTATTTTTCTGACGACCTCTGTGGTGTAGCGGTCGAAGCTGTGCTTCCCAAGCGAGAGGTCCCGGTTTCAAATCCCGGCTGGGGACTAACAACAAAACACCCCAGGTCTGGGATGTTTACATGTTTGTTTCGTCGCTGTTTCTGGTTCCAACAGGCCACTGCTGGGCATAGGCCTCTTCTCTATAGCGCCAACCCCTACGGTCCTGTGCCAACCGCATACATTGAGATCCTGTAGACTTGAGCATATTATCGTCGGACCATCGGGCAGGTGGTCTACCCACTGGCCTATTTTGTTATATAACTTTAAAAACCGGTCAAGTGCGAGTCTAAATCGCACACGAAGGGTTCCGTACCACCGATTAATGGAAGCGATGGCGTGGAGTGAATAGTTTGGATTTTACACAGCAAAATATTGTTTACAAAGTTATTGGTGCGGTTACTTTCACACTCCATGTACGTAACCAGGTGCATCCATAAGTTTGTATGTGGTATTGTTGTATGGGAGCCCCCTTAAATATTTATTTTATCCTGTTTTTTAGTATTTGTTGTTATAGCGGCAACAGAAATACATAATCTGTGAAAATTTCAACTCTCTAGCTAGCTAGGTTCTTGAGATACAGCCTGGTGACAGACGGACGGACGGACGGACGGACGGACAGCGAAGTCTTAGTAATAGGGTCCCGTTTGGAACCCTTCGGGTACGGAACCCTAAATAACTACATGATCGCCATTTAATAAGCTGAGCATATTTTGGGCAACGATAGTTCCCATCATCACTATGAACAACATTCCCTACCAACCAAGAAACATGGTCGCCAACGAATATTTTTTTTAAATTGTAATCAGCTGATCGGGTAACTGATCGTCAGTGTGACCATTTTGAAATTAGAAACCCTGCCATGCCATGAAACCTTTACTCCATACTAACCCACATATGGTTTCATAGGTCTTAAACTTAATTACCAATCAATAAGGTTGAAAATCGCGATCAATTTCGGGTCAGGCCATGCATTAAGGGGTTAAGATGAAAAACTGACAAATTGTGCCACACACTTCGGATAAAATGCCGACTTTTTAAAGGGTAGTATTTAAACGTATGATTTTGATTTACAAAATAGTTATTAACCGACTTAAAAAAAAGAGGAGCAATTCGCCTTTTGTTTTGTTTGTATGTTTGTCACGCGATTGTTCCGTCAATTATCAGGGACGTAGTCCCAAATATTTTTAATACAATTTATTCAGCGCTTTTGGAAAAAAACAACAAAATAAAAAACTATACGCATATGACGTTTTGGTTTGTGGTTCCCTTCAGCATAAGTTTTGATGAGGACTTTTCTTGTAAAAGGCGACATTCGCATCCCGACCGGGAAAGAAGATATAGAGCTTGAACTTGAAGTAGGTTTTTTAAGTTTTTAACTTAGTGAATTATTTTGCCTGACAAAATTCTCTATTGAGCGTCAAACTGAAACATCTGAATTGATAAGTGAAGTGAAAAACAGAAACATGAAAACGTTAATTCTTCCAACTTGGAAAAATAAAACCAATGTTCATTATGTTACGTTACGTATAGTTCATTATTGAATAAATTACAAACACAACAAGTAATAACAAGTTACAAAGATAAGTCTTGAGTCCCAGTCCCAGACAGGTAAATTGGGTATTTTTTCCCTTATATTTTAATGTGAAATACTGCCAAAAACTGCCAGTTTCTGGCAGTATTTTAAACAATCTGCAAGAGGAACAAAAACTGCCAAAAAGGCAGGAAACTGCCACATATGGTCACACTGCTACTCGTACTACTAATGAAGGGCTTGTTCCCAGAGCCGTGAAACCTTTTTTTTTTTTTAACTACTTTTTTTTTCAGGTAACATTTGACATCCGTCAGTTAACCCCCAGTTTCCGAAAGAGTTGTAAATTGTAACAAGCGATTAATCGATCATTAATTCAAAATAGCGGCATGTGATTGGCTGAAATGCGTTTAACAAGTTGTCACAGCTAATTTTCCTTTCAGAAACCGGGTGTAGCTTCACAGAGAAGTACACCAGCTTAAAACATCGATTAAATTGAATTAATCGATACGGTCTTCAAACATCTTTAATCAAATGCAGTCATCATTGCATTCAAATATTTGTGATCGATAGATTTTTAGGGTTCCCTGAAGGGTACTAAACGAGACCCTATTTCTAAGCCTCCGCTGTCCTTCACTGGGCTATATCTAATGAACTGTACAGGTAGAGTTGAAATTATCACGAAATGTATATTTCTGTTGCCGCTACAGCCACACATAATAAACCAAAAGAAAGGTAAAAATCAATCATCAAAGATAGGTATTAATTTAATCTCCGTAAAACAAATACCTCGGGATCAGAGGGCTAATTAATGGTTACCGACAAAACCCAGATGCTTTATATTTTTGAGGTGGCAAATTTAGAAGTGTTCCAAAACAGTTTTACCTATTGGTTACCATACATTTAGACTTTAAATCCAGCAACAAACAACGTTCCATTGATTTTTTACACCTTTCATTCGGAAAAGTTAGTTTTGCTCCACAACTTGAGGAAGCAAAATGCTACTTTTTGGTTTAAGCTACTTTTTAAGGTTCCGTAGAGAAACGAGGAACCCTTATAGTTTCGTCCAGTCTATCTGTCCGTCCGTCCGTCCGTATGTCAGAGCAAACTTTTAGGAGTGCAGTTGAAAATTGGTATGTAGATGTATTCTGTGAACCGCTTTGCGATTTATATACAAAAAATTTAAAATTAAAATAATTAAAGGGCGCTCCCCAAACATGGACTTAAACAAAAAATATTTTCATCAAATGTGTGGGGTGTCTGTCTGTCGATAGGTCTTTAAAAATGACATTGAGGTTCCTGAAACCATTCTTCCTTAGAAAGTAAGCGAGTGAAAAATCTACAAAAAATATATCTGTGTATCTCAATACACACTTTCAACGAGAATTGGGTTGAACAAAATGAAATAAGCAGTTTTTAAGATACAGAACATTTATTAAAAACCGCAAAGATAACTATGTCATTCATATAAACACTATGAAAAACAAAGTTACAACACAAACACCCAGTCACATAATTACTTGCTGCAACAACCCTTCATGGGTAAGTCCGACTCGCACTTGGCCACATTTTTTATTTATTCATTGACATGTAGCATTTACGCAATGTGCCATCGCAAAGCACCCTGAGAACAATGGCCTATACAGAAAAATATAGTTAAAAAAAATAAAAAACACGCTTTTAAAGCACTTCGAACTAAAATGTTAAAAATAATTTTTAATAAAACCTTAAAATAATAATGAATAAAAAATACTATTATTATTGTGAAAAAAAAAACGTCGGGCGCTCGATGTACGAAAGATATGGAACAAAGCGCCCGACGCTTTTTTTTTCACAATAATAATAGTATTTTTTATTCATTATTATTTTAAGGTTATATTAAAAATTATTTTTAACTTTTTAGTTCGAAGTGCTTTAAAGGCGTGTTTTTTAGTTTCTTTAACTATATTTATTTTTCATTTTTTACTTCGAGTGCGCGAGCTGGAATGTAAGTAGACTGTTTTGTCAATCCCCCAAATACGAGAAATTAATTAATTCTGGCGATCCTAATCAGGATAATGAGAACTTATGAAATTATTACATTGTCGCTGATTCTTGATAAGTGTACAAAGTTTGAATTGAATCTGTCCATTTAAAGTGGGTGAAAATCGAGTCCAAAGGAGTCCGTTACATACATACAAACAAACAAACATACAGGTGAAGCTAATAAAAGCGTGATAAAAACGCAATGGTGCGTGATGTAGCACTCAGGAAATACAAAGGCATTTTTTTATGAAATGCTTAAGTGACAAAACTTACAGCCGCGTCTTGGGCACTGAACATGTTAAGTTTGACTCCGAGATGGTTTTAACCCTTTCGCTTGTCTGCTGGCCGGAAAAGAAAAAATAATGACATAACAATTAAGGCAAATTTTATTTTGTTGCCCGCAAATGCCCACAATAGACGAACAGTTTTATGAGGACGCCAAACCGCCAACCACGCGTTGCGACATCGCGCCCCGGGCAGCTAGTAATAAATGGACTTCAACTAAACATACCTCCATCCATATGCTTCATGGCGTTCTCAGCTTCATCCGGGTTGCTGAACTCGACGTACGCATACCCGCGTCCGTTGTGAGGGTGCAGCCGGTCGGTGGGAAACTCGATGGACTTGACCACTCCATAGGTGGCGAAGATCTCCTGGATGTGGTCGCGGCTGACGTTCAGTGTGAGTCGCCCAATGTGGATGCGGGTGGGACGGGGTGGGGGTGAGCGCTCGCGCTTCTTGCGCCCGGGAGATCTGCAGCGTGATGAATGGAATGTTTTTATCTTGTTCTGGATATCAATGGGGGAGTACTTTGCAGAGAAGTAGGGCACCATATTAGGTGCATTTACAAAGCTACAATTACAAAAGGATGATGGTGATTGATTGAATTTCAAAATAAACTAATCACTATATCCCATCATTTTGTTTAATGTAACTAAGGAATTATTCAATAGAGGCAATTATTTTAGGCTTTTTATACTGATGGTTTCTTTCTGTAACATATTGCTCTTTTCTATTCTAACTACTGATAACCAAATGAGAAAATGAATGCGGGGGCTAAGCGCTCAGCTGTAAACAAAGCATCACAAACATTCTCTATATAACCAGATATTACCGAAATCAATGATCAGTAGCCATCTTGTCAGTCAATTAGTCTCACCTGTCATGCCTGTCCTTGCTTTTTGGCTTGTCATTGGATACTGAAGTTGAAGACTTCTTCTTTTCTCCGAGTGGTGAGCGATCCCTGCCCTTGTCTCTGTCCGGTTCCCTTCTGTCCTTCACTGGGCTCTTGTTTGGAGAAGTCCTTGGAAATTATTTGTATATTTATTATTTATCATTACAATAAGCTATCAAATTGGCTTACATAAAAATTCCTACCTATGATATATTTTATTATAAAAATGTTCACACACAAACTTACAGAGAAATATTAAATATAAATTGCAACAGTACATAAATGGGTAACGAAATGGGTTGCTACCTACTAAATTAAACAATATTTTATGGTAAAAGCAACCCTCAGCACATCGTGGAAGTGACACACAGTCACACACACAAATGAAAAGTTTGAGATTTAGCAAATATGGCGATATTGCATTATGGGTAGAAGTACTCCTTACTGTAAACTTACTTCTTCTTGGCCTTTGAACGAGTATTGCTGCTGCTGCTGCTAGAACTTGATGATGAAGATGAACGAGACGAGCTGCCGGAACTGCTCGAAGACGAGCGAGATGACCGAGACGAGCTGCTGGACGAACTGAAATCATTCATATTTGTGTACTGGTAAAGTTATCAATAAATAAAATAACCAGTAGTATAGTAAGAACTGTTAATTTCATAACATCATCTCCATGAACATTTAGTTCATTGAAGTGCTCATCAAGGTCAGTCTTTTATTCCTTAGCGCCCCCATATCTACACCCCAACCCTAATCTTTCATCATGAAGAATTACAGCTACATAACCTACAATCTCACTATAAAAGATGCAGTGAAGTAACAGCAACCACGATGTAAGGGATGGTAGTTTTCATTAGATTCTCACCTGCCACTACTGCTGCTACTAGAGCCCGAAGCATCCTTCTTTTTCTTGTCTTTTACAACTTTCTTTTTATCTTTATCCGATACAGCGGAGGGCGATTTGTTACGAGCCCTGAAACACGTGAATATTGATTTATTTGCGTGTTTCGATGACCAAAACGCGCTTAGTCAATAGATTTAATAATGAAACAGGTTTTACTTACATTTTCAACTTATTAGCACTGGAAATACAACATTTATTTAGGAATAATTAGTAGCGGCAACCATTTTTCATGTCGCGACGAGGAAAGTTTTTTTAATAACCGTCAATCGTCATCATGTAATGTTGCCATGCCATGCATGCGATTGCCAGCCCATAGTGATAGTGATGGTCCCACGGTTAAAATAGTAAAAGATACGGTTTTTATTTTAAGCACAATACTTGGTTTGTTAGATCAATCACGATCAATTTTTCTGAATCGTTATTTCTTAATAGCGAATTGTCTAATCGTTGTTTTCTCGAATTTTATTTTGTCATCATGAGCTTCTATCCTTGTCGATTCATTTTCTACTAGTACTATTTCCAAATATCTCTTTTTAATAGAAGCTATTTTAGCCGTAGCTTACTTTCTAGTCGCGTTATTTTCATGTGCCGTTATTTTATTACCAGCAATATGTTTATATCACAATAGAGTTTACTGATAAAGCGAAAAACCTCGGGGTTAGTTTTGATAGCCAGCTGTCTTGGTCTCCACATGTCAGCGACGTCAGCAGACGGGTCTTTGCGTCCTTCCACTCCCTCAGGCGGCTGCAGTACTTCCTGCCGCGGCAGACCAAAATCACTCTTGAACAGTCCCTTCTCCTACCGCTAATCGACTACGCCGATGTCAGTTGGGCAAGCGCCAACGAAGATCTACTGAACAAACTCGAACGACTTCAGAATCTCGGGATTTTGTTTATCTTCGGGTTGCGCAAATTCGACCATGTTTCTCAATATCGCAAAGAGTTGGGGTGGCTTCCGATTCGTCGTCGCCGAGACTTTCATATTCTTTCATATCTTTTTAATATATTGAAAAATCTGCGCTACGCCAGCTACCTTCGACAGCGCTTTGTGTATCTCTTTTCAGGAGATCGGCACCGGAGATCTCACACGGTTTCACTCTTAGCCACACCAAGGCACAACACCTCGGCATATGAGCACACCTTCAGGTTGCAGGTGGTCCGACTATGGAACTCACTTCCTTGCAAGATAAGAGACAGTCCCACTCTTTTCTCTTTCAAAAACTGGGTTAAACAGCACTTCCTCTCTCTTTCATGATAGTAGTTACAGAATGTATATTATTACTATATGTACAGGTACATATATATGTTGGTACTTATTTAGAAGTTTGGTATATAGATATTTTATTTTACATATTTTATAGATATTTAATTTATTTATTAGTTATTTATTATAGATAAGTTATTAAATATTGTGCACTGCCTACCCTTTCATTGCAATTTTTCCTATCATGCCTTGGTTTGCTGGAAGAAATCTCTTTTTAGAGATAAGCTCTCCTTTGTACGTATGTTTTCAACAAATGTAACTTTTTATTTATCTTCGTGCAATAAAGAATTATGAATTATGACATACGTGAAATACACCAATTTTATTTTCCTAACTAATTCTCCATGTTCAAGTTCAAAATATTTTTTTTATTCATAATAGCACAAAAAATTGAGACCTAATGAACGTCATAACATAATCAAGAAAACATAACATAATGTGCCGGCACGTACGCCCGCCACAGATATGCGGAAATATCTATTTCCGCGTAATGTTAAGATAAGTTGACGACCGTCACAGATAAGGTATATTTATATTCATCACGTAGTTTTGTAGTAAGTTGTATAAAAGCTTATAGTATTCCCTACAATAAATTAGTCTAGTATAGTCTGGTATTTGCGCGCACCTCAAGCCTTTTACTTTACTCCCGAAGATGTCGCTCTCCTTATAATTGTCTCTGGAAAACTGGTGACCCGACTTCTGAACATCAGCAACCTTCGGTAATAGCAGCATGGACCCAGCCGCGAAGAAAACTCCGTGTGCTGCCACCTTAGAAGTGCAAGCAAGAAGCACTTCGTCCAAGATCGCCGAGCCCCGACTTCGGCAACCAAGACGACATCAAGCAAGCCATGACCGGACCAGATTTGAAAACGGACCAGAAGCCAAATAATTTCAACTGAAGATTTCCCGCGTCGAACTCAAGATACCGCAAGAATAATGAACCGATAGTTAGCCGACTGCTGATTTATCAAAATGGAGCTCGCACCAGCAGAAACGAACGCGTCGGCAAATTCATTCACAGCAAGCAGCTTTTCAAGTTCAAGACATAGGAAGCCGTTCCGGCCCCCAGACGAATATTGAAATCATCCAGGAAGAACATCGCACGAAGAATAATCAAATCACTGAATAGAGAGAGATATATATATATATATATATATTATTGCAGTTGATATAAGTTTGTTATGGTATCTAACTTAGATTTTTTCCATTGTTATAAGTACATTCATTTATTTTTTTCCCTAAAGGGGGGAGTATCTGTGCCGGCACGTACGCCCGCCACAGATATGCGGAAATATCTATTTCCACATAATGTTAAGATAAGTTGACGACCGTCACAGATAAGGTATATTTATATTCATCACGTAGTTTTGTAGTAAGTTGTATATAAGCTTATAGTATTCCCTATAATAAATTAGTCTAGTATAGTCTGGTATTTGCGCGCACCTCAAGCCTTTTACTTTACTCCTGAAGATGTCGCTCTCCTTATAATTGCCTCTGGCAAACATAACATTAAGTAGATCCCTAATTACATATTACATAGAACATAATATATAGGGTGCAATGAACTGGTTTAATGCCAGATGTCGGTGTCTTGTAAAAAGTCATTAATTTTGTAGTAGGCCTGGCCTAGTGCAGAAGTACGCTTAATACATTTTTTGAATCGAGCTTCAGTCAAGTTTTGTATTTGATCACCACAAGGCGTTTCAAAACAAAGTTTCTTGAGACATCTCTGAAGCTGTCTTTCCGATCGTTGTTGTATTGTCTGTTTGACTGTTTTGACCTTAGAATATGAAAATATTGAGGGTACAGCTGTTTTCTTCTACACTTTGTGTATAGATTTATCACCTGTATACGAATTGGGTCCATAATAATCTTCAGGTAGAAAATGGGTAGCACATAACCTTGACGAAGTACTAGCATTCCATTTTTTTCTACGAAGAGCTTTCTCCCACAGTTTTCTTTTTTTTAGCTTCTTTGGGGAATAAATGAATAACCGTATTTTTGCAATCAACAGCTGCACAAAAAGTCATTACAAGAAATTATTCATAAACAAATTGGTTTGTTTACATAATTAGTAAGGAGAACTGTCAAATTCATGGAACCCTTAACACTGGTGACATCTGAAGTGAGCAAAAGGCAGTTTTTAACCCCATTCACTTTACCTAATGCAAGGCAAGTTGAGAGTAACATTGTATTGGGGAAAGACAAACTAAAACTAGTAGATGAAACTGTATTTCTCGGATCACCATTGATGCCAAACTACAGTGGGGTCCGCATATTTTAAAATTAGCACATAGACTTAGCTCCGCAGTATATGCGGTTAAAAGAATCAGGGAATTGACTGACGTTGCAACTGCTAGGCTTGTATATTTTAGTTATTTCCATAGCATTATGTCCTCCGTCATACTACTATGGGGACGGGCTGCTGACATTGAGACCATCTTCATTTTGCAGAAGAGAGCGATCCGATTCATTTATAGGCTATGTAATAGAGAATCTCTGAGAGATTTCTTCAAAGAAACCAACATCCTAACAGTTGCAAGTCAATATATCTATGAAAACATAATGTATGTGAGGAAAAACATCAGTAGCTTTAAAACCATTGAAAGCCGCCACAATGTGCAAACTAGAAATAAACATAAACTTCATTTTCCAATGTTCAGACTCACAAAAATTAGCAGTTTTTTTATCGGACACTGTATACGCTTCTACAATAAAATTCCGCAAGAAATACAAAACTTGACTGAAGCTCGATTCAAAAAATGTATTAAGCGTACTTCTGCACTAGGCCAGGCCTACTACAAAATTAATGACTTTTTACAAGACACCGACATCTGGCATTAAACCAGTTCATTGCACCCTATATATTATGTTCTATGTAATATGTAATTAGGGATCTACTTAATGTTATGTTTGCCAGAGGCAATTATAAGGAGAGCGACATCTTCGGGAGTAAAGTAAAAGGCTTGAGGTGCGCGCAAATACCAGACTATACTAGACTAATTTATTATAGGGAATACTATAAGCTTATATACAACTTACTACAAAACTACGTGATGAATATAAATATACCTTATCTGTGACGGTCGTCAACTTATCTTAACATTATGTGGAAATAGATATTTCCGCATATCTGTGGCGGGCGTACGTGCCGGCACAGATACTCCCCCCTTTAGGGAAAAAAATAAATGAATGTACTTATAACAATGGAAAAAATCTAAGTTAGATACCATAACAAACTTATATCAACTGCAATAATATATATATATATATATATATATATATATATATATATATATATATATATATATATCTCTATTCAGTGATTTGATTATTCTTCGTGCGATGTTCTTCCTGGATGATTTCAATATTCGTCTGGGGGCTGGAACGGCTTCCTATGTCTTGAACTTGAAAAGCTGCTTGCTGTGAATGAATTTGCCGACGCGTTCGTTTCTGCTGGTGCGAGCTCCATTTTGATAAATCAGCAGTCGGCTAACTATCGGTTCATTATTCTTGCGGTATCTTGAGTTCGACGCGGGAAATCTTCAGTTGAAATTATTTGGCTTCTGGTCCGTTTTCAAATCTGGTCCGGTCATGGCTTGCTTGATGTCGTCTTGGTTGCCGAAGTCGGGGCTCGGCGATCTTGGACGAAGTGCTTCTTGCTTGCACTTCTAAGGTGGCAGCACACGGAGTTTTCTTCGCGGCTGGGTCCATGCTGCTATTACCGAAGGTTGCTGATGTTCAGAAGTCGGGTCACCAGTTTTCCAGAGGCAATTATAAGGAGAGCGACATCTTCGGGAGTAAAGTAAAAGGCTTGAGGTGCGCGCAAATACCAGACTATACTAGACTAATTTATTGTAGGGAATAATATAAGCTTATATACAACTTACTACAAAACTACGTGATGAATATAAATATACCTTATCTGTGACGGTCGTCAACTTATCTTAACATTACGCGGAAATAGATATTTCCGCATATCTGTTGCGGGCGTACGTGCCGGCACATTATGTTATGTTTTCTTGATTATGTTATGACGTTCATTAGGTCTCAATTTTTTGTGCTATTATGAATAAAATAAATATATTGTACAAGCCAACCTTGTACAATGCGAACGCGGCATTTATCAGCACGTTCTAATATCTATATAATTGTATTTTAACTATTAACATATAGCAGTTCTACTTACTTATTCGCCGTAGCACCTAAATCTAAGCCACAACAGACTATTTTTAGAGTGTATTTCATTATTATAAAAGTAAAGTGTTTTCATCTATACAAGGAGACTCTTTAAACTTCCAACTGACAACTTAGCTAACCCTGAGTTGTATGTAAGGCTGTGTGGATCCCACCAAAGACCATACATCTCTTTGGTCCTTCGAACCGGATTGGTTCTTCAAAACTCTGTGATTGGAGTGTTGGTGTTGGGCAACTGTGACGGAAGCGGCAGCGAGCAGGAAGGCACACCGGAACGTGATTGTACGCACTGAGCACGGACCTGATCACATGAACCACCGACAGGCAGTGTATCCCGACCACTGTATCTATCAAGAATAACATACTAACGGCATAGCAGCTCACGCAGAATAGAACTGTCCTCCACTGCAGGGAGTAATCAACTGAAGACAACAAGTCTTACGCAACAAACGCACTGACGCCGGCCGTAGCCGAGTGTATGAAGGCAAGAGCAGCCTCATCTTACTGACACCTGAACCCACAAATCTGGTGTATAAAGACAAGAAAAGTCTTATTCTACTCGTACAGCATCAATCTACAAGATCGGTGGAAATTGGTTCATGAACTGAAGAAACTACACATACAAGCACAAAAATGATCGGAAAAATCATCGAACTTCAGCTCATCTCCTTCGAAAGTATAAAATCGATATGTACCAACTTCAAGAAGGATGGGGCAGATCGCAAAACTCTTGAGTACCTGGAAAAGCGCATCAGTGCTCTGGAGGTAAATTGGCTTGAGTTTAGCTCGAACCACAAGATACTGGCCCTAGCAGGAACAACGGACTACGACTACTTTAAGGAGGATGTGTATAACAAAACCAAAATAATGTACGAAGAAACTCTACAGATCATGGTTGACATGAAAAAAGGATTAGCCCCGACAGCCGGAGTTTCCCAGAAGGCTGTACTGGCTCCTGCGGTTCTGCGACTATCCACCGGATCACTAGCTACGCCAGGGACCTCAGGAGCAAATATGGAGGTTAACCAACAAGAACAGACCCACGTTAAGCCCGCTGATGTTGAAAAGGACAGGAACACTGACTTACTGCGGCAACAAAGATTCAACTTCAACGCACTGAAAAGAGTTGTTTCTAAGATTAATCTTCAAGATGTGAACGAAAAGTGGGAACTAGAAGACCATCTTAAGGTATTAACGTCTAAGTGGGATGCTATCGATAAAATCCACTGGGAGATAGAATACCTGCTTCAAGGCTCCAACTCGGATTACGCCATTGAGTATAACGAGTGGGAAGAAACTTACGATCGGTACAAATCTGAGATCAATAAGAAGATGTGGGCCAACATGCACTATCAGAAAAGCACGCCGAAAATGGAGTTACCAGAGTTTAACGGCGACTACATCAACTGGACATCCTTTAAATACCTCTTTCTGGAAACTATACATATAAACCCGCTACTTTCTAAGACGCAAAAAATGCAACATCTGAAATCAAAAATCAAAGGAGAAGCCGAAAAGTTAATTCAACATTTGAACATAAGTGCCGACAATTATGATTCATGCTGGGATATCATCTGCCACCGTTACGACAATAAGCGGCTGCTGTTTACATCTCACATTAATACACTTTTGAATCAACCTACCATCCAGAATCCTAACGCTCTCAAGATCAAGAAGCTACACGACACTACTATTGAATGCTTGAATGCGATAACGAACATCGGAATCGACATCTCGACCTGGGACCCACTCATAGTGCACCTGATAGTACAGAAGCTAGATCCTGAAACCTACAGCGATTACATGCACAGCCTCGAGGATCCAAGAGAATTACCAGACGTAGAGGCATTTGTAAAATTCCTAGAGTCTTCTTTCATGGCTTTAGAGACCCTTAACCCTGCGAAATCTGGAACTCAAGGAAATTTGCATACTCGAAAGGAAAATAATTTCACCGATCAAAGGTCGACTAATTATAACAAGTCTGTGAAGTGGACAAAGACCTACCATACGACGATTCGAAACTGTCCACTCTGCAAAAGCGAGCACGTGTTGATGAACTGCCCTACGTTTGCTGACATGAGTATTGAGGCACGGAATGCGGCAGTCAAGCAAACGCACGTATGCAAAAACTGCCTATTCAGTCACGAAGGTCGAAAGTGTGACTCAAATAAAACGTGCAAGATATGTAAAAGATTTCATCACACGTCCTTGCATAATCCGGATATCAAGAGAAGGATAAGCCGGAATCCTACTACAACCCAGAAGAGCAATCACGTAAATGGAAAAAGAGAAGTGCTTCTGACCACAGTACAACTAATGGCAAAGGATGTAACCGGGAATCATGTTGTATTGAGAGGATTGCTCGATCAAGGATCACAAGTTAACCTCATTACGGAGAACGCAGCTCAGCTCTTAAAGGTACCCAGGGAACGCTACAGCGCGGCTATTTCCGGGATCGGATCATCACCCGAGTCCAGTAAGGGACGTGTGAAAATTGAGTGCAAGTCTTTAAACTCAAACTTCACCTTCAAAATCGAGGCACTCGTTATGAGAAAATTAATGAACGATCTACCGAACACATCGGTTGACAGGACCGACTGGAGCCACTTAAACAACATCAAGCTGGCTGATCCCAATTGCCATCAACCAGGCCGTATCGACATGCTACTGGGGGCCGAAGTATATGCAGATATCATCATGGACGGACTTCTTAAACAAAATCAACAATCACCCGTTGCTCAACAAACAAAACTAGGTTGGATCTTAAGCGGTAATACGAAGACATACAATTGCTGTGTAACGCTGAACGACATCGAAGACTTATCCCGCTTCTGGGAAATTGAAGATATTACCACAGAAGAACAGTCAAGAGACGACTTTTGTGAAAAATACTACAAGCAAACTACAAAACGACTGCCAGACGGTAGATACGTTGTGAAGATGCCTCTCAAGGAGGACATCTCGACTAAATTGGGATACTCAAGAACCCAAGCAATGTCACAATTTTTTCAACTAGAGAAGAAAATGGCGAGACAGGAAAAACTTGCTGTCCAATACAAACTCTTCATAAAGGAGTACACCGATCTCGGTCACATGAAACCGTCAACAACAACCACTCACAACTCGACGGCGCTTCAATCATACCTCCCCCATCACGGTGTTATTCGAGAAGATTCCGCGACAACTAAACTTAGAGTTCTCTTCAACGCTTCAATGAAAACAGACACGAAGTACAGTCTGAATGATTGCATGGAATGTGGACCAAACCTTCAAAAAGATATTTTGACCCTTATCATCAAATGGCGTACCTATCGTTATGCTTTAACTGCCGACATCGAGAAAATGTACCGTCAAATTCTAATTGATGAAGAACAACAAAGCCTACAAAAAATCATATGGAGGGAGTCCCCGCATTTACCATTACAAGAAATGCAACTGTGCACCATAACGTATGGGACAAAAGCGGCCCCATTCTTGGCCATGCGAACTTTACAACAATTGGCTCAAGACGAAGGACATGCATACCCACTAGCCGACAAGGCGCTCCGAAGCGAGAGTTACATGGATGACCTAATTTGCGGAGAAAACACCTTAGAAAAAACCGAGGCGCTACAAGTCCAACTCAGCGAACTTTTAAAAAAGGGAGGATTTATACTGAAGAAATGGGCCTCCAACGAGTCCTCTATCCTGAAAGATCTTCCAGAAAATTATAAACACCCCCACGTTACCATCGACCTTAAACAAAAAGAAGCAATGAAAGCTCTGGGTCTTAGGTGGAATACGAAGACGGATGTATTCTGTTTTCACTGGGAACTAACCGACAGAAAAGGAAAGATGACTAAACGAACATTATTATCCGATATCAGCAAGATATACGATCCCCTTGGATGGATCGCACCTGTAGTCATAAAGACAAAAATATTGTTTCAAACCCTGTGGCTGACAAAAATGTCCTGGGATGACAAGCTGCCTCTTGAAATCACCAAAGAATGGGAGCAGTTACGCGGCGATATACCGAACATAAACAACGTCACTTTACCAAGGTGGATATCGTATATGTCACACAACATACGTTTGGACGGATTTTGCGACGCCAGCGAAAAGGCATTCGGTTGTGTGATTTATACCACAACGGACGGCGAGTGCGGACAGCGAAAAGTAACGCTACTGGCAGCAAAAACAAAAGTAGCTCCAATCAAGAAAAAGCTGACATTACCAAGGCTAGAACTGGAGGGGGCTGTTCTACTATGCAGATTAATGGACGGTCCACTTCTGGACTGACTCACAAGTAGTCTTAGCGTGGCTACGAGGAGATTGTTCTCGATGGGACAAGTATGTGGCGAACAGGGCGTCATATATTAACAACACGTTCCCGCAAGGAAACTGGCATTACGTCAAGACCGGCGAAAACCCCGCTGACTGCGCTTCAAGAGGCCTTCTCCCCAGCCAACTTATCATGCATACGCTTTGGTGGAACGGACCTGAATGGTTAACAACCACAAATGATCTACATGACGACATAAAACCTGACATCACACATGCATACGCTGTGACGAAAAACGCTGAGTCGAGCAGCGCGCAAAAGATAGCGGATACCGCACCCAAACAAGGTGTGATACATGACCTGTTACAACGTAGTAGTTCATTGACGCGTGTAGTACGAGTGCTCGGCTGGTTGTTACGAGTCAAAACAAAGCAGAAAAATAGCTACTTGACACTTAACGAGCTGAGAGATGCATTGCACAGAGTTGTAAAATGGTTTCAAGAGGCAGAATTTAAAGGTGAAATCAAGCGCCCCATAAGCAAACTAACACCCCTCCCGATAAATAGAAGCCAATGAACAGATTTCGACGAACTGGGAAAATCGGAGGAGTGTAAGACTAAAAACTCATCACCCGTGTTAAAACGCGGAGGAAAAGTGAGCAGCTTCCTTACCTTACTACTATTATCATTAATATGCCTGCCATCAATACCTGTGTCTCGAGCTGAAAACATCGATATGAAACAGTACAAGATCATCACGATTGAAGAAGACCGACCGATGTACTTCGACGAAATCGGAAAAATACAACTAATCCACGACGAATGGAACCTACTTGTTTACTACAACTTATCTTCGTACTGGCAAGCCACGAAAGGCCTAAAAACATATATAGATCACGTAGATCAGATGTGTGCTAAAGCAAAATCACAGACGTGTCTACTTATGACAAGACAGCTCACCCACGAAATCTACCAACTTATAGATTACAACAATTTACTCCTGTCTCATCACCTGAACAGAAAATCAAGAGGGTACTTCAATGGAGTGGGAAACCTTGCTCGCACCCTTTTTGGAGTACTAGATGAAGATTTCGCGCAAAAATACACACAGGACATAGAAAACATGCGGACAAATCAGAAATACCAACTACAACTGATAAAAAACCAAAC
Source organism: Argyresthia goedartella (assembly GCA_949825045.1). NCBI lineage: Eukaryota > Metazoa > Arthropoda > Insecta > Lepidoptera > Argyresthiidae > Argyresthia > Argyresthia goedartella. The sequence continues at coordinate 24,105,912 of OX463812.1, read as the reverse complement.
AACTATGATTGAGGCAGAGGAAAATATCGTCAAGAAAAACGAGAAATTCGTGAAAAATCAATTCCAAGTAATAAGGGATTATATTAAACAATCGGAAGAGCAAATGAGCACGACCGAAAACCGGGTCAGCAAGGTAGAAATGCTAAGTAGCGCTAACACAGCCGCAATAACCGCAAGCTCCTTGATAAACAGCTTGAAGAAAACTCAAGGGATGCTCATGAATGCGTTGACCGACATTTACAGAGGTCATCTGGAGATAAATCTTTTCACCCCTATTCAACTAAGTAAACAGTTAGAACGAATTTCGAGTTCCATGCCTAAAAATCTAGCGCTGCCTATCAAAAACCTGCAAGATGACGCCGAAGAACTCTACAAACTTATTTATGTAAGGGCGAGATTAACTCAACAGTACCTGTTATTCGAGCTTCATATACCGCTTGTAAGCGATGATGAGTACAGCCTTTATCGGTTGATACCGACCACCGTTAAAAATGGAGAAAGATATACGACGGTTACAGACACGGCGGCATACATCGCTGTAAATCTAATAAAAAATACGTACATTGAATTGGAAAACCAAGATGTGTCACAGTGTATGTCAACAAAAGATTCGCTGCTGAGTCATGAACATCACCCGATACATAACTTACAAGGAAATAACACTTCATGCGCCGCAAAACTGCTGAGTCAAAGAACGCAAGTTCTATGCGCTGCGAAACAAATTCCGTGCAGTGATTACTGGGTTCAATTACACAACAAAAACTCATGGCTCTACAATTGTTGCGATGAGTGTCAGCTAAGAATAATATGTAAAAACCTTGCTACGACAAAACAAATCAGCAAGCAAGGGATCGTTGCTCTAGGTCAAGGATGTATTTTGCAACGGTCAGACATTACGATACATTCCTACAACTCATACGGAAGCAAAATGACGATGGGCTTCAACTTGAGTGTGCCTGAAATTCCAGCACCAAACTACATGGCATCTAGTAACTTCAAGAACATTTCACTTCATCTTAAAGAAGAGGATCACAGCAAGGAATATCAAGATATCGAAAAACAAATATCGCAACAAAAGAGGAACGAATACTGGCTAAATTTAACAAACTTATCGACGCACAGCATTGTAAACATCGGAATTACAAGCCTCTTATCGATAGCTGTCATAATAGTCGCATTGGTTTGGTGCATAAGGAAGAAATGCATAGGTCGCCGGCCGTCCCCAAGGATCATGCAATCCCATGAAAACCAAGGATTTGAGATGACAAAGACAGTCAGGCGCCCCAATGACAAACAAACGAAGCAAGAAGTCGGAAAGTCAAGATTCAGTTTTGACTAAAATATTTATTAATTTACTTGCTTTGTGAGCTGTTGTGGTTTAGCACTAAGTTAACTTCTCCCTCGGGAGCATGTACAAGCCAACCTTGTACAATGCGAACGCGGCATTTATCAGCACGTTCTAATTTCTATATAATTGTATTTTAACTATTAACATATTGCAGTTCTACTTACTTATTCGCCGTAGCACCTAAATCTAAGCCACAACAGACTATTTTTAGAGTGTATTTCATTATTATAAAAGTAAAGTGTTTTCATCTATACAAGGAGACTCTTTAAACTTCCAACTGACAACTTAGCTAACCCTGAGTTGTATGTAAGGCTGTGTGGATCCCACCAAAGACCATACATATATTTTGAACTTGAACATGGAGAATTAGTTAGGAAAATAAAATTGGTGTATTTCACGTATTCATAATTCTTTATTGCACGAAGATAAATAAAAAGTTACATTTGTTGAAAACATACGTACAAAGGAGAGCTTATCTCTAAAAAGAGATTTCTTCCAGCAAACCAAGGCATGATAGGAAAAATTGCAATGAAAGGGTAGGCAGTGCACAATATTTAATAACTTATCTATAATAAATAATTAATAAATAAGTTAAATATCTATTAAATATGTAAAATAAAATATCTATATACCAAACTTCTAAATAAGTACCAACATATATATGTACCAGTACATACAGTAATAATATACATACTGTAACTACTATCATGAAAGAGAGAGGAAGTGCTGTTTAACCCAGTTTTTGAAAGAGAAAAGAGTGGGACTGTCTCTTATCTTGCAAGGAAGTGCGTTCCATAGCGGACCGCCTGCAACCTGAAGGTGTGCTCATATGCCGAGGTGTTGTGCCTTGGTGTGGCTAAGAGTGAAACCGTGTGAGATCTCCGGTGCCGATCTCCTGAAAAGAGATACACAAAGCGCTGTCGAAGGTAGCTGGCGTAGCGCAGATTTTTCAATATATTAAAAAGATATGAAAGAATATGAAAGTCTCGGCGACGACTAATCGGAAGCCACCCCAACTCTTTGCGATATTGAGAAACATGGTCGAATTTTCGCAACCCGAAGATAAACCAAATCCCGAGATTCTGAAGTCGTTCGAGCTTGTTCAGTAGATCTTCGTTGGCGCTTGCCCAACTGACATCGGCGTAGTCGATTAGCGGTAGGAGAAGGGACTGTGCAAGAGTGATTTTGGTCTGCCGCGGCAGAGAGATATAAAGAAAATTATAGTGTAATTGCTTTCTTTACTGGCTTTGAAACCTATGAAAAATTCTATTTTGTATTCTCAACATTAAGTCCCATGGCTCATTTAATTAAATACTATGGAAGTCATATTCAATATATTTCTATTGAAGATCAATTTTTCATGACAATGATGAAATTACGAAGAGCAACAAAAGCAACACGAAGAGTTACCAGGCTTCTAATTTCGTACAGAAGCCTTCCTTTATTCGGTACTTGAAACCTGAAACAATATATTGATAATTTGATACCTATGTATAATCTGTCTTAGTAATATCCTAAAAGCAAAGATATCAAGATTTAATGCTCTCTTACCTTTGTGAAAACTCTTGAATATGGCGTCTAGACAGACCTGGAAGATTAGTGCTGGCATTCACATCTCTGAACTCTTCTATGTCAGGAATAACGGGAATCTCATCCTCAAAGTCGTCTTCAACTCCCACAAGGTTATTCCTGTCGTACGCCTGTAATCTATATAAAAAAAAATGGACTTTAAAAAAAAAACGCAACATAACCTTTAAATCATAACAATGCCAATTTCTAAATTACCTTTCAACTAAAGCTGCTTTTTTACCAATGGCAGACGCTCTTCGTTTTCTAAGCTCGTCTTTAAACTTAGCTACACTACAGGTCGAATACATTTTTATCGTGAAATCTAATATTGAATACTTTAACAAACAACAACAAATACACAATATGGCGGTTCTTAGGAACACTCAATAGTGCTGCCATCTACGACGAGCTTTCAGTTTTTAACCCCGTGTCTTTTTTTAATTCAGAAGCAAATTATTGGCAGAAAACCAGTCTAGTACTCGCAAGAGAGCATTATTTGTTTCCTGTAAGTCATTTTCCTGTCTCCTAATTTTAAATTAGTGACGTGTCATCTGCAAATAATACTATCTCTAACATGTTTTGTACCATGAATGGCAAATCATTTACATACACGAGGAAAAGGAATGGACCCAGAATAGATCCCTGTGGGACTCTCATCTTCACCTGAGAACCCGACGATTTTGTCCTATTAATGTCAGCTTTTTGAACCCTCCCTTCTAAATACGATCTGATAAGCTTAGAGCTATTGCCTTTTATGCCGAAGTGTTTTAGCTTTAAGAGCAATGTTTAGTAGTCTACACAGTTGAATGCCTTGGACAGGTCACAAAAAACACCTGCAGAGTCCCTACGATCTTCCCACGCATTAAAAATATGTTTAACTAACATGACTCCAGCATTTGTTGTCGACCGCCCTTTTGTAAATCCAAACTGCTGGCTATGGAGAATTCGATGCGCATTGAAGTGCGCCAGTAACTGACCCAATATGATCTTCTCAAATATTTTACTCAATACGGGTAGAACCGAAACGGGTCTGAAATTAGTAGGGTCATCCCTATCGCCGCTTTTAAATAAAGGTACTAGCCTGCTGTGTTTCATTAAATCAGGGAAAGTACACATTTATTGCAGATTTTAGCTAAATGAGGGGCAAATTCGTCTATCACCGAGCTAATAATTTTTACTGACATGCCCCAGAGATCCTCGGATTTTTTCAAATTTAACAACTTAAATGCTTTAATTATGCCATAGGGCCCAATATATGCGAATGAGAAATTTTGATTGCACTTTTGAACATTGACTTTTAAAAATGATGCAGCAAGTCGAACAGTAACAATTGGAACATTTGTAAAGAACTGTTCAAATGCGGCCGCGATGTCATCCTTGGAAGTTATTAGTTTATCTTCAATCTAAAGTAAATAGCTACGGTCTCCGGATTTTGTTTTTGCTTCTCTATTTATGATATTCCAAATTGTTTTACTGTTATTCGACGATGTAAGAATCTTCGTATTTATGTGTTAGCACTTAAATTATGGCAGACGGCCCTAAATATTTTTGGATATAATTTTACATGTTGAATAAAAATTGGGTCATGTGTAGATGTTTTTTGCCATAAAGTGTATCCCTAGTTTTAGGAATTCCTTTTGTTGCCCATTCAATAAACCGCTATCGCTATTTGTAAGTTTATGTAATTTAAAATTGTTTTCAAAACTGTTTGAAAGTTTGTTATTTTGAAAGAGTTGAGTCCATCTTTATAAGAGCTGCACATTCCGAAACATGGTCCTTCGAACCCTTTTATTGATATGATACTCCTTTATGTATCAATGAATGTACTACTCTCTTGAGAAGACTGGACATTTGTCTATGAATGATAGCGTCTTGTCAAGAGTGTCATCAACGCCTCTCCCTGTTATTTTGTCGTAGCTTTATTGAGTCGATTAAAGCCTAGTAATGTTTTCAGGCATTTCGTGTATTATTCCTATTTAATCGACTAAAAATGGAAAGATATCTAAGGCTGGACCGTTTCGACGGAGATTCTTCGTTAAGTTCCACGGGCCCCGAATAGGAGCATTGGAAACGTACGATTAACAACTTCATCGCGGCGCACTCCCCGACGAAACAAAATTGCAGTTGCAGGTCAATCATATTTCCCCACGCGTATTTCGCTCAATCATGGACTGTACAACATACGACAAAGCGATGACAGCTTTAGACGCGCTATTCGTCAAGCCCAAAAATGAAATCACGCGCGTTATCTTCTGGCTACGAGGCGGCAGCATCCAGGTGAAACCATAGACACATGTCTATACTTGCAAGCCCTCAAACAGTTAGCTAGAGAATGTGACTTCAAAGCCGTTAATGCTGAATTAAACATGAAAGACAACATAAGGGGCGCCTTCATCGCTAGAATCACTTCGCACAAGATACGCGAACGCCTGCTAGAGAATGTCACCCTCACTCTCGATGACGCTTACAAGAAAGCTCAAGCAATGGAGATGGCTGAAAACAATTCACAAAATTTCAACTCTCCAACTGTCAATGCAATCAGCCAAGCAGAGCATACCGCTGCAAACGACAACGATGAGTATTCTGGAGCTAATACTGCCCTTCAAGCGGCTGCGGCTACAACTGGTAAAACTGGTAGAAATGTTTCTTTTGTGGGGGAGAACGTCTACATAACAGGAAAAACTGTCATGCCTTCAGAACAAACTGAAAGAAATGTGGCAAAAGAGTGCAGTTTGCATCCGTCAGTCGAAGCTCGCCTCAAGCCGCTTCCGTCAGCTCCCCCGAAGACTGCGCACATTGAATCGCTTATATCATCTTTGAAGAAAGCCACGGTCCCTCCTTACATTAAAGGAATTAGAGCAGAGGCGCTAGGAGACATGGCAGCAGCATTAGCTTCATAGACGAAGAACTTGTCAACCTAGCCCATCTGAGAAAACGCCCCTGTCAACAAATGATATCCATGGCCTCAACTTCTTTAACCTCTGAAGTCACTGGCATCACATGTCAAAACGTGCAGTTGGGAGAAAACTCATACAGCAACGTCGAACTACTGATTGTATAAGACTTGTGTGCCGATATCATCATAGGCCATGACCTCCTCAGCCAATATTCCTAACTCGAATTATCCTTCGGTGGGCCAAAAGAAACTCTGAAAGTATGCTGCGTCGCAGAAGACACCGTTCCGGCTGTGCAATTGTTTGCTAACGACTCGCCTGACTGCAAGCCTATCGCTCTACGGTCACGTAGGTACAGCCAAGAAGATCAAGAACTTATAGCAGCAGAGGAGAGCCAGTCGCCTTGGCGTGCCCAAGTACTAATAACCAAGAACGAAAACCACGAGAATCGTATGTGCATAGACTATAGGCGTCTAAAAGTGTATACTTGTTGATTGTTCCCTAACAATCAACAAGTATACACTCTTAGACGCCTACCCTTTGCCTAACATCGAGGAGATAGTAACAAGAGTCGCAAAATAAGACATTTTCAGCGCTATCGACCTCAAAAGCGCGTATCACCAGATCCCGATACTCACACACGAACGCTCGCACACAGCTTTTGAAGCTGCTGGTAACCTCTACCACTTCTGCCGCATTCCTTTTGGAGTCACAAATGGTGTTTCAAGCTTCCAGAGAACTGACTAATTGACTGGGTTATCAGAAAAGAAGGCTCAAAGGGGATCTTTGCGTATTTAGATGATATTACTATCTGCGGGAGCACACAAGAAGAGCACGATTTTAATCAGGGCTGATTCCTACAGGCAGCTGACAAGTTTGGCTTGACTTTAAGCAAAGAAAAGAGTAAGTTCAATCAGAAATATAGCAAAATACTCGGATACTACATAGAAAACCATGTCATAAAACCAGTCGTTTGGGGGAGGATCAACTTGCCTCCCCCAAAGGACACAGCATCGCTTAGAAGAATATTAGGCATGTTTGCGCATTATTCGAAGTGGATTACGAACTTCCACTTGGTACAGAAGCTTTGAAAGCATTCAACGACCTAAAATCTGTCATTGCCAAATCAGCCCTACACGCAATTGATAATAAAATTCCTTTCACCATAGAGACCGACGCCTCGGAGCATACAATCGCTGCCACACTATCCTGAAGTATATAAGACTCCAGACCTGTAGCACTCAAGAACTCTAAACAAAAGTGAACATAACCATTCAGCAGTCGAAACGGAAGCTTATGCTATTGTAGAATCGCTCAAAAAGTGGAGCCATTTCCTAATTGAAAAACCATTCAAGCTGATCACAGACCAAAGGTCTGTCGCATTTTTGTTTGACACAGCACAATCAAGCAAAATAAAAAATGAGAAGATATAGTGGTGGCGTTTAGAACTGGCAACTTACACATGCGACATCGTCTATAGACCTGGCAGAGAAAATTTCGTTGCTGACACGTTATCCAGTGTTTGCGCCAGTATCGACGCCTCATCATTCATCATCATCTTCATCAAAAACTGTGAGAACCACAGATTAACGAAACGGTTTGCTAAAAACTCTAAGGTGAGAACGTTCGAAAACCTAAACGACATTTATCATTGCTGTTTGCCTAGATAGCGGTCACAAACCACAACAATGAGTACCTTGAAGCACGGTGCTGGCAACTGCTATGCATGCCAAGTTTTGCTGATGGATACGGAGGAGCGAATTCAGTGCATGGTAGAAGGATGCAATAACATATTTCATCTGCTATGTATCTCTGGCGCAGATAAACTTATACCCGCTGCAAAGATGAATTGGGCCTGTCCAGAGTGCCGCGCCTCTATCAAGAAAGTCGGCGATAACACTCAAACGCCAGTAGGAGCCGCAAAATTGAAGGCGTCTTTCATTAATGATAGGAAAAGAGCGTCTTATAAAACAGAAGAAGAGGACTATGTTTTAAAGACCACTGAATTCCTAGAGATAATGGCGGAGATAAGAGATATCAAAAAGGATATCTCTGATATAGCGGGGAGCCTAACTTTGTTGACCTCAACGATGAGTCAACATCAGGTGGTCATTGAAAAGTGCTCGACGGTTACTGGAGCGGTCTCTGCCAAGCTGGATAATATAGAAGTGCGGGCAAGGGCTGAGGAAGAGCAAAGAAAGAGTTCTGCGCGCCCCAAAGCTCAAAAGTCCTATGCAGATATGGCCTCTAGTCATCACAAGCAAGAGAGCAGAGAGAATAAAAAAAGCAGCCAGAAAAATGCCTAGCCAACTCTACCTACCGGAACGACACCGGAACCACAGACGGCACCATTGGAAGGCATTCAAAATTCATCCGAGGAATCCGGGGATGAAGGTTGGACAGAAGTTCGGAGAAAAGTTCGGCGACCCAGGTCCCTGTACTGTACTGCTGGACCTAGTGTCACCTCGCTGAAGGCAGTAGAACAGCGGAAATATTTCCATCTTTGGAACATGCTCTCCGGAGTTGACGAAGTAAGGAGCTATCTCCAGCAGCTTTGCTCACCGAGAGCAGGAACAGTTGACGAACTAAAGCCCAAAGGGGACTATAAATCTTATAAGATAGGTGTCCCAGCAGATATCTTCGAAAAATGTTCATCTATCGAGATGTGGCCTGAAAATGCTAGAGTGAAAGCCTGGATACCCTTTCGAGGAGATCAACCGAAGACTGGCACTCGGGGATAATCTCCGAGTCAGCACAGGAAAGACTCTCGATATTATGTACCAGAACGTTCGAGGTATTAAGAGCAGGCTAGAATACTGGCGTAATAACCTTCCTTCACTAGGACAGGACCTCGTCGCTGCTACGGAGACATTCCTGGACTCATCCGTTGGAGATGCTGAGGTAACGGCGGGAGGTTGGAGCGTGCTGCGCCGGGATCGCCCAACCGCGTGCGGAGGCGTGCTGCTCGCGGCCCGCCCCGGCATCACACTACGCCGATGCCGGGACCTCGAAACAGATCATGGCGAAGATCTTTGGGCCAACTTCACATTGGATGGTGTCCACTTCACAGTCTGTGTGATCTATGTGGACCCCAGTAAAAAGAAGAACGGGAAAACAATCTCACAGGCGGAAAAAGATGCCCAATATCTAAGCTGGTTCACCAAAACGGAAGGAAACAGGTCAACCTTAAACGGAAACCTTATTATTCTCGGTGACCTCAACATGAATAGTGCATCAGTGTCTATTGTTAATTATTATTGCTATTTTCTGAGTGTTTGTTGTATGTATGAGACGAATGAGGTGATTAATGCTCACGGGGGCGTGCTTGATGTGGTATTACTGCCGGAGAGCGTCCGTGGTGTAACCGTGCGCACCTCCGTGTCAGGCAGCCTGGTGCCACACGCTGACGCCTACCACCCGCCTCTCGACATCATTGTGCCACTGTCTTCAATGCAAGGCGCAGTCCAGCGATCCGGCCGCTTGGATCCCAGCAACATCGACGGTCACAATGACTGGAATTTTGCCAAGGGTAACCACACAATCCTGTACGAACACATGTCTAGCGTCACTTGGGACGATATTGCTGAAGCTCCGGATGTGGACACGGCAGTTGGTCATTTTTACGACACCATATACGACATTTTCAATGCGACAGTGCCGAAAAAAACCAGGAAATGTGTACCTACTAGACGCTACCCAGTGTGGTATACTGGGGATATAATACACGACCTGGCCACCAAGGCTAAATTACATTGTAAGTGGAAGTCGTGTAAGAGACCAGCTGACTACGCCGCATTCAGTGAGCTGAGAGCTAGTATTAAGTGCCGCATAGCTACAGCTTACATGAACCACATGGTGAGTTTAGAAGGTAATATCAGATACAACCCACGCGCGTTTTGGAAACATGAAGATGCGGCCTCAGATCGAAGGGTAGAACCTCGGGTCATGCATCAGGGGCAAGAGTGTGCCGGAGAAGAAGCAGCAGCCGCATTTGCAGACTACTTCTCCGACGTTTTTCTCAGTGACAAGCCGGCGCTGGCACCGGATCTGGTAAACAGATTCGATGACTCGCGTACTGCTAACTGCGTCCAAATTACACATGTTTCCCATAGGGATCTATATCCCCTTTCTTTCTTTTCTCTATAGAAAGGACTGAGGCAACTAAGGCCAAGGTGCGCAATTGGACCGGACAACGTCCCTCCTTACTTCTTAGAGGCCTATAGTGATCAGCTGGTACTGCCTTTAGGTTATATCTTCAACCTAGCTTTTGAGTAAGGGAAGCAGCTTCCAGCTGGTGAGGTACTTCCCTTGCTCAAAAGCTAGGTTGAAGATACAACCTAAAGGCAGTACCCCACCAACTGGAAGCTCTCTCGAGTCAGTCCTGTTCCCAAGACTAGTGATACTGCCTCTGTAAATCAATATCGACCGATTGCGATCCTGAGTTCATTGGCAAAATTGTTCGAGTCAGTCATATACGGTAAAATCTATCCACAGATAGCGCCATATTTGTGCGACTCGCAACACGGATTTAGGAGTCGTCGCTCAGTAACCACCACCTTACTGACGTTAGTCGATTTGGTCTCAGAGAGCATGGATCGGGGATGTCAGGTGGACGTCGCCTATCTGGACTTCCGTAAGGCGTTCGATAGAGTTGATAACGATGCCCTAATGAAGAAATTGTGCGCCATAGGATTTGCCCCAAGGCTGTTGGTCTTCTTTGCTGACTACTTGAAAAACCGCCAACAGTTTGTGCGACATGGCTGCTTTGAGTCCCAGCCGTACCACACGCGGTTGGGTGTTAGCTCTATTCTTGGTCCGTTGTTATTTATCATCATGATAAATGACCTAGAATCTGTGCTAAAATATTCTAAATGCCTACTGTACGCGGACGACCTCAAACTAGTACTTCCCATAATGTCAGAAAATTACTGTAGGCTACTACAGGAAGATCTAGATGCGGTCTATAGATGGAGTGTGAGCAACAAACTCCTATTCAATAGTGAAAAATGTTGCATAATGTCTTTCACGCGCTCTCCTCGGCCTATTAGCGTGACGTATACACTCGGCGCGGAGTCCTTGACTCGAGTGTATTCGATAACGATCTCGGTGTTACGTTTGACCCTAAACTTACATTTCATGAGCACATGAGCACTTTAGCCAAGGAATGCTTTAAAAGATTGGGGTTTGTGATTCGGAATAGTAAGGGGTTCCGTAATCTGGGTGTGGTACAGCTTCTTTACACTGCCCTAGTGAGAACCAAACTGGAATCTAGCTCGGTTGTTTGGAATCCACACGAAAGCTCATACGTCCTTATGCTCGAGAAGGTACAAAAAGCTTTTTTACGATACCTATATAAGAGGAAATTTGGGTACTACCCTTATCTCTATCGTACCGCTTTTATATTGGGTATGCTTGGATATAACTCACTAGAGGTGAGACGTAACACGGAACAACTTCTGACTGTGCATCGATTGTTGCGAGGCGACAGTGACTGCGCGACGCTTGTCAGTGCGGTATGCGCGTTATTTGTGCCTGACAATTACCTACGCGGGCGCAGGCACCAGCTGCTAGCGGGCGGCTCGCCCTGCCGGTGCCGGCAGTCTCCGCTTGTCCGGGCGCGGGACAGCCTGAATGCTCTGTTGGCGGTAGCACCACTGAACGATCTGTTTGGTGATGCATGGAGGGACATTGTGCGAATGTGTGGCAGGTTCTGCGAGATGATGGAATGACAGTAATGTCAAATTATAACATTGAATTTGGTTTTTTATTAATTGATTTATGATTGATGACATATTGTGAATTTTATTTTGGATTGTAAATATTTTATTTTATTGGTATATATCTGTAATTTATGTCGATTTGGCCTCGACTCTCAAGGCATAAATAAATTATGTTAATAAATAAATAAATAAATCATGATTCGCGCGGCTAAATAAACTCCACGAGAACCTGTGCCATCCAGGAGTAACGAGGATGCATTACTGGTTGAAATCGAAAAATCTCGTATACACTATTGAAGAAGTCAGGTACATAACGAGCAAATTCCGGATTTGTGCTGAAATAAAACTGAGATTTTACAAAAACATTGAATCCTTGCATTTTGAACGCTTGAGTATCGACTTTAAGGGTTCTGTCCCAACCAACACAATAATGTTTTATATATTTTTAAATGTTTTTATCTATCTTCAATTTTTGTTTGTAAACTACTACGCACAACAACTCCCATTCTGCTACGCATACGATGGCACCCGCGATACAGGCCCAGCCTAGTGTGGGGCCGCAGTCAAACATATGTAGCTTTTAAGAGATGTTTTGGATAAACTATAACATGTTAACCTAGATTTAAGTCTTTCTTACTAAATAAATTTATTCTTATTCTTATTCTTACAAACAATCGCTACATACTGACAATAATTGACGAATTTTCTAGATTTCCCTTTGCTTTCCCTTGGTCTGACATGAGCGTCAAAACTGTCATATAAAGCTATTGAACAATATTTTTATGATGTTTGGGATGCCCAGCTATATTCATTCCGATCGAGGGACATCTTTTCTATCCAATGTAGTAAAGGAGAACCTTAATTCACGAGGTGTTGCCACCAGCAGGACGACAGAATACAACCCGCAAGGAAACGGACAAGTCGAAAAACTTAATTCTACACTTTGGAAAGCTATCCAGCTAGGACTACGCTCCCATAACCTGCTAATTGAGAACTGGGAGAAAGTTCTGGATAACGCATTACATTCCATCAGATCGCTATTGTGCACCTCAACCAACTGCACACCACACAAACGGATGTTTTGACACTCTCGCAAATCTCCAAATGGCAGTACCATCCCGACATGGCTAACAAATGCTGGACAAGTTCTAGTCAAACACTGAGTTAGAGCAAACAAGTACCAGCCCATTGTCGAAGAAGCCGACGTAATCGAAGTGACCCCAGATTATTAGATCGTGAGACTGGGTGACGGACGAGAGACAGTGGTGTCCAACCGGAATTTGGCCCCGATCGGCGAAGGAGGAGAGACGACAGGAGGGGAAAACCTGGGACAAGCTGATAACATGTCAGAAATTCGTAATTCAACCAGCTTTGATCCCCTAGAATCTATGCAGCAAGAAACTAGGCCGCCGACAGCTGCTCAGCCCAGGCCTTCATGTGAAGCGGACGTTCCATCAGCTACAGGAACTCCTGACACACCTTCACCAATCAGACCACCTGAACCCCAGCAAGAAGTTCCTTTGAGGAGATCAGGTCGAGCAAGTAAACCACCCAAATACTTACAGGACTTCACTCTTTAGCGGAGGAGAATGATATGATACTCCTTTATGTATCAATGAATGTACGACTCCCTTGAGAAGACTGGACATTTGTCTATGAATTTGACAACGTCTTGTCAAGAGTGTCATCAACGCCCCTTCCTGTTATTTTGTCGTACCTAGCTTTATTTAGACGATTAAAGCCTAGTTATGTTTTCAGGCATTTTGTGTATTATTCCATGATATTACCACGGATTATCAACGAGTGAGCAACGGGGTTTACAAAATACTTCAGGACGACAATTCGGGAGAGATGTGACCTGGTGCCTTGGGCTCAATGCAAGGGCATCGCAGCGGAGGAGTTGCGTTACCTGGGTTCAGAGTTCATCGACCCGGTCACTCTGGGGCTTTAAGTTCATATGGTTTTTTTTGTGGTATTTCAGTTTGGAGTAGGTTTTGACCTATTGAAAACGCCTTCCACGATGGCCGAGGAGAAAGTGTTGGTGAGACAAAGAGCCAGTTGTAAGGGACGGCTCACTTCTTTCATCAACTATTTAAATATACTCGATGTGTCATCATTGGCCGCTTTTTAAGGTAAGCGAGTTGAGAGTGCGATTTGGAAAGCTGGAGTTATTGTATGCGCAGTACGATGAAGTTCAGCTCAAAATTTTATGTGTGGTAGATGACATCGAAAGTCAGTTCACCGAAAGGGAGGATTTTGAATGCGATACTACAAAATCGTTGCAAGTGTTGAAAGACGAACTTATGATTTAGTACTTACCATCATGGTATCAGAGAGAGTCAGAGTCAGAGTCATTTTTTATTGAATATAAATAAATAAATTATCTTATTCAACGTCAAAATTATACTTACTTATAACTACAAGTCAATTTTTTTTATATAAAAAAGACTACACCGTTTCGGAAGGTGGGCTTTGGGGTTAAGAAGAAACGGCAAGAAACTCCCCCATACCTTCTTTTTTAAAAAGTGACTTTACAACAGGTACTGGTTTCGGTCTAAGGAAATACGCCGGCGAGTGATAGACTTGATCCATCGCCTCTCGTCGAATTTCTGTGCGCTGAGATGGTATGGACCATGCAGTTTTGTCATCTAAGTATTCCTTAATACTATAATAGGACTTTCTTATCAGCTCCTTTTTAACATAGTTTTTCAACCTCTTTTCAGGAAGGATCAATGATTCCTGTGGTATTTTATTGTAGAAGCGAATACAGTGCCCCATGAATGATGTGCCTACTTTACTTAGTCTAAATAATGGTTGTGCTGACCTATTTCTATTTCTAGTGTTAATTGTATGGCTATCACCTACAATTTTAAATAAAGCTATGTTTTTTCTTACCTGCATGATATTCTCGTATATATATTGACAGCTAACCGTAAGTATATTAATTTCTTTGAATTTTTCTCTTAATGATTCTCTAGCATACAATTGATATATCGCCCTGATCGCCCTTTTTTGTAAGACAAATATCGTATTTATATCTGCTGCTCTCCCCCAGATCAATATTCCATAAGACATAATACTGTGAAAATAACTAAAGTAAACCAATCTGGCAGTTTCAACATCTGTAAGATAGATATCTGTATCTGATTTGTCTGACCGCAAAAGAGGCTGAGCTAAGTCTTCGTGCGAGATTAGTTATGTGAGGACCCCATTGAAGTTTAGAATCTATAGTGATTCCGAGAAAGATTGTGTCCTCAACGAGGTCCAATCTTTTAGATCCTATTCTCACACTGCTTTCAACCTGTCGTACATTAGGCAAGCAAAATTTGATACATTTAGTCTTCTTTGAGTTTAATAACAGGTTGTTTACATTGAACCAACTTAACACATGAGAGAGTGTACTATTTTCGTCGTCTAGAATTTCTTCTTGTCTTTTCACCTTGAAGATAATAGATGTGTCATCAACAAATAGAACAATCTGAGTCATTTTTTCCACCATATAAGGCAGGTCATTCATGTACACTAAGAAAAGGAACGGACCTAAGATAGAACCCTGGGGAACACCAATTCATATGGGTTCCAGTGGACTTACATCTGTTTATATCTACTTTTAGTAATCTTCCCATTAAATAAGATTCCATCAATTTTAACGCATTATCTTTGATACCATAGTGTTGGAGTTTGATGGTCCACACAGTCAAAGGCCTTGGAAAGATCACAGAAAATACCAACCGCATCCTGTGATCCTTCCCACGCACTATAAATGTGTTCTACTAGCGCTACTCCGGCGTCTGTTGTTGATCTACCTTTAGTGAATCCGAACTGTTCTTTGTTGAGTAGCCCAGATGCATTGAAGTGAGAGAGTAGTTGACTCAATATGACCTTTTCAAACACCTTGCTCAACACTGGCAATACAGATTCAGGTCTGAATTTACTGGCTAGGTACTTGATGAAAAATAAAAAGAGAGTAGACTGTCTGTCAAAGTTTTTATTGAGTATTCCAATGTTGTGTTGATAATGTAATCTGTTTTATTTAATATATTATATATTTGAGACTGCTGCATATCATACGAACATGGTAGCAGAGCATGCAGTAAATAATAATAATAATAATAATACCCTGGACACTATTTACACACATTGATCTAGCCCCAAATTAAAGTAAGATCTTAATATTTTTTACATAAATACGTGACTTGATTGAAAGGAAAATGTCAATTCAAAAAGAAGAATTTGCCTTACAAATACTTAATGGAATTAATTACGACAAATGGAAATACAGATTGAAAACATATATGAAACTAAAAAGATGCTATGGAGTGATCGCACACGGAACGAAACCGGCAGAAATTACGGAGGCTAACTGGGCTAAGATGGAATTAGTTGCTGAAAATTGCATTGTGAATAGTGTTAGCGATACTCAGTTGGAGACAATAATATCTGAAAATACAGCGGCTAATATGATCAAAAAAATTGACATGATATATCTGGCAAAAAGTAGTGCAAACAGATTAATATGCAAAAGAAAATTAATGAAATTAAAGATGACAATCGTATCGAATTTTTGAATATATTCGACAAACACTTAAATGAACTTAAAAATACTGGAGAAAAAATCACCAAAGAAGACGAATTAAATCATTTACTTCTATGTTTACCACCCAGCTGCGAACTTATTATTGATATCGTAGATGCACTTTCAGAGAAATATAAAATCTATATAAAATCATAACTGTTATTAAACTATAAACAAAGAAAAGATAAAGAACATAATAAGAAGGTGATGGAAGCATTCAACATACAACGGAAAATGTCGACAATGCAGATTGGTGCAAGCAACTGCTATGAGTGTAATGAACCCGGACATGTACAGATGAACTGCCCAAGAAATAGAGAAAGTCGTTGGCAGGGAGGCTACTATCTAAGACACCAAAATTGGAGAGGACAAAATTGGAGAGGACAAAACTGGAGAAATTCAAAATTAAATCCTAAGGCAGTTAAAAGTACTCTAATTGGGTATATAGATACTGGATACAAAATATTGGTAGAAAATAAAGTGGCTACAAGCAGACATGTAAGATTTGTTGATGAAACTGCAAAATTAATAGAACAGAACGATAATGAAGGAGAGGAAAGAGAATTGGATGAGAATTTTGAAGTTACAACTGAACTGCTAGATAATGAGACTGACAATAATGTGCAAGAGCAGAGAGGTGATACTAATGTGCAAGAGCAAAGAAATGAAAACAGTGACGAAATAAATAAGCCTGATATGATCGTATATGGAAGGCCACAAAAAACAAGAAAAGTACCCGACAGATAAAACGATTATATTATTTATGCCAATATGTGTAATGCGAATATCCCTGAAAACTATGATGAGGCAATGAAGAGCTCCGATTCCGTTAAATGGAAAAAGGCTATGCACTCCGAGATTAATAGCTTGGAAAGGAATGAAACATGGCAAACTGTAGAAGAACCAATAGATAAAAAAAATATAGAGGTAAAGTGGATCTACACTATTAAATCAAGTGGAATATAAAAAGCGAGAGTAGTGGCAAAAGGATTTCAACAGATGTATGAAGAAAATTAAGAAATATATTCACCAGTTGCTAGAATGACTGCCTTGAAAGTATTACTATCAACTGCATGTGCACGAGGATGGAAAATTAAACAAATGGACGTAGAAACTGCATTCTTAAATGGAACTATTAAATCAGAAGTATACATGTATCCACCTGACGGTTATGAAATTCAACCGAATAAAGTATGTCGCTTAAAAAAGGCTCTTTATGGATTGAGAAAAAGTCCAAGAGATTGGTATGACTGTATTCAAGATTATTTTTTTGTAGTATGAACTTCAAAAGATCAGCCTATGAATGTTGTCTATACACAGGATGCATAAATGATAAGAAGACATACATTATCCTATATGTAGATGACTTATTCATCACAAGTGAAGATGAGACAAGTATTAAGAGAGTTAAGGAGATGTTAAGCGATCGATTTCGCATGAAGGATTTAGGACATCTAAAATAATATTTAGGTATTAATGTCGATTACAACCCAGAAAGAAGGATTATGTATCTCGATCAAGAAAAATATATATTATAAGATTATGAATTCAAAACTGTTTGATACACCGATGGAAATAAACCTGAAATTGGAACCTGCAGAAAGACAGAATGAAATCTGAAATATCGGAATTTAATTGGAACTCTTCTTTATGTGGCAAATGGAACACGTCCAGACGTAGCTTACTCGATAAATTATCCAAGCAGATTTCAAAATAACCATGAAGAAACTCACTACAAATACGCCTTGCGAGTCCTGAGATACTTACATCATACAAAACACCTAAACTTAGTTTACGCAACAGATTTTAATAATATAATGGATGCATATGTGGATGCTGATTGGGCAGCGGGTACGCAAGATAAAAATCCGCGAGATCTCAAAAACAAAAGATAGTCTCAAGAGCATCAACACACGCTGAATATTATGCGCTTGCTAATTGCGTTGAAGAGGTCCTACCTATAAGAATATATATTAGGTCCTTACATATGAAATTGGCGTTTTGCATGGGAGGAACATAAAGTCGTTTTTTTTTAATTTAATATATTTATTTAATCAAAGTATGTACCATTGCTAGCTATACACTTTTGCCATCTCATAGGTAGTTCTTCGATCCCTTTACTAAAAAAAACATTCGGACGGGAATCAAAAAAATCTTTGAAGGCGGTTTGAACTGCCCCATCGGAGTTGAATTTTTTCCCTTTCAAGAAGTTACCCAAATTTCGAAAAAAATGGTAATCTGTTGGAGCAAGGTCCGGAGAGTACGGTGGATGTCTTAGACATTCCAATTGAAGCTCCTCTAATATGGTAGCCGTCTGTTGTGCAGTGTATGGTCTAGCGTTATCATGAATCAGCAGTGGCCTAGAGCGATTGACCAGCCTCGGTTGTTTAGCAGCTAGCTTTTCCATCATGATTTGCAGTTGCTGACAAAAGACATCTGCCGTAATCGTCTGGCCAGATTTAAGAAAGCTGTAGTGAACGATACCAGCACTAGTCTACCAAACGCTCACAAGTAACTTTTTTGGAGTCAATTTTCGCTTGGGGCATAGTTTGACTGGTTCGGCAGGGTTCAGCCATTGCGATGAGCGCTTGCGAATATCATACAGGATCCACTTTTTATCATAGGTAATGATTAGATTTAAAATCCTTTCATTATTGTGCTGGGTGAGTAATGCAACGCAGCAGTCAACGCGCGTTTGTTGATTTGCTTCACTCAGTTCGTGAGGTACCCACCTTTCAAGCTTTTTCACCTTTCCAATTTGCTTCAAGTGGATTAAAACAGTTTTATCAATAACACCGCAGCCTGCAGCTAACTCGGACGTGGTTTGCGATGGATCCGCTTCCACAATAGCCTTCAATTCTTTGGTCTCCGGCCGTTCACGGGGCTTGTTCTGCAGGTCGAAATTTCCAGAACAAAAACGTTGGAACCAAAAACGCACTGTGTTTTCTATTGCGGCACCTTCACCATACACATCATTAATCCTTCGAGCCGTTTCTGCATCACTGGTGCCACGGTAGAACTCATACTTGTAAATAACGCGATATTTCAAGTTTTACATTTTGTAAGCTAAGTGACGAAAGAAAAAAAACAATTGAGGAAAAAGCAAATGAATTATAATTTTAGAAACACAAATACATGAGTAAGATGTATAAATTTAAATTTGGAATTCTTAACCATATAGGAGATATTTGAGATCAGTGACCAGTACGGCGAAACGCCAATTTCATATGTAAGGATCTAATATATAATTATAATTAAAATATATAGAATATAATTTTAGGTGATTTAGATGTCACAATGAAGGAAAGTGTAAACATATACGAAGATAATACGGGTGCGATAGGTTTAGCCAAAAACGGAAAGTTTTCCAAAAACTCTAAGCATATCGACATAAGTTATCATTTTGTGTGGATAAGATAGGTTTAATTAATGTACAAAAGATTTCTACTGAATATCAGATTTCTGATATACTTACTAAGTCTTTGTGTAAAGTTAAATTTCAGAAACTAAGACATATGTTAGGAGTTAAAGCATGTTAAATAGGCTAGTTAATGTTTTAGTTAAGTTGATATGTAGAAGGTACATTTCGTTATTTGTTTTTACATGTAATAAGGGATACTAAATCAAGAGGGCGTGTTGAAAGACGAACTTATGTTTTAGTACTTATCATGGTATCTACTGGCTAGGTACTTGATGAAAAAGAAAAATAGAGTAGACTGTTTGTCAAAGTTTTTATTGAGTATTCCAATGTTGTGTTGATAATGTAATCTGTTTTATTTAATATATTATATATTTGAGACTGCTGCATATAATTTCATACGAACAGCAAGAGCAAAGATATACTGTGATCATACTGTGGTAGATCGTCGAGCACTTGGCTCGACGATCTAGCACAGTATGACGTAGAGTCACAGAAAAGTTTGTCGCGGGTAGCCTCGGTAGTAAGCGTAAGTAAAGGTTCAGACCATCCTAAGGTTAGTTTACGTCGGAACAATAAGCTCGTCAAGTTACCAACGATCCAATTGCCCAAATTCGGTGGCTCATGCGAAAATTGGCTGGAATTCCATGACACGTTTCTTAGTCTTATCCACTCGAACTCAGATATTGATGATATCAATAAGTTCCATTACCATAGGGTCTCTTTGGAAGGAACTGCTGCTGTGGTGATTCAGGCGGTAGGATTCTCAGCGCAAACTATCCATTAGCTTGGGAGCTACTTTGCGATCGCTTTGTGTGTATAATTATATAATAATTATATATAACCAAATCACCATCGTTTGTACCACCAGTCCGGCTGTGTGGAATACCCGTGGCCAGAGTTTCGGAATTTAAGTACCTAGGGCATGTGGTCACGGAGACACTCACAGATGATCTGGACATGGAGAGAGAGCGCAGGGCGTTGTCAGTCCGCTGTAACATGCTGGCCCGCAGGTTTGCAAGGTGCACTAAAGAAGTGAAACTTACACTGTTTAGAGCCTACTGTCAAACCTTCTACACCTGCAGTCTGTGGGTTCGCTATACGCAGAGGGCCTACAGCTCTCTGCGTGTCCAATACAATAACGCGCTGAGGATTGTATTGGGGCTGCCGCGATACTGTAGCGCGTCGACGATGTTTGCGGAAGCAAAAATAAACGATTTTTTCGCCATACTGCGTAACAGAGTAGCGTCCATGTGGAGTCGGACTCGCGGCAGCTCGAACTTGATCCTCAGAACGCTGGCTGATAGGGTCGACAGCCCTATGATGAAGCACTGGGTGGATGTGCACTTAAACAGGAATAAGAAGTAAGTGAATGTGTTGTGTGATGGATGTGTAATAGACATAATTATGACAGAATGACGAATGAGTGTGTGAACTTAACTTACATACTTTGATCTTGTTTTCTGTGTTACCAATTAAATTATTTTTTGTTTTGTGTCATTATTTCAATTTATTTTTCATTTTACCGTGTTTAATTATGGATGTATATCTGAAATAAATAAATATTATTATTATAATTGTAAGAAATTAGTTCAAGCAGTGATGAAAGTGGTGCTGGGGCTGGGTCATCAAGTGGGCCGTCAAGTGCAAATAAAAAATACCGGCAACAATTTCGTAATGAATGGCTCCAAATACAAGATTTCCGTATGTGGCTAAAACCTGACAAAACATCTCCTTATAAATGCACTTGCACTGTTTGCAAATCTTCCTTAGCTGCTGACTTGGGTGCTATAAAAAGACACAGTGAAGGTGCTAAACACAAACTCCGTCTTCCTGGTGTATTGCAGACGCGTACTATTGATAATATTTTTAAGGAGCAGCGAGGATGAGAAACGAAAAATGGCGGAATTAAAATTATCAGCTTTCATGGCAGAACATAAGATATCTCACATGGTGATGGATCATCTCATTGATTTACTTCCCAAGATATTTCCCGATTCTAATATTGCGAGTAAAATTAATCTTAAACATACTAAATTACAAGCGGTAATAAATAACTTAATCGGAGCTTCTGAAATTCTTGCATCAACTCAGGATCATTTGATTTCCATTTTCTGAGTGGCATGCATGCCGAAGCAAGACCGATGCAATCACTGTAGTCCGGTCCGGGTAACGAAGTCATTGATTTCCCGACGAGAAAGTGACCCGGAGTCAGGAGGAGAGGAGATGTTCTGGATCAGCCGACATAGGAGTCAGAGGGCTCGATTTTAGTATGGCCTCTATCTGTACTAGGGTATTATTGAGCTCTTCATAAGTTAATTTACAATTTTCCAGCACTCAGAGGAGAATACGCCGGAACAAAATGAAAATTAACACCATCATTGGCCGCATCATTGGAAAGAGACTTTGAATTGCTCTTCAGAAACTTCGAGAAGTCATTGTAAGCGCCAACGAACGAAGTATCATTGTCAGAATATACATTGAAGGGTTTCCCCTACAAGATATGAATCTCCGCAATGCTAATAGGTACGAGTTACTCGTCAAGTCACCAACTAATTCGAGATGGATTGCCTTTGTCCCCAAACAAATAAATATGGCTATATACACTTTGACCAGACGACAACCACGCCCTTGTCGACTAGCAGATAGAAGAGGACCAGCGTAGTCTACTCCTACATTTTCAAAAGGGTACCCCGCCAGGTGTGAGACACTGCTGGGGTAAACTCCCCATAGGAGGTGCGATTATATGTCCTTTCATGCGAGTGCAACGTATACACTGCCGATAGCAGGCTTTTGCCAGATTTCGACCACCAATAGGCCAGTACATTTCTCTTATCGAGGCTAATAGTAGCTGAGGCCCAGCATGCATTAACCTGGCATGCTCGAAATTAAATAATAATTTCGTAAAGCGATGACTGGACTGTATCAATAGAGAAATATTTTTATCAAACGAATAGTTCGAATTTTCTAGACGACCACCAACACGCATCAAATGGTTGTCGTCTAAGAAGAGATTGAATTTAATCAATGAACTCTTTTTAGGTAGAAGTTATTTGGAAATTAAATGAGAATATTCAGGGAATAATTCAACCTGAGAAATTCTGATCAATGTATTTAATGCCCTGTTTAGTTAATCATTGTTAATGAATAAATAAGTTTGAACGCGTTTTCTACAGACATTAATAAAACGTAGCATATAAGCTATAGAGCGATTGAGTCTAGACAAATTAGAAAATCGCTGGAAGTCAATTGGGCTTACTGGACCAACCGCACAATGCTCATCAACTTCCGGTTTCAGGTTTTTAACAGTAAATAAAAAAAAATAACAGTACCTGAATTTGATGGCCACTTCAAACTAACCTCTCCCAGAAATTCGGGACCATCCCACCACATATCGAGAGATGACATTACATTGATATCCACACCACGAGATATAAAGCCGGCTGGGTTTTGGTCAGTTGGTCAAAAAGGGTATAAGAGCGGAACATTTCTGAAATTCTGTAGTCTCACTTCAGCTTTCAAGCAAGAAGCATCACCTAAAGGCCTTATCCCGGGGCCGCACTGCCCCGGGATCCTGCGAGCCTCTACTACTACGCCTCCTGTCTTGGCGAGCCTCTACCCTGGCCGGCGCTTCGTGGGTCTCCACTTCACCTGCCCGTTCTCTGCTTCACCTGCCCGTCGGTGACTTCAGGCCGACACGTTGCGGGCCTCTACCCTGGCCGGCGCTTAGCTACCAGGGCCACTACTTCTGCTGCCCGTCGGTGTCTCCAGGGCACTGATGATTGATTTGGCCGCCGGCCACGCTCTCCAGCTGCAACTGCTACGTCGCCCACCAGTGCTTCCACTGACCGGTTCGCCAGACCGGTTCCACTGCTCCTTCTGCTCCTACTCTCCGTGTCCTCCGCTTCCTTTTTTTTATCTGATATCTGTATTTTAAAAAAAAACCTGTCTCACCTCATTCATCCTCATCTTCCTTTCATTTTTTATAAAAAAAGTCACTGTAAATAAGCATAATAAACTATCATCGACATCGCTCTCTAAATTTTATCCTGGTTGTTGTTTCTTGTTAGGTTCTGTTTAGGTTCTTGTCGCTACACGACAACCTAACGGGTCAAATACTTGCTATTATTATAAGATTCACTAGTGTAGTATTAGTTATAATTAGGATTCCCTGTATCTTGGGTACTAGACAATTATACACCTAGGTACTTATGTAGATAAATATTATACTTAGATAGATAAACAACCATGACTAGGGTACAAACATTGTTCTCATCCAACAAATATTTGCCCCCACCGGGACTCGAACCCGGGACCCTTGGCTTCGTAGGCAGGGTCACTGCCGACTCGGCCATCCGGTTGCGAAACGATCGAGGGCATACTACGCTTTGTGTTTCCGCTGGGTACCACGTTAATTGGGACAAGGTACATGGCAAGCATAATATGCTTGCCCTGTACCTACCAAGTCTCGATACCACCACCAAACCACCATAATCAGGGGTCATACCTATATATATATATATATATAGATATGACCTCTGTTTATGTCAGCAGCACGCACGCGGTGTCAAAGCTGAAATACTGGTACCAAACCACCAGTATTTCAGCTTTGACACCGCGTGCGTGCTGCTGACATAAACAGAGGTCATATCTATATATACGTTAATTGGGACAAGGTACATGGTAAGCATAATATGCTTGCCCTGTACCTACCAAGTCTCGATACCACCACCAAACCACCATAATCAGGGGTCATACCTATATATATATATATATATATATATATATATATATATATATATAGATATGACCTCTGTTTATGTCAGCAGCACGCACGCGGTGTCAAAGCTGAAATACTGGTGGTTTGGTGGTGATATCGAGACTTTACTCTATCTGGTATTGTCTAGATTTTCGAGCAAGATTTTAGTTTAGGTGGTAGTAAGCAGATGCCGCCCTTCCCATCTCAGTATTACATACTGAACTAATCTCTAACTCAAATTACCTAGCTATTCTTTTAACTAGCCACCTAATAAAGTACAGCATTTCTGGTAACAGGCGTTCTGCCACCTACTTAACTTACAACATGTGCCTCACTCATGGGAGCCATACCATTAGTGGTGGGTACTCATGGACATAAAGCCAGAACAGTGCCGTTAAGTGACCGAAATGATTTGCGATAGGCCTCCCGCGGCGAAACACGGCCGCCACTTTACCGCCGCCCCAAGCCTTTCCTCTCGGACCCTCATGGGCCACTCCTTGTTAGATACACTTTTGTACTTGCCTGCTTTTATTGCTTTATTGAGTTTTTGTCTTACGAGGTCTGTATTGATTAGAGACTATTGAAACAAAAAGCCACTGGATACTATCTTGCGTTTTATTCTTCTTGATCGCATTATACTCTTAGATATCGACATGCTAAGAGCTTACATTATACTGAAATTATATAAGTTCACATCATAGATACATTATAACTATTGTCACACTGAAATACTACTAACTGAAAATACTACTAAACTAGGATCACACTTCGACCTTGTGTGAAAAGTGTTCTAGTTGGTTGGGACTTGGCACTTTTCACTGATGGTCGAACCACTTGATAGTATATATATACAGAGCACAACCTAAAATCTATCTTTGAACAAATATTATTTTGCTGTACGGGAGCTAGTTGTATAAGTCAGCGGTGCCATTTACTGTAGCTTCCTCCTGCCAAAACCACAGCTAAGTGGCCGAGCCGACGTGGTTATGCTTCACATCATAAGCCAGAGCCAAAGATTAGGGGTTTGAACCGGGGCGAGGCAAAAAACTTAAACGTTTGTCCCGCTGTTTCTGGTTTCGACGTCACAGACATTATGATTACCCTCGGAGGAGCTGCAGTAGTAAAACGAAGTCCCACTTTAAAAGACTAGCCGATTTCATCATGTACTTCCACGCACCTGTAATTTTCTCACAAGGATGAATAAAATGGTATAATATCATGTTATCAGTAGTTACTGGCATATTGTAGTTATTGATTTGAATTGACTGATTTCCAGGATTTCAGTAAATCCAAGGGATTAGTCGGCAGACCATAATAGTGAGATTAACGTTAGCGATGACCTGCTTTTACGTGTAGGTAGCAAACACTTCCACAAATATTTCTGAAAACGATATTATGAATTCAAGTCCTATTGTGTGAATACTTACAATTTGTGGCGGAAATTGGAATAAAACTACTGTTGATATTGGTATATTTTATTGCACACAGATATATAAACATGTAACATTCAAAGAAACACATATTTACACAAAGGCGAGCTTATCTCTAAAAAGAGATTTCTTCCAGAAATACTAGGCATGATAGGATTTTTTTAAGAAAGAGCAGTCAGTGCACAATCATTTCCAATCTATAATAAAACTAATACAATAAATTATATTGTTCCGGGATGTCCGGAGTTATGAGACTGATATGACTAAAAGACTGATTAAACTGATAGTAAAACTGTATTGAAAGACTGGTAAAAGTAGGATGGATGATGTAGTGAGTAAATGAGAGTGAGAACGCGACGCTCGCTCGAACTGACCTAAAATGTAGGAAATTACAAGAAGTGCCGAATTGACTGAATTTATACAAATGCTAATTCTGCTCATGTACATATTCCCGGGCGAGAAAAATGGGGTTAGTTAAGATGAATGCTGATATAATATATGATGATAGAACATTTATAGCTTGTAACTAAAATATTTCATTTTGTTAGTAGCTTATGATTAAAATATTGTCACTTTTACTGATTCATTAAACAATTTTAAAAATAAAACGATTATAACATGGCAAAAACTAAGAATCTACATGTACATCCGATATTTTAAAAACTGGTCGTTCACTATGAACAAGTGTCATTCATCAACAATCGCGCACTTTGCTCGTTAGTAAAAAGGGTACGTTTGGCTGGTCCCGGAACATGCGCACTTCTCTTTGTGAATTCACTTAATTCACTGTAATGTTCAGTGCATTATACACTGGTGGACGCTGCCGATGCGGACGAAATCGCCGGTGGCTCCGCTGCGGCCGCGGCGGGGGCAGTCGTGAGCCGGCAACTGAAGCGCCGCCACGCCCACACCACGACGATGACTGCTACCAGGGCGAACAATATGTATATCGCTGCATAATGATGGATGTCGTTGTGAGAAACTCCGACTGCAAGAGGCTTGCTCTGTTTCATGATTTCAATATTCCGTCCGATATTTTGAAGCTCCTTCTGATTATAGTTTGAATCGACTCTGTCCACGTTGGATGTCGATGAACCTGGTAATGATATATCGATAATATGATTTATCTGTGTAATCTCTGGTTATTCTATTTTAGCACTTACATTAATCTGAGAGACTTCGTGTATATGTGAATACATAAAGAAATCAGCTGTTTTGATAACGCATCCTTGATCTATATTGAAGAACCCAACGTGAGTCATTGTGAGTGGGGTAATCTGATCGCCACATACGAGTTTCTATTGACACTGCTGGCAACAAAAATAGATACAGGAATTTACTTTGTTTAACTCTCTCTATTGATTGCTGCATGGTCTTGTTATCGTATTACATCTTCTTGTGCTTGATATGATATCACTTCACAAAAACTTTTTCGTCCTTGATGATATGAATCGGCCTCTTGATATAGCATAGAATATTTTTTGGATCTTTATGTAAGCAAGACCTTATCTCCTGCATATATATTTCAATGAACGCATCCCGCCGCAGATCAACTGCGACGAAATTCGACACTGGGACTACTGTTATCTCTTTATTGCCTGTCAGTTGGGGAATCGGAATGACCTTTGAAATTTCCTATGTATCGTCCCCAATGAGGGGTATTTGAATTTAAAATATTATAAAGTTGGCTGAAATTCTTGCACGCACTTGTAGTAAGTTATATATCTCTGATAAACTGTTTGTTTTCTAGATTGCTAACGACAAGTCCTTTGGGAGCTGCTCAGATATCACACCAAGTTTATGTCGTTACTGATCCGGGGTAAGTAAATGGAAATTGAATTAGCCATTATAAATATTTGTCACGGAGTCAAGTAACATCTGATGAATATTTTTTAAACTGATTAAAATATTGTTGGCAATCATAGCCGTTGATAAAAAAACACTGATAAGCGGGACATTCTGTACTCCTGATTCTGCCTGCTCAACTGCATTTTCGATGTCGTTAAGTTTCTGGTTAATTAACTTATGATGCTAGTTCATCATGCCTTCTGCGGTGGTAAGTAGGGTAAGATTGGGGCGCGCTAGATCACGAGCGAAGCGAAGCGCCTGTTCGGTGTCCTAGATGAGCGTTTTGCGGAAAAATATGAGCAAGATATAAACCTTATCAAGACGTATCAGCACCACCACAGTAGGGTAAGATTGGGGAGGCTAGATCACTTCGCTTCGCTCGTGATCTAGCGCGCCCCGATCTTACTGAAGCACTGCACAGACTCTGGTTTGCCGCCTGCTTACAGAAAAATCTAATATGATCTGATTGTCTAGCAGCCTCCCAATAGTATTTCATTTTTTATCGCCGTCCGCAAGAACGCTTACGATCCGGCGCACCGTCATTTCATACCGGCACGCGTCTATCGATGATAGTGTTTCTCTGTCTATCTGTCGAACATATCATTTTAAGTGCAGTCCGCTCAGTTGCTATGTATGATGGTAGCTAGAGCTTCAATGAGTTCACGCATATGAATTGATACTGATACTTCTCAACCTACTAGCTCACCCTTTCAACAACAGCGATTAAATATCGATGTTTAATTACATACGGATGACTTGATACTGCATGACGGTAAGTAAGCGACATAGTGAGCCTTACCGCAAATAATAAACTCCCGTTCAATATTGGGTTAGAAACAATAATGGGGTTTGAGGTTAAACGGTGTTTAATATTTTTGTGGTAACGCAGAGTATGTTTACAGCCCTACTTGATTCGCTTAAGCAATACGTATTGTGTACCATCGGTGGAGGCATAGCGTATCACTGCACATCGCACACTGGTGTCACAGTGATTATAGCTTGTTTCAGATAATGATGATGATGTTTCAGATGATGGACCTTAAATATTTATAATTTATTTTTTCCCACTGCGGGGCAAATTATAAATGGTTAAAATATATAAGGGAAGATCTTAGCCAAATAAAATAACAAGGATGGTTGGGTATTTAAAAAGAGATAGATTATATTAAAACCTGATTTGTATGGAGAATTGAAAAATAATGTTCCTTTTATCAAATCGGTTTATACTAAAAGTTGTTCAAAATTATGTCAATAACAACCCTAAAATATAACTACACCTTTCTGCCACAACCTGTATAAGGCAAGGAATCTTTTTATAATGGTTTTCTACATAAATGGCTATGTAGAATAAAATAAGAAGACCTTAAATTAGCGCTGTCTCATACGCAAGTACATTAACACTGCCTTAAACGATTTTTGTCTCGACTTACTAGGACTGTTAGGCGCCACCTGACGAAGCATTTCTATAAAGAAATATTGGGACTGATTCACACTTACGCTGTCGTTTGAAATTAGTAAAGGCTTTATGAACATATTACTTATGGTTCAAATTTGTGTATCATTATCACCTCTAAAAAATAATATTACAATTTTTCTTGATGGAGTTGTCAATGTGAACACAGTCTAAAAATGGAGGCGTATATATTTGAGCTAAATTAAGTTTGTGACTCATTTCGTGAAAAGAGTGAATTGAAGTGAAGTGGTAATCGTTGCAGATTGCTGTGCTCGTTGCACGTTTCAAGTACTCACAATACCTTCTTAATCCTGCAGCATCATGTAAGTATGTATGCACCAATACTTCCTAACCTTCCTAGTTATTTCTTCATTAGCGGGGTGATAACCCTTGATTGGGCCTGAGCTTGCAAAAAATTTCGTTGGTTTTGGAATGTACAGAGTGTTTGAGAGTATGGAGCGACAATTTTTTTTGCGGAGTAGTGGAGATCATTCTGAACAAGTTTCACTATAAAAGCGATTTGATCAGAGCAACTTTTTTTTTTGACATCGCAATACATTTTGGGCCGAGCGGATATTAGATGCGCAAATAATAAACTCCCGTAGAGAAGTGAAAAATAAAGTTGCTCTGTTCAAATCGGTTTTATAGTGAAAGTTGTTCAGAATGATGTCCCTAACTCCCCAAAAGGCTTTGTCGCTCCATACTCCAAAAACCTGGTATTACCAAGCCATAGGGTTAAAATTTGGTAGGAATATTTTTCCTTGCTATATTAAGGGTAAAAATAACATATTTTATTGTTTTCAGATTATTTGTATAGAGAAATGAAAAATAAAGTTGCTCTGTTCAAATCGGTTTGATACTGAATATTGTTCAAAATTATGTCCCTAACTCCTAAAAAGGTTTTTTTGCCCCATACTTCAAACAACTGGTTTTACCAAGCCATGGAGATAAAGATTTGGCGGGAATATTTTCCCTGCCTTATTAAGGGTTAAAAATAACATAATTTTATTGTTTTCAGGCCTGGCTGGTCACAAAATCCGTTTTGGGCGGACGAGGTTGCTGACAACGTCAGCATTTGGTCGGCGCCTCCTGCAACATCATCAGCACCGCAGTCGCCGCGGGAAGCGGAACCGTCAACGTCCAAGAAGCCGGGCGAAAAAAAGAAAACCGAGGCCCCCAAGAAGCGCAGAAGCAAGAAGACCTCGATGCAGGTCCCGCAGCTGGAACTTGCAAGCTCCGAGTCCGATGAGGAGTTACCACCATCGCAGGCGATCAAACGAAAACGTCCAACGAGGTAGGCGACCAATTATATTTGCTATCCATATCGAGACGACCCCAATGGCCGAGTCGGTAGTGACGCTGCCTACGAAACCAAGGGTCCCGGGTTCGAGTCCCGGTGGGGGCAAATGTTTGTTTGATGAGAACGGATGTTTGTACCCTAGTCATGGTTGTTTATCTATCTAAGTATAATATTTCTCTATATAAGTATATATATCGTTGTCTAGTACCCAAGATACAGGGAATCCTAGTTTGGGGCTAGATCAATGTGTGTAAAAGGTGTCCAAGGTATTATTATTATTATATCCGTCCTCTGTCCACCCTTCATGCATCCGCAGTATTCAATTGGTTCAACAGTCTCAGTTTTTCAGCCGCAGTTTTGTAAGATGTGGCTCCGCTTCACCTTAGAAAGGTGTAGTAAGCTAGATATTGCGGTCCTAAACACACACTTAAAAACAAACCCAATAGCTATCAAGCAGTAGGCTGACTAATCTTTTCACCACGATGGCCATCCGTAAGATCCAAGCTCGCAATATTCGGCCCTTATCAAGGCCTGCCTTGACAGTTCTCTCTATTAATATAGAGGGCTTCTCAGCGGACAAAGCAATTTTACTTGCTGAGCTGTGCCATATAAATAAGACTGACGTTTTGTGCGTACAAGAAACGCACCGAGGCCCAGACAACCCGAGGCCGGATATAATGAATATGACCCGTATCATCGAACGACCTCATCTCAATTACGGCAGCGCGATCTACACCAAACCTGGTACGCACGTGAAGTCCGCCCACCTAACAGACGACAATAATGTGGAGATACTGACCGTGGAGCTGTCGGATGCCACTGTAACATCCGTATACAAACCCCCCAACAACCCGTTCCAATTCACAGCGACACCCAATTTCGGCAACACGATAACCAGAATTGTCACTGGAGATTTCAATAGTCATAGCGTCGCATGGGGGTACAGGGAAACGGACGGAAATGGAGAAGCCGTTGAGGAATGGAGCGAGGCCAATAACCTTGCACTGATCCACGACCCAAAGCTACCGGCATCCTTCAACAGTGGCAGATGGAAAAGGGGATACAACCCAGACTTAATCTTCGCTAGCTCAAACATTAGCTCCCAATGCCGAAAACGAGTTGCACGGCCGATCCCACGCACCCAACACAGACCCATCTTCTGTGAAGTAAACGCTGCAATCGAACCTACTATAGTCCCGTTCCGGAGGCGTTTCAACTTCAACAAAGCGGATTGGGAGAAGTTCGCAACTACTTTAGATAGCAGGATTCACACCATCGAGGCCACGCCAAATAACTACAGCTCATTCATTGATGTGATTAAGGAAATATCGCGCAGGACTATTCCGAGGGGCTGTGCCACATCTTATGTCCCAGGACTAACTGGCGACACTGCCGGACTTCTGCAGGAATACCAGACTGCCTTTGAAAGAGACCCTTTTTCAGAAAACACTACCGCCCTCGGTGAAGCTCTAATGCAGTGTATCGGTGAAACCCGACGGAAAAAATGGCAAGACCTGGTCGAGTCGGTTGACATGACGCACAACAGTAAGAAAGCCTGATCTACAATCAAGAAACTAACTGGTACCCAGAACTCTTCTGGAGAATATACAAATGTTACTGCAAACCAGGTCGCCCACCAACTGCTGCTGAATGGCAAGACTAAACCCCTCCCAGGAGCTAGGAAGATCCTTAGGAACCCGTCCACCGAGACGGACACCCTGAGTAATGCTTTCAGCCGCGAAGAGATGATTGCCGCGATTAGAAGGCTGAAAAGCGGGAAGGCGTGTGGACTCGACGACCTCACTGTCGAACAGATAAAGCATTTCGGCCCTGTGACGGTGGATTGGGTTCTGAGGCTTTTCAACAACTGTCTGGAAACCAAGAAGATCCCAAAAGAATGGCGCAAGGCCCGTGTCATCGCGCTACTCAAGCCGGGCAAACCAGTTGATGACCCCAAAAGTTTTCGTCCAATCTCCCTACTATGCCACCTATACAAGCTGTTCGAAAGGATCCTTCTTGGCCATCTTACTCCATACATCGACGATAAACTGATCCCAGAACAGGCAGGTTTCCGACCCGGCAAGTCTTGCACATCGCAAGTTCTCAACCTGACCCAGCACATTGAAGATGGATTTGAGAAAGGGAAAATCACGGGTGTCGCTTTCGTGGATTTATCGGCGGCCTATGACACTGTGAACACCAGCGTAATGATTAAAAAGCTGTATGAGATCACGGGCGATTATGACTTCTGCCAGATCGTAGGACAGCTCCTCAGTAACCGCCGGTTTCAAGTTAACCTGCAAACCCAGAAGAGCCGTTGGAGAAATCAGCGTAATGGATTGCCACAGGGTAGTGTCCTGCCGCCAAGTCTGTTCAACATATATACAAATGACCAGCCTAGGACACAGGATACCAGAAGCTTCATATACGCTGACGACCTAGCACTCGCGGCTCAATCGGACACCTTCGAGAGCGTGGAGGGAATCATTTCCTCTTCCCTGAACAAGCTTGGCGAATACTATGCTGCTAACGGTCTGAAGCCAAACCCAGCCAAAACCGAGGTCTGTGCATACCATCTCCGCAATAGGGATGCTAAAAGGGAACTTAACATCACATGGAGAGACGTAAAATTGTCCCACAACAGTTTCCCTAAGTACCTCGGCGTAACCCTAGACAGAAGCCTGACAATGAAGCAGCATTGCACGAAGACCCAACAAAAAGTTTGCACACGCAACAACCTGCTCAAGAGGCTGACCACGACATCCTGGGGAGCAAAGCCAACCGTCCTGCGCACCACAGCTCTGGCGCTGTGCTACTCTGCGGCTGAGTACGCCTGCCCTGTGTGGGAACGTTCAACGCACGCAAAGCTGGTCGACGTGGCATTGAACGAGTCATGTCGATTCATAACGGGCTGTCTGAAACCCACACTAACCGACAAGCTGTACCAGCTAGCAGGAATAGCCCCCCCGGAGGTTCGGAGATCTGTCTCTAGCTCGGTTGAAAGGTCAAAGCAGACACATGACAGACGGCATCCCCTGTTCAACCATGTACCAGCCAGGCCCAGGCTGCGTTCCAGAAAAATCTTCCTGCACTCAGTGCAGCCGCTAAGTCAACCAGCTCAAACTACACGCCTCGCCAGGTGGCAGTCACGACTTTACCCTACAGACCCGAGCAACTGCGTGAAAGAGAAACTAGCTGAAGGATACAAGCTCAGCTGGCCGATCTGGAAATCTCTCAACCGTCTCAGAGCTGGAGTGGGGAGGTCCAGAGCTAACCTGGCGAGGTGGGGCATCATCTCGGAACTAGACACGGCGTGCGTCTGTGGATACCCGAGACAGACGATTGCGCACATGACTGGGTGCCCTGCGTGCCCGACAACCTGCACGGACGAGGAGCTGTATAAGGCTACCGAGCGAGCTATTGCGGTTGCGGCCTTTTGGGCCGCCCGTATCTGAGATGACCGTCGACTCGAAAAGAAGAAGAAGCTAACAAACAAACAAGATACGAACTTCTTGCCAAATGTGTCTATCCTGTCGCTGATAAGTCGTAGCGCCAGAGATCTCGTAACGCATGCGCTTTTGTGATTGTGACACAGCGCGGCGTAGCAAGAGTGGGGCGTAGCACGCATGGTGTAGCAAGCAAAGCTGTTTATTTGCATTACAGTATAAAAAGCGTTAAATAGTATTACAATTTGTAAATATTTTTTTATATTTCTCAAGTGGAGCCAGCACATCAAAACTTGAAGCCTGTGAGAGCAGCCAACCTGCGCAGCTTTCTATCCCAGCGAGGAGCGCATGGCTACACAACTCAGCGTGATCCAACTCGCAGCGGCCAATACTACTTCGAGCTACGCGTCTACAACAGCTCTGAGGTAGAACGCGAGCCAAGTGAAGATCGCTGGAAACGTGCGCTGGTTACACTTAAACTAGCCGCTGATACTGATACAGAAATCTGGCGTACCGTTTCACGTGTGATACAGGCAGGAAAGGATGAATTTTCTAACATATAGCCTATTATGTACCCACATAACCCATTGTAGGCCTAAGATTATGTAACCGCCCTATTGTAACCATTAATAATAAAATATAATCATCTATTTACCTACTCTTTTATAATTTTGTTTTTGTTGTTAAGTGCACATTTAATGGATTATTGTAAACATCGTAAGAATAAAATTGTATTTTTCTTCTTATTGCAGTGTCTTTCCTTACAGCTAATGGCATAAATCAGTTAAATGACACAAATGGCATAAATCAGTAAAATGACACAAATGGCATAAATCAGTCAAATGAAATAAATGTTACAACCAGTGACAAACAATTGTAATTTCCTGATTAAGTTACTAAAGTAGTTAGTTAAAAGTAGATAATCATGAAGGTTTGCAAGGAGTGTGAAATTTATGTTTCTCATTTAGCGTCTATAATCTAAAATCTAACTGTTTGATTCAGTCACAATTCCCCAATGTACAAGTAATTTCTAGTGCGTTTAAATCCCGAATCATTAGCTATCGAGTCAATGCTATGACCGCAGAATTTGAAGCAGATTTTTTTTTGAGAAGCATAGCTGCCACAGTTCTCCAACTTATCAACGATTCTTTACACAAGTTTAAGGCTTTGAAAGTTAACTTTGAGCTCTTTGCATCTTATGTATTACCGAAAGACGAGCGTAAATCAATGAAGTCGTTTAACACACAATTCTGTGTAGTATTCCAAAATACAGATTTACAATCGTTTTATGAGCAATGCATAGATACACTCATGACCAAATGTTCAGAGTTTGAACTTTCAGAATCAGGTTGGAGCTTAGACTCAATTAGTCATTTAGAGTTAAATACCAATCAATATAACCCTTTGAGAGCAGGAACTTACATAAATTTACCGAAAAATATTCAAAATACCAAGGCCTGTTTGAACATAAAAAACAATGACAATTATTGTTTTTTGTACAGCGTTATGGCACATCTTTATCCTGTGAAAAGTAACTCAACCCGAGTGTCATCTTATCCTCATTTTAAAGACATTTTGAATATTTCAAGTATGAAATTTCCTCCAAGCTTAGACGACATAAATCTGTTTGAGATGAAAAATGAAAGTATTTCTGTAAATGTTTATGGATTGGAAAAAAACCGGTCAAGTGCGAGTCTAAATCGCGCATGAAGGGTTCCGTACCACCGTTCAATGGAAGCGATGGTGTGGAGTGAATAGTTTGGATTTTACACAGCAAAATATTATTTACAAAGTTATTGGTGCGGTTACTTTCACACTCCTTGTACGTAACCAGGTGCATCCATAAGTTTGTATGTGGTATTGAAAGAATTTTTGTATGGGAGCCCCCTTAAATATTTCTTTTGTCCTGTTTTTTAGTATTTGTTGTTATAGCGGCAACATAAATACATAATCTGTGAAAATTTCAACTCTCTAGCTAGCTAGGTTCTTGAGATACAGCCTGGTGACAGACGGACGGACGAACGGAAGAACGGACAGCGGAGTCTTAGTAATAGGGTCCCGTTTGGAACCCTTCGGGTACGGAACCCTAAAAAGCAACATGTTACGGGGCCTTTATACAAAACGGCTAAGCGAAAGTTGCATCATGTTAATTTATTACTCCTGGAAAACAATGAAGTATTTCATTTCTGCTTGATAAAAAAATTTGAAAGACTCGTACACAAACAGCTTACTAAACACAAATGTAAGATATTTTTGTGTGAGGAGTGTTTCATTTACTTTGACTGTGAGCAAAAACTCGCAACTCATGATTGCGCTAGGGTAAAAACTATTTTTCCTGAACCGAATACAAAACTGAAATTTTCCAATGTTGAAAAAACTCAAAAAATACCAATTGTAATCTATGGTGATTTTGAAAGTTTGCTCGGAGAATATTCTGATAGAAGTAAAAAACAATATGTACAAGATCTTCAAATTCATGAAGCATCATGTTTTGCTTACTATATATGTTGTGCGTCAAAGCCGGAACTGAATGAGTACGTATCGTATCGGGGCCCAAATTGTAGCAAAAAGTTTGCGGAGTGTATCACTCGTGATGTGATGAAATTGTACCCATTAATATATTCTAACAAGGAAATGTTGCCACT
The DNA here is from genome assembly GCA_949825045.1 of Argyresthia goedartella. Classification (NCBI taxonomy): domain Eukaryota; kingdom Metazoa; phylum Arthropoda; class Insecta; order Lepidoptera; family Argyresthiidae; genus Argyresthia; species Argyresthia goedartella. Next base: position 24,069,506 of record OX463812.1, on the reverse strand, counting down.
AACTGAAACCGAGCGTCAATCGATTGAAAATGCGACAGTTTGTAACATCTGCTAGCTGGATTTTAAAAACGATGATACAATTGTAGCTGATCATGATCACTTCACGGGAAAGTTACGCGGACCTGCTCATAATTTATGTAACCTCAATGCAAAGACTTGGCAGTTCATACCGATTGTATTTCACAATCTCTCTGGTTATGATTGTCACTTATTCATAACAGAATTATCTAATATTGCAGGCCGTATTAATTTGATTCCTCAAACGAAAGAGATTTCTCTTATATATATATATCTCTTAGATATAACAGAAATATATATTAACAAAGTTCATCCCAATAGATAAAGATAATTCGGCACAATTAAAATTTATTGACTCTTTTAATTTTCTCAGTTCGAGCTTGGACAAACTAGTGGATACTTTGGATCCGAGTGATTTTCAGAGTTCTATGATTTTCAGAATAAATGATTTTGTGAGAAAAACTTTTTCCCACAAAATCATTTATTCGATTTACTTCGTAGAAAAGGAAATTATTGTTACGACTATGTAGATTCATGGAAACGATACGAAGACTGTCAGTTACCAGACAAAAAATATTTTTTCAACAAACTTACAGGTGAAAATATAAGTGAAGAAAACTATAATCATGCGCAAAAGGTTTGGCAGGTCTTTCAAATAAAAAATCTGGGAGAATACACGGATCTTTATCTATGGTGTGATGTATTATTGCTATGTGATGTTTTTGAAAAGTTTAGAGTTTAGAGTTTGAATTCATATAACCTGGATCCTTGCTACTATGTGTCATCTCCTTCACTTAGTTGGGATGCTATTTTGTTATTTACCAAAGTTGAATTGGATTTGATTTCTGATATTTAAATGTATCAGATGTTAGAAAACAGTATACGGGGAGGACTTGCTCAATGCTCGTTAAGACACGCCAAAGCAAATAACATGTATTTGAGTGATTACGATGACAATGTACCAGATTCTTACTTAGTGTATATGGATTGTGTCAATCTATATGGTTTTGCAATGATGCAAAAACTTCCTACCAAAAATTTCCGCTTTTAAAAACATGATGAAATTGAAATGTTCAATTTAGAATATATACCAGAGTGCCGTCAAAAAGGTTATATTCTAGAAGTTGATATTGAATACTCTGTTAACATTCATGATGAACATTCGGATCTACCATTTGCGCCAGAAAAATATGCAGCACCAGGCAAAAGGAGTAAAAAACTCATAGCGAATCTACATGAAAAGTATAAATACATCATACATTATGTGCATTTGAAAGAGTGTCTGTTAAACGGGTTGAGACTTTTGAAAATACATAGAATTTTAACCTTTGAACAGGATAACTTTTTGAAACCCTATATAGAATTAAATACAGTTTTGCGTCAGAAAGCAACATCTGAATTCGAACGCGATTTTTTTAAAAAAACAAAATAATAGCATCTTTGGCAAAACTATTGAAAATAAACGAAAGCAGGTTGACGTAAAACTTGTAAATGTTTGGAGAGATGTTCATAACCTAACTAATAAACTTTGTGGTGCGGAGAAATATATTAGCATGCCGAATTTTAAAAACTTAGCCGTCTTTTCCGAAAATTTGGTGGCAATTCAGTTACAACAAACTAAACTTGTCTTAGACAGACCAATCTATATCGGGTTCAGTGTACTTGAAATAGCAAAGAGTCACTTGTATAAATTCCACTATTCTGTCATGAAAAATCTGTATGGTCAAGATCTTAAACTTTGCTATACAGACACGGACAGCCTGCTATATATCCATAATATATTAATGAGAACCATAGTAGTGCCTATTGTGAAGAATAGAACAGGAGATGCGTCTGATAAAGACAACTATAGACCAATATCCTTGGCAACTGCATTGGCTAAGGTGCTGGATAGTTTGCTTGACAGTCAGTTGAAACAACATCTTAATTTGCAACAAATTCAAACATTGTTTATATAATAACAAAGAATTAAGAGATGATATGTATATTATAAAATCTAAAAACCACAAAGTCTTTACTAGGAAATTAAACAAATTAGTTTTAGGCAGAAACGATGACAAGAGAAATATATTAAAGAACAAAATTACAACTATACCTTGGGGTCATTATAGCACCCCATTATGATTAACTCTAGAAAAAATATCTCAGATGTGAATAAGATTGCTGTTTGTATTTTAATCAAGTGTGTATTACGATACGAGAATTATGTACCTACAATACTTACTATGTTTATGTAATTATTAAGTGTAGCTTATAAGCATTCATGTATTTACTCAACCTAACATTACTTTAATTTAATGATTAAATTAACAATAGATAACTTATAAGACTTTTTATTATTTTTCTATAATAAAGGATACCCTCTCCCCAATCCTGAAATAAAACAAGTTGCTAGTAGTATTTAGATAGGTATTTATTTCGCGGCATTGTATAAACTAAACATTGGTAAAATTTACAGCTATCATAACTTACACAGGTATACTTGCGATATAATTATATTATTATAAGTACTTATAATTAAAAATAAATAACACCAACCATGTTTCTAATCTACTCCATATTACATAGCTTTTTTCCGATTTCCCTAATAAGATCCTCTGCTGATTCCATAACTGTATCAAAGTTATATTTAACTATATATTGGACAGATACGTAAGCGGTATCGCTATCATCGCTGGCAAAATTCTTATGCTCTCTACCATTTAATTCATGGATACTAATTTTGATGAGATATTTTCCACTTTTTGAACTAGTATGACGCATAACATATTCTGTCGTTGATGGTATTAATGATGGAGAAAACTTTCTCTTTTTAGCCGCTTTCTTTAAAAGAGTAGCACCATAATAAGGACTTAGCTGCAAATCATTTTCCTCTGTTTTTGATAAATATTGATCCAGTTCGTGATAGTAAAATGGATTTGACATTGGAACAGCATCGTCAATATTTGTAAAGTTCGCCATGCTCTGTAACAAAAATGCGATATATAAGTAGTCATATCTAAAACGTTAAAATATAATAAGAGTTTTGGGAGTACTTATCTTACAGTTACTAAAGCGAAGTATTTATATGCAGGCCTCACTTACAATCACTAGAAACATGTTTTTATTTTTCGATTTTTATCGAGTATAAGAAGAATAGAAGAAGAGAAATAAAAACAAAAAAACTTACCTTATATTTCGATCGACGATAAACACCAACAGAACTGAACAAAACTTGTCGAACTGAGGTTTTATATTTCTGAAACCTTTTCTTTTATACAAAATTTTATGCATAGTATTTCATTTCTTTAAATGATTTTTATATATTTAATAAAATAAACAATCACTTTCTTCAGAATACATTATGAAGTTGGTAAGGCAAGCCGTGTCACTGGAAGTGAGCAATATAGATTGCGGAGATACAAAAAACTGCAACAGGCATAGTGAATTGCTACCTAACACTATTCGCTGTATAATATGTGGGCCCTCAAATTGCAGTAAAACGAATATCATGCTTACTTTATTATTGCATAAAAACGGGCTCAAGTTTCAAAACGTGTATCTTTATTTAAAAACAACTTTTCAGCCAAAGTATCGTTTCTTAAAAAAAAAATTTGAATTATCTCCAGAAGTTGATATGTTTATATTTGAAAATTGTGAAGATGTCATTTCACCACAAGATGCGAAAAAGAATTCGATATTTATCTGTAACATGTGAAAACCAAGTAAATATTCGGAATTATTTTTCTATGGGAAGACATAAACAAATTGACTGTTTCTATCTTTCTCAAACTTATTCCAAAATACCCAAACAACTAAGTCAATTTTTTTTTATATAAAAAAGACTACACCGTTTCGGAAGGTGGGCCTTGGGGTTAAGAAGAAACGGCAAGAAACTCCCCCATACCTTCTTTTTTAAAAAGTGACTTTACAACAGGTACTGGTTTCGGTCTAAGGAAATACGCCGGCGAGTGATAGACTTGATCCATCGCCTCTCGTCCAATTTCTGTGCGCTGAGATGGTATGGACCATGCAGTTTTGTCATCTAAGTATTCCTTAATACTATAATAGGACTTTCTTATCAGCTCATTTTTATCATAGTTTTTGAACCTCTTTTCAGGAAGGATCAATGATTCCTGTGGTATTTATTGTAGAAGCGAATAAAGTGCCCCATGAATGATGTGCCTACTTTACTTAGTCTAAATAATGCTAGTGCTAACCTATTTTTATTTCTAGTGTTAATTGTATGGCTATCACCTACAATTTTAAATAAAGCTATGTTTTTTCTTACATGCATGATATTCTCGTATATATATTGACAGCTAACCGTAAGTATATTAATTTCTTTGAATTTTTCTCTTAATGATTCTCTAGCATCTAATTGATATAGCGCCCTTATCGCCCATTTTTGTAAGAAAAATATCGTATTTATATCTGCTGCTCTCCCCCAGAGCAATATTCCATAAGACATTATACTGTGAAAATAACTAAAGAAAACCAATCTGGCAGTTTCAACATCTGTAAGATATCTGATTTGTCTGACCGCAAAAGCGGCTGAGCTAAGTCTTCGTGCGAAATTAGTTATGTGAGGACCCCATTGAAGTTTCGAATCTATAGTGATTCCGAGAAAGATTGTGTCTTCAACGAGGTCCAATCTTTCAGATCCTATTCTAACACTGCTTTCAACCTGTCGTACATTAGGCAAACAAAATTTGATACATTTAGTCTTCTTTGAGTTTAATAACAGGTTATTTACATTGAACCAACTTAACACATAAGAGAGTGTACTATTTTCGTAGTCTAGAATTTCTTCTTGTCTTTTCACCTTGAAAATAATAGATGTGTCATCAACAAATAGAACAATCTGAGTCATTTTTTCCACCATATAAGGCAGGTCATTCATGTACACTAAGAAAAGGAACGGACCTAAGATAGAACCCTGGGGTACACCAATATTCATATGGGTTCCAGTGGACTTGAATTTGTTTATATCTACTTTTAGTAATCTTTCCATTAAATAAGATTCCATAAATTTTAACGCATTATCTTTTATACCATAGTGTTGAAGTTTGAGCAAAAGAGTTTGATGGTCCACACAGTCAAAGGCCTTGGAAAGATCACAGAAAATACCAACCGCATCCTGTGATCTTTCCCACGCACTATAAATGTGTTCTACTAGCGCTACTCCGGCGTCTGTTGTTGATCTGCCTTTAGTTAATCCGAATTGTTTTTTGTGGAGTAGCCCAGATGCATTTAATTGAGAGAGTAGTTGACTCAATATGACCTTTTCAAACACCTTGCTCAACACTGGCAATACAGATACAGGTCTGAAGGTGGCAGGGTCTTGTTTACTACCGGATTTGAAAAGTGGTATTAATCTGCTCATTTTCATGAGGTCAGGAAACTTCTTTGTTCAAATATCTGTCGCAGCTTTCCATATACGTCACCACATATTATGTTCGCACTGTCCCGATGCACCGAATAATGATTTATTCTTATCACAGTATTTAACATTTACATACAAGCACATACACTTCTTCTGGCCCACTAGGATACCCGGTGTCGCGGGAATAAAAAAACAGCGAGGTCTCAAATATGTAAACAACCACGACCTGGGGTTTTTTTTTCTTAGGCTGCGACCTACTATCGCATGTTTCAGATAAATTGAACCACATAAATTGCTTCTGGCCTCACACTAGGATACCCTGTGTCGTGGAAATAAAAAAAAGAGACGTCACAACATGTAAACAACCATGGCCTGAGGATTTTTTTTCTTAGGCTGCGACCTACTATCTCATGTTTCAGATAAATTGAGAAAAAATTTATCTCAATTTATCTGAAACAAGCTATAATCACTGTGACACCAGTGTGCGATGTGCAGTGATACGGTATGCCTCCACCGATGGTACACAATACGTATTGCTTAAGCGAATCAAGTAGGGCTGTAAACATACTCTGCGTTACCACAAAAATATTAAACACCGTTTAACCTCAAACCCCATTATTGTTTCTAACCCAGTATTGAACGGGAGTTTATTATTTGCGGTAAGGCTCACTATGTCGCTTACTTACCGTCATGCAGTATCAAGTCATCCGTATGTAATTAAACATCGATATTTAATCGCTGTTGTTGAAAGGGTGAGCTAGTAGGTTGAGAAGTATCAGTATCAATACATATGCGTGAACTCATTGAAGCTCTAGCTACCATCATACATCGCAACTGAGCGGACTGCACTTAAAACAGACAGATAGACAGAGATACACTATCATCGATAGACGCGTGCCGGTATGAAATGACGGTGCGCCGGATCGTAAGCGTTCTTGCGGACGGCAATAAAAAATGAAATACTATTGGGAGGCTGCTAGACAATCAGATCATATTAGATTTTTCTGTAAGCAGGCGGCAAACCAGAGTCTGTGCAGTGGCTCAGTAAGATTGGGGCGCGCTAGATCACGAGCGAAGCGAAGTGATCTAGCCTCCCCAATCTTACCCTACTGTGGTGGTGCTGATACGTCTTGATAAGGTTTATCTTGCTCATATTTTTCCGCAAAACGCTCATCTAGGACGCCGAACAGGCTGTTGGCAATATACCTATCCTATTCCATTGACCAGGCCAAGGCGCCGCTGACGAAGCAACGTTTGGGAATTATAATTCAAAATGATATCACAACACAATAATATTGAAGTTCAGTGGCCTCGTGACGCAGCTGTAACATGATGCCTTCGCAATGTGACGCAACTGTATTTTTCTTATTTATTTATATATTTATTAATCTAAAAAAAACTGCACATTCTGCACATATTGCTCAGGTATGTTATGTACTTTTCAAGCGCCGTATTTCCTTCTTGATAACGTTGAGTACCATAATAGACAAAAAGGCGCCAATCGTCTCGAATTAAATTCATGTTATTAACACGATGCGGGACGCTCGTCTTATGGCGTAGGTTATTTATCAAGTAGTGTCACGCCAAAGAGTATAATAAATCCCACCAAAAACATTCTGTAAAAAACTAGCCAAGTCTCGATGGAGCTGCTTGTTTATTTCTAAAAAGTAATGAAATCTAGACAAAGTCGTGCCAAGTCTAAGGTTCCTTACAGCGATTTCTTTATTATTATAGTTAATGTTGTGTGACTTGGCCGTTTAACATTCTTTATACGTTAGTGGGTACAAGTCAATTTTGTTTACACGTAATGTTATATCTGTTGTAGCTCTCAATGTCAATAAAAAATAAGTCATGGCAAAGGTATTTTTATTTTACATACTAATTTGCTTAAAATAGAATTCCTTTGTATACCCTTAACGAGAAGCATAAAACGATCACGGAAGGCGCCTGCAGTCATTTTCTAATATCATAACATGTCCCTATCAGGAATCTTGCAGCTTGTAATTTATTGTAATTAAATACGACGCAGTTCAAAATTGACTTGTACCCACTAACGTATAAAGAATGTTCAACGGCCAAGTCACACAACATTAACTATAATAATAAAGAAATCGCAGTAAGGAACCTTAGACTTGGCACGACTTTGTCTAGATTTCATTACTTTTTAGAAATAAACAAGCAGCTCCATCGAGACTTGGCTAGTTTTTTACAGAATGTTTTTGGTGGGATTTCACTTCTTTGTGTAGAAACGTGGGCATATTGATTTATTTTATTAGATTTTCGGGAGATATCCGGGAGATATGAAAACGTTGTATACCGAATCTTTACCAAGAGAAAACCAAGCTCTTGTGTTTTCTAATCAGGGTTACCAGGTACTCCAGATCTTCGATTATCCTAGTTTTTATGGTTTTCCCTTTATGTGACCATAAACTCTAACTCTCTACCAAATTTCAGCTCTCTGAGTTTATAGGAAGTACTAGTTCTATTCTGATGATCATGAGTGAGTGAGTGATGGAGTGAGTGTCATAAATGCGAAACTTTGCTTTCGCTTAACTTCGGAACTGAATTACCTACAGACTTGAAATTTTGGAATTTAAGTATGTGATTATAGCTTACTGGATGACTAAAATTTCTGCGTTCTGGTCTTATCCAGAGGTTCTCAAATAGGGGCCTGAAAATGCGGCGAAATGGTTTCAGTAAAGGATGGTACGGCAGTGTTTGCTTCGCGCTCGACTTGGCGGGGGCACTGCGGTGCCCCCCGATATGAGAGAAGGTTGTGGACGTTGGTTTTAGCGCCTATTTTTGTGTGTCTAAATCAATAAATCACGTTGAGAATATGGACAGTATTTTATTATTTACAGGTAGATAATCAAATACTGTAGTCTATGTAATACTAACTGAAAAATGTATTTCCAAGTCGCTTATTTGATTAAATGTGTGAAATTGTTTATCATGTTTTGTTATATAAAAATCGATGAAAGGCATTTGTCGGCTTTTGGAAGTTGTTTCAACGCCAAAAACCAGTGACGACACATTCGGTTATAACCGTACTGTTTGTATACATTGGTAATTTAGTGTTTCTTTAAGACGTTTCTTGATATGGCCGTAGTAACAATTTGTATGGATATTTTTACCGTCTTATCACATCATTTGAATAGGTTAGTACCGTCCCGCATCGTGTTAATACGATCGACATACAGGGTGTTGTTGTTTTGTAGCGGAGATACACTGTAGGCACAGTTTATAGATGGTACTGCTAAAAACATGAAAAATAGGGACATGAGTACTGATGATGTCTTTTTGATTCTTGATTTAGGATTAAGATTTAGCTCTTCATTCTGATTGACTGGTAGATTCGCAAGTTTGATAACTGGTCTTTTCATGGAGCCACTCTTCCTTTTCAGGGTTACAACTCTCACTAAACCACCTCTGCCGGGATGCAGTTGTACTACACGGCCTGAGGCCTATTTTCCTGGGGGGAGGTTTTCGTCCTTGATTATTACTACGTCATTTAACTTGATATTGGGGTGAGTCTGACGCCACTTGCTTTGTGATGAGACTTGTGTTAAATATTCGTCACGCCAACGACTCCGGTTATTATGGAATATCTTCTGAGTAAGATGCCACCATGTTCTTAGATCTTTATCAGTATCATACAGGGTCAAAATGGGACCACTTGCCAAAATGTGGGATGGTGTTAAGAAATCTAAGTCGTCGGGGTCTTCTGTCAATGTACAGAGTGGGTGTGAATTGAGGTATCCTTCTAGTTGGCTAAGGAGCATGGTAAACTCTTCGAAAGTCAGGTTCTGATCACCTATCACTCTTTTCAGATGGTGTTTTAGGCTTTTTACTGCAGCCTCCCAGAGCCCACCTGCTGAGGGCCAGGAAGGTGCGTTGAAGTGCCACTCGATGCCCATGCTTGCTATCTCTGCCTGAAATTCCTGAATAAATAGTTCTTGTAGTGCTGCAAATTCTTGTTTCAGAACTTTATTGGCCCCTATGAAGTTCGTTCCCTGGTCACTGTAGAGATGTCCTGGCTGGCCCCTCCTGGCAGCTAATCTTTTCAATGCAGCAAGAAAGGCCGACGTTGTTAAAGCGGAGACTAGCTCTAAATCTACGGCTTTAGTAGCCATACATATGAACACTGCCACGTATCCCTTTGTGGTCTTAATACCACGGCCCTTATTGGCTTTGACATTGCCATGGCCAATGTACTGTACGCCACAGTGATAAAATGGACGCGATGGGTTGGTGCTTGCTGATGGTAAGTCTTCCATTAACTGAGGGTGAAGAATGAAGCTGTGTTTGCTGCATTTAACGACCAAGCGTAGTCTTTTTAGTGACGTTTTTGCCACCCAGAAGCCAATATTTCTGTCTGATAAAAGCTGTGGTTATACGAGCACCACTATGATATGTTATTTTGTTGGCATGACCGATGATAAGATCTGCTAGTCTCATGTTGCTTGGGATGATGGTGGGGTGTTTCATCTCAGGGTTGAGGTTCGTATGTCAACTTGCCCCCGACTCGTAGAATGCCATTTTCATCTAAAATAGGACTCAAACTAATTATTTTACTTTTACTGCTGACTGCTTTGCTTTCTGATAAATTGCTTATTTCGTCCAAAAATGTTTCCCGTTGGATGCTTTATATAATTAACATATTTGCTCTTCTCAAATCTTGCACTGTCAAATTATCTTGCTTTCCTCTCTTGCTTGTAAATCTTAGGACCCATGCTAATATCCTTACTGCTTTATATAATGAAGATTGCCTTTCCAATAACTGCTTTATAGTGTCGCAATGACTTGTTATTTGCGTCACACTTGCTTGCTTGATTTGCTTTGCCTCTTCGTTAGTATTGAATTTATATTTGACATCATTTTCCGGACTGAGTTTAGGGAGCGAAGCGGGCCCTTGCCACCACAACGAGTGTTCCTCGGCTTGCGCAGTCTGCTGGATTTTCCTTTGGTTTGACGTATCTCCAACAGGTTGATGGCATGGCACTAATAACTTCTCCGACGCGGTTGGCAACAAACGCTTCCATTTATAAGCTTCACCATTTAGCCAACCAAGTACCGCCATCGAATCGGTCCAACCGTAGACTGTTATGATATGATTTCCTAAGTATTCCTTGATTTTTGACATTAATTTTGATAGTAAAACCGTACCACAAAGTTTTAGTCGCGGTAATGAGGTGTTCTTGTTAAGTGGAACGACCTTTGTCTTTGCTGCTACTAAGGTGACTGTCGTCCCATTTTTCTATTTATTTTGCAGTGAACGACGCCCGCATACGCTTTAGTGCTAGCGTCACAGTACCCCCATGGGTACTTCAAATTGATCTCTCTCCTATGTCTGCTGCTGGATTAACTGAATCGCATCCTAATTTTGATCCATTCGTCGCAGAAGTTTTGTGGTACGGACTCGTCCTACTGTATATTTGCTTTCCATACATCTTTTAACAGTATTTTCAGCTTGGTAGTGACTGGGGCGGGCTACCCTAGGGGATCAAAAAGCTTCGAAACTTCTGATAAAAGAGACCGCTTGGTCGGTCTTGAAGATGACGGTAATATTCCAGATCGAAACGTAAGTACATCATTTTGTGGCTTCCACCCGAGGCTTGTTTAAAGTCAAAATTTTTAAGCTGCTTCTGATCTACTTTTACGCCTTCTAGTAATTCCGGAACATTTGATTTCCACTTCCTTAGAATAAAACCCCCTTCTTATAACAGGTTTATCATATCGGCTTGTAATTGTTTGGTGGTTTCTATAGAGTGTGTTTGATGACTGACTGATGCTTTGATAGTTCATTCGTTAATCCTAAGCTAACTGCTTCAGCGTCATCATGGCGAGGAATGGAGCGGCCTTTGTGCCGTAAGTCACCGTGTCTAACTGATATTCTTGTAGTATCTCATACTGATTACCTCTCCATATGATCATCTGCAACCTTTGATCTTCAGGATAGACCCATATCTACCTAAACATTTTTTCTATATCGGCCGAAAATACGTATTTATGACGCCTGCACCTGATAATGAGGCTTTGTAAATCTTGTTGCAGATTAGGGCCCCTACATATTACGTCATTCAAACTCTCCCCCAATGAAGTTTTGTCTGATGCATTGAAAACTACACGCAACTTGGTAGTCATGGACTCTTCGCGTGTGACGCAATGGTGAGGCAAATAGAATTTTAATATGCCGCTGTTTCCGCTGGCAGTTACTGTGTCAGAGGGTATCATATGACAGAGCGATGCATACTCGCCAATAAATAATTTATAATTTTGTGCAATATTCGAATGTTTTGAAAGTTTCTGCTCTAACTTGTAAACTGAGCAATCGCTTTTGATTTTGACTGGCCCAATTCCTCTCTATGATCTGATTTAAACGGCAGCCTAACTTCGTAGCGACCGTCATCTCGTCTTGATGTTGTTTGCTGATAATACTAAATACACTGCTGATCATCAGAAGATAGATTTGACTGCACGGATATTTCTTCCATCCCCCAAAAATTTCTGAAAACTGTCGATATCATTCAGTACTACATTGCACTGATATATTTTTGCATTGCCACTCAAAATCCATCCGAGCTGAGTTTGTTGAGCGGTCGGTAAGGAAGGGTTTACATGGCATATCCCGCTCATTAATATATTTGAATATACGTCGGCACCTAGCAAAACGTCTACAGGGCGACTTTTATGAAATTCTGGATCAGCTAATTGGATGTGCTCCAGGTATGACCAGTCAGGTTTGGAAACAGTCTGACTCAGTAAATCTTTTATAAGCCGCTTTCAATCTCTTCACTGTCTTTAATCTGTTGAAAGAAGGCATATCAAGAAACCTTTTACAAAAATAGATTCCTTGCTCGTTGCTGTTGCACAATGCGCAATGGTATTTTGCTGACATGATTTTTCCGTTTTTGCTGTTTCATTGTGAAATTGCATAGCTGTTTGTAGTAAATGCATTTTTGTAGTTATTATAATTTGTAGACTGATATTTAGCTGTTTCTTGAGCTTGATTCTTTTGTGTAGAATTATCCTGCTTTCTGCGCGATGTTTCTAGAGTTTTAAATTTTAACTCCAAAAAATTTAGGAATCCATTAACACTGGCAGCTCCCTAGGGATGTTTACAGACTCTACGTAGTTGGTATAGGTCTCTGTATCCAATTTTTGTGACAAGAGATTGTCATAGGATCCCATGTACTGATATCGATTCTCATATTTTTCACAGAGTTAAGGCATTCGACAGCTGTGTCGTGCAATCGTTTTATTTGAGCGACTGATTTATGTTGCATTACCGGGACATTCATATTGGTGTGCATATGCGAGTTAAAAGTTATTTTTTCATTATTGTAGCGTTGATTAAGTATGCCTTAACAAGTGTCATAATTCTCAGAACTGATGTGCAAGTGCTGTATTAATTTTTCTGCTTCACCCTTTAATTTTGATTTTAAATATTGCATTTTCTGAGCTACCTGATGAATGAACTCTTGGTGTTCAATTTCACTACAATCCTTGATAACTGATAGTCACTGATAGAACTCATACTTGATAGAACAGCTACAGTTCTGTAGAAGACTGTCCACACCGTAGCGGCACTGAGTTTGTTTCACGGCAAGCTGAAATGGTGTCACGAAGAATATCGTCCACGCAACACGGACACGTGCTCAGATCCCGCTTTTCCGTGGTTCGAAGGACCAATGTTCCGGGGTGTCCGGAGATATGAGACTGATATGACTGAAAGACTGATTAAACTGATAGTAAAACTGTATTGAAAGACTGGTAAAAGTAGGATGGATAATTTAGTGAGTAAATGAGAGTGAGAAAGTGACGCTCGCCTGATGGCTATACACGAACTGACCTAAAATGTAGGAAATTACAAGAAGTGCTAAATTTACTGAATTTGTATATACTCTAATTCTGCTCATGTACGTGTTAGCTCGTACATATTTACTCATTTAAAAAAAATACGACCAAAATATTATGTACAAAATAAATTTAAACATCCTAAAACGCAAAATATAAACTTTAAAACATAAAATTAACCGAATATACCGCCCCAGGACATTTCCGTGCTAATAACGCCGCCCCGCTGCCGCTAACGTTGCACACACAGCCCGTGAAATCCTCTGCTTTAGAAATTGAGGCGGGGCGGCGGCGGCGGCATCCCAACTTTAAAGGCCCAGAGGACCAAACTCATCCGCATAGATACGGAGGAAGACATAAAAGTTCTGGGATCAAAGTGACTATATACTAGGATGATTTATCACTGCACGCCTCTACTCGAGATTACTACTATTAATAAGTTCGGCCTACAGTTTGCTTTATTTAATGTCGTATGGTATATATTACTCAAGTGCACCATCCACAAATGATACTATCAAACTACTCATAATATACAACTAATTAAATTATTATTATCAATCACAATATAACTGTCAATTCTTATTGAAGAACTAGGGTAAAACATGGAGTAACTGGCCATTGGCAGTAACTGGCCACACGGCACTTCATCGCGTTAAAATAAGAGTAAGTGCAGTTACGCCATCTATTGGCATTGTAAATGATTGTGCTTTTAATCAACTTCAGATTTAGACTAAATCTGAAGTTGATGAAAAAATATGAACTAAATCATTAGTTCATATTTTTACACTTCCGACAATAGCGTCAAAATTCGCGGTATTTTTTTGTCAGTTGGCATCTTTGACAGGTGTTTTCTAGTGAAAATGTTAACCGCATGTCTGCATTCATAAACGAATATTGTTGTGATTCTTCAAAGCTTTCTTGAGTGAATTACGTTAGAAGTGTAGTCTATATGGTAAGTAACAATAGTTTTATGCTTATTTCTGTTCAGCCAGAGTTCTGGCCAGTAACTAAACTAAAAATGACATGATTTCAGTTACTAGCCACCTAGGCCAGTAACTAATAAATCAGCCTACTGTCGAAATTTACAAAAACAAGGTTCTTATTAGAGAGAGAATAAGGTCTTCTATCACACAAAAAAAACTGGCAAGTTTAGTCACCCCAAATCAGTAACTGGCGTAGGTGGCCAGTTCAGTGGCCAGTTAATGATCTATATTTTTTCCTTTGCAGATACCGAACAAATAGGTCTACTAAAATGTCTAAAAAGCGACAATATAATAAAGAAGTGATAGACGAAGCTGTAAAGTTTGTTTTAGATAAACAGGTATCAGGACGAGAGGCTGCTATAAAGTTCGGGGTACCAAGAAGCACCATTCAGTTCAAAATAAAAAATCCTGAAACAAAGTTTAAATCTGGGCCTGATCTAGTGCTAACAAACTGTGAAGAAAAGGCACTATGTTAATTCATCATAGAATTGGCTGAGCACGGATTTCCGAGAAAAAAAGACGACATACTTTCTTAAAAAAAAAACCAAGACCAAATTCATTTCAAGACGATAAACCAGGACATGCGTGGTTCAAAGCGTTTATGAATCGTAATCCTATCATATCACTTCGAACTTCTGAAGGAGTAACCAATGCAAGCGCGTGCGTATCAGAAAAAGATTTTTGCAAATGGTTTCGAGAAATCAATGAGTACATTGATAATGCTGACGAGACTGGGTTCAATGTTTTTCCTAAAACTGGCAAAGTTTAGCAGAAAAAGGAACCAAAAACGTGTATCAGGTAGAGAAAGGTTCAGCCAAAGAAAATATTAGTGTCATGTTCACTTTTTCAGCAGCTGGGCAGACTTGTAAGCCAATGATAATATACCCGTACACGAGAATCCCGGACAAAGTAAGTTTGAGCGTACCACGTTGGTGGGGAATCGGTCCAAGCGAAAAGGGCTGGATGACAGCTACAATATTCCAAGATTACATAGAACAACTTTTGCATCCGCAACTCGTGGTTGGTGGAGTTCTTTGTCCAATTATATTGTTTGTCGATGGCCACAAGAGGCATCTGACAATTGAGGTTGCTGAGGTTTACCGCAATCTGCAGATACATTTGATCGCGCTTTATCCAAATGCTATACGGATTTTACAACCAGCTGATGTTGTTGCATTTCGACTGATCAAAGAAGGCTGGAAAAAAGGGTTAGGTGGTTTGCGGAAAATAATTATTGCGCAAGTTTAAACAAAGAATCCTTCGCACCTTTGCTGAAAACCGTTGTAGACGAAACTGATAAACCTTCCACGCTTGTCAATGGTTTCCGTGTTACTAGCCTTTGTCCCTTCGAAGCAAATAATGTAGACTACAGCAAATGTATTGCATATTCCAACGAGAATCAGCAACACCATGCTATACCCGGAATAGAAACCCACGGAGAAACAAGCTTGTGCGTACTAACTAAGGCACTAACTTACCAAGATTTTTGTCATATTGTAGGTGACACAATTGTAAAAAAATGCGAAACAGCCATTTAACTTAGGCTGCAAGACTCCTACGAAAACTTTAATGCAATCTACAGACTATGGATGTAATTTAATGCATTTACTGATTGTTCGATTCCAAATCGATATTCGATCGATGGTTTCTGAAGGGTCATTTTAATTTGACGTTAGCTGTCAATCTGGCAGTTTTGACAACTGACAGACGAAAGCCCTCGCAATGTAAACGCGTTTTGATTAGGGTGTTGAAATTAAATCGCAGGGCATCTGGAATGTATTCGGGATTCCCTCAGGATTGTTAATATAGCTGAGTGTGCCGTTGTCTCTCGAACCAGATAAAGTTCGGATTTTCGTGCCCGATTTGTATTTACCAGTAGAAACATAACCTGTGTTGGACACTGTGCTCATCACGATGGCCCGCCAGTCATACCTGGTTGGCTGAAGAACCTGTCTACCAAGAAGAGCCTAGGGTGCACCCGGGCCTTGCAGAGAGACAGGAGGTTGACGGGACCGAAGCACAGACCAGGTTAGATCTACCCCACATAACTTCAGCTCGGTGAATCGCCGACGTTCATCACTTCTTGGCACCTGATCGTCACGCTACCTCGTAGCTCATGGGCCCCTACGAGGTCATTAGGTGCTGAGAAACCTGAACACTGATGAAGACAAAATGAAAACTGCCTCGACAAATCAGGATATTCAATTTGAAACCGATGATGGGCCTGCTGATCTAACATTGATGAGAAACAATAATGATACACCTAGCTGCTTTCTTGATGAATGTACTGGTGACCTAATAATAGCTGAAAATGATGCGGAAAATATTGAACTGGGTGGTCAGAGTACAAAACCTAGTATTGGAAGTAAATTTCACGCTGAAACAAACAAAAATGTTGAAAATAAGAGTAATCTTGAAAAAAATAAAGTAGAATTGGCGTTTACAGATTACATGAGAGGTGGTATATTTGAAGAATTCATTGATGAAGAAAGAAAATTCGAAGAAAAAAAAAGTAAAAATTTCAGCATAGAACAAGAAAAGACAATGCAAGAGAATACCTTAAATATCGACCCTGAAGAAATCACATCAAATACAAAAATACGATGTTGTTCAACTGAAGCGGAAACCCCTAATCCTAGTTTGTCACGGCACATTGATCCTTCTCGACAAATAAGGGTAATTTCAAACGAGCCATTCACGAACTACTTACAAAATAAGATTAGGCCTATAGCATCTAAAAGACAAGGCAAAAGACAAACAGAAAGGTTACCTTTTGCTTTAACATCAGTTTCCTACATAGAAATAATAAAAGCAAACCAACTCAAAAAAACAAGAAGAAGAAGCTGCTAAAGAAAGGAGAAAGAGATTACGCGAAGAAAAGAAAATACATAGAGAGCAAGCAGCAAAGAAACAAAAACAAAACTGTAATAAGAAACAGGAAAATAAGAAAATAGGAACTGTTGTGAATCCAACACTGTCAAAAAGTCCTACCAAGAAAAAGTGTAAACTAAATGAACCTATATGCTGTGACGTTCGTTTGAGCCCGATTACTAGAAAAATAGTTAATTGCAGTTAATGTCTAAGGCATTTTCATCTAAACTGTATTCCATCGTCTCACAGGATGCATATTCCAGAAGATAATGATGATGATGCATTTTTGTGTCACTTTTGCTACAGAGAAAGTAATTCTGACTTTTCCGATAGTGATGACAATGAAGATGAAGATGAGTTATTTTCTTCTTTTCTTCAAGATTCAAAAACACGGAGATATTAGACTTCTAATAGTCACATCGATCTCCTGTAGAGTAGGTATATTTATAAAATGTTGATTCTATGTTTAAGGCAGGTACCTACTAATGTCAATAATACTAATAATGTAATATTCCTATGATTTTTTGATCTCTTTAGTGTTTTAACAAAATACACATTAAATGTTGGTTATGTGTATTTTTAAGGCAGCTATTAATGTCTAAAGTTCCTAATAGTATTCCTCTGATTCCTAGATCTCTTTAGTGTTTAAATAACTAATAATCTGCTGTAGCCAGTAACTAGACAGCTGGTGGCCAGTTACTATTTTTTTTTGCCTGTCACTACAAAAATGTGTTATTTTTCTTTCAAATTATAAAAATGTATCAAAAATATTGTTTTATTTAATTCAATGGCCTTAATAACGACAGAAGAAGATTTGCTTTATTCGTAGGTATATATTTTCTTTTCCTATTGTCACACAATTAGCCATCACGTTTAAGCAAACTGGCCAGGAGAGCTTAAGTGGTCAGTTACTCCCCGTTTTACCCTATTCACTATAATTACTAGCCAAATTAAAAGAGGCAATATCCTAGTCAAATTTATGACCATTACCACAATTCATGACTAAGAATGAATAATAAGGTTGTAGTGTTATGCTACTTACATGCCATTTTCCAGTCTGGAATGTTATATTACCTGGATTGTAAAATTGTAAAATTTTTACAAGGTGAAACCAAATACTTACGATTAATAGAAACTTTTATTAATCATGTTTTTTACAGATTGGAGCGAATAGATACTGTCTTATATCTTATTTCGATACTTTGAAGATGAAATTTGACGCTATTTCTAAACAATTCGAATCCTTGACTCCACCTTCAACTGCAAATGACTCTCCATCACTGGACCTTCCTGCTGACCCGACGGTCATGGAACCCCCTCTTGTTTCTCAAACTTCTGTCCAGACCCATACCCCGTATTCTCCACCACCACCTCAATCTTTCCCTCCAACTAACGTCTTCAAAGATCTGAAAAGACACACCTTCAATGGTAAAAGCTGTCCAAGATACTTTCTTCAAAAACTTGAAGAATATAGCTTAGCTCGTGGCTTGTCCAAGGACTTGTTGATTTCTCAGGCGTTCGAAATTTTCACCGACAATGCCCTTCATTGGTTCAGATTTAAATATAATCAGAATCCAAACTCAACTTGGAACGAACTTTCTTCTTTAGTAATCAAAGACTTTGGTGGTTTTGATTATGATCATAAACTTCTAGAAGCGATTAGGAATCGTACTCAAGGTCGTGATGAACCTATCGTCATCTATATTTCCATCATGTCTGGAATGTTCGCTCGCCTTTCAAAAAGACTTTCTGAAACAGAACAATTGGAGATTATTTTGAGAAATATTCGCCCATGTTATTCAGTCTTCGTAGCTCTAAAAGACATGGACTCTGTCGATTCTCTTCTGGCCACTTGTCAAAACTACGAAAAGTTCCTAGACAGAGACAAACAACTTAAAGAACCAAATTTGCAACAAAGTCCTCATGTTTCTGAATTCAACTACAAGCATTCCACTTCAAGTTCAGTTGACTCTCCAAACTCTTGTAATAACTCACAACCCTCTCCTCCCTTCATGAATAAATTCACTCCACCCTACAAATACCCTTCTAGAAAAGTTAACAGTCTCTCTCAAACTGCAGCTCCCCAAGAAAGTTCGTTTTGCGTTCGCTGTCGTAAACTAGGTAATACTTTGAACAGTTGCACTCAACCACGATTCGTGATTTGTTTCAAATGTGGTCTTAAGGGTTTTAAAACTGCAGATTGCCCTACTTGTTCTCCCAAACCTAATACTAGTACAAACTAAGTGCTGACTTGAAAAGTAACTCATACTTTGATAAGGACGAGTGGACTAATTGGATCAAAACAATTCAAAACTTCTTTGCTTGCTACAAAATCTCTTCTACACTCTACTCCAAAGAACAAGATCTTAATCTTCCATTCGTTAATGTCAAAATTTATGACTTAACTTTATCTGGTTTACTAGATTCTGGCAGCTCAGTAACTATTCTGGGTAATAATTCTCATTTGGAAATTCTTAAACTGGGCTGCAAACTTTTCAAGTCGGATCTTATTACTGTCTCTACTGCTAATAATCAAAAAATTAATTCCTTGGGTTATTTTAACTTACCTGTTCATTTCAATAACGAAACTCACTTGATTAAAGCTTATGTTTTCCCTGAAATATTTCCTTCTCTAATACTAGGTATTGACTTTTGGAGAAAATTTATTCTTCTACCTAGTGTTTTAGCTTCTCTTAACTTTACAGATCCTAAATGCTTTGCTATCGACACTAAAGATATTAAAGTTTTACCTTATGAGCATTTAACTCCTAATCAAAAGAACATCGCTAATGACATCATCCAACGCTTCAAGACAATCTCTTTTGAAGAAAAAGGTGTTCTGGGAAACACACACTTAATCACCCACAAGATTGACACTGGTGATTCTCTTCCGATCAAACAAAGATGTTACAGACTGTCTCCTGAAAAACAAAAGGCTTTAATTAATGAAGTTGACAAGATGCTGGGATGGAACGTCATTGAACAATGGGAAAGTCCTTGGTTATCTCCAGTCCTCATCACTCCAAAGAAGAATGGTGAATGGCGTTTCTGCGTAGATAGCAGGAAGCTTAATTCAGTTACACGTCGTGATGCTTATAGTCTGCCTCTAATAAGCGAAATTTTGGACAACCTGAGAAATGCCAAACACTTATCAAGCATCGACATTGCGAAAGCATTTTGGGAGATTCCCTTGAATCCTGCTGATAAAGATAAGACAGCATTTTATGTTCCTGGCAGAGGTATGTTCAGATTCAAAGTAATGCTTTTTGGTCTCATTAACTCACCTGCAACTCAACAAAGATTAATGGATACGCTATTTACTCCTGAATTTGAGAACAAGGTATTTTGCTATCTGGATGACATCGTTATTATTAGCGAGACTTTTGATGAGCACATATCGCTTCTCATGAAAGTTCTTGAAAAACTTTCATATGCTAATCTGACTATTAACTTTGAAAAGAGTCAATTCTTCAGGAAATAACTGAAATACCTTGGTTTTCTAGTGGACGAGTATGGTCTACGTGCTGATCCAGATAAAATAAAAGCTATTCTAGAATATCCTGTACCTACTTGCAGAAAAGAGGTTCGAAGATTCATAGGCACCTGCAGCTGGTTTAGAAGATTCATTCCAAACTTCAGCACTATTGCCTCTCCACTCAACCAACTAACCTGTTCCGGGAAGAACGCTCCTAAATTTTTATGGAATTCCAAGGCTGCAGCTGCTTTCGAGAAACTTAAAGAAACTTTGGTAACTGCTCCTGTCCTTGCTTGCCCTAACTTCGAACTACCCTTCTCTGTACATTGTGATGCATCAAATTATGGCATAGGAGCAATGCTTACTCAACATCAAGATGACAAAGAAGTCGTGATTGCTTACATGAGTAAAGCACTAAACAAAAATCAACAAAATTGGCTGTAACTGCGCTAGAACATTGGCGATGTTACCTAGACAATGGTAAAGAATTTACAATATATACTGACCACGCTGCACTTAAATGGTTTCAGAACTTATCGAATCCATCTGGAAGACTTGCTCGCTGGACTCTACGCTTATCATGCTTTAATTTTGTCCTGAAACATAAAAAAGGAAAGGATAACGTTGTTCCTGATTTATTATCAAGAGATAAGAATAAAGAACGTCCTGATACACGAGAAACTTCACCTCAAGGCGTACATCCTATTACGATTGAAGAACCACTTGATCGTGAACTTGAGCACTACAACAAGATTTTTCTCGGATGCTCCAACAACCCAGGCGCATATCCCAACTACACTATCAGGGATAACAAACTTTACCGCTGCATCCATTCTCCCGATCGTCTAAACGATGACTTTATTTGGAAAGAAGTTCCACTGCCGCAAGATAGACATGCACTTATTGAAGTTAGCCATGGTTCCCCTTCAGAACTCCACCTTGGTATCTTCAAGACATTCAAGAAAATATCTTTAAAATACTATTGGCCTGGTATGTTTAAGGACATTGCCAATTTAATCTCGACTTGTAAAACCTGCTTAACCTACAAACACCCTAATCATTCTCCCTATGGTCTTATGGGTAAACCTAAACTTTGCTCCAGACCTTTTCAAGCTATATCTCATGTGTCCATTGCCTATGACCCGGAGAAGAAATCAGTATATTCTGGTAATTAACTGCAATTTTACTAAATATGCTATGATTTTTCCCCTTAAACGTGCTACTTCAGCTAATATCATTAATGTCTTAGAAAATTCAGTGTTTCTAGTTCATGGCATTCCCCAAACTATTATAATGGACAACGCTGTTCAATTTCAGTCGCGAGAATTCCACTCATTCTTAAATTCTTATAACGTTCCTTGTATTTTTCACACAGCTTTATATTGTCCTCAGGTTAATCCTACAGAGAAATTTAATAGCACGATTATTACAGCTCTAGCATCCCTAGTGGGAGACGATCATAGATCCTGGGACAACCATCTTACTAAGATTCAATTCGCAATGAACAGCGCTACAAACGTTGCTACTGGCTTTACTCCAAACTTTTTAGTCTTTGGTAGGGAAACAATACCTTGTGGTTCCGTCTATACTCCAACTCAGAATCTCGAGGAATTGATATTTATGCCTCGTGATATTTAAGCGTCTAATGCTGGTCTCCTCTCATCTATCTTTCACAGAGTTCAAACTAAACTTCACATAGCTCACGCTAAAAATAGCGCTCGCTATGATCATCGCCGGTCTTTTAAAGAATTTAATGTGGGAGATACTGTTTGGCGTAAAAACCATGTTTTAAGCAATGCTGGCGCATACTTTAATGCTAAACTGGCCCCTAAATTCATTAAGTGTAAAATAATAACCAAACTTTCACCATTGGTATACATTCTCGAAGACCCTAACGGAGTTAGAGGCAAGTGGCACATTAAAGACATAAAATCTTAAATTTTCTTAACTTCTATTAACTGTTAATTTGTATATATGTATAAATATCATCATCATTTTCACCTTATTATTTTCTTCCTTTAATCCAGTGTTGTTCAACACATTTTACATTAGAACCTCTAATTTTCGTTGGTTAGTCTTCACCTTTTTTTTTTTAATCTTTATTTCAGACACATCTCGTTGGCGATGTTGCTGATCTCTGGCTTTGAGCCCTACCGCTCTGGCCGTTCTTAATATTTTCTTAAGTCAAAGCGACTAAAGCTACCTTAGGATTTAATTGTTTCTCTTTACCTCTACTTATTTTTTTTTCCACGCAGGAGCGGATGACAACTCCTTAAGTAAGCCTGAATGTCCTTTCGAAAACACACTTTTAGAGTGGTAGTCATTGAATGTGAACTCCACCCTTACCTGAATGAAGATGATGAATGTAAGAGATGTTATAACTGATTTTGCCAGGTGATGTCTGTTTCTGCAAAGCTGTGTTTTTATGGTTTATTTAAAAAAATGTACATATCAAAATTTTTGCTGAGTCAAAAAAATTTCCAGGGTCGGGGGGAAAATGTAGTGTTATGCTACTTACATGCAATTTTCCAGTCTGCGTTGATGGGCTGCATTCATCTCATATATCTCTGGATATTTCGTATCACCTTTATTTTCATAGGACCCTGTAACGTTTTAAACCATAAGAACACAATAACAAATCATTTTCACTTCGTATTTTCACACTACCAGCACTTCTAAATCAATGTCGAAGGGGTTTACCTTTGGTGACCTTGTATTTGGCTTTCTCCGAAACTCTGCAATCTCGGGCTTCGTGCGCGCTGGTGCGCTACCTTTTTATCTATCGCTGTTATGTAATTTTGGCTATGTGATCTTGTTGTTTTCTCTATTACGAGCCTGAAACCAAAATCTGACATATTGCGATGTTGTTGTTTATCTGGTTGTAATGACAATGTCCATTCAAACTCGTTAGCGGTCTGATATGTTTACTTCAATACTTTTACAAAAATACTTTTTCCCTCTTGGCCATTCACAAAAATTGCTTTTAATTTAAATAATTTTTAGAACTCTCCAAAAAGGGTATAAGAGCGGAACATTTCTGAAATTCGGCAGTCTCATTTCAGCTTTTGAACAAGAAGCATCACCTAAAGGCCTTATCCCGGGGCCGCACTGCCCCGGGATCCTGCGAGCCTCTGTTGCTACGACTCCTGCCTACTGCTGCCTACTTATTGTGTGGCCTGCCTCTACTGAACGGCTCGCCAGACGGTTGCTACGCCTCCTGCCTACTGTTGCCCACCGTGTTGCCTGCCTCTACTGACCGGCTCGCCAGACGGCTGGTACTTCACCTGCCTACTGCCTCTACTGGAGAAAGGCTGCTATGCCTCCTGCCTACTGCAGCTACTTACCGTGTTGCCTGCCTCTACTGACCGGTTCGCCAGATGGCTGCTACTTCTTCTGCCTCCTACTCTCCGTGTCCTCCGCTTCCTTTTTTTTATTTCGATACCTGTATTTTTTTAAAAACCTGTCTCACCTCATTCATCCTCATCTTCCTTTCATTTTTATAAAAATAGTCACTGTATATACGCATAATAAACTATCATTTCTAAATTTTATCCTGGTTGTTGTTTCTTGTTAGGTTCTGTTTAGGTTCTTGTCGCTACACGACAAGGTTTCTATATATATTAGCCATATTTATACTATGACTTATCTATATCCAGAACTTGTTCTCCAGAAGATTACGTTGAAATAATGACCCAACCAGATAAGCATTTAACTTTTTTGTCTCAAAAACATCAGGAGCATAGCGGTAGTTTTTCAGACTTCTTAGCGTAAAATAAAAATAGTTTGAATATCCGCTGCTTTCCCCACTACAAGATACCATAGGATACACTATGAAAGTAACTAAAATATATTAGCCTAGATGTAGCCACATCCATCATTTGTCTGATGTTCCTAACAGCGTAATTAATCTACCAGCTAATTTATCTATGTGGGGTCTCCACTGCAATTTGATGTCAATGGTTATTCCAAGAAACTTTGTATCATTTCCTAATTCTAACTTGTTGCTCTCTAACAATTTACTGGTCTCAAATTGCCTGACATTTGGAAGTGAGAATTTAATACACTTAGTTTTACCAGCGTTTAACAATAAATTATTAATTGTGAACGAATTCAAGGTTTAAGACAATACACCTTTAAAATCGTCAAAATCTTCTCTTTATTTTTCAATTTGAAGACCAGTGAAGTATCATCAGCAAACAACACAATGTCAGTCAATTTCTCCACCATGAAAGGCTTAAACGCCGTTGATTTCTGCCTTTTGAATTCTATTGCTTATGTATGATGTTAGTAGTAGATCCACCGCTTTATTTCTAACTCCGCAATAACTTAATTTCATGAGTAGCGTATCATGATCAACACAATCAAATGCCTTGGACAGATCGCAAAAAAACTTCTATGGCATCCTGTGCGGCCTCCCATGCTGAATAAATATAAGTTATAAGGATCATAACTGCATCCGCAGTCGATTTACCACTAGTGAAACCGTATTGTTTGGCGTGGAGTTGTTTAGTAAGGTTGAAGTATAAGAGATTGAGATTTTCATGATAATTTCATGAGTAGCGTATCATGATCAACACAATCAAATGCCTTCGACAGATCGCAAAAAAACTTCTATGGCATCCTGTGCGGCCTCCCATGCTGAATAATTATGAGTTATAAGGATCATAACTGCATCCGCAGTCGATTTACTACTAGTAAAACCGTATTGTTTGGCGTGGAGTTGTTTAGTAAGGTTGAAGTATAAGAGATTGAGGCTTTCATGATAATTTCATGAGTAGCGTATCATGATCAACACAATCAAATGCCTTCGACAGATTGCAAAAAATCTTCTATGGCATCCTGTGCGGCCTCCCATGCTGAATAATTATGAGTTATAAGGATCATAACTGCATCCGCAGTCGATTTACCACTAGTGAAACCGTATTGTTTGGCGTGGAGTTGTTTAGTAAGGATTTTACTCAGTGCTGGAAGATGAACATATATTGGTCTGAAATTTTTAAGGATATTACCTAGTATAATATTCAATATATGAAAAAAAAACAGTATCCAAAGAAGCCATCTCAATTCTTCTTCTCGCGATATCAAAAACATGGTTGAACTATGTACTTGAAGATTATAGAAGAACTAACATACAAAAAAACTGGTGAAAAGCGCCTATACACCGGATATTCCACAATAATATTTATTTCGGTTACGTTAAGACTCCACGTGTCCCCTGACCTTACTATATAGAGTCTCACAGAAAGTTATAGACTTCATGATAAGTAATTATTGCGGTACTGTAGATTTTCAGGTAGGCGCCCATATAATTAGGAAGGTATATAGACATAGGTAATAACTTTTGTTTAGATTTTGAAATTGATCCAGTAAATTGTGACGATCCACAGGTAAAGGTACCTATTGTGGTCGGTGTGGAGTTATGCAAACCCCGATAATCTGCATACTGATAAGCTGTCGGCAGTTCAAAAGATTAGTCTCCTAAGTTGTGTATATATATCTGGAGATAAAAGACTTTGACAGTTTTGACGAAAATCATAAAAAGCGGTCAAGCGCGGGTCGGACTCGCACACGAAAGGTTCCGTATCATCGTACAAGAAAACTTAAGCACTCAAAATAATAAAACAAAAATATAAAGTTTAATATTTTGCCTGAACGTGGATTCGACCGCAAGAGTTAATAATTGCGCGACCGATATCAAATTAATTCCTTCACCACAACCATGTGATAAGCCGCGAAATCTAGGATCATATTCAAATCATGGTAGGATTTGTTATATCGCAGGATACCAACCCTTTTTAACAAAACACGTTTACTGTATGGGCACCCCATTTGATTTATAAAATCTCGTGTAGTTCATTATTTGTTGCTGTAGCGGCAACAACAAATACACATTCTGCGAAAATGTGATCTCTCTATCTATTATCGTTCATTAGATACAGTTCGCTGAGACGGAAGGATGCACGGGAAGACGGACTGAACGACAGCGGTGGCTTACTAATAGGGTCCTGTTTGGCACCCTTCGGGTACGGTTCCCTAGAAATAAAAAACAGGTTATCATTATAACTTTAGAAACCAAGTGTTTTCTCTATTAATGTGGATCATGGTGGAAATCATGGTGGAGAAATTAACTGACATAGTGTTGTTTGCTGATGATACTTCAATGGTCTTCAAAATTGAAAGACAAAAAGGAGATTTTGATGATGTTAATGGTGTATTGTCTTTTACCTTGAATTGGTTCACAGTTAATAATTTATTGTTAAACGCTGGTAAAACCAAGTGTATCAAATTCTCACTTCCAAATGTCAGGCAAGTTGAGACCAGTTTGGTGTTAGACAACAGCACGTTAGAATTGGTAAATGATACGAAGTTTCTTGGAATAACCATTGATAGCAAATTGCAGTGGGGACCCCACATAGATAAATTGGCTGGTAAATTAAGTTCTGCGGCTTACGCTGTTAGGAACATCAGACAAAGCACGGATGTGGCTACATCTAGGCTAGTATATTTTAGTTTCTTTCATAGTGTGATGTCCTATGGTATCTTGTTGTGGGGGAAAGCAGCGGATATTCAAACTATTTTTATTTTACAGAAAAGAGCTATTCGAGCAATTTATAATTTAAAACGAACAGACTCCTTAAGAGAGCTTTTTAAAGAAATTGACATACTAACAGTAGCTAGTCAATTTATTTTCGAAAATATAATGTATGTACGCAAGAACCTTACAACATTTTCCAAACTTAGCGACAGCTGTAATGTTAACCTAAGAAATAATCACAAACTATGTGCGCCCCGTTTTAGACTCGCGAAGGTTAGCAATTCTTTCAAGGGGTCTACTACAATAAGATACCTCTGGAGATTTTGAAATTGCCATTTGAGCAATTTAAAAAGCATGTTAAAGCGACTTTGTCGAAAAAGGGATATTACAATGTTCAAGATTACTTAAATGACAGGACTGTATGGGGTTAATCTGGCTCAACACAGACCTTGCTGTTAATAATTTTGTAATTATTTATTCCTGCTTATTAATCATAACAATTACATTTTTCATATTTGTATTAGTTAAGCACAACCTATTTTTAAAAGAGATCTAAAAATAAATCTGTGGGAGTTTCTACGCCCTTCTTCTCCCACAGTAGTCCAATGTAGAGAAGAGGCAAAAAATGACGTTTGCTAAGTATATGTAAATATCTACAGTAATAAAGTACTTTGACTATTGACTATTGACTATAATGGTTTTTTGACACATCACCCTACACTTTTGACATCTGCAATGAAGTATATGTCAATTGTTCAATAAAGGATTGGACAAGTATAACACATTATGACCACAATATAATAAAAAAATGTTACATATTTTAGTCTGAGCTTAAGCGAAGCAAATAAAAAAATATTGGAAATATGGTACCTAAGCTAAGTAACCTAAGGTGTCATGTTTGTGAGATGAGTGGAATTACAGAATTAATGTTCTCAAATATTTATCTTTAATTCCAATTATATCGCTGACGTGACCACTTGGGTTAAATATGGCAACACATATATTGCTTAACAATTTAGGTTTTGAATATCTAACCACTTTACCCTAAAAACGGCAAGGAACCCCAAAAAAAGAAACGTGAAGCATAAAGCGAATGTCTAAAATAGTCTTAAATACCCTCATCGCAACTAAATAAGTGTGTATATGTAATAAAGTGATGCGGGAACTTTAAAATGTCAACGCGAGCCAAAAATACTAATAGCTCACCAATTTAAGTACCCCTATTAACGCGCTAATGTGTTCCATATAAAATGCAACGCTTGCAATAAAGTATAGGCATAGACTAAAACTAAACTATTTCGCGTCAAATATACTAATGTTTGCGGCTGACTACAGTTTTACAGAACCGAATTGGTTGAAATAGATCTCTTGTCCGAATACTAAAGTTAGGTTGTGTTAGCTCACAAATTTATAATACAACCTGGAGCCGAGCGAAGCGAAGCGGAGCGAGGCGACCCTATGTTCGTACCAGGAAGTCTGCAAAATACCAAGAAAATGTGCACATTAACGTGTTCTGCATTCTAACGGTAAAATACGGGCTGCATACATACATTGTAAGTTAGGTAAAATCTTTAAATAAAAAGAGCACTCTTTTAATATAGACAAGCTGCTGCTTTAATCAGGCAAACTTAACTTTTTTTTGAGGAAACTAATATTTTTTTTAGAATCAAATATTTTTAGAAGCAAAAAACAGTTTTATTTAAATATTAAATAACATTTCAGAATAAATTGGGGATCCAATTTGAGAAACATTTACTAATTCTGAGACACAAATATTATTTATGTGTAAGTGGTGTCAAATCCTTTATTTCACCGACTTACATTTAATTATATGGGTAAAGTATTGGTATAAAATTGGGTTTACAACTTTGGTGAGCATTTAGTATTTTTGGGATGAACATGTATTTTTTTGCATGTCACTTTTTAGTCAATTTGATAAGCAGTTAAATACTAACCGTAAAATATTACCAAACTTTTGATGTTTGTTTAAGTGTCCTCTATCTGCATGGATATACAAATATACAATAATATGGCTTTGCAAAACACCTGCTCTGAAAGTATCTCATTGAAATTGTGATTGAATATTGCTGACACAAGTAGTCGATAAGGATTTTATTCGAAAGTGCATTTCCAAGCAATTATAGCTTCTAAGCTCTGATTGATGTCGACATTATCTTGTAAATTCCTACTCTTCCCAAGTTCTGTTAATTCAATGCTTTTTGCATTAGGTATTGTATGACCTTACAATGGTCCTTATAATCCGTATTGTAGAAACGATACAAAGAAGACTGAAAAGGTGAAGAGGCTCTATTTATATCGGACTACCCACATGTGACAAATTCTTTGTGGTTATAAAAATGTCCTCGTAATGACCGTGGTGATTATATCGATATTTTCCTTC
The DNA here is from genome assembly GCA_949825045.1 of Argyresthia goedartella. Lineage (NCBI taxonomy): Eukaryota > Metazoa > Arthropoda > Insecta > Lepidoptera > Argyresthiidae > Argyresthia > Argyresthia goedartella. The sequence continues at coordinate 24,040,001 of OX463812.1, read as the reverse complement.
ATACTTTTAGTTATGTATGATGAAAATAAACCGTAAATCTCGCTTAATAATTTTAAATTCAACCTTTGCATGTTATTATTAGTAGATCCAACGCGGTGAATCTTATAAGTTGTAGGTAAGCGATTTTTTAATTTATTGCTTACAACAAACTATTAAATTATTAAAAATCTATTTTTCTGATATTTGTTCCTTAAATACATACTTATACTATTGGGAGCAAGAATACACTTGTAAACTGACTGTATTGCCTAACTATTATCCATGCAACCTTCTTAAAAATATAAGATTATAGTGAAAATGTTACTGAAAAAGGTAAAATTCTGAGTCTCCCATGGGTACTCGGCGATATTCCTTGTGAAATTATTTTAAACAAAAAGTAAACCCCTCATTATTCTAAGAGTAAACGTTCAAAAATCGACTTCAAATAAACCCTATTTGATTAGCAAGCCGGCAATCGTATCCCAACCCATGAAATTCCTAGAATTTAGTTGTTTCTATGGCCATCTAAGTCTTCATCATCAGTTTCATATAAACGACAGGTAGCTGTGTCGCTATCTTTGGTTTTTTGTATTACAGCCAAGAATTTGGCTGTAATACAAAAAAAGCTTCTATTGAGCATAGACAAAGGATATTGGGAGACATTCCAAGTAATTTAAATGTATTCATAAAACAATAGAGGAAATCTTTACCATACCATGAGTCACTAAATATATCAAGAAGCATCTCCTATGCAGCAGTCGGTCAAGAAAAACCTTATTTTAATAGAAAGGATAATCTAATTGTTGAGCAGGGTCATAAATAACTGTTTACCAAACTCCACTTTTAATGATGTTATGCAAAAACTAACAAAGACACTCGGTCAAACTTACTACTCATGTTTGGAAATAAGGGTGAGGTAAACAAATGGGATCTAATTAAACACTTTGCTCCTTCAATGTATATGTTTATGTTTATGTTAATTAAATGGTTATGTACTATTCCCATACAGTAAAAGTTTGCCAAAAGCTGAAAATGATCTTAGATATAAGCTAAACATGGCATTACATACAATGTCATATAATAATAGATTGATACAATACAATTTAAATCAGTTAAAGATTCGGCTTTTCTCGGATATCATCGCCTAAATCCGGAGACGGAAATGACTCGAAATACATTACCGCGATTTCTTTTAGGTAGCATTCAATTTGAAGTACCATAAACGAAATGTATAGCACCTGCCAAGATGACATTACTAACAGGTAGACCTAAGAAATTTATTATGCAGAAGCGACATGAATTTCAACATTAATAACATATTTAACATCTATACATGGGACCATCTCAGAAGTATACCCTATCAAATACAAAAAGAATTTAGTAAATCGGTTCTCGTGTCATCTAGAAATCTTATAACATACACACAAAAACACATTCACGTCGAATTGATAACCTCCTCCTCCTCCTCCTCCTCCTTACTATTACTATCTGAATCATTTACATTAATTATAAAACGCTCGCTCAACACATCTAATTTCTCTTCTTCCGTTAACACATCTTCACACTTTATTGCATGATTACAGACTTTTATCCATTCTTCGGGTCCAAACATTTAAATTTTTTCCATAAGCAGTTTTTTCACTGACGTTTTATTCATTTCAACATTTTTGGAGGCGACATAGCCTTTTAACTGTGCCCATATATTTTCTATGGGATTAAAGTCTGGGTGATATGGAGACAGTCGTATTGCTGTATATCCATTTTCAGCCAAAACTTTATCCACTTCAAAAACGCTGAAGTGTTCTTTGTGGCGTTGTATTACGCTATACAGTTCCGGTTTTTTGTTATAAGATGAAAAAGGAATATCGTGTCTTGTTAACCACTCGATCATGTCCGCCTTTCGAGTATTGCTATTAGGTGGCCTTTCAACAAATTTGTTGTGGAAAGAAGCGTTTTCTATAACAACAACGCTATTATCGAGTAAATTAGGCATTCGTTGTGTTCTTAACCACTTCTCATACTTCTCAGCATTCATTTCCTTGTGGTAATCGCCATCGGGACCCGCGGACTGATCTAGTAAAAGAGCTCCAGGTACAAAGCCTTTTTCATTACCAGCGTGAACAATAATAAATCTTTCACCCTTTGATATAGGTTGCTTCAGATTGTTATTGGCTGCGTCCGTCCAGCTTTTGGCTTTAGTGTGCGTTGTATGAATATATGATTCATCAGTATAAACAATATTTTTACCAGTAGCCCTTAATTGTCGGATTACTCTCAAATATTTTATTCTTTTTAAAGGGATGTCATGTTTTTCCATTAAAATGCTCCTGTTATTGTCGGTTTTTCTAAATCTGAATCCCATGTCTCGGATTATATTTCGCAGAGATGAAAGAGCCTTTCAATCCCATTTCCTCTTTTAGTTTTTTGTGTAGTGATCGCAACGTAGGAAGCTCTTTAAATCTTTCATGAAAGCTCTTTAAATCATTCTTCGTATCACGCAATAATCAAAATCCATTTTAAACGATATTTTTTGCCGGGCACATCTTTTGATTCTTTAGGTGACTGATCTGAGAGCTTGTCGTTTTCCTTCAAAAATTTTAACACGCTGCTTTTCGAAAATCCGGTTGCTTCACAAACACTGTCCAAAATTTTTTGGTGATATTTACTTTCTTCTTTTTTAAATAAATTAGCTTCTTTTCTAAAATAGTTATATTCATTATTTACAATTTCACGAGATTAAGCAACAATTTTTTTCCACGCTTTAAATTTGTTGAAGCCTTGATACATAACTAAGGTTAGTTAATTTTGATAAAATTTGATAGAATCGAATATTTTCACGAATGAAATTAGCGTTCATAAACATAAATGTATCATAAACATCACACTGTTTTTATTGACACTAAGAAGGCGGACTGTCAAAATAGTCAATTATTTTTCTTATTTCAATATAAAGGTTGTGTTAGTTTCTTGTATTGTGTTCAATAAAACAAAGAGTAATATAATTAAAGGTCATATCTGTAAATTGATAACTCTATGTGAGAGATGAGGGATTCACGACAATTTCCGAGGTTGGCCGAATCGTTAACTGATTTTAATCACATCTGATTGACTTTAAAAATTACGTTAGTGATAATGTTTATTTGACCAAAGGTAGTTACTGCCTTTCAGATTTTTACAAACGACAGGTATTTTTTTAGTATTACAGCCAAGAATTTGGCTAACCTGACTGCTTCTATTGAGCTCAGGCAAGGGATATTGGAAGACATTCCAAGTAATTTAATTTATTCATAAGTCAATAGAGGAAATCTCTAGCATACATAAGCCAATAAATATATCAAGCAAGCATAGGAGATCAAAAATGTGTAATATCTTGTCTGAGTAAAAAAAGTCAAAAAAGTGTAATAATAAAACAAAATTAAATAATATTCCAACAAAGGGTAAGAATAACCACCCCACTTAGATTTTACCCATCAAAACATGCAGGGACCTGGCAAAGATCTTGTATTAGAATAATTTGTTAATAAATCTGACATCGATGTTATTTGTATTAAAGAACACTGGTCAAAGGAAAATATGATGTGTTTTAATATAAATAATTCCAAAATAGTAAGTTGTTACAATAGAAAGACTGTTGTTAGAGGTGTTTCTTTAAAATCTTGGTAAAATATTGAAGTGTGCGGACATAGCGACATAGAGATGTATCATTGTGTGTGTGACTCCTTATTTGTAAGACTATATAAGATTATACTGCGGATAATTAGAGGCTCTGCTATCCAAACTTCAGTACAATAAACGGTCTTACTCTTTGCAGGAAAAAATTGGGATGAAGTTTTTGAAAGTGCTCAAACAGGTTTCAATCTTGTCTCCTCTTGGTTACATGAAAATATGTTGACGGTGAACACTGAAAAAACTAAATATTTAACTTTCTCGATCACTGCCTCAACACAACCAAACATTGAATACAAATTATATGCTCATACATGCAATATTTTATAAAATAATGTATACTCATGTAGAGTGCTAGAAAGGATTTCTAATATCAAATATCTAGGTATAGTACTGGACAATAACCTAAAATTTCAAAACTATATTCAGAGTCTCAGCACTAAAATTAGAAAATTTATATATATTTTTAAACATCTTCGACATGTAGCAGAGCCATTCCTTATGAAACGCATCTATGTGGCTTTAGCCGAATCTCTCATACGCTACTGTATCTCTAGCTGGGGCGGTGCCCATAAGACTACACTTTTACGCGTCGAAAGAGCCCAGCGTGCTGTGTTGAAGGTTTGCACATTCAAACCGTACCTTTTCCCTACAACAGAACTCTACAATTATTGTGATGTTCTGACTGTCAGACAGATATTCATTCAGATCACTATATACTTGACAACATAATATACTCTCATCAAGTAATTCTAACAACTATACAATAAATTCAAAAAGACGAAAAGATAAAGTATGCCCACTTATAAAAGTTCGTACTAATTTTATGCAAAGGTTTTTCAAGTTTCTGGGACCCTTTTTAGGGTTCGTTACCCGAAGGGTTCCAAACGGGACCCTATTACTAAGACTTCGCTGTCCGTCCGTCCGTCCGTCCGTCCGTCTGTCACCAGGCTGTATCTCAAGAACCTAGCTAGCTAGAGAGTTGAAATTTTCACAGATTATGTATTTCTGTTGCCGCTATAACAACAAATATCATGAAAGTATCAAAAGAAAGAAAGTAGTATATCATCAAGTATCATGAAAGTATTGAAACATATTTATGTGCAATGTATTTATTTATTTCCACATCTTTAAACACTTGTAAGTATATATCTATTTCTGACACTTTTTATTATTATTCTTTTCATTCACATTCACATTCGGATGTAACTGCTGAGTCTCTGCGTCTCCTAGGTGAGGGCTGAAAACCAGTGCTGCTCTTAACGAGCAATAAACACTGAGCTTTGACCTTTTCGCGTCAATGCAGCGCGCCTACATACCGACCTATATTCTTCTTTTTGTTTTATTGTTTTAGTAATAATGTTATGAGTTTTTTTTTTCATAACTTTGCTTTCATTTAAGTTATTTTATAGTTGCACCTCCGTATCACTTTTAATTTGTATGTGTGCTGCTTTGATGCAATAAACGTTTATCTATCTATCTATCTAACAAATACTAAAAAACAGGATAAAATAAATATTTAAGGGGGCTCCCATATAACAATACCACATACAAACCTATGGATGCACCTGGTTACATGGAGTGTGAAAGTAACCGCACAAATAACTTTGTAAACAATATTTTGCTGTGTAAAATCCAAACTATTCACTCCACACCATCGCTTCCATTGAACGGTGGTACGGAACCCTTCGTGCGCGATTTAGACTAGCTCTTGACCGTTTTTTTTCTATTATAAATTGAGTAAAGCAAGCGAAATTTACAATAAAACTAACTTTGAAATAAAAAAAACCATATACCAATGGCTGAGATCCCAATCATATGAGGATACTGAAAAATGCGTAACAATTTTATCTTAATAAAACGCACATTATTAAGCACATACGTAATAAAGTAATACTGGTAATTCCAAATATTATTTTTTAAATATGGACATACTCAATATGAGCGCCGCGCCGGCGCGCCGCCGCCGCCAGCTTCGCCCACCGCGCCGCCGCCGCCGCCATACCCGGTCGGCGCGCCGACCAACCACTCAGTTCGTTACTTACCTTACTTTACCATACGTTACTTAAGTTACTTACCTACGCCGAGCGACCCACGCGCCGCGCGCACAAAAAGAAAATGGCGACATGTCAGTGACACGGACCTGTGCCGGATCGGTGGGATCACTGATATGTGTGAATCAACCTTTATCGATAAGGCAGATTTTTATTTTGAGCAAATATTGATTGTTTTTAATGCTATGCTATGTTAAAAATGTTTATTCTAATTAAAAACGATAATTCAAATGATATAATGGCATTGAATTTTTTCCCTCATACCAGTTCATTTCAAGGTCACGCCTAATAACAAGATTTATGTTGTTTACAATTTTCAAGAATAAACGATTATTATTATTATTATTAAAGATTGGGAACTATTATTAGGTCATCCCTAATTTTGCCGAAAGCGGCCAGCCCAGACTGGACATGTCTAGTTATTTCCTTTACCTGGAACGTTGAAAGATATCTATTAATTTAAATAATTCTCACAACGTAACAGATATTATGACGTATGATGCACGTCACTGCGTTGCGGCGTCGGAGGATAGGAACTGCATGGAAACAAATATAAGAAGAACCTATAAGCTATACTCGCTGAATGGTTAACGCTACTAACGCTACTGTCTGTCAAACGTTACTATCAAACGTTACTGTCAGTCAAACGTTATATTGTGCTTCCGCACACGCGACGACGACGACGCGCCTATGATGAAACTCATATGCCCATATAAAACAGGGTTTAAAACAATTTGCATGTCACTCAAATGTAACTCTAAGGTATGGGGAGTAGCAGTCAAGTCGTCTACGCGTAGCCCCTTGTGCAGATGGCCCTAATATTGAAGATGACAGATGTATTTTCAAACTACGAACAAAAATCTACCAACTCATTTGTCATCTGAAAATAGTTTATTTATGATTTGACGATTTCTAAGATATTGTAGAGATTGTTTGTAGGAGATTTTGTCAGCTGTATGAATGTACTGCATATACATGTTAATTTGTTTTTATCAATAACTTACAAATTGTTGTTAAAAATTTAATAGATGCCAAGCTAAACTGGCATGAAAACGAAAAATGACATTTTTCCTTTTAAGGCCCTATGATATGAGAACCGCGATGTTTATGTCTGTCTAACCATCCATATTTACAAATTATAATTTGTGGGTAGTTCCATAATTATAGAACTACCCACGCCTTGAAGTCTTTGCGATGTTATTTGACAAAGTTCACTCTCAGCAGAGTGAACTGTCTTAGTCAGGACCTGATTTATTAATGTGTATATACACCTGTGTTGTGAATAACATTTCAAATTACCGTAATGTCTTACATTGTTGTCTTAATTTGCTGTGCTAATATAATTGTACAATGGTGGTTCAGTGTGTAGTGGTTCTACATGTACTCTGTTACCCTGTAATTATAATTCAGTCAGTTAAATATTAGAATTGATCTTCCACTTACACGCTTCATATATCATACAGAAAGGTCAACCCTAATGTTAAATTGACCGTGTTACATAGACAAATATCATTCCACACTACAAACACGTCATCCATATATCTATCGATCATTTTAAATTAGCAATCTAAGCATATAATTAAGGTTAAAAGGCTGTCAAACTGTAGTAATTTAGTTCCTGAGAATCTACTTTTTAATTATTTTGTTGCTGGTAAATGACACATTTCAAGTTCAGAGGCCTCGTCTCGACACCCGAATGAGTTGATATTAGTTCGTAAAAAGCTTTTAGGAATGAACTTTTAGTTAGGTGGGAACTTAAAATTAATCTTTCTTTCATGACCTTTACCAAATATTTCCTGACTTTAATTACTGAAATAAGTTCTGTTGATTTCGAAACTAACTCCACTAATGATTTATGCAGAAGTTACGGAATAAATAATAATGAAAAACTATTTTCTAAGTGCGAGTCGGACTCGCACTTAGAAAAGAGTTTCGAAGGGTTCCGTACCACCGAACAAATAAACTGGATGTTGCTTAATTAAGCCCTCCACCCTCCACCCTATTTATTTAAACCAAACATTTCCTCTACAGTTTCCTGTTAATATTTAGGAAAGATCTGTATACTATATATTTTTTTAAATTTTCAGGTCAGCGGGTTCGGAGATAAAGGAATGGTATTTTTATCTTTTTTTCTGAATAACTTTTTACCTAATAAATAAAAAAAAAAATATATATATATATTTGAGATCCTTGCAACAAGCCTTTTCATTTGAAACAATACAGTTTGAAAAACTTTTATTTTTATATTCTGATTTGCCCCCGCAATTGTGGCTCCCCTTTTTAAACCATATGTTTCTCAAGGGAGAGGGAAATTGTCTTTTTTCGTAAATGCATTTTAACTAAGAATATAAAAAATATGAAAAAGTATATTCGAAATCAACAACAATCACACAAATAAGCAACAAACCCTTTCATTTGACATACAAATTACACGCTACATTTTTTTCTTATTTGCCCGCAAACTCCGAATTAATTTGTTTTCTTACGTAAACAAATCGACGATCGTGTTTAGGTCACCTAAAAGTGTACCAAACTACAACTTAATCGGTCCACAAATCTGTCGTTATATATACTTTTACACACGTAAGGATGTTCTCACGAGTTACCCTTTAATGTTTCCGTTTTAAGGGTTCTGTAAAGAAACAAGGAACCCTTATAGTTTCGTCAAGACTGTCTGTCCGTCCGTCCGTCCGTCTGTATGTCACAGCAACTTTATGCAGAAACTATTAACACTAAACAGCTAAAACTTGGTATGTAGATGTATTCTGTGAACCGCTTTATGATTTTTATACAAAAATTGAAAAATAAAAATATTTAAAGGCGCCTCCCCATATATGAAATGGAACCCAAAAAATATATATCATTTCGTCAAACCTATTTGTGTGGGGTGTTTTTAGATAGGTCTTTAAAAATGACGTTGAGGTTACTGAAACTATTTTTCCTCAAAGTAAATCATCAAAGAGACAGACCCTTCTAAAGTGAAAAATGTGTGTGTCCCCCCTCCTCTAACTTTTAAAGTAAGAAAGTGTAAAATCAAAAAAAAAAATATGCTGTGTATCTCAATACACACTTTCAAAAATTAGTTTCAACAAAATAAAATAAGCATGCATTCATACAAACACTATGAAAAACAAAGTTACAACACAAACGTCCAGTCACATAATTACTTGCTACAACGGAACCCTTCATGGGCGATTCCGACTCGCACTTGGCCATTTTTTTTCTTTTTAAGTCTCGTGTATCGGTAAAATTAGCTACTCGACAGAACCATATTAAAATAACGTTCACAACAGCTCACACCGCAACATGGCCGTCACGTCAGTCCTCGCCACAGAACATTGCTTATATTGTTTGACGCAATAAACATACCAATATTGTTTTTAGATCCCAAGAAATAGCAAGTTGTAACAAGTTTTAGAGAAAAACATCTACTTTATTTTTATTTGTTTCATGTAGTTCCCAATGACACATGATGTTTTAAAACACACAGATTGAAGAAAGGGATGTCTTCATAACACATTTTTTTTCGGGATTTGGGAAGTGTCTCCTTCGCTTAGAAAATGCTCTTTACACCGAATTTGACGTCACCCAGCGTCTTAACCTTTCGAGCCATGGACCTGGTGATGAGGCATTGAGATTTTGAAGCTCATGCCATTTTAATAAAATTCAAAACCTATAATGGCTCAGTGTCAGCACCACAGTGGCGTAACCAGGGCTCGAGGGGTTAAGGAACGGAACCCTAAAAAGACGCGCTTTAAACGTAGAAGGTAGAAGACTAGCAGATGTTGAACTCCTATTACATAAGGAGCTCTAATTAGGATGTGAGCTCGGCCGCCAAAACTAAGTATTGTTGATCCTCGCTGAGCACTCGATGATGTCGGTACCATATAAAGGGTTGGGAGGCAGCTTCCCGCTTTATTGTCCCGCCCGCCCTCATTCGAACCGCTCTGCTTTGAATGTATCAAGATTATTTGCGTTCGAGCGCGACTGTTTTCACCTATAAATTAAGCTTAGATCGGAGTGAGACTACACGTGCACGTTACGACGGGAAGGGAAGTTTTCATGTAAGTTTTCTAATTTATATTTTAAGATTATTAAAAGAATGAGGTGTCAAGTTGCGCTCAACAATTACCATATTTTGAGATTATCGGAACACTTGAATGTTATTGTGACATTAAAAACAAAATATAATAGCTGAGTACGTTCAAATTAGAGTGGTTTCCTGAAATTTAAAATCCCAAATAACATCTTCAGTTTTGTTACACATAGGTAAATCTTTGTACCTATAGTCCAAAGAGAAGCGCCAGATTACTTACTATTTTATTTATAATATAACCTACCTAATTATATTTTGATTTATTAAAATTGAGCATGCGATCATCTAAAATCTACAGACTCGATCTAGCTAATAGCTGAAATTTGCGCATAGCTACGAACATTTGCTACGGAATTACTACGAAACTTAGCTGCTACGAATTGCTACGAATCTGCTACGCTCGGCAGAAATAATGTACTGTCGCATGATTCTGCGTTTATATTAACATAGGTTTAAGGATTAATTACGTATATATTAATAGAGTGGTCTAGTGTGTTTGGATAGAATAAAAAATAGGTAAGCACTTCAGACGCATACATCGATATTTCTGTACAAATTATATGGTGATCCAGGAAGTAAACAAAGGAACAAAAGGAAAAGCAGATTAAATCCTAACTTTTATGTCGAGGTGGTTATTGGTTTTTGATGATATCGGGAAAACATCAACAAAATAAAAGCTAGTTACTCTGCAAAAAACTTCAAATCGCGGATTTTTTATTAGAACACTAATAATATTTGCACCTCGGTTCCATGGGAACCAGAAAAAGATTTGTTACGAACATATCAAAGCTCGTAACAAATCTTTTTATAGTTGCATATGCATTTTTACCTCGGGCGGAATTTATGAGGCAGTATATTGACCGCTGGCAGTGGGCAGGGAGACCACAGACAGACCACCTGTCCGATGGTTTGATGATATCATTAAATCGAAGTAATGTTAGTGGTTGCGATTGGCACGGGACCGTGAGGAGTGGCGCTACGAAGAAGAGACCTAAGACCCCAGTGGGTCGATGAGGGCTGAGCATGATGATGATGATATCGACCACTGGGCCAGAGAGGAGCATTTTCGCCTTTAACTCAAAATTAACGATATGAATTCCAGATTGAATAGTCCATGTGGTCACGGCAACTGCAATGATCGTTGCATCAGTGTGGGTGCTCAGCGCGCTTGCAATAACCTCGCTTGCTGCGCCATCGCCTGCCTACGACGACTACTATGTAAGTAGCTTGGTTTTAGATCTGTATGTAATGAATTGAATCTGATGTAAGGAGCATAAAACTCGTGCGGGATTGTGAATTACGTGGTCGCGGAGAACTTTATGCCAAAATATTTTTGTACACTTCATAGTTTAGAATGCTTGTAGTCGGGAACTATAGGTACGCTGATACGACAACTGGGTATTATGGAAATACTTGGATCCCAATGCCCTGCACGTGTCGCCTGGGTTGTGCTAACGAGCAACAAAGCGATCCGAAGATGTTAATTTTTAGGTTCACGAGAGAGAATTGTTAGGGTAAGCGAAGGAGCCCTATCACTAGGCCCCCACCCGTAATGCGGCAAATCTTTTGGTAGGTACCTACCAATTATGAAAAAACTATTACATCTATAAGTTTGGTAAGTTTTGATCATTGACATAGTGATTTAAGTCTATGTTTAGTTTTGCCGACGATTATTAATATCTTAAGTATCTACATAGATCTTAAAAACTAAACTAAAACTAAAACCCATACTAAATTCAACATAAAAATATAAAGAATCTCTAAACGATGGGCGTTTAGAGATTCATTATATTCTTTAAGGACTCGACGAGCGTTAACGACCCACGGCCCGAGGGTCTCGACGCCGAACATCATAAATAGGTATTCGTCGCCCTAGGGATATTTTAGTCGATAGTAGACCCTCTGCAGCTGCCCCCGCAGCGCGGGGTATGTTGCGTCCCAAACCAGCGATCTCCCGTTCTTCCAGGAAACGAACGTCATTCCGTCTGACCTCTTGCCATCGTCACTTGCCAGGGTTCAAGGGTAGCTGGCATGCCACAACTGGCAAGGGCTTGGCGAATGACGTAATTCAGACTGGCGTGACGGGACCACCGGCCGGGGCGTTGCGCTGACCGGAGAGGCTGTGGTGTCCTAATTATTTCTTGAGAACATAGAAAGTAACGTCATCAGATTGCTTTTTGACCCAGGGGCACTTGCAGGGCGGTGGGTTAAAATTATTCCCATTTTAATCAGTTTTACCCAGTTCGCATAAGCATAGTTTGCACCTACATAAGGGACCCGTTTTATGATAGCTCTTGAGCGGTATTCCCCAGAGTATAAGTTGATCTTTCAGTTGGGGCAGTAATAAAACAAAACAATATGGGATGTCGGGATAAGCTTCGATTGGAGCACTCGCTGAAAACATAAGACATCTTTATTTTTACAAGACTTCTTTCTCTCGGTCGGGTGGCAATCGGTGGAATTCAGGAAAAACTGACGCTAAATGATATATGGATAGAGCGTATGTATGAAAGAAAATACGCTTTTCTGTGATATTTTTGTGTGTTTGATGCATAAATAAAGCCCCTGTAATGTACATAACGTTTGATCTAGCAATTTATTTTGTTGCTCTACTATGTATAAGTTTTTCATACTGTTCAGTATTCAGTGATTAAATATTTACCCCAAGGACACTTAAAAAAAATAACTGGTAAAATGGTAAGGTAACCTAAAGCGTCACGTAAGCGAGCTAGCGAGAGATCGAGTCAATATCAATATTTTTGAACATTCAAATTCAAATTCAAAAAGAGTTTATTTCCATAAGAAACACATAGGTAACATTTGGAGAATGTCAAATCTTAAACTAACACATGTATAAGGTACAGGGAAATATAGAACTCAATTTGAATTCCGTCACCTCAATGTTTTAGATGCTGGAGGCAAAGAGGCGACTAGAAACCTCCAGCTTTATACGTTATTTTTTACAGAATTGGAGCCAACACCTTCCCAAGCTTTCTTGTCTTCTACATAATCTGATATTTTGTAGTAACCTTTTTTACATAAGTGATTTTTAACAACATTTTTAAATTTATTTACAGACAATTCTTGTAACTCAGTCGGTATTTTGTTGTAAAAGCGAATACATTGCCCTTTAAAAGATACATTAACCTTATGGAGCCTAGTAGTAGGTATAGCTAGTTTATTCCTATTTCTAGTGTTGACATTGTGCCTGTCGCTATTCTTAGGAAATTTATCAATATTTTTGTGGACGTACATTAGGTTTTCATAAATATACTGACACGGCACTGTCATAATGTTAATTTCCTTAAATTTACAACGCAGGGACTCTCTGGGACCCACATTGTAGATTGCGCGAACAGCCCTCTTTTGCAGCAAAAATATTATGTTAATGTCTGCAGCGTTCCCCCACAGCAGTATGACTCTTTAATTTAATTATCTCGCAAACGTGACAATTTAGGGTAACACATCATATCATCTATAATTTTGTTTGTTTAGTTGTCAACTATTTAAAAAAAACCTCCTTACATAGTATCCCATTTCGTTTGAGCAAATCTCATCTGTCACTAGCTCACAGACTATTAAAGGGATACTACGTATCAGACGGCCAACTTCCATACAACAAAAATAAACATACAGAAAAAAAAAAAAAGGTTTAGTGTTGCATGACACTTTTTTTTTCTATCAAATATCATCATTGTAGGCTTGGATACATCGGAATACAGCCTATTCTTTATTTGTTTCACCTTCCTACTTTGGCGAATATGGACGGCTGTTTCAATTTCCTAACAAGGTTAAGCTGAGGGAGATTAAATGAAACTTCCCATGTACATAATTTGTTGTTTTTTTATTTTTTATTGTATATGCTTTTTTCATGGGCGAAAATTCTCGCCCTTAAAGCCTATGTTTATCCTTGCCTTTTAATATGTTATTGATAATATTGCACCAATTCATTAATTGAAAACGAAAAGTCAACTCCACAAAATGGTTTACCATCAACTTGATTATTCTAGTAATCAACAATGATTTGAAAGTGCAATTGAAGCTGTGGCATGTCGGGTCGTTATTTTTGTAATTGTTAGCCCGGACTTGACCGAAGAAATTCTCAATAGGGTCTGAATTGAAATATCTTGGCCTCATTATTTAGATGGCTTCGTTCTTGAAAATCTGCCACAGCCTCATATAACTTTTCAAAGTTACAATCAAGTTTTCGATAGAGGGCACAGACTTGAACTTTCCTGTAAAATCCAAGAACTTCATTCTTCTTAATTTTTCTATCGCCTCCACTCAGAACTCATGATGAAGCAACTTTTTGGTGACAGCGGCTCGCAGGAGCTTCCTTTGGTTTAATTGTAAAAGTCGCCGCTCCATTAACAGAGTCGAATAATTGGTCGAATTTGTACATTCTACTAACCGGTTCTTGGTTTGACAGTATTTGAGCTCGCTTCGTCTCCTCCCTGAGCTCCCTCCTTAAGAGCCGATCGAAAGGCTGATCCTTGACCACATATTACTGCGATTGGTTTCAAACTGCATTCTACCCCAGCAGTTGTGACTTGCCTCATAATATTTTTCAATTCCAATCCGGACGTAGCCCCTTCACAATAGTAGAAAGCCGCTGGTTTTTGCCACTTATAAACGGCTCCACTTAACATGAAAACAAGCGCATGGTCAGCAAACTGGTTCTTTTTTTCACTCAACTCGACAAAGCCTCTAATGTTATAATTTTTCACAAAGCAAATTATTTAAATTTAAAGAAATTCAAATGGAGAGACAAGTTTGTACAAACTTGGACATCCAATTTTAGTCTGTGCGGCTAACCACTACAGACAACAAAAGAATCGAAAAACTGACTCGCATTTTTAGCCAAACACAGGCAAGGAACATTTTATTCAAACTTCTAACCAATATGGCGTCTATACAAACTTTTCGTTATATGAAGATAGATGGGCGTGCACTAGCTCAACACCCAATGGTGTCTAGGCCGCTATCAACGCATTTCATAGCGCATTGTTTACAATTAAATGTTGTGCCACCCCTGAACTCGGGTACTTCTCGCTTTGAATTATAAGACTTGAGGTTAAAACACAGTTAAAACATCAAACTGAAACGTCAATTCTTGGTTCCGCAAACGTGTACATGGAAGGAAACTAACTAATAATGCCCCTATAGGAGACAGACAGACAGTGGAGCCTTAGTCGTTGGCACCCTTAATTTGGTATGGAATCCGAAAATTATTTTCTACTCACTTAATTACTGTCTAAATAATGGCAAACAGACAAATAAAATTACAAAAAACATGTCCAAAGAAGAGATTATATCTAACAAGATATTGGTTCCAACAAACCCAGGATGTACCACCTGCACAACAACTAAACACAAATAAATACCTGATTACTCCATATTCCAGGAACCGCAAGCCCCTCAGAAGCGAGCCGCTCTGGTGCTGGACCGGTTGCTGGTAGCCCTGCAGCACGCCCTGCATGATGATGAAGAGAGGCAGACCCGCCCAGGGCCGGAGGATGGTCCCAGGGCTGCTCCATTGAGGGTTGACCCAATCTATAGCAATGAGATGGTGAGCGTGCGTACTACAAACAACCCATACAATATAACTATTCTCAGTCCGCACGTACTACCAGCAGCGATGCGACTTCTATGTGGCGCATCGCTACACAGTTGGTATGTGTTGTAAAAAATTGTCACTAGCGCACATGTCCATCGGACGCAGATTGGTTTATTTGATAGCGATGCTGTAGGCCTATACATATTCTCTGATATAGAGATATTTGGTTTGAATTCCGGGTCACGGTAAAGTCCTTGGGTCTTGAATGTGTATTGTGTGAGACGTCGCTGTTTCTGGATTTCAACAATAGGCTCTTGATCTATTGTGGGCGTAAGCAATGAAGCAACATATGTATATATGCCCGTCAACAGGGTGTAACTGAAAGCTGTAATTTTTTTAGGTATGGTTGATTACGGACATTGTTCTGAGCAACTTTCACTATGAAACCGATTGGATCAGATCAACTTGATTTTAACTCCTGCACAAGAATCATCTGACCACTCGGACCAAAATAAAATTACTCGGGAGTAGTAAAATATTAAATTTAAAAGTAAAAAATAATCGCTTTCATTGCAAAAGTTGCTCAGAATGATGTCCCTAACAACTCCTTACAATTACACTCTGTATTAATGTTTCCGTTTATGTTGTTTACGTTCGAGCATTATTGTTTACTTGGCTGACGCATGGAACAAGGAATATTGCAATAATAGTCTCTATATTTATGAATAATTTATTAGTTTCAAGGGTTGAACACCTGGACAATAAATTAATATGCAACGGTGGTGCTCCGAGTGTCTAGATGAATTTTCTGAAATAATATTTTACTTGTATTTTTTTCCATTCGCGTCTTTTCCCACGATTTTTTGTACACGCTTTTATTTCTACTGTTTTTTTACCGGACAATTTTTTCCTATGCATTCATTTTCTCAATCCGTATTTTTCATATATATATGTTATACCGATATAATATTTGTCCAGGAGTTTATTAACTCATACACTTTATGCTTGATTTAACTTTAATCACGTCTTTTCCGATTAGCCAATTTTCACTACTCCATTTTGCGTGACAGGGGGCTAGCCCATCGCCGTAGCTAAGGAGATATGTATGACTCAAAACAGAACACAGAAAATACAACAAGTTAGTCATCGCGGAGTAAAATCTCCAGCCAGCCTACTAAATTAATTTAATAAATCGCACGCTTTTAGTATAATGTTAGTCCGTCATTAGTATGTACATTGTACACTATGTGGACGTTCTAACGGTGATGGAAAATATCGTGAGGAATCCTTCATATCCCCTCTGTCACACAAAATGGACGTGTGTGGATGTAAGTTAAGCCAAGCAATAAGTGTATGGGGAAATTAACACCTGGAAAGTTATTATAATATAAATAGAACATAAATGCATAGGAAAATATATGTCTCTCAAAAAGAAACAGTACAAATATAAGCGTGTAGAAAATTATACTAATAGTAAAAAAAAGGTGGAGAAAAAATAAATCCTGCAAAAAAACGCGAATGGAAAGAAATTACTAGGAAATAGTTATTTGTGTCTCAAGAGAGCAAAATGAGGTATTTACTTCGAGGGCAGTTCATTGAATCCAGAGTGAAGCGAAGGATTCTACGATAGAAACTCCTGAGTGACACATACAACTTTTCACACCGACTATGAGGAAAAATGATATAAAATACTCTAAAAATAATTAACTATACTTTAACTTTGAATTATACTTTCACTACTTTTACAGTAATGGAACTACGAAAACAAACCTTTTTTTATAATGGCGGACTGTGAAGGATTAGGGAAAGGTAACCACAGATAAAATATTCCTGTGCTACTTTTACTAATGTGTAAAAATAATCGAATCTAATGTTATAATGGTATCTGATATCAATATTCATTATATCACAATAATAGTCATCGATAGTTATAATTTCAGTAAAACATATAACTTTTTTGAATTTTTTTTCAAATATTTCGAAAAATTCATAAATTATCATATAACGTTGTTAAAGTTAAAACTTGAAACATTTTCGTTTTTAATTGATTACGATGAAATTACAATCGATTATTTTATTAAAATATTGTGTTCAATTGGCACAATGCGTAAATGCTACATGCCAACGAATAAATTAAAAAGTAGCTTAAATAGAAAAGTAGCGTTTTGCTTCCTCTCATCGTGGAGCAAAACTTACTTTTCCGAATTAAAGGTGTGAAAATATTATTTACTGCCCAGGGCGCCCGTGGAAACACGCAGAAGCCATACAAAAGGATAAAGTTTCCTACTGAAACGACAGGTTCATGCACCAGTCAACTATAAACTATACTCATGAACACGTGGGCGGGTGTTTATTAGTGTTTCAAATAAGCGCAGCAAAAACTATTGTATATTGTATTATATGGTATTGATTAAATTAGATTGATCTTTAGTGCACGCAACGAAAAATATATCTATAGGTAATGAACCTAGACTACTCCACGAACTTATAATTTTAAAAATATTGTACAAAGGTGGGCTTTTCTACATTTATGTACAGCGTGTAAATTCCATACGGCGGGGCACATATTCCGTGCAGACATTGTTCGTAATCGTACAAATCATATGAGAAAAATAAACCATAAACTCTTTATTTATGAAAGCGTTATTATTTTTTTTTAAATCAATGGAGCAGCAATATATTGCGTCCAAATTGATTTTCACGCTATGAAGTATGACATATGTAATGTCAATATTTTGTTTATTTACGTCACGTCGACAAAATTTAACTAATTTAAATTGATTAAAAAAGTGTGTGTGGAAATGGAATCTATGACTACCGTAAAAGAGCTGTAGCACTTAAGTTTGTCAGTTTCATGCGTTAGTTTGTTACCACCTGAAGAATCGCACTGACTACCTACTATGTGTTACATTGCGTCAGTGCTAGTCTATACAGGTTAATGTTGCGATAGCGGTCATTGACCCGACTGTTACTGCGAACCAAATCACACATGGTAACCGTGGTAACGTTTGGTAAACATGGTAATGGTTGGTAACAATGGTAACGGTTCGCAACCATGGTAACGGTCAGCGACCGCAACCATGATACGCTAAGCGATAGCAATTTCAAACATTGAATGCAATCAGTAACGCTTACCAATCGTCGTGAGCATAGTGATAGACTTTACACGCTATAATATGAAATCTTTTCCAGCAAACCCAGTTTGGATATATTAAGTAGATGCTAAAATTAAGTAAATAATAAAATATTTTTATTTACTTAAATTTAGCATCTACTTAATTAATCGCTCAAGAAACTCCCCATCGTTGTTGGGGTACGTAATACTGGCTTAACGTGGGCACAACTGTTACTTGTAAAAGCAAAACAATTTATTGTTAAATGCTGGTAAAACCAAATGTATCAAATTCTCACTTCCAAATGTCAGGCAAGTTGGGACCAGTTTAGTGTTGGACAGCAATACGTTAGAATTAGTAAATGACACGAAGTTTCTTGGAATAACCATTGATAACAAATTGCAGTGGGGACCCCACATAGAAAAATTGGCTGGTAAATTAAGTTCTGCGGCTTACGCTGTTAGGAACATCAGACAAAACACGGATGTGGCAACATCTAGGCTAGTATATTTTAGTTACTTTCATAGTGTCATGTCCTATGGTATCTTGTTGTGGGGGAAAGCAGCGGATATTCAAACTATTTCTATTTTACAGAAAAGAGCTATTCGAGCAATTTATAATTTAAAACGCACAGACTCCTTAAGACAGCTTTTTAAAGAAATTGACATACTAGCTGTAGCTAGTCAATTTATTTTCGAAAATATAATGTATGCACGCAAGAACCTTACAAAATTTCCCAAACTTAGCGATAGCTGTAATGTTAACCTAAGAAATAATCACAGACTACTTGCGCCCCGGTTTAGACTCGCGAAGGTTAGCAATTCTTTCAAGGGTCAATGCATTCTCTACTACAACAAGATACCTCTGGAGATCTTGAAATTGCCATTTGAGCAATTTAAAAAGCATGTTAAAGCGATTTTGTCGAAAAAGGGATATTACAATGTTCAAGATTACTTAAATGATGGGTCTGTATGGGGTTAATCTGGCTCAACACAGACCTTGATGTTAATAATTTTGTAATTATTTATACCTGCTCATTAATTATGATAATGACTAAATATTATATTTTGTATTAGTTAAGCATAAACAATTTTTAAAAAGAGATCTAAAAATCAATCTGTGGGAGTTTCTACGCCCTTCTTCTCCCACAGTGGTCCAATGTAGAGAAGTGGCAAAAAATGACGATTGCTATGTATATGTAAATATCTACAGTAATAAAGACTTTTGGAATTTGGAATTTGGACTCTACCACCTCGTATGGGAGAAGGTGTGACGCTACTCAAGTGCATGCTGTTTCCTTTCAACAGTTTTCAAAACAAGCGATAGCTAATGTTAATGCGCCCCGGTTTACACTCGCACAAAAGTTAGTAATTCTTTCAAGGGTTTACTACAACAAGATACCTCTGGAGAATTTGAAATCGCCGTTTAAGCAAACTATGTAAAAATTGCTCTGTCCAAAAAGGATATAACAATATTTAAGATTATCGATACATACAATACAAGAGTGCGTATGAGAGATGCATTGTGTTAATCTAACCATGACAGCACGCTTTAATAATTTAGTAATTATTTATTCCTGATTCAATGTTATAATAATTAATATTGTAATATTTGAACTAATTAAATACAACATAAGTTTAAATGAGACCTAAAAATCAATCTGTGGGAATTCCTTCGCCCTTCTCCTTCCACAGTGGTCCAATGGGGAAAGAGGGAACAACGGTAAAAAAAGAAATTTTGACTGTTGATTCTTTACAATGTATTTGTTTTCATCTTGTTGCAGAGTCCGCTCCAGCGGCGGGGACAGGAGACCCCAGGCCGGGGCAGGGTGCTCCGCTGCTACTTCAATGCAATCACGTGCTTCTAATTAAACTATTTGTACTAACCCTCCTTTCTTACTTCTTTAATAATAAAATATCCCGTTTGTCGACCGACTTACTAAGTTGTTTTGTTGATTTATATAAGTAAATAACAATTTGTATTTCTCAACAATATGTGGTGTTTCTATTCTTGTTGTAATTATTCATATCATAATGGTACTTCTAAATATGTTCATACAGTTCGCTTACAGATAGTATGTACATATATATTTACATTCCCCCTCTCAGACGTTTCACTTAGTAAAAGGATCATTTAAGTGTACATTGGCTGTAACTTATTTTATGAACCGCAGTTACAATATTAGAATATTTACTCAGATACTGTGGAAACCAATGAAATAAACTACAGATTGAGAAAAGTTCTACAACGTTGTTTCAAGTTTCATCGTTCGATTTATTTGTGTGACTTTAACTTAATATGAGAGACAAGCATAATTTTTTTATTGCTTTTTTATACCCCCAACGACGTAAAAGATGGGTGTTATATGTCTGTGTATCTGACTGTGGCACCCTAGCGCTCAAACGTGAGGACCGCTTTTAATACGGTTTACTGTAAATGGTAGAAGACTTCCCTGTTATGGTTGTTAGCCATGTTTTATTAAAATCGGTCCAGTGGTTCGAAAGTCAGCTCAACAAGGAAACAAGTCAGCTAAATTGTAGACTTAACATATCATTTACTGTGGGGGAGTGTTTTTCTTTGAGTGTTTTTATTATATTTTTTTTTATTTATTTTAAATTTTTAAACTCCATTAGAATCCATTCCATTAGAATCAATACTGGAACCTGTAAAGAAATATCGCTTTAATTTATATCTTAGAAATCGTTCTTTTTCACTAGCACGTGACTTCCGCAATACTGTTGCTTTTTATCTCAATGCTGTCTGGTTTCAATCTAATCCAAGCAGAATAAAACGTGATGTTTATGGGGTAACGTAAGCTAAGCAAGTAAGTAATTAACTTGCACGGGCTCTCAGCATAAAGTACTGACATTCAGGTGATATTTAATTATCCAACCATATTTTGGGGAATGATAATACTCATCATTATGAACAACTTACCCCGAGAAATATTCTCAAATCTCGCAAAACGAAAAACAATTGTGTCCCCCATAGTAACTTGTAATCGGTACGTACAGCTGTATGTAATGTACAGCTGATCGGGTCAATGTACCGAGGGACGTTTTTTTTTCAATTTCGACCATAAGGTGCTATAAAACCCAAAATTTGGTCAGTTAATTAAATATCACCCTATTAAATATAGAAATAATATAGGTATTATAGATATAGGATGAAATTTTCGAACCGTTCCTGGAGGAAAAACTACTTAAAATAATTAAGGTAGCAAATTTTACTCAAATAAATAATTCCTCTCCATTCAAAAAGAAGCAAATCCACATTCAATCATATCCCCATAGCTGTGGGCAAGACGTAGGAACAACTGTGCATCTGCTTCCCCGTATGGGAAAAATACATTTTCAAAAGCGACATCTGTGGGCATCAGTTAGAAGCAGATGTTATTATGATGCTATACAGGAAATGTCGAATCGGACTAAATTCTGTACCAGTACGTACCAGCGAAACAATCCACTACCAACAACTAGGTGGCTATGGCTACTTACACTTGTTGATGCGATCAAGGTAAGTTACGCTTTTATTAGGTGGAGTGGCAGAGGTAGGGGATAGTTGGTAGTACGTTTCCATACGCGACGAGTGATTGATAGAGTTGTTTTTAACAATAACTAAGTCACAGATTACAATTAATAATTATCATATTCAGTATAGTAGTATATAATTATAATACCCGCACTGTACCTATATTCACATACGTAACAATAAATAAAGCAAAACAATATTTTTAAAAATAAGAATCTATGACGTTTTGCCTAAAAAACTAATGTAGGATCAAAGCACTTGTCAAGACGATTCAAACGAGACCAAACTCGATAGGGTTGCGTCATTTTTTTACAGAGTTCCCATGGGCACCTTCCGGCTTCATCATCAGAACGGCTCCATGGCTCCATATCATAAAAATATTGCATTGTCATCCGATTTATAGATGCACGTAAAATTTCAGCTCAATGGGAAACCGGGAAGTGAGGAAAATTTAACTTGTCATATAGAAGGCCATCTGGCAGGCGGCGAAAAAGTGCCAGTGGCCTAGGCCACTGGCACTTTTTCGCTAGCATGCACGCAGTGCGACCGGGCGAGACCGGAGAGAATAGGGCGTAACCTATTTTTAGATCATCATAATTACATAGCTAATTCATTTGAAATGATATGGAAATATTTGAATGATATTATATAATAATAATAATAATACTAGGATTCCCGTATCTTGGGTGCTAGATAAAGATACATATACTTATATAGATAAATATTATACTTAGATAGATAACCAACCACGACTAGGGTACACACATCCGTGCTCATCAAACAAATATTTGCCCCCACCGGGGCTCGAACCCGGGAGCCTTGGCTTCGTAGGCAGGGTCACTGCCGACTCGGCCATTCGGGACTTCAAATGCCATTGGGTCGGGGCGTCAATGCCATCATTTAAGTTCATATCAGGCTGATTTTATAAAAAAATAAATAAATAAATACCATTACCATTACTTCAATTACTTCAGTTGGAGATATGGGACAATACTGTCCGTTGCCGGATGCAAACTGAACGCCCGCAAGGCAGGGTTCTAATTAACTTGTGACGTAAGGACATTATGGTTTCTCGGTCACGAGTCATGATGGCTATGTCACCGTAAGATTGTCAAAACCGTTAGTTGATAAACTAACGTTTTTTTCTCTCGTTAGTACTACCAATAAATGTAATATAGGTGGTACCTACTATACTGAATATTATAATTATGAATTGTAATCTGTGACTTAGTTATTGTTAAATAGACTTACCATGTGTAATTAATAATTTATAAATTGTTATATTTATTTTAGCTGAAATGTAAATTTATAGTTTACCAATATACAATACGATAGTTAGTTGGTCAACCATCGACAGATAGTTAACTGTAGCGTACTGCTTACTATATGACGCGTTAGTTAATAAACTAACCGTTAAATAGTAAACTGGTTTAAACTTGAATTGCAAACTAATACAAGGGCAAACACTGCGGTAGTTTAGGTGAAGACTAGAGGGGGCGAGCGCAGTGAAGCCCCCGAATACCCTTCGTGTTAGCTTGACATGTAAGAACAAAAGAAACTTAAATTCTGTCGATTAAAACGATCTGTCGATGGTTGATGAACTAACGCGTTAGTTTATCAACTATCGGGTTTTGACTATATTACGGTGACAGCTATACATTAAAATCGGTTGAGACATATCAAAAGGGTTCAGCAACATATAGCCGTTTCGGTACCGATATGGATATGGCTTTTGTGTATTTAGATGCGGAGATGGCCTGTGTCTCTCGGTGGGGAATTAATTTGCTCCACTAGTTCGACGTGAACCATGACTGGGTTCTGGTGGCACAGTAGGATCGCGCTACGTATGTATGTACAGTATGTACATATCGATGTACCTACATAGGTACCTACCGACCCATCATACTCTTGGTCTCGAAATTGCTATGAGTTCCAGGGCTTCCAGGGCTTTGCCACAAAAAAAAAGAACTACTGTTCAACACTTGTTTACAAACAAAAATGTATATTTGACATTTGTTTTGAGGTTAAACGCTGTTTTTTTTTTTTTGGTAACACGGTCAATGTTTATTTACTTCTTTTTTCAGTTCTGTAGGTGTGATCTGTACACACAAAGACATTATTTCAATATGATGGTCGACATTACTCAGCCATTCTATTAATGGGCAGTTAATAAAACGCCACCCGCTTTCTTATTGATTATTTTGTTGTTAAGTCTTTATTTATGGGGCTTTTTAGGGTTCCGTTGAGAAACAAGGAACCCTTGTAGTTTTGTCAAGTCGGTCTGCCCGTGTGTCCGTAGGTATGTCACAGCAACTTTATTCCGAAACTATCAGGAATTCACAGTTGAAACTTGGTAAGTAGATTTATTCTGTAAACCGTTTTAATATTTTTATACAAAATTAAAAAAAATAATATTAAGGAGGGTTCTCCATACATGGGACTGAAACCAAAAAATCTTTTTTTCATCCAACCTATATGTGTATATATAGATAGGTAATTAAAAATGACGTTAAAGTTTCTGAAACCATTTTTTCTAAAAGTAAATAGTTAAAGAGACAGACCCTTCCAAAGTGGAAAAAATTGTCCCCCCTCCTCTAACTTTTAAAGTAAGAAAGTAAAAAATCAAAAAACAATTTCAATAAAAATTGGTTTGAACAAAATAAAATAAGCAGTTTTTAAGATATAAAAACATTTATTAAAAACAGCAAAAATAACATTGTCATACATACAAACACTATGAAAAACTAAGTAATTATTTACTGGTCAAGAATGATAGTGATATTTTGGCTAGGTGTATCAGGTGTATGTGAAGTGAGTACCTACCTTCCTATTTTAATTTATTAGACTTATATTCTACATTTGTCACGGAACCCTAAATGTGCAAGACCGACACGCACTTGGCCAGTTTTTCTTTTCTAATGACCCAAACCTACTGCCTCGTATTTTATCCAAGAGTAGTAGTAGTAAGTAGCATCTGGAGTACGAGGCCAAACATAATACGTACGATAAGATAACAATACTACGGAATGCAATATCATGAGAGACAACACATAACTTCTTCAGTTTCAGATCGTAAAATGAATTAATCAGTTTATAAACTTGATTTTTTATGTAGTAAGTTACCTGAGTGGTCTTTTTTGACTTTTCTGTTAGTACTTGTCTGCAGACCAATTCTGTGGAGGTATCAAGCAAACTCGTTTCTACTCTCGTTGTCGTTACATTCTATCCCCTCTGTAATGTTTTAAGTAAAATTAACAGTTGCCGTGCAATGTAAAATAGTGATATCTCCGCCCGACTCCGATTACCTCGGAAAATGAGTTGAGAGCAGAATGTTGCCAGGACTAGCTCGGTCGGAGTCGCCACTCGTGTCGCCAGAAATGTATCGCTATTTGTTCTAAAATCCACCTGTTGCAAAACAGTTGCTGTAAACAGTGGCTTACTAACGCACAGAAGAATCGTTTTGGTACTTAAAAATATAATAAAAATTGTATTCGTAGGCGTTTCACGTATCATAGTAATGATTTGTCAGATACCAATAAAATCTGCCACGCCACGTTATTTTGACTTCCTCGTACAAAAGGATTGCCAGTTGTCCAAGATAGCAAAACATATTTGCCACCTTCAAATAAAGTAAGCCCAAAAATGGCGTACCGTGGATTTGTTGAGAGTTCTAACTCTATCTAAGTCTTTTATTCAATTCGACGGACTAGTTTGTCAACTCATAATGCAACAATGTTGCTAGGAACTTCTATATTGCTGTTCGTTTCGATGGCCACTAAATGCTCAGATTATTAAGCAAACTTCATACTTTTAGCATAAGTAGATGGATGCTTATATACGAAATTTTATGATTTGTATCCTAATTTACTTTCGATAAACATTTCTTTGTAAATTCATGTTTAGTGCTCCTTATAATCAGATACAATCTTTGGGTCAAAAGTGAATTATGGATATGTTGTGAATACTTGTTGTCCAGTGAACATAATTATGTTTGATTAATTATAAACCAAATACACTTGTTAATCTTTTATTTTTTATCCTTTACAAATATTGTGCGTATGGCTAAGAAGCCGATGAGGTAATGAAATTCTCTATACAGAGTTGCAACGGCACAAACTAAGCGCCTGTGGAAAAAACAATAGCAATCTATATTACCAATGATTATTGCTATACTAAAGCCATAGGCGGCGACATAATCTTCCCCCGCCCAAAAAATATAAATTCCTAAGGAAATATTTAAGTATTCACGTAAACAAATAAAAAAATATATAAAAAAAATTACACTACTACACTAAAAAAGTTTATCACTACTCTGTTGAGGGGTGCAGAGGACAGAGCCGAACCACGGCACGACGCACGCAGCCCCTGATTGTCATCACGTCGGCTACTCTTGTGATGTCATCTGGACCCGGGAACAGGCGATGAATACGCCCAAGGCGCCAGCAAAGCGGTGGGATATGGTCTTCTTGGAGCAGTACTAGATCTCCAATGGTCAGATTTCTGGACGCTGGTGAAGTTTTCCACTTTTGCCTCTGTTGTAGTTCTGATATGTATTCTTTTTGCCAGCGATTCCAGAACTGTTGATGTATTTTCTCAATTCGGGCATATCGAGCCAGTGATGCTTCCTTTTTCTCTTCCAATGCTGGCGTGGGCAGCGCTGTCAGTGGACGACCCACGAGAAAGTGTCCTGGGGATAGAAAAAGGAAGTCTGTAGGGGATGAGGATAGAGGACACAAGGGACGGCTGTTTAAGACTGCCTCCACTTGCGCGAACAATGTAGTGATTTCTTCGAAAGTTAAATGAGAGTTGCCCATTACTCTTTTTATATGGAATTTGGCGGATTTTACTCCGGCCTCCCAAACTCCACCGAAGTGAGGAGCGTAAGCAGGAATGAATTTGAAGCGAACACCCTCTTGAGCAGCAAACTCTGTAATGCTTTCAGTATTTGTCTTCAGAAATTGTGCTAACTCCTTTGCTGCAGCTACCAAGTTACGTCCGTTATCAGATTGAATTTCAACGGGCTTTCCTCTACGAGCCACAAACCTTCTCAAAGTCATTAAAAAGGCATCCTTTGACAAATCGCTGACTCCTTCTAAATGTATACATTTATATTTTAGGCAGACAAATAAGCACAGGTAGCATTTAATTAATTTGGCACCACGACCTTTCCTATTCAAAATAAAAAATGGCCCAGCAAAATCCAATCCTACATATGTGAAGGGAAAATCTGGGGTGAGTCTTTGGGCCGGTATGTTACCCATTTTTGGACACAAAGTTTTGCCTGCAACTCGAATGCAGCGCACACAGTTATGCACAGTGCGTCTAGCCAGACGCCGTCCACTTATAGGCCACACAAATTCCCTGATAGTGGCTAACAATAATTGTGGACCTGCGTGTAGACTATTTATATGTTCGCGTTCAAACAATAGCTTTGTTAAATGGTTATTCGAATCCAATAAAATAGGATGCTTTTTATCAAAGGAATACTCTGATGCACCTATGCGACCTCCCACTCTTATCAAGTTATTTTCAAAAAAGGGGGAGAGAGATAATAGTTTGGACTTGAATTTTATCGACAAATCTCTCGATAGTTGATTATACTCAACGGGAAACGACTGCTGCTGAGATTTAGAACATAGGTAAGTGAATGAATCGTTTAATTCATCTGCGGTAAATGTACCTACCTGCCTGGTTTTTGTGTTTTTTAAATTGTATATAAATCTTTTAACGTATGCCATAATTCGCACTAACGTGTTTAGTTTTGAGAATCGTTCAAACTCAATAATGTTAGTGTATTCATTTCTTTCGGGATTTACAATGAAGGAACTCGAAGTTTCAGACAATCCTGAGATAGGATCGTATTTGGAGGTGAGTAATGGTTGATTTTTCCTTAACAATTCTTTAGTTGTGAGTGAACTGTTTTTTAACTCTGTGCCTTTTGTTTCAGGTAACAATGAAGTGTTTCCCTTACAGTTCGAAGGCAGAATTGGCCAGTGAGAACTGCTTTGTTTTAAAAAGTTGGGTCCTGACCACCAAAGGTCCAGGTCTACCAGCTGACTGGCGTCGACGCCACGAGAAACTAGATCAGCTGGATTCAAATCCGTTGGAATGTATCGCCATGACGATGATTCTGTTAATTCATTAATTTCACATATCCGGTTGGCTACAAACGCCTTTAATTTACTGGGGTCCGTCTTAATCCACCCCAGAACGACACTTGAATCGCACCAATAATATACACGCATAGGTGTACACTTAATTGCATCTACTATTGTATTACATAACCGAGCAGATAACAGCGCAGCACACAGTTCTAGTCTCGGAATTGTAACCGGTTTTAGGGAAGCGACCTTCGATTTTGCGCATAGCAAACGAACAGTGATGCTATCATTATCACTCACGGAGCGAATGTAAACACACGCACCGTATGCGCGTTGAGATGCGTCGCTAAATGAATGAAGTTCTATGTATTTTGGTGAATCACACATAACATGCCTTGGTATCTGATAATCAGATAAACATGGAAGACTATTAGAAAATTGTAACCATGTTTCTTTATGCTCTCGAGGCACAGGAGTGTCCCAATCAATATTTTCAGACCATAATCTTTGCAACAACATTTTAGCCTGAATTATAACCGGACTTATCAAACCTAATGGATCGAATATCTTGAATGAGTTTGACATAATAAAGCGCTTTGTGATTTTTGTGTTTTCAGGTATCTCCTTATTTTGAAAATGTAGACTATCGCTGAGTGGATTCCACCCCAAGCCGAGGGTGCTTGATGACTCACTGATTGTTAGATTGTCTTGATTATTATCTGACTCAGAATATTCCAATACAGACGGCAAGTTGCTCTTGAATTTACGTAGCTTGAAGCATGCGGAATGTAATTCGGCGGAAACCGTTTGCTTGATGTTTTTTAACTGGGCCTCGGTGTTGGCCCCCGTGATAAGGTCATCGACATAAAAATCCCTCTGTATAATTCTTTTGATTTCCTCATCGAGGCACTCCTCTCCCACTTGCCATAAACATCGTGTACTTAAATAACTCGCACTTGCGGTTCCGTAAGTGAGAGTATTTAGTCGTAACGTGGTGATTGGGCATGACTCATCATCTCTCCATAGAATTAACTGTAAGTTCCTATCGTCGGGGTGAACTTCAATCTGGCGGTACATCTTTTCGATGTCACCGCACAGTAAATATTTATACTGCCTCGCGCGTAGTAATATGGAGAAAAGATTATCTTGTATAGAAGGCCCAACCATCAAAATATCGTTTAATGAGTAGCCCGAAGAGGTGGGGTTGGAACCGTCGAACACAACACGTGTTTTTGTGGATTCACTGTCTTGCTTAAAGACTGCGTGATGGCATAGATAGTATGACGGCTTTGGATCTGGATTGTCAGAAATAGAAAGGTGACCTAAATTGGAATATTCCTGAATAAAATTTGCATATTGCTCCTTCAAATCGGGATTTCTTTTGAATCTTTTTTCTAAATTGATTAATCGCTTTCTTGCTACCCTGGATGAGTCACCAAGACAATCGGCTGACTCTGCCAGGGGCAATTTTACACAAAATCGCCCAGTGCTTGTGCGCACTGTATTCTGTAAAAAATGAATTTCACATTTCTTATCACTTTCGCTTAGGATTGTTTTCTTGGGGAGCTCCTCCATCTCCCAAAACTTAGGTAAATATTCATGTACAAGGGATTCGTCGGAGGAGTTGTCAATTAACGCATGATTGCAGTGGATGTTGATATTTTTGTTTGTTGTTTTCATATTGGCTCCATAGAGAATAGGACCAGCAAGCAACCATCCTAAGCGGGAATTGTGCAACTTGGGGCCTGTTTGACCCAGTGACAATTGTTCGCCACTAATAATATCCCAGAATAAATCGGCGCCTATTAAAACGTCAATAGGTGCTGGTTGAGCGAAAGTGGGGTCAGCCATCTTGATATTCTTTGGTAAACATAGTTTTGAAACGTCTATAGGGGCTTTAGGCAGCTCACCAGTTAACTCTTTCAGCACATAGCATGAAAAGGTTACCCGGTACGAATCATTCATTGAACTCAATAGGGCAGAGCAACTCTCTTGTACTTGATTAGTTGAGCTGTTGCCGATACCTACTATTTTGACGGTATCAATAGGGTTGCCACTCAAAGACAACCCTTCTTTTAGTGATTGACTGATAAACGACGATTGGCTTCCACAGTCTAATAGTGCACGAACAACTTTAGTTTGCTTTGTGATTGGGTTTGTTATCTTTATTTGCGCTGTGGACAGCAAAACTTGATTTTGGTTTTGTATGGATACTGATGTGACTACAGTTTCGGTTTCATTATCGGACGTAGCAGCTAGATGCGCATGGCCCTCAGTTACGGTTTCATTATTGATAGCTGTTGCTGTATGTGCATTAGTTTCAGATTGGTGTAACAACGAATTATGTCGCTCATTACACTCACGACAGGATCCCATGTATCTACAATCATGGAATTTGTGACCTGGATTCAAACAATTTGAACACAGTTCGTGCTTTGTAACATCGGCGTATTTTTCATTTATGTTTTTAGCTCTAAAGGTGGGACAATCAAATATTCTATGATGACCCTGGCAAATCAAACACTTGCGGTACGATTTATTGTTATGAGGGCTGGTGCTGACAAGAGCTGTGGTGAAGCTATTTCTATTCACCTTGCCTTGCGGGGTCTGATCATACTTAGAACGCGAAGGGGGTTGATCACGAGAATTAGAGTTATGATAATTGTTACGACTCATTGATTCGATAACATTTGCTCGTTCGCATAGAAATTTATTAAATGTTTCTAGCGTTATCTCAGCATCCTCGTGAATTGCATTTCTGGCTTCCTCCCATTTTAACAGCGTTCGAGGGTCCAATTTCTTAGAAAGCATAAAAACAAGCAGTCCATCCCATTGGTCAGTGGGCATCCCTAGCGTGGATAACGCACGTAGGTTTTTGTTTATGTGGTCAATAAGAAACCGGAGTCCCTTTGCAGACTCACGCGACATTGTCTGAATGTTACATAATGAGTCAAGGTGGTTATCTCTCAACTGACGTTTATTGTTATAACGTTCATTTAGCATGGACCAAGCCTTTACAAAATTGGCCGAAGTTATCTCGAAGTTGGAAACTACTCTTGCAGCCTCCCCTTCCAGATAGGAGTTTAAATAATGATACTTTTGTATATCAGATATCTTGTCATTATCATAGATGAGATTTTTGAATGTGTCCCTAAATTCTAGCCAACGGAAATAGGACCCATCAAACTTAGAAATTTGTATTCGCGGCAATTTTACGTTAGTTTCACTGTGATCGAACGAACATTGGCCACCCACCATTGATAGACGTTTTTGTTCCAGTTGCACGTCATGCTGATGATCAATGAGGTTTTTAGCGGTTGCAATATTGATTATAATATCTTGTTCAATGCTTTCTCGAATCTCAATTTCGGTGTCTAGAGTTGACTGATTTATGACTTCAATTTCTGACTGCAGCTCGTCGAATTTTGCGGATAGCGATTCAATTTTATTCAGCTTTAAATTTAGTTCGATAATCTCAACAGCAGAAGGACAATTAATTTTACTGAATTTATCTAAATAGTTTCTAAATTTCGTAATTTGACCTTTCATGGAGCTACGTTTTACTAAGGCGGTCTTTAGCGCACTATCCTTAGCTTCATTCATTTTTGTACCACTGCTGGCGTTGAGTTCAGTCATCCTGTTAAAATATGTCAATTGCAAAGAGCCAACACAATCAACAAGCAAGCAAGCTAGTAAGCAAGCAAATATTAGATTTACAATGCAATGCCTAAGGGTGCTATGCTTAATTCACTCAAATTTATAAGTAGTTTAAACAAATATTAAACGCTCACGCCCCTCGCTCCGCGGTATCCGGCAGCCCGGAGTAGCTCGTCATGCCGCGTCACATGGGCGCAGACAAAGGAATGTTGACCTTGATCTTGACCATGCGCACGATTAGTAGATAAGTCGGGCAACCTGGAATAAAACGCGGAAATGCGTGAACTTCTAATTGCAATAAGAATGTGATTTGGACTGTAACTTATTTATAACATAGCCCCGCAAACAGAATAGTTGAAACACAGGCCAAATCTGTACTCAGATTAAGTGGGGATGATTGATTGCCTCATTGTGAATACGTATTTTATATAACGTAGTTTATATTACTGCTGTAAATAATATATAGGTTGTTGCAAATAATGTTTAGTGAATAAGTAACTAAGGACCTCGATGGGCACACATAATAACTGTATCTGAACTGTTTTTATAGGTTATGATTTGATGATTTACACGCAAGTGTTGGAATTTAAATAGCACTAGGTTCTTAATTTTGAGAAGGAAACCAAATATAGGAAAATGAAGGTCGGCTTGGAATTGGGGATTAGAAATGGACACTTAGCTCGTTTAGAAGACCAAGACAGCGCGGCGAGGCAGGCTCTCGACCTTCGACCTTTTGCCCGAGCTGGTTGGCATGAGCTTCCTTAGGCAGACACCGAAGCGGGCTCTTCGATGATACTGCTGTCCACTTCCGCTCCCAAGATCTTGCGCAGATAGACTTGGTACCACGTGGCAGCACAAACTTTCTTTGAAGTGCTGACCAGGCCTGACGACTGAAGACGACACAAGACTGCTGGAAGACTCCTGTGCAGTCCCGAAGAATAATAGATGAGTCGCAGCAATAGGTATTCGAGGATCGTCTCCCGTGGCTCTCTTCAAACTCGCGATTGGATCCCGGCCGACATTGTTGCAGGACATTAGTTTCTTAGGGCTTCTTCTCGTCCTGTCACGGTCGCCAATTTATGTCCAGTGAACATAATTATGTTTGATTAATTATAAACCAAATACACTTGTTAATCTTTTATTTTTTATCCTTTACAAATATTGTGCGTATGGCTAAGAAGCCGATGAGGTAATGAAATTCTCTATACAGAGTTGCAACGGCACAAACTAAGCGCCTGTGGAAAAAACAATAGCAATCTATATTACCAATGATTATTGCTATACTAAAGCCATAGGCGGCGACACTTGTGAATTATTGGGAGACGCGAATCTCGAAGGGAATATGAAGAAATCGTGGTTAGAAGCTAGCATTCCTCATGTAATCGCTTTTTATGTTTATTGCGAATGCGCCGCATACTTAATGCTCTTCTGACGTTGTTTTAGATATAATAAATTAGATTAAGAAGTGTTTACAGGCTCAGAAATACCACACATGCGCGACTTTTGGATAATTTTATCTTTTACAAATGTTGCCTAAGATGTTTTGTAGGGATATGAAAAATTGATATCGATAAGAAAATATTAACGTAACTTGCTTTCCGTTATCAATTTAGGATGCACCGTAATGAAAATGCAGTGCATCAGTACCAGTGATTCTCAGTAAATACCAGATTGGATTGTACAGCAATAGGCCTCATACTGTATGTGATTTTATCAAGCAGTTCGGGCGTTCGATGTTTCGCCGATGTACAAAATGATAAATAAATACTTATAAATGTACTCAATAGTAATAGTAACTGTCTTTCAGTGTTCATCTTGATCACTACAGACGGCTACACCATTGAGTTACATTGTTCCTAACGATAAAAGCTACCTTCATTCAAACATTCGTAATTTTTCATAGTTTATTTTATTTTATAAAACGGAACCAATGAATCGTAAACACGACCTTTTCTTTTTTATTCGGTATCCAATTATCGGACTGTTCGTATTTGTCTCATGTGCTTTTCTACTTCATAACTTCGTTCGAAGTTTCCGGTTTTGTTATTTTGTTCATATTTGTTGGTGCATGAATAGTGTGTAAGTGCGACTACATGGACTTACAAACTCACTGTCTTCACTATGCCACAAAGTGTTCCTTGGTGGGAAAAAACTCGCGAGCCCGTTTAAAGCTTTGCTTTATGCTAGTTGTTTTGCTTATTATTATTTATTCAACTTATCATGGGTTGTGCTGCTGTTTGTCGATAAATTATCGGTATCACTTTATCGTTCAAACAAGCCCGTTGAATTAAAACACAGAACATAGTGGGGAAGTTGCATCAGCCATTGGTCATTCGATCTGAGCTGATTACCTGACCGATACTCTATACCTGCCAGCCCCCACGGCCACGTGATGACTACGTCGTTAACTGATACAAACAGGAGAGGGGGAGGAGGGGGGGGGGGGAGGGGGAGGCGCGTACATCGTATAAAATACTTTTTTTTTGGAATTTACAGAACGGGGAGTGTAGATTGAAGTTTATGTTAAGGCGCTGTCTTAATTGACATCGAACGAACGACCGAAATAAGTCGTAGGTGTACAGAGAACGGAGGAGCCGGAAGAGACGTCACAAGTGAATTTTATTAATTTCACCGTCGATTATATTTTATAGATAGTATAGAGGAGACGTCTAAATGGCTAACTGACCATTTTTACACGACTTTCTCCGAGCGAAGCCGCGGGCAACGGCTAAAGATAAAGATAAAGATAAAGAATCATTTATTCAGGAACATAGATAATATGCAGATCTTAATCAATCACATTGTGTGATAGGCCTTTATGATCTGCCATGGGAGGGAGTATGCATATTAACATAATACATTATAATGATAACTTAGAGGTATCTGGTAAATAATACGTTTTCGGCAGCTTTATAAACTTTATTAGATATTTTTGTATTTCTTTTACAGATTGCGGGAGTTTATTATATATTCTAATGGCCATGCAAAATATACTTTTATAATAATAAGCAGACTTGTGACGCTCCATTTTGAGCTTCATATGGGAAACCCTGCCTTTTACATTTAAAAAAATTAAATTATTACTTTTGAAAAAAACCAAGGTTTCGTATATATATATAAATAGACGGCATCGTAGGAATGTTGAGACTCTTGAAGTAGGGTTGACAAGTGTCAGTTGGGATCAGCTTGCACATAGCCCTCAAAAAATATATCTACGCTTTGAAAATAGTCTCTTTACCCGTCGCATTTGCCCAGAAGAAGCGCACGGAAGACTCTACAACACCATGATACGATACAAGTACAGCATCAGCGTTCACAATTTTTGTAAGCATGTGTAATGCATATGCGTATTGATTTGGCTTTCAATGTGTGTCTTCCATGACATGTTCGATTCAATATGTAGACCTAAGAACGTTTTTGTTTGTGAAGCTTCAATTTGCTCATTCAAGTATTTAATATTGAATGCGTATTCCTGTCCAGGTCCTAGTTTATATTTAATTAATTTTGTTTTTCCCAGAATAATTAAAATACTGTTTTTTGTCAGCCATTCAATTATATACTACTCAAAAGAAAATAGGGGCCACTAAGTATATACATGTCAAATTATTTTTAATGACATTTTCTTTTATTTTATTAAATCTAAGTTAATTATATTATTACCGATAAATGTCACCGTGCTGTCATCAGCAAACAAAAACATTGGATGATTTATAGCTTTTGGGATGTCATGTATGTATATAAAAAATAGCAAAGGTCCTAATACGGATCCCTGTGGAACACAATATTTAATTTCCTTTACGTCAGAACTATACACGTGATCTGTTTTTGTCTAAGGGAAGATTTTGTTTATTTGTGTCAATTGTGACCGGTTACTCAAATATAATTCTAGTAGACTAAGAACATTTCCTCTTATTCTGCAACTATTAGGTTTTTGTGTTAAGATTTTGTGATCGACGTAGTCAAATGCCTTGGTAAAGTCCATAAATATCGATGACACTCTTTTGCCGCTATTTAAGTTTTTCATTATCGTGTGTAAAACATCGAAGACAGCCATATTAATGTTCTTATTTCTTCTAAATCCCTTCTGTTTATCCATTAGTTTTTATTTTTTTACACAAAGATTTACATAGTTAAGTATTATGGGAACACCACTTTAACCACTAGGGCAGGGGTCGGCAAGTAATTCTACGTGAGGTCCGGATACGGTAGAGTTTTTTTACCGAGGTCCAGAAAAAAAAACTCAATTTTTTATTTGACTTTTTTATTAACTTTAGATAAATTAACCATAAATAACAGTAATTAATGCGAGAAATTACACTTGCGCTCTTGAGCAAGCTTTTTGAAGTTGGGTAGGCGAGGCGAACAGCTAATGCGGAGCGTGTCTTCGAGGTGTGCGTCTGTTAATCTGGATCGGTATTTGTTCTTCAAAAAATTCATTTTCGAGAATGACGACTTACACACATATGTGGAGCCAAACATTGTAGCCAGTTTGATGGCTAGTTTTTTACAGATCTCATACTTTTCTGGTACATGTTTGCCCCAAAATTCTTCACATCATGTAGTTTTATGTATTTGCAAAGAAATATCTTCCTGCAAGTCTATTATCTCCATTTGGAGTAGTGCCTTTGGAACATGGAAAATTTTCGCAGCCACGTCACTCCATTCTGCCGCCGCATCAACTTCATAAGGCAATTTGAGGAATGAAGATAGCTTCCCTATCTCTTGCAAAGTCTTGGAATCTTGCAGCAAATTCCTTCCCAAGATCTGATGAAAACTTTGAAAATACTGCAACTTCTTCTTCAGAGTTCTTCTTTTTAAATTGAAGAATTGTTGGAAAATGAATAAATTCTTGATTTACAATATCTTTTTCAAAAATATCCAGCTTACGACGGAAAGCAGATACACTTTGTATCAGATCACATATTAGTTTTCCATTACCTTGTAGCTTAGTGTTGAGCGCATTCAAATATTTGAGAATGTCTTTAAGGAAAGCCACAGATAGCATATTGCGCTCGTTTGTTATGAACTCCAAGTGCTTTCTTGCTTCCTGCGTATCCAAATTTAGCAGAAAAGATGTGATTTATTCTTTTATTAGCCAGAAACGCTCAATAACCTGACCTTTACTTAACCAGCGAACATTATTGTGTTGCAGTAAATCAGAATACGCTGAATCACATTCAGACAGGAACTCCTTGAACTGTCGGTGCTGAAGAGCAGAGCGAGACCTCATAAAGTTGATCATCTTGACCAAGCTATCCATTACTTCTTTCAGAGTCGTACTGAGTTTGCCGCAAAGGGCTGTCTGATGGATAATGCACTGATAAGATATTAGGTCTGCATTATTATCCTTGACTCTGCTTACCAATCCCTTTTCTTTGCCAATCATCGCTGGGGCCCCGTCCGTTGAAAGAGATACCATTTTATCATAACCAATATTTGTGCTGGTTATGAATTCATCAAACTTCTTGAATAAATCTTCTCCGCGAGTCTTGCCTTTGAATGGCAATATTGTTAGCAATTCTTCCCTGAACGCTTTACTTTCAATGTCAAAAAATCTCACGAAAACAGACAATTGTTCATCATCAACAATATCACATGATTCATCCAGTGCTATCGCGTAGCAAGGTGCCTTTTGTAGAAGTTCGAGCAAACTGGTTTTGTTATCTGCAGCTAACATTTCGGTCCTTCTTGTATTACTCCTTGCCGACAGTGGAAGGCCTTTAATTGCAGCGATAACATCCTTTTTTTCTTCGAAAAGTGCCGTGGCCACTTCCACCATGCCTTCTTTTACCATCTCAGAGTCTGAAAATGGCTTCTGATGTTTATTAAGAGTCCAGCACAAGCGCAATGCTGCTTCTGCGGATTTTTCTTGTTCGCTCATGCTGCGAACTAGTAAGGCCGTGCTTTTTTATAAGAAGATAGAGATGTCTGAAGTTTTTCTTTACGAGCTTCACTGCCAAGAGGAAAATTTTTGTGAAACTGCTGATGAGTTGTTTCTTAGTGTCGCTTTAAATTAGCACTTTTAACATTAGCGACAGTTTTGTTACAAATGAGGCAAACTGGAACCGCATTAGGTCTATCAGGCAGCGTAAAATAATATTGTTCAGTCCACTCAACCAAAAACTTCCTATTTTCACTGTCAACTTTTCGCTTTTTTGGTTCCATTTTGGATGTAGGTAACAGGTAGGTAAAAACAGGACGTCTGAATCGTCGAGTAGTTGATTGAAACGCCAGATCTGACAACTCCTACTCATTATCGGGATTGACTTTCTAGACTTCGCAGTTCTTTCCCGTATTTACATTTGATGGTAAACAGATAGAACGTTTTTCGCACCATTGCCAAATAGATTTAGCTAAATTATTTAAATGGAATTGCTATATCCCATCCATTCTTTTGACGTAGCATAAGTCTGTTTTGTTATCGATGCGTAGCAATATCGCGCAATCAGACTCATCACTTGCTAATCTCTTCGAGCCCAAGAATACCTGCCGGGCTATATAGACCAACGTCTGGCACTTATGAATTAACACCGAATCTATACCAAGATAAAACCAAGCTCTTGTGTTTTCTTATCAGGGTCACTAGGTATTCCAGATCTTCGATTATCCTAGTTTTTATAGTTTTCCCTTTATGTGGCTCTTAAACCCTAACTCTTTACCAAATTTCAGCTCTCTGAGTTTATGAGAAGTACTAGTTCTATTCTGATGATCATGAGTGAGTGAGTGAGTGTCATAAATGCAAAACTTTGCTTTCGCTTAACTTCGGAACTAAATGACTTACAGACTTGAAATTTTGGATTTTAAGTATGTGATTATATCTTACTGATCCAGAGGTTCTCAAATAGGGGCCTGAAAATGCGACGAAATGGTTCCAGTAAAGGATGGTACGGCAGTATTTGCTTCGCGCTCGACTTGGCGGTTAAGGAACGAGATAGGTATTAAAACCTTCAGGCGGTATTCAATCTTGGTAAAACTGAATGAACTGGAGCGCTTGCGGAATAGGCTGGGGTCACCACATACTGCACCCCAGCCTGTTCCGGAAGTTCTGTGTAAATTTCAAGTTTGTGCTCTAATGACCTCGTAGGGCTGTAAGTTTGTAAATGTTAGATCTCCACCAGCCCATGTCTTCCAAAATATAAAATGGGAGATGTATTTTTGCTTCATGGTCACCATTATGTGCTTGCAGTACAAGGTAATTTTGTCGCTTTGGTATATAAACTAAAACTAAAACTTTGGTATATAACCAGCCATGTTTGACACTGGGGCAGGCTGCGATAATAACACTAATCACACTAATGGCCAAAATCTCGTACTGTGCACCTTGGAAGGGACGAGAACTTTTCTACCATTTGAGCGATACTGTGACGCTTATCACAAGACAAAGAGATGGATAGATCACTTGCATCCATAACAAAGCCGAAGAATTTACATGACTTGAGGCTCCAATGAACTTTTTTCGTGGTTAATTACAAACTCTAGACATCTCAATAACGACAAAGTCTCGTTTACAATATTTAAGCTCATAATTATACTCTACACAAATTATGTCGTCTAAATATAGCACACATTTGTTACCACGACTTCATAAATGGGACATTACCTCCTTGATCAACTTAGTGAACACCCACGGTGCAAATGACAAATCATAAGGCAAGGCAATAAATTCTTGTGTATATATTTTTTCAGATTCTGCTTGTAATTGAAATCGTAAGTATTTATTGTGTAATTTATGTATAGGAACAATGGAATAGGCCTCTTTTAAGTCGATAGTTACTCAAAACTCGTCTTTAGGTATTAATTTTGCTGCTATACGATGATGATCTTATGATCAGCAGGTGTAAAGCAGATGGAATGTTTCAATTTATGCAATGATAGTCTACTAACATCTCTTGACTTTCCTCGAGTGACAATTGACTATGTGGAATTACTCTTTGATGTACTTTATGAGAAAAGGGACAAGATATACGTCTTTATCCCAGGCAAGTACTACCCTGTTGTTAGTGAAGTTTAACCAACAATTAAAGTAATAGTGAATCCTTTCTGCGAGTACTTGTGCTAATGCTGGCTTGCACGAGGTTTATTGATTGGTTTCGCCTGATGGGCTGGCGGCCGATGGGCCGGCTGCGTTGGCTCCGTGTCACTACCTGACCTGACCTGAGGTATTTTAAAGCGAACTAGCTTCTTGTCACAGTTACGGACTATTTCCGAGATAGCAGCGGAGATCTCAGCGTTAAGATTTGGTGCTTTTAAAAGACTGCAATCTTGCATGTTTTTTGTTTTCTTCTTTGATACCATGCCTTTGTTCAACAGAGGCTGATCATCGCCAATCCACGATAATTTTCTTCTAGTTTCCGAAGTTTAAGATAGTATCTATATATTTTTTCTCCAACTGCGCGCTTCGGCGTTTTTAATTATTTTTGCGCATGCCTCACGTGCTTTAGTGGGTGGCTTCGAAAAATAAAGCATAAGGTATAAAGATAGAAATAATGAAGTAGGAAGATGGCACCGCTGAGGGCTGGGTGAGACCGGAAGTATATAATACATTTTTTTTCCAATAAGAACTTTATTCTTATGTCAAGGAGTACGTTTCAAAAGCAGATACTTCTCAGAGAAGAACGCACAAGAAACTCTGAGGTAACTATTTTTCAAAGGAAATACTTATAATTAATAAATAATACATACATTTAAATATCAATAAAAAATTATAAAATGTCAAAACTTAAAATTAACCGAATAAACCACCCCGGGACATTACCGTGCCAAAGGTTCCAATAATGCTGGCAGCATTACCACAATGCATAGCCAGTGAAATCCTCTGCATAAGAAATGCCCCAGAGCGGTAATCAAAACCTTTGTCCCTCAGGCGGCGTCCCAGCTGCCCAACAAACAATTTACCCCAGTCGTCTCAGCCGCCAGCGGTACAAAAATGTAGTTCGTCATGAGAGCGGCGCGGCATATTTAAGATGCTTCAGTCTAGCAGCAGTTTTGGCCGCGGCACCAGCGGAGACCGCAGTCGACACAACATGGGAGGCTGCAAAAGTACAGAAGCAAGTCGCCTCCTACAAAAGAGAATGCCCTCTCTCCTAAAGAACCAAGGGCAGGCCGTCAGGGCGCTTCCCATCGGAACGGCACAATCCTGGCGGCTCCAGCACAATCGAAACGTTAACCAAAACTACCTACGGACAATTTATTGCGTGGTGCCGCGAAAACCTGCCAGTGCTCCTAACACAATGTAGGCCATGGCGACCCAACTCGCCCAGCCATGCTCCACAAACACATCGATGCGGCTAGCAGATAGTGCAACCCAAACGCAAGGCGACTGCCACACGTATAGAGTCATTGCCGTGCTCGACCAAAATCATTGCGCGCACTATCTTATATACCTACATTTGTTGTACCTAGATTTAACTATGACTACGGTAGGCGAACGATAGAATGTATGCTACCGCTAGTACTCAATGAACTACCGAGTGAGGTCATTGATTCCCTTTGCGTGGACAATCATAAATCTAAAACTGTATTAAAAAAGTACTTCCGACAACAATGTAAACACGGGCCGGATTCACAGGTGGCGGAGGGACCCGACGGCGTAGCAGGCGTGCCGTGAAATTCTACTAAGAAATCGCGGCTTGCCTGTCGCGCGGGGAATATCCGTAGCCTGTGAAACCGGCTCATAGGATTTCGCTCATAGAATAAAAATATTTTATTCTATGATGTCCCCCGCTTTTACCCTGTTTACATTTTAATCTAATAAGATTAAAATGTAAACAGGGTAAAAGCGGGGGACAGTGGTCACACTTAAACTTGTCAAGGATTGAGTGGTCACCTAAGTAATGTTAAGAACACTAATAATTTGTTTTGAATTATTTAATCATATATATATATATATATGAATAAATTCCACGCCTTAACCGACAGGGCGTGGAATCTTGGTAGGGTTGGTTTTCACCAGGAGTACTGACCTTTGACGCCGTGGACCGGAATTCGAAAGCTCAATTCGAGGCAGGAACACGGGATGAGGAGCACAAGGGTGGGGGGAGAGGAGTCGAAGCTTACTCTCGTCGTAGCCCGATGCTGTCGCCGTCGTGTTGCCTGCCGACACGAAGGGTCGCTGTCCGAATGCGACGAATTGATCCCCGAATCACTTCGTCCCTTCACAACACGAAGCACTCACTCCGATGACGTGAATCTACTTATTTCCCGACGATTGGACGATTGTTCCATGATGATTATTACAAATTAACACTCCGACTAGGCCCGACACCTGTGTTAGACAATTATTACTAATAAAAATACAGCCAAGGCCCGAATGCCATGTGCAAAAAAGTAACCTCTAAACTCGTCATCACGTTTCTATACAAGTGACAGCTGCTAGTTCCGTTCCGATCACTCGCGGTCCGAGTCGCGCAACGAAAAAAGGTGCGTTCCGAAGCATAAATATTAAACAGTCACCCGCCCGGACAGGCCCGAACCTGTCCCTAATCAATAGGAAGGCGAGAAAGTGTTGCGACCGCTCTCTTGAGGACCGAGTCCCCCACCTTGACTTCTGCTGATCGAGGCGTGCCATCCCGACCCGTGTACAATTTGACGATCCGTCCTCGTCTCCATCTCAATGATGGCAGGTTCGCATCCTTAATCAGCACCAAATCACCGACTTGAGGGGGGCTCGTCCGGTCAGTCCACTTAAGGCGCTGCTGCAAGATGTGCAAGTACTCAAGGGACCACCGTTTTCAAAATTCTTGAGCCATTGCTGCAACATCTGCCACCTAGTTAACCGACGTAACTTAACATCACCGAATGGGTATTCTGGCAGGGCGTTAAGGGGCTGACCTATCAGGAAGTGACCCGGCGTCAACGCTTCCAAATCATTTGGATCCGAACTGAGCGGGCACAACGGACGCGAGTTCAGTGTCATTTCAATTTTACAGAACAGCGTCGCAAGCTCTTCAAAGCGTAGAGAGGTCTCACCGATGATCCTCGTCAGGTGCGACTTAGCCGATTTAACCGCAGCCTCAAAAATTCCTCCCCAATGAGGACATCCCGGCGGACTGAAAACCCATTCAATCCCTCGTCGGGAGCAAGCCGTACTGATGGCGTCCTGGTTACCGTTCAGGAATTGAGTGACCTCCTGCAGATATTGCCTGGCTCCGACAAAACAACGGGGGGCGAGCCGCATAAGGCAGGTTGGCATTCCGCAGCCGACCTTCTACCCTCAGCAATCCTTGAGGGACAATAAACGGGTTGAGCCGAGCCACAGCTTCCTTCAGTTGAACGCGTCCGCGTCTCAGAATGTCCAATTCGGACTTAAAGTGCACCGTCTGCACGTTCCGTACCAATGCGAACAACGCATGGTTCCGTTCCCGTGGTGTCAGGACCTGTGTCCGCACCCGTTGCGCCTCAGAATTGCGACAATTCCGCGCAAATCGGAAGATCCAGGCGGTCACATTGACCAGCTTGTCGAGCGAGCTGTACCGTTCCAGCAGGCTGAACTCCTCTTGCGGCTCTGGTTGCGTCGTACAGACACCGATTGTCAAGGCGCCGTTCGCCGAGGTAACGCGTGGACTCATTGGCCAATCCGATTCGGCTTGAGTCAACCATTTTGGACCCCACCACAAGGGATGTCCAACCAACTCCGGAGCGTGACACCCACGAGACGCACAGTCTGCTGGGTTCATTTCCCCTGGGACATGTCTCCAGATTAAGGGAACCTCCGAATTCAAAATCTGCGAAACCCGATTCGCCACAAAAATCTCCAGCTTGTGAACTGAAGCCTTCAGCCAGCATAACACGATCTGGCTGTCCGTCCAAGCGTAAACCGTATCTTCTAACGCTATTGACCCACGAAGAACCGTCATCGTGTGGTTGAGCAGACGAGTCAGGAGAGCCGCTCCCGAAAGCTCTAATTTGGGAATGGTCAGGCGAGTGCGCAACGGCGCAACCTTGCTCTTGGCCATGACCAACCGCACATCAACCTCCCCCGAGG
Source organism: Argyresthia goedartella (assembly GCA_949825045.1). NCBI lineage: Eukaryota > Metazoa > Arthropoda > Insecta > Lepidoptera > Argyresthiidae > Argyresthia > Argyresthia goedartella. The sequence continues at coordinate 23,996,264 of OX463812.1, read as the reverse complement.
AGTCGACTGTACGCAGATATACCGCAGCTCCGTAGCCCTTCTCCGAGGCATCGCAAAACCCATGCAGGGTGGCGGTGTATCGTTTGGTGGGGACCAACCTCCGTGGCAGTGAAATCCGATTGATGCCAGGGAGGGTCGAAAAGAACGAGTCCCACTCTGAGCTCAATGACCCGCCGATCGGGTCGTCCCATTTCAGCTCAGCAGACCACAATTGCTGCATAAAACACTTGAGCTGAAATGTTACCGGGGTGATCCACCCGTTTGGATCAAATGTCCTAGCCACCGTTGAAAGGACGTTCCGTTTCGTCCAGACCTTCCAGGAGTCCAACTCGACCCGATACGAAAACATGTCTGACACCGGCTGGTACTGGACGCCTAATACCGTCAACATATTTGGATTTTCCAAGTTTTCAAAAATGTGGGGATCCTGCTGGTAGTCATCCGGACGACCAGACAGTAAAAACAACTCAAAACTCAAAAGTACTTCAAAACTCAAAAGTACTTTATTACTGTAGATATTTACATATTCTTAGCAAACGTCATTTTTTGCCTCTTCTCTACATTGGACCACTGTGGGAGAAGAAGGGCGTAGAAACTCCCACAGATTGATTTTTAGATCTCTTTTAAAAATAGGTTGTGCTTAACTAATACAATTATGATTTATTTTTATTTAATAAGCTGGAATAAATAATTACAAAATTATTAACACCAAGGTCTGTGTTGAGCCAGATTAACCCCATACAGTCCTGTCATTTAAGTAATCTTGAACATTGTAATATCCCTTTTTCGACAAAGTCGCTTTAACATGCTTTTTAAATTGCTCAAATGGCAATTTCAAAATCTCCAGAGGTATCTTATTGTAGTAGAGAATGCACTGACCCTTGAAAGAATTGCTAACCTTCGCGAGTCTAAGACGGGGCGCACATAGTCTGTGATTATTTCTTAGGTTAACATTACAGCTATCGCTAAGTTTGGAAAATGTTGTAAGGTTCTTGCGTTACATTATATTTTCGAAAATAAATTGACTAGCTACTGTTAGTAAGTCAATTTCTTTAAAAAGCTCTCTTAAGGAGACTGTTTGTTTTAAATTATAAATTGCTCGAATAGCTCTTTTCTGTAAAATAAAAATAGTTTGAATATCCGCTGCTTTCCCCCACAACAAGATACCATAGGACATCACACTATGAAAGTAACTAAAATATACTAGCCTAGATGTAGCCACATCCGTGCTTTGTCTGATGTTCCTAACAGCGTAAGCTGCAGAATTTAATTTACCAGCCAATTTATCTATGTGGGGTCCCCACTGCAATTTGCTATCAATGGTTATTCCAAGAAACTTCGTATCATTTACTAATTCTAACGTGCTGTTGTCTAACACTAAACTGGTCTCAACTTGCCTGACATTTGGAAGTGAGAATTTGATACACTTGGTTTTACCAGCGTTTAACAATAAATTATTAACTGTGAACCAATTCAAGGTTAAAGACAATACACCATTAACATCATCAAATTCTCCTTTTTGTCTTTCAATTTTGAAGACCAGTGAAGTATCATCAGCAAACAACACTATGTCAGTTAATTTCTCCACCATGAAAGGCAGATCATTAATATATACCAGGAATAAGAAAGGGCCTAATATGGAACCATTGTGGAACGCCCATTTTAACACCCGATCCATCAGATTTTACGCCGTTAACTTCTGCCTTTTGAATTCTATTGCTTAGGTATGATCTTAGTAGATCCAACGCTTCATTTCTAACTCCGTAATGATTTAATTTAATTAATAGCGTATTATGATCAACACAATCAAATACGCTATTAATTAAATTAAATCATTACGGAGTTAGAAATAAAGCGTTGGATCTACTAAGATCATACCTAAGCAACTCTGGAGAGTTCGACATCCATTTCCGGAGCTCGTAACCTCCACCCCGTAGGAGCTCAACTAGCTCGTCCCGACGAGCGAGCGCCTCCTCTACGGAATCTGCACCGGTACAGATATCGTCCACGTAGAGATCCTGCTCCAGGATTGCTGCTCCTCTAGGGAAATTTAACCGTTCTCGATCCGCTAACTCCCGCAGAGTGCGAATCGCCAAATAAGGACTAGACCGTAGCCCGTACGTGTTGGTGTTCAGCTCGTACACCTTGATGGGCTGATCTGGGCTCTCTCGCCACAGTATCAGCTGATACCGTCTATCGTCAGGGTGAATGACCGTCTGTCTAAACATCATCCGGATGTCAGCTACAAACACAACATTATGTCGACGGAACCGTGTGATAACATCCGCGATGTCATGGTTCAACTTCGGCCCTGAATGCAAACACTGGTTCAGGTTCATGCCGTTAGATGTTGATGCCGATCCATCGTACACTACCCGTATTTTGCCCTCCGGGGTCCTCAAGACCGCGTGATGGGGCAGGGAGCAGTGGTCTTCACGCTTCCAGTCGATACCCGAAACCGACATGTGGCCGAGCGACTCGTATTCCCGCATGAAGTCGACGTACTTCTGCCGGAAAATCCCGTCACGCTTCATGCGTCGTTCCATCGACAGAAGCCGCGTCTCGGCTGCATGGTGTGAACTGCCCAGCGGTGGGCGATCACTCCGGAATGGAAGACGTGTGAGAAATCGACCTGACCGAAGGCGACCAGTATTGTTCCGATAAAACTGTTCACACTCTTCTTCAACCGGGTCCAACCGGCGGACCGTAGGTGGTTCCTCCACCTCCCAAAACTTCTGTATCACCTCCGAGAGTACAGAACCGAATAAGGGACTACGAGTCGCTAGGCGTGGGGCAGCCGGCATGACCGGACCCATTACCGCATGGCCCAGTCTGGTGTTGACCGAAACCAGACCAGTCGCCTGCAACACGTGGACACCTGGCACTAACAGGTATCCCAAGGCATCGACACCCAATAAAATGTCTACTGGGCCCGGAATATCGAACTCCGGGTCAGCCAGTGACAACCCAGCGACCAACTGTCGCACCGAGGGCGACAACCGTACGTGAGGGTGTGAGCCCATCACATTAGGCATGACTAATGCCGTGACCGTCAGATTCACCGATGAATCCACCCGTGACGAGAGAGTAATCCGACATACTCCCTTAACGGAACCGACTTCGGTGTTTCCAATTCCCCGAATGGAATGTGGATACTCCCTTACCGAAATGCCCAACCGTCTTACAAGGTTGCACGAGACTAAGCACCCCTGGGCTTCCGAGTCCAATAGTGCTCGTGCCACACAAGATTTGCCGTCCGAACTCCACGCTATCACCGAGGCGGTGGGGAGCATGACCGTCTGTGGAGTGGCGGCACCCTGTAAGTGGGCGGCGTGTGCCTAGCGGGAACCTCCGCGGGATCCGAACCCGCTGAGACCTCCGTCGGCCGTGGAGTAACTCGGCTGCTGATATGCCGGTGGCATATCAGACCGTATGTACATCAAGGGGTCCCAACCCGCATAATAGGCCCCTCGCTGTCCCGGTATCCGACCATACCGGACGGTGTACGGTGTGCCCGGTGGCCACCGTGGATGGATGGGGGAGAGCGGATCCAACCTGGGGCGCTCTAGGAATGGGGGCAACATCCGACTGTTCGCCTCCCTGTTCGCCTCCCAGAGCGACGGGCAGGGTGGCGCAGAAGGTGGTGGGCTTCCAGCCTTCGCGCCACTCATAGGTGCCATCTGACACCCGCCCGTAACACGCGGTGAGCCAGCGGCCCGAAGTCCTCGCTGACCGTGGACAGCGGCGACCGAACCCCGGCTATCCCGCATGTTACCCCCCGCGCTGCCCCCTTCCCCTCGGGGGGGGGTCCCGTCCGCGGGTACCCCAGTCACCCCGTTGGTGACTCCCGTTGCCCGGAGGGGGACTGGGTCCGGCCCTGGTTGGGCCCTGTGGCCGACCAACCTGAGTCCGGCCCTGGTGACCGTCCGAAGGGCCTGACCGATTCAGGCACAACACGATGTGGTGCTTGCCACCACAGCACTCACAGGGGAACGCGCGCGAGCACTCGCTCAGCGTGTGCGGCCCCAAACAACCGAAACACAATCGGTGGCGGAAGACTATCTTCCTGCGGGCAGCTACCCCGAGCGCCTTAAAGTTGGCGCAACTGGTCACTTCATGACCGGCACTGTCGCAATGCACACAGCCGTCACCCGACGGCGCGGCATTCAAAACGCCAAATTGTTTCGACCGCCCACCCCCCCGTGGGGGCGGGGGGCGCGGCCCCTCCCGCATCCGCGCGGGTTGGCGCTGCACACTGGCCTCCGTGTCCAGTGTGTCACATCGCCTGCATTCACCCTCCAAAAAATCCGTCAATTGGACGAGCGTGGGCAGTTCCGTGCTACTGCCCCCATGCAGCTGTTCAAACCGACTTTGAACAGCTGCAGGCAACCGTGACAAAACCATATACAAAACAATGTATGACCATTGGTCTACCGGAAGACCAAGGTTCTGAAGGGCCTTCGTGGCCACCAGCACAGGGTTGAGCACCTGTACTCGGATGTCAACATCCCGGGTTACTTTAGGGATGCTAAACAGCTTCCCCAGCTGCGTGTTGCTTGCCGACACGAAAGGTCGCTGTCCGAATGCGACGAATTGATCCCCGAATCACTTCGTCCCTTCACAACACGAAGCACTCACTCCGATGACGTGAATCTACTTATTTCCCGACGATTGGACGATTGTTCCGTGATGATTATTACAAATTAACACCCCGACCAGGCCCGACACCTGTGTTAGACAATTATTACTAATAAAAATACAGCCAAGGCCCGAATGCCATGTGCAAAAAAGTAACCTCTAAACTCGTCATCACGTTTCTATACAAGTGACAGCTGCTTGTTCCGTTCCGATCACTCGCGGTCCGAGTCGCGCAACGAAAAAAGGGAAAAAACGCATATATATATATATAATATATTAAATGTCTAAGAGTGTTCCTAGCTGTGGCGATGGTAATGTTTGCAGCCACAGATCCGATTCGGGCTGAGAACAGGACAATCCCGGTCCTACTGACTAAGCAAGCAGCTCATCGCGAGTGACCTCGCACATTACCTAGTCCCAAGAACGCTGACTAATTAGCCTTTCGGCAGATCAATCCCAAGACAACGAGCTCTCCATAAGCCCTCCGGCTGCTCCGCAAATGGGATGCGTAACCCGTCACCATGAATACCCAAGATATGAGTAACGAGATCCACAACTCCATACGAAGAAGCCAAAAATCCAAAGCCAAAAAAAGTGTAAGTACCGCCCACCTGAACCCCCATGCCGGACGGGCAGCGCAGCCACTGAGACGAGGACATTTCCACATTGATGATGCACTCCAGTAAATCCTTTCAAATTTCATCATAACTCAAAGTTGCCTGCCTATACAACCAAACCGGAGCAGTCCGAATTAAATAAGTTAGTCTAGGCAAAGACAGACAACTTTTTAAAATTATAAAGGCAACATGTGCGGAGAGCTGTTTTAGGTTCTGTTTGGATGCCGCGAGCATATCAATCTTAGGCTGAATAATTCCAGGGATCCCCACCGGGAAAATCGAGGCAACAAGAAGTGTGAAATCCACCGCTCAAACGGACAATTCATATTGTTTTAAATAAACATAAAAAATTACATAAAGTCAAAGTCAAAGTCAAAGTACTTTATTATTGTAGATACTTAGCAAACGTCAATTTTGCCTCTTCTCTACATTGGACCACTGTGGGAGAGGAGGGCGTAGACACTCACACAGATTGATTTTTAGATCTCTTTTAAAAATAGGTTGTGCTTAATTATTACAAATATGAAAAATTTAATTATTATGAGTAATAAGCAGGAATCAATAATTACAAAATTATTAACAGCAAGGCCTGTGTTGAGCTAGATTAACAGGCTTTTTAAATTGCTCAAATGGCAATTTAAAAATCTCCAGAGGTATCATATTATAGTAGAGAATACACTGACCCTTGAAAGAATTGCTAACCTTTGCGAGTCTAAATCGGGGCGTACACAGTCTGTGATTATTTCTTAGGTTAACATTACAGCTATTGCTAAGTTTGGAAAATGTTGTAAGGTTACATTATATTTTCTAAAATAAATTGACTAGCTACTGTTATTATGTCAATTTCTTTAAAAAGCTCTCTTAAGGAGTCTGTTCGTTTAAAATTATAAATTGTTCGAATAGCTCTTTACTGTAAAATAAAAATAGATTGAATATCCGCTGCTTTCCCCCACAACAAGATACCATAGGACATCACACTATGAAAGTAACTAAAATATACTAGCCTAGATGTAGCCACATCCGTGCTTTGTCCGATATTCCTAACAGCGTAAGCCGCAGAACTTAATTTACCAGCCAATTTATCTATGTGGGGTCCCCACTGCAATTTGCTATCAATGGTTATTCCAAGAAACTTCGTATCATTTACTAATTCTAACGTGCTGCTGTCTAACACTAAACTGGTCTCAACTTGCCTGACATTTGGAAGTGAGAATTTGATACACTTGGTTTTACTAGCGTTTAACAATAAATTATTAACTGTGAACCAATTCAAGGTTAAAGACAATACACCATTAATATCATCAAAATCTGCTTTTTGTCTTTCACTTTTGAAGACCATTGAAGTATCATCAGCAAATAACACTATATCAGTTAATTTCTCCACCATGAAAGACAGATCGTTAATATATACCAGGAACAAGAAAGGACCTTGCTTTCTAGACCTTTCAAAGGCTTTTGACCTGGTAGCTTATGATATATTGTAGGATAAGTGCCGGCAAGCTAACCTACCGGAAGAAATTGTCAATATTTTTAAATATTGGTACGAGCATCAAAGCAACAAAGTGAAGTGGGGAAGTGAATTCTCGGATGCATACCGGATGGAATGCGGAGTCAGGCAGGGGGGTTGACATCACCCAAGCTATTTAACCTCTATGTGAATGAGCTGGTCGGTGAACTCAGCAGCATGCATGCGGGGTGCTATGTTGATGGGAAAAGCTGCAACAACATCAGCTATGCAGACGACGATACACATACTCAGCAACACCAGTTGCTGAGTCCATCGCCAGGGGGGTTGAAAAGACTGCTTGAAGCATGTGAGCAATACGCAGATAGACATGGAGCAAATATAATGTAAAAAAAGTGAGATAATGATCTTCAAGACCGGTAATAAACTACCGAGTATTGTACCGGCCCTGAAATTATATGGCAATGCACTGAACAGGGTGACCAGCTTCAAATACCTAGGTCACATAGTAACAGAGGACCTGAGGGATGACCTGGACATAGAGAGGGAACGCAGGGCTTTGATGGTCCGGGCGAATATGTAGGCTCGTAGGTTTGCACGCTGTACGAAGCCAGTAAATATCACATTATTTAAGGCAAATTGTCAATCCTTCTACACGTGCCTATGGGTCAACTATACCCAAAAGACTCTCATTGCCCTGCGTATCCAGTATAATAATGCCTTTAGGATGCTGCTCGGGGGAGCCTCACCCCTAGGGAACGCGTCCCCAGGTGGCGGATAGGGGGTGCTCGGCAGGTTGTTCTAGGACACCTGCAGGGCTGGAGGGAAATAAAATACCTCCCGCGGACCAACAGGCCCCTTGCCTAGGGTTACAGGTGAAGACCTCAACGGCAGCTGCGGCGGAGAAGGCGGGCTTTGGTACGGCAATGCTGGCGGAAGAGGCAACGAAGGGGCGGATTCCTCCCGCGTAGCGCGTGAAGACTGGTTCGGCGGCGATGGCAGCCCGAATGCTGATAAGCGACAGTGGTTTGGCGGAGACGGCGAGACAGCAAGGCAGCGTGTAATGCCCAGGGCGTCAGCAGAGGACAAGGCAACTGGCGGCCATACACTGCATCCAAACTCTTCTCTGGTCGTAGCGGTTCCCGTTCCATCGGATACAGGAGAGGGAGGACGAGAGAGTGCACCTGTGGTTGCGCTCCCACTTGTGCACTTAAATATGATCTGCGTATCGGACTGCTTTTGGACTTGGTACACGGAGAATAAAAAGCCCTGCGGCGACTAAAGGAGGTAGAGAGGTTCGGTTGTGATGCACACCGGGCTTTGTCTGACATTTGCACGTAGGCGGCTCAGAGAGAGTGGTCGCTTTTGCGCTGAAAGGGTTAACAGCGTGAGCTCGGCAGCACTCTGGGTGACCGAGCAGCCCTATTTAGGGAAGCACTGCTTGCCCCGAATGGGGGCGGGACTAGAAAAGGTGTCCCAAAAATTGCTTATCCCAAAAACAACAAGGAGTCAGTAACCACGGCTGTCTACGCATCCTTACCCACGTGGTCGAAAAAGAACGAGTAAAAATAATACGCCTAGAATATCTAAGACGACATTTGCCGCATGGAACGTTAGAACCCTTTTGGATCGCGATACCAACTTGTGTCCTGAGAGGAAAACAGCAATCGTGGCTCAGGAACTTCGTCGCTACAACGTGGACATAGCCGCACTTAGCGAAACCCACCTGGCCGACGAAGGAGAATTAGTTGAACATGGAGGCGGATACACCTTTTACTGGAAAGGGACTCCCACCTCTGAAACAAGGCGCTCCGGGGTAGGATTTGCGATCAAAACCTCCATCGCTAAGAACCTAAGCGAGTATCCTATATACACATCTGACCGTGTCAACACTTTGCGCCTTCACATGGACATTGAGAGGTTTTTAAATTTAATCAGTGCGTATGCACCAACAATGACGAATACCGATGATATCAAAGAAAATTTCTATGAAGAGCCATCAGAGACCCTGGCGAAAATTGGTCCCACGGAAAAAATCTTGCTGTTGGGAGATTTCAACGCAAGGGTTGGACGTGACTTTGATGCTTGGCCTCGTGTTCTAGGACGGCATGGTATTGGTAACATGAACAGTAATGGCCAAATGTTACTAAGCCTCTGTGCGCAATTTGGCTTGGCTATAACCAATACCTACTTTCGACTCCCTTTAAAACATAAGGTTACATGGATGCATCCAAGGTCAAAACATTGGCACCTCATAGACTATGCCATTGTCAGACAAGCCGACATCTCACAAGTACTTGTTACTAGAGTTATGCGTGGTGCCGAATGCTGGACGGACCACAAATTAGTGGTAACGAAGATGAAACTGAAACTTCGCCCTCCGATCCGAAGCAACAAAGCTAAAAACCTCCGCCTTGATACAAATAAGCTATCCAGCTTAGAAATCCAAGCAAATTACTCTCAGGCTTTAAAAAGCGCAAACTCAACGCTGGACACAAAAGGTGCACTTCAGGGGACATGGGAACTCCTGTGTACGCAAGTAATCGATGCGGCCACTCAAACGTTAGGGAAAACAACCCGGACTAACGAAGACTGGTTTGACGAGAACGATCAAATGATCACTAAAGCGATTGCAAAACACCGCACTCTGTTACGTCGTCGGCGAGGCAGGAATTCACGGGAGACTTTGGAGGAGATAAAGAAAAGTAACGCGGCACTTCGAACCATTACACGCGAGGCGAAGGATCAGTGGTGGAAAAAGAAGGCTTTCCCAGCACAATAGACTTGGTTTGTTTCATGCTGAAGTAAGGAAGCTAGTCGGAAGTGCGCCTCGTATAAATGTGCCATTGATGTCTATGAACGGTACTCTGCGATTTACTACGAAAAAAGACGTTCTTGATCGGTGGGCGCAGCACTTCAATCAATTGCTGAATGTAGACCGGGCAGCTGATCTGCAGCACATTAGAGGACTCCGAAAACTTCCCGAAGCAACTGAACTAACTGAACCACCCACGCTTTATGAAGTAGTTGCAGCAATAAAAAATCAACCAAACAAGAAGGTGGTCGGAGTGGACGACATTCCTGGAGAATCAAATCAAATCAAATCAAATCAAATGATTTTATTTGTCAAACATAGGTACATAAGGTTATTATATTATGGTAAAGATCACTATGTTTCGCCACAGGGCATACAAATATTTCCTATAACTAGGTAGTACATGCAGCAATAATTTTATCTTAGCATTACTCTATGCATGCATGTATTTAGTAACCTATTTGACGCAAGCCAAAGGTCCATGTTTATTTTTATTACATTACAATATTGGGTCATTTATATATTCATTTATAGTGTAGTATGTCTTATTAATAAGTAACTTTCTCAGTTCCCTCTTAAATTGTATCAAATTATCTATATTACGGATACTCTCTGGTAGCTTGTTATAGATTATTGGTATCATGCCATAAATATTATTTTTAAACAGAGCTGTCTTATGTTGAGGCATACATATTCTAGATTTGTGACGTTTACTTGTGAAATTGGTAAAAAGATTCGAATTAGTTTTGACAAAGGTAGCAAGCTCGTAAATATATAGTGAAGGGAGCGTTAGAATATTTAGCCTTTTAAGTGAGGCTTACAGCTGTCTCTGCGATGAAGGCCAGATATAGACCTAATACACTTTTTTGGGCTATAAGCACATTTTCTTTGCCTGTCCCGTTCCCCCAAAAAATTATACCAAATCGTAATGTGGAGTCTACATATCCATTGAATGCTAATAAAACTGTATCTGTACATACTGTTTTTGACAGTTTATACAATGCATACGAAAATTTACTAAGCTTTTTACATGTGTTCTCGATATGTGTTTTCCATTTTAAATTGTTATCAATATATAATCCTAAAAATTTTGTTACCTTTGTTTGCTCAACTTTTTTGCCAATGTGATTAATGTTCATATTATCAACTGTATTTTGGTTTGTTTGGAAGTTCATTATTTTTGTTTTATCAATGTTTATTACTAGATTGTTATTGTCAAGCCATTTAATTATTTTATGAAGGGTATTATTGATTTCATTCTCAAAGTCATTTGGATCATCGCAAGAAATAATTACTGTGCTGTCAAACGCAAATAGCACCATAGGATGATGTACCACTTTCGGTAAGTCATTTATGTAGGTCAGGAACAATAATGGCCCCATGACACTACCTTGAGGTACACCGCGCTTGAACTCTCTTGGGTTAGATACATAAGTCTGTTCAGTTTTTGAATTTAAACATATTTTATTTATTTGTGTAACCTGTTGTCTTTTCTCCAGGTACGATTTTACGAGATCTATCGCATTGCCTCTTACCCCGTATCTATATAGTTTACTTAAAAGAATATCGTGGTCAACAAAGTCAAATGCTTTACTCATGTCCATAAAAATTGTCACCACGGGAATCTGTTTATCTACATTTGTTAATATTGGGGTAAGAAAATCATAAATTGCCATGTTTATTGTTTTGTTTTGCCTAAACCCTTTTTGTTGCGGCGCAAACAGATTATTTGTTTCAAAATATGTATAAATACTTCGATATATTACCTTTTCAAATATTTTTCCGATAACAGGTATGAGTGCAACAGGTCTGTAGTTATTCAAATCTATTTTATCTTGTTTTTTAAACAGTGGTTTTACTACTCCGATTTTCAATTCTTCGGGAAATTTACCGTGTTCCATACATTTGTTGATTATATGGCAAATAATAGGGGATATTATAATAACCACGTATTTTAAAACCTTAGTGTTAATCTCGTCGTAACCTGCACTATTTGTATTTTTTAGTGATTTAATTGTTAGGGAAATGTCAAAAGGTGTCACTGGATTCAAAAATATAGATTTACAATTATTCGTTACATTAATATTTATATTATTAGAATTATCATATGTCAAATTATTATTATTATTATTTGTGAGGTCAATGAAAAAATTGTTAAATGATTCTGCGATGTCCATTGGGTCAGTTATTATTATACCGTCTTTATTCATTTTATCAATGTATTCTTTTGGTGTGTTATTTTGCGTCCTTTTTATAATATTCCAAGATTCTTTGCATTTATTTTCAGCGGTATTTATTCCGTAGCTATTTTGTGACTTTTGTGTGAGTTTAATTATACTTTTTAATCGCTTCGCATATGTTTTAAACTTCTGTATATTTTCTTCTCTACGGGACCTTCTATATTGCCACAATAATTCTCGTTTTCTCTTACAGCATATTCGAATTCCCTTTGATATCCATTTTTGTTTGCGTAATAAAGAGACTTTTACTTTTATAACTGGGAAGCATAATTTATAGAGCAAGATAAACATATCAAAGAACCTCGTAAATGCATGTTGCGGATTATCTGACTCATAGACTTCGTTAAAAGACAGAGAATTTAAATTTTCCGCAAACTTTGTCATGTTTTCCTGGCAGTAGTCACGCTTTTTGATGTACCAATATTTTAGTGTATAACTTTTTTTCACGGGACATTGTAAAATTTGCGCTGAGTGGTCTGATAAAGCAAATTCTATAACCTCACTTGCACATCCTCGTATATTGTGGGCAATATTATCAAGACAGGTTGAGCTTGCGGGTCGTGTCGGTTCTCTGATTTCTATTTTTAAGTTATAGCTCATAATTAGATGTTCGAAGCGTATACTATTCTTAGTTTTAATAAGCAAATCGTTATTGAAATCTCCGCAAAGTATTAGTTTAAAATCCCTAGCGTACAAGAAATCATGAAGAATGTCATCGAGTGCACAAAAGAAGATTTCAAATGCCTTATTATTATATAAAGGCACTCTATAGATGCATATGACAAGAATTTTATGTTCAGATATTTCGATACCACTGCATTCGAGTACATTCGGCACGTTAAATTTCTTCAATTCTGATAATTCTTTAAAATCATGGATGTCTTTTAGCAGTACGCATGATCCACCATTACGTTGATTTCTACTAAAGCATGAAGCTAGTTTGAAGTTGGGGATGGTTAGTTGATTCCAGTCACTTTCTATCATGTTATGCTCTGTTACACATATAACGCCAACATCTTTACCGCTACTTCTTAGTTCTTCAAGATGAGCCATTAACTCATCTGATTTTGAAATCAAGCCGTTTATATTTTGATGCATTATAAATATACTATTATAAACGAAAAAAATCCTTATTATTGTCATTTTGTCTGCATACAATTCTGTCCCTTTCATTATAATTTCCGTTATAACATTCATCAACTCTTTCAACTACCTCATTATTGACATTTACCTCATCATTAATTTGTACATTATCATTAATATTTACAACTGTCTCCACTGTCTGCGTCGACTGGTCTGATTTTGTGTTACAATTTAAAATTACATTTACTGTTGTCAATTCTTCTTTGGACCCTACTCTCTGTATTTCTCTTGATATTGATTTACACAATTTATATTCTAACATTTTTTGGCTTGTCCCATATTGACGATAGTTCGTATTAGTATGGACAAATGAAATGTTTCCGTGTTGACTACTTATGAACTTCATTTCATGGTTCAACTTCCTCTTGTTTAAATACCTATTGTACGGAACTTCACATGTAATAATGTTTGTTTTGCTAGCCACATTTATCCAACATTGAAGTCCGAATTGGAATCTGTAGGGATTCATGTCATTCGTCCCTCCAAGTACTACTACGAAGTCTTCTTTGGTCATTTTCAAAACTTCTTCTCTTTCAGATTTTAAAACATCTTCTAGTGCTGCTCCTGGTTTACTGAAGCAGGTAACCAGGTACTTTTGCCCAACCATTTCTTGTAGAAGATCTCGAAGGTTCCGTCCTTGTTGATCTGCTAAAATAAGTATCTTTTTTTTTGCAGGTTTGGCCGTGATATCATTGGTTGTGTGTTCTGTGTTGCGTGTGTTTTAAATATCATATTTTCTGTCTTTTCCTGAGTTTTGATTTGATGTGCATTCCCTTCTGTCAGCTCTTCGAATGATTTCTCAAGTTCTCTACATACGGGCTGTGAATATTGTTTATGGAGACCACGTGTTAAACTCGACTGTATTGGTTTGACTATAGTTCTGAAGGTTGGTTTGAACGGAAAAGGCATTGAGGACCTTCTCGGTGTGTTTGTGTTTCCATTAAGTAGATCTGTGCTGGTAACTTTCTTAAATGCCTCGATCTTCTTTTTGAGTTTTTCGTTTTGAAGTTTCTGGTTAGAGAGCTCCATTATTAAGTTTGAAATTTCTTCATTTGCGATATCTAAATCTATTTTTAATTGCTGTACTTGGTTTTTCAGCTCTGTTGTACCTGATGTGTCGCGCATTGACACGTTCGGTAAGCTAGTACTCACCGAGTTATCAAGAAGTGTGGAGTTGTGGAACGTACTTTTGTGGGATAAGTCGAGCGTACTCATACTCATGCTTGTTCGTATGTTCTTCCTCCTTTGTGTATTTACGTAGAGGTTGAGTGAGGCGTCATTAGCTGCCATTGCTTCTTACAGATGACAAAATGTTAATCTCAAAATTTCTTGGGCGGGAATCGAACCTGGGACTCTCGGGTTTGAGGCGCGTGTGCTACGCATACGCCATCGTAGATGTTACAGAGAGCTGCAAAATTTTTTAATAGCTTCGGCGATCGGCACTTACAAGCGTAGCGACATCTATGATCAGGGCGTTGTATTACATACCGTAATGATGAACTTTCAGTAGTAGGACTGTCCTTCCCTAGGTGTTGTATGACCTGCTAGTTCCAATTAGAAGCGCTAGTGTCACTTGTCACTTGTCGGTTATAATCCCGTTGTGTCTTTGTGTATCGGATGCGATTTATTGTTGATTTAGTCAATGTTTATGAATGGCACTGGTGTTTATTTTCGCAGTTTTCACAGATTCTTATAATTATCTCGGCACAAGATGATTTTTTGAGAGTATTTCACTGTTTTGGTGATCTTTAGAAAGTCACATATTGATATCACAATATATTTGCTAACACTGTGTTTTTTCACTTGATAACAATACCACAACGTAATCGGTTTGCTATGTACCGATATCACTGTATATTAATAGTATAATCAAAGGTGGTAAATTAATATTGAATAATGATACGAAGCTCAATGTTTACTTGAAAGCGCCATCTTTCTTTTTTCCATCAGAACTTCTTAAGTACGGCGGAGAGAACCTACACAATACCCTCTGGAAATTATTTTCTCTGATGTGGAGTGAAGAACTTGTACCAAATAACTTTAAGATCTCGCGTATATGTACTCTGTACAAGAATAAAGGAGACCGCTCCGATTGTAACTCCTACCGTGGCATATCACTGCTCTGTATTCCTGGGAAAATTTTTGCTAAAGTCCTACTGAATAGGCTTATACCAATCTCCGAAAAAATACTACCAGAAAGCCAGTTTGGTTTCAGGCCAGAACGAGGGACAAGTGAAGCTATCTTTAGTCTGCGGCAGCTACAAGAGAAAAGCAAAGAGCAAGGACAACCCCTCCACCTCTGCTTCGTAGATCTGGAGAAAGCATTCGACAGCGTTCCTCGCGAAGCCCTATGGCTGGTTCTAGAGAAGTATGGGTGCCCGGAAAAATTTATAAGGCTCATTCGTCTCCTCCAAGATGACATGACCTGTTGCGTTTCAGCAAATGGCGAACAGACAGAGTTTTTCTCCGTTACCTGTGGAGTCAAACAAGGATGTGTTTTGGCACCCACTCTGTTCGCCTTGTATTTTGCCGTGGTGGTTAGAGAATCCCTGAAAGACACTTCAGAAGGCATTTATATCCGCTTCCGGATGGATGGAAAGCTGTTCAACCTATCTAGACTTAGGGCGCACACTAAAGTCTCTCATTGTATCATCACAGAGATAATGTACGCTGCCGACCTGTGTTTTGTGGCGGTTACCCCAGAAGGTCTACAAGAGCTGATGACTAAACTCGGTGAAGCTTGCTGTAGGTACGGGCTAAAAATTAGTGTTAATAAAACGGAAGTTATGTCCCTGGAAACACTTCCAACGCCCAGTCCTGCACTAAAAATAAGCCTAGGAGGAGATACTCTGAAGCAAGTAGAAAAATTCAGATACCTGGGAAGCACGATAACATAACATAACATAACGACTGATCGCATTCGCAACACAGAGGTGCTACGCAGAGCGAATGTTGGCGGTATTGAAGCCTATCTGATACGGCGACAACTGCGCTGGTGCGGACACCTCTCCCGCATGCCCGACGAGAGGCTGGCTAAGCGCGTCTTTTATGCAGAGCTTCAAGAAGGCAAGCGCAAGCAAGGTGGCCAGTTTCTACGCTTTAAAGACGTGTTAAAGAGGCATATGAAGCGCTGCGACATAGACCCGGACACCTGGGAAGATCGTGCAGCCCAGCGACCAGAATGGAGGCATCTCACACAAAAGAAGATTTTTGAATTCGAAGCACGGCGTCGCGCTGACCTGGACAAGAAGCGAGATGAAGCCACGGCTTGAACACCTGCAGCCATTAACTATAATTATGAGAACGGCACACTTAAATGTGCAACCTGTGGAAAAACGTTTAAGGCCAAGATTGGCTACGTCAGCCACATTCGGGCACACCAGTGACGCCCGCTTTAGGTCTTTGGCAGTCGCCGTAGCCGTATCGGCTTGGAGGACATCAGGTCATCATCATCAGGATGCTGCTGGGGCTGCTGCGCTATTGTTCTGCGTCAGGAATGTTTGTCTAGGCGCGCACTGATGGATTCCATGCCATCATGCGTAAGAGAACGGCCTCATTACTCAACAGAATGCGTAACAGTGCCAACAGCATCCTAGAGGTCATTGCGGGTCGGCTCGACGGGCCTATACTCCAACGCTGGGTGAGTGTAATAATTGGCACTCTGAAAGTGTGTGGAAAAGTAAGCCGTGCCACAGACAGGCTTATTTATTTGAATTAGATTAGTATTAGAATTAAGTATAATAAGTAAATAACATAGATTAAGTACATAGTTTTATTCGATACTAACAAAAATATGGATCCTTGTGTTCTGAAATAAAAGATATATTATATTATTAACACCTTAGCTGGCATCGGCTTGTAGAATTTTCATCGGTGGTTTTGAATATATATAATAATATAATAATAATAATACCTTGGACACTATTTACACACATTGATCTAGCCCCAAACTAGGATTCCCTGTATCTTGGGTACTAGACAACGATACACATACTTTAATAGATAAATATTATACTTAGATAGATAAACAACCATAACTAGGGTACAAACATCCGTTCTCATCAAACAAATATTTGCCCCCACCGGGACTCGAACCCGGGACCCTTGGCTTCGTAGGCAGGGTCACTGCCGACTCGGCCATTCGGGTCATCAATAATACAGGCATAAAGGTTGAAAATATGTTGGCATGTATGTGGCCACTGTCAGCTAATGGGTTAAATACACACTTTTACACCCTGTTTTAAAGTATAACACATAGATAGAAGGTTCTTTCTTCCGGGGGACTAACATGTAACCATAAATTAAAAAGTAATAGGTAATTTGTGTTGTACAATATTAGCCAATGTTATCAAAGTTTTGTTTTTGAATATGTACCTCTAGAGTCTAGTTAAAGTGTAACAGCACAAGCTGCACAAGTTATTGGGCTCTTCAATTTATTTATGGATGAATAGAGTGAATTTGGTTAGGCATTCCGCAACGCAAGACATATAATTTAAAGAGTTCATATGTTTTCTAATGTTGGCAACAAATACATTGTTACCAATATAAGATTTTACTCCCAAATATGTTAAATGTTCCGCGAATTTCACTAAATTTGGTGAACATTCCATGTAGTTTCACAGAACAGTGTTCGATGCTTTAGGTTACTTTATTTCCGAATACTAAAGTTAGGTTTGTTGTGTTTCAACTTTGTAATTGTAAGGTTCTACAGTTGTATGATGAATGAGTGAGTGTTGAGTGCTAGCTAAGTTGAAACGATGGAACAACCGCTAACGATGAAGACGTTTTTTTGCACTAAATATAACGAATGTAACAACTTAACAAGAAAAGAGTAAAATGCTTATGCACGCTAAACTAATATAAAATGACCTTTGTACAGTTGACTGTACATAATGCCGAAAACAAGAAGAATACAGATTAAAACTTATAACATTACAAAACATGATACTTAAGTTAGGAATAAAATAATACAAGATAAATGTGTAAAATATGTCAACTTAAATATCAATATTCTTAGGTAATTCAAACTTCACGGATACTTCTTCTCGTGGTGAAGTACCCCTCTCTGTTGTCCTCTTCTGTCCTATAGAGTGTCCGTGGCTGCGGCTGCGGCTGCGGTATCTCCGGGACATCAAGCGTCTGCTGCGGTCGTCTCTTCCGTATATAGATGATTCACACGACCACGCCAATCAGTAGAAGCACGCCAAGCATGCTGTATGATATGATATACTGAGCGTGGTTGCTCCATCTCCGGTACCGCGTGGCGGTTGAAAAGATCCCTATGCGAAAGGATCGTGAATGTATCTCCCTTGAGTGTGAGCCTTGACCTAGGCTAACGATTCCGTTGCCGGACAGGGTTCGAATTACCGTGATAGCGAGCATAAAATGCGCACTGTGCATTCTTCGCAACAAACGTACAGCCAGTCATTCTGTCTGCTGTGTTGTTACTTGATCCATTTGTCGCCGCACGTTCATTGTTCCGATGTACAGGTGATTCCCTTTTCAACTCTTGCGGATACTCGCAGTATTTTGTACAAGTTCCGGATGTTTTCCTTGTCGGGTACGACGAGATCACCCTGTAGTTGTCGACTAATGATATCGACTTGCGATTCTAGTTGCTCCGGCGACAGTAAGTAAATATCGATGCGTCCGTGAGTGATGTCAGTGATGGTGTTGATTAAGCTTTGCTGAATGGTCCGCACGTTTGATAAAATGATGTTGGCGGATAAAGTTGATGACATAATGTAAAGGCTGTTTTGATTGTCGAGCCGGTCTTGCTTGGCGTCCATCGATATGTTGCGAAGGTTTTTCCTCATGTAGTCGAATTGAGTGTTTATAATACTTTCATGGCGTCTCAGTATGTTGTACTCAAATTCAACAACTAATGTTTGGTTTCGGATTAGGTTTTGGAGATGATTCTCGTTCAATGATATTTTCTCGATATCCGCCTTGTACTGGGTTGCGAATGACCTATCCAATACTCCAAACAAATAGCTGGCTGCATTTTCAACTCGATTGATTAATCCTCGCTTGAATCATTTGTTTTGATATTTGAGTACATCATTGTAGTGCGTGATTTCTTTTAGCTGATGCTCCAACTGTAATATGACTCCTTCGTATTGTTTTTATTGATGTCGACACATTATGCGGCACGTTTTTTTCAGGTGATTTATGTATAAATCCATGTCTTCTATGCCTTGCCAGTACATCGACATGTCGTAATAGACAACCAATTTCCACTCGACTTCTCCACTCCTCCACTCCACTCCACTCGACTTCTCGACAATCTCCACTTCAAAATGATAAAGATCCTTTGAAACTGCAATCTCTATTGTATTGTAACATAGGTCAATTTGCTCATACAAATGTAATATTATGTAATGTAGGAATCACTAGTTGCTTAGGGGAGAAAAAAGTTAATGGAGTCTTTCAGTTAGTGTGCTCTCGTTTCTCCCATGCCTCATACCTAGACATTTGTGACAATGAGAGCCGAAAGCTACCTAAAGAAATCACATGTAGAATCCTACTAAGGGAGATTCTAAAACTTCATTACATGTCCAATCTGTTACAGCAGCTAAAAAACCAAAAAGAGTCTTGTAATACAAACCTACTGTACAGCAATGCGCAGACACAAACTGACCACATCTGTAAACTCACACAAACCCCCAATAATCCGCAAAAAACACAAGCCAGTATAGAGACTCAAAACTTAAATGAGACTGTACCAACAACATCTAAAATCATTTTTTTTCGTTAAAAAGTCAAAATTAATTATTATGCACCAAAATATACAGAGCATTCTGCCTAAAAGAGAAATATTAGAGTTAACCCTGTCTGAATTGTCGGAGTCTGGTATGCAGCCCGACATTCTATGTTTAACGGAAACATTTTTGGAATCTGGTAGTGAAAAAAATGTTAGACTAAGTGGCTATGAACTAGCAGCAAATTTTTCTAGAAACAAGAAAAGAGGTGGTTCTTGTATTCTAGTAAGAAGTGGAATGATTTATAAAAACATAAAAATTATTGATGATCTGGCTCTACCCAATATATTTGAATGTTGTAGTATACAGTTAAATGATCATAACATAATAATTGTGTGCATTTACAGAACAACAGAAGTCGAACTCTTTATGAACCGCCTAGAGTTAATGTTATACACTTTACAACATAAATATAAAAACAGGAAGATTGTTATAACTGGTGACATAAACATTAATATACTTAAAAATGACATTATTGCAAGAAATTTAACTGACATTATTAGTAATAACAATTTGACATTTCATATTACAGAACCCACCAGACAAGCATCGTGCATTGACCATATAATTAATAATATAAGTCAAGCAGTAGGAACGGTCATACCATTGGGATTGTCAGACCATGAAACTGCACAATTACTGTCAATTCCAGTCAGTTATAAAAAAATCGTACCTAAGGTGTCATTCATATACAGAAGGGATTATTCAGAAGAAAATGTTTTGAAATTTCATGACTGTCTCGAGGCATTATCATTCTCAGATGTCTATGAGGAAACTGACCTAAACAAAGCCTTTGATATTTTTCACGACCTGTTCTGTTTGTTTTACGCACTTTGCTTCCCGATAATGAGAATAAAAATTAATTCACAAGGTAAACCAAAGTGGATGTCTAAGGGACTTAAAATAAGTTGTAAGTCAAAGAGATATCTTAGATTTGCTTTTTATAAGAATAAAACAGAAGCTAACAAAATCCAATACGAAAAATACTCTAAAATGTTAAAAAAATGTGTAATAAAATCTCAAGAACAAGCGAATAACAATTATGTGAGAAATAGTAAAAATAAATGTAAAGCTTCATGGAATGTGGTAAAAAATGAGTCAGGTGTTTTTCACACATCCCATTTCATACAACATATTGACTATGAGGGAAATGTTGTCAATGACCCATTAGACATTGCAAACACTTTCAACAAATATTTTATTAAAATTTCAAATAAAATAAACCATGACCTTATTCAGACCGGTGGTAGTAATAGGGTTAGTAAAAGCATATTCCTTAGTCCATACGACAATGATTGCGTAGGGAAACTGGTAATGTCCTTAAATAACACTAACGCAGAGAGAGGGCTATGACGGTATTGCTACAAAAATTATCAAGAAATGCTATGTTTTGATTATACCAGTTCTTACTTATCTCATAAATATGTCATTGGAGACGGGATGCTTCCCTGATAGACTTAAAATATCTATAGTTAAACCCCTCTTCAAAAAAGGTGAAAAATGTGATCTAGTTAATTATCGTCCTGTAACTCTCACACCAGTGCTATCAAAAATATTTGAAAAAGCAATGCAAAACAGAATATTAGATTTTATAGATAAACATAGCATACTGACTCCGGAGCAGCATGGGTTTCAAAAAAACAAATCTGCAACATTGGCAGCCTTCAAACTTGTTGATAGAATTGTTCATAATGTGGATACAAAATATTACAGCACGGTTCTCTTTTTGGATATGTCAAAGGCATTCGACTTTGTTTCGCATGACTTGCTAATATCCAAACTCGAAGCAAATGGGATCAGGGGCTCTGCACGGGACTGGATACAATCTTATCTGAATAACCGATTGCAATTCGTAGAAATTTGTAGAGCAGATGACAAAAATGTAGTAAATTGTTTTAAATCTGACTTAAAATCTAACAAATTCGGCGTCCCTCAGGGCAGTGTCCTTGGACCGCTTCTATTTTTACTTTATATAAATGACTTACCTGAGGTGACAAATCAATGGTGTATTTTGTTCGCAGACGATATTTCAATAAATGTAACGCGCGCAATAAGTGATGACATCTCCTTCCACGAATCAGACATTAACAATGCAATAACTAGTGTAATTGAGTGGTTGAATAATAATAATTTACAGATTAATTTAGACAAAACAAAGTACATTAATTTTAATAACTTTGACAAATTCAATAGAGATATGACATTAAATATAAATCACAACGGACAAATCATAGAGGAGGCTCACAGTGTGACATTTTTAGGTATTAACATAGATATGCATTTAAATTGGAAAGATCACACTGATAAAGTTTGTAAGAAAATCAATAGATTTATTTATGTATTACGTAGACTTAGGAAAACAGCAGAGATAAAGACTGCTCTAGTTGCCTATCATGGATATGTAGAATCTGTCTTGAGATATGGTCTTGTAGTTTGGGGAAACGGCACTGATATTAATAAAGTTTTTATTGCTCAAAAGAAATGTGTGCGTGCAATTTGTGGTATGGCCCCAAATGAATCATGCAAACCAATTTTCACTAAATTAAATATTTTGCCATTACCATGTTTGTATATACTGGAAATAGGAAAATTTGTAAAACTTAATCCAAAAT
Organism: Argyresthia goedartella; assembly: GCA_949825045.1. NCBI lineage: Eukaryota > Metazoa > Arthropoda > Insecta > Lepidoptera > Argyresthiidae > Argyresthia > Argyresthia goedartella. The sequence goes on along the minus strand of OX463812.1, from coordinate 23,973,973 downwards.
TATTTAAAAGAGCCCAAGAACAATATTCAAGAAATACGAGAAACCCGAATAGGTTAATATACGCCACGTACATCAATGTATCTTAAGAATTGTCCTGCTATGTGCGTTAAAATATTTAACAAAATACCCGAAGAGATAAAAGAATATTCAATTAATAAGTTTAAATCTGAACTGTTTAAATGGCTTCTACAGAAATGTTTTTATTCAATAGATGAATTTATTAAATATAAAACTTACATATAAAATAATTTAATAAGCTAGAGCAATACTAACAGTAAGATTTATTTTTTTCAGTGTAATGTGGTGTGCATGCTAAAATTAATAGCAGATAAGGTGTTCCTAATGTATATATAACTGACCATCGACTACCCACCCTTATCTTAGCAAATAAAAATCTTTCATAATTTCATAATTTCTTTATTGCACACAAATCATACAAAAAACAAGAGTTACATAAAAAAAGTGTACAAAGGCGAGCTTATCTCTAATAAGAGATCTCTTCCAGCAAACCAGGCAAACAAGGGAAAAGTTGATGGTTGAGCAGGGGTAGACCTATGTGTACAATATATAAAATAATAAATAAAATAAATTAAATAATAACTATAATAATATACTAAATACTTATTATATTTTCTTTATCTTTATCTTTTACCTCGTCTCTGATGTGTTGAAGTTCGGAGATTTTCTCGAAGCAGAAATTTTGGCTTCCACTTAAAGGCGTTACCCTGAATGTATTAGGGGCTTGTTGCGTGCTCTTTGGAAGCCCGTATTTCTTCATCCGATCAATTTTCGCAAGTCTGTGCCATTTTAATAATAAGGTTGTGAGCAGAGTTAAATTCCGCTAACCTCAATGTGTTGCCGTGCGCCGTCGTCTGCTTATTTTGCCATCGGCTGACAAATCTCATTACCCATACAGTTATTTTAGTAATGCGCGTTATCGCACTACATTTGTTTAGCTATTCTTGAATGAATGATGAATGATTTTGTAATAAGGCTGTGTTCACACTGGCACACAGATGTTGGTCGGTCTCTCTGACAAGTACTTGATGGAACATCTTTTCTACATCCGCTGTGACGACATACCTGTATTGACGCCATTTAAGAATGAGTGACTGCAGGACCTTTTGAAGGTTCGGACCGCTCTCCATCATGTCGTTGAGATTGAGACCCGATGATGTTATGGATGAAGCATTGAACACGACGTGCAAGGCAGTTGTTGTAGAGTCCAACTTGAGCACGCCGTGATGGGGCAGATAACATGCGTTTGGGGCGTCTGCTGAGTCAACCGGGCGCATGTGCCCTAGTTATTGATACTCGTGAATGAATTTCTTGTAACCCTCGGATAATGAAGCATTTTTGGCCATTCTACTTTCCTGTTGAATGAACTGGGCAGTGGCTTGTGATTTTGAGCATCCCAAGTGCTCTTCAAATCCTGGTTTCATGGGTATAGCGACCTCGTATCTTCCATCTTCGAATGTACGAATGTGGAACGAAGAGAAGGTACCAGAGGACTTCACTATTTCTCGTATATGTTCGCTGTATAAAAACAAAGGTGATCGCTCGGATTGTAATTCGTATCGAGGAATATCACTGCTGTCTGCACCAGGAAAGATCTTCGCTAGGGTTTTGCTTAATAGATTGACACCACTATCAGAATCCCTGCTCCCGGAATCACAATTTGGTTTTCGTCCAGAGCGAGGTACCTGCGAGGCTATTTTCGCTGTTCGCCAAGTGCAGGAGAAAAGCAGAGAACAAGGTCAACAACTGTTTCTCTGTTTCGTAGACCTCGAGAAGGCCTTCGACTGTGTCCCGCGAGAAGCTCTGTGGGTAATAATGGGCAAAGTCGGCTGCCCCGATAAATTCGTAAGGTTGATACGACTGCTACACGACTGCATGAAGCGCTGTGTAACAGCAAATTGCGAACAGTCTGAATTCTTCACAGTTTCCTGCGGGGTGAAGCAAGGTTGTGTATTGGCACCAACACTGTTCGCCCTCTACTTTGCTGAAGTCGTCAAAGAAACCCTAGCAGAATCGCCAGAGGGTGTTCAAATTCGCTTCCGTACGGACGGGCAGCTCTTTAACCTGGCGAGATTGAAGGCCCGGACGAAAGTCTCGCTTGACATGATCACAGAAATAATGTATGCGGATGACCTGTGCTTCGTGTCAGCAACAGCAGACGGCCTGCAGCTGCTAGTCAGCAAACTTAATGATGCCTGTCAGCGTTATGGCCTGAAAATAAGTGTGAGCAAGACTGATGTCATGGCCTCGGGGTCGCAAGACGGTGGGGGAGCTTGGAGCACCATTCTGGCCGAAAACAACCTCAAGGAAGTGTCCAGGTTTCGGTACCTGGGTAGCATGATTTCCTCCACATGCGATCTGGAACCAGAAATCAACTGTAGAATCAGTGCAGCCTCCGCGGCATTTGGGAAACTGCGAGCAAAAGTGTTTCGTTCACATGACGTCAAGCTCCATACGAAAATAGCTGTGTACCTCGCTATCGTTCTCCCAAATCTATTGTATGCTTCCGAAACTTGGTGCCTATATCGCAAGCACATCCGTACACTGGAGAAATTTCACCTCAAATGTCTACGAGGCATTTTGAACATAAAGTGGTCTGACAGAGTCAGGAATACGGAGGTGCTTAATCGCTGCAATGTGGGTGGTATAGAGGCGTACTTTATGAGAAGACAGCTGCGGTGGTGCGGACACCTACGACGGGTGCCAGATCAGAGGATGGCCAAACGCATTTTATACTCTGAGTTGGAGGACGGGAAGCGAAAACAGGGCGGCCAGTTCCTTAGATTCAAAGATGTCATCAAGCGACACATGAAAAGATGCGAAATTGATCCAACCAGGTGGGAAGAACAGGCAGACAACAGACTGGAATGGAGACAGAATGTTCGGCAGAAGGTGTTCCAGTTTGAGAGGCGCCGCAAAGCTGAACTAGACGCTAAGCGAGATGAGATCAAGGCTAGAACGCCTACGGCCAGACACGACTACAACTACGTTCGAGAAATACTGACATGTCCCTTGTGTCATCGAACGTTCAGGGCCAAGATAGGCTACATGAGCCATATGAGGGCACACCAGCGAAGCTCTCAATAGCCGAAATAGTCGCCGAGACCGAAACCGGTCGGGACATCATCATCATCCATCTTCGAGTCGCTTTGTTGTCACTTGAAAGTATTCTTCGCACGATTTCAGATTTGCATGATTGCCGTCAAACTCTCGCCAAAGTAGATCAAATATATCCACACGCTTCTTGAGGTATTCAGTGGTTTTTCGAGTGGCGCTGTCCTTGCAAAAATTAATGTGAACACGTGCAATCTCCTGCAGTAGCTCACTTTGACGCTTGAGCAAAGCTTCGGTCATGATGATTGAATGAATGAGTAAATATTTTCTTCGAAAAGATCCCTTAAATGATGCTCACGCTGAGATGGCAACGAGGTTCTTGAAACCCAGCTGATCTGCTGTGGTTTCCTCGAACTGAGTGAATGAATGATATCTTCGATAGTCCAGCTGTTTGCTGCGGCTACCCGATGAGTGAGACCTTATGAACTGCACGTCCACAGGGGCCCAATTCCGGTACACAATTACAGCTCAATGACAATCACATGGCGATTACGGTCAACTTTAGATATCCAATATCTGACGATTTTGTAATCCCATTCCCTTTGTTGGTTAACATAAGTATTGTGCATACCAAATTAACTTAATTTTTAACATAATTGCCTAAAAAAATATTCTCCGAACGCCAAATATTGGATATCTAAAGTTGACCATAATCGTAATGTAATTGTCATGGAGCTGTAATTGTGTACCGGAATTGGGCGCCCGATCTCTTGAATGGTGCTCGGTGATGAAATTCCCCGAGGTTCTTAGAGCCCAGCTGACCTGCTGCGACCTCGTCGAACTGAGTGAATGAGTGATATCTTCGATAGTCCAGCTGAGTGCTGCGGCTACCTGATGATTGCGATACTGTTGACTGTAGAAGTCGATAGATGCTGGCGAACCACCTCTCGAACGCAGATATCTGGCACTCGCGATGGTTCGTACGACCTAGCACATCTGCAACCTCTTTGTGTGATTAAAGCACCTTCTCAATTAGTCAGTGAGACCCGCTGGTGGGAGGCTGACCAACCGATTGCTTACACACTTCAAAGGAAACAGACGTTGCCAAGTCGCAATAATTCGAAGGACCAAAAACTGTAAGGTTCTGCAGTTGTATGATGAATGAGTGAGTGTTGAGTGCTAGCTAAGTTGAAATGATGGAACAACCGCTAACGATGAAGACGTTTATTGCACTAAATATAATGAATTTAACAACTTAACAAGAAAAGAGTAAAATGCTTATGTATGCTAAATTAATATAAAATGACCTTTGTACAGTTGACTGTACAGTAATACAACTTGGAGCCGAAGCCCAAGATTAATAGCGATGACTTGTTGCAGTGTCGTAGATAAGTGCAGGCCCCGCCAGGTTTCTTGATCCGTGAGCAAGATCTCACCTCTCTCTCGGGCTTGGATGCTTCTCTCTTGCACCCGCCACTGCCCTCTTTAGGCAGAATTCAGAAGCCTAGAAGTCTGGCGCGGGCTGTATGTGGAGTTAACACTTCGTATCCAAAATACACACAACGTCAATTCTTTTCATATACGGGGTGACATACGTACGATTAAGCCGGTAATAAAAATAAAGACTTTTTATATTGGCCAAAAATGTTTTTGCCCGTCTGTCTGTTCTAGCCTACAGGTCGCAAATTTCAACCGATTTTGACAAAAATGGTATACAAGTTCCTTGATTTATTTATTTAGTCGATCGCGAATTTTGATTGGGGTGAATATGTGTATTTAATCAATGTGTACTGCCCATTCTCATATACGGTGCCGAAATATGAACGCTCACGAAGGAGAGATCACAAAGAGCCATGGAGCGTGCCATGCTAGGTATCAGGCTGTCAGACCGTATCCGTAATACCGAAAATAGACCAAGGTGGCTGATGTGGGTAAGCGGATAGCACGGCTTAAGTGGTGGTGGGCAGGACACTTGGCAAGGCGAGAAAACGGAAGATGGACCAGATCGGCGACAGACAGACAGAAAGATCGGTCGACAGACCATCTGCTAGACGATCCGACGATGTGGCGAGGGTGGCAGGGAACCAACGGACGCGGGTTGCCAGGACCGTACTGAATGGCGTGTTTATGAGGAGGCCTATACCCAACAGTGTGTCCCCTGACAGACTGATAATGATGATGAAGGACTCGCGAGGTCTACTGTTCTTACAGAACCACTAGTATTATTATAGCTACATCTTCTCATAATATATGTAATCTGTGCCAATTTACCCTTAAAGCAATTTCGTGTTTCCCTGCGGGACGCCAAATTCGAAGCAAGTTCTATTGCTTTTCAGAAAATTCAAATTGATGTTGGATGCGATAATTTATACCTTGATTTTGTTAATTACCTTCAATCCCCAATAGTGGCAGCCGTTGAGACATCTTTCGGTGACCAACTTTAACATACATGACATACGTAAATACTCTGCCTATGGACGACTCATGGGACGTACAAGTACGATCTAAAATTGTATATTTAAGGCGGTAGGGGAAAAACTAATTATACCTAAATTATTTTCTTTCTAAACATAGCCCATTTTTGTTTAACAAATAGATGTGAAAAGGATAAACCGTCTGGAAAAAATTAATTTAACAATCGTTGGCATATTTACAATTGTCTTATTCACTTGATGTCAAATTATACAGCAGGGGTGAACGAGGGTTCATTTTGTTATGAAAATCTACAATTTTTGTTTTTAAAATGCCTGTGTTTTACTTTGATAATTGAAAGGTCACAGGCATTTTAAGTGTTATCGGTCATAAATAGAGTTCGAATAATCGGATGCATATTTACCTAATGTTATGTGTTGGCTATTAAGGAATGCACTTTGTATCGAAAAAACCCCGCGATTCCGGGAACGAAAAATTTGTGTCTGGCACAGATTAGGAACAGATTGTTAAAAAAACATTCACCTAAATAGCGACTCTTGCTACAATGCAATGTGCAATTCACCCTGCACAGTGCGGCGCTAGAACGTCGGATTTTCACCTACAAGTTGCTTCTCTTTCTATCGCGTAACTATATCGCTTCTGACGCGGCGTGTGTAACTTTAGGGTTATCCTCTTGCACAGAATAATAAAGAGTTCCTCTTGTGACGAATAATTCATCAGAATATTTACTTACCAGCTACGAACTAATTACTATTGTTCTCCATTTGAGAACAACAACATTTATGACGAATAATTCATCAGAATATTTACTTACCAGCTACGAACTAATTACTATTGTTCTCCATTTGAGAACAACAACATTTATAATATTGTATACTTACTTAGTGGTCTGAAAAAAACATATTGAACATATTGTACGTAGAAAACAAGCTGAGTAGCTTTTGTTATGCGTTGAGAGGCTTAGCAAGAATTTCAACCTTGGGAGCTACTTTGCAAGCATGTAGTATGCTTGCAAAGTAATATTTACTTACCAGCTACGAACTAATTACTATTGTTCTCCATTTGAGAACAACAACATTTATAATATTGTATACTTACTTAGTGGTCTGAAAAAAACATATTGAACATATTGTACGTAGAAAACAAACTGTGTAGCTTTTGTTATGCGTTGAGAGGCTTAGCAAGAATTTCAACCTTGGGAGCTACTTTGCAAGCATACTACCCTTTCATCCAGTCTAGGTTGCTGTACGGTTTGGCAAAATGGGGCAATAGCGTAGACATAAAAAACTTTTCGTCCTGCAAAAGAGATGTGTGCGAATAATTGACGGACTCAAGTCGCACAAGATCTCGGGATTCCTTAGTAAAACTGAAAATACACAATCACAGCTTTGTACGTAATAGAACTTTTCAAACTGGTAAGGCGATATCCAATGAGGTTTCCAATGAGACCCCTTGGAGTCAGTGATCGGCTCTACCAGCGACATAAGGGCGATCTGTGGGGCGATCTGAAGGTGCCGGCCTCTAGAACTGTTGCATACTCACTATGCGCAAAGATGGTTGCTATAAGAGTATATAATAAGCTCTCCAACGAAATAAAAATATTGCCGACACAATTTTTTTTAATAAACTCAGACGGCATTTAATAAAAGTCTGCCCCTATAATTTGAATGAATTTTATAATTACAAATTTTAATACTATATGACATTGTGAATTGCTAATTAGGCTTTAATTTTTAGAACACTTGATTGTTATTATCCTGATTACTGCGAAATTATTTAAATTATTTATTGTGTGTCATGTGTACTATTTCCGTTTATACCTGTGATTGCTATGCCCCAAGGGTAAAATGACATTGATTCATAGTTATTCAGTATATCTGTAAGACCCTGTAACATGATATTTATGGCAATAAATATACTGAATACTGAATAATGTTTACTACTAAAATAAAAATGTAAATGCTGTCATTTAATAAAAGTCTGTCCCTATAATTTTATAATTATAAATTGTATTACTATATGACATTGTGAATTGCTAATTAGGCTTTAATTTTTAGAACACTTGATTGTTATTATCCTGATTACTGCAAAATTATTTAAATTATTTATTGTGTGTCATGTGTACTATTTCCGTTTATTCCTGTGATTGCTATGCCCCAAGGGTAAAATGACATTGATTCATAGTTATTCAGTATATCTGTAAGACCCTGTAACATGACATTTATGGCGATAAATATACTAAATACTGAATAATGTTTACTACTAAAATAAAAATATAGCTCATTAATGTCCCCACCGAGGGGCACAGGCCTTTACCCGGATACGAGTAAGATTAAGCCATACTCCATCACGCTGGTTCAGTGCGGATTGATGGAGGGGTTTTACGACCACTATCACTCAGTGATAGTAGCCGGAACCTACTGCTTAACGTGTCATCTGAAACACTGAACGTCCGATTATGTACTTAAGATAAATTAATTATCTCATTGGTACACGGTCGGGATTCGAACCTGCATCTCCAGTGTGAGAAGCAAGCGTGAAACCCATTACACCACGGAGCTCTTTCACGGAGTTTACTACTACCATAGACAAATCCTCTATGCAATGGCATAGAGGATTTGTCTATGGTATCAGTAGACGAAGTTGTTTCTTGCTAAATTATACCTAAAGAGAATATCTGCGAAAATATAGAGCTTATCTAGTTTATTATTAGCTCCACACTTCTTACTGCTCTTACAGCTCTATCAACGTTATAGATTAGCAAAGCATAACCGTGTAATCCTGAGAGTTACCATTACATTAATGCCAAATAATGATACCAATCTATGAGTAACGGTTTCCTAGATGAAATTCTAGTTACAAAAATACAAGTTGTGAACGCGATTTGTTCAGGTTGATAGCGGGTGGACAGATTTACTTTATACAATACAGTGTTCTAAACAAACAAAATCCAGATTTTAAAATGGGTAGTATTTAATCGCACATCAAAAATACTGATTTGCACAGCAAAAAAGGGTCAACAAAAATAGTTTAATATTTCCCTTTTAAAATTAACGAATCATCAGTATTCCTAAGAATATACAACACATTAATACTTATACTGTAGCTATGCTTACAACGATGCTATTTGAACATACTTTAATCAATTAAATTAATATGGAACCATTGATTGAGTGTAGAGCAGAAAATAATACTAATGTATTATTACCATGCAATTAATAATATTTATGATATATTTATAATATTGTACCTGTATTTTTGTGTATTGTTCATTGTTATGTGTTACAGTGTGTTAACAGTGAATAAATAATTTATCTATAAATCTATAAACAATAAAGCGGTCTTTGAGACCCCGGGAGGGAGAAAGTCGTTATATTGAAGTGGGCTATAATGGCGTGTATAAACGAAATACACTTACAAGGAGGACTATTAAATTGGTTGTTATTATTAAAGATTTTTGACTTTCAGTCAGTCAGTAATTCACTTATTGGTTATTATTCGTTATGGTGCTGTATTGTGTGATGTACCTATAAGTAGGGCAGTCAACAGTTCATTGATTGATTGATTGATTGTTCACATCAGACTCATTGACTCATCATACCAGAATACAAAATTTCAGATTTCTAGCTCTAGTGGTTTCGATAAATATATATATATATATAAATTTTATCTATCTAGATGATATTGTTGTGTAAATGGTTCTTATTTTTTTTCTCGCAAACTACGTAAGTTAGAGAAGTATCTATCTAAGTAAAATATAAGTATGTGTATCGTTGTCTAGTACCCAAGACACAGGGAAACCTATTTTGGGGCTAGATCAATGTGTGTAAATAGTGTCCAAGGTATTATAATATATTGTATATTATTATTAGTGCGTCACAGTTTGCGATCCGACAAGAATTACTGTAGGTAGGCAAGCAGGAACTTTCCGCTAGGTAGATGTGGCTTAATGCTAAAAGCACTTAAGACCATTGTAAATTACATCGTATAGTATTGTTAATGGATGGTTTTATTCTCATTTTTTTCCGAAACACTCACTTAACGAAACGCATAAAATCGATCCGCCCGTCTGATAGTATGCTGCCACAGACAAACACAAATAGTGGATACTTCCACTTCCACTTCCACATTACACATTCCTTTGGTAGTTTTGCATGGAAAGTTACCAGCGAGTTTTGAAAATTGGCGATTCTATAGATTTTCATGTGCTCTTTCCGAATATCTGCTATGCCACCCCGTATCATTCTAAAAAAGGGGCGCAATAAACAGTTTTACGGCCATATCTCCTTTTCGGCTCATTTCACGATGCAATTTTCTTTGATGAAATAAAGAAGATAAAATTTGCTATCATGGTTGTTTTAAAAAATTTTGTGAAGTCAATAATTTTAGCGTACGAGCACCGCAAAAAGGGAAAGCTGCTTCAAGATGCGTTATAATGGCCTTAAATATATTTTCCCGCCAGCACGCATTAGAAGCAAGTAACGCATTTTTCAACTTATAAAGCCCAAAGATGCAATTGGGACCCTAATGCTAAGCCTACGTTGTCCGTCCGTCCGTCCATCCGTCCGTTCGACCTGTTAGGCGGCCCGTCCTAAGTGTCTTTAAAAAAAAAGATTTTAATTCGCTGGAAAGGATTTATTAGACTCACAGTAGAAATTACTTGTAACCCTTATTTTAATTATACCGCGAGGCGACCTATGCGCCTAAACCTAAGCGACCGGATGAATTTTGTTTCTGAACTGACTGCGGCTTTCCCTTTTTATAGCCTTGGTCAAACCGCACTGTGCACTGTGGGAAATTATAATAAAAATTATGATTAATCGATAATACAGAACAATACCTGGATATAACACCTCCTCCCTAAGGTGGAGCTTTATCACAAAGCTGAAGCGGAATTAAGATAAGGGTTTAACATTAAACAATACACAAAAGAAATAGGGTTGAAATAGTAAAGTATACTAACTTATCCTAATTATGAGCTAAGTTCCTGTTGCTGACATTAAGTTGAGACTCTGCAATATATAAAAAATATATACATATCTGATAGGTTTATCATCTTCATCACTAGTAAGTAGTCATGTCTGAAAGTTCTATTGAACTTCTCAGTTTGGCGTTATGCCTCACATATTTCTTATATATACAATCAGTGTAATACCAAGATTTCTTGAAGAACAACTTGATTTTGGGTTGCAATAGAAGTATTTATAGACTCTGTAACAGAAATACGAAATTATACAAGTAATTATATTACTATATAGGTTAATCCGCAATAGTAGTAGCCATATTTTACAATGTGTTTCGCTTTCGGCTTTATTAATGTCACTCTCTAAGTCATTTAAATGATGTGATGCGTGTTTCAGTGAATCTAAATCTATGTTTGACTTCGAGATTGGCGTTAGCAAATGAAAAGTCTTATTTAAAACATGTGTATTACAATACTTATCTTCGGTCATGACAAAATCGGATTTAAGTTGATTTGAAAATGTAAAAGTATGTCCAATAGTAGGCATAATTTGTGTGGTTTTAGAATAGCCAATACAAACTTCAGAAAGTTTCAGGATACTAGTGCCTGAAATTATAGAGTCTGACATGATCTCATTACATTTCACAGTTGATATAAGTCAACTTTTTTTGATACGATTTTTGATTGGACAAAAATCCATATGTTGTTAGTTAGTTTTTGCCAAATGTCTACATCTACATAAGTTTTGAAATATATTCCTTTGTCAATGACAGAGTTATTTCGGTAATGAGTCTAGTTTCACAGGATGGATTCGATAAACAAGAAAAGGTAGGTACAGCAGGACAAATAGAATAATCAGAGCTTAAGGTTTTACATTTATCGAGGTTATCTAACATACCATAGTTTAGGTTATCTTCAGTAAGGCTTTTGTAGGTTGGATAAGAGCAAATGTAATAGGATGAATTACGTTATGAGGAGTTGGTAAAGGGATGAGCTTGACATGTACTTTATCGATGAGATAAGAGGGATTTCTATTATAAAACAATATTCCTGCTATAATAGTAAAGTAAGTTTAGAAACATCAATCAAAAGTATGTATATTTTCTATGTTTAAAGAGACTGGGAAGTCTAGTCTCTTGTTCATAAGGTGACTATTTTTTAATAGTTCTTTGTAAAGATAAAGGGTGTAGTACAGTAACCTTAGCAAATAAAATAGCATTTTAAAGTATCTAATAGATTTGAGAGGGCTAGCAGTGAGCTTTTCACGATATTTACAAAATTATTAAGTCTAGTAAGATTAAACAACTCAGCATTATCCCGAGTGGTTTGCGCTAAGATGTCATTAAGTTTATTTTTTGAGAGTTTAACTTATTTTCATTTACGTTTAAACTATAAATCGTAGAATTATTAGACGACTTAACTATAAGTATGTTGTATTTCATCAGTTTGAATAGCTCCTTTTCGCTATTCTGACAAGTATTGATAGCGGCGTCATACTTCCTAGCGTCGTCAGCGTCTAAGGTGCCGAAAAAGACCTTTGAGATTTCTCCGCCAAACTCTAAAGACCGTTTAGAGCGGATCGATACATTTTCAGAGATAATATGAGATAACGATTTTGCATTGAAGTAATTAGATTCAATCAATACTTCAGTAGGGCTGAAAATCTTCACACTGGTTAATTTCGTAGGGTTGAATTTTGTTGCATAGAAAAGACTATTTTATTACTATTTTTCGATTTTATTTACCACATGGGTTATGACTTTCCAAAAGTTGTTCTAAAAATGTATCGATGTTGCAGGGTCAAAGTATAGACCAAGACTATGGGCAATAGGTCCAATTTCGTACTCGGCGACAGCAGTATGGCAAATTTATAACCTGAAAAGGAAATGGCTGCTTTCAAAGCGTGTTTGATCAAGTTGTTGGGATATTTCACATGTTTTCTGCCTATGTTTTCCGTTGCCCATTACAATGTTATATGGACCTTTCCGAATTGGGGACAGTGCTTTTCGTAATCGATGATGATGTTTGAGATAGACCATGTCTCTTGTTTTATAATTGACGTCATGATTAGATTGATCATAGTGAGCTTTAGAAGTGTTTTACTTTTTAGTATATGTTCAAGAGCTCTTTCCCTGATGAACTTCGTCCTATATTGCAGGACTCGGACATATTCGTATTATGTGACTGAATTATTAGTTTCATAGAGAGAACTAGGAATAGATGGTTTATGACCTTAGAGCAGTTCATACGGCGTGAATTGCATTGTAGTATGTGGAGTAGCATTAAAGGCTAAAACCGCTGTGGCGAGGAAATAATTATGATTGTCATTGACTAAGGATTTGAGATATTCTTTGATAGTAGTAATGCTACATTGTAGGACACCGTTTGTTTGTGGATGATAAGGGGTAGTAAATAGGGGTTTTATTTTGAAGATTTCGGTGACCTGCCGAAACATTTCAGAAGCGAAATATGTCCCTTATCTGTTGGGATAGCTTTGGGAATACCAAATAGTGATATGAAGTAAACAAGGTTTCGGGCTACTTCTTCACATGTGGAGTAAACCATGGGATATACACATGAAAACTTTGAATCGGAATTTTCGGAAGCTAGCGTCGGGTAGTGGGCCGACAATATCGAGAGCTAACCTTTCGAAAGGTGTTGTGGAAGTAGAAGTTATTTCCATAGAAGCTTTATTATAAGTACGAAGAAGTTGGTTTATTTGACATTTTGAAAATATATTTTAATGTTAGCGCGCAAAGACTTCCAATAGTATGCGGCTTTGATGCAATTAAACATACGCTTAACGCCTGGATGACCCGCGATAGTGGAGTCATGATTTTCTTTAAGAATTAGTGAAATCTCAGCTGGAGTAGGACAGATCAGCTGACTTTTGTAAACATGAATTTTAATGTTTGTTTTGTGGAATATATAAGCGATCATGTTGTAGATTTTAGTATTGGCCAGTTTATGAAAGCGATCAGAGAAATCAATGATGGCGATATTGGTTTCACTTGGGTTTGCTTCGAGAATTTTGTTTCTTAGCTTTTTCAACAAGATATAAATGATGCGAAAAACGGTCATCTTTATGATGGACTTTTGTAAACAAGAAATAGTATGTCTTATATTTGTTTGCTACCGACTGTACGGTGCATATTTCGCGTTCGGTGTTCAAGAAAGCTGTGCTGTCATCTAACTGACTAATAGATTCCTCGCAGTGGGGTATAGTTGAATCAAAGTCTGGTGAGACGGGGCGAGTGGTTGTTTTGATTTTAGAGAGATGTAGAGCTTCTATATGCTCGAATCTGGTAGATTTTTAGAAAATTGCTATATGTGGGGTTGTTAATGAAGTTTTGATTAATGATATGATAGCTAAAAGTACTTTTTCTGTAGCACAGTAATTACCTTCACGTTTGTTTAGAGTTCGTGAGGCATAAGCTATCGGTTTGTCCTTACCGATAGGGCACTGGGAACTTACTGCGGCGATTGCGTAATTACTCGCATCGGTAATGATGACGAAAGTTGGCTGAAGTCCGGATACTGAGGTTAACTTTTCTTTTAGGGTTTTGAAGGCCTTATCCAGCCAGACGAATTCAACATCCTTATTTAGAAGAGATGTGAGAGGATTTGGGAGTTTGGAAAGTTTTCGACGAATCGGCGATAATAGTGGATGAGGCCTAGGAAAGATTTGATTTCTTTAGGGTTCCGTGATACAGGAGAGCCAGTCACGGTTTTGAATTGGTCCGGATTCGGAGAGACACCTTTATCGGTGATGATATGACCTAGGTAAGTGACCTCTTGCCTCAAGATCGCACATATCAGGTTGCAATTTTAGATTGTACTCACGGAATTTTCCGAATATGAGTTTGAGTTTTTCTATGTGGGAGTTGAGATCGGAGCTGTATACAATACAGTCATTGAGACAGACATAACAATGGAGTCCTTGCAGCCCTGAAAGGCGTTGATGAGGCGTTGAAATGTATTTGGTGCATTTTTGAGGCCGAAGGGCATTCGAGTGAAGTTAAAATGACCTGAAGTACAATTTGTGTTAATGATGGTAAAATAGGTATTTAAAGCCTCTGAAGTATTCAGAGGAATTTGGTGAAATACTGAAATATTTGGAATGGCCTAGTTGATCTAGGATATCTGTGATTAGTAGATTGGAAAGACTTAGTTGTCTGTGACGTCATTGAGACGTCTATAGTTCATGACAATACGCCATTTGCGTTTGCCGGAGGCATTTATCTTTTTGGAAACCACCCAGACTGGTGCATTCCATGGAGAAATATAAAGTCTTATGATAATTTGATTCTGAATTTTCTGGATTTGACTTTCTGCTTCGGATTTGTGACATTCAGGGAATCGGTATTACTTCAAGTTTATTGGTGGAGCATCTTTGGTATTTATGGAATGCTTGATAGAATTTGTGTAGATAAGTGAGTTTCCTTCCAGATAAAAGATATCGGAGTACTCGGAGCAACAATCCAAGAGAGCCTTCCTGGAGGAAGAGAAAACTTCCTGGTTGAGATGTGAATGTCGAACGCTCTAAGCATTGAGATAGGGATGAAAAGATGTTGTTCATAGAGATCGTCTCTGTAGAGATTTGAAAAATCAGACATTCGGTCTTTCAGTCAGAAATCAGTTATTCGAACTGGTGATTCGGTGTTATTTAGGATACAGATATTGAGCTTTCGATTGGGTTTAAATTTTATGCAATTGATGCAATTATACACATACACACCGTCAGAAATAGTATTATTTAGGACGAGAGATTCTCTGAGATGACACAACTCTTTGATGTCATTTGAATGAAAGTGCCTATTTGTGTAGATGAAATTATACATAAATGGATTGTGCCAATAGTTTAGGTATAGGCATCCTTATCTTCGGATAAGCCTGTGAGTTTATCTGAAATCGGCTTTAGTTTAACGTTGTAGTATCATTTCCATAGTCATTGTTTTGTGCATTCACAAAAAGGTTCTGGACCCATATTATCACTGTCGCAGAAATGTTCTGGACGCGCATTATTGTCGGCGTCGCAACAATGATGGAGGCGCGCATTATCAGCGGCAGAGTAACCGGCACCAGAGTCACGAGGATGGGGTTTTGAGGTGCGGTGACGATTGTTATATTCGCGCTTACGGCATTTGTTTATCGTGTGACCCTTGTTATAACAATAAGCGCATGAATTTATAGAATTAGTTCTCGGAGGGTAATTGGAGTTTTGAGAACCCGAAGGTTGAGAGACATAATATATTTGTTTTGGGGGCCGGGATTTATTCCGGAAGCACTCCCAATTAGAATGGCCCTGTTTGTTGCATATGGTAAAGGATTTAGAAGGGAGCCTTTGGAAGGTTCTTTGTAGAGAGAGGAACTTTTTTTCGTCGCAGGCTAGAAAGATAGCAGTGTTTAGTAAGGATGGATTTCTGCATCTTAGTACACTTGAGACGTTGGGGTGTAATCCCAGAATGAATGCATTAACCGCGAGATCCTCCATGGCAGATATTCTACCGAGTAGTTGGTTCCGGTCAGTACAGGTCGTTACTATGTACGTCTGAATCTTTGTCAGACATGACTCGACGCGGAAACCAAACTGGGTGACTGTTTCACTTGAATGTTCACTGCTGTTTTGCAGTTCAATGAGGAGATGGGAAAGGTATATCTTTTCGCCGAATGTTTGTCTTAGGAAACGCCTTAGCTCGTCTCAAGTTCTACAATCTTTGAGCCTGCATACTGTGGCAGATTTTTCCTGTATTTGGGAAATAATGAATTTTCATAGAATTGGCTTTTTATCCAGAATGCACAAATCCACTGCATTTTGGTAGCTGGTCAGGAAGGCGGGGAGAGATTCTCTATCACCATTAAATGGTTTCACGAATTTACTTAAGAACATAAGATCCATTTTATCATGTTTATTTTTCGTCTTTTTTACTTCGGAATATTTTGAAATTGTGATTTAGACGCTGGGGTTCAGAAAATAAAAATAGCACTGAATAGATACATACAGAAATAAAATTATTTAAGGTATGAGATGTGTAGACTTATCATAGTTTTTAGTTCCAAGACTCGCTTAGAGTAGTGTTCCACGGTTGACGCGAATATGAGACGGAGTTCACTTTTATTTTAGGTATCAACTGCAATTGTTTTTAGATTTTCTCGATGATTTTGAAGATGTGAGGACTCGAAGACTGCCTTCCTCAAACATATGCTGGAACTAGAGTAGGTGAAGCGGAGTTGAGACCGGTGATAGATGCGGGCTCACTCAAAATAGCGGAGCCTTACCGTCGCCCCAGGGTAATTGGCTGCTAGGCTGGTTGCGCTGGCGTAATGTGGGCTCAACCACGAGGGGGTTGAGCTTTAGACTTCGTAGTCGTCGCGTGTCAAGGCTTACCGTCGGCTACAAAGCTGAACACGTTTGGCGAACGGATGACCAGAGGGTTGCAAGATGCCAGTTGCAGATGGTTTATCAGAAACCTCTTACAGAATCCCACTTCTGACACCAAAACTGTTAGGCGGCCTGTCCTAAGTGTATTTTTTTACCGACTCCAAAAAAGGAGGAGGTCCTCAATTCGGTTGTATTATTTTTATTTTTGTTACCTCAAAAATTATACAACTTATGAACCGTTTTTTTTTTTAAGTTTAATATTGAAAGGTCATCCAGTATGATCCCATTTATTGAAAATTAGAAATCGTTCCAGTAGTTTGGTCTAGAGCAAAAAGACTGGAATTGTGATATCACCCAGGTAAACGAAATTGCGTATTATTGCTTTACTGTGACTTAACAGTGGTGGTTAATAATGTCATTGTCATTAGATGACTTCTGTCTATGAGTACCGTATATTCATTTATAATGTAGTATAATATGTGTGGACTTGACTGTCAGAAAGACAGATTTCCTAGCCTTGTTTTCGTGTATTTTGACGACATATGCATCCCGAGGGAGGAGTAAGAAATAGGGCTTGGTTTATAAATAATTAAATTGCTCTACAATATACTACTAAGAATTAGTCATAAGAAATATATGAAAAAACTTGATTTTTCTGATTTCGGGGGCTAAGATGTTTTTTTCATCATATTTTTTTCATCAAAAACTTACGTATATGTAGGTATTACATTATATCCCATAGTTAAAAATGAGCTTTACTATATTATTGATTATCGGAAGACAGATTTCATAGTCTCTTAACTTCCGATAACGATCTGTCATCATGTGGTCGATTTAATAATTTGTTGGCGTCCAAATCTGACAAGACAACATTTATTTGTCTTTTTGCATTATTTTTTTTGCCAAGGTCAATCACAGCTTTTTCGATGGTTTTACCCTGAATTTTATGAACTGTGACCGCCCAGCTTAATATAAGAGGCAACATACGACGCTCCACATCTCCACCCCCTTGTTGACTGAAACGTAGTACTTGATAGTGGTATGGATGTGGAACCTTTTCTATCTTGTAGCCTCAGACCAATAGTTTCATAATCTTCTTGTATAAAGACGATATTCCCATTACGACAGGGGGGAAGAAATAGGGCTTCAACTTGAAGTCTTTTTTTTTTAAAGTTTTTAACTTGGTGATTATTATAGCCTCGGTCAAACCGCATGGTGCATTTTGGGAAAATATAATAAAAATGATGATTAATCGATAATACGGAACGCACATGGACATATAACAGACAGTCATTACATTCAAATTGAAATTATCACAAAATGTTTAGTTATCAATTACTAACCACACGTATTAAAAAAATAAGGGGTAAATATAAAATAATAATGAACAATAATAAAATCTCCATCAAGAGATGTCTATTGTTTGCTTTTTTTCTCGTATGCTTTTTTTTAGTGATGTTTATTTACTCTTATTATAAATTTACTGTTATATTTTTTTTCATTACTTTCATGCATACTTTTCTTCTTGACCAATTTTATAATTCTACCCTACACCCTATAGGCTCATTTTGTTTTACTAGAGAGTGTCGAAATATGCAGCAAAATTGCGACATATCTATTGATTGCGTTGTCTTAAAAGTAGTATTTTTGCACAGTTCTAACTGCATTATTTTTAATTTTATACCTGTTGCCTGGGTGTATGTTCAGAAGGGTCTGAGGGATCTAGTTTTTTTCTTCGGATCTAGTTCATTTTATTAGAAGATTGTTATATCGTAAAATTGCTTGGAGGGGATTAATTGACAAATATCTGTTTTAGCTGGCCAATTTTCTGAATGTGGCGGTGCCAGCGGCAAAGATACGAGGAGGCAAAGTATAAATTTAAAAATACCACATCAAAATCTATAACATCATCAAATTTCGAAACCCCCGATTAAATCTTTCTAGTTCGCCGTACATCCGTCGCACCAAATGACTGCGGGACTTGGTTTTTGCTAGGCTCATGTTTTCAAAAAGTTACTCCAAAAACAACCTTTCATCCCAAACTGACTAAATGTTCACCAACATTTTAAACCTTATGTGTACTAACTAAACAGATTGAGTCGCCTCGCTCTACTCTACTTCGATTCGGCTCTTGGTTGTATTCTGTATCTGTATCTAACAATACGGTTCTGTTTGACTACATGGGGGCACTACATTTTGTGCATATTTAAAATATTTGGGAGTCAAAACTTATATTGGTTGACAATATATTTGTTGCCTTCACTAATACTTATAAACTTAATTGGAAAAAAATACGTCGATATAGTTTGCCCACACTTTGCGAGTTAGCTACTATTAAACTGGACTGCCTCGATTCAAAAATAACAAGGATAGTTATGATTACTAATCCATACTTATATACGTATACATACTCTATAGCGAGTCCAGCAAAAAGCTTATTTAAATAAAGGTCCAATAATATGTTGAGTTCGTCCTTCAATAAAAACAATTGCATTAGCTTTTAGGCTTATGTGGCCGATAAGAAGATCCCATCCATATTGTCAAACAAGCCATAAATGGTATAGACAGAATAATTAACTGTTTTTTTTTCGTAAAAGGTATGTAAGATATAGGATTACATAACATACCTACCATACAGTGTGAGTCTTTGTAAAGTGCAAACGGGGTTGAAGCGACCACATTTTATCAAAAAAAATGGTTTAAAAAAATTCGCCCCCTTGAATTTTCTATGTTCCAACTGCAAAAAAAATATAACTTTGGAATAGAAAGGTTTGTCGTAATCAAATTTACTGCATAGTGATTATGAAGTACAGGCGGTACTGCCACTATCAAAAAACTCATAGAAAAAGTGTTGACTGCAAACATAGATTACACTTTTTTAAGAATAATGGTGATTTTTAGGAGTACTTTTTCAGTAATTTCAGTTTTCCACAAAATTTGGTCACTAAAAAGAATTATTTTTTGACGGAATATTATTTTTCATCTAGCATTCAAAATACACCAATATTATGTTTCTAACTAAAGAACCTAAAAATGTGTACGTAATAACCCTTTTTAATTAATTGGAATTTAGATTAATCATAAGCCCTATAGTGAAACACAGTGGAGTAATATGGTCATAAATAAATAAATGTAGCCCATGAATGTCCCCTCTGAGGGGCACAGGCCTTACCCGGATACGAGTAAGATTGAGCCATACTCCATCATCACTTGGCTCAGTGCGGGTTGATGTTTTATGATAAATACTGCAAAGTAGCGATAGTAGCCGGGACCTACAGTTAAACGTGTCATCCGATACACGGAACGTCCGATAATAATGTATTTAAAGATAAATTGATTATGATATTGGTACATGGTCAGCACCGTATTCGAACCCGCATCTGTGTACTTACATGGGAAATCAAGTACATAGTTTATGGGACTGCTACATAATGGAGGGCCCTAATACTCGAGAGTGGTTTTATGAAACGAGCCGAAGGCGAGTTTCATAATAATATCACTCGAGAGTTTTAATGCCTAATTATGTACAGTTACATACATTAGTGTCACACACATATCATAAGCTCTCTTTGATGTGATCAGGAACCGCATGTTCGACCGGCATTGTGGCATTGATCATCGATTTTCAGTTGTTTAGCTTGTTCTGTAGAACCAACTTCACAGACAAACTAGGGGCGGCACGCAGGTGGGCGACGGCGTTCGAAATTTTAATGTCATAATTTGACAAATTTTTGTACCTTATGGTCATAATGATCAATATTCAGATAAGAAATGACTTTTTACCAAGAAGTTTATCATTATGCTGGTCGTAATGTGTAGTTTTTGGACGCAGTAAAGAGGGTTTATGATACGTGTGTTGATAAATATTTGGTCGACGACGTTTTATTGAGGAAGCTTGCTGGCTTTGGTTTTACTCCTCACCTACTTAGATTCTTTGCTAGTTTTATGGGTGGGAGGCAGCAGTATGTAGAATACAATGGTTATGAGTCTGAACCTTACTTTACGAGATCAGGAGTAGGCCAAGGGAGTAATCTGGGTCCGCTACAATTCATTTTAATGATTAATGATCTACCTAAAGTGGTACAGAACTCTAAATGTTTGTTGTTCGCAGACGACCTTAAGCTGTCACTTCCAATAAATAATTTGAAGGATGCTGGAAAACTGCAAGATGACATTAATAGATTAGTGGCCTGGAGTGCAGAAAATCGGCTGTAGTTCAACAACTCAAAGTGTGTCACAATGACCTTTACTCGGTCGCGCACTCCCATGGTGAACAACTACCAAGTCAACCAGACCCCAATGGAAAGAGTCAGCGAAGTTAAAAATCTAGGAGTCATGCTTAGGGCTGATTTGACATTTTAAGATCATATAATTAAAAGCTGTAAAAAAGCGTACAGGAACTTAGGTTTTATACTAAGACGTTACAAAATTTTGAAAACATCAAAGATTTTAAGGTTTTATATAACGCGTTGGTGAGAAGCCATTTTGAAGGCAATGCGGTAATTTGGGCTCCATATGAAAATAAATATATTTATATGTTGGAGAGAATCCAGAATTACTTTTTCAAAGTATCCCCCTCATTGCTAAAGGAACAAGGAGTTCGTTAATTTTAAGTTTGTAGACCAAATACAACAGCAAGTAGGTTGCTGTGAGTACGAGAAACAAGCGTGCGTTTTTTTATTTTGATTTTTCAGTGAATTTTTCATCCAACTATGCAGTTTTTTTTTGTCAGTTGCCCTGATTGCTTCTTGGATGTAATTTATTGCACAAAAACAGAAGATACAGATACATCCAAATGGAAACTAGGTGTATAAATGCGAGCTTATCTCTAAAAAGATATTTTTTCCAGCAAACCTAGGATAGACAGGATACATGAAAGAACTGGTAGACCTATGTGCAAATACGTAATATCAATACAAATTGACAAAATTATACTACAAAATATAGTTCAATACGATATAGTTACATAAGTCTAATAAGGAAGGGAAAGATAGTGTTCTTTTAAGCGACTTTTAAAAATAATAAGTGACGGGCTGTCTCTAATGGCGCTGGGTAGTTTGTTTCAGAGCCTGATATGCATGTTCATATGCGGCTGTGTTGTATCGCGGAGTTATAAGCAGAGAGCGAGCGTGAGATCTTCGAGGCCTATCCGAAAACAGAAATTCAAAACGATCTCGTAAGAAATTAGGGTAGCGAGAATTAAATAAGATGTTGAAGAGGCAGATGAGGATGTGAGAATCCAGACGATAGTGGGATAGGGAGCCACTTCAACTCCCTGCGATACTCCGAGACGTGGTCATACTTGCGCAGGCCGAAGACAAATCTAATCCCGAGGTTTTGAAGTCGCTCGAGTTTGTTCAGTTGCTCTTGATTCGCGGTCACCCAACACACATCATCGTAATCGATCAGGGGAAGGAGAATAGAATGGACAAGCGTTATTTTGAAGTTTTGTAGTCTGAGGTGAAAAATGGCAAAAACTCGCCTGCTGACCTCGCTGACCAGGAAATTTGGTTGTCAAAGAAAACGCCTAGATTTTTGGCTATATGAGATTATTATTCCATCATAGGTTACAGGGGCAATGGACAGATTCTCAGATTCTGTAACAAGTTAAGGGAAAACCTGGAACCAAAAGTCAAAACCTGGGACTTACTAGGGTTGACAAGTAGTCCAAAAGAAATGGCCCAGTCCCTGATTCTCCTGAGATCTGCATTTAACATCCGTACAGCAGATACCATATCACAGGGAGAAAATTGACGATAAATCTGGTGATCATCTGCGTAAAGATGATATGATGAGGAGAGAACATCCGAAATGGAATTTATGAAGACAGAGAAAAGAAGAGGAGAGAGAATAGAATACCACCCTGAGGGACCCCCCCAAAGAGGTCACACCACTCCGTTGAAGTCACCTCCAACTTAATACGTTGCTGGCGGCCTCTCACGCAAGAGTCGAACCAGCTAACATAGACGGAGGACACATTCAGTAACTTCAGTATTTCAAAGATAATATCGAAATCGACGCAGTTAAACGCCTGCTCAAGTCGAGCAGTGCAGGCACAGTGAGCTGAATGTCATCGGTGACTTTAAGTAAGGCCTGACAGTGCTATGACCGGGCCTAAAACAGGATTGGAGTTGATTCAGCAAGTTCAATGGGCAATGGGCAATGGATTCAAGCACTTTGGATAGGATAGATACAATGAAATTTGAACGATACTCTTTATAAGTGGAGGGATTTGATGTTTTGGGTAATGGGATAACTGCGGCTTTTTTCCACACATTAGGGAACCATTGGAGAGAGAGAAGTTTATTATAAGTGAAGAAGCTCGAGAAACTGAAAGAAGCTCGTCGAGCACGCCGCTTATCATTTTGGAGCAGATATTATCGTCACCCACAGCGTCGGAGGAAATGGCGAGCACTGCTTTCTTAATGCGCATCATTTCCGACAAGTCTGAAGTCAAATGGAGTGGAGTCGGAAGCGGACCTTGAGCGCAGGTGACACAGAGTGGCATCTTTTACAGTGAGATCCATGGCGACAAGAGGAGTTGAGAAAAAAATGTTGAGACCGTTGAGATCAACATTGCCAGCCTAAGACTAAGACTTACCGACACCAAGCGTTCTAAGGAATTTCCACACTTGAGAAGGTGTGTATCTTTCGATACACTCAAATATATGAGGGCGCTTGGCATAACGATACATGTGTTTACAGCGGTTTCGAAGGATTTTGAAAGTGGCAAGGTTCTCGGCTAAAGGCTCTTTTTTGTACTGAATTTGGCTGTGTTCCTTTTAGCCATGAAACACTTGATAACGCCGGTAAGCCAGGGTGCCCGAAGGTATTTCACCTTAACCTTCTTGACCAGTGCATCCTTGTCAAACAGTCCCAGAATAATTGCGTTGAAGTGGTGGATATTGTCACCAACGGTCTTGTTGTTTTTCTACTGCTCAAGTTTTCTTCGATATGCCCCGTTTGAGCGGATTGTCTCCGGATGAAATAGCACGCAAATTATTATTATGGAATGGCACGTGAAAGGTCGATATACATACGATAAAAAACAGAACAACATTGTTAGTTGTTATGTTTTTTATCGTATGCAATAATAAATAAATAAATAAAAATAAAATAAATGTATGGCCACTATGAGTGCATTGAACGAAAGTGTAGGTACTGAAAGTATTTTTATGCTCGGAGATTTGAATGCCCATACGTTGACGCTGTTATGCAACCAACTTCTTGGATATTGCACGGCGGAGGCGTGGCATTGTGCGGAATTGGACATACTCATATTAGTGAGGCGCACGGCTCACAGCAGTGGCTTGACCTCTGTGTCGTCACAGAATCAGCTGAGTAAATAATCAGAAGCGCACATGTATTGCATCAGGTTAACTGATCGGACCACTTTCTGTTAGTTATAGAATGTGATTTTAATATGATACGACCAAGTCATGATTACATGTAATCGGGTTTTGATACTGTAGATTACTCTTTACTTTGGCATAAATTTAATAATACTAAAATACAACCTAATGTTATACATTTTATGAAATATTGGTATCGTATTGAATCAAATAATGGTATTCTCACTGAATCTTACCAACTGAGATGTAAGACAAGGTGGCCGGGCCTCGCCCGACTTGTTCAACCTATACGTAAATGACCTGCTCGTGGAGCTGAGCAGCACTCGGGTAGGTCTCAAGCTTGGTGTCCGTTACCTAAATAACTTAAGCTATGCTGATGATATGGTGCTGCTCAGCCCCTCGATCAAAAGACTAAGGAAATTTGTTGAGATATGTGAAAGACACGCTCAGTTACATGGGTCTAGTATATAATGCAAAAAGACAGAAATTAATGAAAAGGTGTTCAGGTCGGGCAAGGGTCCAGAATATGTCCCAACTGTTTACCTTAGGGGCCAACTTGTAGAAATATTAAGCGCCTTTAAGTATCTTGGCCATATAAATATAACGTCAGATGACAGGAAAGATGACAAAGACTTACAGCGAAGAGCGTTATCTATCACTGGGAACATGATAGCAAGAAGGTTTGTTGAGTGTTCTCTCGATGTCAAGATATTATTTTTTAAAACATATTATCAAAGGTTCTACACGAGTCAACTCTGGATCAGATACACAAACAAGCCTCGCGATGGGGTACGAGTCCAGTATGATAACATCTACAGACACCTGATGTGCCTGAAACGCTTGTGCAGCGCTTCAGGAGGCCCAATACCAACTCTTATATCAGGACCTAAACTCAACTGCCTTGCTGTTTCGTACTATGAGCAACAATTAGCAGGCCTGTGTTAGGATAGTTTAAGTTGCCGCTCAAAAACCGTTCATCTTTTTTTTTGTATAGAGTTTTCGCAATATGAGACTATATTTGACAGCAGCAAATCGTTTTTTGCACGTCTGTTATGTCAGATTAGACGATCTTGAAAAAACTAGTAGATATTAGCCTAAACAACATTGTGTTTGTAATTTATAGTGGTTTTTGTGGATATGTCATCCTCGTATTTTTTTTAATGTCAGACGAGTGGATCATCACGGTGGCTTCATGAGGAATTGCCACCATTGACTACGAGTTCAGACAGTTCTGACGATGAGAAACCGTTTTCGGCAACAAACGCAAACGAAACTTGTATACCTATGTCCACATGAAGTAGCTCAAATGTGGAATAACATCAAGCTCAGTCAGGAATTGGGTACGAGGCAGCAATGCGTGGCATTTGCGGAAGGTCAAGGCCTCATTAAGCAGATTAAATTGTGTCGTAGGTAATAATCGTGAGCCGAAGACAGTTGCATACCATACAAATAAAAACATCGGCTCCTTTGTTTGTATCAAAGGATGCTATAACGGCAAGATCTGCATAGGAAGAGCGATAGGGTATTCTATCTCATGTATTGTTTCGCTCATAAGTTTGACCATACGCAAGTAATGTGGGAGGAGTACACAAGGAATGAAGATCAGTGTTTGTGCTGCAGAACAATCTTGGACTGGAACAGCTTTTGTCGGGAAGTGGTGGTGCGATACCAATTGCACATACAAGAAACTAAGGGAAAAGTTGGCAGCCGCGGGCAAGATTGCTCAACTGAATGAAAGCAAATTTAGCAAGAGGAAATATAACAAAGGTGAACACCTCATGTCACGGAACCGAATTGGTTCCTTTAGGTCACTCCCTGTTTGAAAACTAAAGATAGGTTGGCTTAGGTTTTGAATAGTGACCCCTGAATTTAATTGTAATGAGGTGTTAAATGGGTAGCTGGTAGTTTTTTTTTAAACAAAGTGCTTTTGCAATGCACAGTTTTGTTTTTAATAATGATTGATAATTTAATATTTTCTATGAACTTTGCTATTATCTTGGCTATATAGCTATAAGCTATTAAATTTGTGTATAATGTATGAATAAATTATTTGTTTATATTATGATGGTGTTTTTTCTTCATTTTCCTAGCAAATTATGTAAACATAAGCTCAAAATATACCAAACTTTAAAATAATTTCTCAAAAAGTATACATTTCCTCACTTTAGAAACTTTATGGGGGATGGGGTCCTCCCCCCCCGCCCCCTCCCCACCCACATCCCTTCCACTAAATTCAGGGTTCACTATTTCAAACCGATACCGATAGGTTTGTTAGCCTCAAACGATATAGCAGAACCCGGAGCTGAAGCGAAGCGGAGCGGAGCGAGGCGAACCCTACTCTGACACCAGTTAAAATTACGTACTTGCTAATGAATTACCTAGGTTGTCAGAATTATTAAGATTATTGGAAGATTTAATAAAAAAAGAGCTCCGTGGTCTTATGGGTTTTACGCTTTTGCCAATGAGATAATTAATTTATCTTAAGTACAATATGCGGACATTCTAACGGTGATGAAAACATCGTGAGGAAACCTTCATTACTCCATAGCTGCGGAGTACTGAATAACTGGCCGAAAGCTGGCACAATTGTGCCTCTGCCACCCTGTATGCGAAAAGGCGTGACGCTATTTTATGTTAATATAATGTATTGTTTGTTTCAGAGAGAAGAATCGAGGGACATAGGGTTTTAGGGATGATTGAAGACGGGAGTGAAGACCTATGCTTAGAAGTTGCCTAGAAAACGTTAGGTCATCTGAGGTCTTGGTGCCACTGATTCAGAAGCACATGGAAGAAAGTTCAACAATCCGTACAGATTTCTGGAGGGTGTATGATTGTCGGGGTGATTATAGATATATGCAAAAAAGGTAAACCATACTGACCCAGACAATCCTTTGCTCCTGATGGGACAAATACCCAGATGATTGAATCGCAATGGCAGGTTGTGAAGAGATTCTTTGCCAAGATCAACTACAACAACCCGCAAAGTTTAGAAAAAATGTGCATTGAGCATTTGTGGAGGAGGGAAGTGACAAATACAAAGTCTGACCCATTCCTAGAATTAATTTTGGCCATAAAAAATGTTTATAAACTGTAATACTGTTAAATTAATAATACTATGAATAATGTGTTTTTCTTATTTTTAATATACTAGACGTACATGGGAAGGTCCTCCTTCCCACAAGAGTAGCAATCTATCTCGGCTATATAAGGAAAATTATGAGATAGGCAAATAAACTTGAAAAAAAAAACGGTCAAGTGCGAGTCTAAATCGCGCACGAAGGGTTCCGTACCACCGTTCTATGGAAGCGATGGTGTGGAGTGAATAGTTTGGATTTTACACAGCAAAATATTGTTTACAAAGTTATTGGTGCGGTTACTTTCACACTCCATGTACGTAACCAGGTGGGCGTCGGCGTTCGGAATTTGAATGTTTATGACATTCAAATTGTGAAATTATGTTTCACAAATTTTCGTACATTATGGTCATAATGTATCAATAATCAGATAAGAAATGAGTTTTTACCAAGAAGTTTATCATTATGCTGGTTGTAACGTATAGTTTTTGGACGCAGTAAAGAGGGTTTATGATACGTGTGTAGATAAAATAATTTATTGTCCAAAAATATGTGTATGGGGGGGATGGCTAACTCAGCCTGAGCGTGCGTTTGAGAAGCCGACTTTTAAAAACTTATTTCATCAGGAATACTGGAAATTATCAATATCAATTATACGTATCAATAGTGTCATAAATAAAGTGATAACAGCTTTACAATATATCCATTAAGCTAATTGTATGTTTAATAATTCATTGTCTAGGGACCTGAACGTAACTTCCTATTTTACAAAACCGAAATCTAATAAGATACGAGGTGTAACTATTTTGGACGTTACTAGCGGGAAAGAGAGATGCTTAAGTGAATCTGTATAGCGCCATTTCATTCTTTTTAACTGTCTACCTTGGCGGATTAGCAGGGCAATGGCGGCTCACCATTAAGACCGATATATTACGATTTTAAGCTGTCCTGTTTATGGCCTGCTTTTGAAACTGCACGGAATAGCAATGGCTTCTTAAAAGTTGGTATTAGGCCTTCAGGAATATTTACTGAAACTCGGGTGAACTCGTTCAATGCGTTCGAGAATCGCGTCCTTGTCCACGGTTGACTCTATTATAAGACAACTATACTCCAGGTTGTATGGACATATACAAGAGATTCCTGAATATATAGTCTTCCCCTGTGACGTGCTCATAAAGTGAATTATACTTTTTAATTACCCTTTACTCAATACGAGATAAGTTTTTTCAGTACACATATGTAACGCACGTTGTAATGTTATGTAATGTAATATTACACTGTAATATGGACTTAAAGTCTGAAATAAAGAATATATTATTATTATTATCATAGATTATTATTACTAAGCCCCCGCTATCCGTTTGTCCATATGTCCGTCCATCCGCCAGCGGGCTCTATCTGATGAGCCGAAATATCTGAGGAGTTGAAATTTTCACAAAATGTGTATTTCTGTTACCGCTACAGCAACAAATAATGACCTACTACACGAGATTTTATAAATTTAAGGGGCAGGCCCAGATGGAGATGGAAGGATGACCTATATAGGTTTCTTCCAGGATGGACAGATAAAGCTTCAGCTAGAGATGTGTGGGCTCGAACCGGTGAGGGCTTTGCCCAGCAGTGGGACACCATTTAGGCTATATATAAAAATAAATAATAAAAAAACCGGTCACGTGCGAGTCTAAATCGCGCACGAAGGGTTCCGTACCACCGTTCAATGGAAGCGATGGTGTGGAGTGAATAGTTTGGATTTTACACACCAAATATTGTTTACAAAGTTATTGGTGCGGTTACTTTCACACTCCATGTACGTAACCAGGTGCATCCATAAGTTTGTATGTGGTATTGAAAGAATTGTTGTATGGGAGCCCCCTTAAATATTTCTTTTATCCTGTTTTTTAGTATTTGTTGTTATAGCGGCAACATAAATACATAATCTGTGAAAATTTCAACTCTCTAGCTAGCTAGGTTCTTGAGATACAGCCAGGTGACAGACGGACGGACGGACGGACGGACGGACAGCGGAGTCTTAGTAATAGGGTCCCGTTTGCAACCCTTCGGGTAAGGAACCCTAAAAAGGGGTCCCTATACAATAGACGTGTTTTTAGTTATGAAATTAGTTTATTCGGATAATACACAATACAGAACTCAAAAGATACAACAAGAAGGTATAGAATATAACATAATTACAGAAATTTGTATAGTATACTATTTTTATAGTAGAATAATCCCTGTCTATAAAAAATATAAAAACACATGTCGGTATTTCTGTTTCAGGAGATCAAGCTGTCAGTAAAGTATTTTATTTTATTTTATTTTTCTTGTATGGAAAACTTACAGCTAAAATTTAACAGTTTAACACTAAAAATGTACAGTTGATAGCCAATTACAAGTTTTCACTAATTGACGACAGAGTATAATAACAAATTGATTCCTATGAATGCAGACATACCTAACTGGAAACACGAAACCAAATAAAATACAATATTATTAATACCTACATTTTTATGAATGTTAGTGAGTACCTAACTATGCAGATTACGTTAATTATTACAAAGAAACAACACAAGCCTATATTGAGACATATATACCTACTTCTACTTGTAAATTACAACATTAAGAGATACGCGAGACGTATAAACAGTTAATACAAGGACATAGTTTAATATTGCTTAGCACTAAACTTAAATAGTTGAGCTAAACTTACTGGTCAGATAATAGCTGACAGACCGAGCACTACTACAAAACATGTCTATGTCCATACAGTCAAAACTAAGTGAATTGAAAGAGCGCGAAGCTCTCAAAAGAAACGAGTTCTGCCTGTAATTGGTATGAACGAGTGGAACATGCAACAGTGATTTGAGACGTAATTGACGTGCGGGGACTAACAGATGGATTTTATTCAGCAAATCTGGACAATCAATACTATTCTGAGCCAGCCTAGTGAGGAATATTATATCTGCAGCTTCACGCCTGATTTGAAGAGGGAGAAGGTGGAATTGATTGCAATGAAACTCATAGCTCCGTCTTGGAATTCTAAATTTGTAACATAGATAGCCAATAAACTTTTTTTGGATGGACTCAATTTTTGAAATATAGATGTCATAACGTGGGTTCCACACCTGAGATGCGTACTCCAAGTTGCTTCTTACAAGAGTGCAGTAAATTATCTTAATAGACTTCATCAACTTGAAATTTTTACAGGAGCGTATAAGGAATCCTAGTAATTTATATGCTTTCTTTACTATTGTATCAATATGTTTTTCAAAAAGTAATTTCGAGTCCATTATTATACCCAAATCCCTTATCTCATTACAGCTGGAAATAGATTTATCGCTGAGACTATAAGATCTCCGATACATGTTTCTTTTACGCCCAAATGAAATGGAGAAGCACTTTGAGACATTTATATCCAAACTGTTAAGTCTGCAATATGTTTCAAGTCTATTAAGATCGTCCTGTAGTAAATCAGAGTCCTCCGGACTATTGACCACTCTAAACACCTTCATATCATCAGCAAATAGGAGGAATTCGGAATGATTAAAGCAAATGTTAATATCATTAATAAAAATTATAAATAGGAGGGGTCCTAATAGAGATCCCTGTGGTACCCCAGAAGGAATATTTTTCCATGTTGACATATAACCATTCAATACCACCGATTGCGTCCTGTTGGATATGTAAGACTTGAACCAGCGAAATAAATCGTCACGTGTTCCGGCTAGTAGAAGCTTTTTGAGCAGCATTTCATGGTCAATTCGGTCGAATGCTTTACAGCTGTAATCAGTATAAACGGCATCAATTTGATTATGGTTATCCATTTGTTCTGTGATAAACTCATTAAAAACTAGAAGGTTTGAGATTGTAGATCTTTTCTTTAGAAAACCATGTTGAAATGCGTTAAAAGTTAGCTTCAGTGATGCATAAACCTGATCATAAACGATGCGCTCAAATATCTTAGCAATAAGGCATAGTTTATAAATTGGTCGATAGTTGCTGACGATGTTTTTTGGACCTTTCTTGTGGATCGGACTAATAAAGGCAGACTTCCACAATAATGGCAGTACGCCCTCGCTTAATGATCGTTGGAATAAAATGGCTAAAGGGACTGCAAGTGCTTTAGAGCAATTGACAAGACATACTGCTGGTAATTTATCTGGGCCAGCTGACTTTTTAAGATCTAAAGTTCCAAGGAGCTTACAAATGATGTCGACAGATATTTCAATAGACGCAATATCAGCTGGCGGAGTTGGGATGCCATCGTTCATGTTTTCGTCCACTTGTACGGGCCCAGAGTTAGATTGTAAAAATGTAGAATGAAAATATTCAGAAAACAAATTACTTATTTCAGGTCCTGACGTTGACGAAACATTTAAGTGTTTCATGCACGATGGAAATGAAAATCCCTTCCGTTTGCTTTTAATGAAAGACCAAAATGCCCGAGGGTTTGATGATAATGAACTTTCGATATAGGCTATGTAATCATTGAAACATATGGTTTGGAGCCGCTTTACTCTTTCTCTTAGAAAATCAAAGGTCTGTTTATCACATAGGTTACCATATTTCATAAACTTTCGGTGGAATTTAATTTTTTCGTTGATTACTTTAATAATGGCATGATTATACCATGGCGGATATTTGTCAACTTTTGTAACACGCTGAGGTATATGTTTATTCTGAAGTTCGTATAAAATATCATAAAATTTGCCCACAGCTTCGTCAACTGAGCCCGCACTAAGTGTATTTTGCCAGTAAGTTGAATTATTTTTATTATTAATTTTAGTAAAGTCAGCACGATTATAACAATACATTGAGCGTTTGCATGGTACAAGTGGTTCGAGTTCTACAAATGAGACAGTAATATAAAGAGCTGGGTGATACGGGTCCTCTGTTACCAGAGGGTCAGTGCACAGTGAAACTGAAACGTGGTCATTTGAGAGAACTAAATCTAGTATTTGATCGAACTTATTGACAATTGGGTTAAATTGTTGCAGACCACAAAAACTAACCGTATCTAAGAAGTTATTTATGTGTTCACTTGATAAACTAGCTGCCTCAATCCCATCCTCAGATACAACCCACTCAATGCAGCTCATATTATAATCACCCAAAAGGATGAATTTATGAGAATCATGCTCCGTGACTATAGACTGAGTTTATTGCAAAAGTTATGTAATTGATCTGTAAACGAAAAGCCCAGGTTTTCAGAACATAAATACAAAGTACCAATATATCATTTATATTCACTTTTTGAAATGGGACAGCGCAACGTAACTGAGACCCATATATCCTCAGCGGGCGAGTGCCAGTCAGGTAATCCTGTTGCTATGAGATCCCTCTTGATGAGATTCCTGCTCCATCTTCGCATTGAAAAGCCCTGACATGTTTTCTCGTGCCTCTTACTGTCATGGAAACTGCTCTTATAACTGAGATTTGTATTTTCACCTTCAGCCAGTACACTATTTGAGAATACGCTTTTTCCCATTTCTCGTTAAGATAGACATGTTTTAACACCAGCCAGATTCAAATATGGTCGTAGATTTTGCGGTTTAACATATGGATGTGGTGGCGTAATTAGTTTGTTATCGGTTTCTCAATCTAAGGTTTCTGGATTCGAATCCACGTTCGGAAGAAATATTGTTCTCTTCTCGTTCTTGTTTGATTATTTTTAAGTTTACTTGTACGATGGTACGGAACCCTTCGTATGCAGTTCGACCCGCATTCTAACGATTATTTTAGTCTTTTAAAAAGGACATAAAACACGTCTGATTGTATGATATTAGAGAGTCCGAATAGCACTTGACCGTTTCTTTTGGTTGGCACAACTTGGCACAATTACATACATTACATTACATTTACATACAGGCACATACTTATTTATTTATTTATTTATTATTATTAGTTGTTTCACAGCATATAAATACAAATACGGAAAATAATTAATTTAAATACGAAACAAATCGATAAGAAAGTTGGTAGGGGGAAAAGTAACCTTATACATTTGATAATTATGGAATAAAATAATAACTAATAATTACAATAACATAGCATTAAATTCAATTAAGTTGGCATTAAATTTAAATTAATTGATATTTAAGTGTGTGAGTGTGTTTTTGTGTGTGTGTGTGCGTGTGAGTGTGATAAATAAATAGTTCCCCGGATATCATGCATTATTTCGGGCCCCACACTAGGATACCCTATGTCGTGGGAACCAGAAACAGCGACGTCAAACACCTGGAGTTTTTCCTTCCCAGACGGGATTCGGGAGGCTGCGCTTCCCAAGCAAGAGGTCCTTGCTTGGGAAGCGCAGCCTCCCGAATCCCGGCAGCCTCCATTGCTACGCTACAGAGGTCGTCAATGTTTCTTTCGTGGAAACTTTTTATAATGCTCAGTGCTAAATATAAACTTTGAAATGAGCATTAAACAAATTAGGAGCCGTCCGACACTGTTAAAAAAAATGAAAATTTCACAAGCTACTAGTTTCAAAGAATATTTTGTGAAACGGTATTTATGTTACACGTGTATATAATGACTTGTGATTGCTCATTTCTTTGTGACTTGTATTCTATGCGTGGTCTAAGTGCAGTTTCGTGAAACGATTTCTCTTGTAAGTTTACTGTTACACAAGCATTACTATGGTTACTCACTTGTATTAGAACACTTGTATCTTTCGTGCAACAGGCCCCAGGGAGGTCAGCCACCTTACCCTATGCAAGAGATAGGTAACAGCTCCCTCAAACTCCAAGAAACCTGGCGGGGCCTGTACCTTGTTATTAAGGTGGATGACGCGCAGTAATATAATGCGGAGTCAAAGCCCTTATAAAATGACACGTGGAGTAATGTAAGTATGTGAAGAAGTACCTGGTGTTGAATTTATTATTTCAATTGCAAAAATCAATTGATTAGTTATTAATCGATTTGAATATGCAAAAGTAAGGCCATCTTTTTATGTTTCTTTTTCTCGTATTGTCAGTGATAGGAGTTGGTCGATATTGCTTTCAAGTGACATATATAAAAATAAAATCTCAATTAAACAATAAACGGTGTTTGCTATTTATCCGAATCATAGCCCAATAATACCAATAGGTTATGGGCCCAGTATACGCAAAGAAAACATTGGGACTAAATTAAAAACTCGGAAGTTTGAAAAACCGTAATAAAAAATGGATGGTGTAAAAATGAAACGTAACATAAAACCTTTCAATGGTGAAAAATACAGCGTTTGGAAGTTTCGAATTCGCGCGTTATTATGTGAGCTGGACGTGATCAAAGTGATAGAAGAAGTACCAATAATACGCAGTAGTGAGTGGGACAAGCAAAATCAAATTGCTAAAAGTGTCATCGTGGAATATTTATCCGATTCCTACCTCGGTTTCGCGAAAGAAGATAGCACGGCGAAGGAAGTGTTCAAGAGTTTAGATGCCCTCTACGAGCGCAAAAGTATTGCTACTCAGTTGGCATTGCGAAAAAAAATATTGGCGCTAAACTTACAAGGTGATATACCACTCGTCAAACATTTCGCTATTTTTGATGACCTCATCGCAGAATTACTAGCCGCGGTTGCTAAATTGGAAGAAACTGATAAGGTGGCCCATTTATTTCTGACACTACCCTCAACTTATGACGGCATTGTGACCGCGATCGAGACTCTAGCGGAGGATAACCTGACTTTAGCATTCGTTTCGCAATTCGCAAACAAGATTGTTAAACCACGAAGTAAAACTAAGAAACGAATCTACCGATACAAGTGCTAAAAAGTACTACAAATTGAAAAGAGGCCATTTACCTCGTGAAAACGTAAATATGAGAACCCTTAAAGCTCAAATTTACAATATAAGAAGGACAATCGAGCTAAAAAGACCTCATTCAAGAAGTGTCATCATTGTGGACTTCAAGGACATGTGAAAAACGACTGTTTTTATTATAAAAGAATGATGAACCAGTCTAAAACCATGGAAAGGACAAGAACAGTTCAAGCCATTGATACTAGGCAACCATCCACATCGACAAATTATGACGGATTTGCATTTATGACGGGACAATATCAAGAAAAGGATCAAGAGAACAAAATAACCTTTTTGTTGGATTCTGGAGCATCGGATCACATAACGAACAGGGATGATCTTTTCCTTGACTATACGAATCTGCTAACCCCACTTAAAATTTCAGTAGCTAAGGATGGTGCATTTATTTCAGCTACCAAAAAGGGAACCCTGCATGTTACCAGTGACACGGGCGTTCAAGGAGTCTTGGAGGACGTACTGTTCTGCAGTGAGGTCCCATACAACTTATTGTCAGTATCAAAGATGCAATGGGCGGGACTGACAATAATTTTCGACAAAAATGCAGCCAAAATCATAAAAGACGGTACAGTAATCATGAAAGGTAGGTCAAGCAATAATTTAATTGCTGTAGATTTTGTAGAGTCTGTTAACATGACTCACCCGACTTACCAAGCATGCAGCAGTGCCCAAAATAATTATACTTTGTGGCATCAACGTTTAGGACATATTAGCAAGACGAAATTCTTAGAGCTAAAGAATAATAAAATGGTTGATGACACAGAGCAAATTATTCCAGTAAGATTTATGCGAAGCGTGTATAAGCGGGAGACAGAGACGATTGCCATTTAACCATGCCAAAGATAAAAGTCATATAAAGCGACCATTATACGTAGTTCATTCTGACGTCCGTGGACCCATCACTCCTACAACAGTTGACGACAAAAACTATTTCGTGTTATTTGGTGACCAGTACACTCATTACTGTGTTACCTACCTGCTAACTTACAAATCCGATGTATTCGCGGCATTCAAAGATTTTGTTTCAAAAAGTGAAGCAAAATTTAACACCAAAATTAGTTAATTTGTATTGCGATAATGGTGGAGAGTATTTATTTGCCGAAATGAAAAGCTATTGTGTTGAGAAGGGAATCACTTATTATTTGACAGTTCCGCGAACTCCGCAGTTGAATGGTGTTTCTGAACGAATGGTACGAACTATAACCGAAAAAGCTCGTTCAATGATAAACGGTGCACAACTAGATAAACAGTTCTGGGGCGAAGCAGTATTAACTGCTGTGTATTTGATAAATATAACACCAACTAAAGCTCTCACACTATGCCACATTTCAAATGGTGTGCATTTGAAATGTGGCATAGTAAAAAGCCTCAAATTAAATATCTGAAGGTTTTTGGTTCAACTGTGTATGTTCATATCAAAACGCATAAAGCAAAATTTGATAACAAGTCATGGAAAGGTGTCCTTATGGGATACGAACCAAACGGTTACAAAGTTTGGAACCCAGAAAGCGAAAAATATGTTGTAGTCAGAGATGTTATAGCAGATGAAATAAATTTTCTGCAGTCCAGGTCTACGCTAAAGCCTGAAGAGAATATTCAAAATTCTCATGACAAAACTGATAATGGAAATATGCCTAAATCAGTGTCACCAAAGTTTCAGAACTCTGACAGATCGAAATCAGATAATGATAATCTGATGACCATATTTGCCCGAATAAAATTCGCAAAATAAACCATGACGTACAATCTCATCTAAAGGTTGGTGTAAATAATGAGAATAGCTCTTACCGGATGCAGGACACAGAAAATATTAATTTTGACACTGAACTGAGAAGGAGTGATAGGCTCAAAGTTCAGCCACCTAAATCTTATACAGAATATGATGATCATTACCTGAAAGACTTGAATGACATAAAGTTCTTCCTAGGTACAATGATAAAATAACATTAGATTTTGATCTAATGTTATTTTATCATCGTACATGCATCATGTGCATACATCAAAATTGTTCTGAGTCAATTTAATATGAAAGATGCAAATTCAGTAAAGACCCCTTTAGACAATAAACTGAATTATGAGGCTTTAAATTCTAACGAGAATCATGACGCCCCATGTAGAAAAGTCATAGGTTGCTTGATGTACATCATGTTATGCACTCGACCTGACTTAAGTACAAGTGAAAATATACTAAGTAGGTATGTAAATAAAAATAACATAGAGCTATGGCAGTGTCTCAAAAGAATACTGAGGTACCTAAAAGGTACTATTGAATTAGGGCTGTGTTATCAAAGGTGTCAGGACTACAAAAATATTCTATGTGGGTATGCAGATTCTGATTGGGGTGGTAATGATACAAAAGACAGAAAAAGTACAACTGGATATTTATTCAGAATGTTTGATAATTGTACAATTACTTGGAGTACAAAGAAACAAATGTCTGTCGCAGCTTCATCTACTGAGGCTGAATATATGGCATTGTTTGAAGCTGTGAGGGAGGCGTTGTGGCTTAAATCTCTTGCGATTAGTATCAATATGGTTATAGATCAGCCTATTCTGATCTATGGGGACAACAATGGGTGCATTAGTATTACCAATAACCCATCAAATCATAAGCGATCTAAACATATTGATATTAAATATCATTTCTCAAGAGAGCAAATTGAGAAAAACGTAATAAAACTCAATTACATACCCTCAGGTCAGCAGCTGGCGGATGCTTTGAAAAGCCGTTGCCTGCCATCACTTTTCAAGGAATGAGAAGCCAGATGGGTGTAGAATAGTTTTTTGTATTTGTGTTAATGAACTTAGAATTACATTTTTTGTTGTATATAATGTAAATAATGAGTTCTATAAATTCATTTCATGAAGTGAATGAAATGATTTGATTAGGTTTTTCTGGGTTTTCCCTAATACTGAGCAACAAATGTTGGATCATCATATTGTATTTTTCCCAGTGAACACTTGAAAGTTATACTCGGTCCGTTTAGTTAAATTAGCTTTTTTTAATTGTATAATGAAAATTAATTTTTGAGCGGGCGTGTTGAATTTATTATTTCATTTGCAAAAATCAATTGATTAGTTATTAATCGATTTAAATATGCAAAAGTAAGGCCATCTTTTTATGTTTCTTTTTCTCGTATTGTCAGTGATAGGAGTTGGTCGATATTGCTTTCAAGTGACATATATAAAAATAAAATCTCAATTAAACAATAAACGGTGTTTGCTATTTATCCGAATCATAGCCCAATAATACCAATACCTGGATGCTTGATTTCTCTATCTCTCGCATCCATTGAGAGAAATTAAAAATTGTTTAAAGCGCCACCTAAAAATGAAGGAATTTACGGACACTGAAATGGCAAAGATATATTTATATTAATTTTAAAGCAGGTGACCAACTGAGCAATTAACATCGTTCTTGTATGCTATAATTTGTTTGTTCGCCCGGTTTCTGCAAGGAAAAATAGCTGTGACAACTTGTTAAACTCGTGTTAATCGCATTTCAGCCAATCACAAGCCGCTATTTTGAATAAATGATCGATTAACCGCTTGTTACATTTGATCACTCTTTCGGGTGAGTCACAAAATATTGTATAATCAAATTGATATTGTCAGTCTGACTTGTTTAATTAAAGAAAGTCTCCTAAATGAGACCCAGTAAAAGAAAATTGTTTCTTTCTGTGAGTCATTGCTTCGTTGCTTCAAAGTGATTTATGTTTCTGCGACAGATGGGCAGCGTAGGCATTTTTAGATTGTGATTGTGACATTAAATAGACATACTTCCCACTAATATTATAATTGCGAAAGTTAAAGACAAAGATATAGAATAAGATCACTTATTTGTGAACACAGGTAATAATACATTTACAGATGTCAGGTAAGTTCTTTGAGTTCAGTGTTCTGCCCAGGGGCACACAACTATTAATAATAAGTGAAT
This sequence comes from Argyresthia goedartella, assembly GCA_949825045.1. Lineage (NCBI taxonomy): Eukaryota > Metazoa > Arthropoda > Insecta > Lepidoptera > Argyresthiidae > Argyresthia > Argyresthia goedartella. The sequence goes on along the minus strand of OX463812.1, from coordinate 23,934,958 downwards.
TAAATTAAATTAAGCATAGAGTCATGCCATCTTAATATAAAAGTTAATTCTAGATTAATATTAAAGTCAGCAAGTTCAGTAATGTCATATCATAAATAATTTTACATGTAAATTATTAATAGAAATTCTGTCATTAACAAAAGCCTCAATATCGTAAAAGCATTTAATAACAAGTAGATTAAATAACTTATTGTTAAATTGTAACAAATTCATACATTTTATGTCGTTAGGTAGTTCATTGAAATTTTTTGGTGTCATACATATTATGTTTTTATGCATTAGTACGGGTTTTGCATGGCTTAGTCGCAGCTTATTGTGTGTGTTTGTCTGTCTATATGTTTGTTACTCTTTCACGCAGAAACGTCTGGACGGATTTGATTGAAATTCAGATTGTATATTGCATATGTCCTGACTTAACATATGGGCTATCTTTTATGCCGAAAAATAATTACTGTTCCCGTAGGATGGACAATGTGACTAAAAAGCATTCAAAAATTGTTTTCACAAAAAATAATAGTAGAGTATCCTGTGCGTATTCTGTATGTAATCCGATCGCCGCGGCTTCAAATTCCGTACTGTAAAATGTGTTTGTTTGCTCGCGTGAATCCTGTTTCTTCCGATCCCGTGGTGATTTCCTGTAATCCTTTATTATGGGATGTCTAGGTCATAGAAAGGACATTACAGTCCTAATTTCATGTTCCTAGGTCTATCAGTTTGTTCTAGGTTTTACTAGGCCAGTATGAGTATTTTAACTCAGTATGAAGAACCCCTTTTGTAAAATGCGTATCTGGGTGCACGGCAGTGCACCACCAAGTCGAGCAAGCACAGCCGTACCATCCTTTTCTCGAAGCAATTCAGGCCATATTCGACCCCCCTAAAACTTCGTTGTGGATAAAACAAGAAGCCTGATTTTTCTGTTACTAATTAGGCCTTATATCAACACGATATATTAAATTTTTTATTCAATTTGAACCAGTAGTTTAAGAATTGTAACATGTCAAAGTTTCCTCATTTTGTCACTGACTGACTGACCGATCATCAAAACTCCCAGGCACTTCTAGCAGACATAGAACCTTCAAATTTGGGATATAAATAGTAATTAGTATTCTTATCAAGGGAAAACTTAAACATTTCAAGCTTATGTATAGTTTTCCAGAAAACCCATCTGCATCAATAACTTTGTAATCTTATATAAAATGTATAGGATTACAAAGTTACATTTGCAGTTTATGAATCATTGAATGCCCCTAGGAAAATATGCCTTTACAAACAAGATTCTATAAACATATTATGTAATACATACATAATATCACGCCTGTTTCCTAGAAGAGGGATACGTACATCCACCAGGGACCACCACTTACCACGGTCCAGGCATACATCCCTCGTTTCCTTTGGTTACCATTATGCTTAAATTATATATTACTAGCTGACCCGGCAAACGCTGTTTTGCCATATAAATAATTATAACACTTAGGGGTATGAAAAATAGATGTTAGCCGATCCTCAGACTACGAAGACAAACACTGTGACACGAGAATTTTATATACAGGGTGTAACAAAAAGGGTTTAACTCCCGAATGTATGTGGTTACTATGGGACCAACTTGATCAGAGCAACTTGATTTTTCACTTCTCCATATAAATCAGCCGAGCGCCCAGACGGAAATGTATGGGGAAGTGAAAAATCAAGTTGCTTTAATCAAGTTGGTCCCATAGTAAAAGTTGCTCAGAATGATGTCCCAAACCACATACATCCGGGAGTTAAACCCTTTTTGTTACACCCAGTATATATGTATGATGTACATTCCCGACAAAATGCTTCAAATATAATAAAACTATTCAATAGAACAAATTGCGTTCTAATGCGACGGGAGTGGTAGCAGATTAATCCAATTGCTCGATAGATGGCGCTGCCTGTATTTTAACTCACGCTATGGTTTGAAACCGTCGCTAGCTTAAGTAGCGGAGTTGCTCGCCAGCGATTTCAACTAGTTGTTGATAATTTTTGTATCTGCATTAATTATTATATTTACTAACTATTTGGATTTGTTCATCTAGCACATTTGCCAGAACTAGTAGTCGCAATGGATTCGGAAATAGTGTATGTGAATGACCAACCATGCCCACACCGGATTGTACGGATACCTGGCGATGGGTCGTGTTTGTTTCATTCTTTGTCATTCTCTATGTATGAGAATATTGAGTCGTCGTATGAGATTAGACTTGCTATAGTCGAGTATGTGGTAGCACATTGGGAAGAGTTCCAAGTTTATACTTGTGACGAGCACGGAGACCCCTACATTAACGCCGAGCTGTACTCGATGGCAATGGTAAAAACAACTACCTATGGTGCCGCGTCTGAACTTATGGCGGCCGCAGCTTTGTATCCGTATGCTTTCGAGGTTTACGAAAACGGCGTTTTGAGGGGATTATTCGGTGGTGATTCTGGTAATCCGGTGAAACGTTTACGATTTTCTGGTAGTTTCTTAGGCGGTCATTATGAAGTGCTCCTTCCAGAAATGCCTCCGATTGATGGTAATTCGAATAACAATAATACAAACTTATCTAAAAAGGGGGGAAGACCTAAGAAGGTTAAAATAGGAAGACCTAAAACTTCGGCGCTCTCCCGTTCTCAGCAAAATAAAGAAGCGGCGGCTCGTTACCGCCAGAACAACCCCGAAAAACGGAAGGAGACATTAACTCGTTACAGTTCTTCATGTCCAGAAGTTCACAGAAAAGCTGTAGCGCGTTACACTGCCTCTGATCCGGAAATACATCGAGAAGCAGTGTCACGTTACACTGCCTCTCATCCGGAAATACATCGAGAAGCGGTGTCGCGTTACACTGTTTCCCATCCCGAAGTTAACCGTGAAGCTGTCCAAAGGAAAAGATCAAACGAAAAGTTACAATTTCAACCAAAAAATATAGAAAAAATTATTCAAGCGCTTACTAACAAAATTAAGGACAGATTAGAAGCGGAGAAACAAATTAAATGGGCACTTCATAACAGGCAGCAAACTTTAGGAAACTTTAATAAAACTATCGATAAATTGAAAGATAAATTTAAAGTATCATTAGAAAAACTAAGTTCTTGTGCTCTGGATAGTACTTCCAATGACAAATTAGAATGTTTTGTAGGAAAATCGGAACATAGAAGTAATCAGGAGCCATATCACGCAGGAAAACCATACAATTTATTACAAGGCCAGGAGAAAGCCATCAAAATTGACGACACAGGAAAAGCAGTCTTTGGAAATGTGGAAAAGCATGGCCGTAGTTTTGTTTGGTGTTGTAATGATCTATGTGCACTAGATGAGAGCGTAATGATACAATTAACAAACATGTTCAAAATCTTGGTGAACAAAAGTGCTGCTCAGTATTACACATTAATACAAAATGGAAACTTATTTGAGTATCTAAATTATATTAACACTATTAAATCGCATTTTCCACGTCTAAGGACAATCTCAAGAGAAATTTATCAAGTGCAGAGCTTTTTTAACATTTTAAAAGATATTGATGAATCATTGGAAAAATGTGACGTAGAAAAAATAAAAAAACACGGAAAACAACAAAATGTTGGAAGTATAGTTGTGGAAAGTGAAGAGTCACATGACATTTTAGAGGATGAGATCATAGAAAAACATAAAGCTGCGTTTAAATCTCTAAAACTAAAGTGTCTTGATACTCCAAAACTAGAGTGCATGTCGTGTATAAAACTTTGTTATTCAAGAGATGTTTCATCTTTGAATATATTAAGAAAGGCTTTAGAAACTAGTATTTGGAATAATCTTCTCAGTTATTATAGATCCAACAATCAAGATTACAGCCCATACATTTGTCACTTATGTTTACAAAAAATAAGAGCAAATCAACTGCCAGCAGCTTGTTTTCTAAATGACCTATACGTTAGTACTGTTCCACCACAGATAACCGAGTTGAATGACTATGAAAAGATTTTAATTCAACGCGCCAAAGCATTTCAAGTGGTAATGCTAATGAATCCCGTTGCAAACAAACATTTACCTAATAGGAATATGGTGAAAAAAATAAAAGGTAGAACTTTCCACCTTCCCTTGCCGCTTGAAGAAACTTTGAAAAAGCTGCCTACACCAGAACACCCAATTGCAAACCCTGAAATGTTTATTATGGTACGAGGTATGCCAACAAAATCTAAAATAGTGTGGGAGGATATTGTAGATGTTAATAAAGTTTACGAAGCCTTACAATATTTGAAACGTGTAAATTCTCTTTACTCTCAAATACAACTTCCGCATTCACTTCAACAATTGATTGATTTTATTAACGAAGAAGACAATATCCATCATATAGCAGATCAATTAGCTGTACATAACGCTGCAGAAGAAAATGTTGGGCTCCTAACACAAATCACATCAGAAAAAGAGGCGGACTATGAACAATACACTATTTATCCCTTGCATGAAAGAAGGAGAAATGCTCCTATTTCAGAACTTTACCAGATGCTGAAAGTCAACGCTGCTCCAATAGATTCTAGAGATACTGATTTAGATGTAAAGTGCTTTCCTGATCTTTATGTTGAAGGAAAATATGGTCAGTTTTATAATCGACAGCAAAAGCTAACATCTAGTGAGTTTATAAAAGCAAGATTAATGTCAAAGCATTCCCAATTTCGTCTTAATCAACAATATTTATTTTTTCTACTTAATGATGCTAACATTCGACAAATTAATTCTGGTATTTTCTATAAAATGAATTGTGTTAACCAAAAACAGAAAATTACAGCTGAACAGTATTTCGAAATGCTCAATAAGGAAGAGTTAGAAGGTGACATAACGGCAATATTTGGTAGGTTACGTAATACAGAACAGTTTTGGAGAAAGCCGAGGAATGATGTCAACTGTATGACTCAGCACTACGGTCCTGCAACCTGGTTTCTCACCATGATTCCTTCCGAATGGATGTGGGAGGACTTAGGTGAGTACCTTAGGACAGTTAATGGTGCAGAAATGGCTAGCAAGAGCATAAGCGAATTGGTTGCTCTAGATCCCGTTTCTACTTCTCGGTTTATCGATAATAAGTTCAAGGCCATGTTGGACTTCATAATGTCAAACGATGAGCCGCTTGGAAAGGTTATACATTATTTCTGGAGACGGGAGTATCAATCACTTGGAGCGCAACACTTTCATTTAATGTTATGGGTAAAAGACGCCCCCATACTTCACGAGTCCTCGCTTGATGAGGTAGCATCATTTATTACAAAGTATGTTAATTGTGCCATACCAGATAAGAATCTTTCACCAACACTCTTTCAACGAGTCACGTCATATCAGACTCATAAACACAATCAGTATTGCATGCGTCATAAAAAAACAAGAAAAGGTTTCGTAAAAGTTTGTCGTTTCGGATTCCCCCGTCCGGTCACAGAAGTACTTACTATTAGAGATATAATAGAATCAATAGCTGCAAGAAAAACACTGTCGTCTAACAGTAGACTTTACTATATTGTACGAAAAAAAGAATGGGTTATGGTCAATGATTATAATCCCGCGATTTTGTTGGCATGGAACGGCAACATAGACATACAATACGTAGGCGAAAAAACGGCTATTTTAAATTATTACGTCACTAAATATACAACTAAAAGCGAGAAAACTCACGCTGCTGATATGTTTCAAGACATAAACTCGACAAAACCTTTAAGAAGCCGCCTATTTAACATAGGACTTAGAGTTCTGTCTAGCAGGGAGTGCGGCTCTTTGGAAGCCAGCGACACTCTACTAGGTATTTCTTTGTACGGTACAGATCCTACCACCACAATTCGATGGCTGGACGTCAACATCTTTCGTAACCGGCGCGTTAAATCTAAACCTGATATGATGATGCTAGAAGCGGAGTCCACCGATATCTATTACGAGTCTTGGATTGATGACCACTATCCTAAACGGCCTAAAGAGTTAGAGACTACTAATTTGTACAGTTTTGCGCGAAATTATGATATTGTGAAAACACGCCCAGTGTCATCTAAAGTCGAGTGCTACGAGATAGGTGACGGTAAAAAGTTCCTGAAAAGAAGAGCTAAACCATATTTAATCAATCATTATTTCTACGATGGAGAACAGGTACCAGAGAAATACTTTTTCTCTTTACTCCTTTTATTCAAGCCATGGCGTTCTTTAGATGAACTCAAAATGGGGTGTGATACATACACGGAGGCTTTCAATTTGGCAAAAGAAGGACTGAAAGAAGGAGTAGATTACGGTAATTCAATGATAGAATCAAGATACAAGATACAAAATGCATTTGAAATGATAGAATCAAAAGTTGCTGAGATAACGAACGAACTGTACGAAGGTAGGGAAATTTCTGAAGTTGGCGATGGTCCTGAAAACCCTTTAGACTTTGAAGCTGTGGAAGCTGCAAATGCAATGATCGATTTTCAGGGGATTGACATGGCAGAAGAAGAACAGACTGATCTTCAAAGCATGATCGTAAAACTTAATGTCGATCAGAAAAGAGTGTTCCATATGATCACAAATAAAATGGACATTTCTCTTAATAACGCTGATGTTTTACGGTGTTTTATTAGTGGAACTGGTGGTACGGGTAAAAGCTTTTTAATAAAAGCTCTAAAAGTTTGGGTTAAGACGTATTTAAACAAAAAAGTGGCAGTTAGTGCTCCGACAGGCATAGCTGCATTTAATGTGAATGGAATGACTATACATAGATTGTTGCAGTTGCCTATAGAACACAAGCAAACGCCGAAGTACAAACCACTTTCTGATGACGTGCTTAAAGTTCTGAGATCAGATTTAAAAGAAGTAGTGTTGTTTATCATAGACGAAGTGTCGATGATATCCAATGTTACTTTAACATATATTCATTTACGCTTGTCTGAGATTTTCGACACAGACGACGATCAAAACGGGTGGTTTGGAAAAAAACATCTTGTAGTTTTCGGGGATCTCTTACAGCTTCCGCCCGTAAGAGAAAAGTCCCCTTTTGAAAAACTGACAGTAACTGAAACTAACAAATTGCTAGGTTCCCTCAGTATGCCGAATCTGTGGATTGAACTGTTTACATACGATGAACTTACAATTAACATGCGACAACTTAATGATTCTGACTTTGTTGAAATGTTAAACAGAATCAGATTAGGTGTGACTACACAAAAAGACCGCGACTTACTCTCGACTAGATTATTACATCTTAAATCCGATTCCAATAAAAACCGATTAAATGAAATAATTGAACACCTCTCGAAACTTCCTGATGATACTGTTTGCTTATTACCTACAAAAAATATGTGTCTACAATTAAATACTGCAATGCTCAGGTCTCTCCCATATCCTGAAATAATACTTACAGCTATAGATAGCATAGATTGTCCCAGATACCTAACAAAAAGAGCTCGTGAATGCATAAAGAAATATGAAGACGATGCGTCTATGACTGCAGGCCTGGAAGAGAACATAATTATAAAAATAGGAGCAAAAGTCATGTTAAGGCGAAATATTGACGTAAGTCTCGGTTTGGTCAATGGTTCTATCGGTATAGTGCGAAGAGTTAAGATTGATCCAGATGATCCAAAAATAATTAAGAAAATATGCATTCAGTTTAATAATGATCATGAAATTTACGAGCTTAGTCCGGTCAAAACTAAATTTGAAATTATTAATAGGGCATATGTTCATCGCGAACAATTTCCCATATGTATAGCCTATGCTATAACCATCCACAAAAGTCAGGGCCTAAGTCTAAATAATGCGCTGATGGATATAGGTTCTGCAGTGTTCACATCCGGTCAAGCTTACGTGGCACTTTCGAGAGTAACAAGTCTGGGCGGTTTACATCTAATTAATGTCGATTTCGGAAGTTTTAAAGCTCAGGAATCATCAATTTGTGAATACAACAGATTGAGAAGCATTTACCGCCCAGATTTGTCAAAAATTTTAACATCAAAGCCTCAGAGAAAAACACATCGTGACAGGGAGTGGGCTTTGAGAAAAACTGTAGCTGAAGCTCAAGAAGTAATACCAGAAAAGAAAAAGAGAAAGACTACCTACAAACATAAGAAATAATCATAAGACAGGTTTTATGTTTTTTATTGTTATTGTAAAAGTACCAAAGGTACCAAATTTTAAAAAGTAGAACTTTACAAAAAGAAGTGAGATCCCATCAAAAACATCCTGTAAAAAATACCAAGTCTCGCAGCTCTGTGATTCTACCGTAAAAAGTTGTGAGATCCATGTTATACCAAGTCGGTTAACTGATTTAGTCCCTACTTAAGGGGCCTTCTGTCTTAAGTTAATACGTAAGATATTTTCATATCTATATTCAAATCTTTTACTTTTTAAATAAAAATATCGACTTGGCCATCGCATGAAGGCACAATGTATCTTCGAAATCATATCTACATTATATTAGGTTGTTTAGAGTATAATTGCGTTCTACACGATTAAAACTTGGTTCCAAAACTAATATATGTATACCTTTAACAAGCGGCAACAATAGAAAATGGAAGACTAGTGCAACAAAATTACTAATGCTCTAGTTATTTTCAGTCCATTAAATTCCAGTACCTTTCACTTCTTTATGCATTCGGAAGGAATTTGATGAAAAACCAGGTTTCTGGCTCTTAGTTCTGTGTGATAGATAACGTATTTGTATATATTTATTACACGATACATGACAGGACATAAAAACAGAAATAACATGTACCAAGGTCAGCTTATCTCTAAATAGAGATTTCTTCCAGCAGACCCTGGTTGTAAAGGACTAAACAAACTAAGCATGCGATGGCCAAGTCGATATTTTTATTTAAAAAGTAAAAGATTTGAATATAGATATGAAAATATCTTACGTATTAACTTAAGACAGAAGGCCCCTTAAGTAGGGACTAAATCAGTTAACCGACTTGGTATAACATGGATCTCACAACTTTTTACGGTAGAATCACAGAGCTGCGAGACTTGGTATTTTTTACAGGATGTTTTTGATGGGATTTTTTTTTTCGTGTTACCTACTACAACCGCATTTTATTTTACGAAATCAGCAATAAGTGTTATCGATCGGTGATACTGATGTGATGAATTACCGTACCTCCGGTATACAAGGCTATTAAAATAAATGTTACTTTGTTTTACTAAATATTCGATTTTGGGCCAACAATTCCCACCAATTAACAAAATTTTTGGTCTGTCACTGTAACGCATACATAGATAGATATAAATAATAGACAACACAGTCCAATGACACAAACTACGCTTTCATATTCAGTTGCCTTTATTTGACAGTCTCACGTTTACCAGAAATTCACTAGGTGGCGCTGCACGTACTTTACATCGCGATATGGTTTGACCTCAACTTTACTTTATGTTCTGTATAGATTTCATCGATGTTTATACAGAGTATTTCGATTAATTTGGCTTTTGATTATTTTGGTTTGTGTCTTTGATCTCGATAGTTGCTTTCCGATATCGGATAGGTAGGTTAGGTTGTTGTTTCTTTCGTACATTATTTTAGAATAACGTAAATTTTTTTTCGGCAATTTATTATTTGCACTTCGAATTGGTTTCTAGTTTGATATTTAAATTTATAATGCCTCGCAAACGCAAATCAAATCTTTCGCAGACCTCCACAAAGAGCTCGAGCTATGAAGATAGCTAGACATCAAGAATCGCCTGTTCATGCTGAACTACGAAGAATTGCGCAAGCGGAGCGTCAGGCAAATGTTCGAGCATCTGAAAACACTACGCAGGCTGATGCCCGACGTTACCAGAACGCTAACCACATTGCATCTCAGATTGATGCTGAGTCACAAGAACAGTCGGATGCTCGACGACAGGCTTTAAGTTGAACGTGTGGCCTCTCAGAGTGCTTCTGATATAGCCGAAGCGGCTTGTCGACGTCAAGAGGACGCAGAGCGCATGGCTTCCCAGCGTGCTTCTGAAAGACCAGAGGAGGCGGCTTCTCGACGTCAAGAGAACGCAGTGCGCATGGCTTCCCAGCGTGATTCGGAAAGACCAGAGGCTTCTCAACGTCAAGAGAATGCAGAGCGCTTGGCTTCCCGGCGTGCCTCTGAAACAGCAGAGAAGGCGGCTTTTTGACGTCAAGAAAACGCAGAGCGCATGACTTCCCAGCGTGCCTCTGAAACACCAGAGGAGGCAGCTTCTCGTCGTCAAGAGAACGCACAGCGCATGGCTTCCCAGCGTGCCTCTGAAATAGTTGAAGATGCAGATGTGCGCCGACACGCTTTTGTTCAGCAAGAAGCTGAACGTAGTTTTATAATATAATATAACTGAGGAGTTTTGATAAAATGTGTTCTGGTCCAACTATGATCCAACTTTAGAATATAGTAATCATAGGCTCCTCAAAATTGGAAGTTTGAACAAGGCATCTAGATTTTGTAGGCCACTGAAATGGAAGGAGGAAACGGAGGGAATGTGTTGCTCTGGGGGCGAGGTAGCCATTCCCTCGTTAGAAGAGCCGGTCGATCGTTTAAGGGAATTATTTCCGGGCGAGTCTGATTAGTCACGGCTTCCTAAACCATATCAAAAAATATTATTCATGTTTTCCCATGACCTTTGGGGCAGAAAGAAATCTCGCCATGGCTGGGTTTTCACCTTTACGGTGCAGGGGCAAGTGCACCATAAAATAGGGTTACTTTTACCTCCATTCAATTGTCAAGCAAAAATTTGGCAAGTTTACTTTATGGGTGACGACGAGGTGGAAACTGATAAACGGTGTCTAATTATTAAGGAAGTTGAACGAGTGACTGTCCTGAAAATACAAAACGTCCTGCACGATCACAATGTGTGCACGAGTTTAAAACTGCTCTCGAGCATGCCTGACAACAGTTGCAAGGTTGTGATCAACGCAGATCGCGTACCGAGCGAGTAGCATGCACGCCGCTATAACGCGCCGGCCGCCGCATATTCCAAAGCATGGCGTAAAACCGAATACTACGCGGTCGCAGTCGTGAGCCAAAGCTGTACAGAGGGGAAAATGGAAAATACAAGATCAAAGGCGAGCTTAACTCTAACAAGATATTTCTTCCAGCAAACCTAGAATGGGGACGGACAGGACATCGAACGTTAGTACTTTTTAACAAGAACCTTAATAAAGTTATCATATTTATATTTATTCATTCGGTCCAATATATGTATTAAATCTGTAAATATAACGAAAATCCGCAAAGTGCATCGTCAATTAAAATAACCTAAATATTTCAATTTAAAACTACACACACCCAAAAACTGAACACAATAAAAAACAAAATACTAAACAAATAAACCGCCCCAAGACATGCCCGACCCAAAGGTACCCATCACACCGGCAGCATTACCGCGCTGCACGGCGAGTGAGATCCTTTGGATCAGGAAAGCTCCGGAACGATTGTCAAAACGTCGGTCCCTCAAGCATCGCCCAATGTCCTTGACAAACGTCCTGCCCTGAGCACCCCAAATACCCATGGTCTCGACCACGGTTGCAAGAGCAACATATTGCAACCAGCAAGAGCAACATATTGCAACCAGCAAGAGCAACATATTGCATCCACAAAGAGCAACATATTGCATCCAGCAAGAGCAACATATTGCAACCAGCAAGAGCAACATATTGCAACCAGCAAGAGCAACATATTGCATCCACAAAGAGCAACATATTGCATCCAGCAAGAGCAACATATTGCAACCAGCAAGAGCAACATATTTCAACCAGCAAGAGCAACATATTGCATCCAGCAAGAGAAACATATTGCAACCAGCAAGAGCAACATATTGCATCCAGCAAGAGAAACATATTGCAACCAGCAAGAGCAACATATTGCATCCAGCAAGAGCAACATATTTCAACCAGCAAGAGCAACATATTGCATCCAGCAAGAGAAACATATTGCAACCAGCAAGAGCAACATATTGCATCCAGCAAGAGAAACATATTGCAACCAGCAAGAGCAACATATTGCAACCAGCAAGAGCAATATATGGCGACCAGCAAGAGCAACATATTGCAACCAGCAAGAGCAACATATTGCATCCAGCAAGAGAAACATATTGCAACCAGCAAGAGCAACATATTGCATCCAGCAAGAGCAACATATTGCAACCAGCAAGAGCAACATATTGCAACCAGCAAGAGCAACATATTGCAACCAGCAAGAGCAACATATTGCATCCAGCAAGAGAAACATATTGCAACCAGCAAGAGCAACATATTGCAACCAGCAAGAGCAATATATGGCGACCAGCAAGAGCAACATATTGCAACCAGCAAGAGCAACATATTGCATCCAGCAAGAGAAACATATTGCAACCAGCAAGAGCAACATATTGCATCCAGCAAGAGCAACATATTGCAACCAGCAAGAGCAACATATTGCAACCAGCAAGAGCAACATATTGCAACCAGCAAGAGCAACATATTGCAACCAGCAAGAGCAACATATTGCATCCAGCTAGAGCAACATATTGCAACCAGCAAGAGCAACATATTGCAACCAGCAAGAGCAACATATTGCAACCAGCAAGAGCAATATATTGCAACCAGCAAGAGCAACATATTGCAACCAGCAAGAGCAACATATTGCAACCAGCAAGAGCAATATATTGCAACCAGCAAGAGCAACATATTGCAACCAGCAAGAGCAATATATTGCAACCAGCAAGAGCAACATATTGCAACCAGCAAGAGCAACATATTGCATCCAGCAAGAGCAACATGTTGCATCCAGCAAGAGAACAATATTACAACCAGCAAGAGCCACATATTGCATCCAGCAAGACTAAAATATTGCAAACAGCAAGAGCAACATATTGCAACCAGCAAAAGCAACATATTGCATCCAGCAAGAGCAACATGTTGCATCCAGCAAAAGCAACATATTACAACCAGCAAGAGCCACATATTGCATCCAGCAAGAGCAACATATTGCAACCAGCAAGAGCAACATATTGCAACCAGCAAGAGCAACATATTGCATCCAGCAAGAGCAACATATTGCAACCAGCAAGAGCAATATATTGCAACCAGCAAGAGCAACATATTGCAACCAGCAAGAGCAAAATATTGCCACCAGCAAGAGCAACATATTGCATCCAGCAAGAGCAACATGTTGCATCCAGCAAGAGAAAAATATTACAACCAGCAAGAGCCACATATTGCATCCAGCAAGACAACATATTGCAACCTGCAAAAGCAACATATTGCATCCAGCAAGAGCAACATGTTGCATCCAGCAAAAGCAACATATTACAACCAGCAAGAGCCACATATTGCATCCAGCAAGAGCAACATATTGCAACCAGCAAGAGCAACATATTGCAACCAGCAAGAGCAACATATTGCCACCAGCAAGAGCAACATATTACAACCAGCAAGAGCCACATATTGCAACCAGCAAGAGTAACATATTGCAACCAGCAAGAGCAACATATTGCAACCAGCAAGAGCAACATATTGCATCCAGCAAGAGCAACATGTTGCAACCAGCAAGAGCAACATATTGCCACCAGCAAGAGCCACATATTGCATCCAGCAAGAGCCACATTTACAACCAGCAAGAGCCACATATTGCAACCAGTAAGAGCAACATATTGCATCCAGCAAGAGCCACATATTGCATCCAGCAAGAGCCACAATAACAACCAGCAAGAGCCACATATTGCATCCAGCAAGACTAAAATATTGCCACCAGCAAAAGCAAAATATTACAACCAGCAAGAGCCACATATTGCATCCAGCAAGACTAAAATATTGCCACCAGCAAGAGCAACATATTGCAAATAGCAAAAGCAACATATTGCAAACAGCAAAAGCAACATATTGCAAACAGCAAGAGCAACATATTGCAAACAGCAAGAGCAACATATTACAAACAGCAAGAGCAACATATTGCATCCAGCAAGAGCAACATATTGCAACCAGCAAGAGCAACATATTGCAAACAGCAAAAGCAACATATTGCAAACAGCAAAAGCAACATATTGCATCCAGCAAGAGCAACATATTGCAACCAGCAAGAGCAACATATTGCAAACAGCAAAAGCAACATATTGCAAACAGCAAAAGCAACATATTGCAAACAGCAAGAGCAACACATTGCAACCAGCAAGAGCAACATATTGCAAACAGCAAGAGCAACATATTGCATCCAGCAAGAGCAACATATTGCAACCAGCAAGAGCAACATATTGCAAACAGCAAAAGCAACATATTGCAAACAGCAAAAGCAACATATTGCAAACAGCAAGAGCAACACATTGCAACCAGCAAGAGCAACATATTGCAACCAGCAAGAGCAACCTATTGCAACCAGCAAGAGCAACATATTGCAACCAGCAAGAGCAACCTATTGCAACCAGCAAGAGCAACATATTGCAACCAGCAAGAGCAACATATTGCAACCAGCAAGAGCAACATATTGCATCCAGCAAGAGCAACATATTGCAAACTAGTATGGAGCAGTTCCGGTGGCCATCTGTGGTCTTTATCATCAGTCATCAAAAATCATGTTTTCCGAGAGTATTACACGAGTTATTATGAAAAATACAAAAATCGATATAGCTCTGTATATTTGAAAGTTCCCTTGATTTGTATAGGAGTCTATCATCAGATCCTGCCCTGGTGTCAATGACACCAATCGGAACCTTCCGATTGGTGTCCGAAACCCTTTAAAAAAAAAAAAATCCAAATCGGACCATCCTCGTTGGAGAAATCGATGAAAATACATAACAAAACAAAGAACTTATTGTAAAGCTCCTCGTTTTGTGAAGACGGCTATAGTTATTCAACTATGCACATTGATTAACATAACAGAAATATGGGACTATCTATCTTTATATTTTTATGAAAACACTATACCTACCTCGAAATGGTTTATGCATTCAGGTTTTGCCATATTTCCCCTAATCCGGATTGCGTATTGTATCAGTTTTGTTAGCCGTATGAGAGAGAACGCCAACCAACATTCTGAGAGTAGCGACTGTATGCAGAGGATCATCTGATCCGATTCGTTACTCAGTACAGTTTACGATGCGCATTTGGTACACACACTGCAATCATTGTATTCTCCCTGGTTTACATTGTAAGCATGCAAATAGCCCGCATTCCCCCGCGTTCATTATAAACCGGCGAAAGCGCGCTTACGTCATCCATCTGTCAACTATCATATGTCATGTCACCCTCCAACAATAGAAATGGTTTATCCTCTACTTTACAGTGCTTTACCACCTCTCGCGCTACTTAAAAATAATAATAATAATTTAAATAATAATAATAAAATTATAGCAATAGATATTCCCAGAATAATTCTCCATTCAATTCAAATTTGACAACAGATACCAAATGTCATTTTGACGTATCCACACACACAGCACTACCTCTTTTTCGCGAGAGCTGTGCGCGCGCTATTATGACGTCACTCATGATCATGAGGTCACATGGTTCACTCTGGTGAATTGTATGCGCATTAAGAACCGATCTATAGCGCGCTCACAACGCAAGTAGCTCTTGTAAGCGCATCGTAAACCGCACCGTAACTAGAGTGGAGTGGAATGGAGTCTTTCTTAGAAATCACATTTGACATCTGTCAATAGTAGGGATAGAGCTAGGCGTTCTCTTTGTTTACCCAGATATAACATAACCAGAAAACCAGAAGGTTTTAATCTAGCGTGAAACCTATGGTGTCGCCTGACCAGGCTGAAGACGGTCCATGGCCATTGCAGCTACTTCCGGCACAAGTGGGGATGGAAAAATTCTGCCCTGTGTGAATGCGGACCAGAGGTCCAAACGGTGGAGCACATCATCCAGCGATGCCCAATTCATCGATACTCCGGTCCACCCGAAGACCTGTTCCACAACCTAACCCCTGACGTAGTCAACTGGCTGAAAGATCTAAAGACATAAATGTAGACTGCCTATCTACTGCATAAATTATGCCAAACGTTTTTTTTAACGGTCGAGTGCAAGTCAAACTCGTGCACGAAGGGTTCCGTACCACCGTATCATGGTAGGGATGGTGTAGAGTGAATAGTTTGGATTTTACATTGCAAAATGTTGTCTACAAAGTTATTGGTGCGGCTACTTTCACACTCCATGTATGTAACCAGGTGCATTCATAAGTTTGTATGTGGTATTGAAGGAATTGTTGTATGGAAGCCCCCTTAAATATTTATTTTATTCTGTTTGTTAGTAGGTATTTGTTGTTATAGCAGCAACAGAAAACATCATCTGTGAAGATTTCAACTGTCTTACTATCACGGTTCATGAGGTACAGCCTGGTGACAGAGGGACGGACGGACGGACGGACGGATGAACGGACGGACACTCCTAAAAACTGTCCACAGATGCCTAATGCTACTTCTGAGAATGGCTCCAGTTAAGTTGGTCATATTGGCAAACAGGACGGAAGAGGAGCTTCGTAACGCCCATCTTTCCATCAGTTCGTACTACCCTCACAGCAGACAGATCGTATTAGCATCTACACTAGCCAATTAGAAACTACTACATGGCCAATATGTGCACTTCTGCCTCGCATAACCTAAGAGTCGCGTCCAAATCCACATCAAAGATAGCGGTAATTAGTTTGTATTTCCTATCTGTATTTTATAGGTATTTATTTTTGTTCCTAGGCATTTTATTTATAGTATTTATTGTGCTCTGCCTACCCTTTTATGATACCAATTCCCGTAATGCCTTGGTTTGCTGGTAGAAATCTCTTTTTAGAGATAAGCGCGCCTTTGTACATATACCTCCTTTTAATGTAAGATTTTAAATATTTGTGTGCAATAAAGAGTTATGAATGAATTATGAATTATGAAAGATATTGTGCCCGTGTTACTCAATAAATTGAAGTGCCTATTGTACCTTGCACACGCAAACAGGATTTAGTTAATGAAATCTCCGGCTTTCGCTGCTGTCTCAGTTACAGGCTGTGACGCCGGACACTTGGTCCGTTTGAAGCTGACAAGGACTCCTGGCGCGCAGTGTAGAGCTAGGGGTAATAATTCGATAGAATCACATAAGCCCGTACTATATCTATAATACCAATAAATATACTAAAGGTGGTACCTTCTATGCTGAATATTATGAATTGTCTGTGACTAAGTTAATCTGTGACTAAGTTATTGTTAAATAGACTTACCATGTGTAATTAATCAATCATTTATGAATTGTTATGTTTATTTAAGCTGACATGTAAATTTATAATTTACCAATATACAATACAATACAATACATATTTATCAAATTAATAAAGATAAAGATAAAGATGTTTATTTGCTAAGATAAAGTAGGCGCGTATACGTATATAGTAGTTACAGTGCTTATATATACGTATATATTAAGGAACACCTTATCAGCTATTAATTTTAGCAAGCAGATATTGAGTTTGGTCAAAAACAACAATGATACATTAACATTACATTAACATTAACAAGAAAACATAACATAACAAACATAAAATAGCGTCACGCCTTTTCCCTTACAAGGTGGCAGAGGCACAGTTGTGCCCACTTTGATACAGTTATTTAATACTCGATTTTCGTGACAGTGTTGGAGTAATGATGGTTTCCTCACGATGTTTTCCATCACCGTTAGAACGTCCGTATAATGTACTTAAGATAAATTAATTATCTCATTGGTACATGGTCAGAAGTCGAACCTGCATCTCCTGTGTGAGAAGCAAGCGTGAAACCCGTTAGACCACGGAGCTCTTTTTTATATTTATCAAATTAATATTTAATATCAAATCAAAATACTTTTTTTTTTTTTTATTATTGAGGTAACGATCCACGAGTTATTGGTTTTCGTGGATTTCTAAGAAATCGTGCCGCTTTCTCTTGTGGTGTGATTTGAAATACAGACGCCTTTTGACGAAAAGATTGAATGTATTATGCGAGTCAATGATTTTCTGATTACTGGGCTTTATCTAGGTCTCTTTCATTTTTCAAATCAGAAACTCAACATTAGTATGGAATGCATGAGACTGGATATTTTTTCGATATCACAAACAATTTAATATATTTATCGGGGTTATCATGAGTTATAGACTATAATAAAACGGGGTATCTCGAAATGTTGAGAACTTGATAAAGTACTGCTAACAATCACGATAGATTAATATGCCAAAAATGAATGATAATGCTAATGTTACGCGAGTGAAATCTCTAGAAGTAATCATTTCGAGTTAAATCCCTTTGTATCAGCGCTAGCTGCTCCCTTATCTACCTATTAATACAAGTATATATCCAACTAATATTATAAATGTGAATGTAGCGATGTTTAGATGTTTGTATATTTGCGTGTTTGAGCCTCAATCACGCTTAAACCGCGAAACGGATTTGAATGAAATTTAGCACAGGGATAGTTTATGAGCTAGATTAACACATACGATACTTTTTATCCAACTGCACCAGAAGGAGGGTAACGTTAATTCGGTAAAGGATAATTCCTAGGAACACGCAGATGAAGTAGCGGGCACGAGCTTGTAATATTATAAATGTAAAAGTAGCGATGTTTAGATGTTTGTGTGTTTGGATATTTGTGTGTTTGTGCCTCAATCACGCTTAATCGGCTGATCGGATTTGAATGAAATTTAGCACAGAGATAGTTTATGAGCTTGATTTACGTGTAGAATACTTTCTATCTAACTGCACCAGAAGAAGGGTAACGTTTTTTCGGTAAAGGATAATTCCTAGGAATACGCAGATGAAGTTGCGGGCATCAGCTAGTATAGGTATATAATTATAAATGTGAAAGTAGCGATGTTTAGATGTTTGGATGTTTGGATTTTTGTGTGTTTGTGACTCAACCACGCTAAAACGGCTGAACGGATTTGAATGAAATTCAGCACAGAGATAGATTATGAGCTAGATTAACATATAGGATACTTATTATCTGACTGCACCAGAAGTAGGGCAACGTCATCTCGGTAGATAATAATTCCTAGGAAAACGCAGATAAAGCTGCGAGCTTCAGCTAGTGAATAAAAAATTGCCTATACAAAATGTTCACCACACCCAAAGGTGACACAACTTTTAAAACTTTATTAATTTGTTTGATATTCCGATTGATTGCACAGAATTGCTTCGTTGTAGACTCGGAGTAGGTCAAAGAGGGTGAGAGAAATTACTCTAGCTCTGACCCTATAGATAGTGGTACACATTTGTTTTTAAACATAATACAGGTATATATAATTGACCGAGCGAGCGAAGGGCTCCATTTCGACAAGATAGGAGGCCGATTTTGCTTTCGTCTATCTCTATGTGTGTCTGTCAGTTCCGGGCTAGGGGCCACAGTTTCAAGCGATCCTCACAAAACTTGGCACACGTGTTCCTTGAATGAAAATATTTTTTGTCGAGAGCTTTTCTTGATTTTCCCTTTAGGGGGGGAGTTATGACGTCATTATTTTTTTGTATGGGATTTGTTTATTTATTTTTTCTGAAACCTATCGTGTGGGGTATCAAATTAAAGGGCTTCATGAGCCGGTTCTAAAAATATACTACACGATTACGTTTAGGCCGCCTGTTTTCTAAATCTCCAAGAAATATTTTCAAAACATACCAAGTTTGGACTCCTTGAAGTAGGAGACGGATTAGTAAAGAGGATCTATACAGACCATGAGAGTGAGTGAAATAGACTATAACTATTTACGTGAAAAGTCAATACATTGTATTTTAAATCGCAAAATGTAGTTTACAAAGTTATTGGTTCAAAAAGCAAAAATTATTAGGACATAATCGTCGGGTTCTCAGGTGAATATGGGAGTCCCACAGGCATCTATTCAGGGTCCGTTCCTTTTCCTCGTGTACGTAAATGATTTGCCATTCATGGTACAAAACGTGTCAGAGATAGTATTATTTGCAGATTTGTCACTATTTTTTTAAATAAAGAGACCAGAAAATGACTTATAGGAAACAAATAATGCTCTCTCGCGAGTACTAGACTGGTTTACTGCCAATAATTTGTCATAAATCTGCCAACATTTTTTTATTCAGAGACCTTATGTCGTATAATTTGAGTTGTATTTTGCATAGCATAGCTTATTTATATGGCGTTTGAGTGACAAAAGGTATGACTACCGCCCAAATATGTATGATTACAATGAAGATTATAATAATAAAGAGGCATAATTTATTTCTTATCTTTTATTTCACTTAGCTATGCTATAACGTTTTTTTTTTCATTCGGTCACTCAGCGAACTATAAATATTTGTACGTTAACAGGTATAACATTGTTTCGTACCATCGTACGAGAAAACTTAAGAATCTAAAAAATATATAAATAAAACAAAAACCGGCCAAGAGCGAGCCTGATTTATAAAGGGCAGAGACCTTATGTCGTATAATTTGAGTTGTATTTTACATAGCAAAGCATATTTATTTGGCGTTTGGGTGACAAAATGTTAATACCGGCCAAATATGTATGACTACAATAAAGAGTAGAATATGCTTATAATAAAGAGGCGTTATTTATTTCTTAACTCTTTCATTTCACTTTGCTATGCCATAACGTTTTTTTTTCATTCGGCCATTCAGCGAACTATAAATATTTGTACGTTAACAAGTATAACATTGTTTTGTACCATCGTGCGAAAAACTTAAGAATCTAAAAATTATATAAAGAAAACAAAAACCGGCCAACCTCGAGCCTGACTTTTAAAAGGCTTATCAATTGAAAAGGACATTTGCTCATAATTTTCATACCTCAATTTTCCTCTTTTAGAGCTCCGTATCAATCCTTGAATTTTATCAATTAGCTTTATCAAAAAACGAAAATCCGTTTTTCAGTAAATTGGAAAAAAACACCTAATTTTTAACGTCACCGGGCGGCCCGATGCTATTCCGCGCCGCCCGCTACCCGGCCAGTTGCGCTACCCCGCCAGAAGACGACGGGCGAATGCAGCGCCCCTCACCTCAACAGCCAGAACTAAGCCTTAATATACTCTTTATGCCAAATTTCAAGTTTCCAGGACATCTTGATCACTTTCAGCGACAAAACCGAGAAGTGTCGAGCGGAAAGTTAAAATAATCGTACAGAACTAAATGGACTTTTAGGTATAGATTCATGAACTAGTCAATAGCCACCTCCAGATGTGTCGATGTTCAGTAACAAAAGGAAATGGAATAAAAGGTGCGATGAACTTTTCAAGTGGTGCCGCCGAGTTACTTTACTGCTTGATTTTGACTGAATCTAAAATACCTACCTATAAATGTGTTCACAGTCCCCCTTGTCAGCGAGGTCTACTGCCCACAGGGCCACTAGTTATATAGTATGTCTATTGGTATGAAATGTACACGACCTCGGAGACGCAGACGAGTGGCTTTCACGCTGTACAGCTTAGAGTAAGTAAACTATATATAGCTGTCAGTATGCAATACCAACCGGGTGACAATGCTTGGTGGTTACAAAGGAAATAAATGCCTTCAAATTCACAATGTATGCCAACCTCCACCACACGAGTTGAACGCTTGTTGATCCGCACTTTGTAGTGTTTTTCCTCCTAAGGGAGACACTTACAAAATTTCGGGAAAAATATGCAGACATCCCTTTCCATCAATAGTTGAAAACATCTTAGTGTCATTGGAAACGATATGAAAAAAGGACTAAATAGACGTTTTTCACCTAAAACGTGGTATCTGTTGGGATCTAAAAAGAATATTGATTTGGTTATGCGTCAAAAAATTGGTATACAATATATTAAGACTAGTGTTTGAAATTGTAGGAATAATCAGTGTTTTTTTTAATAGATAAAAAACACCTCGAATCGAGTTGCTAATTTACACGAGGCTTAACCGCTCGTCTGTGGGTAGATCAGAAAATGAACTTTATTGCTTCGTAATTCATTGGTAAATCATATGTTGATAACAGTTGAGTGGTTAACCCTATGCTGGTTTGATTCATTATTTAGTACCGCAATAATAAACAGAAGAAATCTGTGCGTAGACATCGCTTCTGGCCTCATACTAGGAAACCCTATGTCGTGGCCAGAAAGAACTAAGCCACAAACATACAAGAACCGGAGTATTTCTTTCTTCCCGTCTGGCCGGTATTCGAATTTGGGACTATTTGACTGGCTTATGAAATAGAACCACGCCCGCTATGCCATAGAGGCCATCAAAGGTGAAGACTAAAGGTGGTGAGTGCAGCGAAGCCCCCGAATTGACTTCTTGTTAGTTTGACATGTAAATCACAGAAAACATTAGGTACAAAACATAAAAATGCTTTTAAAAAGACATGTTTCATCAAATTCAACCCTTTCTGTCAATTTCATGAAATAGTCAGCCAGATCATGAATTTTTTGGCCATTTCAAGACATGATCAGTTCTATGATATGACTACGACAAATAAATGGCCAAGTCATACGCGAATACAGACGATTCATCTTCGTTCACTTTCAATTTCACATTTGTACCCCCAACCTTGATACGGCACTGTAGTAAATATGTCCCCTTCCCTTTTTTCTCTCCTCTCGATAATTTTGAAAATAATAATCAATTGCGACTCTTATCTCGCCCCCCCCCAGCATGACTCTAGGTCCACCCGCTCCGGCTGTGCGTTGTCTGTCAGTCAGAAAAACAGTGTTTTTTGAGTACATTGTTATGAACCTTCATATGATCTCCAGAGCTGTGGTGATAGGCTAGCCGCCTGTCACGCAATACTGGACTCTACCTAGAATGTCACCTGCTACCCAGTGCGGGAAACAGCTTGTCAGTATATAATTAATAATGATTATCGTCCAAGTATCGCAATATCTCGTAACAGATACTCGATCAGAAGCTAGATACAACTTTCGATTAAGTAAGTTTTTAGCGTCATTAAACTACTTCCAGCAACGATAAACTTAAGATTACCCTATAAAATGTTGAGGAAAGTTACAAGATATAAGAGAAAGGTATAAGAAAGATATAAATTAACAGGGAATTGGGTACACGCTTGTTTCTCATTTTGTAATTGTAATTTGTAATTTCTTTACTGTACTACAGAAACAGACATACAGATAACTTGTAATAGAAAATACATATATAAAGGTAAGCTTATCTCTAACAAGAAATTTCTTCCAGCAAACCATGGTGAGTAAGAAAGGTGATGGTTGAGTGGGGAAAGACCTGCGAGTACAATAAAACTCTATAAGTACTACGAGTACTACTAATACATACTGATAACCTTATCTGCTAAAAATATACTGCATACACAATTACTTAAATACAGCCTATCAATATATAAATACACTGACGAGCAATGAAAAAGTTCCACCCACAAAATGTCGACAAACACCTTAATATTTCAAAAATATAGAACCTAGCTTCATAAATTATAAGGTAATTTTTTAATTGGTAATATTCTGATGCGCTGTTAAATGTACTTCAATATTGCAGACGGCGTCATTAAGCTAGCCTTTCCCGTTTATGAGTAATTTGGTGCTATTATTTTATATTATTATATTATTTTCGAAAATATAATGTATGTACGCAAGAACCTTACAACATTTTCCAAACTTAGCGACAGCTGTAATGTTAATCTAAGAAATAATCACAGACTATGTGCGCCCCGTTTTAGACTCGCGAAGGTTAGCAATTCTTTCAAGGGTCAGTGCATTCTCTACTACAATAAGATACCTCTGGAGATTTTGAAATTGCCATTTGAGCAATTTAAAAAGCATGTTAAAGCGACTTTGTCGAAAAAGGGATATTACAATGTTCAAGATTACTTAAATGACAGGACTGTATGGGGTTACTCTGGCTCAACACAGACCTTGCTGTTAATAATTTTGTAATTATTTATTCCTGCTTATTAATCATAACAATTAAATTTTTCATATTTGTATTAGTTAAGCACAATATATTTTTAAAAGAGATCTAAAAATAAATCTGTGGGAGTTTCTACGCCCTTCTTCTCCCACAGTGGTCCAATGTAGAGAAGAGGCAAAAAATGACGTTTGCTAAGTATATGTAAATATCTACAGTAATAAAGTACTTTGACTATTGACTATTGACTATTGACTATTGACTATTGACTATGTCACTGGAACTTTTTCATTGCTCGTCAGTGTATATATAATATAATACACTTAAAAATACCATACATATATATATATGTGTATCATCATTTCAGCCTGTTAACGTCCGCTGCTGAACATAGGCCTCTCCAACCGCAGTCCAGCGTGACCGGTCCGTAGCCACCTGCATCCAACGAGATCCAGCGATCCTCACCAGGTCGTCGAGACGACCGACGACTGTGTGTATATATATATAGTTTAACAACAAACGGTTTTGACTATTTTACGGTGAAACACATATATATATATATATATATATATATAGTTCCAGTGACATAGCACCAAATTACTCATAAACGGGATGTTTCACCGTAAGATAGTCAAAACCGTTTGTTGATAAACTAACGCGTTAGTTGAACAACTATCGACAGATAGTAAACTAAACCGACAGGGTGTAGAATTTACGTGTCTTTTGTTCTTACATGTCAACCTAACACGAAGACTATTCGGGGGCTTCGCTGCGCGTCCCCTCTAGCCTTCCCCTAAGCTGCCGTAATGTTTGCCCTGGTATTTCGTTTACAATTCAAGTTTACACCAGTTTACTATTTAACGGTTTTAACCGTTAGTTTATCGCGTCATATAGAAAGCAGTACGCTACAGTTTACTATCTGTCGACAGTTGAACAACTAACTAGAAAAAAAACTTTAGTTTATCAACTAACGGTTTTGACAATCTAACGGTGACATATACATATCTAACTGGAAAGGGAGAGATAGTGCTTCTTTAGCCGGTTTTGGAATATATTTAGTGATCATTTATATATTTTTCACTTTTCGTTATCGATATATTACACAAGTTGCCAACAGATTGCTCGAGCCATGGATTATGCTCTGGTAAATTAAGTATGTTCTATCTAACAAAACAAAAAAAACAACTTTAACTCAACCTATGATGTTCTACAATTGTCTTACTAAACAACAGCATGCCCTTACTGGGGTCACCAGATTAGCTTATTTTGCTACACGAGTCTGTTACATCCCGTACCTAATTTACTAAACTTCGATATGGTTATCTGCAAGGCTTTCCGAGATCGATCCGGTAAATGAAATAAAATCAAAGTAAAATCATTAAATAGTAGATTGTTTTACAAGGGAGGTATGTCATCAATTGCATCCAATATATTTTAGGGGACGAGCGAAGCGAGCGATGGTGCTTAATGTTCGAGGGTGTAAGTGATCAATTACACCCGAGTGCAATAGGTACTCTACTTTTCAGCACTAACGCGAGCAAATAGAAATCAAGTTTCAAAACAACCGTTATGAAAAGAAAAAAACTTTTTGTTAAAAATATATTTCGAACAAGATTTGCGTGGTGCCAGTTCATTTATTTTTTCACCCGATTTTCTTGCTCGCCAGGCTTTTGTTTTTAAAAGAAAACCAATTTATTGTGTCACTTGTAGGTGCCTTGCCTCGAATATGAGGTATGGCCACAAAAAAAAAACAAAGAAAGGAGCCTTCGTTCGAGGAGGAGTCGTTCGATTTTCAAATTTAATTACCTGCCTGAGGTTGTAAATCGCATTTACCTCCCACATATCGAGTTAAATACAACTTGTTTTCACTAATGCAGTGATGAAAATCAAATCATTATATGTTAGAACGTACATACTACATAGCGTCACGCCTTTTCCCATACGGGGTGGCAGAGTCACAGTTGTACTCACGTTTAGCCAGTTATTCGATACTTCATTATGTTGACAAGGGGCTATCCCTGAATGGGATGGATCTTAGAAGTCGCTGTCTCTCTTTCCCCCGACACAATATATCCTAGCGTGTAGACGCAATGTATGTTGAATCTAAATAGCCTAATAGATAATAATATGCCTAAATGTTTTCTTCTTTGGTATTGTTCGTACATTATGTGAGTTTTTGTACCATATCAGCAAATTCAATGTGAGAATGAAAGCAATAAAGTAAATCTAAATTCCATGTAGTCACATATGATAAGGCATTTTCAGTTGAGATTTTATACGATTCAAAACACACAGGATCTAACAGAAAGCAGTTAACTGTCAAACCCCATATAAACTAAATCAAAGCCATAGACAAACCTACACATTTATTATCAAATTGCCGTTTCATCTATAAAACAACTGCTACATTTTTCTAGTAACAATTTTTTTTTGCGCGCATAAGCGCCAAAATTATTTTTTTCCGGAAGCATTTTCAATAAAATAACGACACAAACCTCTAAGCGCCCATCAAACAGTTCATTGAAATCACCTGCAACCTCTGCTTTTAGAAGCACCTTAATATATCAAAAGCCCAAGCCCAAGTGGCCGCTCGTAGCATCCCGTAGCACGGCGTAGCGCCGTAGCAGCTACGCGTCACTCACTTGGGCCGAGCACGTATATAAACAGGTCTGGCCGCTAGGAGCCTCCCATTTGGTCCTCACATTCTATCCGAAGGCCTGCCGCAGCCTCCAGTGAACTTGCTCGCATCCGGCAGCGACGGTCCGAAGCTATTATTGGTAAGTTGCTATTGAGAATGTAAATATCCGTTTTTCTGTAGCAATTTTCTGTGTTGATTAGTATTTTATGATATGTTGCTTTTTGCTCACAGGCTGCAATTCATAAGGCGTTTGAAGAGTATTTGTTTTGTTTTGTTCAAATTAGATAGGTATCTGTATTTAACAATTAGTGTGCATTGCATTTGATATTCTTTGATTGATAAAACTTACTTCTTAACTTTGTTCTAAAAGCACTCTTGAAATAATGACAGGTGACTATGTTGAACACGAACATGTAGTGCAAATCATTATGCATAATTATGGCCTGTTTTAATGAGTCCCAATGAGATCTATGTGACAGATTGATCTGTTGTATTGTTGATATTTATGATTCATATGTTCAATTGGGCTTATTTATAAATTGCATCTCTTGTGAAAGCTCAAAAACGATAATTAATTATTTGCTGGCCAACGGAATTGCGTTGGCTACTAAAACGAATTTTTAAAAGATTAACAAAAATACTTAACTCCTTTTCTCTTAAATACATACACAGAAATGCATCCTAATTATAGATGACGATGATGAGCGATGACGCCCGCCTTTTCACATATTACTTTACTTTTTTGGAAGTGAAAACTTTTTTCATTTTCTTCAGGGAAGTTATTAAATCGAGGGAAGGCGAAGACACATTAGGGAGGACGATTGTTTACGATCGACATTTAATGCGAAAAGTTAAGACTCACATTGATGAGAGCTTTGGATGCATCAGTGCAGATATCTCAACTGATCTTAAACTAAAATCCAGTATGTAAAAGTGCAAAAGAGACAATTTTGATTTTCCCTTTCAATCATTTGGCCCTCGGCCCAAACTGGAGAAGTGAAAATTAAAGGTACACTCATCAAAACAGTTTCTAAGTTAAAATAGTTCAGAATCATGTCCCTAAAACCTAAAATTTTCTACCTATTTCTGTTACAAGTCAAGGCTACTAGTCTTTCTTTTGGTAAGGTATATCGCATTCGTATTGAGGTTCGGTTTGAAGGCTTAACAGTGCAATGACAACAAAGTATATGCGTCAAGTCTTTTCCTATATGGAGTGGCGTTTAAATTTACCTAGTAGTTAAATCATACCTTATTTTGCGTGACGGGGGGCTAGCTCATCGCGGCAGTTCTAGAGATATGAAAGTTTCCACTCGATGTTTACGTTTCCTTATTTATTTTTCATAAATTAAAACAAACTGCCTTACTCATTGGTATGGTACATAATCCGCACTGGGATTCAAACCGCTCATCTCCTGGGTGACTGGCGAGCATTGTGACTACTAGACTTCTATCGCTAAAAGTAACGTATACCGCGACCTATCTAAAATAACAAACTAAAGTACTAGTTTTTCCTCAGGGTCTATTGCCACTTATTTTGGGTCTAGAACTTTTTGTTTATGCCACTTAATGCATATTAACCACGATACCACGAATCTACTTTTAAAGTTTAATATTCATGATAAACTTCGCTGGATAATGTTGTGCGGTTTTCGGTCCAATTTGATGAATTAATAATGACCTCTCTGGCCAAGTGGTTGAAGCAATACAAAGCAATACTGGCCTTCGTGAGCCAACAAGATTCGGACCCCGGCTGAGGTAAAAAAAACTAGGGTATTGGATTTTTCAAAGTTCGTATGTGGCGTTACTTATATTACTAAGCCTCCGCTAACCATCCGTCTGTTCGTGTATCCGTAAGCGGACTGTATCTCATGAAGTATCTAGATAAAGAATAGAACTTTGCAAATAATGTGTATTTCTGTTGACGCTTCTGCAAAAAAATAATGAACCACAACTGTTTTAAAAAATTAAGTGGTCCCAACACATGAGACCTGTTTTTTTCTTGTACGATGGTACGGAACCCTTCGAGTGAGAGTCCGGCTCCCACATGCCTTATTTTGGCCTTCTTACGATTTTTCTACTTGCAAGAAAATGTTAGTTTAAGTTCATGAAATATTTTTGGTTAAAAATAGTATAGCCAGAGACCATGTGTAATAGAAACCGAATAAAAACTTATTTTTAAAGCTCACTTACAATTTCGAAGCGTCATATTCACCATTGGTTTGAAAAGACTTTGTCATTCAAACCAAAACAAAACATAAAAACTTGACATTCGTCCAAACGCTGATGATGATGATCAGCTTATTTGATAGATATGTAGACTAGTGGGAAAATCTTAAAAGGCTTAATCATCCCTGAGCTAATGGCATTAACTGAAACTCTTTGACACCGGGGGGTTTTTAGACCAATGGAGAAGAAAAATGTTAAAGTAGTACCACATAGAGGGCGCTAAGTGTTTGTAATAAACACAGAGTAACAAAGCAAAGAGTTTCGATCATTTGTACCCAAATGAATCATAAGTTAGTAAGTAAAGCAAGTTTAACCTCTCAAAAACCGAGGGTAGTTGGGAAGGGTGACTTTGAACCTTATGCCATGGTAATAAAATTTAAAACCTATTACGGAAAAGTGGCGCTAGCCGGTGGTACTCAAGAAGGTTAAGCAAAGAGTTTCGATAATCAGAAAAAAAAAACTCAATAGCCATGATTTTGGTGATCCAATTTTTATGATTGTTGTTGGTTGATATAAATAAGTTATGTAAACAATGGGGCGCTGCACAGCTGTACAAGAAGAAATTGGTTATTACAAATTCTTTTTTTGTGGACAATGTCTGACGTTGATGTGACATATTACAAACACTTAATGCCATCTATCATACCAAATGATTGGAGTTCACAATCTATGAAAAACCAGCCTAGTGTTTGAAGGTCTTCCATATCAAATGTTTCTACATTTGATGATAAGTCTAAAATGTTTTCTGATTTATCAATGCACTGGTATTCGTTATTAAAATAAACGTTATCACCAAGTGTTGGTCATAGTTCAATGGGAAGTAAAAAAATCCTCGGTACAAAACTTTGTAATAAAACGCTGACTTTGGTGGCTCTGTTTTCCAATATTTTTTTAATTAAATGTCGGTTATTTATCTACTAAGCAAGTTCTGAACAACGATACCCACCTGATTTTTTGGGGGGAGCCCCCTTAAAAATATTTTAAAATATTTTCTGACAATTTATATGGCTTTGAGTCAACCAGATGTTTGTACTGTAAAAATTATAGACTGCAGCTTTGGCCATTAAAACCTGTGTGACAGACGACGGACGGACGGACAGACACGTGAGTGACAGCAATAGGAGCTCCGTTTGGACCCTTCGGGTACAGAACCCTAAAAATTGGTCATATGGAGAGTCGTCTGCTTGTGATTGTGAGGGGGAACGGAACCCTAAAAATACCAAGCCAGTAATGAGGTCGTTAGAACATTCCAAATTTACCCAAAGACCTAACAATGATACATCCAACCAAAATAAATATTTCAGGACGTGAAAGTACAGTGAAAGGCATGCGATAGGTCAGTGAGAAGAGTTATAATTATCAAAATCAAAGGACTACACGTAGATAGCGGTCAGGCATGTAACTTTGCAATTTCCGCTCAGCATTTTCAATCAGCGTCTTATAAAACATCAGTTTATGAACTAACATTGTTGCGACAAGCTTCGCTAGACTTGTTGACTACTGAAACTAGTAGTCTTGTTCAGTTTCCTCCGCTTCCTCGGACCCTTCTTCCCGGTGTTGACCATGCCGTTTAACCGTTTTAAACACCAAAACAGTGACTTGAAGCTCCACCAAGACTCTCTTTTCTTCCTGTGGCTAAGCGGATTTGTTGCAAATTCCTTTTAAATTAAATGGATAATCTAAATTATGTATCTTTATCTACACAAGTATCATAAATCTTCTTTACTGCGTCCAAAACCGCACGTTTCGACCAGCATAATGATATACTACTTGGTAAAAACTCAGACCATACGTATCAATATTTCGACATATAATGAAATTAAAATTTCGAACGCCGACGCCCACCTGCGTACCGTCCCTAGTTTGTCTGTGAAGTTGGTACTACTGAACAAGCTAAACAAGTGCAGAGCAATGATCAATGCCACAATGCCGGTAGAACATGCGATTCCTGAACACATCAAAAAGAGCTTATGATATGTGTGTAGATAAACTAGTGTATGTAACTGCACATAATAAGGCATTAAAACTCTCGAGGGATATTATCTATCAGTCACATAATAGTAGTTTATGTGGCTGCTGCATAATGGAGGGCATTAAAACTCGAGAGTGGGTTTATGAAACGAGCCGAAGGCGAGTTTCATAATAATATCACTCGAGAGTTTTAATGCCTAATTATGTACAGTTACATACACTAGTTTATCTATACACATATCATAAGCTCTCTTTGATATGTTCAGGAACCGTATGTTTGACCGGCATTGTGGCTCTGCAATTGTTTAACTAGTTCTGTAGTACCAACTTCTCGCAGGCGGGCGTCGGCGTTCGAAATTTGAATGTCAGTACCAACTTCACAAACAAACTAGGGACGGCACGCGGGTGGGCGTCGGCGTTCGAAATTTGAATGTCATTATATGTAGAAAAACTACACATAATGACCATAATGTGTAGTTTTCCAGATACGAAACGAGTTTTTACCAAGTAGTTTAACATAATGCTGATCCTAACGTGCGGTTTTTGAACGCAGTAAAGAGGGTTTATGATACGTGTGTAGATAAACTACTATTATAAGTCGCGTGAAGAATTCCGCGCATTTCCTATCTCTGTAAAATATAAGTATGTATTTATTAGCATAAATATATATTTAATAATTATTTATATTTAGGATGTATATTTTGTGTATGTAGTGTAGTCAGTCGTATAGTTAATTTATTGAGTTATAATATTGATGTAAATACATACCAGGAAAATTGTAATTACTGATTGTTGTACACATAGGTCTACCCCAATCAGCGATCAACCTCTCCTGACTTGGTTTGCTGGAAGAGATCTCTTGTTAGAGATAAGATCGCCTTTGTATACTATTTTAATGTATATCTTTTTATTTTAATGACTTGTGTGCAATAAATAAATCATGAAATTATTATATTACAAATGAGTTAGACTCAACCAACAATTTAAGGATGCAAAACTGTAACGCTGATAAATGCAAAAGTTTCATTTCGGACTCAAATAATAAACAAAAGATTATACATTTTAACTTAAGGAGTATAAATAAGACTTTAGATCAATTTTGCTGCAAATGTAAGCTTTGACGTTATTATTCCTTTCAGAATGCTGGCTCAAAGACTTAGGTCCAACACCTGTTTTACCAGGTTACTCATCTAGTGCGACTAAAAACAATCTACTCCAAAACGATAGAGTTGTTGCTTACATTAAAGATGCTATAGGCTATTCAGTGTCTGAACCCCATTTTGTTGATGCAAACTGTTTAGTTATAAATATAGGAAATACTTCTATTATTTGTCTCTATCGCTCAACAACGTACTCAAAACTTGAAAACTTCTATAATAGTCTTGATAATCTCACAAGCACCTTGGTAAATACATATAAACATTTACATACAGGCACATACATTGAAACTGGCCCCACACTACCTGTGTCGTGGGTACGAGATACAGCGACGTCACGCAAATATAAACATCCAAGACTTGGGGTATTTTTTTAACCCCAGCCGGGGATCGAACCATGGTGGGCAGAGCTGCAGCCGCTGCCCCACAGAGATCGTCACATGAAAACATAGTTCTGATTGGAGTCTTGAATGGAGACATAAAGCCCAACAATATTGACTCAAACTCAAATGAATATTGCTGCTATGGTTCTCTGCTAGCCTAGTTGAGTCAGACCAGATTAACAATCGTTGGGATCATGCATTAATTAAAACAGTTGTTTATGTGTGTGTTAATTCTTTAAACTCAGGTAACCGGCGAGTCTGTTTAAAATTATCAATCACCATAGACGATATAGACAACCATAGACTCATCAATCAACGACTATAGATGACCAGAATGGCCGAGTCGGCAGTGACTATGTCTATGAAGCCAAGGGTCCTGGGCTCGAGTCCCGGTGGGGGCAAATATTCGTTTGATGAGAACGGATGTTTGTACCCTAGTCATGGTTGTTTATCTATCTAAGTATAATATCTTTATAAGTATGTGTATCGTTGTCTAGATCCCAAGTTACAGGGAATCCTAGTTTGGGGCTAGATCAATGTGTGTAAATAGTGTCCAAGGTATTATTACAAGGTATTACTATTCTAAAAGCTCCGAAAACTATTGTGCGTCTAGATTATAATGCTATTAAGAATGACATTGACGCTACTAATTTTAATTTGGTTACAAATGAGATAAATCCCAATGATGCTACTAATCTATTCATTTCTTTAATTCTAAAACACTCTAGCACAGTTAAGCTGGTGAAAAAAGAAAGAATTATAAGCCATGACTGTCACCGGCAGTGCAACATTCGAAATCGAGATAAAATGCATGAAAAACTTTAAAAAAGTCCCACAACCTTATTCTTAAATAAGGTTACTCACGGTAACGAAACTTTTGCAGTGGTCTACTTAAGAAACTAAAGCGAGCATATAAAAAGGCAGGATTACAAAATGCTATGAAATATCCACAGGCCACATGGAGAGTGATAGTCTATTTCAAATAACAGTATACAGCCTCGATCTACTGCGGAGTTACTTCAAATTTCAAATAACAGGTGACGCAAAAACCTCGCTGAATAAAGTAAATGAAATGAAATGAAAAGATTGGCCCAAAATGTTCCTCCTTGCCGGAGCGCGTAAAGCCGCATTATGTGTATGAGTCAGCCCTGAACGTGCTGAAACCGCACCGTTCGTGTCCTCCCTTCTTTGCTATTTCGGGAATTTAACCTGAACAAAATATGTGCACCTGTCAGCTCAGCCTGCGGAAGGTTTTGAGCCAATAATTTCGTGTGTATTGTATACTGAAACTCTACACGACTCGTTTACAATAATAAGTAGCAACATACTTTTACCATACTTTCGCAGTAAATCAAAAAGCATATTTAGGTTTTAGTAAAGCGGGAAACATCGCGAGGAAGTCTTCATTGCTCCATAGCTGCGGCGATGGGCCAGCCCCCTGTCAAGCAAAATGGAGTATTGAATAACTGGCTGTGCCTCTCCCAACCCTTATGGGGAAAGGCGTAAAGCTATGATGTATTCTATGTATGTTCTAAAGTATTTATTTTGTGATAAGTTTTTAATAAGGTACGGTGCTACCAGTTCCCAAAAACATAAATATTTTCTAAATAATGATGACATCAAAAATCCGACTAAGTAGGTAGTTAATGGAAATACGAGATTTATTAGGTTTGTAGGTACAGTCTGCATCGGAAATGCGTGCGCGCGCAATACACTCAGATGGATCTACACATCATAAACAATAAGAAATAATGCTAAGATCCAGTTGTAATAAATCGTACTTACATAAATACTGAGACTGAGCTTCAGCTAAGTGTGATAGTGATGCATCATATCTGCACTGTTTTCATATGGTTCCAATACGTTTAATATTTAAGTGTAAGGCATCCACTGAAAATCAGCGCCGTGGCCCAACCATGGCATAAGGCTGAGTGGAGACCTTTTTGGTGCATAATACTCGTACATAAGACTGTAATAATTTTAAGTTAATTTATTCTATTGTATTTTTATATGCCAAATAAAGTTTATTCTATTCTATTCTTCTATTCTATTCTATTCTAAATATCTGCACAGCAAAAGCTTTAAAATTATGTCAATATCCTCTGTGTTAGCATGGATGTTGATACATTGTTAGCATGGATGTTGATACATTAGCATGTTAGCATGGATGTTGATACATTTTGTGTTAGCATGGATGTTGATACATTTTGACTCTGAAGATGTGTAAATGTTTATGATTTGTAAGGACGTGGTCGATCTATTTGAGCGTTTGCGCGCTCATATACAGGCTGATCAATCCAAATGGGTCAGTATGGAGAAGTCAGAAACTATAAGAGATAGCGAAATCTGTTCTTAGGAACCATGGCGTCGATTTTAGATTTAATAACAATGACATTCAATATTTTTTTAAAACTGTCATACATAACCAGGAATCGAACATGGTCGATATTCTTTATGTAATCGCGTGTAGTATTTGTTTGTATTATCCTGAATGTCTAAGGACCAAATTTTGCTATGAAAATTATTAGTAAACGTTGGACTGAAATGCCCAGAATTTAAATAATTTGCATAATGTCGTCATTAATATGAATTGGTCATCATTATGAATCACATCAATCGGTCATCATTATGAATCACATCAAACATTTACTGAAATAAAAAATATATTTTATTGTTGGGTATTTCTTTGAATTACTTGTACGATATTAAAAATGTGTTCCTTGTGACTTATGATTCACACCATCAACTATGACATAACAATGAAAATACTTCCAGAATTAATACCTAACATTTACAGAGACTCCGATCAGGTTCGAATCCCGGTTATGCATGAGAGATTGAAAAAAAAATTGAATGCCATTATTATTAAATCTAAAATTAAAGCCATGGTTCCTAAGAACAGATGTCGCTATCTCTCATAGTTTCTGACTTCTCTATACTGACCCATTTGGATTGATCACCCTGTATATCTGATGCTGAATGTACCTAATAAGTCTTAATATTTAAGTCATTTAGTATAGCTGTTTAAATATGTAAAATAGTAATATTATAAATAAAACTCTTCCTTTTCAAACAGTACTTCCCTTTCAGTAACATTCACTAGGTATGTTACGTAAATTAGCTATCGTATTAATAATAATAATAATAACCTTGGACACTATTTACACACATTGATCTAGCCCCAAACTAGGATCCCCTGTATCTTGGGTATTAGACAACGATACACATACTTATATAGACAAATAGTATACTTAGATAGATAAACAACCATGACTAGGGTACAAACATCCGATCTCATCAAAAAAATATTTGGCCCCACCAGGATTCGAACACGGGACCCTTGGCTTCGTAGGCAGGGTTACTGCCAACTCGGCCATTCGGGTCGTCAAGTCTTTAGATATATGATGAAAAAATAAATAGGGATGATAATGGAATGTGGATGTGCATGTGTTTTAGAAGACTTTGTGGATATGAATAATATGCAAAGACGATAGTCGTAGGCATATGTGCGAGTTTGCAACAAATTAGAGTAGTTTTATACATTTGCCTCTAGTTTTTCTGTGTCACACAATTAAATAGCTACACTACACAGACTACATCAGAAATCGCAAACATACCTATATTATTGAAGTAGGCAGCATAAAAGAAAATAATAAGGTTTTGTTATTTAATATTAATTAATTAAAAATAAATATCAAGTGCTTATGGCATTGGTGAGACACTTTTGGAAAGACGCGTTTTCGCGTTGAAGAGTTCGCTGGACGTCCACTTTGAATTCGATGATTGCATTTAGATATATCTCGGTTCTTACGTCTTGAAATGGCTGTTGGTTGTTGGTGGAATGTCAGAGTTCAACAAACAATACAGACATAGTTCGTGAGTTGACAATAAAGTACCTCATCCGCCATAGATAAGTAAGTAGGTAAATTGCATGAACCAAAAAAAATATCTCAGTTTGTCACCCAGTCAGTCGTTCTCTAGTCGCTCTACTCCGAAGTTGCTTTTTACGCACGCATACAATTGCACGTTTGTCTCACCCTAGGCGCACTGCAAAGCGGTAAGCGTCTTCATTGTTTCAGTCATACACACGCGTGTCAATGCGCAACAGATCTGGCCCCATCGATTCAGGCGTTTTCAATTAATTTTAGGGCCAACCATGTTGCGCTTCAGCGCATATTCTTAGAAACGCGATAATAGCGATCACGATTGTCCCATTGATTTTCAATTGTGTCCAAGCTAAACTACGTTGCGTAAAAACTATACAACATCAAGGCGCTGATGCGTACACAAAATTGTTCATCGGTATGCGAATTAGTAAAGGCTGAAGTCTGTGTACTATTCAGCACCTAATAGAGCTGACTAATATACGTAAAGCGGTTTTACGCTGCCGGGGCCATCTTGTTTCGATAGTGGATTCCCACTGCCAGTCTCCTAGGGATTCACTTGCAATACTACCTGTTGACAACAGTCAAATTGCAACCCAGCTATATAAATTCGGGTGTTTTCCCAAGGCGCTTATAAAAGCTATTGTTACCCTGGTCTATAAGGGTGGAGATAGAAGCAGTATCACTAATTACAGGCAAATCTCAGTTCTCAGCTCATGGTTAAAAATTTTGGAGCGAATTCTTAATAATCGTCTCCTTAGCTTTCTGACAAAAAATCATATCATTGCCGATAACCAATTAGGTTTTAGGGCAGAAATATCAACTAAAGATGCAGTAACCTCCTTTACATAACTCATTGACCAGAAAAATGGACAGGAAATTAAAAAATATCTTGGCATTTTCTTGACTTATCAAAGGCATTTAACACTGTCTCTATCCCCTTACTTATCAAAATAACAACAGAACGTTGGAGTTCGTGGTCTTGACTTTTGATGTCTTGATTTTTACTAGACTATCTTTCATATCGCACTTAATGCGTGAAGTTCGATGCCATCGCAAGCAGTCAGATACGTAAGAACTTTGGTGTCCCGCAGGGCAACATTTTAGGTCCTACGCTATCTTTAATTTACATAGATGCCCTCTGTCAGCTCCGTGTATCAAACTGTGATATATTTACGTATTCAGATGATATAGCGTTGCTTAGATGCGATCAAACCTGGGATAAGTCAAAATAGGGTGCTCAGTTTTGTCTGCGCGTGGTGATAAGAATAAAAATAAGAATAATTTATTCATGAACATAGGTTACATAATTATCTTAAATATTTCAATAAACCGCTATGTCCTACCAACAATTTGGTGTATGAATAATAATTTCTACTTCATTAAATTCTTTTCTATTTTATATAATAATCAATATGTCCCAACCTAGTCATTACAGGAAAATATTACAGTTAGATGGATTTATCATTTAAGTAAATGTTGATATTGTAGTATCATTTGTCGCTAGGTAATTGGAATAATTTATTCTTAAACAATTGTAAATTTAGATCTTTAATTTCATTTGGTATTTTATTATATATATTGGGTGCCATGCAAAATATACTTTTATGTAAGAGAGCTGTTCTGGACGGTAACAGGCAGAGTCTGTGCCGTTGTTGATGACGTAGTTGAGAATGGCTAGTTGTGGACGCCTCGATCAAGTTTATTAAATTAGTTATCACGAAAACTGCAACCTCAAAAATGTATAAGGAGGGTAGAGTCAGTATTCTGTGTTTTCTTAAATGTGGTTCACAGCTATCTATAGTTTTAAGACCACATAGAGCTCTGAAGCATCTTTTTTTGTGCCTTAAAAATGATGGGATAGCTTTCTGCTAACATGCTTACCCTTAACGTGGATAAGACAAATAGCATTCATTTTGTTTTACCCAATACCAAAGGTCGTCCTACAGATGCCAGTTTGGTGAAGGCTCACACATGTGATTAAAAAATTTGCGACTGCCACTATCTGAGCGTGGTTAATAAGGTTAAATATCTTGGTGTCTACATTGATGAAAGATTAAGTTGGAGGGCTCATATTAAGGTTATGTGGGGTCGTCTTAGGTGGATGATATCTATCTTTAGGGAACCAAGGCACTCTGTAGATCGAGACACATTATTTCTTGTACATCGCAGCCTAGCCGAAGCCATTGTTAATGACTGTATTCCGGCCTGGGGACGAGCCCGTGAGACGTCGTTTAAAATTATGCATTTTAAACGTCGAGATTATCCAACTGCGAGGCTTCACTCCATGTCTGGTGTTCTCTCCTTGAGAGAACTCTTCATACACTCTTCATACTCTACATACATACTACATAGACACTGCCGGACACCCCTCGATCCAAAAATCCTTCTTAAAAGGCCTGAAACTTCAGATTTTACCGGAATTATTTGCCTCACTGCCTTGGCAAGTCGCCAGTTTGTGGCTCAAAATTCCTTTTTGTATAAAGGATTAATAAATTGTCTTCAATTTATAATTTGAGTTACCGTGAAGTCAAAAATAAAGTTGCTAAATGGTTGCAATCTCTTGATTATATAACCATTCAACAACTTCTTAAGAAAGCTAAATGACTTTTGGAAAGTTAGTTTTCATATAACATAAGAAAAAATGTAAAAATATAAGAATAATTTTTGATCAGTTAACACGTTTGCTATTATCATCACATGCCTGTAATGATTCGTCACTCTACGCCAGCGCCGAAATTATGTGCCGATGTTTACTAAATTATGGATAACTTCTCAAGAATTATGTCTAAAGCTTTGAAATAAAAGGTAAAAACAAAAGTAAAGGTTTACACCTAGCTCAGGCTCACCTAGATGTTCCAATTATTGTGTGCCACATTTTTAGCTAAGTTATTCAAATATTGTAAACTTTTTCTGACCTTGTTTCTGTTGATTATTTTATTTTTTATTAATTACTTACTTAGCTGTTGAACTAGTCCATACAGTAATCCCACATTGTAAGTGGGAAAGCTCTTCTATACTATGAAATACATCTGAAGTGAAGAATAATATAAAATAAGTAATCAATTTGAGTTTCGTAAACTAAGTGAGGTGCCAATAATTTGTTGTTGACCAATGTTAAACCACTTTAATGAAATACCAAAAAAAGGCGCTAATTTATATACTTTCTGAGTAAGAAGGTAACATTTATTTATTGGATGACTCAATGAATTGTGAAAAAAGAATCCCATTTTATAAGTAGGTAGGAAAGTTAATTGTTTTCGTTTGAATAATAAACATCAGAGGTACATAAGGAATCCAAAATAAAGAGAAAACTAAATAAATTGTAAACCCCTGATGTATTTTGTTAAAGTGAAAATTAAATTATACTTAAATGGCATTTTGAATACGATGAACTTAATAATATTTTGGCTACTACAATAATTGAATCGACAGGTTGGCGACCTACGTCGGTGTGATTCTTGGCGTTACGCTTAACACTTTGTTAAACTTAATTTAGTTAAACCCATAAAAAACTTTTTTTAATAACGGGTACAAGTCGCCCTAAACAAATCTCATTGTATGCTGATATCTCGTTTAATTTGTAAGTAAGTAGTTAAGTATAGATTTGCGAATTCGGCAAAAGGATCACTTCCACCCTCTATAGACATCTATCCCAGAGACCACCTAAATTAACTCGGCAATATGATTAGCGAAGCCCAAACTTAGTATATATTTTAATAAGAAACAAGAATAAGTAATGATATTCATTCGGGACACACCCATTATCGTGTTTAAGAATGTAACATTTGTTATTTATTCAATTTGTTTACCAACCGCGGATGAAGGTTTCATGAAACCCCTTTTAGTAAATCGGCAAATAATAAAATTCCTCATTCAACCCTCACTTGGAAAAAGTTCATTAATCCCATGTAAGTAATGTTGAAGATACGTGGCATGAATTAAGATCTATTTAATTTAGATTTAAAAACAAACAACCAAGTGTAAAATGAGACTAACAGCGAGGATTCTACCCAAATATATTTTTTGCGATGAAAATATAAAACGGTGTTCTGATTTTTCTCATGAAATATGGCATGAAGCATGGTCTTATGCTCCATGCCAAATTTCATGATTCGACGTAAAGGGGTACCTACAGGTTTTGATTCCCTTGCGAGTATCAAGCAAATTTAGCTCGGATTTTACTATTTCCGTCAGAGATATACATAAATGTTTAATAGCTATGTAATAAATCACATTTTGCCGTACATTTTAACGGCCCGGTCCTGTCAAATCCGCTCTAAGTCATAATCCAGTAGCCACTAACAATTATGGACTAAATTTAGGGTATTTTCTAATGAATGTTCGTTAAAAGTACTTTATTTTATTTTATTATGAGCTCCGTGGTCTAGAGGTTGCACGCTTGCCGCTCTCGTGGGAGATGCGGATGCAAATCCGTTGCTAATCATGTACCATATGAGACGTTACGGCCACTCTAACGGTGATGAGAAATATTGAACCCTTCAATCTCCATAGCTCCTGCTATGGGCTAGTAACTTGTAACTGGCTAAAAGTGGGCAACATTTAGCCTCTGCCACCCCGTACGGTAAAAGGCGTGACGATATGTGTTTTATTTCCAAACACATCTATTTATAATTCAACAAAAAGTAAAACTTAGAAAAAAACCGACTTCAATCAAACCTCATTTTATTAGCAATCGTAACCTAAATTCCAAACCCATTAAATACCTAGAATTGAGTAGATCCGGTGACCATCTGTAGTCTTCATTATCAGTTCCACTTCACCAAGCCTTACTTACCGAGAGCAAATGCACGACTTACTATAAAAATACCCAAATCGCAATATGTAGGTGTGTCTTCAATATTTCAAGAGATCGCTGGTTTTTGCCCCTCAATGAGCCGATCATCTGATCCTGATGTACGTTAGTAAAATTGTTGAGAAGCTCTCCTGGTACGTCACCATCCCCATCACTTCACCACCATGCATATTATCATGACGAATTCATTCCTAAGCAACCGTAATAAAGTATCACATCGCAACCTATGGGACACCTGTTATTGAGTATTTCTGGTGGCCATCTGTGATCTTTGTCATCAGTTTCCTTTCACAAATTGATGCTTCCCGAGAGTACATGCACCAGTTACTATGAATTAAAAATTTAAAACACTTCGACACAACAAATTGGCTGACTGACTTGTACCCTTGTTAAGCTGATAAATTTCGAACCCCTAAACCAATTTTAATAAAACATGACTAAGAACAGTAGCAGGAAAGTCTACTACCATTTACAGAAAACCGCATTAAAATCTGTCCAACAGTTTCACCGCTAGGCGGGCAGACACACACATAGACAGACACACAGAGAGACTTACACACCGTTAGACAGACGCTTCAAACTTATAACACCCCTCTTTTTCGTCGGGGGCTAAAGGTACAAAAATCGCTATTGGTCTATAATATTTGAAGACTTTTCTCGATTTCGAAACAAAATCAAAAAATCAAAATCAAAATCAAAAATCATTTATTTCCATAGGATGTTGTTACATCACTTAGATCCGTCATTACATTTTTTTTGGGTGAGTTCACTAACACAATCGAAAATCGAACAACACAGGCGGAATCTGTGGAGAAGAGCTCACCGAAGAAACTCCACAGTCGTCGCATCTTTTGCGTTTCCTTTTTTAAATAAAATATTGTCAAATTACAAAATGAATGCTAATTATATATCGAAATAGCCTGTTACTCAAACAATCTATTCCCATGGACATCTGTCCTCTAAGTAATCAGATATCCTATAGTAACCTTTTTTTATACAATTTCTGTTTTATTATTATTTTAAACTTGTCTAAAGGTAAGTTTTTAATATCAGTAGGGACCTTACTGTAATAGCGTATACAATTGCCTTTAAAAGAATTACTAATTTTATGTAGTCGGCTTACATAAGCAACCAACTTGTCTTTATTTCTAGTATTAAAATTGTGTATATCACTGTACTTCTGAAAATTAGTTATATTTCTTTTTACATACACAAGATTGTCATAGATATATTGAGACACAAATGTCAGAATATTGAATTCTTTAAACTTTTCCCTCAGTGACACTCTAGGCCCTAATCTATAAATTGCACGAACAGCCCGTTTCTGCAGAATAAATATACTATTAGCATTCGCAGCGTGACCCCACAATAAAATACCATAGGTCATTAGACTATGAAAGTAACTAAAGTAGTCTAGCGGTGTCTACGTCGGTAAGAGCTCTAATTTTTTTAACTGCGAACGCTGCTGAATTCAGTCTGTTCGACAATTTATTTATATGAGGATCTCATTGTAGTTTGGCGTCTAAAGTAAAGGGTTGCTGAATATTACCTGAAAATATTCTAAAAGGCACTCGAGAGTGCCGAGGGTCGTCTATTAAAACTGTATTTCTCCGAAACCAAAAAGGCTAGCTTATTGAAATGAATTGTGTTTGATAAACAATTTAATACTCTTACATAAAAAATGGCGTTCAGTAAGGTTAGTTTGACAGACAGTCTCCAAACAAAATAGTCGCCTACAAGCCAAATACGTCATTTTGCGCCCTTGGGAGCAATAGATATGTCACCGTAAGATAGTCAAAACAGTTAGTTGATAAACTAACTCGTTAGTTGATCAACTATCGACAGATAGTAAACTAGACCGACAGTTTTTAGAATTTACGTTTCTTTTGTTTTTACATGTCAACCTAACAAGAAGACTACACGGGGGCTTTGCTGCGCTGGAACGCTCTAGTCTTCACCTAAGCTACCGCAGTGTTTGCCCTGGTATTTAGTTTGCAATTCAAGTTAAAACCAGTTTACTATTTATCGGTTTTAACCGTTAGTTTATCAACTAACCCGTCATAAAGTAAGCAAAACGCTACAGTATACTATCTGTCGATAGTTGACCAACTGACGAGAAAAAAACCGTGAGTTTATCAACTAACGGTTTAGACAATCTTACGGTGACAGATACACTTTTGCTATTCGGATTCCATCCGAGCACCGAGGCCAGCATGCCGAACCGCGTGATCAGATCACACAGCTTGTGGAGGCAAATCGAGGTCCTAGAAATTTTTTATTGTAAGAAATATCTGGTGTCCTACTTTTTTGTTTTAAAATAATATTGGTTACTTTTCAACCGACTTCAAAAAGGAGAAGGTTCTCAATTCGTCTGTTTTTTGAGTGTTTGTTACGCGGTTATATGTTATATAGGGCCTGAACTTGAAGTCGGTTTTTATAAGTTTTTAACTTGGCGAATTATCTAAGTAAATGTCTATGAATACAAAATTAAAAAGCAAATATTTATTATTACTTTTTCGGGTATTAACCCTTAGTAACGTATAAGCATGCAGAATTTCATTGGTTTTAGAATTTATTACCAATCCATGAATTTTAAAATTTGGTGGGAATTAATATCCCCCGCCTTGGGGTTAAATTGTCTATCAAAAGGCCACACTTCACGTTGGCCAACCCTTTGGTCAAGCCTTGATTAATTTTATTAGTCCTGTTATTGGCCAATTTGGCTAGAACGTCCACACGTTGGAAGTTCGATCAGTTTGCTTCGGTGCAGGCCAATGTGCGGACAGTAAAATGGATGTTGAAATGCTATCGGCGGCTGCCATTTACTTCTTCTCAATATACCGCTTTTATGCAAGTGTAAGTGTATGAGAAAGTGGTCATTCGAAACAAATGGGTTGGTAGCCGTAGTTGCAGTCATTAACTCATTACGTAGACAATAGTAGTTACACAATAGTAGAAAAAAGATTTGAAATTCGGTGGGCATGTGCGATCAAAAAGGATGCAAAATGAACGCTGGCCGACGTGTAGATGCGACGACCAACGCCACGCCATAACCCTTTGATGTCCGTCGAAAAATCGACAACTCACGGATTGAGCGCCAATCATTCACCATCATTCCAATACCTACAGCCATCATTCCAACTGACCCATCTACACGATGGCCAATACGTGAACGAATGAACGTAATAAAGAATTGGCCAAATTTGTTGGCCAACGTGAAGAGCTGCCTTAACACAATTTACGAATGACTCAATGATTGATTCAAGGCGGGAATAATTTAATCTAACACACTCTCTAAGATTTAATTACCCGCGGCTCCGCATGCATTTAAATTTAATGAAATGTAACACTGTACTATAATATTTTTATCGAATCTCAATTATTACGAGACGTGAAATCATAACTGCTTGTTTTGTGCTTTTTAATGGACCGCAGTCGGGTTTTTCAGTTTATTTAATGAAGTCATTTCTTTTTAAATTACGGAAAAAAATATACATTCAACCTATATAACATTCGTTTAGTGGCCGCCTGATTGGGTCATT
The DNA here is from genome assembly GCA_949825045.1 of Argyresthia goedartella. Taxonomy (NCBI): domain Eukaryota; kingdom Metazoa; phylum Arthropoda; class Insecta; order Lepidoptera; family Argyresthiidae; genus Argyresthia; species Argyresthia goedartella. The sequence continues at coordinate 23,890,612 of OX463812.1, read as the reverse complement.
CATGGAGCACAATGCAAGATATGCGTACTAGTACGAGATTCATAGTGTTTATTGAAAATGGTGAACCCGGATTGGCCGACTTCACTGAAGAACTTCAGTAAAGTTCGTGGTGTGACCACATGAATATTTTATGAAACTGAAACATTCAAATTCAAAACGTGTTTCTGAGAATGCTTGGTGTGCGTTTCTGAACATCTCTCGATGAAAATGTTTGAGGTTTAAATTATTCTCCATTTAATGGGACTCGATGGGAAGGATTAAAACCTAAATAACTAAAATACATCGATGGGAAAATGTGTCATCTTTATCCCAGTGCCGTGGAGGGGTTTACACAAAATGCGGTTGTTTTATGCATCGCTTATCCAAGCTGTTTGAACACATTTGAATATTAATAAGACAGGCTTTGCTGCAGAACATGTGACATCTTCTATAAAAGAAGGGATTTGTAACGTGATTGCTTCCGCGCATCAATTGTTTATACATAGGGTTAAGCTATTATGAGAATTTTTTAATATGCTTTAGTTTCTTAGGGTTAAATAAGAGCATGTATTTCTTTCTTTTTAAACATAAACATTTACATAAAGATACATACATTGCTTTTGGCCCCACCTAGGATACCCTGTGTCACGGGAACGAGAAACAGCGACGTCACACCCATATAAACATCCAAGACCTGTTTTTTTTTTACCCCCAGCCGGGGATCGAACCCGGGACCTCACGCATGGTAGGGCAGAGCCACAACCGCTGCACCACAGAGGTCGTATCTGCAATCTGTCTGTAACGATAAAACAGAATCCGTAGATTTTGATAAAAATAACACATCCTGTATTGTTTCACTACTAGATGGTGCCGCTGATAAGGATTCCAGCATTATTTTTTTTTTTGTAAATTCACCCTATAGGGTGATGTAGGCAATAAGGCGTGAAATGTTAATTGCGATTGTGTGCATGAATAGGGCCAGCTACTTACTGGAACAAGAGTATACTACACTGACAATGATGGAACTTACATAGACCCGTCTCACACTTCGTCGAAGTCTTATATGGTAGAAGCACTCAACAAACGCATCTCTCAGGTCACCTTCTGCACTGTATGTGACAAAAAATGTTACGTCACGTTTAAAGTGTGCCACTCATGTTGCTTGTCTTTACCCTAACAGAATTCCTGATGTATTGCTAAGTGCATATCGATTACCATGTGGATAAGAAGAGAATAGGACAAGATAGCGACGCTGTGATTACATTTTAGCAAGGGCGGATCCAGGGGGTTGCGGCCCACGACTCCTCCTGGGCTGGGTATTGACAGAAGAGTGACATTTTCAAATATATTCGAATAACATAAAAACGATGTACAATGGCATATGGACGGATGTGCCTATGTAACAATTAAATAGCTCGCGAGCAACAACATTGCGAGCAACAAGTCACTCTAAATCAACATTCTTAAACTCAAACTGAAAAATCTGCATTTCATTCAAATGCTTCAGCTTTAAGACGACAACATAGTTGTAAATCGGTTTTATAATTCTTTAAATAATTCGATATTTCCACTAATTTGCTCGATGCTCTAATATCTATAATGTCCTTTTTCCCATGTGACTAAGCTTGCTCCTCAAAACAGATCTTATCAGGTATTCACTACTTCACTTGCTAGCCATGTGATCACCTGGGTGGCGCCAGGTCATAACGGATGCTCATTGATCGATTTGCTAGTCATGCCAATTTTCCGTGGCGGCTTGAGCCGCTCCTATAACAAATCCAGTTGGTTGCTAATTGCACGATTGCTAGGCATGTGAAACTTCCGGGGTTGCTTACACTATTCTATACCAGGGTATATTAGGTGTTCACCACTCGATTTGATGGCCATGTACAATTACCGCGATAATTTCCGCCGCTCCTAGGACGGTTCTTACCGGTTACTCGCTATTGAACTTGATAGCCATTTTAAATTTCCAAGGCAGCTTGGGCCACCTTCTTAACACATCTCATTGCATACTTTTTCTGGTGATATGAAAAGGTAGTGTGTGCGCTTGCAGCTTGAAATGAATTAGAGTCGATCCTGACTAGACCCTGACTGTATGACCCCCCTCCACTGAATTGACATCTGGATCCACCCCTGCATTTCAGGATAGTAAACCCTACCTGTCGATTAAACTTATGAGCTTGAACGCTTCATGTTATAACATGAAAATGCCATTGTAAATAAACCCTTATGCATAATTATGTATATTGTATATCTCTCATCTGCACTATAAAACAACTTGTTCTTGTAATAAGTCTGTTTTAGCAATTCTTTAGTGCACTTTTATAAAAAGTAATTATTGCAAGAGCTCACACTGCATTCTACTGAAACTATAGCCTTTGTTTATATCCTCTTTGTTGTGAGCTTTCGGTACACTCGTCATGAATTCTTTGTTGCATCATTCTTTGAGCCTATTTAAAAATTCACCGCTGTCGAGATTATTAAATATCCAGCTTCATTTTTTAAAAGATCCTACCAAAAACACGTTGAGCTCATGTCTGCTTTTTGAATCAGGTAAACATGAAGTTCTGAATTCTTCCGTGAAACTTTTGAAGTTTTTTTCACCTCTCCCTAAAAGAGAGGTAGGCCTAATAAGTTGTGGCCAAAGTAACACAGAATAATTAATTAAACACTCCTAAGTAGTAAGTGCAAAGGTACCTATGTCATAATTTTTGTAAGAAACACTCATGAATTCAGCAAAGAATATCATCACTAAGAAGTCTCATATTATTCCCATTTCTATGAGGTCTGGGCATAGATAAACTAACAAAACTCTGCGCCAGGTAGAAAGAACCAGAACAACTATCGTTGGGTCTTAATTTCATTATCTTAGTTCCTACGTTGTACAATTTTATACCTCAATAACGAGCTCTTGTATTGGATTAGTAGACACTAGTTGTAACAGATGTGGCGGCATACTTCTGTTCACAATGAAATATTAAGCCGTTTCAGTTGTTACTATATACATTTTTGTTTAAAAATATGAAATGTTAAGTCTGTTCATGGCCATCCACTAGCATATTGCATGTTTGGATAATGCCACATTTAACTCTCATTTTCTTGAGATAGAAACGAGCATTCTTTGCTGCTATATATAGAAAAAGGAGATGACATCATTCAACGGTGGAAACAGAATGTGATGATAAAGCTGCTAATATAAAATGCGGTGATATGTATCGCTAGGTACAGTACAGATCGGTTAACTAAAGAGGGCACATTCCCAGTACTCACACTAACCTCGAAATAGGTAAACAATCACAATAACGCGCGTCGATTGACACGTGACACGAATTCAAAAAGATCACTCTATATTTATAAGGGGTAGTAGTGACTACCCCTTATAAATAGTAGTGTAAATTAAAGTTTTAAGTGACAAAAATAATATTTTTAGTTATTGTATTACTAAGTGAGCGACTGACTGCGAGTGACGAGAAATCAACAGAACAGAAACTTACAAACATTAATTTGAGTTACTTAAAATAAAAAATGAGAAGCTTTTCTTTGCATACGCTCCGCTCTTGTCCGGGGTTGCTTCTTCTAAGTCACAACCTAACCTATAACCCTATTGAAATTTAGCCTCAATAACTTACTCTAGCCAATTTTATTATTTCTTTGAATATGCTCCGCTCCGCTTCGCTCCGGGGTTGCTTCTTCTAAGTTCTAACCTAACCTATAATCCAATTTAAATTTAGCCACAATTACCTACTCTAGCCAATATTGGCTTTCTGTGTTCCATTATTGAAGTTGCCCTCTCTGTATTCTAGTCGCTCACTTAGTAATTTGGTCGCACGGTTAGAATTTTAATATCTGAAATGCCCACTTTTTGAAAGCTCGTTCTGAATTTTATTATTATCAGAAAAAAATGCTCAATTTAGTGTTTTTTTTTCGCTCATTTCAAGTATTTCGGCTGTTCATGGTCATTCGCTCAGTGATCATTCGCTTAATTAGTTTTTTATTCGATCGTTTTATAATTCCCCATTTATAAGCAGTAGCAAAAGCAAAATAATAGCTGTCTCCTTCAAACTCAAAAGTTTGACCGCGCGCTTATTCGCAGACACTACACGTAAAAGTGTTGAACGTGCCGATCTGATCTAACTTTAAATTTACCGCTTGACACTTTTCGGTTTTATTCGCTGAAAGTGATCAAGATGTCCTGGAAACTTGAAATTTGGCACATATATTGAGGGAAAAATCTGAAAACAGTTAATTGATTTACGATATTTTATAAGCTAAAAAGCCTAGAAGTTTCGAGCGGTAACGTTAAAATAATCCTACTATAATATGGACAAAGGCCATGTGTAGACACTCAGACCCCCTGAAGAAGAAGGAGAAGGAGATGGTCTCTCTACAAGCATCGGTAACATAACTATCGGATATTGAAAGAAATCGTATCGTAGCAAGAACACAATCTCTCGTCTTTGGTAGTCTCAGTTAGCTGCTACCTACAAAGAAGTCATAGTAGTACAAGTTTATTATAGAAGTATGGGTACTTCTCGCTAGGGCTAGATTCACCGTTGTTACTAGTCTAGGTTGCTTGCTAAAGAACTTTATAGTGCCTTCGTCTATCCAATTATTCGTCAAGGAGACCACAAATCTGTTTCAATATATGCCCTGCGATACGTGTCCCTCAGGGACATTAAGCCAAGCGGGTATGTAGGGGCGATGTGTTGATATTTACGAGAATTCTAACCTACTCAAAGAATAATATAAAGCCTACTATATAAGTATAATTAACTGTAATTATTGCGTTGTAGTATTTTTTAAAGCCAGAAAGGGGGCCATGATATGTTGTTAACTGTATAATTATATAAAAAGTGTTTTTCATGCAATTATTAAATTGTCGATACAATTTCATAAACTCAATGAAAATAAACCTATTGTAAGTATTATTTACAAAACATCTTTAGTAAATGGCTGATAAATTAATGCTGCCTGACAAAGCAAAGTCAACGTACGTATAAACGTGACGTGGCAAAGGGATTATTGGGAACTTCTTTTATTTTCCACTATAGCATTGTTCGTTTATAAGACTCATATCATGGTTCTCCAAATTTTTATGTAAGCTATCCACGATGTGTAAGCACTTTTACACTGAGTTACCTACCTGTAACTTAAGTTTCATTATTATTAAAGTTACAATGTTTATTACGTCATTAAATAATAATTTGTATGTAGTAGTAAAACAGTGATTTGTTTGATTTATTTTACAAATATCGAGCGATTTCCATGCTTTAATTAATTTCATTAACGTCGCATCTTGTCATAAACAGAAGCTGTGAAGGAAGGGTGCCAATGTTATGTAGGCGTGTTAAAACGAACAAAAAGGTTGTCCTGTGAGTTGCTGGAGACAAGCTTTATTGCATGTATTTCGACTGTCAACCGATCTGTCCCGTACAGATTTGGCGTAAAAAATATAGGTATATCAGACCGTGAAAAATACGCCAAACACAAAGGGCAGTCTTATTAATTTCCTGCGTTTAGTTACATGTGGATAACAGAGGTAGGGGGTCGTAGAGTAGGGAGCTTTACTTATCAATGGGAAATCCAGCCGCCTATGCAAAAATGTGGATGGTATGGGAGTGCTGAAAATATTTGAAAGTGCTGATAGTTATCGCGTGAAGCATGATGCAAATTAATTTTCCTCATGCTTCGTTATTTATAGGTACCTATACAAGAATAGACTGAAAACGTGACGTCAATTCGACATTTTAGCTCATCATCACCTATGATGTGTACGCGCGTAACGCGTAACAAGTCTTGACAGATGTACCAGTTATTGAACAAAGAGTTTCTTTAAATCTGAGCATTAAATTTCCTGAAATCAATAAAAGTATCTCATATATCCATGCAAGTAGGGGTACTGTACTGTCATTACTACATGTATGTATGTAGACACCAAAACCAGTGGACGTAACGAAGGAGCCTACTCTATGATTGAAGTAAAAAGTACATATTTTATCTGCTTTCATATTAAAATAAAAAGTTATCGACGTTCAATGTTTTCCTACCAGTGCCGAATAGTGTAGTTACCGTAGTTTCCGCCCGCGATCAGACTATTGCGGGGCTGAACCCGGGGGGGCGCGGGCGGCAGGGCTTCGAATGCCGCCCGTCGCGCCACACGTTATGAGCGGTGGCCTTGAATGCGCAGTAGTCACTTTTCAATATCTGTACATATGCGCAGTAATTCCCGCCAACGTCGCCCAGCGCTCTTAATTCGTTTGCTAATAATACTTACGCTAAGGATCCCGTTGTTTTCAATTAAGGGGATACCTCGTCCGTGCAAAGGTCCCCGTTACTCCAGGCGGAATGACCCGCAGTGTGAGAGGGACGGAATCGGGGAAAAATGACAAACAGTCGTTTTTAAATTGATACAAAATTAACTAAAATAGCTATGAAAAAATCTATAATAGGTAATTTAGGTATTGTCCAAACCCATCTAAATAAATATTTTTGAATTCTGTGTGCTATTCCAATTTGTCAGGAAATAAAAAAGTGTAAATTTAGACCTCAGTTCAATAATTATTTCTATCGAGCGAAATTCCTCAAATCGCGTTTCTGTTATTAAAAAATCTATAAAAAGGTCCCTAAATTGTTACATTAATTTATTTATCTACACACGTATCATAAACCCTCTTTACTGCGTACAAAAACCGCACGTTACGATCAGCATAATGTTAAACTACTTGGTAAAAACTAATTTCTTATCTGAAAAATTACACATAATAACCATAATGTGTAATTTTTCTACATATTATGACATTCAAATTTCGAACGCCTACGCCCGCCTGCTTGCCGCCCCTAGTTTGTCTGTGAAGTTGGTACTGACATTCAAATTTCGAACGCCGACGCCCGCCTGCGTGAAGTTGGTACTACAGAACAAGCTAAACAACTGCAGAGCCACAATGCCGGTCAAACAAGCGGTTCCTGAACACATCAAAGAGAGCTTATGATATGTGTGTAAATAAACTAGTGTATGTAACTGTACATAATTAGGCATTAAAACTCTCGAGTGAAAACTCGCCTTCGGCTCAATTCATAAACCCACTCTCGAGTATTAATGCCCTCCATTATGTAGCAGTCACATTAACTACTATTGACTTGGGACTTATATTGAACAGCAGAGAAATAACTTAAAAAAATGTCATTTTTATCGATATATCACCTTAATGAGTGATATATATCCTACCAAAAAATAAAAACGTTTTATTGTTTTACTGGTGATTCTGAATCAGGATATTTAAAATAGCAAGGGGTTTTAAAATCAACCTGTATATTAACAGAAGATAAATCATGGTGTCGAAGACGTTGTGTACGACGTTGTGTTGTGTTTAGTCATTCTATCACTAAAATATTTATTTTGTAGGTAATCTAAGCAACTTGATTTGCAATAATAAATCACATTATATACTTCAGCCCAGCCTAATAAAAGTGGCCATAAAACGGTTCTAACATGTTTGTATGGAGACTGGCATACAGTTTTTTTTTAAATCTTGATATCTGCGGCCAGAGATGAAACCGATGTCCATCAATTGAGTAAATTATTGAAACACCTGTATGGAGTTATGAATTTCTAAAACGATATCCTTTGCGAGAAATCTAATTTAAAAGTGCCAAATAGTTGTTTTTATCGCCCTCGAAAAGTATATCGTTTTAGAAATTTATAATTACATTAAATTGTTTTTAAAGAAATACTCTATCGATCGATACCGTATCATCACTGGCTGCAGAAATCATGTTTTTTGGCAGTTAGTCATGTAGGTAACGGCCGGCGCCGCAGAGCGCCTGCGCGCCTCCACCAATGCCGTCGTGTGCGCCGCGCGCTCGTGGCTCGCGAGCCATATCCACCGACAGGGGCTGAACTACTATAAATCTCCCAATAAGACTTATTGTTTCTAATATCTTTTTCAACACACCTGCTCGTAAAGTAGGTCTTATTACAGCGTATTTACACTGATAATGCAGAATATTACCCATGCCGTGCCTTTTACATTACATTATCGCACTAGTGCCTTTTCATTACATATCTTTTTAAATATTAGCAAGAAGTATTAATGTTTCGAAAACAGCTAAGTAGTTATTTGCGTAAATATAAAATTCAACTCAAAATGTGATAAATAATTAAAGAATTTCATGAAACTGCTTGTTAGCTTAAAAAATAAAATTACGGCCGCCATCTTTTAAATGGGTTTCTGTTTGTTAAGTTTATTCACAGTATTGCATTTCGTTAGTGTTGTTTTGTAAAATGTCGAATTTAGATAACGAAGAATTACTTATCGAGTGTACGCCGCCAGATATCATAGTTGAAGCGCAAAATGCGAGTTATAGTCTTTTGCCCTCAAAATCAAAAGATAAATACATGCAAGCCTACGCAAATTTCATTCAATGGAAAAATAGCAAAAATGCAAGCTCTTTCTCAGAGAACGTGTTCATGGCTTACTTTAGTGAACTGGCGAAGAGGTATAAACCTAGTTCGCTTTGGTGTATATATTCTATGTTGAAGAGTACCGTGCAGAATAAAAATGCAATTGACATCAAAGCGTACACCAATCTAACTGCATTCTTGAAAAGACGTCCAGACGGCTTTTACAGTCGAAAATCCAAGGTTTTAACACCTAATGAAGTGGAGAAGTTCATTAAAGAAGCACCGGATAATCAATATCTAGCGACAAAGGTCAGTTCCACTATTTAGTTTTGTGTTCATTATTATAATATTTGTAGGCGGTATTGTGAGTGTTGATATAATAGGAACTAAGTACGATTATTATAACTTAATTATGATTTTATTTATTTTCAGGTCGCATTAATATTCGGAATTACTGGTGCCTGTAGGCGTCAGGAATTAAACAACATTACGACAAAAGATATAGAGAATCACGGAGAGATGCTACTTGTCAAAATTCCGAACACTAAAAATAAAATTCCTCGGTCATTTACTATTCACGGACCATTTTATGAAATAGTGAAAAAATATGAAACTTTACGTTCAATAAAAGGAAAATCTGACCGGTTCTTCCAAAATTTTCAAAACGGCAAATGCACGAGTCAGCCTATCGGAGTGAACAAATTTGGATCGATGCCTAGAGAAATTGCCAAGTTTTTAGGCTTACCACAGGCCAAGTTTTGACGCTTACACCGGACACAGTTTTAGGCGGACTTCAGCTACATTGCTGGCTAATTCAGGAGCCGATATATTGACTTTAAAACGCCATGGGGGATGGCGATCTAATAATGTCGCCGAGTCATATATTGAGGACTCCATCCAAAATAAAGCCGACATAAGTGCCAAAATAACACAAGCAATCCATTTAGAGCCAAAATCCAAGAAGTTCTGCCCTGCACCGCGTCCTTCCACCTCATATGCCAGTGATGATTTGGGATTTCATACGTTTGCTAATGATGAAACGCAATGTTCTTCTACCTCCTTTCAGAATGTTGCATTATCACCGACATTTACAGTTACCCAAGAACAAAGCAATGAAATAATTAATAATACAATTAAACATACAGTACAAATGCCTCATAAGGCGGTAGCATATCATTTCAATAATTGTACTTTTAATAACTGTTTCAATAATTAAAGTTTTTAAATAAATGTGAACTTTTATTTACTTTTCCTCGCAAGTGTGTTGAAAAACGTCGTATGAAACACGTGAGCATTGGTCATTACACTTCTCGTCTCCATTAAGCCTGAGCCGAACGACTCGAGTGTAATGACCAACATACCACACTTGTTTCATAATGTACTATTATGTGTGTTAGGTTATATATAAGTTATATGGAAAAAATTATTTTTTCTGGAATAAAGACATTATTATTATTATTATGATTAAAAATTCCGCCTATTTACACTTTGTTATTTTTGTTTTGATTGGTTGGTACCTATGTTGGCAAAAGTGGAGCTAGAAACAAAATGTTCAGCGACACTGCAACGTTGCAAAACATGCTCCGCAACATTTTACTATGGCCTATCGTCATGTACATATAGATCGAGCGTTGTGCGACATGTTGGGGGCATTTTATCCCCGAGTGTATCTGAGCCCTTAATTTTCTTGAATTTGTCTATTTAAAGGTTGTTTACACACACCGTAGATTAAACTCTGCCATGACAAAGCAACCACAGAACCTGTGATGGTCTGTTTTCCGGTAACGGAGGGGTTTCGGTTCGGCTGTTGAATATTGTTATTCACACCAGTGAGTTTGTATCATTTTTGTTTCAGAACCAAATCACCCAGATTCACAATGACGCCAATCCAGAGCAGCACAGTCGCGATCATCGCGTTCTCTATACTGCTCGCCTCGGCAGCTGCAGCGCCCATGGTTTGTTACTCTGTGACTTCGTCACTTGTTGCTACAAAATGTATAGTGAGCTTTATACGCAAAGAGAATACAATCACTACTATCTAGTTATACAATAAGTTTAAATACACATACACCTCATTAATGTTTTCCTAATTAGGGGTACCGCTAGCTGCAAGAATAAGGAATAAAATAATGATTTCAGCGTCAGCAACAGAAAAGCCTTCAAAAATAACAAACAGACAATGACAAGTAGCAAGCTCATAGCCTAGCAGAAATGTAATAGTATTCAACATATGATAAAAAAGTAGTACGTGTCTATCTGCGCCTGATACTTTGATTCATCGCTGGTTCGGTACACCCGTCGAATTCAACGTCAGCGTTCGTTATACAGCCTGGAAATATATCAATAAACCTCGCAGTATGCCTAGAGATTTTATGTCAAAAATAAACGGTTAATAATGTGCTCACATACCGTAAATATAACATCGTAGACTTACCCCGCTACTGGGAACAGTTTATGTTTCAATTTGACGCCCTTTATCGCGGCAGTCGAAACACAATAAGGACCTGTTATGTAAACATGCTGTTAAAATCTCGGTAATTGACTTCACTTCGCTTCCCTAACGAGTTGCGTATGTAACCAACGAAGCGACGTTGTTACTTCTACCCAACTATATACTGGAATGCGATATGTGTTTGTGTTATGTTAGCGAATGTGTGATGTTAACAAAGGCTCCTGAATTCAGCTGTGGGGTCCGATTGCTTTAGAACAGGGCGTACCTTATACCAAAGCCCATTCTAATTGGAACATCACGGCCAGGAATGAGGATCTAACTCGATCCAAACTTCGTCGTACTTATATACTGACTGCATTATTCGGATGCATCCACGGAAATATCCCTATCATATCCGGTAAACTCTTATCAATATTGGTCCACACACAGATAGACATCATAACCCCTCCTCTTCAATCAGGGGTTAATAATAGAAAGTTAAATACACGCTATGTTAAAAAATATGTGTTTTCATGGCATTACCATAAAATCACACAAATAATAAATGTATCCCATTAATGTCCCCACCGATGGGCACAGGCAAAGGCCTGTGGCCCTCGGTGGTAAAGTTAAAGGGTAAAGACCCAGATATGAGTAAGATTAAGCCATACTCCACCATGCTGGCTCAATGCGGATTGGTGGAGAGGTTTTAACGACCACTACCACGAAGCGATGGTACCCGGGACCTATAGCTTAACGTTTCATATGAAGCACTGAACGTCCGATACTGTAATTAAGATAAATTAATTATCTCATTGGTACATGGTCAATCAAGAATCGAACCTGCATCTCCTGTGTGAGAAGCAAGATTGAAACTCTTTAGACCACGGAACTCTCAAATCACACAAATACATATTTTAATAATCTAAGTAAGTATTTGACATACCACTTCAGAAAACCTTTTCCACGCCTGATCCATTGTTATTTTAGGGTAATTTGAAAATGGAGAGAGAGGCTATAAAATATCTGATCCATATTCTTTGCCCCAATAGCAGGCTGATATTATAACCGTTTTTCTGGCGTCCTTAGTCCTTCTAACACAACATTGACAATTTAGGGTAAAAACTACTAGAAATTTAATTTAGTTAATTCATGACTATAGGTAGATGTGATAGATTAAATAAATTATTCCAAAATGCTTGCTATCCAAGTAAATGGCCGTAATTCACGGGGTAGGAATGATCGGTCCTTCCGTATAAATAGACACATCTAAACACAGTAGTATAAACACATATGTCGATGTAGATATCGTCATTGTACGTACGCTGGCATCAGCAGCCCGTCCTGTTTAGTAAAATAGTCAAAAGTTGGAACTTTTAGTGATTGTAGTCACTAAATCATGCGTATTTTATTCACCCGTGGTAATGCCCTTCCTGAACACCACTCAAATTTTTAACAGCACGTTTGCAACGTCAGGCCGCCATTATTAATCCCGATGCATATTCGCAGCAAGAGGCCGAGGAGGAGCAGTCGGGAGGCCTACTCACCCGCGAGGGGGAGGGGGAGGAGGGGCCGGGTGAGGTGGGAGGCTGGGACGGCGTCGACACCGCCGCACTCAGGAAACTGCTCATGCAACTCGACACTGCGGACAGGTGAGCGGCTATTTAACTGTACTTGAAATTTATCATAGCGCCTCGCGTTTTCCTATTTTGGATCTGAGCGGCACCAGTTGCGTAAGTTTGCTGTTCTGTGTCGAAAGACATGACCTTTACTGTGGTGTGTTACAGTTTCATCACGTGTAGAGTTTTGTCGATCTCTTTATGATGATTTAGTAAGATATTCTACATCCCTGATAGTTTCTAGCTTAAGAATCTTTTTAATGCTCTATTTTACTGGGAAATTGTAGTACAATTTTCGTATGTAATTGTATGTATGCAATTTTATTGCGCACTAGGACTGTCTTATTTCACAATCTCTCCAGTCTTGCCTAGGTTTGCTGGAAGAAATATCTCTTTAGAGATAAGCTCGCCTTTGCTTATACATTTCTGGTAACTGTCTATACATAGTCAGGTCATAAGTTCTGTCACTTGTGCAATATGAAATAATTTAGACATGTTTATTATTTATGTAAACATTTATATAGCAAAATGAACTTAATAAAACATAGATTCTTATGGTAATAAAGTTTATTCAAAATGACCCCGCGATTTTGAATACAGGCCTTTATTCTGCGCGGCCAGTCGTCTATCGCAGCACGAACGAGGTCCATGTCAATATCGGCGGCTGCCTTAATCAAGGATGCCTTGAGTGACTCCAAATCAGGATGAGGCTTTGAGCAGGCCTTTTCCTCCAAGTGTTGCCATATCTTGTAATCTAACGGACTCAAATCTGGACTGGAGGAGGGCCAGTCTTCGTGCCGGATGAAGTCGATTTCACGCGCCGCCAGCCAGTCTTGTGTGCTTTTCGCTCTATGAGCTGGCGCAGAATCTTGTTGGAATACCCAGTGCCTGTTATTAAACATGGTATGAGAAACAGGTTCCACAAGGTTCTTGAGGACTGTATTTTGATACACAACTGCATTCGTTTTTACGCCTTTCTCAAAAAATGTACCTCAGTTAAGCCCCAATAAGAGACTCCCAACCAAACCATGAGCGAGGATGGAAAATGACCTCGTTGGACACGCGGAATACGGTTGCTCGCTTCTTCACTGCTGTGTGCGTACACCTTATCATTTTGTTTGTTGTAGCTCTCTTCCACGGTGAAATTTGTTTCATCCGAAAAAAGAATTACCCGATGCTTTTTTCCCGCATACCGCTTCAACAAAGCGCGGCATCTCTTCAGTCTCAGGTCCATTAAACGAGCGTCCAAACGATGTCCTGTTTTTCTTCGATATGCCCTAAGCCCTAAGTCTTCATTTAACACCCTTTTCACCGTGATCCTGCTTAACTCCATCTGAAGGGCCAACAGTTTCTGCTTACGTATGGGATTTCTTTGAATTCGCGCCTTCACAGTTTTTATCACTGCTGGAGTCCTAACAGAGCGAGGGCGACCACTTCTTGACCTGTCATCTACACTAGAGTCTTCATTGTATCGTTTTATGGTACGATAAACGAATCTTTTCGTTATATTCAAATTTTTCAGTAAGTCGAAAATCTGAATTGGCGCGTAACCGCAACGATGCAACGCAATAACTGCGACACGGTCTTCTTTAAGTGTCCACTCCATATTTAAAAATAAGGAAAATTCTAAAAAGTACACATTTTTATTTTCATGAAAAATACGAAATTCGAATTCAATAAACTTTTTTGTGGCCAGCGTTCTAAATTCAAAAGTTTTTTTTGCGTGGCAGAACTTATGACCTGACTGTGTATATCGTTATTTTCTTTGCAATAAAGAATATGAATACAATTAATCAAGATATATATATATTTTATAACATAATAATAAAAAAAAAACTCTGAATCCCTTGAAATCTCTGAATGCACTGAAGCAACTCACTCACACGGTCACTAGTCCTCGGTAAACCGTAGGTCGTAAAATGGAAATTTCAATCATTTAATATACATACACTCTTGTGTGTGGCTAACAGGTCCACCCACAGAGCTGTTGTCGTACCAATTAGGCTAGTGACAGAAATGTGACCATGATTGAACGGATTACCCTGTGTTTAAACATGTAGCACCATCAGTAATTTTCTCACTAAATGCAGGTACTTCGGTGCAGTTCGCATTTAATTACCTACAGTCTGATTATAATACGAAACTACACCAGAAACATAACTACAACAAAACCCTACAAATAACAACTTCAACTAGTTCTATCGATGTGCCGCGTCAGTCCGTTTGAAACTTTCCTTTTGTCATTGCAGAACTAACTTTGCTTGTTCTTATGTGCCACTTAACTTTTTATCAAAACGTCAAGGAAACAACGGCACTCTTTATTCCTGTCGTGCTGTTGTTGCTGCTTACTTACATAAGCGAATAAAGATCTTATTGTACAAAGTATCGAGATATTATTTATCCTACTAAACACATTTTTCGTTTTCGTATTCAGGTAAATGTAAACTAAATAAAAGACGATTATTAAAATTACTCAATGGCAATCATCTCCTTTCTCTATGGTCGACAGGTAGCTGGCTGGCCGACTGATACAATGAAAATAGAAACGCCCCTAACTAATAATGTGTTAAAGTTTATATGGAAACAAAATCGGCTGCTCGCTGGCTGAGCAGTTAGAAGATAGCCTCACTAGGTACATAGATTGTTGTATGTTAGGAGTTGTATCATTGCCCAACATGCGGCTACAATTTTTTTCGCCCAACTGCGCCTAAACTGGCGCCCAAACTGTAGTAATGCACAACAGCATTTTGCGTATTTTGTGACTTGTTATATACTTACCCATATAATACTGGGAATTGTACAAGACAATAAAATTTACACGTATTGTTTTTGCCTGTTATCAACATTGGACCCCTGTGGTAGAAGAAGGGCAAAGGACCTACCACAAATTTATTTTTAGATCTCTTTTTAAAATTTCGAATAGAATCAGTACAGAACATGGCACGACTACATATAAGGCACTTGATATCGTTTCACCGCGTCATCGATCTAACAAATACACAAATCTTTACTCCACTTCCCAGGCTTGGTTTCGGATCCCGCGTCAGCCGAGCCTGGCCCCAAGCGGAGCCACGTGGCTGGAGCCTCCGCAACATGCGACCCATGGACGGGCGCCTCGCCAGGCAGTGGCGCGCCGACAAGAGGCAGGTCCGCTTCCGGCAGTGCTACTTCAACCCGATCTCCTGCTTCCGCAAGTGAACACCAGCTGCAACCGGAACACCGCAACCAATCACGGCGTCAAAAACTCACGTGTTCCAAATTCAAAATTACAGATGTAAATATGGAGTGTAAAGGTTTATTTAGACCATGTTTGCTATGGCTGGCCCCTTCTACAATCTTGATATTGGTAACTATATATTTTGCGCTAAATAAAATTATGTTATTAGGACTATTTTCCAATATTTTATATAGGTTAATTGAGAAATGTTTCACATTTTGAAGAAAAGATATATCTACAGGACGTGGCGGCAATTGGAGGGGCTAAAGTTTTGTCTGGATATTGGGGACATTCTCAATAACTTTCACGATAAGATTAAAGAAATTATATTTTTCACATCCACACATTTTATCCCGAGCGGTCAACCGATTGGTATGGTAGAAGTAAAAAATAAAGTTGCTCAAATCAAATCGGTATGATAGTGAAAGTTATTCAGAATATTTTTTCCGTTTAAAATAGTTTTCTTAATTTTTGTCACCCGTAACTTACAGTCCGTTCGATCAATACGTATGAAATAATTGTCTAACCCCACACTGGGATTGTCTAACATGGGAACCAAAAATGTTTTCTTAATACGGTTAATTTAAATAGAACTTATAGACCCTGATTGAATAAGCAAGAAAAAGTCCTGTCAATTATGAGTATAACTCGATGTTACAAAGTTTGAAAATAGATTGTTATTTTCACCATTGCTGATCTTTGAAGATTAGAAAAGTCATAGTAAATATTCACTAATTTATAGTTATTTCTGAATATATACTTACATATAGAAAACGATTTTATATTTATCCAACCTAAATAAAATTTACCAAATTTGTAGATACAATTTACCTATGCGTAATTCTATGGATTAACTAAATTTGTGTAACTACTCAGAGAAATAAATCAAGTAATTGTGTAAAACATACTATTGTTTTCTTTTAAAATATACCTTAAATAGATTTAACATAGGCCTTCCTTTCTTAACTTTATTTTAGATTAGTTAAGAGCGACCAACTCAAACTAAGTAAGGTACTTCGACTAGTGCTACAAGACAATTTAATCTTAAAACAGCATTCACCGCACTTATTGTGGCCCACAGTGACCTCAGCTGCCTCAATACAAGCGTGTTTAAAGAAAAGACAAACATTCCATCCTGTGGACCAAATCAAATAGCAGCAAATCCACTTTGACCTTTGACCTTAGTGTGAAAGAAAGAAGGAAAGAAAGTAAGAAAAAAGAAAGAAGTTTATTTGTAGTATAGCACATACATGCCATCCTTTTCTAAAAATCTCTACATTATTAAGTTATTATCCATATAAAACGTAAATAGAGTAAAATGGGCGCTTGCTGCTAAAAAGGAATTCAACTTAGAAATAAAAACTTATTTACCAGGAATGGAGACGTAAGGAATATACGTACATCTTACCTCTATACATAAAATATTACCGCATATTCTGTAGTAATATAAATCCTGATTGGAGGTATTAAGGTGGATAAGCCAGGGCTGAAGGATGAGCGAGCTTTTTATCCCCAGGTAATGGTATATACATTATACCTGTCCCCTTGACCCAATGTGCGTGTATTTTAAAGCCTCTATTTTCTTCTGAGGTGAAACAGGAAATTGCAGACGAGTTAGTCTGATTTGACAATGGACAATTATTATGGACTTCATAAAATTTTAGTGTAATGTACACAGAAGAAAGTGGTTGGGGGATTATCAGAAATAAGATAAGCTCAAGGAGCGTATAGAATTTCCACACCATTTTAATAAAATAATGTATTTTAACATTTATAAACATAGGTAAGTATAGTAGTATTTTTAACACCTGCAGAAGCTTGGTGTCTTAATCAGACATCAGAAGCGGTTAAATCAGTGTTACGAAGGAATACCCCAAATATACACATAAATATATAAATTGACATATTTTGCCGTAATTTTGTTTTGTTTACTGAATTAGCTCTATTATTCACACCCAAGTTTTACTTCTTACGTTTCAAGCGAGGATTTCCTATAACAAGCTGTGAGTATGAAGAAAATATACAAAAACAGGAGAATAATGCACACACCTACTTTATCATTATAGCTATTAATTAAAAAAATGCCTATACTCAGTTAAATGCCAAACTCCACGAAATTATTCGTGCATTATTCCTAAAAATATATTTAATAGTGATCATAACAAAGCCATCGGCTGCTACGAGACCCAGCCGCTACGAGGCCCAGCCGCTACGGCGTAGCAGCTACGCACCGCAAAGCGCTACGAACTCTAGTTAGCACACTTAACTAACCCAACACCACCCTTTGTATGTACTCTATTCTTTACTGACCTGACTATTGTGGAATATCACAATCCACAAACACAATTTACAGATTTGGTAGATAGGAAGTTATAAAAATAAACGTACAGTGTTTGAAGATTTTTCATTGAAGAGAGGCACAACTATTTATTTGTATAATACTGTACTTTACTGTACTGTACTTACTGTACTGTATTTTAATCTGTGGACCCAAATTGAGAAAATCTTCAAACGCGGTTGAAATATTACTTATTTATGTCAAGTAAAAAATACATAACTCAATCGAAATCTTTCTAATGCGTATGCGCATATGACCAAGCGTGCGTATAGCGGGGGCCAAACATCTCCGTGTCAGCTTGGGTAAAAAGGCTTTCAAATGTCTGACCAGAACTCCAGCTGTCCGGATGTTCTCCTCAACAGGTCGCATTTCTCAACCCATTTGCCTAAAATTTTGTGAGAGAGAGGCGTGTCACACAGTGTACAGCAGATTTACATCTCACAGAGAGAAGCGCCGATATAAATACGCAAATTTCCTGTATCACTCAGGAAATCTGCAGCTTACAGAGCCACTAGTTATCGAACCTGCCCATAAACTTTTACGAGATTGGGTAGTAAAATGCGACTTGTATCGGAGAACATCCAGATAAACATACGAAATAATTTTTGCCCCAGCTAAAGCCTAATATCTTAAAATGTCTTATGTGTCTATTCAGTTTTCTTTTTTTTTAATGGCGGCGATGCAGGGTTCCTAAGTTATTGCGGGTACTTTCTTAAAAAATGTTCGTAACCAGGTGCCGTAACCCATAATAAATATGGTTATAATAATAGTTTATGTAACTGCTAATAATATCACTCGAGAGTTTTAATTCCTAATTATGTACAGTTACATACACTAGTTTATCTACACACATATCATAAGCTCTCTTTGATGTGTTCAGGAACCGCATGTTTGACCGGCATTATGACTCTGCAGTTGTTTAGCTTGTTCTGTAGTACCAACTTCACGCAGGCGGGCGTCGGCGTTCGAAATTTGAATGTCAGTACAAACTTCACAGACAAACTAAGAGCGGCACGCAGGCGGGCGTCGGCGTTCGAAATTTGAATGTCATAATATGTATAAAATTACACATTATGGTCATAATGTGTAATTTTTCAGATAAGAAATGAGTTTTTACCAAGTAGTTTAACATTATGCTGATCGTAACGTGCGGTTTTTGTACGCAGTAAAGAGGGTTTATGATACGTGTATAGATGAAATACTTAATATGTGGTTATAAAAGAAAATACAGTCGGTTTATTTGTTTTATAATTATTTCACTTATTCATCGGATAAACTTCAAGGGTGTGTGAGGGGGTGGAAAATAATGAAATAAACGAAAATTGCGTGTGTCGCTCAGGAGATCTACACCTCACAGAGTTTTCTTAGTAACAGAATTACGTAGGGGATGGTATTGTTATAAACACTAGATGACATTCAACTGCCGCAAAATGTGAAATAATCTTAATAATAGAAAATATTCATAGCGCCTATCCAGAGCTGCCATACGAGCGGCATAATAAAATAGTATTTACGTCTCTACACCATGAAGCATGTGCAAGTAAGAGAAGTGTGGCTCCAAACGCTACATAGTACTTTGTAATGTATAATATTCAGGAGTGAAATAACGCCTCAGCGATACACAATTTATTCCATTCCTCGTCAACTTGTTATGTTGGTATCTTAAATTAATCTTATAATCTATGGTCACTTCAACTCCCGGTGGACCTTTACCAAAAAACTACTGAATCTGTGGCACTGCACCTGGTGATGCTAGATGCATATTTCGTTCTCCTCATTTGTAAGTTAACCCAGGGCACAGTATTAGTATTGTTTTAAATAATTATTTCCAAAATTGTTGATATAATCCTGCTTTAGTCTTCTTTTTGATTCCTCAGTCGTTTCAGGGTTCCAGCGTATTTAATGACAGACGAAGACCCGCGTTGCTGCTTTTAAGTAAAATATCAACTATTATCTGTACCCGTGATAGGAATGAAGTTATAAGGGATTGAAAGAAGATATAGTCACAAGGATAGAGAAAGGCCAGCTTAGATGGTTTGGTTGAATGAAAGGAGATTGACGAAACAGATTTATTCAGCGGGTGTGAAAAGAGCCGAGAAAGAAGGTCCTATAAAGACCAAATCGGCGATTTGTTAGTGAAGGGTCAAATACGAAGTACCCGTAACCGGCGAACTTGCATGAAGAGACTTATGAATGTTGTGGAAGCGAGAGATGTATGCCAGGATCGTAGCAGGTGGAGGTCTTTAGTCTCTGCCTACCCCTCTTCCGGCAAATAGGCGTGAGTTTATGTATGTATGTATCTGTACCCGTATTGACGTTTTGTTTTTACCCCGATATGTAGCGGTTGGCAACATCGTGTAGTGGTATTGATCTGGCATATCGATTTCGTGAAGTCATGAACGGTGCCGTTCTTTTCTAATAAGCCGGCGAGCTAGCTGCTTCGTATTTTATTACTTAATGAAGAAGTACCTACCATACCTCCTTCCCTTCGACCGGCAGTCCCCGTAGTAGTTCCTACAAAACCTAAATTATAACCTACGTAGCTGTAATCACAGCAACGCTTTTATTGAATACCAGCGAGTTGCGCTAAGAAACCCTTGCGCCACGTCCTTCACGGATCTTTCGGCGTTCCGGAGTCGACATTGGTTACAGCAGACTGTAAGCAAGGCCATTTTTCTCCAAAAGGAGGTGCTTTGTACGGGCCTAGCAATAGGCCGCGCACGTTCATCCGGCGAGGTGTCAACGTGCTAGCGTAGCCGCTCGCCCCTGGCAACTCTGCTCGACCACACCCGCAGCTAAGCGATCTCTAAATTTACCATCTTTTCCATACCTAAGAATAAGTATCGTCATCGACTAAACAACAACACTACTTTTTACTTTAGTTTAAATAAAGTTGTACAGGAAACTTTGTAGTTTACTTTCTTTACACCCAGTTAGGGGGAAAAAATAAAGTATTTCAACTTACAGACTAAAGCTCTACAGTATTTGGATATATACTAGAGACGTATACTACATTAACAATGCAATATAACAAGTTCAAAAACCCGACTATTAAAACATACGCACTTTGAAAAGTACGAAACTGATTTCCACAGCGGACATGCAATAGACATCTAACGAATCGACTAAACAAGCAACGCAGCGATCAAGAGCTGGTTATATTTGGATGTGCTAATTACTCTTCAATTTGATAGTGGCAACATGGCCCTGTTCATAAACATTTTTAAATACAATAATTTGTGCCCTCTAGGGATCGCCATATTGAATTGAGTGAGACGCCACGGAGCATAGGCAGCAGAGGGGCATGACGCTTGTAACGATATCATTTGTCAACTTCTGATGAGTAGTTTAGTTATGGTGAAATATATATGAACATACATCAAACATATAAAAGATACATATATCGCGTCAATCACATAACCCTTTTGGCTTCGCTGTACTCGGGTAAAAAGCAAAGATGAAAGAATACTAATTTAAAAAAATCCTTACATGTTATTTGTGTGTATGATAAATCTGTTGAAATAACCATGGATTTACAACGACTGTAAATAAAAACTTAATCAGCCAGACAGAATATATACAGAGTAGGTAGGTAAACTGAAAATGTGTTTACATAATATGTAATTGTACCTTCAGTTTCAGAGGTAATCGGATTTAATTGCAGTTTCCGTGTTAACAGGATTGGATCTTTTTAAATATCTATATGTTAGTTTGTATCGACATATTTACGTATCCATTTATATAAAGTGTAAGTTAATTCAGTACTTGTGTAGTTAATGGGTACCATCTATAAAGAGACCCTCTTTACATTAGTAATACAGTCGAGCAAAACTGCGCTGTACCGTTTCTCTACCGTAACTCGGTGGAACAGGAGTCTATAGGGATGTTGCTTTTTTTCGACTATGCTGCATATTTTTACGACAAGCCCTCAAAACATGTGTGTCTAATGTCGTATATGGACCGCTACGATGACCGATACAACTACTACACTTGGTAGGCCCGATGACTGATTTTATGACTAACTTCTCTATAAAATATTTTATACCTCATGCATAAGTAAAGGCTAGTATTTAATCGCACATCAAAAATACTGATTTGCACAGCTAAAAAGGATCAGCAATAACACTTTTTATGTTTTAAATATTTTATGTGTACTCAAGTTTATGTTTGAAGTATTCTTGTTGTTCTTACATGTTCAACCTAACACGAAGGATAAAGAGGGCTTCGCTTCGCTCACCCCCTTCACCCTTCACCTAAGCAACCGCAGCATATTGCCCTGATATTTGCTGTGGAAAACAGTATTTTTGATGTGCAGTTAAATATTGCCGTTTTTTAAATGTTACGTACATTTGAGTACTGCCAGGCGGTGAGCTAGAAGCTTGTGACATTTTTAACAGTTTTTCTTTCTACGTATTTTTCTGAACGTGGCGTTGATTAATAACGTGATTCTGGTGTTCCGGATATCCCATTGAGAATATAACCGCAAGCATGTTGTGTTTATCATCATCAAATTACATTAGCTCTATCTCATTCCGTTGATGTTGATGTTATCCAAAAACACGCTGTGGTGTAAAAGTAACCTTTGAATCCAAAGAGGTCAGTAAACTTAAACGAACTGCTGTGAACTCATTATCTTCGGAAAATCTTGTAAACTGCTCATAAGAGGTTCAAAGCGACGCATATCCAATACGTTTATGTGATAACGTCAAAGCGTACGGACCTTGCCCTCGTCGGTTCGGGATTAATTTAATTCATCAAGGCGAAGGGCAGCAGCCTCTCAGTGCCTTTGCATACCGCTCGTGAATACCCTTTGGTGGAAATGATTACCTTGAGAAAACATCGTCAAAACAACTTGAAAGGGCTACAATTACTAACAAAAATGCATTTCTGTGCCATGCCAATAAAATAACGACGGCCTACGGTGACGAACTTAACTCTAAAAGGGAGTGGCGCTCTGCTGCTGTTAATAGTTAATATTTTCGGAACGCAACCGCGTACAGAAAAGGATTGTTTACATTTCGTCGCAACTAATTTCGTCATAAAAATAGTTTAAAGGGTATTATCCAATCAAATTTTTACGTTAATCAGTGATATACAATTATTTCTCCATTGGTGTGTAATCAGCTTTCATCTAGCTGGAGTATTGACTGTGTTATCTTGCTAAACAGTTGTGAAGAAAACGGACAATATTGACTCATCAACGCTTTGACAGCTCGGCTCAAGCATTTACGTTCCAAACCACGCAACATCTTACCAAGTGTCAAACAATGATTTCGTGCAA
The DNA here is from genome assembly GCA_949825045.1 of Argyresthia goedartella. Lineage (NCBI taxonomy): Eukaryota > Metazoa > Arthropoda > Insecta > Lepidoptera > Argyresthiidae > Argyresthia > Argyresthia goedartella. The sequence goes on along the minus strand of OX463812.1, from coordinate 23,867,343 downwards.
TGCCTGCGCGAAGCCTTTCGATGAAGATGGCTATGTTGGCCTGAGCTGCTGTAAGTGCTCTGCAGCCTACCATCGCGAGTGCTTGTCTATGAGCGTACAGGACTTCAATGAGCTGCTGAGTAATAAAAAATCATGGATATGTCCGGAATGTTGCAGAGGACTCCGGAAAAATAACAATGACCAGACTCCTGTACGCCATCAAGCGCATGACGGTTCTACCAGCTCACTGGACACAAACTGGGTCAACAAGGGTCCCAGGGGATCTTCAGGATGTAACAAAAAAGGTGATAGAACTGTCGGCGACTTTGGGGAATCTTCCTCGCAACAAGACTTAAGAGGCATTGTACAGTCCGAGTTGCGTACTTTTCTGGAAAAGGAGCTTGTCGGCGTTATTAAGACTACCATGAGCAGGGAATTCAACAGTCTCAAGAAGGAGCTTAAAGAAATGAAGGAGGAAGTCACAGGTATAAAAGAAGCAATAGATTTTTTCAATACACAATTTGAAGAGTTGAAAGAGGACTCTAAAAAGAAAACTGTACAGATTGCTGAGTTGCAGAAAGAAAATGAAACCCTGAAGTTTACTACGAGAGACCTACACATTCGTGCTATGGAAATGGAGCAGCACGCTCGAGCTGCAAACATCGAGGTCCAATGCGTCCCAGAATTCAAGTCTGAAAACCCGGTAGTACTTATTCAGCAATTAGCCAAAGTTGTATCGTGCGACATTAATGCGAGTGACATACATCTCTGCACCAGGATTGCTAAATCAAAACAGGACAGCCTACGCCCTCGCTCCATTGTAGCGAAGCTTGCCACTCCGCTTCTGCGCGACTCCTTGATAGCAGCTGTTAAGACCTACAACAAAGCCAACCCGAAGGACAAGCTTGGCTCCCATCATCTTGGCATAGCAGGAGACAAGAAGGATGTATTCGTCTCAGAACATCTATCCCCATCAAACCGAGAACTACAGATTTTGACTAGACTAAAAGCCAAAGCAACCGACTTCAAGTTTGTATGGGTCAGCAGGGGTCGTATTTTGGCTAGGAAAACAAGCACGTCTAAAATATTGTGGATCAAGGATAAAGATTGTATTGATAAATTAATGGTGTAATAGCTTGCACCATAAATTTATCAACACATGTAATGTATATTAAGTTGTAAACTATACAAACTATTATAAAGAGCTTGAACTAATTTGTGTATATCAAAACGTTCGAGGATTAAATACAAAAACACATGATTTCATTAAGAATGTAATCCTGAATAACTTTGATATTATTGTTATTACCGAAACTTGGATTCAGAGTGGTGTTGGCGTTCGTGAGTTGTTTGACGATCGATATAAAGTCTATAGGTGCGATAGAAATCTTGACCATCCTGGAGCTAAGTTGGGTGGGGGTGGCGTAATTATCGCAATAAAAAACAACTTTAAATCTGATTTAATACAATGTCAAAATAATAGTAATTTTGAAGCCATATGGATAATAATTGAACACAGGCACGATAAACTGGTGAAAAAGATCGGCATCTGTGTGACATATATTCCTTCGCCACTGAAACGTGGTGACTTTGAGCAGTTTATTGAACATGCAAATAACATACTCACGGAGAGGGCGGACCTATCTGGGATTGTGATTATGGGTGATCTCAATCTAAAAGACATACAATGGCAACCAATTCCAGATAAACCTGAACGTCAGGCTCCTGTAGGTAACGGTGCCCTTTTTAACACTATTTCTGAATTCATGTCCTTGCATAACCTTGATCAATTTAATGCAGTAAAAAACAGTAATGACAGAATACTCGATTTGATACTGTCCAATATCAATAAAACAAATGTAGCTCACTTTCCGGACGGACTCAGCACAGTCGACCCTCATCACCCACCTTTAGAGTTTGTATTGAAACTGTCTAGCGATACTACCTTGCTGACAAACTCAACACCTAGACTAAATTTCCACAAAGCTGACTACACAGAAATTATCAACGATCTCAACATGGTCAATTGGGATGAGGTCTTCCACAGTTGTCGCGATGTGAACGAGATGTTGGATACGCTGTACGAAAAGCTAAACATAGCTATTAAAAAGTATGTCCCTCTAACTAAACCGCGGAAATATAACTTCCCACCTTGGTTCACATCAGGTCTAATCAGGCTACTCAACGAAAAAAATAAAATCAGATTAAAAGTAAAGAAATTCCATAATCCCATAGACAAACTTACATTGGATATGTTAAAGAAAAGATGTGATCGACAAATAACTGTTAGCTACACTGAATATATGAAAAAGATGGAACAAAGTATTAGAGACAACCCTAAATACTTCTGGGCATATATAAAGCAGAGGAGGAAGAACAGAAGCGAACTTCCCTCGACTATGAAACTAAACTCCGAAGAAGGTCATGGTAGCAAGGAGATCAGTGAACTTTTTGCTAAAAACTTCGCTTCTATATGTGTCGTTGACTCGGAGCCGCCAGCCTTAATTTGTAAACCTGCCGATTCTACAGTCTATACCCCTCTGTCAGCTATATCAATTAACGAGTTTAGTGTTCGAAGAAACTTGAAAAAACTCGACCCTGCCAAGGGCGCCGGCTCAGACAATATACCACCCTTATTTGTGAAGCGTTGTGCTGATGTGCTTTCATGGCCATTGACTATCATATACAATACCTCGTTAAAATCAGGGATTTTCCCCTCCCAGTGGAAGATAGGGAAAATTGTACCGATACCTAAAGAAGGTATCAGCATGGACGTCAAGATGTACAGACCTATCACGATACTTCGCGTCTTCGCAAAACTATTTGAAACTTTTATATACCCATGTCTGAACAAGCATGTCTTCCACCAGCTTTCCGACAGACAACACGGTTTCTTGCAGGGCAGATCTTCTAACTCAAACCTGGTCGCGTTCACCGATCGTCTCGTTAGTTTTGTGGATAAGCGCATACAGGTGGATGCAGTGTATACTGACTTTAGTAAAGCGTTCGACAGGGTCGACTTCGACATACTCCTTCACAAACTTAAAAGTTACGGTATCCTGGACCCAATGTTGGAATGGATACGATCGATACGGGTGATCTCAATCTAAAAGACATACAATGGCAACCAATTCCAGATAAACCTGAACGTCAGGCTCCTGTAGGTAACGGTGCCCTTTTTAACACTATTTCTGAATTCATGTCCTTGCATAACCTTGATCAATTTAATGCAGTAAAAAACAGTAATGACAGAATACTCGATTTGATACTGTCCAATATCAATAAAACAAATGTAGCTCACTTTCCGGACGGACTCAGCACAGTCGACCCTCATCACCCACCTTTAGAGTTTGTATTGAAACTGTCTAGCGATACTACCTTGCTGACAAACTCAACACCTAGACTAAATTTCCACAAAGCTGACTACACAGAAATTATCAACGATCTCAACATGGTCAATTGGGATGAGGTCTTCCACAGTTGTCGCGATGTGAACGAGATGTTGGATACGCTGTACGAAAAGCTAAACATAGCTATTAAAAAGTATGTCCCTCTAACTAAACCGCGGAAATATAACTTCCCACCTTGGTTCACATCAGGTCTAATCAGGCTACTCAACGAAAAAAATAAAATCAGATTAAAAGTAAAGAAATTCCATAATCCCATAGACAAACTTACATTGGATATGTTAAAGAAAAGATGTGATCGACAAATAACTGTTAGCTACACTGAATATATGAAAAAGATGGAACAAAGTATTAGAGACAACCCTAAATACTTCTGGGCATATATAAAGCAGAGGAGGAAGAACAGAAGCGAACTTCCCTCGACTATGAAACTAAACTCCGAAGAAGGTCATGGTAGCAAGGAGATCAGTGAACTTTTTGCTAAAAACTTCGCTTCTATATGTGTCGTTGACTCGGAGCCGCCAGCCTTAATTTGTAAACCTGCCGATTCTACAGTCTATACCCCTCTGTCAGCTATATCAATTAACGAGTTTAGTGTTCGAAGAAACTTGAAAAAACTCGACCCTGCCAAGGGCGCCGGCTCAGACAATATACCACCCTTATTTGTGAAGCGTTGTGCTGATGTGCTTTCATGGCCATTGACTATCATATACAATACCTCGTTAAAATCAGGGATTTTCCCCTCCCAGTGGAAGATAGGGAAAATTGTACCGATACCTAAAGAAGGTATCAGCATGGACGTCAAGATGTACAGACCTATCACGATACTTCGCGTCTTCGCAAAACTATTTGAAACTTTTATATACCCATGTCTGAACAAGCATGTCTTCCACCAGCTTTCCGACAGACAACACGGTTTCTTGCAGGGCAGATCTTCTAACTCAAACCTGGTCGCGTTCACCGATCGTCTCGTTAGTTTTGTGGATAAGCGCATACAGGTGGATGCAGTGTATACTGACTTTAGTAAAGCGTTCGACAGGGTCGACTTCGACATACTCCTTCACAAACTTAAAAGTTACGGTATCCTGGACCCAATGTTGGAATGGATACGATCGATACGGGTGATCTCAATCTAAAAGACATACAATGGCAACCAATTCCAGATAAACCTGAACGTCAGGCTCCTGTAGGTAACGGTGCCCTTTTTAACACTATTTCTGAATTCATGTCCTTGCATAACCTTGATCAATTTAATGCAGTAAAAAACAGTAATGACAGAATACTCGATTTGATACTGTCCAATATCAATAAAACAAATGTAGCTCACTTTCCGGACGGACTCAGCACAGTCGACCCTCATCACCCACCTTTAGAGTTTGTATTGAAACTGTCTAGCGATACTACCTTGCTGACAAACTCAACACCTAGACTAAATTTCCACAAAGCTGACTACACAGAAATTATCAACGATCTCAACATGGTCAATTGGGATGAGGTCTTCCACAGTTGTCGCGATGTGAACGAGATGTTGGATACGCTGTACGAAAAGCTAAACATAGCTATTAAAAAGTATGTCCCTCTAACTAAACCGCGGAAATATAACTTCCCACCTTGGTTCACATCAGGTCTAATCAGGCTACTCAACGAAAAAAATAAAATCAGATTAAAAGTAAAGAAATTCCATAATCCCATAGACAAACTTACATTGGATATGTTAAAGAAAAGATGTGATCGACAAATAACTGTTAGCTACACTGAATATATGAAAAAGAAGGAACAAAGTATTAGAGACAACCCTAAATACTTCTGGGCATATATAAAGCAGAGGAGGAAGAACAGAAGCGAACTTCCCTCGACTATGAAACTAAACTCCGAAGAAGGTCATGGTAGCAAGGAGATCAGTGAACTTTTTGCTAAAAACTTCGCTTCTATATGTGTCGTTGACTCGGAGCCGCCAGCCTTAATTTGTAAACCTGCCGATTCTACAGTCTATACCCCTCTGTCAGCTATATCAATTAACGAGTTTAGTGTTCGAAGAAACTTGAAAAAACTCGACCCTGCCAAGGGCGCCGGCTCAGACAATATACCACCCTTATTTGTGAAGCGTTGTGCTGATGTGCTTTCATGGCCATTGACTATCATATACAATACCTCGTTAAAATCAGGGATTTTCCCCTCCCAGTGGAAGATAGGGAAAATTGTACCGATACCTAAAGAAGGTATCAGCATGGACGTCAAGATGTACAGACCTATCACGATACTTCGCGTCTTCGCAAAACTATTTGAAACTTTTATATACCCATGTCTGAACACATTTATGAAAATATCGATATTTTACACGATATTTTCATAAACATATTGACACGGTACTGTCATAATGCTAATTTCTTTGAACAGTTCCCTCAGGGAGTCACAACTGCGGAGGTTATAAATCACTCTTATACCCCTTTTTTGTAAAACAAAAATTGAATCAATATTAGCAGCTCGGCCCAATAGCAAAATTCCATAGGACAAAATGCCGTGGAAATAACTTAAGTAAACAAGTCTCACCGTAGCTAACAAAGAGTATATAATTTACCTAGCTACATCCGTAAGCTGCCTGGTGTATCTCACAGCATATGCAGCTGAACTAAGTCTTCCCGGTAAAGATATAATGTGAGGGCTTCATTGTAGATTCAAGGCTTATCCCCAGGAAAACAGTACCATCATTAAACTCTAATTATATCATTATTTAATATAACATCATTTTTTAAGGATTTAACATTCGTTTTTTTCGTGTCAAATACTAGATTTTTAATAGTAAACCAATTATGAACTTTCCCAAGAGCATTATAAGAAAGGACCCAATATGGAACCTTGAGATACGCTTCAAGATTTTCAAGCAAAATCCTAATGATTTGGTTCAGTTTATTTGAACCTTCTGAGTAATATTATCCAAATAAGAACACAAAAGTACTAGAGCTTTATTTTTAATACCGTGTTCTATTTTTAACAGTAAAGTTTCAAGATCTACGCAATCAAATGCTTTGGAAAGGCCACAGAAGACACCAATGGCATCTTTTGATTCTTCCCATGCACTTAAAATATGTTTTAGTAGTTCAACACCAGCATCTGTGGTACAACGTCTTTTTTTTAAACTGAATTGCTGGTTATTTAATAGATTATTGTGATTAAAATGGGAAAGTATTTGATTGAGCATAATCTTTTCATAAACTTTACTAACTACCGCTAAAATTGATATACGACTATAATATATAATATAGTGCTAATATAACTACAATTAAGCTGCAAACTTTGACTGACACCCCCCATAAGTCTTCAGTGTTCTTAACTTGAATGTCTTTAAAAGTCTTAATAATATACTGGGAACTGACATGACTAAATATAAATTCAGTTCCGCAGGCGTCTACGATTTCCATAAGCAATGTAGCTGAAAGGGATAGTGAAGAATTTAGTGGTTAAGTAGTTTTCAAGGGCATATTAGTAAAAAAGGTCTTGAATTCCTGAGCTACTTCTGAATTTGGATCTGTCTTAAGTGAAAAGTTATACTCGCGTGGCGTTGTACTACCTGTTCCGCTATTAGAACTTTCCATACAGTTTTTATTTTACCGTCGGCAAATTAAATTTTACTACTTATGAAATTTGCTTTGGCTTCACACACTATCTTGAAAGTTTTGGAGTATATCTATGATATATTATTTAAACCTGTCACTATTTGTCATGTTTCTTTGTTCATAAAGTTCAAAAAGTCTTTCTCTGCTAATCCGCAAACCTGTGGTCGTCCAATCACTGAACTTAAATCTAGTATTAAACAAAATCAAAAAATATTTTATTCGAATTAAGATTTTTACAAATCATTTTTTTCTTTTAAACATATAAAAAATCATACCTAAGTTCTAAATACAATCTATTCCGCTGATTTGGAAAAACAGTTGACCAGACGTTTTGATCATCTAAGTAATCATTTATCGTATAGTAACCCTTAGAACATAACATATTTTAAATTTTTGTTTTAAATTGGGACTCGGACAGATTTGCAATATCATCTGGTATTTTATTATAAAAGCGAATACAGTTCCCCGTGAATGAATTGTTTACCTTACACAGTCTAAATTTTGGTTGCGCTATTTTATTTCCATATTATGCATATCCGAATTATTAGGAAATAGCGATTTGTTCTTCCGGACATACAAGATGTTGTCATATACATATGTACTGTGAGGATACCGTGAGGATATCAATTTCTTTAAACAATTATCTTACGGAATCGCGACCACGCAATTTATGTATGGAACGTATGGCGATATAGAAGAGGGCGCTCTTCTGTAACACAAAGATGATATTTATGTTAGCAGCTTGACCCCCCAATAAAATTCCGTAGGACATAATGCTATGAAAATAACTGAAAAATACAAGTTTGGCAGTAGCAACGTCAGTCAGTTGACGAATCTTTCTGACTGCTTATGCCACCGAGCTGAGCCTTGCGGATAACGCATTCAAATGAGGGTTCCATGGTAACCTTGCGTCGATAGTGATCCCCAAGAAAACAGTTTTATTTACATATTCCAAATTTTCGTTATTCAAGACACTAGCTAATTTGTTGTTCCTTCCATTAGGCAATTATTTTACACTTTGTCTCAAACCAATCATGGATCTGGAAAAGAGCGTCATTTACCTCGTCAAAATCTTGATTATGTCTACTAACTTTAAAAATTAGAGAAGTATCATCTGCAAATAACACTATCCTAGACCGATTTTGTACTATGAAAGGCAGGTTATTTATATACACTAAAAACAGGAACGGTCCAAGAATTGAGCCTTGTGGCACGCCGTTCTAACTCCATAAAGTTCAAGCTTTATAAGTCACAGAACACACTAATGATGTAGAAGAGCAACTGCAGCATCGGTGGTCGAACGCCCCTTAGAAAAACCCGAACGACTGATTATGGAGTAGATGGTTCAAATTAAAATGAGACAGCATTTGATTAAGCATTATCCTTTCATGTTTTTTACTGAGTACCGGAAGTACACTGGCCTGAAGATACCGGGATCTCCTGACTTAAATAAAGTTTTAATTTAACTATGTTTCATTAAATATGGAAATACATCCTGATCAACACAAGAATTGAATAAAAAGCTAGGTAAGGTGCCAGTGTTTCGATTATAGAACTACACAACTTAACCGATATACTAAATAAATCTTCAGTATCTTTTAACTTATAAACCCGCAGGTAGTGATTAAAACTTTTAACGAATTATAGTTAAAAGTTTTAATCACTACCTGCGGGGTTATATGTCTAAACTCAAACGCAGTTGGGTACCTTTGAACATTAGCATTTAGCAGATCGCGAGCATAAGAAGGTGAGGAATCAAGCGGCTCTATAGTTTTTAATGGAATGTTTGTGAAAAATGTTTCAAAATTCTTGAGCAATATCTTCATCTGCAGTAATGATACCACTGTATTTAATGAATTTCTGTAGTCGTTAGATTTTCCCATTTCGCAGTTAATTACCGTTCAAATCGTCGTTACTTTACTTTATTTTACTTTACTTTATTTTGATTTTAATATAGTTGGCCTTTGCTACTGCACAACCTTTTTTTTTCTAACATATTCAATTCAAGATCTAACATATTCAATGAAAGTTTCAATATGGTTTTTATGGCCTTTTTTCTTCGTAATTGCTTTCGTATCAATTTTGAATATAAACTCAAATTCTTCGCTTTCCAAAAAAACAAGTATTTATATAAATTATTCGGGTCGTGAAAATTATAATTGTGAACAGGCAATTTATCAAGTAGAACATTTTGGTACTTTTCCAACCGACTAGAAGTGATGGGTCTGGTTTCTATTTTTATTTTCTGAACTTGATTAATGAAAGAAAATTTAAAACATTATCAAGACAGGAAACAGTAGTTGATGTAACTCGTGTTGGTTCGAAAAATACCTTATTTGGATTAAATTATTTAAAAAGCCCTAACATCTTATTGCTTAATAAATCATCTTCTAGAATGTCTACATTAAAGTCTCCAACAACAATAATATTTTTCTTTGTTTTAGTAACTTATTTTATAACATCATCCATCACTAATTCAAAAGTAGAATAGTTTTATGAATTCGGTGGTCTGTGTACACATACTATAACATGTATGCCCAGCTCAACACAAGATAATTCAATACATCTTTCAATCGACAGTCCAACAATGTTGTTTCGCTCTTTGAATTTAATATTGTTTCTTATAATTATAAGAGAACCTCCGCGAATAGCGAACTGTCGGTTGAAAGAACATGCAGACGTCTCAGCAAAATACATTTTATAAATACATCATATATCCATAACTGCAGCGCTGGCGAAAAAATCCTGGCACGCAAGATGAAGTATTGAATAACTGGCTAAAATGGGCATAATGTGCTTCTGCCACCCCGTATAGGAAAAATCGTGACTTGGCGTGACAAACGTAAATACAAGTGTGTGAATACCAACGTTTTTATTAACTCATTCTAGGCAAGCGTTTCCATGGTCTTCGGCCTAGTGGCTTGCCGCAAGCGTACAAATGGCTTGAACTTTTTGTTATGATAGATAAACTGTTTGACCAACCAGCCTACCAACCGAGTCTGCTTATTTATATACACCTTTTTCTCATACGACCTGACACATAATATTAGGTCCTTACATATGAAATTGGCGTTTCACCGTACTGGCCACTTTGATCTCAAATATCTCCTGTATGGTTAGGAATTCCAAATTCAAATTTATACAGCTATTTACTCATGTATTTGTGTTTCTAAAATTATAATTTATTTGTTTTTTCCTCAATTGTTTTTTTTCTTGCGTCACTCAGCTTACAAAATGGAAAACTTGAAATATCGCGTTATTTACGAGTATGAGTTCTACCGTGGCACCAGTGCTGCAGAAACGGCTCGAAGGATTAATGATGTGTATGGCGACGGCGCCGCAATAGAAAACACAGTACGTTTTCGTTCTGGAAATTTCGGCCTGCAGAACAAGCCCCGTGGACGGCCGGAGACCAAAGTTGATAATGAAGAATTGAAGGCTATTGTGGAAGCGGATCCATCGCAAACCACGTCCGAGTTAGCTGCAGGCTGCGGTGTTAGTGATAAAACTGTTTTAATCCACTTGATGCAAATTGGGAAGGTGAAAAAGCTTGAAAGGTGGGTACCTCACGAACTGAGTGAAGCAAATCAACAAACGCGCGTTGACTGCTGCGTTGCATTACTCACCCAGCACAATAATGAAAGGATTTTAAATCTAGTGACGTATAATGTGTTGTCGCGTGAAGATACGACCTAACAGAAACTAACAGAACCTAACAACAAACAACCAAGATAAAATTTAGTAGTATCAGTTTATTAGAAGTATAGTATTTACAGTGAAGTCTATAAAAAAGATGATGCGAAGATGAGGATGGATGAGATGTGAAACAGGTTTTATAAAATACAGATGTCTGGATAGAAAGAAGGAAGCGGAGACCTGGGTGCAGGTGTATTTGTTGTTGTAGATGTTGTTGAAATCGTCGTTGTAGGAACAGTAGCGGCGTACTTGTAGTTACGCCTCGCAGGATCCCGTTGTAGAAATCGTCGTTGTAGGAACAGTAGCGGCGTTGGCACGGCTCGCAGAATCCCGTTGTAGAAATCTTCGTTGTAGGAATGGTAGCGGCGTAGACGCGGCTCGCAGAATCCCGTTGTTTGAAGATTGATTTGAAGGTTTCGAGGGAGTTTGAAGGCTCGCAGGATCCCGTTGTAGATGGAGAATTTGGAGATTGGAAGGAGTTTGAAGGCTTCGCAGGATCCCGGGGTTGAGCGACCCCGGGATAAGGCCTTTACTGGTACTTCCAGTTCAGAAACTGACGTGAGACTGTCCAGAATTGAAGAAATGTTCCGCTTTTATACCTTTTTTGGAGAGTTCTAAAAATTATTTAAATTAAACGTAATTATTGAGAGTGGCCAAGAGAGAAAGAGTATTTTTGTAAAAGTATTAAAGTAAACATATCAGACCGCTAACGAGTTTGAATGGACATTGCCATGACAACCAGATAAACAATCAACAAATCAAATGTCAATTGTTGGTTTCAGGCTCGTAATATAAAATTTAAACAGTTCACTTAGCCAAAATTATATAACAACAAAAGGAAAAATAGTAGCGCACCAGCGCGCACGAAGCCCGAGATTGTAGAGTTTCGGAGAAAGCCAAAAACAAGGTCACCAAAGGTAAGCCCCTTCCCTATCGATTTAGAAGTGCTGATAACATGAAAATGCAGAGCGAACATGATTTATTAATGTATTCTTATGGTTTAAAACATTACAGGTTCCTATGGAAATAAAAGTGATGACCAATAATCAGCAGCACAGCTCACCAAGTATCCAGCGTAATAGAGCAAGCACCCTGAAGGACAAACAAAAAGGACTGATGGTGGAGCTGGAGCTAAGGGTTAGGAAGCAAGAATAGCATGTAAGTAGCACAATACTACATTTTCCCCCCGACCCTGGAAAAAATTTTTGACTCAGCAAAAATTTTGATATGTACAAAAATAAACCAGAAAAACACAGCTTTGCAGAAACAGACATCACCAGGCAAAATCAGATATACCATCACTTACATTCATCATCTTCATTCAGGTAAGGGTGGAGTTCACATTCAATGACTACCACTCTAAAAGTGTGTTTTCAAAAGGACATTCAGGCTTACTTAAGGAGTTGTCATCCGCTCCTGCGTGGAAAAAAAAATTAAGTAGAGGTAAAGAGAAACAAATTAATCCTAAGGTAGCTTTAGTCGCTACGACTTAAGACAAGATTAAGAGCGGCCAGAGCGGTAGAGCTCGAAGCCAGAGATCAGCCACATCGCCAACGAGATGTGTCTGAAATAAAGATTTAAAAAAATAAGTGAAGACTAACCAACGAAAATTCGAGGTCCTAAAGTAGAATGTGTTGAAGAACACTGGATTAAAGGAAGAAATAAAATAATAAGGTGAAAATGATGGTGATATTTATACATATATACAAAGTAACAGTTAATAGAAGTCAAGAAAATTTAGGATTTAATGTCTTTAATGTGCCACTTGCCTCTAACTCCGTTAGGGTCTTCTAGAACGTATACCAATGGTGAAAGTTTGGTTACTATTTTACACTTAATGAATTTAGGGGCAAGTTTAGCATTCAAGTATGTGCCAGCATTGCTTAAAACATGGTTTTTACGCCAAACAGTATTTCCCACATTAAATTCTTTAAAAGTCCGGCGAAGATCATAGCGAGCGCTATTTTTAGCGTGAGCTATGTGAAGTTTAGTTTGAACTCTGTGAAAGATAGATGAGAGGAGACCAGCATTAGACGCGTAAATATCACGGGGCATAAATATCAATTCCTCGAGATTCTGAGTTGGAGTAAAGAAGGAACCACAAGGTATTGTTTCCCTACCAAAGACTAAAAAGTTTGGAGTAAAGCCAGTAGCAACGTTTGTAGCGCTGTTCATTGCGAACTGAATCTTAGTAAGATGGTTGTCCCAGGATCTATGATCGTCTCCTACTAGGGATGCTAGAGCTGTAATAATCGTACTATTAAATTTCTCTGTAGGATTAACCTGAGGACAATATAAAGCTGTGTGAAAAATACAAGGAACGTTATAAGAATTTAAGAATGAGTGGAATTCTCGCGACTGAAATTGAACAGCGTTGTCCATTATTATAGTTTGGGGAATGCCATGAGCTAGAAACACTGAATTTTCTAAAACATTAATGATATTAGCTGAAGTAGCCCGTTTAAGGGGAAAAATCATAGTATATTTAGTAAAATTGCAGTTAATTACCAGAATATACTGATTTCTTCTCCGGGTCATAGGCAATGGACCCATAAGATCCAAGGATATAGTTTGAAAAGGTCTGGAGCAAAGTTTAGGTTTACCCATAAGACCATAGGGAGAATGATTAGGGTGTTTGTAGGTTAAGCAGGTTTCACATGTCGAGATTAAATTGGCAATGTCCTTAAACATACCCGGCCAATAGTATTTTAAAGATATTTTCTTGAATGTTTTGAAGATACCAAGGTGGAGTTCTGAAGGGGAACCATGGCTAACTTCAATAAGTGCATGTCTATCTTGTGGCAGTGGAACTTCTTTCCAAATAAAGTCGTCGTTTAGACAATCGGAAGAATGGATGCAGCGGTAAAGTTTGTTATCCCTGATAGTGTAGTTGGGATATGCGTCTGGGTTGTTGGAGCATTCAAGAAAAATCTTGTTGTAGTGTTCAAGTTCACGATCACGTGGTTCTTCAATCGTAATAGGATGTACACCTTGAGGTGGAGTTTCTTGTGAATCAGGACGTTCTTTATGCTTATGCCTTGATAAAAGGTCAGGAACAACGTTATCCTTTCCTTTTTTATGTTTCAGGACAAAATTAAAACATGATAAGCGTAGAGTCCAGCGAGCAAGTCTTCCAGATGGATTCGATAAGTTCTGAAACCATTTAAGTGCAGCGTGGTCAGTATATATTGTAAATTCCTTACCATTGTCTAGGTAACATCTCCAATGTTCTAGCGCAGTTATTACAGCTAATGTTTCTCTTTCAGTAGTTGAGTAGTTTTGTTAATTTTTGTTTAGTGCTTTACTCATGTAAGCAATCACGACTTCTTTGTCATCTTGATGTTGAGTAAGCATTGCTCCTATGCCATAATTTGATGCATCACAATGTACAGAGAAGGGTAGTTCGAAGTTAGGGCAAGCAAGGACAGGAGCAGTTACCAAAGCTTCTTTAAGTTTCTGGAAAGCAGCTGCAGCCCTGGAATTCCATAAAAATTTAGGAGCGTTCTTTCCGGAACAGGTTAGTTGGTTGAGCGGGGAGGCAATAGTGCTGAAGTTTGGAATGGATCTTCTAAACCAGCTGCAAGTGCCTATGAATCTTCGAACTTCTTTTCTGCAAGTAGGTACAGGATATTCTAGAATAGCCTTTATTTTATCTGGATCAGCACGTAGACCATACTCGTCCACTAGAAAACCAAGGTATTTCAGTTCTTTCCTGAAGAATTGACTCTTTTCAAAGTTAATAGTCAGATTAGCGTTTGAAAGTTTTTCTAGAACTTTCATGAGAAGCGATATGTGCTCATCAAAAGTCTCGCTAATAATAATGATGTCATCCAGATAGCAAAATACCTTGTTCTCAAATTCAGGAGAAAATAGCGTATCCATTAATCTTTGTTGAGTTGCAGGTGAGTTAGTGAGACCAAAAGGCATTACTTTGAATCTGAACATACCTCTTCCAGGAACATAAAATGCTGTCTTATCTCTATCAGCAGTATTCAAGGGAATCTCCCAAAATGCTTTCGCAATGTCGATGCTTGATAAGTGTTTGGCATTTCTCAGGTTGTCCAAAATTTCGCTTATTAGAGGCAGACTTTAGGCATCACGACGTGTGACTGAGTTAAGCTTCCTGCTATCTACGCAGAAAAGCCATTCTCCATTCTTCTTTGGAGTGATGAGGACTGGAGATAACCATGGACTTTCGCATTGTTCAATGACGTTCCATCCCAGCATCTTGTCAACTTCATTAATTAAAGCCTTTTGTTTTTCAGGAGACAGTCTGTAACATCTTTGTTTGATCGGAAGAGAATCACCAGTGTCAATCTTGTGGGTGATTAAGTGTGTGTTTCCCAGAACACCTTTTTCTTCAAAAGAGATTGTCTTGAAGCGTTGGATGATGTCATTAGCAATGTTCTTTTGATTAGGAGTTAAATGCTCATAAGGTAAAACTTTAATATCTTTAGTGTCGATAGCCAAGCATCTAGGATCTGTAAAGTTAAGAGAAGTTAAAACACTAGGTAGAAGATTAAATTTTCTCCAAAAGTCGATACCTAGTATTAGAGAAGGGAATATTTCAGGGAAAACATAAGCTTTAATCAAGTGAGTTTCGTTATTGAAATGAACAGGTAAGTCAAAATAACCCAAGGAATTATTTTTTTTATTATTAGCAGTAGAGACAGTAATAATATCTGACTTGAAAAGTTTGCAGCCCAGTTTAAGAATTTCCAAATGAGAATTATTACCCAGAATAGTTACTGAGCAGCCAGAATCCAGTAAACCAGATAAAGTTAAGTCATAAATTTTGACATTAACGAATGGACGATTAAGATCTTGTTCTTTGGAGTAGAGTGTAGAAGAGATTTTGTAGCAAGCAAAGAAGTTTTGAATTGTTTTGAGCCAATTAGTCCACTCGTCCTTATCAAAATTTGAGTTACTCTTCAAGTCAGCAGTTAGTTTTTTGTACTAGTATTAGGTTTGGGAGAACAAGTAGGGCACTCTGCAGTTTTAACACCCTTAAGACCACATCTGAAACAAATCACGAATCGTGGTTGAGTGCAACTGTTCAAAGTATGACCCAGTTTACGACAGCGAACGCAAAAAGAACTTTCTTGGGGAGCTGCAGTTTGAGAGAGACTATTAACTTGTCTAGAAGGGTATTTGTAGGTTGGAGTGAATTTATTCATGAAGGGAGGAGAAGGTCGTGAGTTATTAGAAGAGTTTGGAGAGTCAACTGAACTTGAAGTGGAATGCTTGTAGTTGAATTCCGAAACATGAGGACTTTGTAGCAAATTTGGTTCTTTAAATTGTTTGTCTCTGTCTAGGAACTTTTCATAGTTTTGGCAAGTGGCCAGAAGAGAATCGATAGAGTCAATGTCCTTTAGAGCTACGAAGACTGAATAACATGGGCGAATATTTCTCAAAATAATCTCCAATTGTTCTGTTTCAGAAAGTCTTTTTGAAAGTCGAGCGAACATTCCAGACATGATGGATATAAAGATGACGATAGGTTCATCACGACCTTGAGTACGATTCCTAATCGCTTCTAGAAGTTTATGATCATAATCAAAACCACCAAAGTCTTTGATTAGTAAAGAAGAAAGCTCGTTCCAAGTTAAGTTTGGATTCTGATTATATTTAAATCTGAACCAATGAAGGGCATTGTCGGTGAAGATTTCGAACGCCTGAGAAATCAATAAGTCCCTGGACAAACCACGAGCTAAGCTATATTCTTCAAGTTTTTGAAGAAAGGATCTTGGACAGCTTTTACCATTGAAGGTGTGTCTTTTCAAATCCTTGAAGACGTTAGTTGGAGGGAAAGATTGAATTGGTGGAGGAGGATACGGGGTATGGGTTTGGACAGAAGTTTGAAAGACAAGAGGGGGTTCCGTGACAGTCGGTTCAGCAGGAAGGTCCAGTGATGGAGAGTGATTTGCAGTTGAAGGTGGAGCCAAGGATCCGAACTGTTTAGAAATATCGTCAAATTTCAACTTCAAAGTATCGAAACTAGCTTTAGAGTCTGGATATAAGTCCGTATCTATTCGCTCCAATCTGTAAAAAACATGATTAATAAAAGTGTCTATTAATCGTAAGAATTTGGTTTCCCCTTGTAACAATTTTTCTATTTTACAATCCAGGTAAGTTAGAGTAGAACCAATTTGAGATAAGTCATCCTCAATCGGAACTGGAGAAGTCAGAATATCTTCGGGGTGAGAGTTCGCAACTAAACCCAAAACCTGTTTTTTAAGAAGCAAAACAGTATTAGCTGGTTCCTCACATCTAATCTTTACTTCGTATTCGAGCTCGGCCTTGTTAAGGAATTCGTACTTAATAACCCTTTCCATTGTTATAGTTAAGTGTAGAGTCAAGTGTTATAGAAGTGAAGTGAAGTGAAGTAATGTAAGTTAAATGTAGGCCTAAATATAATCCAGATAGTTGAAAAACTAGATGAAGTTTTGTTTTAGAATTTAGAAAATGTGAAAAGGATGAATAGATAAAGATTTAAGAGTGAAAGAGAAAGCAAATCAAAGGGAAAGAGACAAGGCGCAGAAAAGGTGAAGAATGGAGAAGAGCCCCACGTTGGGCGCCAAAATGTCGCGTGAAGATACGACCTAACAGAAACTAACAGAACCTAACAACAAACAACCAAGATAAAATTTAGTAGTATCAGTTTATTAGAAGTATAGTATTTACAGTGAAGTCTATAAAAAAGATGATGCGAAGATGAGGATGGATGAGATGTGAAACAGGTTTTATAAAATACAGATGTCTGGATAGAAAGAAGGAAGCGGAGACCTGGGTGCAGGTGTATTTGTTGTTGTAGATGTTGTTGAAATCGTCGTTGTAGGAACAGTAGCGGCGTACTTGTAGTTACGCCTCGCAGGATCCCGTTGTAGAAATCGTCGTTGTAGGAACAGTAGCGGCGTTGGCACGGCTCGCAGAATCCCGTTGTAGAAATCTTCGTTGTAGGAATGGTAGCGGCGTAGACGCGGCTCGCAGAATCCCGTTGTTTGAAGATTGATTTGAAGGTTTCGAGGGAGTTTGAAGGCTCGCAGGATCCCGTTGTAGATGGAGAATTTGGAGATTGGAAGGAGTTTGAAGGCTTCGCAGGATCCCGGGGTTGAGCGACCCCGGGATAAGGCCTTTACTGGTACTTCCAGTTCAGAAACTGACGTGAGACTGTCCAGAATTGAAGAAATGTTCCGCTTTTATACCTTTTTTGGAGAGTTCTAAAAATTATTTAAATTAAACGTAATTATTGAGAGTGGCCAAGAGAGAAATAGTATTTTTGTAAAAGTATTAAAGTAAACATATCAGACCGCTAACGAGTTTGAATGGACATTGCCATGACAACCAGATAAACAATCAACAAATCAAATGTCAATTGTTGGTTTCAGGCTCGTAATATAAAATTTAAACAGTTCACTTAGCCAAAATTATATAACAACAAAAGGAAAAATAGTAGCGCACTAGCGCGCACGAAGCCCGAGATTGTAGAGTTTCGGAGAAAGCCAAAAACAAGGTCACCAAAGGTAAGCCCCTTCCCTATCGATTTAGAAGTGCTGATAACATGAAAATGCAGAGCGAACATGATTTATTAATGTATTCTTATGGTTTAAAACATTACAGGTTCCTATGGAAATAAAAGTGATGACCAATAATCAGCAGCACAGCTCACCAAGTATCCAGCGTAATAGAGCAAGCACCCTGAAGGACAAACAAAAAGGACTGATGGTGGAGCTGGAGCTAAGGGTTAGGAAGCAAGAATAGCATGTAAGTAGCACAATACTACATTGTATGATGTAATCCGTCCGTCCGTCCGTCCGTCTGTCTGTCACCAGGCTGTATCTCAAGAACCTAGCTAGCTAGAGAGTTGAAATTTTCACAGATTATGTATTTATGTTGCCGCTATAACAACAAATACTAAAAAAACAGGATAAAATAAATATTTAAGGGGGCTCCCATACAACAATTCTTTCAATACCACATACAAACTTATGGATGCACCTGGTTACGTACATGGAGTGTGAAAGTAACCGCACCAATAACTTTGTAAACAATATTTTGCTGTGTAAAATCCAAACTATTCACTCCACACCATCGCTTCCATTGAACGGTGGTACGGAACCCTTCGTGCGCGATTTAGACTCGCACTTGACCGGTTTTGAATTTATTCATTGGCATGTAGCATTTACGCAATGTGCCAATAGAACACAGATCTTAATGAAATAATCGATTGTAATTAAATCGTAATCGATTAAAAACGAACACGTTTAAAGTTTCAACTTTAACAACTTTATATGAAAATTTATGAATTTTTCGTAATATAAAAAAATACACACTAAATTATGTGTTTTACTGAAATCAAAAGTTCTTGTGATATAATGAATATTGATATCCGATACCATTGTAATAATCCATTTGATTATTTTTACACATTGGTAAAAGTAGCACAGGAATATTTTATCTGTGGTGACTTTTCCCTAATCCTTCACAATCCGCCATTATAAAAAAAAAGATTTCGATGTTCGATTACTGTAAAAGTGTTGAAAGTATAATTGAAAGTATAGTTATTTCATTATTTTTAGAGCATTATATTTCAATTTTCCTCATAGTCGGTGTGAAAAATTGTATGTGTCACTCAGGAGCAAAATTATTTTCGACTTGGGCGTTAACGCTTGAAACCTTCGTTACGCTCAGGATTCTATCGTAGAAGCCTTCGCTTCACTCTGGGTTCAATGTACCGCCCTCGCCGTAAATACATCATTTTGCTCCCTTGTGACACAAATAACTATTTTAGACTTCGTTTCTGGTATTATTATTCGGGCCGAGTTGACTCGAGCCGAGCTGTCCCTGACCCTATAAAAATGCCTTAGGCAGGGATCAATTAGATAAATATTTAATAGTGATATTTCTCTTTACCAGAACCGAATGTGAATGTCTTATAGTGGTAGGACTTGGTAGGTTGTGTAATTCTTTGTTGCATCAAAACCAGTTTCTTTTGAAGGTATGAATTTGGCAGAGGAAATCCACGCTTATAGAAAGTATAGTGGAGAAACCCATCACTTTTTAGGGTTCCGTACCCAAAGGGTGCCAAACGGGACCCTATTACTAAGCCTCCGCTGTCCGTCCGTCCGTCTGTCACCAGGCTGTATCTCATGATCCGTGATAGTAAGAGAGATGAAATTTTCACAGTTGATGTATTTCTGTTGCCGCTGTAACAAAAAATACAAAACAATTGTATAAAATAGCTATGTAAGGGGGTTCCCATACAACAATTCTTTCAATTCCACATACAAACTAATGAATGCACCTGGTTACGTACGTGGGGTGTGAAAGTAGCCGCACCAATAACTTTGTACACAACATTTTGCTATGTAAAATCCAAACTATTCACTCCACACCATCCCTACCAATGTACGGTGGTATGGAACCCTTCGTGCGCGAGTTAGACAGACCGTTCTTTTTGTTGTTTTTTTTGTAACTCTTACCATCAACTAAATGATTCTAGGTGATTTGCTAAATTACTTTACATCCGTAGTAGGTACTTAGACTTGCGTTTTGAAATTCTGATGAAATGAAAGCTGAAATTGTTTAAAAAATAATTTGATAAAATTAAATTCGTAACTGGGCTTGGATCAGTTTGAGTGCGTGTAAATTATTAACGTGCCCATCTCGCTTTCAAAAAATATTGGTACCGCTATGTCGTCTGATATTTTCCTTTTACGCAAAGACCAAAAGACACAAAGAATACATGGGAGGTTAAAAAATCGTTGCGACATTTGTATTGATTTGTATTGTCCTCGCAACGCACATACTTTGCAAACTTATTATAAGTATACCGACGAATGACAACCATTTTGTATTTACATAGGGATCACGTCAAGAGAAAATCTCGGATAATAAGGGCAGATAATTCGCCGATTCATTCGGCTCATTAGTTCTGTGGGAGGTCGCCATCTGATAAACTACTTGTGTATAACTATAGCGGAAGTTGACGGTTATATGAGAGAAAATAAGAATACGATAAAGTTTGTATCAATTGCCCCACTTACTTAATGTAACAAAGCTGATTGAAGAGGTAATATAAATAACCACAAACATGTGTCACGTAACCACAGAAACGAATAATTTTGGATAGGTTGTTGAGATGGGATAATCAATAACTAAACATAAAAATATACATACAGGTATATACTTTGCTTATGGCCCCACACTAGGATACCGTGTCGTGGGCACCAGAAACAGCGACGTCACACACATATAAACATGCAAGACCTGGTTGTTTTTTTTTGTCCCTAGCCGAGGATCGAACACGGGACCTCTCGCATGGTAGGCAGACCCACAACCGAGCCAGAGTAAAGAGTGACATACTGACAGAACTTTGCGTGTGATGATTACCTAGTTATGTGTAATTAATATCAGGTTAGTCGCCTATTGCGTGTCGTAAAACAGCTGTCGCTTCACTGAATCAAACTCAAAGATACCAAAATATACACGGATACTGCTTCGTATTACGTATACGTAAATACGAAGCAGTGTATTTGCGAGGGTTTACTCAGATTACAATTGCAAAGAGATAAAAAAAAATTGATAGAAATAAATCACAAAGTTACCTCTTATTTTAAAGGATAATGTATTGGGTGCTTATTACCATTATTTTTTTATTGTTTAAAAGTTAATTTCAAAGTTTTACTTTTTTTACTTTGTTTCACTTTGACAGCTAAAATTTAATTTTCAAAATCAGTTCGTCGTAAAAGTCATCCATTTTCATGATAAGTTTCGTAACATTTTTGTACAGCAGACAGTTTTCAAAAATTAAATCAAATTTGCTATTTAGCTCATGCTAAATGTTGTCTAATTCATACACACAACGTTTTATAAAATTAGGATTTGTCATTCCTAAATAAAATGCAGAAATGTTTGTACTGAAAATTGAGTTTTCTTCAATATCGCCATAAAAAAGCTGATTTCATAAGGTGGGACCTATTATTGAGCTGATTAAGTAATCGTTATTAAGTCATGCATGACAATGGCATATTAAATTACTGAAATATATTCCAAGAGCTCCATGGTCTTCTAATGGGTTTCACGCTTGCTTCTCACACAGGAGATGCAAGTTCGAATCCTGACTATGTACCAATGAGATAATTAATTTATCTTAAGTACAGTATCGAATGTTGGATTTTTCCGATACGTTAAGCTGTAGGTCCCGGCTACTATCGCTACGTGATAGTGGTCGTCAAACCCCTCCACCAAACCGCACTGAGCCAGTGTGGTGGAGTATGGCTTAATCTCACTCGTACCCGGGTAAAAGCCTGTGCCCCTCGGTGGGGACTTTAATGGGCTACACTTATATTATGTATATATACATAATAAGTGTGTATATATATATTTATATTCAAAGGGCCTGGTGGCCCCCGTGTTGTTTCAATAATTGCATTAAAAAAGTAATGTCCATAAAATGCACTTGGCAAAAATTTTATATTTATTCCGCGCAATAGTTTATCTTCCATCTCGTTTAACACACGGTTTGTCGCATGTTTTGATTCTCAGGACAATTTTGAATGATTTGAATTGAAAAGAGAGGACTGTGATTCTGAAATATAGACATATTAAATTGATGCTCCCTACCAGTAATAAGTATAAACAAGATCAAGCAAGGTCAACACCCGGTGAGGTGATTTTATTTACAGTACGTGGAAAATAAATACTAAGGAAAATGTTTTATTGCCAGCAAAGCAAAATTGAGCGAAAACGGGACCGCGTGGTTCGACACTCAGACAGAAGGCAAGTTCAAGTCGTGCCATTCCCAGAGCATAGTAATGGAAAATAGTATAGAATCACGCTTTTTCTCAGATGGACAGCATAGCTTTGCAAGTCACAATGACACGTTTCAGTGTGTGTGATGTCGTTTACGGTTACGTTTACGTTTACGGTGACCAGGTGGTAAGCAGTGCTGTGGTGGTGCTATGCCCCGGCCTAAAACCAGACTGAAAAGGGGTAAATTTATGTATTAAATATTGCAAATTTGTAAACTCATGTCATTTTAATAAAATTCAAAACCTATAACGGCACAGTGGCACCACACTGGCATCACCAGGGCTTAAGAGGTTAAGTGGGATAAAGTCTCCAAATAATGACGTTATGGTGAATAGATTCAATAGCAATTTGCTGATTCACGAGAAGACATGTACCGCCATCTCATGGCAGACTGTGAAAACCAAATATACGTTGACAAAGCCCGCTCAAAGCGAGTTGGAATCATTATGTTTTTAACGTCTTGTAACTGGAACAAGTTGGTTCCAGTACAAAACGATGAACCGATGGAGACCGGCCCTTCAAAATTATCACATTAATTACAAGTTTTGTGCGGATTTTCGACATTGTATTGCTGCGGCTGGGGTAAAGAAAGAAAAATAAATCCCCAGTTCTTGGATGCTTACATGTTTGTGATGTCGCTGTTTCTAGTTCCCACGAGACAGGGTATCCTAGTTTGGGGGCAGAAGCAATGTCTGTGCATGTCATGTGCGTGCATGTAAATGTTTATATATAATTAAATTTTATGATTATTTTCCTACATTCTACATACTAGATCTTTGAATAAGGACGATTTATTGTCATCTATCGGTATCAAATACGTTAGGTAAGGGATCTAATACTCAAACCGTACAACAATACTCACGTAAAGCAAAGAGTATCATTCATCCTAAAGAGTATCAATCGTGCTAATTTTTGCTCTATGGTTTCCGCGCTTGATCTAACGAGTTTAGCCACGTCATGCACGACCCGCTTTAAACTAACCATCACAATCCTATCAATATACATTAGCATGAAGTAGTGATTTTTATAACAATTATGTTGGCATATTCCTATAGTGGGCGTAACTGAACCACCCACAAAGAAATAGAAATAGGGTCATCGAAGCGTTATTGCAAGGTTGTTAAGCGATCATTTTGCCGTGACTCTGCACATTTTGCTCAAAGTTGCTTTTAACTTGTTGTCACGCTGTGTACTTAACAAGACGTCGTTATTTATTTATACAAAGCATCGTCGTGGCATTACAGGAACGCAATATTAGTTCGCGGGGCTTATACAATAGGCGTGCGTAATAATAATATTAATAATAATACCTTAGACACTATTTACACATATTGATCTAGCCCCAAACTAGGATTCCCTGTATCTTGGGTACTAGACAACGATACACATACTTATATAGGTAAATATTATACTTTGATAGATAAACAACCATGACTAGGATACAAACATCCGTTCTCCTCAAACAAATATTTGCCCCCACCGGGACTCGAACCCGGGACCCTTGGCTTCGTAGGCAGGGTCACTGCCGACTCGACCATTCGGGTCGTCGTCGTAGAGGCCTCAATGGACAGCCCAAGACCCATAGGACTTTTAAGTTGGGTTTCAATGCGTACTTAGTACCTTAACTTACAGTACCCGGCGATATTTTTTGCACATCGGTCTTTGGAAAGAGACACGGCTAATTTCGGCTCTGTAGAGCGTTGTCACAAATATATAATATGGAGTTGTTGATACCCCCCCCCCCCCCCCCTATAAATAGTGCGAACATCTTTAGGTCAGTCGTGCGAAATTATTTACAATGTTTATATATTGTAATAATAATAATAATAATAATAATAATAATAATGTGACCGAAGACTGATTTAAAAAATATGAGGATGACAATGTTAGTCATTATTTTAAGAAGCTTCAAGAGCGAGTTGCAAATAACACTGGAATTTCAAGAAAAAGTTTGAATAATATACTAAATGAGGTCAGTACTGAGACCCCTTCCACTTCAGTAAAATTCACCACCTCAAAAAAATGGAGACAAAAAACAATTTTCTTTAGATACGGACGATTTTGATAATGATTTATTCTTAGAATGGTGCACAATTACCACTTAAAATTTAAAGAACTGCCCACGATAAAGTCATTAAAACCTAAATTATCTTAGGCTATTAATTACAATGGGTCTGAAAAGACGCTGAGAAATTCATAAACTGGGATTTCGGTTCACTAAAATGGAAGACAATCGAAAAGTTCTTATGGAAAGTTCTTCTCGTCGTTATCGTTATTAATTTTATTGTGATAATCACCTGTATCCGTATCCGTGGAATTATACGTATAAGTATACGTTAAAAAAGATCCAGGCACAAAGCCTTTTTCGTTCCCTGCATGAATTATTATCAAATTGAGTTGAGCGTTGTACCTATTTGACGCGTGAGAGAGACGGCCACCGACTCTCAACAGGTCGCCCTTTATAAAGGGTGATAGGCGGTGGAGACACATGATACAAATCTTGCCGGTCTGCATCCGGTTAATGTCTTCGGCGAACTGAGTGGATCCAGTAGAGTAGGGCTTCCCCACGTTCACTGGCTGTCAATGGACCCTGCAGCAATTTCGTGCATGAACGAAATCCCATCTGCCTTTAACAGGCTGGTTGTTAAATTGCGGGAATGCGATCAATTTGTGTCCCCGACCCTTGCAGTCATCGAGGTATGGGGAGATAACGCGCCGAGTAGACTGGCCTGTGGTGGGGGTGCTGCGTGGGGCCAAAACCGCGCCTGCCTTTGGGCAGAGATATGGGCCGGTATTGCTGAACCTCATTGGGCTGACGGGGACCTCGGGTGTGCTGAGCATACTGAGTGGGTTGAGCATACTGAGTGGCTTGAGAGGATTGAGTGGGTTGAGTGAGCTGAGTCAACTGAGCAAGCCTTCCTGAGGGGCTTGGGCGCGATGAGGTCTGGGCCTGGAGGCTGGCTGGGCCAGGCCGCTCATTTTTTAAACAACGCGCATGCTTCTCCAGGAACTCAATGAGGTTTTTGAGTGTGGGCAGAGTCAAACGGGAGCCATACTTACGTTCAAAGAGAGTACGGAGCTCGCCCTGAAGCTTTCGCACTATGGACACGAACACATAGTCCGAATCCTTCATGGGAGATCTAAATTGTTCAGGGCGGATTGAGCCGAGATGAGCGGAGTGAGAAACAATGCGCGGATATTAGAGCGCGCATCGATTTGTGGCAGGCTCAAAATAATGTCCACAAACCGGTCAATGAGGACGCGACGGTTTTCGAAGCGCTTGTTCAAAATGTTCATCGCTATGCCATAATTCTCGTTAGTGGGCTGAAGGTGATACACCATGCTGAACGCCACGACTCGGCATGACAACACATAATAGGGCTTCACCGTATCCGAGACAGTTGACATCTCGTCCGTTGGAGGAGAACTTGGGCAGAGGTATTTTTGGCAGAACCACTGCCGATGTGTATGTGCTGGATGGGTGTGTTGCTGCGGGCAGGGGCGACTTCTCGCTCAGGTTTGCGAACGCCACGAGCACCTCATTATAATCTTCTACAGCGACTTCGAAGCTAGCTGTGTATGTGGTCTCTATTTGATCTGTGACGTCGTCATTGTCCAGTATTTCGTAAACTGCGTTCTCTAATTTAGTCTTAAGACCTTCTTATTTGATGTATCGCGCCATAAAATCAGTCGCCTCGTATTTGGTTTTATCACCAGATACTATTTATTTACTTACGCCAAACGCTATTTATTTACGCCAAACCTATTTATTTGAGTAGAGGAATGCTGTCGCAAGCTGCGACATTCCGCGAAGCGGTGGACGGCATCTTTCTGTTAATTCACACTTGTTACACTAACCATATAAAATGAATGCGCTTAGTTTCGGCAGGGCACGGTTTATACTGGGCTGAACGACAGAATAAATAACTTGAGCTGAGAACTTTATGGGCCGAACGAGAACAACGACGTTGTTAGTAAATTTTATTTATTTAATTTGACTTTGACTTTGACAACATATTTAGAATAAAATCGCTCATAGATTCGTATTGAATGATTAGAATAAGAATCAGAATCAGAATCAGAATGTTTATTGCAACTAAGTATTATACAGATGCTAACTTATTTGTAAAAACTTAATACTTAGCACAAAAGTTAATGTCTTAAACTATAATGCCTATCGTAATATAGGAGTCATAAAGATATCTAATATAATCTATTCTCCCATAAATATTAAATAACAAGTACCTAGTTCGCTTTTATTAGTTACTAGGAGCTTGTAATACAAATGTAATATTAGGCAGACCAGCCCTCCATTATGTATCAGTCACATAAACTACTATTAATTGCCATGTAATATGGACTGCAGTTTAACATTTTAATTCTTGAGTGTGGTAAAAATAGATTTTCTTTATTTATTGTGTTTTTATCGTGTACATTTTTTTGTTAGTAGTAATATTTTTTTTTGTTAGTAGTAATATATTTTTGTGTTTGTACACAAATAAACTTATATCAAGTCTATGTATGGACGGTATCGTGAGAAGGTTTATTTTTTTGAAGAATGATTTCCATGATTGTCGTTCCTCTATGTGATCGATAATTCTAAGTACAAAGAGCTGGTCTGCATCTATACTCTTGCCCCATAGCATATCTAAGCCACGAATATGTAAATGCATAGTATGCAGACAGTCCTGTATCTGTATTTGTGCCATGTTTTAATTCACCATAGGCATAAATAAACTTTGAGAGTTTAGACTTTACTTTTTCAGTATGACTTTTCCAGTTTAAGTTTGCATCCAAATTAATTCCTAACATACAAAATTTATTTACTGATTCTATTATACTGTTATTTATTTCCAGTTTCAAATCGAGTGGGGGTTTCTGGTTTCTGGTATGGATGAAATTGTAGTATTTTTATTTTCTTATAATTTGCTTCACGATTGTGATCTTGAAGCCAGTTTGTTACGTCCTGAATACGGTATTAACTACTTCATTCACATTGTTATGGTCTTCATGCTTTATTGAAATAGAAAAGTCATCGGCAGAGAGAACTGCCGAGGTTTATGATATGTGTGTAGATAAAGAAGTATATTTAAATTATTGCATTTGAATTCTCAAATTGTAATTGGAAATCGTTTAACCGACATTAGCGGTTCAATATACATTACACATAAAATTACCTCGTAGTAGTTGTTATTAGTAATTACATAATTTTATATTAGTTATGTTGTTACAAAAGCAATCACAACGTATATTTTTGGGCAAACCTGACGCATATTCTTGAAATGAAGGATCAGCAATTACAGAAATATATCCTGCCTACAGAAATATATATATATTATAGGATTATACGTATACCACGTTTTTCTAAATTTAATGTTAGCATTCTGGAACAGTGATAATTATTGTGATAAGTTACCACCTGACTATACTATATGGTTTTTCCGAATCATACTTCTTAGTCGTAGAATTCGCGCTGATGCAACGAACGTCTTTTGCAAGATGTCATACATTACCCATGTGTCCTGGTTATTACAGGAGATGAGCAACTGACTTCCTACTTCAGCCTATAGCAGCTTGACAACATAATAATATTACGTGATCTCGCAAAGCCATTACATGACCCTTCTCTAGTATCAACGCACGCGTTAATTAAAAGTTTAATAGGAGTTTATAAAAAGAGGATAATCCAGTAAATTGCTACCTAGAAAGGTAGCTACAATCAACGTATCATTTAGGTAGTTATAGATATTAGTATATGCCATTATTTATGAATATACCTACACCAACTTACTTATCTAGCTATCGCAGTTAGGTTATATTTTGTTGAAACTTCACCATTGACACACCACCTTCGCCGGCCTACATAGGTATCTCATATTATGTGGATGACTATTATAGGTGTTTCCACATCAATATAGTGGTCAGCAAACCGATTAAAATAAAACTAAATATATTTTATATTTATAGAGTATTGGTATTTTGTTGGTATACGTTGCATGTGTCACCGTAAGATTGTAAAAACCGTTAAACTATCGATAAATTGTAAACTGGACCGTACTGCTTGCGATATGACGCGTTAGTTTATAATAAGACCGTTAAACTGTGATTTGGTTTAAACTTGAATTGCAAACGAAATACCAGGGCAAACACTGCGGTAGCTTAGGTGAAGACTAGAGGGGGCGAGCGCAGCCAGAACAAAAGAAACGTAAATTCTAAACCCTGTCGGTCTGGCTTACAATTTGTTGATAGTGTACAAGCTAAGCGTAAGTCTATAAACTAACGGTTTTGACAATCTTACGGTGACATATGCAGACACATCCTCGGCCATTGAACACTGTAAATATCGACCATCTACTTACAAGTACCTTCAGCTACAGCATCTAGTTACTGACTAAGTATAGTGTAATATATATAGGTATATGTATAAGTATACTTACCGACAACTATTAAGAAGATAGTTAGCAAGTCCACACAAATTTTTAATTGCATTGAGAAACATGAAAAGAGACTTCTCTTAGCATCAGCGTAAAATCTTCAGATTAAACGGATCACGTGACACTTTCAAAACTCAAATCATTTATTGCAAGTAGGCAAAAATAATGCACTTTTACAAGTCAAAAACTTAAGTCTCAAAAACTGGACAGTCTGCCGATTCCGCAGTCAAAACTACTAATTAATAAAAAAGCGGGCAAGTGCGAGTTCCGCATAAATCACGTTTTTTTGTGAAGTAACTCTAAATTTACGGTTTTCAGCTCTGTTCCTTTATTTGTGCTATAAGACCTTGCTTCGTGCCAAATACATGATTATATGTCAAGGGAAGTGCCCTATAGGTTCTGATTCCCATTAATATCAAGCAATTTCAGATGAGATATATGGCGGTATATTTTGATTGCGTTGACCTATAAGTTAGATTTTCTCACAACTTTAACAGACCACAGACTTGAGAAGGTCCTAATCTACATTAATTTCAATTTGATATCTTTATGCGTTGCTGAGAAAAAGGATCATGACAGACCGACAGACGGACAGACAAATTAGTGACACTATAAGGGTTTCTTTCTTTCCTTTTAAAATACGGAGCCCTAAAAATGAGTTCGACAGACATTCTTTGGTTAGTTTTGACATAATAAATCATCAAAATTTTATTTTTTAAATTAATAAATATATAATTATTATTTAATAATTTATATCATATTTTTATTATATAATTTAATATTAATATATTTTTTGTATTAATTACATCATAATTATATTTTAATAATTTTCTCTATTTATTTTTTTGACGGCTTGATAATTTCGCCAAGTGTCAATCATACAAATCTTTTTTTACATTATTTGCAACAGATACCCACTCGGTTCTCCTATGTCTACTTTATTTTCCCATCCTCTGTTACAGTACGATTACTTTAACTTCAGCCCTTAAGCCTCTTCTCGCTCTTAATCGCTGAAAGTGATCCAGATGTCCTGGAAACTTGATATTTGGCACAAAGGTGTATTTTGAAGAGGTAAAGGGTATAACCAAAAAAAAACAGTTAATTGGTTTACGATAAAAAAACGCAAAAGTTAAAATAATCGTACTACTTATACGTTCGACATTATCGATAGACACGGTACCTTCAGAATACATAGGTATGTGCAGAGTATACTTATGTCATAGGACACGGTTGCCTAATTTGGCGAAGGATTAGTGCAAATCTAAGGAGATTTCAGTTTCACCTCGAGACTAAATCAAGAGACAACCAAAATATACGACTTTGATTAAATTTATGATAGAAGCCCGAGAGGGCCGCTCTACACGTCCGTCCTGTGGAATTGGAAGCCCCAAGATCTGTAAGATCAACTGGTAGCTAGCAAGAGTCATGTGTTTTTCTCAGGTGGTGGTTACCTTCAGTAATATTATAGTTTCTGTGCCTACAGTTACCTACTTATGTCAAGTACATTTTATAGCCGCAGTACATTCGCGCGCGAGTGAGCTCGTCATGTCTCGCCGAGAGGCCTCTCCACGAGTGCTAAAGTGCATTCTATACAACTAATCCTGTTCGCGTTGAGAAAATATTGACTCATCGTTCTCACTGGTCTTAGCCACATCCCTTGATCAATAACATCATAGTAAATTAGAAAGCCGTGTTCACATGGACCAGTTGAAGTAAGCCCTTCAGAGAGTACGGACGTGTCTTTTGTTAGTTTTAAAAATGAATACCTCACCCATTCGTAAAAATAAAAGCGGATCAATAATTAATAGCGGAGAAAGACGAATGATTTATAATGTCTTTTAAGTATTTAAAACAGTGTGGTGATCAAAACGTGACTATGGAGAGTATAGTAATGAAAACGGCTAGCGCATGCAGTGTTTCTGAAAATACTGTTTATAATAGTAGTTTATGTGGCTGCTCCTTAATGGAGGGCATTAATACTCGAGTATCACTCGAGAGTTTTAATGCCTAATTATGTACAGTTATATACACTAGTTTATCTACACATATCATAAGCTCTATTTGGTGTGTTCAGGAACCGCATGTTTGACCGGCATTATTTCACAATTTTTTGTACATTATGGTCAAAATGTACAAATTTTCAGATCAGAAATGAGTTTTACCAAATAGTTTTACGTTATGCTGGTCTTAACGTGCGTTTTTTAGACGCAGTAAAGAGGGTTTATGATACGTGATAAAATTATTAAATTATTAAAGAACAGAAGGAAAGAAATATGATAAAATCGCCTGTAAAAAAAAAGAGCTCGACTATCTGCGATTGACAAAATTTGATGACTTGGACAAATGTGCTGCAAGGAGAAAAGTGCACTCATTATATTTAAAACATGAATACCCGACATGAGACAAAGCTGTAAGGAGAAAAGTGCACTCATTATATTTAAAACATGAATACCCGACATTAGACAAAGTTATGTCACGATATTCCACCTTTCAAACGTACCCTCCATAAAATACTCCACGAGCTTGGATTCGATTTTGCGAAACGGGAGAGCGAAGAAAATATCTACGAAAACTTAAAGAACACAGGGCAGCTAATAAAAACATATACTTCCTTGGTGAAACGTGGGTAAATGCTGGACACGTTAAAACAAAAGCATGGGTAGATTCGACGATCAAGAATTAGAGGGAAGCTTATCGAGCCAGTTTGTCTAACGGTCCGGGAGCTGATAGTCTTGCACATTGGAAGTGAAAAGGATTTGTAGAAGAGGGATAACTATTATTTGAATCTAAATCAACAAAAGATTACTACGAAGAAATGGACGGCGAAAAATTTATAAACTGGTTCAAAAATATCATAGCAAAACTTGAACCGGGAACCGGTAAATCCGATAAGATACCGACAACTCAATGGAATAAGCAGCAGATAATATACGGGCTTCAAAGTAAAGGTGTGACAGTGGATATGAGTTATTTAAAAACTTATGTTGAAAGTTGGTGAAATTGCTCCGCAATTTAATAAATATTTAGTCGACGAAACCGCCAAAGGAAACATTAAAATTATCCGCCTGCCTTCATACCATTGTAAAGTGAATCCAATTGAGTTGGTGTGGGCCAAAATCAAAAATTATATTGCTGCCAATAACACAACATTCAAACTTAAAGATCTATAAAAGCTATTTTATGACGCAATAGCAACGATAGACTCAAAAAAATGGAATAACGCGAACAGACTGTAACAATGAAACCAGTGTTGCTAGCTTTAAAAGAATGTGTCACCGAAAATATAGGAAAAAAAATATCTTATCAGTGACAGAAATAGAATACCTATCCCAAAATATCAAGGCATCAAAACTATCTATACTAATAACAAGTAGATATTTAAAATTAATTTGACGACCCGAATGGCCGAGTCGGCAGTGATCCTGCCTACGAAGCCAAGGGTCCCGGTTTCGAGTCCCGATGGGGGCAAATATTTGTTTGAGGAGAACGGATGTTAGTACCCTAGTCATGGGTGTTTATCTATCTAAGTATAATATTTATCTATATAAGTATGTGTATCATTGTCTAGTACCCAAGATACAGGGAATCCTAGTTTGGGGCTAGATCAATGTGTGTAAATAGTGTCCAAGGTATTATTATTATTATAAATGCAATATTGACAGCGATCTTCAATAGGAACTAAAGGCACCAAAAACGGGACGATTATGGGATGGATTAGGGATGACTCTATGCCAAACGGGATGAAAAATTAATATGTCTTATTGTTTATTTATAATATGCATTTGATAAACGGTAAAAATGTACTTCTATGTATAATATATTGTAGTTAAGCACTTATTTATATTATTTACGTGTATTTCTGCACAAAGGCCTATTGTCACTGCTATCAAATTTATCATTTCTATGATGGGTTTGCTGGAAGAAATTTCTTGTCAGAGATAAGCTTGTCGTTGGAAATGTCTTTTCTATAAGCTTGCAATGTGAGCTTTCATCTGCAATAAAAAATATACGAAAATTGACTAATTTAGGACGATCTGGTAATTACATACCGCTATCTTATTTTTTGAAAGTGGATAATTGTGATCTGAGTCTGGCAACCGGATAATGCTTTTGCCCATTGATTTACTGTTGAGCACTGCAGCCAACTTAACGGCGAAGGGAAACTTTATATGGAATTCACTATACCATGTATGCTCTCATCTATTCACATACGGTTGCGAGCGCTAAAAGGATGGACGCACACAAGTCGGTTACGCTGTTACGATAGGCGCTACCTATCAATGAATAAGGCTTAGGTATCAGAACTTTACAAAAAAAGCACTAATATTAAAGCTTGTCTTGTGGACATTACACCAGTTTTTGTTTCGTTTTTATAGTCACAGATTTGCCGAAGTTATAACCAAAAACACATCGACCATTTCCGAAACGCTTTATAAAATTTTCAGGCATCGGCGCTTATGATAACGTCACTTTTCCACTCGCAGTCAGTCTGAGTTCGGCCGGCCGCTCGACCTCGCAGACGCAAAAAGTGATTTCTTATTCATACCATGTCCTTATAACAGTTTTAGCTGTTGAAGAATAAAATTATTTATTAAATTAGTGTTTTAGTGTATTGTGAGTAGATACAGTGAGGGATTTGTCAAAGGCCAATCTGACAACTTTACCTACTTCTACTTATACGCTTTATCTCAGTCTATGAGTAATAATTGTAGAGTAGTCGTGTTTGAACTATTATTGTTATTAACTGACCGTTGACTGCGGCAGCGATTTTGGCTAACTTTCCCAAAGTGCGGTGAGAGGTCTCCCAACTGATACCTGTATGTTTCCCTTGGTGCGGTTAGGGTCTTTCGACCTCACAGCGAATTAATGCAATAAAATGCGAATAACTCCTCGAAACAAAGGATTTTTTGTAAAACTATGTGTTCCAAATGTTCAATAAGAGTCACTTTATCTAAATATGGCTTCGTTTCAGATTCCGATCTAAGGAACTCAAGATAACTGAAAAAAATATTAAGAGGTCGAATAGCCTCGCATCGCATTAGATAAAGGGTATTCCTGAATTCACTTCCTTTTATCGCAAGGTCAATGTATCTCTGGTTCAAATTGCAAAGATCACGTAAACAAATAGGTGCGGGAGGGGGCGGGGTGACCTCCCCCGCGTTTGAGGTCCGGAGACCGCGCATACGCAAGGAATTGTGTTTTTTTTACTCTAGTGAGATGAGGGGCTTTGCGGCCCCAGGTCTATATTTATGTACTCATCTCTAAAAGATAAAGATAAAGATAAAGATAAAGAATCATTTATTCAGGAACATAGGTAATATGTAGATCTAATCAATGACATTGAGCGATGGGTCTCTATGCTCTGCCATGGGAGGGCATATGAATATTATTTACATTATAAGTATTAATTAATAATAATTAATATTATTTAATATTTATATTATTATAATAATTAATATAATTAATAATCAATTCGCTACTGTGACACCGGCACGAACGGACGCTTCCTAGCAGCGTACGCGACGATGCCCCGTAAATTAGCGACAACCTAGTTTTCGCAATATCGTTACGCCATGGCTGTACCAGCCAAGCGCGCGGACACCATCTTGGTGAACGAGCTGCTCGCCTTCGTACAACAGAAGCTGGACGTGATGGACGAGGTCTCCCTGGAGCAGATCTGCTCGACCAGCTTCAAGGAGGTTGAGATCGCCGCCGCCAAGACTGTGCTGCAAGAAACCGCCATCACCACTGTGCGCCTTGTCGCGCGGAGGGGTGCTGCAAGCGGGAAGAAGGATCTTCAGGACATCTTCCGGGTGTTCAAGGAGACCGAACCCGATGACGTCCCGACCTACGTGGCCCGCGACCTGAACAAGCTGCCGCCGGTGACATTCGACCACGTCGACGCCACCCGGCTGCTGAAGGATATCGTGCGACTACAGGCTGACGTCACCGACATCCGGAGCAAGTTGGAGACTTCGGAAGGCATTTGCACTGAACTAAAACGTGAGTTGTTAGTATTGCGTCAGGCCAATACCTCGCTGCCGACGCAGCGAATAGCCGACGCGCGCGACGACAACGCGACGGTCAGCAAAAATGCCCAACAAGCGACTGACCCAGTTACGCGGGTTGCTAAGCCCGCGTTGACGAACACCGCACCGCTTCGTGACGTCACGAAGCCATGCCGACCAGCACCGAATGCGGTCTCTTCTGGTTCATCCAAATCACTGGAAGCCCAAAAAGAAACGTATGCTGCTGTGTCCCGCCGTGCCCGCCGCCGCCGCCCGCGCCCCGCACCGCCCGCCGCCGAACAACAGAAGCTGCAGGCTGCGCCGCGCGCGCAGCCGGCCAGGCCCGCTCGTGGCCCGCCGAACGCGACAGTTGATGGGGAAGGTTTCATCCTGGTTCAAACCAGGAAGCGCCGCTCCAGACGCAGCCGCAATCAGCGTGGCACCGCCCCCGCCGATGAGTGCAGCCTCAAAGCTGCCGCTCCCACGGCCCTAATCTACCTTTCCCGGCTCGACGTGAACATGACCTGCCAGGACATCGAGCGTCACATCCTGGAAAGGCTGAAGAAGAATCCGCCGCGCAGTCCCAAGCAGGCGACAGAGGTTTCGACGGTGCAGATTGATCTTTTGGAGTCAGATAGACCCAAGGACTTTCTGTCCTTCAAACTTCGGGTGCCGGCCGATCTCAAGACAATGTTCCTGGCCAAAGATTACTGGCCGGAGGGCATTGTCTACCGACGCTATAGGGAAGCGAGACCGAAGACCAAAATCCCTAGCTAGGCTAGAGTTACTATTGTTATATTTTATATCTATGTCTAGTTTTAAGGTATCTATCGATATGGGATTTTACATCCTGAAATAAAGATTTATTATTATTATTATTATTATTAATTACATTATAAACATTAAAAATTAGCGTAGAATTACTAATTACCTACATATATGACTATATTAGGCATCTGGCATATAATACATTGTCGCCATCTTTATAAAACATCACTGAGGTATTCATCGACACTGTAATAAACCTTGTTTGTTAGAAGACCCTTTATTTTCTTTTTAAATGTGTGTATATTTTGTATTTCTTTTACAGACTGTGGGAGTTTGTTATATATTCTAATAGCCATGACAAATATACTTTTATTAAAATAGGCTGACTTGTGGCACTCCATTTTGAGCATCATATGGTGACGCCTGCTTTTGACATTTTGAAAAAGATGCATATTACTTTTGACAAAAACCAAGGTTTCGTATATGTAAATAGACGGCATCGTAAGAATGTTGAGACTCTTGAAGTAGGGTTTACAACTGTCAGTTTGGACCAGCTTGCACATAGCCCTCAAACATTTCTTCTGCGCTTTAAAAATAGTCTCTCTACCCGTCGCATTTCCCCAGAAGATTATACCGTAGCGCACGGAAGACTCTACAAAACCATGATACGAGACAAGTACAGCATCAGTGTTTACAATTTTTGTAAGCATGTGTAACGCATACGCATATTGATTTAGCTTCTTTTGCAAGTGTTCGATGTGTGTCTTCCACGACATGTTGGAATCAATATGGAGACCTAAGAATTTTGTTGTCTCTGTACATTCAATTTGCTCATTCAAGTATTTAATATTCAATGCGTATTGCTGTCCGTGCCCTAGCCTATATTTCATTAGTTTAGTTTTTCCCAGATTAATTAAAAGATTGTTTTTTGTTAGCCATTCAATTATATGTGTTAAATTATTATTAATGTCATTTTCATATATGTCTAAGTTAATTAAATTATTACCGATAAATGTCACTGTGCTGTCGTCAGCAAATAAAACTATTGGATGATTTATAGCTTTTGGGATGTCATTTATATATAAAATAAACAGTAAAGGTCCTAATACGGATCCCTGTGGAACACCATACTTAATTTCCTTTACGTCAGAAGAATACACTTGATCTGTTTTTGTCTTAGGGCAGATTTTGTTTATTTGTGTCAATTGTGACCGGTTACTCAAGTATGATTCTAGTAGACTAAGAACATTCCCTCTTATTCCGTAACTATTTAATTTTTGAGCTAAGATTTTGTGATCGACATAGTCAAATGCTTTTGTGAGGTCCATAAATATCGATGACACTCTTTTGCCGTTATCTAGGTTTTTCATTATCGTGGTTAAAAAATCGAAAACAGCCATATTAATGTTCTTATTTCTTCTAAATCCCTTCTGTTCATCCGCAAGTATATTATTAAGTTCTAAATATCTGTATAATTTTTCATATATTGCTTTTTCAATTATTTTGGAAAATATTGGGATAAGAGCCACTGGTCTGTAACAATTAATATGTTCCTTGTTATCTTTTTTGAAGAGTGGTCTGACGATAGAAGTTTTCAAACGATCCGGAAAAATACCATGTTCGATGCAGATATTTATTATGTAGCATAACATCGGGCAGATAATATCAGCAACATATTTTATAACTTTTGTCAAAACTTCATCGTTTCCTGTACTGTTAGTGTTCTTCAACGATAGTGTTAGTCGATAAACGTCAGCTGGAGTTGACGGTGACATAAACATAGATTTATAAGAATTATTTAATTGAATTGATTGATTATATGTCAAAGCTGGATTATTATTATTAGTATTATTAGCAGTAATGTCACAAAGAGGTTTAACTTGGTCAATAAAATTATTATTAAAAGCTTGCGCTATTTCTGTGGGGTTTGTTAACAAATTTCCATTGACTTTTATGCAATTAATACTCTCTTTGGGTATGTGATTCTTTGTGTTGTTTATAATTTTCCAAACCGCTTGGCTTTTGTTTGACGATGTTTTGATGTAGTAGTCATTTTGCGCCTTTTGTGTCGAAACTATCACTCTCTTCAGGCGTTTGGAGTACTGCTTAAAAAGTTGTTTGTTGGTAGAGCTTGGATTTAATCTATAGTCCCACAGTAGTTTTCTTTTCCTTTTGCAACATCGTTTTATGCCTTTTGATATCCATTTTGTTTTCTTAGTTATTATATTCACTTTGATTCTATTTAAAGGGAAACATAGTGAGTACAGAAGCGTGAAAGCATCATGGAAACAATTAAATGCTTCATTGGGTTTAGTGCTGTCGTATACATCACTAAAAGTAAGCTGACCTAGGTAGTTTCGAAATTTTTGCATGTTTACCTCGCTTACATCACGTCGCATGATAAAATAGTGTGTCAGCGAGAAAAACTTTTTTACGGGTAACGCAATTATTTGCGCTGTGTGGTCAGATAGATATAGATATATCTCTATGCACTTAAAATATAAACACAATGGTATATTTGTCTCCTTTCTACCTATGATAGTTTTTATAATATGACGTCCGCATCAGAGAGAGAACGCACTATTCTGTCGCCGCACGGCCGGGAAGTACACTTGTGAGGTCTTAAGGCCGCACAACGCAGTTAACGTGTTAATGATAAGCTGGTTTGCAAACTTGGGGTCATGAGCTGGTGATGGAATGAGGACTTGGCGACAGTAATTTAACTCAGGAACCACGAAATGTAAGGCAGTCGTGTTGGACTCAATTTTTTAAGAATGATGAGCAGGTTTTTCAAACTCTGTGTCATGAAGTGTCTTTTGACTGTATTTGTGAAGCATGGTAAGCTAGTTTCGCAATTTTGATGCCATGAGCAGATGTAACTGTGATGAAACTATGTAACAAGTAATAGTAAAGCAGTCGTTTTTGGACTCCATTTGTAAGAACGATTAGCTGGTATCACAGATGTCATGAGTCATCATCATTGGGTCATCAACAGCTCATGATACTAAGTTTACGTAACTAGCTCATCATCCTTAACACATTAAGACCAAAAACGAGTGCTTAACTATTCTTGGTTCCTGAGCTTCAATACTGTCTCTAAGTCCCCATTCCATCACAAGAATGAGAACTCGGAGACAGTATCATCTTTAAATATGTTTAAATGAATGTAATAAATACAAATATTAGGTGACATTTATTTTTAAATAGCCAAGTTCATACTGAAGACTCGATAAGTATTCGGTCATTTGATTCTTAAGAAACGTGACAGAGTGTAAAACGACCTTTATGGCGTAGGTACGATATCCCCGACAAGCTTAACTGCATTCTATCTGCATTCTATCATTCATTCTGCAGTATCTGGTAGAAAGGTTCAAAGACTTGGTTCAGCATTCACTCTCGGTCTCGCTTTAGAAACACGCAACGCGCACAGCGAT
This sequence comes from Argyresthia goedartella, assembly GCA_949825045.1. Lineage (NCBI taxonomy): Eukaryota > Metazoa > Arthropoda > Insecta > Lepidoptera > Argyresthiidae > Argyresthia > Argyresthia goedartella. Next base: position 23,828,189 of record OX463812.1, on the reverse strand, counting down.
CATTATGATCGCTGAACGCGCACTCAGACTTTTGCTTATCCCAGAGGTTACTGATACAAATTCATCTTCTTTAAACTTAAAAAAACCGGTCAATTTTACTTAGCAAAATGTTATTTACAAAGTAATTGGTAAAGCTACTTTCATACTACATGTACTTAACCAGGTGCATTTATAATATAAGGGTAGGTTTTCCTGTGATATTCTGTGGCTTAAGTTCGATATTCTGTATTTTTTCATAACCTTTTCAACGATACTCTACATGACTTATTACGGTGTTTTTTTGTTTTGTCATTTTACCCCCTCTACTTTTTTTCGGCTATATTTTTTTTATAATAGACTTGAATTATGTTGCGGTTGTCAGAATAAGTATTTTTGCGTAAGATTTCGAGACTTTATTTCTTATAGTTCATGAGAAAACTGCCTGTAACAGACAGACGGACGGACATGCGAGTGATCCTAGTTCCAACTTTTGAGGGAAGAAACCCTAAAAAAACTGTATCGTTTGACATGTCGAATGAAAGGCTTGTTGCGAGAATCTCAAATAAAGATTTTTCATGATTGAAAAATACTTAGAAAGTTATTCAAAAAAAGACAAAAACTTCCATTCTTCCTGTTCTTGAATCGTAGATTCCGGGAACCTACATGATGGCATGATAGGGTATCAAGTCGTGGCATCCGAATGTCAAACCCATATACTGGCTACTACACGTGGCTCTGCCCGCTCCAAAGCCACGGATGATAACTGCAACAGGGATGTCCAATGCCAGCCAGACCGGAGTTATCAGACCCAACGACACAGGAGCGAAGGCTGGGCCGCCAACCAATGCCAGCCAGACCGGAGTTATCAGACCCAACGACACAGGAGCGAAGGCTGGGCCGCCAACCACGACACAGGAGCGAAGGCTGGGCCGCCAACCACGACACAGGAGCGAAGGCTGGGCCGCCAACCACGACACAGGAGCGAAGGCTGGGCCGCCAACCACGACACAGGAGCGAAGGCTGGGCCGCCAACCACGACACAGGAGCGAAGGCTGGGCCGCCAACCACGACTTTTTTATTTATTTATTTTTTATTAGCTTGGGTTGTATGTATGTATGTATCTATGTATGTAACGGAATCTTTGAGCTTAATTTTCACCAGTTTCCAGAAGTCTGATTAATTTGAAACTTTGCATACGTATCAAGGACCGATGACAATGCAATAATTTGATAACAGTTTCCCATTATCCTTATTAGGACGGCCAGGATTAATAAATTCTTTTATAGATCCTCTGTAGTAGAGTAAAAGGGCAGAGCGAGGGCGCGATCTGCGCATGCCTGCACTTTCGGACTTATTCTTTCGCTCGGGCACTTGGTACTATGGAGTGTAGAGACTCTGTACACGCCATTTTTGGTATAGTACAACGGAGGCAAAAACGTTTTCAGGATAATTGCGTTCTGACCTTGTTCATTCTCTATGCATGCGTAGGTATTAATGAGACTAATATACGCAAATTACTGTATTATAATATTCATAAAATATATAATATGATAACCGTGACTCACAAAAGGCTTTTTAATCACAACAAAATAATCAGAACATAAGTTTTAATCAATTTATTTTACGAGAAAAAATTTGGTAAGCTCCAATGCTTTGAAATTACAGCCGGTAAGGAAGGAATTTAATACGATCAAAAAATTTGTAATTATAAAGTCTTATTGATTGGAGTACAAATAACGCATATGAATTCGAAAAAAACAAGACCGGAACTTTAATTAACTAGACGTGTCGAAAAATCGCTGATTTCGTCTTAATTGTGTCAGTATATTCCACGGAGATCTTTCTCCGTGACAAGAGTATCTATCCCGATTACTTCTGTATCGCGTACGATTTCTGCATAGCTTTGGTCTTACAGTCGATAAGGAAGGAATTATATTTAAAACATATCATAAATTCTCACCGACTAAAAGATAAATAACAAATTCTAATTCAGAAAAACAAGGCCGAAAGTTTAATTAACTACTCATATGCAGAAAAGCTCGATCGAGTATTAATCGTTTTAGAATATTCTGTAGTTACCTCTTCGTTCCGGGAGTGGGTAATTTGCGCGCCTGCTGCCTTCCTTGGATGTGGTAGCCGTTTTTCAGGTTCCCTCTCCGGGAAATGAGTTCTACTCCGGGTTACTTATGTATAACGTACAATTTCTGTATAGCTTTGGTTTTACAGTCGATAAGGAAGGAATTAATTATATTTAAAACATATCATTAATTCTCACCGACTCAAAGATAAATAACAAATTCTAATTCAGAAAAACAAGGCCGAAAGTTCAATTAATTACTCATATGGAGAAAAGCTCAATTGAGTCTTAATCGTTTTGGAATATTCTGTAGTTAACTCTTCGTTCCGGGAGTGGGTAATTTGCAGGTAAGTTAATTATTAACTCGTATTTTTAGGATTCCGTATCGGAGGGTGCTAAACGGGACCATATTACTAAGCCTCTGCTGTCCATCTGTCCGTCTGTTACCAGGCTGCATCTCATGAACACTTCATAATTGATAATTAAATTAAAATAAAATTAATATTTAAGGGGGGCTCCCATACGAAATAGGATAGATATGTTTTTGCCGTTTCATAGATAATGGTACGAAACCCTTCGTGCGCGAGTCCGACTCGCACTTGGCTGGTGTTTTATCTTTCTAGTGCTTTTATTACGGAGGCGTTAAATTGATTGTAACGGATCTTACTTTTCATAATCATACGCAATCATTTGATAATACTTTCAATACTCAATTCAGCGTACAACCGGCTCTTACATGAATTAGCAACAAGTAGTTGTGTTGAGTGCGGTTAAAATAATATTTTACTGATTGGGCTGCTCTGGTGTGGGTCACAAAAAAAAAATAGTTTTCAGAACGGGTTGAGTTCGATCATAAATTCAAAATATCATGACACGTTGGTTCAATAAATTAGGAAAGTGTAGAGTAGTATCGTCTTTCGACGACATTAATAGCTTGCACTTGGAGATTTTTAAGGGTCAACCCAACATGGAGCGACTTGGGGTTTTTTCTCACGGTATCTCTTCGTAGAAATATGCAGATGTTTTATGACGTTGCCTGCCCTTTAATATTTGTGGAACTATTGGGCTGTTTCGGCATTTCACTAAATTAGTGGCAATATTTTAGAAACGTTTGATGTACAATAGAAAAAATAAAACTTAACTTTTGAACCAGATGTCGGAATTAGTCAAGCTGTAGAAGATAATGGAACAATGTAATAGCAATGTATACATCAATTTCATATTTTGTTACGGACCTAATTTGCAAAGTAGGTATTATCGGTTTGTTAGAGTTTTGGGAATAACTTAAGTAATAAAGTTATAAAATCTGACTGTAAACAAATGCCGGAGGTCTTCCGAATGTATTGAAGATATTCGTAGGAGCTAAAGTGATGTTGAGGACAAACATTGACGTGTCGAAAGGTTTAGTGAATGGCAATATGGGTTTTATCACAGAAATTATCTGGCCAAATTTTCGCAGAGGCCAACTATACGCGGAAGACATCCCGTCAGTCCGTATCGATTTCGGATCAGATGGTGTGCACATGATTAAACCAATATCGATACAGTTCCCAGCGAAATACAGTTATGGAACTGCTGAGAGACGAATGTTGCCATTAATCCTGAGTTGGGCTTCGACCGTCCACAAGATGCAAGGTTGTACAGTCGATCATGCAGTCATTTATCTAGGCTCGCGACTGTTTGCTGCTGGACAAGCTTATGTAGCACTTAGTCGTGTAAGATCTTTAGACGGTATTCGGATTGAAGAATTCGATTGTTCTAAGTTAACAGGAAAAACCCCATGCAACAGTGAAGCTTTGAATGAAATGATGAGATTGCGAAATAATTTGTGAGAAATTTCAATACCACATGTCAACAAATAACTAATTGATAAATCGAACTAAAAAATGAAAAATAAATAATAGTTTAAAAATCTAAAAAAACACGCTTTTATAGCTAACCGAACTAAAAATTAGAAGGTGATAAATTCTGATTGATTGTTCGATCTTCTACTACTGTATTATAAACTCTCTGAAATTAAAAATTATTTTCTAATTTTTAGTTCGGTTAGCTATAAAAGCGTGTTTTTTTAGTTTTTTTAAACTATTATTTATTTTATTTTTAAATTTTTAGTATTTTTAAATCGAGATTTACTACGACGTAGTTCATAGCGCTTATTAGCGTGTTTCCGTTCCTATGTTCCTTTAATAATAATACCTTGGACACTATTTACTCACATTGATCTAGCCCCAAACTAGGATTCCCTGTATCTTGGGTACTAGACAACCATACACATTCGAGCCATACATCCACCTTCCAGCTCCATCATCTGACCTTGGTTACCATCTAGTATCAAAGTACTCGTCAAGACGAATCAAACTAGCCCAAACTCAATGGGGTTGCTTCGTTTAATTACGGAGTTCCTATGGCCACCTTCCAGCTCCATCAACAGACCATGGTTACTATCGAGTATCAAAGTACTCGTCAAGAAAAATTAAACGAGCCCAAACTCGATGAGGTGGCGTCATTTAATGACGGAGTTCCTATGGCCACCTTCCAGCTCCATCATCAGAGCCTGGTTACCATCTAGTGTCAAAGTACTCGTCAAACAAATTAAACGAGCCCAAACTCGATAGGGTTGCGCCGTTTAATGACGGAGTTCCTATGGCCACCTTCCAGCTCCGTCATCAGACCCTGGTTACCATCTAGTGTCAAATTACTCGTCAAAACAAATTAAACGAGTTCAAACTCGATGAGGTTGCGTCGTTTAATGACGGAGTTCCTATGGCCACCTTCCAGCTCCATCATCAGATCAGCTCTATGTCATAATAATATTGCATTGTCATCCGATTTATACATGCATGCAAAATTTCAGCTCAATCGAAAATCGAGAAGTGGATCAAATTTAACTTGCAAGATTTGATTACAGACAGACAGACAGACAGACAGCGACGGGACAGGTGAAACTAAATAAAAGCTTGTAATGTAAAAATAGAGCGTACAATCAATAAGCGACAGAAATATCACTACCGTTGGTTTAGAATAAAATATCTAATGTAATGAGTAATGTGTGCTATCGTAAGATTCGACCCGAGCGACAGAAAGCGCGACGTTGTCAATTCTCCTGTTAGACTTAACTGAAGTTGATATGATATTTTATTCGCTGATGATAATTTTGTGTAGTGAATGGTTGATGGTTATATTCCCGCCCGGAACGGACTCTGAGCGGAGTAGTTGATATGATATTTTTTCACACCTTTAATGAAAGGTGTGAAAAACTTACTTTTCTGAATGCAGAAAAGTAAGTTTTTCTCCACGACGAGAGGGAGCAAAATGCTACTTTTCTGTTCAAGCTACTTTTTTATTTATCCATTGGCATGTTGCATTTACGCAATGTGCCAATTGAACACAGATCTTAATGAAATAATCGGCTGTAATTTCATTGTAGTCGATTAAAAACGAACATGTTTCAAGTTTTAACTTTAACAACGTTATATGAAAATTTATGAATTTTTGTTATATTTTAAAAAAATGTCACAATAAATTATAAGTTCTACTGAAATCAAAACTATGGATGACTGTTATTGTGATAAAATGAATATTGATATCCGACACCACTGCAATATTCGATTCGATTATTTTTACTCATTGGTAAAAGTAGCACAGGAATATTTTATCTGTGGTGGTGACCTTTCTCTAATCCTTCAGGATCCGCCATTATAAAAAAAAGTTTTGTTTACGTTGCTCGATTACTGTAAAAGTGGTGAAAGTATAATTCAAAGTAAAGTTTTTTTTAGAGCATTAAATTTTAATTTTCCTCATCGTCGGTGTGAAAAGTTGTATGTGTCACTCAGGAGCACAATTATTTTAGTCATGGGCGTTAACGCTTGAATCCTTCGTTACGCTCAGGATTCTAACTTAGATTCCCTCGCTACGCTCAGGATTCAATGTACCGCCCTCGCCGTAAATACATCATTTTGCCCCCTTGTGACACAAATAACTATTATTCGTTAATGTTAATTTTGTTTATTGAATATCATGGTTGATTTTAAATATTGGTTAAATTTATTGTTGATGATTATATTCATCACCTTTAGGATTTAGAGGTTGAACAATGGATGGTATGCCATCCTTTGTACAAGATATGATATGTAATTAAAATGTTAGTAGGACAATAGACAAAAAAAATACCTTCTACCCAAAATTAAGTTTATGAAATATAACTGCTGAAACAATTCTGATGTCGATGAACCCTTTATGTTTACAAGGCTTCAAGGCTGACAGGATTTATTTATATTTTTATCTACACACGTATCATAAACCCTCTTTACTGCGTCTAAAAACCGCACGTTAAGACCAGCATAATGTAAAACTATTTGGTAAAACTCATTTCTTATCTGAAAATTTGTACATTATGATCATATCCAAAAATTTGTCAAATTATGACATTCAAATTTCAAACGCCGACGCCCACCTGCCTGCCGCCCCTAGTTTGTCTGTGAAGTTGGTACTACAGAACAAGCGAACAACTGCAGAACAATGATCAATGCCACAATGCCGGTCAAACATGCGATTCGTGAACACATCAAAGAGAGCTTATGATATGTGTGTAGATAAACTAGTGTATGTAACTGTACATAATTTGGCATTAAAACTCTCGAGTGATATTATCATGAAACTCGCCTTACTTCGGCTCGTTTCATAAACCCACTCTCGAGTATTGATGCCCTCCATTATGTAGCAGTCACATAAACAACTAATTTAGGGTAGTATGTCTAGAATAATGTAAAAAATAGTTAGGCTACTGACCCCTAGATGTCGCTAATGTCCGTAAATTTAAAAATAATTAGCACGAGTTTGTTATTGTTTGTGTTGCTTGCGTTGATAGTTCCGTAAATTACGATTAGTTACGGTTATACTTTAGACCCAAAAATAAAAAATAACTGATCTGCTTGCTAGTCAAAAAAAACCGCCATGGTCGCTTGACTTGAATTGTTGTGTTTGTTTCATTTGCCAGAAGTTTTGTTCGTTATTTGTTGATAATAGGTACTTAGAGCCTAGTTGTATAAAAACATCCAACAATGGGGGATGATGGTACCGGAAATACGCAGACCCAAACGCAAAACTCACAAATTGAATGGAGTCAACAAAACACCCCTACCATCATTCCTACAATTTGGGGAAGAATTTATTCCACTAAAGTTTCTATAAGCGGAAAGCATTGTTGGAAAAGTGTTGAGAAAGAATATCCTCCATATTTTGGTAAGATTTTCTGCTAATCGCACTTTTCACCCTCATATTCATATCTCACTATTAGGAAGCTTCAGGGTACTTGGATGTAAATAGTAGGCAGTAGTTAGATCTACTTATCTATTTTGTACGATAAAATACAGACCCCGCCAGGTTTCTTGGCGTTTGATCCGGCTGTTACCTCTTTCTCGCCAATGTATGCTTATCTTTTGTACTCTTGCGCCGCTACCGCGCCATACCCCCTCCAGGCGCCTTTAGACACTAAAATGTAGGTAAAATACTTAAAATAAAATTAAAGTAGCCAAATAATGACCCCATCGAGGTGACAGGCCTTTACTGATACAAGTTTGAGCCATATTGGCAAACCAAAAATATAATGTCAAAATATATTGGATATTGATATACCTAAACTTGCATTAAAAAAATTGTAGATTAAAGGGTAAACAAGGAAATGAGATTGGCGGTACAAAACCTTTGACTTTGACATTCATATTATATTTTTGTAGGGGTAATTGTTTAACTGTTTATCAAAATAACTAAAAAGATAGGTAAAAAACACCCTAATATACTAAATGTTCATAATAAGACATTGCTCATAAAAGCCCAGGCCCGACGCAAATGAAATATTTGACTTTGACATTCATTTTATATTTTTGTAGGGGTAATTGTTTAACTGTTTATCAAAATAACTAAAAAGATAGGTAAAAAACACCCTAATATACTAAATGTTCATAATAAGACATTGCTCATAAAAGCCCAGGCCCGACGCAAATGAAATATTTTACAAAATTAATTGTTTATTCAGAACATTTACCAAAAATATTAAGCGATAAATTTGGTGAATGAAGTTGCATTTAGCCGCTAGACTGTCACGCGGACACATTTTGACCGATGCAAAATACCCCAGTCTGTCACGCGGACACATTTTGACCGATGCGTAAAATGCGGTAAATAAGGACCATTATTTAATCAAAGGGTTTGTCTATCTTGCTCAAACTTCCACTAAATGTGGCCGAAAGAAGGAGAAAGGCATAACATCCTTTGTTTCTACTCTAAAGCAAGCATTAGTGGTTGACCAAGGCAATGAAATATCGCGCCGTCAGTCACGTGCCAGCGCTTATTGAGTGGTGGTGTGGTTGTGGTGATTGCTTTCCAGGATTATTGTATGGGGAGGCATGTTATTGTTATTTATTTATGTGCGATAACGTATTTAGATGTAAATAAACTATAAACATGCTATATTTTTCCATTTTTAATTTTTTTCTACAATAATTGGAAAAAAAAAATAAAAAAATAAAAATAGATTTAAAATTAAAATATATTGCTAGGCAAAACTGGACTCTTCTTTTTTATCCGGTAGCTTATTTAATTTTAATGAAACGGGACGTTAGCGCGCGGAGTTCGCGTGCGACCCCGTGACAGAAGCGGCCATTTTGCATTTTTGGGTTTGACAGTACAGAGGTTAAGCTTTTTGAAGTTGCAGGTGCTCATACAAAAACTGAATATTTAGTTAGTAAACATTAATTATATTCCATATTTCATAATAATCAGAGGTCGGAGTAGGTAGATTGATTTTATATACTTGCGTCAAGATATTATAATATGGACATGCCATTTTATCCATAATGTGCTGGAAGTACCGGAAAAAGTTCCGGGATTGGAATTATGGAATAAAATAAAATAAGAAACATACAGATAGGCTAACAAAATCATTTATTATATGAATGATTGATTGAATTCAATGAACAATTATTTTTAATTAAACAAAAACATAAATAAATTATTTTTAATCCTCATCGGATACAATTTCCATATTTTGGCTTTCAACTTTAATAGAATTAAAATAAATAATCATAATTTTTCAATATTTTCTAATTTTAAAGAATTCCTTTTGACGTCTAATATCCATTTATACATGGAAAATGATCGTTCAACATCTGTAGACGTCAATGGAGCAAATTTAAAATAAGTTATCAGATTATTTGCTACGTTTTTTTCAATACTTTCGCTGTATTCACTAATTGTGTCTAAATCCGGATTTCGTTCCATGACATATTCTAATTTATTTTTAATATTGTCACTGTTGCACTCGTTAATGGTAGCTCTTACTTGGTCAAACATTAAAAGTGAATCAACTATGGATAATTTTTGATTTTGTAACTGTTTTAGAACTACTTGAATAATACGGTAATTTACGGTATTTTAAATCTTCCTGTAAATTTGGTTTTTCTAAAATATTTTTTGCATTGTAAATGGCTATTGAACCAGTACTGTTGAAGTTGTTTAGAACATCTTTTATTTTTTCGAAGTGTTGAGCGTAGTAAAATGCTGCTTCCAACCAAGTACCCCATCTTGTCATTACTGGTTGCGGAGGCAGTGGTAGGTCAGAGATAATTTTCTTTTAAACTCTAGCAGTTTTCTGTGTTACCAATTTATTTATTTTTCGTTTTGTGTCGTTATTTCATTTTATTTTTAATTTTACCGTGTTTAATTATTTATGTATATCTGAAATAAATAAATATTATTATTATCATTATTATTTACTCTGTTCGGGGCTTTTAGAAATATATTTTTTACATTTGCTACTAAAATATCGACATCATTATATTCTGATCTTATCTTCTCTGATATACGATGAAGAGCATGCGCCAAACATGTTACATGTTTCATTTCAGATAAATATACTTTTAAATTTCGCCCTGCAGACAGCATGTACGCTATACTGTCAGTGCAGAGCTATAAGACTTTGTAAACTTTTGATTCAAAAGAGTCTTGCCATAAATTTTCTAGACATTGCAATTAAAATTGAGCGATTGTTTGACCATTTACTACCGTTAACATTTTACAAGCAATCAAATAAGGCCGGCTTGAATTATTATTAGGATGCAGTGGCTATATTAAGAAATGGACTATATATCTACCTAAAAAATCTGTGTTCTCATCCAATGATATCCATAGTTTCTCATTTTTATTATTTTCATAAATAGTATTAATTTGGTTCTTATAAAACTTATCTAAATAAACTTTACGTAACTGTGATTCATCGGGCACTTTTCTATCACTGCAAACACAACAACAAGTACTGCACATATATTTTTTTAAAAAACTCCTTGAACGCCGGGTTTTTCATTTGCATCCAGGGAATGTTGCACAGGATCAGGAACTTAATAGGGTCGAAGTAAAATTCGGACGCTTATATTTTCCTTGATGTACTGCACCTTCGATGTGTCTTGTGATATTGCCTTTATTTATAGTTTTCATGTGGCTCTCACACTTCGAGCTATATAGAGATCGGCTAGCGTGATCGCAAATTAGCTCGGGATGACCGATTATCCACTTTTGTACTGTTTCAGCCTAGACGTTTGCGCCAGCCATGTTTGAGTGAAAGATTCTCCTAAAACAATTAAAATGTTGCTAAAGTGATATTTGTTGAAACTAGCAGTTAACTAACCTGAACAGTTATCAGTTTATAATTTTATTTAGAAGAACAATTATGCGTATGCATAACCCGGGTTCCGAGAGAACGATACATAAACGTCTAGCAAATCAACTTTTACATATTACAATTAGCTACAATACATATGTATTAAAAACAAATTATGAATTATCGCGTGAATAGGAAGATTATCAATCGGATATGAGACTAAAATAACATTTTTAGAAGGCCTAAAATATACTTATATAAAAAAAATATTAAAGCTTACCTGCGGCGAAATACTGAAGTAGAGATAATAATAATACCTTGGACACCTTTTACACACATTGATCTAGCCCCAAACTAGGATTCCCTGTATCTTGGGTACTAGACAACGATATATATATACTTATATAGAGAAATATTATACTTAGATAGATAAACAACCATGACTAGGGTACAAACATCCGTTCTCATCAAACAAACATTTGCCCCGAAACATTTGAACCGGGACTCGAACCCGGGACCCTTGGTTTCGTAGGCAGCGTCACTACCGACTCGGCCATACAACTCAACTACAATGAATCGATGTCCGTAGATACAAGCCAAATTCGTCGTTTTAAGAAGGTACCAGAAATCAGTAAACAAGCCAGGGTGAGATTATTATTTACAGAACACAGGAATTTCACAAATTAGGAGTGCACTCTACAAACCGAGGTAAGCGAGTGAGATACCCTGAAAACAGCGCGCGCGCATTGTTCTAACAAACACCCAATGAGTCAGCTCTTCTCCACAGATTCCGCCATTGTGTTAGTGAACTCACCCAAAAAAATGTAATGACGGATCTAAGTGATGTAACAACATCCTATGGAAATAAATGATTTTTGATTTTGATTTTGATTTTTGATTTTGATTTCATACAGGATACTTTCTTCTGATTTGGTAGTTGTGTGCGGTCAATGCGTTGTGAACATAGATGAACATGAGATAAAGAAACAAAAGGCCCTGTCTATGTTTTGTCTCATACTGTCATGCGTCATTTCTAATACAACAGTAAGGGACAAAATACGGTGTAACTATTCCAAGGTATTTTTGTATAAAATAAAATACTGATTTTTTTCACCATTAGCTAACACTGGCAGCGTAGATTGATATTATTAATACGTTTTTCACCTTAAACACAAATTCGTGCTAATTTCAAAATTCCGGAACAATTATCACAATAAATATGAAGTTCCGGTATTTTGGAGGCATATCCATATTATCCTCTACGTTTGACGTCAACGACCTTAAATAAATCTACCTACTCCGACCTCTGATAATAATATTTCATATTCCTCATAAAAAGTTATTAGCACTGTATAGCGTCAGGTATAGATACCATGATTAAAGGTATTGATTAAAACATAAAATCATAAGGTTAGTGTGTGTAAATGAAGTGGTTTGTACTATGCAGGCTAGATGGTGCTTCAAATGTAGCCTTAATGTCCCCACCGAGGGGCACAGGGGCCTTTACTCGGATACAAGTAAGATTGAGCCATACTCCATCATGCTGGCTCATTGCGGGTTGATGGAGGTGTTTTTACAACTACAAATTGTTGCTGACCATAAGTTATTTCATTAGTATAATTAAGACCAAGAGTAATATTAAAAAAATTGTTATAGAAAGGATAATAATGAAATACTACAATTTTATCAAAGTAAGTTGAGTGAGACCAACAGTTATATATATATAAATATATATATATATTATGTGGTATTATGTATTTAGGATATTGATAAATACAAATAATTTATAGTCAGACAAATATTATGAGGGATGTAATAAGGGGTTAAAGATAATAGTGAATAGTATTTTATGTGTGTATAATTTGTAACTATACAGTGTTAATCTTTATAAAGTGCACATAACAATCTGGGTTGGAGAACATTGAAATTCATTGACAAATTAAAAATAAATCTCATCCCTCCCAATTTTTTTTAAAGCTATTCTGATATTGAAATGCGCTGTGTGGGTTCCAACTGCAAAAATTTTATATAACTACGGAATGGAAGGGTTTTTCGAAGTGAAATTTATATCCGGAAACGTATATCCCACTATTGTGAAAATTGTGTTTGGCTCAGCTATGCCTTTAAGTACAAGAGTGTGTGTGCTTCGAAAAACTGATGCATCTATCTATTTAACTATTGTGAAAATTGTGTTTGGCTCAAACTGTGCCTTTAAGTACAAGAGTGTGTGTGCTTCAAAAAACTGATGCATTTATCTATTTAACTATTGTGAAAATTGTGTTTGGCTCAGCCTGTGCCTTTGAGTACAAGAGTATGTGTGCTTCGAAAAACTGAGGCATTTATCTATTTAACTATTGTGAAAATTGTGTTTGGCTCAGCCTGTGCCTTTAAGTACAAGAGTATGTGTGCTTCGAAAAACTGAGGCATTTATCTATTTTTGTTGTAATAATGTTACTTAAATTCGTCGTGTGTCGTCTGAAAGCTAACAAAATTAAGAATAAATTCCGTTATAAAATAATTCTATTTTGGAAACCAAATCTTGTGGCAATCTGCAATTACTTTAAAAAATCTCGAAAAAATAACTATTATATATTAAACAAAGCGTAATTTTAGTTTACAATAACCACTTTTTCTGCAACTTTTTGTTACTGGCAGCACTACGTGTCTTTCATCATCACGAATCAGTCAATTTCACAACGAAAAACCCATTCCGAAGATATATATTTTTTGCAGATCGCGCATTTTAATATTAAAACGGCTATGAAAAAAATTGGAGGTGGGGGGAGATTTTATTTTTGTTTTTTTTTGTCGATAAATTTCGATGTTCTTCAACCCAGATCGTTATGCGCACTTTATGAAGATTCACACTATATAGGAATATAAATAAATAACTATGTAGGTGAGTATATATTTTATTCCATTAGATACTTATGTATAGGAGGACTTCAGTTTTGGCATAATCTAGGAAATGTGGTGTTTCCCGGTGAATTTAACCCAGAGACTGACAAGTGGAGTGAATATAAGGATTAATTACTTGGTGCACTGGATGTGACGGGCGTGCGAGATGATGACCTTAGGAAGGCGCGGTCTCTTTTTGACAAGGAAACCTACTCCTTGATAGTTTCACTGCTAGTTCCTGGTCGGCCTACTAGTGTTGGGCTCAGTGAAATTCAGGGGGTATTTGACAAGTTCTATGAACCTGAAGTGATTGAAATACTGCAAGCTGGACAATTTCATAAACGTCAACAATTAAAGCGGAAAAAAAATACGGCACAGCGATTGGCCTATTGGGCGTTAAGTAACTACACGGGCTTAACGCGTCAGCTGCGAGATGGATTAGTGTTGGGATGCGTCACAATCGCTTGCGCCGTGAACTACTCGAGACAAAGGAGCTCACGTACGAGACAGCTGTGCAGTTGTACCTCAACGACCAGGCGCCGTTCCATGACATGTACTCTGACTACACTGAGTGATAGTGAGCGTTGTCATTTCATCAAGGCCAAATGCTTTTGCTGCAGGTCTGGGCACATAGCTTCTGCATGTAAAAAGAAAACAAGCAAGGTGTACCAGTTGATAAATCATCATCGCTGTCTGACAAGCCAGCGATGATGATTTATCCGGAGGTTTACAAACCTTGGCGGCGAAAAAGATGATGGACGACCACTGATAAATTAATAATGCCAATGGAAGTAGATTCTGGCGCATCAAAAACGATTACGATCTGGGTTGAAGAACATCGAAATTTATCGACAAAAAAAAACAAAAAAAAAAACTCCCCCCCCCCCCCTCCAATTTTTTTCATGGCCATTTTGCTTTAATGCCTGACAGATTTTGTATTTGTGGGACTACCTAGCTAGTTTAATATACAATTTACAATTCATCTTTCTAGACCTCATCCAACCGCAGTTCACCCTGGGACGAGCACTAACATGCTCATTTGTCATGAAAAAGGAGGTCATCAAAGAAGCTATTATCAAGAATGTCAGCAAACTGCACTTCACTCTCCAAAGAGATGTTTCGTAAGCATTATTTAAATATGTATTACTGAGTGTGATCCTAATAAGGGTTTTAGTGGCATACTAATGAAAAAACCATCAGTTACAAGTTACTAGCCTAGCAGCTTGCCCCTGGCCTGTCTGTCTTACTTACTGAGCAACTTACTTAAATTGAAATTGAAATTGAAAATTGAAAATTGAAATTGAAAATCAGCAAAGGATGTTAGCTATTAATAAATATATAAAATAGTCTTTATTGCCAAACCGATTGTTTACAATGATTTAGATTTTATTTTGACTAAAAACATGTATCAAGTCTTATTTAAAGTAGGTACCTACATAACAATATCTTTATTTTTAGCCCTTATCTAAAAACATATAATTAAATCATTTGTATCACAATTATTATAAATACACAGTCAGGTCATAAGTTCTGTCACACAATAAAAAGTTTTGAATTTAGAACGCTGGCCACAAAAAAGCTTATTGAATTCGAATTTCCAATTTTTCATGAAAATAAAAATGTGTACTTTTTAGAATTTTCCTCATTTTTCAATATGGAGTGGACACTTAAAGAAGACCGTGTCGCAGTTATTGCGTTGCATCGTTGCGGTTACGCGCCAATTCAGATTTTCGACTCACTGATAAATTTGAATATAACCAAAAGATTCGTTTATCGTACCATAAAACGATACAATGAAGACTAGTGTAGATGACAGGTCAAGAAGTGGTCGCCCTCGCTCTGTTAGGACTCCAGCAGTGATAAAAGCTGTGAAGGCGCGAATTCAAAGAAATCCTATACGTAAGCAGAAACTGTTGGCCCTTCAGATGGGGTTAAGCAGGACCACAGTGAAAAGGGTGTTAAATAAAGACTTAGGGCTTAGGGCATATCGAAGAAAAATAGGACATCGTTTGGACGCTCGTTTAATGGACCTGAGACTGAAGAGATGCCGCGCTTTGTTGAAGCGGTACGCGGGAAAAAAGCATCGGGAAATTCTTTTTTCGGATGAAAAAATTTTCACCGTGGAAGAGAGCTACAACAAACAAAATGATAAGGTGTACGCACACAGCAGTGAAGAAGCGAGCAACCGTATTCCTCGTGTCCAACGAGGTCATTTTCCATCCTCGCTCATTATTTCGTTGGGAGTCTCTTATTGGGGCTTAACTGAGGTACATTTTTGTGAGAAAGGCGTAAAAACGAATGCAGTTGTGTATCAAAATACAGTCCTCAAGAACCTTGAGGAACCTGTTTCTCATACCATGTTTAATAACAGGCACTGGGTATTCCAACAAGATTCTGCGCCAGCTCATAGAGCGAAAAGCACACAAGACTGGCTGGCGGCACGTGAAATCGACTTCATCCGGCACGAAGACTGGCCCTCCTCCAGTCCAGATTTGAGTCCGTTAGATTACAAGATATGGCAACACTTGGAGGAAAAGGCCTGCTCAAAGCCTCATCCTGATTTGGAGTCACTCAAGGCATCCTTGATTAAGGCAGCCGCCGATATTGACATGGACCTCGTTCGTGCTGCGATAGACGACTGGCCGCGCAGAATAAAGGCCTGTATTCAAAATCGCGGGGGTCATTTTGAATAAACTTTATTACCATAAGAATCTATGTTTTATTAAGTTCATTTTGCTATATATATGTTTACATAAATAATAAACATGTCTAAATTATTTCATATTGCACATGTGACAGAACTTATGACCTGGCTATGTACATTTCTCATTTCAATTTTGTTTAGTAAATTTGTTTTGACACAACATTAAATGGCATGCATATTTTTATTTTATTTTATTTATAAGAATGACAGTTTGATAGCATTAATTATTTAATTTGTTGTAATTATTATGTTGTGTTTATATATTTTGTGCTTTCATAGAGGTTTTTTAGCCTACTGTTACCACGCTGGCTAGACGGGTTGGTACAGGGTTTGTTTCGAGTTTTCCTTCTCTTGCACTGATGTTGTAGTGCATTTGTCCCTTAGTCGCCTCTTACGACTCCCTGGGAAGTGAGGGGGTGGTGACTAATGTATTCTAAAGCCGTCACCACACGGCAAGTGTGTCCTCGCTGAAGTGCAAGATGGACTGTGGGTATTACATCTGGTCCTTCCAGGGCAAGATTCTTAGAAGAGTGATATACATATATTTTGGACCGACGACCTGGTGAGGATCGCTGGATCTCGTTGGATGCAGGTGGCTACGGACCGGTCACGCTGGAGTGCGATTGGAGAGGCCTATGTTCAGCAGTGGACATTAACAGGCTGAAATGATGATGATGATGATTATATATTTAAGTTGTGTTTAATGTTTAATTATGTATGTTATTAATTATGTAAAATGTAAAAACGGATATTTTTAATGGTTTACTGATAGAAGTTTGGAGTTTCTCTTGACAGAGACTTCCTCTAACATGTCTCGGCAACATTATAAAATGTCTCTAATTTCGGAGTATCTCTTGGAGTAGGCCTCCTCTAATGCTTTCCACTGTTTTCTGTCACGAGCTAACCTTCTCCAGTTCGTTCCTGTTGTCAGCTTTAGGTCATAGTTGTTTACCAAGACTTCTTTTGCCATCCCTGGGGTACTATTCAGTCACTTCCTCCACATTCCTCGAGGGTCGCGTATCATATGGCCTGTCCATCTCCATTTTTGTTGGTCTATTCTGCCTAGTATGTCGGTAAGTCTGGTCTAGTCTCTGAGGTCAATGTTTCTTATTTTATCCTTGCGCTTTGTCCCTGTTATAATCCTCTCCTTTGCTCTTTGGCATATAGCAAGTATTTCTCTCAAGGTTTCAGTAAGAGCCCATGTCTCACAACCATTTGTTATGCACGGGAGGATGCCTGTGTTATAGGTTTTTCTTTCTAGTGCCATACACAGATCTTTTGACTTCATTATTTGCTTCAAAGACCAGAATTTTCTTCATTCCTTAGCACTCCTTGTATTTATCTCTTTTTCAGTTTGGTTTTTCGGTGATATGGCTTGACCTAGACAGGTGTATTCTTCGAAATATTCCAAAGTTTCGTTGTTAACTCTTATGTTTACTTTAGTGTAGTTTGTCATGACCTTTGTCTTGCTAGAGTTCATTTTCAGGCCAGCTTTCTCACTTTCGTCGCTTAGCTTTTGGATCTTTTTTTCCAGGGTTGCAGGGTTTTCTTCGAATAGGCCTGGATCGTCAGCAAATCTCAGGTGTTTTAATTTCCTTCCGTCGATGTTAAGGCCGTAGTCATCCCAGGCAAGCTGGCGAAATATGTTTTCGAGAACTGCAGAGAATAGTTTAGGGGATGGCGGGTCTCCTTGCTGAAGTGAACCCCTCTTTCTATTTTAAACTCCCTGTGTTTCTAGTTGGATTCCGGCCTGACTGTTGGACTAGATATTCTTGATTATTTTGGTTAATATTGGTGGTATGCCTTACTGCAGATGTATTCGTGACATATACTGTCAAAAGTTTTGGCATAATCTATGAAGGTGATATAAACAGTCTTGTGGTATTTGTTATATTTTCAAGTATCTGTTTTAATGTATGGATGTGGTCGAAAGTAGAACAGTTCATAATTATATCATATAAATTATTGGACATTGCAGAGAGCCGCTGAGTCCAGCTATAATAACTGACCTGTCCTATAACGGCACCTATGTCAATGGGGTGAAGATTGGCAAAGGCAACAGCCGAGTGCTGGATGACAATGATGAAATATCTGTCACACACCCACTTGTCAAGAGTAAGTTATCCCTTATAAAAATGAAAGATAGACAATAGATAGAGTAAAAAACTGAAATGTGAGGGCTTAACAAAGGAACTAAGGGTTATCCCCACCTTGAGTTAGGCCTATTTCCATCAGTGTGTTTGCTTTAGGCGGTAATAATGATGGCAATTATGAATGAGCAGTAGTCTTGTAGCTGAGGTTCATTAATGATTACATCTCAATATATTATATACTTACAACTTTAATGATTTTAT
This sequence comes from Argyresthia goedartella, assembly GCA_949825045.1. Taxonomy (NCBI): domain Eukaryota; kingdom Metazoa; phylum Arthropoda; class Insecta; order Lepidoptera; family Argyresthiidae; genus Argyresthia; species Argyresthia goedartella. The sequence continues at coordinate 23,809,524 of OX463812.1, read as the reverse complement.
TTATATTTTTGTCAGTCTTTATTATGTTTTTTTGTTTCTTTCCAGTCTTTGTGTTTAAAGATTTGTTGAAAAATGAACAAGACAAAGTGCCCAAAGTGATTTCACAAAAGTATTACGTATCCAGGACTCTAGGCCAAGGAGCATGCGGTCTAGTCAAACTAGTTGTTGATAAAGTAAGCACCTGTGGTACCATCTTATTTTTTTATATAAAAAAACTCCACAAAATTAAACCCAGTCATAAGCCTAAGCGTATGCTACGATGCTGACATGTGCCTGTACTGCGCTGCGTCTCATTGTAGTGCCGGAAAAGATTGCCGCTGCTGGACTGCTAGCTAGGGTGCCAATGTGTCTGCGTCGCAGGTGCTGTGCTGCGTCCCCTACGTCCCAACAAACGGTCAAGCTATCTCCATTGTAGGCTGTATGTGTGGGCATTACATTATTTGGCTCTGAAACAGTATTCTTTTTTTCAGACAGTTAATTTGGACTCGGGATAAATATTGAAATTAATGTTATTGAGTAAAAAAAAATTACTTTCTTATTTTTTTCTGTTTACTTTCAGACGAAATGCACAAGACATGCAATGAAAATCATAAAGAAAAGTAGGATGACCAATGGACAAAGAAATCATTTGAATGACCCTGCAAAAATTATGAATGAAATCAACATAATGAAGGCACTGCGGCATGTATGTATATTCGACTTGCAAGAGATTCTAATTATATTTAGAAGCGCATGTGAGTGAAGACAAGACTGTTTACGTATCTACTTTGTCACGGTATAAAAGAGTCAAATTAATATTGCTCAACCGTACAAATTCAGCAAATTTCCGTCATAAACGCTAAGTTTGGGTTTTCCACAGCTTAATGCACCACAGATCTGAGTAACTCATATTAAATTCAACTTGACACCCACACGCGTTCCTGGCCTTGACAGACGGACGGACGCACAACGGAGTAATCGTATGAGGGTTCCTTTTTCCTGAACGGAACCCTAAAAACACTGAGTCACGCCTTTTTACGGGATGTCAAGCCTGCTTTCTCTTCCAGCCGTGTATAATATCGACCGAGGAAGTGTTCGACTCTGGCGACACAGTGTACATAGTCCTGGAGCTGATGCGCGGAGGCGAGCTGTTCGAGCGCATCACGCGGCCGGGCCGGCTCTCGGAGCCGCTCACCAGGTTCTACTTCCGGCAGATGGTGCTGGCGGTCCGGTACCTGCACTCCATGGGGATCACGCATCGGGACCTCAAGGTAACACCACCAATACTACGGCAAGCTAACTTGCGAGGAAGCGTGTCCCCTCCCTGTGTTGCTCGCTCTCGCTCTCGACGCTTCAGTAGGAGAGTGACGGGTGCTATGACGAAATCAGTGCCCAGCCCCAGTTTCTGAAAGAGTGGTCAAATGTATCAACGGTTCAGAATAGCGGCACATGTTTGCCCGAAATGAGATTAACAAGTTGTCACAGCACATTTCCATCGGGAACCGGGAGAAATTTTAAAACCACCAGTTAATGAAACTTTAAGTCTAAAACTTGGCTGACTTGTTTCCTAGTTTTGCTGATAATTTTCGAACCTCTGAGCCGATATTTACAAAAAACCGCATTGAATTCCGTCCATCCGTTTGAGCGCCGTTGACCGTTATTATTATTATTTTCTTCGGGGTTTAAAAATGAGTTGTGACATCCATCACTATCGACATCCATGCTCTGTGGAATTTTCAAGGCATCACGATATGAGACATCTACTACTGGCTATAAAAGGAAGGCTAGTATTTCATCGCACATCAAAAATACTGATTTGCACAGCAAAAAGGATCAACAAAAACATTTTTTATATTTTAAATATTTTATGTGTACGTTTTTGTTTTAACTATTTTTTGTTGTACTTACATCTTCAACCTAACACGAAGGATAAAGGGGGCTTCGCTTCGCTCACCCCCTTTACCCTTTACCTAAGTTACCGCAGCATTTTTCCCTGATATTTGCTGTGCAAATCAGTATTTTTTATGTGCAGTTTAATATTTCCCTAAAAGTAATATGATTGCTAATGAAGCTAAAAACTTTACAAAAAAGTGTATCAGGTATGACAAGGTTTCTTGGCGCCTGAGCGAGGACACCGTCTCTCTTTCGCCCATGTATGCATCTATCTTATTCCCACGCGCCGCTACCCCTTCCAAGCGGCACTCAGGCGCCAACAAACTAGGCGACGGGTATACAATATGCGAATGAATGTGAGGCAGTCTACTTTAGTTAATAATTACAAAATTTAAAAAGTTTATTTTAAAAGAAAGTGTATGAAATGTTAATAAATCAAACTAGGCTAACTATAACATATACATTCTGCAAATCTTAACGAAGACGGTCCCTGACCAGTGCAGGAGGAGTAATAGTTTGCCCTAAACATAGAACTAACCTACATTAGATATAAGAAAACCTGCAATTACTATTTCAAAGAATAATAATAATAAACACTTTGAACTTTTAAACTGAAAACCGAAATCGGACAGCTCTTGTCCTGATTAGTTTAGACAGTTGAGTTGTGGCGACTCTGAAATCTGCCTGGTTATCTTACTAACCAGCAAAGCTACACGGCAGGTTGCCTAAAAACGATTCGTAAGTAATATCCACGAGCCTATTACAAGAATCGTCTACAAAACTCTTTATCATTTGACGGCCTCTGTGCTGGTCGAAGGTGTGAAGGGTCGAGGCTGTGCTCCCCAAGCGAGGACCCCAAGCAGGGAGCAAGAAAAAACACCAGGTCTTGAATGTTTTTGACGTCGCTGTTTCTGGTACCCACGACACAGGGTATCCTAGTGTGGGGCCAGCAGCAATGTATGTGCCTGTATGTAAATGTTATGGTATTCTCCCAGCCCGAGAACGTCCTGCTCGAAGGTGCAGAAGAGGAAACTCTTGTCAAGATCACCGACTTCGGCCTCAGCAAGTTTGTGGGCGAAGACAGCTTCATGAAGACAATGTGCGGCACGCCCCTGTACCTCGCGCCTGAGGTGCTGCGGTCCAACGGGACCCGCAGCTACGGCCCGGAGGTGGATGTGTGGAGCCTGGGCGTCATATTCTTTGTGTGGTGAGTTTGAACTGGTAACACTGGTTAAGCTTGACCAGGAATTTTCGACACATAGACTGTTCTTCTATAGTAATGTCACAAGTAAACTTGATGGTGGCCACTTCAAGAGTCAGCAGACAATCGCATGATGTTCTGACGATATACCGTATACGGTATAGTCGACTATAGTCGACGCTGGATGCGAGGTGCTCCAGGACATACTAATTTTAATATTTTTCCAATGGCACTTTCAAAACAAGCAACACATTATAACAGCGTCACCTCTTTTCCCATTTCCGGGATGGCAACGACCGCTTCCGCACAGCTAAAAAAACCGCTCAAATATGTGTTTTAGATTGTGCTCTGAAGATATACTTTACATTATCGACATAACTTAGCAAGCTGTAAGCGAGCTTGTCCACCTCGTGTCAATCGATAGGACATCAACACAGCACAACCCAAAACCCATATATAAATGAACATTTTTGCCGGATGTGAGTGGAGTCGTTTAAGTTAGCGATGACTGACCTTTACTTTAATTAAAAACGCATTTGACAATATTTTCACAACTGCCGGGGCATAACATTTGACGAGAGGACGACATCGTCATAATAGTGATTTAAATGCTACTAATGCTGCAAGCGAGCCACTAATACAGATCAGTGACCGAGATCGGTCAGTCCACATCATCGTAAATAGTGCTTTAATATTGACCGTCCCTGCAGTCTCGTGGGCTACCTCCCCTTCTCGGCGGACTACAAGGAGCAGTCCCTGCAGGCGCAGATCCTGGGGGGCCGCTTCCGCTACTCGGCGGCGCACTGGGGCGGAGTCAGCATGCCGGCGCGGCAGCTCATGCGTCGCATGCTCACCGTGCCCGTGGCGCGCCGGATCTCGCTCGACGAGATACTGCAGCACCCGTGGATGCAGGTCACTCACTTTACTACCCTCTAATATATTACTAGCTGTTTATCTGATGATTGTAGGAGTACATCATCCGTTGTATCTGACAACAGCCAAACTTATCTCCAATATGGATGATGAATCCGAAATTGCTTTTAAATACGTTTAGTCCGTTTTCGTAATTTCAGTTTCGTGTTTTTCATTTAATTAAATCTAGATATATAATTTGAGACTGCAAAAGACAGGAAACTTCTTTTATAGTTAACTGAGAACCTAGACAAAATTAAGAAAGACAATTACTAAAACGGCTAATGAATTCTTGTTTGATAGTTAAGAAACAGAGAAAAATAATTCCTCTTTCGTAGCCAATCATGAAACCGAAATTACGAAAACGGACTTAATTTTTCTCTTTGGTAATTAATTACGAAACAGAGAAAAATAACTCTTCTTTCGCAGCCAATTACGAAACTGAAATTACGAGAACGTTTAAATATTCTTATTCAATCAAAATTCAATCATTGTAGACAAACCAGTGTCCGAATGACGTTTACTGGCAAGCAGGGAACGAGCCACTATAGTAGTGACAGTTCAACACAATATAATTCATCAACACGAATCCCATGCTACCACGATACGGCCATCACAAGTGGATTAGACCACATCTTTACAGCACGATATCGAACACCTCATTGTGCATTCCCAGGACCCCGGCATCAACACGCGCGTCGAACAACTGCTGATGCGCAACATACAGCATAAACCTCTCAGCCAGCTAACCGAGACCTGCTCCTCCGACGAAGTGAGCAGCAGCACGGAGACCACGGTGCTCGCACTGCTGGCCAGGAACACCAAGCGAGCGCTCAGCGACAGCTTCAACTCCTGCGAGCCCATTCCGAAGAAGTTCTGCATTGAGATGCAAACGACGGTATGTGAGGAGAAGAGTGACGATACCAGCTCTAATCAAAGTATTTCCTTCTCCATAGAGTAGGGTGGATACAAGTGGATTGACTGATTCTTACCACAGTAATGGGTTTGGTCTCCTTTTTGTCTACCAGAAATTACTGAACCGAGACGTAGAGGTTGCTCGACGTGGCGGGACTCGACATTAAGGTACCAAACCCCGAAATGTGAATACCATAGGTGTACAGCCGAGTGGTCAAGCTGACCGAAATTCAATTGCAATTGGATTGTTCCGGTCCATACCATTGTTTTGTAATCTTTGCCCATGAAGCATTTGAAATCTCACGTGCGAGTTTACTAGCTCGTATCATTCCGGTTTGAAAACAGAAACAATTTGTAATACCTCATGCATAATTGTAATCATATTATCAGACATCCCACCCACATGACATAGTAGGTTTGATTTAATTTTCTGAATTGCAACTAGAGAAATACGTGTAGGTCGAAATGGTTCCTGTAATATAACATGGCTGGTGCGTCTTGGCTTGAATTTCATTTTAAGCAGAAACATGTTACCTTGAAGAAACATTCTACCTCTCATGTACTTACCCTTTGGCTCGAAATTTACCTAACCAATTTACAATTTACCGTTAAGAATCGCGATTTCAAAGCATATGCCATTCGAATAAGGTTAAACATAAGTTTAACCTTATTCGAATGGCATAAAAAATCACCCGTATTGAGAGTTTCAGAGCCAGGGGGCTAAGATAAATAGGATTTAAGATAGTGGAGCTAGTTTTTAAACCTGGTTAGCATATGATTGGAAAGTACTTAAGAATTTTAGCTCGGTACGGTTCGACAAGTTTCGTCTGTGACGCATTTTTGACTGGGAGTTACATGTTAATTCTGTTTTATGAGTATTGTATTCAATAAGTATTATTTCTCAAAGTGATTTTAAACCTAAGCTTAATGTTGTCATTGTTGATTTGTTATTGTTATAATTGATGTTTGACCGCCTTATATTTTATAATTTTTCTTCCTCACTTACTCGAAAATCTAATTAAGCATGATTGTTCAAGTTTTGACTTTCGTCTTCAGGGAGAACATTTTGAAATGGGTTGGTGTTAATGTTACTGACTATCTGTATCTGTATAGATTACAGATTCCGTAGAAACTCAACAGAACCAGTGACCAAACTATTCAAACGAGATTCTTGTTCGCGTTATTTTCTAAAGTGTAACTACAGAATATTGAGCATGTTATCAAAAGTGAATTTTATTTATTTTTTATGTAGCAAACAAGAATCGCGCGATATAATAATGATATTTTCTGAGCAGGTATTTCCAAAATCGAACAGATGGCGATGATGATACCTCTAATTATTTTTTTCGCCCTTGATAAATGTGGTATGAGGAAGAGGACACTTGTAGGAAATAAAATCTTGTGTATTTCATTATTTGTTGCTGCAGTGCCAAAAAAATACACATTCTGTGAAAATGTTAACTATCTATAATGGTTGATGCGACGGATGGACGGACAGCGGAGGCTTAGTAATTGGGTCCCGTTTGGCACCCTTCCGGTACGGAGCCCTAATAATGATAGGTAATATGCGCCACGTATATCTGTCAGTGTCACGTTTGACAGAAATTGTAATTAAAGAATCAGCGCCGCATATATCGTGTGGGCCACCTGAAACACGATATTATTGCGGCGCGGCGCTCTTAGCCGTATTAACACCAAAAACAAGTTCTAAGTGTAATCCCTCTACCCATATATCATAAACCACATTGGTCACGCGCGAAAGAAAAAAGAAGGGTTATTTGCAACGCCATTTATTTTATTTTGAAAAAAAATCTGCTGCAAAAGTATCTCTTTCAGTTAAAATTTAAGTTGGTTTGTAGCCACCATTATGAACAAAATGTTTGTCCATAGATATTACGGTCCCCATTGATAGAAATATATTCTGTAGTATGTTGTTATCACAAAAAATTACTGTTTATGTTGTTCATGCAGTATGTTTACCCAAAATGTTGTCATCTAATTAACACTCCCTTGTATTTTGTGAACCAACGCGTAATGAGTGGGCGATTCGCCTCGTGCGTTTGTGAACCAACGCGTACTGAGTGGGCGAGCCGCCTCGTGCGTTTGTGAACCAACGCGTACTGAGTGGGCGAGCCGCCTCGTGCGTTTGTGAACCAACGCGTACTGAGTGGGCGAGTCGCCTCGTGCGTTTGTGAACCAACGCGTACTGAATGGGCGAGCCGCGTCGTGCGTTTGTGAACCAACGCGTACTGAGTGGGCGAGCCGCCTCGTGCGTTTGTGAACCAACGCGTACTGAGTGGGCGAGCCGCCTCGTGCGTTTGTTAACCAACGCGTACTGAGTGGGCGAGCCGCCTCGTGCGTTTGCCGCGTGAGGCTGCCGCCCCAGTGTAATTTTACGTTTGAGCCAATTGTTCCGTCAGATCGTCATGAGGCCGCACTTACAAAAAGCTGTAAATCTGTCGCGAGTACTGCGTTTATATTTATTGTCCGAGTCATAAGCGCCTTTGAGAATCCGAGTTTGGCTCGGGGCGAGGCCTGCTCGCCCGAGGCAGCGAACACGTGCCTCGGGCGAGGCAGGTAGAGTGCATTTTGCTCTAAACTCCCTCCGCTGTTAAGTTGGTAGCAATAAAACCAGTGTTGCTAGCTTTTGCAAAATGTATCCAAAAGTAAGGGAGAATATATCAGAACGAACTAAAAATGTGAACATTTGTGGACATACATACTTTGTCATGTAGGTATCATTTTTATTGAATATGAATTGTAATGTGATCCTGTCAATTGGATATTGCATTTGCCCATTATTTTAGTGACCTTTGCGCACTACAGCCAATTTAACAGCGCAGTTAATTTAAGGTGGTACGGAAAAAATATGGGTTTTTTTAATCCATTTACTCCACTATAAAGTCATCTTCAAATTACATTTTTGCGTTAACGTTTATTGAGTATTTGATTGAGATTCTCACTGAAGGAAAATGTGATTGGATGAAATTTTCTCGATATTTAATTACGAAAATACCTCTTTTTATTTTTTTTATTTAATTCTAACTGGTTTCATTGCGGAATCGCATTTAAAATGGATTTTATGTGTTCCTAAAATCCCATTGAAGATATTTTTGACAAAATAGCGTATTTTATTTTTAAACAATTTTATGTGGTTTGCTGCTACTTTATTTTAGTTTGAGTCGAGCGCATTGCTTGCGCTCTCTTTCTTCTTATTTGGCCGTTCTAATTAACGCCGTTACTTTCGTTTACGTTCGTATTCTTTTTATATAATTTTTTTCGTAGCACCTTAAAGCTGAACTGCACTCTACTCACCGATGGAGCACAGGTCTCGCGAGGCGGTTGGCCCAGTCAGTACGCGACTAATTAAATGTTGAATGATTTCTTATAATTATAATAATAATTCCCAGTAAGTTACTGTCAGTACAGTATCCGCCTGTAATGATTATTTTCAATAGTGTGCCATATTTTTATATCATGGTTGATATAGTAAATAGGTTATTAATTCAGTGCCATTATTTTGTTTAATAAATGAATACTTATTATAAAAATGTGTTGACCTCAGCAAAAATACATCATTACCAAAAATAAAATTATATTTTCCCGTTCACATACATTTACATTAAATATTTACAATTTTGTTGCGTAACCTAAGCAAACATTAAATTATTTCAGTCTTGACAAATTCAAAACAATTCCTACTTACATTGATTTGTTTACAGAAAAAAACATTCATTCAGACCTATCTATTTACTTCAGGCAAGAAGCTGCCCAATGCTCTAAGTAATTAGTTAGTAGTAGATAGTCAAGATCGCATCTCGTGGAATTAAGTTCACAGATGAACATGACAGACAAAACGTGTTTCTAGTTGAGGTATAGAGCTATAAATAATTTAGTAATACCCATAAATAACATAAAAATATAAGCAGCAGTGGCATTGTGACTCCTGTCGTAACAATAATATAAATAGCGATTTATTGAATCTTTTGATCAGAAAATGGTGACCATCGTGACAGAACCGTACGATTAGCAATTACAGCCTAGAATTAATTTACTATTTACAATTATTTGGTGTAATGCTATCTCTCGTTGGTCTGCCGTTCACTAGAGACACAAGTCAATTTGACAGTCGGGCTGTGACACCTACATCATAATTGGGATTCTAATAAAACTACCACCAATCGCATTCTGATACTAAATACACTCGTTCACATCTTATACCTTACAGCTCTTGGATCAGTCTTTCTAAACATGTGCAATCGTTGCTCGATTTGACTTGGACATTACATTTGGAGGTATCATTTAACTTTCACAAATTACCGTTTATTGTCTTGCACCAAAAATGCGGTTCTTCTAAAAGCAAGTCCTATCTTCACGTGTCTCATGACAGTGACTATGCACGACGACATTGTGAGATCGACAATTTGCGGGTAGCCCCCTTATCTAAGTGTCACTTAGCGTCCATATTCACAGTAGTTTACCGGGTAAACTGGCAAGACATCACTTTAGTAGAACAGTCCCCACTAAGCGTCGTCCTGAGCGGTACTGTGCGATGGTTCCGCGTTCTGCGCCTCCGCCTCTGTGGACACGAGACATGATTGTGTTCAGTCTTGTATGTGTTGCCATGGACAACATTCACGTGCGTTAGTCACCATGTCCCACACACACTTGAGTCTTAACGTAACAACTTAATTGATGATCATTCATTTTTGCAGCCCTTTCATGAATTATAAGGTGGGACCGAACTACAACATCCGCACCAGTACCGAATCCCGTTGAGGCATCGCGATTTCGAGCATCATGTCATGGTATGGGAAAAGGCTGGTTTCCCTCACAGCGTCCGAATGTGTTTAGCAATAATACGTGCACATAAGCTCTTCTACTCATAGGAGGTTAACTGAGCGGCACTCACCTAAACGGAAACTAAACTATTTTTGAAGCAACTGAAACAATGTGAAGGTTGCATGTGTAAATAAATATTCACTTAGTAGCGCCTTTTTCAGTGCTCGGAGATGAAATGAGTGGGTACATACACAAAATACAAAGTTATGTCTAGGTAAATACACGATGCTATAGGCAAAGGCAAACTAAGGGGAAAATCCGTGCTCAAAATCCGGCAACAAAAGCGTGTCTAGAATTTTTTGTTGAAGAAATTAATGAGAACTAAAAGCGGTAATCTATGGCAAATATAACACACACTCACACATTAATATCTCGGATTCAAACTTGTTCTCGCTACACTACTGTCGATCATGTGACGATTAGATTAGTGTTCGTTTCCGAATAGTCAAGAACTAGGCAATACCGTAACTCGAAACGAACGGGTAACTCGAGCGCGTCAACTTAATATATGGAAGATACCTTACACCCTGTTTAGTAACTCCACCAAATTGAAGCTTTCCATTTAGAGCCTCGCCGTTAGGGCGAAAAAAATAAGTTATCTATCCACACAAATGGCTTTTATTCGAGCGCGCCAGACTAAAGATATGGTGAGTTAATGACATGCTGGTAAGTGTAAATTTGAATAAATTTGACGATTTGAGCGTAACGTAGGGGAGTGGGGGTTCACAAAGTATCATCAATAATTCACCAAATTAAAAACTTAAAAACAGACTTCAAGTTCAAGCCCTATTTTGTCCCCTCGGTCGGGATGCGAATGAAGTATATGACACGTGAAAAGTCCTGATCAAAACTTTTGCTGCACGGAACCACAAAAAAAAACCTCAACTGTGTATATATTTTTGGTTTTGTTGATTTTTTCAAAAAGCGCTAATTCAATTTTGATAAAATGTATATGGGACCACCTCTGAAGTATGACCTACCAATCGAAATAAGAATCATCAAAATCGATTCATAATTGACGGAATAATCACGTAACAAACATGCAAAAATAAAACAGTTACTGCTGGTGAAGGCGTCGTTTTATGCTTTCGTATGGCTCACGTAGCCTATTTTATTAGGTGCGGTTGCACCTAAGTGGCGTGCTGACGTGTAGCCGTCAGCACGCCACTTTGGTAGTGTTACTGTATTGTGGCAGGAGTTCTACCTCGCAGTACATCTCGCTTAGTATCAAGAGTAGCTCTTCGTTGGGCCTCGAAATCGAAGTTCTTTGTGTATCACCATTTGTCCCGGTCTTCCGTCTTCTAGCACGCCGTAATGGTAGATACCACTTACAAGTCTTCAAATGTCTCGATCTTCTGCACGTCTTTGAGCCTCAACAACTGACCGCCTTGTTTGCATTTTCCGTACAGTCGCAGTATAAGAGACGTTTTGCAAGACGCTCCTCTGTCCTCCGTCGCACCTCGCCACACCAAGGCAGTTGACGCCTCAACAAATGAGCTTCGATTTCTCCAATATTAGAACGTAGTAATATCTCTGTATTCCTGCTACGATCCGACCACGACGTTAAAATGTGGCTCAAAGACACCTTAGATGGAATCTGTCTGATGCGTGTAGACAACAGATCTCGGATGAGTAGAGAAAGTTCGGAGGAACTATCGCCATATAGACGGGAGATTTTGGTGGATATCTTGATGTCACGCAATCGGTAAACTGCGCTCTAATCCTTGCCTAATAAGCCTTGTCCGCAGGCTCGGAGATGGTGGTCCTATCTGAGCCGAAGTCTAGCCAAAATATATACCTACGGAACCTCTCTACCTCTCATTGTCGCCACAGGGCTTGTCAGTCGGATAGCCAGTTGCAGAAACAACCTTTAAATAGTAAAGCCCCGCAAAACGCTAATGGCGTGTCAGTTGCATAAAATGTGGTTTTCTTTGTAAAAGATGGCTCTAATTTCAGAGAACATCCATTGCCTCTTCCGCCAGCAATGCCGTACCAAAGCCTGACTTCTCCGCTGCTGCCGTTGAGGTCCCTTTAACCCTAAAGGGTTAAAGGGACCTCAACTAAGGAACTACAAACTAAAGTTCAAAAGAACTACAAACTAAAGTTTGTAGTTCTTTTATGGGACATTTATACGCTTCTACAATAAAATTCCGCAAGAAATACTAAACTTAAATGAAGCTCGATTCCAAAAATGTATAAAGCACACTTTGTGCACAAAGGCCTACTACAAAATTACTACTTTTTACAAGACACCGACATCTGGCATTAAACCAGTTCATTGCACCCTATATATTATGTAGTAATAATTAGGCACCTACTTAATCTTTTATTATGCTTGCTTGATCATGTTACATAATGTTATGACGTTCACTAAGTCTCAATTTTTGTGCTATTATGAATAAAAATCTTTGACCTGAATTGAACTGAACTAACCCTAGGCAAAGTGCCTGTTGGTCCGCGGGAGGTTTTTTTATTTCCCTCCTGGTCCTAAGGACAACCTGTCGAGCTCCTCCTATCCGCCACCTATGGACCGTTCCCTAGAGGTGATGCTCCCCTCGCGTTACACTCAAATGGTCAGATTGATTGAAATGTACACGTTTCAGCATGTCAAGGTATCTCCCATATCTTAATGTGGCGCGCTCGAGTTACCCACTAAATAGCCTCGTGGTATTCGCACATTAGAATCTCGGATGCAAACTTGTTATCGAACGTCTACTCTACGGGTAACTCACCAGCTATAGCCCGGTCGACTTTGTTCTTGTCCCTCACGATGTACATAGCTGTCAGTAGGAAGAACACACCGCCGATCACCTCCACGAAGCATGTCGTGAATAGCGCGTACTGGAGTGACTTGAACTGAGTGATGTCACTTGGTGGGCCGCCGCCAGGGGTGAGTGTCCGCTTTAGAGATTCCGAGATCTACGCATGTGGGAAAAGTACATATTTATATCTATCTCAGACAGAATGGGATGCTATTGTGATGAACAAGTCTCAATAAACTGAATAAATCTTTTGAACATCCAAATTAATATAGCAGGTATTTATGCGAAGAACTTCGCATTGACGCAAGCATTAGAAATAAAAAAATAAGAAACTTACCACTCCGACTAAATATGGGCTGCCGGCATCACCAAACGTATGAGATATGAGAATTTGGAACGCCTCTGCAGTGGACCGTCGCGGTGGGATAACCACATACTGAAATTACAACAGACATGTTATTTACGAACATAGCATTTTTGTAACATCGCATAAATCAATTACAAGTATATGGAACGGTAGTAAAAAGTTGTAGCATGCAACAAAATGCAAGCATTTAAATCTTGCCGCCAACTTATGAGACACTAGCGCCATCTTGTCAACATGCCAAGAATCAATTTGCATTCGCGTTATGCTCAAACATTGCTAAACAACACACATTACGCAGTACATTGCTAAGCCAATAGATGTCACTGTTTTACAAAGAACTGAAATCAGCCCACACGGCACTTTGTGATAAAATATTCCAATGAGAGTGACGCAATCTTTCCGGTATTTACATATTTTTTACTAGAATATTAAATTGTTTCACAACTAGGCAAGAGTGACCCGAAATGTGCTAATGAGTGACTGACATCAGTTTGTTTGAGCATGCTAGATATAAAATACTTACTTTACAATACAACTTGGATGAAAAGCTTTAAAAACATGCAATAAAATAAAAACAATAAAAAAATACATACTTCCATGAATGTTGTTGGGGGAAGAATCATATAAAGGAGATAATGTTGGTGATAAGAGACAACACACAAAAGGAAAACATATTCAGCTATGCATATAAAATAGCCGGATACAACTTTCGACTTGCATAACTGGAAATGAAAATTATGAATGCAGCCTCCATAGAATTCTTCCTCTCGAGATACCAGTAAGTACCCGACTGAAATATCTGTGTACTTTGAGTGATTGATGGTATCATAACATAACACAATGCACGTCCACAGAAACTTCGATCTACTAAAACTACAGCCACCATAAAAAGCAACAAATAGAACATGCAAATCCACGAGCATGGCCGTCCCTTACCAGCGACATATCAGCCACGATTGCCCAGTTGAGATTCAAGAAGATTTCCGCCAGGAAAATGAGAGCAAACGTCGCGTAGAATTGGCCCTCAACTAGGAACAGTGCGAAGGTCATGGCCGGCGCGGAGAACAGGAGGCCCACGGCGCAGATTGTGGGGTGCGCCCGAGGGTACTTCTTGACCAGCAGGGTCCCGAGCCAGGACCCTAGCGGGACCCCCAGGACCCCGGACAGCATGGTGATGGCGCCGAAGATTAGCGACACCCTTCGTGCAATATTGGCGGTTGGATTAACATGCTTGGTTGGTCATTTCGGGTGGGAACGCTCGTGGTCAGTACTCCATTTTCGTTAATGTATCTCTCTCTGAGACTGACTTCCTTTATGATTTGTAGCGCGAGTACGGCAATGTGGCAATACGAATGAAAGAGTAGTGAGCATTATGCATTATATAGCTAGGTGTGAGATGTTTCTGTTTGATCATAAATGGTAATAAAAGGCAGAGATGATGATAATCAGTATCAGTTGAGTATTATTTATTGCTGATCGGCGTTTGGGGACATGCTATGAACGATTCGAATGAAAGGAGCTAAGAACTTGACAGTCTCAAGAAGCATGATGACCACGGTGCCTACAAGTTGCGATACGTCACGTCTCATTGAAATATTTAATCACAGACGCTTTAACACGTCTGAACTCGTTTGAACCCCAAGCCGCCAGCGCCGGTGGGCCGATTTCCGCTCAGTCCCGTGCCTTGCATCCGCAACTGCGTGCGAGCGCAAGCGCACCACGACAACAGCGAAACCAGCTCACCAGGGTCATGTCGGCGACGATCGACCACGTCAGGTTGAGTGTCAGCATCCCGAGGAAGATCAGCAGGTAGGTGAGGAGTACGTGGCTCCCGACGGCTATCAGGGCGAGGTAGACGAGCGGCGCGGAGATAAGGAGTGCGAGCCCGCATATGTTGGGGTCGCAGTCCGAGTAGTGTGCGCGCAGGCGCTGCGCTAGGTGCGAGCCGAGCGGCACGCCCAGGATGCCAGCGAACATGCCCACGAGCCCGAACTTGAACGACACGCTGCGTGCGATGGGCGGGTTAGTTGGCGTTTAGGGGAACTAGTCTAACTTTGGTGAAACATTCTATATGGCTAAATGCTGCTGTTGTTTCTCTAAGTCTCTCGATACTGCTGTGGCATTTTTTAATCTTGATTGATTATCGACACTTTTTTCGCTAAGAAATACACGTGTTGGTATTGTCAAGCCAGAGCTACTTCATGGAACCGATAACAATGAATATTTTATCAGGTAATAAACCATATTGTTCTCAATTTATTTATTACCTACAATGATAAGGTATAAATTGCTTGGCCTTCTGGTCAGTAATGAGTTCCTTGACAGTAGAGTGTAATTAATTAAATATGTAATATTCAAATGCAGTTGTGCTACTTTCAAGTGAATTGTATGTAAATATCAAGGTTCATTTTATTTATATCAATCCAAACAATACTATTTATAATAGTAAAAACATTTGTTTAATGAAGAAGCTAATGATTGGTCTAGACAAAGGCAATTAATTGCATAATATCAGCATCAACACAATATTAACCACACCATAGCGACAGTCGCTGCTTTCACACTCCATGCTCCATGTACGTAACCAGGTGCATTCATAAGTTTGTATGTGGTATCGAAATAATTGTTGTATGGGAGCCCCCTTAATTATCATTATTATATTATATATGAAATACATCAGCTGTGAAATTTTCAAATGTCTGACTATCACGGATAACTATTCATGAGATACAGCCTGGTGACAGACGGACCCGTTTTTACGCTTTGGGTACGGAATCCTAAAAAACAGTGAGGTGTAAATACGAATATCTTACATATCGAATAAGTATGTAGCGAGTACGCGATAAAATTCTCTCTTTCACTGATCGCTCGATTGTTTTATAATGGCTCACTGGCTTATAATGTATTCCGTTGAATGATATAATGCTCACCTCTCCAGGGTGATATCCATCCCCGGTTGTTGACTGAGGCCGAGGAAGATGAACTGGGGTCCCCACCACGCGAGCGCGCCCGTCACGAACGCCACGCAAGTGAACGCGACTGTAGACAGCATGAACGACGGACTGCGGATAGCGGATAGGTGTCGAGTGTGAAATGTGTAAAGTGCATTTGTGTAAAGAAATATCATTTTTCTCACCAACTGCTCGAAAATGACACTTTATACAGGTGACATTAAATTGGCTGACCATATTTTGGGGAATGACAGTACCCATCATTATGAAAAACTTTCCTAAATAAACATATGTTCGCAAACGAAAAAATATTCGGGTCAATGTACGGAGGGACATTTATTTTTTTCCATTTGCGGCCATATGTTTCGTCGGGAAAGTTTTTCATAATTATGGGTACTATCATTCCCCAAACTATGGTCAGCTAATTAAATGTCACCTTGTGTATCATGCAAACATTGCCTAAAGCAAGTCTTCCTATTAAAAGAAGTTATTCACTGTGTAACTTATGCAGTGTTTTGTTTTGCTTTGACATTTACTCGACGTATGAAAAGGACAAAACACTGTATAAGTTAAACAGCGAATAACTTTTTTTTATTAGTAAGGCCGCTAGGCTTTAGCGGTCACATAAAGTTGTACTGAATTTTCCTTATTTCCCTTAAATTGGCCATAAAATCTAATTTTGTGAAATACGCACGGCGCTCACAGACGCCTCCCGACGCCGGGGGCGCAGGCGGAGCGCGGCGACGAACTTATTCAAAAATCGAGCTGGCCACACGGCGAGCTGAATGGATCACATTTTAACTAATGTATCAAACATACATTTTCACAATAATTTACTTTAATAAAATGCTGTTTTTAGTAGCCTTGATTTTTGTATTTTCTCGCAGAAGATGCGAAAAAAAGAGCATACTCATCGGGGATAAAGCTGTGTTGGCTTGGCACGCTTGAATCCCTCACTGAACTCCGAACTCAGTCTTGATTCCCCGAATGAAATACGTCGTTTCCTTCGTTACGTTCAGGATTTAATATCGCACCCATGACATAAAACAGTGCTTTATCCTCTTGCAGCATAATCTACTATTATATGGTGATAGTTTTTCTTCATCATCATCATCTTATCATCTACACTACAGAGATCATATCAACATACCTATCCTATCTGTCATTGTAATGAAATAACAGATTTGCGTTATTAGTTTTAGTATGGTTGTTGAAAATGGTTTGAACGTTTTTCAACACCTAGTTACGATAACGAAAATTTAAATTTTAGCTCAAGTCCGGGAAGCTAACTGAAATTTCCATTGTATTATGCCATCATCGTATCGGAGTAACTGGCTCGAATGAAATCCAAATTATGTACTTATAGTATCTGTGGTAAGTCACTCACTTTATAATAAGCGCCCTCAAGTCGTCCCTATAGGACGTGGGTTCCATATGGCTGTCCTCCGCCTGTCCTCGTTTCGGGTCCTCCATTGCCCAGCAGATGAGGCCGACGGCCACAGCACCCAGGAACGGAGTCACCCGAAGCCCCCATCGCCAGTTGCCCGCAGCCTGGGCTGCCAGCGAGCCCACTATGTAACCGAGGCCGCTGGATTGGTAACAAGTGGGTTACATATCGTTAGTCGGTAATATGGTAATGTATGTATTTTTAAGGGTAACCAATCTCCAGGTTATAACCTATGTCTTTAGTTAAGTCCTGTTTATATAGTAATAGCCTAAAGCACTTTCTTAGAATACGAATAATGAAGTCTGAAGAGCATCAGATGTGGGTTGAAATTAGTTTCAACTTAACGGAATTTCTTCAAACGAAAAATAAAGCGTTGAAATGTCCTTTTTGTAAAAGGAGTACCTAATTAAAGAAAGATGTAAAACAAAAAACAAAATTGACAATACGTGTTGTGAATGCTATTATGTGGTTAACTAAGGATGTTATTCCTATCCTATCCTGTCTAAGACAATGAATGAATAGTAAATCATTTCGCAGTAACTAACGCACTGTTTTAGTTAGACATTAAAACTACGCTAGCAATAATACGACACAACAGCTTTCACTGCTCGATAAAGAAGAAGACATAATACCAGAAATTAAAAGTGTTATCTAAGCCCGATCGTGGAATACATGAATTCTGTGTCTGTCCCACCAGCTATAAATCTTGATTTGATAGACTACATAATATAAAGAAATAGGAAGAAAGCACATAAGTATACCAAACACATGAACTACATGCTAAATAGTGTGTCCTCAACTAACCTGCCAACAGGAATGGCGAAGTAGAAGATGGCCAGCATCTTCGAGCGGAGGTTGCCGACGAATAGATCGCTAATGATGGTCGGAGCGATGGTGGAGTAAGACGCTTCGCCAATGCCCACCAGGCACCGGAATACCGCGAACCAACCGAAATCCTGCAATGAGAAAGCAGCTGTTTAAGTGTGACGCGTGTGTGTCAAAATCAAACTTGAGCATGTTTTCGGAACTTCCAATCTTGTAGAATCAAAAATATATTTTATGTATAGGTATCGCAAGTATACGCTTGCTGTATCTGAGTTAATGGGAATGGTAGTAAAAGGGGCATAGTGCTACAGAAATAAGATGCGACTTAAATATCATATCCCAAAGGAGAGAAAGCTGCCTTAACTTAACCTTGGGCGAGTGAGTATCCGAGCCAAAGGATTTGACGTATTTATTGTCATTGCATCGAGGATAGAGGATTGAGGTGTCTTTAGCGTTGTCTTATTAGCCGTCTGTAGTCCGTAGATCCTACTTACCGATAGGAAGGAGCCAAAAAGCGTGGTGGCGCTCCAAAGTGCGACTCCGAACCCCATGATGATCCGCCGCGAGTACCGGTCGCCCAGGTACCCGAATATTGGCGCGAACACCATATATGCCACCACAAACACCGTCTGCAGGAGGCCAGCCAGGTCATCGCCGATCACGAACTCGGTCTGTATGTCGCTGAGCACACCTGCGTATGAGAAATTGAGACGTTTAGAAGTTGTAAACGAGACTTCTGCGTAAGTTGAAGTTGATATTCGACGGTTCTGATTTTATCAGTCTAAATGCAATTTCAAAACTTGAAGGAAAATCTAATGCTAAATTTCCCAAGACCATGCTTTAATAAGCAACACCAGACCCGCTATTTGAGGATTTGCTAAGTCTCGAAAAAATCATACAACATCAATGCTAGTAAGAAACTAAAAACGAAATCTCTTCGTCACGATATGATTATCCCGCATCACAGTAAAGCATCCAATAATAAAAGATACTCAACAACAAGGGACGTAAAAAGTCACCTTTGCTTGCAAGACATTATAGACGTCCAGCCAGTCAAGCAGTTAGGCCTTGATAAAAGTGACTGGCCTAATATAACCGAAACAGAATAACTCTAACCGGAACTGTTTATAGCGTGGTAAGTCTCTCCTCAACTGTAGATCTACCTACCTCATGTCATGATACCATAAGAATCACAATTTTCTGATTCTGCTCACACGCAACACATGTGCAAATAATACTAGATAAATATTTGGCAAAAGGTGCGGCTTCAAATAAGTTCGAGCCATCGCATTTTGGTTCGATTGAGCGAAGTTAACAGTGTTTTAAGAACCACGTAATTTATCGAACGTGTTATGTTATCTCACAAGCAAGGCGGTTACAAACAAGTATAAAAACGATGTTTCAGAAAGAAAATACATTTCCGTTGAAATGTTGGCGGAAGAAGCTGTCCGCTGTCAACATAAAAAGGAAATTACGTACATCTGGGTTATAAAATTGGCTAAAAATTGTTGTTTGTTGTCTTAGTCAATTTGTATTATCAGGAACATTCCCTTTTCTTTCTTTTCCTCAAACCTTTGGAAATAACCACTATACTCGTAATATTTGACTTTCGGTTCCAAGATCGACATAATTAACTCATAAAAAGTTCTATATTTACAAAATGGGGCATTTGAATGAACAATATCTGTATCTTTTACCAGACACAGATCCCCATGATATCATTATGTTATGACACCGCGATAAATCATCCCCTTTTATTGCGAGGGCCCTATTGTTTGCTGAACCTTTATTTACTGTAGCTCCGGCCCCGGCTTGAATCAGACGTTTTGTATTTGATGCTATTCGAACCTATGTTATTGTGGAAGAAAGAAGTAACTATATTTATTCAAGACAGTGCAGACAGTTCTCCCATAAAGAAGCTTTCAAGTGTGAGACGTGTTATCCATTAGAACAATTTAGTATCTTCAATAGGCTGTTTTCTATTAGGAAATGAAACGCTGTGTTAGTTCTACCCACAGGTTCTACCTAACAACTTCGTTGTTTAGGCTTATATTTTATAATGACTAGATAAGTCATAGATGACAAAACACAATAGCTATTTAATCGAACAGAATATAATTTATTTTCCCATGTCTAGTCTAGGCTAAGGCTATACTATTTTGGTTATACAGTTGTTTTTGTTCGATATCGTCTACTTTTAGTGTATGGTGTGATGTCGCGTGGCGTCATTCTTGTGTGGGGTGATGGGTTTAGTCACGGCCAGTTCACGGACGAATGACGCTAGGAACTGTACTATGCTAGGAGCATAAGTTGAATGAATAAGTCGGAGGATTACACGTACGCCCACGTCACATTAACGGTGATACAACTGTCCCAAACAAAACACCTTTTGGAACTCTTGACATCCGTAGCACACTATCTAAGGAATTACTCTATAATACCAACAAGCTTTTAAATTATGATTTGATAGATGATTCGAATATTCGGATTAGACCAAGTGATTTTATTATGAAATCTGTAAAACTTCATTTGAACGATAGAAGATGATCTTTCACTTGTCATTCATCATTCTTGTTTAAACGTATGAGAAGTCAACAAAGCAAGTGATTTTTCAAATTTCCCCCGATGAGATGTGAGACATCTGTTCAGAAAAGTTTTCATCGAAATTCGCCCCTATATGGGAGAAAAGGGGGGTTAGAGTAAGAAAAAAATCGGAAACTACTCGATCTATGAATCTGTTAATTTGGCAGATAGGAAATAGAACGATGCAGGCGATCAGCTCAGTAAAAGATTATCAAAACTCTGCCGCGGGTACCTGCTAGTCAATAATATTTGACGACGAAGTGGCCAAACCATAACTTAAAGCTTAAAAGACTTTCTGCAATGTACACAGTAAAAGCTCGGTGAAAGTAAAAGGTTTAGAGTGAACTGAAACTGAGAACTGCAACTAGCAAACTCCATCGTTCATATCTTATTCAAGCTTGGTTCTGCTAAGCCAATACGAATTACTTAATGTGAATAGTTTTTTTTTAATTAGGTTTCAGACTGGATACTAAATTACTTGTTATTGACATCTCGACACCTTTTCTAAAGGCAAACAAAGTAGCCGATGACATAAATTAATCACCTTCAAAGTGAAATGTGTGCCGTGCCGTGCATGCTTCGGTGCTAAAAATATAGCAGACACCGGCGCTTGTGGCTCTGAACTATCTTTGAAACGTGAGATGCTCTAATTTTAACAGCTCATAAAGCAGAACACTCACTACAATTTCCACTAGAAAATTAAAACTTGGAGACAAGAAGAGTGCTTTAAGTTCCTTTGAAGTCATAATCATCATCGGCAGCATCGCCCACAAATTGTATGTGGTTAAAAATAGAGTAACTTCCGCTGTTTTCGTGCATAATCTGGCTGCAAAACCTAAATTAATGAAGCATCTAAACAAAAACTGATAAAAACCCGAAGTTATTCAGACGTTGGGTTTGCAGAAAAACCTGTATCGTTGCTTTAGCTCTGTTATCATCGTGACCTTCATGGTCTGGTCGGACGATGCCGCCACCGCCTCTCTTCGCGTCGGTGGCGTCGCGTTGGCTACGTCACCGGCGCGTGGCAGCAGTAGTGAATAGTGGCGCCGCATCACGCCATCAGAACCGACCAATCAGCGGCAGGCACACACCGCGCGCCAAACAGTGCAGGCAGAGCCGCAATGATGAGAAAAAATATAGCAATATGGGTGACGTAACTGCAGGTTACTTCAGTGATTCAGTTAGTCATAAGAATACTCGTTAAGTTTAAGAAAACCAATCATTCGGATATAAGATATCGTCTGTACGTAGATACTACGTAATTATGATTGTTGTGCAAGGTCAGCTTCAGATTGGTGAGTCAACCAACCCTGGTTTAGGTACCCACGTAAACAAATCACTAAACAGTAGAATTGCACTAATCGAAATTCCAAAATAACTAGCCGGGCGAAGCTGGCAAGTGGCTGTGTTGTGTACGCCAGCACAGCATAATTAAATCATACTACATTTTTACAATACATTTAGGTGTTTGAAGCAGGACAGCTTACCAAACTCAATATCAATAACACGGTATTAGAGTTTATTAATACCAGGGCTGCAGAGAATTTAGGGATTACACGAGGGGGCTTAACAGAGTGTCAATCACGGCGTGTAATGAGATTTCCATGGCGAAATTGTAATCACCGTTGGAAGATGGGGAATTAAGGTCTGAAGCTGTTGGGGGTTCATTTCCGTTTGTTTGCTGCATATGACAGATCGCCCAGGGGATTCTCCAAAGCATTCAACAAATCGAACCGATAAATTGCTTCAGGCCAAAATAAATTCAGACCAACTAAGAGACCGGATAAATTATGTGAACCAGTTCGGACGTCGTCGCACTTGTCGTAAATACTTTTACTAGGTAGTCAATTAACCGTAAAGTTAAATATCTAGAAATAAAAAGAAAAGTGAACACAATCTGCATAATTGCAACTGCGAGGAAGATCGTAAAATGATAAAGTGGACTCGCAACAACGCAATTTGAATACGATGACTCCAATGGATAATTGCTGCTTTATCTAAAAAAAACTACAGTAGTGGATATGGATAAAATGCTAATCGGTCCTACATTAGAATTTAACACGCGGCCTTGATAGAAATATGTAAGATGTTTACATAAATTATCGCTATAATGATATCCTGCGGGTAAGATAATGAATATAATTTTGCAGGGTGTTTGATGCAAAGTTTTAATACAAAGATAGTAGATGATCATTTAGAACCATTAAGCCCGAACTTGTGTCAGCAGATGTCTTACCGTTTCGTCGCTCGTTTTATCGATGTTTAATTGTTTTTGACGAAAAACCCAGAATTTTACAGTTGATTGGTAATAATTGCGATTTTGAACAATAATTGATTCATTTTTCAATCATTTTTAATTAAGTTCCTACTGTTTAAGTAATCTAACAAAATGTATTCCAGGCATCTGTGACTTGAGATCTGTTAAGCAAGGTTTTTTTGACTAAATTTTTTGAAGAAGAAAAAACACAGGAGGTTTTTGTTACCGTTTTAAAAGCTTGGCTATTGCTCTTCTTTTGTGACATCATTTACAACTGTATCTCATAACATAAGATATTGAAAGTAAGAAAAAAAAAAACCATTTTTTTTCTCACTTTCGTGGCGCATATTGAAAATTAAAGTGGAGGACCATCAACCGAACAAAAAATGTCATGTAACATAATGTCCTAAAGTGTCACGTTTACGAAAAGTTAGTTTTAATAAAAAAAAAAATTGGCACTGCATGTCTTTCCCATCAAATTTCTCGCTTATGTGATACTTTATGATATTTTAATACATGACATGTTTTGTTTATAAAAAAGCCTAAGATAAAGTGAACTTCAAAAAATGTTTCCGAGGATTATCCCGAAATCTACAAAGCAATTCAATCTCTTAGTTCGTTTCTCAAGTTTAGGCTTACGGCTTACATGCACATTAAAACTTAAATAAATCAATAGCACATTCACCAACAAAACATGTCATCAATTCATCATGTATAAAATTGTTCTAAAGTGCCAAAAGTTATTTTTATTAATCCTAATTTCTCGCAAACGTGAAACTTCTCAACAACATGTTACATTATATGACATTTGCAATGATTACCTATCAACTGTGGAATTCTGGTTCATCAAAAACAATAAAACATCGAGAAAAACGAAACGGTAAGTAAGACTTCTCTTAACACAAGTGCGGCCCAAATGGTTTCAAATGATAGCTCTTACCAAACACTCTCTACCTTTATATGATTGATCGTTTAAACACGTTAATTACGCAGGTTTTTTTGCAGTACGAAGTTTAAATTATTTATTGGTAAAATTCCATTGATTCAATTATTAAGTAGACATCGGATATCACCGCAAAAATTATCTACTTAATATCGAAGTTATCTCAAATCAGATAACTTTCCAATCTTATCATTTCATTACTCGTATACAATGATGGGACAAATTTATTTCCGCTTCTTTTTTTTTTTTTTGGCTTACAAAGGTTTTTAATTAATAACAATTACATATTATAAACTAAAACTAAACTATAACTACACTAAACTAAATTAAAAATTTCCCTGAGTTCGCTGCCGGGCGGGAGGGTGCCCAAGACGCTGGCACTGTTACCTCGCTGTATCGCAATACTGATGCGTTGAGCGAGGTCGGCGCCAGCTCTGCTGTCCCCTGACGCTTCGACGAGCCTCTTAGAGATGTCTTTGAGGACTCTTCGAGCGTCAGGGCCCCACGGCCCAAGGGTCTCAAAGCCGAACGTCATAAACAAATAGTCGTCGCCGAGTGCGGCGTATTTGCGGCTTTTGAGACACTCTGCTGCTGCCGCCGCAGCGCCGGCTGTGGCTGAGGTTGCCGAAAGGTGACACGGTGCCAGCGTATCTACGCAGGTCGCGTCCCATACTAGCGACCTCCCGCTCTGCCAGGGAATGAGCGTCATTCCGTCCGGCCTCCTGCCATCGTCGCGTGCCAGCCCATTGGGTTCAAGTATTGCTGGCACGCCACAGCTGGCAAGGGCCCGACGGATGACGTCATTAAGATTGGCATGACGGGACCACCGACCGGCGCTGCGTTGGCAGGAGAGGCCGTGGTGACCTAGTTGGTCCACCCTAGCACCGCAGCGGCACCGATGGATTTCGTTTGTATAATGTTTGTACACTAACCTTTGTTTCGGTGACACGACTGTAGCTTTATTAATATTGCTGGCCTTGCTGGGTAGTGCTCACAATATCCAATAAGAAAACAAAAAAGGCTAACAAATAAGATCTCAAGTTTATTCAATAGCTTGAAACTAAGCATGCAGAATTAGCATTTGAAAGATCACTTGACCCAAATGGAGCACTCGATCAAGAAAGTACAGAAACCCACATTGCTTTAATGAAAATCTGAACCAAGCAACGGAACTTCGAAGCATTAGCATAAATTAAAAACAGCCATAAAGTCGGTGAAATAAACTAAAGAGTTATGAAACAATAAATAAAAGAGTAGCTGCAGACATCAAATTCTATTGTTCCAGTAACTAAAATACTTGGATGCATTTGCATTATGTGAAATAAAGGAACTGATGATATTATGTGTACAATCGAAGAAATCGATGCTGTTCCACTGTCGGGCTTACATTACTTGAATATAAAGGCGAAAAGTGAAACCGACTCCATCGTCGTCTCCTTCTTTGCCACATTATTCGATCCCTGAATGCGCTTTAAGGTGTAGAGGTGCAAGGACTATTCTAATTCGTTCCTGCGCATTTAAAAAGTATTTACAAAGTATTGCTGGACTTACTTTAGAGCCTACGTTTACGTGATATTGTGAACTTTATTGTGTATCGGCCATTGTGTAACCCGAGCCGTGAATACAAAGTAGCCAGCTTACCTCCAGTAATAGGCTTTTTTGCAGCAAATGAGAACTGAGAGCTCTAAGTATAGTAACCATATGAATTTATATATTGACAGTTAATTTGATAGAAAGGAAATATAGAATAAATAACGTAATTAAAAAAAAAACGACTGCACTAAAAAGAGTAAAAGCAGATAAGACTTAACGTCATTATTGAGATCCGATCAAATTATTATAGTAGTGTTGAATCAAATAAAATTTAAATGCAAGCGGAACGGACATTATACAAACCTTTCTAACGGTGATGGAAAACATAGAGAGGAAACCTTCAATCTCCATAGCTGCGGCGATGGGCTAGCCCCCAGTCACGCAAAATGGAGTATTGAATAACCGGCTAAAAGTGGGCACATTGTGCCTCTGCCACCCCGTAGGGGAAAAGGCGTGATCCCTATGTATATGGACATATGTATGCAAGCGGGACCCACTTAGGAACCTACTGTATTCGATTTAATTGGTCCCGCCTGAATTTTTATTTATTTGAATTTAACACTGAACTATAATAAGTAATAAAATAGTTGGTCGTTAAACAAATGTCGTTAGTAATTTAAATGTGTATGAAAGAGATCCGCTACTATAATACCCTTACAGTTACCTCCGGCTAACGCCACTTTTCCGTTATAGGTTTTAAATTTTATTCCCATGGCATAGGGTTGAAAATCGCGATCCGTCCCAACTGCCCTCGGTTTTTAAGTAGCTAACGCCCTTTGCGTCATAAATTTATAAATCACAGCTGTGGAACATTAAGTCCGCTACCAACAATGAGGTTAAATGTTTTACCTAATTAATCAATGACCAAGGAGTTTGAACCATCTATGGCTACCTACGTCATCTAGCGATAGGAAGCTGAGGCTTCTCTACTTCCCATAAAAAATATTATTTGATTTTTTAGCTGCGCAGAGAACTGCGTTTTTTATTATTTTCTTTTTACCTAAAACTCCTCCGGACTGAGGAGAATAAATGTGAATAGTGATTATTTAAACTGGTCGGGCCATTTTACGTTACGTTCCGTAGAGAAACAAGGAACCCTTATAGTTTCGTCATGTCTGTCTGTCCGTCTGTCCGTATGTCACAGTAACTTTATTCCGAAACTATCAGGAGCACTCAGTTGTTTTTTTATAAGTATACAAAGATAGCAAGTGCAAAATTAGCAAACATTTCCGTACTCGCCTTGAAAGCCCTTTATTTTGATATCTCACTCGAGGGTCTTGAAAAAAGGTTTTTAGACCGCATATAAAAGCGCATAAAATCCGCGAATTAATTTATTTTATCTACACACGTAGGTATCATAAACCCTATTTACTGCGTACAAAAAACGCAAGTTACGATCAGCATAATGTTAAACTACTTGGTAAAAACTCATTTCTTATCTGAAAAATTACTCATTATGACCATAACGTGTAGTTTTTCTACATATTATGACATTCAAATTTCGAACGCCGACGCCCGACTGCGTGCCGCCCCTAGTTTGTCTGTGAAGTAGGTACTGACATTCAAATTTCGAACGCCGACGCCCGCCTGCGTGAAGTTGGTACTACAGAACAAGCTAAACAACTGCAGAGCCACAATGCCGGTCAAAGCGGCTCCTGAACACATCAAAGAGAGCTTATGATATGTGTGTAAATAAACTAGGGTATGTAACTGTACATAATTAGGCATTAAAACTCTCGAGTGATATTATTATGAAACTCGCCTTCGGCTCGTTTCATAAACCCACTCTCGAGTATTAATGCCCTCCATTATGTAGCAGTCACATAAACTACTATTATCTACACACGTATCATAAACCCTCTTGCGTCCAAAAACCACATGTTAAGACCAGCTTAATGATAAACTTCTTGGTAAAAACTCATTTCTTATCTGAATATTCATCATTATGACCGTAATGTACCAAAATTTGTCAAATTATGACATTCAAATTTTGAACGCCGACGCCCGCCTGCGTGCCGCCCCTAGTTTGTATGTGAAGTTGGTACTACGGAACAAGCCACAATGCCGGTCGAACATGCGGTTCCTGAACACATCAAAGAGAGCTTATGATGTTGTGTAGATAAACTAGTGTATGTTACTGTACATGATTAGGCATTAAAACTCTCGACTGATATTATTATGAAACTCGCCTTCGGCTCTTTTCATAAACCTACTCTCGAGTATTAATGCCCTCCATTATGTAGCAGTCACATAAACTAGTATTATTGTATATACCCAGTGACACTCGCACCACCAAAAATAATCTTATAACGTATCATTTATCAAAATCGGTGGAGCCTTAGAGTAGATTACGAGGGGTTACAGTAACAGGCATACATACAACCTAGTGTACTTGTGGGTGAAGTACTCGTGATGAAGGTTATTAGCATTATTTATACACCCACGTAATTTGTCGAGTTTATGTTAGTTAGAGGGAAGAACAATAATGACTAAGACCACAGACTTTAATGACTCAGACCAAATTCCTTGTTGCTTTCGGTTCGAACTTTAGACAGCTGTAAATCTACGCATTCCCCCTTTCGAAGACAAAAAAGGAGATAAGATTAATGTGAACAAGATATTTTCTTCACAAATATTTGAGGTATGAATGAGAGATGAGCATCGATCGACGACTGACGCCCGCCGCGGCGCGGCGTACGCGCAGCGCGCATGTTGCTCAGATTCCACGGCACGCACTAGTTAGACACAAACTATAGAGCAGCGATCGTCACCAAAAACAACATTCCAAATCATTCCCAAATTAGGTTTCCAAATATTCCTGAAAAAATAAACCCTAGGAGTTGACGAAAATATCAACACGATAAATTTATCGCGACTCTCAACTTTTATTGTCCCCTGAACAAACTGCTTCCGGGGTTTGGGGCACAGAAAGCAATACTTTTTCCGTCAAGATTCCGCTCGTGCGACATTCCAATCGAGCTTACCCTTAAACTGTGATAGATAAGTGCAGGTTAAATTAAATTTTATGTCGTCGTCGTCGTCTAGCCTGGTTTTGGGCAACTTTATCAATAGCAAGGCGCCGTCTGGGCCCGGCGAAATTGTGCATGAGTACACGAGGGTCGAACTTGCACCCTTTTAGAAAGGGCGCTTGTGTCAACGAACAAACATGCTGGTTCCCACAACTCGGCGTGACGAGAATACAATTATGGACTTTCCAGATTACTTCCGGGTGAAAATTGCGATATTCACAGAGTTTTGCTTTAAGACAATTTGGGTTTTGGGTTGGGGGAGAAACTTGCGGAGAATTAGACAACAAAACTTATTTAAGAAGAAGTAAATTTATAGATTTAAGATTTTCATAGATCAAAAAATTAGAGGTTGCGTATGCGTTTTTTTGTATGTCTAATCTCTAAGTGTAAGGTCTTTGCAAACGTTGATCAACGCTGAAACTAAGCCACCTTCTGAGATGTCTTTATTCAAATGTGTTATGTGCAAATGTTCTTTCTACGCCAACATACACATTTACGCACAGCCACATACATTGCTTCTGGCCCCACACTAGGATATTCTGTGTCGAGGGTACCAGAAACAGCGACGTCACACACATATAAACATCCAAGACCTGTTTTTTTTGTTCTTTACCCCGAGCCGGGGATCAACCCCGGGACCTCTCGCATGGTAGGCAGATCCACAGCCGCTGCGCCACAGAGGTCCTCAAAGTCGTCATGAAAAGTTTATTTGATCTGTATGCATTTGTAAAGAGACACACTCGTGCAACTAAAATAAATCTTGTCTAAAATAAAGTTTCTCTATTTCCTGTGGCATATGACGTGTGAACACCGTATTTCCATCCTCACTTCTATTTAGTCAGTGGATGCCCTCTATATCAACATCAAAATATCGAAGTTAAAAGCCAACATATCATAAAATAGTTTCTGAATTTTTTCTATAAATCAAAGCCAGGCATGTGTTCCTTACATATAAATATCAACTGCAACGGTTTCTAAAGAACTCAAAGATGCGGATCCAGAGGAAAATCTGCAAAATGAAAACGTGTCCATATGTGGCACCGGCACTATCTTGCTTGCCATCCGTCACACAGATTAGACTAGCTAAGTCTTGTCTTGTATAATGTCATACAATTCAACGGTAAAGAGGTGAGTACCTTTGAGGTACTTTTTCATTGAGTAGGTCACATGGCCCATCAAGCTCTTCAATTTGATAGACAAAGCGAAGGGCCGCCGTAGACACATATTTTACAGTCGTTTTATTGCCACTCAAAATGATACAGGTGTTATTATCACCTTTCTACAAACAGACTATGAAACCATCTTCGGGAGTCAAGCACTGGTATACGTCGCGCCACACATTATGAGCGGTGGCCTTGAATGCGCAGTAGTCATTTTTCAATACCTGTACATATGCGCAGTAATTCCCGCCAACGTCGCCCAGCGCTCTTAAATCGTGGCGCATATTTTACAATCGTGTTACTGCCACTCAAAATGATACAGGTGTTATTATCACCATTGTACAAACAGACTATGTAACTATCGTCGGGAGTCAAGCACTGGTACTTTGAAGAAATGCATGGTTTTTCAAGCGGCCGTAACTTCGAGTGTTCCACAAACTCTTATCAAGCGAAATCGATTAGTGCAATCCAAGTATTTGTTTAATTTACCCAGAACTTTTGATATACGATATCACGATGTGAAAGAGCCACGGCGAAACAAAATGAGGACACACGCTGATAAAGACCACAGGAATCCGATTAGTTGAATAGAGTAAAAAATAAATCCATTAATTTAAAGTTACTAAAACACCGATAAATTCCTTGTCTGGACGCGTTTTAACTTTCAGTTTAATCGGAATTAATGTCCAATGGAAAGGTGTTTAAATACTTGAGTCAATTTACATAGGTACCCTATGCGGATTACAATCATGAGGTAAAAATTAAGAAGTCTCTTGTAAGTTCATTTAACATGCATATCCTTCCTCTAGAGGCCACTCACTTTCAACCACACTGCACCCCCTCTCTTCTAGATCTAATGATAACTTCTGACATGTCTAAGGTTGCTGCGCATGGCCAACTTAACGCCCCTTTCTCCTATCACAATCTTATTTACCTCTCTTATAAGATAAAGCCTCCCAAGCGTGCAGCTAAATTCCTTGACATTCGTAGCTTCAAGGGCATGGATATAACCTCCCTTAATTCAGACGCCTCTTCTGTCGACTGGTCGCCTGTCTACGGTAGTGAGACCATTGATGACAAAGTACGGAACTTCAACTCTATTGTCCTGAGCTTGTTTGATAAGCATGCTCCGGTCAAGAGGGTTAAAGTGAAGCATCTTCCTGCACCGTGGCTTACTGACACCATTAAGGGTCTGATGGCTAAGAGAAACCGTGCCAAGTCTAGATATAAGAGGGATCCGACCGACGAGAATCTTTTAATTTTCAAACGCCTCCGTAATCGTTGCACTCGCCTGTGTCGTGATTCTAAACGCCGTCATATCTACGAATGTATCGAGAGCTATACTCCAGCACAGGTCTGGAAGTTCCTGAAGACCCTTGGTGTTGGTAAGTCACAGGAATTGGCAGCCGGAAATGTCGATCTCCGGGGTCTCAATAGTTTCTTTGCAACTCCCCCTGTCGCGATAGACTCCCTCGTCAAGGATGCAACCCTTCGTAACCTACGGTCCAAGGCATCATCCCTCACCTCAGCATTTAATTTCATCCCTGTCGGAATCGGCGCAGTAAGGAGGGAAATACTGGCAATCTCGTCGAAGGCCATAGGTGAGGACAAGATATGTTCGCAGATGATAACAACTATCATTGATGTACTGTTACCTCTCATCACCCACATAATTAATGTGTCGCTTGACCAATGTTGCTACCCCAGCCAGTGGAAATTGGCACTTGTGATTCCCCTCCCCAAAACGTCTAATCCCGCCTTCTTTAAAGATTTCCGTCCCATTTCTATTCTGCCTATCCTCTCCAAAGTCCTGGAATCAATTGTCCACTCCCAACTCTCCTCCTACCTTTCCTCAAAAATGTTACTGAATCCCCACCAATCAGGTTTCAGGCCGGGTCACAGCACTACCACAGCACTGCTCAAAGTCACTGACGACATTCAATTAGCTATGGATCAAAAGCAGCTTACGGTCCTTACACTGCTTGATTTCAGTAGCGCCTTTAACTGCGTCGATTTCGATATACTAGTCGAAATTTTAAAGTCACTTAATGTCTCCTCGCACTCTGCTCGCTGGTTTGACTCCTACCTGAGAGACCGCCAGCAACGCATTAAGTCTGAGGAGATCTCAACGGACTGGTGTGATCTCTCCGCAGGTGTTCCGCAGGGAGGCATCCTTTCTCCTCTCCTCTTCTCGGTATTCATTAACTCCATCTCTGACGTTCTTACCTCTTCTTATCATCTGTACGCAGATGACCTTCAAATATATCGGCACTTCTCTCCGTGTGATGTGAATCTGACAGTAGAGGCGTTGAATGCTGATCTCGATAACATCAGGAAATGGGCTACCTCTTATGGTCTGCTTGTCAACCCGGGCAAATCGCAGGCCATGATTTTGGGTACTCGTCACTCTCATAACCTAGTTCAGAAAATGCCCGTCGACCCTATAGTGTATGATGGTAACATAATCTCATACAGCGAGAAGGCCAAGAATCTTGGGGTTGTATTTGATAAATTGTTGTCCTGGTCGCCCCATGTTTGTGAGGTCAGCAGACGAGTCTTTGCGTCATTTCAATTCATACGGAGATTGCAGCACTTCCTGCCACAGCAGACTAAAATCACCCTTGCCCAGTCCCTCCTACTACCTTTAATCGACTATGCAGATGTTTGCTGGATTGGTGCGAACGAAGAACAACTGAACAAACTCGAACGACTTCAAAACCTCGGGATTCGGTTTGTCTTCGGGCTGCGCAAGTATGACCATGTCTCACAGTATCGCAAGGAGTTGGGGTGGCTTCCGACCCGCCTTCGTCGTGATATGCACGTTCTCTCCTATCTGTTCAACATTTTGCGAAACCCCCGCTACCCCTCATATCTTCGAGAACGTTTCGAGTTTATTTCCTCCAGGCATAGCAACCGGAGATCCCACACGATGTCTCTTCTCTCTACTCCTCGGCATAACACTGCCGCTTACAAACACTCGTTTAGGTTAACGGCGATCCGACTGTGGAACGCACTCCCCTGCGCTATTAGAGATAGTCCCTCAATTTTCACTTTTAAGACAAGATTGAAAGAGCATTTCCTTTCTCTTTCGTGATAGGTACTTTTATATATGTATATATAAGTAGTATATGTTTGATATATATAAAAATTTTTGCTTTTGTATTTTATTTAGTATATATCATGTATTAAATTATTATGTTTTAGTTGTAAACAATTAGATGTACAGTTTTATTGCGCACTAGGACTCTCCTGTTGCACAATTTTTCCTGTCCTACCTAGGTTTGCTGGTAGAAATCTCTCTTTAGAGATAAGCTCGCCTTTGCTCATAAAATGTTTTGTTACCTTACTATTTCTATAAGATTTCTGTGCAATAAAGAATATGAATATGAATATGAAAGTACTTTCGACAAGAGATATTGCTAAAGCCTTTTATAGCGTAACGAAAATATCCAAGCCGAGTCCGAAACATTTGTTGCTCTGTCTTGCATACTGAATTTGTATTGCACCGTAGGCGGAACTAATTGCTTCCAAGTGGTAGTGCATTTGATGCTAGTACTTCACCTATATAGTGGAGTACTGAGCACTTGATAATGCTGGTGTGCTGCATGCTGATGATTCGAGTCATAAGAGAGCTCCAACTTCGGCGGACCGAATAATCTAATGAACAGATAAATCCTGTTTTCACTAGTTTGTAAATTACAAACGGAAGGATGTGATTTTGTGGTTTTTTCCGTCCATACGATATGAGGGTGATAGAGATTCAAGGTAGAATAGTAGGAAGAGGATTATGTGAACTGTGCCATATCGTGACTAGAATTTTTCTACCCATTAACTTACGATGGCATTGACTTAGAAAAGTAACAACGCTTTCCAACAACCAGCGGCCAGAGGCATCCGCTATTGAGCGTTCGGCGCGTACGAATGTATTACTATAGAATATAGGTTTTGCTCCAAACGCGCCCTTTGTTCCACCCAGAAAACCAACTGGCATATATCGCAAGTATCGCCTCATTGAGGAAAATTGCTTGTTTCTTGCAGCATCGAGCCCAGTATGTTGCTGCCACGAAGACTCTTCAAATAGTCAAGACACCGAACGTGACGTCACGTTGAAGCGCTCACCACAAAATTATCACAAACGCATTCACATAAAAGGGGTCTCTCTAAAAGCGATAAAATGCTTCTCGGTCTCCTTTACACATTAAAGCTTTCCCGCTTATGAGAAAACAAATGGAATGAAGATAACGCTATCTAAGCAGGCATCGTCATTATGAAAGTTATTTGGTGAATGTTGCAACGTAACGCTAAGTAGTGAGGAATGAAAGTGTTTATGGCTGTAACACAGATTAATAAAGAGTGCTGTAAGTAAATATTTCCCTGAAGTGGTTCCTACAAATTATGTGATTCCTCAGAAAGATCTTTACAGTTTCACAGCAAACTACGTAACTTTTAAGTTCAATTTTCCATAACTGTTGCTGCAGTTTATTTTAAAAATGTTACACTATTATCGTCTCACGACTCTCGACATGAACATGTGGACACGTCAATTGACGAGACCACCCAGAAAAGAACAATATTTTAACCAGTCATTTAGAGAGAAACGGTCAATAACTTCAGAAACACTGGTGGCGAGGCCTGGCCAGACATCGTTGACTAATTGCTTTTAGACACCATACAAAACGCGAAGCGATGGGTTATCTTATCCCACTTGATGTAATTTCATCGTGATAGGGGTGTTCGTTGGTTCGTTAGGAAATATTAATCCCTAGAGCCGACTACGAGGTACAATAAATATAAGGATGATCCGTTTTATCCCGGCAGACGTATGATATACGACGACCGAGAGCGACCACTATTAATAATTACGATCATTAAGACCCTTCTGTGGGCTAAACTAATCCTCCATCCAACACAAAAACTCATATGGACATAATTGAGGTTAAGCCTTTTAAATAATCCAAATGGAGGCCCACAACCCATATTTATATCCAAATATGGATAAAAAACGTATTATTTAATAGTTAGAGCAAATAATTTCCAAAGGCGCTGGCCCAAAAACACTTCTATTTTCTTTCTTCATTCACATATTCAGCCCGAAACTCAACGAACACATTTCACTCAATTTGCCAACTAAAAACCAGAACAATTTACAAGAGTAGCTGGAAAAAATATTGAAAGGGGTGAATATTAGGCAAACAATGCGCCTTCACTACTTCCCTACCACATTTCACCCCTCGCTGTGAGACGGCTTAACGTGCTAAGCATTCACATATTTTATTCATTAAAACGATACATTGGGCAGACGTGCTCGGACCATGGAATAATTTACAAAACATTGTCATTGGGGACAGCAGGAGCCCTTTTTATGGACGACATGGTCTCTCTATCAGATTTCTTTAGATTCTTTATGGAATTTTTGTTTTAAGGGACAAAAGATTTAATATAATATGGCCTTACGTGGGGTGTGTCAAGAATGTCGAAACCGCTCCGAAAGTGGATTATTACAATACGATATTATTCCAGATCACGCACGCCACACGCACAAAAGAAGCAACCCAAATGTAACATTGTCATGGCAGATGACACAGCAATTTGGAGTCCCACTCCAACTCCGAACGTGCTTTTAAGAAATAAAACAGCGTAGAATGTAATGGCATTCAGTACGAGCATTCCAGCTGATTATCCAAAACAATATTATATCTTACTCAAGTAAGAAGCAAAAAACTGAGCAATTAGTAAACAACACAATATGGAATCTATGAACGAGATAATATTATTATGACTTAGGAAATGAATAATCAAAGCAAAATATTAAAGACAATATGAGTCGTTTGCAGTCGAGTGATTTCCGACGTCATATCATGACTCATTATTTAGTAATTCGTGCTTGTAATGAATGACATGTTTTGCCTTAGTCTAAAAGACGTAGGGCCTTACCACAAAAAATAAACTACTGTACATCACTAGTTTAAAAACAAAAGTGTATGTGATTTGAAGTTTCTTTGGAGGTTAAACGCTGTTTAATATTTTTTGTGGTAACACGAGTAGGGTACCACAAAAAAATAAACTCCTGTTCAACACTTTTCTAAAGTCAACAACCGTCAAATCCTATACATTTTTGTCTTTACAAAATTTATGGGATTAGACGTTTGTTGTGAGATTAAACTATGTGTAACATTTTTTGCAGTAATACGGGTAATGATTCACTGACTAAGCAACGCTTAAAAGTATGATTATTTTACACACCTTGCGTAAGTCTCATTTACCACAACATTAATATTACGAATATTTATAACAGGAAGCCCTCAATACTGGTTTAATAATCAAAGGTCGATCTGTGGTTATGTGAATAGTGTTCTTGACCATTTATTAAATTACTGTCACTCTCTTACCCGCGAGCCTATCGCGACATGGTCCTAAGTCTACGACCAAGATGAACAATCCAACAGGAGAAACAATTCGAATCTTAATGATGCATCAACATAAACCAACATGTCAAAGTCCATATCAATTATCCACAAGAGTGACAGTCCTGACCTTCCTCAGGTCAGTGTAGCCAAGCATGACCATTATGCTGCCGAGATAGACAATCCGGCACAAATCACATACCAAAAAATTGGGGTTTTTTTCGAATCCATTTAATCCACTATTAAGACATCTACGGATTTCATTTTTTGAGTAAATGTTTATTGAGCATTTTATTCAGATTCTCACTGAAGGAAAACGCGATTGGATAAAAAAATCTCGATATAATTTAATTACGAAAATACCTCTAAATGGTTTAATTTTTTCGTGTTAGTCTGAAATCCTCACTAATTTAATTGCGGAATTGCATTCAAAATGTGGATATTATGTATTCGTAAACCCTCCTTGAAAATATTTTTGACAAAAATAGCGTAGTTTATTTTTAAACAATTTTATGTGGTTTGAAGTTTGAGTGGTGTGGTCTGAGTCAAGCGCATTGTTTATGCTTTTTATGTGGTAGTAATTAACGCTATCACGTTCGTTTAGATTCGTATTCCCGCTTTAAAATATCACCTTAAGGTGCTACGAAAAAAAAAATGGAGTTTTTTTCGAATCCATTTACTCCACCATGAAGTCATCTACAGATTTGATTTTTCGGTTAA
This sequence comes from Argyresthia goedartella, assembly GCA_949825045.1. NCBI lineage: Eukaryota > Metazoa > Arthropoda > Insecta > Lepidoptera > Argyresthiidae > Argyresthia > Argyresthia goedartella. The sequence goes on along the minus strand of OX463812.1, from coordinate 23,772,741 downwards.
CGTTTATTGTGTATTTGATTAAGATTCTCACTAAAGTAAAACGCGATTGGATAAAATTTTCTCGATAGAATTTAATTACGAAAATACCTCTAAATTGTTTTATTTTTTCCTGTAATTCTGAAATCCTAACTAATTTAATTGTGGAACTGCGTTCAAAATGTAGATATTATGTATTCGTAAAATCTCCTTAAAAAACTTTTTAACGAAATAGCGTAGTTTATTTTTAAACAACTTTTCTGTGGTTTAGCGCTACTTTATGACACTTTTTCCCGATTCCGTCCCTCTCACACTGCGGGTCTTTCCGCCTGGAGTAACGGGGACCTTTGCACGGGCGAGGTATCGCCTTAATAACGTGAGGTCAATTGTGAATGCGCAATTATGAACTCAAGTTGTATGCAACACCAAAAAAGTATTATACAATCTGCAGCAAAGACAAACAACTTTACATAAGAGAATACGCTTAAAAAGCAGTAGAATAAAGGCACTTGTATTTGAGTTTAATTTGTGGCAGCTGCCGATACATCCTCTCACATCATGATTGCTTTTAGATTTTAATCTAGATAACGATGGAGCAGGGTTACAACTGCGGTGGCAACTTGTTGATCGACCTCCTGGGAAATCACCCTCAGTTGTGGAATACTCCATGAGCGGCGATGAAGAAGAGTGGAACAAATAGGCAACTCAATGGACAAATACCGCTTCCGCGCTGCTGGGTTAACACAATCCACCCTTCGTGAAAGTTTCCGCACAATCGGCACATATATGGCTATCCACTTTCTCCTTACTCTTAGTGCAAAGCTACTTCGCTCTACTACTCGAAGAACAGAATATCAGAAGTGAATAAATAACTGGCACTTTTATCATTGCTTTCCTTGAGCTATATCTAATTAATAAAATAAAGTGCTATGACGTGGTCGAGATCTGGATTGAAGCATTCCAAGCTCTTTCAATCTAAAAAGCTGATTGATTCTAAAGGGCTCGGCTGTTCCCGGTCTGATTCCGGGAACAATCAACCAGCTTTTTCCATATTTAAAGGGCGACATTGTATTCAGTGAAGTGAAGAATGAGGATCGCCCGTGCGCGTGAGCAGACGGTAAAGATAACTTCTCTGATTACGTGACGTCGACCCTCGCCAGCCAGCTTTCATACACGCACTACCGGACCACATTTTGAGTTCATATTTAAGCCAAGCAGGTTAATAATGTAAGGTGGAAAGAATTCGTAGATATTACCTTGCATTGCACCGAATAGACAAGCCGTGTATTCACAAATCGCTTTTCATTAAAATGTGGTCAGGCTTTTATGGCTGAGTTACGAACCTCGTCGTCAGAATAGCGTAATGGAAAACCATTGTCAGTCCCATTAACGCTTGAAATCGAAGACAGTTTAATTTGAGGAGAGCACCTACGCGCCATCACGTCGGCTGTGTTAAAAGGCTCGTCTCGTTGCCCACGCACGCACGCGTTCCACTCAAGCGCATACTCCCATGTCGTATCAACAGATTTCTTTCTAGCAATTAAAGATCGTGTAATGTTATATCATTGTTAACATTGTTCAGGTTATAATGGAACACGCGCTTGTTAGTTGTATCTTTACGTAACCTGTTTTTACCTGTTACCAAATATATTTTTATATCAAAAATGTTTTAATCAATAAAATAAACAATGAAGTCAAAATGACATCTTAAGTTTTCTTCCGCATTATGGCAACAATAGTGTGTGTGGCCATCCATATGTAATTTGAGGCTTTAGGAAGCTGAACCGGCTACCTATGACAAACAAATTAACGAACCTTATATCGAAACTAAGTTTAAGTAGACTCAAGCACAGAATAACAGGTTAGTTACTCAAGTCAAGAGCCAGTAAAAGGGTTATTTTGGTAGACTCGAGTGCATCGCCTTAAGATAATGAGGATCATGTGCACTCATTAATAAATCTTACTATACATAACTCATGGGTACTAACACGCTTTCCTGACGGATCCTGATAAGATATGGGGTACAAACTATAAGATAGAGGCTCGGGAAAATACCGATGACGTTATCTTGGTTACCTACTTTAATACATATAAAATAAGGATAGCTTGTAGCATTAACAACTAATTCTTGTCATTAGTTCATGAATCCAGTCCGCCACACCTTCCTCATCATCATTATATCATCAATGAGCCTGAGGGAGACCGGGATCCACGAACAAGAAGTACCTACTACATTGTTTCAATTATCGCTAAAAATGACCTTTCCTCTATCTAGGTACTTAGTCACAACACACAATACAATTTTAGTGTCTAGGTAAGTTCTATTACGCGTGTCGTGAGTCATGAAATCATGATGACGATCAGTTTTATAAGAGTGTTGGACTGCTGACTATGATGTGAGCTAATTGAAGGCTAAGGTTATTGACTGAGTTTTGAAGAAAAAATCCGAAAACTCCATGTGGAATTATTATTAAACACAGTTTTTTACTGTGTTCAACTTTGTTTTAAGGAATGAATAGGCCTACAAAGTTACCAACCGATGTATTTAAACTAGGATAGGAACATAATAATATAGAGCCCAGCAAAGCTAACTTAGCACTGGGATCCCGCCCGCTGCTCTCACCCGCACCCCTCCCGCACAGGGGACCGATATGCGTACGAGTTTTCTTTCCTATTCCGCGCACACCAGGGTGCCGTCTTTGTAATCACGGCGCGAGGGAATGACAGAGAAACCTAACCATGGGATCGTGTTGTTTGGAGGTTTGTGTTCATGACATTTTAGGGATGCTTGGAAGGTTTCGTAAAAAACTTTAGTGGGTATTTTGGATGACTAATTATTTCCTTTAGGGTTCCGTGTAGGGAAAAAGGACCCCTTATAGGATCACTTCGTTGTCCGTCTGCCAAGACCCTTTTTCCCAGTAACGCGTGGAGGATACCGAGTTGAAATTAACATTGATTACTCAGATCTGTGGTCTCTTGAAGTTATGAAGAAAACAAACTTAGATGTCAACGCAATCAAAAGATACCGCCATTTGCGTCACAATGTTGGTGAATATGCTAGATTCTCGCAAGGGAATGCTTGATTCTCGCAAGGGAATGCTTGATTCTCGCAAGGGAATGCTTGATTCTCGCAAGGGAATGCTTGATTCTCACAAGGGAATGCTTGATTCTCACAAGGAAATCAAAATCTGTTGTAAATATTGCCTCCAGAATACGATACTCCCAATTTTCTCGTAAACGAGACACTTTAGAGTAAATTATCAAATGACATTTTTTGTTTGATTTGGGTCCTCTACCCACGGTATATCCACATTTATTGTGCGCGGAAGTATTGAAAAAATCCCATGAAATTGCAACTTGTGCGGGACCTTCGGTCCGCGAGTCTGACTTGCAAATAGACGTTTTTTTTTAGTGCGGCAATAGCACAGCTTTATGAAATACTACGCAAGAGGTCCCGGGTTCGATCCCCAGCTGGGGATAAAGAAAAAAACCAGGATCTTGGATGGATCTATGTATGTGACATCATTATTTCTGGTTCCCACGACGCATGGAATCCTAGTGTGGGGCCAGAAGCAATGTATGTGCCTGTATGTAAATTTATATGTTTATAGTAGTTATGGTTTTCTTACGTCATTTTTAAATAACTATAAGTGCATAAATTGCATGATGAATGTACCCTATAGGCAGGAAGTATCTTCCTGGAAAAGTTTAAAACCATTCTCCACAAACAGGGAAAAAAACAAATGGAGCTGAATATTATTAATATCATTTTTACAAGTATGAAGTATGAAGTTTCAGTAATTTTAATTAAAAATGCAAAAATAGAAATATCCCTAGACAGCTTACTTATTATTATTAGAATCTAACCGGAAATCATCTAAAAATACAGGATTCTATATAGCAATGACAAGCAATGTTATCCCACCATTGTTAGATTGTTTTCAAAGCTGTTATCTATCTTGGTGAAGATTTAAAACTGTTGTGACTATTCAAGATAACTGACCTTGGTGGTATAAGCAGGGGGGTCTCACTCAGCGGTTTAGGTATGTTTGGCTGGCCGACCCCGAGTTCGGGAGTTCGGGATTTCACTTATTATTTCACTTCACGCATTGCGAGATGTCAGAGTAAAAGAAGCTCTCAGGCGAAGTGAAGCTGCGCAATCTAGCCTGCACGGCGGGGTAACCGATTCTGTAGGTGTTTGGCGATTATTGAATGTAGCGCAGGTGCGAGCTACATTTAGAGTAATTGAGTATTCATTTAAGTGTCTTTGAGGAGTGTTCTTTCTATACAAAGTACTATTAAGCACACTATATATTAATAGCACACCATGCCTACCCTTCCTAATTCAATTACCTGCAGACGCTAACATGCTTAAATTCCGCCAGATCAAGTACCTCTGCAATTGATTGGTTAACATTCAAAAGTACAGACCTAACAACGACCTTGGGACCCAGTGCTGTCGGTGTCAGGCTTCTGGCCACTCGTCCAAAAATTGCAACATGCCACCACTTTGCGTTAAATGGACTATACCTCATACCTCCAAGGACTGCACAAAGAAAGATCGCTCTGAAGCTGCACTTTGTTGCAACTGCAACGAATCACATCCTGCTAACTACCACCAATACCCTTCAAGGCTTAAGTATGTTGGATCCCTCCGGAAGAAGCGCGTCGAGCAACACGAAGCAAATCAAGTCCTATCATTGAAAACCCGACAGAAAACTAGGCTTGCCGACGGAAGAATGTGGTCCTCCTCGTTCCCTGGTTCTGGTGACCACCATCGTGCTGCACCTCCTGGCAAAGACCAAACGCCTAGACTACAGCCTAAAATATTTAAGGCCACAGGCTCATCACAGGATGAAGCAACTAGTGAGATGTTACACATTCTGACTGTTCTAAGGACAATCAAGAAAGAATTCATTTTACACAATTCCATGATGGATAAGGTCATTTTAATTTAAATCACCTAGGGCAGCACGTCTAATGAACTTCGCTTTCTCTCATGGAAAGCTGATAGTGTACGAACAAAAAAGGGCGAACTCGTTGATTTAGCGTTGAGTGATCTATCTGTCGATGTCATTGGATTATGTGAAACCAAACTTACCAGTAATATTCCATTTGAAATACCTGGTTTTAAGTGTTACCGCCAGGATAAACACAATAGTGGCCATGGCCAGGGAGTCGCTTTGTCTATAAAAAATAACCTCGATCATGATCCTTTATTATTGCCTGCCACACTTCAATTAGAAGCAGTTGGCATTGAAATAATCTTACCAGGGAAAAAATACACCGTGATCTCTTGAAAAAATGGATTAGGGATAAAAATCGCCTGCGCAGGCAAGACCAGCCCCAGACTGATTATGACCTAAAAAGAGTTATTCCCACAGAAGTTAACGCACTCAACCGACTTATTCCACAGGGTTTTAAACAGCACAACAATAAAACATGGAACGAGAAATTAGCCAAGGTAGACAATCCCAATCATACCTATGGCGCCTTGCCAAACAACTTCGCCTTAAGTCAACCACCACTCCGTCACTTAAAATGAAAGATGGTAAGCTCACTTCTAGCACTCGCGAAAATTGCGAGACACTTGCCGATGCCTTCTATGATAATATGTGCCTCACAATCAACTGGCAAAGCAGCTCACAAATTGAGGATGAAGTTTCTGAATCCATATGTTCCTTAGATACTGTTAACAGCAGTTATACAGGTAGGTTAACGCGCCCTAAGGAAGTATGGAGTCACCTTAAAATTTTTAAAAGGCGTAAAGCCCCAGGCTTCGATAACATCCATAATGCGCTGCTTAAGAACCTGTCTCAAAAATCGGTTGTTTTACTCACAAAAATATTTAACTCCTGCCTGTTGCTCTCTCACTATCCTACCATCTGCAGACCAGACCATCTACAGACCAATTAGCCTGCTGTCATCCATCGGTAAGCTGTTTGAATCAGTTATTTATACGTGACTATTACAGGCCACTGAACACTTACTGATTGATGAACAATTTGGTTTTAGGCGTCAACATTCCACTACCCAACAACTAGCAAAGTGTCTGAGCACATAGCTCACAACCTTAACCTTGGTAAATCAACAAGGATGTTTCTGCTCCACATCGAAAAAGCGTTCGACATGGTGTGGCATGCAGGTCTTTTGCACAATATGATAAAGAAAAGAGTGGTCTACCGATGTCTTTAGTTACACTCACTAAATCTTACCTTAGTTCCCGTGAACTTAGCGTACACATTGTTGAAATTTCCTCCTCTTCTCGAATAATCCCCGCTGGTGTTCCACAGGGTTCTATCCTCGGGACCTTAATTATTCTTACAGTATATAAATGATATGCCCATCCAGTCACATACCAGTCTCGCGTGCTATACAGAGGACTCTGCATCTTACATCCTCCGAGGATGTGGATCTAGTAGTGGACCGCTTTCAACTATCTTTAGATTTATTATTCTCCTTTTTTACTCAATGGAAACTTAAATAAAATTAAACAAAAACTGAGGCTATTGGGTTTTATCCGTAAAAGATTATTACCTCTAGATTCTTAGAGATATTGATCTTTAAGAATCTATGAGGTAATTATCTTTTGTTTTGTTAAAGTTTTTTGTAGGCGCATCAGCTTGGTAAAAACAAATTGTTTACTTTAGTATAAATTGTTTAACTAGCCATGCAATTGTTAAGTTATGTCAATTGTTATTTAACTTCACTTAAATAAATTAACTTTGAAAAACAAACAAACAAAAAACTGTTAAGTATTCTGTGGTATGAGTTATCTTGAGTTAATAAGACTGATTGCTTTCCCTAACTCAGTTTGATATAGAACAATTAGGTACTAATTTAGTAGAATTCCTGAAATTTAACCAACCAAATATAATATTGCTTTTTAATGGTTAACTGTTGGCACCCGAAAGCAAAATTAGCTATGACAACTTGTTAACCTGCTGTGTTAACAAACCTAAAAATGAACTTTTTTGACAGACTTCACCTATACTAGAGCCTGAAGATTTTATTGTGGGCATTAGGGGCAATAACATAAAATTTTCCTTAATTTTTATGTCATTATTTTTTCTTTTCCAGCCAGCAGAGAAGTGGAACAGTTAAACTCATTTCAGCCAATCACATGCTGCTATTTTGAATTAATCTTCGAATCACCTGTTGCATTTGACCACTCTTTGTTAAGATAGATGTAATGAAATTCCTGTATTTTTATTCATCAAGCATATGTAAAGTGTGTTAGTAAACACAACTCCACCATCATTGTAATAACTATTGTCTCACTCAAGTTGTGTGTGCAATCTAATGTAATCTAAAAATCTGTGGGAGTTTCATCCTTCTTCTTCTCATACCGTGGTCCAAAGTAGAGAAGAGACAAAAATTTACATTTCCTATGCATGTTTTCAGAAACTTAAATTTTTATTTGAATTTATTGAATGTTGCGAGTAAGTAATTATTCATTATTTCTTAAGTAAAGCATACCTACCTCCCTATCTCTTTTTGAAATATCCCTTACAATTTTCTTAGACAACAGTAACCTAATAATGAGTCTAAACAGGGAGTATGTTGCTAGATTGTTTTTGACATGTTGTAACTGTGGTACTTATGTGTGTAATACATAGCATTCATAAATAAAATGATGACCTCAATCTGTTTCACATCACCTCAAAGGCTCCACCGCCAACAGTAGATTATGTGGGGGATCCACCACAAGTACTCATTCATGGGTAGTGAGTTTAGTGTGATACAGGTCCAGCCAGGTTTCTTGGCCTGGAGCGAGATCTCACCTCTCTCTCGGTCAGAGTGTCGATAAGGGGGTGGAAGCCCCCACAATGTATAAATCCCTAGTACCCGTGCGGCATTCAGAGGGCAGAAAATTTGCGCGGGCTGTAATAGACAAGACTTCGTGTGAAATTAAATAAAGCCACTCACCGGCCAGCGTGAATCTGTCCATATAGTTGATCAGGTTGATGAAGCATAGCACTGCGACAGTCATGTACTCGGGCAGAGTCACGTCACTCAGGCTGTCCCGGCGGCGCCGCGGTGCCTTGCCCTGCAGCAGCGTGCGCGCAGAGTCATTGTCGCCGCTGTTCAGCACCAGCTGCTGGTTCGAAGTGTTAGGCGTTATCCCACTTGGGTCTGAAGGATCCATCGCCACTACGTTGCTGCTACAATGCACTAAAAACTGCTAAAATTCGCTCAACTTCCAATAGGATATACACGACACTAAATGTCTACGGAAAAGATGATTCACGAACCGACAAGTAAATGCAACTAATGTAGTTGAGGGAACTGAGGAACTAATTTAAACTAAATAATACGGTAATATGAAAAACCATTAAAATGGATTCGAGTCTCGCACGTCTCAACTCGCCAACTTTCATGACGTGAATATTTTTTTGACAACTAAGCAAGCAACCAACCGACCGGTCGAGCGATACGAGCGACGTTTCTACAGTGCTGCCACAGAGTACATTATTAGTCACTGCTGCCAACTGAGCAAAAAAGTATATTATGCTGATTCTCCATGCATCCTGTAAAACCGATAATTTTCGATAAGTCTAAAGCTCTAAATACATGAACGCAGATATTCCCGCCTGATTTGATTTTAACAACTGTCATTTCAACTGTATTGTATCTGCCTGCCATGCCATCTATCAAATTCAAGCAATTATTGTTAGTGTTATCTTCCTGAAAATCGCATTATTTGCAGTATTAGAGTAATAACTTAATTCTACTACGCTCGAAATGTGGAACGGTACGTTTAACCGACCTAAAAACCAATTATTAGATAGTTGTTAGTATGTACATGACACTAAATATACATTAAAAATATGTTGCAGATCAATCTACTGCCGGCGGAGGGTTCTTCAACTCACCAAACAAATTTGGCAATGCAAATACACCAAGTCAGCCTCAAAAAGGGGTGGGTATAGCCTCTCATCATAAAGCGCAGCAAGAATTGTTCTTTCCACGCTCTATGATGCCTTAGTTATATAAAATATTCGCGCAACTCCTAACCTATACGCGTCTCTCCACTTCAGTGCCACTTCACTAAATTATGTTAATTCACAGGGCCGAAGGGCATCACGCACGGCGCCCATCGTTATTAGACAAGCTCTTCACTGTGGAGATGAAGGGATGAAGATTTGGGGCACCGATATTCAAATAATTTCAGTTGTTGCCCGTGTTCGGAACATACGCATGCAAAGTACCAAGATAACATACACAATTCAAGACATTACCGGCAGAATGAAAGCAGTGCTTTGGTTAGAGTCTGATGAAAATATGGAGGATGATGTAAGTTTAGCTTCATTAGTTTATGCTATCTAAACTTCAAATAGAAAAGTATTTATTGCTTCAAGCTGTAAATGCAAATGTACTCAGGCAAAAACAACACCCAAATAGATTTAAGGGGTTGGGTTTTATATCATTCCCCCTGAATTGTAATGAGGTGTTTAATGGGTAGCTGATAGTCACTTCTCTTAACCTGTCTATAGTGGGCGCCATTTTGGATTTCTTCACCACACTGCAAGCCAATTTGGGACAATTCACTGACAGGCGCTTTTGAGTGCCGATTTTCAGATTATAATGAAATTCTCTAATTCTAGGGTTGGAGTGTAGATAAGGGGGCGCCAAGGAAAAGGAAAAAGTGGGGGCTTCCGCCCCCTTATCGACACTCTGACCGTATTCCTATATACTCCTTTACCTTTTCTAACAATTGCACCTGATTCCAATTTGCTTTCAGCTAATATTTTTTGTTCAATATCTGGTACCCTAAATTATACTTGAATTACTGAAATATTTTAAAAATAAAGCAATATTTGGCCTTAAAGTTTAGTTTTAATTATGCTTTATCATGTCTAAAACTGTAATAAACTTAAACAAAGGTTATCTTCATATATTTATTTATCATAAAACTACTTTTTAAAATTGTACAAAGGCTGCACTGTTGGACTGAGTAGGTTGGTGTAAAATGACCGAAGCGCATCATAATTATTGTTTCATTATCTAGCCTGTTCCTTCATGTGCATTTTGACATATGGTAGAAAGAGATCGGAACAAGATGAACACAGCAATGAGTGCGAAATAGCACCTACTCATTTCCACCGCCATGTTCCTGGGCAAAAAATTTGCTGCAATACAAATTGATGCGAGCAAATTCAGCAAGCAAAAATATAATAAAGATAAGTCAACCTCGTATAGTCCCAGAAAACTGTATTGCTTGTTAAAGATCACTTCATGTCAGAATCCTAAAGTTAGGTTAGGTTACAACATAGTGAACAACCCAGAGCGAAACACAGCGGAGTGAAGTGAAGCAACCCCATGTAGTCGCACAAAACCCAGTTGGTTGTTATAGGTCACTTCCTGTCTGAATCCTGAAGTTAGGTTAGGTTAGGCTACAATGTAGCGAACAACCCGGAGCCGATAAAAGCGGAGCCGAGTAAGGCGACCCCATATAGTCGGGACTCATGATTGGTACACTCTCAAAGGGTTGAATTCCAACTGCGGGTTAAGAGGTTTTTTAAAGTCAATTATAACAATTTAACTCTTTCGCGGACGATGACCGATTGTCAAGTATTACGTTTTGGACACACACAAACCGAAGGAGCGAGTGAGAAGGAAGAGATAATTTGTCTATGTGTGCGAAAATGGTCTAATATGACACTATCCAACCTGTGGAAGTACCTACATGGACACAAAGAGCAGGGCTACCTATAACTGCAATGGAAATGCGAATTCTATAGAGTTTCCAAGAGGAACGAATTCTATGGAATCCGCGTCTCTATGACTTCTTCATTGACGTATTCTTGGGAATTCGCTGACCGCTATAGTGTTAAAAAACTTTATATAAGCTCTGTGGTCTAATAGGTTTCATGCTTGCTTCTCGCACAGGAGTTGGTGGTTTGATTCCTGACCACCAATGAGACAGTTAATTTATCTTAAGTACATTACAGACATTCTAATGGTGATGGAAAACATTGTGAGGAAACCTTCAATACTCCATAGCTGCGGCTAGCTCCCTGTCATGCGAAATGGAGTATTGAATAACTGGCTCAAAATGGGGACAATTGTGCCTCTGCCACCCCGTATGGGAAAAAGCGTGACGCATTGTTAATGTTAAAAAACTTTGAGTGACTTGCATAAAGTGCTTCTGGAGAGAAGGTACCTATTGTAAGAAACAAACAGGATCCATTTTTTGAATTGATTTAAATTTGTCTACATAGTGTGATAATAAATTATTTTTAAATGATATAATGGTCTGCATTTTCCTAACAAATTATGCAACATACCCTCAAAATGTTGTTACATTTTGAGGTTATGTTTCGAAACAAGTTCACAAACTTAAAAAATAAAATCTCAGAAACAATACATTTCTTACTTGGTGGGACATCACCCCTGCCCACAAATTAAGCGGAAAGGATTCAAAACCTTTTACCGATTTAACATGTTTTAACTCTTTTCCAGGACAAATCCACACCAAAAGTACAAGTCAATGACTTCATACAAATATTTGGAAATGTGAAAACAAATAGAGGAAAGAAGGTGATCATGGCTTTCAAGATCATGCCAGTTACAGACGTCAATGCTATTACATTCCACTACCTCCAGTGTATCAATAACAAAGTGAAAATGGAGGCAGATTCCAAAAAGGTAAAGTAATTAAGCTTCTTACAAAGATAATAATTAACATATCGTAACGTAACAAACGTATGTAACACCTTGGCTTACACATTGACAGGAGAAAACAGTCAACAACAACACATTCGCTGGAGGTCTACCAGCTAATTCTATGGTGGGCGTCGGAGACACTAACGGAGCCTCGGTGAACGGTCTGAACCAGCGGCAGATGATGGTGTTTAACCTCATCCGAGCATCGTCTCTGGAGCAGGGCATTAGCAAGCAGGATTTGTACGCTGGCTTGAAGGATCGGATGGCACAGCCTGAGTTTGAGTAAGTAAATCTTCTTTTTCATCAGAGGGTTGTAATACTTGCACATGGACCACTTAAGCGTGGCAGGGAGATATGTATATGTCACCGCAAGATTGTGAAAATCGTTAGTATTGTTATAATCTAATGTGTCAGTTTGTAAACTTTCGATGTTCTATGTCCATAGAGTTGAAAAACCGGTCAAGTGTGAGTCGGACTTGCGCACGAAGGGTTGCGTACCATCATCACACATTGGTAGGGATGGGGTGGAGTAAATAGTTAGTTTGGATTTTCAAAGCAAATTGTTTTTTACAAAGTTATTGGTGCGGTTACTTTCATACTCCATGTACGTAACCAGGTGCATTTATAAGTTTGTATGTGGTTTACAGTTAAATAATAAACCTTGGCAATCCCGGATAGGTTTTCCTAAATTTTTTGGCTTAAGTTCTATATTCTGTATTAATTTTTCATAATTTTAGACTGAAGAGAGATAAGATAATTGGCTTAAGTTCTATATTCTGTATTTATTTTTCATAATTTTAGACTGAAGAGAGATAAGATAATGGTAATTTTTTTATCATAACTTGAATTTTTTAATCATAGATTTTGAACCTAATAAGAAATAAGAAAGTTAATCAATCGTCTGTTGATTGCCTCACAGCTGAGTGGTTCCTGAGAAAAGTGCCTGTGACAGACGGACGGACGGACACGCGAGTGATCCAATAAAGTTTCCTTTTTACCTTTTGAGGTATGGAACCCTAAAAACCAACAGGACTAAAATAAAGAACATCATAGTAGTTTCAGATCAATCAATATATTTAGCCAATACACAATATCAATAACCAATAACTGCATTATGTTACGCACATAGGAACGGTAATTAATTAATTAAAATAGATGTGAACAAAATTAAAATATTCCTAGTATAGTTTAATATAATCGTATAGATAATTTTTCGGCAATCTTCCCTGAGATTTTGCTGTATTATAGCCATCTGTTAATTTTATGGCACTTGATTTCGACATTTCCAACTTCTCACATCGGTGAATATATAGAACGTGTATGATGATAGGATTCTAGGTTATTCCTACGGAATGGACGTGAGGAACAGTCCTCCGGCCCAAATGTTGATCTTCTGAACTAATTGATTTCCGGTACCACGAATCTCACAACGACAGCCGTCGTTAACCAACTGACAACATTATTGCGCACGAGAGAAAAGGACAGAGATAAAAATTGTTTGCTAACCCAATGTAACTCAGTAAAGGTCATATTGTTTACATTCTTTATCTCCACAAAGTGGCATTACTTTAGGTGGGTATTGACCCGGGCAAATTTGCTAGATAGGTACCCCACATCGAAGATTTAGACAGTTTAATTTAAAAAACAGAATTCCTTGTATGAATTTTTGACTTTGCATTCATACACTATTAATAACATACGTCGATTTAAGTAATTTACAATATATTCCGCACATTTTGCATGCTTGGGGGGCGACGGTTTCAGCTCTGTTTCCCTCAGTTTAAGCACAGATACTATAATACAGATGGACAACGTAGAACAAAAAATGTCACCGGCGGCGTAAACAGAGATGCTACGGAAGCATCTTTAGTTCGAGGCCTATATCGCTAGGTGCAGCACCATCGCAATATTGCAAATACCACGAGATGGCGCTAGGAACTTTAATTACCTACTGCGGATGCCACGAGATGGCGATAGTGCAGCTGGTTCCTTTCTTGTCAAGTCAATGTCAAAAGGTATTGCTCTGTAGGTATTGCTTATTAGATACTACCTACCTAAAATGTACAATCAGTCAACTCTATTTTATGCAAACTCCAAATCCAAAGACCAACTTACTCTAATACTCAATGGCTGACTATGTAGTGGATTTGGATTTATGTGCTCTTCGTTTACCTACCTACTAGTTTCCTTCATCTTTTTCGACTTCTGCCTACGACCTGGACCCTTTAGAAAAGACGATGGCTTCCGAATACCGGACACCGAATCTCAGCATCAGTATTCGACTTGGAAGAGTTGAAATAGAACTTTTTTGTTTGTGCCGGACCACACGCCGCGGCGTTGCCATACTTCTCTGTTCATTCATGGATGGCTTGTAATTATAATTAAATAGAGAAGGCTGAGCGTGAGCAGCGTCATGCTTGTCAATCGCATCGATTCGAAACAGTGTTTCCAACTCCGAAAATTCCATGTCGCTAGCCACGCCACGAAATTACGCTAGATGATTCATTCAACCAAATTTATGGCTTTTGAAGAAATTATTAATCAGAACATCGCTTTTAAACAGCAAATTCGAATTATAAGTACCTATAATACAGCTCGTGTCAAATAATCGTGTTGTGATTGGTAAATTTTTTCAAAAGCGTTTGATATTCCTAGATGTCAGAATCACATGTAAAGGCCACAGTTCTAAAAGCTAATTCCCTGTAATAGCTATCGTTGAGGTAGGGTCCAGTAATTTTTGAATACGACTGTAATCAACCCTAAAAATGTATGAATAATTTGCAAATATAAAATAAAAATGTAAGAATATTGCACAAAATAATGCTAACAGACAAATAAAAATGGAAAATACATGCAAACAGGCATTTAATGGATGTAAATCCATTTTTTTTTGTCTAGGACTTAAGCAATAATCGCCATTTCTAGCGACAGTCGCTAAATGGCGGCCTAATCAACGCGGCTACGTTGTCAGATTTCAGAAGACGGCTAGGACTGCGCAAATTCTCTTCTCTGATGCAGCAAGCTCACTACAACCTCAGGGGTCATCCAAGTATTACGTAAGCACCAAGATGTGGTTGGGGGAGGATCATTACTCAGCATATTTTAATGTAAGGGGGGCCGGGGGAGTTTGGATGGTGATTACGTCAGCAATATATTACTTCATTTTTTGTTTGAGTAAAAAAAATTTATAAAAATATCGTTTAAATGTTAATAATAAAAATATAAACGATACGACGTTAATAATTTGTCTTTCGCAAATGATGTGTGTGGTGTATATGAATAGAAGAAACAAAACTACTAAAATTATGCTTACGTAATACTTGAATGATCCCTCGAAAGTTCGCCTCCTCATCGCCCGTACAAGCAGACTCTTGACCAGTTTTAAACCCTTTTACCAAGCTATAAGGTTGAAAATCGCGGGCCTTCGGACAAAAACCCTGCAGATTCTATTTGCGTCAGCTTGCAGGCAGCACAGATACTATAACACTATACAGCAGCAACCTCTTCTGCCGTGCGCCGTGTGCCGTGTGCCTTGTGGCAGACCATTCAAACCACGTAACTATATAGGTAGGTATAATATGAAAGAAAAATAGACAAAGTAGGTAGGTAGCTACTATTATATTACCACATATACTAATATTGTACTCATATTAAACTATATGAGTATGAAAAACAAACACGTATAAAAAGCTTTTATTTATGTATTTACGTATGTATATAATTACTTAATTACTAGAACACAGAAGTATTAGTACTAGTGGTTCTTTCAGCGCTATAGTCTGTAATAAAACGATCTAACATAGTTAATGACGTCACGCGAACACTGAGGTAATTTAAACATTAAGGACCATACCACAAAAAAATGAACTACTGTTCAACACTTGTTTAAAAACAAAAACGTATGGGATTCTACGTTTGTTTTGAGGTTAAACGCTGTTTAA
This sequence comes from Argyresthia goedartella, assembly GCA_949825045.1. Lineage (NCBI taxonomy): Eukaryota > Metazoa > Arthropoda > Insecta > Lepidoptera > Argyresthiidae > Argyresthia > Argyresthia goedartella. The sequence continues at coordinate 23,757,154 of OX463812.1, read as the reverse complement.
CATTTTTTGTGGTAACACGGTTAAAGTCGAGCGCGATGTTTTGTGTCCGTGATCCTAGCCAGAATTAATACTAATATCACTATCTGCATCATCATCATCATGATCATCGCTGACATGAATTATTAAAGAGTCTGAGACTGTGTCAATCAAATCGTCAAGATTGCACATCTTATTTCCATCTTTGATTGCATGGCTGATATATTCTTGCCTTTTATCAGGAGTAGAGATGTAAGGTCCGTATTAAACCGATTGTTTAAATACCAACTATAAACATTTAACCGCACATGTGCGGGTAACCCGTTTTGATCGAGGGTTTGGGTTTAATGCATCTTTTATCGCAACTACTTGAGTTACATTTCTATTTGCATTGTTAGTTCCTCGTGGATTGCTAAAGAGTTCTATAGACGGATTTCCCGATGATAGTTACTATAGGAATAAAAATTATCGATTTAAATAATCATAAGGGTTCTGAAACCTAAATTGTTCCGCGGTTTGGAAATAATTTCTAAGTATATACATACATAAATAATTAACCAATTTAACTGCACAAAAGGCACAGTAACGAGCATTTAATCGTGCACTTTTGGGTTTAACGATTAATTTGTAACTCTAATCAGGAGTAACATTATTTATACATCGAAACGTCATATTAGCCAGAAAGTGTGAAATCGAAATATTTTGTGTGTCGTGAGTGGTAAATGTGACCAAAAAGCCAGATATGTGTGTCACATTTATATGAAGGCTTGTGTTTAAAGGACCTATTTTACTACCAATAAATTCAAAATGACCGCCAGAATGGATCAATGATCACCCAATTGTGTTTCACGAAATACTGTAGAAATTAAGCTATTTTTATTTTATGTTTTGTGTGCTTAAGTTTATGTTTTAAGTAATTTTTCTTGTTCTTATATGTTCAACCTAATACGAAGGATAAAGGGTTCTTCGCTTCGCTCACCCCCTTTACCCTTCACCTAAGCTACCGCAGTATTTTTCCCTGATATTTGCTGCCACTTTTGGTGATCATTTATACATTTTGGTGCGAAAAAATCATTTTGGTTTTAAATTGTAGCCATTTATATCTAACAACACACAAAACATGTGCATAATCAGAAATTATCAGAATCTGTATAATATATATAGATCATACTTTCTGGCTAGGATCACGGACAATAGGCGACATTGGTCATTGTTGTTGAATGTATCCACTATCCACAAACTAAATAGAGTAGAGAGTGTATCTGTCACAGGCAGGCGTCTGTGTGTAATATGTATGTATCTGTGGTTCGTTATTAGGGGTGCTAGCGATCACATATACAGCGATGCAGGCGCACTTTCACAGTTGCAAAGTCCCGCCATCTATGGGATAAGAAGAGTAACTAATCTGCTTGAAATGAGCGTCCTGTGGTGCCATCTAGACTGAAACCATAGCGATAAACTACAATCGTTACTGCTAGCGCCATCTCTGTATTACGAAGGGTTACTAATTCTAAGCTCTAAGGGACTAGCACCCACTGGTTTAAGTCAGCCGAATTTAGGGCTAGAGACTATGTATATTTATTAATATACATAGTCTCTATATCCATCGAGTAAATTGAAAACAATAGTTTCTAGCCATTTGGTGGTTAAAAATGGAAGACGCGGCGAGTGACAATTTTGTCACCGGGGCCGAATGCGAGTGCGACGACAAAAAGGTCACCCAGTTGTCACGCGTAGTTAGCATGCGCGCATATCCACAGACTAAAGGTGATACGAAAAAAGGGTTATTTTAGAATCCATTAACTCCATTATAAAGTCATCTACAGATTTGATTTTTGGGTTAGCTTTTATTGACTATTTGATTATGAATCTCACTGAAGCAAAGCGCGATTGGCTGAAATTTTCTCGATATAATTTAATTACGAAAATACCTCCAAATTGTTTTACATTTTCCCGTAATTCTGAAATCCTAACAAATTTCATTGCGGAACTGGATTCAAAATGTGGATATTATGTATTCGTAAACAATTTTTAAACAAAATAGCGTAGTTAATTTTTTAACAATTTTTAAGTGGTTTGGCCCTACTTTATTTTAGTTTGAGTCGCGCGCATTATTTGCGCTCTCTTTTCTTTCATATGTGGAAGTGTGAAACATATCAAACTAGTAACGAATTTGGCACATTATTAATTTGGGGGAGGAGTTGTGCTATTTTAACTTTATTAATTTGTTTGGCATTGTACATTAATTGCAAAAAAATAATTAGCGAGCTTATCTTATTGCAGTTGGAAAACCATTCAGACATTATTCATAATACTCAGTCCATATGTATTCTTAATAAGGGACACATGATAACAAAGATATAGCTCGCAGCATCAAATAAGAATCCTACATGATTGTTATCATGAATGAGTTTTAATCGTTTCTATATGCTTGTTTTCCAGGAACATTCTGGAGTGGATGTGCGGGGAAGGCCATATTTACTCAACAATAGATGAAGAGCACTTCCGGGCAACTGATGCGTTTTAATTCTATTTAAGTGTCGTATCAAGACAACAACCATAATATTAATCTCACAGTACTACCTATATGACAAACAGGTTTTGTTCTTAAGTTTGTACCAGAATACAAAAAAGATTCCATGTTAATTAATGTTGAAATTAGTTATATATATGTAAGTGTATCAAATAAAAGTATACTTTGCTATAAAATAATTTATTTCTAAGGTGTTAAGTTAAATTAGTCAGTTTAAAAAAACCGGCCAAGTGCAAATGCGAACTCCCGCACGAAGGTTTTCGTCCCACTCCCAATATTTTTTCTATAATATTTAAGTTAAGACCAACAATATTACTTATTTTTACTTTCGAATTGAACGAAGTGAAAATTACCTTTTGTAATCGTAAAAAATACAGGTTGAGATTTTGATGGGGATAATTTCTCTATCGTTAGCCCGAAAAAGTGAAAAAAAAAGTGTATGTATGTGTGTGTGCGTGTGTATGCATGTATGGATGGCTGCTTTCCGTTGTCAGCTCTAGAGCCTAAACCACTGTACCGGATTGGATGAAATTTTGTATTGGTGGTTATTTTGTAAATATCTAGGACTTTTTTTGTCTTGGATAACTTGATTATTTAAGGTACCTGTCGTACAAATCAAACACATTAATTGATTTTATTCAAACACGGGACTAACGATTTTTTTAAATTTCTCGTCATAGTATCTCTTAATGTCATCTATAACATGGCATACTCGGTTATTACCGCAAAACTCTAAAAATGCTAGCTCCCATACAATATGCACACAGTGCCATATATCCCGTACATTAGGCGGCCGCCGGGGCGGGCGGAATAAGCAAATAGTGCGGGGCAAGGTGAAAGTAGAAGGGAGTTGTTTTGTGTGGTGGGGTGGTTGTTAGGGACATCATTCTGAACAACTTTTAGTATGGGGCCGAATTGATGAGAGCAACTTAATTTTCAACTCAAGTGAGCGCTAGGCCCGAAATATACTGAGATAAGAAAAATAAAGTTGCTCTGATCACGTCGGTTCCATAGTAAAAGTTGTTCAGAATGATGTCCCTAAGAACCACCTTTCGGCTTGTAACTCCCTGTCTGTTAGACCCTGTATATTTTATCTTAGAACTTCTTAAAACGTCTCCTAAACGCCGGCACACGAATATCCACAAACTATTACATATTTAAATAACAGCACCGAATGCATCATGCGAAAAAGTTAGTACGTAGCGTGCACAATTTGTTTTTATTGTATCAACAGTTTTGAAGTTAGGAGGGGGGGCGGGGTTCTGTGTCTTTTTCTTAAAATACTTTTAAGAACAAAGACAGATAAATTTTTGAAAATATTGGCTTATTCTAAGTTGGTATTCGTATTTATAATAAAATAATGAAAACTAAGCATTGACGTCATGACCTAATTTGGGGTAGCGCTGATAAATGATAATTGTAGTGGTTGGTCTACCTTAACTCCTCCCCCCTTAAGATCGAAATTATCTGAAGCCGACAGAGTTGGTTTCGGAAAATTTCGTCCTATACAATCCTGAATTTAAAAAATACAAAAACAACAAATGAAAACATACAATAAAATAGTCCAAACACTGATATTTTTCACAACATAGATAAAATCGGCCGAAATAGTTTCACTAACACTGAATTTAGCACTGGTAATATAGTCTTTGATGTCGCTGAAGTCCACGTTTTGTAGGTCCAGTTGCTTTTCCTCTTGTCTGATGGGATGTCGCAGCTCTGGTAGTTGTACCAACGGTAGCTGCATACTGGTCGAGGTGTTTGTGGGTGTTGAAATGAATACCTCTCCGACTTCGGTGTTACAGTGGCTCCTTGGTTGTAGAAAGAAGGTCCCTTGTACAGTTTGTCTGTACACTTCTTCGTTGCAGTGTTCTGTAATTATCAATTCATTTTCAGAGTATATCAGCCAGAAGTTTTCGGTGATCCCTTGTATTTTCTCCTTCTCTAAGTGTATGATGTGTTGATGACACCTGGTGCAGTTCTCCTTCAGCATCATGATCTGTTCTATGCAGGTTTCTGTAGAGTACCTATGGTACGACGTCATCGCTCGAACACAGGAACTTGTTGTCCTCGATCTCGTCGCATAGGTTTACTATGGGCCTGTATTTCAACCTATTCACCATAAGGTAAGGGTGTTCAGGGATAATGGTAGTGGTTTTCAGGGTTTTAGGATTATAGACAGGGATAGGAATAATTTTATAATATGTATACGTGTTTGCTTCTATCAATGGAACTTCTAATACGAAAACTAATCTATTATTATTAATATAAGATTTAAGAATAATACTATGTTCTATTTTAACTAAATTCGCCTTAGTTACTGGGTAAATTAAATGAGCATGTTTCTCTACTTCTAAAAGTATGTGGATAAGTTCTGTGGTATTAATTATAGACTGGTGTAGAACATGTAATTTGCTGAAAGCTATGGCTGTCTCAGTTTCCTGAATGAAGTCGTAGATAGTGTGAAAGTTATTCGAAATTTGAAACAGGCTATTCATAAGAGATAAAACATTATCTTTTTTAGATTCTCTTTCTAAAAATGATTCTATTTCTACAGTTGTATTACTCAAAATGTTAACGTTCATGTTGATCTTTTGCGATATATTAGCGAATTTATCTAGGGCATTTACCATTAATGACACTTTGCGTTCTACTGAATGTTCTGCATTTTTAAGATGGCTTATCTCTAAATCATAACGTACTGCATCTGTTTCATCTAAATTTCCTGAAATAGACTTAACTAATGAACCTAAAGGGCTAAATAATGCACGTTTAAATCTAGAAAAGGGTAAAATCTGAATTATCCTATCTCTTATTATCGATTCTAATGATTCTATTTGTCTACACCAACTACCTAGTTGATTTTTAAATTCGCTATCATTTGAAATTGTTACATTTAATTGATTATACTGTTGAAAATTAGCATCAACTTGGCTTAACAATAATTCTAAATCTAATGTCTTAAAAATGGTCCACGAGTTAATCCTCATCACTGCCATCCCAAGTTTGATCGGAGCTATTCCCGGATTTGTCTCCAGACTTTGAAGTTCCAGGCTGTGGATCGAGCCGATCAGTACCAGAAGTACCTGGCTTAACCTGTGGAGGACGTTTAACATTCTTAATTGCCACTTGTTTAATATTTATGCTTCGGAACGCACCGGTTTTTTGTTGCGCGGATCGACCGCGAGTAATCGGGACATCACTAAGCGGAAACGGACCGCAGATGTCACTCGTACCAACGAGAGGAAAAAATTGGAGGTTATCTTTTCTCGTCGGGAGAACAACATGTCTGCTCAGGCATCGTGCCATTGATGGTATTTCGGTGTACCAATTACCAAATACAGGCGTCGGGCCTGGTCGGAGTGTTAATCATCTACATCGTCGGGAAATAAGTAGATTCGCGTCAGCGGTCAAGTGATCCGTGTAGATTGGACATCGTCGTATCGGTAGTGGCGACTCCACGTGACGGCAGGCAGCACGCCGGCGACAGCGTCGGCAGCGACGGCAAGGTTTCGATTCCTCTCCTATCCCAAAACTTACTCCTCTCCCGCATTCCTGTCTTGAATCGAGCTTTCGATCTACCAGTCTGCGACGACAAGGTCAGTAACAATTCAACTCACTTTTCTCTCACGTGCTGGCAAAAGCCCACCCCCTCAGGATTCCACGCCGTTCGGTAGGCGTGGAAAATTAAACATTTGGTAGCAGAGCGCGGTTTTCCTAGTGGGAAATCATCGATTCACGGTTGTAAGGTTGCCTTTTGCCACATTGTAGTTGGGAGAAAAGAATATAATAGATTGGCCGGCAATCTGTTTGTGAGTGAGTCTGTGGTCGGTACCACAATTAAAGTTCATTTCGGTTAGTGAAAGGATAAGTGTCAATTTAGTCAATTATAAATTTGTAGTCGGAAACTACTGTTTGTGCGCATTAAAGATTGAACAGTCATTCTGCGAAGTAACTAGATTGTATTACTTGCAGTAGAACGTCGGGTTCTATAGTACTGCAGTGTTATTTCGGTTTACACAGCAGGGTCGGGCTATTTAAGGGGTATTAAGCTGATTTTGCTGACCTCAAAAGAAGTGTGGGTCATATCGGAGGGGCCACTTCTAGAAAAATAGTATTTTTTTATAGGTAATACCTTTTTGTGTGTTATTTGTATTGTGCCATATGGTGGAATTCTCTAATTGATTTAGAGTATATATTTATAAGGTGTATGTCCACAGGGCGACCATATTAAATATTGTTTAGAATTTAATTGTTTTAGTGGTTGCCTTGGTTTTTACAACTTAGTTTTAATTTCTTAGCCCAGCGCTGACGGGAAAGTGCTGGTCTCTGGCTGTGCTTAGTTCGGTAGTGAAGCATAGGACCAGAAACAATTGAATTGGTAACCATGGCACCTTCACCCTTGACGGTACTGCGGTATGGCGTCCGTGAGGAGATGAGATGGCTCGCCCATACTCACAAGTATGTGGAGCGACCTGACATGGACGATGTCCTGCTCAAGCGTGTGGAGGACGCAATGACACGCGTCGGGAAGGTGTGTCGGCTGGCCGCGGAGGCTGAAGCCCTTGGGCTTACGGATGAGGCTTCGGTGGCTGCAGTGAAGCAGCTCTGCAGGGATGCTGACCAAGCGATGGAGTGCTTGGGCGACATCGAGCGTCGCGCCGAAAAAATTAAGCGGTCGCGTCGGGATGACCGCGGGGAGGGTAGCGGAGACCCCTCCCCTAAGGGTGTTGTTGGACGGCTGCCACACCTGGAGATTCCGGCCTTCGGTGGGGCAATTGATGAGTGGCCGGCATTCATTAATTTATTCGATAGCCTGGTCCACGGTCGGGACGACCTGGACAACGCCTACAAGTTGGCCCAACTATTGATGGCACTGCGGGGTGAACCGAAGGAGTTGGTCGGTCACCTAACGGTCACGGCGGGCAATTATGAGATTGCCCGGGTCATATTGTTTGACCGCTACCAACACAAAAGGCGGTTGGTTGATGCGCAGCTGGGGAAGCTGTTTAGCATCCCAAGAGTAACCCGGGATGTTGACATCCGGGTACAGGTGCTCAACCCTGTGCTGGTGGCCACTAAGGCCCTTCAGAACCTTGGCCTGCCGGTAGACCAATGGTCATATATCGTGTTATATATGGTTTTATCACGGTTGCCTGCAGCTGTTCAAAGTCGGTTTGAACAGCTGCATGGGGGCAGTAGCTCGGAACTGCCCACGCTCGTCCAATTAACGGATTTTTGGAGGGTGAATGCAGGCGATGCGACACATTGGATTCGGAGGCCAGTGTGCAGCGCCAACCCGCGCGGATGCGGGAGGGGCCGCGCCCCCCACCCTCACGGGGGGTGGGCGGTCAAAACAATTTGGCGTTTTGAGTGCCGCGCCGTCGGGTGACGGCTGTGTGCACTGCGACAGTGCCGGTCATGAAGTGACCAGTTGCGCCAACTTTAAGGCGCTCGGTGTGGCAGGAAGGTGGTCTTCCGCCACCGATTGTGTTTCGGTTGTTTGGGGCCGCACCCGCTGAGCGAGTGCTCACGGGCGTCCCCCTGTGAGTGCTGCGGTGGCAGGCACCACGTCGTGTTGTGCCTGAACCGCTCAGGCCCTTCGGACGGTCACCAGGGCCGGACTCAGGCTGGTCGGTCACAGGGCCCAACCAGGTCCGGACCCAGTCCCCCTCCGGGCAACGGGAGTCACCAACGGGGTGACTGGGGTACCCGCAGACGGGACTCCCCCCGAGGGGAAGGGGGCAGCGCGGGGGGTAACAGGCGGGATAGCCGGGGTTCGGTCGCCGCTGTCCAGGGTCAGCGAGGACTTCGGGCCGCTGGCTCACCGCGTGTTACGGGCGGGTGTCAGATGGCACCTATGAGTGGCGCGAAGGCTGGGAGCCCACCACCTTCTGCGCCACCCTGCCCATCGCTTTGGGAGGCGAACAGTCGGATGTCGCCCCCATTCCTAGAGCGCCCCAGGTTGGATCCGCTCTCCCCCCTCCATCGACGGTGGCCACCGGGCACACCGTATACAGTCACACCCCAGGGACAGCGAGGGGCCTATTATGCGGGTTGGGACCCCCTGATGTACATGCGGTCTGATATTCCACCGGTGGCATATCAGCAGCCGAGTTACCAGGCCGACGGGGGTCCCAGCGGGTTCGGATCCCGCGGAGGTTCCCGCTAGGGACACGCCGCCCACTTACAGGGTGCCGCCACTCCACAGACGGTCATGCTCCCCACCGCCTCGGTGATAGCGTGGAGTTCGGACGGCAAATCTTGTGTGGCACGAGCACTATTGGACTCGGGGGCCCAGGGGTGCTTAGTCTCGTGCAACCTTGTAAGACGGTTGGGCATTTCGGTAAGGGAGTATCCACATTCCATTCGGGGAATTGGGAACACGGAAGTCGGTTCCGTTAAGGGAGTATGTCGGATTACTCTCTCGTCACGGGTGGATTCATCGGTGAATCTGACGGTCACGGCATTAGTCATGCCTAATGTGATGGGCTCACACCCTCACGTACGGTTGTCGCCCTCGGTGCGACAGTTGGTCGCTGGGTTGTCACTGGCTGACCCGGAGTTCGATATTCCGGGCCCAGTAGACATTTTATTGGGTGTCGATGCCTTGGGATACCTGTTAGTGCCAGGTGTCCACGTGTTGCAGGCGACTGGTCTGGTTTCGGTCAACACCAGACTGGGCCATGCGGTAATGGGTCCGGTCATGCCGGCTGCCCCACGCCTAGCGACTCGTAGTCCCTTATTCGGTTCTGTACTCTCGGAGGTGATACAGAAGTTTTGGGAGGTGGAGGAACCACCTACGGTCCGCCGGTTGGACCCGGTTGAAGAAGAGTGTGAACAGTTTTATCGGAACAATACTGGTCACCTTCGGTCAGGTCGATTTCTCACACGTCTTCCATTTCGGAGTGATCGCCCGCCGCTGGGCAGTTCACACCATGCAGCCGAGACGCGGCTTCTGTCGATGGAACGACGCATGAAGCGTGACGGGATTTTCCGGCAGAAGTACGTCGACTTACCACGGGAATACGAGTCGCTCGGCCACATGTCGGTTTCGGGTATCGATTGGAAGCGTGAAGACCACTGCTTCCTGCCCCATCACGCGGTCTTGAGGACCCCGGAGGGCAAAATACGGGTAGTGTTCGATGGATCGGCATTCATATTCATATTCTTTATTGCACAGAAAACATAGATACACAGACAGTTACAATAAATTTTATAGGCAAAGGCGAGCTTATCTCTAAAAAGAGATTTCTTCCAGCAAACCTAGGCAAGACAGGAGTGTTTATGAAAAAGGACAGTCCTAGTGCGCAATAAAACAGTATACATACGTACGAAAATTACTTTTAAAATATAAATAAAATATACCTAATAAAAAATATATATATCTCAACTATATAATACACTAGATAGCATGCACATATATAAACTACAAAATATCATACATATACTTACATAAATATGATACTAATTACGAAAGAGAAAGGAAATACGCTTTCAATCTTCTCTTAAAAGTGAAAATTGAGGGACTATCCCTAATAGTGCAGGGAAGTGCGTTCCACAGTCGGATTGCCCTTAACCTAAAAGAGTGTTTGTAGGCGGCAGTTTTATGCCGAGGAGTTGACAGGAGAGACACCGTGTGGGATCTCCGATTACTATCCCTGGGGAAAAGAAACTCAAAACGTTCTCGAAGATATGTGGGGTAGCGGGGATTTCGCAAAATATTTAATAGATAAGAGAGAATGTGCATATCACGGCGAAGACGGATCGGAAGCCATCCCAGCTCCTTGCGATACTGGGAGACATGGTCGTACTTGCGCAGCCCGTAGACAAACCGAATCCCAAGGTTTTGGAGTCGCTCGAGTTTATTCAGTTGTTCTTCGTTCGCACTGACCCAACAAGCATCCGCGTAGTCTATTAAAGGTATTAGAAGGGACTGAACAAGGGTGATTTTAGTCTGCCGCGGCAGGAAGTACTGCAATCTCCGTAGGGAGTAAAATGACGCAAAGACTCGTCTGCTGACCTCACAAACATGGGGCGACCAGGACAGCAAGTTATCAAAAGCGGCATCAACATCTAACGGCATGAACCTGAACCAGTGTTTGCATTCAGGGCCGAAGTTGAATCATGACATCGCGGATGTTATCACACGGTTCCGTCGACACAATGTTGTGTTTGTAGCTGACATCCGGATGATGTTTAGACAGACGGTCATTCACCCTGACGATAGACGGTATCAGCTGATACTGTGGCGAGAGAGCCCAGATCAGCCCATCAGGGTGTACGAGCTGAACACCAACACGTACGGGCTACGGTCTAGTCCTTATTTGGCGATTCGCATTCTGCGGGAGTTAGCGGATCGAGAACGGTTAAACTTCCCTAGAGGAGCAGCGATCCTGGAGCAGGACTTCTACGTGGACGATATCTGTACCGGTGCAGATTCAGTAGAGGAGGCTCTCGCTCGACGGGACGAGCTAGTTGAGCTCTTACGGGGTGGAGGTTACGAGCTCCGGAAATGGATGTCGAACTCTCCAGAGTTACTGACTGGTCTTCCGGATGACTACCAGCAAGATCCCCACATTTATGAAAATTAGGAAAATCCAAATATGTTGTCGGTATTAGGCGTCCAGTACCAGCCGGTGTCAGACATGTTTTCGTATCGGGTCGAGTTGGACTCCCCGAAGGTCTGGACGAAACGGAACGTCCTTTCAACGGTGGCTAGGACATTTGATCCAAACGGGTGGATCACCCCGGTAACATTTCAGCTCAAGTGTTTTATGCAGCAATTGTGGTCTGCTGAGCTGAACTGGGACGACCCGATCGGCGGGTCATTGAGCTCAGAGTGGGACTCGTTCTTTTCGACCCTCCCTGGCATCAATCGGATTTCACTGCCACGGAGGTTGGTCCCCACCAAACGATACACCGCCACCCTGCATGAATTTTGCGATGCCTCGGAGAAGGGCTACGGAGCTGCGGTGTATCTGCGCACGGTCGACTCTTCGGGGGAGGTTGATGTGCGGTTGGTCATGGCCAAGAGCAAGGTTGCGCCGTTGCGCACTCGCCTGACCATTCCCAAGTTAGAGCTTTCGGGAGCGGCTCTCCTGACTCGTCTGCTCAACCACACGATGACGGTTCTTCGTGGGTCAATAGCGTTAGAAGATACGGTCTACGCTTGGACGGACAGCCAGATCGTGTTATGCTGGCTGAAGGCTTCAGTTCACAAGCTGGAGATTTTTGTGGCGAATCGGGTTTCGCAGATTTTGAATTCGGAGGTTCCCTTAATCTGGAGACATGTTCCAGGGGAAATGAACCCAGCAGACTGTGCGTCTCGTGGGTGTCACGCTCCGGAGTTGGTTGGACATCCCTTGTGGTGGGGTCCAAAATGGTTGACTCAAGCCGAATCGGATTGGCCAATGAGTCCACGCTTTACCACGGCGAACGGCGCCTTGACAGTCGGTGTCTGTACGACGCAACCAGAGCCGGAAGAGGAGTTCAGCCTGCTGAACGGTACAGCTCGCTCGACAAGCTGGTCAATGTGACCGCCTGGATCTGCCGATTTGCGCGGAATTGTCGGAATTCTGAGGCGCAACGAGTGCGGACACAGGTCCTGACACCACGGGAACGGAACCATGCGTTGTTCGCATTGGTACGGAACGTGCAGACGGTGCACTTTAAGTCCGAATTGGACATTCAGAGACGCGGACGCGTCCAACTGAAGGGAGCTGTGGCTCGGCTCAACCCGTTTATTGACCCTCAAGGATTGCTGAGGGTAGGAGGTCGGCTGCGGAATGCCAACCTGCCTTATGCGGCTCGCCACCCGTTGTTACTCCCTAGGAAAGGGAAGTTGGTCGAACTGTTGATACAGGATCGACACATTCGGAATGGGCATATCGGATGCCACGCCTTGATGGCGTTTCTCCAGCGCGAGTTCTGGATTCTATCGGGAAGACGCTTATGCGTAGCGTCGTATTTCGGTGCCTGCCTTGTTATCGGGCCAAGGCGGCTACGATGCAGCCCCAGATGGGCGACTTGCCCTCGTATAGGGTTAACGAAATCCGGCCCTTTGCGGGTGTCGGAACGGATTTCGCGGGACCATTCATGGTCAAGTCTTCACAGCTACGGAACGCCAGATTAGTGAAGGCATACCTGTGCGTCTTCGTGTGCTTGGCCACGAAGGCAGTCCACTTGGAGGTGGTCAGTGACCTCACTACGGAGGCATTTATCGCTTGTCTGGATCGGTTCGTCTCACGAAGGGGCCTCCCGACATTAATCCGTTCGGACAACGGCACAAATTTTGTCGGAGCCAGGCGATATCTGCAGGAGGTCACTCAATTCCTGAATGGTAACCAGGACGCCATCGGTACGGCTTGCTCCCGACGAGGGATTGAATGGGTTTTCAGTCCGCCGGGATGTCCTCATTGGGGAGGAATTTTTGAAGCTGCGGTTAAATCGGCTAAGTCGCACCTGACGAGGATCATCGGTGAGACCTCTCTACGCTTTGAAAAGCTTGCGACGCTGTTCTGTAAAATTGAAATGACACTGAACTCGCGTCCGTTGTGCCCGCTCAGTTCGGATCTAAATGATTTGGAAGCGTTGACTCCGGGTCACTTCCTGATAGGTCAGCCCCTTAACGCCCTGCCAGAATACCCATTCGGTGATGTTAAGTTAAGTCGGTTAACTAGGTGGCAGATGTTGCAGCAGATGGCTCAAGATTTTTGGAAACGGTGGTCCCTTGAGTACTTGCACATCTTGCAGCAGCGCCTTAAGTAGACTGACCGGACGAGCCCCCCTCAAGTCGGTGATTTGGTGCTGATTAAGGATGCGAACCTGCCATCATTGAGATGGAGACGAGGACGGATCGTCAATTTGTACACGGGTCGGGATGGCACGCCTCGATCAGCAGAAGTCAAGGTGGAGGACTCGGTCCTCAAGAGAGCGGTCGCAACACTTTCTCGCCTTCCTATTGATTAGGGACAGGTTCGGGCCTGTCCGGGCGGGTGACTGTTCAATATTTATGCTTCGGAACGCACCGGTTTTTTGTTGCGCGGATCGACCGCGAGTAACCGGGACATCACTAAGCGGAAACGGACCGCAGATGTCACTCGTACCAACGAGAGGAAAAAATTGGAGGTTATCTTTTCTCGTCGGGAGAACAACTCTGCTCAGGCATCGTGCCATTGATGGTATTTCGGTGTACCAATTACCAAATACAGGCGTCGGGCCGTCAGCGGTCAAGTGATCCGTGTAGATTGGACATCGTCGTATCGGTAGCGGCGACTCCACGTGACGGCAGGCAGCACACCGGCGACAGCGTCGGCAGCGACGGCAAGGTTTCGATTCCTCTCCTATCCCAAAACTGTCTCCTCTCCCGCATTCCTGTCTCGAATCGAGCTTTCGATCTACCAGTCTGCGACGACAAGGTCAGTAACAATTCAACTCACTTTTCTCTCACGTGCTGGCAAAAGCCCACCCCCTCAGGATTCCACGCCGTTCGGTAGGCGTGGAAAATTAAACACCACTCTTGTCTTTCTTTTCTTTAATTCTACTGGGATTATATTCCTATTCGGTTTACCTATTACTTAAGCCTTTTCATAACGCGGCAAGTCTTTCGGTTTTCGCGTCCTAGTATTTTTCATGAATATATCGTCACCTTCTTTGATTGCAGGTGGTTCTTCTCCACCTCTCTTTTCCCTGACTTTAACTTTATCTTCATGAAGCTTCTCTGTGACATATTCATATAAAACCTTCAACCTTTTTCTATGATCTTGTAACAATTTTTGCATGAGATTTCTTTCTCTATCAATATCAAACACATTGCTAGAATCTGTATTGCCGAAAACTATTTCAAATGGTGTGAAGTTAGTAGCAGAGTGAATGGAGTTATTATACGCCATGATTGCGTAAGTCATAACGGAGGCTGCATCCATGTCACTTTTCTCGTATTTCGCTAAACGATAGATTTCGATAATCGTTGAGTGGAATCGCTCGACTAATGCCATTGAGCTGGGACTATTTGGAGTACCTATGTTCGATTCCAAATCGATATTCGATCGATGGTTTCTGAACGGTCATTTTTAATTTGACGTTAGCTGTCAATCTGGCAGTTTTGACAACTGACAGACGAAAGCCCTCGCAATGTAAACGCGTTTTGGTTAGGGGTTGAAATTAAATCGCAGGGCATCTGGAATGTATTCGGGATTCCCTCAGGATTGTTAATATAGCTGAGTGTGCCGTTGTCTCTCGAACCAGATAAAGTTCGGATTTTCGTGCCCGATTTGTATTTACCACGTAGAACATAACCTGTGTTGGAACACTGTGCCCATTGAAGCTGGCCCGCCAGTCATACCTGAATAAATAGAATAGAAAGATATTTATTGTTTTTCATTTAGTTGTGCAATCTTATGTCTCCCTAGCGGAGGTGTGTTCTTACAAATTCTGTCCTGTGCGGGATCTGTTTGTCGTTAGTAATTTAAATTTAAATTATATTTCCAGAACATTGTGCGTCTGTACTTGATTAAATTATAGGTACCAGTCGCGCGGGGGTAGCGCTCGCTTATCAAGCGGTTTCAACCTCTCGGCTCTGGCGATCTGCGGTACGACTACTCCCCGAAGTCTGCTCGTAGGCAGCAGTGGGTTGTGCTGGTTGTGTCGTGTGTAGGTAGTACCGGCGCCGGCGTCGGCGAGACCTTCAATTTCAGCACAACGGGCCTTGGCGAGAAGCTCATTGTGAAGATCTGAGACACGGACGTGCCACGGATCCTCGTTCAGCATTTCCCAGACGATCTTGCTGTCGAGACAGCGGGGCATCTGGGCCGCGTTTTTGTAGGCTGTTCTCAACGTCGCTTCCAGTTTATTAAGATTTGTCCTGCTTACTCTCGGCAGCCGCTGCACTATCCCATAATCTAGAATAGGTGCTATGCAGGTCTTGATTACGAGTAGTTTAACACCCAGGTCAACTCTCGATCTCCAGCCGATGATAGGGTTCAGCATACTCCTTATTTGTTTTGCCTTCTTAGCCGTATACTCAGCGTGTACGTTCATGGATAGCCTTGTGTCGAGATGGACGCCGAGGTATCGCACACTCTTCTTGTACTCAACAGTCTGGTCTCTCAATCGCACGTGTGGCCGATATCCTCGCGGATTGGCTGGTGTTTTTTTCCGCTTCATTGTGAACATGACACAGTCAGTCTTGTCTACGTTACAGCGCAGGCCCCACTTCTCTTTGTAGTCAAGTATGCATTCTGCGGCCCATTCCGTCCTCGCCGTCGCAAGATCAGGTGTTTTCGACGGGTTTAGCAGACAAAGGTCGTCGGCGTACTGCGATTTATATAGCCCTTGAATTCTACTCGTCTCGATCCTATTGCCTGGTCCAATATCCGACATGTATAAATTAAATAGCAGCGGCCCCAGTATCGAACCTTGTGGGACGCCGTGTGGTACTGGTGTGTCTGAACCAACTGTTGTTCTGAACCTCCCCCGGATTTTTCTATCAGTAAGGTAGTGATAGATCATTCTGATCACTGAGTTTTTGATCCCAGCTACGTGTAATTTGTACACGAGCGCCTTGTGGTTAATCGAATCAAACGCCTTACTTAGGTCGGTGGAAATCATCGCGACGCTGTTGCCATCCTCGAGTTCTCTGGTAATTTTCGCGACTGTACGGAGGATCTGCGTTCCCGTTCCCCTTTTACGTGTGAATCCATGCTGGTATTCAGGAATAAGATGGCTGGTCTCCCGTAGAACGATCTCATACATTAGCCGTTCACAGATTTTACCCATGGTATTCAGGAGCGTGATAGGTCTATATGATGAAGCTAATCGTGAGTTCTTGCCAGATTTGTGCAGGAAGATACACTCGCCAAGCTTCCATCTGTGCGGGTAGTAACCTGTCGAGAGAACATAGTTTATGAAATGCGTCAGCTTAAACCACAGACCGGGCCCGGCCGATTTGAGTGCGTAGCTTGTCGGGTCCTGGTGCTTTTCTGTTCTTAAAGCTGAAGACAGCCATCTTAACCTGCGTCATCGTAACTTTGTAGTCGTTGACGCGTGGTCCATCTAAACCGATCGTCATCTGCAACGTGTCCGACACGTTTGATTCATGCACAATGGCCGCGTGTATTAGTGCTTCAAGAGTCTTCTCTTCTGTGTCGCAGCTCTCGATTTGTGGTAATTGTTGGCTTGGTCGTTTGAGCGATTTTTGCATAGCCCACATCTTTTGTCGGTTCTCCTTTTTACTCTCGAGCAGTTTGGTCCATGATGTCTCCTTGTACTCCTTAAGAGAGTCGGCAAAATCTCGTTTGGCTCGTTGGTACTGGCTTCTAAGCGTGAGGTCTTCTTTGTTGCGATAACTCATGTCTTTGAGCTCGGCTCCGAGCTCAAGTTTGTGTCGTAGTCCCTCTGGTAGCATGTCACATGACTTAATGATTTTCGCCGGGATGACGGCATCGAGCGCCTCGGTTAATATGCGCTCCAGTGCTTGTATCGCGGTTTCGCACTCCGCATGTGATGCGTAGTCATTTTTAATATGCTCATCACGCTCCAATGCTTCAGCTATCAAACGTCTATAATGTTGTTGTCTGTCCGGATTTGATAGAAGCGCACCAATATTTCTGCGCGCGGTCTCATTAACATCGTGTTGAATGTATATTGTAAACAGCCATGGCCGATGGTCTGAACCAATATCCTCAAGCTGCAGACATTTTGTGTTATGGTCAGATAGTGCGCCCGTAGTAACTGCAAGATCGAGTATTCCTTGGCCGCGAGAATGGGGTCTTGATGGGACGCCAGTGTGATGGATGGCTATCTCAGAGTTGTGTATTTTTGCATTCAGTGCCCGACCCGTCGCGCTATCTTTTCTGTGGTTCAACATGGTGGACTCGATGTTTAGATCGCCTATGGTGATTGCTTCTTCGACATCCAGTAACGCGAGTATTTGTTGCTTGCGCTCAGCTGCTTGATTGCACTCGAAGTAAACGGTGTTGATGGTAATCCACCCATGTGCGGTCTGAAGTTTTATAGTTGATCCTTCAACTCGTCGGGTGCTGTCGTCTGCGAGATCTGGCAGAAGTCGTATCCTTGCCCATCTTAGGTTCTGGCGTACGTATGTAGCAGTTCCCAGGTGGGGCTCGATCATATCGAAGATCTTGTCGTATCCGGGGATATCATATTTACGCTTATTCAAGTCAAGTTTACATTCGTTGACAACCAGGACATCGGGCTCGTGCTTTGCTGCTAGGTGTTTCAGCTCGGGAAGACGCCCTCTTATTCCATTGATGTTGCTATGCAATATCGTAATTTTGTTGACAGTTTTTGTGTAGCCCTCCATTTTACCCAGCGAAGGTTGACAAGAATTTAACTAGCTTCATTACGATCTCGGGCGTAAGTAGTTTGCCGAGAAGCTCCAGGCTCTCTGAGGGGCTCCCAGCATTTTTCTGTCGGTTATCAAAAGCCTGTGCGTAGGATACCCCTTTCTTGATGGCGGCATTAACGAGTTTAGTCCCTTGTTGCGCGCGGCTTTCGATGTTGTTCTTTATGAAATCCTCTCGACGCTTTTTATTCGCAGTGATTTCCTTTTGGAATGCAGGGCATTTGGCTTGTTTGGCGTTATGCCCTTCGACTCGGCAGGTTGAACAGAGAGTTTTACACTCGCCGTTCTCGCTATCAACGGTAATAGTTGCTTCCGCCTTTTTCATATGGCAATGGGCCTGAACGTGGCCAAAAGCAAGGCAGTTTTTGCACTGTGTGACCGCCGTGCGTTTCACTTTGTACTTATCTATCTTTACTCGCTGATCTGCGATTCTGTAAATTCCGCGAATGTCACGAGAGTCTATTTCTCCAGGAAATATAAGCAGCATTACTTCTTTCTGGAGCGGTATTACCCTTGTGGGGGTGATGGCATAGTCATCAGTTATGGACCGCACGAGTTCTTCCTCGGTGTAGCCGGCTGTGCGGGCGCCCTTTGCGACGAATTTACGCGACGGCCGGCGTTCTTGTTTGGCCCCGTAGGTGAAGTATTCTACGTCTGGTTTGGCGGCGAGCAAGTCAAGCAGTTTTGTGCGCGACTCTAATGACCGCGGTCTAAAGAAGAATCTTTTTCTTACGTCGTCTACTGAGAAAGTGCTGTCGGTTTGTTTCGCCAGCATCGCCGCGGCTTTGTCGCTATCGATATAATTTCCCGCGTACACAACTACGGCCGGAAACCTTCTATCGGCCGAGCGTGATGTGTTCTGTGGTTTGTGCAGCTTGTCAACTTGCACTTTTTCTGTGATGACGTCATTGCTTACGGTGGCGGGCTGTGAGCGCGATTCAAACTCTCGCTGTTGCCGGGCAGGAGGCGCGCGATTCTCACTGGTTTCCACAGGATCTCTGATGCCAGCTGTTTGCTGAAGCGTCCGCTTGACTTGGCGTTGCTGGCCCGTTGCTTCCGGTGAAGTTAGGTTTTTCCTTTTGCCGGTTCTTGGCATTTGCGCTCGATCAAATGACGGGGCATCTGATTCGATGTCTGAGCTATCGTAGTTCCCTTCATTGATGAGAGCTGAGAATTTATTATTAAGGAGTAACCCACTGTC
This sequence comes from Argyresthia goedartella, assembly GCA_949825045.1. Lineage (NCBI taxonomy): Eukaryota > Metazoa > Arthropoda > Insecta > Lepidoptera > Argyresthiidae > Argyresthia > Argyresthia goedartella. Next base: position 23,738,077 of record OX463812.1, on the reverse strand, counting down.
ATTCCTAGATGTTTGCCCGAAACGAACAGATTGATTGGATTGTTCCGTTCGCTTGGTAGAAAATATTTTTTTCTTTTTTGCTTTGAATAATTGTAGGGTATTCGGAAATATTTCTTCCGATGGTCCATTCGGCTCCACAATATGGTTCACCATCTCACATAGTTTATTGGTGCACTTGATATACTCGATGGTCACGAAGTCAGATTGTTTTACCATCTGCACGAACAACACTCTGTCGCACTTTATGCACTGGGTACGAGAGCGCCCGCAATTTCGCTCATCGGTAAAGTATTTATGGAATGCGGTTTGGATACTAAACTGTTCGGATTCCCGATTAGCTGCCCACTCGCACTTTATGAATGTTTTAATAACTTTAAATGATTTGCAAATGTCACACCTCACTTTATTTAGTGGATATTGATTGTCCCGAGTCAATTCACTTAGTTCGTGGATTAATTGTTTACCACAACACATCACTTCACACCTCGGTGTTTGGTCTTTTACCAGTTCGTATTAGCATATTTGCCTTGGGTGCCGCGCGTGGCGCGGCTATTTATTGTTTATAGAACGAAGTAAGTTCTGAATGTTGTAAATTGTCGCGATAAACCACAATAACTTTTAACGAGTAGGTATACCGCGATCGCGGCCTTCTAGGTCGGAGTGGCTGCGCGTGAAACACGTCCGTCCGCTACGACTGCGCGCGGCGTCCCCGGGCCTTGCAGAGAGACAGTTGACGGGACCGAAGCACAGACCAGGTTAGATCTACCCCACATAACTTCAGCTCGGTGAATCGCCGACGTTCATTACTTCTTGGCACCTGATCGTCACGCTACCTCGTAGCTCATGGGCCCCCACGAGGTCATTAGGTGCTGAGAAGCCTGAACATCTTGGTAGCTAGAGCGTGGCTTCCTGAGATTTGCAGCCGTCAAGGGCTCCAGGAAGGCACGATTTGGGACTATCAATCTGTAGGTATAGGCGGTTAAGAAATTTGGTTGTTCCTGTATCCACATAGATTGGTAGTATTGTAAGCTATAAGTCTATTGCTGGTAGTAGACAGACAGATATTGAATTGAAATTTGCATTGAATTACCAGTTAGTCAATCTATTAGTGGTCTAGTAATGCTATTGAATGAATGTTTTGCTTAACATAGGTAGTTACATCTATTGATAGCAGGCTATTACATTGTTTTCAGTTTATAGCAATTTATAACTTGAACTAATATTGACTATCTGTGTGTGTTATAGTGATAAAGGGAGACTAAATTGTTATTTACAGAATTTATATAGATATAAAACTCGGTTCCTATTGTTTAAGGAAAACAACATTGTTTAAGTTATAGTTTAGGGTTCCCTCGTTTGGGTTATAGACTGGAGGGTCCAATAAAATTGAGTTACTGCAAATTGTGAGTAAGTATCGTTCCGATCATGTCGTTATCTGAAATCCAGAAGGGTGTTTCTAAGAAACTCAGATGGATTTCCTCCGCACACGGTCTGATAGACCGTTTAGATAGGCATGATGTGGTATTGGAGCGGTCTATGGACGTTAAGGAACGTTACAATAGAGTGCTCGAATTGTCCGCGCAAGCAGAATCAGTTGATGGTTGTGCACCTGACAGGCTGTCACGGTTGATAGGGGATGTCGACCAATGTATGGAGATGGCAGCTGCTATCACGCAGAAGGCTGCGGACATACGTAGACAGCGCGAGTCCAGCCATGATGGTGACATTGAAGCACCTCTGCCGCATCAGGGATCGGGGTCCAGGTTACCTGCCATAACTATGCCTAACTTTGACGGCGTGTCCGGTGAATGGATGAGCTTCATCAATCTGTTCGACAGTTTGGTGCACATGCGATCGGACATTACCAAGTCTGTCAAGATGGCTCAGCTGGTGGCAGCATTGAGGGGTGAGCCTAGGGAGCTGGTCGTTCATTTGACAGTTACGGAGGGTAACTATGAGACGGCCAGGCAATTGTTGGTCAGACGTTACCACAACAAACGGAGGTTGGCCGATGCCCAACTGAACCGTTTGTTTAGCATCCCGGTTGTGAACAAGGTCGGGGCCATACAGACGGAGGTTTTGAACCCATTGTTGTCCGTCACCAAGGCTCTAGAGAATCTTGGACTTCCGGTTGGTGAATGGTCCTACCTACTGTTGTACATTGTACTTTCCCGCCTACCCGCTGACGTGCAGACTCGTTTCGAACAGTCTCACGGGAGGTCGGCCGAGGACCTGCCCGCCTTCTCCGACTTGGTCGGATTTTCGGAAGAGGAGGCTCGACGGGCAGAGAATTTGGGGTTGACGGTCACCCATCCTTCGGAGCCACAGAGAGCTGCCGGGAGCGCTGTGAGTAGGGGCCCTCCGACGAGGAAGGACCGCACCAACCGGCAGTCGTATGGGACTGTGAGTGAATTGACCCCACATGGTGAGACCTGCCCATGTTGTAGGCAGATTGGCCATGCTGTGGCCAATTGCAATAAGTTCGGGGAACTTAGGGTTCAGGGACGGCGCCGGATGGCCAAGCAGTGGAGCTGGTGTTTCCTGTGCCTCGGGCCACACATGGCTAGGGACTGCACGCGCACACAAATGTGGTGGATATTGTGGTGGGCCCCACAACAATCTGTTGTGCATGAACCGGTCCGGCCAACAGCCACCACAGGGCCGTACCCAGGGTGACACGGCATGGGGCCCTGAGAATTCGTTTGCGACTCGGAGCGCAACTCAGGGGCCAACGTCCCCACGTGCACAGGGCAGTACTAGGGTGCAGGGCCGCACTCAGGATCATTACATGGGGGGCCCTGAGTTTTCGGTTGCGACTCAGCATCCGACTCAGCGGGACATTGGGTGTGTTGAGCAGGCCGTAACGGGCGGGTGGCATGGGACACCTTCGAGCTATGCGGGTGCGGTCCGGACGCCGCCTCAGTTGTCGCCCCGCTCGTCGCCTCGTCCTCGTCGGTCACATGTGATGCTCATGGAGCGGCCACGGTTGAATTCACGCCCACCCCCCTTTACGGGGAATCGTAGGGTGGCAATGGAACCGGCGCGTGGGCCATTTGTACTATAGGACCCTCTGGCGTATAGCTGCATACCTGATCGGTTACAGGTAGAGTGGGGCCCTGGGGGCCCTCGCTAGGAATTTGCGGCCCAACCATTTGTTGCCCCCCAACCGGAGACGATGGTGTTACCGATCGCCTCTGTGCTTGTTTGGGATTTGGCGGGCAACCCAACATACGTTCGCGCCCTATTAGATTCTGGAGCTCAGGGCTGCATTGTATCGAATAATTTAGCAAAATGGTTGGGCCTCAAGGTAAATAGGTATAATAAATCAATACGGGGCGTGGGGAATGTTACGGTTACGAATGTAGTTGGTCAATCGGTGATCACGTTCTCTCCACGTTATGACATTTTGACAAAAACATCCGTGCAAGCTTTAGTAATGACGCATGTCATGGGCAGACATCCCTTGGTGAAGTTGAATCCGGCCGTTCGATTCCTGACATCAGGACTCAAGTTGGCGGATCCCGATTTTGACACTCCAGCCCCGGTCGACCTGCTACTGGGAGCAGACGTTCTGGGTAGGTTTCTGTTGTCGGATCGGCGAGTTCTTCAGCCGGACGGGTTGATTGCTGTAGATACTAAGTTTGGTCACGTGATCATGGGTCCGGCATTGCCAATGGTTAGGCCTGCCGAGTCAGATGGCATACTTATTGGCTCAGCGTTGTCAGACGCTATCCAACGTTTCTGGGAGATAGAGGAACCTCCCACCGTTCGTCGAGTCGACGCAGACGAAGAAGAGTGCGAGTTGTTTTACCAGAATAGTACTGGTCGCCTTCGTTCTGGTCGTTTTGTAACTCGACTGCCTTTCAGGGCCGATCGACCGCCAATAGGAGAATCTAGGAAGATGGCTGAGACGAGATTGATGTCGATGGAGCGTAGGATGTCAAGGGACGCCGTATTTAAACAAAAATACGTCGATTTCATGAGGGAGTATGAGTCGTTAGGACACATGTCGGTATCGGGTGTGGACTGGAGATCTGAGGATCATTGTTTCCTTCCACACCATGCCGTCCTGCGAACCCCTACCGGCAAGATTCGAGTTGTTTTTGATGGGTCAGCACCTACCTCGAACGGGATGTCCCTGAATCAGTGTCTACATTCAGGACCCAAGTTGAGTCGTGATATTTCGGATATTCTCACGAGCTTTCGGAGGCACCAGGTTGTATTTGTCGCAGACATTCGGATGATGTTTAGGCAAACGGTAATTCATCCGGCTGACAGAAGGTATCAGTTGATACTTTGGCGTGAGACCACGGCCGAGCCAGTCAAGGTCTATGAGTTAAACACGAACACGTATGGGTTACAGTCTAGCCCGTATTTGGCGATGCGTACCCTGCGGGAGTTGGCGTCGCGTGACCGTGTGAGCTATCCTAGAGCCGCCGCTATCTTGGAGCAAGATTTGTACGTCGATGACGTCTGTACAGGGGCAGCCAGTGTAGAGGAAGCTCTGGACCGACGTGACGAGCTCATTCAATTGCTGGAACGAGGCGGCTATGAACTACGCAAGTGGATGTCCAACTCCCCTGAGTTGATGGCTGGTCTCCCAGATGAGTTTCAACAAGACCCGCACGTTTTTGAGAATCCTGACAACCCTAACATGTTGTCAGTGCTTGGAATTCAGTACCGGCCCGTCCATGATGAGTTTACCTATCGGGTGGTTTTAGAAACACCGAAGGCCTGGACGAAGCGGTCAGTACTGTCAACGATTGCGAGAACGTTCGACCCAAATGGATGGATTTCTCCAGTCACCTTTGCTCTCAAATGTTTTATGCAAAGGCTATGGGCGGCTCAGTTGACCTGGGACACCCACCTCTCAGGTGATTTGTTGACTGATTGGACGTGAATGTTCACCTCGCTATCGGACATAAATAATGTATCGCTGCCGAGGAAATTGGTCCCTACTGGGGATTACAGGGCAACCCTTCACGGGTTTTGTGATGCCTCTGAACGAGGGTTTGCGGCAGCGGTTTATTTGCGAACTGTCACCTCCACCGGGGAGGTCGACGTGCGTTTGGTTTTGGAAAAAAGCAAGGTTGCGCCTATTCGGACAAGGATGACGATTCCAAAACTGGAACTGTCCGGGGCTGCTCTTTTGACCAAACTTTTGAATCACACTCTAACAGTGTTGCGTGGGTCAGTGGTTTTGGAGGATACGGTGTACGCTTGGACGGACAGCCAGATTGTTTTGTGCTGGCTGAAGGCTTCGGTCCATAACTTAGAGGTTTTTGTTGCGAACCGTGTCTCCCAGATTGTGTCGTCTGAGGTCCCACTGACCTGGAGACATGTACCAGGAGAATTGAACCCGTCTGATTGTGCATCCAGGGGATGTTAGGCTCCTGAACTCGTTAGACACCATTTGTGGTGGGGACCACCCTGGCTTGCCAAGAGAGAATCGGACTGGCCCCACAGCCATGTAGTGGTATCTTCGGATCATGGCTCCAGAGCGGCCGTGCATGTTACCCAGAAGGCTGAGGACCCTGACGCCGGGTTTCTGCTGGACCGGTATAGCTCACTTGACAAGTTGATAAACGTGTCCACTTGGATTAGGAGATTCGCTCGAAATTGTCGTACTCCTCGCGATCAGCGAACGTTGAACCCTATTCTGACTCCGGCAGAGCGAAACGAGTCGCTGTTGAATTTGGTCCGGTTGGTACAGTCCTCGAAGTTTGGGGCAGAATTGGAGATTATACGAAGTGGACGTTCGAAATTGAAGGGAGCCGTCGCGCGTCTCAACCCCTTTGTTGATTCGACCGGGTTACTTCGGGTAGGAGGAAGATTGCGCAATGCGAATCTGTCGTATTCGCTCGTCACCCACTTCTGCTCCCCAAGGGGGGACTGATCGTCATATTAAAAACGCGCATGCCGGCTGTAACGGGTTGTTGGCCACGCTCCAGCGGGAGTTTTGGATCTTATCTGCCCGCCGTGTCATACGGAACATCGTGTTTCGGTGCATGCCTTGTTATCGACTTAAGGCTGCCACGATGCAACCTCTCATGGGGGACTTGCCCCTGATCGTGTGAATGAGGTCAGACCGTTTTCAGGTGTTGGTACGGATTTTGCAGGACCGTTTATGGTGAAGAGTTCACGATTGCGTTCCGCTAAGCAATACAAGGCGTACCTATGTGTGTTTGTTTGTTTATCCACCAAGGCGGTACATCTCGAGCTCGTTGCTGATCTCTCGACAGAGGCTTTCATTGCTTGTTTGGATAGGTTAGTTTCTCGAAGGGGACTTCCAACTTTGATCCGCTCTGATAACGGCACTAACTACATAGGTGCGGAACGATACTTACGAGTGATAGTCAACTTTTTGAATGTAAATAAAGTGGATATTGGAACGGCCCTCTCCCGTCGGGGTATACAGTGGACCTTCAGCCCACCGATTTGCCCCCACTGGGGTGGGATTTTTGAGGCCGTAGTTAAGTCAGCTAAGACGCACTTAGGGCGTATAGTAGGTCAGACCGCGCTGACTTTTGAGGAGCTCGCGACATTGTTTTGTAAGATCGAGGCCGTTCTCAATTCGCGACCGTTGTGTCCGCTCAGCTCGGATCCAAATGACCTGGAGGCTCTGACCCCAGGCCATTTCTTGATAGGACAGCCACTTAACGCGTTGCCCGAGCACCCCTTCGAGGGAGTGAAATTGTATCGGATGTCAAGGTATCAGATGTTGCAGCAGTTTACTCAGAATTTCTGGAAGCGTTGGTCGCTCGAGTATCTGCATATCTTACAACAGCGCCTTAAGTGGACTGACAAAACTAGCCCCCCTAGTGTTGGTGACCTCGTTCTGGTTAAGGATGCTAACCTACCGCCACTACGTTGGCGCAGGGGGCGCATTGTTAACTTGTTCCCTGGCAAGGACGGGACCCCCCGGTCTGCAGAGGTTCTAGTAGGAGGCTCGGTTCTAAAACGAGCGGTAGCAACGTTGTCTCGGTTGCCCGCAGATTAGGGGACAGGTGGGTGCCTGTCCGGGCGGGTGATTGTTCGATTCCAAATCGATATTCGATCGATGCTTTCTGAACGGTCATTTTTAAATTGACGTTAGCTGTCAATCTGGCAGTTTTGACAACTGACAGACGAAAGCCCTCGCAATGTAAACGCGTTTTGGTTAGGGGTTGAAATTAAATCGCAGGGCATCTGGAATGTATTCGGGATTCCCTCAGGATTTTTAATATAGCTGAGTGTGCCGTTGTCTCTCGAACCAGATAAAGTTCGGATTTTCGTGTCCGATTTGTATTTACCACGTAGAACATAACCTGTGTTGGAACACTGTGCCCATTGAAGCTGGCCCGCCAGCCATACCTGGTTGGCTGAAGAACCTGTCTACCAAGCAGAGCCTAGGGTGCACCCGGGCCTTGCAGAGAGACAGTTGACGGGACCGAAGCACAGACCAGGTTAGATCTACCCCACATAACTTCAGCTCGGTGAATCGCCGACGTTCATTACTTCTTGGCACCTGATCGTCACGCTACCTCGTAGCTCATGGGCCCCTATGAGGTCATTAGGTGCTGAGAAGCCTGAACAACCTATATGCAGCTCAATTTTATACAACTTCAAAAGTTCTTTGATTAACTCATTATTAAATTCAGTACCTGAGTCACAATTAATTTTCCTGGCTAATCCGTACATGCTGAAATATTTTATTAAAGCTTGTACTACTTCTGGTGTACTGCGATTCGGTATATTAATGGCCTGTCCTAACTTACTAAAAGCATCGACTACCGTTAGATAGTATTTACTATCAATGTACAATAAGTCCATGAAGTCTTCCTAAAATGGTGAGCTTTGACTCTGTGTCAACTGTATACATGGTTTTATGGGTTTCCTTTCATACTTCATTCTTTTACACTGTTCGCATGAATTTATAATAGCTGTAACGGTTTCCTTCATATTTTGCCACCAGTAGTGACGTTTTAATTTCATTAGAGTTTCATTAATTCCCCTGTGACACGTTTTCCCTTCATGATGTTTTAATATGACCTCTCGTTGGTCCTGTTCAGAATCGGTTAAGTTAACTGTACGTTCCGTACATTCAGTCAACTTCAGTGTTCCCTTCTTATAGAGTCTTGTTATTACAGTTGAAAAAGTTTTCCTGTAATCTGGGTTCTCAAAATAAATAAAGTATTTGTATTTCGTGACTATATATTCTTTAAGAAAATCCTTTGTTAATTTTTCATTGTTAATGGGCATGAATACTTCAAGTATACGTTGTTTCTTATTAGATATATCGTTAACGTATAGTTTATCTTTGAACCATGTCTGAACCAAAATCTGTTTTGGTTTACAGTATATCGCTTCTTTCAAAATAGGTATCCCTTCATGTTCCCTATTTGATATTGAATTTGCTTTAGCGCCGTCGTCTGAATCTAAAATTTCTATCAGTTCAGGTGACTGCTCGCATTCTGAATCTGAAAGTTCTATTGCTTCAGATGGCTGTCCACTTTCGGATTCTGAAATTTACATCATCTGCGGTTGTGGCCTATGATTCTTCTGCAAATTCTTATTTAATTCTTCTAACTCTCTCCTAACCTCAAGTACACGATCTTCGTTTTCATCTACGTTCGCTATTATAGAATCTAAATCATCATCTATGGCATTAATCTTCACTCTAGAAAGGGCGTCAGCATTCGTGTTTTGCTGTCCTTTCTTATACTTGATCTCAAAATCATATTCTTCTAACCTTAAACGCCAATGTGTGAGCTTGCTATTCGGTTCTTTCAGTGAGTACAGCCATGCCAATGGTCTGTGATCTGTGTAGATTGTAAACTTTTTACCATAGAGGTAGGGCCTAAAGTGATTTACAGCCCATATTACGGCTAAAAGCTCCTTCTCTATCGTGCTATACCTATTCTCAGTATAGCTTAAAGTTTTACTAGCATAGGCTACGGGTTTGTCTGACCCGATTGTTCCCTGTGATAAAACGGCACCTATGGCAAAATTGGATGCGTCGGTGGTTAACACAAATGGTTTGTCGAAGTCGGGAAACTGAAGAAGGGGTGCATTGGTTAGCAGCTTCTTGCAAGTTTCAAAACTGTTCACGTATTCCTCATTCAATACTATCTTTTTCCCTTTCTTTAAACAAGCCGTAAGGGGTCTTGTGATTTTTGCAAAATCCTTAATAAACTTTCTATAATATCCTATTAATCCTAGGAAACTTTTAATGTCAGTTGTTGTCTGGGGGATTGGGTACTTTAAAACAGCGTCTATCTTATCATTATTTGGCTTAAGGCCCTCACTGGTTATTGTATGTCCTAAATACAATACTTCCTTCCTAAGGAAATGCGATTTGTCTAACTGAATTTTCAGATTAGTTTGACGAAATCTTTCAAAGACAGCTTTTAATTTTTCCACATGTTCTGGTAAGCTTTTTGAAAATATGATGACATCATCAAGATATACAAGACAGTGTATTCCTTGCAACCCTCTGAGCACATTGTCCATTGCTCTTTGGAAGGTTGCAGGTGCAGTTTTCAAACCGAACGGCATTCTGTGAAATTCAAAATGCCCAAACGGGATGCTAAAAGCTGTTTTTGATTTATCATCTGGTTCTATATCTATCTGATGATACCCACTGGCAAGATCGAGCGTAGTGAAGTACATACTCTTGCCTAGCATATCAAAAAGATCATTAATATTTGGCAAAGGGTATTTGTCGTCAGTCGTTATCTCATTCAGTCGTCTATAGTCAACGACCATTCTCCATTTTTGTTCACCCGAGGCATCCAATTTTTTTGGCACGAGGTGAACCGGGGCACTCCACGGTGAGTGTGATTCCTGAATAATGTTATCGCGTAACATTTTACACACTTGTTTCTTAATTTCCTGAGTCTGAACAGGAGGTAACCTATGTGTTTTTAAGTTAATGGGGTCTTCGTTCTTAGTTCTAATACTATGCTTCACTTGGTTGCTGAAGGATAACGGTATATCCTCGCAATAAAATATATCCCTATATTCCCTACATATACTACCTATTGCCATTCTTTCTTACTCATTCATGTGGTCTAGTCTAAGTTTATTAAGATTATTTTCTAATAATTCATCAACATCTTGTTGAACTCCTGACCGTTTCAGGTGAGTTGAATTTACGTTATGCGATTCTTGATGAAACAACTCTATATTGAATGGGGCCGTAACCGTTAATTTGTGAAGCAATTCAGTTGTATTCTGAATTACAGTCGACGCGAAGCCGTTCGTGCATTTCACTATAGCGGCTGGCATTCGAACTCCGTTGCTGAATTGGGTATAATTTAGAATACCTTCTCCGTGCAACAAGTTCACTGGCAACTTGACTCTCATCTCACACCGAGGAGGTAGGTTATACATCTCTCTCGTGGGTGGTGAGTAAATTATTGGTATTTTTGTATAATCTGTAAAGAGTGTTTGAGACTTCATATCAATTTTCGCGTTCAGTTGTTTCAACAAGTCACTACCTATCAGACCATCATACCTTTCATCCACAGAATAAATATAAAATTTATGCTTTTGATTTTTGTTAAAAATGTTGGGCAAGTTGATATAAACTACCTCATTGTGCCTGCTTGAGGCATGTGTACTAATCACTTCAAACGATTCGTTTTGTTTTGAATTTGCGTAGTATTCGTTAGCAACCTTTGGGCTAAGAAAAGACCGAGTACTACCCGTATCTATCATGAAAACGGCGTTAAGTTCCGGTACACGAATATGCGGCAAATTCAAACGCTTACTACAATTTAGTTTTATTTTCTCTCTATCATCGAGGCATCTACGTGAGAGTGGCGTTTGTGTTGCCGGACCGAACGGACGTGTCCCCCCGAGATCTCGCAAACGCATTTAAACAAACAATAGTTTTCATCCCCGGCGCGCGCCTTTTGTTCTGCCTCCGGAGGCCCGAAAACGAGCCTGGCTTATAGGCTGGCTTATACCGCGTGTTACTGTAAGGGTTACCTGGGGAATGTGCGCGATCCATCTAGGCACCCCATCTGTGCAATACCGCGCATTTCAGTGATTGTGATGATACTAGTGCGGTCAAGTGTAATGAATGCCCAGAGAACTGCGCGATACTCTTAGGCATCCCATCTGTGCATGCCCTAGAATTCTAGGCCAGGTGCACGTCTGAGCCACGCAGCGACAGGCCGGCAGCGAGCGACGCCTACGCAACACACCCTCAACGCTACTGCCTCCACCACCACCGCCGCTAAACACACCAACCTGGTGAGATCATTCCGATTAGGACATCATTGATAGTGATTACCTATCTCTAACTTTATTTCTCTCAGGACCACTCGCCGCCTGACAATAATAAACCACCACTTACCGCGGCCGCGGTTGCCCCTATTGACTAAGGCATAATCACATTTATAGGTGCGTCATAGGCAAAATCAACTAATAAAACATTATTATAGCTACATATACTTATATTGCTTTGCCTGAAAATAAATTCGAGATAATTCTCCTCGAGATTTCTTTTCTCCTCATCTTCGAAAGACCATTCAAAACAGTCATTAACAATAACCTTCCACTAAACCCTGAAACTCTATGAATAAGCCAACCCAAAACTTGACAATCCTAGAATTATTTTTACGTAGCTAAACTGCAAATATACTAAACCCGACAATAAACAAAAACTAAACACGTGCATGCCATAAAAAGGCCATCTCACCAAATTCCCAGAAACTAGACAAAACAACTGACTGCTATTTAGGAACAATTGAAAAAGCTTCGAAGCACAAAAGGCCCACAACATTCCCTCACACATCTGGCACCCATTCTATATTGTCAGCCCATCTTGGAAATACCGGGAAACATTAGAATAAAATAGATCGTAAAAGTCCAAACAGCGTCTCTCATCATACCGGCCGTACACCTCTTAGAAACAACCCACACACACATTCATATTAGCTAAAACAGCATGAGGCTCTCTCCTGTAGTAATATCTTACAATGGAAACTCTACCAATGCCCAGAGATGGAAACTGCCTGTTCCATGCAATTGCAGACCAAATCAACCATCTGTTTGGAGCGACATTCAACCATACCCACATGAGAAGCGACTTAGCTAGATACGTGGAAGATAACAGCAATTATCCACGCATCAAACTTGCGATCGACGCACCAAACGCAGAAGCTTTCACAGAGTACATAAAAAATCTCCACATACAGGGCACGTGGGGAGGTGAAGAAATTATCATAGCAGCCGCAGAGTTCTACGTAATAAGTGTAGCGATCCATCAACAAAATGGCCCATCAATCGTATATAGCCCCCAACAAGAATATAACGCAGTCGGAACTATCAACTTCTGTTAATCGTAGACAAAGGTAGTTCAAATAAATCACGCTATCTCTAAGTTCTTTCTTTCAACAACATCCCAAGTAGATAACGTAATGGAAGCCTTACCAATGCTGAGATGGTAACTGCCTATTCACCGCAATTGCTGACCAAATTAATCACCTATGTCAATTAACATGCAACCACACCCACATTCGTAAGGACCTAGTTAAATATGTAGAAGAAAACGGCGATGAACAGAACAAAGCTCGCAATCACTGAACCTGAAATCCTCAACAACTCAATATTGAAAATCTGCGCAATTACGGTACTTGGGCTGGAGAGGAGATTATAATACCAGCTGCCGAATACTTTCTAGTTAACGTAACAATCCACCAGCAAAATAAACCATCGCTCACATTCACGCCCAAGAATCCAGCGGATGCAGTGAAATCTATCAACCTCAACGGCACAGGACACCACTACGACAGCGTATACTTGCTTGAATCGCCAAATTTACCCACGAATCAAGCAACCGATAACCAAACTGATAACACCATACTTTCCCCGATACTTAATGCAACACCCATGACCTCCTCAGGGTAAACCATAACATCAACAGAAGACATCCCAGACAACACCGGATATACGATGATACGAAACAGCCCCATATTTAAACCACAAGTCACATGCGAGCGTATGCGCATTGCTACTTGGAACGTTAGAGGATGCGCCGAAATAACTAAAAGACCCAATATTGATGCGGAATTGACTAACAGAAACATACACATAGCCTATATACAGGAAACAAACATGATACATATGTCAAAACACTATCTCTGGTATCTGTATGCTCGCATCGGACAAGACGCTATAAAGAAATACAGGAAAAAGGGAATTATAGGAACAAACCTCCTTCACAATATTGCACACAAATATTTTAAAAGTTACATAAAAAGAAAATGCATGTACAAGGGCGAGCTTGTCTCTAAAAAGAGATTTCTTCCAGCAAAACAAGGCATTACAGGAATTGCTATCATAAAAGGGTAGGCAGTGCACAATAATTACTATAACTAAAATTTCTAGGAATAAATTAAAATATCTGTAAAATACAGATAGCAAATACGAAATAATTACCGATATATACATAAACTTTACATATAATAATATAAATACAATAACTTTTACGAAAGAGACAGGTAGTGCTCTGATATGTTTCTTAAAAGAAAAAAGAGTCGGACTGTCTCTTATAGTGCAAAGAGTGTAAAAAGTGCATTCCAGAGTCGGACCGCCCGCAACCTGAAAGAGCGTTTATACGCAGCGCTGCTATGCCGCGGAGTAGCTAAAAGTGAATAATTAAATAGGTATCATCGGAGAAATGCTCATGGCAAACTTAAAAGTAGAAAGACGAAAATTCTTATAAGAGACCCCATAAACAACCAGTGTATTGGACGGAGTTCCAATACGAACCGTAAACGAAATCAAATATCTCGGCACATATATTACGGCAGGACATAGGGCACAATAAAAAAGAGGTGCCGGCAAGCCATATGCAATTCCAAGGCCCTAATGCATTTTATAATGAAATCCAACATGGGCTGGAATATAGTGCGCCTGATTTACAAAATGGTCATTGCACTGTTTATAAAATACGGACAAAAAGCGGCAACCCTCACTAAAGCAAACAGTTGAAAGTCAGTTCTTGACTAAGAAAATATGAACGCCTGATCCTCAGAGACATGTTTGAGAACGCCAGAAGCTTTCCAAGATACCACAAAATTCATGACTGACTACAGGGCAAAACGATAACCAAACGAATCAAAAACCACCGGATGTGTTACAATACATATTCTGCGACGCCCACAACAGCATTTACTACACGCTCCATTCAAATACGAAGCAAGGAAGAAGAAAGACGGCCGACTTATATACACCTGGAAAGATTTCCTTAAACATGACATCAAATACTACGTTGAAGAACACAGTTACTGGACAGAATCATCACACAACAGGGACGAAGTCAGGATGGCCTAGAGGCAAATATACCGTATTCCAGAAACAGAGAGCGAAAGCGAAACTGGGAACTTACCGGAACCCAAACGAACACGACTCAGGAAACTCTACTAATAACAATAACTGAAAATAGAAGGAAAACAAGAACTTGAAGAAAATAACAGCTGCTCTCCAAATCCCACATCCTCCCCATTCCACATATCCTATATTGGCTTCAGGCTGAAGAGTCGGTCGATAGAATTCACTATCCTTCCCCTCCTATAGAGCAGGTCATTCCGCCCCCCCTCAAAACTTGTGCCCTCTGGTATGCCGGACGAAAGACCGGAACAGGTTTAGAACCCTGGCTGGAGAAGCACCATTCATTCATTCATTCATTCTATCATCGAGGCATCTACGTGAAAAATTTCCGCTGGATCACAGTAAGGGACAGAATTTTGACCGTCACATACTTGTGAGTTGCACGGTTGAGAATTATAGTAATCATTCTCGGTGTAATTAACGCGCCTTGAACTAGCCGTTCGCATTGTTACATCGGTGTTCGAACCCGATGCGATGGGTTGTGCGTCATAGCCCATGCGGTACCTATTGTCCACGGCAGCGGCGGCGGGGTGCTGACGATGCGCTTGCGCTTGCATTGGCGGCGGTGACTTACTTACGCGAGGCCCGTGTCGCATATTATTTTCACTAAATCTATTTATAGCATTATCGTACTGCTGTCGATTATTTCTGAATTGAAATGAATAACTTTGTCCGTTTGATGCGTTGTTGGGTGCAGATGCACTTGGTAGCCTTTGCGTGTTGTCAAATCTTGGAGGATTGTTATAATTAGTCTGGTTTCGATTTGCGCTGACTTTCGGGTTCTTCGTTCACCGTCTGAAAGTTTTGCTCCTCTAATACAATCTTCAAAGCTTCCTCTAAAATTGTGACATTTCGCAAACGCACCAACCTAACTAAATAAGCCGGTAAATTGTACAGGAAAACACTCAGTGACGTGTTATCATAGATGTGGTGTTTAGCCACACGTAAATTTGCGTCCGCAACTGTTTCATTTATTTTTGAAAACAGACTACTCCTCAAGTGTTGAATTCTGTGACAAAAATCAACGTAACTTTCACTTCTATTTCGCTTTAAGGACTCTAATTCCATTGCCAAACACTCTTCGGACCTTGGATCACCGAAGTGTTGGCTTAGGAGTTGTTTTAATTCATCCCATGTTTGGATTAATTCCCTTTCTCCTACTAAATTAGCAGCTTCCCCAGCAAGTCGACTGGTAATCACGTATAATAGGTATTCATTTTGTAAGTTCCCCCTTGAAAACTTTGTAAAATATATTCTCATTTCTTAATAAATAGTGGTAGTGCTCTGGTTTCTCCATTGAACACTGGTATGATTTGAACCATTTCCATGGGAACCCTAATTATATCTTCCATTTTGACGGTTAAAAAAAAACTGCCGATAATTAACTATACCTAATGATTTACTTACTTACTACGAAACTTTATTCAAGAAGAAATTAATTCTCGAACAAAGTTACTATCCACACGATAATGTCAAGGCGTTTACTAATCCCTAACAACACGTATAAATATTATAACAGGGTATCGGAAGTGAAGAGAATAGGAATGGTGAATAGGTGTACTCACAGTCCCGTAGCTCCCATGTCCTTCCGGAATATTGCTAGTCTCCAAGTGTCCTCTGCCTCTGGTCCAGTCCTTGTTGGGTCCTTGTTCCTGGTCCGTCGCTGCTTGGCTGCTTGGCTCCACAGGAACTTGACTCGGTTTTTTAATAAATTTATTTGTTCGTGTGTCTCAACTAAACCGTAGAAACGGATGGTGGATGCACGTACGGTAACGGCAAACCAACTGGTGAGATCCTGTCCGCAGCGCCAATTAAGATGGGAAGACTGGTTAACTTTATAAAAATGATTTATTAAACGAACAGAGTAACGTCTAAGATTATACTAATACAATATTGGCTTATTCTAAGTTGATATTCGTATTGTTACGAGCGTGGGGTTCGTATTTGATAGAAAAGCACGAATAAATCCACTAATTAAAACACTCACTTTATTACCCAAATTAGGCACTTACAATTCACACGAACTGTACATAAAATCCACCAAGACACACACACACTATTTCACTAATTATGCACTCACTATTCACACGAAGAGTCTTTCTCTCCGATTATCCTTGTACTAGCACTCGATCGCAGTTAAAATGTAACTAACTCGCGCCGGACGTCGGCGCCTTTTATATCCCGCGGAGCCGCTCTGGACACATTGTCCACACATATCGCGAATATTCTAGTAAGGACCAGCGTGCGGGCCGAGAACATTCGAGACCATATATGTCTCTCTCTAATGGTGCACTCTCTCTGTCACTCCCTTCTCGAATGTTCCGAGTATAGCTATCTCTTTCTAGTAGTGCTATCTCTGTCACACACTTCTCGAATGTTCCGAGTATAGCTATCTCTTTCTAGTAGTGCTATCTCTGTCACTCCTACCGGATATTTCGCCATATAACGATTTGTGCTTCAGAGGCCCATAAGGGGTCCTGAAAACGCCTGAAAACGGGTTTTCAGGTTTTGGCGTCATCTGATAGAGGGTGCCCTGAAACGGACTGAAAACATGTTTCAGGCGCCTGAAAACGACGGCAACTTGGGTGAAATTTCGATCTTTAGATATGTGATAGAGTAACTTCTGAAACGGCCTGAAATGACTTTTCAGCCCGCTGAAAACGCCTCTACAGCACTGAAATTGACGTTCAAAGTTTTTTGACCTAACCTACCGGCGTAACACAACCCCCTCCTAAGACATGCTCGTCCCGAGCATCATTATTTCCGTGGTATCTGGCCAGCCGGTCAACATGAACAATCTTGCTCGGACTACGAGGATTCCGCTGGATTCGATACGTGACGTCGTTTATTTTGGTGACTACCTTGTAAGGCCCTTCCCAATTCGGAGATAGTTTCGGGGACTTTCCTACTCGTCGCATAGGGTTATGTAGCCACACCAACGAACCTTCCTCAAATCCCACTTGATAAGACTTCCGGTCATATCGGGTTTTCATCTTTATGCTAGCGTGGAGCCCGTGTTCACGTACCAGGCTGTGAACATCATCAATCCGATCCCGCAAATCACTTGCATATTCCGTGATGGTCCTTGGTGTATCGGGCGGACGTCCAGTCAGGAGATCTGCAGGCAGACGGAGTTCTCTTCCAAAATTCGCATACGATGGAGTAACCGCCGTACTTTCATGAGTTGCCGACCTATAAGACAACAGGAAGAGGGGGATATGCCGATCCTAATCTTTTTGATGGCTCTCAACGACCTTGGCTAGATGTCTCTCCAGTGTCTGGTTAAATCTCTCAACCATTCCATCTGACTGTGGATGATACGCCGTAGTCCTCGTCTTATGAATTCCCATTATGCGACAAGTCTCCTGAAAGACCGCAGATTCGAAGTTTCTTCCTTGATCACTGTGGATTTCGATTGGTACCCCAAACCGGCAGAATACTTCGTTCACTAACTTTTCAGCTATGGTTACCGCTTCTTGATTAGGAATGGCAAATACTTCAGGCCACTTCGTGAAGTAATCCATCACGACAAGAATGTACTTGTTTCCGGAGTCCGATGCTGGGAATGGTCCTGCGACATCTAATGCAACCCTTTCCCAAGGGGCTCCCACGTTGTACAACTTGAGTGTTCCTCGGCTACGGGTATGCGGTCCCTTGACTGATGCACAGTTAGTGCATCGTTTACACCAATTTTCAACATCTTCTCGGCAGTGAATCCAATAAAAGCGTTGCCGAATTTTCATTAGGGTCCTTTTTACTCCAAGGTGTCCACCGGATGTTCCATCGTGAAAGCTTCTCAAAACATCTTTCACCCTTTTCTTTGGGACAACGACTTGCAGGTGAGCATCCTTCCCATTTGTTGATTCCCATTTTCTACATAGAACGCCATTATGCATAACCAAGCTATCCCATTGTGCCCAGTAGCTTTTTGTTACCGCACTCATAGCAGCTACATCACACCATCTTGGTTTAGGTGCGCCAGCATTAATCCAATCAAAAATGGGTCTCACGTCAGGGTCCTCTTGTTGCGCTTGCTGCATGATTTCATCACTCCACTCGTCGCTAACCGAATCAGTTCTTATCATTGTCCTTGTCACCGCGGTCCCCCCTGTCCCTGCGGTCCCGCTCGCGCCGGTCCGAGCTGAGCCCCCCGCCGCCGCTGCTAAGGGAGCTCCTCTCGTGCCTTTACATATGCCAACGGCTGGAGGTGCTATGTGATACCTCAGTGAATCTCTAGTGGCGGTCGCGCGAGCGACGTCGCGAGCCGCGCTCGTGCGGTGACCGGTCACGCCTGTCCTTACGATGCTTGCGGTCACGGTCGCGGTCTCGGTCCCGCTGGCTTCGATCCCCTCGCTCGCTCCGCTCGCTGCGATCTTCGCGCGATGGCCTGGCCCGCTCCTTGTCCTTGGAGCGGGGTCTCTGTCCCTCCTAGTCCTTTTCGGACAGCCTGACTGCAGGTGACCACGTTCTCCACAATGGTAGCAACGTGGCCCAAATTCGCGGCGGGAATCTACTGGCTTCGTAGTCGACACTTCTCGCACCCTGAAAGGCCTGGATGAATCCTGTCGTACAGCTTCCACCTCGAGAGCGTGGGCTACTGCATCCTTTAGGCTGCCATGATGTCCCAATCGCACGGCTGCCCTCACTTCCAGATCCCGGATCCCATCGATGAAGGCCCGCACAAGCATACTGTCCACAAAGGATGCTGACGTACGTTGATAGGCCTTCCTAACCAACTTCTCGATTTCCAGGGCCCACTGTTGTAAGGACTCGTTACGTCCTTGTGTCCTGTCCTTTAACTGAGCTCGGTACACGTGCTCCAGGTGACTGTCACCGTATCGTGCCTCCAAGGCTTCTAGAAGGCGGTCGTACGTCCGGTCGTTTCCCAGAGCCTCTAGTATGGTAAGAGCCTCGTCGCGCAGCGCCAACGTCAGTGCTGTCCTGGCTTGCTCCTTACTCCAACCATTAGCCTGGGAAACAGACTCGAACTGCAGCTTATAGGCAGTCCACGATGAGCTACCGTCAAAGGGGGGCACTTTGAACCTGCCGCCTCCGGACACCGATGCGTTGGGTACATAGGTACTTGGACCATTAGCCACTTTGATCTCAAGTTTTTGGAGACGGCTCTCACAGGTCTCAATTTTTTTATCGACATCATGGACTCGACTCTCCAGTTTTTCATCCATATCGGCCAGTTTTTCCTGGACCTCAAACAACTCTCTCTTCCATTCGGTCGTGGACTCATGTACCTCACGAAGCATTCGTGCCTGTACCTCCTGGTGATCCTTTTGTTCCCTAAGCTCATTCTGGAGGATTAGAGTCTGTTCTTCCTGTTTCCTGGCCTGTTCCTCCTGTTTCCTGGCCCGTTCCTCCTGTTTTCGCGACTGTTCCTTTAGCTCTCTCGCTTGTTCCTTTAGGAGGACGAAGATAACGTTGAGGTCTACTCCTTGTGCAGCTGGAGCAGGTGATTCCGACGTACCAGGCGTCGAGTCTCCAGACCCAGACGTTTGGCTTCGCGTCGTCACTCCTTTTGGCTCGGTTTCTCGTGGCATTAACGGCATTTTCTATCCCACTTCTGACACCAAATGTTACGAGCGTGGGGTTCGTATTTGATAGAAAAGCACGAATAAATCCACTAATTAAAACACTCACTTTATTACCCAAATTAGGCACTTACAATTCACACGAACTGTACATAAAATCCACCAAGACACACACACACTATTTCACTAATTATGCACTCACTATTCACACGAAGAGTCTTTCTCTCCGATTATCCTTGTACTAGCACTCGATCGCAGTTAAAATGTAACTAACTCGCGCCGGACGTCGGCGCCTTTTATATCCCGCGGAGCCGCTCTGGACACATTGTCCACACATATCGCGAATATTCTAGTAAGGACCAGCGTGCGGGCCGAGAACATTCGAGACCATATATGTCTCTCTCTAATGGTGCACTCTCTCTGTCACTCCCTTCTCGAATGTTCCGAGTATAGCTATCTCTTTCTAGTAGTGCTATCTCTGTCACACACTTCTCGAATGTTCCGAGTATAGCTATCTCTTTCTAGTAGTGCTATCTCTGTCACTCCTACCGGATATTTCGCCATATAACGATTTGTGCTTCAGAGGCCCATAAGGGGTCCTGAAAACGCCTGAAAACGGGTTTTCAGGTTTTGGCGTCATCTGATAGAGGGTGCCCTGAAACGGACTGAAAACATGTTTCAGGCGCCTGAAAACGACGGCAACTTGGGTGAAATTTCGATCTTTAGATATGTGATAGAGTAACTTCTGAAACGGCCTGAAATGACTTTTCAGCCCGCTGAAAACGCCTCTACAGCACTGAAATTGACGTTCAAAGTTTTTTGACCTAACCTACCGGCGTAACAGTATTTATAATAAAATAATGAAAACTAAGCATTGACGTCATGACCTAATTTGGGGTAGCGCTGATAAATGATAATTGTAGTGGTTGGTCTACCTTAACTCGCGCCCGCCCGAACGCCGCCGCCTGCCAGGTTGCCTAGCCGGCGATCATCCAATGGAACACCCCAAGTGAGAAGATCTCCACCGCCAGCGAGGGCCCCCCCGATGATCTGCCCATAGGAGTGGACAGAGGCGCTTCCTCAGGAAGAGATCCGATGATCTGACCCTGACTCCCCACGCCCCAGAATGGGTGCGTGAGAAGATTGCTTGATTGATTGCGCTCTCAGTAACGCGCGCTTCGTTGTCGGGTGAACATGCCAAAGTGCTCCGTGAAAAAGTGCAAAAAGAATACCTTAACCACGTTGAAAAAGGATGGCATATCGTATTTTCGGTAAGTACTAGATAATATTTTTATAATGAAGTGAATTGTGGCAAAATACGCCTTCAAAATAATTAAAAACATAATTGTTTTAAATTTATTTCAACACGTCTCTTCATTTGACCCAACGCAGTATGAAGTGGAACAAAGTCAAATCTAAATGAATAGAGTCGCTTATTGTTTTTTTTTTTCTGCGGTATTTCAATAATATGGAATTAATATTAAATAACTACAGCCGGTCCAGAGAAGGACAACATTTATTCGAATCGTGATTGGTGTTTTTTATTATAGTTAAATATGTTTTTATTTATTATTCCAGATTTCCTAAAAATGAAATTGAAAGGGAAAAATGGCGGAAAATTATAGCTAATGAGAGGAGTGAAGATTTTTTAAGCCAAATGATTCTAGTGTGGTTTGCTCCTGTCACTTCTCAGAAAATGACATGTATTATACGAAGAAAGGCTTTCGGAAAGTAAAGAAAGGGGTCATACCATGTATTTCAGTAAGTTTTTACATAAAGTATTGTGATCTAGTGAGTACACAACATACGTACAGATGTAGTGAATAATCCTTTCCTTTCGTATTTTCTCGGAAATGTTCGTTTTTGTCTTACTACAATTGACATTTGACATTGATAAATAAAGTATGCGATTTATTTGATACCTACACGTAATTTGATAATACAGTAATTCATAGACACATCGGCACCATTCGGGTGTTATCGTTGTTCCGAGTTTTGCCGATAGGAAAGGATTATTCACTACATCTGTACACATGTTAATACCTATCAATCTTTTTCAATTTGAAAATGTATCACCAGGTTCGGCAAGGAATGATCCTAGCACAGCCAGACTTGGTGACGATTCGGAGGTAAGAAAATATTGGAAATTTATGCTTGCAGTTTAGCTATTGTTATCTTCATAGCGGCGTTTTATCTAATCATGATATTTATATGTAGGTCGAAATTTTAACGAGCCAACCACTACCCTCTATCACAACTACCACTCTAACATTAATTGCATTAACAAACAAACTCGCTAAGCCCACTGATGTAGAGAAATTGTTAGTATTGCAGTCAAAATCAGAGGTAAGCAAATTAACTGATTCGTTCGATCTGGACTTTATTATAATATAGGAACAGATAATAAACAAGTTTGTTGTTTCAGGAAAATAGTACAGTGGAAGCTGTGCCTCAAAACGAACAGATCACTGAACTCAATCGCTGTACGCCGTCTCCGATATCATCGGATTTGACCTCAATTTTGGATACTCCAAAAACATCTCATTACAAAAAAACACTCAGAATATGCCAAAAAGCCATTGATTTAAAAAATAAACAATTCCAAAATTAAAAAAAAAAGATCAAGAGACTTATGAAGCGAAACTTAACACTTAAAGAAATCGTCACAGACTTAAAAAAGAAACGGCTCGTTGATGAATTGTTAAGTAATGATTTGACAAAGAATATTAACGAATCCAATGACAAAGTTGTAGACATTTTAACGGCAAAAAGAAAAGTTTCCTTTGCCAAGTATCCCCCAGAACTTCGAAAATTTGCACTAACGCTGCATTTTTACTCTCCAGCAGCGTACAAATATTTACGTCAAGTATTTGCTCAAAATCTGCCCCAAATACATTATTAAGGTAGTATCAAAATGTCGATGCCCAGCCAGGGTTTACTGAAGAGACTTTCTTAAGACTGGCTGATAAAGCGAAAACAACTTCTGAACCACTGTTATGCAGTTTAGTGGTTGATGAAATGTCTATTAGACAGCAAAAAACCTGGACTGGCAGAAAATTTGAAGGCCTTGTGGATTTAGGAATTGGACATGATGATTCAGATCTGAAAGCGACCCAAACTTACTTTTTTGTTGTGGTTTCTTTACACCAGGCTTGGACACTTTCCAGTTGCTTATTTTTTCATACAGAGTCTAACTGGGGAAATGAAGTCCAACATGATATTACTGACACTTCAAAAATGCCATGATATAGGTGTTAAAATAGTTTCTTTAACTTTTGATGGCTGTAAGACCAATATAAACTGCATGAAAGCACTTGGTTGCAATCTTGAAAATAAGGAAAACATGCAAACTACATTTTCTCATCCATGTGGAGGTTATGAGATTTCCGTGTTTTTAGACGCCTGCCACATGGTAAAACTCATGAGAAATCTATTGGAGGCACAGAAATGCATATGCATTTCTGTGCCTCCAATAGATTTCTCTGATGATGCTGAGGACAAAGAAATAAAATGGGACCTGATTTTGGCATTGCACAATCTGCAAGAAGAAAATAGTTTACATTTAGCCAACAAACTTAGTAGCAGGCAAATACACTTCAGAAATGAAGTCATGAGAGTCAAGTTGGCTTCCCAATTACTCAGCAACAGCGTCGCAAAAGCGATTGAATTTTGTGACAAACAACTGCACATAGAAAAATTTGCCGATTCTGATGCCACGACCAAGTTTATCAAAATGATAAATGATCTTTTTGATATTTTAAATACCAGAAATTTGAATGACTTTGGCTACAATACGCCACTTAATGAAAAAAATGCAGGCAAAATTCTCGAACTGTGCGCAGATGCAAAAAAATACTTGCTTTCATTAACTACGAAAGTTATGTACAAAAAGACCAAAACAGTTAATAAAGAAAAGAGAGTTGTATACGAGACGAAAAAAGTACCGTTATACCAATGCAGGGCAAATACAGGCGTCATAGGACTGCTCACGTGCATCAACAGTTTAAAACATCTGTATTCAACCTTAATTGAGACTAAAACTTTGTCGTTTTTGATTACGTATAAATCAGAAGCCTAGGTGGTCATAACAACAATCCCAACACACGACAATTTAAATCGGCATACAAGAAGTTGTTGGCCCATTTAGAATTAAGCAAAAAATTCAGCGGTAATTGTTTACCACTGGAAAGCATACCAATTTTAAACAGCGGTGAATCAACTGCGAAAATAAATAATACCACTACTGGGACACGACGTGAGGATGAAGACGAAGAAAACATTTTTAAAACATTTTTACATAACCGCAGCAATCAGGAAACAATTGAAGAAAACTACGACAGAAATTGTAATCATCTCTTCGAACGATTAGGATCAAAACAGAATACTGATGTGACTGACCAAATAGTGGGATATATTTCTGGATTTGTTGGCTACCATTTGGTAAAAAAAAATAACTGCGATGACTGTAAAAACCATTTACTTGCTACAGAAAAAGAATGGTTTCATAAACTGGTGGACATTGAGGACGTAGGAGGTTTATGCTGTTCATCCAAGGATGTATATTTAATATTCAGTGAATCGGAGAACATAATCAGGCACTTTATTAAATTAAGTGGCGGAAAATCATTATTGAGGCAGTATGATGGCCAATATTTAACAATAAAAAATCTTCGGTCACTCGTAAACGTCACGCTATTTACAAACATAGATGCTCACACAAGGAATCAGTTCAATCACATGTATGAACTGACTAAAGCTACAGTAAGGAAGTATGTAGATGAGCGTTTGCATTACAGTTGCAAAAAAGAAAATATTGACAAAAATATCAGTTCAAAACGGCAAGTCTACAATAAACTAAACCTTTTTCAGGGTACATAGAAATTTAAGATGATGAGCTTAGCATCTCGTGTTAGTTAATTAAGTATTTAGTACCTTAAGAGTAAGTAGTTAAGTGCAGTATATTTCTGTCATACCTACATGTTTTAGTGACAGCTGTTAAGGAAATAAATGAATGTCCTTAGTCTGTATTTGTGTCTATTCACTTATTTTTGTTTGCTTTCCAAATAAATAAAATAATAAATTAAAAGTAAAAAAATATTTCCACCTTCCGTATTCAGCATCAGATCAGCATCAAAAAATATTGTAGGACCATAGTATTCGTCAAAACAAATCGAACTAGCCCAAATATGATGGGGTTGCGTCATTTTATTACAGAGTTCCCCTGTCCACCTTCCGGCTTCAGCATCAGATCAGCTCCATGTCATAAAAAATATTTTAAGGCCAAAGTTTTTGTCAGGACGAATGTAACGGGCCAAAATTCAAGGAGCTTGTGATGTGTTATGACAGAGTTCCTATGGTCGTCTTCCGTCTCCATCATCAGATCAGCTCCAAGTTAAAAAAATATTACATTGTCATCCAACTTACATACGTATGCAAAATTTCGGCTCAATCGGATAACGGGAAGTGGGTTAAATTCAAGCCGACATTTTTGACGCGAACCATGATACACACCCACCCACATACATACATACAGTGCAAGTTAAATAAAAATAAGTTAATTTTAACCACCTCAACCTGTTTTATTATTTTAATGAACCGAGTTAGTACTGAGTACAGTTTCAAGACCACTCCATTATTCCTCTGTTCCAAAGTAAACATTTGTTATGATTGTCACGCTGCGTAAACTGAATTCTACTTAATAGTCATTTATTTAAGGAATAGTATTGTTTAAAATAATCTTTATACTACACCTGCTCGGAAAGTACCTTGATACTTTATCAAATTTACGGTAGAAAGTACGTCATTGCATATCGAACAAATATGCGGGGAGAAAACGCATCTGAGCGGGAGAGAAAAGTGTATGAAAATCCATTTCCTACGTGGTTTTTTATTTTTTATTTTGGGTAAGACTATGCGGTAACCTAAATATCAAAAGCCAAAAAGTTTTTACAGTGAGTTTTTATCTCCAAGTTCGCAAAATGTCACTGGCCACTAGCTGTGTGTTGGATGGTGTCAAACAATTTAAAAAAAGAACATGTGAAAATAAAAGGAAAAAAAGGAACCCTTATAGGATCACTTTGTTGTCCGATCTCAAACAAACATTAATGGGAAAAAGTGTTACATTAAGCTTCACTAACTGCAACAATTTCAATATAAATTTCAATTAGTAAAGATTTAGTTTTTTATTTTCATCGTAGGTGTAGTATAAAGCACTATGTATCACTCGAGAGAAAGTGCGATTCCCGATCTCGGGTGTTTTAAAGCCCTCGCCTACGGCTCGGGCTTCAAACGACACCCTCGACGGTAATCGGTCACTTTCTCCTCTCGGTGAACAATGTACTATACCTGCGGCTGGCAGCAATAAAAT
The DNA here is from genome assembly GCA_949825045.1 of Argyresthia goedartella. Lineage (NCBI taxonomy): Eukaryota > Metazoa > Arthropoda > Insecta > Lepidoptera > Argyresthiidae > Argyresthia > Argyresthia goedartella. Next base: position 23,711,782 of record OX463812.1, on the reverse strand, counting down.
TTTACGACTTGCGCGATGGTCTAATTTTGTAATGTCATAACAGCCCATCGCGCGCAATCGAAATCCCACCTTAATTCTATTAATATGAGGTTGCATAAAAGGAAAATTGAAATGTTCTTAAGTACATTATGCGTTTTAGATTTGCCTTAGTAAACGCACACACATGTAACTTAGCGATGGGACACATTTGAGACTTAGATTTGTAGGAGATAGTGTATCTTGGGTATACTAAATCGATGATTGGCCCTTGAAAAAGTGCATTTTATTCATCGATAACAGTGAATAAAACGCTCTTTTACTCACTAGCGATTAAATGATATTTGAATTTGGAACATGCTTCGAATTATGTACCTAGTAAAATAAACACGCTGAAAGTAACTAATACTGGCAGGCGGAACAGAACTAGTTCCATTGACAAAAAAAGGACAAACACAACCCACCAATTTTAGATTGAATTTGGTTGGTTACTTTCTGTTACTTAACATGGTGTTTCATTGGAAAATATACTAGCTACCTATTAAAATGAGTTCTTCCAGTGGTAAAAATGAATCACTTCCTCCGGAATCATTTCGTTCGAAAGCAGCAATTATCGTAGATCATTTGTTGCCACCAAAATCTCGGGAGATTTACATACCTACCTAAAAACCTCCAATTTGTTCTGCGACTGGAAAACCTTGTGAGAGACCGTTTTTCTGAACTATTTCAACGAATTATCCAAGACTAAAAAGCCGTCGACACTGTGGAACCTATATTATATTCAATGCTAACAGCCACAGTAAGAATCAAAGACAACATCGATATATTAAAGTACCTAGGAACTCAGTTGCTGGCATACTTAAAACGGCTATCCGAGGGTCATAACTCATAAGCCTAAGAAATCTAGATTGCTAACCTCCGAAAACATTGCGCATTTTCTAAATCATGCGCCTGAACAGCTTTCTGGCCGTAAAAGTAAGTAATTAGGTACTTAGTTCCTACCTATTTAAGTACAAACGCACTGCACTTTAAAAGTTATTCTGTAGATACCTACATATTTTTAATTATTGCTCACAGGTTTTGCTAATTTTCGGTGTGAATGAGGCCCGTCGCAGTAATGAATTATTGAAGATCGACATTCAAAAACACTCGGAAAGTTTATTATTGGTCGTTTTAAAAAATACGACAAGAATATGCGTAAAGAAAGATCGTCGAAAAATATCAAGCTTTGTGACCGGCAAATACAAAAATCGACATGTTTTGCATACAATACTATGACGGAAAATGTACTTGGAATCAACAAAATAGATGCGATGCCAAAAACGATTGCCACATTCTAGAATCTAAGTATTAAACCCTGAATAGAACCACAGATACTATAATACTATACAGATAGAACACAGGACACTTTTTTATTATAAGGTGAAACTCTTATAAAAGGAGATAGTTTAGCACTCGTACATTAGGCTACCGTTAAATATGTGTACATGTGATCTTAAAATACTTAAATAATAAATAAATCTAAAATACATAAAACTATACAAATAAACCACCCCAGAACGCTCCCGGACCAAAGGTTTTACGCTGGCAGCGTTGCCGCGCTGCACAGCAAGTGAGACCCTTTGCACCAGGAAAGCTCCGGAGCGGTAGTCATGGCCTCGGTCCCTCAAGCGACGCCCAATGTCCCTGATGAAGGCCCTACCCTGCGATCCCCACACCCCCGTGGTCTCGACGGCCAATGGAACAAACCAATAACTCCCCATCAGCTGTGCGTACTTACCGCATTTCTGCCGCGCCGCCGACTCCGCAGCCGCACCAGCAGTCTGCATGGTGGAGCCTATATGAGATGCCGCGAAAGTGCACACGCACGTCGCATCCCACAAAAGGCTACGGCCCCTCTCCCAAGGTATCAAAGCGACACCGTCCGGACGTTTCCCGTCGCTGCGACACAAACCAGGCGGCTCAAGAACCGCCGGTATGTTAGCCGAGACGAGAGCCCTCCGGACGATGTCATTGATGGAGTGATGACGAGACTGCCTCCCTGCACTTCTGACGCAGTGTAGTCCGTGACGCCCCAGCGAATCGACTGATACACCGCAAACACAGCGGTGTGGCTCGCAAATGCTACATCCCAACCGAAGCGCCACGGCCACGCGCAGGGAGTTGTCATCTAGATGGGTGCCTAAATGAGGAGACGGCAACGCATGCAGCCAAGCACCAGATTCCGGCTGGGAGATCGCGCGCAGACGAGCAAGCTCCGCTCCCGAGGACTGCCCCAACAACCCGTCAAGTGTCGACTTACATATCTCCTCATCCCAGGAGCGCTGCACGCCCGGCTTCTCCGGAACGTCTCCCGCCGGGCAACGTACCCGCCACAGCTGAAGAGCCTCGTCCGCAAATGGGATGCTGAACCCGTCACCATTAATATTCAAAATACGAGTGACAAGCTCCAACACCCCCCGCGAAGAGGCTAAGAAGGCGGGGAGTTCCGTGTCCCGAAGGCGACGAACGCCGAGACCACCAAACCGTATAGGCATCGCTGCCTGCGACCACTGTGAGGGAGACATATTAACGTTTAAAATAGTCTCCAAAAGACACTTCAACGCCTCGTCATAAGCGTCTGTCTCCCCTCGGCACAGCCAAACCGGAGCAGTTCGCAAAGTATAGGTTAACCTTGGCTGGGACAGACAACTCCTGAGAATAGTAAGAGCCACATGCGCGGACAACTCCTTGAGATGTGGCTTAGCCCCAGCCAGGGCCTTCAACTTTCCTCGCAGAACCCCCGGCACGCCTTCCGGAAAAATGGGTGCGCCTAACAGAGTGAAATCAGGTTTATCAAGAACTTTCAGCCCCGGCATCAATTCCTCCAGCTTATCTCTGGAACCTTGTGCCAAGTCACCAGAGGAAGAAAACACCTCACACTTCTCTGAGTTCAGGCGGAGACCCAAGTCCCCTAGGCCACTGATAACCGTTTCAAACACAGGACATAGCTCTGCCACCTTTTTAGCAAATTCAGGTGCGGATCTTACAGAACCGAAACGCCTCGGAGGTTGGAGGTCCAGCACAGTAGCAGAAAGTTATATTGAAGATACTATCGAAAACAAAGCCAAAAGATGCAGCCGCCAAATAGTTGAGAGTATAAATCTAAAGTCGTCTATTGTTGACTCACTATCTCCGGGGCGCCCTTCAACATCGAAACGAAAACCAAGCTGTTCTAATTTCACAATACATTTCTAATGTTATACCTAATTTATTTCCGCTTATATAATAAAATGTTTTCTAATGTTATACCTACTTTATTTCCGATTATATAATAAAATGTGATAAATATAAACTAAACCTCTATTTATTTTCTCGCAGTCAATGGTAAAAAGTAGAGTACACATAAAGTGTTTGAAAATTATGGAAAAAATAATGATGATGATGATGATTGATTCCGACCGATTTCGGTCATTGCGACCACTTCTACTCCTAGCCGATCTTCGCAGCAAAACTCCTTGCGCATTGGGGGCACGTAAGTACGCCACCCTCGTAGTTGTAGGAAATGGCAGCAGGTGGACGGGCTTTTAACAGGTCGCGTTTCATATCAAGGTCAGCTTTACGCTGATCCTCGAACTCGCGTACTTGCCCATTCACAATCCTGCGCCATTCTGGCCGTTGTGCTGCCAAATCTTCCCATTGAGAGGGCTCTATGCTGCATCTTCTCATGTGTCGCTTCTAAACATCTTTGTATCGAAGAAGCTGCCCGCCATGTTTTCGCTTGCCCTGATCCAGTTCAGAATAAAAGATGCGCTTCGCCACTCTCTCCTCTTTCATACGTGATACGTGTCCGCACGAGACATTTAAGGTGGACGCACACGGAAGGCATTTAAGGTGGAAACGATCCAGAGCGCGTATGTGGCGCGGGGCGATACACGCACCACGATTCAGAGGAGTATAGGAGATTTGGCAGCACAATTGCCATGTATACTGATATTTTGGTAGCTAGCTTCGATAGGTATAGGATAGCTAGATAGGTAAGGTCATGTGAGCAGAAGAGCTTGGAACACAGCAAATGCCGCAGCTGCAGCACATATCCTGCTGTTGATCTCGGCATCAAGGTCACACTTGGATGTAATAGTTTTCCCCAGATAACGAAATGTGTCCACCTGTTTGAGCATATCCTCACCAATCTTTATCGACAGTGTCTCTTGACAAAGGGTGTCCAGGGACATGACTTCTGTCTTTTTGACACTAATCTTTAGGCCGAATTTACGGCAAGATTGGTGAAACGCGAACATAAGCTCTTGCAGGCCATCTGGAGTTTCTGCTAGAAAGCATAGGTCATCAGCATACATGATCTCTGTTATCAACGCATACGAGACTTTAGTACATGCCCTAAGTCTAGCTAAATAAAAAAGACCACCGTCTGTGCGAAAGCGGATGCGGACTCCTTCGGAAACTGTCTGTAAGACCTCCTTGTCTACCATTGCAAAGTATAAGGCAAACAGTGTGGGAGCTAGGACACACCCTTGCTTCACTCCACAGGTAACGGGGAAGACGTCTGACTGTTCACCGTCTACGGCGACGCAGCATTGCATGTCGTCGTGCAGGAGTCTGAGAAGTCTTACAAACTTTTCCATGCATCCAATCTTTTCTAGCACCAACCAGAGGGCTTCTCGTGGCACACTGTCAAATGCTTTTTCCAGGTCAACAAAATATAGATACAACTGGCGACCTTGTTCTCTACTTTTCTCTTGTAGTTGACGAACGGAAAAGATAGCTTCGCAGGTCCGACGATCAGGTCGGAAGCCAAACTGGGAATCCTTTTGGCGATTTAGAAGCACTCTGGCAAAGGCCTTTCCAGGGGCAGACAAAAGCGAAATACCGCAGTAACAGTTGCAGTCGGAACGGTTACCCTTATTCTTGTAGAGAGCACTAATGCGCGACACTTTGAAGTCATTAGGGACCCGCTCTTCCTCCCACATGCGAAAAAACGGTTCCCAAACCAACGTATACAACTCATCACCGCCGTATTTAAGTAGCTCTCCCGGTATAAGGTCAATGCCAACCGCCCGATTGTTTTGCTGCTGTCTGATGGCAGTGACAACTTCGTCACGTGATAAGGTCTCGTCCAGCTCGATGACAAGCGGGAGTTGAGGCATTAAGCTGATATTTTGTAGATCGGCTGAACGATCTACGTTGAGTAAAGTATTGAAATGTTCAGACCAACGCATAAGAACATCCTGCTTGCTTGTTAAGAGGTGCATACCGTCTGTAGACCTTAAAGGCACCTTAGCTTGGTAGGATGTACCAATCAACTTATCTACGTACCTCGCTGTAAAACTCCCCAAGCTGGTTATGGTCAGCGAGATACTGCATGTGGCAAGCTTTGTCCTGCCACCAACTGTCTTTTATTTGACGTGACAGCTTGCGCAATTCTAGGTCACTAGCTTTGATTACCGCAACGCTTTCACCTCGCCTACCATGCTGTCGCAGGTGGTCTCGGTGTTTGTCGAGTGCTGTCCTGAGAATCTCATCATTTTCATCAAACCAATCCTCATTACGCCGGTCATGTCTACCTACAGTAACAGAAGCGGTGTCCATAATGTGACAAGATAAAGTCCCCCAGGCAACATCAACATCACCTGTCTCGCTACTAGGCAACGGCTTCTCGGTCAAGGCTTTAGCATATTTCTCCCTCACCTCGGAATCTTTCAGCTTCTTCACGTTCAGAGACGCAAGCTTTTTAGTAGTGGATCTACGAGGGTGATGGAGGCGAAGTCGCAGTTTTGTGACAATAAGTCGGTGGTCCGTCCAACAATGCGCGCCACGCATGACACGGGTGACTTGCACTTGACGGATATCTTTTTGCCTTACAATAGCATAATCGATCAAATGCCAGTGTTTGGATCTAGGGTGCATCCATGTTGTCTTGTACTTGGCGGCGAGTCTAAACATAGTGTTTGATATTGCCAAACCGTATTGAGCACAGAGACTGAGTAGCAACTGACCATTGCTGTTCATGTTGCCGACTCCATGTCTACCCAGAACTCCAGGCCAAGCCTCATAGTCTCGTCCAACTCTAGCATTGAAATCGCCCAGCAATAGAATCTGCTCTTTGGCGTTTATGCTGTCTAGGCAATGGGTCAATTCTTCGTAGATCTTGTCCTTGATGTCATCAGATTTGTCTTGCGATGGAGCATAGACACTGATGACATTAAGGTCGCGCACACGCGGTCGGAGATGTGTACAGGGTACTCCTCCAGTCGCTTTACCAAGTTATTCTTGATGGCAAATCCTACACCTGATCGCCGAGGTTCGGACGCATCGGTACCTTTCCAGAAGAAAGTATAACCACCACCATCTTCTACCAGCTCTCCTTCATCCGCCAGATGTGTCTCGCTGAGAGCAGCCACATCCACGTTATAACGATGAAGTTCTCGAGCTACAATGGCGGTTTTGCGTTCAGGATAGGCGTTGCCAGCTCGATCAAGAAGCGTTCTCACGTTCCACGCACCGAATGTCATGATAGGTGTTTTCATGTTAACATTTCTTTTGGATTTTCGACCACGCTTAAAAGTGATGCGGTGGCATCCGCGGTTACTACCACCTCCGAGTAGCAAGCAATTTTTAGGACACCTTTTCTAGTCCTCTCCCCGGCTGAGCGAGGAAAGCAGTGCCTCTCTAAATAGAGCTGCTTTGTCATCCCGGGTGCTGCCTCAACCGCACTGTTGCCCCAAAGTTGCAGTGCGAAAGCGACCACGGCGTGTACTCACACCCCCAGGACCGCCTATGTGCAGGATTCAGACAAAGCCTGGCTTGCATCAAACCAGACCTCTCTACCTTATCCCATCGCCACAGGACTTAAGGATTAAATATGGCCAGAAATGTATCTTTAGCTTCAATTCTAGGCTAAACTAGACAACATAAAAATGTAGGATAAATATATGTTATAAAAGGTCTATTAGAGATAAGAATGGACTTTTACAGTTACCGGATATCTGTTATATTTAATACTTAAAAATATTTTTCGCAATGCATTATTATTCAACTAAATGAACAAGCGCTCGGAGACGAAATCAGTTTCCTATATGAAACTTACACGCAAAAATAGGTAATAAAAAAGGGAAAATTTTTGGTTGTTTTATTTTATTTTTAATGTTATTATTACAGGAGTTTAGTAATATTTTCTATAATTTTCTCGGTCTCGGAGCTCGGGCTCTGCGCGGGAGCATGCGTCAGTCTGCTTCGACGCGATGCGATGGGTATTTGTTTTCTTAGTCTAATTCTCAATGCCATTGGCCTATGTTCAGCCCTTAAGTGAAATCGGAGTCCAATTAACGGAAGCGGTCAAATACGCAGGAAATTTTAGGGTGCGCGAGCGTCCGCGTAAACGCAAGCGCACACACTCGTCTTCCCTCTTCTTTGTTCAGTGGCACGGGAAACCGCTACGACTGAAGAGGAGGTCAGATGTTGTGTCTGGCCGCCGGTAACTGTAAGCCCTCTACCGGCGCCCTAGGCCATCCACCTTGCCTTACTGAATCGCCGAGTCCGCCAAATAACTTTGCATATCTGCTTTCTGTTGCCTTCCTGGGTAAGTTTTCCAACAGTGACAGTTTCGTGCGAGGGAGGGTAGGTAACCCCTCTTGTAAAATATCCAGTCTAGAAAACGTATGGTTTTTTTGTTATGAATTTTCAAAAATCCATTTTGAGGTTATTTTTTACTATAGGATTTTTACAAAAAGTCATTGTTTGTAGTATTGATGTTCGAAATTGCCTTAGCTCCGGCTACTAGGGCTCATAAAAAAGGCAAGTATTTAATTGCTTCTTCACGTTCAGAGACGCAAGCTTTTTAGTAGTGGATCTACGAGGGTGATGGAGGCGAAGTCGCAGTTTTGTGACAATAAGTCGGTGGTCCGTCCAACAATGCGCGCCACGCATGACACGGGTGACTTGCACTTGACGGATATCTTTTTGCCTTACAATAGCATAATCGATCAAATGCCAGTGTTTGGATCTAGGGTGCATCCATGTTGTCTTGTACTTGGCGGCGAGTCTAAACATAGTGTTTGATATTGCCAAACCGTATTGAGCACAGAGACTGAGTAGCAACTGACCATTGCTGTTCATGTTGCCGACTCCATGTCTACCCAGAACTCCAGGCCAAGCCTCATAGTCTCGTCCAACTCTAGCATTGAAATCGCCCAGCAATAGAATCTGCTCTTTGGCGTTTATGCTGTCTAGGCAATGGGTCAATTCTTCGTAGATCTTGTCCTTGATGTCATCAGATTTGTCTAGCGTTGGAGCATAGACACTGATGACATTAAGGTCGCGCACACGCGGTCGGAGATGTGTACAGGGTACTCCTCCAGTCGCTTTACCAAGTTATTCTTGATGGCAAATCCTACACCTGATCGCCGAGGTTCGGACGCATCGGTACCTTTCCAGAAGAAAGTATAACCACCACCATCTTCTACCAGCTCTCCTTCATCCGCCAGATGTGTCTCGCTGGGAGCAGCCACATCCACGTTATAACGATGAAGTTCTCGAGCTACAATGGCGGTTTTGCGTTCAGGATAGGCGTTGCCAGCTCGATCAAGAAGCGTTCTCACGTTCCACGCACCGAATGTCATGATAGGTGTTTTCATGTTAACATTTCTTTTGGATTTTCGACCACGCTTAAAAGTGATGCGGTGGCAGCCGCGGTTACTACCACCTCCGAGTAGCAAGCAATTTTTAGGACACCTTTTCTAGTCCTCTCCCCGGCTGAGCGAGGAAAGCAGTGCCTCTCTAAATAGAGCTGCTTTGTCATCCCGGGTGCTGCCTCAACCGCACTGTTGCCCCAAAGTTGCAGTGCGAAAGCGACCACGGCGTGTACTCACACCCCCAGGACCGCCTATGTGCAGGATTCAGACAAAGCCTGGCTTGCATCAAACTAGACCTCTCTACCTTATCCCATCGCCACAGGACTTAAGGATTAAATATGGCCAGAAATGTATCTTTAGCTTCAATTCTAGGCTAAACTAGACAACATAAAAATGTAGGATAAATATATGTTATAAAAGGTCTATTAGAGATAAGAATGGACTTTTACAGTTACCGGATATCTGTTATATTTAATACTTAAAAATATTTTTCGCAATGCATTATTATTCAACTAAATGAACAAGCGCTCGGAGACGAAATCAGTTTCCTATATGAAACTTACACGCAAAAATAGGTAATAAAAAAGGAAAAATTTTTGGTTGTTTTATTTTATTTTTAATGTTATTATTACAGGAGTTTAGTAATATTTTCTATAATTTTCTCGGTCTCGGAGCTCGGGCTCTGCGCGGGAGCATGCGTCAGTCTGCTTCGACGCGATGCGATGGGTATTTGTTTTCTTTGTCTAATTCTCAATGCCATTGGCCTATGTTCAGCCCTTAAGTGAAATCGGAGTCCAATTAACGGAAGCGGTCAAATACGCAGGAAATTTTAGGGTGCGCGAGCGTCCGCGTAAACGCAAGCGCACACACTCGTCTTCCCTCTTCTTTGTTCAGTGGCACGGGAAACCGCTACGACTGAAGAGGAGGTCAGATGTTGTGTCTGGCCGCCGGTAACTGTAAGCCCTCTACCGGCGCCCTAGGCCATCCACCTTGCCTTACTGAATCGCCGAGTCCGCCAAATAACTTTGCATATCTGCTTTCTGTTGCCTTCCTGGGTAAGTTTTCCAACAGTGACAGTTTCGTACGAGGGAGGGTAGGTAACCCCTCTTGTAAAATATCCAGTCTAGAAAACGTATGGTTTTTTTGTTATGAATTTTCAAAAATCCATTTTGAGGTTATTTTTTACTATAGGATTTTTACAAAAAGTCATTGTTTGTAGTATTGATGTTCGAAATTGCCTTAGCTCCGGCTACTAGGGCTCATAAAAAAGGCAAGTATTTAATTGCACATCAAAAATACTGATTTTCACAGCAAAAAGGATCAGCAAACACTTATTATGTTTTAAGTATTTTTGTTGTTCTTACATGTTCAACCTAATACGAAGGATAAAGGGGGCTTCGCTTCGCTCACCCCCTTTATCCTTCACCTAAGCTACCGCAGTATTTTGCCCAATAGCACAAATTAAGCAAGAGAGAACATTCACGCAACTCGAAGAAAAACGGAATGACTTGACACACTAGTCTTGTGTCGGTCATGTACGAAGAACGAATAGAAAACGTTACTGTGCTATGAACGAAAAGAAACGTTTCCCTACGCTAATCGGACATTCGGTCTATTAGGACTAATATCCACTCAACCGTCCAGCACGCGGCAGCGACACTGTCCGTAACGTCCCAAGCGCCGTTCGTCGCTAAGTTCGCAACGGCGGCCCCGACCTTCGCGACTAAAACTTTTATACCTCCAAAACTACCACAGCTATGGTAAAAAAAATACTTACGTTCAGCCAGATAAACATAGAATCTAATAAAAAAAATGCATTTATGTACATACAGTACAATAAAGCAATAAAATAAAGCAAGTTCGTGAATTGAAAAAAAAAAAAACAGTTGTTTCCTTCTAATCGAGTTTTATACCAGGAAATGAAAGTATTTTTATCAAAGAGTCTACATCTAATAAAACTAGATTATGTACCCTTTCAAATGATACCAATATCTTATTTTAATATTTAATTTTCTATCAGAAACAATGGAAACTATCAAGGCACTCCTCACCAGACCGCAGAGTCGCGGGCGGTCTGAAAATCGGGCAAAATGGCCGCCGAATTAAGGCCCAGTACACACTAGGAATTTTTCAAATGAAACAAATTTTATATTATTGTTATCATTTATATATATATATATATATATATATATCCCTTAATTTGATTACGTAAATTATACTTTACTATCCAATCAATTAAATCTAGAGGCTTAATTTTCTTTGACCCACACATATTTCTCATCTTGCCACACTTTCTTGTATTCTTTTAAATGGTAGAAAAAATATTTCAACCCTGTGGCAACACTGACTTTGACATTAGCGAGCAACAATGGCGGCGAGACGACGCGCTCTGCGAATATTACAGGTAAATATCGTTTAATTTATGCTAAGGGTCTAAATTTTAAAGCAAAGGTTGATTATTTTTGTTTAAGGATGTATAAACTACCAATCATCATTAATTTTCAACGAATAATTGTACTAGACATCGTCACAACAGGTCCGTAAACCTAACGTAAAGTATACTTTACATAATTCATTGGTGAGAAATCTTGTTGGAAGAATATTTGTAAAGTATGCTTTACATAATTCAATGGTGAGAAATCTTGTTGGAAGAGTATTCGTAAAGTATGCTTTACATAATTTAATCATGAGCTTTTTAACAAATAGGTTTTGAGAATGTTAAGGCGGTTATGTTGTGATGCTTTGTGCTTTGTTTGACTGTGCTTATTTTTCTATTTACTTCACGCAAAATCACGTCAAAACTAACACCTACTGACAAATAAATATGTTTTTATACGTTTTTCTTCTGTTTGCCTATTTACCATTACTTTTTCTATGCTTTTTGCTTTTTTCTTGCAATATATTATTTTTTTCAGAATGCATGTGCGAGTAAATTTTTGGCTCTTGTTCCTCAAAGGAATGCGCCTTCTGACGTTAGTGGAGAATCCGATCCTGAAACCGACGTAGATGCGTTGTCCCACTTCAACCACCTTGAGTCGTCGTCTGAAGCCCCTTCAATAGCCTCGTCTCTTGAGAGGCTCGACATTTCTGACTCTTCTGCTGGACACCAAGATAATATTTCTGACTCTTCTGCTGGACACCAAGATAATATTTAGGACTCTTCTGCTGACAATCAAAACAATATTTTGGACTCATCTGCTTCACATCAAAATGTATATATACCAGCTTCCGAGGATGACTGCGACTCAATTTCGGAAATTCCGAACCCATCTCCATCACTTCTGGAAGATAACAATAGATCCTCTCATGACCAACAACTTAACTTCTCATTGCCATCTTTACCAACGATGTCTCCAATGTCAAACATTCCTTCAGTGACGCCATCATTCATCTTTAATCAAGTTGGCGATTCACCACAGCAGTCCCCACAGACTTCGGTTTCAAGCCAACAGCCAACGCGTAGCAAAAAGGCAGACCCCCGAAAGCAGAACCCGCAGAAAAAATATATCCTGAATCAAGTTACTGATATCCCACAGCAATCTCCGCAAGTTTCAGCATCGACCCCTAAGCCAACGCGTAACACTCGAACCGACAATCGAAGGCAAAACACACAGGACCGACCTCGCCGAGTGGTCAAAAAGAAAGTTGACCTGAAATTTAAATGGTCAAAGGGTCGTTTCCAACATTGCGCTGAATTGGAACCGGATGAGTTTGTAGGCCTACTACGCGACGGAAAAACGACACTCGATTACTTCTCCGATTTTTTTTCTGAAGATCTTTTTGAAGAGATTTGTCTATTCACAAATATGTACGCCATGCAAACAACAGGATGACTTTTGAATGTGACAGTTGACGAGGTGCGGAAATTCATAGCCATTAAAGTGATAATGGGGATCGTGTCCATGCCTTCGTATCTGGACTATTGGTGCACTGAGACACGTTATCCATTAGTTGCAGACATAATGCCACTGAAGCGCTACCAACAAATAAGAAGATATTTGCATTTTGTTGACAATAACGATGCAGATTCAGATCCATACTTCAAAATACGAAGATTTGTAGAAAAAATTCGTCAAAACTGTCTACAAATAGAAGAGGAATCTCGATTCAGCATTGACGAGATGGTTATTCCATACAAAGGAACAAAGGCGGGAAGAAAACGTCAATATAACCCCCGAAAACCTCGAAAGTGGGGGTTCAAAAATTTAGTACGAGCGGGAGCGTCCGGGATTATATATGACTTCTTCCTGTACGCTGGCAATGACATGTTCGATGAATGCAATTTCACAGCAGAAGAAGAAGGTTTAGGCTGGGGTGCAAAGGCTGTGCTAAGGCTAGCTAAAACCATCAAAAAGAAGCCGTGTGTTGTGTATTTTGACAACTTCTTTTCTTCCCTGGAGCTTGTACACCATCTCAGGAAATATTACGGGATTTTTAGCCTTGGCACAATGAGATCAAACAGATTGAGAAATGCTGCAACTAAAATAATGAGCGACAAAGCCCTAAAGAGGAAAGGCAGAGGAGCTTTCAGTCAAGTCGTCTGTAATAAGACCAAGATTTCGTTGGTGAAGTGGAACGATAACAAATGCGTTATCCTAGCTTGCAGCTATGCCGATGCATATCCGACGACTAAGGTACAACGATACTGCAAAGTCACAAAACGCAGAATTGATGTGACATATCCCAACGTTGTCAAACATTACAACGCCCATATGGGAAGAGTTGATTTAGCAGACATGCTCATAGCGTTGTATAGGACCGAAATGAAAAGTAGGCGATGGTATTTATCAATATTTTCGCAGCTTCTTGACATTTGTGTCAATAATGCATGGTTGACATATCGGCGAGATAATAAAAGAAAAGGAAACAAAGACAAGGGTCTGAAAAAGTTTCGTCTTGAGATTTACAAGGCTTTACTTCACAAAGGAAAAACTATTCAAGATGCAAGCGTGCAGGACATAACAGAGGAACAAAAAATTAAGAAACCAAGACGTGCAAAGCCCGTTGATGACGTAAGGTACGACAAAATTGACCATTTCCCAGACCAAAGTGACGATTATAGTAGATGTACCTACTGCATAAAGGGTCTTACAAAAGTTGTATGTCTCAAATGCAAAATAAAACTGTGCTTCGTGAAAGGCAGAAATTGTTTCTATAACTATCATCATGAAAAATAGTTGATACATAGGTAGGTATCAACTATTTTTCATAATGATTGTATGTTTGATTGAACTTGAATTTCGAATTAAAGTGTTTATTTTTAATTAAATAGGACATTTTATTTTCATCAAATCACTACCCTAAACAGATTTTGTTAAGTATACTCTACATAAGTTCAATTTCCAATTTGGTAACCACTGTATTTTGTAAAGTATACTTTACTATGGTTTTTCAGGAAACCTTACATGCGTTTTTTTTTTTTTTTTTCTCGCGTCTTTCAACCCTTATTATCATAATAATTTAATCACAACATCCAACTAGCACTTCTCGTATCCTGCCAAATTAAGGGTTAAATATTATTGTTTTCTTTGACATTTCAAATTTGACACCATAATAAAGGACCTTTTTAATTAATATTAAATTATTTCTAATATTATACAAATATTATTTACATACTTAAGACGAAAATATGTATACACATCCTGCTTGCCATCCTTTACATCCATTATTTCAGAAACAATGTAGTATTTATATTATACTAGCTGTTGCACGCGGCTTCGGCTGCGCGTATATAAATGGAAAAAAAACTAAAAATAAAAAATCAAGTCGTCTAAGGGATTTGAACCGAAGTCAATAAAATCTGAGTCATTTTTGCATTCCTGAATCGCGGCAGCAAAGTTTTTGTTTAGTTTACCATAAATACACCGTCCAACTATTATTAACGATTGGTCCTGAAACGGGGAGCCCGTTTCAGGACCAAAACTTTCACATTTATAATATTAGTGGGATATATATGGATGGCAAGCAGGAGGTGTGCATATACATAATTTATTTTGGATGTCCACTTGCTATAGCGATAATAAGTGTTTTTTTTTATATATAATATATATAAACAAATAAAAAAATATATGAATGTATTGTATATATATTATTATGTGTCTATAAATTTATATATTTTTCTATATAAATAAAAAACACTTATTATCGCTATATCACGTGGACAACTTCTAACGATTTAGATAACATTTTCTATAATATCTAGATGACTGAATTTCTGGATGTAAAGTTGGTCAAGCGGGCCACCACGTCACGTCAGGTCGTTCTAAGTCACGTCGTCGGGTTTGTCAACTCTGGATTTTTGTGGTATTCCCTAAAACAGATTTCGATGCATAAGTTGACATCACATTGAGCACACTTCCAGATCGTCCTCGTGTCCCTCTTTCTCCGTGTGCACATCCAGCAACGAGGTCTTTTTGCCGATGAACGCACGGGAAAGTGGTCGTGGTCTACCGTCGGTCGGCTGTTTGTATGTCGGGTTACCTTTCCCGTCTGTCTGTTTGTGTAAAGTCGTGGTTCAGTCGTCAAGTCGATATGTGCGTGTCGTTTAACAAGGCCTTCCGCCAGGATTGTCCGGAACTGTCTGTGTGTGATTTTAGAATCGTTGGTCTGATATATTATAAAAATATTGAACACTGACGTGCTCAACAACCTGGCGAAGACCTTCTTATACCACACTTTTTTTCGGAGTCTTTCCACGGGATGAGCAGAGAGAAATTGGTCTTTTCTGTCTACTCCTCCCATGGATTTGTTATAGTCAAGTACAATTTTCGGTTTGTATGTCAGTTGGTTGTACTTGTTTTGGTTCCCGATTTGCAGTTGATGATAGGTCGAGATCATAGCTACTAAGTTAGAATCTCGCCATAGCATCACACTCAAATCGGAACAGTAGGTAGCCACTACCTCACCTTGTCGCAAGTCAGTTTTGGTCATTGTCTTGAGTGAATCGGGAACAAATTCCCGGTTCAAACGAAGAGTCCCATAGCAGTCAGTCTGGTTCTTTTTTAAGCTTCGCAATAATAACGGAGAATTATAAAAATTATCCATTATTAGTGTGTGCCCGCGGTGAAGTAACGGCTCCACCAAGTCAAATACTATTTTGGCAGTAGCGTTGGTGGGACGTGCAATGCTGCTCAGTCGGTCAGCTGTCTCGTCGGCGGGTCGCTCATTAGTCGCGTTGTCAGTATCATTAGTCACGTCATTGGTCGCGTCGTTGTTGTCATCATTGATCGTGTCGTGGTTGTCGTCATTGGCCGCGTCGTTGTTCTCGTCATTGATCTCGTTGTTAGTCTTTTTCCCTTCATATACTCTGAATTTCCAGAGATAGCCAGTGCGAGACTCGCAAAGTTCTAACGATTTTACGCCAACTTGGGCAGCTTTGGTGGCAATTTTTTGAGCAAAGCTCAATCGCCCATGCCACTTTAGCAGAGATTCGTCAATGGCTATCTCTTGGCAAGGCATTTACATAGTCGAGAACTTGTCATTCAGGTAGTCAATTACGGGCTGGATTTTAGCCAGCTTTATCCTGTCTGGTTGTCGACGAAATGGTACATCGATTTCAGCAATAAAAATCGGTTGTACGACATGATCCGCAAGAAGTATGGCATGGTGCCGAAGCCATTGAAAGAAAAATACTTCTCTTCTTCGGGCATGGGATACAGACCCATCAGTATTAATATAGCTAAAAAAGTTACCATTTCGTCGGGATTAGTCGGAGTCCACCTATGCAGTCGTGATTTATGAAGTGGCACGTTTTTAGATTGCAAAATTGCAATCTTTTGTTCTGCATATCGGTTAGTTTCTACGCAAAGTCTGTCAATAAAGTTAGAGTCAAACATTTTGTCGAACAAGTCAACCGGCGTCAAGTCTGTTAAATCAAAAGTCGGCCCCGATGTCCCCGTAAAAGTCTCTCGTCCCCCGGTAAATACTTGTTTGTCAGTCAAATTGATAAAAGTCTTCGTCCTGTATTAATTCGCGCAATGCTCGGTCGTTACTTTCGTCTTCAGTTCGTAAAATTTGTATCTGTAACTCAGTCATGTCATTAAACGAAGCTGGCTCGCTCGCAGCGTTGCGTACAGTCGCACATGCGTCTTGTTCAATGTCTATGTCTAGGTCTTCGTCACTGTCATCCTCTAACATCCAATCTTCTACCGTGGCTACAAAGTCAGCATCTAAAACATCTGGAACAAAAAAAACATGTTTGTGATATCTAGACGAAAAGGCAACGTATGTGCGGACAAGCTTAAGAATGACAATTTAATACGCACTAATGGAACGTCTAGCCGTCTTGGACGTCTTGGGTGCAGCACTAGAAGTCTCCACTTCGACTTCATTGCCGATTACGATGACATCTATGATAAAAAGAAAATACGTATTAAAATAAATCAGTATTAAAAGCTTGCAGAAATGTGTCTAGGTATGGTTCAAGTCACCTTTTCAGACGAGGTTGGTGAAATATAACACATTTTAATTGGAGTCCGCGAAGCCCAATCCAAACTTAATGCTGTAGAGAGTCTGCTTGGTGAACTATAGGGGGTATTGGGGACAGTGTCCTCTTCAGGCGTACCCATGTCCATTATATCCTCCACCTCTAGATCAGGTGCAAGTTCGGGCTCCAGTGCGGGTACGGGCTCAGGTTCGGGTTCGGCTTCCAATGCGGGTTCGGGTTCGGGCTCCGGCGCGGGCGCGGGCTCCAGTGCGGATTCAGGTTCGAGCTCGAGCGCGGGCTCAAAGAACGGGCAAGGGTCGCGTTCAGGATAGGGCCCGCAATAAAATGACACCCATTAAAATTATACCGTTACTCAAAACGAACCTGAACATAAAGTGTTGAGATATTGATATTTTTAAGTACCGTGCTTTTTTTTTTCTCGGGTGCGCGTCTGGAAGGAGGACCCGCTGAAGTTGTGCGGTACGCTTCCTTTCCTTTTCCATTCCTTCCGTACTCCAGCGGGCATGGTGTTTATTCTCCGTTTAAGCAATGCCGCCTCCGCCCTGGCGTGAATCAGATCCGGACTACAAAAAAAAGTATATTAGGTCACAGATAATCTTAACACAAAAATAAGTAACAGTAACACTTACTGGTCTAGGCCACGACCGCGTCCACGTCTCCGTCCCCGCACACCCCCTCTTCCCTGCCCGCTTGTACTTGCACTCGTAGAGCTAAAATTTAAATAAAACTTATATTATTTTGCTTTTGTAATAAACTAGTTAAAAAAAAATACAACTACTAGGTATAAATATTTACGGCAATTGCTGATCCTGAAGACCACCACGCCCGCGTCCACGATTGGCACGCCCATTCCCACATAATTGTTGGTCACTATAGTAACAAAACAAACACATGAGTATATATATATATATATATATATATATAAATAATAATAATAATAATAATAATAATACCTTGGACACCTTTTACACACATTGATCTAGCCCCAAACTAGGATTCCCTGTATCTTGGGTACTAGACAATAATATATATATAATGTTCCGGTAAATTTATCATGCAGCCAAGAATCGCCAACCCAATACAGTGTTATAGGTACATGTTGTGTGATGAATATATTTTTATTAGTGCAGATAAAAACAAAACCTAAAGAAAGACACCACCACATTTATAAAAGGAGGAAAAAAGACACCATCACGTTTATATAAGTAATCACTAATCACAAAATAAGCTGCACCACAAAACAGATAATACATTAAAAAAAGGCAAAAACTGACTTCAATCTGATTATAATGAAGCTAGATGGTAGACAACTCATTAGCACTAATCCAGTGACCGTTTCACCACTGAAAAGTCAAGTCGCCATATAAAATTTCAAGTAATTTTGAATTAAAAACAAAGTGCTGAACCGATTTTGATAAAAAATGTATGGGAGAAATCTGTAAGTACATACTTTCGAAAACATTTTTTTTATTAAAACGGTTTATACGTGACGGAGTTCTGAGATAGCAAAAATAAAAAACCATCGGAATAGAGAAACTCCTCTTTTTTTGAAGTCGATGAATAAACACAAAAACGAGAGCCAAACACCATCATTTTTTCAAAATCACAAAAAAATCTGCACCACAAAATAACCGGTACCTAACTGTGTTACAAAGACTGTACAAGGGATAAAGAAGAAATAACCTGCACCACAAAACAAATGAAGACAAAATGCAAAAAAAAAAAAAATGTTAAAATTTTATTCATTCGTGTTATTTATCATTTATTGATCCGTCCAAAGGGACGGGAGTCCCGGATACGAAATTCTGAAACGCGTAGCGTATTAATCATTAATCTGGACATATTTCGCATTCATTTCATAAACAGTTCTAAGTATTATTATAACAATAAGTTATTGATCTGATTTAGACCATTTTTTTTTCAGAAATAATGCTCAATCATGGTCAAAACGTATCATTGAATCGACTAAAGACGGCCATGTTTCAGAACCGTAACTTTCCAAGTCAGATTATTCAATATATACGTTTTGAAACGAAGTAATTATACATATTTCGTAAAACCAATATCTTTACGATTAATTTGATATACGCTTACCCTAGAAATACGTTATACAATCAGAGTACTTACCACATTTCAACTCGAGATTGTATACACACAACACTGCGATTCTGCGAAACTGACCGAATGAACTTTGTAATTTTTTTACGCTGAATGTGGATAGTGTACACAATATCGTCATCTAGTATCGAGTAGCAGAACTATATATGGATGCGTTCAAAGAAAAACGTAAAATAAATACAGGTTTTGGTTCTGGGGCGCTAGTCCCAGGGACGTAATACGGTAGTATCATTTCTGGGACCGTAGTCCCATTAGACGATTGAGTGATACTATATATATGTTATAGGACATCGCTCCGAGAGAGCGGCGGCGGGCGGGAGGCATGCCGACTCGCTCTCGCACACATAGACACAGCATTGACATCTTGACTAAAATGACAGCCTGTTTAAGTGTGAAGGGAAATCATTTATTATTTAAATTTTTATTTCTGCTATGCAAACAGATACATAGAATTGTATAAATATGTTAATATTATCAGAGTATAATATTCCTCAAGTTTCTGCTCTGCACGAAAAGAAAGGTTAACCTAATAGCTCCATTATTTATTCGATCCTACGTCATACATAATAGTACTAATAAAACTGTTAGATCTTACTGGTACACTGACTGAAATGTCCTAGTACGGAGCGCTCTCTGATGACCGAGCAGGCATATTTTTTATTTATAAGATCCAACGTCTTAATAGTACTAATAGAGCTGTTAAGAGTGTACTAGTACACTGACTGAAATGTACTAGTACGGAGCGCTCTTTTTTTTTTTTTTTTTTTTCCATTTTTACGGCTCTGGATTCTTGTCCTTTAGCCGGGTCTTAAAGTTCTAGTTTTAGGTTTTATATTCTATCTTGTAGCCTTCAGTCAGATGTCTCTGATGACCGAGCAGGCACAAGACGATGACACACACACACACACACTAACCCAGCAACGGTTTTTTTTACGTTCAAACATCGACGTTACGTTCCGTTCCACACATTCTAAGTCTAACTGACATTTACCTTAGCCCAAATTTAACGAAAAACGTTTCGTTTCTCCTGATAATATTCGTAAGTTTAATTAATTCATAATTAATTAAATACTTAACTCCTAATATTAAAAACTGGATAAATGGTTCAAGGTAATCCCCATCTACCCCCTAGTAACCAATTTTACTAAGTATCAAACTGTCACTGTTGGAAAACCAACCCGCCTTCCTCGCCGAGTCAGATTTTGTGCGCTATGCGGGAGGGTTCCGCGTATAACTTGACCACCGAAATGGCAAGCCCCTCATCCAGGTTTAGCCCGTGAGCAAGGAAAATTAATACTCACCCGTGAGCCGACACGGTTGTCCGAGGTGTGGCCACTGCGCGCATTACAGCTACTAGGAGCCACTGGTGAGTTTATGAGCTACCAACGAACTTTAGAACTATCTATGCTACTTACAGAGAAGTCGGCTGGCAGAAATAGACGCTAATAACCCACTACACACGGAAAAAATTATAAAAAAATACTGGCAACAAGCCCTTTCATTTAGCATGTCACACGAACTTATTTGGAAATCAAGCTGGCCATGACAAGCTGAATGGTACAGATTTTTAATAAAACCACAGCCACAAGTTTTACAAGATGCTGTAATATATGCAGTAAAACTGCAAAAATTCTATAAAAATAGAAGATGTATCTTAACATATATTTTCACTTTTTATTTACTGTAATAAAATGCTATTTATAGTACCTACTAAAAATAGCGTTTTATAACCTACCTACCTTTTATTGCTACCTAGCCTTGCTTTCTATTGTCTCGCAAGAGGTGAGAAAAGTAGGATACTTTTTGGGGATATAGCTGTTATTGTCTTGTACGTGCTTGAACCCCTCACTGCACTCAGGAGTCTTAATTCCCACCCTTTGCTTGAGAATTAACCAATAACCGTGTTACCACAAAAAATATTTAACAGTGTTTAGCCTCAAAACAAATGTCAAATCACATACATTTTTGTTTTTAAACAATAGTTTATCTTTTTGTGGTAAGGCCCTATGAGTCTTGGTTATGTTCAGGATTTGATATTGCGCCCGTTACATAAAACAGTCTTTATCCCCTAGGTGCATATTTTACAATTACCCACAGAAACAGTGATCCTATATTGGTGCCATTTTTCCTATTTAAGGTACAGAACCCTAAAACAGATGTAGATTATACTCCCTTTAATTTCTTGACGAGATCTAGCTAAACATATTAGAATAGCTATGAAATGTATTGAAGTTTAAACAATGTGTTGCAGCAATAGGTAGTTCATCTATCACAAAGAAGAAGTAAGTGTAATGTAACTTTGTTGCTCTAAAGATTTTCTCATTGCACATAGTCTCAGTGAACACATGGATATTTCTGAAATAAATGTGGGCCTGCACCATTGTACATTTTCATAATAATCATGAGATACATGAACCAGAGAATAATACTATTACTTATAGTTCATCTCTTACAGCACTGTTTTTAACATTAGCATTCTTCCCATTGTAGGTCTGGCTTTCTAATTGAACAGACAACAGCTCATTTTGTTCTAGAAGATATTCCTTAGCGGTCCATGCCTGCGAGCCATCCTTGAACATGAAGATTGCTCTGTCATCCTGAACAAGGTATCTGAAAATTTTACATCTGTTTGTTAATGTGTTCTCAAAACATCCAGAATGTAAGTGCTTTGAAAATTAAAAACTTAGTAAGAGATAATGGGATAATGTGCAGTTATGTTCTAAAGAGGAAAAAGGAGCAGTTTATTAGTATTAAAAATACCTTTCTGCCTGGATGTGGTTTCCCCAAAGTGCAGTTTGCCAAATCTTTGTCAACTCCTCTGTGCGAGCGCGCGAAGGATTATTCGCTACTGAGACGAACATCATGAGGGTCTGTCCCTTCTTAGTGGCCTGCATCACAGATTCAGGATTCGACATATCCATTTGGGAAAGGTCAATTTGAGGTGGTTTCCGTAAATGTTCTGGCAGCTCATCCTCAGGCAGAGGCTCTTCGTCTTCTTCCCACTGGTCCAAGAGACTGTAAATAAGACGGTTTTATTAAATCAGTTTGATTAATCATGGAATTGCTAAACGGTAAGCCGGTTACTGCCTACCGTTCCAAGTCAGCGTCGGAGTAATCCCGAATATCTTTCTTGGCCCAGTCAGGCTTATCCTCTCCGGTCCGCTTCTTACACAATCCGTGGGATATGCATAGAATGAATAGAAACACTACTAATTTAGCCATTTTATCACAAATAATTGTAAAGATTTTGAGGTTGTGTTAAAGTTGTTGATTAAATGTCACTATCATATCTGTCGCGTTCCGAGTCACGTCAACAAAGCCATCATCGCTCAGGTGACGTCACGATAATCATGCCCGTTCCGAGTGGGAAATGACGACCATCATAGATATCCATTCGGAACGCGACGGTAGACGTTAACACTGACAAATGAATGACCCAACCAAACTTTTGTTAGATAATGACGACCTTCAAGCTGTAATCCTCACAATTGAAACCTTCATGAAAATTAAATTTGAAAATGCTAAAAAATAGTCCAGAAATAGTCCAAAATAGTCCACCAAGAAAGAAAATTAGTCCACCTATAGTTTCGAAGTTATAGCTATAGGTTGGTGAGGATTACAGCTTGACGTCAAGCTGTAATCCTCATCTCCAGTGCAAACGGATGGGCCTATCAACTTGGTTTAGGTTTCAAAAATTAGTCCAGAAATAGTCCACACGACATGCCAAATTTTAGAAATAGTCCTTCAACGATTCCAGAGTTATTAAGACATCTTGGTGAGGATTACAGCTTGAACATTTGATAACATCAAATATCTCCGGACCGCCTACAACTTCCAATTTTATATTTGTGCCAAAAATAGTCCAGAAATAGTCCACCGAAACAATAATAATTTCCACCTGGTTTACTTTGAAGAACTGCATTAAAAATGCAATGTTTAATATCCCATACATTTCAATAAATGTACAGTCGTGTGCAAAATAATAATGGGGTAAACCCTTATAAACCGGTTTATACCAATTAATCTCCATGGTCTAGTGGTTTCACACTCGCTTCTCACGCAGGAGATGCGTATTCGAATCCGGTGCTGACCATATACCATTGAGATAAGTAGTTTAACCAATGTACATTATGCAGACGTTCTTACGGTGATGGAAAACATTGTTAGGCAACCTTTTATCTCCATAGCTGCGGCGATGAGCTAGCCCCCTGCTGTAGATAACTAACTACCTACCTTCCTACAAAGGTACAATTCATCTCACCATTTCCACTGAATATGAGGTTACAATTTTATTACCCCGCTGCGCCAGACCGGCTGCGCTGTACGATAACCAGTGTTGGATTTTGGTGAGTTGAAAAGGATAGCACAAAAATACAAAAATGTAAATAGTATTTTGTAAAAAAGTATAGTACGCACTAATACTAATTTAAAAATGATGAAAATATTTAAAATCAACATCATTTATTCGTAATTTTAATGGCTTTACTGCCACTTTCCATAATTATTGAACTCTACTGACTACTACGAAGGCATTTGATTGTGTTGATCATGACACGTTACTAATGAAATTAAATCATTACGGAGTTAGAAATAAAGTTCTGGATATATTAAGATCATACCTTAGCAATAGAATTCAAAAGGCAGAAGTCAACGGCGTTAAATCTGATGGATCGGGGGTAAAAATTGGCGTTCCACAAGGTTCCATATTAGGCCCTTTCTTATTCCTGGTCTATATTAACGATCTGCCTTTTATGGTGGGGAAATTGACTAACATAGTGTTGTTTGCTGATGATATGGTCTTCAAAATTGAAAGACAAAAAGAAGATTTTGATGATGTCAATAGAGTATTATCTTTAACCTTGAATTGGTTCACAGTTAACAATTTATTGTTAAATGCTGGTAAAGCCAAATGTATCAAATTCTCACTTCCAAATGTCAGGCAAGTTGGGACCAGTTTAGTGTTGGACAGCAATAAGTTAGAATTAGTAAATGACACGAAGTTTCTTGGAATAACCATTGATAACAAATTGCAGTAGGGACCACACATAGAAAAATTGGCTGGTAAATTAAGTACTGCGGCTTACGCTGTTAGGAACATCAGACCAAACCCAGATGTGGCTACATCTAGGCTAGAATATTTTAGTTACTTTCATAGTGTCATGTCCTATGGTATCTTGTTGTGGGGGAAAGCAGCGGATATTCAAACTATTTTATTTAACAGAAAAGAGCTATTCAAGCAATTTATAATTTAAAACGCACAGACTCCTTAAGACAGCTTTTTAAAGAAATTGACATACTAACTGCAGCCACAGATTAATAAAGAGCTGTAGCTAGTCAATTTATTTTCGAAAATATAATGTATGTACGCAAGAACCTTATTAAATTTCCTAAACTTAGCGATAGCTGTAATGTTAACCTAAGAAATAATCACAGACTACTAGCGCCCCGGTTTAGACTCGCGAAGGTTAGCAATTCTTTCAAGGGTCAATGCATTCTCTACTACAACAAGATACCCCTGGAGATCTTGAAATTGCCATTTGAGCAATTTAAAATCCATGTTAAAGCGACTTTGTCGAAAAAGGGATATTGCAATGTTCAAGATTACTTAAATGATGGGTCTGTATGGGGTTAATCTGGCTCAACATAGACCTTGCTGTTAATAATTTTGTAATTATTTATTCCTGCTTATTAATTATGATTAATTATGATAATGACTAGATATTATATTTAGTATTAGTTAAGCATAAGCAATTTTTATAAAGAGATCTAAAAATCAATCTGTGGGAGTTTCTACGCCCTTCTTCTCCCACAGTGGTCCAATGTAGAGAAGTGGCAAAAAATGACGATTGCTATGTATATGTAAATATCTACAGTAATAATGTAAGTAAGTCACATTCAGACTGTAGGCGATGGTTAGACCATGTAGTGGTAACCGCAGCGGCTCGGCAAGCAGTCTGCGGTACATATGTCATACATGATGTTTTTTGGTCTGACCATCTTCCTTTAGCCCTAGTTTGTAATCTTGATATAGTCAGGTCAAAGTATGTGTGCAACAGTCCAATGCCAAATAAAGTGCAATGGGGTGTGAGGAGGCCTGAACAAGTCATTAGGCATAAGGAATTATGTAATAATAGACTTAGGCTTATTGACTTTCCAACAGAGTGTCAGGAGTGTTGCAAAGGATACTGTAATGATATGGAACATAACTATATTATAGATAATTTATATTGTAAAATAGTAAAGTCACTGGAGGAAGCTGCATTATTGAGCAGTGATGATATTAAATGTAAAATGAAACATGTTGCAGGATGGAACAAATATGTGTATGATGCACACAGGAATGCTAGGGAAAAATTTAAAGACTGGATTTGGTATGGAGGACCCTCAAACGGGTACATCTATCATGAAATGGCTAAAAGTCGCACAACATTTAGAGTGAAATTAAGATGGTGTCAAAATCATCAGGACCAAATTAAAATGAACATTTTGTCTGAAAAGCACTCCAACCTTGATTTTAGTAGTTTTTGGAAGCATACAGGGAAACATAACCCAAAACCTAGCATGCCTTTGAGCGTCGATGGAAAGTGTGATACTAGACAAATTGCAGATTTATTAATGAACCATTTTTCGGTAAAGTCACCTCTTGGCCCCACACAACATTTGATCGGTGCTGAGAATCACCATGAAAATAATGTTCTCACAGTAATTCGGGCTAAAGATTTAGCACTAATAATAAAAAGAATGGTTAGGGGTAAATCACCTGGTCATGATGGTCTCAGCATAGAACATCTGCAATGTGCTGGGGTTCACTTACCTAGAGTTCTTGCACTGTTGTTTAATTTGTGTATTGTGCATTCTTATCTTCCGCATGACCTCATGAGGACGGTGGTAGTGCCTATTGTAAAGAGTAAAACTGGTGATGTTTCTGATAAGTCTAATTACAGGCCCATCTCGCTGGCTACAGTGGTGGCTAAAGTGTTTGACAGTGTGCTTAATTCACATCTTCAAAGATATCTAAAAATTAACGATGCTCAGTTCGGATTTCGCCCCGGACTATCTACCGAAAGCGCAATATTGAGTCTTAAGCACACTGTGAAGTACTACACCGACAGGAAGACACCAGTCTATGCTTGCTTTTTAGATCTATCTAAGGCATTTGATTTAGTTTCCTATGGGATTCTGTGGAGTAAAGTAAATGAAACGGGTTTGCCTGGCGAACTGACTAACATCTTCAAGTATTGGTACAGTAATCAACAAAACTGTGTTAGGTGGGCTAATGCCGTTTCTGACACATACGGGTTGGAGTGCGGGGTGAGGCAGGGGGGGCTAACGTCTCCCTCGCTCTTCAACCTGTATGTGAATGACCTGATCGGGGAACTGAGCGCCCAGCGCCGCTCAGTCGGCTGCTCTATAGACGGGCAGCTTATAAACAACATCAGCTTTTGTTAGCATTGTATAATAGACCATGCTTTTGAGCATATGTCTCACATATTGAGACAAGCTTTCTGAGCCCACTGATCGAGGGAGTGAGCAACACCATATCGTCGGCATAGCTGATGTTGTTTATAAGCTGCCCGTCTATAGAGCAGCCGACTGAGCGGCGCTGAGCGCTCAGTTCCCCGATCAGGTCATTCACATACAGGTTGAAGAGCGAGGGAGACGTTAGCCCCCCCTGCCTCACCCCGCACTCCAACCTGCCTGTTGGACATGAGAGATCCAATGAAGCTAAATTCGAATTCAACAATCCGAACTGCCTCGGTGGTGTGGTGGGGCGCGCGCGCAAACAAGGTACCACGCGGCTTAACCGAACATCCGGGCGGGAACGGACGGACCGGATATACGTCACTAGTTTATAGATTTTCATAGATAAAAACCTCATACCCAACGAGCTGTTTGGCTTTAGACCCCACCAAACACTCGTCCAACAGGTGCACCGCATAACGGAGCACATTTACAAAGAGTTCCACTCAAAGGTAAAGTCCAAAGATACCGGTGCCATATTCTTTGACGTAGCGAAAGCTTTTTACAAAGTTGGGCACAATGGTCTTATTTATAAACTTTACCCACTCAACCTCCCCTAGGCAGAGGCGGAGGTAGTCTTTGATAATGAGTACAACCCCCGCCCCTCAGGCACGTCAACTTGACGAAGGCTGTTTTCCCGAAGCATTACAGCGTCTCACATACCAAAATCGAATCGAAAGAGATCGCCGTCTTGATACGCCGGACACACAGCCTCCCTCCCCCCCCCCCCTTTTTGAACCTCCCGGACTGAGGTTAGAGCCCCCCCTAAATGCCCCAAATATAGATTAAGTAAGGATCAGGATAGATTTAAAAATTATATAACCACCTCATAGTAGCGGGGGCTATCTACCTCCCTAACATGCCGCTCTTATGCCCCCTGACTATGAGCTGATGTCCGCTCGTAAAATTGGGTAAGCAGGCAAACTCCTCAAATATATCTTAAACACATATATATCGCCCAAAAGGGCAAATCGCAGATAGAAAGCCTTCAGCATATACCGAGGCCATGGCTCACAGTAAAATCGAATATCGATAACGGTAAAACACAAGGGGTTATTTTTAGTCCGTATACCACACGAGCTGATGCCCGCTCAATATGTGGGGACCCGGACATAGCAGGGAGGTCTGACTCCTGGGCATGGGTAACTCCATGTTATTTCCCTCCAACAAAAAAAACCATAGAGACTAAATGACTAAATTAAATTCCCAAAAGCTAGCCTACCGATTGGTTCACGCAATAACCAAAACAAATGTGAACTTTCTTTTGAGACACCCAGTATTTACGATTCGAGTTTACGGCATGAGCCGAAAGCGATGTTCGTAGCGAGGTTCGTAAAGAAGCCTTTTCGAACGAGTTACGATTATAATTTTTCCGCCTGAGAACCCAAAATCAAGCGGCGATGGTGCTATTTTGAGGTTAGCAGGCGGAAAATCGGAAATAGTTTTTTTTTTGCAGTTTTGCTTTGTTCTGAAAGTTTTGCCGTAATAATGGGTCCAATTCTCTAGGTGACACCAACTAAAATTAACAGCCAACTAGACAACTAAACGTCATCATGACGTCATCTTAGTTCCTTAGCTTTAATCGGTATTCGGAAGGCGCCAAAATTAATCGATATTTGTTTTTAAAAGTTAATTTTAACTTGTCTGTGCCAATTTGTATTGATTTGATATTCTGAAGGCATTTTAAGCGGCTGGTATTAGTTACTTTTTGACAGATGGCAAGTAATTTTAGTAGGCCTTGTTTTGGCGGCCATCAAAATTAGTTCAGGTCATGTTCAGATAGATTTCGAATGATTTACAATTGACAGACACTTACTAACGTGACTCTTGCACGAAAATACGCGGGAAATGAAATGTTTTTCAAACTAGTTCACATTACAATTGTTGCCGTGAATTGATTAATATAAAAACCGGTCAAGTGCGAGTCTAAATCGCGCACGAAGGGTTCCGTACCACCGTTCAATGGAAGCGATGGTGTGGAGTGAATAGTTTGGATTTTACACAGCAAAATATTGTTTACAAAGTTATTGGTGCGGTTACTTTCACACTCCATGTACGTAACCAGGTGCATCCATAAGTTTGTATGTGGTATTGTTGTATGGGAGCCCCCTTAAATATTTATTTTATCCTGTTTTTTAGTATGTGTTGTTATAGCGGCAACAGAAATACAGAATCTGTGAAAATTTCAACTCTCTAGCTAGCTAGGTTCTTGAGATACAGCCTGGTGACAGACGGACGGACGGACGGACGGACAGCGAAGTCTTAGTAATAGGGTCCCGTTTGGAACCCTTCGGGTACGGAACCCTAAAAATGGACATCGACTACGTGGCGGCTCTCCTCGCCCTTGCAGAAGAGACGTCTCACCGGTGGCGGTAAGCAAAAAAGGTTATTTTTACATACCAATCAGTTCTTGTTACAAAAATTAGCTCAATGACTTGCCTACAGATTACAGGAGCGCCTCAATGCAGGTATTGAGGGACAACTCAAACCCGTTCTCGTTGTTCGATAGGAAAATTATTTCGGTTGCCAGCAACCGCTGTGCTCGAAATAATAGAGACGTTTTACCTGAAAATAAAACGTTTATTAAATACTTACCATATTCAGGGCCTAATTAAAAACATGAGAGAAGACATCCTTGATTTTCAGTGCTAAACTAGTGACGTATATCCGGTCCGTCCGTTCCCGCCCGGATGTTCGGTTAAGCCGCGTGGTACCTTGTTTGCGCGCGCGCCCCACCACACCACTGAGGCAGTTCGGATTGTTGAATTCGAATTTAGCTTCATTGGATCTCTCATGTCCACCAGGCAGATTTAAAAAATATTAGGCCCTGAATATGGTAAGTATTTAATAAACGTTTTATTTTCAGGTTAAACGTCTCTATTAAATATCTTGACCGATATTCAGGGCCTAATGAAAAACATGAGAGACGTGTTTGATATCGCCTGGTGTTGGTGGACGCTAATGTGATTCGTAAACATACATATTTAAATAAAAGTAGGTATGTTTATGTTGTGACATACAGAAATTATGAATGATTCAGGTATTTTGATAAACAAGTAAGTATCTATCTATAATTTATTCGGACTGATCAATGATCCCTTAGGAAGAAACCTAAAGTTTACATGTACTGTATGTAGGTTAGGTACTATGACCTAAGACATTATTGTATCTGTTCTGTATTGCTTTCTGTTAAGATGAGGTGATTAGTGTGGTTTAAAGAAATAAAATTAACTTGTAACTTATAAACAGGTATTATTATTCATCTTGATAGAACCTGCGTAGAAATGGTACCAAACCAGTAAATAAATTAGGTAGGTATTACTAAAATCAGCAAATATAAATCAAACTTTGGAATAAAGTATTGAACAATACATAATTGTCTTAATTACTCGACAGGGGAGAATAGGTTCGTAATCAATGACTCTCTTCTATCTCCAGATTTTACTTCTCTTTGATAAAAAATTTGGAAGGTCTTAGCAGACTTCCAGTTGCCTCGGGATAGTATGTCATCAATGGGAAAGTGTTCGATCCAGTTTTTGGATGCAACAGCTGATCTGAAACTGCCAGGCGTAGCATTGATGTTTGCATCTTGAAGTAGTTTCTTCAGCCAGCCCCCTATGATTGTACCTGTAGCAGCTTTGGGGTCGCCTGTAGTACTCACAAACAGATTATCGCACTTAGCAGCAATTCGCCTAGGTTTCCCCAACTCAATGAGGCGGCGTATCCAGTAGATAGGATCCAGTGACTTGTCCTTATTCTTATTTAGCTTCCATCCCGATTGTTGATGGGTAATGGAGTCAGTTTTGGAGCCAAAAGATGGCCATAAGATTATGCTGTCATCTTGTGAGTTATGGTCCAGTTTCGCCAACGGGTCCAAGCTGGTTTATACGTTCTAAGAGTGGATTCACGCCAGCTCGAACGGAGCAGAGCTTTTTGTTCCTCGCTCCAGTCACTTAGGTGTTCTTGCCAACCCCACATCTCCATATCTCCAGCGTCATCTCCGATATGTTGGGGGGCGGACGTCCCGTCGTTACATCGACTAGGACCTGCGACAGGTTCTTTATCGTGAATGGGGGTGACAATGCGCGGCTCTTCAGGTCTGGTCTCCAGTAAACTTTGTGCCATCTCGGGGCTACGATCAGGTACACACCCAGTGCATTGTTTAAGTGCGTCAATACTCTGGGAATGAGATAAGGCGGCGGGAACAGCCATGCCAACTTGAAATCCCACTTGCTGCCTAGAGCATCGTACAATCGTACATGCTCGCCTGGTTGTCGGTTCTGTCCAGTGTACAGTACGTTGGAACCACGTGAGCTCTCCTGGAAGCAAAAAGATCGATTACGGGGGTTCCCCACTTGGCAAACACGACATTTGTTATGTTTGACAGGAGATGCCATTCTGGTGGGTCTTTGAGACGTGATAAATGGTCTGCTTCGCAGTTGTAGTTCCCTGCTATGTGATAGATGGACATGTGAATGTTGTTTTGGTCCAGTACTTGTAGCACTTTCATTGCCAGCTCCGTAATGGCTATAGATTTCGCCCCTCCCTCTTTTCTTAGATAAGAGACGACAGTTTTGTTGTCGCACTGTATTAGCAGCGACTGTGAGCTCAGGAGCTGATAACGATGGCGTAAAACATTTAATATGGCTAACATCTCCTTGTAGTTGCAATGAAGGTTCTGCTGTGAGGGTAGCCATGAGCCTGTTATTGAGATTTCGTTTAATTTGGCCCCCCAGCCGATGTCGCTGGCATCTGTTGTTAGGTAATGAGACGATAGTGGGACATGAAGTAGAGTACTCTTCTGACAATTCAACTGCCACCATTCTAACTCGACTAGGGCTTTCGCAACTAGAGGAAAGATTTTTGTCATCTTTAGTTTCAAGGCCTTGTTGGCCTGTAACTGTAAATACCGGTAATTTAAACGACCCCTCGGTACAGCAAAACTGGCAAAGTTCAGCAGGCCAATGAGACCTTGTAACTCTTTGACGGACGTTGTCCGTGTTGTCAAGATTTTGGATACCGTGCAATGTATTTTTGCTACTAACCTCTGAGGAATGTATTTCGCGTTCTGCCATGTGTTCCACACAATGCCCAGGTATTCCACTGCCTTCTGTGGGTTGCAAACAGATTTGTCTGTGTTCACTTGCCAGCCTAGGTGGGCGAGCGTGTTCAGTGTCAACGACACTTGATTTATGAGAGTGGCTTTGTTTTGATGAGCCAGCATAAAATCGTCGAGATACACGATGATCCGGATACCGTGATCGCGGAGGTATTGTGCTATCCAGTTGGTAATTGAGGCGAATATTCTCGGTGCTGAACAAAGGCCGAAGGGTAGGCACGTCATTTCCAGTATTTGTGGGTTTTTGTCGCCGTACAGAAGGCGGAGAAACCTTCTGTGGCCTTCGAATACAGGGACATGGAAGTATGCCTGGTGAATGTCCACTTTGGCCAACCAATCCTTGGGTTGTAGAAAATCCGTTACCCGATGAACATTTATTAGTCTGAAAAGTCGAGTGTTGACGTATTGGTTCAGATTTTTTAAGTTGAATATGGGCCTCCATGTGCCGTCGCTCTTGGGGCGCAGGAATATCGGGGAAATAAAGCTGGGCGATGGGCGCACCTTTTCTAGCACACCCTGCGAGATCATGTTTTTCATTATTTTCGACATTTGTTCTGATTCTGGTGTTTTCACACTGCGACTGTTTGGAATGTGCAATGGTGGTTTCAACACAAAAGGAATGCGGCATCCTTGTATAATTTTTAGAATGTATGTGGGAGCTCCCAACTGTTTCCAACGATCGTAGTACATGCGGAGTTGTCCGGCGTGAAATTTTGCATGCATGTGCATGGCATAGTCAATATTTTCGTTTATGAGTTTGGTGTTTCCTATCCCGGTGGGATGAGGGAGAACGTCTGGGTTGATAATCCCTTCCTGACCTGTCGGGGAGACCACGGCCGCGTGAACCCCGCGCGCCTCGCCCGCGAAACGAATTGTTATTTATCCTGCCTCGGGCCGAAGTATGATACTGGCTTTGATTATGATATTGCGCGCGATTGTTATAAGTTGCGGCCTGTTTCTGCGTCTGACTGCGGGTAGAAGTTGAAGGCTCGTACTGTGGCGCAGTATTGTAGCGAGACATTCCTTCCACCCAAAACACATTTTTAACTCCACCCGCTTTTTCCAATAAAGCATTAAATTTGTCGGCTTCAAATAGATGAGAACCTGACGGCGCAATTTTGCGTAATGTATTTTTGTGGTACTGGTCTTTTGCTGATGAGAGTATGCCTTCTCTGCGGTATTGAAGAAGTTCAGCCCGGTGTCCACAGACGAGCTGGAGAGCGTCGTTTGAAATCTTGCTATACTCACCATTGGCCAACACTTCTTTGAGCTTTGTATGGATATCGTCGAATCGTAGGTTTTCGACCTGATGCGCCCAGGCTAGAAAGGCTTGTAATTCACTCAAAAGCGCGTCGCGCTGTTTGAGCAATGCATAGGAAATGCCGGCAAAAGCCTTTTCCATGTTTAAGGTAGTTTTAGATGTATCGTACCTCTTTATCTCGTCATTAGCTTAAGATTAGTGAAACCCGGCGCAAATAAATAGTGTTTTTGGACGTCGGCATATCGGACGTTAATCCAGTCCTGGCAATTGAATCGCTGCAAATCTTTTAATTGTTGTGTTAGTTCGGGAGACGCCTGCGGTACAGCGGGCTCCTTGGTTTTTGTACCAGTAAAAATGTTAAGATCGACCTCGAAAGCCGAGTCAATGTTGGCGGGCTCGGACTCCTCAACATGACCTTCGTAGAGGTCTCCACTAACATTAGGGTCAATCAAGTCATGCCGTGGTTCACAATCATATTCGTGAAATTCCTGTGTAGCAGCAAGTTGGCTTTTAAGATCTTTAATCTCGTTAAAAAGAAGATCGAACTTACGTTCCTTGATGCGTTTGCGCCGTCGGTACCGCTTCCTGCGATCGTCGCTTTCCGAGAAACTCGACGAGGACGAACTAGAATTATCGGAGTCCGAAGAGCTCACCGGTTTCCGCCTTTTCTTGCCTTTATCCTTACGCGCCGCCACGTGCTCCACACTGGACGGAACCTCCGGGGTTTCTTGCTCCATTTTACACAAACGAACGGTCACACCGTTAGGAATCTTTTATTTGCCTGCAATAAATCAGAAAATTCTAAGAAATTCTTTAACGAACGGTTATAATATGCAAAAGAAGTTCTCACGTCACGATGTATAGATTTTTGGCGGGCCGTACTCAGGAGCTGAGCAGCGACTGTGCCGTGCGAAAATCAAGACGCCAATGAAGCTAAATTCGAATTCAACAATCCGAACTGCCTCGGTGGTGTGGTGGGGCGCGCGCGCAAACAAGGTACCACGCGGCTTAACCGAACATCCGGGCGGGAACGGACGGACCGGATATACGTCACTAGTTTAGCACTGAAAATCAAGGATGTCTTCTCTCATGTTTTTAATTAGGCCCTGAATATCGGTCAAGATATTTAATAAATACATTAGGAGCGAGCGAAAGCCGGCTCAACTCAGGTTATTTAATAACCCAATACTGAATTTAATACCCAAGTTTAAACCCCATAATAACTATTAAGCATGGCTCAATTCTTACTCGTATCCGCGTTAAGGCCTGTGCCCTTTGGTAGGGACATTATTAGGCTACATTTATAATAAAAATAAGTTTGTCCTCATTTATAAACTTACATTTTTACTCATAGGTGTGTGATGCTAACTGCAAGATATTCATATTAACCCCAATTTTTCGGGGTCGACCCACGATGCGGCGGTGTGGATTCATATAATACCAACCAATTTATGTTTCAAAGGATCCCATTTTTCGTTAATCATAAATATATATAAACATATAAATATACAGGGTTACAGGGAAAGTCGACCTAGATCCGTTAAGGGCGTGTAGTACACATCATTTCTAAATGATTTCACTATGGAACCCCCCATCCTAAACTTAACCGTTTTCGAGATATTCGAGATTTAATTTATTTATGAAAATGCCCAATTTTTCGGCTATTGAATTGAATATTTTGATTTTTTTGACTCTAATGATTATTTTTTTGGTTTTTTACATGAAGAATGAGATGCTTAATGTCGAATGAGAGGTGTCGCTGCATCAATGCCCACCAGCAGTTGCAAAGCTGAATACTGTGTCGTTCTGTGCTTCGTTATGTTCAGCACCAACTGAACCTTCCACATAACACGTGGCCATTTCCGTTGTCGATGATTACATTCAACTCGAATCATATTGAGAACTGTCCTACAATAACGTTCTACCTGCCCATTAGCCTGATGCATTTCAGGCGTAATTAGATGTGTATCACACCCCATTCCCTGAACCCAATCTAAGAACTCAGCACTCTGAAACATCCGCCCCCTATCGGCGACGATTAACTTTGGGGTCCCAAATAAGGAAATCATATTAGTGACATGACGCTTTAATTCTCCAGCATCCTGTCGATACATTGGGTACAGAAGGCAGTATTTTGAAAAAGCGTCTACCACTATAAGGACATAGCGATAGCCCTCAGATTCAGGAAGAGGCCCTAAGGCGTCCATGTGGACAGTCTCAAAAGGGACATCTGGTTTTTCCCAGGAATGAATGGGCTGGAGTGGAGCACGAGCCACTTTCTTATGGGAAAGGCACACTATGCAATGTGAGACATATTTCTGGGCAAAACCCCTTAACCCCGGAAACCAGAAGTGTTTCATGATTAGATCAACGGTCTTTTCGACCCCTGGGTGTTCATGTTCATCGTGAAACACCCGAAGTAGGCTAAGCCTATGGCCCTTGGGTATATAACAAAGGAGTCGGGTGGATTCACCCGTAGGTGAATGTTTGACATAGAGAAGGTCGTTTTTAACGACGTAACGCGTCGCATCCAGTTCTCCGTCAGTCAGTTTCTGCATGAGGGACCGCGTCTCCTCATCGGAAGCCTGAGCAACCCGTGCCCAGTTCAGGGGTTTCTGAACAGTGCACACATTGACCGGATTCCGACTTAAATAGTCAGCATGCGACATAAGTGAACCTTTGCGATATTCCAATGCAAAGTCAAAGTCTTGCAGGTATACCCACCACCGGGCAACCCTAGGTAGTAAATCTTTCTTGCGCTGTGTAAGCTTCAGTGCGTTGCAGTCGGTAACCACCGTGAAGCGTACACCCACAAGATAATGCCTGTAGTGCTGCAGAGCTCGGACCACAGCGAGTGTTTCGAGTTCATAAGAGTGGTACTTGCTTTCCGCACCTTGCGTTAACTTGCTGTAGTAAGAAACCACTCGCTTGTGTCCTCCCTCATGCACTTGCATCAGCACGGCTCCATAGCCAATGGAACTTGCGTCAGTGTGCACCTCACTCGGCAAGGAAGGGTCGTAGATCGCAAGAACAGGCTCATTGATGAGGCAATCGATGATATCTTTACGCGCAGCCTCCTGTTCTGATCCCCAATGGAAATTCATTCCTTTCCGAGTGAGAGCAGCAACACATGCCGTTTTTTGAGCAAAACCGGGTATGTAACGCCGAAAATAACTAGCAAGGCCCATGAACTGGCGCACTTGCTTGACATTTTTCGGTTCCGGAACCTCAGTCAAGGCTTTAACTTTATTATGACTCGGCCGTACCTGACCTTCACTAATAGTCCGGCCAAGGTACTCTATTTCAGTAGCCAGGAACGAACATTTTCGCAAGTTGATGGAGAATCCAGCGGTTGTCAATGTTGCAAGAACGTTACGTAACAGGACGAATCCCTGAGCAATGGTCCTGCTGAGGATCAAGACATCGTCTATGTAGACCAGGATATCAACAGATTCGATGTACTCACGGAGGGTTGTTGAGATGATGCGCTGATGTTTTGCATCTTCATGGGTTGTAGTTTAAAAGGAATTCCAAAATGTAACGGAACTATGTGGAACTTTTTTTAAAAGTCTGCAAACTCAAGTGAATCAAAAATATTTTTGTAATAAAATAGTGCTCCACGCAAAATTATATTATTGCTCGATTGATAAAAATAAAGACAATTAAACAATATAAGTTAGATGTACACACCTGACGCTTCACACTCCATTATAAAACTCGAAGTCAAAACAAGCACTGCAGCACATAACAAACGTGGTTACTTATCAAGTTTTCGGGCGCAACTGACCCACATTTCGCCGTGCGCAAAAAGAAATACAAAGCGCGCTCGCGCAGCCTTTTGTCTTGCTTCTGTGGAATTCATTGTTTTGTGACTCTATTGTTCGTTTATTGGGGAAGCTAAAACAAGTATTTTTGTTGAGTATTTGGTCATCGTTACATTATAATTTTGGCATCGTAAATTGTTTCTCTGGGCCTGTGTAACGCCTGAAAGTATCGAGTTGAAATTAATATCAGTTATTTAATTTGTGCGGAACCCTTGGTGCGCGAGTCCGAACGGCACTTGACAGTTTTTTTTTTAAATTTAAGATGAAGTGGCAGAAAGTGATGCAGAGGGGACCAATGAGAATATCGCCGATGCCGCAGTCTTCGACTTCCTGCAGGAAGGCCGGCAACAGTGGTCATACATTGTAAATAGATATTTTAACTAAAAAAAAATAAACATGTAATTTAATAATCAGTTAGGTATATTAACAAAAAACTGTAAAATAACATTCTGTTACCCAACCTGACCGTAGCTACCACTCGATTCAAAAAAAGGTCTACTACAAAATAAATGATTTTTTACAAGACACCGACATCTGGAATTAAACCAGTTCATTGCACTCTATATATTATGTAATAATTAGGCACTTTCTTAATGTTATATATAGCTTGCTTGATTATGTTATGGCGGTCATTAAGTCTCAATTTTTGTGCTATTATGAATAAAAATCTTTGAACTTGAACTTGTACATGTCATATATCATAAATATAAGCTTACATACACATTTCATTGTCAAAATAGCTTACTCTAAGTTATTCTGATATAATTTTATTATTGGACCCAGATAATATACTATTGGAAACGCCAGCCCTACTCCCTACGACTGTCTATAGAAGCGAGGCGCATCCATGCGCTCGCTCACTTGGGTCGCTGTCGTCTTGCCATTGCCATTTTCGTGTCGTTTTCTGTCCGATATTTTTCTGTTTTTGAACTAATTGTTAATTGAGTCATCTGTTGTTAAATGCACTGTAATTAAAACTTTTAGGTTAATAAGAGTTGTTTTTTAAAAAAATATCTCGGATCCTGGTCTCTAAGATCAGAAGTGGGATAGTAAAAGTGATTCTATCTCACTTTTGCACGTTCACTTTTGCGTTGTGTGTTTGAAAAATGTCGGACCGCGAAAGACGACGTAGCCGCCATAGGAGTCGCTCGCGAGATCGACACCATAGTCGATACAGGGAGCGTACTCCTGAGGGCTAGTTACGACGCGAAATGTCCGCATTGTTGGCTCGTCTACGTGCGTTAGAAGAGCGCGGGACGGTTGGGTCGGTGAATCAATTCACCCCGCCACCGCAACAGACTTCGTCGGTTCGCGAATCGCTGCCGCCGCCGCCGCCGATAAACGGCCCTGAGTTGCCGCCTGCCTGGCGCCAAGCGCCCGAGCCGGCGACGACTACCCCTACCATCGCGCGAGCAGTCTACGCGCGCAGCGCTTCGTCGGAGTTGTTGCCAAGCGGGGTACCGCCAGCACGAAATCTACCTACCGGATCTGCGGCGGGAAGTATTCTCACAAATGAGGTATTTATGGCCCCCAGTAATAGTACAGTGGCGGAACAATTTGTTGATGCAATTCGGTCGATAGGTACTTTGAGATCGCACCACTTTTATATTTCCAACTTCGACCCTCATTTGCATAACATTGATGACTGGTGTAAGGAGGTCGATCGTGCAAGGGCACTGAATAGTTGGAGTGATTATGAGTGCCTTTCGCGTATAGGCAATTGTCTGAAAGGTGACGCACGTACATGGTTGAGTGAATGGGTAACCAATGACCGAACATGGAGTAGTTTCAAGAGAGAATTTATACCACTATGCCCAAAAACCCCCGATATTGCGAATATCCTGTACGAAGTAATGAGCACGAATTCCGACGCCTATAGTACTTATGCTGAGTATGCGCGTCGCTCATTACTCCGTCTACGCATTGTTAGAGGTCTTGGTGAGGAACTGATATCTGCCATTGTAGTGCGCGGTATAACTGACCCACACATTCGAGCTGCAGCGACTAACGCTAAAATATTGCCGAACCAGTTAGTCGAATTTTTCTCGATTTATGTAAAACCGGCTGTGTGTAGCAATAATGTGTACGCGTCGCGTAGTACACCACCAAACTCAAACCATTCGAACAACAAGACAACTACGGCTGGTAGGAAGCGTAAATTTGAGACCGGGAGGTGTTTTCGTTGTGGGTTAGAAGGACATAAGCAATCCGACTGTAGTAAGAAAATTAGGCTGAGTACGGGGGAGAAACCGTCAACCAGTGGCAGTGGTTCTAGTAATAACGCGAATCCGAAACCTGCTTTTGTACCTACAAAATCTATTACTTGCGGGTTCTGTAAGAAAACCGGGCATAAGATTGAGACTTGTTTCGCGAAAATGAACTCAGAATCTCGTAACAAAGATAACGTCAACTTTTGTCGCGAAAATCGAATCACCCATGACAATGACGTGAGTGTGGCTATTATACAGGGCGTTCCAGTTGATGTGTTGATAGATAGTGGGTCTACGATATCTCTCGTCTCGTCTTCTCTACTGAAACATTTTGACTGTGCGCGGAAGCCATCTTTCCGTATACTAAAAGGTCTAGGAAGTCAGGAAGTGGAAAGCACTTCCTATGTAACCCTGCCAATTGAGTTTGACGGTATCACACTTGAGGTCGACCTGTACATAGTGGCTTCCGAGTACATGAATACTCCAGTTATCATTGGTAAAGACGTGCTCAACAGGGAGGGTGTTCGTTACATCCGTACACGGGACTCTCAACAAATAGTTAGGGAAACTAACCCTGAAACGGTGATGACTATTCAGTCTGCTGAACCCATTTCTGTTAATACGCCTCTAGTTGGTGATGAAGTGCAGCAGCTGCTGGCAATAATTAATGAGTTCTCACAGCACCTTATAGCAGGTACTGCCACGTCTACTGTAAGTACGGGCAGTATGGTGATCAGACTGAGTAGTGATGTACCTGTCAACTACCGACCTTATCGTCTCTCTCACGCTGAGACATTGAGTGTTCGTGAGATCATAAGGGACCTGTTGGATAAGGGTGTCATTCAGGAATCAGAGTCCGCATATGCGAGTCCGATTCTTCTTATAAAAAAGAAGGACGGATCTGACCGCATGTGTGTAGATTTTCGTAAGCTGAACGAGATCACGGTTAAGGATCGTTTTCCATTGCCGCGGATTGATGATCACATAGACCGACTAGGACATAACAAGTTCTTTAGTAGTCTCGACATGGCGACCGGATTCCACCAGATTCCCGTAGATGAGCAGTCGGTACCTCTTACTGGCTTTGTGACACCCGAAGGGCACTTCGAATACCTAAAAATGCCGTATGTGCTTGCCAACGCGCCTGTGGTGTATCAGCGCATCATCTCAACAACCCTCCGTGAGTACATCGAATCTGTTGATATCCTGGTCTACATAGACGATGTCTTGATCCTCAGCAGGACCATTGCTCAGGGATTCGTCCTGTTACGTAACGTTCTTGCAACATTGACAACCGCTGGATTCTCCATCAACTTGCGAAAATGTTCGTTCCTGGCTACTGAAATAGAGTACCTTGGCCGGACTATTAGTGAAGGTCAGGTACGGCCGAGTCATAATAAAGTTAAAGCCTTGACTGAGGTTCCGGAACCGAAAAATGTCAAGCAAGTGCGCCAGTTCATGGGCCTTGCTAGTTATTTTCGGCGTTACATACCCGGTTTTGCTCAAAAAACGGCATGTGTTGCTGCTCTCACTCGGAAAGGAATGAATTTCCATTGGGGATCAGAACAGGAGGCTGCGCGTAAAGATATCATCGATTGCCTCATCAATGAGCCTGTTCTTGCGATCTACGACCCTTCCTTGCCGAGTGAGGTGCACACTGACGCAAGTTCCATTGGCTATGGAGCCGTGCTGATGCAAGTGCATGAGGGAGGACACAAGCGAGTGGTTTCTTACTACAGCAAGTTAACGCAAGGTGCGGAAAGCAAGTACCACTCTTATGAACTCGAAACACTCGCTGTGGTCCGAGCTCTGCAGCACTACAGGCATTATCTTGTGGGTGTACGCTTCACGGTGGTTACCGACTGCAACGCACTGAAGCTTACACAGCGCAAGAAAGATTTACTACCTAGGGTTGCCCGGTGGTGGGTATACCTGCAAGACTTTGACTTTGCATTGGAATATCGCAAAGGTTCACTTATGTCGCATGCTGACTATTTAAGTCGGAATCCGGTCAATGTGTGCACTGTTCAGAAACCCCTGAACTGGGCACGGGTTGCTCAGGCTTCCGATGAGGAGACGCGGTCCCTCATGCAGAAACTGACTGACGGAGAACTGGATGCGACGCGTTACGTCGTTAAAAACGACCTTCTCTATGTCAAACATTCACCTACGGGTGAATCCACCCGACTCCTTTGTTATATACCCAAGGGCCATAGGCTTAGCCTACTTCGGGTGTTTCACGATGAACATGAACACCCAGGGGTCGAAAAGACCGTTGATCTAATCATGAAACACTTCTGGTTTCCGGGGTTAAGGGGTTTTGCCCAGAAATATGTCTCACATTGCATAGTGTGCCTTTCCCATAAGAAAGTGGCTCGTGCTCCACTCCAGCCCATTCATTCCTGGGAAAAACCAGATGTCCCTTTTGAGACTGTCCACATGGACGCCTTAGGGCCTCTTCCTGAATCTGAGGGCTATCGCTATGTCCTTATAGTGGTAGACGCTTTTTCAAAATACTGCCTTCTGTACCCAATGTATCGACAGGATGCTGGAGAATTAAAGCGTCATGTCACTAATATGATTTCCTTATTTGGGACCCCAAAGTTAATCGTCGCCGATAGGGGGCGGATGTTTCAGAGTGCTGAGTTCTTAGATTGGGTTCAGGGAATGGGGTGTGATACACATCTAATTACGCCTGAAATGCATCAGGCTAATGGGCAGGTAGAACGTTATTGTAGGACAGTTCTCAATATGATTCGAGTTGAATGTAATCATCGACAACGGAAATGGCCACGTGTTATGTGGAAGGTTCAGTTGGTGCTGAACATAACGAAGCACAGAACGACACAGTATTCAGCTTTGCAACTGCTGGTGGGCATTGATGCAGCGACACCTCTCATTCGAAGTTTGGTTCGAGATGTTGCTCTCGAGGGTTCCAGTCCTAACCGGGAGGCTCTGCGCGAGATAAGCAGGCAACAAACATCTGAGCGCCTCAGACGGAATCAACAGAACCAAGATACACATGTGAACCAGGGGAGAAAGGCTCCCAGGACCTTTGAACCAAACTCTTTGGTTTTTGTTAAGAAGCAGACGCAGGCGACTGGCAAGCTTGACTCTGGCATGCGCGGCCCATACCGTGTAAAGAAGGTGCTGCCGCAAGGGCGCTATGAGCTGCAACTTATGGCCGGTTCCTACGGGAAGTCCACGCAAGCAGCAGCGGAGTACATGATCCCGTGGAATGGCGAGTGGACTCCTGATGTGTGTGCTGATTACTTTAATGGTAAGATGCAGC
The DNA here is from genome assembly GCA_949825045.1 of Argyresthia goedartella. Lineage (NCBI taxonomy): Eukaryota > Metazoa > Arthropoda > Insecta > Lepidoptera > Argyresthiidae > Argyresthia > Argyresthia goedartella. The sequence continues at coordinate 23,669,388 of OX463812.1, read as the reverse complement.
TGATTTATGGGTAGTATGTTAGTGTGGATAAGCTTCACGACGTGCCTCTTTCCATGTGTTTGGGCTACTCATTACTTGTTTATGTGTATGGCCGGATATAGCAAACGTCGTGCTTCCTATCTGTGCAGACTTGTTGATGTGTATGGCCGGATATAGCAAACGTCGTGCTTCCTATCTGTGCAGACTTGTTGATGTGTATGGCCGGATATAGCAAACGTCGTGCTTCCTATCTGTGCAGACTTGTTTATGTGTATGGCCGGATATAGAAAACGTCGTGCTTCCTATCTGTGCAGACTTGTTTATGTGTATGGCCGGATATAGCAAACGTCGTGCTTCCTATCTGTGCAGACTTGTTTATGTGTATGGCCGGATATAGCAAACGTCGTGCTTCCTATCTGTGCAGACTTGTTTATGTGTATGGCCGGATATAGCAAACGTCGTGCTTCCTATCTGTGCAGACTTGCTTATGTGTATGGCCGGATATAGCAAACGTCGTGCTTCCTATCTGTGCAGACTTGTTTTGGTGCACTATGTGCATTTCGTATGTTTCTGAACAGGTGCAGACGATGACTACCAGGAGTCTGCTATAGACGCCACCGGGATGATTCCGGAGCCCGATGAGCTGCCAGTCGTCGCCAGGTTGTTTGTCGATGACAACCAGCAGCCTAGTACTTCGGGGATGCAGATGGTGTATCTGCCCAGCACTTCTGCCACTAGCGTGGCTGACCTGCCGCGTGCCCCAGCTGCGCTTGTGCATCAAGCACCGCAAGCCAGCAACTCGCCTGTCCACGAGTCGGAGCCAGGCATCTCCATGCCGGTTTTGGAAACGGAGCTGGAGACCTAAAAACAAAAGGGAGCCCGGGGACGGTCTCCTGTCAGGAGAGGCCGTATTGGAAACGCCAGCCCTACTCCCTACGACTGTCTATAAAAGCGAGGCGCATCCATGCGCTCGCTCACTTGGGTCGCTGTCGTCTTGCCATTGCCATTTTCGTGTCGTTTTCTGTCCGATATTTTTCTGTTTTTGAACTAATTGTTAATTGAGTCATCTGTTGTTAAATGCACTGTAATTAAAACTTTTAGGTTAATAAGAGTTGTTTTTTAAAAAAATATCTCGGATCCTGGTCTCTAAGAATACAGAAAACATGTTTACATGAAAGAAATGAATAAACGCGAGCTTATCTCTAACAAAAGATTTCTTCCAGCATATCATGGGTCCTGCAAGGAATGATTGTAATTTATTTATTGATAATAACGATGCCACTAACAATACAAGCTATAACACTAGCATTCGTTTATTAGCTGTTTCATAGCGTACAATTTTTTTAAATAAAATTAATTGAGTAAACATAAAAGAAATAGAACAGGACAACATAAAAACTAAACAAAATACTACATACATAGATGGTACATTGTACCACAGATACTATAATACTATACAGATTGTACATAATATGTGGGGTGAGTGAGTGTACCTGCTTAGCCACAGTATAATAAAGAGAACTAATGGCTTAGCCCTATGAAATAGGTGTTGAGATAGGGTCTCGGGCTGGCTGCCCACTAAGCAGGGTGAGTTATTGTAGGTGTGGTGACTGTGGTGTGTGGAAGTTAAGGTTATGCTATGTTTGTTATGTTGCAGCACGGGCACGCAGTAAGACCTAAAGTGTTTGCGCAGATAGCTTCTGATAGTTCCGCCATCATATCCCGCAGTAAGCGGGAGTTTTCATTAGGGGCCTGCACCATCGTCAGTGCAGCCGAATTCGGTTGACCTGCAAAGTAGATTAAAAACATGTTATGATGTATCACCATATGTGTAGCAGTAAAAATCCACCAATCTTGCCATAACTTGATAAAGGTAAAGGTGTAGTTGTAAACTTATTTATTAATTTCATTGTTCTGACGCGCGCGCTAGCGAACGGACGTGTATTCGGTTGAATTAATATTTACGTAAAGTTAATGGGTACGAAGTGTAATGGCTGTGATTTGGCAATATACGATATACTTTACATGGAGTGCTCGCAGGAGAGGTGTAAAAAGTTCTATCACTTGAAGTGCCTTGGATTCACCAATGAACAGTTTGGGGAGTTAAGTGAGGAGTACAAGAATTCGTGGATATGCCCAGCGTGCAAGTGTAGCATTCCCAAAGTGGGGAATTCGGATACACCAATCAAGGTAGCTGTGATGTCTGCGATGAATGAGACCTTCACGCCGAGTAGCTTCGTCAACCTTCAGCCCCGGGGTTCACGCAACAAGGTAGACGCATCGAATGTTCGCAATGACGCGGAAATACTTCGAGTTCTCAAGGAGCTTAGGATGGAGATGAAGTCCCAACAGGATGAACAGGTGAAGAGCTTCAAGCGCCTTCAAGAACAGTTAAATGCGATCGAAATAGAAATGAAAGACCTCCGAAAAAATATGACGGTAGTTGACGAAAACACAAAAAAACTGGATCAATACACAATCTTGGGCGGAAAGAAATAATGGAAGAAAGCGTGGTACCGGTGGATAGTTCCGCTATCGGAAAAGAAGCTCCACTAACATTTGCGAAGGTATTACAACAACGCGATCAAAGGGTAACAAAAAGTTCGCCGGCAAATAAAAGTCAGGCCACGAAACTGGCGGAAGTATCAGTGACGGTCCCGCCTCATAGTGCTCCCTTTGCTCCATTCCAACCCAGCGTCGACGTTGGCATTGAAGATCGGCAAAAGAGCCAGCAGGGAGTTTGGGAAACGGTAAATAGAACAAAAAGAAAGTACCCTAGGAAAGAGGTAAAACAAGGAGGTTGTAAACAATCTTTAGAAATTGAAGGGACAGAACAAATGAAATCCCTTCATGTTTGGAGAGTGAAGAAAGGGACAACAGTGGAATCAATGGCAGCATTCGTGAAGAAGATCTGCGGTGAAAATGCTGAAATAAAAGTTGATGGTATCAAACACAAACAAGAGAGAAACTACGAGTCATTCATTATAAGGGTTCCAGAAAGTTTGTATGAAAAATTAAGTGAAGATGGAAATTGGGCAGTAACTATAAAATATTGTGAGTGGGATTGGTTTTTTCGGAGAGACACACAAGTTACGAGATATTAAACCATTACAAATTTATTACCAGAACGTAAGAGGATTGCGAACCAAATTGGACCGCTTTTACGCAAGCATTGCATCATCTTCTGCAGATTTATTTGCTGTAACGGAAACAGGGTGCCACGATTCCATCCACGACGCAGAACTTATCCCACCTGGTTACAGCGTACTAAGATGTGATCGATCTGACGGCCGCAAACATGGCGGAGCGCTTTTAGTGGCCGCACCCGGAATTGAGTTGCGTCGAGTGTCGATACCGGGTGACGTCATCGTGGACAATCATCTGTTCGAGTTAGTTTGCGCCGAGGCATACTGTCGTGATAGGCATAAGGTAGTAATTTGCGTAACGTACATTCCACCGAAGAGTGCGGACAATGAATACTTGGTGATGTTTAGGATAATAGAACAACTATGTAATAAGTATAGTCAAATAATAGTGCTGGGAGATTTTAATTTGTATTCGTGTTCGACTAATATAGTTAATTACAATGAATACTTGTTAACCTATTGTAGATTCATTCAGAATAACGGAGTACGTAATTGCAATAACAGAATTCTAGATGTAGTGCTGAGTACGGGGGAGGTGGAGGTGTGCGTGTCGGCGGCGGACGAGCCGCTGCTGCCCGTGGACGCGTACCACCCGCCGCTCGAGTGCTCGCTGCGCCTGCGCCCGCGCGCCGCGCCCGCAATGCCGCCATCCTCGCCCGCCGCACCACCCGCACCGGCGCCCGCGCATGCTAGTCCGACCGCTTGGAACTTTAATAAGGCGGAGTTTCCTCTACTATACTCTGCGATAAGAGACATAGACTGGACTCCAATTTATGACCTAGATTTAGAATTGAGTTTAAATTATTTTTACGACAAGGTTAATTCAATTTTTGACGAATGCGTTCCCCATAAAAATCGAAGTAGCGCAAGTTCGAGATACAGCTATCCCGAATGGTATACTATTGAATTGATTCGCGACATACAGTTGAAAGCACGGTTACATAAACGATATAAATCGAGTAATTCCAGGTTGGATTATGAATGTTTTTCACAGTGTAGGGCTAGAGTGAAGAGATTGATTGAATTAAACCAAGAGCAGCATCAAAGTAAGGTAGAACTAAATTTATCAAAAGATCCTAAATCGTTCTGGAATTTTATAAAATCAAAACAAGGCACACGTAATGCACAAACGATTTTGAAAAACGGAGAAGCTCTGACTGGGGAGCGATGTGCAAAGGAGTTTGCCGAATATTTTTACTCGGTTTATAGTACAAGAACTGCTGATTTAAACGTGGAGGCAGCAATAGTGGAAGCGGGTGACAGGAACGGGGCTGCGCGAGTTCATCTGAAGAGACTACAGCTGAACGAGGTGCAGCGGGCACTGCGGCAGCTCAAGCCGAAGAGATCAGCGGGACCAGATGGCATCCCGCCCTACATTATCAGGGATTGTCGCTTTGTATTAGCCGAGCCACTACTCCATATATATAACCAAAGCCTAAGTACAGCGGTGTTTCCAGTCAGATGGAAAAAAACACGAGTGGTGCCGGTACCCAAAGGTCGAGCAGGACCGAGTGTTGAGGAGTACAGACCTGTTGCTGTATTATCAACTCCAGCTAAAGTGTTGGAATCCGCTATCCACCAGACCATACTTGCACAGGTGAGTCCGCAATTGTCCGATGCCCAGCATGGGTTCCGCCCGGAGAGGAGCACCACCAGCAACCTCCTCAGCTACATGGCGGAAGTAATGCCAGCAGTGGATAGCGGGCTACAAGTTGATGCGGCTTACTTCGATTTTAAGAAGGCATTCGACTTGGTCGACAAAGATGTACTACTGAGGATGCTGGCAGGCTTTGGTTTCACTCCACATCTCCTTAGATATTTTGCTAGTTATATGCGAAATAGACAACAGTATGTGGAATACAATGGATTTAGTTCTGAACCATATTTTACGAAGTCAGGAGTAAGTCAAGGTAGTAATCTGGGTCCATTGCAATTCATATTAATGATTAATGATTTACCCGACGTAGTTCAGGACACAAAGTGCCTTTTATTCGCGGACGACCTCAAATTATCACTCGCTATAACAAATATAGAGGACAGTGGGAAAATGCAAAGGGATATCGATAGAGTGGTGGCCTGGAGTGCAGAAAACCAGCTGCAGTTTAACACCTCTAAGTGCGTCACAATTAGTTTCACTAGATCGCACACTCCTATGTTGCATAACTATGAAGTGAGTCAGACGCCCATGACAAGAGTCAGTGAAGTTAAAGATCTGGGAGTGACGCTGAGGGCTGATATGACATTCAAAGAGCACATAGTTAAATGCTGCAAAAAAGCGTTTAGGAACTTAGGGTTTATACTAAGAAGGGTGCAAAACTTCAAAAATATCAAAGCGATCACTGCTTTATACAATGCATTGGTGAGGAGTCATTTTGAATGCAATGCTATTATTTGGGCTCCACATGAACATAAATATATTGAAATGTTAGAGAAAGTGCAGAATAAATTTATAAGATATTTATATATGAGGCAGTATGGGGTCTACCCTGGCTATCCACTGTTATACCCAACTTTGTTTACTCTAGGCATGGTTGGGTAATGTCAATGTCAATTGTAAGACGGGCTGGTTTCCGCAACTCGACGACGAAAGCGCCTAATTTGCGTGTGGGTGGGAATGCGACATCATTCGAGCCAACCCAACTCCTCCAGGAACGCCAGTAGGCCCTTTACGTTACCGACTATCCCTGGAAGGTCCCTCGATTGACCGAGGTGTTTAGCCCTGTAGTCCGCTACTCCTGTGCACTCCATGAGGACGTGAGCAGCCGTTTCTTCTGCCTCCAAGCAGGCTCTGCAAAGGGGGCTGTCGGTAACACCTAGGACATATAGATGTTTATTAAAGAAACCATGGCCAGTAAGTGCTGCAGTTACCAGTCGCATGCGCGGCCTATTAAGTCGAAGCAAGGTCTTAGCCAGCCTAGCGCTAGGGGACGGCAAGGCCAGCTTAGCCTGCCTGCACTCCTCATGGTTTGTCCAAAGAGTGGCATGATCATTCCTGGTCGACTCTCTCAGAAATGAGCGTACCATCTTGAAGGGAAGAGGGATGATAGGTTCGGGACCATACGCTGTCAAGCTAGATCCTTTACGCGCCAACTCATCCGCTGCATCGTTACCTCTTGATCCGCTGTGTCCTTTTATCCATTGAAGGATTACGCGGTTATGTTGACATACCTCCATTAGTCGTTTGTGACACTCGTAGATTAGCCCTGAGTTAATAGTGTTGCTATTTAGGGCTTGTAGGACGGCCATGCTATCCGAGAGGATTCGAATGGAGGAATCTCTTACCTTTCTCGATGCTATGGCATTAGCGGCCGAGATGATGCCCATGCATTCAGCTTGAAAGACAGTATTATGGGCACCCAGTGGAATGGCTATCTTGATGTTTAGGTCCTCCGAGAAGGTGCCTGAACCAGTGCCTGCTTCAGTTTTTGAACCATCGGTAAAAATTCTGAGCTCTTTAACGTCGAGCCCCTCAACCCGATGGTCTTCATGTAACTGTATATTGTATTTTTTGTCAAAAACAAATTGTTTAGGGATTCTGTCACTGCAAGCCATAGAGATGGGAAATTTTTTGTAAACTTCCCCTAGGATGGCGGTGTTTTTCCTCCAAAGTCCTAAGGTGTTGAGTCTCACCGCAGATGACGCGGCCTCCTGCTTAATATACAGCTGGAGTGGCGGAAGACACAGCATGGCCTCCATTGCTGCTGTTGGAGTAGTTCTCATACTACCTGTGATAGCCATGCAGGCCAGCCTTTGGAAGCTTTGGAGTTTGCTTACCATTGTGGTTAGTTTGGTCCTGGTCCACCACACCACAGCTCCGTAGCAGACAAGAGGACGGATCACTGTTACGTACAGCCAAAGAATGATGTTGGGAGAAAGTCCCCACTTTTTCCCCACCATTCTCCGACACTGCCAGAAAGCAATACTCGCCTTCTTTAGTTTGTAGTCGATGTGGCTACTCCAGTTGAGCTTGCTGTCCAAGGTTATGCCCAAGATTCCTCCTCCAGCCGCATGGACAGCTCCTCACCCTCAGAGGGCACCACTGCTGGTTCTGGCTCATCGCCTTCACCAAGCAGCATGGCCTCCCAGTGCGCGTGCTCGTCCTTCGGTTGAGCAGCAGAACTTTCCCTGACTGCATCGGGGCCTGTTTGCTGCCGCTCTGGAGTGGAACTCTGGGGCATAGCTGTTCTAGATGAAACCCCAGTGATGACCAGCTTAGAGCTGGTCTGCGCTACCACCGGTGGTTCCTTCACAAATTTCCCACCGGGTCCCTGAAATTTAAGGTACTACCACTACCAAAAAGGAGCTGTCTGCCCCTTCCCGGCAGGGTCGGCACCACATCTTCAGGGACGTCTATGATGAGAAACAGGTTGTCCTGCTGCTCATCCACTTTCTGGAGGAGCCATCGGTCAACCTGTGCCCACTTGTTCATGAAGTGGAGGACTACGCCGACGTCGGGCGCAGACTTCCACTTGCCTCGTTCGTTGGGTATGAGCACCCCACATCGAACCCTGCGGACCATCTCCGATTGGCGTTTCACCACCAACTGTACGTTGGATGGTGTAGACACACCGGAGACACACTCCCGCAGCCAGTTCAGGGAGTACTCGTCCTCCACGAACAGTTTAAGGTGGCCGTCCTCGTAACGAGGCTTGCCACCGAATTTGGGGTTTTCCTTGCTCGGATCCGCCAACGCTTCCCTCAAGATTTTGTCATCAATCTCGTTGAGGATGAGCGTTGACAGATCCTGTGAAATATGACCAGTAGCGACGTCAGTTACGGCGATGTACTGGTCAGATTTCACCTTCTGAGCATAGGTGACCCGCATGGTTGGGTATAACGAACTCAGAGTTAGGAGGGACCTGGCTTTAGCAGCGTATCTTTTTAAAAATATTACGAGGAAAGGTGTACAATGCGGACATGCTGCAGATAATGGGTCTGTGCGTACCAAACGGGTACGTGCAGCGGCGGCGGCGCCCGCGCTTACTGGCGGTGCCACACGCGCGCACTAACTTGCTGGGCAAGGCGCCGCTCACACGCGCACTCTCTACTCTAAACCTGATAGCGGACGAGATAGATCTGTTCTCCTGCGCTCTGAATGAATTCACAAGGGTAGCACTGGCTATAATAAGCTATAAAATATGAAATATTAAAGGTAACCGAATTATAATAGATATACTACACTATCACGTTAGGTTAAGCCTGTAAAGATAATGTAATTGTGGATAAATAAATAAATAAATAAATAAATAAATAAATAAATCCTTACTTAAATATCAAACTAAGTAAATGGACGGCCAAGTACAAAAATACTACAAACAACAACACAACAAAAATAAACATTTACAGGCAAATACCACAATCATCTCATCTAACATTCTGATAAAGTCAGCGGATAACTACTAACTTAGGTTTGATATAGCAGTCAACTCAATAGTCAATCATGGTGTATCATGAAATGATCAATGTATTGTATAATATGATACATACCGATTTCCACTCTTTTATGTCCCGGCTGCAGCCCAGGCTATTCAGCTGGTCAGCCAGATTCCCCCACATTTCCCTAATATCAGGACTGGCTGTATTCCCTGAAAAAGGTAAGTAAAGTAAAAAAATGCACATACGAAGCTAGATAATTAATGCCTTCCCACACTGCAATCCAAACAGCAAATGTAATGCTGGGTTCTTAAGTGCGCGGGCCAAGTTGTCGGCGGATTTGTATATCTGCCATTTCTAACAAATTTGGCACGTCTTCTCATCTCGAATAGAAGCTAAATTGATAGGTAGGTACAATGCCAGACGTGCATATGCGATGACATGCGTGTATCCCTGTCATTCTATCACTTTAATGTATATAAATTTCTTACACAAAAACAAACAAAATGACAGCGTACATACCCCGAACCATCTCTTTATTTGCGTGGAGCGTTTCTCCTGTTCCTGGAGAAGCAAGTCCTGTTTCCGCTTGGTCATTCTTTTCCTTCACGATGACGACAATTCAATTATCTTTCACAACACAAAACATCAACAAAAGAAAGAAACTCAGGAAGGAAGTATTAATTTTCTTTGGGAATCAATCAATCAATCAATTTTTAGGTTTGATGGCTTCTACTGTGGATCCCTACAGTAATTCCGCCAATATCACGTATTGAAGATGACACGAAGGGGATCACGTTGTACAGTTATCGGTGAAACTTCCCTTGAGTTGAGATCTCTCTATAACCAGACAAACAACAAATAGGACAGCACAAATTAACATATAATTTAAATGTTAAGTGATTACATATTAAGGGTGTTAGACATAAAAAGAAGACATACATAAATAAAATAATAATTCTACATCTAACTACAGTTTATTCTTGTTAGAGGTTATAAATTTAGAAAGGATGTGAATAAAGGAAGGGTCCGAAAGAGTCAATAAGAATTTAAGATTGACGGGACGGGGGATCTTACCGGGGAGGATGTCATACAATGAGGTTTGAAGTTTAGTGCATTCAAAAAACAAATGATCGGGAGTACCGTCAGCCAGGCCGCATTCACAAAGAGAGCTATCCCTTATCCTAATTTTAGCGAGATGTACTGGCGTGCAGGAGTGTCCCAGTCGAAGCCGACAGATAGTTGATGTAACAGTCTTACGCATTTCCCTGTACTTGAAAAACCAAGGTTTTTTAGGTATTAACGGTTGAATTTGGCCATAATGCCTACCCTTTAAAGTTCTAGATGACTGCCATGAAGATTCCCATGATTTTTCCAGACGAGTCTTAGCCGAAGATACTAAGTCTTGGGTATGAATTTTGAAGTGTGATAATTCACCAGATTCCACAGCTTCCTTTGCACAAGAGTCAACTATTTCATTACCCGAAATACCACTGTGAGCTGGAATCCAAGCCAGTATAATGATGATACCCCGAGAGAGGCATCTGAACAGGGCATGGCGAATCTTTAGTACAAGAGGGGACTTAAGTTTTGATTTAAATGGGTTAGCAGAAATTGCGTAAAGAGAGCTTAAGGAGTCCGAGAAAATTAAAGTGTTATCCAACGAATGGGATTCCGCATACAAGATGGCTTCAAGGATTGCCGTCGCCTCCCCGGAAAAAACGGAGGAACCCGGAGGTAGTTTGAAGTTTAAGATAATTCGGAATTTAGGGATCCACACGGCTGCTCCAACATTCCCGCTAGAGGAAAGCTTGGATGCATCCGTGAATATGGGCAGCCACTCTGACCACTTTTCTGTAATTATTCTATTAAATTGCCTATTGGGTTGACGTGAATCTTTTTGAATGCCAAAATCTAATAAGATTTGAGGTTTAAAAATAAGACAATGATATGGGAACGAAAAGAGGGGAAAAGTTTCATAATGGAATATGGGGTGACGGATACGGAAAAAGTTGATGAAACTTCGAAGTAAACAAGGAAGATCCCTCAGGGATCTGTAACCTTGAGCCGTAGTGATCTGGAAGAGTCTTTGGAGTTTAGAGAGTAAGGAGTGAGAAGAAACCTGAACAAGCTTAAAGAAAAATCGATCACATAAATACTGATTGCGGAGATGAAGTGGAGGATCGACACATTCAACCTGGAGAGCATTAGTTGGGGATGATTTCATTGTTCCTGAAATTATTCTCAGACACTTAGCTTGAATTCTGGAAATTTTGACGGTAGCAGCTTTATTACAAGGGTCCAAAAGGAAACCGCCATAATCAAAGTGGCTACGGATAATGGCGTTGTAGAATCAGTCAGCTCAAGTCAGCTGACAAATTCTTGGCGCGGAAAGCAACTTAAAGTTCGAAAACTGATGGAACATAATCATAGTTTATTTTGCAATGAGTTTGCTTATGTAAATAATAAACGGAATATGTTACAAATAACACTTTAAACGGTATTAAATGCTTGAATAATAATGAATTAATTAAATATGTTAATATAATTGAAAGATTTATTAAGTTTCATTTGACAAAAAAAACGTCGATTTTGTTAAACATAATCGAGCATTTGAAAATGCACTGTGGTTTCGAACTGGTCCCAAAGGCGAAATGCGTTTAGTTGGAAAAAAAAACATGAACTAATCTTAGTTTGCGTTTAAAGATGGTGACTTGAGAATGCCAAATAACTTAATTCAAACTAATATTACTTTCGAAACTAGTTTAGTTGCTCTAGTTGGTGTCACCTAGAGAATTGGACCCAATACCGTATTACGATTTTACTGCTAGTCAAAATATATACTTTTTAGGAACTGTCAAAACGATAATTTTGTTCACGAGTTCTATGAAATACTTCCATGTAACGTCATAGTGAAATGCTGTATTTTTAACAAAAAAATGAGTTCATAAAATCAACTGCTGGAAGTATGCCATTCTCATATTGTCAAACGTTTTTGTTAAAATAATATCATCTTGAGGCAAACTAGACTTATTGGACTACCTTGTCAAATACCGTATTGTGTGTGTTCCACAGTGTGTTCTGTGGTGTTGCTGCCTGTGGGTTGCCCAACGAACGTCATACTTATTATGTCTGTGGTCATAACATAAATAGGGATTAGTATCGAAACAAAAGTATCGATACTATACTCATGAGTAGTATCGCAACAAAAGTAATCGATGCGTATCATACTCGCATCAAAAGTATCGAGTTAGTCAGGTATCGAGTACTTTTTATTTGACGTTCAGTTCAATTTAATATAAATAAAAACACATAAAAATAGTATTAAAAGGATGTTTATTAAAATGTTTTGTTAAATTGCATTACAAAGTCGTCTCCTGTGCAATCCGATAAAAATAGTGATTTATTGACCCTTGAGTCCAACAGACGGTTTCGAGTCTCCATCATCAGGGCTCCAGATTTGGAAAATAGGCACTCCGCCGGAACTGACGTCCCCGGTATAATTAGAAAGCGAACTGCAAGCCCCGGCAACACGGTGTTCATGTCTTCCCACTGCTGCAATGGGTTCGATTTAAATGGACATACTGGATTCGCTAGATATAAACTCATTTCATCTTTGTCTTGGTTGGTCGGTGGTTCGTTCGTTTCGTTCATTCGTATCTAGATATGGTTAGGTTAGGAAGGAACAAATGATTTGGAATGAATAAATTAATGAATGAAAGCGTACATTACAGGCGTACCGTACCCTTATTATTTAGATCTTAAGGACTCACGAAATGCCATTTCCCTTTGTAGGTTTTGAATTTTCTTACCAGGGGCTATAAGGTTGACAGCTTTACCCATTCATGACGGGGACTTCCCCTAGCAGTCGAGTTCTAAATTACTTGGTATCGTTACCTAAGTATCGAGTATACTCAGGTATCGATAGTTCTTGCAATCCCTAAACATAAATATTGGTGGTGTTGTGTTGTGACTTGTGTTGTGTGAGTGAGTATCGCTCTAAATTGATACAATATTATTTTGTAAAGAAGTGGTGTATTTACAATTTAATTTATAAACTTAGAAAAGTACAAATAATAATGAGTTCAGAAGCCTTTCACAAAGGAAAATACTACGTGACATTCAAACGCGGCTTCGAAGACTCTAAAAAGGACATTACTATTACTGTATACAAAGTTTTCGAAAACGATAGTTTGGTAAGGAATTAGATTTTTATTCCAATATTTATAAAATCTGTAAATATAACCGAAATAAAATGAAAAATCCGCAAAGTGCATCGTCAATTAAAATATTTAAGATAATCAAATTTAAAACTACACACACGCAAAAACTGAACACAATAAAAAACAAAATACTAAACAAATAAACCGCCCCAAGACATGCCCGACCCAAAGGCACCCATCACACTGGCAAGCACTGTACATGCTACTTTTGCTTTTAAGTTACAGTTCAGTTAATAGAATTTGTCATTAATTAATCTGTACGTCTTCCTCTTACAGAGAATCGTTCTATCCGACGACGAAGACCCGACATTTCTTTGCGTGCTGATTGTCACAAGATGCGACTACGATGATCTGAAGAAGCAACAAGGTCTTCTCATAGATTTCGACAACTTCCCGGCGCAGCTAGTGCGACTGTTGCAGCAATGTTCGACAAACAACATGTAGGTTGGTTTTTAGAAGAAGGTCAGTTAAAACCTTGTTGATATCTATTAACTCTTCTACCCTTTCTATTATTTTCTGTCACAGAAAACCATTAGCAAAGACTTAGCTGGTAGGTACCTTTAAATACCTTCAGATGCCGTGTAATCATAGAACTTTTCAATTCCAGGTTTCTAATCATACATCAAGCCAATCCTGCTCAGTTTTTCTTTGAAGTCATTGAACATAATGAGTTCAAAAGATTGGTGCACTTATCTTTAAAGACTGCCCCAGCTAATGATGCAGACATTAAGAAACATATGGCAGACACTATTGCCAATTTGAAGGTTAGAATATTGTTTTTTATATTAAATTTTCTGAATAAATCTATATTGGTCAGCAAATTACCAAAATTAAGGATGTCCCTTCTTAATTCATTGATTCATCACGATTCATTGCTAGCTACTAAAGGAAATTATCTGTGCCATTATTGTTATTCTAATCCGCCACATAATTTACTGCAGTGCCTCCAAGTAAGTCCAATGTCCAGTAAATTGGATATTGACATTTGCTAAATTTATACAAGAAAACTATTAAGATATCACATCACCCTCCCCAGAATACCCTTCTGACCATCAAGGGCTCTCTGTCCAGCAGTGAAGCACTGTGGAGCGAAAAATGCATCACAATGGAGAGGAAGATACACGACTTGACACTAGCTGTGTCAAGAATGGAGGAAGAGAGACGTAGAGTGGAGGTGGAGTGCCAGGAGACTGTTAGACATGAGAAGGAGAAGTTAGCACAGGTAAAAATATAAATAAACATTTATATTTACATAGCTTTCAACTCAAATATCCCAGATGTTTTGTTTGCAGAAAATAGCAAAAAAAATACTATTTACAATTACTAAAATGAGTGCGCCTGATATTTGAAAGACATACAAATGGAAAGTTTATGTATGTACCCAACACTTTTATCCAGAATGTATATTACTAACCATTGCTCTGAACCAAAATCAAAATTCCATTCAAGTAAACTGGTGCACAGATCTAATTCCTAATTCCAGGAAAGAATACAGCTACTAAGAAGTAGTGAAATGAGCACAAAGTCACAAGTTGCCAATGTTCAGGAGAATCTGAACAGAAAAGATAAACAAATTGAGGAACTGAGTGCCATCATAAAACAGCAGAAAGAAAATTCTACTCAATTAGAGAATTGCTTAAGGTAAGTGATTTAGATTTTCTAGAAATTGTGGTGTTGGCGATCAAAAGTTCACATATTTTGAGTTTTAATTTACTACTTGAATGGTTGGTTACTACTTCAAAAGTACTCTGAATCACATATATGTAGAGTCACTAAAATAATGATGGTATAATAATAATGTCAATTGTCAATTGTAAGACGGGCTGGTTTCCGCAACTCGACGACTAAAGCGCCTATTTTGCGTGTGGGTGGGAATGCGACATCATTCGAGCCAACCCAACTCCTCCAGGAACGCCAGTAGGCCCTTTACGTTACCGACTATCCCTGGAAGGTCCCTCGATTGACCGAGGTGTTTAGCCCTGTAGTCCGCTACTCCTGTGCACCCCATGAGGACGTGAGCAGCCGTTTCTTCTGCCTCCAAGCAGGCTCTGCAAAGGGGGCTGTCGGTAACACCTAGGACATATAGATGTTTATTAAAGAAACCATGGCCAGTAAGTGCTGCAGTTACCAGTCGCATGCGCGGCCTACTAAGTCGAAGCAAGGTCTTAGCCAGCCTAGCGCTAGGGGACGGCAAGGCCAGCTTGGCCTGCCTGCACTCCTCATGGTTTGTCCAAAGAGTGGCATGATCATTCCTGGTCGACTCTCTCAGAAATGAGCGTACCATCTTGAAGGGAAGAGGGATGATAGGTTCGGGACCATACGCTGTCAAGCTAGTACCTTTACGCGCCAACTCATCCGCTGCATCGTTACCTCTTGATCCGCTGTGTCCTTTTATCCATTGAAGGATTACGCGGTTATGTTGACATACCTCCATTAGTCGTTTGTGACACTCGTAGATTAGCCCTGAGTTAATAGTGTTGCTATTTAGGGCTTGTAGGACGGCCATGCTATCCGAGAGGATTCGAATGGAGGAATCTCTTACCTTTCTCGATGCTATGGCATTAGCGGCCGAGATGATGCCCATGCATTCAGCTTGAAAGACAGTATTATGGGCACCCAGTGGAATGGCTATCTTGATGTTTAGGTCCTCCGAGAAGGTGCCTGAACCAGTGCCTGCTTCAGTTTTTGAACCATCGGTAAAAATTCTGAGCTCTTTAACGTCGAGCCCCTCAACCCGATGGTCTTCATGTAACTGTATATTGTATTTTTTGTCAAAAACAAATTGTTTAGGGATTCTGTCACTGCAAGCCATAGAGATGGGAAATTTTTTGTAAACTTCCCCTAGGATGGCGGTGTTTTTCCTCCAAAGTCCTAAGGTGTTGAGTCTCACCGCAGATGACGCGGCCTCCTGCTTAATATACAGCTGGAGTGGCGGAAGACACAGCATGGCCTCCATTGCTGCTGTTGGAGTAGTTCTCATACTACCTGTGATAGCCATGCAGGCCAGCCTTTGGAAGCTTTGGAGTTTGCTTACCATTGTGGTTAGTTTGGTCCTGGTCCACCACACCACAGCTCCGTAGCAGACAAGAGGACGGATCACTGTTACGTACAGCCAAAGAATGATGTTGGGAGAAAGTCCCCACTTTTTCCCCACCATTCTCCGACACTGCCAGAAAGCAATACTCGCCTTCTTTAGTTTGTTGTCGATGTGGCTACTCCAGTTGAGCTTGCTGTCCAAGGTTATGCCCAAGATTCCTCCTCCAGCCGCATGGACAGCTCCTCACCCTCACAGTTACGGCGATGTACTGGTCAGATTTCACCTTCTGAGCATAGGTGACCCCAGCTCTGCGCGCTTCCGTGCACTGCTTTTTAGGCTCCACTCGAGGAGAATTACTATCCTCTAGTCGAGCCCTCTTAGCAGCCGCGCGCTCGTTTTTGCCGGATCTCTTGGCAGATTTCAACTTCTTGTTAGAAGTTGGACCACCAGAGAACGCTACGGTAGGTTTAGCCCCGTTTGAGTCTAGGGTTGCCCCTTTGACACCACGGGAGCCGGTCACCTTACCCGCAGCTCCGGCTGTATTAACAGCGGGACCGCCATCGGTCGCCACCGTGGCAGATGGAACCCCATCTACGCCGGCAGCGGCCGATGTGGCAGCCAAACGCTGTTTTTTCTTCCACCGACGATTCGCCTTACGCCCTGGTCCGGTTTGCACCGTATCTGGACGTTTAGTCGATGGGCCCTTCCCTTGCAAAGATTGCTTGGGTGGTTTACCCTTTCGACCAACCGTCGTCCAGGCGCTGGCGAAATGCTCGGCGATGTTTGTCGAAAGGCTCCGCGCACCGGGTTGCCCCGTGGCCCTGCCTCTCGACTCACTTTCGGGCTTTTTGCAGCTAACCTCCACAGTGGAATCACTACCGGTTTGCACCGGTAGGTCACTGATGGTGGCAGTGCGCCCAGTTGAGGCTTGAGTATCTGCCGAGGCAGATTCTCGCACCTGTTTGGAGACGCTTGCGGTTTTCACCGCTGGAAGCGTTCCAGATGGGTTTTTTGACCTGACACGATCCATAGTCAAATGTATAGAGATTCGTCTACTCAATTTCCCACCCTCCACGGAGCCCGCACAATTGGGAGCGCCTACTCGCTTGGAACAGCTTTCAGTCGCTAGGAGTACCGAGTAGATATAGGAGCATAGGGCTGGTACTTGGCGCGACATCGGGAGCTCGCTTCTGTGGACGATGGGAACCAAGGTGTCAGCGACATGGTCCCACCGCCGTAGTCACCGAAGCTTACCCCGTCAGCATGACCCATCCCACCGCTATGACTGACGCCTTAGCGGACCCTACACCCCTAGCCGTGGCCCTCTGACGGGACACTTGGCCGTTACCCCAACCCGCGGCTACGGGCGAGGCTACCGTTTTGCCTGAAATCCAGGCCAAAGAGGGCGTGTTGCCTTACGAAGCTAAATCCACAGCAACGTTCGGCTCAACCCCCCAGGACCCCTTCATCCTGGCCTACGGTGATCAACTGCGCAGACCACAAGACGCAGGTGAGTGTAGATAGTCTGCCGGGTACACCCACCTTAACCGACAGAACCGGAGGGACTTTTAGCCATCGGCTAGTAAGAGGTCCGGGGACCAGTCACTAGCCGCTGTTACCAGGGTGCACCAGGAGGAAGCAGAAGTTATGCAGTCGGACGTATCCTTCTGCATCACTTCAGCACCCCCACACTAGGAGGTAGTCGCTCAGAACACCCTTGGTATAATAATAATATTTATGATGTTTTTTTTATTGCAGTGACAAAACTCACCGTCTAAACTTATTAGAAAATGAAGTTCAGAAGGTGCACATTGAAGTTGCAACAGCAAAGGCCAAAAATACGTCACTAGAAAGAGAAGTTCTGGACAAAGAGAAGCAGGCCCACCAGATACGATTTAAATGCATGGATCTAGAAAAGGTAAAAAACTTTTGATGGATTATACAGTTCTGATAACTTAACACTATTTTTGTTAAATGATGAAACTTCTGTGCTTATTTACAGACAGTCAAAGATAATTCTGAAGTTATACAGGAACTGAATAGCGCCCTCAAAATACTGAAAAAGGAAAAGGTAATTATGATATTATTATCATCATCATAATTACTATCGCCGCCCTTTTGTCGCATTTTACACAAAGAAAAACGTGGATGGTAGGCATATTTAAAATTGTAGATTAATATTCTTGTATTTTATCTCTCTATATGTTTTTTCATGTCTTTGCAGATATGCCTGGAGGAGCGGCTAGCAATGAGTGAATCTCTCTCTAAAAGAAAGAATGAAGCAGCTAATTCTACTACAGAGCAATTGATGAAAGCCAATCAGATAATTTCAAAACAGAGTAGTGATCTCATCGATATGAAGGAAAAGGTACCTTTAACCAAGTCACTAGCATTTTGATTTAAATAAAGCATCGTCGAAAACGTTTGATAATCTGTCTTACCGAAAGCCGGCGTGTTGGAAAACAAGATGGCCTCACGACAACAGCTGATTGGCACAGCTTATATCAGGGCAAAACATTGCGGTAGCTTAGATGAAGGGTAAAGGGGTTGAGCGAAGTGAAGCCACCTTTATCCTTCGTGTTAGGTTGAACATGTAAGAACAACAAAAAATAATTAAAACATGAACTTAAGTACTAATAAATAAAATAAAAAAAAATATATGTTGTATATGTCTTGTTGCCTAGGAATGTTTAGACAACTCGTTAAACATTTCATTCACTCACTTGTCTGACTAAATTTTAGTGACTTGGTTAAATATTGGTATTTAATTAATGGTCTAGAGAGTTAGTTAAGTGTCTGATTTAACCAACTAACTGCGACATATACATATTCAGGAAAAAAAATTTTTGAATATATGTTGTACTTTATATTCACAGATGCTAACTCGAACAGCTATAGCGATAGAGCAAGAAAAGGTGATAGAAGGGAACGCAAAAGAGATAGAAACTTTAAAAACGGAGCTGAGAGAAACAAGGCACAATATTGACATGATTAAAAACGAGCTCGAAAATCTGACAGTAAAACATGAAAGCTGTAAGAAAGCTTTACAAGATAAGGAAGAAATTATTAAGAATAATAACTTGGGTAAGTAGAGTATTATTAAATTTATTATGTTACGCCTTTTTTAAACCCCTGACGAAAAAGTGGTGTTGTAAGTTTGGTCCATGAAGGAGCTGATGAAGGGCAACCTTCCGTTGACCCTGAAGCGCAAACTTGTCGACATGTGCATCCTGCCCATCCTAACCTACGGCGCACAAACGTGGTCATTGACCGAACGTCAGAAGTCCAAACTCAAGGTGTGCCAACGAGCGATGGAGCGCAGTATTCTGGGTGTTATACGCACAGATCGCATCCGAAACACCACACTGCGCTCAAAAACTGGGATCGCGGATGTAGGAGTTCAGACTGCCAAGCTCAAGTGGACCTGGGCCGGACATGTCTGTAGAATGCACCCCGACAAATGGGCGAAAACAGCAACTGAATGGGTGCCCACAGACGGACACCGGCGTAGGGGAAGGCCCAGAAGGAGATGGAGGGACGACCTGGATAAGTTTCAGCCAGGGTGGGTCAGTACAGCTACTGATAGGGATGTGTGGACTCGAAATGGTGAGGCCTTTGCCCAGCAGTGGGACACCGTGGAGGCTACATAAAAAAAAAAAAAAAAAATAAGTTTGAAGTGTCTTCTGTGCGTGTATGTGTCTGTGTACAGATACACTGTATGTGGCACTCTGGCGTTCAAACGGGTGGACGGATTTGGATGGGGTGTTCTGTAAATGGTAGTAGACTTCCCTGCGATGGTTCTTAACCATGTTTTATTAAAATCGGTTCAGTGGTCAGCTTAACAAGTAAATAAAGTCATCCAAATGTTAGACTCAACGTTTTATTCAAACGGTTTTATTGTGCCAGGGGTGTTTGAAATTTTTATTCATAGTTACATCGAGAACTTTTATTAGGGTTGTTGTGAATAATTTCAGTTATCCAATGGTTGCACAAAAAGATGGAGGATAATCAACTATCAGCTCCCCCGAGCAGACATAAACAGGATCACTTGGTGGCCTCGAGTTCAACTCCATATTTACTCAGTAATAGGAACCACAGTGATAATCTGAATGCCCAATCGGACGAATCCATCAACTTCTATGCTACTTCAAAGTTGTAAGTATCTTCCTAAGTGTTTTCTTTTGTGTACACATTTAGCCAGTCATTTAACAACAGGGTCTTCGTATCTCTATGCAATGATGGGCATCATTACTTAGAGATACGAAGGATCCCTCACGATCTCTCACTCTTTGTTGTTGTTAAGCTACCTAATTACTAAATTTCAGTTTATTGTGCTTCTCTGAACATGTGAAATATTTTGTTTCAGATCTGAAATCGACGAAAGCCCAAGACCAGAAGTGAAACCTAGAAGTGCCAAATCTGCTTTAGACCCCAAATACTTGAAACCAGCTGATGATGAAAAGCAACTGAAATCAGCGACTAGCAAGGGTGGGTATGTTTGAACAGTTTTCATTCAGGAAGAGTTTTATCAGGCGATGCGCCTAGCAACTTCTCTGTGGTAGGTGCTCCTAACGACGAAACCGTCACTCCTTTTCCCCATACGCGGTAGAGAGTATCTGTTGCGCCCATGTGTAGCCATTAATTAAATGTTTTTTTTTACGTGACAGGGGCGCAGAATACTTAATATTACTACGTACAGAAAGATCACTCCGTAAATACTCTTAAATAAACAGTTACTCTCGTTGCGCGGCAATAAAGCGCAATCTAGCTCGCACCTGCGCTACGTCCCATAATCGCTAAACACCTACAGAATCGGTTGCCCCGCCCGTGCCGCGCAGGCTATATTGCGCCGCATCACTACGCCTGAGAGCTTCTTTTACTCTGACATCAAAAGGTCGTCCCCTAAACTCCTGTCTCGCTCGCTCACGGTAGGGTTACTTACGTGCAATTTGTGTTCGTGTATTTTAGCCCACTGAGTGTAAGGTGTTAATTAGTACTCACTCAGGCTATTGCCAAATTCTTAGGCTAGTTGGTACCTGGGTCGTACATTTACGTACATTTACGTACGGTTACGTCACATTTGGATCACTCCAAAATAAATTTTCAAAAATTTGTTTTTTGTTTTTATTATCTTTTTGATATCCGAAGTTGTAATTCCTTAACTAAAGATTTCACAAACATGCTCAGCAGCGATGATTTCTTAATAATAATTGTATTAATTCCTAGTTATTTGGGATAGTGCAGCAAAAAACCAAACACCTCTGTCACAGTTTCACTTTTAGTTTTATTATGGCATGCAAAATCACATTTAAGTTTTAACTTGTACTATGTGTACTACTAATTAAAATATTTAAGTTAGTAACAAAAATTGGTATTTTTCTTAAAAATAATAAAATATTATATGATTTTCTCCACACTCTGTCACATATTTATGCCGTTAAGTTAACCAACTTTAAAAAATAACCGTTTTATAGCATATTAGTTGCATTGAAATATAAATGGACTCATAAATTACAATATTTTCTAGTATATTCAAAAACAAACTTCTTGTAAAAACAATTAGTTAGCCCGGCAGACTTACTTAAATAATTTGCTGTATGGAGACACATTGTGACAGAGTGGTAAAAATGTAACAGAGTAGTACTTCAGTCACTAAAAATAATGATTGTGGTATGTTACACTATAGTATTTTAGAAATAGGAACTTGCTTTTAAACGTAACAAAGAATAACTTACTATTTTTAATCAATTAAATCGTAAAGTTACATGTTGTTTTTTCGTTTTTCACGACAACGTCGCTGCCTCTCAGCTGCTGACAAAGCCATCACTAAGCAGTCATATCTATAACAAAAACACAGCCAATTGTAGCACATAAAAAACTAAAAACACGAGATTTTTCCGTATAATACACTAAAACATTTAAACATCATACAAAAGCTACTACTCCGTCACATAATTTACCACTCTGTCACGCCTGGCGTTACAGAAGTTTAGTGTGACGGAGGTGTTAAATTTTAATGAACACGATTATCGCTATTTTATTTATCGTCAAATCAAAAAACTTGGCTGCCTAAATACAATATTAATAAAATAGCAATCAATCTATAAAATATTGAATAAATAAAATGAAATTTGCAACAGTAAACTTACGTGACAGAGCAGACGCCGGATTAAAACACGCACCTCCTGCGACAACTTTCGGGCGACTGGCTCATAGATAAAAATGTATAGTAGGAAATAGATGGGCATCTTGACATTTTTCAGTGGTACGTAGACAGTGCTGCTGACGGCGGACCGGCATGAAACAAAAATTTGCGCGAAAAGCGAAAAGGAAGCTTTGAATGTTTGTTTTTTTCAACTAGTTTCTATGTTACACTAACATGATATTTGTAAGAAAGTTTTTTGTATTTTTTTCAGTATAACTAGAGTACACACGTTTATAAGTTCCTTATCTTAACATAACCGTTATGGAACTTATTAAAAATGTACTCTAGTTATAGGTACTGATATTAATTAAAAACTTTCTTACAAATATCATCTCAGTATAACTTTGTAGCACCACATTACTAAAAAACTGTCTAGTTAATAAAACAATTTGGTTTGGATATATACAAGATGTATTTATTTAATACATTATGAAGGTTACACATTTACACATTTTTTAAATCGCAGTCCTGACAAAATAAATTTAATTTCCTCTTTTGCAAGCTAATACATAACCAAAACTGATATGGTCTCTAACATTCTAAACTTTATGCACAAAATCCTCATGTAAATATTATTGATAACTACTAGTTAAGTAAATATATCATTTTTATACCCATCTAAGGTTGTATCATGTTAGCATATTTAAGATCAAATTGCAAACCATGTTAAGCAAATAAAATCTATATTTCTGTGTTTTAATATGAGATCTCATACAATTGGTGCCGATGTCATCTGACATTTTGTTTGCTGATATTTTTTTGCAAAACTTGCAGGACAAAATTTGGTAATTGTCATGAGTAGAATAACCTTGTTCACAGTATACTGGCAGCATATATGAATACTATGGAAGTAACTTTACAGAGGTAACCAATTAAGTTTACAAACAAAATAATTAAAACAATACAGTCGATCAAACTGCAAGTGCAACTCCCGTTTGCCTTAGCCTTTTTTGTAGTCCACATATTTTTTTGCGGCTAATTTCATCTCGCCGTGAATTTAATTTGTACTGACAATCACCTTATTGGTAAGGATTTTGTTGATTTCTCTGCACCAATTTGTAACAAAAAATTCTATTGACTTTTTTTATTATATATTCGGTTAGTGCATTTTTGTGGTCTTTACAATTTATAAAGGTGAAATCAATGTTAGTCAAAACCACAATCTCTAGGTAATTAGTAAAGCCTTTTAGGTTACATTACGTTTCTAAAATGTTTTGCACAACATTCTCAATTTGAACGAAGAAGTCAAAAAATGCCTGTTTGGGTCAATACCCAAACAGGCATTTTTTTGACTTCTTCGATTGAAGCCAGGTTTTTTTTTTGTTAGACTATTCCTTATGCCTTTCATGAGATGAGGTGGATCATAAATGGGGAAGATTTTCTCTTTATTTATTTCGAAGAACCCTCCTTTGTATTCTTCTTCCCTTCTTAGATATTTTTCTTTCGTGTCGCGTATTAAGGAATTGATTACAGCTACATTAGTCGCCACAGTATGCGACCAAGGGGTCGCATACTGTGGCTACTACCTTGAGGCCTGTCTTCTGCAATTTTTTAATGCAGCCTTGTGTGATCTTTTTCATATCTAACGACGATGTTCAGCTTTGGCAGTATGTATAAGCAATGGGCTGTTTATATTTTTTAATAACGCCTCTAACCATTATAACTAGAGCATGGTCACAAAAGGTCTTTTTCCTCTCTACTCCGTTGTCGCTTAAACCATTTATAAAATCGTTTTTCCTGTCCAGGTTGACACTTGGGGTTATCACCATCTCATCAAAAACTAGAGTGCAGTACCTGTGCGCTCTAGGCATTTTTGCGACTTTCCGTTTTAACTGGTCAAATGTTGTGTCTTGAATGCCTGGTTTTAGATCACTTGCGCCAGGAGTTTTTGCAGTGTTTATCTTTTTGGTAAAATACACATTGGACTCAAAAGTCGGTATGCTTTTGAGCTGGGCTTATATAGCGATATTGCCAAAATTTTTTGATCCAGTGTGAATCGTCTGCCTTTTCCTTTTTTTCAGATTGCGTTATTTGCATTTCAAAAAACAATTTCGCTGGTCTGGTCATTTTCTGGCTCAAGATAATATATGCTGTAGAAGAGCTTATTTTTTCAGCAAGTTTCAATCTTCTATTAAATGACCTATTTAGGTTATCTTTTTTATGCAACATCCTTTTCAATTTACAGATTGACTTCATAAGTTGTCTCTCCTGTGCAGTTGTTGCCTTGAATCTTCGGTTAATTCCTGAAATTAAATGAAAACAAGAACGGTTATATCATTGTTTTACTTTTAGGGTTCCTTTAAATTAGTCAAATTAATTATTATTATTATTGTAAAAAAATACATTTATTGTTTCCAGCTGCGGTTTGATGAATATCAGAAGTGTTTGCTTGTACAACATCCTTAGGGGTATCTAAGCTCCTTCCTGAAAAATGGTGATAGTAACTTACTTAGATAGAAACTCGGTTTATTTATCATTCAATTGCATCTTTTTAGGAGCGCCCCAGGTACTTAAATAAAATAAAATAGCTGTTTAACCTGTTAGATGTAATGTTGGTACAGCACTTCTAACAAGTCTGTTTTTGCTGTCATGGTAATTATCTTCAAAATGCCTGTGGCACACTTTTCTGTCCGAGAAAATATACGAGTCTTCAAAACCGACTAATCCTGCTGTTGCCTTCCAAGTTTTAAAACGGTCGCCATCATTGGATGGATTAGGAAAATAATGCATCGGGAAACCTTGAACAGAAATAATGTTGTTGTTAAGAACCTGAGTCCAGGAAAAGTCAGTGGTGACGATGAATTCAGTGGGTTCAATTTGTTACTACGTTACTATATGTTGTATGTACATACCGTCAGAGTTGCTGGTTGTGCAACCAGGCATGCAACATTTATTCCTAGACATAATTAGATACCTGTTTTTATTAATAAAAGTATTTACGCTGCACTGCACTGCACGAGTAATCCTATCTCAAAACTACCGCCGCCTTATCTAAACCCCGACCGAAAGTCCTGTTTTTAATCAAAACGCTGAACTGGAGGAACAAACTGCTCAACACCAAATAATAAAATTGAAATGAAAAATTTTAAATCGCCAAACAAAACTTTCAAACTTTTTCCGTTTTTTCTAGTTGACAACAAAGCAGGAACAAAAAACAGAATTACTACTAAATTATCCTAAACTTTTATTACCCAACGATATCTTGTTCAAAACATGGTTAGCTATAACAAATAAATAATCATGAATAAACTGTGATAAACTTCAGATTAGAGATCTATTAAATACAACATAAACATTAAAAAAACGTATATAATATTTTCTACCCTAGAAAAAAATAATTGTATAGTGGCAAGACCACGTTGTGCCAATGACATGTTAGTCCTATGCCTAGCCGGTAGATAGCGCGACCGAACTTTTTTGACAACCATACTCTAAGATACCCCAGCATGGACTGGCTCGGCCGGCGATGGCGCAGGGACGTTGAAGGCGGGTTGGGGGAGGGGCGAGGCGTGTGCCCATGCCATCCACCCAAGGTCAATAGCAATTCTTACAAGTTTAATCCGGCAAAAACGTGTGACCTAGGCGACCGCTCAATTGGTACTTCGTTCGGAGACATAAAGTTCATATTAGCACTTTTTTGTTATTTTAGTTCATTTGTTTATGAATCGTATATTATAATAATAATTAGTGTTTCACTCGTTAAATGGCATTCAAACATTTTATTTGTACTATGTCATATAACATTTATTTGTACTATGTATTTAAACGCAGTGACTGGAGTTGGGAGACACCTAAAATATGTATGAAAATACCTATGTCCCACGATTTGAGTCCTTCGTCACAACGATTTTACTCAGAAATTCTAAAAATTAGACCGTGTTATTTAAACACCTTAATGCTCGTATAGTATATAAGCCATTGTAATAAAAATATATAAAAAAGTCAACAAATTTTGCAGACAATGTTTTTTTTCTGAGGGAGACAGCAAATGTGACGTAAAAAAGAAGAACGTCCCACCTACCTCCTGTTCTATACTGGGTCTAAAGTGTTTACTTTTAGGTATTAAATTAAAACGGAATCATTTTTTTTGTGAACAATTCCTTTAGACACCCTAAAATGTTAGGTACCAGTCATTGCTCCTTGCAAACATAACAGAAAAGTTGTTTTTGAGGAGCTGCTAGCGCGCGAGCAGCGCGACGCGGCTGCGAGCCAAGCGAGCGCCAACCCAACTTCCCAGCAGCCGGGTTGGCCGGTCGAGCGTACATAAAATGTTGAGTGAGACCCCCCTGACAGGGGGCTAGCCCATCGCCGCAGCTGTGATATTAATTTCAAACTTTAATCTCGCGGATCCAGACGTATTATAAATTTATTTAATTCGTATTTCAGCGGGAAAAGCCACTGCAGAGGTCGTCAACCAAAAGGGCAAGGAGAATAAGAATATAAGTCTACCGAAAGTGGACTACCGGGAGAAGAAGTCGTCGCGACCTGCTTCGTATCGATCGACGCCGCCGCCGGTGTCCGCTTACTTTCCATGATACTCGATGCGATTGAAATAACAGTAGGACTGACAAAGACACCACCCTTTCCGGGACTTATTATGGACATTCCTAAAATAATCAAAACATAGCATAGCGTCACGCCTTTTATCATACGGGATGGCAGCGGCACAATGGGGTAGCAAACTGTCAGACTAGTTCCACGTAGAAGGTGCAGAAAGTTTGTAGTTAAGCGGTTCAACGCCAATTTTAGAAAAAGTTTTTTTCTTATAGTTTTTTTAGTCTGGGTGAGGTCACTGGTGACCTATATGGCATTTAACGTGTGGCAAACGGTGACCTCTATGGCTTTAACAGTTTCGTTACGTAAAGATAATGTATGCAAAGAGTTTCGTGATTCAGAGAAATGAATAGGGGTTTTCTGACAGCTAATAATTAACCTCTGGGTTCCGGGGATCTTCTACAGAAGACATTTTCCCATTATAAGTTTTGAATTTTATTACTATAGCATGAGGTTCAAAATCGTATGGGTTCTAAGAATAGTAAGAAAAAGCCGGGAAGTTCAGTGTAGGTCCTGCTATAAGCGTTGGTAGTAACCTTAAAGGTCCAGGTCTCCAGCGGTTAAAAAACTACAGTTCTGAAAGCTGTGACAGATGGCGTTGACAATGACAGTTCTTGTTCTTCAGATTCGTCATGGACCAGCTTTGCCTAACTCAATCACCATCAAATTTAGCAGAACACAAGAGTTTCGTATATCTGAGTTGCAGAACTACTTTATTTTCTTTTTTATGACCGGTCAGAAAATTGGCCATTGTCAATATCCAGATATTCATAGAACCTCAGATGAATTAAACCCTTTTGTCAATGTTGACAATGTTTATCAAGTTACTAACATTCAATGCCCTTTACCAAAAAGTTTGGCGAAATCTTCCACATTGTGCCCACTTTTAGCTAGTTATTCAATGCTCCAATATTTTTTTCATGACAGGGTGCTAGCTCACATCATTTTCCGTAGAATGTACTTAAGATAAATTACTCATCACATTGGTACATGGTCGGCACCGGGATTCGAACCTGCACCTCCTGTACGTGAGAAGCAAGAGTGAAACCCACTAGACCTCGGAGCTCTTTTGTAAAAGTAATATATGCTAAAGAACACTTTTAATTTCACCCCCTTATGAATATATTTTTGGGGTAACTAGCGCCTGCAGTGGTTGCCTGGAGTGTACAAATTATTTTTACTAAGAAACTCAATAAAGATATTATGTATTGCATTATTTTAAAACTTGTTTTACTATCCGGATTTCTTTGATAGATCTCTGCTTGCTAATGCTCTGCTTTGGAACTACAATGTATTGTATGATTATTTTACTATTGGCATGGGGTTGGTTTTCCAACACTGACTCTTTGATACTTAGTAAAATTGGTTACTAGGGGGTAGATAGGGTTTACCTTGAACCATTTATCCAGTTTTTAATACTAGGAGTTAAGTATTTAATTAATTATGAATTAATAATAATACCTTGTACACTATTTACACACATTGATCTAGCCCCAAACTAGGATTCCCTGTATCTCGGGTACTAGACAACGATACACATACTTATATAGATAAATATTATACTTAGATAGATAAACAACCATGACTAGGGTACAAACATCCGTTCTCATCAAACAAATATTTGCCCCCACCGGGGCTCGAACCCGGGACCCTTGGCTTCGTAAGTAATAATGGCCGAGTCGGCAGGGTCACTGCCGACTCGGCCATTCGGGTCGTCAATAATTAATTAAACTTACGAATATTATCAGGAGAAACGGAACGTTTTTCGTAAAATTTGGGCTAAGATGAATGTCAGTTAGACTTAGAATGTGTGGAACGGAACGTGACGTCGATGTTTGAACGTAAAAAAAAACGTTGCTGGGTTAGTGTGGGTGTGTGTCAATTCATTCCGTTTTTCTTCGAGTTGCGTGAATGTTCTTTCTTGCTTGTTTTGTGCTATTGGGCAAAATACTGCGGTAGCTTAGGTGAAGGGTAAAGGGGGTGAGCGAAGCGAAGCCCCCTTTATCCTTCGTATTAGGTTGAACATGTAAGAACAACAAAAATACTTAAAACATAATAAGTTTTTGCTGTGAAAATCAGTATTTTTGATGTGCAATTAATGTTGCGTGAATGTTCTCTCTTGCTTGTTTTGTGCTATTGGGCAAAATACTGCGGTAGCTTAGGTGAAGGGTAAAGGGGGTGAGCGAAGCGAAGCCCCCTTTATCCTTCGTATGAGGTTGAACATGTAAGAACAACAAAAATACTTAAAACATAATAAGTGTTTGCTGATGCTTTTTTGCTGTGAAAATCAGTATTTTTGATGTGCAATTAAATACTTGCCTTTTTTATGAGCCCTAGTAGCCGGAGCTAAGGCGATTTCGAACATCAATACTACAAACAATGACTTTTTGTAAAAATCCTATAGTAAAAAATAACCTCAAAATGGATTTTTGAAAATTCATATAAAAAAAACCATACATTTCCTAGACTGGATATTTTACAGGGGGGTTACTTCCTCCCCCCCCCTCCCCCCCGTCCCCCCCTCAACCTCATACGAAAAAGTCCGTGTTGGAAAAAATACCCTTAATATGACCTCAGATGAACGTAATTCTGCTTACTTACTTAATCTGTGGTCAACGAAGTATAGTGTTTGTATATTCTTTGGGCGATTACCATGAAGAAAACGCGTACACTGGTACCCACGAGACGGCAAGAGCTGTCACAACATGGAGGAAGCCTATACCCAGAAATTGATGCCCCCAAAAGATAAGGTAAGGTGGCGGGCGTGAGCTAATCTCATCCATACGTTAGCCACTCACGCCAGCGAGTGACGGTCACCGGTCAGATAAGTTTGTGGATCTTTAGATTAATTATTATGCACTTACAACTCTCCTCCCAGTCATCCCGATTTTGAACCTCATATAAAATTCAAAACCTATCAGGAAATGGTATTTCTAGAAATACCACGGGAGGTGAGTGAGTTTAGTTAGCCAGCCAGACAATGCTACGGCGTTTTAACCTACAGCGAGGCGTTCCCCGCCATGTTACCCCTTCGACTTTGTATTGTGCTCTATGCTTGTTGAAAAAATATCGATATTTTCTCTTCGATATATCGGTATAATTTTATACGATATATCGATACAAAAAATCCAATATCGAAGATAGTATCAAAATCGATATTTTTTTTTGTTAGATTAGGCAAACCGTTCATCGAGCTCAGCAATACTCAGCAGTGGTCTTGCTTGTGGGTGAAACCTTATGCTTATGCTTAAGCTTATGGTATGTTAATAAATAAATTTAATAAATATTCGTTTTTATTAAGAAAGTGCATTGTCTAAAAATTACTATCGCTATTACTGAGCTAGGCTGAACTAAATACATCATTATTTTAAAACCGCAAATGGTCTCTGAAAATTTCACCGATATATCGATATTTTTCCGCGATATATCGAGGCCGATATTGATATTTTAATAAATATCGATGTATCGAAATATCGATATATTTTTTCACTTATCCCTATTGTGCTCATTTCGTGCCATTTTTTGACGCTAAATGACTTTTTTTGGCATTATGTGAATAACCCCATGCCCCTAAAGCACATCCTCAAAAAGATGCAGTTTAAAAAACAAAACTATGGAAGCGCGGGAAACCATTGAAATAACCAGGCGGGATTTTCGAAGTTTTTATTAATTTAATCGATTACTCGTGTATCAATCGGGGTTTTTAGAAATAAAAGGCGTCTGAAGACAAATAAAAAGAAACCAATCATGGGGAAGGCGCAAACAAGAAAGAGAAAAAAAGATGAGGTTGAAGAGAAAAGTGAAGGAGACTCCACGTCGTTGTCCGAGTCAGAGGCCGAAAGCGCAGATAAGTACAAACCTGGTAACAGATTATAAGAGACGATACCCTGAGGATTCCGGTGCTACAGAATTTGTAGTATTCGTAGAGTCTTCCAATGCGGATATACCTATAGGAACCCGAGACCTAATGTCCATATCTAGCTGTATCAAAAGGTTTAATAAAGGAATCAAATATCTTAGGTCAATGAACAAGTTCAAAATTGCCATATACTTCGAAAAAGCCAGCCTTGCTAATGCCTTCTTGAACAATGCTACATTTTTAAAAGACTACCAATTTAAGGCTAATATACTACTGTATAGTATTATAGTATCTGTGAATATACCAGCTTCAAGCACTGAAATTACTGGTATAATTAAAAATGTACCCACCAACTTGACAAACAAAAAGATATTCACAATGCTATCAAGTTACAAGAAAATAATATCTGTTCGAAGATTCACAAAAAGGACCAAAGTTGATGATAACTTCATTCAACAGCCGCTGCAGACAGTAGCCATCACCTTCGCGACGTCAGTTCCTCCAGACTACGTAGATTTGGACGGTTGGCGGCATGACATCTCAGCGTATGTTCCACCAGTCACACTATGTTTCCGGTGTCTCAGGTATGGCCATTTAGCAAAGTATTGCAAGAACTCCGAGCGCTGCTCCATCTGTAAAGAAGACCACTCATATAAAGTTTGTAAAACTCCGATCGAACAGGACAAATGCTTCCATTGCGATGGCAATCACGTTAGCATTTCAGCTCAGTGTCCAATTAAGCAAAAGAAATTACAAGAAAACAGACAAAAAGTTCAGACACCATCATTCGCTGACATATTCAAAAATGGAAATTTCCCACCTCTTGATCTCTTGACATTATTAAAATCAAATGACAAGGCACTGAATCTCTTAGTACAAAGCATTATAAAAATTATAAATTAAATAAGACACAAGATACCCCAATATCCTCTAAAAATGTGTTAGATGTTTTAAGCGATTTGTTCAACTCCAGTGATACCACGAACATTAGTACAAATTCACAGACAAATTAAAGATAGTACAGTGGAATGCTCAAAGTCTGTTATGTAATCGTCATATTTTTACTCAATTTATGTATGAAAATAATATTGACATAGCTTTAGTTTGCGAAACTTGGCTCAAGCCTACACAACGTTTAAATATTAAAGGTTACTCAATAGAACGCAATGATTGTGGCAATAAACACAATGGTGTTGCCATAGTCATTCGTAACAACATACAATACAGTAGATTAAAAACATTTTTTGATGATTCACTTCAGAATATTGCTATCAAAATAAACTTTAATAACAGTTCATTATCAATGGCCAGTCTTTATATCCCGACAAATTGTAGTCCTACTTTTAGAAAAACAAAATTTGTTAATTTTATTAATACCTTACCACAACCATGCTTAGTAGCAGGTGATTTCAATGCACATCACACCATGTGGGGTTGCCAATCTGTCAGTCCTCGTGGAAGAGATGTCCTCGACGCTGTAAATGAATGCAATTTAGTGTTATTAAATGACACACAACCAACAACTGTAGGTACAAATATTTAACAATAGTCAGTCCCTCTATAACCCTTAATTGCAATTGGACAGTATATGATGATCCCCTGGGAAGTTATCATCTACCCACAATAACTGAGATTTTGTTCAACACTATCACTGATTCTTCTACAAAAAACTTTATTTCTCAAAATAACACAGCTGCAATCTACGGCTAGTAAATTGGAATAAGTTTTCAAAGCTCGCCAACACTATGCTTAAAGAATTTATTATTAACCATAACGATCCTCTACAGTCTTACTATGACTATTGTGATATCATTCATAAATCTATTAATCAATCGATGTTTAGAAGTCAGGCCCAAAATTCAAATATGAATAATAATAGCTCGAAACAGACAGGAAGCAATTTTAAATACCGGCATCCTCCTCTGCCATGGTGGAATGAAAAGTGTGCTAATGCAGTTCAAAAAAGTAAGGAAGCTTTTATTATATTTAAACAAGTTCCTAGTGATTTAAACTATATTAATTTAAAAAAAATGCAGGCTGAGAAAAAACTTATTATTAAATTAGAAAGATTAAATAGTTGGAAGGAATACTGTACTGAAATAAATAGATCCACTCCAATTTCAAAAATTTGGCAAACTATGCGTAAATTTAATAAATCCTACAGTAAAAGTACGAAACTAAATAATAATAATGAAATATTTTGGATAAATAACTTTTTAAGGAAATATACACCTGACTTTGTTTCACAACCAATGCAAATAAATAATACTTCTTCCGTTAACCCCACCAATAGTTACATTATCAATCCATTCACCATAGATGAGTTAAAAGCAGCTATTAAGTCACGTAAAGACACAACCTTTGGTTTAGATTGCATTTCTTAAAAAATGTTTCAAAAACTGGAAACAGATTGCTTTGTGAAATTTTTAAATATTTTAAATTTACTCTGGGAACAATCAATAATTCCAAAAGAGTGGAAACAAGATTGCTTGATTCCAATTCTAAAAGCAGGAAAAGATCCAAATGATGCAGACTCTTACCGTCCCATTGCATTAACATCTTGTGCAGGTAAACTTTTTGAGCAACTTATGAAACAACGTCTTGAGTTTTATATTGAATCCAATCATATTCTTCCAAGAAATCAGTTCGGGTTTCGTCGCGGTCGGTCAGCAAGAGAAAGTATAGGGCATCTCTTCCATGATACTGACGCTGCGGTTAACAGTAATAAACATCTTGTCTGTATTTTTTTCGATATTGTAGGAGCATTCAATAACATTAATCATTCTGTTTTATGTACCATTCTTTCTTCTTTGGGAATACCTGAAAAATGTGTTAGGTGGATTTATGAGTTTATCAGTGGAAGAGAATTTTATGTTAAGATGAGTTGCAATAATATTTTTGGGCCTAGATTGTCAACTAAAGGCGTCTGTCAAGGTGGCATGTTGAGCCCTATACTGTATATTCTCTACATCCACAGGCTCAATGAAATGTTAGGAACAGAAGTCAGCAACTTACAGTTTGCCGATGATTTGGCTATTTATTGCAGTGGTAATAACATCACACACACAACTCAAAAATTAAATTTAGCACTAGAAAAATTACATAGTTACTTTCAATATTTAAATCTAGAAATTAGTCCAGCTAAAAGTAAAGAAGTCATATTCTCAAAGAAAAAAGTCATCCCAGTAAAGCTACAATATGACAATAACTTATTACCAATTCAATCTCAAATAAAATTTTTGGGTGTAGTTTTTACACGGAATCTCTCATGGTGTAGATATGTTGATTGCATAACGGAACGAGCTTTAAGAGCTACCAACACATTGAGATCTTTGGTTGGCAGCCATTGGGGTGCCGATCCTAAGATTCTTTTAACTCTATACAAAGCCCTTGTAAGAAGTCACTTTGACTATGGTTTTTTCTGTTATTGTATAGATCCAAAATTAGTAGATAAACTTGAAAAGATCCAAAATATAAATTCAAGATTAATCTTAGGAGCCTTTAAGTCATGTCCAATTAATTCAATGCAGGTTGAGTGTAACTTGTGTCCATTAATGATCAGATTCAATAATTTAAAACTTAATTTCATTATCAAGTTGTTGTCTGAAGATGGCAATCTCCTTCTTTCTAAACTACTAATGCTTAACTCTAATAACTTTTTAACTTGTAACATTCAAGAAACTTTAACTTATAAGAGTAAATATAATATCTACAATAGTAGTACTTTGCCTTGTTATGAAGGATCATATGAGAGCAAATTCTGTGGGTTAAAGATTCACATAGATAGGACACTGAGTGATAAAAATGCAGTTTACAATAAATTGGATGAACACAGAGAGTTTAGACAAATTTATACAGTTGGCTCGAAATGTAACGAAACCGTCTCCATGGCTTACTATGATCCTGTCACTAAATCGGGACATGGGTTCAGATTACCATCAAATGCAAGTATATACACAGCAGAAGCTCAAGCCATTTATGCATCTTTAGAATATATAGAATCAACTAACCTCAGTTTTTGAAACTGAGGTTAGTTGAACTGAAATTAGTAGGCTTTGGCTCAATCAAGATAGAGAAATAAGTTTGTTTTGGACATTGGCGTCTCTGGCAACGAACTCGCTGATAAACTTGCCAGCTCTATAATAAAAAACCCCAATATTCACCAAATACCTGTCAAGAACATTAAGTTGCCAGCTTCAGATTGCAAAACCGACATTAGAACGAATATTAAACATCAATGGATGTTTCATTGGAGAGAAACGACACAAATAAAAGGAAAATGGTACAGCTATATTAACTCGGACATTAGGAGACCATGGTTTATCGTCGGAAAATATCTACATAGAAACTTTTACACAACAATTTGTCGTTTGAGAATTGGACATGGCAGATTTAATGAACATTTACATAGATTGAAAATGATTCCTTCCCCAAAGTGCCAGCCATCCCTTATCATCACGGACTAAAGTATCGTCGAGATAAGTTATTATGATTTTTTATGACCGGTCAGAAAATTGGCCATTGTCAATATCCAGATATTCATAGAACCTCAGATGAATTAAACCCTTTTGTCAATGTTGACAATGTTTATCAAGTTACTAACATTCAATGCCCTTTACCAAAAAGTTTGGCGAAATCTTCCACATTGTGCCCACTTTTAGCTAGTTATTCAATGCTCCAATATTTTTTTCATGACAGGGTGCTAGCTCACATCATTTTCCGTAGAATGTACTTAAGATAAATTACTCATCACATTGGTACATGGTCGGCACCGGGATTCGAACCTGCACCTCCTGTACGTGAGAAGCAAGAGTGAAACCCACTAGACCTCGGAGCTCTTTTGTAAAAGTAATATATGCTAAAGAACACTTTTAATTTCACCCCCTTATGAATATATTTTTGGGGTAACTAGCGCCTGCAGTGGTTGCCTGGAGTGTACAAATTATTTTTACTAAGAAACTCAATAAAGATATTATGTATTGCATTATTTTAAAACTTGTTTTACTATCCGGATTTCTTTGATAGATCTCTGCTTGCTAATGCTCTGCTTTGGAACTACAATGTATTGTATGATTATTTTACTATTGGCATGGGGTTGGTTTTCCAACACTGACTCTTTGATACTTAGTAAAATTGGTTACTAGGGGGTAGATAGGGTTTACCTTGAACCATTTATCCAGTTTTTAATACTAGGAGTTAAGTATTTAATTAATTATGAATTAATAATAATACCTTGTACACTATTTACACACATTGATCTAGCCCCAAACTAGGATTCCCTGTATCTCGGGTACTAGACAACGATACACATACTTATATAGATAAATATTATACTTAGATAGATAAACAACCATGACTAGGGTACAAACATCCGTTCTCATCAAACAAATATTTGCCCCCACCGGGGCTCGAACCCGGGACCCTTGGCTTCGTAAGTAATAATGGCCGAGTCGGCAGGGTCACTGCCGACTCGGCCATTCGGGTCGTCAATAATTAATTAAACTTACGAATATTATCAGGAGAAACGGAACGTTTTTCGTAAAATTTGGGCTAAGATGAATGTCAGTTAGACTTAGAATGTGTGGAACGGAACGTGACGTCGATGTTTGAACGTAAAAAAAAACGTTGCTGGGTTAGTGTGGGTGTGTGTCAATTCATTCCGTTTTTCTTCGAGTTGCGTGAATGTTCTTTCTTGCTTGTTTTGTGCTATTGGGCAAAATACTGCGGTAGCTTAGGTGAAGGGTAAAGGGGGTGAGCGAAGCGAAGCCCCCTTTATCCTTCGTATTAGGTTGAACATGTAAGAACAACAAAAATACTTAAAACATAATAAGTTTTTGCTGTGAAAATCAGTATTTTTGATGTGCAATTAATGTTGCGTGAATGTTCTCTCTTGCTTGTTTTGTGCTATTGGGCAAAATACTGCGGTAGCTTAGGTGAAGGGTAAAGGGGGTGAGCGAAGCGAAGCCCCCTTTATCCTTCGTATGAGGTTGAACATGTAAGAACAACAAAAATACTTAAAACATAATAAGTGTTTGCTGATGCTTTTTTGCTGTGAAAATCAGTATTTTTGATGTGCAATTAAATACTTGCCTTTTTTATGAGCCCTAGTAGCCGGAGCTAAGGCGATTTCGAACATCAATACTACAAACAATGACTTTTTGTAAAAATCCTATAGTAAAAAATAACCTCAAAATGGATTTTTGAAAATTCATATAAAAAAAACCATACATTTCCTAGACTGGATATTTTACAGGGGGGTTACTTCCTCCCCCCCCCTCCCCCCCGTCCCCCCCTCAACCTCATACGAAAAAGTCCGTGTTGGAAAAAATACCCTTAATATGACCTCAGATGAACGTAATTCTGCTTACTTACTTAATCTGTGGTCAACGAAGTATAGTGTTTGTATATTCTTTGGGCGATTACCATGAAGAAAACGCGTACACTGGTACCCACGAGACGGCAAGAGCTGTCACAACATGGAGGAAGCCTATACCCAGAAATTGATGCCCCCAAAAGATAAGGTAAGGTGGCGGGCGTGAGCTAATCTCATCCATACGTTAGCCACTCACGCCAGCGAGTGACGGTCACCGGTCAGATAAGTTTGTGGATCTTTAGATTAATTATTATGCACTTACAACTCTCCTCCCAGTCATCCCGATTTTGAACCTCATATAAAATTCAAAACCTATCAGGAAATGGTATTTCTAGAAATACCACGGGAGGTGAGTGAGTTTAGTTAGCCAGCCAGACAATGCTACGGCGTTTTAACCTACAGCGAGGCGTTCCCCGCCATGTTACCCCTTCGACTTTGTATTGTGCTCTATGCTTGTTGAAAAAATATCGATATTTTCTCTTCGATATATCGGTATAATTTTATACGATATATCGATACAAAAAATCCAATATCGAAGATAGTATCAAAATCGATATTTTTTTTTGTTAGATTAGGCAAACCGTTCATCGAGCTCAGCAATACTCAGCAGTGGTCTTGCTTGTGGGTGAAACCTTATGCTTATGCTTAAGCTTATGGTATGTTAATAAATAAATTTAATAAATATTCGTTTTTATTAAGAAAGTGCATTGTCTAAAAATTACTATCGCTATTACTGAGCTAGGCTGAACTAAATACATCATTATTTTAAAACCGCAAATGGTCTCTGAAAATTTCACCGATATATCGATATTTTTCCGCGATATATCGAGGCCGATATTGATATTTTAATAAATATCGATGTATCGAAATATCGATATATTTTTTCACTTATCCCTATTGTGCTCATTTCGTGCCATTTTTTGACGCTAAATGACTTTTTTTGGCATTATGTGAATAACCCCATGCCCCTAAAGCACATCCTCAAAAAGATGCAGTTTAAAAAACAAAACTATGGAAGCGCGGGAAACCATTGAAATAACCAGGCGGGATTTTCGAAGTTTTTATTAATTTAATCGATTACTCGTGTATCAATCGGGGTTTTTAGAAATAAAAGGCGTCTGAAGACAAATAAAAAGAAACCAATCATGGGGAAGGCGCAAACAAGAAAGAGAAAAAAAGATGAGGCTGAAGAGAAAAGTGAAGGAGACTCCACGTCGTTGTCCGAGTCAGAGGCCGAAAGCGCAGATAAGTACAAACCTGGTAACAGATTATAAGAGACGATACCCTGAGGATTCCGGTGCTACAGAATTTGTAGTATTCGTAGAGTCTTCCAATGCGGATATACCTATAGGAACCCGAGACCTAATGTCCATATCTAGCTGTATCAAAAGGTTTAATAAAGGAATCAAATATCTTAGGTCAATGAACAAGTTCAAAATTGCCATATACTTCGAAAAAGCCAGCCTTGCTAATGCCTTCTTGAACAATGCTACATTTTTAAAAGACTACCAATTTAAGGCTAATATACTACTGTATAGTATTATAGTATCTGTGAATATACCAGCTTCAAGCACTGAAATTACTGGTATAATTAAAAATGTACCCACCAACTTGACAAACAAAAAGATATTCACAATGCTATCAAGTTACAAGAAAATAATATCTGTTCGAAGATTCACAAAAAGGACCAAAGTTGATGATAACTTCATTCAACAGCCGCTGCAGACAGTAGCCATCACCTTCGCGACGTCAGTTCCTCCAGACTACGTAGATTTGGACGGTTGGCGGCATGACATCTCAGCGTATGTTCCACCAGTCACACTATGTTTCCGGTGTCTCAGGTATGGCCATTTAGCAAAGTATTGCAAGAACTCCGAGCGCTGCTCCATCTGTAAAGAAGACCACTCATATAAAGTTTGTAAAACTCCGATCGAACAGGACAAATGCTTCCATTGCGATGGCAATCACGTTAGCATTTCAGCTCAGTGTCCAATTAAGCAAAAGAAATTACAAGAAAACAGACAAAAAGTTCAGACACCATCATTCGCTGACATATTCAAAAATGGAAATTTCCCACCTCTTGATCTCTTGACATTATTAAAATCAAATGACAAGGCACTGAATCTCTTAGTACAAAGCATTATAAAAATTATAAATTAAATAAGACACAAGATACCCCAATATCCTCTAAAAATGTGTTAGATGTTTTAAGCGATTTGTTCAACTCCAGTGATACCACGAACATTAGTACAAATTCACAGACAAATTAAAGATAGTACAGTGGAATGCTCAAAGTCTGTTATGTAATCGTCATATTTTTACTCAATTTATGTATGAAAATAATATTGACATAGCTTTAGTTTGCGAAACTTGGCTCAAGCCTACACAACGTTTAAATATTAAAGGTTACTCAATAGAACGCAATGATTGTGGCAATAAACACAATGGTGTTGCCATAGTCATTCGTAACAACATACAATACAGTAGATTAAAAACATTTTTTGATGATTCACTTCAGAATATTGCTATCAAAATAAACTTTAATAACAGTTCATTATCAATGGCCAGTCTTTATA
This sequence comes from Argyresthia goedartella, assembly GCA_949825045.1. NCBI lineage: Eukaryota > Metazoa > Arthropoda > Insecta > Lepidoptera > Argyresthiidae > Argyresthia > Argyresthia goedartella. Next base: position 23,630,063 of record OX463812.1, on the reverse strand, counting down.
TCCCGACAAATTGTAGTCCTACTTTTAGAAAAACAAAATTTGTTAATTTTATTAATACCTTACCACAACCATGCTTAGTAGCAGGTGATTTCAATGCACATCACACCATGTGGGGTTGCCAATCTGTCAGTCCTCGTGGAAGAGATGTCCTCGACGCTGTAAATGAATGCAATTTAGTGTTATTAAATGACACACAACCAACAACTGTAGGTACAAATAACTGGAGAACAAATGGTTTGGATTTAACAATAGTCAGTCCCTCTATAACCCTTAATTGCAATTGGACAGTATATGATGATCCCCTGGGAAGTTATCATCTACCCACAATAACTGAGATTTTGTTCAACACTATCACTGATTCTTCTACAAAAAACTTTATTTCTCAAAATAACACAGCTGCAATCTACGGCTAGTAAATTGGAATAAGTTTTCAAAGCTCGCCAACACTATGCTTAAAGAATTTATTATTAACCATAACGATCCTCTACAGTCTTACTATGACTATTGTGATATCATTCATAAATCTATTAATCAATCGATGTTTAGAAGTCAGGCCCAAAATTCAAATATGAATAATAATAGCTCGAAACAGACAGGAAGCAATTTTAAATACCGGCATCCTCCTCTGCCATGGTGGAATGAAAAGTGTGCTAATGCAGTTCAAAAAAGTAAGGAAGCTTTTATTATATTTAAACAAGTTCCTAGTGATTTAAACTATATTAATTTAAAAAAAATGCAGGCTGAGAAAAAACTTATTATTAAATTAGAAAGATTAAATAGTTGGAAGGAATACTGTACTGAAATAAATAGATCCACTCCAATTTCAAAAATTTGGCAAACTATGCGTAAATTTAATAAATCCTACAGTAAAAGTACGAAACTAAATAATAATAATGAAATATTTTGGATAAATAACTTTTTAAGGAAATATACACCTGACTTTGTTTCACAACCAATGCAAATAAATAATACTTCTTCCGTTAACCCCACCAATAGTTACATTATCAATCCATTCACCATAGATGAGTTAAAAGCAGCTATTAAGTCACGTAAAGACACAACCTTTGGTTTAGATTGCATTTCTTAAAAAATGTTTCAAAAACTGGAAACAGATTGCTTTGTGAAATTTTTAAATATTTTAAATTTACTCTGGGAACAATCAATAATTCCAAAAGAGTGGAAACAAGATTGCTTGATTCCAATTCTAAAAGCAGGAAAAGATCCAAATGATGCAGACTCTTACCGTCCCATTGCATTAACATCTTGTGCAGGTAAACTTTTTGAGCAACTTATGAAACAACGTCTTGAGTTTTATATTGAATCCAATCATATTCTTCCAAGAAATCAGTTCGGGTTTCGTCGCGGTCGGTCAGCAAGAGAAAGTATAGGGCATCTCTTCCATGATACTGACGCTGCGGTTAACAGTAATAAACATCTTGTCTGTATTTTTTTCGATATTGTAGGAGCATTCAATAACATTAATCATTCTGTTTTATGTACCATTCTTTCTTCTTTGGGAATACCTGAAAAATGTGTTAGGTGGATTTATGAGTTTATCAGTGGAAGAGAATTTTATGTTAAGATGAGTTGCAATAATATTTTTGGGCCTAGATTGTCAACTAAAGGCGTCTGTCAAGGTGGCATGTTGAGCCCTATACTGTATATTCTCTACATCCACAGGCTCAATGAAATGTTAGGAACAGAAGTCAGCAACTTACAGTTTGCCGATGATTTGGCTATTTATTGCAGTGGTAATAACATCACACACACAACTCAAAAATTAAATTTAGCACTAGAAAAATTACATAGTTACTTTCAATATTTAAATCTAGAAATTAGTCCAGCTAAAAGTAAAGAAGTCATATTCTCAAAGAAAAAAGTCATCCCAGTAAAGCTACAATATGACAATAACTTATTACCAATTCAATCTCAAATAAAATTTTTGGGTGTAGTTTTTACACGGAATCTCTCATGGTGTAGATATGTTGATTGCATAACGGAACGAGCTTTAAGAGCTACCAACACATTGAGATCTTTGGTTGGCAGCCATTGGGGTGCCGATCCTAAGATTCTTTTAACTCTATACAAAGCCCTTGTAAGAAGTCACTTTGACTATGGTTTTTTCTGTTATTGTATAGATCCAAAATTAGTAGATAAACTTGAAAAGATCCAAAATATAAATTCAAGATTAATCTTAGGAGCCTTTAAGTCATGTCCAATTAATTCAATGCAGGTTGAGTGTAACTTGTGTCCATTAATGATCAGATTCAATAATTTAAAACTTAATTTCATTATCAAGTTGTTGTCTGAAGATGGCAATCTCCTTCTTTCTAAACTACTAATGCTTAACTCTAATAACTTTTTAACTTGTAACATTCAAGAAACTTTAACTTATAAGAGTAAATATAATATCTACAATAGTAGTACTTTGCCTTGTTATGAAGGATCATATGAGAGCAAATTCTGTGGGTTAAAGATTCACATAGATAGGACACTGAGTGATAAAAATGCAGTTTACAATAAATTGGATGAACACAGAGAGTTTAGACAAATTTATACAGTTGGCTCGAAATGTAACGAAACCGTCTCCATGGCTTACTATGATCCTGTCACTAAATCGGGACATGGGTTCAGATTACCATCAAATGCAAGTATATACACAGCAGAAGCTCAAGCCATTTATGCATCTTTAGAATATATAGAATCAACTAACCTCAGTTTTTGAAACTGAGGTTAGTTGAACTGAAATTAGTAGGCTTTGGCTCAATCAAGATAGAGAAATAAGTTTGTTTTGGACATTGGCGTCTCTGGCAACGAACTCGCTGATAAACTTGCCAGCTCTATAATAAAAAACCCCAATATTCACCAAATACCTGTCAAGAACATTAAGTTGCCAGCTTCAGATTGCAAAACCGACATTAGAACGAATATTAAACATCAATGGATGTTTCATTGGAGAGAAACGACACAAATAAAAGGAAAATGGTACAGCTATATTAACTCGGACATTAGGAGACCATGGTTTATCGTCGGAAAATATCTACATAGAAACTTTTACACAACAATTTGTCGTTTGAGAATTGGACATGGCAGATTTAATGAACATTTACATAGATTGAAAATGATTCCTTCCCCAAAGTGCCAGCCATCCCTTATCATCACGGACTAAAGTATCGTCGAGATAAGTTATTGGCTGACACAGAAAATCGACATCACGTACCGGTTTTGGTACGTGATGATTATCGAGGACGATTTATATATAAGAAGAGTTATTTGTTAAATAAAACTAGACTGTAACTGAGCATATTCCAAGCCTTTTATTCCGTCTCCCGTAGGTTGCCACAACGTTGGCAAAGTGGTGACCCCGACGTTTGAATATCAAGCAACCTTCGGTTAAGCAGCAGCATGTCGTCGCCTGTGAAACAGAACCCGTGTGCAGCTACCCTAGAAGTGCAAGCAATCAGCACTTCGTCTAAAATCGCAGACTTCTGGAAGGACAAGCCCCGGTTATGGTTCGCACATTTTGAAGCAGTAACCACCCCCCAGAAGTTAGGTGACGAATCCAAATTCCACCTAGTCCTTACCAAACTAGCCAAAGAGGAAATCGAACAAGCCAGTGACATAGTGATTTCCTTATCAGACAGCGGAAAGTACCAGAAGTTAAAAGACAGATTGATTTCGACATATGAAGAATCCCCGCATCGCAAATTCCAGAGATTATTCACGGACACCGACCTCGGAGACAGAAAACCGTCACAGTTATTAAGAAAAATCAAGGAGCTTGGGGAAGGTCAAATCAACGACGAAACTGCAAAAATGTTTTGGCTAAAACAATTACCGACCTCCTTAACCTCAATACTTTCGGCAAATAAAGAGAAAGGAATTGACGATTTAGCCCAGATGGCCGACAATATTTACGAAGTCTCGAGCTTCGAACAAGTTGCTGCGCTAAGCAGGGTCGACGACCCAGAAACGCAACTAAATGCCGAGCTAGCGTAAGTAAAGATTGAGTTAGCTGCAATTCATAATAACAACAATCGTCGGCAGTTTTATCGCAGTAAGCCATTCTCAAGTTCACGGTCAGGAAGCCCGTTTTCATTCCGGAGAAACTCGAAGTTATGCTTTTATCATTCACGTTTTGGCAAGAGAGCTTTCAAGTGCGAGGCTCCGTGTTCCTGGAAGCAACAGGGAAACTAAAGCGGGCATGCACTGAGGCGGAGCTGTGTGCTTTTTCACAATTTCATCGCCTATTTATCACAGACAAGAAGACTGGAGAAAAATATTTGATCGATACTGGCGCGAACATATCTGTACTTAAACGCAAGCTGAAGCATTCCGGGAAAACAGATTACTCATTACATGCTGCCAACGGTTCAAAGATCAGCACATATGGAGAACGATGTTGTGCCCTTGATCTCGGGCTTCGAAGAACTTTTAAATGGAACTTCGTGATCGCCGATGTCAATACCTCTATCATTGGAGCAGATTTTCTGGAGCATCATGATTTATGGGTTGATTTACGCAGAAGTAGAACCATATCCAGAGGTAGAACCATAATAGCAAACCAAGCCACTTTAAGTACCATTGATGGGAGTCTTGTTATCGCAGACTTACTTCGGAGATATCAGCGCATTACCGTACCCACATCTTTGAAGATTAGTCCCAAGCACAACGTTCAACATTTCATAGAGACGCAAGGCCCTCCGGTCGCTTGTAGAGCCAGGCCTCTCCCTCCAGAAAGGTACAGGACGGCTCAAAAGGATTTCCAGGACATGATGGATATGGGAATATGTCGACCGTCAAACAGTTCATGGGCCAGTCCTTTGCATATGGTGAAGAAGAAAAATGGTGAATGGAGACCATATGGAGATTATAGAGCCCTGAAAAATATAACAGTCCCTGACCGGACACTTACATTCTCGAGGGGAAACGCATTTTTAGCAAAATCGATATCCGGAAAGCATATCATTGCATACCAATGGCTCCAGAAGATATTTCCAAAACAGCCATCATCACCCCCTTCGGTCTTTTCGAATTTCCGAGAATGACATTTGGACTTCGGAACGCCGGTCAGACTTTTCAACGATTTATTTACTCAATATTCAGACATCAAATATCTTCACAACGCGGCGGAGCATCTTATCAAGAGCCAAAGGATGAAAACATATCAGATTTCACATTTTGTTTCGTCGACGACATCCTTTGTGCATCAGAAAATGAAGAGCAGCATTGCAAACATTTGGAGATAATTTTCAAGAAATTAGATGAACATGGTCTTACAATGAATCTGGAAAAATGCGAATTCATGAAGAAGGAAATAGATTTTTTGGGGTATAATGTTTCCTGTAACGGGATTTCCCCCACTCAAGAAAAACTTGAGGCTATAACCAACTTTCCTAAACCAGAAAAGGTGAACATGTTGCGAAGATTTTTGGGTATGGTTAATTTCTATAGAAGCAGCATCCCAAAAGCGGCATTTTATCAAGCAGAGTTGAACAAATATTTACATGGCTGCAAGAGGAACGATAAGAGTGTAATTAACTGGACCAAGACAGGGGAAGAGTCTTTCGAAAAATGCAAGGAGCTTATGAAAAATTTAGCAAGTTTATCTCACCCTGCTAATAATGCATCCATCTCGCTTATGACTGATGCTAGCAATGACTGCGTGGGCGCCGTTTTGCAGCAAAAGGAGGATGGTAAAAGGAAACCCCTCGGATTTTTTTCAAAAAACCTGACACAGACGCAACAAAAATATTCTACGCTTTTGGGTATCTACCTAGCTGTGAAGCATTTCCAAAGACTCGTGATAGGACGAGATTTTACTATCTACACAGACCATAAACCAATCACTTTCGCATTTTCCAAAAAACCAAATATTGATGACCTACCTCGGATAATTCGTCAACTAGACTACATATCACAGTATAGCACAGACATAAGGCATATTAGCGGATCAGACAACGTGGTTGCAGATGCCTTATCAAGGGTGATCGAGGAGATAATCACTCCTTCAGAAATCGACTTCGAGGAAATGGTCGAATTTCAACGCACGGATGCAAATCTTAAAGAGCTTTTCAAGAAATCAAATCTGACATTATCCAAGTTTAGTGTGCCCGGCAGTAATTCCCAGCTATATTGCGATACCTCAACCGGGAAACCGAGACCGTATGTTCCTGCAGTATTTCGGAAGAAAATTTTCGACGCGATTCATGGTTTGAGTCATCCAGGAAAACGAACCACACGAAAAATGATTTCAAAAAGATTTGTTTGGGATAACATGAACAAGGAAATAAACGAGTGGTGTAAAACATGCCTATCATGCCAGAAATTCAAGGTTACTAGGCACACTATTTCACCTATCGGCACATTCATGCCCGCTCAGCGTTTTGAGCACGTGCATATAGATATCGTCGGCCCCCTACCTACAAGCCAAGGTTACAGATTTCTGCTGACTATGATTGACCGTTGCTCTTCTTGGCCTGAGGCATTTCCCTTGAAGGAGATTACTGCGGAAAAAGTCGCTTCATGTTTATTCCAAGGGTGGATCTGCAGATTTGGCCCCCCCCTCCGGCTTTCCTCGGACCGTGGAAAACAGTTCGAATCTGAGCTTATTAAATCCTTGGCGAGGTTAATGGGAACGGAAAAATTACGAACAACAGCCTACCACCCGCAATCCAATGGAATGGTGGAGAGATGACATCGTTCGCTGAAGGCGTCTCTCATGGCAAGGAACAGTAAGGAAAATTGGGTAAAAGAATTACCAATCGTCCTTCTTGGCCTAAGAAGTTGTTTACGAGACGACACGGGTTTGAGCGCCGCAGAAATGGTTTATGGAGAAACAATAAGGCTTCCCGGGGAATTCTTTGGTGATTCTGGCTTGCGATCAACGTATCACGACTACGTGCAAGATTTGAAACAACGAATATCAAAAAACTGCTCCGTTCCGAGGAGAGAGAATCACCAAAACAAGTATTTCGTCCACCCCGAGTTAAGCTCCTGCTCTCACGTTTTCATCAAGAGAGAAGGTGTCACCAAAGGTCTGATTCCTCCTTATGAAGGGCCTTACGAAGTTCTACGACGAACGGCGAAATATTTCGTCATCAACAAGAACAACACCGTCGACACATTTTCGATTGATAGATTAAAGCCAGCTTTCCTACCAGCAGATCAGCCGAGTTCCATCACGTTCCCGCAACCAACGAGCAAAGCGGAAGACTCAGTTGTCGAGTCAGCACGACCAACAACGTCCAAGTTTGGTCGAAAGTACAAACAAACGTTGAGATTCCAACTTTGATGACGGCACTCGTTTGGTATAAATAGCGAATTGGTAAATCATAGAGTATCATTCGCTATTCAGTAAACCAGCAGGAAACGCAACGAAACCACCATGGGCGGATATAACTCCAAGGAACAAATAACCATGACCCAAAACAACGGGATACAAGACGCCACCAAATTGACGGAAAATATCGCCGAGCGGAGGTGATAAAAGAGTTCAACGGTCATCGGGAGATGATTCTTGCGACGCTGGGGATCCTCACCATACTAGCGGCCATCGTGTTCTTCATGGTGGCCAACCGTTTTTTTAACGGAAGAGTTGGCGCCGCACCCCGGAAGAGGGGGATTACCTCAGCCTAGCTAGTCGCAATGTATAGTATTATTTAATTTAAATGTTTTCGTGCTTTGTTTTTTTTACTTTTTCATTTATCGTAATTTACTTAATATTGCCTTTTTGTAAGGGGGGGAGTATCTGTGCCAGCCATCCCTTATCATCACGGACTAAAGTATCGTCGAGATAAGTTATTGGCTGACACAGAAAATCGACATCACGTACCGGTTTTGGTACGTGATGATTATCGAGGACGATTTATATATAAGAAGAGTTATTTGTTAAATAAAACTAGACTGTAACTGAGCATATTCCAAGCCTTTTATTCCGTCTCCCGTAGGTTAAACATTTAAACATTTACATACAGGCACATACATTGCTTCTGGCCCCACACTAGGATACCCTGTGTCGTGGTAACCAGAAACAGCGACGTCACACACATATAAACATCCAAGACCTGGGGTTTTTTTTTTTTTTTTTTCATTACCCCCAGCCGGGGATCGCACCCGGGACCTCTCGCATGGTAGGCAGAGCCACAACCGCTGCGCCACAGAGGCCGTCTGAACGCCACAACGTTGGCAAACCCAAATTGTACATTTTGTAATTCTGAAAACCAATCTCTAAATCATATATTTTTTGATTGCCTCTATTCAATATACAAAGACTAGTATTCATTGACAGCTTATTGAACATTTACAAAGAAGCCCTGGATGTCCCGCGCTCTATTCAGGATCTCCTTAAGAATATAGAAGCATTATAATTTTATCAAGGGTACCATTGGAGTTATTTGAAAAATAATAATACACCGGAATAGACCTATACTACCTGATTTGACAACTCGGATGTGACCTTTATATACTGGAGGAAAATTGATACCTGATTTGACAACACGGATTGACCTAAACATACAGATGTAGTGAATAATCCTTTCCTATCGGCAAAACTCGGAACAACGATAACACCTGAATGGTGCCGATGTGTCTATGAATTACTGTATTATTAAATTACGTGTAGGTATCAAATAAATCGCATACTTTATTTATCAATGTCAAATGACAAAGACGACGACGTTTAGTAAGACAAAAACGAACATTTCCGAGAAAATACGAAAGGAAAGGATTATTCACTACATCTGTACTGGATTATGAAGTTAAAGAATAAATACGTTAGACAAGGCTATGTGCCTCGAATATATAATAAAGACTGAAGAAAATACCTACGGAAAGACAATGATTTTAACCTCAATCAATATGAAGAGAAGAAAAGAAATTAAAATAAGACCAGGCGGTATGGGCTTAAGCTCTTAGCCTTTTCCATAAAGGAAAAAACATTGCAAAAAAAAATACTATACTTATCTGTGGTGCTGATGCGGTTTTAAAAAAATAGCTGTCAAGTCTAAGGAAGGTTAATCGCCAGAATTTTTGTGATTCATTTTTATTTCCATTTTCCAAACCAATTAGCTATAAAATGTAAACTAAACTATCAGTGTTAGAGGAGAGTGATTTACTGATACTCTGATTGAATGACGCGGACACGAACTCTTTATTTATTTCTGTGAAGTAATTTATAGGAGTGTGTTTGAGACGGATTTTTTGGTGTTCGAGAGTCAAGATGCCTTTACGTTTCTTCTGTTGCATACGTTCCAATGTGGAGGAGGTCGTAGAGCTGAACTACTCTCATCAGTCGCTCGTGGATGTGCCATCGGCCGTGTTTGTGCACGAGCGAACCCTTGAGACCCTCCTGTGTCAGTGCAACCGTATCACCGAGCTTCCGCGACAACTCTTCATGTGCCATGGTCTCAAAATCCTTGATCTGAGCGACAATGAGATACAAGCCATTCCCGTTGCCATCTCCTCCCTGGTGAACCTACGCCATCTCAATCTCAGTAGAAACACATTGACAACCGTACCTGAAACTATGAAAGCTTTGAAATACTTGAAGTTTGTTGATTTGAGCCTCAATCCACTAGAAAAATTGCCTGATGCCATCACCAATCTTGCTGCCCTCCAGGATCTGTATTTGAATGATATATACCTAGAATATTTGCCTGGGAACTTTGGAAGGTTAGCAAACTTGCGTATCCTTGAATTGCGTGATAATTATTTGATGATTTTGCCAAAATCACTTTCTCGTTCTACTGAACTGGAAAGGCTAGACATAGGACAGAATGACTTTCAACAGTTACCTGAAGTGATTGGAAGATTTCTGAAATTGAAAGAGCTATGGCTTGATTGTAACAGTTTGACAGATATACCAGCTACTGTGAAGACTTTAGAGAGTTTGATACATTTAGAGGCAAGCAATAACATGATAGAGGAAATTGCTCCTGAAATTGGGTATTGTACTAATTTACTTGACATTACCATGTCATCAAACCAACTGACACAATTGCCTGACACCATTGGGCAACTCTGTAATCTGACTGCATTGAAATTAGACAACAACAGATTATACTCACTACCTGAGAGCATAGGTTCATTAATGAACCTGGAAGAACTCATGCTTATGTGCAATTATTTGGACAAACTGCCATCTTCAATTGGTCTTCTACGGAAACTGCAGTATCTGAATTTGGATGACAACATGTTGCGAGCCATCCCACCAGAAATAGGGAGCTGCATTAATTTGTCAGTGTTGTCCCTTCGCTCCAATAAACTTACCAAGGTACCCCCAGAAATTGGGCATTTGCAATCCTTAAAAGTTCTGAATCTAGTCAGAAATTCCCTCAGTTGTCTTCCTCAATCTTTATTGAATTGTGATCAATTGGTTGCACTCTGGCTCTCTGAGAATCAAAGCAAACCTCTAGTGCCTATGCATTCTGAAGTTGAACCCCATTCCTATGAGCAAGTATTAACTTGTTTTCTCTTTCCCCAAGTGCCTTTATCCCCAATTGAGTCGAAACTTGAGAATGAAAAAACTGAACCAACGGAGACCCAGAGCACATCACGCCACATCAGTTTTGTTGATATGAAAGCGATCCCGAAAGTACCAGAGAAGCCTGGTCAACTGAGGAGAGCCCCTACACCTTATCCCAAGGAATTGAGAGCACTGGCTAAGCATGCAAGAAACATACACAAAGAAGGAACTCAGGATATAACTCCTCCAATGCAGAGTGCAGTCCATATAAAAGCTGCTAAAATAACACCAACTTTGCAACAAAGATTTGCTTCAGACAACAAGTTAAACGGTGAAAGTGCTGGAATGGACAAACCAGACGGATCAAATCCAGATCCCATGAATAATTCTGTATATGACAACCTTCCAACAGAAAATGCCTATGATAAACCATTGGACCTTACACAAGGTAAAACTTATAAAAGTGTGGACCATGCATTGTATCCTGAAAGCAATGGTGGTACATCTACTGATTTCAAAGAAAAGCCGGATCTCTATTTAAGCTCACAAAGCCAATATAATGCAAGACTAAATGAAACTTATTCTTCCCGACAAGATATACAAAAAGCTGCTCCTACTGTGCCACAAAACTTTTATCCTAGAAATGTGGATAGTGTCGGTTATCATCAACCTAATGATAGCTTTCGAAACAGCTTGAGTGAAGCACACGATAGAATCCAAAGACTCAGTATTTGCTCTCAAGACAGAAGATCAAATGAGCCTGCCCTCAATCCTCATTTTGAGGAGACACCCTATAGCCAACTTCCACTCATTGACAATAGACCCACCTATGAGCATTTATCTCTACGGAAAGAAGGAATGCCAGCAATGAGTCACAGCCATACCGTGCCTGACGGAAACTATCACGAAACTGTATACAACACTGAGTCATTTGTGCGTGCAAAAGACAAAATGTATGGGCAGCGGAACTTCGACATCTACAACTATCACCCGAATGCTGGCCGAGACTTGTCTAGCCCGAGACTTCATACAGTGAGCCAAGTTGTGAGCAGCTCAACAACAATGCCTAATCTTAGCAGTTGCAATCATATTTATCCTGCCGAGATAGATACCCATCATTACAGACCACCCATGCCACACACCATTTCCGACAATGCCAACGTTTATAGCATGACAGCTGTAACTCCTACCTATGTGCCATCACAATCTCCCGAGCTATATTCACCCACAGGGCACACAAGTGTGACAAATCCATACCGTATGACGAACACGCCGTTAGTCTCAGACGACGGCAGTTACAGTCATGTGCATTCTCCCACTAGTCAAAACATGTATGACTTATATGATGCCATACCTCCTTCCAATCCTCCCAGTGTGGTTGGTGTTCAGCACAGTCCTAGTAACAACTCTGTCTCTGAGCCAGTGTATGGTCGTCAGCCCCCTCCATATCATATAGCTGCCCCATACACTAAACATGCCCAGTATTTCAATGGCACTGGAGGATAGTGGTACGCTGCTGACAGGAAAACTAGAGGATGTTTTCCACAAAAGTGTTATTACAATAGATTGTGTTAGACTTGTCTATCTGGTGATTTAATGGTGGAATTAAGTGACATTCTGTTCTGTTGATAAGTTCACCTAGAACTCTGGATGTGCAATAATTGATAATGTGATAAAACAATGATGCTGGTTGCAAGAGAAGGTGCTAAGACGGAACCATATTGTAATGTTGGAAATTTTTAAACAGGATTCTATGAAATAGAAATATGGTTGCTATATATTTTTCATCTGCAAAAATTGCAAATATATATAAGTAATTAGGAGAAACTACTTTTGTAAGTACTGCATAGTACATTCGGTAACAACTATGTTGTTTCATTTTATACCTACTTTTAATATACCTATCAACTTGTGGAATGGGATGTAAGGGGCTGCGCTCACACACGTATGGCGAAAGGCGAGGGCAAACGATGCGCCCACGACCCCGTGGGGGGTGCTGACGCGGGTAAGTGAGGGACAGAGCTATATGCTTTATAAAGCTCTGTCTCTCACCGCAAATACAATACAATACCTACTAATAATATCCAGTCAGTTAGAATGTAAATAACTAGCATCACATTGTGGGTGTTAAAAAAATTGAATAAACAACATCTCTGATGTGATTTATACCAACCACTTTATCTAGTGTAAACCTACGTTGCAATATATCTACTTCTGGAATGTAAGAAGTGATTGAGTTTGGGATGAATAATTGAATACAATACCTACTAATAAAATACAGTCCGTTAGAATGCCAATAAATAGCATCACATTGTGGGTGTTAACAAAATTAATAAACAACATCCTTGAAGTGATTGATACCAACCACTTTGTCTAGTGTATTGTCAATCATGTATCTATTTACTTAATATTTTACTACTTAAACGTTTTAAGGCTACTACAGGTTTACTTATTTTTGCATTTAGATATCATTTATAAGTAAAAGAGAGATTTTGACAAGAATACATATAATTTTTAAGATAAAAATCGAATTTACGTTTCCTTTCTAACAAAATTACTTAATAATTCATATATGTAACATAAAACTGTTATCATAAGACAGTTTAATATGCTCTAGTCAACACTAAACAGATGATGAGAAAAACATAAATGAGAAAATATTGGGACCATTCAAAATTATACAATCAATCTGTTAAGTATAATTAAGTATGTCCACTTGTTGATGCACAAATATTATTGAGTGTATTTTTAACTATAAAATGTTTAGTAAATATCTGCATATATGTATGTTTTATATATTTATTAAATTAGCATGCTGCTGAAGATTATAAGTATCAATTACTTTTTTAAGATATTTGCACAAATATTAAGATTTTATGTAATTATATATTGTTGTTTGGATGAAATGGTATATAATATATATATACAAATGTATAAAATATTTAGGAAACATAAACCCTATTATGAAAAAAGATGTAAGATAACCGTTAGTTTTGACAATCTTACGGTGACATATATAAATCCCAGATTTGCAATAAGTATATAGAATTAGAAACTTCTAAAATTGCAACAGTTCTGAATTAAAAGTTGCTACATATTCCTTAATATGTGTAATAACAAGAATGTCAAACATTGTATAACGATCATAACTAATTACTTCCTATATATGCATTTAAGTCCCTATATTTAATACTATACTTTTCAACTTCATATGCATTTGCTCATATTTATATTACAATTATTTTTCTACATTTTACTCTGATGTGACCTGAAGTTTTATTGAATTATTTTGTCTATAAATAACTTATAAATATTTTATAGTAGTACTGGACTATAAATAAATATTTTATAGTAGTACAGGACTATAATTACAGAGTAAAGAAAGCCAAATGCCCTACACATATGCCCGACATGTACTGTTCAAAACTATAAATGTTGAGAGTTATTATACCGAGTTATTGTAAGGAGAATTATTTGATCACAATAATTGCAAAGACTTTATGAACTTAAAACTCAGCAATCATAATGTTGAATGATACATACCTACTCACATATGCGTAACAAAGATAACTGTGTTAACATTTCCGCTCAATCCGTCCATTTCTCTATACTACATATTGAAACATTTCTGCCCTACCTTCCCGTAACCCGAATTTTAAAAGAATATAGTTTTGGATGATGGTGGTTTGAAGTACATATTCAGGACCTTCATTTTTAATAGTTTATAATACATCCTTGGCAAACCGTTAAATTGTGAACTGTGCGATATTATTAACAATTATTAATTTTCATTAGTTTATAAGTAATCTATCGATGTCAACCATTAAATTGTGAACTGATTTGAACCTGAATTACACACGAATTATCAGGGCGAAGTGGAGGGTCAGGTTAGTGAATGCTAAAGTGGGTGAGCGAAGCGAAGCCTCCTGTAGACTTGCTGTTGGCTTGACATGTAAGCGCAAAAAATAATTTTTGAGCCCTGCCGGTCTCATTCACAATAGTGATGGGTTGACATTGACCCATGTCAAACCGTCAAACTGTGAACGACACCGACAGGATTTTCGATTGTTTATATTATAATCTATATGAATACGTTAAATTGTAAGGTTTTCACAATCTTAGGGACACTTATACCAGGGGCGGCTAAAAAGTTTTGAGCCTCTTCGCGATACACTGCATTAATTGCGAGTATCATAATCAGTATAAATAGGTACCAAGTTTCATGTCATTAGCATCATTACGGTTTGAGTACCTGAGCCGTTAACATAACAATGTCAGAGTCATCCGCGCTTTGCACGAAATTGGACTACCGAGCCGTCATAAAAATTCTCACAAAGAAGAAGAAAACGCCGACGGAAATATTCGAAGAGATGTCAGCATTTTACGGGGAGACTGCATCTACATTTGCCACCGTAAAACGTTGGATCCGAGAATTTAGGCACGGCAGGGAGTCGCTCGGAGATAATCCCAGGTCGGGACGCCAAAACACCGCCGTTACTGACGAAAACATCGAAAAACTGAAGAAACTTGTTCTCGAATATCGGCTAATGAAGATGTGGCAGATAGCAGAAGCCATAGGCATTACCAAGGATCGAGTCGCCGACATTTTGCATAACCATTTGCACATGGGAAAGGTGATCGCGGGAGGGTTGTCGAAAATGCTCATGAGTCCAGACGCAACTTCGCAGGAGATTTTACTCCTCACGATGTTTTGCCTTGTCATTGTTGACGAAACATGAATCCGAAGTTAATGCAGCGGATAGAAAAGGGAGAAGAGCCACCGCGGAAATTCGAAGCGGAGAGATCGGCGTTCAAGCTCATGGCCACAGTTTTTTGGGTTTGTGAAGGAAATTTATTGCAGGGCCGCCGAGACAAGATTTTAAGAAATTAACCACCCACCTACCAAGACATGAGCTCAGCGATTTTTTCCTCTTTTCAAATTTGAAAAAGGACCTCCGAGGCCGGATATTTTCCAGCAACAATGAAATGAAAGCTGCCGTAAGGAAACATTTCGAAGGCAAAGACGGCCAATATTTTTTTACCGGGTTAAAAGCCCTATTCAATAAATGTAAGACATTTATAGAAGAAGAGGAAGGTTTTATTGAAAAGTATTCTTCCGCATTCTAACCTCAAAATAGCAACTTCGCCGCTTGATTTTGGAATCTCAGGCGGAAAAATTCTATTCCTAACTCGTACGGAAAGTCTTCATTACGAACCTCGCTACGACCCGCGCCTTCGGCTCGTGCCGTAAACTTCTCGGTTCGTAAATATAAGCCTGCGAACTCGTAGTAAATCTACTATTTCACTTCTTCTGCTCGCTAAGTTCGTGTTTGTGCTGGATGTATGCTGCATAAAACGCCACTTTTATGCTCTAGTGCACAAAGTAAAATTGTTTTTTAGATAATCGGGCCTAACAGCGATACTCACAATGAAACTTCGTAGAATATACTTGTTATTTTATTTAGCTGATTTGCTTTAATAAATTTCACATTCGTGTTTTCTATTACAAAATTATTAAAACTAGAAAAAATAGAAGTCAATTATTATTTAAACACTTTTGTTGTTTTACGATCATTTGTATGTCATTGTTTCATATTCTCGCAATCGAAGTGAAAAGCAGTGTGTATAACTCGGTCATAAACCCCATTTTACCCTCGACTTAACTATCCAACGTCTCGGGTGAAATGGCTTTATGCCCTTATTGTTCAATCTACTATTTTTATACATTTCTATCAGCATCAAAGGCTCAAAACTTTTCAGCCGCCCCTCGTTCATATCTGAACTTTTATATCGTTCATGAAAACACATACCTACATTTAACAAAAAAAAGCCTTGCAGCAGACTTTCGACAGCCGCTAAGTGGAGTTTAAACGCAATTTAAATACAACTTGAGTTACATGGTCAAGCACGGTAAGGAGAATTATATTATGTGTATGAGTGTGTGTTTCTATACATTACCTGTTTGACGGCGTATGTTTCAATCTCAATAATTATATTTGGTCAATCAAACCAATAATTATGTACAAAATGTTTTAAGTAATACAATGCAAGGATAGTAACTGCTATTATCAAAACCACAACTACATTTTCTTAAGACTGAACATAAAAACATATCATTTACCAGTAAATTATGTGTTATAATATATCTACAAAAGGATTATTTTTCTAAATTTAAATATCTCCACTAATTGAGGCATTTTAGCGGCAATGTCAGATCTCAGGCCAAAACCGCCACGTTATGTATGAACTAAGGGCACACATTTGTGAACATTGAACTGTATGTTATAAGTACTTGAAATATTGGTCCCAGCTTGTGAACTTGGCTTTAATTTTACTGAGCTTTAATTTATTATTTTCACATACCACCCATCATATCAATAAACCTGTCCAGTGCTAACTTATAATATTTCAAGGAGGAGGGGCGTTCTGGTACCCAGTCCAATAATATATAATGAGTGATGCATTATTGAAAAGGTGCAATTAAAAATCTATGACCCATATTCAAGAGAGTTGTCTGTTTCGAGATATACCCTCACAAACATCCAATGTTATGAGAATAAAATACAGTTTTAAATTATTTTTAACGACTGTTTTACATGAGTACGAAACGCATCGCCATGGTAATTATCTAGCTAGTTAACAACTTTAAACGCTCCAGTAGTCAGTAGTTTGGTTTTTAAAACGAAATAGCTGGTAATTATTATATCATCCAAGTAGACGAAATTGAGAATTACCTCCTTGTCACATTTCAGGCGTCCTTACGTACGTGTAAGATTTCTATACGGTATAACTCCTCCACTCTTTGGAATCAACGTCCTAGCCAATACTGATTCCCATAAATTAGTCCTTCAAATTTAACCAGGGGTACCAGGTTCCATACATTTTTGCCTATCCTCCTTTCATCATTTCAATATTCATATGAAAATAATATTTATATTTTATGTATTAATGGTTTCACAAATATACAAAGCAGTTGATGTTTTAATAATGTAATTAATAAGTATTAAAATGATTGTATTTATTGTGCCATACAAACATATTACTATTAAACAAAAATACTTGAATACAGTCTACAAAAAGGTGTGTATGTGTTTAGTTAATATTATATAGTTTTTTTCTAATTATCTAATTCTATAGAATAGTAGGTATGTTTATTATAATGTAGCTCATACTGCATCTAGCTTGTCATTTAGGACAGTTTTCTATATGTAGTAATTACCTGAAATTTATAGATAATTTTATTTTGGTGCCATACTGCGTCCAGTATTTTTTTTTATCGAAATGTTTTTTTTTCTTCTAAATTACGTGTTTGTGAAAATGTTCCTGATAGTTTAATACACGTTCTGAAGCTACATAAAGAAATTAAGTTGGGCCATAGAAATAATACAGGGCCTAAAATGAAGCTATTTTTTGATCACAATGGGAAAGATGTGCATTTTTTTAGTTTACTACAAAAATTGTTTGTACCTATGTGAAAACTGACATTTATTTTTATTTGAGTACCTAGCTATTTATATAATTTTAGTTAGTGTAATGATGTAGAAAAATAACAACTGTGTTTCATTTGTCTAGGTAGGCAGAGTTTAGATTAGAATTCTAGTAAAGTATATTAATATATAAGTAAATTCTAGAATTTAGTTTTATTCGTTCAACAATAGTTTCTGTTGCTGGCCTAAACAGGTGGTCTGTACTTTTCCATAAAGTTTTTGGGTAACCTTGTCATTAAACAAATGCTACCGGGTATCATAATAATGTTAAATAACTCGGGGAGATAACACGTAGGTATATATCTACGTACTGTACTACAGTTGCATTCAGCTCAAGTTAACAAAATAAATAATAATAGTACGATTGTAGGTAGGTAGTAGTTATAGTCAAATCGCGACGAGACGACGACGTGAAAATACTTTTTTTAAAACTAAATTAATTACTAAAAGAACAATGCTCAGTTCAATGGTCGAAGTATCGTGTGTATAGTCATACAGTCGCCTTTATCAATCGAATCTCTTATAGAACAGTCATTATAGACTTTGACCCGTGAATAAATATATAGTGGATTTTTCCTTCGTGGCTGTCTCGGGGGGGTCACTGGCAGTCTACATTCAAAATGGCAAGTGTTTTTTTGGAAAAAAAATAGTTTTTCTTGAATAACTCCGTCATTTTCGATTTTTTCATGATTTTTATCCCACTGGACTTACGAGAAATTTTTCAAGCGTGGGTGTGTATGTTTGTTTGTTTCTATGTATAGGCGCTACAACCTAAACGGCCAGACGGATTTTAACAAATGAGATGTCGTTGGAGTTTAAATAATTCCACTTGTTACAGATCATACCTCGCACATACAAGCCCAAACCAGGGGCAAAAACTATAGGAACCATGATAGTGTAAACATGGAAAAAGCTCTCGAATAACTTCCTTCAAATAGCGCTCCGTCAATTAGATTATTTCAACGCCGTAACAACAAAAGCATCAAAGGTCAAACTGTGTTGACACTGAAGGCCGAAATATACATCATCCAGAATCTAAACATTTGTGCTGATTGGAGCTATCCCCTGGATAAAACAGATTTAAGATATATCGTGAAGATGTACTGAGATTCTACCCAAATCTGCACCAAACGCTTTAAAAACAATTATCCTGGACCCGACTTTACGGAGAGTTTTTTAAAGAGACACTGATAAAATATCAACACGGATTTTACAAAACATCAAAAGATCGCGAGCTGAAGTATGTCCTGAGACGATCAAGACCTACTTTACTGAGCTGGAAAAGTCACTGGAAGGAGTTCCCTTTTCAAACATTGTGAACTACGATGAAACCAATCTTTCCGACGACCCTGGCCGACCAAAAGTGATTGTGCGGCGTGGTTGTAAATATCCAGAAAGAGTACGTAACCATTCAAAAGGGTGCACATCATTAATGATTGCAAATGCTGACCCATATGTTGGGTACAAATCCATACACTTGTATGATAGTTGGACTCAAAATGGCTCAAACGGAACAAGGTACAATAGGTCATCTTCGGGGTGGTTCGATGGACCAATTTTCTGTGACTGGGTGAAAACTATAGCGATACCATATTTTGAAAAGAAAACCGGCAAAAAGATCGTCATCGGTGACAACTTATTGTCTCACCTCTCCGTAGACTTGATTAGGATTTGCAAGGAAAACGATATACACTTTGTATTTTGCCTGCAAATGGTACACATTTGCCTCAACCGCTGCTGGACGTCGCCTTCTTCCGAACTATGAATGAAACAGTCATGGCGTCACATTCTGCAGAAATGGAAACAAAATGATGGACGTTGCCTTAGTTCTATACCAAAGGGTTGCTTTCCTCGGCTTCTTAAACTACTGATGGATCAGCTAAGCCATAATGCTGAAAAGAACATTCGATCTGGATTCAGAAAATGTGGAATAGTTCCACTGAATTGTCAGGAGGTTATCTCAAGACTATCAAACGAGACCAACGACACGGTAAACAAAGACGCTGCTAATGAGTCATTCCTAACCCTAGCGCTATGGGACACTCAATATAACTGAGCCTAAGAAGAAAAAAATATTAGAGGTGTTGCCTGGCAGAAGTGTGGACCCGACGAACTAAACATTTTAGCCAATGATCCAGCCAAGGGCGACATGCGAAAAGAAATCTATAAAAAACAAAGGTACAGGAAAGCAGAAAACCCCCAAATCCTCAAGCAATGACCGTAAAGAAAAGCCGAACATCTCCGAACCCCCAAGCAATGGCCAAAATTTCAGTCCCATTCCACTTACAACTCCGATTGTTCTCGATTACACAACAACCGTAAACCCATCTACAAGTGAAAATCTGGACGTGGACATACAATCATTGCCCGGGATTTTAGCAGAAGACATCTTTTCCGAAGAACTAAACATTTTAGCCAATGATCCAGCAAACGGCGACAGGAAAAAGCCTACAAGTGATAATCTGGACGTGGACTTACAAACATTGCCCGTGATTTTAGGAGAGGACATCTTTTATTCACGAGAAGAAACATGTGAAGAAATATCGACCTTTTGTTAAATCAGTCACTTAATCAGGCCGCTTTTCAATTAAATGCCTAGCCTTTTGATCAAAAGAAAGCATCAGATTGTCGAAAACGTTTAACAACCTGCCTAACAGCAAGTCAGCCTTTTGACTTTTGTATTTGTAAAAGCGAATCTAGAACTATTTGGCAAATTCACAAGTACACGCTACCAAAATAAAATATGCTCTTCACAACAAAAAACAGCTTTTTTGAATGGCCAAAGTCAAATTAAAAGTACTTTATTACTGTAGATATTTACATATACTTAGCAAACGTCATTTTTTGCCTCTTCTCTACATTAGACCACTGTGGGAGAAGCAGGGCGTAGAAACTCCCACAGATTGATTTTTAGATCTCTTTTAAAAATAGGTTGTTTTTAACTAATACAAATATGAAAAACATTGTTATGATTGATAAGCAGGAATAAATAATTACAAAACTATTAACAGCAAGTTCTGTGTTGAGCCAGATTAACCCCATACAGTCCTGTCATTTAAGTAATCTTGAACATTGTAATATCCCTTTTTCGACAAAGTCGCTTTAACATACTTTTTAAATTGCTCAAATGGCAATTTCAAAATCTCCAGAAGTATCTTATTGTAGTAGAGGATGCATTGACCCTTGAAAGAATTGCTAACTTTCGCTAGTCTAAATCGGGTTATCTAGTCTAAATAGTCTGTGATTATTTCTTAGGTTAACATTACAGCTATCGCTAAGTTTGGAAAATGTTGTAAGGTTCTTGCGTACATACATTATATTTTCGAAAATAAATTGACTAGCTACTATTAGTATGTCAATTTCTTTAAAAAGCTCTCTTAAGGAGTCTGTTCATTTTAAATTATAAATTGCTCGAATAGCTCTTTTCAGTAAAATAAAAATAGTTTGAATATCCGCTGCTTTCCCCCACAATAAGATACCATAGGACATCACACTATGAAAGTAACTAAAATATACTAGCCAAGATGTAGCCACATCCGTGCTTTGTCTGATGTTCCTAACAGCGTAAGCCCTAGAACTTCATTTACCAGCCAATTTATCTATGTGGGGTCCCCACTGCAATTTGCTATCAATGGTTATTCCAAGAAACTTCGTATCATTTACTAATTCTAACGTGCTGTTGTCTAACACTAAACTGGTCTCAACTTGCCTGACATTTGGAAGTGAGAATTTGATACACTTGGTTTTACCAGCGTTTAACAATAAATTATTAACTGTGAACCAATTCAAGGTTAAAGACAATACACCATTAAAATCATCAAAATCTCCTTTTTGTCTTTTAATTTTGAAGACCATTGAAGTATCATCAGCAAACAACACTATGTCAGTTAATTTCTCCACCATGAAAGGCAAATCGTTAATATATACCAGGAATAAGAAAGGGCCTAATTAAAATTGGCGTTCTACAAGGTTCCATCCTTGTAGAACGCCAATTTTAACACCCGATCCATCAGATTTAACGCCGTTAATTTCTACCTTTTGAATTCTATTGCTTAGGTATGATCTTAGCAGATCCAACGCTTTATTTCTAACTTAATTTAATTAATAGCGTATTATGATCAACACAATCAAACGCCTTTGAAAGGTCACAAAACACTCCGATAGCATCCTGTGCGGCCTCCCATGCAGAATAAATATGAGATATAAGGGTAATACCTGCATCCGTCGTCGATTTACCCCTAGTGAAACCGTATTGTTTGGCATGGAGTTGTTTTGTACGGTTGAAGTGTGAGAGCATTCGATTGAGTATAAATTTTTCAAATATTTGAGTTAGTGTTGGAAGAACAGATATTGGTCTGAAATTTGAAGGATCGCCCTTATCTCTCGACTTGAACAGAGGTATCAGTTTACTGTGTTTCATGAGGTCTGGGAAAGCCATGGGGCGTCAACACATTTATTGAATATATAAGCTAAGTGGGGGGCTATAACTAGAATTACTGAACCAATGACTTTGACTGATATTGGCCCCCACATTGTAATTATACAATACTTTCGGGCAGTTTATTAAAACTGCCCGAAAGTATTCGCGGAATGAAGAACAGAAACCAATGCAGAAGTGAGGAGATTACTAACTGATAAGACATACTACAGTACCAAAGAATACTCAAATGATAAATTGTAATCTTTTCTTATTGGGCTCGCTACCCCGTCCAATCATTATATTGTTATTTATAGATTTAACAGTTTTCATTCGATTCTGTGCCTGTAACATATATTTGTATGCCAAAAACATCAACCTCAACCTAGATAAACACCAACTGATTTAAAACCTATTTCCCCAAATACATTATTTGATTCGATTTGATTTGACTAAATTAATGGAGATTGGAGAACCGCTCCAACCAAGACTGTTTTATTTTTACCCTTTTTCGCTGTGACCAAAATTGACCGAGTTATGGCGTTTCAAATACCTTGGTTGTTCTATAGGTCACTGATTTCTGTCCGAATACTAAAGTTAGTTATATGTACAACCTGGAGCCGAGCAAAGTGGAGCGGAGCGGGGTGATCCCATGAGGCAAGTACACACTAACGAAAAAAAAAACCCCGCCCCATAGTGCCCCCTATGGTACAGTCTGACCCATAGTCATCCTGCCAAAATTTTAATCCGTCTTGTGTTAATCATTTGCCTAGGCACGTTAAGGCAACTCGTTCAACATTTCATTCATTGGTTAACGGTCCGGGCTGCGTCTTCTGAAAAGCCCTTGGGGTACAACGCTGGGCCGCGTTGTGCCCCAAGGGCTTTACAGGATTTCGAACCGCTTGAAAAGCCAGAGTGGTACAGCGCGACGCTGCGTTGTATCACACGGGGTTTTCCAGCGCTAACATTGACAATTCATTTTCTGAATAGCCCGTGGGGTACAACGCTGCGACTCATGTATGTGTTACGGCTAAAACGCGAAGCGCAGCTGCACCTAGTTTTAGCTGGTTAGAACTAGGTGTAGCCACTTACTCTTGGTTAAACCTAGTACGAGCCGATTATTTTCGAGTAAAACTAGGTCTATCCTTCATCGTGCCGGCTACAACTAGGTCCAGCCATTCCCTGTTGGATAAAACTAGATGCAAACAAGTTGAAACAAGCAACAGGCGCCTGGCTTACGCGAGTCGCGTCGCACTCGCGCGCCCCTGCCGCCCGCCACCCGTACACCCGCGTTTGCCATTGCGCTTTGAGTTTAGTACGCGTTGTGCCGTTGTACAAAACAGACGTACTTTCTTGTTTTTGCGCACTCATACGTTCGAATTCAGAATGGCTTTGAATGAAGACCTACAGACTATGAAGTCAAGTTTTTTCGAACAGTTTCAGTGTTTATTAGCCACAAAACATGGTGAAAATCAAAGCTATATGAATGATGTGCAGTATTCCAAGTTTATAGAAGACGTTAAAGCTGCCAAAATATCCACGAAACGTTCTACGTTACAATATCGCCGTTTGAAGCTCTTCGATGTTTGTTGTATTGGCGACATCGAAAAGTTGATTTCTCCTGTGTCGAGCACCGAAAATTCCGAAATTCCGAATATTACGTCAAGAACGAAGACTTGTTTGATGTTCTTCATGAAATACATCTGTGTGTTGGGCACGGCGGAAGAAATAGAATGGTTGCAGAAGCTAAAAATAAGTATTAAATATTACTCAAGAGGCGATTCTTTTGTATCTTCGTTTATGTAAGCCATGTCAAATGAAACAAAAATCTACCAAAAAAGGCTGTTGTAAAGCCTATTTTAACCAGCGAGCTAAACAGCCGTTGCCAAGTAGATTTGATAGACATGCAGACAGACCCAGATGGTGGCTACAAGTTTATACTAGTTTATCAGGACCACCTCAAATTCGTACAACTTCATCCGTTACAAAGTAAGACTGCGGAAGAAGTATCAAAGAAATTACTTGATATATTTTATATCTTTGGATCACCCTCAATACTTCAATCCGACAATGGCAGAGAGTTCGCGAATCGAGTTGTGGAAAGTTTGACGCAGATGTGGCCAGGTTTGAAGATTGTGCATGGGAAACCACGACACAGCCAGTCACAAGGTAGTGTTGAACGTGCCAATCAAGACATCCAAAAAATGCTTATGACTTGGATGGCTGACGAAAACTGCCAAAAATGGTCAGAAGGCTTACGATTTATTCAGCTAATGAAAAATAGAGCTTACCATCACGGAATTAAAAGATCGCCGTACCAGGCAATGTTCGGTTCTGATGTAAATGTCGGGCTGAAATCATCTGATCTACCACCTGAAGTCCTTGCAAATATAAAATTTTCCCAATGTGTTAATGGTTGTACTTGAATGTAACGACAAGGGGTTATACAAATTAGGAAACAAATACGGCACTATAACAGAACTATTTTCAAGAAATCAGTTCACTGTGTGTGACTCAAAATTTTTAGATATTGACATGGTTTCACCCGAAAAGAAATCACTACGCCAAATAGCCAATGCACAATCGACCTCTGGTGGGCAAGGCTATAAAAGATGCCACTGCAAAACCAAATGTGGCAACAAAAAGTGCCTCTGCAAAGCTGTTGATATTTTGTGCAACTCAAAATGTCACTCAAGTTTAAGTTGTTCTAATAAATAGTTTATGTTACTTTATAAAAGTGTGATTTATAATTATAATAACATTCTTTAAATTATAATATGCAACTATTATTGTCTGTTGTTAAAAAAATGTTCCTGATTGTTCCTATTATATAAAAAATTGTACTCCTAATAATTTGTGTTAATTATTACAATGTGATTTATAAGAATAAAAAACTCTCTACGTTTCTTTTTATTGGATGTTTTTTTTAATATCTAAAAAAGCTCTGCCGATAGCATGCCGGCTACAACTATGTACAGCCAATCCCTGTTAGATAAAACTAAGACACACGCTGCTGCTGCAGACGCTGTGAGTCACACTCGCTAGTAGACCTGCAGTAGATCAGCAGCACCTGGCGCTCACAACCTGCAGAGGCGCGTGCCTCGCTATGCCCTCCACTCCGCGCCGCTGCTGCAGATGCTATGAGTCATAAGTGTAACGCGGGGCGGAAGGCTTGGCGGGACACTTGGCATCTAAGATTTATCCAACAGGGATTGTCTGGACCTAGTTCTAGCCGGAATGATATCGGATAGACCTAGTTTTATCCAACAGGGAATGGCCGAACCTAGTTGTAGCCGGCATGATGAAGGATAGACCTAGTTTTATCCAACAGGGAATGGCCGAACCTAGTTGTAGTCGGCATGATGAAGGATATACCTAGTTTTACCCGAAAATAATCGGCTCGTACTAGGTTTAACCAAGAGTAAGTGGCTACACCTAGTTCTAACCGGCTAACTAGGTGCAGCCGCGCTTCGGGTTTTAGCCGTAACATATGCACTAGGCGTGAAAGAGAAAGTGGATTAGCGCACCCAGCGCGTGCGGTGCAAGGTCACAACTTCTCACCGGTGATTTGTGGTCATTTTGTTTTCATGCAGTTATTGTTAGTATCGTAAAAGAGATGTGCGAAACAATAAACTACCTGTTATTATTCTCGTATGAGGTTTTTTAGTTGATTGGATTTGACGATGACAATAGTGGAGAGCAAATTTTTTCGTGCGGGTTGCGGTGGAAACTTAAAAGCGAATGTTACGAAAAACAGTGTGATAAGTTAATTAAAATATTATCTGCCAATACCCACACCAACTGGATAACGAAGAGACGATATTCTAACCCAATGCGAAACGTTTTCAGAAAAGAATATGTGTGTCAACTGCACATATCAACAACAATAACCTATAATTTTACTATTATTTGTATGTTTCACTTGTTTTTGTTTATATAGCTCTAGATATTTCCTGTACCTATTTCATATGGTTTAAAGGTAATCTACGATAACTTGGCGCGTAAATTACAGTAAAAATGTCTCTTGCGAACAATCACACAAGCTTCATTTTCGTAATTCTCAATATCTAGATAGAGATTTGCAATTTTCACAGAATGTCTTATTACGGTTGCCGCCTTAGGTAGCACCAAATAATGAACTAGGTAGGGAGGTAGGTAGGTATACCGGGCGCCACGACTAAAGAGCTTTGTCCTTGAATGCGCAGTAGTCACTTTTCACAAGTGTTTGGCGCGGGGAAGTGAGGAGCGACGGGGGCGGTAGTCAGCGCCGGCACCTGATTCGTTGATCAGTCGCTTCCCGATGCCCGCACCGAAAGCACGTCTCGAAGCTTCTTGAGTACAGTCGCATACAATATTACCCAACGTTATCTTTCGCCCCGGTCGAATTACAAATTATTAGTCAGCGGGAAGAAAAGAGTGTGCAGGACTATTACTACAAGTATCTATATTCACTAGGCCCTAGTGACTAGGGGCATTCTATGCTAGGGGGTTATTTATATATAGGTTTCAACCTTGACGTTAACAAATGTTGTCAATAGAGAGTACCTATAGTTTATTTGACACAAAGTCCATTATTTACATCGGCTAATATCCCAATCAACAAAATATCAAACAGAGAAAAAATAGAAGTGAAGAAAGTCCTGAACACTCATTCCTTCACACTAACCCTAAAAACGCACTTCGGAATTATGCCGCGACTGTACACATGCGCAGTAATCCCCGCCAGTTTCTCCGAGAGCTCTTTATTCGTGGCGCCGAGTGTAAACGAGATGTTATAAATTTAATGGCGGGAGACCAATACAAAGCGACGTGTTTTAATAGCCCCTACGAAATCACCATTATTCAAATACCTACCTACCTAACAAAGTAACATAGCATCACGCATTTTCCCATGTATAGGGTGGCAGAGGCACATTTTTGCCCACTTTTAGCCAGTTCTTCAATACTCCATTTTGCGTGTTAAGGGGATAGCCCATCACCGCAACTATCATTGCAAACGCTGCCGATGATAGCTGCCAAAATCACAACTTCTAAAATATTTAAGATCTAGTTTTGATCCAAGTCCAATTGGATCAGACATGATATTATTTTCCTTTAACATAACATAACATAGCTTCACGCCTTTTTTCTACAGGGTGGCAGAGGCACAATTGTGCCCACTTTTAGCCAGTTTATCGTTACTCCATTTTGCAAGACTAGAGAGCCCATTCATTCATTCACTTCATTAGCCCATCGCCGCAGCAATGGGGTAATGAAGGTTTTCCATCATCGTTAAATTATATAAAGATTGTCTGAGGATTGGGAAAAGGAGTGGTAAACTATTTAACATGTTATGCTGTACCTCTGCCACTCATCTGAGATTCCGGATCTGCGATAAACTGAATTTCTGCTATCGCCAGCATGTTACTCATTCGTTCATTCAACTCGTTTAAAAGAATACAATATTTTAATTGTTTCGTATCAATAAAACGAAAAAGTTTTATTTCCAACATTAGACAAAAACATTTAGAAAATCGGTCATTTTGGGAAAAGGTGATTTTGAGATTTGTTCAATAAGAGCTTAGTCTAAGTAATGTACATTATAAGAATCTGCCGGAATCGCTGCACTGCAGCAGAATACTGATTGAAATGGAATACAACATATATTAAAGGAATAGTACGCAAATGAAATTCCTCTTGAACCTACGTACATAATGCACAAGTACAACAATAGTAAACAAGGCTATGTTGCTATGTATAGAAGAATCGATTAGTTGCGCGCGCAGCAAAATGTAACGCCGACTGACTGAAGCGACTGAAAAATATCTGGATCCGCTACTGAAAGGTAAGTTGCTCTCATATATCGCTGTTATAGTTACTTTGTATTACAAACAGCATAACACTGTAAGAATGTACGATAACGTCCTTCTAATATTTTACAAAATATGTGTTTCCAATTTTATTCATTTAAAACTTATGAATTTCCTTTAAAACCGCATGATAAGTAAGTACTTTCTGTTCGTCCCTGAAAATATATCATTGTTACTTATATATAAACAGTGATAAGGCATTTCGTATCCAACACGTAGCAGGATGTCCAACCGACGTCCAGTGTTCGTGGTAGATTAATGTTGACTAGTCATAAAAGTAAATAATTAGACGAACACCGTCGCGTAAATTCAGATAACAGTTGTACGAAACTTCTGAAAATGATAGAACATTCGGGTCTTGCAAACAAGCAGTTCTAAACCACCGGGAAACTTCTGCATCCATTTTTCAGGTAGGTCAACCTAGTAACCATACCATTATACATGTATAAGTTCATATCAGAAGCAAATTACCTACATTTTGATGACAACCTGTGTATCTACTTATATAATTTGACGATGAACCATCCTTGTCTTGAACATTATTATCAGAATATTCACCATGCCGGGCGCAAGGCACAAGATCCTGGGCCATGTGCTGTCAGGATTCTGCCACAAGATAAACAGGCGGAAATCTCTTCACGGAGATGCTCTGGACACCCCACTCAACCGGTGTCTATCCACTGTCGACATTACCTTACTCGGTAGGTAATAGGGTAACCATTCCTATGGACATGTATACAAAATCGATTAACTTTTGAAATTATACCGATAAATGCCATGTCCGTGAGTCACGTACGTAGGCATGAAATCCTCATGATGGCAACTAATGACTGTAATCTGTATTTTTTGTAAACAATAACAAACAAAAGATGTGGAAAGCCACCTTAAGTGCACCATCACAGACGGCACAAAATGTAGAATACATCATCCTTCCAAAGTAGCTAGCAGTTTCAAACACTACATGTTGAACCCATTGCAGGCGTGGGTCATATGGTGGGAGCTGGGATCTACGTATTGACTGGTGCAGTCGCCAAAGACATCGCCGGACCGGCTACTGCCCTCAGCTTTCTTTTAGCCGGCATCACGTCCACTCTAGCAGCTCTCTGCTATGCGGAATTTGGAACTAGGATACCGAGAGCTGGCAGTGCATATGCTTACACTTACGTGAGCATCGGAGAGTTTTGGGCTTTTATCATCGGATGGAATATCATCTTGGAGTATATGATAGGTGAGTTTAGCTAGTCAATCAAGGTTCGGATGTTTCATTATCTCTATAGGGCCGTTCATTAATCAGGTGATGTTTTTAGCAACTTTTTAACCCCCGTAAGGTATTAGACTACCCCCCCCCCCCAAATCACGAGTATTTTTTGGTATTATAAAAAAACAGGATATTATCGTCAAATAGGTTCAGGTATAATTTAATTTATTTTTGAATAATTTTCGTACCAAAGCGCATTCGAAAAGTGTTGACTGAGATATTTCCATAGTCAACACTCCTGTCAAAATTTTGTTGGAGATGGCGATGCGTGTTTCGGGGCGCTAGGATTCTATGAGTCGTTATTCTCAGGAATCGATTACTTTTTAGGTCTACGAAGTGTCAGTTCCAGACTGTTAAACGAATTGATTTTAAAGCGCAGATGACACATAACAGGGCAGATTACGATAAAAATAAAGTTGTAAATAATAATGTATATAGTCAGACGAAAAAATATCCCAACAAAAACATTTTGCTACATATGGCTCGCACTGTCAAAAAGTTATTAGATATCATGTAGAGCCAAGCTTCTAACTTTACACGCCCCAACTCTACAAGCCCTAACTTTGCAAACTCTACACCTTAGTCAAAATACGTGGCTTGGCCGTTTCGCTACAATTTTTTTATATTGTTCATTTTGTCTTTTTTTTTTTGGGGGGCGTATTTCTTGCAGATCAGAGGTGCCTTTTTTCATAGCTCACTCTCTATCTTTGCCTTTTTCCGATTCGTAATATACGTTTGTGGAATCGTGTTTCAGCATTGTCATTTCTGTTTTAGGCTCGACTCTTCGATTGCGGTTCATATTGACATCTAGCCACCTAATTGTCGTCTAGGGGTCAGTGGCATACAATAGGATACCCAAAAACGTATCACTGGCCTCTAGTGCACCGGACTCGAGATTTGACAACATTGTTAGTCCGATGTTCGGGTACTCATTGGGCGTTTTAGGCGCGCTTAATTCCATCCCCTAATTTAAAGCGTGGGGGGTGATTTGATAAAAGTCCTGAAATAGGTGTTTTATTATTTCTATCAAGGAGTCCCTTTATCAATTTTCAGACCTCTAGCATCAAAATTTACCGAAGTCTCATACAAACTTCCATCCCCTAGTTTAAAGAGTTGGGGGGTAAAAAATTCAAATTTTAGATTTTTTTTTGTTGTTTTTATACTAATACTAGCTCACATACTAAATTTCAGCTTTATAGGACTTATGGAAGTACCCTAAGAATATTAATGATCATCAGTGAGTGAGTGAGTCAGTGACGCAATCGGAGTATCTTAGATATCAATAAAATCTAAACTATAAGAGCTATGCTATTGAAACTTTCTATGTATATTAAGCCTACTACTGACATCAATCCCGAATTTTGTTCAAATGCTATAATCCAAACCCAAGTTGTGAGGGTTCAAAAATAGACGGAGCTTTCGAGAAAAGGTAGGTAGTGCCCTTGCGCTTCGCTTGCTCGCCTTGGCGGGGGCACTGCCGTGCCCCCAGATTAAAGCAATTAAATATATTTCTCTCTTATTAATAGTATTATTACTTAGCCTATTCTTATTTATGTCTTCGTTTTTATATTTGTGGGTGTTCGCAACGAAAATTAAATACACCTGATATCTCAATACACCCGTCTCTCCCCCCTTATGATGTTTCGTGATTTTTTCTGAACCCCCCTCCCCCTTTCGAGCCTCACGTGATTAATGAACGGCCCTTTTGTATGGTGAAAGTACAAAATGCTTTGGAAAAGCTGTAGGTATCTTAAGATCAATATTTCTGATTTTCCAGGAGCAGCATCAGTGGCACGAGCGTGGTCGGGTTATATAGACGATATGTTCGACGGGGCTATAAAGAACGCCACAATCTCAGTAACAGGAACAATGCATGAGACGCTTCTTAGTAAAAACCCTGACATATTGGCGTTTTTAATATGCATCGCTGCTTCATTGATCCTAGCAGCTGGTGTCAAAACTTCCGCTTACATCAATAACGGCCTCACCATACTGAATCTGCTTGTGATATCTTTGATGATATTCCTTGGTTTCTACTACGCCGACATCGATAATTGGTCTGAGAAAAATGGCGGCTTCATGCCGTTCGGGTTCAAAGGTGTCCTCGCTGGTGCTGCTACATGTTTCTACGCTTTCGTGGGTTTCGACAGCATATCAGCCTCCAGTGAAGAAGCTAAAGACCCTACGCGGTCTATTCCTATAGCGACTATCACGTCTATGGGCGTGGTAGCCATAATGTACATTCTGGTAGCTCTCGCTCTTACTCTTATGGTGCCCCACAGATATATTAATATCGACGCAGCATTGCCATCGGCTCTGGGTCATGTTGGCGCCAATTGGGCAAAATATGTAGTAGCTGTGGGGGCCGTCTGTGGGATGACGACCACTCTTCTCGGCTCCTTGTTTTCGCTTCCACGTTGCTTGTACGCAATGTCACAAGACGGGTTATTGTTCGGTTTCCTCAGTGACGTCAGTAACAAGTCCCATATCCCTATTGCAAACTTGGTCATATCCGGGTTTTCTTCTGCGTTGATCGCTCTGTTATTCGATTTAGAGAAGCTTGTGGAGTTTATGTCCATCGGAACTTTGTTGGCGTACACCATTGTTAGCGCTGCTGTTATTATCCTGCGATATCGCCCGGTGCCCACGGTCGAAGGCAAGTGCTTCGGTGCACCACAACTGGAGTCTCCAGGTGACCGGGAGGATAGCTCCGCTACTGGTACTCCAGCTACCGATGGAGGATCATCTTCTTCTGAGGTACTATTGGTGAAAGAATATTCTCAGTTTTCCATTTTGCTCAAAGAAGAAAGTAAAGGTTAAAGTAATTTCAGATGTTCGAAGCGTTGACTGTGGGGCGTCTTCGCGCGGAGTACGCTTGGTTGGAGCCCCTGGCAGGTGGCCGAGCCCCGGGGGCTGCTGTCACAAGTTGCGTCTACGTGTTCACTATCGCCACCGCTGCTCTGTGCGC
Source organism: Argyresthia goedartella (assembly GCA_949825045.1). Classification (NCBI taxonomy): domain Eukaryota; kingdom Metazoa; phylum Arthropoda; class Insecta; order Lepidoptera; family Argyresthiidae; genus Argyresthia; species Argyresthia goedartella. The sequence goes on along the minus strand of OX463812.1, from coordinate 23,597,619 downwards.
CCACAACCACTTCTTGGCTGTACCTATCGGACCATGGGCAATTCTTCCGGACTGTGTTCTTTCTTGCATCATTGTTGGATGTAAGTACGACATAATAGCAGTTAACTATTTTTGTTTCCACCATCCATTTTCTAAATGGCTTCCATCACCACTTTCGAAGTAAGAAGAGGCGACAAGGCCCAGATTCTATAACGGTAACCATCCTTCTCAGGTCTGATGGTAATATGGGCGCACCAGCAGTCACCCGCCCGGCTTCCGTTCCGCGTCCCCTGGGTGCCGATGCTGCCTGCTCTCAGTGTGATGCTGAATGTTGAGCTCATGATCAATCTTGGCGCATTGACGTGGGCTCGCTTTGCTATTTGGATGACAATCGGCGAGTTCATTGTTAATTTTCACTATTTTTGATATGGGACGAAGGTTCCTCATTCATTCAGATTAGTAGAGGAAGTGAAGCATATTTGGAATACCACTTTGTTTTTTGGCTCTACTAACTTTTGTATGACGGCTAAATCGTGATAAAACATTAATAAGGTAGTAAAACGACCTGTTTATCGGTCTTGAAAATATCAAAAACAATTGAACATCATCAGTAGGTAAAATTTCAAGCAGAACACAAAATAGCTGAAACCTTGTCTAGAGATGTGGTGCAGGTATTTTGGTATAGTGGTATTCCAAATTGTATTCACCATGCTTAGCTAAAAAATGTGAGGCATGATAATAAACTATCTTAGAAGAAAATATAAGTTATTGAAAACTAAATCTTATAATGTAAACAAATGAACTCAAATCATTGCCTGCTTATTGTTGGGTATTCCAAATTACCTGCACTATACGAACTGGGTATTCCCATTTACCTTCGTCATTCTAAAATTCGGAATATTCCAAATTGTCTTCACTAATATAAAATTATATTTTATTTGTACGATACCTTATGCAAAATGAGGAGTCCGAAATAATCACCAAAACCAAATCTTTTATTTTAAACTTCTCTTATTATAATTCTAAACACTAGTTTAATCAGTTCACTTGTTTTTTTTATTACTTATTTGCAATAATCACAAACGTATGAGCCGGTGTCGTAGCCAGCACATTCACAGTGCACCCAAAGGTCACACATGAAACACTGCACCCATGTTTCCCCCCTCTTGTCCTCGCTATACTTACCATTGCAGAAAAAACACTCTGCATCACTACTACACATAGGTTTTACACCAAAAGAATCTTCGATTTCCCCAGACGTATCCGAGTTGCGACTATTATATGAAATTGAAGATAGGCTGTCAGAGTCACCATTATTTATTTCAGCGAGTGCCTGTTTCCTGCTCTTTTTTCCTTTTACTTTTTTCAAATTATCTGCCTTTATCTTCTTTATTTCTTTCGTTTTTTGGTTTTCTTTTCCTTTGTTTGTTTTGTTTTCAAAGGTTTCATGTTCTTCTTTTTTTATGTTCTTGCCCTTTTTGCCCTTTCCTTTATCTTTTCTGTTTTCAAATTCTTGTTTAATCTTTTGTCTTTCCAGTTTTTCCAGGTTCTTGCTCTTTTTGCCCTTTCCTTTATCTTTTCTGTTTTCCAATTCTTGTTTAGTCTTTCGTCTTTCAAGGTTTTCCAGAATTTTGCACTTTTGCACAAATTGAAAAAACCACGATTGTTTTGTGTTTTTTTTTATTTATTTTTTTTGCGATTTTGATATTTTTATTTTATAGATCATAGAAATTCTATGTTTTTTTTTTAACTTTGTTTATTCAATAAATAAATAAGTTACATTTGTTAATACAGTAACCATGCGCTGAAACCACTAGATTTAAGTGCGACATGGTGAGATCGCTTAACTACTCGACGGTAAGTACTTTGGATACAATAGAAACAATGTCTACATAATATCTACATACATATCTACATATCTACTATCTATGACTATATCTATCTATGTATACATTGCTACAATTGCACTTTATTTTAAACATAACGGGAAAAGAAATATGATTTTAAGATAAATTTTCTCTTGAATATATTATTTAGTAAATTGTCTATAGTTATTTTAGGTATCTTATTTAAAATACTGGGAAGCATGTATTCCCAGGTCCGTTGGCCATATGTATTGTTATAGCGGGGAATAACATAGGTAGGCAAATAGGACAAAGTTCGTAGGTTTTTAGGTCTAATTTTTCTAGTTAATGAATCTATACGACCATATTCCTCACACAGAATGGACGATTCCAGTTTATCGTATACAGTTAGTATATTACAATAGTGAAACAAACCTAGTTCGTTCTGGTTGAATTTTTGCTTTATCTTTAGAGGTACTATGGTCTTTAAAAGTCTGTGTTGCAAATCGTAAATTTTATTTATGTTAGTTTTGAATGTGCGGCCATAACTACTTAAGCAATAATTTATAATGGAGTCTGCAAGTGATAGGTACAACATTCTCAATATGTTGAATGGTACTTTAAATTTTAGGATTTGCAACCGAGACAATATTGCCCTAAGTTTCTTACATATGTGTTCGATATGAGGTTTCCAATTAAAATTATTATCTATGATTAGGCCTAAGTAGGTATGTTGCCTAACCAGTTCCAATTTAGTACAGTTACAAACTATAGGTCTGTTGATATCCGAATGAAAGCATTGGTGTGAGTGAGATGTAATAGAAGGCGTGGCTATTGTGTGCAAGTATGGTGAGTGGATGTGTAATAATTTTGTTTTTTGTGCGTTAATGATTAGACCTACGTTATGTGCCCATTTGCATAACTGGTTGTAGTTGTGTTGGAGTTGTGTCTGAGCTATTGAAATATCTTTGTGTGCAGTAATTAGACAGGTGTCGTCGGCATGTATTTGTTTTATTTTTTTCGATAAAGTGAAAAATAAACAAAATATGATTTTTTTTGGGAATCAGTTCACACTTGGCCGATAATAAAATTTGTCAAGCATAATGAGTGGAGTTCTTCGTCATGGTCAGCTCGGATGATGTAAAAAATTAATTTGGAATAGTAATGGTGAACATTAATTGGAATACCGAATTCCAAATTACCATCACCCCAAGTATTCCAAATTAGCAACACGGCGTGATTCGACATAACCTCAATTTGTGGTTTACTAAACACGCCTATCATTAAAATCACACCTAATTTGCGCAATTTAATTGTTATCTGATAACACTGCTAAACAGTGACAAAATAATACACAGGATTACACCAATAAAAACAGATTCAATGTCATACCTTATTTTTTCTTATATCGCTGCTTGCACTTTTCGGCATCTGGACGCCATATTAGAACAATGGTGGCTCCCTGTCAAAACCTAATCGTAAACTGCCAATGTCTGCTAAGAGTTTACATCCATACAATGGAAATGGCGCTACTGGTATCTGTAATACCTTGCTATTCCGAATTGCCAGCAGTATTCCAAATATGCTTCACTTCCTCTATGATTTTATTGATACTATCTGCCAAAAAAACGTGGCAAATTAGGTCATTCACCCAATAGAGGGTCTACACCAAAATCTAATTATGTATGTATCACTAATTCTATCGCTTACCATACAAATCCATCGCAAAACTGGTATCGCTAACTATCGTGGTACAAAGCCTACAAGAAAGCTGCTACTATGAAAGTTTAGCGATGCCAGATCGCGATAGGTTTTTAAGGTATGGGACAGAATTAGGGATACATAAATTGGATTTTAGAGAAGGTCCTCTTTTGTGTGAATGACCTCTTTTGCCACGTTATTGGGCAGATAGTATATCAAAATTATTGTTAAGAATAAAATTGCTGGTAAATATTCTCTCTCTCTGTTGAAAAGTGGCAGCATTTAGTCCGACATGTTGTCTCTAAATGCAAGGCATGGGAATTCCGTCGACTTTGAGCATATGTAACGCCCGGTTTTGGAAGAAAAAATTAGCTGTGACAACTTGTGAAAATCTTGTTAAAAACTCATTTCAGCCAATCACGTGCCGCTATTTTGAATCAATCTTCGATTAATCGCTTGTTACAATTGACCGCTCCCTCAGAAACTGACCCTAGAACATAAAAGACTAACTCACCCCATACTATTCCAGGCCTCCTCCTGTATTTCCTCTACGGCATCCACCACAGCAAGCTTGGCGAGTGTGTGACCGGCCTCCTTAGTCGCTCCGCCTCAGGAGGCGGTACCAGTGGAGGCTGGGGCGCCGTTGACAAGACCAGCTCCTTAGCCCGGCGCGTCGGCAGACTGGGCAGAGGTGGCAGGAGCGACGACAGGAAACCAATCATCAGTGACGACGAACTGGCAAGGCGGGAACCGTGATTCTAGGGAACCATTGATACTGGTTTGGACTTTTTGAATTTAGAAGCCACTACCGTTTGATGATTGTATTAGAACTCTTGTCATTCCAGCTTGATGTCAGTTAACCTGTAAGATTTACCATCTATATGCCTATTGACTAGGGACTCCCTTTTTTTTTAAAAAATTATGAAATTTTCAACTCTCTACCTGTACCTAGACGGGCGGTCAGCGGAGGTTTAGTAATAGGAGTTCCGTTTGTCAACCTTCGGGTACGGAACCCTGGAAATCAATCGGATGTGCTGATTAAGTATATACCCGGTGAATGCTGTGTAAGTGCAACGCATCTGACAGACCTCTCAGCCAAACATCAAGCTGAAATTATCAGAGACATAGCTGCATGATAAATACTGGAGAGTAATTCAGAATCTTCTAATTTAAAGAGTGCTTCGATGTCTAGGTACCACTTAATACGACTTAGAGCCGTTATTAAATAATATTAGTAGAAACGGCTTCAAATCACACGGATCAATAACATTCTTGCCGCGCTTCTGAGAATGTTTGACTCACTCTGTAAGTAGTACATTGGATCTACAGCTTACATTTAAAGAAAACCTTTTACTGCCAGATGGATTATTTTTGAACATTCTACAATTTAAATAGGTACTTACCTGCTTACCAGCCGCATTTTTAAGGTTAAGTTATTTCAAGTGTAATAGTAACACTAGTGAAATGTAAGGAATTAAATGCCTTTCATAAATACCACAGGGTTTTTGGTTAATTGATAAATATATCGCGAGCGGTTACAGTAGTGCCCATTTCCACTAAATTAAACCCTTTAATACTCTAACCCGAAAATTAATGGGTTTCGAGTAATTTTGTTTTTTTTTCCTAAATTTGTCAAAATTGATTAATTACGAAAAATCTAAATTACTTTGGATGATTCTTTGAATTCTTTGAAATCAATGATTCTGTGGTAGCTTTAAGTTAGTAAAACCCTCTTAGCTAGCAACAAAAGTCAAAGAGTTACCCAAAGTAATTTAGTTTTTTCGTAATTAATAAATTTGTGACAAATTTTGGAAACAAAATATAAAAAGTTAAAAACCCTTAATTAATCGAAACCCATAAATTTTCAGATAGGGCATTTTAGGGTTTAATTTACTGGAAATGAGCTCTACTTTATTTAACCGGTCACAATATATCGATTAATTAAATTAAATGTTACGCGTAACTCCTGTACATTAACAACAATAAGCGTGGTTATATGACGGACGCCCAATTGGAGCGACAACTTGGATTATATTTAGAAAATGATTATTCCAAATATATTTCGAAGTAACAATAGTTGTACCTATCTACCTAGATTTTGATAAGGTATACCGTACTGGTCGGCGGCATATCTACTTGTGTAGCCGAGTTTTGTCACGATTATCCTTTTATATGCAGGTACAATACTATTACGTGTTCCTACTTCCTAACTATACGCATAAATTGTAACACCTACTTCTTATTACAGCACAAAGTATATTTTAATTTACTATCAACATAAATGAATGTTCAGTAAATACAACAAGGTCAATTACCTACCAAAATAAAAACTTTATATCGACAACAAATAAATGAAATAAAAATGTTGATCTAAATTAAAATACCGAATTTCAACCAATTGTTTTGTTTTAATTAAATAAGAAAAATATAACAAGATTGTACATATGGTTTTCATAACCATGTAAGTGAGTGTGTGAGAGATAATTTTGCTTCAAAGAAATAATTAAAATGTATTTAAAGAAATAATAAGGCTGATGTTTCAATGCTTCATTTATTATTTTGTATCAGCATAGAGCCATAGACAAATAAGTAAGTTATTTGTCAATGGTATCAGTGATTAATTGATCATGTTATCCACATTAAATATTGAATAATATATTTGAAATGCTTGTTGATCTATATATTTATAATAATTAAACTAATAACTTTATTTACAAGACTTATTTAAATGTGAAGAATATTTTTTTTATGAAAAAAGGTATATATATGTTACGTTACGTGTATACATTAAGTAGAGAAATATGTACTCCGTTTGTTATTATAACTATACTATACTATAACATTTTCAGTAGAGACTAATGCACAAATTTTATTATGATCACGATCTGTAAGTAGATAAAAATATCTTCCAATATGCCTAGCTAGCCTAACTATTTATTGTTAATATTTGTTGCAGATACATATTTGCGTACTATTTTACGAAAAAGCAGTAAACAAATTAAATCCGCTGTTGTAAACTTGAGTACATATTAAACAAACTCATAGATAGACAGCAGAAATGATGTTATTGTTACTAGATAAATGATTTATTATTGTATGAGACATAATTATGATTAGGTATGATGATGAATAGATATTATTTAAGCATCATTGGTCTGTATTTATTTCGTTAAATTCGGTCTTTCGTTGAACTCATTATATTTCCTCTACAAATGTTTAACTTATATTATAATTTAGGTATGCAAGAACTATCAAATTTAGCGATGGTTGTAATGTTAACCTAAGAAATAATCACAGACTAGTTAAGCCCCGGTTTAGACACGCGAAGGTTAGAAATTGTTTCAAGGGTCAGTGCATTCTCTACTACAAGAAGATACCTCTGGGGATTTTGAAATTGCCATTTGAGCAATTTAAAAACAAGTCAATTTATTGCCATGGTCAAGGTTCAGAGCATTCTCTTCTACAACAAGATACCTCTGGAGATTTTGAAATTGCCATTTGAGCAATTTGTCAACTGGACGTACACAAATTCCTACTGGCACAGCAGAAGGTTGCTTGAGGTTGTCATAAGATAATGGGATATCTGATTATTTTTCTTTTCTCCCGCAATCAGTATAAAGCATATTTAAATAATATTCCTGGCAGGCAAGCCGATACTCACGTTTTAATTTAGATGGGTATATACCATACCCATATAGTATGCGGAACACCCATACATTTTTTTATTTGTTTGCTGTTTCTTTGCGATCTCTTTGTTTATTTTTACCTAAACTCGTAAGGCCTAAACGGCTTTTAAAGGTACCATTTAAAAGTCTGATTCAGACCCAAAATTTTAGTGAATAAATGTGATTTGCCACCCCTTTTCCCGGTCGTTTTTCGAAATTCCCAAAAGCGATTGGATTGCCAACATAAGGCCTTTGTTTAGGTCATTAGTTGTTAAAATTAATATTTTTAAGGTCTTAATCATCCTAGTATTTGGTCCTTTTAAAAGGTTTACTGGGTCACAATGCCATTGGTACTAAAATAGTCAGGACCTTACGAGGCTAAACCTCCTCCGGAATAAGGGCAATAAAACCAAATAAGAAATATACAAACCATTCGCGCCATTTAAGAGACTCGATTTACATTTCAATAAGTACAGTCGCGGGATAACTAAACGGTTGGTTAAGTATTAAGTCATAAGTAGTAAGCATAAACGTCATAAGTTGCCGTTCTAGTCGCGTAAACGGGTCCACCGAATCAGTTGTTTTAAGCCAGAAAATGGAAGTTGAATTACTCGATATCAATTTACATGCGAATATACAAAGTATGAGAAATAATATCGATACCTACTTGAACAACAAATCAACATGGAATATGCCCAAAGGAATAAGCCTAAACGCTTTTAATAAAAAAATAGTACATTAATTAATGTTTTTATAGTAGTATAGTTTTATAATAGTTCTTGGCTATACATAATATGCTTTTCGACCTGGTGCTTTTTGTTTTCGAGAAAGCCTCCTTCGGTCCGAAATCAGTTATGTTCATAATCTCACAAATTTTAATAAAAGATGGAACTTGTCGTGTGAAGATACGAACCTAACCAGAACCTAACAGAAAACAACCAGGATAAAATTTAGTAGTGACGGTTTATTAGAGTTATTTACAGTGATGACTATAGAAAAATGATACGAAGATGAGGATGGATGAAATGAGAACAGGTTTTTATAAAATATAGATTAGGTATAAAAAAGGGAGCGGAGGACACGGAGAGTAGGAGACCGATGGAGTGATGACCAGGATGCAGGTGTAGCCGAGAACGGGTAGGTGACGAGGAGACTCAGCGCAGCGCTGAGGAGGGTTGAGGCTCGCAGGATCGCGTTGCAGTAACGGCTCGCAGGATCGCGTTGTAGGAACGGCTCGCAGGATCGCGTTGTAGGAACGGCTCGCAGGATCGCGTTGTAGGAACGGCTCGCAGGATCGCGTTGTAGGAACGGCTCGCAGGATCCCGTTGTAGGAACGGCTCGCAGTATCCCGGGGTAGTGCGACCCCGGGATAAGGCCTTTAGGTGGTTCTTCTCGCTCAGAAGCTGACGTGAGACTCCAGAATTTCAGAAAAGTTCCGCTCTTATACCCTTTTTGGAGAGTTCTAAAAATTATTTAAATTAAACGTAATTTTTGTGAGTGGCCAAGAGAGAAAAAGTATTTTTGTAAAAGTATTGAAGCAAACATATCAGACCGCTAACGAGTTTGAATGGACATTGCCATGACAACCAGATAAACAACGACATCAACATATGTCAAACTTTGGTTTCAGGCTCGTAATACGGAAAACAACAAGAAAACCATGAAGTAAATGAAGTAACAATGAATATAAAAAGGTAGCGCACCAGCGCGCACGAAGCCCGAGATTGCAGAGTTTCGGAGAAAGCCAAATACAAGGTCACCAAAGGTAAACCCCTTCGCTATCGATTTAGAAGTGCTGATAGTGTGAAAATGCAAAGCGAAAATGATTTGTTAATGTGTTCTTATGGTTTAAAACGTTACAGGGTCCTATGAAAATAAATGTGATACCAAATAACAAGCTGTACAGCTCAGCAAGTATCCAGCTGAAAATCCTGGAAAATGACATGTAAGTAACATAACACTACAAACTCTCGTTTAATTTATTGCGGTAACTACTGCATAACATTAAAAACAATAACTCGTGTCCGTGGCCTAGACGTGCGCGCCGTAATAATGTAGTCTGTGTGCACGCCGCGCCGCGCCGACTTCGGAACGCGCCGCCGCCGCCGAGACATTCTCTCGGCGCGCCGAGGATGGCCGAAGCGCGATAAATTAATCGAATTCAGCCGAGCTGGACCGAGCGTTCACGAACGTATGGCTGGCGGGGAAGAGCGGGGCGCGGGGAGGGTAAAGACGCGAACTTTTTTTTCACCGTGTTGTCATTCGGTCGCCCGTCGCCTTGACAGCTGCTGTTGACTTGACAGCTGCTACTCCAAACGATGTCATGAATGAAAACATTTTACAGTATTGGAGGGAAAAAAAAGAAGCCTTTCGGTCAGAGTGTCGATAAGGGGGCGGAAGCCCCCACTTTTTTTTCCTTGGCGCCCCCTTATCTACACTCCAACCAGCCTTTCCCCTTTTAAGCGAACTTGCAAGGGCTATGCTAGCAATTCCAGCCACCAGCACACCTAGCGAACGAGTGTTTTCCATTGCAGGACTTACTGTTACTGCAAAAAGATCACGACTGAACCCAGGACGCGTGAATAAAATAATTTTTATTCATAATAATTACGAGTCATGTAAATAACACACACAGTAGTTAGTAATTGCCTAATAAAAGTTTTCATTCGGTCATATGCAATTATTTTTCTTTAACTAGTAACTCAAAATACTCAAATAGGTACCTACTGCTGGATAGTTGCTAGAATTTTTTTTATTAAAAAAAATACCCACGCCGCCGCCACCACGCCGACCCCGACAGGTCGGCGCGCCGCCGCTGGGTAACAGTAGCGCGGCGCGCACGTCTACCGCGGCCACTGGTTAGTGGCCGAAGTCTAGTTGAGTTAATAATATGCCGGCCAGTTAGTTGGCGGGGTGTGGGAGGCGCGACGGGGGGCTACTTCACACTAGACTGGCCGAAAAATAGGATCGCGTTCTATTCAACTCAACTTAATCAACAACTTACTACTTAACTCGCTTTTGCCGTTCCAACGACAATAACAACTTGACTCCGGTGACGCAAGTCAACTCGCTACTGTACTTCTTGAAAAGTTATTCGGACAAAGGCTAATTCGCACTAGGCTAGTATGTTAGTCGAGTAGCGAGTAATTTAGTAGCTAAACTTGTCTGAATACCAAAAATATAGTCGAGTATGGTAGTGAGTAATTTAGTAGCTACTAAATTACTCGCTACTGGTCTAAAATACTAGCCTAGTGCGAACTAGCCACGCACAGCGATTCATTTTTATTAGTATATTGGTACTACCGGGGTAATGGAAATGAAGTACTTTCAATGGTACAAGTGGTCCGGAGCGAAGTTTTCTTGTACTTATTGCTGATTTCCTTAGAATAATAATACGTTTCGTAAAATATTCAAATAGCCGTTCGCTTCAAGTTCGCCGTTATCTCGCGACCCGCTTTTATCTACAGACAAGTTTATAACAATCTTGCTGGGGTCTTCAGCAATAGTTACCATGTAGAAGGACTAGATTATTATAATATTGATTAGGTACTTTCTTTTTTAAAGTCAAATCCTGCAGCCTCTCCTGAATATTATTAAAAGAAATGTCACTTATAAATAAACAACATTGTTTTATTAATTTATAGAGGTTTTAATATTTAACAACACCTTCACTTACTCCACGTAAAAGCACCATTAAATTAATCATACTTCATTGTCATCAAACTGCTCCTCTACAACACCTTCCCCTAAAAACTTGTCTCCTGGCTTGACCACAGAGTCATTTTGTTCGTCATCACAACTCATTTTGTCATCACCAGACAATTGTACTTCTCCAGTCTGTGGCTCGTCGCTGGCCTGTTTGTCATTTTCGGTCGGTGCATGGAGCTGCTCTGGGTGTTGTATGATGAACTTGTTGATTACAATGCACTTGGTCATATGGCATGAGCATGGAACGGGGTGCTCTATAGCTTCTGGGTCCAGCATGGTCACTTCAAGATTGTACCTGGGAATTGGAATAAACAGAATTAATCTGAATAATGATACACTCAATAATCGCGAGATAATTTGTGGAAATGATGTAAAACATTTTCGAACTAATGAAGGGCACAAGTAAGCTCTTTAACTTGGACAAATGTCTAATTTAGGCACACTGATGTCCGGAGCACCCCACTCGCCTCTGCGCCTAAAATCCCTGAGGGAATGATGTAAAAAGGTGAAAAACATATATGTTGTAAAAAAATATGTCAAAATTACGGAAAAATAACAAAAAATATATTTTAAACATTTTTTTTTCGTAAAAAGAAATTAAACTGAAAACACTGAAAATTCCTTAGCCTCATAAAAACCAATAAAAATATAATTATTTTGATTTATGATTAAAATATAAAAATATATTTTTCCATCAATCACTTATTTTGAATTGATATTTGAAAAATATATTTTAGGTCGTCCTTTTTAATCTGTTAATTTGGATTATTTTTTCTATGGAGTAAATTTTTAGACCTTGAGGTACATATTATTGATTTCGGAAGTTATTATATTAATAATAAGTAATAATAATAATAATCGTTTATTTAGGCAAATAACATCAGAAAAGTTCACAAGCTATAATGTTAAACATAAAAAAAAAATAAACATCTGAGACTGTGTTAGTTGTAAACCTGTATGTCAGGCTTCAGTGTACTTCCCTTGAAAATATTGCTAATTAAAATTACACAGGTCTTTATAAGGAACTGAGGCAAAAAGACATAGTTAATCTATAAAAAACAAGACAAAAACTTATTTTTTGTGAGAGAGTAAAAACGTATTATTGTGAGAGAGGGTGAAGGAGATACACCAATAGATGTATTAAACAATGTAAGTAAAATAAATAAATAAATAAATGCATTTAAGGTATGTAATTTGCCCAGTATGAATGGATCATTTGTTAGATGTTACTCTTTAGTAGGTTTTCATAATTAAGTGTGCGGAGGACAATGTATTCACCTTCTAAAATACTCCTTATCCCTTGTCATGTCCAGCTGAAAGGCTATAGGTTCCCCTTCCTCCAAAGTCTGTGGTTCCGGCAGCACTATCACGGTCTGTTTCCAGTGAGTGGGCAGACTGAAAGGTCCAGTGCCCAGGATCACTCGACCCGCCTCACGGTCTGAAGACAGGCTCGGGAAGAAGCAATCGAACCAAACTGCAATGCCTTGGTAGCTCGTGTTGCGTTTTGCACCTGAATTTTTTTTTGAACCTTTTTAAAATACATACATATAAGGTAAATCTATACATATATACATACATAAATACATAAGGTAGAAACAATGAGATTAGAGTAACTAGAACTAGAGATTCTGCTGAACACGCTCGATAACCTAGCGACTTTAGGCTGACGTATCTACATTGTGTTTGCATTTCTTATAGTATGTGTGGTTTAATGTTTAAAGTACATTTCAGTGTAGTGATAGTCTGCCGAACGCAATTTACATCAAACTTCGGGTGCTTTGCGCGTTTGTGTAGAATGGCCATCGACATCACCTCAACCAAAACCAAAATTTCTTGCTCAGCACCTCGAAATGTATCAAATTACAAACCAAAAACATATTTTGTGATATACGAGTCCACTAAAAATGAACCAAACTACAAACCAAAAACATGTTGTATGCTATAGGAGTCCACATCACTCGGCTTATCCTCCTTCAGATTGATCCAGCTCATAGCCACCTCGATGCCCAATAGCTCCTCAGGATTCACGGTTTGGATCTGAGGCTTGTTGCATTTGCTTTTGCGCAGGTGGGCAGCGAAACTGCGCATTGACACACCGTGCACATTGTTCCATCGCTTATAGAATGACGGCACGCTAGATGGGGACATGTGAAAAGTTCTTCTCATAAAGACTAGAAAACAGATAATTAGATATTGGGCTGGGAAACTGAGATATCTCATGGGGATGACATGAGCGCAAATGCGGGAATAATTTTCCAATGTTCTCATTGTATGGTAGAACTCAACTTCCACCAACAAAGGAATGAAAATAAATAAAAACCGGTCAAGTGCGAGTCGGACTCGCGCACCAAGGGTTCCGTACACTGACAGCACCCTATTATATTAATTTCAAATTCATACCTCCATGCGTTTCTGAGAAAAAGTCTTAACAGACGGTGAGACAGACAGACAGACAGACAGACATAAATTTACAGTTTTCGGATTTTTACCTTTACTTGTTCTATAAGACCTTCCTTCATTCCAAATTTCATGACCCTAGACCAACAGGAAGTACCCTATAGGTTTCGATTCCCTTGTGAGTTCCACGCGAGTCCATACAAATTCAGCAAAATCATGAAATAATATCGCGGTATCTTTTGATTGCGTCGACCTAGAAGTTTAAATTTTTTACAGCTCCAACGGACCATAGACTTGAGTAATCGATATTATTTAAAAACATTATACTTCCACGCGTTTCTGAGAAAAGGGGTCGTGACAGACGGACAGACAGACGGACAACAAAGTGATCCTATAAGGGTTCCTTTTTTACTTTTAAGGTACGGAACCCTAAAAAGGCATGGCAGAAAAATACAGCCATCATCCTATATTTAAAAGATTAAAGTTTAGAAACTCTCACCTACATGGAGCCACATAGATGACTGCACTGTCAGGGAACATCTCCCCATCCTCCTTGAGAAACTTGTCTCTTGCAACCATCACTGAGTCCAGCATACCTTCATGCAGGAGATAGAAGCCCATCCACTCCGATACTATTGCGTCTACTTTTGTATTGTCCGGTAATATTACATCCTCAACTCGACTGTGGATTACCTGCAGCGTGAAATTAAATTATAATGTCATTACATATTTATGTCTGCATTGGTACATAAAATAGGCATTTATATACTAATTCTGTAGTACATATTTTTGTGATTATCAGATTTTTACATCAATGAAATCGAAATTTACAGAATAGCAATCATGAATTAATTTTACTTTTACTTTAATTTTCAGTATATAGATAGATAGATAGATATATAGATTAACGTTTATTCCATCAAAGCAGCACACACACAAATTAAAAGTGATACGGAGGTGCAACTATAAAATAACTTAAATGATAGCAAAGTAATAAAAACAAAAACTCTAAAAAAAGATTATTACTAAAACAATAAAACAAAAAGAAGAATATAGGTAGGTATGTAGGCGCGCTGCATTGACGCGAAAAGGTCAAAGCTCAGTGTTTATTGCTCATTAAGAGCAGCACTGGTTTTCAGCCCTCACCTAGGAGACGCGGAGACTCAGCGGGTACATCCGAATGTGAATGTGAATGAAAAGAATAATAATAATATCAAGTATATCATGTATATGTCGTAGTTAGTTGGTTAAATCAGACACTTGACTAACACCCTAGACCGTTGATTAAAGACCGACGTTTAACCAACTTGCTAAAGTTCCGTGACACAAGTGAGAAAACGAAACGTTTAACGAGTTGTCTAAACGTTTCTAGGCAACAAGACATACAATATAAATACACTTAAGTACAAATAAAAATATATTTTTGTGTACTTAACTTTATGTTTTAAGTATTTTTTGTTATTCTTACATGTTCAACCTAACACGAAGGACCTTACTTCATAGAATCATTTCTATAGTAAGTTCTTCCCGAGATCTTCACAACATGTGAGACCGGTCAAGTCACGTTGATGAGGCGTGGCGCGGTGCCCTGAGCGTGAGGCGGGCGGAGACCGTCGGTCTTCAGCCATCGATGATCGTTCGCCCTCACTTCATGGGGAGGGAGTGGGGTGCTGTCGCTTTCTGAGTTTCCTGCCTGAAGGACCCATCCATTGTTTGCATCTGTCGGCTAGTCTTTTCTGGTTTACCAGAGACATGTTGGCTTTTGCCTAACTGCAGTGATCTAGAGGGACCCTTCCCCGGGGACCAAGTGCGTTCGCGGGTTGCGGATTGCGTAATAGCCTGCTTCAAATGGAAGGAGGTTAACTGTGAATAAAGGTACTATCCCAAGTAATGCTATGAATAAGCAGTCGCGGACGAGGGGGCGACCCATCTGATCTTCTTAAAAGAAATGACGATTGGTGCAATTTTTTTCGATGCGGACACTTAAATTACACGCGGAAGGCAGCCCATCTGACCTCCATCAGAGGTATGACGATTGGCGATGATAGTTAGTGGTGTATGGGAACGTGGCCACCCCAAAAATAATCATGCCCTGTGGGTGGTACGTGCGCAGTGCCCACAGTAGCGGACCGGCGCGCGGCGATGGGGGAGGCGATCACAAGTTTCTTCCTGTTGACAGGTTCTGGATAACGTTTAGGCGTTGTTAATGTATTACAACATTGACTGCGGCTTAAGTTTTGCAAACCCCGACGAGGTGAGCAACTATGGATGCACAAATTTCAAGTCTACTACCCCAGGAGGGTACCGGTGATTTAAAAGTCGGAGAATCCGTCCCTGCAGTGGGGGAGGGGGGCGGTTCGCATAGCGGATTGGACCTTCCCCTGCAGGCTAAAGGAAAGTGAAAGTTAAGCGTCAGGAGACATATGACAGTCAGACGACGGAACAGCGTCAATCAAAGCGCCACCGCGGCCCGGAGCAGGCCGAGGGTCCACGTAGCTCTGCTAAAGAGCACAGTGGGCTAGCGGTTGCTTTGTGCCGTAAGGATGGCCTGACAATAGACGAATCTCTGTCTTCTGCGGTTAGGAAAATGCTGCAGAACATGGTTGAGAACGCTATGGAAGCCGGGGTTGACTTCAGGATGACTAAGTTTGCTGCATCGGGATCGGGGTCAGAAGAGTTCTTCCTTGTGACACCAATGACCGAGGAGGCAAGAGATTGGCTTCTTGGGGCGAACTTCGGTGACCTAGACGGTGTAGACATCATAACAAAGAAGCTACATAAGTCTCGGGTAGCAGTGTGGCTTCCAGGAAAAGAAGACGATCTTCCGATGGATCCTCTAAAGCTGATAAAATATCAGAACACGGATAGGGTTGACCTGGGCATACAGGACTGAGCGCTCATCAGCAGGCAGAACATGCCTTTGGGTACCCGTCTGCTGATGGGTGTGCCGTCTGAGTATGCCGAATCATGGAGCACAAACCTGTTTTGTTTGTGCTTCCAGATGACGCAAGTCCAGGCCAGGCTTATCCGTCGGCGACTAAGGCTGAACCACTGAAGCCTGCCTCTTCGGTAAACACACATTGTGTGTGTGGATCGCGGAGGGAGGCTCCCACTAGAGGGGAGGAAGAGAAGGCTGGAAACGAGAAGGGGCCGGGTGAGGTCAGTCTGATGTCGACACACGGCACTCAGACTGACTTCAATCTAACCATGGAGCATGAGCCTTCTAATCCAGACCAAAACAAGATATAGAACACTACACAAAAACACAAACTTTTTAAAATGACAGACACACTTATCACACGAACACACTAACACACACAAATTAGTATCTGTCAATTGAACATACACCATTGCAAAGATACAATGGTTGAACTATGCCAAACCATAGTGGGCGACAAGATAGCCATAGCCCTGCTATAAGAGCCATACATGTCGACGACAAAAAGCGTCACGGGGCTGGGCTGTCTGGGTGGCGAACTCTATTATGACCATTCAGGTGAGCTGGCTGCCCGGACATGTATTTTTGTCAACAATAAAATCAAAGCACTAGGCTGTATTTCTGGTACATGTTTCAGAGATCTGGTCGCTGTAGAACTTAATTTGATGGAAGGTGGGGGGGGGGGGGGAAGCAATAAGGTCGCGCTCATATCTAGCTACATGCCAAGCTAGGCAGATTTCGTGCCGCCCCTGCGAGAGGTAGAAGACATTGTAGAGAACTATGAAGGTAAAGACGTTCCATTCGTGTTGTGCTGCGAGGCAGACTTCGTGCCGCCCCTGCGAGAGTTAGAAGACATTGTAGAGAACTATGAAGGTAAGGACGTTTCATTCGTGTTGTGCTGTGATGCTAACTCCCATAATGAGGTGTGGGGTGGTGCCGATACTATCAAGAAAGGAGAAGAATTATTAGAATTTATCACAAGTAATAATCTTGATATAAAGAATGTAGGCAATGAACTACTCTTTATAACAAGAACTCGCAGAGAGATCTTCGATATAACACTAACATCGGGTGACATAGGCAAAAGCGTTAAGAATTGGAGAGTAGATGAGGAGGATACTCTGTCTGATCATAGGCGTATAACCTTCCAACTAGACTATCACTTTGAGATACTTAAAATAAGAAATCCTCGGAAGACGGACTGGAGTATATTCTGCGACATCATGGGCAAATGGACTCCAGCCCGACAAACATTTGGAACTAGAGAAGATTTAGAAGAGGGGGCGAATGAATTAGGAAAAACATTAATGTATGCATACCAACAGGCCTGCCCCCTTAGAAGAATTCCAGAAGGAAAAGGTCAACTATGGTGGAACAAAATCCTGAAGAAGCAGAGAAAAAGAACTCGGAGAGCTATGAGGCTAGCCCTTTAAAAGGACGATGAAGATAGCTGGGATGAGTATAGAAGGGTCAGGAATGAATATAGCAAAACAAGACATAGAGAAAGTAGGAAAAGCTGGCGCCTGTACTGCGAAGAGATGAGCACATATTCAGATGCAGCTCGGCTGGTGAAACTACCGGGAAGCGACAAAACATGCCAACTAGGAAGTTTGAAAATAGATGGAAAACGTATATCTGAACCTCAAACAGTGTTGAAAATCATGTTGGGGACACACTTCCCGGGCTGCAAATAATATAAAGAGAGCAACATATCGGATCCTCAGGAAACATGGAAGGATCCACCAGATATAATAAAAGAAAAAAACTTAGAATGGGCCATAAATTCATTTGCACCATTCAAATCTGCGGGGCCTGATGGCATTTTTCTTTGTGGCTCTACAAAAGGCCTGCAGATTTATTAGCAATCATCTAGCAGAACTTTTTAGGAGTAGCAAAGCACTTTAATATATCACTCCTAATTGAAGGAGAGTAAAAGCAGCTTTCATACCAAAACCAGGAAAGAAATCTTACCAGGAACCTAAGTCGTTCCGGTGTACAAGTCTTTCCTCCTTTGTATTGAAATCACTAGAGTAAATAGTGGACAGACACTTAAGAATAAAACTCAATGAAAGTGCCTCTCCCCTACATAGCAATCAGCATGCATATATGGAAGGGAAATCAACAGAAACAGCCCTACAAAACTTAAAAATAAAAGTGGAAAGAGCACTAGAAAACAAAGAGTTTGCCCTGGGATGTTTCTTTGGTGTAGAAGGAGCTTTCGACAGCAAAATGGATGGTAGCCATGCTCAAAAACAGGGTGATCACTGCATATCTTGCTGGGACTAGCTACTCAATCGGAGCAAATAGAGGATTCCCACAAGGTGGATGCTTATTTCCACTGATGTGGTGTCTTCTTAAAGACTCCCTTATAACTCGCGTTGCCAACATGAACATATACCTACAGGTATATTCAGATGATGGGGCTATTGTTATAATAGGAAAAGTGCTAAATACGATACGAGATATTATGAAGAACTCAATAGGGAAGGTCTTATGGTGGTGTCAAAAAAAAGACCTTGACCTAAACCCGGATGTAGGGGGTTGGGGGGTTCACTGCCGGAGATAAAGTCCAAAAAGGAGAAAAAATGTGTATATTGCAACTGTAGCGTACACGATACAAAAAAATAACGTATATTAAAACGCCATGGATGCGGGGTCACTCTCACGCGCCTGCTCTGCGACTGACTGGACCGGGCACTTGGCCGGCGTGCGCGCTGAGAGCTTCAGCAAACAACGTTGTGCTCTCTCAGCCTCCAAGAACTTAGATTTAGTGGCTCCTCCCCACACACAAATACAATAATTTATTACAGATTCAACCAATGATGTGTATATCTGAGTAAGTAGTGGTATCGGTAAAATGGGTCTCAGTTTTTTAAAAATCCATATTAATTTTCTAATGCGGCTATTTACTAAATCAATTTCGCCATGCCACGACAGTCTATGATCTATTACAATGCCTGGATACTTTGCAGACGTTACTTTGTTTATACAGGGACAGGAACATGGTACATTTTTTGCATTACTGCATGTGTGTATTTTGATTCTAAAATCTGCATGTGTGTATTTTGATTCTAAAATCTGCATCTGGTTGTGTCCGTTCATAGATAATTGGTCTTCCGAGTGTTCAGTGTAAGTAGGTTTTCCGACAGCCATGCTGCAGTTTTTGATTGTTGCCACCCCGCTTTTTTAGACATTTCCTGCCATGTTTTACCCGTGAAGGCTATCGCAGTATCATCTGCATAAGATACCGATTGAGCATCACTGACATTCATTTCACACAGGTCGTTAATGTATATTAAGAACAAAGTGGGCCCCAAAATACTGCCTTGCGGCACACCGTACGTAACACTGACATCGTCACTGAAATGTTCGCCAATCTTAACACGTTGTTTACGGTCTCTTATGTAGTTTGAACAGAGCAAGCGGGATATTTCTGATACCAATATTTTCCAGTTTACGTAGAAGGATGGCGCTATCCCCATCTATTTTCTATAAACGGTATCGAATGCCTTTTTTAAGTCTAGAAAAATTTTTAGGCATTTGTTACCATGATCTAGTTGTTTGACTTTAAAGGAACTTAGTGCTGTGACAGCATCTTCTGTTGACCTACGCCTCCTGAAACCATATTGGTTGTCTGACAGCAGTTCGAACTTCTCCAAGTACTCAAGAAGCCTAATGTTTATTAGTTTTTCTAAAATTTTGGAAATAATTGGGAGGCCTGTAATTATTTACGTCGCATTTGTCCCCAGCCTTCCAAACCGGGGTCACAATAGCTTGTTTGAGGGGCGATGGGAAGATTCCCTTAGTGAAACAGAGGTTTGCTAGGTGGCAGATGATGGGTGCCAGAACTTTTTTGGCAGATTTAACAAAATTTGATGTAATATTGTTATGGCCTGGCGCGCTGTTTGCCTTCAGATTCGTGATGATTTCCTCAATTTCTTCTATGTCAGTGTCAAACAGTGCAAATGATTGTAAGTGCGTATTTTGTATGTGAGCACTAGAGAAATTTACTGAATTTTGGTTCAGTTTAATATTTTCAGCTAGAGATTTACCTTCCTTAGGACAGGATTTAAAATCAAGTAATTTAGAGTTATCTTCCTTTTTTTACTTATATTTGTTATATTGCTCCAGAAGTCTTTAGTGTTTTTAGAATTTCTTATTAGATCTTTGTCATAGTTACGATTTAGGTTTTTGATTAATTTATTACAGAAATTCCGATATCTTTTATATGAAATTTTATTTATCTCATCATGAGGGTTTTTGCGCAATTTCTTTTGCAGTTTGTTGCCTAATGCATCTCAGTGCGCCAGGTTAGTCTTGTGTCGGTCATGTACGAAGAACGAATAGGAAACGTTACTGTGCAATGAACGAAAAGAAACGTTTCCTTACGCTAATCGGACATTCGGTCTATTAGGACTATTAGGACATCGCTCCGAGAGAGCGGCGGTGGCGGGCGGCAGGCATTGAGCCATGCCGACTCGCTCTCGCACACACAGACACGGCATTGACATCTTGACTAGAATGACAGTCCTAAGCCTGTTTAAGTATGAAGGGAAATCAAATATTATTTAACTTTTTATTTCTGCTATGCAAACAGACACATAGAATTGTATAAATATGTTAATATTATCAGAGTATAATATTCCTCAAGTTTCTGCTCTGCACGAAAAGAAAGGTTAACCTAATAGCTCCATTTTTTATTCGATCCTACGTCATACATAATAGTACAACATAATAAAGCTGTTAGATCTTACTCGTACACTGACTGAAATGTCCTAGTACGGAGCGCTCTCTGATGACCGAGCAGGCATATTTTTTATTCTTAAGATACAACGTCCTAATAGTACTAATAGTACGATGACTGAAATGTACTAGTACGGAGCGCTCTCTGATGACCGAGCAGGCACAAGACTACGCCAGGTGTGATCCAGGGTTTTATTGTACGGCTACTCTTAGGAATATTAACAATTTTCGTACTCTCTATCAGGGATTCAGAGATATTTTGAATCAATGAACTTAGTAACCAGTTCGGATCATCATTTATAAGTAGTTCATTTGTATTCTTACTCATTAGAGTTTCGAGGGCTTTAGTATAATCAGTTTCAGATCTCGTTTTACGGATTTTTCGACTCTGTATTGCACATGATGTACTCAGTAGAATCATTAAGTGATGAGTGATAGTAGTGTTTAGTATAAATATACTAGCAGATACTCTTCCCTGTGGAAGTTTTAGCATAAAATGGTATAGACAACTGTTTTCTCTAGTAGGTATTGCATGACCCGGAAATATGCTATGTGATGCTAGCATATTCAGATAATTAAAACGGTTTTTTTTCTAGTAGAATTGTTCTGTCTTTTTGAATAAGGTTTATATTTATATCCCCTACCACTGATATTGATGCGTTTGATTTTAATTTTTCTAAGTGTACGTTAAGTGAGTCAATAAATCCATCTGCGCAAGTATTTTCAGGAGGCCGATAAATACCTAAGATAATTTTTGGAGACGTCTCTATTTGCAAGCAAGATGCATCAACGAGTATAATCTCTTCGACTTTTGCTGTGATAGTGTTATTGATGTAAGCCACTACGCCATCATTTTGATTAACATGGTGGGTCGTTGCAAATGCAGAGTAGTTTTCCAAGTATTGGAATTGTTTATTTGAGTTTAGCCAACATTCTGTCAATATTATGATATCTGGATAAAATTTTAGCTGAGCCAGGGTAATACATAGGTCATCAATATTACTGTTTACGCTCCTGATATTTTGCGAGATGATAGTTAGTTTTTTTTTATCATTTATGTATTTTGAGAGGTCCTGAATATCACATTTCATAGAGCAAGCGACATCTGTGGTGTCAACATCATCATCAAGGGAAACAGCAGAAAACAAATCGAGACGGTAGTAATTTATTCTGACAGTCAGGCAGCTTTAAAGGCGCTTAGGCAACCAATGAATAAATCTGCACTAGTCAAAGAGTGTAAGGCCAGTCTTAACTCTTTGGGAAGAACATCAGAAATAATTATTGCATGGGTCCAAGAGTGTAAGGCCAGTCTTAACTCTTTGGGAAGAACATCAGAAATAATTATTGCATGGGTCCCCGGCCATGAAGGGATTCACGGTAACGAAAAAGCAGATGAGCTGGCAAGAAACGGCGCTGATGAGTGCTTTATTGGACCAGAACCAAGATTACCTATATCAGCGACTGTCACAAAGAACATCTTCAACATGATAGCTACGCGAGATGCAAACCAAGAATGGAAGAACACCAAAGACTGTAGGCAGCCTAAGATGTTTATCTTAAGGAAAGACCCCAAAAAGGCTAAGTATTTTCTTAATCCTTGTAGGGAAACATAGCAATACTGGTAGGTGTGGTGACAGGTCACTGCAAACTAAATAGACACCTATCATTATTAAGGCTCGAACAGACCTATCATGCCCTCACTGTGGCTTGGAGGAAAGTAGTCAGCACTTCTTGTGAGAATGTGTAATGAATTCAAACATAAGATACAAGCATATTATAGTAGTTTATGGGACTGATACATAATGGAGGGCATTAAAATTAGAGAGTGGGTATATGAAACAAGCCGAAGAAGGCGAGTTTCATAATAATAACACTCGAGAGTTTTAAAGTCTAATTATGTACAGTTACATACACTAGTTTATCTACATATCATAAGCTCACTTTGATGTGTTCAGGAACCACATGTTTGACCGGCATTGTGGCATTGATCATTGCTCTGCACTTGTTTAGCTTTTTCAGTACTACCAACTTTACAGACAAACTAGGGGCGGCACACAGGCGGGTGTCAGCATTAGAAAATTTGAATGTGGTCATAATGTATCAATATTCAGATAAGAAATGAGTTTTACCAAGTAGTATACCATTATGCTAGTCGTAATGTGCAGTTTTTGGACGCAGTAAATAGGGTTTATGATATGTGTGTAGATAAAATCATTAAAATACTATAATTTAATGCCAAAAATTGCGGATTCAAACTGCCAGTTTACAGTTTGGTGCAAAAATGGAGCTACACTGGAAGTAACGTAATAGCTGTTGTTGGTAAAGGACAGAGCTATGCTTCGCTCTCTTTCCCATTTTTTCGCAAAGAAAAGGTAAGGGAGTCTGAGGCTAGACTTTAGAAAACGGGCGGTTTGCTAGGGCTTTCGTGATTTTTTGGTAGTCAGCTTGGGTCATTTTAAACATTGTCTAAAAGTTTCAGGTGTCGGAACTCAATAGTTTTCTAGATATGATTTTTTGAAAATACTTTCATTAGGTACTGGACTTGCAATACTCAGAACACTTACATTTCGGTGGTAGAATCTGTGTTACGACTCATGTCCGGTGACGGAAAGTGGAACTTAATATAATAATCTCACTGAGCGGCATATGACATGACGACTGTGGCGCCGCGACTATCGGAGTGGTGGCATGGACTTATAAACGTGCCTGACTTTCTTTTTTTTGCGTTTCGGCGGTAAATCTGTGAACGCAACTAATTTTTCTATGTTGTTTTGTTCTTGCTATGCTAGAAGTGTGTAATAATGCATTGATGTACTGTTATTTTTTTAAACGTTTGAAAATCATCTGATGCATCTGCTCTCTGAGGAGTGCTGAAGTTTTTCAACTTTGAGAGGCTGCGAGGTGGGCAATTTAGTATTTTTTATAGAAAATCTGAATCAGGACACCCCACTTCCTAGGCAATCTTGAGGCTACGCTCTAGAGTGTTTTTTATGAGCAGGAGCCAAGGCAATTTCGAAATAATAATGTGGAAATAGTATCTATAACAAATTACTGATTATCAGGTTATGGTTAGGTTAGGTGGCAATGCTCCATTGCTCCTCTTACCCCCATTATCCTAAATTAAGGCTGCTAGATTTAATAAAAATATGCATAACATTCTATTTATTTAAGATGAATGTGAGACCAAGGAGGCCTGTATTGCATTTGCAGAGGGGAGAGACCTAATTGAAAAGCAAACATTTTGTCCAAAACACCGTTCCCTTATGCGAATCGATGCTGAAGGCTCAGTGGGCAAATTTCGTTTCCACAAGAAAAATTGCAAATATACCAAAATCTCTAGATCTCATAACAAAGATGATGAAGTCGAAAATGTAAAATTTTCCCTCCCAGTGATATTTCATATCACGCTATGTTATGCTCAGGACATGGAATATTACTGGGCCAGGAAGATATAAAGATGAAGCGGCACTCTCTGAGGCCACAATTTGGGACTGGTATAACTACAGCCGGGAAACAATAGTTGCCAATGAATTTTCCACCAAATATATCAAGAACTAATTGGTGGACCCGGCAGAGTTGTAAAAATATAACCGTGGCAGACAAGTGGAAGGCCATTGGGTGCTGGGAATGGAATGGTAGATGATTATACGAATGAAATTAGACTAGAAGTGTGTCCCAATAATGTGAGGTCAGCGGGGGTTTTAATACCCATAATAAAAAACATGTTAAAGCAGGAACAACAATTCATACCGGTTGCTAAAGAGCATACGATTCCCTGCTGGCCCTTGGCTATGTACATAAAAAAGTTAATCACTCTGAGGAGTTTGTAGCAGATAATGGGGGACAGACCCAGAAAATTTAAAGCCAATGTTGCTACTTAAAAAAATGTTTCCATAAGGTAAATTATAAGGAAACTTTGAGGACTGGCTGATGGAGGAACACCAATGGAGGCATAGATGCAGAAAGAATAACATAGACCCATTTGTAACTTTAATGTCTGCCATCGAAAATATATATAAAGTTTAAATATCTCTTCATTTTATCCCAAATCATCGAAAATTACAAGATAACATTATCCTTTGTTTGTGAGATTGCCAGGAGGATTATCAATTAAAACGTCATGACCCAAAAGCCCATGATGATAGTTTAAGGTAAGTTCAATAAACATTACAAAAAAAGAAGCATATACTTACAAATAAAAAAACTTAGAAGAAGCAAGTCCGGAATGGATCGGAGCGGAGCATATGCAAATAAAAGCCAAATTTGGCTAGAGTAAGATATTGTGGCTAAATTTCAATTGGGTTATAGGTTAGGTTAGAATGTAGAAGAAGCAACTCCGGAGCGTAGTGGAGGATAGCATATGCAAAGAAAAGCCAAATTTGGCTAGAAAAGGTTCTTGTGGCTAAATAATTGGGTTATAGGTTAGGTTAGAACGTAGAAGAAGCAACTCCAGAGTGTAGCTGTAGCGGAGCAGAGCGTATATAAATAAAAGCCAAATTTGGCTAGAGTACCTACCTAATAATAACTAATAATAACAATAACCTTTAATGTGGCTAAAAATGGGCTAAATTCCTCGTTCCCCACCCTAATACTCCCTCATCCCCACCGTCCCAAATGTAAGAAATTGGCGTTTTGAAAAAAAAAAATAACTCGAAAACTTATGATTTCCAACACTTCGCGTTTTTTGATATTGTCTCTAAATGCACCTATAATACATAGGAAAAATCAGCAAAATCATCTGAAACCGCCCGCTTTCTAAAGTGCTTCCTAAATGTGATTGATGCGGATATTATCATATTACATTCAAGGGACTAGGATTGTGGTAATAAAGTATTTTCTGTACATGAAAGCAACTTGGTAGATGTAAGCAACTTGCAAATTTTGAATAAACACACCTCTATCACATCCTGGAAGTTATTTTCTTTTACAACCTCTTCAGCCAGATTTGCGAGATTGCTAGCTTCTACAGCATAGACCTTCTTAGCGCCAGCTTGAGCACAGAACACGGACAGAATGCCAGTGCCGCAACCAACATCCATTACAACCTTATCCTTGAAATAGGATTTGTTGTTGAGTATGGCTTTCTTGTAAGCTTGGGTTCTTGGGTCATCTTCAATCATTAGTCTGTGAATCTAGAAGCATAAAATAAATGTGAAATCCCACAGATTGGTGGTGTTTTTAATACGTTTCCTATAGCTAAGGTGAACTTTGTATGTAGGTATTTATAGAGAAAGAAAATAACCTCCAAATCTTCGTAACTTGTGAAATAATCTGTCTGTATCTGTTCAACTTCCATGTTGAAGGTGTTTTGCAAAATAAACTTATCCAGGACCTGTGTATTTCAAATATTTTGATGTAAAGTTTGTTAGCGATAGAGAGTATTAGAGAGATCAACTGATCAACAACAATAAACAAACATAACCCGAAATTGTTTTTTTTTTAATATATGGTATTGTCCGGCTTAAACTTTTATGCCAACGCAGCCAACATCAGATCATTATTTTTATAAAATAAGGATACGAAAAATAATAAAAGGAAGGGGAACGGAATTTGGCTAATAAAATCCTTTCAAATATTTATAAAACAGTTAATAGTAATTTATGTGACTGATACATAATGGAGGGCATTAAAACTCAAGAGTGGGATGAGTTTTTACCAAGTAGTTAGTAAAGCATTCAATCGTAACGTGCGGTTTTTGGACGCAGTAAAGAGGCTTTATGATATACCTCGCGCCACGAAATAAGAGCGCTTTGCGACGTTGCTTGGCGGGAATTACTGCGCATATGTACAGGAAATGAAAAGTGACTACTGCTCAATTAAGGCCATCGCTCATAACGTGGGGCGCGACATATACGTGTGAGGATAAATTTTATAGTGTCATATTTTTTTATTTTTTTTTAATTCTTTTTCAAGACATTGCGATACATTTATAGATATTTACATCAAAATTAAACAACACATCATAGCATAGAAAGCTTACAAATCGCGTATAGATATAGTGAGAGTACTGAGATTGCACAATGCAATGACAATATCAATCAAGCTGTGTCGGTGTACTTTGAACGGTTCGTGGTACGAGTGTCGCAACGACTGCCACGATACTTTCACACAAACACAGCCCATAGGTACACAGATACTTACTAAATTCCTTACCAAACAGAGGGGAAACGCTATATCCGTAGTTCCCAAACTTGGACATGTTTCCCGTTCAGCACAAGAAGAAACAAAGTCTTTCTTGAAAGCAATCCATTGTTCAACAACTAAACTAATATCACTAAAACCGACCGAAAAAAAGGTCTACTAAGTATTTATGTATTTACCAGTCTAGTAGAAGTTAGCTTGAGTGATGAAAAAAGTTGCTTTTTGGTCGAGATACATATTTAAGGTCTACTTCACTGATTTATATTTAATTCGATTAAAGCTTATCATTTTGTTCGCATTACGCTTCCATCACGCACGGCCCGCGCTTACTTCGAAACAATCAAATTGGAAAGTAAACAATTTGGTTGTATTGTAATTGGAGATTGACGAGAAGTTGATTGCTTTATCGAATCGTGGGGTAAATCTCATGTAAACGTTTTAAACTATTTCCAAATAAACTTTCCACTGGCACTTGGCACCGGTACAGACACAAATTTTAATACCACTATTTTTAATATAATTTCTTCAAATATTCGCTATTGTAAAACCCAAGTAACATAAACACACGAAAGATTTCGCACTGAAACTCAACTGCCCTCCAAAAATACACCCGCGCTGGTGAGCGCTGCGCGGTAAATAGGCTTCATTCCTGTAACCCCTCCCCCCCCGCCCCGCCCCCGCCCCGCTCCACCCGCATATATGAACTACTTAGTTATATGTATAGGATAGGTCTTTCCACGAGCTCCATCATCATCACGTACCAGGAAACAATACCACATACTAATTGTTTTAATCACGTAATGAGAAATTTTAAAATTCAAGGAATTTTGCGATGAACCTCGAAACTCGTTTAATTGTTATGAATACCGTGTTAATTTTGGTGTCTATATAGTTCAGTTCAGATTCAAAATATATTTAATATTAATTTAGTATATGGAATTAGACCATTAACTATGTTTTCCACTAATGTAACTTTTATATATCTGTGTGTTTTATATACATATATTATATAACAATGATAAATTATGAACTACCTCATAAAATGTGGGAGTTCTTCGATGAACCTTGTTTAAAAGGAAGTGGTCGAATATGCTTTCTATTCTATTCTTTTCCAACAATGAACATAAAAGTTTGTCGCCTGGGTTTTAAGTGAATGCCATTAATTACAATATTGGGCCTTTAGTAAACCCAAGAAGTTATTTGACAAGTTGTATATTGATTTATTTATTTTATTTAGGTCTCCTAACAATCTATGCACCAATTAGATATTTGCTTATTCTATGATACAGGGTTGCTGAGTACATAAATTAATTACAAGTACACACCACTTGCTGTATGCAGTGACACCTGGGTCTTCATCCGGCCCCAAGTAATAAAACTTAAAATAAATAGTACATTACTTCAGAGGGAAGAAAGTGACAGTTCCATACCGAGATTATGGCATTTGCGCCACGAGCTTGCGAGGGGCGCAAACCATTTGAGGTATGGAACTGTACTTTATCCTGAGGTATGTATAGTGCTTTTTATTACACCTACGAGGAAAATTATAGACATAAATGCATAGAAATGTTTATATTTAGTTAAAAGTACAATTATTAAAAGTGCAGCTATTATAAGATGTTACATTTTGTCCGGGTATCTTGATATTTTGAGACATGTTTACATCTTGGGTTGTTAGTTGAAGGCTTGAAGAAGGCTGCGGTGATGAGCTACGAGGAACCACTGGTAAGGGCATTAGTGTCGCGCTTGTACTCGGCTGAGGCTGAAGCGATGATGAAGCTGGATTATTAGTGAAAGCTATTGATTCTGTTATTTGTTCGTTGATCCGTTTTTTATTTCCTATTGAGTTCTCTATATAGCCTTCGGCGACTGTGCTCGATTTCCATCCACCGTGCCGCTTGATCGTGGTTAAATCAGCTCCCGAGTCAGCTAGTAATGTGGCAGAAGTCCTGCGGAAGCAGTGTCCGGTGTATTCTTCTGGTTTAGGCAAATTTAAAAACGTAGCGATTATTTTCGGGATTTGACTAATTTTATTTTTGCCCATAACTTGTCTTACGCATTGGTTATTTCTGTACTGCAAAAGAAAGCGCTTGGTACTCAAATTATCAGGTCGTAGTTCTCTATATTTCCTTACGATGGTATAAAAATTGTCACCAATGACAAAAGATCTCTTAATTTTTGTTTTAGTGTCTGGTATCTTCACTAGCATAACATTTCCATGAATTTCGAGGTCATCTGTAGATATGTTGGTCAGTTCTTGGCAACGACAGGCACCATTTACGCCTAAAATCAAGACGACCTGTAAAATTATAGACAAGAATTAGGTAAGTATGTATGTACTACGTGAATGCAAAAGGAAATCATAAACAGGTAAAAGCCAGGACTTACCTTCAGTCCCAAGTATT
This sequence comes from Argyresthia goedartella, assembly GCA_949825045.1. Classification (NCBI taxonomy): domain Eukaryota; kingdom Metazoa; phylum Arthropoda; class Insecta; order Lepidoptera; family Argyresthiidae; genus Argyresthia; species Argyresthia goedartella. Next base: position 23,568,098 of record OX463812.1, on the reverse strand, counting down.
GGTCATCAGGGGCGTTTTGTAAGAAATTACCAATTTCTGTTGCAGTCAGCACTCTTGACTTTTTACAGAGTCAGAGTCAGAGTCATTTTTTTATTGAATATAAATAAATAAATTATCTTATTCAACGTCAAAGTTATACTTACTTATAACTACAAGTCAATTTTTTTTATATAAAAAAGAGACTACACCGTTTCGGAAGGTGGGCCTCGGGGTTAAGAAGAAACGGCAAGAAACTCCCCCATACCTTTTTTTTAAAAAAGTGACTTTACAACAGGTACTGGTTTCGGTCTAAGGAAATTCGCCGGCGAGTGATAGACTTGATCCATCGCCCCTCGTCGAATTTCTGTGCGCTGAGATGGTATGGACCATGCAGTTTTGTCATCTAAGTATTCCTTAATACTATAATAGGACTTTCTTATCAGCTCATTTTTAACATAGTTTTTTAACCTCTTTTCAGGAAGGATCAATGATTCCTGTGGTATTTTATTGTAGAAGCGAATACAGTGCCCCATGAATGATGTGCCTACTTTACTTAGTCTAAATAATGGTAGTGCTAACCTATTTTTATTTCTAGTGTTAATTAATAATATATATAATAATAATATAATATGCCTTGGACACAATTTACACACATTGATCTAGCCCCAAACTAGGATTCCCTGTATCTTGGGTACTAGATAACGATACACATACTTATATAGATAAATATTATACTTAGATAGACAAACAACCATGACTAGGGTACAAACATCCGTTCTCGTCAAACAAATATTTGCCCCCACCGGGACTCGAACCCGGGATCCTTGGCTCCGTAGGCAGAGTCACTGCCGACTCGGCCATTCGGGTATGGCTATCACCTACAATTTTAAATAAAGCTATGTTTTTTCTTACATGCATGATATTTTCGTATATATATTGACAGGTAACCGTAAGTATATTAATTTCTTTGAATTTTTCTCTTAATGATTCTCTAGCATCTAATTGATATATCGCCCTGATCGCCCTTTTTTGTAAGAAAAATATCGTATTTATATCTGCTGCTCTCCCCCAGAGCAATATTCCATAAGACATAATACTGTGAAAATAACTAAAGTAAACCAATCTAGCAGTTTCAACATCTGTAAGATATCTGATTTGTCTGACCGCAAAAGCGGCTGAGCTAAGTCTTCGTGCGAGATTAGTTATGTGAGGACCCCATTGAAGTTTCGAATCTATAGTGATTCCGAGAAAGATTGTGTCTTCAACGAGGTCCAATCTTAAGGTTTAAGATATTTATTTCTCAAAAAGAATACAATATTCACTTACTTGAGAAACAACACAAATAAATAATTACACAAATAGATTTCTTCCATCGCGCGAGACATTAAAGTAGGGTAGTCCTTGAAAAATGTAAATATTTATGTTAAGAATGTGGTGACTTTGAGATGTATATTTTTAAAAGTTTTTTATAAATTGGTAGTGATCTCGCCTCTTTTATATCTTTCGGTAGTTTGTTATACAGTCGCGCCCCATCTGCAACTATGCTGTTTTTACCGTAGTTTGTCCTGTGGTGTAGTATAACAATGTTATTTGCTTGTCTAGTCAAACGTTTTCGTAGATCTATCTTTTTTGTGAAAGTAATTTGGGTATGAATGTCTTTTGTAAGGATTTTTCGTATAAGTATGCATGTGTTATATATGTATGTTTGTGATATGTTTAATAATTTTGTTTCTGTATAGATTTTAGTCGTACTTGTTAAGAAATCGTAGCCAAAGAGAGTTTTAATGACTTTATTTTGTGCAATCTGCAGTGGAACCAGGTTTGTTTTCGCCGCTGCACCCCATATCTCTATTAGGTATTCTATGTGGGGTCTTACTAGTGAGTTATAAATGGTATAGCGGACACGTTTTGGTAGGCAACGAGAAATACCACGCAAGGCACCCGATAGAGACGTTAATTTACCTTTTACTTTTTCGATGTGAGGCTTCCATGTTACATGACTATCTATAATTAATCCTAAATATTTTTCTTCATTTGTTTTATCTATTGTTACTTGGTTTATGGTTAGAGATTTATGGACTGGTATTGGTTTGTTTTTAGCAGAAAGAATTAAGTATTTAGTTTTAGACGTATTAATTGTGAGTAAGTTACTCTTAAGCCACTGGTGTAGAGTATCTAGATCTTGCTGAGCTCTGTTTATTATCATGTGGACATCGTTACCGAAGTAAAATAGGCACGTTTCATCTGCGTAGAGAGTGATATCGCCTGTTAAGCCTATATCTTTCATGCTATTTATGTAAATGAGGAACAGAAGCGGTCCCAGGATTGATCCTTGCGGCACACCGAAGGAGACAGTCCTAGGACCGCTTTCGTGCTCATTAATTTTAACCACCTGGCTTCGATCCTTAAGGTATGATTTAAAAATGTCAAAAGCACTGCCTTTAATCCCAATGCCTTCCAGTTTAAGCAGAAGTATATCGTGACTAACGGTATCAAAAGCCTTCTTTAAATCAATAAATATTCCTAGGGCTATGTGTTTTTTATCTATGTTAAGTTTGATTGTTGTTATTAGGTCAACTGCTGCTGATACAGCATTAGATTTAGGACGGAACCCGTATTGTTTGTCGTATAGAAAATTGATTGAAAGAAGGTGATTCTCGAGGCGGTTGTAAAGAATCTTTTCGAATATTTTTGATACTATCGGTAGTACGGAAATTGGTCGGTAGTCATTGGGATCGGCCTTTTTTCCAGATTTGTTTATTGGTCGGACTTTTGCTTTTTTAAGTGAGTCAGGAAATTTACCTTCTAACATACACAGATTGATGCTTCTGCTAAGAGGCTCAGTTATTACGCTTTTTATACATTTGATAGTTTTAGAACTAATGCCGTCTATGCCTGTGCTAGTGTTTGGTTTAAGATTATCGATAATTTTTCTTACTTCAGTACTATTTGTTGGGGTGAAGAGTGTGGTGGTGGTTGCAAACAACTTTTTTGGTATCTGTGGGATATTGTAAGATTGGGTTGTAAGTATGTCATTTGCCAATACTGAACCTATACTAGAGAAGAAAGAATTGAAGTACTCGCATATGTTCTTAGGGTCATTTATGGACCCAGTAGGGGTTTCTAATTTAGTCGGAACAGATTCTGTTTTCATTTTATTGCTGGATAATGTATTTATAAGTTGCCACATTTTTCTCGGACTCCCTTTACAGTTTTGAAATGATTTATAGTAATATTCGTTTTTAGCCCTTTGTATATTTGTAGACACTAAGTTCCTATCACTCAAAAACTTTGCCTTGATTTGCTGATCATCTGGGTTTAGTTTAGTCTGTTGCCAAAGTAAGTTTCTTCTGTTTATTCCTGATATCAGTTCTTTATTAATCCATTCAGTCTTCGGTGGATTTAATACCTTAGTTTTCTTCACTTTGCTCTGTGTCACTGCTTCTAGTATAGTATCTTCAATAGATTTATAGTCTGAGGTTTCTAGTTGAGGTTCGCGTTCTAAGATGTTCAGGTATAGTCTTTTATAGTCAGTTGCTTCGTAGGATACTCGTTCTAATGGTTTGGGTTTATAGTTATGCACCTCAACATATATTTGCTTATGATCGGACAGAGAGGAGTCTATCAGTGCCACATGGAAAGAGTTCTCCTTTAGATTGGTGCAAACATGATCCAGAATTGTCTTAGTAGTGGATGTTTCACGCGTGCAATACTCCCTGGTAATTTTATTAAGTAACTTGTAGCCATTTTCCTTTACTGTATCTTTGTATTCCTTGACAGGTTTATCATTAGTCAATAGGTCATAGTTGAAGTCTCCAAGTATGATTACTCTTTTTCTTTTTGAAAGATAGTCAGAATATGTGTCTAGGAATTCACTGTCGTCTGTTCTCTCTGGTTTATATATCCCTCCAATATGCAGGGAAAACTTCTCAATTTTAATCCACAAATAGTGATTGTCATTTTCAGACTTTTCTTCTAACAATTCATGCTTGAGGTCATTGTGCACGTATATTGACACTCCTCCGCCAATTTTTGTTACTCTGAAGTTGTAATAGTGTTTATAGTTCGGGATTTTTAATCGTTCTGCTTCGTCTTGACTTTTTATCCACGTTTCGACCAAGACTATGACATTTATTTTGTGTAGTGCTTCCAGGACACATCTTAGCTCTTCAATTTTTCCAGGTTTGACTAGGCTTCGTACGTTGGCATAAAGTATCTTCAGTGATTTTTTGTTATAATGTATTTCGGAGTAGTTCTTGGCGATTTCGTAAGTAATGTCGCTCGTAGTGGTATGATCGGGGTTGGTTGTTACTTTTGGTTTTTTGGTAGTAGCTTTGTTATCTTCGGGACACCGTTAACGTATTTTATGGTGAGGTCCTTCTCTCCATTCTCATCAATGCGTTTTCTTAGTTCACTCTGTAGGGCCTTTAAGAATTGTTGTTGTTTTGGGGTTTGGTCTGAGTATATTTTTATGTTTTCTATGTTCAGTTTTTTCTTGAGTATTTTCTTTGCTGTAGGTAGGCTTTCAGTCTGAGACTCAAAGCCTACCTTGATAAGTCGTGGTGTTTTGGCCTCTGTTTTACCCAGGCGGTACAGTTTCACGATCTTTGGAGCTGGCTCATCGACGTAGACACTCTTGATTATTTTTTCGACTTCAGTACGATCGTGCTCCCGTTTATCCTCAGCATTCATCGACGAAGACTCCGACAGTCCTGATATAATAATATTTTTATCTCTTATAATACGTTCCTGTATTTCTGATGTTATGTCAGAGTCGGAAGAGGTCTTATCTGATGAATCGTTTTGACAGGTTGTGTTTTTCTCGGAAACTGGAGCAAGTTTCATTAGCTGGAGATCGTTTTTAATTTCAGACATATTCTTATCCGTGATGCTTTGAGATGATTTCAATTGTGCAATCTCAGTTTTCAATAGCTTATTTTCCGAGACAAGCAGGTCTGTCGTGCATTTTATATCAGCAATCTGAGTATTTATCGATGCTATGTTTTGGTTAATTGACTGGATGCTATCTTTTTGATTCATAGTGAATGTACAGAGCAGTTCTTTCATTTCAGTTTGAAATTTTGAAAATTCTTGAGCTAAGTCATCGTCTGGGTGTTTTCTCTTCCGGAAAGTGACTTGCGAGATATCTTCTAGATTGGTAACGTTTGACAAGTCCGGGACGGATTGTGACCCTGTAGGATATTCATGTGGGGTTTGCAGTAGATTAGGCTTTGTAGGTGATCGCATAGTATTCATTGTTGAAGATATCGCAAGTTAGACTGGACTATTTTGAGTCGTAACAATACCAAGCGCATGCACGTATACCTCGCGTGATCGTTGTTGCCGGGCGGTGCGGGTTAAAGATGACAGTAAAGCGCTTTATGATCGGAACGCGTTCAGTAGTAATAGTTGCGGCGTTGCTTGATACCGGTCAGCTAGTTGTGCTCGGACTCGTCTAGTGCGGTTGTGGCGAAAAGGTCGTAAGCGCCATGCAGAACGCGTCGCTTACGCGTTTTTCTCAGACACTCGTGTTTGCAGTGAATATTACTAGATTTTAGGGTTTATCTGGTTGAGTTCTAATGTTTCACTTTATACAACGTCTTTTTCCAAGAGTACACCCAACACTTTCACCGTGGCACCAAAAACTTCGCGGTAAACATCTGTTTTAACGTTTAGAAATAATTAAAATGTTCGGAACTGTTGACAAAGACTGTTTGCTCGCGCGACGTCCGAAGCAAGTCCTCAGATCCTATTCTAACACTGCTTTCAACCTGTCGTACATTAGGCAAACAAAATTTGATACATTTAGTCTTCTTTGAGTTTAATAACAGGTTGTTTACATTGAACCAACTTAACACATGAGAGAGTGTACTATTTGCGTCGTCTAGAATTTCTTCTTGTCTTTTCACCTTGAAAATAATAGATGTGTCATCAGCAAATAGAACAATCTGAGTCATTTTTTCCACCATATAAGGCAGGTCATTCATGTACACTAAGAAAAGGAACGGACCTAAGATAGAACCCTGGGGTACACCAATATTCATATGGGTTCCAGTGGACTTGCATCTGTTTATATCTACTTTTAGTAATCTTTCCATTAAATAAGATTCCATTAATTTTAACGCATTATCTTTGATACCATAGTGTTGAAGTTTGAGCAAAAGAGTTTGATGGTCCACACAGTCAAAGGCCTTGGAAAGATCACAGAAAATACCAACCGCATCCTGTGATCCTTCCCACGCACTATAAATGTGTTCTACTAGCGCTACTCCGGCGTCTGTTGTTGATCTGCCTTTAGTGAATCCGAACTGTTTTTTGTGGAGTAGCCCAGATGCATTAAAGTGAGAGAGTAGTTGAGTCAATATGACCTTTTCAAACACCTTGCTTAACACTGGCAATACAGATACAGGTCTGAAGTTGGCAGGGTCTTGTTTACTACCGGATTTGAAAAGTGGTATTAATCTGCTCATTTTCATGAGGTCAGGAAAAACTCCGTTTGCTATACAACTATTGAATGTGATTGCCATGTATGGTGCAATCACATCGATTACTGATTTAACCACGTTAACCGACATGCCCCATAAATCTTCAGTCTTTTTCATGCTAAGAAGTTTAAATGTTTTAACTATAGTTATAGAGCCTATTGGCTTGAAGTTAAAGCCATCCTTGTTTTGGGGCACATTTTCAACCAAGTAATCTAAAGACTTTTCAGAAGAGGGTGGTAGTGCTTCTGTTCTTATTATTGGTATGGTACTGAAGAACTTTTCAAATGCGTTAGCAACGTCCTCGTTTGATGAGAGTAATTGGTCGTTAACTTTTAAATTAAAACTAGATTCACTAGACCTAACCTTGCCTGTCTCTTTTTTAATAATGTTCCATGTAGTTTTAATTTTGTCGCCAGAAGCTTTGATTTTATTGTTAAGATGTAGGCACTTGGCTTTGTGGCAGTCTTTCCTAAAATTTTTAGAATAATTTTTAACAAAGACGTTAAACTCAGGACTGTGATCATAGGATTTTTGCTCATACAATTCATATAGTCTGGACCTGCTCTGTCTTAAATCCTCTGTTGCCCATTCAGAGAATTTTGATTTGTTGTCCGGTCTCACTTTTGTCAGATTGAAAACCCTTTCAAATTCCGCAGATACAGTATTGAAGAAGCTGGAATATAATGTGTTCGGATCTTTACAGTAAGGTGTTAACGGTAGACTTGACACTAGTCCACTACGAAATTTTTCCATTTTCTTCAAAGTTACTGGTCTACACAATACTTTAACGGGCTTTATAGCATTACTTTCTTCAAATACTACAATCTGAACAGTGTGGTCTGAACTTAATGCCTTAACTATTTGTTTATCGTGAATACTACATTCACAGAATACGTTATCTAGACAAGTAGCGGAGGTAGCCGTTATTCGTGTAGGCTCCAGAAAGACATTGCACATATTGTAAGACTTAAATACTGCTAGGATCCTAGTGCGAATAGAGCGGTTTGCGGTGTCTAGTAAATCTTCTTTAAAGTCGCCGCAAACTATGACGCGTTTGGACTTGTTTCTGGATGCAAGTTGAAGAACTTGTTCCATCACTGATTCAAAGACTTCAAAATCTCCTTCGCCCCGCCTGTACACACTAACAATAGTATATTTTTCCATCTCAACACACGAGACTTCAGCATTCATTTCGCTAGAAAGACTAACAATATCCTTTCGTTCTTTACACTTAAAACCATCTTTTACTAAAATTAAGGAACCACCTCTTGTTTTAGTCTTTCTATTGAAACAGCTGATCACTTTATAATTTGGTATGCTGAACTGCATTGCACTCTCTTGCAGCCAGTGTTCTGTCATACAAAGTATATCTATTCTTTCGCTTTCTAAAAACATTTCTAATTCTAGTTGCTTGCCAGAAAAGCCTTGTATATTTTGGTGCATTACCTTTAAGCCGTGCTTTTCTGTTGTCGGTTGCGGCAGTTTAAAGATACAATAGTATCGTTTGTACATATTGCCTTGTCAGTAGTTACATGCTTCTTAGTACGTGTACTAATCGTTGTGGTGATCGTTATACAATTACTTACTTCTGTTATACTGTTTATAACAGATTCTAAAATAAATGAAGCTAAAGACTTAGCTATTACGTCAGTGTCAATTTTAACAATAATAACTTTGATGTCCTCACTGTTTCCGTCAGTGATGTATTTACAAATTAATAGATTTGTGTCAAGAATAAAAAAATTGTGTTGCGTACAGTCATATTATACATATATATATTTAACCTATGAGTAGCATGCTGTTGCTTTCCATTCATTGTATTTTTGTAAGGGAAGGCACATAGAACAATCTTGCCCACTTCCAGATTAGAGAGAGCATCAACAAACTTTATCATAATTTGTTTCCCTACACCTATACTATTCTCCATATATAATATTACGGTTGTACCCTCCTCATATTTGTAGTTTAAAATATTTTTGGCCATAACTTTGAAGGGGACCTCGGGCATGCAATAGTTAATAACCGTACCTACGCAACAAGCACGAAGAGCTGGTCCCATACCTACACCTAGCCTGTCCGAGAACATAACAGTCCTACGAGGTGTCACGTGTGAGGTCCCTCCCGGCGGCGTCGCTGTGCACGTCGTTGCAGGGCTGTCTGGCTCCTGGCACTGGCGCTGGTGTGCAGCGGCAGGCTGCGGCGTCAGTGGCGGCGGCGCACGTGTGAGCTCGGCGGTGACGTCACTCGGGGCGAGCTGCTGGTCGCTCGTCACCATGTGCGCAGTGAGAGGACAGACCCACGGCTGATGTAAAGGGTCAGTCTCGGGCCCTGCGGCGGCGTCGGTGTCGTCACTGGGTGCGAGCTGCTGATCGCTCGCAGTATACTTGATGCGAGGGCTCGCCGGTTGTGGTGGCGCGCTGAGGCTGGCCCGCGGCTGATGTAAAGGATCAACCTCGGACTCCGCTGGCGGCGTATCCCCGGTGTCCAGTGCGATGATGGTGAGCTCTTCGGTGGGCGCGGTGGTGTTTTGCTGAGACTCAAACTACTGCGAAATCCTTCAGATTTCCTTTTAAGGAATGCGGTCAGTTTCGGGTACTCCTTTATGTTGATGTTATTTTTCGTTAAAATCGTGGTTCTTAGCATAGAATGCATAGCCCATAACGTGCTAGGCTTATATTGTTTTGCTTTCTCACTAAAATACGAGAGCAATACATTTTCAGAAAATGAAGTCGTTTTCTTTTCCTTTTGCCAACGTATGAAATTTTCATAAGTACTGTTGTATCTGCATTTAGATTTTTCCGGCAACAGATTATCAACAACTTCTTGGGCCGTCTCTAATAGTTCTGGCGGTGTGTTAGGGATAACATCATCACTGTCGCTCGAAGTATCCATATTTTACAAAAAACACAAAGATAAATCTAAAGCTAAATCAATCGAATCGGTCCGTCATATAGTATGTGCAATTTGAATTGACTAATTTGTAACTATTTATAAGTAAAATATTTTTTATCACACCTGCTCTGAAAATACATACTAATTATACCAATTAGAGGGAAGAAACGCCTTTATCCCGCCCTTCAAATCCTTTCATCCCAAGGTATGGAAGTTTATATGAAAATCCTTCCGACCCAAGGGTGGGAAGAATGTATGAAATTCCATTACATACCCGGTTTTTTTTTTATTTGTCAGCAGTCATACTGCAAAGAGAATTTAACTGTCTACTTATTAAATTTCAAGTAAATTGTTACTGGCCACATACAGTTTTTTTTTACCAGTTACCAACCTCCTTGGTGCATACAGAAAATTAAAAACGAAATTATTTTTGTATATAAAACGCGCGGAATCACGGAAGAAGTGGCTGCATGACCTTATGATCTTAGCCTACTCCAGAAACGGGCGAATAAAAAAAGGAAAAGCCCGCGAATTTTCGCAAAAACTTCGATTGATTTAGCATTTATCTTTGTGTTTTTTGTAAAATATGGATGCATTTATGTCTATAATTTTCCTCGTAGGTGTAATAAAAAGCACTATACATACCTCAGGATAAAGTACAGTTCCATACCTCAAATGGTTTGCGCCCCTCGCAAGCTCGTGGCGCAAATGCCATATTCTCGGTATGGAACTGTCACTTTCTTCCCTCTGAAGTAATGTACTATTGTTGTATTTTAGGCATGTCCCGATCTTTAATGAAAATACAAAACGAAGGTGGGACGTCAGCTGTATTTTCTAAGCCTAAGAAAAATAAACCTAAAACCAAAAAGAAAATCAATCTGGATGATTTCGATTTATTTGCAATTAGGCATAATATACATGAATTTTATGCTGTCCGAAAAGAACTACCGAGTTTGAAACTGCTGCTTGCTTAAAGAATCCATAAATTTTGTTGGTGGCAGATAATCTCTTCTTTTACTCTTATACAAATTAGGTTATAAGTAAGTAAGTACTGTCCATTGATATCTATATTATAGGAAATATAGAAATCAAAGGACAGTACTTATGGAGCGACATAATATAGTGGCATGGAGGGACATTTACCTACATGAAGTCAAAGATGTAAGGGATAGTGGTATGCCTGTTCTATACCTTGATGAAAGTCAAATTCATACTTCGCTCTATCATGCAAAATGTTGGCAAAGCGAAAATGAGCCCGGCGTATCTAAATCTGTAGCTACAGGAAAAAGGTACATAATTGTTCATTGTGGTGGCAAAACTGGGTTGGTCCCAAATGCATTGTTAATTTATAACGACAAAGAAAAGAAAGCTGATGCCATGAATAAAGAAAATATAAAAAATGGGTATTGTATAAATTATTACCCAATCTAAATGAACCCACATGTATAGTCATGGACGGTGCTAGATATCATTCTAGCCAAATGAACAAACCTCCAAGCTCTGTTAATAGAAAAAATGAAATTGCAGAATGGCTTAAATATATATGGCATCAAATAATATTACCTACCCTAACAAAGCCACCAAAATGTGTATGTTGTTGTTTTTGGTAAAACAAAATAAACCTGACCCAGTATACGAGATTGATAATTTAGTACAGGAGTATGGTCACAAAATACTACGACTGCCGTCATATCATTGTGACCTGAATCAAAATCAAAATCAAAAATCATTTATTTCCATAGGATGTTGTTACATCACTTAGATCCGTCATTACATTTTTTTGGGTGAGTTCACTAACCCAATGGCGGAATCTGTGGAGAAGAGCTCACCGAAGAAACTCCACAGTCGTCGCATCTTTTGCGTTTCCTTTTTTAAATAAAATATTGTCAAATTACAAAATGAATGCTAATTATATATCGAAACAGCCTGTTACTCAAACAATATATTCCCATGGACATCTGTCCTCTAAGTAATCAGATATCCTGTAGTGACCTTTTTTATACAATTTCTGTTTTATTATTATTTTAAACTTGTCTAAAGGTAAGTTTTTAATATCAGTAGGGACCTTATTGTAATAGCGTATACAATTGCCTTTAAAAGAATTACTAATTTTATGTAGTCGGCTTACATAAGCAACCAACTTGTCTTTATTTCTAGTATTAAAATTGTGTATATCACTGTACTTCTGAAAATTAGTTATATTTCTTTTTACATACACAAGATTGTCATAGATATATTGAGACACAAATGTCAGAATATTGATTTCTTTAAACTTTTCCCTCAGTGACACTCTAGGCCCTAATCTATAAATTGCACGAACAGCCCGTTTCTGCAGAATAAATATACTATTAGCATTCGCAGCGTGACCCCACAATAAAATACCATAGGTCATTAGACTATGAAAGTAACTAAAGTAGACTAGTCTAGCGGTGTCTACGTCGGTAAGAGCTCTAATTTTTTTAACTGCGAACGCTGCTGAACTCAGTCTGTTCGACAATTTATTTATATGAGGATCCCATTGTAGTTTGGCGTCTAAAGTAATGCCCAAAAAGACAGTCGACTGCACAAGGTCCAATCTCTGTCCTTTTATAAATATGTCTGTAGTTACCGGGTTCACATTGGGTAACACGAATTTAATACATTTAGTTTTCTTTTCATTAAGTAATAAATTGTTAACAGTAAACCAGTTCACTATACTAGATATAGCATTGTTTACCTCGTCATAATTTGATTGCTGTCTTTTAACTTTAAATATCAAAGAAGTATCATCGGCAAACAATACTAACCCATGTTTTGCTTTAACAAGGTAAGGTAAATCATTAATATATACTAAAAACAAGAAAGGACCAAGAATTGAACCTTGCGGTACGCCCATACTTATTGAAGACCCAGGTGATCTTTTCCCATTAACATCGACCATCTGAACCCTATCTGTTAGATATGACTCCAGAAGGCCAAGTGCCTGATCTTTTACACCATAATGGCGTAACTTCCTGACAAGAGTGTCATGATGGACGCAATCAAAAGCCTTGGATAGATCGCAGAAGACACCTATTGCATCCATTGCGTCTTCCCAGGCATCAAAAATATTGTCGATTAGTTCAACACTAGCATCGGCTGTTGAACGACCCTTTGTGAAACCAAACTGAGCAATATGAATTAAATTATTGAGATAAAAATGACTTTGCAATTGATTAAGTATGAGTTTTTCAAATATTTTGCTAAGCGTTGGTAGTATCGATATGGGTCTAAAATTGGTGGGGTCTGATGTACTACCAGCTTTGAATAAAGGTATAACTTTACTTAGTTTCATCAAGTCAGGAAACACACCACTATCTATACATTGATTAAATATACAACAAAGGTGAGGTGCAATACAATCTACAATGGAACTAATAATTTTTACTGATAGACCATGGGCGTCAGCTGTCTTTTTCATTTCCAGGGATTTAAACGCTTTTACAATGTCTTCATTATTTACGTGCCTAAATTTAAAATCTGTTTTACATTCCTCAAAGTTTTGTTTCAGCAGCAGCGGGAGATGAATTTAAAGACTTGGTTGTTGAAACTGGAATGTCCGTAAAGAAATTTTCGAAAGCTTTTGCTACTTCTAGGTCTGTACTTAGCAATTGATTATCTATCTTAAGCTTGAAGTTATTATGTGTAGCTTTGGCCTTTCCAGTCTCTCTGTTTATAATTTGCCAAGTCGTTTTCATTACATTGCTACTAGATTCAATTTTGTTTTTAATGAAATTAGATTTAGCTACGGCACAAACGCGTTTAAACATTTTTGAATAACTACGAACATAATCTAGAAAGGCCGTATTTTTGTTATATGATTTCTCTTCATAGAGTTCATATAATCTTCGTCTGCTCCTATGAATTCCAACTGTCGCCCAATCACTAAACAAAGCTTTGTTATTAACTTTTATAGTTTTTGATTTAAATACCGTATCATATTCATTTTTGACAAGGTTAAATACTGAGTTGTACAACAAATTTGGATCGTCACTGTATGGTATTTCCCATAGTTTATCTAAAATATTATTCCTGTAGTGTTCAAGCCGAGTGTCACTAACGGGCACACATGTAATATCCTCTTTTTGGTCCTTTTTTATTTTAATATTGAATATACCTATCTGACCAGAGTGATCAGAGGTTAATTTATTGATGACCGATTTGAAAATGGGCGTAATGTTAGTAAATATACTGTCAATGCAGGTAGCAGATGTTGCAGTAATTCTAGTAGGCTCCAAAAACAGATAGTTCATGTTGTGACATAAAAATAAAGATTTTAATCTAGTACAAATATTATTATCCTCTAACAGATTAACATTAAAATCACCACAAATTATAAAAAAATTGTTTTTATCGCTGATTTTAATCAACACTTCATCCATTTTCTTTTCGAATAAATCAAAGGATGAATCTGGTGGTCTGTATACGCTCATTACAATAAGTTGTTCAAGTTCAATACAGGCTATTTCCATGGTACGCTCAACAGACAGGCTCACTATGTCAACTCGTTCCTTATATTTAAAACTATTATTTACAAGTATTAAGGAGCCACCGCGATCAGCTGTTTTTCTGTTGAACGAACTAGCAACGTGGTGGTTATTAAAGTTGAACATGAACTGATAACTCTTTAAAAAGTGCTCTGTTATACATAAAATATCAATATTATTACAGTTCATGAATAACTCAATTTCCAGTTCTTTACTTAACATGCCCTGTATATTTTGATGAACCACGTTTAAAATATTCTTACTTTTACATTTTTCATTACTAGTAACTTAATTTAATGGGCAAGATGAAGGTATATTTATACAAATATTAATATTACTGCCAGAGTTACTCTCTGTTGTCCTATGGGTTAATTTAAAGAGCTTGGAACAGATTCCAAGGAGTACATGTCATTATTATTACACTGCTCACCTGAATCCGATAGAAATGATATGGGGTTAGTAAAAGGAAAGGTTGCCACAACGAATATTGGATAAGATAATGCCACGTTCCTGCAGCTTGTACAAAACAATTTTTAGGATATAACTGCTGATACATGGAAACTACAAAGTTACCTGCACACTTTATTTAAACTAAAGTTAAAACTATTTAAAAATGAACGTGTTGTTATTTGGTCGATGACGCTAGTAGTGCTTATTCTTAGCTGACGGTAAATTTAGAGCGCTTAGCTGCGGATGTGGTCGTGCCGAGCCGCCAGTGGCGAGCGTAGCCGCTCGCACTTTGACACCTCGGCCTATTGCTAGACCCGTACAAAGGAGGTGCTTTGTTCTGGTTCTTGGTTCTGGAGGAAAATTGCCTTGCTTAAAGTCTGCTGTAACCAGCCACACTGCCGCGCTCCGGCCGCCATTTTGTTGCGGTGCCGCGTTGTTTTCGCACGTGTTTGTGGAAATCGACAAAAATTAAAAGCGAAACTACATTTTTTTCATAAAATGGATGTCGATTTCACAGAAAAATTTATTCAAGAGGTCAGAAATAGACCTATTCTTTATTTATTAAATCATCCGGATTATAAAATAATATGAAATCCTTTTTTTCATTAATCTCGTGCACCCAAATTCTACGAGATTTACGCCTTTTCAAAGTTAAAGTCCACAATAATATTTCCTCCTCCTCTGACTCTGATAACGACGACATTTCGCTCCGATGGCTGACTAACAGGTTCCGACGCCCGTTCCGCAACTCAAACTACACTTTATCGCAGCGGAATTCCTACAGCGGTTTCGCAACTGAAGTTTCGCAGCGGAGGTGTGCTACGGGCGTTATAATAATAAAAAAATATAGTAGTGATGTGACTTCCATAATAAGGGGCTTTAATATACGGGTGTTTCATAATAACAACACACGAGTATTTTAATGCCTAATTATGTATAGTTACATACACTGTTTTTTATCTACATATCATACGCTCTCTATGATTGTTAATAGAAAATCAAACGAACTTACCTGTAAGTGAAGTTCGATGACTATTAAACGAGGTGATTCTCCCGAAGAGATTACACATAATTACTTGTAGTAACGTCCAGTTGCTGCCATTGTACACAAGATTTAAAGCTAAAAAGTAAATAGCTGAAATAAATTTTAGCGGTAAAACAAGTTTTTTACGTCCCTATGTAAACCTACCCGGCATCGCCCATCACTAATTTTCTTCATACACGTTGACCAATCGGCCAGAAATCTATTTCGTGCAAATAATATCTTCAGGGCTATACTTGCAAAATATTTTTAAATATTTAGAATAGGGTAGGGTGGGTTGTAATCTCTTCGGGAGAATCACCTCGTTTAATAGTCATCGAACTTCACTTACAGGTAAGTTCGTTTGATTTTCTATTAAACTCAGTGATTCTCCCTCGAGATTACACATAATTACTTGTAGATGTTTAGAGATGACATTATACGAAATAGATGTGTTTTAGGTCCTTTAGGTTTGTAAAATCAATAAAATCAATAATTGAAATAATTGAAAAAATCGAGCATTTATTGCACTTCACAAATATTCTAACAAGCTCAATTAACAATAGATAACAAAAGTAACAACATAGACTTACAAATTGTGTCTATCAAAACTAAAAATAAGCTCTGCAAGAGCATTATATATTAAATAAAATCAATGTTTCGGGGTCACTCCGCAGAGAGTGCGGGCAAAGGATTCAGATGACTCCGTAGCAACTTCTCTATTATAGAATCTGGCAAAGGTGGCAGAGTTGCCTGACCAACCTGCAGTCTTTCTTATAAGATCCAGGCTCACGCCAAGCCTCTTCGCGGCGGAGGTGGCTGCGTGACGGGTGCTGTGCGCACCGAATATGGAGGTGTCAATACCACTCTCGCTTAAAGTGACCTTCATCCATCGACTCAATGTCTGGGAAGAAACTTTTCTAAAAGGTTTCTTATAAGTAATAAAGAGAAAATCACAATCATTGGGTCTCTTATTTGCTGATTTCTGTAAGTAATGTTCTAAAGATCTAGCAGGGCAAATAGAGGGTTTGTTCGATTCAGAATCGATACTCGATCGATGGTTTCGGAACGGCCATTTTGAATTTGACGGAGCTGTCAACCTTTGAGTTTTTGACAACTGACAGACGAAAAGCCCCCGCAATGTGACGCGTATTGATTTTGGGCATTGAAATTAAATCGTAAGCCATCTGGAATTGTATTCGGGCTCCCCTCAGGATTGTCTTATAGCTGAGTGTATTGTGGTTCTCCGAACCAGATAAAGTTCGTATTTACGTAATATAACCTGTGTTGGAACTGTGCGCGTCGAAGCTGGCCTGCCAGCCATACCTGGTTGGCTGAAGAACCTGTCTACCAAGAAGAGCCTAGGGTGCACCCAGGCCTTGCAGAGAGACAGGAGTTTGACGGGAACGAAGCACAGACCAGGTCAGATAGAATCTATTTACTTTAGCTCGGTGAATCGCCGACGTTCTTGCTTCTTGGCATCCGATCGCTACGCTACCTCGTAGCTATGGGCCCCTGCGAGGTCATCGGGTGCCGAGAGGCCTGAACATTTTGGTAGCAAGAGCGTGGTTTCCTGAGATTTGCAGCCGTCAAGGGCTCCAGGAACCCACGATTTGGGACTATCAATCTGTAGGTATAGGCGGTTATTAGCTAACTTGGTTTTGTTCCTGTATCCACATAGATTGGTAGTATTATAAGTTATAAGTCTACTGCTGGTAGTAGACAGACAGATATAACAGTTTTCCCTAAATGACCAGTTGTACTGAGATGTGACTCAGAATAGTAATTACATTACAGGTACATTGTAGGTGAATTGAAATTTGCATTGAAGTCATATCATGTTTGCAGTTTGAAGTTTGCATAGTCAATCTATTAGTGGTCTAGTAATGCTAATGAATGTTTGGACATTGTTTTCAGTTTATAGCAATTTATAACTTGAACTAATATTGACTATCTGTGTGTGTTATATGATATAGGGAAACTAAATTGTTGTTTACAGAATTTGTGTAGATATAAAACTCGGTTTCTATTGTTTGGGGAAATCAGCATTGTTTAAGTTATAGATTAGGGTTCCCTCGTTTGTGTTGTAGACTGGAGGGTCCAATATAATTGAGTTACTGCAAATTGTGAGTAAGTATCGTTCCGATCATGTCGTTGTCTGAAATACAGAAGGGTGTTTCTAAGGAGCTCAGATGGTTTTCCTCCGCACACGGTCTGATAGACCGTTTAGATAGGCATGATGTGGTGTTGGAGCGGTCTATGGACGTTAAGGAACGCTACAACAGGGTGCTCGAATTGTCCGCGCAGGCGGAAGCAGTTGATGGTTGCGCACCTGACAGGCTGTCACGGTTGCTAGCGGATGTCGACCACTGTATGGAGATGGCGGCTGCTATCACGCAGAGGGCTGCGGACATACGTAGGCAGCGCGAGTCCAGCCATGGTGGTGACATTGGGGCGCCTCTGCCGCATCAGGGATCGGGGACCAGGTTACCCGTTATAACTATGCCTACTTTTGACGGAGTGTCCGGTGAATGGATGAGCTTCATCAATCTGTTCGACAGTTTGGTGCACATGCGATCGGACATTACCAAGTCTGTCAAAATGGCTCAGCTGGTGGCAGCATTGAGGGGTGAGCCCAGGGAGCTGGTCGCTCATTTGACAGTTACGGAGGGTAACTATGAAACGGCCAGGCAATTGCTGGTCAGACGTTACCACAACAAACGGAGGTTGGCCGATGCCCAACTGAACCGTTTGTTTAGTATCCCGGTTGTGAACAAGGTCGGGGCCATACAGACGGAGGTTTTGAACCCGTTGTTGTCCGTCACCAAGGCCCTAGAGAATCTTGGACTTCCGGTTGGTGAATGGTCGTACCTATTGCTGTACATTGTACTTTCCCGCCTACCCGCTGACGTGCAGACTCGTTTCGAACAGTCTCACGGGAGGTCGGCCGAGGACCTGCCCGCCTTCTCCGACTTGGTCGGATTTTTGGAAGAGGAGGCTCGACGGGCAGAGAATTTGGGGTTGACGGCCACCCATCCTTCGGAGCCACAGAGAGCTGCCGGGAGCGCTGTGAGTAGGGGCCCTCCGACGAGGAAGGACCGCACCAACCGGCAGTCGTATGGGACTGTGAGTGCATTGACCCCACATAGTGAGACCTGCCCATGTTGTAGGCAGATTGGCCATGCTGTGGCCGATTGCAATAAGTTCGGGGAACTTAGGGTTGAGGGACGGCGCCGGATGGCCAAGCAGCGGAGCTGGTGTTTCCTGTGCCTCGGGCCACACATGGCTAGGGACTGCACGCGCACTAAATTGTGCGGATATTGTGGTGGGGCCCACAACAATCTGTTGTGCATGAACCGGTCCGGCCAACAGCCACCACGGGGCCGTACCCAGGGTGACACGGCATGGGGCCCTGAGAATTCGTTTGCGACTCGGAGCGCAACTCAGGAGCCAACGTCCCCACGTCCACAGGGCCGTACCCAGGGTGATACGGAATGGGGCCCTGAGAATTCGTTTGCGGCTTGGAGCGCAACTCAGGGGCCAACGTCCCCACGTGCACAGGGTAGTACTAGGGTGCGGGGCCGCACTCAGGGTCATCACATGGGGGGCCCTGAGTTTTCGGTTGCGACTCAGCATCCGACTCATCGGGCAATGGGCCACCACAAGCACGCAGCCACCCAGGGGTGCAGGGCCGCACTCAGGGTCATCACATGGGGGGCCCTGAGTTTTCGGTTGCGACTCAGCATCCCACTCATCGGGCAATGGGGCCACAAGCACGCGGCCACCCAGGGGTGCAGGGCCGCACTCAGGGTCATCACATGGGGGGCCCTGAGTTTTCGGTTGCGACTCAGCATCCGACTCAGCGGCACATTGGGTGTGTTGAGCAGGCCGTAACGGGCGGGTGGCATGGGACAACTTCGAGCTATGCGGGTGCGGTTCGGACGCCGCCTCAGTTGTCGCCCCGCTCGTCGCCTCGTCCTCGTCGGTCGCATGTGATGTCCCCCCCGCTCATGGAGCGGCCACGTTTGAATTCACGCCCACAACCCTTCGGGGGGCGTCGTAGGGTGGCAATGGATTCGGCGCGTGGGCCATTTGTACAATGGGACCCGCTGGCGTATAGCTGCCTACCTGATCGGTTACAGGCACAGTGGGGCCCCGGGGGCCCTCGCTAGGAATTTGCGGCCCAACAATTTGTTGCCCCCCAACCGGAGACGGTGGTGTTACCGATCGCCTCTGTGCTTGTTTGGGATTTGGCGGGCAACCCAACATACGTTCGCGCCCTATTAGATTCTGGAGCTCAGGGCTGCATTGTATCGAACGATTTAGCGAAATGGTTGGGCCTCAATATAAATAATGTATCGCTGCCGAGGAAATTGGTCCCTGCTGGGGATTACAGGGCAACCCTTCACGGGTTTTGTGATGCCTCTGAACGAGGGTTTGCGGCAGCGGTTTATTTGCGAACCGTCACCTCGACGGACGACGGTTTATTTGCGAACCGTCACCTCGACCAAACGCACGTCGACGGAGGTCGACGTGCGTTTGGTTTTGGCAAAAAGCAAGGTAGCGCCTATTCGGACAAGGATGACGATTCCAAAACTGGAACTGTCCGGGGCTGCTCTTTTGACCAAACTTTTGAATCACACTCTAACAGTGTTGCGTGGGTCAGTGGTTTTGGAGGATACGGTGTACGCGTGGACGGACAGCCAGATTGTTTTGTGCTGGCTGAAGGCTTCGGTCCATACCTTAGAGGTTTTTGTTGCGAACCGTGTCTCCCAGATTGTGTCGTCTGAGGTCCCACTGACCTGGAGACATGTACCAGGAGAATTGAACCCGTCTGATTGTGCATCCAGGGGATGTCGGGCTCCTGAACTCGTTAGACACCATTTGTGGTGGGGACCACCCTGGCTTGCCAGGAGAGAATCGGACTGGCCCCACAGCCATGTAGTAGTATCCACCAAGGCGGTACATCTCGAGCTCGTTGCTGATCTCTCGACAGAGGCTTTCATTGATTGTTTGGATAGGTTTGTTTCTCGAAGGGGACTTCCAACTTTGATCCGCTCTGATAACGGCACTAACTGCATCGGTGCGGAACGATGCTTACGAGAGATAGTCAACTTTTTGAATGTAAATAAAGTGGATATTGGAACGGCCCTCTCCCGTCGGGGTATACAGTGGACCTTCAGCCCACCGATTTGCCCCCACTGGGGTGGGATTTTTGAGGCCGTAGTTAAGTCAGCTAAGACGCACTTGGGGCGTATAGTAGGTCAGACCGCGCTGACTTTTGAGGAGCTCGCGACATTGTTTTGTAAGAACGAGGCCGTTCTCAATTCGCGACCGTTGTGTCCGCTCAGCTCGGATCCAAATGACCTGGAGGCTCTGACCCCAGGCCATTTCTTGATAGGACAGCCACTTAACGCGTTGCCCGAGCACCCCTTCGAGGGAGTGAAATTGTATCGGTTGTCAGGGTATCAGATGTTGCAGCAGTTTACTCAGAATTTCTGGAAGCGTTGGTCGCTCGAGTATCTGCATATCTTACAACAGCGCCTTAAGTGGACTGACAAAACCAGCCCCTCTAGTGTTGGTGACCTCGTTCTGGTTAAGGTTGCTAACCTACCGCCACTGCGTTGGCGCAGGGGGCGCATTGTTAACTTGTTCCCTGGCAGGGACGGGACCCCCCGGTCTGCAGAGGTTCTAGTAGGAGGCTCGGTACTAAAACGAGCGGTAGCAACGTTGTCTCGGCTGCCCGTAGATTAAGGGACAGGTGGGTGCCTGTCCGGGCGGGTGATTGTTCGATTCAGAATCGATACTCGATCGATGGTTTCGGAACGGCCATTTTGAATTTGACGGAGCTGTCAACCTTTGAGTTTTTGACAACTGACAGACGAAAAGCCCCCGCAATGTGACGCGTATTGATTTTGGGCATTGAAATTAAATCGTAAGCCATCTGGAATTGTATTCGGGCTCCCCTCAGGATTGTCTTATAGCTGAGTGTATTGTGGTTCTCCGAACCAGATAAAGTTCGTATTTACGTAATATAACCTGTGTTGGAACTGTGCGCGTCGAAGCTGGCCTGCCAGCCATACCTGGTTGGCTGAAGAACCTGTCTACCAAGAAGAGCCTAGGGTGCACCCAGGCCTTGCAGAGAGACAGGAGTTTGACGGGAACGAAGCACAGACCAGGTCAGATAGAATCTATTTACTTTAGCTCGGTGAATCGCCGACGTTCTTGCTTCTTGGCATCCGATCGCTACGCTACCTCGTAGCTATGGGCCCCTGCGAGGTCATCGGGTGCCGAGAGGCCTGAACAGGGTTTATCACTGAAATATGGTAGTATAAGCATGGGTTGAGATCTATTTATAGCGGATGTTTTAATCTTATCCGGTATATGTATGACAATCTTGTCCGACATCTGTTTTATATTACTAATGCGAATAAGCGATAAAGTTTGGACGCGATGAGCCGTTACAAGAGCCAGTAAAGTGGCAAGTTTTTTTGACAATGTTTCAAAAGACAAAGATTCATTAGGAAATAACCCACCTACGTAATTTAATACATTTTCGGGATCCCAAGTTAGGTTATATCTTGGTAAAGGAGTACGCAATTTGAAAACTCCCTTCATGAAACGCTTGATTACGCAGTCATTCATTATGCTGGTCCCCAGCACAAGAGCTAGAGCAGATTTAGTACTATTTAAAGTGCCATATTTACAGCCCCTATTATATAATTTTGTCAAAAATTTTAACACATCTGAAACTGATGCTCTATAAAAATCAATTTCATTTTCCTGGCAAAACTGATGCCATTGCCTAAGGCACGGATTGTATTGTTTGATGGTGTTATCTGATAAAGATGCTAATATCACCTCTATTGATTCTACAGAAATGCCCTGATTCAGATACTTTTGCCTGATAGCAGTCCTGCTACCAAGGTAAGGCTCCTCTGGAGTTTGTGCTCGTGACTGAAAGGAGATGATAATAAATGAATGTTAGGGGGGAATTCAATGTACTTAGATACAAGGTATTTTCTGAAAAGGGGGAACCACGGCTGTGTGGGCCACCATGGCACCACCACGATACCCGTAGCTTTATCATGAATTATTTTCTGTACAACTCGAAGAATAAGGCAGAATGGTGGAAAGGCATAAAATAAATATCCATGCCATGATATTGTAAAAGCATCTACTGTAAAGGCCTCTGGGTCTCTGTGCCACGAAATGAACTTTGGGCATTTATTATTTAGACGGCTAGCAAACAGGTCTATTTCAGGTTTGCTGAATTTTTCACATATGGTTTTGAATGCTACATTACTAAGTTGCCATTCTACGTCTGCGTGAATTCGCCGAGATTCAGCATCTGCAGAGTAGTTTTCTTTGGAGCTGATATAAGATGCAAAGATGAAGAGCTGCCTCTGCTCACACCATTGCCATATTTCCCTACTGATTTTAGTGAGGTGAGGGTATTGAATACCGCCCATCCTGTTTATATAAGCTATAGCGGTAGTGTTGTCTATCCTTAAAAGAATTTCACAGTTTTGATATTCTTTTGCATAGATTTTTAAACCGAAAAAAGCTGCTCTAAGTTCTAAGGAATTGATATGTTCTTCTAATTCTGTGTTTGACCATTGACCACTTGCAGAGTCACTTAAACATTTTATTCCCCAACCTGTCCGAGATGCATCGGAGAAAATCTCCAGTTTATAATTGCCAGTTCGAATAGGATTTTGACATGAGTCTATATTATGCAGCCACCAAGTGAGATCCTCTGACAATGATTTTGGAATGGTAAGATGCGAATCATAGTCATCATTATTTTGTTTTAAACAGAGGAACTTTGTTCTTTCAAAGTTTTTGGTATATAGCCATCCATATGGGACACCCGGGCAAGCTGAAACTAAAAGACCAATGAAGTGTGCGAAGTGGCGAACTTTGCATCTTTGTATGGATAAGTAATTTAAAACCTCTTTTTTAATTTTCTCTCTCTTCTCATCAGTTATGCTAATAGTAAAGTTTACAGAGTCAAAAATAAAACCCAAGAATTTTATTTTCTGAGAAGGGGTACAAACACTTTTTTCCCGATTAATGGTAAAGCCCAAAGATTCCAATAATTGTTTAGTTATTAAGAAATTATTCTTGCATTCAAGATAAGAATGTCCTATCAAAAACAGGTCATCTAAGTAAATAACCGAAATGAAACCCTGGCTGCGTAAATATTGCATCACAGGACGCATAAGTTTGGTAAATACTAAAGGGGCAATGTTCAACCCAAAGGGTAGAACTTGAAATTCATATATCTCTCCTAACCACTCAAAGCGAAGGAATTTTCTGTCATTTTTGTCAATAGCCAGAGAAAAGTAAGCATCTTTGAGATCAATTGAGCACATAAAGCAGTCTTTAGAAATAAGCTTCATTGCAGTGCGGTAATCCTCTAACTTAAAATGAGGTGCAGGTATAAACTCATTTAATTTCTTTAAATTGAGTATGAACCTCTTTTTGCCATTCTCCTTTTCAATAAGAAAAATCTTTGATAAGAATTGATCCTGACAAGGATTACATTTTTTGATAGCACCTATTTCTAAAAGTCTAGACAATTCCATATTCATGGAGTGCTTGTAACAATTTGATTCAGGAATATTATAAGGGGCCTTCAGCTGATGTATTTCAGTAGAAATAGGCAAACGAAGGCCCGAAATCCAAGACAGTACTATGCCATCGTTCGTCATAGCCACCCAATTTTTATAAAAGTAGGGTAAAGTACCCGCCTGAGTTAGCGTCGCGACGTCCTGCTGGGTCGCGGAGCTTGATAGTATTGGCGCTGTTGCGGCTGCGGGGCCGGCGTCGGTGGCGGCGGCTGCTGCTGTCTGCGCCCACCAGCCGTCGAGTTCGGCCTCGGGTACGCGCGCCGAGGCGGTGGAGGCGGCGGTGGCGGGCCCCTCCAGTTTAAAGCCCTGGATGTAGTGGGCAGAGCGTTTTCAGTGACTGGTTTGGGTCTCGGAGCAGGTGCCTTCATTTCCGTACCAACCCTGTTAATAATTTTCATATTTTTTCTTTTTTCGGACAAGTTCGAACCGAAAAGCAGGTGGTCCCGAGGTAGATCCTTTATATTCATACTGTCCTCTTTGTTAAGGCATGTCCTTATGAAGTGCCTTCTGGACATGGTTTGTGCGTGGTGGACGTGGCAAGCCAGACGTCCAGCATCACTTAGTACTTTAAGTAGGTTTTCCCTACCAGCCTCTTTATGCTCTATTACAAGAGAAATTGCATCACCAATACATGTTATTACTTTAGCCATTTGATTTTGGTTTTCCACCAAGTAAATATCTCTTTTCTTGACAAGGTCAGAAGCAGCTTGTAAGAGTTCGGGATTCATATCCGGGGCTTTGGCAAGTTTTAAATTTTCTGGAATGTGCCGGTTACATATTTCCTTTTTTGTCTCATTTTGGAGTCCATGTGTCAATATCTTTGACCACCTTGTGGCCACATGATCATTTATCTTCGGACCGAAACCAATATCCTCCACATTGGGTTCTTCCCCCAGAATGGACAATATTTCTGGAGAAATATCATTCACTGGGTCGATCATTGGGTTGTCATTCATTAGGTTTTCATTCACTGGGTTGTCGTTCACAGGATTGTTATTCACTATAGGTAACTCTGGCTCAGCTTCTGTAAAAACAAAAAACCACAATACCAAACTTAGGGCATCCAAATATCCTTGACAGGCTATTGTTGTATTGTAGGCTTGACAGGATATTGTTTGAGCGTTGCAACTACACCAAGGTACAGACATGCAGTGTGTACACAGAGGTGATGTGTATGTCATGCCATGTAGACTGAGATTGGCCAGTAGACAAGCAGCAAGTGTATTCACATTGCCTGACAATCTGAGATCCAGATTGAATTCACACCAGGGAATATCCATGCAGAATAAACTCATAGGTATGGTGGAAAACCTTGATACTGTGGTCAATCTCACGGATTGACCTAAAGTAACATCTGGTCGGTTTAACCATGCAGATTAAACTCAAGTACCACAAAAAACCGACCGGCCTATGTAAGAATGGCTGATTATGTTGACTTGCCTTCCATTTGGACTACTGGCTCATCGTAGACTGTATGCTGAGGGGTGTCTTGATGATAATCATCATTTGACGTCTCGGACGACGCCTCCGAAGCGCTCCGACGACGCTCGCGCAGGAGACGCGCTCTTTTCTTCTCTAATCTTCTTATCTTCCGAGCGATTCGATCCTCGCTTCTTTTTCGTTTTCCCATTTCAAAAACAACTGGAACCTTGTTTTTAAACTATAAATTCACAATTAAAAGATTAAAGAAGAATTTTATGCGTACAAAATGGCCGCCACAAGAAACGTGTATGAAGAAAATTAGTGATGGGCGATGCCGGGTAGGTTTACATAGGGACGTAAAAAACTTGTTTTACCGCTAAAATTTATTTCAGCTATTTACTTTTTAGCTTTAAATCTTGTGTACAATGGCAGCAACTGGACGTTACTACAAGTAATTATGTGTAATCTCGAGGGAGAATCACTGAGTTTAATTAATAGTTATATTTAAAATGTAACCTCAACTAAGTTCGATTTTAAAATAAGTTCGGCAATTAGCGAAGCGGCCAATTTTCATGGGTATACTATACTTAGTATTATATACTCAGATCAGGTTTTTTATATTCCTGGTTGGGCTTTTTACAATATTTCGGAAAGTATCTAGCCCTTTTCATACGAAGATTATGCGTTTATTCAATGACACGTTGTATAAAAGGCAGGAGACACAGAGGAGGGAAAAGGGACTCGGAAGGAAATAAGCTTTACAACAAGGGAGGAACGGTCATAAAGCGGACATGCAAACAATAAGTAGTTTAGGTCTCCCACGTTAGCCCCGCAAGCACAGGTACCAAGCCTGGCAAGGTGAGCCGGGGTGCACGTGTGTCCTAAACGCATCCGGATAATTGTTGACGTAAGAGACTTTCCGAGCTTGGCCTTCCGGAACCAAGGCTTCAGCGGTATTGTGGGTATATTTTTATAAAATTGACCCGTCTTGCTATTCTCTGCCCAAACTTTATTCCAAGAGCCGAGCATGAATTCCTCCAACGCTTCATTAGCTAATTTGTCTGCCCCTTCATTTCTAAATATCCCACAATGGGCAGGAATCCAGGCACAGGCCACACCAAGACCTTTTTCTACGGTTGGTGCATTTAATTTTAGGCTTGGATAACTTGGCCGAGCAATCGAAACAAACACGCTTCCAATTAATAATATGTAGCACACACTCTGTCTGTTACATTGTAAATAAAATGTGACTGGTTTTTTAGTAGTGTCGTGGTAATACCCCTTCGTCCCCCGTGGTACTACCAGTGTAACTACCAGTATGTAGTACCACGGGTAATTTTTTTTGGCCATGGTACAACAGCTCTGGTATAGTATCATGGGAGAATTTCTATTTGATTTCTGGTTGATTTTTATGTGCCACTATTTTCACAGGTGTCACTATTTTGACAGGTGTCAATATTGATAACAGTTTTCACAATTTTTGACAGGTGTCACCATTTTTAGGGTTCCGTACCCAACGGGTAAGAACGGAACCCTATTACTAAGACTTCGCTGTCCGTCCGTCCGTCCGTCTGTCACCAGGCTGTATCTCAAGAACCTAGCTAGCTAGAGAGTTGAAATTTTCACAGATTATGTATTTCTGTTGCCGCTGTAACAACAAATACTAAAAAACAGGATAAAATAAATATTTAAGGGGGTTCCCATACAACAATACCACATAAAAACATATGGATGCACCTGGTTACGTACATGGAGTGTGAAAGTAACCGCACCAATAACTTTATAAACTATATTTTGCTGTGTAAAATCCAAACTATTCACTCCACACCATCGCTTCCATTGAACGGTGGTACGGAACCCTTCGTGCGCGATTTAGACTCGCACTTGACCGGTTTTTTGACATGTATCATGATTTTACAGGAGTCCCTATTTTTCACAGGTGTCACCATTTTTGACATGTGTCAAGATTGATATATGTTTTCGCAATTTTTGACAGGTGTCAAGATGGTTTCACTATTTTTGACAGATGTCGCTATTTTGAAGAGGTGTTACTATTTTGACAGGTGTGACTATTGTGACAGGTGTGACTTTTCTGACAGGTGTGACTATTGTGACAATTGTAAAAATGGGCGTAAATGGGATGCCGGTAAATAAAAATAATAATCATATTTCATAATTTTATTTTATATTTTCAATAAATATTATTTTACAATTCTTATCAAGTATTATAATTAACCATATTTAATATTTATAATTACAATTATGCCCTTTTAGTCCTGGAAAAATAAACTGAATGTGTTATACTCCAATAACTAAGAACTTAAATTACTTGCATAGGCAAAGAAATAAAAGGACAGAAAATGTCATATTCACATAAATAAATTTATTAATTGAGTTAATTCTTCATTTATCATTTGCATTGGTATGCGACTTATGTTGACATATATTTTGATATTACACTTACTTCTTCTATGATGTTTTTTGGTAGGCGTCATGAAACTTTTATTGTGAATTGCATTCAGTGGTCGTATTATCGTTTTCATTTATAACTTTATGTATGTTTGAAGGGTACTCTTCTAATACCTTAATTTCCATATTACTACTAGCTATCATATTGTTACGCCGGGAGGTTAGGTCAAAAACTTTGAACGTCAATTTCAGTGCTTTAGAGGCGTTTTCAGCAGGCTGAAAAGTCATTTCAGGCCGTTTCAGAAGTTGCTCTATCACATATCTAAAGATCGAAATTTCACCCAATTTGCCGTCGTTTTCAGGCGCCTGAAACATGTTTTCAGTCCGTTTCAGGGCACCCTCTATCAGATGACGCCATAACCTGAAAACCCGTTTTCAGGCGTTTTCAGGACCCCTTATGGGCCTCTGAAGCACAAATCGTTATATGGCGAAATATCCGGTAGGAGTGACAGAGATAGCACTACTAGAAAGAGATAGCTATACTCGGAACATTCGAGAAGTGTGTGACAGAGATAGCACTACTAGAAAGAGATAGCTATACTCGGAACATTCGAGAAGGGAGTGACAGAGAGAGTGCACCATTAGAGAGAGACATACAGTGGTGGTCATATAATTAAGAACGATTTGTAGTACCAGATATTTTTTTTCAAAACTATGCTATGTGTACTTTTAAGTTCCTTCTTAAAAGTAATTAGTTGTGTTATGAAATAGCTACATCGATAAAGTAAACGGGATTAGGAGTAAATATTTAAAACATTTACTATTTTTTTACAAATTTAATTGATTATCGATAATTACAAATTCAAGTAGTAAAAATGCTGGACAAATCATTAAGAACGATTCTTAAGCTGCTCGAGAGTTGTTTCCGTAGATACTTAGATTTTACAAATCACATTAAATAAGACAGTGACAATGTTAAAAATTATAATTTAATACATTTTATTCTAAGTTAATAGTTTGTAGCGTGACCATGGCTTTTAATAACTGCCTTACACCGACGAGGCATTGATTCTATCAATTTTGAACATTTTTCAAGAGAAAAAGAGCGCCATTCTTCTATAAAAAACGTTATATAACTCAGTTAGGTTACCACATCGTCGATTTGAAACCTTTTTCTTGACTTCGCACCAAAGATGCTCTATGGGATTTAAATCTGGGCTGTTCGGTGGCCATTCTAAGACAGAAACTGATTGAGATGTGAGGAATTCTTAAACGGTGCGTGCAGTGTGCTTCGGATCGTTGTCGTGTTGGAATGTCCAAATAATCGGAAGTACGTCTTCAGCATATGGTAACATAGTTTCTTCGAGTATATTTTTGTACTGGAATTGATCCATGTTTCCTTCTATCAGTCTAACAGGTCCAACACCATGACCAGAGAAGCATCCCCAAATTTTCACATTTCCACCACCATGCTTTAATGTCATTTTTGTGTACTTGGGGTCGAATGCTGTATTCGGAGGGCGTCGAACATATCGTTTCCCATCAGAACATACTCTGTTAATTTTTGTTTCGTCAGAGAAAAGAACATTTTTCCACTGTCTTTCTGTCCAGCTTTCATACCTCCTAGCAAATGCAAGCCGGGCTTGCCTATGACACTGTTTCAACATGGGCACCTTTCTTGCTATCCTTCCGTTCAACTTCGCTTCTACCAATCGCCTTCGGATAGTGCGCGCTGAGATCGCTGAAGGATTATTTTCACCAAAGTATTCTTTTTTTAACTCATTAGACCCCTTAAAAGGGTATTGTTTTGCCAAACGCACGATATTTCGATCGTCTCGCTGAGATGACTTTCTCTGTTTAGGTACACGAGGAATATTTAAAGTTGTTTGATGTGTGTTGAAATGCTTCACAGCGTGGAATATCATCGTTTTTGAGCACTGCAAATGATTGGCAATCTTTTTATATGACCAATTCATATCGCGAAGTTTTATTATTACTTCCCTTGTAGATGCATCACAACTTTTATTTTTTCCCATTTTTTTATTATGAAACGATCAACTTTTTGACTTTTACAGAACTAAATGGCGCCAAAATTACTCGAATAGTGGCCTAGTTACAGAGTGTTCTCTATTTAAATTTGAATAAAAAAATAAACTATCCAGCGTTCTTAATTATGTGGCCAGCCAGTAAGTTTGCAATAACATGTTAAGATATATTATATACAAAAAGTTTACTTATATAATAATATTGTTGAATTTATCATATTATAACTATATGCTACGATTGTGTAAAACAGTTTTACGATACCGAGAGAGATACAAAACGATATGCAATAAGTGTTATTCTCGTAAGTTTGAAAAAAGCTTGTTTTCAAATAGTCGTTCTTAATTATATGACCACCACGTATATGGTCTCGAATGTTCTCGGCCCGCACGCTGGTCCTTACTACAATATTCGCGATATGTGTGGACAATGTGTCCAGAGCGGCTCCGCGGGATATAAAAGGCGCCGACGGCCGGCGCGAGTTATTGACTCCCTCTGAGGGCGAAGCTTGGGATCTACAAGACCTACGTGAGATCCCGCCTCACCTACGCGGCTCCGGCATGGTACGCCCTGTGCTCGGAGACGAACAAACGGAGACTCCGAGCCCAAGAGAACCTCTCTCTGCGTACCATCGTCGGCGCCCCCCGCTACGTGAGGAACGCGACAATCCAGAGGGACCTAAGATGGGAAACCGTGGACCAGTTTGTCCAGAGGCTGGCGAAGGGCATGTTCGCGCGTGCGGATGCTTCACATCTTCCGCACATCGCCGAACTGGCGCCGCACCACGCGCGCCCGCCCGACCGCCGCCGCCTGCCACGCGACCTGGTTGCCTAGCCGGCGATCACCCACTGCACACCAGCGCCACATCAAGACCACCGCCCGCAGGGGCCATCCGATGACCTGTCCACAGGAGTGGACAGAGGCGATTCTTCGGGAAGAGGTCCGTCGACCTGACCCCGACTCCCCACGCCCCAGAAAGGGTGCGTGAGAAGATTATGAAGAAGAAGCGAGTTAGTGACATTTTAACTGCCATCGAGTGCTAGTACAAGGATAATCGGAGAGAAAGACTCTTCGTGTGAATAGTGAGTGCATAGTTAGTGAAATAGTGTGTGTGTTTTAATTAGTGGATTTTAAGTACAGTTCGTGTGAATTGTAAGTTAAAAACAAAGGGGTTGTTTTTCTGTTAAAAACAAAGGGGTTGTTTTTAGTCCGTATACCACACGAGCTTATGCCCGCTCAATATGTGGGGACCCGGACATAGCAGGGAGGTCTGACTCCTGGGCATGGGTAATTCCATTTTTTTCCCCTCCAACAAAAAAAAAAAAAAGCGAGTTAGTGACATTTTAACTGCCATCGAGTGCTAGTACAAGGATAATCGGAGAGAAAGACTCTTCGTGTGAATAGTGAGTGCATAGTTAGTGAAATAGTGTGTGTATTTTAATTATTGGATTTTAAGTACAGTTCGTGTGAATTGTAAGTGCGTAATTTGGCTAATAAAGTGAGTGTTTTATTTAGTGGATTAATTCGTGTTTTTCTATCAAATACGAACCCCATGCTCGTAACAATATGTCATGGTTAAAACTTCTCCCTTTTTCCATAATTGACTTAATGTGTCCAAAAAGATAATAGGGTTTAAAGAGTATAGGGCGGGTGGATGGGCGCAGGCTTTGTGGAGTCCGCCATTTTGTATCCCCGAGAGGTATAGCTCATTTTCGTACGAGCGTATTATCGTAACGGTGACTCAATAGTGACTGCTTAACGTTTGTATCGTGCAGAATAAATGTTCCAGACTAAAAGAGTACCAGCAACGTAACGGTTACCGTTAGGATAACATAATATATTTTATTATGTTATCCTAATTCATAATTTCTTTATTGCACAGAAACATTTGAAAATACAAGATGTACTTTGTACAAATCGAGCTTATCTCTAGCAAGAGATCACATCCAGCAAACCAAGCAGAGATGACACAGGTGGAAATTATCTTTTCGAAATAATTTTCCATATCGTATTCTTACTAATAAATCTTTTATACTTATAAAATTTTAAGTCCTGAAACCAAAAGAGATCACTATTATACATGCTTCTTATCTTATGATAATGTGACGACTGTAATATTTATTCCCAATTATGATGCCTTGTAATTATTTTTTACAAATAAATAATGTCCAATGTCCCATGCACGAGGTGTCCGCAAAAAATCAGGTTTTTTGTCGGAAATTTCCCAATGTCATTTGGAAAAACTTGTAAGATTCTTGCGTACATACATTATATACGTTCCTATTATTATATACATTCCGTGATTATATACGTTCCTATATTATTGCTAATTAAATTGGCTGTTACAAATATAACGGCAACCTACGTGTGACGTATAGTGTATATGTACGTGTAACTGTAGTTGTTACGATTATACAAAAAATGTTCGAACTTATAATTTCACACTGCATAATGTAGTCGTATTCCAGCTAGCAACTGAGGTGAAGTACCTGGGCATAACCTTGGACAGCAAGCCCAACTGGAGTAGCCACATCGACAACAAACTAAAGAAGGCGAGTATTGCTTTCTGGCAGTGTCGGAGAATGGTGGGGAAAAAGTGGGGACTTTCTCCCAACATCATTCTTTGGCTGTACGTAACGGTGATCCGTCCTCTTGTCTGCTACGGAGCTGTGGTGTGGTGGACCAGGACCAAACTAACCACAATGGTAAGCAAACTCCAAAGCTTCCAAAGGCTGGCCTGCTTGGCTATCACAGGTAGTATGAGAACTACTCCAACAGCAGCAATGGAGGCCATGCTGTGTCTTCCGCCACTCCAGCTGTATATTAAGCAGGAGGCCGCGTCATCTGCGGTGAGACTCAACACCTTAGGACTTTGGAGGAAAAACAGGACCTCACACACCGCCATCCTAGGGGAAGTTTACAAAAAATTTCCCATCTCTATGGCTTGCAGTGACAGAATCCCTAAACAATTTGTTTTTGACAAAAAATACAATATACAGTTACATGAAGACCATCGGGTTGAGGGGCTCGACGTTAAAGAGCTCAGAATTTTTACCGATGGTTCAAAAACTGAAGCAGGCACTGGTTCAGGCACCTTCTCGGAGGACCTAAACATCAAGATAGCCATTCCACTGGGTGCCCATAATACTGTCTTTCAAGCTGAATGCATGGGCATCATCTCGGCCGCTAATGCCATAGCATCGAGAAAGGTAAGAGATTCCTCCATTCGAATACTCTCGGATAGCATGGCCGTCCTACAAGCCCTAAATAGCAACACTATTAACTCAGGGCTAATCTACGAGTGTCACAAACGACTAATGGAGGTATTTCAACATAACCGCGTAATCCTTCAATGGATAAAAGGACACAGCGGATCAAGAGGTAACGATGCAGCGGATGAGTTGGCGCGTAAAGGATCTAGCTTGACAGCGTATGGTCCCGAACCTATCATCCCTCTTCCCTTCAAGATGTACGCTCATTTCTGAGAGAGTCGACCAGGAATGATCATGCCACTCTTTGGACAAACCATGAGGAGTGCAGGCAGGCTAAGCTGGCCTTGCCGTCCCCTAGCGCTAGGCTGGCTAAGACCTTGCTTCGACTTAGTAGGCCGCGCATGCGACTGGTAACTGCAGCACTTACTGGCCATGGTTTCTTTAATAAACATCTATATGTCCTAGGTGTTACCGACAGCCCCCTTTGCAGAGCCTGCTTGGAGGCAGAAGAAACGGCTGCTCACGTCCTCATGGAGTGCACAGGAGTAGCGGACTACAGGGCTAAACACCTCGGTCAATCGAGGGACCTTCCAGGGATAGTCGGTAACGTAAAGGGCCTACTGGCGTTCCTGGAGGAGTTGGGTTGGCTCGAATGATGTCGCATTCCCACCCACACGCAAAATAGGCGCTTTCGTCGTCGAGTTGCGGAAACCAGCCCGTCTTACAATTGACAATTGACAATTGTAGTCGTATTCGTTACTTGATTAATTGTTCTTGTTGATTGGTGAATTTTGGATTAATTATTCGCTTTGAATAAGTAAACTGACCCTAAATTGTTATTATGTTATTATTATTATAAATAAATGCATGTGATTTAAGGTGCTACGGAAAAAAAATGTGTTTTTTTGAATCCATTTACTCCACCATGAAGTCATCTAAAGATTTGATTTTTGGGTAACGTTTATTGAGTATTTGATTAAGATTTTCACTAAAGTAAAACGCGATTGGATGAAATTTTCTCGATAGAATTTAATTACGAAAACACCTCTAAATT
The DNA here is from genome assembly GCA_949825045.1 of Argyresthia goedartella. Lineage (NCBI taxonomy): Eukaryota > Metazoa > Arthropoda > Insecta > Lepidoptera > Argyresthiidae > Argyresthia > Argyresthia goedartella. Next base: position 23,533,990 of record OX463812.1, on the reverse strand, counting down.
ATTATATTTTTTCTTGTAATTCTGAAATCCTAATTAATTTCACAGTGGAACTTACATGCAAAATGTAGATATTATGTATTCGCAAAATTTCCTTAAAAAACTTTTTAACAAAATAGCGTAGTTTATTTTTAAACAATTATTCTATGGTTTAGCGCTACGTTTCTTCATTTTTTCCCGATTCCGTCCCACTCACACTGCGGACCTTTCCGCCTGGAGTAACGGGGAACTTTGCACGATCGAGGTATCGCCTTAAGGGCGCGGTCTCGTTTTGCGCGACAGTGTCGTGACACTTAGTGACGATAGTTGAAGTGGTGCTCCCCCCGCTGCATTTAGACGTTAGAAACTGCACGAGAAGGTTGCTCTACTTTATTACACGCGTATATAATTATTATTTAACTACGAGTTTCATCTCGTAACAAAAATTTAAGTAATGCCATTATGTGCTCTTCTCGTATAATATTTGTATGTTAATTTATTATAATGTGTAGGTTATTATGTATTTTATATATGTATTTTATGGTTTGTATAAGTTTATTCTTTAAAAATCTTTGAACATCACAACTATCACATGCAACGAAATAAAATAACACGGGCTGTCGGTGCAACGAATTGATAAGTACTTAAGTATAAACTATTATACTTATTAGTTCGTTGCACGGACAAAAAAAATAACACGGGCTGTGTTATTTTCTTTTTTTTTCGCATATCTACATGTATATGTATGTGATGTACAATAACCATATACATTTAAATAAGTGTTCTATCTATGTATAAAATGTAGGTATGTTCCTTGGAAATAAACAACATGGATTTTCCAAAAGCATTATAATTAAAATTAATAACTACAAGAATAACATATTTACAGGATTTTCTGCAACAAATGAAAAATATTTACAAATTGTTGTGGCATGGCTGGCATGTTGTGGCCTGGCTGATTAGTCTATGGATTTTAGAAATTTTAATGTCAATTTTTCGCCTTTTTTTTCATCCGTCAATTGTTACGCAGACCTCAATTTTAGTATTTTTTTTCTTATTAATCTTCTTTTTGGAATTATTTTGATTTTTATTTTCTATTGCTGCTATTATGTGCGGTGGATTTTTAATTGGCATTGAACGTTCTAGGCGCGAGTCAATCAGTTCTGGCAGAAGACATTGATCATAAAATTGTGTCAAAGGACCGACCATTTTCGACTCCCAAAAACCCCTATCTCTTACGATGTATTCTACTTTCATCGGTTGCTGGTCACCCGTCCAAACCGCAAATATGCAAGTACTTTGCTCAGTTATATTTAGCTGCCCCTGTATCTGATAATAATAATCGTGATTTGTATCTACTTTATACGACTTCTTTTTTGTGTCGTATTTCCAGAACCTAATTTTTTTCTCTTTAATTGCGTCTTCAGGATTCATATCTTTAGCAGATAATGGACATTTCACCTCTATAATGCCTGTTTTTCCTTCTTCGTCTTCATATATGCCATCAGGAGTGGCACCCAAGAAGCATTTGCTTCTGTGAATGTATAACCCACATCGCTTGATTTTAATTTTTAGCTGATGAGCTAACTGGGAAATGGCTTTCTCTTCATTTACTTTACCATACGCAATCGACGGAACTTTAGATAAATCTTTCGGTTTGACTATGGACTTTACTAGTGGAGCACAACTTATACTGTTTTTCCTTTTACAGATTTTACCGAAAAGAGAAGCGGTCAGTCTTTTTTTTCTTTGTTCTATCCAGTCTTGGCTACTACTTTGTTGGATAGTATTTTTTTGAATAGCATCTCGCTCATCTGTATTGACCTCCAAATCTCTTAAAAAATATTGTTTTTTGACCTCAAAATCTTCTTCCGACATGTCCGGGCGTTGTGCGTTTGGACCTTAGTCTGGGTCGTTTGTTGTAGCAGCACGAAACCTTTTCCTAAACTGTCTTGTATATTTTCTTGGCTTCATTTTATGCGTCTCATATATTCTTGTGTATTTACCTGTAGGCTTATTAAATATAAACCTGTTGACTGCAGTGATTGGTGATTTTGTGTTAAAAGAGATCGCAGCGGCTGAACATCTTTCTTGGTAAGAATTTCTGAGAGTGTAATTTATTCTCTTACCTCCGACATATTTGGCTATAACTGAGTTAAATGTTTCAGCCGCGTTTCTGTCGACGTCATAAACAAGGCTTTTTGCATTTGATGCTAAATAAGAGACGTGTTGGCTCATTTTCAACCAAAGAGACGTGTTTTGCAAATTTTGCGTCACATCTATGTCGAGTTTATCAGTTGCAGGGCATATCTGACCTTCACATTTTGTGTGATCTCCTAAAGCATGGCGTAAGGCGTTGTAAATATCTCCGTTAAGATTTGATACCTTTTCGGTTTGTGAAACCTCCGCATGTTTTCTTAACTTTATTGCACGTACGACGTATCTCCTCAATTTCATTATTTTTGCCTCTGTAAAAAGTTTTCTTTGTTGGATCGGAATTTGAGTGTCTTTTATGAGAAGTCTTAACTTATTACATAGGTGATTACGACATTCGATCTTCTCAACTTTTACATTTTTGTAGGGGTTGCTACTCAAAATTTTTTTTATGGTGCTTGAATCACCATCTGATATCAATTTTTCATATATCAAACCGTGCGTGTCAAGAGATTGTTTGAAGCCTTCAACCAGTGCAGTTGATTCCATACTGGATGAACTTCCTGTGAAATTTTTATAGCATGTATGTTCTTTTGGCTCAGTTTTCTTATTGGCTGCTCGAGCACAAATCATGCAGTATTTATTTTTTAAACCTAGGTATAAAAGTTTTCCAGTATAGGCACCGATTATTGCTGCCGCGCCGGACCAACATCCGTCAGCAATTACAACTATCATAGGATTTCCTTCGCTATCAACGCTACCAATGTCTTTCGCATGTTGTGCTTCCTCTTCTCCTGCCTTGTGCATTTCTTTTTCTGCCGTTTTGTGATACCAGTCATAGACAACTTGGCTAGTTTTAGAATACAAACTTTTTGACATAGCGGGTATGTTAGCGTTTGCCATCAATTCGTTTAAATTTTCAAGCCCGCAGCCAATACTGATGTGCCGGCGACAACAGCATGATTTATATCATAATTAGAAGCGGGATCATCAGTGCTTATATCAAATATTACGTTGCAAACATCACACTTCAGTTGAAGAGTTGAAATAAAACCTTTTATGGTCTCGCCAATGCATTTTAAATTTGAAAATCTGCATCCGAATGATGCTGCACTGTGATCTGCAATCGCTTGCAAAGATGCCAAGAAATTACTAAGAGAAACAATTCTACGTCCATCTAAAACAAAGGAGTCACTTTTGTCACAGACTGCATCTTCGCGTTCGGTTTCAAATTCAAAGCAGTGATCAGGTTGCTGGCACTGAAAAGAAATAGGTTATTGTGAAGGTAAATAATAAAAGGTGACGAAGTAGAAGCTATTCTGAAGTTGAGGCGGAGTAATGGCCCTTAGTGCTATGAGTCACATTTCCTGTGCCCATATTATATTACCTTTCTTTTGAAAATCCTTCTAAAAGGTAGGCTATTGTTTGCTCTTCGTTTAAGCCTCTTCTTGATTACCTAAAAACAAACAAAACATATTTAGTTATACTATGATGGGTAATATAAGTCAAAGTCATTCATCAATGTAAATCATATTTTTTCAACTTTACCAAATTTTCTTTGTTCGCATTCTCATTTGCTAATTCGACATTAGCTAGCATTGGTGTGGAATTTTCCGTTTCTACTAAAATGCTATCTTAGAAGACTGAGTTTTGATCTCTTCATCACTGAAATTAATCAAATTGTAAAGTTATTGCTGTTATGTTTTGCTTTTTTATAAAATATAATCAACTCAATATTTCGTAAGCACTACACATTTTAAATATTTATAACCGCATGACTGCTTCGATTTTAATACAAAAGGCAATATACATTGCAAGCTGTCCACGCACGGACGGCGGGTGGACCACGCGACGACAACTCGCTGCTCGCACGCAAGTGGGAGAAGCCCATAAATAAGTATTGTTTTTTTGTATGAAGGTCATACTAAGCAGAGAAACGGTTATAAATATATTATTAAAACAAGATAGATTTCTTACCAATGCACAATATCCTTTACTTGAAGTGGATTGTTGCTAATATCTGACATTGGCTGACGATCCAAAGACTCAGTTGGTGTGGTTTTACTGTGAATTATAGGTATATAGATTATGTAAAATAATTAAGACCATGTAACCAATAAAAAAACTTGAATGAAATATGTATTATGATAATTTGAATTATTGATCATGTTTTGAAATAACTAAGCAATTAACTGTAAACTAAAATATTCAAAAAAAATACTGTAAACTAAAATAATAGAAGTTTTGGACTTATCATCATAATAATATTTAAATTTATTCATGGTCCTCATTCGGAAAGTAAATACAATAAGCTATATAAGTAGAACTCATCTTACCTATTTAAACGGTTTTTTTTCATTATTTCAACTTTTAATTTACTCTTCTTTTTATTGGTACAGGGATATTTCTTTCTTTTCCGATCCATACTCGACAATTACTGACAGTATAGTCAAGCACTATTTCAAGTAGAGCAACTTTCAATGCGAGCTGGGCCGCGTCCCGGCACCGGGGTAAGAGTAGCGCGTGGGAGAGAGAGCTTCCGTGCGAGCGAGAGGTAAAGGCAAAACAAGCTACAAATCACACGTCCGAACGCTGGGATGTCCCAGCGGAACTGACTGAAATTTCGGCGCGTATTTATTTATAAACACTCAAGAAGTTAAAAGGTACTTATAATGTATTTTTCAATACAGTTTTTTTTTATTTCATAACTTAATAGTTGCTTCGTAAGTGGTTAAATTGTGACTTCTCCAAAATATGTTTTTTAAAAGAAAAAATAAGTTTTAGATATGGTCGATTTCTTAAAATTACCACTAATTAAACTTAAAATAAGAAAACTAAGGCTTTTTTCTAAAATATAAGCAGGTAAGATTATTGTAGAGGATTTAAGAATCAATGTTATCTGTATACATTTCGTGTTTTTGCCATATTTTTTACGTGACGTGTGCATGAATTAGACCTTCAACGCGCAGAACGTAAAGCCTAACACAGTAATTAAAAGTAACATCAAAGTAAAAAAACTAATATGTTTTGGAAACTCGAAACCCCACTCTGTAAAGTGATGTTAAATAAATTTCATTTGTAGCTTTTGAATAACTAAAAGTAAGGTCTTAGTTTCGGATAATTACTGCAAGAACACAAGACTGCCGCCTTAAAGCCAACTATACAGGGTTACAGGAAAAGTCGTGCTAGATCCGTTAAGGGCGTGGAGTACCCATCATTTCTGACTTATTTCACTCTGAAACACCCTACCCTAAACTTAACCCTTTTCGAGATATTCGACTTTTAATTTTTTTATTTAAAATTGCCGATTTTAGGCTACTAAATTTAATTTTGTTTATTTTGTGTGTCTTATCATTATTATTATTGCATTTTCATATGTATAATAAGATGATTTAGGACGTCAATCATTAAAATAGTGCATAAGTTAATTGAATAGGCCGTAGTAGACAAGTGAAAGTTAAGAATATAAAAAAAATATTAGAAAGTTTATTTTTCTCTAAGGGATATCTAAAAAAAATATTATGGCAGTTATTCGGCAGATGTGTTTTAAAATATCTACGATTCATCAGCTATCTAACGAGGTATAACAATCTAGGGTTTTATTTAAATTCATTGAAAAAAACTTAGTTTCATAGGCGACAGTGGAGAAGAAAATTAATACTTAGCCCTAAAAAGTAAAATAAAACAATAGGTAAGTAAGCATGAAATGTCATTTTCATTGCCTCGCCGTCTTTTGTTCTCCATTGTTAGTTTGTTCAACCGGTGTCCTTATGAGAGGGTGGGGTTTAAATCAGGTTTTCACACAACTTTTTCTTACTCTACAGTTCATGTCTCAGCTATCTAACGAGGTATAACAATCTAGGATTTGTGGATTAAAAGTAGTTGGGACGCTCCAGGTAGCAGCTCTAACGGCCCCGCGCTTATTGTCCTTCAAGCTAATACGCACCGTGCGAGCGAGACAAGTGACGATTTATGTAGGTGTGAATGAAAGAAAAAATGTGTAGAGACCGGTTAGGGCTGGAATACAACACGGGATATTGTTTTGGTTGTCAGTCTGCTTTTGTGCTTCGTACAGTAGATAATAATAATAATCCTTTATTGCACAGAAAACACAGTGGAAATTATAACAGAAACAGTATGCAAAGGTGAGCTTATTTCTAAAAAGAAATTTCTTACAGCTAACCTGTGAAGAAAAGAGAAAAATAAAATATAGAGAGGTAGTCCTAGTGTACAATTAAGAGTTAAAAGAAATAAATAAAATAAATATACTATCAAATAAATCACAATACACCCTACGTAATTACTACAAAATAAGTAAATAGAATACAATAAATAAATAGATATACATAAATACTATGAGATACCCACTATTCGGAAGAGAGGAGATGCTGTTTCAATTTTTTCTTGAAAGTGACCAAGGATTTGCAATCCCTTATAGCGCAAGGAAGTGCATTCCACAAACGTATTGCCCTTAACCTAAACGAGTGCTCGTAAGCAACAGTGTTGTGCTGAGGAATTGACAAAAGTGATACCGTGTGAGATCTCCGAAGTCTATCCCCCGAGAAAAGATACTCAAAACGTTCACGAAGATATGCAGGGTAGCACGGATTTCTCAAAATATTGAAGAGGAAGGAGAGAATGTGCATATCACGACGAAGTCGGATCGGGAGCCAGCCTAATTCCCTACGATATTGGGACACGTGGTCGTACTTACGAAGTCCGAAAATAAACCGAATCCCGAGATTTTGGAGTCGCTCGAGTTTGTTCAGTAGATCTTCGTTCGCACTGGCCCAGCAAACATCGGCGTAGTCTATTAAAGGCAGAAGAAGGGTCTGAGCTAGCATAATTTTAGTCTGCCTAGGCAGGAAGAACTGCAAACGCCGAAGAGAATGAAAGGATGCAAAGACTCGTCTGCTGACCTCACAAACATGGGGCGACCAGGATTATAGATTGTCAAAAACAACGCCAAGATTTTTGGCTTTCTCGCTATACTTGACAATGGTACCGTCAAATAGAACGGGATCAACGGACTTATTCTGCAACAAATCAAGTAAGTGCCGTGTACCTAGTATCATCACCTGAGACTTGTCCGGGTTGACTAATAGCCCATACGAAAGAGACCATTTCCTGATGTTGTCGATGTCAGCATTCAAAGCCTCGACAGTCGAAGTCAGATCACACAGGGGAAAATGCCGATAAATTTGAAGGTCATCTGCATAAAGATGATACGAGGAAGACAATACATCCGAGATGGAATGGATGAAAACTGAGAAGAGAAGAGGGGAAAGGATGCCACCCTGCGGAACACCTGTAGAGAGCTTGCACCATTCTGTAGTGACCTCTTCAGACTTGATGCGCTGCTGGCGGTCTCTCAAGTAAGAGTCAAACCAGCGAGCCGAGTGTGAAGAGACGTTAAGCGATTTTAAGATTTCAACAAGTATATCGAAGTCGACGCAGTTGAAGGCGCTGCTAAAGTCTAGGAGAGTCAGGACTGTCAGCTGCTTCTTATCCATTGCCAGTTGGATATCGTCAGTTACCTTGAGTAGTGCTGTGGTGGTGCTATGCCCCGGTCTAAAACCAGACTGAAAAGGGTTCAGTAAATTCATGGAGGAAAGGTACGAGGACAGCTGGGTGTGGACAATTGATTCAAGGATTTTGGAAAGGATTGGTAGGATGGAAATGGGACGGAACTCTTTGAAGGAGGACGGGTTAGACGTTTTAGGTAGGGGTAACACTAATGCTCTTTTGCACTGGCTTGGGAAGCAGTACTCGCTCAGCGACGCATTGATTATATGCGTTATGGGTTGTAACAAATGATCAAGTACACTGAAAAGCATCTGAAAGCAGATCTTGTCATCACCTATAGCCTTTGACGATATTGCTAGAAAAGCCTTCTTTACTGCGCCAACTCCGACAGACCTGAGGTTGAAAGGTAAGCTACTGGATGTCTTTCTGGTGCGCAAGTAACGAATGGTAGCATCCTTGACAGGGGAGTCCATCACGACAGGGGAGACAGCAAAGAATTTGTTGAGACCGTTGAGGTCGACACTACCGGTTACTGCGTCCTGGGACTTACCAACACCGAGGGTCTTCAGGAACTTCCAAACCTGTGCAGGAGTGTAACTCTCAATACTCTCGTAGATATGGCGGCGTTTGGCATCTCGACAAAGACGGGTGCAACGATTACGGAGACGTTTGTATGTAAGGAGATTATCGTCCGTCGGATCCTTCTTATATCTACATTTGGCACGGTTTCTCTGGGCCATCAGACCCTTGATGGTGTCAGTAAGCCAGGGCGCAGGGAGATGTTTGACCCTAACCTTTTTTACAGGAGCATGTTTGTCGAACAAACTCAGGACAATCGATTGGAAATGCTGGACTTTTTCATCAACGGGCTCACTACAGACGACAGGGGACCAGTCTATAGAGGCGGCATCAGACTCAAGGGAGCTGAGATCCATACCCTTGAAACTGCGAATATCCAGGAATTTCCCTGCGCGCTTGGGAGGCCTTAACTTGAACGAGAGATAAATCAGATCATGAAAGGAGAAGGGGGCGTTAAGTTGGCCATGCGTTGCAACCTTGGATATGTTAGAAACAATCATAAGATCCAAAAGAGAGGGGGTGCAGTGGGGCTGGAAGTGAGTTGCACTCAGGGGAAGAATATTTAAATTTAGGGAGCTTACTATAGACTGGAGTTTGGCAGAGCGAACATCATTTTTAAGTAAACAGGTATTGAAATCACCTAGGATAAGTGTGTCACTGTATAGGGGAGATAGATCATTAAGGATGCTTTCAAAAGAGTCAAAGTAGTCGATGAGGAGAGAGGGGCTATAGAAGACACCCAGAAGGACCTTAGTGTGATGGAGGCATAGCTCAAGAAAGAGGTGTTCAGCGGATCCAGAGTACAGACTAGGTGAGTGGCTGATGACTTTGCAAGAAATGTCGGAACGAAGATAAATAGCAACACCGCCACCAGCCTTGCCCGTCCTATCATTCCGATAGAGCCTGTACCCCGGCAGAGCATACAAGGTAGAAGGAAGAGAGGGTTTGAGAAATGATTCGGAGATCAGAATACCATGAATGCTCTGATCGCTGAAGGAGTCGAGAAGGTCGACATGACTGGAATTAATGCTCTGAGCATTTATGTGAACGACGTTGAAGTTCCTACTGAGGTTGGAAAACACACGTTTAAGGGCAATAGGCAAAACGTCATCCGTGGACGACAATCCACTTCCTACGCTATCGGAAGCTTCACTTTCGGAGTAGGAGAAGTAACTATCACTAAATAAGAAGGTATCCATATGAGTAATTATAATATAATAAATAGATATATAATAAAATAAATACAATAAAACCTACTAAAAACACAAAAAAAATAAAAAAGTCAAATCCAAAAAAACAGAAAGGCCCGAACCCAGCCAAACCCTGGGTTTACAAAAGTATAGTACATATGGAAGGAAATACATTATACAAGATAACAAATAATAGATGAGACGTGGGTGGGCAGCACAAACAAAAAAGAGATGAAGAAACAGCAAAGTAGATGTGATATCGTTTTGCTCTTTTTCTCGACTTGGCTGTGATTCTGGACTATTTCTTCTGATTTGTGACTACGTGCTTGTTAATCGGACTCTGATTAGTACTTGTGATACGGAAGTGTTGAAGATGACGTCCTACACACCTGAGGAATATGCTGATATGCTCATTTGTTACGGATACTGCGATTGTGTGTCTGCGCAAGCTCGCAACGAATACATAACTCGCTACCCCGGTCGTCGAGTGCCGGATGTAGCCGTTTTTGACAGAGTTTATCGAAGACTTCGAGAAACTGGCTCTGTTTTGAGACGAAATACAGACACGGGAAGACCACGAATTGTTGACGACGAAGAACAGGACAATGAGATACTGCAACGCTTTCGAGCGGATCCGACTACTTCCACTAATATTGTTGCCCGTGATCTGGGACTTTCGCAATGGAGAGTGTGGTTTACAGTGCATACTGCTGGCCTATACCCGTACCATTACACGCCGGTACACGTTATTGAAGAAGGAGACCCCGCAAGAAGGTTGGACTTCTGCAGATTTATGGTATATGCTGACGTAGAAGACCCAGATTTTCTAAGAAATATCTTGTGGACAGATGAATCCAAATTTGATAAAGATGGCATAACTAACTATCACAATGCCCATTAATGGGCCCCAAAACAAGTAAGGAATCCCAATAAGAAAAGAGTGAAGGGGTCCCAACGAAGATTCAGCGTGAATGTGTGGATGGGCATTATCTCCAATCATTTGATTGGACCTTACTTTCTCCCGGACAATCTAGATGGGGAAAGCTACGAAAACTTCTTGAGAGGAGACTTGAGTGATTTGCTGGATGATCTGCCACTCAACTTGATCAGGGACATGTGGTTCCAACATGATGGCTGCCCTGCCCATTTCAGGAGAAGTGTCAGGGACTGGCTGGACACAAATTATCAAAACAAATGGATAGGACTTGGTGGGCCGTTGCCATGGCCAGCAAGATGTCCGGACCTAACCCCCATGGATTTTCATGTGTGGATTTTCATGGTGTGAAAGATCACCTGGGTCTTCAATAAGTATGGGCGTACCCCAAGGTTCAATTCTTGGTCCTTTCTTGTTTTTAGTATATATTAATGATTTACCTTACCTTGTTAAAGCAAAACATGGGTTAGTATTGTTTGCCGATGATACTTCTTTGATATTTAAAGTTAAAAGACAGCAATCAAATTATGACGAGGTAAACAATGCTATCTCTAGTATAGTGAACTGGTTTACTGTTAACAATTTATTACTTAATGAAAAGAAAACTAAATGTATTAAATTCGTGTTACCCAATGTGAACCCGGTAACTACAGACATATTTATAAAAGGACAGAGATTGGACCTTGTGCAGTCGACTGTCTTTTTGGGCATTACTTTAGACGCCAAACTACAATGGGATCCTCATATAAATAAATTGTCGAACAGACTGAGTTCGGCAGCGTTCGCAGTTAAAAAAATTAGAGCTCTTACCGACGTAGACACCGCTAGACTAGTCTACTTTAGTTACTTTCATAGTCTAATGACCTATGGTATTTTATTGTGGGGTCACGCTGCGTATGCTAATAGTATATTTATTCTGCAGAAACGGGCTGTTCGTGCAATTTATAGATTAGGGCCTAGAGTGTCACTGAGGGAAAAGTTTAAAGAAATCAATATTCTGACATTTGTGTCTCAATATATCTATGACAATCTTGTGTATGTAAAAAGAAATATAACTAATTTTCAGAAGTACAGTGATATACACAATTTTAATACTAGAAATAAAGACAAGTTGGTTGCTTATGTAAGCCGACTACATAAAATTAGTAATTCTTTTAAAGGCAATTGTATACGCTATTACAATAAGGTCCCTACTGATATTAAAAACTTACCTTTAGACAAGTTTAAAATAATAATAAAACAGAAATTGTATAAAAAAGGTTACTACAGGATATCTGATTACTTAGAGGACAGATGTCCATGGGAATAGATTGTTTGAGTAACAGGCTGTTTCGATATATAATTAGCATTCATTTGTAATTTGACAATATTTTATTTAAAAAAGGAAACGCAAAAGATGCGACGACTGTGGAGTTTCTTCGGTGAGCTCTTCTCCACAGATTGGGTTAGTGAACTCACCCAAAAAAATGTAATGACGGATCTAAGTGATGTAACAACATCCTATGGAAATAAATGATTTTTGATTTTGATTTTGATTTTTGATTTTGTGGGGGCGCATGAAAAGTCTTGTCTACAGCGAGCCAAATCCAGTATCGTCTGTGGAAGAATTAAGAGAAAGGATTGTGGATGCAGCAAATCAAATGAGGACAACGTTGACCACTGGAGTAGTGAAGACTGGTCTCCGTAGAAGGATGCGACAATGTATTAGAAACAGAGGCGGCCATGTTGAACATGAACTGTAGAGTAAGAAAAAGTTGTGTGAAAACCTGATTTAATAAATGTGTTCGATTCCAAATCGATATTCGATCGATGGTTTCTGAACGGTCATTTTAATTTGACGTTAGCTGTCAATCTGGCAGTTTTGACAACTGACAGACGAAAGCCCTCGCAATGTAAACGCGTTTTGGTTAGGGGTTGAAATTAAATCGCAGGGCATCTGGAATGTATTCGGGATTCCCTCAGGATTGTTAATATAGCTGAGTGTGTTGTTGTCTCTCGAACCAGATAAAGTTCGGATTTTCGTGCCCGATTTGTATTTACCAGTAGAAACATAACCTGTGCTGGACACTGTGCTCATTGAAGCTGGCCCGCCAGTCATACCTGGTTGGCTGAAGAACCTGTCTACCAAGAAGAGCCTAGGGTGCACCCGGGCCTTGCAGAGAGACAGGAGGTTGACGGGACCGAAGCACAGACCAGGTTAGATCTACCCCACATAACTTCAGCCCGGTGAATCGCCGACGTTCATCACTTCTTGGCACCTGATCGTCACGCTACCTCGTAGCTCATGGGCCCCTACGAGGTCATTAGGTGCTAAGAAGCCTGAACATTTTGGTAGCTAGAGCGTGGCTTCCTGAGATTTGCAGCCGTCAAGGGCTCCAGGAAGGCACGATTTGGGACTATCAATCTGTAGGTATAGGCGGTTAAGAAACTGGTTGTTCCTATATCCACATAGATTGGTAGTATTGTAAGCTATAAGTCTATTGCTGGTAGTAGACAGACAGATATTGAATTGAAATTTGCATTGAATTACCAGTTAGTCAATCTATTAGTGGTCTAGTAATGCTATTGAATGAATGTTTTGGTTAACATAGGTAGTTACATCTATTTATAGCAGGCTATTACATTGTTTTCAGTTTATAGCAATTTATAACTTGAACTAATATTGACTATCTGTGTGTGTTATAATGATAAAGGGAAACTAAATTGTATTTACAGAATTTATATAGATATAAAACTCGGTTCCTATTGTTTAAGGAAAACAACATTGTTTAAGTTGTGGTTTAGGGTTCCCTCGTTTGGCTTGTAGACTGGAGGGTCCAATAAAATTGAGTTACTGCAAATTGTACTCACAATTTGCAGTAACTCAATTTTATTGGATATAATATATAATATAAATTCTGCAGAGTAAGTATCGTTCCGATCATGTCGTTATCTGAAATCCAGAAGGGTGTTTCTAAGGAACTCAGATGGTTTTCCTCCGCACACGGTCTGATAGACCGTTTAGATAGGCATGATGTGGTATTGGAGCGGTCTATGGACGTTAAGGAACATTACAATAGGGTGCTCGAATTGTCCGCGCAGGCGGAATCAGTTGATGGTTGTGCACCTGACAGGCTGTCACGGTTGATAGGGGATGTCGACCAATGTATGGAGATGGCAGCTGCTATCACGCAGAAGGCTGCGGACATACGTAGACAGCGCGAGTCCAGCCATGATGGTGACATTGAAGCACCTCTGCCGCATCAGGGATCGGGGTCCAGGTTACCTGCCATAACTATGCCTACTTTTGACGGCGTGTCCGGTGAATGGATGAGGTTCATCAATCTGTTCGACAGTTTGGTGCACATGCGATCGGACATTACCAAGTCTGTCAAGATGGCTCAGCTGGTGGCAGCATTGAGGGGTGAGCCTAGGGAGCTGGTCGCTCATTTGACAGTTACGGAGGGTAACTATGAGACGGCCAGGCAATTGTTGGTCAGACGTTACCACAACAAACGGAGGTTGGCCGATGCCCAACTGAACCGTTTGTTTAGCATCCCGGTTGTGAACAAGGTCGGGGCCATACAGACGGAGGTTTTGAACCCATTGTTGTCCGTCACCAAGGCTCTAGAGAATCTTGGTCTTCCGGTTGGTGAATGGTCGTACCTACTGTTGTACATTGTACTTTCCCGCCTACCCGCTGACGTGCAGACTCGTTTCGAACAGTCTCACGGGAGGTCGGCCGAGGACCTGCCCGCCTTCTCCGACTTGGTCGGATTTTTGGAAGAGGAGGCTCGACGGGCAGAGAATTTGGGGTTGACGGTCACCCATCCTTCGGAGCCACAGAGAGCTGCCGGGAGCGCTGTGAGTAGGGGCCCTCCCACGAGGAAGGACCGCACCAACCGGCAGTCGTATAGGACTGTGAGTGAATTGACCCCACATGGTGAGACCTGCCCATGTTGTAGGCAGATTGGCCATGCTGTGGCCAATTGCAATAAGTTCGGGGAACTTAGGGTTCAGAGACGGCGCCGGATGGCCAAGCAGCGGAGCTGGTGTTTCCTATGCCTCGGGCCACACATGGCTAGGAACTGCACGCGCACACAAATGTGCGGATATTGTGGTGGGCCCCACAACAATCTGTTGTGCAGGTACCGGTCCGGCCAACAGCCACCACAGGGCCGTACCCAGGGTGACACGGCATGGGGCCCTGAGAATTCGTTTGCGACTCGGAGCGCAACTCAGGGGCCAACGTCCCCACGTGCACAGGGAAGTACTATGGTGCAGGGCCGCACTCAGGATCATTGTACATGGGGGGCCCTGAGTTTTCGGTTGCGACTCAGCATCCGACTCAGCGGGACATTGGGTGTGTTGAGCAGGCCGTAACGGGCGGGTGGCATGGGACACCTTCGAGCTATGCGGGTGCGGTTCGGACGCCGCCTCAGTTGTCGCCCCGCTCGTCGCCTCGTCCTCGTCGGTCACATGTGATGTCCCCCCCGCTCATGGAGCGGCCACGGTTGAATTCACGCCCACCCCCCTTTACGGGGAATCGTAGGGTAGCAATGGAACCGGCGCGTGGGACATTTGTACAATGGGACCTCTGGCGTATAGCTGCATACCTGATCGGTTACAGGCAGATTAGGGCCCCGGGGGCCCTCGCTAGGAATTTGCGGCCCAACAATTTGTTGCCCCCCAACCGGAGACGGTGGTGTTACCGATCGCCTCTGTGCTTGTTTGGGATTTGGCGGGCAACCCAACGTACGTTCGCGCCCTATTAGATTCTGGAGCTCAGGGCTGCATTGTATCGAATGATTTAGCAAAATGGTTGGGCCTCAAGGTAAATAGGTATAATAAATCAATACGGGGCGTGGGGAATGTTACGGTTACGAATGTAGTTGGTCAATCGGTGATCACGTTCTCTCCACGTTATGACATTTTGACAAAAACATCCGTGCAAGCTTTATTAATGACGCATGTCATGGGCAGACACCCCTTGGTGAAGTTTAATCCGGCCGTTCGATTCCTGACATCAGGACTCAAGTTGGCGGATCCCGATTTTGACACTCCAGCCCCGGTCGACCTGCTACTGGGAGCAGACGTACTGGGTAGGTTTCTGTTGTCGGATCGGCGAGTTCTTCAGCCGGACGGGTTGATTGCTGTGGATACTAAGTTTGGTCACGTGATCATGGGTCCGGCATTGCCAATGGTTAGCCCGAGTCAGATGGCATACTTATTGGCTCAGCGTTGTCAGATGCTATCCAACGTTTCTGGGAGATAGAGGAACCTCCCACCGTTCGTCGAGTCGACGCAGACGAAGAAGAGTGCGAGTTGTTTTACCAGAATAGTACTGGTCGCCTTCGTTCTGGTCGTTTTGTAACTCGACTGCCTTTCAGGGCCGATCGACCGCCACTAGGAGAATCTAGGAAGATGGCTGAGACGAGATTGATGTCGATGGAGCGTAGGATGTCAAGGGACGCCGTATTTAAACAAAAATACGTCGATTTCATGAGGGAGTATGAGTCGTTAGGACACATGTCGGTATCGGGTGTGGACTGGAGATCTGAGGATCATTGTTTCCTTCTACACCATGCCGTCCTGCGAACCCCTACCGGCAAGATTCGAGTTGTTTTTGATGGGTCAGCACCTACCTCGAACGGGATGTCCCTGAATCAGTGTCTACATTCGGGACCCAAGTTGAGTCGTGATATTTCGGATATTCTCACGAGCTTTCGGAGACACCAGATTGTATTTGTCGCAGACATTCGGATGATGTTAAGGCAAACAGTAATTCATCCGGCTGACAGAAGGTATCAGTTGATACTTTGGCGTGAGTCCACGACCGAGCCAGTCAAGGTCTATGAGTTAAACACGAACACGTATGGGTTACGATCTAGCCCGTATTTGGCGATGCGTACCCTGCGGGAGTTGGCGTCGCGTGACCGTGTGAGCTATCCTAGAGCCGCCGCTATCCTAGAGCAAGATTTGTACGTCGATGACGTCTGCACAAGGGCAGCCAGTGTAGAGGAAGCTCTGGACCGACGTGACGAGCTCATTCAATTGCTGGAACGAGGCGGCTATGATGTCAAGTGGATGTCCAACTCCCCTGAGTTGATGGCTGGTCTCCCAGATGAGTTTCAACAAGACCCGCACGTTTTTGAGAATCCTGACAACCCTAACATGTTGTCAGTGCTTGGAATTCAGTACCGGCCCGTCCATGATGAGTTTACCTATCGGGTGGTTTTAGAAACACCGAAGGCCTGGACGAAGCGGTCAGTACTGTCAACGATTGCGAGAACGTTCGACCCGAATGGATGGATTTCTCCAGTCACCTTTGCTCTCAAATGTTTTATGCAAAGGCTATGGGCGGCTCAGTTGACCTGGGACACCCACCTCTCAGGTTATTTGTTGACTGATTGGACGCGAATGTTCACCTCGCTATCGGACATAAATAATGTATCGCTGCCGAGGAAATTAATCCCTGCTGGGGATTACAGGGCAACCCTTCACGGGTTTTGTGATGCCTCTGAACGAGGGTTTGCGGCAGCGGTTTATTTGCGAACCGTCACCTCCACCGGGGAGGTCGACTTGCGTTTAGTTTTGGCAAAAAGCAAGGTAGCGCCTATTCGGACAAGGATGACGATTCCAAAACTGGAACTGTCCGGGGCTGCTCTTGACCAAACTTTTGAATCACACTCTAACAGTGTTGCGTGGGTCAGTGGTTTTGGAGGATACGGTGTACGCTTGGACGGACAGCCAGATTGTTTTGTGCTGGCTGAAGGCTTCGGTCCATAACTTAGAGGTTTTTGTTGCGAACCGTGTCTCCCAGATTGTGTCGTCTGAGGTCCCACTGACCTGGAGACATGTACCAGGAGAATTGAACCCGTCTGATTGTGCATCCAGGGGATGTCAGGCTCCTGAACTCGTTAGACACCATTTGTGGTGGGGACCACCCTGGCTTGCCAAGAGAGAATCGGACTGGCCCCACAGCCATGTCGTAGTATCTTCGGATCATGGCCCCAGAGCGGCCGTGCATGTTACCCAGAAGGCTGAGGACCCTGACGCCGGGTTTCTGCTGGACCGGTATAGCTCACTTGACAAGTTGATAAACGTGTCCACTTGGATTAGGAGATTCGCTCGAAATTGTCGTACTCCTCGCGATCAGCGAACGTTGAACCCTATTCTGACTCCGGCAGAGCGAAACGAGTCGCTGTTGAATTTGGTCCGGTTGGTACAGTCCTCGAAGTTTGGGGCAGAATTGGAGATTATACGAAGTGGACGTTCGAAATTGAAGGGAGCCGTCGCGCGTCTCAACCCCTTTGTTGATTCGACCGGGTTACTTCGGGTAGGAGGAAGATTGCGCAATGCGAATCTGTCGTATTCGGCTCGTCACCCACTTCTGCTCCCCAAGGGGGGACAGTTAGTTGAATTGCTGGTGACTGATCGTCATATTAAAAACGCGCATGCCGGCTGTAACGCGTTGTTGGCCATGCTCCAGCGGGAGTTTTGGATCTTATCTGCCCGCCGTGCCATACGGAACATCGTGTTTCGGTGCATGCCTTGTTATCGACTTAAGGCTGCCACGATGCAACCTCTCATGGGGGACTTGCCCCCTGATCGTGTGAATGAGGTCAGACCGTTTTCAGGTGTTGGTACGGATTTTGCAGGACCGTTTATGGTGAAGAGTTCACGATTGCGTACCGCTAAGCAATACAAGGCGTACCTATGTGTGTTTGTTTGTTTATCCACCAAGGCGGTACATCTCGAGCTCGCTGCTGATCTCTCGACAGAGGCTTTCATTGCTTGTTTGGATAGGTTTGTTTCTCGAAGGGGACTTCCAACTTTGATCCGCTCTGATAACGGCACTAACTACATAGGTGCGGAACGATACTTACGAGAGATAGTCAACTTTTTGAATGTAAATAAAGTGGATATTGGAACGGCCCTCTCCCGTCGGGGTATACAGTGGACCTTCAGCCCACCGATTTGCCCCCACTGGGGTGGGATTTTTGAGGCCGTAGTTAAGTCAGCTAAGACGCACTTAGGGCGTATAGTAGGTCAGACCGCGCTGACTTTTGAGGAGCTCGCGACATTGTTTTGTAAGATCGAGGCCGTTCTCAATTCGCGACCGTTGTGTCCGCTCAGCTCGGATCCAAATGACCTGGAGGCTCTGACCCCAGGCCATTTCTTGGTAGGACAGCCACTTAACGCGTTGCCCGAGCACCCCTTCGAGGGAGTGAAATTGTATCGGTTGTCAAGGTATCAGATGTTGCAGCAGTTTACTCAGAATTTCTGGAAGCGTTGGTCGCTCGAGTATCTGCATATCTTACAACAGCGCCTTAAGTGGACTGACAAAACTAGCCCCCCTAGTGTTGGTGACCTCGTTCTGGTTAAGGATGCTAACCTACCGCCACTACGTTGGCGCAGGGGGCGCATTGTTAACTTGTTCCCTGGCAAGGACGGGACCCCCCGGTCTGCAGAGGTTCTAGTAGGAGGCTCGGTTCTAAAACGAGCGGTAGCAACGTTGTCTCGGCTGCCCGTAGATTAGGGGACAGGTGGGTGCCTGTCCGGACGGGTGATTGTTCGATTCCAAATCGATATTCGATCGATGGTTTCTGAACGGTCATTTTAATTTGACGTTAGCTGTCAATCTGGCAGTTTTGACAACTGACAGACGAAAGCCCTCGCAATGTAAACGCGTTTTGGTTAGGGGTTGAAATTAAATCGCAGGGCATCTGGAATGTATTCGGGATTCCCTCAGGATTGTTAATATAGCTTAGTGTGTTTTTGTCTCTCGAACCAGATAAAGTTCGGATTTTCGTGCCCGATTTGTATTTAACAGTAGAAACATAACCTGTGCTGGACACTGTGCTCATTGAAGCTGGCCCGCCAGTCATACCTGGTTGGCTAAAGAACCTGTCTACCAAGAAGAGCCTAGGGTGCACCCGGGCCTTGCAGAGAGACAGGTGGTTGACGGGACCGAAGCACAGACCAGGTTAGATCTACCCCACATAACTTCAGCTCGGTGAATCGCCGACGTTCATCACTTCTTGGCACCTGATCGTCACGCTACCTCGTAGCTCATGGGCCCCTACTAGGTCATTAGGTGCTGAGAAGCCTGAACAAAATGACAACATGCTTACCTATTGTTTTATTTTACTTTTTAGGGTTAAGTATTAATTTTCATCTCCACTGTCGCCAATGAAACTAAGTTTTTTTCAATTAATTTAAATAAAACCCTAGATTGTTATACCTCGTTAGATAGCTGATGAAACGTAGATATTTTAAAACACATCTGCCGAACAACTGCCATAATATTTTTTTAGATATCCCTTAGAGAAAAATAAACTTTCTAAAATATTTTTTTAATTTCTTAACTTTCACTTGTCTACTCGGCCTATTCAATTAACTTATGCACTATTTTAATGATTGACGTTCTAAAGCATCTTATTACACATATGAAAATGCAATAATAATAATAATAATAAGACACACAAAATAAACAAAATTAAATTTAGTAGCCTAAAAATCGGCAATTTTAAATAAAAAAATTAAAAGTCGAATATCTCAAAAAAGGGTTAAGTTTAGGGTAGGGTGTTTCATAATTAAATAAGTCAGAAATTATGGGTACTCCATGCCCTTAACGGATCTGGCACGACTTTTCCTCTAACCCTGTATATTTGCATAGCATTCCTACTCTTACCTCTGTTCTGAATATAATTCATTCATAAATACTTTTGATACTCATTAAACAAGACACTGGTGAAACATACCTTGTTGCTTGAAATGCAAAATGCAAAACAAAATTGCTTGAAATGCAAAATGGATCCCAAATTCGTACACTAGAACCTTCCTAGAAATTGTAGATTGCATCCGAATTAAGTGCAGTGATCAAAGTGTAATTTTTAGAGAAATATGCTTGAATTTTATACGGCTTATGTTTAAACGATCACCAAAAACGCATCTATTTTACTACCAATAAATTCGAAACGACCGCCAGAATTTGTAAACGACCACCAAATTCTGTTTGGATAAATGATCCCCAAACTTCTTTTTATGTTTTATGTACTTAAGTTTATGTTTTAAGTATTTTTTGTTGTTCTTACATACTTCTTAGGATAAAGGGGGCTTCGCTTCGCTCACCTCCTTTACCTTTCACCTCAGCTACCTCAGTATTTTCCCCTGATATTTTCTGCAACTTTTGGTGATCATTTACCCATTTTGGGTAGGAAAAAAATATTTTGGTGTGATCATTTTATGTATTGCCATTTCATACCTACACCTATATATAAAAACACATAATAAGCATACTAACCATCTGCCTTTGTGTGCTGCCGTAGGGTTTTCGTGATCCAGCTGAATGGCAGTTCAGTTCCCTTCATCGTCTGTTCCGCACCCGAGCTTTCCTGTGCGTCGACTGCGTCGTTGCCGCGCAAGCCACTGTGTCCACTTAATGTCTCCTCTCATGCCGCCCGCTGGTTTGACTCCTATCTCAGAGACAGGCGGACAGGCCCTGCCTAGTTTAGGATCCGCCATTTGTTATCTAGACATTGTCCGTCTTACCACAAAAAATAAGTATATCATGGTAAGACGGTGTATGTTTTATCACAATTTCTATGGCAAATGTTTTTTTTACTCTTTTACGTTACTTTACTATATGATTTAAATAAAATAAAAAAGATGCTTCAATGATATATTATTTCGTTTAATTCATTTCCTGTAATTTGTGTTGTTTTGTGCTACTTACTTTTAACTGAGACTCGATAACACTCGATAAATATGCTCTACAAATGAACTCAAAAACGACAAAAAACAATTTTGCTTAATGCTTATTTTTTCAGAATAAGAATTTTCGTAAAATAGGTAGGTATATAAACCTATATGAACACTAACAGACAAGTTTATCACAATATTTTCCTGGACTGTCTAAATAAGAATTTAAATATAATAAAAATACCCTTTGTAGAAAACACTCCGGTACGATCGGTCCACTTGTCCAAATGGTCTTCTTTCCCCATCGGTTCCCTTGTCCAAATAGTCCACTTTAGACGGATCGGGAAATGACTGACTTTCCACACGAGTTCTTACAACTTTTACGCGTTTTCTCAGATGGGATGGCAGAGGCACACACAACCTGTATTACAAGTCTGTTATGAACTTTTTGACAGGTGTCGCTATTTTTGACAGGTAGGTTTCACTGCAAGATGTCATAATTTTGAGTTTCATGTTTTTGACCACAACTTGCACTAATATTATATGCAAACCATTTAACTGACAAGATTATTTTACTTATGCATTTCAATAATTTTTGTTGCAAACTAGCTTTTACCCACCTCTGGATAAGTTATAAGGATTCATTAGCTGAAAAAATTGGTAAATTGCGGGCCAGACTGGCACACGAAGGGTTCTGTACCATCGTACGAGAAAACTCAAGGATAAAAAAAAATGAAAAAAATATATGTCAAAACTTAGTTTCGATACCAGTCACTACAGATTTCGAATGTGAAACCTATTACGCCACCGACGATGTTATGATTTCACGAAATTTGAAAAATGAGTGAGTGAAGGATCATGAGTGATTGAATGATAATGAGTGACAATTTGATAATTCGCCGTGTTTTGTATGGGGAGCCCCCTAATTTATAAAATCTCGAGTAGTTGTTGCTGTAGCACAGAAGTTCCCAACCGAAAAATTCGAGGGCGGCTTGTTAAAATGCAAACCATGTTAAGATTCGTGCAATCCACCGCCCACAACAGTAGACCTATTTTTCATATCTGACATTTGAAGGATGTTCGCAAACTTTAAATTGATGTTTGACCGATCATTAGACTTATCATGTAATTCAGACATCTAAGAATAACAATCGCTTTTGAAAAATTTACCAATAACTGTTGTGTTCGGTTTGTTCACATGAGCTGTCTTTTATTACGACTTTGTTTGATTAAGCGATGTTCCGATTGGTCATTTTTTTAAGTGGTTGAAATTCCTAACGTCAGATTTGATAAGGCTATACGCGAGTATTTCACATAAGCTGTCATTTAAAGCGATCGATAAAATCAAGCTGCTGGTGTTGTTAATTGTTAATTGTTATTGCTCGACTCAATTACCATGTGAACTTTAAAGGGCTGCTGGCTAGGCCCTCTTATCTAATGGCCCTTCTTCCAAAAAATAATAAAAATAGTTTTAACTTCACATCCAAGGGGGGTGCGATATTTTAGAAATGCGTTTCCCCCCCTGCGTATAACAAAACAGGTTGGAAACCTATGCTTTAGCAGCAACAAAAATACACATTCTGCGAAAAAAAAACAATCTCTTCCTATTACGGTTATACGGACGGGCGGACGGACGGCCTGGCAGACGGACAGCGGAGGCTTAGCAATAGGGTCCCTCTTGACACCCATGGGTTCTTAACCCTAAAAAGTAAACCAGCATATAAATCCTAACTTGATACTGTATTGTTGCCCTTGTTTCAGGCTGTCAAAGCAATGACTCCTATCAAAATAGGGCCACATGTCAAAATCATCAAACCTTTCAAAATCTTGACTTCTGTCAATATTATGAGCCCTGGCAAAAATAGTGAGACATGTCAAAAATAGTAGTGACACCTGTCAATATTTTCATTAAGAAGTTTAATTTGCCGCACAACTCAGAAAACGCGTAAAAGTTGAAATGAAAGTAGACAGATCGGAAAGTAGACTGATGGGGAAAGGACGGATCGGGTAGTAGACATAACAAAGCATCACGCCTTTTCCCATACGGGGTGGCAGATGCCCAATTGTGCCTACTTTGTGCCAGTTATTCAATACTCCATTTTGCGTGACAGGGGGGTAGCCCATCGCCGCAGCCATGGGGCTGCGGCGATGGGCTACCCCCAAGTAATGAAGGTTTCCTCATGATGTTTTGTGTACTTAAGACAAATTAATTATCTCATTGGTACATGGTCAGCAATCGAACCTGCATCTCCTGTGTGAGAAGCAATCGTGAAACCCATTAGACCACGGAGCTAATTGAGTCGGGTACTAGGATGATGGGGAATGTGGACCGATGGGAAAGAGGACCGATGGGAAAGAGGACCGATCGTACCGGAGGGAAACAACCATAACCAAACAAACAAAACTTAAACTCAACAACACTTGCCGTGACTTTCTGATAAGCTAATACAGAGTTCAATCAAATGCAGAATTTTTTAATCCTATCATAGAAACCCTATATACCTACATCTCGTTGAATTAAAAAGAAAGGGACTGTGACTGGCAGGGCTACTCATCTCGCTCAGATTGTATACCGTCTGTCGACGCGACTGTATGACGTCTCGCCCAAATTTATAAGTCGCAGTTGGTTGTTTAAATCAGACACTTAACTAACTCTGTAGACCGTTAATCAAATACCGACGTTTAACCAAGTCACTAGCATTTTGATTTAAATAAAGCATCGTTGAAAACGTTTAACACGTTTTTTCGGCTACATTTTGGTGCAAGTTAGAAAGGGATAGTCCTATGTTTCGTTCTTCCTTTCGATCAAAATATGCCTACTTCAGACCGCGGTCATATTTAATTACGTGACAGAAAGGTCCTTTTTTACGTGATCATATTTGATTACGTGACAGACCAAAGGATAGATGAAGGGTAAAGGGGATGAGCGAAGCGAAGCCCCCTTTATCCTTCGTGTTCGGTTGAACATGTAAGAACAACAAAAAATACTTAAAACATAAACTTAAGTACACATAAAAAAATATTTATATTGTGTATATGTCTTGTTGCCTAGGAACGTTGAGACAACTCGTTAAACGTTACGTTCACTCACTTGTCAGACGGAATTTTAGTGACTTGGTTAAACGTCGGCATTTAATTAACGGTCTAGAGAGTTAAGAGGTGATTTAACCAACTAACTGCGACATAATATATATGACACCGCCATAGCCAGTCTTTTCTTCAATTGAATGGGTTGTACTTAATTTGTATTTGTCACCGTAAGTTTGTCAAAACCGTTTTATAAACTTTAGTTTGTAAATTATCGACAAATTGTAAACCAGACCGACAGGGTATAGAATTTACGTTTATTTTGTACTTACATGTAAACCTGATACGAAGACTATTCGGGAGCTTCGCTGCGCTCGCCCCCTCTACACCTAAGCTGCCGCAGTGTTTGCCCTGGTATTTCCTTTGCAATTCAAGTTTAAACCAGTTCACAATTTAACGGTTTTATTATAAACTAACGCGTCATATCGTAACCAGTACGAGGAAACGAGGAAAAAAACGATAGATTATAAACTAACGGTTTTGACAATATTCACATGGTGACATATTCACATGTACATATTATACCTATAGTATTAAAATAAGACATTTTCGCCAAAAAATATCTGGCTTTTTATAGGTACCACAGAGTACTTAGTAGGTAGTGGTTACACTCTCGACCCACAACCATTTTCTGTGGTTTAAAATTGTTTTTACTTAGAATCCTTCAGTCCAGACAATTTACTTGACAGAGGTAATATATTTGCCGTAATATTTTCAACCCTATATCTTAGTATTAAAGTCCAACACCAATGAAAAATTATTCATGCCTCTACGGCATAACCTCCTAACGTTAAGCTTTTTTTTGGCCGTGGTTTTGCCAAACGCTGAAGCATTTTTTAGGTTTTTCTAAAGGCATCTGGGTCGTCATCACGGCTGTAAACATTATATTTTATTTTTAAGTTATTTGAGTGTATGTTCTGCGGAATTGTTAGCTTTTTACTAAAGCAACTGTTATTATTAATTTTTTTCATTGTAACCTTTATAAAATATCATCTCATCATCTACATGACTTATTATTAGTCTCATGTTCAAGCAAGCATAGCTGAAATGTTAACCTTTATAGTGATGATAAATAAAACTCTATTTATATTTTCCATTTAATGTCAGAGAGCTCTCACAAATCTCTTACGGTGAAAGACGCCCATAAGCCTTTTAAAAACATAGCCATATAGCCATACAGAATAATAATTTTGCTCTTAGTGGATTTATTATAAGTTCATAGACAATTACAGACACATGACACTTTCCTTCGGGAAAACAATATTTACCATACATGTGAAATTTTCAATACTACAAACAATTGAAAATTAGTACTTTTCAAAAGGCACCCCGGCGTCCAGCTTAAATGCCACCGGCGTTAGATAACGCCACTTTTCCGTTATAGGTTTTAAATTTTATTACCATGGCATAAGCTTCAAAATCGCGACCCATCCCAACTACACTCGGTATTTGAGAGGTTAAATGGAACAAACCCTGGACGGTTACCAGTAACTTGTAGAATGTTTTTTTTTAAAGCATCTGGGTATTAGGAGAATAAGCATGCAGATTTTTATTGGTTTTGGACTTTATTACAAAGACTTATTTAGATAAGGTTAAACATTTGGTGAGCATATAGTGGGCAGTCACAGAAATGGTTAAGGTATTTGTCTGAGAAATTATTTTTACTGTTTCGACTGTTAGTTAAAACACAAAAAAAAATACTTAGTACAAATCTCAATTTAAATTAAAAATAATTTCTTAGACAAAGATTGTCTGGACAGTACATAAGTAAAAACTATTTATGGACCACTGAAGTTGGGCCATACTGTATTTCCGGTATGTATGTATTATTATGAGCCCCGCAGAATGGTTATGCGCGCAGCACCGAGGCGAGTGAAACTGTCATGAACATTATGTATTCATAAATAACAGCCATGTTCTATATATCTACTTATATATAACAATACTAATGGGAACTGACAATCGCATTACCATTCTGCGGGGCTTATACTTAAAGATCCTGCGTAAAGACGTTTCATTTCGATCCTAGCATCCGAACTCAAATAATAGTGCTTAGTTAAAATTATTATTTCATCAATAAATATATTTATTAATATTAATACTAAACACAAGGGCAGTCTTATCTGTTTCACCGCAGTATCTGCCAGCTGGCTTGCGGCAGTCGCTGCAGCCGCCGGATGGTCGGCCGTCCCCACTGCAGCCAGGCGAAGCCGACCACGAGGCATATAGCAGTCTCGATGTAGTACCCGTCGACGCGAGTTGCGCAGGCGCCGCCGGCCGCTTTGCATAGCTGGAATTGTAGAGAAAGGCATATATTTTTTGCTTTTAGGGTTCCGTGCCTAAAAAGGCAAAAAGGAAGCTTTATATGATCATTTGGTTGTCAGTCTGCCAAGACCCTTTTTAACCCCCAACGAAAAAGAGGGCTGGTAAAAGTTTGAAGCGTCTGTCTGTGGCACGCTAGCGCTCAAACCGGTGGACGATTTTTAATGTGGTTTTCTGTAAACGGTAGTAGACTTCACTACAGTGGTTTTTGGTCATGTTTTATTAAAATCGGTTCAGTGGTTCGAAACTTATTATAACAAGGAAACAAGGCAGCTAATAGATGAATATTATACTTAGATAGGTAAACAACCATGACTAGGGTACAAACATCCGTTCTCATCAAACAAATATTTGCCCCCAGCGGGACTCGAACCCGGGACCCTTGGCTTCGTAGGCAGGGTCACTGCCGACTCGGCCATTCGGGTCGTCTAATTACCATTTACTAAAGTTTTCACAGTCCCAGTGAGTGGTGGGATATGAAGAGATAGCTGAGAACAATGAAGAGGGAAACATAGGATGAAGAGACACTCACATCCGCCTCTAAGGTCGACGCGCATGTGTTATCCGTGAGGTTTCCCGCCGTACAGCTCTTGAAGGTCAGGTGGTCGATAGCCCACAGCGAGAGGGTGTTTGGCCAGTTTGACCCAAGGTTGGACACTGTGTTCAGAAGTGTCATATACGTCCCGCCGACTGTGGGGTCGGACACTTTGGCGAAGAACGCCATTACTGCCACGAACATACAGTACAGGCATGTCTGGAAGGAGAAATAAACTGATTAGTCTACTATAATGCATTCCATATAACTTATCCCTTCTCCGATAAGTTGGCTACAGTGCACATCGTCAAAAAATCGTCGATTTTCCGTCCCTTTTGAGATGGGGTCGTCCCTATTCCATCCAATTATCGAAAATTGCGGAGTTAGCCGACTGTCAATATTGCAATAATTCTTTTAAATACCTACTTGGTTGAACTGTAGATAGTTTTAATGCCTTGATGATTTGGGGTAGGTATTCTACAAGTACATATTTAAGTCAAGATATTTTTTCCCTCACTTTTAAGTAACATTTATTTGTAACAGCTAGCAACACTGGTTACTTTGCTACCAACTTAACAACGAAGGCAAAATAGTACCTCGTATTCCTGTAGACTTCAAACTCATCGTAGCTATCGACTCTGGAGCATTTTGCCTCATTTATTAATAGCAACTGTATTTGTATAATCCTAAGACATATTCGACCCGAAGATCGCTTTAATCTATAGTGGTTTAGAGCGTACGTACATACGTATAATTGCTGTTATCAAATGCGTCGTTTATAAAATAAAATACATGGCTTTGAGAGTGCCAACATATCGTTGGGGAGTTAGTTGCTCACGTCCGAAGAAAAAACTTGGATTCCACATCCTTCCGGGTTAGTGGTAACAAGCAACAAATCAACAATAAAATCTCCAATTTCTCGAAAAAGAATCTGTCCAGATACAGTGAAATATTAAACACTTGAAAACACCGCCATTCATTGAGAAAATAATAACACATCGTTACCTGATGGAACACATAAAGCGTCATCAACAGGAACAGATAGAAGTATGTCGGGCCGCCGTCGCCGAGCAGAGTTGGTGTGATGGCGACCAGCGCGGCGGCTATCGGCCCGACCAGCAAACGCAACGGGAACGAGCGCAGCCACAGAGAGAGCGGCTCGGGGCCTGTCGTGTGCTTCGCGAGTATCTGGAATCGAGAAGCTTCAGTGAAGATTTATCACATTTAATAATATTTTGAAAACTAACAACATTAAAGGCCCTCTATTGCTTTATGGGAAATATTAAACTGCACATAAAAATACTGATTTGCACAACAAATATAAGGTCAAAATACTGCGGTAGCTTAGGTGAAAGGTTTACCCTGGAGAGCGAAGCGAAGCCTCCTTTATCCTTCGTGTTAGGTTCAACAAGAACAGCAAAAAATACTTAAAACATAAACTCGGACACGGGACACACGTACGTATACGTAGGTAGCGAACGATGCTGTCGGTACTAAAGCAAAACGGTGCGGAGTGGGGGAGAGGGAAGGGGAAATTTGGATTTTGTAACGGTTAGCCCGCAAACTTAAACTGAACGGGTAGTAAGTACTATTATCGCATTATGTATGCCTAATCGTAGAAAATACAACATAGACAGAAAGTAAATTGAAAACGTAAAATACATTAGTAGCTATATATATGTATAACTCACGCCTCAGTATATGTATAACTCATGGTCAGAGTTAGGTATATTTATTGATAGTTTCTTCATTTTGTTAGCGCCACCTTTTACCGCGCCGCCTTGCCACCTAGCATAAAAGGTAATTTGATTTTATTGCGCTGAGTGTGTTCTTTGAGTGTGCTGGCGTTCTTTGAAAAGAGCCCGCACATGGCAAGGCAGCGCGGTCCATTTTCACTAAAGTGCGCTATAACATAACCTTTTAAATAGCACCTTGCATGCACCATAAGTACCTACTTTTGGTGCATGCAAGGTTTGCATTACTTACAATGCAATGTGCCCAATGCTTTCTAATCTATACAGATGAATGACTAACCCAGTAAAAGGAGAGCCTTTTACTTTTACTATAACTTTTACTTTACAAATATTGTTCAGGTCAAGTAATGAATATTTACCACAGGCATGATGATTTGTAATGGGACTAGCGGGACTGCTAATAAAGCCAAGTCCTCTTTAGGCACTCCAGCTTCTACTAATTTCAACCCAGAAACTGCATCACTTGCACAGAATCCAATCTGAAACAAAAGATATTCTCAATCATCAAACAACTCCACAAAGAACTTTAATTCTTAAGAGAGCACAATAAGTAGGCAAAAGTAATGGTATTTACCTTGGCAGTAAATAAAACTAGGGCCAATGTTCGCACAGCTGGCAATTGAATGACCTTTCCCAGTTGTTTGTATGCATCCACAATGTCACTCATGCCCGTAACATTGCTGCCCTTAGCCAAGCTCTCTTTCACTTCATGTTTCAGAAAGGCAACTATAGTTGTAGTCACAATGAAAACCCATCCCCAGAATAGGAGGAAACTGGAAAGATCAACCATGCCAGTGTCTTGGGGCTCAAAGCGAAGGTAACGGTTGCAGAAGTATGGTGACTCTAGGGCTAAGAACATGACATAGCCAAGGAAGAAGCCAGCAGTTTGGCCTACTGTGTTGCAGGTTGAAGCATGTCCGACATTGCACCTGCAAAATGAAAGTTCACATTGTAGGGGAGGGGAAGCTTTGGAAACTAATAATTTCAAAAGTAACATGGGTGTCTAGGACACATTGTCGCAAATGTGATACATATTATATTATTTCATTTGCAACATTATGGTTAATACCTTTTCAACATAACACAAAATAGGCGCAAATTTAAGATGTTGAGCTGCGGAAAAGTGGCCCGCTATAAACTATACCTTTTCAACATTGTCAAGGCCCAGCCATCAACAGCAATATCTTGAGTAGCAGCCAAGAAGTTCAGGAACAAGAATGTCACAGTGAGTATTGTCATTGAAGGTGGCACACTGTCTGAGCCGAGCCAGTCCGTGATCCCATGCGACATCAAAATCATCATAATACCAATGAGATACTGTGTTGGTACCAGCCAGGTTTTCCTTCTGCCAAACTTTGGCCAAAATAAAGCATCTACAATTGGTGCCCATAATAGCTTCACACTGAATGGCCAATTAACTAAGCTAAACTCTGCCTGAAAAGAAAAGGAAATATGAGGTACTAGTTTAATTCTTAAGTGGACTGAGATTCTGTATATACCGGCATAAAGCTAAAGGCAAATATGAAATTAATGAAGATTTTACATTAGTGAAGAATTTACTCAAGGTCTTGGTCAGCATTTTAATTTCACGGTAGCTTATACACTTAGCTGATAACCAGCATTTAATTTTTTAGTTTGGGGTTTAGGTTAGAAAGTAAATTATACCTGTTGTGTGTAAGTTATGCCCCGGTTTTGAAGTAGCATAGGCACCGCACCAGCCAGGCCTAGAGGTATTCCCTGGAGAGTGTATAGGAATAACAGGACACCAATGTTAATCTCATCGCCTTTGATATTGCTCCGTAAGTTATCACCGACATTACCATTCTCGAGCAATTCCTGCTTCTCCAATAAGTTCTTCCTCTTTGTCACGGGCATTATTAAATCCTTTAGAGCCTGGAACTAGAAACCGTATAAATTTCGTGCCAACCAGATGAATACACGTCAGTAAAAGCGAAGTTTTGTAATCATTTCAAACCTCAATTTTTTTAAAGAACTTTTAATAGAAAAGTTAGGAGCGGTTTAGTTAAGAGGCATCATAAATTTTGGATTAAATTAAATAAGTGTTTTATTCACAACAGCTTTTTTGCAGAAATTCTCTATGCATGAAAATAATTCAAAACACTTGGAAACACAACAGTTCACATCACGTCAGGCCATGTCTAACTACGAACTGTCAATAAATAATAATGTACCATGTCTTCAGCGCGTTCCGAATCGCACCATAATCGATTACAGCGTCTACGAGGTCGTTCCGAATGAGTTTTAGCGTGACAACGATTGCTCAGAATGATTGATATACGCCGCCATGTTGTTCTATCATCGCCCATGCTTTAGCGTCAGCAATGTGAGCGAGCCATTAAAAGTGACAGCTGTCACGCTGACAGCGGTCACTTGACATTGGCGATATTAACTTGTTGTTAGACCGCCATCAAAAGTAAAGAAGAAGAACAGCAACCAGCAGCGTCTTTTGGCGCTCCATAATTGTTTATTTCCTCACTTATTCACCCAACAAAAATCTAATATAACTGTTACGTCTGTCTACGACTCGAAATAACAATAACTTACAAGAGTTGGGTTATAATAGTGTCATCTGTCAGTGTCAACGTCTACCGTCGCTTTGAAAGCGTTCCGAATGAATATCTATGATGGTCGTCATTTCTTACTCGGAACGGGCACGATGGTCGCGACGTCACATGAGCGATGATGGCTTTGTTGACATGATTCGGAACGCGTCATGGGTCAATCCGTTCATTCCAGATTCACAGAATAGTTTCATGGCCTAAAACGACAAAAGTTTCCAGGGGCCAAAAAGACAAAAACAAAATAGTCTCGCGTCACGGTCGTTTTCGATTTCGACCGATCGATCGAAGTATGAGCTGATTCAATCCAATCCAATGGGAATAAGAAAAAATAAAGTGAAAAAGCGCGGGAAACCATTGAAATAACCAGGCGGGATTTCCGAAGTTTTTATTAATTTCATCGATTACTCGTATATCAATCGGGGTTTTTAGAAATAAAAGGCGTCTGGAGACAAATAAAAAGAAACCAATCATGGGGAAGGTGCGAACAAGAAAGAGAAAAAAAGATGAGGCTGAAGAGAAAAGTGAAGGAGACTCCACGTCGTCGTCCGAGTCAGTGGTCGAAAGCGCAGATAAGTACAAACTTTATCTGGTAACAGATTATAAGAGACGATACCCTGAGGATTCCGGTGCTACAGAATTTGTAGTATTCGTAGAGTCTTCCAATGCGGATATACCTATAGGAACCCGAGACCTAATGTCCATATCTAGCTGTATCAAAAGGTTTAATAAAGGAATCAAATATCTTAGGTCAATGAACAAGTTCAAAATTGCCATATACTTCGAAAAAGCCAGCCTTGCTAATGCCTTCTTGAACAATGCTACATTTTTAAAAGACTGTCTATTTAAGGCCAATATACCAGCTTCAAGCACTGAAATTACTGGTATAATTAAAAATTTACTCACCAACTTGACAAACAAAAAGATATTCACAAAGTTACAAGAAAATAATATCTGTTCGAAGATTCACAAAAAGGACCAAAGTTGATGATGTCAACAGCCGCTGCAGACAGTAGCCATCACCTTCGCGACGTCAGTTCTTCCAGACTACGTAGATTTGGACGGTTGGCGGCATGACATCTCAGCGTATGTTCCACCAGTCAAACAATGTTTCCGGTGTCTCAGGTATGGCCATTTAGCAAAGTTTTGCAAGAACTCCGAGCGCTGCTCCATCTGTAAAGAAGACCACTCATATAAAGTTTGTAAAACTCCGATCGAACAGGCCAAATGCTTCCATTGCGATGGCAATCACGTTAGCATTTCAGCTCAGTGTCCAATTAAGCAAAAGAAAATACAAGAAAACAGACAAAAAGTTCAGACACCATCATTCGCTGACATATTCAAAAATGGAAATTTCCCACCTCTCGGCCCTAAGAAGCCTCTTGATCTCTTGACATGATTAAAATCAAATGACAAGGCACTGAATCTCTTAGTGCAAAGCATTATAAAAATTATAACATTAAATAAGACACAAGATACCCCAATATCCTCTGTGTTAGATGTTTTAAGCGATTTTTTCAACTCCAGTGATACCAAGAACATTAGTACAAATTCACAGACAAATTAAAGATTGTACAGTGGAATGCTCAAAGTCTGTTATGTAATCGCCATATTTTTACTCAATTTTTGTATGAAAATAATATTGACATAGCTTTAGTTTGCGAAACTTGGCTCAAGCCTACACAACGTTTAAATATTAAAGGATACTCAATAGAACGCAATGATTGTGGCAATAAACACAATGGTGTTGCCATAGTCATTCGTAACAACATACAATACAGTAGATTAAAAACAATTTTTGATGATTCACTTCAGAATATTGCTATCAAAATAAACTTTAATAACAGTTCATTATCAATGGCCAGTCTTTATATCCCGACAAATTGTAGTCCTACTTTTAGAAAAACAAAATTTGTTAATTTTATTAATACTTTACCACAACCATGCTTAGTAGCAGGTGATTTCAATGCACATCACACCATGTGGGGTTGCCAATCTGTCAGTCCTCGTGGAAGATATGTCCTCGACGCTGTAAATGATGCAATTTAGTGTTATTAAATGACACATGTAGTGTATGTGTGTGTGGGTGCATGTAAACTATGCGCACACACACACATATACTATTTGTCGTCTCGACGCGCGCACAGCAAGGAAGGGCATACACTGGCTGGGCCGCCACCCGGAGCGTACGTGTGAGGACGGACCGAGGTAATAGCGCGCGCGTGGAGCCGATAGCAAAGTTATTTACTTTGGATTACGACGGGAAAGGACACTACATTTTGGCGACGAGGATAAAAACCGTGAGTACTGTAAAATTAAATAAATAGGGAAGGATAGGATAGTAGATATTTTTAATTACAATGTTTTTTCATAAAATGCATGCTAACGGACACTGGTATTTCATAGAATAGTAAGAGATTGTTGATTTAGAACGTCATTTGCTACGTAAGATGTGGTTACTTTGTAGTACCAGGTCTTACTACCTACAATCTAATAACGAATGGCATTATTCAATATTGGTGATATCATGTCTTATTTACATCTGACATAAAGGATAACAAACGCATCTAATCGTAGGTACATCATGGCTAGAAAAATTAGTAGATAACTGAATTACGGCGTACATTTACTAAAGTAAACAATGTCCCGTTATTGATAGCTTCATACAATGTTGCTGTATTATTTCTTGAGAAAAATACATGCCTACAATTCCAGTTAGATCAGTGGATTGGTTAGTAACAAATAAAGATTTGATCAGTAATTATTCATTGCAAATTAAACATAAAAAGTAATTATGAATCATTCACAGATTCATGAATCAACATTAACGGTATCTGCTTTACAGTTTAATGTCATTAGTAGTGGGTAATTAATGAGTTGACTATGGAGGATCTTTCATTCAATACGGTTATAAGTACGTACTAGGTAATTATGAGAGCACAGGTGTTGTTTACGTTTCCTAATCTTGGGAAAAGCGAGTTTTATTTATGTATGTATGATACACCCGTCTTTTTAATAAAACAATAGTATTATTGCAATAAATCAGATACTGGGTGAATTTAACATCAAGCAGGCAGGCACCTACGGGGCTACCTGTAAAGGTAATTAACAGATGGCGTCTGTTAGTACCTAGGTGTTTACTGAATAGGGCGAGGACAATTATGAAAGAAGTGAGGGGAGATTGAAGTCAAGGAATGTATGATGAGAGTAACTGGTCATGTGAAGGCGACTGGCTTTAACTATCATCATACCTTCTTTGTCAACAGGAGGGTGACCAATGGCGTTGGCAAACCACCTCACACTAGAAAAATTTGAATGTGATGGAGAAGCGGGATCTGTGGGAGTACGATGGGAGCGATGGAAAAGGAGTTTATACATCTACTTAGAGGCTGCGAAGGTTGATATTGCGACTCAGAAGCGGGCGAGTTTGTTACACTTTGGAGGGTCAGAGTTGCAAGAAATATTCTACAACATACCGGAAGCAAACTTAACTAGTGAGGATGGCAGTATTGACGTGTTTGAAGTAGCGGTAACGAAACTTGATGAATACTTTGCCCCCAAACAAAGGAAGCGTTTCGAACGGCATATATTCAGACAAATAAAACAGGGAGCTGAGGAGAAATTTGAAAATTATATTGTGCGACTCAGGCGACAAGTAACCAAATGTCAGTTCAATGATGCGGAGGACCAGATTATTGATCAAGTAACAGAAGGGTGTTACTCAGAAGGATTAAGGAAAAAGATACTAAAATCCGGAGATAAAATAACCTTAAGCGAAATCATATCGGAAGCAAACGCATTAGAAGCTATTAGCAGACAACTAGATGGATTCAGTGGAAAAGAACCAAATGCTCAAAGTATTTACAAGATAGACTCAAGACAGAATGGAAATACAGTTAATAAGCGAAAAGAATGTTATAGATGCGGAAGTTGGAATCACTTAGCATATGACAGCAAATGCCCAGCTAAAACAAAGAAATGTTTGAAATGTGACAAGATTGGGCATTTCAAAGCATACTGCAAATCAAAGTCATTAAAGAGGAAACTGGAAGATAATCAAGGCAATCAAAGTTCAGGACAGAAGGGAATCAAGAAATCTTATGGCGAGATTAGAAACATAATTGAAGACCAAAATGAAGCCCAAGGAGACACTATTGATTATGTGTTTAATATGGACGATGACGCAACGATTAATTGCAGGATTGGTGGAACAAATGTTGATATGCTGATTGATTCAGGATGCAAACATAATTTAATCACAGATAAGACATGGGACGAGATAAAAAAGAATAATGTTAAAGTTACGGATCAAGTGGCGAAGCCAAATAAGACATTTTTAGCATATGGGAGTAAAAGCCCGCTTATGCTATTGGGATCATTCCAAGCTAAAATTCAAATTGAGGACAATATTGAAAATACAACCTTCTTTGTAGTGAAAGGAGGCACCCGGAATCTACTAGGAAAACACACAGCCATTGCGTTAAGAGTCTTAAAGATTGGGCTAGGCATTAACCAAGTGGAGCAACAAATTTTTCCTAAATTTAAAGACGTCCTTATTCAAATACCTATCGACGAGAGTGTGAAGCCGATAGTGCAGCCTTATAGAAGAATCCCTATTCCATTAGAAGAGAAAGTCGATAAAAAGATTACCGAGCTTCTTCAAAGGGATATAATAGAAAAGGTGGAAGGACCCTCTAGCTGGATATCACCGATTGTTCCGATCCTGAAGGAAAACGGAGACGTCCGACTATGTGTAGATATGAGACGCGCAAATACAGCTATAATGCGTGAAAATCATCCGTTGCCAACGATGGATCGGATACTACCGAGGATTCGAAATGCAAAAGTCTTTAGCAAATTGGATATTAAAGATGCCTTCCACCAATTGGAGCTACACCCGGATTCGAGATACATAACGACATTCATATCAAGTAAAGGCTTATACAGATACAAGAGATTAATGTTCGGAATAACTTGCGCTCCTGAAATATTCCAGAAAACGCTAGAGCGAATGTTAATAGGATGTGAAGGGGTTGTGAATTTTATAGATGACATACTAGTATATGGCGAAACACAAGATCAACATGATGCAAGGCTGGAAGAAGTAATGACGATTTTAAAAACAAATGAAGTAGTTCTGAGAAAGGAGAAGTGCATATTTAAAACCAACAATGTGCATTTTCTAGGACACAATTTATCTGAAGATGGAGTTCGACCCCTGGAAAAATATTTAGCTACAATAAAGGACTTTA
This sequence comes from Argyresthia goedartella, assembly GCA_949825045.1. Classification (NCBI taxonomy): domain Eukaryota; kingdom Metazoa; phylum Arthropoda; class Insecta; order Lepidoptera; family Argyresthiidae; genus Argyresthia; species Argyresthia goedartella. Next base: position 23,497,416 of record OX463812.1, on the reverse strand, counting down.
GGGCCCCTATCACAATAGCAGAATTGCAGAGTTTTATGGGACTCATTAACTATGTTGGGAAGTGGATTCCCAATCTTGCAACCACAACGGAACCTTGAAAGAGCTGCTTCGGCAGAAGACAGGCAGAAATTCGGACTTGAGTGAGTTGTGGGGAGAACGTCAACAAACAGCCTTTAACATTTTAAAGGCTGCACTTGGGGACATAGCTAATCTTGGGTATTATAACGTTAATGACAAAACTCTGGTATTCGCGGATGCGAGTCCGGTTGGCCTTGGAGCTGTCTTGGTGCAAATTAATGACAAGGGACCACGTATTATTGCTTATGGGAACAAAACGTCGAGTGAATGTGAACGACGCTACTGCCAAACGGAGAAGGAGGCGTTAGGACTTGTCTGGGCGGTAGAGCACTTTCATATGTTTTTGTATGGTAAAGAATTTGACCTGATAACCGACCATAAGCCCCTGGAGATAATATTCGGGCCTAAGTCAAAACCTTGTGCAAGAATTGAACGCTGGATTCTTAGATTGCAGTCCTACAAGTATAAGGTAATCTATCGACCCGGCAAGAACAACATTGCTGACTCCCTATCTAGACTTAGCAAGTTTGAATCAACATTACTTAACGAAGATTATATACAAAGGATAATAGAAGTAGTAAAACCTGTTGCAGTTTCATTGGTTTATATTGAAGGACATTCTAAACAAGACCCAGAGATACAAAAAGTGAAGGAAGGGATATACAATAACAAGTGGGATGAGACTGTTAAAACTTATAAAGTCTTTGAAAATTAGCTCTGCTTTTGTGGAGATATACTACTACGAGGGACAAAGATTGTTATTCCGGCACAACTAAGAAGTCGAGTTTTAGCCGCTGCTCATGAAGGACATCCTGGGATTGTGGCTATGAAGCTCAGACTTAGGACGAAAGTTTGGTGGCCCAAATATGATAAAGACGCAGAAAAGATGGTCAAATCTTGCAGGGGATGCACACTTGTATCCGCACCAAATCCACCAAACCCACTCAAAAGGCGAGAACTACCAATACACCCCTGGATTGATATAGCTATAGACCTTTTAGGACCATTGCCTTCGGGTGACTATTTGCTTGTGATCATTGATTACTACTCCAGATATAAGGAGATTAAGATATGTCGCGAGGTTACAAGTAAAGAAATGGTCAGACTTCTAACAGAAACATTCAGTCGTTTGGGAAATCCTGTTTCTATCATATCTGACAATGGAAAGCAATTTGTAAGCGAAGAATTCAGGTCCTTTTGCCAAGAAAACGCTATCAAGTTATTTCAATCAATCCCATACTGGCCCCAACAAAATGGAGAGGTTGAGAGACAAAACAGGGATATTCTCAAATGACTGAGAATTAGCCAAGCGGAAGGAAGAAGAAATTGGAAGGAGTCGCTTTTGGAGTACCTAGCTATGTACAATGGTACTCCACATTCGGTAACAGGCAAAACACCAGCAGAATTATTTTTTAGAAGAAGATTGAGGGATAAATTACCGATGATCGACGATGTCGATCACAGAGCGGAGGACATGGACGTAAGGGACAAGGATAAGGAACAGAAAGAAAAGGAAAAGAATATGCAGACCGAAAGAGGAAATCGCAGTTGGGAGATCTAGTACCAGGAGACAAAGTATATGTGAAAAATCTGAATAAAACAAATAAACTGAGTTCAAATTTTGAACCTATACCCCACACGGTAACATCTCGAGTTGGTGGTGACGTGGAAGTACTGAATGATGAGACGGGACAGCAACTCCGACGAAACGTTGTGCACCTGAAAAGAATTGAGGGACAATGGGAAGTTGTGGCAAACGAGAATTCCGAAGGAACAAAAGATCAAGGAGAGGAAGAAAATGAAAAGGAGAAAGGTGAGGATATGTAAGGAAATATTTTAGGAGTGGTAATTGATGTGTGAATTAATTCTTAAATGAAAATATAGAAGCAAAGTAAACTGATATTTGTAAACAAAGAAAAATAAGTGAATGCAAAAAAAAAAAATAAAGGTAAATAAAGATTAAATTCGAAAGTGGAAGTAAATGATGTAACAGATAATTAAAATTTAATTTGGAAGATGGAAGAGAAGGAAGCTAGTACAACGATAAAATGTACCTAATTTGGAATTTGGAAGTGAAGGAAGCTGTAATGTATCTTTAAGTAGAAAGTTGGATGCAAAGAAGTGAAATTAGAAGTGAGTGAAGTAAAAATTAACAGAATTAAGTTGGAAGTTGGCAGTTTGGTCTAATAGAAGTTGATTGATGTCAATGATGTTTTAATTTCATATTCAAATTAAAAGAAGGAAGGGATGTAGTGTATGTGTGTGTGGGTGCATGTAAACTATGCGCACACACACACATATACTATTTGTCGTCTCGACGCGCGCACAGCAAGGAAGGGCATACACTGGCTGGGCCGCCACCCGGAGCGGACGTGTGAGGACGGACCGAGGTAATAGCGCGCGCGTGGAGCCGATAGCAAAGTTATTTACTTTGGATTACGACGGGAAAGGACACTACAACACACAACCAATAACTGTAGGTACAAATAACTGGAGACCAAATGGTTTGAATTTAACAATAGTTAGTCCCTCTATAGCCCTTAATTGCAATTGGACAGTATATGATGATCCCCTGGGAAGTTATCATCTACCCACAATAACTGAGATTTTGTTCAACACTATCACTGATTCTTCTACAAACAACTTTATTTCTCAAAATAACACAGCTGCACTCAAAAGACCTAATCTACGGCTAGTAAATTGGAATAAGTTTTCAAAGCTCGCCAACACTATGCTTAAAGAATTTATTATTAACCATAACGATCCTCTACAGTCTTACTATGACTATTGTGATATCATTCATAAAGCTATTAATCAATCGATGTTTAGAAGTCAGGCCCAAAATTCAAATATGAATAATAATAGCTCGAAACAGACAGGAAGCAATTTTAAATACCGGCATCCTCCTCTGCCATGGTGGAATGAAAAGTGTGCTAATGCAGTTCAAAAAAGTAAGGAAGCTTTTATTATATTTAAACAAGATCCTAGTGATTTAAACTATAATAATTAAAAAAAAATGCAGGCTGAGAAAAAACTTATTATTAAATTAGAAAGATTAAATAGTTGGAAGGAATACTGTACTGAAATAAATAGATCCACTCCAATTTCAAAAATTTGGCAAACTATGCGTAAATTTAATAAATCCTACAGTAAAAGTACGAAACTAAATAATAATAATGAAATATTTTGGATAAATAACTTTTTAAGGAAATATACACCTGACTTTGTTTCACAACCAATGCAAATAAATAATACTTCTTACGTAAACCCCACCAATAGTTACATTATTAATCCATTCACCATAGATAACTTAAAAGCACCTATCAAGTCACGTAAAGACACAACCTTTGGTTTAGATTGCATTTCTTACAAAATGTTTCAAAAACTGGAAACAGATTCAAAATCAAAAAAATCAAAATCAAAAATCATTTATTTCCATAGGATGTTGTTACATCACTTAGATCCGTCATTACATTTTTTTGGGTGAGTTCACTAACCCAATGGCGGAATCTGTGGAGAAGAGCTCACCGAAGAAACTCCACAGTCGTCGCATCTTTTGCGTTTCCTTTTTTAAATAAAATATTGTCAAATTACAAAATGAATGCTAATTATATATCGAAACAGCCTGTTACTCAAACAATCTATTCCCATGGACATCTGTCCTCTAAGTAATCAGATATCCTGTAGTAACCTTTTTTATACAATTTCTGTTTTATTATTATTTTAAACTTGTCTAAAGGTAAGTTTTTAATATCAGTAGGGACCTTATTGTAATAGCGTATACAATTGCCTTTAAAAGAATTACTAATTTTATGTAGTCGGCTTACATAAGCAATCAACTTGTCTTTATTTCTAGTATTAAAATTGTGTATATCACTGTACTTCTGAAAATTAGTTATATTTCTTTTTACATAGACAAGATTGTCATAGATATATTGAGACACAAATGTCAGAATATTGATTTCTTTAAACTTTTCCCTCAGTGACACTCTAGGCCCTAATCTATAAATTGCACGAACAGCCCGTTTCTGCAGAATAAATATACTATTAGCATTCGCAGCGTGACCCCACAATAAAATACCATAGGTCATTAGACTATGAAAGTAACTAAAGTAGACTAGTCTAGCGGTGTCTACGTCGGTAAGAGCTCTAATTTTTTTAACTGCGAACGCTGCCGAACTCAGTCTGTTCGACAATTTATTTATATGAGGATCCCATTGTAGTTTGGCGTCTAAAGTAATGCCCAAAAAGACAGTCGACTGCACAAGGTCCAATCTCTGTCCTTTTATAAATATGTCTGTAGTTACCGGGTTCACATTGGGTAACACGAATTTAATACATTTAGTTTTCTTTTCATTAAGTAATAAATTGTTAACAGTAAACCAGTTCACTATACTAGAGATAGCATTGTTTACCTCGTCATAATTTGATTGCTGTCTTTTAACTTTAAATATCAAAGAAGTATCATCGGCAAACAATACTAACCCATGTTTTGCTTTAACAAGGTAAGGTAAATCATTAATATATACTAAAAACAAGAAAGGACCAAGAATTGAACCTTGCGGTACGCCCATACTTATTGAAGACCCAGGTGATCTTTTCCCATTAACATCGACCATCTGAACCCTATCTGTTAGATATGACTCCAGAAGGCCAAGTGCCTGATCTTTTACACCATAATGGCGTAACTTCCTGACAAGAGTGTCATGATGGACGCAATCAAAAGCCTTGGATAGATCGCAGAAGACACCTATTGCATCCATTGCGTCTTCCCAGGCATCAAAAATATTGTCGATTAGTTCAACACCAGCATCGGCTGTTGAACGACCCTTTGTGAAACCAAACTGAGCAATATGAATTAAATTATTGAGATAAAAATGACTTTGCAATTGATTAAGTATGAGTTTTTCAAATATTTTGCTAAGCGTTGGTAGTATCGATATGGGTCTAAAATTGGTGGGGTCTGATGTACTACCAGCTTTGAATAAAGGTATAACTTTACTTAGTTTCATCAAGTCAGGAAACACACCATTATCTATACATTGATTAAATATACAACAAAGGTGAGGTGCAATACAATCTACAATGGAACTAATAATTTTTACTGATAGACCATGGGCGTCAGCTGTCTTTTTCATTTCCAGGGATTTAAACGCTTTTACAATGTCTTCATTATTTACGTGCCTAAATTTAAAATCTGTTTTACATTCCTCAAAGTTTTGTTTAAGTATAGATTCAGCAGCAGCGGGAGATGAATTTAAAGACTTGGTTGTTGAAACTGGAATGTCCGTAAAGAAATTTTCGAAAGCTTTTGCTACTTCTAGGTCTGTACTTAGCAATTGATTATCTATCTTAAGCTTGAAGTTATTATGTGTAGCTTTGGCCTTTCCAGTCTCTCTGTTTATAATTTGCCAAGTTGTTTTCATTACATTGCTACTAGATTCAATTTTGTTTTTAATGAAATTAGATTTAGCTACGGCACAAACGCGTTTAAACATTTTTGAATAACTACGAACATAATCTAGAAAGGCCGTATTTTTGTTATATGATTTCTCTTCATAGAGTTCATATAATCTTCGTCTGCGATTGCCTTGTGAAATTTTTAAATATTTTAAATTTACTCTGGGAACAATCAATAATTCCAAAAGAGTGGAAACAAGATTGATTGGTTCCAATTCTAAAAGCAGGAAAAGATCCAAATGATGCAGACTCTTACCGTCCTATTGCATTAACATCTTGTGCAGGTAAACTTTTTGAGCAACTTATGAAACAACGTCTTGAGTTTTATATTGAATCCAATCATATTCTTCCAAGAAATCAGTTCGGGTTTCGTCGCGGTCGGTCAACAAGAGAAAGTATAGGGCATCTCTTCCATGATACTGACGCTGCGGTTAACAGTAATAAACATCTTGTTTGTATTTTTTTCGATATTGTAGGAGCATTCAGTAACATTAATCATTCTGTTTTATGTACCATTCTTTCTTCTTTGGGAATACCTGAAAAATGTGTTAGGTGGATTTATGAGTTTATCAGTGGAAGAGAAGTTTATGTTAAGATGAGTTTCAATAATATTTTTGGGCCTAGATTGTCAACTAAAGGCGTCTGTCAAGGTGGCATTTTGAGCCCTTTATTGTATATTCTCTACATCCACAGGCTCAATGAAATGTTAGGAACAGAAGTCAGCAACTTACAGTTTGCCGATGATTTGGCTATTTATTGCAGTGGTAATAACATCACACACACAACTCAAAAATTAAATTTAGCACTGGAAAAATTACATAGTTACTTCAATATTTAAATCTAGAAATTAGTCAATAGTCAATAGTCAATAGTCAAAGTACTTTATTACTGTAGATATTTACATATACTTAGCAAACGTCATTTTTTGCCTCTTCTCTACATTGGACCACTGTGGGAGAAGAAGGGCGTAGAAACTCCCACAGATTTATTTTTAGATCTCTTTTAAAAATAGGTTGTGCTTAACTAATACAAATATGAAAAATTTAATTGTTATGATTAATAAGCAGGAATAAATAATTACAAAATTATTAACAGCAAGGTCTGTGTTGAGCCAGATTAACCCCATACAGTCCTGTTAATTAGTCCAGCTAAAAGTAAAGTAGTCATATTCTCAAAGAAAAAAGTCATCCCAGTTAAGCTACAATATGACAATAACTTATTACCAATTCAATCTCAAATAAAATTTTTGGGTGTAGTTTTTACACAGAATCTCTCATGGAGTAGATATTCAATTCAATTCAATTCATTTATTTTCAATTGTAACCTTACAGCTAAATTAACCAATACTTTACAAAGGCGGTAAAAATATTTTACTTATCTAGATCTTGCATTCGTCTTTCTGTCATTCTCTTACATTCCCTCACCAAGCACGCCATCCCACTCGTGAATATATCACAATGTGGTGAGGCGGCGAGCACGGAGTTGATCAGCGCCTGCGCCTGCGCGACGGGCGAGTACAGGTAAAGGTTGGTGCGCGACGCGCGAGTTGCCAGCAGTGCGCGAGCGCGACTACCCCGCAGCCTCATGTATGCGTCGGGCACGAACATTCGCAAACACCTTTGGAGAAGCTCTGTACAGTCGAGTTTATTTCTAAGGATGTTCATTACAAAATTAAAAAGAGATATTGACCTTCTCAATTCATTTCATTTCATTTCATTTATTAATTTGCAAACATGTACAAAACAATAGTGGTCTTAAAATACAGCAGTAGGTGAGTACATGTACCCTGTTAGGGCATCGCAAACAGCAGTGCAGGTTTCACATTGTTAAAAACGTTAATTGTAATAAAGTAGTGCATGCAATTTAAATGTCGACTTTGAGATTAATTTATAATAACATTTACAATATAGGTATGGGTACATTCAATACAATTTTCACATAGTCATACAAAATTACGATAGATCAAAATTAAATGGTTTGGGAAAAGTATAATTGTAAAATGTCAAGAAAATATTATGTTACATTATTTATCAAATTTATCATTAAGGAATTCATTGACGGAATAATAACATTTGGATACAAGAAACGTTTTTAATTGGTTGTAAAAAGGTTTGAAACTAGATTCAGCTTTGATTGACAGACCTTGCTGTTAATAATTTTGTAATTATTTATTCCTGCTTATTAATCATAACAATTAAATTTTTCATATTTGTATTAGTTAAGCACAACCTATTTTTAAAAGAGATCTAAAAATCAATCTGTGGGAGTTTCTACGCCCTTCTTCTCCCACAGTGGTCCAATGTAGAGAAGCGGCAAAAAATGACGTTTGCTAAGTATATGTAAATATCTACAGTAATAAAGTACTTTGACTATTGACTACTTTGACTATAGAATTGGGTATTTTGTTATAAATTTTGGCAGCTTTGTAATTAGGTCCGTTTTTAACTATTTGCATATTTGATTTTGGCAGTTCTATTAGGTGATTTCGCCTTGCGCTAGTACAGAGATCATATTGGCACAGATTTTTCCTAACAAAGACTGATGCCTCAAGTATGAATATAGCCGGCAACGGTAGAATTTTTTCTTTTAGGAAGTATGGTCTGCAACTATCTCTTGGTTTTATATTGAAGAGAATACGTATGCATTTTTTCTGTAGCACGAAGACGTCATGCGCACTGGTACTATCGCCCCACAGCAGAATGCCATATCGCAACCACGCATAGGCGTAGGCATAATACGCGGACAGGGCCGCTTCTAGATGCGTTACAGTTTTGAGAGTAACTAGTGCGTAAGTAAGTTGTGAAAGTTTAGTTTTCACTTGCTGAATGTGATTTTCCCACGTTAAATGCGTATCAATAGTAATCCCTAACAGTTTGTATTCATTAGTTTCGTCAATACCTAGATCCTCTGTAACCGGTTTTAAATTCAATCGTGCCTTTTGTCGGGGTCTAAATTGCATCAATTTTGTTTTTTTAAGGTTTATTTCCAGGTTGTGGTCCTTTAGCCATTGTTCTACTATTCTAAATGTTTTTATTATATTTTTTCGGCTTTCGCTATCGTCATGACATTTAAATAACAAAGAAACGTCATCCGCGAATAATACGCACGGGGAATTAATTCTAATTCTAATGATAATCTAATTTTCTATAATCTAATAATCTAAATTCTAATGACTCATACCCCAGATGACCTTGCAGAAATCGTGTTGGGTACATATATGGGTAATATCCATGACCCTTTTTGTAGAGACTGCGTAGAAATCGTTTCTGTACTTGCTCCAGCATGAGAATATATTTACGCTCATGCGGAGACCAGACCGCTGCATTCGTTTCCACTATGCTCCTCACCAAGGCCTCGTACAGAGCGCGTGTAGCCGCGAGTGTGAGTGGCGCCGCGTTACGCAGTACGAACCCTAGCCTCTGGAACGCCTTAGCGGTGAGCTGCTGCACGTGCGGCCGGAACGTGAGCTGCGCGTCGAACAGCACGCCGAGGTCGCGCACCTCGTGCACGCGCGCCACGCGCCCAGCGAGTAGTCGCACAGCACCGGATTTTTCGACCGAGTGAAGCTGAGCATCTCACATTTGCTTGGATTAAAATAAAGCCGACTGTCGAGACTCCAGTTATATACTAAATCTAGATTTTTCTGTAAAATTGCACCGTCCCCCATGTTTCTGACGACCCTCACCAGTTTTACATCATCAGCGAACATCAGCATGTCGCAGTCGCTGACCACATCCGGGAGATCGTTTATCAATAGCACAAAAAGAAGGGGGCCAAGGTTTGATCCTTGACTTATACCCGACTGGGTGCCGTATGGGCTGGATAGAAATTGGCCGTACCTCACAAACTGTCTTCTATCCATTAGATAGTTAGAAAACAGCTTGAGAAGCTTTAGTACCAGTCCTATCTTACCCAATTTTAGTAGCAGGATATCATTATCAACCCTGTCGAATGCTTTCTGGAAGTCCAGATAAATGACGTCGACTTGGTTTCCCGCATCTAGTTCCCGAGTAAGGATGTCGACTAATGTTACGAGGTTCGTGGTCACTGATCGTTTCGGCAAAAATGCATGCTGTGCACTAGTAATGTAGGGCAGGCATTGAGGTAGTAAAGCCGCCTGAAGAACCATCTACCAACCGCCATTGCACAGAGTATTGCCACTGGGCGGTAGTTTTCGATCATTGTTTTAGATCCTTTCTTGGGAATAGGAGACACCCGGGATATTTTCCAATCCTGAGGGTAATCCCCACTTTCCAAGATGAGGTTAAAAATAAACTTTATTGGGCCGAGTAACTCATCCATACAACCTTTGATTACATAAGCCGGAAGAGCGTCCGGGCCTGGTGACGTTTTCGGTTTTAGATTCTTTATTGCACAACAAATAACATCCGAACTTATGTAACCAATATCAATCCTACGAGACCCCGAGTCGGTTGCACTAGCAGGAGCCGGATCGAGTGACGGTTGTTGTGGAAGGAATACTGAGTGGAAGTGATTCGCGAAGGCGGTAGCCGCCGCGGCCCCTTGATATTCCTGATCACCCTTTATAACCCTCGCCTCGACGCCTCCTCGGCTGCGTAGCGTGTTAACGAATTCCCAGAATTTAGCGGGTTCTTTGTGCAACTTTACAGATATATCTCTTACATATGAACGATATGCTAATTGTGTGTCTATTTTTATTTTGGTTCGCAAACGCTTAAATTCACCGCGAGCATCCTCAATCCCGGTCCGTTTCCACTCCCGATGAAAACGAGCCTTAATCTCAATGTCACGGATAATTGCTCTCGTGTAATAGACAGGATAAATTCTACTACACGATCGCTTCCGTAATTTCTTTGGTATGCAGAGGTCGAATACAGTATATATAGCTTTGTAGAAGTAATTTATTGCACTTTCAGTCGATGTGTACTGATATAGTTCATTCCAGTTTGTATCCTTTAAAATAATGTATAGCTTTAAATAGTCAGCCTTGCTGAAGTTCCAATCTCTAGAAATATCTACATTGGAAGGATCGATGGTATGTGTAGGTGTATAGGTAAAGTCGTACTCGACGCACACGTCAAGTGGCGGGTGATGCTGAGCATCGATCCTACTGAGCTCCTCACCTGGCTCCGACCGCCGCACCGACACCGCACCGTCCAACTCCGGGCTCGTCATCACCACATCTAACATTCTCCCATTCATATTAGGCACGCTATTATACTGATGTAAGTTACATATAGATTGAAAACAATTAAAATAATTAATTGTATTAAGACTTGCACTATACAGGTTCAAGTCACCGAGAATTAAGATTCTTTGACTTGGTATTATTGCACACACATTTTCTACACTGTCGAACCACTTAGTATACATTGCGTCACTTGAGTCCGGCGTGATATACACAACACATACGTATACGTAGTGTTGGTTCACTGCAAACCGAGCCCACAGGTCCTCGCCGTCGCTGGTCTCCAGATGAGGCTGGCGCTCGAGCTGCACGGACGCCCGCGACAGCAGCATCACTCCACCACCCGGTGTCCTTGCCTGACCACCTTCGCGATCTCTTCTCATGATTGACCAGTCTCCAGTACATACTTCAGCGTCAGTTATCGATTCAATTAAGTTGGTTTCCGTTATACCAATTAGGTGTATGTTATCTGGTATTAGTAATAAGTTATTTCGCCATGTACATAATTTAGTTCTAAGACCTCTTACATTTTGGTAGTATGCATAAAGTAAGAACTGTTTAGCTTGTACCTTGTTCAACATGTTGTTGTTCCGGTTGTGTTCTTTCGAGACGAAATAACCAGCGCTCAGCTGAAAAGCCCTTGGGCCAAAATTTTGTACCTAGACATTCATTCAGCATGTGTTCGGGTACACCGACTTTGAATGATAAATAGTCTACTTGTCGTTTCGGTGACAATTTAGAAGCAGAGTATAGGTTGTTGGCTTCCTTTGCATTAAGGTAGTCGACGATGTTTTTGTCGGTTGTATCCAAACGAGCACCCCATACGTGTAAATATTTTATGCGGTCTGCTGCACTTAGAATATCGCTCGCGGGTCCACTTCCTCTCACCACCTGACGCTGACGACGCTGACGGTTTCGTGTCACTAGCTTCCAGTCATCTTGAGCGTCTAAGTCACGAGGCTGACTGTGACTTGCGTTGGAGTTAGAAGGCTGCGATTCGCATTTATCATGGTTTGCCTCCGATAAGAGCGGCTGGTTCCTCGGCGCATCCTGGTTCACCTTCTTATTGCGTCTTGTCTTCACAATTGAAACGAAGTTCGGTTGTTTACATACAAATGGTTTATTCGACGTCGACAGCGGCATCGCTGCGTCGCGCAACGGTTCCGTCTCGCTCGCACCCGTAGCGCTTAGCACCGGGGTCGCGGACATAGACGATTCCGGTCGAGGCAACTTCGAAACCGCTGCAGCCTCGCATCGGGAACATGTCTGTTTAGATGTACCCTCCTCTTTCCAGTTTTTGATGAACGAGTGCAGTTCTTGTATTTGCTGTTTTAAAGCACTAATTTCCTCATTTTGAGCACTGAATTTACACTCCAGACTAGCAAAAGCCTTCAGCACTGCGTTGGTTTCACTCGGGGCTAATTTCGGCGGCATTATGGACAGTAATTTAATTAAAATTGTCGAGACGATGTGCACATATCGAGCGTGCGTCGACTTCGATCGATATGTTGATTGCATAACGGAACGAGCTTTAGAGCTACCAACACTTTAAGATCTTTGGTTGGCAGCCATTGGGGTGCCGATCCTAAGATTCTTTTAACTCTATACAAAGCCCTTGTATGAAGTCACTTTGACTATGGTTTTTTCTGTTATTGTATAGATCCAAAATTAGTAGATAAACTTGAAAAGATCCAAAATATAAATTTAAGATAAAGATAAAGATAAAGATATTTATTATTTGGTGAAGCATAGGTTTGTAGGATGGTTGTAATATAACAGGCAAGTGTATCACTATGATCTGCCGTGAGGCATTCAAACATTTGTTTTGAATTCTAAAATTAGACTTAAATAATACAGAACAAATGCATGCACACACAAAATTAAAAGTTATTAATGAATAATGTCAAGCTTCATAAAATGTCAGAAAGAAAATCATTGATGGTGTAGTATGCCTTTACATTAATTAGTATTTTTTTAAGATTACATTTAAAGATATTTATATTGTTAGTAGCTCTTAATGTCTTCGGTAGTTTATTGTATATTCTGGTGGTCATGCCAAATGTACTTTTATCATAGTATGCAGTTTTTCGTGGCTTAGCGCTCAGTTTGTCTTGATTGCGTTTGCCCTTCATGAAATTAAAAAGATGGAGATGCCGTTTCAAATATGTTTAGCGATGGTACTGTTAAGATCTTAAGATTAATAAAATGGTCCTTACAGGTATCTGTACTAATAAGTTTACATATTGCACGTACACATTTCTTTTGTGCTTTAAATATAACATCTTTTTTTGTGGAATTTCCCCAGAACATTATGCCATAACGTAATGATGACTCGACAAATCCATAATATGCCGTTAAAACAGCGTCCCTTTTGACCTGTTTAGAAAGCATATATAGAGAATATGAAAATTTACTTAGTTTATTGCTCAGTAAGTCTATGTGTGTATTCCATGACATGTTGTTGTCAATGTGAAGTCCTAAGAATTTCGTAGTCTCAGTCTCTTCTATTTGTCTACCCTCATAGTTAATGTTTAATGTCAGTTGTTTTTTATGTCCATTCTTAAATTTCATTAATTTTGTTTTTTTAATATTAATTAGAAGATTATTTTTATGAAGCCAGTCAATGATACTTATTAGATAATTATTAATGTTACTTTCATATGTATTTAGATTATGTCCTATAAATGTAATGGTGCTATTATCAGCGAAAAGTACCATGGGATGATTCACACATTTTGGAATGTCATTGATGTATACAAGAAACAACAATGGACCCAAAACACTTCCTTGTGGAACACCACAATTTATGTCCCAGTGTCAGATAGATAGAGTGTCATTTTTGATTCAGTGAATATTTGTGTGATTTGAGTCAATTGTTTCCTATTACTTAAATAAGATCATGTGCGTTACCCCGAATACCATATGCATATAGTTTATCTAAGAGTAAATTGTGGTCCACATAATCAAAAGCCTTGGTTAGGTCCATAAATAGGGACGTGACTGGTTTATCATTATCAACATTCGTCATGATTTTACTTATAAAGTCGTATATTGCCATGTTAATATTTTTACTTTTCCTGAAACCCTTTTGTTCATCTACCAATATTTTATGGTTCATCTACCAATAGGATGAACACCGTGGGACTTGGAATATAATCCTCGGTGATTTCAACGCCAAAGTCGGGATAAGGCAAGAACTGGACAACGATGATATACTTGGACCACACGGACTGGGAAGCCGTAACGATCGTGGCACTCGTTTGATCCAGTTCGCCTTTGGACAGAGCCTCAAAATAAGTAACAGCTTCTTCTTTAAAAAGCCTCAGCGTCGCTGGACCTGGCGCTCTTTCGATGGAAAAACTAAAAATGAAATAGATTACGTACTGTCATCAGATCAATATATAGTAAAAGATCTATCCGTTCTAAATCAATTCAAATGTAGTTCCGATCATAGACCTGTTCGTGCAAGGATATGTCTCAACACAAAAATTCTCCGTAAAAAATTATTCACCAAACAAATTAAAAAACTTAACCGCAATAACCTTACACTTAACGCAAATGCTTTTAACTTGGAACTGACGAACCAGTTTGCAAATCTCAATGTAGACATAGACGACGTAGAAACTCAATTAAAAAACATACAAAACGCTATAAAATCTGCTAGCAATAAATTAAGACAAGATAGACCCTGCAAATTCAAATTGAGTGCATCAAGTAAACTTCTCATAGAGGAAAGAGAATCCCTAGAGAAATGCTCCAATCAATATTACCATTTCGACAGACAAGTAAAGCGTAACATCAGAAAAGACATGAGAACATTTAATACAAATTTGGTGCAAACAGCGATAGAAAATAACACCTCGCTCCGAGTTGCCAAACAAGGAATCTCGAAAGGTAAATCCTGGATTACAAGGCTTACAGACGAGAATGGTCAACAACAAGGAAGTAGAGACAAAATAATAGAAATTTGCACCAAATTCTACACAAACCTATACTCAGATATAACAAAACCAGACCACATTTCAAACATAATACACAGTTGCCCTGATTCTATCCTTTTCATAAACGCCACAGAAGTAAATTTTGCCCTCAAAAATATGAAATATAATAAAAGCCCTGGAGAAGACGGAATAACTACAGAAGCCTTAAAATTCGGAAGACCAGTATTACTATCACATATAACTAATATTTGCAACACTATTCTTTTGAAAGAAAAACTCCCTACTAAATTATGTCATTCCAACATTATTCTCCTGCTTAAAAAGGGCGATAAAAGTGATGTAGGAAACTATAGACCTATCAGCCTCATATCACATATTTACAAAGTTTTTATTAAAATAATAGAAAACCGCATTGCTGGTCAGCTTGACTCTCATCAACCCCCAGAACAAGCCGGATTCCGCCCCGGCTTCTCCACCACAGATCACCTCCACACCCTTAATCAAATCATAGAGAAGAGCAATGAATTTAATAAGACCCTTTATCTTGCTTTTGTCGACTATTCCAAGGCTTTTGACAGCATTACACATTCATCGATATTTTCTGCACTCCACAACCAAAATATCCATCAAACTTACATTAGCATTCTGGAAAGTATTTACCAAAATAGTACAGCTGATATAAAATTACATCTAACCGGACCATCATTCCCCATAGAGAGAGGCGTCAAACAGGGAGACACGCTATCTCCGAAGCTGTTTACCTGCACCCTCGAGGAAGTCTTCAAGAAGCTGGCGGTCCCGTGGGCAGACCGAGGCATTGACGTTGTTGGCAGAAGATTTACTAACGTTCGCTTCGCCGACGATATTGTCCTGTTTGCCCCATCTGCACCCCAGCTCCAGCGTATGTTACAGGAACTCAGCAATGTAAGCCTTGAGGTTGGACTGAAGATGAATCGTTCAAAAACCCAGGCCATGACTAACAGTGTCAAACGTAGGGTCGAGGTAGATGGGCAGGAAATACATTATGTCGATGAGTACATTTACTTGGGCCAGATAGCCTCCTTCGAAAACAGGCAGGATAAAGAAATCGATAGACGCATTTCTAACGCCTGGAAGAGCTACTGGTCCATGAAGGAGCTTATGAAGGGTAACCTTCCGCTGACCCTCAAGCGCAAGCTCATCGACATGTGTATCCTGCCTATCCTAACCTACGGCGCTTAGTCATGGTCTTTGACCGAACTTCAGAAGTCCAAACTCAAGGTTTGCCAGCGAGCAATGGAGCGCAGCATCCTAAGTGTTCGTAGGACGGACCGCATAAGGAACACCACACTGCGCTCCTTAACTGGCATCGCTGATGTGGGTGCACAGACCGCTAAGCTAAAGTGGAACTGGGCCGGCCACGTAAGTCGCATGCACCCAGATAGATGGGCGAAAATCGCCACTAACTGGGTGCCACAGGACGGATACCGGCGTAGAGGCAGGCCTAAACGGAGATGGCGGGACGACCTCGACAAGTTTTTGCCGGGGTGGCCGGAGGTGGCACAGACCAGGGAAGTGTGGACGAAAGAAGGGGAGGCCTTTGCCCAGCAGTGGGACACCTTAATGGCTAAATGAAAAAAAAAAAAACCCAATTTTTAGTTTAGTTTTTTGCACTTTCGATATTACTTTACTTACTTAATACGTTTCAAATAAACAATTTTAAACTTTTGCATTTGTAATTTATGTTTTAGCCGTTTTGGTTGCAAAGTTTACGAAATCTAGCCCTTACTAGCATGTCCGACTGCCCCTTTTCAAAAATCAAGGTGGCATGGCAACACCAGTCGTACGTGACGTGACAATGTCACACACACTTCACATCACTGTTTTTGTTTTGTGATTTACTTCCAAATGCAGCAATAATTACTTAATCGCTTCTCAGCAATAATAATTAACTACAGTCAGTCTGGGTAACTTTGTCTTTCCGTTTAACATTGACCATGTTTTACGAATCAGCATTTTTCCCTTCACTCTGAAAACTTAAAGGGATAATTGGTTTCATATCAGTATTTTTCACATCTAGCACTCTTCATAAACGCTTCGCAAGTGTCATAATCTAAAAAAAGTTATAAACCATAGACAGTTTTTGGATTTTTCGTGACCGGTTTTGATGCGTGCTTCGCAAGTGTCGAAAAAAGTTAGCGGTTTTGCTTGATATTCGCCTTCTGTGAAGGTGAGTTTTGCTGTTTATTATAAATAAGTCCTTTACTAAGTCATTTAAAGTTAATGCATGTTGATTTATTAAGTTAAATCAATACAAATCGCCAATTTATAACAACCAGTCGTGAAATACTGCTTTTTAGGGTTACTTTGACTGGGGAGTCAAAGTTATACTGAGAGTTATTGTCACTACCTGAAAGTGTCAGGGTAACTTTGTGAATAAGAATTTGTGTTCCATTTATTTGTGTACATACTTATATAGTGTTCTCTTTCTTTCAGAGTGACCATCCCGATGCCACGAAAAAAGCCCTGCCCTGATATAGGGAAACTTTTGACGAGTGGTTCGAGAGGCAACTCTTGCCCATACTGAAAAAAAGAGAAGGAAAAAAAGCAGTGATCGGCGACAACCTGAGCTCACATATAACTATGAAGACGCTTCAACTTTGCCAAGACAATGACATCAAATTCATATGTCTTCTTCCCAACTCCATCCATCTCCTTCAACCGCTAGACGTCTCTTACTTCAGTACACTGAAGACAAATTGGCGGAAAGTTCTGGGAATATGGCGACAAACAGCCAGGGGTAAAATTATAGGTGCCCTTCCGAAAAATGTTTTCGCAACATTGCTCCGAAAAACCTTGGAGATGGGCGAGGAAACCGCATCCGAAAACATAAAGGCAGGCTTTAAAGCATGTGGCATATATCCTCTTGACAGCAAAAGGGTTGTAGATAAATTACCAAACTATGGTAAACCGATCGAAGAAATTAGAGAGGAGTTGGGTGAATCATTTAAAAGTTACTTAAATGAAGTCCGGAACATTGATTTAGGAACAAAGGGAAGAAAAAAGTTTCAAATACCGGTTATAGCTGGAAAAACAGTCTCCGTGGAAGAAGTCGAAGAATTTTATAAGTCAAGAGAAACCAAAAAAGCCACCACTTCTAAGAAGAAAGAAAAAGCTGTTGGTTCACTAAAGAAAGACAAGAAAAAAACAAACTCGAAAAAAATAAAAGAAAAGAAAGAAACCGAGAACAAAAAGGAGAAATTGTCAGCTACATTAACCAATCCAATATCAAGACCTTCTAGCCCAATATTGGAGGATTCATCGTTGACGATAACTGTAGACGCCATGATACATAGTGCTCCAGCTGAGAAGATAATAATTATTCCTGAAAATAGAAACAAAAAAATTGAGGATTTTGCAGATAATGATGACCTTGTGATGTACATGGAATCTGAGAATGAGTGCCCAAATATTCAGCACAATGCAGAGCCTATTTTTTCACCTGGCTTACAAATGGAAGTCATAGAAGAATATGAGGTCCAAGAAGACGGAGTTTTGAAAAACAGTCGTGATGCAAGACTCAAAGAAGGGAAAAATAACGGCTACAAATCAGAGTTCTGTATAATTAAATACGAGGAATCTCTTTTTCCGGGACTCATCATTGATTTTGATGGACAGATGATGAAAATATCTGTTTTACAGAAGTGTTCAGTGGGCTGAAAATTGCCACGAAAACCAGACATTTTACGATGTCGACCAGAGCATCTCATAATGCGCTTATCTAAAGATAAAGTGATAAAGAAAAAGGATTATTACACTATTGATGATAATTTGCTCTACTTGGAATGGGGAGATTAAGCTTTTCGTAGCAATTTCCAGACCTCATTAGCCTTCTGGAAAACTTAAATTTTCATCATCAGTCCATCGAAGTCTATGAAGAGTCCTGGAAACAGTGTTTTTTGTATTTAATAATACAATAAAAACGATAATACATAAGTCTGATTTTTATATACTTTGTTATTAGAGAATTAAGAGAATACATATTTTAAGCTTTGCCATGTTACTAATTAACAAATCTAATAAGATACGAGACTGATTTATAATAGTTTTTTAAGCCAAAACCTAATTCCTAATAAAGTTGCTAGTTTCCATTACGTCGGTTATTTTTACTTGTACTGTCAACACTGAACTACTTTTCGGGAAAATAAAAGTCTATTGTCGATGACTTCGGTCTATGGATTCAATAAAACTAACGTTAAAGTTACCTAAACACCTAGAAAACGATAAAAACAGCAAAATATCACCTTGGGTCTGAGGGTGGTCAATCTTACCCAAATACCCTGGTAACTTTGGCATTACATATTTTAGACATTTTTAGTCATATCAGATTAAAATATTGCATTCTGTGAGTTAATAACTACATCTACGTAACTTGATAACACTTATGACGACAAAATCTGGTTAGACTTACCTGAAAAGTTAAGCATTAATCTTAAAAAATATACGTTAGATAGGTCAAAGTTACCCAGATTGACTGTACGCTGTGAGCAAGCGGTGTATCGTTGTGTTCCTTTCAGTACCTATATTTACACATAATGTCGAGAAAATGTTACTTGACTTGTTTACGACGTTCGCATGCCCCTATATCACTGTCTGATAAGGTTGAAACTCTGATAGGACGTAGCAAATCAACGAAGATAAAAGATCAGTCGTGCTCACGTCATCAATGTGAGTATGATAATTAAATAATAGGCATCATAATCTCTACAGCATATCATATGTTATGTACCTGTTGTAATACTATTACAGTGAGCCTCAAGCCTAACTTTGATGATGACATCGTTGAAGTCAAACAAATAGGAATTAATCCCTCTGGCTTGGATGGGTTTGCTATGACCAAAGACTCTATTTACAAAGTGGGCCATGGATCAAGAGTTGAAGTATTACTAAACAACTACATACATACAATTGACTTTGATCCACCTCCAGAGGGTTATGAAAAGAGAGTCAATGGTAAAAGGAAGTTGGAGGACGAGAGCCCAGAGCCAAATATGCGGAAAAGCTTAAAATTAGAACATACAGCCATGGAGAACCCTCAAGCAATTTGGGAAGAAGTTGATCAAGGCGAACTGTATATTTACACAACGAAAGGTGTGAAATCCAGTGACAAAATTGCAGCATTTGACATGGATGGTACTTTGATCAAAACAAAATCGGGAAAGGTGCACCCTGTTGACACTAATGATTGGCAGCTTTTATTTCCCGTAGTTCCGGATAAACTAAAAGAAAGATTCTGTAAAGGTTTCAAAATTGTTATAATGAGCAACCAAGCCGCTATTGGTAATGGCAGAGTGAAAATAAAGGACTTCAAATGTAAAATAGAGAATGTTGCAAAAAAACTTGAAGTTCCATTGCAAGTGTACATTTCAACTGGTAAAAGATTCTATAGAAAGCCTGCTACAGGAATGTGGAAGTATCTTAGTGAGCAGGTTAATTTTATATCTACTACAGTATATAGCCAAAGAAACATATTATGTATATCAAATAAATTTTAATATCTTTTATCCTTCTCAACAGGAAAATGACAACATAGAAATAGACATGCAGCAAAGTTTCTACTGTGGTGATGCAGCCGGCCGGCTTGTCAACTGGGCTCCAGGGAAGAAGAAAGACCACTCAATGGCTGACAAACTCATGGCCGAAAACCTAGGCCTGGAATTCTACACCCCTGAACAATTTTTCCTCGGACATTCAATAAAAATGGTACCATTTGCGAAGCCCGAATTCCACCCGGGCGAACTTAAAGAAATACCTTTCAATGACAAACTGATCAGTGATGAGAAGGAGGTATGTACTTTCTTACACTGCACATCCATTTTGGTTTTAATTTTCTTAATTCTTAACTTCTTAATGTGATTTGCATTATAAATTTTAATTAACAATGAAGAGTTGAATCATTCATTATTTCTCTGTGATTTGTAAATGTTGCTTTGGTAGTATCTGATTGAGAAAATTCACAAATGATATGAAATTAATATTCTGCACATAAGCAAATATATGCCATCAACATGCAAATCTATACTTAAATTATTAACATATACCCTGTTCAGTGACTTGACCGCTGCTGAATCTTAAAATATCGTCCTATGATCTAGTAACTAGTTAATTTATCTTAAAATAAATTATGCAGGCCACCCTGTACTAACTTTCTCACATATTGCTTTTGGTGTTGTTATTTAAATAATAGTTTGTGGATATTCGTGTGCAGGTGTTTAGGAGACGTTTTTAGAATGTCTAAAATAATGCAGGGTGTAACAGAAAGGGAGTTACAAGCCAAAAGGTTTACTATGGAACCAACGTGATCAGAGCAACTTTTTTTTTATCTCAGTACATTTCTGGCCTAGCGCTCTCCTGAGTTATATGGTGGAGTTGAAAATAAAGTTGCCCCCATCAAGTTGGCCCCTTACTAAAAGTTGTTCAGAATATTGTCCCTAACAACCACTCCACCATACAAAACAACTCCTTTCTACTTTAACCATGCCCCGCACTATGAGCTTATTCCGTCCGCCGCCTAATGTACAGGCTATATGGCACTGTGTGCATATTATATGGGAGCTAAAATTTTTAGAGTTATGTGGTAATAACCGAGTATAGATGCCATGTTATAGATGATATTATGACGTTTGATTATCATTAAGAGATACTATGACAAGAAGTTTGAAAAAAATCGTTAATCCCGTTTTTGAATAAACTCAATAAATGTGTTTGATTTCTATGACAGGGTACCTTATATAATCTAGTTATCCAAATACAAGTAAAAGTCCTAGACATTTACAAAATAACCCCCAATACAAAATTTCATCCAATTCGGTTCAGTGGTTTAGGCTTTAGTGTTGACAACGGAAAACAGCCCTCAATACAAACACACGCACACACACACACACACACACACACACACACACACACACACACACACACACACACACACACACTCACTCACATACGCACACGCACACACACAAACATTTGATTTTTATTTCACGTTTTCGGACTATGTTAACGATAGAGAACCCATCTCGATCAAAATCTCAAGCTCCTTAAATTTCACTTCGTTCAAATCGAAAGTAAAAAATATTTGGTTGAATTGAGTTAATTTTTAATCCAAATGTAATGCTGTTTTCAGATACTAGTTCTTGTAGGATTCCCAGGCAGTGGAAAGTCGTTCTTGGCCAACCAGATAGAGAAGAAATCCAACAATACATATGTGTCTGTTTGTCGAGACGTGCTTGGCAGCTGGCAGAAGTGTGCTGCTGAAGCAACAAAAATTTTAGAGGTCAGTATATTTACAATATTTACAGTCTTGGTAATAGAGGTACACTAGAGTGTACACGCTGCTGTCAGGCGAACCATGCCGATGCTGCTGCATGGACATAAGAATTTACATTTACCAGGACGAAAACCGGCTGTGCTTTGTTCAGCCGCTTTTGCGTGATAGAGTAGCATCCAAACTCACAAACATGCACACTTATTGGACCTGTCACATTATCCTCTTGTTGCAACTCGCTATGCTGCGACTTTGCCCATCTGGTTTGGCCACTCATTCCTCTACTCGCGCAGTTAATCGCGACGCCCGACCGATGTGACTATTGGACTATTGGCCGATATTGCCGGTCCTTTGACGCGCGCCAAGGAACCGACAAAACAGAGAGCGGTGTACAGAACGAAGAGAATGACGACTAACGTAGCCACACTACGTCTCTGCCACCTTTCCTCGTTGCTTCCCACGCTACTCGACGAGTGTGTGGCAGGGGTAAATACTATTAGTGGGATTTCAGAGAGGCAAGAGCGTGATAGTGGACAGCACGAACCCCGACGCGGAGTCCCGCGCACGCTGGACCTCCCTCGCGCGGGAGAGGCACGTGCGTGCGCGCTGCGGCCATGTCGTGACGTCACTGGCGCATGCGCGGCACAATAACAAGTACCGCGAGCTCACCAACGAGAAGCATCTGCCTGTGAACGACATTGTCTTCCATAGTTACAAGTACGTATCATAACATATTGTGGTATGCTTTCCATAGTTACAAGTACGTAGCATAACAAATTTGCGGTGTGTCTTCTTTAGTTACAACTACGTATACATATTGCGGTATGTCTTCCATAGTTACAAGTACGTATCATAACATATCTCGGTGTGTCTTCTTTAGTTACAACTACGTATACATATTGCGGTATGTTTTCCATAGTTACAAGTACGTATCATAACATATTGCGGTGTGTCTTCTTTAGTTACAACTACGTATACATATTGCGGTATGTCTTCCATAGTTACAAGTACGTAGTATCATAACATATTGCGGTATGTCTTCCATAGTAACCAGTACATATCATACCTTATTGCGGTATATCTTTCATAGTTACAAGTACGTATCATAAAATATTTCGGTATATCTTCCATAGTTATAACTAGGTATAAATATTACGGTATGTCTTCCATAGTTACAAGTACGTGTCATAACATATTGCGGTATGTCTTCCATAGCTTCAAGTACGTATCTTAATAAAATAATCGATTGCAATTTAATTGTAATCGATTAAAAACGAACATGTTTCAAGTTTTAACTTAAGGTGCTACGAAAATAAAATGGGGTTTTTTTCGAATCCATTTACTCCACCATGAAGTCATCTACAGATTTGATTTTTGGGTAAACGTTTATTAAGTATTTGATTAAGATTTTCACCAAAACAAAAACGCGATTGGATGAAATTTTCTCGATAGAATTTAATTACGAAAACACCTCTAAATTATATTATTTTTTCCTGTAATTCTGAAATCCTAACTAATTTCATTGTGGAACTGCGTTCAAAATGTAGATATTATGTATTCGCAAAATCTCCTGAAAAAACTTTTTAACAAAATAGAGTAGTTTATTTTTAAACAATTATTCTGTTGTTTAGCGCTACGGTTTTTCATTTTTTTCCGATTCCGTCCCTCTCACACTGCGGGTCTTTCCGCCTGGAGTAACGGGGACCTTTGCACGGACGAGGTATCGCCTTAATAACGTTGTATGAAAATTTATGAATTTTCCGTAATATTTAAAAACATGTCACAGTAAATTATATGTTTTACTGAAATCAAAACTATCGATGACTGTAACTGTGATATAATTAATATTGATATCCGATACCATTCTAATATTCGATTCGATTCGTTTTACACATTGGTAAAAATTGCATAGGAATATTTTATCTATACCTTTTGTGTGACCTTTTCTTAATCCTTCACTTATATCCGCTATAAAAAAAAGTATAGTCTAGTTATTTCATTGTTTTTAGAGCGTTTTATTTAAAATTTACCTCATAGTTGGTGTGAAAAGTGGTATGTGTCACTCAGAAGCAAAATTATTTTCGTCATGGGCATTAACGCTGAATCCTTCGTTACGCTCAGGATTCTTACTTGGAATCCCTCGCTGCGCTCAGGATTCTATCGTAAAATCCTTCGTTTCACTCTAGATTCAATGTACCGCCCTCGCCGTGAATACATCATTTTGCTCCCTTGGGACACAAATAACTATAGCAAACCTGGACTCTGGGCTTGTATCGCCCGCCGTGTAGTATCATTGTATTATTGGTTTCAGGAACAAATTTGTGAAGCCAACGACGGTGGAGGGATTCAAAGAAGTGATTGAGTGCAAGTTCAGTGCAACATTCGACAGCGAGGATGCGGAGAAAATTTATAGAATGCATCTTTTAGAGAAGTGACGTGATGAAATCGAGGTACCTACCTATCTATTTATTAATTTGAATTGTATAATTAAAACCAGTTTTTTTTAGCAGATCTTTATTGTGAACTGTTACATTACACAATTACAAATCAAAGACTTATTATTACAGACAGTTTTTAATTAGGCCAATAAAGCGTATTCTAATCTCTACCTAAATCACTGGTTCCACTTGCGCAAAGATGTGGAGTGTATGTGTTGCAGGCAATTTGTATGATTCAGCATTTTACAAACGGCGTAGTCCGTTTACAAACGCGCGCTGCTATGTAATATGCCGAAGGCAAATTGACACTCTATGTTTTTAGTATGTTTTGTTGTTCTTACATGTTCAACCTAACACGAAGGATAAACGAGGTTTCGCTTCGCTCACCCTCTTTACCCTTCACCTAAGCTACCGCAGCGTTTTGCCCTGAGAATTTGCTATTTTAATTTCAATTTGCAATTTGCCTTCGGCATATTACATAGCAGCGCGCGTTTGTAAACGGACGACGCCGTTTGTAAAATGTGGAATCTTACAATTTGCCTGCCACATATGCATCGGCATAAGGTTCATTTTGCATCAACGGCAGAGGTGGGACACCACCGCGAATATGCCAAACATTTATTTTATAATGAGTTGATGTTGATTTTAACTATCTTAATTTTGAAGGCAATTAATAGCACTCAGCTTTCTAGATCATAAATTATCAACCAGTCAGCTTAAAATTATTAAAAATCATAACACCTTTGGTAAACCTAATTCAAACACTGAAGAATCTATGTTAATATCAATTTTGTGTTATCATTTGGCCAGCCATCAAAACGTTATTATAAAACATAAATTTTATTAGCAACAAATAAACATGCATTGACAAAATGGACGGATGTCTCAAAATGATATAGATACGTACTATGTACTAAGTTCTAAGTTTTTGCAAAGCACGAATATCACACATTTATTTACCACAAGCTAAGAAGGCGAATCGTGACTATTTAATTTACACAGTTGTCTAACCTAAACCATATATTAACGACTATCCAGAATTAGATCAATATTATATATATATATATATATATATAAAGTACAAGCGGAACTGTGTCCTCCAAGAAGTTAACTTAGGTCTCTGCCATTACACAATGTCCTACTATTGGCTGCGTATCTATATATGTATTGCTTAGACAACACATTTTATACAAACCTTAGCGCACAATCGCAATATTATTTCTTACGAAATACCTCGATTAGATTTTAGATGTGGATTTTAAGTAATTTCAAGAATATAATAAAGCAGTCTTAAAACGACGCCTAATCAACACTAGTTACGTTGCCGGCATAGAGCCGTCTAGCAGAAGCATTACCATGCTAATGTAATGACTCGATGAATGAGGTTGTCTTCATGTCGGGTTCACTCGTCGGGGTCACCGTCCTCATCAAGCAGGTTGTCAAGACTCGAATCCGAGTCATACTCTTGTCACCTGAAAAATTAGCAGGAAGCGCAAATTTGTAAGGACTCGCATAATTTATTTTTCGTTCGCTTGTGATAGGTTAGACATTTTAGAATGAATTGGAAATTTGAAACACTTTTGTCTAAAACCCAACTCTTGTTACGCATTAAATTCCACTTATAATTTATCACTCTCGGTATTTTGAGAATCCGGCATTTTGCATACGAATGAACGTCTACTGATGTTACAGTAGTAATTTTACCAGATGGCGTATCTAGAGAAACGTTAGCATTGCAATTCATACAAATTATTTTCGTTTTCACGCATAATATGCCAGAAACTCAAAAAGCCAGATACGCGAAATGCCCGATACGCAAAATGTTGAAAAAACTTGAAATAATTTGTGCAGTGTTCTGTTTGGGACATGGACTTGTAAAAAAAATCAGAAAGTTGCTAAACAAAATATCACGCCTCTTCCCAGAGGGGATGGCAGGGGTATAACTTTACATAAAATAACAATATTGGGAAATTTCCCACAGGTTTCACCATTTTTGACAGATGAAACATTTTTTTAAAGGTGAGCCTATTTTCCAAAAGGTGACACTATTTTTGACAGGAGTCACTAGGTTTGACAGCTGTCACTACTTTTGACAAGTTAACTTTAAAAAAAAATGTCATCTGTCAAAAATTGTGAGACCTGTTGAAAATTTCATAATATTGTTATATTATGTGAAGTTATACCCCAGCCACTCCCTCTGGGAAAAGGCGCGATATTCTGTTTAGCAACTTTCAGAATTTTTTACAAGTCCACCTCCCTTTTATGTCTTTTCTGGCATTTTGCGTATCTGGCATTTTCCGTTCCTGGCATTGAGCGTGAGAACAATTATGTTATGTGTCAACTTTTTTGAGCTTAACTTGAAAATAAGATTTCAACTATATTTGTGGAAACTAAACATGAATTTAAATCACTATGTCAAAGCTCAAACCTATATGTGTAATAGTTTCTTCGTAAGTGGTACCAAACGATGTGCCTGATGGCGGCCTAGTGATAGCCATAGGTAATATTTGTAGATAGCAACATATTCACGCTGTTTCCCATAATATAGCTTGTTTGGAGTATGGTGCGATTTTTTTTTTAAGGAGTAGAGGAATTTGTATTGCGCAATTTCTGAATGAAATTCGGTCCTCAGTTGCACAATGGTTGAGATATTATTTTTTAAACGATCCGAAAAATATACCCAATATCTTCCACTTAATCCATAATATTTTTATGATTTGTTATATTCATTTGTTATGTCATTCATAACCGCAAACATGTTTTACTGTGTTGTTTGATAATTAACCTTTCTATATAAATCGTAAGTTCCAACAACTAGTAAACAAAAAAGAAAGATTAAATTGTAAATCGTCAAGGTAAGAAAAATATTTCTAAATTCTGCTAAATGAAAACTAAGAGCTAGTAAGAATAAAATAATCAAGGGAGTTAAACGGCGTGATAAAGTTCGTATCTTGTTTGAATTGAAGTCCAAAGAGTTCGGACGAGTGGTGCATGATAAGCATGAAGTTGCAAGAAAGAGCAGTACATAACCCAATAATTTCGTTGCTGAAGACGTGGCACCGCGAGCAGCAGAACTTCATACGATGGGGAGGTCCATTCTCGTCACCTGCTCCTCTCCAATGTAGCATCCGTCAGGGTGGGGCCATGTCTCGAATGTTGTTCAATGTCATATAGACGACTTGAGAAATACATGACAAGACGCCAACGACACATGCGTTAACCACATCGCGTACGCAGACGATATGGTGCTTTTAACACCCTCGATCAATTGTGTGAGAGAAATAATAAAGAAATGTTGATTTCTGACTTGACTTTGACTCCTGCTGTGTCCTTTGTTAGAGTAGTCTCTACTGCATGTTCCAGATCTCCTTACAGGTCCAAAAGTTTCTCGAGCGATAAATAAAGTTTTTTTGGTGGCTTTGAAAACCTACCAAAAAAACTTTATTTACAAAGAAGGGTGAATATTTTATAAAACACTTCCGAGATATTTAATAAACCTTGGTCTCAACCAGGTCCATCGCTCTGGAATATGAAGTAAGGACTACTCTACCAGATATCACAGCAGGAATGGCCCTGCCTGATCTAATGGCGCTGGCATTTATATTCAAGTTGGTATTCAAAGCCAAAGCCAAACAGGTATTGGTCTGAAAAACGAGGTTTTGTACCTGGACGGTATTCTGAAACATGGAGTAACGATGTAGTGTCGCGTCGCGCCACTTACTATGTGGATACGGACAACCCTGAAGCTTTTGGAACTAGTTTTGTACCGGTGATTGCCCTTTTTTGGTTCAGTCTGTTTGAGTTACTGTTGTAAAGAACATATTTCTGTTTCCTGATGTTCCTACCCATGAGTATGCTATGTAAAAGTGCATCTGAATTGAATCGAAAAATTAGTCGAAAGTATGGAATTCCTGGGTCCCCTGATGTGATTAGTTATGTTAGAGAACTCCTCAGGGCGGGTCTCCCATGTGGGCCCATAAACATTTGAGATCTAATTCACCGCCGTGAGAGACTCCAACGACGGCCACACACCGTGCTAAGATTTATTTACCTGACACGATCTTCCGTAGACCTATGACCTGGCTCCAATGCGATGGGGCACGTCTGGCAACTTCTTGCTTCACCTCTACAGGTCAATCTTGAGATGACCGTTAGGTCAAGTGTAATTTCCTTACTCTAACTATGCGTGGCTGTTTCCCTGCGAAAGGAAACAGAACAAACAAACTTCGGAGCGCTTCAATACACGAGGAGTGGAAAACCTTCTGGCTATTCCCAAAATATTGTTCAAACCACTTAGGCCGACTCGCGGCGCTGCCTGACAGCGAACAAAACTCACGATTGGAAGACCGATTTTTTTCCAAACTTTCCAAACTAACGCAGGAAACTCAAAAAAAACATATATAGCCATATTCACCGGTTTTTAGTTCCAATATCATTGTGTCCAAGTGACATTTCAGTAGATCATAGAAAAAAAATGCATTCCGAGTTCACCTTAACTAGTACATCGATCACAAAATCGACCTGCGTTTGGTTACGAACGAGTAAGATATTTTTATTATTATTATTTGTAGTTTTAATTTAATTAGTTGGGTTGTTTTACATGTCTCCGGCCGGAATAAAGACAATTTTTTTATAATTTAATCAATTTTGAAGGGGGGCCAAACTAGTTCTATAAAAAACTAAAATGGCCAGCATTTTAAATATAAAATAGTTGTTTTAGCCTGGTTTTCATGCTATTAGTTAATATCAGTTATTTAGCTTAAGAAAAAAATGTACGCAATAAAAAATAACTGTTATACAATTATCTTTAACTTTGTAAAATATTATTGTTAGTGATAAATCAAGGTTGCGAGAAAATTGCCTCACAATATGTAAGCGGGTGTTGAGGGGATATTATTATAAAAATCATTTACTGATAGTTTTATCCAGGTCCGGCAAGGCCATTCACGGTGTCTCATTTGGCAGAGTAGCCCCTACTACATGTAGAACCCGAAAAACTTTTGGAACATGTTCCAGATCACCGTCCGGGTCCAAAAGTTTTTCGGGCCGTACCCATTCAAGGCTTTGAGTATCAACTTGAATAAAATGTTTTTTTTTACTTGGGCTTATAAATCATCAACTGCTAGTTATATCCAGGTCCGACAAGGCCGCATCGTTTGTTTTATCTGGTAGATTCACAGATGTCGAGAGATAGGTTGAGGGGCGTGGCACGTGCGAACAAATGTAGCTCCGACAGGTTAGATATTAAAAATTCTCGGTAGTCACCGGGCGACCGCAGTGACGAATTCATTTCCGTTGTTTTTCCAAAATGCCGACCTGTGCAATACTCACGTGCAAAAATAGAAGCGAGATTGTGAACTCCAAGAACGCCGATGTCACATATCACTTTTAAGTCTCATTCCAACTATTATTTCTTCTTAAAACACAAGAAATAAACATTATTACGAAAATAAATCATTCGCGGAAAATTCGTCACGAATTGACATTAAAGTGACTATGTCATGTTGTTCTCGCTAAGTTTACTATACATTGCTTGTTTTGTATCCTAATGTCACTACTTATTGCCAAGCTAACACGCAATGAATATTTCACATTTATCGAAGTACGAAAGCAAAGATGCATCGTGATGCGGAGGCGAACTGTTACACGCACACAGAGACGACATATAGTGAGGAGGTTATTAATAGGAGAATTATGTTTTTGAATCGATAGATTTTATCATTCCGCAATTACTAATATAGTTAATGTAATAATATAGTTATTTTATTGCTCATAACACGTAAGTTTATTGTTAGTTATTCCAATGATTGCCAAACAGGCAGTTTAGATTTTAAGTTTGTTTAAAACCTCGCCCGACGAAGGTTAATGGGGTGTTATAAGTATTGATCGGAAATTCCGATGCTTTCAGTCAGGTCCGAAGAGTTCACAGTTATTCTACCTTCAGAAACCTCTTTGCCTCTCTTTCTAGCTGTAAGGATTCTGTTGAAAAAAAGAAGAGAGGCAAATGGGTCTCGTATGTCGTATTTCGTATAAATATGTCGTATTTACAAACAATTTACTATTTTATTTATAGAACCCGGCATTGTATACGACTGTCTATACCAGTGTCTATATATTATAATCGATCGATGATACACGCTGTCCTTGCATTGTCCCAACACTAGCTCGACTAGCTAGTATACCTGCGGTAGTGTGGGTGTGTTCGGACGATAGGTGCATGACAATTCACTGACCAATAAAAGCGGAGGGATTGATGTACGAGTGGTGTAAATGTATGCGTGTTCTTAGTTTTCGGCGATACTGGTTCCGATACAAGCTTAGCGCCAAGGGCCTATCTCTCGATATCTGTGGGTAGAGTACTCCCTACTGTATGTTCCACAACAACGTACAATTTCAAAAGATTTTTGGGCCATACCCTTACATTTTTTTATTGAATTTAATTTTTTGTTTAGTAGTTGTTTAGAAACTTATTTAGAAAGGCTGCTTATCAAGAATTACAGTTTAACATGTTTTGTACAATTGTTTTAATAAATAATAAAAACGTAAGTGAAAGATTTTAAAAATAAGATCTCAACCAATGTGCAACTGAGGACCGAATTTCAAGCAGAAATGTGTTTACTACAACTCGCCCTACTCCCCAAAAAAATGTTATTGCACCATATTCCAAATATCCATATTGGTATTATTAGCAAGAACAACTTGTATGGTTATCTAAAACGAAGGTTGACTGAAGATGTAGGTAAGAGAGTTCAGAGCTATTTTCATAAGAAATAGCAAACGTTCCCTGCTCCTGGCTGGATAGTCCAAATACTATCAAGTAGTTCAAAATAGAGATAAACTACGATAACATTGCGCGCCCCTCCACATATCGCCGTCGACACAGAGAACGTACTTACGACGCGAGTGAGCGTGTCATCGTAGTTTTCCTTTACCTGGCGATGTACAAAGTGTCAATATGCGCTAGTCGCGGGCCACTCAGGTGCCCGTTGGGCGACATTGCCATCGGCTGCAGCTTGCGCCTCGCAATCGCACTCCTTGCCTCCTGCACTGCCAGATCCCCGCACCAGCGCTCGCAGCGAGCGTAGATCACTACCCCTGGACGGAGATAAAAGGGCGAACTTATTTTTATAAATAATTTGACTTATGTCAAAAGCGTAGATTTTAGGAGACCTACCTCCAAGACCAAAAGGAAAAAGTGAAATCATTATAAAAACAAATAACCCGACCTCATTTTCTGTCAATACCACATACAAACCTTTGAATGCACCCTGGAGTAAATGGAATATGAAAGTACCCGCACCAATTTCGTTATAAACTACATTTTGCGATCTAAAATACAATCTATTGACTTTTACTAAAATTAAATAGCATATGACACTCCCGCAACTGAGAAAAATCCAAAGACACCTTTATTAACCTACCTAAAGGTTTATTAAAATCCGTCAAGCCGTTTGGGCTATAGCTCGTGCTAACGAGATTGTAATACAGACATACGCTCGAAAGACATTACCCTCCTTCAAGAGTTATATTTTTCAATATCTCGGATGATAAGAGCGACAGAAATATGGCTACCTGCACCAGCAAACAACAATATGGCCGGCCAAGAGTCCAGTAGAAGTGGCGTCAGGAACAACAGAGCAGTCAGTAAGCTGAGTGGACCCTGGAGTGCTCCCCCCTTCCGCATGCCAAGGCTGTGGGCTGGCTGCCACGCGCTGAGAACTGTACCACCCAGCCATACTGCGAAACAAAAGAAAGACACGTTATACGCTTTAGAAAATCTGCAGCGAAGCATCCGGATGTATTTAGTTTGCTCTCAGAATGCTTTTGGCGCTTGGTTTTTGTATGGCACTTACCAACACAACACTGATAAATGGTAGGCGGTTTTTGGAGCTATATTTATGGTAATTCATTCATCTTGCATCTGTTCATAACCTACCCAAGTACCGACATAACATGTTTGCTTAGCCGGAGTGATCATAATAAATTAATAATCATCTATTGTTTTATGGAAATGCTAACTTGTGGTTAGAACAAAATATCGAGGATCTTACATGGTATTCCAGCAGCAAACATAGGAGTCCTAATCTTCTCCGTACAGAAGGCTATCGCTATCAGGACAACAGATATTAACTGTATTATCGCTCCAACTGCTGACAATCTTGATCCTCTGACACAGGGAGGTATGGGTGCACTTGCCTCTGGTGCTGTTGTCACTACCTGAAAAGTTTTACTTGTTACTTGATTGGTTTCTGATATTGTAGAGAGAGTAGCCGCATGAACTGCAAAGAAGTTTCGTCCGATTGAACTCATTGCTTATCATAGTATTGAAAGCGTGCCGTAGAATTTCAAATTTGTCTCGATTCAGCAAAGTTTTAGATTTGACAATAGACATGAAAAATTACCTGTATCGTATCTCGATATTCTTTCACTACAGCATCTATGTCAGTCGAATCATCTCCTGAAGACAACAGTTCTGGCTCACTTATTTCTGCATCTGATGGATGATCTGCTTCGTCGGTCATGTTTAGATCTCTCGAGACATTGCTGACGCTGGTCAGTTGCTCTACTTCCTCAGTTGGACAACCCGAGTACTCATCCAGTAGAAGACATTCGCGTTCTTCTGTTTCTGTTTGACAATTCATTTGTTGCTAACCTTTTGACCGCCATACAGTAAAATATACAAAATGTGTCACTCACACACCAAACATGTTTGCTATGCTAAGCACAATACAACTTAATTCATACGAGATACGGTCTCTGTTAATATAAAATTGGGTCGGCTATAACCGGCTATAAACATGCCAGTGACACGACTTTCAGTTGTCGGCCAGTGCCGACTGGGGCGGACAAAAGGCACAACTATTGCTACAGCCAAGACAAGTAGGTTATTAAAATATTGTAATCAAAGGCGACAGTTGTCGATTCCGCAGGCTACAAAAAAAACTAAACTCATGTAAGAAAAAGGAGTCTATAGTTAAAGGAATTTCGAAAACTGTTATATATGTTTTTAACGTGGGAAATGAGAAAAGAGAAAAGCATCATAATATAAGTGATGCTTTTCTCTTAAGTTAAGATAGATTTAAGTATCCCTTTTATTATGTTTGACAGGAGATGTTTCTTACTTACCTTTGATTATTTTGGACTTAATGTTTTCCAAAGTTTTAGTCTGGCGCATCGCAGTAGGAATGAACCAAAGGTATCTTTTACTATTCCCTGCTGATTTAGGCCGAGACGTGCCTGGCTTTCCCAGCCTTTTATACTCAACATCTGGAATACAGAATAAATTGCTAAGTGTATTAGCCTAGCAACTAAGTACGATATTGTTTGTAGGTGATGTTAAGGGTTTAAGAAGTTTATATATGTTTTAAAACGTGCCTCCAGCCTCCTTCTGCTCGGGAGTTGGGATGCAGCGCATTATGATAAACTGTAGTGCCTGGATCGCGATGCCTATCAAATGACTTGCATTCATCAGGGTTATCATGTGCGTCAGTGGACAGGCGAATGCCAGGATTGCAGCCAAACTTCCTGAAATTCAAGCACTCACATAAATTAAAAGGACCATTAACAACCGGCAACTACAATGATATTTTAAAATTCACCTGCTGTAAAGACCGCCAGTACAGGACTACCAGTTGTGGCACTCTCATACGTCATAGACCTAGTGAGGACCTTCCATTCTGGTGATGCCAATTCTACCAGTACTGTGAAAAGGAGAGGGCAGAGCTCGGTGAGCGCTAGGCTGACCACAGCGACTGTGATTGCGGCAAGTATGGGACAGGTCCAGCTAGCTGATCGTTCTTCTATGAGCGTTGTCATTGGCAATGATGCTTCAATTTTACTCCTAGAATTACACAAGAAACACTAATATTAACATTGAGAAGATTTATGGTAACATCATGTACCGAGTGAGGAAAGTAATTAAAATTGTCATCATCAGCAGAACAGCAGAACCCCCAAGGATTTCGTATATATTTATTGCACATGAAAAATTATATAAAAGACTTACAAAGGCAAGCTTATCTATAGGAAGAGAAGTCGAAATAAGTGGAGCCGGCACACTTACCCTCGTAATAAATTGGTGTAAAGAAAGCACAGTCCACTGAGAATCAACATCGGGAGACCTACCATCAAAATCATGTGCTTTTTCAAACTACCTCCCTCCTTTGGTGAAGTTACACAAAAGGCATAAGAGATCGGTGCCCCAGCTGCGATCAACTGTAAAGCAAATTTTCTGTTACTACTTTAAATTTACTTGAAATTACTTTAATTTTGGTATTTTTGAAATGGTACACTTACCTCAAATATGGTAACTGGTATCGGCATCTTTATGCTTGCGATATCCATTTTGATCAGACCGAAAATGGCGAAGAATTGACTGAATATGTACAACAGTATCAATAGCATGAAAGTGAACATTACGCTTTCCTGAAAAAAAATACATACAAAGACATGTCATATCAGTCACCGAGTATTAGTATTATTATTATTAATGAGCCCCGTTAAATTTCAAAATTGCGTGTAGTTCATTATTTGTTGCTGTTTTGCACATTCTGTGAAAATTTCAGCTCTACCTATTTCGGTAGATCCGATAGAGCCCGGTACGGAACCCTTATAAAAAGTAGATTGACTTTGGGCACCCTGGGAACCCAAATAAACGTTATCTTTTCCAATAAATAACGACCCTCAAGCAGTAATCCTCACCGTTAAAACGTTTATGAAAATGGAATTTGACACTGCTAAAAGTAGAAAAAAAACTAGTCCACTTATAGTTTCGAAGTTATAGCTACAGGTTGGTGAGTATTACAGCTTGACGTCAAATTGTAATCCTCATCTTATTTTATTTTTATTTTATTTTATTTTATTTATTTGGGACGAAAAACAACTACACAATACATAGATGTAACTATTACAAAAATAAAAGTGTTTTATTGTGGAGCCCACAGCATCATCCACAGGTACATTTTAGTTGGGCTGTCTGTCTGTTAACAAAATAATTATGTATTTTTTATATTTGCATTCGTTTTACACTGCGTGGTCGCGAATAGTATCCGGTCACGCACAGCACGCATATAAAATGATCGAGGCACCAAATAGCACAATTTATAAGTGAGATCTCTGCAGTCGAAATAGTTGTTACATAGATTATATAATATCGTTGCTTCCAGGATTGTACGCCTAGATTCAAGCGTAGGTAGGTTGTATAACTTAAGTAGCTTAGGATATGAGAGTTTGGTACATGGGCGATGAAATTTATAGTGCAACGCTCGAAGGAACTTCCTTTGTACGTTTTCAATAATTACGGTGTATTTGTCATAATAAGGATTCCAAATGGGGACGGCATATTCTAATTGCGATTGTATTAGAGTTTTGTAAAATTAAAGATAAGTAGAAGTACGCCTAAAGTCATTGGATGCTCTCATTACGAATCCGTACATTTGAAATGCTTTATTAACTATTTTCTAAATGTGGAGGTCTAAGTGTAATTTAGAGTCCAATAGTACCCCAAGATCCCGCAGGGAGTCTACCTTTGCGAGATGTTTCCCATTAAGTGTGTAACGAGATTTTTTTTTTTTTTAGTGAATGTGATATGTTTACATTTGTCAATATGAAGGTGAAGTTTATTATCGTTGCAGTATTTTGAAAATCTATTCAAATCATCTTGAAAGAGGTCACTGTCATCAGTGGTTTTAATTCTGCGGTAAACTTTTAAGTCATCTGCATATAGTAAGAATTTAGAATTTCGGAAACAGTGCTTAATGTCATTAATAAAAATAATAAATAGTAGGGGACCTAGTATAGAACCCTGCGGGACACCAGCGGTGACTTTGATCATGTCTGACTGGAAACCGTTCACGACAACTCTTTGGCTTCGGTTAGTAATATAAGACGAAAACCATCGTAGGAGGTTACTTCTTATGCCATTAAAAGCAATTTTGTGTAATAATAACTCGTGGTCGACTTTGTCGAAAGCTTTGCTAAAGTCGGTGTACACCGCGTCAGTTTAGGTCCTGTCGTCCATGTTTTCAAAAAGATGGTTAGTGAAGACCATGAGATTAGTAGTAGTGGACCTGCGCTTCACAAAGCCGTGCTGCTCTTCAATTATTATATTGTGAAGAGAGGGATAAATCTCATCGTGTACAAGTCTCTCAAAAAGTTTTGACAATGCCGGTAATATAGAAATGGGACGGTAATTTTCAATATCCTGTTTTGAACCGGACTTGTGTACTGGAGCGATATTAGCAATTTTCCATCTAATAGGAAATACTCCTTCTTTCAGGCACTTGTTGAAAATAACGCGGAGGGGTAAACTAATATTAGCAGAGACACGTACCAGGAAAAGAGGTGGAAGGCCATCAGGACCTGCACCCTTGGTAGGGTCAAGAAGTTTTATTGAAGTTAAGATTTTAGATTCAGACAGTGAAATTTTATTTAACATAACGTTGTTTTCAGCACAATGGGTTGGTGGGGAAAATACACGGAAGGAAATATCGACGTGGTTTAAGGTTTCAAAAAATAGTCCAGTAATAGTCTACACGGCATGCCGAATTTCACAAATAGTCCTAAAACGATTCAAGAGTTATTAAGACATCTTGGTGTGGATTATAGCTTCAACATTTGATATCATCAAATATCTCTGGACCACCTACAATTTTCAGTTTGAAATTTGTGCCAATATAGTCCACCGAAATAATAATAATTTCTACCTGATTTACTTTGAAGAAATGCATTAATGTTTAATTTCTCATACATTTAAATACATGTATAGTCGTGTACAAAATCTTATTAGGGTAAACCCTAATAAACTGGTTTATGCCGGTTAATTCAATCAAAGGGCCTTTTTAATCTCTGATAAGGAACGGTAATGTAATATCGTAGGAAAGTGAGGGACAGAGCTATATATAGCGCATAGGTCTGTCCCTCACTTTGTCTCACGTTAACGACACTACTATAAGGTTTTAGTAGTTTTGGTTACCCAAAGCCTTATTTTTTATGTTCTCCCATTTAGGCCGATTTGCACCAGACTTTTCACAGCCACTAAATACAGTTTAAATACAATCTAAATCCAACACGTATATATTAGGGGGAACCTGGCTGACAGACAATAAGCTTGGCCTGCTTGACTAAGTTAATTGCCTGTTGCTCGTTATGCTTAAGTTATGATTAATTTAAACTGTATTTAGCGGCTGTCAAAAGCCCTTAGAAGACTGAAACTGAAATTAATAAAAGGGGATTTTTGCTGTACATAAGTGCGTGACACCTATTTGGATTTTAAACGGGTCTCCGAGCCCCGGTTGTAGCTATGATTTGTATGGTCTATGTTTGTATAGTTGAGCTAAGAAGTAGACAACTATTTTATTTACCTACCTACATATTCAAGCAACTGAAAACTTAAAATCTGGACCTTGTTTTGAAAATAATACATTAATTATTATATAGTTTTATAATCCTACAACGAATGCCTTTTCATGTCATATCTGTAAATTACTGATCTTTTCCCTAAATAAAATGTATAGTCTAAATCCAGGGAAGTCCCCGAACATCAATGTTCACGACGTTCGCGCGGGCTATATCTAGGGAATCCCGCGAACATCGATTCGCAAGGACGATTGCTACGGTATCTCCATCACATCTTATCCATAATATACCCAAAATACGGACTTCCGACGATATACCTACAAATATACTGATGTTCGGAAAATTCGATGTGGTATCCAAAAGGTTAAGTCACAGAAATATTCGCCATTTAGTAAAATCTTTATATTCAAATAAAATGCATGGGCATTAAAAATTATAAAACTTTTTTCATTTCAGGTTCGAACATAAAAAATAAGGGTTTTTTTCAATTGACTGGTCTATATAGCATCACGTCTTTTTCCATACGGGATGGCAGAGGCAAAATTTGGCTCATGTTAAGATTTCAATGCTCCATTTTGCGTGATAATTTGCTAGCCCATCGCCGCAGCTTTGGAGATTAAAGGTTTGGTATATGGTCAGCACCGGATTCCTGCGTGAGAAGCGAGCATGAAACCACTAGACCACGGAGCTCAACCGGCCCAAGCCGG
The DNA here is from genome assembly GCA_949825045.1 of Argyresthia goedartella. Taxonomy (NCBI): domain Eukaryota; kingdom Metazoa; phylum Arthropoda; class Insecta; order Lepidoptera; family Argyresthiidae; genus Argyresthia; species Argyresthia goedartella. The sequence goes on along the minus strand of OX463812.1, from coordinate 23,458,963 downwards.
TTTATGAGGGTTTACCCTAATATGATTTTGTACACGACTGTGCAGGAATTGAGATGTATGGGAAATTAAACATTGTATTTTTAATGCACTTCTTCAAAGTAAACCAGGTGTATTTTTTGGCACAAATTTCAAGCTGAAAGTCCTCCATATCAAATGTTCAAGTTGTAATCCTCACCAAGATGTCTTAATAACTCTGGAATCGTTGAAGGACTATTTCTGAAATTTAGCATGTCTACTGTCACTTGTACTAAAAGGATTTGACTTGACTCTAAAGGACTATTTCTGGACTTTTTTTAGCAATGTCAAATTTTCATTGTCATGAAGTTTTCAATGGTGAGGATTACAGCTTGAGGGTCGTAATAAATACTAGATTGCAATGGCAAAATGTATGCAATTATTTCGTGATATGTAGGTGAGAGAGCGAAGTTATAATTGGGAAATAACAAAACGACCGAATTAAAAACTATACTCATAAAATACTGAATTGCACGACTAAATTACTGATTTCGATGACAAAATTACTGATTTGGGTGACAAAATTACTGATTTGGGCGACTAAATTACTGAATTGGGCGACTTAATTACTGAATGGTTTAGTCACCGCTTATTGGCTAACTAAAAAACTGTCTGGGCGTAGTTATTGGTTCAGGGTAGGTGAAGAAAAAAGGATGTGAGCGAAGTGTCAAAAAATTAAACTTCTAGGTCAGCGTAATCAAAAGACACGGCTCTTTAAGCCTCTAAATTGCTGACTTTGCTTGATACTCAGAAAGGAATCAAAACCTATAGGATGGTTCCCGTTGACTTAGAATAATGAAAGGACATTGACAATGTATCCATGGAAGTTTGAACAATACTGCCCAGAATGAGCTCATAGTGCATTTTGTTGCTCAAGCCAAGCGCTACGGTTTACAGATTAGTGTTGGCTTGAGGAACAAACAATGCACACCTTAAACTCAGAATGCCAATGACAAAAGGGTTCACCTCACGTAAAGTAGTTCACAATCAAAAATAATTACGTCATTTGTTCGGAACCCTCGGTGCTTGAGTCAGATTCGCACTTGGCCAGTTTTCGTTTTGTTATGTATAATTTTTTGATCCTTCAGTTTTCTTGTAAGATGGTACGAAACGATTTCTTACTTCCTAACCAGTACAAATATTTATATTTCGTTGAATGGCCGAATGAATGAAATTTTCAAAATATCATTGCAATGTGGAATTAAAGAGATTAATAAATAAATTATGCCTCTGTTTAATAGCATACTCTATTCTTTACACTAGTCATAAATATTTGGATGGCATTGTGACAATTTTTGAGAAAACTTAACTATCACCAAAGAAAATCGATCAAAAATTAAAAAGTTTATATTTCGTGGCAGACTGCGTGGAAACTTTAAGTGATTTCGCTTTTTTGTGTACACTAGGTTTAAATAAATTTATCAAGGAATTGCCGCTTCTCTACATTGGACCACTGTGGGAGAGCAGTCTCTACAAAGATCCACCTGCAGCAATAAAAATTTAGCCTAGTGGTGAGATAGGGATTGGATGCCGATCATAAACCAACCAACATGATCCTAGAAGGGGATAATGCTTTGAATATGGAGCCCTAACACTTCTGTATCTCACCTCAAGTCCACACATATACATTGCGCAAGCCACCAGGACCACTGTCACACCCAAAACATCTGGCCATGGCTCGCCCAAGGCCCTGGCCTCATAGCCAAACAGCCACCGCCTAGTCCTGCCGTCGGTCACGTGGTCGGCAGTTGCACTCAGTATCCTGGCGCATATCGCCACGGCTACCAAATGTGATAGGAATGACATCCACATGCACATGAAGTCAGCAAAGGAATGGAGGTTTCGGTCACGGCGCCCACGGCTCGTTCTGGAAGGCGGGAGGATCTCGGCTAGTTTGGTCATATCTTTGCAGACGAGAGCTGAAAAGAGAGGAAATTTTTCGTTGGGTTGGACATGGTTAGGATCTCATGCACAGATGTAGTACAATGATTGGGGCTATTTTAGCAAGACTGGTAAATCTTAAAAAGATGGTAGTCCGGCCTTGCTATTCTTTTAATTGGCCTGGACTTAGTAGTACTTAAAGTTTAATATTACTTGACGCATCTACGCTAATGCGATATCCAAATGCTACTCAGTTATATATACAGATATAACTGGGACAATGAAACTATAACTGGTGTAAGACAAAGAAAATAATATGATTTCGTCACCGAGACAAAAAAGTAGGTAATCTAGCTAATAAACTATATGTGCACTAAATTTAATTCAAATCGGTTCAGTCGTTTTAGTTTGATTTAGTAAACAACTTCCAAACTCACTTTTCACATTTATAATGATAGTGGAATTGTAGTCTACTCACTGGCTACAGCGGTAAACGTGGCCAGCAGCATCACAGCAGGCACAGCGCAGTAGCTGGTGTCGACCGCAGCCAGCGGCACCAGCAACAGGGCTCCGAGGGTCCACCGCGCGCCGCACGCCTCACCACCGCTGAAGGCGGCGACGGCCCGGCTCATTCTGGGGCACGGCTCACACTGGGTGGCCATGGTAGTGTATCTGAAGGAGATATAAATAAATATAAACAAATAAACATTTATATACAGGCACATACATTGCTACTGGCCCAACACTAGGATAAACTGTGTCGTGGGAACCAGAAACAGCGATATCACACACATAATAACATCCAAGACCTGGGCATTTTTTTTCTCTATCTTCAGCCGGGGATGGAACCCGGGACCTCTCGCATGGTAGGCAGAGCCACAACCGCAGGGCCACAGAGATCGTATATGAATTACTTATTTGTCTATGTATAAGAGTTTAGAGTGCTTTCTCATTAAGACGGCTGTCGCGCGGTTTATGCGTGGTTTCTATGCGACAGCCACACAATCGCACAAACCTTCAAACTACACTTCAACGCGCGACACGGGGTGGCAAGTTTTATTTCGAAAATTGATTCTAACAGGGAAACAAATAAGGTCTGTTTTTTGGTTTTTTCTTACATCTCGAAACCGACGCGTCAGGAATTTTCTTTGAACTACATAATGAAAGCTGATAAAATTATTTTCAACTTTGATCCAATACACTTTTTACCTATTCCCAACCAGCTCCGGAAACAAAACCTTTATTGTCTTCCTTGTTTGTCATACAACCCAAAGGATTCCAAAGCGTCATCGACTTGTCATTATGTTTGTCGTGTGTTGAATGTTTAGAAACGGTTGGGAGGCAGTTGCTCACGTCCGAAGGAAGTACGTGGAACCTGCCCTTCACGTCTTCCCGGGAAGTGCTAAGGAGCAACAGATCAACAATAAAATTTCCAGGTTGTCGAAAGAGAATCTGTCCAAATATAGTGAAAAATTAACATAGTTGTTAGACCGCCATTAATTAAGAAATGTAAATGCTAGAAATTTCACTAACGAAAGTGTATTTGTTTAATATAAATCAGAAGTGCCGGATGTTTATCCATAGATGTCGGCGGTCAGCCAGATAATCTGATAGGTAAGTGATTTTGGCACCTACCTAAACGCGTCCGGACACGAACGAAATCAAGTGAAAGAAAGCTTTGGAAGGAATGAAATGACTAGGACAGCAGGCGCAATTCGAGTGCCTATTATCATCATGATATCAAGCACTTGCCATAGATGGAGAAGGAATCATTAGGATCGGTGAAACAGGTTTCAGAAAGAAGAAGGTAAAGGAAAAGTAGAACGTGATCTAAACACAAACAACGATAATCTGCCTTCTTAAAAATGTGGATCGTGACTTACTGCCAATCTTTGTGGCCCGGGAACTGCAGAAGCTGCCTCCCATAAACTTTGACCACGTAGTTATGACAAAGTTACTGAACATACTAGACATACTTTTACCACACAATGAAGTTCGTCAGATTAAACAACAACTGCCGTCAGGAACATTGCCTACAGAAACAATGCCTTCATCAACAAGTCAGAAACATTTGAAAGTGCATCAATATCAACAGAAACAACGGACGCGGTATCAATTCAAACGCAGCTATCTCAGTCGGTGAAAGGTAATTTAACTTCGGCTGTCTCGCTCCCGCGCTCAACGGTGGCGTCCCCGACGCTATGAAATGAAATGAAATGTTTATTTGCTTAATAATTAATTATTTTAAGATAAAGGTACTCATCTACATTATAAAAACATTGTTTTAGTAGCCACCTTAGTAGTGTGGCCTTAAATTGTGTCAGGGGCAAAATCTTAATTGACTGCGGGACCTTATTATATATTTTTATTAACATTCTGTAGCAAATTCTCTTACAGAATTCGGTCCTGCATGATGATGATTATGATGATTTATCGGGATATCTTGTAATGAACGTGTATGCGTCCCTGTATTTTATAAAAATATTTGGTTGTCTTTGAGCAAAACACGCCATTTCAAAGATATAGAGACTTGGCAGCGACAAGATTTTAAATTTTATAAATAGAGGCTTACAATTGTCTAGTGGATTTCCACATGGATTAGGCCGTACCTTAATGCAGACGCCACATATCCGTGGTATGCCATCAGAGCTGTTTGCAGGTTGGAGGTTCTTTGTAGCTTGTGTAGAGCGTATACATATTTATTTAATTTATTACACACTTTTTCAATATGTTGTAACCAAGAACAGTGCTCATCTACGACAATACCTAGGAAAGTGGTGGATGGTGTATGGGTAATCGGAATTGTACATTGTACATTGATATTTTTTAATGTCATTTTATTATTTCTAAATTGAGTGTACACAGTTTTATTTTCATTCACCAGTAAATTATTTGCTTCAAGCCATCCTGTGACCTCATTAATACTAGTATTGGCATCTAATTAAAACTTGGTGTCGTCGATGTATTTGATTGTGATTGAAATATCGTTTGCGAATAATACGCATTTATTTTAAGTAATCTCTGGCAGGTCATTTATATATATGTATTATGAAAAGTAACGGCGATAAGACACTACCTTGAGGAACGCCGTAGGTATTTGTCTCAGCAGGAGACCTATGTATTTGTAATTTATTTTAATGTGAGAGTGTACATATTTCCACCATTGCTAGCGCCAGATGTCCTACTCCCGCCTGACGCGCATGCGCTTGATGTCTCGCTCCCGCAACCTGAGACTGAAAATGCGAAAGTGCTGCTGCCGAAGGCGCCCGCAAGAACATCGCTACGGCCACCATCGCCCCTGCGAACAGCTGATCTACTGTTAGCGGCGGAGAACGAATATTTGGATAATAACATCATCCAAACACCACGGCTCACAATGGCAGAGATGGTAAGACGTAGTGGAGAATGGAAAACTAAAAACCGGTCAAGTGCAAGTCAAACTTGCGCACGAAAGGTTCCGTACCACCGTACAACGGTAGGGATGGTGTGGAGTGAATAGTTTGGATTTTACATAGCAATATGTTGTTTACAAAGTTATTGGTGTGGCTACTTTCACACTCCATGAATGTAACCAGGTGTATTCATAAGTTTGTATGTGGTATTGAAAGAATTGTTGTATGGGAGCCCCCTTAAATATTAATTTTATTCTGCTTTTTAGTATTTGTTGTATAGCGGCAACAGAAATACATCATCTGTCTAACTATCACGGTTCATGGCAACAGCCTGGTGAGAGACGGACGGACGGACTGACGGACAGCGGAGGCTTAGTAATAGGGTCCTGTTTGGCACCCTTCGGGTACGGAACCCTGAAAACAATCGTGACGAAGAATGGACTGTAACTCAAAGAAGAAAATATTCCAACGGAGCAACTGAGAGAAAAGTTGGCAAAGCAATAACTGCTGAAAATGTTAAGTTCCGAGCGGCTGAACCACTGGTACCGCTGTTTAAATATCAATGTTCCTTACTATCGATAAAAATATATATATATCAACCATCACACCATAAAAGATCCCCAAAGTATTGCGAACCTCCTCCTTTTTGAAGTTAGTTAAAAATACGACTACACTATTACACCCTATATTATAAGGACTGAATAGAATGCTCAATATTATATAAACCCACTCTGAAGCTATTACAAGGGAAGATATCATATTAGTTATTGCAACATAACTATTCTGCGAGTTTAACGTTTACATGTGCTTGCTTCGTTTCATCTTCGTTTAATAGGTCAGGCGAGTCAGAGAACACTAATCATAGTAATCATGAAGTGACATACTTCCTGTGGCCAATCATAAACAAACTATGACGCCATAGCTATCAGCAGTCAGGTAGGGGTAGACCTGCAATGATGAGCCAGAATGGTGCAAACATAAGTTGAATTTGGGACAGGTTTCAGGGTTATACATTACTTCTACACATAACATTTTAGCGAAGCAGAACATATTGTTTTAGGTATCACCAGCATTCCATGAAAATGTTTGCAAAACTGTTAGTACCAGAGCCTTTAAAAGAAAAGCCTGAAAGAGTTTATCCCGGTGGACCTGGTGGACCAACCTCATCATAAAACATACAACATACAAGATCCGAATATTGTAATATGAATAACAATTATTTTACTTACCATTATTCTTCGAAAACAATTGACTGTCACTTTCACAGCAATACTAACTTCACATGCACATTCTAAAGGCAAGTTTATCCCGGTTGAAGGATCAACAATTATTTAGCTGATTATAATATTTGGTGGTGGAAACTGCGAATAAGTTTTAGTTGCCATGGTTCTGCGGCAAAGCTGAAAGAGGGCGGAGCGATATGTACGTCCCGTTTGTTCGTGGAAAATCGATAGCCTGGCCGTTGGGGTGACCATTGTACCGGGAAAGCGAAAGTACCTGCGACTTCTGCCCTGTCCCTTCCATGGTTTTTAGCTATACTGTGGCTACACTGAGATAGTATGTAATGAAAGTTTGATGTGGATTGATCTCCATAATTTTCTTAGTTTATTTCTTTTGTAGACTAGACTAACACCTGACTAGGTACTAGTCCACTTTTGTCACTCTTTTGAATGATGTTATACCTAGTCTTAGTAAAATGCAATATAAAAGGATACGCCAAAAAAGTATGGCAAAAGGGAACTGGCAACTGGTTAGTTTAACCACATTTTCAAAGCACGGTGGCAAAGGTTTCAACCTTAGCCACCGGGCGGTCAATTCGCTTCTAACGATTTGACTAAATGCAAGCAAAGTAGCGAGCAAGAACTAGTCATATATAATGAGCTAATTAAGCCCTTTTATTTGATACCTAACTCGGTCCTGTTGTCTTTTTTATCCAGTACTAAATGCATGCGCTCTAGAGAGCGCCGTATTGAATTATTGACGATAAAAGTCAGTGTTTTAGGGTTCCGTACCTTTGAAGGAATAAAGGAACCCTTGTAGGGTCAATTTGTTGTCCGTCTGTCTGTCTGTCAAGACCAATTTCCTCAGGAATGTGTGGAGGGATCAAGTTGAAATTAATTTCGATTAAATGCTTGATATTATCAAGGAAACTAAAAGATACAGGGTACTTCAAGATGTCCTAGAATCTTGAAAGGCACGAAGCAAGCTATTATTAATTTTATCTACACACGTATCATAAACCCTCTTTACTGCGTACAAAAACCGCACGATCAGCATAATGTTAAACTACTTGGAAAAAACTCATTTCTTATCTGAAAAATTACACATTATGACCATAATGTGTAATTTTTCTACACATTATGACATTCAAAATTTCGAACCCCGACGCCCGCCTGCATGCCGCCCCTAGCTTGTCTGTGAAGTTGGTACTGACATTCAAATTTCGAACGCCCGAAGTTGGTGCTACAGAACAAGCTAAACAACTGCAGAGCCACAATGCCGGTCAAACATGCGGTTCCTGAACACATCAAAGAGAGCTTATGATATGTGTGTAGATAAACTAGTGTATGTAACTGTACATAAGGCATTAAAACTCTCGAGTGATATTATTATGAAACGAGCCGAACTCTCGAGTATTAATGCCCTCCATTATGTAGCAGTCACATAAACTACTAATAGTAATTAAAATTTTAATATTTGTATTAGTTAAGCGCAAGCAATTTTTAAAAGAGATCTAAAAATCATTCTGTGGGAGATTCTACGCCCTACTTCCCTACTTCTCCCACAGTTGTCCAATGTAGAGAACAGGCAAAAACATTTGATTTGATTTATTTTTGCACAAGTAAATAAAAAATCTGAAAACCAAAAATTTGTAGTTTCTACACAAAAAATACAAGTAGTGTCGAAGTCGTAGGCCCTTGGTCGAACCAACTTTTACTCGGCCATATTTTTTTATTGACATAAATTTTGTCGGTACGCCAGTTTTTGTTTACAAAATAATGAAGATCGCGTTGTTGCAATGTTCTTATGGATAGCCTACATATATTTTATAACCCCTCGTAGTTACAGTCCTATGGATTCACTAACTAAACGATTTGCAACGAGTATGGTCACCTTGGCAAACATACTTAGGTTACTTTGATGTAGATACTACCCAGGAAAGGTGGCAGACAGCTTCGTAACCAAAATTTTATTCGGCCATACTGCGCCGAAATTCATGAAATTCAAACTTTCAGTCCAAGTGAAGAAAAAATCTCGAGATAACCTGATAAACCTAATAGAATTTTTAATTAGAGGCCAGAAATGTAAACAATGAACTGTCATTTTCGTCAAAGTCAACGGTTTTGTTCAAAAAAATGATAGTTTTTTGTTTACATTGTAATGTACAAAATGTTTACATTTATGGTCTCAAATTAAAAATAATACGTTATGTTGGTATTATAATGGTATTATAATGTAGCTACTTATTTTCTATTTGTATTATACATGTACAAAGTATCCTGAGTCAGAGTAAAGTTATGAATAAAATTATTCATGTCGAAATATAAAACAGCATCGCTGTAATGGCACGTTATAGTAGTTTATGTGACTGATACATAATGGGGGGCATTAAAACTCGAGAGATAATAATATCACCCGAGAGTTTGAATGCCTAATTATGTACAGTTACGTACACTAGTTTATCTAAACACATATCATATGCTCTCTTTGATGTGTTCAGGAACCGCATGTTTGACCGGCATTGTGGCATTGAGTTGTTTAGCTTGTTCTGTAGTACCTACTTCACAGACAAAGTAGGGGCGGCACGCAGGCGGGCGTCGGCGTTCGAAATTTGAATGTCATTATGACATTCAAATTTCGTAGAAAATTTACACATCATGGTCATAATGTTCAATATTCAGATAAGAAATGAGTTTTTACAAAGTAGTTCAACATTATGCTGATAGTAACGTGCAGTTTTTGGACGCAGTAAAGAGAGAGGGTTTATGATAAAAATTATATAAATTAATATTCATTCTATGCACAGATTTGTTCTGTAGTTCTGCCAAATTACAGGCGTATGGAAAATTGCAAAGTATAAATTTCCATTTCATCCTACTATGTAAGTCTAGAAGTGTCTTAACACATTTGTTCAAATCATTCCGACTAATGTTTGGATGATTTCACACCATAATTACAATAGTGCTGTACTCATCATAGATACCACGACTAATTATCTTCACAAGATCTACAAATTAACTATTTGGACAGAAAATGTTCGTTACTTTTTGATTAAGCCGGTTATGTAGGAGTAAGATGGTTATGTAAGAGGTCCAAATCCTGCACCTGATTTGTCGGAGAACAACAGGATTTTTCTCTGAGCACTTATTTTGGTAGCTGGCGGTACACGAGTGGAGGTGAGAACCGGGACACTCGTGTTGGAGTTTGGACTGCGGTGCGATGCACGTGCCGGCGGGTGGCGCGGATTTACGGGCAGCGACCGTCGCGTAACGGCGAGCAGCGCGGCCTTCGGGGCAGCGTCTCAGCAGAAAGCGCGATACGCGCTACAGCGAGCGGCGTGGCGCTCGCGCTGTTGAACTGCGAGGTGCCTCCTCGTCGACGGCAGCGACGCTGTTTCTTGGTGGGGATAGCGGTGGACGCTGCAACACTCACGTTGAGGGGGGTCAAGACCAGAGTTTGTGATGTGGGCTCGTCCTCCTTGCTGGTCTTATTCTCCTCGTCCTCAATTAAAAAGCCCACCAATTCCGCGTTCTGGCGTTGTAGCTGAATGAACTCAGACGTCGCGGCTCTGAGATCGGCTACTCACTCTGTTTTTTGGCATAACATTGTAGTGCATTTGCCAGGAGGTCCCGTAGATGCTGGATTTCTACTAGGGCATTGGAGATCTGACTGTAAACCTACATTTTTTCCACGGTGCTTTTGCAGTAAGGAGATTCTTAATATTCTGTTTGGTTGCCGTTTGAAGGCTAATTTTAGTGCATGGTTTCAAGGGAATTGCTTAGATTGGCTACTTCTAGTTCTTGTTGGACAGAGGTAATGTGGCGAGATTCGTTGTAGTCTTTTTCTATGCACATATCAGCAAAGTATGTAATCCACTTAAGAATGTATTGGACTCTGAACAGAACGTGATAGTTTCCATGCTAAGATACCTTAAATTAAAAGCAAAAGTTAAAAGTTACAGAATGTGTAATTGCCGCCGCAGGAGTGGTCAAAAATATGGCGAGTCTCAAAAATGAGAAGGGAAAAAATCATTCTGAGGCTACTAATAAATAAAAAGTTGTAAATAAAAACCCAGACAAAGAAACAGCGAGGAGAAAAAATATTACTGGTTGACTTTAATATGACAGCTTTGAGAAATATAATTAATTCAATATACACAGTGCGGAAAGAAACCTGCTAAGCGAGATTTAAATGATAAAGGAAGTGAAACCATATTAAGATAAATTATAAAGAACAAATTGGGATATCGATTCAAAAAATGATATGAAAAAAGAGAGAAACATCGAAACGCCCAATATACAGGCATTTAGAGCTAGATATTTACGCCGTATGAAAGCAAATGTTTTACTTGGTGCTGGTTGAAAAAAAAATATAGGCCCTGGAGAAACTAACTTAAATCTTTAAGATTTTAACTAAAATAAAGTGAAGTTATGTTTATTTGCATGAAACTTAAATATGTTTCGCTATATTCTGCCATGCAATTGTATTTTAAAACAAAATAATTATAAAAGTAAATTATCTTAAATGTCTTAAAGTATTATTCACAATAAAAATATTTATTTCTCATCATATTATCTATCTCTGTATCATTGTAATTAAAATATTATATAGTGTTAGATCGATTTGTTCTCCTAGAAGTCATATATCTTATAGTATGGTTTTTCTACAAAGAAAATGTTGCTAATCGATTTAGGCAGCCTATTAGGTATATACTTTTGGCCCCGCAGCAAATATACTTTTGCTAAATAAAGCAGCAGAGCGGGGACGAGACGAGCACTGAATTTAATATCTTTTCTACTATTCATTTTCTTAAACAAGTTCCAGTTTGTTTTTACAAATAGCATAGTGCAAAGTGATGGCAATGTCAATATGCCTAACATTCTAAAGGGAGGCATGCAGCTGTCTGTTGGTTTCAACTTGCCCCTATTCACCGTTTTTGTGATCTAAATGTCTAAATCTTTGTCGGTTGAGTTTCCCCAGAAAATCATGCCATACCTTAAAGTCGAGGTGACAAAAGCGTGATAAACTTAACAAAGCCGATTGCCCACTAACTTTGGCAAGCATATATAGAGCATAAGCATAACTGACTTAATTTTTTACAAACATGCTCTATTTGTGGTTTCCATGTCAAGTATCTTATTAGTACAGTGAATGTCAAGGTTGTTTGTTATTTGATTGTAATTATATTTAAGTGTCATTATATTTGTTTTATCAATTTTGATTATCAGATGATTAAGATTTTTTTTCAGATTCGGGTATGTTTTTATCTCGATAATCCGCAATCATATTTATCTCTATATAGTTTGTATATCATATGTAGCTGACTGTAATCTATGATATTCATGTAAAACTAAATTCGAAATAGTTTTCTTTGACCGACGTCAAAGAAAATTCTTCATTTCTCTAATATTTTTACTAAGTTTGATGCTATTTTTAATTATCCCGTATTCGGGTAAGTGTATTTATGTATTTGTGTGTGCCTAGTTCTCTTCTCTCTTGCCATGTCTTGGATGGCCAAGTGCTCCATCTCAGCCTCCCGCCTTCTCTGCTTGGCTGCGATGATGCTGGGGACATTGCAGTAGCTCTTCTGCACTTTTTGAAGCTGTATTTTGCCCCAGGATCTTCCTACTGTCTCTACCACCCGAGATCCTCCTACCGGCTCTACCATCCCAAACCCACCTTCCTACCTCTCGGATCGACGCCGACGTTCCTACCTACCGGCTCTGCACTTCTCAGCTCCTAACACCGCTACATCTGACTTTCCTACATCCTGCCGGATTCCTGCTGAACACCTGAAGACCAGGGAGTGCTCTTGTGGTCAAAATGTGACAAATCAATACCAATGAGTTCTGTAAACCCACGACACGTCTATCCTACTCTATTTCATTAGATCTCCCTAACTATCTATGACCATTCCTTTCTATTTATCTATACCAAACCACTAAGGTTACAATACCATTGGGTGACTTACTGGCATAGGGAGATCATTGATGTAAATGAGGAATAGTAATGGTCCTAATACGCTATCTTGTGGTACGCCATATTTAACAGTTCTCGGGCCTGATATATATTGATTTTCTGTTTTTGTTTTATGGCATATTCTGGAATTCTGTGTCACTCAGGTAGATTTCAATAAGTTGAAGCATATCATCTCGGACACCGTATACATCGAGTTTGTTTATCAGTGTAACATGTCGATGAAGTCAATTGCTTTCGTCATGTCCATGTACAAAGCTGAGACAGGAATCCTTTTATCCAAACACGGCACTACCTGCATTAAGAAATCGTAAATGGCTAAGTCAACTGTCTTACTTTTTCTAAAACCCTTCTGTTCATTTGCGAATAGACATTTTTTATCAAAATATTGGTAGAAACTGTTATAAAAACTCTTACAAAAACTTTTGATATTATAGGGATGAGCGCAACTGGTCTATAGAAACTCATGTCTTCGCGGTCCTTTTTCTTGAAGAGCGGTCTAATACTTGAAGTTTTCCGCTTCTCTGGAAATACGCCATGCTGGATCGATAGGATTATACTGCTCAAAACCGGTGCTATTAAATCCGCCATATATTTAATAACTTTTGTGCACAGTACTGTTTGTGTTTATTTTTTATTTTTTATTTGGTATACCTCACTGGTTGGTTGGTTGGCTTTAGAAATAATGAGTTGAGGTTGAAAGACACCTTTATGGGGTTATTTGTGGCATTCGCTTGACGTTGCTGTGATATCTGATCAATGTAAAAAATATAAAATGGCTGTGCAATTTCGTGTGGATCGAAGCTGGCATGTGTTGTTCGCTAAATAAAATAAATAAAACATTCGGAGACCTCGAAGTATAGGTAGGCACAGACTAAATAGGGATACTACGTTAGGAGTCATCCTATCGAACGAAACTGAACAAACTGAACTTGACAGTTCTCAATAACAGGTTAAGTTCAGCCATTACACAACCTTTTTACCGAACCTTCTTTCGGTGGTTGCGTACCTCTACCATCTGAGATCATTGAACAGCGCCATCTGTTTGATTTAGAAAAAACCCTGCTCTGAAAGAATCCCATTCGAACGAACTTTGTAACGTAGCCTTCTTAGCGGCACGTTCACCATAGAGGCCGTACACTATATTCAAGCGCCGGCCGCCTATTACTAATTTTGTATTACCAATAGAGACTCTTCTGTTTTTCTGTAAGATTCTGATAAATAAATAAAAAAGATTCTGTAAGATTTTCGGATACTGAAGCCTTGCTGAAATTTGCTTTGTCTATTTTATTACTTTAATAATTATAATAAATACTAATAAAAGAGGTTGCTACTATATGCATGTATGTACATATTCTATCACAGTAATTTTATTTATTTATTTATTTATTTATTTATTTATCTAAAACTTACATCTACATTACAGGTTAGACCTAATACATAGTGCAGCTTATTCAATTAACCTAAAAATATGTACCAACTATACAACTAAGCATTATCCTTTATTATTTAATCAATCATCTCATAACTAATTGTCTGCAAAGCAGTCTTTGTGAAGCCACTCGAAGTGCAACAAAACAAATCCATCTGGTTGGCAATCAAGTTAAGGTATTTGAGCGCTCGCGACATCGGGGACTTGCTGAGCAGCGCGGTGCGCGCGCGCGTCACACAAAGTAGCTCAGGCCGGCGGCGCTGCCACACGTACCGGTCGGGGACACGTATGCGCAGCAACTCCAGCACCGTCCTATTCTCGATTTTACCTACCAGCACTTTAAATAAGTAAAGAACCAGTGCAAATTCTCGCCTCACTCTCAGCTCATTATACCCTACCATTCCTAAAACGAATAAGGAAGGATACATGAGAGGATAGTATGGATACACCCCATACAGTCTGTGGTAAATGTGTCTGGTGAACTTGTTTTGGATTCTCTCCAGCATAAGCTTATACTTAATTTCGTGGGGGGCCCAAATGAATGCATTCGACTCAAGGTGACTTCGTACCAAGGCGTTATACAGGACTACAACCGTTTTAATATCACTTAAATTCCTAGCCGTCCGGAGTATGAACCCCAAGTTTCTGTAAGCCTTCTTACACAAGCTATCTATTTGCTCCCGAAAACATAGATCACTTTTTAACTTTACTCCAAGGTCCTTTACTTCTGTGACTCGTTTTATAGAACAGCTGTTTAGTGTGTAGGTTTGTTCCAGAGGTCTGCGTTTCCGAGTAAACGATATCACCATACATTTCGACACATTAAATTCTAATTTGTTTAACCTGCTCCACTCTACGACCCTATCTATATCACCTTGTAATTTAAGACTGTCCTCATGCGTTTTAATACAATGAAATAATTTCAAATCATCTGCAAATAGCAGCTGATTTGCATGCCTGGTAACTTTTGGTAAATCATTGATCATTATCAAGAAGTTTAAGGGCCCTAAATTGCTCCCTTGGCTAACTCCTGACCTCGTAGGATATGGCTCTGATAAGACTCCTCCGCAATCAACATATTGGAGTCGGTCTTTCATATAATCTGCAAAAATTTTTAGAAGATGGGGAGTACAGCCTACACCCGCTAACTTTCGAAGCAATACGTCGTTATCAACCAGATCAAAAGCTTTTTTGAAATCAAAATAGGCGGCGTCGACTTGTCCTCCCTCATCTACTATCGGAATTACACTGGACATGTAATTCAACAGATTACTTGTGGTACTCCGTGCCGGTCTAAAACCATGCTGAGCATCCGAGAGTTGCGGGCCTACTAGGTTGAGCAATTCTTTTTGTACGGCAGATTCTAGCACTTTGGCCGCTGTTGAAAGAATCGCTACTGGCCTGTAACCCTCCACCTGCGTGCCAACTTGCCCTTTAGGTACCGGAACTACTCTGGTCAATTTCCACCTACTCGGGAATTATGAATTATTTTATGTTTTACGATAAACAAGTCTCATCCGCGTCTGTGAGTGGAGTGGAGTCTGATCCTCGACAAGAGGGCACACCTTGTTGCAGCCTCAAGACCTCAACCTACCTACAATTTGTTCCGTGAATTAGGTATGTAAAAAAGGTAAAATTTTACAAAATTCAATATATTATTTCTTCGCAAAAAAACTATACTAGGGAGACAGGGCAGCTCTACAAGCTTTTACAACCGCAAGCTTAACCTCACGGCAACTCAAACTGTAAATAGGGGACGGTGGTTCCAGACCTTTTTTGGAGGATTTTTGTATCAAGAGGCGTCAGGGAGTGTTTTCGGAACATCGATCGAAGTATGAGAGTTGCCTCATGGAAAGCACTCCAGGCTCGGAGAAGAGCTTGGAGTTTTTCCCGTGCGGCAGTTGCATAATCTTGATCTTTGAGCTCTTTCAAGTTGCATTACGATAGTTTGGCAGGCTCTATATATATATGTAAGGCCAATAATATATAATATTCTTGGATATCTATTGCCATACCGCTTCTGGTACCTTTCGCTCTCTATGGGTTATCTCTTAAAGCCACTATATCACTGGCTTGCTCGATCTCCTCTTCTTTTGCTAGTTTGGTAAGATCTGGGTGGAATTTTGATTCATCACCGAGTTACTAGGGTGTGGTTATTGCTTCAAAATGTGCGAACCATGACCTGGCCTTGTCCTTCCAGAAATCGGCGATTTTAGACGAAGTGCTGATTGCTTGCACTTCTAGAGTAGTTGCACACGGATTTTGCTGCTAGAAGCCGAAGATTGCTGAGATGTTGAGGTCACCACTTTGCCAGTAGGCAAATCCTGACGACTATAATACCATTGGGAGATGAATAAGAGGTTTGGAATACGGACAGTTACAGCTATTCATGGGACTGAAATCTTGAAATATATATTAATAAACACATGACTGCTACCGCATACTAAGACACAGTACGTGATGCAGAATATCTGTAACGGTCTATAAATTATCATAATAATACGTGAATACGTGAGAGACCAAATCAGCCGGCACAGCCTCAAAGAATATTACTGGTACGAGATAGATTGATCAATGGGGAGCTCAGTATTAATACCGGGTCTGACAGTGAAACAGAGTCTACCGTAAGCAGCAATAACTCCGAATCCAAACAGGAGTACATGAGTGGAGTTGATATCAGAATTTGTATAATAAAATTAAACATGTATTATGATAGCGTAAACAATGATTCAAATATAAAAACCCATGTGGTTTCCGTTGTCCTTATAAGGATGCTCAGGTTATCTTTTTCTATTTTTAATTAATTAATAAAAAAGAAATAAGAAATATATATTTTATGCATAAGTAGTACCTATAGGTTATACTCAGCTTTTCGGTGGTTGCTCCCACCACAAGAAGACCACCACTGCTTACAAAGATATTATTGTAGGCACTTACTTGGAGATACTTTGTATTAGACTGCGAACTACATTCACAGGAACTGACGTCACTATGACAACACGAGTTTTATGCGTATCGTCAAAACTGCTTTTCGTCATAACGTAATCTTCGTCATGGTTGCATTTTGCCAAATACCTTTTAGTCAAAACTGCTTTTCGTCAAAATACCATTTTTGCCAAAGATGCGTGCAGTCAAATATTCTTGGTCAATATTGCTTTTTGTCAAAATAGGTATACCTGTATACCTATAGACAAAACTCCGTAATTGTGTTAAAGATTAATAGTAAAACAATTATGTTCTCGTACTTTTGCTTTATTTAATTGGATGTAATAAATAAACATAAAAAATACCAAATATTACATTAATTCCATGATACACGGTGTCGCAAAAAAGTCTACCAGCAATGACCAGGGACCAGAATCTTTTTACTTGACCATATATTTTACACTAATAATTGCTATACATCATATTTATTATATTAAATCTATCTTAAGCTCGTTATTCTTTTTATAACATTTATCTTATCATTAATGAAATCATTCATAATATTTTTTAAACCTTCGTCTTAAAGAATGCTTGCTTTGAGTCTTTTTTTCATATCATAAAAGACTTCGCTTTTCCTAATTTAGTTGTCGAAGTGGATGGACTCTTTTCGCAATTAATTTATGTTGTCTTGTCACTCAATATGTTTTCACGATTCTTACACAATGTGAGCGAGCATTACACTGACCACGTTTTGCACATCTCCAAATTGACTTACGGTTTATATATATTTTAGATTAAAGTGATACTTCTATCCATCTCTTACTATAACAGGTTTACCTCTTTTACTTTTAATAAACTTCAGTTCAATCGGCTTGCTGGAGGAAGCCATGTTAGCGAAATTAAATTATACTTGATAGCTCCGTAATAAAATAACCACAGAAATAAGGCTAATTATGCGTAGTATCCCTATATAGTCTGTGGGCTAATTCCGTGATAATGGTAGTCGTATTCATTTTCAAGTATAATCGTCAATCTACAAGATAATAGAAAAGTAAGTGGCCAGCCATTTATCTCAGTAAAGAGGTTTTTTACTCACCCTGACGAAAAGTCTCACTTATGTCTGTAAAGATATTTTGTACTTGAATTTGTCTATATTAAGACGAAAAGCAAGCATGGCAAATCGCTGTCTTTGACCAAAAGCTACTTTGACGAAAATGTCTTGACCATACATAATTTAGGCAAAAGAACCTTTGACGAAACGCACCTTTGGCAAAAATTTTGTAATGACGAAAAGCAGTATTGACGATACGCATAAAACTCGACAACACACGCCTTGACGCATTACCATTCTGCAGGGCTTAAACTTGTGAAGAAGAAACAAACGAATTATCACAGAGTTCCCATGGGTACCTTCCGACGCCATCATCACACCCTGGATATCACCTAGGACCAAAGTACTTGTACTTTAATTCTAGGTGTCTTACCTGTCAAGATTGACCAAAAGAGCCCAAATTTGATGAGGTTGCGTCGTTTTATTACAGAGTTCCAATGGCCACCTTCCTGCTCCATCATCAGTCAGCTCCATGTCATGAAAATAAAAATTCCAAATTCCAAATGTCTTTATTACTGTAGATATTTACATATACTTAGCAATCGTCATTTTTTGCCACTTCTCTACATTGGACCACTGTGGGAGAAGATTGCATTGCATTGACATCGGATTTACATGTGCATGTAAAATTTCAGCCAAATTGGAGAACAGTAAATGGGTCGAATTTAACATGCAAGATTATATAGACAGACGTCCGTCGCCGTCTCTCGGAGAGCCCGGGAGAGGTGCAACTAAATTAAAACTTTTAATTTAGTTAATGTAGGCATAATGCATTCAGCATAGGTAGGTACATAAGCAGACCGGCGCAGACAGATGTGACGAACAATGAGTTAACCCAATTATAATCTGACTCAGTACAGTTTCTTGCAGTTCTGGGAAGAATTACTGGTAAACAGGAACTTTCGTCACTTGGAATCTGGCGATGATTGCCTTCAATCGGCTTCGTCATTGAACTGTCTGTTCCAGTGGGGTATCCGGCACCCGCCCACGATAATGAATAATATGAGAGTTTTAAAGTCCTTTTTTTTACACTTTTGGCGTAGGTCGCGGTCCCAACGCGAACCGCCGCCTTAAGCTGCTTGGGGTCTTTGATGCCTTTTTGCCAAAAAGCAAATATACAATTATTACGGTTCAAAAGAGCGTCACATGGGTGACTGCGTAGCCTTAATAATCCCGATTGCACTCTTTCATATGTGTGGTTTGTTTTGCACGTTTAATTATAAAAACTTAAACCCGTCGCTACACTAGAAAGCAAAAAGCAGATACGCCTTAACGTAATTATTGAGATTCAATAAAGTGATTACAGTACAGTGTTCAATTAAATTAAAATTAAATCAAGCGGTCCCGCCTGCATTCCCTACGGCTGCTTTCGCCCTTTAAGGCGATACCTCGTCCATGCAAAGGTCCCCTTTACTCCAGGCGGAAAGACCCGCAGTGTGAGAGGGAAGGAATCGGGAAAAATGAAAAACGTAGCGCTTTAGCTATAACCAATTATTCTGTGGTTTACCACAGAATAATTGTTTAAAAATAAACTACGATATTTTGTTAAAAAGTTTTTTAAGAAGATTTTGCGAATACATAATATCTACATTTTGAACGCAGTTTCACAATGAAATTAGTTAGGATTTCAGAATTACAGGAAAAAATATAACAATTTAGAGGTGTTTTCGCGTTTTCCTTTAGTCTTAATCAAATACTCAATAAACGTTAACCCAAATATCTAATCTATAGATGACTTCATGGTGGAGTAAATGGATTCGAAAAATGCCCCGTTTTTTTTCCTTGCACCTTAAAGCCCTTTATTTTGATACCCCTCCCGAGAGTCTTGAAAAAAGTTTGTTTAGCCCGCATATTGACGACCTCCGTGGTGTGTGCAGTCGAGGAAATGCTTCCCAACCGAGAGGTCCCGAGTGCTTATCCTGGCTGGGGAGGAATAAAAATCCCCAGGTCTTGAATGTTCAAATGTTTGTGACGTCATTGTTTCGGGTTCCCATGTCAAGGTGTCCTAGCGTGAAGCCAGAAGCAATGTATGTGTCTGTAAATGTTATTAATTTATTATATTATGTTTTTATGTCATTTAAAGAGCAATACAACCGCCTTTTTAAATTCTTTGTACCAAGTGACACTGGGGCCATCAAGAAGAATCTTTTGTCGTAACATAGTTACGAGGGAACACAGCAGGAACCGAAATACCTGGATACATAAATACATACCCATACAATTAATAAACTAACGCGTCAGTTGCTCAACTATCGACAGATAGTAAACCAGACCGAGAGGGTTTAGAATGTACATTTTGTTTGTTCTTACATGTCAACCTAACACGAAGACTTCGCTGCGCTCGCCCCCTCTAGTCTTCACCTAAGCTACCGCAGTGTTTGCCCTGATATTTCGTTTGCAATTCAAGTTTAAACCAGTTTACTATTTAACGGTTTTAACCGTTAATTTATCAACTAACGCGTCATATAGTAAGCAGTATGCTGAAGTTTACAATCTGTCGATAGTTGACCAACTACCGAGGAAAAAAACTTTAGTTTATCAACTAACGGTTTTGACAATCTTACGGACACACACAGGTCAAACAAATAACCCTCCTCGTTTTCGCTTCGCTGCATTCGGTCTAAAAGTGATGAGTTCTCTGAAATTGCAATCTCTGCCATACTTGCTCTAATTCCCTACTCTCTTCTTCCTACTATGGCTGTTGCTCTGTCTGGAAGAAAGCGAGTGGGCGATACGGTCCCTTTATAACCACAGGCCCATTCACAGCAGACTCAGACATTGCACATTGTTCGCTCTGCAAACTTTATTCTGAAGCAAGTACATAAAGAGGTGTGTAGATATTGAGACCAAGTACATATTCAAAAAAGGTGTATACATATAGAATGAATGCTCCATGTTTATGCTTGTTAGTGTTCGTGGTTTTAACGCTGTTGGCGGTCGGTGCTAGCCCGTTGCGTGCTCAGAATTTGGATTATGTGAGTATATATGTATATAGGTATACCTACCTATCTTATCTACCTACCTTACCTTTTTTGATTAAATAATCAATTAAATAACATGATGCATACATGATTTTAATTATGAAAGCCTCCTATTCAATCTAGAACCGAATGTCTTTAGTGGACGTAAAAGTTTTACAATTTAGAAGAAGAACCATGTATTGGTGTTTGGCCAATATTAACTTTAAGTGCATAATGATCATTTGACGAGTACGTACCATCGTCTTTATGATACAAATCAAACCATTCAAAGTTTTACCATTACAAAACCGATTTTATCAACCTTTACAACCGAGGCTGTTTCTGTTTCCCACGACCCTAGATTGGGGACAGATACAATACACATTATTTATGTACTGTACTGTAATGTAAATATTTTTGTATGTCATTTAATTTCCCACAGCTGGAGGCACTACGTCGCATGCAGAAGATCCCTCAATGGCACTGCATGAGGTACCGGTACCGCCGTTTCCAGTCTCATGGCCCTTGTAGCCGTTGGTTGCGGAGACACTGATTGCGAATGTGAAGGGAAAGCTGCGAATTAACAAAACTCTAACCTCTATTATGAAATTACGTGACGCCATGTTAAGTTGGTGTAAAGGGATTTAAGGCCCAGTTCTGGGTGTTGAGGTGCGGGCCTACCTACAATAACTTAGCATATATGTAGTAACTGAAACTTAGGAAGACTAAAATGCATTATCAAATTAACAGTATCCCTCGATTCCGAGTAAAGGCCTGTGCCTCACGGTGGGTGGTTAATTGTCTACATATACTTCTGTATTTATATAATGAAAGACAAGTTAGACACACATGTTTACTAGCGTGAGAATGTTTAATTAATAATTGTAAGTGAGTTCAATTTATAGTTTGTAACAGTTTCATGCTTTCATTCAAGTTTTTGTGTCGATTCCAAGACTATCTCATGTGTATTATTCAATGCATAAATATTCTAACATAGACAAATAGAGCCATGCGTAACTTACTGTTTTCCTATCATTTTCATATAACATACTACTCGTATATTAAAATGTCTAGTCATAAGTCGTAAAATATCACAATCTATGATTAAATATAGAAGTACTTTTTTAATTGGAACAGACTTTTGTATCTTTAGGTCTATGCTACTACTCGTAAATTAAAATGTCTAGTCATAAGTCGTAAAATATCACAAACTATCATTAAATACTTCTGATAAACTTTTTAATTGGAACTGACTTTTGTATCTTTAGATCTATGCCAGTCCAGAGTAGTGTATACTGTTTAAGTAGGTGGGTATACTGTTTCTGTTCACAAAATGGGTTCAAACTGCGTTGATCGGCTCAAGTGATGATAGTAGGGCACTTGCATTTAACTGCCCACTTCCTGTGTCATCCAGAGTTTCTGGTACTGCAATCGTGTAATGTACTTACTTCAGATCGACCAAATAGATAAGCCAGGCCAATTCTTCAGGCGTCACACTAAATTAACTAAACTACAATTTTATGAAATTGTAATCTGTGGCTACTGCACACAAAACCAGCAGGATTTCAAGCAAGTTGTCAGTTTAGTTCTGTATTTAGTTTTGACGCAGAGTATTTTCGTTTTCACCATTTCCGTAACCTTAGTATCTATACATTTTGTCTGCTACATATCTATCATATCTTTCATTAGGTACATGAAAACGACCAGCTCTGTGATCTATTCCCAACTGAGGTCTGACCATTCTTCTATTCATAGCGACACGAATCTTCGATAGTTGTTGAAGTTTTCGATTGTTTCGCTTGACAATGATGTTGGTCATGTAACGGATAGTGAAGTAGAATAGGAACTCGACGAAACTTAGTAAGCTGGCTCCAACTAATAGACCTGTTGTTCCTCCGATTGATACTGAAATTATTATTATTTTTATGATTATTTTAACATAAACATACATTGATTTCTTTAAATTAGTTTAATATCAGGTCAACCATACGTACCAACCAGATCTAACCGACTTCTTATAACACTCCTTTTGAATCTTTCTGTTGGTAAATATGCCAGGATTAACTCAAAGACGCCTTTCTTCTGCTTTTTTAATGCTGGGTCGCTGGGAAGAGATAGTATACGTAAGTGAGACTTATTGCTTACTTTGTAGTTTGTAGGTATTATAGTAGTAGGTACATACTCGTAAATCATTTGTAATTATAATAACTTCCACTCAGACTGACCCAGGCTGACCTCATCATAAATGTGCATTCTTTATTGCATTACAGTTTTTGGTCTGAGTCGTCGTCATTTATAGCAGGGCTGTTACTTACAGGACCTGCTCTTTCCTCACGATGCCGATGTCTACCTCGTGGCACGAAGGCAAGCAGTCGCAGACCAACCCAGCTGTCAGGCTCCAAGGCGCCTTCAGGTTGGTCAGGTTGGCGACGAGGCCGTGAAGGCAGGACATGCCGGTTATGTTGCAACGTTCTTCTTCGGCTATTAAGACATTTAGAAATCAGTCGTGGAACAAGTGTAGGTATACCAGTTTGTCATGGCTTGTGTTTATACGATTTCCAAAAAATTCGAAAATTTACTACCTAAGGTACAGTCGTCTAATAAGGCCCACCAGTTAGCAAGGCCCAGGCGCTGAAAACCGACTTCTATACAATTGATTTGCGCGAGCTTCAAAGTACGTATGGAATAGACCAATAGGAACGCAGAAACGCAACAACAGGCAGCGTGGGGCCGCCATCTTGACAATGACGCCTGGTGGTTCGCCGATGTCGGGCGCGGCCCCTGATTACGCTAAATTGTGCGCCCACAAAACGTTAGATTTTACTTACTATACTGCGACCGGTAAGTAGATTTTTGTTTAGAGTGTTTATTTGATCATTATTATTTTGATATTTACATAGACATGTGCGATTTCATGTCTATTTATTTCGAAAATGATCAATTTGTGTTGGAAGGCCCATGTCGTTTAGAAAAGCCCAACAAAATTGTTACTCGGGCCATACAAGACTCGGCTGGGCCTTCCAACCCTACTGCAGTCTAATAAAGCCCGCTAGTTTCTGTAGTGTTAAATTTAACTAACAATGTTTTACTGAGTGTTATAAAAGTGCTTGATGATGAGCATAAATACACTTATACTTACTGATCGGAAATTTGGATGTTTTTGGTCAAGTGAGTTGTACTGAATTTTAAAAGGCCTTGTAACCGACCATAGGGCCTTATTAACGATATCTGTGTAATACGGCCCAATGTATGAAAATTAAAAGTCAAAAAATCTTGACAACAATTACTCAATTATAGCATGAATAAAAATATTTTTAAATAAAATACTAATATTTATTCACAAAACACCTAAAAAGTCAAAAGCTAAGCTGATTTCCCACACAGTGGAAACGCGTAATTTTCTAACAAATTATTGATGATTTTAGTTTGTGCTTCCTGTTATAATGTTCATGAATATCACAATGTTCATATTTATTCAATCTTTGAGGTCTTTAATGCATACTTTTACGCCAAACGACCTACAATCGGCACGGGCCTTATTATCGACACCATTTGTAGTAAAGCCCAAAAAAGAGGTTTTTAAAAACGTTCAAAAAAGGAACTTACCGTCGTTATAGCTATAAAAAGTACATTTAAATAAATGTATTTTGAAATAATCATATCTTTCATTGTAAACCTTTTTTTCCTTGAGGGTGGTTAAATAAAGCTTTTATTTCAATTTGTAAAAAAGTGGGCCTTACCATACGACGGTACTTTATAAATTCGAAATGACTGCCAAAATGGATGGATGTCCACCAAATTGTGTTTGGATAAATGATCACCAAACTTCTTTTTATGTTTGTGTACTTAAGTTTATGTTTTAAGTATTTTTTGTTGTTCTTACATTTTCAACCTAACACGAAGGATAAAATTTACCCTTCACCTAAGCTGCCGCAGTATTTTGCGCTGATATTTTCTGCAACTTTTGGTGGACATTTAGCCATTTTGGGTAGGAAAAAAATATTTTGGTGGTCATTATATTTGTTGCCGTTTGTCATTTGTATGTATGGTATGTATGGCATAAATATTTACGTACAGGTGCCTGGCATAAAGAAGTCATTACAGCTGCAGTACTTCAACTGTGCTTGTTTGCGGCACAACACTGTGCAGGCGCTAAACGAATATTGAGGATACAAATGACCATCTTCGTTCTCGTCGTTGAACCGACAGGCGCGTTGTTCTGGGGTCGTTTCCACTACTAAAGGGTCATTTTCGATGTGTTTTACTGTTATATGTTTTCTGCAATAGTAATAATATATTATTTATTCTTGAAAATTATGCCTACTTTCGTGGGGTCGGTCGGATTGACGCATAATAAAGCTACTAACTAGGTGTAAGTAGTCAATCCGACCCCAGAGTAAGTAGGCATAATCAATGTAATAATTTATTAGCACAAAGCGCAGCAATCATGGAATGAAGATGTTTTTTAACTGTCATTGGATTTTCTGTTTATTTTCCCTGTCATACAGTGAAATTTTGTTCCCAGTGCGCGGAAAAGACGAAAACTTGAAAACAGAAAAACTCATTTTCCCAGTTATGAAGCCTATCTAGATTTTTGCTCCCTATACAGCAAACTTAATCGAAAACTATACAGCCGTTCACGAGAACCCAAAACATACAAATATTCCTCGTTTCGTAAATATTTCTTCGACAACCTCTGTGGCGCTACGGTAGTGGCTCTGTCTACCATGCGAGAGAACCCGGGTTCTAATTCTGATAAAGAAAAAAGCCCCAGGTCTTGGATGTTTATATGTGTGTGATGTCGCTGTTTCTGGTTCCCACGACAAAGGGGGCTAGTGTGGGGCTAGAAGCAATGAATATGCCTACAGTAAAGGTTTGTTCATGTTTGTTGGTTTGTTTAATAGTATAGGTAGCGGCGCGTAGCCTACTTACTGCCCCGTACCTATTAGTGCATAACAGTCTCGCTTACCTTACCACATGTCCCAGGCTCAATTGGGTTATTAGCATACTCGGAGTTGTGATCGTTGGAACTTCAACCTCATCTAAAATATAAATCTAGAAGACAGACGTAATTCGATTACAATAATAAAAGAAAACAAAACAATATTGGTAAAAAACATGAAATAACTTACATAAGACGATACAAAAATTTCGAATCGAAACAAGCTCTTTTTCGCAGTCCTGTTGTTAATCATAGGATACGGCTTTGGATTTCTAAAAATAATTAAGTACAGTTTAGATTTTGACCTCAAGAGAGCTTAGACAAAGCATTGGAAGGCAGAACCTTCCACATACTTTCAGTACACTATGATTAACCCTCCATGAGGCGCTAGCCTGTGTAAATTTTCATTGATGAACTCGAAATAAATTATTACCAAACCATAAAATTTGATTGAAATTTTGTCGGGAATATGGTTCCCTGAAACTGTAGCCTTTTAATGTAACATATAAGTCGCAACGCCATTCAAATTCGAAATCGATAAATAAATATAGTTCGTGAAAAAACAATCGTGTTCTGATTGGTCCATTTTTCAATTTGACTTTTGATATCGGAAATAAATAAGAATTATAGCTATAGATTAAGGATACAAGACTAATGATAAAAAAACAGTTCTTACTCAGTTTGAATTGTGTTAATTATGTAACAAATACCAAAGTCCGTAGCAATGGGTAGGAAATATTCGCAGCAATCGAACGTTTCACCATTGTAGGAGCAATTCCCCAAAAGATTGCTGCAGTTGCTTCGCACAATGTTTGCATAATAGCTAAAGTTGGATGTTGGACAGATGGGCCGCTTCTCATTTTTGTAGCAGTAATCTATAGTTTGGTGCATATACCCTCGGAAGTATGCAATCTCTTGCATCACGTCTTCCATCTCGTACGGCGGTGGTGGCCATATTCTGGAATTAATAGCTTGTACTTCAATAAGAGATATTAGTATAGGTATAAGATAAGGTATATTATGTCATTTATATAGTAAATTTGTTGCTTATTTCATTGTTGTGGTAGACACTGCTATTGCCTATTGACAGAAATTCGCAGCACTTACTTATCAGCTATAGCCAACGCTTTCTTTTGGTTTTTCCACTCACACACAGCTAAGCTTGGCATCTTTGTGTCCCAGTTTAAGTAGGTGGTCTCCACTCCGAAGCTAATGGGGCTGGTCTGGAAGGTGTCCCAGGCGGATATGATGAGTAGTGCTGATCCATACCAACAGAGCACTATGAGGCCCAACCATAGTAGCCTAAGGGAGGGGTTGGTTGATTTAAAAAACAGTGAGAAAAATACTTTACCGGAGAAAAATACCGGCACATAAATGATTAAATACACTGATAAGGTCTTACCTTTCAGTCCAATGTTTAGTATCGTCTGCAACGTAATGTAACCCTCCAAACGTACCATTTGCACAATATTCTTTTAGATGAGTCTTACAAGATGTTGATGATGGCATTATATTCGGATGCATTGCTTTTCAGTTATTCCTTTCCCTCTCATAGCACTAAAAGATAAAGAATGAGGTGTCGTTAGATATGTTATCTTGACCCTGATTAAAAGGTCAAAATGCGAAGCGTCAGCACAAAACAAATATTTATGTATTTCATAATTGTTTTCGTATGACAAATAGATTTTAATTGATAGTCAATAGATTGTTTGTAAACTCGCAGGAATGGAACAGACCTACCTACATATTCGGTGAAGACCATCAAGGTAATGCATGACGTGATTAAATGAATGCCATCATAACTGCAATATTACAGTAAATTATGCTCAAATAAATTTTAAATGAGACTACCTAGTTAAAAATGGCATGTTGTAATCAACTAGATGCAAAGATAGATGTGATTCAAGGCTGCATAATAAAATTCAAATCATGTTCTTTATTTAAGTGTTTATTGCTAAATGTATATTTACAAAACATATTTACAAACATCTAAATGTATCGAATGTCAAAACGATATCAGTTAACATATAATAAAGCATGCGAATAAAATATAAACACATTTGGAAATTGGAAAAACAACTCAACCCATCCACTTTGCATAGTTATGTACATCATTGGCACCACGTCTGATATGGCAATATATAAAAATTGCGAATTTCTGCAATTCCAATGATAGGTAGGTAGGAAGGTAACTTACTAAATGAAGTAATCTTTATACTTATAGATACTGTAGTTGCTCAGGACTAGGGAAATTAGATGGTTCATGACGAGGCGGCTGAAGTTGCTGGTGCCAGGGGTATGAATGCTGATGATGACCGTTGTATCGTGACCTTGGAAAAAAGCCGGCATGAGTCAGAATCTTGTAGATCTCGTGACGGCGCACTTTGTTAGCTTCTCGATCATACACCTGGAAGTTGAAAAAGGTTAGGCATTTTTACAATGATTTAAAGTAACGATAAATTGTAATGGTGTGGTCGTCACCAAACGAGTGTTGATATTCGAAGAGATTGATTGTCTAGGCATTTTTCCAAACAGGTGAAGGAGATTACTGTCATGCTTTTTTTTCTAAAATCTTATACCTCATACCTATGACAGACGATTAAATGACCTAGATTCATTCAGTTTCATGCATAGTTTAGGTATTTTTATTTGGAAACGTTATCAGGTAATTACGATCGCAAACAAACGGCTCACAAATCTGATGGTAGCAAATGAGCGTTAGTCACGTTGGCTTTTGTCTGGTCGATTGCGTGGGTACTCGACTACAAAATCATAAAACAGATAAGTGACTATCATATCACTTATCTGTTGTATGATAATATTTTAATCATTGTTGTGTTTCAAACTGACTAAGAGAATAATCACCATCTCTAAGAATATAAATGCTCATTCATTATCATCATCAATATCATGATCGTCATCGACATCATCTTAATGTCAGCCCTCTTTAGCTAAGTGATACTGCTAGATAATCTGGATATTGGGTATTTGTTCTGTCTGATCTCCTGCCGTGTTACCGGTCCATACGGTACCAAGCCAGCAGATGATGATGTAGTTAGATAGATAACTGTACGAGTTTGTGACTCATAGGGTTATACCTCAATCAATCAACGAGACAGTGAGTATATAGTATGTAAATCGTAATGTAATGTAATAGTAAATACTACAACTTACCGGTATTTCCCCATCATGCAGCAAGCTAGCCAGCGGCAGCACCTCCCTCAGCCTCGGGTTGTAAAGCGCGGGGCTCCTCTGGTGCGGGGGTAGGCGTGCCTCTTGAGCCCGCGCAGCCAACACGTCGGGGTGCGGGGGCGGGAGGGGCGAGGCGGCCGCCAGCCCGCAAAGGACCAGGATCGGGATCGAGCTCTTCATTATGCTGAGGATACGGGTTGTAGGGTTTAAGTACAGCCAGTGCACTAAGCATATATGTAATGGGCAACATTAGGGCCGAAGTTAAAGAAAAAAAACAATATTTTTATCGGCCAGCATCTTCCCAACGCTACGTCTCTCTTCCCCTCTTCCACTCCTTTCACTGCTGGGCTAACTCACCAGTTCTTGTTATTTCAGGTCAAGCGTCACATAGACTACGATTTATGTTTCGCCGCACATGGACCACAACATGCCACAAACACTTTTTTAATGTTTAATGTCCATATAAAAGTGGTTGTGGCGTGGCGTGTGGCGGCATTTTGTGACTATGTACGGTTAGGTGAAGCGCGCTTCAGCTACTTTAGTTCTGCATTTTGTGGTGTGGCGTGATCCTTGCGCGGCGAGACTAAGTTAACGCGACTGTACTGGTGGCGCAATATCCTCTCAAATGGACTTCTGACAAAAAAGGTACACATTCATACAACTCTTTTGAGTTTCGAATGGACCATAGGAACATTCGAATTGTTGTTTGTTTCAAGTAAACCAAAGTATTTAAGCACACATCTACAATAAAGTCAAGGTCGAACGCACACAGTTTGCTTTGTTACGCCATCCAAAACAAAGCATACTTTCAAATCCGCGACTATTGACCACTACAAACCGAAGTTACTATGTAGTTTGAGTGAGCATGTACCATCGTCAACAGAATTTGATTATGAACTTCGAGCCGCTCTCTTTTTATTATGTTCAAATTAAGTTGTAGCGAAACTGGCGACACTGTATCTGGTTTCCATGTTTCCATGAAATGGCATAGGCGATATATGTATAATAAGAGCTATTAACTTAACAAGGCCCCTGTTCGACCCAAGTGTCATTAGTATGGGCACATTTTGGGGGTGCGGCCTTTATACGATATACGATAAGAGATACCGGTATAAAAGTTTATTGTGTGGGTAGCTATAACATCAATATGTTATTTATGTTACGATTATACCATTTTTGGGAAAGAATATTAAGGTCATTGGTTGTCGGCTATCAAAAAACTATTTTTAAGATTTTTGCAATCTTGCACATATTGTGCAACGGTTACGGTCTATTGTGTCGAATAACTATATTTGTCACTTTTTTAAGATATTCATATTGTATTATTGGAACATGAGGGAATTCCATGGTGCTCCAAGTGTGGTTTTAGCGGTTACAGTTTGGAACTAGGATAAATAATATATACAGGGTGGGCCATTTGAAAGGGTCAGTAGGGAACTAGTCAAATCGCAAACTATAAGAGATAAGTATACTTTTTTGGTGTTAGGAACGATTAAAATCGATTTTGATGAAACATAAAACTGCATCACTCGTTTTTTTTAAATCTTTTTGCTTGGGAATCTGCGTTTAAATTTAATAAAAAAATTGTGACCTTTTTTGATCCGATAGTGTTGGTTCGAGGGATCGAATTATGGGAAGTAATTTCATATGGCAATAAAGTGGAAATTGTTCATTTTCTAAAAAAAACTCAATCGAAACTGGTTAAAATCTGTAATTTAGTAGTATGAGAAGACAAATTTAAATTGAGCTTTGTACTCATCTATAAGTCCATACATTAAAAAATTAACACTTTCCATTGTTTTGTATTTTCTGTAATTTTTTATACTTTTATATTTTTGACATCATGTGTTAATCTGTAACAAATAATTACATATGTAATGTAACTCAGTTAGCTTAGTGGACAACATACATATTGACTTTTCTCTAGGGTAGGTAATGATATGTCACATAAGTAGTTAAAATATATGTAATTAAATTATGCGTTCAGCATGTTGTGAATTTTTGATCTCTTTGATCTTTTGAGGTGTAAAAATTCTCGTTCCACAAGGTTCCATATTAGGCCCTTTCTTATTCCTGGTATATATTAACGATCTGCCTTTCATGGTGGAGAAATTGACTGACATAGTATTGTTTGCTGATGATACTTCAATGGTCTTCAAAATTGAAAGGCAAAAAGAAAATTTTGATGATGTTAATGGTGTATTGTCTTTACCCTTGAATTGGTTCACAGTTAATAATTTATTGTTAAACGCTGGTAAAACCAAGTGTATTAAATTCTCTCTTCCAAATGTCAGGCAAGTTGGGACCACATTAGTATTAGACAGCAGCACCTTAGAATTAGTAAATGATACGAAGTTTCTTGGAATAACCATTATTAGCAAATCGCAGTTGAGACCCCACATAGATAAATTCGCTAGTAAATTAAGTTCTGCGGCTTACGCTGTTAGGAACATAAGACAAAACGCGGATGTAGCTACATCTAGGCTAGTATATTTTAGTTACTTTCATAGTGTCATGTCCTATGGTATCTTGTTGTGGGGAAAACTATTTTTATTTTACAGAAAAGAGCTATTCGGGCAATTCATAATTTAAAATGAAGAAAGCTTTTTAAAGAAATTGACATACTAACTGTAGCTAGTCAATTTATTTTCGAACATATTTATAATGTATGTATGTACGCAAGAACCTTACAACATTTTACAAACTTACCGATAGCTGTAATGTTTACCTAAGAAATAATCACAGACTATGTGCGCCCTGGTTTAGACTCGCGAAGGTTAGCAATTCTTTCAAGGGTCAGTGCATTCTCTACTACAATATACCTTACAGATACTTTTGGAGATTTTGAAATTGCCATTTGAGCAATTTAAAAAGTATGTTAAAGCGACTTTGTCCAAAAACGGATATCGCAATGTTCAAGATTGCTCAATACACACCTTGCTGTTATTAATTTAGTAATTATTTATTATTGCTTAGTAATCATATATATTTTTTTTATATTTTTTTTTTTTATTAGTTAAGCACAAGCAATTTTTAAAAGAGATCTGAAAATCAATCTGTGGGAGTTTCTACGCCCTTCTTCTCCCACAGTGGTCCAATGTAGAGAAGAGGCAAAAATTACGTTTGCTAAGTGTATGCAAATATCTACAGTAATAAAGAACTTTGGCTTTTTAATTTGACTTTGATCCAGCCGTAGAGACCTTCCAATAAAGCCACACAAGTGACATCAAAAACAATTTTTAAATCTTGTTTGTCACATGCAACTAACCTACGTCCATAACTGTCGTATAATAAGGGGCCTTAAATCACTAGTGTGTTTTAATTGGACGAGCGATCTGAGTCCCATAATAGCATCACACGAGTGTTTTAAGGCCTAATTATACACAGTTGCATACACTACTTTATCTATTGCAATAAAATGAAATGAAAAAAAATCTACACAAATATCATTAGTGCTCTAAAATCGGTTCAGAAGCCATTCGTAATACCAAACAACAAACAAATTAACAAATGACAACTGTCATGGCGGGCGGTACCACCAAAGTCAGTAAAAGTAAAGCGGTTTGAATGTTTCGTGTCGGTAAAGCAGTGTCACCAACAAAACTGTTCAGTTGAAAGCGTCGCTAGCGTAGACGCAGTGACATAGTCACACTTATGTCATTTTATACTGGGAGGACATTAGTTTCGTTTTTAGCCACCTGTACAGTTGAGTTGGTGGCACAGACGTCAAGACAAAACACGAAATTAACGTTATTATGACGTTCGACGATCACAGACAATGCATTAAAGTAAAATTTGGTTGACTATAAATTGCCATATTCGCATCGATGTGTCATAATGCAGGTCATTGCCTAATCAACTCAAAACTATAGTTTTTGAGTTGATTTTAGAGCATTTATGATACGTGCATAGATAAAATAAATTAAAGCAAAAACACACTGAAATCTAATGATATCACGGTCACATAACATATATTTTGCACCTCCAAAACACATCACGACTTTTTGCGTATTATAAAACAATTTATGGCAAATAAATAATAGTTGCCCGTTTGTCAGATGTTAAAAGTTTTCCAATTAACAGAACACTTTCCTCCGGAATTTAAGTCAAACTGAAATCACGGTCACTAAACTCAACGTTCCGGTCGGTCTCATTTTTTGGTGACAACAATAAAAACAATTAAGTATAAAATATTCTAATCATATTATAATGATATTCTAATTATGAAAGACGCGGTACTAATTTCTTGCTTTAATTAGCTCCGCGAATATCTGTAGATTATGTTTAATAAAAATAACCTTATTTCATCATAACAAAATATTATTTACCAGTTTACGTTAAATAGAATGAAATAGAATGGGAACAGGCTAAATTTGACTATTGCTGGCATGTACAATATTATATACTATATTTTCATAGGTCATCTTTTTATTATATCTAAGCTTTTGTTAGTGTACAAATTCTAATAATAATACTTATTGGATCTGACAGTTATAGTCATGGGGTATACAAGTCAACATTTTATAGTTGATGACCTCTGTGGTCGAGGCTGTGCGTCCCGGGTTCGAATCTCGGTTGAGGAGGAAGAAAAAAACCCTAAGGTCTTGGATATTTACATGCTTGTGACGTCGTTGTTTCTGGTTCCCCTAGTGTCATGCCAGAAGCAATGTATGTGCCTGTATGTAAACGTTTATGTTTATGTCAAATTACACGAAAATACTCTTGTGTCATCAATGGGCATGCACATCCTGTTGTCATGCAAAAAAGTGTACGAGAAGTCAAGTACGGGCTAAACGTGTGTTCAATTCTGGAACTTTGTCACCCCGTAGGGGTAAAGGAACGACTTTGTACATTCATATTTATACATCTGGTATGAGATATCTGATCCAATATTCCAATATTCCAAATATTCCAATATTCCAAATGTCTTTATTACTGTAGATATTTACATATACTTAGCAATCGTCATTTTTGCCACTTCTCTACATTGGACCACTGTGGGAGAAGCAGGGCGTAGAAATTCCCACAGATTGATTTTTAGATCTCTTTTAAAAAAATGCTTATGCTTAACTAATACAAAATATAATATTTAGTCATCATCATAATTAATAAGCAGGAATAAATAATTACAAAATTATTAACAGCAAGGTCTGTGCTGAGCCAGATTAACCCCATACAGTCCCATCATTTAAGTCTTTAGTATAAGTATTTAGTATAAGATCTTTAGTACCTAACATAGAAATGTAGAACTGAATATTTGAGTTGCTACCTCAAACAAATTACAGACTAGAAAAACGCACTCGTTCGAAAATCCAATTTCACTTGCACTCCAAATCACCAACAGATATAGTAAGCCCCGGAATCGCACATGCACAGCAGTCACATAATCACTGGTGCACTGTAGGAGAAGGCACAGACCGCTCGCGATGATCAACACATAACATTCTGTGGTTGACCCAAGAGCAGCCGGAGCGGCGGTATGCCCACCACTACCCACAGGGATGGCGCAATCCGCGGTAATTGGTTCCCAGAGCATTCACATGCTCATCGAGGTTTTGTTTTTTGTTTCAGAGTGTGTTTTCCACCACAATGGATACTTACATGCCTAGGAATTAGTTAGGTCATTCAATAATTTTTCAATTCCCATTTATAAGTACAACATGCCTAACCTATGCTTAATTAGTATAAATAAGTAACAACCGCATCGTGTTGAGGGCTAGTGCCATATTAAAACTGCTAATTAATAA
Source organism: Argyresthia goedartella (assembly GCA_949825045.1). Taxonomy (NCBI): domain Eukaryota; kingdom Metazoa; phylum Arthropoda; class Insecta; order Lepidoptera; family Argyresthiidae; genus Argyresthia; species Argyresthia goedartella. The sequence goes on along the minus strand of OX463812.1, from coordinate 23,424,169 downwards.
TGCATGACGCATCAAATCATCAAATAACCTTTGGATCGCTGCTGGTATTGAAACCTGTTCTTAGAACCATCGGTCACAAAAAAATGGTGTTTTTAGTCATTAAGTTGGAAACGATTAGGTTACCAAAATGTTCGTGATAGTGATTTTTCTGCCCACAATTATTATAATTGTGTGTATCTTTGTTGTTTTGTAAAATTAAATACACTATGTTCGACGACCTCTGTGGCGCAGCGGTCGTGGCTCTGCCTACCATGCGAGAGGTCCCAGGTTGGATCCCCGGCCGGGGATAAAGAAATAACCCTTGGTCGTGGATCTTTATATGTGTGTGACGTCGCTGTTTCTGGTTCCCACGACACAGGGAATCATAATGTGGGGCCAGAAGCAATGTATGTGCCTGTATGTAAATATTTGTGTTTATAAACAAACATTACAACGACGCGTTCCCAGAGTAATAACAACATCGTGTGCATATACAAGGTTCCTCCGTACTTAGGGACTGCCTGACCTTTTGAAAAACAAGTGCCGCACATCAAACCTTTCGACTTGATCTACGATCTACTGATGTAATAACGTTTTCCTAAAAATAACTTTACTAACTGTTGTAACTTTCTAAGCTTGTGCTTGGATCGATTGGACGCTCATCAGGGTGTACAGTCAGAAAGGTCATCATCATAGTTGGGGTGATCAAGGACTTCACTTCATTCTAAACATCTTTGAAAGTAAATGACATGTTACTTCTGTCGTTTCTGATTAGGAAATGATTTTTCGCCGTCTGGCCTAAAATGACCTAGAACGTTTTTCAGATTTACATATAAATAGCCTAATTCAGATTTACATACATATAAATAGCCTAATTGGGACTCTAAATAAATAACCAGGCACTTTTGTTTCATAACAACATAAGAAATACAATTTTTTTTCATAAATGTGCATGAATATATTGCTCTTGATTCGATAAACAAATAATTTATACAGATTTGCAAATATGTTTGTGAAAGAGCATGTGATTGGTTATTTCGAAGTGAGGCCTTTGTAAAGGTAGCGAGTGTGTAGAGAAAGGAGATATACTACGATGTGTGATGTGATGTGCGATGTCCACGTGACTGTTTAAGTTATGGATAAGTAGTTGGAGTTGGTATGATGGCACAGCATATATAGAGTACAGCAAAGAACAGATTATATAAATGCCGGCAAACGTCTTAACTTGAGCGAGTGTTGAGTAACGAGAACGTTCACTTATATAAAAAAATATGTAATTATACTACAAAAACGGGTGCGCCAAAGTTGACCTAAAATTTCTATCTCGATTATTGTAACTCCGAAAATTTTGTTACTACAATTTTTCATCCTAACAATTACTATCAATAACTACTCTGTTCCGAATGTTATTAATTCCGAATCATTCAACTTCATAATGTCGGTAACAATAAACATCTATTGTACTACTATTTGTTTTCCTATATTTTCTCAAAATAACTGTTTTTTACACTATTATTCGAAATCATATATTTGTTATGAAGAATTGTTTTTATTCTAAAATTTGCAGATGAAAGATAATTGCAATTAATTAGGTCAATGTCGCTACCGAAATCGACATCTGGTCAGTAGGTAGGTTAGGTTGGGTTAGAACATGTAAAAACTACAAAAAACACTGTTTTCAGAACGAAACCTTCCTACCTATAAGTCAGAATAGGATACTATTAGGTCAGTGACGCTACCGAAACCGACATCTGGGCAGTAGGTAGGTTAGGTTAGGTTAGAACATGTAAAAACAACAAAAAACTACTATAAAAATACTACTTTAGAACTAAACATACCAACCAAAAGTCAAATTATGGTCCTGTTAGGTCAGTGTTGCTACCGAAATCAACATCTGGGTAATAAGGCAGGTTAGGTTAGGTTAGAACATGTAAAAACTACAAAAAACACTACTTTGGAACTAAACATACCAACCAAAAGTCAAATGGTACTGTTAGGTCAGTATTGCTTATGCTTTAACAATATTATGAAAAACATGTTTATGAAAGACAACATTATGGTAAAAAACACTTAGGAGTTTAGATCAGTTTAGTAGTAATATTAGTAATAAAAAAAATCGGAAACGGAAAGTGTTATGATCTTCGTCGGTAGTACTAGAAATTGTATGAACGAAAAAATTAGGAACCAAAATTTTCGGAAGAGTGATCATTCGGAGTACAAATCGTTAGTAAGACCATTTTCGGAAGTTAGACTTTAGTTGAGCCAATATGGACCCTACAAAAACATTTCAAATAATTTGTGGATTACTATGGGTCTGCAGTTGTAGTTGCAGAAGCGATCTTTAAATTTCAAATCCCATAAAACGCTAAATACAGTAATGTCAAGCCTTGTGAACTGTGAGAAACTTTATGTACTCAGAAATAAGAGCCATGTTTTTTCAGAAAGCATTTTTTATTTGGAACTGACACGCCATTAATTAGCGTTTCGCGGGGCTTTATAGATCTTTTCTGCAACTGGCTGTTAATAAATTAATGAATTGTGATATAGCATTGTGCTTGTATTGAAATGACAGCATGATTAAACATAAATTCTTACATCACTCGCCAAAAGGATCACGAGATCGAATAAACGTGTTTTGAAATATTCCACTTTAGAATAACTTTAAAACGGCGCCAAACTAGTCTCGGAGGCTACTTTCACGCAATTATTAAAGCATTCTGCTTCAAGCTAGTATCGACCGACACACACAGTTCACCATTACTCAACAAGCTTAGAGGCTTACCTTTACTTTGTACATACCTTTACAATTATTGTACTGTGTATTTTTAGGTAAGCCGGGATTAAAAATTTTCAGGAACTAGCATGCTAATTCTAAGTTCACTAGTATGACGTCGCACATGCTTCTTTCCATATAGTCGTATAGTCGACTTTCTTCGTATAGTCGGTAGGTATATTACATAGTAGCATCAAATAACACATACTTTAGGGGGCGCCCATTAACTGCGTGAGCCGTTTATGCCTATTTATACCATTTCACGAGTATCTCACTCTTACCGTCTCCACAAGTCCAATAACACCTCATTTAACCAAATCCGTCAAGCCGTTTGGGAAATATTATTTTTGCAAATTTTCAACCACACATCACCTTCATTTTGAACAAAAAATTACATATATATAATTATCGAACCTGCTCACAAAACACGAGCATCGGTTGAGAAACTCGACCTGAGAAAAGAGGGGAACAGCCGGAGATTTGGATAGAAGCTAGGACACAAAAGCATTTTCGCCCAAGCTAAATCGGAGACGCTTCGTCCGCTTCGCTCGCTTGGGTCAATTTATAGACGCCCCCTAGCTTCTGTCCCCACACTAGGATATCCTGTGTCGTGGGAATCAGAAACAGCGACGTTACACACATAATCATCGTCAAAGAAACACAATGCAAGGTTTGTGCCTACCAACCTTTTTGTTTACAGCCATGTGAGCCAGACTTCCAGTGCTTTCATACGGGGAAGTGAGATTTGTAGCCATTAGACCACTACCAGGTAGCACTGGTATATATGTGTTAATAGTTTTACGATTAGTCGTTTGAATTACCGCAATCAAGTAGTTACACAACATCCCGTGATTAAAGATAGTAAGAAAGTAGCCTACCATGCCTTCCTAAACGGAACCTTTTTAGGGTTCCGTAGACAAACAAAGAACCTTTATAGTTTCGTCAAATCTGTCTGTCTGTCCGTTCAAATGTCACAGCAACTTTATGGAGAAACTATTAGGACTACACAGTTGAAACTTGGTATGTAGATATATTCTGTGAACCGCTTTATGATTTTTCTACAAAAATTAAAATAATTAAAGGGAACATAGATGGAACTGAAACCAAAAATTATTTTTTATCAAACCTATATGTGTGGGGTGTGTTTATAGATAAGTCTTTAAAAATGACGTTGAAGTTCCTGAACTATTTTTCCTCAAAGTAAATTGTTAAAGGGACAGACCTTTTCAAAGTGGAAAAATGTGTGTGTGTCCCTGTAAGAGAGTGAAAAATCTACAAAAAATATATGCTGTGTATCTAACGACACACACTACTACACACTACACACTTTCAACGAAAATCAGTTTTAACAATATAAAATAAGCAGTTTTTAAGATATAAAACATTTATTATAAACCGCAAAGATAACTTTGTCAATCATAAGAACACTATGAAAAACAAAGTCACAACACAAACATGCTAATAAAGTATCTGTGTTACAACGAAACCCTTCATGGGCGAGTCCGACTCGCACTGGCCACTTTTTGCTAGAGAGTATATAGGCTGGACTAGTTGCATATAAGTTGGCCAGAATCTTAATAAAGATGAAAATATTTTTAAAACATTGTTTAGATTTAGATCTAGATCTAGGAATTAGTTCCATGGTAAGAGTAACCCCTTTTATTGCACGTGAGTTTACTACACGCGCAAACTTTCAAAATAAAAATAAATCTAAATCTGTCATAATCTTGCCAAGTTATACATCGGCAACTGGGTACTGGGCATAATTCATAGATACTTTTAATAATATCCCAGTAATAATAGGCTGATATAATTATTTTAAATATTCTGTTTCTTTGTTGCGGTTATTTGTATTAAAATTTTCACTATAGTTTGTCAAATTCGTACGTGGCACTCCCTTGGTCTGCGGGCGACGGACGAAAGATGCGGGGGCTGCGAGCATCTTTCGTCGTCGTCACCCGCAGACCATGGGAGTGCTACGTACGAGTTTGACAAGCTATACATACTTGTATTTCTGGCGACTAGTACGGCTGCTGGCTAGCACGCTCAATTAAAAGAGGTTGGTTCTATTTCTTGAAATCCTCCAATTTGCGTTCAATATTGATATGATGTGTGAATGATTGATTGATTGTTCAATTTTGGTCAAGAACTCGTAATCTTGGGTATATTTGTCGATGATATTATTGTCTTTCATAAATCTGATTTGACGTTTGACATTGTCAAGAAAAATTTGTCAACATTCTTTGGAATCGTGTAGCTGAACTTCAATCAGTATTATCCCATGTCCGCGACTCAGCCCCTGGGTTGGATGGATTCCCATATTCATTTCTAACAAATGCAGGCCTGCCAGCTTTAGAGTATCTGTTAAAACTTGTGAACATTTTTTATAATACAGGTTATGTTCCAGACTCTTGGAAGGAACAAATCGTTATCCCCCTTCTGAAACCCGGTAAGTCCCCGGATGTAGCTGATCATTATAGACCTATAGCCCTGTCTTCGGTTTTGGCAAAAACCCTAGAGCATCTCATTAAGAATCGATTGGAGTGGTTTGTGGAGTCTAAGGGTATCCTTGCTCAATCTCAATTTGGTTTTCGCAAAGGCTACAGTACATCTGATAGTCTTAGCATATTCATCACTGATGTTCGGCTAGCTTTCTCCAAAAAACAATCTGTCCTAGCTGTGTTCTTGGACATATCTGCTGCTTATGACAATGTACTTCTTTCAGTGCTCAGGTACAAGTTACAACAGCTGAACATCCCTGTAAGAATGAGAAACTGCATTTGCAGTCTGCTTATGTCCAGATCAATCTCACTTCGTATCCCTGGCGAGAGCTTTGAACCCCGTACGGTGTGGAGAGGCCTCCCCCAGGGATCTGTTCTCAGTCCTCTACTATATAATATTTATACTGCTTCTCTTCATACTTCCCTAAATAACGATTGTCAAAATTTACAATATTTTTTATTTTTTTTATTTTCTTTATTAGGAAAACAAACAGCTTAATCTATTACATAACAAAAAAAAAAAACAATGAGTTAACACACAAGCCAATAAAGTTTTCACAAAAAAAAATTGACAAAGGTACTCAGAACAACACTAAGTTCAAGTTCAAGTTAAAAAATGTATAAGTACTTGAATTTGTATATAAAGTTACCAACAGAGGGAGATATATGGTTCTACAGTAGGTAGTTGTAATTTATATAAAATATATATGTACGAGTATAGTGCTTATGTACTAAAGGTGATTAGAATAGAATAGCAGATCCGCACCGAATCACCCCTAGCACACAAGCACCATACTCGTTATAGTGCTTATGTACCAAAGGCGACCCAATACAAATCTGCTATTCTATTACATAGCTTTTAAGTTATTAAAAATATTTTTCCTAAAACTGATGGGCGTTTCATGAAATATATCAACCTGATTATGTAATTTATCATAATTTTCACAAGCTCTTATAACAAAGCGGTTCTTAGCATAGTTAGTCCTACAATTTCTTGTGACAAAAGCCTTTCTATGACGGGAGCTGTGTTTACAGTATAAAGAGATTTTACTAAGTAGATATGGGCTATCGATTTGGCTGTTGACAATCTTGTATAAAAACATCTGGTCTCTCATGCTACGACGATTTTCAAGCGAAAGAAAAGTATTAGATTCAAAGGTTTTGAATTTATATTTTAAACGTTTAATGAATTTATTTTGTATTCTTTCAATATTATTTATGTGGTTCTGGTATTGTGGGTTCCATACAGTTGATGCATATTCAAGTATGGATCTTACAAAAGAGTTGAAAAGCATAATAAGAGTTTTAGGGTTTTTAAAATCTTTACTTTGTCTAAAAATGAAACCTAGCATCTTATACGCTTTAGATATAATTATATCAAAATGTTTCCGAAATGATAACTCGCTGTCGAGATGAACACCTAGGTCTCTCACCTCGGTTACCCTTCTCAAACTTCTACCTTTAAAATTATAATCAAATAAAATTTTGTTTTTTTTTCTAGTGAAAGTAATGACACAACACTTATCGATATTAAGGTAAATTTTATTGTTCTCGCAATACTGTATTAAACGGTCCAGATCTACTTGCAAATTTTGACAATCATCAAAGGAATTAACCTTTATAAATATTTTAGTATCATCAGCGTATAATAAGGAGTCAGAGTTACTTAAGCTATTAGTTACGTCATTAATAAAAATATTAAAGAGAAGGGGACCTAAATGAGAGCCCTGGGGGACACCAGAAGAGATAGGAATAAAAGATGACGTGTATCCCTTAATAGAAACTGCCTGGGATCTATTTCTCAAATAGGAATCAAGCCACCTCAGAAGATTGCCATGTATACCAAATAACTCAAGCTTTTGTACTAATAAATTATGTGAAATTTTATCAAAAGCTTTGGAGTAGTCGGTATATACAGCATCAACTTGATATCCATTATCCATGGCATCTAGTACAGTGTCTATGTATTCACATAAGTTGGATTCAGTGGACTTCTTATTAATGAAACCATGCTGAGAATTTACTAGGTATGGTCTAACTGAGGGAAACATAACATCGTATATAATTTTTTCGAATAATTTAGGAATTACACTCAGTTTAGAAATACCTCTATAATTATTTGCATTGTGCTTATCTTCACCACCTTTATAAATGGGGGTGACAAGAGACTGCTTCCATTTAACCGGAACTACGCATGTATCCAAAGACATTCTAAATAAGACCGTTATTGGAATTGCAAGTTGTTGATGCCAGCGTTTTAGAAACAGTGGGTGAAGACCATCAGGGCCACATCCCTTAGAAGTGTTAAGACTTTTTAAATATGCTGACGATCTGTGTCTGTACATTCCTAGCTCAAGTGTTGAAGATGCTGGGGAGTCAATGCAAGTCTCTCTCAACTCATTGATTGCTTGGCTGCTATCCAATGGTCTCAATCTATCAGCTTCTAAGAGCACTGTGGTAGTGTTTTCTAGGAAGAGGGGCATTACTGACATAGATTTAAAAATAAACAATTCCTCTATCCCTGTTCGTAATTCTGTAAAATTCTTAGGCGTATTCCTAGACTCAAAATTATCTGGTTCCGTTCATCTAAATTATATTGTTAATAAATGCGAAAAGACAATAAATATTCTTCGAGTTCTCTCTGGGGTATGGTGGGGTGCCCACCCATTTACTCTGAAATTGATGTATAATGCCCTCATTAGGAGTGTACTTGACTATGGATCCTATCTTTTAGAACCTTGTAGTAAACTGGCTCTTCGCAAATTGGATGGTATCCAATCTAAGGCACTTAGAATTATAACTGGATGCATGAAATCATCTCCTATAAATGCCTTACAGGTGGAGTGCGGAGATCCTTCTTTGATTCTAAGGAGACAATATCTCTCTGACCGGTTTATATATAGGGCTTATTTATTCTCAAATCATCCTCTTTTTTTTAAATTAGAATCCCTTAATAATATTTGCAATATTCGTAATGAATATTGGAAATGTAAGAGTCCTCCTCTTATTCTCAATAGTTTCCGAAAGCTTAAAAACATCGAGGACTCCTGCCCAATCATCCGAAAGGATAAATTACCATTATATTGTTTCCCCCTGCCAACTGTCCTCTTCACTCCGAAAATTATTTTGGATCTTAATATTGTAAAAGGTTCTCCTTTAGCAAACTCGTCCTTCAACTCGGTTTTAAGATCAAGATGGGAAGACTGGCAATATTTTTATACTGACGCCTCCAGGCTGGAAGAGACTGTTCCGACTGGTTTCGCAGTATACTTTAAAAATTCTAAAATAGAAATTAAACTTCAGAGCCCGCCTCAAAGCTCAGTGTACACAGGAGAATGCCTTGCGATCTTGGAAGCTTGCTCGTTTATTGAATCCCATAATATAAGACAATCTTTAATAATTTCGGACTCCAAAAGTTGCTTACAAGCCCTCCAACAAAACCAATTTAAATCAAAAGTGCATAGTAATATTATTATGGAAATCAAAAATATCCTTTATAAATGTTCCCAAAAAAATTTTGCTGTAATTTTGGTTTGGATCCCTAGTCATTCTGGCATTATTGGTAATGATCACGTTGATGAGTTGGCTAAACATGCGGCCTTAGATAATAACAGTAATCGAAAGTACTTCTCTAACCACTGTTATGACTTGCTCAGCATTCCTGGTAAAGATCTTCAGAAGACTTGGTCAGATGTGTGGCATGAATCAAGTCGAAATAAAGGAGCTTTTTACGCTTCAATTCAGCCAAGTATTCCAAGCAAACCATGGTTTTTCAATTTTAAAAAACTACCAAAGATTTATGACAATTTTATGCAGAATACGCTTAGGTCACTGCTGTTCTCCAGTGTTTTTAAAGAAGATAAAAATCAGAGATTCCTCCTTTTGCGAGTGCGGTCTTGAGGATGGGTCCGTTGACCATATTTTCTTTAACTGCCCCATTTATGGCCTTGATTCCTTGTACTCCCTAATACCCTCAATCGGTCTCCCTATCCCTACTAATATTCGCCACCTTCTTTCTCTATTCCCCAACCCAAAGATAGTATTTTTATTAGCTAAATTTATCCATATTAACAAAATAAAATTATAATAGATATGTATCCCCTTCCTTCCCTTTATGTTATTGTGTTGTCCCTTAGTTTATCTTGTGTGTTATGTATATATTGCATGAAACTAAACGATAATGTAAAACTTTATTTCGGATAGACACCTACTAAAATGTATTCAGCCAATTTAAGATTTGCCCCGCGTCTCTTCACATGTGCCTCCACTACATGATACTGGCAGAAATTGTCTGGCAACAGCAGGACAGATTGCCATTAGTTAAAAAATGAAAATGAAATGAAATTCTTTGGAATCAAAGATCTGGGAATATTGAAGTCTTATTTGGGATTACAAATAAGATATGATTCTGAAAGCATCCAAATAAATCACTCAAACTATATTTTAACATTGCTAGATAAGTTCAATATGCGTGAATGTAAGACTGTTAGTACTCCTTTGGTCAAAAAAAAACCAATGGAAAAGAGAACTGATGGTGAAATTGGTGAGTATCCTTACCAAAATCTAATAGGATGTCTTATGTACTTGACAGTGAACTCTCGCCCGGACATAGCTTATGTAACGAGCTATTTAAGTCAGTTCAATACATGTTTCACTAAGGAACATTGGAATGCTGCAAAAAGGGTTCTACAGTACCTGAAGGGTACTTTAAATTACTCTTTGGTTTACAGAAGATGTAAAGAACCTTTAAGAGGCTATTGTGATGCAGACTGGGCAAACTGTCCGATTGATAGGAAGTCATATACTGGCTATACCTTCAAGCTTAGTGGAGGACTAGTATCCTGGGAATCAAGGAAGCAACCTACTGTCGCTCTGTCGCCCACGGAAGCGGAATATATGGCGCTAGCGTCCGCCACAAAGGAAGCGTGTTATTTACGTCGGTTCGTTCACGAAATAACAGGTAAACTTACCCCAGTTAGGTTAGCTTCTGACAGCCAGAGTGCCATCAACCTCGTTCGAAATCCAATACACCACAACAGGACGAAGCATATAGATACCAGATTTCACTTTATCAGGGAAAAGGTATCCTGTAATATTGTTGTTCTCGAATACTTATGTAGTAGTGATATGCCTGCAGATGTCCTAACTAAGCCACTTGGGCCTGTTACACACAAAAGGTGTATAGTTGGTTTAGGACTACAAACTTAAGTTTTTTTTTTGTTTGTCGAGCACAACATCGATTAAGGGCGGCTGTTGTAGATACTGCTATAATCATTGTTGTGTAGACTCTTTTAAGTTTACTTCATAAATCTCAGACATATTCTTTCTGACATATTTTCTAATATTCAATGTTTGTATTTAGATTTATCTTTGTCACTTCAAAATAAACATTCCAAGCAATAACAACAATATTTTCATTCCCATATTAGACCACTATATTTCCAAATTACAACAATAATGTATCAATATTCAGATAAGAAATGAGTTTTCACCAAGTAGTATATCATATTATGCTGGTCATAACGTGCGGTTTTTGGACGCAGAAAAGAGGGTTTATGACACGTGTGTAGATAAACATTTAAATAAAGGCACATACATATAATTAACTTGAACGGTTCAAGTTGAAGCAAATTTGCGGAAGTCTGCGCAAATAATAGTGTTACACAAAAATGTTAACGTGATTGCCCGCGAAACTCAAAAATACTTCCGACTTTATTTGACTTTATGTGGAATACGTATGAAACACTTATTTTAGTAGGCAGGTATAATTGTTTGTTATGTTTAGAATAATATTTAGATAGTTAAATAAAAATAAAAATTAATGAAAGCATGAAATTATTCATTTGTTTATATAAATTAGTACAAATTATTCACTGTGACTGATTGGCGTTACTCCGTCTACATAATTTCGGAGTGGGATGGGAGCAGAACTTGGACCAGGAGTTGCGAAATCCTCTTCCGGGTCAGTATCAGTGGACAAACCCGATTCAGAATTACTGCTGTCTTGATTGTCGACTAGTATAATAAACTCGTCCGTCATTTCATCGACGACCGTCATACAGAGGAGTTTGCTGTTTCTGATTCAAAGCATCAAGAATTTTGCGGAACAAAAGATGAAAATGTAACTCTACTGCCGCGCTGCAAGAATCACTACTGGCCTACATTTGTTTTTAACTCTATGATTAAAATTGAGAAATGAAGCTGTTGGTTCCTACTTATAATTCAATCGTCTAAAAATTTTATATAGTGAACCTCTCCGCCCTTCCAATGTAGGGCCACAGACGACCTCTGTTCGAGCACCGGCTGGGGATGTAGAAAAAAATCCTTGGATGTTTAAATGTGTGTGACGTCGCTCTTTCTGGTTCCCACGACACAGGGTATCCTAGCGTGGGGCCAGATACGCAGCGTATAAGTTGGACCATGCGCTGTAGGCCAGTAGTACATTTCCGGGCCATAATCGAGGTGCGGCATGAAGTGAGATTCGGGGGCTGTACGTAACCATAGTAACGCGGCGACGCCCGCCGTGCCCATACGCGGTAATGAGGATGCGCTTAGTCCATATGTATAGATTGTTCTGGGTATATATTGTTTAAATGTTCAGTGGCTTAATCACTCTCCGTCCCTCGCTACCGCCGCACACCATGCTCATGTAGTCGAAAACAGTCGAGCACAAAATTAAGGAGATCATTCATTTTGGGCCAAAAGTGAAAGTGCCGGCCAGAAAAAAAAATGTCAATCCCCATATTTTTTTTCCTATTACACTAAACCTGAGCTGTCAATGGCCACGTTTTTACAGGCTATTGAAATTCAATAAAAATTATATTAGGGTAGTTTTGTTTAGAGCATTTGATCGTGTCTATTGAATTATTTTGTATTATAATATAACGCTGGCGCTTGTTTAACCGACAGCCAAGTGAAAAAGGAGGATTATTTGTTTATGTATGTATGTATGTCCCTATGTTACTTCATATCTACCTAACGGCTCAACCGATTTTGATAAATAATAAGTCATTAGATTTGTCTTATTCGCGCGAGTGATACTGGGTACATAAAAATCGGTTTTTATTAGAGATGCAACGAATAGTGATTTGGCCGAATACCGAATATTCGGTGGTAGATCCAGTGCATGTCACACGAACGGGAGCGTAATTCTCACACATTTAAATGCGTATGCGCTTTGAATGCGTATTCTATAAAGGGGCGGAGCTTCGGCCAAGGACCAATCGCGAAGGAACTTCGCCTATTAAAGGACGAAGCTCGTGAATGATCTCCTTTAGCGTCCTTTACTTTACTTTATCTACAATTAAAATAATTGTGAAATAAAGTGGAAGTTCAGAATTTATAGTAGTATTTAGGACACCTGGAAAAAAGAGACAATCTATCACTGATATAGACGACTTCGACTTCTCTGTCGAAGTCGTCTATATCGTCTATATCCGAGGCCATGGCTCACAGTTAATTCTTACTGTTTAAAACAAAGGGGTTGTTTTTAGTCCGTATACCACACGAGCTGATGCCCGCTCAATATGTGGGGACCCGGATATAGCAGGGAGGTCTGACTCCTGGGCAAGGGTAATTCCATTTTTTTCCCCTCCAACAAAAAAAAAAAGAAAAAAAAAAAGGATGATTCCTTTTCAATAAATCTCAGATCTAGTTCATACGTATTCTGTCTTGGTAGCTTGTTATCGCATAAGATATAGAATAAGGACTGTCGCTTTGGGACGTCATGTTTTTTTTTGTGGATAGGTCTCGATCTAAGATGTAATTATGCAAAATTTCAACTTGCGGAGATTCTTAGTTATAAAGAAATGAATTATTGAAAATCGCAAATTTTAGTACTTTATTTTTTATTTTTTTAGTGGTTGTCAAAAGCCGAGTTAAAGACTGTGGTGGTGTAAAAACAGTTTGTGGACTTAAATGACACGCAAAACCGATGAAATGGAACGGAAAAAAAACTACAGCATTTGCGGTAAGTCCTAACAAGGCAGTCTTGTGGCTAGACTCTAGAGTGTTTTTTATGAGCTGGAGGCGCGGAGGGGCGGAGGGGACCGCGTACTGCTGCACAACAAAGAGACGGAGCGGCCATTCCTGTTCCGTTTCCGTCCTAAAATGCTTAGTGGGTGGGCCAATCAACATCGCAACGACATTTGAGCGGCACTTCATTCGAGCAGCAGTACGTGTATTCGGCCATACCCACCTCGTAAAAGACACCTACCGACAACAAAAACAAAGCGCCTCCTATACGGGTTGGCAGAGGCACAATTGTGCCCACGTTCAGCCAGTACCTACCTACTTACCAAATGAATTGAAAATGTTAGAAGTTCAGGCATTTTAATTTACTAAAAATGTATACACCTACCTACCTAACTTCAGATCTAATCTTATAGTAGGTAAAACAAAACACTCACTATCTAAACCAATAACTTTATTTAAAATTTACAGGGAAGACAGATTGATACATGTCTGGGTATCTGATATACCTACATTACATAGCTATATAATAACTTATAGGAAGGTTCCCGCATCACAGTTCATCACACGCTCTAGAAAATTGTCAATAAACACTTGGCACATTCGCGTTTTATTGAATGAGATTTGTTGATAGGGCACGGGTACTGTAGGTGTGCTTCGATGCGGATTCGTTGGTACTGGATTGGAGTCATCTGCCTGATCAGGTACACGAATTAGGTATGGTATGTAACCTAGGTTTGGATAAGTTATGTCGGTGTACATTGACCTTTTTTCGGCCCTATGGCAACCTGCAGTCGTCGTGATGAACACCATCGCGGAGTGAAGACTGGTCTGCTTCGGTGGTTTGGTCACAAGTCATAGGGATTTGCCGCAAGCGCTTGCGACGCGTGCGAAGTGATGTAAAAATATAATAATAAAAATAATACCTTGGACACTATTTACACACATTGATCTAGATCTTGGGTCTAGACCCAAACTAGGATTCCCTGTATCTTAGGTCTAGACAACGATACACATACTTAAATAGATAAATATTATGGTAGATAAACAACGAAGACTAGGGTACAAACATCCATTCGCATCAAACAAATATTTGCCCCCGCCAGGACTCGTATAGGCAGGGTCACTGCCGACTCGGCTATTTGGGTCGTCAATATGACTGACTAGTCAACTCAGGACGACCTAAACTTGCTGGAATGTTACCAGGGAGAGCCGTGTATTTGGAACCCGGGAAAAATTTATCACAAGGATGAAATAAAAGTAGCCGATGCATGGTTTTAGCATTTGAAAAACCTAACATACAGGCACAAACATTGCTTCTGGTCCCACACTAGGAAACCCTGTGTCGAGGAAACCAGAAACAGCGACGTCGTCGGAAACACGTAAACATAAAAGACCTGAGGATTTTTTTTCTTCCTCCACAGCCGAGATTCGAACCCGGGATCACTGGTAACTTATTAAATAAACCAGGAGGCCGAAAGCGCTATTTTCTAAAATCAACAAACGTCCATGTTACGGTTTCGGTTCAGTTCTGTTGTGATTCAGTTTTGGTTTGCTTGAATGAAATTCAGAAATTAAAGTGAAGGAAATTAAAACCAAGAAAGAAATTCTTATGGTCACTTTCAGAAAGCATTTAAAACAGTTACTTATAATAAAAATAACTTAGGCCAAATTTTATGGCCGACGCAATAACTTTGACTTGCTCGCCACAGAACACAATTACTAAAACTGACGCACTCGCAAGCGTGTGAATGGAATCGTTTGATTCCATCCACACGCTTGCGAGTTGCTTGCGGCAAGTGGCAAGCGTCCGGATGAGGCATGATGTGTTTTTGTTTGTGTTGTGATTCGTTCGAGATAAATGCCGGCCGTTGAGGGTCCCGGAGATGATCAATATTGCATGATTCTTGAATATTAATGATACTTGAAATAGTGGACGCAATGGAATTATCAAGGAATATTTCAAGAAATTTGAAGTATTCCTGTAATTGCCTAAATCACCCTTTTTTTCCTAGGTAGCCTAAATGACTACTGGTAGCCGATCGGATATTCTGGTTGCCATTTGACCCCATAAGGAGCCTAAATGGCAATAATTCGCCTAATCTGGCACCACTGCCCGCAAATGAATGAAACTCGTCAAGCCGCTTGATGGTGCGTCACGCACGCGCATCAATCAGCCCCGTCAATCAAAATTTCTGTCAATCTCCGTCATGCTGCAGAATGCTTGATGGTAGCGTCAAACCTACGCAGTAAACGGTCAATTTTGCTTGAATCATGCATGCTTCCCACTTGTCATGCAAGATTGATCGTCTCCGGGACGCATTACCACCGCGCTCTCCCCCGCACCCCGCACGCATATCTGACCGGGGCGAGCTTTTCCTTATCCGCATTGAATTTGTCCCCTCGTCGTGGTTAAATCAATACGATTATGGAAATTAATTTATGCCCCGTGAGCGTATGCGTATAGCGCGTGACTTGAGTTTATACGTTTCAACGTATACAAATTTAAAGGTGTAAAATTTATGACTTTTAAGGGCTTAATGGATGGATTTATGCCAGAGAAAATATATTTTTTACTGCTAGTTTTTTTTATTTCGAGAAATCCACAACGGTGTTTTGAATTGTCAAAATTCAGGGTTCTTTCAGGTACATTTCGAACATTGGTTCGAAATGTACCTGAAAGAACCCTGAAATTTGGTCAGCTAATTAAAAGTCACCCTCTATAGTTAAAGTTTAGTATACACGCAGGGCTCTGAAGGAGTTCCTATAAAACCTATTTTTAATAATGTGTCATTTAACTTTTTGTTCCAAGCTCGAGGGGCCTGCTTAAGGCCATAGAGGGATTTCTTCAGCAAACAAACCTTGTTTTCCTTGCCTTTTTGTATAAATCCAAAGGGTTGCTCCATAAAGACTTCTTCTTCCAAATCTCCATTTAGGAACGCTGTATCAACGTCTAGATGCTTCATGTTTAGACCCATCTCCGCAGCTAAAGCAAATAAGGGGCGAAGAGAAGAATGACGGATCACGGGCGCAAAAGTTTCGTCGTAGTCAATGTCTTTTACTTGATGAAAACCCTTGACGACTAGTCGCGCTTTATACTTCGTAATATTCCCATATGCATCCTTTTTAATTCTATAAACCCATTTACAGGGTATAACCTTTTTGGTTGGTCGATCAACTTCCCAAGTGTGAAGTTTGGTCAACGAGTTATACTCGTTTGCCATCGCGTGGTGCCATTTATCAGCATCCTCGGCATAAGTAGCTTCATAGTATGTCGTTGGATCGCTGGCATCAACCGATGATACATTATATGCCAGGAAATCAGGTGGTTTCCTCTTTCTTGAGGGGTACCTCTGCTCACGGGCAGGTTGTTCCTCGTCCAAACTTGCTGGCTCCACATCCTCAATAGGGGGACTTTGTTCTACAATAGTTTCCGATGCTTCCGCACTTTGTTGATTTACCGGTCGAGGTGATCCAGCTTCGGGAAGACCACCACTCTGAACACAGTCAAAGAATTGACAGTCTTCGGTCTCAGGATCTCTTTCTTCGAGGAATAAATAAGGTCTGACTGCATTACAGGCTCCACTAGCCTCTGCTTTAACATCGTAAAGCTAGTTTCGAAAAAGGTTGCATCTCTGGACATAAACACATGTCGTGGGTTAGATGGATCCCTAAAAATATAGGTGTTAGGATTTTCAGCATAACCAACAAAAATTGCTTCCTTCGCCTTCAAATCTAACTTTTTCCTGTGACATGACGGTATATGGACAAGTGCTCTACATCCAAAAACTTTCAGATGACCAAGGTCACTTCTACGACTCCACCACCTGTCGAAAGGAATCTGCCCGCCTAAAGCTCGATGAGGGGACCTATTTTTTAGATATACGGCGACCTGGAAAGCATCTTCCCAGTATGCTGTGGGCAATGAGCTCTCAGCCAACAACGACCTCGCCTTTTCTACTATCGACCGATGAGTACGTTCGGCACATCCAACTTGTTGTGGACTGTACGGCGTGGTAGTTTGACGTTGAATTCCTTTAGATTCGAGGTAATCAACAAACTCTTTATTAACAAACTCTTTACCACCGTCGGTCCTCACGGATTTGATTTTCCTATCTAACTGATTCTCTACAAAGGTTTTAAAAAGACAGAATTTGTTTTTGACCTCTGTTTTGGAATGAATAAAGTAGGTAAATACCATCCTAGTATAATCGTCTACCAAAGTAAGCATATACTTATTTCCTTGAAAGGACAAGGAAAGACCTAGACAATGGTCCACATAGATCGATATGGATCAGTTCCAAAGAAGTAGTAGCCCTATTAAAAACCACCTTCTTGAAAGGTTTCCTTGCTTGTTTACCTTCTACGCAAGCGATACAATTATTTTTATCTACTACTTTAAACTTTACGCCTACCTCGTGATTCTTCAGTTGATTCATGCCTATACGACACAAGTGTCCTAACCTCTTGTGCCAGAGTTGATAAGAATTAGTATCCTGACAGCCAGAGTGAACATCCTGTGTTAAATTTGCCGCAGTATCCGGAACGTCAACAATACCATCAAGGACGTATAATCCACCACAGGGCGAAGCATGAAGAACAGAATCACCTGTAAAACGAAAAGTATTATTTTTATAAAAGTTACATCCATTTTTATCAAAAACACATATAAAACCCTTATCAACAGCTTTCTTCACAGATAACAAGTTTGCCTTTAAATCTGGTACAAAGGCAACTTCATTTATCCTATTGACTACGTTTTTGGGTGTATTAATCGAAATATATCCAGTTCATATCCAGAAGTGATCGGCGTCAGAGAGTATATCGTCGCCCTGGAGAACGTTATTCTCAGTGTTGCATCGAGGAAACTGTTGCTTATGGAGGAGGATCTGTAATGGTCTGGGGCGGCATCTCGTTAACAGCACATACGGCGTTAGTTTTCATCGAACCGACGGGCCGTACACGTGGACTGACTTCTCATCGCTACATTACTGAAATCCTCGCAGACCATGCGGTACCTTACGCAGGATATATCGGACAGGATATGCAATTGATGCATGATAATGCACGGCCTCATGTTGCTCATGTGGTGACCCAGTATCTACGCGACGTCAGCATTCGTACGAAGGACTGGCCAGCTCGAAGCCCGGACTTGAATCTGATAGAACACTTATGGGATGAGCTGAAACGTCGGGTTCGAGCCCGGGTACCTGCTCCAACAAGGCTTCCAGAGCTGCGAATCGCAATTGAAGAGGAGTGGAATACAATTCCTCAAGATTTTATCGTCAGGCTCGTAAGGTCGATGAATACAAGGATGCTGGCAGTTATCCGAGCAAGGGGAGGGAATAAGGAATATTGATCAAAAACTTTTTTTTGATTTTATCTTTGTTTTTGGGTTTAATTTTTTTTTCACTTTATCATTACTAACGATTGTCACGACTGGAAAACGACTCTTCTTTGTAAAATCCTTAATAAACACTGAAATATTGATTAAACCCAATGAGTTTCCATTCATTTTAATCACCATGAAACGCACTTTCTGTAGGTACAACTTTGATAATTGTAGGTTTTTTAGTTTTTGAGAAAATCGAATTAGAGTGCCTAGGTAGCGGGTGGCTCGGTTTATTTGCTGTCCAGTGTATATATTTCGATTTCGTCTTGGACTTCTGCGTCTTCGTATGAAAAACGGAATCTAAAGGTGAAGCTGCACTTTTGGACATTTCATTAAGTAGTTTTGTCTTGACTAAGTCGGTTGTCACATCTACGTTGCAATTTTCTAGTGCCATTATAAGGGGCTCATATTTTGGAGTGAGGCCTCCTAAAAGTATAGCTGCAAGAGACGTGTCTTCTACTACCTTGTCAATGTCTGCCAAATCTTGTGCTGTTGACATGACAGCATTTATGTAAAGCTCTATATTATCATAGTCTGACAGACTCAATCTGTATAGCTTTCTCTCTAAAGCTAGTCTTCGTCCCATACCTTTATCTTCGAAGGCTTTTTCCAACGATCTCCAGGCTTCGGCTGCGGTTGTTGCACATCTTACGTGCGTTATTGCTGCACCTTCTATTGTAAGGCAGATCTTGGCCAGTGCTTTTGCTTCGTTTCTCTCTTTGACTGAGGTAGGGGTCGTGTCATCATTATGATAACCACATATTGTTACCCAAAGGTCCTCATGCAAAAGGTAGTTCCTCATCTTGAATTTCCACGTCGGATACCCGTCCTTATTGCGCAGGCAAAACGATGGGGTTGAAGTTGAGAATGACGAATTTGACTTCGATAAACCATCCCCACTTTGTTGTGACATTTTTTACTATTTAGTCACACACAAAATACACAAATACACATTAACATTAACCATGTAACCATTTACCACATTTCGTGCTGATAACGTGTTGTAATTTGGAAATATAGTGGTCTAATATGGGAATGAAAATATTGGTGTTATTGCTTGGAATGTTTATTTTGAAGTGACAAAGATAAATCTAAATACAAACATTGAATATTAGAAAATATGTCAGAAAGAATATGTCTGAGATTTATGAAGTAAACTTAAAAGAGTCTACACAACAATGATTATAGCAGTATCTACAACAATTATGACTATAATGTAACAATATTTCGTCATATTATGACATTCAAATTTCGAACGTCTAGTTTGTCTGTGAAGTTAATACTACCCAAGTACCACAAAAGTTCTGTGTAACAGAATTTTAACAGTACACCTTGGACTCATTAGCTGCTAAAAATGCAGTATATTAACATTATATACGCATATAATGCTGATATAACTCTAATTTGGGCACAAATTACGTGGCACATTGCTGTACAACTGAATTATAATAGCATTATATTAGCATTAATATAGACAAAAGTTACTCCAAGTGCTGAGCATTGCTTGAATAACTAAGCACGTGGTACTCATTACAGTTAATATGCAGTCATTCTCATACTCATCACAAAATTGGAATATTGGATATCATAAATGCTTTATCGAAGCTAAAAGTAAATTATCAGTGAAATTGTAGTATGCAGAAACGCATTTTTTATTTTTACTCCGTACAAGAGTGTTGAAGTGCAATAAGTAATATTGTAAGTGTAAATGAAGATGTTTTGGTTGCCATTTTGTGGATAGATAATAAAGTTAATGTTAAGTAAAATTTTGAGTTATTTCAATTATGTGTTAAATTGTATCGGGAATGTAACTTTATTGTGAAATACCATACATATTTACTGACTTGACACTAGTCCACTACGAAATTTTTCCATTTTCTTCAAAGTTACTGGTCTACACAATACTTTAACGGGCTTTATAGCATTACTTTCTTCAAATACTACAATCTGACCAGTGTGGTCTGAACTTAATGCCTTAACTATTTGTTTATCGTGAATACTACATTCACAGAATACGTTATCTAGACAAGTAGCGGAGGTAGCCGTTATTCGTGTAGGCTCCAGAAAGACATTGCACATATTGTAAGACTTAAATACTGCTAGGATCCTAGTGCGTATAGAGCGGTTTGCGATGTCTAGTAATTCTACGTTAAAGTCGCCGCAAACTATGATGCTTTTGGACTTGTTTCTGGATGCAAGTTGAAGAACTTGTTCCGTCACTGTCTCAAAGACTTCAAAATCTCCTTCGCCCCGCCTGTACACACTAACAATAGTATATTTTTCCATCTCAACACACGAGATTTCAGCATTCATTTCACTAGAAAGACTAACAATATCCTTTCGTTCTTTACACTTAAAACTATATTTTACTAAAATTATGAGTAGCGTGCTGTTGCTTTCCATTCATTGTATTTTTGTAAGGGAAGGCACATAGAACAATCTTGCCCACTTCTAGATTAGAGAGAGCATCAACAAACTTTATCATAGTTTGTTTCCCTACACCTATACTATTCTCCATATATAATATTATGGTTGTACCCTCCTCATATTTGTAGTTTAAAATGTTTTTGGCCATAACTTTGAAGGGGACATCGGGCATGCAATAGTTAATAACCGTACCTACGCGACAAGCACGAAGAGCTGGTCCCATACCTACACCTAGCCTGTCCGAGAACATAACAGTCCTACGAGGTGTCACGTGTGAGGTTTTTAGTAGGGGTGTCGATTTCTGATCAGAGGTTAAGTCGATGATGATCGGGTTTGGCTATTGGACTGCAGCGTTCTGATTTTATCCGACCAATTAATGAAACAGAGAGAAGGTTTTTTCTGTGTCTTCCTCTGTCTTTTGATCTTTTAGCTGCTGGATGATTTGGTTAGCTTCAAGTAATTGCTGTTCAAGCGCCGATATGCTCTGAAGGCTAGACTCATGAGTACGGTAGCACTGATCGAGGGAGTCTAACAGATTTCTGAACTTGTCTCTTTCTGCGCTGACATCGATCAAATCATTGTGGAGCTGGGCCAATTGACTTTTATAGTTTGCTTTGAGTTCAGGATTTTCTCAATCTCCAGCTCGCTATCAGCTCTCTCTTGCTCATATTTAGCATTGAGTTCTCTGGATGCTAATAGATCTTGAAGAGCGTTGTGCAGCTGCAGCGTAATTTCAGCTTTTCGTGTGGTTATTTTCGACTCCATGCTAGAACGTAGAAATGGTATGCAACAGTTTTTTTATATCAAATTGTTGTTTTTTTGTTTTTTTAAGAAAAATTGTAAGCTGAGATTATGGTTACCCTACTGCCTATTAGCCAGTTTGTATTGGTTAATTTAATGACAAGTGTAAAATAATATAAATAAGTTGATGGAATGTGATGGGGATTGCAACAATACTACTATTAACAATAACACTATATTAGTAACAATACTACTATTTAGTAGGTAATCTAATATTTGAAAGGTCCTATTGTCTGAGGTATTTCTATAGAAAAGAAGTAAATGTTCCTAAATTTATATGACAGATGTTTTAAATAAATTAAGACACAAATGTGTAGGTGCAATGCAATGCCTTTCTGTATATACTCGAGTATAAACACAAGCAAGACACTGAGTTCCCAGCTTACTATGTAAGTACTGGCCTAATGTATACTTACAATTTACCTAAATTTATACTACAGAACATTTACATAAACAATAGCAGTCTTACCTACAAAAAATATCAAATTTATATTTGTGCACCTGTTTGAGCAAAATGCTCAAACAGGTGCAACCTATGAGACCTTAATGAGCGTTTTATGTTTTTGTTGATTTATAAAAGTACAGCAAGTCAGTTTCAAACTAAAACTCTGTTGTAAATTATTTTATTCTTGAGGGTCTGTGGATGTCCACTGAAGGATGAGAATCCATAACCGTAAACTTAATTAAAAAAGAAAATAAATGGTATAGTGATGTGTCAAAATTTACTATGCTCAAACAAAAAAATAATATAAAATAACCAACGTAAATTCTCAGATAAACGCAACTCTTTGCTTGGATTGACAACTGACTGACGTTTGCTTTTTACCTTTGGTGTACAACAAAGAGAATATAATGTGTGATATTGATTGTAACATACAGATTTTATTTTATAAATCACAATTTTATGACAATGGGTTATAAGACTGTTTCAGCTCCATATTATGAGTGTTTTAGAGAAATTGAATCTGTATAAACGAAGAACAATTTCTTATTTATTAGAAGAAAATAGATTCTGGACTTGTTTTTCTGTTTGAGCGGCTACCATCCAGTTATGTCCCGGAGACCTATCTCATCACACCAACATTTCCTGGGTGGGAAAAAGGGGAGAGGACCTTGGCCTTTGAGTGGGATGTTATGGGCTCGTTCTACTGATAATAATTATGCTAATTTGTATGAAATTGCCAACTAGTCAGAAAACTGTTTCTAATGTGGTATTCAAGTTATTTTTTCAACTAGAATGCGAGTCTCAGTTCAATTATTGCTAGAAACTGTACTACTGGTAGGTAATTATATGGTAGTGTTAGTCTATTAGTTAGACAAAACAAAGAACTCAGCTGGATATGTAGTATTCCGTTCCAGCATTCAAATTCATCGGCAGTTGACAGTTAGAGTGGCTTCAGTGGCAGGAGCAATCTTCTGGTTGTAGTGTTCAGCTCAAAACATTGTTCACAGTTTTAACTTATACTTAGTAATTTAAAACTGTGACACTTATATTTAGTAAGTATTATAACACTAATTAGATTAATTTAAAAAATACTTATCAGCTATCGTTTCGTGAACAGCTGACCGCCCGGAGGGTGCGGTCCGATCCCAATTATAGAGTGCGCATCCAGGAAATAGTGAATAAAAATGGCCAAGTATTGTTCTAAAAGCGAATTTATAACCATAAGTTTAGGGCATAATAGTCCTCATATAACTAATTGTGTACCCTTTACGTGCGTTTTACGTATTAAAAAGATGATAGATACTCTGTTATAGTACCAAAACGTGCTATAAGAAACCATAAAAAGTCATTAAATTCTTGATATTAGTTGAACTATAAGATAAATTTTAGTGCTATTATAGTGCAGTTGCGTCACATAAGCAAGTTCTTACTATTGGCTATGTCACAAACTTGCTTTATTGTAGAGTTTTCGTATCTACTAACCCACTAGATACTATAACAGTGATTTCAATAACTACAATAAGACTATATCGTCCAGTGGTAGATTATTTATCAATGTTAAAACTAGAGCACTGTAGGAATACATTTGGAACTATTACAACACAAATACGATGAATAAAGGTATCTGTTATCACTTCTATACATCAGTATCCTTCTATACTAGTATCATTAGAAATCGCTATAGCTATATAACTATAAAGGTTGCAAAAAATAGTTTTATAAACGTTTACATCACCTTCTTATAGGTAATATTTCCACTTCAAGCTTATAGAGCAAAACAGAGTTCTTGAACGCTTTTATAGAACACAATCATCACTGTTATGAAACGTTTACACAGCGTTGTAGCACTATAAGGTTACGTTATATGACTGCTTTGCGGGTTGGGTGTTAACTTAAATTTAATGCTTAATACTATAAAAATGTCCACGCATGAATTGTAATGGTACATTATGACTCAACCAGCAGTCTCAATGCCGACTTAAATTCCATTATTCAGCTCTGCTGTGTAACGGCATAAAAGGTCACACTTGGTACAATATTGGCCTATATTAATGCTGATATACAAAAATACTCTATCAGTGAGTACTGACGTAAAAGACCACGTTTGAGCAGCATAGAACATTATATATTTGTTAACAGACTTCACATCGTGTCTGTTTGCGCTATAACGCAAACAGACACGTGTATACAGGTTCGTATATTCTCTCTTCTTTTAAAGGTACACCTGTGAACCATTATTCAGAAAACTGCACTATTTGTGTCCGTGTGTAAATGCAGCCGCTTTTGCAGCTGATAGGGTACAACGCTACTAAACGCTGAATAACAGTGAATCTGTGGCGTCTGTGAAGCGCTTAATAGAATCGCAGTACCGAATTATTGCATTATATTGGGTCTCGATATTTCCTATGCAGCTTTTGCAGTCCGAGTGAACACTAATAAGTCGTTAAAAGTGCTTAAACCACCGATGTGACCTTGTGTGGAATTATATAATGCAGCTTTGTGCTACTTGGGTACTGAACAAGCTAAACAAGTGCAGAGCAATGATCAATGCCACAAGGCCGGTCGAACATGCGGTTCGTGAACACATATTGATGTACAACACACACATACATATGTATGTGTATATAACTGTACGTAATTAGGCATTAAAACCCTCGCGTGAAACCCACACTCGAGTTGTAATGCCCTTCATTATGTATCAGTCACATAAACAACTATCTATTATGTTTTGTATCGGGTGCATTATGAACATTGCATTGTTTGGACTTCGTTACTTGAATTCTACAATTAATGAAAAAACATCGTGAATGAATGTCAATATTTCCATAGCTTCGGCCATCGCCGAAGAGGGCTAGCCCATCGGCTAGCCGTCTTTCACGCAACGTATTATGGAATAACTGGCTAAATGTGGGCGCCACTGTGCCTCTGCCACTCCGTATGGAACAAGGCGTGACGCTATGTTGTTGTAGTTGAAGCTGAGTCCATATTTTAGCTTGTCACAATAGTGCTTGTTACCTAGCAAAAATTAATTAATCGCGGTTTTGAACCTTATGCTATGGTAATAAAATTAAAAACCTGTAACGGGAGCTAACATTTCTAGAAATGCCATGGTAAGTTAGTGATAACCAACCCCGCAAATCTCAAAAAAAATCTCAATAATTTATGACAGATAAACGTCAAAGACTCATACTAGAATACTTTGAACATTAGTTCAGTAGTGTATTAACACTGACGAGCAATGAAAAAGTTCCACCCACAAAATGGCGACAAACACCCATCCATTTTTTTAAAACATTTAATTTAAAATTTGAACACAATATTGACGTTTTTACTTGGTGATATTCTGGATCTTTTTCATTGCTGGTCAGTGTATATTGACTAGAAAACACCCTGCTTCTTTTATAAGAGCACATAATACAAGTGATTTTCAAATAATTTAACTCATAAGATGGGTTGGTAGCTGTTATTATGAGACTGATATAATCTATGAAATAGGCCCCTTCAACTATTTCTCGTAACTTCTGATTAATAACGAGTGTATGGCTCTGAATGCGTCTTTGAGTAATAATTTTACATTATTTATTATTCAAAGGACTGCGTAGAGTGTAGAGCACGATAATAGCACAGTAATACGGCGATCGCTACCTGCCTGAAACTATACCAACTTGTACTTGTATACTATCATCTCGATTTCCGGTTATGATCCAGTTTAGATCTTTCACCGGTCAAAAATAGGATCTTGATTTGCTAGATCACAGAATCTCAGGCGAATACGCTCCACAATCATACAAACGTATGATTGTGGAGCGAGTTCTTTTCTGCAAGAAATTATTTTCAGTGATTCAATGTTTCAACCACTGAATTCTGTATAGATTTGTGCTTTGAATATAACACCCTCTTTCTGTTTATATAGTAAATTATTGTACCTATCAGTAAAGTACCTTTGACCTACGACGCGACGTCGATTCATATAAAAACGATCAACCTGATCATCTAGCTTTGGACATGAAAAACACCGATCGATCAACGTTGTTAAGCGGCGATTTTATCACAAAATAGAATATTTAACTACATCTAACGTTTTATTGCCAATCAACCAGTTCTTAAGCAGCAATGTATCAGGCATCACCAGAATACACGTTTAGGCGTCGTCGTCGCCGTAATCTCAAAACTGAGACTCAGAAGTCGAAACTTGAAGTTTTAAAAGAAAGTATAAAGACGATCACTAAACAGTACTGCGCGGAGTCTTCCATCTGTGGCCTAAAGCATTTGGTGGACGTAAGATCTACGTATGTCGAAAGGTTCGTAAACTAGTTTTGTTTCAACGCTTGATGTAATTAAAGATACCCTTACCTTCGTTATTACGGTAAGGTTGTGCAATTTGCGAAATGTTATGCGGTTGCAATTATTGCACTTGCTCTCGGTAAACAAATCGGTAATTGGTCTCACTATAATATCCAGGTCATCAAATTAGATTGTACTGCCTATGATTACGAGTATACAATTTTAAGAACTTCTTCTAGTACGCCAAAATAAATTTGGTGCAGTAAATATTGTAAGCGTACGTGGCTTAGCGGTATTTGCACATCGAAAACAATCGACGGGTATCAACATTTGGTTGAGACGGGAACTGGATGGGTGGCCATTTCTATGTGGCAT
This sequence comes from Argyresthia goedartella, assembly GCA_949825045.1. Lineage (NCBI taxonomy): Eukaryota > Metazoa > Arthropoda > Insecta > Lepidoptera > Argyresthiidae > Argyresthia > Argyresthia goedartella. The sequence goes on along the minus strand of OX463812.1, from coordinate 23,397,221 downwards.
TAGTTTCGGGGGCATCCGTGTTTCGGATGACAAGTAAGCTGTAGGTCCCGGCTACTATCACTACTCGGTGACAGTAGTCGTAAAGCAGAGGCCTTAATAGGGCAGCTTGATAACTTCTGACGGTCGGTCGGGTTTGCCGCTAGCCAACCCCTCCATCAACCCGCACTGAGCCGCCAGCTTGGTTGAGTATGGCTTAATCTTACTCGTATCAGGGTAAAGGCCCTTCGGTGGGGACATGAATAGGTTACATTATTATTATTAAATATTGTATACGAGTACTTTAATCGTTCACAGTGACGATCTACTTACTTATAACTTCTAGAGTAATATGGATCGTCACCATGATCGGAGCCCTGGTGTACTCAGTTTCTCTGGTCTGGATGACCTTCAGGAAGTACTATCTGGCCCCGCTGGTGATGACGCAGGTCCCTGAAGGGATCCCGGTCAGTGACATCATCTTCCCAGCCATCGGAGTCTGCTCAACCAACAGGATTAGCAAGAACGCTGTCACGGAACTGGCTAAACAAATGTGTGTATTTTTGATTACTTTTTAAGATCAAGGCCTTTTTCCCACTACGATACGCATAGGCTCTACTACTTTACTACTACATGAGTCTCGAAGACTAGTCGGCTCGAAGTTATATCGAGAAGTTATACGAGAAAATGCAGGGGCATAAGTACAAGGTAGCAGCTGTACCATTAATAATTGACTTAGCGATCAAAACCAAAAATGCTTTCGTATGTCTGGCGTGTCATGTTTATTTTACAGGTTTTTTGGTAATTATTCAAAATGCATTTACATTTTCATCAATCAATTACATTTTCATATCTCTTATCTCCACGATAAGAGATATGAAAATGTAAAAAAACGCCACAACCCAAACAACGGCTTGGCAGATTTTAACAAATTAAGTGTTGTTGGATTTGTGGGGACCGTGAGATTGAGATAGGGAGGCAGTTGCTCACGAGCGAAGGAGATACTTGGAAGCTGCAGCCCTTCACGTCCTCCCGGGTAGAGCTAAGGAGCAACAAATCAACACTAAAATTGCAGGTTCTCGAAAGATAACCAAAGTCCAAAGACAGTGAAATCTATTAAAATACGTGGGAGTAGCGAAATCAACAGAGTTGTTAGAGCACCATTAATTAAGAAATTTAATTTAGCTTGACATAATTTTAGTTAATATTCAATAGGTTGGAGTTAAGATCGCAAAATGTAATTTACAGAGTTATTGGTGCGGCTAGGTTCATACTCCATGTACGAAACCAGGTGCATTAATAAGTTTGAATGTGGTATTGAAAAAAATGCAGTCGGGATATTTGTTTTTATAATAATTCCACTTCTTCAACCGATAAACTTCAAGGGGTCGGGGGTGTGAGGGGTAAAAATAATGAAGAAAAAACACTAATGTTCTGTGACGCTTGCGAGGTCCATGCAGCTCACAGAGCCACTAGTAATATTAAGGGACGTTATAAAAGTTCTTAGACTATTGTTCACAGGTTGAATGAAGAGAGGAATAATAAGTACAATGAGTCTGAAATGCTGGATCTGTTGTTTGGTCTGGGTCGGTTCTATGATTTGCAATACGCGGTGGTGGAAGGGATATATAACCCTACAAAGCTCCATCATATTCTTGGAGATTACAATATCAAGAATCTTTTGAAAGTGGTAATGATTTCCATTTGCACAAATCAGATACTTTATAGAATATAGTTTTTGTAGAGCTCGTGTTGCCTTATATATATATATATATATATATATATATATATATATATATATATATACTTTTAAATGATGTCTTTTTGTTTCAGTTGACACCACGCTGCGAAGACATTTTGCTAAAGTGTTCATGGAACGAAGAAGAGAAGCACTGTAAAGAATTATTTGACTTTCGGCTTACCATGAACGGCTTTTGTTGCACATTCAATTACTTGAGAAATACCGAGGACTTTGAGGAGTAAGTTTGTTCGTTATAAATAGTCACAGCGCTACGTTACACCATTATCTAATCAAATAATGAATTCCTTGGTTGAATATAGTTATCAGAGCTATGCTTTTACCGCCAGTCTGAGTATGTAGAGCTTCGAACAAAAAGGGTCCAATGCAGATGAATGTAGTCCCTGTCCTACAAAGGCACATGGAAATTCTAGAAGTTGAAGACCAAATCGCGACTGTGTTTAGTAATCATTGGTATCCTAACATGCTTCCAACTCTACATATGGGATAACTGAGGCGGTAGAGACATATATTCTTTTAATGGAGCCAGCAGGTGGAAACAGGAACCAACTCGGCAACTCAGTCGTTTTTTCATATCATACATCTGCTTCATGCTTGATCGTTTCTTTTTTAAATCCGGTAATAATCTGATTATTTAGCAGAAACAGCAAAACACGTAGCATGAACATGTACAATTACGGAAATAAGTCTGCCTTTGATTATGACCAAGGATTGAAGATGTTGTTGAGGTTCGATAGTTCCGACGACTTTTACTACAATATTCCTTTGCAGGGAGCCATGGTAAGTAAGTCATTAATACTCCTGTTGTGGTTTCTTTGATTTGTTTAGGCTGTTGTAAACGATATTTTTGTCGGTGAAGTACCCATATACCTCAAGGAGTGAAGACTTATACAAAAATGCAAAATAATTGTATGAATTTTTCAGTTGCAGTTTTCGGATGCTTATGACTTTCCTGACGCTCCCAGTGGAAGTTTTTCTAACCAAATTATAAGTCCAAGTGTGCAGGTAATCAATTGCTACATATATTGGTAGGTATTGCTATTGTGTGATTCCTCGTCTTAGAAAGTATAAGTAGGTACTGTAAGTTACAACTGCCCCAAAATTCAGGGTGACATAACCTTACCTTTCTAGGGTTCCGTATCCGAAGGGTCTAAACGTCTGTCACACAGGCTTTGCAACCAAAAGGATAACGCTAGAGTCTTCAAATTTTCACAACATAAACATCTAGTTGATTAAAGTCATACGAATTGTCAAAAATATTTTAAAATATTTTTAAGAGGGGCTCCCATTCAGCCAAAAAGGGCTCGAAAAAAATATTTGACTTTCTCCATCGAATGGGTATTGATGTAAGAACTTGTTGAGTGTATTTTTTGTTTTTAATAATATTGGCAAGCAAAGGAATGAGAAGCCACCAAAGTCAGCAATTTTATATAATTTTGTAGGGATTTTTTTTATATACCCATTTACCTAGAACCTTAAAATTTAGGGATAATATTTATTATTACGTATATTATACGAACAAATACCAATATATTGATAAATCATATTTTTCTCATAATTTACTTATTTTTGAAGCTTATATTCTACATTTGGTACGGAACCCTAAAGATTTCTGTAATATATAAAACCGGCAAAGTCTTGGCCGGTTTTATATATTACAGAAAAGAGCTATTCGAGCAATTCATGATTTAAATCGCAAAGACTCCCTTAACCTCTCAAGGCCCCATGGCATCAAATGATGCCAAATCCCCGTTATAGGTTTTGAATTTTATTACCATTGCAAGAAATTGACAAACTAACTGTAGGTACAGGTACATATGTACGCAAGAACCTTTCAACATTTTTTTTAAATTTGCGATATCTGTACAATACGATTATTATTTCTTTAATGCTTGACACTTCTCGGCTTTTATCGGCACAGATCGGAAAAAAATATACATTGTTGCATATTTATCACATTAAATGTTCTGTGTTTATCACAATACGACTTACCTTCCCTATAGTAGAAAAAAATAATGTACCGAAGTCACATTTTGTAGAGTAGACATATAAACTATACATGTATCATCTGTGTCACTAATACGATGTGTCACTCGTACAATCACTTTCACTGTCTAAATCAGACACATTGATATATAAAGCTGTCTCTACATACATCAAGTTTTTCTTGTTTAATTAAACATTCTTCCTCACATTTCGTTACGCGATTGCAAGCTTTCGTCCATTATTCAGTGTAACACCATTTCGTTGTTCACCGCGGAGCCCTGGACGAGGATACACGTGGACTTCTTGGAACCATTACAGGGAAAGACATTCTTCGTACTCAATAACTCGCACTCGAAATGGTTAGAGGTGTACCTCATGCCCAGGACAACGGCAAAAGCTGTATTAAAGTTGTTTCGGATAATGGATATCCTTTTTCGAAAAGAGATGTTTTTTATTTATGACGACTTAATTAAAAAAGCCGGTCAAGTGCGAGTCTAAATCGCGCACGAAGGGTTCCGTACCACCGTTCAATGGAAGCGATGGTGTGGAGTGAATAGTTTGGATTTTACACAGCAAAATATTGTTTACAAAGTTATTGGTGCGGTTACTTTCACACTCCATGTACGTTACCAGGTGCATCCATAAGTTTGTATGTGGTATTGAAAGCATTGTTGTATGGGAGCCCCCTTAAATATTTCTTTTATCCTGTTTTTTAGTATTTGTTGTTATAGCGGCAACATAAATATATAATCTGTGAAAATTTCAACTCTCTAGCTAGCTAGGTTCTTGAGATACAGCCTGGTGACAGACGGACGGACGGACGGACGGACAGCGGAGTCTTAGTAATAGGGTCCCGTATGGAATCCTTCGGGTACGGAACCCTAAAAATTAAAATTAAAGCGACTAATTTGGCAATGTATCACCCGGGATCGTACGGAGCAGGCAGCAGCACTGTGAAAGCGGGCTTGCAATGTCGAGCATCTACCGGGGTAGCCCCGGGCGAAACTACTGCAGAATAGTAGTTTAAGATCTCGACTAGAGATCTCGGCAAGTAGGGGATAGGAGCAGGGGATAGTAGAAGTACAGGATAGAGTTAGGAGAACCCAATATAGGCAGACTGGATGTGCGGGCGGAACGTACTGACACTTGCAAGCAAAGGTGGTCGTTTTTACAAAAACGCATATAATAACGCGCTCTTTTCAAATAATGAAATTATTGATAATTTAACAAGACCGTCATTGATAATTTAAAAAGACGACTATTAAAATATCCGTCTTTTTAAATTATCATTGTCAATAGCGAGGAACCAGTTTGCGCGCTTAGTTGTCATTTCAGTTTTCACGATATGTTGCTGCTCCTCTGTTGATTGATGGCGTGATCGTGTGTCGCCCGGTGTGCCACGGTTTGGCAAACGCGCGTCCGAGTCCATGCGGCGTGCATTGTTTGTCTCGTTTTTGTTTTAGTGCATCGCTTATTCTCATTGCGTAATTTCGTAATTTACGTGGCGCGCGTTCGCAATTCACATACCTACTTGTATTGTATGTATTCCTGTTTTATCGTAAAAGAGTAGCCGTGCGTGAAAGACTATTTTAGATCTCTTCTACAGAGAAATTAGATAGGTAGACATTGTACATAGGTAGATAGTGTATACTAGTGTAAAGGTATTTAATTTAGTGCAGTTATTGACATCAGTTTCAGCAATGTGGAATTATAAAGATAAAAGTGACGTTATCAAAAAAACGATTTGTAAATATTGTAAAAAAAACATCGTATTAATCTACCATAACAAATAAAAAAAACACTTCGGTAAAAAACGGAACCGGATCATTATAATGTTACTAATAGCAATAGCAATAGCTAAAATGAATGCAATTGTTATTATTACTTAACAGCAACACACTTTGAGAGCTAAAACTTACGAACGTAATTTTCATTAAATAACGTATAATCGAAAAGCCGTTTTCAATAACGGTCTTTATAAAATAACTCAGCGGTTTGGCATTTGCATTTTGCATTTGCATTTTTCTAAAAGAGACGTTATTCCCTCCCTCCCTCCATTTGCAAGTGGTAGATCCGGTGTGGGCACAGGCAAAAAACATTGGAATACCACAAAATATGGAGTCCTATAGCAGAGTCAGTGGTATCGGGGCGAGCCCTGTGATTAGAGATTCGGTGACAGTCGTAGGGCCGCCAGCGACAGCTATAACTTTGGGAGCCATAAATGCGCCAGTGCTACCGAGGGATCAATTTAGTGGGACGATCTGATGTATGTAATTAGTACTTCTTTGAGGCTCGACCTTCGACCTCGACATTCTGCCTTCTTCGTATTAAATCTGACGGACGTGTATTTCTATAGAAATACATGTCCTGTTTATTCCTCATATTTCTCAATTTGTAATAAGAGTATATTTGCGCCCACAGGCCCTTGGCGCTAAGCTTGTATCGGAACCAGTGTCGCCGAAAACTAAGAACACGCATACATTTACACCACTCGTACATCAATCCCTCCGCTTTTATTGGTCAGTGCAATGTCAAGCACCTATCGTCCGAACACACCCACACTACCGCAGGTATACTAGCTAGTCGAGCTAGTGTTGGGACAATGCAAGGACAGCGTGTATCATCGATCGATCATAATTTATAGACACTAGTCAGTCGTATACAATGCCGGGTTCTATAAATAAAATAGTAAATTGTTTGTAAATACGACATATTTATACGACATACGACATACGAGACCCTTTTGCCTCTCTTCTTTTTTTCAACAGAATCCTTACAGCTAGAAAGAGAGGCAAAGAGGTTTCTGAAGGTAGAATAACTGTGAACTCTTCGGACCTGACGGAAAGCATCGAAATTTCCGATCAATACTTATAACACCCCATTATCCTTCGTCGGGCGAGGTTTTAAATAAACTTAAAATCTAAACTGCCTGTTGGGCAATCATTGGAATAACTAACAATAAACTTACGTATTATGAGCAATAAAATAACTATATTATTACATTAACTATATTAGTAATTGCGGAATGATAAAATCTATCGATTCAAAAACATAATTCTCCTATCACTATCCCCATCACTATATGTCGTCTCTGTGTGCGTGTAACAGTTCGCCTCCGTATCACGATGCATCTTTGCTTTCGTACTTAGATAAGTGTGAAATATTCATTGCGTTTTGGTTTGGCAATAAGTAGTGAAATTAAGATACAAAACAAGCAATGTATAGTAAACTTAACGAGAACAACATGACATTGTCACTTTAATGTCAATTCGTGACGAATTTTCCGCGAATGATTTATTTTCGTAATAATGTTTATTTCTTGTGTTTTAAGAAGAAATAATAGTTGGAATGAGACTTACAAGTGATATGTGACACCGGCGTTCTTGGAGTTCACAATCTCGCTTCTATTTTTGCACGTGAGTATTGCACAGGTCGGCATTTTCGAAAAACAACGGAAATGAATTCGTCACTGCGGTCGCCCGGTGACTACCGAGAATTTTTAATATTTAACCTGTCGGAGCTACATTTGTTCGCACGTGCCACGCCCCTCAAACTATCTCTCGATATCTGTGGTTGCGCCCTTGTTGTAGACCCGCTAAAGTTAGCAATGCATGGTCAGTGCATTCTCTACTACAACAAGATACTCTGGAGATTTTGGAATTGCCATTTGGGCAATTTAAAAACCATTTAATAACTACTTTGTCTAAAAAGGGATTTACAATTTTGAAGATTACATAAATGACAGAGTCTGATGTTAATCTTAATCAACACAGAACTCGCTCTTAATAATGTTGTAGTTGTGTACTCTTGCACAATATTTAGTCGGCAGTGTCGCTGCCTACGAAACCAAGGGTCCCGGGTTCGAGTCCCGGTGGGGGCAAATATTTGTTTGATGAGAAGAACGGATGTTTGTACCCTAGTCATGGTTGTTTATCTATCTAAGTATAATATTTATCTATATAAGTATGTGTATCGTTGTCTAGTACCCAAGATACAGGGAATCCTAGTTTGGGGCTAGATCAATGTGTTGAAATGGTGTCCAAGGTATTATTATTATTTATAATAATTCATATCGTAATATTTGTCTAAGTTAAACACCATCTATTTTTAAAAGAGATCTAAACATTATCTTTGGGAGTTTCTTCGCCCTGCTTCTCCCACAGTGGTCCAATGACGCAATTTTCTACGGTTTAAAAAACTGCTTTAAAGAATTGCTAACGTTAGGACAAACTTTTTTTAATTAATGTCTGTGGAATAGCCTGTAAAAAAATAAGGTTTTTAATTTCCTGAACTCGATTTTCCCATGCCCTGAATGCTCCTTCCAGATGACGGTGTTAGTATCTCCGAGTGTCACGTTCGCTTCCCGTGATATCCAACACGTCTCCGTAGACCTTCGCGGCTGTCTCTTTTACGATGAGTCATCCTACCTGCCCTTCTACACTCACAGCGACTGTATGCTCAAGTGCCGACTGTACTTCTTACTGGAAAGGTGCAACTGTACACCCTTCAATATGCCCGATTTGGGGAACGTGCGGAATTGTGACCTGTTGGATATTCAATGTTTGAGGAAGTATTATGGTGAGGAGATTATTTTGTTTTTTGTACAGGGTTTTGGCAGTCCCGACCTTAGATTAATGGCTAACGAATCATCAAGACAGCATTTCCCGTAGATCCTATAGATACGTGTAGAGAGGTGAGCATAGATTTTTAAGGATCTTTAATCAATCAATGGTCGAAAACCAAAACATGTTTTTGTTTTTGTCCATTATTAAACATTCAACATGTTTTTGTCCATTATTACACTAATTATTTCTTCATAATTGGCATCATCAGATCTGTGGCCATCCCTAATGGAACTCCAACTCATAAGATCGCTATGAGAGTCCAATTCATGATATTTTTATCAGCTCAATCAATCTCTAACCGGCCGGATGTAAAGCCCCTGCCCCCGGAACTAGAGCTGGAACAGGTCAGTGGCGGCATCGCCTGTCCCATGTGCTACCCCACCTGCTCCAAGACCGCCTACAGCTATGAGTACAACAACGTATGGATATTCCCGGAGTTCTTCACTGATGACACGCACGCGCAGGAGGATTGGCTGTGAGTAATCAACATAACATAGCTACAAGCCTTTTCCCATGCCTCCAGAATAGCCGAGACACATTCGTGCCCATGTTTAGCCAGTTATTCAACACCTGAACTTTTCGTGGCTGTGAGCATTCCTACATTTCAAGTTTTGGTTAATTTTGTTACAGACGAGGTGCCAACTTTACCGATACGTCGATTGTGCACATCAAGTATGCCAGTGAAGTGGCATATTGCTATGGACAGAACGTCATCATGAAGTGGTTTGACTTATTCAGTAAGTGCTAGTCATACCTAAAACAGCTTTAATTATCACAACATCACTAAGAATGTGCGAGTAAAAATTACATACTACTTAATTACTACTTTTACATACATACTTTTTAATTAGCTAGTTAGTTGCTATTATAACTATTCCGTTTTCCTTTGTACCACATGATTCTTCGATAACTATAAATTTAAAATTTTTAAGAATCCCCGACTCATTGAATTGCAAGGAACTACAGTAGAAAAGGCTGTCGTCTAACTGGGCAGTAAATTATTTGCAAAAGATCAAGCATAGGTAGCTCTAAGTCGCGTAATAAATTTACAAGGTGTTGCAATTTGTGGACCAAATCAGAGAAAATTATTCCGCAAATAGTCCCCATGAGAAATCGGCTTCGGCAGAATTACAAAGATTAAAATGTGGAAGTCAATCTGTGTCTCAAAATCCGTCCACCAACAAAATTGTGTGTCTGATATATTCTCTTCACTTTTGGTGATTGGTGGTCCCTATAATTCCGTACTTGTTCTTATTCTGTCACATCTTTGATCATGAAATAGCTCCTCAACATATTCTTTCCATAGTCTTAGACGATCTTCGTAGGAGACTGCTCAGTTACAGATTATCAAGGTATACATAACTTTATACCGACCACAAGGTACCTTTACCCTTTCAATCGAATAAAAGATAAAACTTTATTGTATTTCAGCTCTATTGGTTCCGGGGATGAAAGTCAAACAAAAGTTAACAAATCTGTTTTTGGCAAATATCTTGCTTTCTATAGTTTTAATGACGATGGCATCTTTATTACAATTGCTGGGTATAAACTCTCTAATATTTTCTCAAAATAAATCAAGTGCCCGCGTCTCAAGTTATTGAGGCCCAAGATATGGTAGAGTCACCTTAAGTTGGCCCACCCGCAATGGTCGGCCGGCCGTTTGCTTTTCAAACAGCTAGGAATAGTGTATCAACTATTACATTTGCACGCAACCATAAACAAATGTTTCTATGCATTCTGACCTTACGAGTTAACAAGTAATAAATTTATATTTGTCACCCAGTCTCCCGACATGGGTAAACATCAATATTTATTAACGAGTAGCGCCCCCAAAAATGTAATAAATTATTTTCATAATTCACTTGTGACACATGATCTGGGTATGTTTTTTTCAATTGCTGACATGTTTTACTATCATCATTAATTTAAAAATCATTTTTTTTTTCGGTGGGTCTGCCGACTAAGGTGGGTGCGGTGCTATTTTGAAATGTGCTGCAGTATTCGGCCAATCCGACCGAGCACTGGGTTTTGTTTGATTATGATAATTTAAATTTTAAGTTAAAAATTTCTCAGCAGCAAAATATTTTTATGTTGAACATTCAACATAAAATGTCGTGTTTTGAGAAAAACCCTATACTCGGCTCCCTTAACTGACTGGCTGACTACTGGGGATCCCATAGTATACTATACTATGAGTACTATATTATATTCGGCCGTTTTGATTTATGAAAACTATTGAATTAAAAAAATAAATAGGCATTAAAGTCGTATAACAATTTAATAAATACATAAAATTCACTCCATCAGTTCTGATCTCAAGGGAATATATTGTTGAAAAAATTGTGTAAATTTTTAGATTGTTTTTAATAAAGAATATAATAAAACTAAGAATTCACCCACATAATGCTTACGTTGAGGGTTTAACATGCAAACGTTTAGGGGTTTATCTTTATGTTCTTTCAGATATATATACAGCATTTTTTGTTCGATCTTAGCTAAAAAAACCTTCGAGTGAGAGTAAGACTCACAATTGTTAAATATTTGTTTTATTTTCTTATTTTAAATAACTTTAATAAAGAGATTTAGTAACGGCGGAGTACTGAGCCTTAGTTAGCCGACATCAGTGGATTGACGGCCATATACTGGTGCACCCAGGTATATTTTATAAAAACATTTGTTGTGTTATTTTATTTATGTCCCGGAGGTTAAATTTAATTATTTTTTGGAAATTCCCGCTAAACCGCCCACTATTGCCCCCCATCCTACCAATAAACGTTTTTTGACAAATATCTCGCTTACTCGTTCCGCGAGTTTATGCCCTATAATTGTCTTAAAGATACAATCATCATTGAAACCATATAAAGCAAGATATTTTCCAAAACCGTTGTTGGTACCTTTGAACTTGAATAACGTGAGACGCGGGCTCGTGATTTATTATGACTAAGAAAATAATTAGAATGTTCTTATGGCCCAAAATTGATAAGAAGTTGAGCCATCATCATTGAAACAAAAGAAAGAGAAATATTTGCCAAAAGTAGTTTTGTTACCTTATAGCTTGAATAACGTGAGACGCGTACACGTGATTTATTTTTACTTTTGAGAAAATATTTAGAATGTTATGCCCTATAATAGTTATGTAGATGCTATCATCATTGCCACCATAGGGAGGGAGATATTTGGGTAACGTCAAATACGGTCAAATGTCAAACTTTGGAGCGCTATTCCTCCTAAAGGAGACACTTCCCAAACCCCAAAAAAAAAAAAGTTATGACGACATCCACTTTCATTAATCTGTTTATTTGAAAACATCATACGTCAATGGGGACCATATAAAAATATAAAAATTAAATGTTTTTTTATCTAAAACTTGGTATTTCAAGGGATCTAAATCGAAAATTATACCCCGGCTCAAGTGTGGAAGTTCCTTAGAACCCTTGGTGTTGGCAAGTCCCAGAATCAATTGGTTGGTGATGTCGATCTCAATCGTCTTAATAGTTTCGTCTAGTGAAAGTTGTTCAGGATAATATCCCTAACAACCTAAAATATAACTACACCTCTCGATTTCACCTGGATATGCGAGATCAATATTAGTGGATACAGGGTAGTCTAATGTGTATTACTCCAGTAATGTAAAGATATCGTTAATACTATACTCAGGTAACATCGGCTCCACGTGCGGTTTCGTCACAGGCTTCAGTTTTGTATCGGTGCTGGAGTTCATATACTTCTTCACTGTCCGCCTGACTCGCGAGATTCGTTCCCGCCAACAGAAGATCCGCGCAGTGGAGCCAATCAGACTTGCGCCGGCGACGGAAGACGCCACGCCGCCACCCGTGACTATGAGTAAAGCTGTGGGTATGCAGCCTGTGACTCGATATCACCCCATTTACTGGGATGAGCTGGCTAGGTCGACGCGTGGGAACGTGCATTTCAATTAGGACAGGACAGATGTAATTATTATTCTAGTGAATGTATGAAAACTTAAGTCATACATATTAGCGAAATAAACAGTAGTAACAGACAAATAAAAATTTAGAATTTTATTTCGCTATCTATTCCATCCATTGGTCAGTAAAATGGGTAAAATTTCTTTATTTATTAGTATAATCTTTGAATACATAGTTGTAAGGCCCCAGAACATAATTTAACGAAGATGACTTCACCTTCAGTGGTTTGTCACCCGCCCATTCGACCTTGAAGTTCTGAATGAACCTATAGAGAAACGTCTCCATCTCCAAATCAGCAATCCTTTTACCGATGCACTGGCGGACACCGAAACCGAACGGCATCATGGCAAATGGATGAGCATTGCCGTGGTAAAGAGGATCATCTTTCGGCACCAGCCACCTTTCTGGAAGGAACTCTTTCGAATGAGGATACTGTTCTTCCATTGATGCCATTAACTGATGTGAGAATATGATGTTTGTCTGCAAAGCAAAATTAGGATTGTTAATATTCTACTATACCTGCTGCAGTGTAAAGTCTTCATCACAATGTAACACCGGATGTCATGTCATGTCGGAATAAAGATTTACTTACGTCTTTTGGTATATGGTAACCACACAGAATGTAATCTTTCGAGGATTGTCGCAGGTTTGCAGGTACTACTGGTAGCATCCTTAATGATTCTTTAAGACAAGCCTTCAAATAGCTTCTTTTCTCATTGCCTGAGATCACTTCTTCTCGCAACTTATCCTGTTTATCAGGATTAGTTGCCAGGAGGTAAAACGTAGCAAGCATGGTGTTTGCAGCCTGAATAAAAAAAATGTACTTATTGATTAATTATCATCACGCTACTACCTACCTACCTACTGCATATCATATGAATACATGCCGATATTTTCCTAAAATACACTTAATCGTATCATCGGAAAGGTCTACACAAGACAGTCGTGTAGTGCATAAGGTGTGCGTGCTGCACATCCTTGTCCACCAAGTTAATACTTCACTTACAGTATCTACTCCAGCAAGCAACATATCTATCGCCATGATAACAGCGACATGCTCATTGATTTCCAAGAGTTTCTCCAGAACGCCTTTGTCGCCATCTGAAGACTTCGAAGCACTATTTTTCATTTTAATGTCCTTCATTGCTATGTTAATAAAATGTTTGCTTAAGCTGAAAAATAGAAAAACTTTTACCATTCTGAAACAAATTAGATTAGTCAGCGCAATGACTCTAGAGTTATGATTACGTACTCGATATGATGTTGATACAATTTCATGCCCTTTTTGAATGTCTTTGTCGAGTAATATCTCCAAATGCTTGGCTTGATGTCTAGCTCATTTCCTATTTTAAATATATCGTGAACACACTGAATTAGCTGCTTTGCCGGAGCATCGTCAGGGAGATTATTCTCGAGACATCTGATGCGTCCTCCCAGTGCCACTACACTGATGGACTCCAACGCCCACTTATTTATTTCGTAGTCTAATTGATTACGGATCATATTTGCACTATCGCGAAGACTTTTCATCCTGAAAAAATAAGTAAATGCTTCTAAAGAAATCTTTCCTTAACATATAGAATATAATAGATGTTATAAGATAAAAAAATGATCCAAACCTCGCTATCATATCTTGAGCCACTTCATCCAGCACAGCACTGTAAAGTTTGATAGTTTTCGGCTGCATCATAATTGGGTTGACGGTAGAACGAAAACTTTTCCAGTTTTCACCATGACTGTAAAATAAGTCAAAGCATGTACATTTCTCCTCCTAGACAATAGATAGATCATATTTAATCATTGATAACAATACAAAATTTCTTTATTACAGTAGATATTTACAAATATGCGCAGTTTTTTTTACTACTGTGGGATAAGAAGGGCTAAGAAACTCCAACAGATAACTAACAACACTTCAGGCTTACTCAGTTGCAAGTCCAGTGGCTTCTCCGTATTTGTTATCCTTATTATGAACTTTCCTGAAGTATTCAAGTGACTGGAATCCTGGACGGATCGGCATTAAGTTTTCACTACGCAGCACCTATAGAGGGTAAAGCTTGCTTATGTACATAAACGGTGCATCGTGCAGCTCCCCAGAACAAACATTTCATCGATTTCTTTAGTAGTTGTTGATAAAATAGTCTACACTTTAAGTTATATGGCAGGTGGATACAGTAGCCCGCCCTATCGTATAATTCTGACATTTAGTAATTTCAATCGCTTATCTAAAATTGTCCAATCAATTCACGGTTATTTGACACGAGATGTCTTTTATCGCGGCTTTCCTTGTTTATGCGATGTTCTGGTTGGTATGTCTATCAAAAGTGATTGAAATTACTAGTTGTCAGAATCACACGATAATACGATTCATCAGTCATAATTTATTTTCCACCTGACATGTGACTTATGAAAGTGGTCAAGTTTTACTAGTGCTGCTGCTTCCGGGTCGAAAAGGAATAGCATGTTCGCTTTTCCAAGCACCGAGTCCAGGCGTACGATGGGTCCATATTCTTTGTAAAGATGATGTGGTAATTTATATCCGTCCATTTTGTTTGCCAATGAACCTGCCATCATAAAGGAGACTGTTTGAATATATTTTATTGATTTAATTGAGAAAGATAATGTTACTTTATAGAGTTATCTTCAGTGAAAATTTCTTTATTTCTGTGTATATTTACCCATACAACGTAGGAGTATTTTTTTGCCTCATCTTTACGTTGGGATACTTTGGGACAAGGAGGGCGAAGAAACTAGCATAGATTGATTTTAGATCTCTTTTAAAAACAGGTTGTATTTAAGTAATACAAATATTTCAATATTAATTATAAACATAGTTTGAATATCCGCTGCTTTCCCCCACAACATGATACCATAAGACATGACACTATATGTATAAGTAACTGAAATAGACTAGCCTAGCTGTAGCCACATCCGTGTTTTCTCTGTTGTTTCTAACAGCATAAGCCACAGAACTTAATCTACCAATTAATTTATCTATGTGGGGTCCCCGCTACAATTTGCTATCAATGGCTATTCCAAGAAACTTCGTATCATTTACTAATTCTAACGTGTTGCTGTCTAATACTAATGTGGTCCCAACTTGCCTGACATTTGGAACTGAGAATTTGAAACACTTGGTTTTACCAGTGTTTAACAATAAATTATTAACTGTCAACCAATTCAATACACCATTAACATGCAGGACGACAGCAACACGTTAGAATTAGTAATGATACAAAATTTCTTGGAATAACCCCGCATAAATAAATTAACTGGTAAACTAAATACTGCGGCTTACGTTGTTAGGAACATCAGACAAAACACGGATGTGGCTACATCTAGGCTAGTATATTTTAGTTACTTTCATAGTGTCATGTCCTACGGTATCTTGTTGTAGGGGAAAGCAGCGGATATTGAAACTGTTTTTATTTTACATATAAGAGCTATTGAGCAATTTATAATTTAAGACGAACAGACTCCATAAGAGAGCTTTTTAAAGAAATTGAAATAATCACAGACTAGTTGCGCCCCGGTTTAGACTCACTAAAGTTAGCAATTCTTTCAAGAGTCAGTGCATTCTCCACTACAATAAGATACCTCTGGAGATTTATAAATTTCCTTTTGAGCAATTTAAAATGCCTTTTTCGAAAAAGGGATATTACAATGTTCAAGATTACTAAAATGACGGGACTGTAAGGGGTTAATTTTTTTCAACACAGACCTTGCTGTTAATAATTTTTTAATTATTTATTCCTGTTTATTAATTATAATAATTAATATTGTGATATTTGTACTAGTTAAGCAAACCATTTTTTAAAAGAGATCTAAAAATAAATCTGTGGGAGTTTCTAAGTCTTTCTTCTCCCACAGTTGCCCAATGTAGAGAAGAGGCCAAAAATGACAGTTGCTAAGTGACTTTAAGCAATAATTCTATACCAGGTAGGTTTGATGTGTAATATTAAAGTGATGCACACTCTTTGTCGGAATTGGCAGAAATATTATACACCAGTATCATTTGCACTTTGTTTTTCCATGTCGATATCATTAGTATTACTAATAAATGCTTCACAAGGAACCTCTGTCATGCTAGTTATGACAGGGTTATATTATACATCGGTTATATTATACGCGAAGCGGTCCGGAGCGAAGCGACCCCATGCTAGTCTAGTCTTAAATATATAAAACAAAGTCAAGTTTGTTACAACTTATAACTCAAGAACGGCTAGACTGATTTTAATGATCTTATTTGTTGGATTTGTCTCCACCCCGAAGGGCAGAATAACTATTAAAATTTCGGAAAATTAACGGCAAAAATACTCGGAGAATTTATTTCTAAATAAATTAGGTTTGGAACTCCGTCATCTTTCGCAATGGACAGCTCACTCATCAATGACTGTTAGGCGGTACAGAGTTTCGTTTATCTACGAGCGGTACGAAATTCGCAGGCAAAACATAGGGTGTAAAATGTTGGGTGAAGATTTAGTTAATTTGGGATGAACATATATTTTCATGGATCTAACTTTTTACTCAATTTTATGAACATAAACCATTACCCCCAGGTAGCATGTGAAGCATCGGTCCTATGAATGGGAGGCTGGATGGTCCGGGTATCTCCTTCCATGGTTTGGCAGCACTCGTGGTCTCCTGGCTTAGCTTGTCAGGTACAGCTTTTGTTATTAATGGCCTGTAACCATTATCATCCAAGATTATAGGTAAAGTTTGTACGGGTTATTGTTGCGATAGCGTAATTTCGGATGTTACACGACTTGCTCGTTGTTGGCGCCGTGCTGTTTCCGAACGAGTCAACCCTACAAGTACTTACCAGGATGGTATGCTGCAGCAGCAGCCAATAGCCGCTCGTATCGATGACGCGATAAAGGCATTAACCAATGACAGGACCGCTACATCGCGCCGTGCGCTCTGCAGCGAATGAACGTCAGGCACGCAAGAACACTTGCTCGATCGCCCTAACCTCGCCAACACACTCTGTGGTGCCAATTTTATATAAAATATTTAAAGCCTAATTTCTAATACTTTTCTGTGTGATATTATTGTAACGCACATTAAAACGAAGCCAAATTTCAAGAAATCTATTTATTTAAAGATTGTTCCCTATCCTGAACAAAACTGGCGACCGTGACAGGACTTAGACCGGCGTGCATCTATAACCTTTGTCGAGGTCAACGTCCTTACCAACAACCTACACCAGCCGAAGAGGATTGCACAAGAACAACGGTCTCGTCATCGCGGAAGGTTCCGCTACACGAAGACTTCATACGGAGAAGACGAACGAGAACGGCGGGACAAACTGCCACGTACCTGAGTGCACCAGTTCTACCTACCCATCTACGTGTCACTTTGGAGGAGCCTACGTCCTGTAGCCGCTTAATCAGCTAAGGATAAAGCTGTGGAGCCTGGACACCTACCTGCTTAGCTTGTCTGCTAACATAACGTGAGCCCGTTCCTATCATTTTCCTCTCCTCTTCTATCTGTGTTCATGCTCAGGATTCGTTCCTCTAAGTGCTTGGTGATCATTCTCAATCTATCTACTGCTAGTGAAATTGCGTGCCTATAATACCTACTTAGCGCTAAGCATTTGCCTAATCATCCAAAGGGAAATTGCAAGCCAACCTCTATTCACGCCTAATCATTGTGATCTAAATTATTCGCAATTTCACGCATGCTTATCTATTTTTGGTCGAGCAAGGGTTGGAGTTCCGCCCCCTTATCGACACTCTGACCCGAGCAAGTCTAAAATCTATAAGTAATCATAACATAACCTGTCAACATAAATACCTACCTACAAGTCATCTAATTACCCAATTGTTTGCGCTTGTCTGCCTATCCATTGCATTCAAGAATCATTTGCCTATTTAACGTACGTACCTACCTATCTAGAAGTATATTCACTTCTATCTATCCCTCACTGCTCGCTTATCGCAGTCAGCTGTTTAGTTTTCTGACGTTGATTCCAGCGCAACCGAGCTAACGGTAAACGTTGCCTGAGCACCTAACTGCCTACGCGCTGCTCAGCTGATTGCTTGCCCAGCTGATAGCCTGCTTCGCTGCTAAGACACCGGTCGTCGGCTGCGCGCGGGACTAAGAAACGAGGAGCGTATCGTATACAATTTCATTATTTGAATCGTCAATTCTGATACTTCATCGCAATGGCTACCGATTTTAAATTAAGAGAGTTGAATGTCAAGCGCGGTTCCATTAAGGGACGCGTGACTAAGTTTAAACAGTATTTAGACTCACTAGAATCCTTCGACAGTGCCTCTGCTGTTGAAGTAAGTACGCTTGCGATGAGGTTATCAAGAATAGAAGCGTTATTTATTGAGTTCGACGGGTTGCAGAGCCAAATAGAAGTACTAAATGAGTCTAACCAAGAGATAGAATTAACTACGCGGGATCTAGTTGAGCTAGAATTCGATACTTGCATTGCTATCGCCCGAAGCTTGATTGAATCTCACAGCTCAACCCCCAAGCAACCTGAAAGTATAGCTAGTAGTTCTCACACCAATGGTTGCCACCATCATGAGCATGATGGGTTCAATAACTTAGGTTTCAAATTGCCTACTATAAATATACCTAAATTTGATGGTACCTATTACAAGTGGTTGGAATTCAAAGAGATCTATGATTCATTGATTCATGGTAATCCTAAAATACAAAGTATTTATAAATTCCACTACCTTGGCTCTTATTTGGAGGGTGAAGCTGCGAGATTGCTAAGTAACCTAGAAGTATCTGAGAAAAACTACAACGAAGCTTGGTCACTTCTCTGCAACCGGTATGACAACAAGAGGCAATTAATTAATAATCATTTGAGATCTCTATTTACTATTGAATCAGTTCGTGAAACTGATAAATCACTCAGATACATTATTGATCATGTGACAAAAAACCTACGTGCCCTCTGCACACTAGGACTACCTACTGACAAGTGGGATGTCCTAATTATTCACCTTCTGGCGGCAAAGTTAGACAACAGTACTATTTTCAAGTGGGAAGAACATCGTAACACTATATTTGAGATACCTACCCTAGATGATTTCTTCTCGTTTTTGAAAAATCGCGCCGACGTTCTTGAGACTGTTAACAAAAACAAGACTGACAGACCAGCTGTAACTAAACAAGTTCCAACCAACCCAGCCTCCTATCATAGGACTACTACACAGACTAAATCGTTTGTTGCTACATCCAAGGAATCCTCCCCCTCATCTCGAGCCCCGCCTGAGTGTATGGTATGCTCAGGCAAGCATCGCGTATATGAGTGCACTACATTCAAGTCTAAGACACCTGAGGACAGGAATTCCATTGCTGCATCACTAAATTTGTGTCGTAATTGTCTGAGACCTGGGCATGACTGTCAGGCCTGTAGGCTCCCCGGTTCTTGTAGAACATGTAAACAAAAACACAACTCACTACTACACCTAACTGAAGCAGTCTCTTTCACCCCTAGCCAACCAAAATCTGTAGTCATGTCTGCCTTGTCTTCCCCGGAGGTTCTATTGTGTACCGCTAAGGTGCGACTAACTAATCCAGAAACTAACGAAACTGTTACCGTGCGGGCCTTACTTGACAGCGGGAGCCAATCGTCCTTTATCACTGATCGTGTAAAGCAAAGACTCAACTTGACTTCTCAGCCATCAAATGTCAATATTGTAGGCATAGGTAACAATATCCTAGACCTAAACCCCGAACGTTGTTCCATAAAACTCCAATCTAGTTCGACTTCCTTTGAAGTTGTAATGTTCTGTCTAGTATTGAAAGCTATAACTGATGACTTGCCCAAGCATCATTTTGATATAAGTTCACTAAACCAACTAAACGACTTTGAGCTTGCAGACCCCAGCTTCAACGAACCATCCCCTATTGACATGCTTATCGGCTCGGACCTGTTTTGGGACTTGATAGGTTCCAAACAGCAGTCCCTAGGTTCCAATAAACCTAATCTTCAAAGCTCTAAGCTCGGATGGCTAATCGCAGGTCCTGTGCCTAATCAATGTCGTACTCCGCCGACTAAGTCCCTAATGTGTAATTTCCTTAAAAATGAAAATCCCACCGACATCCAGAAGGAGCTATCAAAATTCTGGGAGCTGGAAAGCGTCCCAAAAATTCAACCTCTGTCCGAGGAACAAATGCTTTGCGAAAAGCACTATCTCTCCACTACTTGTCGCGAAAGCGATGGTCGATTTTGTGTAGGTATCCCACTAAAGGACGAACCAGACTGTCTGGGCGAATCCTACTTCATAGCTAAAAAAAGGTTCTTCAGTCTAGAAGCTAGATTTAGGAAAAATCTAGAATTGAAAAAAAATTACTCAGACTTCATTCATGAGTACGATGACCTGGGCCACCTTTCCGAGTCTACGGAGACTAAACCCCCTAACTCATATTTTCTTCCGCATCATCCAGTCATCCGAGAGAAAAGTGAGTCAACCAAGCTAAGAGTGGTGTTTAATGCGTCGGAACCCACTACTTCCGGTCTATCGGTCAATGACCTCCAAATGGTAGGCCCCCCAATTCAGGATACATTGTTTGACATTCTGCTTAGATTTCGTCAGTATCGCTACGTCCTCTCAGGAGACATGGAGAAAATGTATCGTCAAGTAAATATAAGAGAGTCGGATCGCAACCTCCAGCTCATACTGTGGCGCGATAATGAAGATGAACATCTTCGTACTTTAAAGCTAAATACGGTAACTTACGGTTTTGCAAGTTCCAGCTTCCTTAGCACTAGGTGCATCTGGCAGATCGGCGAGGAATGTAACGACTCTAAAATTAAAACTATTATACAAAGAGATTTTTATTGTGATGATCTCTTAACTGGTGCTGATACTGAAGAAGAGCTACGTTACATTCAGCGTTCGGTCTCCGATGAACTAGCCAAAGGCTGCTTCCCACTCAGAAAGTATCGATCTAACTTTCCTAACCTTCTGGCTTCCGACTCTACCAATTCTGAAGATCTAATCATTAGCAACAACACTGAAGCGACGATTAATAACTCTGTTCAAATCATTTAATTTATGTCATGTATTTCTAGAGCCGACTAGAATTACACTTACAAGCCAAACTTGCTTAGATAACGTTTTTTGTGACTGCGCATTCACAACTAAAAGTGTAATTAACTGCTTACCCTCCGATCACAGTGGTCAAACAGTTTCAATCCCAATTAGTATTAAGGATAAGACTGGTCCAACATTTTATAGGCCTATTACATCCCATAGACTAGAGACATATACGAAAAACTTAGATATAAATTTGCCAGTACCGGATTTTAATGAACAGAACCCAAACAAAATCTACTCAGACTTCTTCAACATTATTCAGACAGAATTCAATAAAGTTTTCAAATTAAAGAAAGTCAGTGACTACAACGGTAAATCTAACTTTAATGACTGGGCAACGTTTGGAATTCGTAAAAGTAGAGTTATCTTGTATGACCTTTATGATCAAAAAACCTATAACTTTGATCGAAAATTTCATGACTATGTTAAAAAATATTCCAAAACTTTCAAGTTGGTTTGTAGAACTGCAAAAACTTTACACATTAATAGAAAAATTAAAAATTCAAATAATAGAATGAAAACAGTTTGGCAAATAATAAACCGCGAAACTGGCAAAGTTATACCAAGGGACAGTGATTTCTGCCTAAAGATAGGTGATGATGTTGTTAAATCCAACGCTGATGTTGCTCGAGCTTTTGAAACATTCTTCACCAATGTACCCGTACTCACAACGGACAGTCTAAATTCATCTCCATTTGAAGCAGAGACTTTATTAAAAAATAACACTAGCGTCAGTAATGTATATTTAAAATTTCACCATGTATATCCCCAGGACATTGTCAAAACGTTTAAATTACTTAACTTAAAAAATACGGAAGACCTGTGGGGTATATCAGTCAAAGTCATTGGTTCAGTAATTCTAGTTATAGCCCCACATTTAGCTTATTTAATCAATAAATGTGTTGACGATGGGGATTTTCCAGACCTCATGAAACACAGTAAACTTATACCGCTGTTCAAATCGGGAGATAAGGGCGATCCTTCAAATTTCAGACCAATATCTGTTCTTCCAACACTAAGTAAAATATTTGAAAAGATCATACTCAATCAAATGCTCTCACACTTCAACCGTACAAAACAACTCCACGCTAAACAATATGGTTTCACTAGGGGTAAATCGACTACGGATGCAGGTATTTCCCTTGTATCTCATATTTATTCTGCATGGGAGGCCGCACAGGATGCTATCGGAGTTTTTTGCGACCTGTCGAAGGCGTTTGATTGTGTTGATCATAATACGCTATTAATTAAATTAAATCATTACGGAGTTAGAAATAAAGCGTTGGATCTACTAAGATCATACCTAAGCAATAGAATTCAAAAGGCAGAAGTTAACGGCGTAAAATCTGATGGATCGGGTGTTAAAATTGGCGTTCCACAAGGTTCCATATTAGGCCCTTTCTTATTCCTGGTATATATTAATGATCTGCCTTTCATGGTGGAGAAATTAACTGACATAGTGTTGTTTGCTGATGATACTTCAATGGTCTTCAAAATTGAAAGACAAAAAGGAGATTTTGATGATGTTAATGGTGTATTGTCTTTAACCTTGAATTGGTTCACAGTTAATAATTTATTGTTAAACGCTGGTAAAACCAAGTGTATCAAATTCTCACTTCCAAATGTCAGGCAAGTTGAGACCAGTTTGGTGTTAGACAACAGCACGTTAGAATTGGTAAATGATACGAAGTTTCTTGGAATAACCATTGATAGTAAATTGCAGTGGGGACCCCACATAGATAAATTGGCTGGTAAATTAAGTTCTGCGGCTTACGCTGTTAGGAACATCAGACAAAGCACGGATGTGGCTACATCTAGGCTAGTATATTTTAGTTACTTTCATAGTGTGATGTCCTATGGTATCTTGTTGTGGGGGAAAGCAGCGGATATTCAAACTATTTTTATTTTACAGAAAAGAGCTATTCGAGCAATTTATAATTTAAAACGAACAGACTCCTTAAGAGAGCTTTTTAAAGAAATTGACATACTAACAGTAGCTAGTCAATTTATTTTCGAAAATATAATGTATGTACGCAAGAACCTTACAACATTTTCCAAACTTAGCGACAGCTGTAATGTTAACCTAAGAAATAATCACAGACTATGTGCGCCCCGTTTTAGACTCGCGAAGGTTAGCAATTCTTTCAAGGGTCAGTGCATTCTCTACTACAATAAGATACCTCTGGAGATTTTGAAATTGCCATTTGAGCAATTTAAAAAGCATGTTAAAGCGACTTTGTCGAAAAAGGGATATTACAATGTTCAAGATTACTTAAATGACAGGACTGTATGGGGTTAATCTGGCTCAACACAGACCTTGCTGTTAATAATTTTGTAATTATTTATTCCTGCTTATTAATCATAACAATTAAATTTTTCATATTTGTATTAGTTAAGCACAACCAATTTTTAAAAGAGATCTAAAAATAAATCTGTGGGAGTTTCTACGCCCTTCTTCTCCCACAGTGGTCCAATGTAGAGAAGAGGCAAAAAATGACGTTTGCTAAGTATATGTAAATATCTACAGTAATAAAGTACTTTGACTATTGACTATTGACTATTGACAATGCCTCTAGTACTCTAGGTATTGGTTGGTCTTCTCATACCGACCATATTCACTTCCCTCTCGTCTATTCACCTGACACGATCTTCACTAAACGAAGTATTTTGTCAGCAACCTTCAAAATCTTTGATCCCCTAGGATTATTGTCCTTGTGCACTATTAGCGCAAAAATATTACTCCAGAAACTTTGGGCCGAAAAAATAGATTGGGATGAACCCGTTCCCGACTCTATCCAAGTTGTTTGGGAAAAATTCAGTCGACAACTTAGCACTCTATCGTCTCTACTAATCCCAAGACAGGTTCTAGCCAACAATTCATATAAAGTCGAACTTCATTGTTTTTGTGATGCGTCGCAGCTAGCCTACGGAAGCTGTATCTACCTCAGGTCTCTAGATGTTGATGGCAACGTGCATGTCAACTTGCTGTGTGCCAAGGCCCGTGTAGCTCCCATAAAAGCTTGCACTATCCCGCGCTTAGAGCTCTGCGGTGCTCTACTGGGTGCTGAATTGGCTTCCGCTGTCAAGAAGGCTCTAAGACTAAAAATAAAGCGCTGCGTCTTCTGGACGGATTCTAGTGTTGTGCTAGGTTGGCTAAACTCGCCTAACAAAACTAAAACCTTTGTAGCAAACCGAATAGCAGCTATAGGTGAACTCTCCGACCTCAAAGCTTGGCGCCATGTACCCACTAATGGGAATCCCGCAGACCTCGCTTCTCGAGGTGTAGAACCCCAAGAGGTCAAGGGGGACCCCTCTTCGTCCGGTCGGTACCGAAACCGGACGAAGAGGGGTCACTCGGCTTTTGCTTGCCACGAAACATACATTGACGGTTCCGTCAGAGCGTGTGAAACGCCAATAAATGACAGCAGCATATGCTTTACTACTCGAATCACAAAAGACGTGCAATTCGGTGTTCACAATAATTATAGGGTCTCTTACCCCATACTTTGCGTCGTCATAACAACGCGTCCATACTCCCGCATCATCATAGTGTCGTGGTATGCGCAGCGATGCTAGAAGCTTAAGCTCGTAGAGCCACCTTACCCAGCTCGCATGCTTCTCCGGGCGGATTCGATCGTTCCAGTTCACGCCACTACGATGAACATTCTGGAATATTATTTTACTCTTTATAATAAAAGGCGATAAAAAACCATGAATGTCATAAATCGACATAATAAGACTCAACATTTTTGCCTTAGTAGGCGCCTCAGTTCCATTTAATATCTCCTCTGGCACCCGATGAAAAGATATTTTAAATCCAAACGTATCATCAGAAGGATGAAACATTAATCCTAAGGTGCGCTCCGTAGTATTCAAGGCCCCGTCCTTGAACTGAACAGCTGTTTGCGCGAGCGCCTCGGTAGGTATATTCTTCAGTACCTCCGTGCTATTACTAGACCAACCTCGTATCTCAAATCCACCGCTTTTGTGAATTTCGGTTATTTGTTTGATCAACTTGATTGCATTCTCCGGGGTGCTAGTTGAATATAGGCAATCATCCATATAATGACTTTTTACGATTACTTGTACAGCTTCGGGATACAAATCATCATGCCTCAATGCGTTTTTATTCTTTATATATTGCGCAATGAATGGAGAACATGTTCCGCCAAACACTAAACTTTGCATAAGACATGTTTTTAGAGGTTCGTTAGGCGATTCCTGCCATAAAAAACGAAGTACATGTTGATCTTGCGGCCTTATTTTCACCCTTAAAAACATGTCCTTAATATCACCTATTATGACAACCTTGTTCTCGCGAAATCTGAACATTATTCCCATAAGCGAGTTATATAAGTCCGGACCGGTAAGTAAATAACTATTCAGACAGGTTCCGTTTACTTTTGCGGCACAATCAAATACTAGTCTTAGCTTACCAGGTTTGTTCGGGTTTTGTATTCCAAAGTGCGGCATATACCATATGTAGTCCGCTGAGAGTTCATTTTCCCGCAGTTCACGTGCATAGCCGGCAGTAAACAGTTTGTTTACTTCATTTCGGTAACGATCTGCGTACGCGTCGTCTTTAACAAATTTGCGCATCAAAGACTGTAGTCGCGTAAAAGCAGCCTCGCGTGTGTCCGGCATGGTGAATACGTCCTTCTTGAACGGCAGGCCAACCTCCCATTGATTACTGATAAGCCGGGCTGTATAGTCTAAAATTTGCAATGCCCTGACATGATCACTATTTTCACGCCGTAGGGTTGAAATTCCTATAGAATCTAAGGAAAAAGAATGTTTAATTAAATCATTTAACTCGCTAATATTTTCGTCATCTGTGTGACTAAGATGAAACATACCGGCAGCGTTGGAGTGAGTGCGACCGCAGTAATCGTGAATAGACCAACCTAACTTGCACCGAGAAGCATAGGGCTCGTATTTATTACCATGAATTATTTCAACCGGAGCAATTAAGAAATAATTATCTTCCCCAATAAGAATGCGCGGAATTACACAACTTTTACACACAAAATCTTTGACATGAGATAAATGTTGACAATTTAAACTGCTAATTACAGATAAGTTTTGTGCTGGTAAATTTAACTTAGACACTTTACGCAATTTAATATCATAACTATTGTTATTGTGTTGTCCACTTATCTGAGCGGTGACGGTCGGCGCGTCCGATTGGTACACTTCGAGTCCAAATGCATCGATGAACTTTATAGGGCTAGATTGTTCGCACTTAAGACCTAACTCGGTTGCTAGGTCAGAGTCTATAATGGACACTGAAGCTGCATCGTCTAAAAGGGCGTAAGTACTCACAACACCTTTAGGTCCACGTAACTGCACTGACATTACTTTTAAGATGACATGGTCCTTGGAAGAATTTTTGTCACAATCCGATGCAACGTGTGCCACGGTGTCGGGAACCGGGGGCGCCGGCGGCGCCGGGGCCTGCGGCTGAGCCACCGTGGGGGCCGGCTCGGGCGGCGAGTCGGTAACCGTGACAGCTGATTGTGATTCCGTATTAGGTTTCGTCCAGTGTAGCATTTTGTGGTGCGCTAGTCCACATCCATCTACATTGCACACAGGTGCGGGGCATGCATTTCTATCGTGCCGCGACGTCAGACAACAATAACACAGTCCTTGTGATTTTATAAACCTCCATTTGTCACGACGCATATCACGTTTGAAGATACGGCATTCGGGCAGCGTGTGAGGTCCTTTAGAACAAAACTTGCATACCTTATTGTCCTCGACAACACTTGTGGTAAATATAGGTCGATTAGGCCGGAATCTGTTATCAGTTGCATGTTTTGCTGATATTTTTGTTTCACTCGGTTTATGTTGTTGTTCTCGTACCTGTGTCATTCCAACTAATGATAACATTTGTGCTTCCTGTTTGAGAAATCCTGCGATCAAGTCAACTTTGGCTGATCTTCGGCTAATCTATTATATGCGAAATCGGTCCACTTCCCAATTAGAGTGCTCGGTAGCTTACTCAAAACAGCTGACGCGAGCTCGGGGCTGCGTAGGTAATCCTGCTGATTTAGGGCACCTATTGTTGCTACGCAGTTGTTTACCTTGATTGAAAAATCAATTAAGTCATTCTGGTACGACGTGGGTAGCGAAGGTAACTTCTTCAGTTGCGTCGTAAGGTTCATAATGATTACGTCAGATCGGCCAAACCTTAATTCAAGGGCCTCCATTACCGCTGCGGGCGGGGTGTTACCAATCAGTAGGGCGGTAACCGTGTCCTTCGCGTCGCCTCGCAGTGCTTTGCGTAATCTTTCTAGATTTTCAGAATCACTGAATTCGCACACTTTAGTAGATTCAGTATATGTCCTCTTAAAGTGTAACCATTCAACACAGTCACCGCTGAAAATTGGTAATTCACGCGGAGTAGACAGGCGACTGAGCAAACGGTCGTCAGGCTGTGCTGACGAGGTCGTCATGATGTCCTTCAAGGTCAGGGCTAGTTGCTGGATGCTATCACGAGGCAGTTCAGGGTGCTGGGTTACGTTGACGGACGCACTATTGACAAGCGGCAATGCTTGAAGCTGCGGCTGATATGGTGCTTGCGGCTGTGGTATGTAAGTTGTCTCATCGTGACCTTTGTCCAACCATTGTTCAACGCTCGATCGAGCTCTGTTGCTAAGCGCGCCTCTAGCTTGACTGCTGCGCTCGCTTTGCCACTCCTCGACGTCAACTTGGGCTAGATCAGCTTCCAGCTTTTTATCAATTAGCTCCAGCTCAATCTGTGCCTTAGCTTGAGCGGCTTCAAATTCCAATTGCTTACGTCTAGCAATGGATGATGACGTAGACCGCTTCGACTTGCCTGACACAATTGATCCACGTATAGATCTTTTCGGTATTTCCATTTTCCCTGTATCCAACTCCTTCGGCTGTGCATCACTATCGGTGCCGAGGTTTGGCATTTTAACTATAGGTTCCGCGGGTGCGTTGCTAGAAGTGCTCGCCATTTGCAATTGCGTGCGCTCGAATTCTCGGTGTTGTTTACGAGTTTTAGGCTGCTTCGGAGTTCTATACATCACTTCCAGTAAAGATCCGGTTCGAAGACCACTTATTGTAGGTGACGGAACAAGGAAAACACGTAATTTCGATTTGTACAATGGCCAAAACTATGGTGCGAGCGAGTAGCCAACGACGTGGCGAATATGAGATTTGGAAAATCACTGTCAATCTAACGGTTTGTATACGTGCGTACTGCGCAAGACTTGGGCTCGCTCCCCACCAACGTTTTTATTAGCTTTAATATCTATATGTTGCACGAGATGGCGTTACAAGTACTAAAAATAAAACTAACTAAGTAAAAACTAGCCTACACATTTTAATCTAAATATTTGCGTCGCCTACAGCTTTCGATATTGAGCGGGCTCTTTCATCTAGAACGAGAATGCATGATTGCGCGGACAAAATGAGGGGAAATTGTCAACAAATTTTACTGTATTTTCGGCAAGAAATTACAAAAGGTAAGTAATTCGTTTTAACACCGAGTGGGGCAAGTGTTTACTGGAGTGATGCAACACAGGTTAAGGGGTGTTGAAGAATGTCGAGCTATAATGTCGTTCTCCTCCTCAAAATATATAAAGTATTTAGTCCGGTTTCCGACGTATTCCTTTAAAAACTGCTTTACTAAGTCAGGTCGGTTTGTGGGTAGGTGTACTTCTAAAATACCCTGTTTTGTTTTCGAATTATCCTTTACTGCCAATTTGTCAAGTTGCCATGTGTAAACCAATATTTGATTTGGTTTTGTATCTATTGCTTCGTGTAAAATGGGTATTCCTTCTGATTCAGTGTCTTGTGCAAAGTGTACAGTGTCTGTGTCCATTGATTTTTCAGATGTAGTTATTGTTGAACTGGGCTGGATGGATTGGATGGGCTGGCTATTGAGTAAGGGGGACTCGTTTTATTTGATTGAGTTCTTTCTGAGTCTGTGTCCGGGTTAGTGATAATTGGTAAAGGTTCCTTTTTCTTTTCTAATAATGCACACTCGTGCTCTATTTCCTTGATTATTTTTTGAATTTTCTTTTGTTCTTCAGGATCAACATTTACTTGTACAGAAACGTGGTTCGTTTTGTATAGTGCGTTTAAACGTATGCGGGATAGTGCGTCTGCATTACAATTTAGTCTTCCTTATAAACTGGGTCAAAGTCATATTCGGCCAATCTTAAACGCCATCGTGTCGGTCTACTATTTGTGTCAGTTAAAGATTTCAGCCACTGAAGGGGTTTATGGTCCGTCACTACTAAAAACTTCTGACCGTATAAGTACGCTCGGAAATGTTTAATGGCCCGAACTATAGCAAGTAATTCCTTCTCTGTTGTACTGTATCTAGTTTCAGCGGGATTCAGTGTTCTGTTAGCATATGCTACTGGTCTGTCACTTCCAACTGTTCCTTGTGATAGAACAGCTCCAAGTGCAAAATCAGAAGCATCTGTCGACAAATGAATGGTTTGTTCATGTCAGGGTACTGAAGTATTGGGGCGTTTACAAGGAGTTCTTTGCATTTTTCAAAAGCGGCTATGTATTTTTCATCATTGTTGGGCATTGCACTTTTCTTCCTAAGTCGTACTGTCATGGGTTGCGTGACTTTTGCAAAATCCTTTATGAATTTACGGTAGTAGCCAATGAGTCCTAAGAAGCTTTTAATTTCGGTTGATGTTTGGGGCAAAGGAAAGTTTAGAAAGGCCTTTATCTTGTCATTTGAATTTAGGCCTTCACTCGTAACTGTGTGACCTAGGTACTGTACCTATTTTCTCAAAAACTCTGATTTGTCTAGTTGTATCTTTAAGTTTGTTTTGCGTAATCTGTCAAAAATGAGTCTAAGTTTGGCTATGTGGTCCTGTAAACTGGCTGAATATACTATAATGTCATCCAAATACACTAAACAATGTATCCCTTGTAGTCTTCTTAATACATTGTCCATGGTCCTTTGGAATATAGCAGGTTCTGTCTTTAGACCAAATGGCATTCTTGAAAATTCGAAATGTGTTTGGTCACCATCTTGTGTTGTGACGGCTGTTTTGGGTTCGACACGTTCAGCTACTTCTATTTGATGGTAGCCGCTAGCTAAATCTAAAGTAGCAAAGTAGCAGCTTCTCCCTAATTGGTCAAAGAGATCTATGATGTTGGGAAGTGGATATCTTTCGTCGGTATTAATCTCATTTAGTTCCCTTAAATCAATTACCAGTCTTTACTTCTTTTCGTTTGATGCGTCCGGCTTCTTTGGAACTAAATGCACTGGGACACTCCAGGGTGAGAATGATTCTTTAATGATGTCGTTGTTTAACATTTTGTCTACCTGTTTATTGATTTCTTCGTTTACTACCGGTGGTTGTCTTTAGGGTCTGATGTAAATGGGATCTTCATTCCGGGTTCTAATGTGATGTTTCACTTCATAAGTGAAAGTCAATGGTAGTTCTTCTGTATAAAATATGTCTCTATATTCATGACAAAGTTTGGTAATTTTGTTTTTTTCTTCAGTGTTCATGTGTTCTAGTCTGAGTTTTTGTATATTTTCCGTTACTATTTGGTCTATTTCGGTGTTGTCTTTAGTTTAATTATTTGTTACTCTATTTTCATTGTATTTGGTTACTTTGAAAGGTCTAGTTATCGTCAGATCCTTTGCACTGTCCAAAATGTTCTGTATTATTATACATAGTCGTTGCGTAACCATCCTCATATTTAACAATATCGCTGGGCATCCTAACACCATTGGTAAATGCTACGAAGTTCATTATTGCGTCTTCGTCCTTAAGGTCAGTCGGTAATTTTACTGTTTTCTCACACCTAGGTGGTATCAAAATTTTATCTGTTGAGTTATATGTCATAGGTATGACTGCAGATTTTGTATAGATCATACCATTCTTCATGTCTATTTTTGCATCAAGTTGTTGTAAGAGGTCACTACCAATAAGTCCGTCATATCGTCCATCTACATCATACACGTAAAATTTTTGTTTGATTCTTGGCTGTTAAATGTCGGGAAAAGATTTATGTGTATTGTCTTTTTATGTGAGCTTGAGGCGTGCGTACTTATAACTTCAAATGGTTCAAGTTGAATATATTGTTGGAAATACTCATGTGCTTTAGTTGGGCTAATAAATGATCTAGCACTACCTGTATCGATCATGAACCTCGAGTTTATTTCAGGAATGTGTATGTATGGTAGTCTTAGTTGTGGGCTACAATTTATTGTCACTATCTCTGGTTGTTGTGGTGTGTAGCTATGTGAAAATTTTCCACAGTTTAGATGTTTGTCTCTACTTCTTGTTCTTGTACCTGGCAATCTTCATTATTAATAGTATATTCGTTACAGTCCTGGTTGTCATTTTCATAATATGGTTCATTTTCAGCTTCAGCTTCATTGATATTGTATTCATTAAGGCGGAACCCTGGTTTTAAGGGAGGTGCCGTCCTCATTCTAACGTCTGTCGATTTATGTGGCAAGTTCGGTCTGAATCCTGTAGGTTGGGGCTGGCCAAAGCCAGATGGTTTATGACCGAATTGGAATGAGGGTTTATATCCTGATTGCTGTGGAAGGTTTGGTCTGTAACCAAACTGTTGTTGGGGTAAGTTTGGTCTGTAGCCAAACTGTTGTTGGGGTAAGTTTGGTTTGTAGCCAAACTGTTGTTGGGGTAAGTTTGGTCTATAGCCAAACCGTTGTTGGGGTAAGTTTGGTCGGTAGCCAAACTGTTGTTGGGGTAGATTTGCTCTGTAGCCAAACTGTTGTTGACTCACGGGAGGCTTAACGCCAAATTGTTGCGGAGGCTGTGATACCGTAGGCTTAACGCCGAATTGTTGTAGAGATGTGGGTGTATTTTGTTGCTGAAACGGTTTGTTACCCAAACCATACATTTTATTTCTTGCTCTGCATTGGAATAAGAAATTTACCTCCTCTAGTACTGTACTGAGTGCATTTTCAAGTGTGTCGGCTCCCTTCAGTCATACTATTCTCAACATGTCTTGCGGTAGATTATATAAGAACACGTCTTTCGATGTATTGCTATAAATCGTGATTTTACTTTGTCTTAGCGCATCGTCCTGGATTCTATTTACTTTTGCGATTAACGTGGATCTAATGTGTTGGATACTATTGCAGAAATCTAGATATGATTCACCAGAGTTTATCTTTAGGGTCTCTAATTTAATGGCAATGCATTCTTCAGAACGCGCATCTCCGAAATGTTGTTCTAACGCTAACTTTAATGCATTCCAGGTGTTTAAGTCTTGGCGCTCACTTTTCAAAGTGGCGGCCTTTCCAGTTAATTTTGATGTTATTATTTGAAATATGTACATATCCTGAGCCTGATTGCCTTCGACACGGCACATAGAGATGACATATTCACATTTTCGCATGAAAAGATTTAACAAATGTTCATTACCATCGAATTTCGGGATGACATTTGCTATTTCTTTTGGTATTTGCACTAGATTTTCCATTGTTATTTATTTTACAACGATATTTAATTTAATTTAATACTATAACCACTTATTACTATTTTATTTGTAAAACACTTATTTCACTATTGGAATAGGCAGCAATAACTGACAGCGATGTTTTGTCTGTCTGTTAGCACTGTCCCTCCTTAATACTACTTAAAGGTACTATCGAACCAACTGAATCATGACCCTTTTGCCTGATAATTCGTTTGAAACTTTCAAACTTGTAAGATCTATCAAAATGTCAGTGTCTAATCAAATGATAACAAGTTCGTTACCAAGGAAATAAACCTTCAAGCGAATTTCGACCTACTTGCATTTAAGGGGTTTAGCAAAATAAGCTTATGGTGGGTCATGATTCAGATGGTTCGATAGTACTTGTTGAAAAGAACGTGAAAATTGCGCCGGCGATGCTGTCCAGACACAATCCTGCACTGTCCCTTACTATCTTTAATGGTTGAATAGGAAGCGAAAACTGCGGTGGCGATGCGTATCCACAGTACACAATTTTGCGCAATCCTTCACTATAAAATATGTGGAATGGGAGAGGAGAATTGGAAAGCGATTTCGTCACGATGCGATGTACTCACACTTCTGCCATCCCTCTTTGAGTGATTGTGAGGTTCCGTCGTCCACTGCCTTGACTCTATCAAATTTATTTGGTTCGAGGATTCCCGTCGTAACGCGTGAAAATGTCCGTTGGTTTTTAGTTTCCCCAACGCGGAAATCCTACCGGCTGCGCCAGATAAGTTTTAGCGCACGTAAACGACGTTTTAAAAAATAAAGATTTAATTGAGATAAGATTGATTACAATGTCTTACTGCCAGTTTCCTGGGCGCTGATTAAGTTAACAAATTGGTTAAACTGATTTGTGCCAATCACGTGCCGCTAATATTGAAAATAGCGGCACGTGATTGGCTGAAATCACGCAGGCAGGAAACCGGCCGTTAGAGCTCTAAATACGACGATTTTACTTAATTACTGCCTCAAGACTGAGGGCAGAAAGCAGAGAGGTCTCCCGGCTCACGCTTTGTCAGCTCCTCATCATATCGCACTTCCAGGGCTCAGCCAATCATGGCGTCATCGGTATGTGAAGAACCGTGAGACTTAACTAGGTATCAAAGAAAAATTGCGAAGGACAGCGACGGGGAGGAGGGCGCATTGTATTTTCAAGCGATGCGATGACTTTGAAATCAGTTTGCTTTCTCTACCCGATGCCCCTCTCGTCTCCGCCACCGCATTTCACGCCTATTCTATGATGGTCATAGTCACTGGGTGTAATTATCTTAGTTGTTTACTAATATTTTTAAGTATTAAAACGTGCAAATTAAAACATATTTATATCATTATATCAACATTCCCATTACTTTATTTATAAAAAACTACACAGTTGTAAAGTATGTAAGGTTATCTAAAAACTACTATAAGTTTCATTCGTGTTTGCTGAATTTCCTATAGCGGGTCAGAAAGGTCGCAATGTCTTTTGCTGCGTCCAATTCACAAATGCTTGAAAAATGTATTTTTTAATTTGATTAATCGATATTTTTAATCAAAACACCTCACTAACAGGCTAAGGCTGACACCCGTTAAGCACCATGTTATCTTTTTCATACTGTATCTTTGAGTAATAATGTTTATTACTTACTCAAAGTACTGTATCTGTCTATTCTCTATTACATCATAGACTCTTCCCGTCACTCAGTTCACGTCTACATCCATAGTTACAATAAAGGACTAACCTAAGGTTTTATAAGGTGATGTGACGTCACCTCATGCCTAGACAATACATATGCATTATATGTAGGTACACTACTTACTGAATATTGTTTGTATAGTGACTACTGCACTCTTTATAAGCTGCTAGGCTCCAAATTCGCGTCGCAAGATCAGTATGTCATAAGTATGTATTTTGCAATTGCAATTGCAATTTTTTTGTGATTCCAAATCTGATTTATCGTTTATGCCGACAGAGTGGCAACCGACGGGCGACGTAATAAAAGGCTTGTCACTGCATGCTCAGTTAATGTCGTGTCTCTTGATTGGAATACAATCCTAGCTTATATACTTGGTTGGTACATGTTATTAATGACGTGCATAAAACATAGTACTTGATGAGATATTTCCGCATATCTGTGGCGGGCGTACGGGCCGGCACAGATACTCCCCCTTTTACAAAAATTTAAACATTGGACTATAAAATACAAAACATAACAAAAAATAAAATATTTTACGAGACATGTTACAAATTGATATATGCTGCGAGTTCAATCTTGATTTTTGCGAGTTCAGCAATTGCATGTTGTGATTCGTAGACAATGACTGCC
Organism: Argyresthia goedartella; assembly: GCA_949825045.1. NCBI lineage: Eukaryota > Metazoa > Arthropoda > Insecta > Lepidoptera > Argyresthiidae > Argyresthia > Argyresthia goedartella. The sequence goes on along the minus strand of OX463812.1, from coordinate 23,362,067 downwards.
CATTTGCTTACTCTTGAAATCACGTTTCTTGCGTGCAAGGTCAGGAATGTAGTTATCAGCTGTCTTGAGTTTGCGCTCCTCAGTCGAAGATTTATGTCCAAAGTTGTTCTTATTGGGGTTTGGTGCTATTTTGTTCTGCATTGATCTTGTCTGCGAGCTCAATTGCGTGGTGTTTGCTCCATCTTCTGCTACTCATATGGGGTTGATGTTGCACGTGACGTTGTATGATATTCTCAATGTCGTCTCTTTTTTCATAGACTGGGGTGCAGAGTCAGAGGTCATGGATAGGCCTATCCATGTACTAGTCACTGTACTCTGTCATGACGAAGTGCTCGATGAGAAGACTGATGATGATGATGATGATTGCTTCTGGCTGTGGAACGTTTGTCTGTTCCGGAACGATGGAACAAAGCGTTGCTTGTTCTTTACGCTTCTCTATTCTTGGCTATATCGCTGTAATTTTTGATATTATGTGGTGGGGTGTCTTCATAACTCGCTATCAACCGATCATTGACCTGCGGTCCACAGTTTAGGTTATGAGGTTGCTGGTGGGCTGCGTATTTTCCACTGCTGCTTCGTTGGCTTAGGATATGCGACCGAAGGCAGGAACTATTTCACCGATATCTCGGTAACTCGATGATGCAGTCTTCTTGGCGCCTAAGTCTCCATCGCGGAAACATTTTGAAAGGCGAATCCAGCTTATTTCTTCACTTCGATGAAGATTTTACCGAAGGTTGCCCGATGTTCAATGTCGGGGTCACCACTTTGCCGACTGTGTGGCGACCGACGGGAGACGTAATAAAAGGCTTGTCACTGCATGCTCAGTTAATGTCGTGTCTCTTGATTGGAATACAATCCTAGCTTATAACTTGGTTGGTACATGTTATAATAATTTATTATTTTTTTAATATTTTATTTAGGATTAAAATTATTTAAAAACTAATAAAATTTATTTTATTTTTTGTATAACCGCAACTTATTAATGACGTGCATAAAACATAGTACGTGATGAGATATTTCCGCATATCTGTGGCGGGCGTACGGGCCAGCACATCGTTCTTTGTTGTTGTTCTACGTTCGCGTCGACACGATGTACCCCCCCGCTAACAGTGCGCGGCGCTTCCCTTACCCGCCCCGCACCGCGAACCTTGTTACTTGGGTCATCAGATAAATAATAAATACATAATAGAGGACAATCTTGCACTACGACTGGGTCCATAGTAAGCTCAATTAGGCTTGTTTTATGGGTACTAGGCGACGATATATTTTTTACATCTGTAAATACACTGAGATCATCCAAAAATAAGAAACAAATATTCATGCTCATAATACAAATATTTGCCTTTACCGGGATCCGAACCCGGGACTGTCAGCTTCTTAGGCAGGGTCACTACGCGCTGGGCTAAAACGGTCGTCAACCAATATAGATTACATTATATCTTTATATATTAATGATAATAGGCACGTATTACGAACAAGGCGGTTATCACATAATTAATTAGCATTCAAGGTGGCCAAAAAGATCGTAACTCGTATTTCTTATAACTGGGGTAAGAATGTGTAACGATCTATTTTGCCTTTTTGGCTGCTACTAACTAAATGACTCTGACTGTACTATGCTATAATATGCGTTTGGAATAAGATTAGGACTGTTAAAACGATATTGTGCTTGCTCTATCTCTAGTTGATTTCGAAACTGAAATTCATTTTTGCTATAACAAATTCGATGGCCACTAATAAAGTCAGTTTTTTTCAAAATATTACAATAAAAACACTTGTTTCTTTATTTTAGGTTCGTAACCATACAATCACCTAACTGGATGCCAAATTTCAACTTGCTAGGTCATCTGGAAGTGGGTTAGCTTTTTGATGTTAGGTCACTCAGTCACTGAGAAAAGTCCCGATTTTTCTATGTTTATATCTTAATAACCACTTGAACAATATTCAAGAAATTTAGGGTTCTAGTTAGCCTTAAGGGTCTTAATGAATGAACGAATTTCATATGTTTATGTTTAATAGATTTTGAGTTACGTAGGTGTCAAAAGTGGCTCTAAATTGTTCGTGTAATAACTATAAATAACACACGGCCCCGCTTCGTCACCAGTTCTTTTCTTTTGAACATGCCTTTGACACGCTGCTGCGTGTCTAGATATTATGAACAACTTTCCCGAAGAAAGATATAGTCGCAAATGAAAAAAATGTTTGGTCCCTCGGTACATTGACCCGATTAGCTGATTACATGTTTTTGTGGGAGAACCAAAAATTTTTACCGTTTGCGACCGTTTATATTTCTTGGGGAAAGCTGGTCTGTGGGAAAAAAACCTCATAATGATGGGTATATTCATTCCCCAAAATATGGCCAGCTAATTCATTGTAACCCTGTATGTATTAATAAATTTCCCAGTCCACAATATCACTACCAACATTTAAAACGCCATTTCTAAGTTGTCTTCTTTTTAATCCTCTGTTAGAAAACCCCTCATTTCAATAACTGCAATAACACCACTGATACATATTAATAACGACATTGAATCATTACGTAGATCTTTGAAAACATAGTTGTAAGGACCCACAACATAAGTTAACGAAGTTGACTTCACCTTCAGTGGTTCGTCTCCCTCCCATTCGACCTTGACGTTTTGAATGAACCTATAGAGAAACGTCTCCATCTCCAAATCAGCAATCCTTTTACCGATGCACTGGCGGACACCGAAACCGAACGGCATCATGGCAAATGGATGAGCATTGCCGTGGTAAAGAGGATCATCTTTCGGCATCAGCCACCTTTCTGGAAGGAACTCTTTCGGACGAGGAAATTGTTTTTCCATTGATGCCATTAACTGATGTGCGAATATTATGTCTGCAGACAGCAAAGCAAAAGTAGGATTGTAACAGCCACCTTTCCGGGATAAACATTCTACATTTTGGTGTGAGAACACTATGTCTGTCTGTAATACAAAATTTGGTAGTAGTTTATGTGACCGATACATAATGGGAGGGCATTAAAACGCGAGAGTGGGTTTATGAAAAGAGCCGAAGGCGAGTTTCATAATAATATCACTCGAGAGTTTTATTGCCCTCCCATTATGTATTGTATTGTATTGTATTGTATTGTATTGTATGTATTGTACAGCACAGTACTGTACAACTTTACTGTTTTCGGCTGCAGCATAACCGGGTTGACAGAAGTTGTAGTGTTATGCTACTTACATGCTATTCTTGCTTTTCATGCTTTCATGTTTTTCAGCTGGATTCTTGCTGAGCTGCATCGCTGTATATTTGGTATCACCTTTATTTTCATAGGACCCTGTAACGTTTTAAACCATAAGAACACATTAACAAATCATTTTCGCTTTGTATTTTCACACTATCAGCTCTTGTAAATCGATAGGGAAGGGGTTTACCTTTGGTGACCCTGTTTTTGGCTTTCTCCGAAACTCTGCAATCTCGGGCTTCGTGCGCGCTGGTGCGCTACTTTTTTATATTCATTGTTACTTCATTTACTTCATGGTTTTATTGTTGTTTATCGTATTACGAGCCTGAAACTAAACTTTGACATTGGTTGACGTCTTTGTTTATCTGATTGTCATGGCAATGCCCATTCAAACTCGTTAGCGGTCTGATATGTTTGCTTCAATACTTTTACAAAAATACTTTTTCTCTCTTGGCCACTCACAAAAATTACGTTTAATTTAAATAATTTTTAGAACTCTCCAAGGGTATAAAAGCGGAACATTTCTGAAATTCTGGAGTCTCACGTCAGCTTCTGAACTAGAAGTACCACTTAAAGGCCTTATCCCGGGGTCGCACTACCCCGGGATCCTGCGAGCCTTCAAACTGAGGGAGTTCCTTCAAACAATCCTTCAAACAACGGGATCCTGCGAGCCTTCAAACTCCCTCAAACCTTATAACAATCCTTCAAACAACGGGATCCTGCGAGCCTTCAAACTCCCTCAAACCTTCAAACAATCCTTCAAACAACGGGATTCTGCGAGCCGTGCTTACGACGCGATCCTGCGAGCCGTCCCTACAAAGGGATCCTGTGGGCCGTAACTACAAATACGCCCGCTACCGTTCCTGCAACGGCGATTTCAACAACATCTACAACAATAAATACACCTGCATCCTGCTTCATCGGTCTCCTACTTCCTTCTTTCTATCCAGACATCTGTATTTTATAAAACCTGTTTCACCTCATTCATCTTCATCTTCCTTTCATTTTTTTTGAATTAATTCATTGTAAATAGCCCTAATAAATTGTCATTTCTAAATTTTATTCTGGTTGTTTTCTGTTAGGTTCTGGTTAGGTTCGTACCCTCACACGACAAAGTACGAAATGTTTTCCAATTTTCCCCGTGGCTGTATGGAAATAGGATTAGTTAGTGGCATAGGAATTCAAAAGTAAAAAAGGACTAACAGAACAACATTACTTAATATTTTTATAACGGTTGAATAAATAACAAGTACAAAAATTCTAATTCAATGCGAAATTATAAAAAATAAAGTTTTTTGATTTTAGCTCCCGAAGTGGAGGAGTTATTAATACAACCCAACTAATATATTCCAAAGTTGTGTGGCAAGATATCTAAATTAACCACGGTGGGGGACGGACAGAACGCTGGAGGAAGTTCTATGTCTGTGGTGGCTGATGCTTACTTTCGTGATTAACAAGCTAGTAAAGAAACCAACAGCATTAAAACTCATTATTTTGCCTAACTTGAGATTGACAAAATGCTGCTTTGGCCCCTTCGGCCGTCTATACAACCGGAGTTTCGGAACTGGTTCCGTACGAGGCTTTTAATTTACTTGTATGGATCTGGTTCCGATCGAGGCTTTTAATTTACTTGCATGGGATTGGTTCCGACCAAGGCATTTAATTTACTTTTATATATATGTAACTGCTGCATTTTTGGGTGAACGGGGTCCGTTCACCCAAAAATGCTTGAAATGACTGTCTATGGTATATTTTTTCCCCGGAGAAAAACTCTTTCACAATTTCCGTCAAATGATTTTATGTAAACTATAATATTGATATAAAGTGCAGTATATCAATGAATGGTTATTCCTATAAAAGTGTTTATTTTCGTTGTTTATAAATATAATAAGAGTGCTTTCTGCTCACTCATGTCTTTAAGATTTATTGAAATTATTTGAACGCGAAGAAGAGGTATTGCCATTTTATTTGAAGGTCTCAAATATCATTGCAAAAAGAAATACATAAATAGCAAAACAATATGGCTTTGTTCCAATTACAATTGTGGCTTCCATGGGACTATTAATTTGAACCACAAGAACGAAGTAGACCATGGTATAAATGAAACACATAATGTACCCATTATATGTTTTATAAAATACAGCCCAAACTAAAGTTCTAAAGGAACTTGATAAGCTAAAAGACCAAGCTGGTATTTTGATAACATCCAAAAACAATACGAAGAGATATTATACAATCTAGTGAACATTCCTACATTTCAAGTTTTGGTTTATTTTGTTACAGACGAGGTGCCAACTTTACCAATACGTCGATTGTGCACACCAAGTATGCCAGTGAAGTGGCATATTGCTATGGACAGAATGTCATCATGAAGTGGTTTGACTTATTCAGTAAGTGCTAGTCATACATAAAACAGCTTTAATTATCACAACATCACTTAGAATGTGCGAGTAAAAATGACATCTATCTTTTCAATTAGCTAGGTAGTTGCTATTATAACTATTCCGTTTTCCTTTGTACCACATGATTCTTCGATAACTATAAATTTCAAAATTTAAAGAATTCCCGACTCATTGCATTGCAAGGAACTACAGTAGAAAAGGCTGTCGTATATCTAGGCAGTAAATTATTTGCAAAAGATCAAGCATAGGTAGCTCTTAATCGCGTAAAAAAATTACAAGGTGTTGCAATTTGTGAACTAAATCAGAGAAAATTATTCAATAGTCCCCATGATAAATCGGCTTCGCCAGAATTACAAAGATTAAAATGTGGAAGTCAATCTGTGTCTCAAAATCCGTCCACCAAACAAATTGTGTGTCTGATATATTCATCATTATGATTGGTGGTCCCTATAATTCCGTACTTGTTCTTACTCTGTCACATCTTTGATCATGAAATAGCTCCTCAACTTATTCTTTCCATATTCTTAGACGATCTTCGTAGGAGACTGCTCAGTTGCAGATTATCAAGGTATGCATAACTTTATACCGACCACAAGGTACCTTTACCCTTTCAATCGAATAAAAGATGAAACTTTATTGTATTCCAGCTCTAGTAGTTCCGGGGACGAAAGTCAAGCAAAAGTTAACAAATCGGTTTTTGGCAAATATCTCGGTTCCTATAGTTTTAATGACGATATCATCTTTATTACAATTGCTGGGTACAAATTCTCAAATATTTTCTCAAAAGTCACAATAAATCAAGTGCCCGCGTCTCACGTTATTGAGGCCCATGGTAGAGTAGAGTCACTTTAAGTTGGCCCACCCGCAATGGTCGGCCGGCCGTTTGCTTTTCAAACAGCTAGGAATAGTGTATCGACTATTACATTTGCACGCAACCATAAACAAATGTTTCTATGCATTCTGACCTTACGAGTTAACAAATAATAAATTTAAATTTGTCACCCAGTCTCCCGACATGGGTAAACATCAAAATTTATGAACGGGTATGGCCCCCAAAAATATAATAAATTCTTTTCATAATTTACTTGTGACACATGATCTGGGTATGTTTTTTTCAATTGCTGACATGTTTTACTATCATCATTAATTTAAAAAAAACATTTTTTTTTCGGTCGGGAAAGTCATTATAGGGCCAATCCGACCAAGCACTGGGTTTTGGTTGATTATGATGATTAAAATTTTAAGTTCAAAATTACTCACCAGCAAAATATTTGTACGTTGAACATCATTAATTCAACACAAAATGTCTTGTTTTGAGAAGAATCCTATACTCGGCTCCCTTAACTGATTGGCTAACTACTGGGGATCCCATAATATACTATACTATGAGTACTATATTATATTCGGCCGTTTTCATTTATCAAAACTATTGAATTAAACAATTAAATAGGCATTAAAGTCGTATAATAATTTAATAAATAAAGAAAAATCCGATCTCAAGGGAATATATTGTTGAAAAAATAGTGTAAATTTTGAGACTGTGTTTAATAGAGAATATAATAAAACTAAGAATTCACCCACAAAAAGCGTACGTTGAGTTCTTTTGTATATAAATATTTACAGCTTCTTTTGTTCGATCTTAGTTAAAAAAACCTTCGAGTGAGAGTAAGACCCACAATTGTTAATTATTTGTTTAATTTTCTTATTTTAAATAAATTTAACGAATAAATTTAGTAACGGCGGAGTACTGAGCCGTAGTTAGCCATCACCAGTGGATTGACGGCCATGTACTAGTGCAAACAGTTATATTTTATAAAAACATGTGTTTTTATATTTTATTTATGTCCGAGAGGTTGGTTTACTGTAATAAATTTTTGGAAATTTCCGCTAAACGGCCGACTAATCGTTTTTTGACAAATATCTCGCTTACTCGTTCCGCGAGTTTATGCCCTATAATTGTCTTGAAGATATCATCATCATTTAAACCATATAAAGCGAGATATTTTCTAAAATCGTCTTTTGCTACCTTTGAGCTTGAATAACGTGAGACGCGGGCACGTGATTTATTGTGACTAAGATTTTTTTTTAATGGTATGGCCCAAAATTGATAAGAAGATGAGCCATCATCGTTGAAACCAAAGAAAGCGAAATATTTGCCAAAAGCAGTTTTGTTACCTTATAGCTTGAATAACGTGAGACGCGGACACGTGATTTATTTTTACTTTTGAGAAAATATTTAGAATGTTATGCCCGAAAATAGTTATGAAGATGCCATCATAATTGTCACCATAGGGAGGGAGATCTTTGCGAAAAGTAGATTTAAGGCGCTGGGTAACGTCAAATTCAACAACAAGCTCCCCAGTGCCATCAGGAATAGTCCATCACTAAACGTTTTTAAGATTTGCTACCTCTCTCTTCTATAGTATGTATACATATAATTTGTATGTGTATGCTATGTATGTATGTATGCATATCATTTGTATATGTATTTTGTGTAGTATTTATGTATATGATATTATATAAATTTTATGTAGTAGTAGTAATAGGTACTTACCTAGATACCTAGATACCTACTTATATTATTATTGTGTATGAATTATTTTGTTGTGCAAATAGGTTTAACTCTCTCTGTCCACTTGCCTTTTCTATCTGGGTCTGCTGGTAGAAATCTCTTCTATAGAGATAAGGGCGCCTCTTGTACGTATGTTTTTCTTTGTGTTCTCTCTGTATGTTTGTTTTTGTGCAATAAAGTATTCTTTCATTCATTCATCTAAAAATAATTGATCTGGTTTTTGCGCCAAAAAATAGGTCCTCAAAATACCTAAAATCTTTGTGTTTGAAGTTCAAAAGAAATGAGCAGTTTTGAAGAAATACAGCCATGTTGAAGCGTGAGCTGTTATGAACCTTATTTTAAAATGGCTGAACCAAACTTTCAATCACCACGAATCGAGTTGCTAATTTTACCGATAGGTCGCCGACGCGAGCTTTATTATGGCTTTTGGGACAATATCAAGTATGCCCAAGTAAAGAGCAAAAGCAAATTTCCAGCTTATGTGAGTTGAGAACACATTCCGAGGTGACCATGACACATGACCGTCTTGAGAACCATAATTTTCTTACATTACTGCATTATATCATGTTTAAAGTAAGTGTCACTTAGGACCAAAAAAGTGATCAAAAAGGTTTAATCATATTTTAAGCGGTTGCTATTTTAGCGCCGTAAACTTGGCCCTCTTATGGTATGAGAGGCCGTGTGGTCTGCGGAGTGTGTTCTCGCGCCGGGGTCGAGGACTTATGGTTGCCTCATGCCCGCGGCGTCAACTCGGGGGGTAACGTCCCCCCCGGTCTTGGGTGGCCCCTACTTGTCAGGGGCCTCGGTATGAGAGGCGTGGGGCGGGGGTAGCACGGGTACACATGGCATTGCCGCCACGGGGATATATCTCAAGATTAGTCAAATCTTCGTGTTATTTTTTAGGAAGCTGACTGATTGATTGGTCGATCGAGCGCACTAGGAGTGAGCGTTCTAAAGAAGCACCGATTAAAAGGACCGTTTTTCCTACCAACGACGTACCGACCTTTTTTTTCGATTTCAAAGTTGACAAAGTTGCTGGTGCGGCTACTTTCATATTCTATGCAGTGATTAGGTGCATTTATAACTTTGTATATGGTTTGTATCCTAAAAAAATATATAAATGCGCCTTATCACCTACATAGAGTTTGAAAGTAGCCGCACATATATCTTTGTAAACTACTTTTGCCAAATAAAGTCCAAGCTACCGATTTTTCACTAAAATTATATAACCTTTGTCACTCTAACGGTCTCTACAAATACAACCACACCTCATTTGTCATCTTATTATAGTTTACTATCTATGAATAAAAATAAATAAGATTTACAACTTTCTGGATAGCTACCCACCTACTCAGTATTTTTTTCTTATAGTAATAAATGTATATTGTTTTTATAGTATTTTTACACTCATTACGTCAAATATTTAAAAATCTCATACAAAAAATGCAAAATTTCAAAATTAACTACTTCCAAAGCAGCACCCAAAGGTACATAAACTATATGTCATCGTATTAAACATGCAATAGCTCATGTGAGCACCAGCTCATTATTTTTAATCATTACCGAAAAAATGTACTTTAAGTGTTTTCTCCGTTACAAAAATACAACAAAAAATCAAACCGCGGACCATGGGAGGGCCGAGTTTACGAAGATCATGCTGTAGGTTTGCCAACAAGGGCAACCGTCGGGAGACTTAATAAAAGACTATATACTAGTGTCTATATGATCGCATGCAATCCTAGCTAATATAATGTCGGACGTGATATTATAAAATTATACTTGCTGATGCTGCAGTACGTGATAATATACAAGATAACATTTAATTAGCTGACCATATTTTGGGTATTGATAGCACCGATCATTATGAACAACTTTCCCAAAGAAACATATGGTCGCAAATGAAAAATATTTTTCGTCCCTCAGTACATTGACCTTATCAGCTGATTACTAGTTACTATGGAAGACCCAACAATTTATTACGTTTACGACCATATTTTTCTTGGGGAAAGTTGTTCATAATAATGTATACTATCATTCCCCAAAATATGGTCAGCTAATTAAATGTCACCTTGTATTTCCGCAAACCGTTACGGACGTGAGGGCCGGCACATTAGGGATATCATACTTTACAACTTACACTAAGAAACAGACTTGATCAGAACAACTTTATTTTTGACTTCTCAAAAATAAAATAATGTTGCTCTGATTAAATCGGTTTCATAGTGAAAGTTGTTCAGGATAATATCCCTAACAACCTAAAATATAACTACACCTCTCGGTTTCACCTGTACATGCGAGGTCTATATTATTGGATACAGGGTAGTCTAATGTGTATTACTCCAGTAATGTAAAGATATCGTTAATACTATACTCAGGTAACATCGGCTCCACGTGCGGTTTCGTCACAGGCTTCAGTTTTGTATCCGTGCTGGAGTTCATATACTTCTTCACTGTCCGCCTGACTCGCGAGATTCGTTCCCGCCAACAGAAGATCCGCGCAGTGGAGCCAATCAGACTTGCGCCGGCGACGGTAGATACCACGCCCTCACCCGTGACTGTGAGTAAAGCTGCGGGTATGAAGCCTGTGACGCGATATCACCCGATTTACTGGGATGAGCTGGCTAGGTCGACGCGTGGGAACGTGACATTCAATTAGGACAGGACAGATGTAATTATTATTCTAGAGAATGTATGAAAACTTAACTCATACATATTAGCGAAATAAACAGTACCTAGTAACAGACAAATAAAACTTTGAAATTTAATTTCGGTATCTATTCCATCCATTGGTCAGTAAAATGCGTAAAATTTATTTATTAATTAGTCAAATCTTTGAATACATAGTTGTAAGGACCCAGAACGTAATTCAACGAAGATGACTTCACCTTCAGTGGTTTGTCACCCGCCCATTCGACCTTGAAGTTCTGAATGAACCTATAGAGAAACGTCTCCATCTCCAAATCAGCAATCCTTTTACCGATGCACTGGCGGACACCGAAACCGAACGGCATCATGGCAAATGGATGGGCATTGCCGTGGTAAAGAGGATCATCTTTCGGCACCAGCCATCTTTCTGGGAGGAACTCTTTCGAACGAGGATACTGTTCTTCCATTGATGCCATTAACTGATGTGAGAATATGATGTTTGTCTGCAAAGCAAAATTAGGATTGTAAATATTCTACTACACCTACTGCAGTGTAAAGTCTTCATCACAATGTAACACCCGATGTCATGTCATAGCGGAATAAAGATTTACTTACGTGTTTCGGTATATGGTAACCACACAGAATGTAATCTTTCGACGATTCTCGCAGGTTTCCAGGTACTACTGGTAGCATCCTTAATGATTCTTTAAGACAAGCCTTCAAGTAGCTTCTTATCTCATTGCCTGAGAGCACTTCTTCTCGCAACTTATCCTGTTTATCAGGATTAGTCGCCAGGAGGTAAAACGTAGCAAGCATGGTGTTTGCAGCCTGAATTAAAAAAAATGTACTTATTGATTAATTATCATCACGCTACTACCTACCTACCTACTGCATATCATTATAAGAAAACATATCGACATTTTCCTAAAAGACACTTAATCGGATCGTCGGAAAGGTCTACACAAGACAGTCGTGTAGTGCATAAGATGTGCGTGCTGCACATCCTTGTCCACCAAGTAAATACTTCACTTACAGTATCTACTCCAGCAAGCAACATATCTATCGCCATGATAACAGCGACATGCTCATTGATTTCCAAGAGTTTCTCCAGAACGCCTTTGTCGCCATCTGAAGACTTCGAAGCACTATTTTTCATTTTGATGTCCTTAATTGCTATGTTAATAAAATGTTTGCTTAAGCTGAAAAATAGAAAAACGTTTACCATTGTGAAACAAATTAGATTAGTCAGCGCAATGGCTCTAGAGTTATGATTGCAGATACGTACTCGATATGATGTTGATACAATTTCATGCCCTGTTTGAATGTCTTTGTCGAGTAATATCTCCAAATGCTTGGCTTGAAGTCTAGCTCATTTCCTATTTTAAATATATCGTGAACACACTGAATCAGCTGCTTTGCCGGAGCGTCATCAGGGAGATTATCCTCGAGACATCTGATGCGTCCTCCCAGTGCCACTACACTGATGGACTCCAACGCCCACTTATTTAATTCGTAGTCTAATTGATTACGGATCATATTTGCACTGTCACGAAGACTTTTCATCCTGAAAAAGTAAGTAAATGCTACTAAAGAAATCTTTCCTTAACATACAGAATATAATAGATGTTATAATATAGGTAGTATTTAGTATATTATTATAGTTATTATATAATTTATATTATTTTAAATACCTAGTCGGTCCATAAGTTCTGTCACAAATATGTTGCCGCATAGTAAATAATACCAAGTTTTATTTTATTTAATACTATATATGGTTTGATAGCTCATTAAATACTGATAAATTAGAACGATTATTGGATTTAAATGCTTAAAGCCATATTACACAAATGCTAGTTTCTTCAGAGATTTTGCACTTTTTTATCCAATCAAAAATACGGACGTGATTCACTTTATCTTTTTTCCATGACTCTTAAAACCTTTCAAACTTACGTGAGATTTTAGTCAGAACCCTCCCTGAACCCGTTACCTTCATTTTGAAGCATAAGATAACTAAGTCTGGGTAAAACTAATTTTCATATTCACATTTTACGTAGTGTACTTGTTGCCCACAAGATCATTTTATAAGTTTTTCTGAAAACGTAAAAAGTACGTAAAGTTCTCTTTGGGAGTAGTTGGAACTGAAAGCTAACAGAAAATCAAATGCTAATTGTTAAGCATGGTCTAAAATCGACGTTTCAGAATAAATAAAAAAAAGCTTGTTGGTTATCTGGAACACTGTTTTTTTATTAAATTTGTGGTAAGTGGTATTTTTGTCGGTTGCGGCGTGTTTTGGGTTCGCGATTGTCTCAAGTTATAAGGTTTTTTGTATATTGCGATAATCGTACTAAATGTATTGTATTGCAATTTGATTCGTATAAAATAAGCTTTTTTAATCATGTATAATACGAATAAGAAAAAGTTTATTGCTGAGTTTTATGTATCAAAAACCTTGTGACAGAACTTAAGGACCGACTATGTATTGTACACATATCTCTACCCCTGCTCAACCATCAACTTTTCCCATGTTAACCTGGTTTGCTGGAAGAGATCTCTTATTAGAGATAAGCTCGCCTTTGTACACTTTTTTATGTAACTCTTGTTTTTTGTATGATTTGTGTGTAATAAAGAAATTATGAAGTATAAGATAAAAAAATGATCCAAACCTCGCTATCATATCTTGAGCCACTTCATCCAGCACAGCACTGTAAAGTTTGACAGTTTTCGGTTGCATCATAATTGGGTTGACGGTAGAACGAAAACTTTTCCAGTTTTCACCATGACTGTAAAATAAGTCAAAGCATGTACATTTCTCCTCCTAGACAATAGATAGGTCATATTTAATCATTGATAACAAGACAAAATTTCTTTATTACAGTAGATATTTACGAATATGCGCAGTTTTTTTTTTCTACTGTGGGAGTAGAAGGGCTAGGAAACTCCAACAGTTAACTAACAACACTTCAGGCTTACTCAGTTACAAGTCCAGTGGCTTCTCCGTTTTTGTTATCCTTATTATGAACTTTCCTGAAGTAGTCCAGTGACTGGAATCCTGGACGGATCGGCATTAAGTTTTCACTACGCAGCACCTACAGAGGGTAAAGCTTATGTATATAAACGGTGCATCGTGCAGCTCCCCAGAATAAACATTGCATCGATTTCATTTGTAGGTCTTCATAAAATAGTCTACATTTTAAGTTATATGGCAGGTGGATACAGTAGCCCTATCGTGTAATTCTGACATTTAGAAATTTCAATCGCTTATCTAAAATTGTCCAATCACTTCACGGTTATTTGACACGAGATGTCTTTTATCGCGGCTTTGCTTGTTTATGCGATGTTCTGGTTGGTATTTTTATCAAAAGTGATTGAAATTACTAGTTGTCAGAATCACAACTAGTAATATAATAGATAAGGCTACAGATTCATCTGTTATAATTTATTTTCCACCTGACATATGACTCATGAAAGTGGTTAAGGTTTACTAGTGCTGCTGCTTCCGGGTCGAAAAGGAAAAGCATGTTCGCTTTTCCAAGCACCGAGTCCAGGCGTACGATGGGTCCATATTCTTTGTAAAGATGATGTGGCAATTTATATCCGTCCATTTTGTTTGCCAATGAACCTGCCATCATAAAGGAGACTGTTTGAATATATTTCATTGATTTAATTGAGAAAGATAATGTTACTTTATAGAGTTATCTTCAGTGAAAATTTCTTTATTTCTGTGTATATTTACCCATACATCGTAAGAATATTTTTTTGCCTCATCTTTACATTGGGCTCCTTTGGGACAAGGAGGGCGAAGAAAATAGCACAGATTGATTTTAGATCTCTTTTAAAAACAGGTTGAATTTAAGTAATACAAATATTTCAATATTAATTAAAAACATAGTTTGAATATCCGCTGTTTTCCCCCACAACATGATACCATAAGACATGACACTATATGTATAAGTAACTGAAATAGACTAGCCTAGCTGTAGCCACATCCGTGTTTTCTCTGTTGTTCCTAAGAGCATAAGCCACAAAACTTAATCTACCAATTAATTTATCTATGTGGTGGGGTCCCCGCTACAATTTCCTATCAATGGTTATTCCAAAAAACTTCGTATCATTTACTAATTCTAACGTGTTGCTGTCTAATACTAATGTGGTCCCAACTTGCCTGACATTTGGAACTGAGAATATGAAACACTTGGTTTTACCAGTGTTTAACAATAAATTATTAACTGTCAACCAATTCAATACACCATTAACATGCAGGACGACAGCAACACGTTAGAATTAGTAATGATACAAAATTTCTTGGAATAACCATGGATAGCGGATTGCAGTGGGGACCCCGCATAAATAAATTAGCTGGTAAATTAAGTACTGCGGCTTACGTTGTTAGGAACATCAGACAAAACACGGATGTGGCTAAATCTAGGCTAGTAAATTTTAGTTACTTTCATAGTGTCATGTCCTACGGTATCTTGTTGTAGGGGAAAGCAGCGGATATTCAAACTGTTTTTATTTTACAGATAAGAGCTATCGAGCAATTTATAATTTAAGATGAACAGACTCCTTAAGAGAGCTTTTTAAAGAAATAAAAATACTATCTGTAGCTAGTCAATTCATTTTCGAAAATATAATGTATGTACGCAAGAATTTTACAACATTTTCCAAACTTAGCGACAGCTGTAATGTTTATCTAAGAAATAATCACAGACTAGTTGCGCCCCGGTTTAGACTCACTAAAGTTAGCAATTCTTTCAAGAGTCAGTGCATTCTCCACTACAATAAGATACCTCTGGAGATTTTTAAATTTCCTTTTGAGCAATTTTAAATGCCTTTTTCGAAAAAGGGATATTACAATGTTCAAGATTACTAAAATATCGGGACTGTATGGGGTTAATTTCGCTCAACACAGACCTTGCTGTTAATAATTTTGTAATTATTTATTCCTGTTTGTTAATTATAATAATTAATATTGTGATATTTGTACTAGTTAAGCAAACCATTTTTTAAAAGAGATCTAAAAATAAATTTGTGGGAGTTTCTAAGTCTTTCTTCTCCCACAGTTGCCCAATGTAGAGAAGAGGCCAAAAATGACAGTTGCTAAGTGACTTTAAGGAATAATTCTATACCAGGTAGGTTTGATGTGTAATATTAAAGTGATGCACACTCTTTGTCGGAATTGGCAGAAATATTATACACCAGTATCATTTGCACTTTGTTTTTCCATGTCGATATCATTAGTATTACTAATAAATGCTTCACAAGGAACCTCTGTCATGCTAGTAATGACAGGGTTATATTATACATCGATTATATTATACGCGAAGCGGTCCGGAGCGAAGCGACCCCATGCTAGTCTAGTCTTAAATATATAAAACAAAGTCAAGTTTGTTACAACTTATAACTCAAGAACGGCTAGACTGATTTTAATGATCTTATTTGTTGGATTTGTCTCCACCCCGAAGGGCAGAATAACTATTAAAATTTCGGAAAATTAACGGCAAAAATACACGGAGAATTTATTTCTAAATAAATTAGGTTTGGAACTCCGCCATCTTTCGCAATGGACAGCTCAGTCATCAATGACTGTTAGGCGGTACAGAGTTTCGTTTATCTGAGAGCGGTACGAAATTCGCAGGCAAAACATAGGGTGTAAAATGTTGGGTGAAGATTTAGTTAATTTGGGATGAACATATATTTTTATGGATCTAACTTTTTACTCAATTTTATGAACATAAACCATTACCCCCAGGTAGCATGTGAAGCATCGGTCCTATGAATGGGAGGCTGGATGGTCCGGGTATCTCCTTCCATGGTTTAGGAGCACTCGTGGTCTCCTGGCTTAGCTTGTCAGGTACAGCTTTTGTTATTAATGGCCTGGAAACATTATCATCCAAGATTATAGGTATAGTTTGTACGGGTTATTGTTGCGATAGCGGTCACTGCCCCGAGCGCAAATGCAAACCGATACATACATACATGGTAACCATGGTAACGGTTAGCGACCGCTACCGCGATACGCTAAAGGACAGTAATTTCGGATGTTACACGACTTGCTCGTAATAAGTATACTTAAGTATTGCTAACCCAATCATGAGCATACAGTGGTAGGCAAGAGTCGATGACTGCTATTTTAGCGTTCCAAAATTTACTCCAATATTTTTTTCATTTATTTTTTTTTTCTCCTAATTAATGGCTTTCATCCAATATTTTTATAAATTTACTTTGTCCACTCTATTAATGGTTTTTTGACAGCTCGACGACTGACAAGTTAGTGATGTCCTAAAGAACGTAATAATCGAAATATTAGAAGTCCGGCCGCCATTTTGATATGGTCTGTCACTCGCAACAAAACGCCTGTGATAATCACACGCATTTACGTTCGCTGAATGTTCTCTCGCATTTGTTATACCTCGAGTTGAGTAGTTTTATTCCTCGGCGCAATTTTTGGGAGTACTTAGATTGGGCTGAGTACATTGATTGTGAAAATGCCGAAAGGACGTGTATTGAAAGGACAATCGACACAATTAGTAGGTAACTTAGTAACTTAACACAGTAAGTTAACTTCATGATTACTTTGAACAAGAAAATCAAAATGGCGGTCCGCATAGACCTATCTCGCAAGTGTGAAATCGTGTTGCGGCCGCATTGGGTATAAAATCACTACTGAAGCCTACGGTAAGAGTGGCTTAGAACAAAACAAACCTTCTGCACCAAAAAGAAAACACCGGCCTTGTGTTTTCTTTTTGGTGTAGAAGGTTGACGATTTTGACGCTGACGCCATGTGTCATCAATTCATCATGTATATGACTACTATGTGAAAAAATAAATTGCAATTTTAAGAAAACTTATGGTTAATTTGAATAGAAGTGGTTCATTTCGTGGTCAAAAATCTTCTTTGGCCAAAGTTTTGAAAAAAATTGTCTTTTTGAATAAACATTCAGATAAAAGAAAAATATTAATGGAGCGCACTAATATTGATTTGGCACGATGTGTCTTTTTAAGAGAGGTAAAAAACAAGATTAGAAAAATATTGTCTTTACGGATAAAACATGGCTCAATGCCAACAACACCATATCACGATTCTAGACTGACGACACGACAGCAAAAGTTTTGTACAAGACGCACTGCTGGCATTTAAATCAAAGAAACCTGGCGATTACCACGAAGGAATGAATGCGAAGGTGTATGAAGAGTGGTTCAAGAACTTGCTTCTATCATTGAAAGAACCATCAATAATTTTTATTGATAACACGCCCTACCACTCTCACCAAATTGACAAAATTTCCACCAGGAAGGCCACAGAGCGTGTTACACCTTCACTTGGACAAAAACTGATGGATATTTGTGAGGAAAAACATTCAGTCTCCTCAAATACTGATATCGTCTGTCATTATTGGCTCATCTAAAGTCTAAGTTCCGAAACTGGTCCTACTAACGATCTGTACTCCGAATGATCACTCTTCCTAAAATGTTGGTGCCTATTTTTTTCGTTCATACAATTTCTAGTACTACCGACGAAGATCATAACACTCTGGTTTCCGATTTTTTTTATTACTAATATTACTACTGAAACTGATCTTAACTCCTAAGTGTTTTTCTACCATAACATTGTTATCATAAACATGTTTTTCATAATATTGTTATAGCATAAGCAACACTGCCATAACAGTACCATAATTTGACTTTTGGTATGTTTAGTTCCAAAGTAGTGTTTTTTGTAGTTTTTACATGTTCTAACCTAACCTAAACTACCTACTGCCCAGATGTTGATTTCGGTAGCAACACTGACCTAACAGTACCATAATTTGACTTTTGGTTGGTATGTTTATTTCCAAAGTAGTGTTTTTTGTTGTTTTTTGTTGTTTTTACATGTTCTAACCTAACCCAACCTACCTACTGCCCATATGTCGATTTCAGTAGCGACACTGACCTAATAGTATCCTATTCTGACTTATAGGTAGGAAGGTTTCGTTCTGAAAACAGTGTTTTTATGTTGTTTCTACATGTTCTAACCTAACCTAACCTACCTACTGCCCAGATGTCGATTTCGGTAGCGACATTGACCTAATTAATTGCAATTATCTTTCATCTGCAAATTTTAGAATAAAAATAATTCTACATAACAAATATATGATTTCGAATAATAGTGTAAAAACAGTTATTTTGAGAAAATATAGGAAAACAAATAGTAGTACAATAGATGTTTATTGTTACCGACATTATGAAGTTGAATGATTCGGAATTAACAACATTAGGAACAGAGTAGTTATTAATAGTGATTGTTAGGATGAAAAATTGTAGTAACAAAATTTTCGGAGTACCAATAATCGAGGTAGAAATCTTAGGTCAACTTTGGCGCACCCCTAAAAAGCTTGTAGCCTGACAACATGCCCTGTATCTTTCTCTGTAGCATTATCCGCCGTGTTTTGTTCTGACATTATTTTAGTTATAATTATGTCCCCTTTCTATCATTGTCCTCATGATCAAACACACACACACATCCATACTACACAATTTACATACCATTTCGCATGGATACCCTTACACACCCTGCTTAGTGGCTCACCAACAAATATCCGATCCCAAGACCAATGTGGTCGTAGGGCTAAGCAGGCTTATTACAAACAAACAATAGAGAGGAAATTTTGGCTTTGCAGTTGTCACGTGAAATTTCTCATCAACTGGATTTTTCGTTTTACACTACTATAAGTTTAAACATGTCATTAGAAAGACAGCTTATAATTTCCTAATCTTCGTATTTTTTTTATCAAAATGTTTATGGAGTACGAACGAAGGTGTTCACTTTATATAATGGTATAACGGCCCTTGATCCTATTTTCATAACGGAGACAAAATTGTGTGAGGGATTTTGAAATGCGGAAATATGTGATCCCGACCGCTACGAAATACTTCGCCGAGACCGCCTTCGAGACCACTGGTGGAGAATAATGGTGCTGTGTGCGCCCGCGCTTGCTGTGCGCCCCCTGTCCGAGTGGTAATAGAATGACTATGAGAGCGCTTGGCTGACAGTACCTGGTGAGTCATTAGGTAATAAACGCAACTTACATATAGCGTTAGTATACATAAAACCCGATGCTAATCTGCCCTAACGCACACATAATTTCTTAGATAATTTGGTTGATGATAATAGATTCATTTGCTGGGGGTGACTATAATTTGTCGTGTCTTAACTGGGATTTAGGATAGCATGTTTGCATCAAATACAAACAAACTTTAAAAAACTCATGAACTTTCTTGGTTTTGAACAACATAATAAACTTAAAATTTGCTGCAATAATATCCTAGACTTAGTTTACAGTAATTTTTATATTGATGTATCCAAATATTGTTCGCCTGTTGTTAACGAGGACAGATTTACGTCACTCTCCAGTTGGAGGCTTTGGATGTAGGTGTTCAAAGCGAACCCCCTACGAAAATCTTAAAATATCAGTTTTGGTTGTGGAGAGTGCGGTTAACGACGCGGTCTTATTACTAAATTCACAAATACATGATGCCATTGAAACATTTACACCGAATGTCATGACTTATAGCTCACGTCAATGCCCTATATGGTACAGCCGATCCTTAATTAAAATCATAAAGGAAAAGAATAAGTATCACAGATTTTGGTAAAAAAGACCTTTCGGACTACAATCCTATCTCTCTCCTACGTAGTAGACAAAAACAAGTGCAAGAGTAGTGCCATAGGGACTATATAAAGTTGACTCAGGAAGATATCAAGGAAAACTCATTTTTTTTTGGTCAAATGTTAAATTCTAAGATACCAGTCGAACCCTAGAGGTCAATCCATACAATATCTTCAGTAAAGTGATGGAACAAGTAGTTCACAGAAATATCTATCAAAACATTTCCTTGAAAATCCCTGGTGAACACAGCACGGCTTTGTGAGTTCCAGGTCCATGACAACCAACCCGGCTGTAATTGTGACTCGGTCCTCACTAGTATGGATGGATGGGGACAAGTCGACACTGTCTAAACAGATATTGGAAAAGCTTTTGATCGCTTTTGATTGAAATTAGGCATACAGGGCCATCTCTTGCGAGTTGTGGTCATTGCTGGGTATTGGTCGGATCTGGTCATAACGATTCCTTCTGGTGTTCCTCAGGGGTCAATTTTAGGACCCCTACTATATGTGTCATATTTGTACGACATATAGATAAAACAGTATTCTCGAACATAAGGGCAATTGAGGACAGAATTAATTTACATGAGGGTCTAAACCGCCTGTCGTCTTGTTATGTACGGAACAGGATAGACGCCAACGTTGCCAAATCCAGATCCAGATCCAGAACCCCCGTGGTTCTGGATCTGGAACCAACTTTTTTTAATAAAACAAAATGAATAATAATATTGATTATATGTTAAGAATAAAAAATAAAAATACTATTTTAATCATTTGTCTTTCGCGCATGATGTGTGTGGTATACAATGGATAGAGGAAACAAACTACTTAAATTATGCTTACGTTATACTTGAATGATCCCTCACAGCAAGTTCGAACGTTCGCCTCCTCGCCGCCCCCACAAGCAGACTCTTGACCAGTTTTGAACTCTTTTACCAAGCCATAAGGTTGAAAATCGCGGGTCATCGTACAAAAAGCGACTACAATGCAGACGCCGTCGCTTGTTGTCAGCTTGCAGGCAACCACCTCTTCTGCCGTGTAGCAGATCCTGAAGGATGACTTAGCTACCGCGCCGTCGGGTAATAAACAACAGTCAATGAATACAAACCTTATGATTGTATTTACAGCAGACCTGCCGTAACCGGTTTTCAACCTTGCCAAGAGCATATTTAACTGTCTCTATGTTTTTATCTGTAAGCAATTCTAAGAACTTAGCTTTAGGATACGATTACTTTAAACTTCACTTAACAACACTGACGTACGACTTTTCCTTTACAATACAGTTCATCTACTTTATGATCATTACAAATAACACAACAACAAGATTACAAATTGGGTTCGGTCGACGATGTTCGTGAACGCGAACTGAACAACAACATACGAGGTAGGTAGTCGCGCGTTTTTAAATAGATATGACCTTCAATTTAGACTTCGTGATTCTGATATGATAACAGTCTATCATTTCGGACGAAAATATTCCCGCGATTGGGCGAATTCTACCTTCGTTGTCGCGCCTGTACTTACATGTATCTACCCTGATTGACTGAGCTTTTGTCTTTATGTCTGTCTGTCTGTTCTCGTCTACAGGTCGCACTTCTCAACCGATTCTCGTGAAATTTTGTGAGCAGATTCGATAATTATTAAGTTTTGTTTGTCGAGTCAGTTTTTAGTTTAATTTTAAATGGCGGACTTATGTCGTAAAATGGCTTACAAAGTTATTGGTGCGGCTACTTTCATACTTCATGTACGTAGCCAGGTGCATTCATAAGTTTGTGTGTGATGTTGAAAGACAATGCAGTCCGTTTATTTTATTTCTCTAATTCCAGTTGTTCAGCCGATAAACTTCAAGGGGTCCAGGTATGGGAGTGGAGGGGGAAAAGGGGGGGGGGGGGGGAATTTACTGTAGCGAACGTATGCGTTATAAGCGGATTTCAGGTTATGATTTTATTTAGGAAAAATTATAACTCAGACTACCTACGCAGTTATCTCCGCCTTCACGAGACGAACCCGTAGTTACCAGATTTGACTTCCTAAACTCGAGTAATCGCCAAAACATATACTTTACTTATAAAGTCTGCATAGTAAGTAATTGGAAAATTCAAGCACCTGAAATTCAATTTAAAATTGGACTTTCTTCCTTAAATTTTTGCGTAAAATAAACTTGTGTCGCATTGTAATAAGGGTCATTGTCAAAGCTTGATCCAAATTTAAGCAAAAATGAAAGTTTGACTTTTTATGAAATTCGACATTTATTTAGTACACATACATGCATTTAAAGATAAACAAGATACAACCAGAGATCAAACTTAAGATTTAAATAAGTTATATATTAAAAATCATTTTATGGTTCCACCGAAAAGACGAGGCTGTCCACCGAATAGACTAAAAATGCAATTACAACATGAAAAAGACAAAAATAATTAAATTCTTTTGCATTATAACATAGAACCTCTTCTTACGAACAAATCAACAGAACACAGTTATGGTTGGCAAGGAACATTTATAGAGAAAAAAAATATTTTGTCTTTGTCCACCGAAAGGACTATGTCTTTTTGTTGGAAAAAATTTCTTCATCGTCTGATGAGTCCCAAAAACTTTGTTTCCAGTTTTCTCGAGATTTCTTCGTGCGCACGGTATTCTTTGGAGTTTCAGCTCGTGTAAGAGGTGGCGATCTTGAGCTATCGGAATAAACATCGTTATAACGAATGCGCTTTCGACTTTGTATTCCACGAAGGGTCTTGGAACAAGTTGGTTCTTCAGAGTCATTGATTTGGGGCTCAAAAATCGATGGACTAGACATTGTTCTCGATGTCTGGTTATCTCTTGGATCTAGCAATTGGCTTACTATTGGGCTCCAGTTAGAACTAAGCAGCGGACTTGCTATGCTCAGCAAGGGACTGGGAAGAGAACTCGAAGTTGGTGAGGGAGCAGGTATCTCGTTACGTGGTTTTAGGTCAAGTGTTATATGGCCCAAATTGTAGTGCACGCACGTAGCTCCTGGGGCACAAGTAGTGCAGCTCAGTCTTCGGAATTGGAGGATTTTTGGTTCTCGCTTGTCCCATGTTACTTGATGCACTTGCATGGTACCGCGGAAAGGGCAGATTTTGCTGTTTTCAATCAGTCTTTCAATGTCTTTCGCTGCCGCATCGTCAATTTTTATAACATTGATGCCCTTACAGTCTTGATGTACACATTCAATGAAAGCGTCTATGTTATTGACGTCGTTTCCTTTGGCAACATGCTTATCAGCCGTTCGCTTGAGGCACCCTCCTACACCATCAGGGGCTCCCTTACCGTGTCCACTCGCACTATAGTGCCACAGTATACTACTCGCTTGCGTTTCTTCGCTTAAGTATGCAGCTATCAAGTGAAACATAGTCTTATTTTTGTACTGTGTCGATGGTCCGTCGCTTAAAATATGGAGACGTTTAAGAGTCGGGACCAATGTCTTTATCGTGGCAATAATGGGCTTCAAGTGTGCACAAATGTATATAGGTCCATGGTTCAAGATGTCACTGACCGTACAAAAAGACTTTGCGATGATACGCTTCTCCTCTGTGTTTTCATCAACATAGTAAAATACCACAGTATGAAGCGACAGCTGATCTTTTGACCCACCAAAGTGAGCAGACTGTATTTCTGAAGAGTACTTACAGTTGTAATTTTCGGAAAAGTCTATGTGCAGTAGACCTTCGCTCGGAGACATATTTGTTTTAATATCCTTGACGACATTAAACTGGTGAAACGTAATACAGACATGTTTCATGAATCGTCCGATGCTGTTCGTCAGGTGAATTGCCAGTTGTTGTTTAGATGTTACGACAACTTCTTTAATAGTCTTCTGACAGAGTTTCTCTTGGCCTTTGATCGTTTGCATAATCTTTTTGGTGACCCATCGCTCATACTTTACCGTATCATTTGGGGTGAATTGGTTGAATGCGATCTTCTTGAACCTACACGCCAAACATGTCCGTTCTAGACATTTTTCTGTCATCTCTTCACAGCAAATAGATTTGCTTACTGCCATGGGGGAGTTTTCATTTATCACGTGAGAATTTTTCAGTGATTTCACTAATAATTCCATGTTGGTATGTATTGCACACAAACAAGTCTCACGTGCTGCAACTTTAGGGTTCAACACCCAAAAAGGTCTATATCGACAAAAAGTTTTATACGATATTTTCAGGTTTGTTTGGGTCACAAATTTTTTGTGCAAATTGATGAGGGACTCATTGAGTAAGCGAATCTGTTTTTTCTGTTTAAATCTAGTGATAGTTTCTTTTTTTCCGGCTGTTGAACGACTAGAATCGTCACTGAGAAGAAATTCACGGACAGCACTGGACACGTCTTTACTTTCTTTTGTTCTTGTTGTTGTTTTTGTTTGTTTGTGTTTCTTCTCCTTCCGCAGTCTATTGCAACGCATCTTATACTTAGCAAGCTTGTTTGCTAGAACCTTAAGTTGAGATTTGAGCAGGAAATTTTCATTTTTAAGTCGTCGTTTGTTTTTCTCTGCAACAGCTCGGCCTGATTCAGACCTCGATCTGAGTGACGACACCGACGAAGGCGCTGGACTGGATGGAGGAGTTTCCTGATCAATTGATAGCAAAGCTTGTTTTTGTGCTTTCAATCTGTCTCTACGTAATTTTGCGTCTTTTGCCCATTTATTTCGTAGATATCTTTGCTCTCTTTCTGCTAAATCCTGAATTTTCTTAATTTTTCCTTGCGACTTCTGTCTATAGTAGTATTCTCTATCTTTTCTTCTTTTTTCTTCTAAGGCTATTGGATTTTTCTTAAGTTTTTCCCTTGCTTTCCTCATGCTTAACTTCTTTTGCTCACGTCGCTTTTTATTTTTTTCTTCTTCGGTAGGTTTTTTCCTGGTTTTTGCCATATTCTGCGGACAAATGGAACGTGCACCTGAACCAAAGTAAAAAGCAAAGAAATAAATGGAAAAGGAAGGTGAAGGAACATTTTTTTATTATAATCCAAACATACATAAGTAGCACTGCTAGCACGTCCAACCCATAGATATTAGTGAAGAACTAATAACCCAGTAAATAGAGACTACCACTGAAGGGGTTTGCTTACAAAGACGTGTTGAAACATGAGAAATTATTCTGCTCGTCTTCTTTTGGTCGCAAACGGTCTGGTAGTTATACATTTTTGATATGGTGTCTAGGATGGTTATTAAGTATTTAAAAAGCAAAATGCACAATTCCTCTCCCTCCGCCCCCGCAGCCATATTGAAAATATCGGTAATTTAGAACTACCGGACCGTTTGTAAGCAGAATCTCTTCTATTCACTGGATTAGAAGTACAAAAGAGAAAAATGCATAATTCAATTTGTATAGCCAATTTGCAGCGTGTCTATAATTGCAGTTGAATATACTTACTTTGGATTAAGTCACACTCATTCATCCTTAAGTTGCCCAAAAACAAACACATTTCACTAAGCGATCCATTCGGTGGACATTAATCTTTTCGGTGTACTTAAATACCACCGAAAAGACGTCCACCGAATAGACTTTTCACAGGAAATATCATTTATCACGCAACATTTTGAGGTTATGTCAAAATTCAAAGACTATAATTATTATGGACCTATTTGTTTATAAAATAATTAATGGCAACCAATTTTCAAGGTTTTACTTACCAAAACACGAATGGAACCGAAAAGATGCACGGAACTTTGACACTGCCAATTGTTTTTTAAAGATTAGCTTTAATGTTTTGCGCGCTCGACTCACGGAAAGATGGCGCTGAGTGAGAGTAATGCAGTATTGGGTGCGTTCGTAAATTACACTACGGTCCGGAAATTTCATTGTTTACTAAATAATTGGTTCGATTAAAAAAAGTCCACCAAGTAGACGTTTGTTTCCGTAACAATGTTTGAATGTGCAAAAAGTGTATTTATATGAATCCTTCATTATTGTCCTTTATACATTAGAAGAAATCAAATGTCTACTTTAGGAAAATCATAATGTGAGGTAGCACAACCAATTACTTTTTTTTGTGCGTTTACTTTTATACAAAGAGAGTGATCGGTAACAGACCACCGAAGTGGACTTTTAGGTTGAAATTGTTCTGTAAATATCGTTTTATTATTATTATGGTTTTAATAACGAATACGTTATAGAGATTTGGAATACATTAACTTCAAGATTAACATAGTTTTTATTCTGTAATTTATGTTTTCACTTTTAAACAAGCTGTAACACTTTTTTTTAGGGTTATGACAATGACCCATAAAGCCTTTTGTCCGTCAGTCGTGACAAAATGCTGAAGTATTATGGTATATCGGAGGGCTCGCGAGGTCTGTAATTCTCACAGAACCAAGAATGTCAAAATGTATCCAAAGGATATTGGGACCCTTACTATGGACAAACTACCTACGGCGAACATTGTTGAATCATACCTTATTTTAAAGCCCGGGACGTCTACATGTACTGTTTTAAAGAGCATTACTGTGGGATATGGTAATATGTTTTTTTTTTTATTAAAAAAGTGACTCCATTTATCAGAGTAAAATAAATGTCATTATGGAAAGCTCATTGTTTCTTATTATAATAATAAAAGTATGATTACATTTACTCTCTTAACTACCATTATGTATAAAATCATGACAATAATCTCAATAACAATGTAGGTAGGTAGATAAGTTTTAGCGCACGTAAACGACGTTTTAAAAAATAAAGATTTAATTGAGATAAGATCGACTACAATGTCTTAGAGCTCTAAATACGAAGATTTTACTTAATTACTGCCTCAAGACTGAGGGCAGGAAGCAGAGAGGTCTCCCGGCTCACGCTTTGTCAGCTCTCTTAAAATATTAAAAACTCAAACTCAAACTCAAAAGTACTTTATTACTGTAGATATTTACATATTCTTAGCAAACGTCATTTTTTGCCTCTTCTCTACATTGGACCACTGTGGGAGAAGAAGGGCGTAGAAACTCCCACAGATTGATTTTTAGATCTCTTTTAAAAATAGGTTGTGCTTAACTAATACAATTATGATTTATTTTTATTTAATAAGCTGGAATAAATAATTACAAAATTATTAACAGCAAGGTCTGTGTTGAGCCAGATTAACCCCAAACAGTCCTGTCATTTAGAAAGAAAGAAAGAAAGAATATCAATTTATTCGGACTACGCCATAACACACACAACATAAAATACACGATAATTATGAGAGGACAAGAAAAAAAGTGAAACATACAATTGAAGGAAAAAGTAATAACAACCAATATCGCAGACAATAATATACACACGCGTCACAAAAGTAAAAGTACATACGACACAGTAACTTATATGTATAGTACATACACAAGACAACAAGAAATAAATAAAAGCAAAATACAATTTTGTAGCGACGAGTAGACAGTAACGTCGTGAAGTGTGTGCCTAGGCGGCGAATAGGTTCCGACTCAGCATGTGCCACAGAACCTGCAAGAGGTCCTGCAACGCTGGTATTCTGTCGGCACCTTTTCAAGGAGGAGAAGATAAAGGGTGGGTGTTAATAAACTACTTTTTATTAAAACTGCATATATAATTGATATGAAAATAAATAAACTATAGGAAAAAATTAGGAAAATTTAGTGGATGGATAAGCTAAGTAGGAGACGAATTGACATCAGAAATATAATTATAATTAATAAATAATACATTAAAAAACACTAATTGCATAAATAGTTGAGAGTACATATAAGGGATATTAAATATTGTATACTATAGATTGTTCAGTGACTTAACCGATTCACATACGTACATTAAAAAGACTTAGCTTTAAGATAATATAACTAGCAAACGCGGGGATTCACTGGGGCAGAATCAGGCATCTGACTTCTGCAGGTGCAGAAGGTGTTTTCTACATGCAAGTTTGAAACTGGCAATAGAATTGTGAACTCGGATTGGTGGTGGCAGGTTGTTCCAACACTTCGTCGCCAGATACCTGAAACTGCCCCGAAAAGCAGCTGATCGATGTCGAGGGATTGTTAAAATGCTGGTTGTAGTCCTGTTGATGTAGTGACGAGATACCCGCCATTTAAGCTTTTCAAATAAATACTCTGGTGTTTGTTGCCTTATCACACCAAATAAGAGGGAGGCAAGATGTAGTTGCAGCCTACCATTGATATTGAGCATGTTGGCCTTGTTCAGGTAAGGAGTAATGTGACTACGAGAAGGGATGGTAAAGCAGAACCTGGCGCATGCGTTCTGAACTCTTTGCAGCAACCGGTGAGTGCGTTTGAGCAAACAGGGCCCGTATACTGTAATGCCATAATTTAATTTTGAGAGAACCAATGACTCACACAGTAGTATGCGCATTTGTTCGCTCAGATAATTTCGGATCCTATACAATATATTTATATATATTGTATAGGATATATTAATAGACATATTCGTGTAAAAAATTATATAACTTGAGGGTGTATCGAATCCGTGAGTGTTTACAAAATGACATACTATAAAAACACATAAGAAGACAGTGGATACAATGATATGAGTGCAAATTATAATAAAACAAAGTGAGCAAGGATGTAAGTATCGCAATATTACTTGCTCATTAGGCGTTGATAGGACTTGAGTAATTGCCAAAAACACGGTCAAGATCAGCTTCGCATCGGATATAGCAGATCTTAGAGGTTTTAGTTAGCCTGGCTTGGACAAGACCATCCCTGGTCCAGATAAACTGCCACTGCTTTCCTACTTCGCGAGCTTTGGCAAATAGCACTCGGTTTTCTTTAGTCAGTCGTTCATTGACATGCAACTTCTGAGGTGTATGGGGTGGGAGGCCGAGTCCCTCGGTGGTGTTTCCGCGCCGCACCTTTGCGCCCTTCAGCAGCTCTTCGCGGACGGATCGCCGAGCCAGCCGCACGACGATGGGCCGCGGCCGGTGCTTGCGGGGTAAGCCGCTTGCCTCCGCCACTGCTACAAGTGGGGCACCCTCGCCCCGCGGTACGCCGACACGCGTCGCGCTGACCACCTCTCGCTCGTCCAGTGTCACGCCGAGTTTCTGTGCCGCGGCGGTCACGATGTGCAGAACTGATTCTCCCTCGTACTCCGGTATGCAGGTGAGCTCGACGTCGTTCAGTAGCGATGCTTGGTCACGTTGTCTCGCCGCTTCCCTCAGCTTATTGACCGACTCTTGCAGCTCGGCCACTTGCGAGGATTTCAACCGATCTTTTAATTCTGCCAGTTCATCTCTCAGGACTGCATTCTCTCTCTCAACTACAGTTACTCGGTCCTTAAGAACTGACATATTAGTCAGCAGCAGTTGGATGTCGGCTGATAATGAGCTCGTTGACGTGGAAATCTCCGTTTTGAGGGTATCGGTAAGGGAAGATCTCATCTGGTTTAATTTACGATCTATTAATACTTCAAATTTCTCCAATGAGATCATATCCGGCGAGTTATGAATAGGAGAACGCAGCACAACATCGGCGATGTTCTCACAAGATTCGACAACATCTACAGCCTGTTCTTTACTCTGCCCAACCTTGATCGATGAACCCAACTTGGAATCGGCCACATTCTTATCAGGCTTAATCACACCAGGCCTCTGCTTGCTGCCCACTGGAGTATTGTCGTTCCTCCCTCGGCGCTGACTGACGCTTGTGCAGGACGGTTTTGGGCAGCGCCAAGTAACCTTCAGGTCTGCATAATTATGTGCGTACTGTGCACTCGTCATGTTGACGCATCCATGATGGTATGTACCACTACACACAATACAAACAAGCAGCTCTGTACGTGCGACAGCTTTACAGCAGCCAACACAATTCATAATGAAATAGGTGGGTTTCAATAACTAGAAAAAGCTGGAACACGCACAACGTCTCTGAGATGCTCGATCTACTTACGCGTCTGTACACTGACTACTCTTTGACGCGCGATTTGAGTCGATAACCGTCGTTCACGTAGGACGCTGTGAGCGGCCGCACTTGAAAATGAGTCTTCAGAGTAGGGCGCAGCGGCTAGAATGGCTTGCAGATGAACACACAACAGAGTAACACTTGGCGGACAGCTGATTCAGATTTCTGTTATCACATACACGAAACTGCACACTATTATCGCGAGATTTTACGTAATAACTACTGATTATATGTTAGTCTTTAGGAATTCACAAGACTTAGACCGAAAAGAGCATAATATACGTCTATTTTTAATTTTCTATCAGAGCAAAACAAAGAAGATGTATCAACACCGACCGTGCGGTCAAAGATCTAATTTAAGTAATCTTGAACATTGTAATATCCCTTTTTCGACAAACTGCAGTACGCTTAGTATGCCACGCAAGAAAGGCCCTTGTCTATGAACAAATGTCATTTTCTCTATCGAGCCCGAGATCTCTCGGCGTGTCTCGCTCTCGCCGCGACGTGGGAGAGGGAGACGGACGATCAAATTATAGACATGGCAAGCTCTCTTTCGACGTCGAGAGAAAGTGAAGAGTACAATGCTAAGCGTACTGAGGTGTTATGCTGCACGTTATTACGGCCCTACGGACAATTGTGGCCGGCTTACATTTTTTACAGTCATTCCGATCGTTTGTAACTATTCGTACGGATCATTTTTTGGTGAAGCAGTTTTTAGAGATTCGTTGAAACTGAAAACACATACAACCTGAAATAGATATAATTTAATATATTGGACACTATTTACATACATTGATATAGCCCAAAATTCCCTGCATCTTGGGTACTAGACAACGATACACATATTTATTTAGATACATATTATATTTATATAAAAAACCATGACTAGGGTACAAACATCTGCTCTCATCAAACAAATATTTGCCCCCACCGGGACTCGAACCCGGGACCCTTGGCTTCGTAGGCAGGGTCACTGCCGACTCGGCCATTCCGGTAGTTGAATAGAGCAGGTATGCAGTGTTGGTATAAGCACCAGTGACTGTTCTTATACAATCAGCATCTAATAGATATAACGCTACGTACGCGTACAAACGCTCAAAAAATAAAATGGAACGACTAACCCCCAGTTTCTGAAAGAGTGGTCATATGTAACTGGCGTTACATCAAAGACTCACTCAGCGCCGGTGTATACTTAACTATACACCGAGGTACGTCTTTTCCCAGGCCGGTGTATCTTCAATGATACACTGTATCATACATTTTATAAGGCGATTCAATAGGGCTGTCCTTGGAGAATACGCCAATATTTCTGGGTTGGAAATATGTTCAGAAATGACAAAGTTATGACGAAAACTCAAAAGTTACATTAATACACCGGCCTGGGAAAAGGCATACCTCGGTGTATAGTTAAGTATACACCGGCTCTGAGTGTGTTAATTTAAAATAGCGGCACGTGATTGGCTGAAATGAATTTAACAAGAGTCAAATTTTCTTTTCGGAAACCGGGCGTTAATAGATAAAATAATCATTCACATTGATTCTCATCCCACATCAACCCACTGCTGGTCCTCTTCACAGCGCAAAACCGGTACTGTGCCAACCGCATCCTGAGATCCTGCCGACTTGCTTATAGCGTTATTGTATGTAAGCCGTTTTTCTAAATGTCAGTTTGGCACGCGATCAACGTGAGAGATACCTAACATGGAACGCCCAACGAGCAAGCGATCTTTGGGCCACCTTCATTTTGTGCATAATTTCCTGACTGAGTGTCCAATTTCGGCTCTATAGGTGAAGATACCAATATACCAATTGGTTTTAAGCTTAGGTCTTCAGGCATTGTGGTAGTTTGGACTTAAATACTTAGTCTAATTTCCCGAAAGCAGCCCACCCTAATCCGATATTAATTCTATATACTCATCCATATAATCATCACATATATGAATTTGATTTACCCTTATTGTATGCTTGGCATGGTTGAAATGAAAATTTAATGAATGACCCTAAGAATTTAATATAACATAATGCCAGAAACTATGAAGTATTAAATTACTAAATATACGTGGGCATGTTCCACCCCGCGTGGAAAAAGTCTTGGCCGCTGTAATCAGAAGCTGTTCGCAGTACCTGATATAGTAGCGCTATCATAGAACAACCGTAATATTGTAATGCTGCAACTGATTTTGCAATGGTTGCACTGTAGTCGCATCTGAACCGATTAACCACAGGTCATGGTAGTCGCAGCGACAGTCTCTGACGATAAGCTACTGTGTCAATCTATTCACGCTCACAAGAGAACTGGGGCCCGAATCTGGCGGCCAAATTGCGTCTCGATGGCAACGTCGTGACAACGATTTGAATCCTGTGTAAAAAAGGCAATCCATGGTAGTAATTAGGTTCATTGATAGTCATAAAAAATATTTGTACATCAAAACAAAATTGAACGAACTCTGAAAACCAAGTCACTATCACCCGGGGAATGACAGCGTTAATATGTATGAAAATAAATCGATTTTTTAGTTGAGCAGCAAACTGTGAATATGGCCATTTTTGAGGCAGTAACGGATAGTAAATACCGACCGGCACTGTCACGTGACCGTTATTGAGTCGCCATTTTGTTAGCAGTATCGGAATAGCGAAACCGGGGGCGTGTACTGGCTGAACTTGAGCGGGCTCCTCCATCTAGAACGTGAATGCATGATTGCGCGGACAAAATGAGGGGAAATTGTCAACAAATTTTACTGTATTTTCGGCAAGAAATTACAAAAGGTAAGTAATTCGTTTTAACACCGAGCGGGACAAGTATTTACTGGAGTGATGCAACACAGGGTAAGGGGTGTTGAAGAATGTCGAGCTAGAATGTCGTTCTCCTCCTCAAAATATATAAAGTATTTAGTCTGGTTTCCGACGTATCGACGATGGGGATCACTATGACAGAGTTTCTCACTAAGTCCAGACACACTGTTTTTATGGTTGCCAGGAAACACTTTGGTGTGCAAAAATGTTGGACGACGGAGGGCAGGATCATTATATTACTCCCAGACAAGACCAGGCGGAAGCTGGAGTGTATGGCGGAACTGCTAGGCAACTTTCAAGGATTTCCTGTTGGTAGGGATATATAAGGAGCATAAACCGAGCATCGAAAATGTTGAACAGCCAGTTGTATTTCTACCATATAATAACGCGGACGGATATCGAAGAGGAACTAAATAGATTGCAAGTATATCCAACAGTAAATTATAAACATGAAACGTGTGCACTCTTATGTGACCCCTCCACCTTCTCCAATACGAGACGGGGATAATCGACTGGAGGCTCTAGTCGATTATCCCCGTCTCGTATTGGAGGCTCCAATCGATTATCCCCGTCTCGTATTGGAGAAGGTGGAGGGGTCACATAAGAGTGCACACGTTTCATGTTTATAATGTACTGTTGGATCAGGATATGTACATATTTCAAATAACAACATTAAAATTAACTGGAAAGGCCGCCACTTTGATAAGTGAGCGCCAAGACTTAAACACCTGGAATGCATTAAAGTTAGCGTAAGAACAACATTTTGGAGATCCGCGTTCTGAAGAATGCATTGCCATTAAATTAGAGACCCTAAAGATAAACTCTGGCGAATCATATCTAGATTTCTGCAATAGAATCCAACACATTAGATCCACGTTAACGGCAAAAGTAAATAGAATCCAGGACGATGCGCTAAGACAAGTAAAATCACGATTTATAACAATACATCGAAAGACGTGTTCTTATATAATCTACCCCAAGACATGTTGAGAATAGTATGACTGAAGGGAGCCGACACACTTGAAAATGCACTCAGTACAGTACTAGGGAGGTAAATTTCTTATTCCAATGCAGTGCAAGAAATAAAATGTATGGTTTGGGTAACAAACCGTTTCAGCAACAAAATACACCCACATCTCTACAACGATTCGGCGTTAAGCCTACGGTAACACAGCCTCCACAACAATTCGACGTTAAGCCTCCCGTGAATCAACAACAGTTTGGCTACAGACCAAAAATACCCCAACAACAGTTTGGCTACCGACCAAACTTACCCCAACAACGGTTTGGCTATAGACCAAACTTACCCCAACAACAGTTTGGCTACAAACCAAACTTACCCCAACAGCAGTTTGGCTACAGACCAAATTTACCCCAACAATAGTTTGGTTACAGACCAAACCTTCCACAACAATCAGGATATAAACCCTCATTCCAATTCAGTCATAAACCATCTGGATTTGGCCAGCCCCAACCTACAGGATTCAGACCGAACTTGCCACAGAAATCAACAGACGTTAGCATGAGGACGGCACCTCCCTTAAAACCAGGGATCCGCCTTAATGAATACAATATCAATGAAGCTGAAGCTGAAAATGAACCATATTATGAAAATGACAACCAGGACTGTAACGAATATACTATTGATAATGAAGATTGCCAGGTACAAGAACAAGAAGTAGAGACAAACATGCAAACTGTGGAAAATTTTCACATAGCTACACACCACAACAACCAGAGATAGTGACAATAAATTGTAGCCCACAACTAAGACTACCATACATACACATTCCTGAAATAAACTCGAGGTTCATGATCGATATAGGTAGTGCTAGATCAGTTATTAGCCCAACTAAAGCACATGAGTACTTCCAACAATATATTCAACTTGAACCATTTGAAGTTATAAGTACGCACGCCTCAAGCTCACATAATAAGACAATACACATAAATCTTTTCCCGACATTTAACAGCCCAGAATCACACAAATTTTACGTGTATGATGTAAATGGACGATATGACGGACTTATTGGTAGTAACCTCTTACAACAACTTCATGCAAAAATAGACATGAAGAATGGTATGATCTATACAAAATCTGCAGTCATACCTATGACATATAACCCAACAGATAAAATTTTGATACCACCTAGGTGTGAGAATTCAGTAAAATTACCGACTGACCTGAAGGTCGAAGACGCAATAATGAACTTCGTAGCATTTACCAATGGTGTTAGGATGCCCAGCGATATTGTTAAATGTGAGGATAGTTACGCAACGACTATTATACAGAACACTTTGGACAGTGCAAAGGATCTGACGATAAAAGTAACCAAACGACCTTTCAAAGTAACCAAATACAATCAAAATGGAGTAACAAATAATTACACTAAAGACAACACCGAAATAGACCAAATACGAACGGAAAATTTACCTAAAACTCAGACTAGAACACATGAACACTGAAGAAAAAAACAAAATTACCAAACTTTGTCATGAATATAGAGACATATTTTATACAGAAGAACTACCATTGACTTTCACTAATGAAGTGAAACATCACATTAGAACCCGGAATGAAGATCCCATTTACATCAGACCCTATAGACAACCACC
This sequence comes from Argyresthia goedartella, assembly GCA_949825045.1. Classification (NCBI taxonomy): domain Eukaryota; kingdom Metazoa; phylum Arthropoda; class Insecta; order Lepidoptera; family Argyresthiidae; genus Argyresthia; species Argyresthia goedartella. The sequence goes on along the minus strand of OX463812.1, from coordinate 23,326,316 downwards.
GGTAGTAAACGAAGAAATCAATAAACAGGTAGACAAAATGTTAAACAACGACATCATTAAAGAATCATCCTCTCCCTGGAGTGCCCCAGTGCCCGGAATGAAGATCCCATTTACATCAGACCCTATAGACAACCACCGGTAGTAAACGAAGAAATCAATAAACAGGTAGACAAAATGTTAAACAACGACATCATTAAATAATCATTCTCACCCTGGAGTGCCCCAGTGAATTTAGTTCCAAAGAAACCGGACGCATCAAACGAAAAGAAGTACAGACTGGTAATTGATTTAGGAAACTAAATTAGATTAATACCGACGATAGATATAATTCATAATTCTTTATTGCACACAATTATTCAATTTAAAAGGTTACATTAGGAGAAATCATATGTACAAAGGCGAGCTTATCTCTAAAAAGAGATTTCTTCCAGCAAACCAAGGCATGAAAGGGAAATGTATCATGAAAGGGTAGGCAGTGTACAATATCGAATATCTAATTTATACTAAAATACATATAATATAAAATACGGAAAATAAAATACTTATATACCAGACTACTAAATACAATACATACATATTCCTGCAAATATAGTTTATATATTACAATGATATATATACTATAACTCTCACGAAAGAGAGAAGTGCTCTTTTACCCGGTTTTTGAAAGAGACAATAGTGGGACTGTCTCTGATAGTGCAAGGTAGTGCGTTCCACAGTCGAACCGCCTGCAGCCTGAATGAGTGCTCATATGCCGAGGTGTTATGCCTTGGAGTGGCTAAGAGTGAGACCGTGTGAGATCTCCGGATCTCCTGAAAAGAGATACTCAAAGCGGTCTCGAAGGTAGCTGGGGTAGCGCGCGTTTTTCAATATATTGAAAAGATAAGAGAGAATATGAGTGTCTCGGCGACGACGAATTGGAAGCCACCCCAACTCTTTGCTATATTGAGAAACATGGTCGAATTTGCGCAACCCGAAGATAAACCGAATCCCAAGATTCTGAAGTCGTTCGAGTTTGTTCAGTAGATCTTCGTTCGCGCTCGCCCAACAGACATCGGCGTAGTCGATTAGCGGCAGAAGAAGGGACTAAGCAAGGGTAATTTTGGTCTGCCGTGGCAAGAAGTACTGCAAACGCCTGAGGGAGTGAAAAGACGCAAAGACCCGTCTGCTGACCTCGATGACATGTGGAGACTAAGACAGCAGGTTGTCGAAAATAACCCCAAGGTTTTTCGCCTGATCTGTATACTCTATTGTGATGCCATTATATAACATAGGAATAATATGTTTTTGTATCAAGGAAAGCGTGTGCCTGGTTCCTAAAAGCATGGCTTGTGATTTGGTCGGGTTTACCAACAGCCCGTATGATAAGGCCCAGTCTTTCACATTCTCGAAGTCAGCATTCAGTGTCTCCATGGTTGAGGCTACATCGCAGGGGCAAAAGTGGCGATAAATTTGGAGATCATCTGAGTACAGATGATACGAGATGAAGAAGAGATAACGTCGGAGATAGAGTTGATGAAGACTGAAAATAGAAGAGGAGAGAGAATACCACCTTGAGGCACTCCTGAGGAAAGATCACACCATTGAGTTTCAGTCTCTTCAGATTTAATGCGTTGCTGACGACCTCTCAGGTATGAGTGGAACCAGTTAGCAGCATGGACGGAGACATTCAGTGAGCTCAATATAGTGACCAGAATGTCAAAATCGACGCAGTTAAAGGCATTGCTGAAGTCAAGGCAGGGCTAGGACCGTGACCAACTTCTGATCCATGGCTAGCTGTATGTCATCGCTGACTTTTAAGAGTGCTGTGGTAGTACTATGGCCCGGTCTGAACCCAGATTGGAAAGGATTGAGAAGTTTGTTTGATGAAAGGAAGGAAGAGAGTTGGGAGTGTACTATGGATTCAAGGACTTTGGAGAGAATGGGTAAGATAGATATGGGCCTATAATCTTTGAAGGAGGAGGGTTTGGATTTTTTTGGCAGTGGGATAACGAGTGCTTTCTTCCACAGGCTAGGAAAGGAGCTTATCGAGAGAGAGAAGTTGATGATGTGGGTAATTGGAGGAAGCAACTCCTCAAGGACGCTATGGATCATCTGATGGCTGACGTTGTCGCCACCACCAGCTTTGGATGTGATAGCTAGCACTGCCTTTCTAACTGCACCGATTCCAACAAGCTTAAAGTTAAACGGTGAGGTGCAGACTGCAGCCCTCGACCGTAGACAATGAAGGGTTGCCTCCTTAGTGGTAGGGTCAATCACGACGGGAGGAGAAGAAAAAAACTGGTTGAGACCGTTGAGATCGATATTACCTGAAGAAGATTCCTGGGACTTGCCAACACCAATGGTCTTAAGGAACTTCCATACCTGAGCTGGAGTGTACATCTCTATACGCTCATGGATGTGGCGTCGCTTGGCATCGCGGCACATGCGGTTGCACAGGTTACGGAGGCGTTTAAAAGCTAGAAGATTGTCGTTGGTCAGGTCCCTCTTATATCGCCCTTTTGCACGGTTTCTTTTTGCCATATATTTGGCCCATAGGTTGGGGCTGGCCAAATCCAGATGGTTTATGACCGAATTGGAATGAGGGTTTATATCCTGATTGTTGTGAAAGGTTTGGTCTGTAACCAAACTGTTGTTGGGGTAAGTTTGGTCTGTAGCCAAACTGCTGTTGGGGTAAGTTTGGTTTGTAGCCAAACTGTTGTTGGGATAAGTTTGGTCTATAGCCAAACCGTTGTTGGGGTAAGTTTGGTCGGTAGCCAAACTGTTGTTGGGGTATTTTTGGTCTGTAGCCAAACTGTTGTTGATTCACGGGAGGCTTAACGTCAAATTGTTGTGGAGGCTGTATTACCGTAGGCTTAACGCCGAATTGTTGTAGAGATGTGGGTGTATTTTGTTGCTGAAACGGTTTGTTACCCAAACCATACATTTTATTTCTTGTACTGCATTGGAATAAGAAATTTACCTCCTCTAGTACTGTACTGAGTGCATTTTCAAGTGTGTCGGCTCCCTTCAGTCATACTATTCTCAACATGTCTTGGGGTAGATTATATAAGAACACGTCTTTCGATGTATTGTTATAAATCGTGATTTTACTTTGTCTTAGCGCATCGTCCTGGATTCTATTTACTTTTGCGATTAACTTGGATCTAATGTGTTGGATTCTATTGCAGAAATCTAGATATGATTCGTCAGAGTTTATCTTTAGGGTCTCTAATTTAATGGCAATGCATTCTTCAGAACGCGGATCTCCGAAATGTTGTTCTAACGCTAACTTTAATGCATTCCAGGTGTTTAAGTCTTGGCGCTCACTTATCAAAGTGGCGGCCTTTCCAGTTAATTTTGATGTTATTATTTGAAATATGTACATATCCTGAGCCTGATTGCCTTCGACACGGCACATAGAGATGACATATTCACATTTTCGCATGAAAAGATTTAACAAATGTTCATTACAATCGAATTTCGGGATGACATTTGCTATTTCTTTTGGTATTTGCACTAGATTTTCCATTGTTATTTATTTTACAACGATATTTAATTTTATTTAATACTATAACCACTTATTACTATTTTATTTGTAAAACACTTATTTCACTATTGGAATAGGCAGCAATAACTGACAGCGATGTTTTGTCTGTCTATTAGCACTGTCCCTCCTTAATACTACTTAAAGGTACTTGTTGAAAAGGACGTGAAAATTGGGCCGGCGATGCTGTCCAGACACAATCCTGCACTGTCCCTCACTATCTTTAATGGTTAAATAGGAAGCGAAAACTGCGGTGGCGATGCGTATCCACAGTACACAATTTCACGCTATCCTTCACTATAAAATATGTGGAATGGGAGAGGAGAATTGGAAAGCGATTTCGTCACGATGCGATGTACTCACACTTCTGCCATCGTCCCTCTTTGAGCCTTGAGGTTCCGTCGTCCACTGCACTGACTCTATCAAATTTATTTGGTTCGAGGATTCCCGTTGTAACGCGTGAAAACGTCCGTTGGATTTCAGTTTCCCCAACGCGGAAATCCTACCGGCTGCGCCAGATAAGTTTTAGCGCACGTAAACGACGTTTTAAAAAATAAAGATTTAATTGAGATAAGATTGATTACAATGTCTTACTGCCAGTTTCCTTGGCGCTGATTAAGTTAACAAATTGGTTATTGTTATTGGTTATTGGTTTATAATATGGTTAACGTGTCGCTCATATTGAAAATAGCGGCACGTGATTGGCTGAAATTAGTTTAACCAATTTGTTAACTTAACCAGCGCCCAGGAAACCGGCCGTTAGAGCTCTAAATACGACGATTTTACTTAATTACTGCCTCAAGACTGAGGGCAGAAAGCAGAGAGGTTTCCCGGCTCACACTTTGTCAGCTCCTCATCATATCGCACTTCCAGGGCTCAGCCAAATATGGCGTCATCGGTATGTGAAGAGCCGTGAGACTTAACTAGGTATCAAAGAAAAATTACGAAGGACAGCGACGGGGAGGAGGGCGCATTGTATTTTCAAGCGATGCGATGACGAGCGCACGCGCAGGCAGCGAAATCAGTTTGTTTTCTCTACCCGATGCCCCTCTCGTCACCGCCACCGCATTTCACGCCTATTCTATGATGGTCATAGTCACTGGGTGTAATTATCTTAATTGTTTACTAATATTTTTAAGTATTAAAACGTGCAAATTAAAACATATTTATATCATTATATCGACATTCCCATTACTTTATTTAAAAAAACTACACAGTTATAAAGTATGTAAGGTTATCTAAAAACTACTATAAGTTTCATTCGTGTTTTCTGAATTTCCTATAGCGGGTCAGAAAGGTCGCAATGTCTTTTGCTGCATCCAATTCACAAATGCTTGAAAAGTTTTTTTTTTATTTGATTAATCGATATTTTAAATCAAAACACCTCAATAACAGGCAAAGGCTGACACCCGTCAAGCACCATGTTATCTTTTTCATACTGTATCTTTGAGTAATAATGTTTATTACTTACTCAAAGTACTGTATCTGTCTATTCTCTATTACATCATAGACTCTTCCCGTCACTCAGTTCACGTCTACATCCATAGTTACAATAAAGGACTAACCTAAGTTTTTATAAGGTGATGTGACGTCACCTCATGCCTAGACTATACATAGGCATTATATGTAGGTACACTACTTACTGAATATTGTTTGTATAGTGACTACTGCACTCTTTATAAGCTGCTAGGCTCCAAATTCGCGTCGTAAGATCAGTATGTCATAAGTATGTATTTTGCAATTGCAATTGCAATTTTTTTGTGATTCCAAATCTGATTTATCGTCTTCGCCGACAGAGTGGCAACCGACGGGAGACGTAATAAAAGGCTTGTCACTGCATGCTCAGTTAATGTCGTGTCTCTTAATTGGAATACAATCCTAGCTTATATACTTGGTTGGTACATGTTATTAATGACGTGCATAAAACATAGTACGTGATGAGATATTTCCGCATATCTGTGGCGGGCGTACGGGCCGGCACAGATACTCCCCCTTTTACAAAAATTTAAACATTGGACTACAAAATACAAAACATAACAAAAAATAAAATATTTTACGAGACATGTTACAAATTGATATAATGCTGCGAGTTCAATCTTGATTTTTGCGAGTTCAGCAGTTGCATGTTGTGATTCGTAGACAATGACTGCCCATTTGCTTACTCTTGAAATCACGTTTCTTGCGTGCAAGGTCAGGAATGTAGTTATCAGCTGTCTTGAGTTTGCGCTCCTCAGTCGAAGATTTATGTCCAAAGTTGTTCTTATTGGGGTTTGGTGCTATTTTGTTCTGCATTGATCTTGTCTGCGAGCTCAATTGCGTGGTGTTTGCTCCATCTTCTGCTCCTCATATGGGGTTGATGTTGCACGTGACATTGTATGATATTCTCAATGTCGTCTCTTTTTTCATAGACTGGGGTGCAGAGTAATAAAAGGCTTGTCTTTTGATTGGAATACAATCCTAGCTTATATACTTGATTGGTACATGTTATTAATGACGTGCATAAAACATAGTATGAGATATTTCCGCATATCTGTGGCGGGCGTACGGGCCAGCACATCGTTCTTTGTTGTTGTTCTGCGTTCGCGTCGACACGATGTACCCCCCCGCTAACAGTGCGCGGCGCTTCCCTTACCCGCCCCGCACCGCGAACCTTGTTACTTGGGTCATCAGATAAATAATAAATACATAATAGAGGACAATCTTACACTAATCGACTGGGTCCATAGTAAGCTCAATTAGGCTTGTTTTATGGGTACTAGGCGATATATTTTTGCTATAACAAATTCGATAGGCACTAATAAAGTCAGTTTTTTTCGAAATATTACAATAAAAAAACACTTGTTTCTTTATTTTAGGTTTGTAACCATACAATCACCTAACTGGATGCCAAATTTCAACTTGCTAGGTCATCTGGAAGTGGGTTAGCTTTTTGATGTTAGGTCACTCAGTCATTGAGAAAAGTCCCGATTTTTCGATGTTTGTATCTTAATAACCACTTGAACAATATTCAAGAAATTTTGGGTTCTAGTTAGCCTTAAGGGTCTTAAGGAATGAACGAATTTCATATGTTTATGTTTAATAGATTTTGAGTTACGTAGGTGTCAAAAGTGGCTCTAAATTGTTCGTGTAATAACTATAAATAACACACGGCCCCGCTTCGTCACCAGTTCTTTTCTTTTGAACATGCCTTTGACACGCTGCCGCGTGTCTAGATATTATGAACAACTTTCCCGAAGAAAGATATAGTCGTAAATGAAAAAAATGTTTGGTCCCTCAGTACATTGACCCGATTAGCTGATTACATGTTTTTGTGGGAGAACCAAAAAGTTTTATCGTTTGCGACCGTTTATATTTCTTGGGGAAAGCTGGTCTGTGGGAAAAAAACCTCATAATGATGGGCACATTCATTCCCCAAAATATGGCCAGATAATTCATTGTAACCCTGTATGTATTAATAAATTTCCCAGTCCACAATATCACTACCAACATTTAAAACGCCATTTCTAAGTTTTCTTCTTTTTAATCCTCTGTTAGAGAACCCCTCATTTCAATAACTGCAATAACACCACTGATACATAATAATAATTACATTGAATCATTACGTAGATCTTTGAAAACATAGTTGTAAGGACCCACAACATAAGTTAACGAAGTTGACTTCACCTTCAGTGGTTCGTCTCCCTCCCATTCGACCTTGAAGTTTTGAATGAACCTATAGAGAAACGTCTCCATCTCCAAATCAGCAATCCTTTTACCGATGCACTGGCGGACACCGAAACCGAACGGCATCATGGCAAATGGATGAGCATTGCCGTGGTAAAGAGGATCATCTTTCGGCATCAGCCACCTTTCTGGAAGGAACTCTTTCGGACGAGGAAATTGTTTTTCCATTGATGCCATTAACTGATGTGCGAATATTATGTTTGTCTGCAAAGCAAAAGTAGGATTGTAACAGCCACCTTTCTGGGATAAACATTCTACATTTTGGTGTGAGAACACTACGTTTGTCTGTAATACAAAATTTGATAGTAGTTTATGTGACCGATACATAATGGGAGGGCATTAAAACGCGAGAGTAGATTTTTGAAAAGTTTATGAAAAGAGCCGAAGGAGAGTTTCATAATAATATCACTCGAGAGTTTTAATGCCTGATTATGTACAGTTACATACACTAGTTTATCTACACAACATATCATAAGGTTTCTTTGATTTGTTCAGGAACCGCATGTTCGACCGGCATTGCAGCATTGAGCAATGCTCTGCACTCGTTTAGCTTGTTCAGTAGTACCAACTTCACAGAAAACTATGGGCGGCACTCAGTCGGGCGTCGGCGTTCTAAAATGTCGAAATATTGATACATTATGGTCATAATGTATCTGTTTAATTCCACGCCTCAACCGAACGGCGTGGAATCTTGAGGGGCCGGGTTTTTGCCAGCACGGGAGAGAAAATCTTGATTGTTACTTTACCATCGTAAACCGGAAATCGAAAGCTCGATTCGAGGCAGGAATACGGGATAGGAGCACAAGTTTGGGTAGGATAGGGAATGAATCTCACTATTCGCTGCCCGACGCTGTCGCCGGCGTGCTGCCTGCCGACACGAGGAGTCGCCGTCCGATACGACGATGTCCAATCACAACACGGATCACTCAACCGCTGACGCGATACTACTTATTTCCCGACGATGTAGATGATTAACACTCCGACCAGGCTCGACACCTGTATTAGACAATTGTTACACCGAAATACAATCAATGGCCCGACGCCTGAGCAGACATGTTTTTTCTCCCGACAAGAAAAGATAACCTCCAATTTTTCATCTCGTTGGTACGAGTGACAGCTGCGGTTCCGTTTCCGCTAGTGAACAACGCATGGTTCCGAGTCGCGCAACAAAAGGAGGTGCGTTCCGAAGCATAAATATTAAACAGTATCAATATTCAGATAAGAAATGAGTTTTTTACCAAGTAGTATATCATACTGCTGGACGTAACGTGCAGTTTTTGGACGCAGTAAAGGGGGTTTATGATACGTGTGTAGATAAAATATATTTACTGTATTTTTTTTGTTTGCTTGGATTTAATTTATTAACTTACGCCTTTAGGTATTTTGTAATCGCACAGATTGTATTCCTTTGTGGTTTGTCTTACGTTGGCAGTGGCTACTGGTAGTAGTCGTAAAGATTCTTTAACACAGGCCTTCAAGTAGCTTCGCTTTCCTTCACCTGATACAACTTCTTCCCGCAGCTTATCCTGCTTATCAGGATTTGTAGCTAGGAGGTAAAACACTGCCAACATAGTGTTTGCGGCCTGTAGTGTAGATGTAGAAAAATGGATTAAGATAATGATGAGGATCAATATGAGGATGACTAATGGATGATGAATACGGTGAAAAAATTGTTGTCTTGATATAAATAACATAACATAGCGTCACACCTTTTACCATACGGGGTGGCAGAGGCAAAATCGTGCCCACTTTTATTAGCCAGTTATTCAATACTTTGCGTGACCGGGGGCTGGCCGCCGCAGCTATGCAGTAATGAAGGTTTCCTCACGATGTTTTCCATTACCGTCAGAACGTCCGTATAATTTACTTAACATAAATTATCTTATCTCATTGATAAAGATAATCATGACATAATTAAACTTCTTTGCTTACCGTGTCGACTCCCGCAAATAACATGTCGGCCGCCATAATAATAGCGACGTGCTCATCTATTTCCAACAGTTTTTCCATGACGCCCTTTTCTTCATCTGATGTCTTTGAACCAGCATTTTTCTTTTCGATATTTTTGACAGCTTTTTTAATAAAGTATTCACTTAAACTGAAAAACAAGACAAACATAAATAGGTACCTACAATAATATACATTTGATCGACTAAAGAAATATTTATTCTTCCTACGCAGTAAATCACATTTTGCATTGGTATTCCTGACTCCACCAGAAAGCAGAAGAACATTATAAATGACTTACTTGACATGATGTTCATATAACTTCATAGCCTGTTTAAATTGGTGAGTGGGATAAAATTTCCACAAACTCGGCTTAAAGTCCAACTCAGTAGCTGCTTCAAATATATCATGGACACACTGGATCAGCTGTCTCGCTGGTGAGTCTACAGGGAGGTCTTCATCAAGACAACCGATACGACCTCCAAGCGCCACAACACCGATAGACTCCAGCGCCCATTTATTCATTTCCACGTCTAGATTATTTTTAATCATGTTATTTTTGTCACGAAGGCTCCTTATTCTGGAAGTTTACTTGATAGTGTACATAAACATATTAATAAATGTAACCCATTTATATACCACAGAGGGGTACAGGCCTTTACCCGGATAAGTGTAAGATTAAACCATACTCCACCACGCTGGCTCAGTGCTTGTGGACGAAGGGGTTTTACGACCACTACCACGAGTACCACGTAGCGATAGTAGCCAGGACCTACAGCTTAACGTGTTATCAGAAACTGTACTTAAGATAAATTAATTATCTCATTGGTACGTGGTCAGAACATAAACATAAACATTTACAGACACATACATTGCTTCTGACCCCACACTAGAATAAAGGGCGAAACTGGCGGGGATTAGTGCGCATGTGTACACTCCCGAGTATAATTCCGAAGTGTGTTAAATAAAAATGTTGATTTTGCTCGCTTTGTAATTTTGTATTAACTCAAATAATTGGAAATCGTGGCTAAGTTATTTTGGACTGTGTCGGACGCTGTGCTTAGTCTTCTCCAGTTTAAATCAGCAATGATTTCATCAGTGTCCTTTTTAATGAAACAGTTCACATCATATACCATTTTTCTTGCTTGCCTAGTATGTCATAATTTGACTTTTGGTACATTATGGTCATAATGTTCAATATTCAGATAAGAAATGAGTTTTTACCAAGAAGTTTATCATTATGCTGGTCGTAACGTGTGTTTTTTGGACGCAGTAAAGAGGCTTTATGATACGTGTGGAGATAAAAAATGTTAAACCGCTCATAACTCCTAATACGACCGTACCCTATGGCGTGGGAACCAGAAACAGCGACATCACACGATCTGTTTTTTTCTTTTCTTGCAAACGAGGATCGAACCCGGGACGCTGCGCCACAGAAGTCGTCAATATCGTACAAACAACAATATAATTAGATAGATGATAGATAGATAGATAATTCATTTATTCATTGTTCGGTACAAACACAAAAAAAAAAAAAAAAATGGTTATTAACATATTACAAACCACACAAAATTAATTATGACAAAAAACATCAAAGTAATTAAATAAAACAATGAAAATAATTATAATTAACACAGCAAAAATATGGAAATTAAGGATCACTATGTGGCACCGTGACTGTACCGCGACAATGAAATGGCCCTGACTCAGCAATGTCACAGACGAATCTGTGACGCTGATATTCTGCCAGAGCCAAAGCGGACGAGACAGCAATAGGCTTAAGTACACAAAATACACAAATTATTACAGCAAATAAATAAAATTTAAAAAATTAAATAAAATATTAAAATCTACTAATATGGAATTGAATAAATTATTGCAATTGAATTTGAATTTAAATTGAATTAATAATGCATAGAATAGTATCGGAATTGTGTGATTTAAATTAGATGAAATTTCAGAATTGTATAATATGAATAGAAAAAGGATAATAAAATGTCAATGATTATGTCGTATGGTAGTCAAAAAAAATAAAAAAGAATGAATTTTGTGAGGTAGGAGATTTCTTCAGGTTATAACCGAGGGCATTACAGTTATTTTAAAGTGCTGCCTCCTCAGCCTTCTGCTGCAGTATTAGAAACCTTCTAAAGGCACTTCTGAAACCAGCCTTACTATTTAGCAATCGAAGGGGTGGTGGGATGTTATTCCAGCACTTTGTGGCACGGTATTTAAAACTGCCACGGAAAGCTGCACTTTTGTGTCGAGGCATTGAGAGGATAGGAGCGACTCTCTGGGACAGACACCAGGTGAGTTTATCATAAAGATAAAGCGGTGTTCGCGTCCGGACAACCTCAAAAAGCAACATTGAATAATAAAGATTTTGTCTAGCTTTCATTCGTAAAATGTTTGCCTTATTTAAAAAAGGAGTGACGCGCATTCGAGGAGGAATCACGAAGCAGAACCTGGCACAGGCGTTTTGTACTCTTTGTATGAGTTTTTGCGTTTTCTCAAACAGACACGATCCATATACCGTAATACCGTAGTTTAGCTTGGAAAGCACTAAGGCTTCAATTAATAGTATTCGCAGGTCAACGCTGAGAAGATCCCGGATTCTATACAGAACTTTAAGTCTATAAAAGCAGTTTCTAACTACCTCAAGAACATGTCCCTCAAATCGTAGTTGATCATCCATAAGAAGACCAAGGTTTCGAGCCTCGCGGACCCGTGTGATAGCGATTCCATTAACTAGAACTTGTGGATCATGCATCGTTACATCCTTTATCTGAGTTTTTGAGCCCATTATCATACACTTCGACTTATTTGGGTTGAGGACTAAAGTGTTATCAGAGGACCACTGCGATATGCGGTCCAGATCCTCATTTAAAGCTTCCACCCCTATACAGGGATCATTGTCTACCGAGACATAAATTTGCAGATCATCAGCATACAAATGATAATTACTGTTAATTATGCATCTAGTGATATCAGCACTGTATATTATAAACAGAAGCGGTCCAAGTATGGATCCTTGTGGGACTCCTCTATCCAGGGTAGCCAGCCGCGACTGCAACTGAGATCCATCAGCTTTGTCCAGCACCACCCGTTGGCTCCGAGTGCAAAGGTAGCTATTAAACCAGTTTATGGTGGAAACGTCAAAGCCATAGAAAGCCAGCTTAGACAGTAAAAGAGGGATGTTAAGAGCATCGAAAGCCCTGGAAAAATCCAGGAGAGCCAGTACGGTGCCCCTGCCTTGATCCTGAGAAGACAAGATATTATCCACAACGTCCAACAGTGCTGATGTAGTACTACGCCCCTTTCTAAACCCAGATTGACGCTGAGGCAGTACATGTCTATTCTCACAGTACTTATAGACCTGGTTGTATATTACTCGTTCCAGAACTTTCGATAGGTACGGTAAGATACTTATCGCCCGAAGGTCACCAATATTAACCGGATTGTCTATTTTAGGGATGGGACGGACAAAAGCAGTCTTCCATTGAGCAGGGAAAGTGGAAGAGATTATGGACTTATTAACTATAGCAGTTATCACTTTAAGAGTACGAGGCAAGGTCAGCAAGATCATATCTTCAGTTATCCCATCTGCGCCTCTTGCATTTGAGCTCAAAGAAAGGATCGTTTTGGCTATATAGTTCTCATCCACTTGTTCCAATGAGAACTCAGCACTACTGAATCTATTGAATTCAAAATGTTTTAGAAGTGACAGGGAGACCGTACTAGCGCCAGGAACATTTAAAAAGTTAGCGTTAATTTCATCAGGGTCGCTAAAATGTTCAGGCAAATCATATTTATTTTTAAAATTTGGTAGAATGGTGCCCTTAAGGTTTTTCCACAATTTTTTTGAATTATTAACATACTTGTTGATATTCTGTTCAAAATATGCCTTCTTCTCACCATATACAGCTACGTTAACCAGATGCTTTAGGGACTTATAATACTCCCTATCATGTTCTAATTTTGATTTCCGCAAACGAGCATGCGCTTGATCACGCAACCTCATCATCAATAGTATGTTGCTAGTAATCCATGGTGTGGGTTTGCCCCTGATCCTAGTCCTAGTCAAAGGAGCATGTTTATCATACAATACTAGGAGGTGCCTGCTGAAACGTTCAACCATTTCATCAACTGATGGGCATGACATAATATCCTCCTCCCAATTAACCAAATTAACATCGGAATTAAAATCAGAAAAAAATATTTTACTAATAGGCCTTACCATACTATACCGCGTCTGAATTTTTTCCTTTTTGATTTTCAACGTTACCATAACCATTACATGGCCCTGCTGAGGAATGTTTAGTAAAGAGACGTTTAATACAGACGCATTTGTGCAGAAAAGGTCAAGCAGTGTAGCACTATGAGATGTGAAGTGCGTCGGCTCAGAGACAACATTTATTATATTCATGCTTCTAAGGAAATCATTCAGACGTAGCGTGGCACTGTCAGCGGTATCCATAATATCTATATTGAAATCACCCAAAAGCACTATCTTATCGTAATGAGAGAAGGCTGTAATAGAATCCGTCAAGGCGTCGAGTAAATCGTCAACCTTAACCCATTCCGGGCGATAAGCAGTGCCAATTATAACTCTAGTCGACTTGACATTTATAGAAATCCACATTTGTTCAATGTGAGTGGCTGGAGCCGGGTGTGAACACGCGCGCACAGCCACCCCGCATCGAACATAAAAACCTACTCCCCCCCCCAGCCCGCGCCTTATGTGTAGCGGACGCGGCGCATGTCTTAATCTATAACCCGGTACCTTTGGCGCGTTACCTTCCTGACCAGCCCGGAGCCAGGTCTCATTTATAGCGATAACATCGGGCATCTCCCTCATTAGGGCACCCATAAATTCATCGTGGTTTGTACCGAGTGAGCCCGCGTTAAAGAAGCCAACTTTCAAAAGTTTACAGTTAACCATCGTGCGAGACAGTCGTCAGAGTGATAAAAACGTTTGCAAAAAGATAGGTACGCGGTGACGGAAATATATAAATACAACTTATCAAAAAGGGTAACAGGGACATATAAACCGGTTGCTCGTCAAACATTGTCGCGCATTCACAGAGCCACATAGCAAACTTACCGATACATGTGCAATCGCATAATCTCGATTGAATAATCAAAATTATCAGAATCATTTTTAGATCAGCACAAATAAATAGATCACATTGAATACATGCAAGAAACAGACAAGAGAATAAAAGCGAGGCCAGTAGTAGCCGGCAACAGTACTTGGTATTTACAAGGTTTAGGCTTATTGCACCGAACTCACAGGAACCCCAAAAACTTTCTCAAGGTCACTTTCGGTTTTAATAGGAAAACCTTTAGCGCCAACGTGATGTCTCGCATAGACTCGACCCTCGTTGGTCCAGACAAACCTCCACTTCAGGTCGTCGCCTAGCTTTCGCGCTTTGCCAAACAGAGTCCTGTTGAGCTTCGACAGCCTCTCGTTGACGAAGAGTTTCATGGGGTCATGGGGCGGTAGGCCAAGGTCTGCAGTGGTGGCACCGCGACGGACGCGGGCGTTTTTGAGGAAATCGTCGCGTAGCGAGCGTCGAGCCAACCGAACCACGATGGGGCGTGGGCGGGGCGGCGCCCCCTTGGCATCCGGGAAGCGCTTGGGGCCGGCGCGGTACACGGTGACCACGTCCCGCTCCTCCAGGTCCATGCCGAACTTCTTCGCCACAAGCAACACGACATGGCCGAGAGACTCCTCCTCATACTCTGGCACGCCGGAAATATCTACATCGCTAAGCAGGTCTGTACGGTCCCTGTCCTGAAGCTCTGTCTTGAGCTCATTCATCGTTTCCCGTAGCGCAGACACAACCTGGGAATCGGTAGAACTCTGCACAGCTTGCATGTCTACCATCTGGGATTTCAGTTTCTCATTTTCGGACTCAACAGCTGTAAGTCTGGCGGTCAAACTCGACAGCTCCGAATGCAATTTAAGAAATGCCTGATTTATTTCTAGGCTCAACGAACGCTTGATGCCATCAAGTTTTGTATCAAGTAGTATTGAGAACTGCTCAAAATTAATGGAGGGAGCGTTCTTTATTTCATCACAGGACATATTAGTGACATCAGCTGCTGTATCATCAAGCGTAAATTCTGGCACTTCAAATAGATTGCGGGTCGGGGTGCCGTCTGTCCTTGGCCGGCGGGTGACATTTAGGCATGATGGGCAGTGCCAGTTAAGCCGGAGGCTTGCTAAATTACTCATGTACTGGTCAGCAGTCATACCCAGACACTCATAATGGTATGAGGCGTTACAGGGACGACATTGTAGTAAGCTGGTAGCGCATACGGGCGTCTCGCAGGCAGCGCACTTCATTGTATCAAACAGTATCTAGAAGAGGTTGATACAAGTAGGTACACGCTCGTCAGCTGCTGTTACCAGACGAGTCCTGTCTGTGTGTGTAACGCAGCGCAGCGGTCAATGACCCGAGAGGGATGGATGTAGGCGCCCGAGTGAGCAGCACTATGTGTGTCGTTGACCGACCTTGAAATCAGCTGCGACAAACCGGTGACTGACACAGCGAATTTAAATTGATGTGATCTAAAATCTAGGTAACATCACTTTCACCGAATCACTAAACTGTAAAACTTCACCACAATTATGCAGATTTAAGTAAGGAAACTGACTGAATATTTTTCATATAGATATGTTTTAAATAGACGGAGTAATTAATAAAATTTAAGAGCGTCTTAGATTAGATGTGTACTCAAGGCGCGCGCGTCTAAAACTCGTTTGTGGAATAATTAGTGGAATAATAAACTTTAATATGTCATTGATTTCAAGCCTAGACCACAGCAATCAATTACCTGGTTATCATATCCTGAGCCACTTCATCCAGCACAGTACTGTACAACTTTACCGTTTTCGGCTGCAGCATAACCGGGTTGACAGAAGAACGAAATGTTTTCCAATTTTCCCCGTGGCTGTATGGAAATAGGATTAGTTAATTTTTCGTTACACAATAAAAATTCAGCTAAAGTAAATATTACTATTTCACCGTTCGATCTCAATCAACGGTCAACTAGAAATCATTCATAAACGGGCTTTCCTTAAGAACTTAGAATTTCAACTTTAGCTTGCTTTTAGTGGCACAGGAATTTAAAAGTAAAAAAAGGACTAACAGAACAACATTACTTAATATTTTTTAACGGTTAAATAAATAACAAGTACAAAAATTCTAATTTAATGCGAAATTATAAAAAAATAAGTTGCGAAAAACAGATTTTGTGATAACTTCGGGAGACTTCTCTGTCGAGGAAAATTAATCAAATTGTGTTTTTACGAAGCAGAATACATGCTTATGAATAGAATGGAATATACATTTATTTGCTGTATAAACATACAAATATACAAGGCAAAACAAAAATTTAAATAACTACAGACAAAAAACAATAATATTATTCATACCATTCCTATTTGCCATACAGATACCTATATAAAATTGTGAGTGGTTTCACTGCCATGTGATCATGCAGCGACAGCAAAAGGGCTCAGACTCAACATAATGTCAAAGGAAGGCCTGTGACGCTGGTGTTCAGTCTAGGGCCCAGAAAGTATAATTAAGTTTAAACGCGTTAATTTCACCAGGCGGCAAGTGTAAGAAACAACCTAAACTAAACTAAAACTAAACATAAAAATAAACATAAATAAAACAAATAAAATGAGATTTTCATAATGGATTAATAAATATATATTTGGATTAAATTATATTGAATAATATACATACATTTTACATATATACGCATTGCGGTGTCGTGAAAATGATAAAAGTAGGTAGATGCGCTTCACAGCGCTTTTTCATGGCAGCTTAAGGTACTCTACTTTTGTTTTTCTAATAACCGACCTCGAATTCGTTTTTTGAATGTCAATTTTGATTTTAGCTCCCGAAGTGGAGGAGTTATTAATACAACCCAACTAATATATTCCAAAGTTGTGTGGCAAGATATCTAAAGCAACCACGGTGGGGGACGGACAGAACGCTGGAGGAAGTTCTATATCTGTGGTGGCTGATGCTTACTTTCGTGATCAACAAGCTAGTAAAGAAACCAACAGCATTAAAACTCATTATTTTGCCTAACTTGAGATTGACAAAATGCTGCTTTGGCCACTTCGGCCGTCTATAGAACCGGAGTTTCGGAACTGGTTCCGTACGAGGCTTTTAATTTACTTGTATGGATCTGGTTCCGATCGAGGCTTTTAATTTACTTGCATGGGATTGGTTCCGACCAAGGCATTTAATTTACTTTTATATATATGTAACTGCTGGACCCCGTTGACCCAAAAATGCTTGATATGACTGTCTATGGTATATTTTTTCCCCGGAGAAAAACTCTTTCACAATTTCCGTCAAATGATTTTATGTCAACTATAATATTGATATAAAGTGCAATATATCAATGAATGGTTATTCCTATAAAAGTGTTTATTTCCGTTGTTTATAAATATAATAGGAGTGCTTTCTGCTCACTCATGTCTTTAAGATTTATTGAAATTATTTGAACGCGAAGAAGAGGTATTGCCATTTTATTTGAAGGTCTCAAATATCATTGCAAAAAGAAATACAAAAATAGCAAAACAATATGACTTTGTTCCAATTACAATTGTGGCTTCCACGGGAGTATTAATTTCAACCACAAGAACGAAGTAGACCATAATAAAAATAAAACACATAATGCAGACTGGGTACATTATGTGTTTTATAATATACAACCAGCCCAAACTAAAGTTCTAAAGGAACTTGATAAGCTAAAAGACCAAGCTGGCATTTTGATTAAATCCAAAAACAATACGAAGAGATATTATACAATCTAGAAACTGAGGTCGTGATTTGATGACGGAATTACCACCTTTGAAAATAAAATAAACAGGTCTTAACAATAACCAAAACAAAGTATCGCATTTTTTATCATCTACTGACTTAACAATACATGCTTATGACGAGAAAATCAAAATTAATGGAAACATATGCGATCCTTTTCGACTCATTAAATCATTCTTTCCTGTCTAGAAGCCATTGAAAGTACCATCGACTTCCAGAGAGAAAGGCCGCCATGAAAGCAGTAGCCAAAGTACATGTCACAGTTAGTTAATTAATTAATTAAAGACCGACGTTTATCGAAGTCGCTAAAGTTCCGTCAGACAAGTGAGTGAACGAAACGTTTAACGAGTTATATAAACGTTCCTACGCAACAAGACATAAACAATATAAATATATTGACGACCCGAATGGCCGCGTCGGCAGCGACCCTGCCTACGAAGCCAAGGGTCCCGGGTTCGAGTCCCGGTGGGGGCAAATATTTGTTTGATGAGAACGGATGTTTGTACCCTAGTCATGGTTGTTTATCTATATAAGTATGTGTATCGTTGTCTAGTGCCCAAGATACAGGGAATCCTAGTTTGGGGCTAGATCAATGTGTGTAAATAGTGTCCAAGGTATTATTATTATTATTGTACGTAAAAGCCCGCCTGGTATAGATATTTAAAAAACGGCCAAGTGCGTGTTGGACTTCCCACATATAATATAATAATATTTTCCGTAATAAATGTTTATCAGGAAATTAGGAAGGTACTCACTTCACATACGCCTGATACATCTAGCCAAAATATCACCATCATTCTTTGTAATGGTACACGAGAGTCAGTACATTTGATACTTCATTTTGCGTGACAGAGGGCTAGCCCATCGTCGCGCTATTTTGAATACGAGAATCGGTTCATATAACGTTTGGGGTTTTGAGTAGCTCAGGGTAAGTCAGCAAAAAACAATGTGCCCAGCGCGTGGGATGGTTCGAGGAAGGTTACAGGTCAGGTTTTTTTTGTCGCATTCCTGCGAGATGTGTAGGGATCAGAGCCGATTTGGCTGCGCGCTGAATAAATTATGAATAACTAAATAATGGAAGGTTATTATGGAACGATACGGAGAAAGCTATTATGTTGACTGCAAATATACAATTGCGTTTGTTTGGTATGATATGGCGAGTTTGACACCACGGGTATGAATATCATTCTAGTGGTATTTGTCTAGCGCGCTAGCGGTCGGGAAGGCTTAAATTAATCGCAACAAGCTTTTATGGTCAGCGATCAACAGATTTTGTGTATCGGCAATACCGAATGACTTGAGTGATAACCTACGGTTGATCATAGTGAATATGCGTACACACAATTTGTAGAACGGCGGATCTGCATGGCATGGTCGAAATTAGACCCTGTGTAGTTAGTGATAAGAAGCTTCGCTTGGGCAGAGCGTGTTCGCAAAGGACGCCATTTTTTTTCAGACATGTGGGGACTATAAATACGATTGCGGGGGAAGGGAGATTCATTCAGTCTCAGCGTCTAGCTACTGTGACAGTCGTCTTTCAACAAATTCTAAACAGTTTGGTCTGCCGTTTTACGCATCGGAACTGGACGAATTGTGATTGCGAAGTTACAGTGGATTTTCGTGAGTGTCTGAAGCGCCGAGATATACCTTGGTGCCTATCCTTTAAATCAACCTACCCCAAATTCCAAAACTATCCTTGGGTCGTTAGATAAGAACTTGTAGGTAACTGATCTGAGTCTGAGTCTGGGCTTGGAGCGACCCTAAATTCCTTTTTCCTTCACCATAGGGTTCCTGGATTGGCTCTTAGGATATTCGCGGGCTAATCCTCTCCTCATTCCTTTCGAGTAGCGAGTTTTGAAATTCCCACACACACAGTCATTAAACATACAAGCACATTCAAATCAAACTCAACCATTTTCGAGTGGTGTCGATAATGGACGTGGTATAACACTAGGATTTTTAGACTAGGCTAGACAGGAGTTTAGTTGCGGCTAAACCTAGGTTGGCAGGGCATAGGGAGACTGTTTGATCGATGAGGTTCCGCGAATGGAAATAACAAATTCAGAACAAAGTTAAACCGGTGTCAACACAGATAACCTATCCTGTTGATATTTTGACATTTGAGTGTAGTCGGGGACGCGCGAAGAGATCAAATTACAGTCTAAAGTTCATTGTTTAGGACCGGGTAGGTTGTTTTGCTTTGCCTTGGGTCAGTTTGGATTCAAGTTGCATCTTTAAATTAAATGTAAATTTCGCTGGAGGTCTAATGTGTAGGCTGAGTCAAATATTTATGATTTTGCTTGGCCGAGGTCGTGCTGAGGTCAGTGGAATTCATAGATCGGTATTTACCGAACTATGCACTTCGCTATGGTGAGGGTTAGATCTCCTAAAGCGCTAATGACTACGTTTCGATAACATCCAGTTCAAATTGCGCAGAGTTGAAGGTTTCAAAACGTTAAGGACCTTTTGAGGTAACCGCTAGTACAAACCCATTTCGGAAAATCAAATCGCAATTGTATAAACCGGTCTATTCGGATCGTTATTGCCGTGAACTAAATATATAATTGGAACCACCACTAGCCGCTACTAGCGAGCACATGAAATATCATTGAGTACTCACGTCGTAAAACTACGACGGATATCTATACGATATCACAAACAAATATTATAAATTGTGGTCGACCACTAAAAGAAGTTCCAAGCGCCCATATATACAAAAAAATAAATGGTACCATCACACAAAATACAACAACGATCGATCTGGCGCAATACACCGCTAACTGATGCGAAATACCGGCTTGCGGAAATATATGCTTTCTCTGTCTAACTTGAAACTGTAACTTCCTGAATCAATCTTCCGTTCTACTATTGTACGCCTAACGAACTTCTCAACGAACGAGAAATTCGGACTTATCATTCTTAACTTACAAATTTTACAGCTGAATCGGGACATCTCTTTTTGGGGTAGGTAGAATAGATGATCATAGCTACTGATAGCGGTGGCTCGACCTTAGCCTTTAATGCCGTTACAGATTTTCTGGTGCCGAGACCGAGGGATATCCTAGATAGTCTGATACCTAGATATTCTAAAAGAATCAAGGTCTAACGCGTTACTTTTAAAAATAACACAACGTAGAAACGATTTTAAACAGTTCAGTTTTGTAAATAAGAAATAAGCAACAACAAAATAAAGGGGCATTGTTTTCACAATTCGTCGGACGAGCTACGGCGGTTTAGTGTTGACGAAATAATGCGGCTTAGAAAAAACGTTAGTCGGGTTGTACAAGACGACTCACTTTCGCAGACAAGTGTTTTAAATAATGAGATGGCGTCAGGACAGGTGACTCAATTGTTATCTGAAATAGTGAAAAGATTAGACAGTTTGGAAAGGGGTTCAAGTAGTACAAGTAATACTTCGGACAGACAGACTGACAGACAGGAACTAGAGACGTTTGAACAATCGGTAGAAAAACGTCAAACATGCATAGTGAAAATGACACAGAAGTTGCCGACATTCGATGGGCGGAGTTCGGAAAATCCGATGATTTTCTTAAGAGATTTAAAGGCTTATATTAAAGTCTCGGGAGATAGTTCGAGGGCTTTGATATGGGCAACGGATAGTTTGGTAGGAATTGCAAAAGTTCGAATGAGCATATACAGAGAATCATGGCGAACCTATTCGGATTTTGAAAAAGATTTCAGAGAGGTATTCTGGGGTGATAATGAACAGGAATTAATTAAACAAAGATTCCTAACTGCGAAGTTCGATTCTAAGAAAGGTCAAAGTATGGAAGAATTCTTTGCCTCTCAATTGAATAGCATATATGAGCTTACGATACCGTTTACTGATACGGAGAAAATCAACACGATTTTCAGACAGTTTCCGCGTGATATTCAGGTAGCGTTTTTTGCTAGAAAGGAACCGATGACTATACGAGATGCGGTCGAGTTCCTTCGGCATTTAGAACGGAATGTCGATGGGCAATTAAGTTCGTTGCAGAGTTCGGAGACAATGAATACGAACGACGTAAGGCGGAATAGCTACATGCGTGGGCAATATCGAGCTATGCGAGTAAATACGATACGATATAACGCGGTGAGTCGTAGGAATAATTATAACGCGGGAACAAAGGCACGAAACGAATTTGGGACGCGCGCTCGCGGTTATTTTCGCGGTAGAGGTAGACAGCCTCAGGCTAGTTTCAAGGCAATAGGGTTCCAAAGGGGCAATGATGGTTCAGATAATACAGAGGCAGGGCAAAGTTCAAGTGACAGAAATAATGCGATAACTTCGATTTCAAAAAACTAGTAGACTCGCGCGGGTCGTTCGCGCTCAGATATTTATTACGCTTCGGGTGGACAGCCGATCAAATTGAAAAAAAACATAGACTGTATGATTTGTGTAATTTGGATTCGAACGTGGGTGTGAATGAATTTATTCAATTATTGGCGCATAAAGCGCACGGATATGCCGTGTGTTTAGATGAAAAATCTAGATCGAATTGTAGAGATCGCAATGACAGGCGTTTACAAACGATATTCAGAGACGACGATTCGACTGAGTGTGGGCGCGATTTATGTAGTACATTGACATTACCTGAGATAGATGTGCGTATTGGGAATATTGTTGTAAGGAGTTTGATTGATTCGGGCAGCGAAATCAGTGTAATTAGTCGGAGAGTGTACGATGAAGTATGCAGGCAATTGGGAAAACCGACGGAAATACCGATTCCAAGTTTGAGAATCACAGGTGCGTTTGGAGTCAGTAAGGAAAAGGTTGATAAGTTAGTTACGTTACTCCAATGCTAGTATTAACAAGGGTGCCTAAAGATTTAATTTTAGGGTTTGATTTTATACAACAGACGCGAGCCAGTTTAATGTGTGAGGGTAATAAGAGGCTAATTATACGAAGCGCCGGGCGGATGTGTGAAATACCATTAGGTACTGGCCCTAATCAGGATTCTTGCTGTTGTACAATGGGAGTACAGAACCAAGATACCAGTAGAAATATGATAGAGGAATATGTGAATAACTCATCAATACCTGTTGAACACAAAACAAAGTTATTGCCGGTGTTAAATAAATATGCAGAGTTGTTTAGCGATAGGGTAGGCCGGACAAATAAATATATACATGAGATAAAAATGAGAGATGAAATGCCTTGCGTAAAACGAAGCTATCCCATACCGTTCGCTTATCGCGATAAAGTAACAAAACGATTGAAAGAAATGGAACAGATAGGTATTATTAGCAGGCAATCTACGGATTTCAGCAGTCCATTGACTTGTGCACTAAAGAAGTCAGGGGAGGTCCGTATATTGATAGATGCACGCCAATTAAACACGGGAATGGTTGGGGAAGTTGAAACTACACCTTTAATGAGTGAGATATTGCAATCGGGTCGCCGGATAAATTACATAGGGGTTATTGATATCAAAGATGCGTATTTTTCTATACCATTATCAGACGAATCTAAACGATACACGGGTTTTGTATATCAAGGCAGAAGTTATGTTTACAAAGTTTTACCTCAGGGGTTGAAAACCAGTGTGGGTTCATTTTCGAGGGCGATGGACTTAATTTTAGGGCCAGAGGTTAGGTCATATTGTTTAAATTTTGTTGACGATTTGGCGATTTTAACTGAGGGTGATTTCGATCAGCATTTGTCTCAAGTGGACACGGTTCTGAGTAAATTGAAAGACGCGGGCTTCACATGCAAACTAAAAAAATGCGAGTTCGCACAAAAAAAGGTCAAGTTATTGGGGCATATTTTGTCTACACAAGGTTTGCAAATGGACCCGGACAAAATTGAAACACTTAAATTATATCCGTCACCCAGAACTGTCAGGCAATTGAGGGCGTTTTTGGGGTTCATAAATTACTTTAGGAGGTTTATAAAAAATTTTGGAACCTTAACACAGTCCTTATACAATTTATTACGGTCTGGAGTCAAGTTCGTCTGGAGTGCGCAGGTGCAGAGTGCTTTTGACGAGATAAAAAAAAACAATTCTCAGGAAGTATAATATTGAGTCAGCCATTGGCGGGAAAAACGTATTATGTTCAATGTGACGCCAGCGCTATAGGAATTGGGGGCTATGTTTATCAATTAGATGATTTAGGCCAGGAACGAATTATAGGGTTCTGTTCGCAGGCATTTAAGGGAGCTCAAACTAGATGGTCTGTCAGCGAACAGGAAATGTATGCAGTTATATACACTTTAAAGCGATTTGAGATATATTTGCGGGGAGAAAAAGTTATTATTAGAACTGATCATAAAAGTTTGACGTTCATTAAGTCGTGGACTTTATTGGGGGCACGCGTAACTAGATGGGTTATGTTTTTAGAGCAATTCGATTACGACATAGAATTTGTGCGAGGGACTGATAATCAAATTGCCGACACGCTAAGCAGGCAAATAGGAGGACCTGGAGGCATGAATGACAGTATGAATGTTCAGCCGGGAATATTCTGGTTTCAGGCATCGAATACCGCAAGTGTTATTTCGAGTTTACGGGACATTGCGAGATTACAAAGCGAAGATGAGCGGTTAAATCGAATTAGCGGTTGTATCAGACGTAGGGTGGTAGATACGGAAACGAGAGGGTTTGATAATTACAAGCTAGTAGGTGATACGTTATATTTTCACGTGCCGAAGCGGAACGTACAGTTGTTAGTAATTCCGAAATCACTACAGGAGGAACTAATTTTACACATACATGAAGAAATAGGTCACAACGGCAGATATAAAATATTAGCACTGATGAAGGACAGATATTATTTTCTTCATATGAGTAGGGTGATTAGCACGGTGATAAGAAGTTGTGACATATGTCAAAAGGTCAAACCAAGTACTAACAATACCGTTGGTCCTTGTACACTGGTGTTGGCGGAAAAGTTGGGTGAGAAAGTTTTCTCGGACCTTTATGGGCCATTGCCCGTAGGTAAATTCGGATATCAATATATATATGTGATTCAAGACGTGTACAGTAAGGTGATAAAATTGTATCCAATGCGGAAAGCTACAGGTAGGAGCGTGCTCGCTTGTACAAAGACATTTCATAGGGAAATACCTATCGAAACTATAATTACGGACTCAGGACCACAGTTCATATCGAAAGTTTGGGAATTTGGTCTCAAACAGCTGGGGATTCGGGTCACTCATACGTCGGTGTATTGTCCAAATTCTAATAGCGTAGAAAGAGGGAATCGCGAGCTAGGTCGACTAATTAGAACTTATTGCGGCGGAAGTAATCGTGGTTGGGTCGACGTGTTACCGGACATTGAAAGTTGCTACAATAATATCAAACACACAAGCACAGGCTTTGCGCCTAACGAGTTGGCGTTTGGTAGGCGGGAACCGTTAACTATTGACAAGGAATTAGGCGATGAATGGTTATTAGGTCATAGTGTGCGAGATACGGAACAGGTGCGGAATGTAGCGATAGAAAACTCTAAAAGTTCTAGTGAACGACGTAAGCGACAGGCAGACAAACGGCGTAAGTTAGAAGTCTATCGTATAGGTGATTATATGAAACTTAAGACTTTTGTGCGTTCAAATAAAGAACATAAAATCATGCGGAAATTTTCATTGTTGTATAAAGGGCCTTATGTTATTTCGGCAGTGGTATATCCGAACTGTTATACTTTAGTAGATCCGGTTTCAAATGAGATATTGGGTAACTACAATACTATAAATATAGCCAGGTATTATGTGAGGACGAATAAGGGCATAGATAAATAAGATAGTGTATAAAAGTTATATAATTAAGCTGTAAGCTGTAAATTTGAGTAACTACTTTGTAGATTTAAGGATCTTGCATGGTTTAGAAAGGAACAAAAACAAAAAAATAAAATAAAATAAAAATTTGTATATCTATAGTAATACGAATTAGGATAAGTTGCGGGTAAGCGAGGTTGTATAGTTAGATGGATAAATAAGATAAGACAGGAGAGAGCTCAATCGAGTTGTGTAAATATTATATACATAATTGACAGATTCATCGGTCTGTGTACATGATTTGAGATGTTCGTACGTATAAAGTGGATATGGACAAAGCATGGATTAGCATTGCGGTAATGAGATCCTTGCGCCATGTTTAACTGAGATAAATAGTGTCTCAAGGTCTGGGAGGGGGCTGTAATGGTACACGAGAGTCGAGAATCGGTTCATATAACGTTTGGGGTTTTGAGTAGCTCAGGGTAAGTCAGCAAAAAACAATGTGCTCAGCGCGTGGGATGGTTCGAGGAAGGTTACAGGTCAGGTTTTTTTTGTCGCATTCCTGCGAGATGTGTAGGGATCAGAGCCGATTTGGCTGCGCGCTGAATAAATTATGAATAACTAAATAATGGAAGGTTATTATGGAACGATACGGAGAAAGCTATTATGTTGACTGCAAATATACAATTGCGTTTGTTTGGTATGATATGGCGAGTTTGACACCACGGGTATGAATATCATTCTAGTGGTATTTGTCTAGCGCGCTAGCGGTCGGGAAGGCTTAAATTAATCGCAACAAGCTTTTATGGTCAGCGATCAACAGATTTTGTGTATCGGCAATACCGAATGACTTGAGTGATAACCTACGGTTGATCATAGTGAATATGCGTACACACAATTTGTAGAACGGCGGATCTGCATGGCATGGTTGAAATTAGACCCTGTGTAGTTAGTGATAAGAAGCTTCGCTTGGGCAGAGCGTGTTCGCAAAGGACGCCATTTTTTTTCAGACATGTGGGGACTATAAATACGATTGCGGGGGAAGGGAGATTCATTCAGTCTCAGCGTCTAGCTACTGTGACAGTCGTCTTTCAACAAATTCTAAACAGTTTGGTCTGCCGTTTTACGCGTCGGAACTGGACGAATTGTGATTGCGAAGTTACAGTGGATTTTCGTGAGTGTCTGAAGCGCCGAGATATACCTTGGTTCCTATCCTTTAAATCAACCTACCCCAAATTCCAAAACTATCCTTGGGTCGTTAGATAAGAACTTGTAGGTAACTGATCTGAGTCTGAGTCTGGGCTTGGAGCGACCCTAAATTCCTTTTTCCTTCACCATAGGGTTCCTGGATTGGCTCTTAGGATATTCGCGGGCTAATCCTCTCCTTCATTCCTTTCGAGTAGCGAGTTTTGAAATTCCCACACACACAGTCATTAAACATACAAGCACATTCAAATCAAACTCAACCATTTTCGAGTGGTGTCGATAATGGACGTGGTATAACACTAGGATTTTTAGACTAGGCTAGACAGGAGTTTAGTTGCGGCTAAACCTAGGTTGGCAGGGCATAGGGAGACTGTTTGATCGATGAGGTTCCGCGAATGGAAATAACAAATTCAGAACAAAGTTAAACCGGTGTCAACACAGATAACCTATCCTGTTGATATTTTGACATTTGAGTGTAGTCGGGGACGCGCGAAGAGATCAAATTACAGTCTAAAGTTCATTGTTTAGGACCGGGTAGGTTGTTTTGCTTTGCCTTGGGTCAGTTTGGATTCAAGTTGCATCTTTAAATTAAATGTAAATTTCGCTGGAGGTCTAATGTGTAGGCTGAGTCAAATATTTATGATTTTGCTTGGCCGAGGTCGTGCTGAGGTCAGTGGAATTCATAGATCGGTATTTACCGAACTATGCACTTCGCTATGGTGAGGGTTAGATCTCCTAAAGCGCTAATGACTACGTTTCGATAACATCCAGCTCAAATTGCGCAGAGTTGAAGGTTTCAAAACGTTACGGACCTTTTGAGGTAACCGCTAGTTCAAACCCATTTCGGAAAATCAAATCGCAATTGTATAAACCGGTCTATTCGGATCGTTATTGCCGTGAACTAAATATATAATTGGAACCACCACTAGCCGCTACTAGCGAGCACATGAAATATCATTGAGTACTCACGTCGTAAAACTACGACGGATATCTATACGATATCACAAACAAATATTATAAATTGTGGTCGACCACTAAAAGAAGTTCCAAGCGCCCATATATACAAAAAAATAAATGGTACCATCACACAAAATACAACAACGATCGATCTGGCACAATACACCGCTAACTGATGCGAAATACCGGCTTGCGGAAATATATGCTTTCTCTGTCTAACTTGAAACTGTAACTTCCTGAATCAATCTTCCGTTCTACTATTGTACGCCTAACGAACTTCTCAACGAACGAGAAATTCGGACTTATCATTCTTAACTTACAAATTTTACAGCTGAATCGGGACATCTCTTTTTGGGGTAGGTAGAATAGACGATCATAGCTACTGATAGCGGTGGCTCGACCTTAGCCTTTAATGCCGTTACATCTTCACCAGCAAATAATACTTTGTTTTTCTTAGTGTTTGTATGAATGACAAAGTTATATTTGCGGTTTTTAATAAATGTTTTATATCTTAAAAACTGCTTATTTTGTTTTGTTCAAACTAATTTTTTTTGAAAGTGTTTATTGAGATACACAACATATATTTTTTTTAGATTTTTCACTCTTACTTTAAAAATTAGAGGGGGAGACACGATTTTTTCTACTTTGGAAGGGTCTGTCTCTTTAAAAAAACAGCCTCCAAGTTACATAGATTATTACATGTATCTCCCTACCAAGTTTCGTCACAATCAAAATCCGTTCGATAGCTTTTCCGTGAAAAAAAGGACTTTAGTCTATTTTAGGCCTGACTGTGTCTCTACTTCATTTCTGATGGAATAACATAATTACTTTCACAATTTCACAATTCTTTATTGCACAGAACATTACAACAATACAATTATACACGAAATTAAAAGGCAAAGGCGAGCTTATCTCTCAACAGAGATTTCTTCCAGCAAACCTATCTGGATAGGATACATATAAAATGAAAAGGGTAGTCTAGTGCAATTAAATACTTACCAAATACCAATAAAATATAATACTTACTATAAAAATACATATAATCAAAGAAATAGTAGATAAAATAAGAATAAACAAATAATAATAATAAATAGATAAATACAATTACATACTTATATATACAATACCTATGATGAAAGAGAAAGTAAGTGCTCTTTCAAGCGATTCTTAAAGGACTTACTTACTTGATCGGAAACAGTTTCATTCAAGTGAATTAAAAGCCCTGATCGGAACCAGTTCCGAAACTCCGGTTCTATATAACCCTGTTCTATAGATTGCCGAAGGGGTTTTGGCCTAAAGCAGCCCCTTATGACACTTGTGATTGCGAAAGATCGATCAAAAAAATGTATTGAGGAACAAAAGCAGAAATCTTTTTATGCTTTATTGTATGCTTTAGACTTTAGAGACTACGTGCTAAGAGTAGTAAAAATATGGCAATAAATGTCGATAAATCACTTACTCAGATAATAGACCAGTAGTGACTCCATACTTGTGAGTCTGATTATGTTTTTTCCTATAATATTCCAGTGACTCAAAACCAGGGCGTATTGGCATCAAATTTTCACTGCGGAGCACCTAAAATATAAATTCATAATAATACTAAAATTTAAATTATTACTTTACATAATTTCAAATCAATTATTTCTTGAAAAATACCAGGAACCCTATACATTTTTGAAAACGACTTACTTGTGCTGATGCCTCTGGGTCGAAAAGGAATACGAAGTTCGGTCGTCCAAGTATTGAGTCTAATCTTACTATTGGACCGAATTCTCTGTAAAGATGGTCTAACATCTCCATTCCAGCTTTATTGTAAAGAGAACCTGCCAACAATTGTAATGATTATGATATTCAAAATCTTTTAAGATTCCAAAATGAATAATTTTGACAAGTGAGGATGAGATGTGATAGTTTTATTACCTCCAGGTAACACGTGCAAGATTGGTCCTATAATCGGTAGGCTGGATGGACCTGGTATCTCTCTCCATGGTTTAGGAGCACTAGTGGTATCCTGGTTGATCTTTATTGGGACGGCATTTGTCGCTACAGGTCTGAAAAATATTGTATTGTGCTTAGTGATTTATTTCAAAATTAATTATACAATTAGGATAACATTTACATATGTATATCTTAACCAAGCTAACCTTATATAAATAGAAATATTAAACTTAATAAAAAATGTCTATCATTTCGCCGCCGTCGAGTGGTAGGGTGGCACCATTACCTCGCTGTATGGCCAGACTAATCCTCTGGGCGAGGTAAGTGCCAGCTCTTGGATCACCAGATGCTTCAACTAGCCTCTTGGATATCTCCTTAAAGACTTGTCGAGCGCCGGGCCCGCATGGCCCAAGGGTCTCCACGCCAAACGGTACAAATATGTGTCCACACATGTCGCGTCCCACACTAGCGACTTCCCATGCTTCGACAGAATTAGTGTCATTCCGTCGGGCCTCTTACCGGCGTCACGGGCTATACCTAACGGTTCTAAGTTGGTCGGTACGCACTCATTTAGAATAGCATGGCTGGGGAAATAGCCGGCGCTATAAGTGCAGGACAGGCCGTGGTGTCCTTGTTGGTACACCCTGGTACCGCAACGGCAGCGATGTGCCTCATTGGTTTTTATCCCACATCGCAGATAGACAGCCAGCGTACCGAGCTGTCTGGATGGGATGGCGTGCCGCCACTGCCATGACTATCGTTCCCTGGTTGCGAGCAGACAGGCACGCTCTGCAAGGTCGGTTGCCGTGTTAAACAGGCTCTCGCGCCTTTGAAGGCAGAGCGGCTCGTATTTGGGAGTTTGTGTTGAGCGGGAAAATTTGTCCCGGACATGCTTGGAGAACACTGGGGGACATATATGTTAAATATGTTAGTTTGGGAACAAAGAGGCAGAAACGAATGATTGTAAAGACCATATGGGGATTAAGGTCTGTCAGTCTGTCTGCAGTCTCGTCGAATTTTGAAATTTGCTCTGTAATGTAGCTGAGGATCCCTTGATCTAGAACAGGAGACCCCAGGATGCATAGTTATTGCTCGTTTAGAATTTTAAAGCCAGGTGCAAAATTGTTAATTGCTTAGTATTTGTATATTTTCGTACTTATTTTATTGTTTTTATTTAAGAAAACATTACTAAATTAGGGATCTTTTGAAGGCCGCCGAACGGAGCGGTCGTGCTCCCGGGTCTCTCCGTAGCACCAGAGACTTATTTTTTATCCAAAAGACTAATTACTAAATTTTATGTGAAAGTAAGATTTTTATATCAACCACCGACGACGTCTTACATAATTTCAAGTAAGTTCGCTTAGGTTCACTAACACCTAAGCGCTATTTGTGTTAAAGTTCAAAATTCAACAATTGCAACGCTTCCCGGATCTGATGATGTAAGTCTAAGCAGACGGAATTTTTCGAGTGATAGATTGGCATGCGCTAAACCCATCACAATGCGGGTGTGCTCGTTTCTGTGTCTAGAAGTTACTTCACCACATAAAACCACAATATACCTACCTAAAATAATAACAAAATTCGGGATTATGTATCTCGTCGAAAGAAGGCGGGTATGCCGCAGCATCAACGTAGTGGAAAGTAGCGCGTCGTAAATGCCACGCACGCAGCCACAGTTCACACACTATTAGGGACAAAATGAAAACTCCAAAAAAACGTCTCCGGGCGGTCAAAAGCTACATTTGGAATGCGCAGCTTTGGAATGCTCATACAAATGGATTCAATGGTAGAAAAGTTGCATACCATAGCTTGTGGTGACTGTTGATTTATAAATACACTCCTTCGAGGATACTTGCTTGAACGCAAAAGATGAAGACATAATAAGTATGTTTGAGGTACAAGGATCCATGTCTCTATATTCCCCAAGAATATAAAAACACAAGGGCTTGAATAATGACATAAAGTAACACAATTTTCAAGTATAGAGTGGCGTGGCACAGATTGCCGCAGACCTTTTGGTTTTTGTGAAGTGACGAATTGACGACCCGAATGGCCGAGTCGGCAGTGACCCTGTCTTCGAAGACAAGGGTCCCGGGTTCGAGTCCCGGTGGGGGCAAATATTTGTTTGATGAGAACGGATGTTGGTACCAGTCATGGTTGTTTAGCCATATGTGTATCGTTGTCTAGTACCCAAGACAGAGGGAATCCTAGTTTGGGACTAGATCAATGTGTGTAAATGGTGTCCAAGGTAATATTATATCCACTCGATCATTTCACACAATTTTCAGCTCGTATATTTTCTATTTTGTGCTAAACACTTTGTAGTGAATGAAGTATTATATATAATTATGAAGTATGAAGAATTTGTATTGTACAAAATATCCATGTGTGAATATATGAATATATAGGTTTTTTTTTTGGACCTCTATCACGCATTTTCTGAAGTACCTACGACCTAAGTTTACATATCGCTGAATCTGGCAGCAGGACCTAAATATTTATATTCCCACCATATTTTCAACCTCAAGGCTTGATAATATAGTCCAAAACTAATGAAAACTCCTGCTTGCTTATTCCCGATAAAGTCATCTAAAGATTTGATTTTTGGGTTAAAGTTTATTGAGTATTTGATTAAGATTCTTACGGAACGAAAACGCGATTGGGTGAAATTTTCTCGATAGAATTTAATTGCGAAAGGACCTCTAAATTGTTTTATTTTTCCTGTAATTCTGAAATCCTAACTTATTTCCTTGCGAAATTGCATTCAAAATGTTTACATGTATTATGTATTAGTAAACCCTCCTTGAAAATATTTTTGACAAACTAGCGTAGTTTATTTTTAAACAATTTGTATGTGGTTTGGCGTTGCTTTATGTCATTTTTTCCCCGAGTACGTCCCTCTCACACTGCGGGTCTTTCCGCCTGGAGTAACGGGGACCTTTGCACGGACGTGGTATCCCCTTAAGGGTCATAAAACGGATAAATAGTGTTGTTCGGAACCAAAGTAGTTCGATTCCGTGATCGATGAATAGGTAACGAGTTGACAATGTCACTGGGACAGACGAAAAGGAGTGCGTTCGGTTTTCAACTTATCTACTCAATCGATCACGGAATCGAACTAGGAGGTACTTTGGTTCCGAACAAGTGTCTTTGTAGAGCCATCAAACCATCATTCCCTCCTCTATCTGCTGACATTAAATTACCTACCGTATAATTTTGATGAACGCTCCCACTCCAATTCTATTTTTCAACCTTGAAACATACATCGTTATCTGATTGTTCAATAATGCAAATGTAGTGACGATGTTCAGATCGTCATAAACTGCGTCACGTCAAGGTTTTCTTATACGCGGTGGTAGAGGCACAGTCGCGTCCTCGATGTCGTTGTGTGACGTCAGATAATTAGAAGATTTTATTCAAGACTGTTTCCCATGTTCGCGCTGCTACCACGATTCATATTCGCCATAAATTAACACTCAACACAACAACACTAACAAATATATTAACTGATTGAATATATTTTAGAATATATGTTTAAGGTAAGAAAGAACACTTCATTACAATAACAATCACTCAACTGATTGAATGTTTGATAAAATAATAACATCGATCGGCAGTTTGGCACACAAGTCAGGATAACTTCTCTATCTCACCGAGATACGGGTACTACTGACTGACTAATGTTGAATTGGCGGCATTAGCGCCAATGCCCTTGACCATTACATATACAAATAAACCGGACAAGTGCGTGTCGGACTCAGCACATTCAGGGTCTTTGTTTTTCATAGTGTTTGTATGAATGAAAAAGTTATATTTGCGGATTTTAATAAATGTTTGTATCTTAAAAACTGCTTATTTTATTTTCTTTAAACATTATTTTGTTCAAAGTGTTTATTGAGCTACACGACAGATATGTTTTGTTTTAGATTTTTCACTCTCTTACTTTAAAAGTTAGAGAGGGGGGGGGGGGGGGCACAATTTTTTCCACTTTGGGAGGTTCTGTCTCTTTGCTTTGCTTTTTTTGCTTTTGCTTTGAGGAAAACAATCAGTTGCGGGCCCGCCATATATGCAATTAAGCACTGCCTACCCGGCTTGGGCTATCAGCTATCCTAGCCACAAATCCTTCATGTGTCTATCAATCTAATATAAAACATTATTTCCCACCAACTTATATAAGGAAACCAAAAATACACCTACTAAATGCTCGTCCGCCCGCGCGAATTCAACACAAAACGAAAGCCGACCCGACCCGACTCGGCGCACACCGCTCGCCGTCGTCGTCCTATGACCTGGCCCCACTACCAAGCACATTTCGTTCCCGTATAATATATATATATATATATATATATATATATATGTTCATTATAGTTATCTATAATGAACATAAATGGATCTGTTCTTTATATATATATGTGTGTATATGTTTATATCACATTTATATACATATAACTTAGTTTTATTCACAGTCGGTTCATTGGTATAATCATCACATAACATCAAACATTGTTCGATTAATTACGGTCTTAATCATTTCAATTTTAGGTATTTAATTAGTGCTGAGAGTATAAGTATACATAAAGGTGTAGTCAAATTTTAAGGGGATAACCCCTTCAAATTTGACTTCACCTTTATGCATATGTAGGGACATCATAGTTTCGCCATGAAACATCTTCAGAGCAACTTTATTTTTAACCTCTTCCGAAAATGAATACACAGTCAGATCATAAGTTCTGTCACACAATAAAAACTTTTGAATTTAGATCGCTGGCCACAAAAAAGTTTATTGAATTCGAATTTCGAATTTTTCATGAAAATAAAAATGTGTACTTTTTAGAATTTTCCTCATTTTTAAATATGGAGTGGACACTTAAAGAAGACCGTGTCGCAGTTATTGCGTTGCATCGTTGCGGTTACGCGCCAATTCAGATTTTCGACTTACTGAAAAATTTGAATATAACCAAAAGATTAGTTTATCGTACCATAAAACGATACAATGAAGACTCTAGTGTAGATGACAGGTCAAGAAGTGTTCGCCCTCGCTCTGTTAGGACTCCAGCAGTGATAAAAGCTGTGAAGGCGCGCATTCAAAGAAATCCCATACGTAAGCAGAAACTGTTGGCCCTTCAGATGGGGTTAAGCAGGACCACGGTGAAAAGGGTGTTAAATGAAGACTTAGGGCTTAGGGCATATCGAAGAAAAACAGGACATCGTTTGGACGCTCGTTTAATGGACCTGAGACTGAAGAGATGCCGCGCTTTGTTGAAGGGTTACGCGGGAAAAAAGCATCAGGAAATTCTTTTTTCGGATGAAAAAATTTTCACCGTGGAAGAGAGCTACAACAAACAAAATGATAAGGTGTACGCACACAGCAGTGAAGAAGCGAGCAACCGTTTTCCGCGTGTCCAACGAGGTCATTTTCCATCCTCGCTTATGGTTTGGTTGGAAGTCTCTTATTGGGGCTTAACTGAGGTACATTTTTGTGAGAAAGGCGTAAAAACGAATGCAGTTGTGTATCAAAATACAGTCCTCAAGAACCTTGTGGAACCTGTTTCTCATACCATGTTTAATAACAGGCACTGGGTATTTCAACAAGATTCTGCGCCAGCTCATAGAGCGAAAAGCACACAAGACTGGCTGGCGGCGCGTGAAATCGACTTCATCCGGCACGAAGACTGGCCCTCCTCCAGTCCAGATTTGAGTCCGTTAGATTACAAGATATGGCAACACTTGGAGGAAAAGGCCTGCTCAAAGCCTCATCCTGATTTGGAGTCACTCAAGGCATCCTTGATTAAGGCAGCCGCCGATATTGACATGGACCTCGTTCGTGCTGCGATAGACGACTGGCCGCGCAGAATAAAGGCCTGTATTCAAAATCGCGGGAGTCATTTTGAATAAACTTTATTACCATAAGAATCTATGTTTTATTAAGTTGATTTTGCTTTATAAATGTTTACATAAATAATAAACATGTCTAAATTATTTCATATTGCACATGTGACAGGACTTATGACCTGACTATGTATATAGGCTGTTGTTTTGTAAAATTACGCCTATAGTACCCATCGTTATTAACAACTTTCCCCCAGAAACATATGATCGCAAATGGACAAAAATCGTCCCTCATTCATTACATTGACCGATCAGCTGATTACATGTTAGGTACTATGGGAGACCCAAGATGTTTTATCGTTTGCGACCATATATTTCTTGGGGAAAGTTATTCATAATGATGGGTACTATAGTCACTTACCCGGGCGTAACTTTACAAAACAACAACTTGTGTTTAAACGATTACCAAAAACGCACCTATTTTACTACCAATAAATTCTAAATGACTGCCAGAATGGATAAATGTCCACCAAATTGTGTTGGATAAATGATCACCAAACTTCTGTTTATGTTTTAAGTATTTTTTGTTGTTCTTACATGTTCAACCTAATACGAAGGATAAAGGGGGCTTCGCTTCGCTCACCCCCTACCTAAGATACCGCAGTATTTTGCCCTGATATTTTTTGCAACTTTTGGTGTTCATTTATCCATTTTGGGTAGGAAAAAAATATTTTGGTGATCATTATATTTGTTGCCCAAAACAACACCCCGTATAGAGAGGTGAAAAATAAAATTGCTCTGATAAAACGGTTTCATTGTGGGTTGTTCAGAAAAATGTTTCTAACGACCTCTACTTTGACTACACTTTTATTTTACAGCCTGTATATAAATCACATGTAATGGACTTATAAATTATGATTTATTATCATATCTAAAAAAAACAGTGAAAATAAAGTAAGTATAATTAATTGCTAGATCTCTAACCCAACGAGTAGTCAGTAGAGTTCAATTATTATGGAAAGTGGCAGTAAAGTCATGAAAATTACGAATAAATGATGATGATTTTAAATATTTTCATCATTTTTAAATTAGTATTTGAGCGTACTAGATTTTTTTACAAAATACTATTCATTTTATATTTTTGTGCTATCATTTTCAACGCACCAAAATCCAACACTGGTTGACGTATAGCGCAGCCGGACTGGCGCAATGGGGTAATAAAATTGTAACCTCATATTGAGTGGAAATGGTGAGATGATTTGTAACTTTGTAGAAATGTAGGTAGTTAGGTACCTACAGCAGGGGACTAGCTCATCGCCGCAGCTATGGAGATGAAAGGTTGCCTAACAATGTTTTCCATTGTAACATGGTTTACTTAAAATGAGGTTCTACTTACTATTAAGTCGTACTTAAGTATACAGATTGTAGTAAAACTTCTTTTTATTTTATTTGACAACCTTACTGGCTGACAAGCCTTCTGAAAAGCAAAGGTTCAGAATTCAAGCTTGGAATTTCGTCTAGTAGCTCTTCGATTGTTTTTGACGCATTCCTTCCTTGAGCTCTGTATAGCTGAGACGTATGCTCTATGAGTTTTATTTTTATCTCCTCATTATGCCATAGTTGCATAATGAGGAGATAAAAATAGTCCCTTACAATTGTTAATATACATAATTTTGTAAATAACTTGTGTTGTGTACATAGAAGGCATTTACTTAATATGCCGTAATTGATTGCTGACCCCCACGCTTGGGTATGTAAATATTTGTATGGCTCGTAGTCCTTTCTATTTCCTGTGTATATAATGTAGTAAATGTCTCGTGTATCTCCATCCCTACTGCTACAACTCTGTCTGCATTGCCTCCGATAGCTAGTTTCCTATACGGCTCTCCCACCTCGGCGAGCCTGTCGGAGCATTCCAGACAACCCTGGATCCTGTATTCTTTTCCGCTCCTCACGCTGTGTCCTCCGCAGGGTTCCACCTGTACACCCGCCTACCTACCCTCCTGCTCACACCACTGGACCCGAAACCCCTCTGCTGAACCGGACTCCTCGCGGCCCCCTATAGGCCATTGTGTGCTGCCGCTCCTGCTACCGCACCTCATCAGGAGAGTCGCAGCCTAAACGCGCAAAGTCCATCTCACGAGTTCACACCCACGACCTTGCTCTGTTTTCCCTTAAATAAATCTTGTAAATATTCTAAACTCTCTTTTCATACAAGATAGGGAGTCCTAACCGTTTCACCATCACCGTAAGAACGTCTGCATTATGTACATTGATTAAATTACTTATTTCAATGGTATATGGTCAGCACCGGAATTGAAAATGCATCTCCTGCGTGAGAAGCGAGTATGCAACCACTAGCCATGGAGATTAATTGGTATAAACCGGTTTATTAGGGTTTACCCTATTATTATTTTGTACACGACTTTACATTATTGAAATGTATGGGAAATTAAACACTGCATTTTTAATGCAGTTATTCAAAGTAAACCAGGTTGAAAATACACAGTCAGGTCATAAGTTCTGTCACACAATAAAAACTTTTGAATTTAGAACGCTGGCCACAAAAAAGTTTATTGAATTCGAATTTCGAATTTTTCATGAAAATAAAAATGTGTACTTTTTAGAATTTTCCTCATTTTTAAATATGGAGTGGACACTTAAAGAAGACCGTGTCGCAGTTATTGCGTTGCATCGTTGCGGTTACGCGCCAATTCAGATTTTCGACTTACTGAAAAATTTGAATATAACCAAAAGATTCGTTTATCTTACCATAAAACGATACAATGAAGACTCTAGTGTAGATGACAGGTCAAGAAGTGGTCGCCCTCGCTCTGTTAGGACTCCAGCACTGATAAAAGCTGTGAAGGCGCGAATTCAAAGAAATCCCATACGTAAGCAGAAACTGTTGGCCCTTCAGATGGGGTTAAGCAGGACCACGGTGAAAAGGGTGTTAAATGAAGACTTAGGGCTTAGGGCATATCGAAGAAAAACAGGACATCGTTTGGACGCTCGTTTAATGGACCTGAGACTGAAGAGATGCCGCGCTTTATTGAAGCGATACGCGGGAAAAAAGCATCGGGAAATTCTTTTTTCGGATGAAACAATTTTCACCGTGGAAGAGAGCTACAACAAACAAAATGATAAGGTGTACGCACACAGCAGTGAAGAAGCGAGCAACCGTATTCCGCGTGTCCAACGAGGTCATTTTCCATCCTCGCTCATGGTTTGGTTGGGAGTCTCTTATTGGGGCTTAACTGAGGTACATTTTTGTGAGAAAGGCGTAAAAACGAATGCAGTTGTGTTTCGAAATACAGTCCTCAAGAACCTTGTGGAACCTGTTTCTCATACCATGTTTAATAACAGGCACTGGGTATTCCAACAAGATTCTGCGCCAGCTCATAGAGCGAAAAGCACACAAGACTGGCTGGCGGCGCGTGAAATCGACTTCATCCGGCACGAAGACTGGCCCTTACAAGATATGGCAACACTTGGAGGAAAAGGCCTGCTCAAAACCTCATCCTGATTTGGAGTCACTCAAGGCATCCTTGATTAAGGCAGCCGCCGATATTGACATGGACCTCGTTCGTGCTGTGATAGACGACTGGCCTCGCAGAATAAAGGCCTGTATTCAAAATCGCGGGGGTCATTTTGAATAAACTTCATTACCATAAGAATCTATGTTTTATTAAGTTCATTTTGCTATATAAATGTTTACATAAATAATAAACATGTCTAAATTATTTCATATTGCACATGTGACAGAACTTATGACCTGACTATGTATTATTGTTTCGGTGGACTATTTTTTGGCACAAATATCAAACTGAAAGGCGTAGGCAGTCCGGAGATATTTGATGTTATCAAATGTTCAAGCTGTAATCCTCACCAATAACTCTGGAATCGTTGAAGGAATATTTCTGAAATTTGGCATGTCGTGTGGACTATTTCTGGACTAATTTTTGAAACACAAACCAAGTCGATAGGCCCTTCCGTTTACTTGCACGAGAGATAAGGATTACAGCTTGACGTCAAGCTGTAATCCTCACCAACCTATAGCTATAACTTCGAAACTATAAGTGGACTTATTTTCTTTCTTGGTGGACTATTTAGGACTATTTCTGGACAATTTTTTAGCATTTTTAAATTTCATTTTCATGAAGGTTTCAATGGTGAGGATTACAGCTTGAAGGTCGTGAAATAAACATGCTTATACTGATAAGATGGTGCTGTATCTAATCCGATGCGCGTTCACAATAGTGAATAAGATATGAGGTACACTCTAGCGCGAAGTGGATTAG
This sequence comes from Argyresthia goedartella, assembly GCA_949825045.1. Classification (NCBI taxonomy): domain Eukaryota; kingdom Metazoa; phylum Arthropoda; class Insecta; order Lepidoptera; family Argyresthiidae; genus Argyresthia; species Argyresthia goedartella. The sequence goes on along the minus strand of OX463812.1, from coordinate 23,286,323 downwards.
CGCTATTAATTTTGTTTGTTTTAGATCGGAGGCGGGACGATGCAAATACCCGAATTTTTATACACCCGACCAGAATAAAGTGCTAGAAAACGTTCCACATTTCAATTTGGCTATCGTATTAAAATTGAACAGCAGCGGGCGCTATTTTTTAGGGTTCCGTACCCGAAGGGTTCCAAACGGGACCCTATTACTAAGACTTCGCTGTCCGTCCGTCCGTCCGTCCGTCCGTCTGTCACCAGGCTGTATCTCAAGAACCTAGCTAGCTAGAGAGTTGAAATTTTCACAGATTATGTATTTCTGTTGCCGCTATAACAACAAATACTAAAAAACAGGATAAAAGAAATATTTAAGGGGGCTCCCATACAACAATTCTTTCAATACCACATACAAACTTATGGATGCACCTGGTTACGTACATGGAGTGTGAAAGTAACCGCACCAATAACTTTGTAAACAATATTTTGCTGTGTAAAATCCAAACTATTCACTCCACACCATCGCTTCCATTGAACGGTGGTACGGAACCCTTCGTGCGCGATTTAGACTCGCACTTGACCGGTTTTTATTAACGAGTTTTCTCTTCTTACATATTAGATAGTGTTATCACAGAATACTTAATAGTACTTGTGTGTTGCGATTGTGAGTGTGAAGTGGGTGAAAATACGAGTTTATCATGGATGTGTATAGATGCAAGATGTGTAAAGAGGATGCGTGCTTGGAAAAGGTTAAAAAGGGTAAATTTCATATAGTTTTCCTTCGCGATGAAAGCAAAGATTATTGAAAAAGGGCGGTGTACTCCGGCAATCAAATTAACACAAAAGAACGGTAACGCTACTAGACAGTTTCAATGCAGTACCTAAATAAAAATATTTTATTTATCTGTAAACCACATACAAACTAATGAATGCACCTGGTTACGTACATGGAGCGTGAAAGTAGCCGCAGCAATAAACTACTACTACTAAATAAAACACTTTGTAAAAAATATTTGCTATGAAAGTCCAAACTACTCACTCCACACCATCCCTACCATTGTTCAGCGGTACGGAACCCTTCGTGCCCGAGTCCGACTCGCACTTGACCGGTTTTTTCTTATTGATATAGCGGTTGTAGATTCGTGATTTAGTATTTTTTTCAAAATTAATGTGTAGAGAATTTGTGAAATATTACTATATCTCCGAAATAGAAGGGAGGGCCGTTATATCCTCTGAAGGTATTGTAGAACTATACTTTTATGAATTTTTGGCATATTCCATAACGCGGACACAGGTAAGCTTTTTTTTAAATCGGTTTTTGGAAAAAAAAAATATCTCAAAACCAACAGTAAAGTAACAATTACATATGCAGTTTATTATCATTACTTGCAATTGAAGAAATAAAGAGTTCATAACTTTAACCAACCGGCCTAGTGCGAGTTCTCCTCCCGCATCGAAAGTTCCGGACACATCGTAAATAAAATAAAAAATGGGGCTGTAACTACACATATACGGATTTAGGATTTGTTTCTTTACTTTCACTATAAGACCATCCTCCTTGCCAAATTTTATGATAGTAGGTCAACAGGAAGTACCCTATAAAAAATCAAAAAAATCAAAAAGAGTTTATTTCCATAAGAAACACATAGGTAACATTTGGAGAATGTCAAATCTTAAACTAACACATGTATAAGGAACAGGGAAATATGGAACTCAATTTGAATTCCGTCACCTCAATGTTTTAGATAGCTGGAGGTAAAGAGGCGACTAGAAACCTCTAGCTTTATACGTTATTGTTTACAGAATTGGAGCAAACACCTTCCCAAGCTTTCTAGTCTTCTACATAATCTGATATTTAGTAGTAAGCTTTTTTACATAAGTCATTTTTAACAACATTTTTAAATTTATTTACAGACAATTCTTGTAACTCTGTTGGTATTTTGTTGTAAAAGCGAATACGTTGCCCTTTAAAAGATACATTAACCTTATGGAGCCTAGTAGTAGGTATAGCTAGTTTATTCCTATTTCTAATGTTGACATTGTGCCTGTCGCTATTCTTAGGAAATTTATCAATATTTTTGTGGACGTACATTACGTTTCTGTCATAATGTTAATATCTTTAAATTTACAACGCAGTGACTCTCTGGGACCCACATTGTAGATTGCACGAACAGCCCTCTTTTGCAGCAAAAATATTATGTTAATGTCTGCAGCGTTTCCTCACAGCAGTATGCCGTAAGACATAAAGCTATGGAAGTAGCTGAAGTAAACTAATCTAGCTGTTTCCACGTTCGTAAAAAGACGGATTTTTTTGACTGCAACAAGGTTTGGACTACCTTGCGAGGGTCGAAATATGTGGCAAAGCGTCATAAACGGCCGTATCTTTTGATTGCGTTGACTTAGAAGCTTAGTTTTTTTCACATCTCTAAGGGACTGCAGACCAGAGTAATTAATTTATATTTCACTTTGAAACCTTCATGCCTTCCTGAGAAAATGGTCTTGACAGATGGACAATAAAGTGAGTTTAAGGCTTGTTATCTATCTATCTTCTATCTTCTACAAGGGGGTTGTAGTGCCTGCACCTGGCCCACTTGAGCGGGGCCTTTGTGCGTGTCCCCTTCGCCTGCACATCTACTTCAGCCATCCCAACTCCTGCACCAGCTGGAGAAGGAGGCCTGGGTGTTCTAGGAGCTCGTGGGTGTTTGTTGTGTCTCCTAGGATAGCCATCCTGATTTCTGTTGTGGATGGACATGCCAGTAGCATATGCTCTACTGTTTCATCCACTTCCAAGCACCCCCTGCACAGGGGGCTGTCCGTTGCACCTGTAATTGTCAAGTGTTTGTTTAGTGTCCCATGACCTGTAATAAGGCTTGTTAGTATTTTTATTTTACTGCGTGGCAGTCTCATTAAGTAATTCGTAAATTTATGGTTATACTTGTCTATAAAAAGTTTTGTGTTTTTGCAGTCTTCTCTGCTAGACCATAATAGGTTTTGTTGCTGTACTGTGGCTTCTCTGAGCCTTTTTCGTAGAGCTTCCGCTGATAAGGGCGAGAATGGTGGAGAGCCGATTGCTGGCCTTTCTGCTCCTAATTTTGCTAGCTTGTCTGCCTCCCAGTTGCCCTGGTCACCCTGGTGACCTTTTACCCACTGGACTGTGACCTTGTTTTTCTCAGCTAGTCTGTTGAGTGCCTTGTGGCATTCTAGTATGAGTTTTGATTTTGTCAACGGTCTTTTTAGTGAGCTTAGTAGGGCTGCGCAGTCCGTTTTAAAGGTTATGTCATTCCCCTCTGCATCATTTATCAAGTGCATTGCCCCGTGTAGGAGACTCAGTGTTTCAGCTTGAAACACTGTCGTCTCGTTTCCGAAGCTTAGGGAAAGTTTAATGTCAAGCTCCGACGAGAAAAGACCTCCGCCTGTGTTCTTGCTTTTCTGTGAGCCATCACTGTATATTGTTATGCTTTTGTGATATGGTATTGTTGGTGTTTCCAAGCCCTTGGCTGTGATTTCATATTTCCTACCGAATAGGAATTCTGTTTTTATGCGATCAATCCCAATAATGGCTTCCGGCACTTCCCTGAATGCTTTTTCTAGAATTGTGCAGTGTCCTTTATCTGCTTTTTGTCCTTTCCATTGTCCAGTACTGTATAGCCTTATGGCCGCCGATTTGGCCTCCTGCTGTACGAATAGGTCCAATGGTGGTATGCCTAGCATGATTTCCAGTGCCGCTGATGGCGTTGACCTCATGGCTACACATGCCATCCTCTGGAACTGCTGTAGTTGTGTTGCAGTTGTGCATAGTGTTGTTCGTTGCCACCATACCAGGGAGCCGTATGTGATGATGGGTCTCACCACAGCCATATACATCCATCGACACATTTTGGGCTGGAGTCCCCATCCGTTCCCTACCATCTTCCTACGCTGGAAGAACGATATGGTGGCTTTTTTAAGTGTTGCTTCCATGTGCTTGCTCCAACTTAATTTGTGGTCAAGCCATACACCTAAATATTTCACGTCTTTTGATATCGTTAGTGTTTTATTAAAGAGTTTGGGCAGCCTGTAACTGCCATGGTTTTTTTTTTTTGTAAATAGTACCATCTCAGTTTTGGCGGGGTTTACTGAGAGTTCGTTATTTTTGCACCATGTTTCTATGTACCGTAGTGCTAGTTGCATGCGGTCAAATATCGTGTTTATAAAAAGGCCGTTCACGAGTATTGTCACGTCATCGGCGAATGCTATTGAGTAGAATCCTCTTGTGTTGAGTTGTGTCACCAGGTCAATTGCAGTGGGGACCCCACATTGATAAATTAGCTGGTAAATTAAGTTCTGCGGCTTACGCTGTTAGGAACATCAGACAAAGCACGGATGTGGCTACATCTAGGCTAGTATATTTTAGTTACTTTCATAGTGTCATGTGCTATGGTATCTTGTTGTGGGGGAAAGCAGCGGATATTCAAACTATTTTTATTTTACAGAAAAGAGCTATTCGAGCAATTTATAATTTAAAACGAACATACTCCTTAAGAGAGCTTTTTAAAGAAATTGACATACTAACCGTAGCTAGTCAATTTATTTTCGAAAATATAATGTATGTACGCAAGAACCTTACAACATTTACCAAACTTAGCGATAGCTGCAATGTTAACCCAAGAAATAATCACAGACTGTGTGCGCCCCGATTTAGATTCGCGAAGGTTAGCAATTCTTTCAAGGGTCAGTGCATTCTCTGCTATAATAAGATACCTCTGGAGATTTTGAAATTGCCATTTGAGCAATTTAAAAAGCATGTTAAAGCGACTTTGTCGAAAAAGGGATATTACAATGTTCGAGATTACTTAAATGACAGGACTGTATGGGGTTAATCTAGTTCAACATAGACCTCGCTGTTAATAATTTTGTAATTATTTATTATTGCCTGCTTATTAAATTAAAAAAATCATAATTGTATTAGTTAAGCACAACCTATTTTTAAAAGAGATCTAAAAATCAATCTGTGGGAGTTTCTACGCCCTCTTCTCCCACAGTGGTCCAATGTAGAGAAGAGGCAAAAAATGACGTTTGCTAAGTATATGTAAATATCTACAGTAATAAAGTACTTTGACTTTGATTTTGACTTTGGTCGTTAGCTACTAGTAACCACAGTAGTGGTGATAGCACACCCCCCTGTGGACAGCCCTTGGCCACTTTGCATTTGATTTTATCGCTAATTTCCAGAGAGATTATTCTTGATTCCAGCATTTTTGTTATCCAGGTTATCATGTAAGGTTTGGTGCCTTGTTTCTCCAATCCAGTTCTGATGCTACTGAAGTTTGTTTTAACAAAAGCTCCTTCGATGTCTATAAATACCGCCAGGCACGACTGTTGGCTTAGTATTGAGCTTTCTATTCTTCTGACCACTGCGTGTAAGGCAGTCTCTGTAGATTTTCCCGCTTGGTACGCATGTTGGTTTGGGTGTATAGGGTTGTTTCTCATGGGACCGTCCCTTATAAATCTATCACACACTCTTTCTAACGTTTTCAGAATGAATGATGTGAGACTTATAGGTCTAAAGGATTTAGGTTCAGTATAGTCGTCCTTGCTTGGTTTCGGCAGGAAGACTACTTTCACTTCTCTCCAGATCCTAGGCATGTAGCCGAGTGCTAGACATGCCTTAAATATTTTTACAAGTCTTGGTACAATGAGTTTTTCTCCCCATTGCAGTAGGGCTGGTATTACGCCGTCTGGTCCTGGTGATTTATATGGAAGGAAAGAGCTGATCGCCCATCTCACTTTCTCTTCATCTATCAGGTTTTTTACTTCCACCCATGCTTCCGGCGGGGGTTTTAATGTTTACGGGGAGCTTGGTGTTTCCGCCGGTGTCTCTACCTCTTTTGCGGGTAGGGTTGTACACCCCGGGAAATGCGTTTGTAGCAATACACTATAGAGCTCTTCTTCGCTCTTGGTGTAATCTCCATTCGGTTTCTTTATCGAATCAGGTTGGTGTTGTGGGTCTTTCTTTACTTATTAGATTTTTGATTCGTGAGGCCTGCGACTCGCTGTTTATCGAGCTGAAGAAATTTCTCCACGATTCTCTAAAATTGCACCTAGTTTGTTTTTTAAACTGGTTACGTGCTTTTTGAAAAGCTTTCCAGTCGTCCTCTGTATTCGTATTGATGGCATGATTGAAAAGCTTTCTCATGTTAACCCGCATTCTCTCCAGTTTATCGCACCACCAGCTGTCTTTAGATGGCTTCGCTGTCATTAGAGGGCAGGATTTGTTGTAGCTCTCATTTATCGCTCCGTTGAGTTGAATGACCGCTAATTCTATTTCTTCCGTTGCCTCCAGTTTGATGTTGTACTCAGTTCTAGATAAGTCCGTCTCTAGGTGCTGATAATACTCACTTATGTTGGTTTTTCTAGGGTTACGAAATTGCCTAAGTTTTAACTTTATATTCTTCAGGCCGAAGGTGATCCATCTGTGATCCGAACACGATGCTTCTGATGAAACTCTCCATCCCGATATAAGGTCTAGAGCCAAAAAGTTGGCAATTGTTATGTCTGGTATGGTTTGTGCCTTTCTTGTGACAAATGTGGGTTCTGATCCTCTATTTAGTGTCGACAGTTCGTATTTTGAGAGAAATTCCATGAGATCTTTACACCTCTTTTGTTTATGTCCTTTCCGCCCCATACGGTGCTGTGCGCATTGGCATCGCATCCTATTACGAGGGGTATGTCTATTTTCTTCACACTCTATGACTAGCACCTCCAGTTCCTCCGTAGGTATCTCCCCTTCGCCTGGCTGGTATGCCGAGGCGAGGTTTAACGAGAGACCCCCTTGCCCCGTGTCAATGTTCACCACGGTTAGATCTGGGGAGCAGAGGTGTGTTATTAAGGTGGCTTTGTAGTGATTCGGGACATATATGGCCGCCCTCACTTTTGTGTTTGAATAGTAGGTATATATATTTCCAAATAAGTTATTGAAACCACATATCCTGCTTTTATAAATTGCTGGCTCTTGTATAAGTGCGATCGTCTTCGGGTGCTCTTCGAGAGTTCTCCGAAGGGCCGCTGCACCGGAGGAGCTATGTTGGATGTTGGCTTGTATGATATTTGTGTTAGCGCCTTTTGTTATTGTTATTATATGTAGTGTGAATGTATATATTTTTTTAATACAAGTTGTTTTATTATGCGTGCAAAGTATGTATGAAAGGACATATAATTATTATTTCTCCCCCTCTACTGGAGTTGAGCTTTCATCCTCGGAGCCGAGAAGCGCCTCGACCTCGTCGGACATCGGTGAGCCAATCGCCAGGTTTCGGATACCTAGCGCTTCCCCCACGCTGCCCGCCGAGGCCCTGCGTGTTGGCAGAGTGTTCCTCTCTCGGCAGAGTGTACCTCACTCGGCTGGCCGGCGGTAGCGGGTCTGGACCCAGTTCCGCCTGCCCTCCGCTTGAGCTCCACCTTCACCGAGCCACACTTGTAGCAGACCTTCATCGGCCTTTTCTCCAGCTCCGGGATATCCGACTCGGGGATTCCGAATACCATGACGGCACCCTGAAGCTCCGAGTCGGTGTTTTTAGCTCCCCCTTTAGTAGGCGCCAGCGACTCATGTCGATGCCGCGCTGACGGTTTGCCCTTATCAGTCCGAAACCTCAGCCCCTCGATGTCAGTTCCCTGAACATCGGGAAGCCAGACCACCCCTTTGATGAGTTTTGGCAACTCCGTCATGCCGACCGCCATGAACTGGCAGCCTACTTCCCACAAGGGGGGGTGAGGTTTGCTGTCGTCACCTTAAGCCACGCCACAGCTTCTTGGTCGAGGCAGGTGAATTTAAGTCCGCCTTGCGGCAGACGTTGCGGCATATGATCGAAGCCCGGGACAAAGTCTTGGGTCAGGTCATCTACCGCTTCTTCTTGTTTCTTCTTCATCTCTAGACCGAGAAGAACGCCTTGTTCGGCCGTCATATCTCGACCGTCAATGGGGACAATCACCATGATCAGGTGCGACTCGCTTGTCCCTTACATTTGGGCCTGAGTTACAGGGTCTTTTGAACGGTCCCCTCATCAACTCCCCGTTTCGGCGACACCTGGTCATCAGACCTCATTCTTTTTGTTTGGGGTCTGCTTGTCCCGGCCACAGAGCTTGCCCCGTGTGCTTGCTCTGATGACCCCCCCGATCTGCCCTTACGGCGCCGAGGCGGTGGATGGGCAGAAGGGGAGGGCCCGAGATTGCGCTTACCCCAGTTGATTTTTCTTTTCCCGCAGGCACCTGCCCCTCCCCTTGGGCTGGTTGTTGCGAGAATGTATTTCGCCGTGATGCGGCTTGATTTAGGGGGTGGTGCTGTCCCGCACGCGGTCCCATAAAGGGAGCGTTGTGAGCATGCCTTCCTGGCCCTTTGGTGTTGTGGTGCTGTCCCGCACGCTTTCCCGTATGGGGAGCGGTGTGAGCCTGCACCACAGTTTCGTTGGTGTTGTGGTGGGGCTGTCCCGCACGCGATCCCATATTGGGATCGGTGTGAGCCTGCGCCACAGTTCCGTGTGTTGAGTGTTGGTGCTGTCCCGCACGCGGTCCCATGTTGGGATCGTTGTGAGCCGGCACCTCCACTTCCGCACGGTTGACCTTAGAGGCGTCCGTGGCCCTACGACGTATGGCCGCGACTATAGCAAGCTCCTCTGCGAGGCGCTGCTTCCTCTTCTTTGTCTTTGAGGCACCACATCTATCGTGCCTCTTATTTTTGACTCGTTTATCCTCCGAGGCGAGCGCGTGTCACCACGCGAGCAAATAGGTTGGTGGCCCCCAGAAAACGACCCACCGAAAACCTGCGGGGGGGGGGAGGCTCCAGTTCATTGTGTGAACTGGTTCCCCCGCAGGGAGGGATTCCCCTGTACTGGTATTACAGGAACCCTCCTGGGGTATTAGATACTCCATATTTGCTTCCATGGTTTTCACCCTTTCGGGCCCCTTCTTTCAAGTTTGCAGTACGTTAGCCGCCCGCAACGATATGGGTACCGTTGCTGACGACTAGGCGTTGTCCGGCCGGTAAACCGGCACGGTACTGCGGACGCTGCGCACCTACCGCCCGCAGGTCGTGATTTTTTAGAGTGCGCACATACCATACACTTTATTTTCACCGCCAATCTTTGTCCCTCTGAAGGAGGCCGGATGGGCTGCCTTACGCTCTTACTTTAGAGTGTTCGCGCCGGAAAACACTAAAACGCCGATCTTCATACCTAGAGGAGGTCAGATGGGCTCCCCTTGTCCGCGGCTTCCTGCTCATGAAATAGGCAGCTGACCCTCCGATTGGGGGCCATTCACCATCCGCAACCTGCGACGCGCTTGGTCCCATGGGGAATGGGTCCTTCTAGATCACCATGTCGGTCACCCGGAGGCATTCCGGGAGATGTTGACATGTGTGGGTCCGTCAGGCAAGCTTGTTATTTTAAAAATATGAGTGGGCGATTAGTATTTTATTATATTCCAAACCTACCTGAGTAATACATTAGGTAATGATGCCTAATTAGATATAGCAATACGATGAAAATATGACCAATACATTACTCATTACATTTGCGAAATGAAACTTTAATGAAGGTAATTGAAAATACAGTTAATTTACTAATTGCTCATAATTGTTCCTGTGTCTTAAATGACACACCTAATACTAATTGAAATCGAAGCTAAACAACAATAAATAACCCATCAGTTTCACAAGTTGCTGTTACGTGGAGCTGATATCATAGCCAGAAATGCAGTGGTTCCAAACGGAAGCCTCTCCGAATAGGCTCCAGAAACTTTAGAAGGTTCAGAGAACATCATTCATACAAAAAGTGCAGAATAGCCGACAACGAAGAGATTCTTTATATGCTATTACTGACTTCTGATCCCCTTCTGAGTTCCAAGAGCCCTAAGTTTGGCGTCAATGAAAAAAAGGCATTGTTTAAGGACACCCTAGACCTGCTTAAACTGTCCGAAGTACCAATAGATTTTGTAGATGTATCAAATTTGGACTCGGATTCTGAAGTGGAATCCGTTGTTTAAATTGCTTTTGCTTAAATGATTTAAAAAATATTGTTATTATTGATTTTAAACATTATAATCATTTGTGTTTATACTAGGATAACTAGTAACGTAGTTTAGATGCGTGATATATGATATAAGGTGGGTAGATTTGTCTCATTCTCTCGATAAATAAACACTGAACGATACAGACGTGTTTCACTTGGGCCCCTCTCTAATATAGCCTAGAATATAGCCAGATATTCCTCACTCAACTTCTGGTTAATTTGTGTGCGCTGGACAAACCATCAACAAAGACTTACACAGGTTATGAAAGGTCATTGCAAGGTTGTTACCTAAACCTAGTATGTTGGCTGAGTGACTGTTTAGGCCATTTTCATAATAAAACATTCTTAATTATGATAGACTCAACGTCGAAGTGGTTAGAAGCTTTCGAGATGCAGAGAACTACTGCTCATTGCGTTATTAAGGTAATGAGAGAATTTTTTGCCAGATTTGGTTTACCAAAAGAAGTGGTTTCTGACAAGGGCCCCCTTTTACGAGTAAAGAGTATGAGGAATTCTTGTCTTAAAATGGAGTGAATATAATATTTTCTGCATCATACCATCCGTCTTCCAATGCAGCGGCAGAGGGGGCGGTCAAACTCTGCAAGCGGGCCGTTAGGAAATCACTGCATGATGGTAGTGATTTGGATGCAGCGTTGCAAAATTCGTCGTTATAAAGATTTTATCTTTGTGACAGTGTTAATTTTTAATTTTCCAATGTTATAAGTACCTACTTATAAGTCTTACTCAAGTAAAAGTGTTTATGGTATATTTTTAAATAAATGCATCCATATGTACTTGGCATGAAACTATTATTATCCTAACGTAACATCATAATTACCAAATTAGTACCGAAATAATTAAAATATTAAAGTGGTCTATTTATTGTTGTTTAACTTCGATTGCAATCAGTATTAGGTGTGGCAATTAAGAAACAGGTACAATTATGATCAATTAACTGTATTTAAGTACTGTATAATAAGTGAATTAACTGTATTTTCAACTACCGTCATTAAATATTCATTTCGTGTGATTTAATTGTAAAGATCCAGAGATGACAGGGTTAATTCGTATAAATTAAACACGAGGTGTTAGCGAGTATTAGCGAACAAGTGCCATTTAATACAAAAAAAAACAGTACTACATTCCATTGGACGACAATTCCGGATACATGGGCGGTTAGTTCTGGATCCATCCGCAGGGGCGCCTCCCTCGGCTTGGTTTAACAGGCTATGATCTTAAAGAATTAGTGCATTAGTCATATTTTCATTTTATTGCTTTATCTAATAAGGTATAATTATTTAAATTATTCAGGTAAAATAGAATAATAACATACTAATATTATGCTCACTGTAAAAGCCCCCCTCTAAGTAATTGAAATACAATGAGTAAACCCTATGAGTTAACCGAACGATTCTATGAAAAGGAAATTTAAAGATATAACCAACTAACCATTGATTTAATGTCAGACGGAATTAAACCCTTACGTATGTTTTATTGGAATATTTCTCCAGTTGGAAAGATGCTAATACCAACGATTGCGAGTATCTTATTTAGATGATTTTGCCAAAGTAGTGGGTGATCATCTATGGGTAGGACTGCAGACGTTGTGATAGTAATAACCTAAAGTTTTTTTTAGAGTGGTTTTGGTTAAACAGTATCGTCATGAGGTTCCCCAGTCAGTGATGAATGTAAGTGACATAAAAATATTGATAAGCATCGAGTCCGTGTTTATTGGTATAAATTCCAAGTAAATAACCATTTAAAAGACATTTCGATTACATGTGTTTATAAAGGAGGGTTTGTGCTAGAGCTCAGAAGCGGCCAGCGTGGCCAGAAGGGACACGGGCCCTAGGGAAGGGCCCCACGATCCCGCCCAACACCAGTGAAGGTCAACCGAGTTCTACGAGCCCAAGACAGATGAAGTTAGATTTAGCTAAGCAAAATAAGCTTAAATTTTATAAAAAAAAATGCTTACAACCACTCAAAATTGTAAACACAATTTATAACAAATCACAGGGTTAACTATGTGTTCATTAGTACACTTTTGGCGTTATCTTTCACCTGTTTTGGGGCCATCCTCCTCCCACACATTCCCATATACAATCTACGTGACTGCAATATTTAAGACTGCTGAAGACCTGGAATTAGCCAACTGAATACACCAGCACCTAGAGACCGTCTGAATCTACTCAAATCCCACTCGAGTTAGTTTCCCTGCCAATGAACTACATAAAGACTATTAAGGATATATTTTTATATTATTTGATATTGTGATTTCTCTCATCCATCAGTCCAACATGTTTGTTGATCGGTTACGGGATATTTTTATTTGCACATACTCGGTATTGAGGTTATCTTGAGAGACACGTGTCTAAAGTTTTATTCCGTAACCATGTGGATGTTCATCCAGATATTTCATATATAAATTAGTTTTAAGACATGTAAATTCAGCGTAACTACTTAGGTCACTAGATTGACAATGTAGCGTGTGTGTAGGTTTGATTCTAACGGATTTCAGGCCATCCACAGGCATTCTACAGCGAAGTAAACTTCACTCTAAACAGGGGCGATGAACGTCCCTGAATGATGCGACCAGGGTCTGTACTACAATGTCAAATCAATCCGAATGGTACAATTCCATCTTTTAATCGGGGTATGCGAGTAGTTCTCTAGTCCATGAGTAAGAAGAAGTCTAGGCACTATGTGCTTTCCACAAAGGTATGAACCAGATAGTACTCAAAGCAGTGACAGCCTTTGGAAAATGGAAAGCACAAGTTTGTTCGAATTCCAATGCAGTAAGAATGATCGAACTTCTGAATCGGAGGCGTTTCAGAAGGGGAGAAGACTGCTAATAAACCATAGGCCGTGTAGAATCTAGTAGAGTATTCTTATAGTAATGTCAGCTTCTTGTAGAGTAAATTTGTATGTGTGTGTTTATAGTGAACGACCAAGTAACCACGTCAATCTACATGCTATATGGAATTAGAATATGTTTGTCATTTAATGTAAAGTTAGGTAGGCCAACCCACATGATAGACAGTCAAGAAAAGAAAGATCAAAACAGCCACAATCAAATAGATAATTAGTTTGTTAGATAGTTTTATAAGTATTTAGGTATTTCAAGAGTGAGAAGGAAATAACGTAATTATTTGTAGTCATACAAATTTCAGATACTTGTTTTGTTACATAAACCCAAATAATTGTGTTTAGTCTCCCTACCTACATAACCTCAATAACGTAATTTAATCATTTAGCTAAAAGACAAACAAGAATAAGATCAGAAAAAGAAAGCCTGGTAATTTAAAAGTCTGCGCAAAATGCATTTAAAGTAAATCACGAGGACGAATTAATGAAAACTCATCAAATTGATGAATCCGAATACCGCAAAATAAAACCCTCGGGATGAACGCAAAACAAAATCTAAAATTACAAACCTTAGATCCATAAACAATCCCTCCCGCCGATGACCCGCGCACGATCGCCTCGGCAGCCGGAAGTCCAGAACCTAGGTCGCCCAGGTCCATCTCCATCCATTCCTGGGATATCGGAGTTTATAGCAGGAAATAACACGTAGTATCGCCACATTTCAGTCCCCATTTCCCTGCCCACAACAGGGGCAATATCGACACTACCCAACTCAGGCAAGCCACTATCAGAAAACATTTAACACAAAAGAATAACTAACACACTTCTGAAAATATAATTTGAGTTTCAACTTACATTCCACTCGACGACCAGTAACCAAAAAAAGCCCCAACTTACATTTCACTCGACGACCAGTAACCAAAAGAGCCCCAACTTACATTTCACTCGACGACCAGTAACCAAAAGAGGCCCAACTTACATTTCACTCGACGACCAGTAACCAAAAGTGGCCCTTTCATCTCGACCCATCACTTTTATAGTTTCTATTTCCACCAAAACGTCCCACCCAAGGCATGCTCGCCAAACCACCATGCAAAACTCCGCGAGTCATTCTGATTGGTTCGTTTCATTTCCTTTCGAAACTCAGTGCTCTGATTGGTCACTGGTCTACACCGCATACACACTTTATATTTTAGTTCACACAGTTCAACTAGAAATAGACTTTATAACATCATAAAATAATCTAAATAAAATAATACTCATTTGTTTTCTATATAAAACAACTTATTGCAACTAAAGTGAATAAAATTCTACCCTGAGTCAAAACCATCTGGAATTCAAAGGCGATCGACCCCCATCTGTACCTCCAACATTGAACTAATTACGCATCTGTTCGACCTACCCAACTATATTAACTAAACACCCTTACGTATGAGTTTCGATTCCATGGTAAATGCTACATTTCAAAACAACATCACAAATGTGTAAAATGGTCATAATTCGATATCCACTGAAAGCAACGGTGAAGTTAAACCATGTTCATTTTAAATTTATGATTCATAATTTATTTCATAGCTCTTAAAGTTTATCCGCATTTTGGAGAATGTTTAAACAAATATATTTCTACCTACTGAGAAATAAACCAAATGTTTGTTTCGTCACATCACTTTCTCCATCTGTCGAGACCCTTTTCTCAGGAAGGGAAGAAGCTATCAGGTTGAAATAAATACTGATAAATCTGGTCTATAGTCCCTTAGAGATGTGAAAAAATTACCTTAGTCAACGCAATCAAAAGATACGACCGTTTTTGACGTTTCAACCCTCGCAAGGTAGTCAAAACCTATATAGGGTATTTCCCGTTGACCTAGATTAATGAAATTTGGCAAGGAGGATGGTCTTGTAGAAAAAGTAAAGAAACAAATCCAAAATCCCTATGTTTGTAGTCACATCACCAAAAAAAATAACGATGTAGTCGGAACCAACTTGCACTTGGCTTGTTTGTTTTAGTTTCAAGAAACCTGAAACGAAGAATGAACTCTGTAACATCCTCAAATCCCTGTCAAACGCGCTGGACTTAAATATCGTAGAACCAGAAATAAAAGACATTTACAGTACCAGCACAAGGAAAGATACTATGAGGCCCATTATGGTGGATTTCTGTAGCGTCATCAAAAAGGATAATATGCTACGGGCCGTAAAAGAATTTAACAAAAACAAAACCAACGAAAACAAACTAAACACCCTACATCTCAATATTGCAGGACCCAAAAAGGCAGTTTTTATTTCGGAGACGCTGACATACAAAACTCAACATCTCTTTTATCATGCCCGTGAGTTTGCAAAGGAGTTTAAATTCGCCTACTGTTGGTCTTCGCGTGGAATAATCTATCTACGTAAATCCGCATATGCCTTTTTTTCGCATTATGTGCGAAAAGGACATCCAAAAGCTTAGAGATACGAAATGACTCTACATCTTCAACTGCTAGCAAAAAAATATACCAAATCGCAGGCAAAACGGTTTTCTGCGTAATATTAGTAATATATCGCATATTTGTACCAGCAACTAGTTCTGTAACTTTCACAAAATCAACACACACACTCACATCATTTAAATGTCACACACAAAATATAAAACATTCACAATCTACTGACTATTACATACCATCTTTAACAAAACCAAACCTATTAAACCCAGCGACCAATCAACCGAAAAAACAGTGCATTGAAAAACTCACTCTTATGAATCTCATTTTTTTAATTGTTGCAAAAGTTGCTCTTAATCATAAAATTTCAAAACTAACGCTTTTTATCATCATGAGTCCTATTAAAATAGATAATCTAATAATTAAGATTGAAATTCGAACCGCTAAATGATATTATATTTGACCTAGATCATATGTTTACCTGTAAGTCCGTCCTTGGTGACCCTGAAGATTTTCATAGATATGCTCCTAGTACAATAAATAACCTTAAAATAATAACACAAAATATACGCAGTATAGGATGCAATATGCCTGGACTTATCGCTCTACTGAATGAACTTAAAGTAGAGTGCGATATTATTATTTTAACAGAATGCTGGCTGTCGAAGCCATTGTAAGAACTTATTGAAGAAGCAAAAAAGTCTGTATGACAAACCATTCATAGATAAAGCGAGCAAAATTAGTAAAGAATTATGGAAAGCTATCAAATCAATCACTTATACCACAAAAACTAAAAACAAACCGAACGAACTACTCAAAATAAATGATTCACCATCTGATTCAGTTGAACTAGTCAATAATTACTTTGTAAATGGGGGCAAAAAGCTAGCTGAGAATATAAATAATGACCAATACACAAATCACAAAGATATTGATGCTATGTCTGAAGGGAGATCAGACTCTTTCATTTTGTTAAATACTGACTGTGAAGAAGTCAGTAGACTAATTATGCAGCTAAAAAATGCGTGTTCTGTTGGATGGGACAACATCCCGAACAAGATTTTAAAGGAGCAAAAGGAGCATTTTGGTCCCTCATCTATGCCACATTTTTAATCTTTGTTTAGAAATGGGAATTTTCCCTGACGCTCTAAAGAGATCAGTGGTCATACCCATCCATAAGGGGGGCGAACGCGACCGTGTTGACTGCTATAGGCCAATCTCGATTCTCCCATCCCTGTCTAAAATTCTGGAACGAATTATCAACACCCGATTTTTAAATTATCTCGAGAAAAACAATATTTTATCTGACAGACAGTTTGTTTTTCGCTCCAGGAAGTCCACGTCTGATGCACTCCATCTTTCTTGATCTGGCCAAAGCTTTCGATACGGTCTCGACCGCACTCCTTGTAAATAAACTCGACACCCTGGGTGTGAGGGGCACTCAACTTAACCTTTTTAAAAGTTATTTGTCAGAGAGGAAGCAAACTGTCAAAATAGGTGACCATATGAGCAGCACCCAGCCAGTCGAATGGGGGGTTCCTCAAGGCAGCATTCTGGGTCCCACCCTTTTCCTAGTCTATATTAACGACTTATGCAACCTTAAAATCCCAGATGGAAATATAGTTACCTATGCCGACGACACCGTTTTGCTTTTTAGTGGAAAAAAATGGACAGAAGCTTGCGAGAGTGCACAACATGGATTCGACATTATTTCTAAATGGCTTCAGAAAAATATTTTAACCCTTAACTCTGACAAAACTAAATACTTAACCTTTTCTATAAATAATTCCACTCAACCCCCTAAAAAACCTCAAAATTACCTCACATGGTTGTACTGATGTAAATCTTTGCACTTGCAAACCATTAGAGAGAACCTCACCTATAAAATATCTTGGCATAATTCTAGATGAAAATTTTAATTTTAATACACATATAGTAACTTTAAGTGCTTTAACGTTCGAAAATTGATATATATATTTAAAAATCTAAGACATATTACTTAAGCTTTCTGTTCTTAAAAATATTTATTATGCTCTATGCGAATCCCTCTTACGCTATTGCATATCATGCTGGGGAGGAGCAAATAAATATATTCTTATTACCTTGGAACGTGCTCAACGTGCAATCCTAAAGGTGTGTTCCTTTAAACCCAGATTATTTCCAACGGAAGAACTATATAATTACTGTGAAGTTATTCATTCAGAGTATCCTTCTAAAGCAACACCAAACACTTTATTACAAACCACTATCAAAACGTCGCAAAGATAAAGTATGCATAACCATCTCTTGCAAAACAAGTTTTATGCAGCGATTTTTTAAATTTCTGGGCCCACATTTGTATAATAAAATCTGCCAATCTGAAGATATTTACTCAAAAAATACATATGAGTTCAAAATAACTATTTACAATTGGTTGAGGATAAATAATTATGATGCAATAGAGAAATTTATAACCATCCTAAGTTAATATCTCTCATAAATTTCTTAGTAAACATGTAGGTGCTGGTATATCAAATACATTATAACATTCATTACATAGTACACTCTACATACATGCATTACACTTATCAACTTTTCTTTCATAACTCATACTATAAACACTCCAATAGCGATTAAATGCTTTTTCAAGTAAGTTTTGTGTCACATATGTAAAAATTAATCCCATTTTATCAAATTAACTTTTAACTATTATATAAGATCCTTAACATTATAACTTTAAATGTTACTATAAATTCAAATTAAGTCAAATATTTTAACTGTATATACATAATTAAATTACAGAACATTTTTCTTTTTTGTTAGACAATATTGTTGCATATAAATAGGGAGGAGCGTATGTTTCTTATCCCAAAACACAGGGGAAACTCTACTTTGGGGAGTAACGACTCTTATATTGTCTGTACCAATGTATGACAAACCTGTAGCAATATTACTGAATAAACATGATTATTATTATTATATTATGTCTTTATTTCTTCAATGCCCAATAATTATATTCCATAATGCATAAGTAGAGTGTCTAGATAAATTTTCCGAAATAATATTTTCCTTGTATTTTTTTTCCATTCCCGTTTTTTCCCACGATTTATTTTTTCCATACGATTCTTTTTCTAGTAGTATATTTTTCTACACGCTTTAATTACTTATGTTTCCTTTTGCCAGACATATTTTTCTATGCATTTATTTTCTCATTCCGTATTTTTCATATACCTACGTTTGTTTTACCGATATAATAATTTTCCAGGTGTTTATTTCCTCATGCGCTTTATGCTTGATTTAATTTACTTCCATACACGTCACGCCTTTTCCCATACCTGGTGGCAGAGGCACATATGTGCCCCCATTTAGTCAGTTTTCACTACTCCTTTTTGCGTGATAGGGGGGTAGCCCGTCGCCACAGCTAAGGTGATATGTATGACTCTATGATAAGATTTCCTCACGATGTTTTCCATCACCGTCAGAACGTCCTCATAGTATACTATCGGACTAACATTATACAATAGCGTGCGATTTATTAAATAAATTAAGCATTCTGGCTGGCGATTTGACCCCGCGATGCCTAACCTGTTGTATGTTCTGTGTTCTTTTTTATATCATACATATCTCCTTAGCTGTGGCGATGGTCTAGCCCCCTGTCACGTAAAAAGGAGTAGTAAAAAGTGACTAAACGGGGGCGCATATGTGCCTCTGCGTGACGTGTATGGATGTTAGTTAAAAGTGTATGAGGAAATAAACACCTGGAAAATTATTATATCGGTAAAACAAATGTATGTGAGAAATACGGTTTGAGAAAATAAATGCATAGAAAAATATATGTCTGGCAAAAAGAAACAGAAGAAATTTAAGCGTGTAGAAAAATATACTACTAGTAAAAAATTCGCATGGAAAAAATAAATGGTGGGAAAAATGGCGAATGGAAAAAAAATACAAGAAAAATATTATTTCGGAAAATTTATCTATACACTCGACAGGGTACCAATCGACAAGTGAGATATCAGACCTAAGAGACTCCAGATCTATGCGTTTGTAAGCTACGAGCATCTATGTATTTCGTTCTGCTCTAAGGAAACTTAATTTTGTAGCGAGGTAGATGAGATTGTAAAAGGAGAAAGGAAAGTTGATATGACTGTGAGTGGCTACCTTATCAAAGTTGGAGATGATAATGATGTCTAGAAGAGAAGGAGAATGATTGGAGTTGGAAAGGAGTGGGCTCAAGCGGCAAGTTGTGGTGCTATGGACTTGAGCTTGTCAGAACGGAAATTGTTATTGAGGAGTCAGTTATTGAAATCCTCGAGAATGAGAGTGTCTTTGTAAAGTGGGATCAAATAATTAAGAAGGGATTCGAAAGTGTCAAAGTAATCAACACGAAGAGAGAGGCTCTAAAGGACGCCGAGGAGCACCTCGTTTGATTTAATGTCGCCCACACGTTAAGCTTGAATTAATGCTCTGAGCATTGATATGCACACAGCGGCGCCGCACCGCATCGTGTGACCCGGCCCTAAGTCGGGCATAACTTTTCAAAATAACACCGCTCTATATTTCGGTTTCGTTTCTCTGTCCGACTGAACATAGGAAGGGACTTGGGTGCTGGCCGAAGATCGATTGGAGTGGCGTCGTCTAGCTTCAGCACTTTGCTCCTCAGCGGAGTTTTAGTAAAGTGGACTATGTAAGTTATGGCAAGACTTATTACTCACCTCCAGGAAACATGCAAAGGAGGCCCGATCACCGGCAGACTGTACGGTCCGGGTACATCCTTCCATGGTTTGCAATCCTCCTTGGAGTACCTACTGACCAGACTTCAATAATACAGCATATGATGCTATTGGTCTGCTTATTTTTAATTTTGACATGTACATCTCGCCCAGTCACAATGTATCGTATTATACGTCTGGGTCACAATTATCACTATTAGTGCGAGATAAATTACAATACTTTATTTTTGATGCCTGCTGTTTATATTTAACAATTCTCTCTTTTATTCTTAGATAATTTGTTAATGATTTTCATTAAAGCGGTTTGCATACAGAACTTAAATAATAGTTTGTAAAAGTAGATATGTTTTCTTAGCAAAGTGAGCTTATGAATTATGAACCTGATGATAGTAAGTAAGTAAGTAAGTAAGTAAATCGTTTATTTCCTTTACAACTATTTTTAAAAAATTTTGGTACTTATTCGCTATAATATAACTAATGAATTATTAATATTTGTAAAGGCTGGAGCCTAAACTAGGATACCCTGTATTTTAGGACTCCAGGCCTCCATTTACACAAATTATGGTTAGTAATTTATTACAGTGTGTAGGTATGGTGAAAAAATTGGCTTTGAAAATAAAACTGATAATAAAAAGTAAAGAAAAAACAAAATTCGGATTAATTATAAAATAAAAACTACGAATAATGAAGCTTTTTGTAGAATAAAAATAACAATATGAATGTTGCGTGTGTTTGTGAATGAGTGATTGTGAGTGTGTGTGTGTGTGGGTGTGTGTGTGTGTGTGTGACAGTGTGTGTAAGTGTATGTGTGCGTGTGTTTGTGTAAGGGTGAGAGCGCGAAAAATTATAGGGAGTGCAAGTCTAAGCTAGGCAATAACTTCAAGAAGTTTTTCGGTCTCTTGATAATTTAAAGTTAGCAACCAATTGACTACTGCATTCTTACATTGGTAATTGTTCATAGGATATATTTTATTTATTAGGTTACACTTATTATATAAGTATGTACCAAGAAAATTTAAGTATCTTTTTGCAAAGGAAGTTTTATGAACTCTGGGATGACAAACAAGATCGAATCTTCTTTTGTTTTGAGAGAATGATGGGTCATAAGTCAGAAGACCATGTTTTTTGGTTAAAGTGGTGGCAATAAATAGTTGTCGTACTGTTAGGATCTTGCATTCATCATACAGCTTAGAGGTCGGATATAAGAAGGGTCGAAAAGTTAAGACTTTTAATACTGCACGTTGAGCAACCTCTAATTTATTTAACGTAGTTTTAGGAACGCCGCCCCAGATAATATTGCAGTAGGATAATATGGACTGACACATCGCATAATATACCATTTTCAAAATTTTTTGGTCAGCCGAGTGTCTTAGTATTTTGAATATGAATATTAATTTTCTAGTTCGGGATGAAAGTAACTTAATATGTGTTTGGAAATTAAGATTTCGATCTATATTTACTCCAAGATATTTTGTGTTTAGGACATTTTCAAGTCAGGGACATGAGCATTGTAAACGTAAGTCAGCTGGACAAGAATGGGCTATTAAGTTTAGGCTGTGGCAACGGGATTCTGTATTACGGATGGAAAACAGTATGTAATTAGTTTTGCTACTATTTATAGTAAGTAAATTTCTTCCGAGCCAACGCAAAACTATGTCCAAACCCTCTTGAGCTGTATGAAAAAGTTCCTGTAGAGAGTGCGCTTGAAATATCAGTGCTGTGTCATCGGCGAAAGAGACGATTTTGCCATTACGGAGGGGGATGCAACATAATTCATTAATAAAAGCCAGAAATAGGGATGGGCCGAGGATGCTTCCTTGCGGAACGCCATAGGTAACGGATAGGGCATCGCTCGTTACATTGCCAATTTTAACGATTTGACTACGGTTTGATAAATAACTATTTAATAAATTTAGAGTCTCACCTCTAACTCCTAACTGTTCTAATTTATGTATAAGCAGGGGAATTGAGACCGTGTCAAATGCCTTTGCGAGATCTAAAATATAGATAGGCATTTTTTACCTTCATCCAGATTGGTGACAACAAAATTAGTCAGATCAAACACGGCATCAGCGGTAGATTTATTCGCCCGAAATCCATATTGCTGGGATGCAAGCAGATTGTTGCTTTCGAGATAATTAATCAACCTTTTATTCATGATTCGTTCTAAAATCTTTGTTAGAGAAGGCAATATAGAAATCGGTCGATAATTAGTGACACGATCTCGATCCCCCGCTTTGAAGATGGGCTTTATAACAGCTTTTTTAAACACATCTAGGAAAACGCCGGTAGCAAGACTCAACCTGCAAACATGAGTGAGTGATGGAATAATACATTTTTTATATTTTTTTAGAAACCAAGAGGGGATACCATCCCAGCCCGTGGCACAGTTGTTTTTTAAGGTCATGATTATATTTTCAACTTCAGTTTCATCCGTGTCGAACATTACGAAGGAATGAGCGACGTTGGACGAGTTTAAATTATCGGAACTAACACCACTGTTAAGAATTTGAGTCTGCTCAGCCAGCGCTTTGCCTATGTTGGTGAAGTAGTCAAATGACTACTTCACCAACATACATAACATACACTATTGACAGAGGAAGACGGAGAATCTGAAATGTTTAACAAGTTCGAAGCGGGATCCTTAGGTTTCGCCATATTGGTATTAGCTTTAATTATATCCCAAAGTTTTTTGCAATTAGCTCCAGCATCCTGAATTTGCGCTTTAAGGTCCGCGAATTTTTATAAATAGTGCAGAAGTGGTTTTAGATACAATGGTTTTTAAATAAGTAAAAATTAATTTGTGTCGATTAGATGTTTGCCGAGAGAAAGTCATAATAATTTGTTCGTTTTCGCTTTGTAAGTGTTGTGTATCAAGAAACGGGAGTGTCATGAATGTGAATGTGTATGCGTGAGTGTGTTTGTGTTTGTGTGTGTAAGTATGTAAGGACTAAAATAACTATAGCTAGTCACAGTTCATTCCTCATTTTTGTTAGTTGATCTTTACTTTTAACCAGTATAGCTGGTCCACCCTCACGTTTTCTTAGATAAACTTTACCGCCTGCCGACCAGCAGTAGCTAAATGCTTTGTCAGTCTTCAGGGTTTTAGCTAAGTAGAAAAGACGTCTACTCTTGCTGGTTAGACACTCAGATATAAAAATCCTGTTATTTTTTTCAAGTCCTAGGTGCGAGGCTGTAAGCTGGACAGAATTAGATTTGTAGAACTGCTTGCTGGCTTCTAGTATATTATCCTTGAAATAAGTATTAGTGAGTTCCATGATTATAGACGGGGAGTCGCTCTCTTTCTTGCTATATAGACGGTAGGTATCTCTGATGTGCTCATATTTAAAGCCTAAGCCAAGGGAGACATACAACTTATTGCAATAGTTGTGTAAGTTTAATTTAGTTTCATTTTTTACCTTGGGGACATTACGTATTTCAATGCTGGTTTTGATACAATGTTTTTCCAGTTCCTCACACTTACTTTCAATCGTTATAATTTGCTTCGAAAGCTGTTTACGATCCTCCTCCAAGCGAAAAATTGAATTCTGAACTACTTCTACGCGGGCCGAAACATCCGATATTGATTTCTCATTTTCACAGTTTGTCTTCTTAATGGATTCATTTTGAGTCGTAATAAGAGAAACTTTTCTTTCGATCTCATTTAGACGAGAATTTTGCCTTTGTTCAAAATCGCTAAACATCGAACGTAGAGTATTTTGAAGTGTAGCACAGATATCAGCTGAACCGGTGACCGTTTCGGATTCATTATCAACATCAAGTTCGCGTAATCGGTTTTTGTTTCGGCGGGTGATGTTTTCCGAGCCTCCTGTAACATTTTGCGAGTCGTGCGCGGTCGCCGCTGCCGGCGTCGCTGGCGCAGAAGGCGGGGGGGCGAGCGCTGAACCTTCGGCATAACTAAAATTCACCTCACACGTTCGATCGTAGCCTTATAGCTACAGAGTTCGTAGCTGTAGCGGTGACGTCAGAGACTGTAGCGCCTCGTAGCATTAGGGTGCAGTCGTCGTACAAAGTTCCGCCCTCTATACTTTTTACGCCGTACCACTAAGATAAATTCAATGGAACCTGCACTTGAACTGGTAAACAGGCCTAGAAGTGGTGGTAAATAGACGTTCAGCTGCCAGATACTAGATGGCGCCAGGCGCTCTGCTCGATTTAGAAGCAAGACAATTTATGTTGGGGCGTGATAAAAAGTAATTTTGGGGTTATAAATGTGAAGGGAGAGTTATCAAAATGTTAAACACCAAAAACACTGCAGTACACTCCGATCCAAAGATTAGGTTGTGTATGATCAACACATATTCACGTAAACACAAGGATGTCAGTATTTGTTTAGATCACTGTTCGTAAATGTAAACTACGTAATATCTTCGTTTCACCGACGTATTGTATTTTGCGAATACAATATTTATAAAAACTGGCAATTATTAATAATTTACACTGATATTTACTTCAAAAAAGTCACTATTTAAATTTCTGTTAACAATTTAACAAGGAGTCGATGTTGACACCACGGCGGACGAGGTCGAGGGGAGGGATGATGCAGCCACTGTAAGCGCATTGCGATGATACTCCTCATCGTCATCGCTAATATCCTAAGCATCTACTTGAAATTAGTATCTAACTAACTAATGAAATCTCAAATAAGATGCTAAAATATAATGATAATTTAACTTTATTCAGATAATAAAAGACAACAGTCAAGCAAACAGCATCAATGACCCATTACAAAACGGATAAGAAAATATGCACATTGCATATTTCCCACGGATAAGTACAGTCGTGTTCTCGTTAAGATACACCTTAGACTTTGTAACTATAGTAAGTCTATACATATATATAATTCACTATAATAAACTTTAAGTACTGTATAAACAAGTTGGTGTAGCTACTGTATAAACAAGTTGGTGAGCGACTGTACCTTAATTAATAAATGACAACTTTCTCATAAAAGAAACCTCCAAGCATCTTGGCATTTGAGTTCATTTGAGAGTTTTGTGGATATAAGGGCCAATAGATAAAACACAACTTATCGACGAATTGCAAAGGTTCTGAACGCGCAGGCATTGATAGATCCCTCATTGTTGAAAGCAGTCTTTTCAATCCTGGATTTAGGGCTACCTGTATTCTGCAACCAATCCTTCATCTTCTCAATCACGGTGTTAGTGCCCTGGAGCTGACCAATCACGGTACCCTGAGGAGTGTTCATGACCCAACCCTTAAGGCCAAGGTCAGAGGCCTTCTTTTGGGTGTGCTTCCTGAAGTATACTCCTTGGACTTTGCCGAAGACTTCGAAGTCGACAGTAAATAGGGCAGCAGATGGGTTTGTGG
Organism: Argyresthia goedartella; assembly: GCA_949825045.1. Taxonomy (NCBI): domain Eukaryota; kingdom Metazoa; phylum Arthropoda; class Insecta; order Lepidoptera; family Argyresthiidae; genus Argyresthia; species Argyresthia goedartella. Next base: position 23,260,956 of record OX463812.1, on the reverse strand, counting down.
TGGATGTGGTCGTCATTTTGTTTTGGTTGACTATACGATTGTAAAGTTTTTTTATGTTAAAGATTTTTACACGAATCAATTGTTTGGCAATTTGGTGACAGAAAGGTACGAGAATTTCAGCAAAAAGTACTTTTTAAAATTTCGGCCTTTGATTGATTGACGAAAACGTAGTGATAGTATCCCTATAAAGTCTGTGCGTAGTGATTACTTTCTCTTTGGATTGACGCAAAGAGTATATAATTTACTTGACGGTTTGTTTGTTTATATTTCGTTGTTGGGAAACGGCGTGGGTGCGCGACAGTCTTCACATCAGCAACCAACGTCGTGGTTGCCATGGTCGCTCACTAGTATTAAAAAAATATATAGCTGATACTTGCATGGAAATAAAAATACGATTGCATAAATTATTTGCATTGTTGAATAACCGAAAGGGCTTGCTGACGTCTCGGACAATGTGTCCCAATTAACACATTTTAATTTTAATACTTTTTAGTGACCATTCGGATGGGTCCCGTACGTAGTTTCGAACGACGCTGTAGCGACAAACGTGGCGAAAAAATTTATGTGTGGCACGCTGGAGCGAAATCCACGAGATCGAATGACACCGCAGCGAAAACGTTGTAGCGAAAAACTTTCAGCGCGTAATACCCTGGGATGAAAAATTATTGAAGCGAAATCCACGAGGTCGAATGATTGAATTTAATGATGCAGCGACAAATATTGTAAACATAAGCATTTACATACAGGCACATACATTGCTCATGGCCCCACACTAGGATACCCTTTATCGTGGGAACCAGATACAGCGACGGCACACATACATAGTCAGGTCATAAGTTCTGTCACATGTTCAATATGAAATAATTTAGACATGTTTATTATTTATGTAAACATTTATATAGCAAAATGAACTTAATAAAACATAGATTCTTATGGTAATAAAGTTTATTCAAAATGACCCCCGCGATTTTGAATACAGGCCTTTATTCTGCGCGGCCAGTCGTCTATCGCAGCACGAACGAGGTCCATGTCAATATCGGCGGCTGCCTTAATCAAGGATGCCTTGAGTGACTCCAAATCAGGATGAGGCTTTGAGCAGGCCTTTTCCTGCAAGTGTTGCCATATCTTGTAATCTAACGGATTCAAATCTGGACTGGAGGAGGGCCAGTCTTCGTGCCGGATGAAGTCGATTTCACGCGCCGCCAGCCAGTCTTGTGTGCTTTTCGCTCTATGAGCTGGCGCAGAATCTTGTTGGAATACCCAGTGCCTGTTATTAAACATGGTATGAGAAACAGGTTCCACAAGGTTCTTGAGGACTGTATTTTGATACACAACTGCATTCGTTTTTTCGCCTTTCTCACAAAAATGTACCTCAGTTAAGCCCCAATAAGAGACTCCCAACCAAACCATGAGCGAGGATGGAAAATGACCTCGTTGGATACGCGGAATACGGTTGCTCGCTTCTTCACTGCTGTGTGTATACACCTTATCATTTTGTTTATTGTTCTCTTCCACGTTGAAAATTTTTTCATCCGAAAAAAGAATTTCCCGATGCTTTTTTCCCGCGTACCGCTTCAACAAAGCGCGGCATCTCTTCAGTCTCAGGTCCAATAAACGAGCGTCCAAACGATGTCCTGTTTTTCTTCGATATGCCCTAAGCCCTAAGTCTTCATTTAACACCCTTTTCACCGTGGTCCTGCTTAACCCCATCTGAAGGGCCAACAGTTTCTGCTTACGTATGGGATTTCTTTGAATTCGCGCCTTCACAGCTTTTATCACTGCTGGAGTCCTAACAGAGCGAGGGCGACTACTTCTTGACCTGTCATCTACACTAGAGTCTTCATTGTATCGTTTTATGGTACGATAAACGAATCTTTTGGTTATATTCAAATTTTTCAGTAAGTCGAAAATTTGAATTGGCGCGTAACCGCAGCGATGCAACGCAATAACTGCGACACGGTCTTCTTTAAGTGACACTCCATATTTTAAAAGGAGGAAAACTCTAAAATGTACACATTATTATTTTCATGAAAAATTCTAAATTCGAATTCAATAAACTTTTTTGTGGCCAGCGTTCTAAATTCAAAAGTTTTTATTGTGTGACAGAACTTATGACCTGACTATGTATATATAAATCGAAGAACTAGGGATTATTTTTCTGTATACCCAGCCAGGGATCAAACCCGGGACTCATGATGGGACGAAACACTATTTGCTTCACATTATGAAAAAATTCGATTTTTTTATTATATCACAATAATAATCAATAATTTCATTTTAGTCAAGTTAGCAATGATTGTCGCTGCATCATTCAATTCAATCATTGGACCTCGTGGATTTCGCTTCAATAAATTTTCGCCCCAGGGTATTACGCGCTGAAAGTTTTTCGCCACAACGTTTTCGCTGCGGTGTCATTCGACCTCGTGGATTTCGCTGCAATAATATTTCGCTCCAGCGTACCACACATTTTTTTTTTCGCCAAAACGTTTGTCGCTACAGCGTCGTTCGAAACTGCGTACGGGACCCCATTCGGGGATACCATTATAATATTGATGATGTTTTGTAGTCAGATAAAAAAAGCTTCAAAGTAAATTTTGGATAAAAAGGAGCTACCAAAACTATAAATTGCTCTGTGGACGAGGAACTAAAAAACTATTACAAAAAAACTGAAATCCGTCATTCAAAACATATATTTAGCATAAAAATCAACATCTAAAAAATTTTAATCCGTCATTCAAAATAGTATAAAATCAACATCTTAAATAGGTATCTAAAATCAGTCATTCAAAACGTATATTTAGTAGAAAAAATTACATCTTTACATATCGTTTAGTTTGTTAATACTACAATAATCACTTTGGCAATATACTTTAAACTTATTTCACCTACCTACATAAAAATATGTCGAAAATAATAGCATTAATTGATTATTATTTATAATTATCAACAAAACATAAATATAATTTCCGTTAGATAGATTTGTTTAACCATGCGAGGTTTAACGGTCCGACCTATCAAAATCCACGTATGTCCTATTCAGTTGCCACATAGAATGATGGACTACCTAAGTTAGGGGTATTTTCTGATGATTTTTTGGTCTAAACATATTTTTTTTACCTATCAATTGTCAATCAACTTATGTCATAATAATAAATAAACAACTTTAACTTTGATTTATATTTTTGTAGCGGTATTTGCCAATGAACAACGCAGTTTATCTAACACAGCTTTGACGACGGGAGATACTTTATTGCCAGTGTTATGAGGAAAAATAACCTAGTGACCAACATTTACTGTGCCGTGCATTGGAAAACACCGCAATGAAATTACAAATCGAAGTTAGTTGTTTAATTACTAGTGGCTCTGTGAGCTGTAGACCTCGCGAGCCTGTTGGTGGAAAGCTGAGCATCTGACATACAAACTTATGAATGCACTTGGTTACCTATATAGCCGCACCAAAAACTTTGTTACCTAGATTTTTTTTTAATTTATTTATTTAAGCACATCAACAGCACACATATACATATTATTACAATAAAAAAATTCTGCAGTACAGTTCTTATTGAGTGCCTATTATAGATGAGCACAACATTGACCATTTTTGTACTAACTAGTAATCCTAATTTTTAAGTAATTAAGCTAAGGTATTGGAAATAATTGAAGTTAAGATTAAGTTTTAAATTTAAAAAAATGCAATATTCTTTAAAAAAATATTTTTTTTTAACAATTTTGGTTGCAAGTATTTTTTTTAAATTTTATTCCTAAAGTCAGGCAAGCGATCATGAAATATGTCTATGTTGGTTTTGCTACTCGTGATGTTATAATTGTCGCACATTCTGGGTATGGGTGAGTGCTTGTAGATGTTTGTTCTGCATAGCGGTGTGTGAAGAGTGTTATGGATGGGTTTGCTTGCGCGGATAGTTGTTAAGCACTGTCAGGCCAATCTGACTCAAGATGTTACTGGCACCCAAGTTACTGTTACAGACCTTATGCAGGAATAGAAGGCCCTGTAAATTTCTTCGGAAGTTTAATGTTTCCATTCTGAAGTGGTCTCATCGCCGTTCATAAGGTTCCCTCTGAGAAATGCCTGGTTGGCTGTACGCTAAATGTTTAGTGAATTTGTGCTAAATGTGTTCGATTCTTTCGGAGTGAACCACGTAGACGGGATTCCAGACAACGGAGGCGTACTCGAAATGGCTGCGAACCAGAGCATTGTACAGGAGGATCTTGGTGCTGGCAAGACGAAATCCTTTTGTAAAGCCCAGCATTTTCGCAGCTTTGCACACAGTGTTTATGTGGGATATGAACTTTAAGTTGGGCTCCATCATTACACCTAAATCTCGCATTTCGCTGACAGTTTCGAGTTCGATGCTGTTGATAGTGTACATGGAAGTTATTGGGATTCTCTTATTTGTAAATGTTATGTGGTAGCATTTTACGGCATTGAGGATCATCCCATTATTGTGGCACCAATTCGCTATCTCGTTCAGATCATTTTGCAGCAGTTCCACGTCAGCTTCCGACATAATGGTTTTATATAGTTTTAGGTCATCTGCGAACATGGAGTACTTGCAATGCGCAATACGGTTCAACAAGTCGTTGATAAATATTAGGAACAAGACTGGTCCGAGGTGAGAGCCTTGGGGGACTCCCAATTTCGCGTGGCCTCAGTCAAAGCTGAGACTGGTGTGCACTCACATTCACAACCTGAGGTCTCTGTGACAGGTACGATCAAAACCAGTCCCATAATGACCCGTGGACACCGAGTGCTGCTAACTTACTCAGAAGCAGTTTGTGGTTTACCTTGTTGAAGGCGCTGCTGAAGTCGGTATATATGGCATCCACCTGGTGACCACTGTCCATCTCGCAAGACAAATCATTAACGTAGGAGACCAGGTTAGTTTCCAACGATGGTCTGCGCTTGTAGCCGTGTTGATAAGTGGGCAGATAAGGGATTCAAAGAGTTTTGAGAAGCAGGATAGCATGGATATAGATCGGTAGTTTTTGACGTCATTTTCTTCCCCCTTTTTGTAAACAGGAACAATTCTACTTTTCTTCTATTCATCAGGAAAGCGACCCTCCCTCAAGGAACGATCCAGTAATATGAATAGTGGGAAGCAGAGCTCTTGTGCGCAGAGTTTCACAAATACTGCAGGAATGTCGTCAGGTCCCGCGCCTTTGAACACATCAAGCGTTTTGCATTTTTTAAGTATATCGCGCTCGCTGATTGTGATGTTTGACAGACCTGTTTGGTTGGTTATGTGTGCGTCTGTGGTTGTTACTGGGTAGAGATCAGTATAAACTGTTGAAAAGTGACTTATGTTTGTTTGTTTTAATTCTCTGTTTAGGGACATGTTTGACAATGGCGTCTTCCAATGTAGAGTAAAAGAGTGAGGTTATTTCGTTTACATTTCCACAATTCTCGAATGCTTCCTCCCACTTGACTAACCTTAGAGGCAACTTTAGCCCTTCGTTTAGCTATTTACTATCACAACTTAACTTTTCACCAAAATTATATAATAGCCTATGTCATTCTAACGGTCTCCACAAATCTAACAACATCTCGTTTCTTTAAATCCGGCAAGCCCTTTGGGAATATGTATTTTTAGATTTTTAACACCCATATCTCCGCCATTTAATAAACAAACCAAAAACGGAAACGACAAAAAATCCATACCTATTGCCTTCGTTTAGCAATTTACTATCACAACTTAACTTTTCACCAATATTATAAATAGCCTATGTCATTCTAACGGTCTCCACAAATCCAACAACATCTTGTTTTTGAAAATCCGGCAAGCCCTTTAGGAATATGTATTTTTACATTTTCAACACCCATATCTCCGCCATTTTCAAAACAAACCAAAAACGGAAACGACAAAAAAAACATAACTATGAAATGAAATGAAATGAAATTAAATGAAAATTAAATGAAAACGTTTTATTTGCCTACTTAGTTTATATTTTGGGTTCCTGGCTCCCAAACTAGGATACCCTGTGCTATGGGTAGCCAGGCATCTTTCGTATACTTGGTTGGCAAAAAAATAAAATTTACCATAAGTTGAGTATCTATAGTATGAACCATTAAAAATTACTTGTTAAGTTACATATAAGTTAATATTTTAGAGAAAATAATACTGTAATAAGTAAGTAGGTACATTACACAAGTAAGTATAACTTGTTTATCGTAGTCAGTTAGATAGGTTTTTCAAATTACTTATAGATATATGTATATACTTAATTAAGTGAGTTACGATTAAGTTTAAACAACAGAAATGTTAGGGTAGGTAGTGAAACTTTTCAACATTACGATTGATAAGTGTTCAAATGGCTAATGAATGAGGAATATTTTATGTTTTCTGTTTTCTTATTGCAATAAGGAGCAATATTGAAGCAAACATCGTATGCCTGCAGCTTAGGGTCGTGAAGTATATTTGTTAGTACCACGTGATCGTGTCCAAGCTATGTGAGTGTGCGTGATTAGGGACGTTCCGATTCAAGTAAATACGAGTATTGTACTCGATACGTACCTACTTGGTATCGAAACAAATGTACTTGAATCGAATCGAATCAAACCAATTTTGTTGTACGAAGGAACGGAACTAGTTTTTTTAACGCATCTTACAATTACGACCTCTATACGCGCCGCAATCCCTTCCAACCGCCCTTGTTGTTATTATTAATCCCTATCTCTCTCGACCTCGCTCAGGCAGCCGCGGCGCGACATTGCCCGTCACCAACCAGCCAAGAGCAGCCATTTATTTGTTTGGTTGAGCCAACCTTATTGGTTCGATTGATGTTCGATTGTCAGAAAGCCAGATATTACGCCATATTTATTTTCTGACATTGTTTGTTGTTGTTTGGCGAACAAGTCGGCGTAGAAAACCTATTTTTATATTATTCCTAAAAAAAGCCTAAATCCTATCGATATAACTAGGTCTCGATACTTTATGGTTACTTATATGAGTAGTAAAAGTATAAGCCCCGCAGGATGCTAATGCGCTTGACGGTTCCATACATTTTCGTTTTATTGATAAAACATGGCTCATAATTCTGAATAAATAATGTTCAGAAACTTCACGTGCCTGCCGTTACATGGATGCTTTGCAATTCTGCGGGGCTTATATCCTTACATCTAATTTCTAAAAAAGTTGAATAAAAGTATCGATATGAGTAAGTATCTATACTTTTTAGGTACTCAAATAAGTAGTATCGCAAGACTATTTGAGTACTACTCATTTGAGTAGGTATCGATACTTCGGTATCGGAACGTCCCTATGCGTGATGGATAAATTTGTACAGTACACTGTACAGTACAGGTGATTGCGGATTAATTAACTATATTACTTATTACTATATTATTACTTAATTAACTATACAACAGAACTCTTATATCAACAGCTCAGAATCTTATATCAGAACAAATATTATCAATATTCCAACGCACTCTATTCAAACGATTGTTAAACTTACGATCAATATTACTTCTACATCAATCAATCAATCAAGCATTCTTCTCACGCACCCATTCTGGGGCGTGGGGAGTCAGGGTCAGATCATCGGATCTCTTCCTGAAGAAGCGCCTCTGTCCACTCCTATGGACAGGTCATCGGGGGGCCCTCGCGGGCGGTGGAGATGTTCTCACGAGGGGTGTTCCTTTGGATGATCGCCGGCTAGGCAACCAGGTCGCGTGGCAGGCGGCGGCGGTCGGGCGGGCGCGCGTGGTACGGCGCCATGTCGCGGATGTGCGGATGATGAGAGCTATCCGCACGCGCGAACATGCCCTTCGCCAGCCTCTGGACAAACTGGTCCACTGGTTCCCATCTGAGGTCCCTCTGGATCGTCGCATTCCTCACGTAGCGGGGGGCGTCGACGATGGTACGCAAAGAGAGGTTCTCTTGGGCTCGGAGTCTCCGTTTGTTCGTCTCCGAGCACAGGGCGTACCATGCCGGGGCCGCGTAGGTGAGGCGGGATCTCACGTAGCACTTGTAGATCCCGAGCTTCGCCCTCAGAGGGAGGCTGGAGTCGAGAAGTGGACGCAGCTTGGCGCGTGCCACCTTGACCTGGTTGACGACGTTGTCGACATGTTGCTTCATGGTGAGCCGGCGATCGATGGTCACTCCCAGGTACTTCACCTGCGGAGACCACGCGATGTCCTGTCCTTGGAGCTGGAGTGGTGGTGGAAGGGGGGACTGGCCTGTGATGAGCGCCTGCGTCTTCCCAACGTTGACGGACAACCGCCACTTGGCGAGCCAGTCGGGCAAGATGTCCAGGGTGCGCTGCAGTTTGACGGCAGCGTGCCGTGCCTGGATCGACGACGCGTAGTAGGCAGCGTCGTCGGCGAAGAGTGCCAGCTGGGCACCCGGCCCGACGGGGATGTCGTCCGTATATTGGGAGTAACAGGCTGGAGACAGGCAGGACCCCTGAGGGACGCCGGCTGCAACGGGGTGTTCCTCGGAGACGGCGTCTTCCACCATCACTCGGAAGCGGCGATTCTTCAGGAAGGAGGCGATGATCTGGACCAGTCTTCTTGGGGCTGGAGACGTCGACAATTTGTACAGCAACCCCTCGTGCCTTACTCTGTCAAACGCCTTCTCCATGTCCAGGAGTACTGCGACAGTGTATTCCTTCTTGTTTAAACAAACCGTCATGTCATTCAGTACTCTGGTGAGCTGAAGCGTCGTAGAATGCTCGGGCCTGAAGCCGAACTGTTCTGGGCGCGGCTGGATGTGGGGCAGTAGCTTCGCCAGCAGGAGTTTCTCAAACACCTTTGAGATGGTACTCAGTAGAGTTATCGGCCGATAGCTCTCAGGCAGCTTGGAGTCCTTGCCCGGCTTGGGCAACATGATGACCAAGCCCTCCTTCCATTGGGTTGGGAAGTGGCCCGTGCGCAAGATACCGTTAAACAGGCGCGTAACGGCCGCCACAGTACGTGGCGGCAAATGTAGCAGCGCCATGTTAGGTATGCGGTCTGCGCCCGGAGCTTTCCTGGGCTTGGTACGTCTGAAAGCACGCATGATCTGGCCGGGCGTGACGACGGTTGGGTCCTCTTCGGGAGCTATCGGCGAGGCGAAGTACTCTCGCAGGTGTCTCTCGACTGCTGCGACGTGCTCCACATCATCCGTAGGGTTCGGCTTGAACTGCTTCTCGAGGCATTCGGCGAAGATCTCCGCACGGTCTTGGGCTCGAAATCTTGGTAGGCCGTCGCTGCCCAGGATTGGTCGGACGGGAGTTGGAGTAGTCGACAAATCCCGGCATAGGCGATGCACGGAGGGGACGTGGTCGCCCATGGACTCGACGTGGCGTTCCCAAGATTCTTCGGCGTGGAGATCAAGTCGGCGCTTCAGCTCTGCCGTCATGGTGTTGAGCCTGGTCTTCATCGTTGGGCAGCGGGTTTGCTGCCACTGCTTCCGGAGAGCGCGCTTATCGCGGATGAGTGCGCGTAGCTCAGCAGGAAGAGGATTGGGCTTCCCCCCGCGAGCTACGGTGTGCGATGATAGGTCGAGCGCGTCTCGGATCTGGGTTGTTAGCAGCGATGCCAGGCGGTCAACGTCTTCCGGCTGGTTGACTGGACATGTGGTCGAAGACTGGTCGAGGGCGGCGGTGAAGGCGCCCCACTGGTAGCGTCGGCGTGATGCTGGCGGAGAGACCCGGGTGGGCAGGTCCGCCAGGACGAGAAGTACTGGCCTGTGGTCCGATGGGAGGTCAGGGAGAACCTCCTGGCTCGGCGGAGTCCGGAGACCTCTGACGACTGCGACGTCGATGGTGTCCCAACCGGCCCGCGAATCGAAGTGGGTGGGCTCGTCGGGACCGATGACATCGTAGTTGTGGCTCACGGAGTCGGCAAGGATGGCGCGTCCAGCTGGGCACACCCTGGTGGAGTTCCAGACGGTGTGCTTGGCGTTGAGGTCACCAGCGACGAGTGTCGGATGCGGCGACTGTAGCAACCCCCGTAGCTCGGCGGTGCGGATTGGTGTACTGGGGGGCTTGTAGGCGGCGTAGAGTCGCAGCACCTGGCCGGCGACCTGGAGGTCGACGCCCAAAGCATACAGGGATGTATATTCCTGGGCGTCAACGAGCTGGTGGACGATCTTCCTGCCGACGATGACTGCCAAGCCTCGAAAGGCCCGGCCGCTGGTGGACTTCTCGTCCTTGCGATAGACGAAGTAGCCGGGCAGCGACAGCTTGTCGCTTCCGGCTAGGAATGTCTCGCTGATGAGCATCACGTCGACGCGGTAGTCCCTCAGGAACACGTGGAGCAGCCGCTTCTTCCCTGTCAGCGACTGCGCGTTCCAGTGGACGACCCTGAGCGGCTCATGCATTGCGGAGCAGAGCGGTGAGTCTGCCCAGGGCAGTGGGGTCGCTGAGGAGGGCGAGCAGGGCTGTGAGGTGCCCCAAGTCCTGCTGCCCTATCGCCGCAGCCGGAGTGGCGGCGCCAGCGGCGGCCGCAGTCTCGCTGGCGGCGAGAGTAGCCGCCGCGGCGCCGGCGGCAGGTGGAGCCGTCGCCTTCTTCTTCTTCTTCCCCCCCCGCTTCGTCTTCTGCCTGGGGGCTCCGTCGTTCGCCTGCGCCATAAGCGAGGCGGGCGCCGTTGGTTCCTGCAGATCGGGACGAGGCAGAGGGGGAGGCTGCACCTTCTTGGGCCCGGGCGCGTTGGTGAGCGCCACAGTGCCGGCCTTCTTGTTCCGCGCCTCCTGGCGGAACACGGGGCACGTCGCATTGTTTGCCGTGTGCGGTCCACCGCAGTTGGCGCACGTCGGCGGCTGGTCTTTCGGGCGGGGGCATTCCCGCGCCGAGTGGGGACCGCCGCAACGTACGCACGCTAGGGGGCGGTGGCACATATGCGACGAGTGCCGGAATTGCTGGCACCTGTGGCACTGGGCCGGGCCCTGCTTCGAGCGCCAGGCCTCGATCTTCACCCCCGGCATGTACAAGAGCTCCGTGATCTCGTACACAGCGCCGGGGGCACGGTCGGGATTCTTCTTCAGGCTGGCGAAGAAGATGCAACCGGGGCGCCCCTTGCGCGCCCGGATCTGCTTGCAGTACTCGGCCTCCACACCGAGTTCCGCAAGTGCCGCGACGATCTCTTCCGGCGTGGTGTTTGAAGGCAGCCCGCGGATCGCCACCTTCTGGGTCTTGTCGGCCGGCAGCGAGTAGGAGAACCACCGAACTCCGTGGTCCTTCTCCAGCCTGCACAGATAGCGCTGTACAAGCCGGTACTCGTCGTCGGCCGTGGGGGTGAAGCGCACACCCTTTTGGTAGGCGCGCGCGCTGGGAGCCCGGCCGAGCTCGCTGGCTATCGCCCTGAAGTGGTCGGCCCAGTTGGGTAGGACCTCCACAATAAGGGGCGGATAGCGCGGCTGGCGGGGCTGCTGTGGCGCAGCGCCTCCCGACGGGGCGGCGGTGGCGGTGGCAATCGCGGCTGCGGTTTGACCGGCGGCAGTGGCAGGCGGCGTTGGGCGGGCGGGCGGCATTGGGCGGGCGGGCCCTATCGCGGGTGCCGTGGCGTGCGGGTTCGCAGGCGTAGCGGCGGGGCGCGTAGGGCGGGCGGGCACAGTTGCGGCGGTGGGCGGGTTCGCGGGCGCGGCGGCGGGGCGCGTAGGGCGGGCGGGCACTATCGCGGGCGCAGCGGCGGAGCGCGTGGGGCGGGCGGGCACTCGCGACGTGGTCGCCGACGGGGCGGGCGGACGCGCGGTTGGCGGCACCGGGTGCCTCACTGGTCGGGGGGGGGGTCGCGGTGCTGGGGCGCGGTGCCCCAGACACGGTGGATGCGGTCGCGGCCGCCGCGGCAAACGACACTGTAGGAGAGCACTTATTAGGTAAAACACTCGTACCTGTTTGTGTAGAAGTACTCTCATAGTCACTCGCGGCGGCGGACAGTCCAGGGGCGGGGGCGGGTGCCTGAAGCGCGCCCGTCCAGGGCGACAGCGACGGCATGTCGAGGCCCGTCTTCCTCGGCGGCGGCTGGTTCGTCGGTGGCGGGGTCGGCGAGTCCGCAAGCTGGACTCGCTTTCCATCTCCTCGGAGACGCAGCTCGTCGCTCGGGCTTTCGCTACGCGGGCGCCTCGTCCCGCGGGTTGGTGGCAGCACCAAAGGCTGCATTTTCGCCTGCTCCACTAATTGCGCGTCGAGGAGCTCGGCGCCGATACAAGCCGTGGGCTTGCCCGACAGGGCAGCGCGGCTTGCGGCGACGTATGCCTCCATGGCACGAAGAAGGCCCGCCGAAAACAGGTTGGCTTGAGCGGCCCGAATTAAATATAATTCGTCCAGCTCAAGCTCTGCCCTCGGGGACACAGGACGCCGCACCACGGGCGACCCGTACTCCGTCGACGTGGAGATAGGGAGCAGGCCTTCCAGTGATGCCGATCTCTGCGCGCGGCGCCGACGCGGGGTTTCACCCAGCGGCGGGCTGTTCACTTTCACGACATCGTCACTTTCACTTTCACTAACTCGCACAATGCGCTTAGGCACCAAATAACCATTTTACCAAAATGTCTACTTTACTCTAATGTCTATGTTTTCACAAAGTCTACTCAATTTCTCAAAATGTCTACTCTTTAGATTAGGCACCAAATGTCAATTTTACCAAAATGTCTACTTTACTCTAATGTCTATGTTTTCACAAAGTCTACTCAAAAATTCCACTTTTACTTTGAGGTTTAATCAATGCTACTCACACTACTTTACCAAAATGACCACATTTCCTTAAAAGACAAACTATGGATCGAAAATGGGCTTCTGAGTCTGATTTTGAAAATGGACGAAGGGGTCCTTGCGATAAACGGTCAGGTAGCAAGTAGTAGTGTGAGTTCTTTTAGGGAACGGAACACTAAAACATATTAAATCGTGTTTAAGGTATGAATTAAGACAATACAGCACTTCATCCTCAGATCAGCTCGATGGTACCATAAGAACATGCTCTAAGAATTCTTCTTTCAAATAAAAAAACAACATTCAAATCGGTTCACCCCGTTTACGCTCCGCGAGCTGAGAGACAGACACACACACAGATACACAGAGTGACACACGCGTCAAAATCATAACACCCCTTTACGTTGGGCGGGGGTTAAAAACACAGTTGTGACTTGCATGGTCATGCTGTTCCTCTTACAGACTTTGTTCATAAAGATATCTTATCCTATTTCATTTCTTTAGGCCGCGGGTATAGTTTCCCAACTCTCTACTTATTACGGTTCGCCCCCGAGGGCCTGCTGATGGACAGACGGACAGACAGCGGAGGCTTAGTAATAGGGTCCCGTTTGGCACCCTTCGGGTCCGGAACCCTAAAAACAGAACATTACTTCTTTGTTCTTTTGCTAGTAGATAAGGAACCCTTACCCAGACTGTTAAACGATCAGAAAAACAATTTATAAAGTACAGCTTAAAATATATTTGAAGAATGAATCTATTGAACAAACTGAAGTTTACTGAACATAACAATACATGCTTAACTAACATAACTAGAAACTATTATATTAAATCTTAACATATAAACAGCTCAATTAACTCTCAACTTAAAATAAATATTATGTGACGAGGGTCGAATTAAAGAATTAATATTCTGCTGTTATTTGCTAAACTTTACTCCCATACCAAGTTTTAAGTAAACAATTTTCTTCAAGAATGTCATGGCCGAAAATTTGTTTTGATTCAAATCCGAAAGCAAATTCTTCAATTTTTCATCAAAAACAATATCATAATTTTTTCGATTTTTTGCCAAAGTACTGAAAATAGAGTCGGTTATTTTGATATCGACATGCTTTGCTTCTTGTCTCAGTTTGTGCAAAAAGTAAAAGAAATTAGGGTTTTTCTTTATATTGGCGTTTAGCCGTCTATGCCAACCCTCTAGAGGATTGGTAGTTCTGTGTCTGTCATCGGCACAGCTCAGAAGTCCTGGTGTTATCAATGGTTTCCACTGCTGCTTGAAATATTTAAGGAATCGGTTCAGTGTGGTGATAACCGGAGATACTTCAAGGATGCTTGCCCAAGCCTCAGGTATTCGTCTTGCCGGAAGAAGAGGTAAAAGAGCACAAAGCCTGGTGATCTTTCTGCCCGCTTCTGAAAGAGTTGCGTTTAACTCTTTGGACTTTTTCCACACAGCCTTGTTAAAGTGGTAAAAACAACCACTGATTTTTGTTTCGGGAAAAGCATTTTTGATTCCATTTATCTGAGCCTGCTCGTAATCGCATTTATAGACTGCAGGATTGAATCCGAGTTTGTCACGAAGTAACTTAAAAAATCGGCTGTATGTCGCCTCATTCTTATTTGGTAGTAATCCGTAGGCTACCGGTACTACAAAAGTTGTCCTTTGTGTAGAGCCCAGATCAGCGTGTACTGAGAAGAGCTGGTAAAATGGCTTCGGTACACATCTGAATGTGCCGTCGCCAAAGTAGGTACACAATTTTTTATTGGATTTTATAGTCTTCTTGGACAAAGCAGTTGCAAAAATGAGAATTTTCTCATTTCCTTCACCATCTTCACATACAAAAAAGGGTTTATATATGTTTGGTACTTCCACATCTTTGATGTTCTCAAACAATAGTCTTCTTGAACCCAAAAATTTCTTTCGAGCCCGGTAGAGGGCGTTTTTGATGCATCCGAAAGTCGGTATCTCGGCTAGGTATCGTTTTCCTTTTTGCTTCAAGGGCTCGAATTTTTTTTCATAGATTGATTGGATGGGTCCAAAATCTACGCATACATCTTTTTTACATTGTTCGATTGTCATCAATACTTCATTCTTGATGAAATCGCTTTCACATGTATGTGGTTTTTGTCTCAAAACAACCGTTTTTGTCAGATCTAATGTGACTGTCGCCGAACAATCTTTTCTATTTACACATCTCCACAAAGTCGTTTCTTTATTTATCTTGCTTAAGTTTAACCTATACCCTCCGAGCAATAAACTGCTTTTACCTTTTTGATTATTTAAAAATATTAAATCCATGTTTCACTTGATAATATCTTCAGCAGTCGACGATTGCCCATATGACAGGCAGATACCTACATGACGTGAAACTGACACATCCCAACTTTTCAAATATCTATTAAAACGCTTTCAAGGAGTTTTTATTGTCTAACGTGTGAACTTTTATTCTTTGCTACCAGTACCTAAATAAAATTAGCGACTTTTTGAGAAAGAAGTCTTTATGGGAATGTAAACATTGTGAGATGGACTATTTGGAAAAGTGGTCATTATGGGAAAGTAGTCTTCAAGGGAATGTAAACATTGTGAGAATGTGGACTTTTTCGGGAAAGTGGTCAATATGGTAATGTAAACATTTTTGATCATAGACATTTTGGTAAAATGGTCATTTGGTGCCTAAGCGGCACAATGTCACTGGCACTATAGCCCTGAGAAGGGCTTTTGGGCTCGTCCATAGCGGCGGGCTATGGACGAGCTGGCGTCACGAAAGGGTTACACACCAGGCACGACCTTAGGCAGAGCCGGCGTCCGTCCCGATGTGATAATCCCCTCCGTGAACACTCGCGGCGCGGGTATCGCGATCGCGGCGCGCACGGGCGCGTGTTACACACGTCCGCTTCGCACGAAGCGGCGGGTGAACTGCAGCGGGACGGCGAAGCGGAGATCCGTGTGCGCGACGGTCGAAACTATCCTCTACTTCTACAATTTACATGTTGGAAATATATACTGAGATGAAAACCAAACGATAGCGCGAGGCAGACTACAACTAACTCCATCTAGGGGCGACAACAAATAACCCGACTGCATTTTCTTTCAATAACACAAACAAACGTATGAATATACCTGGTTATGATACCAAAATAGTTTATTTGGGACATCAACTGCAGAGTAGCACATTATAATTATAAAACACATTAATTACAAATAAAATCAATGCGTAATATGTACCTGGTTACGTAAATGGAGCATTGAAGTAGCCGCACCAATAACTTTGTAAGCTACATTTTGCAATTATTCACTAAAAACATATAGTCTGTGTCACTCTCCCGGTCACCACGAATCCAACGACATGTCATTTGTAAAAATCCGTCAAGCCGTTTGGGCGGTAGCGGTTTTTTTACATTTTCAAATGCCATATCTCCGCCATTTTAAAAAAAATCCAAAAACTGAATCGACTAAAAATTATATTTAATTATCCAAAATTTCACGAGAATCGATTGAGAAATGCGACCTGTAGAGGAGAACAACCGGACAGACAGATAGACATACGAATGCATTTTTGCTTCGCTCGCTCGGTCAATTATTATGACATAAGTGGAATGACAATTGTTATATAAAAATAAGTATTTAGAAAAAATACGTCAGGAAATACCCGGGTGCCTCCTCCTTCCACTTGTTGCTTTCGAGTAGCATCGCTGCACCTGCCACGTTTTTTTACGTCTAACGGTAAGACGTAATGAGTCTCGATCTGGTTCTGATAGGGACGGTGGGATAGTGGGCACTTCACTTCTTCTCTTAATAATCTTCTTGGCGACTACAGGGAAAAGCGAACAAGGAGGGTCGGGCTCGGACATTGCCACGGTCAATTCACTACTTACGTATGAATCAATATGGCCACGTCACATCTGAAAAGCGCATTCGTCCCACGGGGATACCTGCCGTACCAAAACTTATCAGTTCACCGTTGCGGTAAACTTCAAAAACCCTCGGAAAGAGTTGCCCTGCCGCTTCGAGCTCACATAAACTACATGTCATTGCAGTATTCAGTAGCACTGGAGTAATTATTCCCGTTACTATCGTGGGACATAACGGTAAACTCTTCCCAGTTAGCCACCACATGGTCAACGATTTATTCACGCACCTCCCTGGCCATCACCTGTGTGTCATACAATACAATAGATAAGAACGAAACGGACAGGCTCCGTCTCCAATTAAGGGAACTACGATGAGAGGCACCATAATCCTATCAATGTTCAATGATTCAAAAGTTATAGTGATAGATAAAGCAAGTAAAATTATATTTTAAACTAAGCCGGAGCACAGAAAAGATTTGCGCTCAAATGCACATTTTATAAGGAAGAAATTAAAATATCAATTTAGAAAAGATTAGAATAGTTAACAACGTCAATTTGGAAACAAAAGATTTGCGCTGAAAAGCACAGTTTTTAAGAGATAGTATTGCACAAATAAATACAGTTAAATTGTTTCGTAAACGAATGCAGTGATAGCGCTATACGTTTTATCGAGACAAATATTGCAACTATAATGGCCTTTTTTATTCCTATTTCTATTACCCATGTCCAGCTCCCTGGTATGTCCGGGTCCCTACACATTGAGCGGGCATCAGCTCGTGTAGTAAAGGGACTAAAAACAACTCCTTTGTATATTTATATTGTATGACAGTTATCGATAAAAGCGATATAACTGTGAGCCATGGAATTGAGCTGGCCTGCCTTCTCAAGCTGCTTATATACTCTTGAAGACCCGAATGGCCGAGTCGGCAGTGACCCTGCCTACGAAGCCATGGGTCCCAGGTTCGAGTCCCGGTGGGGGCAAATATTTGTTTGATGAGAACGGATGTTTGTGACCTAGTCATGGTTGTTTATCTATCTAAGTATAATATTTATCTATATAAGTATGTATATCGTTGTCTAGTACCCAAGATACAGGGAATCCTAGTTTGGGGCTAGATCAATGTGTGTAAATAGTGTCCAGGGTATTACTCTCCGGGGAGTGGCACGCGCGTATCATATCCTTTTTGGAAGATTAACTTAAAAAAATATCTATTAAAATTCGTCAATATGTACACATTAAATCATAATCAATTATAAATTCCCCTGCTCGAGGGAATAATAAAAATTCTTAAACTGAACAATAGAAAGAAAGCAAAGCTGTATCATTTTAAAGCAAAACAATAATTAAAAAGTTCTCACAGAAATTTTCCACCCCCATTTTTGACATTAGATGATAATTTTCCAAGTACGCTGTATTATGTCCTGCTTTATTTGTAACCAATAGGCTAAATACACAACTTTGCTTTATACAACTTCATCCCCCTTTTTACCCTTTTGTGTGTCAGATTTTCAAAGACGCTGTGATACTACTGTTATATTCAATCAACAGCCTTAACACAAAATTTGAAGATCCTAACTTCAAAACTAACGGACTTTCATATAAACTTACAAAACCTATTTTACCCCCTTAGGGGTGAAACTTAAAAAAAACGCTGAGACACTTGTTCATTAATTTTCAATCGTCAGCCGAAACACCGAATTTGATGACTCTAACTTCAAAACTGACAGACTTTCATACAAACTTTAACCCCCCATTTTACCCCCTTAGGGGTGGAATTTTTAAAAATCCGCTCTTATTCCTTGTCTACATTATAAATGGAACCTCTATGCAAAATTTCAGCTTTCTAGGTTGGAGGGTTTGGGCTGGGCGTTGATGAGCGAGTGAGTCAGGCCTTCTCATTTTATATATACAGACTAAAAAAATAATTTGGGGTATACACCCCATGTATCAATGACACATTGTATATCATCATGCCTTCAATTTTGGGTACCTATCTAACAACAGCTGACGCGCGCGCTAGCGAACGGACGTGTATTCGGTTGAATTAATATTTACGTAAAGTTAATGGGTACGAAGTGTAATGGCTGTGATTTGGCAATATACGATATACTTTACATGGAGTGCTCGCAGGAGAGGTGTAAAAAGTTTTATCACTTGAAGTGCCTTGGATTCACCAATGAACAGTTTGGGGAGTTAAGTGAGGAGTACAAGAATTCGTGGATATGCCCAGCGTGCAAGTGTAGCATTCCCAAAGTGGGGAATTCGGATACACCAATCAAGGTAGCTGTGATGCCTGCGATGAATGAGACCTTCACGCCGAGTAGCTTCGTCAAGGGTTCAGCCCCGGGGTTCACGCAACAAGGTAGACGCATCGAATGTTCGCAATGACGCGGAAATACTTCGAGTTCTCAAGGAGCTTAGGATGGAGATGAAGTCCCAACAGGATGAACAGGTGAAGAGCTTCAAGCGCCTTCAAGAACAGTTAAATGCGATCGAAATAGAAATGAAAGACCTCCGAAAAAATATGACGGTAGTTGACGAAAACACAAAAAAACTGGATCAAATTGAAATCCTCATACACAATCTTGGGCGGAAAGAAGTAATGGAAGAAAGCGTGGTACCGGTGGATAGTTCCGCTATCGGAAAAGAAGCTCCACTAACATTTGCGAAGGTATTACAACAACGCGATCAAAGGGTAACAAAAAGTTCGCCGGCAAATAAAAGTCAGGCCACGAAACTGGCGGAAGTATCAGTGACGGTCCCGCCTCATAGTGCTCCCTTTGCTCCAGTCCAACCCAGCGACGACGGTGGCATTGAAGATCGGCAAAAGAGCCAGCAGAGAGTTTGGGAAACGGTAAATAGAACAAAAAGAAAGTACCCTAGGAAAGAGGTAAAACAAGGAGGTTGTAAACAATCTTTAGAAATTGAAGGGACAGAACAAAAGAAATCCCTTCATATTTGGAGAGTGAAGAAAGGGACAACAGTGGAATCAATGGCAGCATTCGTGAAGAAGATCTGCGGTGAAAATGCTGAAATAAAAGTCGATGGTATCAAACACAAACAAGAGAGTAACTACGAGTCATTCATTATAACGGTTCCAGAAAGTTTGTATGAAAAATTAAGTGAAGATGGAAATTGGGCAGTAACTATAAAATATTGTGAGTGGGATTGGTTTTTTCGGAGAGACACACAAGTTACGAGATATTAAACCATTACAAATTTATTACCAGAACGTAAGAGGATTGCGAACCAAATTGGACCCCTTCTACGCAAGCATTGCATCATCTTCTGCAGATTTATTTGCTATAACGGAAACAGGGTGCCACGATTCCATCCACGACGCAGAACTTATCCCACCTGGTTACAGCGTACTAAGATGTGATCGATCTGACGGCCGCAAACATGGCGGAGCGCTTTTAGTGGCCGCACCCGGAATTGAGTTGCGTCGAGTGTCGATACCGGGTGACGTCATCGTGGACAATCATCTGTTCGAGTTAGTTTGCGCCGAGGCATACTGTCGTGATAGGCATAAGGTAGTAATTTGCGTAACGTACATTCCACCGAAGAGTGCGGACAATGAATACTTGGTGATGTTTAGGATAATAGAACAACTATGTAATAAGTATAGTCAAATAATAGTGCTGGGAGATTTTAATTTGTATTCGTGTTCGACTAATATAGTTAATTACAATGAATACTTGTTAACCTATTGTGGATTCATTCAGAATAACGGAGTACGTAATTGCAATAACAGAATTCTAGATGTAGTGCTGAGTACGGGGGAGGTGGAGGTGTGCGTGTCGGCGGCGGACGAGCCGCTGCTGCCCGTGGACGCGTACCACCCGCCGCTCGAGTGCTCGCTGCGCCTGCGCCCGCGCGCCGCGCCCGCAATGCCGCCATCCTCGCCCGCCGCACCACCCGCACCGGCGCCCGCGCATGCTAGTCTGACCGCTTGGAACTTTAATAAGGCGGACTTTCCTCTACTATACTCTGCGATAAGAGACATAGACTGGACTCCAATTTATGACCTAGATTTAGAATTGAGTTTAAATTATTTTTATGACAAGGTTAATTCAATTTTTGACGAATGCGTTCCCCATAAAAAGCGAAGTAGCGCAAGTTCGAGATACAGCTATCCCGAATGGTACACTATTGAATTGATTCGCGACATACAGTTGAAAGCACGGTTACATAAACGATATAAATCGAGTAATTCCAGGTTGGATTATGAATGTTTTTCACAGTGTAGGGCTAGAGTGGAGAGATTGATTGAATTAAACCAAGAGCAGCATCAAAGTAAGGTAGAACTAAATTTATCAAAAGATCCTAAATCGTTCTGGAATTTTATAAAATCAAAATAAGGCACACGTAATGCACAAACGATTTTGAAAAACGGAGAAGTTCTGACTGTGGAGCGATGTGCAAAGGAGTTTGCCGAATATTTTTACTCGGTTTATAGTACAAGAACTGCTGATTTAAACGTGGAGGCAGCAATAGTGGAAGCGGGTGACAGGAACGGGGCTGCGCGAGTACATCTGGAGAGACTACAGCTGAACGAGGTGCAGCGGGCACTGAGGCAGCTCAAGCCGAAGAGATCAGCGGGACCAGATGGCATCCCGCCCTACATTATCAGGGATTGTCGCTTTGTATTAGCCGAGCCACTACTCCATATATATAACCAAAGCCTAAGTACAGCGGTGTTTCCAGTCAGATGGAAAAAATCACGAGTGGTGCCGGTACCCAAAGGTCGAGCAGGACCGAGTGTTGAGGAGTACAGACCTGTTGCTGTATTATCAACTCCAGCTAAAGTGTTGGAATCCGCTATCCACCAGACCATACTTGCACAGGTGAGTCCGCAATTGTCCGATGCCCAGCATGGGTTCCGCCCGGAGAGGAGCACCACCAGCAACCTCCTCAGCTACATGGCGGAAGTAATGCCAGCAGTGGATAGCGGGCTACAAGTTGATGCGGCTTACTTCGATTTCAAGAAGGCATTCGACTTGGTCGACAATGATGTTCTACTGAGGAAGCTGGCAGGCTTTGGTTTCACTCCACATCTCCTTAGATATTTTGCTAGTTATATGCGAAAAAGACAACAGTATGTGGAATACAATGGATTTAGTTCTGAACCATATTTTACGAAGTCAGGAGTAAGTCAAGGTAGTAATCTGGGTCCATTGCAATTCATATTAATGATTAATGATTTACCCGACGTAGTTCAGGACACAAAGTGCCTTTTATCCGCGGACGACCTCAAATTATCACTCGCTATAACAAATATAGAGGACAGTGGGAAAATGCAAAGGGATATCGATAGAGTGGTGGCCTGGAGTGCAGAAAACCAGCTGCAGTTTAACACCTCTAAGTGCGTCACAATTAGTTTCACTAGATCGCACACTCCTATGTTGCATAACTATGAAGTGAGTCAGACGCCCATGACAAGAGTCAGTGAAGTTAAAGATCTGGGAGTGACGCTGAGGGCTGATATGACATTCAAAGAGCACATAGTTAAATGCTGCAAAAAAGCGTTTAGGAACTTAGGGTTTATACTAAGAAGGGTGCAAAACTTCAAAAATATCAAAGCGATCACTGCTTTATACAATGCATTGGTGAGGAGTCATTTTGAATGCAATGCTATTATTTGGGCTCCACATGAACATAAATATATTGAAATGTTAGAGAAAGTGCAGAATAAATTTATAAGATATTTATATATGAGGCAGTATGGGGTCTACCCTGGCTATCCACTGTTATACCCAACTTTGTTTACTCTAGGCATGGTTGGGTATAACGAAATCAGAGTTAGGAGGGACCTGGCTTTAGCAACGTATCTTTTTAAAATATTACGAGGAAAGGTGTACAATGCGGACATGCTGCAGATAATGGGTCTGTGCGTACCAAACGGGTACGTGCAGCGGCGGCGGCGCCCGCGCTTACTGGCGGTGCCACACGCGCGCACTAACTTGCTGGGCAAGGCGCCGCTCACACGCGCACTCTCTACTCTAAACCTGATAGCGGACGAGATAGATCTGTTCTCCTGCGCTCTGAATGAATTCACAAGGGTAGCACTGGCTATAATAAGCTATAAAATATGAAATATTAAAGGTAACCGAATTATAATAGATATACTACACTATCACGTTAGGTTAAGCCTGTAAAGATAATGTAATTGTGGATAAATAAATAAATAAATAAATAAATAAATAAACAAACTTAAATTTGGGTAAATACCATTCGGATTTCTACCTTCACCCATCAATACCAAAGCAATGTCACTGGTACCCTTCGCGAGCCTACTCTGTGACATGACAAAAACTTTTTATCACGATGATAAAAATCACACGTGCTCGCTACCTCTTAGTTGCCTTTGTGCCAGTGGGTTGGACGACTGTGTGCGCGTACGACGGAACGTCAAGTAAAAAGCTAATGAGCTTTTAATAATATATACAATATACAATAACGTCGAGCAAAAAAAAGAACCTAATGAGCCCAAACTCGATGGTTTTACTAGTCTAGTAAGCATCCCAGGTCAAAGGGAGGGCCTTTAAGCTTCATCATCAGGTGATAATGACAGGACTATCGCCAGTTGAAATAAATAAGTATTTTCACGTTAAATCTAATAAGCCCTAACTCGATGGTTTACAAGTAACCATCCCAGAGATCCCTCTCCCACCTTCTAGCTCCCACATAAGGTGATGGTGATGAGACCATCAGCAGGTGAAATAAATAGGTATTATCATGACGAATATAATGAACCCAAATTCCATCGTTTTACAAGTAAGCATCCCAGAGGTGCCATCCTCGACCATCTTCAAGCTCAATCAAGTCAAGTAAAATTTCTTTATTACTGTAGATATTTACTTATACTTAGCAAACGTATTTTTTTGAATAGATAAAAAATAAATCACTGTGGAGAAGAAGGGTGTAGAAACACCCACAGATTGATTATTAAATCTCTTTTAAAAATTGGTTGTTCTTAACTAATACAAATATCACTATATTCATTATTATAATTAATGAGCAGGAATAAATAATTACAAAATTATTAATAGCATGATCTGTGTTGAATTAGATTAACCCCATACAGTCCCATCGTTTAAGAAATCTTGAACATTGTAATATCCCTTTTCGACAATCCGCTGATCCGTAGTCGACTTACCCCTAGTAAAACCGTATTGTTTGATTGAGTATACTTCATATTTTCAAATATTTTACTTAGTGCACGAAGACCAGATATTTCTCTGTTTGAAGCAAAACCCTGAGAATTGACCGACTTTAACAGAGGTATCAGTTTACTGTGTTTCATGAGGTCTGGGTCGTAACTTTGCCAGTTCCACGGTTTATCATTTGCCAAACTGTTTTTATACTATTATTTAAATTTTGTATTTTTCAATTAATATGTAACATTTTTGCAGTTCTACAAACCAACTTGAAAGTTTTGGAAGATTTTTTAACATAGTCATGACATTTTCTATCAAAGTTATAAGTTATTTGTTCATAAAGGTCATACAAGATAACTCTACTTTTACGAATTCCAAACGTTGCCCAGTCATTAAATTAAGATTTACCGTTGTAGTCATTGACTTTCTTTAATTTAAAACTTTATTGAATTTTGTTGAAGAAATCTGAATAGATTTTATTTGGGTTGTGTTCATTAAAATCCGGTACTGGCAAATTCATTTCTAAGTTCGTATACGTCTCTAGTGCATGGGATAAAATGGGCCTATAGAATGTTTGATCAGACTTATCCTTTAATTTGGAATGAAAATGTTTGAACGATGTTAAGCAGTTAATTACATTTTTACTTGTGAATGCACAGTCACAAACAACGTTATCTAAGCAAGCTTGGCTGGTAAGTATAATTCTAGTCGGCTCTAAAAATACATGACATAAGGTGATGATGATTGGACCATCGCCAGATGAAATGAATAGGCCTCAACAAATCTAATGAGCCCCAACTCGATGATTTTATAAGAAAGCATCCCAGAGATCCCTCTACCACCATCGAGTTCCATCATCAGGTGATGACGATGAGACCTTCGCAAGGTGAAATTAACAGGTCTTGTTACGACCAATGTAATGAGCCCAAAAGTGATTAGTGTACTAGTATTCATCTAAGGCATTTCCAGGGATCCCACTCCTACAAATGAACTGGTGAAAACTCAATTTTTACCAACCAATTCATCAGTAATGAAAACGGCGCTAAATTGCAAGCCCTAGGTACTACCTTCGCATCTACAAATCTATAAGTTCGCGTCATGATGGTATGTCACTCAAAGAAAATAACCATAGAGCCAGAAAATTTACTTAAAGGCACATACATTGCTTCTGGCCCCACACTAGGATACCCTGTGTCGTAGGTACCAAAAACAGCGACATCGCACACATATAAACATTCAAGACCTTGGGTATTTTTTTCTTTACACCCCTAGCCGGGGATCGAACCCGGGACCTCTCGCATGGTAGGTAGAGCCACAACCGCAGCGCCACAGAGGAATTCGAGCAATTTATAATTTAAAACGCACACTCTTTAACTTTTTTAAGAAATTGATATACTAATTGCAGCTAGTCAATTTATTTTCGAAAATATAATGTACATAGTCAGGTCATAAGTTCTGTCACATGTGCAATATGAAATAATTTAGACATGTTTATTATTTATGTAAACATTTATATAGCAAAATGAACTTAATAAAACATAGATTCTTATGGTAATAAAGTTTATTCAAAATGACCCCCGCGATTTTGAATACAGGCCTGTATTCTGCGCGGCCAGTCGTCTATCGCAGCACGAACGAGGTCCATTTCAATATCGGCGGCTGCCTTAATCAAGGATGCCTTGAGTGACTCCAAATCCGGATGAGGCTTTGAGCAGGCCTTTTCCTCCAAGTGTTGCCATATCTTGTAATCTAACGGACTCAAATCTGGACTGGAGGAGGGCCTGTCTTTGTGCCGGATGAAGTCGATTTCACGCGCCGCCAGCCAGTCTTGTGTGCTTTTCGCTCTATGAGCTGGCGCAGAATCTTGTTGGAATACCCAGTGCCTGTTATTAAACATGGTATGAGAAACAGGTTCCACAAGGTTCTTGAGGACTGTATTTTGATACACAACTGCATTCGTTTTTACGCCTTTCTCACAAAAATGTACCTCAGTTAAGCCCCAATAAGAGACTCCCAACCAAACCATGAGCGAGGATGGAAAATGACCTCGTTGGACACGCGGAATACGGTTGCTCGCGTCTTCAATGCTGTGTGCATACACCTTATCATTTTGTTTGTTGTAACTCTCTTCCACGGTGAAAATATTTTCATCCGAAAAAAGAATTTCCCGATGCTTTTTTCCCGCGTACCGCTTCAACAAAGCGCGGCATCTCTTCAGTCTCAGGTCCATTAAACGAGCGTCCAAACGATGTCCTGTTTTTCTTCGATATGCCCTAAGCCCTAAGTCTTCATTTAACACCCTATTCACCGTGGTCCTGCTTAACCCCATCTGAAGGGCCAACAGTTTCTGCTTACGTATGGGATTTCTTTGAATTCGCGCCTTCACAGCTTTTATCACTGCTGGAGTCCTAACAGAGCGAGGGCGACCACTTCTTGACCTGTCATCTACACTAGAGTCTTCATTGTATCGTTTTATGGTACGATAAACGAATCTTTTGGTTATATTCAAATTTTTCAGTAAGTCGAAAATCTGAATTGGCGCGTAACCGCAACGATGCAACGCAATAACTGCGACACGGTCTTCTTTAAGTGTCCACTCCATATTTAAAAATGAGGAAAATTCTAAAAAGTACACATTTTTATTTTCATGAAAAATTCGAAATTCGAATTCAATAAACTTTTTTGTGGCCAGCGTTCTAAATTCAAAAGTTTTTATTGTGTGACAGAACTTATGACCTGCCTGTGTATGTACGCAAGAACCTTACAACATTTTCCAAATTTAGCAATAGCTCTAATGTTAACCTAATAATCATAGACTTGTTGCGCTCCGGTTTAGGCTCGCCAAAGTTAGCATTACCGCAAGATATTACAATGTTCAAGATTATAATACGCACTATAGATACATAAGTAAGATACGAACTTATACGTATGTATCTATAGTGCTTTGTTTGCTGTTACCTGCACCGGCACAGCGGAGGCGGTAAACTAATAACTTTACTGGGACATGTATTGTCCACAAAGGTACTCGGAGTAGTTACCAAGCGGTTTGTTACTTACTTTGAATAAGTATAATGAACTAGCTAAAACATTTATTAACTTAATGCTTATATACACACATGTTTACCTACCTAATTTACTGATACATGAAGTTCTTTGTTGTATTCATATTTTTACGCATTACAACAAAAACAGCTGTTGAGCTCCCACAAAGATAGCATTACGTGTTAGATTTGTTCAATCGTAATTTTCTATACAGATAATAATTTATTCACATGCTTTACTGTGGCCTGGCACGCGCCACGCACCTTAAAAGACTCGACATAATATTATTTCGTGATTTTGTTAAACGTGGACTTGAGTTTCAAGAATGGGCGGTAGAGAGACATTCAAGCATTATGTCGGAATATGGTGGTCGGGTATTAAAAAGATCCCCGAGACATCATCCATACATGGCTTCAGATTTATTGCTGATTCCAAAAAGCATTGGACGGAGAGGTAGACTCTTATCACGACTCTATTATTAGGAAAACCAAAAAAATATTGCGACCAAATTCATGGAGAAATTTATCATAACGATGAGTTCCTACTCTATCATTCCTAAACCACACCACATATTGGAATACCACCCTGTATGTTTTTTATTTTTGTGTGCTCTCAATCTCCACAGGGTGTTTTGGTTCGTGTTCGTCGTGATCTCGTGGTACGGCTCGTCGCAGCTCATCGCGGCGCAGTACAGCGCCTTCCAAAACAATCCGATCTCGTTCGTGGTAGAGACCACGTACAAGGTAGACACTCTATATAAGTAGTAATATAAAATAAATGAATAAATATAAATATAGCCCATTAATGTACCCACCGAGGGACACAGGCCTTTACCCGGATACAAGAAGATTGAACCATACTCCACCACGCTGGCTCAGTGCGGGTTGTTGGAGGGGTTTTACGACCACTACCACGTAGCAATAGTTGCCGGGACCTACAGCTTAACGTGTCATCCGAAACAATGAACGTCCGATGATGTACTTAAGATAAATTAATTATCTCATTGGTACATGGTCAGGATTTGAACCTGCATCTCCTGGGTGAGAAACCCATTAGACCACGGAGCTCTTCTTAGTAATAAGTAGTCATAATTATTATTGCACGGCAAACAAAAGAAAATGATACATGGTAACTTTTACGCTACAGTGAGGTTCCAGCAAACTTAGCTACAAAGTCAAAAAGGCAAAAGTCAACATTTCTTTATTTAGATGTTCTTAGCTAATGATATTTCTAGCTCTACTCTATAATGGATCACATTGGAAGATCTCTTTTGATACTACAAATTTTTAAAAGAGATCTAAAAACAATCTGTGGGCGTTTCTAATTATACATATAATTATTAGAATATTAATTATTATTATTAAGAAGCAGGAATAAATGATGACAAAAATATTAACAACGAGTTCTGTGTTGATTTCGATTAACCCCATACAGTCCCGTCTTTTAAGTAATCTCGAACATTGTAATATCTTGTTGTAATAGAGAATGCACAGACCCAAGACTCCGTTAACATTACAGCTATTGCTAAATTTGGAAAATGTTGTAAGGATCTTGCGTACATAATTATTTTCAAAAATAAATTAACTAGCTACAGTTAGTATGTCAATTTCTTCAAAAAGTTCCCTTAGAGTCTTTGTTTGCGTTTTAAATTATAAATTGCTCGAATTCCTCTGTGCCTACCATGCGAGAGGTCCCGGGTTCGATCCCCGGCTGGGGATAAAGAAAACAAAATCCTCAGGTCTTGGATGTTTATTTGTGTGTGTAATGTCGCTGTTTCTGGTTCATACGACACAGGGTATCCTAGAGTGGGCCCAAAAGAAATATAAATGTATATAAATGTTTGTTTGTTTTCATGTTTAAAGCTCTTTTCTGTAATATAAAATAGTTTGCATATCCGCTGCTTTCCCCCACAACAAGATACCATAAAAAACGAGACTATGAAAGTAACTAAAATAGATTAGCCTAGATGAAGCCACATCCGTGTTTTGTCTGATATTACTAACAGCGTAACCGCAGAACTTATTATACCAGCTAATTTATCCCCCCAATTTGTCCCCATTGCAATTTGCTATCAATGGTTATTCCAAGATTCGATAACGCCACTTTTCCGTTATAGGTTTTAAATTTTATTACCATGGCCTAAGGTTCAAAATCGCGACCCGTCCCAACTACCCGCGGTTTTAGAGAGATTGACTTTTGAACGCCATTGACTTTTGCCTTTTAGCTTCTTTAAGTACGATCTTAGTAGATCCAGCGCTTTATTTCTAACTCCTTAATGATTTTATTTCATTAGTAGCGTATAATGGTCAACACAATCAAATGTCTTCGACAGATCGCAAAAAACGCCCATAGCATCCTGTGCGGCCCCCCATGCAGATAAAATATGAGATACAAGTGATATGAGATATAATGCCTGCATTCGTAGTTAGTCGATTTACTCCTAGTGAAACTGATGATTGAGAGCATTTCATTGAGTAAAATCTTTTCAAATATTTTACTTATTGCTAGAAGAACAGATATTGGTCTGAAAATTGAATGATCACCCTCTCCCGACTTGAACAGAGGTATCAGTTTACTGTGTTTCATGAGGTCTGGTAAAGCTCAATCGTCAACACATTTGTTGAATAGATAAGTTAGGTGTGGGGCTATAACTAGAATTACTGAACCAATGATTTTGACTGATATACCCCCCAACATAAACATATATATGTTACCTTAATATTGTCAAAACCGTTAGTTAATAAACTAACGTTTGTTTCTCGTTAATTTACAAACTATCAATAAATTGTAAGCTGTACCGTACTACTTTCGATATGACGCGTTAGTTTATAAAAAAAACGTTAAATTGTGAACTTGAATTGCAAAGAAAATACCAGGGCAAACATTGCGGTAGCTTACGAATAGTCTTGTCGGCCTGGTTTACAATTTGTCGATAGTTTACAAACTAACGGTTTTGACAATCTTACGGTGGGTTATATAAAGTACATCATTAAATTTTAAATCTACATTACTGACGCTAGTGCTGTATTCATTCTATCATTTGAATTTGGTATTGTTCTATTAATTGTAAAGTTTTTGCAGTTCTACAAACCAACTTGAATGTTTTGGAATATTTTCTAACATAAGTAATCATCAAATTTTCTATCAAAGTTATAGGTTTTATGTTCATAAAGGACATACAAGATAACTCTACTTTTATGAATTCCAAAAGTAGTCCAGTCATTAAATTAAGATTTACCGTTGTTGTCACCGACTTTCCTTAATTTAAAAACTTTATTGAATTGTGTTTGAATAATGTTGAGGGAGTCTGAATAGATTGTATGGTTCGGTATTTCGGTATTTTCGGGTTCTGATTTTTAAATCTGAGTTTTTCGTATACGTCTTTAGTCTCTGGGACGTAATAGGCCTATAAAATGACGGATCAGTCTTATCCTTCCTAGCAATGGGGTTAAAAACTGCCTTTTTCTCACTTCAGATATCACCAGTATTGAGTGTTCCATGAATTTGACAGTTCTCCCTACTAATTATGTAAACAAACCAATTGGTTTATGAATAATTTCTTATAATGACTCATTGTGCAGCTGTTGATTCCCCAAAGAAGCTAAAAGAAGAAAACTGTGAGAAAGCTCTTCGTAGAAAAAAATGGAATGCTAGTACTTCGTCAAGGTTATGTGCTGCCCATTTTCTACCTGAAGATTATTATGGACCCAATTCGTATACAGGTGATAAATCTGTACACAAAGTGTTGAAGAAAACAGCTGTACCCTCAATATTTTCATATTCTAAGGTCAAAACAGTCAAACAGACAACACAACAACGATCGGATAGACAGCTTTAGAGAAGTCTCAAGAAACTTTGTTTTGAAACGCCTTGTGGTGATCAAATACCTGGACCCAGTGGCATCCAAACCCAAAATAAGTGTGAAGTTCAATTTAGAGATGAACAATCCACAGCACAGAGTGAAATAGAAATACCCGTTGGCCCACAAGCTGAGCTGCCTACAAGTAAAGAATCTAGTTCATAAAAGAGCACTCAAGTGAACTTCGAACACATTTACGGATCTATAGAGAGATATAAAGATAATGATAGTGTAATTGCTTTCTATACTGGCTTTGAAACCTATGCAAAGTTCTATTTTGTATTCTCAACATTAAGTCCCATGGCTCATTTAATTAAATACTATGGAAGTCATATTCAATATATTTCTATTGAAGATCAGTTTTTCATGACAATTATGAAATTACAAAGAGCAACAAAAGCAATACGAAGAGTTAGCAGGCTTCTACTTTCGTACAGAAGTCTTCCTTTATTCGGTACTTGAAACCTGAAACAACATATTGATAATTTGATACCTATGTATAATCTGTCTTAGTAATATCCTAAAAGACACAGATATCAAGATTCAATGCTCTCTTACCTTTGTGAAAACTCTTGAATATGGCGTCTAGACAGACCTGGAAGATTAATGCTGGCATTCACATTCCTGAACTCTTCTAAGTCAGGAATAACGGGAATCTCATCCTCAAGTTCGTCTTCAACTCCGACAAGGTTATTCCTGTCGTACGCCTGTAATCTATAACAAATAAATGGACTTTACAAAAAAACGCAACATAACCTTTAAATCATAACAATGTCAATTTTTAACTTACCTTTCAACTAAAGCTGCTTTTTTACCAATGGCTCTCCGTTTTCTAAGCTCGTCTTTTAAGTTAGCTACACTACATGTCGAATACATTTTAATCGTGATATCTAATATTGAATACTTTAGCAAACAACAATAAATAGACAATATGGCGGTTCTTAGGAACACTCAACAGTGCTGCCATCTACGACGAGCTTTCAGTTTTTAAACCAATTGGGAATGAAACTGTTCGACTGCTGTGATCGGAAGCTTGTGAGAACAGTCACAAAAACGTCATCTAAGACTATACAATAAATGAAATAAATGACACAAAAATATCTGTAATACAAATATTTATATATCAAACGAAAGATTACAAAATACAGATTTCAACAGGAAACTCCAAAGCCAAACCGTGAATGACGAAGGATGGTGACCACCCTGAATACGCGGGATACGTCTGCTCGCTTTTTCACTGATAAGCGCATACAAAAAAAAATTGATGTCGGGAAAAGCTTTAACAAACAGAATGGTAGAGACCATGCTGTTTGTAAAAGCTTTCCTCGACATCAAAATTTTTTTCGTCCGAAAAAAGGATTTCGCGGTATTTTTTTCCCTCGTACCGCTTTGGCATGACTATCTATCTATCGACTCTGATTTTCTTCATTCGTGAGTTAAGCAAATGTGCAGTTTTTTTGGTTGGCTCGTAGTCCAAGGTCTTCATTCAATACCCTTTTAACTGTAGTTCTACTTAACCTCATCTGGAGAGCCAATAGTTTTTGCTTCCGAAAGGGATTTCTTTGTATTCGCGCCTTCACTACTTTGATCACTGCTGGAGTCCGTCTAATCCCGAATCTTCCCTGAATTGTTTAATAGTACGATAAACGAACCACAATGTTATTTGCAATTTTTCGAGCAGTTTGAAAATCTCAGTTGGCGCGTGACCGCAGTGATGCAATGCAATTACCGCGACTCTATCGTCTATTCGCGCCCACTCCATTTTTGAAAATTACAGAAAAACTATGAATTTAGTTTCTTCAAATATTCGTATTTCGAACACACTAACATTTTTTTGGTTCGCATTCTAAATTCAAAGTTTGAGGTATGTGACTAAACTTATGGCCCGACCCATGTACATATATATGTATAAGACAGACAGATAGATAATTGACTAGTAGTATCATAGATAACAATTACTTTAACAAGAGTAGTATCCCTATATAGTCTGTGAATAGTAGCTTGTAGACATAGGGTGGGTGAAAGCATTTTCTCTCTGCATCAACAGGCTGAACCTGGTGTGGGAGCCACTGACCTGCCAGGTAATTAATTATTAAGAAAATCAATAATGTTGAAATTACTTCTACTGTATTAAAATTTCAAAGGACTGGGACACTCACTTCCCTTCGGTGGCGGTATGCGAGAACGACAACACGCGCCGCATCGAAGAGATCTCTGATAAGTATGTTTTTTATTCCATTCCCACATTTTGAAATACAGGCACAAACATTGCTTCCGGCCCCTCATTAGCATAGGTGTCGTGTTACGTCACAAACATGTAAACAACCAAGATCTGGGTTTATGTTGTTCTTCTTCCCTAGACAGTATTCGAACCCGGTACCTCTCGCTTGGGAAGCACAGCCTCGACCTCAACACCACAGAGGTCGTCATACCCAAGTTATTAAAAATATTACGTCATTGGTCATTCCATTTCGCCCCCTCTCCTTTGTAGCGTAGGTGTGGCTAGTTAATAATACCAAACAATTACGTATTTTTTTCTACTTCAGGCTATGGGGGGAGAATCACGATTTCAACATGGAAGAGGTGCTTAAAGAGCTCGCTTACTTCAAGGGAATAACATATTATACGTCGCAGTTCTGCGGCGCTGAGGACTCGCCACCAGATTGTATCAGGAGCAACCTAAGTTACTATGCTAATATGGTAAGATGTCGGTGAATTTATATAAAGATCAATTCGCCTTTTTTTAGGTATCAACTGCACATAATACCTAATCGATCTGACATGCTTTGGGTTAATATTTCAAAACAACGATACACGTGATAAAAAATTGGCGATCGCTGTAATTCAAATCGCTAGGGCAGATGTCTGCTTGTTGAGGAGAAATCAACATCAGGTCTTGGTTTACATACGATATTTAAGTTTATACGTCTGTGACCTTCTTGTTCTGGTTCCACGACATGATACGACATAAGTTATCTAAGAGTCGGTCTTAAGGCGATAACTAAGTCTCGTCGACTTCAGGTTCGCAGTGACTGCGAGTCCACACTTGCCAACTGCTCATGGAACGGCGTGCCCTTCAAATGCTGCGATTATTTTCGACCGATGGACACAGAACTGGGAACCTGCTACGCGATTAACACCATTCAGGGGAGGTAATAATAGTGTTTCAAATTCACTAACTGATAAATGATCCATACGCTACTGCACAGCCATCGTTCAAAGTCCGTCATTGTTTCATGTTACAACTTTTGCCTTGGAGCATGTGGTCTAGAAAAACTGTAGGTTTATGGGAAAGTGATAAGATACAGTTTCTCTGACAGTATCGGCTTCAGAAGGATGGATCTACTACTCTAAACCCATAAAATCGTCTACTACTTTCAAGTATAATAATAATGTGTAGGTACTAATGTAAATCACCATAACACAAGTGGTCCGATTTCAGGGAGCCAAGGCCACCAAAACTGCCAATGGTGAGCAATCGGACCACGGGCCCCGGTGCCATTAAGTTCGGCGTGTTGGTCACAGGCAACGTCTATGTGTTGAACGAGGAGGAGGTCCCTTCGCTGACCACGCTGGGCTCGGATGTGCTCACTGTGGCAGCGGAGGTTACTCACATGTAAGTCTGTAGCGGTTTTTACGAATCAGGCCCCAGTGTCGTTAGGAGTTGTGAGAAATTTGACGTCTTTCTGAAAACTATAAGACTGGATACTGGGTGTATTTGAACGATTTCCAGTAATTTACACCTTGCCCCTGGTGGGGACTTCTGGAGTTTTCCAGATTGATTGACGGCTTATAGAACTGACAGATGATGGTCGAAACTATTTGGCTTGTTTCCTTCCAGCCGCTCCATAGCAATCCGTAACATAGAGAACGACGCGGGCGCTCGCATCATCTCTCCCGCCAAGCGTAAGTGCCGCTACACCGACGAGAACTCTCTGGACGTCTACCGCCACTATTCCTATAGGTAACACAGACACGTTTTCCTACCTTTGCAGCTAGCTTAGCAGCTTAAGATGGAATAGCCAAAAGGGCTTAGCATATGCATTACCCCAAAAGTCCTAAAACAACAACCCTCTTGCTAACTCCTGCTTATTGTGTTGTATTTGTTTAAAAAATGTAAGTAACTTATTTGTTCAAATAACGTAAGGAGAATCTTTGATTTTGTTTATTTCGCAGCGCCTGCACAGTGCAGTGCAGGAAAAACGCGCAACTGCGGCTGTGCAACTGCACAAACTTCTTCATGCCCAATGTTCCGGAGCCGCTCAAATGCAATGTAGCAGGGATCATGTGTCTGAACGACAACATGCCTGTACTTTCGGTAACTCAGTGTTTAGGGGCGAGAGGAATATCGTCAAAATTAGGTACAACCTAACGATTTAGATAAAAGTTTTGTGTAATGTAGTCTGCCAAAAAAATGTCTTATCCTTCAGCTGACATGAATTCCGGCAGGCCTGTACTTACTAGCCGGTCAGAATATCTGTGCACCTCGCTGGAATGCGGCGCCTCTCCCGCTTCCCCTGTCACCTCTCCGCGCACTCCCCGGTGCGACAGTGTGCGACAGTACGGTTAGCATCTTCGTTGCCGATACACGTCCCGATAATTTTGATATTTTCGCTTTGTTGGTGTTTTGTTTTTTATTTATTATTTATTGTTAAGTTTAGACTGTTTACTGTTAAGTTTGGACTGGTTCGGTTGTTATTAAAATTGTTGTAGCTGTTAAACTGAAGTCATGGGAAAAACAATACACAGCGAATCAAGAAATCTAATCTTGAAAGTGCTCAAGTTTTTTGAATCGGAGAAAGCAAATAAATAGTACACCATACCTGTAGACCAAGTGGTGAAACGAACCTGTGCTGCAACTGGGATATCAAAGAGGACTCTAATGAAAATTAAAAATGAAGCCAAAGTACAACCACCTACTTCGCCGGGCGCTAGTCCGACTCCAAGTACTAGTAATAATTTAGAAACCCACCCAGAACCAAAATTATCGACACCGGGTAAGAAGCGTAAACAGTACAAAAAACGCATCGAAGTAGATGATTTTGACATTTGCGCAATACGAAATATCATCAACAGTTTTTATGCTGTAAAAAAAGAAATCCCAACTTTGAAGAAAATTCTGGCAGCAGTTAAGAGAGACCTAAATTTTCAAGGTGGGAGAACATATCTAAGAAATATTTTAATTAACAAATTGGGCTACAAGTTCAAAAAGTGTAAAAATATCCGTTGTATATTGACACAAAAGCCGGACACCGCCGCATGGAGGGCTCGCTACCTACGCCGTATGAAAGAGAATAATGACCTTGGCGCTGATAAAAAACCGGTTACCTACCTGGACGAGACGTGGATCCATTCCCACTATACGGTCAGTAAATGCTGGCAAAATAATACCGACAGCAGTGTGAAGAAAAATTTAAATCCGGGTCAACGTTGGATTCTTGTACACTCTGGAGGAGAAAATGGATTCATTGAAGGTGCAGAATTACTTTATAAATGTAAAAGTAAAATCGGCGATTATCATGACGAGATGGACACAAGCAATTTTTTAAAATGGCTCCGTGAAAAGCTTATACCAAATTTACCGCCGAACGGTATAGTTGTCATAGACAATGCACCCTACCATTCGACGCAGTCGGTGAAAGCGCCCACTAGTGCTGCTCTTAAAGCTGACATGCAAAATTGGCTACGTGAACACAATATTCCATTTAATGACAAAATGACAAAGAGGGAATTGTATCCCATTATACCGAGAACAAAGCCGCCGAAAAAAAAAATAGAACAACTTACAAAAGATGCGATTAAGTCAATTACGCCAGCTGACTGGAAAAAAGAAGTGAATCACGTGGAGAGACTACAGCGAGAATACTGGGAAGAGGATCATCTAGCAGACGACAACATCACACATTTTTTAATACCACTAGGGGAAGACAGTTCGGAGAGTTCAGAAAGTGAGAGTGAGGAAGATACAATGTCAGGCATTGAGTCAATAATTTATAGTGACTGAGTTTAATAATAAATGTTTTTGTAATCAAAATTATTGTTTTTTAATAACAAACCCTTCATCAATGATAAATTGATTTGAATAGGTTAGTAGTTTTTTTTTTACCTCCACATTTCTCGAAATAACTTTTTTTCACACCGTACCCAGACCGCCGATATGACGTCACGAGGTCAGGTGCACAGATATTGTGACCGGGTAGTAACTATGCCTACACTGAGTTGCAGAAACGATCTTTGCATTTTAAAACCCCGCAAAACTCTAATGGGGTTTACGTCAAGGCGTGTGAACTGTCATCAACATTATGTACTCAGAAAGAGTAATATGTATCGAAAAATCAAAATGTTATGAAACTGACACGTCATTAGCGTTTTGCGGGGCTTTTGAATTTAAAGATAGTTTCTGCAACTGGCTGCTAGGGACATTGAAAATTATCACCTGACTAAAGATTTAAAGATTTAAAGATTTAAAGATTTAAAAGATTTAAAGATTAAATCACCTGAGTAAAAGAGCAGAATCAGAAATTAGTCAGTTTTCCAGGTCCTAAAAGCAAAATGGTCCTCCAGACCGGGGCTCTACTGCGACTGTCTGCCGTCCTGCACCGAAGCCGAGATATCTGTCGTGAAAGACTCGAAGATCGTGACTTCTGAGGAGTACGCCACAATACAAATTGAACTCTCGTCTTTACCGAGCGAGAGGTACAGGCGAATCGTGGTCCGAGGGGTCCTGGATTTAGTTGGTAAGAGCTGCTGTTAGGGACGACAATCGTGATTAGGTTTGGCTGGGTAATATTTCTAGCTGGGAATATTTCAATATCGGGGTTAAAATCAAACATGCCCGATTTCATATTTATATTATTGATTGCACAAAGCAATTAAATACAGCGAAATTAATACTGACAAGACATTTACACAGACGAGCTCATCTCTGCCAGCAAAACTAGAGCCACGAATAGTGTTTTTTATCTCTTCCTACTCCAGTGTCAACGGGCGGCACCGGCGGGCTGTTTCTCGGCGCCAGCTTACTCTCGTTCGTCGAGCTGGTCTACATACTGCTGCTGCGACCCTTCTGCGACGTCTACAGCCAGCGAGGAGACGACCGCTGGTACCGGAGGCAAGCCTTTCTTACGTTCACTTTGTTTAGCCATAATTTCAGGGTTTCAAATCTAATTGAGGGACACTTATAGAATCACTGGTTGTCTATCTGTCAAGTTTATCATTCATAACAATGTACTTAGATTAAAGATATGTATGTGTGTGTTGTGTACCTTTAGAAACGTGCATCTATATTCATCTATCAGAAATGAAGCCGACTAAAATCGATGCTGCACAAACACATGCTGCAGCAAACAAAATAGGATTGTTCAGACATAACAGATGCTATGAGTACATTGCCCGACGTGATCCGTTGGACTCGGGAAAGATGGGGACCAAGTATTTTAGCACCTACCAAAAAGCCTTCTAGCATGTAATATATAGATATCCGTTGCAGGTATTGTATATACTATTTTGAGATTAAATTAGCTGTTATGATTTCTAGGTTCGGCACACGACGACTGCACGACAGCAAGTTCGCACCAAACCCACACTGGGCCTACAACGTTCACAAATAAATATGCAGCATCAAAACCATAAGAAAAGTTTTACGGAACGTGAAATGAATAACAGACTTTAATAATAAGACTATTAAATAAATAATGGAAATAGACATACTTTGCCTAAAGAGCTACTGCAGTATTTTTTACTCTACTTATTATTTATTTTATCATTGCATCAAAGTCCGCTCGTCAATTTTGGGTGGTGCAGTCTACCTATTCTGCCTGTTCTCTACATATTGTAAGGATGGTATGGTATCCAGACAGACTCAACATTTACAAATAAATCTCAGCAAATCATTGGAGATAATTAGCACAAATTCAATACAAACTGATACAAATTAACATCTATTAATTCGAATGAGCGATTATTATTTATATACCGACGACATATAAAAATGCACAAAATTCGAACATCGCCATTAAAGTTATTTTCCGATAAAATCGGTTGCGTGTCTGTGGTTACGTTTATCTGACTTTGAATCAAGTCAAATAAGTTGTTGTCAAATCTCTTCATATTATGATTCATCAGACTGACAGATGGACAGCGGAGGGTTAGTAATAGAAAGATTCCGT
This sequence comes from Argyresthia goedartella, assembly GCA_949825045.1. Taxonomy (NCBI): domain Eukaryota; kingdom Metazoa; phylum Arthropoda; class Insecta; order Lepidoptera; family Argyresthiidae; genus Argyresthia; species Argyresthia goedartella. Next base: position 23,222,231 of record OX463812.1, on the reverse strand, counting down.
TTGGCAACTTTGGGGTAAGGAACCCTAAAAACAGTCATAAATTAGGTATTCAAAATAAGTTTAATAAGAGTATTAAACTAAATCTAGGATAAATTACAATTCAATTCAAACACGTAATATTTGTCAGCGTAAATTAAAAAAACGGCCAAGTCCGTATCGGACTTCGCACAGTTAGGGTTCCGTAATAAACTTAGAAGATAAACCAAAAAAATATATAGGAAGGTACTCACTTCACATACACCTGGTACACCGAGCTAAAATGTGACTATCATTCTTCACCAGCAAATAATTACTTTTCATAGTGTTTGTATGAATGACAGTTATATTTGCGGTTTTTAATAAATGTTTTATATCTTAAAAACTGCATATTTTATTTTGTTAACACCAATTTTCGTTGAAAATGTTTATTGAGATACACAACATATCTTTTTAGATTTTTAACTCTCTTACTTTAAAAGTTAGAGCTTTGAAGGATACAATTTTTTCCACTTTCGAAGGTGACTCTCTTTATCGATTGACTTTGAGAAAAAAAAAACAGGAACCTCAACGTTATTTTTAAAGAATGAAAAAAATATTTTTTGGTTGCAGTTCCATGTATGAGGAGCCCCCTTTAATTTTTTATCATCAACATACCAAGTTTCAACTGTGTAATCTTAACAGTTTCGGAATAAAGTTGCTGTGACATACAGACGGACAGACAGACATGACGAAACTATAAGGGTTCCTTGTTTCTCTACGGGACCCTAAAAATCAGTCTTGAGCTTGAGATGGATCGTACCTGATTTTAAATCCCTGCCTGACTGTGAAACTGATCCGTGCATATTTGACATTATTACATTTTTGACACACCGCTTGGATTATAAATACGAATTTCTGATTTTGAGTTGGGATCGTTCTAAATGACATAGGCAATATTTTTCTGTCAGAGTAAGACTGTTTTTCTTCTGATTACGGAGAATCGGAATTGAAACAATTCCTACGGAAGGCTTTTGGCGCGAAATAGATAAATCAATAAGGCTAGTATTTAATCGCACATCAAAAATTCTGATTTCCACGGCAAAAAAGGATCAGCAAAAACACTTTTTATATTTTAAATATTTTATGTGTACTCAAGTTTATGTTTTAAGTATTTTTGTTTTTCTTGCATGTTCAACCTAACACGAAGGATAAAAGGGGCTTCGCTTCGCTCACCCCTTTACCCTTCACCTAAACTGCCGCAGCATTTTGCCCTGATATTTGCTGTGCAAATCAGTATTTTTGATGTGCAGTTTAATATTTTCCAATCAATAACAGCGCCTAATAGCATAGGATGATTGCCATTGGTAAATCTGGCGCGCATAAAACGGTCTACAGGAAACTGCTTCGGACTTGTTGACAGAGCGATCGAAGCGTCCAGTTAGTGTTTGGCCAAAAATGCCTTTTTTCCATCTGTCTGTTCTCGCCTATAGTCCAAGAGGTGAGGATTTTGTTGTATGGAGACTTCCGAAAAATTCCTCTGCCTCTGAAATTTGGCATCTGATAAAGTTAAGTACTTAATACAGATTGCAGATGTACAATAATCCAACAAAATTTGCTACGAGAAATTAGGTATTTTTACCTAAACAGGAAAATCGCTTATAAGTCTCTGTGAATATTTCCTCAATCTGAAATATTTTCTATATGTGTACGTTTGTACAGTTTAGAATAGGTATTTAAGAATCCAACATTTTTTCGATTATTCGATTCGATTCAATACCTAAAATGTACTTTTTAATATTTTTCTCTCTGTCTTCTACTGAAAAATTACTCCGCCAATTTTTATTATTTTAATATGTTTTTATATCCTAAAATACATAATTTCGTTAAGTAATCCAATAGATTTTCCTTTTTTAACACTGTTTTATTATTTTTGCTTAAATACTTAATGTGAAAAATTGCTCCGTCCATTTTTATACCTCTATTAGTTATGAGTGTGTGTATTTTAATAGATTTTTCAATAATCCAACAATTTTTCAAACGTTCATATACTTTTTAGGATATGTTCGCTGATTTATGCTGACACACACATAGCCACATTCCGTTCCGCGTAAGCACACGCCGCCGCCGCGCCGGCCGCCACAGGAACCAAATATCCCGTTTCGTTCATTCAACATTCACTTCTATCAGATCTCGGCAGTTCATTCACTTATTCCTTTACTACAAATGTCAGATTTTATGGTTTGTTATTAAGGTTTGCCATCTAGGAACAAATGGACTGTAGAATAATCGAGACTGGGCGGCCGGCGGCAGTGATCGTATTTTTTAATGTCTTAACCGCCAAACACTTGCATTGAAAATACAACGTTATATTTAGCTGCATAAGGTAGTATTTCAAAAATATGCGTTGCGTCTTAAAGAATAGAATAATCGAGCCTGCGAAGCAGCCATGAAATTTTAAGATACACGATGATCGCAATTTGTGCTGTCATAACCGCGAAAATAACATTAGAATTACAACGTTATGTCTTGCACGATATGGAAGTATTTCAAAAACTTTAAACAAGATTTGATGATGAGTGAAGGACACGTTTTGGTGATGAATATGTAGATAATGCTGTATGTTCAGGCTTCTCAGCACCTAATGACCTCGTAGGGGCCCATCAGCTACGAGGTAGCGTAGCGATCAGTTGCCAAGAAGTGTGAACGTCGGCGATTCACCGAGCCATTAATTATTGGAGTCGATCTAACCTGGTCTGTGCTTCGGTCCCGTCAACCTCCTGTCTCTCTGCAAGGCCCGGGTGCACCCTAGGCTCTTCTTGGTAGACAGGTTCTTCAGCCAACCAGGTATGACTGGCAGGCCAGCTTCGATGAGCACAGTGTTCCAACACAGGTTATGTTACGTGGGAAAAACCAATCGGCCACGTAAATGCGAACTTTATCTGGTTCGGGGAACCACAACACACTCAGCTATATAGACAATCCTGAGGGAAACCCGAATACATTCCAGATGGCTTGCGATTTAATTTCAATACCCTTACCAATACGCGTTACATTGCGAGGGCTTTCGTCAGTCAGTTGTCAAAAACTGCGAGGTTGGCAGCAACGTCAAATTCAAAATGGCCGTTCAGAAACCATCGATCGAATATCGATTTGGAATCGAACAATCACCCGCCCGGACAGGCACCCACCTGTCCCTTAATCTACGGGCAGCCGAGACAACGTTGCTACCGCTCGTTTTAGAACCGAGCCTCCTACTAGAACCTCTGCAGACCGGGGGGTCCCGTCCTTGCCAGGGAACAAGTTAACAATGCGCCCCCTGCGCCAACGTAGTGGCGGTAGGTTAGCATCCTTAACCAGAACGAGGTCACCAACACTAGGGGGGCTGGTTTTGTCAGTCCACTTAAGGCGCTGTTGTAAGATATGCAGATACTCGAGCGACCAACGCTTCCAGAAATTCTGAGTAAACTGCTGCAACATCTGATACCCTGACAACCGATACAATTTCACTCCCTCGAAGGGGTGCTCGGGCAACGCGTTAAGTGGCTGTCCTATCAAGAAATGGCCTGGGGTCAGAGCCTCCAGGTCATTTGGATCCGAGCTGAGCGGACACAACGGTCGCGAATTGAGAACGGCCTCGATCTTACAAAACAATGTCGCGAACTCCTCAAAAGTCAGCGCGGTCTGACCTACTATACGCCCCAAGTGCGTCCTAGCTGACTTAACTACGGCCTCAAAAATCCCACCCCAGTGGGGGCAAATCGGTGGGCTGAAGGTCCACTGTATACCCCGACGGGAGAGGGCCGTTCCAATATCCACTTTATTTACATTCAGAAAGTTGACTATCTCTCGTAAGCATCGTTCCGCACCGATGTAGTTAGTGCCGTTATCAGAGCGGATCAAAGTTGGAAGTCCCCTTCGAGAAACAAACCTATCCAAACAAGCAATGAAAGCCTCTGTCGAGAGATCAGCAACGAGCTCGAGATGTACCGCCTTGGTGGATAAACAAACAAACACACATAGGTACGCCTTGTATTGCCCCTTCTGGGTAACATGCACGGCCGCTCTGGGGCCATGATCCGAAGATACCACTACATGGCTGTGGGGCCAGTCCGATTCTCTCTTGGCAAGCCAGGGTGGTCCCCACCACAAATGGTGTCTAACGAGTTCAGGAGCCCGACATCCCCTGGATGCACAATCAGACGGGTTCAATTCTCCTGGTACATGTCTCCAGGTCAGTGGGACCTCAGACGACACAATCTGGGAGACACGGTTCGCAACAAAAACCTCTAAGTTATGGACCGATAGAACACACACAGATAGTCAATATTAGTTCAAGTTATAAATTGCTATAACTGAAAACAATGTAATAGCCTGCTATCAATAGATGTAACTACCTATGTTAACCAAAACATTCATTAGCATTACTAGACCACTAATAGATTGACTAACTGGTACTTCAATGCAAATTTCAACTCAATATCTGTCTGTCTACTACCAGCAATAGACCTATAGCTTACAATACTACCAATCTATGTGGATATAGGAACACAACCAAGTTATCTAATAACCGCCTATACCTACAGATTGATAGTCTCAAATCGTGTCTTCCTGGAGCCCTTGACGGCTGCAAATCTCAGGAAGCCACGCTCTAGCTACCAAAATTGTTCAGGCTTCTCAGCACCTAATGACCTCGTAGGGGCCCATCAGCTACGAGGTAGCGTAGCGATCAGTTGCCAAGAAGTGTGAACGTCGGCGATTCACCGAGCCATTAATTATTGGAGTCGATCTAACCTGGTCTGTGCTTCGGTCCCGTCAACCTCCTGTCTCTCTGCAAGGCCCGGGTGCACCCTAGGCTCTTCTTGGTAGACAGGTTCTTCAGCCAACCAGGTATGACTGGCAGGCCAGCTTCGATGAGCACAGTGTTCCAACACAGGTTATGTTACGTGGGAAAAACCAATCGGCCACGTAAATGCGAACTTTATCTGGTTCGGGGAACCACAACACACTCAGCTATATAGACAATCCTGAGGGAAACCCGAATACATTCCAGATGGCTTGCGATTTAATTTCAATACCCTTACCAATACGCGTTACATTGCGAGGGCTTTCGTCAGTCAGTTGTCAAAAACTGCGAGGTTGGCAGCAACGTCAAATTCAAAATGGCCGTTCAGAAACCATCGATCGAATATCGATTTGGAATCGAACACTGTATCTTAGGTTTATTTCATCTAAGGATAATGTGCACAACGTACACCTCTCGCCACGAATTAAGAGCGCTGGGCGACGTTGGCGGAATTACTGCGCATAAGTACAGGTATTGAAAAGTGACAACTGCGCATTCAAGGCCACCGCTCATAACGTGTGGCGCGAGGTTTACCTATAAGCCACGCCAATGCTTGATTGAGATTGGAAATTCTTTGGTATAAACACAGAATACTTGCCGAATTTCCATTGGATTATTGGAAAATCTGTTGAAATAATGCTACTTATAACTAATAAAGGTATAAAAATGGACGGCGCAATTTTTCACACTAAGTATTTAAGCAAGCATCGTAGCAGGGAAATAGGCGTGAGCATATGTATCTATTCAAGCAAAAATAATAAAACAATGTTTAAAAAGGAAAATCTATTGGATAACTGAACGAAATTATGTATTTTGGGATATAAAACATATTAAAAAATAAAAATTGACGGAGCAATTGTTCAGTAGAAGATAAAAATTAAAAAGTTCATTTTAGGTATCACTGAAATCAAAAAAATGTTGGATTCTTAAACATACCTATTCTAATTAGTACAAACTTAAGTATACAGAAAGTATATCAGACTGAGGAAATATTCACAGACACGATTTTCATGTTTAGGTGAAAACACCTAACCTGTATCACCTAACTTCATCACATGCCAAATTTCAAAGACGGAGGATTTTTTCTGCTTACATATGCTCCGTTTATCGGACTACTACAGGTCGCATTTTTCAATCCAGAAGGGGGGAGTGGAGGGGGAAGCACTTCGGGGTATTTTCGACCCCCTGTAACTATGTTGTAGATAAATCTAGAGATCTGAATTTTCTGTGACTAAGGTCACAGTTTGAACAGGCAAATCCCCAAAATTCAGTCAATTTGCACCAATAGATTGGACATGACAGCCGTTCAACGTTCCGTCATTTTGACACCGACCTTTTAAACAAGCGAGGTCTACTGTTCTCACAGTATCACTACTTTAATAGTTGTGTAAAGCGAGATTTGGCACCTAAATACAATACCTCTCTATTATCTCATCGAATATTTCCATAACTTTGTCCCTGTAGTCCGTATTTTCCATCATCATTTGCTTTATGAAATGTCCCTTATTCTTGGACAAGATATCGTGGAATTGATCATTGTTGCTGAAAATTGTTGTCGTCGTAATATCGTCGATCCAAAACTGCGGTATCAAGCAAGCACATGCGACCAAACCCCATAATCTATGTTCTTCTGCAGATTGCATAAATACATCTTTTGGTATAAGATTTTCTAAAGAAACGTTCTTGGTTTCCAAATTTTCCTTTAGCCCCTGATAGTAGTGATTTAAGAATAATGCCATATTTTCCTCTCGGAATTTCGGATCCAAGTTGCAGTGCAGTAGCAGCATGACATCGCCCGCAGGAGGCTGGCAGCGTAGCGCTTGAAAGTCAATCAGAAGACAATCGTCAGGTACAAAGTGACCTTCAAAATCTTCCTTGTAATGGAAGAATATGTTGTTATTCCAGAGGTCTCGATGGGAGATCACGTTGCGGTCCCGGGCAGAACTTTCGCTGAAATTCAAGGCTCTGATCCAGACTTCTTTCCACTGCTTTTCTACACGAAGTAAGCTCTCATCAGACTGGCAGTGCTTCGAGAAGGCTCGCACGGCTTCTAACGCTCCATTCATACACTGCATGAACCAAGGATCGGTTGCTCTGTAGCCGCTGCCGTTCAGATGTAGTTTAAAATCTTCATTTATAAGACAAGGTTTCCGCGCTTCTTCGTAGATGACAGAAAGGGCGTGAAACCTTGCCAGAGTCGCCAATGATTGGAGTGTGTGGGCCTTATCGAACCTTTGGAATTTGTTGCGCATTTTGTAATTTATCATGTCCAAATCCTCGAAAACCATCGCATCGTCGAGCGAAGTTATAAATTTTGGGCAAAACGGCTTTAAATCTAGAAATTTTAATAAATTAAATTAGTTAATCAGGTGAAATTGCCACAATTATGACTTAAAAAGCGTGATGATTTACCTTTTACTTCAATATTGTTTTTAATATCTGCATAAAATCGGCATTCATTACCAAACAGACCAAGATCCTTCACCATTGCTGCTTTAGCTAAGTTACTGCGTGAGACAGCTTTTATGAAAAAAGACAAGATTCTTCTTTCGCCGGTTTTTGAAACTACATTTACTTTTAGTCTCCAGTAATCAGCCAAAAACCCCAGCATCTTGTCACTAGCATTGTGCGCGTAGAAGTTTTCAACTATGAGATCCTCGTCTGCCTCATTACCGTACATCTGTAATATTAATTTCACATCTTCTTCTGACACATCAGTTATATCACTTCCAATAAAACCATCCATCCTGGATACAAATTGATTGACTAATAATTGTAATTGAGTGACATAATACCATCCAACATGGATACAAATTAAAATATTTAATACGAGTGTTTACACTAGTGAATACGACTGTGTATTAAAACGCCATACGACGTTCGGTCTTATCAATCGCGATCTATACCAATAAATTCACGGTTCTGTTTATTCGGCTGTGTTGACTGGGGTTTAATTTATGATGTCTATGTTTGCTGGGCACACATACGTCTCTGCTAATTCATCAAACAGCTCTAATACTCTTTGTTTGTACACATCGTCTGTCTCCGCCACATCAAGAAACTCCTGACTTCTGGATACTTCATTGACTTTGTGACAAGTAGCTGGATCACCAAAGATTCTATCTTTATCTTCGCTGGACATTACCGTGATAGGAACTATTATGGCAGCCTGAGTCATTCCAAATACTAAACTCTCCTTGTAATTTTTACCAAGGGATTTTCTATCCGGGAAATTTACAGCACTTACATTTGCTGTATCAAATTCATTCAATAAAATACCGTAGTAAATATCAATGATATCATTAAGGTATCGTTGACGGAAACTTCTAGTAGTGTTAAAGTACAGAAGTGACGAGAGATCTACCATCGGAGAACAGTACAAGACAGTCTGAAAGTCAATGATCTGAGCGTGGAGCTTTCCATCGTCATACTTTTTGAGGAATATATTATTTGTCCAGAGATCTCGATGAACAACTACATTACGATGCTTATCGCTTGGTTTCATGAGTACCAGGGCCGACTCAAATAATTTGAACACAACAAATTCCAATTTCTCAGAGAATCCAGGTGATTGCATGTGTGTAGAATGAGCTTTTAAGAAATCTATCACTGCGTTTCTTCCTGCGTTTCTCCATTTATGACCTTTAGTCGGCTCTTCAAGAAATTCTTTGAAGTCATCCCAAATCCTGTAGGGCCTGTTCAGTGTCGCAGTTTTTCTCTCTTCATATATGTAAGACTGTGCATGGAATCTTGCGATAGCTTCCACCGTAGCAATTATCTCATCATATTTTAATGGGTTTAAACAGTGCGACATTGCGTAACCTGAACAAGTTAAATCTTCAAATACAAAAAGCTCTTCTTTCAGAAATAAAACGTAGGGTCGCCATTTCCGAGAACCTGAAAGATAAAATGTGGGACAGTTCAGTTGAGTCAGAATGGGACTCTGGGAATAAAGATATCTCGTACGTTAATAGTAGTTCATGTGACTGATACATAATGGAGGGCATTAAAACTCGTGAGTGGGTCCATAATAATATCACTCGAGTTTTAATGCCTAAATATGTACAGTTACATACACTAGTTTATCTACACACATATCATAATCTCTCTTTGATGTGTTCAGGAACCGCAAGTTCGACCGGCATGGTGGCATTGATAATTGTTCTGCACTTGTTTTGCTTGTTCAGTAGTACCAACTTCAAAGACAAACTAGGGGCACGCAGGCGGGCGTCGGCGTTCGAAATCTGAATGTCATAATTTGTCGAAATTTATACATTATGGTCATAATGTACCAATATTCAGATAAGAAATGAGTTTTTACCAAGTAGTATAACATTATGCTGGTCGTAACGTGAGGTTTTTGGACGCAGTAAAGAGGGTTTATGATAAGTGTGTAGATACAAAAATATACGCACCTTTATCACCGCCAAACGACTGAAACAACTGACTGAGCATCACATATTCTTTACGGAAGAAACCCAGCTCTCGAATATAATTCGCCTTCCACTCATCGTGTCTTGGAATACATTTGATGAATAGATTCAGATTTGTTAGTCTTCCTTTACTTTCCACTTTCACAACAAGTTTGAGATGTTCCCCAAGGTAGCCGGATAATTTATCACTCAAACCGTTGACGCTCCAGTTGATTATATTGAACTCTCCGTAGTTTTTTACAATGCTTTTGATTTCGTCTTGATCGAGAAGTTCCATTGTAAAATCCCAAGCTAAGGAAGTCAAGAGATTCTAAACTTGGCTTTGGATTACAACAATTAGTAAATAGCTTTAATCAATATTAAATATAAACATAAAATTAAATATAAAAAATGCCTTATTTCAATTATATATCTAGTACCTGGTACCTTTCTCCTGAAACATCACTCACTTGTGATAATAGTGTTGCGTATCTAAATGTTGATCAAATAGTGAGGCTGATAAATAAGTCACCTTTGAAAATCGCGAACTCGTTCTTTATCAGTCACATAAAATAAATGTATATACGTGTCATATACGTGCATGCAACGGACTACAATGTGCTATAGTTTTGATAGGTAGATGATAATATTGTAAATTAGAAAGACATCAAACACTTGGTAAAATATTCAAAAAGAGGTATATATTTCAATTCTTGTTCTGGTCGTGGTATGGTATGTTACTTAAATGCTTTGAGTCCTCTTTTATCGAAAATTCAATTTTAATATGAAATTTAACCCTTTCCCATACTCTGCCAGGAAAAGAAAAATGTTGGGATACATTAAGGAAAACTATTCATATGACATATCTGTTTTTCCTAAGTCGACAATGTATGCTTTTTGCTTTTACATACTAACTTAAGCCTACATGATAACAAGGATAAATAATGATAAATATTTGAACATCAATCAACGGCAACTCATGAATGTGAAATTATTTGAAGAACGGTCCATTTTTCTATCATCAGATAACGTTTATCTGTCTATTTGTCTGAGGAATTTGTACCAGTGACAAGTCAAATAAAGCTATCTGAAACATCCCCACCAAGTACATATAGCATATGATGCTTGTTTCGAAATGAAGCGCACGTGTCAGCCAACATGCGATAGTAGACTACACCGAAGTTGTGCGGCAAGCTAACTTTCAATCATTTTACAGTTGGCCCCAACCGCCGCCGCCAGACAAAGTCGTGGCTGCGCCGTGAAATCAAATGCGATTATATAAATCTAAAATTTATTAACAAGTCAACTTACAGCTAAGTGAACAGCGTCATCGTCAGCCCACTGTCCAGGTTTGGCTCTGACAATATCTTCCTCAACCTCTTTTCCTTTACCGCCTCGTAGTTCGGAGTCCAGAGTTCTGTCTTCTTGTATGTGCCGCTCTGTGTCGCCGGTTCGTCTTCGTCGCTGGATTCCTCCAGCTCCATAGTGTCTGGTAGGTCGCCTGGTTCCTCTGTCGGTTGTTGGTAGCCCGAGATGTGCTCAAGGAAGGATGTGCACAGCAGACTCACTGGCGCCATCATGTGCGGGGCCGCTGACAGGAACTGGGGAAAGAAAGAGACATTCAATTAGTCTGTTTTCTGGTGAAATCTTATATAAAATAGGACCTATATTGCCCTTGTTAATTAGAAAACCACTATGAGAAAACTGACTGGGGTTCGAAACAAGAATAGCTAGCATAAATGAAGCCATTATACATACATAAATAAGCTCACGCCCTTTTCCCAGAAGAGGGGTAGGCAGAGACTAATAAGTTATAATAAGTCTTCTGAACAAACTCGAACGACTTCAAAATCTCGCGATTCGGTTTATCATCTGGCTGCGCAAATTCGACATTGTGTCTGAATATCGCAGAGTCGGGGTGGCTTCCTATTCCTCGTCGCCTAGACTCTTATATTCTTTCATATCTTTTTAATATATTAATAAATCCGCGCTACCCCAGCTACCTTCAAGACCGCTTTGAGTATTTCTTTTCAGGAGATCGGCACCAGATTTCTCACACGGTGAGATCACACTTAGCCACGCCAAGTCACAACACCTCGGCATATGAGCACTCCTTCAGGTTGCAGGCTGTCCGATTGTGGAACGCACTTCCTTGCACTATAGGCGACCGTCCCAATTTTTTTAAATATCGGTTAAAAGAGCACTTCCTCTCTCTTTCATTATAGTAGTTATAGTGTGTATAATATAACTATATGTACAGGTTTATGTATATATTGTTACTTATTTAGTAGTTTGGTATGTAAGTATTTTATTTTCCATATTTTATATTATTAAATTTACTTATATTTATTATGGATATAGATTAGATATTATATATTGTGCCTACCCTTTCATGGTAAGTTCTCCTGTCATGCCTTAGTTTGCTGGGAGAAATCTCTTTTTAGAGATACGTTCCCCTTTGTACATATGTTTTCCACTAATTTAACATTTGATATATCTATGCGAAATAAAAAATTATGAATTATGAAGTTATGAGCCTGGCACATATATATCTCGCAAGAGCCGATTAATATCAATAAGTAGGTCGGACCTCAACCGAAGCAGTAGAAACCGCAAAAGAGAAGTTTGTGTTTGGCCGAGAAACCCCGTTTTAATTTTCGTGCAATGCGTGATGCTTTTGCCCAATTTAATCTCGTCCTGCTTGGCTAGGAGTGGGGTGAAGTTGCCGCAAGCAGAGAGTGAGCAACTGCCGTCAGTAATATAAGTTGTGAAGCTGGCTGCAAGTTACACCCTCAACGGTTAAGGCTATTATAGTAATGGGGTTAAGGTACCTGTGGTAGGGGTTAAGGTACCTGCGGTAGGGGTTAAGGTACCTGCGGTAGGGGTTAAGGTACCTGCGGTAGGGGTTAAGGTACCTGCGGTAGGGGTTAAGGTACCTGCGGTAGGGGTTAAGGTACCTGCGGTAGGGGTTAAGGTACCTTTGGTAGGGGTTAAGGTACCTGCGGTAGGGGTGACTTTACATTGCAATCTCTATGCCGACCCCGCATCGAATTCTCGCACCCCTTAGTATTGCTAGGTCATTCGGCCCTCACGCCGGCTCCACTAACCACGCGAGCTCAGCAGCGCGCGGTGTGCGCACGGCGCTGGCCTGCCGCTCGGCCAGCAGCGCGCTGTAGTGGGACGCGGGCAGGCGGCGGGCGGTCGTCTCGAGTGGCGCTGTGGGTGTGTACCTGTGCGATGGCGGCCTTGCCCCGCGCGCCGGTGTCTAACCACGCGAGCTCGGCGGCGCGCGGTGTGCGCACGGCGCTGGCCTGCCGCTCGGCCAGCAGCGCGCTGAAGTGGGACGCGGGCAGGCGGCGAGCGACCGCCTCGAGTGGCGCGGCAGGGGCCCCCGACGGCTCCAACCCGTAGATTTCCTGACAATTATTGAGTTAAGCATCTGGGACGTTGTGTATAGTTATGATAGGGGGTAAACATTATAGAATTTCTAAATTAAAGACCTGTCGGTTCGTGATTGTTATAAAGTGTATTGATTTTAATACGCTTTTCATCAGAGCAGATATATTGTTGAAAATAAAGTTGTGAATAAACCTGTTAATAATTCAGAAAATAATAATAACATGATAAAATAATTAATATACTAACTAATTCGGGTTCGATCCCGGCATGGGATAAAGAAAAAAAATACCAGGTCTTGGATGTTTACTTCGTGACGTCGTTGTTTCTGGTTCCCACGATACAGGTTATCCTAGTGTGGGGCTAGAATGAATGTATGTGCCTGTACCGTAAATGTTTAATGTTTAATTAATCAAAAGCAGACTTATTCGAAATACTCTGCAAGAAACTAGCGGTGGAAATTTTGTGGTTCCTTTTTTATTTATTTTTCCATTTGGGCAGGCAAAAGTCGTCTGACCATATCAATAATTATTTATTTCTTAGGTTTGTGAAGTCGTGCAAAATGTAAAAAACATAATGGTCACCGATCGACGTACCAAAGCGCGTGAATTAGCAGAGGCTGTAGGGGTGTCGTACGGAACAGCAATTAATATAATACACGATAAATTAAATACGAAAAAAGTGTCCGCCCGACGGGTGCCGCGATTACTCACGGATGAAAATAAGCGGTTACGGACAGCCGTAACCGCTTATTACAGAAAAACTTCTGCGGATCTCGCTCAAACAAGCCCAAAGACTCTTTGGGCTCGTTTGAGCGAGATCCGCAGAAGTTTTTCCGTCGTGTCGTTACTGTTGATTACACCTGGATCCGTTATTATACACCTGAGACCAAGCGGAAGTCTAAACAATGGATGTTTTCTAACGAATCTGCCCCAAAGAAGGCGAAAACGGTCCCAAGAGCCGGAAAAGTCATGGCCACGATTTTTTGGGATAGTAAGCGAATAATCCTCACAGAGGTCTTACAAAAAGGGAAAACTATCACAGTTATTGGACCGGTTTGATAAAACATAAAGGAGACACGGCCCCATTTGGCAAAGAAGAAAGTGTTGTTCCATCATGATAACGTACCAGCACATTCATCCAAAATTGTCACTGCCAAACTAACTAAACTACGTTACGAATTGCTGCCACACCCCCCTTACTCATCGGATCTGACTTTCTTCTGTTCCCCAATATGAAAACATGGCTCGGGGGAAAGATATTCAGGTCAAACGAGGAGGTTATAGCTGAGACAGAAGCGTATTTTGAAGAGTTTGACAAATCCTACTTTTTGGAGGGGTTAAAGAAGTGTCCGAAACGCTGGAAACGTGTAAGGACCTAGAAGGACCTAGAAGGAGATTATGTAGAAAAATAAAAAAAATATGCGTCTTCATTTCTAACACGGGTACTTTTTGATCCACCCACGTACTTCACTTATTTTTTAAGATTGACAGAACCCAGAACAATTTTGACGATGTTAACAAAGCTCTTAAGTGTTCTTAAATGGTTAACTACCAGTAATTTAGTGTTTAATTCTAAACAAAACAAATGGGTAAAATGTCAGAGGGGATCCCACTTTAAGTATTTTGATGAATAACGAGCCTTTAGACCTGGTATGGTCGATGGAATTCTGGGGTATTAATCTAGATTCACAATTGCAGTGGGGTTCTCAAACATCGTCTATAGCTGGAAGATTGAGCTCTATGAAAAATTAGCCAGTTCGTGGATGCCACTGCAAGATTAGTCGTCAGCGTCTAGGGTGCCGAAAAAGAACTTTAAGATTTCTCCGCCAAACTTTAAAGACCGTTTGAGCGGGTTGGTACATTTTCAGAGATAATATGAGATAACGAGTTTGCTTTGACGTAATTAGATTCAATCAATACTTCAATAGGGCTGAAAATATCTTTACAATGGATAATTTCGTAGGGTTGAATTTTATAGCATAGAAGAGACGCTTTTAGTACCATTTTTTTAATGGTATTTAGATGTGGTTCAACTAAGACGATATCCACATGGGTTACGACTTTCCAAAAGTCGTTATAAAAATGTATCGATGTTACAGGGTCAAAGTAAAGACCAGTACTATGGACAATAGGTTCAATTTCGTACTCGGCGACAGCAGCATGACAAATTAATAACCTGAAAATAAAATGTATGCTTTCAAGTCACATTTGATCAAGTTGCTGTGATAATATTTCACATGTTTTTGTCTATGGCTAGGGTCATGTTATGTTTTTCGTTGAACTTTACAATTTTATATGGCCCTTTCCAAATTGGGGACAGGGCTTTTCGTAATCGATGATGATGGTTGAGGTAGACCATGTTTTATAAGTGACGCCATGAGTAGATTGATCATAGTGAGATTTAGAAGTGATTTTACTTTTTAGAATATTTTCAAGGGCTCTTTCCCTACTGAACTTCATCCTATATTGCTCCGACATATTCGTCGTACGTGACTGAATTATTAGTTTCATAGAGAGAACTAGGAATATATGGTTTATGAGCATAGAGTAGTTTATACGGCGTGAACTGCGTTGTAGTATGTGGAGTAGTATTATAGGCTAAAACGGCTGTGGCGAGAAAACAATACCAATCATTTTGATTGTCATTGATGAAGGATTTGAGATATTATTTGAGAGTAGCATGGCTACATCCTAGGGCACCGTTTGTTTGTGGATGATAAGGGGTAGAAAATAGGGGTTTTATTTTGAAGATTTCGGTGATCTGCCGAAAAATTTCGGAAGTGAAACATGTTCCTAAATCTGTTAGGATAGCTTTTGGAATACCAAATAGTGTTTCGGGCTACTTCTTCACTTAGTTACTTAGTTGGCTAAGCGGTAGCATAACAAACGAAGATTGGTTGATGCGCAGTTGAAAAGATTATTCAACATCCTTACGGTGACTCGAATTGTCGCTATACTTCCGTATTGAACCCAATGGAGTCGGTCACCAAGGCCTTGGAGAATTGAGGATTGCCTATAGGCGAAGGGTCGTACCTACTATTGTATATTGTGCTGCCATGACTTCCAGTAGTTGTGCAGACCAGATTTGAACAGTTTCAGGGGTAGTATGCTGATGAGCTGCTCACCTCTTCTCAACTGGTTATATTTTTGTAGGAAGAGTGTCGGAGGGCAGAAAATATTGGCTTGTCAAATAACCCTTCTCCGGTACCACAGAGGGCGGCTCCCAGGGGCGCTGTGACTAAAAGTTTTCCGCAGAGGGAAAATAAAAAAAATGTTTGGAACTATAAGTTCATTGTTAGATTGTTATTTTGAGACTTCTTATTGGCACTTATGGATACTATGTTATAATATTGACATTTTATTAGATAATTTTTATATCGTACATTGTGTGATAAAACTTTTGAACTTTGAACTTTGAACTTTATTTATTTATGTTTTTACAAAATTGAGCTTAATATATAATATTACAATTACTGATAAATTTGTTTAGCTAATAGGTACAGTGGTTTGCTGGCCCCGAACTAGGTAGTCCTGTATTTCAGGTACCAACTCACCAACTCACTATAAATTAATTACAAATACAACATGAACTCATTGTGAACGGTAACTGGTTATGTGATACAATAATGCTTGTGATATCCGAGTAAAGTTATTATGCTAAATTAATTGGTTGATTTTGGATTTATTAATTTCTCTAACATGCTAGAGAAATATGTAAAATATAAATTAGAATGATTAATTGTATGTAATGTGATAGTGTAGTGTATGTGTTAGTGTGCATGTGTGTGTGTATATGTGCATGAGTGTGGGTGTGTGGTGTTAGCATAGATAATTTAGTGTACAATAGTTTACAGATAAATCGATATGAGTTATATATATAAATATACGTAAATGTGTGTGAATTTGCGTATTAAGCGATTGTGTAATTAGGTAGATAATATTATTTTAGCCCGACCTTTAATACATTTTCTGTCTCATCATAAGTGAGTTTGAGAAGCCAATTTTGCAAAGTATTCTTACAGGAATGGTATGTCATCGGGTAAATTTGTAGCTGTTTATTAATGCGGTTATATAAGAAATCTTCCATAAAAGTGTGCTGGGTCTGAAAGAAGCATGTTCTTGATTTAATTGTGATGTGAACCATGTCTTTCCTGCGTTTATCTGCAAACAGCATAGGGTCAAACTGCGTGGTGGAGTGGCGTCGGAGAACTGATCGTTTGATGTAGAGTTGACGGACTGTGAGCACCCTGCAAGACTGGTATAGTTCTAAGGTCGGGTACCTATAGGGTTTACAGGTCATCACCCTTAGGACGGACCGTTGTGCACGCTCCAGTTTTAACATGTAAGTCTTGCAAGATCCCCCCCAGGACGTAATACAATAGCCTAGGATGGATTGGCACATAGCGTAGTATACCTGCGTTAGGAGTTTGGAGTCGGCCACTGAACGCAATCGCTTGAAAACCCATAGAAGTTTTCTGACCCGTGTTGTTATCATGTCTATATGATTCTTCCATCGTAATTGGTCATCGACTATGACTCCAAGATATTTTATAGAGTCTGTTTGTGAAACAGTGAGGCAGTCACAAGGAAGTCCCTGGTTGTAGTCTTGGCATATATGAACTTGTAAAGTCAGGTGGCTGGGAATGTTCTTATTATTTATGATCGAAAAGGCGAGATATTTAGTTTTTTCTAAATTCAGGGTGAGCAAGTTATCTTTCAGCCATGTGGATATCACTGTCATTCCTGTTTCAAACCTTTGCTCTCAATAGATTCAGCTGGCACAGGTCATTAATATATATAAGGAACAGGGTGGGACCTAGTATGCTTCCTTGTGGGATACCAAACTTGACAGTCTCAGATTCACTAACAAAATTACCTATCTTGACTCGCTGATTCCTATTATTGAGGTAGTCTTTAAATATTTCTAGCGGATGGCCTCTAATGCCTAGTCTTTCCATCTTATTTACGAGGGTGGGAATATGAACTGTGTCGAATGCTTTTTTGAGGTCCAAAAAAACCCCTAGACACTTTTGTTTTTCATCAAGTTTTTCTGAAGTGTAGTCCACGAGTGCGTTTACGGCATCCTCAGTCGATTTGCCTGCCCTGAATCCGTATTGGTTAGGGGAGAGCAAGTCGTGTTTTTCGAGGAAATTTATTAGTCTCTTATTTAGAACTCTTTCCAGTATTTTGGATAGGGATGGCAAGACAGATATGGGCCTATAGTTGTTGACACAACTTTTCTCCCCACACTTATATACCGGGCTTATCATCGAGACTTTAAAAAGGTCGGGGAATATACCAGTTTCTATACACAAGTTGAAAATCTTTGTCAAAGGGGGAACAAGTATATTGCGAGACATCTTTAGTAACTTAGCTGAGATTCCATCACATCCAGTTGCACAGTTATCTCTTAGGTTCATAATGATTAGCGTAATTTCTGCTTCTGTTACCGGGAGAATAACCAGAGACTTATTCGTTTGTGGAGGAAGACGGATTTGAGCTAAGTGTGCATTACTTTGCTGGTTTAAGATGCAGTTTGCTAGGTTTTCACCTATACTCGCGAAAAATTTATTAACTGAATTTGCAGACTCTTTAGGATATAAGTTATTATTTAGTAGTTCAGTAGGTTCAGATTTCTTGTTATGTGTATTAGTTAGTTTTTTAATAACTTCCCATGTTTGTTTCTTACTGTATTTAGCTTTATCTAACTCTGCTCGCTCATATTCAGTTTTAAGCTTTCTAAGTAAATCATTACAATAATTTCTATAGCGTGTATATTTAATTTTCAGAATAAGGTTTTTTGGTGATTTATTAAGTTTTGCATGCAATTTATCTCTATTTTTTATACACTTTTGGATGCCGTTAGTAATCCATGGTTTCAGGATTCTCTTGCGGTTGGGAATAGTCAGGATTTTAGTATTTATAGTTATTGCCTTCGTGATAGTGTTTACTAGTAGCTCTGTAGCTGCATTGGGGTCTGAAGCAACCATAATCTGGGCGTAGTCGTAGGATTCGAGGGTAGCGACAGTAGACGGCAGGTTAGTTTTGGGATAGGTTTTTCTAGTGTTTTTGGAGCACGACTGGCTGCTGCTTATGGATACTAGAACGCTGGAATGGTCAGTTACTGTAGTATTCATCACCGCGATTGATGCCGGTCTATGGTTTGAGCTAAGGAGAATGTGATCCAAGCAGCTGTTCAACCTAGTTGGTAGTAAATGAGCTGGGAGTAAGCCAAGTTCGCTTATTAGTTCGAGGTAGGGGAGACTATTTTCATCATGATTATCTGCCATGATGTTTATATTTATATCACCTACAACGATAATTTGTTTGTACGTTTTTAAACCTAGAATAACATGCTCAAGCGAGCTTAGAAATTTATGAACATTTTTAAACTGCGGTGGCCGGTAAATCGCGACTATGACAGTGTCTTTGTCGAGTTTTATTAACAAACAATTTCCCTCCTCAAAGACTGGTTCCTGTATCTGATGATCCAAGCCTTCTGCCACGTACACCATTACGCCGCTATTTTGGTTGAGATAGTTAGTCGAGCCGTAGTGCCTAAAACCATCAAGTGCAGGAATGGATTTGTGTTCAGACAGCCAACATTCAGAGAGAACTAGGATATCACAGTGAAATTCTAGTTTAGACAAAAGAATTTGAAAATCTGACATATTTCTAAAGACACTCCTTATATTTTGAGACAGTAATTTCAGTTGAGAGTCTGTTCCCTCGATGATCGAATTGCATTCTTCAGGAGAACATAGAATTGCAGATTGGCTGGCTGATATGTTATCGATATCGTCCGATATCGCATTCTGTGATGTTCTACTACACATTATTTATAAAGGGAATAAGGGGGCTAGATATGTTGTACGAGGCTAAGCTATACAGAATATTGTATGGAGAATCATTTATAAGGCTTTCTTTAAGAGGTAGGCTATTACGCATTATAAGGCAAAAGTAGTACATGTATTTGCTCGTAGTTATGTATGTGAAGTGCGATTTTGTTCTGTTTGTATAGTGTTGAAATTTAAATATGTAGGTGTGAGTTTTAGTGTTCCGTGTGCTGTGTTTGTGTGTGTGTTGCAGTTATAAGATACTATTATTATTATTACTCTATATAGTTCTTTAGGTTGTAATATTTTGTGCTTTAAATACATAGGTAGTCATATGACCTTACCTAAGCCCTTAAGTTGCGATTCGCTAGTGATAGGGATTGCATTGGCACCCTCCTGTTTCCGAAGATACACTTTCCCATAGGACGTCCAGCAGTATGCATATTTGTGTGTGACTGCAGCACCTCTAGCCAGGTAGAAGAGCTTCTTTGACTTGGCAGTTAGGAGTTCAGTGACATAAACCGCGTTGCTCAGCTTGTCTAGGCCAATTAAACTAGAGTTCAGTTTCGCATTTTGGTGATCCTGGTTATATTTTCTCAGCGTCACAAGTAAGTCACTTCTTACGATGTTAGAGCAGAGTTCCACTGTAATAGGGCGAGTACCTTTATCATCCAGCTTCCCAGAGCGATAGCAGTCTTTGATGGTGTGGTGGTCATAGGGTACCTTCAAGAATGAGAAGATTTTCTGAGTGGTCTCCACCAGATTAGCTTTAGTTTCCTTAGGATTTGCGGGAATATTCCTAATCTCAATGCCGGAGTTCCTGTTTGATCGTTGCAGTTCTTCGAGTTGGTCTTCAGATGCAGAAACACTCAATACTGATTCACGAAGCTCCTTTTCTAAGCGCTCGATTTTCAGTTTCATGTCTTCATAACTACTGTTAATAAATTCCATCGCTTTAATTATCTCCATATTACTTTTCTGGAATTCTAGGTTTTGTGTTTTTATTTCTGTCATTTCATCCATGATTTTGGCCAGCACAGTATCTTGTTCCGTTTTCCAGCCATATAGCAGGTCCTTTATTTCTTCCTTGAATAGCTGGAATTCAGTTTTCACGCGGCTTTTGTCCAAATCATCCCGGGTACGTTTACTATTAGGAGTACCAGAAACTACGAGGTTTTTTGTTTGTGACATACTTGCGACGTAGCAGCAGTGACGTAACGGCAGCGGTGCGGCGTAGCGGCAATACGGCGTAGCAGGTGATGACGCACACGCGGTAAAGCGGCGCGTAGCAGGGGTTAGCTGATTTCGCCCGGTTCAGACTATGCTTTGATAGACGAATCGGTGTTAGCTCTGACTGCGGCCCGAGAGTCCAGTGGTTCAAATCCCAGCCGCGGCGTTGGTATTTGTGAAGTTTGTATTTGTTGGCGGGCTCTGCAGAACTTCAAACTCCGAGGCTGCAGGTATGGCACATTCAAGCGATATGCTGTCTCACCTGTGACACGCCCAGGAGGAGGAGTTAGTCCGTAACAGCTTCACTTGCGAGACAAGAAATTGAAATTACTGAATTACACCAATAGGAATTTAGTTGACTGATTTAATTAAATAGTGCAAAAAGAATAAGAGCCAGGGTGTAACACGTCCGCTCACAACGATGTTCCAAGAGAAGAGTCCAAATAAATATATGACGAAAATTGAAAAAATCACATCCCCGTAGAGTTTCTTGGTGATATCTTCTCTGACGGGCGTATTTCCGAAGCACTGGTGAGACTATTTCCTGTGCGAGATTCGGCCATAAATCACCACTTGAAAGGGAAATTCCCTTTTTTAAACTCAAACCATAATCAGTTATATACTCATTACTTTAGTTGACCATATTTGATTTATTTTTTAAGACTTAAGTAAGTGTTTGACTTGTAAACGTGCATTATTTTGCCTACTTGCAATGAGTGATTTGAGTTTTGAGTTATAAGCGACACTAAGTTGTACTTACAGAATCATTCCTCATCATGAAAAGCCTCACGTCGTCTCCGCTGGACGTTCCAAACACGCATTGCACGAACACGCCCGTCTTGGGATCCAACACACGGCTCTTCTTCAACAGGGGCTGAGAACTGTGCGGCGTGAATACTATTACTGAAACAAACGCATTTCAATCTAAGACTAACATTCAGTCATAGAAGCTCACTGTGTAAAGGTTGGTCACCCCGACATCCTTAATTTAAAAATTAAAATTTAATTACATCCTTAGCTTTCTTTTAGAGGTGTGGGATTCAGAAGTTAAATAAAAAACCGGTCAAGTGGTACCGTACAATGGTAGGGATGGTGTGGAGAGAATAGTTTGGATTTTACATAACAAAATGTAGTTTACAAAGTTATTGGTGCGGGTACTTTCATATTCCATTTACATTTATAAGTTTGTAACCAGGTGCATTTATAAGTTTGTATGTGGTTTACAGATAAATAAAAAACCGTGGCAATTCTGGGTAGGTTTTCCTGTAATTTTTGGCTGAAGTTCTATATTCCGCATTTTTTTCATAATTTAAGACTCATTAGTTTCGGAGGCAAGGAGGGGAATGGTAATTTTTTGCACTTTTTTGACCTACTTGTATTCACAGACGCACGCTTTTTTTTTCACGATCCCTTTTCATCAATACCCTGCATGACTCATTAGTGTTTTTTTTTTCGTTTTGTCATTTTACGGCCTTCATAAAGTGGAGGCGGTTCAAAAAGTTTTTTCATATTAGACTTGAATTATGTTGCGGTTATCAGGATAAGTATTTTTCAGAAGATTTCAAGACTCTATCTCTTATAGTTACTGAGAAAAGTGCCTGTGACAGACAGACGGACGGACGGACGGACGGACACGCGAGTGATCCTTTAAGGGTTCCATTTTTACTTTTTGAGGTACGGAGCCCTAAAAAGGCTCTCACCGATCCATAGAGGACTTCAAGCAACATTCCTTATTATTTTTTAAAACGACAAAATAAATAACAAGTTCATAAATTCAAATAGTAAATAGCGATTATTTTTTGTGGACTTTGTGGATTTTGTGTTTGTGCCGGTCGACTATGTTAGTCATATTTTCACGTAATTTTAAGATAAGTTGACGACCGTCACAGATAAGGTATATTTATATTCACCACGCACTATGTCTTATGCACGTCATTAATAACATGTACCAACCTAGTATATAAGCTAGGATTCCCTATAATAAATGAGTCTAGTAGAGTCTCGTATTTGCGCGCATCTCAAGCCTTTTACTTTACTCCCGAAGATGTCGCTCTCCTTATAATTGCCTCTGGCAAAGTGGTGACCCGACTTCTGAACATCAGCAACCTTCGGTAATAGCGGCATGGACCCAGCCGCGAAGAAAACTCCGTGTGCAGCCACCTTAGAAGTGCAAGCAAGAAGCACTTCGTCCAAGATCGCCGAGCCCCGACTTCTGCATACCTATTTCAAACCACGCTGCAGAAATCCATAATCAAGACCCCACCCAAACCAAGACGACATCAAGCAAGCCATGACGGACCAGAAGCCAAAAGATTTCAACTGAAGATTTCCCGCATCGAAATCAAGATACCGCGAGAATAATGAACCGATAGTCAGCCGACTGCTGATTTATCAAAATGGAGCTCGCACCAGCAGAAACGAACGCGTCGGCAAATTCATTCACAGCAAGCAGCTTTTTCAAGTTCAAGACATAGGAAGCCGTTCCAGCCCACAGAAGAGTATTGAAACATCATCGATATACCTAATCCAACGAATATTGAAATCATCCAGGAAGAACATCGAACGAAGAATAATCAAATCACTGAAGAGAGAGAGATATATATATTTATATATAAACGATTGGTGTACAAGATGTGCCCTATGTTGCCAAATCCCAAGGTTTTTAGGCACACAAATTTCATCAATCGACAACTTAATATTCACTCAAGAGTGAAGAGCACGCACGTACATATGACGTACGAGATCATTGACTACCTACAGCCAAGGTTACAGATTTAATGCTGACGCTGATTCAGCACAATCATCCATGTGTAGGTACGGTCGCAATTATAAACAAACAGTGATTACAACTTCAACGACGTGCGATGTAAATTGACTCATCGATTCCTGAAAAACATGGGCGGCTGCAGCATCAGACAACTCTCCTGCGAATCTTTTCCAGTTATAGGTTAGGTTAGTTTACTAACCGCGAAGCCCCATTTTCCTAGTGTTTTTCTGTTTTCGTGTAAGATTTACCTTTAGATTCGTGTAAGATTTACCTTTAGATTAAGTTAAAGTATGCACAATTAAGATCTGGTTTTATGTTTATTAAAATACTACTAGTTATTATTGCAGTTGATAAGTTTGTTATGGTATCTAACTTAGATTTTTTCCATTGTTATAAGTACATTCATTTATTTTTTTCCCTAAAGGGGGGAGTATCTGTGCCGGTCGACTATGTTAGTCATATTTTCACGTAATTTTAAGATAAGTTGACGACCGTCACAGATAAGGTATATTTATATTCCTCTATATATGTATAATTGCCTCTGGCAAAGTGGTGACCCGACTTCTGAACATCAGCAACCTTCGGTAATAGCAGCATGGACCCAGCCGCGAAGAAAACTCCGTGTGCCGCCACCTTAGAAGTGCAAGCAAGAAGCACTTCGTCTAAGATCGCCGAGCCCCGACTTCTGCATACCTATTTCAAACCACGCTGCAGAAATCCATAATCAAGACCCCACCCAAACCAAGACGACATCAAGCAAGCCATGACGGACCAGAAGCCAAAAGATTTCAACTGAAGATTTCCCGCATCGAAATCAAGATACCGCGAGAATAATGAACCGATAGTCAGCCGACTGCTGATTTATCAAAATGGAGCTCGCACCAGCAGAAACGAACGCGTCGGCAAATTCATTCACAGCAAGCAGCTTTTTCAAGTTCAAGACATAGGAAGCCGTTCCAGCCCACAGAAGAGTATTGAAACATCATCGATATACCTAATCCAACGAATATTGAAATCATCCAGGAAGAACATCGAACGAAGAATAATCAAATCACTGAAGAGAGAGAGATATATATATTTATATATAAACGATTGGTGTACAAGATGTGCCCTATGTTGCCAAATCCCAAGGTTTTTAGGCACACAAATTTCATCAATCGACAACTTAATATTCACTCAAGAGTGAAGAGCACGCACGTACATATGACGTACGAGATCATTGACTACCTACAGCCAAGGTTACAGATTTAATGCTGACGCTGATTCAGCACAATCATCCTTGTGTAGGTACGGTGGCAAATATAAACAAACAGTGATTACAACTTCAACGACGTGCGATGTAAATTGACTCATCGATTCCTGAAAAACATGGGCGGCTGCAGCATCAGACAACTCTCCTGCGAATCTTTTCCAGTTATAGGTTAGGTTAGTTTACTAACCGCGAAGCCCCATTTTCCTAGTGTTTTTCTGTTTTCGTGTAAGATTTACCTTTAGATTCGTGTAAGATTTACCTTTAGATTAAGTTAAAGTATGCACAATTAAGATCTGGTTTTATGTTTATTAAAATACTACTAGTTATTATTGCAGTTGATAAGTTTGTTATGGTATCTAACTTAGATTTTTTCCATTGTTATAAGTACATTCATTTATTTTTTTCCCTAAAGGGGGGAGTATCTGTGCCGGTCGACTATGTTAGTCATATTTTCACGTAATTTTAAGATAAGTTGACGACCGTCACAGATAAGGTATATTTATATTCACCACGCACTATGTCTTATGCACGTCATTAATAACATGTACCAACCTAGTATATAAGCTAGGATTCCCTATAATAAATGAGTCTAGTAGAGTCTCGTATTTGCGCGCATCTCAAGCCTTTTACTTTACTCCCGAAGATGTCGCTCTCCTTATAATTGCCTCTGGCAAAGTGTTAACTTGAGCACCCGTAGCATGTTCACCCCGGTGGGTGCAGCGACGAGGGAAAGTGAGAGACAAAGCTATACTCTCGAAATAGCTCGGTCCCTCACTTTCCCGCGTCGCGACACCCCCCCCCCCCCCCCCCCCCCCGGTCAAGTGTGTCAAATAGAATGTGTATATAAAGCTATACCAACTTACTTTCCAAAGATCCGGATATAGACATGTTTTCCAATTCACTCAACATCTTTAAAAGTTACGCAAGAAAAGTAAATTGTTAATATTATTATTGTTGTTATGTTTGGTACGTTAATTATAATTAAGAAGTTTAAAAACAGGTATAAAGATGTATAATATGTCATTTATTATTCCATAGTTTAGGTTAAGTATAAACTGTGTTGCTTCTAGGCAAATGCTTATATATTTGGGTGCACACCAGATATATCTCTAAACTGTACCTTTACTATAATAATGTAATATTAAGTGTGTAACCCTGCTCATGTATCTTTATATATATAAATAAATAAATAAATAAGTGCTACGGGGGCAGGTGACTTTTCTATCGAGCAAAAATAATCAAATTACGTTTATACGTTCACGAAGCTCTACTAACATTCATGATCAACAGGGTGGCATATAGAAACAACTACTTTAACCTCTCAACTCCTATTTTGCGTAACTTGAGACTTACAAAACGGCCTACTGCGTCACCAGACAAACTTATTCAACTACGAGCCCAATTACAAAATACTTCGTCTACGGGGTAAAGGGGTAATTTTTCTTTTACGGGTATAATAACTGATGCTGGAAACTTTACTTTTCGCTTTATGCAGTCTCACTTATCTATTTCTGATGATTTTTTTTCGGTTATCGCCAATAGACACCTCAAATTTCGATAAATCGCTGCATATTAATTGACGCCACAGATCTGATATCAATTTCACGAGCGAATTTAAATCTTTATAGGGTTCCGTACCCAAAGGGTAAAAACGGGAACCTATTATTAAAACTCCGCTGTCCGTCAGTCTGTCTGTCTGTCCGTCTGTCACCAGGCTGTACCTCATGAACCGTGATAGTTAGACAAATGAAATTTTTACAGATGATGTATTTCTGTGGCCGCTACAACAAGAAATACTAAAAAACAGAATAAAATCAATATTTAAAGGGCTCCCATACAACAATTCATTCAATACCACATACACACTTATGAATACACCTGGTTATGTACATGGAGTGTGAAAGTAGCCGCACCAATATGCTATGTAAAATTTTGCTATGTAAAATCCAAACTATTCACTCCACACAATCCCTACCATTGTACGGTGATACGGAACCCTCCGTGCGCGAGTTAGACTAGCACTTAACCGGGATTTTCTTTTGCAGGGCAGTCAGTAAAAAGTTTTCTTTTGCTGTGTAAAAACCATACTCCATTCTCTTGAGGATTCTCTTGCAAGTTCCGACTGAACCATCTTTGTGGATCATGACCCGCCTTTAAACATTTAAATTCCAATATTAAACTCTAATCCTTATTTACGTCCAGTTTCGGACTTTAACTGAGGTTTAACTGAACATAGCCGAACATTTTTGCTTGACTGGGCTAAATCTATGATTGTAGAAGTTTCAAAATGTATTAATATAACCTGACAAAGTTAAGATAAAGTAGAATAAATATACTGTAAGTAAGTAAGTAAGTATCATAACCTATAGAAGATTTGGGTTCGAAAAAACGTGTCTCTCAATATATGACAAGACGAAGTATTCTGCATTTGGGCTCGTACAATGATGACCCCTACCTACACTGAAGCACGTCCTATCATTCTTGGTTCCAAATCTTGGCTAAAGGCTGATGTTGAGAGACAAACTTGGGCGGAGTATTTAAAAACTGTAAATCCTGCTTTTGATTGACAATAACACTGATTTTGCTTTTAAAAGTTAGTGAATTGCACGACAAACTGAGGGCGACTAGAAATACAGGTTTTGTCTGACAAAATTACTGAATCTAGAAATCTGAAAAACATCAAATTGCAAACTTAAATTCAAGTATCATGAAATAAAATACCTATTGTTGTTCTTCCATATTCAACCTCACACGAAGGATCAAGCCCCGCCGATCAAGGACCACAAAACGTCGCCACAAAAACGTAGCGGCCTCCGACCCCTGACCACAAGTGGCGGCGACGAGGCGAAGGGGGCCTGGCTTCGCTCACTCTTTATCCTTCACCTACCCTGACCAACCACTACGCCCAGTCTTTGCCCCAATAAGAGTTGGCTAAACCATTCAGTAATTCAGGTAACTCCGCGGTTCATGGCCATTCGCTCAATTAGTTTTGTTCGCTCGTTTTATTATTCCAGATTTGCTCACGCGTTTATCTTAGCCGTTAATTCAAAACTTATTTTTTCGTGGAAGGGGCCAGTCCAGCCCACTGCTTTGGAGATATTAATTGCAGATCCTTACCATCATTATTAGTCGTTACTACCGCCATTCTGTTCGAGAATGGATCGGCAGTGAGACAGGACGGCGCGATGTGGACCAGCCACTTTATGGTGAGTGACAACAGGCTCCATACAGCCAGACACTGCCTTGTGGTACACACCACCTGAAAACAAACATGAATTTACCATTCAAATCGGTTCAGTAGTTCTTATCCTGGTGATAATCTTAGACGAAGGTAACTGCCTAGTTAACCTCGCTCTGATGAAGTCATAGCGTCCGCCACTGTCCCTGCTGATGCGTCGAGGGCGAGAGCAAGTGAGAGAAGGATCGGAAGGAAGGGCAATCGCATTAGTTAATTGGTTATTAAATGGGTAATCATAGTTACATTGATAAAATATGCTGCAAATACAACTTACATAGTGAGCCGCGTCGCCATTCCCGAACTGCACTTGCAGTCCCTTCGGCCGCAGCGCCTGATGCGACAGTGTGGTCCGTAAGTTGCACAAGTGCGTGTCCCACATCGTCAGCTTACACCCGAACCACGCGGCTATCAGTGAGCCGTCCTGCGATATCGCCACACCACCCATATCGAACTCATCACTTCTATTCCAACCAGGATTGACCGTCTTATAATCCGCCTTTAGAGCCCTGTTGTTCAGAACGCATTCCAACAAATCTGTCTCGGTCTTCTTATATTCCGACTTCACCATATAATCACGGGGCGACACCTGCCTGTCCATGTTTCGGATGTCCATCTGCTCGACGTCTCTGATTTTCGGCTGGTTTAGAATATCATGCGAGAACGACTGCGCCACACCTGACGAATAGTAGCAAGCGGTCATGCAACTCCAGGATATGATAGTCTTCTCCAGTTGCGTGACCTCCCGTCTCCATATACGGAACTTCTGGTCGACGCCGGCGGTTATGCAGAAGTCTCCTGTGTTGTTTAGCGCTATGGAGACAACTTGGGATCCGCCGTGGGACAGGTTGACGCAGGTGTTTAGCTTGAAGGGCGAGGTTCCCGTGTCTTGAAGCATCCAGAACTTGAGGCGTTCCTCCGGGTAGGTGGTGCCGTCGTTTCTGTACTCGGAGGTGACAAGCCACACGCCGTCGGCGCTGACTGCCGCGCAAGTCACTTCCATCTCGAGAGGAATCATGTTGGACCGCGAGTTGGGAATGCTGTTCATGTTCGTTATATCGATCTGTAGACATGGAATATCGTTTAGTGAGGAACGGCAATCAATAAATCTAAAACACTGCAAATATTAACTTCTTCGATTCGTAATTATTTCGCTACCCGCGCAATTGATTCTAGATGGTAAATAATCAAAATCAAAATTTCATTATTAGTGTAGATATTTACATATACTTGGTAAACATCATATTTTTGCCTCTTATATATATATTGGATCATGTATGTACAAGTAACATAATAAATACCTGTTCACTATGGGAGAAGGGGGAAGAAACTCCCACAGATTGATTGTTAGATCTTTTTTTAAATTGGTTTTGTTAAAGTAATACGAATATTACAATATTAATTATTATAAATATGCAGGAATAATTAATAACAAAATTATTAACAGCGAGTTCTGTGTTGAGCTGCATTACCCAGTCATGCATTCTTGTCACTTATATATTCTTGAACATTGTAATATCCATTGTTAGACAATTTTATACATGGTTTTTAAATTGCTCAAAAGGCAATTTCAAAATCTCCAGAGGCATCTTGTTGTAGAAGAGCATGTACTGCCCCTTGAAAGAATTGCTAACCTTCGCGAGTCTAATCCGGGGCTTAACTAGTCTGTGATTATATCTTAGGTTAACATTACAACCATCGCTAAATTTGAAAAATGTTGTAAGGTACTTGCATACCTAGAATAAAATATAAGTTAAACATTTGTAGAGGAAATATAATGAGTTCAACGAAAGACCGCATTTAACGAAATAAATACAGACCAATGATGCTTAAATAATATCTTTTCATCATCATAATCATAATAATGTCTCATACAATAATAAATCATTTATGCTGATTTTATTAATTATGCGTTATTAATTGGTAAGGTTCGGTTAGACTTTTTTAAATTTCCATTAAATACTACCTATTCTAGACATCGAAGGGTCCTAAAGGGTTCCTGAAGGGGTCCGTGTCCGCATCTGCAGACTATCCAAATGTAATCCAAAGTGGCCAGCGGGACAACTCACATTATAAAGAACTTTGTTGCTGGTAGTAGAACATATCTGCAAATGACCGGTCCTGCCGCCCAGCAACAGGGCTCCGAGCGGCCGGTGACATACCAGGGAGGTGCCCAGCGCCCGTGCCGCCGCCGACAGGCCGCCACACTCAAGGATCGTGGAGGTGACTGTCATCTGCGCTGTTGCTATTATTATAGCTGAGAACAAAAGAAATTGTGTCATTAGCCATACCCATTCAAAGGCACTCAAGTGCCATAGGGGCATGATACCGGTTATACATAAAAAATCGGGACGGGGCGCGGAGTGATGATTCACTTTGATTTGCAGGATAATTAAATGAGTTATACAGATAAAATTAAATCAAAATATCATCGCCTTTTCATATCACCCGCCAATGTTAATTAACTAACATTGCCACGTCATCGTGGTCAGCCCATGCGTCGATATTATCGTCACCATAACTGAGACCAAATCCCATTCCACACGGACTATTTGAATTAATGAATTATTTGCTATATTGGCGCACCTCAACAACATATTAGTATAAATTTACGAGTACTCACAGTTATTAGAGAGTGAAGCCACAATATGTGAGCTGTTTGTAGCTATATGCTTCACCAAGCCCGGCAGACGGGGTATTACTGTCTTTTCATTGACTTTGTTTGCTAAGTTTCCCACCGTCCACTTAACTAGGACTTTCTCCATACCACCAGTTAGAAGGTAGCTTCCTGGAAAATGCAATGTTTAATATACAATTCTGTAGGCATCTTCATAGATCAAGATTTATTTTGGAGTCAGAATATAAATCCTACACAATAGTTTTTTTTTTAATTTGTATGAAATAAGATGTTAGTTTGTCTCCATAAAACAATACGATTTAAAAAAGGTTTTTAGCATTTAAGTAAGTATACGTTTTAAATAACAGATTTTTGTATTTGATGTAGATTTTGAAATCTAAATAGGTATTACTATTCTGTAAGCATTTTAAAGTGGAATCGCCCTTACTGCCAACGCAAAGTGTGGTCAGTGTTGAGCGCTGTTGTGATGGACCCACACACGCTAGTTTTACAACCAAACAAGTGGCTTTTATTGTAAACAACAAGACACGTGGAAAATCACCTGGTCATGACAGACTTAGTATTGAACACTTGCAGCAACATATATTTGGACTTTCCACAGAAAGTGCGATCCTGGCTCTCAAGCATACTGTTAGGTACTATAAGGAAAGGAACACTAATGTATACGCATGTTTTACGGAATGTATACGGAAGGCGTTCGAATTGGTTTATTGTGATATCCTGTGGGATAAGTGTCGGTAAGCAAACCTACTAAGGGAAACTATAAATATACTTAAATATTGGTATAGCCATCAGACGAGCAGTCAGGTGGGGAAGTGCTTACTCTAAAAAGTACAAGTTGGAATGCGGAGTGAGACAGGAGGACTCACGTCTCCAAAGCTTTTCAACTTGTATATTAATAACCTCATAAGCTATGCCGATGACATGGCGCTGCTGAGTCCATCAGTGAGAGGATTAAGACATCTGTTAAGTACATGTCAATCATATGCTGAGATCCACGGCTTACGATACAATGTTAAAAGACGGAAGTAATAGTATTTAAGAAGGGAAATAAGTCCCCTATTAATGTGGCTCCTATAAAATTGTACGGTCAGGAGTTATCACATGTTACAATTTTTTAAATATCTGGGGCACATTGTAACCAATGACATGAGAGATGACCTGGACATTGAACGGGATCGGAGGGCATTGGCGGTGAGGATGAAACTGCTGGCGCGCACGTTTGCTCGTTGTACAGAGCAAGTAAAAATTTCCTTGTTTAAGGCTTACTGCCAATGCTTTTACACGAGTAGCCTGTGGGTCAGCTATACTCAAAAGTCCTTAAGCGCCCTTCGAGTCCATTATAATAACGGATTTAGGATGCTTATGGGGCTGCCGCGATTTTGTAGTGCGTCAGGCATGTTTGCAGAAGCCCGCACGGACGGGCTTCGTGCAATAATAAGGAAACGGATGGCCTCGCTAATGCACGGAATACGCAGCAGCACCAACGGTATCCTAACTGTTATAGCAGAAAGGGTCGATGGACCTATTCTGAAACACTTGGTAAAGGTGGTAAAGGTGGCCACTGGTACCTAGCTCTTATAATAAGTTATTTCTTTTGTATTATATTTCTAAGATCTGACTAATATTATAAATGTGAAAGTGGCGATTTTAGGATGTTTGGATGTTTAGATGTTTGTGTGTTTGTGCCTCAATCACGCTAAAACGGCGTAACGGATTTAAATGAAATTTAGCACAGAGGTAGTTTATGAGCTAGATTAACATATAGGATACTTTTTATCCGACTGCACTAGAAGGAGCGTAACGTTATCTCGGTTAATGATAATTCCTATGAACATGCAGATGAAGTTGCGGGGATCAGCTAGTAGATTAATAAATTCATGTTACTAACAAAACTATGGAACTCTGTTTTCTGAAAATAAATATGTTTATTTGTTTATAAATATATTTTTGAATGACGGATTTGAGTTTTTAATTTTTTCTACATGCAATTAGTCTTCCGACAAAACATAATTTTCTACAAATACGACTTAAAGCTTTTTCATCTGACGGTACAAAAGAGCATAAAGTGTCGTTTCGGAGCCGTGGTCCGAAGCTCCGACCTCCGAAACGTCGGCAACTCAATTGCTCACATCTATAGGAAATAATAATTATGGGTCTCATCCTAAAAATAAAGTAACTAAATATTTATTTCTATTTTAGAGGCTGAAAATTATAGGAAAATAAAAACGAAAATTATAATGACCTTTGTGGTGTCGCGGTCGAGAGGTCGCTGTGCATGCCAAGCGAGAGATCGCAGGTCGAATCCCGGCTGGGGCAGAATAAATAAATATTCCCAGGTCTTGGATGTTTACATGTTTGTGACATTGCTGTTCTCACAACATGGGGTATCTTAGTGTCTCACACTAAGATACCACCAGGAGCAATTTATTTACCTATTTGTAAATGTAGTGATATGTTTGTCTTATTTATTCTTAAAGTATTAATTCCTTAGAATATAATAAAACAAATAAGATTCAAGATACCAACCTTGTCTGGGAAAACAGGAAGCCAGCGGAGGCAAGTAGTGCCAGTGCAGCACTTCCCTACCCAGGTTGGCGTAGTGGAACAAGTAGCCACGGTAGATGGTCACCCGGCCAAGGGCGTCGGTAATAGCGACTGCACTCTCAGTGGGGTGGGCAGCTACGGTGACGATTCGGAGCTGGGTGCTGTTGTTGATCCTCAAATAGAAATAAGTTGTTGATGATTATATTTATGTAATCACTACAATGTGAAAAAAATCATAAGAATTTCATTAGGTATATATAGCACACAATTTAATTGAAATACAGACATCTGAAACTTAAATGTTGCAATGAATCTAATCATTGTGATGTTAATTAGTCTGATTAAAGAAAATATATGTTTTGAAAATTTCTTGAAACTTACTTGGTGTGCAGATGAGGCTGAACTAAGTTTTGTATGTATAATGATTTAGTTCCATTGCCTATAGCAGCATATCTGTCTCCCTGACAAAATCCGAGGGATACACTCAGAATGCCCCTATAAACAATTTCAGTGCTCTTGTACTCATAATTCACATCACCAGTTTTCATTGAAAATGAGGCCAAATATATCTTTAGATTGTTTGGGTAGTTAGCTGTTACAAAACATTCATAAGAATCAATGAGGTCAAATGATAGTATTTTGGTGTCCTTTGGAAGTTTCAGGTCCTGGAAAGAAAGTTAACATATTACATTTCACAATAAAATAGACTGCAGTAAGAAGAGACTGCGGTAAGAAAATACTGCAGAATACATTATAAACAGATACCATGTTACTACAAAAAAAAAAACATAGTTTAAACTCAAAACACACTTCATATCCATTTTGTCTTTATACAAGTGTTGAACATGAGTTTATTTGTTTGTAATAAGATCAGAATCTCTTACCAAGAATCATTGTAACCACTCTGGTGTGTAAATGGGCTAGCCTTTAGAAAGCCGGCCGTTTCAGATGTTTTTGATGATGTTTTGTATGCTTTATTAGTGTATTTATAGATAATCTCCGTCGGAAATAATAAGTTTTCGAGTTATATCTTTTTAAATCGCCATTGCTAGCGACCGTGGGGATGTGGCAGTATTGGGTCGGGAAACAACGAATTTGCCGTTTTTTCTAACGTTAGATGTCTTTCAAAGTTCATTGTCCTCGTTGCCATTGACCTTGACCTTGAACTTGACCATTCGTGTATATTTCGCAGAAAAATCACAGTATTGCCATTTTTTTAAGCTCGATGTAGTTCAAAGTTCATTGACCTTAACTTACGACAGTTCACACATTTTATTATCATCTATAAATCCACTAATTAAGCATAGAAAAAATCAGCAAAAGCAACTGAACTCTGACCTAAGAATTAAAAAAAAAAAACCTTTAACAATTAGGTCAAACCTAACAACAAATTCATGATATCTCAATGTGAACCATACAAAAACATAATTTATGTAATACATACAATCTCTCTAAGAACAGCTCCATTCTCCCAAGTCCACACCGTAAGTCGGCCGGTGTCTGAGCACCCATACAGATTGTATCCATCATTCTCTGGGAAGTGAATCGCGATCAACTCATTTACGGGCTCCTCAGTTTCTATCACCCTTGCACAATCCGCAGTCCGGATATTATAAACACGGACGACATTTTCAACAACAACAAGAACAGACCTGTAAAGGTAATAGATTGTTTTAGATGATATAATACTTCTGCAGAGTTAACAAGTCTGGAAAAATGCACGTGAAAACTTACTCTCCGTCTGGAGAAATTATGGGCTTTCGGTCAATGATACTCCTTCCAGCTTTTCTGGTGAGGTTGTACTCCGGAGCCAGAAGCCTGCTGGTAGTCTCAGTTCTCACTACCATTTTATTTCGATTACTTTCCGCGCATAACAACAATTTCAACAAAACACATGAGAATAACCTCAAACTCAAAACAAATGATTGACAGTTTTTTTCTTCTGATTTTACGTTATATTTTTTCAATCTGTTGTACGGCCCTGGTACTATGTTTTTTTTTTACGGCTATGGATACAATTAATGAATGACAGCTTATAGAATTATTGTAATAGTGCCTATTATTTTGTGATCGATCGATCGGCGGCGTAACGATTGATGCGATTTTCTCTAACGGTAAGTTTTGATATTGGCAATACCGCTTTTTTTAAGTAATACATTTTTTTTATAAGAGTTTATGGCTTGGTAAGTAATATAATTATGTCAGCAGCGTTGCCAGATCGTCCTACAATGGACGATTTGCGTCCTTCTGAAAGTGGAACCGTCCCATTTTCGTCCCATTGACAAAACTGTCCTTTTTGAGACGTTTACATCAAATGCATCAGTTTTTGAATGCACCCACTAAATTCACATTTTTTGTCTAAAAGCATTTTTATTAATGTGCAGAATAAAAGAAATGAATGTTCAGTTTGTGCAAACATGATCTTGGAAGTTGGTTGGTTGACTGAGTGACGTGAAGTAAGTAACAAACAAATCACAACCAATCAACGCGCAACGCAAACAAATGCAACAAAACCAAGTTGTTTGGTTAGTATATTAATTATTTTATTTTTATATTAAAATAAGATAGATACCTTTATCCATTAATTATGATAGTCGTCGCTTTTCAGATTTCCGATTCAGAATTGCAATATTTTTGATTAAATAATTCGCATGAACTAAACTTACCTAATCCAGCTTGCAATAATGAATAAAAAAGGGTGCTATTTAGTGTTTTTATATATTTTATTTCAACTATAGAATGAGAAATATTTGTTAATAAATTTTGATAATCTTCGATTGATTGTATAATACGAATGTGGGCTGATTGATCATGATTTGTATAAGCATGAACTAACCTAATCCTACCTAGCATAACTAAAACATAGTACTTAATAACTAAAACAGGTATCTCCTATTAAATAATTGATTATAATTTTATTTACTGAAAGAAAATAGAAATCGTCCTTTTCTTGTGAAAACCGGCCCTTTTCAGATTTCCGTTCGCCCATATCCGGTGTAGGACCTGGCAGCACTGAATGTCAGTCAGCAGCTGTCATCTGTCAATCAATCTGTCATCCATCATCGCTGGTCAGTGGAACCTGTGGATCCATGCGTGTTTTTACATTTTTGTTGATTCTTTGATTTTTTGCGATATCTGACTGCATGTGGAGTAAACATGGCCTTAGATCCAGTAGAGGCACAGTTGCAAGTTAAATTCATCACCAAACAACAGCAGTATGTGTTGATTTTAGCCTTTGAAATTGCCGGCACGCGACTTTAATATCATGTTTACATCTCCTTTTTACTAACATCGTGGTCATGCCTTCACAGATATGCAGTCCCTGACACTCCCTACGCAATCCAGAGCAATGTGCAACCAGCTGAACTAAATACTTTGGTTAATGCTGTGTTGAACGAGACCAGATCTTCAGTTGGGAAGGCAGTGGAATTCGACTTCCTAGTATGTGGGGAGTTGCTGTGCTCGCCCCTCGCGGAGCATCTCGTTGAGAAGGGAGCCTCCACGGAGGAGACATTGGAAATAGAATACCTGGAAAGATTCCCAGCACCAAAGCCGCAGGATTGTTTGATGCATGATGACTGGGTGTCTGCTGTACAGGCTTCTGGAAACTGGTAAGACATATTTTTGACTCTAAAAACATTTGTGGAGTTCCCCTGGTTGGAGTGTGGGGGAGCCAAGGAAAAAAACTTAGTTTTTTTTTGCTTTTAGAAAAAAAAAGCGCTGCTTCCGCCCCCTTATTGACACTCTGACCTATCCCCTCTTATGGACAATGGGTGGTGCAACTGGCTATGTGTGAAATCTAACTTATTACCAGTGATACACGCTCCGCGTTTAGTAGCTGTGAGTGGTTTGAGGCGAGGGAAAACCGAATGCCGTGTCTTGGCGGCGCTCACAATTTTTTACACACTTTAATTTCTTCTATTTCTTATGCTAGACATATTTTCGCAATCCATATTTTTCATATCATATGTTTTACCTGTATAATAATTTTCCAGGTGCTTATTTCCTTATACATTTCATGCTTGATTTAACATACATCCATACACATCCATTTTGCTTGACAGAGGCCTAGCCCATCGTCGCAACTAAGGAGATATGAAGAATTCCATCACCATTACAGTGATGTCTTATAGTACACTATGTGGACGTTATAACATCACCGTAAGAACATCCACATAGTGTACTATAAGACTAACATGACTACAATAGCAATTAAATAAATTGAGTAGGGTGGCTGACGATTTGACACCATAATGCGTAACTTGTTGTATTTTCTGTCTTGTGTCATACATATCTCCTTAGCTGCGGCAATTAGCTAACCTCCTATCACGCAAAAAGTAGTAGTGAACACTGGCTAAATGGAGGCACATCTGTGCCTCTGCCACCCCGTATGGGAAAAGGCGTGACGTGTATGGATGTAAGTTAACTTATCAAGCATAAATTGTTTGAGGAAATAAGCACCTGGAAAATTATTATATCGGTAAAACATATGTGTATGAAATATACGGATTGAGAAAATAAATGCAAAGGAAAATATATGTCTGGCAAAAAGAAACAGAAAAAATTAAAGTGTGTAGAAAATTATACTATAATTTATATATATATATATTATAGTATAAAAAACGTATAAAAAAAAAAGTAGCAAAAAACGAGAATGAAAAAAATTTCAAGGGAAATATTTTAATAAAGAGATTTTTCCAGGGTTTCCCCAATCAACCAATTTAGTTTGGTGATGTTCTGAACGCCGTAGAGCATAATTGGTGGGGGTCTTCGGATTTTCTCTTCAGCAGCTCCGCTACCGCTTTGTCTATCTATGGTTCTCTGTGCTAACACATTCACTACTAGTATAATATTGCACCGTATGTATGACACACATTAATTGCACACACTGTATTGACTCACACTGCCTAAATATGGTTCGGCAGAATATCAGTGTTACAGGTTCCCTGTAGCGTATGCTGTGCCGCACCTTTTCACTATTATGTTACACGCCGCATAGAATTTTTTATGACACCTACATACATTTCTTTATTTTTGTAATTTTTCTGATTTTCGTATTGCTTTGTTTATCTATTTGTTGTGGAATTTGACCATTGAATAAACTTTTTCTATTCTATTCTATTATTTTGCCAAGAACCCTGGGTTAACTCTTCCGGTAATAAAATAAACATTTACATACAGGCACATACATTTCTTCTGGCCCCACACTAGGATACCCTGTGTCAATGGAACCAGAAACAGCCACGTCACTCACATATAAACATCCAAGACCTGTGGTTTCTTTGCTCTTTATCCCGTGCCGGGGATCGAAGCCGGTGTCTCTCGATGGTAGGCAGAGCCTTGTTGGTTTTGTTTATCAACATTTCTAATCCATCCATATTTATTCATCTTGTGAACATTTCAGGATTCTCACAGGCTGCTATGATAACAGCATCCACATATGGAGCAGCAAGGGTCAACACAAACTGGCCATTCCCGGCCACACATCACCAGTGAAGGCCGTCTCATGGGTAGCAGTCAACGATGAACAAGCTACATTTGTAAGGTAAGATTAGTAAGAAGATAAACTTTGAAAGAAAACTCTACTCATATCATTGTCAATTAAAATAATATAAATAAGCTGAGCTGATGGCCTCCTCCACTTCACAGTTTATTTTTTACCATTATCTCATTTATTTATTTATTTATTTATTTATCTAAAACTTACATCTACATTACAGGTTAGACCTAATACATAGTGCAGCTTATTCAAATGATTATTCAATTAACCTAAAAATATTTACCAACTATACAACTAAGCATTATCCTTTATTATTTAATCAATCATCTCATAACTAATTGTCTGCAAAGCAGTCTTTGTGAAGCCACTCGAAGT
Source organism: Argyresthia goedartella (assembly GCA_949825045.1). NCBI lineage: Eukaryota > Metazoa > Arthropoda > Insecta > Lepidoptera > Argyresthiidae > Argyresthia > Argyresthia goedartella. Next base: position 23,183,240 of record OX463812.1, on the reverse strand, counting down.
GCAACAAAACAAATCCATCTGGTTGGCAATCAAGTCAAGGTATTTGAGCGCTCGCGACATCGGGGACTTGCTGAGCAGCGCAGTGCGCGCGCGCGTCACACAAAGTAGCTCAGGCCGGCGGCGCTGCCACACGTACAGGTCGGGGACACGTATGCGCAGCAACTCCAGCACCGTCCCATTCTCGATTTTACCTACCAGCACTTTAAATAAGTAAAGAACCAGTGCAAATTCTCTCAGCTCATTATACCCTACCATTCCTAAAACGAATAAGGAAGGATACATGAGAGGATAGTATGGATACACCCCATACAGTCTATGGGGTGTATCCATAGTGATTCTCTCCAGCATAAGCTTTTACTTAATTTTGTGAGGGGCCCAAATGAATGCATTCGACTTAAGGTGACTTCGTACCAAGGCGTTATACAGGACGCCTTGGTACGAAGTCACCTAGGAATTTAAATGATATTAAAACGGTTGTAGTTTTAATATCATTTAAATTCCTAGCCGTCCGGAGTATGAACCCCAAGTAAGCAAATAGATAGCGTGTGTAAGCCCGAAAACATATATCACTTTTTAACCATACCATATAACTATACATATAACTCATACCATTCATAATCTCTTCAAACACAGAAATCTCATAACATAAAATATCCTTCCAGTGGCTCACATGACCAGTCTGCCATGCTCTGGGTGTGGAATGTGGCCAACAACTCCGTCGACTGTGTGGTCACATGCCGGGGCCACGAGAAGGGTGTGGAATGTGTTGCTGTATCAGCTGACGCAGCCCGATTCGCTACAGGGGGTTGGGACAATACCGTCTGCCTTTGGAGTGCCAGTAAGTTCAATTCAATCTCTTACTTATTAGACCACTGTAAACGATTTTATTTTAAAGGGTTATCTTTCAAGAACCTGGATGTTTTTGTATTTATTTGACGATAAGCACTACCCAGAAGGAACATGCATGCAGGTGGGACAAGTATTTCTTGTGGATGTGAGCAACTTTTCTCTCGTCTGTAAGTTGGCTAGATCAATTTGTGTAAATAGTGTCAAAGGTTATTATTATTATTATTGTTATTATTATAAAGGCCCAAACTGCCAACTCAATGTTTGACTGTCACTAAAAGTCATGCTGACTGTCAATTAAAGTTAATTTGCCACAAAGATAACTTGGCACCTGCGAGGAATGCGTTTCTCCTCACTGTCTCACTTGCTCTCGCCCACGACGCGTCAGTAGGACGCAAACGGACTAGAAGCATCAATAAAGAACATCAACTACGAATTATAGGCTTATGCGAGATGAGAAGACCAGGTGATAAAACCGAAGAACGTATTTTAGGAGGCCTATGTCACAAGACACACCGGGAAGAGAAACATAACCATGCAGAATTTTTCATTGGTTTTGGACTGTATTACCGAGCCATTAGGTTGTAAATTTACGTATCCCGAATTACGTATAAAAGATTAATAACAATGATAATTGTAACCAAAACTGTGGTCTCGGAAAGAATAGTGTCTAACAGGGTGTCCCAAAATTCAACGATAAGCCGAAACGGGACGAAAAAACTTACCAAGATCCCTAGAAATTAGAGGCATTAATTTCTAAAAAAAATTTAAAAATAGCACTTTTTTCCGAACTAAGAACTCGATATTTTTGAAATTTCTCTTATTTGACAAGGCCTCCTTTAAAAAAAAGTACCAGAGCACTTCAGCAAGTGATATCAAAAGTTGGCGCCTTTAATCAGGATTCCAAAATAGTACACCACTTAATTGGTTTAATACTAAAAAAAATTTAGAAAAAAAAATAAAAACCTGGAGGAACCAGATTTTACGCGAATTTAGTTTACTTGGTTAAAATGTTTTTGATCCGCGCAAGCTTTTTGGAGATCTTTAATTTAACGCCAGAATGATGAAAGAGATGGATGGTGAGATATTTGCCAAGAGTGAGTGGGACAGATAGTATAGATACCATAGTAACAATATTTGAATGGGCAAAAACAAAACATATCAACCACAGTAACCGAAAAATGGTTACAGTATGGAGAAATTTCGTGTATTTTTTAAATGCCTCTAATTTCTAGGGATGGTATGGATTTTTTATATTTTTCTAATGACGCCCACCATCTATCCTATCGTCCCGTTTCAGCTTATCTTTGAATTTTGGGACAACCTGTATAATGGAGGGCATTAAAACTCAAGGGTGGGTTCGTGAAACGAGCCAAATAATATCACTCGAGAGTTTTAATGCCTAATTATGTACAGCTACACACACTAGTTTATCTACACACGTTTATCATAAGCTCTCTTTGATGTGTTCAGGAGCCGCATGTTCGACCGGCATTATGGCATTGATCTTTATATTATCTTATGGCTCTGCACTTGTTTAGCTTGTTCAGTAGTACCAACTTCACAGACAAATTAGGGGCGGCACGCAGGCGGGCGTCGGCGTCTTTCGTCCGAAATTTGAATGTTAGAAAAGAGTTTTTACCAAGTAGTTTTCATTATGCTGGTTCCGTGCGGTTTTTGGACGCAGTAAAGAGGGTTTGTGATGCGTGTGTAGATAAAGGCATTATTATTATCTATTTATATGTCACAGTAAGATTGTCGAAACCTTTAGTTTATAATCTAACGTTTTTTCTCTAATTAGTTTACAAACTATCGATAAATTGTTAACTGTACTTACGATATGCCGCGTTAGTTTATAATGAACCGTTAAATTGTGAACTGGTTTAAACTTGAATAACAATGGAAATATCAGGGCAAACACTGCGGTAGCTTAGGTGAAGACCAGAGGGGGCGAGCGCTGCGAAGCCCGGAATAGTCTTCATGTTAGGTTGACATGTAAGACATATATAAAATTTAAAGAGGGTTTGTGATGCGTGTGTAGATAAAGGCATTATTATCATCTATTTATATGTCACAGTAAGATTGTCGAAACCTTTAGTTTATAATCTAACGTTTTTTCTCTAATTAGTTTACAAACTATCGATAAATTGTTAACTGTACTTACGATATGCCGCGTTAGTTTATAATGAACCGTTAAATTGTGAACCGGGTTTAAACTTGAATAACAATGGAAATATCAGGGCAAACACTGCGGTAGCTTAGGTGAAGACTAGAGGGGGCGAGCGCTGCGAAGCCCGGAATTGTCTTCATGTTAGGTTGACATGTAAGACATATGTAAAATTCAAAGACCTGACTTATTAACTAATTGACTGCCTGATATATCAACGCAAAGTCTAAATCGCTGGTCCTAGAGACAGGGAACTTTGTACAGGGGTTCCATAAATAGCGTAGGGTAGTACTAACAAGGGTTTTGGCGAAATTCATCCCCTAAGAGGGGGAAATGGGGATTGAAGTTTGTATGAAAATCAAAACATAGTTGTCTTAGGAAGCCTTTTTGAATTGAATTGAATTGAATATCAATTTATTGAGTAACAATACACATCACACAAGTTTAGGCCATATAGGCATTATAAGTATCTACAGAGAGAAAATAAAAATAGTAAATTAAATAATCATGGTTGTAAGTACACGGAAAAAAAATATACAAAAATGACCAAATACCCCATGCAGTGTGTAATGCAACAGCGAAAGGGTTCATATTCTGTCGGTACCTTAATATCGTGCGTGGAAATCATATATACCCATATATGATTTCCACGCACGTTAAATAACCTACTTTATTAAATAATATGTAAATATGTAAAGAGAGAAATAAATTAATAAATAAATAAAATAATTGTGTGCTTTGTGTAAGTATAAAGTACATAAATACGATAAACTAAATTATAAAAGTGTCATCCGACTTAAGACGATGACAGGGTGACATTATTTTGCCAACTACACGACTAACGCGAGAGCGCGTCGGGACTGAGTCAAACATTTGTTTTTTGGAGCTGTAAAAAATGATTTTTACACTTAATTTTAAAATGAGCTATAGATTGTATGAAAATCAAAACATTCTTGTCTTAGGAAGCTGAAGTTCCGCAGTTATGTAGTTTAAAGGTATGAGTTGTCAACCAAGCAAGTGATTTTTTAAATATCCCCCGCTAAGGGAGGATGGGTGTTAACTTTGTATGGAGAAAAAAAATACTACTTCACGTTGGAGCTTGTGTGAAAATCAGAAACTACACGACCTATGAATCTCTTAATTTGACAGATACGAAGTTGATGAATGCAGAGGAATATCAAAATTGTGCCCCCCACAAGGTGGAAAGGGGATGGCGGGCGGGCGGTTAGAATTTTATGAAACTCTAAATATTTTTTATATATAATTGCATGTGACGCAGGTATAAAGGAGACGTCTAAATAGAAAGACTTCTTTCTTTATTTAAATGGCTAATGAGGACTTTAGCGACAGGGCCGTATTGAGCGGGGGGAGGGGCCTCTAATATGGACTGATCCATATAAAAATGGACTGGTAATTTTTACTCGTGTGTGCGCGAGTAAAGCCGCGGCTTCTGCTAGTTATTATTATAAAAGTCAAGCTGTCTCTGCCTCTTGTAAGAGAAATAGTTGTTAAAGAACTAACAAAATATGTGTTACAGGTTTGTCAGAAGAGGACAATGTGCCGGCCAAGAAAAAAAGCAAACCAGAACATAGTAATGCTAGGGTAAGTTTAAATTAACATGTTCAGTAGTTGAACCAGATTTAATTTAGCTAACTTAGGATCAGATAGACCTTACCCTCCTACATGGTTCTGATAATAACTGTGGGTTTATCTCAAACCTAATTCCAATGTATCTTTGATCTGACCAAATCACAGTTGTCTTCCGAATCACCTATATTTATCAAACAGAAATCATCGCCATGAAAATGACCACGATTATAATCTGATCCTAATTGTATTGTAAACGCTCCTTTACCTTGCAGGAGCCCCTCTCTACCCTGAAAGGGCACAGAGAGGCTGTCTCCGGGGTGCAATGGATGGACTTTAACACAGTGCTGTCATGCGGCTGGGATCACCTCATTAAGTTGTGGGATTGCGAGCTCGGCGGGATCAAGCAGGAACTTGTTGGTAAGTAAACTATAACTCCACCAAGCCAATTAGAAGCCTGTTAGGCATCTTCCGTCTCATGTCACACATTTGAAACAAAACAAGCTTCAAGGCGTGTGTTTGAGACGGAATTTGCTTGACAGGCGTCTAATAGGTATGATGGAGTAGGGATAAACTACGATAACACACGCAAATGACTCTTATGAAAAATGATGCAAGGTTCATTTCCTATTCCCGTCCCATCCCATTCATTACGCGTCGCGCTGTCTAGCAGTACGCTTGTGATACTTGTTATTATACTACACACTAAATAATATTACAGTACCCACATAAGTTTGAAAGTAAATTGATTGTTTCGATGGTTCTCAAAAAGTGCTCTACTTGCAACAAAAACATCACAAAAAAAGCCCCCGGTATAGTATGCAGGAGATGTGAGAAGTGTGTGCATGCAACCGCCGAATGCGCCAATATCTCGAAGAAGCAGATCACTGACCTGACTCCTCGCGCTACCCACTCCACCCAAGGCCACTGCCTTGAGTGGAGCTGCGAGGAGTGCTTAGGAGGTATGTCGAAGACGAATTGGAGATTGATTCTGATGATTCTAAAAATCCATCGCCATCGACGTCAAGAAATTGCTGAACGACATTACCTTTGAAGAAAACCATTAAATAAGAATTGGAGAGCTTCCAAACCTTTCTCGAATTCATTAGTGACCAGGTGACCGGCATTGAAAATACCCTCAAAAACCAGAATTAAAAAATCAATGAACCAATACAAAAACCTGGAACTAAGGATTAGCACAATGGAGCAGCGCGTTCGAACAGAAACAGCTATCAACATCGCTGGAAATAGCCGGCATACCGAAAACGGCCGATAAGGAAGACGTTACCTACTGTTAAAGGCAGTGGCGTCGAAGCTGGACATGGACGCTGATGATATTATGGTTGCCCGTCGCACAGCAGCACGTAATGAGAAACCGTGAAGCATCCTTGTCGAAATGCGTTCAAGAGTTAGCCGCGACCAGTGGGTGAAGTCTGGCAGAGACGAGGAGCTGACGGTAGGGGATATTGTCAGTTCGTCCACCCTAAAAGGCCCAAAAACAGAACGTGTCTACGTCAGGGAAGCCCTATATCACTACATTAAGACGCTGCTATACCAAGCCGGCTCAAGATTAAGGCCCGCCTCCCAGTATGTATGGTGCAAAGAGGGAAAGATTGGGATACCAAAGCTATCCCAATCTTCTCGGTGAAAGACATTGATGTGTTGCTCCAAAAATAAGTCATCTAATTTCTCAATGAACCACCTATCCTAAGTTTCTATCTTTAAAATTCAACGTTTCATCAATAGGAAATGCTAATATAACTGAATCATCTAATTTTTCTAAAATAAATTACTTTGTCCAAAACTTACCTCTCAAAATCATTCGTATATCATGTCTTCATGTAAACAAAAGATCAATCTTGAAATTTTTTGTTAAGTATATTCAAATAATAGATGGATGTCCTAACATTGTAGATATAATCACAGTTACAGAAGCTAATATTTCTGATAACATTTCTAACCTGTTCTAAATTTCTGGCTATACAATGCATACACATCTACGGAATCATCAGAAAGGTGGTGGCATAAACATGTATATTATCAACAATTTCAAATTCACACCAAAATCTAACATAACCCATACGTTTTAAAATATCACCGGCATCGTTAAATCTCCCACAGACTGTTAAGAACTCGTTTGTTAACAGTTGTTACAACAGTTAACAAACGAGTTGTTGTGTTGTGTTAACAAACAATTGTTAACAAACGAGTTGTTAACAGTCTGTGCAATCTATCGCCCACCACATACCAACAAAATATTTTTTACTAGTGAATTTAAGCGGTTACTTTCCAACTACTCAGAGTCTAACTTCTAGATCTTACCGGGCGATATCAACATCGATCTAAAGCTACACAATACACTCAGAATGCTGTCTGTGTGTGGTTTAACGCGTGTTTACGTGTGGCATTACTGACTACACTCGAATCGAAAAGCGCAAGGATATGATTACTAAACTGCATTGACCATATATTTATTCGCTGTCACATGTTAGATGCGTACACGGCGGCAGTCGATTTTGTGCTGGCCGATCACTGCGTCACAATAGCCATCTTCACTGGCCCACCGCCGCCCGGCATGACTCATGTAGAGACTGCTGCAAAGGCGAAAATCATTCAGTCTGTAAATCGTGATGCTTTACTCGAAAAATTAAGCGATCTGGATTGGCCCACACTTATAATTTGCACACAGCTGATGAGATTTTCGAATATAACAAGAAATCTTTCCAAGTGGCTTTAGAGTCGTCCACAAAACCTAAGAAAATCGCAAAAAACGTGAACTTATTAGATAACGAGAAACCTGGATAAACATAAATATTCTAAATCTCAGCAAAAAAGAGATCGGACTCTGGAGCAAAAATCAACAAATCATGAACTCAGACTACTGTTTAATAAGACACGAAACAGAACTAACAAATTATTTGAATTCTACAGGAACTTACAATACCATAATAAAATTAAAGATAATAATAACAACCTAAAGAATTTCTGGATGATAGTTAATTCGATATGCGGTAGAATATCTAAAAGTATTGACGATGCGATAACGCATGCCTTTAGACCAAAAAACATATCAAAAACTGAAATACCAAATCTATTCGCTGCTGCGTTTGATAAATCCCTCAAAAAGATCCTCCCCTAATGTAAACGTACCCTTCTCGATGAAAATAGTTTCAGCAAAAAAGTAAACGTTAGTATGCGGTTCGAAAAAGCCACCCCAGGAACAATCCACAAAAATATTCGTGGCCTGAAAAGCAAAAAAGCGTCGGGTCAAGATAAAATCGAAATCCTGGACATCAAAGCAATTAGCGATAAAATTGCGGGTTCAATTGTGCATCTTATAAATACCTGCATATACACGGGTAAATATCCAATTGATCTCAAAATAGGTTGCGTGAGACCAATACTTTAAAAAAGCAAACGGGACAACGTTGCAGATTACCGTCCTATCACACTGCTGTAGTCAGTCGACATAATAGTTGAGAGGTTTGTTTGTGAGCAGATACATACTTTTTACCAAACTAATTATTTAAATAAATACTCACCAATTTGGTTTCCAACCAAAAAAAAGTACAACAACATTACTTACTAAATTTACAGATATATAGATATTTAGCGATAAGAAATAGGTTCAAGCTAGTAATCAAATCAAATAATTTATTGCAAGTAGGCAAAATAATGCACTTTAATAAGTCAAACACTTACGTAAGTCAATACATGAAAAAAAAAACAAATATGATCAACTAAACTAATGAGTACTAACATTCCAAATGTCTTTATTACTGTAGATATTTACATATACTTAGCAATCGTAATTTTTTGCCACTTCTCTACATTGGACCACTGTGGGAGAAGAAGGGCGTAGAAACTCCCACAGATTGATTTTTAGATCTCTTTTAAAAATTGGTTGTGCTTAACTAATACAAATATTACAATATCATTTAATAAACGGGAATGAATAATTACAAAATTAGTAACAGCAAGGTCTGTGTAGAGCCAGATTAACCCAATATAGTCCCGTTATTTAACATGGTTTTTAAATTGCTCAAATGGCAATTTCAAGATCTCCAGAGGTATCTTGTTGTAGTAGAAAATGCATTGACCCTTGAGAGAATTGCTAACCTTCGCCAGTCTAAACCGGGGCGCAAGTAGTCTGTGATTATTTCTTAGGTTAATATTACAGCTATCGCTAAGTTTGGAAAATATTGTAAGGTTCTTGCGTACAAACATTATATTTTCGAAAATAAATTGACTAGCTACAGTTAGTATGTCAATTTCTTTAAAAAGCTCTCAGGAGTCTGTGCGTTTTAAATTATAAATTGCTCGAATAGCTCTTTTCTGTAAAATAAAAATAGTTTGAATATCTGCTGCTTTCCCCCACAACAAACCACCAACACCCAAACATACCATAGGACATCACACTATGACGACCTCTGTGGCGAAGCGGTTGTGGCTCTGCCTACCATGCGAGAGGTCCCGGGTTCGATCCCCGGCTGGGGGTTAAGAAAAAAAAAACCCATGTCTTGGATGTTTATATGTGTGTTTCTGGTTCCTACGACACAGGATATCCTAGTGTGGGGCCAGAAGCAATGTATGTGCCTGTATGTAAAAAATTATGTTTATGTTATGTTATGTTTATGAAAGTAACTAAAATATATTAGCCTCGATGTAGCCACATCTGTGTTTTGTCCGATGTTCCTAACAGCGTAAGCCGCAGAATTTAATTTACCAGCTAATTTATCTATGTGGGGTCCCCACTGCAATTTGCTATCAATGGTTATTCCAAGGAACTTCGTGTCATTTACTAATTATAAAGTGCTGCTGTCTAACACCAAACTGGTCTCAACTTGCCTGACATTTGGAAGTGAGAATTTGATACAATTGGTTTTGCCATCATTTAACAATAAATTAACTTTAAATTAATTAAATAAGTTAACTTCTGCCTTCTGAAGTCTATTGCTTAGGTATGATCTTAGTAGATCCAACGCTTTATTTCTAACTCCGTAATGGTTTAATTTAATTAATAGCGTATTATGATCAACACAATCAAACGCCTTCGACAGGTCGCAAAAAATTCCGATAGCATCCTGTGCGGAATAAATATGAGATATAAGGGTAATAGCTGCATCCGTAGTCGATTTACCCCTAGTGAAACAGTATTGTTTGGCATGGAGTTGTTTTGTACGGTTGAAGTGTGAGAGCATTTGATTGAGTATAATCTTTTCAAATATTTTACTTAGTGTTGGAAGAACAGATATTGGTCTGAAATTTGAAGGATCACCCTTATCTCCCGACTTGAACAGTTCAGTTTACTGTGTTTCATGAGTTCTGGGAAAGCCCCATCGTCAACACATTTATTGAATATATAAGCTAAATGTGGGGCTATAACTAGAATTGCTGAACCAATGACTTTGACTGATATACCCCACAAGTCTTCCGTATTTTTTAAGTTAAGTAATTTAAACGTTTTGATAATGGCCTGGGGATATACATGATGAAATTTTAAATATACCTTACTGACGCTAGTGTTATTTTTTAATAAAGTCTCTGCTTCATATGGAGATGAATTTAGACGATCTGTTGTGAGTAAGGGTACATTGGTGAAGAATGTTTCAAAAGCTCGAGCAACATCAGTGCTGGATTTAACAACGTCATCACCTATCTTTAGGCAGAAATCATTGTCCCTTGGTATAACTTTGCCAGTTTCACGGTTTTATTATTTGCCAAACTGTTTTCATTCTATTATTTGAATTTTGATTTTTTCTATTAATTTGTAAAGTTTTTGCAGTTCTACAAAACAACTTGAAAATTTTGGGATATTTTTTAACATAGCATAGTCATGAAATTTTCGATCAAAGTTATAGGTTTTTTGATCATAAAGGTCATACAAGATGACTCTACTTTTACGAATTCCAAACGTTGCCCAGTCATTAAATTTAGATTTACCGTGGTAGCCACTGACTTTCTTTAATTTAAAAACTTTATTGAATTCTGTCTGAATAATGTTGAAGAAGTCTGAGTAGATTTTGTTTGGCTTCTGTTCATTCCGGATTCATTCATTCATTCATTCATTCATTCTGTCAAATCCGGTACCGGCAAATTTATATCTAAGTTTTTCGTATATGTCTCTAGTCTATGGGATGTAATAGGCCTATAAAATGATGGAAAAGTCTTATCCTTGATAGCAATTGGGAATGAAACTGTTTGACCACTGTGATCCGAAGTAAGCAGTTAATTACACTTTTACTTGTGAATGCACAGTCACAAAAAACGTTATCTAAGCAAGTTTGGCTAGTAAGTGTAATTCTAGTCGGCTCTAGAAATATATGACATAAGTTCTAATCGTTGTTTCATTGTTGTTCCTACAAGCAAATCTACATTAACATCGCAACAAATAATTAACTCTTTACATAGTTTAGTGAGGGCTTCTTCCATAATTTTCTCAAATATTTCTAAATTGCCATGGCCTTTTTCATCCCTCGGTGGCCTGTAGACACAAACAATAATATGGCTATCCAACTCAACACTGGATACCTCTATTTGTTTTTCAACAGTAAGTGCAAGAATTCGTTTCACCTTAATATTATTTTTCACTAAGATTAAAGAACCACCTCTGTCAGCAGTCTTTCTATTGTAACAACTGACAATTTTGTAATTACTTATGTTAAAAGAGATCATATTTTCCTTCAACCAGTGTTCTGTAACACAAATAATGTCAATGTCAGAATTTTTTAGAAATAATTCTAATACAAGTTCTTTGTCAGGTAGCCCCTGGATGTTTTGATGGGCAATATTTAACTGGGGCTTACATTTTGACATATTTAGTGGCTCTTGTATGCTAGAGATTTCCTCTAGTGTCTTATGAACTAATTTAAATTACTTGGAACAGATTCCAATGTTGCATGCAAAGTATGATTAACAGGTGAATTCCCAATAGGGGTTCATGTCACATTACTCTTAACATACAAAGATTTAGTATAATTATAGCCCCCCTCACAAATCTCCTGGACGGGTAGCATAACATCTGGACGAGACTGGTACTAAATTAAATGCGTGTCCGTTTCTATGTTATATCTTGTGGGTGTGTTGTCTTTCTAAAAATAGAGAGTCGAGTGGACGTAAATATACTGTCATAGCCACATTGTGGGGCTTGTTTAACTAGATCAATTAAACAGTGGGATTGATGTGGTTCACACGCGTCACGCTGTATATGCCGGAAAGAGATCAATACCACTGATTAATTGATCATCTTGTTCTTAATAAACTGCGGAATAAGATGGTGTCTTTGTACCCATATTTTCAGTTGCTTCAGAGAGTAATATAATAAATGATATTGTGTTTTTCAGGAAATAAGGCATTTTTCGATGCAGACTGGTCCCCTCTCAGCAACACCATCATCACGGCCTCAGCAGATAGACACATTCGGTTGTACGATCCCAGATCAACAGGTATAGTCCTTTTTTAGGGTTCCGTACCCGAAGGGTGCCAAACGGGACACTATTACTACGCCTTCACTGTCCGTCCGTCCATCTGTCCGTCTGTTACCAGGCTCTACCGGATCAACCGAAATAGGTTGAGATCTGAAACTTTCACAATGGGTGTATTTCTATTGCCGCTGCAACAAATAATGAAACATACCGGTTTTTAAGAATTTAAAGAAGTACCCATACAAAAATTTGTTGGTTTGGCCATTTTCTTAGCCATTTTGTTTTATTTGTTTATCGGTGAAAACTGGAGGATTCAAACTTCCCGGTTCGTAAATATAAACCTTTGCGTACTCGTGCGAAATATACTATTCTGAGCATGTCATTAACTCACCATATCTAAGTGTGCTAATCTTACTTTTATAATGGACTTATTTTTGTTGCCCTAACGGAACTCTAGATGGAAAGCCCAGATTTGGTTGAGTTTAATAACTCAACCAAATCTGGTCTTCACCCTGTTTAATAACAGGGTGAAAGATATTTCCCATATATTAATCTGAAGCGCTCGAGTTACCCGGTCCCGGACTATGGGTTTGCCGGAAGACATCTCTCATTTTGAAGAATTTTAGCTCATATTAGGCCTTTGTAGGTATGTTTTATGATACGAAATTACTAAATAGCTCTTTTAATTTTCAGAGAGCATCGTGAAGGCGACATTTACCTCCCACACTGGCTGGGTGCAGTCCCTCCGATGGTCCAAGACCAAAGAAACTTTGTTCCTGTCGGCGGGGTACGATGGACAACTCAAACTGTGGGAGACTCGAAGGTCACTACTCAATATTTCTGCCGAATCTTCACTGGGGAGCAAGTCCGAAGCGAAACGACGCTGGTCCAATCTAGCCTGGGCCAATCACCTCAAAGCTTCGGCAATGGGCGTATTGAATTACGGAGTAAATTTGGGTTCAATTATGTATGGGCCCTTGTCCGCCCTTATGAAGAGTCGTGATAATATCTCCCATGTTACCAGTTTCTTGCACACATATCCTTTAATATTATTAAACCCCGACTAAAAAGTGTGGTGATATAAGATTGGGGCTCTGTCTGTGTGTGTGTATGTCGGGGGACGGATTGTAATGTTGTGTCTATAAATGGTAGTACAAGTCCCTGCAATGATTCTTAGCCCTTATTAAAATCGGTTCATTAGTTCGAATTAGTGATGCAACGAATACTACTTTTACGAATACGCATACGAATATCAAACCTACTATTCGGTGAATACGAATACGAATACGAATATCTCGCCATGGTAATAAAAAACTAATTTATTTGATGAATTTCTATTCTCCTAATAATTAAAATTTACAATAGGCAATTTTTTATTTAAAAAACATAAATTTTGTAGAATTTCTGGTTTTAGGCGATTTCTGTTTTCAGTCTGGATGTTTCCAGCTGTTGAATAAAGTCTTTCCGAGGCGCCTGAACATGGCTTCAGTGAAAACTAAACTATGTGCAGTAACAGTAAACTATGGCCGCTGAGTCCCCCGTCGTCGCGTCTTCGTTGCGGTTTAGTAAGGCCCTATGCACACGTCGTATTTTTACGTGCCGACGACCGACGCGCGTATTCGCCGAATACGAATATTCGGTAAATGTCTATTATTCGGCGAATACGAATATTCGTATTCGTATTCGTATTCGTTGCATCATTAGTTCGAATGTTATCAACCTAACAAGCAAACAAGTCAGCCAAATTTTAAACGGCGTAATCTATTTTGTCGATCGTATTTCATTTTTTTTATTCAGTATCATTAAAGTATCCTAGTTTGGGGCTAGATCAATGTGTGTAAATAGTGTCCAAGATATTATTAAAGTATTATTATTAAAGTACTCCACATAATAACCCCAGGTCTTGGATGTTTTTATTTGTATTGTGATGTCGCTGCTTGTGGTTCCCACGACACAGGGTATCCTAGTGTGGGGCCAGAAGCGATGTATGTGCAAACATAAAAAAATACTCAATATCTCTCATCCACAGTCCCCGTACTCCTCTATACGACCTCACCGGCCACGAAGACAAACTGCTGTGCTGTGATTGGTCAAATCCCGCGCTTCTAGTGAGCGGCGCCTGCGACAACACGCTGAGGATATTCAAAGCCAAACAAGCTACGGGGGACGTGTGACAATAATTTAGCAGAAAGGTCAGTTAGTTTGTAGTTTGCTCGTTATGATCAATTTGCGAAAACGTGTCTAATGTTGTTTCTATAATAGTCTGCGGTTTATTTTGTAAAAATTGGGGAATATGTATGTGTGCTACAAAATTTAGTTTCAACTATGTTTATTTGAAATGATTACTTAATAGGAAATGCTGGAAATAAATTATGGCAACATAAGTGACGTATTAGCGAACTAATGCGTGTTCTAATAGACAAACAAAACATGTAGTCTGCAAATGTTGCCATCATTTATTTTATCGTGACAATATTTCTGTAAAACACTTATTTTTTAAACTGCAATATTATATCGACTCAGTTAATTATAATTTTGTATTTAATTATTAGTCTAATACAAATAAGCGGACAGCGACTGTGGTCGCTGAATTAACTGTCTAATAAAGAGGGCAGTGGAAGTGAATGTTATCAGACCGTTTCATTACCCTTAGAACACCCCCTTTGCTAAAACTTACATCGACATTTATAACACCACCATGCCATCTAGGCACCTGTCTCATGTCATATCCGCCTTTTGTTTCACAGCTGTGTATGAGCGTGTCTGTTTGGGTTTGTGGCTTAGGCCCCTAGTGGTCGACGCACGCGTGGTCAAGGCCCCCGGTCAGTTTAATTTGATTCGTAACAATTTTAATTAAATGTTCTGGCAGGCATAAAATGTTTTACAATACTATTAAATATATTTTGAGAGTTGATATATGTAATATATTATATCTTAGTGATACTTAGTAGAAATGCTTTTATTTTGTATGTATCTTTGTGGATGTAGTTCAAAGCATTCAAACTTTTTTATAATGTTTGTAACATCCAAACGCTTATGTGAGATGCCCCAAATCTCTGACCAACCCAATTAGGATACAGTTCGTGAATTTATGTATGTATATGTATTTTTTATGAATAAAAGTTGTTTCTAATTATTTATGTATTTTGTAACCTTATAATTTGTTATGTTGGGAAGTTCCTCGCCAAGATTTTTTTTTACTGGTGGTCAAAGTGATGGCTTCGGGTTAAAACTAGCCTAGCCCCACAGGCTGACAGCCTGACACCACGCTTCTATAACATGGAAAACTTAATATGTGGGTCAATGTTTATTTAGTTCCTAAGAATGAAAATTGTACCTCTCTTCTAAAAATATTTATTTATTATATATTATTCTATTATTTCGTCGTTTACCGTACTAAGTGCAAAATAACAAAAAATATATTTAATTTATTAGAATCGGATTCGAGTACGGAGACGGGTAGAAAGTGGTCGACGCACCCGTGGTCGAGGCCCCTGGTAAGTTTAATTTGATTCGAAGCAATTTTTAATCAAATGTACTGGCAGGCATAAAAATGTTTTACAAAACTAATAAATATGTTGAGAGTAGATTTATGTAATATATTATTCTAATCTTTTGTTTAATTTATTGTTGTTTTAACATTAATAAATTAATGTTGTTTAAGTGTAAAGGCACAAAAAAATAAAAAATAAATATTAGAATCGGGGTCGTCGACCGCAGGTGCGTCGACCACTGGGGGCCTAACCCACGGAACCCGTTTGTGTGTGTTTGTGCCTGAGACGGCCTGATGAGAGGCTGAAGATGCCTGATAGGTGACTAATTGGCTTGGTGGAGTGCCACATACAAATTTTTATGTTTTTGTTGTAAGTCCTTGAAACGAGTCACTTGAAGTTTGTTTCATCTCGGATTTCAACCCAACGGCGGATCTCTGACAATCGGCCATTGAGGACGTTTTTACGACGACCTCTTCGGTGTTGCGGTCTAGGCTTTGCTTCCCAAGCGAGAGGTCCCGGGTCCCGGCTGGGGAAGACGAAACAAAACCCCGTGTCTTGGATGTTTTCATGTTTGTGACGTCACTTCCTTCAGCAGTCCGCTATCAACGTCATCTATTGGAAGAAAGGTGAACTGAACCCTGAGCGTATAACAAAATTCACTTCGTAAAGACCTTCTTAAGACTTCAACTTTAACTTCAACTTTACGAATAGTTAAAGAAGTTCAGAAGAAGAAGTTTAGAAGAAATTGGTCCAGCCATACGATTAATTTATTTACGAAGATGTTGCTTTGTAAAGTTATGCCCGACTAAGGGGTGGTTATTTACACGACATTGAAGCAAAAAAAAAGTTTTTCTTCGGTGAATAATACCTAAAAATTATTAATTTGTGGCCTTGGCCCTATTGCTTGCTACCACGCTCGCAATATCGGGAACTCGGCGTGCGGCGCACGCACGCTATGTGGACCGGCCGGGCGTGTCCCCATGTTGCGATCAAATTATACGACTATAATTTAGGTATTTCTTGTAACAAAACAAATTTTGGACAAACAATACATAAAGTATTGTCAAACAGTGTAAAACAGTTGCAAGCAGAAATAATTACCAGTGTTCGGAAACAAGTTTCTTCGATTCTGTGATCAACCTACTATTCACCTTAACGAGTAGCGTTAAGGTGAATTTGGAAGAACTGATGTGACGTAAAAGCCTGTTGTTTTTGCCGTGATAGCACGAGGGTTTTTTAAGGCCCCTTCGTATTTAGCCAAAAGTTGGGAAGGGATCGTCTTCCAAACGCCAGAATTTTTTGGCCGGGATTTGGCCCCGCGATCGGTCAAGATGGTTTGAACAATATTTCGGGTATAGCCAGAATGTTTTCCACGCTCGTGTAGAAATGATGGGTCCAGGACCCACCGAGTTCTTTTGTTGTGGTTGCTGTTCTGCCCACCCATCAGTAAAACGCAGTAATGACCATTTCGGGTCAAATGGAGTTAAATACAGATTCTTGATCAGCGATTTTCGCGCTATTTTTCTGTTTTACCCGTTTCTTCTTAGGGTGCAAACAATGGTGACCAAAAACGACCCAAACGCAGTAAGAGCCGGAACATTTGGTGTAATAATTTAAATGAAGCGCAGTGGAGTTGGATATGCAGTAATTTCTTAGGTGTTGATTAGAAAACAGACTAACACGCAGTTCAAGAGTCTGCAACTGCATTTTAGTCTACTTACGTTACGTTACTCGACATTCTAACAATAATCATATAAAAACTACCTAAAACGCAGTTCAAGCTTAAATATTACAGTTGAACGCCATACAATTTTCATGTTACTGCATTTTAGTCTGTTAAAACATAATTTACTACGCAGTAAATGGTCGGGACATTGATTTATTTCATTTATTAGGCAATTTGCATAAAATAAGTAGGTTTCCAAGAAAATTCGCATCCACGCTGTCAAAAAAATGCAACGACAAAATTGAAAATATTCCAATTAAAAGTATTTATTTAACTTTTTCAAACTTTAAACGCGTTTTTCTCAGAAGTGCTTTTTAGTCATTACTGCGTTTTACTGGCGGCTGGCGTTGACCTCAAGCGGTGAAGCTAGAAGAATACGGGCGTGCCCGGGACCCATCGCATAGGAGCCAGGTCTACGGAAGACCCCGTCAGGTGAGTACGCAAAGGGCGGTGTATCACCGTCCGTTGGAGACTCTCACGGCGGTGAGCCAGAGCTTTTAACTGCCTTTATGGGGCCGCAGTGATGACCACCGCCCTGAGGGGTACTCTAACATATTGGTAGACAGAGCGTGATTATTTTTGCTGGATAGCCCTCTGGGAGCTAAAAGATCACAGATTGCTAGTGAAATAGGCGGCGCGGTAGGTAGGTAAAAATAGTTCCAAATCCGGCAGTAGTTTGATCGGTCTTGACCATGTTCTTGTTATAGTTACTTAGATATGTACAGTGTAACAAGGAAATAAGCCCTTAAAACTGAACCTTTAAGTGATATTTGAGCTTATTGAACTTTGAACTTGGTTCACCCCGCAGTGCAGCTCTTTTGTTTATCTCACAGCTGATAGTTTAGTAGTTAAACATTGTGGGCTTGTTATGTTATGATTTAGGTTTGAGTGAAATTTCAGTATCGTTTGAACTTTAACGGAACTTGCAAACCTTATGAACAGTGTTCAACAGAAACTGTAATCAGTCTATTTGTGGACCAAATATGAACGCAGGGTTCAAGTTTGTGTTCATTTGACTAGAATACATACGGTAGTGTTCTATATATATATATATATATTGGGATTAGTAGTTAAGACATAAGTTGACAGTGAAGACTGTATCGAAAATTATTGAGTGAATATTGACACGTAATTTGAATTGTTTCTCGGACCCCACGTTACGTTGATTCCAAATTAGGGTTTCCTCTGACGGACCATTTATTGGAAGCGTCTATAAATAAGGTTTTTGTAAATTGCAGGTATCGTTCATCATGTACTTGTTAGAACTTCAAGCTGGAGTAAGCGTGCATTGGCGGTGGCTCACGTCCGTCCACACCTTGATAATATGCGTTGATAGGATCGACTTTGTTTTGTTACGTGCTGAGGAATCCACACAGCGCTGTGATGCAGCCCTCGAGCTCTGCTCTCACGCAGAGATGATAGAAAGGGCTCCGGCTGTTAAATTAGGAAAATTAATAGCCGATGACTCCCGATGTGTGGATATGTCGACCGACATAGCGCAGCGGGCTGCTGACATAAGGAGAAAGCGCCAAGCTGGTTGTGATGATGAAGTAGAAGAACCTCCTCCTCAAGGAGTGGTATCTCGATTACCGGTAATTCAGGTGGGTACCTGTAATAGGGGTCTATTTGACGGTAATGTGGGCGAATGAACTAGCTTCATTAATTTATTTGAAAGCCTGGTGCATTTAAAGGAGGATTTACCCAAAGCCTATAAGATGGCTTAGCGGGTGTCAGCTTTAAGCGGGGAGGCTAAAGAGTTGGTTTCGCACCTGGCCGTCACGGAGGCTAACTACGATATAGCCCGCCAGTTGTTGGTCAAACGTTACCACAACAAACATAGGCTAGTTGACGCCCATTTGAAATGGCTGTTCACCATTCCAATTGTGACTCAGATTGGTGCTATATAGACAGAAGTGTTGAATCCTGTATTGTCGGTCATCTAGGCGTTGGAAAACTTAGGGTTACCAGTAGGCGAATGGTCGTACCTACTATTACATATTGTTTTGTGTCGCCTCCCTACAGATGTGCATACTAGATTTGAACAAGCAGACGACCTGCCCGCCTTCTCCGACCTGGTCGAGTTTTTAGTAGAAGAGAGCCGTAGGGCAAAGAACTCCTTTGCTCCCTGTTCTGTTGAGTAGTTCTGTCGGCAGAACTACTGGGATTTTTTTTACGATTAGTTCTGTGATTTATAAGACTATGCTTTACACCCTGCTTCAATCTTAGATATTCCCACCTGTTCTTTTACTACTGGGAATTATTTTACCATTAGTTCTGTGATTTATGAGACTATGCTTTACACCCTGCTTTAATCTCAGATATACCCAACTGTTATGTCCCGTGGTGTCTATAGTACCATCAATGGTACAAATGACACTACTTTGTGTCATTAGTAACATTGAAAAATATACTAGTAAGTAAACTAATTAGTTCTTAGGTCATTTATTATCAACACATCGTAACATAAACAAAAATTAACACTTGTTTCTTCGATATCAAAAAATTCTACCTACATAGACTCGTTACACAACACTGCTCGTAATTTATCGAGCCCTTTTTCTGCCACAAAGTACCAGGGCAGCAGACCGCTGAAGGAAGGTATTGAACACAGCATTGATAAAGTACCTACATACGTTTATTTCATTGAAGTTTTTGACGCGGCCACGATTGTGCCTATGCCACCCCATTGGGAAAAGATGTGAAGCTATGTTTGTTTGTAATGCTTTTGACAGATGTCAACATTTTTGAAACATGTCATCATTTTTTACATAGCTTCACATCTTTTCCCAATGGGGTGGCACAGGCACAATCGTGACCGCGTCAAAAACTTCAACGAAATAAACGTATGTAGGTACTTTATCAATGCTGTGTTCAATACATCCTTCAACGGTCTGATGCCCTGGTATTTTGTGGCAGAAAAAAGGCTCGATAAATTAGGTATAACAGGATTAAAAAAATATTAACGTACTTTCTCTAAAAACAAAGGTATCCCATTGTCATCGTTAAGTTATTGGATTTGGTACACTCTGATCATCACGTCGTTTTCGACCTGCTGATTTGTCCTTTGTTTGGCTGTTTTCTTGAAATTTGCCATTTGGATGGCTTTAACAGAAAAAAACGTTGCATCTTCTTCTATGTTTTTCAGGAACTGAAAAATAGTCGCTGGCCTGGTTTTGAACGTGCCGTTAATGGCACGCTGCCAGCCCTCAACAACATTAGTTGTGCGATAGCGCCGACCAAAGGCAGTCCATGATTTGATGCGCCTAGCTTTCATCCAGAAACTCATATATTTCATATACTTATCCAAATCACTGTCACTAAAATCCAGCACTTGGGATTTTATATATTCCCATCCTTCCATAACACGTTCTTCGGGCAATAGTGGAAGAATGCTGCACAAACTTACGATTCTTCTCGTGCGTTTATCTTTAATGCCGAATTGCTTCCCAAAAATCCCAGTAATTCTGCCGATAGAACTACTCAACAGAACAGTTGGGAACAGAGAAGTAGTTTGTTCGTGATCAAAACTACTAGTAATTCAAGAACTACTAGTTCTGTGAACAGAACTAATGGTAAAAAAAAAACCCAGTAGTTCTGCCGACAGAACTACTCAACAGAACAGGTGGGAATAAAGGAAAGAACTTGGGGCTGTCAGTTATCCCCTCTCCGGAACCACAGAAGGCCGCCCCTGAGGGCGTTGTGAGCAGGAGTTTTCTGCAGAGGAGGGAGGGCGAAGGACTGTCCGGAACATTCGGCCCAACCAACCTAGAAAATGATGCCTGCCCATGTTGTAGGCAAATTGGCCATGACGTGGCCAACTGTAATAAATTTAGGGAACTAAGGATTCAGGGGCGGCGACAAATCACCCAGCAACAGGGCTGGTGTTTTAAATGCCTGGGTCCGCATCGAGCCTAAATCTAAATATGTAATAGACCGCATAACGAGTTGTTGTGTACGGACCGAGGCCAAAAATGACGTTTGCTATGTATATGTAAATATCTACAGTAATAAAGAAATTTGACTTTGACTTTGGTCTGGCCAACGGCATAAACAGGGATCTACTCGGGTCCAGGGCTGTACTCAGAGTTATGCCATAGGGGGCCCTGAATTTTCGGATGCGAATCGCTACGCAACTCAAGGGCCAATGGCGTACTAGGGAACAGGGCTCTGAGGTTTCGGTTGCGACTCGGTACCCGAATTACAGGAGCATGGTACCATACGCACAGGGTCGGACTCAGGGGCAGGATCGAGTAGGGTCACCAGTACAGGGGAACATTGCTAGTGGTTCTCCGACCTAACAAGGCGCTGCGAATGTAGATCAGGCCGTCACGGGCGGGTGTCGGCGGACACCCTCGAGCTTTGCACGCGCGGTTCGGACGCCACCTCGGGTGTCACCCCGCTCGTCACCGCCTCTACGTTCACATCGATTATCGCCCCAGCTCAGGAGCGCAATCGGCTGAACATCCGCCCTCCCCCCTACAGGGGGCAACGTTGGGTGGAATCAGAGCCGGAGGTGCGCAAGCCGTATTAGGCGATTTGAGACCCTCTCGCACATAGCGGCCTGCCTGCTCGAAGGGACCAGGCAGCGTGGGGCAGCGGGGCCTCCCTCTAGGAATTCATGGCACAACCATTAGTTGCACCCCAACCGGAGACAGCGGTATTGCCCATCGCCTCCGTGTTTGTTTGGGCTTCGGAGGCAACACAACATGCGTTGGCGCCCTTTTAGACTCCAGACGCCCTTTTAGTGTCCAGCGCTGTTTTAGGTCGAACGATTTAGATTGTTTTGGTGCTGGCTGATGTGTCCGGTCTATATCTTAGAGGTTTCCGTCTTCTGAGGTCCCCCTGACCTGGGGACATGCTCCAGGAGAGTTGAACCCGTCTGATTGTGCATCCAGGGGATGTCGGGCTCCTGAATTGTTGAGCATCATTTGTGGTGGGGACAGTTTGGGGACCTGTCTGGGCGGTTGACTGTTCGGAACTAAACCCAGTTCGATTCTGTGATCGACGTACTCGTTAAGGTGAATTCGGAACGCACCTTTTGACTACGAGTAATTAAAAATGTAAAACTGTAGTTTTTGCCGTGATAGCACGAGGGTTTTTTGAGGTCCCTTCGTATTTAGCCGAAAGTTGGGAAGGGATCCGTCTTCCAAACGCGAGAATCTGTAGGCCGGGAGTCCGCCCCGCGATCGGTCAAGGTGGTTTGAAAATGTTATTCGCGTTTGAAAAATGATTTCCAAGTTTGTGTGAAGTGAAGGGTCAAGCACTCGCCGAGTTGTTTTGAAGTGATTACTGGTGTGGACAGTGGCGTGATATTGTGTGTTTCGCGGGGAAACAGCCACGCATAGTTAGTCTAAGATAGAAAGAACAGTTGACCTGGAGGTGACCTCAAGCGGTGAAGCATGAAGAACTCTGGCGCGCCCGGGACCCATCGCATCGGAGCTAGGTCATATAAGTATGTCTACGGAAGACCCCGTCAGATGAGTAGAAACAGCGCGGTGTAGCACCGCCCGTTGGAGAATCATGGTGGTGAGCCAGTTTCTAACTGTCTTTATGGGCCCGCAGTGATGACCACCACCTGAGGACTTCTCTACCAACCAGAGTGAAAAAGTTTTCGAGTTCAGACAAAATGAACATTATGTCATTAAGAGTTACTGACAGTTCGATTCGTATACTTTTTCGACGCGTAATTATTCCTGCTTCCTACCCGGTACCCGTATATACTACTATTTAATAGGAGTATCGCCACTCGGTATATAGCAGCCGTAAAGCTGTGTTAAAGGCCCTGACAGGACAGCCTGATAACGACTGACAGTTGGCCACTAGCCATCGGGCCCTTCCATCAGGTACACTGAGCCAGCATGGTGGCGTATGACTCAATCTTAAGGGGCTACATTTATTTATTTTATCCATTCAATGGGATTAGATATTAAACATTTCATCAGATACAGGTGGTTGAAATAAACTGGAGGACTAGATTTGGTTTCGCTTGTTTTATTTCAATCATTTGCTCTTACAAAATATGTTCAATGCAAAGGAACATGAGTCGTCACAATAAAACATGCTCTTAGTACCATTTTGTTTTATTTTATATATTATTTTAGTCTAGCATAACTATAAATAATGCGGGTCACATAAAAATGCTCATAGCATATAGAAACTTGCAAACACTTCGTAACAAAATAGATACATAACTTTCCTCTATGTGTTTTCTCTGCGAGAAATGATTTTATACTATTATCATAGTTATGCCAAACCTCACATCATAACACAACGAAGCAACATGTCCCTTAAAAATATTCATTCTTACCAACAATTTCATTTCATTTTTTTTACATTTTATGATGTTTTATTTTTGCATTTCGTATTTCTAGACTACCTAACTAAATTTATCTAAACTATTCTACTGCTAGACTAGTCTGCTGGGTGGAACACCACACTAAATTAATACACATTGGACAAATACCGAAGTATCGAATTCCGACAGATTTTTTGTTTTTTTTTTTAAGTTTTCTTTCTTTACACTTAGTCAACTACATAACAAAAGAGGTGAAAGCAAACTTGTTCAACGGAAACTTATTTGAAGAATGTAATTTCTCTTAGATTTCCCTTACGTGCTAAGTGTGAGCGCGCGCGTGCCCGCTGCGGCAGACTTCAGTCCATTCAAATTAAATTATTTAATAAACTAACAAAGGAAACTACCCTACGAGCCTCGTCGAGCGGGCACGCTACACGCCCACATTGGAAATATATTAAACTAGGGCTCTATTCTATCTATACTTAGCTTCGAAACATTTTTTTCTAAAACTAACCTATCTATAACTTATCCTAGGTAGCTCTACAACCTAACCATCTTTGTCAACGGCCCTATTGGCTCCACTAGTCTTCATTTCACAAACGAAACAAGCGTTCTCTTAAACTAAGTGACTTATGTTTATAACATTTACTTATTCCGAGCTATATTATAGAGTTCAATTCTATTCATCGACATGGTATAATCATTTTGCTATTCAAGTAATTGGTTCCCCAATATCAAACGTTTGTGCTCTTACAATTTTTTTATTCGAAGTAGTTCACTAAACCATGCCGATTTTTCCGTCTAATCTCATTTTACAAGTTTGTATCACACAATGTAGAATGTTGCTGAGTGTACTAGGAACATCTTGTGATCATCATCTTCTATCAAGTAAGTATATAATATACCGCGTCTTGCCTAAAATGCAACGCTGCCGTCGAGCGACTGCTTCATATAAAACCATGCAAATATCCTCTTTACGTTATCGCTACTTTCCTTAATTTTATTGTAAGGAAAGATCTATGTTACCTGTACAAAATATTCTGTGCAGAACATGTGACTATTTATGATTCCTTTGTATGAATTGTTTTTTTTTTATTACAAGCTGAAGGCACTACAATGAAATTAATCTTTATTGCTTCAAATGGAAGGAAAGCATCAAATAAAATTAATGCTTGCGAAATGATTACGCTTCCGACGACGATTTTTCGGTTCTTGAATGAGACATGTTAGGCTTACATATATTTAACTTGGTGTGACCATGCTAATACTAAAAGGAGAGGAGGGATACATCATCGGGGACATTAGGACATGCTATATATTTATTGCCTGATTTAGGTGCACATAATAAACGGAAATATGTAATACATATTCTGATACAACAATTTTAAATGCAAAGTTTAGCGGAAATATCTATCGGAAGACTGCTTTACAGGAAGCCATAGTCGAACACTAAACAACCAAATACACGCAACATCTACTTAACTATGTGCAGACCACGGGGGGCCCGCGATCGGATGCCCAGGGGCCCCGCTCGGAAGCCTGGGGGCCCACGACTACCGCGGCCCGCACAACATTGCACTTTATGGTCATACATTTTCACAAGAAGTAAAAGGCGGTTCAACAGTCAGTTCAATAAATTTGGCCAGATCAGAAATTATAGACAATACTGATCTACGGAGTATTATGGTTCATTTACGTCTTTTATTCAAGAGATACTAATAAAAATCTCACTTTTCATTAGCCTTTATAACGTCTGGATGCAAAGTGATGTAAGTTTAGTATAACGCATTGTGATGAACCCTTCAGGCAGTCAGCTTCCAGCCATCTATGCACGTGCACGCTACTCGGTCAACTGTCTTGTTAAGTTTCAAGTTAAGTACCTACTGAACTTCGTCCAAAAGCAATAGTGGCGATGAGCGAACTCACTAACGATCGTCAAGTGCCGGTACGGTGTTGTTAGCTATCAGTTCTTCATCCGAGAAAGAAAACTTCTACGAATACAAATAAGCTACATTTTGTCATTCAAAACCTGCTGTTAGCTAGTATCAGTACCTGTATAGTTTTCAGTGTTAAAAGTCGGTTTGTTTTACAGGTTTTGAATAAACAGGTCGTCGCTTAATTTCCGGTTAAATTACAGTTAATATTATCAAACGTTTAACTAGTCTTCAGTCCCTGAGTTGTATAAATATTTTCCTACTTCTTACTCGATTTTAATGATTTGTATACTTTGGTTCTGATGAAACTCTTGACGTGCCAAAATAGAATTAAACAGTTGCGATATAGTAGGCTTTACTCGTACCCATCAACAATGTATATACATGTATACATATCCATGTATAATTTATATATATTCAATATAAAAATATCAAATTTCATATAAAGTCATAAAGTGTACCCAAAACCTAGGTGATGGTACAAAAGTGTGCTCTACACCAATACGGTGCCACACTTTGGATTTCGCCTTGCATGTGGAAATAAAAATGTGGAATTTCATTGATGTTCTAGTGGAATGTGCCGACCGCCTACAAAATAACAACTACCGCTGACTCAGTACATGATTCTCAAAAAAGTATCACCTCGTCATATTCAAAATATGAGTTCTCAACTTACAAAAATTTGTATAGAATCGTAAAATGTATAAATAGATAGTTTTTACATACAACTGCTTATTGCTAAATGTTACCGTATCCGCGGCACATCGCTGTGCCGGGGCTAAGCGTTGACATTTGTTTAGGTACTGGAAGTGAGCGTGACTTAAGGAAATACGGAGCTATGGGGAACTTTCGGAAACTAGAGGGACATGGCTCGAAAGGACTTCATACGTGATACTTTACAATGATAAACAAAATAGGGTAACATAGAGAGTACCTATATGTACATCGATTCAGTCAATAATTTGAATTTGGCAACTATTTATCGTCCACAGAATATTGTATTGTATATTTTGGAGCGTTTCAAGTGTGTCCTTTGACCCACGCAGCTTTCACATTAGCGGATAAAACATGAAAGGGAACCGTGCTCACGCGCACCTATGCTACTGACATTTTATGAAAATATACACTCGAGCGGCCGAGTTGATCAGGCACAAGTTACTCTACGATGCAAAATCTATTGTCTAATTATATTATTTATGTATAACCAAAGAACGCGTCTTAATGATTAAGTTAATTTAGAAACGACCAAGAAACAGATTTTAAATGCTTCAAACATACTCGAACTTGCAATCCTTGGAAGACTGCACCAGTATTTAAAATGTAGATAATACTGTATACTATGTATAGTCCCATTCTAAATAAATCTCTTGAGCACCATGATGTGCTAAACACATTTCAAATTAATGTTGTTAGTTACTACATTAATCTGTTTGTAATTCTTGATGCTATTCAAAACGTGTTACTGTATTTTTTAAATACGCGTCGTTGAAGATTCAAAATCTTCGATTTTGTAAGTTACAATAGTTTGATAACATATTCCGTCATTTGCGAAATATACTTTTTTACTGTTATGTGTATCGCTTGATTAGAATATACTTTGAATTATTGTGATATGACCTCTTCCACTTAGCTATCCTTCTTACTGATCCATCTCGACTTAGATATTGCTCCACTTCTGCTCGTGTTGACATCCGTCATTTCCGTTTCTAATAAATAACTCATTATATCATCTCCATAATTTCATAATATACAATATACTGGATTTAAGTATTGCACTTTCTTGATGACTTGTAGAATTTCAGGAATTTTCACGATTCAGTTCTTGCAAATTTTGTGATATTCTTAATTTTAAATATGACACTGATTATCAGAATAATGCCCATCCAAGGAAGGACGTGTTTAAAATTTAAAAGTTCTTTCATGAAATTAAACTACATTAAAATAAAATAAATACCTAACTATCTTAAATAATCTTGTCAACAAGATCCAACCGTTCTGTCTAGAATCTAAAACTTTATTTTTCGTAAAACAATAATAAAATTATAATGTAAAAACACATTTAAAATTGCAGCTCTATCTATACATCAAATCCTCTCCTCGAACCGTCAAAAGACCTCATCAAAACATCACAGCGAATCGAACGAGCGCGTGCGCAACGCAAGAGAGGACCAACGAGGCCCGCGCGGCAATGAAACAAACAAAGTCGAAGCGAAGGAGTTCGCACACACAATGAGGCTACACTAGAGCAGGCGCCGGAGCCCGGCACGCGACACAGACCACCTTCAACCCGGTGAGGTTCGGGGCGGAGTCATCGCGGCACGAACGCACGACGGAGCTTTCGATGAAGTCTGTCGCGGTCGCAAATTAAAACTAAAACAAATTAACATTGTAAAAAGTCACAGTTGCTTTGATTTTTGGCTCGTGTACAGCGCGGAGTATTGTTGGTGGCGTTTACTTGGGCGGGTACGGCTGGTAGGCCTCGTCCGGTGACGCCGCGGTCGACGCGTGCTCGCTCTCCATCGGCATCTGGATGATAGGCGGGGTCGGGCCCGCGAAGTACTGGTACGGGTGCGAGAAGTACTGCAACATGCAACAAATATCGCTAGTCAGAGTACCCACCGGGGCCACCACATACAGAGAGCGTACAACAAGCACAAGGGACTAGCAGACAACGAGGACTGGCCTGATTCGAGTTTCTAAAACGCTAGAAAAGGCGTGATGCTGTGTTTTGTTTATCAAGCGCATGTGAGCAGGGACGCATAAGCGAGGGTTTGTTCTGAGGACAGTGCACGTCTTTGTTAATAACTTTATTGGCACTCACGTATAATTCGTTATCCGGCCTTAAGCTTTCCCAGTTTACCTGGAAAACAGAGACCATTGTCAGTCAACATTCTCTATTGCTTGACTGAATATTTCGTATCTCACAAGTGTATTGTTGGCCTTTGGATATCGGGGGCATTAATGTTGCTGTTAATTAATCGTAACTACTCGTTCGTTACCTAAGTATCCTAACCCTTAAAATATGCTCATCACCAAACTTTGTAGGTACTTATTTCCCTGTCAGTTGCTGTTGAAGAATTTCTTCAACACAAGCAAGGCTTGTCGTTTTACTAACATTAAGTAGTGCCAACAGGTGGTTCAAGTATTGAAACGGCTGATATACAAGGCTCCGCTGACGAGGGCCATTTACAAACGGAAGCAGCTACTCACGTATTGGCTAGGCACCGAGTCGATTGGCATGTGCTGAGGGTGCGCGGGATGCGCGGCGTGATGAGCCGGCGGCATCAGCGCGGCGTAGGGCAGCCAGGCTGCGGCCGGGGCGGCGTGATGGTGGTGGTGCAGTTGAGGATGGTGGTGGAATGCCGCCATGCCATAGACTCCGGCGCCGCCACGGTAGACGCCGGCACAGTCTCCGCCGGCGCCGGCACTGCCAACTCCGCTGGCGTATACACCGCCGACGCCCATCGCCTGCGAACAAGAATGCTTGTTATAGCAAAATTTCACATTTCATCACAACTGCTGTCCTTTTCCTTCATTTGTGGCTTGATTTAAAAAATCATAGATACCTATTCTTTGCTTATTTGTGACGTGAAAAAATGTTAGATACCTGCGTCACAGCCTCATTATTGTCTCGCCATGACCTGCCGTTGCCGTCCTGCTTGTAGATAGTCTTCTTCTTGTTGCCGCCGTCGGCAAATTTCACCAGCAGCGGCTCTTTGGCTCCCGCTATTGGGTTGCCGTTAAACATCTGTAATTTTACAGAGACGCTTTCAGAAACTGTTCATAGACACCTCAGAATAATTTACTATGAGGCTGTTACGTGGAATTCCGTAACAATCCACAGTTATTAATTTTAAAATAGCGTTGCTTCAGAAAACTTAACTGCTGATGCAACGTATTAATAAATATTTGCCGAAGTCAGTGAAGTAACTTGACTTAACTCAAGGATTCCTGAAAATTTTATTAAAATCATAACATTGTATAGGTTAGAACAGTATCGCGAAAGTTTAAGTTCCGAAGGTACCTTAAAAGACACGCTTTTGGCATGCGTAGAAAAAATGTCCAATTGGAATACGTAATAATTATAATAGTTTACCTGGATGATCTGCTCGCATTTCTCCCGTGACTCCATGCGCGCGAAGCCGACACCTTTACTATGTCCATGGGTGTCTCGCAGGATCCTCGTGGAGACCACTTGTCCAAACTTGGCAAGAAGCTGGTCCACATCGTTCTCCTTGAAGTGCGGTGGCAGATTAGCCATATACAGGTTTGTAGGGTCCTGCTCCTGTTGCTGTAAGGAAAACAGCCCGATGGGCGCAGATGAAGCGCCTGCTCCGTAAGATCACTAACTTTTTGAATTGTATTTGGATCATATTTATTTTTTATTACTATTATTTATTTTATTATTTATTTTTTTTATTCTATTATTAAGGATTAGGGGATATTATTGTTTCACAGTGTTACTTCTAATCCAAATAAGAGGTTTTTTTGGAGGATTGTAGAAGGTATGTATGTAAGTATATTATCTTACTCATGATTATATTCTTATTTCATTAATTCGTCACTCTGCTTTCGACAATAAGTATTACAAGGTATAATGTAATGGTACAACGTACGTTGATACGAACATATATATACAATTTAGATTACAGCTCGAAGTCTATTTGCTTGAGAGTTAATAGAACAAGATACTCATTATCGAACGAAAGTAAACCTTACGTAAATCCAGAAAGCAAGAGTACTGTAGTTACATATATGCTTGAAGACTTGATTAAAACTGAAGCCCGCAAATATTATCTAGACACTCAAGCCAGCTCTGACGTAAATCAGCAGTTCGATCTAATATACTATTTATTACATAATAATGTAGGAGTTGTCAACCAGATAGGCATATACATCAGCATAGATTATGAAGCTAGTTTAAGTCGCATACACATGGCCATTAATATATTCAAAGCATAGAAATACCCAGAGCCCGGTAGCGAAAAACAATGACATTGTTATACCGCTGAAGCATACGACAATAGAAGTTAGATGAAACAATGTTTTGAAGTAATAGTAGTAAAGCGTTAAATTTGCGTCAAGATTGCGTAACATTGAAAGGATCACATACTTACAACACTCTAGTATTAGACTCTGTTCACGACTATGCAGACAAACCAATTGTGTCGCCCCCAAATGAACTTACAAATGAATGATTGATTACTCTGGCAATTCTGATAAACAACATCACACTGAACAGGGTATAGATAACTTTTAACGTAATATTATAATATATTCTAACATTCGTACTTAGGGACCTACATCAACTAGGCGGAAATTAATTCCTAATAGATTGTAATGTACTTAAAATGCAGGAAACATGTCACACTGCACAAGAATAGGTCATGGATTTTTCTACAGTTATGCTCAAAGGTCTAGACAAACTCTTTAAATATTACAAGTAACATGACCTTTACTTTAAATAGATGCTCAATTTAAGATATAACAGGATAATTTGCTTACAGATACATACTAAAGCTATTCAGGTATATTATGTAAATTAGGGATGGATCAGAAGTCAATGATAAAAGTCAACGAACCAGAGTGGATCTGATTCAATGACTCTTAATAATCGGAAGAAATTGGGAAAGGAAATGAAGGAAAATATGATCAGGCCTGGGAGTTGACAGATTTCGAAGAGGAAGAAGAAAATGTTAGTAATTAAAAGGTCGGATGAGTCAGCGGGTTAGGAGCAGGCGGTTAGTCATAATAGTATTACTTGCATGCACAACGTACACGGTTCAGTCTACGCAGGAACCAGATACCCACTTTAGCCATCTGGGCCTGTACACCTTTGGCCTGTAATCCCTTAACTGCAGCCTCCGCCGACGCGATCGTTTCAAAATCTACAAAACCGTAACCTGCGAAAACAAAAGTGTAATAGGGTTATAGCGAGCAGCCGGCACAGCCTCGTACTGATGTGTTTGTTCTCTGTCGAACTGTACATGAAACATGCTACATTTAGTAGGAATTCCAAATAGACTTGCAACAACGGTAATAAAATGTGTGTTCCAAAATATGATTCTCTTTACGTCAAAAATGTTGCTGTGCATTTTGTCGGTTATATATTTCAAAGTATACTGTGCCATGGTGCATTATAGTGAATAATGACATCTACGTAAATGTAAACATTTATGAGGAAGAAACATATAAGTATTCGCAGATGAGAAGTATTGAAAATATCTAATATCGTGCATTACTTAAATTTGAAAAAGTCTCACCATAGATGGGTTAGTTAATGAAGATATATGGTATTCTAGAAAATAATATATTAAATCCTTCAATCTTGAATAGAGTTCACTTGATGCAGATATTGTTTGAGTACGAGTTTGTAGACTATGTAAGTAGGTAGATAAGATAGTAAATATAGGTACATGAATACTTATGCACAGTTTAGATAGCTACAGTATATAAGTAGGTTGCTATAGTAGTGTTATTATATAAAAGACATGCGAAATTAATGTTGTTTACCTTTACATTTATTGGTGTTTTTGTCCAATATTGCTTTTGTTGAAATTATGTTGCCAAACCTGAAAAACAAAATACAATTATAAATACCTTACTAAAACAAATAATAAGGTTTAAATAAATCTAGGTTCAAGTCCAAATAAAACTGACCAAGTGTTTGTCGGACTTCGCACATTTAGGGTTCGTACCAATGTAGAATAAAAGCCTAAAAATAATAGAAATTCAAGGAAAAAATGTGATTTATCAATATACAAGTATTTTTTGGAAAAAAAGACGTAATAATAAATATTACTACCAAATTTTAAGGTCATGGGAAGTTAAAAATTTCGTCGGTTCAAAATTTTATAAAAAAAAGCTTATTTTGGTGGCTTCTCATTCCTTTGTTTTCCAATATTTTGTAAAACAAAAACAGTAGACTAGCTTCTGACTGACTTTAACCTTTCTGTCAGACGACGGACGGACGGACACGATAGTGACAGCAATGCTCTATTTGAGTACGGAACCTTTTGAGTACGGAACCGTAAATACTGCTCTTCATATAAGGAGCTCTCAGTGAAATTCGATAACAGTACGAACAAATTCTAAAAATCCCAAACGTTATCATACACCGCTCCACTACCGCGATAAAACTCACATCTGGCACATTTGGACGAGGTCCTTATCGGTGGTGTTCTGGCTGAGGCCGCGTATGTACAGGTTGGTCCGGCTGAGCTGTTCTCCGAGCGCGCCTGTGGTGGAGGCCGACGAGGCCGGGGGCGGAGGCGCCGTGCTCAGCGAGGTGCTGCGGGTGCCGCCAGCGGAGCCGGTGTTCGAGGACGACGAGGAGGCGGTGTTGGCAGGGGAAGCCGCGGTGGGCACCCGCGTGCCGGCAGCGTTGCAGCCGCCGCCCATCGTCGCGCCAGCGTACTGGAAAGAAAAGGCGTATTGTTGTAGGGTTGATGGGGAGTCGATTGCGACGAACTAGAAATATGTACATAATAAATAAATGTAGCCCATTAATGTACCCACCGAGGGGCACGGGCCTTTACCCGGATACGAGTAAGATTGAGCCATACCACACCGATATGTAGATGTCACAGTAAGATTGTCAAAACTGTTAGTTGATAAAATAACGTTTTTTTCTCGTTAGTTGGTCAACCATCGACAGATAGTAAAATGTAGCGTACTGCTTATTATATGACGAGTTAGTTGATAAACTAACGGTTAAAACTGTTAAATAGTAAAGTAGTTAAGGTTTAAACTTGAATTGCAAACGAAATGCCAGGGCAAACACAGCGGTTGCTTAGTTGAAGACTAGAGGGGGCGAGCGCAGCGAAGAAAGAACAAAAGAAACGTAAATTCTAAACCCCGTCGGTCTGATTTACTATCTGCTGATACTTGAACAACTAACGCGTTAGTTTATCAACTAACGGTTTTGACTATCTTTCGTTGACATAGATATCACAAAATAAACTTATGTTTAATATTATTACAAATTATAAAGCATATTAGAATAGTTAATATTCATAGATTGTATTTATTACTTTAGGCACGATGTTACAAAATTTTCTTTCTGAACCAACGACGATGAGTAATGAGATAATATGAGATTATAGCAATAGATACAATTCATATACCTACAAGTGTTTGTAATCTGATTAGTTTGCGATGCCGAGTTTACATTTCGAATTTAATGGTGTTCTCTTTGATGCCGTGGCCAACATTTTCTTTCTTAAACTAAAATGTATATTTCTTTCTATATTCCTAATGTCTGTAACAACGCAAGATTATTTGTTATATTTAAAAGGATTTGTCCGTAAAGTCAATCACTTAGCTATGTCAACATCGAATCCGTTAAATAAAACTCCCTAGACTCTTTATTTAAACAGGCACTCACAACGCACGATAAGCAAATAAGAAATCAGCCTCTAGCTGCGCGTGTCAACAACTCAAGGCGCTTTGTTACCTTTGGGAGAAAATTATTAAATTATTCGTGCAACATTGAAAACATAAACAATTTCGTCGTAAAACATCGAGGGAGCACGACAATCTCCACGGCAAAGGGGTCGTAAGTGTTAATACGAATGCTCATCTCAGCTCAAGTTCGCCGAGCACGCCGCTCAGCGTCTGGGGCGAGTTCATTGAAAATAACTGCTCTTTCAGAGACTTGGTATGACGCCGGTCATTAGTTATTCAGCGAGCGGGTAATGAAAAGGGCGAAGCGAGTAATGAAGGCATGGTGATTCCGAGCACGCACGCGTAATCGACTCCCGCGAATGTAGTCCGTACGCACTGGTACGATATGGGACTGGTCGAGAGCTCACCACAGCAACGGTACTTGTGATACTCTGCATTAGGAAGCTGCAGTGTCGCATTTGTTTATCTATCGAGTACCAGACGTAATGTTTTGCTTGGTAAAAGTAAGATGGATGCATGTTGCGAATAAATATGTTCGTGGAACTTGTTGAAGACTAAATGAATCTGCCATTTTTTTTTAGGGTTCCGTACCCGAAGGCTCCAAACAGCCATATTGCTGTCACTCATGTGGCCGTCCGTCCGTCCGTCGTCTGTCACACAGGTTTTACAGCCAAACGGTTACAGTCTTCAAATTTAAACATCTTGTTGAAATCAAAAAAAATCAAAATCAAAAATCATTTATTTCCATAGGATGTTGTTACATCACTTAGATCCGTCATTACATTTTTTTGGGTGAGTTCACTAACCCAATGGCGGAATCTGTGGAGAAGAGCTCACCGAAGAAACTCCACAGTCGTCGCATCTTTTGCGATTCCTTTTTTAAATAAAATATTGTCAAATTACAAAATGAATGCTAATTATATATCGAAACAGCCTGTTACTCAAACAATCTATTCCCATGGACATCTGTCCTCTAAGTAATCAGATATCCTGTAGTAACCTTTTTTATACAATGTCTGTTTTATTATTATTTTAAACTTGTCTAAAGGTAAGTTTTTAATATCAGTAGGGACCTTATTGTAATAGCGTACACAATTGCCTTTAAAAGAATTACTAATTTTATGTAGTCGGCTTACATAAGCAACCAACTTGTCTTTATTTCTAGTATTAAAATTGTGTATATCACTGTACTTCTGAAAATTAGTTATATTTCTTTTTACATACACAAGATTGTCATAGATATATTGAGACACAAATGTCAGAATATTGATTTCTTTAAACTTTTCCCTCAGTGACACTCTAGGCCCTAATCTATAAATTGCACGAACAGCCCGTTTCTGCAGAATAAATATACTATTAGCATTCGCAGCGTGACCCCACAATAAAATACCATAGGTCATTAGACTATGAAAGTAACTAAAGTAGACTAGTCTAGCGGTGTCTACGTCGGTAAGAGCTCTAATTTTTTTAACTGCGAACGCTGCCGTACTCAGTCTGTTCGACAATTTATTTATATGAGGATCCCATTGTAGTTTGGCGTCTAAAGTAATGCCCAAAAATACAGTCGACTGCACAAGGTCCAATCTCTGTCCTTTTATAAATATGTCTGTAGTTACCGGGTTCACATTGGGTAACACGAATTTAATACATTTAGTTTTCTTTTCATTAAGTAATAAATTGTTAACAGTAAACCAGTTCACTATACTAGAGATAGCATTGTTTACCTCGTCATAATTTGATTGCTGTCTTTTAACTTTAAATATCAAAGAAGTATCATCGGCAAACAATACTAACCCATGTTTTGCTTTAACATTGACCCAAAGCCATAAAAATTATCAAAAAATATTTTTAAGTTTTTAAGGGGGGTTGGCATACAGCTAAAGGAGGGTACGTGAAAATACCTTGGCGAGCTTCTAGAACCAAAATGAAACACAAGTTTGCGTTTATATGTGTCCTTTATTGAAATTTACCATGAGCCTTTTATAGGATGGCATAAAAACTTCGATACCGCGAGTTAGACTACAACTGGCGCCATCTGTGAGAAGGATACGATAACAAACATAGACTCAAAGGTAATTTTAGCTTGAGGAGTGTTTAGAGTGGGTTCATATTATACATTCCGCCCACCAAGAACGACAATTTTCGTTCTTTAGATAAACAACAGGTACTACCTAAAGAAATACAAAAATAACAGCTAACACCGTTAGACTTAGTTTAAAGTTTAACTGAAGCAAAACAACATAACAAATTTTGGTTTAACAACAAAAGTTCAGACATGAGGTTGTACACTTAGGATCTAATTGCTTAAACATAAAAAATTAACATTCAAGTTATTCAGGTTGCTACAGGTAATAAACAAAGTTTTGAGGTAGGCCTCTTTATCAATGAGCCGCCACACTTTAAGGTTACTACTCGAGTAATTTTGTTAGATCCGGGGTGTTTATCAACAATTTTTCCCATTAGCCAACGAGTTGGAGGCAAATTGTCTTCTTTTACCAAAACAATATCACCAATGTTTGGTTCTGGTATGGTTTGTTGCCATTTGTATCTTTGCATGCAATAAGCTAAATACTCGTTCGACCACCGACGCCAGAAATCCTGCAACATTCTCTGGGTTAGTTGCCACCTCCTGAGGCTGCTGACATTATTGAGCACATAGTTCCGTTCAGGAACGGTGATTAGCGGCTCACTAATCAAGAAATGGCCAGGGGTTAATGGTAACGGATCATCACCATTGTCACTCGGCAACGACGATAACGGCCTTGAATTTAAACAAGCCTCAATTTGAGTCAGGACAGTTGTCAATTCTTCGAATGTGAGAGTGGACTCGCCTATGACGCGCTTGAGATGAAATTTTGTAGATTTCACTCCCGACTCCCAGAGGCCGCCAAAGTTTGGGGCATGAGGAGGGATGAAATGCCAAGTGCATGCATTGTTGCTTAGATAGTCACGAATCTCTATTGCAATGGATGACTCTTCAGCAGCAACCAATCTACTGAGCTCCTTGGAGGCTCCGACAAAGTTTGTCCCATTATCGCTCCACATGTCACTTACATGCCCACGGCGAGCAACGAATCTCTTAAACGCAGCTATGAAGCCTTCCGCAGTTAAGTCGCTGACGACTTCAAGATGTAAGGCCTTAGTGGACATACACACAAAAAGGCAAATATAACCTTTGTATGATTTGTTGCCACTGCCCTTGGACACTCTAATATGAATGGGTCCAGCAAAATCTACACCGCTGTGCAGAAATGGTCTAGTCGGAGTCACTCGACTAGATGGTAATTGACCCATAAGTTGAGCTTGTGTGGTTGCACGATTCCGTACACAACGCACACACTTACGGACTTGAGCTTTGACTAGATTTTTTGCAGAAATGATCCAATACTTACTACGTAAGTAGTTAAGCATCAGTGTAACCATGTAACGTCGCCTTGTGAGCTTGATCAATCACTAAATTAGTGAAAAAACCTTTGTGTGCAAGGATTATAGGGTGTTTGACGTCTGCAGGGACATTTGAGTTTTCAATTCTTCCGCCCACCCTCAAAATGCCCTTCTCATCAAGGAACGGACACAACGACTTTAATCGCGCTTTTTCTTGGTCAAGTCCGTTTTGAGCGTGCTTTATACAAACTTCATGAGCCTCATCGAGTTCTTCGGCAGTCAGGTAAGGTGTAAATTTTTTATTGTTTAATTTATTTTCGTTTAATTTCAGGAATTTGCGGCAAAAAGCAATAACACGAGTCAGCCGGTTGAGTGAGGAGAACTTCGTCCATAATGAATCCTCTGGAATTTCGTGCTTTGTGAAATGTGAATTGACCTTTCTTTGTTCCAGAGCTGTACGAGTACCCTTTGGTCTTGTGTACAAGACTTCTGGCTTGCTCAACCAAGATGGTCCATGCATCCATAATTCACATTGTGACAAATCTGATGGTGACATGCCTCTCGAGGCGATGTCAGCTGGATTGTCTGCGGATTGCACGTGTGCCCACTGCGAATTATCCATGTGTGTGAGAATATCAGACGTGCGATTTGCAACGAATGTGACCCATCGCGAAGGATGACTACTAAGCCAGTTCAGCACAGTGGTCGAGTCTGACCATCCACGTATGTTGGCTTTCTCAATCTTTAGTACCCCTGCGGTTTCACAAAGTAACTTGGCTAGCAATACAGCTCCCATTAGTTCAAGTCGAGGTATGGACACTTGTAGCACTGGGGCTACTTTAGTCTTCGCAGTAACAATGTTGACATGCACGTTTCCGTCTACATCTATTGTTCGCAAGTAAACTGCAGCTGCGTATGCCAAATTCGACGCGTCGCAGAATCCGTGAAGTTCCTTGCGTTGATCGCTTTTATTTACTTCCAACCATCTTGGTACACTAAACAGGTGTACACTGGAGAGATTATCACAATAAGTCTGCCATTCCAGGAGCAGTTCGGGTGGTAGTTCGTCGTCCCAATCGATTCCAGCCAACCAAAGTTTTTGCATAATTACCTTGGCTGTGATCACATATGGCGCAAGCCATCCTAGTGGATCGAAGAGACGAGCTATCTCTGATATCACCTTTCTCTTGGTGATGGTCTCATGTCTATCAGGGAGTGTCGCACGGTACTTGAAAGAATCCGTTTCCTTGTCCCAGAAAAGACCCAACACCTTGATCACGTCATCCTGTTTTATGTTCACCTTTCCTTCCTGGGTTTCCCTCTCGCCTTGAATCTCTCTTTCGAGTTCCTTATTGTTTGTTATCCACTTTTGTAATTGAAAACCTCCCTTGACATGAATTTCCATCATTTCCTTGTGGATTTTTCTTCCTTCCTCCACTGTCTCACATCCCGTCATCAGATCGTCTACGTAATAATCATTTTTTATTTTTTCAGACACCATAGGATATTCTGCACCTTCGTCAATGGCCAGCTGCTGGAGGGATTTCACCGCTAGGTAAGGAGCTGGTGCTGTCCCGAAGGTAACACGTAACAGCCTGTAATCTTCTATTTCAGATTCTGGATTATCACGCCACACTAGCCTTTGAAAATCCGTGTCGGGTTTGTCGACTATGACTTGTCGATACATTTTTACAATATCTGCGCTCAAGCATATGGGGTGCATTCGCCATCTCATTATTATGTGGCGCAGATCTTGTTGCAGTGTAGGACCGACCATCAACGTGTCATTGAGAGACACTCCGTTGGATCCTGGATCTGATGCATTGAACACAACTCTGACCTTGGTAGTGGACTTGTCCTCGCGTATCACTGCGTGGTGAGGTAAGTAAACAGCTTCAGATCGTTTAGGATCATCTGCGTTCTGTATTCTTTCCATATGGCCAAGGTCGAGGTATTCATGAATGACTTTAGCATACCGTATTTTGATCTCAGGGTTCTTCTTGAAACGCTTCTCAAGAAGTTGAAATCTGCTAACCGCAATGTCTCTCGAATGACCGTCTTTACACTTGGGGTCTTCCTCGCGAAATGGAAGCCGCACAATATATCGACCATCATCATCGCGGCGTGTGGTTTCCTTGTAAAAATCCTCACAGCGCTGTTCTTCGTCAATGAGCATTTTAGGTTGTGGTTCGCTACCGACGGACTCGAGCTCCCAGAACTTTTTGAGCATTCCGTCGTTCATTCCTACATGCATGCTCACAACAACGTTATGATGACAAGATTGTGAGCCAGTAGGATTATTCGTCGTTAGGGGACCAGATAATATCCAACCCAGAGCTGTGTTTTGAGCTGTAGGTGATCCGCTACCACCAGTTATCAGCCCATCTCTTATGATTCGACCATAGACATCGGCACCAAGCAAGATGTCAATTTTGTTTGGTGTGTGAAACTCTGGATCGGCCAGTGTGATGTGTGCCAATTCTGGCCAGCTGTGGTAAGTCACTCTCTCGGCTGGGAGAAGACTCGTTATGGTGGTCAGTACGTGTGCACGTACTTCGACCATGAATAATGGATCATGGCGAGACTCTACTTTTATCGCCACAATGCTTTTACAAGTGTTTGGGCACTTATTCGGAAATCGGGCATGGATTCCCCGTCTGTACGTTTTTCTTAAAATTATTCTAAGTCTAAGTTAGTACGCATTACTTAAAATTTAACAAGTCCCAAATTCCGCAAAATTTTTCTAAGTTAATGGAATGCACTTCACGATATCTTGAAATTTTAAAAGGTCTTGAATTCCGCAAATTTTTTCTAAGTTAATGGAATGCACTTCACGAATTCTTCAAATTATTACACAAATTGTACTCACAGTTTTTCTTCACAAACCACTGTGTAGCAGCAACATCTGTTCCGGGTAGTAGATGTACTACACGTTGTTGCCATCCACCGTCAGATAAGCTCAGTAGCTTGGAATTGCAGCAGGTTGCCGCCAGGTAGGTACGCCGGTACGCCCCTCTTGCTCCACCTCGGTTGGTAGTGGTAGGTACCTCCACCCACTTCTCGCCAACCACCCGTTTGTGTCGCCGCCTGTACACCAACTACCTCTAGTTGGTAATTCAGCACCCACCACGGTGCGCACCGCGAATGACGATCCGCCAGGCCTCTGGTGCTTGGAGCAAAAAGTCGCACTAAACGCTGGTAGGTCAATTATACGATCCGGCTCGAAGGACCAATGAAAATACCTTGGCGAGCTTCGAGAACCAAAATGAAACACAAGTTTGCGTTTATATGTGTCCTTTATTGAAATTTACCATGAGCCTTTTATAGGATGGCATAAAAACTTCGATACCGCGAGTAGACTACAACTGGCGCCATCTGTGAGAAGGATACGATAACAAACATAGACTCAAAGGTAATTTTAGCTTGAGGAGTGTTTAGAGTGGGTTCATATTATACAGTACGAATAAAAATTACCTATCCCATCGAGTGGGGTATCGTTGTTTAGAGCTCCTTGAGTAGATAAATACTGTTTTTTTATTTAAAATATATCGGAAAACAAGGAATAAGAAGCCACCAAAGTCAGCTTTTCATAAAATTTTGCACGGAAGAAATTTTTAACTTCCACTTGACCTATGCCCTTAAAATTTGGTATTATTGTTTATTATTATGTATATTCCCTAATTTTTAGGCTTATACTCTTACTTACGCACTTGGCCATTTTAATTAACATAGCTATTATATCGAATGAATATTGAGGAGGTAACTTAGTTCCGCTCATGCTCTTATCATCTCATTCCAGCTTGCAATATAGCTGAGCGAGTGCGTGCAGAACTCCATACATAAATTAGAAGCTTCAATATGACTCTGAACGCACACTCCCGCAGAATGTTTAGAGAATTTATTTGCACCATTAGCGTTGTGTGTATGTTCTTACGTGCGCTTAGTTAACATATTAAACCCATAATGCGTGTTCGTTGTGGCACAACTCATCAACTGAAACTAGTTTCTGTATCTACAGTAATGATTATATGTAAGGTTCATGTAGGTACTGCTCTATTCGCGTGTTTACTGTGAAACTGCAACATTTAACATATTAGGGAAGAATGTTACAATGTTAACGCTTACTCGTATTTCATTGTTATTTTAATCTTAACTTTGGATTAGCATATCAAGCCACTTCGCGTTGAAACTTATGGTGTAAAATTTGATACCAAACAAGTCTGAAAAGTTTTAGCGCATGATGGAAGAACCGACCTACGAGTTTCCAGCTCTGGCTGACGACCAAAGTTTTCTGGATACGATTCTTTCTCTACGTCTTTTATACACTGGATAAATAAAAACATCGACAGGAGCCAACATTTTACATCGCTGATCTGAAAATAATTTCCTCCCTTTGTAGTAATTTTTGAAATAAAAAACCAATAACACGAAAGTTACTATCCAATTGCTGCATAATTTCATTGAGCATACGCTTCATTTTACTTTCGACGTGCATAAATTATATAACGGGAGTAATCTCTGTCAATTCAGAAATAAATAACTTGATCTTCCAATCAGGAAGTGTGAGCGATAAGGTGGATTAATTATTCGAATTAAATTTTATTCGTTTAAAGTTTATTTAATCCAATAGTCCTCCCGGCGCCTCCAGTGGATGCCACCAATTTATACGAATTTAAGTGAGCGGCCACAATTCGCGAAATTCGTTAATCGTGTATGTGGCCGTGGCCGACCGATAAATAAGCACCATCGCCGGCGTGTTGTGTTCTTTTGATTACATTAAATACCAGCGTTTTTAGGGTTTCGTACCCGAAGGATGCTAAACGAGACCCTGTTACAGATATAGTGGATTATCCTTTCCTATCGGCAAAACTCGGAACAACGATAACACCCGAATGGTGCCGATCTGTCTATGAATTACTGTATTATTAAATTACGTGTAGGTATCAAATAAATCGCATACTTTATTTATCAATGTCAAATGTCAATTGTAGTAAGACAAAAACAAACATTTCCGAGAAAATACGAAAGGAAAGGATTATTCACTACATCTATACCAAGTCTCCGCTGTCCGTCCGCCCGTCTGTCTGCCCGTTCGTCCGTCAACGGGGTGTATCTCATGAACCGTAATAGGTAGAGTTTAAATTTTCACAGAATGTATATTTCTGTTGCCGCTTCAGCAGCAAATAATTAACTATACGAGATTTCATAAATTAAAGGACGGAAAGAGAGATACGTGTTTTAACACCACTCGCGATGTAACAAACCATAACATGATTTAAATATGATCGTAGATTTCGCGGCTAATCACTTGGTTGTGGTGGCGCAATCGGTT
This sequence comes from Argyresthia goedartella, assembly GCA_949825045.1. Lineage (NCBI taxonomy): Eukaryota > Metazoa > Arthropoda > Insecta > Lepidoptera > Argyresthiidae > Argyresthia > Argyresthia goedartella. The sequence goes on along the minus strand of OX463812.1, from coordinate 23,140,645 downwards.
TGATATCGGTTTCGCAAACTGGGTTTGGGGTTCTGGGTTCGAATCCACATTCGGAAAATATTATATTTTGTTTTTGTTTATTTTATATTTAGTGGTTAAGTTTTCTTGTACGATTGTACGGAACCCTTCGTGTGCGTGTCCGAACCGCGCTTGAACGATTTTTTATTATTATTTTGTTACGAGACCAAATCATTGATTTGACTTGATGAAGTGACAAAATGGACAGTTGTAGGTAACTAACTGAATTTTCAACTCGAGCTGCATATGTTGCATGACTTGCTTGACGTAAAAATGGAACTTATTTGTAAATCATAACGTTGCAGTCGAGTACGAGCACTCAGCAAAACTCATCAATCCTATCAACCGTTAGTAACTCTAATGGATTTTATTAATTGAATTAAGTTTTTCACAAATTTATCGTGTGAGACTAATAAATACAGTGCTATAATACGGCAGCCAATTAAGTTAACAATTATTTACACGCGCAACAGCCGTGTTTGTATTTTTAGTTTGTCGTAAAACAACCCGACTTTTTGCCCAACATTTTTTACGTAAAGCCATTAAGTGGCTGTTAAAAGTCGCGTATGTGTATTAATGCCTGTTACAATTAACTGGTGAATGAGTTGACATTATGTCGGCCACTGGCCAGCTGGCCACCCGGTCAATTTACCCAATTCACGAGTTGATTTTCGGCCTGCTGTAATTTAGTGAGTCAGGCAAGCGGATACTTCCATAAAGCCACGATAACAGAACTGTTTTCAAATTTTTATTTTTAATTCGCAATTGGCCATGTAAAAAAAAATAAGCGTACCAAACTGAGAAAAACCATTTCGAGATAATTGTGTTCCTAAATTTATTCCGTTTTTCCCATCAAAAATATTACAGGATTACTGAAATATCCTCAAAAAACATAATGTCCTTCATTCACACGGCGTAGTTTCTTCAAATTCCCTTCGCTGTAGTTGGCCATCCTGTAAAACTGTCAAGTGTCAACAGTTTTCCGGTCAGTCGATAACCCAATGTCATTCGAAACGTAAACAAATATGGATATTGTAGTTTTTTAGTTTTATAATCAGCAACAATTAACCAGCCTCAAGTACAACTGTGAACAAGTGATGTCACGGGCCGTGTCGTTTAAATATTATTATAGTAGTTTATGTGACTGCTACATAATGGAGGGCATCAATACGCGAGAGTGGGTTTATGAAACGAGCCGAAGGCGAGTTTCATAATAATATCACTCGAGAGTTTTAATGCCTAATTATGTACAGTTACATACACTATTTTATCTACACACATATCATAAGCTCTCTTTGATGTGTTCAGGAATCGCTTGTTTGACCGGCATTGTAGCTCTGCATTTGTTTAGCTTGTTCTGAAGTACCAACTTCACAGACAAACTAGAGGCAGCACGCGGGCGGGCGTCGGCGTTCGAAATTTGAATGTCAGTACCAACTTCACAGACAAACTAGGGGCGGCACGCAGGCGGGTTCGGCGTTCGAAATTTGAATGTCATAATATGTATGTAGAAAAAATGTACACATTATGGTCATAATGTGTAATTTTTCAGATAAGAAATGAGTTTTTACCAAGTAGTTTAACATTATGCTGATCGTAACGAGCGGTTTTTGTACGCAGTGAAGAGGGTTTATGATACGTGTGTAGATAAAAAAAAATATTCAAATTAGTTTCATGAAGTAGCCTAAAATTTCATAAAATAATATAAAAAGTAGTATCTTTTTCTAGCATGGCAAATTGACGTAACGAAGTTTGGTCGTGAATGCATCGACCGATATGAATTATATTAATATAGAATTTTTAGTTCACGCGAACTACTTATTAGTGTTGTCCTTAGGTCCGAGAACTTTCTAGAAATATAATAATTTTGCGTCCACAATCATTTTAATCAATTGTATGTCTTCGAAAATATAAATTGTTAACAATGTAAAATCTAAAACAAATTACTTTGCTAAGTACACTCTTCCTTTTTTACGGATTTTCTTAATGGGAATTGAATTTACCTTTTTCGCCACTCTAACCTCATTACTTCACTCTTGCCATTACTGCTGAGGTTATACTTTGTTACAATGGATGTAGACCAGATTAGTGGATGCACTAATCTGGTCTACATCCATTGTCCCATTTACTATCTCGGAAGAACCCGTGGCCCGAGCGATCCCGCGGGAAGCCGGACTCCTGACCAAGTTCCGTTCAGCCGGTCGCCGGTCCGGCCGAAATTCCGTCCGGCAAACATAACTAATCAAGATTTATCGTCTGATAGTTGCTGTTCGGTCCGGTCGGGAGCGGGCTTAGATCACGTAATATTTAGTTAGTGCGGGTTGCTTTGTGATTTTCATCAGATTGAGCCTTTTTTTAGGTTTATACAGGCTTACAGTTGATAAGGTTGCCTTTACTTACTGTTGATTAGACGGGTGTGATCTTTGCTTAGTCCAAATTACGAAGTTTTGAATTCGTTTCCGGACCGAATTTTACCTCTTTTGTGCATGTTTACCAAACTCTTTGTAATCTATTTTAGATCATTTGTATACGCTGCATATTTTTCCTTTACAAGAGTAATTTCTTTGCTCCCAAATGCTAGAACTTAACCTCTTGAATACCACAAGCGTTAGATAATGCCATTTTTCCGTTTTATAGGTTTTAAATTTTATTACGTTCAAAATCGCGACCCGTGCCAAATACCCTCGGTTTTTGAGAGGTTAAGGGCGGTGCTCCTATAGCCGTGGTTTATGTAGCACGTTTGCAAAATCACATATTTTTTATTAGTCTTTATTTGTCGAAATGTGCAGCCAGATACCTACTGTAAAGTTGTACGGGCATAACTCTACGAAAAATAAGATATTGAGTCTAGCTTGTCCCGCAAACGTGCAACAAGACAAAAGTAGCCAAAAAGTTTAATAACTTCCAACACTGCAGTCATTTGAGTTTTTATTTTCCGAGTTTTCGCGGCAACAGCGGCCGTTGAACTCTAAGCATAGATAGAGTATTCGTCATGGAACTGTACCTAGTAGATCAATGGCATTCGTAGATAGAGTTTTATAAGTCAAAATTAAACGCTATTAAACTAATTCGACACTGCATCTGTTTTCTCCGTAAACAAACACGAAAGTATCCATACATAGAAGTTACTCTATGGTCGAAAGTCTACCTGGGACCTAACTATAAACTTGTGGTTTATGAAATCATAAACCAAAAGTCACAAACAATATTACAAGTACCTATCACCGCCAACAAACATGTCCACATTCTTAGCAAAATGTTGCCATTGCAAGTTTAAAATAGTGAAATACTTAGTAACTTTGAGAAATGGGCCGCCAGGCAGACCCCCTAGACCCCTAGTACCTACCTACTACTAGCCCCGAGAGCTCTCGAGAACTGAAGCGGTTTTCTTTATCATCGCTTATGGGGAGATAAGCGGAAAGTCAATTTCATTAGTGCGGCGGGAAGGGGGAAATGAGGGGGGGCTATCAGGTCTGGCATTAGTAGCCGAGCTATTGAGAGGTTTAATCAGCGCAATTTTTGCGTGGGTATTTATAACGTAAGGTTAAATTAAAATGCCTACATGTCTACCCATAAGCGTATCTATGTGAAAAAAACAGTCTATAGATATTTCATCAATCAAAGTGCTGCATTTATGCCATAGTTAGGTATAGATACGAAAGAATATTATGTCTGCTTGGAAAATGCTTTTGCTTGTAAATACACGTACTTGAGATCTTCACATTATTAAATGTGGTGAGATACTTGTAGAGCTATTTCTATGTAAGAATACAATTTGGAATTTAGGTACTTACTTATATACTGTTAAATATACGGTTTAAGAGAGCGGATGGGAGACCCATCCGCTCTCGCTCTAAATAAAATAGAACGTATTTGAGAACTATACGTTATTAAATGTGGTGAGATACTTGTAGTGCGGTATCTGTGAAAGTATAACATTTGGAATTCAGGTAGGTACTTGTATACTGTTAAATATAAGGTTTACGGTATCCCATCCCCTGTCGCTCCAAATAAAATAGAATGAATATTCAGCTCTAACTTTTATGCCTTGATTCCAATAATGGCTCGCATACAAAGTAATGAGTGACGGTCGGCGATGACGTCACGCGTCGTATGCCACGGGGGTGGTGCTGAGGGGTGGTGTGTGGGGGGCGGGCACTCAACAGTTGGTCCCCCCCCCCCCCTCGCCCCTCGGCTCGATACCCCGGCGCGTGCGTGCGGCGCGGCGCCCGACGTCACATGGCGATGCAAAATCTTACCAAAACGAATTTCCTCAGTTTTCCAAAATACGGGTCAAGTGCGAATCCCGTTCCGACGATTCCGTGATGGTGCAATAAATTCACGTAAACGGCGCAATCGTGTTTGACTACGCCAAAGTTTTGCCTCAGTTTGTTCAGACCATTACCTACGTTTGGGCACGGAACACTAGAAGGGAATATTGAACTAATTTAAGACTGAACTAAGTTAGTTTATGGCTGTAACTTAGCCCTATAGCGCGGAACGGTATTAATGTTAGTATAAGTTATTTCTGTACAAGGGTTATTTCGGTGGAGATTTCCAGGATATGCTCTTTCTGATTACATACACTGATTGATTACTGACACATGTCTCTTTACCGCTCTGATTGATGGTTAGTATTGAAATCATCTTAGTCAAATCCATTGTCCACTCGGGACTGTAAGCTGACCTTTAGCAGCATACAGGTACTAACAAAAAAATGATCCTAGTGTACTGCGAAATTCATCCTGCTTGATTCGGACGGGCTCTGAAATGAAAGAGATATTTCAGAGCCCGGTCCAAATGATGCAGAATTGAGTGAACACTTCGTTTAACTTGATGAACCCACTGCAGTCCCAAAATTAAACACAAATCCCATTCAATTCAAAGCGAGCGCTCAGTTGGTTTTGTCGTCGATCCAATTTGTAAATTAATTTTCATCTGTGAACCGAGGGAACCAATACAGCATTTTCATCTTTCTGTTGTACTTTTGATGGAATTAGAGGAGCGATTAAAAATATTGGTAACAGCTAATATGCAACGTAAGAGACAATGAGTTATTTTATAGAAGGTTTTTACAAACACGGTAACAAAAACTAACACGAATCGGTTTCAAACTTTACACTTAAGGTAAGTACAATTAGTTTTACAGACAATAATAAAATGTATTACGTTAATATACAGCAATTCATCATAAAATAAATTAACGAGCTGTAGTTAAGTTACGAAGAACCATTGCTGAACAAGTACAAAGGAATTCTCGACAAGAATGTTACAATTTTATGAGTGGGATTTTCATGTTGGCTATAAAATCAGATGACTTCAAATCAAATTACTTATTCCGTGTCGTTTCTCTAAATAAATCCGTGCAATAAACATTAACCTAGCTATATAACTCTACCAAACAGAAGTAGGTAGGTATCTAGGTAAATAAAGCGGATACATAACAATAAAAGAACGAGAGTTAATTTGATTGATACAAGATAATTGGACTCCGAATTCTCCGGTATGGCTGCTAATGGATGGCCAAAATTAATTACCTCTCCTATTCAGCTCTCTTTCTTTCCATTTGATAGCTAATTGTTGCTATTGACCTATTTCCTAATTGAGACAAGAGGTGCTTTAGGAAGGGGAATAATATTAGCAGCGACTTTAAATAAATTATCGTAAACAAATCGGGATGGACTCTGACAAGTTTAGGTTCAGGCAATGAAATGGACAATCATGTAGCAAAAAAAACCTCCATCTATGCGTTTTACCTCATGCACGACACTTTGTTATGAACACAATCTCCAGGACAGTACGATTCCTCTATGGCTGGTAGCCTAGTATAGACACTTTTCCGTGAATATACTTAGAACTTTAGAGATTACTTTTCTCTTTGTCGGGTCACCAGAGAAAGTGTTAAGTGTACTTTGCCACTATACGAGGACCGCTTAAAGTTTTTGGGAAATATTAAACTGCACATCAATAATACTGATTTGCACAGCAAATATACTGATTTGCATAGCAAATATCAGGGCAAAATGCTGCGGTAGCTTAGGTGAAGGGTAAAGGGGGTGAGCGCAGCGAATTATCCTTTGTGTTAGGTTGAACTTGTAAGAACAACAAAAAATACTTAAAACATGAACAATCAATATGGCACACATAATAGTAGTTTATGTGACTGCTAAATAATGGAGGGCATTAATATTCGAGACTGGGTTTATGAAACGAGCCGAAGGCGAGTTTCATAATAATATCAGTCGAGAGTTTTAATGCCAAATTATGTACAGTTACATACACTAGTTTATCTAAACACATATCATAAGCTCTCTTTGATGTGTTCAGGAACCGCATGTTTGACCTGCATTGTAGCTCTGCAGTTGTTTAGCTTGTTCTGTAGCACCAACTTCGGGCGTCGGCAATTGAAATTTGAATGTCAGTACCAACTTCAAAGACAAACTAGGGGCGGCATGCAGGCGGGCGTCGGCGTTCGAAATTTGAATGTCATAATGTGTAGAAAAATTACACATTGTGGTCATAATGTGTAATTTTTCAGATAAGAAATGAGTTTTTACCAAGCAGTTTATCATTATGCTGATCGTAACGTGCGGTTTTTGTACGCAGTAAAGAGGGTTTATGATACTTGTGTAGATAAAGTATTTAAAACATTAAAAGTGTTTTTGTTAATACCCAATTGAAGGTGAACACAATATACAATTAACAGAACAGTTCTACCAACCTAAATCTATGTTACTGAAATTTATATAAACCAAAAAAATAATTATCAAAATTGGTTCATAATTGACGGAGTAATCGCGTGACAAACACACACAAAAAAACCCCTTTTTTGGAGTCGGTTAAAAAGAATATAAATATATATTGCCCTGATTTTTGCTGTGCAAATCAGTATTTTTGATGTGCAGTTTAATATTTCCCATAAATAAATAAAAAATAAAATATAATAGCCCGGGAAAAAATCGTCTACATTTCTGGCTAGTGACGGGCGCAGCGTATTCAAATATCGGTCCGGCAGCGGTCCTGTCCGCGTCACTCGGACATTAGCATAATTCGACAAAAAACACCCACCCCGAGGAAAAACGGCTTTTTGCTGCGGCCACGGTCCGAACCCGCCCGACCCGGTTCCCAATATTAAATCAGTTCCGCGAGTTATTTAAAACCTAGAAGGTTTTTTAAAAGTTTATTTTTGTGAAAGTGCATTCATAAATGTGAAATAAAAAAAAAACATTTTTGTATGCAAATTCCCAGTCTTGCCGATATAGCGCAATGTTATTTCGCGGTAAATATAATAAAGCCGAAGAGAGATAAAACATTATTTACGGGCTCACCTTTAGGGTTCAACGAAGCTATTTGGGATTTCATAAAACAAATTAAAGGCGACGACGTGAATTATTATTATCCGACATTAAAAGAGGCATGTTTCCCGATGCCGGTGTTAGAGGGGCCCTCGTCTTGTGAAGATAAATCTAATACTTCGGATGACAGATAACTGCAAGGCTTGTTTATTTATACTTTTGCCCCGGCTTGGGTTAGGGAGCACATGTGCGCTACGTTACGCTCCTTTACACTCAAATAAACTACTCAAGCTAAGTAAACACGGCGCTGAGGAAATGCAGGACTTACTGACTAGGAAGTAGATGTCATTGTATTAGAATATTATAAGAAACATATGGCTTAATTGCATCGTACAGCAGTTTAAGACACTTTTTACTTGCCTTAATGATAACGTTGAAGTATATTTTTTCAAAATGTAAATAATGACAGTGCTCAATCAATAAGGGATTTCATTACATAAGGCAATTTGTTGCATCTTTAGATGATGAGTAAGTAGTGTTGGTGTGGTAAGTCGTAGTTTTTAGTCAATTAATGCTATTATGTCGCTTTGGAAGTACGCAGTATCTGTGTTTAGAAAATTAACTGTGGGAGGTTATATTTGTAATTATTTAAGAATTACGGCTGTTACCTTTCTTAATAAGCAAGCTCTCTTAAGAATATAAAATATATATAAAAAAAAGTTGGGGTAAGTTGTTCAGAATCAAGAATACTCTAACATGAACCCTGTATACTAATTACTTTTTTTTACACATTAAGTGACGATCTACTTAGAAGAGTTAAATTAAGTTTTCTGCAATTACTTACTCCTATTACCTAACCTTAAAAATATGGTAAAAATACTTATAAAATCGTAAGGTCAATTAAAATGAATGAGGTGAACCTACCTAAGAACATATTCTCGCAATGCATACATCTAAACACTTCAGCATAATATACGTGTGCCGAGTAAACGTTCCTGCTCAACGCGCGTGGTGGGGAGTTGACTAGTATTAGGAGCTTAGTTAGAGGGAAACGAAAGGTTTTATTTTTTTCGAAACCCAAAGAAACACTACTCAAGATCTACCGAACACTAAAACACACTAAAAGCCTTACACAAACATTTAGATACAACATCGATAAACAATGTTAAAACCACTCTCTTTATAAAATAGCTTCGTAGCTTCTCTACAAAATGATCTCGTCAAACTTTACTTGGGCCTTAGGGTACGTCTAATTTACATAGAACGACTGCCACATAACTTGACTGTTGGAAGACTCCTGCGCGTAACAAGCTACGCAGTTGTGACAGGCGTGACAGCTGACATATACCCGCCATTAATCAACACCTCAAGCAGACGCCATATTGATTTCTCTGTCAAATCTCATGGAGCGTAGTACACTAAGGTTTTACGGTGCCACGTGCCGCACATGGCGTGATCGTGAGAGCTTTTTTATGCCATCATTATTTTATGATTTCGCCGTTACATTAGAACAATATATTGTCGCGATAGAAAAAGAATTGAATCGAACCCTAAAACACTTTGTCTTCCTTTGTTTTTTTGCTGAGGCTTAGCGAAGAACCATTAATTCTTGTAAATAAATCTGAGACGCCATTTCTCTTCCTTAGCAAATCTATAAAAATGATGTAATATCGTTGTTACGAGGGCAGTAAGAAAAATAGCTATAAACATAAAGATATCATTTATTTTAATGCAGTAAAACTATTTTCTAAATTTAAATATTACCTAACAACAATACCGAGTTCTGTATCACTCGGGAACTAAAATTATTTATGGTCATTTCGCCATTAAGGGAGGTAAGGACCTCATTCTCACCATAAGGTTTAATTGCGGCCTTTTTATTTTTTGTGGTAAGATTATCATGGCATGCTCGAGTATTGTGTTCAAAAGCCAAATAGAAAACAGCATTACCTGTTTGTAAAAGGAGCAAAATAAACAATAGCATCCGAGAGATAGGTAAAAGCGAGAATTATTTCGTGGATAATCCTTAGCGAGACACATATTAGTGTTCAACTTGAGAACTCCGGCAAAGCCCCCGAATAAAAATTATCACTTCTCGGTCTCGGCATGGATGGAACAGAAACGAACGAAACCGATCGGAAAACCCGCAGTTTACTCGCGCCAAATTATGTTCGCTAGATACAAAAGATACAGCGCAAAGCAAATCGTATAAGCGTGATGCTTCCAGCTATTACGCGAATGTAAAAGAGTTCAGCCGAGGCGAAGGCGACGCGACGACCATGAGATAAATCCCGAAGGAGACGCTGTAATAAAAACACGTACGTCGCGAGGCGCTCCGTTTTATTTCAAAAGTCGATAAGGGCGCGAAGAAATTCCTTTTACGAGATTCTTGCGGAAGAGAGGGAGGTTGAACAAGGCCTCTGGGCGACATCTGCGTTGTGTTGGTGTTGCCTCGCGCAGTAGTCACACAGTTCACGGCAACACGCGAGTTTACTCCCAATAATATTCATCGCTTTCATAGACGGAATATGGAAATATGCCGATGTCTTCTATTCGAGCTCTTCAAAATGTTTATTTAATTTCACAGATATTTGCTCTCGATATTGCTTTATGAGCCCGCATTTCAGTTATGCAACTCTGGCACAGAACTGCTGTTCAGAAACATGTCTGCCTGTGACCGAGGGCAGTCCAAGTCTCCGTCTTTATTGGCCATTGGTAACGCGTGCCAAGTGCCAACTGAGCGCCATGCTACTTGTAATAATATAAAGGAGCACTGCGTCTGCAACGCGGCGTAGACCCGAGACGACACTTCCCGTCATTCCCGTGATTTACTCACCGACCCCAGACATACTCGTAAATGCAGCAAACGCAGTAACTAAATAGATGAGATCATCAAAATCATGCTAAAAACTCTTAACCGCTTTTCTGTTAGCAAATCCGCCATCGCCATGTTCTTTATCTAATTCTATGTCATTATAAAGTAACGACGAGTATTCAAACAATTAACATGATTAAAGCAATTGCCAGAACAGCGCGGCGTGAAAAGTTTGCATTTTTTGCCTTTGTCCCGACCGCAAGCAAGGCACACACAATATTGCTTGTCAAAGAAAAAGTTTTTCAACCGCACCGCAGAGTTTTTGCTCGTCCGGAGCAGATTGCGCGTAGCCCAGTGTGGGGTTGGGCTCACGTCCCGCATCAAACTCGTGTGCTCGCGGATTATCATTAATTTCTGGGAGCAACTTGTTCATTAGCTAGTTTCATGCAAATCATGATTCAGTGTCGCTGTTTAAGTGCTCGAAGAAAGCATTAATCACGTAATATTGTTTGCATAACGAGCAAAAGCGGTCGGGGCGTGCTGAAAATTGATGGAGTGGTGACGACGCGCCAACTCCTCGGTTAATTATCCAGCCGAGTTCTGGGCAATGTTGCCGCTGTTGCCAGTGCCACAGAAGTGTTGCCAGTGGTCTGGCACTGTTGCCAGCTAGCCGGAGGGACGGGCCTACCGACTCCCGCTTGTGACACCCGCTGCTAACTCATTGGCCGAATAATTACCAGCCTCCACAATATGTAAAGCAGCCTTGTTTGAATCCAGATAGCATCAGCTGCGCCTCATTATTCGTATGGCTATTAAATTGTTGAGCGAAACTTTTATACCAGATACATTTTAGATAAGGCCGTATAAAGCGCTAATCTACCATTCAAGTGTTTTATACGTTATGTTATTACGTATCTAGTGTACGACACAGGGTATCCTAATGTGGGGCCAGAAGCAATGTATGCACCTATATTTAAACGTTTATGTTTAGTTGAGATTTTTTACAGTTGTAATGAATGCGTTCTTTAAATTAATGTATTTTGATTAGCCGTTAGTTTAAATGTAACGAAGAAAGAATACCTTAAATCGCGTTTTGCTTTTACGAAATTGGATCTTATCCTTTTGGCCCGTTTATCTACGCCTTACACATTTTCCGTGAACTTGTTTTTGTAGCTTCTCGTTAGATTCTATCGGTTTACCATTGGCAGGGTCCAGTCCGAACATTATAAATTGAAGTCTTATTTTCATGAGTCTAAAATATTTTCAACTCTTGTTGCAGCTTCTCATCAGAGGTCTAGCAAACCTGATCGTTTCGACTGCAGTTGTCCTGAGAATTTCACAAATCGTTTGAGACTGCGGGAGTATTTACAAGATGGATAGATGATAGATGTTTGAGTAAACATATTAAACTTTGCACAATATTTATACAAGTGGACTCTACTCGCACTAGACATACAAAATCGCTCGTAAATTCGGTCATAAAATGACCCCGATCTCATTACCCCAAGTAACGACGGCGCCATCTTCAACGCATCTTATTTACGGGCCAGTCTTCGTCCTTTCTAACTTTATATGTTACAGTTATTTATACAAGAATGACGTCCACGTGTACGTAATATTAACCCATATGAGTTCTAATGTTTTTATTAGCCTTTAGTAATAATAATAATGTTTAAAGCAAACCGGCAGCCATTAACAAGCAGAGGTAATTCCCGTAAACATGTGTGTACGATATATTCAGGAAATCAGAGATGAATGGTTTCGCACTATGTACCTAATTGCTAAAAGGGTGATTGATGAACAAACAAATGAATTACAATAATTTACAACAAAAAATACCCATGCATAAAACCAATGTACCTATGTCATTAGAGCCACTTATCCTTAAACCCAAACTGAAGTTGGAAAAAATTTAGAGCGTCAAATTTAAAAATATTCGCGTTGTTTTGAGGAATACATGTCACACTATTTTGTTTGTTACATATTCTAGGATCGATATTTCATAGTTTGGTTGCTGACCAAAAAACATTAGGCACCACTTTTAGCCATTGGTTGGTCACCTCTCATCCTCATCCACTTTTAGATTTCCAAATCACGGCTAAAGAACTTATTTACTTTAAAAGTTTGCCGAAGTCGATGTTTATTTTGTTTTCATTACTTATAATGCCGTTTTCTATTGAGTTTGCTGTCGCCACAAAATAGAAGATAGATAGAAGAATATAGAAGATATTTTATTTTACATATTTTATAGATATTTAATTAATTAATTTATTATTTATTATAGATAAGTCATTAGATATTGTGCACTGCCTACCCTTTCATGGTAATTTTTGCTATCATGCCTTGGTTTGCTGGAAGAAATCTCTTTTTTGAGATAAGCTCGCCTTTGTACATATGTTTTCAACAAATATAACTTTTATTATTAACTAATATTATTTAACTTATTTATTTTTATTTATTTAACTAATATTATTTATCTTTGTGCAATAAAGAATTATGAGAAGAGAGATATTAAAATTCCACTGTTTTGTTCTTGTTCACATCAACATACGTGAACACATCTATATATATAAGTTAGTATGGATTTTTAAAACCTTAAGACATGTCACGACCAAAAATCTTCTAAATCGAATTTATGTGTGCCCTGTGCAATCAGTAATTACTTACTGCTTCCAATTTGGGGAGGAGCTGCCAAAACAAGATTTCTCGAAGTAGAGAGAGCACTTGCTAATAAAGGAAATTTACTTTTTCCCTTACCGATACCCAACAACCCAACTTTATGCTTAATCTAACTTGTTAACGATTAGAAAACTTTACATATTAAATGTAGTTCTTAAGGGCTGAACAAGGGCCAATGGCATTGAGAATTAGACAAAGAAAACAAATACCCGTCGCATCGCGTCGAAGCAGACTGACGCATGCTCCCGCGCAGAGCCCCGCGGGGCAGCCCGAGCTCCGAGACCAAGAAAATTATAGAAAATATTACTAAACTCCTGTAATAATAACATTAAAAATAAAATAAAACAACTAAAAAATTTCCCTTTTTTTTACCTATTTTTGCGTGTAAGTTTCATATAGGAAACTGATTTCGTCTCCGAGCGCTTGTTCATTTAGTTGAATAATAATGCATTGCGAAAAATATTTTTAAGTATTAAATTTAACAGATATCCGGTAATTTTAAAAGTCCATTCTTATCTCTATTAGACCTCTTATAACATATATTTATCCTACATTTTTATGTTGTCTAGTTTAGCCTAGAATTGAAGCTAAATATGCATTTCTCTGTTCGCGCCCCCTGGCGCTGGCCATATTTAATCCCTTAAAATGCATTCCTATCTAACTTACAACCCTAATTTACCAGTAAAAAGATGAGGCTTTGCTGTTGTTAAATCTTCTTTTGCTAAACTGCAATTTAATGCACCAGTCTAGTCACCTGTCAACAAAATTTTACATATAGGTATATTATTTAAAATAAATAGATGTTTAGAAAAAACTTGTAGAATGGCTTATGATGACGTTTGATTATGAGAACACTGAATCATTGTTGCTTAAATATACTTCTTAACATTTTTTATTACAAAATTATATAATTAACTGACAAATTGGATGTAAATCTAATATAACCTGTTGCTTCTCTGCTTACTGGCAGCACCATTTAATGTATCAAACCACTAAGTCTAAACTGTGTTACGCTTTGTTGCCTACTGATTCAGTTTTGTGATAACATAGCCTTATTAAATATAAAATCACTTTTTATCTAAAACTAGCTGACCCGGTGAACTTCGTACCACCTGAAATTTGATTGTTAAATAAGTAATATGGTACATACATACCCTAGAGAAGGGTCGCGTTGGCGAAAAATTACTATTATAATAGTTACGTCGTTAAATAATAGTCGTCAGTAGTTTACACGTAGGTAAAATATGTTGTATGTCGGTGGCCGATTGTAGAATTGGGCACGTCATGATTTGCCGCCCCATATTAAGATATGGCGGCGTTTCTTGAAATACGTCATTGTCTATGGGGCACATCATGATGTGATCCACTATTTATGTAAACTTTTTACAATAATTATCCATACATTTTTTTTTAGGTTTTAAACCAAATCAAGAAACGTAAGGTGGCCTACTAATGACTATCCAAGTATGATATTTTAGAGACTTTATTATTCTTATTATTAAATGTTGTTTTTATTTGCACACGCTTCGCTACGCTCCAATTTTGCTTCTTCTAAATTCCAACCTAACCCATAACACAACTAAAAATTAGCCACAATAACCTACTCTAGCCTAAATTGGCTATCCATTACTTTCAATCGCTTGGTTGCTCCGCTGGTTGCACATACACGTTCCAATCTAACCTAACCCAACCTACTGAGTCAAATCTCTTGTCACCCAGTTTTTCGATATGCCGATTTATAGGCTGGCAGATCGTCGAACGTTGCGCTTGAAACAATAAGGCGGATTTTACATGGCGGATCAAGAAATGCCGCCATATCATGCCGAATTTTACAATCGGCCGATGACATCTAGGCGAAGCTAAAACTTTTTGATGAACAATCAGCAAAGAGTTTAGATGTATTACCTAATAATTAGCGTGTAGCGCGTTGCTCCGCTCCCTCAAATATGGCGAGGGGGTGATGGCTGGCTGGTGCACAAGTCATACTCGTGAACGGGTGCTGCTTGGGGGGACTGGTCCAGTCTGGTTTCTCATAAGTTATATTCATTACAGCTTGTCTTTGTTATTATTTATTTATTTTGTTAGATTGTTATTTTGAGACATCTTATTGGCACTTAGATTAGATAATTTTTATATCGTACATTGTGTAATAAAAAAGACTAAAATTGAAAAAAATACATCCCCGTTGAGTTTCTTGGTGCTATCATCTCTGACGGGCGTATTTCCGAAGCACTGGTAGAGTTAATGGAGTTTACTTTTCCTATGCGAGATTTAGCCATGAATCACCGCTTGAAGGACAAATTTCCTTTTTCAAACTCAAACCATAATCAGTTATGGTACTCATTAGTTTAGTTGATCGTATTTGTTTTTTTTTCCATATATATATGAGACTAAAGTAAGTGTTTGACTTGTAAAAGTACATTATTTTGGCACTTTGTATGACAAAGGAGTTGGAATGATCTGAATCCCCCTCTGGCGATAGCAAGCTAAGACTTCTCACTTCCCATACAAAATATTTTTAGATTTTTGGCTGTTTTTCTGCATTTTGTTGCTGTCTAATATTGTTATGGAATACCTCACCAAAGACATCCAGTCCCCACTACCATGGTGCCTGCTTTATGCAGACGATGTTGTCCGCATTGACAAACGCGCAGAACAACTGCAACATACCCTAGAGCTATGGAGGCATGCACTAGAATCCAACGGACTGAGGATTAGTATGAGCAAAACCGAATACCTTCCATGTCACTAGTGCCACAGAGATGACAGCACCCACAATCAACATCGACGGACGGCCAGTGCCGAAAGTAAGCCAGTTCAAATACCAGGGCTCGGTCCTGTCTGCGGACGCAAATGTGGACATGAACGAGACACACAGAGTTAATGTGTCTTGGCAGAGGTGGAGGACGCTCACGGGTCTGCTCTGTGACCGCCGTATGCCAATAAAGACTAAAGGCAAGGTCTACAAAACAGCTGTCAGGCCTGCTATGGTGTACTGTGCTGAATGCTGGGCGATCAAACAAGCGCATGAACAAAACTCCATGTCAATGAGATGAAGATGCTAAGATGGGCGGCCTGTGTGACGAGACTCGATAAAGTACGTAACGAATACATCAGAGGAAGCTACAAGGTCGTCTCCACAAACTCAAGGAATCCCGCCTGAGCTGGTATCGGCATGTCATGAGACGCGACGAAGATCATGTCGTGAAGAAAGCCCTCGCCCTACCTAACAACAAGAGGAGCAGTGGTCACACGCTTGCTACTTGGTGGTCCACTATATCAAAGGATATGTCAAGCCCAGTTGAACGAAGAGACAACCCAGGATCGACCGACCTGGCGCATGAGAACGAGGAGGGCCGACCCCAAATAATTGGGAAAAGGCAAAGAGAGAAGAAGAAGGCTGTTTCACTGCGTTTTTCTTGTTTTCATTTTACGTAGTGATACGAAAAAAAATATGTAAAAGGATTACGAATGTAAAGGAAAGTGACGGCGTTAATTACTTCCACACAAGAAAGAAAAGAGAGCGCAAACTATGCGCTCGACTGAAACGAAAATAACGTAGCGCCAAAGCACATAAAAATTGTTTAAAAATAAACTACGCTATTTTGTCAAAAATGTTTTCAAGGAAAATTTACGAATACATAAATATTACTCACATTTTTTAATGCAATTCTGCAATGAAATTAGTTAGGATTTCAGAATTACAGAGAAAAAAACAATTAAGAGGTATTTTCGTAATTAAATTTTATAGAGAAAAATTCTTTCAATCGCGTTTTCTTTCAGTGAGAATCTTAATCAAATACTTAATAAACGTTAACCCAAAAATCGAATCCGTAGATGACTTTGTAGTGGAGTAAATGGATCCCAAAAAAACTCCATATTTGTTTCGTATCACCTTAAACCTCCTCCGATATGAGGAGAATAAATAATAGAAATTATTGTCACTGTTCGGGTCATTATAGAGATTTAGTAAGACTAACTACAGCGATTCACTCAGTTAATGTAACTCTTCATTAATCTTTTGTTTATGTTAGTTCGTTTCCAATTCGCACTGTGTCACTGTGGAAGAATTGGAGTCTCCTGGTACATGTATTTTATACTTAAAATGAGACCTCTTGACTGTAATATTTATCACAGAAACGAAAATAGACATTATCTTATATTTGCATTAAAATGAAGGCACCTCCTCACACAGCCTTATACATATGAGGAATTTAATCATTATGTTACATATAGGAATAGAAAAACATGCATACCTATCTACGTAGGAAGAAATTCCAATCCTGATTCAAAGATAAAATAAATGAACGATAAAGCCCTGTTTTCATCATGCCCATATGTGCCTATCTGTTGGCATAGAGTTCTCATTAACATTATCTACACACAAAACCGACCGAGATACCTGAAATTTTGATACATTAGAAAACCCAGGTCCAGGGTGCTTAAATTTTAAGGGGTAATTGGGAGTCTATAGACCAAAGGGCAAACCACCCGCTAGTTAGTTCAGTAATGACCCCTTCTCAGGCAATCAGTCAGTAAGTTACCTGGTGCGGCGTATAAGGGCTGGGCGCCGCAGCGTACTGCTGCGGCTGCGGCGGCGGGTAGCGACACGGCGGCGGCGCGTACGCAGCTGCCCACTGCTGCCCGCGGTACTGCGCGCCCGCGCTCGCCATCCGTGCGCACGCGCCGCCCGCGCCGGTAACGCTCGCCACGCGGCACCCGCTGCTGTTCTGTAACAACACAAACACGGTACAGGTTAAAGGTGATTCACACTTATACCTTTATCAAGCATATTTTAGTGACTAAAGGCAGCCTTTGTCCTATTCCGAGGTTCCTAGTATCCCATTTATCTAGAAAGTCATGAAAATTGTTTCACCGGTTCAGGCATGGAAATGTCGGATAGACAGAGTCACTTTCGCTATTACATAACTTCGGAACTTGAAATATTGTCCGCATTTTTACCATACGGAGTGGCAGAGGAATGATATGAGACTTGCACCCATCACGATTATGTAGTTTTGCTCTTGGACTATTACATACAAACTGTATTGTACTAATTAAACATCCACTGTCATTAACAATTATCGATGGTTTCGAGTGTCGTTATTTATCGCCATTTAGTGATATGTACTTCCATAGCACTGCGCCCGTGTGTTGACGACTTCCTGATTGCACTCATCATCTCTTGGGAACAATGACTCAAGACATCAGCAATACGTACAGTTTATGGTGGTTGATACATTGATGTTGACCTACAGCCTTTTGCAGACCACAGCAAAGAAGTAACGGAACAACTAGCGTTTCATGGTTTCGACTCAATTCATTATAGGTACTCTACAATGCAAATTCTCTGTAAGCGCTTGCAAGCTTTTAGACAAGGTATCTAGTCGCCTTACTAGTAACTACATCGTTGCCCGTTCCTCCGAACGAGGGCTAGATGGAGACTTTCACTAAAGTGCTAATTTAGTCAGCGTATATGTATGTATGTATATACGCTTATACGTGGAACAAATTGCCAAGAGTACGATGTAAGTGGCGAGAAGATAGAAGGGACCTTTGCGACGTTACGCCATCAGGCAGTTATAAATTAGATACCGCATATCTTTTTATATAAGTCCCTTGGTATTATTCCGCAAATGACATATCTTTGTGTGGTAATGAGTGCATTTTCTAGGAAGGGTCTTCTGCTTGTGCTGTTGTCACAATATGGTCTAATGGTTAATTGCAACGCCGCCGCTGTGATATGTGATTTTGAAATCATTACAGATATGTTGTAATCTTATTTCTCAAGTCCTTAGAGGTGACAAAGTGAGGAACAGTACACAGACTATAGATCTATGCGTTTAGGTCAAGTTACAATAATATATGACGACCACAGTCCCTATGACGCACGAAATAAGCTCGATACGAACTCCAGAAAATGTATTTGACTTATATCGCGACAGTGTATACCTAGCATGTATGCTTATCTTTCGGTTTTGCAAACGTCTAGTCTAGACGATACGTAAAAGATATTTAATCATGTTAGCAAATACCCAACCTGACATTTAAGTGATATTCGCTGAGATGGAGCACTCAAATACCAAATTAAAGGAAGCAAATAATAATTTGTCAAACACTGAGCGATACTCACGCTCGATGAATTCGATAATGACTAATTTAATTAGTATCCCTATCATGACAAATGCTGCCGTTATATTTAACAACTGTGTATTTTATGACCATCCAATTACATTGTTATAAGGTTTAGTTGGATCCCGGTTATTTATGGGTTCGTGACGGTATAAAAACGGACGCGGTTGAAAGAGAATGGAAAATTCACGACCCATTGTCGACACAAAGTAAGGAGAGTATGGTTACTCATAGATATAAAACATGTTAAAAAAACTTTACAAAGAGAGCTATGAATAATGAAAGTTTTTTTTGAAATTATATGCAT
The DNA here is from genome assembly GCA_949825045.1 of Argyresthia goedartella. Taxonomy (NCBI): domain Eukaryota; kingdom Metazoa; phylum Arthropoda; class Insecta; order Lepidoptera; family Argyresthiidae; genus Argyresthia; species Argyresthia goedartella. The sequence goes on along the minus strand of OX463812.1, from coordinate 23,121,399 downwards.
AGTAATTAATGGATTCGGCTATAAACCGCCATAAGAATATTAAAGAACATGTGTTAAACACCAAACCTTAAAAGAAATATGAATGTGCTGTGAAGCGTGTCCTGCTACTACGTTTAATATATAATGAGGGAATAAACTCCGGATTCATAGTGAAGGCGAGGTGAGGATTAATCGACATGGACCCACATGAAATTCCTCCATAGTCCCGTACTTGATATTCAATAGCGGTCCGCTCACCGAAAATAAGATTTATCGCGTCAATAACAATGTACGAGTACAAGTTCACCCGAGCGACCCCCATCTCGGGACTTAATTATTTGAGTCACGGAATTCGAAAAACCGGATAGAAAAGCCCGAGGGATCATGGCTTTGTTGGCTTTTTTTCGGTAAATGTCGTTACAACTATGTATATTTTTTGCTATTTGTAAAAAGTAGGTTAGTGCGTCGGTAAGCCTTCAATCCGCTTAGTGTCGCGTGGGAGTGCTGGGTGGGGAATTAGGGTAAAATACGAGTATAGATTGGTAATGAAGGCGGTGTCTTGTTGCGTCTCCGACCCTCGGCCCGATGCGCGGTCAACTGAACGAGCCATAAACGGAATCTGATCCCTTCAACCAGCCGACCGCGCTCCGTAGATTATACATTTCAATACTTGAATTATTACAGCTTACGTAAACCTTTGCTAAGACACGACACGAGTATCGTGTACTTACATGCCTATACGTAGAATGTGCTGTGGTTAGATGGAAGTTATTATCACAAAATCTTATCCGCGCCCTTATTCTATTCAGTCTGCGCTGAGACGTTATATTTGGGAAGAAATGTTTCCTAGTCTTCATAGCTTAGTAACATTTTAAAGTCGAGTTTAATAGCAACATGACTTGAATGAGACAGTTGCCTCAACTATCGTCGGTGCCTTCCACTAACTCAGTTATCTTCAACTATTCAAAGTTCGAATACTCTTCCGCGCTAAAAGGTTTTGAGTGTATTAACAATATTAACTGTTTACTGAGAGGCGTCACTCGTTGGGCCAACTTAGGCATATGGGGGAAGAGCATAATATTCCTAAAATCAATGCCTCTTTGAAATATTGCGGCTTTTGACTTCCTACTATACCTACTACTATGAGCACCTGTGTTCCAAATCTATTTTTACCTATCTCCTATATTAAGCCTATAACTAATATGCAACTACCTATTTACTCGGTTTTTTTAAACTTTCTTTGAGAAGACAATATGAATAGTTATTAGTCTTTAGTCTTCCCCATACTGAATGGAGCGCTCTATTGGAAAGTAAAGAAGGCTTGGAGAAATCATAGGTATTTACAGATTTATTCTCGATAATAGTTTGCAAACAGAGGATTTTAATGTCGACCCTTTAAAGGCTAGTCAATAAGAGGCAATAAGAGTGGTCCCCGAGGCCATCGCACGCTTGCGAGTTATAGTAGCTGTCGAGACGACGACAAATGAAAAGAGAATTTACACTAGAAGCGAATAGCTCCCAGCTCCATGCAACCGTGAAAACCTTCCCCGCCGAGTAAGAACTTTGACTACATCCCGCATCTCGACAAATGCAGAGACAGGAGACGCGAGCTTTCCGATCGAACGATAATGTACCCCACCCGACGAATAACAAGGAAACGGCAGAGGATAATCCAGTCATTTTATTATTGATCTTCCAGCCGCTCTTCTTCATTCTGCTTAAAAAAATAACTGCACCGACATATAATCTAATGAACTACTTTTAGTGTTACCAATAATGTAAGCCAGAATCGATACGACTGATTTGGTACAAGCCAAGAAACTCCTAAACAAATAGCAAACAAGTCTTGTAATTTACACAAAACCGCCGCGCCGCCGCCGTTTGTTAATGCAAAGGAAAATCTTTGTAGAGCGGGCGGTTTTCCAAGTCGAGGTCAGTATTGTGTCTCGACAAGACGGCTCCGCAAATTAGAAGCCGTCTCGGACATTTCAACTAGACTCCCCTCCTCTCCACTGACACCCGAATAGGGGGAATAGTCCATTTTCACCCAACTCACCCACTTAAATTTCTGGCAGACTCATTTGGAAAGCCGCAAACAATACCATGTGAGACGTCGAGACCGAGGGCTCTTAGATTTTATTGGGTACGAAATGGAGTTTGATAGAGATACCTACTTGTCTCAAGTTGCTTAAGAATACTTAACGCAGCTAGCAAGCAAAAGACAGAGAAAAAGTCAAATCGCGTACGTTTTCTTAGCGGGTCAATGTACTATTTAGCACATTTCTTTGCCAGTAGCACATTTCTTTGCCAGTAGATAGGAGGTGATGATGAGTATATCTGGCCTGTTACACGCCGCTCGGCACAAAACTCCCCATCGACATTTCTGTCCCTTGCTTTTTATCACCAAGCCTTAAAGATCCAATTCTAATGTTTATTCAAATGACTCTCAAGTTTACTTTTATCAGCGCATCTCCCTTCGTGCCTGCGGACCATGAGCCGTCGAGTGTCAAGCACCTCGCAGACATATCGAACTCTCGTATAGTACAATGTTAATAATAATTATCGGCGTTTCCTTACACGTGCATATAGCTAGTAAGGAATGTGCTGGCACTGGTTACGTCAGCAGCTACGTTGCACCGAGTGTGCATGCGAGATACCAACATCGCATCGGCAATAAACCCGTCAGACAACACTCCGAGCAAATTGCTCCCTGCAACAACATCGCCATTATTATGGCTATAAATGACATAACTTTAGCTACGGTCCTTGCCGCTAGTTCTTCATAAGGTTTGAAGGCAGCATTTTAATGCGACTCCTTTAAATAGACTTGTTCTGGGCTTGAGTCTGTTTTTGTTGCAGGGACCTCTACAATCTTGTTTCTTTCCCGATTAGCTAGTTTTTTTCATTTTGTTTCAATTCTAGTTAGTGCTATCTTGCGGTTAGAAAATATACAGCAAAACGCGCCTAACTACGTTCAATGTTGTTGTTCCATACTACAAGAATTTCATCCAATTTAAAGCCATGCGATGTTTCAGGTTTCGGTACATTTTAGGATCTAAATGGATATGCACTTTTCGACATGGCATGATGTCATCCGATACGTGGCGATGACGCAGTTGGCACACGATCTACTTTGCTGTCGCATGGAGTTGCTGATTCTGATATTCAGCGACTTTTTTTTATGTTATGACACAGCAAAAACTGCAGCATTTTTTTAATAGCACGGGCTTGGGCAATCCCTCTTCTATTTGCGAGTGTACCATTATATATAAATGCGAGTACAGGATATTATTCAGCAGTTTTTGCCGTGTTCGCAGAGGCGAGATACATTTGTATGCGATTCGCTCCGGCAGTCGACTGACCGCGGAGATTAGCGGTCGCCGGTTGCCCACTGGCGTGATTAAACAGTTTCCGCTCCATGGATATTCCGTACTGGTCTCTATTTCAGTATGTATATATGTGCTCGGAATTACTCGGCCCCTATTCTTTCCCAACCTTCCCACTGATATCAGCCGTTGGCTGATTCGTTTCTATCCCGTGAGATTGTAAACTACAGCGGGCTGCTAACATCGATGTGTTGCATGCAAAACACAGTGCAGCTTTGTATGTTCAGTCATTAGTATGTCGACGCACACATCGACGCAAGCAGCTTACGTGTTGGTATGTGTTACCGTGCGAGTGTCGCTCGGTGTAGTGTCTCGACGCTCTCTATGTACTGGTATAAGGAATGCGGCCGCGTCCTTCGCCGTATACGTAGCGGTGCCCGGCCGACTCATTTACACATAGGCAACTTGAACGATTTCCATCCACCCAGACGTTTTATTGCTTCCCAATTATCACTTACATACACGCTCTTCTAGACAACGACACAAGTTGAGTTACATTGGGCAAGAAAGTCTCCGACCGCTGAAGGCTATTCGTCTCTCGCGTGCTCTCCCAGTGTTTAGGTTTAAAGTCATTACTCTCAAAGTGAAGTTGAAGAGTCGGTAGGGGCTCTACGGAATGGGTTCGTAATATAAACGGGCAGTGGCTTTAAGTATCTTCTGTGCGGCGGCGACGGGTGGAGATTTACTGGCGCCTCGTGTGCGGCTCGAGCTAATGGCATCGCTGGTAGCGTGCACTCGTCCAGAACTATCTGCCGCCTGCAACCGCTGCAATAGCCAGTGCACTAAACGTGAATACAATCGCTTAGGCGCACTTGCTTCGGGAACATCGAGAAAATGTCCACAGTTTTATGAGGTTCGCGTCAGGCTGTGCGATCGCATAATGTTGTATTTGGCAACTGAAAGCTCAGCTTGTGTTTCGTATAAGTATTATGGTAAATTTTGGGCAGGTACCCTCGGCGCAGTAAGGCTCAGGCGTTGCATACAATCTGTGGCGGCGGCGGCTGCTCCAGGCTCGGGAAGATTTACCGACGACTCGCTGTTCCGCCATTCTGCGGAATGCCGGAACAGCGTCAATGCCGATGCCTCGCGAACATTCGCAAACTATTACAGGAACCAGAACGCCCATGCTGCCCAAATATGAATGTTATAGCCTGCTTACGCCAATAAAAATTCTTCGTTTGAACATTTCATTGTCTTCTTATTGCTTTCGGATGAGTAATGTCTTTGTTACGCTTTACAAATAGAAATACGTTTTGCAAATGAAATGGATCGGGGAATGAGATTCGCTACAGTAATGGCTTTGTTTAGCAACTGCACGGCCGAGCGCGGCAGCAGTCTTGGAATTACATTCGGTTATGGCCATTTTACTCCGAGCTGTGCCGAGGAATTAGTTATTGCTGTGATGATACAGGAATTGTTTAATGGTTTTATGACTCAGGAGTGCAGTGCTGCGATGACGACGAGATTAATTCGCACAAAGTATAGAGCAGTCTTGCGAGTGCACGCTTATCTTCATAAGGACATATGAACGTGCTTTGTTCCAACATGTGCACTTCATGTGATTCATTAGGGCATTACTCACTTTGTTTATAAACCTTTGTTTATAAGAAGCTGTTACAAATACACTGCGTAGTGCATCAGCGTTTACAATTTATTACATAGCAATCAAAACATCAATGCAAATAGCTTCCTCCGTATGTAAAAGTAAAAGTAGGGTCTGTTGGTCACAATGGAATGTTAAAACGCGTAATCCTCGTCGGTTGGGATAATCGACGTTCGGAAAGCGTTACAATAGTTAAGGTAAGCCGCACAATGGAGTGAAACAACAATAAGTGTTGGACGAACGTCACGCGCTTCTATCGATCTGATAACATCGCTCCACACAACAAAGTCTACATATAATACGCCCCCGCACGGCGGATGTTCGAGCTCCGATTGTCGCCTCATATCGCGTAATATATCGAATTCTAAAAGATGTGTGATACGACAACTTCGTATCTGTTATGATGGAACAAACTTTGTGTTGCTATAGGCACACGAGTTTATACGATTGTTTCAGACGACGAGATCGAGGGGGCTCGAAACTTCCGTACCTTTTTTCCTACTCAAGTTTCGGTCTTCAAAAAGTTTTTCTTAACCGTTGTACATTATGCTTATAATAAAAACAAGATAAAGGTAGTCACCGCCGATGGGAGTCGAAGATAATGCTGACCTATTTTTGCTTGTTACAAAAGTATCGAATTCGCGTTTCCGCGTAACATTTGCTGAAAGCCAGCGAACATACTGCTTTTAACGAAATTCCAACCTAATTCCTGTCAGTTTCTTTGGTTTGGTGGACGAGTATCGATTTATAATCAGTAGCCGCGCCAGTCATTTATCGTGGCTGTCAGTTGGCGATTAGTGACCCATTGTACTGATTCGGGGGTGGTTCGGGGCCCTTCGCCATTCGGTCCACCGCGCCCAGGCGTTCGTCGACCTTCGTGCGGTTTTTAAAAGTGCAATGTACAAATTTGATTGATATCGTAATTGGGATTGATGACTAATGCGATTTTGGAGCGAAGGCGGTTCGCGCTAATTGGATTTGCAGAAATGTTTGTTTTATACGGATTAGGATTCGGACCGCGCCTGATCGTGGATTATGTTGCTCTTATTAAGGTCTCTATAACCAGAAATCATTATTATGTAGCAGACAAAGTAAATGTATGCTTGTTACATGTTTGTACCCCAGATACAGTACAAACAAAACGAGCGTAGCGTAAATCTATCTGTTGTAGTTCTATTGGGATTCTAAAGCAATTAGTTGTTACGTCGTAATTTTAGTTAAAAGTTAAACTAATTCTCTCAGTAGAGAACCAGATTATTTCAATATGAATGACACAATCGGGTATTTAAACAAAGCATTAAGCAAAGAGTAATTATCTCTATCTTGTGAACAATTACATGGAAATTAAGACCCGAGATTCTTAGGGGTGGAAATAAAAAACAATTTGAATTTAATGTACGCTTTCAAGGCGGCATACTATTATTAGCGACAAGCGGAATGTCGCTTGCGACCGAGATAAACCGGCTTGTAGGAAAATCGACTTTATGTCTTAGCAATAGAAAAGGTCGTTCTAGAGTGTGGGTCTTGTGTGGGTAGTCACGCGAAGTCACCCCGGGGCTGTTTGGACATCTGACATTTCAGATTAACCGAGATTAAACAAACGTTGTTCCGTACACGCATGAAAACAAGACTGAAGGAAGGAAATGAGACACTTATTCATTACACAAGTTATGATTACCTTATATTCTGCTTTGATATTTAAATAAAGCAAAGTCGTCTCGTTTGCAAAATCGAATGGAATTTGTAATTTTGGTTACAAAATTGTTATTACTAGTGGCACTGTGAGCTGTATGTAACTTCTAACATACAAACTTATGAATGCACCTGGTTACGTACATAAAGTATGAAAGTCGCCGCCCAATAACTTTGTAATCTTCATTTTGCGATCTAGAATCAAACCTTTTAACTATTCACTAAAATTTTAAAGCCTTTGTCAATCTCACGATCTGCACAAATCTAACTTCGCCTAATTTGTTGAAATCGGTCAAGCCGTTTGGGCTGTAGCGGTTTTTTTACTTTACAACCTCTATATATTTTGAAAAATAAATAAATAACTGAATTGATATGTAACATCCATATAGTTATCGAACGTGCTCACAAAATTTCACGAGAGATTATCGGTTGAGAAATGGGACCTGTTGAGGTGAACAGCCGGACAGAAATCAAGACCTATGAAAGCATTTTTGCCCAAGCTGAAACGGAGACGGTATCATAGTTAATATAATCATAGAATTCAGCGATGCCTGTGTAAATATATGCCATTTAACGTGTTCATATTGTGATGCCGTAGTTTATACGACGGCCAATGTAGGTGATGTCCCCTTATTTGACAACAAAGACATAGCAAGGGCCCTGGGGAATAGCTAGGATAATAAGCCGACAACGCTGTATTGTTTATTGTTGAAAATGAAAACAGCTGACACGATAACTATGAGTAGCCGTTGTAAAGATGATGACATACTTTTGAAGAAGTATCACTCCGCGTGTGTTACTAATATAACAGAGTATACCTTCATACGATAGCGTTTAGAAAATCCACTTATTATTTACAAACAGGTCTCCAAATCTGAATTATACTCTACGAGCAGTTATTTTATTTTACTTTATTATTTTCATGGGAGCTCACTGCTATCATGATTAAACAATTTTACATTGTGGTAAACTATGAGCTAATTATAAACCACATTGATTAAGAAACAATGTCAGTTATGTACTTAATAATTTCGCATAATGGCCTCTAAAATAACCAAAGCTCTTATCTGCAGTCATACTCGTAAAGTGTGTTTTCTATGATAAGTGAGATGCTGTCACAACTCACGAGTACCTACAGATAAATAAACAAAACGCTCGATAACAAGAGTGTTCGGAAAAATTACATTGTAGATAAACTTCAGCGGATATATATGAATGTAGGTTAGGTATATATTCATATTCTATTTGACGAACAAGGAAATAAATAATCCAATTAAAAGAACTTACACACAGCCTATATATGTTCCAACTCACCTCTCAATGTACCTCTATATTTAATTATTAGATAGTTTCAAGGTACTAAGGGGTAAATCAGCTGAGGTTGGGGCGAGGGGTCCCTGTGCATTGGTTCACAGGGCGGCCTTTGATCGATGGATAAGTAGGGCTTGAACCCATACAACGCCGCACCCCATGGACAAAATCGAAACATCTGGGAACAAAGTTACTTTATATTCTCTGTAGGTCACCTCAAGTAAGAATTAGTCAAATCTGTTGAGTTATTGAAAGTTCCTTTCCGTTTCACTCTTTCATCAAGGTACGCCGTACCTTGTGTGCAAGATGAACCGGAAAGTACGGATATCAATTGAAATAGAAAATGTACTCGAAGGTTAAAAAGTAAAAAAGAAGAAGAACGCACAGCGAGCGAATCAAGCGAGTAAAAATAACATTATGAAGAATGTTTCAGTGTATGTTAAACGAATCAAAGAGTTTTATGAGTGTTACGAGTGTACTGTTTGCCGGTCGGGGCGTCTTGTACACTCATCGCATTTCATGAAATAGGTTGGAAAATAACTCCGCTCCCGGGGGCACGGCTGCGATTCAATCAACTCTGATTCAGAATTTGGAGTTCGTTTACGGAGCGAGCGAGCGGTGAAATCGAAGGCAACCTAACCAAAATAGGGTGAGTCGACGCGGAATGGGTGCTCCGTCGTTTATCAACATGGTAATGATGTCATTATCGCCTGTTGAAATTGATTTTTCGATTTGGAATGATAGCTCTCTCAATAAGAGGTTACGGCTGAAGCCGTAAGCCATTACTTGAAAGTAATCACCTTCGATTCGAAGATTTTAAATAACGAAAGAATTTTATAATGTTTTATTAACTTGGTGCCTTACGAGTAACAGAATATCGATCGAAAGAACGGTTTATAACACAAACTCACAACTGTAAAGGTGGCAGCCGACAAAGAGTGAACAATTTGTTTGGGCGGAGGCACGGCGGCGGGAGGGCGGGCTGCGGTCGTCGGCCGGCAGACTCAGTCGGGCCAACGCTCTGTCCCTAAAAATATACCCACTGAAGTAAATGCACTAAGCATCCGTGCAGGCTACAGTCCTTCCTGTATCTATATATCCCATACCTAACACGCCAAAGGAATCGGGGCGATAGTCTGAGAGAAGAAAATTTACTGGGCTTCAAACTGGGTTAATGAAACTTTGATGGATCTCAAGTTATTTATAATTATGCGTTGGTATTTTGTTACACACGGAAATGTTTTTGTATATTGTATAAGTAGATAGTTCATTATTTTGGAAATCGGGAACTATTCATGTTATTTCTACCTCTCAGACGTAAATACCGGAATATTTAAGACAATTTTGTACCAACTTCTCATATATTGAGTCCTATAAAACTCGATTACTTAGTTTAAGATTCCAGTATTACAATTTCTTACTGTAACCGAATTAACTGAGCCAATCTGACGAATCATTTCACAAACTTTCTCCCAACAACAGAAATCACAAGAAAAGAAAAAGGAAGCAATCAATTAAGTAATTCCCAACAATTAGCAGCGGACATGAAATTAGTTCGACTAATTAGTGGAAGGGTGGTCGAGGGCTGAACAGAAGGTGGGTAGACCGGGGGCTGGAGGGATCAGCTCGCTAATAGGCCGACTTCCGCATCCCTTTGTCCACAATTACAACAATCAACAGCATTCGGTATAACCGACGGCGGAATAAAACGAAGCCCAGCCCCATTGTTTTGTCCAGCGGCTTAAAATCGAATACAACACCCGCAAAAACATAATGCGCCGTGCGATGCGAACAACGATACACGGAACGCAACAGCGATTTCGAAAATTGCCGCGGAGCGAAAATGCTGGATAATTTTTATCTCTAATCTGATTGTGTGTCCATTTTTGTCTGTGATTCCAATTACAACATTAATACACCCAACATCGCAGCTCAATAGATAGATCGTTAAAAGCAGCAACTCTGCACTTATGTATCGGAGGGTTGGGTGACAATTATATCTCTGCGAGCTATGGAAGATCACGTTGACCTATCCAACGGGACATTGATCAAACAAACCGGTTCCAAAATAATGATCGAAACACCAAACGACTGTTCTAAAGTAATTAGCAAAATTGTGGTCAAATGTCACGCGAAACTGAAAGCCGAGTACTCGCGACAGCATTTTTCCAGCCGTTCGTACATTTAGAACTGAGCTCCCTGCTGAGAGCCAGTATTGCCTACTACGAACCATTTTCAGCGTACAAAGGGAGTTTTTCACGACAGCAAGATTGCCAGAACTCGTGTTCCGTGCAAATGGCCGCATTATCATTACCCGACTCGCAGCAGCGCGGTGTCAACATTTTGTTTACAAACCCGCGTGTAATTGACGCTGGAATTTTAAACATCGGACGCTTAGCTGTGAAATATTAGCTTTAGTTCCTATTTCATTGGGAAATTGACATAACGGGGTTTGACTTTTTCTTATCAAATATTGGGTTAAGAAGCTACTTACTTATTAGTAATTTTTCAGCACACCTGCTCGTAAAGTAGGTCTTATTACAGCGTATTTAATTTACACTGATAATGCAGAATATTACCCATGCCGTGCCTTTTACATTACATTATCGCACTAGTGCCTTTTCATTACATATCTTTTTAAATATTAGCAAGAAGTATTAATGTTTTGAAAACAGCTAAGTAGTTATTTGCGTAAATATAAAATTCAATTCAAAATGTGATAAATAATTAAAAAATTTCATGAAACTGCTTGTTAGCTTGTTGGTATTTATATTTTGACGGTGTATTTTTACCTATAAATACCCAATTTCAAAATTTATAAATATGTGGCTGATTAGCTACTTTGCCGGTGCCCTTATCTCAGACTTGCGCGCGCATGCAGCGCTGAGCGCGCGAAAAAATAAAATTACGGCCGCCATCTTTTAAATGGGTTTCTGTTTGTTAAGTTTATTCACAGTATTGCATTTCGTTAGTTTTATTTACTTTTCCTCGCAAGTGTGTTGAAAAACGTCGTATGAAACACGTGAGCATTGGTCATTACACTTCTCGTCTCCATTAAGCCTTCGCCTAGTGTAATGACCAACATACCACACTTGTATCATAATGTACTAATACATACTTAGTTACAGTAATACTTTAAAAGAAAAGTAAAATTTAAGAACAAACCTACTTCAATTAAACCCCATATGTTACAAAACATACCTATAAGTATCTTCAGAGTTACCTTTATTTCTCCATGATCCCATCATCAGATTCTGACCGATTAAGTTATTGAGAAGGTCTCCTGGTATCTACGTCTCCCATCACTTCTCCATTTCACCATTATCCATTATGACGAGCAATATACTGACCAATCTTATTAAATTTATCATAACGTAACCTGTGGGATATCTAGTATGGAGCAGTATGCGGTCTTCATCATCAGTTCGACTTCACAAATGATGCTTCCCGAGAGTAAATGCATAAGTTACTATGAACAATCAACAAACAGTCTGCATATAATATTTGAAGAGTTCCCTCGATTTCTCCAGGATCCCATCATGACGCAATGAGACCAATCAGAAGCTAAACCCTCTCGTACAAAATAATAATTTACGAAATCGGTCTGAAGCGTCTTGGAGAAATCGATTAACGTAGATAAAAACATAGATCGCGGCGATGAATGGCCTCCTCCATGCATGTATGTTGTATGTTCGGGTCAAATTTGACCCACTTCCCGACTTCCGATTGAGCTGATATTTTGCACGCATATCTAAATCGGATGAATATAAAATATTTTTATAACAAGGAACTGATCTGATTATGGAGCCGGAACCATTTCGAGTTTGGGCGCGTTTGATTGGTCTTGACATGTCCTTTGGTCCTGTACCATATTTTTATGACATGGAGCTGATCTGATGATGGAGCCGGGAGGTGGCTATAGGTATTCTGTAAAAACTACGCAATCCTATCGAGTTTGGGCGCGTTTGAATCGTCTTGACAAGTACTCTGGTCCAAAATTTATGATCTGGTCAAAGATGTCATCTAGATCTCATCTAGACTGTACTAAATTAACGGGAAAAAGACCAGTCAACAGTGACGCTTTAAATGAAATGACCAGACTAAGAAAAATTAGGCTAGCCTTTAGAAAGCCGGCCGTTTCAGATGCTTTTGCTGATTTTTTGTATGCTTTGTTAGTTGATTTATAGATGATTACATAATACGCGAACCGTCGGAAATAATTAGTTTTCGAGCAATTTTTTTTTTCAAATCGCCATTCAAGCCTTCGGGGAAGTGGGGATGTGAGAGTTTTTTTAACGTTAGATGTCGTTCAAAGTTCCTAGACATAGGCATAGACATGGTTTATTCATAATATCCATTACAAGTCAGTTCAATGACCTTGTGGTCATTCACCTTGATCTTGAACATGACCGTTCGTGTATATTTCGCAGAAAATTCACAGTATTGCCATTTTTACTCTCGATGTCGTTCAAAGTTCACTGAACACGAGGTCATTTACTTTGACCTTGACCTTTCGTGCATATTTCGCAGAAAATTCTCAGTTGGTTGTGGGTCGACAAAACCCCGTGTGACTGGGGATGGGCCACTAGCGAACGAGGTCTTAATTCCGTCGCAACGTGCGCAGGGTCTGATGGTGGTTTGCAAATGCAAGAAAGGGTGCATGGGCAGAAAGGTAGAGCTTAAGTGCTCTATCCTATGCACCTTTTCCCAATGACCTCACCGATATTTTAAACTTTTTGGGGAAAATTGCTCATCTTTGACTGGTTGTATCTCCTCAAACAATGGACCTAGAGAGCTCTAGTTGGACTCAGTTTAGAGCAAACTAAGTTCACCAACCCGCACTGAGTCAGCGTGGTGGAATATGACTAATCTTCCTCTTATCCGGGTAGATGCCTAAGCCCCTCGGCGGGGAGATAAATGGGCTACTTTTATACTATTACAAAAGTAGAGTAAAATACCCTCATCACAATTCCTTGACGTTCCCTTCTCGAAAAAACCTTCAGCAAGTGCCAGAGCACCGCGGGAGTAGCACAGGGTTTTCAGAGTTGCATTTTTTTTTATTACTCCGGGGTAACAACATATAAAAAATCGTAGATACATGCGCGAATTTATTTAGCTAATACCATACACACTTCTGGACAAAGGCCACACCGGTTTGAGCCTACACATCGCTAGCTGAAGCTTTAAGGTGCAGATAACCAAAGCCATCGCCAGTCCAACAGACAAGTCACCGCTGAAACTGAAAAGTACTGGCGGCCAGCGCTGGCTTGGCTTGAAAAACTGTTTAAACGAGGCCAATATCCAGCCAGCGCTGGCTGCCAGGCTAGCTGGCCTCGTGGAAACCTAGCTTTATTGATCCAACGTGCCAGGTACTTATCCCGGTCGTCCCTTTTACTCCTTCTGAGCCTCCCCCTACGCCGGTATCCATCTGTAGGCATCCCTTCAGTAGTTGATTTTGCCCATTTGTCCAAAAAATACCTTCTCTTTTATGGTTTTTCGTATTTGATACGATAAGTGTTACCTCTATAAAATCAAACAGCTAAGAACTGTTGTTTTTGTTTTGATACAATGAAACAATGAAGCTTTATTCGCGAATCGCGGGTTTTCATTGCGGCGTATTTTGTTCAGTTTTCCTCGTAAGCCATCGTTCACTTCAATGAACAATACTTGTTCAGCGAATTCCGTGAATTCTGGGACACCATCATTTGTTACTGGCAACTGCTCCATTACTCCCTTTACTTTTTTACGCGCATGATAGTGGCAGACCTGTTCGTTAGGTACCCAAAACAAAACCTAAAGTTGCATAATTACTGATAGTAGCGGCTCGCGATCTTGTCATTTTACAGATAACTTATGCATGTGGAATTCTATAGGATGCTTAAGTCGATAGGTAATGCCCATTTTTGAAGCGCTTATCTCTTAAAGGATCATAGTCAAGGTCATGGTGTACTATATTTTCAAAACCGGCTCATGAAACTCTTTCATTAGATACCACACACGACAGGTTTCTGGAGATAATATATTCAAATCCCATACAAAAAATTGATTACGTCATTACGCCCCCCCCTCTATGAGAATATTTTTAAGAACTACCGCTTAAAATGATTGCTTTAACCTAAAGTTTAACGTTTAACGCTTTAACCTTTACGTAGCTCGACCACTATTAGTATGAGCTGTTATTAACTTTTTTTTCATTGTTGTATTCAAAATGTAAACCATCACGAATCGAGTTGCTAATTTTACCGATACAGGAGCCTAAAATCTCGTCACTACATACATACAAAGCAGCTTCTAAGGACACTAGCATCTATAAAATAAAGTGTGAAGGATTGCCCCCATTGTCACAAAGCTATTCGTATTAAAAGATGAATAAAACCGAAGTTGGCTTTTAAACGAATGCTGCGGAAATTGAATTTCATTTTACGCCGGATTGTTACCGTCCTGCCGCGCTACCGTTGCGTTTGATTTGTGGTTTTCATCTGTATTGTGTTTTACAACGCGCGTCATCCAAGGAAGTGTCCGCTTTGACATATGTATAAAATCATAAACCCCGCCTGCAACACGGAAATTCGGTAAACCTATTTTGCGATAAATAGCTCCGTAGTTGGCAAAACATTCGCAAAGCTTTTGCATTTCCCGAATTTTCTGTCAATTACTTTGTTCGGAATTGTGTCTATTTGTATAAATATTTATGAAATGCCGTATAAAAAATGAATAGTGAATTCAATTTTCCAAGCTTCATCCGTTGTCTTTGTAATGAATTCCTTAAATATTCGTCGGGTGTCAGTTGTCACGGATTATTTCTTACAAATTCAAGACAACTGGCTTCATTCTGTGAATATTCAACAGCTTACTGTCGAGGAGTTAATACCGCATCCATCCAACTAATGTTTCCGTTTCCAGTTATTTCCTTCCGCAAATTGTTATACTGGAGTTTTTAACAAGGACCTTCGCTCAATTTCTAAGCTGACTAGCTAGGTGGTATTTTAAAAAATTTCAACAGGAAGATTAACTGAAAACAGAAGAGAGTTTTTTTAAAGCTTAACGCTAAGTTTGTCCGATTTTAATAGAATATCTAAGTGGGGAATTGTTTAATCCAGCAGCCTGTTGTACGGTTCCTAGAGAGCACCAGGAAAGTTTAAAGAAGTAGCTTCTAAAAGCGCATAAACAATTCAGCGAGTGAATCAGCACCTCTCCTATTCCCCGGTCCCGCGGGCTCCTGGCTCCTTCGCAATCACTAAAACAAAACTTAAATCTTCGTCGAGCCCCGAGGAAACCGCTATCCCCGTCGGTCGGAAATCACAGCCCGTTTTGGGTAAAATATTAAATACGGCAGCGGAGTGTTTGCACTGATGCAGCAAGGATTAATATAAGATGAATTTGCGCCTTCTCCGGTTATGATACTGGATTATTTACGTTTATTTTTGTCTGTAACAGCGAAGGAAGAGAGTGGCGATTTATGTCATATTTCTCCCTGTATATATATGTATCTGAAGGTCCCGTAGTTTACTGATCGTACTAACCGTTTATTGGGGCTAGAGACGTTAACGCCCATAAATTTTATGTGTGTTCGTAACGGCATCATAAAATGCTGCAATACCACTAAATCCCCTTGTTTTTCTTAAGGATTTAAAAGGCTTTTGTTCACGTTATTTCTTCATTATGTTTACGCTTGACAAAGATTTGAAACTTGATGAAAGACTCAACTGTTTATAAACTAAAGGATCTTATCTGCCACTTAAAGGCTTCTACTACTCGCTTATTTCAACACTATCAGTGGTCTCGGTCGATAAACATGTTGTAATTAAGATGTATGAACAAATTTTAATTATAATTGAAACCAAATAAGTAGGATCATAGCAACTAGAGGTATTTAGTCCCTGCCTATCCCAATTCCGGGGAAAAGGCGTAAGCATATGTACGTATGTACCAAGTAGGTATAGTTACCTCTATTCGATCATACATATATCAAATAGCGGTTGAGTTAAATTAAGATTAGTACGATACACTACGGAGACTTAGAGTGGGTCTGTACTAGTAAGTCCTACGCCAGATTAGTTTCCTGAGCTGTGCTCTGACTTAAATTATTTTTATAAATCCCCGAGTGTTTGCTAAAACTGGGCGAATTTATGTCTGACGGGAAAGCATGTTGGACGTCGGCGGTTGATTCTAATTTCCGCTCGGATGCATGTACAATATTCTGAAGCAATTAATATATCCGGGTCCCGAGGACCGGCTGCGACCCCTCTTCCTGTCGCGAATCCCGTGTTCCTGCGAGCTGCGGGTAACGTGCGGGTAACACGGTGCTGCGCCGGGCATTGAGGTAACTCACTCGCTGTTAAAGTTAAAGTCATCACACCAATGAATATTGAGATGTAAAACACACCTTGATCTAAATAAATGAAATGTTTATTACGCCTTGCAACATGATTTCCCTAATGTTGCTTGTGGTGGTGGTGGTGGAATTTAGTTTTATTGACTGTTAAACTATGTTAAACTATAGTATACAGTTATTTAAAAAAGGAACTCAAAATGGTGCTAAACAAAGCCCCGAAAGTTAAAGATCAGTCCAGCACTAACGTCGGGTCGAATCTTTCAGGCTCACGAGTGTTTGAGCAGTAACTCAAAGAAAGGGGGAGAGAGTTGGCGCAGTAGCACCAACTCTCTTACTTGGGAGTACCCATCTCTATGACGCCAGCTGTTATTTCTCATTGAACGGGTTCTGCACTTCTGTGTTCACAATCGAGATTTACATTGCTATTTTCAATATGCACGTAAGCCTTTGGTATTGGATTTGTCAGAGATGTTAGAGCACGAGCTCGCAATTCATAATTAGTAACTGCGCCAACAACGATTGATGTCGGCCTGTCAGTCAAACTATTCAATAATCGCCAAACTGTATTATTCAAACGGTTAAAGCAAGTTACCCTCTGCTTATACTCAAATATCTCCGTGTAACTTCTTAAAACTTCCTGCTCTCCTTGTACTTAAGCAAAAATATGATTGATTTATTAATTCGTCTAAGCAAAGGATGTAAACCTTGCGAGCCCTTCGACATATATGATACTTAAACATATTGTCACGACTGACGGACAAAAGGCTTTATTAAAATGCGATACAAGTTTATTTTGCGCAACAATTTAACGAAGAAAGTTCAATTTTAAATTAAATTTCAGATGCTTGAATTTTCCAATTACTATGCAGACTTTTGAGCAAAACCGTATAAGTTTTGGCGATTACTCGCGTTTCCTTGGTTCCAGGAGGTCAAATCTGGTGCCTGCCTAAAAACTGACTCGAAAGAAAAACTATATAATTATCGAACCTGCTCACAAAATTTCAATCACGACCATCGGTAGAGAAATGCGACCTGTAGGCGAGAACAGACACACAGACAGACAGACAGACAGACAGAAGGACAAATGCTTTTTTGGTCAATCTCGAAACTGGACGCTTTGCTCGATCGGTTAATTAGTACCTTAGAGGTGAAGCCAGGCAAAAAGCTTGTTATATTTTCTACTGAACTTATGGGAAAAAAATCCCACTAGTTCAGTCAACTAAACTGTAAACTAGTGGGAATAAAGGTAACGTACCTACTGAATTACACTAACATGATATTCTTAAAGTTATGAGATGTATTGGAAGAGAAAACGAAATAAATTCCAAACGTTGATGTTTCGAAGATGAAAATTTACGAGTAACGGATATGTAAAACAAATTAGGAGAGATGAAGCCATATCGGATTCGACCCTTTGTTTCCATAGTCCAACTGTTCATTCGTTTATTTTTACAGGTAGGCCCACGTTGTTACACGTAGAAACTGGCGCTAGAAGTCGAAAAAAATTTGTGAAGCCTCTTATTAATGTGATACTACACTGACGAGCAATGAAAAAGTTCCACCCACAAAATGCCGACAAACACCTTAATATCTCCTAAGACATAGAACCAATATTACGTTTACAATACTTACCTTTTTAATTGGTAATATTCTGATGCAATATTGCAGACGGCGTCATTAAGCTAGCCTTTCCGGTTTAGGAGTAATTTGGTGCTTTGTCACTGGAACTTTTTCATTGCTCGTCAGTGTATTATCTATTATATATAGGTTTTAGTCTGCTTACTGAAATACTTAGCAGTACCGAGTAAAGAGAGCTCTCGGGGTATCCAACCGGGTTACCCGAAATGCAAGTAAAATGAGCACTACCCTTCCCAGCAATAGCTACCCGTGCGGGCCTCTCTTGTCATAAAGGGACATCTCGACGTTGAGCCCTGGGATGACGTCCTTTGTCGGGCAGTTTGGACGAAAATCGCGAGCAATGATAGTTTTAGGGGACTACATGACTTTCGTACTAGCCGCTCGCTCTACAGATAGAAACTGACATGGGAAGCAATTTTAGGGGAAAAAACGGTCAAGTGCGAGTCTAACTCGCGCACGATGGGTTCCGTACCACCGAACAATGGTAGGGATGGTGTGGAGTGAAGTTTGGATTTTGCATAGCAAAATGTTGTTTACAAAGTTATTGGTGCGGCTACTTTAACACTTCATGTACGTAACCAGATCTATCAATAAGTTTGTATGTGGTATTGAAAGAATTGTTGTGTGGGAGCCCCCTTAAATATAGATTTTATTCTGTTTTTTGGACGGACAGCGGAGGCTTAGTAATATGGTCCCGTTTGGCACCCTACGGGTACGGAACCCTAAAAACTGTACTTACCTAATAGAGTTGACCGTTCGTTCGTTCGTTCGTTTTTAATACTAACTACATACTTGTTAAATTTAAAAAAAAATAGGGGAATACACAAGTTCGATGATGACGACTTTGTAATGCCTAGGTTTCTACGTCGAACGAAAGCTGTAGCCGGGAAATTAATGTACTTACCTCAACAAACGATTAGAGCTAGTGAGTAATGTTCAATTTGAAATAGAAAACATATCGGTTTTAAATAAAATAAACAGTGTTTGTACAATAGCTGCGTTGCAATAACATTGTGGACCAACCGAGGATTCGAAGTAACTCAGAGCAATAGCCTACGCGCCACGTCGGGGTGCGAACAAATTAAAAATATAAATGTCACCGTAAAATAGTCAAAAACGTCAGTTGATCAACTAACGTTTTCTCGTAAGTTGGTCGACTATCGACAGATACTTAACTGTAGCGTACTGCGTACTATATGTCGCGGTAATTGATCAACTAACGGTTAAAACCGTTAAATAGTAAACTGGTTTAAACTTGAATTGCAGAAGAAATACCAGGGCAAACACTGCGGTAGCTTAGGTGAAGACTAGAGGGGGCGAGCGCAGCGAAGCCCCCGAATAGTCTTCGTGTTAGGTTGACATGTAAGAACAAAAGAAACGTAAATTCTAAACCCTGTCGGTCTGGTTTACTATCTGTCGATAGTTCAACTGCCGCGTTAGTTGATCAACTGATGGTTTTGACTTTCTTCCGGTGACATAAATATACTGACGGTAAAGAACATATAGGGATGAGGTTCTACACAAACGCTCCATAGCAATAAGATAAATCAACCAATTTATTATAGTCAACGTCAAACATTTTCCTTTTATCATATACATAAATCATTCAAATTAAAAAAAATATTGGCCAGCTATCAGTGCGACGAAGCATATTAAAACCCGACTGGGTAAAGTTGTAGATTTGCAAAGAGCAGATAAGCCGGGAAGTGACGTCACACGTGATACTTATATGTCCTTTCGATGGCGTCATATATAATTTAGTGTACCATCACACAGCCTATCATTCGGACTCTAATAACAAATCGATAAACGTCACATTCATATCATCAACACCTACGAAGAAACTGAAAACATTCTTACTATATTATTCTAATAATAGTTATTTTAAAATATTAATTAAATACTAAGTATTGAGTACACTTTCACTCACTACTCACTACACTAACCCTCACACACACACACACACACACAAACACTTCACACATATAGTTTCTTTTCTTTTCTTTTATTTTCAATCCGTGTGTTAACTAATGTTTATAACCGTAAATCCGTAAAATAACTTGTTTAATTTCTGGTCCTTTATAATTAGGGAAGAGCGCCCTACTCATCCCAAAACACAGGATTGATCCTTCTTTGGGGAGAAGAGACTCACCATTTTGTTATATGTAACAATGTATTATTATAACAGGACAGCTGTATACGTATTACTGAATAAACGATTATTATTATTATTATTATTATTTCTACTGAGTGAAATTTATTAAATTACGCGTGACGTCACTTCCGGCTCATCCTGTTCTCTGTACATCTACCACTTTACCCGCCTTTCCGACTTGACAGTACGCAGCGTTGTGATGTGCGCGGTCGACCGCGAGACCAAGGCTTTAGTGAAATCCACAGATTAGCACGAGGGTATCATGACTAGAGTAACGAGTAACGAACGAGTTCAAGGTCCTCTCAGGGAGAAGAATGAGCCACCTAAATCCTTTAACATTTTGTCAGCAGTCGTCGTGAATTGTCTATAGTTTTACAATTGATATTATTTGGGACTCGTGCTAAATATACATAACAACTGTAAAACAATGTAATTAGTCCGTCGTTTTATAACGAAGAGATATTTTTAACCGACTTTTGCTCAATTTTCTGAAACGTTTTTGTCGTTAAGAATATTCAATAGTGACATTCAGAAACAACCAGCCGCAAGTCACTGTTTCAAATGCTTGATAAAAATGCTTGGGACTGAATTGTTCTAATTAATTGTGAGCATCCTCACTGCCAGAGTTTCTTTTACTGGACACTTGGAGGCCTTTTACACCTCCAAAGATTAATTTAATTATACAACTCTTGACTGTGGGGACCATTTACATCTCCTATTATCATTGTATTATTGACTAAAGAGACTATACATCTCTGTTATTTATATTTTAATTATTTTATTATGACATGAGACTCTTTACATCTCTCAGAAACAATAATTAAGTACTTTTTTTTTTTCTGATAATATGATAATAATACCAAATGTTCTGTAAAAAATGAAATGAAATGACATGTGAAAGTGCCCTTGTGGCCTATTTACAGAATAAACGTTTTGAGTTTTGAGTTTTTTTTGTTCAAATGACGTCACGATGGGTGTTATATAAAACATTATTTAAAATGTATTTATACATCTTTCACTCGAAATATTCAAATTAGTTTCTTGATATAGGCTAAAATTTCCTAAAATAAAAATAAACAGTACTACGAATATTCTTTTGAAATCGTCCATTACCTTAGTGGATGATATTGCTAAGACGGTTCTTAAGCCACGTTCAGTCGTTCAAGTCAGAGTTCTCTTGTGGAGATAAGTCATCCTGCAACATACCTGAAACGAATAAAAGCGAACATTAAATTAAAA
Organism: Argyresthia goedartella; assembly: GCA_949825045.1. Lineage (NCBI taxonomy): Eukaryota > Metazoa > Arthropoda > Insecta > Lepidoptera > Argyresthiidae > Argyresthia > Argyresthia goedartella. The sequence goes on along the minus strand of OX463812.1, from coordinate 23,100,061 downwards.
AAAAAAAACTTTTAACACATTTGCGGAGTAATGTAATAGAATTTTTGGAGTTTAGTATTTAGGGTGTGTGACGTCGCTAGTCCGACGGCACAGGGTATCCTAGTGTGGGGCCAGAAGGAATATTTGCCTGTATGCAAATGTTTATGTTTAAGTGTTTTACGTGGCTGAACCTCGAATGGTAGTCAGAGTTGTTTGACATCCAGGTTCAGCAAGTCTAAGATCCAGAGCCAGGTCTGAATGGAAGTATCAGTAAGACGTAATCAGTCATTTAATGTAAAAAAAAGGTCAAGTGCGAGTCGGACTCGCACACGAAGGGTTCCAGACAAGCGTACAAGAAAACTTAAGCACTAAAAATAATAAAAATTTTGCCGAACGTGGATTCGAACCCAGAAATCAAAGATTGCGAGTCCGATATTAACCCTTTGCGCCATCACAATCATGTGATAAGCCGCGAAATCATGATATGATTTATTATATCGCTGACGACGTTTGTTTAATTTTATTATTATAACATCTCGTTTAGTTAATTATTTTTTGCTGTAGCGGCAACAGAAATATATATTCTGTAAAAATAACTCTCTTCCTACTACGGTTAATGAGATACAACCCGCTAACGGACAGACAGACGGACGGCGGAGCCTTAGTAATAGGGTCCCGTTAGCCACCCTTCGGGTACGGAACCCTAAAAATCAACATAATAATGAATTTTAAGATTAATAAATACAGGCACGGTCGCTCCTCTTACTAACATTAATTAAGATCTGAATATAATCCTTAGCGCGCATACCTGTCTCGTCGCGAGTAATCAAAGTGAGGGGCAGAAAACGTGGAGAAATGAAAAGTTTTCTGTAGAGTCAGGAATAGAGGGAACGCTTAAATTAAAAAGTGTAATTAGGGCTGTGGCGTTTTGTTTTGATGAGAAATACCGGTTGGTTGCTCTCGTCGCTAAATCAAACACTATCTGAGAAAAGCTGAGTAATCGGTGAATTGTCTGTTTGTTCATGATTCAAATTGAATTAACTGATACAAAATATGTTTACAAGATGATTATTATCATTATTATATGCTTTAATTACATTATACGATAAATGGCCGAGCGAGCGAAGCGTCTGTTTTCCAGGATTGGGCAAAAATGCTTTCGTATGTCCCGATGTGTGTCCGGATGTTGACATCTACAGGCCGTATTTCTTAATTGGTTCTCGAATGAATTTTTTGAGCAGTTACGATTATTCAATATATTTTTTGTCGATTCAGTTTTTGGATACTTTATAAAATTGGCGGAGATGTGGGGGGGTTTTGAAATTTAAAAAAGCCCCTACAGTCCAAACAGCTTGATGGATGCAAATGGGGTGACGGTTGATTTGTAAAGACCGTGAGAGTAACGTGCTCTATAATTTTAGTGAAAAGTCTACAGTTTGTAAAGTGGTTCACAAAGTTATCGGTGCAGCTAATTTCATACCCCATGTACGTAGCCAGGTACATTCATTAGTTTGTATGTGCTATTAGAAGAAAGTGTCACTCGCGAGGTCTACAGGAGGCACTAGTTAATAAGTAACCATAATAATATTTATCAACTATTTCGTCCAGATCGCTGCCGGGCGGGAGGGTGGCTAAAAACGCTAACACCATTACCTCGCTGTATCGCAATGCTGATGCATTGAGCGAGTTAGGTAGAAGCTCTGCGGTCCCCTGACGGTCTGACGAGGCGCTTAGTGATGTATTTGAGGGCTCGTGGACCGTCAGGGCCCCTCGCCGAGACCGGCGTGATTGAGACCCTCCGCCGCTGTCGCCGCAGCGCTGGCCGGGGCAAATGTCACCAGTAAGAGACTCGGGGCCAGCGTATCAACGCAGTTTGCGTCCCAAACCAGTGACCTCTCGTTCTGCCAGGGAATTAGTGTCATTACGTCGAGAAAGGCCGGTTCACCAGGGCTGGCAAGAGCCCGACGGATGACGTCATTGACGTTGGCATGGCGGGACCAACTGCCGGCGTTGCGCTGACAGGTGAGGCCGTGGAGTCCTATTTTGCAGCACAGCGGCAGCAATGGGGCTCGTTGGTTCTTACATCAAGTTGCAAGCAGTCGGCGAGAGCCAGCGTTGCTAGATCGAGCAAGGTGCCGATGTGCCTCGACGGGATCGCCTGCAGCCATTGTCCTGATTATTTCTCAATGGTTGCGAGGAGGTGAGCGCGCTCTGCTGGGCTATGGGCCGATTTTATTAGTTCGTCCCGCGTTTTGACTTTTGATGCAGATCGGCTAGTCCCACAACCTTTGGGAGTTACTGTTTAACGGCCAATTTTTCCTCGGACTGTCTTGCGACCAGGCATTCCTAGCCTCGGCCAGACACGTGACTCTACATCACCAAGTGATGGGTTTAGGATTTTACTATGGAGGTTACGTGTGCTTTGAGCCGAGGCCAAGAAAGCGCTCTCCCCGTTTTCTTGGCCATCGTACATCGGAGATCCTCTGGATCCCCAGACTACCGTGTATGATGGGAATGGCGGCTTGGGTCCAGCTTCGGTTGTCGAAATGAAAATTAAGAATTTTGATTAAATCGTCTAAAAGGTTGAGTAGAACAGAGTATGGCCAAAGAGGACAGCGAAGCAACTATAATGCGATATAGTTTTAGAGTAATGAAGATGATCATCTGTGGATTTAGGTCGGTGAGTCTCTCTGATTTTTGGTTTAATTTTGAAATTTGTTCATCCACGTAGCTGGGGATCCCGTCCTCTAAAACTGGGGCACCTAAGAGTTGAAGTGATTGCATGTTAGGTGCTACTTGATTGAAATTAGAAATGTTGGTTCCTTTTTCAGGGGTGTTAATACTGTGGGAGATAAATAATTCGCACTTCGATTCCATTCGAGGCCTATTTTTTATTCTGTTGTAAGGTGTTCCAGATCTTGTAGTATGGTATCGACATTGCCTCCTATGGTCCCGTCGTCGTCTAGTTACCAGATGTTAAATTTTGAGTTCAGGCAGGTGATAAACGGATAGATGGCCAAACTGACAATTGACGATCCGAGTAGGTAACCCTGCTGACAGCCGACCGCCATATGTAATAAATGGTCCCTAAAAATTTATTTAGAATTTTAAATATAAAATTGCCACATGTAATAGTAAGTAAATTGTGAATGGCCCTTAATTTGCCAAAGCAGTGCGCCTCTATCCGCCGTTTCTCACGTCTACCTTCAGCGGCACGTCACCTCCTTCGTTACCAAGGCTGGTGCGAGTCGCGTGCACAGATTTTCTCCGTAAAGCACATCTGTTATGCCCTCGAGTACCTTCCCAGACAACATGAGGCTCGCCAGCTCAACGATATCCGCCAGGAGAGCCTGCCCGACGTCCCTGTAGTCCCCTGTAGTATTATGGGGACATGCCGTAGAGACACTCCTGAAGGGCATCACCGCGGCGGCGACGTTCTCGACTGTTGCCTGGGGGGTACCCTTAAAAGGGTCGGGGGGACCAGGGAAGTGCAGTGTTAGTGCAGTTGCTTTTACATTTTTTTTATGCATTGTATAAGGGAGCTGTTCTTGCTTCTGTCCTTATACATATGCAGTGTTCGCACGTCGGCAACTGTTTCAACCTGGGCCTCCATTGTTTAAGATGGTCTGTCGTATCGAGTGAGACGAAGAGGTCACCACGCATGTCCTCGTGCCTCGAGGGATTCTTTTAATTAACGGGCAACTTTGATTTAGGGTGTTCCAAAGTTGCCCTTAATGCGCTCGTTGACGGCTGTGTTCTGCTGCTGTCATTGGGCGCAACCTGAGCGCCTTGGCTGCCCTGTGCTGCAAAGTCATGAAGTCAAGTTTCTTATGAGCTCTGGCCTGGTGTATCTCAGATCTCTCTGTCCCCGAAAAGCCGACTTATGCATTCCTGATACTTCACGAGGTCTGCGAGCGAAGCGTCGGTAGTCGGGCTGCAGCCGGCACCTTTTCAGGGCCCTACTGTTTGCGACCTCGACGTTAGACGAGTGTCGAGCGTATAAATGGTATTTCATATTTTTAATTAATAAAAACATATAATAATGCCGTCTTGCGGCGCCCGGCGGCCGAAGAAGCAGTTGACTGGCCCGCATATAATCATGTTAATCGAAGGTCTACTTGTGAATATTATTTTTTCACAAGGTAAGCATGGTGTAAGTAGATTTTGGTTCTGAGCGGTACTGGGTCAGGTTGCAATAAAAGGCTGCTATTTTCTCTTGAAAATTATTAAATTAATTGAAATAACAAAATTTTCTAATTTGTTGTTATTATTGTGTCAGTTGTCAGATCGACCAGATAAGTCTTTGTAGGTTAGACAATGCTCACACACTATAACTTCTTAATAACAAAATATTATGCCACAGTTCGCGTGCCAATACTTCATGAACGCTGGCAAGTCTGATTATTATCAGATAAAATAATCTTCATCTATTTTCACTTCTGCCTCATGAATTAGCCTATTTATAAAGACGGTTAAGCAATGTTGCACAATACTACCAAGCAATTGGATAAGGTAATAAAAGCCATGAAACACCGTTTATAAAGGCTATCAGCAGAATAAGAATCAGACCTCAGGCCTCAGATCCAAATCACATCAGACATCATAAGGACCGACGTTTGTGAATTTTACAGTTGGAGTTTTACAACTAAGATTTAATTATACCTTCTACATTACATACATACATTTTAACCTCAAAATCAAGCACAATTAATGAATATCAGGTTCTCATTTTCTGCAAAGTATAGCACGCATACTGTAGTTAGGAAGAGCCCTGAATCCTGAAATACAGGTTAAGGCTCTACCTCATCCGCGCAAAGGTCCCCGTTACTCCAGCCAGGCGGAAGAACCCGCAGTGTATGCACAGAACAATTGTTTAAATATAAACTACGCTATTTTATAAAAATGTTTTTTAAGGAGATTTTGCGAATACATAATATCTACATTTTGAACGTAGTTCCACAATGAAATTAGTTAGGAATTACAGGAAAAAATTAAACAATTTAGAGGTGTTTTCGTAATTAAATTCTATCGAAAAAAAATCTGTCAATCGCGTTTCCATGTAGTGAAAATCTTAATCAAATACTCAATAAACGTTAACCCAAAAATCAAATCTGTAGATGACTTCATGGTGGAGTAAATGGATTCGAAAAAAACCCATTATTTTTCCGTATCACCTTAACCACCTCGCTCAGGCTCTGCTCTGTTTTCTGTTTTACTGAAATTCAATTAATGATTTGTACTAATCAAGCTCTAACCTGTGTTTTGTACCCCTTATGATAAATAATAAAAAAATAGACAGAATAAATACACAATAATCATACCTATAAACATACTTAAATAAATATAGCGTCACGCCTTTTCCGATACGAGGTGACAGAGGCACAGTTGTGCCCACGTTTAGCCAGAATCTTAATTGCGATTAAATAAATTAATAACTACCTTAAAAAACTAAACAACCTTAGGTAGAACGGCAAGAACTCTCATCACTATGTACTATCGAACCATCTGAATCATGACCCACCATAAGCTTATTTTGCTAAACCCCTTAAATGCAAGTAGGTCGAAATTCCCTTGAAGGTTCATTTCCTTGGTAACGAACTTGTTATCATTTGATTAGACACTGACATTTTGATAGATCTTACAAGTTTGAAAGTTTCAAACGAATTATCAGGCAAAAGGGTCATGATTCAGTTGGTTCGATTGTACCTACAAGTCTGTTTGTCTGTTTTATGTCTGTTTGCGTCATCAGAATTGCTAATTATGATTTACCGTTAGACTTGTAAATAGTCGAGATGGTCCGAGTTATTTTGGGAATCATTTCCATAATTAAGCTTAGCCGTGAACTTGAAGCGTCTGATAACATAATTATGCATTTCGTTTCCTAATTAATTTATTTCATATTTGATTAACTATATGCGAAATACCTTTGAGAACATTACGCATCTTTGAGGAAAAGTTTAAAGAAATTTTAACATAGGCAGTGTGGCTAACATGATGGACACTTTTCTTTGGATTTTTACGCGCGCCACTATCGCCAGCAAATAATGACATCTCTGCGTATATTGTAACCAACTCCCGATACAAAATGTGTGTCTGTATATATTGGGTAAGTCAATCTACATAACATTCATTGATGACGAAAACATACAATTTAACACTAAGTGAGGTACAAATATCTATTCTCGCTACATTTAGTCATCGTAATGTGTCATCGCGTAGTCTCTGTAATTAATTCCTTACTCATTTCGTTTAAGTTCCGTTATGCTGGTATTGGACATTTGGTATTGGACAAAAACGCAAGGTGTTTGCGTTTATCGTTTGTATATGTCATACCTAGCTATATCGTAGAATTTGATCATTTCATGATGGCCAACCATTTCATGATATAGCAATTATTTCATGAAATTATCAGAAGGGGTTGAATTTTACGAAAACATGTCGTTGTGTTTTTTGTGTTATACATGGTCAACTAACACGAAGACTTCGCTGCGCTCGCCCCCTCCAGTCTTTACCGCAGTGTTTGCCCTGATATTTCGTTTGCAATTCAAGTTTAAAGCAGTTGATAAATTAACGATTTTATTATAAACTAACGCGTTATATCGTAAGCAGTACGGTAGAGTTTACAATTTGTCGATAGTTTGTAAACTAACGAGAGAAGAAAACGTTAGATTATAATATAACGGTTTTCACAATCTTACGGTGATATGCAACGTCGTCATAGCAACATATACATATGTGCGGAAATAACAAAGCTCTTATGGTTTCAGTTTGCTCCGATATTCAACCTTAGGTGGGTCGAAAATTAAATTCGTCGGCTGTATCCATCAATCTAATAATCTATCAATCAATATTTTTTTATTGACGTGACAACGTATTATGAATCGATGAAGCGCGAGGAGGCGACCACAGATTGATTTTTATTATTATTATTGCTAGCCAAGGTCTTCCCACTGCTGGGCAAAGCCCTCCTATCCTCTTTCACTCTTCACGCACCTCGGCTCTTCTCCACCAGTTCTTTACGTGGTCCCTCAGCTCGTCGCTCCAGCGCCTCCTGGGGCGATCACGTCCTCGTTTTACTTTTGGGATTATTAATTTAGAGAGTTATTAATTTCGCCCATCGGTGAGGTTGCATAAGTACAAGCGACGTGGCCGGCCCAGATCCAGTTCAATTCTTCGCCTTTTATATTAGTTTTAGAGCGCTACTCCGTATTCCGGACTCGGTCCAACAAACGTACCCCCAGAATAGTGCGCTCCATTATTCGATGGCAAACCTCAAGTCTAAACGTTAAGATGTCAGACAAAGACCAAGCCTGAGCTTCGTAGGTGAGGGCTGGAAGACGGGATGTCCACAAGTTTACGCTTCAGCGTTAAAGGAAGATTTACTTTCATCAACTCTTTCATGGACCACGAGCTCTTCCAGGCGTCATCAATTTGTCTGGTCTGACCTGAAAGGGGAGTATTTGCCCCCAGTAAATGTATTCTTGGGCATATCTACAACTCTTGAGCCATCCACGTCCACTGCATGCTCTATACTGTCATGACCTATCCACGTCCACTGCATGCTCTATACTGTCATGACCTATCCACGTCCACTGCATGCTCTATACTGTCATGATCTATCCACGTCCACTGCATTCTCTATACTGTCATGACCTATCCACGTCCACTGCATGCTCTATACCGTCATCACCTATCCACGTCCACTGCATGCTCTATACTGTCATGACCTATCCACGTCCACTGCATGCTCTATACTGTCATGACCTATCCACGTCCACTGCATTCTCTATACTGTCATGACCTATCCACGTCCACTGCATGCTCTATACCATCATGACCTATCCACGTCCACTGCATTCTCTATACTGTCATGACCTATCCACGTCCACTGCATGCTCTATACTGTCATGACCTATCCACGTCCACTGCATTCTCTATACTGTCATGACCTATCCACGTCCACTGCATGCTCTATACCGTCATGACCTATCCACGTCCACTGCATTCTCTATACTGTCATGACCTATCCACGTGCACTGCATGCTCTATACCGTCATGACCTATCCATGTCCACTGCATGCTCTATACTGTCATGACCTATCCACGTGCACTGCATGCTCTATACCGTCATGACCTATCCACGTCCACTGCATTCTCTATACTGCCATGACCTATCCACGTCCACTGCATTCTGTATACTGTCATGACCTATCCACGTCCACTGCATGCTCTATACTGTCATGACCTATCCACGTGCACTGCATGCTCTATACTGTCATGACCTATCCACGTGCACTGCATGCTCTATACCGTCATGACCTATCCACGTCCACTGCATGCTCTATACTGTCATGACCTATCCAAGTGCACTGCATGCTCTATACTGTCATGACCTATCCACGTCCACTGCATTCTCTATACCGTCATGACCTATCCACGTGCACTGCATGCTCTATACTGTCATGACCTATCCACGTCCACTGCATTCTCTATACTGTCATGACCTATCCACGTCCACTGCATGCTCTATACCATCATGACCTATCCACGTCCACTGCATTCTCTATACTGTCATGACCTATCCACGTCCACTGCATGCTCTATACTGTCATGACCTATCCACGTCCACTGCATTCTCTATACTGTCATGACCTATCCACGTCCACTGCATGCTCTATACCGTCATGACCTATCCACGTCCACTGCATTCTCTATACTGCCATTACCTATCCACGTCCACTGCATTCTCTATACTGCCATGACCTATCCACGTCCACTGCATTCTCTATACTGTCATGACCTATCCACGTCCACTGCATGCTCTATACCGTCATGACCTATCCACGTCCACTGCATTCTCTATACTGTCATGACCTATCCACGTCCACTGCATGCTCTATACCGTCATGACCTATTTCATATATTATTTACTAGCTGAAGCCCGCAGCTTCATATGCGTGTTTCTGCGTGTATCTCTGTGCAAAATTTCATTCAAATCCTTTCAGTCCTTTTAGTGTGATTAAGGCACAAACACACAAACATCCAAACATTCAAACATTCAAACATCCAAACATCCAAACATCCAAACATCCAAACATCCAAACATCCAAACATCGCTATTTTCATATTTATAATATGAGTTGGATAGTTGGATAATATGTAATAATAATAATAAACGTAGCCCTTACGGGCCTTTACCCGGTTACGAGTACGATTGAGCCATACTCCACCACGCTGGCTCAGTGCTGTTTGATGGAGGGGTGTCCGGCTAGTGGCCAACCTGACCGTCGGAAGTTATCAAGCTGCCTTATAAGGTGACAAAGCTTTATAACTACTACCACTGATTAGCGAAAGTAGCCGGGAACAACAGCTCAAAGTGTCATCGGAAACACGGAAGCGCCCGATACAAATGCCACATAGAATGAGACACCCATCCAGTACCCGACTCGACCAGATGTTGCTACCCACACGATCGTTTCCGATCTGCCGATACCGCTAGGCCACAGACGCCTCATATAAGTAACGTTACATAAATAATTCGCTAATAATATAAATAATATGCAGGAAAAATATTTACAAAAATTTTAACCGCTTTCTTTATTGATTTACATTAACACCCTTTCATTTATGTACCTAATCCATTTTTAGATAACGTAGTTTTTCAAGGTTTTTAAATTTCTCAAATGGCAAAACATCGTCATATTAGTAGTTTATGTGACTGATACATAATGGAGGGCATTAAAACTCGAGAGCCGGTTTCATAATAATATCACTCGAGAGTTTTAATGCCCAATTACGTAAAGTTACATACACTAGTTTATCTACACACATATGCTCTCTTTGATGTGTTCAGGAACCGCATGTTTGACCGGCATTGTGGCATTGAGTTGTTTAGCTTATTCTGTGGTACCAACTTCACAGACAAAGTAGGGGCGGCACGCAGGCGGTCGTCGGCGTTCGAAATTTGAATGTCATAATATGTAGAAAATTTACACATTATGGTCATAATGTTCAATATTCAGATAAGAAATGAGTTTTTACAAAGTAGTTTAACATTATGCTGATCGTAACGTGCGATTTTTGGACGCATTAAAGAGGGTTTATGATACGTGTGTAGATAAAGATATTTATACAAGTTACAAATGTAATAGACTGACACACTCTGTAAAGCAGAAGCTTTTGAGATGATATTCGTTCAGCTATACAAGGTGACATTTAATTAGCTGACCATATTTTAGGGCATGATAGGACCCGTCATTATGAACAACTTTCTCAAAGAAATATATGGTCGCAAACGAAAAAAAAAATTGGGTCCCCCATAGTAACTTGTAATCAGCTGATCGGGTCAATGTACTGAGGGACAATTTTTTTTTTCCATTTGCGACCATATGTTTCTTGTGGAAAGTTGTTTATAATGATGGGTACTATAATTCCCCAAAATATGGTCAGCTAATTAAATGTCACCTTGTATAGGTAATAATAGCTACTTAATTGAACTTTACCAAGTTGAAGTTTTGCAAGACAATCTTGAAGGAAAGTTGGAGAGAATTTCCGGAGCTCACCGACGTCGTGCGAGGGCGGGCGGGGATTGGAGCCTGGGCGGGCGGCTTGGGCCATCACCAAAAGAATGTAATAAGGCACAGGTGCCGCTGGTTCTTTAGTTCGTTATTGGATTTCGCACGTTCCGGCCAGACGTGTTTGATGGCCGAAAGATTCTTGCCAAACTCTTTGGTCTACGAGCGAGATTACGAGCTAACGAGCCTCAAATTAAATGGTGGTTTTATAGGAAACCAATAAAATCTATGATAGGAAATTATGATCCAGCCAATAAGATTGGCAACAGATTAAGAAGTCACCAAGAAGTATGCCGGTTAAAGGCACTGTTGCTTAATTTGTTAATGTTATTGGTCCTTCGACACGAGCGCTTATACCAATCCGAGCTATTATTAGCACGGAGCCACAGATGTTTTTATGTATTTTGATAGCACAAACAGACGCAAATGTGGTTGTTGACATTCCTTACATTCACATTCACAGTAAATATCGTCTTACTGGCGCCATGTTTGGTCGGTGACCAGTAAAACAAAATATAACTTTTAAATTAATTACAAAATTATTTTGCTATGTTTTGTAGAGCTTAACCAACCCCGGCTTCCATATTCCTATGTCGTAAAGGAAGTAAGCGTGGTTGTTGGCCATTTCTCAACTCGAGTAATCAATGTGATTTCCGCCGGAAACCGGAAACGCGAGGAGAAGAAGAGTCGCATGTGAACATCTTTACATGTTCGTTTGAAGTGTAACAGCAGAGCGTTGCCGGCTCAGGCGGTCATTGTCACGAGGTCAACCGAAAAGTGTTTCACGTCAGCGAAGCGCGCGCGCCCGCTGAAAGGAAAAGTATAGTAGTAGGCCGGCGCCCTGAGCGGGGGCGGCCAGCTCCAAGTCAATGACACATGCAAAGCTGAACATCGTCAGCGCACCGCAGGTCAACGACTCGGCCATTCAATGACTGTCGAAAGTTGTCTGAGGTACAACTTCATATCCTAGAGGGCCCCAACAAGGCCTACCACACCAAAATCGCGCTTAAATTCACTAGTAAATAAGCGAACTTACCTTGCGAACGTTCAACCGAGCCGAAGGAGAACACTGATTTATGTGTCTAGTTCTTCGTTACGATATTGAAAATGTTCAAATCACGGCAAACGTGGTCGTTTGTCTTGGAGATAAGGTCGCTTGTCGGTCTTGCACCGGCGTGCATTCGCACAGATGCGGTGCTAACACAAGGTGCGTCTGGCCATTGTATTATTAGCATTGCGAATTTCGACAAGCGCTCAAACCCGCTGTGCCCAGTAGATATAGAAGCGGTTCGCAAATACAAATGGACAATATGCAAATGTGCCGCGCGTCGTCGTCGGTGGGACAGCGATTTGCATGGCTGTTAGGTAGGTGCTGATGCCACCTCCCGGACCAACTATTTCGACGACGGCGGCATTCCGTTAACAAACAAATTTGAGATTCCGGTCCATCCGCAATCCACGAATCTGCTGAATACCTTGCCAGACTTGGAAATGTGCATATGCAGTGTCTGTTTGCTGTGCAAGCAACATAATCAAAAGATAAAATGGCTCGTCCTTGCCTCGCTTGATGGACGTAATAGCGACCTAAATAGAGATAAAAATATCCATCCGTGTGATGAAGCGCTGTTGGGTGTTGACCTAATCTATCATGGTTGTGTGACGTCATGACAGCATGCACAGCGGAGGCCAGACGGTGCAAATGAACGGTAATACACAAAACATAGATATATATGTTTTCTGTTGGCACAATCTGTATGAGGCTACGTGCATTTGTGTGAGTTCACACGAGCGAAATTAAACAGCTATATGTCTATTATAAATCAGTGTAGTACTTGTGCTAGGTGTAATACAATGATAATAGGTAAAATAGGGTGTATTCAATATATACATAAATATTTAAAAAATATATAAGCAAGTCTACCGGCACTTGTTCAGCTTCTAAATGGAGTAAAAATATAATTTAAACGTATTTAGGCATAAAAATGTAATATCGTCTTGTACCACCCTTTTTCGTCGCTTAATACGTTTAACCTTCATTTAAGCTAAATTAATTTTAAACGCGTCTCGACTGTTTAAAGTCTATTTAGTAATTGTCAAACAATTTTTCAAAATACTTTCGACTTTAAACAACAAACATTAATGGTTATTTTCACAGGATATTTTGCTCATTTCAAATGGATACTATTGTAAATAGGAACAATGAATTGGATCCCCAAGAAGCAACCTATATTAATCTTCTTCGTTAAGTTAAGGTAGATCAATTTACGAGGAGATTTCGTATGGTGCAAGATAAACCCTTAATACGTTTATGCTAAAACCGTTTAAGGAGTTCAATCAGTTAAGTAAAATAAGAATTAAATGTATTTAAGCGGATGCTGAAACAAGCCACCCGAATAAGAATTTCACGCTTATTCGCGGAAATCGCGATGCATAATCTTATCTTCGAATTCCGTAGTGATGATGTCATGAACAAACACTAGACTCATCAGACTATAGTTAGGTATAGACATTGGCCGAAAAACCAAAGTACTGACTAACACGTGAATAAACCTAACGAACCGGGTATATGTGTGGGTGCACAGCACACATATCGCATATTCGAGACGATATACGTAGACGGATACTTGTGAAGTGATCGGTTAAGTCTGAGCGAGCTAAAATGGACACTAAATTGCTGTAATAGAATCACGAATATGTGAATAGAAAAGTTAGCAAGCGTAGTGTTGCCGGGCGCAGCGAGAGGACGCGTGTGAAGCTAGCCGGTGGCCGCATTCCTCCTAGTTGAAAGTATCGACGAGTCCGGCTGGAAAAATTAGTACCCTATCACACCAACCACCGCTCTTGCGGTATGCTGCGACGGTGAGCGCAAACCTCTTTACGGCAAATACTGTCACATGTGCAGGATGAATGTGCAGTGGAGCGCTCCTATATCAGTTACACGTCGACGACCTCTGGACGCTGTCAGCCCCAACTGCACTCACTATTGTGCTTTGATATTTGATATTTATTTATAGCATCACCAAGTCATTAAAACTACTATCGCAGAACTCAGTCAATAAAGATAAAATTATGAATCGTTATATGACGTATTTTGATTCATAATTAATGGGTTCCAACACCTCATAAACAAAAAAATGAGAATAACCTCAGCCTTCACACATGGATACTACGTGATCGATGAGTGGGTAATGAATTTATAGGTGTGTTTATAACATGATAGCATTCAGTGATGGGTTTGAATTAGAAGCGATTGAGAACAGAATAAAAGGGGAAAGGATCTTAATCGTTGGCGTGGAAAGGTTCTTGTAGTTCTCTCAGTAAGCGTGGGCGCGAGCCAATGAATCACAAATCTGTATAAATCTTGTGTTACTGTCAAGGAGGAATTCTTGAAAGTGAGAAGCTTTATGCGTCTGCCTGTGGTAGCAGTCAAACGGAATGAGAAGTGTTTTATGTGCTCAACACATCGGCTCTACATTTCTTTTACGATGTACCCTGCATCTCCGATGTGGGCTAAAAATAAATCGCTCCTCGATCCGATGCGACAGCGACGACGCTTTGATACATAACAATGTAAGATGCTTGCAAAATTAATGGCACTTGGTCGTGTCTGCGTTTTATAACTGCACGTCGTAATCCGTATCGAGCGCCCGATCTCGCATTATTCATAGGGCATGCTCCCCGAGCGTTGCGGGCTCACGGCTCCACTACCTAGGTGCTCCACGTCCACGGCTCACCGGCTCATCGGATCACAGATTCACAGCTTACGGCTCAGACACTCAGACACTCGCTCTCGAACAACACAATCCGATTCACAAAGGCGCAGCGCAGCAGGTGCGCCCGAAACGATACGATTCTGCGGATTTTATTATAATACCCAGCTGACAACAATGGCCTTGAAGAACGCAAATCGCTCGCGTGTTCTCTACAGCAACCGTCTGTTTTATAATCCTCGAGCGTGCTCGTGCAGTCACTAGGTAGGTAGTGTTTGTAGAGAGACAACAAAGAAAAGCACAATATAAAATCCTTACATTATACGAGTTGTTCTAGTCAGTGCAAGGAGTCTCGTTCACAATTTTATACTCTGTAAAAACCCGATTGTGGCTAGAAACGGGGGAAAAGTGACAACAAAATGCCAGTGGCAACTTTGTTTGAAAATGTTACAGCGGGAACAACATTCTAACTGGAATGAAAGTCTGCAAAACTCCACAATTCCCTTACTATGGGTGGGTAGTGTAGTAGTGATCTCACGCTGCTGCAGTTGAGTTGAGCCCGCAAGGCAGAGACGCGACATCGTGAGATGGGTTTGCGCGAATTTTTTGTATGTCTGGCGCGCAGGTGCTGCGTCTACGACACGATCGGACCGTCAGACTCTTTACTTTTTTTCTCAATAGCCTTCGACCTTCTGCCGAGATTCACTGTTTGTTTTTGTCGCTTTTTCACCCCGTATTCGTCGTCTCAGACTGGCGCTCGTACTCGGATAATGTTTTTCTCGGGTCGTCCTCAAATACGTTGTTTTTTCTTCCCTTTAACGAGCGTCAGGTAATCTCTAAAGGGAACCGTCGTCGTGTACGCTTTAGATCGGTCGGCATGAATAAATTGCGCCGATTATCAAAATAATTTAGTGCTCCAAGCAACAAAACACAATCTCAGAAACAGAAACTAGATTTTATATTAAATACCACATGAGCGGTACAGGTCCGTAATAATCCTCGATCTGGGTGGGTAAATTCTTTGTAAATTGTTTGAAAAAATTGTAAGTAATAGATTGAGATGGTACCTAGAACATAATTAACTTCTATCACCTTACCAATTTGGATTTAGAAAGTTTAGGTCAACTTCAGACCATTTATCCTTTTTAGAAAACGAAATTCTAACATCTTTTGCAAACAAAAATAGTGTGGTAGCTGTCGCTCTAGATTTAGAAAAAGCATTATGAGATGGTATGGAAACATAGAGTTATATCACTTCTGGAACAATTTAATATAAAAGGCAACATCCTCTCCTTTGTTATCAATTTTTTAACTAATAGAACTATAAGGGTTAAAATTGAAAATACAATCTCGGATCCATTCATTACTGAAAATGGCCTACCCCAAGGATCTGTTTTAAGTGTTATCCTGTTTTTGATCTCGATAAATAATGTGCTAGATGTTATAGAACGACCTGTAAAGGGATGTTTATTTGCAGATGACTTAACAATATTATGTAGCGGTAACAATCTTAAACCTACTGAGAAACTCTTGCAAAACACCTTAGATAAACTTAGTGAATGGTGTATAAATACTGGATTTAAATTTTCAGTATCAAAAACAGAATCAATGATTCTATCAAAACGGAAAAACAAAGGTAAAATTAACTTAACTATGAACAGTCATAAAATTAAAGAACTTAATAATTTGAAAATTTTAGGCTTAACGTTTGATCCAAAAATGAATTGGGTAAACCACATAAAAAAGTTAAAGTCCGAGTGTTATAACAGAATGAATATTGTAAAAATTTTATCATCCAATAAATGGGGTACAGATAGCACATGCATTAAAAATACGTACAAAGCATTAATTAGACAGAAAATCGATTATGGTTCAATTATTTATGATTCAGCCTCTCCCAGTATTTTAAAACTTCTAGATAGTACACATAACACCTGTCTAAGGTTAAGTTTAGGAGCCTTTAGAACTAGCCCAGTAAACAGTATCCTTGTTGAGGCAAACGAAATGCCTTTAATTTTTCGAAGAAAAGAATTGTGCCTTTCATACGCGATTAACCATATAACCAACAATAACAAGACATTTCTCTCGAAAACTTCACTACCGTCTGATATTGAATACAACCTACTGCCATCTCTCCCCGTCCCCTTAAGACTTAGACTTAAAAAATATCTATCCGAAATTAATTTTGAATTACCTACCGTATTCCCACGTAAACATCCCACGTAAACATCCCACGTATCCGCCATGGACAAAAATCGAACTTAAAATTAACCTAGATCTAGCTTACAAGTACCCCAGAGATTCCACTCCTGATTATATTTATAAGAACCTTTTTTATGAAATTAAAGATAGGTACCCAGAGTTTATGCTATACTATACGGATGGCTCTGTTTGTGAGGGTAGAACCGGTTGCGCGATCGTGACAACAAACGATACATATAGGTACAGATTACAAAACTATGCATCTATTTTCACATGCGAAGCCGTTGCAATCCTAAAATGCCTAGAGGTAATTAATGACTACTCGAATGCAAAAAAACACATTATCTTTTCCGATTCAATGTCATCCCTCAAAGCAATATCTAATATTAATAATAATGACCCTTTGGTTAATTTAATAAGAGAAAACCTACTAGATCTAATGGATAAGCAATGCGTTGTAGAATTATTCTGGATACCTAGTCATCAGGGTATTCCCGGAAATGAAAGGGCGGACACCGCAGCCAAAAACGCTACGAGATATGAGCAATGCAATTATACGACTATTAATAACCCAGACCTTAAGAAATACCTTAAACTGAATATTAAAAGATTATGGAACAGCTGTTGGGTAAAAAATAACAATAGTGCCTTATATGAGATAAGAAAATCAGTATTCGAAAAGAGTAAATTCCATGTAAATAATAGAAAAGACCAAGTAGTTATGAATAGATTAAGAATAGGTCATTGTAATGTTACTCATTTGTATCTGATAACTAAGGAACCTAAGAAAAAATGTCTAAGGTGTAGTAGTGATTTATCTGTCAAACACTTGTTTATTGATTGTCCAATGTATAACACAGAACGATTAACTGTTAATCTTCCTAATAATCTGAAGGATTGTTTAAATAATTCAAAAAAATCTGTTAAATTTCTCAAGCTTATTAACTACTACGACTTGATTTAATATTGTATCCCTATAGTGGTCGCTAATGACCTTAGCTGTTTGAGCGACCTTAAATAAATAAATAAAAAAAAAAAAAAAACACAATCTCAGAAACAGAAACTAGATTTTATATTAAATACCACATGAGCGGTACAGGTCCGTAATAATCCTCGATCTGGGTGGGTATTGAAAGCCATCTATCTATTTAAGTTAAGTAGCTACCTATGAGTTGTATGATTGCTAAAATGGCATCCGAGAAATGGCGTTGCGTCAAGTGTAGATACCACTAGGGGCCCCCTAGTGGTATCGCGTACCGTTATCACGCGGTCATCAGTCCCTCCGAACGGGTTCGGGCCCCACGGGCGATACACCGGAACTTCTGTGACTATACGCGGACGCACCACACCGCAGCCGCGATCAGCCGTGGAGACTACTGATGCCCTACCCCCCTCACTCAGCTAATCGACATACGTCTTAACATTACATAATAAGCAGAGTTTTGCATAAGCACGGTTTCATATTAGGATTTCGCACGCCAGGAGCTGTCACACCTTCGTGACATGTTATGCCAACGCATACGCGATCGTCTATCTACATACCCATACATATCTATTGTATTTCACTTGCATGATTTGCGATTTATTTAGCTTTGGCGATCGTTGAACTTACCACAATAGGGTCTGCATAAAAAGTTGTTTTGGCATTGGTACTTGGGTGGGAAACGCTCAGTTGATTGATATTTAGTGTACCGACCGAAGAAATGATCCTTCATAAGTAGAACTTTAAACTACCTGATGATTCATCTCTTGCTTGCGTCGTCGTGAGCTCCTCTACCTTAAAAGGCAATTTACCCATTTTTGTCACAGATCGCCACGGCCCTTATACAAAACCATTTCTAAATTCGCCTAAGGATAAAAATATCAGGTATTAATGAGTTTTTAAATAACTGTATTGTCCAACACAAAACCCTCATTCTGGGTGTAATTGGCTGAAGAATGAAGCATTCATCCGTTGTGGATGCATTGTTGCACTTCCAGTATCAGGGTGCCCGTATGTCCGTCGCCACAGCTGGGGGAGTAGCGAGGGGCTGCTTGGATATAAATAATGTATGAAGAAAATAACTGTACGCGACGCGTGCGCACCGGCAATAAGTAGACCGCTCCGTCGCGCGAGCTTATGAAAAATCAATAGAAATCAATGAATATTGAACAAAGAGCTTTTTATTCATCGTCAATTGTTTGTAAGTGGTCATGATTGATAGAAATACAATGGAAACGACGCTTAAAAGTATTCGTTGTAACATCCAATTCAATGGTCAGCTTAGACGTAAAGGCTAGTATTTAATCGCACATCAAAAATACTGATTTGCACAGCAAAAATGGATCAACAAAAACACTTTTTATGTTTTAAATATTTTATGTGTAATTAAGTTCATGTTTTAAGTATTTTTTGTTGTTCTTACATGTGAAAGCTAACACGAAGGATAAAGAGGGCTTCGTTTTGCTCGCCTTTCACTGTGCAAATCAGTATTTTTGATGTGCAGTTTAATATTTCTCATACGTAAAACAGTATTATGCATTAGCGCTCAACGTAAGAAGCCAAGATAATCACGAAGTTTATTACTAGATCGACTGGAATTAGTATCTAAAAACTTTTTTGATAAACTAATTGGATATCTGATTAATCCTGCCGTTCAAGTTCCCTCGTACATAATCGTAAAACACGTAAAGGGGTTCCATCTTATCACAACGAAATAGGTTCACCTTAAGAGTTGGTTTAATTAAGTGTATAAGGGCACATTAACTGCGGTGTTCCGGAGATTAATCGCTGATGGCCGGCGCCGGACCCGCGCCGGACCCGGCTGCTGTGTCTTCACAGAAGCAAACGATTATCCTCCCACGGAGGACCCTTATGGACCCAACCAATTACGTATATGGCATCTAAACAAAATACAAACATAAACAAGCGGACCTTCCAGTTTGAGTTTGCATCCCTGCGACACACAGGTAAACACGATAAATTGACGCACAACACTCGTAAACAATTTTAGAGCAGAAATAAAGGCTGGCACTTCCGAGAATTTCTGATATCAAAATAATAAATTGTTTTAGAGGCTGAAAAGTGAGAAATAAGTGGACGAGTTCTTAGAGATGATTATAATATTTATTTTTGATAAATTAGATTTTGAAATACAGAATAGTGGATTCCGCCATCTTCCGCAATTGACAGCACCAGCCATGCACGCTTTTAACGACGCGAAGGCATGAGCACGCTTTTACCGACATGGTATGAGGTGCCCACAGACCAACTAGTTGGTCTGTGGAGGTGCCAAAGAGTTTCGTTCATCTGAGTGAAGTGCCATCTGTTGAAATGTGACAGAACCATAACAAACAAGCCAACAATGTTTTTTCTGGCCTGTTCAAACAGGCGCGAAATATTTTTATTGTCCTTTTTTAACTGTTCATTGTTTTGGGGCCCCATTACAGACCATCTTTCACCACATTTCCGAGCAGTGGACTGAAAAATATCCTCCTCGTGTTGAAAAGTTGAATAACAGTAAGTGTTGCCGAGTCAGCATGAATCGCATTAATAACACTGGCCATACTTTACGCTGTAAAAGGCTCCTCTTATTTTAGTCCTTTTAAGAACAACGATGGTGGCAAGCACTGATTTTATTCATTTCAAAGATGATGTTTTTCGTTGCTAACTTAAACCTCGGTCTTCCTGGGCGCAGCGCAGTATTCTGCCTTTCATATTTCAATTTCAATTACAAACGTAGGAAACGAATTTCGCCTAAAATAAACCCGGCAAATCAACAACCTAGTTTATTTGTTATCGACGACAGTGAGATTTCTAAGAACTTTATGATCAGAATAAATCCTGTTGGTATTCTAATTTATCAAGATAAAATGTATAGCAATTTTGTTCCATCTTCTGTTCCAATCCAAGACGTCTTAATTCATGGCACATCACGTAAGTTAGTAAAAACATGTTTTTCATAACCCCTGCGTTATAAAAATATTATTATGCCTTATTATGTGCAGCGGCATGTTGGAGTTAAGTAAGTACGTAAACAATAAGCAATTTCCCTAATTAAGCAGTCGGGTGGGTGGTTGGGAACCCAGCCGCTACACAGAGCTGAGCTTCGAATCAGTAATCGCTATTTTAACTGTATTACTGGTACAAATACATACCGTTATGTACACTAACGAGGAATACCGGACTATGGCATCATTTGATTACGTTAATTGTTAGCAATGAAATGACTGTGTCTTATACAATATTTGCTCATCTTCCCGAGAGGGAATCTCATTTCTATGCAACCGTAAGAAAATTAATCGTTACCCTTTATGAATTAAAAACCACCCTGTACTGAAAATCATACCTACGTACAATAACAGTGATTAGAAGTGCAGCGGATGGTTGGGCGGCGCGCGGCGGGCGGGCGGCGCGTGCGCAAGGTCAATGGCACGCGCTCTCTCGCTCGCACACCGGAATTCCATATTTAAATCTCGTCCGCAGAAAAATGGCGGCCAGCTTCATTCCGCAGCAGCGCCATATGTACGGAGAATTAATAAAACATGCTTCTTTATTTCTTTATCGTTTTCCGAGTATCGTTAGTAACTGTGCAACCGAATCGTAGAGCCCGACGCATCATCACATGCTCGATTCCTTTTATGCACGAAAATTGGTCATTATATTTCATACTAAAGATTTATTCTTCCAAACCGACGTCGCTGAAAATTGTCCTACTTTACTTAATTGTGATTTCATGGAACATCGTAGCGGGTTTTAAATCGTATATGGAATATAAAGAAAACGGCGCGCATAATATGCCAAAAAAGCGCAAATACATTTTCGTAGAGTCTTTATTAAGCTTCATAAAATGTGAATGGTTATGGCCCATTCAAACATTTTTGATGAAATACCCTGCGGCAGTAAAAAAAATATCTTCGATGAAGTTAAAAAAACCCATAAGATCAGTACCCAAGTATCATTGTTATTCTCGATTTCGAGTACCTTCGTCTTCGGTTTTATGTTACCGACTCTAATATAATTTGCGTCCAAAGTCCAAAAATGGAAGTGGCAACATTTTAGGTAGGTTTAATCTAACCAAGTAGGCACACAAACAACTACACAATACAGTCCTCGTCACAATTAACTGGCAGTAGTAAAGAGCAAGTCATCGGCAATCTCAGCAAGCTCAGATTTCAACACAAAGGGAGGGTGTATTATGTCCACCCGAATGGGTTTGCTGGAAAACTATACGTACTTACATAGATAGACAAACAGTCATGTTGGCGAAGCAAATATTTGTGGAGCAACAAGGGGCGATGATGGAAGCCAAAAGCATTTTGAAAGCAAAGCCGATATAGTATTTTTAGTTATCAGATCACTGTAATAATTATTGAAGAATTTAAAAGGGAAAATTTTCAGAGATTCCAACAAAAACTACATCGGTATACCGGATTCCTAATCTCGACGTAGCCGTGCAAAAACGGAAGCCATAGTCACACTGCAATTGGATTCGAGAACATACGAGCTTCGTGGCAAAATTAATTAATGTCCCCTCCCAGATCCTGAGAGGGCGAGGAAGGGACCTGCAAGTCATCGACGCGACGGCAGCACTGAGGATTTACGGGGCAATAAATTTAAACCGAGAAACAGAAAAATCTTATCTACTAACAGTTCAAATTAACTGTCTTCTCGAACAGCAAGAAACAATCAGCAAATAACTAGGTCTTTTGATTATCCACCGTCGGCCGCTCACTGCTCCGTTGAAAGCGGCCAGACCGTAAACTGTAGTTGGTTCAAGAGGAATGAGAATGTCGTGTAAAAGGTTCACATTTCATCACTAAAGAAATCCTGCAGCGCAAACAAACCACAGATGAGCTGCTCGGGTTCAGGGAGAAGTGTACGAGTAGGTTGTTGGATTTACGAAGCTATAAAATGGAGTGGGTGCGCGCCGCCTCCCGTGCCGGGCCGGGTAATGAAGTGTGTCCGCTCTTTTGGAATGGGTGCGCTAAGTGAAACGATACCGGAGATGAGACCGGGCGTGCCCGTGCCGTCGCATTTCATCTGCACATCGAGTGCGCACGATACATTGTGCACCCGTCCACCGGCACGGCGGAACCACCCGCCACAATCCTAACTCATGTGACAGGTGAACACCCCCGCGTATGACATTGTTGCTTTCACAAATTCACAAGTCAAGTAGCAGCGAGATAACAATTATTAGGATTTTTCCGGGGAAAACGATCCGAGGAACGTAAAGACGACGGCATTCTGCGAAGTTTATTTGTGTTTGAAAATTAAAAGGAAAATAGCGCGTCCCTTGGGCAGGGGGAGGTGAGACGCAATCAGTATCCGGCAGTGGATGGCAACCTTAAATACCAGCCTTAATTGAACAGGTTCCGGGTTGCGCTCCGCCGAGGCACTCTACATAAATACACTTTGCTAGGAAGTATGTCTCTCCGAAGCATTCCTTCTAATGCCGTGCGAGCAGATATCCTTTACACTCCGCTGTGTTGTTTCGACATTTTAGACGTAAATCTCTAGTAGATAGACTCAAGATAGACTGTTATTTGAGACTTCAGTAAAACCAGGCCGATTATACAGGTCGGTTAACTAAAGCTGGCACGTTCAACACATTTACACGTTGCGCTTCTGTAGTACATATCTGTGAATAAGCGCGCGGCGTGACGTTGCACTGAATGGGCATAAATAATAGTCTGTCTCTCTGTCTCGCACGCGGTCAAACTTATGAGTATGAAGGAGATATTTTGCTTTTGCTACTGCTTAGATATAGAGTGATATTTTTTGCATTCGTGTCACGTGTCAATCGACGCGCGTTATTGTGATTGTTTACCTATTTCGAGGTTAGAATAAAATGATGTATTTTTAAACATACTGATTAGTAACATTGCATTAGTGTGAGTACTGTGAACGAGCCAGTTTTAGTTAACTTACCTGCACAACCCTTTAAGTTCATGTGCGCAACGGGATACATTTCCCAAAAGACATGTGTATGTAGGTAGACATAACATGTGATGGCCGGTGCTTGCAGTAAAGAGCATTTCATGTTTTTGGCTCGAGGCGAGGCCACGACACGCATACGGAAGCTAAAACAATGCCATAAGTCTTCAGCCCATTCCGTGCTCGTCTACCTACATCCTGCGTTCAGAGTTTTATTTGGCATTTTATTCTTGAGTTTTTATTAACAGCTTGTTTTCTTCACAATAGGTACATATAAGATGGTACCTATACATATAGTTACTACAACTATACATATAGGGCCTTACAACAAAAACATAAAATAGTTTTCAATACTTGTTTAAAAACAAAAATGTTTGGGATTTGTTTTGAGGCTAAACGCTGTGTTTTTGTGGTAACGCGGATAGTATACACCATCGTCTTTATACGTGTGCAAAAGGCTTAGTATGTACATTCATCTCGAACGAAGCAGTACCAGGGGCTTTGGGACTGTGATTAAGCACATTTATTTTTGGCAAAATTTTGATACTTTTTTCTAGGTTCAATTTTTTAATAATATTTCAAAGAGCATTTTGATCCTCGTCGTTGTGTTATCGCGTGACTCTGGCCTCGCGCCGGCAGCGTTCCTGAGCTTGTACGGAAATGAGGCTCTGTCCCGTCGGGAAATTGTTCCTTCGGATCATAATACTGCGTTTAAATCCTCCTCAGCTTTGAGCGCTCCAAATGACGAGATCGCCTCTATCCTACAAACGATCCAATTTGACTCTGTGATCCTCGATTGCCTGGTAACCCATACCTTGCGCCGTTTTATTGTCCTTTCTTTTCGTAAAGGTAATCTTTACGGCCTCTCTGGCCGCCGGATCGATATTTCGCTCCGTCAGCCACCTGTGGTTTGACTCAACTTCACGTGGAAAGCTTCAGAAGTCAACAAACAGAACGCAATATCGGCGGAGAAAATTGAAAACCGGCATTGATCAGAAGAATTCCCAGAAGGACCGGGACATTGTCGATAAAGCGGTGGGCCCTCCCGGTTGAATTGATCACCAGTTAACGTCTCTGGGTGTGTAAAAACATCTATGTTTTAGGTTTTAATCTCGGCAATTACTCGTCGGATTGGAAAACTGGTGTTTTTGGATTGAATTTATCATATATAGTGAGTTTGCAGTTTTTACGGCAGCAAATATATTGTTTACCAAATAAGTTTTCACTCCTTAAACACTTTACCGTTGCCTATATAACGGCAAAATAATGCGATAGCGACTTTTTTGTGCATGGTCTACTTATTAATGTTTTTTTTATTTTTTAATACAATGGGAATGGCGGGGCTCTTCTTTTTCTCTAAACCCTTTTGTACATTCAGATAATAAACATATTCAATGAATAAATGAATGAAAAAATTGTTTGTAATTTGGCAAGGAACTCCAAAAAAAGAAACGTGTAATAAAAAGCGAATGTATATAAATAGCGAACCCGCATCGCAAATAAAGTATTTATATCTGATAAAGTGATGTGAAGCCGGAATTTCAAAATGCCAACGGAACCACCAGCCACCAATCACCAAATTTAGTGTCCCTCTGTAGTTTCAGAGAACCGTATCGGTTGCTATATGCTATGTGGTGCGGCCGAGGCTGGGCATCCCAAGAGAGAGGCCCCGGGTTCGATTCCCGAAGAAAAGAAGATGAAGGCGAAAAATTCTTCAGGTCATACATTTTTACATGTTAGTGACGCCGCTGTTTCTGGTTCCCACGACACAGGGTATCCTAGTGTAGGATTAGAAGCAATTTATGTACCTGTATGTTAATGTAATGTTCTGTCCTAATACTACAGCTATAGTTAGATTATGTCAGGTCACAACTGGAGCCGAGCGTAGCGGAGCGGAGCGACGCGACCCCATGTAGTTTCGCAGAACCGTATAGTTCACAGATTGTGTGAAACCAATATTTTTTATGGTGTCAAATACTTTAATTGACCTACTTATACTTCAATATATGGGTAAAGTATTCGTATATAATTCACCGAGTTAAAAACTTAAAAAACCGACTTCAAGTTCAAGCCCTATTTCTTCCTCCCCCGTCAGGATGCGAATGAAGTCTATGTACATGAAGAGTCTTCATCAAAAACTTTTGCACCACGGAACCACAAACCAAAACGTCATCGGTGTTTATATTTTAGATTTTGATATTTTTTTCAAAAAGCGCTAAATCAATTTTGATTAAATGTGTTTATATTTTTAGATTTTGTTATTTTTTTCAAAAAGCGCTGAATCACCTACAAATAAAAACAAGAATCATCAAAATGGATTCGTAATTGACGGAGTAATCGCGTAACAAACATACTAAAACAGTCGAATTGAGAACCTCTTGAAGTCGGTTGAAAATAGCTAATTAATTTTTAATTAATTTTTTGGATGTAATTTGTATTCAATTGGATGAACAGTTGAAATAACCCTTTTTTATCTATTTGTACTCGTATGTATGATATTATGCTTTTCCATAAAGAAAAAGGCAAAGTCAGGACAATAAATGCAGCTAAAACTACTTTCCAGATTTTTGTATATAGTTTCATATTCCTAAACATATGATATTCTACATTCAGGCGAAAACAAATGATTAAGTAACTGCAATTTAAAAGCTTCTTTTACCAAATATCTACAATTTCACTATGGACAATCTCAAAGAGAATAAGTAGACTCAAAATAGGGTCAACGCACCTTTGAAGAGGTTCTTGGAGGGAATATACTCTTGACCCCATGACTCGTACGACGACGTACGTAAGCGAGTGTTTCACTCTTACTATACGTTCATATGTCACGTCATGTTAATGGAAGATGGATGTCTTGACAACTCTATAAACGATTCAGACGGAAGCAACGCACTCTCGGCACAAAGAACCAATTGATGGAAGCGATCCAATCAGAAGCAGACGAGTCGATCTCTGATCTGTCGTATCATCAGCCTTCTTCATTAGGACCCCTACATAAAATATTATAATAGGGTTGCCAACTGAACTTTCATTTAATTCGTAATCCAAATATAAGAGCAACGTTTTCCCAACAGAATACTTTAAAAGTTATTCTGCCAATTTGATAAACTTGCTGGTCGTAAACGACCGATTTGAACATAATTCTGGTATCAAGAGTCCAATTGCAATAAATCTTTTCAATTACATTCCAGTTTTGTATTGGCAATTTGAGTTGATTCTGTACAAAACGGTCCGCCATATGGCGAGTGGCCTGCCCTGAATGAAACGTTAACGAGACTACTTCTGTGAAGGTATCAAGATGATTATAGGACGTCGCCGGATAGCGGGGCACATGCGGGCACCCAGGGCTCCACGCTGCACTCTCGGGCTTGGGTGACCGCTCCCGCTTTACTTGCGTACAGTTTACTTATCGCCACGGGAAATATGTGAGAAGAATATTGTTTAAAGTATTTTATGGCCAATAGACTGGTCCAAATTACCGCTATAGGCTCTTTACGTTTCGAAACGTTCTCATTAACCGACTAACTCGGTGTACCGGGTCCATTAAGATTCATTAGCAGTTCAGGTTAAGAAATTGTAAACAGTCATAACTTCCAAGAGACGCTGTAATTGTAGAGTTGTATTTTACTGTTACGCACTTGCGCTGGTGATTGCTCTGAAATTCGAGCATGTATTTTCTACAGATATAATTAACACCGATCGCGTCCTGGGGCCGGAAGCTTTATTTATCATCGCATTGACGTTCAACCAAATCTGGATTGTCCGAAGTTCCATTTAACCATAGCAGCCCGTAGGACGGATAGCGATTTCGTCGAACAACCGGGATGCTCCCAATTCTCGCCATTAAACGCCCTCGCGATGTATCGAATTCAACTGAGGGGTCCCATTCAGACAATCAACACCTTTATTGTTATCGCCATAGAGAGGAGAATCAGTCATCGTGAATTATGACGTCGATCGGTTTTCGTGAGAATCGCTTCTCCATTGACCGGTGTATTCCGAGCATGGTTCGCATACCACGCAATTACTGAGCTCGACCTCTGATAGCGCGTCCATTATATATTCCGTACGTTTACGATAGCGAGCGAGCGCTAAATAAATTCCGGGACGAATTGGAGTGAGTGCTTGTTCACTCTATTTTGTGAATGCTAGCCATCTATCGCTTAGTGGGGTTCGGGCTTGGCTGAAATGGTGTCATCAGGCTGTTTGGCACGTGACCTCAAGCCTCAGAAATGCCACCGAGGCGGTCTCGTCGCAGCCAGCCGCCATGATTCATCGCCGCCGCCGCCGTCGCTGCATTCCTCTCCGGCCGCATAATAGGAAATGCCACATCGCAATAAATTAGTTAACTCTATGGCAATATTTTAGTGCGCAACTAGGCATGCGCCTGGCGACAGGCACCTCGCCGCAATCTGGTAGGGGATGAAGAATGTTTAATCAAGGTATTCTCATCAGAAAATTTAACGCGAAAAAACAAAATTTACCATAAAACTAGTATCTACGACTAAAATTAGCACAAGTATTAGGATTTTTTCCTATCTCGGAGAACGCCATAGCCCAAAAGACATTTCCTTTGATTATGTGTAGGCGGAACACCTCAGTAACAGAACCTATGATCTGAGTCTGACACATAATTTAGGAATGTGAGGGAAGGTCCCTATGAAGACGTCTAGATAGTCTAATAGGGCTACAGTTAACAGGCTCCGTCGAAGGAGTCACGAACTGCAACAATCAGGGACCGTTTGAGGTAGAGTAGCAAATTAGATAATAGTTACTACGTGTAAACCTACAGGTAGGTTTGACCACTGTCCACAGTCAGTTTTGCAGCGAATGTATGTGTTTTTTGAGCGGACGTCGTACGGTGCCGCTGGTGCTCGCTCGCTGGTGGAATTCACAATGCACATTAGCGTAGTTTCAACTCGACTATTCCGTTGTTTTACAAATGAACAGCTCGCTCGCTCAGCTCCGGCTTTCGAATGCATTCTGTATTTGGAATCGATCACGGAGTTTCTTCTTGTTTCAGCCTCACGTTGCGCTGATTCACAGAACAATGAATAAACATTCGAGAGGCGATTACTAAAGTGTAAACGACGCATTCGTGTCGATCGTATTCGTTCGTCCGCGGACGCGCTTACAACAGCGCTCTTCGGATCCTTGAGTGCCTTCGCGCTATTTAACATTACATTGTGGAGTGAGCAGTTTTATGGTAATTATGATCAGCTGACATTATGATTTATATCAGAGTGCTTCGTACTTAATTAGTGTAGGGTCGCGGCGAGGAGGGGCGGAGCGGGGCAGGGTACTTTTTACCAGGTCCCGGCGGCGGGGGGCGGCGTGACAAGTGGCGACTCTTTCATTTTCTTAACACGTAAGCTGCCAGAAGGGTAAAATGAAAAATTATATTTTTTCAACTTAGTGCCCAAAGATGCGCCTTGGCTAGATATGCAAAGATATATTACTTAGAGTTCTGTAAGTAGAAGGGTTCCGTAGAAAAAAAATAAAAACCCTATGAGGTCACCGGTGACCTACGTGGCGCTGTAATGTCAAAAAACTAAAAACCGTTACCACGGCGCCGGCGAGGTCACACCTCCGGTCACCCGCACCCCTCAGTCGATGGCCAACGCTTGGACGGGTAGGACGCGTCAGTTTTTTTTCGTGCCGGTGCGTGTGAGTTGTGAAACAATTGTGTTAGGAAAGTGACAATAATGAATTATGGCTTTGTCGGTCTTAAGTTTTGACTTCGATGACGTAAATATTTCGCAAGAAGATTTACGGGATATCGATTTATTGGAAGCGAGTATCTTTGAACAGACCATTGAACAATCTTCGACGACAAATCCGTTGAATGAAAAAGACAACACAGAAAATAGTGAAGATGAGGTTATCAGGCCACCGCTCAAGCGCAGACGTAGGCGACTTCATGTTATAGCAAGCGACTCTGAGAGCGAAACTAACTCAGTCGATGAAGCAGTTGCCGATTGTTTAGCCAACATAACTTCAACAAGCACGTCACAAAAATGGTCAAAGCCACGAGGGTATCAGCCCTCAGTGGTAGCTTTCACAGAACCAACTGGTAAGTAATATTTTTTTACTAGCGAACTCCTGCGGCTTCGCCCGTGTTGACTACTATTATTCGTCAGGGCAATCGCTAACAACTACAAAAAGTTATGTAGATGGCATTCATTCAGTGATTTTACTTTTCAGGTTTAAAGCAGCCGTATGCCAAAAATCTGCAGAACGCGCAACCCGGAGACTATTTCAAATTGATGGTCCAAGATGAATTATTTGAATACATAGCTGAACAAACCAATTTGTTCGCACAACAATGTGAAGCACTTGCACTTCAAGGACTCCCAAGGCCTCGAAAGCCTAAATCTCGTACAAACGACTGGAAACCAACTACATGTGAAGAGATCCAGAAACTGTTTGGATTAGTCCTTTACATGGGCCTCGTGAGGCTGCCTAAAATATCCCTATATTGGAGTACAGACAAGATCTTTGGTCAAACTTTTCCTGCCACTGTCATGAGCCGCAATAGGTTCGAGCTACTATTGAGGTATTTGCACTTCTCTGACAATGATACGGCCGATAAAAAAGACAGAATTAACAAAATACGGCCCCTGATAGATTTTTTAAATGAAAATTTTAAAAACTGCTATGGTCCTAAGGAAGACGTCTGTATTGATGAAAGTCAGGTGCCGTTCAGAGGCCGCGTCATATTTCGCCAGTACAATAAGAGTAAAAGACACAAATATGGCTTGAAGTTATTCAAGTTATGCACTATACCAGGTTACACGTGTAAGCTCCAACTGTATGCGGGGAAAAATCATGAATTGGAGAACACAACTCCGTTAAAAGTTGTAATGTCTCTGTGTGACAACATACTTAACTTAGGTCACACAGTAGCAACAGACAATTGGTACACTAGTCTTGACCTGGCTAATGAACTAATCAGCAAAGATACTCACCTAGTTGGCACCCTCAGAAAGAATAGAAAAGGTTTGCCAAAGAATGTTGTGGAGGCCAAACTGGGAAAAGGAGAATCAATCGCCATGGAGAACGAGCGAGGAATATGTGTGTTGAAGTGGAAGGACAAACGAGATGTTTTGATGCTTTCCACCAAACATTCAAAGGGATCATCAACAATCCGTAAAAAGGGTAAGGTCATCAAAAAACCGAGGATGATTTTAGCTTATAATAAAGCAAAAGGATCGGTTGACATGAGCGACCAAATGACGGCATATTCTTCGCCACTACGAAAAACCATAAAGTGGTATAGGAAACTGGCAATTGAACTCATTCTGAACACCGCGATGGTAAATGCATGGGTTATGTACACGGAAAATACTAAAAACAAACTAAGCATTGTCGACTTTAGACGTCAGCTAGTCGACTATCTTACCAACCAAGGGAGCGTTCACAATGAACAAGCAATAATGGAAAGACCAAAAAGAAAGAAGCACACATTGTCGAAAAAAGAGGGGCCAGTAAGGAAGTCAAGACGTTATTGTGTGGAATGTTACAAAATCGCTGCTAACATGTACGGTTCAAGAGAAGCCAAAAATAAATCAAAGAAAGTAGCAACATATTGCAAAATGTGCCCAAGTGAACCGTTTTATTGCCTTCCTTGTTTTAATAAATTTCATAATACAATATAAGAGTGTTACAATAGTATACTTTGTCCATTCTATTAATTTCTGACAGGTCTTTTGATACTCTCTTAATTTACCGATGTAAGAACAATTTTAGAATCTCAACTCACTAGCTGTATGACCTATCAGGACCATTAGTAGAATGGACAAAGTATAGTCCTTAGGGCCTTTGGGCAAAATATTATGGATAGTGGCGTCTTTTTTTTTAACGGCCACTCATGAAAGCTTTACTAATCTATAGATTACTAGCTGCTGCCCGCAACTTCGTCTGCATGCACTAGAAGGAGGGTAATTTTTTCACGGATAATGATAATTACTATAGTAATACATGCAGACGAAGTTGCGGGCACCAACTAGTAATAAATATATATTTTATTATTGTTAGTAGTAATGACCTTTATCGATTAGTAAAGGTTTCATGAGTGGCCACTGAAAAAAAGACACCAGCCAGTCAGTTTTGTTTATTAGTTTTATGTTAATTTTTTTGAAGATTTTTGTGTTAAGCTTTCCTTTACATTCTTGATTACAATAAAATGTCTTTTTTTAATTCATTACACTTTCTAATTTGCATCGTTCGAGTGGACTTAACACTTTCAAATATCACATCCCATAATAAATTCCTATACTGATCTGACCACCATTTTTTTTTTTTTCACAAAAATCTATATTATTATTCGCCTACACCATAAAAGGTATCTACCCTCTAAAAATGGTATCTCTACCTCCAACTATTTGGGCTCTACGCGTATGCCAGTAGTCAATGAAGAAAAAAGTCATGAATATTCTTCTATGTTCAGAGAAATCTTACAATTTCATAGAGAGTCAAAAACCAAGCTGTACCCATTATATTACAGCGCCGCTCCGGTCACTTCCCATTGATAAATGCACGCTAGATGTGTCCTACGGCCCAAAAGAATTTTTTAAAAACAGGTCTGCCTTGAGGTCACGCGTGACCTACGTGGCGCCTTAATCTAGGTCAGGCGTAGGTCACCGGTGACCTACATGGCGGTTAACGTGTTAACGCGTGCGGTTTACGAGGCGGGACTTTATTTTATGGTGTAAAAGCGTTGCATTCGACTTTTAAAGTGATGTGGCTTTATGGAAGAGCATCAATTTTTTGCAGAATGTTTTTTAAGCGTGGAGTTGCAAAAGATGCTCAATAAAGTACGATAAACAAGGTCTTTTAGTTATAGTACATTTTAATTTACAACCAGATATGTTATGAGCAGTGAGTTATTCCTATTAATTGTATCCCAGTGACCGGCGGTTGACTGGCTAATTAATGCTGGTTAATTACGACTTTATGGCCTTTAGCGTTCCAGAATATAAATACTCAGCAGCTGGCCTAGTTTTAGGACTAAGTCGTGTTTGGAATCGTTTTCTTATAAATTAAAGGCATAGAAAAAAATTTGATGACAAAATTTTGATAGATTTGGTGAAATCCTTAAAAAACGGGAAAAAATTACTTTTGATTTTTTCTTTTGGACTTTAACTTAAAATAAAGAAATATTTCAGTAGTGAAAAAAATCTAAATAGTAAGCCTATTTATTCTTTTTTGTGAAAATATATACTTTAGACGGTCTATGAATATTACTTCAGAGAAACATCCGAAAGTGTGCGTGGCGTTCACACTTTCGGATGTTTCTCTGAAGCGTGGCGTGCTAAGTTTGTCATTAGTATTGTATAAAATTTGCGGAAAACATTGCTCTAGCTAGCTAGGTGTTATGCGTGGGTCGCAATGATTGCGTGGGTCGCTCTAGCTAGCTAGGTGTTATGCGTGGGTCGCAATGATTTCAGTATTTCTGTCTCAATATAAGATATTGAGATTACTTTTTGATTAATTTGATTTAATCTGTACAAAATGATATTTAAAAAAATACATTTATATAGTAACCTAAATTGTTGAATTGTTGCGACTATTGATTTGATATGGATAAGTATATGGTAGGTTAGGTTTCTTATTTCCTGCCAACTTAATCTATTAAATATGTACTTTATTAAAGGACTCCGTGGTCTAATGGGTTTAACGCTTGTCACACAGGAGATGCAGGATCGAATCCTGACCATGTACCAATGAGATAATTAATTTATCTTAAGAACCCTACATTATCGAACGTTCAGTATTTCGGATGACACGTTAAGCTGTAGGTCCCGGCTACTATGCTACGTGGTAGTGGTCGTAAAACCCTCCATCAACCCGCATTGAGCCAGCGCCGTGGAGTATGGCTTAATCTTACTCGAATCCGGGTAAAGGCCTTTGCCCCTCGATGGGGACATTTATGGGCTACATTTATTAAAAATATTTTATTATATTAAACACTTACTTACTTAAATGTTTGCCAGGAGAGGTTGCAATCTGGGAAAAGCTTACAGGAACCCATCAAACAAAACAAGTTGCCTCTTTTCAACACCAAAAAGGTGGATGGGAAATTAAAAGCGAAATTGACTACATTGAAGAATGTCTGTAGCCTCTTCAACAAACTATATATGTATATCGCCACTTGCAATCACAGAGCTGGAGACCTCGAATTTTTTCGCTCATGAAAATCAAAACCCATCAAACAAAACAAGTTGCCTCTTTTCAACACCAAAAAGGTGGATGGGAAATCAAAAGCGAAATTGACTACATTGAAGAATGTCTGTAGCCTCTTCAGCAAACTATATATGTATATCGCCACTTGCAATCACAGAGCTAGAGACCTCGAATTTTTTTCGCTCATGAAAATCAAAACCCATCAAACAAAACAAGTTGCCTCTTTTCAACACCAAAAAGGTGTATGGGAAATCAAAAGCGAAATAGCCTACATTGAAGAATGTCTGTAGCCTCTTCAACAAACTATATATGTATATCGCCACTTGCAAACACAGAGCTGGAGACCTCGAATTTTTTTCGCTCATGAAAATCAAAACCATCCGCCTATATTATCTGTGAATGGCGAGCTGCGATCAGGAAAAAAATATGATCGGATATGGTCAAATGTCTCTCTGATCTTTCAGAAGAAGTGATCGCATCAACCACTGCCGGGGTATAAGACATGTTATTTTAATTAAATTACAGTTACAGTAATATAGGTAGGTGCTATAACTATTTTACAGGTTTCAGCAAAAATATTATATGGATCGGCAATAGTCCACCCACATGCTTTCTCTGGACTGTCCAAAACGTTTGGAGATTATATGAACACCGATACCGTTTATGCAATGAGAATGGATCAATTCGAAACGGTAAGATTTAGTATGGGATATGTACCCTGACGATAGCCTGAAGACCATGACCAGAGAAAAACGAGGAGTTGGGCCGATTTTTGGCGGGACCGTGAAAACTAAACAGAATAATTCCATCTGCTCAGTGTTCAGTGCCACTCAATGGACTTACCAGATGGAATAGAAATTAACATTACAGATGAAGATCTGTGCCCAGTAATAGTGACAGACTTAAAAAAAATCGAGCCATGCAGCCTCGAAGAAGCAGACTCGAGAATAATGGTTCTTGTTGCTGATGCTGTAGCTCAAGGGCACAGTAAGATTATTGTTAGAAGTGTGGACACGGATGTTTTGATATAGGAAATATCATCTGTACCCAAACATCCTCTACTAGAAGAGCTGTGGGTTCACTTATAGACTGGGAAAAAACCACCACTTTCTATCGCGCCACGCAAACGCAGCCGCTTTAGGTTAACAATATTTTACAATAAACCAAATTATACTATGAAACATTATTCGTACGTTGATTTTCGATTTAAAAATCCAATGCTTTATCACTATTTCACGGCTTCACAGGATGTGATACAGTGTAATGGCAGAGGGAAAAAACCGCGGAGCCTGTAAAGCATATATCCATAGGGTAAGAATGGTTTTGAGCCAGTGGCCTCTGGAAAAATGGAAGAGGCCTTAGAAATTATACAAAAAGTTACTATTACTATGTACGAAAGGTAAGAATCTCAGAATAAGAAAAACAACAATTTTTTTCCTCTTGTATAATATATGTCAGCCCTATCATCTCACAGTGCCTAGTAATCAATCTTTGGAAGAGGCATAATTTTTGAACATAAACAATGATAAATTATTTACAGAACAAGCCACTGAACTAAAGTGAACGAGTGCAGAAAATACTTGTTCACCCAGGAATATCGATAGCTTGAAAACATCCCACCAACAGAAGATGCCCTGAACCAACATATGCTACGGGATCTATGTCAAGGTGTGCACGTTTGGGGTCAAATGACTGCACTTAAAAAACTCCAGTCCCCAAGGTTAGGGTTGGGTTAGAGAAAATGACAGTTGGGTGCCAAGATGTACCACTGCACCACTTGCTGCGCGCGCAGGCATGGAGCTGATTAGGTGCAGATGTAAGAAAAAGTGCAGCAACAGGTGCAGCTGCAACAAATAGGGAGTCGTATGCACGTAACTATACCTGTGTGGTGGTCGCTGTTCAGAATATTTTTTTAATTATTATAGGCAGTAATTTAATTAATAATAATATTATATTTACCTTGTCTTTTATTTAACCTTCTTACTATTTTTTAGATGCTGGATCCCTGCAAAAGTAGCCTTTGGGAGCAAACTTCTACACAAATACACCAAATAATAAAAATAAACTGTACATATTTTGTCGTATATTTATCTTTTGGATATTAACAACCACACAAGAAATTTATCCACATTATAGCCTAGTGTGTTCCATTTTATTATATATCATACTAGAAAATGTCACGAATGGTCAAGAGCGCCGGCGCTCTCACCGCATACGAGAGTTGTCCGATTAATTTCTTCGAAGATTTGGTATAAAAAACCATCGCAGCTATGAAAAAACTGTTGATTATTCACATATGTA
This sequence comes from Argyresthia goedartella, assembly GCA_949825045.1. Taxonomy (NCBI): domain Eukaryota; kingdom Metazoa; phylum Arthropoda; class Insecta; order Lepidoptera; family Argyresthiidae; genus Argyresthia; species Argyresthia goedartella. The sequence continues at coordinate 23,064,191 of OX463812.1, read as the reverse complement.
TTATTCACTGTTTTTACATCGATTCATACGTGTAAGAGCTACGACGCCATAGTCACAGAGTTTTATTTATTTAACAACTTTTTTTTTGAGCAGGGATTAAAAACATTCCAACTACATTTCTTTGAGACAACCATACCTGCGACCAAGTGCAGAGCGTTACAGTAACACTACCCACTACAATCTAAGTGTAGAAGCTGTAATCACTGATTCACATGTATTAAGAAATAAACAAAAAAATAAATTTTTACAGGAGTGACCCTAATGCGATAGAGTCTAACAAATAATTAATATTACACATTTTACCTATTAAACTAAATTAAATGTTATTATAAACATAAAATTTTTCTTTTTGTTATTATAAGTCTTAAATTTTTGTCGCACGAAATTGCTTGGTGTAGAGATAAGTTTGATTTCCGTGGATTTTATTACCACTAACCTGGTAGCACGGTACCTTGTAGTGAACGCCACGCACGCTTTCCGATTTTTTCCGAAATAATTTACAGGGCAAGTATATACAAAGTACATATTTTCATAAACAAGAATAAATAAGCTTACGACTAAGGTTTTTTTCAATCACAAAGTGTTTCTTTACTTTAAGGTACAGTCCATAGAAGACAAAAATAAAAGTAAGATTTTTAACTTGTTTAAGGTTTTCATCAAACGTATGTATCAAAAGATAGCATTTTGTATCAAAAATGAATTCAACGTTTTTTGTTTATAAGAAAACGATACTAAACACGCCCTAGTCCCTGAAATTAGATAACTATAATTTTTTGTTTGAGACGCGGAAGAACCGCCCATTCCCCTCCCCCCTGGGGGTCGGCGCGGTGGTCAGCCGGGACAAAATTGTTCAAAGAACTACTATGCAAAGTTCCACACTTTAATTACAAAGTAGATTACAGATTCCATGACAAGGGGCTTCTTCCACTATCACCGTCATTTTTTGCACTTTTTTATCACAACTTCTGAAAAGTTATCAAAACTAAAATTTAAAACAAATACTTTTAATAAGTTTAGAAAGAGCCTTTTTTAACGATACACTACATGAGCTATTAGTACGGTGTTTCTTTTTCGTTTTGTCATTTTACCCCCTCCACTTTTTTGTAAGCAATATTGTTTTCATATTAGACTTGAATTAGGTATGCTACGGTTATCAGGATAAGTATTTCTACAGAAGATTTCAAGACTCTATCTCGTATAGTTCATAAGGAAAGTGCCTGTGACAGACAGACGGACGGACGGACGGAAGGACGGACACGCGAATGATCCTATAAGGGTTCCATTTTTTACTTTTTGGGGTACGGAACCCTAAAAATAAACGGTATTAAACTATTTCACTCAGAGAATGAGATTCTAGAGTTATACCAATGACTCTACAAATAGATACACGTGATTCCCACTCATACTTTCGATTAAATTATTATTGTTTGGGCCGCCCGACCTCAATTATTTAATATAATTAAATAGTTGTTGTTATATTTACAGTTAACTAATTAAAATTTATTGTTTTAATTAAAAAATTAATTACAACTTATACGACTAGAATAATATATGTCTTGCTTTTACACGATGGTTATGTTATGATTCTCGACAATCTAAAGCCACTCTCTGTTCAACAAATTATACCAAAGTATCAATAATTACAGATAAAACACACAGATGGAAAAAGGGTAAAAGAGCCTAAAATATTTATGACTGAGTAGTATTATGATATAACACTATTAACTAAAAATCGAATTACCAAACCCAACCTTCGGAAATGCAATACAACGATGATGATATTGATGATATCAGCAAGTAAGTAAGTACCTTTATCAGAAAAAGTTGGTACAAAGGAGAGGGCATGCTATCACACTCGGTAAATATTGACACAGTGAGATAGAGCGGACGGAGAACGTACTGTGGTCAGCACAAACAAGAGACAATCGACTGCTACAATAACTATCTGGTATGTAGAAGGTACAATACCTGTTATAGTGCTTTTGGTTTAAGCTGAAACATGCGCACGCATCATCCACACGTGTCACTCACACAAAGGCATTTTTCAGCGTAAACCAAAAGCCTGTGTGTTTATTGTAATAAATAAAAATACATTGCCCCGAAGAACGTACAGCGCTGGTCTCCCGATAAACAACACACAACATTGCGGCATGCGTTGCGTCGTCGCACATACAGCTATCTGGGCATTCTAGCTGGTCAAAAATATTTTTTGATTTAGATGGCTTTTGAATAATAATAGTAATAATATCCTTGGTGATGATTCACGGTGGTGGATAACATCTTGAGGAATCCTTCATTACTCCATAGCTGCGGCGATGAGCTAGCCTCCTGTCATGCAATATAGAATTTTAAATAACTGGCTAAAATTGGCCATAATTGTGCCTCTGCCACCCCGTTTGGGAAAAGGCGTGACGCTATGTCATTTTGTCGTTATTTTATAATAATATTCTTTATTCCAGAAATATCTAGTATCTCCATATTTAAAAACTAAGTATAAAATAACAATATAAATAAAAATTACAATAATAGAACAACACTTTGGGTACTCACTTAGTAACTTAAAAATCAAAATCTGAATATTTTTTATGATACAAGATAGGGGCGGCATAAAGTCGTTTTTTTTTACAATTGAGCTAAGTAGTGAGCATCCGAATCCCCCAACGTAGATTATTACACTAAGTTACATAAAATGTTAGTGAAAAATGCGCTAAGACGTTTCAAATCCCATGCGAAAAACCCAGGCACGGCGCAAACGAATTGTTTTGTTTTTCAAGACTTTCGCACATCATGAATTTGTCATAAGATAGAAGACACAAAATCGAACAAAAAATTACATATAATATGTATAATAAATTAATGCGTCGCGTTTGCGAGAAAAGTGGCTTTAGTAATAACCACTAATATGGTTTTTTCTTCAATACTCCCGCGCACAACAAAATATGTAGTATATTGTAAAGAGCACACAAAACAAACAAAAAGTTCCAGCTCATCCCGATCTCCGTAATTACATCCACAACTTTAGCCGACTTTCCGAGTTGATAGTCCGCAGTGTTGTGCGTTGACGATAGCGAGACCGAGGCTCTAGTTAAATTGCCATAGTTGGCTGGCAAGTGAAACATTCAAGAGTAAGCAGGCAATGCTGTTTGTTATACAGCGGATATTCCAACTATTTTTATTTTACAGAAAAGAGCTATTCGAACAATTTATAATTTAAAACGCACAGACTCCTTAAGAGAGTTTTTTAAAGAAATTGACATACTAACTGTAGCTAGTCAATTTATTTTCCAAAACATAATGTATGTACGCAATAATCTTACAAAATTTGCCAAACTTAGCGATAGCTGTAATATTAACCTAAGAATTAATCATCGACTACTAGCGCCCCGGTTTAGACTCGCGAAGCTTAGCAATTCTTTCAAGGGTCAATGCATTCTCTACTACAACAAGATACCTCTGGAGATCTTGAAATTGCCATTTGAGTAATTTAAAAACCATGTTAAAGCGACTTTGTCGAAAAAGGGATATTACAATGTTCAAGATTACTTAAATGATGGGACTGTATGGGGTTAATCTGGTTCAACACAGACCTTGCTGTTAATAGTTTTGTAATTATTTATTCCTACTTATTAGTTATGATATTATAAAATTTGTATTAGTAAAGCACAAGCAATTTTTAAGAGTCCCAAAAATCTATCTGTGGGAGTTTCTACGCCCTTCTTCTCCCACAGTGGTCCAATGTAGAGAAGTGGCAAAAAATTACGATTGCTAAGTATATGTTTACATATACTTAGCAATCGTAAATGGATTTATTACTGTAGATATTTATATCTACAGTAATAAAGACATTTGGAATTTGGAATTTGGTAACCTACAACCTACCTACCCGTGTCTTTGGCATACTTGAGTATTTTAGACGCGTCTACAAATTATAGTATGTCGATACGAAGTGATAGGACAGCATAAACGAGGCAACGCGGAAATAATTCTCCTCAATATGCACATAAACGCTTTGAGTGAAGGAAACACCGCTTTAACCTTTGGAATGTCCCTGTGCAGCGAATCTCGTGGACCCTATCGCGTCCAAGGTTCTGGCGAAAATAAATTTTCAATCGACTTGCGTTAGGAATTTGATAAGTTTGTAAGGTTATTTTATTAGTTTCCTAACATGTTATGTACCATAATAAAGTTAATGAAATTACCTATCTTGTGATGTATAGTACTCACATGTGATAATAAAGTTGATAAGGCTTTTCATCGATTGTTTGCATAATCCATTATTTGACACCGACCCCTCTAATTATATTTCATTCTTACGGGCCACTCACAGAAAACTTACACTATTTTCCATTTTTCACATCACCACTATTAATTTCTCCAGCGATAAGATGTATCATTTTATTACAAAACCCAGTAATTACTTCACAATAAATAAATATTGACAAACATAAAATGTAAGTCTGCGGCCGGTCGCCTGCCCAAAATGGCGACATGGCTTGGTATTTTATTTATTTTGATCTGATTGGCTGTCTCAATGTCAGTTCCATTCATATCACATGGTTGCCAACTAAACTACTCATAATCTAAGACTACTTCCGGGAACGTTCTGAAATTTGGTGAATATTCATAAAATGTCGAAGTTTGCAATACTTTCTAGGCGCTTATGCAGAGCACAGGACGCTAGCCGCCCAAAAGTAGCGCATAGGACGTCTGACGGGAAACCAAATTGTTGACTCAAAACCTCAGAATGGCTGCCCAGGTCTACCAAAACCTCAGAATGGCTGCCCAGGTCTACCAAAACCTCAGAATGGCTGCCCAGGTCTACCAAAACGAGGGAGTGGAATTATGCAAAAAAAAGTCTTTGCTAATCCGATGAAGGGCCAGCTGTAGCCGCGGCCCTCATGGCCAGCTGTAGCCGCGGCCCTCATGGCCAGCTGTAGCCGCGGCCCTCATGGCCAGCTGTAGCCGCGGCCCTCATCGTGACGGAATTCAATTGGGGACCCCAACTACCATACAGACATAACATCAGTACATTATTACTAAAAAGTGGTTTCATTCAATTCTATAGCGAAAATATAAATACTTCAGTCAAATCTTACATTAAAACCGCAAAACGTGATGTAAAGCTGAATTTTTGGTATGTTATTTGGACCCTTGAGGAGAGTATGAAACTACATTTTGCAAGCAAACAAAAGTTGTGCTTCATGCGTAACAAGGAAAAAAAAACTAAAAAAAACTGTCTTTTTTCAGTTTTTGCGATTTAATTAAAAACTATGGGTTCTTTGACATTAATCGTTGCAGTAGACTTGAAAGACTATTAAGTTCAAAACAATTCGAGCCCACCCACGGCACCGTGTTTCTAATAGTTTTTATATGTGACGTTTTAAAAAACTCAACTTCTTTCAAAAATATTTAATTTTTGAGTTTTGTTTATGTTTTCAGGCTAATATCGACACAACTGCTCATACTAAAAGAAATATATAAGGCACCAGGTTTTAGCACATTTAATAAGCTTTCATTTAAGTGTAAAACGGTGTCAGTAAACTTTGTAGTTCTCTTGTAATAGTGAAAAAAGCCACATTCCAATATATTGAAGTGGGTGATTGATATGGGCCTAGCCTAACCTAATATGAAATTGTGGGGATCGGATTTAAGAAAAAGAATAAAATTATAAAGTCTACTGTCATTTCTTAATGGAATTATTAAATGTTTACAATACAATTATTTTACTTTTTTTAGGTTCCCGGTTGATTATCCTGTTGAGTCAACTCTTGTTGGGTCATGTCTTCTATAATACGTCGTTATCTGGAATTTTCGAAGTATTCTCTGCCTTCCTCTTCGGAATTAAGTTTTGATTTAAGTTTACGCTTGAGAACGGAGTAAGGAGGTCGTAATTTGAATATTTTATGAGATACTACTATAAATGGTACCCTGTAAGATAGAACAATAGCAGGCATGTTTTTAAAAGGGTTAGCACAAACCGTTTCAAAAACCAACGGCATGTAAAAACCAACTTTCATGTCTCTGATGCCTATAATAAGTTTAGATTACTTAAACAGTACTTTATTAGAATTGAATAGAAAAAAACAATTATCGTTAAAAATGGCATTTATTACCAATTAAATGTAAAATTCTCGGTTTTTTCGTCAAAAAAAGAAAACATCGATAAAAACGAAACGGTAAAACTTCTAACTTCTTTTGCTAACACGTGTTTGGCCTAAATGGTTGTAAATTATCTGTGCTATCTACGTTTTAAGACTAAGCATCGATCTACCAAACACACTCCCAAACCTGATCCGTTAAATTACCATGACCGTCTTAAAACGAGACTTGCTATGAGATAAAACGAGGCAAAATAAAATAAAGGTTAATAAATTATCGAGTATTAGAATGGAAATTATTGCCATGGTGATGTTATTTTAGGATCCTAAACTGTTTTGCTCTAAAGGTAGTAGTAAGCCTGTAGGTACAATTTCAAGTCACATTTAGGTCAACCTATAAAGGTATGGAAGGAAGAGGAAGAGGCACCTGAAGATATCGAAGATATAGAAGATAAGATAAGATCTAAATATTTGACTTTCAACGATTAATGAACGCACCAACAAAAGCCACCTTATATTGTGTTTTTTTTTGTCGGTGTAAAGGTAACGGTGTAAATCACTCACAAAACATATCTACAGCGAATTAGTGTCTTCTGCCTGAGATGATTAATGCGATGGTTTTAACCTTAAATTCACCTTAATTTCACGTTAATTTACACTACTTAAATATGTACGGTTCAGTCAATAATTAATTAATTCATTGGATATTGCAATTTTTATTTTGAAAGTTTCATGCAAAAATGTCAACAAATCCAGAATTTTGTGAAATGAAACTATTTACAGCGCGTTCTGTTCACAAAGCGTGATAAATGTTTGGGGCCACGCAAGCAAGGCGGCGCGAACCCCAAATATTACGTGGGTCTAATTGTACCCACCCACCCCTCACGAAATGTGAGTGAGTGATGAATAGTGGTGATACTGAAGATGAATGATATTATATTCCCTGTGTGAATGTCTAGGATGGCACCCGATGCTTGATTGGTACCGTCTGACAGACCATGCGGGTCTCTCTCTAGGCACACAAAGCACATTACAAATAGGTACTGGATTCAGAATCTTTCGACGATTTACTTCGACTATGTCATCCCAGAGCTTTAGAATTGTAATAATAACAATACCTACTAGGTACGATTTAGTTGTAAATATGAATACAGGGTACTCATATGAATGTCAATAGAGACCGCTTACAATGAAGGGACGGGTTTCTTGTCACGTATGCAATAGGACATCGATAACACGAACTTTAAATATATGTGGATCAAATACAAGTACTTCATTTGCTACATATTGAGTCACTGACTGATGATATCCGTATGCGTATTGCTATCACGATTTGGTACCGAAAGGGTTCAAAGTCTTTCATCGCTCCACTAAACAAGGAACAATTGTTTGATTATAGAGCGTGCGCGTGTAACCACCTACATACAATGCACAGATAATATTATTCTTATTACAGGCAATGGGATAAGTAATCCAGCCAGATGTTCGAATTTATCGCTGTGATTACTTGAAATTTTTGATGGCTTGGTCACACCTACAATAACATTTTCATGTCTTCGATTCGAATCACTCTGTTTGCAATTGTCTAAAAAAAAGACGGCCTAACCTACGTCATAGTAAGTCGGCACTGTGAAACTGGGAGAAATTGGATTAAACGAAAATATCGACATAATCCTATAAACGCCATAGTTTGCAGTTATCTTGATGATCAAGAATACAAATTCAAATTTCAAATGTCTTTATTACTGTAGATATTTACATATACTTAGCAATCGTCATTTTTTGCCACTTCTCTTCATTGGTCCACTGTGGGAGAAGGGAAAACGTAGAAACTCCCACATAATGATTTTTAGATCTCTTTTAAAAATTGCTTGTGCTAATACAAATATTATAAGATAACTGCAAATGGGATTTCACTAGGTTCTCTTAAGATCTTAAATGTGCGTTGAGTTGAATCGGGAAGAAATTCAAGCAGGACGTACTCATAGTGCTCGTATGGTACAGAGGTTATGAAGCGCTTTAATTGAAGATTCCTCGTCGCCCCCGCGTCTGACACACGCCGGACTGTCATTGTGCCCTAAATGGAAACGAACACTATATTTAGGTACGACAAAAGCTTTAGGACTTGCGAGACAGGATATGAAGATTATATCAATCATCCTTGTTGGCCAACAATAACATGGTGTTGATTTAAATACTTATATTATGAACCGTGTGAACAGAGAAAACTGTGTTTGGAACTAACCGTCGTTTGATTTGAGAAGATGTATTTTTGGCTAGATTTTCAGAAGGTTGACACCAGGTACATTGTTCAATCTTGCATGTAATTAGTTGCAGACAAATTCACTAGTTTCATACCTGGATTGTAAAGATTAAGGTTTATACTCAATGTTACAAACATTGCATTACGGATTTATACAATGTTCACATTATGCATATCCGAATATGCTAGCAGAAGCAGAATGAATTACCGTCATTAACATACGACCAGCAACATTTACATGGGCATGCATACTTGAATACATTTTTGCAACTATTAACTAGAGCTATTCCAGCGAACCATTTCCAGCAATAACAATTAGAATAGAAGAATGCCAAGCGGGAAATTCTTTCTTAGCCTTTCCCGATAAAGCCCAAGGAAATATGTTTCAATCTTAAGTGTTAACAGCCTGGAGACAAGACCCGGTGGAGCGAAAACTCGGTTGGAGAAACCAGGTGAGTTAAAAGTTGAGATAGGTGGCAAAACGGAACGAGGCTTCTAAATAATTTGACAGCGAGGAGCCGAGCACCTGCAGACTTCACGACGAGTAATGGGACCAATTATTGAGGAGTCCCCGACGAAGTGCCATTAGCCCTCCCAGAGCCTTCAAGTTTTCCCTATCATGCCCTTTAGCGAAATGCTAAAAACCAAACGCTCTTTGATTGACAGCAGCGGGCGGATACGGCATCGAAATGGTTGTTGAAGTAACTTTTTATTATAATAGGAAATGTGCCTTGACATTTTTGTACAACAATTCCTCATAATCTTTTGTTTCTTTCATAATCTTGCTGATGCCAGGAACAAACCGGCACATTAAGAAGCTAAAGCGCATTTAAACGATCTTGGAGCAAACCCCGTAAAAAGGCTATCTAATAAATTTATAATGGAATTTGAAATTACTCTTTTGTGTTTACATTAATACGGGTCGCAGTAAAGAATGGAGATAAGGGAAATTGTCCCCGCGAAGAAAAACTGCCGCTTACAACGAGATGGGTTAGAAATATGCGTTAAGAGTTTCGAGGTCCAAGTTTCGCCGACAGATATCACCGAAGTTTCTAAATGAAAATTGTTACGAACTTTTCTACGGACGGATTACTTCAGGCATATACTTTTAAGTTATGATCGAATTTATTTGTAAGCGTCGGACGACGCTAAGGAGCAATTTCGGAAGTAAAACGAATTAAGATTGGTACTTGCAGTAGGAGGTCATTCAAGTATTACGTAAGCGCCAAGGGGGGGGGGGGGGGGGGGGGAACTTTGTTTTGCTTATATTTGATGGCATGGGGGACTGGGAGTCTGGATGATGATAACGTTAGCAATATTTATTGTAATTTTCTACTTTTTTCCAATAATTTGCTTGAATAAATAAAGTACTAATAAATGAATAAAGTACTTTATTCCTTATTTTTCTAGACTGCTTTTCATGATAACCATAATGAAACCAGAACAGATAAAAATATATACACCATTGTACACCGCTAAAGCATGGGGGGTGCCTATTACTTGAATCAGCCCCTAACATCACGCAAAATATCGCATTAACACTATGAGAAATTGCGAAAATACAAAACTGTATAGACGATATTGTGCACACTCATATATTACTTTAAGCTCACAAGGATTTCGACCCAGATTTTTAGCTCTCCAAAGTGAAATATCGTGTAACACTGCACTAATTTTGGCATAAGGCTTGCACAATTTGCTTTCAAGGGGGGGATAGATACCCCACACTAAAACACCTGACAAAGTGCAACAATTTTCAAAGATTTTCTACCTATATTATGCTACATACATACATAGCTGCGTCTCTGTGACATAATTCAATGATATGTATAGGTTAGGTATAGAATGTTTTATAATAGAATAGAGTAGGTGATAGTGTGTGTGTCTATTATTTCACATTTGCGGTGGCAGGGCATCGTGACGGCCGTGACATGCTCGTAACAGTCGCCTCGCTGTCATTACATTACAGAGGCACCTCAGACCACTCTATCACCCCAGTGGAATTCACCACTCCTCTGACCTGATAGTTAAGGGTGCATCTCGTTTGAGCCACCGGACTGCGTAGTTGTTATCAGGGAGTCGGGCCTGTCAGCCGCGGTTTATGACGAGGGCCTATCGCATTGTCTGGTGATAACCAGGAAAAGCATGTTTGTTGGAAACGTAAACCGGCAGAACATTCACAGGTGGTACCGTGAATCTGAATTGTACTCATCTGATGTGGGTGGTCCAGAACTCGGCAAACAACTGTTCTATGCGATGATAATCATATCAAAATCTAAAAGCATGAAATTACAGTCTTTAGGGTAATTTACCCATGGCTTATGGCGGGCAATCTTGTAAATTCTATTTAGGAAAGCTGATCTCTGTGAGATTAATTTTTCATGTTCACTTTTCTTGGTTCCGTACCCAAAAGGTACCAAACGGAACCCTATTACTAAACCTCCACTGTTCGTCCGTCCATCCCTCTGTCCGTCGGCGAAATGTATCTCATGAACCGTGATAGGCAGAGAATTAAAAAAATGACAAATAATGAACTACATGCGTTATTTTAATTAAAAGGGTCCCTTTTCAACAGACATGTTTTTTTGCGGTTTTTTTGTACGTTGGTGCGGAACCCTCCGTGTGCGAGTCCAACTAGCACTTTACTTTTTTGGAACACTTCAGTATTCATTTTGGAGCGTTCTACTCTCAGGAGATCCATCATCATTTTCCAATAAGACTGGTTAGGCACTGTGCTTTGAAACTGGTAAACTTTAACTTTCAGGTTTTGTAGAAAAAAATATACCCAGATTCGCTTCACGCTGATATTTATTAGAAGGCAGTTTGACGACCTCTGTGGTGCTTCGGTAGTGGCTCTGCCTACCATGCGAGAGGTCCCAGGTTCGATCCGCGGCTGTGGATAAATAAAAAAAACCCAGGTCTTTGATGTTTATATGTGTTCATGTCGCTGTTTCTGGTTCCCACAACACAGGATATCCTGTAGTGTGGGGCAAGAAGCAATGTATTCAGCAAACGAAACCCCACCCAGTTTAAGGTACTTGTCGACTCCTAGTTTTGAAACAATTTTATAGCTAGCGTTTCTCCACTTTTATGTCCAGAGTCGTAAATTAAGGGTGTTGTTGTGGTCAAATGCTGGTTCACTGGAAATAAATCGAGAGCAATAGGGCGGCCAACTTTTTGATTAACAAGATCCGGGATTAGAATTTCTGAAAGGAACCGAGCCGAAGTCGATAACCATGGTAGTATAGTTACCATTGTACATCATGTAACACGCGTCCACGGACTAACTCAGTGGTGAATTTAGAAAGGGGAGCTTCAAAACCTCTTTTTAATTATACAAGATCAAGATTAAATAAAAACTTAAGTTTGAGTTTTGAGGCGATACCAAAAAATATATATAAAAGGAATTCGAATGTTAATGAAAGTGACAGCGTTAATGACTTCCACATAAGAAAAATAACGTAGTGCCAAACCACATAAAAAAGGTTGAAATTTGTCAAAAACATTTTCAAGGAGAGTTTACCAATACGTAACATCCACATTTTGAATGCAATTCCGCAATGAAATTAGTTAGGATTTCAGAATTACAGGAAAACCTGAAACTATTTAGACGTCTTATCGTAATTAAATTCTATCGAGAAAATTTCATCCAATTGCGTTTTCCATCGGTGAGAATTAAAAATCTTGACTAAAGTCAAATACACAATAAACGTTAACCAAAAAATCAAATCTGTAGAAGACCTATTAGTGGACTAAATGGATTCTAAAAAATCCCTTTTTTGGTATCACCTTAAGAAAAATAGGGACCTACCTAGATATCTTAGATGATTCGGGAATTAACCAGACTTTCTCTAGAAGTAGTTTACAGACCAAGATACGAACCAAGGCCTGCTACACCAAATACGCTATGTATGTACTTTAATTACTATAATATTTAACTTCTTTACCTGGCTATGAGGCATCGAGAGGCATCTTGAACCTCATGCCTCAGGTTTACAATTATACAGCTTTATCGCTACTATAATATTTAGGTGCTGTCCTGGTTGTATTTTACCTACTTTAGAACCGCAAATAACACAACAGCATATGGTACCTACCTTTAGTCTATCAAAAGAGGAAAAACCCTGAAATATGTATTACCTACACATTATTTAATAAACACGTGTTATGACTCTTAACCTGAACCTATCATACCATAATCAACACCACCAACGACGTATAAAATGCATCATTAATTCGTGATATAAAATAATTATTAACTACAGAAACCTCACAATCACACTGCTCATTATGTGGCACAGTCTTAATATGAGAAGTTATTTCAGTGTGGGGTGCATGTACCGTATAGGTTTCCGAATTACTAGGCCAGGGCTGGACTGCAATCACGGCAGCACCAATAACGCCCCCTTCTGCGCTTGTTTAGTATACACAGTTTACTGATTTGCACGTTCTAAATGATAAACAACGAAATCAGTCACTAGCCTACTTTCTTATAGTAAATATATCAGTTTAATTAACTATATCTCGTTATTATCACATCAACAAAACTTTACTTATGCTATAAGACCTTGCGTAGTGTCAAATTTCATGATCCTAGGTTAACGGGAAGTTCCCTACAGGTTTTGATTCCCTTGCGAATATCAAGCAATTTCAGTTATATTTTGATTGCGGTGACCTATAACTTTAAAACTCCAAGAGACCACAGATCTGGTGAATCGATATTAGTTTCAACTTGATACCTCCACGCGGTCCTGAGAAAAATATTCTTGACCGATAGACAGACGGATAGACGGACAAGGAAGTGATCCTGTAAGGTTTCCTTTTTTTCCTGGTACGGAACCCTAAAAAGGGTATACTTTCCTATGAATAAAAAATCTAATATTGTTATCTTATCAATCAGTGTTTGTTCATCTCTTGTGTCTCACTTGCTTGAATTCAGTACGGTAAGTGTGAATAGTCATGTTCTGTTTATGTCAGTTTCATTATCACTTCGTTGTCTAAGTGCATTTAACCTATAAATGTTAATGTAATAATAATGCATAAAGGCTCACTGATAAGAAAGTTTTACGTGTGTAACGATACGTTGGAGTAGTCATAAAACTATTTACGACAGCCCTTGCTACAACAAAGTTGTGCCAGACGTCATGATGGTTGGGTTTGCCAAACACTGAACTTCATACCAAGATAGACAATTGCAGTCCCTGGCCAGTGTTTATGGTTGAGCTAGCGTTTCTACTCGTATTTGTGAGGTTCCATCGACCGCAATCAGTCACAGTTAGGTAGGCTCTCGAAATGAATACGAAGTAACAGCAATACCATACAACATTTATTAATGTATCATCGTAAACGGAATTCACGAAATTGATGACTACGATTAGTCTCATACATTGAATGTCTTTTCAATATCTAACCGCAATTGATCTTAAATAAGCATCCCATCCTTGTCAAACCCTTCCTTTCTCAGAACCAAAAGGCTGTGCTCATGCGAATTTCTGGAACAGTGATTCTCCAAGGTGATATAAATGAGTACTCATTTGATATCCAGTAGTATCGGAAGGTATTCCACGATTCGAGAAGAGCTATAATGTGAATAGAGGCAGGAATATAAAGCGAGGGTGAGCCTTACGCGTGGGCGGGCGGCTCTATTGATTCATAGCGCACTTGTTATTTTATTAAGTGTACTTTTATTTGCGGCGATATTTCTCCAACTTGTAGGGATTAATAAAGGGTAACATTTGCTTCCGAGCTGGTAAGGGATGCTTATTCACTGGTCCCCTACTCTTCACATACGAATGCCTTCAAACAAGGCCGTGCAGTGTGCCTTTTATGATTTCTACAGATGTTAATACCACGTAGACTGGGCTGACGAGCTTCAAACAATATCCGTGTAAGCGCTGGCGCCAGCACAGTGGAAAGCGTTAACCATAAGGTAAGGAAACTCAATGTTAGGATAACGGCATTCATCGTAAACTGTCGGATGGAACCGCAAGGAATGGCGGCGGTGGTGAGTCGTGATGGCATGTTATTGTGTAGTGAGACGCGTACGTGCGCGCAGCACATCCTGGTGTGGTGGTGCAGTGAGAGGCTGAGTCCGAAACTGTGACAGCGTTGTTGCGGCAGGTCAGGCAGGCCGGCCGGCCGACTACATTCCGCATGCGCGCCGCTCGACCGACTCCGCTGCGAGTGCGAGCCACAGCCACGCAGTGCTTCCACTAAATATAGCTTAGGTACGCGAATCGAAGTGAACGAACGCTGCCCACTGCCGCCGCCGCCACTAGCCAATACCTACACAACAGAGAACCCTCAATGCAAATGGATGCAGAAATAATGAAATAATTTTCACGTACCTACCTATTTCGAGCGATAATGGTTCTTCACCATGAGTCAAACAGCGTATTTCACTAATTATAATTAGAACAATATTCACATCAACATTCATTAGGTACGTAGTACCTACATCCTAGAAACGTAGATCTTTAAATTTCGGTTGGATGTCAAATACAAGAAACTCGAAGCATGCCACACCCAAATCCGAAAGCGGGCTCGCGCTGCTGTGTCATTTGGCATGGCCATTTTTTGACCATATATTTGACAACATTGACAACCGCCAATTTCTCGCCTGCGGTGTGCCGCAGCTTTAAGTATTGGATAAAGGTACGATCTATAATCCTACATAGCTTTAGCTAACTGCAAACAAACGGCCACGTCCCGTCATCGCTACCACATAGTATATAAGCAGACCGTAAATCCACGATAACGACTCGCGATAGCGACAAAATTTTGATGGCAAAAAAGTTTAAAGAAATAGTCACTGGCGGACGCATTAACCATTATTCACAAGCACAGATAGGACCTGTTTATTCGCTTATCTGGTACAGAATGCCCTAACCATAAGATAATGATTCGATGATGTGTACCAGCCCCGCAGAAACCTACAGACATTAGTGTAAACTCGCGATAAGCCTTATCTTCGCGTGTCAATACTCTTTTGTACCGAGATACGGGAGTCTATTTACCCTAATGCGTTGAAAGCATTCTTCTCTGTTGAATAACCTGCTGACAATGGAATGACCCATTAGGGCGTCCGCTGGTATTTTCGTCGTTTTATCGTTCAACTTATACGCATCGATAGATAGGGACTGGTGAAGACGCGAATAATATACGAGCACTTGGCTTATTTAATCTGAGACCGATACATTTTTTACATTAAAATATCTAAAAAGATCGTTTCCTTAAGTCTTGATGTTGGGTGGAGTTAGTTAGTTAGTTGCTTAAAGTGAAGCCATTCTTAAAAGTAACATTTGGCAACGGTCAACAGCTGGTACAGAGCTATGGTTCTGTTTCCCTTTCTTTTCTAAACGAAACAAGGAGAAGGACACTAACTCATAGCTCTGTCCCTTCTGTTGACAGACGTCAAAAGCGACTTTTACGAATGGCTCCACATTAGCTTAGTTCATTTTATATGCTTCTCTCAAAATTACATGAGGTGAAGGTGATTTTTATATGTTTATGTTATGTCCAACATTTATTGTGTCAGTTTTTCACACAACACATGTACGTTGTCGTTATTGTTTCTTGTAGCTATTATAATGTTTATTACGTCTATCAGCAAAAACTATTGCAATTTTTAAATCTTTCAAATATAGGCTTCTACATATTATGCTTTCTTATCTCCATGAACAGGGTGATTTTTATATGTTTATGTTATGTCCAACATTTATTGTGTCAGTTTTTCACACAACAACACATGTACGTTGTCATTATTGTTTCTTGTAGCAGTTATAATGTTTATTACGTCTATCAGCAAAAACTATTGCAATTTTAAAATCTTTGAAATATAGGCTTCTACAGATTATGCTTTCTTATCTCCATGAACAGTTGTATGGCCTTCATTAGAATTGCTTTAAATTATTTACATTTCAATAATGTATCACAATCATTAAAACCGGCTATTTTCTAGTTGGACTCGCGCACCGAGGGTTCGGCACAAATCGTTTTTATTTTTTGCTATAAGACCTCGCTTCGTGCTGAATTTCATGATTCTAGATCAACGGGAAGTATCCTACAGATTTGATTCCCTTGCGAGTGTCAAGCAAATTCAGCAAAATTGAGAAATAAACGGCTTTTGATTGCATAGACCTATACATTTGTTTTTTTTTTCACAATTTTAAGAGACCACTGACTTGAGTGTTCGATATATACTTTAACTCTACCCGTTCTTGAGAAAGGGGTCTTGAAAGACGCACAGACAGACAAAAATATTTTACTTTTTATGTGTTTGTATTTTATGTATTTCACTTTGCTTGTCCTTGCTTCTTGTCAAATTTCATGATTCTAGATCAACGGGAAGTACCCTTCAGGTTTTGATTCCCTTGCGAACAGCAAGCAATTACAGCAAATAAGTGACATTTATTCAGTGGTACAGTATTTAACTGTACCACTGAATGCGTCGACCAATAAGTTTGATTTTTCACAACTTTAAGGGACCACTAGCCAGAGTAATCGGTTTTAATTTCAACTTGACATCTCTACGCGTTCCTGACAAAAGGGTATTGAGACACGGACAGACAGACGGACGGTTCTATCTCCTCCTCTATGGTTCCTTTTTTGACGACCTGTGTGGTGTTGCAGTAGAAACTGTGCTTCCCAAGAGAGGACTGAGGGTTCGAAGCCGGCTGGAGATAATAAAAACTCAGCTCTTAGATGTTTTTTAAGTTTTTGACGTGGCTGTTTCTGGTTCCCACGACGCAGGATAACCCAGTACCCCAGAAGAAAAATATATGTGCCTATATGTAAATGCTATATTATTTTTTTGTCCTTTGAGGTACGTAACACTAAAAAGTACCTAAACTTCGCATTTGAAGATATTTTGTTTATGTTAAACTTAAATTCGGTAGCACGCCTACCAAATTCAAACAAACGATCCTCATACCTTTAGAAACTATAAATATAAAGTATATTAAAATGTGCAAAGCTTAGAGCTACATGTTTTGAGAGGTGGTACCTACCTTGCTAGAAACTTGATAAAGTAAAGATAACAAGATAGTCTGATAAGCAAAAAAAATAAACAATGACTGAGAAAAGCAGGTAGGGTAGGTACCTATTACTTACTTGGTTAACCAATAAAAAGTTGATACTGAACTCTAGTAAACCGGCCTTATCAGGCAAATTAACTAATGATGCACATATGGAGCCCGACAGGTTGTACCACCTACCTATTTACACATTCACCATTACATGGAGAAAACAAAATATATTCGAATAAACTAATACGTGAGAGGATACCTAAAATGGGTAATTTTATGTTGAAAAAACGTGGCGTTAAAAAACTATTATAGAAGTTTAATAAGTTGACTGAACCCATAGATAGGTACCTATCCCTGATATCATGGAAGCTATATAACCTGCTGGAACTATTAAGGTTTTGTCTAGTAAAATTTAACGACAAAGTTACGCCGCCGGAGCGACGCTACTTGAAGTTTTCGCTGATAATTTATAGTTTTTGTTTTCTACTTTAACAGCCAGCTAACCGAAATAGCTAACTAATATATACCCTCGTTAGTCACACTGCCAACGCTTCTGAGTATTCATCAGTGCATGCATGAACATTCCAAGTAGAATCAAGTTTATTCAGGTCTTATGAGCGCTTCATTCTTTCACCTTTCAGCTTGGTGTTTAGTGTCTCGTATATTATTCGGCAAGTTAGGTGGGAAGGCGCGGGAAGATAAGATATTGAACTAACTCTATTGGCTACATTTTCATAAATGCCGAGACTTTGCGATTAGGTATTTAGACCAAAGATAACGTTTTAATGCAATGCATTCTATTGCATTTAAAAATATTCATTTGTAAATATTTAGCTATCTGATCAACTTACAGTACCTAGCTACCTATCCATGGCCAGGCAGTTCACTCGATACACTCTTATCGTTTATCAGTGTGTCCTTGCCAAGAGCAGGTTGATAACAGATAACAGATTCTGCATTCCATTGGTTATTTAAATTAATTTCACCTAGGTGAGCATTACTGAGCATTGCCTGTAGTTGAATTATTATTAATGTTACAACATTATTCTGTTGAATAAATAACGAACGCAATTTTCGAAATGTCACTGTAATAAGTGAATTTACAAAATTATTAGGAATGCTACATTATAGGCGTTCAGTGTAAAGGCCTCTCTAAAGCACGTTACGGTGCAGTGCTAATTCGCGTAACAGTCAGCATGACAGTGACAGGACGGAAGTCAGCTGGCATTAGATACCTTCGTAACAGCCCCGCTCGGCCCCTCATGTAACGCTCCTGAAGCCGTCCCTGATCGCCGCACGTCGCCCCCCATTGTATTTTGAAGTTGCAGTTACAAACTGTCTGACTAAAGGCAGCTACAGAATAACAATTACACAGTTGTTTTGTACCGGGTCGATTCCTGAAGTCATAACAAGCGACAATTTTCCACGGACAAACGAGTCGGGCTGGCTCGTGGTGCGCGGTGCCACCTCCGTAAACCGACACTGTTTATCAACACACGGCCAGCCAGCCTGTGCCACCGAATGTCATTCGAAAAATCAACGACGCAATTCCTTCGCGAAAACATCGTCGGTTGGCAGCCGTCGTCTAATAGTAATCAACGAGACGCGTGCATGCGATCCATCGGGGGCAGAGATTCGAGAGCGGCTCGAAATAGACTTTCGAACCGGGGGGTGATATGTCAGCATAGCGGCGTGTCCACTGGAGTTGCATGACTGCATGTTGTGATCGACCGCACTCACCGTGCGCTAGCGGGCGGGGGCGCTGAGCGTGGGCGTGCCGGTCAGCTGAGCCGTCGGCTGAAGAGGCACCGGCCGGCTCCGCGCTGCGGCGAGTGCTGGCTCTGAGGGCGACAGGCGACACTGCTCCGAGGTACACCCCTCTGGATGTTGACTCCTGTAGCGTTCACCGGATCACCGAGGGCACATACACACACGGAACACTACGAGTGCGTCAAGCGTAGGCGGCGTGCATCGCAGCTCTCACGTGCTAGCGGCGGGGACGTCGGCGAGCGACTGCGGCGCGGAGGACGCGGGGGGCCGCCGCCGCCGCCGCCGCCCGCCCCGCGCCGCCGCCCACTTCCTCCGATGAATGACAATAATATAATGGAAGACGTTCAACTCGCCCGCAAACCGAATATGAATCATTGCATTAGGGTGCAGCCCTGCCTGAGTCCGGCCCGCGAAACTGCGCCGCGCCGGGGCAGGGATACGCGCCTCGCCTCAATAAATATTCATGAGCC
This sequence comes from Argyresthia goedartella, assembly GCA_949825045.1. Lineage (NCBI taxonomy): Eukaryota > Metazoa > Arthropoda > Insecta > Lepidoptera > Argyresthiidae > Argyresthia > Argyresthia goedartella. Next base: position 23,044,564 of record OX463812.1, on the reverse strand, counting down.
GTTAGGTAGTTCCTGTAACACGCTGATAGATCTACGAAACGTCCGACACATTTTTTACGAGGATTTGCCGTTTTAATGGTGGTGTTTCAGGAGTGGTACTTTATTGGCTTCCGCTAGGGTGATTGCAGTTAGTTTGCTAACAGTAGGTAGAGTTCAATTAGCCGATCGCCTACGCCTGGAGCCTGGCTGGCTGGACGTCTTGGCCGCAGTAGCGCAAGCGGCTCCTGCCACTAATCTTATCACCGCTAATCGAATCCGCCGCGACGCCCCCTCTTGTGTTTACTTCTAATTGTGTCCATTGGAGGTAAATTAGAGATATTTCTCTCGGGACTGCACGGAACAATGAACTCTGACTGCGTCGCAGAGATATTATATATCCTCCCAGATGTAAAGTAGTAAATGTGGAAGCCACCATAAACACCCTTTCTCAATGCGTGCCTACTACGTATACGATACGTATGCTCTAATTTTAATTGTTTTTTAATGATAAGCTTCTTTGTTCTCTGCAAAATAGTTGTGCATCATATTTTCCCCCACACATTACGCTGATGGCTAAACTTGTAAACTATCATCTATACTTAGGAAGTCATCATGTGTAGTTAGGAAGGTGCTGATGTTTCAATATCTCAACAGCTTCGGTGACCAGTTAACCAAACCATCGTATTGTTTATGCCTTGGTAGGTGCATGCACCATCAATTCACGCAGCCTTCGCCTGCAATGCACATTTTCAATCCTGTCGGGATCCTCCGCCCGCCTACCCCCGAGTGCGCCATATTGCTTTCGGCAAAACTTTGCTTAGGCTGCAAGTAGGTTGTGAAGTTCATCGTTTCTATAGGACCGGTTGTGTCGTGCACACCCACGCATCAGATTTGCGCAACGCGACCCGCCGTGCAAGTTACTTTATTTGTACCTTTTTATCCTTTTGCAATATCCAGGCAGTCTGCGGGCGTGCTAATAGCGAAATACCTCGGCCGCATATTAATCGCTTCTTAGAATATTTATTATCGTTCGTTGGTACCTAACCTACGAATGGTTTTTACAAGTTTTTGCTTACATCAATATTGACAGTCGTCGTCTGGTATGATAACGCTAACGCGCAAACAGCTCTACCATACATGCCTACGTCAAAACAAAAATCAACAATGTACTTGGTCGCCAATACATTTATCTAATCGATTCTAAATGTTTCTGGGAACGTTTGCCAGCGACATATGTAGTCGCTATCTGTCACTACTAACAATTACAATGTTATCAGCAATATTCTAAAGGAAGTATTTTCTGTAATCTATTTATTTGTCCCTAGACTAGACAATGGGTATGTTAATTAGAAAACATCAATACACAATTATAATCGTCATGTGTGCCGTAGGCCGTAAACGGTCAACGACAAAAGTGTTTAGGGTGACCAAAAACAAAGGGGTCAACGACGAAGGTTTTTCATTTCAGGCTAGCCATAACTAAAGTAGAATTTTTTATTTGAGGCCAGAAATGTAAACAATGAACTGTCATTTTCCAGTACAAAAAAAAATAATATGATGTCAAAGTCAACGGTTTTGTTCTAGAAAATGACAGTTGTTATTTTACATTTCTGGTCTCAAATTAAAAATAGTACTTTACTTATGTACATTGTACAGTACGACTACTTACTTTAACTTAGCTCTCGACACTTCGCGGGTTTAGTCTCTGAAAGTGATCAAGATGTCCTGAAACTTGAAATTTGGCACAGCGTGAAAAGTCTGATAACAGTTAGGTACCTAATTGATTTACGATTAAAAAAAACAAAAAGTCAAGATGTGTCGGGCGGTAATGTTAAAATAATCGTGCTGTGCTCATATGTTCAGGATGTTGTTTTGTAATGTTACGGCCGGCTCAGGGATGATAGTGTACGCATCGCTTGTAACTAACAATTATTACTTTTCCCTCGCATATTTTTGTTTCATAAGTTGCCGTGTTCGCCCGGCCGCCGCCGCCGCCGCCGCCGCCGCCCCGGTCCACATGAGCGCGTGCGGCAGTAGGAAGCGGTAGAAGTAAGGTCATATTTTTATGACCTAAGTATAAGTATTTTTCGACGAAAAAAATATTCGCTTTATTGCTTTTTTTACTGGGATGAGGTTCTATGCGAAGTCATTCGTGATGATCTCCTCGCTCATAGTTCGGGGCCGGAATTGGCGCGCCTGCGTGCCGTTTGTCAGTCCGACTCGGGGTTGTGGCTGCACGCAATGCCTTCTCCCCAGCTGGGAACTTTCCTGGACGACGACACTTTGCGCGTGGCAGTCGCTTTGCGTTTGGGCTGCACTATCTGCCAGCCGCATCGATGCGTTTGTGGGGCATGGGTCAATGAGTTGGGTCGCCATGGCCTAATTGTACCAGGAGCGCTGGCAGGTTTTCGCGGCACCACGCAATAAACGACATCGTTCGTAGGGCTTTGGTATCGGCCATCGTTCCTAGTGTGTTGGAGCCGCCAGGTTTGTGCCGGTCGGATGGGAAGCGTCCGGACGGCTTGACCCTGGTACCTTGGGAGAGAGGACGTTCCCTGCTATGGGATGCGACCTGCGTCTGCACCTTTGCAGCCTCCCATGTCGGGTCAACGGCGGCCCGCGCTGGTGCAGCCGCCGAGTCTGCCGCAAGACAGAAGTGCCTTAAGTATGCCGCACTCACGGGAAGCTACATCTTTGTGCCTCTTGCGCTCGAGACGACTGGGGTTTGGGGGACACAAGGGAAAATATTTATTAAGGATCTGGGGCGCCGTCTAAGGGATAGAGGATTTGACAACCGCTCTGGGGCATTTCTGATGCAAAGGATCTCCCTGGCGGTGCAGCGGGGAAATGCAGCAAGCGTCATGGGAACCTTAGCCTCGGCAATGTCCCGGGGTGGTTTATTCGCGTAGTTGTTTCTTTTAGTGTTTCTATTTTATTTTTAATTCATATATTTTCTTTATTGCTTCAATATCGTTTATATAAATATCCATTCCTGAGTCGGGCGAAACTTTAAAATACAACACCCTGTTTACAGTGTGTTATCATATTTTAAGGGGCTGTTAGGGACATTCTGAACAACTTTTACTATGACTCCGATAGGATCGGAGCAACTTTATTTTTCTTTCCTCCATAAGTTTACTCCAAAGTTGCTCTGATCAAATCGGTTTTATGGAGAAAGTTGCTCAGAATGATTTCCCTAACAACCCCTTAAAATATGACTACATAGACATAAACATTTATATATAGGCCCATACATTGCTTCTGGCCCCACACTAGGATACCGTGTCGTGGGGACTAGAAACAACGACATCACATACATATAAACATCCAAGACCTGGGGTTTTTTAAATACCCAGCCAGGGATCGAATCCGGGACCTCTCGCATGGTAGGCAAAGCCACTACTGCAGCGCTCTACAGAGTTCGTCTCTACATCCTCCTGTTACATCCTGTATATGGAGATTTTATTTTCCCGAAAAAATAAAGTCATGCTCTTGATACAAGAAGTCTACAAAATCTTCCTAAGTAGTAAAGAACCCGTTTGAAAACCCCGAAGAATTATTTGTACCTATTCAATAGTTCTTCACTTCAACTATGGTGAAATTCCATTATTCAAGTACTTTTATGAACATTGTAGTACAATATATAATTTATTTTATTTATGGTCACAGCTTTTCCAAACCACAATGTAGGTTGACTTTATAACTTTGTATCGAACCTTACTTTATGGCCGTCAGTAACAGTCTCGAACCCTTGAAGTCTAAAATATTAATGTTTAACAATATCTTAGTCTTTATTCCAGCTAGGAAGAGATTATTTTCACTCGGTGCATTAAATTAAAATAGTTGGGACTTGCGGGATATTGTTTTGTTATGAGAAATTAGAATAAGTAGCAGTTAGTTAAGTTGTACAAATTTGGATTATGGATCACCTATGGATTACCCGAAATATTGTTCGATTTTCAAATTTTCTTACCTCCCTAGTAAATGGTAAATCGCGTTTACCTCCCGCATATCGAGTTAAAGACAACTTGTTTTCAGAGCATTAGTGATGCATTTATCTCGTCTAGTTGATACTGGTATATATCATTACTACAGTTGCAAAATGCAGTTCCTGTGTTGATGCGAAATAACAGTATAAGTATCAACCTACAAACAATACCTAACATTACTAGAGTGAGGTCCAGTTTATCTAACCTCGATTGAACTTGTGAATTAGGGCCCAAAAATAAGGCAACCTTGGGTACTAATTCACAAGTTAAATCGAGCACATGTAACTTGCAATGTTGTCCTCCTGTGTTTATAGTTACCTATATGCAGTACAGCATTATCAAAATGTAAAATGAAAAGTGAAAACGTAATAACAGAAGGGGCATGTCGTCTTTCAGTTTACATAAACCACAAATAAAACACGATACATACATGCGATGTGAACATGTACTACGTAGAAACATAAACTTACTTATAATTAATTACCAATCGGTAATACCTATACCTGGTTTATCGGAATTTCATTATTGAGTTACGAGATGTTTGGTTATTAGGTAGAGAATAATCAAACTATTGTACATTTTGAGACTATAATTTTGGTGGATACTCATGTACCTGCCTATGGTATTTTATTAGATCACATAGTTACTTACTGTAATGCTACGAAATATATGAATACCATTCCTTGTGAGCCTTCTGTCCGTTACATATTTTGCTGAACGTGGTTCAGCTTTGTATTAAAGAATCCTGTTGTTTAGCTCTGCCTACCCCTTGTTAGAAAACAATATTAGAGTGTATGTATGTGGTTTTCAGTCGTAATCCATTGCATTGCAACAACTCATTTTTCTTTCCACGAAAATCCCGTTTAATACGTCGCCGGCACACAGCCGTTCATTTCTCAAATATTATTACTGACGCGTAGAATTTTGCTCAACAATAAATCTATTTACAGACATGACAGAAAGCCTCCAAACTTATAAAGTTTTTTTTGGATTTACAGGCGAGGGCTCTGATGGGCAGGAGTTATATAGGTATATGCGAACTTTCTTGTCATTTTTTTAATTTAAAACGTTTATATCTTGTGTTATGTTTAAAGTTTTCTAATATCTAGGTAGATATAGATATAGGGTCGATTAGATAAAGAAAAATATCACCTGTCAATAAAAGATAATTGATATGTTGATATAAGATGACTTTCGCTGCTATTTCGATATTCCGATAATGATAATGTTCCTTCACATTTTACAAGTAAAATGTTTTATATATCTTTATTCATTTGTCCTATAGCGTAGAACTATTAAGTATTCTGTGCCTATAGTGTTGTGCTGCATTTCAAGTCGTAAATAGTCGTATTTTATAGCGAGGCACTCGTCACAGTAGAAGGCGGGTGGCACTCGTCAGAGTAGAAGGCGGTTCCGCCACTAAAAAGTGATTACGGGAAAATAACCGGATTCCCCTGGAGCGATAACAAAAACCACGAAATTGGATTTCTCGATGTTTATCTGCAGTTTGTTGGTGACAGCACGAAAACGACGCCGGAGCCCGCCGAACGACGAGGAACAACTTTCCCCGCGTTTCTCCCGCTTTTTTTTTGTTATTAAACTCGGGGTTCATACTAAAAGTAAAGCTTAGGGTTACGTACGCCCGTGTCATTTTGAACCAGTGGCCTCGTTACGACAAATCTGGGGTCATTTGTCAAACGTCAAGTGAACGATGAGTCGGTCGACTATTGCCTATGCAAATCGAGCCGTGCTGCTTTGACTCTAGTTCCAAATCGGATTATATTACTTTTATGCGAAAAACCGCTTTTTTCTTAATATTTTTTTCATACAATACCCGTTTATACATAACTCTCCCTTACTGAATGGCTATACTTATAAGCTTATAACATAGATGCCACTTTGTTTTTAGAACTTATTGTTGGATGAGGTTGATTTTGAGACTGCTCTACCCTATGGGGTTGATGTATCACGCCCTCTGCTTGATATAGAGGGTAGTTTTATAAGAAAGAAAAAGAAGTTGGTGACTTAGCTGTTTCTGGTTTCCACGATATTCTAGAGTCGGGACAGAAGGAATGTTCACGCCCGTTATACGTATATTTTGCGAGTAGAATTTTCAACTGCAATTATGGTTCGTTCTCATTTTCTTCTTCAGATAGCCGATACTGAGATTCCTCATAATACGTGGAGATAATACGAGTAGCTATTAAGATGATAACTGAAGATAAAGTTTCCTTCGTCCGCAGAGCGTCGACTTGTCCGATTCAGCAATAATCGACTCTTATCTTGATAGCTGTAAAGTATTTTAAGCATCGATAATTAAAATCTTTGTATCGATTTTTTGTGTACCTCGGAATTCTCTGATGCTCTCGTAAAAAATTAAATGAATACTAAGAAAAATCAAGTTATAGCATTCGTAAGATTCTTGAGTGGGAAAATTATGCAGCCTGTACTATTCTTAACCTTATATGTAGACACTTCAATAATATTTTATGTTCCACGTGAACTTATTATATATTCGAGATTTGGTACACTGGTCAACACCGTTTTTTCCTCAGACGTTATTTTAGATTAAGATAATATCTAATGCACTGAATATATTTTAATTATTACAGTCTGACATCATACATTTTATTGAATGCTGGATTCGCAATTGGTCTCTGTATGTTCATACAGAAAGTAGTTTGATTATATATTGTTATCCTTCCATACTATCGCACTTCCATTGTGCTTATATTGGTAAACTCTTTCACCCTGCTTTTCACCGAAATCGCCATTGTATTCAGGGTTTTTAAAAAAATTGGGGTCTTTTACGAGTCATTTAAGTGTAGGACTTTCCAAAATAACTAATTTCAGTTTTTCCATGCTCAATGCTGGATACTTACGTTAGCGAACAGCAAAGCTTAGCTATTTTGTAAAGAGCCTAGAAGAACTCTTTTACCATACCAAGATTGAAATGTAAATAGCATATACTTTGATCTCGATTTACTGGGGACATTAATATCAGTGTTTTAAAGCCGAGTTACAGTTTTGTACTGTTGTGTCTCAAAAACTTATACAGCACGAGGTCCTTGGCGACTCATATTAATTTTATATTTGTTAGCCCTTTTTTCCACTACCTGACAATTACCGCAGATGTACAATACTGGTAAACATATCATGCCATTTTTTGATTCCACAATTCATTTTTATCGTGCCTACAATTTTGAAGTACCCATATTCGATTCTATATTTTTCATGCATGTAATGGCCAGAATTGTACATGGATTAATGGGATTCTTTCAGAACAGGGTTTTTTCAAAATCCAACAGATGGCGCTGTAGACGGCCTGTTTTTTGCTCATAGAGTAAATTATATGGTATGCAAAGAGCTTCCATGATCTCAGATGGTAGAGGTTAGCAACCACTGAAAGAAGGTTCGGTAAAAAGGTTGGCTGAACGTGTTTTTTGAAAGCTGCCAAGTTCAGTTTGTTCAGCTTTTTTCCATAGGTTGACTGCTATATCCCTATATAGTCTGTGCCTACCAATACTTCGAGGTTTCCAAGTATTTTATTTATGCTATTTAGCAAACAACACATGACGGATTTCAATCATAGACTACTTTCAGCCAGTAGGTACAAAACCTTCATACCAGGATTGGTATGAAGGTTTGTATCGGTCTGTTTGTAAGGTCTTTCAGTACGTTCGTACAATACGATTAAAATCAGTTAACGATTCGGCCAACCTCGGAAATTGTCGTGAATCCCTCATCTCTCACATAGAGTTATCAATTTACAGATATGACATTTAATTATATTACTCGTTGTCTTATTAAATAGAATACAAGAACGATAATATGAGCAACAAAACCTCCTTTGTAGCTCAAAACTAACACAACCTTTATATTGAAATAAGAAAATAATTGACTATTTTGACAGTCTGCCTTCTTAGTGTCAATAAAAACAGTGTGAAGTATATGATACATTTATGTTTATGAACGCTAATTTCATTCGTGAAAATATTCGATTCTATCAAATAGGTATTGTAAGGTAGGTTGTATATTGTATACGGGCCTCTTTAGAGTGGGTGTCACTCTGGCACCGTTACTTGTTTGTAGTTTTGAAAAAGAAAGAGGATTGGATGTGGAAGTGAATGTGACAGACTTGACCGTAGGCTTCGGCCAGTGACTGAGCTAAATATAGTGAGGATTAGATTAATGGCTATCGAGCCAGTTGTGGATCCCTTTTATAAAAAGTGTAAACGAAACTAGAAACCAAATAAAAAATACAAGCCCATAAATGTAAAGTCTTTAATATATCCCACACAGGGCTGCTAAATAGATAGTGCTAAATAGATAGTGCTCAAGAGTACGACTACAGCACCAGGAGCGCTACATTGGTGGAGGCGCCGAACGAGCCGGAGAAGTAAGAAGACTGCTTCAGGAGGAAGGAGGGTGACGTCATAAGAAGTGACGTAATTGAAGAGGAGAGGAGATCGTCGATCCAGACCTTGCTGAATCGAGGAAGGATCGAATGTGCATTGGGGAGTATATTCTGTACTCAAGGTTTTTATTTAGGAATTACCTCGATCTGCCAAGCGAGTGAAGACTCAAATAGAAAAATGTTGTGGGAAGATTGTTTTATAGCGGCGGACATTTTGTGAAAATTTTTATGAAATTATTTCATGATGAAGGAGTTGTCAACTTGTTTTTCGGGGGGTCCGCAGGAGTCCTTTGAAGATTTTCTAGAAGACTTCAGAGATGCTGCATCGAGGCAGAAATTTATGTCGTCGGAGGAATTAAAATTATTATTTCCTTCGTATTTGAAAGGTGGAGCCTTATATTTTTTTAGGGAAATTAGGGGCAGTGCCCAGACATTTGACGAGGTGGTGAATAAATTTAATGAGGAGTTTGGAAGCACAGACTTTGCAGAGAAGTTCTACAATGCCAAGCAAGAGAAAAGAAGTTTGTTGGACTACTTCCATTATTTAGGGGACCTGGCGAGGAAGGCTAGAGTTACTAAAGATGACATTTTTATAACGCAATTTTTAAGAGGATTGCAGAACCATCTTAGAAATAAATTAATGTTGAGCCATTTTGTAGATAAGAAGGCGCTAAGGGCAGTGCTGGTACAGATGGAGAAGTTGAGTTGCTAAAAATAGACTGCATACACAATTACTTAAATACAACGTAAAAAAATGAATAAACCGTATAATAAACTAAAACATACAAATATATGTGTGTATATATATATATATTATCTAACTGGAAAGGGAGAGATAGTGCTTCTTTAGCCGGTTTTTGAATATATTTAGAGATCGACTGTCCCTGATAGTGCAAGGAAGCTCATTCTACAGTCGTACGGCTCGGATTCTGAACCCGTGCTCGTAGGCTGCAGTGGAGCGATCTGGAGCTTTGAGCGTAGACGCCATATGAGTACTCCGAGGCCTGCTTGAAGAAAGAAATTCGAAGCGATCACGTAGGAAGTTAGGGTAACGAGGGTTCCACAAAATATTATAAAGGAAACACAGGATATGAGAGTCCCGTCGAAGCCGAATCGGTAGCTACTTCAGCTCCCTGCGATGCTGAGATACGTGGTCATACTTGCGCAGTCCGAAGATGAACCGAATCCCGAGATTTTGAAGTCGTTCGAGTTTGTTCAGTTGTTCTTCATTTGCGCTCACCCAGCAAACATCAGCATAATCAATGAGGGGGAGAAGAAGGGACTGAGCGAGAGTTATTTTGGTCTGGCGAGGAAGAAATTTCTGAAGTCTCCTGAGGGAATGAAAAGTTGCGTAAACTCGCCTGCTGACCTCATTAACATGCATTGACCAGGACAATTGATTATCAAAGATGACACCCAGGTTTTTAGCTTTATCGCTATACATGATTACAGTACCGTTATAAGTTACAGAAGGGACAGACAATTGCTGCAACGTGTTTAAAGAGTGTCTGGTACCTATAATCATGGCCTGGGACTTATTCGGATTAACCAGCAACCCAAATGACGATGCACATCCACTAATACCAGCCAAGTCAGCGTTTAACGCCTCCACAGCGGAATTTACATCATCAGGAGAGAAGTGACGATAGATCTGAAGGTCATCCGCGTAGAGATGATAGGAAGAAGAAAGGACATCGGATATGGAATTAATAAATATTGAGAATAGAAGAGGAGAGAGAATGCCACCTTGGGGGACACCGGAGGAGAGGTCACACCACTCCGTACAAGCCTCCTCCGACTTGATACGCTGTTTTCGGTTTCTTAGGTAAGAGTCAAACCAGCTGGCAGAGAGGGAGGAGACGTTAAGAGATTTGAGAAGTTTAACGAGAATGTCGAAGTCAAACAGTTAAAAGCGCTGCTGAAGTCCAGCAGAGCCAGCACCGAGAGCTGCCTTTGATCCATGGCGACCTGAATATCATCGGTCACTTTTAATAAAGCCGTAACAGTACTATGACCCGTTCTAAAGCCAGACTGAAAAGGATTAAGTAGATTTTTAGAGGATAGATCATGGGAGAGCTGAGTATGGACAATGGATTCGAGGACTTTAGAAAGGATCGGCAGGATAGAAATGGGGCGATACTCTTTAAAGGAGGTGGGATTGGATGTTTTAGGGAGAGGGATAACTAATGCTTGTTTCCAAGCAGTAGGGAAAGAACAATTGGGAATGTAGAAATTTAAAATATGTGTTATGGCCGGAAGCAGATCATCAAGGATAGTTAGAATCATTCGTTGGCAGATATTATCATCTCCTACAGCTTTGGAGCTAATTGCTATTGTATACGGGCCTCTTTAGAGTGGGTGTCACTCTGGCACCGTTACTTGTTTGTAGTTTTAAAAAAGAAAGAGGATTGGATGTGGAAGTGAATGTAACAGACTTGACCGTAGGCTTCGGCCAGTGACTGAGCTAAATTATAGTGAGGATTAGATTAATGGCTATCGAGCCAGTTGTGGGTCCCTTTTATAAAAAGTGTAATCGAAACTAGAAACCAAATAAAAAATACAAGCCCATAAATATAAAGTCTTTAATATATCCCACACAGGGCTGCTAAATAGATAGTGCTCAAGAGACCACTGCTTCCTGCCTCATCACGCGGTTTTGAGGACCCTGAAGGGCAAAATACGGGTAGTGTTCGATGGATCGGCATCAACATCTAACGGCATGAACCTGAACCAGTGTTTGCATTCAGGGCCGAAGTTGAACCATGACATCGCGGATGTTATCACACGGTTCCGTCGACACAATGTTGTGTTTGTAGCTGACATCCGGATGATGTTTAGGCAGACGGTCATTCACCCTGACGATAGACGGTATCAGCTGATACTGTGGCGAGAGAGCCCAGATCAGCCCATCAAGGTGTACGAGCTGAACACCAACACGTACGGGCTACGGTCTAGTCCTTATTTGGCGATTCGCACTCTGCGGGAGTTAGCGGATCGAGAACGGTTAAATTTCCCTAGAGGAGCAGCGATCCTGGAGCAGGATCTCTACGTGGACGATATCTGTACCGGTGCAGATTCCGTAGAGGAGGTGCTCGCCCGACGGGACGAGCTAGTTGAGCTCTTACGGGGTGGAGGTTACGAGCTCCGGAAATGGATGTCGAACTCTCCAGAGTTACTGTCTGGTCTTCCGGATGACTACCAGCAGGATCCCCACATTTTCGAAAATTTGGAAAATCCGAATATGTTGTCGGTATTAGGCGTCCAGTACCAGCCGGTGTCAGACATGTTTTCGTATCGGGTCGAGTTGGACTCCCCGAATGTCTGGACGAAACAGAACGTCCTTTCAACGGTGGCTAGGACATTTGATCCAAACGGGTGGATCACCCCGGTAACATTTCAGCTCAAGTGTTTTATGCAGCAATTGTGGACTGCTGAGCTGAAATGGGACGACCCGATCGGCGGGTCATTGAGCTCAGAGTGGGAATCGTTCTTTTCGACCCTCCCTGGCATCAATCGGATTTCACTGCCACGGAGGTTGGTCCCCACCAAACGATACACCGCCACCCTGCATGGGTTTTGCGATGCCTCGGAGAAGGGCTACAGAGCTGCGGTGTATCTGCGTACGGTCGACTCCTCGGGGGAGGTTGATGTGCGGTAGGTCATGGCCAAGAGCAAGGTTGCGCCGTTGCGCACTCGCCTGACCATTCCCAAATTAGAGCTTTCAGGAGCGGCTCTCCTGACTCGTCTGGTCAACCACACGATGACGGTTCTTCGTGGGTCAATAGCGTTAGAAGATACGGTCTACGCTTCGACGGACTGCCAGATCGTGTTATGCTGGCTGAAGGCTTCAGTTCACAAGCTGGAGATTTTTGTGGCGAATCGGGTTTCGCAGATTTTGAATTCGGAGGTTCCCTTAATCTGGAGACATGTTCCAGGGGAAATGAACCCAGCAGACTGTGCGTCTCGTGGGTGTCACGCTCCGGAGTTAGTTGGACATCCTTTGTGGTGGGGTCCAAAATGGTTGACTCAAGCCGAATCGGATTGGCCAATGAGTCCACGCGTTACCTCGGCGAACGGCGCCTTGACAGTCGGTGTCTGTACGACGCAACCAGAGCCGGAAGAGGAGTTCAGCCTGCTGGAACGGTACAGCTCGCTCGACAAGCTGGTCAATGTGACCGCCTGGATCTTCCGATTTGTGCGGAATTGTCGCAATTCTGAGGCGCAACGGGTGCGGACACAGGTCCTGACACCACGGGAACGGAACCATGCGTTGTTCGCATTGGTACGGAACGTGCAGACGGTGCACTTTAAGTCCGAACTGGACATTCTGAGACGCGGACGCGTCCAACTGAAGGGAGCTGTGGCTCGGCTCAACCCGTTTATTGACCCTCACGGATTGCTGAGGGTAGGAGGTCGGCTGCGGAATGCCAACCTGCCTTATGCGGCTCGCCACCCGTTGTTACTCCCTAGGAAGGCGGCTACGATGCAGCCCCAGATGGGCGATTTGCCCTCGGATAGGGTTAACGAAATCCGGCACTTTGCGGGTGTCGGAACGGATTTCGCGGGACCATTCATGGTCAAGTCTTCACAGCTGCGTAACGCCAGATTAGTGAAGGCATACCTGTGCGTCTTCGTGTGCTTGGCCACGAAGGCAGTCCACTTGGAGGTGGTCAGTGACCTCACTACGGAGGCATTTATCGCATGTCTGGATCGGTTCGTCTCACGAAGGGGCCTCCCGACATTAATCCGTTCGGACAACGGCACAAATTTTGTCGGAGCCAGGCGATATCTGCAGGAGGTCACTCAATTCCTGAACGGTAACCAGGACGCCATCGGTACGGCTTGCTCCCGACGAGGGATTGAATGGGTTTTCAGTCCGCCGGGATGTCCTCATTGGGGAGGAATTTTTGAGGCTGCGGTTAAATCGGCTAAGTCGCACCTGACGAGGATCATCGGTGAGACCTCTCTACGCTTTGAAGAGCTTGTGACGCTGTTCTGTAAAATTTAAATGACACTGAACTCGCGTCCGTTGTGCCCGCTCAGTTCGGATCCAAATGATTTGGAAGTGTTGACGCCGGGTCACTTCCTGATAGGTCAGCCCCTTAACGCCCTGCCAGAATACCCATTCGGTGATGTTAAGTTAAGTCGGTTAACTAGGTGGCAGATGTTGCAGCAGATGGCTCAAGATTTTTGGAAACGGTGGTCCCTTGAGTACTTGCACATCTTGCAGCAGCGCCTTAAGTGGACTGACCGGACGAGCCCCCCTCAAGTCGGTGATTTGGTGCTGATTAAGGATGCGAACCTGCCATCATTGAGATGGAGACGAGGACGGATCGTCAATTTGTACACGGGTCGGGATGGCACGCCTCGATCAGCAGAAGTCAAGGTGGGGGACTCGGTCCTCAAGAGAGCGGTCGCAACACTTTCTCGCCTTCCTATTGATTAGGGACAGGTACATTTATGCTTCGGAACGCACCTTTTTTTGTTGCGCGATCGGACCGCGAGTGATCGGAACGGAACTAGCTAGCTGTCACTTGCATAGAAACGAAATGGCGAGCTAGAGGTTAGCTTTTGCACATGGATAATTTGTCGGCGTCAGGCATTCGGGCCTTGGCTGTATGTTATTTGTAATAATTGTCTACCACAGGTATCGGGCCTGGTCGGAATGTTAATTGTAATAATCACGGAACAATCGTCGGGAAATAAGTAGATTTCACGTCATCGGAGTGAGTGCTTCGTGCTGTGAAAGGTTGAAGTGATTCGGTGATCAATTCGTCGCGTTCGGATAGCGACCCTTGTGTCGGCAAGCATCACGACGGCGACAGCAGCGGGCTGCGACGAGAGTAAGATTCGACTCCCCTCACCCCCCACCCTGGTGTTCCTCATCCCGTATTCCTGCCTCGAATTGAGCTTTCGAATACCAGTCGACGGCGTCAAGGTCAGTACTGCTTTGTGACATTCCAATGAAAAACAACCCTACCAAGATTCCACGCCCTGTCGGTTAAGGCGTGGAATTTAACATACTCTATGACCCAAAAACAGGCCGTCTTGAGAGTCATCTATTGGATTTTGAAGAAAACCCTCTAGGAAAGAACCTTATTAAACGGCGCCATCAGATCGATTCCATCACAGAGTAGCAAAGAGTTCGTTCATCTGAGATTTCCATACCGATTATGCCATCCATGCCATTTCTTGATCTCACAATCAATGTATAATTCCTAGAGTTTTGACGAACTGTAGTTATTTGGTTCGATATTTTTCACAAAATTAATCGACAGAAATCCTTATGGATTAAATTTATCATTGGATTAGATTAAATAACGCTTCCAGATCGTTTGCACACCGAAAGTAAATAATAATTGAATAAATGTTAGTTTTAAGCCACATTATCATAAACCTTTAAATAGCACGGTTAAACACGTTAGGAACTGCGGATTTCTAAGATGCGGATTTCTAGTTCAAAAACTACACTTAATAAATAATAAATAAACTGTTAGAAAAAACTGTTGTCGGAATCACTCAATTCGGAATCTCGGCACACTGAAATACACCAAATAGGGAAGAAAAACTACCAAGATCTTTTTTTGCTACAATACAGATTACCTGAATTTTATGAAGACAACTAATTACATTAAATAAATTAGTAGTGCCATATAGTCTACATTTCAATTAGTGCTTTTAGTATAAGATAGCCGAACCGACCATTCAAGACTGGCATGATACACAAATTATATGTATTCCACGTGGTACAGCGACGGCAGGAGGAGGGGAGGGGGGGAAAGTCCTACCCACTCCAGCTCAGGCTACTGTCACTTCATTTCCGAGAACAGGCCCGGCAGAGGCGCACTGCTAACAAACTTCCCCACTTGCAGTTGCTGGTAACTAAAGATGATGGATTAAATCCAACTTGCCAGAACACAGCAAGTTCACCTGCACTGAAACTATTACCGTGCGGCCGCGGAAGCAGGCTCTGCGATGAGCGAAAAGGGATTTTCTATCGGGATCATTCCAGCGCAGCGGTCGCAAAAAGACTTCTTTACAAACTTTCCGTATATAGAATGGCTGGTTTCATAGTAGGGTCAGACAAAACACGGATGTGGCTATATCTAGGCTAGTCTATTTTAGTTACTTTCATTGTGACATGCATATCCTATGGAATTTTCTTATGTTATTTAAGAGAATTGACAGCTAGTCATTTTATTTTTGAAAATATAACGTATTTACGCAAGAACCTTACAACATTTTCCAAATTTAGCCATAGCTGTAATGTTAGCCTCTGAAATAGTCACAGATTCGAGAGTTGCGCCCCGGTTTATACTCGAAAGTTAGTAATTCTTTCAAAGATTAGTTAGTGCATTCTCTACTACAGCAAGATACCTCTGGAGATTTTGAAGTTTCCAATTGAGCAGTTTAAAAACCATGTAAAAGCGACTTTTTTCTAAAAAGGTATATTACAATGTTCAAGATTACTTAAATGATGGGACTGTATGCTGTTAATCCAACTCAACACAGAACTCGTGGTTAATAATTTTGTAATTATTTATCCCTGCTTATTATTTTTAACAATTTATATTGCAATATTTATATTAGTTAAACCAATTTATAAAAGAGATCTAAAAATCAATCTGTAGGAGTTTCTGCGCCCTTTCTCGCCCACAGTGGCCCATGGTAGAGAAGAGGCAAAAAATTACATTTTCTAAGTATATGTAATTAGGTATCTACAGTAAAAAAAATTTTTTTTGTAGGAAAGTGCGCTATTTACCAATATATCTCTGTCCAACTTTCCTACTATATTACCGTTAGAATTGATAGATTAAAAAGGCCCTTCTCGTACATCTACGCTTTTTAGCAACACTTTTTTGATTATATGTGTACATATTACAAAGGGGAGTTGATTTCCGGACGCAGAGTCACTAATAACGCGGGAGATCTACTCCTGATGCTGCTGCTGTCTACTAGGATTTTTTCACTGAAAATTAACCTAAATTAACTTCGAATTATTGAGTGCGATTATGTCTTGCCAAGCAACAAGGTCGAAAGGAAAATAGCAATAAACTTGTTTTACACAAACTGAGTTTATTCGACGAGAATGCCTTGTTCCAGACTTTTCAAACACTCTAAAGTATTTCAATTAAATTATTATGGATATGGCTGCTTAGCCATATCCTAATTGCTTAAAAAAGTAGAGTAGCTGCTTAGCTACTCTACTTTTTTAAGCAAACAGTTACGCACTCCAAACACGCCAGTTTTGTGGCCCACCGGTTTGCATGCAAGTGTCTCCGGAGCCACACTTGACGTCGGTTCTGAACTGAGCTCGTTCCTTGAGAAGTATCGCCCATGTTTCGATGTGGGCAAATTCCGAGACGGAACCAACATACCTATATTAAACATTATCGGCTCAAACTACTTCACATCGGCTCCTAATGTCTTGGCTTTATAAGTTTTGTATTGGGAGAGTGTTTGGTCTATTATAAAGATTCTATCAAATTCAATTGTTCATTGTTTATTTGTAAAGCTAAGAATTGAGCGAATGTTTTTCTTTTTCTCCTTTATCACTTTATCAGCTTTATCACCAGTGTTCTGTATTACCGTTAACAATGCAAGGCTGTTAATATTGTTTATTCTATGAATACACAATAGTGTTGCATTTGTATATGTCACCGTAAGATTGTCAAAACCGTTAGTTGATAACCTAACGTTTTTTGATCGCTAGTTGGTCAACTATCGACAGATAGTAAACTGTAGCATTCTGCTTACTATATGACGCGTTAGTTGAAAATAAGTAAACTGGTTTAAACTTGAATTGCAAACGAAATACCAGGGCAAACACTGCGGTAGCTTAGGTGAAGACTAGAGGGGGCGAGCGCAACGAAGCTAGATCGTGTTATGCTGGCTGAAGGCTTCAGTTCACAAGCTGGAGATTTTTGTGGCGAATCGGGTTTCGCAGATTTTGAATTCGGAGGTTCCCTTAATCTGGAGACATGTTCCAGGGGAAATGAACCCAGCAGACTGTGCGTCTCGTGGGTGTCACGCTCCGGAGTTAGTTGGACATCCCTTGTGGTGGGGTCCAAAATGGTTGACTCAAGCCGAATCGGATTGGCCAATGAGTCCACGCGTTACCTCGGCAAACGGCGCCTTAACAGTCGGTGTCTGTACGACGCAACCAGAGCCGGAAGAGGAGTTCAGCCTGCTGGAACGGTACAGCTCGCTCGACAAGCTGGTCAATGTGACCGCCTGGATCTTCCGATTTGCGCGGAATTGTCGCAATTCTGAGGCGCAACGGGTGCGGACACAGGTCCTGACACCACGGGAACGGAACCATGCGTTGTTCGCATTGGTACGGAACGTGCAGACGGTGCACTTTAAGTCCGAACTGGACATTCTGAGACGCGGACGCGTCCAACTGAAGGGAGCTGTGGTTCGGCTCAACCCGTTTATTGACCCTCACGGATTGCTGAGGGTAGGAGGTCGGCTGCGGAATGCCAACCTGCCTTATGCGGCTCGCCACCCGTTGTTACTCCCTAGGAAGGGGAAGTTGGTCGAACTGTTGATACAGAATCGACACATTCGGAATGGGCATGTCGGATGCCGCGCCTTGATGGCGTTTCTCCAGCGCGAGTTCTGGATTCTATCGGGAAGACGCTTAGTGCGTAGCGTCGTATTTCGGTGCCTGCCTTGTTGTCGGGCCAACGCGGCTACGATGCAGCCCCAGATGGGCGATTTGCCCTCGGATAGGGTTAACGAAATCCGGCCCTTTGCGGGTGTCGGAACGGATTTCGCGGGACCATTCATGGTCAAGTCTTCACAGCTGCGGAACGCCAGATTAGTGAAGGCATACCTGTGCGTCTTCGTGTGCTTGGCCACGAAGGCAGTCCACTTGGAGGTGGTCAGTGACCTTACTACGGAGGCATTTATCGCATGTCTGGATCGGTTCGTCTCACGAAGGGGCCTCCCGACATTAATCCGTTCGGACAACGGCACAAATTTCCACACACTTGACGTCGGTTCTGAACTGAGCTCGTTCCTTGAGAAGTATCGCCCATGTTTCGATGTGGGCAAATTCCGAGACGGAACCAACATACCTATATTAAAAATTATCGGCTCAAACTACTTCACATCGGCTCCTAATGTCTTGGCTTTATAAGTTTTGTATTGGGAGAGTGTTTGGTCTATTATAAAGATTCTATCAAATTCAATTGTTCATTGTTTATTTGTAAAGCTAAGAATTGAGCGAATGTTTTTCTTTTTCTCCTTTATCACTTTATCAGCTTTATCACCAGTGTTCTGTATTACCGTTAACAATGCAAGGCTGTTAATATTGTTTATTCTATGAATACACAATAGTGTTGCATTTGTATATGTCACCGTAAGATTGTCAAAACCGTTAGTTGATAACCTAACGTTTTTTGATCGCTAGTTGGTCAACTATCGACAGATAGTAAACTGTAGCGTTCTGCTTACTATATGACGCGTTAGTTGAAAATAAGTAAACTGGTTTAAACTTGAATTGCAAACGAAATACCAGGGCAAACACTGCGGTAGCTTAGGTGAAGACTAGAGGGGGCGAGCGCAACGAAGCCCCCGAATAGTCTTCGTGTTAGGTTGACATGTAAGAACAAAAGAAACGTAAATTCTAAGCCCTGTCGGTCTTGTTTACTATCTGTCGATAGTTGATCAACTGATGCGTTACTTTATCAACTAACGGTTTTGACTGTCTAACGGTGACATATATATTCATTGATATTAAAGAAGAGTTATTGTTACGGTTATTCTCAAAGATGTTAAAGTGTTTAAATAAATATTGATAACGCTTACAGTAATTCGGTAGATTATGAGCAATCACTATTATGTAATACCAACAAATTAAACTGCACAGGATTTTCACAAATCAATTGTACGAGCGACAATAAACCACTCTGCCTCAACTCTGTAATTTTCAACCACTGTCACAAATTACGGTTTCGCTATTTCAAATCTGTCATTTTCAGCCACTGTTAGCTCTGTCACAAATTACAGTTTCGCTATTTAAAACCTGTCATTTTCAACCACTGTTAGCTTTGTCACAAATTACGGTTTCACCATTCCAATGCTATAATTTTCAACCACTGTTAGCTCCATCACAAATTACGATTTCCACATTTCAATTCTATAATGTTCAACCACTGTTAGCTTTGTCACAAATTACGGTTTCACCATTCCAATGCTATAATTTTCAACCACTGTTAGCTCTGTCACAAATTATGGTTTCGCCATTTCAAATCTGTCATCTTTAACCACTGTTAGGTCTGTCACAAATTAAGGTTTAGCCATTTCAAATGTGTAATTTTCAACCACTGTTAGCTATGTCACAAATTACGGTTATGCCATATTAAATTTGTCAATTTCAACCACTGTTAGCTCTGTCAAAAAATATTATTAATACGCACCTAAAGGAACTTGAACGAAATGAAAATAACAAAACAGATTAAAGGTCTTTTGTAGTAAAAACATATATGTACAATTATAATATCACAATGCATTAACCTAAAATGTACTCGAAGCAGGCATCACTAAATATGTTAATTTTAGCCAGCAGCGACCAAGTTCCTCGCCGGTACAGAATCTCAAAAAAAGCAGGAAATTAAAAACAAATATTTCAAAGTATTCATAGAGCGTAGTAGGTCACTAGGTGGGCGTCGCTTTAACTAGATTATGATTAAACCAGGGTGTTGATGCCACCGCTTCCGCCCCCCCCCCCCCCCCTTCCGCCCTAACATGATGTTCCTGGAAAGAGCGGGCAGAAGACAATAAAATAAGGTTTCCCTTAGTTATTCGCAGACGGATCTAGAACTGATTCGACAAAAGTGGTGCCCGTGAAACGATCTGGTCAGCGGATTATGTGGGTGCCACTGGTTAATTTACACCACAACAATTCTAGTAAGAAACGGAGTGCCTGGATTTGTTTCAGCTGATAAGCATCGTGTACGATAATCGTCTGAGCTAGGACCTAGATTTTCGGTCTATAATCTTGTTACGACTTAGAGAGTTTACCCCAATAAGACATTTGAAACCCTTTTTCTAATAATGCAGAAACATGACCATTAGCATTTTAAACGACGATGTTCCGAAAAAAATTATCATTTTCAGAACTATACAAGCTGTATATAAGCTCGGACATGAGTACATTACTGTGGTCGGTATAAATACTCTTTGGCCTGCAGTCTGTTAAAAACTCTTGATTAGAATAACAGCTATAATTTTCTGATACCCACAGAAGAATGAAGAGGAAGGCACGTTATCGCTCTCCTATTGCAGACAGAGATAGAATGAGCTGTCCCTCTAAACGTGCCATACTACACAGACTAGTGGTTTATCTGCGATGCGTTCCTGTTACCTTGCAAAATTGCAAAGATGGATCGGTCAGATGAAAATTAATGTAACAAGAGGCTTGTGCAATGAGTCGGTATAGCGTTTGGTAGCATGCGAAGCGGTCAGTCAACCTCTCGCTAGCTACGTCAGACCCGTCGCATGCACATGCCACTATTAGATCACCTACGAGACTCGCAGTGTCTATACAAGCCGCGGCTACTTGTTCCAGTTGCGAGGAATATGATTTAGAACCGTTAAGCAACCAGTTTTTGCATGATTACACTTACTTATGCGGTGCGTATGTTTTACTTTATCGCAACCCACATTTTTCATGGCTAGCTGCTTTTAGGGTGCCGGTGCGGCGTTAGGTGCTTTTAGGGTGCCGGCGTTAGTTCTAGCGTTCAATTTGAATAATTAGAGTCTTTATATTCCTTCATGGTATGAAAATGTAATTTAAAGTTTCCGAACAACAAACAAGCCATTGCACTATTCCTTTGGCGAGTTGAGAATTCTTGGTTTTCCTCGAAGTTTCTTTTGATTACCTACTTCGAGGATGTATTTACCAGAATTTTAGTTTATTTCTTTGATTAAAGGAGTATTTCAATTGTAATATAATATTGTGGAAAACCAATAAATTCGATCATACATTACTGACTCTGTAAAATTTCATTGTGTAAGAATCGTGATAGGCTGCACGTTGAAAGCGACCTGACTTCACTTAAATTTACTTTTCATTTGCACAGAGTATATTTCTAGTGATCCAAACATATTTGAACGAGGGACACAAAATGGAATGCAATTTCTCGCAGTACCTACTTCTTTTTTTGGGTCTCGAGAATTCTCGAGGTTATTTCTCGTGTCTTGGGTTGTTGAGAAATTCACATTGACCTATGATATATATGAATGCCTCACTAATTCAATTTATCGTCAAAGACGTTCATAATTTAAAACAAAAAAGTTTACTCTTACAAAATAACAACTTTTTCTAAAAGCTATATTCCGTCTACTTTTTAGGGTTCCTCACCCGAACGGCGCAAACGGGACACTATTACTAAGCCTCCGTTGTCCATCCTTCTATCAGAGAGCTTTATCTCATTAACTTAGGTGAAGATTTGAAAAATTCGTTTGAGCGCAAAAAAACACTTCTGTTGCATGTTTTTTTTAAATCCCGTGTGGGTACATACAATAGATCTCACTTCTTTGTCCATCCGTCCGTCTATCCGTCTGTTAATACAGATTTTATCAAAAACGCGTAGAGGTATAGAGTTGAAATTAATATTCAAGTCTGTGGCCCCTTGGAGCTGAGTAAAAATCAAACTTCTAGGTCAACTCAATCAAAAGATACAGCCCCTTGTGCCGCTTAGTTTGATACTCCCATGGGAATCAAATCCTAAAGGATTTCTCGATTCTCGACGAGAAATCGAGCCAATTTACCCGGAAGCGAGAACAGCCGATTTACCTATCCCTAGAGCACAGTCGAATCGAACCCTTATTCAGAAATATAATTGACCGAGCGAGCGAAGCGAGCGAAGGGCTCCATTTCGACAAGATAGGAGGCTGATTTTGCTTTTGTCTGTCTCTATCTCTATGTGTGTCTGTTAGTTCCGGTCTAGGGGCCACAGTTTTTAAGCGATCCTCACAAAACTTGGCACACGTGTTCCTTGAATTAAAAGTTTTTTTTGTCGAGAGCTTTTCTCGATTTTCCCCTTGGGGGAGTTGTGACGTCATTAATTTTTTGTATGGTATTTTTTTCTTTTTCTGAGGCCTATCGTTTAGGGCGTCAAATCAAAGGGCTTCATGAGCCGGTTCTAAAAATATACTGCACCATTATCTTTCAGCCGCCTGTTTTCTAAAAATCCAAGAAATATTTTCAAAACATACCAAGTTTGGACTCCTCGAAGTAGGAGACGGATAAGTAAAGAGGACCTATACATACCATGAGAGTGAGTGAAATAGACTATAACTATTTTCGTGAAAAGTCAATAGATTGTATTTTAAATCGCAAAATGTAGTTTACAAAGTTATTGGTGCGGCTACTTTACTACTTGATTTTGATTGAATATAACATACTTTCCTATAAATTGGTTCACAGTCCCCCTGTTAGCGAGGTCTACTGCCCACAGGGCCACTAGTTTAAGTGTGCATTGAAACGCTTACCTGGCGTGCATTTAATTGACTTTCAGTCTAATTTGATATACCTACTGTCTACTATTTTCAGTAATTTTCTAAAGACTCCTTCGATCCAAACGAACAATCACCCAATTTTCCCGATTTTCTCAAAAATTGTCCATGGCAAAACCGTCTCTCCATCTTTACAGTTAGGTAAGTTTCTGACAGAGAAGCAAGATACCGAATCAACGAAGACTTATTACAGTTTAATCAATGTCTCAGAATACCTCCCCTCTACGGTTGTTACCAGTTGGAGTTCCACAGCTCTTACAGACGAAGTTTGCAACCAGACTTTACTAAATATTTGAAGTATGCACGCTTGCCAGAAGTTTACCTTCTTTAGGTATGTAAAATACAATTACTGACTAGTCATTTTACGTAAATGCTTATTAGTAAAGGTTCCGGTTCCGAGAAAGGGCCTTTTCGAGATTTCTATGTTGTCGATACTGATCTTGGCAATGTAAGTCAATCACAGCCAGCTTCAAGTTGTACACTTTGGTTGTACATGTACCTATGCTCAAAATTATCAAAGTTACGGCTTTTTCCTAAGGATCCGAGCTCATTGTGGGAGATTCACTTATTCTAGTACCTAGTAATTCTATTTTCAGATGAACCGAGATAATTGTAAGATAATGAGAAACTCTTTGGATCGGGATGCAATGCTTCTAATTAAGCAACAATGCCACATCTCAGTCTAGCTAGCTATAGATCAGCGTTTTTGTCTCATTACGAATGAGTGGAGGCAACTACCTTATCACGGCACATAGCCGCCGCGTTACCGAGACAAAGTTGCCGCGATTTACTGGCGACGCTCCACCCACTCGTCTTCACGCTTGTCAGTTCGGGGGTATTCTAGTCGTTAAGATATCTGAACGCGATCCGAGCTGAAGTCAGGTAAAAGATAAACAGTTGCTTATGGTGACCGACTTACATTACAGTTTAAGCATGCGCAGTACACAACTTTTTCTCTTTTCGAGTTTTTGTTATAACATTTTTTGCCATTACGTCTGTGCTCGGACTATCTGTAATAAGATAGTCCGAGCACAGACTTTTGTACGTTAGTCATTCATACAGTGCGAGCTCCGTTGCAGCAGCGTCCTTATCAGACCGCAAAGATTAATTTTCGTGAAACAAAACACAAACAAGTATGTCGCATTTAATTTTTCAACTTGCGCCGGAGCAAGATAACGTCGCATACACTTTTGCGGACCATTCATAAATCAGTCCCTCGATCACCGGAATTGTGAAAAAAACCGGCCAATTGTGAGTCGGACTTGCGCAGGAAGGTTCCGTACCATTATCTATAAAAACGGCAAAAAATCACGTTGTATGGGCTCCATTTAAATATTAATTTTATTTTAATTTAATTATTTATTTTTGAAGTGCATATAATATATCTCAATATTCTGTGAATATTTCGAGCATCTACCTGTTGCCGTTATCAATATCGAGCAAAAACGAGCAAAACAATTACGTTTTGTGTATGGGAGCCCCCTCAAATATTTATTTTATTCTGCTTTTTAGTATTTGTTGTTATAGCGGTAACAGAAATACATCATCTGTAAAAATTTCAACTCTCTTACTATCACGGTTCATGAGATATAGCCTGGTGACAGACGGACGGACGGACGGACGGACGGATGGACAGCGGAGCCTTAGTAACAGGGTTCTCGTCTTACCCTTTGGGTACGGAACCCTAAAAAAACGGTAGCGGAGGACCGAAAACATCTTAAATATTCCAAAAGTATCACTCTAGTGAATCGCCAAAGATTATTACAATATGAAACGCTTTAATAATTACGATGAAAATATTCTTGTACAATGGAGGTTTTCCAAAGGGATATTTAGGGAGGCTGCCGGGCTCCGTGGATTACAAAGCGGTGACCGGGCGATGAATATTGAAGCTCTCGGGTGCAGGGCGCTTGTCTGAAGGGCCAATACTCGACGGCCGCGCCCGCGACCTCGCCCCCCCCACTTATCCTGCGTACTCTGATATCGAACAACCTATATTAAGAGCATATAGAAATCTTCTATGAGATACATCAATGCGACAGCTTTAAACATGATAAGGAATATTTTAGTACAACTTTTCATGGCTATATACCTAGTTCTGTCACAAGGTTTTTGATAGATAAAACTCAGCAATAAACTTTTTCTTATTCGTATTATACATGATTAAAATGCTTATTTTATACGAATCAAATTGCAATACAATACATTTTGTACGATTATCGCAATATGACAAAAAACCTTATAACTTGAGACAGTCGCGAACCCAAAACACGCCGCAACTGACAAAAATACCACTTACCACAAATTTAATAAAAAAAACAAGTGTTTCAGATAACCAACAAGGTTTTTTTATTTATTCTGAAACCTCGATTTTAGACCATGCTTAACAACTAGCATTTGATTTTCTGTTAGCTTTCAGTTCCAACTGCTCCCAAAGAGAACTTTATGTACTTTTTACGTTTTCAGAAAAACGTATAAAAATGATCTTGTGGGCAACAACTACGTAAAATGTGAATATGAAAATTAGTTTTATCAAATCAAATCAAATCAAATCAAAAATCATTTATTTCCATAGGATGTTGTTACATCACTTAGATCCGTCATTACATTTTTTTTGGGTGAGTTCACTTACACAATGGCGGAATCTGTGGAGAAGAGCTCACCGAAGAAACTCCACAGTCGTCGCATCTTTTGCGTTTCCTTTTTTAAATAAAATATTGTCAAATTACAAAATGAATGCTAATTATATATCGAAACAGCCTGTTACTCAAACAATCTATTCCCATGACCCAGACTTAGTTATCTTATGCTTCAAAATGAAGGTAACGGGTTCAGGGAGGGTTCTGACTAAAATCTCACGTAAGTTTGAAAGGTTTTAAGAGTCATGGAAAAAAGATAAAGTGAATCACGTCCGTATTTTTGATTGGGTAAAAAAGTGCAAAATCTCTGAAGAAACTAGCATTAGTGTAATATGGCTTTAAGCATTTAAATCCAATAATCGTTCTAATTTATCAGTATTTAATGAGCTATCAAACCATATATAGTATTAAATAAAATAAAACTTGGTATTATTTACTATGCGGCAACATATTTGTGACAGAACTTATGGACCGACTAGGTATATGTCCCCTCAAGATAGTCAAATTCGTTTCTCGTAAGTTGGTCAACTATCGACAGATAGTAAAATGTAGCGTACTGCTTACTATATGACACGTTAATTGATCAACTAACGGCTAAAACCGTTAAATAGAAAACTGGCTTAAACTTGAATTGCAAACGAAATACCAGGGCACACACTGCGGTAGCTTAGGTGAAGACTAGAGGTGGCGAGCGCAACGAAGCCCCTGAATAGTCTTCGTATTAGGTTGACATGTAAAAACAAAACAAACGTAAATTCTAAGCCCTGTCGGTCTGGTTTCCTATCTGTCGATAGTTGATCAACTACCGTGTTAGTTTATCAACTAATGGTTTTGACTATCTTCCGGTGACATATATAAATTATTCTTACAACATGCCTACGGTGAGATCGATTGGTTATTAAACATTTCGGCCTACAGTGTAGACCCTCAACTTCAGGTTTTCAAATGTTATTGCAATCATATTTTGTGAAAGAAATTTGGTTACTTTTATTCAGACATTTAGTCTTAATTATCCTTAATAGTGCGTCAAAGAGTGAAAGCGAGAGAACCTACTCGATAAGTATTTTTCCCGTCGTCTAGGAAAGTTCTTGAAGCAAAACTGAAATACTACTACACACTCAAGCTTGAAAAACATTAGGAAAATATGTGTTCAAAATGATATTTCCTTTTGAAGCCCCTAACCAAACCAGGAAGTTTATATTTTGCAAATCATTATATTCAGGATATATATATTCGTTCCAAATAGTACGAGTAGGTATGTAGAGTTTTTACGCTGCAGCATAATGATTTATTTTATAATAATGAATTAGCTATAAAATATATGTTTAATGGCACCGCCTCGATAGCGCTTGTGGCAATGCAACAGCCATCTTTTGTTTTAGCTGATTTATCGGCAACATATTTAGCGACTGCATTCCTAGATACATCTTATCTCCTACTATGAAGTCGGCTTTTCTACCTACGGGTATCTTTATGAATTAATCTTAGTGCTTCCTTACAGGTAGAGTATAAGCTCGTAGAGATCTGAAGATTCGTATTCTGAGACCACTCTCTTGAGAGCATGTAACATCTTTGGCATATATAATTGTCCGCCATTTTGAAAAATATTGATTTTTGAGGACAGAGATCAACATAAACAATTTTATGCAGGCACTTACATTGCTTCTGGCCCCACACTACACACACACACACATAAACATCCACGACCTAGCCAGTCCCAGCCGGGATTCGATCACAGGACCTTCCGCTCGAGAGGCAGAGCCTCGAACCGCAACGTCACAGAGTTCGCCACAGATGACAGATGAAACCGGGTGTCGATCGATAGAGCAGAGATTTTAAAAACTGGCAGAACGTAGGTATTTGCCCGTCTACACTTACAGAAATGTTCGAACACTTTAAACTATTATTTTTTTCTAACATTTACCTGGCAATCAATGTTTATAAAGTTTCTGGATCGTCAGTGTCACACAACAAAAGTGGTTGTTGGCCAAAAAATCAGAGTTTGGAACGGCCAAGCCATATGTTTGATATCTACAGCACTTGGCACCTATTTAGAATCAATGGTTTTGTCAGCGAAGTTGGCTCGCAAATTTTACATTTATGATTTGGATGAGATACGCATATTCGCATATGTGGCGTTGGCGTAAAATGCTTCTTAAATATATATGATCCCTGAAACTCCGTACCAACAAACCTTGACATCACGATCCTTTGCTATGAGGTGGTTATTACAAAGAAGATTAATAGCGGAACCTGGGTTAATCAAGATATGTTCGGGCAGGTTGCAGAACCCCGTACATAAAGAGTCAAACATTCGAGCGTTACAGGAAGACAGAAAGAACGCGTGTGATGAATAAGAATACATCTGAGTAAAGAATGTACTCGTAAATTGAAAAGGAGTGAGTGCAGACGCTTGCAATGCTGCTACCCACGTACCCAGCATCGCCATGACAAATATTCTTGATGCAATGAGGTGGCCATTCTGCACACACAACGGAGCGCGCCGACCATTGTGCCGCGGACAAAGGCCGGGACCATTCTCATACTCGAAGAGGAACTTGGATGGAAAAAAGTAAAAACCCGAAGGAACTTTTCAGCGTTTTCTTCGCCGGCGCAGTACATGCGAGGAAGTTTAATGAGCGGCGGTGTACTTGCGGCGGAGATGCATGGTCAGCGGGCCGTATTGGAGGGATGACGCCGCTATTAGAAAACCGGCCTGCCTCGGGTATTTATGGGATTGCACAAAGTTTTGTCGACTCACGGGACGAACATTAAGACTGATTTGACGAACGCTCTCTCGGTTAAGCTGTATGAAATACGACCTCTGCGGCGTAACGGTTGTGGCTCTGCCTACCATGCGAGAGGTCCCGGGTTCGATCCCCGACTGGGGGCAAAAAAAAATAGGTCTTCTCGGTTAAACTGTATGAAATACGATCTCTGTGGCGCAACGGTTGTGGCTCTGCCTTCCATGCGAGAGGTCCCAGGTTCGATCCCCGGCTGGGGGCAAAAAAAATAGGTCTTGGATATTTATATGTGTGTGACGTCACTGTTTCTGGTTCCCACGACACAGGGTGGGGCCAGGAGCAATGTATTTGCTTGTATGTAAATTATTATTTTTGTGTTTAATTCATTCAAAATTCAAATATTATAATTATTACTATTAATACCAACTCATAGTGGCATTTCGTCCTTAGTTGAGATGTCATTTTAAGACAATAAGTCCTGTACATTATTTATTCTATGGCTGATATTGTGGTTTCGAGAGTGTGTAAACAGTGGCTAACTTTTATGCTACCAATCTTAAAGTTACCCGAGAAACTAATTCTACTTTGTATATACAGGTACCGGTTCTAGATTATACCTGTAACAAACTTCATTATTCGTAGTCCAATAATCGTCAGATGTATCCAGTAAATTCGATACAGTTTTATTATCCGCACAACAAAACAAATCCCAATACAGAGCGAACACCCGGATTGTTTCATCGCACTCGTGGGAAAAATTATCATACGCGGCTCTGCAACCACTTGAAATTAAACTGTGTGTGATACTTCGACATATTACAGGACGATCCAATTGTATGAAATAAATAATGTGTCAATTTTACAAATGGAATACCAATGTAAACAGGAATAGCGATAGTTATAAGATCTACAAAATATTTTCAAATACGTCCTTTTTTGACGTCATACTCATACAGTCCCAACCGTATGAGTATAGCGTCACCTTTATGGTATTACAGATATAATTATATATCCTGGAAACTTTGCCTTTTCTTAAAACTAAAATGTCATGGGATATATTAATGCATACTACTTATCATCCTGTAGTGAATCAGAATAAGGGATAGTAGCTCAATCTCAACGAATTAAGTGCATTTGTGGCTATACACCACCACAGGGTGCTCATTCCGTACAGATTGGAATTACCCTTTGTAATCCAGAGATGGCGCTGGGAGTAACTATTGTAATTAAAAATAATTCGTATAATGGTTGGTTTTTAGTATTATTATTATATTTAGAAATCTTATAAATATAAATGAAAGCATCAAAGAAAAATCGGCTGTTGCTCTCTTGAAATTTAATCGCCTAGCGCTATCTCGTGGTATTCAAAATATTTCAATACGTAGTGCTGCACCAAGCGATAAAGGCCCCGAAAAAAAAGCTTTCGAAGCATCTATGATTACGCCGCTAACACATTTTGTTCTGTGGTATATATTAATTTGGTCTATCTGAATTAGTATAATGTTATAGTCTCTGTGAGACCAACACCACTCAACAAATATCGGGGTGAGGAGTGCGGGCAGTCAATAACTCAAAACGTTGTCAATTGATTGAGTCACACGATGACAATGAACCCGAGGACGAATCGTTTTTATACTCATTGCCTCTTATTTCGTTAAGAGCGCTTCCGATTCTCGTATACCTTTCTAATATATATATTAGAAGCAAGCAAGCATTATAGAAGTGTATTAGGATTACGGAATAGATAGTTGTAATGTATTTGAATACTCCGACTGTAAGGGAGTTGGTAATGTGGTTTGGGGGGATAAACTAAAATGTAGTTAAAATACTTAGTTCTCCTAGTCAAGTTACTTTTACGGTACGCTTGAACGATTGTCAAGAAATAATGGCGCGGTGGTTGTGACTGTATAAGGAAGGATAGATCGTCTAATGAGGTCGGTGGTCGGTGGACACGACATCGCACTGCACTCGACGGCTGGACGGCAGTGATTGATGGTCTGATGGCTTCCCCGGATACAATGTTTATTACGGCCTTTAGGGCCTCTTAGGGTAAAGGAGGGCTGGAAAAGTTAGGATGTGACGTTATTAGCCCAAACAAAGTGAAACTATTCTACTCTCCGACCTTTTTTACCGACCTGGTACAATGATTATAACGTTCGATTTGAACTGTATTTGTGAATGTTTATTACTACGTCATATATCTGTCATCAAAGAAGGGATTCGTTTAGTTGATATAAGGTTAGAGCTAGCTAATACGTTAATAAAAGTATTATGTACTGTCGAAAACGAGACAGGAGACATTGCCTTTTAGCCTGATTTCTATACCGAGAAAATGATTACCCAAATGGGGATCTAGGGCTTCGCAAAATAACAAAAAAAAAACCTCCGATCTTATTCTACAAACAGTATAGTAAGTACGATACGCCGCATTTTCATTTATCGGTTCGTCGCAGAACGAGATAAGTTTCAAGCGGTGATAGAAAAGTTGGACAGATCCATCCAATACCTCTATGCCAGCGCGACAGGTGCTTACAAACTCTTGAAAAGTGATTTGTTTTAAATTATCCTGTTTTACGAAGCGGTTTTTTTATGGCCTGTCAGTAGCGTTGCGTAGGGTAGAGTTGGAGAGCGTAGGGTAGAGATAGAGATATATAAAACAAGTAGCCCATTAATGTCCCCACCGAGGGGCACAGGCATTTACCCGATTAGGAGTAAGATGGAGCCATACTCCACCACGCTAGCTCAATACGGGTTGATGGAGGTGTCGGGCTAGGGGAAAACCCGACTGTCAGATTCATCAAGCTGCCCTATTAGGGCCTCTGCCACAGCTTAATGACTACTAGCACCAATTAGCGGTAGTGGCCGGGATCAACAGCATAACGTGTCATCAGAAACATTGAAGCGCCCGGAACAAAAGCCACATAGAAACGAACACCCATCCAGTATCCATCCCTCGGCCAGATTTTGCTACCCGCACGATCGTTTCCATGTGCAAATACCGTTAAGGCACGGACGCTTGGAGAGATGTATGTGTGGTTTAATTGTGTAGTGGTTTTACTTAAAATTCGTACTTGTAGACTAGTGGTTCTGTGAGAATAGTAGACCATTAAATAAAATCGACACTTTTACTTTCCTCCTGGCTTAGCAATGCCATTCCAGAGTTTTGAAAGAAGTCGTGCTAAGCAAACCAAACAGATAAAAGCGAGTGAAATAAGATTATCGACCACTGTCATGTCAGCTATAGTATATGTAAATCACAGCGGATACATAACCATACAGCGATGCAGGATGCACCAACGCCATCTAATGATCATATAGGTAAACATTAAACCTGTGCAACTATCCAGAACATTAGATTAGTGCATTGGTACGTATAAAAATGAGAGCTGAGGTTCCGGAATGTTTAAAATTTTCCTGGCTTTGTAGACTAAACACTACTGTTGCTTAAAATTTCAAGCTTGTTGGTCTGCTAGAAGAACTTTAGAATGTTTGACAAAATGACGGAACTTTGAACGGCTATCCTTTCCTATCTATTGATTCAAATTGACAGAATTTTGGGAATTTGCCCATTTAAATATTGGCTTTAGTCACAGAAAAATCAGGTGTCTAGCTTTATCTACAACATAGTTACAGGGGATGGAAATACCCCGAAGTGCTGCTCCCTCCACTGCCCCCTTTCGGATTGTTTTCGCAACATCTTGTGTAGAATGAAGTCCTTAGTGTGCCTCTCAAATTTAATGGTAATCACTTTTATTCCCCCCTATTTTTCCCCCAATAAAAATTGCTATGGACCAAATTTTTTAATAGGATTTATTAAACTGCACATCAAAAATACTGATTTGCACAGCAAATATCAGGGCAAAATGCTGCGGTAGCTTAGGTGAAGGGTAAAGGGGGTGAGCGAACCGAAGCCCCTTCTATCCTTCGTGTTAGGTTGAACATGTAAGAACAGCAAAAAATACTTAAAACACACACATAAAAAAATATTTAAAAACATATTATTTTTTTTATCCTTTTTTGTTGTGTTTGTGCGATTAAATACTTACTTAAAACATAAACTACACCTAAAAATATTTAAAAACATAATTTTTTTTTTCCTTTTTTGTTGTGTTAGTGCGATTAAATACTATCCTTCTTTAAATAAATCAAGGAACTTGTGTGCCAATGTTCGTCAACACCGGTTGAAAAATGCGACCTGTAGGCGACAACAGTCATCCGGACAATGCGACCTGTAGGCGACAACAATCATCCGGACAATGCGAACTGTAGGCGACAACAGTCATCCGGACAATGCGACCTGTAGGCGACAACAGGCATCCGGACAATGCGACCTGTAGGCGACAACAGGCATCCGGACAATGCGACCTGTAGGCGACAACAGTCATCCGGACAATGCGACCTGTAGGCGACAACAGGCATCCGGACAATGCGACCTGTAGGCGACAACAGGCATCCGGACAATGCGACCTGTAGGCGACAACAGGCATCCGGACAATGCGACCTGTAGGCGACAACAGGCATCCGGACAATGCGACCTGTAGGCGACAACAGGCATCCGGACAATGCGACCTGTAGGCGACAACAGGCATCCGGACAATGCGACCTGTAGGCGACAACAGGCATCCGGACAATGCGACCTGTAGGCGACAACAGGCATCCGGACAATGCGACCTGTAGGCGACAACAGGCATCCGGACAAAAGCATTTTTGGCCAATCTCGAAACTGGACGCTTCGCTTGTTCGGTCAATTAAAGTCTTCGTTATCTCTGAGCCATCATTTAAAATAATCGAACAATCAATGACTCTGTAGAGTACAATATACACTATTATTGAAATACATAATTTCAAATTTACTCATGCAATAAACTATCAATACTAATGCAAGGGAGAATTACGAAGTCTTCAGCAATATTGGTTGGACATTCAAGTATTGTTTGTGATCGTTTTATGCACTTACTGAACACACATACAGTAAAGTGACACGAATAGGGACGTCCTGCTCGCATGCACTTCTTCGGACAGGGTTAATGAAATACATGAACTGAAAGCGTATTCGGTCAAATCATATCATTAGCAAGAATAAACCCTTTTGTGATGACCACATATCGCTAGAGGCCTACAGCAACGGCTGTCGGCACCCAAAACTGTCTTTTAATACAGGCGAATCATTAGATCGCCAAGTCAAAACATTTGTCTAAGTGATTGATCACGTCTATGAAAATGAAGAACATTGATGCCGTCACCAGGTGTAGTTATCCTTTGAGAATGTCTTCATCTTCATGCTCAGCCCATTTCGATGCGCCGCTGGGCATATGCCTCTTTTCTCGCGGTTCTGGACCAACCGCACCAAGCGAAATCCCATAAAGGTTCAACTGACATCTCTCATCGTATAACTTGCACCAAATCTCGCTACGTTCTGTGCAAGTCGGCGTGCTGATAGAACAATGCCCGCTCGGTCGCAAGGACTTTCTTTACTACATTTGACACGGAGCCGCACAAAGAAAACGTCATTTGCAATAGTTCCAGTAGCGAGAGCGTTTCTAGAGGCCGACCTTCTTACACATGACGCTCCACTGTACACGGAGCGCGTATTTCCTTATCCATATTGAATTCGTCCCCTCGTCGTGACCAAACCAATACGGTTATGGAAATTCATTAATGCCCCGCGAGCGTATCCATTTCGTCTCCTCGTGTTGACGAAATCAATACGGTTATCGTGTAAATATTGTCATACATAATAACCGCCTTAACCATATTGGCCTCGTCAAAAGGTGGGGACGAATTCAATATGCCAACGGTGCAAGTTCCTTATGCAGTTTTGCTCGTCCTTAAACGTATCGATCTTGTCCCATCCTAACTTATTTTTCCCTTTTGAAGGAAAATTAACGTTATGCCATTACAATTATATAGTGTCTTACCTGTCTGAGATAAGATGCATGGGCTTTTGCCAATGTAAGTACATCGTTGCAAAGAAATAAATAGTTGAATTTTTATTTATCTCTCTCAAACTATGATGACTGATAATGAACTTACACAATTTTTCAGGAAATTTTTGAACACTACTTTAGGTACCACGAATCATTTTCGATATTATATTTTGGTATGTACTTACTTGAGGTACCAAGACAACAACTGGTGGGTGTTATCCCAGGGGCGTGAAGAGTGGAGGAGGGGAAGAGAGGCCTTTGCCCAGCAGTTGGATGATGTAGTCTAATAATAATAATAATGTACTTCCCAGCGCCATCAATGATAAAAAACTTCCATGATTCGTTTTTGTGAAAATGCTTCTGACATTTTCTCAATCCTGTAAATAGCTATTTTAAGGACCTAGGATCTAGAACCTATTGCTAAATATACCGCGGACTAGATATTTGTCATTGGTGGCCCTAGTTAGCAGAACATAGAGTCTTACTTAATCACCTCGAGAGACATAGAGTTTACGCTTATAGGAGTTCCTTTTTAAAACAAAAAAAAATGCCCATAACCGTATTGATTTTGTCGACACGAAATCGATACGCTCACGGGGCCTAAATATATTTCTATAACCGTATTGATTTGGTCACGACGAGGGGACGAATTTAATACGGATAAGGAAATACGCACACCGGGCAGTGAGGGACAGGGCGAAGTTCCCCTATAGTTGTGGCGATGTTCTTTATTGTACTTTATTTAGGTAATAAACAGTCACTTAAAACATGTTTTAAGTGACTGTTTATTACATTAATCCATGGATTATGATAATTGCGCTCAAGCCTAGAGTACTATTTTCGATTAAAGTTTTATTATTGTTGTACATACTTATTACTTACAGGTAACTTACTTTTTAAGAATTATTCCGATGGTATAGATTTATATGTATAACCATAATATTAAAACAGCAACATAAGTTAAGCCAATTCTCGTATGCACTATTTATGCTTGCTAAGGTAGCTAGAGTCACTACCTTGCTATCAGCATACCATGCTTATGTGGCTTCGACTCTCAAATATGGTGTTATATTCTGGGGCAACTCAACGGATAAGGACAGAGCCTTTAAAGCACAAAAAAGATGTTTAAGGCGATGATGGAATAAAAATGCGCTGTCGAGTGGAAGTGAGATGCAATAATTACTCGCGAATAAGAAAAAGCGGGATGCCAATAATGCACTCGCGACTAATCTGAAACAACGTAAGCGCCAAAACGAAAAAAAAAATCATAAAAAATAAACTATTTCAGGGAATTAACTTTCAAATTGAAAATCGTTAGAAATAACAATTGCTCATACATTGCAATTATCACACAGTCATATTCACTTACTACTGCGGTGTAATAGGATAAAACCATAAAAAAGGGTTGACTTTGTATTTATTTTCTATCGAGAAAATTTTATCCAAACATGTTTTCCAATTAAGAATCTCTAGATTATATAGTCAAATTACATATACCAGAAATTAATTACGATTTGCCCAGTATTTCCTGAAAAACACATGAAAACAGCACCCCATATTTATTTAATCAGCGTCTTAAGGGCGATATGTCATTTAAAACAAATAGAAACATGTCAGCCACATTTCAAAAAATTAAGAATTTTAACTCTACCATCGTTATATATCTATGAAATGGCCGTTTATGTAAGAAATAATTGGGATCATTTTAAAAAAAATAAAATAAAAAAGAAACATTATGTTAAGCATAACGCGGCACTCGACCGCACTATTTCAAAAAAATGTGTTTGGGATGATACCAAAAATTTATAACAATATTCAAAAATGTATCAGAGAAATAGAATCATTTAATTTATTTAAATTAAAGCTTAAAGAACATTTGCTTAATAAAGCCTACTATAGCGTACAAGATTTCCTCAATGGTGACTGAAAGATTGCTTAATGGGTGGTAGGTAGCGTATGTTTATTAAGGATCTATGTAATTTGCAGTATTTGAATAATCAAACGGACATGTAATATAATGTATTGTTATGTAATTTAAATTTAATCTAAATATAATTTAATTTAAATTAATATTTGTACGCCTTTAAGGTAGAGTCTGGCAAGAACAATATTTATTTAACAACCCTGTAACCCACATTCACAAATAAAATATCTTTATCTTTATCTTTAGTTTTGCTAAGTCAATCATGTGATAAAAATAATTATTTTATGTAATAAATCAATCATTTGACAAGCTCTGTGGCACTACGGTTGTGGCTCTGCCTACCATGCGAGAGGTCCCGGGTTCGATCCCCGGCTGGGGATACAGAAAAAAAACTCCGCATCTTGGTCACACACATATGTATATATGTGTGTGACCCACGTCATGGGGCCCACGCTACAGGTTAGACCTAGTATGGAACCCAGAAGTAATTTGTAATTTTAACGACGTTTTTGATAATAAACATTTTTTGATTTTGATTTTGATTTGACGTCGCTCTTTCAGGTTCCCACGACACAGGGTATCCTAGTGTGCGGCCAGAAGCAATGTTTGTGCATGTACCTATGTGAGAGTTTAAATAAATCCTCGCAACTAGTCCTTTTATTTGACTGGTATATCATATAAAAAGGAACGTTTTTTTTATGATTTCTGGTTTAAAAAATTATAATTGAGATTCTCGCTTTTACTAGACATGTCACACGATACAGTTTGTTTTTTTTTAATATTTCTGATATTACCAAATTTCAACTTAATCAGCTCAGAATTCAGTCGTCTTATATTTTATCAATACTTTTACACACCTAGGACAGACACATACGAGTGATACTATAATGGTTCCATTTTTCCTTTTAATGTACGGAACCCTTAAAATTTACTACAAGTATGTGGGGGAAAATTAACTTCATTATGCAGACTAATCTCTCTATTGAAGTTTTCTTTGGGGAGACAACGAACTAGGAATTCTCGGACCTAGGATTTCAGATTATGGCGACCAAAACGGGACGCAGCGAAAGTAAAATACCTATACACCTTATTATACTAAATTGCCTTCACATACTACAACTTCGTAAAATCCTGCTACTGCTAGATAACTTCACTGTGCGTCTGTGCACTGCACGTACTTAATTACATGATTCCGTGAAACTGTGCATGCATAATGTTATGTAAGCATGTTTGTTTTTGCGGTAGGTGGCTTGGTCGCCTTATTATTTAAACCTCTGGTCTCCAGTTTCCGGCTGGTTATAATCTCTACATTTCCTGACCTGTACCTAGTATCTGCTTCTAGCTACAATAAGTCAATAGTTGTGTGTCATCACAATGCGGAATGCTCTGCGGTCCGTACCAATATTTTGTAGTTTCTATTTCCACAATTGGCATACCGGGTTCAAGCGACCCTTCTCAATAAGAACTTCCATTAACAAGCTAGACAGTACGGAATTCAATAAAATCCCCGGGAGTAGAAGGCGGGTCTCCTTCTATCTGATAAAGTGAAAATTATACGTTCCCGAAAATAAAGGCGGAAGAAACACTGGGAACGGATCCCTTTCTTGCATTAACTTTTTGTTGGCAAGGGTGGGAATTACATACGATCGACAAGGGAGAAGGGAACCGGCAACAAACACAGTTTAACATAACACGGAGGCCCGACGTAACTTTTTAACCCTTGGCAACTGTGAACAGGTGTTGGGCAACTCTTGATGTGCTTTACCTTTGAGATAGACGGACGTATGGGTTGTTTAAAAAAATAATACCTTGGACACTATTTACACACATTGATCTAGCCCCAAACTAGGATTCCCTGTATATACTATAGACAACGATACACGTACTTATATAGATAAATATTATACTTAGATAGATAAACAACCATGACTAGGGTGCAAACGTCCATTCTCATAAACAAATATTTGCCCCCACCGGGACTCGAACCCGGGACCCTTGGCTTCGTAGGCAGCGTCACTGCCGACTCGGCCATCCGGGTCGTCAAAAATGTTGCCACAAGTGTGCGATGTTAACATTTAACATATCATGCGCTTCTTACAACTACAAAAGAATTAATAAAATTATAAGAAATAGAGTCCACATATGCTTCTTAACCACGTTCTCATTACCAATTTGGCGACATTAGCCTGGAGAGGTTTTTCAAGGCACCAGAGTAGATTCACAATTTAGGATAAAAGCTTAAAAGGTTACATGTACGTCTCGAAAAATCGATTATAATTTCGTATCGGATGAAAGGATGTAATGTGGAAGATTAACCTCTCGTCTCGTCTCGTCTCCCAAACAACCGTCTCAAATGATCCCTAATGATATGTGACGAGATTATGTGCTTACTATGAAACTAAATCAACTGCATTTATAATACAGGCACACTGTTGCGAAGCCTCACAGACGCATTTATCTAGATTTACTTCATTGCGTGCTTATGATGGGATAAAGAGTGGATTACACGAGCGCAAGACTAAATGGACATAATTAGACAAGGTCCAGCAGGTAATCTTGTCTAATGTAGTTGGACTTGGAATGGACAATACCATTCCAGAAACAATCTTGATACGAAAATGGCAATACTAAAACCTGTTAAATCTGCACATAAAGCGGGTGACTTGTACTTAAGTATCTAATTGTTATTTAATCTTGAGTTCTTAGGGGTTTTCAGATTGTAGATTAATTTAAATGGAACGATTATATCAGCGATTTAAATAACTTTGAATTTCGCAGTTTAATTAAAACGACTTGGAATGTTCGGTACAGATAAAGTAAAGCCGAAATATTGATGAAAATGTTTCCCGTTCCGAGATAACGAATAGAAAATTCAAACGGATACCAAATAGAGCCTGCAGAGCGCGCGCCGAGGGCCGCAAAAAGCTTCGCAAACTCTAAAATAGAAGAAAAATCTCGAAAAAAGTGTGAACGGACTGGAATTAAATAGTCGTATCTGCGGGGTGACAGTGGGAATCCATCAGGGCGGTTCGATTGGTGAGATAAACGCCGCGCCGCCCGCTCACCCTCCCCCCCACCCCCCCGGCGACATAAATCGTAATTTGATCGCGACTTCTTCACCCCGCACTCCGCGCCCACACGAAGGGAAAAATGCTCCACGATTTACACATTTTATGCGGGCTCCAAAAGTTCCCATAACAATTAAATCACGTCAATTACATCTCTACAAATACTTGTCTGAGAGCGCTCGAGGGGCTTCTAGAGAGGCTTCGCTTTACTGGGTTTCATTGGTTCAACTTTAAATTAGAACTCGGAATGTCCGACTTGGTATAAACAAATTAAGTAACGATTGAGTAAGGAAGTCAGGGGTGTATTAGTTATGTCAGGCG
Organism: Argyresthia goedartella; assembly: GCA_949825045.1. NCBI lineage: Eukaryota > Metazoa > Arthropoda > Insecta > Lepidoptera > Argyresthiidae > Argyresthia > Argyresthia goedartella. The sequence continues at coordinate 23,005,027 of OX463812.1, read as the reverse complement.
ATAAGTTAGCAGCTTGTCTAGAACTCTATGATCGGAATAACGAGACAATGCCGAGATTATATTGCAAATCTTTCGTGGCCCCAGCGCCACCGCAGTCGCTGAAACGTCAAATCGCTGACGATAGATCCTAGTCGATCGCCACATCAAGCCTATGACAATAGAATCTTCCATTGGTCTATGCGTGTATGCTGCTGTTATCTGGAGCGTGCCAAAAGCTATTGTACATTTGGCTGTGTTTTGAAGAAAAAAAATAAAGCTTTTGGAAAGCAGCTCGTTGGAGCCGAGTTAACACGACAAACAAACGCTCAGCTAAACAATTTGCGAGTTACTGATGTCAAGCTATTTTCAATAATTGTGCCAAGCGTGGAGCCACGGGGGTTCGTAACCTCCACAAAAGGGATATTATGTCAATACATCAATAACCTTTTTGCGATAAAGACTATTTCGGGTAAACGTGTAGATTTACCACTTGATTGCGATAGTACATCTGGTTAATACCAAGCGGGGTTCCGACGTGCGTGGGCGTCACCTTATCAACTTTTTATCAAGGCACGTCATCTCTTAATCGCCGAGTGTGTGCTAAAATGTCACCTACATCATGGCGGCATAACGATATTCATGACTACCCACAGTAATGGTATAGAGGGTACTGAGAATTCGCAGCGTGTGCGTAATATAATCATGTACTTATACAAAACATAATACTTGGTGCATCACATTAAATCCAACTTTACTAACCCTCGTACATATCGGCTTTCATTAAATGAACTACTAGATTAGTTAGACGAGGAATATTTGCTGTTTTCACATTGACAATGGGCACTAAGTACATTATGTATGCGAGAGTCAAAATAACACATATCTATCTACTTAAACTGTGATGTAGTAGGTACGACGAAACAAAAGGAATAACTTTACCTTGGCTCTCATAGAGCAAGGTTTACCTACCATACGAAATTTGTGCCCAATCATAAAAAGACTACACAAGTTATGAAGAACACTAGTCTACATATTACATACATAACTATACATACATACTCGTAACTCCTTTAAAATATTGTTTGATTTAGGGTAGAACAAAGCATGATTTATGTACCGCTGAACGAAAACTCTTTGCAAAGCTAAAGACTTCCTTGGCTGTTTTGAAATATTCTTTACACTCTACCTATACAATACAGCCCCTCAAGCTTCGCCTTTGTAAATGCTAGATCTAGGTACAGTATTAGGGAAGACATGTACAGTTTGATGTGCTGTCCGCTCATACCAAAACCAAACTAACAGTATCTACGAGTAGACCGTGTGTCAATTCTCGGAACAGCAGTAAAAGGTATCATTGGAATAAGTAAATCATTCAAAAGGAATAAAGCATTCAACCTATCTCCCCTGATTATATTACGCACTAGCCATACGATCTGATGGGTTGACTGAATATTGAACGTATGAAATTGATAATAACGAGACCATTAAAATGACACATAGGCAGTTACATAAGCTGAGTTCACTGTCTGGGATCCTTGAACCCGCCGGCAAAGACGGCCCAATGGCGCCCACGATAGCCTACAATAAATACATCTCATAATATTTCACCATGCCGCGCCATTCTTTTTATCGCCTGGCATGCTACCAAAGGAGCTTTATTCACCGAGGAATGGGGTCGCAATCAATGCTAGCCAAAGAAGATTAAAGAAGGTACAAAATGGAAGCAAGTCCAACGGTTTCCATATTTAAAATATATATTTTTTTCATGCTTGCCACGGTAATATGGGTTTTGCGTTAAGGATGAAGCTTGTAAATTAACTATAGCATTGGAATTCATAAAGATTATTTAGGTAGATAACATCATACACAAAAAAATCCGTGTCAAGGTGACGAACAAGATAAGATTTGCATTAACAGGCAGACCAGTCAAGGTAGCACTTTGGCAGCAAAGCACCTTTTATTTTATTAGGTGATACCTAAGCAAACACTGTTTGCGGATAACACACATACAGTAGCGAACGTAAATATACATAGGCTTAGGCTTATTTTTGCTCTTTGCGTATTTTGACGAATGTTTTCTTCCGTAAATATGGAATCGCCTAGTTAGGTACCTACTTACTCATACAAACTTATAATCCACATTCACCTCATTGAAAAATGTACGTCAATATCATCAAGGTCGAGATGACGTTGACGACACTCTTAAAGATAAGATTGTTTTACAGATTGCAAAAAAAAAACAGTTCTCAAATAATTCACCATATCCCTTCCTGTGAGAAAGAACTTGAAACTTTATTCGGGTTATGCACGATTAGTATACATTTAATTAGCTGCCTATAATTTGGGGAATGATAGTAACCATAATTATGATCAACTTTCCCCAAGAAACATGTGGTCGCAAACAAAAAAAAATAGCATCTTCCATAGTAACTTGTAATCAGCTGATCGAGTCAATGCTCTGAGGGACGATTATTTTTTTCATTTGTGACCATATATTTCTTGGGGACAGTTGTTCATATTGACGGGTACTATCATTCGCCAGAATATGGTCAGCTAACTGAATGTCCCCCTATATATCAAACTTTACATCCGATTTGCCCTTGGCATTTGTCCTACACGTGCATCGCATTGAGTAAGACCACAGAAGGTCACAAGCTGCTTTGTTTACTCCTGAAACTGAAACTGCACTGGTAATTCGTCATTTAAAACCTCTCTCGAAGCGCGCTCCCGGCCGCCTACACAAACTGTAAAGGTTGATAGGGATTTACCAATATTACCAGTTTGAACACAAAATATGTTGTGAATACGGAACGATTTTGTAAAAATACGATTTTACCTGTCATTTATAACATTGTATGTAGGTATAATATGTACCCATATTTTAGGGGTCCATAGATAAACAAGCAACCCTTATAGTTTCGTCATATCTGTCTGTCCGTCTGTCCGTATGTCACAGCAACTTTATTCCGAAATAATTAAGACTGCATAGTTGAAACTTGGTATGTAGATGTATTCTGTAAACCGCCTTACGATTATTATACAAAAATTGAAAAAAATAAAAATTAAGGGAGCCCTTGGATATATATGAAACTGACACCAAAATATATTTTTTTCATCAAATCTATATGTGTGGGGTGTCAGATATGTCTTTAAAAATGACGTTGGAATCGCATGAGGTTTCTGAAATCATTTTTCCTGTGGAACTGTAAATAGAATTTGAAAACTGACCGATAGACTGCCTCCAATTCACAGAGTTTCGTTTATCTGAGCTCCAACTACACCAGCGCTATCTGCAATCAGCTTTTCAGATTAGGTGCCATTAACATGATCTGTCAATACTAGACAATCTGGACGTGAAAATAAAGGCGGCTATACATTGCTGCTGCATTGACATTTAATAGTACATTCCCGCCGCGGTCTATAACTGGCACTGTTGGTAGCCGAAAGCGCAGCTCCAGGCCTACAAGCCGCGGTCAGCATTGCAGCCTTTGATGGAAAAGCTGGAATAGAGGCCGAGACCGAGCTTTTACAGCGCGAGCTTGAAGGCCGAGAGCGAAACTAAGCTAAGCTCGAGGCCATCATAATATAAAACTTACATATCTAAATGGTTACAAAAGCTCTGTTATAAAGAAACCGAATGTCTTCTAACTACATTGTTACAATAGCTGCTCTTACATTCCTTTAAACACACCCCATTTGTCACACACTTACGCAACCTGCCTTTTACTTTCATTAGTTTAATGCAGATTCATACATAACACACTCAGAAACTCACCCTGCTTCTGTTCTGTTATAATATGATATAGGTTCATGTCATCATCATCAGGAAAAGCAGGTACACTATCGACATTCTTGATGTGCTCACTCATTGAATTAAAAAAATACACCTATTTTTATGTATTTTATCTACACACGTATCATAAACCCTCTTTACTGCGTTCAAAAACCGCACGTTACGATCAGCATTATGTTAAACTACTTGGTAAAAACTCGTTTCGTATCTGGAAAACTACACATAATGGTCATTATGTGTAGCTTTTCTACATATAATGACATTCAAATTTCGAACGCCGACGCCCACACGCGTGCCGTCCCTAGTTTGTCTGTGAAGTTGGTACTGACATTCAAATTTCGAACGCCGACGCCCGTCTGCGTGAAGTTGGTACTAAAGAACAAGCTAAACAATTGCATAACCACAATGCCGGTCAAACATGCGGTTCCTGAACACATCAAAGAGAGCTTATGATATGTATGTAGATAAACTAGTGTATGTAACTGTACATAATTAGGCATTAAAACTCTCGAGTGATATTATTATGAAACTCGCCCTCGAGTTTTAATGCCCTCCGTTATGCAGCAGTCACATAAACTACTATTACAAATTTGTTTTTTCCCTGTAATACCACATACAATCTGCTGGGAAATTTGTTGCCTAGCTACCATAATAAAACATGTAAACTGTCAAAGAGGCACCCCGACAACCGAGATACAATGTTCTTCACTGGTTCGGCAGTCGCTGTTCCCCTCTGTTTTATGCTAACAGATATGCTTCTAACTGTATATCATGTATATGTTTAGTTTTGTAAGTAGAACCCGTGTACATCATCTATGCAATGCAATAAACAATTTCATTTCATTTCATCATTGCAGTAATTGCGGACCAAGGCTTGTATGGTGATTTACTCAAAAAATGCGAGTAGTTTAAATTTAATTATCACCAAAATTAATGGAACACAATATGGAAAATTGTAAAAAAAAACACCGCGCTGCACTTTTGTTTTTTTCTAGGCTGCCTGTACTAACACAGTAGCACAGTACTAATCTTTTTGCACCTGACTTTTGAAATAAAACTCGACGATAATGGATTTTCAAAGGAAATCGCTGGTGGTGAAAACTCACCAGCAATTAATTTCCTTACAACTTTGCCAGCAAAGGGTGGCGCTGGGGCTGGCACCTATTCAAATAGCGCGGCAAGGTCGACTTTTCTCAAAGAAGGTTATCAAAATAATTAGCACCACTACAAGCATTTTTGAGTATAAAATTAATTAATCACACTTCAAATAATAAAGTTTTTGTGAAAATTTCTTCCTCAAATGATTCCTACGTACGTGGAATTTACGCGCATTTTCATGAATTGAAATGCTAAGGTTGGTTCTTTATATTATATATACATATAGCTTAGCCAATTAAGGGACTCATAGTATATATGTTATAATACAATTTGGAGAACGATTTTTAGTCAGATAAAAAGTAGTTATGTAAGAAAATAGATAATTTTTCGCCGGGTACTGTAATCAAACTTTTTCATAGGATCTGTATTAAAGATTGCTCTTCCTTAGATATTTTAAAACGGGAAATATTAAACTTCACATCAATAATACTGATTTTCACAGCAAATACTACCTTTTAAAACATTGGTCCAGGTTATCATTGTCGTTTTCTCAAATTTTGTCCATTGACACCCTATACAAACCACGACATTGGAGACGAAAATATTCTTTATTTTATCTGCGACTATTGCGGTGTCTGTTTACTGAATAAGGGACAAAGGAGATGGAAAACAGTCTCTAAAGGGGTATAATTCGATAGGTTCTTAGATGGTTCAATTCAAATTACCAAAGTATTATGGCAGCCTAAATTGAAGTCTCTGACACTGCCGTAATTGCTAGCCTCAAAGAGAACCAACTATAAGTCGACATGAACGTAAAGTTTATTATATTGGTAGATATATTTATATGTTAAGTGAAATATTATTAATTGAAAATTATTAATAATTATCGGTTATTATCAACTATTTTCAAGATTGATGGGGAAAGTGATAAATTATTTACTGATTATTATTAAGAATATCACCTTGCTGATGATAAGTGTAATTAATTTTAAAAAAATGTTCATTTTACTCCTTTTCCGAGCAATAGAAGCAGGCGGGGTCGCGGGAGGGTTCCCTGATGGATTGCATAATATGAAATGTAAAAATATTGTTTGGCGTACCTGAATCTTTTGACTGAAAAATTTAATGTTTTTTTTTAATTAGCATACGCTCCGCTCCGGTTTTGCTTCTTCTAAGTTCGAACCTAACCTATAACCCAATTGAAATTCAGCCCCAATACCTACTCTAGCCAAATTTCTTCTTGGATTTATTACTTTAATCAAAGGCAGTAAGGAATTATTAATAATAATCAGAAAAAGTTATAAATTTCACAGTATTTATCACATTGATCAAATCGTGCAGTAATTATTAATAATTATCGAGAATAATAATGTTCACACTAATCACTTTGATAGTAACATATATATATGCAGTGTGAATATTCATAAAGTGCACATAACGATCTGGGTTGAAGAACATTGTAATTCATCGACAAAAAATATTAAAAAATAAAAATCTCATACCTCCCATTTTTATAGCCATTTAAATATTGAAATGCGCTATCTGGGTACCAACTGCAAAATAAAATATAACTTCGGAATGGAAGGGTTTTTTGTCTTGAAATGTTTCATGATGATGTAGCCACTCTGGCGCCAAAACGTTTACAAAAGGTAACGCCAAGAAACTCGACTCTCCGCCGCCAACGTTTACGAAAGGTAACATCGCTATCAAGTTTCCTGCGTTCCTTTTTTTTATAATGTGTAAAAAAATTGTTCTACTACTCGATACTAGATGGTTCTGATTACTTCTGATTGAAATTCCATTTGCAATTGTGTGGAATAGTCATGTGGTATCCAAATATCATCCTGCCGAAAAAAATAACAAAGTTGACAGACGAACAAAAGCGCCGTTTGAGCTGTAAAGGCTTGGAATTTTTGCCGAAATCCCTGCTTTTATTACTTTAATTGTGGGGTTATTACATCAAACATATTGTGGCGATATTTTCTATAGAATTTCAGAAATTGTCTGGTAACAATAAACTGGTCTTAACTTGCCTGCCATTTAGAAGTGAGAATTTAATACACTTGGTTTCACCAGCGTTTAGTAATAAATTATCAACTGTGAACCAATTTAAGATTAAAGACTTCATTAACATCATCATAATCTTCTTTTTGTCTTTGAATTTTGAAGACTAGTGAAGTATCATCAGCAAACAATACCATGTCAGTCAATGTCTCCATCATGAAAGGCAGATCATAAATATATACCAGGAATGAGAAAGGGCCTAATATGGAACCTTGTGGAATGCCAATTTTTACACCAGATCCATCAGATTTAACGCCGTTGACTTCTGCCTTTTGAATTCTATTGCTTAAGTATGTATGTATTTCTGATGATCTTATTAGATCCAACGCTGTATTTATAACTCCGTAATGATGTAATGTCATGATCAACACAATCAAATGCCTTCGACAGATCGCAAAAAATTCCGATAGCATCTTGTGCGGCCTCCCAGGCAGAATAAATATGAAATATAAGGGTAATACCTGCATCTTAGTCGATTTACCTTTAGTTAAACCGTATTGTTTTGCGTGGAGTTGTTTTGTACGGTTGAAGGGTGAGAGCATTCGATTGAGCATAATCTTTTCAAATATTTTACTTAGAGCTGGAAGAACAGATATTGGTCTGAAATTTGAAAGATCGCCCTTGTCTCCCGACTTGAACAGAGATATCAGTTTACTGCGTTTCATGAGGTCTGGGAAATCTCCGTCGTCAACACATTTATTGAATATATAAGCTAAGTGTGGGGCTATAACTAGAATTACAGAACCAATGACTTTGATTGATATACCCCACAGGTCTTCAGTATTTTTTAAGGTAAGTAATCTAAACGTTTTGACAATGTCCAAGATATCCAAGAACCACGAATTATAATCGACGTGTCCGTGGAAGAAGCAATATTAAGGAGTTTATATGCGGATCCAGGCATCAGCACAAGACGTTTGGCTGCACAACATGGCGTCTCTCAGAGAACTATCTGGCGAATTTTGAGGAAGGAGGGTCTTCATCCGTAACACTATCAACGAGTGCAACATCTCCATGAAGATATGGACAACGTCATGTCGGCATGGGTCCAAAGGAGGAGGAAGTGGCCGACCCCAAATTTTTCAAAAAAAAAATTGTGGATTGGACGAGGCAACATTTAACAGACTGGCATCACAACTCCTCATTCCAAGTGAGGTTATGTTACGTATGGATAGGGCTCATAGACAACATGCTTAGTCCTGTAATATTACCAAGAGCTTTGTGGGGTCAAATTTTTCTGGCGCATTTTCAGGACGAGCTACCTATTTTGTTGGAAGAGGTACCTACCGATCAATGTTGTTTCTGTCCTGTGAAAAGGCCAGAAATGTAATTAATATCTTGTTTAATCAATGTTTTGGATCACCATTACAGACCATATTTCGCCACATTTCCGTTCAATGGGCGTGAAAAGGTATAAGATCTAGGAATATTGTTCTCCAAAGCTATGTATAAGGAATGGAAAAAATCGATGGAATGGTAACAATTAGAAAGAAGTTTTCTCAGAAAACCAAGTGTTCAGATTAACTTTATTTTTCGCTTCTATCATAAAACTGTCGTCCGTCATTTTCTGGCCCAAAAATGGAACCATAATGATCGTTCTAATCATTTGATTATATCATATTTAATCATTTGATTAATTATGATGACGGCTTCTCAATTACATCTTGTCCGTATATTATATTGTATTCTGTGTTCACGCGCATCTGGCGAGCGTTTGTCGCACGCTCTTTATCACATCACAACACAAGTTATCGTAGAAATACCAAAAAAACCCTAGGTTATGGCTCTTAGGAATCTTTGAAGTATATTTGATATGTAATATGTATTGTAAAGTTAGCAATAAATTGCAGAATCTATATTTTGTATTATTACTAGATGTGATGCTAGAAGGTACCTTTGAATGTGTCAAACAATGATTGGAGCGATGCACTTGAGCTCTTGAAAACATTAAAAAAAACACAAATTACTCGTATATATTATTAATTTTTAGGGTTCCGTACCGGAAGGGTGCCAAACGGGACCTTATTACTAAGCCTCCGTCCGTCTGTCACCGGGCTCTACCATATCAACCGAAATAGGTAGAGAACTGAACAACAAATAATGAAACATACCGGTTTATAACAATTAAAAGAAAAACCCATACAATAAATTATTGTTATGGACATTTTCTTAGCTATTTTGTTTTATTTGTTTATCGGTGAAAATTGGACTCTGCCGATATTATCGTAAAAGATCTATTAATAGCAGGTATTGAGTTTGGTGCTTATTTATTTGTCTTTATACAATTGATAATTGCTCATTCGAATTATAATAAATAATATTAAGTTTCTTATCATATTTGACTTTATATCTTTAAATATGTTACTCAATTTCTATCCACTTCCGGTTCCAATGAGCAAAGTTACGTAGTTCAATATTTACGTACTACTTACACAAAACTCTTTTTCAACCATTCGATGTACGACCTTGATGTACCTAGTACGTAAAATTTTATTATCAAAAATTAAAAAGGTATACTCGTGCAAAAGACTGTCATTTTACGTTTTTCCGTGTACAATAGTACGGAACCCTTCGTGTACGGGTCCGACGTCCTACTCGCACTTGACCGGATATATGCTTTTTACTTCTGCTCCGTACATGCACATACATTGTATCTAGCATCACACTAGAAAAGAGTCGTGGGATGGTTCCCACTCGTCGCTGTTTCTGGTGATCACACACATATAAACATCCAAGACCTGGGGTTATTTTTTTCTTTACCCCCAGCCGGGGATCGACCCCGGGACCTCTCGCATGGTAGGCAGAGCCACAACCGCTGCGCCACGGAGGTCGTCTATCTTCATTCTTGTCCTTGATTTTGTCTTTCAATTTACTTTAGTTTGTATGAATAATATGTATACCGTTTCTAGCGCTTGAGCAAGCTGATCAATATGGCCACTGGCACTAGCAATTAGCTACTGAAGCAAATAACTGAACTAACAGAATAAACACGTCCAGCGATTTCTCGCGGCATAGAACACTGCATGGTTAATCAGCATAATGAGTTGGGAGAGTGACCAGCCTAATCAGACTCCCATGCCCCCTACACCTTTGAATAAAATACATTGATGAAGGGAACCCAGCAATGACTACACAGGTCTGGGTAGACTGGGCACGTGTAGATATAGTTGAAGTAAGTAATTATCAGGCGCCTCCTCATGGCGCCTCTCTCGGTTCAATAGCCGAAGCTTCTATTGGATTGCAATAACGCTATGTGAAGACGAATAAAAACAGTTTTTTTTATTAGCGTAATAGCAGTTACGCGGAGCAACCTTTGTTTACGCAAATTGGAAAATTGTTACTGCGTCAATGTACATGCTGACGTAATGCACGCTATACTTGACCTTATACCTGTATATTATGCTAGTAATAGTAATTATCTTAATAAGCGACTTCTTCAAGAAATCCCGATAAGCCATATTGAACAGATAAATCATAAATGTTGTATGTACAATGAAAGATGAACCGTCACATAGAGCTTATTGGGACTTATTGCAACAAGCAAGTCTGGTGTTAAAGTTCCCGTCAGGTAAAAATAACGCTGGATTCCATACAAAATATATTGAACCCAGCATTCTTTTTACGTGACGGGAACTGTACTTCACAGTTAGAAGTCAAATCGGAAAAACCTAGTGGTTTATTATACAGTGATTTAAAATTAAAATTAAAATTAAATTGCAATATGAGAAAATTGCAAGTATAAATGACAAAAATATAGATTTTATTTGTGCTATAAAAATAACTAATGGACCTTCTGTTTTACTGGCACGTGAGGTACCGTTAGAAGGCGCGGCAGTGGTAGAGGGGAGGTCGCAGACCTCCCAAGGACCTTAGACAGACGAGCTGGTGTCATAGACCCTGAATTGTCACGGCAATGTCCTGTCATGCCGCATGTGACTAAACAAACTTGCCTTAAATTTTATAATGTAGTGTATTAGACATATTTGATTTCGCCCGGTGCGGAATCTCAGATGAAGAAGCGTGTTTTATGAAAGGTATGAAATATTGGCTATCCTTAATTATGTAGTTAACTGCATGAATACACAGCGATGACTTTAGGAAGATATTGAGGTATGTGTTGTATTAAAGTAGATTTAAATGAAATGTTTAATACATACCTAAATCACGCCCGGTAATCTTCATATAAAAGTGCGCGCACCATCGCTCGCACACAGCCATATTCCGTTCCGCGTGCATACAAGCCCTGCCACACGCACACTTTGCGGAGCTTTGGGGTACATTACGTGCGCGAAGCGACACAGAGTCTGCTATTTATTGCTACAATTTCACTGACATTATTCCGCTATATCACATGAGAAATAATCTCACTCAAAATGAGGTAACCATTTTATTGCGCCAGAAGGAAGGTAATGGATTTGTAGAGATCGTGTAAGTGACATAGGCTATATAATTTTAGTGAAAAATTAATAGATTTTAGGTCGCAAACACGCTACTCACGCTGAAAAGATGCACACTTGGCTGGCCACCGGCTTATATTTGCCAAAATAAAACCTAATTAGTTTTCTTTACTAAACAAAACAAATGGATACATTCGCAGGTTTGCTTACTTTATTCATCCTTATGGAAAAAATGAGAAAGCCTCTTCGTTCGCGGATGAAACATCGAGTGAGCGAGTGCAAATCACGGAAGGGGAAGGGCTAGGGGTGGATGTGGGGGGCTGCGGGGATCTCTTTGTTTGATTGTTTTGTTTTGTTTAGTCCGTCATGGCATTTCGATATACACATGTGGAATGAATATTGTGTCAATACAGCGTGTCGGTGTACTTTGAGCGTTTCTTGGTACGAGTTTCTTTTACTTTCATACAAACACAGTCCATAGATACAGTACCTACATTAAAGATAAAGATAAAGGTAAAGATTTTTATTTGCTAAGATAAGGGTAGGCAGTCGATGGTCAGTTATATTTACATTATGAACACCTTATCTGCTATTAATTTTAGCATGCAAATATTAAATAGTCCACATTACACTGAAAAAAATAAATCTTACTGTTAGTATTGCTCTAATTTACAAAATTATTTTATATATAAGTTTTATATTTAATAAATTCATCTACTGAATAAAAACATTTCTTTAGAAGCCATTTAAACAGTTCAGATTTAAACTTATTAATTGAATATTCTTTTATCTCTTCGGGTATTTTGTTAAATATTTTAACGCACATAGCAGGACAATTCTTAAGATACAGTAATGTACGTGGCGTATGATTATATATTAACCTATTCGGGTTTCTCGTATTTCTTGAATATCGTTTTTGGGCTCTTTTAAATAATTTTGAATTAAGTTTTACAAATTTTCCTATTTACAGTATATACAAACATGGTAATGGCAATATATTTAAAATAGTGAACATTGGTTTGCATGATTCATTGATTCATTAGGAGTGCATTCAACTCGCAAGCGAATATTAGGTACAAGTAGGTACAATATGTCGGAAATTATCTAGGCATTTGAACAATTGCGCGTCCTGCGCTCTGGTCCCGTTTCATACTAGCCGAGCCAAGTTGCTGTGGCTCTGAGCAAGCGGGGCCTCTCTTTCACTCATAGGGTAAGGGTGGGGTGATGGATAATTTGATTGAACTCGCGGGCCGCGGCACGCCGCACCACAGAGTTGTGAATTTGTCAGAAATTAATTGTCTCAAATATTTTCTACAATTTGGGCAAATATTTGTTTTTTCTATCTCATTTTTTTATTGTTAAAAAATAAGTTGGGGCGTATAAGGTTAAGCGTTTATTCAATGATACGTTGTATATTTCAGATACATTTTAACGAGAAAGCCACGCCGCAATGGACAATGCACAGACTGGCCCGGCTCGCAGCGCTAAGCGACAATCCTAACCGTTAGAGCAAGAGTAGGCAGATATCATTCGAACGGGGGGCATTGTTTACTTACTTATTTTATTTATACTGCCTAAACGATCAAAGTGTCGTGGAATTACTCTGAAACAATGTACGTATGTAGCTTCAAATGATAATACACTTACAATAAATGCATAAAACTCACAAAAGAATAGCAATTTGTAATTTGCATGCTATTCCGACAGGAAATGACAGAAATAGACTTTGTGCAAATAAGACAGAAATAAAACTTTTCACTGACGGAAGTTATCTCAAACAGGTAAATACGGGTCTTTCGACCTTTCGCAACCCACAATAACGAGTCTTTCTCGTAACTTTTTACATTATTCATACATTTGTTTGTCAACGTAAATCGAAATGCTACATGGAAGAATATTATTCTGTTACACGTAACATTTTTTTTAAATCAATTGTCTGCTTTTTTATGTCATTCTTAGGAAATGCAGTTAACACAGTACAAATCATCAGCTTGTTAGTACTTAGAGTAGCACTTTCCAAGCAATCAGAAGGTCTGTGTCGAGTTTCTTCTTCATAAGCATCAAGCGAGGAGCCAAGCCGTCGACAATGACCGTGTTGTTAGTTTTAATTGAGGCAGAGACAGGCCAAGTTGTCAGCCAGTTGCTCATTAACAGCAACAACTGCTTCTTGTGTCGCCTTGGTGCGAGCCGACTTTGGAACTAATCGGCTTTCCTTGTGGAAGAATGCCTACCCAAACTTCCTCCCTATGTAAATACCACTGCCTTCATAAGTGGCTTTTATATATTCCAATATGTTAAGCGGCTTATGACGATGACGTATGTGCTCGAGGCAATCGGCGCCACGGGCGGAATTTCGCCGAAACACACAACTCGCGCATCAAAGCAATTGTGTCCTTATGAGTTGTTGTGTAAAACATTAAAATATTTCGTTATGTCACGGTTGACTATTGTGCCAGTTGAAATCACTGAAAATAACATTTCTAAAGGCGTGTAGTCGACATTGAAAATAGAAAAAAGTTGCGTGGGCGTACGAGCCAGTTGAAGGGAAATCTTTTCAATTGTTTGGTAGCATTTCATAAGGGAAAAGAACAAGTGATTTATGTGTGTTGCGCTCTTTTGTTGGGGGCACAGGGCATTCAATACCGAGAATACTTCGCGATTCTTCTGAAATAATATATCTGCAGCGTGTGGTGGTTTTCTTTTTATCAAAACACCTAGGTATGTACCTATAGGTAAGTAGATACTGTAGATTTTCTGATTGCGAATACCGCGGCGCGTTTCCAACCCGCGGTGGAAGAGCGGTCTGACGTGTAATTCAAGATTGTTTTGTGCCACGTAACGTACAGAGCTCGTGGGAATTCCTTTAGAGAATACAAGCGAGGACAGCATCGTTTAATATAAGGTCTGTTCCGACTGTCGGCCCTTCCATGTGGGTACACATGACTGCACACCCATAGGTGAGAGAGGACCCTGCTTTACAGATACGCAATAAAACCTTAATAGGTTTAATCCAAATCCTTTAGAAGTGGCCGTCTGCCGCGGGATTTCGTCAACATTACAATTTATGTATTTTTAAACAGAAACGGACGGTGGGGCCTTGGAAATGTCACGAATACCAATTAACTGGGAGGATTAGCAGAAATGAAAGGCATTAGAAGAAGATTAATCTTGTCTGATCGGCGATTAAAACTATTTCAACTTCTCTAGAAAGGCTTAGCAGAGAAACAAATAATAGGTACCAACTTTGCCGACAAGGCTTAAGATATTTTCTAAACAAAAGCTGTATTATCAATATCTAATAAATTAATTACAAAGAACCGCTGTTCAAAGAATTTCAATAAAACAATTCAATATGTGATCGTTCGTTTGATGACGTTTACCTTTCAAAGGGGTCTATTTGCGGGTTCGGAGGTTTGTTTGGTCAGCATGAGAGCAGAAATCAAACAGTTTTCGGTTCAGCCGTGCGGGAGATAATTGTCTCTAAATGAAATCTTATCCGGTCAGTAGTTCCATTTTAGACGACCTCTGCGGCGCAGTGGTTGTGGCTCTGTCTACCATGCGAAAGGTCCCGGATTCGATCCCAGGCTAGGGGTAATGAAAAAAAAACTCAAATCTTGGATGTTTATATGCGTGTGAAGTCGCTGTTTCTGGTACATAGGACATTGTGTTTATGTTATGTTTAGTGAAGCTTAAAATAACGTTCAGATACATTTAGTATGTATCTGTCATTTTTATTTTTTTATGTTTGAGCATACCTTTATACAATAGTTATATGTGAAAGTTGACTATTCCATCCGTTTAAATTCAAGATATATTTGACCTTTAGTTTCAATCGGCTTGGGCGTATTAGATCGTTCAGTGAATGCGTGGGAGTATCTACATGTCGTAATGTCGGAACAAATGCGCTATGGATGGCCCAGTCTCCTTTTAGGTAGGCGAGCTTTGCGCTTTATATCTAAGCTACATATGCACAGACAATGATACGCTGAAAACGCAGCTAATTTCAAAAATATTATTTTCTAATCTATAACTTCAGTTCAAGGAGAAATTATAAAAAAGCGAGCTGATTGCCAAACTCATGTACTGGTAAGGTATTATAGGAAAAAAATAATTTGTAATTATTAATTATCCTATTTAAAAAGGTACACCACAAAAATACTCAGAACACAAATAGTAATACAGCCTACGAATCGAAATAAGAAAATGCACGCGTCTTTTTCTCTGAAAATATACGAAACCGACGCGTACAGAACGTACGTTTCCCATGGGAGCATGGAAACGGCCGACGATGTATGCTCACATCAAAATGAAAATCAGTTACATCTACTCCCCCCCCCCCCATTTGTGAGGTCAACCCACTAGCTCCTCGACTATGGTGGATATGAAAAATGGTTTTGTAATCCTAAAACTTGTCATCGTAGTACGGTATTTGTAGCGGCGTCGTCTGAAAAATGCTCCTGGGTTAGACGTTAGGACGATGCTCCCGACTGTCCGCACGGCGACATAGTACCGAGGCCGAAGGAAGCCTTTAGATGCGACGCCTGAAAGCATTTGTTTGTACACGCGGTCGATATAAGCCGGAAAAAGTTTCAGTTGCATTTTACCTACGCGTAGTTTTAGACTCTAGGGAAGTACACTGACGTGGTTCGAAAACAAGGAACCGTATGCGATATGAAGAACATGGAAATACTTTAAATAGCAGCGGCGTCTGATGTTTATTTAGACGCGTGTCATAATACCCGCAATACTTCCTTGTTTGTATACATTACCCGGTACTTGTAATAATAACGCTGAAGTTTAGAAACAACTTTTGAAATAGCCGGTTGTAGGAAGTGCGATCTACGAGATTCGTCAAGGATAGGGCGGGCGGATGGCGGGCGGCTTGGCTACCATATGTTCACACCATGCGGTCGGCGATCGATACGCTGTCCACTAGCTTGCACTTACCGTAGTCACCTTGAAGTTGAGCTTCCTCTGCAGCGTAGTCTCGAGGTGCAGCGCCATTTGAAGCCCGCGAGCGTGAAGTTACTACAAAAACACTACAAACACTGTACAAAGCCGGTATAAAGTTGTATTCGCGTAACGTGCGTAATAGCGTGTCAGCGTGGAGTTCGCGTGTTCACGCAGCCATTTTAGCCGCCTGTCAAAATGTTCTTGTTATCGCCGCGTGGCGCTAGGGTCGGGATCATTACGTCTGCGCGGAAATAGGCGCAAGGGCGTCAGCGGGGGCGGTAGGGCGGGCTGGGACGACACAACTTTGACCCGCGGTGTGCACTACACTGCACTTGATTTGTAGATAAACTTGTAACTGAATCAATTATAGCGCTGCGAATATACTGGAAACTTATTAGATCTGTGCTTGTCTGCGGTTGGTTACAACTGCTTGACAATTTAATTTGCGTTTAAAATGTATCTAGGTTGAAATTGGTCCCTAGTCTTACTTTACTAATCACAATAAACGTTTTAAGGGTTTGTTAGTTTAAATATGGTAGATACTTAACATGGTATCTTAATCCAGCGTTGGGCATCATTTAGGCATGTTTGAGTGGGTTTTTTTTTCACAAGAGGTAGCCTGTTAGAGGGTATTCTCTACAGACTATTGAATTCGTCACCCCCAGTGTCGCCGATTGCCTCGCAACAATGAAATTAACTCGTACACACGATTAAAGGAGGCGACAGTATAATTTGACTACGGCACGATATTTTACGCGGCAGACATCAAACACGAATTACTGTGTCGTTATTTTGCGACCCGTTGAGCTGATCCCGTAACAATTTCTACTCACTCTCAACTCAGAGTTTCGCGAAAATAAACTTTATGGTTGTCTTCGCGCAGCATAAATTCTCCTTTACGATCCGGTATTGAAAAGAAAATGCTGAATATGTACAACACTGTATCAGAGCACAGCCATTAATGATATGTTATTATGTGTACAGACAGTCATGGATAGTACTAGTTACTCCAACATCGTAGTCCTGATATGACGATGACTCACGAAATAAGCACTGAACAAAAGTAAGAAGAGATGATCAAGATTAACACTATTACTATGAACCTTACGCTTTTGGTTATACACCACATTAGTCATTGTAAGTGTGCGTGCCTCGCAGCTTTCAGAAATTATTCTGGAAGCTCGTTTTATTAATTGACGTTATTTTATTATAGAGGAATAATAAATGAGCGAATAAAAATTAAAGCGAATGACCATGAATTTATTAATTGACGTTATTTTATTATAGAGGAATAATAAATGAGCGAATAAAAATTAAAGCGAATGACCATGAACAGCGGAATGACCAGAAATGAGGAGAAAATTAACAAAATTACTGAATTACACGACAAAAAAATTGAATTACGCGACAAACTGAATTGTTTAGCCAAAGCTTATTGGCTAATTAAAGACTAACTGGGCGAGGGTAGGTGTGAGTTTGAACATGTAAAACCACAAAATCAACGCTCGCTTTGCATTTAATGTTACTTGAATTAAGTTTTTCAGGTGATTTTTTCAGATTTCTAGTAGTAGTAATTAGGTAATTTTGTCTGGCATATTCAGTATTTTGTTAATAAAAAATTGATTTACTTCCCTATTTGATCTCCCTCATTAATAAAGTTGATACAGCGTACTCTGTGTTTCACATGGCATCACTGAATCAATTTCCTAGCACGTCGACCGCATTATATGCAGAACAGAAAGTTGCAGCGCATCGCCTCTCATTCAGAGGAAGCCTCTGAACGCAAAACTGCGTTCCAATCGTTACGTCCATTGTTTATTGTTTATGCAGGGTTTTAATTAACAGAGCGGGTTTAAGCTGCGGGGAACAATTCCATCGACGTGAACAGAGTTTCTCGTTGGATTGGCGTCTCGATACCAACTGCGGTATCTTTTTTAATAAGGTTTATACCTCGCGCCACGAAATCAGAGCGCTGGGCGACGTTGGCGATAATTATAAGTATAGGTATTGTAAAGTGACTACTGCGCATTCAAGGCCACCGCTCATAACTCTTGGCGCGAGGTATACCCAAATACGTGAAAAATAATGGAGACCATAATGTCCCAACCCATATGCGGTGTAACAAACATAAAGATCGTGTCGAATATTAGCAAAATTATCGATGATTTTTGTGATGCTATTTTCGAAAGATGTTTATGGCCAATTTATCAATGTATGAACTGAAACTGAAAAGAACACGTTTTTCAGTGTGTTACAAATTTCCTATTACAAATAAATATACATATTAGATGACAATAATACAAGAAACGAACTAGGCTCAATAAGGCTTGTGTTTTGGGTACTAGACGACGATATATTTAAAGGAGATAAATAGAAAACATCCAGGACCAAGAAACAAATATTGATGCTCATCACACAAATATTTGCCCTTACCGGGATTCGAACCCGGTACCGTCAGCTTCGTTTTCTGACAGTTGATTATAAAAAAAAACTAAATAGGTCGCTAGAGGGCTTGAGAGAATTCGCGGATTAACCCTGCGGTCCTAAATGAGGACTTTATACAATTCGGACCAAAGTACATATATGAAATGTCAGACTCAGGTCACAGACAACAATAATATTACTCAGTCTGTCTCTTACATATTTGTTACTCTGTGGTAGATCCGCCTTTTCAATGACGCAATCTGGCAAGCTGCTTTGATAACTGAGCTGTCAGGAACCCCCTAATTATATTGGTTATTCGAATGGTTTGGTGGTGACCAACAATTAGAATGATCAGTGAAAATGCATCTTCTGATTTCTATCTTTATCAAATCACTATGAACAACTTCTGTAACTTGACATCCGACTTCTGTAACTTGATCTATGAGTAGGTATCTCTGTATCCCAGTGATTGCAGTTTCCTGAATTCGACGAGCTACGAGTAACTTCAACATATCATGCCAGTCAAGCTCGATGCTGCCTTGCATATATCTTAAACCAATTTCAAAATACGTAAGTTTGACCGCATACGGCATAGTTGCCACCAACATTTCCACGACACCAGAACTTCACATATAATAATGTTCTTACTCAAACGGAAACTATTCTCTGCCAAGTACTGAGAATGCGACGTTCGGTGCATGCACGGTGCAAGGGAGGAAAGGAACGAACGAGTCATTTCTAGCTCATAATCTGACAGAACCCTAAGCTCCTGAGTCGCTTAGTTAGCTCACTTTTACGACTGCGGCAGCAGCGGGTCTATGTCTCCCCAATATCCTGATTTTTTTTTATTATCATCAAAGGGTTCCTTTGAAATAAATATAAACAGACATTTAATTTCATACAAAAAATAACACTAGATAACACGACGTCGACGAATCGAATGGCCGAGTCAGCAGTGACCCTGCCTACGAAGCCAAGGTCCCTGGTTCGAGTCCCGGTGGGGGCAAATATGCGAACGGATGTTTGTACTTTAGTCATGGTTGTTTATCTATCTAAGTATAATATTTATCTTTATAAGTATGTGTATCGTTGTCTAGTACCCAAGATACAGGGAATCATATTTTGGGGCTAGATCAATGTGTAAATGTAAATGTAAATGGTGTCCAAGGTATTATTATTATTATAAAAACTAAAAAACTCATAAAAGCATGTCCTTTTACTAACAAAACAAATATTATAATAATAATAATAATACCTTGGACACTATTTACACACATTGATCTAGCCCCAAACTAGGATATGCACTTATTAAGTTGTTGTGTGAGTTGTGAAGTGTTCTCCATATTAATCTGTGGTGACGGCAGAGCATTGCTCATCTCACAGAAAGAATGAGAAGCAAGATGACGATGAAAACATTTCTATCCAGAACAAAATAGTGGAGTATTAGTTCTATACGTCGTCGTCGGTCAACAGATACACTCAAGCAAATCTATTCATATTCATTCATATTCATATATTTATTGTGTCATTGTGGTACATTTTAACAAAATTTTATCCAACAATGAACCCTGTAAGGGCACTACAATGTCTTAATAACTAGCTTACAACTAACATTTGTGATGGTTAAATATTATTTTCTTATTATATTTTATTATTTACTATACTTATTACATTATTATATTATATTATATATATTATATATTATTTTTATTTATTTTTTAAGTATGAGAAACATAAGAAATTATTAACTGCTCAATTATTATATAATTGTTAGGTTTAGTTTGTTAGTAATTAAAATTCTATTCAAATATTATTTAATATTTTATAAAATTTTATATTATAGTAGTTTATTATATATTATTTAATTCTTATTTTATTGGTTATTGTTTATCATTTAGGAACTCGTTAATATTGTAATAGCGCTTTGTAATCAGCAATTGCTTAAGTGATTTTGTGAATTTGTTCTCTTTAGTTTCATTTAATATATATTCAGGTAAATTATTATAGATTTTTATCGACATGCTTAGTGGGCCAGATGAGTGAAGTTTTAAATTGGAGGAGAGCTGTGCCAGTCCTTTCCTGGGTCTTAAATTTCGGTTGGTCTGCATTTTCTCTTGACGGGTTTTATAGAACTCAGGGTGTTTGCGAACGAACTTACAGGTTTCTAGGATGTACATACAGGTTAGTGTTAGAATGTTGAGTTCCCCAAAATATGGTTTGCAACTATCGGTCGGTTTTATATTTGCTAATATTCGGATAAGCCTTTTTTGTAGGGTAAACACACTTGAGACATTTGTACTATTTCCCCACAATATTATTCCGTAACTTAGCCACGCATACGCATAGGCGTAATAAGTAACTAGAGCAGTTTTCTGGTCGGTAGACCTCTTTATTTCACGGAAAGCGTAAACAAATTTTGATAATTTTGAATTTAATTTTTCAATGTGTTTTTTCCAATTTATATTTGTGTCGATATTAAGTCCAAGTAGCGAAAAATTATTTATTGAATCAAGCTTAATGTCATTAAATTGAAAATTTATATCTATAGGTTTTTTTTGAGAAGGATAAAAAGGTATTAACTTTGTTTTTTTAAAATTTATTTGAAGGTTATGTTCTTCTAGCCAGTTTATGATTTTATTTAATATTGTGTGAAGGTTTTCGTTCAGTTCTTGGTTATTTGTGCATGAAGTAAGTATAGACATATCGTCAGCGAACAGGACACTAGGGTCATCTATGGATTTGGGCAAGTCGTTTATGTAAATTAGAAATAGTAAACAACCAATCACACTTCCTTGTGGAATGGAAGCGTTTATATCCACGGCATCTGACTGGACTTTTATAATTTCTTTTCTTTCCATGTTATAATATTCTAGTTCTACTAGTTGCTTCCTATTTGTTAGGTATGAAGCAAACCATTTATGTGAGATGTCGCGTATTCCCATATTATATAATTTATCTAATAAAATATTATATTGCACTCTGTCATAGGCTTTTGAAAAGTCTATTAAAATCCCTACGCGTATTGTTTGTTATTTATAATATTAAGAACCGTTTGAATATATTTAAATACCGCTAATGACGTGGATCGCTTTTTTCGGAAACCGTTTTGGCTTTCGTCAAAGAGTTTGAATTTCTCACAGAATGTGTACACACGATTACACATCGCTTTTTCAAATATTTTTGACGCTGTTGGAAGTAAAGCAATTGGACGATAGTTGGTTGTTTCTAATTTGGAATCTTTTTTGTGTACAGGTTTTATTAGTGATATTTTCATAAGGTCTGGGAAAATACCTTCGTTGAACGATTGATTTATCATTATATAGAATGGCAACGTTAACTCCTCTGCGCATTGTATGAATAGGCTTGGTGGTAATTCATCAACGCCACAGCTATTTTTCATTTTTAATGATTTTATTATATTATAGACTTCACGATTGCTTACAGGGTATAAGAACATTGAGTTTTCCGGTGGATTAAGCGCGGGGCGGCCACCTGATGAGATTGATCTGTTTTGTCCTACAGAAGCGAAAAATTCATTAAATATGTTTGTAAAAATCTATATTTACGTTTGTGGTTGGACTTTATTGCGATTCTAGTAGCTTCTTCATGTACCTACGATATGTTTTATCTACAATAAATTTTTAATTTGTTAATTTTTCTACGAACATAAACATAAACATAACATAAACATAAACATTTACATACAGGCACATACATTGCTTCTGGCCCCACACTAGGATACCCTGTGTCGTGGGAACCAGAAACAGCGACATCACACACATATAAACATCCAAGACCTAGGAATTGTTTTTTCTTCACCCCCAGCCGGGAATCGAACCCGAGACCTCTCGCATGGTAGGCAGAGCCACAACCGATACGCCACAGAGGTCGTCAAACAACATGTTCCAACTTCAACCTAGATCCTTCGCCACAAACATGCAGGTTTGAGAAGCAGCGTCTGCTAAGTATTGAACATATACTTATTTCCCTGCGTCAGCTGGAGTCTTGAGTAGTTCTGCTCATTTGGATGAGAGAAAGGCCCTCTGAACGTAGACCTGCGCTTTTGTCCGCAGGGATGCCCCCCCCCCACCCCCACTCCCCTCTCACCCCCACTCTTCACTGGCCATTCCACTAATTGCTCGCCATTGTCTTGTCACCAATTGAACGTGAATATCTGCATTAATCTCAGTACAATCGGTTTAGTTTTCGGTACATAACGCAATCCTACCTTTTTAGTTTGTAAGACATTCAAGATATAAATTTTAAAAAAAGCTCACAGAAATCATATACTGGTTAAGTGTATTCAAAAGTCTAAAAAATAAGAATATACTCTAAAAACACGTAGTTTTTCACCTAATCCTGAAATCTGTGCGCAGCTTGATGCTGTACAATGTTTACAACATTTATTTCAGGTGCAATGGGTATTGTTGATATTTTTACATTACACCATTCATTTTAGATCAATTTTCCTAATCATATAACGCCTTAAACATTATTTAACACATGTCATTAAACTTTTTCGCAGTTCGATTGATCTCAAATTATACACACGAATAGCTGCGCCCTTGTACAAACTTCAGCGGAGTAGAACTACATTATATAATGCCTTTCTCGAATGTTTACTAACTCCGGGGCAGCACTGAACGAGCGCGCTCCTTTAAATAAATGAAAGAAGTGAACTTAAATGAACTTAGGCAAACGATAAGGATTTGATTTTACGATGTGAAGTAGGCACAAATGTAAAACGATACTTATAATTACGCCTCTTTTGCGATTACGTTCCTGGGATGATTGAGGCTGGTTTCGTTGTTACAGAATGTTAAAAATCGATCATTAATATTATCTATCAACATTGGGAATATTTTTGGCAACATCGATAATATATGACTCGTCTTTCACATTCGTTGATTAAGACCACATATTTATAACTATTCGTAATTTATACTTATAGCTATACATTGTGAAACTATGTCAAATGCCCAGTAAAAAATCATGTATGTACTGTTTATAGGCTACTTGCTTGATGTCTAAACCTTACATTCTAAGCAAAGTCCTCAAATGCTAAGAGGCCTTCAAGCCCCTCTTAGTTTTCACTCCACCGCGGTGGCTGCAAAGGCTTGTGCAGTGACGTAAGATATTCATGCCCACTGAATACCTATACACACCACATTGAAGGATTTGCGAAACCTAAAGCCAAATACAGGACTCCAGCTCAAATAAAGTGACACTTAAATTATATACTGGCGCTTTTCCTAAGCAAGTGGCTGGCATATCATGACTTTGGCGATGTGCCCACTGAGTTGACGTGACGTGACATCGATCTGACAACGGTCACGTTTGCACGACATGTAAACATAAATATTTTTCCAGATGACTTTTCCCTTCGCTGTCAAGTTAACAAAGGTCAAAGTAGCTAATTTTAAAATACTTTACACTTTAAGCGTAATGCAAATTGTTTTAACTACATATATTTTTCCTAACAACTGTTAAAATTATGTTAAAATAAGTTATGTGCAATGCTGTCTGTATATTCCTGTAATCAGCGCAAAACTTAGTACTAGAAAGTGGAATATTACTTTTATCTTCGCTTTAGGTAGATCAAAGTACTGTGTATACAATATTGACCTTGACGTTAGTACACAAGCTTAAGATTTCATGTCATGACTGTTAGATAACGTATTTTGTAACACATCGTAACATTCATCACAAAAAAAGCGTGGCACCGAACCTAAAATAAAATTTATCTTTTTATTGCGGTCTCGGACTGATTTATTGTCACACAATTCGATAATATTATTCTACTATTATTCAATTGTGTGACAATAAACCTGCTTAACGATCTTTGTCAGTGAGTCGGAATCTGCATACTCAGCTTGGAATCGACCTGATAAAATCGACGCTCGTCGGCACGTCTCATCATTTTTTTCGAGAAAAATATCTTTTTATATTTTTTAATGTTGCCATATCGTGATCAATGGTGTTACCTTCCAAAAAAGTTATGGAACTGTCGGGATTATTCCTTTAAGTGGAAGTAAAGACCGCTACACTCGTGGCCACACTCATTAAAAAAGGGGAAATATTAAACCGCACACCAAAAATACTGAATTGGATTTGATGGGTTGACATGTAAGAGCAAAAGAAACATACAATTTTGTATACATGAAATATTTAAAACATAAAAAGGGTTTTTGTTGAACATTGTTGCTGTGCAAATAGGAAATATTTGATGTGCAATTAAATACTTCCCTTAAAAAAGTCAAAAAAAGAATAGCATAGCAAAATGTTTTTTACAAAGTTATTGGTGCGGCGACTTTCACACTCCATGTACGTAACCATGTAAGGCATTCATAAGTTTGTATATGGTATTGAAAGAATTGTTGTATGGGAGCCCCCTTAAAATATATAGTTTATTCTGTTTTTTAGTATTTGTTATTATAGCGGCAACATAAATACATCACCAGTGAAAATCTTAACTGTCTAACTATCAAGGTTCAAGAGATACAGCCTGGTGACAGGCGGACAGACAGCCAGACAGACAGACAGCGGAGTCTTAGTAATAGGGTCCTGTTTTACCCTTTTGGTACGGAACTCTAATAAAAGGAAACTGCTTAAATTTTGTGCCAGTTACTGACACTTTTTACTGATGCAATTCAATAACTAATAATAATTATAATAATAATCGTTTATTCATCCAACAAAATACAAGAGAACAGTAACAGTATTTAAGACGTGTTAACTTTAGTTGGAGTAACGTGCGGAAACAGCTGAACCTGAGCTAGGTATAACCTGTATTTCGGGCTCAGCGCTCTTCCTTAAATAATCTTATTCTAATAGAGCTGACACAGAAAACAATCAAAATTTTTAAAATAAACGACAGAAAGATTAAAAATATGAATGATAATAATAATAAAATGGGGGGGAAAAAGAGTGAGTACCTATGTGTACCTCTCTTTGAGTAGTATGAGAATGAGTGAGTGAGTGTGAGAGGGGAGTGAGAAAATAATTATAATAACGATAAAATGTAATTAACGATAAGGTGCATGTAATATTTATAAATGATTTATATATAATTGTAATTTTATATACTAATTATTATGAGATTGTTAATGGTAGCCACCTATTTCTTAGAATGAACTGTACGGTTTTCTCATAATTGAGTGCTTGCAAGGTTTTATAGTTTTTTTTAAGATCATGTCAGTGTGGGGCATATACAGTATATATACTGTATATCAACAATTTTATAAATTCTATCATACGGAAATGGACCGAGGAAGCAGAAGAACCTATGGGCGTAAAATGTGCAGAATATCAACTTTACATTCTGGCAAACCCTAACCTTGCGCCGCCTGGTGATAATACATGGGTCAAAGTTAATGGATAAGTGGTGTTTCAGAACAATGTGATATATATGATTCAATTTCCAACTGCTTTACCGTAAGAACGTCACAGGAGCTATACAGAGAGACAGTGGGGAAAAGGCGGACACGGAAGGTAGGTAGGACACCTTGAGTACTGCTCGCTCGCACGCTCTAGTTGAAGTATTGAAGTCTTTGGTAAACCACTCCACGAAGTGATGCAGAAGGAGAGCACAGATTGACAGAGTGTCATATCCACACGACTGTGGGTAGATCGAAAAATTGCAAAAAATTGCTCGCGATTTTGAACCTTATTGCTTGGTTATAAAATTCAAAATCTATGAAAAATAATCAATCATCTGTTGATGGCCCCATAGCTGAGTGGATATAAATCCGTTTCATCAATCTGGCATCAGCAATATGGTGAAGTATTCTATAGATGTATATGACATTACGCACCTTAGATGTTACTAGCTGAATATGTGGACCAAAAGTTAGATATTGATCTAGAATAACAGAGAAATATGAGAATAGAGTATTTAATGGTGCACTATGGTGTTCCCCAGGGAAGTGTGCTTGGCCCCACGCTCTTCTTGCTATATATCAATGACCTCTGTCAACAACAACTTAGTAAATGCAAGATCGTCACCTTCGCGGATGACACGGCATTGGTATTCCATGGTGAGACGTGGGAGGATGTACGAACCCATACAGAACAGGGACTTTGTAGTGTTGCAATGTGGCTGAATAAGAATCTGCTAACCTTAAATGTCCAAAAATCTAATTTCCTCTCCTTTTGTATAAGAAACAGTAGTCAACCGCCACAAAATCTAGTAATTAAAATCCACACATGCCCAATTGATACCACATACTGTGACTGCTTACCTCTGACTAAAGTTTCACAAGTGAAGTACCTAGGAGTATTACTTGACACTAAGCTGACATGGGAACCCCAGATAGATCTACTAGGAACTGGGATACGTAAGTGCAATTGGATCTTTAGGAAACTTCGACATATTGCACCTCCACCGTTGCTAAAAACACTATACTTTGCACTTGTTCAATCCATATTATCATACTGCATAACAGTCTGGGGAGGTGCAGGTAAAACTACCATGATTAAACTGGAAAGAGCCCAAAGGTCTCTCTTAAAGGTAGCAACATTCAAACCTTATCGCTCCTCCACACAAGAACTGTATGAGTTCTGCGAACTACACACTATACGGCAACTAAACATTGAACGAATAGTTCTAAGAACTCACTCAGTCACAATCTTTGAGCAAGAGCAACTACTCAAAAGGAGATCCGATATTGTCATTAAAACTCCAAAATTAAAAAGGATGTTTGCAAAAAACCAGTACATGGGCAAATCAAGCTTCATCTACAACAAAATCAACAAAGTACTTAATATATACCCCTTAACAAAATATAAAGCTAAAGCTCTAGTTCGAAATTGGTTAATAAAGCTAAACTATGATGAAACTGAAAAAATTCTAGAAACTGTTGTGTAACCTTAATTGCAATTTAGACCCCCTCTTACATCTCTAAATAAATGATATTTTTGTGATACGAGTAGGTTACTAATTATTTATTTATATTTTATTATATTATATATTAATTAATTTATATATTTATTTATTTCTTCAATTTCATATTATTTTAAATTTAAGTTCAGATATAAAATATAAAATTTCGAACCCATATTTCTAAGTGATATGGAGTTGACTTAGTTTAAGTTTAGTTCATAAGCTTATTTAATTCCAAATCTAATTTATTTAAATATATGTATTTGATTTAATTATTCACCCATTTATCGTAATGAAAAATGGGAGAAGCCACTATGGGCTTTAAAACACAGGTTTTATAACTTAGTTTAAGGTACCACTGTATTTTTTCTCCACTGTACCGTATGGTGAATAAATTTCATTTTCATTTTCATTTCATTTTCATTTTCATTTTCATTTTCATTTTCATTTTCATTTTCATTTTCATTTTCATTTTCATTTTCATTTTCATTTTCATTTTCATTTTCATTTTCATTTTCATTTTCATTTTCATTTTCATTTTCATTTTCATTTTCATTTTCATTTTCATTTCATTGGTGGGGTTTTTGATGTGGACTGGACATAGGCAGCTTCCACTAGTGGGAAGCGAGCAGATGTGTGCACGTATCAGCCCATCGGTACAGTGAGTATTGTTAATGGAGAAGGCGATGTAATTTGTTTTGTCGGGATTCAAAGTAAATATGTTTTTATGAAGCCAATGTGTAACTTTATTAATGCCAGCTTGGGCAACCTCATAAGTCTCCTCCCAAGTATTGGAAGAGAAAAGTAGAGCTGTATCATCAGCATATGTTATAACTTATAATTGAGGGAGATTAAGGTCACACAGCTCATTTATATAAATTAAAAAGATCGTAGGACCCATGACGCTACCCTGAGGTACCCCGAAAGATATTGGCAGTATGCCGCTACAGTGATATCCTATTTTCACCAATTGATTACGACCAGACAGATACTCCTCAAAAAGTTTCAATTGATCCCCAAGGATACTAAGTCTGTGCAGTTTTTCGAGGATGATGGGGACAGATACCGTGTCAAACACCTTAGCAAGGTCAATGAATATCCCTAAAACCTTCTGTCCAGTGAGTTCATGAACTGCGTCACTGGTGGATATGGCATTCTAAAACCGAATTGGTTGTCTGACAAGAGACTTTTGTACTTTCAAGGTAGTCAACAAGTTGAGAGTTAAGAATTTGCTCCAGTAATTTAGATATCGAAGGAAAAATTGAGATAGGCATGTAGTTATAGACACGGTCTCTGACACCAGCTTTGTGTATAGGGATTACCACTGATCGCTTGAGGGATTTGGGAAAGATCCCCTCAGTGAGACACTTATTGAAAATATAAGTTAGAGGAGGGACAAGTAATCCTTTTAAAACTTTAAAAATACGGTTTGAAATGTTATCCCAGCCAATAGTGCAGATATTCTTTAACCCAGAAATCAATCTACCAAACTCACCCATATCAGCTTCTAATAGCAGAAACGTTTTGATTGTGTTAGGGGTTGGGAAGTGTTGAATCAACTGCAAACTGTGATGGACCCAGAGCGTTTATTTTTTCTGGGAGGTTCTTATCAACAACTGCGAAGAATTTATTTACATTGTCGGTAGCATTGAATTGTCTGTCGGACCCAGCAGCTCAGTCGCCGAGTTCTTTGAGGTAGAAGTTGGTAATGCCTTTTATGGTTGCCCACAGTTGTTTAGAATTATTGACAGCCTTAACGAGCTCATTCTGTTCATGAGACCTTTTAAGTTTTTTAAGCAGCTTGTTATAGAAGTTTCTACACCTCTTGTACGAAGCTACAAAATATTAAATCATTAAATTTTCCAGAGAATTTATTGATTTTTTATGTAATCTTTCTCTACTTCGCATGCATCATATAAGTCCAGGTGTTATCTATGGCTTGATTACTTTGAAAAGACATGAGAGTTTTTTAGTAGAGGTGTGATGATCAACGGCCGTTTGGACATATGATATAAGGTAGGCGAGAGCAGAGGCAGAGGAGGAATATATTGGTTGCAAGTCGATGCTAAGTCAGTCAATTAATACGTTGTAATTTAGCCTACTAACGGTGGTCAGGCTGAGTTTTCGTTTGTCTGTCGAGGGACAAAAGGACAAGACTTTGGTAGGTCAAACTGGAATTTGCAACTAGGGTTATAGCGCAGTTTTTTGTTTTCAACAAAACGTGATCTAGACACGTTTTGTCTAATCTCGTAGGCAAAGTGTGCGTTGGAAGGAGACCATGAGAATCCCACAGATTAAGTTATTCAAAAGTACAAGTGGTTGTGACATTCTGCATAATGTTTATATTAATACAGGGAATCCTAGTTTGGGGCTAGATCAATGTGTGTAAATAGTGTCCAAGGTATTATTATTATTATTATTATTATTAATGTCTAAATAAAATATTATTATATGAATTTATTGTCCCTGAGATAGAATTTAACGAATCAAGAAATGGTTCCACATTGTCTTCAGAAGGGGAGCGATAAATTGCAAATTTTCAAAACAGACGTTTCAATCCCAATTTTTATTAAGAGGCAATTAACCCCAGAACATTGCGGTTCCTCGAATGTAACTTTTAGATCGTCTTTAATATATGCGACGACGCCATAATGTTGTAGGTGGTTAAACATAATAAAATGATGAACGTAATTTTGCTAGTGGAGAATAGCAGCAGAAATCGATAAACGACATTCAGTCCGTATTATGACATCAGGTTCAAAATTTGGCCTCGTTTGCAATACCAGGAATCCATTCATGTTACACGAAATACTGTGAATATTCTGGGAAAGTATGGTGAGGCAGGTTGACAGATTTGGCAGGTGATGTTTACATTCGTCGACCTCACACATAGGAATATGGGTGTTTTTTTAACATTGTAACACTGAAGTATTCCATAGATAAGGTATATTTATGGCGCCATGTTTCATTCTATTGTCATTTGTGGAAAAGTGACTTGCAGTGGTGTTTGTTGGATTTTTTTGGTGTATCTGTTAGTGACACAAACAGACACATTTTGCTCGCGAAAAGTAAGTCAATAGTTTATTACTTTATTGTTTTAGATGAGAGCAAGCAAGATGTAGATTACGCCATACATTGGTATAATATTCTGTAAATTTAACATGTTGGATTTTATAACAAAATTTAGGTTATGTCGCCCCAAGTTCATGACAACAAGTTCTTGACGTTCTTTACGTCAAGTTACTAGAAGCGCCTAAGTCAGTGTTTAGATACGTAGCGCCGTATAGTAGCTGCTTTTTATGGGCTTTTATTTAGTTTCAGCGGCGGCCCTGCGGTGTCTGTAATCAAATCTTGCAACTTAAATTTGACCCACATCCCGGTTTTTGATTATATTATAAGCTGAAATTTTGCATGCATATCTAAATCGGATTTTGCGGTGTGGCGCTATAGAAGAGACCTCTGCTAAGCAGTGGGTTGATGTGAGCTGAGTACGATGATGATGATGGTGTAAATCGGATGGCAATACAACATTTATCGCATGAATGTGATCTGATTATGGAGCTGGAAGGTGGCCATAAAAACATTATTATAAAAAGACGCAACTCCACTGTATTTGAAATCGTTTGACAAGTACTTTGGTTCCGGATGAATCCCAGTTTCTGATGATGGAACCGGAAGGTGGCCAAACTCCATTATAAAACGATGCAACCACATCGAGATTAGTCCCTTTTAATTCGTCTTGACTAGTACTTTGGCCTTAGATAGGTTTTTTAGTCATAGCATCGTAAATACTGCAAAGCAAAAATTCATAAACACATTTTTTGTAATTAAGCTTTTATTTGTTCTAAATTAGTATTAAAAGGTAAGAAATATGATAAGAAGCAATCTCATATTTTTAAATAAAAGCGTGCTTCATTGTTACATTAAGCGAAAAAGTGTATTTAACACGTTTTTATTTAAAAATATAAGACTGTAATAAGTACACTTGGTTTTATTTACACTGTTTGTGACACCAGTTCATAACATTTGTGACAAAACAAGTTATTGATTACTGTAAAAACTTTAAAAAAATTCTGTTTGTAAAAATTTATGTGGAGTACTAGCTCCATTTTCGCACCAATTTTGTATGAAACCTTTTACCGCGACGAAAAACTCTTGCCGAGCGCAAAGAATGAGCAAATCTTGCATATTATTATGTCGGTGTCGAAAGATAGAAATCACGATAAATACCTATATTCTCGTGTAAAAATCAAATGTATGTAGTTTGTCGATACTCGATAGAACCCACAGTATCGATACTGTAATATAGGCAATTTTTGGGTCGCAAAATGTAAAATGTAAACATTCCTTAGATATAATCGTCATTTACATTTAAGTATATGTTTTTAACTTCAGTTAAACCTTCCTACTGAAGTTCGAGTGGAAGGAAGTGGCAGTTCAAACAGGGAGGTTGTTAATTCCACAATCCAGAAAACATCTGGGGTGAGATTCTTGATCTGATTTATCGAAGTAAAGCTTCTAAGAGGACGTTGTGTATAGTCGTGATGGGGTAAAATTTATAGAATTTATAAAGATTCTTTAGGTTTTGGTTAACGACGTGTCACTTCGAGACTATTAACCACTCACCTCCCGCGCCTATGCGCGATACATCGTGATTTTTAATCTTATGCCATGGTAATAAAATTCAAAAACTATAACGGAAATAATATTCCTAGAAATACAATGGGAGATGATAAGGGACTATTAAAAAGCATATAGTTTAAACGAGGCATTAACAGGGAACATCATGTATAAAATAACTTCTAAATTAACATGTTAATTAGTGGGGTTTCTTTAATTTCAGGGTACCGTATTACTAAGCCTCCGATGTCCGTCTGTGTGTCCGTTCGTCAGCGGGCTCTAACTGATGAACCGAAATAATAATAATAATACCTTAGACACTATTTACACACATTGATCTAGCCCCAAACTAGGATTTCCTGTATCTTGGGTACTAGACAACGATACATGTATCTTATATAGAAAAATATTATACTTAGTTAAATTTACAACCATGACTAGGGTACAAACATCCGTTCTCATCAAACAAATATTTGCCCCCACCGAGACTCGAACCCGGGACCCTTGGCTTCGTAGGCAGGGTCACTGCCGACTCGGCCTTTCGAGTCGTCATAGAGTCAAATAGGTAGAGAGATGAAATTTTCACAGAATGTGTATTTTAGTTGCCATTATAACAACAAATAATGAACTAAACGAGATTTTATAAATTGAGGGGGGTCCCCATACAAGAGACGTGTTTTAACACCAGCCGCGAT
The DNA here is from genome assembly GCA_949825045.1 of Argyresthia goedartella. Lineage (NCBI taxonomy): Eukaryota > Metazoa > Arthropoda > Insecta > Lepidoptera > Argyresthiidae > Argyresthia > Argyresthia goedartella. Next base: position 22,972,123 of record OX463812.1, on the reverse strand, counting down.
GTAACAAACCATACCATGATTAAAATATGGTCGTATATTTGGCGGCTTATAATGTGCTTGTGGTGGCGCAATTGGTTTGATACCGGTTTCGCAGTCTTAAGTTTCTGGGTTCGAAACCACGTTCACACATTTTTGTTTTTCTTTTATTAGTTTTAGTGGTTAAGTTTTACTGTTACGATGGCACGGAACCCTTCGAGTGCAAGTCTAACCCACACTTGACACACCCATCTCGACAACCAAAATTTTTCCGATCATAAAGCCAAAGAATATTGAATTATTTCATACTTTCTTGTGCTTACGGTTCTTTTCTTTTTACTATCTTCTGCCGCAGACAACAAATTTCTGAGTACGAGGTTTACTTTGATGACGTGTTCACCTTGGAAGGAAATGCTAGATAATAAGTTATGGTAACATAGGTAACATAATAGCGGAATTCCGCGTGTTCTAACAGAAAAATAAATATTTCATTAAAAAACACTCAATAGTCTGTAAATGTTCCCATTTTTTCTACCATTTCTTGCCAAGTAAGAGTATTTTTATTTCATTGTTATTTAATGACTAAAATAATTTTTCAAGGATTCTCTTTTAATCATAAATCATTGTCGGATCGGTAGGTTTGTGATGAATATTTTTTACCAGGCACATGGTCTATACAAGTGCGAGCTTATCGATATATACAACCTCTTTGAATTTAATGACATTCAACAAACATTAAGGGTAAGGTTTCTAACAGTGACAGTTTCGTACGAGGTTGGGAGGGGGCTGGGGGGAGGGGGAAGGGTAGGTAACCTCTCCTGTAAAATATCCAGTCTAGGAAATGTGTGGTTTTTTTGTTATGAATTTTCAAAAATCCATTTAGAGGTTATTTTTTTCTATCGGATTTTATCGGATGTTTTAAGTATTTTTGTTGTTCTTACATGTTCAACCTAATACGAAGGATAAATGGGGCTTCGCTTCGCTCACCCCCTTTACCTTTCACCTAAGCTACCGCAGTATTTTGCCCTCCAGTCTTTGCCCTACAGTCCAAAAACACAGCAAAAGTCGTCGAAATAGCACAAAACAAGCAAGAGAACATTCACGCAACTCGAAGAAAAACGGAATGACTTGACACACACACACTAACCCAGCAACGTTTTTTTTACGTTCAAACAGCAACGTTACGTTCCGTTCCACACATTCTAAGTCTAATTGACATTCATCTTAGCCAAAATTTTACGAAAACCGTTTCGTTTCGCCTGATATTATTCGTGAATTTAATTAATTCATAATTAATTAAATACTTAACTCCTAATATTAAAAACTGGATAAATGGTTCAAGGTACACCCCATCTACCCCCTAGTAACCAATTTTACTAAGTATCAAACTGTCACTGTTGGAAACCCAACCCAAAATTAACGATCTGGCATGAAATACAACTACTAGACATTTTATGAACATCATACCTCCAAATTTATTGAAAGTTAATCCTCCTCAATGGGAATACAGAATAATGGCAAGTAATGGCAACACATCGACTTTTTTTCTCTAAACATTTTACCTCTATGGTTTGTAAGCAATGTTTGGTTATCTGAGCAAGTACTTATACGGTTTGATTTCTACTAATACTTGGTCTGGCCACTCATGATTGCGTAAATCGTAAATCGTGTTAACTATACTCACCCCGTGTTTGTCGCGTATCTGTTTGAGAGATTTGGAAGACACCATCTTTCAAATGTTTTTCTATATTTTTTTCGCGGGTTTTTATATTGTTACCAGTCATTTGCTGATGTTCGATTAAACCCAAGATCGCGATTGGTTAACGTCAACGTATGAAAACCCATTATGGGAAAAAATTACCGACAGGTCGGAGCTTTCACCGATTCGCATTCGCTTGAGTGGCTGCTTTGTTAGAGAAATGAGCTGTTCCCCTCGATTAGTTTTATTATGCTTTATTGTCTGATAAGTGAGCCTTTAGGCGTTCGTTTTGGATGGAAATACCAATCGAATATCTCTGTCCTTCTCTGGTAATACACTGACGAGCAATGAAAAAGTTCGAGTGACATAGCACCAAATTACTCCTAAACGGGAAAGGCTAGCTTTATGACGCCGTCTGCAATATTGAAGTACATTTAACAGCGCATCAGAATATTACCAATTAAAACTTAAATATTGTAAACGTAATATTGGTTCTGGTGTCTTAGGAGATATTAAGGTGATTGTCGGCATTTTGTGGGTGGAACTTTTTCATTGCTCGTCAGTGTCATAACTAATTCCTAACCACAGCAAAATCGGCGTGGTTTTTTAACCAATTGACGTATAATCGTAGTGCATTTTATGGGAAATCTGTCACTAATTGCATTCTGAAGTAAATGTGTCGGTGATTTAGTAGCTGCTGGCCCAATACGCATTTATTATTATTATTATTACTATTACGAGCCCACCATGTCCCACTGCGGGGCAAAGGCCTCTCTCCCCCTCTTCCACTCTATCCGATCCTGAGCGGTCTCCCTCCACTCCTTGTCCCATAGACCCAACTCATCACTCCATCTCTTCCTGGGTCGGCCACGCTTTCTCTTTGCATTTTCTGGGAGCCAGTCTGTGGCTCTCTTAGCCCAGCTATTCGGCAGCATCCGAGCAACATGGCCGGCCCAGTCCCATTTTAGTTGGGCAGCCTTCTGAGCTACATCTCTTATCTTTGTTCGGGAGCGCAGCTCTGTATTCCGGATCCGGTCTAAAAGCCGAACACCGAGAATACTGCGCTCCATGTTTCTCTGGCAAACCCCGAGTTTGAACCTTTGTGCGTTAGTCAAAGACCAGGTTTGGGCTCCGTAGGTAAGGATGGGAAGAATGCACATGTCCATGAGCTTATGTTTCAGGGACAACGGAAGTTGTCCCTTCATGAGCTCCTTCATAGACCAAAAGCTCTTCCAGGCATTGTCGATGCGTCTATCGACTATAAACCCAAAAAGGCAGATTTATTTCCTTGGTTGGGTTGTTTCTTCTGATTTCTAATGATAGCTATTTATTAAACAGTTACGTATAAGCATAAAGACGAAATAAAATTAAAATCAAATAACTCCAGTTCATATTCTTCACCACTGTAAATCATGCTAATTAATCTTACAATATTTTAACTAGGTACATTAGCTAGCTTTACTTTCATCAGTATTCAGTCCACATTTACTTTACTTGATATCAATTTCTTTTAACATTAATCAAACACTTCCAATTCATACTGGAAAGGAAATTCGTAACGTCATATCTACTACAAAAGTTGTAGTCGTAGCGTAGAAGGTACTACGTAATGAAACTAGGGCGTTACGAGTTTTCGTAGTATCTTACGCGACGCCTATTTAGGCGTCGCGTAAGATACTACGTTATGATTGTGAGTGATACGGTGTTTCATTAGGGTTTTAGTTTGTAGTTGTGCAATCATCAGTCCTCCGTATGTTGTTGAATATTTGGTCTATGTACTTTTTCTCAAACTCTGCTATATCAAGGACCTGCGATGCCCCAAAAACATTTGCCCTCTTCAACCCACGGAAAACATTGGTGGTAACTCACTTGACAATTGTCGGAATATACTAAGTTATGGCATACAAACTTTTGAGATCCCATCGAGGTCGGCAGGGGTGGCGGGTGGTGGGGGGTGACGCCGCACGCTTCGGAGTACAACCCCCTCGGAGTATGTGAATCGTGAATTTCGAGCCTAGGCGATAGCGGTCAATGATCCTAGGACAAATATGATCACTAACAGAAGCATAAAAATACACTCTGTGGAATTAGAACACAAATAGTGAATAGATGTTACGCCAATTTTGTTGGCTTTTGAATGCCGTCTGACGGGAGTAGCGGTGCATGGGTATAAGAGAGATACATTTATGGGCGCGAGAGACAAGTAACAAATATCTCAGAGGCTAAGAAACATGGCGCGGAGTATACCATAAGTGTTAGAAGGATATTGTAATCTAAACACATATTACATTGGTCCAGCCTTCCGGAGCGTTAACAGATGACGTCACTCGTATGGATAAACATAATGGCTCTGTATTCAAATACCTTCCAATGTGGCACTTTATCAAAAGGAAAGTTACTTAAGCGACGACCCGAATGGCCGAGTCGGCAGTGATCCTGCCTAGTCCCAGGTTTGAGTCCCGGTGGGGACAAATATTGGTTTGATGAGGATGGATGTTTGTACCCTAGTCATGGTTGTTTATCCATCTAAGTATAATATTTATCTATTTAAGTATGTGTATCGTTGTCTAGTACCCAAGATACAGGGAATCCTGGTTTGGGGCTAGATCAATCTGTGTAAATAGTGTCCTAGGTAGCAATAATGTAGCAAGAAGAGTTTATTTCTGACAAGTTATCTCTTCCAGCTAGCCATGGATGCATAGTAAAAATAGATTACATATACACAATCAAATATATGGATTTAAAACTACGAAGTTCAAATTGGAATGGAAGTTTTGTACATACATTATGATATTAGTGCAGTTACATTGCATCAGTCTGCATCGCTTTAGCTGTAGTCATATAAGCAGTGGTTTTGTTTGCAAAAATATTCTCCCAACTCGATCCCCTGCTCTGGTATTATGTAAATATGGTGAATCGGTGTGTCTGTCCTCGGACAGGTTTTGAGCCATTGACAGGTGTTGTGGGTCAGAACAGACAATGGATATGGAATTATGCTGATGTATATGCTAAACATGGAATAGTAATAGCACAGCATACGTTGTAGTTATAGGGTAGGCTCCAACAAACTGTTATGACAACACTGAATGCCGTGCTGACCTATTCTTCAATGTGTGTTAAGTCAAAAGGACATTTAGAAATGTTAAATTAAGATTAGGATTCGATCAATCGCTGTTTGGGTTTTGGGTTAGATTATGCAAGCCAGAACATAGGAGGAAGTTAAATATTAACATGTTACATAGTGGTAATTTTCAGAAGATTGAGCGAAGTCCCACTAAACGCTTCGTATATCTAAACATACCCCTGAACTCTTCGATCATCTTCGACAAGTCGAAGCATACAAAATAAATATGCATATTTGCTTCACAGTCTGCACCCCGCTAGCGCCTGATAAAAGAATCGAGCAATAACGCAGACTTCGGAAATATATATCTCTTGCGAGAGGAATGTAACAGGCGCATACCCGTGAGGGTTGGTGGGGGGCGGGAGGCGCGGGGCACTCGACAGTCCATTCCTCGTTTTGGAGCTTGGGTCGGATCAGCTGTAACTGTAAACAGCTGTTCTTTGCACAATTTGTATGAGAATATTTATTATATCAATTTAGTGGCGTATCGTATCCGGCTTTCTCGGACTTCATTTAAATGCACATTTACATAACATCAATAACTCTACAGGCTGAAAGGTGTAGTAATATTTTATGAGCATCATTCCGATTTTTACCATAAACCTATTTGATCTGAGCAACTATAATTTGCACTTCTTCATACATTTTGGGCCGGGCAGTCAGCTGATTTGTATGGAGAAGTGATAATTAAAGTAATTCTACACAAATCGGTTTCATAGTGAAATTGTTCACTCCATAAAATATGACTACACCTTTCTGTTACATGCTGTATATATTTCTAAGTTGTTGTTCAACATCCATCGGCAGCACTCGCTAATAAACGACTCGCGGCCGTTTCATCTAATAGCATAGAGTGCAGCAGTTTATTAAAGCATCATAGCGTAATATAATAACTCATATGCTAGGCGGTGCGGCATCATAGCCGGAAGCGCTTCGACAGCTCGCTCGCTGCACGGCGCGGCTCCATTCATCCCTTCATACGACCTTACAGACCTGCAGTCGGCGCCACGATATACAGTTCCACTGAGAGCCTAACCACGAGCCATACCACCTTCCCGCTCTGACTTGCAGCGCCACCGATCCACAAGCTGGAAACAAAACAACAAAATCAATACTGTCTGGTGACTCCGACCCGCCCACTGAGCCGCCGCGGCAACAGCGCTTCCTCACTGGAAATTCGATAAAATAAAACTGGGAGAAATCATTAAATTTGTGCGTTAGCGTTAGCTACACCGGGGCGTCGTGCTTATTGCATTTCCCCCGTCGATACGAGGCGCTGGCTGCCGCCGCTGCCATGGGCGGAAGCGGCGACGGCGAGGGTCACATGTTTCCCACGTGGGCCGCCCACGTTACAATGTTTACCTGCGCCCGTCCACCGGCCAGGTGAGGCGGGAGGCGCCACACATCACTTATATCACCCCCCTCGGCTACTCCTATAAATTCAGGCGACCCTACAACTTTTACTAGCGAAAATTGAGTAACTTCTATTTCGAGCCGGACAAAAATTACGAGGTAAAGGCGGTATCTTTAAATATAATTCAGCGTATGATACCGAGGAAGCTTCAGCTTTCAGCCCGCGGCTACGTCGCTGTTTGCATTTTTATCAAGCGACAGGCGGCAACATTTTATTTTGCGTACCATAAATATGGAACTAGTGAAGACGAACACACGCCGCAACACAACGTTCTCTCTCATGCAAACTTATCTGAAACTATGCATAAATAAGCAGCTACAAAAGATGTCTTACGATCCGGTAGAAAAATTCATACGGAAAGTTTTTGAAACGGCGCTATTGCTCTATCTGCGGAAACTCTATCAGGATGACGGAGGAGCGTGTAAAGGCCGGCAATTATTGCTTTAGTTGATGGCAGAAGTTTATTTACCCGGAGAAGTGTGGGCAAGTTTTATTTTTCCTGTAACAATGCCGGGCTTTCGCGGGATTAGCAGCGTGATATATCTTTCTTTTTAATGGTTTGGGCGGGCGGCGGCCGCGGTGGGGCGGGCGGACAGTCCGTCCAGCTGTTGGGGGTCCGCGGGTAGTTGCGATGCGGCCTCGTGCTGCGAACTTGAGAAGTTAGTCGGTGCAATGGTGAGGGAGAGTTTTTATTCCGGGAATTCGGGTCAAATCGCACTAAATTATAGATATAAAGTATTTAATTTTGATTTTACTCAAAAAAACGTTTAGTCAGATTGTCACTGATGGCTCTTTTATGGGGCTCCCCTTACACATATTTTTGAAAGTGGCTGAGGGAGCCTATGATGAAGATGGACCTGAATCTCTTCCTAACACGCATAGGTATTACATCAGTTAGTCGTAGAATGTCACCATCATCATCATCGGCATAGCATTTCCACCCAAAAAGAAGTATAAGCTTCTTTATTTGCAATATAAACTGGTTCTGTTCGCATCGATTTATCCGCTCAATTTCCCTTTTCCTTGACTGCAGTGAAGGGAATTAATTTGGCTGGTTTATATGTATGCATGTATGTATGTTTGTATGGTCATTTGTTCCCTCAGAACATCTAAACTACTTTACATAATTTGACAAATGAGGTATCGGTAGAAGCGTCTTGATCGTCCACTACTTATGGCTATGTGACATCGCTCTAGAGGGCATAATGCCATGGATAAAAAAGGGCTCAATTAGCACATTCCAAATATAAAAAATATATATATTACTAGCGCTTGCTCGTTGGTTTGCTTGCGTTTAGTCGAAGAAGCGTATTATTGTAACTCCGGTGGTAATAGGTTTCATAATCTTCAGAGCGCGATGTTTTATAGTCGGGTTTAAGTTTTTGAAATTATTGTCTTATTTACCCTTTTATTTCTATCATATCATCATCATCTAGTATCTGAAGATACAATTTCAACTAGGCACTTGAATAGGTCTTGTCTCCCCCTATATGTGGTGCCCCGCCACTCGGAAGTTCTGCCAACTGCGGCGTCGCCGATACGATTTCTTGCGGACAAATGCAACTAAAACTTTAATTATAACCACCACCAAAGAAACACTCAACTGTGACAGCAACATAGCTCTGCTGTAAGAAACATGTTGGAATTGGGCCACTTATAAAATGGGCTATATAATCAATAATGATCTGAATAATTGTTCACTCATACCCGACCCTTGATTCACACTTAAATATTGATTTTTACGATAAATGCAGATACTCCAACTCCGCTTACTTTAAATGTGCATACTTTTAAAGAATCTGTCATTATCTTGGTATATAACTTGTATTTAATGTACCTATCTTGACAAAAACATTTTTGACTTTAGGCAGACAAAAGATATTCTTTACCTTGCTAACTACTCTAAAGGTCATCTTGCTATGTATTTAGTATGTATGCATTTATTGTATGACCTTGTCATAATAGTAATACCACAATATTGATATTGACATGGCAAAACAAGGAAGAAATGATACTGGTGTATATTTTTTTGCCAATTCCGACAAAGAAACCACTAGCACTTAAATATTACACATCAAAACACGAAAGAGCTACCAGGTAAAGACATTGCTTTCGAATATTTTCTAATTCTGACACCGATGTTATTTGTATTACAGAAAACCGGTTAAAGGAAAATATCCCTTTATTACTGTAGTACCACTGGACAGTATGATCAATGGAACTAGTGACACACTTGTGTATCGCTACAGATGTAGTGAATAATCCTTTCCTTTCGTATTTTCTCGGAAATGTTCGTTTTTGTCTTACTACTTCACCGCACTCAGTACCCATCGAGACAACGTAGGGAACGGTCGCATTGCAAGAGGAAGTATCTATATAGAGTAGTTAATACCACAGAAATATTTTGTTGATATTTATGTTAGATTTTGTGATAAACTTCATGGACTCGTGTATTAATGCAGGCCACCTATATATTTTTTTTTGAATTTACATTTCACTCTTGTCTGTCATTTTTGTAAATAATAAACATTGATTTTATTCGATCCACATTAACAATTTATAACGGACATGCCGAAAGCACTAAGAAAAGGGAAACGTTTAGATCGGCAAGCCTGTGAAGTTATTTTCAATATTTATTTATATTTCTTAACTGAAAATGATAAATTCAAACATACCAACTATACTGCTTACTTTTGTCCAAAAACGAGTTTCGGAGGCCAGTGGAATTTCTCAACGAACAGTAAATAAAATATTGCAAAAAGAATACATAAATCAATCCACCTCCAATAGTCCGAAGTCGGCAAAGTTGGGTAGACCAAATAAATTATTTTGTCTAGGTCTTGACGATTTTGACTACAACGTTATACGCCGATTAGTGTATAATTTCCATTTGATATACAAACAAGTACCTACAATTAAAGCCATGAAGTCCAAGTTATCCGAAGCCATTAATTTTAAGGGATGTGACTTTACGCTAAGAAAAATTCTTAGAAAAATGGGATTTCGGTATAAAAAAGTTGAAAACAACAGAAAATTACTTATCGAGAAAGATGATGTTCGTTTAAAAAGAGTAAAGTTTTTAGCCGCGATAAAAAAGTACAGATTGCAAAGGAGAGAGATTGTTTATATGGATGAAACATACATCCATACCTCACATTTGGCAGGTAAAAGCTGGGATGACTCGTCAGAAAACGGAGTGAAACAGTTAATTTCTAAAGGACAACGTCTTATATATAATAGTGCACGCAGGTAGTAGAAAGGGGTTTATACCTGGGGCATTGTTAATGTATCAGTCTACTGATAAAACAGGTGACTATCACAACGCGATGAACAATGAAAACTATGAAAAATGGCTTCGTAATCAACTCATTCCAAACTTAGCTCCACATTCGGTACTAGTAGTAGATAATGCTGCATATCATAATTAGTACGTAGAAAAACCTCCTAATTCAAATACCAGGAAAATTGAAATATATGAAATTATTTGCAAGTACAAACAAGACTTTGTAGAATACTCTATAGATACACTTATGAACGAATATGGACACAGCGTACTAAGATTGCCACCATATCATCCTGATTTCAATCCGATTGAAAACATATGGTCTCAAATAAAGGGATACGTATCCAAAAGAAACATCAGTATGAATATGACTACTGTGAAACAATTGGTACAGGAAAAGGTTAATATGATTGGTTCCGATGTTTGGGCCAAAGTATGTGACCACGCCATCAAATGCGAAAACGAGTACCGAAAACACGAACCTGAGTTGGAAAATTATATGGCTAGTTTTGTAATCACCGTTCATGAAAACTCTGACGATGATACACCAGAAAATAGTTCTGATTCTGACTGTGATATGGAAGTATTGTTTCGCATCACACTGTCCACCCCGCTCCTCCTCCTCTTATCCCGCTGTCATAATCGAAGTCGTTCATCCAAACAGAAAATCATATTTATTTATATAAATTTCTCTGCTGGTTTGTTTTGTTTTATGTTGAGGTGTCTTTCTTGTTATGTCATAGTATTTTTAATTAATTACAAAAAATTATTGTTATAAAAAAGGTCTGCAAAATCCTGTTGTAGTTTTGACTTATAGTTAGACTTTTGGGGTTCCAATCCTTATAGAATCATTAGATCATCCCAACCGGAATTTGGTTTTTATCAGTGCGTTTTATTGAAATAAAACGTCCTCAGTAACTAGTTATATTTTTGTTTACCTAACGAATTCTTTATATGATAGAATCGTGGTGGTTTTAACATCTCAGTGTAATATACGTCAAACGGGCAATTTGACATTTGACATTGATAAATAAAGTATGCGATTTATTTGATACCTACACGTAATTTAATAAAACAGTCATTCATAGACATATCGGCACCATTCGGGTGTTATCGTTGTTCCGAGTTTTGCCGATAGGAAAGGATTATTCACTACATCGTTCGATTGATGGTACTAGAAATTGTTACAATAGAAATACTGCTGATAGAGCAATTTAATTTATTTATTTTATACAATATATTTATTTCTGATTAATTTAAATTGCTCGGAATGCCTTCCAATATCCCTTGTCTGTGCTCAAGCACAGATATTGATAGAAGCAGTCTAATCTATAATAATAAAACCGGTCAAGTGCGAGTCTAAATCGCGCACGAAGGGTTCCGTACCACCGTTCAATGGAAGCGATGGTGTGGAGTGAATAGTTTGGATTTTACACAGCAAAATATTGTTTACAAAGTTATTGGTGCGGTTACTTTCACACTCCATGTACGTAACCAGGTGCATCCATAAGTTTGTATGTGGTATTGAAAGAATTGTTGTATGGGAGCCCCCTTAAATATTTCTTTTATCCTATTTTTTAGTATTTGTTGTTATAGCGGCAACATAAATACATCATCTGTGAAAATTTTAACTGTCTAACTATCACGGTTCGTGAGATACAGCCTGGTGACAGACGGACGGACGGACAGCGGAGTCTTAGTAATAGGGTCCCGTTTGGACCCCTTCGGGTACGGAACCCTAAAAAATAATATAGCAACATAGCTACCTGTCGTTTGTAAAAATTTGGAAGGTACATTGTAGGTTTGGTTAACTAACTACCTTTGGTAAAATAAACATTATCACTAACACAATTGTTAAGAGTCAATCAGATGAATCAATCTATTACTATATTACATTGTATTTAATGTCGTGTTTAGTTTACATCTAAGATAGTTTCAGCTTGTGGCAAGCTTTTACTGTATGGGAATGTAAACATTACAATTTTATTAACATTCAGTGAGCATAGTGTTTTAAAATATTTAATAAGGTCCCATTTGTTTACCTCACCCCTATTTCCAATCGTGGGTAGAAAGTTTGATTCAGGTGTCTTTGTAATTTTTTGCATAACATCATGAAAACTAGAGTTTGGTAAGCAGTTATTTATGACTGAGTGTCCCAACTTATTCAATAATATGCCCACATTTTTCCAATCTCATTACAAAACATTAACTTTGCTTGTGATGTTTTAGTGCGTACCTGAAATCTTGGGTCTGATACTTATTTCGGGGCTCATGGGTGAAGCTGGTCTCTCTGGCTGTTGCATAGAACGTTGGCAGTAATAAAAAAGATTGGCCACCAAAGAGTCATAGCGTGCCTGATTACTATGTGACAGTTTAAGCAGCTCATCCAAGGCCAGAGAGTACTCCCTAATTGCCTTGAGATGATTCATAGCGGGCAGTAATTGATCTCAAGCAGCCATTGACACTGGCAAGTTCAGACACAAGATATTGCAGATCTTTTCCATATTTTATTTATTTATTTCTAACTCTGGCGTTAACATTTTACATTTTTTCAATATTTCAATATTATTATTATTATTACTCTATTAAATTATAATGATATTTAATTGAGCTTTTAACATTAAAAAAAAACGGCTAAGTGCGAGCTGGACTCGCGCATGAAGGGTTCCGTACCATTATCTATTAAAACGACAAAAAAACACGTTTGTTGTATGGGAGCCCCCCTTAAACATTTGTTTTATTTTATTTTATTTACGTATTGTTAAAGTGAATATATAACTAAATATTATGTGAATATTTCAATCGTCTACCTGTTGCCGTTATCAATATCGAGCAAAAACGAGAAAAAAAAGGTTGGTTGTTTGGGAGCCCCCTTAATATTTATTTTATTCTGTGTTTTTTGTGTTTGTTGTTATAGCGGCAACATAAATACATCATCTGTGAAAATTTCAAACGTCTAACTGTCACGGTTCATGAGATACAGCCTGGTGACAGACGGGCGGACGGACAGCGGAGGCTTAGCAATAGGGTCCCGTTTGGCACCCTTCGAATAAGGAAACCTAAAAAACACATCACATATTTTAGCACATCTTTTTGATGTGTTTTTGCCGCATGTTGAATCAGTGCCCACCACTGAGTCTTAATGAGTCAAATTAATCACAGTCTTTTCATTATCTTTCCGTTCACAATTTAACTGGCTGCACAATTCCCTATATATTTTAAATTCTTATAAAGCCAGTATTAGTTGGGATTATTCCTGGCGCGCTTTACGGATCTCCATACGGCTGTCCATAATAGATATTAATAGTTAGGTATTATCACAGATATCGAGAGATAGGCAAACTAAGAACACGCATACATTTACACCACTCGTACATCAATCCCTCCGCTTTTATTGGTCAGTGCAATGTCATGCACCTATCGTCCGAACACACCCACACTACCGCAGGTATACTAGCTAGTCGAGCTAGTGTTGGGACAATGCAAGGACAGCGTGTATCATCGATCGATTATAATTTATAGACACTGGTATGGACAGTCGTATACAATGCCGGGTTCTATAAATAAAATAGTAAATTGTTTGTAAATACGACATATTTATTTTACAAGAAATACCTATTACTGTGTATACAGGGTGTAACAGATGCGGGGTGACAAGCCGAAAAGAGTTGTTTGCGACATATTTTGAACGATTTTCTCTATGAATCTGATTTGATCAGAGCAACTTTATTTTTTACTTCCCCATACAAATCAGCTGACCTGCAGCTCGGCCCAAAATGTACTGAAAAGTGAAAAACAATGCTGATCAAATCAGTTTAATCAAGAAAGATGTTCAGAATGATGGCCTTAACAACCGTCTTTCGGCATATATACCCTTTCTGTAAAATCCTGTACAGTTAAATACTATCTATTGACCAGAAAAATGTAAATATTTATTAAGAACTTGCCGTTTTGACAATTGAGGCGTAGCGTTTTTTGCCAAGTAATGCAGTCTTATATTGGTATATCTTTCCATTACAGCTTTTATCAGTAATATTAGATGATTATCCATTGGGTTTTGTTCGAATTGGTGAAAATCTATTTCGTTGAACAGATTCATGCCAATGAATCGGGGTAGTGCTTTAGACATTAATGATTGTTTTAAATTTTTAACCCTAACCTTTATTTTGTCTTTGGTAAGCACAGTTGATTTTATGATCACTTCCATGTTTTTGCAAATTGTTATAACGTCATGGGAAGGATATATTAAGCCGCCTTTATCCTTGAGTTTTATAAACTTATGTGTATCGTCCGGGCCGCTTGACAGTAGCGCGCTTGTGCATACGTCGCATTTCACAGTTTTAATCAGAGCATGAACGACGAAGCCAGCTACGTAAGTTATGGTTTGTGAGCTGTATTGTGTTAGAACATCAACCATCATTTCTACTTCTTCGTCGAATACTGCCATTTCATGTAATATATTTATGTCGTCACACTCTTCATCTCGTAATCGGGGATCGATAGTGTGGTTGATGCGAACAGCCGATGAACATGTCAGAAGGGACATCTTTTCGAGTGCTCGGCAGTTCCCACTGTCCACGTCTCGGAGTTCTGACTTGACCATCAATTTTTTGTATATTGATTTGAATTGTCGTGCTGTTGGGTTTGTATTACAACCCCCGTGGCTTCGGATTTGGCCAAAAAGCAGCTCAAGATGGTCCTGACTAATCTTGTAAACAGGGAAGTAGCTTAGTTTTCGTTCTTTTTCAACTAGCCGAACATACAAATCTTTGAGGCTCTTTATACAGATCAAAAATCCGACAAAACCAGTTTTCCTCGATGAGTCAATTACTGCCGTACCATCCACAAGCTTCAATTTTTTCAGGTAATTTTCGGCTTTTTCCAGAAAATCAAAGATTTCAACCTTATTTTGTTCACAGATTGGCTTTTTGTAATGTAACTGGGCTACATGTCTGGAGTTCAATATATCAAATAGATTGTTGACTATTTTCAGAAAGTTGACTGTGCCATCGACATTTTGAAAACCTGGTAAATTTAGTTCTGAGCAAAATGTTAATGCGACTGCCACACTGGTGCTGAACAATTGGGATGCCAATCTCACTTTCATTTTCTGGTTTTTAAAGAATATGTGGCCTCGAGGCAATTTGTTAGCTAAGTGCATCTTTTCTTCTTCTTGGACATCGTTCAATTTTTTTAAATGTGCCCATTCCACTTCTTTTTGGGTTTCATCAACAAAGCTTCCTTTGGCTTCAAAAGCATTCCTCAATAACTTCAACATATGACATGGATCGGGAAAGATGAAGATCGGTTTCTTTGTAACGGGATGTTCGAAATTTGTTTTTAAGTCTTCTATGTTCAGTGAGCACCCAAGTTCTTTAGTCATTGTCATATTTGCAGGGCAGCCGTCAAAAGTAAGTGATGTTATTTCGATTCCCGTTTCTTGTAACAGTTCAAGACATTGTGTAACTAGATTCGCTCGTTGTTCTCCAGTAACACCAGCGACTAGAAAATACCCGACAGGTATCTTCCAAGGGGCATTAATTGCGGTTACTAGAAAAACTAGAGCTTCCTTTGCCTCGGGCAAAGAATCTGTATCGGCCATTTTGAAATTGCATATATCTACATATCCATGCATATACTCACCGTCCCACTCTACACGACGGCGAATGGCCATTTCATCGAGTACAACATTACACACCAGTGTATAATCTGTATTTTCAACTTTCAGCTTGATAGCTTCAAATGACTCCTTTGTAAACCCGGGGTCGGAGTCAATCGCCTCGTACCATTTCCTTATGGTGCGAACGTGGGGAAGGCAAGATTGAAACTTTTGCCGCACATATTCGTAGGCCTTAGGCGAATAAAAATGAAGTGTACAGGCAAAAGTTCTCAATTCTGCTGAGTATTTTTCAGTGGATTTTTTGTCGACAGATTGTTTTTTCTCACATCGTTCAATGAGATCAGCCACTCCTACACCTAAACCTTCTAATTGTGTGACTTGATCAGAATTAACTAATTTTTGATCTTTAAGATCTCTCAGAACATCCTTCATGTTTAAATTTTTTTTGCGGTAGCGGCTGTTTTGTTTTTGAAAAGTTTTAATTTTCTTATTTTTTTGCTCGAGTACGATTTCCAATTGGTCTATCCGATGGCGCAGCTTCCTCTTGCGTGGGGTCTCGAAAATGCTGTGATTTTCTTGGTCCTTGTCCTGTAATTTGTATGTTTAATTTAGTTGCTGTTAGTCTTCTTATCACAGGAATATGAATGGGCGATAGATGTATGATAAAGAAGGAAAGGTACCTTTAAATTAAGATAAATTGGGATCAAATGTGCCTTTGCCACCCCGCATGGAAAAAGGCGTGACACTGTCTGTATGTTTACTTTTATAAAATTAAATAAAATTACAATTCAAATAATAATTCAAATACATTTCTTACATTTTCATTACCTACTCTGTCCGTGGTCAGCAAAGACGGTTCTTCAGACTCAGCTTGTTTTGATGTCTAAAAATAAAGATGTAAATAAGTAACCCGAAGATTTTTATAAATTGTTTTAATTTGACCCGATTTACATCATTGCTGTCATCTCCTTCAGACACGCATTCATTCAAATGTGTTTTCTCTGGTTTTATGGTATCCTGAGACAAAAAGGTGCAAGCAATCAGTATTCAAATACGTATCACGCAGTTTTTCATGCTAAAATAAAAAAAAAATACACTTGATCGCTGCTATCTCCTACAGAGACTCATTCATTGATATGGTTTTTCTCTGGATCTCTGGTACCCTAATAAAATAAGATGCATTACTTAAAGTTATATGTAGTTAGTAAAGGAATTTATAATTTCAAGTAGATATTCAATTAATAATCTAGAAACAGTCTTTTTATAGTGGTATGGTGTAAGAAATATTTTAAACCTATCCATTGTATGAAATTAAATATAAATTACTAACATGAGACATCATAACTGGTATTTTCATCGTCGGCACTGCTCATGGCCACATTCGCCTGTATTTCTTTAATTTTTGAAAACATTTCTCCTCGAAACGAATTGAGCATATTTTACATTGTTTTTGTGGAAACCAGCGAGGCCCTCTCATTACCGCTTCGATCCATTTTTCTTTTATTTTTGGTTCACTAGGAAAACTGAAACATTGATTAGCGTAATAAAATACATAACTTTATCATTGAAGCAAATCGGAACAGTAAATATAAAATCCAAAATGGCGTCCAATATTCAAAATCTGACATCTATATCATAATTGTATTCTAACCGGGTCCCCAGATATCGATTTTGAAGTAAATCGGACCAGTAACTACGAAGTTCGAAATGTCGGCAACTTTTTCAAAATATGACAGAATCATGATTGGACCTCAACCGGATCCCTAGATATAGATTTTGAGTCAAATCGGACTAATAACTATACAACCCCCTTATCCCGACTTTTTTGCGTCGAAATTACCCGTGTATTCTCCGTTCACAGTTGTTCTGCCTCCAGAGACCCCTTTGCCTCTCTTCTTTTTTTCAACAGAATAGCTAGAAAGAGAGGCAAAGAGGTTTATGAAGGTAGAATAACTGTGAACGGAGTTCATTCTGATTCGGACTTAGCCGAGAAATTCTCTTCGGACCTGACTGAAAGCATCGGAATTTCCGATCAATACTTATAACACTCCATTATCCTTCGTCGGGCGAGGTTTTAAACAAACTTAAAATCTAAACTGCCTGTTTGGCAATCATTGGAATAACTAACAATAAACTTACGTATTATGAGTAATAAAATAACTATATTATGACATTAACTATATTAGTTATTGCGGATTGATAAAATCTATCGATTCAAAAACATAATTCTCCTATCAGTATCCCCATCACTATATGTCGTCTCTGTTTGCGTGTGATAGTTCGCCTTCGTATCACGATGCATCTTTGCTTCCGTACTTAGATAAGTGTGAAATATTCATTGCGTGTTAGCTTGGCAATACGAAGTGAAATTAAGATACAAAACAAGCAATGTAGCAACAAACTTAGCTAGAACAACATGACATTGTCACTTTAATGTCAATTCGTGACGAATTTTCCGCGAATGATTTATTTTCGTAATAATGTTTATTTCTTGTGTTTTAAGAAGAAATAATAGTTAGAATGAGACTTACAAGTGATATGTGACACCGGCGTTCTTGGAGTTCACAATCTCGCTTCTATTTTTGCACGTGAGTATTGCACAGGTCGGCATTTTAGAAAAACAACGGAAATGAATTCATCACTGCGGTCGCCCGGTGACTACCGAGAATTTTTAATATCGAACCTGTCGGAGCTACATTTGTTCGCACATGCCACGCCCCACAACCTATCTCCCGATATCTGTGGGTATTATGTATGAGTGTCAACAAACTTCTAGGTAGGATAATTGTCAGCCAATTGAGGTTATGCCATGTAAGCCGAATTAGAAATGTTTGCCACTTACGTGATTAATTAGGTTGAAATCAGATTTCAGATGTTATGTTTTCGCTTAGAATACACAATAAGTAGAACCACATCACTCCAAAGCGAAAAAAAATTACGAATTACGTAACCGAAAAACAATTGGCCAGTTTGCATCAAATACACATCACTCATATATATTTTTTAATTTCACACGTATATTTATGATCAATCTGTGTAAGTTTATTTGGCCTACTTCTTCCACAGTAGTAATGTTTCCTAAACATATGTTAATATTTACAAAAATGAAGATTTTTAAACTTTAAATTTTGAATTTGTCACAGATTGTGTGATGTTTGCCGTTTTTGGTCGTTTTGCCGCTAAATTTCTATATTCGTAATACTTACGAGTATTCTTATCATGATTTATGGACATTTCTGAGTAGGCGGTGTGACACCGTAATGTAATCTCTCGCCATTCCTTATTCTCCTCATTCTGATTTTTTTTCAGTGCTAAGCAGGTTGGAGGTTTGAAAATTTTCTTCATGGCATCCAAACGTTTTTTGTAATATATGTCTCAATTTCGCTAAGTATGCCGTTCGTGAGTAGCATTTGTAATAGAGGACGTCTATGTCATAATAACGTCATATACTCCCTAAACTGTATTGCTCTCTCTTAACATACTTACGGATTTTATACATTAAAGCTCGTAACTCGTAGTAGCCGATACTCCTACTCACCTTGTACGGCCTAGCTTTATTGTAACTCTGTCCGCGAGCCCGAAAAACTTCGACTATCGCACAAGCGTAACTAAGTAATAAATTCATAGTTTTGAATGAGACTGTGCGCAATGCAGCAAACTCGTAGCACATTTAAGGTGATTTGTTTCGTTTGCAAACAGTGAAATTGCCACGTTCCTGGACGGAACTAGGCGGGGAACAAATAAATGGCCCTCGGCACTGCTTGTGCTAACTTCGCAGGTGAGATGGACATACATGGAAGTTCATCCGAGACTCGTCCAACAGTGTACACGGCACACAAATCTCCCTTGCGCTGCGGCTCCCTCTCGAGCCAATTTAATCACCCCGAATTTATTTACTCGCGGAGTGTTCAGGTGTATTTCCAGGACCAACTTTCAGCAGTTTTCAGCGAGTCTTGAGAGTTGAGACTGACTCAAGAGTCGCGTTCGCTGTCGGCTTATGCTAATGCCGGAATTTTTCGGACTATCTCCGACTCGACTTAATTAAAATTTGCTCAGGGCGATAGGCACCATTAATTATTTTGGAACGTTCGAACATCAATCGCGAGAGGCGAGAGACGTGCTGTAAATGGGCCGCAGCGTCTTATATTCCCTATATTCAGAGGACAGGCGAGGCGCGTGCCTCGAATACGTTAGTGCGCGACTCCGGCACACGGAACCTCCACTCTACTATATACATAAAGATTTATTCGCATCCGTAACTGAGCCGGCGACGCGACAGTATTTCCCAATTATACCGAAAGCGGCCATTTATTAACATCTCGTCAGTGAAATCCCGATATTTCCCAGCGCAGTTTTCGCCGATCGTGTTACGGTTCGAAACCTTTGAGGGAAGTTTCACTCGTTTTATCTTGTTTCCGACGAGGTAGGTATGTAAACTCCGGAAAATGGGCACGTTTCGTGTTTCTTGTTTTTTACGTGCCGGTAATTTGTAGGTATAGCTGCGATAACACACTTTTTTATTTGCCGTACTAATGCTGCATGGGAATTCTGACTTTGACATAT
Organism: Argyresthia goedartella; assembly: GCA_949825045.1. Classification (NCBI taxonomy): domain Eukaryota; kingdom Metazoa; phylum Arthropoda; class Insecta; order Lepidoptera; family Argyresthiidae; genus Argyresthia; species Argyresthia goedartella. The sequence continues at coordinate 22,952,444 of OX463812.1, read as the reverse complement.
CCACTTTGAAATTTCAGTAGTGGGGCGGGCGCTGCCGGTTTTTTAAGCAGATTATGTGTATTGCATTCCTGAACGTAGAGAGGACAATACGGGAGAAGCCAAAAACCTCCAGGGGCGGACTAAAACGTTTTTAAGTGCAGCATTAACGTGTTCGCTGGTGTAATTGCGCCCCTCTGCAGTTGCGCAAATATTGTTTGTCTGAAGTGCGGGTAGGTAGGAACGCGAAAACTTTTTTCATTCTGTTTGCAGTTTGATAGTCGAGCGCCGCATTACAGTAATGAGGAAACTGTACACCACACCGGCAATCAGTATTTCTTTAGCGATGAAACATTGTCACTGTGTTATTAACTTCTATGCAATCTACTCATTTCAGAAATGAGGTGAGTGCCTTTTACTCATAAATAACAGACTGTATTGATTGAAGTGCTGAAAGGTTTCAAGGGTTACTTTATAAGTAACTTTGAGTATTTCAAAAGCATTTCATAAATAAAACTCTGAGATTTAAGGTAAGACTTAGATAAGAGTAAGAGTGAGATGCTTAGATATCCTGCACTCGAAATTAAATTTGTCGAAGTCGAAAAGTTCGCTTACTAATTTGACTCATTTAATGGAGCTTTCAATGTACTCTCGGTACCGGACTTTCATTTTTGTTAGTGATTAATTTATCCAAAGTGACAAAAAGAAAGTTTCATCGTTAACCGTCATTCATTTTTCCACAATATTGATTCGAGTGCAACAAGATGTCTAAGGCAAAAATGTTGACCAAAATCGTGCACCGCGCTCTTTTTAAATTTCTCACGAAGCAAAGAAAACTCAAAACAACATCCACGAAACCCGCCGCAGAAACAAGCGCGAGTTCAATGTTGTGAAAAGTTGTCGGAGCTTTGTAGTGAAAATTCTACTCGTATAATCGTATTGTTACCGAAGACGAAACCTGGTTCCGTCATTACGACCCTGAGAGCAAACACGAGTCAATAGTGTCTCCAAAAGGTGCACCCCCTCCGCATATAGCATCCGCGTTCGTTTTCTAAATCGTGCTCAACATTATCAAAAATCTAAACTGTCTCGCTACAGCCTTAATGTCCGTTTCAGACTCGTAACCCGCTTACAATATTGCATTGCGTATATACGCCGAACGCCACGCGCTAGTTTCTGTAGGTACTTATTGCGAAACTTTCAGTCGGGCGGCCTCCCCCGGGGGCGGCTGGGGAAAAAGGGGGGCGAGAGAGGGGCTGTGGGGGGCCCGTTGCAGTATCGATCCCGTCTACTGCACGCGGCTGCACGCTGTCTTCCGCAGATCAGCCCTTATCGCACTAAAAACACTGCGAGACAGCACGCGTGCCGACTGCCTACTACCGAACTACCTTCGAGCAAATATCGAAGCGTGTTTGCATTCACGCCTCACTGGCTAATCTTGTTTGTAGGCAGCGAATTGTCTACTAGGAAAACAGATGGAAAATAGAGGCGTTAACGCTAACAAGATGCGATGCACAGCACCCAGACATCATACAATAACATACCAGAAGGGTCCCGCGATTAAACTTGAGTACATTCGGAATTTCCACGTGCTCCTAAGGCTGGTCTCAGTAACCGCATGTTTTTCAGTATGTACTTGTGGTTACTGTAGTCCCTACATGCAGTACAGACAGTGCCTGCGTCTTGGGAACGCACGGATAACTATGAAAATAACGCCCCGGGTCAGAAGTTGGGGGTCTGCGTCGAAAGTATTGTGAGCCGCGCTCGTTGCAAATTAAATGAAAAGCGAAGTTTTCGCCGTGGGGGGGAAGTTGGCCACTCGAGTTTCAGTTGCGGGCGAGTGGCAGTGCCTCGACATGAATCCAGACACCGCCTGTATAACGGTCACTGTACAGTCGCCGTCGGGGCCTCGATTCAACTAAACCGGGAGTAAGGCCCGCCGCGCCGAAAGATAAAAGACGAGACAAGCACTATCTCGCTCGGGTCAATTATGATGTTCTATTCTAAACTATTGATACGATTGATATCAATTAGCAACACTCAAGAAACTCCTTCGTCTTGTTCAACATATACCTATGCAAAACATATCTATGGAATGTAGACTTAAGATCAGTGCTAACTCGCTTTGGAACTTTCGGGACCTAAAAGTATAATCGTAATTAGTAAAGTATAGTAAATATAGGACATGCCCACCGAGGGTCCCTAAAATTCTACTAGAATTCTAAAGGGTCTTTTTCTAAAGAATAATTTTATTTATCAAAAAGTGTTTGTTTCTGATACCTTAACTAGGCTAGGTACCAGTAAAATAGGCAACAGCTTCTCTTGTGGTGTTGACGAAATGATTTGTTATTTACATCATAACGGAGACTTGTAAAAATTATAATTTATTCTCAGTTAACAATATATTAAACTTACTGTAAATACATTATATTTCAAATTAAATTTATAGATATTAAATTAAAATAAACAATGGTTAAGTAAGTTAAGTTAATTTGATTTAGAAATAATTTTAGAAGGATGGAGTTTTTATTTAAAACACGGAGGTAGTGTTGGATGAGTGACATAAGTGAAGTGTGTGTAGGTATGTGAGGTTGTTTGTGATTAATTAAGTAAGTTGTGAAGTCACCTGATCACTTTCAACAGTTCTTCCGTGTGTACGTAGTTAAAAGATATTAGCCACTTTGCAACAGCATCTTTTAATTCATACCCATTTTTCGTATATATTTTCATTTCTTTGTTAATTTTATTGTATAAATGGGAGCATAAAAGGCACATAGATCGATTTACAAAAAAAAAAAATTAGTGTCACAGTTTTAAAAACTATTGGGTGTATAATATTACTAAAAGAATATAATGCTATAAAATATAGAAATTTTATGGGATAACTCCTTGCCATCGATGTTTCAGTGGCTGTTATTAGCCTACAATTGAGACTCAATTAAATTCTATTCAATTATAAATATAAATATTTTTATATTGTAAAACTTTATGGACCCCAATATATTGTATTGTTCCATACTGAATTGAGGCCCAGGTCAAAACACGAGTTCATAGCACTATAGCGGTGTCACTTGACGTGAATGTGACTGTACCTACCGTTCAAGATAAGCTACGCCATTGGAGTGCAACTTCGCACCCTTTAGCGTAAGAAATAAAATCGCTTTAAAATTTAAAATACGTAGTTTCTCTCCAACACTCCCTCGCTCCCCGCAGTTTTAACGATTAAAACTTTTCTAACACTTTTGTAGAAGGTTTTCGTTTTGTGAAACTTTCAGGGAAATTTCTGTAAACGCATAACTTGACATATAATATTATTTCAATAAAGGACCATGCGGCAGTTTGGGCCCACTTCTCCAACATTGTCCAGCTGTAATGAAATTCATCTCATTTGAAAGCTCTTGCGGTTGAATATAATGGCAACTAAGCCAGCGCGCGAAAATGGACTACGGTACATATTAATATATATTTTTTAAACGAAGAAATACACCATCTTGGTGCTGAATTTGAACTTAGCTACCTTAATATGAAACAAAGAACACTCCAAGATCTTTCATATGACATATATTTCATTACTGGTGGACAACGTTGGAAAAATTAATAAGTATTTTTGATTTCTATTACACACTTGCTTGTACACAGTGACTCTTTATGGCAACGCATTTAGGTTCTTAATGGATCTAAGTACGCACTGTTAGTGCTTTTTACTTTATATTACCAGTGCTCTTGTGCTGTCAAACATTTAACATCTTTTCTTTCAAAATTTTAGTTTTGTACCCAAAAGGTACACCAAAGAGATTAAGTGTCTCACCACAAAAAATAAAATCGTGTTCAACACTTGGCTAAAAACAAAGTATAGGATTTGACGTTTGTTTTGAGGTTAAACTATGTGTATATTTTTTTTGTAGTAACACGTTTAAGGTTTATTGTTAAATACCATGTAGGATTGTTATTCAAGTGCAAATCCTATTACAACATTACAATCAGTGCATCAAAAATATTGGTTGCAGAACCATTTCGCGCACCTACCCAACCAATAATTTTAGTTTTGTGGCTGTGTTCCAATTTTTCCAAATAACTTCAACATGACATATGTCGATATGAGTTCAGGAGAGTTAGTCCATAAATAAACTACCAAATGATAACAAATGAGATGACTGATAGCAACCCCGACACCTCATCCGAATCCAACCACAACAACCTGCCTCAACAACACAACCCGGATACGCCGAATGCCGAGAAAACCACCACCAATCGTTCTCTATGGCACAGGTGATTTAAATAAATTATCAGAACTATTGGAAACTGTGGCAGAAATAAATGAATTCACCTACAAGGCAGTAAACAGGAACCAACTAAGAAACAGCACCAACGATTTTACAGTAACTTGTAAACCGTTCTTGTTTGTAAACTTTGTAAACTTGTTACCGTTCAAGTGTGGTAATGGATATAGTTTTAAATTTATCAACTACTGACAAGTAATGACAGCAAAGAGTTTTTATGGTGGAAAAATATTACTACATATCATAACGGCCCCACACTAGGATACCCTGTGTCATGGGAACCAGAAACAGCGACGTCACACACATATAAATATCCAAGACCTGTTTTTTTTTCTTTACCCCCAGCCTAGGATCGAACCCAGGACCTCTCGCATGGCAGGCTGAGCCACAACCGCTGTGCCACAGATATCGTCAATTTAAATGCTCATTAAATTGGAAAAATTACTAAAATTAAGAGTAAATTCGAGTAGGTACCTTACGATTAAAATCAGTTAACGATTCGGCCAACCTCGGAAATTGTCGTGAATCCCTCATCTCTCACATAGAGTTATCAATTTACAGATATGACCTTTAATTATATTTCTCGTTGTCACATACAAGAACGATATGAGCAACAAAACCTCCTTTGTAGCTCAAAACTAACACATCCTTTATATTGAAATAAGAAAAATAATTGACTATTTTGACCACAGATATCTCAACATAGGAGATAGGGCGTTCAGCCTATTTTGTATGCAAACCGATTGTCGCAAGCTGAATTCACGCACACAACGTATCATAAAATAAACACAATGAACACGCACACATAATAACCACTTACACATTTATCCCTACTCTCGTATTGGTAAACACAGGCAAAGCAGTTACGTGGCTGCAGCACACAGCGTCATGCACATTATATTTATTTCCTGTCTCTCTCGCTAGTAGGTAACCCTAATGGGTATGAGAGAGACGGAATCTGGATGCGACTCAATAGCATTACTTCCTCGGAATATTTCGTTAATCGTGTTGTTTTATTGAAGAAATATTGTACTTTCAGTATTTACCTGGGTCAGAGTGTCGATAAGGGGGCGGAAGCCCCCACTTGTAAAATATTCAAAAATTATAACTTTTTGAGGCCGCCATACGTTAGCGTTAGGGTGAAGAAAAGGGGGCGGGCCCAAAAAAAAATTATTTTTTTTGTGAAAAAAGACTTAGAAAATTTTCTTTCTCTTTACTTTGGAATCGTGTAGTGCTGCTGTTTGCCATTATTTTTGGTCATATATATTTCCCTCGTGCACCTCACCGATTTTGAGATATACGTCATAACGATGTTTGTCATATCGATATCTCTATAAATAATGGTCCTATGGAAAACATGCGTATGACACAAAATGATGGCCGTAAGGCACCCTAAACAATGCGCAAGTGAAAATATCAAAATTCAATTGCCCCCTTATCTACAATACCACCGCTTTCAGCGACTTAGAAAAATTTCGTGAAAATATTTTTTTTACTGTTTCTTTTTACCTTTTATATTCGATTCTATCAAATTTGATCAAAATTAACTTACAATAGTTATGTATCATGGCTTCAACAATCGTGAAATTGTAAATAATGTATATAACAATTTAAGAAAAGAAGCTAATTTAAGAAAACATAGAACCAAAAGAAGACAAACAAATAATGCGCCAAACCATAGAATACTTACTTCTAAAACAAGCAGAAATTTCCCAACCGATCCTCCAACAAATGGGCAAGCTTATGATGCTCATCACCCCCCTCGTCAACAAGTTTTCACCGTGAACCCACTACACATCTTTCATGAAAGTTATATATCATTCGTCGTATCACGCAATAATCAAAATCATCCATTTTTAAACGATATTTTTTGCCGGGCACTTCTTTGTATTGTTGATCTTTAGGTGACTTTAGAGCTTGTCGTTTTCCTTCAAAAATTTTAACACCTTGCTTTTTGAAACTCCAGTTGCTTCACAAACCCTGTCCATTTTTTTTTTAATGTTACCTAATTATTATTTTTTATAAATTAGCTTCTTTTCTAAAATAGTTATATACATTATTTACAATTTCACGATTGTTGAAGCCATGATACATAACTATTGTAAGTTAATTTTGATCAAATTTGATAGAATCGAATATTTTCACGAATTAAATTAGCGTTCATAAACAAAAATGTATCATATACGTCACACTGTTTTTATTGACACTAAGAAAGCAGACTGTCAAAATCACAGAGCATTGAATATTAGAGAGAGGGCAAGCCGCCGCGTAACGGTTGACCGTTGTATGCCCATTGTGCATAAAATGCATTCATTTGCTCTCAGCGAGAATTCCAGAGTACACGCGCTGATCGCCTTAGATAACTGACAACACTTAGCTTTATTTTCTATAATGCCGGCCTGTGTAGTTGTCCTAAGTGAAAATCGTAGTGATTCGACAAATTTCCATAACAAGGGTATAACATTTCACAGGTGAATACTGAAAATACAATATTTCTTCTATAAAACAACACGATTAACGAAATATTCCGAGGAAGTAATGCTATTGAGTCGCATCCAGATTCCGTCTCTCTCATACCCATTAGGGTTACCTACTAGCTAGAGAGACAGGAAATAAATATAATGTGCATGACGCTGTGTGCTGCAGCCACGTAACTGCTTTGCCTATGTTTACCGATACGAGAGTAGGGATAAATGTGTAAATGGTTATTATGTGTGCGTGTTCGTTGTGTTTATTTAATGATACGTTGTGTGCGTGAATTCAGCTTGCGACAATCGGTTTGCATACAAAATAGGCCGAACGCCCTATCTCCTAATGTTGAGATATCTGTGGTCAAAATAGTCAATTATTTTTCTTATTTCAATATAAAGGTTGTGTTAGTTTTGAGCTACAAAGGAGGTTTTGTTGCTCATATCGTTCTTGTATGTGACAACGAGAAATATAATTAAAGGTCATATCTGTAAATTGATAACTCTATGTGAGAGATGAGGGATTCACGACAATTTCCGAGGTTGGCCGAATCGTTAACTGATTTTAATCGTATGGTACCTACTCGAAGTTACTCTTAATTTTAGTAATTTTTCCAATTTAATGAGCATTTAAATTGACGACATCTGTGGCACAGCGCTTGTGGCTCAGCCTGCCATGCGAGAGGTCCTGGGTTCGATCCTAGGCTGGGGGTAAAGAAAAAAAACCAGTCAAGTGCGAGTCTAAATCGCGCACGAAAGGTTCCGTACCACCGTTCAATGGAAGCGATGGTGTGGAGTGAATAGTTTGGATTTTACACAGCAAAATATTGTTTACAAAGTTATTGGTGCGGTTACTTTCACACTCCATGTACGTAACCAGGTGCATCCATAAGTTTGTATGTGGTATTGTTGTATGGGAGCCCCCTTAAATATTTATTTTATCCTGTTTTTTAGTATTTGTTGTTATAACGGCAACAGAAATACATAATCTGTGAAAATTTCAACTCTCTAGCTAGCTAGGTTCTTGAGATACAGCCTGGTGACAGACGGACGGACGGACGGACGGACGGACAGCGAAATCTTAGTAATAGGGTCCCGTTTGGAACCCTTCGGGTACGGAACCCTAAAAGACAGGTCTTGGATATTTATATGTGTGTGACGTCGCTGTTTCTGGTTCCCATGACACAGGGTATCCTAGTGGGGCCGTTATGTTATGCCAATTTTTTTTTAATGTTACCTAATTATTATTTTTTATAAATTAGCTTCTTTTCTAAAATAGTTATATACATTATTTACAATTTCACGATTGTTGAAGCCATGATACATAACTATTGTAAGTTAATTTTGATCAAATTTGATAGAATCGAATATTTTCACGAATTAAATTAGCGTTCATAAACAAAAATGTATCATATACGTCACACTGTTTTTATTGACACTAAGAAAGCAGACTGTCAAAATCACAGAGCATTGAATATTAGAGAGAGGGCAAGCCGCCGCGTAACGGTTGACCGTTGTATGCCCAGTGTGCATAAAATGCATTCATTTGCTCTCAGCGAGAATTCCAGAGTACACGCGCTGATCGCCTTAGATAACTGACAACACTTAGCTTTATTTTCTATAATGCCGGCCTGTGTAGTTGTCCTAAGTGAAAATCGTAGTGATTCGACAAATTTCCATAACAAGGGTATAACATTTCACAGGTGAATACTGAAAATACAATATTTCTTCTATAAAACAACACGATTAACGAAATATTCCGAGGAAGTAATGCTATTGAGTCGCATCCAGATTCCGTCTCTCTCATACCCATTAGGGTTACCTACTAGCTAGAGAGACAGGAAATAAATATAATGTGCATGACGCTGTGTGCTGCAGCCACGTAACTGCTTTGCCTATGTTTACCGATACGAGAGTAGGGATAAATGTGTAAATGGTTATTATGTGTGCGTGTTCGTTGTGTTTATTTAATGATACGTTGTGTGCGTGAATTCAGCTTGCGACAATCGGTTTGCATACAAAATAGGCCGAACGCCCTATCTCCTAATGTTGAGATATCTGTGGTCAAAATAGTCAATTATTTTTCTTATTTCAATATAAAGGTTGTGTTAGTTTTGAGCTACAAAGGAGGTTTTGTTGCTCATATCGTTCTTGTATGTGACAACGAGAAATATAATTAAAGGTCATATCTGTAAATTGATAACTCTATGTGAGAGATGAGGGATTCACGACAATTTCCGAGGTTGGCCGAATCGTTAACTGATTTTAATCGTATGGTACCTACTCGAAGTTACTCTTAATTTTAGTAATTTTTCCAATTTAATGAGCATTTAAATTGACGACATCTGTGGCACAGCGCTTGTGGCTCAGCCTGCCATGCGAGAGGTCCTGGGTTCGATCCTAGGCTGGGGGTAAAGAAAAAAAACCAGTCAAGTGCGAGTCTAAATCGCGCACGAAAGGTTCCGTACCACCGTTCAATGGAAGCGATGGTGTGGAGTGAATAGTTTGGATTTTACACAGCAAAATATTGTTTACAAAGTTATTGGTGCGGTTACTTTCACACTCCATGTACGTAACCAGGTGCATCCATAAGTTTCTATGTGGTATTGTTGTATGGGAGCCCCCTTAAATATTTATTTTATCCTGTTTTTTAGTATTTGTTGTTATAACGGCAACAGAAATACATAATCTGTGAAAATTTCAACTCTCTAGCTAGCTAGGTTCTTGAGATACAGCCTGGTGACAGACGGACGGACGGACGGACGGACGGACAGCGAAATCTTAGTAATAGGGTCCCGTTTGGAACCCTTCGGGTACGGAACCCTAAAAGACAGGTCTTGGATATTTATATGTGTGTGACGTCGCTGTTTCTGGTTCCCATGACACAGGGTATCCTAGTGGGGCCGTTATGTTATGTAGTAATATTTTTCCACCATAAAAACTCTTTGCTGTCATTACTTGTCAGTAGTTGATAAATTTAAAACTATATCCATTACCACACTTGAACGGTAATGTTTATTACCGCACTTATGTATAATGGCAGCTTTATGATTCTAAAAACAACGTCATAAGGGTCACTTTACGAGCAAGTTTGTTAAAAAGGATATCTACCCATGAAAATTAAACTTTCCGAACAGGAGAGATGAAATGGTAGATTTCCTAGAGTTCGCAAAGGCTTATTTATTAGGTCCTTATATATGAAATTGGCGTTTCGCCGTACTGGCCACTTTGATCTCAAATATCTCCTCTGTGGTTAGGAATTCCAAATTCAAATTTATACAACTATTTACTCATGTATTTGTGTTTCTTAAATTATAATTCATTTGTTGTTTCCTCAATTTTTTTTTTTCTTGCGTCACTCAGGTTACAAAATGGAAAACTTGAAATATCGCGTTATTTACGAGTATGAGTTCTACCGTGGCACCAGTGCTGCAGAAACGGCTCGAAGGATTAATGATGTGTATGGCGACGGTGCCGCAATAGAAAACACAGTGCGTTTTTGGTTCCAACGTTTTCGTTCTGGAAATTTCGACCTGCAGAACGTGGACGGCCGGAGACCAAAGTTGATAATGAAGAATTGAAGGCTATTGTGGAAGCGGATCCATCGCAAACGACGTCCGAGTTAGCTGCAGGCTACGGTGTTAGTGATAAAACTGTTTTAATCCCCTTGAATCAAATTGAGAAGGTGTAAAAGCTTGAAAGGTGGGTACCTCACGAACTGAGTGAAGCAAATCAACAAACGCGCGTTGATTATTTAACGCGCGCGCGCACGTTATTGTGCCGGGTGAGTAATGCAACGCAGCAGGTTGCATTACTCACCCGGCACAATAATGAAAGGATTTTAAATCGAATCCTGTGATGAAAAGTGGATCCTGTACGATAATCGGAAGCACTCATCGCAATGGCTGAACCCTGCCGAACCAGCCAAACCATGCCCCAAGCGAAAATTTACTCCAAAAAAGTTACTTGTGAGCGTTTGGTGGACTATTGCTGGTGTCGTTCACTACAGCTTTCTTAAATCTGGCCAGACGATTACGGCAGATGTCTATTGTCAGCAACTGCAAATCATGATGGAAAAGCTAGCTGCTAAACAAGCGAGGCTGGTCGATTGCAACAGCAGCGTTATCATGAAGCAGCAGTGGCCTAGAGCAATCGCTCTAGGCCACTGCTAGATAACGCTAGACCACACACTGCACAACAGACGGCTACCATATTAGAGGAGCTTCAATTGGAATGTCTAAGACATCCACCGTACTCTCCGGACCTTGCTCCAACAGATTACCATTTTTTTTCGAAATTTGGATAACTTCTTGAAAGGGAAAAAAATCAACTCCGATGGGGCAGTCCAAACAGCCTTCAAAGATTTTATTGATCCCGTCCGAATGTTTTTTTTTAGTAAAGGGATCGAAGAACTACCTATGAGATGGCAAAAGTGTATGGATAGCAATGGTACATACTTTGATTAAATAAATATATTATATTTAAAAAAAAAACGTCTTTATGTTCCTCCCATGCAAAACGCCAATTTTATATGTAATGACCTAATATTTACGAACCGAGAAGTTTACGGCACGCGCCGAAGGCGCGGGTCGTAGCGAGGTCCGTAAAGAAGCCATTTCGATCCCATAATTACGCTTAAACAAGTACATTTTTTTTGTGATATAATATAGATTAAGTATAGACACTATTAAATCAATTGTATCAACCGGACTAAACAAGTGATTAAAGTGAAAAAGACACAATATTACCATAACAAGAAACAGTGTAAAAGTGATCAGTTACAACCGTACATAGATACGAAAGCAGTGTTAAACAAGGTCATATCAGCAAATAACATATAAACTCAGTGAACAATATCATAACTTACGTTATTCGTTGTGTAAATCTTGTGACAAATATCGTGCAGTGCAAAGTCCACCAACTACATAACGCACAGATGCACCTTCACCGACCTTCAACTACATAGGACCCAAAGACTATATTCGACGCGTCTCTTAGCGACTCGATAGCCGAACGGTTAAGGAGGCTGACTATACTGTGCAGCGCAAGGTGGACATGGTTCGAGTCCCACCACGACTCATAATTTTTTCGATTTTACTTTTTTTTTTTTTTTTTCTTCACCTGTGCGATAAATCAAGCACTTGTTGATGAATACCAAACATAACCTGTGATCTACCAGCTGTACCAAGCAAGATTACATAATACCAAAAAGACGTAATAGTTCCAAGATCAGACCACCAGAATTCACTTGCACATCCACGAGCCTATACTGCCTGCAAGTGCAAGATGAAGTCTGCGAAACAAACGCTGCTTCCAAGAGTTCAGTCGCCAAACAGTGGACAAAAAATCAACAAAAATACACAAATTGATAACACGATGACCCCAGTCGGAGTAACATTTAGAAAAAGATTCAAGCCTAGATTACTGGAAGATTCAATGCGCAAACAATCATTGCATGAAAATCTGGAAAATAGTAATCTCAGTACTTCCAGCACAGAAACCTTGAATAGAAGTCTACCAGACCTATCAATAAGACTGGAGAATCTGCGAGAAAGTAATTATAAGGAAGAAATTGAAGAACTCAAACAGAATATAGCCAGTGCACACACAGAAATAGACAATCTTCTGATTGAAAACAATGACCTGAAATGTATTATTGGAAAAATCACCCAACAGAATGACATTTACAAACAAATTTATATTGACAATATGAGCATGAGCACGAAGAAAAAGAAATTATTTAAGAAACTAATTTATGACAAAGTGGGAAAAGAGGTGGAGTCTCGAACAGAAACCCCAACACGCAATGAACAATACATTGACATAAAAAAAGGACACACAGAAACTGCGAATGAAGACGACAATGAAAACGTTAAAAATAAGAAAGAATCAGAAATCTCAAAACACGAGAAACGAGAGAATCACGCTGAAGAAGGAAGCACTAAAAATGAAGGCGTGAAAGAAAATGTGAAGAAAACAACGAATGAAGAGACAACACCTTATGAAGAAAAACTACTAAAAAAAACAAATGAAATCAAGATTGATGGAAAAGACAAGAGTTCAATTTTCATTTTCGGAGGACGGCAATGCACAAGACTATCATCAGAGCTCATGTACAAAATGAACACGCAAAAAAAGGTGAAAGACTACAACATCACTTCTTTCATAAAACCCAATGCAAAATCTGAAGAGATTGGGAAAACATGTGATCTATTCAGCATAAAAGAAGATGACTACGTCATTCTGTCAATTGGTGAACACGACAACAACCCGACCAAACTACTGATGGACTTGGGAGCAATTCTTCAAAAATTGGAGAAACCCAATGTGATACTGCTTAGTATAAGTAAATCAGACTACCTAAATGAAAACAAGCTGAATGATACATTGTTAATAGCCAGTAAAAATCATAAAAATTGTACCTTCTTAAAAATAGGACAACATGACAGGGAAACGTTTTTAACAAGGTTAGACACAATGAGCAAAATGATAAATAATGCGATCGCTCAAAATGATTATGATACAAATTATCTGAATTACAACAAAAGATCGATAGATTTAAACTTTGCTTCAAAAAAAGCACAAACTTCCAATACACAATCAAATAATAAAGCAAATAATAACAACGAAAACAGACACACAAAACCAGGTACAATTCCCTATTATTTCTCTAAGGATATAACCTCAAAAACAAAATACGACATCCAACAAAAAGTAAAGACTCAAACCAAAATATTAAACTTCTTCCCGGTGCTTAGCAATACAAAGAAAACGACACGTATCACACAAGAAGTGAGCAACAATAACTTTTTTCGAGCCTAAACAAACTGATTTCATATTGTTACACCAAAATATAGCTAGCCTAACAAGTAAAAAAGAAATCATAGAGATAACGATCGCGGAACTAAATGATAATAATATAGACCCAGATATCCTTTGTTTCTCAGAAACATTTATTAAAACAGGTGATGAACAAAACGCTTATATACATGGGTACGAATTAGCAGCGACTTACTGTAGAGTACAAAAAAGAGGCGGGGTATGTATTTTCGTACGAGAAGGACTGCCGCACATTCCTAAACATAATTTTGACAGTCTATGTCAAAAAAGTGCTTTTGAGTGCTGTGCTACTGAGATTCCGCATCACAACTTTATAATAATATGTCTATATAGAACGGATGAACGAAACAAACCAACAAATGCGAAGGTCTTTTTAGAAAAATTTGAACAAATGTTATACATTGTATCAAAGAAATATCCTAAGAAAAGAATAATTATTGCAGGTGACATTAATATTAATACAATTAAAGAATCCATATATTCAAATAGACTACTTGACATCATAAAAAATTATAATCTGACTAATCACATTGACAAGCCTACTAGGCGCAATGCCTGTCTTGACCATATAATAAGTACTGTAAAAGAGGGAACAGGATCTATAATCCCGCTCGGCCTCTCTGATCATGAAACTGCCCAGATATTAAAGATACCAGTGAAATCGAAGGTTAACATACCAAAAACAGTGTTCGTTTACCGAAGAGATTTTTGTGAGGATAATCTAAACAAATTTAAAGAGTGTCTTGAAAGTCTTTCCTTTTCTGATGTGTACGGTGAAGCTGACTTGAACCAATCTTTCAACGAATTTCATGATCTACTATGTTTGTTTTACAGCTTATGCTTTCCTTCAAAAAGAGTAAAGATAACTAGAACAAAAAAACAAAAATGGATGTCTCAAGGTCTAAAAATTAGCTGTAAAGTAAAAAGAATACTAAGGTTTAACTTCTATAAACACAAAACAAGAACCACAAAAAATGTGTTTAAAAGGTATGCTCAGATACTAAAAAAATGTACACAAGTAGCCCAAAGAAATAACAATAGTAAATTTATAATCAACAGCAGAAATGTGTGCAAAGCTTCCTGGACAATCATCCAGAATGAAATGGGGCCCACAAATCAAATACAGGGCATTGAAAGGATACTGTACGAGGGAAAAAGTGTCACAAATCCGGTAGATATTGCAAACACAATTAATGATTATTTCATTGATACAACAAATATAAACAACAGTAATAATACATTCCAAAAGACGAGTCACTCACTGGACAAAACAATTTTCTTAGAACCTGTATGTCCAATTGAAACTTATAAGATCATCATGTCCCTCAATAATACTAATGCTTCAGGAAGCGACGGCCTGACTACGAAAGTCTTAAAAAGATGTGCTAACGAACTTTGCTTCGTGCTAACGTATCTGATCAATCTATCTCTAGAGTCAGGGTGTTTTCCATCAAAACTTAAACAATCTGTAGTTAAACCGTTGCATAAGAATGGCAGTAGAGACGATGTTGGTAACTATCGGCCAATAACACTGATCTCAATACTGTCAAAAGTATTTGAGAAAGCCATGCAAATTCGACTCAACAAATTTTTTACCGCACATCAAATATTAAAACCCGATCAATATGGATTCCAAAAAAAAAAATCTACAACACTAGCGGCCTTTAATCTAGTTAGCAATTTAAGCCGACGGGTTGATCAAAAAAAAACTACGACTCTTTTATTGTTTGACATGTCCAAAGCCTTCGACTTTGTTGACCATGAAGTACTGCTGATAAAACTTGAACAATGCGGAATAAGAGGCCCATCACTGTCCTGGATAAAAACGTACTTAGGGGACCGATCCCAATATGTAGAAACCACAAGAGTAGAAGATAATGTCTTAAAAACATATAAGTCACAACCTAGGTTTAATAAATACGGAGTGCCACAAGGCAGTGTCCTTGGTCCTCTCTTATTCCTCATATACATAAATGATCTCCCAGACCACATCAAACACAAATGTATATTATTTGCTGATGACATTTCAATAATAGTGACACAAAAAAATAATAATTTAAGTAATCATATCTCGGACCTTAATGAAACTGTGACAACCATTGTAAATTATTTAATCAATTCCAATTTAAAAGTAAATTTAACAAAAACTAATATAATGAATTTTAATAAAACTATAAATAATAAATTACTAAGTATAAATCACCAAGGACAACAATTACAAAATGTAGACCATGCAACATTCTTAGGTATAATAATTGATAAGAATCTAAATTGGAAGGAGCATACCAAGAAAGTGTGCGGAAAATTAAATAGATTTGTATTTGTCTTAAGAAGGCTAAGTAAAGTTGCATCAAGACAAACGGCGATATCGGCCTACTACGGATATATAGAAGCAGCACTCAGATATGCCTTGATCATCTGGGGAAACGGTACCGACAAGCAAGCGGTTTTTATCGCTCAAAAAAAATGCATCCGATCAATAGTTGGAGTACCGCAGCACGTATCATGCAAGCCATTGTTTCGCGAGTTAAAAATACTACCATTTCCCTGTCTATATATAATGGAAGTAGCGAAATTTGTTAAACTTAACACAAATCTATTTGCCAGGGCTAGTGATGTATATCCCAGAAATACCAGAAATCCCGATAAGCTTGTTTATAAACACTGTCCCAGAACAGCACTGTACCAAAATAATTGTGACGCAATGTGTATCGCGGTGTACAATAAGATACCTCGATATATTAAAAACCTCGATGTTAATCTCTTCACATCTAGACTACGAAAATGGCTATTAGATAATTGTTTTTATTCACTTCAAGATTTTTTCAATTTTAAAACTGCTGAATAAACTTGTTAAACGTGTTGTATATATTTGCATGCTATATTGACTAGCTGTTTAAGGAGCACAATCAATGTACCAAGAATAATTACTGTACAATACCCTTGACATAGCAAATAAATTTCTTATTTCTTATTTCTATTTCTTATTTCTTAAAATCAAGCGGCGAAGTTGCTATCTTGAGGTTAGAATGCGGAAAATAGTATATAAGCAACTAGTGAATAAAGGACGGATTTAAAGCGAGTGCCATAGATGAATAGGAGGAGGGGCGCCACCGTCGCCATAACAACAACGTCTGTGCATATTTTTTATAAATTAAACTTAAACTTCTAAAATATAGTGATAAAAGTAATATACAACCATTACCCGAGTTACAAATTCCATGCAAAAGTGTGATCTGCTGTTATTTTTCGCTAATAACCAGGAAAAAGTGATAAACCTGCCAGTTTGTTTTTGCCGCTAAATCTGCATTTTCCTGCATATTTTAAGAAGAATCGACTGTCCGATAACAGCTTTAAAAACAAACAACCTTTTTAACGGAAAAGCAGGAAGAAAAACGAGTGAGAATAAGTTTGGATATTTTTCATAACCTCTAAAGTTTAAAATTATAATACCAGCGAAGTCCATGATATAATATGAAAGAAACCAGCGCCATCTATGATCAAGTAGAAGTACTTAATATCGATCGATTGCACTCTCAGATGGTTCCTGCTACTCTGCACCAGATGTTGTAAGGTGTTTTTTTTATAGGGGCAGAATTTTTATTTAATCTTATAACCTTGCATTTCCCACGTATAAAAATGAGAAATTGTGGAGCATGTGGAAAACACGTCAACATAGCGGAATTATTGGATTGCAGTAAATGTAAAGAGCACTTCCATTACCAATGCTTAAACATGAATAAAGCCTATTTTGTTGAATGCAAGCAAGACTTCGAGCGTACCTGGACCTGCCCAAGCTGCCGTCGACTTATGCAGCGGACGAGGAATGATGACATGATGCCGGCCAGTCCTCAGGCCCGTGCGATGGCAGCAGACCCTGCAGTGTCTACTACAGGCGATAAAATGGGACACAGCTACCCCTCAGAAAATACCCAAGAGGTTGCTCGCAAATTGTCGAACAAGTTAGAAATTATAGATAGAAGCAATGTTACTCTCCGACAAAAAAAAAGCATGCCTGATGCACCAGAAGAATTGTACTCCGACGTTGAGAAGAGTATCTTAGGCGATACTATCAATCAAGAATTATTAATTAACGAGCAAAACACACAAACAGATAATCAACAAATGCAAAATGCTATAATAGGAGTAACACTTGAACAATTGGAAGCCCTATTTGATAGAAAACTATACTCTATTAAGGAGACTTGGCTATCAGAACTCAAAACGACGGTAGAAAGGGTAACCATTAATGAAATAAATAAAGTGAAACAAGAGCTCTCCAAAACTACAACAGCTGTATCTCAGAAACAAGACCAAATTAATAAAGAGATAGATAACATAAACAAAGTCATAATAAATCTAAAGAAAGAAAACGTGCAACTACAAACAGAAATACATAAAATTAACAAAAAAAATATAGAAATAAACAAAAATACTGTACCGACAGGGAAATGCTGTGAAGGAAGTAGAGACCAGAAAATAATTTTATACGGATTGGAAGAAAACAGATGGGAAGAAAGTGGACAATTATACGAAAGGGTAGTCTGCATGTTCCAGGATATACTAAACATAAATATACAGGGATATGTAGAAAATATGAAAAGAATAGGAAAAAAAGGCTTTCGAAGACCCTTAGAAATTGAATTGATGAGTAAGAACCTCACACGACAAATACTACAACACCGAAGTTATTTCAAGAAAACAGGGCTTGCTGTATCGGAAGTATTGGGAGAAGAATCCCTGCAAAAACGAAAGAAATTAATAGAAACCCTAATAAAAGCACGTCGCGATGGGCATCGAGCCAATATAATTGATGACAAACTTATTATAAATGGAAGACATTATAATCCAGAGCCCCTTGATGACAATATCATCAACAGAACAAACATGAATGTTGTAACTCAAATATTAGACGCCACGGTGGCATCCCCACCAAACACAACGATTTCTGCAGATTTTTTTCGACCATAATATTAAAATTTTATTCCAGAATATACAGAGCTTCAAAAATAAGCAACATTTGGTAGAAGCCGCAACAGAAGAAGATGAAAATATCCAGATGATATGCCTTACAGAAACGTGGATATCTCCATCAACGATAGATCTGCTGCGTGTAGACGGCTTCAAGCTAGCAGCATCCTTTTGTCGATCTCATCATGGGGCAGGAGGAACTTGCATTCTACTCGAAGACAATATTGAGTTTATTGAACTTGAGAATTTGATAGAATGAATATAGAGTTTATATTTGAAACTTGTGCCATTGAGATATCTAAGTTAGAATTAATTGTTATTGTTATTTATTGGTCAGATCACACCAGGATGCCTAATATTTTCTTTAATTCCTTAACAAATCTCTTGCAGCACGTAAAGAAGAAATATTTAAGGAAAAATGTTATAATAGGAGGTGATTTTTATATTGATATGCTAGTAAATTCTATGCTAAGATCAAGCTTTATTGATCTACTGAAAAGCTACAACTTTCACCAACATGTAAAAGAGGCTACCAGAATAACTGAAACCTCGTCTACTTGTTTAGATTTAATATTTACTAACTTTATTGTAAAAAAAGAAAACATCTCCGTCCATGAATATGGTTTTTCAGATCATAAAGGTACAACAATACAAATACCAACCGATCATAATAACGCTCGAACTACATGGTCAGTAAAAAAAAGAATATTTAATGACCAAAATATAAACAATTTCATCTCAGAACTTAATAAAGTTGACTTTAATAAATTAATCACTAAAAATAGGGATAAAAACTTAAAGGAAAACTATATGTCATTTCAATCAACATTAACTTACATTCTAAATAAAACTATACCCCTAAAAAATGTTAAAATAAAACTTAAAAGCAAAAAAACATGGCTAACAAAAGGTATAAAACAATCCTGTAAGAATAAAAGACTACTAAAACTACTTGTAAATAAAATAGATAATAAAATTCTAAATAATGCCTATAAACAATATAAACTATTATTGAAAAAAATTGTAAAAACGTCTAAAAGGATCCAAAACATTAATAAAATCAAAAACTCTGATAACATAATAAAATCGACTTGGCACTTAATAAAGGAGCAAACTAACAAAGTTACAAAAATAGATAGAGTTAACATTAAATTGAATGAACAAAATAAAATAATAGATAACCCGCTTCGTATAGCTAATATTTTCAACGACTTTTTCCTGAATGTTGCAAATTCAGATCCCTCGCTTCCTGCACCAAAAGGAAAAGCTGTAATTGAGCCGTCTGAAAATTCAATGTACTTAAAACCAGTTACCATCCCTGAAGTTATTAAAATAATAATAGAATTAAAAAACAAAAAAAGTTTCGGTCATGACGAACTGCCCCCATTACTAATAAAAAAATGTGTTGAAACATTGGCCCCTATTCTGTCGTTTCTTATAAATCAGTCTTTTGCAGATGGTACAGTACCAGACCTCTTAAAACTATCCATAATTAAACCTATTTACAAAAAAGGTAACAAAAGTAACTGCACAAACTACAGACCAATTGCTCTTTTACCTACATTCGCAAAAATCTTTGAAACTGCTATGGCAAACAGACTGTATTCCTTCTGTGAACAATTTAATATATTTAGTAAGTCCCAATATGGATTTAGAAAAAACCACTCGACATCACTAGCTGTTTATAAATATATTACAGATATTTTAAATATTATAAATAATAAAAAATATGCTATTGGTTTACTTCTCGATATGAGCAAGGCATATGATCGTGTCCTTTATGATATATTATTTAAAAAAATATATGGAATAGGTGTTCGTGGTATTGTGCACCAATGGTTCGACTCTTACTTATCAAACAGATATCAACTTGTAGAAATAGAACATTATGATGGTAAAACTGGTTTGATTAATAAAGTGCGATCTGAAAAAGCACATGTCACTAAGTCAATCCCCCAGGGGAGTGTACTGGGGTGCATTCTCTTTCTGCTCTACATTAATGACTTGCCTAAACAAATTAACCATTCATCCACTCTATTTGCCGACGATATATCAATAGTTATACCTTGCCAAAATGCCACCGACCTCAACGTACTTCTTCAAACTACATTTGATACATTAATTAACTGGTTAAATGAACACAATTTACAAATAAATTATTCCAAAACAAAACTATTACAATTTAAACCACATCAAAAACGTCCCTTAGAAATAAACTACTCATATCTAAGTAATAAAATCGAATGTGCTAAAACTTACCCTTTACTAGGCATTAACATAGATAGCAATATAAACTGGAAAGACCACATTGCAAATATATCAACCAAACTATCAAGATTCACTTACGCGCTGCTCGAATTAAAGAAATACACAGATGTGAAGACTGCTCTCTCAGCATATTATGCCTATGCTCACGCGTGGCTACAATATGGTATAGTGGTATGGGGAAACAGTACCAAGGTACCAAACTTGTTTTTATTACAAAAGAAATGCGTCAGAATAATTGCTAATATAGACAATATGACTAGCTGCAAGCCCTATTTTAAACAATATAAAATACTTACACTAACTTCTTTTTATATATTAGAAATCAGCAACTTTGTAAAAAAAAACTTACATATGTTCCCAAAATATTCCCGTCCAAATAATTTAAGACCTAAAAGCTACTTATCCTGTCCCCAGACAAAACTTAAAATGGTACAATGTGGTCCCTTTACCATGGCTAACAAAATATATAATAATTTACCCAAAAATCTCCAGGAAATGGAAGATTTAACAAAATTTAAAAAACTTTTAAAATGTTACCTCGCCGAAAAATGCTACTACGTGCTGCAGGAATTCTTCGAAGATAAAAATTATTAGGAAAATAAATTTAGTCTCTTTAACCTGTGAACAGCTGATCGGGTCAATGTAAAAGTTATGTGTATGTGTAGATAAATTTGTTATACCCTGTCAGGGTGCATGTACCCTACATACATTTTCCACCTCTAGTGTGTATTGTACATGTTATATGCAAATAAATGAATATGAATATGAATATAAAGTTGCGACCCTGACACAAACCACAAAACATTACCCAGTGTTTTAAAGTGCATGACAATATCTAAACTCATTATGAAGAATTACTACGCAACCTTCAACAAAGTGAGACTCCTGTGGAATAGTCAGAGGTGGTAATTGCGCTACGAGTATAAAGCGATACACCCTACCCATTCACTTGCGTCAGCATGTGCCTTTATTTGAGGCTTTTATCTCTAGGTATTTTCCTGTATAAATTAGGTGGAGAATAGTTTTTTTATTATAATTATAAACTGAAAAATAATATAACATCATAAATAGGTCCACGGAAACATGAACGAAAATATGGGTTTTTGTGTGGATCCTAGTTTACGCTATCAAACAAAATATATTCTTAAATTTATTAGTACACCACTCCGTAGCTGGAGAGGCCATACGAAACTATGGAATAAAAGAGTGCATTATATAGTATGACCCGGGTATTAAATGGTATACAATTTTTGACTACATATCACGAGGCAGTGAGTGCCCTGAGCTTGTCACATATCGAGTTTGCTGTGCCCCAGTTAAATCTGACATCAATCTCCAGTCCCAGGTCAGTGTGTTTGTCAACAACCTCAATTGTCAAAACCTAAATACAAAGCTCATCTGACAGATTACCCTTTATACAAGGCGATTATGTTTATTTAGTTGGTTTTTGGGCATTCAGAGCTAGACTTACGTCATGGCACCGCTTACTCAGATTATCAAAGTCAAACTGGAGGCCTTGAAGTGCCTATGTTACTATTGAGGATTATCAGACATGAGTAGTACGCAAAGGGGTGTTGAAGGATAATACACTTACCATAACATTGACGTTTGTTATGAAGTGAAGGGACCCTAGCACAGATCCCTGGGCTGTACCCTGTGATACTGGGGTGGTACGACTAGTACTTTCGCCGACTTTAACACAGTTCTGACTATAACTTAGGTAGTCAGCTCACCAGGCCTGTAACGAGTCTCTGAGGCCACAGTTACCAAGTTTGTACGTGTGCAGATGATATCTAATGTATCAAATGCACGCGAAAATTCAATTAAAAGAGCTAGAACCTTTTTCTTATCATTAAGCAACCTGTTTACGTGATCTGTACATTTAGAAAGTAATGTTGCTATACTTTTTTTTGGTTGTTTTTTTGTTATATTATTAGTTTGGTAAAAAGTATGTATCTGCTCACAAACAAACCTCTCAACTATTTTGTCGAATGATGACAGCAGTGTGAGGGAACCTCAGCGTTTCGTTTATCTGAGGATAGAACGGTAGTCCCGTTTACCTTTTTTAAATATAGGTCTAACGCTATCTATTTTGAGATCAATTGGGTATTTACCCGTATATATGCTGTTATTTATAAGATGCAAGATTGAACCAGAAATTTTATCACCAATTGCTTTGATGTCTAGGATTTTGATTTCATCTTGACCCGACGCTTTTTTGTTATTCAGAGCGCGAATAAGTTTGTGGATTGTTCGTGGGGTGTCTTTTTGGAACAGCATACCAAGGTTTACTTTTTTGTTGAAACTATTTTCGGCGAGAAGGGAACGTTTACATTGCGGGAGGATCTTTTTACGGGTTCATCAAACTCAACAGCGAATCGATATGCTATTTCAGTATTTTTCATATTTTTTCAAGGCATCCGGTATCACATCGTCAATACTTTGAGATATTCTATTGCATGTCGAATTAACCTGTAGTAAATAAAATAATGTGTTAGTTTAGTTTCGTGTCTTGTTAAACTGTAGTCTAATTCATGGTTTGTTGGATTTTTCCCCCAGAGTTCAAAGAGAATATCTCTTTTTTGGCTGAGATATGTTACAGTGGTGAATTGCGCCCATAGAATATTTTTGTTTATCCAGGTTTTAAGTGCACTTTTTTCTCAGGTTTTGTGGACGACTGTAATGCCACTTGGAAATATTTCTTGATGTATCGGAAAATCTTATCAGCTCTGTGCAAATTATGAGTTTCAGTCTAGCCAACATAGCTTAAGTTTTTGAGTAAATTAATTAAATAAAATAATCACGATTTACAGACTGAATGATTTTCGCCTTTGCAGCAGTCTCTACATGAGTCATGCCGGGCGGCGGTGGGCCAGTGAAGATGGCTATTGTGACGCAGTGATCGGCCAGCACAGAATCGACTGCCGCCGTGTACGCATCTAACATGTGGCAGCGAATAAATATATGGTCAATGCAGTTTAGTTATCATATCCTTGCGCTTTCGATTCGGTAGTCAGTAATGCCACACGTAAACACGCGTTAGACCACACACTGACAGCATGTCTAAACAAGCGTTTCTGAGTGAATTGTGTAGAAGATCGATGTTGATGTCACCCAGTAAGATCAAGAAGTTAGACTCTGAATAGTTGGAAAGTATCCGGTTGAAATCACTATTTTTTTTTTGTTGTTATTTGATGGGCGATTAATTGCACAGACTGTTAACAACTCGTTTGTGGGAGATTTAGCGATGCCGTTGATATTTTAGAACGTTTATGTTAGATTTTGGTGTGAATTTGAGGTTATTGCGAATATACACGATTATGCCACCACCTTTCTGATAATTACGTAGAGGTGTATGCATTGTATAGCTAAATTCGGAAAAGGTTAGAAATGTTATCAGAAATATGTGCTGTTGGAACTGTGATTATATCTACAAGGGCAGGACATACATCTTTCATATAACAAAAAAATCATCATCGATATTATGTTTACATGAAGACATGATATACGAATGTACCTCGTTTGGTTAAGGCGGAGAATCAGGCCAAAACAGCATTTTGTCAATCCCAAGTTACGCAAAATAATGAGTATGAAATGCTGTTGGTTTTGTTCCTAGCTTGATGATGTTTATCATGAGAATCATCATCCATTCGTTAACGTTTACGTAATTTGACTATTTTGATCGATAGAAATGTCTCTGAAAATTATTTAAAAAATCTGTTGATCACAGAGAAACAAATTACAATTTCGCACCGCATTTAAATATATTTACTTGATTTTTAATCGTTTTGTTGCTCTGCTAGTTCTCTATACATCGTCTATCAGATTGTTTATTATTTGAATGTAAGCTAAAGTTCAAAACTATCTTCCGCTGTCGGGGTGCCCAGCCTTAGCCATAAAAGTTCATCATCATCATCGAGAATAGCAATCCTTACATTACTCCTTGCCTTACAGATGTATAAGCACAACATATGTACAAATACAAAAGCATTCCGCAGGCAATATGGGGCATTATTATATACTTTGGATTTCATTGCCACTTTATGGCATGAGTGCAACCGATTTCCATTATTAACTCAGCAAGAGTTTTCTCTATTCCCCAAGTAGAGAAAATTATGAGAAAATAGCTGCCATTTTCCATTTACGGAACCTTACGTTAGCCAACTCATTGTATTTCTACAAGCAGTAACTAAGAACTAAGAAATATTTAATCAAACATGTAATAAACCAAGAACAAGGAGTTATACCGTGCGCCAGATTTCAGAGTTGCGTTTTCAGATTTCAGTTTCAGAGAAAAAATAAACTTTTCGGCGAGGCAAGTCGATACATAACACAATAGCGGAAATGTTTTGGATGAATGCCAGGGGCTCTTGACCCCTGTACTGTACTAGACTATGTAACCAAGCCTAATTTATAATAAGAGCCCATTTATTTACATTACGATTTCACACACAGTCGATTGCACATTATAAGCGTTTCGAGAATAAAAGTTACAATAACTTAACACGAGGCAGTGCCACATGCATGCCATATGTATAGTCTTAACCAGTCTTAACACTTCGCGATGTAATGTGACGTAAATAAATAAAAATTAATAATCATGGTCCAATAGAATCTAGGCTTCCTTGAATATTTCAAACTATTTAAAACCTAAATCCCTACATATTCTAGCTCCAATACGGATATTGTGTAGCATTATGAGCGAAAACTACGCAATTTTAGCCTTGCCAATATTTGCTACGAAAGCCTAAGCTGGAACAACGCCAGAATAAGTACTCGTATAATAAAAATGGATTTCCTAACTAATATTAGAGGCAAATACAAAAGTTTGTTCCTAACAAATAAACAAAATGGTCCTCGTCATCAATCACATCTTAGATTCATAAACCACGCAACACAACCAAAAAATATTGTAAGAGATCGTAAGTTAACCCAATTTTCTGAAACAAATATGTTTAGCACATAAACCGTTGTAAAACTGTGTATGGGGTAAACCCCTATAACGGTTTTTCATGAATCTCATCTTTGAACCGCCAATACAGGATGTACCTAAATATAATAATATAATAGTGAAAGATATACATCCAGTAGCTTTGAATGCAAGCGTAACTTGGGTAGTTTTTTGGTCCAAAATATTACGTATTTTTCAAATCCCATCCCTTCCGAGCACGGAAGCTGTTGCGATTCTAACATCGTTCTAACATTGCTGAAGACATTTCCCCACAAACTGCAAACATACAAGGGCAACCTTGTCTCTCAAATTGAAACATTGATTCCAAATGTTCTATGGCGATACGTGCCATCAGCTTTTAATCTGGCTGATTCTGCTAGTCCAGGCTTGACTTCTTCAGAATTGGTCAATCATCATTTTTGGTGGTCCCCACAGTGGCTTAAAGAAGACCCCTTATCATGGCCTGGCGACTGTCAACTTTTGATCAAATCCGATCTTCCCGGCATCAAGTCTACTCCCATTTGTTTGAAAGTTACTCAAACAGATGGTGAGTGGCCTGTTCTTTCCAGATTCAGTTCACTGTCCAAATTACAAGCCTGGTGTAGACGCTTATTTCGCAATGCTCGCGATGCATCCCTTAGAAGAAAGTACGGCTTCCTAATAGTGTTTGAACTAAAGACTGGTCTAGTTGATGCGGTAAGGTTGGTTCAAGCTCGCGAATTCTCGGAATCCATCCGAGAATTCCTACTTCGAGTAAACAAATCCGTCAAGGGTGATGGTCTTAGATGCCTCAACCCCTTTCTAGATGAGCAGGGTTTGCTCCGAGTGGGTGGAAGACTTGTTAATGCCGCAATAACGTATACTTCAAAGCATCTCTATTATTAGTATTAGCATCATCTAACAAACTTAAAAGTGGATCATTATAAAATTGTAAACTCACATCTGGGACTCTCAACACCTTTAAATCTAATTCAGCGATCGTTTTCGGCATTATCTGCGAGAAGCGCTATAAAACGTAGGATTTTCTTTTATCAGCGTTGCTATCGGCTGAGACCTTAGTCCATGGAGCCTTTCATGTTTCATGGGTAATCTACCCCAGAGTAGAGTCACGCTATGCAGAACTTTCCAGAAAACCAAACGTGGACTTTGCCGGTCCATTCATCTTGAAATCATCTCACTTTCGAAAGGCTAAAAGTTTCAAGTCAGGGCCGGGAAAGTGCGGTTAGGTCAGCTAAACTCATATTTAAAAGAGTAGTCGGCGATCGTGCTCTGCTTTTCAAGTTGCTCGCCACCGTGTTAGAGAAAGTGGAGGCCTCGCTTAATTCGCGTCCTCTCACTCCACTCAGTGGCGATCCCCACGATTTGGAGGCACTGACGCCCGGCCATTTTCTCATCGGTCAACTTTTACAGGCGTTGCCTCAACGCGATTTAAGCACAATCAACTCAAATCGGTTGTCGCTTTGGCAATTCTTGCGACAAATTACGCAGCAGTTGGAGTACATATCCTTCAGCAGCTCTCGAAGTGGCTTTCAAAGACTCGCAACCTTCAAATTGGAGATCTTGTGATTATAAGAATGATGACGATGACTACCTATTTACTAATAACCCGATCTCATAATTCATTCATCAGTCTCATATCTTCAATATGATGTAAATGGTTGAGTGTTATATGGTGAGATTAACAAAATTTTAATAAATAAAACTACATGCTAATGTGCAATATTATGTTTTATTAATTAAGATAAAAAAGCAATAAAAATAGATCATTTCCTTGTGACTGCAGCTGACTTCAATGAGAACAGTCTAGCGGCTGCGGCCAGCGGAGAAAGAGGCGCGCAGACACTGGAAAGAATAGCATTGCATTTAGAAAACAGTCATGCTCTGCGGACGCTTCATAATCATCTAAATAATAGTAAAATTATCGTTTTGTAACACTGCAATGAATCAAATTTAGATTTGTAACTGATTTTTTAACAAACCCATGAGTCATACCTTTCCCCAGCAGCAGGCATATTCTCCATGTCTGCCTTTACAGGGCAGTATATTATTTACGAGCAGGTAATGAATTAAGCTAAGAAATGCTATGGGTTTCCAAAGAGTACTGATCATCATCATCATCATTTCAGCCTGTTAACGTCCACTGCTGAACATAGGCTGTAACGGCCCCAAGGCTAAAGGTCGTAGCCGCCGCTAACAGTAGCTATGATCGTCTATTCTTTCTATCCCAAAATGAGAGGACCCGATTCAGCTGTAAGATTTGTAAGTAAGAATGATAAGTCTGAATTTCTCGTTCATCGAGAAATCTGTTAGGCGTACAATAGTCGAACGAAGTTTTTGGTTCAGAAGTTACAGTTTCTAGTTAGACAGAGAAAGCATATATGTCCGCGAGCCGGTAATTCGCATCAGTCAGCGGTGTATTGCGCCAAAACGATCGTTGTTATATTTTATGTGATGGCACCATCTGGTTTTTGTATATATGAGCGCATTGGAACATCTTTTGTTGTAATTTTAGTTTTAGTTTTAGTGATCGATCACAGTTATAGTATAGATATCCGTCGTAGTTTTACGACGTGAGTACTCAATTATATTTCATGTGCTCGCTCGTAGCGGCTTGTGGTGGTTCCAATTATGTATTTTGTTCACGGCAATAACGATCCGAAAAGACCGGTTTACACAATTGCGATTTGAGTTCCGAAATGGGTTCTGAACTAGCGGTTACCTCAAAAGGTCCGTAACGTTTTGAAACCTTCAACTCTGCGCAATTTGAGCTGGATGTTATCGAAACGCAAGCATTATTGTTTTAGGATATCTAACCCACACCATAGCGAAGTGCATAATTCGATAAATACCGAACTATGAATTCCACTAGCCGCAGCACGTCCTGGGCTGAGCCAAATCATATATACCGACTCAACTTACACATTAGATATCCAGCGAAATTTACATTTAATTTAAAAATGCAACTTGAATCCAATCTGACCCAAGGCAATGCAAAACACCTACCCGGACCTAAACAATGAACTTTAGACTGTAAATTGATCTCTTCGCGCGTCCCCGACAACACTCAAATGTCAAAATATCAACAGTATATGTTAACTGTGTTGACACCGGTTTAACTTTGTTCTGAATTTGTTATTTCCATCCGCGGAACCTCATCGATCAAACAGTCTCCCTATGCCCTGACAACCTAGGTTTAGCCGCAACTAAACTCCTGTCTAGCCTAGTCTAAAACCTAGTGTTATACCACGTCCATTATCGACACCACTCGAAAATGGTTGAGTTTGATTTGAATGTGCTTGAATGTTTAACGACTGTGTGTGTGGGAATTACAAAACTCGCTACTCTAAAGGAATGAGGAGAGGATTAGCCCGCGAATATCCTAAGAGCCAATCCAGGAACCCTATGGTGAAGGAATAAGGAATTTAGGGTCGCTCCAAGCCCAGACTCAGACTCAGATACATTGACTTAAAAGTTCTTTCCTAACGACCCAAGGATAGTTTTGGAATTAGGGGTAGGTTGATATAAAGGTAGGAACCGAGGTATATCTCGGCGCTTCAGACACTCACGAAAACCCACTGAAACTTCGCAGTCACAAATTCGTATAGTTCTGACGCGTAACACGGCAGACAAAAACTGTTTAGAACTCGTGAAGACGACTGTCACAGAGGCTAGACGCAGAGACTGAATGAATTCCCCTCCCACGCTCTGGTATTTATATGCCCCACATGCGTCCTTTGCAAATACGCTCTGCCCAAGCGAAGCTTCTTATCACTAACTACACAGGGTCCAATTTCAACCATGCCATGCAGATCCGCCGTTCTACAAATTGTGTGTACGCATATTCACCATGATCAACCGTAGGTTATCACTCAAATCATTTGGTACTGCCGATACACAGAATCTGTTGATCGCTGACCAATAAAAGCTTGTTGCGATTAATTAAGCATTTCCCGACCACTAGGTGCGCGTAGCAAAAGACCTCTAGAATGATATTCAAAATAGAGGTGTCAAACCCTCCATCTCATACCTCAATCGCAATTGTATATTTGCAATCTACATAATAGCTTTCTCCGTTCCGTAATAACCTTTCATTATTTAGTTATTCATAATTTTATTCAACGCGCAGCCAAATCGGCTCTCATCTCTACACATCTCGCAGGAATGCGACAAAAAAAACTGACCTGAACTGAAATTCCACGAATGAACCCACGCATCGGCTCTGTTTTTTTTTGCTAACTTTGCCAGTAAGCTATGCAAAACCCCCAAACGTTATCTGAACCGATTCTCGTATTCAAAACAGCGCGGCGTTGGGCTAGCCCTCTATCACGCAGAATGAAGTATCTAATGTACCGACTCTCGTGTACCATTACAGCCCCCTCCCAGACCTTGAGACACTGTTTATCTCAGTTAACATGGCGCAAGGATCTCATTACCACTATGCTACCCATACTTTGTACATATCTACTCTATATGTTCGGACATCTCAAATCATGTACACCGACCGATGAATCTGTCAATTATGTATATAATATTTACACAACTCGATTGAGTTCTCTCCTGTCTTATCTTATTTATCTATCTTACTATACAACCTCGCTTACCCGCAATTTATCCTAATTCGTATTACTATATATATACAAATTGTTTTTTTTTTTTTTTTTTTTTTTGGTTTTTTTTTTTTTTTGTTTTTGTTTCCAAACCATGCAAGATCCTTAAACCTACAAAGTAGTTATTCAAATTTACAGCTTACAGCTTAATTATATAACCTTTATACACTATCTTATTTATCTACGCCCTTATTCGTCCTCACATAATACCTGGCTATATTTATAGTATTGAAGTTACCCAATATCTCATTTGAACCCGGATCTACTAACGTATAACAGTTAGGATATACCACTGCCGAAATAACATAAGGCCCTTTATACAACAACGAAAATTTCCGCATGATTTTATGTTCTTTATTCGAACGCACAAAAGTCTTAAGTTTCACATAATCACCTATACGATAGACCTCTAACTTACGCCGTTTGTCCGCCTGTCGCTTACGTCGTTCACTAGAACTTTTAGAGTTTTCTATCGCTACATTCCGCACCTGTTCCGAATCTCGCACACTATGGCCTAATAACCATTCATCGCCTAATTCCTTGTCAATAGTTAACGGTTCCCGCCTACCAAACGCTAACTCATTAGGCGCAAAGCCTGTGCTTGTGTGTTCGATATTATTATAGCAATTCTGAATGTCCGGTAACACGTCTACCCAACTACGATTACTTCCGCCGCAATAAGTCCTAATCAGCCGACCTAGCTCGCGATTCACTCTTTCTACGCTATAAGAATTTGGACAATACACCGACGTATGAGTGACCCGAATCCCCAGCTGTTTGAGTCCAAATTCCCAAACTTTCGATATGAACTGTGGTCCTGAGTCCGTAATTATAGTTTCGATAGGTACTTCCCTATGAAATCTCTTTGTACAAGCGAGCACGCTCCTACCTGTCGCTTTTCGCATTGGATATAATTTTATTACTTTACTGTACACGTCTTGAATCACATATATATATTGATATCCGAATTTACCAACGGGCAATGGCCCATAAAGGTCCGAGAAAACTTTCTCACCCAACTTTTCCGCCAACACCGGTGTACAAGGACCAACGGTATTGTTAGTACTAGGTTTGACCTTTTGACATATGTCACAACTTCTTATCACCGCGCTAATCACCCTACTCATATGAAGAAAATAATATCTGTCCTTCATCAGTGCTAATATTTTATATCTGCCGTAGTGACCTATTTCTTCATGTATGTGTAAAATTAGTTCCTCCTGTAGTGATTTCGGAATTACTAGCAACTGTACGTTCCGCTTCGGCACGTGAAAATATAACGTATCACCTACTAGCTTATAATTTTCAAAACCTCTTGTCCCCGTATCTACTACATTACGTCTGATACAACCGCTAATTCGATTTAACCGCTCATCTTCGCTTTGTAATCTCGCAATGTCCCGTAAACTCGAAATAACACTTGCGGTATTCGATGCCTGAAACCAGAATATCCCCGGCTGAACATTTATACTGTCATTCATACCTCCAGGTCCCGCTATCTGCCTGCTTAGCGTGTCGGCAATTTAATTATCAGTCCCTCGCACAAATTCTATGTCGTAATCGAATTGCTCTAAAAACATAATCCACCTCGTTACGCGTGCACCCAATAAAGTCCACGACTTAATGAACGTCAAACTTTTATGATCAGTTCTAATAATAACTTTTTCTCCCCGCAAGTATATCTCAAATCGCTTTAAAGTGTATATAACTGCATACATTTCCTGTTCACTGATCGACCATCTAGTCTGAGCACCCTTGAATGCCTGCGAACAGAACCCTATAATTAGTTCCTGGCCCGAATCATCTAACTGATAAACATAGCCCCCAATTCCTATAGCGCTAGCGTCACATTGAACATAATATGTTTTTCCCGCCAATGGCTGACTCAAAATTATACTTTCTGAGAATTGGTTTTTTATCTCGTCAAAAGCACTTTGCATCTGCGCACTCCAGACGAACTTGACTCCAGACCGCAATAAATTGTACAAGGGCTGTGTTAATGTTCCAAAATTTTTTATAAACCTCCGAAAGTAATTTATGAACCCCAAAAACGCCCTCAATTGCCTGACAGTTCTGGGTGACGGATATAATTTAAGTGTTTCAATTTTGTCCGGGTCCATCTGCAAACCTTGTGTAGACAAAATGTGCCCCAATAACTTAACCTTTTTTTGTGCGAACTCGCATTTTTTTAGTTTGCATGTGAAGCCCGCGTCTTTCAATTTACTCAGAACCGTGTCCACTTGAGACAAATGCTGTTCGAAGTCACCCTCAGTTAAAATTGCCAAATCGTCAACAAAATTTAAACAATATGACCTAACCTCTGGCCCTAGAATTAAGTCCATCGCCCTCGAAAATGAACCCACACTGGTTTTCAACCCCTGAGGTAAAACGTTGTAAACATAACTTCTGCCTTGATATACAAAACCCGTGTATCGTTTAGATTCGTCTGATAATGGTATAGAAAAATACGCATCTTTGATATCAATAACTCCTATGTAATTTATCCGGCGCCCGGATTGCAATATCTCACTCATTAAAGGTGTGGTTTCAACCTCCCCGACCATTCCAGTGTTTAATTGTCGTGCATCTAGAAGAATACGGACCTCTCCTGTTTTCTTTAATGTACAAGTCAATGGACTGCTGAAATCCGTAGATTGCCTGCTAATAATACCTATCAATTCCATCTCTTCCAAACGTTTTGTTACTTTATCGCGATATGCGAACGGTATGGGATAGCTTCGCTTTACGAAAGGCGTTTCATCTCTCATTTTTATCTCATGTATATATTTATTTGTCCGACCTATCCTATCGCTAAACAACTCTGCATGTTTATTTAACACCGGCAATAACCTTGTTTTGTGTTCAACAGGTATTGATGAATTATTCACATATTCCTCTATCATATTTCTACTGGTATCTTGGTTCTGTACTCCCATTGTACAACAGCAAGAATCCTGATTAGGACCAGTACCTAATGGTATTTCACACATCCGCCCGGCGCTTCGTATAATTAGCCTCTTATTACCCTCACACGTTAAACTGGCTCGCGTCTGTTGTATAAAATCAAACCCCAAAATTAAATCTTTAGGCACCCTTGTTAATACTAGCATTGGAGTATCGATAACGCATTCACCTATCGTTAATGGTAACGTTACTAATTTATCAACCTTTTCCTTACTGACTCCAAACGCACCTGTGATTCTCAAACTTGGAATCGGTATTTCCGTCGGTTTTCCCAATTGACTGCACACTTCTTCGTACACTCTCCGACTTATTACACTGATTTCGCTCCCCGAATCAATCAAACTCCTTACGACAATATTCCCAATACGCACATCTATCTCAGGTAATGTCAAAGTACTACATAACTCGCGCCCACACTCAGTCGAATCGTCGTCTCTGAATATCGTATGTAAACGTCTGTCATTTCGATCTCTATAATTCGATCTAGATTTTTCATCTAAACACACGGCATATCCGTGCGCTTTATGCGCTAATAATTGAATAAACTCATTCACACCCACGTTCGAATCCAAATTACACAAATCATACAGTCTATGTTTTTTTTCAATTCGATCGGCTGTCCACCCGAACCGTAATAAATATCTGAGCGCGAACGACCCGCGCGAGTCCACTAGTTTTTTGAATTCTGACTTATCGCATTATTCCTGTCACTTGAACTTTGCCCTGCCTCTGTATCTCCTGAATCCCTCTGAAACCCTATTGCCTTGAAGCTAGGCTGCGGCTGCCTGCCTCTACGGCGAAAATAACCGCGACCACGCGTCCCAAATTCGTTTCGCGCCTTCGTTACCGCGTTATAATTATTACTACGACTTATCGCGTTATAACGTAACGTATTTACCCGCATAGCTCGATATTGCCCACGCATATAGCTATCCCGCCTCACGTTATTCGTATTCATAGGTTCCGAATCATGTATCGCGCTTAATCCCCCATCGACATTCCGTTCTAAATGCCGAAGGAATTCGACCGCATCACGTATAGTCATAGTCTCCTTTCTAGCAAAAAACGCTACCTGAATATCACGCGGCAACTGTCTGAAAATCGTGTTGATTTTCTCCGTATCAGTAAACGGTATCGTAAGCTCATATATGCTATTCAATTGAGAGGCAAAGAATTCTTCCATACTTTGACCTTTCTTAGAATCAAACTTCGCAGTTAGGAATCTTTGCTTAATTAATTCCTGTTCATTATCACCCCAGAATACCTCTCTGAAATCTTTTTCAAAATCCGAATAGGTTCGCCATGAGTCTCTGTATATGCTCATTCGAACTTTCGCAATTCCTACCAAACTATCCGTTGCCCATATCAAAGCCCTAGAAATATCTCCCGAGACTTTAATATAAGCCTTTAAATCTCTTAAGAAAATCATCGGATTTTCCGAATTCCGCCCATCGAATGTCGGCAACTTCTGTGTCATTTTCACAATGCATGATTGACGTTTTTCTACCGATTGTTCAAACGTCTCTAGTTCCTGTCTGTCAGTCTGTCTGTCCGAAGTCCTACTAGTATTGCTCGTGCTGGAACCCCTTTCCAAACTGTCTAATCTTTTCACTATTTCAGATAACAATTGCGTCACCTGCCCCGACGCCATTTCACTTGTGTGTGAAAGTGAATTTTGTGCTACCCGACTATCGTTTTTCCTACGCCGGCCGGCCATTATTCCTATTAAACCGCCGTAGCTCGTACGAAGAATTGTGAAAACAATGCCCCTTTTTGCTTATTTCTTATTTACAAACTGAACTGTTTAAAATCGTTTCTACGTTGTGTTATTTTTAAAAGTAACGCGTTAGACCTTGATTCTTTTAGAATATCTAGGAATATCTAGGTATCAGACTATCTAGGATATCCTTCCGTCTCGGCACCAAAAATCTATAACGGCCCCAAGGCTAAAGGTCGTAGCCGCCGCTAACAGTAGCTATGATCGTCTATTCTTTCTATCCCAAAATGAGAGGACCCGATTCAGCTGTAAGATTTGTAAGTAAGAATGATAAGTCTGAATTTCTCGTTCATCGAGAAATCTGTTAGGCGTACAATAGTCGAACGAAGTTTTTGGTTCAGAAGTTACAGTTTCTAGTTAGACAGAGAAAGCATATATGTCCGCGAGCCGGTAATTCGCATCAGTCAGCGGTGTATTGCGCCAAAACGATCGTTGTTATATTTTATGTGATGGCACCATCTGGTTTTTGTATATATGAGCGCATTGGAACATCTTTTGTTGTAATTTTAGTTTTAGTTTTAGTGATCGATCACAGTTATAGTATAGATATCCGTCGTAGTTTTACGACGTGAGTACTCAATTATATTTCATGTGCTCGCTCGTAGCGGCTTGTGGTGGTTCCAATTATGTATTTTGTTCACGGCAATAACGATCCGAAAAGACCGGTTTACACAATTGCGATTTGAGTTCCGAAATGGGTTCTGAACTAGCGGTTACCTCAAAAGGTCCGTAACGTTTTGAAACCTTCAACTCTGCGCAATTTGAGCTGGATGTTATCGAAACGCAAGCATTATTGTTTTAGGATATCTAACCCACACCATAGCGAAGTGCATAATTCGATAAATACCGAACTATGAATTCCACTAGCCGCAGCACGTCCTGGGCTGAGCCAAATCATATATACCGACTCAACTTACACATTAGATATCCAGCGAAATTTACATTTAATTTAAAAATGCAACTTGAATCCAATCTGACCCAAGGCAATGCAAAACACCTACCCGGACCTAAACAATGAACTTTAGACTGTAAATTGATCTCTTCGCGCGTCCCCGACAACACTCAAATGTCAAAATATCAACAGTATATGTTAACTGTGTTGACACCGGTTTAACTTTGTTCTGAATTTGTTATTTCCATCCGCGGAACCTCATCGATCAAACAGTCTCCCTATGCCCTGACAACCTAGGTTTAGCCGCAACTAAACTCCTGTCTAGCCTAGTCTAAAACCTAGTGTTATACCACGTCCATTATCGACACCACTCGAAAATGGTTGAGTTTGATTTGAATGTGCTTGAATGTTTAACGACTGTGTGTGTGGGAATTACAAAACTCGCTACTCTAAAGGAATGAGGAGAGGATTAGCCCGCGAATATCCTAAGAGCCAATCCAGGAACCCTATGGTGAAGGAATAAGGAATTTAGGGTCGCTCCAAGCCCAGACTCAGACTCAGATACATTGACTTAAAAGTTCTTTCCTAACGACCCAAGGATAGTTTTGGAATTAGGGGTAGGTTGATATAAAGGTAGGAACCGAGGTATATCTCGGCGCTTCAGACACTCACGAAAACCCACTGAAACTTCGCAGTCACAAATTCGTATAGTTCTGACGCGTAACACGGCAGACAAAAACTGTTTAGAACTCGTGAAGACGACTGTCACAGAGGCTAGACGCAGAGACTGAATGAATTCCCCTCCCACGCTCTGGTATTTATATGCCCCACATGCGTCCTTTGCAAATACGCTCTGCCCAAGCGAAGCTTCTTATCACTAACTACACAGGGTCCAATTTCAACCATGCCATGCAGATCCGCCGTTCTACAAATTGTGTGTACGCATATTCACCATGATCAACCGTAGGTTATCACTCAAATCATTTGGTACTGCCGATACACAGAATCTGTTGATCGCTGACCAATAAAAGCTTGTTGCGATTAATTAAGCATTTCCCGACCACTAGGTGCGCGTAGCAAAAGACCTCTAGAATGATATTCAAAATAGAGGTGTCAAACCCTCCATCTCATACCTCAATCGCAATTGTATATTTGCAATCTACATAATAGCTTTCTCCGTTCCGTAATAACCTTTCATTATTTAGTTATTCATAATTTTATTCAACGCGCAGCCAAATCGGCTCTCATCTCTACACATCTCGCAGGAATGCGACAAAAAAAACTGACCTGAACTGAAATTCCACGAATGAACCCACGCATCGGCTCTGTTTTTTTTTGCTAACTTTGCCAGTAAGCTATGCAAAACCCCCAAACGTTATCTGAACCGATTCTCGTATTCAAAACAGCGCGGCGTTGGGCTAGCCCTCTATCACGCAGAATGAAGTATCTAATGTACCGACTCTCGTGTACCATTACAGCGCCTCTCCAATCGCACTCCAGCGTGACCGGTCCGTAGCCACCTGCATCCAACGAGATCCAGCGATCCTCACCAGGTCGTCGGTCCATCTCGTAGGTGGCCGTCCCACACTGCGCTTGCCAGTACGTGGTCTCCATTCAAGGATCTTTTTGCCCCATCGGCCATCCGATCTTCGCGCTATGTGGCCTGCCCATTGCCACTTCAGCTTGCTTATCCTACGGGCTACGTCAGCAACTTTGGTTCTTCTACGGATCTCCTCATTTCTGACTCGATCTCGTAGAGAAATACCAAGCATAGCCCTTTCCATAGCTCGCTGCACGACATTGAGCCTCTGAAAAAGTCCTTTTGTAAAGCACCACGTTTCAGAGCCGTAAGTCATCACTGGCAACACACACTGATTGTACACCTTAGTCTTCAGGCACTGAGGGATTTTGGACGAGAAGACGTTGCGTAATTTACCGAACGCTGCCCAACCTAGTTGGATCCGTCTACTGACCTCTCTCTCATAATTGGAGTTACCTAATCGGACTGCCTGTCCCAGGTATATATATTCGTCAACAACTTCGAGAGTAGAGTTTCCAACAGTTAGTGCGGTGGGTGCAACATGGACGTTGAACATGACCTTCGTTTTGTCCATGTTCATTTTAAGACCCACTTGTTGAGAAACTCTATTGAGGTCATCGAGCATTTTTCCAAGATCCAAAATCTCCGGAAGAGTACTGATAGTAGGAATTAAATAAATACTTACGAGTGTGTTGAGAGAGTGGTACTGTTTCCTGTGGTAGTACGCCTCTTCTAGCTCTACGGGATGGATTATGGTAAGAGCCACCAATACACTCGACCATTCCAGGGAAAAATACAATTCTATGAACCTGCAAAAAAAAGTTTCCTAGCAGCAACAGCAAAATAATAATAATAATAATAATAATAATAATAAAGTTTATTTCAGGTAAAGTACCCATATCACAGAAAATGTACAGTACACAGTCATTAAAATGCAATAAAATTAAAATGCAATGACATAAAAATAAAGCAGATATATATCATTTAAAATTGTAAAACTGTAAAAAAATAAAAAAATAATTGAATAATAATTATTATAAATAACTTACTATTTTCTATTAGCACTCATATGTACAGAGAGCCAGTGACTATGCAATGAACTGCATATTTCGTCACAAACGGCACGCACGATTGCATTTCCCGAGCCTCTCAGTCTCCCCCACGCGGAGGCGACCCTGGATCTTAAGACAGCGAAGAAGTCAGGCACTTCCGCGTCTGCAAACATGCTCGACGCACTACAGAAACGCGGCCGCCTGAGGAGGATACGGAACGCATCATTGTACTGAATCCTCAGGGCACTATAGGATTTTCTCGTGTAGTCTACCACGGCTATGTTGATTGCCCCGAGCTGGTTAACGAGCTGCTACGACTTAGGGCACCTACTACTCGAACCCGACACGCTGTCTCTGCACTCCTGCATGTACCCTTTGCCCACACTAACTACGCGGCCAATTCTCCCAGCTGCCGCCTGCCAAGAACGTACAACACACACTTTGCAGATCTGGACATCTTCCACCTGTCACGCGGCCAGTTCAGGGGGCACTTAATGCTCCAGCTGAAAGACAGCAAACATCAAATGTGCTGAGGTTTTCTCTCTCATTATACAGTTGCGACTATATGTATATATCTGTATCTATCACTCACACATTGACTTAACACATACATACAAACACACTCCTAAACACATTCCCTTCCCATTCCTATTGGACTGTACCCGGTACTTCTAAATTGTTTTATAAATTGTTTAAGTTTACTGCTATTTTATGTTCGGCCTAAAAAATGAAAGCCTTTAATCCTATGACTAGTTTAAGTTCTTTGTTTATATTATTTTTGAATTTGTGCTGTAGGCTTAGTTAAATAAATAAATAAATAAAATAAATAAATAGTTGATCCACAGGTGACATGTGTAAAGGTTTTGACAGAATGCCTTGAACAGAATGACTTTAACATCTTGGTTACACCTGTGGAACTTGCGAGCGGGCATGTTGCATCTGACAGATAGCGCACTTCTTTCCCTCTCCATGTCACAATCGTCACGAAGGTCCTCCGTCAGTATGTGACCTAGGTACTTAAAACGATCTACAACCCGAACCGGCGAGCCATTCAGTACTATCTTGGGCACCCTCTCCGGACCTCTGCCTTCCCTGAATACCATTATCTCAGTTTTTTGGACATTGTACTTCAGTCCGTGTTCATCGGCATAATGCTCACAAACTGAAAGTAGTTTCCCTAAACCTTCGATAGAGGGGCTTAGGAGCACCATGTCGTCCGCATAGCTGAGGTTGTTTACACAAACACCCCCAACATGACAACCGACCTTGGTGCCCCTCAACCTCACAATTAGGTCATTGATGTAGAGATTGAAGAGATCCGGAGAGGTAAGCCCCCCCTGGCGAACTCCGCATTCTAGCTTGTATTCGCTAGACGTCGCGTCGCCCCACCTCACACAGTTCGTTTGGCCCCCGTACCAGTATCTCAAGAGACCCACCAACTCCTTGGGAACGTTTGAGCTCAGCAGTTTGTTCCAGAGAATTTTATAATTCACTAAATCAAACGCCTTGCTTAAATCTAGGAAGCATGCATAAACTGACCTACCCCTATCCTTGTAGTAGTTTACTGCATGCTTCAGACTCATTATTGCTGAGTCTGTCGAAAGACCAGGACGGAAGCCAAACTGCGCGTCATCTATCTCTAGCTTGCTCACCACTTCGGGCTGCAGAAGTCGTTCCAGTATTTTACCTATAACGGTCCCCAGGGAGATCGGACGATAGTTGGCCGCAGATGCTTGCATCGGGTGACGGGTGACCTTGGTCACCCGTTTTGTTCTTTGCTATTGGGACCACAATAGTTTTCATGAGGGCAACAGGGAGGTAGCAAAACCTGACACACATATTGTAAAATGCTGACAACTTTACAAAAACCTTATCTCCCGCACATAGTAAGTGCTCCACACTTAAACCATCGTGGCCCGGCGACTTTCCTCTCTTTATCTTCCGTACAGCACGTGCCACATCAGCAGCTGTGAATTGAATCAGCTGACCAGAGGCAGCGGTAGACTGAGAGGCAGTCTCCGGCTATGTATCAGTCCGAACTGGTTGCGGGACAACCTTGAACCTGCGGCCAAACATATCGGCAATCTGAAAGGGGTCCTGTAGACCCTCCACAGACACTGATAAACTCTGCTTAAAATTCAACTTCTTGGTTGAGTTCCAAAATTTAACAAAGTTTTTATCTTTCTTATGCAACGCCAAAATATTCATTTTAATTTGCTCTTCATTTTTTTGACACCATTTAAGCTTATTCTTAAACAGTTTTCGACTTTCAGCCATTTGCTCATATATTGTACCTGTGGAGGGTCTTCCTGCCCCCACCCAGCACTGGAAATGCAACCTTGCCACCTTGTGGCTGCCACTAACGTGATAGATCCACCCAGGAACTTTCTTCCTAGCTCTCTGTGCGTTCGAATACTCCCTAGCACTTTCTATGGCCGCTGTCTGCATTACATTAACTATATTAGAATAAACTTCGTCAATAAAAGTAAAATGATCACTCACCCGTTCACACAATCCATCCACACATCCAGCACAAGGCATCTCTACGTTAATACTATTTAAATTAATATCACAGTACAAGTTATAAGCTTTCGTTTGACTAGCATCTCTTTCACCCCACCTAATTTTGCTTAGTACATTCTGAGCTGTGCTTAAAGTTACAGATGGCACACATAAAATATCACAAATAATACAAAGGGGGAAATGATCAGACCAGGTGACGTCGTACATAACATGTGTCGAGACAACAGTAGTCCAAGCCGCTTGTGTCGTGAGACAGTGGTCTAACCACCGTCGGGCGCCGTTAATCTCACTCACATAGGTATAGGTATCGCTACCCACGCCCAGTATATTGTGATCGGCGCACTCCCATAGTTGATCCTCACAGAAGCTCACCATCTCATCACCGAAGCTGGAGTTCGGGTGGGCGTTGAAGTCTCCGAGCATGAACACTGCCGGAATGTCACTATCTTCGATTATAGCATTTAGGCGGGATAAACAGCTTGTAAAGTCGATAAGGTTCTCCGCACTATCCGTAGGCATATACACAGAGCACACTAGAAACGAATAATCATAATTAGTTACCTTTACACACGCGATCCTATCACAGTTGGTATCTATTATAGACACATTAGGGAACTTGGATTTACGCCACAGCAACGCCACTCCTCCAAAGGGCCGCCCCCGCAGCACACCAGCCGAAGCATCCACCGACGACTTTGCGAAGAAGCTGAAGTTATCATCTATCGTACTCACAAAGTTAATATCGTGAGGTAACAGCTACGTCTCTTGAATGGCTATAATATCATACGACCGACATAGTTTTCGGATATGATGGACCGATCTTTTAATATTTTTACAATTAAAAGATACCATGGTGGTTTTGGTACTTTTCTTAAGCTGACTATCCATTACGAAGAAATATTAGTCACATCATTGGTTTCCCTTCCTCGAAAGCGACGATATTTTATACCTTTAGGCCAGAAGTCCACAGACAGAAATGTTTTTAATTTTTCTGTAGGAATGACAGCTTTAAACGAGTTAAAGTTTGTCCGGTATCTCTGCTCAAGAAGCTGCACACTATGACATTCCACATCTCGACTTTGAATGTGCTCCTTGATTTTATCAGCCTGTATGTGTTTCTTCAGTCTTGAGATGTAAACAGCTGTAGTTGACTCCGCTACTTCCAAAACACTCGCCTTTTGCGACATCCCGATCATATTTTTATTATATTTCGGCCGTTTATTTTTCTTGTACTCCACGCGAATGAAGCTATCATCGTGTCTATTTACATTTGTCCTAGGTTCGACTTTCCGATGCGTTACCGCCGCCGTCTCTAATGATGCAAGTGAAGGTCGTAGCGTAATATCACCATATATCACGGTAGGTAGGTGTGTGGAATGCCGGTTCCGATATTGTGTTCGCACTCGCACTTGCATCGTTACCTTCTTGAGACGATGTCTCATTCACTCTGGTTCATGGAAAACTATGTATTTCCCTAGAATAGATGGGTGGTTTAAAGCATATCTCTAAGACAGTCTAACATTGTAGACTGCCAAATTGAGAAGACCTTATATGTCCCAATACTCTTCTGGTAGTACCCTGTGGCGGAGAATGTGATATGCGAAAATTATTTTTAAGTTTCACATGTATTCATTATTGATTTATTTCGTAAGTATATATTCTTACCCTTATGTCTGGCCGCACAGCGCTAGTGCGTTGTCTTTCCGGCAACAGGTAAAATTTCCTCTGATATTATTCGGAAAGCTCCCTTTGTGAGGCGGAACGAACGAAAGTCCAACAAATTCAGTCTTCGGTGGCATCATCGGCTGATTTGCGACCCTCGGTAGCCTCCGTTCCTCGTCATGGAGACGCCTGATGCGTTCATACTCTGCAGCAGCCAGCACGACAGCCCACGCCATCTCAAAAACTAAAACAATAATCCTAAACTAACCTCACCTTTGGTTCCTATAACCTTTGGTTTTTTACTGTTAAACAATATTCCCAGTGATCACCAACCGAAATATTATCGTTTAAACGTCCAAAATCACTAAAATAAAAGCTTTTGTCCTATTTATTCAATATTATTCAGTGTCCGATTTATGCGAAGCAGTGTTGCCGTTAGGACAATCTAGTTTGTGGCTACATTAAATAAAAAGTGGCCAGTTTTATAAAAAAAACCTTGCGAAATGTGGCTAGAAGTAGCTAAATATCATAGCTACTTCTAGTATTCTTTGCCTACCTTAATATTCTATTACTATTGATAAAATAATACACAGTCAGGTCATAAGTTCTGTCACACAATAAAAACTTTTGAATTTAGAACGCTGGCCACAAAAAAGTTTATTGAATTTGAATTTCGAATTTTTCATGAAAATAAAAATGTGTACTTTTAGAATTTTCCTCATTTTTAAATATGGAGTGGATACTTAAATAATACCGTGTCGCAGTTATTGCGTTGCATCGTTGCGGTTACGCGCCAATTCAGATTTTCGAATTACTGAAAAATTTGAATATAACCAAAAGATTCGTTTATCGTACCATAAAACGATACAATGAAGACTCTAGTGTAGATGATCGCTCTGTTAGGACTCCAGCAGTGATAAAAGCTGTGAAGGCGCGAATTCTAAGAAATCCCATACGTAAGCAGAAACTGTTGGCCCTTCAGATGGGGTTAAGCAGGACCACAGTGAAAAGGGTGTTAAATGAAGACTTAGGGCTTAGGGCATATCGAAGAAAAACAGGACATCGTTTGGACGCTCGTTTAATGGACCTGAGACTGAAGAGATGCCGCGCTTTGTTGAAGCGGTACGCGGGAAAAAGCATCGGGAAATTCTTTTTTCGGATGAAAA
Organism: Argyresthia goedartella; assembly: GCA_949825045.1. Lineage (NCBI taxonomy): Eukaryota > Metazoa > Arthropoda > Insecta > Lepidoptera > Argyresthiidae > Argyresthia > Argyresthia goedartella. The sequence continues at coordinate 22,908,507 of OX463812.1, read as the reverse complement.
AATTTTCACCGTGGAAGAGAGCTACAACAAACAAAATGATAAGGTGTACGCACACAGCAGTGAAGAAGCGAGCAACCGTATTCCGCGTGTCCAACGAGGTCATTTTCCATCCTCGCTCATGATTTGGTTGGGAGTCTCTTATTGGGGCTTAACTGAGGTACATTTTTGTGAGAAAGGCGTAAAAACGAATGCAGTTGTGTATCAAAATACAGTCCTCAAGAACCTTGTGGAACCTGTTTCTCATACCATGTTTAATAACAGGCACTGGGTATTCCAACAAGATTCTGCGCTCTGTTAGGACTCCAGCAGTGATAAAAGCTGTGAAGGCGCGAATTCAAAGAAATCCCATACGTAAGCAGAAACTGTTGACCCTTCAGATGGGGTTAAGCAGGACCACGGTGAAAAGGGTGTTAAATGAAGACTTAGGGCTTAGGCCATATCGAAGAAAAACATCGTTTGGACGCTCGTTTAATGGACCTGAGACTGAAGAGATGCCGCGCTTTGTTGATGCGGTACGCGGGAAAAAGCATCGGGAAATTCTTTTTTCGGATGAAAAAATTTTCACCGTGGAAGAGAGCTACAACAAACAAAATGATAAGGTGTACGCACACAGCAGTGAAGAAGCGAGCAACCGTATTCCGCGTGTCCAACGAGGTCATTTTCCATCCTCGCTCATGGTTTGGTTGGGAGTCTCTTATTGGGGCTTAACTGAGGTACATTTTTGTGAGAAAGGCGTAAAAACGAATGCAGTTGTGTATCAAAATACAGTCCTCAAGAACCTTGTGGAACCTGTTTCTCATACCATGTTTAATAACAGGCACTGGGTATTCCAACAAGATTCTGCGCCAGCTCATAGAGCGAAAAGCACACAAGACTGGCTGGCGACGCGTGAAATCGACTTCATCCGGCACGAAGACTGGCCCTCCTCCAGTCCAGATTTGAGTCCGTTAGATTAGAAGATATGGCAACACTTGGAGGAAAAGGCCTGCTCAAAGCCTCATCCTGATTTGGAGTCACTCAAGGTATCCTTGATTAAGGCAGCCGCCGATATTGACATGGACCTCGCTCGTGCTGCGATAGACGACTGGCCGCGCAGAATAAAGGCCTGTATTCAAAATCGCGGGGGTAATTTTGAATAAACTTTTTTACCATAAGAATCTATGTTTTATTAAGTTCATTTTGCTATATAAATGCTTACATAAATAATAAACATGTCTAAATTATTTCATATTGCACATGTGACAGAACTTATGACCTGACTATGTATTATTATCATAAACAATGATATCGTTTCGGTAGGTATATTATGATATGATACTCCGTAAAAGGCGATAACCTCAAATTTATTTAAAATTACTTACTCGGTCGACTTTCAACAGTAATAATTTAAAAATTACCAAAAGTAGGTAGAACTTGCTAGATTCGCTTTGGTCGCTAAAATTGATTATTTTTGGCTAAAACTGTTGAAAATCCGCTAGATCTAGCAACAAAGTGGCTAGAACCGCAACACTGATGGGAAGCCATCGTTGACGTAGGTCCCATCTTCATTTGACATCTGGATGTGGGCTTGGGCTTCGCTTGAAACATTACATGATAGCGATTTACGTCAAATCATACCGATTTAGTTCATTTAATGAGCTTGGGTTTGGCCTCCAATAAGATGTAACTTGCGTGATACCAATTTGACAGTTGAAGCTGATGCATGGCGTTCAAACGTAAAAGTCTACATGAAGTTCAAGCTCAGGATGACTTACGCCATAAGGCCACTGGCTTGGAGTATAATTTCATTTAAAGACATGCGTTCTTTTCTTTCGTAGTATTTAAAATAACACTTCTATATTGTTTGTTTATCGACATTATTGATCAGTCACAGTGATCATTAGCTCATTGGTATACCAACCTTCCAAATTTTAGATAAATTATCTCACCCTATCACTGGCTGTCACTTAAATTGTTCTCGAAATAATCTTACCTATCCGTTTGGTATAAACGAGTATGTATTTTATTTACCGTATTTTACAGATATTAATTTACTTACATGTTTTTATTATTGTTTAGATATTGTGCACTGCCTACCCTTTCTTGATAAAATTTCCTGTCATGCCTTGGTTTGCTGGAAGAAATCTCTTTTTAGAGATAAGCTCGCCTTTGTACATAGGTTTTCTCTTAATGTATCTTTTAAATAACTGTGTTCAATAAAGTATCATGAACTAAATTATGAACTATCCTGTCAAAACTATTTTGGCTTCCGTCATACAAAGTAAAACGGTCGTATGAATAAAGAGTGTCGGTATAATAATTTTGTTCATGGAAAATAGCCCTCCCTCTATTTACTGACTTTCTCTGTGCGGACAATGAAGTGATCCAATAAGAGTTTCATTTTTCCTTATAAGGTACAGAATACCTTAAAAACCGCCCATATCATAACTCAAAACCTAAACAGATTTTTATACCTACAATTTCAAAAGAACCGATTTGATAAATATCGATCTTACCCGTTTTGTCTAAAATACTGGAAGAAGTAGTACTAAAACAGGTTACTAAATACGTGGAAAGCAACAACATTTTACCTAAGCATCAGTCAGGATTCCGAAAGGGGCACGGTACGGAAACGGCCATGCTGCATATCACCGACGACCTAACAGAGGCTACTGACAGCGGGCTGTGTAGCATTAAGATACTTTTGGACTACTCTCGTGCTTTTGACTGCCTAGAACCACAGCTACTTCTGGGAAAACTAAGCCAATATGGCTTCTCAAAGAACTCCTGCGCATGGTTCCAGTCCTTTCTTTCAGACAGGCAGCAAATCGTGGTGACCGAAAATAAGGAGGGCGAAAAGATATACTCGTCAAACAGGAGCATTATACGAGGCGTCCCACAGGGCGCTCTATTGAGTCCTGTACTATTCTCAATATTCACAGCAGATCTCCCCCAACACATTACGTCTTGTAAACATCATCTCTATGCCGATGACACACAAATATATATATCTTTCAAAGCTGAAGATACCGCAAATGCCATCTCTAAAATCAACAAGGACCTAACTAGCATCTACGACAGGTCACAAAGCAATAGCTTAGCCCTCAATCCCGCAAAATCACAAATGTAAATTTTAGGAACAAAAAATCAAATAGCGAAGGTCTCAATACAACAACGCGAGGTAAAAATTAATAACATTACCCTCGAGCAAGTACCTTCAGCACGGAATCTGGGATTGATAGTGGATGGCGAGCTAAAATTTACTGAGCACATCAACAACAAAGTTAAGACAGCATTTTACAAACTAAAAACTTTATACAAAATAAGATCGTACATTGGAGAAGATTTGAGATTACGACTATGCGAAACTCTAATTCTGTCACTATTTAACTACTGCAGCACTGTGTTTGGCCCTAGACTGTCCGATAATACAGAGAGGGCAATACAGCGTGTACAAAATGCTTGTATGCGCTTCTGTTACAACATACCGAGAAGGGAATACGTAACTCCATACCTAAATAAATACGGAATCCTCAATATGAAAGCTAGAAGAGAGCTCTATTACGCCTGCACAGTTCACAGAATCATATGGAACAAAAAACCAGAATACCTTTTTGAAAAGCTGCAATGGGTCAATAACTCAACCCACAGAGCTTTGAGAAACAGTCAAATTAATAGACTAAAAATACCAGCACACAAAACAGTCCGTTACAGGAGCTGCTTCAGATTTATGTCCGCAAGTATATGGCATGATTTGCCTCCTCCTCTGAGAACTAAAGTTAGTACTAACTTATTTAAGATAAAATATAGAGCAGCTCTAATCAAACGCCAAATTCATACAGAGAACCTGAAGCATGCTCACAGGAATGATATACAAATAAAAAACTTTTTCTAAAGAAAGAGCCCGCAAGCTACAGTCACATACGCACACACACAAACACACACACACACACACACACACACACACACACACACACACAAGTACAACATAAAAAATACCAACCACTACTACTCTACTATGCCCCAAATGATAATTATTTTGTGTTTTTATTGTAATTTATCCAATGTTATTATAATTTAGTAATTAAGTGTTGTTACAATTTAGTGATCTAATTTTTTAACACTGTCTTGCATAAGTTTAACTTCTCCTGGTGACCCTCTATGACATTTTACCCCGCTCCAAATCTAAGGGAAGAGGGAGAGGCTGAAAATCAGCGCTACACAGAGTCCCGGCTCTGTGTCAGCAGGAGCTGAGCCACTTCATATTGCCTCAGCAAAATTATCAATGTAAAATTAGGTACTATCCTTGTATTTTTCTTGGCAATAAACGTTATGATTATTATTATTATTATTATTAAATGGGATAAAAGGTACACTAGTAATTCATGGTCGTAATGTTAACCAATAAAGTAAATGTACACTTGGTATAGTGTTTGCAAATGTGCCGGAAATCCTCTGTAGATGCTATAAAGGCCCATGCTATCTGCCTCTAGCAGTTCAGCACATCATCGACTTACAGCGATTGGGGGCACACTTACCCATTTTCTGTATTAAAATTGTCGTTACTGAACGTTTGTCGGTGAATTGAAGTTTACTAGTTCTCTATGGAGAACCTCCATTCACCCCCGAACTGAAACTTCACTCGTATTATGGTGACCAAGATCTTGATTGCATATAATAATTTCGCTTCAATTATGCCTCTGACATCTTGAGTCTTGACAGGCATCTATCAACATCTGTCTAAAAAAGGCACTGTAATTAATGTATTGAAGCTAAAAAATCCACTGCTCTGCCTAAACATACAATTCTTCATACCGTATAGCAGGTACGTAGTTGCCCCAATGGTTGGACCATGCATTTGCAATTCGAGACTTACAGAAAATTCATCAGCCGAAGCTGCCAAAGTAATCCTTCATAGGCAACGACTGAAGATAGAGTTGCAGAGGGAAGACATTTCCATTGGAAGGGGCCGGTAGTGAAGGGACTCCGGTACTGAACGGAAGCGTTTGGAGACGGGCCAGGCGCTCGCGGAGACCCTCCCGAGGCGCCTCCGACTGTCACTAATTGCTACCAATTTTCAACTCTTTCGCAATTATTCTGTAACGACTATTAATTCATCTGCTTTTTTTAGCTATTTGGGTCAGGCCTGAGGTTTGAGTCAGGTGGGGTTGAAGACGAATTGAACACCGTCTGTAACTGATCATTGGCTTCCCAATATTCGGAGGCGATGAGGTAGCCAGCACTGGCCACTGTGTCATCAGTATACTACACGCAAAAGTTTATTTGGCACCTTACTCTGAGCATCTGTCACTGTCCTACTGACGACGCGTCGAGGACGAGAGCGAGCGAGAGAGGGAGGGGAAACACATTCCTCGCGGGTGCCAAGATAACTTTGTGGCGTAATATAACTCCATCGAGTTAACTCTGCACCTCGATGGAATGCGGTAATAAATCCAGGTGCGGAGTTAGCTCGATAGTTGTACGCGACAACCTTAGATGGAATAGCTGGTTCGCGTTCGGTTTACTTAGAACTAATTACCGCACTTTTAATTATACTGATTAAAAACCTTTCCACTTATAAATAGTAGGTTACACAACTAACCCTAGTTACACAACCCAATCCTGTAGGATTGTGAGATGGATTTACGTTCTGTTATTTTATTTAGGTATTTTAACAAGGCTACGCACGCTGCAAGAGAGAAATATTAACAATTCTGCCAATTTTCTAATATTTTCTTATCTTATTTATTGCTTTAATTATTAAAACGAAAGATCATAGTTGGCTATATAGACCAAGCATGAATTAAATAAATGGCACCAATTTAAGTTTATCTAAGTGCAAACTCATATTTATTAAATTGTTGCCACTTCCACCTACTTTCACAAACTCTGGACCATTTTTATATCAGACAAGCTTATAAGAAAAGCTGCTACATTAAGCAAGAGGCGTTGTCTAAGGATCGTACGATGGGCTTACCCCGTATGGGCTATGAAAGTTAATGAATTATTCGTTGTATGTGTATACCATTGTACTTATGTATTATATATCTATTAAATGTTAGTAGGTACCTAGTTTCTTTGTTGCTGGGCTGACTCTACTCCACATTCATTCAGTGCGGTATTTTCATTTTTACTGAAACAATGGGTCTTTTCGCTACAGTAGATGATTCTCTTCGCTGTTGCAGATTTTAATCAAAGTCAACCTCTATGCCTTCCCATATGGATAGTGAAGTGATACCATGTGATAGACAGGGATCGACAGGCACTCTACACCAAAATAATGGCATGTGCCACAAACATAACTTTCATTGGCGACTTAAGTTGGTTCCCGTTTTTTTTGGGTTAGGATTATTATATCACGGCAAAATAAATCTCGGGTAAAAATTATCCCCAACCCTTAATTGGCCCTGAGCATGCGGAATTTTTCATTGGTTTTCGCATTTATTACACGTCGCTTCACGAATTATGAGCGGTGGCCTTGAATGCGCAGTAGTCACTATTCAATGCCTGTACATATGCGCAGTAATTCCCGCCAATGTCGCCCAGCGCACTTAATTTGTTGAGCGACCTATACCAAGTAATATGGTATGGTAGTTATAGGACCTTCTTGGGCGACCCCGCCCGAGACGGCCTCTTTCACACCCGCTGTATAAATCTGTGATAAGGTGATTAAGCTTCAGTTTAGATTGACTGGGATTTTAGCATTGAAACTAACGTGCTCTCTTGATGATTGTTTATTGGCAACTAAACCTTCGAGAAAATTCATAGCATACCTATGTATAGCTATAGGTACATCAGCGGACTGTATATAAAGTATTGATGCTTAGGTATGTGTACATTTTGAAAGGTAAGTGAAATCTTATTAGCATAATTAAACTAGAATCTAATTGGACAATCTGTTTCGTCAATCTCCTTTCATTCATCCTTTCAACGTGATCAAAACATCTAAGCTGACCTTTCTCTATCCTTGTCACTATATCTTCTTTCAATCTACAGCGTTCTCTTATAACTTCATTCTTTAATCTATCTTTCAATGTTATTCCACATATACTCCTCAAAGAATTCATTTCTACAGCGTTTATTCTGCTTTCATGTACGAAATGGAATTGATGAAGACAGAGAAAAGAAGACGGGAAAGAATACCACCCTGAGGAACTGCAGACTAAAAGTCGCACCACTCCGTGGAAGTCTCCCCAGACCTAATACGCTGCTGACGAGATTTCAGGTAGGAGCCGAACCAGCTGGCAGCGGCCGAGGAGACATTCAGGGACTTCAGTATCTCAACGATGATGTCATAATCAACACAGTTAAAGGCACTGCTAAAGTGTAGTAACGCTAACACAATGATTAACGAGACTCAAGGTGTTACTACAAGTAATACAAGGTGTGCGGTGTGCGGACATTGGAACCATCCTAAAAAAGAGTGTTGTTTCATAAACTATAATTACAAAAAATGTAATAAAAAGGATATTTGAAACGAATATGTAAGTTGCGAATAAAACAGAGAAACGACTTTTTGGCGATCGATGGCAGCGACACAATGGAAGTTAATTATGATTTATTGAATATAAAATCTCACAACACCGAGCCAATGCGACAGATTGTTTCGATTGCAGGTAAACAGCTGATGTGTCTGCGCCGTCTCTGTCTCTGCTAGAATATTTGAATCCTATTAAATCTTGTTATAAATGGAACAATGCAGGATGGTATTGAACTGCTATAACGGGTCGAAGATTTTGCCATTAGGTCGAGTACGGTTGCCGGTGATGTATGAAAATAAAACTAAACAAATTAATATGTTTGTTATTGATACGGACGGCGACCAACCAGCGCTGTTACGCCGATATTTCATAGCAATTTCAATTTACAATTACGTAGTTTCCAATGTAATATTGTCCAAAAAGATTGTGCAAAAATGCTGAGAGAAATGTATGCAAAACTTTTCACAAATGAACTGGGGACTTTCAATAAATATTAAGTAAAATAAAGCCTGATGCACACTTAAAGTTTTAAAATTGAGATAGATTTGAAGCGTTTAGAGGATCTTGGAATAATAGAGAAGGCAGATCATGCAGAATTAACAACTCCAATAGTCTCGGTTTTACGCCCTGACGAAAACAAACGCTTTTGCGGCGACTATGCAGTTACTATAAATAAAGAACTTTACATGGACCCTCTAGAAGAATTGTTTGCGAAGTTACGTGGCGGAGACGAATTTTACAAACTAGATTTGTCTAGAGCATATAACCAACTTATCTTAGATGATTCAAAAGATTTGACATGCATAAATACCCATAATGATTTGTTTCGGTATAACCCCTTGGTGTTTGGGTTGAGTGATTCGTCATTTATTTTCCAACAAACTATGGAAAAACTCAATGGGAAAATTGAGAGAACATGGAAATAGTTTTACAACGTTTACAAGATACTAAGCTACGGCTGAAACCGGAAAATTGTGAGCTATCTAAAGACTCAGTAGAATATTTAGGGTACTTCATAAGTCAAAACAAAAAATCTTAGCCATTCAAAAATTTGAATGCCCTAAAAATGTTCGTGAGTTAAAATCATTTCTAATCATGGAGAACTACCATATGTGTTTTATGCCGAATACATCAAGTGTATTGTCTCCGCTTTACTAGGTATTATAAAAAGGTATGAATTGGGTTCAGGGCGAGTAGAAACAAGTGCATTTATTAAAATATAAGAGGATATAAGTCTGAGTGTGTTCTAGCACATTATAATCCCGACTATCCAACCATTGTGACATCAGACGCAGGGCCCGCGGGACTTGGGGCTATTTGTCCCAACAGCAGCCTGACGGGACTGAACGCGTGATAGCTTATGGATCTCGCTCCTTATATAAAGTGGTACGCAACTACACGCAAAAACAGAAAAAAGAGGCGGTGCTTATTTTCGTAATAAAAAAATTCACCATATGGCCGTTCAGGGGTGCAAGCAAGAAGGCCTCCCAGTGTGGGTTAGCTGGGGTTAACCTACGAGGACCCAAAAAACTGAATGGGGTATAACCAGCTATCACGGGTCATGAAGGTGTCCTGGGGGGTTGAGTCGAACGGGGTCGGGTCAGTTACCTTTGGGAGACAACACGCCCTCTTTGGTCCGGATTTCATGCAAAACGGTAGCCTTGCAACTAGCCACTGCAAGGTAATGGACACACGACCTGTTCGGAAGAGACGGGAACAGTGCCGCTGGCGAGGGGTGGTGGGGTTCTCCGGGAGAACACTGGGTCTCGGCCATGCTGAAGGAGCAAGGGCGTACGGAGCAACTGGGGTGACTGGATCGTAACCTCCAGTCGTACTGCCTGCAGAACCTGATGTCGCGCATATAGACCCAATCCGCTGCACCTATACCTTCTGGGTAGCCCTGGTGCCAATGTTTGGCATTCCCAAAGGTGCGGGGTCCGTGGAGGGCGGGGAACCGAGAGGATGAAGAACACACATTACAAACATGGACAAACAACGATCCCTAAACGAAATGACACAGGAACCGAAGGGGAAACCTGACGACTCCTCAGAAGGTGCAGGGTCGGCGCAAGCTGAACCTCACTCACTTACACAAAGAGCTGGGTCTGTACAAACGGAACCGCTCTCTAAAATCAACACCAAATGCGGGGGACAGATGCGATGAAAGCTGCGCTACCCTCTTTCACGAGTGGGTTCAGTGCAGCGAATTCGACCCTGAAACCCAAAAACACACACTCACACGGGGGCGGAGTGGCGACAGCTGCACTGCCACACACAAAACCGGGAAAGTCCACGAAAGGTCGCGGTAAAGCTAGGAAACTGGCTGAACCGAAACCTGCCGCGTCGACAACCCAGACAGGTGCGGCGCTGCCCCACGGCGGTACCGCGTCAACATGCACACAGGCCACTATTACCAGTGCGGCTGCTGGGCATGCGAGCAATCTGTGGCCCAAAAGCCAGCGCAGGAGACGGTGGCTTCAAACGTCACACCCATCCAGCTTGACGCAGGGTGGGTCCACTTGTTACACACAACCGGAGTAAGAGGCAAACTGCAAAGGGAGCTCCTGAAAAGGAAAAGCTTGAACCTGCCCAAGAGGATCCTAGGGTTAAGCGCAAATGCAAGAGCAGGCTGCAGCACGAAAGGAAGAAGGCAGCGCGCGCCGCTCAGAAAACAACAGCCGATTTAACCAAAGGGCCCGTACCAAGGACTTTGGAATCGAGCGAGAACAGGGCAGGGAAAGGGTGCAACCCAAGGGCTTCGACCTCATCAAAAAGGGCACGCCTCGACGACACCATATCCCCCCGAGGGGAGCCGAAGAGGCAAAAGGTCGAGCGCCGCGGCGATCCCCAACCCAGCTTCGCTGATGCAGTTAGGGCCGACCTCATGGTAGCAGTTTCGACCGAGGGGACCGGCCACCTGTCGACGCAGCAAGCCCAAGAAGTGCAGGAGCTGTTGCAAGGGCGGTTGATGCAGGAGGCCATGCAGCTCTCCTCGAACCAGGCGGGCCCTACTTTCCGGGGAAAGCCGGTCCATGACAATGGTGTCCTCAAGCTCTGGTGCGAGGAACAGAGGACACTAACGTGGCTTACCCTGTGCCTAGGCAGCTTAACCCTCTCAACGGGGGAAAAGCTCATAGTACGGAAGCAGAGCAACCTACCTCACAGGGTTCGCTGTGGCATCCTTCTGCCGGGGGTCTAGGAGGACATGCTACCTGTCGGACGCACGCTCCAGTACCAGAACCCGTGGTCGGAGGTGAGCAGCTGGCTTCTGCTTAAGGCGGACCGACAGCAGACGGATACATTCGTCTTCTTCAGTATCCCGGAGGAAGTGGTTCAACCCCTGATGCAACGCAGGCGCCGACTCGGCTTTTTGCTTGGGTCGGTGTACGTAAAGTTTCAGGGGACCAGAGGAAGATTCCTCGAAGAACCACCTGTACTCCGGTCGACACCTAAGCAGCCGGATACTGCTGGGATTACTGCAGCTTAGCCCCCAAACCCAATGCAGCAGGCCGACCTGATCACCGACGAACCCGGAGAGGACGATGAGAGTTCCGCTCTGGATTTGGCGGAGGACGGAATGGAATGTGCTGAGGGAATGGGCAACCTGGCGCTCGGGACGGATGAGGAGGTGCTGCTGTCAGATAATGATGGCGTCCTCTTCCCCACCGTGTAACATCCTACAGGCAAACCTCCACCACAGCGAAACCGGAACGGCTCAGCTGAGGAAGTGGCTGGAGGTTAACCACACAGCGGACTCCGAAATCTTGGAAGTAAGTTATTTGCGGATTCGAGCTTGATTACCCCCGAGCCTGTATCTACACTTCTAGAAATATACATGTGCAACCTCTAACAAATTTCTATTCCAGAGACGTGTGTGCAGTAAGGCTACACAAGGCACAGAATTCCAGCCTACCAAAGATGGTTGTCGCCTCAGTCTACATGCCGGAGAAGGATACTCCACTCCCGCATGATATGACGAGGCTGGTGACGCACTGCGAAGAATCCGGGCTGCAGCTGATAATAGCCAAGGACTCGAACTCACACCACGCTCTCTGGGGGATGAAAAACAACAACGACCGAGGTAAACTTCTCGTTGAATGTCTAGTGACAACCAACCTCAACATTGTTAATATAGGTTCAGAACCAACATTCGTCACCAGGCGAAGTAGAACAATCATTGATATATTTATACAACCGAAGAAGCGTCGAGAGCCATCTCAAACTGGCACGTATCCGCAGAAGCATCGTGCTCGGATCACAGATGGATTCGATACGACATTCAGGTAAACACAGTCGAGGTAACCCCAAAGCGCAATCCGCTCCGAACTGACCAAGAGCAATATGACAAACGGTTGGATCAGCTCCTGAAACAGCAGAGAGTGCCGGCAAGGATATCGGGTGCCAATGCTATAGAACACCAGGTAAACAAGCTAACTGAGGCCATCACGGTTAGCTACCACCATGCATGCCCCCTAGCAACTCCAATGGCAAGGGTCAACGCCGCTGCTGACTGGTGGGGACCTAGGCTGGAGAGGCTCAGAAGTAAAGTAAGGCGCCTACTAAACAGGGCAATGAATAGAGCTTCAGATGAAGACTGGGACAACTACAAGGCAGCTAAGTCCCAATATAAAAAGCGCCTACGATACAGAAGTTCAAACTTGTGGCGCAAGTTCTGCAGCAACATCAAGAGTTGCACGCAGGCGAACAGGGTAAGGAAGGTTCTCCGCCAACAATCCTATCAAACCCTTGCATCCCTGCGCAAAGCGGACAACACACTCACCAACACTCCAGAAGAGGCAGAATGTACATTAGTACAGACACACTTCCCTGACTGTCAACTACTGAGGACGGTCAACTGGACGGAGGAAGAGACTACACCGACAGAGGAGCAGTGGGTACTTGCACTCGAGGTAATCAACTCACAAAAATCTCGGTGGGCCTACAACAGCTTTAACTCGTTTAAATCGCCGGGACTGAACGGCATATTCCCGGCTTTGTTAAAGTCGGGAGGAGACCAACTAATTCTGGCACTAACCAATGTCATGGTGGCATGTCTGGCACACATATATGTACCGAGACACTGGAGAGAGGTAAAAGTAATCTTCATACCCAAGCCAGGTAAGAGCGCCTACTCAAATTCTAAATCCTTTAGACCAATCAGCCTTACCTCGTTTCTGCGGAAAACGATGAAAAGGCTATACGATAGAGATCTGCGAGAGAAGTCCCTGAGTAACATACCCTTGCATCAAAATCAGCACGCCTACAGTTCAAGTAAATCTACAGAAGCAGCTCTTCATTCTGTTGTTGGCAAAATTGAAGAAGCCATCAACAGCAAGTCTATGTGCCTAGGAATCTTCATTGACATTGAAGGAGCCTTCGACAAGACTAAATTCACAAGCATAACAGCGGCCCTGGTAAAACACGGAGCAAATGCAGTTATTTATGGTGGAGTGGATAGGTAACATGTTGAGTAAATGGGCCATTAAACTCACTTCAACCGAATCCCAACACGCATTGGTAGCGAAGGGATACCCCCAGAGAGGTGTTCTCTCGCCGCTGCTTTGGAACCTGGTGGCAAACGACCTCATCACCAAACTGAACACACAACACTATTAAACGGTAGGATATGCCGATCATATAGTGATACTAACAAGTGGAATCGTCACAAGTGCTGTATGTGATGTCTCCCAAGCAGCACTGCGGATCATGGAACGCTGGTGCACAACAAACGGACTATCAGTCAACCCAAATAAGACGGAAATGGTAATGTTCACCAACAGGCGCAATCTGGGCAACTATCGCCCACCCAGGTTGTTTGGTACAAAGCTACAATTTGCTGCTGAGGTAAAGTACCTAGGTGTAATACTAGATAGCAAGCTGAATTGGAGCAAACATCTGAATAACAAGATTGACAAAGGACTGTCACATTTTGGCAGTGCCGAAGAGTGGTAGGTAAAACCTGGGGACTAACCCCGAAAACTACCCTTTGGCTATACTCAGCTGTCATCAGACAGATAATAAGCTACGGCGCGATAGTTTGGTGGCCACGAACCAAACTATCTACTGTAGAAGCTAAACTACAAAGACTCCAGAGGTTGGCTTGCATGGAAGCAACGGGATGCATGAGGACCACACTCACAGCGGCCTTGGAAGTCATACTGGATCTGCCGCCGCTTCACCTCTTCATCAAGCAAGAGGCGGCTGCAACTGCGGTGCGTCTTAAAAACTTAACCTATGGAGACATGCTAGGGTACCCCACACTGAAATACTCGATGATTACATAGATTAGGAGCCGCTATAAGAAGCGGCGACTGACAGGATACCCAAGCAATATGTCTTCGACAAAAGGTATAAAATACAACTGCATGAAGACCCTTGGGAGGGCCTCAATCAAAAAGAACTAAGGATTTTCACAGACGGTTCTAAAACAAACTCAGGTACGGGCGCCGGGGCATTCTCGGAAGATCTAATTAGGAGGAAATCAACATCATTAGGTGCCCACAACACCATCTTCCAAGCCGAGTGCATGGGCATCATAATGGCTACTGCAACTATTGCAGAAAGAGAAGAGTAAAGGATTTCCCTATCCGCATACTATCCGACAGCAAAGCAGTTCTGCAAGCCCTACAAAGCAACACCATCAGTTCTGGGCTTGTATACGAGTGTAACCAAGCCCTGTCAGAGGTATGTTACCACAGTATTGTTACCCTGCAATGGATAAAGGGACACAGTGGCTCGCGCGGCAACGACGACGCAGCCGACGTACTGGCAAGGTTGGGTTCGGAACAGACGGTGGAGGGACCAGAACCCATAATACCATTGCCATTCAGCTGGTTGAGGAAAATCCTACGACTACACACAAAGGTAACTCACCAACATTATTGGTCAACCTTGGATAACTGCAAGCAAGCCAGATAGGCCGTCCCGATGATCAGACCCGGATCGTCGCGTAAGCTTCTGAAGCTCAACAGGCCACAGCTTCGCTTGGTACCCGGAGCGATAACTGGACACGCTTTGCTAAATAAACACTTACACACTCTAGGTGTCACGGAGAGCCCCCTGTGCAGAGCCTGCATGGAGGTCGAGGAGACAACCACCCACGTCCTGTTGGAATGTTCCGGCGTGGCCGTCTACCGGGCAACACACCTTGGGATGCCGAGGTCGCTCCAGGAGGTCGTCGGCAACATTAAGGGTCTGCTAGGCTTCCTACAGGAGCTGGGTTGGCAGGAGTAGTGCCCCCAACCCACGTCACGCAATTTAAGACGTCGAGTTGCGGAAAAGTGGCCCGCGATAAACTATAACTATAACTATATATGGCCGTTCAGTTCCATTTGTACTCAGAACAGTCTACAAACCACTTATTACCATTTTTGGTAGCAAAAACGGGGTTCCGGAGCTCGCTGCTAATAGGTTACAAACATATGCTTTGTACTTGACGGCATACAACTTTAATATAGAGTATTTGAAAGGCGACAACAATGTTGCCGATTTTTGTCGCGATCGATTAGGAGTTGCTCAGTTGTGGACAATTGCGATGTTTTGGATGAGGGCCTATATGTACTACTCAAAAGAAAATAAGGGCCACTTACATATTTCTGTTTTTGAGTAAATTTTTAGATGTAAACTAATTAATAAGTGACTAATTAATGATGTCCGGCCTCCTTCAGTATCAAACCTCTTTAATGCTGGTGTTTAAGTCTTACAGCTGGCCAGAAATTGAAGCAAATAAAAAAAACGAGTTTCAGGTCAAATTCCTTTCAGATGGAATCACAATTTTATTCTGTTAAAAAACTATTTCTGTCAATCTTTTGCTTCTTTTAACATCTTTTGTTAATAATGCCACGTCAACGAAGGCATATGGATACCATTACTGCCACCAGAGCCGTTACATTGATTGCTAAAGGTCATTCACAGCGGTCTGTAGCTTTTTCGTTGGGTTTCTCTCGCCGAGCCATCCACATTGTGTGGGATCAGCTCCAAGAGACTGGCAGTGTTGCAAGAAGGCCTGGATCGGGCAGGGTGCGAGCGACTACGGCACAAGAGGATCGCTACATCCGATTGAGTGCCCGTCGAGAGCGCTCTGTGACGGCACGTAAGTTACAAAATCGCCTACGGTTGACAACGGGGACTCGTGTTAGTGACCAAACGATACGTAATCGACTGCATGAAGACCAGCAAAGGTCCAGACGCCGAGGTGTACGAATTCCTTTATCTAGGGTTCAACGTGGAAATCGTTTAAGTTTTTGCCGCGAACATTCAGATTGGAGCATGATTCAATGGGGTATGGTGCTCTTCACAGATGAGTGTAAACTGAAGCTTTGTAGTGATGATCGGCGGATTAGAGTATGGAGACGACAGGGTGAGAGATTTTCCGATGTCTGCATCAAGGAAATTGACCGCTTTGGAGGTCCTAGTGTGATGGTTTGGGCTGGGATTAGCTTACAAGGCAAAACTGAGCTGGTTTTCTTAAATCAAGGCACAGTAACTGCACAACGGTACATCGATGAAGTCATCAGGCCTCATGTGATTCCATTCTCACAGAGAGTGGGGCCAGGGTTCTGGTTAATGCATGACAATGCCCGCCCACACATAGCTCGGGCCACTCAGACTGTACTGGATGACTCCCATATTCGTGTCCTACCATGGCCAGCGTATAGTCCGGATTTAAATCCAATAGAGCATATGTGGGACCAATTAAAACGAAGGGTTAGGGAGCATGAGCAAGAGGTTCACAACCAGCAACAGCTTATGGATGCTCAGAAACGTGCGTGGGAAGAGATACCTGATTAAAACATCAGAAACTTAATAGAGAGTATGCATTCAAGGCTCCAGGAGTGTGAAAACAGGAGAGGAGGACACACCCGTTACTAAACCATTAAAAAAAACTGCTTGTGTCAGTTTTTGATTTGTTTTGCAAAGAGTTTCTGTTTAGTTTTTGCTGTTGACAATGGACTAATTTTATGTTAATTGAAATAAGTGAAACAATTGACTACACAATTAAATGGTTATTGGCATAAGTTAAAACAAAAGCCTTGTTACATGTTATTTTAATAAATATACATTACTGTTTACTATATTTTTCACGTAGCAATCAAAATACTTAGTGGCCCCTATTTTCTTTTATATAAACAATATAAACGACTCACTGCTAGAACTGATCAAGCTGAAGGAGATCCAATGCGAGACGCAGAGGGTTTAAGTCCTAAGCAAGGTTAAAGACTTAATTGAGCATGGTTAACCAGCAAAATGCAACAACGATAGTTTAGGGCCGTACCACATGTATAGGTTAGAACTATCTTTAGAAAAAGGTTGCATTTTGCGAGGGCACAAACTTGTGATACCGGCAAAGTACAGGGAGCGATTGTTAGACGAACTACACTACTCATTTCGGTGTAGTTAAAACCAAAGTAGAGGCGAGATCGCGTATGTGGTGGCCAAACATAGATGCGCATATAGCAGAGAAGATAGGTAATGAATTGCCAGCCGCACCGCCACGCTCATAACTTGCTCCATGGCCATACCCGGAAAACCCATGGCAACGTGTACATATTTACATAGTATAACAATCAATTTCTAGTATTGGTAGATGCTCACACAAAATGGACCGAATGTTTTATATAAACAAAACGGATACGAAAGAGATTTTGGGTAGATTAGCTGAAACATTTAGTAGATTTGGTTTGGTTGAGACTTTGATGACGGACAACGCATCAAAATATCGTGTCAGCGAAATTCTTTCTTTTTTTTGTAAAATAAATGGAATAAAACATGTGACTAGCGCTCCATACTCCATACTGCTTCCAATGGCCAGGCATAAAATAGTGTAGACTATCAAAGTAATGTTGGATCAGAAGCACCAAAAAATAATAAATTCAAAAAACGATACATTCCTTTTTATTTCGCTATCGTAACTCAGTGCATTGCAAAAACGGTTTCTCACCGGCACAATGGGGTTGGCAACTGTCAAAGTGGCGCTAGTATCGGCTGGTTCCCCTAACGTCAAAGTCACGCTTCTGTATTACCAGTACAGTGTGTTCAATCGCCAGTCATGTGCGCATTAGTAAAAAACCCCTGCCAAAAAGAGAAAATTAAGTTGTATAGTAGTCACTACATGATATTATATCATATACCTACTCGAAAAATTACTTTTGTTGTGTAGTAAATAAATTCCGAGAAACAATTATCACAGAAAAAAATCCGGAAATTAGTCGATCGTTGAAAGTGGCAACTGGATAAAGGTACCAAATGCACGTGGCGCCACCTATGATTAGCTTTCACCGGCCAACCCCATTAATGTTTGGCCGAAGCATAGAGTAATAATATAAAGAAGAGTGTCCATCGCCATACAAACCACCGTACATCGAAAAATAGTTCATTGGTAACAATCTAGATGTCGCTCATAGTATTTTTCATCACTAAATTGTAATTTCAGTCTTGACCACAATCTCAATGCTTTCATTGCCGAACGAAAGAACGTATTTGTCATATTCGCCGTTCTTATCAGCAAGGTGGATGGGCGAGCGGTTCATCTTCAGACTTTCAAGCGGTTGATCATGGTTCGATCCATCGATCCAAATTACCTTTTGTATGTTGTTTATAAGATTTTATTTATTCCGCCAAAGTTTTTTTACTTATATAATGTAGTAACTGCAAACTTTTAAAATTAAGTTTCTAACACGTGTACGGTGCTTCACGCGTATTTTTAGGGTTACCTTAAAAAGGAAAAATTATACAAATACATAACGCAAACAATCACATTACACTGGCAGCGTTACCGCGCTGCACAGCGAGCGAGATCCTCTGGACCAGGAAAGCCCCAGAGCCATAGTTTAATCAGAATTAGAGTCAAAAACTCGGTCCCTCTAACGGCGACTCCCCATGTCCTTGTCATTGTCATTACTTAAATATTACAGGTAAACTATAGAAAAATGTATGGTCTAAATAGAGGGGGCACAATTTCTTACGATACCACATACAAACTTATAAATTGCCTGATTACATACAAACACTGAGTGTTTAATATTTATGCTTCGGAACGCACCTCCTCTTGTTCCGCGACTCGGAACGGAAACGGAACTAGCAGCTGTCACTTGTGTAGAAACGAGATGACGAGTTAGAGGTTACTTTCTTGACGTGGAAAAAATGTCGGCACATGGCGTTCGGGCCTTGGCTGTATTTCAGTAGTAATAATTGTCTAACACAGGTGTCGGGCCTGGTCGGAGTGTTAATTATAATAAGCACGGAACAATCGTCGGGAATAAGTAGATTCATGTCATCGGAGTGAGTGCTTCGTGTTGTGAAGCTTGAAGTGGTTTGGTCCCCAATTCGTCGCGTTCGGCAGCGACGGCGACAGCATCGGGCTACGACGAGAGTAAGATTCGACTCCTCTCCCCCCACCCCTTGTGCTCCTTATCCCGTATTCCTGCCTCGAATTGAGCTTTCAAATTCCGGTCTACGGCGTCAAAGGTCAGTACCACACACATGTGGTACTGACCTTTGACAATACTCCTGGTGAAAACCACCCTACCAGGTTCCACGCCCGTTCGGTTGAGGCGTGGAATTTAAACACCATGGTAGCAGGCGCGGTTTCCTAGTGGGAAATCATCGATTCACGGACGGTTGTAGGGTTGTTTTTTTGCCACATTGTAGTTGGGAGAAAAGGGTATCAGTTTGTGAGTGAGTCTTGTGGTCGGTATACCACAATTAAAGTTCATTTTCGGTTAGTGAAAGTATAATTGACGATTTAGTTAACAATTATTATAAATTTTTAGTCGGAAACTACTCGGTGTGCATAAGAAACAGTCATTCGGTCGGACTATAGTATTGCAGTCGGGTTCCATAGCATTGCAGTGTTATTTCGGATTACAGAGCAGGGTCAGGCTATTTAAGGGGTATTAAGCTGATTTTGCTGACCTCAGTAGAAGTGTGGGTCATATCGGAGGGGCCACTTCTAGAAGGTTCACAGCTACCTTCATTATATTAAAAATAGCCTTTTTTCTATAATAAATTTTTGTGTGTTATTTTTATTGTGCCTTATGGTGGCATTCTCTAATTGATTTAGAGTGTATAGTCATAAGGTGTATGTCCACAGGGCGACCATATTAAATATTTTTTAGGATTTAATTGTTTTAGTGGTTACATTAGTTTTGACAACTTAGTTTTAATTTCTGTGCCCAGCGCTGACGGGCAAGTGCTGGTCTCTGGCTCTACTTAGTTCGGTAGTGAAGTATAAGACCAGAATCTATTAAATCGGTAAACATGGCACCTTCGCCCTTGACGGTACTGCGGCATGGTGTCCGTGAGGAAATGAGATGGCTCGCCCATACTCATAAGTATGTGGAGCGACCTGACATGGACGATGTCCTGCTCAAGCGTGTGGAGGACGCAATGACACGCGTCGGGAAGGTGTGTCGGCTGGCTGCGGAGGCTGAAGCTCTCGGGCTTACGGATGAAGCCTAGGTGGCTGCAGTGAAACAGCTCTGCGCGGATGCTGACCAAGCGATGGAATGCTTGGGCGACATCGAGCGTCACGCGGAGAAAATTAAGCGGTCGCTAAGGAATGACCGCGGGGAGGGTAACGGAGACCCATCCCCGAAGGGTGTTGTTGGACGGCTGCCACACCTGGAGATTCCGGCCTTCAGTGGGGCAATTGATGAGTGGCCGGCATTCATTAATTTATTTGATAGTTTGGTCCACGGTCGGGACGACCTGGACAACGCCTACAAGTTGGCCCAACTATTGATGGCTCTGCGGGGTGAACCGAAGGAGTTGTTCGGTCACCTAACGGTCACGACGGGCAATTATGAGATAGCCCGGTCCATATTGTTTGACCGCTACCAACACAAACGGCGGTTGGTTGATGCGCAGCTGGGGAAGCTGTTTAGCATCCCAAGAGTAACCCGGGATGTTGACATCCGAGTACAGGTGCTCAACCCTGTGCTGGTGGCCACTAAGGCCCTTCAGAACCTTGGTCTTCCGGTAGACCAATGGTCATATATTGTTTTGTATATGGTTTTGTCACGGTTGCCTGCAGCTGTTCAAAGTCGGTTTGAACAGCTGCATGGGGGCAGTAGCTCGGAACTGCCCACGCTCGTCCAATTGACGGATTTTTTGGAGGGTGAATGCAGGCGATGTGACACACTGGATACGGAGGCCAGTGTGCA
Organism: Argyresthia goedartella; assembly: GCA_949825045.1. NCBI lineage: Eukaryota > Metazoa > Arthropoda > Insecta > Lepidoptera > Argyresthiidae > Argyresthia > Argyresthia goedartella. The sequence continues at coordinate 22,887,884 of OX463812.1, read as the reverse complement.
GCGTCAACCCGCGCGGCGCGGCATTCAAAACGCCAAATTGTTTCGACCGCCCAACCCCCACGGGGGTTGGGCGGTCGAAACAATTTGGCGTTTTGAATGCCGCGCCGTCGGGTGACGGCTGTGTGCACTGCGACAGTGCCGGTCATGAAGTGACCAGTTGCGCCAACTTTAAGGCGCTCGGGGTAGCTGCCCGCAGGAAGGTAGTCTTCCGCCACCGATTGTGTTTCGGTTGTTTGGGGCCGCACCCGCTGAGCGAGTGCTCGCGCGCGTTCCCCTGTGAGTGCTGTGGTGGCAAGCACCACATCGTGTTGTGCCTGAATCGGTCAGGCCCTTCGGACGGTCACCAGGGCCGGACTCAGGTAAGTCGGCCACAGGGCCCAACCAGGGCCGGACCCAGTCCCCCTCCCGGCAACGGGAGTCACCAACGGGGTGACTGGGGTACCCGCGGACGGGACCTCCCCCCCGAGGGGAAGGGGGCAGCGCGGGGGGTAACATGCGGGATAGCCGGGGTGGTCGCCGCTGTCCACGGTCAGCGAGGACTTCGGGCCGCTGGCTCACCGCGTGTTACGGGCGGGTGTCAGATGGCACCTATGAGTGGCGCGAAGGCTGGGAGCCCACCACCTTCTGCGCCACCCTGCCCGTCGCTCTGGGAGGCGAACAGGGAGGCGAACAGTCGGATGTCGCCCCCATTCCTAGAGCGCCCCAGGTTGGATCCGCTCTCCCCCATCTATCCACGGTGGCCACCGGGCACACCGTACACCGTCCGGTATGGTCGGATACCGGGACAGCGAGGGGCCTATTATGCGGGTTGGGACCCCCTGATGTACATACGGTCTGATATGCCACCGGCATATCAGCAGCCGAGTTACTCCACGGCCGACGGAGGTCTCAGCGGGTTCGGATCCCGCGGAGGTTCCCGCTAGGGACACGCCGCCCACTTACAGGGTGCCGCCACTCCACAGACGGTCATGCTCCCCACCGCCTCTGTGATAGCGTGGAGTTCGGACGGCAAATCATGTGTGGCACGAGCACTATTGGACTCGGGGGCGCAGGGGTGCTTAGTCTCGTGCAACCTTGTAAGACGGTTGGGCATTTCGGTAAGGGAGTATCCACATTCCATTCGGGGAATTGGGAACACGGAAGTCGGTTCCGTTAAGGGAGTATGTCGGATTACTCTCTCGTCACGGGTGGATTCATCGGTGAATCTGACGGTCACGGCATTAGTCATGCCTAATGTGATGGGCTCACACCCTCACGTACGGTTGTTGCCCTCGGTGCGACAGTTGGTCGCTGGGTTGTCACTGGCTGACCCGGAGTTCGATATTCCGGGCCCAGTAGACATTTTATTGGGTGTCGATGCCTTGGGATACCTGTTAGTGCCAGGTGTCCACGTATTGCAGGCGACTGGTCTGGTTTCGGTCAACACCAGACTGGGCCATGCGGTAATGGGTCCGGTCATGCCGGCTGCCCCACGCCTAGCGACTCGCAGTCCCTTATTCGGTTCTGTACTCTCGGAGGTGATACAGAAGTTTTGGGAGGTGGAGGAACCACCTACGGTCCGCCGGTTGGACCCGGTTGAAGAAGAGTGTGAACAGTTTTATCGGAACAATACTGGTCGCCTTCGGTCAGGTCGATTTCTCACACGTCTTCCATTCCGGAGTAATCGCCCACCGCTGGGCAGTTCACACCATGCAGCCGAGACGCGGCTTCTATCGATGGAACGACGCATGAAGCGTGACGGGATTTTCCGGCAGAAGTACGTCGACTTCATGCGGGAATACGAGTCGCTCGGCCACATGTCGGTGAAGACCACTGCTTCCTGCCCCATCACGCGGTCTTGAGGACCCCGGAGGGCAAAATACGGGCAGTGTTCGATGGATCGGCATCAACATCTAACGGCATGAACCTGAACCAGTGTTTGCATTCAGGGCCGAAGTTGAACCATGACATCGCGGATGTTATCACACGGTTCCGTCGACACAATGTTGTGTTTGTAGCTAACATCCGGATGATGTTTAGACAGACGGTCATTCACCCTGACGATAGACGGTATCAGCTGATACTGTGGCGAGAGAGCCCAGATCAGCCCATCAAGGTGTACGAGCTGAACACCAACACGTACGGGCTACGGTCTAGTCCTTATCAGCAATCTTGGAGCAGGATCTCTACGTGGACGATATCTGTACCGGTGCAGATTCCGTAGAGGAGGCGCTCGCTCGACGGGACGAGCTAGTTGAGCTCTTACGGGGTGGAGGTTACGAGCTCCGGAAATGGATGTCGAACTCTCCAGAGTTACTGTCTGGTCTTCCGGATGACTACCAGCAGGATCCCCACATTTTTGAAAATTTGGAAAATCCAAATATGTTGTCGGTATTAGGCGTCCAGTACCAGCCGGTGTCAGACATGTTTTCGTATCGGGTCGAGTTGGACTCCCCGAAGGTCTGGACGAAACGGAACGTCCCTTCAACGGTAGCTAGGACATTTGATCCAAACGGGTGGATCACCCCGGTAACATTTCAGCTCAAGTGCATGCAACATGCAGCAATTGTGGTCTGCTGAGCTGAAATGGGACGACCCGATCGGCGGGTCATTGAGCTCAGAGTGGGACTCGTTCTTTTCGACCCTCCCTGGCATCAATCGGATTTCACTGCCACGGAGGTTGGTCCCCACCAAACGATACACCGCCACCCTGCATGGGTTTTGCGATGCGTCGGAGAAGGGCTACGGAGCTGCGGTGTATCTGCGTACGTTCGACTCCTCGGGGGAGGTTGATGTGCGGTTGGTCATGGCCTAGAGCAAGGTTGCGCCGTTGCGCACTCGCCTGACCATTCCCAAATTAGAGCTTTCAGGAGCGGCTCTCCTGACTCGTCTGGTCAACCACACGATGACGGTTCTTCGTGGGTCAATAGCGTTAGAAGATACGGTCTACGCTTGGACGGACAGCCAGATCGTGTTATGCTGACTGAAGGCTTCAGTTCACAAGCTGGAGATTTTTGTGGCGAATCGGGTTTCGCAGATTTTGAATTCGGAGGTTCCCTTAATCTGGAGACATGTTCCAGGGGAAATGAACCCAGCAGACTGTGCGTCTCGTGGGTGTCACGCTCCGGAGTTGGTTGGACATCCCTTGTGGTGGGGTCCAAAATGGTTGACTCAAGCCTAATCGGATTGGCCAATGAGTCCACGCGTTACCTCGGCGAACGGCGCCTTGACAGTCGGTGTCTTTACGACGCAACCAGAGCCGGAAGAGGAGTTCAGCCTGCTGGAACGGTACAGCTCGCTCAACAAGCTGGTCAATGTGACCGCCTGGATCTTCCGATTTGCGCGGAATTGTCGCAATTCTGAGGCGCAACGGGTGCGGACACAGGTCCTGACACCACGGGAACGGAACCATGCGTTGTTTGCATTGGTACGGAACGTGCAGACGGTGCACTTTAAGTCCGAATTGGACATTCTGAGACGTGGACGCGTCCAACTGAAGGGAGCTGTGGCTCGGCTCAACCCGTTTATTGACCCTCAAGGATTGCTGAGGGTAGGAGGTCGGCTGCGGAATGCTAACCTGCCTTATGCGGCTCGCCACCCGTTGTTACTCCCTAGGAAAGGGAAGTTGGTCGAACTGTTGATACAGGATCGACACATTCGGAATGGGCATATCGGATGCCTCGCCTTAATGGCGTTTCTCCAGCGCGAGTTCTGGATTCTATCGGGAAGACGCTTAGTGCGTAGCGTCGTATTTCGGTGCCTGCCTTGTTATCGGGCCAAGGCGGCTACGATGCAGCCCCAGATGGGCGATTTGCCCTCGGATAGGGTTAACGAAATCCGGCACTTGCGGGTGTCGGAACGGATTTCGCGGGACCATTCATGGTCAAGTCTTCACAGCTACGGAACGCCAGATTAGTGAAGGCATACCTGTGCGTCTTCGTGTGCTTGGCCACGAAGGCAGTCCACTTGGAGGTGGTCAGTGTCCTCACTACAGAGGCATTTATCGCATGTCTCGATCGGTTCGTCTCACGAAGGGGCCTCCCGACATTAATCCGTTCGGACAACTTCACAAATTTTGTCGGAGCCAGGCGATATCTGCAGGAGGTCACTCAATTCCTGAACGGTAACCAGGACGCCATCGGTACGGCTTGCTCCCGACGAGGGATTGAATGGGTTTTCAGTCCGCCGGGATGTCCTCATTGGGGAGGAATTTTTGAGGCTGCGGTTAAATCGGCTAAGTCGCACCTGACGAGGATCATCGGTGAGACCTCTCTACGCTTTGAAGAGCTTGCGACGCTGTTCTGTAAAATTGAATTGACACTGAACTCGCGTCCGTTGTGCCCGCTCAGTTCGGATCCAAATGATTTGGAAGCGTTGACGCCGGGTCACTTCCTGATAGGTCAGCCCCTTAACGCCCTGCCAGAATACCCATTCGATGATGTTAAGTTAAGTCGGTTAACTAGGTGGCAGATGTTGCAGCAGATGGCTCAAGATTTTTGGAAACGGTGGTCCCTTGAGTACTTGCACATCTTGCAGCAGCGCTTTAAGTGGACTGACCGGACGAGCCCCCCTCAAGTCGGTGATTTGGTGCTGATTAAGGATGCGAACCTGCCATCATTGAGATGGAGACGAGGACGGGTCGTCAAATTGTACACGGGTCGGGATGGCACGCCTCGATCAGCAGAAGTCAAGGTGGGGGACTCGGTCCTCAAGAGAGCGGTCGCAACACTTTCTCGCCTTCCTATTGATTAGGGACAGGTTCGGGCCTGTCCGGGCGGGTGACTGTTTAATATTTATGCTTCGGAACGCACCTCCTCTTGTTGCGCGACTCGGAACGGAAACGGAACTAGCAGCTGTCACTTGTATAGAAACGAGATGACGGGTTAGAGGTTACTTTCTTGACGTGGAAAAAATGTCGGCACATGGCGTTCGGGCCTTGGCTGTATTTCAGTAGTAATAATTGTCTAACATAGGTGTCGGGCCTGGTCGGAGTGTTAATTATAATAAGCACGGAACAATCGTCGGGAATAAGTAGATTCACGTCATCGGAGTGAGTGCTTCGTGTTGTGAAGCTTGAAGTGGTTTGGTCCCAATGGGGTTAAAAACTGAAAGTTCGTCGTAGATGGCAGCACTGTTGAGGGTTCCTAAGAACCGCCATTTGGTCTATTTGTTGTTGTTTGCTAAAGTATTCAATATAAGATATCACGATAAAAATGTATTCGACCTGTAGTGTAGCTAAGTTAAAAGACGAGCTTAGAAAACGGAGAGCGTCTGCCATTGGTAAAAAAGCAGCTTTAGTTGAAAGGTAAGTTAAAAACTATCTCTATAGGCCAGATATCTAGTTTTTTCCATAGCTGATCCATATAATTAATCCACGTTATAAATATGTTGTATACTGCTGTGGGGCTAGTTCCAAAAAAAATTCCTAGTTCGAAATTGCATTTATTGTGTCGTAATTTCATCATTGTCATAAAAAACTGATCTTCAATAGAAATATATTGAATATGACTTCCATAGTATTTAATTAAATGAGCCATGGGACTTAATTTTGAGAATACAAAATAGAACTTTGCATAGGTTTCAAAGCCAGTATAGAAATCAATTACACTATCATTATCTTTATATCTCTCTATAGATCCATAAATGTGTTCGAAGTTCACACGAGTGCTCTTTGATTCAGCTGATGAACTAGATTCTTTACTTGTAGGCAGCTCAGCTTGCGGGCCAACGGGTATTTCTATTTCACTCTGTACTGTGAATTGTTCATCTCTAAATTGAACTTCACATTTATTTTGGGTTTGGATGCCACCGGGTCCAAGTATTTGATCACCACAAAGCGTTTCAAAACAAAGTTTCTTGAGACTTCTCTGAAGCTGGCTATCCGATCGTTGTTGTGTTGTCTGTTTGACTTTTTTGACCTTAGAATATGTAAATATTGAGGGTACAGCTGTTTTCTTCAATACTTTGTGTATAGATTTATCACCTGTATACGAATTGGGTCCATAATAATCTTCAGGTAGAAAATGGGCAGCACATAACCTTGACGAAGTACTAGCATTCCATTTTTTTCTACGAAGAGCTTTCTCCCACAGTTTTCTTCTTTTAGCTTCTTTGGGGAATAAATGAATCCCCGTATTTTTGCAATCAACAGCTGCACAAAGAGTCATTATAATTCATAAACCAATTGGTTTGTTTACATAATTAGTAAGGAGAACTATCAAATTCATGGAACCCTCAACAGTGGTGACATCTGAAGTGAGCAAAAGGCAGTTTTTAACCCCATTCGTCGCGTTCGGCAGCGACGGCGACAGCATCGGGCTACGACGAGAGTAAGATTCGACTCCTCTCCCCCCACCCCTTGTGCTCCTTATCCCGTATTCCTGCCTCGAATTGAGCTTTCGAATTCCGGTCTACGGCGTCAAAGGTCAGTACCACGTGTGATACTCCTGGTGAAAACCACCCTACCAGGTTCCACGCCCGTTCGGTTGAGGCGTGGAATTTAACACTGAGCATGAAAAACCAATAACTTTGTAATTAACATTTTGCTGTATTACATTAAAATAAAGAAAAAAAACATAACCATCCATTGTGCGGTGGTAAGGAACTCTTCGCTTGTGAGCACGAATCGCACTTGACCGTGTATTTCATTTGATGTATTTTTACTTGTTTGCCTTTGCGCCTGTAATAAACTTGATACAAATTTTATTGGAGATGTCGAAAAGGTTTAAAAAGCGGGTCAAGGGCGGGTCGGATTCGCGCACGAAGGGTTCCGTACCATTTTACAAAAAAACTTAAGCACTAAAAAAAAACAAGAAAAATTCTTGGATTTGAACCCAGAACATTCAGATTGCGCAACTGATATCGAACCAATAGCGTCATCATATTGTTTCGATAAGCCACGAAATTTATGATCATGTTTTCAATTATATTGAGATCTAATCTGAGTTTGGTGGCGCTAGTGTAGTCTTATAAATCTCTGACGCCACCTAGGGCATTATAACGTACAAAAAACAGGCAGCCGTCTCTGTCTAAGCAAGCAGCAAACAGGGCTAACGCCATCTGAGTCTAGACGGCAATTTTAGCTTTCTTCCAGAGCACGATTTTTTGTTCGGGATGGCTAGTCTCCTTGTATTATTAGTCTATGACTGTAGGAAGCGCGGTCGTCTCGATCTGTTGTTATTTACCAAGGGAAAGGCATACCCTCATGTCGTTGGCGTCTCCCTGTGTCACTCTCATCGGAAGCTAACCAGAATGTTTTGTCCAAACAGACCTCACAATATGAACTCTTTGACGGTCAACGAAAAGCAGACTTAACAGTGGGTGATCAAGTGTTGATAAAACATTACTATTACAACGGAAACAAAAGTGTTTGAAAACGAGGTACAGTGAAGGAAAGAATCGGAAATAGAATGTATATGGTTTACATACTTGAATTTAATATTAGTATTATGAAACATATTGATCATGTATTACTGTATAAAGGGCGAGAAATAAACGAATATGATTTTAAGTACTATGATTGCGAACTAAATCAGAAAAAAAAACGGTATCGCGCTCAGAGTAAGTAAGAAGATAGAGGGAGGGCTATTTTCCATGGACGGAAGTTAATATGTCGACACTCTTTACTCATACCTACGACCGTTTAACTTCGTATGACTGATACCAATATAGTTTTAACGAGACATGTATGGCGTACAATTTTAGTGACAACCAGCGATGGGGTAAGTATCGATATAAGAACGTCTATCGAAAAAAATGATAATTTACCTTCCTTGTTTATCGATATTTTTGAAGACTGGTATTTGCCTATTATAATGATCACTGTTTAAATAATGGCGATAAACAAAGTCGAAGTGAAAATTTATTTACATACCCTCAATAACCAATTTCAAATACCTCGCTCAAATAGACTGAGAACCTGAGGGATGACCTAGTCATAGAGTGGGAGCGCGGCGCTTTGGCAGTTCGGGCGAATATGTTGGCTCGTAGGATTTCACATTGTAAAAAGCCAGTAAAAAACTCACTCTTCAAGGTTCACAATTTATTCTGACATCTCAAGGTCGTCCCTTCAACTCCTGTCTCGCACGCTCACGGTAGGGTTACCTACACACGGCGGCCCAATACTCAAACGCTGGGTGAGAGGTGTGACTGTTTGTGACAGTGCGTGGAAAACAGAGACGTGCCACAGGCAGGCCTATTTATATGAAATAGATTGAATTGGGTCTGATTAAGTATTTTGTCTGTTACAAACAAAATATGGATCCTTTTGTGCTCCGAAATTAATTATTATAATTAATATATATATATATATTATATATATATATATTTATATATATAATCAATGAATAAACACACATAATAAATTCAACCATTTTAAAGCAATAAATTAATTAAACACTCATTTTCATTTACACACCATTAATTAATATACATCCCACCCTTGACGTACTGTGAAGAAGTAAAATATCAGTACAATATATTGAAAAATATCAGCAGGCATCTACGAGTACAATGTCTATTGGGATATTTTGACGAATCGTGAATGTTGGATTCCTTGTAAATTAGCTCTTACTCTAATAACAGATGTAAATGGGAAATTAGTGAAGGTATGGAAGTTGAAGGCAAAATTAAGGAAACTAGTAGTTTGTATCAGTCTGCGATTTTTTATTGCTGGTAAAATCATTCTGAAGTAAAATCTTTTTCAGATTTCACGCGTGGTTTTTTCGCCCAGCCGGACCCACGAGATACCGCCGCAATCCACACATTAGCAATAGTGTTTCACGAGGAAATCTAACATTCAAAGGGTAATATTTAATCACACATCAAATTTCACATATCAATGTTGCTTTGTGGAAAAGATTGATAAATTCAGATGAAATAATTATTTCTTACTATATAGTGTATCGATAATATTTTTTTCCATCACTATCGATATTTCTTAGACAAATTTGTAAAAGAGAAATTAACAGAAATACCCTACATACTATAAATGTATTTCTGATATTACTGGGCCGAAATAATTAGGGAAATCTTCCCATGTATCCAATAAAATGTATATGATAGAAGAAAATCTACGAAATAACATCAATTAATATTTACCTGTGGTAGCTGATGAATTTGCCTAAGTTTTTATGATTTCTCGTGTAAATTTTACTCTCTAAGATAGCACACTACATGGCGAATAACTTTCTAATGCAATTTTTTAATTTTATCACTGATGAACCACTGAATTAAGATAACGTTTCCCGAAAGTTTCGATTTGAAATATTCAATTCAATTAAATTTTTGGTTCGATGGCTTCTACTGTGGATCCCTACAGTAATTCCGCCAATATCACGTACCTATTGAAGATGACACGAAGGGGATCACATTGTACAGTTATCGGTGAATCTTCCTTTGAGTAGAGATCTTTCTATAACAAAAGAACTGGACAAACAACAATTCGGAAAGCACAAATTAACATATTAACTCTGGGTTTGCTGGTAAAAATCTCTTTTATAGAGATAAGCGCGCCTCTTGTACATATATCTTTCTTTGTATATCTCTGTATGTTTGTTTTGTGCAATAAAGTATTCATTCATTCATTCATTCATATAATTTAAATGTTAAGTGATTACATATTAAGGAAGTTAATAAATATAAAAAATAAAATAAATATAAAATAAATTTGAAAAATTAACTCTTTGTTTATGTTATGACTATGACAGATACTGTTCTATGTTGGAAGAGTTCGTTGTTTTCGGACAAACTTACACATGGCGAATATTACCTAATTCTGTAGATTAAAAATAAAACAAAATAAACCAAACCATTAACAAAAGGGTTCGCAATCCAAAATTAACGCTGCATCTATTTATGCAAAGCATTTCGTTTATCTGAGTCAAATGAAAGGACTTATTGGGAGGACCAAATATATTTTTGAAGTAAAACTTCTAGGTGGCGCTATGAGTTCTACTTCGATGACATGTACCCTGCTGGACCGTGGACCAGTATTTTTTTCATATAGTTAAGCAAACGACGAGACAAACGAAGAGAATTTAAAGCAGAAACGATTTAGATTACCCAGACCGGTATTTGTCGTTTTTGACGTCTCGAACTCCCGGGAAAGGAGAGGTTAATATATGTTAGACTGTGAACGCAGTCAGACAGCTAGCTGACTGGCAGCTGTCATCCATAGAATTCAAAATCCAACACAGTAGGGATGGCAATTCTTTTAAAAAAAGATCGATTAGAGGTCGATTTCAAATTGCGGTTAAAAAAACCGAAAAAAAAACTATTCACAATAATCACAATAAATAATCAATTAATTTGTATTTATCCGGTCAAACGCTTAGATGCGCGCGCAAAAAAATACTTGAGTGAGTCATTAAAAATACGTTACGGCCGATCCACCCGCCGCGCGCGGTTCGAGTTACTTTAACATACTTAGGTTCATGATAACACTGCTTGAAGTAATGTTTTTGTTACAGCTCATAAACAAAACATTGATTGTATTAAAGCCTCTTGTACTGTGATACATAGCTGTAAACATAAACTTCAAGCCTAAAATGGAGTGGTTCAGTATAAAAAATCATATCTCAAAAAGTAATTCGATAACCTCCTTGTTTTATGTATTTAAAAGATTTCTGTATTAATATTACACATGAAAAAAATATAAACTTATATTAAGTAGATAAAAAATATTTAATTAAAAAGACTTAAACTGTCGCTAATATTTGGCAAAATGGCCGTTGGAATTTTAACCTTGGAAACAATGTCTCTTACAACTTTAATCGAGTGTATTTCCGTGATATTTTTACAGAAAACTTGTGTTGAGTGGTTCTTCAACATATTGGCTTCTTAATAGCATAAAACACGATACTTTTGCCAAAAAAAAGAAAACATTTCTGACTTACCTGTTGAACAAACTTGTGTTCGAAAATTGTGACGAAACTTCTCAAATATGGCACAAAAACAGTTTGTAAGTTAATCTTTCTGTATTTTTACAAAATACTGTTATTATTCTACAGGAAAATGAACACTTATCAGCAAAACAAGCACAATATCCATTTATAAATCGCAAAACAAAACACCGGCCGGCCACAACACAACTCGACACGTGAACTGAATGAGTTGTATTATTATTTTTTAACGTTAAAATTGTTTGAATCAATTGTTGTATTTAATTTCATTGAGCCTAGTTCAGTAGTAACGAGATAGCATTCATTCCTTAACTACACATGCATTGGTATTAAAGAAACAAAAGGTTTTCGTCAATGTGTCGTCAAGCAAAAGCCAAAGTGCGCTCTGGGATACCCAGCGTCATTCTACGGGTAAAAAATGCTGGGATAGCGCGCTATCCCAAACTCACTCAAGCGGTTATGTTGGCAATCTAACTTGCTAAAAATACATAATATTGAGAGTTAATATTTCCTGAGTTTATTGTGGGTCAAGTACGCCCGCACAGGTGCAATGACCGCCGTCTGAGCGAGCGTGACGTTAATATATTCACGCGGAAGCGATAGAGACAGGTAATAACAGGTTAATGACCGAAATTCTTCCTGCCCCGCGATCGTACTTTAGTTAGTTGCTTATCGTTGCGACTACGACACCGGTACGTGCGGACGTTTCCTAGCAGCGTCCGCGATGATGCCCTGTAACACAGCGACGACCTAGTTTTCGTATACCGATACCGCCATGGCTTTACCAGACAAGCGCGCGGACACCATCGTGGTGAACGAGCTCCTCGCCTTCGTGCAACAGAAGCTGGACGTGATGGACGAGCTCTTCCTGGAGCAGATCTGCTCGACCAGCTTCAAGGAGGCTGAGATCGCCGCCGCCAAGACCGTGCGGCATGAAACCGCCATCACCACCGTGCGCCTCGTGGCGCGGAGGGGTGCGAGCGGGAAAAACGATCTCCAGGACATCTTTCGGGTGTTCAAGGAGACCGGACCCAACGATGTTCCGACCTACGTGGCCTGGACCTCAACAAGCTGCCGCCGGTGACATTCGACCACGTTGACGTCACGCGGCTGCTGAAGGACATCGTGCGGTTGCAGGCCGACGTCACCGAAATCCGAGGCAAGTTGGAGGCTTCGGAAGGCATCTGTGCTGACCTCAAACGTGAATTGTCGGCATTGCGTCAGGCTAATACCTCGCTGCCGATGCAGCAGATCGCCGACGCGCGCGACGACATTACGCCGGTCAGCAAAAATGCCATTACTGCAACTGACCTAGTTACGCAGGTTGCCAAGCCCGCGCCGACAAATACCGGATGCGATTTTTTCTGGTATATCCCAGAAGGAATCATATGCTGCTGTGTCCCGCCGTGCCCGCCACCGCCGCCCGCGCCCCGCACCGCCCGCCACCGAACAACAGAAGCTGCAGGCTGCGCCGCGTGCGCCGACGGCCAAGCCCGCCGAAAGCGACCGTCGATGGAGAAGGCTTTACCCTGGTCCAAAACAGGAATTGCCGATCCAGACGCAGCCGCAATCAGCGTGGCACAGCCCCCGCCGATGAATGCAGCCTGAAAGCTGCCGCTCCCACCGCTCAGCTATACATTTTGCAGGATCGACACGAAAATGACCTTCGAGGACGTTGAACGTCACATCCTGGAAAAGCTGAAGAAGAATCCACCGGCTGGTCTCAAGGAGGCGAAGGTACAGATAGAGGTTTTGGAGTCAAAAAGACCCAAGGAGTTCCTGTCCTTCAAACTTCGTGTGCCGGCTGACCTCAAAACGATGTTCCTGGCCAAAGATTACCGGCCGGAGGGTATCGTTTACCGACGCTATAGGGAAGCGAGAACGAAGATTAAAATCCCTAGCTAGGTTGGATAATATTTTGTGTGTGTTTTTATAATAAATTATGTATCTCTAGTTGTAAGGTTTTTATAGATATGGGTTTTTGTTAACCTGAAATAAAGATTATTAATATTATTATTATTATTATCTTATCTATAAATAAAACATGAAATAAAAATTGTTGATGTTTGATTGCAAACACAAATAAAATATTTGTTGAAATTATATATTTAGTTTAGACTCAGAAATATGGTTTATTAAACTTCAAGGCACTTTTGAAGATTAGAAGTTAGAGTAATAATTACTCTTAATCAGCTGCGACAGAACATGTCTGCCGTGCGTGCGGACGTGTCTGCTGCTCCAGGATTGGACTGTATAGTCATGAGCGAGCATGTACCTCGGACGCTACTTAAATCATCTGGTATAGATGTTACAGGCCATACTTCAATGAATTTCTCTATCATCCAATGATCAAATGTGAGGCTTTTAAAAATAATGACCTGTGCTACTTTTCCCCGGCGAGTCTGTTCCGGGACTCGGTCATAAAATAATGTTTCACGACAGTGTAGACAGACGCTCTGAAGGTACGGACGTGCCAACTACATACAACTATTTTAAAGCTACAGCTCTCGTTTTGTTATTTCTGTTTTCGGTCCAATATTCTACAGGGTCACATCTAATATTTTTATGTTGCTTGCAAATAATGTCGCAAGTCGTTGGCCCGAGAGTCTTCAGCCGAAAATCTTACGCTTTATTTTATTTGTATGTGATTTATTAGCAAAATGCCGTGAAACCGCAGAAAATCAGGTCCACGATTCTGCGGTTGTATGCATCGATTCAAAGATCGAGTCGCTTAAAAAATACGATTTTTCGGGCCCGTATTAATCGATCTTTGATCTAAAATCGACATCTATAGCACACAGCGCACGCACATTTAGGGGTTAGGTTGGATTGTACTCTATCTATTATTATTATTTGAATTTGGTTGCCTGCCCTGATTCAGTAAATAAATGGAAGAGTCAAGTGCTGACAAAAGGCCGCAGTTTGGGAATAGATTCCTTGAAAATGCTGACGAAATCTTCAAGCACAATGCGTGGTAGAGTATTCTCGACTTTCATACGGTATTGTACGAAGGATGATGGTATTTCCCAGCAAAATATAATTTATTTAGAAAAGACCAGGCATCGTATAAAGCCTGCTGGTGGTTCTCGATACTTGCCGGATCAAAGTCACCTGTATCTTTTCAACGCCTGGTAAATGTGATTACAAAAATGTATATTATAGCCATTATTGTCAAATGTAAATGCAGTCATCATTGTATCATTCCAGGGACAATGTACAATGGGATGCTGGACAGGAAGATGCGGCTAAAGAGAAGGTACAATTGAATTCTCAAGTAACATTTTCAGATGACCGCAAAAAGGATTTGGAAGAAAACGCTGACAAACATTGGGATGCTTTTTATGACATTCATCAAAACCGGTAAGATTGTTTTAGTTATTGTAACTAACCAAGTCTTAAAACCTCTTATGATATTGTGAGTGAAGCTGTGCTTACCAAGGGACAAGGGAGTTTGAATCCCCGCAGAGGAGGAATCTCTCTCTTGTATCTCTACATGTTTGAGGCGTCACTGTTTCTGGTTCCCACAACAGGGTATCCGGGTTGGTTTTCCAACACTGACAGTTTGATACTTAGTAAAATTGGTTACTAGTGGGTAGATGGGGTTGACCTTGAACCATTTATCCAGTTTTTAATATTAGGAGTTAAGTATTTAATTAATTATGAATTAATTAAACTAACGAATATAATCAGGAGAAACGAAACGTTTTTCGTAAAATTTTGGCTAAGATGAATGTCAATTAGACTTATAATGTGTGGAACGGAACGTAATGTCGCTGTTTGAACGTAAAAAAAATGTTGCTGGTTTAGTGTGTGTGTCAAGTCATTCCGTTTTTCTTCGAGTTGCGTGAATGTTCTCTCTTGCTTGTTTTGTGCTATTTCCACGACTTTTGCTGTGTTTTGGACTGCAGGGCAAAGACTGGAGGGCAAAATACTGCGGTAGCTTAGGTGAAGGGTAAAGGGGGTGTTCGAAGCGAAGCCCCCTTTATCCTTCGAATTAGGTTGAACATGTAAGAACAACAAAAGTACTTAAAACATAATAAGTGTTTGCTGATCCTTTTTTGCTGTGAAAATCAGTATTTTTGATGTGCAATTGAATACTTGCCTTTTTATGAGCCCTAGTAGCCGGGGATAAGGCGATTTCGAACATCAATACTACAAACAATGACTTTTTGTAAAAATCCTATATTGAAAAATAACCTAAAAATGGATTTTTGAAAAGTCGTAACAAAAAAACCATACATTTCCTAGACTGGATATTTTACAGGAGGGGTTACCTAATCTCCCCCCTCCTAACCTCGTATGAAACTGTCACTGTTGGAAAACTTACCCGGGTAGGATACCGGGTAGATAGTGTGGGGCCAGAAGCATTGTATGTGCCTGAAAGTTCATGTTAATCTTAATTCTTGTTTAAAATGCTGAAGCTAAAAACTGGCTGGATGGCAAGAGTTATGCAAATCAATCAATCCAATAATGTTAGCAGGTTTATCAATCACTGACTCTTTCATTATTTCATTATTTTCCTTTTACATTTATAACAATTTTATAGTCAGAATATCTTCAGCCACCAGAATAGGTACCTGCATACTTATGAAAACTTGAGCTTTTTTCCACATAATCTCAGGGATGTGTACAGAATATTTTCAAGTGTTATTTAGCTTTGAGGAATCTGCTATTGGCCATATACTACCTGAAATAAAGATATTGATGTTATCAGATTTCAGTTTCTTCAAAGACCGTCACTGGCTATTCACGGAATTCCCAGAGTTGGCACCAGACAACACTTCAGCACCACAACGAGTATACCCTGATAATGCCAACCAACTGAGTCACACAACTCCAACAGCAGAACAAAGTTTATCAAAACGGTCTATTTTCGAAATAGGCTGTGGTGTCGGCAACACAATATTCCCTATATTACAATACAGTCAAGATCCGAACCTCTTTATCTATGGCTGTGACTTCTCTGCTAAAGCTATCAATATTATGAAGGAGAACCCACTGTATGACACAAAGAGATGTGAAGTTTTTGTGCTGGATGGTACGGCTGAAATTTGGGACGTCCCATTTGAAGAAAACTCACTCGATATTGTGGTTCTCATATTTGTGTTATCTGCTATTGATCCTGCGAAGTAAGTATATTATGATATTATAGGTACTCTCTCATATATATAAAGTCTTGGAAAGTATGGGAAAAGGTGTGACGCTATGTTATGTTAATTGTGGACCTTTCGCAAATCTATATTTTGTATATAGAACCAAAATATTACCTGTTGAAGTAAACAAATTGCACATAATCAGAAATTCAGAACTATGAAGCGATGTTCCGACCATATGACAACCTCTGTCGCGTTGTGGCTCTCTCTACCCTGCGAAAGGTCCCGGGTTCAATCCCCTGCTGGGGATAAAGAAAAAAACCCAGAGGTCTTGGATGTTTTTATCTGTTTGATGTCGCTGTTTCACGACCCTTAAGCTGTAATCCTCATTGAAACCTTCATAAAAATAAAATTTAGCACCGCAAAAAATAGTCCAGAAATAGTTCTAAATAGTCCACAAGGAAAGAAAAATAGCCCACTTATAGTTTCAAAGTTATAGCAATAGGTTGGTTAGTGAGGATTACAGCTTGACATCAAGTTGTAACATCATCGTGTACTCACGAGGACCGAACTCGCGTTGCCGCGATATTATAAATAAATAAATATACATATATATATATATATATATTTATATTTGTTTAGCATTTAAATACGTATAAACTGATGCTCAAAAATCGATGAAATATAATGAAAAAATAATTAAATACTGAATTTCGATCCTTTGAATCAGGAGGTTTGATTGGTGAGGATTACAGCTTGAGGGTCGTGCTGTTTCTGGTTCCCACGACACGGTATCCTAGTGTGGGGCCAGAAGCAATGTATGTGCCTTTATACAAACGTTATGTTTATATATTGATATACATAAGTAGATCAGATTTAAGAGCCATGTAGTGGATAAACAACATTATGATGATCATTGTTATGTAACATACCATGTGTATCATTCCAGAATGTCCTCAGTCATCAGCAAAATCTACAAATACCTGAAGCCAGGAGGTCTAGTTGTATTCCGGGACTACGGACGCTATGACCTGGCGCAACTAAGGTTCAAGAAGGGCCGCTGTATCTCAGACAACTTCTATGCGCGAGGCGATAACACTATGGTATACTTCTTCACACAAGAGGAGATCACGAAACTCTTCAACGGAGCAGGATTTTTTCAAGAACAAAACCTTTATGATAGACGACTTCAAGTGAACAGAGGAAGAATGTTGACTATGTACAGAGTTTGGATACAAGCGAAATACAGAAAGCCTTTATAATGGTAAATGTTTACTTTTTTATTTTACAAACGAATATTGACTGACGTAAGAATTACATGGGGCACTTGCCTAACTGTGAATGATCAATATAGCACTACATTGATCAGGAGAGAAGAAAGTCAAACTGAAAGTTTCCTTCCATGCTGCTAACTGGTTCCACTCATATCTGAGAGGTCATCAGCAACGCATCACAATGGTGAATATACCAAAACCCAATCTTTGAGTGAGAATGCCTCAAGGTTGTATTCTGCCTCCTCTTTTAGTTTTATTCTTTATCCAATCAATCTCCGACGTTGTCTTCTTTGTATAATACAGGGTGTCCCTAAAATTATGGTCCAACGTTAAAGGGAAGACAGCTCTCCTTATTTCCTAAAACTAATTTAAATATAAAAAAAAACGTGGGGTACCAATACCTTAGCAGTACCATACCAAGCTTTGTTATTTTCCCGGAATTTTCCATTCCGTCTTCCATACATCATGTTTTTAATGCTGTCGCTGCTAATGATGACATTTCCAAGATCTTATTTTTGTAGAATAAAGCTTAATAGTTTACCAATATAACTAGATATTATTTTTGTTACTAACTGTTATTAATGACTTAGAAAATAATCCCGAGTATAAATATTATTTTTTCTTCCTTAAGAGGACCGAAATTAAAAAAATCTCCTGCAAAAAAAAAATTAATGGCATTGAACTGAACCATTCTTTTAAAAACTTGTACACCTACCCAGCTTTGTGAATTAATATAAAATCTAGGACTAGACTTTGTTGTTGCAAAGTTATTGCTATTATTCTGAAAAGTGGTGCTAATTTAAAAAAGAAAAAAGTGTATTACAATATTTTTATAATGCTTTAGATTAGAATGCCTGTCTACGCACGTCTAATATTACATATTGTCAGTTCGGAGAACATGAAACCGCTACCTGGGCAGCCGCGGCAGAATGAGACATCGCATCGCATCTCTTCCTGCTCTGCGACCGTACTTTAGTTTAGTTGTGAACTTGTAATTCTTCGATACCCACGTCAGACAACTATTCATACCGGCCTGATCTTTTCTGCTGCAAACCTCGAGATATGCTTTGAAATCGGACACTGATTTTCTTATCGATTTGGACTGTTTGTTTCTTGAAATTATCGACTTGGCGATCTCACGGACTCTGATAAACATTGTGTAGTAGTTTTGTTTGCTTGGTGTTGTGTTGGCAAAAAACAAAAGACATTGAAATGCCTCGTTACCAGTTCACGCCCCTACCTTTTTTTTCAAAATATTTAAATTACTTTTAGGAAATAAGGTGAGCTGTCTTACCTTTAACGTTGGACCATTATTTAAGGGACACCCTGTATGTTTGCAGATGATCTCCAAATTTATCGCCACTTTTCCCATTGCGATGTAGCCTCATCAGTAGAGGCACTGAATGCTGACCTCGATAATGTGAAGGACTGGGCTGTTGGTGAACCCGAACGCTTTCCTTGTTACAAAAATGGCATCAATTTTTGAAAACCAGCTCCAGTAGTAAAAGTCTTGGCGCCTTTTCACTCACCCCAGAAGTTTGCAGTACTTCTTGCCGCGGCAGACCAATATCAACCCTGCTCAGTCCCTTCTCCTGCCGCTAATCGACTACGCCGATGACTGTTGGACTAGCGTGAACGAAGATCTACCGAACAACCTCGAACGACTTCATAATCTCGGAATTCGGTTTATCTTCGGGCTGCGCAAATTCGACCATGTTTCTCAATATCGCAATGAGTTGGAGTGGCTTCCGATTCGCCGCCGAGACATTCATTATCTTTCTTATCTTTACAACATACTTAAAAATCCCCCAGCTACCTTCGAGACCGTTTTAAGTATCTCCTTCAGGAGATCGGCACCGGAGATCTCACACGGTCTCACTCTTAACCACTCCAAGGCATAGCACCTCGGCATATGAGCACTCCTTCAGGTTTCAGGCGGTTCGACTGTGGAACGTACCATAAGAGACTGTCCCACCTTTTTCTCTTTCAAAAACCAGGTAAAAGTTATTCCTCTCTCTTTCGTAATAGTATGTATATTATTTTTATTATGTGTAAAATCTGTGTTTTTATGTATGTATTTTATGTATTATTTAGAATAGAAAAGAATAGGATTTATTTACTGTTTCAGTACAGACACACATTAATATAAAAGTATAGCAACATGACCAACTTATAGTTTATTTTTTATTTATTTTTTATTTATTTATCAAATTACAGAGTTTTAAATACTTATCTAACTTAATGCACTACTTAAGCCACTAAGGTTTGTATGTAGCACAAAATTAGTCTAGTGTATTATGTAGGTAGATCTATAAAAACAATATGTATAAGCATGAAGTCAGTTGCTGGCTAAAAGACAAAATACAGTTTTTGTACGACTCTACGACGATAAGCACAGAATCATAAAAAGTAAAAAGTGTCATTTAAAGATCCTCATAAGAAAGTACCCTCATATGTGGTTTAGCTGCCCTGTGCACGTGCCGCGACAGCAAAAGGGCTTGAACTCGGCACGACGTCACAAGCAGGCCTGTGACGTTGGTTTTCAGTCCAGACCCAGAAAGTAATCAATTTAAAAAGTTGATTGGTATCACCAGGATATAGGTATTTTTATTTAATTTTATTATAGATTCATATTATAGATTAGATATTGTGCACTGCCTACCCTTTCATGACACATTTTCCTATCATGCCTAGGTTTGCTGAAAGAAATATATTTTTAGAGATAAACTCGGCTCTGTACATGTTTTCTCTTAATGTAACTTTTTAAATTTCTAATAAGAATTATGAATTATGGAAGTCAAAAAGGGAACACCGACACTACTGATCATTTAGCACTCTCAAACTTGAAACTATAAGGCTTTACATACATGTTGAGAACCATAGTGATAACTTTCAGCGGCGGGCCGTACCAGGTGACTTTGAATTCGTCTATTAGGTTCGCCATCATAACTTCAATCTCTAGCTCCCCGATTCTCCTTCCGATGCAGGACCTGACTCCGAAGCCGAAGGGAAGTGTGACCATAGGGTCAGCATTGCCGTAGTACAGGGGATCCGACTTATCTGCTAGCCATCTCTCTGGTATGAATTCCAATGGCCGTAGATAGTACTTTTCTAATTTTGACAGGTACTCGTTGGGTGCTATCACTTCGAGCTGAAATCATAATCAAAGTTATCAATTCCTTTATTAGACCATGGGGTTGCCACATATGTGACTGGCAGCATTCAGACTCTTAACTAATCTTACCCCTTTAGGTATTAAATACCCTCCAACAACATGTTCTTTGCTGGTCCTCCGCAAATGCGCAGGTACAACCGGCCATATCCTCAAAGCTTCCTTCAGGCAAGCCTTCAAGTACCGTCGGTTGGAAACCCCTGACCGAATTTCCTCTCGTACCTTGACTTGCTTCTCAGGATTTGTGGCTAGGTGGTAAAGCAGCCCTATTGTTACGAATGCAACCTGGAAACAAGTTCTGTAAGAGCTCAAATTGTTTACTCTTGGTTAGTTATTCCTCCTTCCGATCCTTACTTATCTGAACTTAAGGTTATGTTTTTGGGTTATTTTACTCTTGGTTAGTTATTCCTCCTTCCGATCCTTACTTATCTGAACTTAAGGTTATGTTTTTGGGTTATTTAACTCCCTTATTATGAAGGAAATGAATGCAATGCAATGGGAGTATAGATAAGTAGATATATGGGTATGAATAAGTCTGTGCCACGAGTTAGGGTGCGTATGATGGCTCATGTAGTCATGCTGCATTTTTCTGCCACAAGAAAGAAACCATAGATATACTTTCTATAGGTGTGGCAGAAAAGAAGAGACTGAGTTATTAGCTCCACTGTTCAAGTGGCCAAAGACTGCAGGTAAAAGTAAGAAACATTTATTTACAGTATCGCTTCCAGCCATCAGCATTTCATTGGCCATCATAACTGCAACGGTGTCATCGATGGCCAGTAGCTTCTCGATTATGCTTTTATCCTCATCTGGTACATCGTAGCCTCTGTTCTTAATGGCTTGCTTGGCTTGTTCTATGTATGTAGAACTTATGCTGGGCAAACAATATAAATTTGTAGTAATAAAAGAAGGTAACCAGTCAGTCAGTAATATCGATTTATCTAACAAAATCTATCGTCGTCGAGAGTCATAACAAGTAGGTATCGTATACGTCATAGTCAACTTACTTCCATTGCGTGTCAAACACCTTGATGATTTTGTTGTAAGATGGTGTTGGGAAATACTTCCACGGATTCGGCATAAATTCCAACCGAAATGCAAGATCCATCATATCCTTAGTACTCTTCATCAGTCGTCTAGCTGGATGGTCATCAGTTAGATCATCTTTGAGACATCCTATCCTCGTGCCAAGACCGATGTAAGCAATCGACTCCAAGGTCCATCTTGTAATTTCTATGTCTATGTTCTTTTCCAAATATGCTATATCGTCTTTTACTTTTTTTAGCCTTGAAGTTGAAACAATTATGTGGTTATTCCATAAGTGATCGATCAAACTTAGTTAAAGAAAAAAGTCCAAGATTAAAGTTTGATCACTATAAACGTACCACAACTATATTTTTACCTGGCTATGGCCTCCTGAGCGATTTCCTCTAAAGCTGGCGTGTAAACTTTAACAAATTTTATTTTGAGCATAGCAGGATTTACTTTTGTTCTAAAATCCCTCCATTGTTTCCCTTGACTGAAAAATAAAGGGAAATATTAAACTGCACATCAAAAATACTGATTTGCACAGCAAATATCAGGGCAAAATGCTGCGGTAGCTTAGGTGAAGGGTAAAGAGGGTGAGTGAAGCGAAGCCCCTTTTATCCTTCGTGTTAGGTTGAACATGTAAGAACAGCAAAAAATACTCAAAACATAAACTTAAGTAGGTACACATCAAATATTTAAAACATAAAAAGTTTTTGTTGGTGCTTTTTTGCTGTGTCTATCATATTTTTGATGTGCTATTAAATACTAGCCAAAAATAAAAGTAAATAGCTGTACCACCATCACACTGGTCTAGTCACATCACACATACTGCACTTAGTTACACTTACGCAGTTGTTAAACCCTCTGCTCCTTTGAAGGTAGATTGTCTCAACTCTGATCTGTAGTAAGTAAGCGTTTCAAAGCCAGGCCTTAGTGGATTGTCTTCTTCAGCTTTATAAACCTAAAATACAATTAAATTTTAAATTACTTGCACCCGAATACAAATAGAGATAGGTAAGTTTGATACAATTTTGTAATTACCTGGCTATAGTCCGCAGGGTCAAACATCAAGATCATAGGAGCCCTTGCAAAAACCTCTAGTTTCACGATAGAGCCGAATTTCTTATGGAAATATCCTGATAAATGAAAGAAGTTCTTGGGTCCGATAGAACCTAAAAATAAATTTGCACGTTAGGTATGTGATCTTGGTATTAGTCTCTAGGTTTTGCAAAAAGCTTGCGATATTTATATGTTCATAACTACTGATGCCAAACCATAAATTTTTAACTGAAAAATATAGCTCATCTATAATTCAAAATACAGAAAAAACGTTACAGCTAATCTCATCTGACGTACAGGGTACGGGTGACTGGATATTGCCGATACGGCAAGCTCAAAAGTATACACTTTAAATTTCTGCAGTCACCAATTTTCTGTAGGTAGTCCCACTCGTCACTCTCCGTCCCACCCACGGTTGTTAGTTCTTTGTAAAATTTGGAACATACGAACCTATAACAGGCAGGAAATGGTGGAATGACCCTATTAGTGGCAATGTAGACAATCCAGGCATCTCTTTTACCGTTTTTAAAGGGTTTGTTGAAGTCGAGCATGATTCAGTCCTATGATACCTAGAAACAACACAGACAAATGCATGAGAGTGCCTAGTTCCAATTTTCCTTTTCCAACCGAATATAATTGTCGGTCATAGGAATGATTGCATCTTCTGACGATTTATGAATTATGATAGTCTTGGCACTGTACTGATATTGTGAATGTATTAAAATAGGTTATTTTGTTTTTCGATTACCTACATTCTTATAAACTGATCGTCGGTCGAGATTCATAAACAAACGGTCAAGTTAAGATAGGTATAATGAGAAACAGAAATACTTAGATATAAAATCATTTATTTATTTGTAACAAATTCCACAGCACATACAATTTATAAGTAAATTTTACAAATAATCTTAGCCTAGACAAATTACGGACTTTCATTAAGTTTTTGGGATTAAATATATGGTAAGTGGCATGCAGAAAAGCATTATAAAATAATTAAGTATTAGTATACTTAATTCGATTTAACTTAATCTTAGTAGATTAAGTTAAATCGAATTCTGATTTCTACTAAATTCGGAAATATGGAGGTAAATAGACAAAACTAGATCGATGGATAATAGGAAATGGAATGGGTTATTGATTTGCGTGTTGTTTTGGTGTGTGTGTGTGTGAGAGAGAGAGTGAAAGAAAAATAATAAAATAATAAGTGATATCAAATTATGTCTGAAAGAGGGAACTGACGACTTATTTACTTTGGACCTTAAGTTGCTAGAGAATCCGCTTTTTGAATAGCGTCTTTGAAATAATGGGTGCTTACCTATGAAATTGGCGAATTTTTTTTACAGATTCAGGAGTTCATAATTCGAGTAATTCAATAGCTATTTCCAGTTTTTTTTTATTGTTTTAAAATTAATTTCAATATTTTACATCTACTTATTAAATTTTCTTTTAATTTTCAGTTTGATAACTAAAATGTTATCTTCAAAATCAGTGCCTCCTAAATGTCATCCATTTTCATGATAATATTCGTATATATTTTTTTACAGCTGACGACACTTCAATAATTATATAAAATTTTCTGTTAGCTAAATGTTGTCTCTTTCATACACACAAAGTTTATAAAATTAGGATCTGTCATTCCTAAAAAAAATACAAAAATGTTTGTACTGAAAATTTAGTTAACTTCAATTTCTCCATACAAAACGCCAATTTCATATGTAAGGACCTATATTAAAAATGTCTACGTCGGCAAAGCAATTATTGTCAAATAGTTAATTATCAGGGTTCCCTACCCGAAGGGTACCAAACGGGACCCTATTATTAGGCTTAGACCTCCGCTGTCCGTCTGTCTGTCTGTCCGTCCGTCCGTCACCGGTCTCTATCGGATCAACCGAAATGATAGAGAGCTGAATTTTTTACAGAATGTGCATTTTTGTTGCCGCAACAGCAACAAATGAACTACACGCAATTTTGAAAATTAAAGAGGGTCCCAACTCCCAATACAAGCGACTGTTTTTTTTAAATCCCTGCCCCTGCGAAATACCTCATAACAATATGATTCAAAATCACCATACATTTCGCTGCTCTTAAAAACTTTGAGATGGCTCAGTCGGTTTCTTATCGGTTTCGCAATCTTGAAGTGCCGGCTTTGACAGAACTACAGAACAAATCTGTGCATAGAATGAATATTCATTTATTTAATTTAACGTGTCATCACAGCGATGCTATTTTATATTTCGACATGAATAATTTTATTCATAACTTTACTCTGACACGGGATACATTGTACCTGTCTAATAAATATAGAAAATTAGTAGCTACATTGTTAGCTTATAATATATGCGACGCAGCTATAGTTGGTTTAACTAAGTTCAACTTGACATCAGCTTATTTGAAGAGTAATATGACATGCACCCCTATTGGGAATTCACCTGTTAATTATACTTTGCATGCAACATTGGAATCTGTTCCAAGTAATTTAAATTAGTTCATAAGACAATAGAGGAAATCTCTAGCATACAAGATCCACTAAATATGTCAAAATGTAAGCCCCAGTTAAATATTGCCCATCAAAACATCCAGGGGCTACCTGGCAAAGAACTTGTATTAGAATATTTCTAAAAAATTCTGACATTGATATTATTTGTGTTACTCAACACTGGTTGAAGGAAAATATGATGTCTTTTAACATAAATAATTACAAAATTGTCAGTTGTTACAATAGAAAGACTGCTGAAAGACGTGGTTCTTTAATCTTAGTGAAAAATAATATTAAGGTGAAACAACGGAAAGATATTCTTGCACTTACTGTTGAAAGACAAATAGAGGTATCCTGTGTTGAGTTAGATAGCCATATTATTGTTTGTGTCTACAGACCACCGAGGGATGAAAAAGGCCATGGCAATTTCGAAATATTTGAGAAAATTATGGAGGAAGCCCTCATTAAACTTTGTAATAACAGAAAAAAGTTAATTATTTGTGGCGATCTTAATGTGGATCTGCTTGTAGATACAACACTGAAGCGACGTTTAATAACTCTGTTCAAATCATTTAATTTATGTCATGTATTTCTAGAGCCGACTAGAATTACACTTACCAGCCAAACTTGCTTAGATAACGTTTTTTGTGACTGTGCATTCACAAGTAAAAGTGTAATTAACTGCTTACCATCCGATCACAGTGGTCAAACAGTTTCATTCCCAATAACTATTAAGGATAAGACTAGTCCATCATTTTATAGGCCTATTACATCCCATAGACTAGAGACATATACGAAAAACTTAGATATAAATTTGCCAGTACCGGATTTTAATGAACAGAACCCAAACAAAATCTACTCAGACTTCTTCAACATTATTCAGACAGAATTCAATAAAGTTTTCAAATTAAAGAAAGTCAGTGACTACAACGGTAAATCTAAATTTAATGACTGGGCAACGTTTGGAATTCGTAAAAGTAGAGTTATCTTGTATGACCTTTATGATCAAAAAACCTATAACTTTGATCGAAAATTTCATGACTATGTTAAAAAATATTCCAAAACTTTCAAGTTGGTTTGTAGAACTGCAAAAACTTTACACATTAATAGAAAAATTCAAAATTCAAATAATAGAATGAAAACAGTTTGGCAAATAATAAACCGCGAAACTGGCAAAGTTATACCAAGGGACAGTGATTTCTGCCTAAAGATAGGTGATGATGTTGTTAAATCCAACGCTGATGTTGCTCGAGCTTTTGAAACATTCTTCACCAATGTACCCGTACTCACAACGGACCGTCTAAATTCATCTCCATTTGAAGCAGAGACTTTATTAAAAAACAACACTAGCGTCAGTAATGTATATTTAAAATTTCATCATGTATATCCCCAGGACATTGTCAAAACGTTTAAATTACTTAACTTAAAAAATACGGAAGACCTGTGGGGTATATCAGTCAAAGTCATTGGTTCAGTAATTCTAGTTATAGCCCCACACTTAGCTTATATATTCAATAAATGTGTTGACGATGGGGCTTTTCCAGACCTCATGAAACACAGTAAACTTATACCGCTGTTCAAATCGGGAGATAAGGGCGATCCTTCAAATTTCAGACCAATATCTGTTCTTCCAACACTAAGTAAAATATTTGAAAAGATTATACTCAATCAAATGCTCTCACACTTCAACCGTACAAAACAACTCCACGCTAAACAATATGGTTTCACTAGGGGTAAATCGACTACGGATGCAGGTATTACCCTTGTATCTCATATTTATTCTGCATGGGAGGCCGCACAGGATGCTATCGGAGTTTTTTGCGACCTGTCGAAGGCGTTTGATTGTGTTGATCATAATACGCTATTAATTAAATTAAATCATTACGGAGTTAGAAATAAAGCGTTGGATCTACTAAGATCATACCTAAGCAATAGAATTCAAAAGGCAGAAGTTAACGGCGTAAAATCTGATGGATCGGGTGTTAAAATTGGCGTTCCACAAGGTTCCATATTAGGCCCTTTCTTATTCCTGGTATATATTAATGATCTGCCTTTCATGGTGGAGAAATTAACTGACATAGTGTTGTTTGCTGATGATACTTCAATGGTCTTCAAAATTGAAAGACAAAAAGGAGATTTTGATGATGTTAATGGTGTATTGTCTTTAACCTTGAATTGGTTCACAGTTAATAATTTATTGTTAAACGCTTGTAAAACCAAGTGTATCAAATTCTCACTTCCAAATGTCAGGCAAGTTGAGACCAGTTTGGTGTTAGACAACAGCACGTTAGAATTGGTAAATGATACGAAGTTTCTTGGAATAACCATTGATACCAAATTGCAGTGGGGACCCCACATAGATAAATTGGCTGGTAAATTAAGTTCTGCGGCTTACGCTGTTAGGAACATCAGACAAAGCACGGATGTGGCTACATCTAGGCTAGTATATTTTAGTTACTTTCATAGTGTGATGTCCTATGGTATCTTGTTGTGGGGGAAAGCAGCGGATATTCAAACTATTTTTATTTTACAGAAAAGAGCTATTCGAGCAATTTATAATTTAAAACGAACAGACTCCTTAAGAGAGCTTTTTAAAGAAATTGACATACTAACAGTAGCTAGTCAATTTATTTTTGAAAATATAATGTATGTACGCAAGAACCTTAAAACATTTTCCAAACTTAGCGACAGCTGTAATGTTAACCTGAGAAATAATCACAGACTATGTGCGCCCCGTTTTAGACTCGCGAAGGTTAGCAATTCTTTCAAGGGTCAGTGCATTCTCTACTACAATAAGATACCTCTGGAGATTTTGAAATTGCCATTTGAGCAATTTAAAAAGCATGTTAAAGCGACTTTGTCGAAAAAGGGATATTACAATGTTCAAGATTACTTAAATGACAGGACTGTATGGGGTTAATCTGGCTCAACACAGACCTTGCTGTTAATAATTTTGTAATTATTTATTCCTGCTTATTAATCATAACAATTAAATTTTTCATATTTGTATTAGTTAGCACAACCTATTTTTAAAAGAGATCTAAAAATAAATCTGTGGGAGTTTCTACGCCCTTCTTTCTCCCACGGTGGTCCAATGTAGAGAAGAGGTAAAAAATGACGTTTGCTAAGTATATGTAAATATCTACAGTAATAAAGTACTTTGACTAATGACTATTGATTCCCAGAGAACCCTTTTTTTTTGGTTTTATTATTAAGGATTTATTTTAGGATTTTTGTATTTTTATTTCTTTTTGTTTTGGTTTTATCACGATGGTACGTGGAAAATTAGTAGCCTCCTACATTGTTGGCATATTATATATGCGACGCAGCTATAGTTGGTTTAAGCAAGTTCAACTGGACATCAGCTGTTTTTATTGAACAGACTTATCAGAAACCTTCTTATGTTAAGGGTAAGATGACATGCACCCCTATTGGGAAGTCACCGGTTAATAAGACTTGCAATGCAAGTTGGGAATCTGTACCAAGTAATTTAAATTAGTTGATAAGGCAATAGAGGAAATCTCTAGCATAAAAGAGCCACTAAATATGTCAAAGGGCAAAGAACTTCTATTAGTTTTTTTTTTAAACTGACATCGATGACAAATATATTACAGAACAATGGTCAAAGGAAAATAGGATGTCTTTTAACATAAATAATTACATAATTGTCAGTTGTTATATGTAGGTGAAACCACGTGAATATAAAAAAAAGTGGAGTGAAAAAGTTATACCAAGGAACAATGATTTCTGCCTGAAGATAGGTGATGATGTTGTAAAATCCAACGCTGAGGTTGCTCGAGCTTTCGAAACATTCCAATGTATCCTTACTCACAACAGAGCATCTAAATTCATCTCTATATGAAGCAGATACTTTATTAAAAAAACAACACTAGCGTCAGTAATGATGTATATTTAGAATTTCATCATGTATATCACCAGCACATTGTCAAAACGTTTAGATTACTTAACTAAAAAAATACAGAAGACCTGTGGGGTATATCAGTCAAAGTCATTGGTTTAATAATTCTAGTTACAGCCCCACATATAACTTATATATTCAATAAATCTGTTGACGATAGAGCTTTCTCAGACCTCATAAAACACAGTAAACTGATACCTAATTTCAAGTCGGAGTCGGGAGACAAAGGTGATCCTCCAAATTTCAGACCAGTATCTGCACTTCCAGCTCTAATATTTGAAAAGATTATACTAAATCAAATGATCTCACACTTTAACCGTACGAAAAACTCCACGCCAAACAATACGGTTTCACTAGGGCTAAAGCGACTACGGCTGTAAATATTAGCCCTATATCTCATATTTGCCGCACAGGATGCTATCGTAGTTTTGTGCAATCTGTCGAAGGCATTTGATTGTGTTGATCATGATACGCTACTAATGAAATTAAATCATTACGGAGTTAGAAATAAAGCGTTGGATCTAATAAGGTCATACTTAAGCAATAGAATTCAAAATGAAGAAGTCATCGGCGTTAAATCTGATGGATTGGGTGTAAAAATCGGCGTTCCACAAGATTCCATATTAGGCCCTTTCTTATTCCTAGTATATATTAACGATCTGCCTTGATGAGATTGACTGACATAGTGTTGTTTGCTGATGATTCTTCACTGATCTTCAAAATTGAAAGACAAAAAGAAAATTTTGATGATGTTTGATGGTGTATTGTCTTTAACCTTGAATTGGTTCACAGTTAATAATTTATTGTTAAAGGCTGGGAAAACCAAGTGTATCAAATTCTCACTTCCAAATGCCAGGCAAGTTGAGACCAGTCACGTTAGAATTAGTAAATGATACGAAGTTTCTTGGAATAACCATTGACAGCAAATTGCCGTGGGCACCCCACGTAGATAAATTAGCTGGTAAATTAAGTTCTGCGGCTTACGTTATTAGGAAAATCAGACAAAAGGCGGATGTGGCTACATCTAGGCTAGTATATTTTAGTTACTTTCATAGTGTCATGCCCTATGGTATCTTGTTGTGGGGGAAAGCAATGGATATTCAAACTATTTTTATTTTACGGAAAAGAGCAATTCGTGCAATTTTTTAATTTAAAACGAGACTCCTTAAGAGAGCTTTTTAAAGAAATTGACATACTAATTGTAACTAGTCAATTTATTTTCTAAAATATAATGTATATACGAAAGAACGTTACAACATTTTCCAAACTTAGCGGTAGCTGTAATGTTAACCTCAGAAATAATAACAGACTAGTTGCGCCTCGGTTTTGACTTGAGAAGGTTAGCAATTCTTTCAAGTGTCAGTTCATTCTCTACTAAGATAAGATATCTCTGGAGATTTTGAAATTGCCATTTGAGCAATTTAATACGGCATGTTAAAGCGACTTGGTCGAAAAAGCAATATTACAAAGTCTCGGAACAGAATACACTCTTAGAATAGGCGTTTGTTAAGATGATATGTGTGCAGAATGGGTTTGATTTTCCGGGTGAAACTGATAACGCTTGGAAACATCATTTATTCTGTTTAGTTCTTAGTAATGAGATAAACGATCCAAATCCTCCTGCAAGTGAGCGCAATCTTGAGCAAATTTTATTTTATAGTAAACATTCTTGTCGTCAGCTTACTTAGAATTTGGCGTGGTAGAAACAGGTTCTTATGTCGTAGAGATAAGCGACGTACAGCAATAGATAAAATCATAATTTTAATAAACACTAAATTCTCCAAGAAGCAAAGGTACCCTCCTTCCCCATGCTATTATGTTAATTAAGTAACACTTACCGAGAAATAGTCCGCATGAAATGCTTGTGGCATTCTTTTACAGCGCATGCTTGTAACAACAGCATAGCTATGTTTTATTTACAACAAAGAGCAAGCTTAAAATTTTTGCTATCTTCCGCGACGTATAGCGCACTCGACTGCATGCTTGTTATATTATAATGCGGTTGCTTCTATTTATAGAACCGGCAGGCGATCAGAATGACCTTGTTTTGTCTTTGCTCTTGAACTCGTATGCCTTTATACCTACTGTTAATTAGCTGCGTCTAGATTGGGATGTTCAATGGATAGCTCAAACGACTGAAGGAATACCCTGAGTGCGTCACGATTAGGTTGAGTTACCTCAATGCTGTACGATTATAGTCCTTTACATATAATTTATAAGACGCACGAAAAACCTGAAGGGTTAACTGAATGAGATTATGATCGCGACTGTAGTTACTACCCCAAAACAAAAGGAGGAACCTGGCAGGATGGCCGATAAGTGAAGAAGATGTAGGTTTGCAGAAAACAGGTATAGGCCGCGTCAAGATTCTTTGGCTCCTCTCTTTCTCGCAGCTCGCTCGGAGTCAAAGAAACTTGACGCCAACTGTAAAGATTTATCTACAGTTAGCATGGACAAACTTTTGAATTAGAATCTTTTCAGTGGCTCCACACTCGGCCCATCCACCCACATAATAATGATGCAGATATTATTGTACACATTGCTCGGTTCAGTCCTATCCTATCTTACCTATCCAAATTATAAGGTGCAGATCACAGATTTCGAGAGATAGGCCCTTGGCGCTAAGCTAGTGCCGGAACCAGTGTCGCCGAAAACTAAGAACACGCACACATCTACACCACTCATACATCAATCCTTCCGCATTTATTGATCAGTGCAATGTCATGCACCTATCGTCCGAACACACCTACACTACCGCAGGAACACTAGCTAGCCGAGCTAGTGCTGGGACATTGCAAGGACAGCGTGTTTCATCAATCCATTATAATTTATAGACACTGGTATTTATGCCGGGTTATATAAATAAAATAATACTTTGTTTGTTAATATGACATATTTATTTTACAAGAAATACCTATTACTATGTTTACACATACGGGGTGCTAAGCCGAAAAGGTTTGTTTGGGATATGATTTTGAACAACTTCCTCAATGCATCTGATTTGATCAGAGAAACGTTATTTTTTACTTCCCCATACAAATCAGCTGACCGCTCGGCCCTAATTGTACTGCAAAGTGAAAAATAGTGTTGCTATGATCAAATCTTTTTAATAGAGAAGGATGTTCAGATTGATTCTGGCGTGTTTCCTGATTTAATGAAACACAGTAAAATAGTACCTTTGTTTAAATCGGGTAGTACATCTGACCCTTTTAACTTCAGACCGATATCGGTATTGCCTACATTTAATAAAGTATTTGAAAAAGTAATTTTAAATCAACTTCTTACACATTTCAACACCAACAACATGCTCCACTGTAAACAATTTGGTTTTACACAAGGCAAATCAACTACTGATGCCGGTATTGAGTTAATATCACATATATATGATGCCTGGGAGGAGTCGCATGATGCTCTAGGAGTATTTTGCGATTTGTCTAAGGCTTTTGATTGCGTTGACCATGGGACATTGATTAGGAAATTACATCACTATGGAATTAGGGATAACTCTTTAGATCTTCTCTCTTCTTATCTAAATAACAGGATACAGAGAGTTGACATTAATGGAAAACGATCTCCAGGGTCTGTTGTTACTATGGGTGTACCGCAGGGTTCCATACTTGGACCATTCCTGTTTTTGGTTTATATTAATGACCTGCCACATCTTGTCAGAGATAATCATGAGATTGTACTGTTTGCAGATGACACTTCACTTTTGTTTAAACGACGCAGTTTGAACTTTGACGATGTGAATAATGCAATCTCAAAGCTAGTCAATTGGTTTAGTGCTAATAATCTTTTACTGAACAATAACAAAACTAAATGTATTCGGTTTATACTCCCCAATGTTAAACATGTCTCGGCTAATGTTAATGTTAAAGGTGAAAATTGTGAAATTGTAGATAGCACGGTATTCCTAGGAATCACCTTAGATAATAAGCTCAGTGGGGCCCACACATAGATAAGCTATCAAAAAAACTCAGTTCCGCAGTTTATGCAGTTAAAAAAATCCGTCTTTTTACGGATTTGGAAACAGCTAGACTAGTTTACTTCAGCTACTTCCATAGCATTATGTCTTACTCAGCGTTCCCCCACGGCATACTGCTGTGGGGGACCGCTGCAGACATTAACATTATATTTGTGCTGCAAAAGAGGGCTGTTCGTGCAATCTACAATGTGGGTCCCAGAGAGTCACTGCGTTGTAAATATAAGGAAATTAACATTATGACAGTGCCGTGTCATTATATTGATGAAAACCTAATGTACGTCCACAAAAATATTGATAAATTTCCTAAGAATAGCGGCAGGCACAATGTCAACACTAGAAATAGGAATAAACTAGCTATACCTACTACTAGGCTCCGTAAGGTTAATGTATCTTTTAAAGGGCAATGTATTCGTTTTTACAACAAAATGCCGACTGAGTTACAAGAATTGTCTGTAAATAAATTTAAAAATGTTGTTAAAAATCAATTATGTAAAAAAGCTTACTACAAAATATCAGATTATGTAGAAGACAAGAAAGCTTGGGAAGGTGTTTGCTCCAATTCTGTAAAAAATAACGTATACATAAAGCTGGAGGTTTCTAGTCGCCTCTTTGCCTCCAGCATCTAAAACATTGAGGTGACGGAATTAAAATTGAGTTCTATATTTCCCTGTACCATATATATGTGTTTGTTTAAGATTTGACATTCTCCAAATGTTACCTATGTGTTTCTTATGGAAATAAACTCTTTTTGAATTTTAAATTTTGATGTCTTAACAACCGCCATTCGGCATATATACCCTTTCTGTATAATCCTGTACAGTATAATTCTACCTATTGACAAGAAAAATGTAAATATTTATTAAGAACTTGGTGTTTTGACAATTTAGGCGTAGCATTTTTTGCTAAGTAATGCAGTCTTATATTATTATATCTTCTCATTAGAGCTTTGATTAGTAATATTTAGATGATTACCCAATGGGTTTTGTTCGAGTTGATAAAAAATCTATTTCTTTCCATCGATTCAAAAACATAATTCTCACTATCACTATTCCATAAGTCGTATCTGCGTGCGTGTAACAGGTCGCCTCCGTACCTCGCGTGCATATTTACTTTCGTATTTAGATAAGTGTGAAATATTCATTGCGTGTTAGCTTGGCAATATGTAGTGAAATTAAGATACAAAACAAGCAATGGATAATAAACCTATCGAGAACAACATGACATTGTCACTTTAATGATCAACTCGTGACGAATTTTTTGTGAATGATTTATCTTATTTTGGTCTATGAGTGATGAGTTGGATCTATGGGACAAGGAGTGGAGGGAGACCGCTCAGGTTCGGATTGAGTGGAAGAGGGGGAGAGAGGCCTTTGCCCAGCAGTGGGACATGGTGGGCTCGTAATAATAATAATAAATAATAGATTTATTTCCGTAATAATGTTTATTTCTTGTGTTTTAAGAAGAAATAATAGTTGGAATGGGACTTACAAGTGATATGTTCCTCCGCCGTTCTTGGAGTTCACAATCCCGCTTCTATTTTTGCACATGAGTATTGCACAGGTCGGCATTTTCGAAAAATAGCGGAAATGAATTCGTCACTGCGGTCGCCCGGTGACTACCGAGAATTTTTAATATGAAGACTATCGGGGCTAGATTTGTTCGCACGTGCAACGCCCCTCAACCTATCTCTCGATATCTGTGGTGCAGTTACCTACGCGAATCCAGTGGCGCTGGCGCCGGTCCAACAGACAAGCCACCGCTGGACTGGCCCGTGTTGTTTATACGAGCCCAAATGCAGAATTCTTCGTAATAGGAGTGAAATTTGTTATATATTTTTACAGATTGAATAAA
This sequence comes from Argyresthia goedartella, assembly GCA_949825045.1. Lineage (NCBI taxonomy): Eukaryota > Metazoa > Arthropoda > Insecta > Lepidoptera > Argyresthiidae > Argyresthia > Argyresthia goedartella. The sequence goes on along the minus strand of OX463812.1, from coordinate 22,853,146 downwards.
TATTTTAAAAACAAAATCTTTTTTACTTGCATATAACTTAATATAACTTCTGAATTAATTAAAACGAACAAACGAATTGTACCACTCCAGATGACTCCAGCCAGGATTATACCTAGTCCGGTCAAATCGCCGGCATACCAGAGGGCACGCTTTTCGATTGATTCCGGTTGATTGATTTTCTGAATTCTGTTCTGCTGGGTTGTCCGATTTGCTTTCAGTTTCTCTGACTGTTTCCGGGACCTATTATATTTGACGACCCTACCTTCATCCCTATTCTGTGCTATTCCAGCCAGTAGCTAGGATTCTTTCCGTAGTATTTGATATCTTGCTGTCCATGTTTAATTTCTTTATTAAATTTATTAGGGCTGAATTTATAATGCGATATCAAGAGCCTGTAGTACATAAGTTCTAATTCAGCCATGAAACACCACTTGAAAAAGAAATTTCCTTTTTCAAACTATAACCATAATCAGTTATGTACTTTAGTTTAGTTGTTCATATTTGATTTATTTTTTCCATGTATAATGAGACTTAAATAAGCGTTTGACTTGTAAAAGTGCATTTTTTTGCCTACTTACAATAAATGATTTGAGTTTTGAGTTCAAAGGGTCGTAGAAGCAAAAAATCTTGGGTTGTTGATGGACGGTGAACTTCTATTCGAAAATAATATCAATTGTTTCTACCGCCTTAAGATTCTTTATAATATACCTTTTGCACTGATTTGCGTGTCAGTCTAAGTGAATCATTGATATTATCTAGATTAAACTACTGTGATGTCGTATATGGTGGCTGTATACTTGGTCGGACGAATAGGTTAATTCAACCTGCGCAAAACGCATGTATACGTTTTTGTTTCAAAAGTCCTCCTAGATCCCATATCACCCCATACTTGGATGCAGCAAAACTTCTGAACATGGAAGCTCGTCGGCATTTACACCTAGCCAAACTACTCTTTGGTGTAATACTCACGGAGACCCCATCTTACTTGTACACCAAGATAAAATGGGCGACCAGACAACGTGGCGTGCACAAGCATAGAAATACTTACACCGGCGCATCGAACGGCGACTTTCCGCGGGAGTTTCAGATTTTCGGCATCTAAGTGTTGGAATGATATTCCCCCTCCAATCCATGAAGCGGCTAGTAGGTGTGCCTTTGGGCGGAAACTCAGGGCACATTTGCTAGATCAGCAGATATTACTCCTCCCCCCGTAAAAACCTCACGCCGCAATAAGATAAGTTGATTGAAAAGATAGATTGAAAAGCGCGGGCCATGTTTGTTCATTTAACTTTTTGTATGTATCATATACAACAGCCATATGTATATTTACCATGATTGTTACCCATTATATATATATTCTTTATATTTATGTATTTATGGTTTGTACCACGCCGCAGTCTGGGACGCTCGCGAGGCAACACTTGGCGCTGACTAAAAATCAGCGTTGAAGGCCTGGCCTTTAACATAATGCTGAGTCAGACGCCATTTATAATGACAGTGACACACCACGACTGTCATTTCATTTTATATCATGTGGCATTGCCATTTGCCATCTCTGTGTTTTGTTTCTTTGTTGTTCACTGTCCTTATAATAAATGTTTCTTTCTTTCTTTCTTTCGATAGGCATCAAGCCTAAACAGGTCACTTTGTAAGAGTTCAGAGTTCGAGACAACATTGACAACCCTGAAAATCTTCATGTCATCGGCAAATAGGAGAAAATTTGAGCTACCAAAGCATTGGTTAATGTCAATGATCAATAATATAAATAAGAGTGGCCCTAAGAGGGACCCTTGAGGCACTCCTGACGGTACAGACATCAAAGGCGATGGAAATCCATTAAGAACCACAGCTTCAGATCTTTGAGAAATGTATGAAGAAAACCATTTAGGTAGAACAACTCTAATCCCAATCATATTGAGTTTTCTTATAAGAATATTGTGATCAATACGATCAAAAGCATTGATGTAGTCGTTATAGATCACATCAACTTGATTATGATCATCCATACGCTCACTTATGTAACCATGGAAGAGCACCAGATTAGAAACAGTTGACCTACCTTTTAAAAACCGTGCTGATTAGGACTAAAACTGGATTTAAGCGCCCCATAGAGTTGAGTGTAAACGACACGCTCAAGAATTTTAGCAACAAGACATAGTTTGGAAATATTCAATACGTACACGGGATCCTTTTTTATGTACGGGACAAATTAAAGCAGATTTCCAGCAAGAAGGCATCACATCTTCATTTAGTGACCTTTTAAAAAAATAGAAACGGGTGGATAATTCTCAGGAAACTAATAACTTGGCCGGGATGGTATATGGACTTGCACAGATCCAGAGATTGGAGAAGCTTATGGAAGTAGGAGGTATTGAATATATATGAATAATAAAATTTTCACATAAGCATTGCCTTTCATCAAAAGTACCAACATTCTCATTCTCTTACTTGAGAGTACCTGCGGATGAACTAAGGAAGTATGAGTTAAAGTAAGTAGTACAGTTATCCTAGCCGGTGACTTCAACAGCAAGCACCAGCAATGGAACTGTAATGAGACAAATACCAACGGACGGACCATACATAGACTTCTCGACTCCCTGGATGACTGCGAAGTCATAGCTCCCTGTAACGTTATAGTTCTTTAGATAATTAGGATTATAGGAAAATAAGTAAGCGGTAAAACGTGACTTGAAATAAAGTATATATTGGACTGACCAGTTATAATAATGTACTCTGTGGGACTGACTTTTAATGACAGATGACGAGTTTCCCACACAATGACCACAGAGTAAGTATAGATGACACTACTTTACATCTCCCTTTCTTTGTAAACTAAAAACATATGTCTTATTTCTAAGCTTACATTTGACTCAACAGTTAATTTCAAAACAACAATATAATTATACAAAATTATAGAATTTTCAGAACATACTGCTATTTTAATAGTTAACTAATTATAACTGTAATCATGTATTGCACAGCAGAACTTAATATAACATATTTGATAATGTTGTAATTAATTACTAACTTATTGTAACGTATAAGATAATATTGCAATTAATGATTTACATTGTATTAAAGATCAAGTCTATTTATTGGTTTAATTATTCTACCAAATCTTGATGATCTTAGTGATGTTGCTGGTTGAGCCAGGCTTGACTCCTGCAACTGATTAGAAGTATTTGGTGACTGGCTTGGTGATGCTGGGAGTGACTCAGGGACAGTTGGTGATTGTCCTTGTGCTGGAACCTGTTGTACAGCTGGTTCATCTGGGTATTTAGTTTCAGGAACTATGACTTTATTAGTTGTAATGTCTGCTTGTGTCTTGTGCAGATGACTGAAGTTTCTTCGTAGGATTTGGCCTTGATCAGTTTGAATGATTACAGATCTTGGTAGACCTTTAGGCTTTTCTACCACTCTTGCTCCTTCCCAGTGACGATGAGCAACTTTGTGTTTGACTTTTTGATTAATTTCAAAATTGTCTGGTCTTTTAGTGTGTTTATTACCATAGTTGGCTTGTTCTTCTCTTGATCGTTGTAATTCAGCTGTCACTCCTTGCATTATTTTTGGTTTCAGATTTGTGTCTTTTGTAGGTAGTGGAGATCTGGTCATTCTGCTGTATAGGCGTTGATTGGGTGAGCCTAAAATATCGTTTCTTGGTGTATTTCTCCAATTTAATAAAGCAAGTTGAACATCAGACTTGTCAATACTACATTTTTTTAGTATGTTCTTGGCTACTTGAACTGCTTTTTCAGCGAGTCCATTGCCTTGATGGTGGTGTGGACTGGATGTGACATGGTTAAATTTCCATTCTTTTTGAAAGATCTTGAATTCTCTAGACATGTATTACGTTCCATTGTCAGTTTGTAGCTCTTCTGGTATTCCATGTACAGCAAACCATCTTTTCAGTTGTTCTATAACTTCAGATGAATGCATACTTTTTAGCGGTTGAAAATCTAAATATCCAGAGTAGCTGTCACAGATTACTATGTAAGTTTTTCCCTTTAATTCAAATAGATCAGATGCAACTATTTGCCATGGAAGTGTAGGAATCTTCTTAACTAGCAGTATATCCTTAATGTAGTCTTTTTGTGTTTGTTCACAGATAGAGCAGTTTTTGACTAGTTTAATATTATCATCATATTGTCCCATCCAGTAGAGAATTTGTCTTGCTCTTCTTAAGCAGCTATTTATACCTACGTGTCCTTGATGAATATTCTTCAGCATTTTAGGGATCTGTGATTTTGGTACTACTGTAACGGCACAAAGGCTAAGGTCGAGCCACCGCTATCAGTAGCTATGATCGTCTATTCTATCTACCCCAAAATGAGATGTCCCGATTCAGCTGTAAGATTTGTAAGTTAAGAATGATAAGTCCGAATATCACGTTCGTTGAGAAGTTCGTTAGGCGTACAATAGTCGAACGAAGATTGGTTCAGGAATTTAGAGTTTCAAGATAGACAGAGAAAGCATATATGTCCGCAAGCCGGTAATTCGCATCAGTCAGCGGTGTATTGCGCCAGATCGATCTTTGTTGTTTTTTTTGTGTGATGGTACCATTTTTTTTTTGTATATATGGGCGCTTGGAACTTCTTTTAGTGGTCGACCACGATTTGTAATATTTGTTTGGGATATCGTATAGATATCCGTCGTAGTTTTACGACGTGAGTACTCAATGATATTTCATGTGCTCGCTAGAAGCGGCTTGTGGTGGTTCCAATTATATATTTGGTTCACGGCAATAACGATCCGAAAAGACCGGTTTACACAATTGCGATTTGATTTTCCGAAATGGGTTCTGAACTAGCGGTTACCTCAAAAGGTCCGTAACGTTTTGAAACCTTCAACTCTGCGCAATTTGAGCTGGATGTTATCGAAACGTAGTCATTAGCGCTTTAGGAGATCTAACCCACACCATAGCGAAATGCATACTTCGGTAAATACCGAACTATGAATTCCACTAGCCACAGCACGTCCTCGACTGAGCCTAATCATATATATTGACTCAGCCTACACATTAGACCTCCAGCGAAATTTACATTTAATTTAAAGATGCAACTTGAATCCAACCTGACCCAAGGCAAAGCAAAACACCTACCCGGTCCTAAACAATGAACTTTAGACTGTAATTTGATCTCTTCGCGCGTCCCCGACAACACTCAATGTCAAAATATCAACAGGATAGGTTATCTGTGTTGACACCGGTTTAACTTTGTTCTGAATTTGTTATTTCCATCCGCGGAACCTCATCGATCAAACAGTCTCCCTATGCCCTGCCAACCTAGGTTTAGCCGCAACTAAACTCCTGTCTAGCCTAGTCTAAAAACCTAGTGTTATACCACGTCCATTATCGACACCACTCGAAAATGGTTGAGTTTGATTTGAATGTGCTTGTATGTTTAATGACTGTGTGTGTGGGAATTTCAAAACTCGCTACTCGAAAGGAATGAGGAGAGGATTAGCCCGCGAATATCCTAAGAGCCAATCCAGGAACCCTATGGTGAAGGAAAAAGGAATTTAGGGTCGCTCCAAGCCCAGACTCAGACTCAGATAAATTACCTAAAAGTTCTTATCTAACGACCCAAGGATAGTTTTGGAATTTGGGGTAGGTTGATATAAAGGATAGGAACCGAGGTATATCTCGGCGCTTCAGACACTCACGAAAAACCACTGAAACACGCAATCACAATTCGTTCAGTTCTGACGCGTAACACGGCAGACCAAAACTGTTTAGAACTCGTGAAAGACGACTGTCACAGTAGCTAGACGCTGAGACTGAATGCTCTCCCTTCCCCCGCAATAGTATTTATACAGCCCACATGTCTGAAAGAAAAAAATGGCGTCCTTTGCGAACACGCTCTGCCCAAGCGAAGCTTCTTATCACTAACTACACAGGGTCTAATTTCAACCATGCCATGCAGATCCGCCGTTCTACAAATTGTGTGTACGCATATTCACTATGATCAACCGTAGGTTATCACTCAAATCATTTGGTACTGCCGATACACAGAATCTGTTGATCGCTGACCAATAAAAGCTTGTTGCGATTAATTAAGCCTTCCCGACCGCTAGCGCGCGAAGCAAAGACCACTAGAAAGCTATTCATACTAGTCGTGTCAGACTCTCCATCTCATACCTCAATCGCAATTGTATATTTGCAATCAACATAATAGCTTTCTCCGTATCGTTCCATAATAACCTTTCATTATTTAGTTATTCATATTTTATTCAGCGCGCAGCCAAATCGGCTCTGATCCCTACACATCTCGCAGGAATGCGACAAAAAAAACCTGACCTGTAACCTTCCTCGAACCATCCCACGCGTCGGCTCTGTTTTTTTTGCTAACTTACCACTGAGCTACTCAAAATCCCAAACGTTATATGAACCGATTCTCGTATTCAAAACAGCGCGGCGATGGGCTAGCCCTCTGTCACGCAAAATGAAGTATCAAATGTACTGACTCTCGTGTACCATTACAGCCCCCTCCCAGACCTTGAGACACTGTTTATCTCAGTTAAACATGGCGCAAGGATCTCATTACCACTATGCTACCCATGCTTTGTCCATATGTACTCTATATGTACGGACATCTCAAATCATGTACACAGACCGATGAATCTGTCAATTATGTATATAATATTTACACAACTCGATTGAGCTCTCTCCTGTCTTATCTTATTTATCTATTTAACTATACAACCTCGCTTACCCGCAACTTATCCTAATTCGTATTACTACATATATATAATTTTTTTTTTGTTTTTTTTTTGTTTTTGTCCCTTTCTAAACCATGCCAGATCCTTAAATCTACAAAGTAGTTACTCAAATTTACAGCTTACAGCTTAATTATATAACTTTTATACACTATCCTATTTATTTACGCCCTTATTCGTCCTCACATAATACCTGGCTATATTTATAGTATTGAAGTTACCCAATATCTCATTTGAACCCGGATCTACTAAAGTATAACAGTTCGGATATATCACTGCCGAAATAACATAAGGCCCTTTATACAACAATGAAAATTTCCGCATGATTTTATGTTCTTTATTTGAACGCACAAAAGTCTTAAGTTTCACATAATCGATAAACTTCTAACTTACGCCGTTTGTCTGCCTGTCGCTTACGTCGTTCACTAGAACTTTTAGAGTTTTCTATCGCTACATTCCGCACCTGTTCCGTATCTCGCACACTATGACCTAATAACCATTCATCGCCTAATTCCTTGTCAATAGTTAACGGTTCCCGCCTACCAAACGCTAACTCATTAGGCGCAAAGCCTGTGCTTGTGTGTTCGATATTATTATAGCAATTCTGAATGTCCGGTAACACGTCGACCCAACTACGATTACTTCCACCGCAATAAGTTCTAATCAGTCGACCTAGCTCGCGATTCACTCTTTCTACGCTATTAGAACTTGGACAATACACCGACGTATGAGTGACCCGAATCCCTAGCTGTTTGAGTCCAAATTCCCAAACTTTCGATATGAACTGTGGTCCTGAGTCCGTAATGATAGATTCGATAGGTATTTCCCTATGAAATCTCTTTGTACAAGCGAGCACGCTCCTACCTGTAGCTTTTCGCATTGGATAAAATTTTATTACCTTACTGTACACGTCTTGAATCACATATATATATTGATATCCGAATTTACCTACGGGCAATGGCCCATAAAGGTCCGAGAAAACTTTCTCACCCAACCTTTCCGCCAACACCAGTGTACAAGGACCAACGGTATTGTTATTACTTGGTTTGACCTTTTGACATATGTCACAACTTCTTATCACCACACTAATCACCCTACTAATATGAAGAAAATAATATATGTCCTTCATCAGTGATAATATTTTATATCTGCCGTAGTGACCTATTTCTTCATGTATGTGTAAAATTAGTTCCTCCTGTAGTGATTTCGGAATTACTAGCAATTGTACGTTCCGCTTCGGCACGTGAAAATATAACGTATCACCTACTAGCTTGTAATTTTCAAACCCTCTCGTTCCCGTGTCTACCACACTACGTCTGATACAACCGCTAATTCGATTTAACCGCTCATCTTCGCTTTGTAATCTCGCAATGTCCCGTAAACTCGAAATAACACTTGCGGTATTCGATGCCTGAAACCAGAATATCCCCGGCTGAACATTTGTACTGTCAATCATACCTCCAGGTCCCGCTATTTGCCTGCTTAGCGTGTCGGCAATTTGATTATCAGTCCCTCGCACAAATTCTATGTCGTAATCGAATTGTTCTAAAAACATAACCCACCTAGTTACGCGTGCCCCCAATAAAGTCCACGACTTAATGAACGTCAAACTTTTATGATCAGTTCTAATAATAACTTTTTCTCCCCGCAAATATATCTCAAATCGCTTTAAAGTGTATATAACTGCATACATTTCCTGTTCACTGACAGCCCATCTCGTCTGAGCTCCCTTAAATGCCTGCGAACAGAACCCTATAATTCGTTCCTGCCATCGCCCTCGAAAATGAACCCACACTGGTTTTCAACCCCTGAGGTAAAACGTTGTAAACATAACTTCTGCCTTGATATACAAAACCCGTGTATCGTTTAGATTCGTCTGATAATGGTATAGAAAAATACGCATCTTTGATATCAATAACCCCTATGTAGTTTATTCGGCGTCCCGATTGCAATATCTCACTCATTAAAGGTGTAGTTTCAACTTCCCCAACCATTCCCGTGTTTAATTGTCGTGCATCTAGCAGGATACGGACCTCACCTGATTTCTTTAGTGCACAAGTCAATGGACTGCTGAAATCCGTAGATTGCCTGCTAATAATACCTATCTGTTCCATTTCCTTCAATCGTTTTGTTACTTTATCGCGATAAGCGAACGGTATGGGATAGCTTCGTTTTACGAAAGGCGTTTCATCTCTCATTTTTATCTCATGTATATATTTATTTGTCCGACCTACCCTATCGCTAAACAACTCTGCATGTTTATTTAACACCGGCAATAACTTTGTTTTGTGTTCAACAGGTATTGATGAATTATTCACATATTCCTCTATCATATTTCTACTGGTATCTTGGTTCTGTACTTCCATTGTACAACAGCAAGAATCCTGATTAGGACCAGTATCTAATGGTATTTCACACATCCGCCCGGCGCTTCGTATAATTAGCCTCTTATTACCCTCACACATTAAACTGGCTCGCGTCTGTTGTATAAAATCAAACCCCAAAATTAAATCTTTAGGCACCCTTGTTAATACTAGCATTGCAGTATCAATAACGCATTCACCTATTGTTAATGGTAACGTAACTAACTTATCAACCTTTTCCTTACTGACCCCGAACGCACCTGTGATTCTCAAACTTGGAATCGGTATTTCCGTCGGTTTTCCCAATTGTCTGCATACTTCATCGTACACTCTCCGACTAATTACACTGATTTCGCTGCCCGAATCAATCAAACTCCTTACAACAATATTCCCAATACGCACATCTATCTCAGGTAATGTCAATGTACTACATAAATCGCGCCCACACTCAGTCGAATCGTCGTCTCTGAATATCGTATGTAAACGCCTACAATTCGATCTAGATTTTTCATCTAAACACACGGCATATCCATGCGCTTTATGCGCTAATAATTGAATAAATTCATTCACACCCACGTTCGAATCCAAATTACACAATTCATACAGTCTATGCTTTTTTTCAATTTGTCCGGCTGTCCATCCAAAACGTAATAAATATCTGAGCGCGAACGACCCGCGCGAGTCCACTAGTTTTTTGAATTCTGATTTATCGCATTATTCCTGTCACTTGAACTTTGCCCTGCCTCTGTATCTCCTGAACTATCATTGCCCCTTTGGAACCCTATTGCCTTGAAACTAGCCTGAGGCTGTCTACCTCTACCGCGAAAATAACCGCGAGCGCGTGTCCCAAATTCGTTTCGCGCCTTTTTCCCCGCGTTATAATTATCCCTACGACTCACCGCGTTATAACGTATCGTATTTACCCGCATAGCACGATAATGCCCACGCATGTAGCTATTCCGCCTTACGTTATTCGTATTCATTGTCTCCGAACCATGCAACGCACTTAATCCCCCATCGACATTCCGTTCTAAATGCCGAAGGAACTCGACCGCATCTCGTATAGTCATCGGTTCCTTTCTAGCAAAAAACGCTACCTGAATATCACGCGGCAACTGTCTGAAAATCGTGTTGATTTTCTCCGTATCAGTAAACAGTATCGTAAGCTCATATATGCTATTCAATTGAGAGGCAAAGAATTCTTCCATACTTTGACCTTTCTTAGAATCAAACTTCGCAGTTAGGAATCTTTGTTTAATTAATTCCTGTTCATTATCACCCCAGAATACCTCTCTGAAATCTTTTTCAAAATCCGAATAGGTTCGCCATGAGTCTCTGTATATGCTCATTCGAACTTTTGCAATTCCTACCAAACTATCCGTTGCCCATATCAAAGCCCTAGAACTATCTCCCGAGACTTTAATATATGCCTTTAAATCTCTTAAGAAAATCATCGGATTTTCCGAACTCCGCCCATCGAATGTCGGCAACTTCTGTGTCATTTTCACTATGCATGATTGACGTTTTTCTACCGATTGTTCAAACGTCTCTAGTTCCTGTCTGTCAGTCTGTCTGTCCGAAGTCCTACTAGTATTGCTCGCGCTAGAACCCCTTTCCAAACTGTCTAATCTATTCACTATTTCAGATAACAATTGCGTCACCTGTCCTGACGCCATTTCACTTGTTTGCGAAAGTGAATCGTCTCGTGCTACCCGACTAACGTTTTTTCTAAGCCGGCCGGCCATTATTCCTGAACACTAAACCACCGTAGCTCGTCCAAAGAATTGTGAAAACAATGCCCCTTTTTTTGCTTATTTCTTACTTACAAAACTGAACTGTTTAAAATCGTTTCTACGTTGTGTTATTTTTAAAAGTAACGCGTTAGACCTTGATTCTTATATAATATCTAGATATCAGACTATCTAGGATATCCTTCGGTCTCGGCACCAGAAATCTGTAACGGCACAAAGGCTAAGGTCGAGCCACCGCTATCAGTAGCTATGATCGTCTATTCTATCTACCCCAAAATGAGATGTCCCGATTCAGCTGTAAGATTTGTAAGTTAAGAATGATAAGTCCGAATATCACGTTCGTTGAGAAGTTCGTTAGGCGTACAATAGTCGAACGAAGATTGGTTCAGGAATTTAGAGTTTCAAGATAGACAGAGAAAGCATATATGTCCGCAAGCCGGTAATTCGCATCAGTCAGCGGTGTATTGCGCCAGATCGATCTTTGTTGTTTTTTTTGTGTGATGGTACCATTTTTTTTTTGTATATATGGGCGCTTGGAACTTCTTTTAGTGGTCGACCACGATTTGTAATATTTGTTTGGGATATCGTATAGATATCCGTCGTAGTTTTACGACGTGAGTACTCAATGATATTTCATGTGCTCGCTAGAAGCGGCTTGTGGTGGTTCCAATTATATATTTGGTTCACGGCAATAACGATCCGAAAAGACCGGTTTACACAATTGCGATTTGATTTTCCGAAATGGTTTCTGAACTAGCGGTTACCTCAAAAGGTCCGTAACGTTTTGAAACCTTCAACTCTGCGCAATTTGAGCTGGATGTTATCGAAACGTAGTCATTAGCGCTTTAGGAGATCTAACCCACACCATAGCGAAATGCATACTTCGGTAAATACCGAACTATGAATTCCACTAGCCACAGCACGTCCTCAACTGAGCCTAATCATATATATTGACTCAGCCTACACATTAGACCTCCAGCGAAATTTACATTTAATTTAAAGATGCAACTTGAATCCAACCTGACCCAAGGCAAAGCAAAACACCTACCCGGTCCTAAACAATGAACTTTAGACTGTAATTTGATCTCTTCGCGCGTCCCCGACAACACTCAATGTCAAAATATCAACAGGATAGGTTATCTGTGTTGACACAGGTTTAACTTTGTTCTGAATTTGTTATTTCCATCCGCGGAACCTCATCGATCAAACAGTCTCCCTATGCCCTGCCAACCTAGGTTTAGCCGCAACTAAACTCCTGTCTAGCCTAGTCTAAAAACCTAGTGTTATACCACGTCCATTATCGACACCACTCGAAAATGGTTGAGTTTGATTTGAATGTGCTTGTATGTTTAATGACTGTGTGTGTGGGAATTTCAAAACTTGCTACTCGAAAGGAATGAGGAGAGGATTAGCCCGCGAATATCCTAAGAGCCAATCCAGGAACCCTATGGTGAATGAAAAAGGAATTTAGGGTCGCTCCAAGCCCAGACTCAGACTCAGATAAATTACCTAAAAGTTCTTATCTAACGACCCAAGGATAGTTTTGGAATTTGGGGTAGGTTGATATAAAGGATAGGAACCGAGGTATATCTCGGCGCTTCAGACACTCACGAAAAACCACTGAAACACGCAATCACAATTCGTTCAGTTCTGACGCGTTGTTACGCGTCAGAACTGAACAAATTGTGATTGCGTCACAATTGCGACACGGCAGACCAAAACTGTTTAGAACTCGTGAAAGACGACTGTCACAGTAGCTAGACGCTGAGACTGAATGCTCTCCCTTCCCCCGCAATCGTATTTATACACCCCACATGTCTGAAAGAAAAAAATGGCGTCCTTTGCGAACACGCTCTGCCCAAGCGAAGCTTCTTATCACTAACTACACAGGGTCTAATTTCAACCATGCCATGCAGATCCGCCGTTCTACAAATTGTGTGTACGCATATTCACTATGATCAACCGTAGGTTATCACTCAAATCATTTGGTACTGCCGATACACAGAATCTGTTGATCGCTGACCAATAAAAGCTTGTTGCGATTAATTAAGCCTTCCCGACCGCTAGCGCGCGAAGCAAAGACCACTAGAATGCTATTCATACTAGTCGTGTCAGACTCTCCATCTCATACCTCAATCGCAATTGTATATTTGCAATCAACATAATAGCTTTCTCCGTATCGTTCCATAATAACCTTTCATTATTTAGTTATTCATATTTTATTCAGCGCGCAGAATCGGCTCTGATCCCTACACATCTCGCAGGAATGCGACAAAAAAAACCTGACCTGTAACCTTCCTCGAACCATCCCACGCGTCGGCTCTGTTTTTTTGCTAACTTACCACTGAGCTACTCAAAATCCCAAACGTTATATGAACCGATTCTCGTATTCAAAACAGCGCGGCGATGGGCTAGCCCTCTGTCACGCAAAATGAAGTATCAAATGTACTGACTCTCGTGTACCATTACACTACAATTTTATTTCCTTTGAAAATTATTCCTTTGAGATAGCTCAATTCTTCTTTAAAGTTAAAGTAGTGTTGTAGTTCTGTGGGAAGTTCACTAGCCTTTTCTGGAAATCCCTGAATGATTGTCTGAAGTAGTAACTGTAAATGTGGATCTTCTTTTGTTGCTGTAATTAGTTCCTCTTTTGCATCAAGTGACATAGGTAGTATTACTGTAACTTTCAAGTTTTCCTCTTGTTCGTATTTCAGGTTAGATGCATCACAGTCTCGGCTAAGAAAGTCTGCTAAGGGTATTTCGGTGCCTTTTTTGAAAATAACTTTTGGTGCGTATGGTGCAAGATTGAATAGTATGCGTTGCAATCTTGCTGGAGCAGATTGTATGTTTTTCTTGAAGATTGTCTCAAGTGGCTTATGGTCTGATTCTACTGTTAGTTCTTTACCATAAACATATTCATGAAATTTCTTACATCCAAAGTGTATAGCGAGCGCTTCTTTTTCAATTTGTGGATAATTTTCTTCAGATATAGTTAATGCTCTTGCTCCATAGGCTACTGGTTGTCCCTCTTGAAGAAGTGCAGCACCAAGATTTTTAAAGTCCACGACTTAATGAACGTCAAACTTTTATGATCAGTTCTAATAATAACTTTTTCTCCCCGCAAATATATCTCAAATCGCTTTAAAGTGTATATAACTGCATACATTTCCTGTTCACTGACAGCCCATCTCGTCTGAGCTCCCTTAAATGCCTGCGAACAGAACCCTATAATTCGTTCCTGCCATCGCCCTCGAAAATGAACCCACACTGGTTTTCAACCCCTGAGGTAAAACGTTGTAAACATAACTTCTGCCTTGATATACAAAACCCGTGTATCGTTTAGATTCGTCTGATAATGGTATAGAAAAATACGCATCTTTGATATCAATAACCCCTATGTAGTTTATTCGGCGTCCCGATTGCAATATCTCACTCATTAAAGGTGTAGTTTCAACTTCCCCAACCATTCCCGTGTTTAATTGTCGTGCATCTAGCAGGATACGGACCTCACCTGATTTCTTTAGTGCACAAGTCAATGGACTGCTGAAATCCGTAGATTGCCTGCTAATAATACCTATCTGTTCCATTTCCTTCAATCGTTTTGTTACTTTATCGCGATAAGCGAACGGTATGGGATAGCTTCGTTTTACGAAAGGCGTTTCATCTCTCATTTTTATCTCATGTATATATTTATTTGTCCGACCTACCCTATCGCTAAACAACTCTGCATGTTTATTTAACACCGGCAATAACTTTGTTTTGTGTTCAACAGGTATTGATGAATTATTCACATATTCCTCTATCATATTTCTACTGGTATCTTGGTTCTGTACTTCCATTGTACAACAGCAAGAATCCTGATTAGGACCAGTATCTAATGGTATTTCACACATCCGCCCGGCGCTTCGTATAATTAGCCTCTTATTACCCTCACACATTAAACTGGCTCGCGTCTGTTGTATAAAATCAAACCCCAAAATTAAATCTTTAGGCACCCTTGTTAATACTAGCATTGCAGTATCAATAACGCATTCACCTATTGTTAATGGTAACGTAACTAACTTATCAACCTTTTCCTTACTGACCCCGAACGCACCTGTGATTCTCAAACTTGGAATCGGTATTTCCGTCGGTTTTCCCAATTGTCTGCATACTTCATCGTACACTCTCCGACTAATTACACTGATTTCGCTGCCCGAATCAATCAAACTCCTTACAACAATATTCCCAATACGCACATCTATCTCAGGTAATGTCAATGTACTACATAAATCGCGCCCACACTCAGTCGAATCGTCGTCTCTGAATATCGTATGTAAACGCCTACAATTCGATCTAGATTTTTCATCTAAACACACGGCATATCCATGCGCTTTATGCGCTAATAATTGAATAAATTCATTCACACCCACGTTCGAATCCAAATTACACAATTCATACAGTCTATGCTTTTTTTCAATTTGTCCGGCTGTCCATCCAAAACGTAATAAATATCTGAGCGCGAACGACCCGCGCGAGTCCACTAGTTTTTTGAATTCTGATTTATCGCATTATTCCTGTCACTTGAACTTTGCCCTGCCTCTGTATCTCCTGAACTATCATTGCCCCTTTGGAACCCTATTGCCTTGAAACTAGCCTGAGGCTGTCTACCTCTACCGCGAAAATAACCGCGAGCGCGTGTCCCAAATTCGTTTCGCGCCTTTTTCCCCGCGTTATAATTATCCCTACGACTCACCGCGTTATAACGTATCGTATTTACCCGCATAGCACGATAATGCCCACGCATGTAGCTATTCCGCCTTACGTTATTCGTATTCATTGTCTCCGAACCATGCAACGCACTTAATCCCCCATCGACATTCCGTTCTAAATGCCGAAGGAACTCGACCGCATCTCGTATAGTCATCGGTTCCTTTCTAGCAAAAAACGCTACCTGAATATCACGCGGCAACTGTCTGAAAATCGTGTTGATTTTCTCCGTATCAGTAAACAGTATCGTAAGCTCATATATGCTATTCAATTGAGAGGCAAAGAATTCTTCCATACTTTGACCTTTCTTAGAATCAAACTTCGCAGTTAGGAATCTTTGTTTAATTAATTCCTGTTCATTATCACCCCAGAATACCTCTCTGAAATCTTTTTCAAAATCCGAATAGGTTCGCCATGAGTCTCTGTATATGCTCATTCGAACTTTTGCAATTCCTACCAAACTATCCGTTGCCCATATCAAAGCCCTAGAACTATCTCCCGAGACTTTAATATATGCCTTTAAATCTCTTAAGAAAATCATCGGATTTTCCGAACTCCGCCCATCGAATGTCGGCAACTTCTGTGTCATTTTCACTATGCATGATTGACGTTTTTCTACCGATTGTTCAAACGTCTCTAGTTTCTGTCTGTCAGTCTGTCTGTCCGAAGTCCTACTAGTATTGCTCGCGCTAGAACCCCTTTCCAAACTGTCTAATCTATTCACTATTTCAGATAACAATTGCGTCACCTGTCCTGACGCCATTTCACTTGTTTGCGAAAGTGAATCGTCTCGTGCTACCCGACTAACGTTTTTTCTAAGCCGGCCGGCCATTATTCCTGAACACTAAACCACCGTAGCTCGTCCAAATAATTGTGAAAACAATGCCCCTTTTTTTGCTTATTTCTTACTTACAAAACTGAACTGTTTAAAATCGTTTCTACGTTGTGTTATTTTTAAAAGTAACGCGTTAGACCTTGATTCTTATATAATATCTAGATATCAGACTATCTAGGATATCCTTCGGTCTCGGCACCAGAAATCTGTAACGGCACAAAGGCTAAGGTCGAGCCACCGCTATCAGTAGCTATGATCGTCTATTCTATCTACCCCAAAATGAGATGTCCCGATTCAGCTGTAAGATTTGTAAGTTAAGAATGATAAGTCCGAATATCACGTTCGTTGAGAAGTTCGTTAGGCGTACAATAGTCGAACGAAGATTGGTTCAGGAATTTAGAGTTTCAAGATAGACAGAGAAAGCATATATGTCCGCAAGCCGGTAATTCGCATCAGTCAGCGGTGTATTGCGCCAGATCGATCTTTGTTGTTTTTTTTGTGTGATGGTACCATTTTTTTTTTGTATATATGGGCGCTTGGAACTTCTTTTAGTGGTCGACCACGATTTGTAATATTTGTTTGGGATATCGTATAGATATCCGTCGTAGTTTTACGACGTGAGTACTCAATGATATTTCATGTGCTCGCTAGAAGCGGCTTGTGGTGGTTCCAATTATATATTTGGTTCACGGCAATAACGATCCGAAAAGACCGGTTTACACAATTGCGATTTGATTTTCCGAAATGGGTTCTGAACTAGCGGTTACCTCAAAAGGTCCGTAACGTTTTGAAACCTTCAACTCTGCGCAATTTGAGCTGGATGTTATCGAAACGTAGTCATTAGCGCTTTAGGAGATCTAACCCACACCATAGCGAAATGCATACTTCGGTAAATACCGAACTATGAATTCCACTAGCCACAGCACGTCCTCGACTGAGCCTAATCATATATATTGACTCAGCCTACACATTAGACCTCCAGCGAAATTTACATTTAATTTAAAGATGCAACTTGAATCCAACCTGACCCAAGGCAAAGCAAAACACCTACCCGGTCCTAAACAATGAACTTTAGACTGTAATTTGATCTCTTCGCGCGTCCCCGACAACACTCAATGTCAAAATATCAACAGGATAGGTTATCTGTGTTGACACAGGTTTAACTTTGTTCTGAATTTGTTATTTCCATCCGCGGAACCTCATCGATCAAACAGTCTCCCTATGCCCTGCCAACCTAGGTTTAGCCGCAACTAAACTCCTGTCTAGCCTAGTCTAAAAACCTAGTGTTATACCACGTCCATTATCGACACCACTCGAAAATGGTTGAGTTTGATTTGAATGTGCTTGTATGTTTAATGACTGTGTGTGTGGGAATTTCAAAACTCGCTACTCGAAAGGAATGAGGAGAGGATTAGCCCGCGAATATCCTAAGAGCCAATCCAGGAACCCTATGGTGAATGAAAAAGGAATTTAGGGTCGCTCCAAGCCCAGACTCAGACTCAGATAAATTACCTAAAAGTTCTTATCTAACGACCCAAGGATAGTTTTGGAATTTGGGGTAGGTTGATATAAAGGATAGGAACCGAGGTATATCTCGGCGCTTCAGACACTCACGAAAAACCACTGAAACACGCAATCACAATTCGTTCAGTTCTGACGCGTTGTTACGCGTCAGAACTGAACAAATTGTGATTGCGTCACAATTGCGACACGGCAGACCAAAACTGTTTAGAACTCGTGAAAGACGACTGTCACAGTAGCTAGACGCTGAGACTGAATGCTCTCCCTTCCCCCGCAATCGTATTTATACACCCCACATGTCTGAAAGAAAAAAATGGCGTCCTTTGCGAACACGCTCTGCCCAAGCGAAGCTTCTTATCACTAACTACACAGGGTCTAATTTCAACCATGCCATGCAGATCCGCCGTTCTACAAATTGTGTGTACGCATATTCACTATGATCAACCGTAGGTTATCACTCAAATCATTTGGTACTGCCGATACACAGAATCTGTTGATCGCTGACCAATAAAAGCTTGTTGCGATTAATTAAGCCTTCCCGACCGCTAGCGCGCGAAGCAAAGACCACTAGAATGCTATTCATACTAGTCGTGTCAGACTCTCCATCTCATACCTCAATCGCAATTGTATATTTGCAATCAACATAATAGCTTTCTCCGTATCGTTCCATAATAACCTTTCATTATTTAGTTATTCATATTTTATTCAGCGCGCAGAATCGGCTCTGATCCCTACACATCTCGCAGGAATGCGACAAAAAAAACCTGACCTGTAACCTTCCTCGAACCATCCCACGCGTCGGCTCTGTTTTTTTGCTAACTTACCACTGAGCTACTCAAAATCCCAAACGTTATATGAACCGATTCTCGTATTCAAAACAGCGCGGCGATGGGCTAGCCCTCTGTCACGCAAAATGAAGTATCAAATGTACTGACTCTCGTGTACCATTACACTACAATTTTATTTCCTTTGAAAATTATTCCTTTGAGATAGCTCAATTCTTCTTTAAAGTTAAAGTAGTGTTGTAGTTCTGTGGGAAGTTCACTAGCCTTTTCTGGAAATCCCTGAATGATTGTCTGAAGTAGTAACTGTAAATGTGGATCTTCTTTTGTTGCTGTAATTAGTTCCTCTTTTGCATCAAGTGACATAGGTAGTATTACTGTAACTTTCAAGTTTTCCTCTTGTTCGTATTTCAGGTTAGATGCATCACAGTCTCGGCTAAGAAAGTCTGCTAAGGGTATTTCGGTGCCTTTTTTGAAAATAACTTTTGGTGCGTATGGTGCAAGATTGAATAGTATGCGTTGCAATCTTGCTGGAGCAGATTGTATGTTTTTCTTGAAGATTGTCTCAAGTGGCTTATGGTCTGATTCTACTGTTAGTTCTTTACCATAAACATATTCATGAAATTTCTTACATCCAAAGTGTATAGCGAGCGCTTCTTTTTCAATTTGTGGATAATTTTCTTCAGATATAGTTAATGCTCTTGCTCCATAGGCTACTGGTTGTCCCTCTTGAAGAAGTGCAGCACCAAGATTTTTAGAACTTGCATCTACACTTAATGTTACAGGTTTGTTTACATCATATAGTCTCAATACAGGAGGACTTTGAAGAACTTCTTTAATTTTATTCAATGCTTTTTCATGATGATTTTCCCATATAAAACTTGTATTTTTGTGTAATAATTCTCTTAGTGGATTTGTTAGGTCGGACATATTTGGAATAAATTTGTTTAGGTATGTGATCATTCCTAGTAGTCTCTGTAGTTCTGTTTTGTTTGTTGGTGCCTTCATTGCCTGTATAGCCTCAACCTTTTCTGGGTCTGCTTCTAGTCCATTAGCTGAAACAATATGTCCCAAGAATTTTATTCTCTCTGATTCAAAAATGCATTTGTTTTTATTAAGTTTGAAGCCTGATTTCTTGAGTGTTTCTATGACTTCACCAACAGTTTTTTGTATTTCTTCTCTACATTTTGCATGAATAAAAATGTCATCAATTGATACCCTCACATTTTTAAATTTACTGAGTAAATTAGTTAAAATTTCTTGGAATATTTCAGGTGCTGATGATAATCCAAACGGTAGTCTCTTGAAAGAATATCTTCCCCATGGGGTAGCAAAAGTCAGAATTTTTTGTGTTCTTTCTGAAAGTTTAATCTGCCAGAATCCTTTTGTGCAATCTAATAAAGCAAAGGATTTAGAGCCTCTAATATCAGCTGAAATTTCTTCTATAGTAGTAAGTGGAAAATGACGTCTCAGTATGTTTTTGTTGACATCTGATGGATCTATACAGATTCTTATATTGCCTTATTGTCTAACAATA
This sequence comes from Argyresthia goedartella, assembly GCA_949825045.1. NCBI lineage: Eukaryota > Metazoa > Arthropoda > Insecta > Lepidoptera > Argyresthiidae > Argyresthia > Argyresthia goedartella. Next base: position 22,832,894 of record OX463812.1, on the reverse strand, counting down.
ACCATAGGACTTACCGCAGGGGTAGGCTCCGTTTCTGGTTTAATGACATCTAATTTCACCATTCGGTCATCAAATCATATAACAAAAATACGGCCTTTCTAGATTATGTTCGTAGTTATTCAAAAATGTTTAAACGCGTTTGTGCCGTAGCTAAATCTAATTTCATTAAAAACAAAATTTAATCTAGTAGCAATGTAATGAAAACGACTCGGCAAATTATAAACAGAGAGACTGGAAAGGCCAAAGCTACACATAATAACTTCAAGCTTAAGATAGATAATCAATTGCTAAGTACAGACCTAGAAGTAGCAAAAGCTTTCGAAAATTTCTTTACGGACATTCCAGTTTCAACAACCAAGTCTTTAAATTCATCTCCCGCTGCTGCTGAATCTATACTTAAACAAAACTTTGAGGAATGTAAAACAGATTTTAAATTTAGGCACGTAAATAATGAAGACATTGTAAAAGCGTTTAAATCCCTGGAAATGAAAAAGACAGCTGACGCCCATGGTCTATCAGTAAAAATTATTAGTTCCATTGTAGATTGTATTGCACCTCACCTTTGTTGTATATTTAATCAATGTATAGATAATGGTGTGTTTCCTGACTTGATGAAACTAAGTAAAGTTATACCTTTATTCAAAGCTGGTAGTACATCAGACCCCACAAATTTTAGACCCATATCGATACTACCAACGCTTAGCAAAATATTTGAAAAACTCATACTTAATCAATTGCAAAGTCATTTTTATCTCAATAATTTAATTCATATTGCTCAGTTTGGTTTCACAAAGGGTCGTTCAACAGCCGATGCTGGTGTTGAACTAATCGACAATATTTTTGATGCCTGGGAAGACGCAATGGATGCAATAGGTGTCTTCTGCAATCTATCCAAGGCTTTTGATTGCGTCCAACATGACACTCTTGTCAGGAAGTTACGCCATTATGGTGTAAAAGATCAGGCACTTGGCCTTCTGGAGTCATATCTAACAGATAGGGTTCAGATGGTCGATGTTAATGGGAAAAGATCACCTGGGTCTTCAATAAGTATGGGCGTACCGCAAGGTTCAATTCTTGGTCCTTTCTTGTTTTTAGTATATATTAATGATTTACCTTACCTTGTTAAAGCAAAACATGGGTTAGTATTGTTTGCCGATGATACTTCTTTGATATTTAAAGTTAAAAGACAGCAATCAAATTATGACGAGGTAAACAATGCTATCTCTAGTATAGTGAACTGGTTTACTGTTAACAATTTATTACTTAATGAAAATAAAACTAAATGTATTAAATTCATGTTACCCAATGTGAACCCGGTAACTACAGACATATTTATAAAAGGACAGAGATTGGACCTTGTGCAGTCGACTGTCTTTTTGGGCATTACTTTAGACGCCAAACTACAATGGGATCCTCATATAAATAAATTGTCGAACAGACTGAGTTCGGCAGCGTTCGCAGTTAAAAAAATTAGAGCTCTTACCGACGTAGACACCGCTAGACTAGTCTACTTTAGTTACTTTCATAGTCTAATGACCTATGGTATTTTATTGTGGGGTCACGCTGCGAATGCTAATAGTATATTTATTCTGCAGAAACGGGCTGTTCGTGCAATTTATAGATTAGGGCCTAGAGTGTCACTGAGGGAAAAGTTTAAAGAAATCAATATTCTGACATTTGTGTCTCAATATATCTATGACAATCTTGTGTATGTAAAAAGAAATATAACTAATTTTCAGAAGTACAGTGATATACACAATTTTAATACTAGAAATAAAGACAAGTTGGTTGCTTATGTAAGCCGACTACATAAAATTAGTAATTCTTTTAAAGGCAATTGTATACGCTATTACAATAAGGTCCCTACTGATATTAAAAACTTACCTTTAGACAAGTTTAAAATAATAATAAAACAGAAATTGTATAAAAAAGGTTACTATAGGATATCTGATTACTTAGAGGACAGATGTCCATGGGAATAGATTGTTTGAGTAACAGGCTGTTTCGATATATAATTAGCATTCATTTTGTAATTTGACAATATTTTATTTAAAAAAGGAAACGCAAAAGATGCGACGACTGTGGAGTTTCTTCGGTGAGCTCTTCTCCACAGATTCCGCCATTGTGTTAGTGAAATAAATGATTTTTGATTTGATTTGATTTGATTTGATTTTGGTCCAGTTCTTGTTTTACCTCATCTCTTATAGTTTAGTGGTTATATGTGTGTTTGGTGTTGTCCTTGCCTGGTAGCGTTGGCTGATAGGTATAGATGCGAAGCGGTGATGAATGAAAGCACGGTCTTCAGTTGAACATATATTAGCCGAAGCACAGCACAGGAAGAGTTTATAGCACACAGGATACAGTCAAGATAGTTTAGAAGGAGCACAAGCGAAGATATAGATAAAGCACAGTCTTTAGCGGAAGCAAATAAAGTAGATTTTGGGTTTTACGAAAGTACAGTTCAAGCGGAAAGGCGACGTGCGCTCGCGTCGAGATTTATAACAAGACTACTGGTACTGATGACTGAGTGAAGCGAGAGCGAGCGCGCTGGTTGCCAACCAACCTGGCCGGTTCCACGCGCCGCCCGCGTGGCTCAGCGCATTGAAATTATCTAATAACAAAAATGAGATGCGCTGTCCGACGGTTTGACTTCTACATTACTTTTAATTACAATTTTAATAAGTGTTGCGTAATGTTTATATTTACATTATTACTACAGCTAATTCTAAGTATATATTTATGTATTTTGTGTAATAATACAGTTTATATTTAATGTTTTATGTATATATATATATATATATATATAGGCTAAGATTAGGAATTAACTAAAAGTGGCGAGTAATACGCCACATCACCCCCCTCCAGAGACCGTCATGGGCGATAATAATTAGGTAAGCGAACTTGTCTGCCCAAACGCGTTCTTTTGCTCGGATTGTTCGCCTCTGGAGCGGATTGATGTTGAGTTTTGGGCGAAGAACTTGGAATATTTGTCGCGATCTTCTCGGGCGTTGGTTGCTGTTCTGGAGTTTTGACAGAAGGACTTGGGTCGTTGCCCAGTATATAGGCTGGCTTAATACGGTCTATAGATACTGTGACGTCTTTTCCGTTCATCCTTATCTTGAAGACTTTGTCATCTCTCTGCATAACCGGATATGGCCCTGTATACGCTGGTTGTAATGGCGGCCGGCTGCTGTCGTCTCGGAGAAAAACATGGCTGGTCGTACTAAGGTCCTTGTAGACAAAGATGGACCTTTTGTTGGAGTGATGCGAGGCTGGCACAGGGGTGAGATTGTGGGCGAACTTACGAAGGCGTGTTATGTATTCCGTCACGTCCACCGTCTCGTCTGCTCTCATATTTGATTCCAGGAACTCCCCGGGCAACCTCAGTGGCTCTCCGTAAACCAGCTCGGCGGTTGAAGTATTGAGGTCTTCTTTATAAGCGCTACGTATTCCCATGAGGACTAGCGGTAATGACTCCACCCAGTTGGTGTTTGCGTGGCAGGTGATAGCCGCTTTCAACTGTCTGTGAAATCTCTCCACTAACCCGTTGCATGCTGGATGGTAAGCAGTTGTACGTCGGTGTTGGAAACCAACTAACCTAGACAAGTATTGAAACAGGGTGCTCTCAAATTGTCGGCCGCGATCTGTCACGATGTCGCATGGGCAGCCGAAACGAGATATCCATCCATGGAGTAAGGCCTTGGCTACAGCTTCTGCTGTGATCTCTTGTAGTGGAATCACCTCAGGCCATCGTGTATATCGGTCTATGACTGTGAGGCAATACTTAAATCCTTGAGACATTGGCATAGGGCCTATGAGGTCTATATGTATAAACATAAATCTTGACCTTGGGAGTCTGTACGTACCCAGTGGTGCGGATACATGTCTGGTGACTTTTGCGCGCTGGCATGCTAAACATGAACGCGCCCACTCTCGGCAATCCTTGTTGATGCTGGGCCATATGAAGCGTTCCGTCACTAATTTGATCGAAGCGTTGGCACCAGGATGGCTGAGCGAATGTAGGCTCTCAAATACCTGGCGTCGGAACTCCCTTGTGACGTATGGCCTCGGCGTTGTGGTGCTCTCATCGCAGTACAGTTCGGCGTGGGTTCCTGGCAATTTGACTTTCTTCAGGCGTAACGAAGTGTCGCTGTGCAGCAGTTGCTCGAGCTCAGTGTCTGTAATTTGAGATGAAGCCAGTTTGTTTAAGTCGATCGGCTGGGTGATCTCTTCAATGCGGGATAGCGGGTCAGCTACAACGTTGTCTTTTCCTGATATATGCCTTATATCCGTCGTGAATTGCGAGATAAAGTCCAAGTGACGGAACTGTCTCGGGGAGCAAGTATCTTTGCGTGACTGGAATGCGAAGCATATTGGCTTATGGTCTGTATATATGGTAAACACTCGTGCCTCGACCATATGCCTAAAGTATTTTATGGCCTCGTAGATAGCCAGGAGCTCTCGATCGTACGGCGAGTACTTACACTGCGTGGGGCTCAGCTTTCTCGAGAAGAATGCAAGTGGCTGCCGTTGACCATTTACTTGCTGCTGTAGCACAGCGCCCATCGCGTGGTCTGATGCATCAGTGACTATGGCAAGTCTAGCCTGGCTATCAGGGTGCGCTAGTAGCGCAGCCTGGCATAAACTTTCCTTGCACTGGGAGAAAGCGTCATGTTCTTTAGTCGAGAAGTTTACGGGATGGGAACCTTTGACAGAGCCGGTCAGCAAAGCATTCAGTGGAGCCTGGGTCTGTGCTGCTCTGGGAATGAACCGTCTATAAAAATTAATCATCCCCAAAAATCTGCGTAACTCTCTCACGTTCTTTGGGGCTGGGAAGTCTTTGATGGCGTCGACCTTTGCTGGCAGTGGCTTTGTTCCCTTGTCAGATATGCGGTATCCGAGAAACGTTACCTCGGACGCGCCAAAGACGCACTTCGAAGTATTTATGACCATACCATATTCCTTCAGTCTGGTGAACAGCTGGTGCAGGTGCTCCTTGTGGGAATCCTCGTCTCTGGAGTAGATCAAAAAGTCATCCAAATAGGCATAGCAAAAGTCCAGGCCCCTTACCATCTCATCCACAAACCGCTGGAACGTCTGAGCTGCATTTCTAAGTCCAAATGTCATGAACGGGAACTCGTAAAGTCCAAACGGCGTGGTGATAGAGGTCTTCGGAATATCCTCTGGATTCACGGGGATCTGGTTATAGGCCTTCTCCAGGTCAATCGTGGAGAACACCTGGCAACCAGAAATGTCATAGGAAAAATCATGGATATGGCGAATTGGATACTTATCGGGAATAGTCCTGGAGTTCAGCATCCTGTAGTCCCCGCATGGACGCCAGCCGTTGTCCTTCTTTGGTGCCAGGTGGAGTGGCGATGCCCAGGGTGACTCGGAAGGTCTTGCTGTCCCGTTCTGGATCATCGCAGCAAACTCGTCCTTGGCTATCTTCAATTTATCTGGAGCCAACCGTCGAGGTGAACAAGACACAGGAGGCCCTGGAGTGGTTCGTATATGGTGAAGAACGTTATGCTTGGGATCTCGATGAACACCTGATGGGCGAGTGATGTCAGGGTATTCATGTAGTATGTGATGATATTGGGAATCTCCGTATATGATTTTCACCGATGAAATATTATCCGTCGGGCAAGCAGGCAAAGCCACGGTAGAAACACTAGTCGTGTTATCGATCAATCTTTGATTTCTGCAGTCAACGATGAGGTTGTAGTATGACAGAAAGTCAACACCGATTATTGCCTTTGTAACGTCCGCAACTATAAATCGCCAGGTGAAGTCACGGCGCAAGCCTAGGTTTAGCCCAAGGTGTAAATAGCCGTAAGTACTTATCGTGGAGCCGTTTGCAGCGCACAACTGGTAGCTTGTTTTCTGTCGTCGATTTTTCAGTGCTGACATTGGGAAGACACAGAGATCACTGCCCGTATCCACGAGAAACTGCGTCTTCGTAATATGGTCTGTGACGAATAAGCGACCAGTGCTAGGGCAGTCGGCGGTCGCCATTATCGAGTGCCCCTGTCGTTTCCCGCTTTGAAATCGCACGGCTTCGTACATTTGCTCGCATTCTCACCAAATTTTGCGTGGTACCAACATGTTGGATATTTTTGGTAGCTGGACTGAGATCTTTGTGATTTAGAGCGGTTGCGTGACTCATTGGACTCGCGTGTTTTTGTGCGTGATGGTCGGCTATTGAACTGACTTTTGAGGCTCTTCACCTCCTTGGTCAACTCGCTCACTTGCCGAATAAGATCACTCACTTGCGTATCCGCAGCCCTTGATGTAGAAGCAACCTGATGTCTCGGCACAACTTCGTAGACGCGATCAGCTAGGTCAGCCAATACCTCCGATGACTCGGTAGTTTGTGATGCGAGGATCGACTGTAGGTTGCTGGGTAAGCGACTGGTCCATATTGAAATGAGGAAATCTTCTGGAATGTTCGGTCCCGCTAGGTGTTGCAGGTGACGGAGAAACTGCGACGGTTTACGATCGCCTAACTCTTCTCGATCCAAAACTTGCTTCATTCGCTGTTGCCGTGAGGCCGACAGCCTCTTTATAAGCTCGGTTTTTAGCCGTTTGTATTTGTCGGCTGACGGTGGTGAAATGATGATATCCTCCACTTCCGCTGCATATTGCGACTCTAGTTGTGCAACCACATAAAAAAATTTGGTTGCGTCCGCAGTTATATTGGAGATAGCGAACTGGCTTTCTATCTGCGCGAACCAAATAGCTGGTTTCTCAGGCCAAAAAGCGGGTATTCTGATGCCGACTCGGCAAACGTCCGTCCGCCCGTTATTTTGGCTGACACCGCCAGCCGCGGGTTCATCTTCACTCATATTTGTGTAATTTAGGGGTCACCAATTTAGTGGTTATATGTGTGTTTGGTGTTGTCCTTGCCTGGTAGCGTTGGCTGATAGGTATAGATGCGAAGCGGTGATGAATGAAAGCACGGTCTTCAGTTGAACATATATTAGCCGAAGCACAGCACAGGAAGAGTTTATAGCACACAGGATACAGTCAAGATAGTTTAGAAGGAGCACAAGCGAAGATATAGATAAAGCACAGTCTTTAGCGGAAGCAAATAAAGTAGATTTTGGGTTTTACGAAAGTACAGTTCAAGCGGAAAGGCGACGTGCGCTCGCGTCGAGATTTATAACAAGACTACTGGTACTGATGACTGAGTGAAGCGAGAGCGAGCGCGCTGGTTGCCAACCAACCTGGCCGGTTCCACGCGCCGCCCGCGTGGCTCAGCGCATTGAAATTATCTAATAACAAAAATGAGATGCGCTGTCCGACGGTTTGACTTCTACATTACTTTTAATTACAATTTTAATAAGTGTTGCGTAATGTTTATATTTACATTATTACTACAGCTAATTCTAAGTATATATTTATGTATTTTGTGTAATAATACAGTTTATATTTAATGTTTTATGTATATATATATATATATATATATAGGCTAAGATTAGGAATTAACTAAAAGTGGCGAGTAATACGCCACAATAGCATGTGGAATTCTTCTTGACGGTTTAATTTCGAGTTTTGGATTGTCAATTAGGTCAATATCATATTCATAATCTTTGTAACAGCCTAAGCCTTCGAAGATGTCATCTTTGCTTTCACTTTCTTTCAGTGTTTTCACTCTTGCAATAAATTCCAATTTTTCACAGGTATCGAGTCCTAGGATAGGTGTAACTTTTTCTTTAACCACCTTGAATATAATCATATTTTCTTCGTTTATTATTTTACAAAGAAGCTCTGCTTCACCTAGAACTGCCATTTTATCTTCTGTGTAACTTATTAAATTTTTGGTTCGGCTTGGTTTCAAACTTGCCTTTGCTTTGATCATTAAGTGTTTTGGTAAAACATTGCATTGTGCTCCTGTATCTAGTTTGGCAATGAATTTCATGTTTCCCACTTGTATTTTTTCTGTCCAGTCTTTCTTTTCTCCAGTACCTATAGCTGATATGTACACCTCATCTTCCGAACTACTTGAGTTTTCTTCTAATGTATTCACTCTATTTTTGTGGTATTTGTTCTTAGTGCGGCACATTTTAGCAAAATGTCCATTTATATTGCACTTAGTACATGGTTTGTTAAATGCCGGACATTCTCTGCGTTTATGGTTTGTACCACATCTCTTGCAGTCAAAATACTCATTTTTTTTATTTTTGGGTAGTGTAGTTTTACCTTTATTTCTCACAGCCAACACTTTGTCTGCTTTGTTTTTGCCTTCAAACTCGTCGAGTTGTTTAGTGGCTTGTTCACTGGTTTTACAGATTGTTATAGCTTTGTTCAAGTCGAGTTTGTCTTCTGTTAACAATTTTTCTCTTACTTGGTTCGATCTGATTCCAAACACTATCTTGTCTTTAAGCATTTCGTCGAACAATTTGTCAAATTCACATTTACTTGCTTGAGCTTTTATCCGGGTTAAAAATTCGTTAAATTGTTCATCTTCGTATTGTTCAATCTTGAAAAATATATATCTTTCAAACGATATGTTCGTCTTCGGTGCGAAGTACTCTTCGAACTTGTCTTTGATGATTTGCAGGTCGTTTTGTCTGCGTCGCTGAGGTTGAAACTATTGTATATTTCGATCGCTTCTGAACCTATCACTGCCATAAATGTTGCTGCCTGGACTTCGGCTGGCTTCTTATCTAATTGAACAGCGATTCCATACCACTCAAATTGCTGTAACCATTTTTTCCAGCTTTTGATTTATCGGAGTCAATTTGTAGGTTAGCTGGTGGCTTTATTCCTGATACTGCGTCGTTAGTAGCCATTTTACAACTTTCTTACTTATTTATTTTTATTTAACACGTCTATTTATCATTCTGACACCATGTAACGTTATAGTTCTTTAGATAATTAGGATTATAGGAAAATAAGTAAGCGGTAAAACGTGACTTCAATCAATCAATTTCTTATAAGGTGGCTTCCATCGGTTTGATGATTCTGCCAATGTCAAGTTTCAGAAATTACACGTTATTAATTTATTTCGGTCCAAATCACAGGGTTTCCGGTATCTAGAACAAACAGGACAACACAATAGATACATAAATATTAAATTATGTTAGTTTAGTTAGACTACAACAAATTAAAACGTGACTTGAAATAAAGTATATATTGGACTGACTTTTAATGACAGATGACGAGTTTCCCACACAATGACCACAGAGTAAGTATAGATGACACTACTTTACACTCCCTATTCCCAGACCCATTACCCCTACACAATGGACCACAGATCAGACATTCTCTCCTACTGTATTTTCGGATCGGAAAGATCGGACCGACCTCATTTGCTATCGCCCCATTAGCTTACTCTCTTCCATAGGCAAAGTCTACGAGCGGCTTATTCTCAACCGACTACTAATATACTAATATATAACTAATATACAATTGTTCATATTAGTAATAAAGACATGACAGGCCAGATAAAATCTATGGTATAAATTGGTATTTAAGAATAATTCCATTACCTTCGTGTTAAGACATTTGCATAGATAAAAACCTCATACCCAACGAGCAGTTTGGCTTTAGACCCAAACACTCGTGCACCGCATAACGGAGCACATTTACAAAGGGTTCCACACAACGGCAAACTCCAAAGATACCCGTGCCATATTCTTTGACGTAGCGAAAGCTTTTGACAAAGTTGGCACAATGGTCTTATTTATAAAATTTACCAACTCAACCTCACCGATAGGGTTGTAATCATTATCAAAGACTACCTCACTGAGCGCAGTTTTTGCTATCGAGTAGAAAAATCGCGCTCTAAGCCCCACCCCATAGCCGCCGGAGTCCCGCAAGTCTCAGTTCTCCTCCCTACCCTCTTTTCACTTTATGTCCAAGACGTCCCCCGCACGCCATACGTCGAGCTAGCTCTTTACGCCGACGTTACGGCGCTCTATTACACCAGTAGAAAGAGGGCGCGCGTTTGTCAAGTACTCCAGGAGGCCTACCATGACCTTATAAGAAACTGCTCTTAATCCAGGCAGTTCAGTTAAAGTACTTAAACTGAACGACTTAATTTCGTACCATGACCTCATAAAAGGTGAACGTGTTCTGAGCTGCTTATTTGATAAGGTGAATAGTTTATTGTCTCTGGCTAGTTAACTTACATCCATGTAAGAACGAGAAGGGAATATACAGGATTCCATAAGAAAGAACTACTCATCGCATTGTCTGGAGGACCGTTCCTAACCAACGTTTATTGTTTATACGGTATTTACCGGTTTTTTTTTATTATAAGGATATCATATATTATAATTTGTTTTATTATTTACGAATGGTACTTTGAAAAAATGAAAGCTTAAAAGTAATACGTGCATATTACTATTTAATGCAATTTGTGATAAAACTTAGTAACTTATGCGTTGTTTTTTATTGATCGTTCAAATTATATTGAGCATTTTGAACGCAACTCATAACTGTCAAGTGGTTCATGTGTTTGTTTACAATATTTAACGATTTATTTTGGGAGGTACTTTTGTGTGTTGATTTAATTACATATTATTAAATAATATACATTCTTTCTCGTTCGCTACGCTACAAATAACAAGGCATACTCATTTAACAAACATAGCATTGGCCTCGCTGGATGGCGGGTCGAAACTGTAAAATAATATTTTACATATAATTTCTAATTAAAATCTGACTCCGTGTAATTTTAAAATATTTCGTATGTTTAACATATAATTATTGATACTCCTTTTTATGTAAGCTTTTCATACATTACATAGGTGTATTAAATTTATATTTGCTTGCAGTAATTTGGTTGAATTGCCTATACGACGACGCCCCCATCGCGTATCATACGACTCTGTGCATACGACCAGTTGGGGCTCTATGTTTTTTTTAAATTCACACAGAGACATAGTCTTGGGCTATAATAAGTCCACTCAGCCATCTGTACCCTGAGAATGTGGCAGAGAGTTGCCCAGCAATGTAACTAGACGGGTGAAGGTGCATTCAAAGATAGGAAAGGATGGTCATCGGTTATTTACCTAACTATGTAATAATATAGACTCGAATGTTTGTGGTTGAGAGGATGGATGTTTGTTACTCTTTTGCGTGTACTGCCTGATAGAATCAATTGAAATAGGCTATCTTCTCTGATGGGCGTATATCCGAAGCACTGGCACAGTTTATGGAGTCTCCTTTGTCTGTGCGAGATTCAGTATGTACTCATTAGTTTTGTTGATCATATTTGATTTATTTTATCTAGTGTTTCACTTGTACAAAAGTGCATTATTTTTAACTACTTACTTTATTTGAGATTGGAGTTTAAAATCAAAATAATTACATACACAAGTATACTCAATAGTTAAGTCAAAGTTAGATTTTTTATTTAAAATTACATGTATGATGATGTCTTTAAAAAGTGACAAAAAAAATCAGTGCTTCAGTATAATATTATAGTATCTGTGGTGCTTCTAAATTATGACTGTCTAAATATGTATGTATAGATATTTACATACATGCATATTTATCTTATTACATTAAATCTTTATAAAACAAAAACATTGTAATTTAAAAAACAACAAAAACTAAACAACACAAAAAAACACAATTTTTACATAAAACTTAAATGAAGACTTTTTGATGCTTGCAATAACTGTGTAATTACATTTCTAGTTTTGACATGGCAATTAGTGTAGTAGGCTTCAGATGAGCCTTCTGTTGCATCCAATAAAGCAGTCATCATAGTTTTGCTCAAAGGATAACCAGAGTCACCTGCAAGTAAAAATATTATATTAGACACAATTGTAATTAAAACTATTATAATTTATTAATCATCATAGCAGCCTATAACAGCTCACTGCTGGCTTTCTGACTGAGTGCGCCACAGACCTCCTCTTTAAAACTTACTTTATTAAATAGATAAAATATTTATGTGAATAGTGAATGTTTTATTATTAATTTTGTTGCTATGTTAAGCACTCCATCTACTCCGGTCCTGAGCCTCCCGCATCCACTGCCTTACAGTTATACATACTCTAGTTCTTAGTGTTACTTGACAACACAAATAAGAATGCTACTTGTCTGCATCTCGTCACCTACTGCTAGTACTAGTGCGGGAGGTAGGGGCATTCTTATTAGGTTTGTATGATTGTAAGAAATGGCATTTTTTAACTTTATAAACTATTATTATAATAATTCAGAAATAAGTAGCATACTTATTTGAAATTTCTGTTTGTTTACTAAATAAAATAATTCTGATTAATATGGATTCCAGTTTTATTTTGATAGTCAGTGTACTGTAGGCAGGTATCCCAATAAAATAATCCATTCTTAGAAATACATTTATAACAGCTTACCTAAAAGCCTTTATTATTACCACAGTTATTACTGAGGCCTTTGAAATAGTCTTGAAGTTGGGAAGAAGGATGGACTGATCATCTAAATGAGTCATGTGTGGATCCACCATAACTGGCATCAACATACAACTAAATAAACATTAAAATTTATGTACAGGCACTTACATTGCTTGGCCCCATACTGTTATGTTGTGGGAACCAGTAACAGCGACATTACACACACATAAACATCCAAGACCTTTTTCCAATTTTTTATTAATTTATCCCCAGCCGGGGCTCGAACCCGGGACCTCTCGCATGGTAGGCAGAGTCATAACACACTTCAATTAATCTTACCAATTGAACATTTAGAGAATTATAGCCCTTCCGACAGATATACCTTTCCTCTCCTTTTGGGTTTACAATAGCTACCTGTGTCCCATCAATGCAGCCAATAACATCACTCCAAATTTTTAATTCACCTGAAATTAAAAAAGTGTTAATTATAAATAACCTTTTCAAATTAGCGACTGTTTAGAACCGGTGTCTGACAGCTACATAATTAAAGCTATGGTATCAATAAAAAAATCACCTTATTCTATTCATAGGTACAACATTCTTCTACAGTTTGTGTGCATTCTTTATAGGTATTTCCCATTTCTAATGAGTTCATTGCTGCAGTGACCTATGCCCAGTACTGCTGATATGGTTTGTTACGCAATAAAGCCACGGATCTTACCTATTGGCATTTGATATGTTCCATAGTCATAAAATGATAAAGCTGTAAGACCCTGCAATAGAAAAGAGTAGGTATTTAGATGTACACTGTCTAGATCTCTTGACTAGAAATTACCTCATTAAGTCTCTTGACAATAAAACTAATGTATTTCCATAAACTCTTACTTTTGTTTCTATGGTGGAATCCGACGATTTACTTGGCTGTGGTTTACCACTCGTCGCCAGTTCCTTGCACAAACTTTGAGCCAAGTCGGGAGTAAGCCGATAGTTCCACAGAATACATTATATATAGGATGATAGTTCGACGAATTTGTCGTCAGTTAAATGAAAGGGATCATACATTTCCCTTGTAAGGCGTTGGCGATTTCTTTTTAAATTGTCATTCAAGTTATTGTCCGTTTCAAAAAATTCAAACTATACCTGTTCACTCACTTGCCATTATTATAAAGAAAATAACTCAAAAGCACTTGAACAATCACAAAGAGTCTACTAAACTATCAACAACAAGACAACAATTCACATAAAGTTAATCTCAGAGCAACTTTTTAAACATTGCTTACTTTGACAGTTGAGCGTTTCAGTAATCGCCGAGCGCTTATCAAATGGCACGTCATGGTACGATTTTAGGAGGAAAAAAAAAGGTGAACTGCATGAAAACGCTGGACGTATTGAGGGCTTAAACTGCCTTGCTTTTTAGAGGTCATGGTACGAATTAGCAATGCAGTTCAGTTTAAGGCCTTAAACTGAATAGATTTAAGAGGTCATAGTAGGCCTCCAGAAAGCAGTAACCGACCTCGGTGAATGGGCTCTCAAATGGAGAATAGAGATGAATACCCCGAGAAAAGCGCAGTCGTGCTTTTCTCAAGGTGTAAGACTTGAGCTGACCGCGCATCCTCTTCGCTACCCGAAATCACCCTCTTTGACCGCCCTATCCCCTTGGGGAATAAAGTGAAGTATTTAGGTGTGACATTAGTCTCCCGACTAAACTTCAAATCCCACATTAAAGCGGTCCGCGACAAAGCAGCCATCTACATAGGTAGGCTTCATCCGCTCATGAGAAGTAAAAGCAAACTCCCATTGCGCTGCAAAATAACTCTATTTAAAACTTGCATTCGCCTGGTCTTCACGTATGCAAGTCCAGTCTTTGCACACTGCTCCCACTCCCTTAAACCCCTTCAGGTTTTACAAAACCACTTCATGCGAAAAGCCGTAAGTGCCCCGTGGTACATGCGCAACGTAGACCTCCATAGTGACTTTAGACTCCCCACAGTAAAGCAATATATGAAAGAAGCGTCCGAACGCTTCTTCATTAATGCATCTAGCCTCCCAAACCCGCTTATCGTACAAGCATCCCTTTATAAACCGACCCCAGATATAAATAAGAAACACCATTACAAAAGGCGCCCCAAAGACGTCCTCCTAGAACCGGAGGACGATATCACGAAAGCTCTTAAAGTCCGCCGCCCCTCAGGCACGTCAACTTGACGAAGGCTGTGTTCCCGAAGCATTACAGCGTCACAGATACCAAATTTGGACTGAAAGAGATCGCCGTCTTGATTCGACGGACATACAGTCTCACCCTCCCCCTTTAAGCCTCCCGGACTGAGGTTAGAGCCCCCCTAAATGACCCAAATCTATATTTGGGTCATTTAACTACTCTATAGTAGTTGATGATTAGGATAGGTTTGAAAATTATATAACCACCTCATAGTAGCGGGGGCTATAATAGCCTTATAAGGTGTTTAATATTTATGCTTCGGAACGCACTCGGTTTTTGTTGCGCGGGTCGACCGCGAGTGATCGGGACATCACTAGCTGTCACTTGCATGAAAAAAATCGGTTCGGCAGCAAGTACCGTACAAGCAACTTCTCTTGAGAAGAATTCTTTTTTTTAATGTTTCGATACCTAGAAAATCATTTGAGAATTATTTTCAGAGCGATGTCTAAGTGTGTGTGTATGTGTATATATACATGTATATATACGTTTTCAACTATATTAATCGATAACTTGTAGTTTAATATCAGGAAAATGCATGGAGATGCACCCTGTAATCGTGTATTCGTAAGGTATGAATTGAAAAGAGTAATAAACACAAAATTTATTCATTCATTTATTTATTCATTTATCATGGTTTTACTTTCCTATAATTACAATTAATCAACTAATAATAAAAAACAATTCATAAACAATAATCAGGTCCATTTTTATCATTACTTTTATGGCAATACTTAAGTCATCGAACAATAAAATATTTTTATTATTATTAATTTATCATTGATTTACACTCGAGGCTGCTATATCGTAAAACCATGATAAATGAATAAATAAATGAATGAATAAATTTTGTGTTTATTACTCTTTTCAATTCATACCTTACGAATACACGATTACAGGGTGCATCTCCATGCATTTTCCTGATATTAAACTACAAGTTATCGATTAATATAGTTGAAAACGTATATATACATGTATATATACACATACACACACACTTAGACATCGCTCTGAAAATAATAACAAATGATTTTCCAGGTCTTGAAACGCAAAGAAAAAACAAAATTATTCAGTTAATTTTCAGTTTGATTAATAATATTCGCTGATATTAATAATGAAAATATCATTATTGCCGATCTCTGCTGCAAATGATTCTTAAGGTCTTAAAACATAAAGAAATTACGAAAGTAACTATTCCCATTTCCTAACTGATCATAACAACTTTCAATTGAAGTTAAAAATTAAAAAAAAAAACAATTTTTTAACATTACACAATAATTAATAAATTTTATCGAATTTAAAGAATTTTCACGAAAAAGATGACGTCATAGTGGGTCCGCCATTTTGAATTTTAAAAAACTGATGAAAGATTCGAAACCAGCACCCTCAAAAACCCACATCTACCCCTCAATACTTGGAATTACATACAAAATTAACGTTGCGTGTTCAAAAAAGTCAGTTTTTTACAAATAAAAAACGAACCGCTGGACCGATTTTTTCTAGACTCCTTTCAGATCTAAGTCATGACGTGGCGTATCGATTGATATGGTCATCAAAGCGATTCGGTCCAGTAGTTATTGAGAAAACGAATTCCATAATTTTGATCACGTACATACGTACGTACACACACACACACACACACACACACACACAGACATCACTCTAAAAATGATTGCAAATGATTCTCCAGGTCTTAAAACGTAAAGAAAACACAAAATTACCTATTTCAATTTTCAGACCTATTATAATAACTTCTCAAGAGAAGTTAAAAACAAACTAGCTAATGTCACTTTGCACGTGGGAAAATTGTCGGCGGCAGGCATCGGAGTTTGGCCGAATGTTATTTATAATAATCTCGTTAATAATCGTCAAGAAATAAGTAGATTTCACGTCATCGTAGTGAGTGCTTCGTGCTGTGAAAGGTTGAAGTGGTTCGGTCACAAATTCGTCGCGTTCGGATAGCGACCCTTGTAGTCGGCATCATCACGACGGCACCAGCAGCGGGCTACGACGCGAGTAAGATTCGACTCCCAACACCCCCCACCCTTGTGTTCCTCATCCCGTACTCCTGCCTCGAATTGAGCTTTCGAATGCCGGTCCACGGCGTCAAGGTCAGTACTACTTTGTGACATTCCACTGAAAAACAACCCTACCAAGATTCCACCCCTTTCGGTTGAGGCGTGGATTAAACATAAGGCATATAAATGGCATGATATGCGTGAGATTGAGCCATACCTCATCAAGCTGGCTCAGTGTGGGTGAATGTGCGAAGATAATAAAACAAATAAAATAATTATACTACAATATATTATTATATTATTATTTTATTCTAAATATATTATTCTATTCTAAATAAATAATATATTATTATTTATTTAGAATAGAAATATAACGAAAATAAGCACATTAAAATAGTAGTTTATGTGACTACTACATAATGGAGGGCAATAATACTCGAGAGAGTTTCATAATAATATCACTCAAGTGTTTTAATGCCTAATTATGCAGAGTTACATACACTAGTTTATCTACACACATATCATGAACTCTCTTTGATGTGTTCAGGAACCGCATGTTCGACCTCCATTGTGGCATTGATCATTGCTCTGCAGTTTTTTAGCTTGTTCGGTAGTACCAATTTCACAGACAAACTAGGGGCGGCACGCAGGCGGGCGTCGGCGTTCGAAATTTGAATGTCTTAATTTGGTAGATTATGGTCGAATGTACAAATATTCAGATAAGAAATGAGTTTTTACCAAATAGTTTTACAATATGCTGGTCTTAACGTGCGGTTTTTAGACGCAGTAAAGAAGGTTTATGATACGAGTGTAGATAATAGTAGTTTATGTGACTGCTGCATAATGGAGGGCATTATCACTCGAGAGTTTTAATGCCTAATTATGTACAGTTACATACACTAGTTTATCTACAAACATATCATAAGCTCTCTTTGATGTGTTCAGGAACCGCATGTTTGACCGGCATTGTGGTTCTGCAATTGTTTAGCTTGTTCTTTAGTACCAACTTCACGCAGACGGGCGTCGGCGTTCGAAATTTGAATGTCAGTACCAACTTCACAGACAAACTAGGGACGGCACGCGGGTGGGCGTCGGCGTTCGAAATTTGAATGTCATTATATGTAGAAAAACTACACATAATGACCATTATGTGTAGTTTTCCAGATACGAAACGAGTTTTTACCAAGTAGTTTAACATAATGCTGATCGTAACGTGCGGTTTTTGAACGCAGTAAAGAGGGTTTATGATACGTGTGTAGATAAAGACATTAATGCATTAGGTATTCAAAGTGTAGCTGGTTGAATAAAGCTGGGCTATATAAATAATAGGCACTGGTTCATAACATGGTACAGAAGACTTTACTCTCAGGAAAGCAGAAACGAACAGAACATAACGAGAATCAGCCTACGACATGACAGAAATACTACTGACAGATTCTGAAACAAAATACAAAATTAATACAAAAAAAGGTATAAAAAAGAAGAAAAGGTTTCCAAATAGGTGCGTCGTGCACATTCCTCCCCTTTTCTATTAGAAGGGCAGCTTCACCAGCTTACGGAGGGACCGCCGCATGACGCCCATCAGGGTGCGAACATCAGCCACCCGGATTACTCCATCGGGCCCTGGAAAAACTGCTGTGACTCGTCCCCGTGGCCAGGTGCCTCTGGGAGAGTTTGGATCTGCGATCAACACCACGTCGCCAATGGCCACCTCAGGAGCTACTCTTACAGGTATTCTTTGACCCATCGCTGCCAAAAATGGTCTGCCAGTCGAACGGCCTTGCGCCAGCTGCTTCTTGAGGCAAAATCCGAGTCTGATAACGTGGCTGGTATTGGGCGGCCTGAAGATGCAGCCAGAAGAAAGTGCGTGGGAGTGAGCGCTTCTTCGCTGTTGTGATCGACGGCGACATGGGTGAGTGGGCGCGAGTTGACAAGTGCCTCAGCCTCTGCCAAAAGCGTGCGAAGCACCTCGTCCGTTGGGGCACGTTCTGTGAGTGTCACCTTGAGAGCCACTTTTACGCTCTTCACCAGTCGTTCCCAAGATCCGCCCATAAAAGGAGCGGCTGGTGGTATAAAACGCCAGTTAATCTTCTCTGAAGCAGCGTACTGCGCTGTGGCTTCGGCGTAGAGGCGACGGAGCTCTCGGTTGGCGCCTACAAAAGCGGTCCCGTTGTCTGACCAGAGCTCTGCTGGCGTGCCTCGCCGGGCTATAAAACGACGGAGGCTCATCATCGCGGAGTCCGTGGACAAACTGTCAACCACTTCCAGATGGACGGCACGGACGACGAGGCAAGTGTAGAGAGCGACATATCTTTTCTCTCGTCTTCGGCCGATAGAGACTTGAACTGGTCCATAGTAATCAAGCCCCGTGAACGTAAACGGCCGCTTGTGATGTCCCAAACGTGCCTCGGGTAAGTCTCCTGTAGGTGGCTGGAAATTCACGGCTCGGCGAATGCGGCAAAACTGGCAGTGAAAGGCGACTGCGCGGACGGTACTTCTCAGGCTTAATAAGTGGTAATCTTGCCGGAGCTCATTGACCACCGTCTCTGTATTGGCGTGGGCGGCCCTCCTATGATGGTGCTCCACAAGCAAACGCACTGCTGGGTGTCTTCCGTCCAGTACAATCGGACTTTTAGTTTCGTGACGTATGTGTGACGCTGCCTTAATGCGGCCGGACAATCGCATCAGTCTATCTTCCCCGATGAGAACCCCCAGTTTGGACAGGCGACTGGAGCGTGGCAAGAGCTGAGCAGGACGACAATTGAGGTGCGTCATCTCGCTGAGAAATGAGCCCCACTGGGACTTGAGCAAGATGTGCGTCTCTGCTAGACGAATGTCAGTGGCGGCCAAAACTCTAGCTAAGCCATGTGAGGAACTCGGAGCAGTGAACTGTTGCCATTGACTCGTAGGCTGAAACATAAAAGTACAAAGCCCTCCCTCTAATCGAACTAAATTATCTACACATAAGCCCCTTCGAGTTAGACTACGCATTCGCAGTAATGTGAGATACTTATGCGCTGTAGCAGTTGCACGCACCAGTCTGAGCCAAGAGCTGAAACGCTCAGGATCGGCTGAAACTGGCTCATGCTTGGCAACGTCACTAATGAGGTGAACTAAGTCGGGACGCACTGTTTGTTTGCACTCTTCTAAACCTGTATACTCAGGTGCACAGGGCTCAGTGGGCCACTCCGAAGAGAGCAAAAATGCAGGCCCTGATATCCAGCGTGACTCAGGAGACAACGTGACGCGCTTGATGCGAGTTGCATCGTCCGCAACGTTTAAATGACTTGGCACCCAGCGCCATTCCTTCACGTCAGTTATCTCTATAATCTCGCCTACACTATGTGACACGAACGACTTGAACAGACGCGCCTCGCTTCGGAGCCAACCCAAAACTGTCATAGAATCGCACCAGAATATGCGTTTGACAGGTTTGAGTCTGTGAGCTTCACAAATACTGGAGGCGAGGCGAGCTGCAACCAAAGCTCCTTGAAGTTCCAAACGATTTATGGAAATTGGTTTTAGAGGAGCTACGCGAACTTTACTACATATAAGCGCAAGCTTTACGTCACCGTTTTCCTTAATAAAACGCCAATATGCGACCGCAGAAAAGGCAGACTCCCTTGCGTCACAGAAAACGTGAAGCTCGCACTTATCTACTTTCAACTCGCCAGGATAGTAGCAGCGTGGGATCTGCAATCGGGAAGCGGCAAATAAATCTTCAAACCAATGTCTCCAAGCCGCACTGTCATTCTGCGAGAGCTCCTCATCCCAGTCAAGACCCTTACGCCATGCATTCTGGAACATAATACGGCCTGTCACTACTACTGGCGCTAGAATTCCGAGTGGGTCGAAAACCCGCATGACGTGAGCCAGCACTTCGCGCTTGGTAAACTTATTTGGCAACGCACAATTGTTGCTTATTCCCGTGTTAAAACCAATTGTATCGGCGACGGGTTGCCAAATAAGGCCAAGAGTGCGCACGGGCGTGGCGAGGCGGCCAAGGTCAACATCTACATCGTGACTAGCTACAGGGACCTCAACCAAGCTCTCTTTTGGCAAAAGTAAGAGAGCAGAGGGTTCGTTTGAGGCCCACGCCCGCATTTCGAAACCAGCATGTCGATGGATATGGTGAATCTCTGCGGAAAGTTTAGCAGCTTCATCGATCGAGTCTAGGCTCACTATACAGTCATCCATATAGTGATCGACTATGATGGCTCGAGCCGCGGCTGGATAGCGCTCTTGCCACTCCACTGCATTCTTATTTTTAATGTAAATGGCAGTGAAAGGACTAGATGCGGCACCGAAAATCATTGGTGACATGCGGTATGTCTTAATTGGCTCTGTAGGGTTGTCACGCCAGAGAAATCTTTACGCATCACGATCCTCCACGCGAATTTTCACTTGAGGAAACATCTCGCGTATGTCTCCCATCAGGGCAACTTTGCCTTCCCTAAAACGCAAAAGGTATCCAAGCAGGGGCTGCAAAAGGTCAGGACCGGTTAGCAGGAGCGAATTCAGGGAAACTCCTTGAATTTTCGCAGCAGCATCATGGACTAATCTTAATTTATTCGGCTTATTCGGATTGGTTACACCGAAATGTGGCAGAACCCAAACAGGCGACTTGGCGGTATGCACTTCCGTGCATAATTCGGCATAACCCTTCCGAATCATGTCGTGTATGTTTTGACGGTATCGCTCTGCATAGTTAGAGTCCCTGCACATCTTTTTTTCTAGACTAAGAATCCTAGACAAGGCAAGCTTAGAACTGTCAGGCACAAATAGATTGTCAGTTTTCCAAAGAAGCCCGACTTCATAACGATCAGTAATTATAAGTGTATTTATCATCATCAAGCACTTTTGTAACACTCAGTAAAACATTGTTAGTTAAATTTGACACTACAGAAACCAGCGGGCTTTATTAGACTGCAGTAGGGAAGGCCCAGCCGAGTCTTGTATGACCCGAGCAACAATTTTGTTGGGCTTTCCTAAACGAAATGGGCCTTCAAACACAAATTGATCATTTTCGAAATAAATAGAAATGAAATCGCACATGTCTATGTAAATATACAAAATAATAATGGTCAAATAAACCCTCTAAACAAAAATCTATTTACAAATCGCAGTATAGTAAGTAAAATCTAACGTTTTATGGGCGCACAATTTAGGGTAATCAGGGGCCGCGCCCGACATCGGCGAACAACCGGGCGTCATTGTCAAGATGGCGGCCCCACGCTGCCCGCTGTTGCGTTTCTGCGTTCCTATTGGTCTATTCCACACGTACTTTGAAGCTCGCGCAAATCAACTGTATAGAAGTCGGTTTTCTGGGCCTGGGCCTTTCTTACTGGTGGGCCATTAAAGGACCAATCAGCATGTTGTCTATGAGCCATATCCATACGTTAATAGAAAACCTCACTTGGAATAAGGAGGATTTTTTCAACTTTGAATTTTGGCCTTTACGGCACCTCTTGTGCTGGTTTCGGCAGTTTGTGATGCCATCTTTATTGAATGTTGCCTCGTCCATCCATAAAAAATTCTTGAAAAATTCGAGGTCGGCAGAGATCCTCCTTTGGACCCATGCCGACATGACGCATCTCGGCACGTTTTCCACATCTTCGTGGAGATGTTGCACCCGTTGATAGTGGTACGGGTGAAAACCTCCTTCCACAAAATTCGCCAGACAGTTCTCTGAGAGACGCCATGTTGTGCAACCAGACGTCTTGTGCTAGTAAATTATATACTACATATTATATACTATATATACTCTTTGGTCTTGTGCTGATGCATGGATCCGCATATAAACTCTCCACGTCGATTATAACTCGTGGTTCTTGACGACCACGATTTAAGTCAAGTCCAGTCAAGGAAAGTCTTAGCTCAGCTATATACGCGGTTCTTGCACCTCTCGACCTTCCACGAGATATACCATAATAATAATGGATGTCGGCCATTTCAGCGGGAGATAATTCACAATTCTTTATTGCACAGAACATTACAACAATACAATTATACACGAAATTAAAAGGCAAAGGCGAGCTATCTCTCAACAGATATTTCTTCCAGCAAACCTATCTGGATAGGATACATATAAAATGAAAAGGGTAGTCTAGTGCAATTAAATACTTAGTACTTAAATAATTCAGTAAAACGGGACATATCCAAAAAAACTTGAACAGAAGAAAACTTAAAGAAACTATCAGGGCAACTGACTAAACTTTTCTCCATAGTTCGGAGAAAGAATTATTGACAAAACAAAAAAAAACCGAAAAAAATATGCATACTTGTCACCGGTACTTACTCGTAGCAAAGAGGTTGGTTGTATTTGGTCTACAACCTCAAATTAAAAAACGTTTACTATTGTAAAAATTGAGTTTGGCTCAGCCTATGCCTTTAACTAAACTGAAGCATTTTTCTGTTTTTGTTGTAATAACGTAACTGACAGACCAGGGAAGTGTGGACAAAACAGAGAGAGGCCTTTGCCCAGCAGTGGGACACCTTAATGGTTAAATAAAAAAATAAAAAAATACATTTACATTTTTAAGAGAGGTAACAGAATTTACATCTACGTACAAAAATCAGCATCAACTAAGAAGCCAATAACAACCTCCCACAGTTATTTCTTTAAATAGAGCATTATTAAATAATTATCATGACATAACCTAGAGCCCAATTCACAATTAACATTGTACACACCACTGCTAACACTCATCTTTACTTTAAGAAGCTACACAACTTCTTATTATAAGATGTTGAGATGTACAGCACTAGCTGCGTGTCTCCACACTAGTAATGTTGACTGGTTGCTATGGTTACATTCTCTTGTTATGTAGATTGTTTCGTGGTAGTGTTTCTATGAATATAATATGGCTTGCTTCAATACGTGATATTGGCGGAATTACTGTAGGGATCCACAGTAGAAGCCATCAAACCTAAAAATTGATTGATTGATTGAATATGGCTTGTGATAAATAACAGAGTTTGCTTATTCTTCTACATAAAACCTCAACATGGTAGCAGATCGCGTGCAGTAAGTAAATAAAAATATATTGGGTTGCGATCCACGAAAAATTATATCGGCGAAATTTATAAGAAAGAAAGATGACAGCTGGCGGGGTCTCTCTTGCCGATTTTGACTGAAAATTCAAATTTCAGTCATTGGAAATTTAGACTGAAATTACTGCTGGAAGAAAAGCAATTAAGCAATGTATTGTTAAAAGAGATACCGACAGATAAAGATGCTCTAGTATTATTTTTGAAAGATGACTCACGAGCTAAATCAATTTTGGTACAATGTCTGAGCGACAAATATATTGACATTGTAAAAAATGCGAATACGACCAAAGGAATGTTAACGTCATTAGAGGCAATATTTGAACGGAAAACAGTCTGTAACTAATTTTATTTAAAACGGAAGCTCATAACAATGCGGTATGACAATGAAAGCAATTTACAACAATATTTCCTAAGATTTGAAGGAATTCTTAGTGAATTAGCGGCAATCAACGTAAACGTCGATGTAGAAGACCAAATTTGCTATCTGCTGTCTTCTCTTCCAAAGATATACGATCAAGTAATTACATCAATAGAGACTATTGCTTCCGAGAAACAGCTAAACATAGAATTTGTTAAAGCAAGACTACTGGATATGGAGACAAAGTTAAAAATGGACGGAAATAGTAAAAGTTATGAGAATAACGCCTTCCTCACGTGCCACTCCTGCGGGAAACGTGGACACAAGTCGTTCGAATGCAGAGGATCAGGACGACCGAGTAGAGGACGGTCATTGACACGAGGACGGAGCTACCAAAGGGCGCGTGGACGCTCATTTAGAGGAAATTCAGGTGCACGACATACAACGTATCAACATGCTTCAGCAGCAAGCACAGAAGACGAAGAAATAGGTTTCATTGCTAGTGATATTATTGCTAATGTGGGTGAGTGTGGTAGCATAGAACTAATTGTAGACTCGGGATGTACGGAGCATATAATAAATGAAAAATTTGAAAATTATATGACGGATATTACGTACTTAGATAAAAATGTAAAAAAAATCGTAGCTAACGGCCAATGTATTACAACTAATAAAAGAGGTAAACTTAAAATAAAATATCAAAATACTAAGATCAATATTGATGCTCTAATTGTGAAAGATGTTTCATACAATTTGTTATCAGTGAAAAAGATTGTCGAGGCAGGTTTTAAGGTAAACTTTAATAAAAACAATGTTAAAATATTTAATAAAAAGACATAATTATGCGGCAACGTGCATGGAAAGTTGTATAAGTTACAAGCAGAATTATGTAAGTACGAAGTCTGTAATGTTACTGATGCAGCAGATCTATGGCATAAACGTTTAGGTCATTTGAATAGGAAAAGCCTACATATATTAAACTTACCTGCATCTGATAGAATTTGCAGTCCTTGTATGGAGGGTAAAGCCACCAGAAGCCCATTCACGCCTGTCCCAAAGCCTAGAACGAGTATGATAGCCGAGATGCTTCACACAGACATAGCTGGACCTATCAGACAACCAGGACCTAATGGTGAGAAATATTTTATGACAATTATTGACGATTTCTCTCATTTTTGCGTAGTATATCCCCTGAAGAGCAAATCTGAAGCAACAGAACGACTGATGAACTATGTATTAAGAATTGAAAACGAAACGGGGAATAAAGTAAAAAAAAATAGATGCGATAATGGTGGAGAGTACACTGCCAATAGTTTGAAACTTCTATGCAGAAATATAGGGATTACTTTAGAATATACATTACCGTACACGCCACAACTTAATGGCATATCAGAACGGATGAACCGCACATTATGCGACAAAACGAGGACTCTATTAGCGGAAACCGATTTGCCAAAACATCTATGGTGCGAAGCGATACAATGTGCAGTTTACCAATTGAACAGATCGCCATCATGGGCCATATGCTTCAAGACACCCAGCGAAATATTTTTTGGTAAAAACGACCTATCGAGATTGAGAGTATTTGATTCCAAAGCTTGGGCTACTATAGTGCCCAAACCGGACAAGTTAGCCAAGAGAGCAAAACAAACAAGAATGGTAGGTTATGGAACTGTTGGTTACAGATTATGGGATTCAGAAGAAGATAAGATAAATATTTCCAGAGATAAAAGCGACATTAAGTTCAAAAATAACGAAGAAATGAAACAAGTAAGGTATATGCAAGACAAAGAAGAAGAAATCAATACACAAAAGAAAGATATAGTAGCAGATGAAGATGAATTTAAAGATGCAGAAATGAACAATGACCAAACTGAAGAAGAACCAACCAGACCCAAAAGAACAATAAAACCTCCTGCTTATCTTAAAGATTACGCGACAAATGTAGAAAACATAAATGAAACTAACATTGTTATATGCCTTAGTGCAAATGCACCAGAAACTTTCGAAGAAGCTGTTAAAGAACCAGAATGGAAAAACGCAATTAATAAAGAATTATATGCACTCCAAAGATTACAAACTTGGGAAGAACAAGAAATACCCGATGGAAGAAAGCTCATAGATACAAAATGGATATTTAAGCATAAAGAAGATGGAACAAAAAAGGCAAGACTGGTAGCTAGAGGCTTCCAACAAAAGAAAGAAGATATTTTCGACAGCATTTTTGAAGTCTGATGTATTTATCAAAATACCTCAAGGACTAGAAATAAAAAATAATAATACAGCATTAAAACTAAAGAGAGCATTGTATGGATTGGTTGAATCACCAAAGTGTTGGAATGAAACACTTGACGAATTTGCGAAAGCTAATGGATTCCAAAGATCAGAATATGATTACTGTTTGTATTACAAAGAAGATTGCTGGATGCTGATTTATGTAGACGATATCCTGATCACTGGAAACGGGGAAGATACTATTGAGGCACTTAAGGAGGAGTTTAACGCAAAATGTATGGGCGAAATGAAGTACTTTCTTGGAATGGAAGTTAAAAGAAATAAAGATACCTTAGAACTTAAACAAACTAAAATGATTGAAAAGATATTGACTAAATTCAAAATGGATGAATGTAACGGAATTAAAACTCCCATGGAAAGAAATTACAATATAGAAATAAAGGACGATACAAAAGTTTTAGATGTACCATATCGAGAACTAATAGGAAGTCTAATTTATCGTACT
Source organism: Argyresthia goedartella (assembly GCA_949825045.1). Lineage (NCBI taxonomy): Eukaryota > Metazoa > Arthropoda > Insecta > Lepidoptera > Argyresthiidae > Argyresthia > Argyresthia goedartella. The sequence continues at coordinate 22,806,175 of OX463812.1, read as the reverse complement.
GTTACAACAAGACCGGATTTAACATTTGCAGTATCATATCTGAGCAGATTTTTTGATAAACCGAACGAAGAATTATGGAAAGCCGGAAAAAGAGTAGTACGTTATTTGAAAGAAACGAAGGAAAAAGGATTGTTATTTAAAAAGACAAATGACAATAATTTATACGGATTTTCTGATGCCGATTGGGCTGGAGATAGAAGCGACAGAAAAAGTGTTAGCGGTGGTATTATCCTACAAGGGCAAAACCCCATTGCTTGGTTTTCAAAGAAGCAACAATGTGTAGCTTTATCGTCTGCCGAAAGCGAGTACATAGCTGCCGCATCATTAGCACAGGAAATCGTTAATTTAAAAGGCATATGTAAACACTTAAATTGTGATGTAAATGCCGTGTTACTTGTTGACAACAAAAGTGCGATATCAATGGCCAAGAATTACGAGAATTCAAAGCGTACAAACACATTGATATACGGGTTCACTATTTAAAAGACTTGGTTGTCAATAAGGTGATCAGTATAGAACATATTTGTACCAATGAAAATTTAGCGGATGTTATGACTAAAAGTTTGAGTTTTATAAATGCATTGATAAGTTCTTATGCTAATTCTTAGTTGGTTAGTTTACTGTTTGTTTAGTTAAGTTAGATACAGTTGTGTATTAAATAATAACTGTAAAGCATGTCATCATTTGAGTGTTGAGATGTACAGCACTAGCTGCGTGTCTCCACACTAGTAATGTTGACTGGTTGCTATGGTTACATTCTCTTGTTAAGTAGATTGTGTCGTGGTAATGTTTCTATGAATATAATATGGCTTGTGATAAATAACAGAGTTTGCTTATTCTTCTACATAAAACCTCAACATAAGAACCCTTATTGAGATTGAATAGGCAACAAATATAATGATCACCAAAATATTTTTTTCCTACCCAAAATGCTTAGATAATGGGTAAAGGGGGTGAGCGAAGCGAAGCCCCCTTTATCCTTCGTGTTAGGTTGAACATGTAAGAACAACAAAAAATACTTAAAACATAAACTTAATTAAGTACACAAAACATAAAAAGAAGTTTGGTGATCATTTATCCAAACACAATTTGGTGGACATTTATCCATTCTGGCAGTCATTTCGAATTTATTGGTAGTAAAATAGGTGCGTTTTTGGTAATCGTTTAAACATAAGCCGATTAAATATATCAATGTCATCATCACCATTACTACCACCACCACCACAGAGTCCAACATTACATCAAAAGTACCAACATTCTCATTCTCAGACCTGAGAGTTACCTGCGGATGGGCTAAGGAAGTTAAAGTAACCGGAGCAAATTTCGCTGATTGTTTGGCCATTGTCAGATGTTACACCTTGGTAAGACATATTGGAGGGGAATGCACTCCCCTGTTGCTTTGATTTGATGTAGGAATATTTTTTTAACGTTATAACGCCATACATTTTTGTACAACAAAAGACTTGGCTTAAAGGTCTCGTTACCAAGCCATAAACTCTTTAAACATTTTTTTTTCATCCTTACGAATCAGTCAATTTCACTACCTTCCCAGAACGTTATCTGGACTTTATGAAGATTCACACTGTATATCTAATTCTTCAAAGGTCACATAGTCATATTAAATTTTAATTAAACGTATATTATTTGTATGCCATTGTTTCATTTTCTGGCTCTCGAAGTGAAAAGCAGGGTGTTAAACTCGGTCATGAACCCCATTTAACCCTCGACTTAACTACGTCTCGGGTGCAATAGCGTGTTTTATGCCCTTGTTGTACTATCTACTATATCCGAGCCGTTCGAAACCGCTGTTTGGTAAGCTGTCGGGTAACACTCGGGTCGTTTCCGTACGCCCCTGGGCAAAATTCGTCCATGCCCTCGGGTAATTTTCGCATCACTCGGAGTAATTTTTATCCGATCTGGGAGCACATCCTTAGTTCGAGGCTGGCAACATTTTATGTTATTGTTTTTTTTGTTGTTTGACGTTTGTTTTGGTGAGGTTACGATGGAGTCGCAGAATTTTCGTTTAATTTTATAGAACTGAATTATAGTGAAGACTTTGTAAATACAGTTTAAAATCACTCATTTAACTCGTAAGAACAGTTTTTTTTATCATTTTGCATTATAATATATTAGAACCTCGGAAGAAAATCCTTGAAATAAGCATTGTTTCTTTGTTAGGTAGGAATATTTTTCTACTGGCCATCGATCGATTACGAAAGAGAACTTTTCGTTTAAAATGTTTTCTGAATTATCTAAATCAGATAACGAAGCTAGATCTTGATAATAATATTGTTTGTGTCAGTTATGTACTGCAAAAATACTTACAAAGTAGATTTCAAGTGTCCTAACGTGTTTTCAAAATAAGTGTTTACGTTTGGTATTTTAGTCACACTCGCATTTGCTTAAAAAAGTAATAAAGTTTCTAAGTCAAGTTTCATAAGTACATTAAAATAAATGGAGTGACTGGAATAATAAACTACTCAGTGTCTTCGCCGATGTATTGTTGCTCCTTTCTGTAAGTATTCACTAAGTAATAGCTTTTATATTTTATTTTTTGTGAGTTCCAAGTATGAATTTTAGTCAGTCTCGATAAAGTTGTGTCTAAAAGCAAAAAAATAAAAACAAGTTTTTTTTCCTTGGCGCCCTCTTAACTACACTCCAACCTGAATTTTAAAAGTCTGACCACGCTCGCTAGTTCAGAAAAATAATTTAATAATGTCCCCTTTTTATGGCAAAACCTTACAACAATTGAAACACAGGCCTGACCTATTTCAAACCATGTGTGGAACAAAATATCTACCTGACACAATATACCTAGTATGATGTGGGTGTGATTAGATATAAATAGGTAGTTGTTGGGACACCTCACATATTACACATTGTAGCAGGTTGATGCACTCTGCACAAGTGTGATCTAACATTAAACTGCTAGATTAGATAGAAACCATGGGGCCAAAAACTGTCAGAGAAAAGTTAATAACATCAACACAAGTCTCCTAACTCTATGAATAATAGGTATGGTAATTTCTGTAAAAGTGACCACATTTACACAAAGTTTGTGTGTACTACTAAACTAAACAATAAAAATTCTTGTATCCTCAGAGTGCTTTTCCCTTATAAGTATTTACTTCATGGTCCAATTTGTTATGATGTAAATTAGTATTTAATTTCAATCACCAATGGTCAATCTATTTGTGATCTAAAATTCCTTTTATTTATTTCAATAGTCAAAATGTTTAGTCCTGTTGTGTTTTATTACCAGTGGGAATATCTTGGAGCGCAATGAAAGCAAAAGTATGGACAAGACTTTCGCAATACTCAATTTACACTTAATGAAATATCAGATCTTTACTATATTAATACATCATTATTTATTACTGTTTAAATGATCTTATTTATAAAAGAAACACAGTTGTAGGTATTGTATTTTTACTAGCCTAAGAAGGTAAAAATATAATATCAGAACATCAGAAAATATTTTGTACATTCTCATTAAATTTCAAAAACATTATCAATCAATTTGGTATGTAATACTTATTTATTTGTTTTTGAATATTTTTATTTAAAAACAAAGAAAGTTACCTAGTTCAGTTCACTGCGAAATGGCTTCTATCTTCTATCTTCTACAAGGGGGTTGTATGATCAAGTGCTTAGTAGACGGCACTTTCCACACAGTTGTATAAAGTTCTAGTAGTGAGTTGTTACGAATGAAGTAGTAAAGTAGTGGTAGTAATGAAACACGTCATTTTGTCTTCACTGTAAGTGGTCAACAAAATTTATTACGGTAGAAATATGCGGGCTGAGTAAACTGCCACGTTAACAAAACATTATATGCACGGTGTAACCGTACAGGGGTTGTAGTGCCTGCACCTGGCCTACTTGAGCGGGGCCTTTGTGCATGTCCCCTTCGCCTGCACATCTACTTCAGCCATCCCACCTCCTGCACCAGCTGGAGAAGGAGGCCTGGGTGTTCTAGGAGCTCGTGGGTGTTTGTTGTGTCTCCTAGGATAGATATCCTGGTTTCTGTTGTGGATGGACATGCCAATAGCATATGCTCTACTGTTTCATCCACTTCCATGCACCCCCTGCACAGAGGGCTGTCCGTTGCACCTGTAATTGTCAAGTGTTTCTTTAGTGTACAATGGCCTGTAATAAGGCTTGTAAGTATTTTTATTTTACTGCGTGGCACTCATGAAGTAATTCGTAAATTTATGGTTATACTTGTCTATAAAAAGTTTTGTGTTTTTGCAGTCTTCTCTGCTAGACCATAATAGGTTTTGTTGCTGTACTGTGGCTTCTCTGAGCTTTTTTCGTAGAGCTTCCGCTGATAATGCGAGAATGGTGGAGGGCCGAATGCTGGCCTTTCTGCCCGTAATTTTGCTAGCTTGTCTGCCTCCCAGTTGCCTTGGTCACCCTGGTGACCTTTTACCCACTGGACTGTGACCTTGTTTTTCTCACCTAGCCTGTTGAGTGCCTTGTGGCATGGTGTGTGCGAAATGGCTTATTCATTTAGATTTAAATTAGCATGGGAAATATGTAGTAATGGTACCTATGTGTTTTCTAAAATGAAGTATCTTTACATTAACGTCAGAAGAATAGATAGCTAAGTTATTCATTAAAGTGAAGTCCAAGTGCAGCAGAAACTTATAGTCTCTTCTAATATATTTTCTCCAGAGGTATTGAAATAAATGATCATTTTATTTTCAATATTTCTCTCTTTTAATGTGTTTCTCTTTACATGTAAAATCCATTTATAGCTCGAGAATTAGTGCTCCACATCAGTGGAGGTAAGTGGAGCGAATTAAAATTTAATTATATCTGGATAATTAATTTAAATACCCCTATTTTTCGGCAAAAGAGCGCTTCGCGCCGCGCCGCCCCGCCGCGCATCACGCTTTACGTAATCAATTAATTGGCTCGTTTGGCGCCGACTCAAAATTACTTAGGTACACTAACATTAGTTTAAGAACTTAGTTATTAAGGTTAATTAAAAACTCATAATAATTACAAAAATATATACTTAGGTATACTTACATCAGATTAAGAACTTAGTTAAGGTTAAATAAAAAGATTTATTATTTTTTGCTTTTCGTAGCCTCGTCACCCAGCGTCTTAAGGGGGTCGCAAAAGAGAAGTCCAAGGAGGCATTACCATTAAAAATAATCGACGCATTTATACCGTTCGCGAATGCAGAGTGTAGTGGTGTGAAATGTGGATGAATCAAAACAAATGGGAGAAATGAGGCTCAGTGGGCAAAGCAATTTATTTATTTCACATTTTATTTTCTGAAAATGAATGTATGACTTCCTCGAAAAGCAAACTACGATTAAGACTATGATTAAAAGTTTTTATTTGTGAAAATAGTTTAAATATTTAATTAAGTTCCGGAAATTGACTGCTGCTAAAAAGTCATGTCCATACTCTTGCTTTCGTTGCGCTCCTAGGTATTCCGACCACTGTTTATTCTTTAAAACACAATACACATTAGAGTTTAGTTCAGGACATTTGATTTGTCAGCCTGTTATCTTCACTTAGATCTTTTTGTCAATACCAAACCAAAGTGAGTCGTAAAATAAACCTTGTCTATGAGTAGTAGCCATTCCTGTACTCGAGTGCCATAGTGACTCATAAGTTGACTTATGTTTACACCATTCTATGCTATAAGCCTTTCTTAATAAGCAGTATAATTGTATGCTAAAAAATAACTCAAGTCACTCAGCTGTCAGGTCAAGATTTTGTTGTTATAACGTAATGTTTACGCAGAACAAGAGATCGCAAAGTAGATAACACACTGACGAATTAAATATCCTAAACTATTGCAATGTGTATGAATAAAATAGCTGTACAAGATTGCTTTCAAAACACTTCTATTAAAAAAAAAATAGATAAACACACTCCAATGACCTTTGCCACTGATGTTTTATGGCAGATAAATAATATGATTAAGTACCAACCTATAAAATAATACCTATTAATAATAAGGAGATAAATGAGGCCACTCTGTTCTTCATCAATGAGGAAATACTCTACAGATTATTTTTTAGTGATATGAACATGCAGCTATGATGACTTCATAGGAAAACACATTAAAATTACTTCTTAGAACCAAACCCTAATTGAAAAACTTAACTTTTAGACCATTATATAATGTTATAGATTATAACATTCTCAAGGGATGCATAGTGATATCTTGGACAGTCCCTCCGAGTCATCACATAGTCAATACTGATCATGAAACCTATTTATGGGCACCTAGTTTGTGATAAGCTCTGTACAGAAGTGTTTGTGTGATATTAGTTCACTTAAATTTTAGATTGCACCTTTGTGTTTAGGAAAATAACAATTATTGTAGTTATTTTTTATAGTATTTTTTTTTATAAAAATGAACATAAATGTAAACATGAACTTCGTTATATTAGTTTATTTTCTAAAAGTTCGTCTAATTAATAGGGGTTGGCAACAATTAACTTTCATAGCTATTCTAAGTACCTTCATGAGTTCAGATTATTATAATTATAAATACATGAATGAAACACATAATGTGCACACATTTCATGGTACTACTCCACTCCACATTCATTTGAATAGAATATATTATGTTCATAATCACTCAGACCTCATCTTGTACCCAACATCATCAGGAGTAAAAGATTGGGCATCATTTATTCATGGTTGCTTCTCCATTATTCTCCTCCCACACCATTTGTTGATGTAATCATTCAAAAAATCATGTGCTAACTTGAGGGAAAAAAAACTATTTACTATTTACTGCACATTTAATAGTAGTTTATGTGACTGATACATAATGGAGGGCATTAAATATCATTATTATTATTATTAAAACTCGAGAGTGGGTTTATGAAATGAGCCGAAGGCGAGTTTCATAATAATATCACTCGAGAGTTTTAATGCCTTATTATGTACAGTTACATACACTAGTTTATCTACACACATATCATAAGCTCTCTTTGATGTGTTCAGGAACCGCATGTTTGACCGGCATTGTGGCATTGAGTTGTTTAGCTTGTTCTGTAGTACCAACTTCACAGACAAAGTAGGGGCGGCACGCAGGTGGGCGTCGGCGTTCGAAATTTGAATGTCATATAATATGTAGAAAAATTACACATTACGGTCATAATGTTCAATATTCAGATAACAAATGAGTTTTTACAAAGTAGTTTAACATTATGCTGATCTTAATGTGCAGTTTTTGGACGCAGTAACGAGGGTTTTTGATACGTGTGTAGATAAAAATATTTACTTATATTTTACTTTTAAATTGTTTTTATCAATCCAGCTCGCGGCTCGGCGTTGGGATGGCGAGTATGAGCTCGACTCTAGTCGAGACGGTCTCCATCAACTACGAGGACTTTAACGAGAGCTTCCTCACGTGCGGCACATGTTTATGTTAGTACACTTCCTCATCTTTTATAGTTTCCTGGTACCTTGCACGCGCACGCCACTGTAAACTATCACGTACACTTTTCGAACCAGCTGTAGATTAGTCGGAGATCAAACTCGGGCTCCAAAGCGTCTAATACCAGTTTTGACGATTTGAAGTTAGTAATTTCAATCGTCTATGATAAACGATGCGTCAATATTTGTTTACATAACAAGACGAGGAATAAATAATCGGTCAAGTGCGGATCGGTCTAGCACACGAAGGGCTCCGTAAGTCCTTACCATCGTACAAGAAAACTTAACCACTATAAATAACAATAAAAGAGAGATTATGTCAAAAAGGGGATTTAAACCCAGAACCCTAAGATTGCGAAACCGATATTAAACCAATTGCGCCACCACAACCATGCGTGATAAGCCGCGAAATCTACGATCATATTTGAATCATGTTATTATGGTTTGTAATATCGCGGGCGATGTTAAAACACATCTCTTGTATGGGGACTCCTTTTATTTATAAAATATGGTGTAGTTCATTATTTGTTGCTGTAGCGGCAACAGAAATACACATTCTGTAAAAAAATAAACTCTCTACCTATTACGGTTCATGAGATACATCCCGCTGACGGACGGACAGACGGACGGCGGGGGGTTGGCAATAGTGTCCAGTTTAACACCCTTCGGGTACGGAACTCTAAATAGAGACTTTCCATTTCCATGTGCTAGCCACGCGCGCCAAATTTAGAATAAGAGGAATGATAAACACAAATGCGACCGTTTCTATTTCCAGGCACATACGACGGCGGGGAACACACGCCTAAGTTACTTCAGTGTTCTCACACAGTATGCCTACACTGCCTCACGCGAATAGCCGCCTCCCAGACTAGAGATACCGGGACTTTCCGCTGTCCGATATGTCGGGAGCTGATAACGATACCACGGGGCGGAGTGGCCGCCCTTCCCCCCTCGTTTCTTGTGAACCAGCTGCTAGACCTAATGGCGAGACAGCGGCGAGAAGTCATCCCCCAATGTAGCTCACATCCTGGCAGAGAACTACTCTTCTGCGAAACCTGCGACTGCGTATTCTGCAGACACTGCGCCGACGGTCCACACAGCGACACTCCCTGCGACCACACTGTTGTACCTTTCTCGATAGCTTTAAAAAGGATGTCAGAAATACTCCTATATCGGGCCAACGAATGTCTAAGCAAGTTGGGATCGGCAAGGGAGGCTGTTGCAGGAGAACTAAGGCGGTTGGAAGCGGCGGCATCGGCGGCTGACGAAGCGGTGGACCGACAGTTTGCTGAGCTAAGGGCGGCGTTGGACAGAAGGCATAGCGAGCTAAAGTCGGCAGCGCTTGCCGCCGCCACGCATAAAAGGAAACTGTTGGAGGAGCAGCTGAAGCTTATTGATGCGGAGAAGAGTAAAGTGAGTGTTACGTCCCTCGTACCAATCTACTGTACCTACGTTTCAGCTAGGTAGGTAGATTAACCTCCGTGGACTTTCTTTAGTATAAGTTTAAACAAGCTCGATTTTGCTATCAGCAAATCTCCGTAAACTTTTGTCTTTGGAACACACCCCAGCTAGTACCTACCCTTAGAGTTAAGTATATTTTGTCGCCATTTGGATAAATGGGGCACTTCATTAATAGCCCGGGCCGTTCACCTTTTGATTAAAATAAAGCATCGTTGGAATCAACCAGCCTTACCGAAAGTCAGACTTTTGATTTAGTGGAATGGAGAACCAGCCCAATTCGTTTTGTAAGATGGCGTTAACGCAACAGCTGATTCCTTACAGAGTTAACTTAGTCGAATTACGATAAGTTTGGTCACTTTCTGTCCGAATTCGAGTAGTAAAGTTTATGTACCACCTGGAGCCGAGCGAAGCCGAACTGAGCGAGGCGATTAATAATTTGCCTAGGCACGTTTAGACAATTCGTTATACGTTTCGTTCAGTTATTTACGCGACGAACTTTTAGCCATTTGATTGAATGCCAGGCCTGTGTTAACGGCCCGGGGATTTTGACTGAGTGCCTAATAAGTTAGCCAAACAGAGCGACACATACATCATTATTTTTGAAAAATATTTATTTGAAGAGTTCAAAATTTTACCATCACTCCACCCTAGTCAAGGCCTATAATCGTATCGTAGTGTAATATAACCTGTTTTCAAATTCCAGGTAGAAGCGGAATGCTCCGGCCTCCAACAACAAGTGGAAGTGCGAGAGGTGAGCTCCCGCGCCGCCGCGCTCGGAGCCCGGCTCGGCGACGCCGCCGCCCTGGCAGAGCCGCGCGAAAACGCGTTCTTGGCGGTAGACTTCGCGCACAACGACGCACATCAACGGTTCATGGAAGCGCTTTGTGAATTGGGAAGAGTGAGGACCAGTACTACGTTTCCGGGGCTGTGTTCGTTGCAGTTGGGTGAGCATATCTGTGTTAAACCCTAGTTGACACTTAAATGCGTACCTGGCGCTAGACTTTCCATATAACGACGCACATCAGCGTCTCATGGAAGTGCTGTGCAAATTGGGAACAGTAATGACTATTACTCAGTTTCCGGAGCTGTGTTCGTTGCGTTGGGTGAGCAGGTTTTTGTAAAACTCTAGTTGACGCCTAAACGAGTTGCTGTCAGTGGCAAGTCAACTTCTGGCAGCGGTTAATGGAAGTGCTTCGTGAATTGGTGAGGGCCAGTACTACGTTTTCGGGACTATACTCGTTGCAATGACATCTATGCCCGCGTTTGCTTCCGCGTAGTTGGAGGCAAAGAGTTTCATTCATCTGAGGTTAGGTTCAAAAACACTTCAGGTGATCTTTCATATATACTTGACACTGGCAAAATTAACCTCAAACGAGGTTAGGATGCCATGTATAAGAAGAAGTTCAGATCCACAAACTTATCTGGTCCGGTGAGAGAATGGCTGTTAAAGCATTTGTTGTCGCCAGTAAAAATAAAGTTTGCAATAATGTGGGCAAGAGCAAGACGATGTTAGTAAAAGTCAAATTTACTAAAATTTAATTACGTCTTGCATTATATGTCACACGTTAAACGTAATTTTTTGCCTCTTTTCTACATTGGACCACTGTGGGAAAAGTAGGACCTAGTAACGCCGTCAGATTGATTTTTACATCTTTTTTAAAAATTGGTTGTGCTTAAATAATACAAATATTACAATATTATTTATTATAACCGGTTCAAGGTTAAAAAATATTTTGATGATGTTAATGGTGTTTTGTTTAATACACCATTAACATCATCAAAATCTTCTTTGTGTCTTTCAATTTTGATGACCAGGGAAATATCATCAGTAAACAACATTAAGTCAGTCAATTTCTCCACCTTGAAAGGCAGATCGTTAATATATACCAGGAAGAAGACGGCCTAATATGGAACCTTGTGGAACGCCAATTTTTACACCCGATCTATCAGATTTAACGCCATTGACTTATGACTTTTGAATTCTATTGCTTAAGTATGATCTTACTAGATCCAACGCTGTATTTCTAACTCCGTAATGATTTAATGTCATGATCAACACCATAAAATGCCTTCAACAGGTCGCGAAAAACTCCGATAGCATCCTGTGCGTCCTCCCAGGCAGAATAAATACGAGATATTAGGGTAATACCTGCATCCATAGTCGATTTACCTCTAGTAAAACCGTATTGTTTGGCGTGGAGTTGTTTTCTACGGTTGAAGGGTGAGAGCATTTGATTGAGCATAATCTTTTGAAATATTTTACTTAGTGCTGGAAGAACCGATATTGTTCCGACTTGAACATAGGTATCAGTTTGCTGTGTTTCATGAGGTCTGGGAAAACTCCATCATCCCATCATCCGACGACCCGAATGGCCGAGTTTACAGTGACGCTGCCTACGAAACCAAGGGTCCCGGGTTCGAGTCCCGGTGGGGGCAAATATTTGTTTGATGAGAACTGATGTTTGTACCCTAGTCATGGTTGTTTATCTATCTAACTATTAATATTTATCTATATAAGTATGTGTATCGTTGTCTAGTACCCAAGATTCAGGGAATCCTAGTTTGGGGCTAGATCAATGTGTGTAAATGGTGTCCAAGGTATTATTATTACTATTATCCATATAAGCTAAGTGTGGGGCTATAACTAGAATTACTGAACCAATGACTTTGACTGATATACCCCACAGGTCCTCGGTATTTTTTAAGTTAAGAAGTCTAAACGTTTTGACAATGTGGTGGGGATATATATGATGAAATTGTAAATATACATTATTGACGCTAGTGTTGTTTTTAAAAAAAGTCTTTGCTTCGTATGGAGATGAATTTAGACGCTCTGTCGTGAGGGTGAGGATACATTGGTGAATAATGTTTTAAAAGCTCGAGCAACCTCAGCGTTGGATTTAACAACATCATCACCTATCTTTTGGCAGAAATCATTGTCCCTATGGTATAACTTTGCCAGTTTCACGGTTTATTATTTGCCGAACTGTTTTCATTCTATTATTTGAATTTTGTAGTTTTCCGTTAAAGTGTAAAGTAAACTTGAAAGTTTTGGAAATTATTTTTAACATAGTCATGAAATTTTCTATCAAAGTTATAGGTTTTTGTTTAAAGCTAATACAAGATAACTCTACTTTCACGAATTCCAAACGTTGTCCAGTCATTAAATTGAGATTTACCGTTGTAGTCACTGATTTTCTTTAATTTAAAAACTTTATTGATTTCTGTTGGAATAATGTTGAAGAATTCTGAATATATTTTATTTTGGTTCTGTTCATTAAAATCCGGTACTGGCAAATTTATATCTAAGTTTTTGGATAAGTCTCTAGTCTATAGGATGTAATAGGCCTATAAAATGATAGATCAGTCTTAATCTTACTAGCAATTGGGAATGAAACTGTTTGACTGCTGAGATCGGAGGGTAAGCAGTTAATTACGTTTTTACTTGCACGGTCACAAAAAACGTTATCTAAGCAAGTTTGGTTAACAGTCGGTATATACAGTATACATAAATACTTACCTTTAAAAATACCATATGTAAATATATTGCAGTTTTAATAATAATACATATGTACATACGTGTCAAAATGATATCCTCCTTTTTTGGAGTTGGTTAAAAATGTGAAAATATGCAGACACTACCTATGTAACACCTGGCGCTTTAAAAGAACGTAGGTAAAATGCTAATTGTGTACCTAACAAATAAAAACAAACCTATTTCTCGATAATATTTATATTTTAACACAATCATTATGTATGATCATCTACACAAAATATATGGCGAGCGTTCTGTACCGGGAATACTCCAGGTATTCCTAAACCACCGGTGTTATTTGATTCATCATTAAACACTTCATCATAGAGTATATATCTATACTTTTGCTTTCACTGTCACTGGCTAAATTTCTGATGAAAGGCTCGTCTAAGTAGGCAACCATCCTTCTATACTAGTTTTCATTTTATTTACGTGATTGCAATGCTTTTGCCATTCAGATCAGAATTTGATTTTTCAATATTCTGATTAGCTAGGTTTCGTTTCATCGAGCTCCAAATAATTTCGAATACATATAAGTCGCAATAGTATGGCGGTAACCTTAACTCCCTACGTCCAATGTTTGTCAACATTTCGTCTATTTCATATACAGGTTTTGGTTTATCTCTTCTAATGAGTCCATAGTAAATTCTATATTATTTTCCGTCAGCCATTTCTGAATCTCAGCCTTTTTATGATTTGCATTAGTTCTGTTTATGCAAATGCTATCATTAGGGGCGTTGTCCAATATAATCAGTGTTGGCTGATGTAAATTGCAGAAGTTTATCGGTCACCCATTTTTTTAATTCTTACTGTTCATTTCGTCGTGATAATCACCACGTTTTACTACACAAACCCTGATTGTCCTCCCGCATGAACAATTATCGATCTGTTTCCTTTAGAGACTGGGTTTAGTAAACTGCCAATTTCATCACATTGCCAACATCGTCCAGCACGAAATGTGTAAAGATAGGTCTCGTCCAAAATTACGACTGGTTTTGTTCACCTCGTTCATTCTCTTTAATTTTTTCAAGGTAATTTACTCTCCATGATGAAATATCATTTCGTTATATTAGATTTTTTTTGTTCGATTTTGTTTTCTTGTAACAAAATCCAAGTTTCTCGACTCGCTTTAAAATCAGTCACTTCTTGGAGCACACTCAATAACTCCTGATTTGTGGGTTTTTTCCGCATAGTGTAAAATTCATGAATTTTTCTTCTTATGACACCGAGACCGTAATCATCCAATTCAATTTTACCTCTCCTCCTTTGCATTTTCTTAACTGGCGTAGAAACTTTTATTACAGTTTCATAAGCCTGTTCTATTTCTTTCATAAGTTTTCTAACAAATCAAAATCCCCAACACTTACAACAAAAGTAACGAAAATTTTAAAAAAATAATAAATCTATTCTATAAGCACGTGTGAAATAGTGTTTTTGTGAAAATTATTTTTAACATCTGACAATACACTAACCTGTGGCGAACGCTTCGTGTTCATATAAATTTTCTAACGGTATTATCGGTGACTAAAGGCGCTTTTCTTCCTCCATAAAATAATAATAATAATAATATAATACCTTGGACACTATTTACACACATTGATCTAGCACACAGGTACAAACATCCGTTATCATCAAACAAATATTTGCTCCCACCGGGACTCGAACCCGGGACCCTTGGCTTCGTAGGCAGGGTCACTACCGACTCGGCCATTCGGGTCATCGAAAAATCTAAGTAATATCATATTCTTCGCATCACTTTTTAAAGTTTTCGGTGTTTTTCACTGGCTTTAACTATAAAAAGAAAAATAAACACACGGAGCAAACAACCAATGATATGTCACGAATCAATAACAGGCAAATTGACATTTCAAAATAAAACTGTCAAACTATAAAAACATTATTTTATTATAGTTACATCATCGATATAAATACTAAGGATAGGCCTTCCCGTACTAAATTTCTTACCATTTTGAGGCTAAGAAAAATAGCGCCCCTGTCGGAATTCGTCGGAACCAAGACAATACGAAAAATTGTAACGGCGTCACGGTCGGTCACGTTCCGATTTGTGGTGTATAGACACAATATTAGGAAAGTTGATCTACGGATAACTCTCAAATACCCGGTGACTTTTAATCGGTGATTAGGAGTAGAAATAAAATATATCTAGCTAAAATTTTACTTAAGGGGCGAGGTCTCACGCAATTACCTCATGTTTAATTAATAAAAAGTTGAAACATAATTAAATAGGCAAACATATTAATGACATTACGAATAGTAATCTAATGACATTACGAATAGTAATCTTGACATTACGAATAGAAAAATAACCAAATCGGATCGTTTTTCAAATATAGGAAGCGGGCAGTTTCACTGTGCGTCGCGCGTCGCTACAAAGTTACGTCAGTCGAATGGTTGATTTTCGTTTGAGGATTTTTTCGAGAACAATATTTTATAGATAATCAATTTAAAGCCAATAGTAATTGAAAATATAATACTTACTTGTGATACGACACTCCCTGTTTTTGTGTTTTGCGATTTGGGTATGATTTACACCTTTTTACGTCGCAGGTCACCATTTTTGTTTTTGCTGCCGATATGTCAATCGGCTGTCACCGTCCAAGCGCGACTGATTGCAAACAGTCCAATTTTCCCGATTTTGTACTGTTTTTGTAGCGACACTTCCAAGCGCTCCGTGCCCTGTCCCTACTATTCAAGTCTGTGAGTTACATATACTTATATTGCTTCGCCTGAAAATAAATTGGAGAGAATTCTCCCCGGCATCTCTTTCCTCTTCATCTACTAAAGACCAATCAAAGCAGTCATTAACAACAACCTTGTACTGACCCCTAACCAAACCCGACAATAAACAGAAACTAAGCACCTGCACCCCATAAAAAGCCCATCTCACCAAACTCCCAGAAACTAGACAAAACAAGCTACTGCTATTTAGGAACAAGGGAGAAAGCTCCGAAGCCGCCGCCCCCCCCCCGCTCAAAAGGCCCTCAGCGCTCTCTCACACATCTGGCACCCATTTTATTGTCTCTAGTGCCAGTCCATCTTGGAAATACCGAGAAGTAACAAACCTTACGCAACACCCTAGCTACCCCTCCGAAAATATAAATAGATTATAATAAAAATAGATAATAAAAGGCCAAACAGCGTCTCGCACCATACCGGCCGTACACAACACCGCCACTTATAAACAACCCACCACAAATTCACACTAACTACAAACATATAGCAATATCCTACAGTGGAAACTCTACCAATGCCCAGAGATGAAAACTGCCTGTTCCATACAATTGCAGACCAAATCAACCATCTGTTTGGAGCGACATTCAACTATACCCACATCAGAAGTGACTTAGCCAGAAATGTGGAAGATAACAACAACCATCCTCGCATCAAACTTGCTGTCGACGCACCAACCAAGAAGCTTTCACTGAGTACACAAAGAATCTTTACTAACAGGGCACGTGGGGAGTGGAAGAAATTATCGTAGCAGCCGCAGAGTTTTACGTAATATGTGTAGCGATCCATCAATACCCATCAATCGTATACAGCCAACAAGATTATAACGCAGTCAGAACTATCAACTTGACCTTTTCCGAAAGTTACTATAATAGCGCATACTCAATAGAGCCCCAAAATCACCAATCTATCAACAACCAGTAAAATTTACAGCATTACATCTTTCCCATACCAAAATACAACGCGACACCCAACGTGCACTCAAGTTGCTTCCGCCCCAAAAACAGATAATATGATAGCGGTAAATCTACACACCTTCCCCCCGTTTACCCAAGATGTCTCAACAACTCAAGAGAAGATGACCAATTACTTCGATACATATCGTACTGACACCGACACTCACACGCCACAAATACATTCATCGCCCTCCGCCGAGTCAGATACAACTGGGTGCTGACCTCCTCTGGTTCAACTGCGATGGACGAGATCCCAGACGCGACCGGCTTCACTCTGTTACGCAACAACCCTTCATACAAAGCAAAAATCACATGCGAATACCTGCGCATATCTACGTGGAACGTTAGAGGTTGTGCGAAATTAGATAAAAAACGCAAGATCGACTCTGAACTCTATAACAGAAACATACACGTCGCGTGTATTCAAGAAAGGAGCATGACCTCCGAGTCAAATCCTCCGAGACGAATCAAAACACTTTTTCTGGTATTTATCAGACAGGTCTGGAAATAGGAACAAGGGGCTAGCAATACTTATTAGAAAAGATGTAAATCTGACAGTCCACATCATCAAACGTGACATGGGAATCATGACATCTAAAATAAAGTCCACCCCCAATACACTATCAATGCACACATCCCAAGTTCAAATACGACGGCAACAATTGCGTTCACCAAACTGCCCAAAAACATTAAAAGAAAACCAAACAAAGCAGAAATACTGTTGCTAGGCGACTTCAATGCCCACGTGGGACGACAAGAGTCAGTCGAATTTAGGAAGAAGGCGGTCACACACATTCGAACATTGTAACGAGTCCCGGTGGGGGCAAATATTTGTTTGTTGAGAACGGATGTTTGTACCCTAGTCATGGTTGTTTATCTATCTAAGTATAATATTTATCTATATAAGTATGTGTATCGTTGTCTAGTACCCAAGATACAGGGAATCCTAGTTTGGGGCTAGTCCAATGTGTGTCAATAGTGTCCAAGGTATTATTATTATTATTATTGTAGAGGAAATCCTATTGTATATTTGCACCCGAGAAAATCTCAAAATAAAAACCACTAGGGCCCGCAAATCATGTCGTGTCACATAGTCAGACGGGAAAACGAATTCACAATTGGACCACATGGAGCGACCCAGACATCTCAGACCACAAGATAATCTGGGGAGAAACAGACTAATTAAGCCCGCCTCAGAGAACCACCGTGACCCACAATAAAATGGGAAATAAAACACCTCAAAATGAGAGGAATCCTGTCACAGCTACTAACTTTAATTATAAACAGTGCGCATACAAGACGAACCAAATGATACAAAAACAAAATACCAAAACGCAATCATGGACACACTAGGGATCAACAATATCGACCCCAAGAAGACGAAAACATCCTGAGCATCCCGTGGGAATCCATAACAGGAGCTATGAAAATAGCGGCCCAAAAAATCGATCGATCGAAAAGATCGACAAAACAAAAAAACAAAACAGATCTCCGCATAAACAGAAATCTCAAAGAGCGCCGACGACGCCTTGACATAATTAAAGAGAGAAGAACAACAAAAATGCCGACAATTCTTTGCCGGGATAGGTAAAAATCACCCTAGAAAACGTATGCAGATATTTTATCACTTCTGTAGATAGAAAGCACTACTACAAGCGAGACGGCTGAAAAAACACACATTCCAATGTCACGCTGGGAACAGGAACTAAAAGTCAGAAGTACGGAATATAGACCTTATCCTCAACTAGCCCACAGACACTGAGTATCTCGATAACGGCCGGACGACATCCGAAATTTACACAATAATTAGCCAATTGGATTGGATAGAGTTCCAATTCGACCGGTATCGGAAATAAAATATCTTGGCACTTATATTACTTCAGGACATCGTGGGAGAGACACCATAAGGAAAAGATGTCAACAAGCATTATGCAACTCTTAAGCCTTAATACACTTTGTAAAGACGACTAACATGGACTCGAAAATAGCTCGCTTAATATACAAAAAAATACAAAATTAAAAATTTTGAAAAAACTCACGACGGTTAAAATGTAGTTGAAAACGGATAAAATAATTTTGAAACCCCCGACTCAAAGAATTTATGCTATGAACTTGTTTAAAAAACAAGAAAATCCGTCGGGGGCTGCTATCTCTATTTTAAATATAAACAAATAATCAAGTTACTATAAACATGCCAAACTAGTGCATTTAATAGCAGCAAGAAAATTCAATTTCAAAATTACACAGATCCTAAATTATTAATCATAAAATTAGAAAAAAAAACGTAATAAATAATAAAGGTACCTGTTTATCTTTAAGGTTTTACACAAAAATGTAATTTTTATCCAAGCGTAGTGGCGTCGAGGCTTAAGGCGTTAATCCTTGCTTAATTCACGAGTATTGATTTTTGGTTCTGATTATTAGTTTAATATTTTTCATACTTCGTCTATTTATTAGGTTAATTAAAATAAGTAATAGGCTAAGTTGTTGGGATATCTCTACATATTTTCTTACTTTAAAATTTTTCGTATAGGTATTATATATTTTTTTTCAAGTTCTATTATTGTTCTTGTTTATTTGTTAATGCTATTTGCTAGCAATCTAATTATAACTTAAATTATACATATGCAATTATATGTATAAGTTGTCATGTTGCACAAAGTATCAACAAAAATAGGTCTAGGTCGGAAAACTAAAAAAGCTAGCGCCATATATAAAAAACACGTCACTGTCAAAAGTATCGAAAATCGACGACAAACGCAACGCAGCGCACAAGTGAGGCCTCAATGTAATGAATCAAGAAAGTTATATCGAGTTTCTTTAATATTTAGTAGTTAATATAAACTATATCACTTATACAGTGCCCCCTAGTGAGTTCCTACCGTAACACCTATTTATGGACCCTCACTAATCAACCACAACGTAACCCATTACAAAAAAATATATGAAAACCGTTAATCAAACGAATAGTTTAAGTTTTGCACAAAAAAAATGTTTACCGCAGCGCCCCCTGGTGAGTTGTCATCGTAACACCTATCTAAGAACATGCACCAATCAAACCCGTACTCATCACTGAAAAACGGCATCAAAATCGGACTCGTAGTTGTGAATTTGTACAAATAAATGTTTACTGCAGCGCCCCCTGGTGAGTTGTCACCGTAACACCTATCTAAGAACATGCACCAGTCAAACCCGAATCCATCACTGAAAACCGCATCAAAAGCGGACTCATAGTTTTTGAGAAATATGGCAACATTGGTTTGCACAACCATCCTCTCACCCCAAACGCATATACCATCTCCGTTCCGTCGTGGGTAAAAATGGTTATTTCACCATGCATTTCATATGGACTAAAAGTGGCAGCCCTCACCACCACCTAACCGCTCAAGACTAGGAAAATATGAAGGCATGATCTTGACCGACATGCACGAGAACGCCAAAAACAACCAAACGAATAAAAAATCACAGAATGTGCTACGGTGCACATATCTTAACCTCTTGAATACCACCGGTGTTAGCTAACGCCACTTTTCCGTTATAGGTTTTAAAATTTATTGCCACGGCATAACGTTCAAAATTGCGACCCGTCCCAACTACCCTCGGTTTTTTAAAGGTGAAGATGCCCCCAAAAACACATACTCCACGCCGCTCTGAACTATGAAACTAGTAAGAAGAAAGTCGGTCGACCCATTTACACCTGGAAAGACTCCCTCAAACACGACATTAAATACTACGGATGGAAACGTAGCTACTGGATAGAAATAGCACACAATAGGGATGAAGTTAGTGTCGCCTAAAATCAAATATACCAGGTCCTGGAAACATACAGCGAAACTGAAAGCACAGCGGACAACCAGCAGAACAGAACCCAGAAAATCAACCAACAACACATGAAACATGAAGAAATTTTTTTTCTGCTCTCCCATCACATATCCTCCCCTGTCCATACTTTCTTTATAGGCTTAAGGTTGCATTAATCGGTCGATTCTATTCACACTCCTCCCCTCTCACTCGAGCAGGTCACTGGATCTCCTGAGTATTGTTGTTATGCAGAACCGGTAGCCGGTAGTTGTTGTAGTGGAGACGGTGTGGACAGCGGTTCGTGGTGCTAAGGGCCGTATACGGTGTTTAGGGCCGTGTAGCGGTTATCAGGCCTGTGTAGCGGTATCAGGCCTGTGTAGCGGTGGTCAGGCCTGTGTAGCGGTGGTCAGGCCTGTGTAGCGGTGGTCAGGTCCGTCAGGTCAGGACGGAACGTGCGGGGACCACTGATTCGTTGACATTCACTTTCTTGGGGGACACAAACTTCACTTTTTAGTCGGAATGAGAAATAACTTTTTCTTTCTTCAACGTACCTAGGCTAGTTGGGCCCGGTTATCTGGCCACTTAGTTCTTCTCACTTCAGATATTTGTAGATGAAAGACCACAATCTTGGTTTTTCCTGTCTAAAGAAAACTGTTTTCCTTTCAAATCTTCCAAACTTCGAACATGTTTTTCGATTTAGAATTTGACGTTATTCCACCCAACGGGCCTGCGAGAGCCATAGATAAAGACCGATACGGCCTTACTTATAAAAAAGTAAATTCACTGTTTAGCTTAAGCAGTTTTTTGTCCCTTTCACACGTCGACTAAATGTCGCGCATGAAAAAACATAGGTCAAAAACGAATGCTGTCAAAGATGTAAACAATAACAATTTTCATAGTTATTTCTACGAAGAAAGCTGGATATCAAGTCCATTACATGAGCCGTTTGCAAGGCTGGTCTATTTATCAGACGACATCTCTTGAGTGCAAGGTTCAGGTCCTATAAAACGAAAAGACGATATCACACCAATTTTCAAACCCTGTCTGTATTTGGTGAGTCATTTTAAGGTACAGCGGTTAGTGTAGCGAAAAACCCAACATCTTGTCTCTAATAAATATTGTCAAACTCAGTTTTTCTTCTCATTAGCAAATAAGAGTGCTCCATACCGTACAAGGCGTTAAAATAAAACTAATTATCTTTCATCTCCAGATTCGGCGTGCGTGTGTGGCCTAGAAGTGTGCGTGTCTCTCCGGACCGTGGACTACCACGGTGAGCCGCGCAGCACCGGCGGTGACCCGGTGTCGGCACATGCGACGCTAGACGACGCGCCGCTGCCGTGCCACGTCACCGACCTCGACACTGGCGCCTACAGGTATACTCACCGAGGCTGGTAGATTATATATATGATATAGTTAGAGCTGGTAGATATACTCACTGAGACTTGTTGAGAGAGTGACGTCATGGACCTCGATACTGGCGCCGGCATACTGACTGAGATTTCTTTTGAAATGGGCACTGAAGATACGTCCAATTCTTAGAATGGCAGCATTCGAAACCCCGCCCGTGAACTGCGTCCAAATACGACGCCGCCGTGCAATTTTGGGTTAGAAAAAAAGGAACCCTGTATACCTCTCTGTCTTTCTTTTAAGACCCTTTTCGCGTGGAAGTATCAAGTTGAAATTAATATCATTCAAAAATTACGGTTGTTTATGCTGCTGCTGAATTTAATGTTCGTATAAGGGAATCAAAACATAAACGGCCTTACTAATAAAAGAAGTTATTCACTGTGTAAGTTATACAGTGTTTTGTCTTACTTTGACATTTGGCATTTACTCGACGTATGAAAAAGACAAAAGACTGTATAAGTTAAACAGTGAATAACTTTCTTTATTAGTAAGGCCGATAGGGTACTTCCCGTTCACCCAAAATGTGTTCATTTCGTGCAGATCACAGTGTGTCCTTAGACAGCAGACTCTGTGTGCGATTTCTCCCGCGAAATGCGCTACTCGCAGCTGTGCAGACGCTTTTTTCACCCTGTCGATTTATAATATAGTGATAATGAAACCGCTAGGAGTACGGTAGTATAGACTTCGAAATAGCGGTTACGGTAGTATAGACTGTTACTGCGAACCGATACCGACCTAACCCAATCACGAGCGAACAGTGGTAGCAAGACTGCGACGTTAATGTGCTAAGTTGTAACATTCGTCGTCAGGATCACAATGCGCCCCTGGTCTGCAGGCGCGCTGTGCGTGCGCGTGTGCGTGTTCGCCCGCTGCGTGCGTGACTCGCCGATGCGCGTGCGCGTGCTGGCTGCGCAGGCGCCGCTGCTGGCGTGGGGTGCGCGCGGCGCGGGCAAGGAGCAGCTCAGCCAGCCGGTCGCGGTCGCCAGGTAACCAACCAATCACTAACACTCCGTGCGTTCTTCAGAGGTCAGAATTGGTGGAGGATACTGGTGTCAATGACCCGGTCCTCTTCTTCTGCCCATGGCGGTGATGCCAAGGTGGCTATTGAGGACTTGTCAGTCTTCGTCCCCGCTGCATGGCTTGTGATAACTTCTATAAAATCTACGTAGTTTCTTTCACACTGACATTTATGGGACTTTTACACCGCTTTCGTTAGATTTGTTAGGTTCGCAGGAATATTAAAACCCCTCCCCTTGTATGGAGGCCTCTTTTTATTTATAAAATCTCGTGTAGTTCATTATTTGTTGCTGTAGCGGCATCAGAAATACATATTCTGTGAAAATTTAAACTCGTAACTATTATGGTTAATAAGATACATCCCGCTGACGGACGGACAGTGGAGGCGGAGGCTTAGTAATAGAGTCCCGTCTGGCACCCTTCGGGTATGGAACCCCAGACATGATGTTTAAGTTGATCAAAGTTTCTTGAATGCTGTCATTCATTCATTCGAACATTTCAAAATTCGCATTCCCATTCGCACATTCGCATCCTCAACATTGTGAAAAACATGACATTCGTGACATACTTCAAACCATAGTTGCGATAGGCTATCGGGTAGGCCCCCTGCCACGTTAAATGGAGTATTGTGGAAAGAAGAAAAAGCGAAATATTTGCTGTGTGATTGTTTGTCTCGTTACTTAGCGAATCAAACAATAAAATAATTAAATTTTACCCATAATGTCCCCACCGAGGGGCCCAGACCTTTACCCGGATACGATTGAAATTGAGCCATATTCCACCACGCTGGCTCAGTGCCAGTGCTGGGTCAATCAAATAATTGCGATGCGATGACATATAACGCGTTTCTTTTGTAACATGGCAGGTGTGCAAAGCGGAGAGAGATCTACGTGCTGGACGCCGGTAACTCACGCGTAAAGGTTTTGGACGACGAGACTTTTGCGTTCAAGACGCACATCGTCAATGAAGGTAGCTTAGCAGATTTTTGTTTTTAACCCTCGACGAAAAGAGAGTGGTGTTATAAGTTTGAAGCGTCTGTCTGTATGTGACACCCTAGCGGGTCGACGGCTTCCCTGCGATGGAAAATCTGTTCAGTGGTACGAAAGTTATCTATCTGCTTAACAAGAAAACAAGTCCGCCAAATTATAGACTAACAGTGTTATTTATAAAGATTCAATTTCTCTAAAACACTCATAATATGGAGTTAAAACAGTCTTACAACCCGTTCACATAAAATTGTGATTCATAAAATAAAATCTGTATTTTATTTTCGTTATAAACCTTCTACAACTTAAAGTAACTC
Organism: Argyresthia goedartella; assembly: GCA_949825045.1. Taxonomy (NCBI): domain Eukaryota; kingdom Metazoa; phylum Arthropoda; class Insecta; order Lepidoptera; family Argyresthiidae; genus Argyresthia; species Argyresthia goedartella. The sequence goes on along the minus strand of OX463812.1, from coordinate 22,782,528 downwards.
AGACCCTTCTATAACTGTCCGATAAGCCTATTTTAGGAATTATCACACATTATATTCTCTTTGGTGTACACCAAATGCCAAAAGCCAACGTCAGTCAGTTGTCAATGTATGAATTCAAGCAAGGAGTTTCATTTATCTGAGAATTTAAGTCACTTGTTTTGTTTGTTTGTTGGAACACAAAGTAAATTTTGACTCATATAAACAGGTCTTTTTTTAAATTAGGTTTATGGCTTTAGATTCTCTTCCTTCAGTCGACATTCACAGACCCTAAAAGAATAAAAGAACTTACAACGTGTTTTAGTTAAAACCGTACTTTTATAAATCACAAAAACATAAAACTCTCATTAAGGTTTAAAGAGGACTTTGCTAAAATAGGTCTACAAATATAAATTAGTTATTTTTATAGGTAAGACTGCAAAGGATTCATTTATTGCGTCGTGGCGCTTTTACATTTTAAATGTACAGTTATGCACTCGGTTGGCCAGGCCAATAGATATTGTTTAAGAATATTGTATTGTTCTAAACAAGTTTAATTGAAGCCATGTTTGCTGTCTTAATTATAATAATATCATTGTTACTTGGCGTTTCAGGTCTCGCCGGCAGGAGCTGCACCGGCATAGCAGTCACTACAGATGGCATTATGGTCATCAATTGGCGAACGCGGACGCTTACTGAGGTAAAGCCATTCACCTCACCTCATCCTTTCAAGATTTACACACTTTATTTTGAACCTCGTATACTCATGGCCATGTTACCAATAAGAGGTAGTTATAGCTTTTAGAAACAGCAATGATCCGCAAACTATGTATTACAAGAATCTGGCGGAGTTCCGTAGTCGACTTGTATGTAATGCACATGAAGTGATGCAATTGATAATAAACTTCATCTCTTTCTGATGATCGCATTAAATAATCATCTGTTAATAATATTCTTTTAGATATAAATGGGCTAACAAAATACGTACTACTTTTTATTTTATTTTGTAATATGTAATTAAGAAACTAATTTGAATATTTCTGGTAATCAACATCCAATTATTTTTTAAATAATTTAAAAAATAACACCCCTCATGACATTTTTTGCACACAGTTTTGGAACGATTGTGGAGGCTGGTTGTTTCCGATTAAAAACCAATAATATCAATATTTGTTTACGTTCCGACTGACATCTGCGTTATCGACTGACAGGAAAACTGTTGATACTTGACAGTTTTAAGCTGGGTAATACTGGGTATCCACTATGTTCGCGAACCTCCTGCGCTCCGCGCTTGCGCAACTGCTCTGATGGAGACGGTACGCGCATCTCCATGCGCAACACCACGCGACACGACTGAGCTCCCCTTTGTGTCCGCCCAACTTACCGCCACCGAGCGGAGCGCTGAGCGCGGAGCGCGCAATGTTGCATGCTCCGGGAGCGCGAACGTATCCACTATGGGGAGCAGTTGCAGGAGCGCGGAGCGCAAGAGGTTTGCGAACATACTGGATACCCGGCTTTACAGAACAGCCAACTTAAGAAGCCGAGGACAGTCCGCTCAAATACAATTCGAGTCGAGCGTCAATGTTCGTTCGACATATCGCTATCTCACCTGAACCGTGAGGGCAGGAAGCTTATCATGCGCCGCGCGCCCCCCGCTCCCCGCGCGATAGGGTCGGTGTGTGCGTGTGTGTGCGCGTGCATCGGCATGTCGTTCTTTGGAGCTGCCGTCGCCCTCACCGCCACCGTATGAGTAGAAAATAGGAACATAGACAAACCTTTGAAGGAGCTCGCAAAATTCTTACCTATTTTAGTAGGGATGGCAAAAGAGAATAAAATAAATTGCTGAACGTGGCTGTAGGATTCCTTATGTGATCCTGCAGATCTGGCTACCCCTTTGTGGGAATACATATGCAAATTACTATTCGGTAACCAAACAGCAAAATATTTGTAGATTCACCCAATTAGTTATGTTTATGCCATAGGTATTATTATCTGGTATTCGTTTACTTACCTAGTAGACTCCTTGGGATAATTGAAGTATGAAATATCTTTACTTTTCTTCGTATTGTTCATACAAACAGTACAGTAAAGAACCATAATAGGTACTTTTCCAAAACGTACACTTCATAACACTTAATAACTATTTGCGGTTTATTGCACTTCATCGATAAGGTAGGTGATGAAACAAAGAATACGTGATTTATGCAGTGCAGGCCCTCCGTCATCCCGGACGAGCATACACCGGTTTTATCCGGTGGCGGCGCGTACGCGACACAGCGGTTGATGACACGCACACATGTGCCGTATGCTTGTTGTAGGTTACCTACGACGGCGTGGTTGTGTGAATCTTTGTCTCATGTGCCGAAACCGCCAGAGTAACAAGGAGTGTTAAGAAGAATTTTCGGATATAATATTTTCCTGATTTTTTTTCCATTCGCGGTTTTTCCCACGATTTATTTTTTACTCGAAGTTTTTATACTAGAAGTATAATTTTCTACACGCTTTTATTTCTACTGTTTGTTTTTGCCAGACATATATTTTCCTGTGGAAAACATCGTGAGAAAACTTTCATATCTACTAAGCTGCGGTGATGGACTAGCCCCCCGTCACGCAAAATAGACGTGTATGGTTGTTAATTAAATCAAGCATAAAGTGTATAAGGAAATAGACACCTGGAAAATTATTATATCGGTAAAACATTTTTAATAATACGGAATCGAGACAAAAATGCATAGGAAAATATATGTCTGGCAAAAACAAACAGAGGAAATAAAAGCGGGTAGAAAATTATACTATTTACTAGTAAAAAAAACGGTCGAGTGCGACTCGGACTCGCGCACGAAGGGTTCCGTACCACCGTACATGGGATTTTATGGAGTTAATAGTGAATAGTTTGAATTTTACATAGCAAAATGTTGTTTACAAAGTTATTGGTGCGGCTACTTTCATACCTACTCCATGTAGGCCACCAGGTGCATTTATTTAAGTTTGTATGTGGTTTACAGATTAATAAAAAAAAATGGCAATTCCGGCTAGCTTATTTTATATTATATATTACGTTGAAATATTCTCGAATAGAAAATTATTATGGTATTATGCTTGTATGGAAATTCATTGTTCGCCGGCTCTTAACGGCGAAGGGAATTTGAACAAACTACGCCGTAGAGGACAAATAAACATTTACATACAGGTACATACATTGCTTTTGGCCCCACACTAGGATAACCTGTGTTGTGGGAACCAGAAACAGCGACGTCACACACATATAAACAGCCAAGACCTGTTTTTTTTTCTTTACCCCCCAGCCGGGGATCGAACCCGGGACCTCTCGCATGGTAAGCAGAGCTACAACCGCTGTGCCACAGAGGTCGTCAAATTAAGTACATTATGTTTCTACGGATATTTTAGTAATCCTGTAATATTTATTGATGGGAATATGTAATGCAATTTAGTTAGGAACATAATTATCTCGAAATGGTTTGCATGGCCAATTATGCCTCTTCCAGATAAGCCTCGACGGCTCGACACTCCGCACAATAACGTCGCCCCGCCTCGTGGAGCCGGTCGCGATCGCGTGTGACGTCACGTCGCGCCGCGTCGCCGTCGCCGACAACGGCGCGCGCAGCGTGTTCGTGTTCGACCACCGGGGCGACATCGAGATGGAAGTGAGTGCGGGATTGTGAATCAACATTTATATACAGGCATATTACTTATTTAATTTTAATATGCTTTTCGCCTAGTACGGGACTAAAATAACCTAGAAAATAGAAATAGAAAATAGAAATAGTTTATTGTAACAAAAGGTTTACAGATACTCTTAATTTAATACATTGACACCTACTTGCTAATAAATGACTCGTATACAAAGTAAAAGTTACCAGTGGCCCTCACACTAGGTCAGACCTGTATCGTGAGGACCTGGATCTTTGATATAATGTTGGCTCTATTTTTATGTATGATTGGCTGGCCAGAGGTGTTCTTGGTGTAATAATAGAATAATAATCTTTAATAGTGTGACAGGCATGAAGTGTTGTAAAAGTATGTAACAGAAAACAAAAAAAAAATGATAATACATGGTTAGCTCAAGTGGTTGCAAATTAAGTTATAATTTAATCATACTAGATATACATATACAATCTAGGGAAGGATGTTGGGAGGGGGAAAGGATGTAGGGACAAGGATTACGAGTCGATTTTCAGGAGATCCTCTGTTTCTCGATATGTAAGGGTTTTTAGCCACTTAAGAATAAGGAGCTTAGAAGTCCCTACCGTACACTGTTTAATGGCACAGTGCTCAAGAACCCTGTTGTATATAAATGCTGATAAGAATTTAGGGAAGCGGCGGGCGAATGAGGTTTTGACTTCAGTTATCGGAACACGGAAGACCCTTTTCTTCAGCAGTTCTTCGTAATTGGTGCTGTGGACTGTGTGGCGATGCATATGAATGGCAGTTCTGTAGATGAATGTTTGGCGTGTGGTGAGTAGGTCTGCTTCTGCATATAGAGCTGCAGTCGGGAAACTGTATGGCTTTTTTAGCATTACTTTGATCACCGACCGTTGAGCTCTCTCTAGTTTGAGCATAGCAGTTATTCCAGATTCGCCCCATACCTTGATGCAGTAGCTCAGTACTGAGTCGCACAAGGTTATGTAGACTAGTCTAGGGACATTTTTGCGAGCCGAGTGTTGTAGCGCGCGCATTACAAATATAAGTTTTCTCACTCTTGACGCTGTATCGGAGATGTGGGTCTTAAAGGACAGGTTCTGGTCAATTGTTACTCCCAGATATTTGATGGTGTCGACACGATCTATCTCCGCACACTCACATCGGTTCTGGTTACAGAAAGAGTGGATTCGCATATGAATGTTGGGTTTGGGTTCCGAGGCCCGGGTTTTGTGGAAGCACATGTATTTTGTTTTTTTGCCATTCAGTGTGAGGAGATTTCTGTTCAACCAATTAGCGATATTTGCCATCTCCTGTTCACCTTTTTCCAGGACCTCATCCCAATTGTCGCCATTGAAGACAGCAACAGTGTCGTCAGCATAGCAAATGATGTTTACGTCTGGGGACGGAGCTTTATGAATGTCGTTTATATAAATCAGGAAGAGGGTGGGTCCGAGTACACTTCCCTGGGGTACGCCGACGTCAATTGGTAGTTCTCGACTAATGTTTTCGTCTATTTTTATGCTGAGTTTCCTGTCGGTGAGGTAGCTTCCGAACCAGTTCAGGGTATGTCCTCGGAGCCCATGGTTTTCCAGCTTCTTGAGCAGTAGGGATATGGACACGGTGTCGAAGGCCTTTGCCAAATCTAAAAAGACTCCGATGCACTTTTTCCCTGTGTCAAGGTAAGAAGATACCAGGTCAACCAAGGACCCGACGGCATCCTCGGTGGATATTCCCCTTCTGAAGCCAAATTGTTTGTCTGAGATCAGTCGGTGTTTCTCAAGATAAGAGACCAGTCGCCAGTTCACAAGTCTCTCGAGTATCTTTGAGAGGATGGGAAGCAGGGATATAGGTCGGTAGTTTTCTGGCAACTTCCTGTTGCCACTTTTATATATGGGGATGACTCTTGCAAGCTTCCACGATTGGGGAAAGATGCCTGTTGATAGACTGAGGTTGAAGATGTGGGTTAAGGGGACAACGATTTCGCTGCATATCTCTTTAATTACTCTAGGGGTGAGGCCGTCGTGACCAGGAGCACTGTCGTTTTTGAGGTTCAAAATGATTTTCCGCACTTCGTGAATGTCTGTTGGAAGCATGAAAAAGGATTCAGGAGCACATTCATTCAGCGTTACCCCCGTGGTGAGTTCCTCGTGTGATTTCTGGTGTTTATGAAGTATCTTATTGGCTAGGTCTACGCCCACGCTGGCAAAATATTCGTTGCAGAGGTTCACCGACTCTTGTGCATCTGGCTTTATTTTTGTCAGCTCGGTTGCGGAAGACATTTTTCGATTGCGGTTACTAATGTTGTTAATAACTTTCCAGAGACTTTTTGGGTCATTCTTTTTACTTTCTATTTCAGCACTTTCATATTCACGCTTGAGTTTTCGAAGCAGTTCCACACAAAAATTTCTGTAACTGCTGTGAGTAAGCTTTCGGACTGGGTCATTGGGGTGTTTCCTTGATTCAAGATGGAGTTTATCTCGGTGTTTGATACATCTCATCAAGCCTGGAGTAATCCATGGTTTCAAGATAAGGCTGGATCTGCTTAGCCGCTTCAAGGATGTGTGTTTATCCACCGCGGTATTCAGGGTATGGTTGAATAACAACCTCTGCAGCGTTCATAACTGGGGCCCAGTCTGCGTTTTGTAGTTCAGAAATCACTTCAAGGAAATCGACTTTTTTAAATACTCTCTCAGGTTTCTTAGGGCAGCCTTTGGACAGAGACAACGCCATTATCGCTAAATTATGGTCAGTCACGTCTGTAATAGCTACCAAACCGAGGACTAATTTGGTGCTGGCTCGAATGAATATGTGGTCAAGGCAGTTATTTAGTCTTGTTGGCTTGGTGATTGCGGGAATGAATCCCAGTTCAGCCATTGTACAAAGGTATTCCGTGCTTACCATATCCTGTTCGTCAAGGATATTAATATTAATATCTCCAGCAACAATCACCGATTTTTCGTTTTTGAGGCCTGATAAGAGGTCGTTAAGAGAGGCAGTGAATCTCTCGCAATTTGTAAAAGACGGGGATCGGTAAATGCCTAGGATGGTTGTAGAGTTTGGGAGCTCGATGGACAGACATTCGGCTTCATATAAGGTAGGCTCATGGACACTTGCATTCCATGAGTCTTTTATGTAGGCAGTCACACCGCCACTTCGATTGTGGTTGTGTTTGGTGAAGAAGGAGTTGTAGCCTTGTATTTCTCCAACGCCTGCTCCCGGAGCCAACCAGCATTCGGTGAGTACGATGATGTCAAAACTTGTGTTTAAGCGTTTAAGGGTTACCAAAAACTCGTCAAAATTATGATTAATACTGCGGATATTAAAGGTCAGAATTCTGAAATTCAGTTCTTCCGTTAATGACTCGGAACATTTTTCCACTGAATCATGCAATTGACATTCTATTGAATACGAGTGGTCTATTCGGTTAACAGTTTCCAAAAAGTCAAGGGGGGCGGCTATTTGAGAAAGCGGGAAGGAATGTCAGTTGCATGAAAGCATGGCGAGCTGATGCGGAGACAAGGCTGTACTGAATTTTGTTTGTGAGGATTTGGGAGATCAGTTTCATGGAGTGGGCTAGGGTATGGAGGAAGGAAAGGGAAGGGATGGATCTTAGGAGCATATATATAAAGCAAAGCACAAAAATTAAAGGTTTCGTCAAGTACGGTGATAGATATAAAGAATAAAGTGGACTAAATTGGACGAAAATCCGTGGCTTTAGGGTTGATGAAGGGGCCAACTTTCTGATCAATATCTCTTTCTGATCAATACCTGGGTCGTGGGAACTACAAACAGCGCCTTCTCATGCGTATAAACATCCCTCAAACTCAAATCGACTGAAATCTATGGAAATTGACAATTTTTCCATACATTAAACGTCAATTTGCGAATGGCTGTGGAAGTTGATTCAAAGCTCAGGAACGAACAAACCGGATTCAGACCAGATACATCTGCTTAGAATGATCCTGGAGCAATGCAATGAAATTCAACGCGAGGTGTTTGCCCTCTTCGTCGACTTCAAAAAAGCATTTGATCGAGTAAGGTGGATGTCTGTATGTGCAGAATACTGCAACGCAGAGTTGTTCCAGACAAGTACTTCACAATGGTCAGCTTACTGCTCCCATCCCAGTGACCTGTGGAGTAAAACAGGGCAGCTTGTTATCGCCACTGCTCTTCTTGATTTTTTCTCCGGAACGCGTAAAGATATCAAGTTATAATTAATTTCGAATGCTCTGGCCTGTGGCAGACCACATGACCTATAAGTTTGATTTTTCACAGCTTTAACAGATTAAATCTGTGAAAAATCAAACTTATAGTTCAACGCAATCAAAGATACCGCAATTATATAACTTGCGAATATCAAACAATTTTTCTGAAATTGTTTGATATTCCCAAGGGATTCAAAACCTATAGGGTACTCCCGTTAACCTAGAATCATGAGATCTGGCACGAACCAAGGTCTTATAGCTTAAGTAAAGGGAATAATTCGAAAACTGTAAATTTCTATCTGTATGCCTGTCTGTCGGACGGACGTGGAACACGTGGAAAGTTGAAATTAATATCGAATGCGCAGGTCTGTAGTCTGGTAAAGCTGTGAAAAATCTAACTTATCGGGAAACACAATCAAAAGATACTGAGTTTATGTCACAATGCTAAATTTGCTTGATACTAACAAGGAAATCAAAACCTATAGGAAACTTCCCGTTGACCTAGAACCATCAAATTTAGCACCAAGCAAGGTTTTATAGCACAAGTAAAGGAAATAATATGCAATAACGAGTCATGAATTATAGCCGTATGTTTCACACGGCCATTTGACCTCTCGCTCACACTTGTCAGGCTGCAGTCATCATATGTATTGCAGAAACAGAGTCCCTCAGAGGCCAGGGAGCTCCCGCTCCACCAGAATTCGCCTGATGTACCATCACTCCTGATGGATCAACACCATTTCACTGGCATCTTGAATTGACATTGACACATCACAGGTACATGCTTCAATTGACCCACACAAGTCGGTCAGAATGGGACGGACGAAGTCCAACGGTACCATAATTTTCATAAACAGTTAACAGTCTCTTCTCTTCTTCGCCAGGTGGGCAGTGGTGAACTGGGCTTGGTCGGCGGTGTGGCGATGTCCACGGACCTGCTGATAGTGGCGGACAACAGCGTACGCGTGTACGACTCACAGGGAAATCTGCTCGAGACTCTCGCGCCTGTGCCTAAAGGTAATACCTACTGCAGTAGCCTAAGTGACTGATTGAATGGATGAATGATACTTATCCCAGCGAGAAAGTCAGTGGAAGCAGTAAAAAGGAGAGAGGGCTGATCGGCGGTGTGGCGATGTCCACTGACTTGCTGATAGTGGCGGACAATAGTGTACGTGTGTATGACTCACAGGGAAAACTGCTCGAGACTCTCGCGCCTGTGCCTAAAGGTAATACCTACTGCAGTAGCCTAAGTGACTGATTGAATGGATGAATGATACTTATCCCAGCGAGAAAGTCAGTGGAAGCAGTAAAAAGGAGAGAGGGCTGATCGGCGGTGTGGCGATGTCCACTGACTTGCTGATAGTGGCGGACAACAGTGTACGTGTGTATGACTCACAGGGAAAAACTGCTGGAGACTCGAGAGGAACTAATAAAACTCGTTCAATAAGTGTTTAGATCAGTAGCTTATCATTAAATCTGAAATCTAGAAATTTCAAAAATTTCCCAATCAGATCATCGCCTCAAGCAAAGTCGCAATAAAAGACAGCTCATGAGAAATTATTGTGTTGGATTGGTCAATTTATCAAAAGTGATTGAAATTCCTAGATGTCAGAATTAGATGATAACTGATAAGGCTACTCATCTAAACTGTTATTGAACGAATAAGTGGACTGAGGTAAAAAACCGCTCAAGTGCGAGTCTAAATCGCGCACGAAGGGTTCCGTACCACCGTTCAATGGAAGCGATGGTGTGGAGTGAATAGTTTGGATTTTACACAGCAAAATATTGTTTACAAAGTTATTGGTGCGGTTACTTTCACACTCCATGTACGTAACCAGGTGCATCCATAAGTTTGTATGTGGTATTGAAAGAATTGTTGTATGGGAGCCCCCTTAAACATTTCTTTTATCCTGTTTTTTAGTATTTGTTGTTATAGCGGCAACATAAATACATAATCTGTGAAAATTTCAACTCTCTAGCTAGCTAGGTTCTTGAGATACAGCCTGGTGACAGACGGACGGACGGACGGACAGCGGAGTCTTAGTAATAGGGTCCCGTTTGGAACCCTTCGGGTACGGATCCCTAAAAATGGCTGGTGGATAAATCAACTAATGAATGAAAACTGTCTTATTTAATGAATGAGTGAATCAAATCAAATCTAAAACTGTCTGTTGCATAAGGGCATGGTCACACGATGCGGTGCGGCACCGCATGCGGTAGGCAACAAGGCGTGGCGGGGGGAAGAGAGGGGTACGCCCTTAGAATCCCCACACCGCAGCGGCACCGCACAGCATGTGTGGCCTGGCCCTTACTGAATGCCCTGAATTAACCATACCAAAAAACCCTATGCGTGGGTATAAGTTTGATTAAGGCCAACTTTTATAAAACCCTATGCTATGCCGTGGGTGTAAGTTTGATTAAGGCCAACTTTTATAAAACCCTATGCTATGCCGTGGGTGTAAATTTAAATAAGGCCTCCTGTCATAAAACCCTATGCTATGCCATGGGTGTAAATTTAAATAAGGCCAATTTTTATAAAACTCTATGCTATGACGTGGGTTTAAATTTAGATAAGGCCAACTTTTATAAAACCCTATGCTATGCCGTGGGTGTAAATTTGAATAAGGCCAACTTTTATGAAGGCGAGTCGACACTATTCTCGGAATAACTTTGGCAACTCTATACTCATTCATATAGAATTGACAAAGATGTTCCGAGAATTGATTCGCCTTCGCAGTAGAGGGTCTAAGGTACTGACCTTTTAGTAATTTATACTATATAACTAGAAAGGCGATCCTAGTATCAACAAGATCGCTTTCACTAACAGATGGATACATACACAAAGGTTCAGTTAAGTAGGAGGCTAATCCCCAAGTGGCTGAAGAGGTTCAGCCATTCGTGGTCAGTGATCGCCACAAGGATCGGTGGCTGCTACTTTTTTACGCCGTTTCTTGCAGTGTCATAAACGACTTCGCCCGGTTTGACTTAAGTAGGGAGAGAGGGATGGGTTAATCGCACTAGTGGCATGTGACAGCGTTTAGTGGCGTCACAAGAAGCTAGCAGCGTTTAGTTGCGTCACAAGAAGCTAGCAGCGTTCAGTGGCGTCACAAGAAGCTAGCAGCGGCGATTTGCAACGGCTTTCACGTATGAATAGTACAGGACCGGACTAGATGGCGTGGTAAAGAGGAGGCTCATACCCAACAGTGGGTAAATGTGGGCTGATTTGATTGATAGTACACGAATACGGTATTTGACAAGGCAGTCCAATAAATCTAGAAACGTGTCTCAAGCTGAACCTATTTCAACAAAAACGCTTGACAATATCAGAATTGTATATTTCCGGCAGTTGTATTTTATAAACTCAATTTTGTGTTAAAAAGACAGCATTTGACTATGACGTCACATTTCATAAAACTCGTGAACAAAATTACCGTTTTGACAGTTCCTAAAAAGTATATATTTTGACTAGCAGTCAAATACCGTATTAGGCCGGGAGGTGTCCATGTGCGCCGAGGCTACATGGCAGCTCGTGCTCCCAGGTCGCGGCGGCTACGGCGGCGTGGCGCTGGAGCAGGCGGAGGGCGCATGGCGCGTGGTGTGCGCGCGCACGGTGCGTGGCCGGCCCTCGCTCGTGGTGCTGGCGCCGGGCGCGGGCGCGGGCGCGGGCGCGGGCGGAGGCGTGCTGGCGGCGTGCGAGCTGGCGGAGCGGCGACCGCGGCGCGTGGCGGGGCTGGCGCTGCTGCCGCGGCGGCGCGCCTTGTTGGCAGACTTGGCGGCGGATTGTTTACGGCTGCACAACTATTGGTGAACGGTGAGTCCTATTTTTTATGTATCGCGCCACCTGCTCAAAGATTTCACTTTATGCATACTTCATGCAATCCTGACCTAAAGCAAGTCACAAGCAAGGCAGCGGTAACAAAAAGTTTTACTGAATTTAATTATGTCACAACCTAGATCACTCCAGGGTTTAAAAGATTTTCACTTCTCGTAGTTCTTATCGCTATGGCATTGAAATGATTTCGTGAAATACGCACGGCGCTCACAGCCCCGCCCCCCGGGGGCGCTCAAACTTATTATAAAATCGAGCTGGCCATGGCGAGCTGAATGGAACATATTTTAAATAAAACAAAACCCGGAATTGTTTCAAGTTGCTGCAATTGGACTAATGTATCTAACATACATTTTAATTTTTTATTTTTTTATTAATTTTTTTATTTTTTATTTTTCAATTAATTTTTTTCATTATTTTACTTCAATAAAATGATGTTTTTAGGAGCCTAGCTCTTCGGGGAAAAAGCTGTTTTGTCTTGGGCATGCTTGAATCCCTCACTGCACTTGATTCCCTTTGTGTCAATTCCCTCGCTTTGCCCGAGAATCAACTCATGACACCCTCGCTTCGTTCGGGGGTTAAATCTGGAGTCCTCATTAAGTTCAGGTTTCAATATCGCGCCCGTGAAATAAAAGTGCTTTATCCTCTTGGTACATAATCTACTATTAATTCAATCCATGGTTTTGGACAATCTTACCAAGCCATAAGGATTAAAATAAACCAATGAACGCACTTATTTGATTCAATCGATGGTCTTGTCTAAATCGAAAACAAATAGTTATTAATTGTTTTTGTATTAAGATGCGACCCCTAGTACAGAACAGTACAGGGTGTAACAGAGAGGTATATTCATATACCTTTGAAACAGATTTCATCATGGCAACTTTGTTTTTCCCTTGACCAAATCGGTTTCATAGTGAACGTTGTTCAGAATGCTGTCCCTAATAATCTCCTAAAATTATATTTTAGGGGATCATTAGACTTCACCATTCTGCTGACGTGTATAGTCATTATCCATCCATAATTTTGTTCTTCTTTATTTCCAGCCCAGACTGATGTATCAAATAGAGATGAAGAAAATGTTGCCATACGGCGAACGGTAATCGAATTTCAAGCTAGTCTCCAATGTGTGTGTGTGTGGCACGTGAAGAAGTCAAACGAGTGGGATGCGCTGTCCTAATTGACATTGTTCGCAATACTATGATCGTACGACAGGGTTAAGTGTGTGAGTGTGCAGGTGTACAGAAAACGGATGCGCCGATGAATTTTATATTCATTTAGATTGCGCCATATCTAATTTAGTGTATCATCACATATCCAATGTAATTCGGACTATAATAAGAAATCGCTAAAGGTCTCATTCATTAAATTTCTGATGAGGGGGCAACATTATAAAAAAAAATCGTCTCATCCGTTGTCTACACATGTACAACTTTACCCAGTTGTACGAAAATAGTCGTGCGACGGATGCCAATCAGGAGATCGTCGGAGGGGGTGAGGAGCGATCCCTCACACTAGGCAGACAGAAGTGAAGCTTACTACGTTGCACATTCGCGGCGACCGGGCGACGCGTGCGCTCGAGTTTCACTCTGACATGCTTCGAGATATCAAGATTTTCTTTACGTGAATGGGTGTCAATGTGTGCCTGTTTGAGCGAACATTGAACGAAGCTTTACTTCTGAGACTTTGTTTTTTGTGACATCGTAAGGGCCATCTAAACTTTACCATTCGTTGAATGATATGATAACTTAGTACTTACAGTATTTATTTCATGTTAGGTTCGTAATGTTTTTATTATATTAGACTGATTGGACTGTTAAATTATTATTATGAGAAGTCAAATTAGTTGTATGATTCGGTATTAATTACGAATTTGTGATCTATGGCTTATATTCTGTCTTTGACTTATATTTCCTATGATCACGACGCACGAGGCACGTTAAACAAAATTGGTATTTTTTGAAATTAAAAATCTTTATCTCGCATCTCGCTTTCCACCTAGTCATTATGAAAATGGCATATTAAAAACTATATGTTCATGGCATATTAAGAGCTATATTGTTCACGTGTGTACCGAGTGATTGCACATTTTAAGCAAGCTTAACTAATTTTGAATCTCAAACACAACAAGAAGTAAAGAATACTATTATCAAAGTTAATATAATTTTCTGTAAGTAACGGCACTTACTATTGTGTAACTAGTGTTATCTCATCTAAATAGCCTAGTATTATCCCCATAGAGCAATGAGTATTTTGTAAATCGCTTCACCCAAGAGTTATTTCCGTACATACTTTATCGGTTAATACTTAATACCACGCACGAGTATCATCAATCATCACAATCAGTCAATACAAAAATAATCTTAAATCATTCATGTTATTTCGAACAAAGACCCCATAAATCACTATTGCTCAAAGAAAACGATGACACCATATCGAGTATGCTTCCATTTCGCTATAGAATCAAATTGGTTGGTAAATAGTGGTAATCACTAAAGTAACGTAATAATCTATTGCATATATATCTATATCTCAGTATAGACGGCTAATATGCTAGTTTGCCATAAAGTGAGAGCGAGAACGCATGACAATATAAATATACACAGTATATATATGGGGTGTCCTTGGGCTCTCTACGAATGTCAAAACTACAAGCTCATTTAATTATTTTATCTACACACGTATCATAAACCCTCTTTACTGCGTCCAAAAACCGCACGTTACGATAGACATAATGTTAAACTACTTTTTAAAAACTCATTTCTTAGTTCAAGTTCAAGTTCAAAGATTTTTATTCATAATAGCACAAAATTGAGAATTAATGAACGTCATAACATAATCAAGAAAGCATAATATAACATTAAGTAGGTGCCTAATTATTACATAGAACTTGATATATAGGGTGCAATGAACTGGTTTAATGCCAGATGTCGGTGTCTTGTAAAGAGTCATGAATTTTGTAGTAGGCCTCAAAAAATATGTGCCGTATCCATTTTTCGTTCATATCAAATTCGATTCATTCATTCAAATTTCGAACGCGGACGCCCGCCTGCGTGCCGCCCCTACTTTGTCTGTGAAGTTGGTACTACTGAACAAGCTAAACAATTGCTGAGCAATTATCAATGCCACCATGCCGGTCGAAGATGCGGTTCCTGAACACAATAAAAAGAGCTTATGATATGTGTGTAGATAAACTAGTGTATGTAACTGTACATAATTAGGCATTAAAACTCTCGAGTGATATTATTAATGTCCTCCATTATGAAGCAGTCACATAAACTACTATTAAAACCAAATACCCGTCAAGTCTCTATTTACCGAGAAAATAGCGATTTACGAAAAAGCACGGAAGATAAAAACACAACTTTAAGCACCGAATTTCGCCCTAATTCTTTGTGGTAAATAATGTATTAAATAACTTCATTTTGAGATTTAATCAGAGTCTGGCCTCGGTTTTTTTCTATGGAATATGAGATGTCTTCTTTATTTTATTTTTATATACGTCTCGGTAAATAAAACGGTCAAGTGCGAGTCGGACCCGCGCACCAAGGGACGGACAACAAAGTGATCCTATAAGGGTCCCTTTTTTTCCTTTTAAGGTATTGCTGACCAGTATTCTTACTCAGGGTTTTTATTGTTTGTCCAGAGCCCAGGGATATCTCTTATATATTTGGTTAGTGAGTGCCCCACAACTATATAAATAATTCTGATTCTATTGATTGGTCTGAATCGTATTGATTACTAGTATTTCACTCTTTCCACTAAATGTGTGACAGAGAAGCAAACACAATGTACCCTATCCGCCTAATCTTACGAAGTATGTTTCAACGAGGGAATTGGCCCGAATGGAACTCCGAATTAACACACTAACTAATGATTCGGTGCAATGAGGAGTGTTTTGACAGTTTAGTTATCAAAGCAGCTCGCCAGATGGCGCTGTTGAATTCCCCCCGGTCTACCACAGAGTAGAAATAATTATTATGTATGGCCTGAGTCTGACATTTCGACGGACATGGCTTGATCGATGTACTGACTGCTCCAGAGAAATATAAGCATTGTATCTAATACCCTCATCTGTATGGCTACCATCAGTATTTTATGTTTTAAAAGTTTCACAGTTCTGAATGGTATATCGCAAAACTCCTGTGAAAGTATTTATTTACAGAGTCGTTATTAAGACAATATTATTTTAAATGAAGGGGAACATAAAAGTATAAACAATTCAACTCTTTCAATATCATATACCTATACTAACTTTAAGGTGAATTCATGAACGTAAATTACCGGTTTTGCAAGCCCTAAATCATGATAGCATATTTAGACATGGAGATGTCACTAGTTTCTATGAATTTTTTTGAACGCCCAAGCTTGTACGGATCCACAAACGTATCTGTCCTGGTGCGCGGCGCGGAATCGTGTGAGCATGAAATTATTTTTTCTGAATCTCAATATGTTTAATAAAGAAACAAATAAAGATAAATTAGTAAATATTAAAAAAACACCTTTTTGAGGTTTGAGATGAGTATGACATGAGACATTTAGCGTATGTTCTACAAAAAATTACTAAGCCATCTCCTACCTGGGGGAACCCGAACTTGGTATGTTTTGAAAATATTTCTTGGATTTTTTAGAATACAGGTGGCCGAAAGGTAATGGTCTAGTATATTTTCAGAACCGTCTCATGAAGCCCTATCATTTGATACCACATGACAGGTTCCTGAAAAAAAAATATTCAAATCCAATACAAAAAATTGATGACGTCATTACTACTACCGCTGAAAATGATTGTTCTAACCTAAAATACCCGTGTACCGAACGGCTCTCCTGTACATCCATTTGCGGTTTTATATCAATATTGGCTCGGTACATCGCCCACTATAAGCCATTGACGCTAGCAAAGCCGCCACCGGGTCAAATAAGTTTGTGGATCTATACTAAGATTCCCTACCATAGTCTAGTCTAACTGACGTTATGCTGACGGTTTTGTTTAGAGACATGTTGGAAAAAACTATTGGTCATTTCGTAAGTTTTATAAAATGAATAAAAATATATTAATTAATTCATTAATATTTAAATGCTATTGGATAGTGAGAAGTTAATATACATTCTGGGGTAGTTTCGGCCATGTCCTTTGTGCCATGGTCCGAATACGGTATTAGAAAAGGAAGTCCAATAAAATCTAGAAACCTGTCTCAAGCTGAACCTATTTCAACAAAAACGTTTGACATTTTTAGATTTGTGTATTTCCAGCAGTTGTATTTTATAAACACAGTTTTGTGACACGATGCGGGACGGTACTTACATTTTCAAATGATGTGGTAAGACGGTAAAAATATCCATACAAATTGTTACGACGGCCATATCAGTAGCGTCTTACAGAAACACTAAAGACCAATGTATAAAAACAGTACGGTTATAACCGTATGGGTCGTCACTAGTTTCTGGCGTTGAAACAATTTCCAAAGGCCGATTGATGCTTTTTATTGAGTTTTCTATAACAAAGCATGATAACCAAATTCACATATTCAAACAAATAAGCGATTTCAAAATACAGTTTTCAGTCTAGCACTACATAAATACAGTATTTGATTATCTATCTGTAAATAATAGTTCACATTCTCACCGTGGTATATTGATTTGGACACACAAAAATAAGCGCTAAAACCAGGAGCCACAACCTTCTCTCATAATTATTACACTCTTTGGCGTGACACTACTTGAACAATCACGTACATTCTTCATACATAAAATCACGGATATTGCCGTAGTGTGCGTGCCAGAACTCCATAGAAAATGTACGCACACATCAATTTTCAATCTGAGATTGTGTGCGTTCAAATGCTCCTACGCATATAAGATATTGATGTGATACGACACTAAAAACTGCTCTGTATGGTTCTTCATAGAAAACACGACTGGGATTTCCGTACTTACTTTAAGACTTTTTTAAATTTTAACGGCATCTCCCGTACTGCAATACAATGCAACCAAATAACCTACGGCATAAGAGGTGCGTCCTGCATCGTGTTAAAAAGACAGCATTTGATTATGACGTCACATGCTAGTATTTCATAATCCTCGCAAACAAAATAATGTTTTGACAGTTCTTAAAAAGTATCTATTTTGACTAGCATTGTGTAAACTCCCAAGCTTGCGCTACTCCCCGCTAACACATTTTCATCATTCCAAGCAAGCAATCTCTTTACGCCCTCTTGCGAGCTTTTTGGAAGCTTTGTTTTTGTTTTTAATCAACTGTCACAAAACTCCTCATTAGAGTACAAAACTCCTTTCCTATCCTTCATTGTAATGCACTGAAATTCGAATCGTCATCTGTTAGATATTTTATCACGCAGACATCCTAAAATATCTAACGAGCATGGATTCCACAAATCATCTTATCGACCGCATTCGTACAGGGAGCCAGGCATAAGCCAGACGTAAAACACGTGTAGCTTGAGTTGTGGTATATTATCCACACAATAAACGCAAAGTTTGTGTCGAAACACGTGTTACGTCTATGTCGTATCTAGAGAGGCTTCATAGTTATTTGTAGGTTAAGTTGTAACTAATAATAAATGTTTCATACTAGCGTCAGATGTGATAAAATGGAGATGACGAGAGAGTAGGTTTAGATCTAGTCCGAAAGTAGAGCGGTTATTGTACATTTTAACTTTTTATGTACTTGGATCGAAGCAGTCAGTGGGAACATGTATCCAGGGGGCCTATAACATAAAACTTAAATATTTGTAAATTATACACAAAAATTAAGCTGTCAACAAAGCGACGAAGGACAATAATTTCTATAAGTAATTAATAATTATTGTGTCCGTCACTTTGTTGACATCTTACAAATTTTGTAGGATAGTACTGGTTCGCCTGTAAAGTTTTGTGTTTTAAGCCCCGGGTGTTATGAAGGAAGTGTAAGATCTCATGTCTAAGAGTTGAGTCATTAACATACCATACTTATATTTGCGATGGTAAATGGTAGTTTCGCCTTAACTCTTAAATGAATTTCGTAATGAAAAGTCAACTGAGAATATTTTTCAGATGTTTAGAAAATAAGTTTATGATTGTTTTGTGTTGTTTCGATGTCATTGTGCTACCTGCGTTGTAATAACATTTGTGACTGTATGAGTGTTCGGCTTGATTTATGTGAATGCTTATTCCTAACGAATTTAAGAAAATATTTTTCCTACTTATTTTTATGTCGTCACCAGCCTATTTTAAGAATGTTTCATATCAAGAACACACATTTTCTTAATCACTATTGTAATGAATCATTTCAATATCTACATAGGAGTTCCGTATTTGTCTATAAACTTGTTACGTAACGAAAGAACAAATCAATTGCTTCTGCTCGAAATGAACGATGATTACGATAGCAGATTTCACATAAGTGTTAAACTTTTAACTGTTACCATAGTTAAAAAGATAACCATAGTTAGTAGATAACTTTACAGTTACTTAGAATTTCAATCATTTTATATCACATTTACCTATCGTCACACAATTCATACAAATCCGTTTGCAATCGTCGTCGGTAGTTCTAGGCTTAGTAGGTACAGTGCAATACGCGTCAAAGTATAATGTATGTCTAAGCACTTGCGAAGGCGTGCTCTGTAATTGCTAAACAAACCCGCTCAAGATAAAGATAAATGTTAATAGTCACACTCATAATCATATCTATCTTTTTGTTGCACTACAAATAATACCGTATTGGGACAACTCGGCCTCATTGTAACTGCATCAAAAATGATGCTTGGAAATGGACTTGTAGCCCTTATCTTATCCTCATAACCATAAGTGACACGAAAACTCGTTTTGTGAGCCAACGACCTTAATCTAGGATAGTCCGAGGATGGATTGGACCTGTATTTAAGGTATATCTTTACACCCATTTATTATTATCCCTAGAAAAAAAATCCTGTAACTTAACAAGCCGTTGGAAAGTGAGAAAACTTCAGTTCTTAGATCACATTGTATCTCTCATAGTCATAGTAGACTTACATACTCACAATCACTGTTTCATGGTCACAAAGTGCGTTGTCTTCACCGAACACTGCCTTTAGTCTCGCATGTGCATTTAAGACACTTAAATAAAATCTTACTATACCTATAACCTCGAAACCTGTAGTCAATTCAATAGAAATGTTCTAACACTACTGTTATGAATCAGGTACAAACTAAAACCATATAAATATGTTAAAATTCTATATTTATTCCCTGTAGATGTTCGAACCTTCAAAGAAAAACTAAATGTTTGTATTTATCTTTCTTATATGAGAACGTACATAGGTAATAAGGGTCACGGTTCTTTGTGTCTAAACTAATGACAGTCCTTACTTCGCCAATAGGTACAACGGATAGACTGGTCATTGTAGACTAAGAACACTTGCATTTCAAGTCCGATATTAGAACAAAAAACCGTAATCGCTTATTGTACCCTGTTTCACAAATTGATTAGGAAAATGAAATATGTATGACTATTTTGCTGAATATATTTTTCTTCTTGACGAAACACTATTTTTGCATTGGATGTTTAGATCATGGAATTGACTATATATTTAATTTAGTTTCTAAAACATCTGGTTATTGTAATGCTAAACTGCATTTATAAGAAGCTGTGAATCTGTACTTAAAATATCGCCGCGTATCTCAAATGTCCTGTCGAAATTGTCACTTTTGTGCAAAATACAATAAAGTTATTTAACTTCAACCCATGAATTTGATTTATACAAGGTGACATTGACAATTAGCTGACCATATTTTGGGGAATGATAGCACCTATCTTTATGAACAACTTTCTCCAAGAAACATATGGTCGCAAATGGAAAAAAAAATCTCTTCAGTACATTGACCCTATCAGATGATTACAAGTTACTATGGGCATAGATTAGATAATAGGTACTTCGTAACAGCTACATCACAGTCCTACAAAAGCTAAAAATACCTACGCTATAATAGCCTAAATATTTTTTGTAACAATCCTTGGAGTAAAATGCAAGCAAAAATACACTGGACAGCAAATAAACCGAGCCACCCGCTACCTAGGCACTCTAATTCGATTTTCTCAAAAACTAAAAAACCTACAATTATCAAAGTTGTACCTACAGAAAGTGCGTTTCATGGTGATTAAAATGAAAGGAAACTCATTGGGTTTAATCAATATTTCAGTGTTTATTAAGGATTTTACAAAGAAGAGTCGTTTTCCAGTCGTGACAATCGTTAGTAATGATAAAGTGAAAAAAAAATTAAAGCCAAAAACAAAGATAAAATCAAAAAAAAGTTTTTGATCAATATTCCGTATTCCCTCCCCTTGCTCGGATAACTGCCAGCATCCTTGTATTCATCGACCTTACGAGCCTGACGATAAAATCTTGAGGAACTGTATTCCACTCCTCTTCAATTGCGATTCGCAGCTCTGGAAGCCTTGTTGGAGCAGGTACCCGGGCTCGAACCCGACGTTTCAGCTCATCCCATAAGTGTTCTATCGGATTCAAGTCCGGGCTTCGAGCTGGCCAGTCCATCGTACGAATGCTGACGTCGCGTAGATACTGGGTCACCACATGAGCAACATGAGGCCGTGCATTATCATGCATCAATTGCATATCCTGTCCGATATA
The DNA here is from genome assembly GCA_949825045.1 of Argyresthia goedartella. Classification (NCBI taxonomy): domain Eukaryota; kingdom Metazoa; phylum Arthropoda; class Insecta; order Lepidoptera; family Argyresthiidae; genus Argyresthia; species Argyresthia goedartella. The sequence continues at coordinate 22,761,232 of OX463812.1, read as the reverse complement.
TCCTGCGTAAGGTACCACATGGTCTGCGAGGATTTCAGTAATGTAGCGATGAGAAGTCAGTCCACGTGTACGGCCCGTCGGTTCGATGAAAACTAACGCCGTATGTGCTGTTAACGAGATGCCGCCCCAGACCATTACAGATCCTCCTCCATAAGCAAAAGTGTCCTCGATGCAACACTGAGAATAACGTTCTCCAGGGCGACGATATACTCTCTGACGTCGATCACTTCCATGTAGACTCACCCTGGTCTCATCAGTGAAGAGTACATTACTCCACTGCTCTAATGTCCAATCCCTATGCTCTCGAGCAAATTCAAGTCGTGCTCGACGGTGTGCTACCGTTAATGCTGGGCCTGTTGCAGCTCTTTTTGGGGTCAGGTTCCGTTCAGCAAGTCTCCTTCTGACGGTATCTGAACTTATGACCACTTGGCGTTCGTCACGCAGACTTTGTTGGACTTGAATTGCGTTGAGGTGGCGATTTCGCAGAACAGTAAGGTGGATATAACGATCATCTGCTGCTGATGTAGCCCTAGGTCTGCCCGTACCTGGACGGCGATCGAATGCTCCAGTCTCTAGGTATCGTCTGTAAACTCGTTGCACCGAAGATCTGCTGATTCGAAGCCTTCGAGCGACTTCACGTTGCGCAATGCCTGCTTGAAGTAATGCTACAGCTTGAGCTGCTTCCTGAGGTGTTGTATCCATTATTAATCGAAAAAAGTAGCAAAAACACACGCGTCTGAGCAAACGATGGGCAAAAACTAAAGAAATGATAAGAAATATCCGACTACCCTCATTGTAGCGAAAAAGAACGCTAATTTCAAACTCTGGTGAAAACAGAGCAAATCGTTAGCATTGTGTTTGTTGCTTGATTACAATGTGAGTTGACGGTACTTTCGAATTAATTTGTAGTCATTTTAATCACCATGAAACGCACTTTTTGTAGGTATAACTTTGATAGTTGTAAGTTTTATACTTTTTGAGAAAATCGAATCAGAGTTCCTAGGTAGCGGGTGGCTCGGTTTATTTGCTGACCAGTGTATGTCTTGCACGCACACCGAGAGGTGAGAACGCTATACTAATCGCGCGTGGTTCGTCTGCTTAAATCATTGAGCGTACGCGCTAGGGTTTCACAAAGATGACAAAGTGAAATAAAGATCAACTAAATTATTTTTATTGCTGATCAAATATGTTTTAATTTAATAAAATGTTCAATTGCTTTTTGTCCTGACCGAAATCTCTGTTATTTTGAGGGTTGAAAATAGTCTGAATCTTGTAAATAATTTAAGTAAGTATTGCAACGGAAAACAACGTCAAAGTGGAGGAAAAACAAAAGAATTTAACTCATAGTAACCTTTTCCGTATCATGCGCTCGGGCAAGCGGGCCCTCCGAGGGATGAAAAAGGCAATGGCAATTTTAAAATATTTGAAAAAAATTTGGAGGAAACCCTCATTAAACTATGTAATAACAGAAAAATGTTAATTATTTGTGGCGATCTTAATGTAGATTTGCTTGTAGATACATCGATTAATAACTTTGTTCAAATCATTTAATTTATGTCATGTATTTATGAGCCGACTAGAATTACACTTACCAGCCAAACTTGCTTAAAAACTTTTTTTTGTGACTGTGCATTCACAAGTAAAAATGTTGTTAACTGCTTACCATCCGATCACAGCGGTCAAACAGTTTCATTTCCAATTGCTAGTAAAAAGAAGACTGATCCATCATTTTATAGGCCTATTACATCCCATAGACTAGAGACGTACTTATATGAAAAACTTAGATCAAAATTTGCCAGTACCGGAATTTAATCACTGGGCAACATTTGGAATTCGAAAAAGTAGAGCTATTTTGTATGACCTTTATGAACAAAAACCTATAACTTTGATAGAAACTTTCATGACTACGTTAAAAAATATTCCAAAACTTTCAAGTTGGTTTGTAGAACTGCAAAACTTTACACATTGATAGAAAAATAAAAAAAATCTAATAATTGAATAAAAACGGTTTGGCAAATCATAAACTGTGAAAGTGTCAAAGTTATACCAAGGGACAATGATTTCTGCTTAATGATAGGTGATGATATTGTTAAATCCAACGCTGAGGTAGCTCGAGTTTTTCTAATATTCCTGAATACCTGTCAGTTAAAGTCATTGTTTCAATAATACTAGTTATAGCCTCACACCTTGCTCATATATTATAAATGTGTTGAAGATGGAGCTTTCCCAGACCTCATGAGACACCGTAAACTCTGTTCAAGTCGGGTGACAGGGTGATCCTTCAAATTTCAGACCAATATATATTCTTCCAGCACTATTTTTTTTAAAAATCAAATGCTCTTACACTTCAACCGTACAAGACAACTCCACGCCAAACAATACGGTTTCACTAAGGGTAAATCGACTACGGATGCAGGTATTTATTACCCTTATATCTAATATGCAGAATAAAGCATGGGAAGCCGCACAGGATATCGGTGTTTTTGGCGATCTGTCGAAGGCAATTGATTGTGTTGATACGCTATTCGAGCAATTTATTATTTAAAACGCACAGACTCCTTAACAGAGCTTTTTAAAGAAATTTACATACTAACTTTAGCTAGTCAATTTATTTTCAAAAATATAATGTATGTACCCAAGAAGCTAACAACATTTTCCAAAATTAGCGATAGCTGTAATGTTGACCTAAGAAATAATCACAGACTAGTTGCGCCCCGGTTTAGACTCGCGAAGGTCAGCAATTCTTTCAAGGATCAGTGCATTCTCTACAACAAGATACCTCTGGAGATCTTGAATTTTTTTTTGAGCATTTTAAAAACCATGTTGAAGCGACTTTATCGCAAAAGGGATATTACAATGTTCAAGACTACTTAAATGATGGGACAGTATGGGGTTAATCTGGCTCAACACAAACGTTGCTGTTAATAACTTCGTAATAATTTAGTCCTGCTCATTAATTATAATAATGAATATTGTAATATTTGTATTAGATAAGCAAGAATTTAAAAGAGATCTAAAAATCAATATGGTAGTTTCTACGCCCTTCTTCTCCCACGGTGGTCCAATGTAGAGAAGTGGCTAAAAATGACGATTGCTAAGTATATGAAAATATCTACAGTACATTTGATTGATTGATTGGCCGGCAGCCCTTTGATATTGTGTTCCCGAGGGGGCACGCGAGCAAGTAAATAACTCGCGGCCTCGAGTGAGTGACGAGGCGCTGCTATGGGGGACCCATTTTTTTTTCGTTGGGACCATATTTCTTTGGGAAAGTTGTTCATAATGACGGGTACATTCATTCCGCAAAATATTGTGAGATAATTAAATGTCACCTTGTATATATGTTACCTGTGTACTTTTTAGCTATTTAAATGTGAAATAGTTGTGGTCGAATGGTCGAAAGGAATAAAACACAGATGTGAATTGAATTTTTCGTTATAATTAGGAAAAGATTTCCAAAAATAATTAAGAGATACATAAAATCGGTGTACATAAACCAGTGTAATCTTGAACTATTTATCACTACGGTTTCTAACATAAAACTTTAGGAACCATGTCAATAATGGCAGTACTTTACACCTAAATGTAGTAGAAAAATATGTTAATAAATGCCAAGAAATGACCTGAACATGTCAGCTTGTTTTACAATAAGACAAAGATAAAGATTTGTCTATTTTGAATTTCTAATGTCATGCATGATCGAGATCAGAGATCGAGATACATAATTTTGTGACAAGCTCTACTTTTACCTATTTATTTAAATCAAGTCTGAGATACATTTCATTCAAAACCAATGTAAATGCCACTTAATAAGGTTAAATAAAAATGGCAAAAAGCCTAGTTTTCCAATATGTATAAGTGTTACTCCCAAATATGTTAAATGTTTCACAGAACCGTATTGGTTGCCATAGGTCACTTTCCCTCCGGTACCAAAGTTAGGTTCATTAGCTCACAACTTGGAGCCGAAGCGAAGCGGAGCGGAGCGAGGCGACCCTATGTAGTCTAGTATGCAATAGTGTGTAAAATTTTGGTAAACATTTAGTTATTTTGGATGGAAAATATAATTTTGGATAAATGACTAAAACCGAAAATTAAATGTAAATAGATTCTAGATGACTTCTAGACAGCCTTTTTTCCTGAGTTTTGTGAAGGTTTTCGTAATAAACCCAACTCTAGATTAATATAATTCTTCCACCTAATAGTAAAACATAGTCCGTCTTCTTATGAAATAAAGTATAGGAAACCAACTTGAGTTGTTAACCATTTGACCGCCATTCATCAAATACAAAATGTGTCACTCACACGCCGAACATGTGAACATGTTTGCTATGTTATGCAAAATACAACTTAATTCATACGAGATGTGGTCTCTTTTAATATAAAAATAGTGTCGGCTATAGCCGACGTGGCGCCAGGCCACGACTTTCAGTTGTCGGCCAGTGCCGACTGTGGCGGTCAAAAGGTTATATTCAGTAACCGAGTAACTGGTAATATAATAACAGCAAATCAATGCCGCAGTCAACCACCATGGGATATGGCGTGATACAAAGCATATTCATACCATAAATTGTCATCATCAGTTAACAATCTAGTAAAGTACATCCTTTACCCTAATTAAACCTATTTAATACTTTTTATAGTAACAATTAATAGTGGTCGTCGCAGAATCTTAACTCCTTATAAAATTCCTGGCAGGCTTTACATGTTTTTTAATCTAGAAGACTATTTTCATCATACAATATCAATGCATAAGTATAGGTTGGTAAGTAGGTAGGACGAATCAAACTAGGTATTTTTTTAAATGCATCTTAGTTTTATGTCCATTTTCACCCACTCAACGTTTATCTGATATTTATTCATGCTGGCGCTCTCTCTTCTCGTTGTGGCGTCTGACATTAGAATAGCACATATTTTGTTTTGAAAAGAGCCGAGATCATTAATTATATTAGGAGACTGTTTGGTCCGAACCTCTGTTTGAGCGCTTACGACCCGTACAAATCAAAGCCCATTTGTTCGATAAATCTGACAACAACTACTTAAGTCAATATTATCGAATTTCCTATGTAGCTTCGGGTAAAATTAGGGTTCTACAGATTTGTTAGCGTGCAAGTTCTGACAGCATTCAAACCGCACAGAGGATTTACCATATCGCAACAGATATCACTACTTGCCGAAATTGGCGAGCGTTTCTTTGCATTCCTGAATGGTCTGAGTGAGTCGCTCCACAGTGGCCGAAGTTTGCTTAGAGCTCAGTAGTCTTGCGCAACTGCCGATGGTCGTGTGGTATCCGCACACATTGTGGAAGACCCTGACGGCCCGGTCGCCGCAAACGAACAAATATTTGCTGCTGGCGTCGAATTGCATGTAGTTTACTAACCCTGCGAAGAGAACATACTTAGTATAAACATAGTACGCTAACAGTGTTGTTTTAGGATTAAAGCCAAGGATGAGTCGTTAGTGTGCTGTTAAATATGTATTGATACAGCCATAGATAACATGTGTTGTGTTTGTAAGTTAACACTTTGGTTGCCCACTAGTAAAGCGCTACATTCCCCTCCCTGCGCCACTAAACAGGCTGACATTTAATCAACAGAACATATTTTGGGGAATGATAACACCCATCAATAAGAACTAATTTCCTCAAGAATCATATTGTCGCAAATGAAATAAACTTTTGGGTCCCCCAAGCTGATCGAGACCATTTACTGAGGGACGATATTTTTTTTAATTTGCGACCGTATGTTTCTTGGGGAAAGTTGTTCCTAATTATTATATTACCCATATTTTCCTAAAATATGGTCAGCTAATTATATGTCACCCTGTATTTGGATCACTTAATACAACTGTGCCAATAACGCGTGTCAACAAACTGTAACCAAGTGCCCCCAACGCCTTAGTGCGTCCATAGACATTCGCGTATGCCCATTAACGCACCTTTGCGATAGCAGAAAACAATAGGCACACTGAGCACAATAGCCTGTCTGTACAGAAAAAAACTATTGCAAAGGTGCATCGCGTGGCACTCCCGAGTGCCTTATATAATTCCAAGGGATTATTGTATGAAAAGCGTTTGTGCACCCGGGGCACTCAATGAAAGTCTAACAAACGCATAGTCGCGTAATGGGCACTGAATGTGTTAACGTACAGACACATACATTGCCTTCAAAGGCAACCAACACTATGTAATACAATGCAAGACCCGACATTTTATTCGTCCGTTGCAGAATTCAATGCCGAAGTTTTCTCTTTGTAGAAAAATACGAAAATATATACTAAGTGATTATCATAAATTCATACAAAACGAATACCTAACAAAAAGGTATATGCATGCCTAATTTATCATCAATGCCCTATGCGATTAAGGTCGACGATTAAGAAAGAAAAATATCATACTTTCTTTATGCGATGGTGTATAAATAAGTCAAGTGAAGATCGATAGAGCGCGCTATAAATATCTTTTGACGTAGGAATAATTCTCAGAAGGGACCGGATTAGACGACTTTCGACTTTGAACACATCCGTTCTGATATTTGATTCAATATCTAGAAAAACCAGATTATGTCCGATGAGTAACTATACGCGATTGCTATCTGTGAAGACATTGTACCTATGAAGTTGAAACGCTCGGCCAATCTTCAAGCCTGTATTGTTTTCTAGAAAGGAAGTAAAACGCCTTAAAATTGTCAGTTAGCATTAAGATATTCTGGCCCGAGTTGAAAATGGAGTAAGCTAGTCAATTACAAATGGAGTGGCAGTGCATTACTGGCACAACGTGGCCTCAACTGTGCCCTGCCACCCCGTATGGGGAAAGGCGTGACGTCAAGTTGCTATTCTTGTAGTAATTAAAAAACAAATCCACTCCACTGCTCGGTAATGTGGTGAAAGATGTTGTGTAATGGGGCCGCAAAACAACGAATAGTTAACCAGGACCGCAAAAACATTGATGGACTGTTTGAACAGGCCAGAAAAAGAATTTTTGGCTTGTTTGTTATGGTTCTTTCACATACCAACAGATGGCACTTCACCCAGATGAACGAAAATCTTTGGCACTTCATGCCGTGTCGGTAAAAGCGTACATGGCTTGTGCCGTCAACTTCTGTCAATTGCGGAAGATGGTGGACTCCGCCATGGGGAGTTCAAAACCTAATTTATCAAAAAACTATTTTCTGTATAATTAATTTTATTTCGTCGCATTAGTTGTGAAAAGCACTATGTTTCTCGAATGTGTCGCCCGGTACAATGCAAACTCTTCTCTCAAACTCTCTCGTCCATCTATGGCTCACTTTTCAGCCTCTACAACAATGTATTATTCCGCTAATTCATAATTCTACCGGTGTGTAGTAACACAATCTAGTTTACCTGTAAACACGTTCTCCACAGTATCGTACAGCTTTCCCGTATACGTGTCGTAAAACTCGATAGACGAGTCCACTCCGACGGCCAGCACTTCTGCGTTCGGCGACAGCGCTATGCGCGGAGGATTCGCTGTTTGTGTGTACCCGCCTGTTTCTAGGAGGTGTGGGGTCTCGCCCTTAGCGTATTCGACTAGAAAGCAATGAAGACATGGTGAAAATTACAAAAAATATACATCTATAATGTAATTTTTTTGTTAATTAACTCGTTAAAGTTATATCGCTGTGATTTAATTCTGGACATAGAGAATACAAGGGATGAAGAGAGGAATCGGATCGACACCCTGGTATTGTTAGTCCGATATAGCTCTTTTTAACCCTAGACGAAAAAGGAGGGGTGTTATAAGTTCGAAGCGTCTGTCTGTCTGTCTGTCTGTCTGTGCATTTGTCTGTGGCACTCTAGCGCTCAAACGGGTGGACGGATTTTAATTCGGGTTTCTGTCAATGGTAGTAGACTTCCCCTGCGACGTTTATTAGCTATGTTTTATTGGTGGTTCAAAATTTGTCAGCTTAACAAAGAAACAAGTCAGCCACATATTGTGTCGAAGGTGTATTTGTTATGGCTGGTATTTAATCGCATATCAAAAATACTGATTTGCGCAGCAAAAACACTTTTTATGCTTTAAATATTTTATGAGTACTTAAGTTTATGTTTGAAGTATTTGTTGTTTTTCTTACATGTTGAACCTAACACGAAGGATAAAGGGGGCTTCGCTTCGCTAACCCCCTTTAACCCTCACCTAAGCTACCGCAGCAAATATAAGGGATATTTGCTGCGCAAATCAATATTTTTGATGTGCAGTTTAATATTTCCCATTTTTTATTATTTAATATTATTGTATTGTTAATATCAGCCAGCTTAAAAAGAGAGTGGATACTTTAGAATTGTACATCTTTGTGTTTCTCATAATCAGTGGAATCCTAGAACCACAGAGAACAAGGAATCTATTGGAAAGTAACAGCTATTAGTTAATATGCTTTATAAAGATAACATAATACCTTTTGAAACTTTTGCAAGCAATGTTATCGATCATGGTCATTTATTAATTGCTCCTATCTATTTACCTAATGGAACCTACGTAATTGTGTGTGTGTATCAATATCAAACGAACTGTCATATCATAATAAAATATATGTATAGACGATGAGAGAGTAAAAGTAAATATGTTTTATCAGATGGGGTGATAAGTTTAAAACAAGATTTTCTTTTCATTCGCATTAACATGGCCCGTACGGAGAACTGCGTGGGGAGGGTAGTACCATACCATATAAAGGGCCGCATACAAATAAGGTCTGTTGCAGCTAGAAAATATAAAGGGGATATTGGGATTATGTTATTAAAAAACTACAATACGGTATTTGACAAGGTAGTCCAATAATGCTACAAACGTGTCTCAAGCTCAACCTATTTCAACAAAAACGTTTGACTATATCAGAATTGTATATTTCCAGCAGTTGTATTTTATAACCTCAATTTTGTGTTAAAAAGACAGCATTTGACTATGACGTCACATGCTAGTGTTTCATAGAACTCGTGAACAAAATTACCGTTTTGACAGTTCCTAAAATTGTCTATTTTGACTAGTAGTCAAATACCGTATTGTCCCTTTGTTGGAAAGGAGTTTGTGACTACTTTCGTACGTATGTACTAACATTATCCTTACAGATGCATTCAGGTGGGTTACTACAACGTTTTATGCCGATTCAGTTTAGGAACCTAAATGATCCGCAAACTTTTCATGACCGTCTTAAAACTAGTCTTGGTGTTAGGCAAATAAAGCCCATTAAGGCGCATTGGAATGGAAATGATGGCCATGGATCACCATGGCAATTATTACCTTCTTGGTTTTATCCTAATCTAAATCGCTTTATAGGTTGTGGTAACCATCACCGTCAAGTGTCACTTTAGCATCATAATCATAGTCAATGACGCACGAAGTACAAAGTCCAGAGTGTAACTTGACGATAACGCCAGTACTCAATGTTTACTACGCAGTGCTGGACAACCCTTGCATGCAACTCACTCTTTGTGTTATAAATCTTCCACGTGCCGTCCTTCGATATCGTGGCTATGTGCGATGTGTCCACGTCAAACGACACCTCATAAACACCCGACTTATGGCCAGTTATCTCGAATGCCTTCGACAATTGTTTATACGCCCCTTGCTTTGTGAAGACCACCTCCATCACTTTAAGGTCCGGGGAGAAGCCGGTGGCGACGACGAACCTGCCGCAAGGGGATATCTTGGCGGAGTAGGTGCTCATGAGGTACGTGTCCTGACGGTCTAGCATCTGCCCTTTGAGGTCCCATAAAATCATGTCCGTCTTGGAGGAGCAGGACATTATGAACTTGCCGTTACTGGAGATTCCGAAGCCGATTACGTTCTCAGTGTGCAACTGGAAAGAATACAGAGGAACATGATAAAAACACATATAAATGTAGCTCGTTAATGCCCCACTGAGTGGCACCGGACTTTACCTGGATACTCCACCACGCTGGCTCAGTGCGGGCTAGGGGCCAACCCGACTACTACTGTCAGAAGTTATCAGGATGCCCAATTTGGGCCTGTGACATAGGTTTACTACAACCTCCGAGTAGCGATAGTAGCCGGGACCAACAGCTTAACGTGACATTCGAAACACGGAAGAGCCAGAAACAAATGCCACATAGAAATGGACACCCATCCAGTAACCGTCTCGGCCAGATGTTGCTACCCGCACGTCCACGGACGATACTGACAAAACATATGTCATCATAACCCATATATACTATAAGGGTTACTGGGTGAGAATGGTTAAACGCAGGTGCAGCTGGGCTTCTACCGCCACGTATGGGAAATGGGGTAACGCTATTTTTGCATTTTTTTTGTTTCAATAAACATGTATGATATTCTCTGGCTTTTGACATGGCACTAGGTTAATCTAGTTTATTTTGAGATTCTAGGCCATGTTATAATCAGGAACTAAAATTTATATCAATAAACTCATTTAGTAAAGAAATAAAATTCATGATATGTGACACACAAAATAAATATTAACAATAAGAGAATATGTACCTATTATAACTACGTAGTATAAGTGTGTCAAGATATAATGACCTCATCAATCAGCTTGTGGTTTGTGGTGTTTTGTTCTTTTTAGCGTTCCGTATACGAAGGTTGCCAAACGTGACCCTATTACTAAGACTCCGCTATCCGTCTATCAGCCTATCCGCCAGCGGGATTTATGTGATGAATCGTAATATTTAGAGAATTGAAATTTTCACAGAATGTGTATTTCTGTTGCCGCTACAGCAACAAATAAAGAACTCCACGAGATTTTATAAATTAAAGGGGGTCCCCATACAAAATCCCTCACACCCGGGACGTGTTTTAATATCACTGCAATTTTTCGCATAGTATTGGTTTGACTTTGGATTCGCAATGTGTAGGGACTGGTTATTAAAACAAGTTCGGATATATATTTTTTGTTTATGCTTTATTATATTTTTGTCGTTAAGTTTCCGAAAGAGCTCCGTAGTCTAATTGGGTTCACGCTTGCTCCGCTTGTTATCATTGAGATAATTAATTTATCTTAATTACATTATCGTACGTTCAGTGTTTCGGATGACACGTTAAGCTGTAGGTCCCGCCTACTATCACTACTTGGTAGTAGTAGTCGTGAAACCCCTCCGTCAACACGAACTGAGCCATCGTGATCGAGTATGGCTTGATCTTACGCGTATTCGGATAAAGGCCTGTGCCCCTCGGTGGGGACATTGATGGGCAACATTGTTTATATAAGTTTTCTTGTACCTACGACTACGATGGTACGGAATGACGGAACCCTTCGGGTGGGAGTCCGACCGATTTTTAACTACATTTTGTATTATCATCTTGGGAACATTTTTTAGAAGGCGGCAATCGAGGTATTCCTCAAGGATTCAAATCCTTAAGCAGGATATAAGCAGGCAAGCTTAAGTCTATTTATTTTTCTATCACTAGCTCACTATCATCAATCATAATCATTCTTATAATGATCCATCGATGACAGCATCATCTACTGTCTTGTCACCGTTACTTCCCAGCCACTTGTCTAAGCAGTTGTACAATAAAAAACTGTTCTCAGTGGGTTAGGTTAGGAGAAAAGTGGCACTTGTCTTGGGGCACGCTACTTTCGCTGCGACAGGTATCACCGCTTCACGCATGCGCGCTGGTTCCGCGTGCCTCGCCGACACACGATGACGGTCTTGCAGTTACTATTAATTATTCTGTGGTCTAGCTTCATTGTTGATTTATAGTACACAATTGGCACTCCTTGGTTAATATTGCACCATTTGTTGGTTTCATATCCAAGAAAAAATGAAACTGTACTCCAATCGAAATGGACTTCGGCCGAATGGGAATTGTGAAACAAAGAAAAGAGCTGGACAGTTAAGAGAATATTATGTACATACTCGTAAGTACACACTATAAAGCACAGTATAGCTAACAGTGTTTATATGTATACAGTATCGTCTACAGTCTACAGATCCAAGAGTTCACAGAGAATGCAAAATCGCGAACATAAAGAACAACTGCAGAAATCCTTCTCTACCAAACATATTTACAAGCGTGCGCGCAAGGCAATGACGGACGGACCTTCCTGCGGCTAAAAATAAGTTTTCGAGGCTATGCGCGCTGGCAATGGACCCATCATATAGCTCCAAGAGTCATTGTTCCATCAGGAGGTCTTTAGTCGGCGCACATGCAAATACAGAGTTCAATAAAGTTTGTCCTACTTGCTCTTTGTGGATATTTTATGCGAGATACCAACAGCCGTCTCCTATCAGGAGCAGACATATCATGACGCAAGCTTACGGCCTTATTACTATTGACTTTTAATAATACTGCCCTAAATAAAAACTGTTTCAAAATCTGTATAATTCTCCCACTAGTGTAGAGTTATTTCATAAAACGCCTGATTGGTATTCAAGTATTCAACGGAATCGGAAATTCCGAATTAAGTTGACAGTTCAGCCCACTTTTTATCGCGTCAGAAGCGCCACAAAATAGGCTTTTGATTTAGCATAAATACATAATGAATTGGTTCTATGACAAAGAATCTATCTAATTTAATCTATGACGATTTCTGTGTTTAACCAAACACACAGAAATAGACCAATGTTATAATATTAGCATAGGTCTGAGAAATTAGAACATAAAAATAATTCTCTAGAAACTAAAACTAACCGCTATTTGTACAGAGATGGCAAGAAATATTTGTCAAAATGTATGATACTCTAAACTTTAAAATTATTTATTTTAAATACAGATTTAGTACCCAATTCATAAATAAACAAAAACAACATCGAGTCAGTGAGGAACCAATGAGAAAATCGTCAAGCTTAACTCGGTTGACAACATGCAGGCAACCGTATCGACAATCAAGTAGAAAAACTTGGAACAATAGACAGACAGTGGTATCTATAGAAAAGAAACTTCTGTGAGCGTTTAGAAAATTCAGGTAAATGTACTGTGAATGAACAAAACCAGATGCATGAAAATGCCGAGGTAGGTATATTGTAAGTACTTTGTTTGCACGGCTGCACCAGAAGGAAGACTGTTTTTCGAGTGTATTTTTGTTTGTAGTATGAACCATTTCTTTAGGTCGTTCTACAGCCCAAACGGCTCGACGGATTTGAACAAATGATTCGTGGTGACCGGGAGAGTGACATGGACTATAACTCTAGTGAAAAATCGACAGGTTTTGCAGATCGTCAGATGTAGTTTACAAAGGTACCACTCCGTTTACTTTCATACTCCATGTAGCTAACCAGGTACATTCAAAAGTTTGATTGTTAGGAGTACTGCTTTCTAGGAAACTATCGTCCTATTATGATAAAATATCATAATACTATACATACTATAATATAAATTCCCCTTTCTCCCACAGTGGTTCAATGTAGAGAAGTGCGCAAAAAATACGTTTACCAAGTATAAGTAATAAATAAAATAAAGAAATTTGAATTTTGATTTGATTTCCTATATTTACCTACAACATTTTGAATTCTACCTAGATAAACGTCAGTGCACATTGAATATGGCTTATGTTTACGGAGCGAAGCGAGGCAACCCCATGATTTTTAGTACAAAATAGGGTGTAGTTTTGGTAAAAATTTAGTTAAATCGCATCAAAAAAAAAAATGATGCAACTTGTTACTCCATTTGGTAAGCAGTTAAACATAAGCCATATTCAATGTGCACTATCGTTTATCTATAGATATCTATCTATATATTACGTTAGTGCACATTGAATATGGCTTGTGTTTATAGATAAACGTTTGGCCTAAACTTTACACCCTTTTTTATACCAAAATACATAGTCGCCTCACTCCGCTCCGCTTCGCTTCGGCTCCAGGTTGTAGATATTATAAAGTTGTGATCTAACAAACCTAACTGTAGTATTCGGAAAGCGACCTGCACTAAATTTGGTGAACATTTAAACATATTTGTGAGTCAAAACTTATATTGTAAACAATATATATGTTGCCATTGAATGCTACCTAGCTAAACATAACATATCATAACGTGGGTGCACATTTCTGTCTATGCCATATCGTATAGGAAAAGGTATGTCTTGACTAGTGGTATTAGATTTTATATGGAACACTTTTATTCTTTCTATTCATCTTCACACGCTTGCAAAAATGTTAAAATTCTTAAAACAGACTTCTTCTGAAGACCTTTACAATTATAGGACCTGTATTCTGACATTCGGGGTCATGGTAATAATGGTTGTTATAGGTTTTCCTTGTTTCTTGTAAACAGACATAAATGATGATGTCAGTCGCAAACAAATGCATCGTTATATCTATGTTATATCGTCACAGATCTTTGTCTTGGCAACAAGCTGATAGACAACCGCAAATGTTAAAGTTATAGTGTGTATCGTATTGCTGGGCCGAGAAAAGGCTTTTGAAAGATGTAGAGTACATAGACACAATAATTAGATGACAAATATAAAGTTGTACTAGTTACTGTGGTATATTGTCTATGGGTGCAGTGAACAGTTGTTCCTGACAACTTATATGGAGCAAGGTTGACGCTGTAGGTTTTTTGCTGGATAAAACAAAAAAAAACCTGTTTTTAGTATGCACTGTAGGTCTTTCCGTATAAAATGTTTCACAGTATTCCGGGTAAACCTCTTCACATTTTCAAAATTCCGTGCATTAAGCCTAGACTAGCAAATTCCTGCAATTCACTCAGGCAGTTAAGTTAGGTACATCTGCATTTATGTTTATTTTTTCTACTATTCGCGCCACACACAATGAAGCGTTATCAACCAGGTATGTGTTGACTTTTGAGTCACCTAGGCATATGGCATGGGCGCAATATTGGCACATATGGTCATATGCTGCTAAGCTCCCTGGGCTGAAATCTGCTGTATCCTAAGTTGCTCATTTAACAGAAAGGTATTATTGTGTGCATTTTGTTCGGTATGGGATCTGCAGTACGTAAACGGGATAGTAGATATACAGCAGGTATGCTAGACCGTTTACCAACAGCTTATTATCAAGCTTTTAGGTGTCACACACTTTTGTGTGTGTTTTGGAGAAGTAGATTAAACAAATGATATCCTATGTACTGTGAAGCCTTACGGCTAAAATTGACTACGAAATGCAATAAGGTAGACATAGGAATGACTCCACGATATTTACTATATCTTCTGCGTGAGTCAAATCTCAACGAACATCAAGGTTCAATGAAATTGTAAGACATCTATTGTGTAGTAAGTTTATCAATTGCGTTACGGTGTACACGTCGCTTCACGAATTATGAGCGGTGGCTTTGAATGCGCTATAGTAATTTTTAGGGTTCCGTACCCAAAGGGTAAAATCGGGACCCCTATTACTAAGACTCCGCTGTCCGTCTGTATGGCTATCTGTCCGTCTGTCACCAGGCTGTATCTCATGAACCGTAATAGTTAGACAGTTGAAATTTGCACATATGATGTATTTCTGTTGCAGCTATAACAACAAATACTACAAAACGGAATAAAATAAATATTTAAGGGGGCTCCCATACAATATTTTTTTAAATGCACCTGGTTACGTACATGGAATGTGAAAGTAGCCGCACCAATAACTTTGGAAACAACATTTTGCGATGTTAAATCTAAACTATTCACTCCACACCATCCCTACCATTGTACGGTGGTATGGAAACTTTCGTGCGCGATTTGACTCGCACTTGACCGTTTTTTGAATACCCGTACTTACGTATGCGCAGTAAATCCCCGCCGTTTTCGCCCAGCGCTCCTAATTCGTGAGGCGACCTACATCAAGTCAATCAATAAGAATATCAAGAGAAAATAGCGAGGGTTATCTATACGGTGTTGGAAAACTTTGTTTCCTGGAGTATTTTATTGTTTCAGGAACACAGTTTTAGCTTATAGGTAGTATATTGATAGGTCGGTTCTTGATAGGTAAACTACTGATCACAAGGCAGCGTCTCATCTGTGGGTATTCTAAAACAATACATTTATTCTTCCATTGGTACTTGTATGGGATTTTGAACAAGTAGGCATACAGCCAATAAAAAAAGAGAGAGAATAAGATATATTTTTATTCCTAACCTATCACACTGTAGGTAGGTACCGGGTGTTTGGACTATACAGCGATATATTTTTTGGGATATCATTCTGAACAACTTTCACTATGAAACCGAATTGATCAGAGCAACTTTATTTTTCACTTCTCTACACAAATCAGCTGATGACCGCTCGGCCGAAAATGTATCTATGTACTCATATAAACATTATACATTATTCAGTTAGATATGAATCAATAAGCAAATTTACTCAGAGCCTGTACTAGCAGCTTTTTCAATCAAAAAGCAGGAAAGAACGATTAGTGGGTATCGCATCAATATCGCGCTCCTGGAAGGCTGCGGGATTGAGGGATTTGCGGGATTGTCATTTTTTAAATATTTTTTGTTTTTTTTTAATGTTATATTTTAAAATTTTGTTCAATATTTAAAGTATGGAACCCTAAAAATAAAGTGACGTATCTGATAAGACAGAAGATTATTTTTATTATTATTATTAATTAGAAAATCGTGTTATTGTTTTATCACCTTCATTTTAACGTATGAAATTAGAACGTTTAAACTCACGTATTTAACTAACTATTAACCTATTACACTAAATATTTTACAAATAAATTCTATAGAAAAATTACGAGTTCCATGGGAAATTTGTTAAATGACTTAATCATCGATTAAGTAATTGAATTACTTCATTATTGAGGCCGTTCTGGGTCAAATAAATATTCAGAATGTCGCCTGGGCAAATTTTTTTAAAAATAAATAAATATTCATCCCGCATAAGTTATCCCTCATTTCTGATCCCGCAAAAAAGGTGCGGGATCCCGCAATTGCGAGATTGGATTCCCTAGCTGGTACGTATCGCAAGATTAATAAGTAAGTAAACGTAATAAGCATGGTGTAATTGATGTAAAACCACGTAGGACTAGTAATTAGAAACAGTCGTACGC
Source organism: Argyresthia goedartella (assembly GCA_949825045.1). NCBI lineage: Eukaryota > Metazoa > Arthropoda > Insecta > Lepidoptera > Argyresthiidae > Argyresthia > Argyresthia goedartella. The sequence continues at coordinate 22,744,306 of OX463812.1, read as the reverse complement.
GTGATAGCCCTGATAAATCAAAGCAATAAACCTATTGCCTGTAAATGTATCCGCACAAGGCAAAATCGGTTGATTTAACAGACTAACTGCAAAAAATAGCCTGAACTCAGATTGTTGATAGAACTCGTTATGTATGTGCTTATTCGTTTATTCCACCTCATGAAACAAAGGCAATGTTTTTTGCCAAACATATGAAAAAAGAGTATGAATCAGGCAAGCGGCAAACGCACGAAGTTATATTACGGCTTGATTGGTATGACCACGTTGTGCTACTTCATTATTATGTGCTATTGGTAATTATTAACACCTCTTTCTTTGCGGAAACATGACTCACAAATACGATCTAAATAAAATAGAATCATCGAAGTCTGTATACCGGATGTTGAATGTTGATTCTCGAGAGGAAAGCGACCACGAGATTGAGTATTTGATGGTATTTGGCAACGTTCCCGGGACCGTGTGCTGCGCTCGCGCATGTCCGTATGAACACATGGCACTGGGGTATAGAAATGCAAGATCCTACTATGTTTAAAATTCTCGTGTATGTTACTGTTGGTACCTCTTGTGACGTAATAGCCGAGGTTTTCCTCGCAAGTCAGAGAAGATTCGCGGAACATTCACAACAACAAATATATTCCAGAAAATTGAGCAAAAGACGGTCAAACATAAGTCTTCTCTGTAAAATGATGGATCAATTACATTGTTTTACAGTTTTTAAAGTAATTTAAACTCACAGGTCCTAAATAATATCAATTGTAAAATTACAGAAAACTCATGATGAACGCTGCGGAAATGTGAAAGATTTTAGGTAGCTTATTCTGCTCTCTGAGTCGACCTTGAATGTATTTACTACACTAGGCATGATTGCTTTGTTCTAATCTTAGGATTTCACTAAGACTTCATTATAATCTGAGATCTCACCATTTTTAAAGTAGTGGTTCTGTGAGAACAGTAGACCTCGCGAGCCCTTCGACATACATACATTCTTAAACATATTGTCACGACCGACGGACAAAAGGCTTTATTTTAATTCGATACACGTTTATTTTACGCAACAATTTAACGAAGAAAGTCCAATTTTAAATTGAATTTCAGGTGATTGAATTTTCCAAATTTTCCAACGCAGGCTTTTGAGCAAAATAGGGGTATAAGTTTTGGCGATTACTCGAGCTGCTGGTCCAAGGAGGTCAAATCTAGTGTTTACGGGTTTGTCTCGTGAAGGCAAAGAGAACTGCGAAGTCTGATTAGGTATAAAAATCCCGAAATAAAATCAAAAACTAAAATCCGCTATAAAGAATACGTTTGCAAAAGCAAATGTATTCGTTATAATGAATGCACATGGTTACGTACATGGAGTATAAAAGCAGCCGCACCATTAACTTTGGAACCCCATAAGTCCGCCATTTAAAAAAAACTGACTTGATAAAAAAAAGCTACTGCTCATAAAATTTCACGAGAATCGGTTGAGATATGCGACCTGAAGGCGAGAACAGGCAGCCAATCTCGAAACTGGACGCTCTGTCGCTCGGTCAATTGGAAATATGAGAAATATTGTTTAAATATGGGGGGGAAATTAGAAAATAAAAAAAATAAAAAATGTATCGTGTGACGTATGAAATAAAAAGGCTTGTTGCGAGGATTTCATTTTTTTTTTCAAAATTCTGAAACACTTGTAAATAAGACAAAAAGACGATTCCCTCACTCCCCCTAATTTCCAACCTTTTTGATCATGCTGCCTAGAAATCAAAACGTCTATGTCTTATTTGACCTAAAACGTTTATTGACTAGGAAGCAAAATGACCAAATTGCAATATGGATACGCTGTATTTTACCTAAAACTTTTATTAACTAGGAAGCAAAATTACTATGTATTTTACGCGTAAGTAATTGACCTATCATATCGTTTTTTTTTCAAAATTTTAGGATTGATACTTTCGGGGGAGTGGTCGTATTTTTATTTTTATGTCTTGAATATTTTTTTACTGATTATTTTCTAAATTTAAAAAAGAAAAAGATTGAAATTCACACAACAAGCCCTTTCATTTTCCATGTCACACTTTTTTTCTTATTTACTGAGTAGCCCCGAAATTCAAAATTATTTTGTTTACTTTAACACGTTCATGTTTGGGTCACAGAAATACATAAATGTACCAAATTTCAAATGAATCGGTTCAGAATACGTTTGTTTAATATTACTTTTATTGAACCTAGGTCAGACACGACTGATCCTGAAATGGGTCTGTTTTTCAAGGTAAACCCTAAAAACTATAATATCAATATTTGTTCACGCTCTGACCGACAACTGAGTTATTTATAGAAATTGTTTTCTACGTTTGACAGTTTTATAGTACAGCCAACTTAACGGCGAAGGGAATTCTACTCAAAGGGAAGGGAAACCAATTTCGCTACAGAGGACATATGAAGGACATTCTGTTTTTCACGGAGATTTCAGTAATCCTTTAATATTTTGAGATGGGAATAACGTAGTTTGATCAAGAACAGTCTCGAAATGGTTTTCTCAGTTTGGTGCCCTTGAAAATTCATTAAATGGCTAATTAGGCATGCAATATTGCTTATTTTTCTAAATTTTACTATCGTTGTATATTTTTTATTGTTTTTGCGTGTTACTAACCATAAATTATCTGTTGCTAATACATTACTATTGACTGAAAACAAACACAGCAATGTTATAGAAATACCTGCACAATAAACAAGTTGAGTAAACTCATGGGTAATTTACAGAGGTCGTCCTTGTTTTTCAGCAAACCCAAAGCAATTTTACGGGGCATTATCCTATCAGGTCAACGAATGAGGTCAGTACATTGAGTCACCCTGGTTGTGGATGCACTCTACTAATTTATTGCAACCATCGCCAGCGCACATTTCCTCAAGTTGATTAATGGTTATAAAATCACGTAGAAGTGAAACGTCAGGTCTTTTTATCTCAGTATGTGATTATCGCAAGATTTCTCACTAATCGCTTCGTATTGTGTATCTGTGAGGTGATGAAAGGCCGCTTACATCATAAGGTAAGTTAGAGGCTTGGTTGGAGACAAACGGCCGCCCGCACTACCAAGTTTTTACGACACTACAATGGCTGTAGTCAAGGTTAATGGAGGCACGTTCTGAAGCGTTGTCCTAATTGCCATCGGTCGCACAACTGCGGTCGTACGACTGGGTAAAGTTGTTGGTGTGCAGTACAGAGAACGGATGAGCAGGAAGTGACGTCACGCGTGATTTTTGTTAATTTCACCCCAAGAAGGAGGCTTCTGATCCACTTTTCAATTCATGAATCGCAGCCTGTCATTCGGCCTATAATAATAAAACAAACATTTACATACATGCACATACATTGCTTCTGGCCCCACACTAGGATACCCTGTGTCGTGGGGACCAGAAACAGCGACGTCACACACATATAAACATCCAAGACCTGGGGTTTTTTTTTACCCCCAGCCGGGGATCGAACCCGGGACCTCTCGCATGGTAGGCAGAGCCACAACCGCTGCGCCACAGAGGTCATCAAACCGACAATAATGAATCAATGACGTCTCATTCATTGAATTTCTAACAAGGGGTGAAATTAATAAAATTCACATACAGAGAACGTAAGGGTAATGGATTATTTCCCATTTTCCCCTAGTGATGTGGCGCTTTGTTATACAGAGAGCAAATGCGAGGTGTAGTAATATTTCGGCAAGTTGTTTATTTTTTATTCTTCGTCCATCTGGACAGGCCAGACCTCCGACCTCACAGCCACTTCATAACTATCAGAGTCCTGTTCATCATCCAGGCCCAATCGCCGCTGTTTAGGATCTGAAGCTAAGCAGTCTGGAACTAGTATAATGTTCCTAGGTTCAGTAAAGTCCTAGAACCTGTTACTGTTGTAATTGTACTGATCATCATCAGTTGTCAGTTGTTCCCAGCCCGGCGTAGTATCACAAGCATCACATACTCTCGTCGCAAATCGCTACAGTACCCCGCGCCCGATCCGTGGCACATCTTACAAATCCTACACGTATTAGATTTTGCCGGCCTTCATGGGGAATAATTATAGTATAACTTTACCCTGTCGTACGACCATAGTCGTGCGACCGACGTCAATAAGGACAGCGCCTGAAACTTACGACCCATGGTTAATCCTTCATACCTATACAAAATGGCTGCTATTCTATTTGACGTTCTCTAAACCTAACATGACAACATTTCATATTATCCTTTGTATGTCTGCAAACGGCTAAAAGTAAAATATTTGTAGTTACTTTACTAGAAATACTGTATACAGTACTGTCTCACTGTTACTGTCCAATATATAACAGCTTCATATTTAAGTATATTGTTTGTCTACCAAGTCATTGAAACTTATATATGTGATGGATAATACAATAGAGTAGGTAGTCGTTTTATCTGCAATGATTTAACGCAATATCTGATGTGTGTGTACATTTTTCTACCTTTATGTGACATTTATTAAAAGCTTCCTTGCTCAGATATTAGATATACTTCTTCAATATGTCACAAAAAAATGAAAAATAAACATAGTTTAAAAAACAAAAAATACGCTTTTAAAGCACTTCGAACTAAAAAGTTAAAAATAATTTTTAATATAACCTTAAAACAATAATTAATAAAAAATACTATTATTATTGTGAAACAAAAAGCGTCGCTTTGTTCCATATCTTTCGTGGATCGAGCGCCCGACGCTTTTTGTTTCACAATAATAATAGTATTTTTTATTCATTATTATTTTAAGGATATATTTAAAAAAAAAAACTTTTTAGTTCCAAGTGCTTTAAAAACGTGTTTTTTAATTTTTTTAAACTAAATTTATTTTTCATTTTTTAGTTCGAGTGCGCGAGCCGGAAAGTAAGTAGACTGTTTTGTCAATCCACGAAAATTCGAAAAATTCGAAGTAAAAATACTGTGAGAAATTAATTAATCCTGGCGATCCTAATCAGGATAATGAGATAAACTTATGAAATTATTACATTGTCGCTGATTCTTGATAAGTGTACAAAGTTTGAATTGAATCTGTCCGTTTAAAGTGGGTCAAAATCAAGTCCAAAGGAGTCGGTTACATACAAACAAACAAACAAACATACAAGTGAAGCTAATAAAAGCGTGATAAAAAAATCCTAGTTTTTAATAGATACTTTCCGGGACTACAAAATATACAAAACAGAATAATGCAGCTATCATTAACCATATCTGGACTGTTTTAATTTCCAAATACACCGTGTGTTTATTTACAAAATTAGAATTACTTAATACCTTTAATGTTGTTGTTTCATCTATCCTTTATTAATTACGCTACTGATGTTTTTTTATCACAAATTTATAAATTAATCTTCTCAGTACTACTTTGCATTCTCCGCAGATTCAGCATGGTATGTAAATATTACGATAGGTATGATTAATTGTGAGTTCTAAATTATATTCTGAGAAGGCTTATTATATACAGCGCTATTATAAGAGCGCACTTCGCATTCGACTGTTCAGTCGACCCAGTTTGAACTTCGTCTGTCAAGGGTCAAACCGACCACTGCTTTTTTCTGAGATCATGCCTGAGATTCAATATTCATCATGTTACCACCCAGCTCTCGGTATCTACAGATTTTCCTTTGCTGCAACATTTTCTAGCTCCGCATTTAACATGAACCAAAAACAAAAGCCTCTGATTACATCCCGAAAAATATAATCCTGGCTGGAGTGGTACAATTCGTTCGTTCGTTATGATGAAGAAATGAATCCCAAGAAATAGCAAATTTTAGGTGAGAAGGAAAAGGATATCTTCATAACATATCTTTTTTCGGGATTCTCGAGCTGCGCTTCAAAGAAGGGCATTTGACAATACCCATCCCTTAAGACAGGATACCCTCTCTATTTATAAATTTATATTATATTGACATTAGCCATGGTCATCGAATTTTTCCGTAGGTGTGAACCGTTTGTTTACCCAAAATGTCGTAGGTACAGCAAGCCAAGTATTTAGCACCCCAATATGAATGGGTGAACTGTAAAGCTCCTCAGGCCATTGCACCGCGGCCTGCTGCGCCGAGTTTACGATATGACGCCCACCTATTTTCGGCCCGCTATATTTAATACGCATTTCACGTTATTGCGTCAACCTGATCTCGGTGTATCGGAGATTCTACGGCCACTGATCTTTCGTATTACTATAAGTATGCAGCCTTACGGCCGATCCCAATAACCTATCTTCTATCCATAATCTGCAGATTTGAGAGTGCTAGTGTCAAATTTGACATAAATCCTAAAGCGCAACTGTCAAATGGACCGCGTAATCTGCAGGTCACGGATAGAGATAGGTTATTTTGGGATCGGCTGTTGAGAGAGAAATTCTAACCTCAAAATAGATCGTCGCTTGATTTTGGGTACTCAGGCGGAAAAATTCTATTCGAAATGTACTATTTCATTACTAATGCACTGAAAATAAGTTGTATTAAATTCGATATGCGGGAGGTAAATGCGATTTCCCCCCATAATAGCAAGGTAAGTAAATTTTGAAATCGAACGAGGCTACTTTCTTTGTTTTTTGCGAAAAGTCAAGACTGAGGTCTTGTTTTGAGGCAAGTAGTGTTCTTGTATTTGAGGCTAGACCCCGGCAACACGCTTAAAAATCACATACTAATTTGGTTTTCTACACAACGCCTGGACCTGGACCTGGTAATGAGGCATCGCGATTTTGAACCTTATGCCATGGTAATAAAATTCAAAATCAAAACCTATTACGGGCAAGTGACATCTTGAGATCGATTGCACTTGCCAGCAATGACTTGAGCAAATGACTACGAGAAAAGAAAGATTTAAGCGAAAATAGACATTTAATAAAGAAAAATGGAAGGTTAAATTAATTAAAATGCACCTTAGAATAGGAATAGTAATTTTCTTGATATTATTGTTAGGATGGTCAACTTTTCGAGCGATATTTATTCCCTGACGATGGTCAGAACTTTCTGCTGGCGGAATTTCTGGGGCATCTTCGGACGTTGACTTAGAGCATTCAAAATAGCACCAATTTACTAATGACAGCAAAGAACACAAAACAGTTTTTATTCTAAATGCTTATAACTCCTTGTCGAAGATGTCGACCAATCAAATCTCGAGGAGTAATTTGCACAAGGAGTTTGTATCGAGTATTTTTACGCAAGGAGGTGGTATAGCATTGAGATGGAGGTCGAATATATTGGTCTTCTAAATTCAAAACACCAAAATAATAATTAAAAGTGCTTTTTATTCACTGTTTTCATTTAATAAAATAAGCTTTTTAAAGGCGGAATGTCGCGGTAGATTTTGTGGTTTCTAAGCCACTGTTGGGTTGATACTTATAATAGGGTACTATTATATTATTATTATTATTATTATTAGGACGGTCAACTTGTGAAGCAGCCAAAAACTCTCCATAAACTCAGGTCTTAACACATCTTCTTCATCACTTGAATGAATTTTCAATAGATTTACGAGTATTACTAAGTAATACAGTGTTCCTACAACTTACAGTATTCAAAATAGCGCCAATTTCGCCGAACGTTGCTAATCACAGCACAGAACACAATCATTTTACGGAATCCACGCTATCCAACCTTCCTACGAGACGGTTTTCCATTTCCTTCTTCCAGCAGGCCTCGGAGAACTTGTGCTATTTCCATGCTCACTACTCCATAGCGTAACACCGCGGCCTATGAGCACGGGTTTAGATTCCGGGCCATTCGGTTGTGGAATGCACTCCCCTGCACCATCAGGGCACAGTGTAAAGAAGTAATAGGTTTATAGACTGTGATCAGGGGCAGTCCAACTCTGAATATATTTAAAAGCCGCGTGAAGAAGCATTACCTCTCCTTTTAACGGAGTAGTTTGTCAACTATCGACAGATAGTAAACCAGACCGACAGGGTTTATAATTTACGTTTCTTTTGTTCTTAAATGTCAACCTAACACGTATTTAGTTTGCAATTCAAGTTTAAGCCAGTTTACTATTTAACGGTTTTAACCGTTAGATGATCAACTAACGCGTCTTATAGTAAGCAGGACGCCACAATTTACTATTTGTCGATAGTTGATCAACTTACGAGAAAAAAACGTTAGTTTATTTATTTTACGGTTTTGACTATCTTAAGGTGACATATATTTAAAATAGTAGTAGTTTATTATAAGTATTTAGTGTATTATCGTAGTAATTAAATAATTTATTTTATTTATGGTAAGTACTTGTTTATTTCCTTATATTGTTGTACGCATAGGTCTCCCCTGCTGAGCAATCAACCATTGCCATCTCATCCTGGTTTGCTGGAAGAGATCTCTTATTAAAGATAAGCTCGCCTTTATACACTATTTCATGTAACTATTGTTTTTTTATAACTTTTATTTACACACGTATCAAAAACCCTCTTTACTGCTTTCAAAAACCGCACGTTAGGATAAAAACTTGTTTCGTATCTGGAAAACTACATATTATGGTCATAATGTGTAGTTTTTCTACATATAATGACATTCAAATTTCGAACGCCGACGCCCACCCGCGTGCCGTCCCTAGTTTGTTTGTGAAGTTGGTACTGACATTCAAATTTCGAACGCCGACGCCCGCCTGCGTGAAGTTGGTACTACAGAACGAGTTAAACAATTGCAGAGTCACAATGCCGGTCAAACATGCGGTTCGTGAACACATCAAAGAGAGCTTATGATATGTGTGTAGATAAACTAGTGTATGTAACTGTACATAATTAGGCATTATGCAGCAGTCACATAAACTACTATTGTGTGCAATAAAGGAATATGAAATGTGAAAACAGTTTTATTCTAATGCTAAATAAAAATATATTTGTTCTACTTCTGAGCTAAAAATAGCACCTTCGCCGTTTGATTTTGGGTTCTCAGGCGGAAAAAAATATATTCCTAACTCGTTCGAAAAGGCTTTTTACGAACCTCGCTACGACCCGCGCCTTCGGCTCGTGCCGTAAACTTCTCGGTTCGTAAATATAAGACTTAGCGAACTCGTGGGAAATGTACTATTATACCATTCCCCGTCTAAAAAGCTTATTTTATTCACTGAAAACAGTGAATAAAAACACTTTTGATCACTCTTTTGGTGTTTGAATTTATAATACACTTCTTTCGATACAAACTCTTTCTGCAAAGAATACTCGACGTACAAACTCCTCGTGCAAAGAATACTCGACATACAAACTCCTTGTCTAAAATGTCGACCAATCAAATCTCGAGGAGTTATTTGCTCCTCGATCTGCTAAAGCATTTTGATAAATTGCTGTTTAGCACGCCTGTCACTTGCTGCCCAAAACGTTGAAGTGCGTTTATTTGCGCGTCGCCTGAACTTGCCTAAAGTGGCGTTGGTCGGGACAGGTTCGTTTTAAAAATTAAATTGGCGCGCTTTGACTTTATAGGTCGATGTCATGTTTATGCGCGCAGCTACATAATAGAGGTATAGTGACTCCTGGAGGGCATAATTGCAATCCTTGCCATAGCTCAGCTTAGCTAGCTTCGGGAACGGATACTCGATAATGGACCACATCCATGCGGTCAAGCAGCTGATGGAAAAATGTAGAGAATACATCAGGCTCCTGTATTTCGCCTTTGTTGACTATGAGAAGGCATTTGACAGCGTAGAGCACTGGGCCGTATTTCACTCTCTCCATCGCTGCGGAATGACATGCGATACGTCAATATCCTCCGGGAGCTGTACAAGTCCGCGAAAATGCAGGTGCGCGGTGCATAGAAGCACCGACTCTGTGGCTATAGACCGGGGCGTCCGACAGTCCCAAATTATTACTAATATTATTCATCAACGTTCTGGAGGATATTATAAAGACGTTGCATTGGAGCGAGAGAGGAGTCAACATAAACGGGGCGCTCATGTCGCATCTCAGGTTCGCGGATGATCTCATTCTCGAATGCGTCTCGAATCTCCAATATAAGCTCGCAGAACTGCATGAAGCTTCCCTGAAAGTCGGTCTCGGGATGAACACGTACAAGACCAAGATCAAGATGAATCGCTCTTTAAATGTACCGAACATAATTGTTGGCAACGACACTGTTCAGTTGGTCAGCGATTACGTCTATCTTGGACATCGTTTATCCTTGCACAGGTGAAGGAGATCATCAGACGCGTCGGGTTAGGGTGGGCTGCTTTCGGGAAGCTAGAAGAAGTATTTAAGTCCAAACTACCATAATGCCTTAAGACTAAGGTTTATAACCAATGTGTCTTGCCTATCTTCACCTATGGAAGCGAAACATGGACGCCCACTAAGCAAATTATACACAAAATCAAGGTGGCCCAACGAGCAATGAAACGTTTCATGTTAGGTATCTCTCTCGTTGACCGCGTGCCAAACGTCGAAATTCGACGGAAGACGAAGGTCGAAGATGTAGGTAAGCGGATAATGAGACTGAGGTGGAGATGGGCGGGACACTTAGCTAGACGGGATGACGGACGGTGGACCAAACAAAGCAGTCACAGAGTGGTAGCCAAGGGGAGCAACAAGGCCAGTGGGCAGACCACCTGCCCACTGGCCTTGATGGTCCGACGATATACTAAAGTTGACAGGATCTCAATGGATGCGGATAGCACAGGACCGTAAGGATTGAAGCGAAAGAGAGAGCCTATGCCCAACACTGGGTTGATGTGGGCTGAGCATGATGATGATGATGATGATGATAACATTCTACTATTATGGTCCGTATCTCGGGGTTGTAAGACATTGGGAAATATCAAGGGTGATTAATTCCCTACGCCTACCGAACGGCGTGGAATCCGAAGGGGGTGTGCCTTTGCCACGTGAGAGAAAAGAATTGATGAAATTGGTTACTGACCTTGTCTCCGTAGGCAGGATATCGTAGGCTCGATTCGAGACGGGAATACGGGAAAACGGCGTTGCTGCCGACGCTGTCGCCGGCGTGCTGCCTGCCGTGACCGTGGAGTCGCCGCTACCGATGCGACGATGTCCAATCAACCGGGATCACTTGGCCGCTGACGCGAATCTACTTATTTCAATCAATAGCCCGACGCTATGAGGTAGATTTACACTATGACCAGGCCCGATGCCTGTATGATAATTGGTACACCGAAATACCATCACGGGGCCCGAGCCGCCATGTTATTCTCACCGATGAGAAAGACCAAGAGAAAAATTAACCTCCAATTTTACATCTCGTTTCCGATACGAGTGACAGCTGCTAGTTCTGTTTCCGTTCCGAGTCGCGCAACAAGAGGAGGTGCGTTCCGAAGCACAAATATTAAACAGTCACCCGCCCGGACAGGCCCGAACCTGTCCCTAATCAATAGGAAGGCGAGAAAGTGTTGCGACCGCTCTCTTGAGGACCGAATCCCCCACCCTGACTTCTGCTGATCGAGGCGTGCCATCCCGACCCGTGTACAAATTGACGATCCGTCCTCGTCTCCATCTCAATGATGGCAGGTTCGCATCCTTAATCAGCACCAAATCACCGACTTGAGGGGGGCTCGTCCGGTCAGTCTACTTAAGGCGCTGCTGCAAGATGTGCAAGTACTCAAGGGACCACCGTTTCCAAAAATCTTGAGCCATCTGCTGCAACATCTGCCACCTAGTTAACCGACTTAACTTAACATCACCGAATGGGTATTCTGGCAGGGCGTTAAGGGGCTGACCTATCAGGAAGTGACCCGGCGTCAACGCTTCCAAATCATTTGGATCCGAACTGAGCGGGCACAACGGACGCGAGTTCAGTGTCATTTCAATTTTACAGAACAGCGTCGCAAGCTCTTCAAAGCGTAGAGAGGTCTCACCGATGATCCTCGTCAGGTGCGACTTAGCCGATTTAACCGCAGCCTCAAAAATTCCTCCCCAATGAGGACATCCCGGCGGACTGAAAACCCATTCAATCCCTCGTCGGGAGCAAGCCGTACCGATGGCGTCCTGGTTACCGTTCAGGAATTGAGTGACCTCCTGCAGATATCGCCTGGCTCCGACAAAATTTGTGCCGTTGTCCGAACGGATTAATGTCGGGAGGCCCCTTCGTGAGACGAACCGATCCAGACATGCGATAAATGCCTCCGTAGTGAGGTCACTGACCACCTCCAAGTGGACTGCCTTCGTGGCCAAGCACACGAAGACGCACAGGTATGCCTTCACTAATCTGGCGTCCCGTAGCTGTGAAGACTTGACCATGAATGGTCCCGCGAAATCCGTTCCGACACCCGCAAAGGGCCGGATTTCGTTAACCCTATCCGAGGGCAAATCGCCCATCTGGGGCTGCATCGTAGCCGCCTTGGCCCGATAACAAGGCAGGCACCGAAATACGACGCTACGCACTAAGCGTCTTCCCGATAGAATCCAGAACTCGCGCTGGAGAAACGCCATCAAGGCGTGGCTTAATATTTATTTAGATGTGTAGGATTCCCAGATGAGACAGAAAATAAAACCAAGAATTCATTTTCTCCGGATATGGTAGTATGATGGACACTAGTGGATGAGTGTAGCGCAAGACCGCTATAAATGTGTACTAAAGAGTGGTGCAGAAATCTGAATGGGGAGCATTAAATATTAGTATAATTTGGTCGCCGCCGTTTGAATATCTTAGGCACTTAGTCAAAAGCCCGGGATGTCAACTAAGTGCTTGCATTCAATCAAATCATGAAAATCATGCTAATAACTGAATGAAGTTTTTAGCGAGTTGCTTAAAAGTGCCTAGGCAAAATATTAACAAAAGACGGACAGCCCTTGCATGATGGGATCGTCTCGCTCTGCTCCGCTGCGCTCGGCTTCAGATTGTACAGTTTGTGACCTAACAGAATCTTTAGTATTCGGAAAGCAAGTGACCTGTAGCAACCTATTATATTTTGGCTAAGTTAACTCTGAAAGAAATCAGCTGTTGCGTTGACGCTATCTTGCAACAACGAATTGGGCCGGTTCTCTATTCCTCTAAAACAAAAGGTTTGTTTAAAGTTTCGATGATTTATTTTAACATTTGCTTAAACGCCGGGCTTTAACGAACGGTCCGGGCTATTGATTAACTACCTCATTTAAACTAAATGGTGACGAAATACTACAGACATACATTTTACGTTTTTCCTATAATATCGGATAAAAGGCTAACCTAATTACTACTACATTACGACAATATTTAGTGTAACCCATAAAAGTTTTAAACACGCCGTGCCTAGTGCTTGGCAAAACAACGTCTCAGTCATTGTTAAGGTCGAATTTAAAGAAAAAATAATCATCGATCGTGATGGTTATTAATTATCAGTTTATACACGAGTATTTACTTAACTCCAGCATCGGACGTCTAATTGGGCCGCTCGCTGGGTTGTTTGGATTCAAGTTTATCGACCCTTACCCGATGCGACAAATTCCTTAGTTTTTGCCAGTTTTTGTTTTGACTTCACATGCTCATCATGATATAAGCCCCGCAGAAAGATTATGCGCTTGATAGTTACCAACAAAGTTTTTATTTGACGACATCGCCCAGAGACATGTTGACCGTGTGAAGAAAACGAAGTACGGTTAGCAACGACGTTGGTCTAGTGTGACCGCGAGTGAAAGGGAGGGAGAGAGGGAATGATTTATTTTTTAATATTTCATTTAGGTGCTTATTTGACTAAATTATTACCTATGAAGGTATTGATTTATATTACAAAATTAACATGGGTTGTACATGTTACTTTTGTAAGGGTTCGTCCGTTTTTAGGGTTCCGTACCCGAATGGCGCCAAACGGGACCCTATTACTAAGCCTACGCTGTCCGTCCGTCCATCCGTCTGTCACCAGGCTGTATCTCAAGAACCGTGATAGTTAGACAGATGAAATTTTCACAGATGATTATTTCTGTTGCCGCTATAACAACAAATACTAAAAAACATAATAAAATAAATATATAGGGGGGGCTCCCGTACAAACTTATGAATGCACCTGGTTACGGTTTTTCATGTATAAATAAAGATTTTCATTTTCATTTCACAGATTTTCAGATTTTCATTTAAGTACATAGAGTACCACCAATAACTTTGTAAAAAACTTTTTGATATGTAAAATCCAAACTATTCACTCCACACCATCCCGTCCATTGTACGGTGGTACGGAACCCTTCGTGAGTATATTTAATATCCGTACTTACATATGTTTTTTTCTTATCCTTTACTTTTATCCAACTTTCTTTGGGGTTGCCACTTTATCCTATTGCAGACAGAGTACCCAAGAAAAGAAGAATAGGCAAGAAAAACAAAATGTCATATATTTGAAGACTACTGCGTGTTTTAGTAGACAGACAATAATTCATTAAAAACCACGCAGTAGTCTGCAAATGCTGCTATCATTTATTTTCTTGGTTTCCTTGCCAAGGTGTAGAGTGGCACAACTCTACCTACAGCAATAATAAGGGTGAGAAAAGAGGATAGACATTACTAGGTGTAATTGCAAATAGATAATACTCCTTAGTTTCCATAGACGTAGCCCACAGTAACCACATGATAATTTGTTATGTCACTGGATATTGGTCCACCTACTTTATCTATTGAATTACATATTATTATCACGTTCACGTATAAATTACTGGATGTTGTTATATTTAAGTATTGTATTACATTGTTCTAAGTCAATCTTTCCCTAACCGATCAATTGCAATAAATGCGTGCCGTTTCTGAAACTTGGATGGAAGATAGAAGCTTTAAAAAAAAGAGAGATGACACTTATACAACTAGATATTAACTAGTTGTTAGACCGCCATTAAAAATAAAGAAGAAGAAATTACTGGATAATAAGAGTAGAAATATACTCAATAGCCGCGCTCGCGAAATATTTGTGAATGTAGATGATTATTTTGAAAATGAGAGAGAAGACTCGAAGAGTTTCACGTAACTAAGTAAGTAATTTACTTAAGAACGTGTCAGGTTCTGAACAGAACGTGTTAGTTTCCAAAGAAACATTAATGGACTTGCATGAAATTCAAAGCAAAAGTTACTGAACGATCGCCGCAACAGGATTGATCAAAAATAAAGTCTCAAAAATAAGAAGGTACTAGTTGGTTGTTGTAAATAAAAACCGTATCAAAGAAATAGCGACGAGAAAAAAGATTACAGGTTGACTTTATAATAAAGCTTTGAGAAATATAATTAATGCTATATATACAGTGCGGAAAGAAATGTCTACTATGAAAAAAAAAATACTGCTGCTAAGCGAGATTTAAAATATGAAGGAAGTGAGACCACATTAAGGACTTTTGTCCTTAATGTGCAATCTGTTCCTTATATTTTTATAAAGAACAGATTGGGATATCGATTCAATGATTGATATCAAAAAAGGATTAAAAATCGAGAGGCCCGACATACAGACATGCAGAGATATTTACACCGTATGAAAGATAATGATTTACTTGGTGCTGACAAAAAACAGTGATATATATTGACGAAACCTGGATCCACGCCCATTATACCGTGGAAAAGTGTTGGCAGACTGCTACGGAAAAGGGAGTAAAAAATAATGATGTAATCGATGATGGAAGCGAAAACGGATTTGTAGATGGCGCTCCTAATGTTCAAAACTAACACAAAAACGGGCGACTACCATGACCAAATGAACTCCGATAATTTCACAAAGTGGTAACAACAAATCTTTTGCTTTTATACCGCCGAATTGCATTAAAGTAATGGATAATAAAAGGAAGACAGGCCTCCCAACATGAGTTCAAAAAAAGCAGTGATGATCGATTGATCAACGCACACAACATATTTTTTCCAGAAAAATGTATGACACCGGAATTATACATGATTATCAAATCCCACAACTCATTTTTTTTTCTTGATAAGATTTTGGCTGATCATGGTCATGGCACAGTACGATTACAGTATAACTTTGATTTAAATCCTACAAAATATATTTGCAAGCTTCTAAAGAGTAGTCGCCGATAAAAATGCTGAAAAGCTGGAATCTAAAATAGAGTCTTTGACTCTAGACTAGATGCTTTAAAGTCGATAACACCTGACGACTGGAAGAAAGAGCTTCAAACTTGTCAAGCGCCGCGAAGAAAATTACTGGTACAGAGAAAGATTGATTGATTGATGAGGATTCATTCAGTTCATTATTAATTCCGGGTCTGTGAATCAGAGTCCGGGTGAATCAGAGACTACAGAAAGCAGTGCTAACTCCGAATCCGAACTGGAGTATGTGAGTGGACTTGATATTTGAATTTAAATAATAATATGTAATATGTATTATGTATGCTATCGTACGATGTGATGCGTCATATTAAGATATGGCAGCGTTTCTTGAAATACGCCGTTGTCTATGGGGCACATCATGATGTGCCCAAACCAAAATCGGGTAGATCGATGAGAACCTAACGTTTGTCGATATTCCCAGTAAACGATAAGACAGTAAAAGATAATGCCAAAGGATAAAACTTCACATCGTAAAATAGTAAAAAATATACGAATAAACAAATCTATTTTTTTTTGTTACACATATGCTAGATGACTATTTCTGTATAGTTTTAAAAATAATTATCCATAAATCTTTATTTTTTAGTTTATAAACCAAATCAAGAAAAGTAGGATGACCATCACACGGGAGTCGGTGGACTACTATTGGGCAAACGAGTATGATATTTTAAACTTTTATTAACCTCATTATTAAATGTTGGTTTTATTTGCATACGCTTCGCCCCGCTACGCTCCGGTTTTGCTTCTTCTGAGTTCCAACCTAGCCTATGACACAACTGAAATTTTACCACAATAACCTACTCTAGTCAAGTTTGGCTTTTCATTACTTTCAGTCGCAAGCTCGGTCCGCTGGTTGTACATACACGTTCTAACCTAACCCAGCCTGCCGAGCCAAATCTATTGTAAGATCGTCGTATGTTGGTCTTGAAACGATATGGCGGGTTTAACATGGCAGCATCATGATTTGCCGAATTTGACGATCGGCCGCCGATATATATATCCTGGTTTATGCATAGGTAGTACCTATAATAGTAAGCTTTTCCATGGTTGCTCCCACCACGAGCGGAAAAACTGCGTATAAATATATTATTGAACTTACAATACTTTGTATTTGTCTGCTAACTATACTTACAGAGACTGACGTCACTATGACGACACACGCCTTGACGTTACGCGCATTGCCATTTTGCGGGGCTAACATGTTCTATTATTTTAATTTAAAAGGAAAAGTCATACCGTGTCGTAGTACAGACTATGAGTACAGTACGGTAAGAACATCGGCGAATTTTTATCTCATGTAACCAAAGCGTCTATGAACATCGAGACGACCACTGTGCCGCAGCGGTTGTGGCTCAGCCTACCATACGAGAGGTCCCGGGTTCGATCCCCGGCTGGGGATAAAGAAAAATCATTTCCAGGTCTTGGATGTTGATATCTGTGTGACGTCACTGTTTCTGGTTCCCACGACACAGGGTATCCCAGTGTGGGGCCAAGAGCAATGTCAGTGCCAAAAACCAAAAAAACACAGTTTTTCATAGAAGTAAGAAAGACATTACAGGCCACATAAAATATATTGTATAAATTGTAAATTAAATGACTTTTTCCATTACTTCCCAATTCTTATTTGAATCATACATACAAGTACACAGGAGGTCCAGTCCAGTCAAATCCACACTACGTCTTAATCCAGTTGCCGCGTATAGGCCGTATAGTCCAATGTTGTAAGTGGAGCATAGCAGGACTGGACCGCTATACCCAAGCTTAACCTAATCATGTTTTGAATACAGTCGTGAATTTTATTTTTGTCCAGTTGGTAATGAGTCACAGATTAGAAAATTAAATTAAATTATATGAGTTTAATCGACTAAAGAGGATAATAATAGTGTGAGGGAAAGTAAAAATCTCCCATGACACTATCGGAAGTGCCACTAGTGCTTACGCAAAGAAAGGAAACTATTTGGTCATACGCTTTGTCGAGTACTTTGAAAATAAACAAGCCTCAAAATAAATTTACATCAATATATTTTTGAAATGGCCTCAAGCAACAAAGAATATTACAGGATTGACCCTAAGAACCAAAAATCTAACGAATAGAACGATTCTCATATATAGACGTTACTAATTAGCTTCAGATGTATGTACGGGAAATCGCCGGTGTTCTTTCTTGGATGAAGATTGGTATCTTGGGCGATTACGCGATTAGGAACGCTGAAAGTACAATTATCACATTTCTAATTCATGTCTCGTGAGCACAACAGGATGGTTACCACAATCTTTTTCCGATACAAATTAGGTTCAACACAAGAACATCACCATGGCAACCATTTCCATTCCAATTCGCCA
Source organism: Argyresthia goedartella (assembly GCA_949825045.1). Classification (NCBI taxonomy): domain Eukaryota; kingdom Metazoa; phylum Arthropoda; class Insecta; order Lepidoptera; family Argyresthiidae; genus Argyresthia; species Argyresthia goedartella. Next base: position 22,726,022 of record OX463812.1, on the reverse strand, counting down.
TAATGGGCTTCATTTACCTAATACCAAGACTTGTTTTAAGACGGTCACATTAATTTTGCTGATCAAATTAGGTTCCTAATCTGAATCAGCATAAGACGTTGTGGTAACCCCCCAGTTGCTTTGTCATCCCGTAAACGGAACGGACCCAAAGCGAGCTGTGGAGACAAGTGGGCCACATTTACCATCTCATGGGCAATGTTTATGTAGAGCGGAACCTCCACAATCACTGTCAGAGCCTACACTTTAAATGCATGCTGATTTATACGATAGTGGAGCCGACATGCCAACAGCGGTATTTTGACCGCTATCACGACAAGTCTACGGTATTGAAAATTATACATTGCGTTTAATTGGCCCGACGTAACAGCGCCTCCACATCAATGACTTCTCAGTAATAGTGTCGTGACCTGAAACACCCCATTCTAATGCAGCCAGAGAGAGACGTTTCTACTCTACCCGAACGACCCGAATGGCCGAGTCGGCAGTGACCCTGCCCACGAAGCCAACGGTCCCGGTTTCGAGTCCCGGTGGGCGCAAATATTTGTTTGATGAGAACGGATGTTTGTACCCTAGTCATGCTTGTGTATCTATCTAAGTATAATAACTATCTATATAAGTATGTGTATCGTTGTCTAATACCCAAGATACAGGGAATCCTAGTTTGGGGCTAGATCAATGTGTGTAAATAGTGTCCAAATTATTATTATTATTATTATTCTTGGGGCTCGAAAATTCATAGTATCGTAGCTGTTGTTTGTTTTAGTTTTTAACGTATTTGTTGTTTACAAGCTGAACCAGAGCATTAGCAACTAAGTACTGGATTCTAAACTGCTACACCAAAATGACAGTTGAGTTCGCTCTTTTTAGGGTTCCGTAGAGAAACAAGGAACCCTTATAGTTACGTCAAGTCTGTCTGTCCGTCCGTCCGTCCGTCTCCGTCCTTATGTCACAGCAACTTTATTCCGTAACTATGAGGACTTCACAGTTGAAACTTGGTATTTAGAGGTATTCTTTGAACCGCTTTACAATTTTTACAAAAATTGAAAAATTAAAAAATTCAGGGGGGCTCCCTTCCCCATACATGGAACTGAAACCAAATTTATTTTTTCATCAAACCTATATGTATGTGGTGTCTAAAGATATGTCTTTAAAAATGACGTTGCGGACCGCAACGTCATTTTTAACCGCAACTTGCGGTTCCTGAAACCATTTTTCCTCAAGGAAATCGTTAAAGAGACAGACCCTTCCAAAGTGGAAAAATGTGTGTGTGTCCCTAACTTTTAAAGTAAGAGTGAAAAATAAAAATAAAATATGTTGTGTATGTATATAAACACTTTCAACGAAAATTGGTTTGAATAAAATAATAATTAAATAATAAGCAGTTTAAAACATTTATTAAAAACCGCAAATATAACTTTGTCGTTCATACAAATACTATGAAAAACAAAGTTATTATTTGCTGGTAAAGAATGATAGTGATATTTTGGCTAGGTGTCTCAGGTGTATGTAAAGTGAAGTACCTTCCTAATTTATTTATTTTGGCTTCTATCTATCTATTCTACATTTATAGCAGAACACTTAATATGCAAAGTCCGCACGCATTAGGCCCGGTTTTTTCCCTTTAATGTTGCAAACTGATACTCCTAGTGTTGGTTAAAATCACTACCGCAAAATCGGAGACATATCGATGCGATTAAAAAATACGTCGATTTGTGTGAATCTATGTTTGATGCCTTATGAGTTTTTGCAACGTTCACCTGTTAACTTAGATTATTTTAAAGTCCAAGATGATCCGAATAGAGGTGTTATTAATACATCGTCGTATCAAAATAGTAACGTTTCAACAGTTACCTCAAACATTCGGAAAGGGATCTAATCCAATAATCTTGTATTGGCCAACTGAGACTACGACAATGTTTTTATTTTCGTCTAGTTATTTAGATTCCAGGGTATAGATAACCTATACGTCGACCAAAGCGAGAACACAAAAGAAACGACATTGTCTATTTACATATTCCGTTTACATACATATGTAGTATGCGTTAACTAATGACCCACATTCATCGGATTATGGATATATGACGCTCGAGGCATCGGATACAACGACGTACTAAAATTATAGTTCACTTATTATTAAATTGCAACGGTATCACACGATGCGGCTGCGTCTACGATAACGATAGATAACTGTAAACAATTTGATTGAACGTAGATACCAATTACGTAAGAAAACTGGCGCGCATGTAATACTGAACACGCGTGCCCCAATGTGGCGTCGTACGACGCAATAATAAGCAATTATATTTAGAGAAACCGTCAAGTAAAAAGTGTGCCAGCATTCCGTGGATTAAATCCAGGCATTTATTTTCTAGGAAATGGGTATACTGATATCGTATGTCACTACATGTAAAAACATCTGAACGTCATACTTTCTTCGGTTATGCATCGCATTAAACATGTACTCGATGTCTGTTACCAATCTAGACAGCTTTGTTTTTTTAACGACAGCAGAAACATAGCAGACTTGGGTGTAGAGATTATTGAGAAACATAATGATGTTGTAGTCATTTGTGCTAAAAATAGTTAAGGAGGAGAGATCGACTAGGATAGTCAATGACATGTTCCAAGTCCAAATGAAAACTATCTAAAGATCGTACTAAACATACATTTTTTTGACCGCACACTAGGATACCCTGTGACGTGGTCCTAGAAACAGCAATATCACACATATATAAACATCCAAGACTTTTTCTTTCTTTGTCCCCAGCCGGGGATCGAACCCGGGGCCATACATTTACAGAGGCCGAGCCGCCTAACGTGGGTTGAGCCTGCAAACGCCGAATGTTTTCAATACCATTAGAAACAAATAGCAGTATATTAATTTTAGTAACTCTCACTGGTCACAACACTTCCCTATCTTTTTTCTTCTGTGGTCATCCTGGGAGTAGGAGATACCTTCCCAGATCCTCAAGCCACCCTTTTCAAGACATACCTCTGCGACCTCATCCGTCTTGTTTGAAGCACAGATTATGCGGTGATCTTTACCCATCCAAATTGTATTCCTAAAACGACAGATATGATTATCTTACCTTATCGAAGCTAAGAACCTGCGTAGCAGAGCCGATCATGCCATCCTTTTTCTTGTCGATCTTGTACACTTGGATGTGGTTCTCAGCCACGGTGTGGACGATGAAGGCCTTGGAGTCGGGACTCCAGGCCACGTGGGAGGCATGGTCGAAGTCTATGTTCACGCGCAAAGACTTGTGCTCTTTCTGATCCAAGCTTCGGACGTCCCAGAGGATCACCGACCCATCTGTGGTAGAGGGAATAAATGTGGTGTCTTTTAAGGGGCTCCCTACGTGATTTCGAAAGTCATTTGATCGACTTTCCTTTCACTGAACAATAATGATCAGTTGCTCAGGTAGACGATGCTTTATTTCTACGAAGCCTTTATTAAAAATTCTTCGAAAAACCACTTGTCGATTAACGATTCATAAACGAAGTAACATTCGTTTAGTCGATGTCTCGTTTCACCGATGGCCAGCTTGTACTACTTGTTAGGGTTCCGTACCCGAAGGGTGCCAAACTGGACTCTATTACTAAGCCTCCGCTGTCCGTCCGTCCGTATGTCACCAGGCTATATCTCATGAACCGTGATAGTTATACAGATGAAATTTTCACAGATGATGTGTTTCTGTTGCCGCTATAACAACCAATACTAAAAAACAGAATAACATAAATATTTTAGGGGGCTCCCATACAACAATTCTTTAAATACCACATACAAACTTATGAATGCACCTGATTACGTGCATGGAGTGTGAAAATAGCCGCAAAAATAACTTTATAAATAATATAAATCCAAACTATTTACTCCACACCATCCCTACCGTTGTTCGGTGATACGGAACCCTTCGTGCGCGAGTTTGACTCGCACTTGACCGGTTTTTCCTTTACTTTTCATTACGTGTTGGTCCCGTGGTTATATAAATGAGCTTCGGCAAGTTATTTATTAGATTATAAGTTGAAACGTTACATCGACTAAACGATTGGTCGATTAAATGCATTATCATTTAAATGATAATTGGCAAGTGTTTTTCGATGAAACGAGCCATCGACTAAACGATCTGTCGGTTATGAGTATACATCGTTGAAATGAGCATGGTAAGCAGTTTTACGATGCAACCTTGCATTATAATTAAGGCATAGACATAAGGCATCGTCCAACTGAGCAATCGTTAATGGTGTTCGGTGAAATGAAAGTCGATCAAATGACTTTCGAAGTCACATAGGGAACCCTGAGCTGGGTAAATGAAACGTGTGGTAAGAAAAACTTAATTGTTCACTTGGCCATACTGATCAGACAAATTAATGAAACTCATGGGAAACTACATCTTTGTGCCTCTTGCGCTCGAGACTACTGTGGTTTGGGGGACACAAGGGAAAATATTCGTTAAGGATCTGGGGCGCCGTTAAAGGGATAGAGGTTTTGATTACCGCTCTCGGGCATTTCTGATGCAAAGGATCTCCCTGGCTGTGCAGGGGGGAAATGCTGCAAGCGTCATGGGAACCTTAGCCTCGGTTTTATTTTATTTTTAATTCATAGAAGCTGAGGATACAAGAGATATAGTAGAAATCATTGTAATGACGTTGACAAATGATACCCGCCGTATAGCGAGAATGTGATCATGTCACTTTCACTGTTCTCTGGAGATTCGTTCGTGACTTGTGACGTCTCGTTTTGGCAGAATCGAGTTCAGAAAAAACAGTTTCTAAAAAGAATCTTAGTTTATCGTACTCATCGCTGTTTTTGTATTACGCCAAAGGCAATTCACGGAGGAATCTGCTGGCGTAGAAATATTATGCGTATTTCTGGTGGCGGTGGGAGAATATGGTAAATGCTGGTGGCGGTAGGAGAATATGGCTCAAGCTAACTCGTGTACGGGTAAATGCCTGTGACCTTGGGTGGGGAAATTACCGAACTAGGTTTATTTATTATTATAAATGCCGCAAGAAAGTAAAGTTATTGTGAGACAAAGCAACGGAAGAGTCAAAAACAAGAAGTATTTACGCTAAGTTTCACCTCCAACATTAGATTGAAAATTTAAAGGTTTTTTTGGAAAAAACTTTTGTAATTAGCAGTGCTATTTTTTATATCAGCGTGTCGGTGGTAAAAAAAGTTAATTAAGTAAAACCTTCAATTGTTGTAAGCAGTAAACAACTGTTTTGACGGATCTATAAAGGTTTCTTTCGATCAAAATTTTGTTTTTAATCCTCTTTTATTTATTATTTTTATTTATTTATTTATTTATATACAAATCAAATGCTTATCATAAGCATCCTTGGTGCATTTGAGCGATAGTAAAGTCCAGTTACAGTGGGGTATTGACGTAGGTAACACAGAGAAGATAAGATCGCTTTTCCCTGCCGAGCACAACATCTCGTAAATAGCAGGGTCGACCCTTGGCCGGCCACTCAAATTGTTTGCCTTATAAAATAATCTTCATTGCCAATTCCTGCGCCGACTTTTTAAGGCCCATCGTATTTCACTCACAAAATGAATCTTAATTATTTTTAGCAACAAATATAATGATCACCAAAATATTTTTTCCCTACCCAAAATGGGTAAATGATCACCAAAAGTTGCAGAAAATATCAGGGCAAAATACTGCGGTAGCTTAGGTGAAGAGTAACGGGGGTGAGCGAAGCGAAGATCCCTTTATCCTTCGTGTTAGGTTGAACATGTAAGAACAACAAAAAATACTTAAAACATAAACTAAGTACACAAAACATAAAAAGAAGTTTGGTGATCATTTATCCAAGCACAATTTGGTAATCGTTTACTAATTCTGGCGGTCGTTTCGAATTTATTGGTAGTAAAATTTTATTATTTTTTATCCAGTCATTTTGTTAACCGATATAGTATAATTAGCAAAAAACGTTTGTGTTTCTCAGATAAAATTTGAGAATTGCTGATAAAACATTAGAGAAACACAATACATTTTACAACTGGAATGATGATCTTCATTTTATACCACAGCTGCGTCAAAAACAAACAGAACAAGAAGTCAGTTAATTATTTTGTAAAGTCACCAGTGCAAGCGCGCAATGCCAAGAGCCAATCGGTAAAAGGTCAACGGACCACTTAGATATAGAAACTGAGTCACTGTTCCAAGGTCTTAGAATTTCAGGCTGTTACCAACTGGCCGGCAAGCATTGCTTAACTAACTGGCCTATATTATAGCGAGCACGAGCCTAATCATCAGATCAATTTCAAATTTCTTATACAATAAATAACAATGCTTGTTGTAATGGAAAATGCTGACGGAGGGTTTCCGTTTATATTTTGTGTAGTACGAGCATTGCATCGGTGTTATTCATTTATACTTTAAATTGAATGAAATGTGTTTCTGCAGAGATGAATGTTGGTACTTATAGGTAGAGGTAGTAAGTAATTAATAACGATGCCATTCGTCCGTATCGTAAAAACTCGTTGCTAATAAATAAGTACAGACCATTGATGAAACAGAAAAGTTAAGAAACCTTCATAAGGTCAGCCTTGCATTCGATCCAAATGCATAAATTCATCAGTCTTGTTTCGTAATTACTCAAGTTACAAAAAGTATTATGATTTTAACTACATTACATAATATAATTTCCATAAAACATCTCGATTCGTGCATGATTTCAAGAGCGTTTCGTTCATCGGCCTCTTCAAGGGAACTAGGAAGTAGTTTCAGAAAGCAAAAACTTATTCGATCGATAATATGGTATAATTGTACATAAATAATCTTATGTTGTTGTTAATCTGATATGTTTGTTAATCACGACGGTTGGGTCATACATAAATAAATGAATACAATACCTACGGCCTGTGTGTGCTCAGCGATTCTTATCCGAGCAGTAATGAGACAAAAACTCGGCAGTCAGTACTAAAAATTCAAGGTCTGTCATGTTCAGTCGGAGGCCAGACCATCGCAACAGAATGTTCTAGAAGACTCTTTATTCCGCTGACAACTGTTCGCACGCAACATTGCATTTAATCGAAGCCAGATCCACTGTATCAGTCAGTATTTCATTTGTAAGTGAATCCATAAAGCCAAAGTCCATTCGCTTAGATACCGTTGCGCCTTGGAACGTGCCGCCTCCTCGTCAAAGGATATAAATATACCTGAAGTTGACTGTTAATTAGCTGACCATATTTTGGAGAATGATAGTACCCATCATTTTGCATAACTTTCCTAAAGGAACACATGGTCGCAAATGAAAAACAATCTACTGATCCTCGGTACATTGACCCGATCAGCTGTTTACAGGTTAATGGGAGACCCAAAATATTTTTTCGTTTGCCACCATTAGTTTCAACAAGAAAGTTGTTCACAATAATGGGTACTAACTATTTCCCAAAAATTGGTCTGCTAATAAAATGTTACCTTGTCCCTATAGGGATAATAACCACATTTGCGTGCGGGTGTGCGACACTATCTAAGCGAATGGACATTACTAGGTACAAGTGACTCTTTGTTATCCATTTATACAAGTATACTAAGTAAGTAAGTTACTAGGCGCACTCGCCATTTAGTCCTCAACTGCAGTGAAGTTAGTAGCTTCGGCACGTTTCTTTCAGTTAATTTAGCTCAGGTGCCCATTAAACCGATCAATAGGTACTATTTCTGTATATTCCTGCCGCCCACAGCCGACAGGGGATGTCACAGCTGGGCGGATCACTCGATCCGGTAAAATGCACTCGCATTTTACCGATAAAGCAGTAATATCCAACCGTAGGTTAGCCAGGACAACTTTAATACAATATTGTCCGCGTGGATAAATATTTGCCTTGATATTAATTTCAACCTTGCCTGGATGTGGCAGAAAAACTTCTGTTTCCTTGTTGGAATATTCAAATGTGTCGGTCATCAACGCAAAGTTAACCTTACATGGTCAAAAACCATTGTTACTATGGCAGGCAGAGGTGGGGGGTCACGGTGGGCGTGCTGCTGCCAGTTGGATGACGAAACAGCACGTCTTTTGTGCAACACTCAGCTCTTATTGTGAAAGATGTATACATATAGACGAAGGCGTTTGTATGGGCTGGAGGCCTTTGCTCATGTGTTTGTTTCTTTCTTACGTGTGAATTCTGCCACGATTGATATTTATGACTTTTAAATTAATTCCCTGTGAACAATGTTTATTATTGTAACTTGTAAGGCCTGTTGCGCCATTGTTGACTTCGTTATCTGTCGGCACTAAGGAAGTGCTTTGGCAAACAAGCTAAAAGGGGGTGTGTGCTCTCCCACATCGAGCAAGAACTGTAACGCTGTACAAGTATAGATAGAGTAAGAAACATAGGAGTAAAGCTGTTTTTACTTGCTCACACACAATTCTAGCGTGACGATGAAGAGTGCAGCTAGTAATCAGTGTACCCAGGAACGTCCAACCGATGTCCGACGATGTCAGGCGGAACCTACCACCACTCCTCTTTTTGTACAGTCAGAGACACATCAATCACATCATCACACTTCACAAATGTGATTAGTTACAATTTGGCTCGAGCGGCCATGAAAAATAAGAATGGTTCAATGTCCAAAAAATGAAGGCTTGAACGCTCCTGACTGTACAAGAGCAAGGCTATAATGTCGGTCAATGGCTGTGAAGCGAGTTATTACTACATATATGTACATTGTAACATAGCCATAATTTAGTTCCAATGTCTGCCGCATGGACCCGATTCAGAAATTATCCTAGCCTTCTGGCACTTGTTCCCCCATATTCGTCATACGTTTAGAAATGACTGTTTCCTGAAAATCTATTTTGAAAACATCTGATTCGCAGCAGGCTGAGGGTGACTCGGCGTCTGTTTCACACATATTCTCGGAACAAAGACTTCGTACGATAAGAAGCCTCGAGCCACGTCACTTGTTGATCGCTGTATCTACAACTACACAAAAATATGTATCTGCGATATTTTAAACTATGTGTAAACACAGATATCTATCCAAGCAGCCGGAGCAAGCTTTACAGATAGCGAATTGTGGACGGATGCACTTCGCATATATAAACAAAAATCAAACCACGTGTTAATTTCAAAGAAAACTCACATAGACAGTTAAGTTCAAGTGAGTGCGATACGAAGTTGTTTCTTAGTGTATAATTGTGGATTGGACATTATCGTGAGAGAAGAAGTTGCTAGTAAACTTGGATATTTTTCTAGCGCAAACGTACTTACATCGCGAGTTCTGCCTCATTACATTAAAGATGAGATTGCCCCCAATGATAGCGAGTGCTCCAATCGGAGCTCAATCCGACTGTATCGCAATGCTGTTAATATCGAGTGTGAACAATATCGAAGCATAGAGTAAGTACAAACCTTGTTGTCGCTGCACTAGGTACACACGCGAGAGTCGAGAGCTCGAGACAGCAGACGCCCCAGGCTGCGGGCGACAGGGCATTGCACCACGCTGATACGCTATTTACGAATTCAATTAACGCTATTTCACTGACCCTACCCTATTTCTGGAAACAAGTTACGCCCGTCCATCAATCACTGATTGCAACTGTTGTCAAATAGCAAGGTTTGATGGTCTGATGCCATCGCAGATGAGGATGCTAGGGGCACAATAGATCTAATCGCTGCATCTTTAGACTGCCAAAGGCTTTCAGCAATTTCTCACGGCGTGTATCCAAGGTGGAAGTACTTAAGTTGGCTCATCTGCTGTTGTTTCATCACTATGCTTTATGTAAGCCGATTATGTAAACAGACTAGAGTGCACGGTCGTTTCCTGAGAGCTGCTGATACGGAGAATTTCATATACAGAATCTAGTTTGATTATCTTTATCCTAGATGATGTTGTCTTTGTCGGATATCTGTTTTGACGAACGATAAGGAGCGATGGATATAAAGTAATTTTAAAGTCTGAATTGTTGTCTCATCATTACCAATTAAATATTTTGTATGTAACCCTACAGACTCATATGTGTTTTCTGTTTAGCTTGCATGACCTAGAATTGTATCTATAAATATGTTCTGCTTGAGATTGCTCATTTATTTATTAGTCTATACTTGCCAATATCCTCACATCCCAGGAAAACTTTACTAGACTAGGATACGGTTTACTATTTGCAAAATAATGAATTCATATAAAACTCTGTTTCTTCAAATTACTTATATGAATTCGTCTCATATAGTATTTATAACGTATGACAAGGCGGAATTCCCTTACGTCATCTTGTAAAAATACGGTGTAACAGAGCGGAAAACATTTTCCTTATGTTATTTCCATATAAAACAATTTATTATTATTTGCATTATTGATGCATATACTCGTATCAACATGTTTTATATATTATTTAAGGTACGAGACACCTTTTGTTAAAAATCACTTCGAGTTTTAAAATATCAAACAAAATAGAACATTTGAGGATATTGGCAGATGCCGATTTATTTGAGATCACATTACATCTAAAATGGCACAACTATACATAGGTATGACACTAAATACACCCGTCTCCAGAGATCGAAGCTATCTAGTCTCAGTTAAATCTAGAGGCTTACAAACATGCGTAGAGCGATTATAATAATCGTTCAAACTGCTTGTTATGTAGCAGAGAAACCCACCCGAGTGAAAGTTATCGTGCGTGGCTCTACCGCTATAGAGACATAAAATTAGGCACATGCTTAGAATTTAATAGGCAAATAGGTGAGTTTGAATTATGCGGTTTCTCTCTCGAGCAAATTTCTGTTTTCACTATTTAACCATTTCTGTTATTGGTTAGAATGTCACTTAAAAGTGTACTGATATAAATGCTAAAAATATTCTCCCTGCTACCTACGCCCAGATTTCGGCGGGAAATTACAATGTAAACAAACACATATTTAATTAAAAAGACTTTACGTTTATTGCCGAAACAATTCGAAGGCACATACACGTAAGTACGCGCGATTCGTCAACGTAACGCTCCCATTACACTTGTACTAGCATCGGTCCAGAATCAAATATCAATGACATCATGGTCATAGAACCAGTCGTTCAGGGTTAGCACTCGGCGGTGTCACTAGGCGGCACAGAGCAACGGGTCGTAGGGCTGCAGGTCGGGGCGAGGCCGGCGGCGCTCGCTGTGAACCTTCAGCAGAACCAGGTCCATGGCGGCGCGCGCGTCCTCCAGCGGCGAGTGGTGGCCGCTCTGCACGCTGCGGCCCAGCAGTTCGGCGCTGAGCGCGCGCAGCGAGCGGCGCAGCGGCCAGCCGCGGGCATGCGGGTACAGCGCGCACGTGTCCACCACGGCGCCGTGCAGCAGCTTCAGCGCGCGCAGGTCGTTGTCGAGCGCGTGCCCCACGAGGATCGTGTCCGTGCCCACAAACCCGAGTATGTCGTTCTGCACGTCCCTCAGCGTCTTGGTCGCGCGCGCGAGGTCGCGCGGCCTGATGCCGGAGAAGCGCGTGTTGTGGTCGACCACGGGCGAGCCGGGGCGCACGGTGGCGCGGTACACGAGGTGGCCGTCGGGCGCGACCACGGCCACGCTGGCCAGCTCGAGCCCGGCCGTGGTGTAGCACATCTCGGTGTCGAGCCCGAACACGCCACCGCGGGGCGAGCGCGCGCGCACGTAGCCGTCGAGCGGGCCGTTCATGCCGGGCTGCGTGCCAGACCACACGTGCAGGCGCGCCGTGCTGCAGCCGCGCGTGCCCGGCCCCTCGCCGCAGCACGAGTATCGCCGGTCCGCGCCGTGCCGCCCCCAGTGGTACAGGCACGGCTCCTCCGTGAGGTACTCGCCGTCGCGGGTCATCCGGAACGGCGAGTCGCAGCGCACGCAAAAGTGTTCGACCGCGTCCGCTTCCTCGTCACTGTCGGACCTGGGCGAGGAGCCGCAGGATCCGCGACCACTATCACTTTGAGAACCACTCGGTACGAACACTGGTGCGTTCACGTCCCAGGAGGTGAACTGGCGCGGGCGCGGCGGCGGGTTCACGTAGAGCACCGCCTTGCACGAGTTGGGCTCGAGCTCGAAGGGGTAGCCCAGCGTCCACATGCGCTGGGCGGAGAGCAGGTGCGGCCGCAGCGCCTCCGCTAGTTGCGAGGTGGAGACCCGCGGGGGCGGCGGCGACGGCGGCGCGGCGGGGGGCCGGCGACGCTCCCGCGGCTTGCGACGTCGCGCCGCGGCGCCCACGGCCTCCGCAGTCGGGTCGGCCTCTTCGCAAAACATGTTGTGGTCATTGATAGAGTAATGCATGTTGTGACGCGAGCTTGTATACACATAGAGCCGAGAGCGCGGGACCGTATCGGAGACGTGCGATCACGCGCGCGGGCGCTGTACTAGTGGCGCGCTGGTGGGGCGGCGCGCGCTATATACGTGACACGCAGGTAGCGAGCGAGAGTTAACGGGACAGACCGATCGACCGCCCTATTCTCGATTTTATTCTAAACAAAAGATATGACAACACTGCCATTCGTAATGACTACTTTTGTGCCTAACTATTACTCCGACATTCCAAATTTCCAACTATCATTCACAGAGTTGGCTACTTCCACCGGGCGGCATCGGCCAGACTTGTTTGTTTATTTACACGCATCAGCTGATGCTGTCTGACTAATAAGTGTTGGTACACAACAAATATCGAGCGCAATGTATTGTTGTGTTCAGTTACTTTACGCTCGGTAGCTTTATCTTTATTGAAAAGCGAACGTTGCATTAACTGAAAATGCAGCCGATGCTCTTATATGTAGTTCATAGGTGAATCATGTATCGATAGCCGTTGCTCGGCTCGTCACCACCGGAACAAAGGAGTTTTGTCATGTGTAGTATTTCATCTGATGCATTGTTTACGTGGAGGCGCAGATTTGCAGCGAAACAGGGAAGAGAATGGCGAGCCGCCGCCCCGCCGCCGCCGGGTGGGCGGGAGTCAGCGGAAGGAAGGACGGCCATTGCCCTGAGCCGAGCCATACACAACACGAATAGTTGAACACATGTTGTTTACAGCCACACTCTCACTGAATGTCATTTAGATTTAAACTCGCAACGCTGCACTATTAAAGAATATCAACTCGAAACAGAAACCGAGGAAACAGCATTGACTGAACCAAACTGTATGCTAGGTTAGTTACCTTCGCGAGTGCAAATTTGCAAAGCCAGCGCAATAATTCTCACAGCCACAATGGTAGCTAACCGAGAGAAGGAAGCAGCGGTGTAAGACAAAAACAGACTGTAAGATAACACTATAATTAATTGTTTAGCACGTATTCTGAGGATGACACGTTTCAATACCATAAAATATGTATTTAATTGACGTCAGCAAAACCTTACAGCTGGTAGCCCTTAACGTGACCGATCAATTGAATAGAGGTGATACATAGCTATGAGCATTAGGATGATCGTAATAGTTATTTGGATTTAAAACTTGTAATCGCTACAGGCTAGGAAAAGAAAAATGTTCACGCAAGCTTTGTGTAGTATTAACTAAATTTGACGACTCGAATGACCGAGTCGGCAGAGATCCTGCCTACGAAGCCAAGGGTCCCGGGTTCGAGTCCCGGTGGGGACAAATATTTGATTGTTGAGAATGGATGTTTGTACCCTAGTCATGGTTGTTTATCTATCTAAGTATAATATTTATCTATATAAGTATGTGTATCGTTGTCTAGTACCCAAGATACAGGGAATCCTAGTTTGGGGCTAGATCAATTTGTGTAAATAGTGTCCAAGCCAAGGTAAGGTATTATTATTAAATTATTCGAAAATACTCGACCAAGAGATAAATGCATCGTTAACCGATGACAACACTTAGCTAATCTCTGAAAAAGACATCTCATACTAGAGATTAGGTCGCCTTTTTACACTATTTTAATGTATATCTTCTTATTTGAATTAATTGTGTGATTTAAAGAAATTCTGAATTATTCGTGTGATTGACTCCGATTTTCAATAGCCGTCAACGTAAACGATTCGACAATGACGCGTCACGTGTAGGTGGCGCGGCGTCGTAACCACGCAGCACACGCACACATCCAAAGTAGGATAGTGTGTGACAGTGTGCTGGCGTTGTTTGTATACAGAAGCGCATGTGGGCGAGGTGGCTGGCCGGCGGCTGACACCGGCGATAACCTTCGAATCGATGTCTGAGCGCGCCGCGCATCAACCCGGCCCGGAGAACGGTACCAGCACAGAACGGACCGGCTCACCGACATAGCAAACCACTTCCACTGGGCGAAACATGCACAGACGAGAAACAGCAAAAGGCGTAGAAAGAAGTAACTACCATAGAAACGGCATAGATACTATAGAACTAACCCAATCACACAAAATACCATTGACATTCTAACACGCTACAGTAAATATTCGGAAAAGCTAAGAGAGTAGTGGATAAAATAAACCAGTTCAAACACCACAAACTCTATTATGATTAAACACCAAAATATTTGTGAAATGCACTGGCTAAATAAATAAATATCATGAGAATTTCAAATGTATGTCGGTTATTACCCATAAAATATCATATGCATCGGAGGTGACATTTTAATGAGTCATTTGAGTCATCCAAATAACGTAATTTTTGCTGTTTTATGCATATATAGGTTTCATGACTAAAATATTACGCATCCGTTCCTATAATGTTTAATAAAGTTGTAAAGAAATGCCAGAATTGTGTGATAAAATAATATTCACAATTAGAAAAGGTTCCTTAAAATATGCAGTCCCTGCGAAGAATAAAAAGAAAACAATGAACTCAATCATGCACAATTTGTAACAAAGTGTCTAAACAAAAGAACAAAGAATACCAGTATCTAATCTCGCTAATCTGGCATCATAAAACTCCAAGGGATGGACCGAAGACAAAGAAAGCCCTAAAACGTCACTTGTTTCCATGTTGACCATAGATCTAATAGGCATCGCTAGTTTGTTGATAAACGGTTACCAGAACTCGTGTTGCTCCATTCCGAAACGGGGTCAGTAGGTCGGGGCAAGCGAAGAATATTACCGGAACTCGGAATTCAGTGACATTGGCGCAATCTCTTTCTACGGACAGTCCATATGCGGAGAAAAATTTAAACATCCATCAACAGCCTAGTCTGGGGTCAGAAGCGATGTATGTGCCTGTATAAAACGTTTAAAAAACTCTAAACCATCATATGCAACGACTCCATTAAAGCAGTACACATCGAGGTCTGCGGATGTGTTCAGTTTAATAAATTGCGAAGTTTTTAAGGAAACCTCTCATGAATAGGTGCTATTAAGTACTAATAAAATAATTATAGCTGAAGACTGCAAATAAGGAAGGACCATAATTGGTTATTTAGTTATTTACATAACTATTTAGTTAATGAAAGAACCTCTCAGGGTATAAAAATAAGCAATCAATATTGAATATTGAAGAGATATTAAAACAAAGGAGTAACAAAAGGGAAACCGACGGTTATTTTCGCAACTCGCGAGCGTCAGTGCTGTTTTGGTGAAAGTTGTATATAAACATCGGGCCAAGTCGCGGGCACGGAGCAACGACAAGCCACAATGCTGCGTCCGCGCCGCTGCGTACCACCAACTAGGTCAAGAACTCGGCTTACAATTACAACGCTGACTTTAAACTTCTGAATCACGCGAAACGACCCTTCATAATACCAGGTGACGCAATCGTTTCCTAGAAATCGGACGTTTTAACAGTATCGTTAATTGACACTCGCGTTATGCGTAGAGTTCATTGAGACGAAGCTCTCCGATAAAGCCAAAAATAAATCCATCATCTTCTGTGTCAGAAAATCCTTCACAGGCAGGTTTTACTCTGATCTACGACACAGTAGTCAAATCCTGATGTTTGCTCGACGACGA
The DNA here is from genome assembly GCA_949825045.1 of Argyresthia goedartella. Lineage (NCBI taxonomy): Eukaryota > Metazoa > Arthropoda > Insecta > Lepidoptera > Argyresthiidae > Argyresthia > Argyresthia goedartella. Next base: position 22,710,209 of record OX463812.1, on the reverse strand, counting down.
TAAAAGAATCTCATGCTCATTGGTTTAGGACTATAACGGTCACAGAGCGACAACCAGTTCATGTTAAACCGGAAAAATAACGTTTTCGTGGCACGTCCACAACTCGCACCACGTTTGAAAACATACATGAGCTGTGGTTGTATACCTATTAGCCACTACGAGAGTTGAATATTTTTTTACTGAATTAGGTCTTAGTTCTTTGTTCGGAACGTCACGGAAACTGGGAGCGCACGTTCAAATTGAAATATTTTCAGACATAATGAATACTTTATCATTTTTTTTATCAATGACAGAATGTAAGTACATTTCCAATTCCACATCCGTTAATGCCCAGATGCTTATTAATAAACATGTGATCCCACTTGGAGCGCAGATGGCTGGCTAGTGGTGACCTAAATAAAGCCAAATTAGGTCACCGTATCGATGGTACTACAAAGCGAACATGCCACTCTTGGTTTTCGTAATGTATTTAAAATGAACCTATTAAATAACCTTTAAATTGGTAGTAACTTTATGAGGCCGCGAGGAAAGGAGATGAAGTTTCGCAATCATCAGTAAGGAGTGGACGTGAGACGCGTAAGAAGGTTTCCAATTACATCAGAATCATGACTGGTCTGGACCCGCAATAAAAGAACCTCGTGTGTAAATATAGACACTGTTGAAAAAACCAGCAAACGAGAGATTGTTCGGAGTAAATTGCACAGATTTTTTTATTTTATGCAATACGCGTACACAGAGCCCTCATATCCTAATTAAAAATGTTCGATGCCATCCATTACCATAAGCTCATTTGTTCGTAGTAGTAGATTATACCTAACTAACTACCTAATGTCATGAGCAATTGCAATTAGTTAATTACAATCATCCACATTGTTTCCTACTCCATTCGTTTTATCTAATTGAAATTGCGCATCATTTTTGTACACCGGTCAATAGTGTATTATCTATAAATTGACATAATCGTTTGTTGTGTTTATTAAGATCCAATGTATACGTCGTATTTGAAATTATGAAATTTATTCAGAAGTTTTTCTCAAAAAAACAATCTCAAAAGAAGCATTTCTCCAAAAGCATTTTTCTGACATCAGATTATAGAATTAGCTATAAAGACCAAACCAGATAATTTACTTTAGACGTAATAAAGAAAATCCCGAGGCAAAGGCCAGTCGTGCAAGATCGTCATCTCAATTACCCACGACGTAATCTCAGCCGGGCATGATGTCAAACGGGCACCGTATATATATATATATATATGTACATAAACCTATTATGAGCAGGTTTAGAACATAATAATATGTTTATCTACACACGTATAATAAGCCCTCTTTAATGCGTCCAAAAACCGCACGTTACGACCAGCATAATGATATACTACTTGGTAAAAACTCATTGCCCATCTGAATCTCGTTCATCATTGATAATATTTCGACATATTATGACATTCAAATTTCGAACGCCTGACGTCCGCCTGCGTGCCGCCCGGCCCCCAGTTTGTCTGTGAAGTTGGTACTACTGAACAAGCTAAACAAGTGCAGAGCAATGATCAATGCCACAACTGAACACATCAAAGAGAGCTTATTATATGTGTGTAGATAAACTAGTGTATGTAATTATACATAATTAGGCTTTAACACTCTCGATTTTTAATGCCCTCCATTATGTATCAGTCACATAAACTACTAATTTTATCTACAAATACATACGATGGTGCATTTTGGTGTGGTAAGTAAGAACAGATAGGTATGTGCATTGTAAAATAATGAATTTGAACGAGGTACGACAATCAACCTTAAGTGGTACGAAATACACCAGAAGAAAGATTTATAAAAACAAATATATTTCTATTCGAAAATTAAAGTGGCATTTGACTGAGCTCCTTACTTACCGGTCACAAAATGTTCTAGCCTAGCAACTAAAATTCCCACATTCAGAGGACATTGCTATACGCGATGTCGTGGTCTCTTTGGTTGGTGAGGTCTGAGTATCAGTCGTGACGGTTATGTCACGACTCACGCAATAAAAACATTGGAACATGCGTTCGACCTGCATTACATACCTATTTATATTTCTTGATCGAGTAACATCGTAATACCTATCTGAGACGTAGTCGTGGAGTATTGTACCTACTACTTATTGTGTTGAACACAGGCACATGTCCTCGATCGAGGCACATCATATTGCGTCGCAGTGCGAAGCTAATGGCAGAGCGTTGAGCATATATCTAAAGATGAGGTGTTTGACACTCAGATAAAAGCTGACGTCAATATCATAGGAACATGCAACAGATGATTTAAAAACCATGTTTCATATCATCCAACTTGGATTAAAGCGATAAGATCGTATTTTCTTTCTAATATTAATACGAAGCTGTCAGATCGACAATCCATAATAGAGAATATAATTATGTGACCGTTATTTTTCTAGATAGTTTAATGACTTGTGAATTGTTAAACTAGAATGCAAGAAAAGTTGATTTAAACCAGTTTTTTGATTATTTAGTGTTCGCTTTAGTATACGCTAAATCGATGTCATCGGTAGCCACAACAAACTCATCAATTCTTCATGATTGTGAGTGAGCACCCGCAATGTTTATTAGCTTCCTGGTTACACGAATGTCGGCGCAACCCGATCAATACGCAGCTTGCATTCATTATCAATTATCATGTTCAATGTACATCATAGTTGGAGTTCGCAGTAATACAATCAGCTTCAGAAACTACTTTTGAAATATGTTTACTATCAGTTTGTGGCACTTCGTCTATTTTACATCAGATAGGGTAATTTGATCGACAATAAGCGGTCACACATCAATAGATATCGCATCGAGACGCTCCGAGCTGCCGGTAAAACCGACTCATGGTTAAGTAATGAATGTATTGTCCCCTCTCGTGACGTAAAGGTTTAACAGGTTTAAAGATCAAGCTTAGCTTTTCCCTTTCGTGGTCAAAGTGTAACGTATAGCTAATTGCACTGCAAGCGGGAAACACATCTAGTGTTGCAACTGCGGTTGGAGCGTCTGTTTCTGAACGGAAACTCCGTGTATTAGTACGATTGTTGGGCAACTCGTCATCCATGTAAAAGTCTGAAGGTCTCCTAATTGGCCCTAGTGGCTGCAAATCCTTGTGTTGAGGTTAACAATTAAGATACAGCTTCAGTGAACTTCGTTGATAAGCTGTTGTTAAAATTTTAACTATTCTATCAATGCGATTGTCACGATAACTAAATACAATCTCTCATGAAACAGATTATTGAAAGGTTTGATGTTGACTGTTGCAATATAAAAGAAATATCATTAAATCAAATTCTATCAGCTTACGGCATAAAGTCAATAAGACCCTAATTATTTGATCCTTCAACTCAGGACCTATTGGGAAAATCAGACAATAAATACCAATATTGATATTGACGGGCCAGTGACAAGCGAACATCACTGTAGTAAAGAATTAGTCAATTCTTGAAAATTTCACAAGCTATCTGTAGGTAGAATTCGTCTCTCTAGTATTGGGGTCAGTCATATTCACTGCAAATAACCCTTTTTTTACACAAAGCTGTTGCTGATAAACAATTAGCAACAGCTGACAATTCGGGCCAGCAACTCTACGTGTTAATTTCACCGTTTGGGCAGCTTCCGTTGGTCAGACCTCATCACAATGACGCAACACGGAAGTAACGGTACGACCGGCTTTGTTTTGACGATACCGGATAATATATACATACCACCCAATTCATCAGATTTGGCCATAAATTGTATTATTCATCATTATGAGGTATCTCGAATGTGTATAAGTGTTATCGTGTCTCCTTTATTCCGTGACTTGCTTACGTGTGTTCATATTGCTTTTTACGGGCTAATTTGGTTTTAGTCTGCGTTATACGCATCAAAGAGATTAATTATTGTAATCATCGTCTGGAATTATATATTGGTCAAAGTGGTTATTTATCTGTTTGTTTGTTCCGGTTCTGATTTAACACAGCTTCGATGCCTGGTGTGTGTCAGGATATTCTAAAATACCTTTCTCTATACAAATTTAAGTTTCTTCAGTTTACCGTGATTTCTCCGCTTACGCAAGCTAGTCGTTGCAGACACATTCTTAATAGTTCTCTACGAGGTCATGAAATTCACAAATCAGAAGACAGTTTAGACAGTAGACTGTGAAACCAAGTTTCTAAACGAGCAATATGGTTAACTAGGTCTTGCATGTAAGCCTGACCATTTTGCTGGTGCAATTTAAAAATTCAGTTTAACCGACTGTGTTGTATATAATTTCCAAATAAAACAAAACTATTAATGGTACAAACAATGTATAGGTTTGCTTTTTACAGTACAGTCAGACATAGCCGCGCTTGTCAATTTTCGACTTTATCATCTACTTTAATGATACCTCACAAATACTCAGGTTGTCGCATTATAAAAGCACAACTTAGGAAGGATTCTCTGTTACGTTCGATAGATTGCGCTTGACTTCGTCAATCGTCAATTACCGGCCTTAAGCCGGGTGTTAGGGCGTCAGTGTCATTGGAACATCTTCCTGCTTCCTTCTCATTCGTTCTTTGTTTTAAAACATATATACTGGCGGAAACATCAAGTTTGTGACGGTTTCGTGGTGTATTATGCATATATGGAAAGTGTTCGCGCGGCTCAAGGATTTGGTATGGAATCGGCCATGACTTTCGACTAGCGAGTCAAGAGAAACTTGCACGCGATACCATGATTCCATCGATTAATTGGCGGAAATTAACATGAACCATCCATACAATCGTTAGTGTCCAGTCAATGTTGAGGATGCTAACCTCGATTGTGGGAGGCGATCAAGGTAACCTATAAATTGTTTTATAATAGGGTGGCGTTGACTGACTCTGTCTGTGCATATGGTTTGCGATATATTTATTTGCCCTCTGGGTAAGAGCAAAGGTATTTTTTTACATATGTATTGATCGACCTCTGCGCGTTCGAGGCTCTGTTTCCCAACCGAGAAGTCCTGGGTTGAAATCCCGCCTGGGAGAGAAAAAAATAATGCCTAAGTTTTGGATGATTATATGTATGTGACGACGCTGTTTCTGGTTCCCACGACACAAGGTGTCCTAGTGTGGGTCAAGAAGCAATGTTCCGCCTGTATATAAATGTTTATGTTTAATAAATCATTTTTGGTTTAGGTGAAGCAATGATAATTTAGATTTTTTAGGTACAGTGAAGGTGTCGATTGTCAAATAAGTGAAAGATTATAATCGAAGGTCATGGGCGCATAAAATCAACAGACATTCGGTAAATTTTAAAACCAATCAAATTAATATACCCGCACAAATTACAAAATGCCTACAGAAGAATACCTATTTATGGTAATGGGACAACATGACAGTAGCTAATTTATTCATTTATTTATTTATTCCTGAATCCAAATTGAAATTTAACTAAGCTCATATACATATTATTATTATCGTTAAGACTACAAAATGTAACGATCCTAATATCCTTTCTCGGGCGAAATGTGTATGCAAGCTCTTCCACATAATTTTGGGGCAAATTTTAATATTAAATAATAATTAATAATATTACTTATTTATATAATAATACCGTCACCAGTGTTAACATTTTTACATAAATACAAAGTTAGTACACAGTTAAAAAGCTTTAAAGAGCGATGGCAAGACTTGTCATGTGCATTTTCGGTGGTCCATACGGTCTTACAATATTATGTAACGACCCGAATGGCCGAGTCGACAGTGACCCCGCCTACGAAGCCAAGGGTCCCGGGTTCGAGTCCCGGTGGGGACAAATATTTGTATGATGAGAACGGATGTTTGTACCCTAGTCATGGTTGTTTAACTATCTAATTATAATATTTATCTATTAAGAATGTGTACCTATCGTTGTCTAGTACCCAAGATACAGGGAATCCTAGTTCTAGTTCTAGGCTAGATCAATGTCTGTTTATAGCGTCCAAGGTTTTATTATAATATTATTATTATGTAAGGTGAAAATAAGTCAAAAATCGATACGTCAATTGTCCAATTCTGTGGATCGAAGAAGGACAAAAAATCAAAAGCACTAAAAACGGACATATTCAAATAAGTTTCGTACTTTTTGTAAGTTCGTAAGGTTTGCAGTTCGATAGATTTTCCCTGCATCTCAGGAAATATTAGTTCATGGTCTTTCACACACCTTGAGCAGTAGATACTCGTAAAAGAGGGGAAATAAACAATAACATAGAATATAGGTATAATTATAATTGGCATGCAGCAAACAAATTGCAATACATGCAATTTGGGATCTACCTTTAAAGCTAATTACAAGCAACCTCTGCTTTGTAAAATGTATTGATATGATATTGATAGTATCCATGATGCACAAGGGGATAAGTTGAAGTTGAGGATTCGAATGGCCGAGTCGGCAGTGACCCTGCCTACGAAGCCAAGGGTCCCGGGTTCGGGCCCCGGTGGGGGCAAATATTTGTTTGATGAGAACGGATGTTTGTACCTTAGTCATGGTTGTTTATCTATCTAAGTATAATATTTATAATTTAGTTGTCTAGTACCCAAGATACAGGGAATCCTAGTTTGGGGCTAGATCAATGTTAATAGTGTCCAAGGTATTAATATTATTATTAGGGGAACGGAAATCTAAAATAGCTTGAGAAGGTAATCATCTCGATATAATCTTTATTATATTATAAATTATATAAATAAAAACACAATTAAAAACCTGATATAGTGACTTGACTGACTGATACGACTAGATATCCTCTGTATATAGATTGACTGACTGATACGACTAGATATCCTCTGTATATAGATACATAGATGTCAGACAGAAGTCTTAGATTGCTCGGTAATAATGTGCATTGTGCAGTGCTCTTTGTATGCCTCTCACGGTTCGGTTTTCTTTCTCAACACAATACGGTTGAAAAATTTGGTCCAATAATTGTTTTCTCCGCATTTATTTCAACTCAATGATAGTTAGAAGCCCATTAGTTCATTCAGCGCGCAAGAGATGCTCCTTTCTCTTGCGCGAAGGTATATGACGGATGCAATCAAAAAGATTTCGGTAAGGTACACATGATTAATCAAAAAGTATTCGATACAATAGTTTTAGAGGAAAAGGAAAAAAATCCGCTGCCCTTCAGGTACAGGGGTCTTGATAGAATTGTTGTCCTTTCACGAGAATTTTTTGTCAATTGAAGTAAAACCATACGCGATTTCAAGGTCACGCTTCTTTGCAGCTTCCGCATTTATGGTGACACTGCGCTTTGTCAACAATAGATAGAGCTCGATTGTTACTGTTTTCCTGGTTTTAGTGGATTACCCTTGGAATGGTAGAGACAACTTAATTGCGAACTTCAGTCAAAAGCCGCAAAAACATTTGCAATTTACAGTTGTTATTGTAGATTATCGTTTTTATTTACTGAAGAAATAGGCTTCATGGTGAATTATATAGAGCTAACAGTGTGCAAAATGTTTGTTGCTAGAATAAATATTTTTTGTTATTATTAAATTTGTAAAGAGAGTTAACAGTTGACGTAGGACCAGCTGAAAGTTTGTATATATCGCAGGCAAAACATAAACACCGCGGTGCTGCCATCTTGCGGTATGCGTCCGAATTTGTTGAGAGAATACGGCGCCGAACCAACGTATCAGAAGTTATTAGCGTTGTTCAGCTTATACAACAGATGGCGCTAGCTGTAACGAACAACATTCTAAGAGAATTTTTTTTGCGCGGCATCGGGGACGAAATGAAGTCATGTGATTTTAGAGCCGGGAGCACGAATAAATATAACTTTATCTGTCAGTGACTCTATATTAATGATTTATGGATAATTCATTTAATCTGGACTCCAATAATTTTTCTATCTGTCAAATACCTATACATGATCAAGGCTTAGAACGTGTCTGCAGTTTGTATAGAAAATAATATACATTACATCCTTCACTTCGTACGGTTAATCTAAAATTTAACGTAATAAAAGTACGGTAGTAATGTAGTGTGTAGGCGCTTTCTTTTAGTTATACATTTGTGATTGAAAATATACAAAAATCCAAGAATATAATCATTGTGTATTTATGTAGTAAAAAATAAAACAGAGAGAAAAATAAACGAAAAGATCTTAGCTTCATTAAACTATGATAAAATTTCTAGAAATATTATTTCCGTGATTGGTTTTGAATTTTATTACCATATGGCATAAGATTCAAAATAGCGATGCCTCGCGCATAGGTGCGGTAGGTGAGTGGTTAAAGTATGAGTTCATGTTTTATCTCCTATTGAATCGCACAGTTTTAGTACACTGATATCGCCTAGTAGGTAGATAAACGTACGTTTTACGTTTACCTGTAAAATACACAATACCAGACAAGGTACAGACTACAGACAGAGATTACATTGTGTGACACAATACAATGTTACTATTAACAATACTACGAGTACAGCAAGACCACGTGGTCTTAATGCTTATGATGATATTGAACGCAGCACGTGGCTTCATTGGCGCGACAAATGACAAAACAATGGGTACAATTTGCTAAGCGTTACGGGAGTCTGTTCTCTTATTATAGTTTTACAAACGCATTTAAAGGTTACTTCGATAAGAACTAAATAAAATAATAGTAAGCCTACTACTAGTAGTTATTTGGTCAATTAGGACAATATGCGCGTCAGTATCATAACCTAGTTCTTATATTGATAAATGATTTAGTTTCCTATTATCTTTAAGAACGTCATATTATTTTTTGATCCGTCATTATGATTATTCATCAAAAGTTTAAATTGGTGCTCAAGTTAAAGGAACTTGTAACTCCTGAGAATAGAGTAGCAAATACTAGCAATATATCGTGTTACAGTCCCCATCTATTTTGAGATCGTAAACAGATTGAAACAAAACAAATGCTTGTTTACATAACACTCGTATTACGTAATCTGATGATTTTTCAAACACCGGGGACTTGCGCGGGAGCAATGTTTGTAAATTGTAGTGATTAGTGGTGCAATGAATATAAGAATCTGTATAAATCAGTACCTAGCAATTCAAAATACAGGTCTAGTTTAACACATTAAGTTTTAAAAGGACTCCATTTTTAGTCAAAATCTGTGTCACCATAATTTATTGGGTCGCATTGAATATATCAAGATTATTAATTGCAGTTTCGGGTGATGCAAGTAGTAACAATAATTACAAATAAACAAGAACTTTTATCATTATTGTTACCTAACAAATGCGCGCCGCACACGCATGCATTAATATGCATTGTGCACGACCATCACAGCACAACAGGCACTCTACAAACTGGATTTCATGAGCACTTGTGGATGAAGGTTAAAAATATCCTAATTTATTGCAGTTGGACCTTTAATAAAAGAAAAAACAGAAGGATGATGAAAACATGACGAAAGTTGAATAAGAAATTCCGAAAAGCAAACCTGATCATTGTATAGAATAAAACACTGGAAACTTGTCGAGTCGGGGCTCCCTAACCAGTGAAACAATTTAACTTCAAACATTAATGTTTGAGTTTTATTTTTCCAAAGCCTCAAGCTGTATGTTTTAAACAACTTTTTTTTAACTTAGCCTGCGATGTTTCCCACTGCCGGGCAAAGGCATCCCTTCTTTTGGGCCACACCTCCCGAACCTTTGCTTTGCCAGTCCGGAAGGTACGTCTCTAGGTCTTCGCGCCATCTCCTTCTGGGCCGGCCTCTGCGGCGTTGTCCGTCTTGAGGCACCTATTCGGTGGCAATATTTGTCCACCTGTCCGGGTGCATGCGGCAGATATGTCCTGCCCAGCTCCATTTGAGCTTGGCGCTCCGTGCACCCACGTCGGTAATACGAGTTATGGAGCGCAGTGTGGTGTTTCTGACAAGGTCCGTCAATTTGACTCCTATCTTGCTGCGCTCCATAGCCCTTTGGAAAACCTTGAGTTTGGACTTCAGATGGTCGGTCAGTGACCACATCTGAGCGCCGTAGGTGAGGATAGGCAGGATACATATATGTCGACGAGTTTTCGCTTCAGTGTCCTGCCCCCCTAACATGCCGCTATCATGCCCGTTGACTATGAGCTGATGTCCGCTCGGGTAAGCAGGCAAACTCCTCCCATATATATCATATACACATATATATCGCCCAAAAGGGCAAATTGCAGGTAGAAAGCCTTCAGCATATACCGAGGCCATGGCTCACAGTTAATTCTTAGTAAGACAACTCTAAACACAAAGGGGTTGTTTTTAGTCCGTATACCACACGAGCTGATGCCCGCTCAATATGTGCGGACCCGGACATAGCAGGGAGGTCTGACTCCTGAGCATGGGTAATTCCATTTTTTCCCCTCCAACAAAAAAAAAAAGCTTCAGTGTCAATGGAAGGTCGCCCTTCATCAGCTCTTTCATGGACCATGATGAACTTTAAACCCGTTAATCGGAGGGATGGTGTCAGGAGTTGGACATGGATACTCGTTTAGAACTTTGTTCATTTTTCCATCAGCTTTTCTCTGCCAACCTGCTTTCGACCATTTTCGTCTGTTAGTTTCGTGATCCAAGTAGTTTTCCTGTCTATGCCTTGCCTTGCAACTCGTCTCTATCGCGTTTTGATTAAACTGGTGTTAAATGTTCTAATATCTCTCCTAATATAAAGTTTTACTTTTCTATCTATCTGGTAATTCTGCGCGGAACATTTTCCATATTGCTCTCTCTCTCTTCAATTAATCATTTGGTTTCTGTGATTAGTTTGCTACTGTGATTTTTCTGCTGGCTGATTCGATGGCTCCCTTGATGTTGTCATATTGTAACTGCACCTCCTTAAAATAATTGCTGAGTTCTAATTTAAATGTGTCTTGGTTATTGTCGTATATCTAGTAAATTTGATTTTCTCTTTGAATAAACACTTTCTCAATATTTTCAAGTTAAAAGAAACATTAGCGCGTATACGTCTATGGTCGGAGCTGAATGTGAAACTATTGTAACACAGTGTTAATAAAATTTTGATCAATATAAAATCTATTTCGTTTTTTGTGTTGTTGTCAGGCGAAATCCATGTCCACCAACGTTGTGGTTTCTTAAAGCAGAAACTGTTGCTGAGCATGAGGTTTTGTCCGAAAGCAAACTGGAGCAATCGTGAACCACGCTCGTTTCGGCTTCCCAGCCCGTGTGGTCCGGGTATCGTTTGATCGTCCACTTCGTTCCTTATGCCGCGTTTGGCGTTGAGGTCACCGAGGACCAAGTTCCATGTGCCTCGGTGCTCGTCGCAAGCCTTGTTCAAAAGGTCGTAGAACTCTTCTACCTCGTCGTCGCTATGCGTCAACGTCGGTGCAACTACTATATAAATAAACTATTAATTTGTGGCGTATTGTTTGTGATCAGCAGCTCGTCTATCATTCTTTAAAATTTTACAATATTTTGAAGGGTGGTAACATATAGTAGTTGTATAAAATATACCTGCTAGGCTTTAGCAAAAAAAAAACCTTAATATTAACGACGATTTATTGTTTCACTGGTTATTGAGCCACGACAGGCCAATATTTCAATATGTATTTTCAAATCGATATAATTATAAGGCTTGCTTTCCGCAATATTTTTTCTTAACTTTTCACTCATCCCGTAAGTTTTACAGGTTAAGGCATGAGCCGGAAGTGACGCCGCAGTTAATTTTATAAAATTTACCCCACGTTAAAAAATATATTAATGAAATGTTCATGGATTCGTTATTATATTAAAGCCCGAATGGCGTACGATATGTGATGGATGACTGATGATGACACACTAAATTGTATATGGCGCCAACGAGAGGCCTTATAAAATTCACGTGTGACGTCACTTCCGGCTCATCCCGTTCTCTGTACAGTACACCTACAACATTAGTAGTACCATAGTGTTGCGAACGACTTCAATGAGGACATAACCTTATCAGTTACATTTGCCAGTCACAGTCACAGCAATTTTGTAAAAGCATTTGTGAATAAGCTCCAGATTTTTCCAGACAGATTAAAATTTGTACAATACGATTAAAATCAGTTAAAGATTCGGCTTTTCGCGGACATCATCGCCTAAATCCGATCTCCCTCTCTCTCTAGTGAGAGATGAGGGATTCACGACAATTTCCGAGGTTGGCCGAATCGTTAAATGATTTTAATCGTATTGTACCAAGATTTTGGCCACATTTTCATCCCGATTTCTAAAATACTCGTAATAAGATAAGCTGCCCTGTACAGCACCGGAAGTCTGTGGGAGGCTCAGATCTGAGTCATTCGCGGGGCATTGCCCATTGGCATTATCATCGAGATGGCTTCTGATGATTCAGTAATAAGAACATGTGCAAGCGAGATGAAATATATATTCTTATTATACGTGGCAGATACTTACTACCTCTTTCGATTAGAAAAAACCGGTCAAGTGCGAGTCGGACTCGCGCTCGAAGAGTTCCGTGCCAACGTACAATGGTGGGGATGGTGTGGAGTGAATTGTTTGGATTTTACATAGCAAAATATTGTTCACAAATTTTGTTGCGGCTACTTTCACACTCCATGTACGTAACCATGTGCATTCATAAGTTTGTATTTGGTATTGAAAGAATAGGTGTATGGGAGCCCCTTAAATATTTATTTTATTCTGTTTTTTAGTATTTTTTGTTATAGCGGCGACAGAAATACATCATCTGTGAAAATTTCAACTACCGAACTATTACGGTTCATGAGATACAGACTTGTGACAGACGGACGGACAGACAGACAGACAGACATTGGAGTCTTAGTAGTAGGGTCCTGTTTTTACCCTTTGGGTACGGAACCCTGAAAACCAACCAATTAACGACAGCAAAATATTTTTGCGTAAGCGAAAGAAAATTCTTACAAGTGAGATGAGATTAATTTAAAGTGATTTACGTAGTAGACGATGTCATCTAACAGTATCGTAATGAGTATGGAAATGAGATATTTTCTGAGCAGGTTTATTCCAAATCCAAAAGATGGCGCTGAAGACACCCGCCCTTTTTATGGGTAGATCAAACTTATAACGAAAAATGTTACAGGTAATATGGCCTTAAGTGTTACACTAGCGAGATAATTGGAAGTAAAGATAAATATTTGACAACATCATGCTCCAAAGCAAAATCATTTATGAGGATTTTAACCATAACTGGCATTAATTCAAATATATACAAAATTTACACGATGAATGACCTTTTTTAACCCGTCAAACGTCCTATGCGCTACATAAGCGCATAACTTTTTTGGGCGGCTAGCGTCCTATGCGCTGCATAAGCGCATAGAAAGTATTGCAAACTTCGACGTTTTATGAATATTCACCAAGTTTCAGAACGTTCCCGGAAGTAGTCTTAGATTATGAGTAGTTTAGTTGGCAACCGTGTGATATGATTGGAACTGACATTGAGACAGCCAAATCAGATCAAATAAATAAAATACCAAGCCATGTCGCCATTTTGGGCAGGCGACCGGCCGCAGACTTACATTTTGTTTGTCAATATTTATTTATTGTGAAGTAATTACTGTGTTTTGTAATAAAATAATACATCTTATCGCTGGAGAAATTAATAGTGGTGATGTGAAAAATGGAAAATAGTGTAAGTTTTGTGTTTGGCCCGTAAGAACGAAATATAATTAGAGGTGTCGGTGTCAAATAATGGATTCTGCAAACAATCGATGAAAAGCCTTATCAACTTTATTATCACATGCGAGTACTTTACATCACAAGATAGGTAATTTCATAAACTTTATTATGGTACATAACATGTTAGGAAACAAATAAAATAACCTAACAAACTTACAAAATTCCTAACGCAAGTCGATTGAAAGTTTATTTTCGCCAGAACCTTGGACGCGTTAGGGTCCACGAGATTCGCTGTACAGGGACATTCCAGAGGTTAACTAACATTACTGTGTAACACTATGTTTGGAGAGTTTCCTTTTAAGTTTCGTTGGAAAAACTTAAACAAAAAGTAAACTTTTTACCACAAAAAAATAAACCACTGTTCAAAACTTGTTTAAAAACAAAAGTCTGGGATTTGATGTTTGTTTTGAGGTTAAACGCTGTTTAATTTTTCTTGTCGTGGAAATAGCCTAAACCAGTAATCGATTTAATGCGTTCGACGACACCAACAACGTCGAGTTATTCAAATGTGAATGACCAGGAGTGTGCTAGTGCTAGGTCTTCGAACTTATAAAAAACAGTAGATTTTCTGCCCAAACGTGATTTTAAGAACCAAATATTTTTTTTGCTTTATGGTGCAATGCAATAATGAAAACATTTTTCAAATAAAATCCTTCCGCCAGCATTCGTCCCAGCGGTCAAAATTTTTTAGTTGAGTAGCACGATAACTTTGTCTATAATGTTTTGAGATAGGTAGTTGCTGATGTCCGCACCAGGAATTAACAGACCATTCTGTTATATTTAATATTTTCGGTTCCCGTCAAAGAATCTGACCAAACATGATTCAATGTGTGAAACCTCGCACTGATAAAAGTATCCTCAAAAAAGCTAAGAGATAACGTTATTTTATAATCTCTTGCTGTAATCTCCTGTACAATAAACAGTGAAGGCTTTTATGCAGTGAAGGTGAAAGTGGACCAGCCTGTTTACTCGGTGCTGCTTGCACCCAGCCAAGGCATTTCACCGAGCTTTCCAATGTTGAGCATTTAGGACTATTGGCACTACTCAGCGAAGTGCCAAGGACTGTTAATGTTGGCATTTCTATCACTGCACGCACACCACGTGACAACCTCGTCACAGACTCAGTTGAAGTGACTCGGAACTAATCAGAACTAGGATGATGAATATGTCTCTTATCTTTAAACATCTGATATAAAAAGTAGATTGGCTGGGATATAAAATTATCGTTTTATCAACGGTATGACCTATTGCGGTTGCATTGTAATGATATCACTTGAACACACCCATTTTTGATTCTTCGTGTCATACACAATTCCGGTAATAAAGTTATGACGTCAATGCAACGAGATATTAGCTGGTGATAAGAAGTAAGAACAAATTGATAATGCTAATACATTTACACTTTGACTACAGCTTACTTTTCGTGATACCCATATTTAATACTATTACAACGTGTTTGTTGGTGTCAATGCAGACTCATAATAACAAATGTTGTGGAAAGTCTAAGCGAAACAACTTTCGCGGCCAAATTCAAGAGAAAGTGGTGCGAACTGGCGCCCCGGGTGCCTGTGTGTTATATCATAGTATCTGAACGCGGGAGTCTGGCAAGGTTACGTTATATCACGTCGAGTTGTCGGCAAGCGTCTACAGATGAACACACACCGTGTTACTACAAAAAATGTCACACAGTTTAACCTCAAAACAAACCTCAAATCGTACTTATACATTTTTGTTTTTAAACAAGTGGTGAACAGGAGATTTTTTTGTGGTAGGACCCAGAGAACGTTACTAGAGGATGCTAAATGATATATATATCTCGCAAGCAAGAGATAGCTTATAAATTGTTGTGCCATCCTATATGGAACGATTCACTACGAAACCTGTCTAATTCACTTTGATGATCAAGAACGATAACACCACTAATAATTCACCAAGTTAAAACCTTCTTAACCCTTAATTCACCAAAGAAAACAAGCCCTATTTCTTTCTCTTTGGTCGGGATGCGAAAGTCGTCAAAATACACGAAAACAAGACAACGAAATCTGTCTAACCGACAGTCAAGTCCACACGTATCACACGACATAAACGAATATACGGTACTTATAGACAGACTTCATCTTATGTGAATGACCTTAAACACCACTAAACACTACTAGTCACGCTAAAACAATACGCAATTTCGTTTACCTGGATGATATCATAATTCCAGTCTTTTTGCTTAGAAACCAAACTACTGGGACCCGATTTCTATTTTTTTTTTAAATGGGACCAGACTGGAAGGTCATCCTTTCAAATAAAACAAAATTGAAATCGGTTTATAGTTTTGAGGTGACAAAGATTTAAAAATATATAAAAAAAAACCGGTAAAGTGCGAGTCGAACTTGCGCACGAAGGGTTCCGTACCACCGTACAATGGTAGGGATGGTGTCGAGTGAATAGTTTGGATTATACATGGCAAAATGTTGTTTACAAAGTTATTGGTGCGGCTACTGTCACACTCCATGTCCGTAGCCAGATGCATTCATAAGTTTGTATGTGGTTTATAGATATATATATTTTCTGTTTTTAGTATTTTTTGTTATAGCGGCAACAGAAATACATCATCTGTGAAAATTTTAAGACTGTCTAACTATCACGGTTCTTGAGATACGCCTGGTGACAGACAGACGGACGGATGGACGGACGGACAGCGGAGTCTTATTAACAGTGTCCCGTTTTACCCTTTGGGTACGGAACCCTATTAACAACCCAATTGAGAACCCCCTCCCTTTTTAAAGTCGGTTTGTAAAAAACACGACTGCGGTACACCAAAAAGCAAAAAAAACATGCAGATAAGACTTACCTAACTAATTATTGAGATTCGATAAATAATTACAGTACAGTGTCAAATTAAATTAAATTTAAATACAAGCGGAACATATTGTATTAGATTTAATTGGTCCCGCCAGTCTGCTCGGTTTTTGCTTTTTAGTGTACCACAGCCGGTTTTTAAGTTCATTTTATTACGTCATTTATTTCCTGCTTTTTAGAACAAAATTACGAAAAATCTGTAAATGCTTAGTGTAAAACTAAGGTGTAGTATTCATAGCTTGTGCAAGATTAATAAATATTTCTGGACTCGCCTTTTAAAGGCCTTTATTATGATGTCCCACTCGAGGGTCTTGAAACAAGATTATTAGCCCGCACGCCATTCTGCGCCATACGCAAATCTGCCATTTTTTGTACCCAGTATAACTCGCAACATCTCAAGACGAATCTAATGACTTATCAACTTATCATTTATCAAAATCGGTTGAGCCGTTGAGTAGTAACGAGGGGAAACACGAACAGGCGTCTGCATGTACGTATCTATGTGTGCATGTACACACAAAATACATAATACAATCAGGTCAAACACATAACCCTCCATTTTTCCCGTGCGTCTGAAAGTTTCAAATGTAAAATTTCGAGCGCGGAATCTCAGACTTGGTACTTGATGAATTGTTCTTTTTTAAAGGAAATCTTAGAACCACCTTTCGCTTTCGGAGACGAGACACACATATGGGATTCGTGTGAACCAAATTAGCGTGTGCTATGTAAGGCAATGCTTATTTAGAAATCTATGCTGGAGAAGGTCAAATCAACGCGACTGATGCAAAAAATGATAAGTTTTATTTTTTTATTAACAACTCTTATGAAACAAATACAAAAATCTTGGGCTTCGGAATGATGTTGGGCATTGTTTTAGTAGGGTTCACGAGATACGAGCGGTGGCCTGGAATGCACAGGAGTCATTTTTGATACCTGTACATATGCGCAGTGATTCCCGCAATTTTTAGGGTTCCGTACCCGAAGG
This sequence comes from Argyresthia goedartella, assembly GCA_949825045.1. NCBI lineage: Eukaryota > Metazoa > Arthropoda > Insecta > Lepidoptera > Argyresthiidae > Argyresthia > Argyresthia goedartella. Next base: position 22,692,774 of record OX463812.1, on the reverse strand, counting down.
GTGCCCAACGGGACCCTGTTACTAAGCCTCCGCTGTCCGTCCGTCCGTCTGTCACCAGGTTGTATCTCATGAACCGTGATAGCCAGATAATATTTTCGCAGATTATTTTTTTCTGTTGCCGCTATAACAACAAATACTAAAAAAAATAATAAAAAAAATATTTAAGGACGTGCATGGAGCGTGAAAGTAGCCGTATTTTGTAAACAATATCTTGCTTTGTAAAATCCAAACTATTCACTCCACACCATCCCTACCAATGTACGGTGGTACGGAGCCCTTCGTGCGCGAGTTAGACTCGCACTTGACCGGTTTTAAATCCCGCCAGAGTCGCCCAGCGCTCTTTTTACATGGCGCGTACTGTACCCATACTGTTGGGATAAGAACTTATCAAATATTTTGTCAGTGTTTATTCAGATTGATCGGTTTTCGTCCCGTTTAATATCTGTAAAACATAACCAATTAAATATATTTTAATGTATTCAATTAGTTTTTGTTTATTCAAGTTTCATATGAAGAAAACCACTTGTCATTTCTTTGCATTGCATGAGTAACCAATGACCTCAGAAATGTTATAGAGAACACTCATCATAGCTGATCTCATAGACTCAACGCATGTGAAGAAGTATGCAAATAATGTACTTGTACACATGACACATATTTAAAAACTCAGCCATGAACACATGTGTACATATTTAAAATTATTTATGAGTAGTTGAAATAAAAAAAATATATAATTCAGTCGGAGTAAAATTAATTAAATGTCCCCATAATCCATGAAAACATAAAAATTCAAGTCATAACAATAAAGTAAGTCAAGCAGATATTAAAATAAGACGCGTACGTAGTATGCGCGGGAGGTAGAGAAAATGACGCGCGTAAGTGCGTTTTAAAAACGTCTCGTGTATAGTTGTTTTGATTTATTTATTTTGATAACTTTAGATATTGCGCGCAAATTTACGTAAACGTATCGTAATGAGTTACCATACTGATATAAAATATATTTTTAGACACCGTCAGAGATTATTGGGATAATAAATTAAAGAAACAACACTTAATTGCCGATAAATAAAAAGAGAGCGGGTCAAAGTCAACTTGTGGTTTTGTCCAACCCCTCGGCTGGCATTGGCCTTCAGATTTCATTGGTTGTGGACTTTCGTACCAAGCCATAAGGGGCATGTTTACGGCCACAGTCAGCCAAGGGGTATTTTAATACAAGGTCTTTGCCAGGTAGCCCCTGCATGTTTTGATGGGTAATATTTAAGTGCTATTATTACACTTTTTTGACTTATTTAATTCGGGCAAGATATTACACATTTTTGATCTCCTATGCTTGCTTGATATATTTAGTGGCTTATGTATGCTAGAGATGTCCTCTATTGTCTTAAGAACTAATTTAAAATAGCTAATATTACCGACGAAGCAGCGAATCCACATCAAAAACACCGCAGTTAAAGCCAAATTGACATTAATTTTGTAGTATAAGTGATATCTTGTCCGTAAAGGCGCATAAGGGCGCTGTGCTGATTTGGACCGTTTTGACCCTTTGCTCCAAAACCAATGCTTTCATTGGTTTTGCATCTTCATAATTCAGTTTTTTTTTTATTGAATATAAATAAATAAATTGTCTTATTCAACGTCGAAATTATACTTACAAGTATTTTTTTTTTATATAAAAAAAAGACTACACCGTTTCGGAAGGTGGGCGTTGCGGTTAAGAAGAAACGTCAAGAAACTCCCCCATACGTTTTTTTTAAATAAGTGACTTCACAACAGGTACTGGTTTCGGTCTAGGGAAATTCGCCGGCGAGTGATGGACCTGATCCATCGCTCCTCGTCGAATTTCTGTGCGCTGAGATGGTATGGACCATGCAGTATGTCATCTAAGTATTCCTTAATACTATAATAGTAGTTTCTTATCAGCTCTTTTTTAACATAGTTATTGAACCTCTTTTCAGGGAGGATCAATGATTCCTGTGGTATTTTATTGTAGAAGCGAATACAGTGTCCCATATAAATAATGGTAGTGCTAACCTATTTCTAGTGTTAATTGTATGGCTATCACCTACAGTTTTAAATAAAGCTACATTTTTTCTTACATGCATGATATTCACGTATATATATTGACAGGTAATAGCTCATGACTACAGGGTTAAGTTGTGTTTTAAAGAGAATATCTTCATTGTAAACGGCTGGTCTCGCGAAGATGCGAGAGACGAGCAACCGTGTCAAGGTGATCCTCAAACGGCTGTTCCCAGCGCAGATGTTCGTAGTTACGCCAGTGTCCAGTTTAAAGGCGCATCGAATAAATATAAGAATGAACGCAGTTTGTGAAAAGATTTAAATTTTAAAACGTTCATGTGCCGAGTAATCACTGTTCAGACATGAGATTATTCCTACAATGCATGCAAAACCGTTGAATTATGAACTAACGCACGAAATATCAGGCCGAAGTGGTGCAGGGTAGGTGAAGAATGAAGGAGGTAAGCAAAGATAACCCTGTTTTTTCTTTGTGTTGGGTTGTCATATAACAACAAAAGAAATAAAGTTTTATGTCGAAGTAGTGTCTTGTCGGAGCAATGTCCTGTCGGAGTGGTGTTTTACATTCCATACATGCACTCACATCTGTGTCCCCATTAAAGTATATGCGCCCATTAGCTACGTATACGTTCAGCATTGTGGATTCTGGTCCAAAAAGGAAAAACCATCAGTTGGCAAGTTGATAGATCATAGTTTGACAGAAGGGAAATTTAGCTAATGCATTCATTAAATTTCGGACCGACACAGTGATTTCGTTTTGAAGTCAAATTAAATATATATAAAGAAAATATTTGCGTGCAATTAATATGAACTCATTCATGAGGATATACATATGTATACCTAGAAAGAGTCCGGCGACACTGAACAATGTGTGTATGTGAGTGAAATGTATGTATCCGATATTATGTTTCAGAGGTTACTTCAAAGACGGGGCAGCCAGTGTCAGGAATAAATAAGAACGCATTCACGAGAATAACCAATCTCCAGGTTTGAAGACAGGACAATTTTAGTGTACCTGAAGGGGACAATACCATGGATGGTATATTTATGTACATCACCTGTATTGAGACTATAGAATGAAATTCCAAGGCAGTCGGCAGGAAAAGATAAGCGTATACTAAATAATTAAACGTGACTTAAGCGACGGAAATTATTGTGACGTTGGGATTCCAGTGAAGTAAACTCCAGTGAATTCCAGTGAAGGAATTTAAGACGCGTGAACAACGTTATGAATGAGTCATCAGTATTCTTCTAAATTACTTATTTGTTTTAGCGCAGCCCACATGGTCCCACTTTTAAATGTCTCGCCCCGAGTCCGCGGTCCAGTTTTTAAAGAAGTTATCTGATGCAACATACTTTTCAAGTACGAATCGTACACTAGAAATGTGGTAAAGTGCTATCTGATAAACCATCACTTAATGAGGCTTTTATTCCTTGATTTCCGTATGAATCGTAAGACCATGCCGGATTGATCACTACGTAATAAGTTCACGATAAACATGGGATTGGCCACTATATAATTTTATAGCTCATTGTGTTATGTTCCTAGGAGCGCTGTAAATGTATGTGGGTGTAGTTATTGCAGACATTATTCTTGACATGAAAAAGTTCTCTCCTCTGGCCCTACACTAGGATACTTATGCGGTCATATTAATTAGTATTCAGTTACGTCAGGCTGCTTGTAGTTGCAGTTACGGTTGATAACATGTGCATAACAGTCACGGATCATAAGGCAAACAGGAAGTATTTGGCACAAATGTAATACTCGGTAACTATTCCACATTTGAAATTAGCATGGTTTCTACCGCACGCACTCGACGTTGCCTCTTTTGCTAAACCACAGAGGTTAGGTTTAATATCAATTCAATAACATTACAGCAGCGATGTTTAACCATTGTTGTTATATGTTTATCGTTATCATTATCGTCGTCATTTTTGTCATTCATGTAAAGTAAAGGACCTTGGGAAGATCCAAGAGCTTTAACATTCCGGTAAAGACAGTCACTAGACCATTTAAAGAACTGACGCAACTGAAGTGACGAATAAAATGAAACTTCATGCGGAATTCTTATGACAATTATTTAATGAAAATTATGCAAATATAATTCATACCTACCCATTTCTAGTATAGGTAGTTCCTTATTAGAATTTGTAGAACATCGTAACAAGTGCGTGCATATTTTATAGCGCCATCAGCCAGCACGTCATATTTTCGAAATCTCTTTTCGGGAAATCTTAAATTAATAATGAATGAGCCAAGTTTACGGTTGTTAAAACCAACCATCCGTTTCTAGTCCCAAAATAGTTTCCTTGGAATATGAATAGCAATTTATCAACTGTAATACTAAACCATAAAGTAATTCCTTAACATTAGGCCGTGCAGACACTGTTGCTGGGCAATTTCAAAGATAATAACGTTTATTACCAAACCTATGGAGCACGTCGTGACAACAGAAAGAATACAAACTGTTCACTCAAGCTTATAGAAAAAGATGAACCGACTCATAAGCCAACTAGGAAGTATGAAAACCAAGGTTAGCAAAATACGAGACGTAACACGGCCCCTAGATAAAATTTATCATCTCTGTATGCGTGTCATCACTGTATGCGTGTCGTTAATATACATAACTAGTTATTATTTACTCGCTACTTAGTTCGATATTTCTTGATATGATACTTTGATAATAATGAAGATATTTAGAATAAATATCGATGTTGAAGTATATATAGGTTGCAACGCAATATGGGAAAGCGTAGTTAAAAATACCTCTGTACCTGAAAAGTGTAATAAGGTTTGGTTAATAATTAGGTTTTTAATAAAAAACACTGAAAATTATAAAATAATAATAACATTGCATGGAAATTTTGTTGCCGCGCGGATTACTATAGAGGTCGACATAAAGAGATACACTGAATACTTGGCCCACTTTAAGTTGCGCTAACCCACAGGTAATTATCAAGTGACAAATTATTCTGTCACCTATAGTTATACATTAATGTCCCCACCGAGGGATACGGGGCTTTACCCGCATACGTGTAAGATTTAGCCACACTCCACCACGCTGGCTCAGTGCGGGTTGATGGAGCGGTGGCAGGCTTGTGGCCAACCCGACTGTCAGAAGTTATCAAGCTGTCATATTAGGGCCTCTGACAGAGCTTTACGACTACTACCACCGAGTAGCGATAGTAGCCGGCACCTACAGCTTAACGTGTCACAACAACAAATGCCACCCATCCAATGCCCGTCTCACCCAGATGTTGCCAGCCCCGCACGATCGTTTCCGATGTGCGAATACCGCCAGACCACGGACGCTTCCTATTCCGCCTGTTTCGGGACAACTACCTGGCTAACGTGGGCACTGAACCCCTGCCTACCCGTATGGGAAACGGCGTGGTTCTATGATTGCGCTAACTGTTAAGCGTACGCATGCTTATAATATATTATAAGACTTTCGGCCAATTAAACTATACGCTAGTAAACAATGACCGCTCTCACGGTCAGCGGCGCGGGCGCACCGCGGATGGGCAGGCAGCGCGATGACGCGGAAACTGCGACCTTCCGCCGAACCGGTGTCCTCGCTGGTGACGTAGTGGCGTCTACTCGAGTAGAACCGATTATATACAGATTGTAGTATTGTAGTTCCGAGAATACAATATTGGAAGACTGTGATCAAATTCGAATCGGTCGGGGTTTTAGAAACAGTAGGGTTTTGGATATAGTTTTGTTGGCACGGGTCACATTGAACTGTATATTCCCATTATAGTATATATAGGTAGTGGCAGAGGCACATCTGCGTACGTTTATCGATCCATGAAGTAACGGAATAATGTGAATAAATGCGCCGGGTATTCCTATATGTTTGAGAGATGACAAAGAGATGCCTATGGGATATGAGCTGCCGAAAATCGCAACGAAAAACATACTTCTACAGAATAACTTCATATCATCGTATCTATAGCTGTATATACCGGATTCTAAGGACTGTGTCTCAGCTCAAAGAACACCATGTCATGCATGACTCATCTTTGATGGGTGTGTCTGCTGAGAATACCCTACGATATTATATGATGCACGGTGATTGATCATCTTTCTCAGTAACCTAAAGGATCTAGAAAAACGAATCAATGTAATATATTGAACTGAACTTTCCTGATGATTCAATTCAGATGCTTTTTATGAACTGTCTCAACGATTAATTTGGTTCGAGATGTATTCAAAACTTCAGAATGACGTCATAAAATATTGAAGTCATTGAAGTTTATAAATTTAACTGTCCAAACTATCGGACTATGGTCAAAGTCAAAGTCAAATTTATTTATTACTGTAGACAGTACTATACTGTAGAATTATACTTAGCAAACGTTATTTTTTGCCTCTCTCTACATTGGACCACTGTGGGAGAAGAAGGGTGTAGATACTCCCACAGAGAGATTTTTAGATCTCTTAAAAAGTGCTCAACTAATACAAATATTACAATATTAATTATTATAATTAATAAGCAGGAATAAATAATTAGAAAACTATTAACAGCAAGGACATGGTGATATTGACTAACCTTTTTGCACATAATGCAGATGTACATAAGTATGAAATATTTTATTAGCCGACTCCAAAACGAAGGAGATTCTCAATTCGACTGTAATTTTTTGCATGTTTGTTACGCGATTATTTCGTTAATTATGAATCGATTTTGATAATTCTTGTTTTCATTGGTAGCTCATACTTACATAGGTGCCACATAAATTTAATCAAAATCAACGAATACAAAAAAACAGATGACGTTTTGGTTTGTGGTTCCCTTCACAGCAAAAGTTTTGATGACGACTTTGTTTACATTCCGACCGGGGAGGAACCAGAAACAGCGACGTCACACACATATAAACATCCAAGACCTGGAGTTTATTTTTTACCTCCAGCCGGGGATCGAACCCGGGACCTCTCGCATGGTAGGCAGAGCCACAACCAATTGTAAATGTTTGTTAACCCAGGAAACTGAAGTGATGACGAACTGACGGCAGTCGGATTAGCGAAGACACGCACAGTCGGACAATGGGAGGAAGACATAGTTTCGTAGACAGTGGGCGATAAACAGAAACGCCTTGCGAATAGTTCGCTGAGGTCACGTCGCGACGACAATGATGAGGTTGCAGACTAATGAAGAGCAGGGGGGTTACCACAACGTCTTATGCCGATTCAAATTTGATCCGCAAAATTACATTGACCGTCTTAAAACATGTCTTGGTATTAGGTAAATAAAGCCCATAATGGCAAATTGCAATGGAAATGGTTGCCATGGTGATGTTCTTGTTTTGGACCTAATTTGAATCGGAAAAAGAATGTGGTTACCCCACAGTAAGATAGACATGGCGCCACAGAGGTCGTCGTGCGAATCCATCGGGAGGAAGGAAAACAATCCCGGGGCTCGGATGCTTGATTGTACGCTGTTACTGCACTGTTTCTGGTTGCCATGACACAGGGTATCATAGTGTTGTGCCAGAATCATATGTGTGCGTGCCTCTCTATAAATGTTTATGTTGCAGTCATCACACATGCAAAAATGCTTTATTTTGCGTGACAGGGGGCTAGTCCATTGTAGTTGCAATCTAATTTAGAACGTAAAAACTATTACCGCGATTGGAATTCACAAGTTACGAAAAAGTGGGAACAAGTTTGATAGAAACTATAAACTTCAAATGATAGTTCTTAAAACAAATTAAGACCGTCAATAAATCATAATAAACCTCTGACCATAATCCTCAGGATTTTGGGAATTATAGGATTATAGTCTCTGGATAGTCGGCCATAACTTGAGCGGAATGTCCCAATTAAGTACAGTGAACGGTGCATCAAGCTGAAATGTTTGTTTAATTTTAAATAATGTACATTATAATTAAAATACAGTGTGAAAATCTAAGTCAAACTGCACGCGCAGACATCGAACCCGGAACCCGTGGCTTTGTTCGCCTACAGTGTCTTGTCAAGCAATTACATCGTCATTGTCTAAATGCTCGACCTCTTAGTAATTCAATGAAACATATTCTGTAGGCGCAAATATGACATCAGACGTCTTCTTAAACATGGCCCACAATTATAATTTTAACTAGAACGGTTTTGTGTGCACACGTGTTATGCGCTGTTCCTATGTTATTATTCGCGTAAGGTAGCAAAACTATGTGGTACTCCAACTAATTCAAATGTACTTTGGGTATGTTATTCCCATCCTACTTACTTTTCTTACGTGCATACAAATTGGCGGATTAAAACATAACCTAGACGCGGCTGAACCGAGCCTATAGTTTGTGATGGTGAATCCACGCGTGGTATTCATGTTTACATCGTTGGCGCTACTAAATCGTTTTTCCACCTTGCGCCAACACTAATATAGCTACAATCGCGTTGTAAATCAACCTCATATCATAACACTTGTACTACATACTCATTTGTTATCGAAACAAAAGAGTTTCCGCGACAATGGACGCCGTATGATAATTTCGCGCTTGTTTTAGAATTTGGCCCAGATTCAGGTGTGTCCATACACAAAGCCTGATTGAAACAAGGTCGAAGACTGATAGGCGGGGTGGTTGACCTGAGGTTTCCATGCGGTTAAACCGAAAAGCGGAAACTTCGAAATAGCGCAGATAACATTGTTCACATACAGGAACATACATTGCTTCTGGCCCCACACTAGGATACCGTGTCGTGGGAACCAGAAACAGCGACGTCGCAATCATGTAAACATCCAAGACTGTTTTTTCTTCTTCGTCCCCAGCCAGGATTCGAACTCGGGACCTCTCGCTTGGGAAGCACAGCCTCGACCGCTACACCACAGAGGTCTTCAAATGTTCTAGTATACTGAGAAATGGCTCACATATCAGTATAAAATTTATCAGCGAAATTATATCATTATCATTTAACATATAATTATAAAATATCAGTTATCATTTAACAGCGAAAAGAATGCACGAATAACATTTGTATAATCCGAAGACCCATTATATTATAATATAACGTACGTCTTAATATCTTCGGGATGAGGTCGGTAAGTAATATGGGGTTATAATGTCCGCAAAAATACTTGGATCCCCTCACCATTAACATGTCTGATGGGTAGTGATAACTAGAAATTAGCTTTCTGTGCGTTTCTTGAATGGTCTTTCAATCAGTACCCCTAATTAGATATACAGGTGACGTTTAATTAGCTGCCGTACCTTATCATTATCATATTTTTACGGCGATATGAATATTTTTAGTAAATTTTTCACGTGCGTCTGACTGTACTGTCAGTATGATCCTCGGGAATAGCATCTGACCAGTGTCCCACCGAAGCGGCGAATAGAAACAGATACCGTATTATTACAGTAAATCTCGCGGTAGTAGAAAAAACTGGATTTTTCATACCTACTGTTTACATTACGGTAAGATGTTGAGATGAACGTCAAAAGGTATTCAATGTTGATGATTCTTGGTTATGGAAATTTTAAAACATTACATAACTCGTTCAATGCCTAACCTGGCTAATATACCGATCTATGTGTGTGTATTTTTTGGCGTTCAATACATTTATTCGTATATTTTTGCCTTCAAATAGGTACACTAATTTCGGGTTAATTGCGTTCGTATTTCAATATTTCTATTGGTGTCGGATTCTTTGGTAATGAAGTAGGTTATCCATTTCAAGACTAAGGCGCAAGGTAGAAATTTTATTGTTTCACGCTTCAAGATAAAAGATAAAATAATGTGTGGAATGACTCAACTTTATCTGACTGACACCTAGCAACGATATCGAATCTTCAAAATAGTTAGTACACGTTATCGTATGAATTTTGTCCTACTTATTAAAAGATCCGGTATTTATAATGTTATCTAAATATCGAACTAACAACACACTAACAATGCACGGACAAACAAATTCAGAAAAATCGGTTTGACGACCCGAATGGCCAAGTCGGCAGTGACCCTGCCTAAGAAGCCAAGGGTCGAGTCCCGGTGGGGGCAAATATTTGTTTGATGAGAACGGATGTCTGTACCCTAGTCATGGAATCTGTTTATCTATCTAAGTAAAATATTTATATATATAAATATGTGTATCCTTGTCTAGTACCCAAGATACAGGGAATCCTAGTTTGGGGCTAGAGCAATGTGTATAAATAGTGTCCAAGGTATTATTATAAAAAAAACATATATATAGAAAATATACGATAGTCTAAAAACTAGCTAAGACAAAACAACAGCGGCCGGCCGACTGCAAGAGATTGGAACAGCTTCTTCACATCGCGCAACGATCTGACCGAATATTACAGTTACAATTTCCACTCTATACTATCAAAGTCAGCATAAAACAACTTAATTCGTACAGGATTCAAAAGCTTAAACAATGGTTCAATAAAATTGATTATGATGGTACAGAGGAACTCATGGATCGAATAACTAGGTCTTGTATGTATGTCTTGTATGTATGTATTTTGTAAGTGTACTATTGTTTATCGAGAAATATGCAACAACTTGAATTAGCTAGGGTTTTTTGTTTTAAAGTTTTTGTAAAACAATTCACCATGTTGGATAGCTGATTTGTACTCTCAGTTACATAAAATATTTGTTTCGAAAACGCTATTTTTTTTTAATCCGTTTGCTCATCATCTGACTTAATGGGTTCACTGCATCAAAATTAAGAGTGATTTACTCTTTATTTATTATTTATTTATATTTAGTGATTAAGTTAAAGCTATTCCACAGAATCATTGATGTATAGCTAATAAACGATAGTTAAAGAGTTACCCAAGGAGAAAGAAATTTAGTTTTTTCAAAATGAATAAAGTATGACATGTTTTGACAAAACTTACATTACTAGAAACCCATTAATTTTCGGATAGTATTATTGTTTCAAATTAACTGGAAATGAGCTCTACTTTTACCCTACACAATATATGTATGAATTAACCAATCAGCCTGTCATAATGAACAATTCTCCACCACACTTAAAAAAACAGCTCTTTAAGTATAGATTTGTGCTTATTATTTTCTTAATTTACTTTATTTTATGCAAGTTATATGTTATATTTTTTTATGTTAAGCTTTACTAAGGCTTTACTACAACACAAGAAAACCTAGTGTGAGACTAGCGCAGCATGTGTGTAGTAGCATATTTATTGCGTAGAATAAAGATTTTCATTTCACATTTATTCAGCGAATCAAACATTTTTGACATTTGCAAAGAAAAAATATTGCGAAATGTCAAAAGTAAAATAAAGAAATGTATGGAGTATAATTTTCATACCTGCATTGCTTACATAGCTGACTATATAAATATTTTTACTTGTGGCAAAGAAATTAATAATTCATATCCCATGCAAACATATTCGCAAAAATATTTTTACTTTTGCCACAACAAGTGAATATTTACAATGATGTTATTCAATACCATTTATTTTAATTTTATTTTGTTTGACGTAATATTGACTCTCGCTCGGGTAAGGACTATTTAGTCAGAGATTTTTTTCATAGGTTTTAAACTCCATTCAATCCAAGCCTTAAAGGTTGAAAATCGCGGGCCATTTTTTTTTACAGCCAGCAGGGAACAGGTTAAAAACACGAGATAGGGAACAGGTTAAAAACACGAGATATCACAAATGAGGCCCCAGTAAAAAACTAAAACGTACACAAAAAACATGACCCTCGATTGGGAATGTATTCATATAGAAAACCAGAGTATGTTTGTGCCGATTTCTAAATAAAACCTGTTAAGATCTGGCATTAAACAGCATCAATATTGTGATGGAGTCCGAATCGTCACTAAAAAGGTATTGAAATTAAAATGTGTCAATCCGGACAGTGTCCCAATAATTTGTGTTCCAAACGTCAGCTAAACCTAGTGACCGACCGATACTGGATTTTCAGCTGAAACTTTGTCCTGGTATTGGCCGTAACCGAAACTTTCAAAACTTGTGAAAACGTACACCCCGAAATTTAGAACTTTAACCTCATATGAATTTCTAGGACAACATAATTATCTGTCATAATGTATGTTTTTTTACGTGTAATTTGAAACAATGCAAATTACTTTTACTTGGTATAATAAAATACATGTTAGTCGCAGCTGCTCGTCGGAATGAAAGTACAGCACGGCCTTGATAATCCGTACCCCAGCTCGTCCGAACGCCTCTATAATCCGAACGAACGGAAAAAATGCTGTTACGTAAATTAAGGGATAAAGCATTTTCTATGTCACTAAATACTACTCGTCAAAGCACTATATTGGAATTCTTTAAAAAAGTGTGATTAATAGCATTGTATCTAACATACATCTAACGTACATACTTCAATAAACATAAAATATTTTTGTTTTATTTCGAAAAATCCCTTTCAAAATTTTAACATACTATAATCCGAACGTTTCGTGCATCCGAACAGGGTATAAATTTTCGGTGTTCGGATCATCGAGGCCCTGCTGTATATCTGTCACCGTAAGATAGTCAAAACCGTTACTTGATAAACTAACGCGTTAGTTGATCAACTATCGACAGATAGTAAACCAGACCGACAGGGTTTAGAATTTACATTTATTTTGTTCTTACATGTTAACCTAACACGAAACCTACTCTAGTCTTCACCTAAGCTACCACAGTGTTTGTCCTGGTATTTCGTTTGCAATTCAAGTTTAACCAGTTTACGGTTTTAACCGTTAGTTTATCAACTAACGCGTCATATAATAAGCAGTGTAGGAAGCAGGAATAATTACGCGTCGAAAAAGTACGCGAATCGAACTGTCAGTGGCTCTTATGTACAATGACATAAGGTTAATTTTCTGTGAACTCGAACACTTTTACACTCTGGTAATTATTACTGCTTGAGCCACAGTACACTACAGTTTACTATCTGTCGATGTCGATAGTTGACCAACAAAGGAGAAAAAGAATGTTAGTTTATCAACTAACGGTTTGGACAATCTTACGGTGACTTATCCGTTACAAAACGTATGATGATGTGTCGCCGAGCCGAAGAATCGGCCGGGTTTTGGCCGAAACCGAACCCTCGTATATCCTCAATCAAAATCCCTACTTATAAAGCCTCGTTTCAATATCCTCAGCTACTCTCATTAAATCGGCACAAAAACGAACGTGCGCGGTTTAAACAATCGCTTCCGTTACATGACACTAATGCTAAAGTCAAAGTGACTACCTACCTAAATCTGAAGCTCAGTACTTTCGCCGTGATATTTCGCAGCCGTGGAAATAACGGGCTCTCGAATAGCATGCTGTCCCCACCTTTTGCTGGTACAGCGATAGCGTGGTATATAAGACCGCGTTAACTTAGAGTATCTGTTTAACGCGTGGCCGCAACTATTTTCAGTTACTAGTGGCTTAGCAGAAAATAGCCTACTTTTGGCTTTCAACATGGGCCGCGAAATAGCATGTATTCTAGCCGCGACGCCGACCGGCGGACCTCCAAATTACACATAACAGTCGTACAGCGATGGGACAAAAAAGCAAGACCTCGGGTGGACGAGATGCACAGCACATGGCTTCCTTGTTTAGCTACCGGGCAGAGACTTGATACCACCATTGTATAGGTATAACTATAATACTATGCAGAGAATGGATCGATGACTTGCGATCTTGTAACTTCGGTTCGTGAGATACACGAGCGCGTGGGCTCCCATGTGGTGAGCACTCGGCGAAGAGCAAACTAGAACTAGGTTTTATGACTATAAAAATCTTCCAGTAGATTTTGGAGCAGACGTTACTGCAAATTGTGGCAGTATTGTAAAGCCGTATTTTTAACTGTTATATTAATATTGATGATACGTCCATATCAGCCCGGTAACTGCACAATAATTCCAGTTCACTGCCTTCGAAACGACTCAAATTAACAAAGCACGCAAATTAATCAAATATAATATACAATCAAGTTTAAATACACTGATTTTTATACATAAAAGTTACAGAAAAGGCAGTGAATTGTAATGCGTAGCCAATGACAAGATACCATTGGATGAGATAATCATGCAAGTGGGTATTACGAGTTTATTCTGAACAAGGAACAGATTGGTGTTAAACGGTCATAAATTATCTCACCCACCACATTTTTTTTTTATGCCAAAAATGTACACAGTGCAGGAAAACTGCTTCCTGCTAAATGCTTAGCGTATAACAACCAAAAGTTACTAATGAACAGAAAAGGTCGGCAGAGCCGAATACGGAAGTCAGCGAGAAAAGGACGAGATAGGGAAATCTGATTTCAGGATATTACGTAACTTGTGGTTGCTATCAAGAGATGCCAACGTTGAGGAAGACCGAATGGCCAATAAAAAATAAGATTAGAACTCTTTGAAATTGCATCGCTGCATAATAACTGCAGTGGGCGCAAACAAGATGCAGATGATAAGATTCAAAACATCATCAGGCGATGACGGCTAGACTTCAACATTGGCACGTCTTCAGTCTAGTTTCCGCTGCTGACGATCACAAAGGTCCTCGCCCTTGCTCGTAAGAGGCAAAAAGTTACCAGCACAAGAAACCCAGAAAAAAAATGCTTTTAACTCACCATCACAGGTAGAGGCCATAAATTTGCCATTGGGAGAGAAGTCCACGTGAAGTACTGTGCCGGGGTGCCCCTTAAGGTTCTTCAGGAGCCAAGGATGACTGAATTCCGTTTTGTTCTTCCATGTTGTCCGCTTTTTCGTCTTGCCGGCCGCGCTGGGGCGACGCTCCGTGTCAGTTGATTCTGAGGTCGCTTCTACTTCAGACGTTTCTGAAAAAAAAATAGATTGTTCAGTCGATATTAAATCCCAGCTTTCGCTGGATCAAAAGATGGATGTTAAATGCAAATGGATTGAATCGGAACATTACGTTGCATTAATAACATTAATATCTACTACTAAAACAGGACGTAGTCGAGAAGTGAAATAAGAGTCAGAGTCATGTTCCGAGATACACACAAACAGGCGGACAGTGCTCCTATATATACATAAAAGTTTATCTTACGGATACTGCAAGGCTCTGTAGATATTAAAATATTGTACTATACCTACATAGGTGTATGAATTTTAATTTGGAATAAGTTCGAGACAATAACAAGACCTCTAGTGGCTGCCTTATTGGCACGCAATAATCGCCCAGCAACACTTTATCAATAGGGTTCAACTTTTTATTGACTTCTGTTTGACCTACTTTTTTCATCGCACCTATCATTTACGGAAGAGTTTAAATTGAATATAGGTACATTGAGTAAAAATTCATGACAAAATTCTGGACCTAAGATGATAAGATGAGCTCATTGTTTTACTAAGAGCATTGAGAATAACATTATCCAAATTGGTACGTTGTTACATGATTAAAATATAAAAGTAAACAACATTTGCATGAATGAAAAAACAATATCAGAGACATAACAAAATTAATTCATGAATTGCAAATTCCAATGGAGAATGTGCTGAAGAGGATTTAGAATCTTTATGATTATTTGAATGTATCATAAGCTGAGGTTGCTTTCCTTAAAATTTCGTGATTTCGGCGGTCATTTCTTGGTATTAACATTATCCTGATAGAAATAGAACATTGTCTACTGCCTGTACAGTTTTAGAAGTTTCACACAACACAAAGCTAACTTCTCAGCCATGACACACCAAGAAGAGAAGTTATGTAAGGGTCTGGCTGGATATCTATATATAGAGTATTGTCAAAAGTTTTCTGAATGTTTAAAGCTGAAACGTGGAAAGGTGAAACTGGTGAAAGGCTTGAAATCAGTGGTAATCAAATCACCTCAGCATGTTTACCAGACTGCAGCGAAGCGGATAAGATGAGGGTTATGTGTTTTTTTTGTGTTCGCTCGTAAGTAGTCAACGGCTCAACCGATTTCGATAAATTATGCGTCGTTAGATTCGTATTGATGGCGCGAGTGTCACTGGGACATACGATATTTGATCTTTATATAAGATTTTATCCGCATCAATGTGCAGACTAAAAAAACTTTTTTCAATATCAAGTGGGCTGAACTAAGAACATAATTTACAGATTTTTCGTAATTTTGTACTAAAAAGCAGGAAATCAATGACGTAATTTAAAAATATAAAAAAAACTGACTGCGGTGCACTAAAAAGCACAAAATTAGCACAAACTTAATTATTGAGATTCTATAAAATTATTACAGTATAGAGTTAAATTAAATTTAAATGCGGGCAGGACCAATTAAATCTATGGTTCCGCTTGAATTTAAGTGTACCACAATCGGTATTTTTTATTACGCTATTTTTTTTTTGTAAAATGAAGCTTCTGCCCAGTATGCTATTTATTAAAGCAATTTACAACAGTGGTCAGCTGATAAAACAGGGATTTTTTCAAACAATTTGTACGCACAGTTTCATAGATTCTTGACAAAATCGCTGTTTTAAAATTGAAGTTTTCTCATCACGTGAGTTGATGGGTAAAATTCTTAATTTTTATTCAGTGAGTGACTGAATCAAATTTACTAATTACTAATGTAGTAGCTATCAAACTACAGTCAAATAGTAACATAAAGTAATTTAGTTTTTTCTTCATTAATACAAATTATATTTAATAAACATTTTAAAAAAAAAATAAACATATTTAAGAACATAAATTACTCAAAAGTAAAACCCATTAATTCTCGGATATGGTATTAAAGGGTTAATTTTGCTGGAAATGGACTCTACTTTAACACTTCAGAACATATGTATCAAATAACCAATCACCTTTATAGGTATAAAAAAGCGAATTAAAGCTTGCAAATAGCTAGAAATATTGCTATGGATTGTTTAATTATTTTTTCAATTATAGCAAACATAATAATTAAATTATTTATGTTAAATTCCAATTAAAACTATGAAACTAACAACTGATGCTTTATAACTCATTTGATAATTTGCGGTTTACAAAAAATATGTACATTAGTGTTGTTGTGGATTTTAAACGCATAGATCATTGTCGCTTAATGGGTAAACAGTTGCATTCAGGCTAAATCAATAAATTGCTTAAGACTATACGGGATAATTAAAGAATGAAAGTCACCTTGCACATACGAGTCAATTGTATCAATTGTACACACAGTACACGTAAACCGTGTATTGTGTGTACTATCGATACACCTGTAACATCCCATGCAAATTGTACCGATGTCAATGGCCTTGTAAGAGCATTTGACTTTGATATTGTCTTCTTCAGAAGTAATGTACTTGGTATATATTTGACATCAGCAACTCAAGTACAATCTCTCATTTAACTAATAAAAAAAAATATATATATGGACCACCTGTTCATAAGAGAAGAATAGACCATAAGAGTTCCTATTCTTCTCTTATGATTCATCATAAGAGAAGAATAGGAACAGGTGGTCCATATATATTTTTTTTTTATTAGTTAAATGTGATATTGTACTTTAGTTGCTGATGCCAAATACATACCTAGTACATTATACATTGGAGTTACTAAAGGGAGCACTGAGCCAGCATGGTGCAGCATGGTGCAGTATCACTTAATATTACTCATATCCAGATGCCCCGCAATGGGGACATTAATGGGCTATGTTTATTTTAATTACTACAGGGAAAGAACAATCAGATTAAATAATAAAGAATTTCAAAAACATTTTCAAATACATGAAACTAACTGATTATTGGTACTGAATACCTATGTACATAATATCACAACCAAAGTAATGTTTTGCTTCTCAAAACACTTCATGACTTTTAGTGCACTAGAAATAACAATGATAAAAAATAGATGCCCATTTGTCAGATGTAAAAGCTTTCCAGCTATCGGGACACTTGCATCCCGGAATTAAAGTAGATTACAAACCGAAATTATGGTCTCAAATGTTCTGGCCATTGTCATTTTTAGAAAATGACAATAAAAAAATGTCAGGTTATTAATTTATTGCTTTTATTAGCTCTGCAATGATATGAAGATTTTGTTTTAGTAAAAATATCCTCATTCATATTCATAATAAAAAAGTTTATTTAACAGTTTATGTTAAATTAAATAGAAATGGCATAGGCTTATATCTTTTAACTATATCTAAGACTTTTTTAGTGAATAACTTCTATTAAATAATATTCAAATTTTATAGACTGATTAATACTAAATATTAGATTTACTATCTGACAGTTATAGTTTTACAATGTAATCTGCGCCAAATTCACTAAAAATTACTGAACATACACCTAAAAGAGAACACCTAAAATTTAGGAGTCTACTCCACAAAGTTTATATGAAAATGCACATAAGGAATGTGGTGGCGACTAACTGTATTAAAAGACAATATTCAAAAGAATGGCAGTAAATCCAAGCAAGTGTGGTGCTGCATTCCCACAGATTACAGTTACACTCATCGGTTCGCCCCGGCGGCGCAAAACCGCAGCGATGTAACCCGCCTGGCCGGCTCACTTGCTAGTGGACCCAACTGCAATTATACACCACGTGCGCATTGCCTCAACAAGAATATGCCCCGAATATTCAGCCACCAGTCGGTCAGACTGTCGATAGGGGTGCGTAACCAGCGTCAGATTTTTCTAAATCAGTTCAAAACAATATTACACTTGCTGTCCTGTATTTATCATAACGATATGACGACTTACCTGACTTCTGAGTCTCAGGTTCAAGCTTCGAGTCTTTTTCTTTGCTTTTGAATATTAGTTTATACAGAAAATGTAAAATAACACAGGTTAAAATAGTAGCCACGGCCCCGAGGAATAAGTTATCATTTTGACCGGCTTGCATCTCGCCCATCTTCACTCAAAAATATCCACGAAACAAATTGCTGAGCCTAATACACGAGGGCTACGGTCACACAGTCACAAATAACTGGAATTTGTTGAACGAAAATAAAATAAGCACCGCGCGAAAGCGTGCACAGCGCTCTTTCCGCCAAATGAAACGTCAAATATGACAGCACTAGTGATGGGTCTACCGGCCGGCGGCCCATCGATCGATCAACTCGTAATAGTCATAATAATTACTATTATTATAATGTTTCCGAATAATACGGTGATCACGGGACTGTCGATCCTATTGTTATTAGTTTATTACAGATTGACAAACTTATCTGTAGAATGAAGGGATGACGCCACCATCGAAAAGGGTTGCCACATATTAGATAAATTGCTGCAATCGGTGCAAATAGTGGATGTAATACACGATTATTTTTAGCGATTTATTAATTTAGGATTGATACATAAATATAGCCGTTTTGTTAGCCAAATAAAAAATATACATATGTACATAACATTTATTATTAACTAAAAACCACAATATAAAGCACTTGGCACTTATCACAACATTTAACATCTAAATACGTATTTTACAAGAGGTCTACTCGACCAGACCGTACGAACGACAAATGATTAAGTATAAATATTGCTTATAAAAATATAATTGCTGACACATTGCATTTCAAATTTTCGTTTTATTGAAAACTTTTCACACAGTAATTATGATCTAATGAAGCCGAAGTATGTGCAATAATGCCATATGTATGGTCGAGTGGATAAATTCCACTAATTTCCTCGGAATCTGAGTAACTGTCACTATCGGTATCAGAGCCACTGTCCAAATTGACTATAAAGGGCTTATCTAAATCATATCATATCATATCATATCATGTCTATATCATAAAATATGTTGGTTTATATTCTACCTTACATGCACGCACAATCATAACATACAAAATAATACATCTATACATACACACAAATCACATATATTTACCTCTGTTACACTATATATTCAATCCCACATTCAACACACACACACGCCAATCTACGAATTTAAGATAACTTATATTTCCGAACTTATAAATACTTGTGCCCTTGCTAACATTTCTTATAATTCAATACTATAGCCGTTAATATTGCGAGGGAGATAGAGGAGACAGGTGAAATAGCTTGCATAAAGTTAGATGATCCAACTGAATACTCCACGACCTTAAAACATAGATTCCCCTCTAACTACCTACGCATTCTAACAGTTAATATACGTAGTGTTAATGCTAACTTTGACTCCTTCATGGTCTTCGTCACCTCTCTGGAAACCCCCATTGATGTGATTGTAATGACGGAATGTTGGATAAACGATAAAAGTGTAATACCTACCATTAACGGCTACAACTACTTCAGTACCAAACGAAGTTATAATCAGAATGATGGAGTCATAGTATATACTAGAGAGGAAACGACGATAAAATCACAAAAGGAAGCACTTATAGAAGATGGGAATTGTATAGTAACGAAACTAGGTGAAGACACCACTTTAATCTGCTCATATAGACCATACACCTTTAGCGATCCCTCTAATTATATAAATTCTTTAGGCAACCTAATACAAAATATGAATAGTAAAAACATAATACTTACAGGTGACATTAATATCAATATTATCCCGGATGAAATTACTGGTCATGCAGCAGATTACCTAGAACTGCTGGCTGCATATGGTCTAAGACAAGGTGTTAACCGTCCTACGCACAATAAAACATGCCTAGACCATTTCATGGTAAAAACTAATAAACTTGCGCACACGGTAGTTTTTAACGAATTTACAGATCACAATCCTATCATGCTTCTATTAAATCACACAGAAGCTATAAACAAAGCAATATCCCATGAAAAAGTCATTATCAATACTTTAGGCATTGGCAAACAACTCGAAGAACATGATTGGAAACCTTTTTTCCTAACGGAAGACGTTAATACTGCAGCAGCAACTCTGGTCACTTGCCTCCAAACTATAATCACTGACAACACGACTGCAACCAAAATCCCCAAACGTAACCAACCCTTAAAACCGTGGATTACAATGTCTGTACTTAAATCAATTAGAACTAGGGATACCATTTATAAGAAATTAAAAAAGAATAATACCAACGATACAATGCGAGAGGAATACAAGAAATATAGGAATTGTTGTAATAAAATAATAAAGAGTCTCAAAAAACAATATTATCAGAATCGGCTTAAAAATAATACTGGCAACGCAAAAGAAACATGGAAATTAATTAAAGAAATATGTTACCTAAATACAAAAAAAGAAACAAATGTAGATCTACTTAATATTGAGAAGGGTCCAATAGAGTCACTTGATAAAGTTAACGCCTACTTCACCTCGATAGGAGGCACCCTAGCAAAAGGTATACTGGAACGTACTGGTAAATCTGAGAGTAAACTAGCAGACCTAGCTATCTCAAAAATTACCCCTGCTAATTCGATGATGGTCTCTCCGACTGATCAGGCTGAGATTGAGCGCATCATAGCAATGTTAAAACCAAACAGTGGACCCGGCTGGGACAATATACCAACTACTATTGTAAAGAGTTTTTCCCGTCTGCTAGCTGGTCCACTATCTCACCTATGCAACTTAAGTTTTAGTAGGGGTAGCTTTCCTGACATATTTAAAAGGGGTATAGTCTGTCCTATCCATAAAACTGGTGACAAGAAGCTCCCCTCAAACTACCGACCCATCACATTACTGACAACGCTTTCCAAAATCATCGAAAAACTAATGAACAAACGTTTAATGACATATCTCGAAACAAACAATCTCTTAGCTAATAACCAGTACGGTTTTAGAGAAAAAAGAAGTACCGAGGATGCTGTTATGAAGCTGACCTCCAACATAGCTGGATATGTGGACAAGGGAGAAAAATGTTTGGGTGTGTTTCTAGACCTCCAAAAGGCTTTTGACACCGTCTGTGTACCAATCCTCCTCTCGCGCCTAGAAAATATGGGAATACGTGGGATCACCCTGAACTGGTTCAATGACTATCTTTCTGGAAGACAGCAAAGTGTCCGTGTAGGTAGTACATTTAGTGGGAATCAGGCTTGTACATACGGTGTACCACAGGGGAGCACGCTCGGACCAAGTCCGTTTCTTATCTATATTAATAGTCTGTGCAAAAATAATATAAATGCTGCTGACCTATACATGTTTGCAGACGACACGGTTTTACTATTTCATGCTGATTCATGGGAACTGGTTAAAAACCGAACAGAAACTGGTCTGTGCACCGTGACGGCATGGTTGGAGGACAATCTTCTTTCCCTGAATACTTCAAAAACAAAATACATGTGTTTTAGCAAAACAGAAGCAGGCAGCCCCAACAGTAAATTTGAAATAAAAATTCACTCCTTCCCATGCAACAGGCTTGATTATAGTAACACCACTTGCAGCTGCGATATGCTCTCCAGAGTACCCCACATCAAATATCTTGGTGTCATCATTGATGATAAACTGAACTGGGGGCCACATATAACAGTAACAGCTAATCGTATAAGAAAAATGATTTATGTCTTCAAAAACTTAAGAAATTATGCAGACAAAATTCTGCTCGTACAAACTTATAACTCCCTGTGCCACTGTGTTGTAGAGTACTGCATATGTGTATGGGGGGGAGCATCTAAGGCACTGCTTTTGAGGGCTGAGCGTGCACAGCGCGCTGTTCTTAAAGTTTTGCTGTATGCTCCCTTTCGACATCCCACCGCTCTCGTGCACAACACAACCAATGTCCTGAGCATACGCCAGTCATTCGTATACAGATGCATCAGATACTACCACAAGCACAGAGTACCATATATTCCGCATCACGGCAGGAGGTTTTTTCGATGTCCCCTACCAGCAATAAAAAGTGCATTCGCACGTAGACAGTATGACTCGATGGCTCCTCGCCTCTACAATAAAATCAACTCTGTAATTAACATAAAAAAGTTAAGCAACTATGTTGTAAAAACTAAAATTAAAAGTTGGCTCCGTGCATTTGACTATGATCAAACCGAAAACCTGCTGATTTCCATTAATTAAATCTAAGAACTATTCCACAGAAAGCAATAGAAACTTTAAGTTTCCATAGTTTCAATAATTTTATTTTTTATATATTATTATTATTACCAAATATTATACACACACATTCACTACACTTCACACACCTACACACACTAAACGCACAATCACACAACCTTTACATTCACTACACTAACATAATGATACTCTACACTCACAAACACACATATCACCTTGAGAAGAGCTTTTGTTTTGTATAGCAATAAAATATCATTTCTTTTTTTTTTTCCTTTATCTTACTTAATTTTGTTATAATTCTACTTCAGCCTTAAAGTGTGAATCGTACTCAAAAATGTAATTGATTGATTACCTACTTTTGGGAAGAAACTGTCTCTCAAGACACAGCTCATGCTAATTTGAGGGACAGGGCATTCCATCAAATGTACATTTGTTTGTAAATAAACGAAATTTTTACTTTTACTTTTTTTTACTTTAAAATATCCGTCGTTTTGTCGATGATCCTTGCACAATATTTTTGCCATTCTAAGGCATCAATAGAACTGAATGCTTCGGTTATTTATTAGTTTCGGCATATTTATATTTTTGTGCTCTATATTTACTTCTGCTACTCTCCTTTTCATTGAACTCCATACCACAGAGCATTGAATATTAGAGAGAGGACAAGCCGCCGCGTAACGGCTGACCGTTGTATGCCCAGTTTGCATACAGTGCATTCAGTTGCTCTCAGCTAGAATTCCCTAGTGCACGCGCCGATCGCCTTAGAAAACTGACAACACTTAGCTTTATTTTCTATAATGCCGGCCAGTGCAGTTGTCCTATGTGAAAATCGCAGTGATTCGACAAATTTCCATAACAAGGGTATAACATTTACAGGTAAATACTGAAAATACAATATTTCTTCAATAAAACAACACGATTAACGAAATATTCCGAGGAAGTAATGCTATTGAGTCGCATCCAGATTCCGTCTCTCTCATACTCATTAGCGTTACCTACTAGCGAGAGAGACAGGAAATAAATTTAATGTCCATGACGCTGTGTGCTGTGGGCGTGCTTTATGAAACAATGTGCGCCTCATACGCACATATACAGCCACGTAACTGCTTTGCCTGTGTTTACCAATACGAGAGTAGGGATAAATGTGTAAGTGGTTATTATGTGTGCGTGTTCGTTGTGTTTATTTAATGATACATTGTGTGCGTGAATTCAGCTTGCGAGAATCGGTTTGCATACAAAATAGGCTGAACGCCCTATCTCCTATGTTGAGATATCTGAGCTCCATACCATCTCAATAGGATTTAGGTCACGGCGATAGGGTGGCAGCCGTAAACATTTGTGACCATGTTGTGCTAATAAATTATTAACTTCATATACAGGATCAGGTTTGTATCGTTTGACAATCTCCAGCAACTGTGGTTTAGTCATTTCTGATGAGAATTCGAAACGATTCTCATTTAACCACTTTTGAATTTCGGGTTTGTTTGTGTTTGTACTTGGAGCCTTATTAACCCGAATGCTATGGTATGGAGCGTTGTCCTTTACTACCAAAGATGGTTCTTCAAGATTGGGTAGTAATTTTTCGGTTAACCACTTTTTGAAGTTTGTGTTATTAATTTCATCGTGGTAGTACCCACTTTTGGTATTTGATTTAAATACAAAGTCTGCGTTTTGGACAAACCCCGTTTCTCCTCCGGCATGAATAATAATAAAACGTTGCCCTTCAGATACAAGTTCTAGAACTCCATCTGTTTCTTGACTTTGCCAGCATTTTCAGTGGTATATGAGGAATGTATATAAGTCTCGTCTAAGTATACAACTGGTCGACGATTAGCTGATAAAGCGTTTTTATTTAATTCTTGCAAATATTTAGCTCTCCACGCAGAAATATCATTGCGCTCGGTTAAAACCTTGCGATTGCTTTGTGTTTTTTGTAAACGAATGCCAATTGTTCGTAACAATTTACGAAGTGTTTCTCTGCTACCTTGGAAATTTATGTCGTCTTTTAGAACAGTAAGCAGTTTATTAATCGTTGGTAATTCCCTCTTAATCGCATAAAATTCATGCACTTTTCGCTTGATCAAACCTAGATCGAAATTGTTAACTTTTATTTTGCCACGTGTCCTTTTTCTCGATTTTCCTGGTGTGGTTATTTTCGTACCCATGCAGCGGTTTTGCCTTCTGCATCAATTTTATAAATTGTTGATATACCGATACCTAAAAGAAAATAAACTCATCATTAGAGTAATAAAATTTGAGAAAATGTAACCGAATTCTAGGCGGCCGAAGTCACGGGCACCAGGTCATATATATTCTAAATTAAATTGGAACTAATAAATCCCTACAGCTGTTTTAGTTAATAACTCTACATTTACGAATATACGAAAAAACGCAAATTTCCAGTATCTCTCGCGAGGTCTACAGCTCACTGAGCCACTAGTTTAAATAGGAGATTTTCTGACAGCTAATCAAAAACAAAAAATAGTTACAAAAGCTGCGATCGACGTCTTGGTTGTTTTTAATTTCGCATTGTGGACGGTAGTATCTTGAAAATGGAATGGGACAGACTATACTCTATATATATACCTATATATCCTATATACATACTACCGTTAATTTTACGAGAATAAAAACAGCTATTCTCATTACCACTAATCTATGGTCATAGTTTCTCCTGTGGTTAAACGAATGTTTGCTCTCCTGTTTTCCTCTGATTTGTGATTATTTGTTACGACTACCCTGGCTATTATTTTGGACTTCTGTGGCATTTTTCCACTCTGGCTGACAAATTGCGTCTCGGGGCCTGCTGCCATGGAAAAATAAAAACCATCTCTCGTCAACAACATCTAGTGATATGTTTGGAACTACTTTGTTTGAGTTGGCGAAAAATCCCCTATTCCACCAATTTTGTAGAAATGTATATACAGTCACTTCTATCGGTAAAACTATTTATAACACCGGGATGCGACCTGCGTCTGCATTTTTGCAACTTCCCATGTTAGGTCGACGGTGGCCCGCGCTGGTGCAGCTGCCGAATCTGCCGCAAGACAGAAAAGTCTCTAAAGTATGCCGCAGTCATGGGAAGCTACATCTTTGTGCCTCTTGCGCTCGAGACTACTGGGGTTTGGGGGACACAAGGGAAATATTTGTTAAGGATCTGGGGCGCCATCTAAGGGATACAGGTTTGGACTACTGCTCTGGGGCATTTCTGATGCAAAGGATCTCCCTTGCTGTGCAGCGGGGAAATGCTGCCAGCGTCATGGGAACCTTAGCCTCGGAAATTTCCCGGGGTGGTTTATTCGCGTAATTGTTTATTTTTGTGTTTTTGTTTTATTTTTAATTGGTTAGTTGTTATTTTTGTACACATCGAATTAAATCTTAGCCAATAAAATACTACAAAAGTCAATTGCTCAACTTTTTCAGTTTAAAATAAATATTTATTTATAACATGTTAACGTACCTATGGTATTGTAAAGACGGAAAACGAACTAAGGAAATAAACACCTAATGCACTTCTGGTCATGACTGTATTTTTTATATGGTTAGAAAATAACTTATCTTTTTATAATGTTCTACTACGAATTATCATAATGTTTTGGGACTGGTTCAGGCACTATTTGACGCACATTTTTTTGATATTGCATGCATAATTGCAAAAGGTTGTATTTATGCCCTATTTTTGTGCGTCAAATTTGTATCTTGGATGTTTGCCGTTTATGCAAACGGCCCACACCGTTACGGTAGCGTATACACAAAGAATGGTCATTAATTCTTAAACTAATGGTAATGAGGCACTTTTATTTTATACTTGCACTATTTACGCTCTATTTATGGGCATAAAAATAAACCGTGAATTCACTATGTAAACGCTACCATAACAGATACAACTGTATGGACGCTTATATAATTTCGTGTCCTGCAAAATTTTCATTGTAAATATATAGTAAAGAATAAATAGCGACAAAGCTATTTGCAATACAAAGCTCTATCCCTATCCTATTCTAAATTATGTATAATGAAAATTTTGCATGACATGGAAGTATAAAGGTACTTGAAAGACTGATACAACTAAATACTTCACAGTTTCTAAAAATAGATGATGCTCAATTTGGCTTTAGGGCTGATGTTTCCACGGATATGGCTATATTTTCTTTAAAACAAACAGTTAATTATTACTTGAGCAATAAAACAACGGTATACGGTTGTTTTTTAGATTTAAGTCGAGCTTTTGATACTCTTAATCATGATCTGCTGTGGAACAAATTAGACAGGAGCGGGGTGCCATCTGGCACTGTTGATCTTCTAAGTTACTGGTACAGTAGTCAGACCAACAGTGTCAGGTGGGGTAACGTCCTGTCTGATAGTTATAGGTTGACCTGCGGCGTGCGGCAGGGTGGCCTGACCTCCCTCGACCTGTTCAATCTTTATATGAATGACTTGATCGTGGAGCTGAGCGGCACGCCCGTGGGGCTCAGGCTTGGTGACAGGTATGTCAACAACCTGAGTTACGCGGACGATATGTGTCTGCTCAGCCCCACGATCAAAGGCCTGAGGAAGTTATTGTCTATATGTGAAAAATACGCACTAGAACACGATCTAATATATAATGTTAAAAAGACTGAGATGATAGTGTTCAGGTCGGGGAAAGGACCGGACCACATTCCCAGTCTCATGCTTAAGGGTCAACCTGTAAATATAGTCGAGAACTTCAAGTACCTTGGCCACATTCTCTCGTCTTCTATGAAGGACGACGCTGATATTGAGAGGCAGCGTAGGGCTTTATCAATAACTGGTAATATGATAGCAAGAAGGTTCTTTAAGGCCTCTTCTGATGTAAAAATATTATTATTTAAAACTTTTTGTCAATCATTTTACACGTGTCAACTCTGGGCTAAGTACACTCGAAAATCTCACGATGCACTTCGAGTCACATATAACAACACTTTTAGGCACCTGATGGGCTTGCGCCGAGGCTGCAGCGCATCGGGGATGCTCGCCGAGACGCGTGTCAACTCTTTTAGTGCCATCGTGAGGTTCAGAATAGCCGCCTTCATGAACAGAGTTGACATGTGTAGAAATACTATCATCAAAGAGCTGTCTGATAGACTTATAACTACTGGCATGTTTAAGCATTGGCTTGCAACAGCAGCGTAGTAAATATGACAAGAGCACATAACTACATACATTTTGTAACACTGTATAATTGCTTACTATATTTTTTTAAGTTCTTTTGACAACTATGGATAACATTTTTCGTAAATGAGTCTGAAAATAAAGTTTTATTATTATTATTATTATTATTATTATTATAAAAGCGTCCATTGTTTAATTAATTCAAACAAAAGGAACTCGTTACATGTTTTTATTCTTATAATAAAGGTGCACATACCAAATCATCGTCAACGTCAAATTCGGAGTCGCTGCAGCAATCTTGCACATGAATGATTATTTCTTGATTGAAGTTGTCAAATTGAAAACCGCGCTCCCAATCTATACAATAATTGCAATAAAATGTAAGATTTTTAATATAAAAACATAGAAATACGTTTACCTTTGCCGTGAGCCCAGATAAGTTCTATTAAATTGGCAGTGGTATATATGATGATAAACGGATGACAGTGTGACCCATTCCTTTTGCAATTTGATCTAAGATTTATGTTGGGATTCGGGGTATATATATGGAAACCAGAACTCGTTCTTCAGCATCGTATCGTTGGCCTCTACACCTTTGTTATGCAGCCAAGAAATACGTTCTAAATTCCGGTTACTCTAGGTTGGTGCTTTATCTTTTTGTTAGCGTGGGGTATGATGTGTGGTCCATCACGATGACATGCACCTCATTCAACATTTCAAATTATCAAGAAGAATGAGACCCACTCCTTAAATTTTGCAAAATTCATTTCTTTGTGTTATTCAGTTATCTTTGCAGACGTGAAAAGACAATTGGGTACAAAACCTGACGACGTCCCAGCACGAGCAATTATTAATCTTTGCCCTTTTCCTTCGGGCACAGTCCAAGATCTTGAAACGGTATGATTTGCGTTGAGCCATGTTTCATCAAGAAAAACCATTTTGTCCCAGTTTCAAAATTTTTTGACTTTGCGCAGAAAATCTACTAGGGAAAGCGCAATATGTGATCGATCCATTACAATTTTTATTTTAATCATTTTTTTCTGTAAGCGAATCTAATTATTTTCGGAGTTATGGATAATGTTTGACGGGCTTTGAATAAATCTGCATCTTTAAGGGACACAGAAAATTTTCTCGGCGTTGTAAATTCGCCCCTTGTGTAATATCCATAAACAAGGTTTCAAATAGTAGCGGCGTCAAAATATTAACTGACTTTTTGAATTTTGACTGGAGAACCTTATTTTATTTGGCATCGATAGTTTTTAGGGTTCCTTACCTCAAAAGGTAAAAAAGGAACCCTTATACCCTCACTCGCGTATCCGTCCGTCTGTCACAGGCACTTTTCTCAGGAACTATAAGAGATAGTCTTTAAATCTCCTGCAAAAATACTTATCCTAATAACCGCAACATACTGGACACGAAGCTCGATGCGAAGCTTGCAATAATTAGTGATGACCTTAAAAAGGAAATGAACGCGTTTACCGCCAGGTTGCAGCTTGAATTCTCCAAAGCTACGGACGCATTACAAGCTAAAATTAAGGAGCTGGGAGATTCAACCGATGTCGTGAAGGCCAGGCTAGATGCCCTCGAGCTAGATAATCAGGCATTAAGGCTTGAGGTTGCAGAGGCAAAAAGGAGTGGGGGCTCACCTGACGCCGAGCTGGAGAAGGAAGTGGTCCAGCTGCGGGCCGAAGTGAACGAGCAGGAGCAGAGCTCACTCCTCAACGACGTGGAGGTATCGGGGATCCCGGAGTACGAGGGCGAGTCGGTGCTGCATCTCGTAGCCGCGGTCGCGGTGAAGCTCGGCGTGTCGCTGGACGAGCGAGACGTAGTAAGGGCCACGCGCGTGGGCCCGCGCGACCATCAGTTGACTGACGGCGGCGGCAGCGGCAACAAGGCGCGCCGCCCACGCATCATCGTGGTCAGCTTGGCGCGTCGGGTGCTGCGCGACGAGTTCCTGAAGAACGCGAGGGTTCGCCGAGGAGCTACCACTGAAGGCCTGGGCCTTCCACCGCACGTGCCACAGAAGGTTTTTATTAATGAGCGTCTGACCAAGAAAAACCGTGTCTTGTTTGCCAAGGCCCGCAACATGGGGTTTGCGGCGAAATGGCGTTACGTTTGGACCACGGACGGTCGCATTTTTGCTAGACGAGAGAACTTGTCCACCAAATACCATCTGCGTGTTGAGGCTGACTTAGTCCGTGTTTTTGGGTAGTGCCAGTGTTTGCGCAGAGATTGAATATTTGAATCGCTCGCATTACCAATTTTCACTGTGTTCGTCACTGCTTATAATTTGTTTATTTTTGTGTTGTATAAACTGTCTACAATGTTTTTTCTTGGTAAATAAGTTTTTAAATGTTTTAAACAATTTTGAAACGAAGTCATTTACGTGTGAGGGTTCCGTTGCTGTGTGTGCCCGCGGGGCTGTGGATGGGTTCAGATTACGCACGATGATTGCTATAGTCCCACAGGTTGCTCACAATCACTATTTATCATGTTCGCGTAAATATTATTTAATTAACTGCTATTATCATATAATACACCTATACAATAATGATACTCATAACAAATCACTACATGATTTTCAACAAAACACACACACTTCTGCTTTATTACACTATTATTTTCTCAAAATCTTATAATACAAAGTTCTTAAAAGTTGGTTTCTGGAACGCGGGTTCTTTAGGTACTGGACACGATGAGCTCATAGTTGCGGTGGAGCAGCGAGCTCCGGACCTATTGGCCATCAATGAGACGTGGTTGCGCCAGGACGACGTAGGTTACGCCCCCGACATCCCCGGCTATAGACTGCGACATATCGCGCGCCCGCGCAGCGTCAGACTGGCGCGGAGTGGTGGGGTGGGATTTTATGTGAAGATAGGTATAAAGGCGAGACTACACTCCCATCCAGAATCCACCGTTGGTGTCGAACAGATGTGGCTATCTATGAATGTAAACGGTATTAAAATTATTATTGGAACCGCCTATCGACCACCGTGGATGAATGTTAATACTTTCTTTGATGCACTTACCGATTCTTTATCTAGTTTTTCCCATTTTGATAAGGTAATACTATTAGGCGATTTTAACATAGATTTTCTTGATACAGGCAACAATATGACATGTAAATTACAACAATTCCTAGCGTACTCCAATCTGGTAAATATTGTTGATAAACCGACCCATTTTACTGACCATAGCGCAACCCTAATTGACTTGGTCTGTACGGACGTAACTCTTATTTCAATATCAGTTGATCACATTCCTGATCTCGGGCATCACGCAATTGTAACCGCAAAAGTTAAAATTAAGAAAGATAAACCTCCTGTTCGCACTGTCATGTATAGACCATTTAAAAATATTAACATGGTAACATTCGACAATGACCTGCAAAATATTAACTGGGACGTGATTCTACACTGTGATAATGTGGACCTTATGGTGTCGACCTTCAATGAGTACTTGCTAGCACTTTATGATAAGCATGCACCAGAGCGTAAAACGATAGTCAGGGAAGTGTCAAAACAGTGGTTAACCAGTAATGTTAAGTACATGATGCAACTTCGTGATAGGGCACACGATAAATATAAGCAATCTCGACTTCCGGTTGACAGAGACCAGTATAAATCTTTGAAACACCTTGTTGCTGTCAGTCTTTACTCAGAAAAGAAGGCATTTTTCGAACATAATATTAATAATAATATCGGAAATCCTAAGAAGCTATGGCAAACTCTTAAGAATACAGTTCTTCCCAAGAAGTACAACGAATTGCCAGAGCATCTGAACGATGCAAATGAGATGATCACCCACTTCCTCAATGTGCCTGGAGACAATGGTGTTACGATATCTAATCTTAGTTACTTCGAGCATCACAGGTATTGTAACGCGACTTTTCAGATGCACCCGGTCAATGAGAGCGAAGTGGGAAAAAATATTTTAAACATCCCATCAGAAGCCCGCGGTAGTGATGGAATAACTAGAAGTATGGTTCTATTTACACTACCTACAACTCTTAGGATCATTACAGCTATTGTGAATCGGTTAATCACCACTTTTACCTTCCCAGGGCTCTGGAAAAAATCGACTATTCGGCCAATTCCTAAAAATAATGACCCCAAAAATGTGACTGATCTTAGACCGATAAGTATACTACCATACTTATCCAAAGTTTTGGAAAGGATTATATGTAACCAGATCACTTCATTCCTGGAAAAAAATGGGATTTTGCCTAAGTTGCAGTCAGGGTTTAGAAAAGAACGCAGCACAACCACTGCCTTACTAGATGTCGTGGATAATATCCTAGCTTCCCAGGACAAGGGTTTTGGTACTATACTGGCATTACTGGACTTTTCTCGAGCTTTCGACTGTTTAAATGTAAATATGTTGCTGTCTAAACTAAATTACTATGGCTTTCATATTGAGTCGATAAAGTGGATTGAGAGCTATCTTGTCTATCGTTACCAACAAGTTGTTATTAGTGGAAAGGATGGATCTAGTATCTCATCTGATTGCATACTCTCTGGAAGAGGCGTCCCTCAGGGGTCCATTCTGGGACCTATACTATTTATTTTGTACAGTGCAGATATAATAGGTTGCATTAAGCACAGTAAGTGCCATTTATATGCTGATGATCTTCAGTTGTATATAGATTCCAATAAAGATAACATCGAAGAGGCCGTCAGAAATATAAATGAGGATCTCGCTAAGGTGTCCCTCTGGTCTGCCAAAAATGCATTAGTTTTAAACCCATCGAAGTCAAAGTACTTAATTATTGGCTCAAAAACACAAGTAAAATCCATAATTGACTATGATCCCGAAATTTCAATCTCAGGTGTTCGCCTGGAACGAGTCAGTGAGGCCCGAAACCTTGGCATACTAATGGACAGTGAATTACGCTTTGAAAAACATGTTGTAGAAGTCGTAAAAGCCTGCTTTTATCGGCTCAAAGTTTTGTACAAGGTTAGAAGATTTCTAAGTGTTGATATGCGTGTCAGGCTTTGTGAATCTCTGGTGCTCTCTAAAATAAACTATGGCTTGTTGGTTTACGGCCCATGTGTATACAAACGAACAGAGAAGTTGATACAAAGGGTACAAAACGCCTGTGCTCGGTATTGCTTCAAGATTCCTCCGCGCACGCATGTCACACCATATTTCAATAGTGCCGATATGCTGAAATTAAGGGCGAGACAAGATTTATATTTTTCAACACTTTTGTTTGGTGTTATTAAAACAGGTAAACCTGAATTCTTATTTGAAAAACTGACCTGGAGGTTTTCGCGCCACCACACAAACAGAAATAATACCTGCATTCTATCTGTTCCTCGCCACGGAACTGCGGCGTTTCGTGGCGGCTTCAGGTACCTTGCCACAAAATGCTGGAATAACATACCCCCTCCGCTGAGAGAGCTCAAAACAAAAACAATATTCAAAAGACGAATTCGAGCACAGTTATTGGAGCAACAAAAGCAGAGTACCTGATGCTGCCACGACCGCTGACGTGGTGCTGCGTGCCGCGTTTTCCAGCTTATTTTATTTTATTTTATTCTTAAGATTTATTCAAATCCTTAATGTGTATATGTGGTGATTTAATTTAAATTTTATATTTTCTTGTGTATCTATGATTTGACATTATTACTTACAATACAATTCAACACACCAAACATTTGCATGCAGCAACCATGCAATTTACAATTCTCTTTCACAACTTAATTCCGCACATTTCATTTGTTTTTAATTTTTATTTATTCTGAGAATAGGTACTTAGCCTAGGTTATTCTCACACTTCCCACCAATATTAAGTTTAGTTTATTTTATTTATTACACTTGCCACCTGGACAAATTAATATTTTAAATCATATTATATCTTCTGGGCCCCAGACTGAAAACCAGAGTCACAGGATCTCCTGTGACATTATGCTGAGTCTGAACCCTTTTGCTGTCGCAGCATGTGCACATGGCAGCGAAACCCCTCACAAATGTTTATGGGTACTAATAGCGGGTAGTTTTATTGCTTAATTTTATTTTATTTTTAAATAGTACCTACTTCATTCCATGTAATACTTTTATATTCTTGTGTTTGTGCTGATACAGCGAATAAATGCCTATTCTATTCTATTCTACTCAACATAATTCAAGTCTAATATGAAAAAAAAAACAACAAAAAAGTGGAGTGGATAAAATCACAAAACGAAAAAAAACAAACCCCGTTATTGGATATCGTTGAAATGGACTCTTTATAAACATATCATAATATTAAATAAATAGTCACATACAAACTTATAAATGCACCTGGTTTCGTTCATGGAGTACGAAAGTAGAAACCAATAACTTTGTAAACAACATTTTTCTATGTGAAATCCAAACTATTTACTCCACACCATCCCTACCATTGTACGGTGGTAAGGAACGCTTCGTGCGCAATTCCTACTCGCACTTGAACGGGTTTTTGTCTACGTTTTCCTCCGTCACGTTTAATAATGTCTCATCATACTTTTCTTTGCTGTTACGAGTCACTGTAGCTCGTCCGAAACCAAGAGCATCCGCAACTATGTTGCATACTCGCATCAATTTGATTCTTGGCAGCAGTGGTCCGCCATTTTGATTCTCGCGTTCAAATGATTCACGAAAGCAAAACACCGGCGCGTTTAGAATCGCACCATAAGCGATTATAGCGTCTACGAGGTCGTTCCAAATGAGTTTTAGCGTGACAGCGATAGCTCAAAATGGTTGATATGACGTCATGAATGACACCATTGTCGCCGCCATGCCGTGATATCATCGCCCATGCTTCTGAGCATCAGCACTGTGAGCAAGCCATCAAAAGTGGCAGCTGTCACGCTCCGCTTCGCTCGGCTCCAGGTAGTACATAGAGTTGTGACCTAACATAACTTTAGTATTTGGACAGAAATTGAGCTATTGCAACCAATTTGGCTCTAATTTCTTCGATAAACTAGGCGAGGTGAAGAAGGAGGAAGGGTAAAAACAAGAACTAACATGTATTTTTGGCCCTAACTTAAACAAACTGCAACAAGAGAGAATCGCACTGCCCCCAAAGTCAGGGCCATGTCAGCAGAGCTGCCGTGTAGGTGACCCAGAAGGATCAGGCAACTGATGCTGGTTTTCTTCTGGACCGGTATGGCTCCCTTGACAAGTTGGTCAATGTATACACTTGGATTAGGAGATTCGCACGTAATTGCCGTACAGTACGGCAATTCCGTGCGAATGCCATGACGCTGGCAGCATTTCCCAGCTGCTCAGCCAGGGAGATCCTTTGCATCAGAAATGCCCCAGAGCGGTAGTCCAAACCTGTATCCCTTAGATGGCGCCCCAGATCCTTAACAAATATTTTCCCTTGTCTCCCCCAAACCCTACTGGGGTCTCGAGCCCAAGAGGCACAAAGATGTAGCTTCCCATGAGTGCGGAATACTTTAGAGACTTCTGTCTTGCGGCAGACTCGGTAGCTGCACCAGCGCGAGCCACCGTCGACCTAACATGGGAAGCTGCAAAGATGCAGACGCAGGTCGCATCCCGGTGTTATAATGAGTATTACCGATAGAAGATACTGTATATACATTTCTACAAAATTGGTGGAATAGGGGATTTTTCGCCAACTCAAACAAAGTAGTTCCAAACATATCACTAGATGTTGTTGACGAGAGATGGTTTTTATTTTTTCATGGCAGCATTCGCTGAGACGCAATTTGTCAGCCAGAGTGGAAAAATGCCACAGAAGTCCAAAATAATAGCCAGGGTAGTCGTAACAAATAATCACAAATCAGAGGAAAACAGGAGAGCAAACATTCGTTTAACCACAGGAGAAACTATGACCATAGATTAGTGGTAATGAGAATAGCTGTTTTTATTCTCGTAAAATTAACGGTAGTATTTATATAGGATATATAGGTATATATATAGGATATAGTCTGTCCCATTCCATTTTCACGATACTACCATCCACAATGCGAAATTAAAAACAGCCAAGACGTCGATCGCAGCTTTTGTAACTAATTTTTGTTTTTGATTAGCTGTCAGAAAATCTCCTATTTAAACTAGTGGCTCTGTGAGCTCTAGACCTCGCGAGAGTAGGATTACCATATCTCAGGATTTGTCCTGAGATTTCAGGATTTTTCGACTCTTCTCAGGATTCCGGCCGGATTTAGCAAATCAAGTGATAGCTCAGGATTTTCAATAAAACACAGGTTACATTTTAAAGATCTCTCTGATTAGACTACTAAAAATAATTTTCTTTTGGTAACGATTGAACAGTTCAAATCAATACTTATTTATCAAAGTAAAACAAACTAAAACAATCTTCTTTTGGTAACAATTGCAGTTAACATCAATACTTATGTATTAATTTAAAACAAACTTAAAATAATCTTCTTTTGGTACCAATTGCAGTTATAATCAATACTTATTTATCGAAGTAAAACGAACTAAAAATAATCTTCTTTTGGTAACGATTGCAGTTAAAATAAATACTTATTTATCAAAGTGAAACAAACTAAAAATAATCTTCTTTTGGTAACAATTGCAGTTGCAGTTAAAATCAATCCTTATTTATCAAAGTAAAACAAACTAAAAATAATCATGTTCTGGTAACAATTGCAGGTAAAATCAATACTTATTTATCCAAATAGGTACTTAATTAGTTTTGTCGTATTTAATATTTGAAGAAACTTTTTTAAGTAAGTTCTTTTCTTTGATTATTGATTTATAAAATGCCTCACAAGTTAAACTATTCAAATTATATTGAACTAAAAGTAGAGCTCTAACTGAAGACACATTTAGTCGGTTTCTTTCTTTCGACCATTGAGCTCCCATGATAGAAAAAACTCTTTCTACGTTTGCATTCTGAGCTGTTATTGCAAATATATACTGACAAATACGCAGTATCTCTGGCAATCGTGAAATACCTATTGTCTTGAAAATGTTTGCCCACAACTCATGAAGCATTTCGTCAAAAAATGCTTCTTCCTGTTTTGTCAAAAAACTATTCAGAGATGCAATTTCATCGAATAACTTCACATCATCGATGTGTATTCCTTTTCTTTAGATAATGAATTGATAAAGCAATCTGATCAAAGTCGATCATTTGGCCCTTTTTCAGCATCAACCAATTAAAGACTTTGAAATCATCTAAAGGCGTCATCCACTTGATCAGATATTCTACGCAAATCTTATACATATTTTTAAGGTCGTGCTTGAAAACTTCTTGGTTTTCCGCAGTGCACTTAGCCAGCAACTCTCGCACTTTAAGTGGCATGAAGTTTGCGTTCGCTCGTGCAACTAAAATTTCATGTGTGGATTCTTTTTATATCTAGAACAGAATTCTTTTCCTTTTCTGAAATATTGACATTAATGAGTGAGCAATAAATAAATAAACTTCGCTGAGTTCATTTTCAAAAAAGTTCTTCAAAGTAATTGGTACACCAGGAGTAGATAAAAAGTACTGCTTCAACGGCTCATACATCTTCAATATTCTTTCGATCGCTGGAAACAGACTAAGCCATCGGGTCTTGCTACGAAACAAAAGTTTCTGATAATTGACGTCTATATATTCGCTGATATCCTTCAACGCCTCCGTGCGTACGGTGTATACGAAAAAATAATTAAACAGCTTCATTACTACAGATTCTATATCAATATGCAGATTATCAGTGCCATGTTGAATACAATTGTGTAGTATGTGTAACTCCTACGATATCTTTGTCCAGAAAGTTTTTTAAATTAGTCCAAACATTTTGTCCCGGTTGCCGATTAACTCCGCCAAAATTAACATTAGCGTTGTCTGCTGTAAATGATACACATTTCATCAACAAGTCGTACTTTTGCAAGCTTGTTTTAATCATCTCTGTTATAGTGTCAGAAGTTTCATTGGGTGTGCTCAGCACATCCAGCAGTTTTGTTTTAATGCCTTCTTGCCAGTCGAAGAATTGTATCATAATAGGAAATATTTTTTCAGCACCGTGATTACTTGCATCTGTGGAAACGCCCAAGTAGTTGACATTTTGTAATGAGACTTGTACCTGTCCAATTACCCACGGAGTTATCACGCCCGTTACAATGGCCTCAGTCTTCGTTCGTGCACAAGAAATACTCTTCGCAGTGTTGGAATCGGCAAATATAGCCTTAACCAGTTGGCTGGTGCAATCCATAGATTTAAATGACTGGTGATGTTTCACTGTGTGAAAAGCTAAAGCGGCTTCAGCGGCGGATATTTTGTCTATCAGTCCAGAACTTTGTGGTTGAAATAAAGAGTCGATTTTGGTGTTACTTGAGACAGTCAAACTATTTTTTTATGTTTTTCCGTTAGCATATGTTTTTCAATATCAGCACCTCCCTTGAACTTAATTGAAAAATGATTGTTACATATTGAACAAAACCCTTCGGTAGGTTCTCTACCATCTTGCATAATCGGAAATCTTTGTTTTAAAGTATCTGTGAATGTACACACGTATCGTGGTCGTTTGGTACTTGAAGACATTTTAACTCGTATCCATCCAACAGCTCCGATTCTCGCTTGCTCGCCCGTCCCGTGGTGACACTCAATGAAGCGTGGTCTAACCTTCGCAATGGCGCAAGACGAACTAACTGAGTGAGCGAGCGAGCGGCAACCGCGCTGCGGAGCGACGGGCGCCCCCCTCCTCCCTCCACCCCGCTGTTTTGAGTGCGATGTACATACAAGCTTGCAACACGTGCGCAAGATAATAATACGTTTTTGAGAGAAAATTCTCAAGCTGAAGAAAATCTCAGGACTTTTCCATGGAAATCAGGCCTTTTCTCCGGACTTTTGATTTTTTCATCTGGTAACCCTACGCGAGAGATACTGGAAATTTGCGTTTTTTTTCTCCAAACCCTCACACCCCCAATCCTTACATTGAAGTACATCGGGTGAACAAGTGAAATTATTATAAATACAAATATTCCGACTGCATTTTCTTTTAATATCTCATACACACTTATCATTGCACCTGGTTACGGACATGCAATATGAATGAAGCCTCACCTATAACTTTGTAAACTACATTTTGCTATCTAAAATCGAACCTATTGACTTTTCATTAAATTTAAATAGCTTAAGTCATTTTTACGATCTCCACAAATCCAAAAACCAACCAAATTCAACCCTATATCTCCGTGATTTTTTAAAATGTCCAAAAACTGAATCGAAAAACTAAACTATTTAATTCTTGAACATGCTCACAAAAAATCACGAGAATCAATTGAGAAATGCGGCATGTAGAGGATAACATCCAAACTTTTGAAAACATTTTTGCCCAATCCTGAAACGGAAACGCTGCAAATGCTCGGTCTGTAAAATAACTGTGTTTTTTATTTCAAGTATCACATCAAGTAAAAGTCTCAAATATAATATTATATACGTAAGATACGAATAATTTTACGTCCTTTTGTACTAGTAATGGTTAAGGACTCATCTCCCATGGCATTTCAAGAAATGCCATTTCCCGTTATAGGTTTTGAATTTTATCACCGTGTTTGGTGGTCAATGTCGTGGCTCCGCGTAGTCGTCAGTGCTTTCGGTGATATATTTTGGCCAGATCCAATTGACGCGCGTGTTGGACGGTCTCGCTGAGAGACGTCGCGCTGACCCGATTCTTCGAGTGTGACTTGAGTTCCACCACACTCTAAGGAACAGATCCTGCACGTGCGTTCGAAACCTCGCCGGGAGGTCCGTGCTTTTAGAATTAGGTGGAACGATGTGTCACTAGTGGTCGGCAAGTAGACGCAGAGAATCTCCTTCAGGAAGAACTGGAACTTATATCGTACATTTCAACGGTGACAGGGATTAGCGCCATATAGCCTGATATACGACGTGAGCGCAGGGCTGGTCGCGTTGCTGAGAGTGATGGCCCCCCTCAAAGTGTAGTGTCTAGATTGCCGGCTGTAGAGCTGCCTCACTTTGACGGAGTTGAAAATGAATGGGTCAGTTTGATCAATTTGTTTGACAGCTTGGTATATTTGTTGTTGATAAGGCGATATCACAATAAACGGAGATTATTAGTTAAAGCGATTGTTCAACATTCCAACGGTGACAGGGATTAGCGCCATACAGGCTGAAGTGTTGAATCCGGTAGTCTGTCAACAAGGCGTTGGAAAATTTGGGGTTACCAGTAGGCGAATAGGCAATAGTAGGTACGAACCTACTATTGCATATTGTTTTGTCTCGCCTATCTCTAGACGTGAAGACTATGTTTGAACAGGAGCAAGGGAAATAGGCAGACGACCTGCAGGTTCTAGAAGAAGAGAGCCGCAGGGCAGAAAACTTGGGGCTGTCAGTTACTCCCTCCCCGGAACCACAGAAGGCCGCCCCCGGGGGGGCGCTGTGAGCAGGAGTTTTCCGCAGAGGCGGGAGGGCGAAGGGCTGTTCAGAACTATCGGCCCAACGAACCCAGAAAATGATGCCTGCCCATGTTGCAGGCAAATCGGCCATGAACCGGTCAGGTCCATCCCAGTTGGGTGAACAGGGATGTACTCGGGTATAGGGCGAACAAGGTCGCGCCCATGGCTGTACTCAGATTCATGCCATAGGGGGCCCTGGGTTATCGGATGCGATTCGGTACGCAACTCAAGAGCCAATATCGCCGCGTGCACAGGGGCGTACAGGGCACAGGGTCGGACTCAGTGGCAGGATCGGGTAGGGACACCAGTACAGAGACGTTCTCAGGGTGACGACGGAGACTTTGTTCGGGGAACATTGCTAATCGTGCCATGTGTAGATATAAAATGGATCCGAACGATAACAATCTTTTAATTTTTAAACGCCTCCGTAATCGTTGCACTCGCCTGTGTCGTGGTGCAAAACGCCGTCATATCTACAGTGTATCGATAGCAGTATCCAGCACAGGTCTGGAAGTTCCTGACGACTCTTGGTGTTGGTAAGTCCCAGGACTTGGCTGCCGGAAATATCGACCTCTGGGATCTCAATATTTATTTATATATTTATTTAATAAGTACACAAAACAGGATACAGCCATTTTAGACAATAATACATCAATACAGGTCTTTGTGTTAGACTGTAGCCCAAACTATGTGTACATAGTAAAACTTAATTTAATGTGTTTATGATTCCATTACATGATTTATTGATCAAACATATAAAAAAAGAATAGAAATCTAATTCTAATTGTTTGAAGATGGCTGGGATAGAGCAGAGTTAATTAATTTAATAAATTCATAAGGTCTAGGTTCATAAATATCAAGATCAGGGTATTCACTGGAGAGTTCGTTGTACATACGGCACATTCTTGAGATGGGGTTATAGTAACAAATATTGTTCCGGTAAATGTGAAGGTGAAACGGTCTGTAATAACGAGTACGGGTAAAGCAGTTGAGATTAAGTTTGTTAAGCAAAAAAGGAGAATCGATTTTAGAGTGTAAGATTTTGTGAATAAGCTTTAGATCAAGTATCTTTCTTCGGTTTTCGAGGGAGGTGAGTTTAAAGTAGTTCAATCTTTGTTCATAATTTAGAAGAGAATTACTCTTATTAAAGCGGTATGACAAAATCTTAAGCATTTTGTTTTGCACACTGTCAATATTATTAATATGAACTACGTAGATAGTTTCTTTGCTACTACCCCTGTCGCGATGGACCCCCTCGTCAAGGATTCTACCCTTCGTAACCTACGGTCCAAGGCAACAGCCCTCACCTTACCATTTAATTTATCATTCATCCTTCATCCATGTCAGAATCGGCGCAGTAAGGAAGGCAATACTAGCAATCTTGTCGAAGGCCATAGGTGAGGACAAGATCTGTTCTCAGATGATAACAAGTATCAATGATGTGCTGTTACCTCTCATCACCCACATAATTAATGTGTCGCTTGACCAATGTTGCTACCCCAGCCAGTGGTAATTGGCACCAAACGTCCAATCCCGCTTCCTTTAAATAATTCCGTCCTATATCTATTCTGCCTATCCTCTCCAAAGCCCTGGAAGCAATTGTTCACTCCCAACTCTCCTCCTACCTTTCCTCAAAAATGTTACTGAATCCCCAGAACAATCAGATTTTAGGCCGGGTCACCGCACTACCAAGGCACTGCTCAATGTCGCTGACGACATTCAATTAGCCATGGATCAGAAGCAGCTTTGGTAGTCCTGAGTCGATCACGATTGATCGAATCACTTTGATTCGATTACAACACGTTCGCGAGTGATCGCTTCGTGTTGATCTTTTTAGGAATGATACGATCGATTTTGACCCACTCGTTTTGATCCGATCGTTTACAAAATGTGCACGGAGCGGCAGCCAACTCTCCGCCCCGCCGTCGCCGCCGTGCCGTTCGCAAAACTAAATTAGACTTTATGAGCTACATCTAAGAGTACCTACTTTGATTGTTATTTTCTTGTCTCCTTCACTTGCGTGCACAGTACGCCTCGAATGCAGACAGGTGCATAGTTCTTCCCATAGAGCGCAGCCGTAAACAATTAAGCTATTATAAGTCTTAAATTGCAATAAAGATTCCGACAGGTGCCTATGTGAGCCGATCCCCTCCGGCCGTTGTTTCGAACTTATTACGAAAGGTGAAAATACCTTTGTCACTAGCGTGTCGCGAGCCGACATGTGACTGACCTACAGGTGATCGTTTAAACGATCGAATCTTTTTGATCCAATCGCCTAACCAATGGGTCTCGATCGACCCGGGTCGCAAGAAATGATCGATCGACACAGGTCTAGCTTATGGTCCTTACACTGCTTGATTTCAGTAGTGCCTCCAACTGCGTCGATTTCGATAAAATAGTTGAAATTTTCAATTAGCTTAATGTGTCCTCGCCCTCGGCGCGCTGGTTTGACTCCTACCTAAGAGAGCACCAGCAACGCATTAAGTCTGAGGAGATCTCAACAGACTGGTGTGATCTCTCCACAGGTGTTCCGCAGGGTGGCATCCTTTCTCCTCTCCTCGTCTCGGTATTCATTCTCTCATTCATTCAACTCCATTCTTATCATCTCTACACATATGACCTTCAAATGTAAACATACAAAGCCTAGATAATAAAAATCATATACTAGAAGCTTTCCTAGAGAAAAATACAAAGTATCAAGCAGTCTGTATACAAGAATCCTGGCTCTCACAAGGACAATTAGACTTAATAAATATAAAAAATTACCAAATTGCATCAGCATTCTGCAGGAAGAAACGAAGAGGAGGCGGAGTTTGTATACTGCTACTTGATAACCTAAAATACAAAGACAGAATAGATATCACAAACATGTTAATTGAATATGTACTAGAAGTATGTGCAACTGAAATAATTGATGAAAATATTCTATTAATAAATATGTATTGGAATGGAAGAGATAAGGAAATATTCAATAAACAAATAAATATAATTTTAGAATATATAACTAAGAATTTCTCAGATCGCAATATAATATTAGGTGGAGATTTTAATATAAATATTTTATTGAATACTTCTTTCACAAACGAATTCATTAATTTGATGTTACAAAATAATCTTACTCAACATATAAAGGAACCTACGCACCAACACTCATGCATATATCTAATATTCACAAACTTTCACGATAAATATACTGTTACTAAAGTAGAGGAACTAGGATTTTCAGCACATAAGGCAACTACTATCCAATTAAACATAAAACAATCTAAGGTACAGACTACATATCACACGAAAAAAAGGTTCTACAACGACGTAAATATAAATAAATTCAAAGAAAAATTTAAAACTATTACTTGGGATAATATCTTACATAAAGATAAAACAGTAAATGAAAACTACGAAATTTTTTATCAAATTTTAAAAAATATTCTTTACGAAACCATACCCAAAAAAGTATTTAAAATAAAAACAAACAATAAAAAATATTGGCTAACACCTGGCATCATACTCTCATCTCAGAATAAAAGATTAATAAAAATACTATCCTTAACATCCAAAAGCGACGTACTTCAATCCTACTACAAAAAATATGAAAAAATACTTAAAAAACAGTCATAACAGCAAAAAAATTATATTACATAAACAAGCTTAAAAAGCCAAATAATAGAATAAAAACTAAGTGGGATATAATTAAAGAGAGGAATAATAAAAAACGTCAAAACCAATCACATAACATTATATTAAAAATAAATAATTCAGTGTATTCCGAACCAATCGTGTGTGAACCAATGTTACCAGCATATTTAATGACTACTTTACAAAAATAGGGGAACAGAATAATATAATACAAAATAATAGTACTGCACATAAAGGCTATCCAGTAATGAGCCCTACTGAAAATACAATGATCTTGGCTCCTGTAACACATCACGAAATTCATAAAATAATCCGAAATAAAAAAAACAAAAATAGCTTCGGTGAAGACGAATTACCACCAACACTAATAAGACAGTGCGCAGACGAG
Organism: Argyresthia goedartella; assembly: GCA_949825045.1. NCBI lineage: Eukaryota > Metazoa > Arthropoda > Insecta > Lepidoptera > Argyresthiidae > Argyresthia > Argyresthia goedartella. Next base: position 22,648,421 of record OX463812.1, on the reverse strand, counting down.
TTAACTTTACCTTTAACCACCTTGATAAACCAATCATATATTATGGAGACATTTCCAGATTTACTTAAAAAAGCCATCATTAGACCTATACATAAGAAAAATTCAAAGTCCGACCCAAATAATTAGAGACCCATTGCCATAATTTCAACAATTTCGAAAATTTATGAAAAGTCTATGTGTAAACGCGTATACTCTTTTTGCGAAAAATACAAAATCTTTACAGAGTCTCAAAACGGTTTTCGTAAGAAGAGATCGACATCTATAGCTGTATACAAATACTTTCAAGAAGCTCTAAGTATCATTAATAAGAAATCATACGCGGTGGGCCTTCTTTTAGATATGTCTAAGGCATACGATAGGGTGAATCACAGAATTTTATTAGACAAACTTTATGGAATAGGTGTGCGCGGAACAGCCCATAGCTGGTTCACTTCATATTTGAAAGATAGAGTACAATCTGTCGAAATACAGCAATCGAATAAAGAAACTAACCAAATACAAAACGTACTGTTATGACGCGCTGCGTCAGAAGGTTTTTTAAAAAAATATTAAAACTTTATTGACGATAATAAGTTTTTATTAGAATTAATATATTGTGAATTTAACACAAATTCCGTAATAATTAAATTTAGAAATCCTTTATGAAGGTAAAGGTCTTAACCGTCAGAGTTACCAACGTAGTCTGCCTGCCATTAGCAACGAGTAAAAGAGTCTCGAATAGAATTTTATGACGGATAGAAATTAAGGTATTGTCAGCCAGAAGGGTAGCTAAGACGGGGTATAACAGCCCTCCGAAAAAGAGTAAAATTAGGGGTGGAAGAGTAAGTTTACGAAGAATTAGCACAAAATTAATCGATTCTGAGACGCGGTAATGGAATGGGGTCTTGATCATTATTAGAATCAGAAGTTTCTGTTTCAGGGACTGTTGTTATTCTAAATGATTTGATTGAAATTGGGTTAAAACGTTTCCCATTACAAAAATAGTAAATAATAAAAATTAAAAATAGAAGTAACACAATAACGGTAATGATTGGAAAACTAGCATGGTTGGAAACAATGTTATAATTATCCAAAAGTGAATCTAATTTCTTAACAGTTTCTTTAGAGGAGTCTTCATAATTTTGAAAGTATTCGAGGTTTATATTGGAAATATTCATGGCAGGTACATGAATTTTAGCTTTTTGAAAAGTGTTAATATTACAACAACTATCATTAATCAGATTGAAATCTGAACTAATCCTACTTACATTTACTACAATTTCAGATCGGAAAAATAGTTTAATGTATTTGCGGAAGGCAATGCACTGTGGTTGCATGTTAAGTACACCTGTACCGGATATTGTGAGTTCTCTGACAAAGGACTCACAGTCAAGGGTTATCTTAGTTAATTCGGATTGTACAAAAATAAATTTGTTGTGGTTAATATTTTGCCAAATATCTATTTTACCATTCAAAAATTTAGTTTTGCACTGGGGTGGAAGTGTTTTGACAATTTTAGTAATTATTTCTATTTCACATATCGGATCTACAACTGTCGACAGTTGTAGATCCGATATGTGAAATAGAACAGGATGAACTAGGTAAGTCACATATGTAGGTGTGTTTTAAAGCATGTTTACAAATATTCAGGTCTTCAAAACTACAATAGTTCGATTTGTCTTTGCTGAGTGCAATGTATGGTTTTGTAGGAATTATCATAGCATAGCTATCTGGCTTTTCTGTGTCATGTGGTATCGGGACCGGAATGGTTTTATACAAATCAAACTCGATGTGATAAACAAGAGGTATCCTTAAAACAAATATCAACTTAGAATCTAAAATACATGACACTAATTCTGACATATTAGTTATAACATGAATATTACTTAAATCTAAAGGAGTCGGAAACTCGCTTCACTTAGGTAAGTACTTAATACTAGACACAAGATCATTGTACAATTCAGTTGGAGTGATAACCGCAGAATGAAGGGTGTTTGTTTTTGAGAACAAAATAGAGTTAGTGATATCCTCCAAATGGAAGGTCAGAGTCAATAGATTGGCATTAAGGACATTAAAAACATTAGTTAACTTATTTTTAAACTGCATAGAATGTGTTTCATCCGTAACATTCTTCAAAGATGAAACTAGTGTATCAACAGCGTCATTCAGGCGACCTTCATTTTGTGCAATAAAATGAATGGTTTCATTGACCTTTGAAATTGCTGCTGTGGACATAATGATGTTTTGCTTCAATAAAGAGGTCAATTGTTTATCGTTATTTTGTAAGTTCTGAATAGCGTCGTTATACTTATTCGCATCATTGTCGTCCATCGTGCCAAAAACGTGTTTCAGAATAGTGCCTACTCCTGAGAACCAAGCGGATCTTTTAGATCTTGTAGGAGTGAAGTGAGATATAGAGCTATAGTCTCTCACAACACCATCGTATAGAGCCTTAAGAGGTTGGATGATATTGTGACATTCTACATCTTCCAAAGCGTCACTTAGTTGACACTATCTGAAATATCGAGCTGTTCCGAAAACGCCATTGATGTTGTCTATGTGAGGCTTAATGTATTTAATGTCTATAGGGATGACAACGTGCAGGTAGTCATTTATGAGTTTCATTGTACCGACCGGATCGAAGTAAAGTCCAGGGCTTTTGTGCAGGGGTTCAATGAAATCTTCAGTAGGCATCGCTATGATTGAGAGCGGCATTATCAGCCTGAAAATAAGTGATTTAGAGTGAGGCCAATTTCACTTCATCATAGTGATGTTTTATGTATTTACGATTGATTAGGAGGGATAAGGTATTGTTACCATGTATTTTCACTACTTTATAAGGGCCTTTCCAAATCGGTGATAAGGCTTTTCTGAGACGTAGGTGGTTCTTTAGATAGACCAAGTCACCCACTTTATATTGAATAGGACGAGTTCGGTTGTCATAATATGATTTGGAGTTTTCTTTAGACTTGAGCATATTTTCTATAGCTCTTTGCCTGGAATGTTGTAATCTGTGTTGTAGCATTTTCACATATTCGGGGTATGACGCATCAGGTGGAGTACTGTATATGGAATCTGGAAGATGTGGTTTGTGAGCGAATAACAATTCGTAAGGAGTGTAATTCGTAGTGCAGTGTATGCTGATGTTGTGTGACAGCATTGCAGTGTAAACATAACGAGGCCAGTTATCTTGATGTTCGTTAATGAAAGATTTGAGATATTCTTTCAAGGTGGAATGGCTTCGTTCAAGTGCACCTTGGGTCTGTGGGTGGTAGGGAGAGGACCATAGTTATTTTATTTTCAGGAAATCACATGTTTTCCTGAACAAGTCAGCTGTGAAATTAGTGCCCTGATCTGTCAGAATGGTCTTGGGTATTCCAAATAAGGAGACGAAGTGGATGAGACAATCGCTTGATTGTTCAGCAGTTGTGCTGCGGATTGGGTAAGCAACAGAAAATTTCGTGAGATCGTCTTGAATGGTAAGGATGAATCTGAGTTTAGCAGTGCCAGACTCCGGTAATGGTCCGACAATGTCCAATGCTACACGTTGAAAGGGAGATGTCGATGTAGATGTGATTTGCATAGGAGCTCTATTGGTTTTCCTAAGGGCTTTGTTTTGTTGGCAAGATGTACATTGCCTCACATAGTTCTCAACGTCACTGCGCATGCCTTTCCAAAATATTTTTCTTGGATTCTTTTCAGAATTCTGACAGCACCTAAGTGTCCGACAACAGGTAAATCGTGATTCTCTTGGAGAATTTTGTTAATTTCGCTCAAAGATGGGTACATGATAGTATTGTGGTAGATATTGACAACAATATTGGTATTATGGAATAGGTAGTTTAGTATGTTGTATATCTTGATAAAGGAGTGTTTGTCGAATGGGTTTCTAAAATCGGATATGCCAATTTCAGTTGTTTCGGTGGATTGGGTTAGTAGTTCATTCCTAACTGCTTTGAGAGTGTTAAAGATTTCAGGATATGAACATTCGTCAAAGTGATGGACCTTAGTAAATAGAAGATAGTATGACTTGTTATTTGTTTCGATTTTGTGAAATGAATACAGTTGTTTCTCACCTTGGATCAGTTGATCAGAGTCGTCCAAATTACCAATGATTTCCTGTATATATGGATTGGACTCATCGAGATCAATGGACGTTGGGACAAGAATTGTTTTACAGGCGCTTCTTGTCAGTTTAGCGTTATGCTCTCTCAAGTTTGTATTGAAGTTTTTGTTTTTATCGGTTATTGACTTGAGGAATTGAGGATATTCCTCTTGGTGTAAACCATCTAATGTGGATAATGGATCTAAAGGTCCAGTTGGGGAAGAACCTGGGTTATTCTCTATCTGAGGGGGTGACGGCACATTAAGAGCATCGAAGTCTGGGCTAAGGTTGTCATTGTACGGGCTTAATTCTAGGGAACTAAGATCAACCAGGCCATCATCTGGATCTGAAGTATTGACTGGGTGGACTGGAAACCGGGAAAATGCATCTGCTAAGGAGTTGAGTTTTCCTTTACGATAGACAATTTCATATTCAAACTCTTCGAGAAGTAGACGCCATCGTTGCATTTTGCTGCTTGGGTCTTTGTGATTGAAAAGCCATTTAAGTGGTCTATGATCTGTTACTATCAGGAATTTACGCCCATATATGTATGGTCTGAAGGTTTTGCATGCGAAAATTATTGCCAATAATTCTTTTTCCGTGGTGCTATAGTTAATTTCGTTTTTATTCAGTGTTCTAGAGGCATAGGCAATCGGATTATCTTTTCCAACGGTGCATTGGGAAAGAACGGCGCCAATAGCGTAATTCGATGCATCGGTTGACAGTATGAAAGGCTGAGTGAAGTCGGGAAATTTCAGTATTGGGGCACAAACTAGTTTTTGTTTTAATGAGTCGAATGCGATTTGTTGTTGGTTTTCCCATTTGAATGGAATATCCTTTTTCAGGAGAGAAGTGAGAGATTTAGTGATTTTTGAGAAATCTGCGATGAAGCGACGGTAATAGGAAACATGTCCAAGGAAAGATTTAATGTCTTTGGGACATTTGGGTGTGGGAAACTCCGTAACGGCTTTAATCTTTTCTGGGTTTGGTTTTACTCCCTCTTCTGTTATAAGATGTCCAAGATATGCGACTTCACGTCTTAGAAACTCGCACTTGTCTGGTTGGAGTTTCAGGTTGAAATCACGAAGTCTTTGAAAGATTTCGGAAATGTTGTTGATGTGGGATTGCAGGTCATAGGAATAGATGACAATATCATCTAGATATACAAAACATTTAATGCCTTGAAGGCCTGAGAGGGCAGAGTTCATCAGTCTTTGAAAAGTCGAGGGGGCATTTTTTAAGCCGAAGGGCATGCGGTTGAACTAAAATGACCTTGGGGAATTGAAAAGGCTGTCTTTTGAGAATCTTCAGCTGACATTGGGATCTGATGGAAGCCTGACGCTAGGTCTAGAGTGCTGAAATACTTGCATTTTCCAAGTTGGTCCAGGATTTCGGAGATGTTTGGAATCGGGTAAGAATCACCGATTGTGATATCGTTACTTTCTGTAGTCAATGACTACACGCCATTTACGTTGTCCAGAGGCGTCCAGTTTCTTTGGGACTACCCAGATAGGGGCGGACCAAGGGGATATTGAAGGTTTAATAATGTCTTCGTTCAACATTTTGTTCATTTGGGTTTCTACTTCTTTCTTATGACATTCCTGAAATCTATAGGTTTTTGTGTGGATGGGAATATTAGTAGACGTTTTGATTTCATGACTGATTGCATTAGTGTGTGTCAGTTTGTCTCCAGGGAGATGAAAAATGTCGGAAAAGTCTGAACAGATTTCGCGGAGGGCTTCATCTTCTTCGCTATTAAGATGCGAAGTACGTAGTTGTTCAAGTACTTCTTGTGTTCGGTGTACTGAACTAGGGTATTTATGGTTTTGATTATCTCTAGTATTTACCGAATCGTGTTTCTTAGTCGTGGATTTGGGTGAATGTCTATAGATATTATATAAATGTACAGGGATAATATGCAACACGAGGTTGGAATTCACCGTAACAGGATCTTCTGAAGTATTTATAACTGTGATATTTACTCTTGAGTTTTCTTTAACTTTGACCAAACAGTTTGCAATGAGTAAGTATTCGGAAGGGTGTTGGTCAAGTATCAGACCCTCTTTTAGCGCAGGGTCAGAAACGGGACATTCAATCACAGTTTCAGTGCGAGGGGGTATTGTATAAATGGGTTCGTTAATTTCATTTTCAAGACGATGGTTTTGAAATTTAGGGGTATTGCTAATATAGTCGATATTACACTCGTGGTATTCGAAGAGGTCGTTCCCCATAATACCGTCGTAGGGAAAGAATACATCGTCTACAACGTGAAATGTGTGTGAAATGACAGAGTTAATGTCAGGGAACATTTCTAATTGAAAATGACCTAATGTTGTCGATGATTCGACATTATCAATGCCTTTGAATTTGATGACTTCCTTCGTTAAGTCTGGCATTAATTCTATAGAACCTTTCTTGATAAGACTAAAGGATGCACCAGTGTCAATCAAAAACAACAGTCTTCGTTTGGACAGTTTTGTCTGCTACGAGACATGAGGTAAGTATCTCTTCGAAGTGTTAGAAGAAACCTCAAAGACGTTTAAATCAGTTGTCTTGATGTGTAATGCAGAGTTTGACTTAGTATTGAACTCAGTGTTGGACTCAGTGTGGGACTCAGTGTGTGACACAGTGTTGGACTCAGTGTTGAACGCAGTGTTGGACTCAGTGAGGGACTTAGTATGTGACGCAGTGTCGGACTCAGTGTTGGACGCAGTGTTGGACTCAGTGTTGGACGCAGTGTTGGACTCAGTGAGGGACTTAGTATGTGACGCAGTGTTGGACTCAATGCGGGACTCAGTGTGTGACGCAGTGTGTGACGCAGTGTGTGACGCAGTGTTGGACTCAGTGTTAGACGCAGTCTTCTTTGATAGTGCACGCGGCTTCGGCACGCCCTTCTAACTTACTTAGTATGTATTTAAACAGCACACCTTGCTGTGTTGTAGATGCTAATTTTATAGCATTACTACAATTATTCAGGAATGCATTAAGTTTTTCCCTAGTGCCATCGAATCTCGGCACAAATTTGATTAATATGTTTAAGTCAATTGACGACATTGTAAATAGAGCAGTTGTGCTCCCACTTGGATTATCTATAGGAAGTGTCGCGACCGGCTTATCTTCAGTCATAACAAAGAATAATGTTCATAAAATAATACACAGCTTAATAATGCACGAACAATAACATCGACCAACACGGTGGGCGACTAAAGTTATACAACTCAGCGTAATATAATAATCACTGTACTTGCAACGGGATATGATTGTCACGTTCACAAAAGTTATAAGTCAACACTTACATATATGCAATCGCACTACTTGTTACCATGATGCTTCTCGGAAATTGCAACGCGATGAACTCGTAGATACAGCTCGCCCACGGCGAGTTTGCAGTACGGGTAAACCTTTGCAAGTTGCAAGGTTTACAACGACGTGGAGATAAACCTTCCCAAGGTTTAACGCAGTGGAGTAACGGAGTCAGGGTGACGGGTTTAAGGGTTAACTACCCCAAACTCGGCACAACGAAGAGACGGAGTCGGGCCGATGATGAGCTCAAGGGTTCACTACCCTAAGCTCGACGCAGTGATGAAACGGAGACACAAAATTATGATGAGCTTAAGGGTTTGCTACCCTTAGCTTGACGCAGTGAAGGGACGGAGACACAAAACACAGAGTTAGATTAAAAACAGAGTTGAGCTACGGGTCACACTGTACTTTGCACAGTCACAAAGATCACTTTTTTTTTAAACAGAGAAAACAGTGTTTATAAACGGAGACGTTACACCAGAGATAATTTCTTAAAATCCAACCGCTGCCACCAAATGTTATGACGCGCTGCGTCAGAAGGTTTTTAAAAAAAATATTAAAACTTTTTTGACGATAATTAGTTTTTATTAGAATTAATATATCGTGAATTTAACACAAATTCCGTAATAATTAAATTTAGAAATCCTTTATGAAGGGAAAGGTCTTAACCCTCAGAGTGACCAACGTAGACTGCCTGCCATTAGCAACGAGTAAAAGAGTCTAGAATAGAATTTGATGACGGATAGAAATTAAGGTATTGTCAGCCAGAAGGGTAGCTAAGACGGGGTATAACAGTACGCTCAACTAATAGGACATTAAATTCATCAATACCCCAGGGAAGTGTCCTGGGGTGTCTATTGTTCCTTATATACATAAATGATCTCCCTAAAGTAACGATTGATCACTGTGTGCTGTTTGCGGATGACGTATCATTACTGGTCTAATCAGAAGATAGCTCCCAACTGAACGCAAAGCTTATTTCTACATTAGATCTCATTACTATTTGGTTGACAAACCACGACCTTGAAATCAATTATAATAAAACTAAAGTAATGATATTCCAACCCCGACAAAAAAAGCAACTAGATTTCGTCATCACCTATAAAGGTACTGAAATAGAAATAGACCGGTTCACTTTACTTGGAATTGATATAGATTCACACGTCAATTGGAAACAACACACTCAAAAAATTTGTAACAAGATATCTCAGTTCTCTTACGCACTTAAAGAAGTTAAAAAATCCACTGACCTGAAAACTGCTCTTACGGTATACTATGCATACACTTTCGATTGGCTCAGCTACGGCATAATTTTACGGGGAAACAGCACAGGAGCCCCAGCAATACTCATCTTACAAAAAAAACTAATACGGATCCTAGTAAATATCAAACAAACGGACAGTTGTAAACCTTTCTTTCAAAAACTTAATATTCTGACTTTACCATGCTTATACATATAAGAAATGTGCAAATTTGTCCGTAATAATGAGAATCTTTACCATAAACGTGGAGAAATTCCCGTAAACTACTCATTAAGACATAAAGACAGACTCATCCAACCGTGCACTTCTACTCTAAAGATGCACTCATCTAGTCCTTATGTCATGAGTATCAAAATATATAATAAATTACCCACCTTACTTAAAGATGAAACCAATAACGTAAAGTTCCTAAAAACATTAAAAACTATATTAATAAATAAAACATATTACAGTATAAATGAATATTTTATAGACACATTTAAGAAAAAAAATAACTAAAAATTACATTAAAACACAGATATATACATATATATATATATATATATATATATATATATATATATATATATATATATATATATATATATATATAGGTACAATTTATGGACCCTGCACTGCACTGTTATTATATAACACTAACTTATAAATATATGCATGTACACCACAATTACACAAACACACACACACACACACACACATACACGTGCATATAAACATACCTCAATAATTAATATTTTATATTAGTGATTAGTATTATGCCCCTCTACTGTTGCAGTGCAGGGTCCATAAATTGTACCTTAATTTAAGAACAAGTGTTTATGTATTTTATAAAATGATAATCTTGCAATGCCCTTGCAGGGCGCATGTTTGGGGACTAAACCTTATTTTGTCATGTTTGTACCACATGTGAGCAATTAATAAATGAATAAATGTTGATTTCTCCACTATGAAAGGCAGATCGTTAATATATAGCAGGAATAAGAAAGGGCCTAATATGGAACCTTGTGGATCGCCACTTTTAACACCCGATCCATCAGATTTAACGCCGTTAACTTCTGCCTTTTGAATTCTATTGCTTAGGTATGATCTTAGCAGATTCAACGCTTTATTTCTAACTCCGTAATGATTTAATTTAATTAATAGCGCATTATGATCAACACAATCAAACGCCTTCGACAGGTCGCAAAAAAACTCCGATAGCATCCTGTGCGGCCTCCCATGCAGAATAAATATGAGATATAAGGGTAATACCGGCATCTGTAGTCGATTTACCCTTAGTGAAACCGTATTGTTTGGCGTGGAGTTGTTTTGTACGGTTGAAGTGTGAGAGCATTTGATTGAGTATAATCTTTTCAAATATTTTACTTAGTGTTGGAGATATTGGTCTGAAATTTGAAGGATCGCCCTTATCTCCCGACTTGAACTGAGGTATCAGTTCACTGTGTTTCATGAGGTCTGGGAAAGCCCCATCGTCAACACATTTATTGAATATATAAGCTAAGTGTCGGGCTATAACTAGAAGGCCATTTTCTGCCATTCTTCTCGCAATTTGTCAACCTGTGCCTTCGTGGCGTAGTTCTCCTTAACAAATTGAATTTGCTCCTTCAGTTTAAGTAAGTCCTTTAATAGATGAGTCAGGTTGACATGATCAAAGGTCACGAGTGGTAGTTTTTGCAGGTCGGTGGCTACAAACAGTGGCATGGCATCTGGCTGCTTGCCCTTAAATAGTGAGATCATGTCCTGGAGGTCACGGTGTTGTTTATTACCTCCCTTACGATGAATCCTCTTTTTGCCAGTTGGTAAGCATTCAAACAGCAACGACTTCGAGGACACAATCTCCTCCGCCGAGAACGTTGTAGTGCAGATTTGGATGAGGCTGGCCTTATCCATGACGACCAGCTTGTTCTGCATGAACGCTAGCAGCTCGTCGATCAAGATATTACAACTCGCGCATTTCACTTTATTTGACGGTGGCATGATACGCGATCGATCACACAACGCGAAGTCGCCCGCACACCGTCAATATTTCATAACGGCAACAGAAATACATCATTTGTGAAATTTTCAACGGTCTAACTATTACGGTTCATGAGATACAGCCTGGTGACAGCGGATAGACAGACAGACAGACAGCAGAGTCTTAGTAATAGGATTGCGTTTTTACCCTTTGGGTACGGAAACCTAAAAATGTACTATGCTATGATATCAATGAATACTTTAATGACAAAGAACTGTTACTCAACAAATCCGCGTCGAAGTAAATGGGCTGGATTGGGTTTTCTTGCCGTTTCTTTCTCGTCTTAGCCCATGGACTGTGAAGCGGTGTAGCATCGCAATATTAGCATAACTAGAGCCGTAAAATAAAACTATAATAAAATACTTATACAGATATACACAGTCAGGTCATAAGTTCTGTCACACAATAAAAACTTTTGAATTTAGAACGCTGGCCACAAAAAAGCTGATTGAATTCGAATTTCGAATTTTTCATGAAAATAAAAATGTGTACTTTTTAGAATTTTCCTCATTTTCAAATATGGAGTGGACACTTAAAGAAGACCGTGTCGCAGTTATTGCGTTGCATCGTTGCGGTTACGCGCCAATTCAGATTTTCGACTTACTGAAAAATTTGAATATAACCAAAAGATTCGTTTATCGTACCATAAAACGATACAATGAAGACTCTAGTGTAGATGACAGATCAAGAAGTGGTCGCCCTCGCTCTGTTAGGACTCCAGCAGTGATAAAAGCTGTGAAGGCGCGAATTCAAAAAAATCCCATACGTAAGCAGAAACTGTTGGCCCTTCAGATGGGGTTAAGCAGGACCACGGTGAAAATGGTGTTAAATGAAGACTTAGGGCTTAGGGCATATCGAAGAAAAACAGGACATCGTTTGGACGCTCGTTTAATGGACCTGAGACTGAAGAGATGCCGCGCTTTGTTGAAGCGGTACGCGGGAAAAAAACACCGGGAAATTCTTTTTTCGGATGAAAAAATTTTCACCGTGGAAGAGAGTTACAACAAACAAAATGATAAGGTGTACGCACACAGCAGTGAAGAAGCGAGCAACCGTATTCCGCGTGTCCAACGAGGTCATTTTCCATCCTCGCTCATGGTTTGGTTGGGAGTCTCTTATTGGGGCTTAACTGAGGTACATTTTTGTGAGAAAGGCGTAAAAACGAATGCAGTTGTGTATCAAAATACAGTCCTCAAGAACCTTGTGGAACCTGTTTCTCATACCATGTTTAATAACAGGCACTGGGTATTCCAACAAGATTCTGCGCCAGCTCATAGAGCGAAAAGCACACAAGACTGGCTGGAGGCGCGTGAAATCGACTTCATCCGGCACGAAGACTGGCCCTCCTCCAGTCCAGATTTGAGTCCGTTAGATTACAAGATATAGCAACACTTGGAGGAAAAGGCCTGCTCAAAGCCTCATCCTGATTTGGAGTCACTCAAGGCATCCTTGATTAAGGCAGCCGCCGATATTGACATGGACCTCGTTCGTGCTGCGATAGACGACTGGCCGCGCAGAATAAAGGCCTGTATTCAAAATCGCGGGGGTCATTTTGAATAAACTTTATTACCATAAGAATCTATGTTTTATTAAGTTCATTTTGCTATATAAATGTTTACATAAATAATAAACATGTCTAAATTATTTCATATTGCACATGTGACAGAACTTATGACCTGACTATGTAAGTTGTAAATATGTTAACTACTCTAAATATGTTTAGATTAAATTTATATTTAAGATGCTAAGGTTAATATTATTGTATAGCATCTTAAATCTACTATTGGGTACCTACCATCATTTGAAACTCTGTAAATAATATCAAACCTAGTTACAAACTGATGAACAAATAAACATTTTTGTTTTTTTATTTGTATGTATGGTCCGGGACCATACATACAAATAAAAAACAAATACAAATAACAAATCAAATCCCGGCTGTAGACGAAGAAAAAAAATCCCCAGGTCTTGGATTGTTGACGTCACTGTTTCTGGTTTCCACGACACAGGGTATCCTAGTGTGGGGCCAGAAGCAATGCACTGTCTGCAAAAAGCACCGCCTGTATGTTAATGTTTTACAAATGCTAAGACCATGCATCGGCCTTTGAGTAATTACTCAAAGGCATCGGCTACTTTTCTTTTATCCTTGTGATCATTACTGCCCGGGTCCCAAATGCATGGCTCAGCCTAGTAACATTCCAGCAAGTTTAGGGCATCCTGAGTTGACCAGTCAGCCATGCTTACGTTACGCCGCACGTCTCTCCGCCACCACTACAAAAACAAGACTGAACGTGACTGAGTATAGGCACAAGCGTGTGGACACGTCGCAAGCGCAAGAGCTTGCGGCAAATCCCTTTGACTTGTGACCAAAAAACCGACACTCGGTCGGATCGGCTACAACCTCTCGCAAGCCAAGCCAAACGACCTATCCACACGCTTGCCGAGCATGTGAATGCACCAGGAGAACTTGCATACTTACCCGATTTTACGAATCAGCTCACAGTCAAAAGGTATGAAAGTGGCGGACAGCGGGGGAGCGGATGGCGTGGGAGCAGATGGCCTCCGCTGCTATGAGAATTACAAAATATATAGGATTATATGGCCATGCTTTTATAATCGTTTTACGTTATCGTGAGATTTCCACAGATTTGTTGTCTATGGAAATTCCCATTATTTGTCTATGGTTACGTAGATTCCTGTCATATCTTTCCATTATGTATCGTCCACGATAAAAATGAGAGTGTGTGCATCCTGCCTAGAATGATTGCGTATGTGTGAAAATATAGTGAGTGAGTGAGCCCCGCTTCCGTACCCCATTTTACTTCTATTATTTTAGATTGGTTCCTTCATTTATGCTGCTTTACGCGTATTTTTTGTTTTTGAGTAGAAATATTTTTGTTATTCTAGATATGAATCTTTCATTTTAACCGAGTTTCGACCCTTCTTATCTATACTTTATCCTAAACAGCTCCGTGGTCTAATGGGTTTCACGCTTGCTTCTCACACAAATGAACAAAAATGCGACCATATGTTTCTTAGGGAAAGTTGTTCATAATGATGGGCACCATCATTCCCCAAAGTATTGATCGCTATTTTACAGTCACCTCATATACCTTCTGTGGCAAGAATTTGATAATAAGAAATATATTGTTAGATTAAGAAATGTATCAGCATTCTAATGGTGTTATTCTTTTTCCGATAAAAAGTTTACTTTTTGAGATTTAGGCTTTCAAAGTTTTATAAATTTTAACATATTTGACGTGTTTGAGGAGTGCATCAATAACATATCCAACCGATTTTTGTTTGATTCGATTCAATAAACTATGTCAAAATCAAATCGGTTGGTTCGGTTAGTTAGGGGGGGTTCCATTTGATAATATACACAGAATCTACTCTGTGTACTACGTACTCTATCATTTGACTGATTTTAAAAATCTGAATCAGGGCACCCCACTCACTAGGCAAGCTTGAACGCTAGAGCGTTTTCACGCTCTAGCGTTTTTTATGAGCCGGACCTAAGGCGATTCTAAACTTGCAGGAAGAAAAGGATCCATTTCTAGACTTGATAGATGCAATAAAGTATGCATGTAACAAAAAAATTGTGGTTTAATTAATTATTTAGGCAACATAACCAAATACAAAAAAAAAACATAAAAAACGTGCTGCATAAAAAAACTCATTTCTTATCTGAATATTGAACATTATAACCATAATGTGAAATTTCTACATATTATGACATTCCAATTTTGAACGCCGATGCCCGCCTGCGTGCCGCCCCTACTTTGTCTGTGAAGTTGGTACTACAGAACAAGGGCGTACCCAGGATTTCAGCTAGGGGGGGGGCAGCTCATACCTGTTTCGAGAAGATGGTCGGTCAGGTATATTGAAACAAAAAACGTTGACGTTTATTTTATCTTCTGGGGGGGGGGGGGCAGCAGCCCCCCCCTGCCCCTACCTGGGTGCCCATGACTACAGAACAAGCTAAACAACTCAATACCAGTCAAACATGCGAACCTGAACACATCAAAGAGAGCTTATGATATGTGTTCGCATGTTACATACACTAGTTTATCTACATAAACTAGTTTATGTAACATGCGGTTCTTGAACACATCAAAGAGAGCTTATGATATGTGTGTAGATAAACTAGTGTATGTAACTGTACATAATTAGGCATTAAAACTCTCGAGTGATATTATTATGAAACTCGCCAACCAACTCCCGAGTTTTAATGCCCTCCATTATGTATCAGTTGTTAAGATAGGTGACCTGCTTTGTCCAGTTTTGAATAGAAGCTCTTTGGTTAGGCTTTACGTCAAGCTAGTGTCAGCTGTCGTTTTGAGTTCTAAGTGACTTGTAATTGTCAATAGGAACTTCACAATATTTTAGCGAAAATATTGTGAATATTGTAAACAGCGTGTTTCCAACAAGAACTCTTTTTTTTACTCCTTCGGATCCAAGATCCTCACGCAGACCTCTGAACATCATCTATTAACATGGTAGCAGAGCGTGTGGTATCGGTATCCAAGGAATAATCAGAAAGAATTTTGTACCGAAAGTTCAAAATGGAGAAGGCCATGCTGGATGCAGCCAAGATTCAGGTTGGAGAGCTTCATACAACGAACTGGGCTACGTGGAAATTTAAAGTACTAATCGCTCTGCGAGGATTAAGACTTCTAGATGTGGTTGAGGGTAAGCTGATGTCCCCCGAGAAACCTACAGAATTAGTAGAAAAATTAGATCCTGTGCAACAGAGAAAGTATGAAGAAGATCTTCAAAAATATTTGTCAGCAGATAGCGCAGCCTTATTGCTTATTACTACGAATTTGTCACAAGAGAACTGTGAGAAAGTTCTAAGATATACTACAGCTAGGGAAGTATGGCAAGAGTTACACCGCCTGTACGATGGTATATCCGAAAGTAAAACCTACGACCTATGTATGAAGTTCTTCAGCTACAGCATGCAATCCGGAGGTGAAGTGTCAACTCACGTCTCCAAATTGAAAAACATCTGGACAGAACTTACCAGGGAGCTTAAGAAAGAACACCTGAAGGAAAATTTGCCAGACCTGTTCCTAATTTGCAAGATCCTTGATATTTTACCGGAAGAATATTTTTCTTTCAAATCGAGCAGGATGATGATGTCAAAGGAAGACAGAACTGTAGAGAATCTAACAACTCAACTGTGTAATCATGAACGAGCTTTATCACTATCATGCAAGAATAAAGAGAAGATAGAAGCCCTAGTCATGAGAGGCAGTAGAGTAACAAAGACAAATCAAAAGAGCAAAGCAAAGGTGATTGCGAGCACGGACAAATGTCATTATTGTGGCGTAATCGGACACAGAGTAAAAGGTTGCTCTAAATGGATAACCGACGGACGACCACCAAAATCAAAGCCTACATCGAAGTCAAGAGAAGACCCTAGTACAAGTGTGAATAACGTGGAACTGATGATAGTGAATCCAAATGCTACTGCAGATAGAGACCATTGGTTTGTTGATAATGGGGCTACAAGTCACGTCACAAACAGAAAGGATCTATACCAGACGTTTGAGGAATTCAACACTTTACACACAGTAACAACAGCAAATGGAGATACGATCAATGCAGTTGGGAAAGGAACTGTAATCGTAGAGGCTGATGTAAAGGGACGGAAGGTAAAGAACTCATTGTACGATGTATGGTACGTGCCTTCGATACAGAAGAACCTATTTTCAGTACTGTCAGCGCAAGACAAGTTAGACAACAGCCTTTTCATGTCAACCACTACAGAGTGTAAGCTGTGGCAACATGGGAAAGTGTTAATCATTGGCGAAAGACAAAAAGAGGGAGGTCTTTTCAAACTGAATGTGAAAAGCATTAGACCTAAGTCACCAATAGAGATAAACTACATTTCAAAAGAGGACCAGCTGCAACTTTATCACGAGAGGTTGGCTCATCAGAGTAAAGCACATGTGAAGAAGGTAATGGAGAGAGAACTTGGAATCAAGTTAAAGCTAGACAGAGAAATATGTGAGGGTTGTATGTACGGGAAAGTACACAAGTTGAAATTTGGAACGAGAGAAAGAGTTAAGGAACCAGGAGAGTTAATACATGGTGATGTATGCGGGCCGTTCATAAACTCTTTATCCAAAAACAAGTATTTCGTACTCTTCAAGGACGATTTTAGCAAATTCCGCTATGTCTATTTTCTGAGAGCGAAGTCAGAAGTACATAACAAGCTTGAACTGATGTTAGCTGAGGTACAAACCACAGGACACAAAGTAAGAGAGCTATTAAGTGACAATGGAGGAGAATTTGATAATGAAAACGTAAGAAGAATACTGCAGAAGTACGGCATAAAGCAAAGGTTGACTATGCCACATACTCCGAACCAGAATGGATGTGTTGAAAGAGAGAACAGGACCGTTGTGGAAGCAATGAGAACTAAGATGCATACAAATGACTTACCACAGAGTCTTTGGGCTGAGCTGGTGGACACCGCAGTCTACATATTGAATAGGACAGGTCCAACCACGCTAGATAAGTCACCGTACGAGATCTGGTACAGCAAGAAACCCAGGATTAAGCATCTGAGAATTATAGGAAGTACAGTCTGCAACAGAGACATATGACCCCCCATAAAAGTGCTACAAAAGCGCCCTCTCTCGTGGTTAAATCCTTCATGACCTTCATTACCATCAATGCCATCTATTCCTTCAATTTGAAATAGAAATACAAAATCTGCGGCTGCACACTTTCCAGAAACAAGTTTAGGTGCCAAGAATCGTGGTAGGTGGCGCTTCTCAGCAGTTTGAATGGAATTACGTTTTAAAAGTTGGGGGGTCAGATGTCTCTGTTGCAGACTGTACATGTTATGCACATATCCCAAAGATCACTAGAAAGAAACTCGATAAAAAGTCAGTCAAAGGGGTACTGGTTGGATATGATAATGACGAAGGTTATAGAGTTTGGGTTAGAGAGAAGAGCAAGATAATTCGCTCTAGGGATGTTATTTTTGAAGAAAAGACCGTGAAGTGTTGCGTAGACATGAAGGACGTTGCTTTAAAAGAAGAAACAGAACAACCCACAAAACCAAACAACAAGATAATCATTCCAGGACCTATAATAGAATTGCTGAATCGAGATAAAGTGATGAAAGTGACAGAAGAAAATGACACTGTCATAGAAACAGAAAACGATATAGTAATAGAAAACGATAAAGAATTAGAAGAAAGTGACCCAGAAGACAGTGAAGACGAAATGTACAAAGATTGTTCTTCTGAGAATCACACAGAACAAGAAGTACAGACAGAATCTAATCAAGAGATAGAGTCGAATGTACAAGAGCAAGAAATAGAGATAGAATCTCGTCGAGAGATAGAGTCGAATATAGAACAAGGAGGAATGAGACTAAGAGATCGTTCAACATTCAGAAAACCTGCAAGATTCGACGACTTCGTGATGTCAATGGTTGCAGAGTTGAATGATGAGATAGTAGAACCTCAAACATTCAAAGAAGCTATGGAATCCAAAGAGAAAAAGAAATGGATTATAGCTATGAAAGAAGAAATGAAATCATTGAATGAAAATGAGACTTGGAAAATGGTACCTTTACCGAAAGGAAGAAAGGCTATTTCATGCAAATGGATTTATAAAATTAAGAGAAATCCAGACGGAAGTGTAGAGCGTTATAAAGCACGACTGGTCATTAAAGGGTATTCACAGAAAAAAGGTGTGGATTACTACGAGACTTTCAGCCCTGTTGCTAAAATGAGCACGATCAGAACTATCCTGAGTATCGCAGCTAGAGACAACATGCACTTGTCACAGTTCGACGTATCCACCGCATTCCTCTATGGAAGCATAGATGAGGAAATTTTTATGAAACCACCAGAAGGGTATAACGACAATACGGGCCTAGTATGCAAATTAACGAGGAGCCTTTACGGACTCAAACAAGCACCGAGATGCTGGAATAACTGCATTCAAGGATTTTTACAGAATGTTGGTTTTAAACAGAGTGAAGCAGATCCATGCCTCTTCGTAAGGAGGAGAGAAGAGAAGATGATAATATTGGCTCTTTACGTAGATGATGGACTGATAGCTTGCAGTGATGAAGAAGAAGCACAGAGGTTTCTGACAGAACTGAAAGAAAGATTCAAAATTAAATCCAAATCTGCTAACTATTATCTTGGTTTAGAAATATCAAGAGAAGATGATGGAACAGTGAAAATAAATCAGACCGCTTATACCAAAAAGGTGTTAGAGAGGTTCGGCATGAGCGAATGCAAGCCTGTAGGTATACCGATTATCAAAGACGGAAAGCTAGAAAAAGGAGAAGATAAAGATTCTAAGACAGAAAAGTTTCCGTATAGACAAGTGGTTGGCGCTCTGGCTTATCTTATGGTTGGAACTAGACCTGACATTGCTTACGCAGTTGGGGTTGCTTCCAGAAAACTAGATTACCCTTCAAGTGAGGATATTATCAAAGTGAAACGAATTTTGAGATATCTAAGAGGAACTTTAGATTGGGGTTTGATCTACAAAAGAAAGTCTGATGCTAAGCTAAGATGCTACAGCGATTCGGATCACGGTGGAGATTTGGAAACAGGAAGATCTACATCAGGGATGATCTGTACGTACGCTGGAGGGATTATTTCGTGGAAAAGCAATAGACAGGCTTCTGTAGCCATATCGAGCACTGAAGCAGAAGTTGTTGCCGCTAGTGAGACTGCACGAGAGATAATCTGGCTCAGAAGACTTTTTGAGAGTATCGAGCATACGAAATACAAACCTGTTTTGGATGTCGATAACGAGTCTGCTATAAAGTTGGCAAGAAACCCGCCATATGAATACCATAGCAGAACCAAGCACATAAGGATCCGCGAGTTCTTCATCAGAGAAGCTGTGACGGACGGTGAGCTGGACGTGGCGAAAGTTTCGTCAGAATTTCAGTTGGCTGACATGATGACAAAGCCGCTGTACAGACCCAGGCTGACGATGCTTTGCAAGAGAATTGGTATGCTTGGAAGAGAAGACACTATCACTGGCTGAACTTGACAAAGAGAGAAGATGTTAAGATAGGTGACCTGCTTTGTCCAGTTTTGAATAGAAGCTCTTTGGTTAGGCTTTACGTCAAGCTAGTGTCAGCTGTCGTTTTGAGTTCTAAGTGACTTGTAATTGTCAATAGGAACTTCACAATATTTTAGCGAAAAAGTAAACAGCGTGTTTCCAACAAGAACTCTTTTTTTTACTCCTTCGGATCCAAGATCCTCACGCAGACCTCTGAACATCATCTATTAACATCAGTCACATAAACTACTATTATTACTATACACGTATCATAAACCCTCTTTACTGCATCTAAAAACCGCACGTTAAGACCAGCATAATGTAAAACTATTTGGTAAAAACTCATTTCTTATCTGAAAATTTGTAAAGTATGACCATAATGTACAAACAGACGCCCGCCTGCGTGCCGCCCCTAGTTTGTAGAACAAGCTAAACAACTGCAGAGCAATTATCAATGCCACAATGCCGGTCAAACATGCGGTTCCTGAAGACATCAAAGAGAGCTTATGATATGTGTGTAGATAAACTAGTGTATGTTACTGTACATAATTAGGCATTAAAACTCTCGAGTGATACTATTATGAAACGAGCCGAAGGCGAGTAATGTAAAACTATTTGGTAAAAACTCATTTCTTATCTGAAAATTTGTAAATTATGACCATAATGTACAAACAGACGCCCGCCTGCGTGCCGCCCCTAGTTTGTAGAACAAGCTAAACAACTGCAGAGCAATTATCAATGCCACAATGCCGGTCAAACATGCGGTTCCTGAAGACATCAAAGAGAGCTTATGATATGTGTGTAGATAAACTAGTGTATGTTACTGTACATAATTAGGCATTAAAACTCTCGAGTGACTCGCCTTCGGCTCGTTTCATAAACCCACTCTCGAGTATTAATCCCCTCCATTATATAGCAGTCATATAAACTACTATTAAGTGTATATTTTGGACTTTCAAAATGGTGTACTATACTGTTTGTTTGAATAAATAATAGAAACAGAAAAGACATTTCATATTTTAGCTATCCCAAGGAGTCTACTAGGTAAGTAAATGAATACCAGACTAGGTATACCTATTTAAAATGTTAAAGTAGGTAGTACAAACCGCGTTATTTAGTTAGGTAATTGTTATTAGTATTATTGCCGTACAAATATTTATGTTCCATGATGAGTAGTTGAGTTTATAAGTGGGTGACCTCATGTGACGAACTGCATTAGATACCTAAGTATTTCAATGGCATATCGCCCTACGAATAAGATAATAAAATCGCTCGGTCAATAAAAGCTCGTAACAGTTTGTAAATTTTATGTTTTTCTCTTTTGCCAACCCTATGAATATAGGTATGTATTCTGGAGGCTTCTTAGAATCTTTCTCTACTACACAATATTTAAGTATGAAAAGGCCAAAAGTCGTCGAGTCCTTCTTGATTACATATTCAATGCATACTATGTATCTCTATGGATACACCAGACCTCTGCCTGCTGTCAGACAGACAAGCAGGCAAGAACCGTCAAGCCCACGTCACGTTGTAAAATAAACCTAACCAAATATATATTTTTTCCCATTATTTCTCTAGCTATAACATGAAATAAGTAAGAAACTTGGCCACCTGGCTGTTCATCTCAAAACTCTGAAAAATGCCTATCTAGTTGCAATTATACCCTGTTGTCGTGTTACATCCTGCTACACTACTTTATAATGCCCCCCTCGCGTTCACAGTGAGTAATCCCTATAGATATAAATGTGGTAATATCTCAGCTATTTACCCAACTGTTCCGGGTAATGTTTTGATGCTATACACTTCCATGTGGAAGTTTTGAAGAAAGTGCCTTGCCTTTGCCTAGACTTTCTAATAGCTTTGACTTAGAAGCAATAACTATTAACCGCAACTACAGAGTCCATCTTCCGTCTGTCGTTTAGAATCAAAACTGGTCAAGTGCCAGTGTTTATTTTGAACGTTATGGCTTGATAATAAGCCCAAAACCAATGTTTTTTTTTCATTGGATTTGGTCATTTGATCAAATCCACTATAAATATAGTGGATATGATCAGTTTTGATTATAAACCACAATGTGCAGTGCACACTGCACAAACTGCATATGGATTGATTTGTTTCTAAGAAAAGTTTCGTCGGAACACTTTCAAGCAGTTTTTTTTTCAAGATCCGATTGATGGCGTTGAAGACAGACGTAACTTTAATTATCGTTAGTGCATGATGAATGTGGGTAGAGAGTAGAGATGGGTAGATGTCACAAATTGCTCTGAAAGTGTCCCATTTCATAGCCCTGCCACACTATGCTCCTCGCGCTGCTCATCGTTACCCGTCTGGTATACACTTGTCTACTTCGCGACGACCAATGTGGCCAAAAAACCGATAAAATAGGGTGTGTTGGGTAGGACGAGGCGCTGAGCATGGCGATAACGTGGCCACACACACTACGTCTCTGGCTCCTTTCGTCATTACTTTCCGACGCTACTCGACGAGTGCGTGGCGGGATATCGTATTTGCAATCGATCGAACTCGACTGCAAATTATTTTGAACGCTGTTTTATTTACTTTATATACATACATATATTGGTACATCTGAATGCTGCTTTCTCTATCTCGCACTCTACGACAGAAAGAGAGCCCACTACTGTTCTATTTTTAAATTTCTAGAAAATCATTCGGTCAATAATAAAACGTCAGTCTTATATAGAAAAGAAGTGTCAATGTCAAGTAAGTCAGAAAGCAAGCAAGTCGTACATCACATTTCCTTCTAATCTCAAAACTTGTGGTGTGAATTGTATTTATTGAAAACTAAATATGCCTCGCCGCGGACGTTCAGCAAGTCCTCCCCCAGCGCCCCAGCGAAGGTATGTATTGATGAAATATTGGTTCTGATTGATTCTGCGGTTGCGTGATCTAACCGCGTTTGGTTACCTTTCAGGGCTGCCCCTCCACCGAGCCGTGTCCCGGCTCGGGCTCCAGCTCCGCAGACTGCGCCGTCTACGATGATGGCCCAGCCTCAGCAGCCGTCCATGTTCCAGCAGATGGCCGCTACCGCGGGCGGTGTCGCCGTAGGATCCGCTGTGGTGCGTGTTAACTTGTTACGTAAACATTTCCGCCCTTGAAACTCAAATTTTATCTACGTCGTGCAAAAAACTGATGTAAAGATCTCGCCACGTGAGGCAATAGTCTGGAAGATTCCTTATTTTATTGGCAAGGATCCAAATGAAGATGGCCTGACTGTGACATCACAATGACGAACAACTTATCTTCATTTGAATGTAAACATGACACAATGTTTTACCTTCTTGCAATATTGCATAAGGTACAAAATCCCGATGCCTCGCACTTAGGGCAATAATGGACTGGTTAATTAACCTTCCTGCATGTGTAAGCACTCCCTCCATACAAACAATGATGATGATGATGGTGATTAAAAGGTGGGACGCCCGCTGAACCACAGGTGGGTTATTTGTCCTCTATCGTGACTATTTCACCCAATTTCCAGTGTTTGGGCACTGGTTACTGTTGGATCAACAGATGTCCCTTCCCAAATCTTCTTGTTTGTTTAATTAATTCTAGAATGTTGCTAAACTTTAAGTTTGACAAATCTAGTGTTCGCCATACTATGTTTGAATACACTACGCATTCTCCCAAGAAGTGCTGGCTACTCACAAACGATGATAGATCATATGATAGTTTCATATGATCTACAAACGATGATAGATCATATGAAATTCCGCTGACTCGCACTAGCACACCTCCCAACGACCGCTCTGGTAGCGAGCCGCTGTCTGGAATTATAGATCCTGTGCAAACCCCATACTATTTTATGTTACTGGTAATACTGACTGCAAATAGAGGAATAATCTACCTTCTCTATGTTGTTATCACACTTGATTGTTTGAGAAACCAATTTCATAGAAAAAGCTCTCTCTCGGGCAGGGAACCTACAATGGATTTTTCATAGGGTTCTAAGGTTGAAATTCATGATGCAGGGGCGGAAAATGTTCAGCAAAGTCAGTAAGAGTCATTATTTTTGGCTATGGTCAGTTAAAGTCAGTTTTTCCAAAAAATGGTCAGTAATGTCAGTATTTTGAGGATCAGGGGCTATGTTCCCACAAAAGTGGTCTGGTTTCTGTAAGAGTCACTTAAAGAGTTTGTTCTCTTAATCCCTTTTTTGGTTATGTACACTAGATTAAGCAAGTGGGCCCCAGCGATGAATGATTGAGAACAATATGATATCTCATTTCTGAGGGGCTTTTTATTTTAATAAATTAAAAGCTAACTGTGAACCCGACTATAGAACAACATTCTATAGTCGGTCACAAAATAACCTAACTTATGTACAAATATTAAATTAAATAAAAAAATGCCTCAAAAGAGGTTTCAAATAAAAAAAAAACTAACAGCAACCTAACATTCGTATTTCGATATTATATTGACCGACCAAGGGTCAGTATTCTAGAGACTTTTATTTTATTTATTTATTTAAGGGGTTACAACAGGACAGATTATAGTACAGAAAAAGACAGAAGATAAATACACAATAAATAAAAAGCTAACCAATCCCTTAGGGTATCCCACTTATTAGATAAATGGTGTAAAAGGTGAGCTCCTAGTGAGCAACAAACTCAGAGTACATATTTGATAGAACGAAAA
Source organism: Argyresthia goedartella (assembly GCA_949825045.1). Classification (NCBI taxonomy): domain Eukaryota; kingdom Metazoa; phylum Arthropoda; class Insecta; order Lepidoptera; family Argyresthiidae; genus Argyresthia; species Argyresthia goedartella. The sequence continues at coordinate 22,624,045 of OX463812.1, read as the reverse complement.
AAAAAGAGAAGACAAAAAGAAAACGTAAATAAACAGAGCACATTATGAACAAAATATACAGCAACATACCTACAAAAATAAAGTGGATATAATGGAAATATTGTGTTATACACAGAGTAGAAATAAAATAATTTAATAAAATTAGATTTAAATTTGAATACCTTTTTATACCTGTCGCATTGATCAATATTCAAGCAGTGTTATTGTCGACTTTGGAGAACAACAGCTTACGAATGGTGTGTTTGAGCCGATTAGTAGATGGGTCGAACAAATCAACTTCTGTGAAGTTTTTATCATGGTCTGCACAAAGGCGATGTAGTGGCGCCCTTTTACCAGCATTGGTGCGAGTAGCTTTCACGTGGAAGAGCCGCTTATGCCGGGGAGCTCTCCGAGGAATATGGTACGTTACTTGGGAGACAAGCTCTGGGCAGTTGTAAGCACTAGTGCAGATTCGCTGGAGAACAACAGCGTCAGCGATTGTGCGACGTGCAATGAGAGACATCTGTCTATAGTGTGTAAGCAGGTTACCATATGACTTCTTAGGAGACCTGACACGGAAGTTTAGACAACGAAGAAACTTTTTCTGCACCATTTCAATTTGAGCGACATACTTCTCGTAGAAAGGGTACCAGACAGGGGATGCATATTCAAGATGGGATCGAACAAGACAACCATAAAGCGTGAGGAGGGATTTAGGTTTCCTGAAGCTCTTCGTTACACGTAGCAGGAAACCAAGCATCTGGTATGCTTTTTTGGTGATGTATGCGATATGTGCGTCGAAAGTCAACTTTTCATCAAAATAGACGCCTAGGTCACGTATACATGTCACTCTTTGCAAGGCATGGCCGCCTATATGATATTCACGTATATTACGCTCCAATACCTGTTTTGTAAATCTTATGTATTGACACTTATTATGTGCAAGAAATATGTTATTGTTAATACAGTAAGCGTCAAGTCTATCCAGATCTTGTTGAAGTAACACGGTGTCCATTTCACAGTGGATTTCCCTATAGACCTTCAGGTCATCCGCGTACAGTAAGTATTTGGAGTGTTGAAAACACTGTCCAATATCGTTAATGAAGATAACAAAAAGAAATGGGCCTATAATTGAACCTTGAGGAACTCCAGAGGTTACCAGAACCGCACTCGATAGTTTACCATTGAGTGCAGTAGCTTGGTGCCTATCTTCTAAGTAAGATGCGAACCATCGGAGTAAATCACCTTTAATTCCATTGTAAGCCAGTTTTTTTAAGAGCAGCGAATGGTCGACTTTGTCAAATGCTTTCTTAAAGTCTGTGTAAACCGAGTCTATGGCAATATTGTGATCCATGGATTCAAAGAGATCGTTCGAATAAATGAGTAGGTTGGTAAGTGTGGAGCGCAGTCTGACAAAGCCATGTTGTTTTGGATCCAAGAGTGGCTCTATAAGAGGATAAACTTTATTGTGGACTAGTTTTTCGAAGGTTTTGGCTAGGGTAGATAAAAGAGAAATGGGGCGATAATTGGAAACCTCGTTTTTAGGACCTGACTTATGGATGGGAGTGACGTATGCAAGCTTCCACACTGACGGAACAACGCCTTCTTGCAGAGATTTATTAAATATTATTGTAAGTGCTGGTGAGATATACTCGTACACATTTTTAAGGAATATAGGAGGGATTTTATCTGGTCCCGCTCCCTTGGTGATGTCTAACTGACGAAGGACTGATGCAACCTCTGGCAGAGTCAAAACTAAGCTGGACAAGTGAAGGGGACTATATGCATTGTCAATAAGATTTAGTTCGGCCCAATTCGGCGACACGCCAGAATTTGGCTCAAAAACGGACAAGAAGTATTCAGAGAAGAGTTCAACAATCTCATCAATGTCGTGTGAGGTGGTGTCTCGCGATTTCATAACCGAAGGGTAGCCAGTATTAGTTTTTTTGAGGGCGGTAGTGTATTTCCAAAAGTTTTTGAAACTTGGTCAGTAAATGGTCAGTATTTTAGAGGGTTTTAGTCAGTAAAATCAGTATTTTTGGCCATGGAATCAGTTTCCACCCCTGGTGATGCATTTTGCTCCCATGACAGCTCTGCTTTTTATCGGCGTATTGATTGGCCTCTGTAGGGCACTGGAGGGAGTTAACAGGATTGCTGAAAAACATAAAAATTATGATTTACTCCAAAAATCTGCAGTAAAACAAAATAAAATGTGCTGTCTGTCCTGGCTACCCCATTTCCAGGGCAGAATCTTGGGGTAAGATGGGAGTAGATCTGAATTATCTCATTGTCTCCCAGACTCATAAGACATGACCAATCATCTAAAATATATCTAAAGTAATATTATACTTAAAATATTTTGTTACAGGGTCATGTTGCCGGTAGCGCCTTAACTGGCATGTTCAGTGGTGGCAGCAAAGACGAGCCTGCAGCACAGCAGCAGGCCGCGGCCCAGCAGCCAGCCTATGACCAGCCTCAACAAGCCACTGGCCCCTGTGCCTGGGAGATCAAGCAGTTCCTCGAGTGCGCCCAGCAGCAACACGACATCTCGCTCTGCGAAGGATTCAATGAGGCTCTTCGACAGTGCAAAATCAACAACCGCATCTAAACCGCTACAGTTAAATAGTTTCAAATTTGAGAAGGTGCAATTAAAAAAAGCAATCATGATGCAGTGTCACTCTCAGACATCTCTACGGAATTTATGCAAGAAATATTTTCTGCCAATGCTGGTTTTCAAGAAGGTTTTTAGTCTACAAATATTCTGCTGTAATTCTGTGCACCTTCCGAGTAGTTTTTATTATTAATGCTGCTGGTCAGAAATCAAGACATTCTTTAACATTTTATTTTTAGAAATATTTAGCAAAAAAAATGTTATAGGTGATTGTAACTAATATGTTATGAAAGTAGATTTGTTGTTACAGTAAAATGTTAAATACAACGACAACATTTAAAAAAAAATAGTAAATCAATGACTACTTGACATATTTATTCGAAATTTAGTGTATCATAGAAAATATATATATATATAAACCAACCAAATAATTGTTTAATTTCAGATATACTCTTGATATTCCTTTGTTATTTCAGTCATGCACCAAATTAGTCTAAGGACACTATCGTTGAGAGTAGAATATTTTTTGTGCACCCATTTTGAATGAGGTATGTAATTTCCCTATGGTACATAATATATCTAAATAACCAAGCCCATAACTGCTCCGGCCTCTTTATTTCGTCGTTCTGTCCCGTCTCCGGAGTCCTGTGCCCCCCGAAACAACTGTCTGCCTACCAATATAATTTAACCTAAGCTCCTACTTCAGTAAAGCGAAGCGGAGCAAAGGCATCCGACATCGCGTGTGGCTAACGCGTCTGGTGTTTACGAATATGCTTGCGGGTCGGGATTCGCACACCAGGAACCCTTCATGGGCGAGTCCGACCCCCACGCACATGCGCAGTGGGTTCCGCTTGTTCTTAGTACCGCAGCAGTCAGGTTTTTAGTTTTTTTACCTATTATGTCATTTATTTCCTGCTTTTTAGCACAATGGTAGGTCCCTTTGTTTTCCAGATCCAGAACCCGCTCCAAAGACGCGCGTGCATCTGCGCGCGCGTCCCCGCCCATCATCATCCAGCCCTCGCAGCGCCGCTCCGTGTTCAGGGACGCCGCCGCCGTGGCTGGCGGTGTCACCGTGGGAACCACTATGGTACGGACGGAAGTTAGACACTTCGCAATGCGCCGTAATGACGTGATCATTCGAGGTGTCTGTTAAGTCGTCTGTAGCATAGGCGAATAGTAGATTCACTGGTCAGTGTTGATAAGGGGGCGGAACAAGTCCTCTTTTCCTTCTGGACTTGCTTATTTCGAGCATCATGGACAGCATTATCCAGTCCATCAAGGTCATAAAAAAGCAATATAGGTAGGTATATGTGCTGCATATAAGTGTTTATGTTTTTATCCATTCGACCGACCGCCTATTGGGTAGGCCGGAGGTCTACACCCCTATTTCCTAAACGTTAATGGAGTAAGTAAGTACTTATAGTGAGCAGCGCGCTCCCTAATAGGGACCACCCCCATCTCAAACTATCGTATGGGCTGATCGATTTTACGGCTAATATCACAGGGCCACGTCGCCGGCGAAGCAATAACAAGCCTGTTCGGCGGCCGGCATCGCCAAGAAGTAGTGCAAACACTACCCCGCGACTACCAGATAGGCAGCGAGCCGACTGGGCCGTGCGCTTATGAAATCTCGCAGTTTTTATCGTGCGCGCAAACTCATAACGAGTTGCAGGAGTGCGCACAGTTCAACGCTGCGTTGGCGGAGTGCAAGAAGCGGAACAGTTGAGTAGCGGTCTGAAGTTTTAGCGCGACGATTCGAGTTAATTGTAGCATGTTAGCAGTTCATAGACCCAGAGCCTTCATCAACTGAGTTAAGCATGTTAGCAGTTCATAGACCCAGAGCCTTCATCGACTGAATTAAGCATGTTAGCAGTTCATAGACCCAGAGCCTTCATAGACTTAATTATAGCATTTAGCAGTTCATAGACCCATAGAGCTTTCATCGACTGAATTGTAGCATGTTAGTATTTCATAGACCCTTCATCGACTGAATTGTAGCATGTTAGCAGTTCATAGCCTTCATCGACTAAATACGGTATTTTACAAGGTAATCCAATAAATCAAGAAACGTGGCTCAATATGAACCTATTTCAATAAAAACGATTGACAATATCAGAATTGTATGTTTCCAGCAGTTGTATTTTATAAACTCAATTTTCTGTAAAAAGACAGCATTTGACTATGACGTCAAATGCTAGTATTTCATAGAAATCGTGAACAAAATTTTTGACAGTTCCTAAAAAGTATCTATTTTGACTAGCAGTCAGATACCGTATTGTAGCATGTTAGCAGTTCATAGACCCAGAGTCTTCATCGACTGAATTATGCATGTTAGCAGTTCATAGACCCAGAGCCTTCATCGACAGAATTGTAGCATGTTAGCAGTTCATAAACCCAGAGCCTACGTTGACTGAATTGTAGCATGTTAGCAGTTCATAGATTCAGAGCCTTCATCAACTGGATTGTAGCATGTTAGCAGTTCATAGACCCAGAGCCTTCATCGACTGAATTGTAGCATGTTAGCTGTTCATAGACCCAGAGCCTTCATCGACTGAATTGTAGCATGTTAGTATTTCATAGACTGAATTGTAGCATGTTAGCAGTTCATAGCCTTCATCGCCTGATTACGGTATTTTACAAGGTAGTCCAATAAATCTAGAAACGTGTCTCAAGATGAACCTATTTCAATAAAAACGTTTGACAATATCAGAATTGTATGTTTCCAGCAGTTGTATTTTATAAACTCAATTTTCTGTAAAAAGACAGCATTTGACTATGACGTCAAATGCTAGTATTTCATAGAAATCGTGAACAAAATTTTTGACAGTTCCTAAAAAGTATCTATTTTGACTAGCAGTCAGATACCGTATTGTAGCATGTTAGCAGTTCATAGACCCAGAGTCTTCATCGACTGAATTATGCATGTTAGCAGTTCATAGACCCAGAGCCTTCATCGACAGAATTGTAGCATGTTAGCAGTTCATAGACCCAGAGCCTACGTTGACTGAATTGTAGCATGTTAGCAGTTCATAGACTCAGAGCCTTCATCGACTGGATTGTAGCATGTTAGCAGTTCATAGACCCAGAGCCTTCATCGACTGAATTGTAGCATGTTAGCTATTCATAGACCCAGAGCCTTCATCAACTGAGTTAAGCATGTTAGCAGTTCATAGACCCAGAGCCTTCATCGACTGAATTAAGCATGTTAGCAGTTCATAGACCCAGAGCCTTCAAAGACTGAATTATAGCATTTAGCAGTTCATAGACCCATAGAGCTTTCATCGACTGAATTGTAGCATGTTAGTATTTCATAGACCCTTCATCGACTGAATTGTAGCATGTTAGCAGTTCCATAGCCTTCATCGACTAAATACGGTATTTTACAAGGTAATCCAATAAATCAAGAAACGTGGCTCAATATGAACCTATTTCAATAAAAACGATTGACAATATCAGAATTGTATGTTTCCAGCAGTTGTATTTTATAAACTCAATTTTCTGTAAAAAGACAGCATTTGACTATGACGTCAAATGCTAGTATTTCATAGAAATCGTGAAAAAAATTTTTGACAGTTCCTAAAAAGTATCTATTTTGACTAGCAGTCAGATACCGTATTGTAGCATGTTAGCAGTTCATAGACCCAGAGTCTTCATCGACTGAATTATGCATGTTAGCAGTTCATAGACCCAGAGCCTTCATCGACAGAATTGTAGCATGTTAGCAGTTCATAGACCCAGAGCCTACGTTGACTGAATTGTAGCATGTTAGCAGTTCATAGACTCAGAGCCTTCATCAACTGGATTGTAGCATGTTAGCAGTTCATAGCCTTCATCGCCTGATTACGGTATTTTACAAGGTAGTCCAATAAATCTAGAAACGTGTCTCAAGATGAACCTATTTCAATAAAAACGTTTGACAATATCAGAATTGTATGTTTCCAGCAGTTGTATTTTATAAACTCAATTTTCTGTAAAAAGACAGCATTTGACTATGACGTCAAATGCTAGTATTTCATAGAAATCGTGAACAAAATTTTTGACAGTTCCTAAAAAGTATCTATTTTGACTAGCAGTCAGATACCGTATTGTAGCATGTTAGCAGTTCATAGACCCAGAGTCTTCATCGACTGAATTATGCATGTTAGCAGTTCATAGACCCAGAGCCTTCATCGACAGAATTGTAGCATGTTAGCAGTTCATAGACCCAGAGCCTACGTTGACTGAATTGTAGCATGTTAGCAGTTCATAGACTCAGAGCCTTCATCGACTGGATTGTAGCATGTTAGCAGTTCATAGACCCAGAGCCTTCATCGACTGAATTGTAGCATGTTAGCTGTTCATAGACCCAGAGCCTTCATCGACTGAATTGTAGCATGTTAGTATTTCACAGACTGAATTGTAGCATGTTAGCAGTTCATAGCCTTCATCGCCTGTTTACGGTATTTTACAAGGTAGTCCAATAAATCTAGAAACGTGTCTCAAGATGAACCTATTTCAATAAAAACGTTTGACAATATCAGAATTGTATGTTTCCAGCAGTTGTATTTTATAAACTCAATTTTCTGTAAAAAGACAGCATTTGACTATGACGTCAAATGCTCGTATTTCATAGAACTCGTGAACAAAATTTTTGACAGTTCCTAAAAAGTATCTATTTTGACTAGCAGTCAGAAACCGTATTGTAGCATGTTAGCAGAATAGCCCAGAGCCTTCATCGACTGAATTAAGCATGTTAGCAGTTTATAGACCCAGAGCCTTCATCGACTGAATTGTAGCATGTTAGCAGTTCATAGACCCAGAGCCTACGTTGACTGAATTGTAGCATGTTAGCAGTTCATAGACTCAGAGCCTTCATCGACTGGATTGTAGCATGTTAGCAGTTCATAGACCCAGAGCCTTCATCGACTGAATTGTAGCATGTTAGTTGTTCATAGACCCAGAGCCTTCATCAACTGAATTGAAGCTGTTAACAGTTCATAGACCCAGAGCCTTCATCGACTGAATTGTAGCATGGTGGCAGTTCATAGACTCAGAGCCTTCATCAACTGAATTGTAGCATGTTAGCAGTTCATAGACCTAGAGCCTTCATCAACTGAATTGTAGCATGTTAGCAGTTCATAGACCCAGAGCCTTCATCGACTGAATTGTAGCATGGTATCAGTTCATAGACTCAGAGCCTTCATCAACTGAATTGTAGCATGTTAGCAGTTCATAGACCCAGAGACTTCATCAACTGAATTGTAGCATGTTAGCAGTTCATAGACCCAGAGACTTCATCAACTGAATTGTAGCATGTTAGCAGTTTATAGACCCAGAGCCTTCATCAACTGAATTGTAGCATGTTAGCAGTTCATAGACCCAGAGACTTCATCAACTGAATTGTAGCATGTTGGCAGTTCATACACCCAGAGCCTTCCTCGACTGAATTGTAGCATGTTAGCAGTTCATAGACCCAGAGCCTTCATCGACTGAATTGTAGCCTTTTAGCAGTTCATAGACCCAGAGCCTTCATCGACTGAATTGTAGCATGTTAGTAGTTCATAGACCCAGAGCCTTCATCGAATCTGTGTGCCTCACCATCGCCATCACTCACTTCTGGCTGGCTGAGAGATGCTTGTGTCATTCGAGAGCTTCGGCTACTCCTCAAAGTTGTGAACTAGTACGACATCATTTTTCGCAACAATATCCGGTAATCCTAGGGCGGATCGGCAATTAAATTAAAGACAGATAGGCAGAAAGTACTAACGCCGAGTGATAAGTTTGGTATAAAGTTAGTAGCATTGCCTGCATTACAACTATATTATTTTTCAGGGTTGCCTTAAAAGGCATTATTTACCTGGACAAGAGACAACTCACAGAAAAATGCCAACAAACAACCTCAGCCTATCTTACTATAGAACAAACTAAATTAATACAATACACCTATGAAACAAATACATATGTAGTTTTTCATCTTTGCTTTACTTACTGCGGTATTCATGAATGCAGGTAGATATAGTATTTTATTCCGACCGTAGTTCGAAATATATGTTTACTTTCTCTAATATTTGTTTCAATTAAAACAAGCAATTTGTGAGTTTCGTCGAAGTTAGCAAATAAAACTATGTAAATACAGGTGTATATAAACTTAAATTTATTTACACGTATAAGTATAAATATTGTGGCGTTTTTAGTACACTTTTGGTTTATAAATAACGTAATTTTATAACGAAAAACAAAGACTGGAAGTGATGAGAAAATGTTGAAAATATTCGAGATTATTCTGGTTACTGTTTTTACAAACGAAGCGAAATGATGAAATGGATTTCCATCTTTGAAGTCAAATACCTACTCTATCTATATGTACCGTTTAGTCTAATTGTAAACTCTTATACATTTTTTAAGAACTTCAGGAGTATAACTTTGTATAGACGACAAATTTTATGTAACAAGAGTTTGTGAAATCCATTTCATACAATAAGTATATATATATTCTCTGTACAACGCAGTTCTATTTTATGAAAACGGGTTGACTCTCTCTGTATGGGTGAGTCTGTTACGTGCAGTTGAATAGGTAATTTAATTACTTACCTATCCCCCATTACACCCACACACACGCATTAAAGCGAATAGATTACACAGACACCCACGACACACGAGGTCAACACGCCTTCCTGAAATAGAACGTCTCTAAAAGAAATGATATTTCAGGTATTTTGCATTTTGGCACATTCAATACTTTTGTGATTATGATTAATGAAACACTGGCTTACATATTCATTATACAGAATTAAAGTTTCCCATCGATACAATATTCAATATTTGGAATTAGCCAAAATAACTTTTATCTTATTTTGCTACATACGAGCTGTAAATTTAATAGTATTAATAAACTGACCAAAAATCTATACAATTTAATTTATTAAACATACATTAACTTAGATAGAAACTAATCAGTAATTTTGGATTTCTCAATTAAAATGTTTCAGAAAATGTTCAAAGATTAAGCAATTTGTTTTGTTTTAGAGCTAATCTGGTATTTCTAAGGTCTGCGGAATAATTCAAAGGCCTGGAGTCCCTAAGCCTGGGCTTAAAACAATGTATGTATAATGCTGATAATACAATCGATGAAATGTATTCAAACGATAATCTCGACACAAATATTTTACTTTGTGACAACAAACAAAACAACTTGAAAACACCAACTGCTAAATTATTGTAATTGTAACCAGATTCGTTCGTGATTTTCGTGAATTCGTCATATAATGCTACAATGTTAACTAGAAACAATATTGTAACGCTTAAGCTTAATCAGTCTAATTCTTAAATCGACATTACATCTAACAATGAAGCTTAAACACAAGCTTTAAAGATCACACACTGGGTATTTCAATGGCGAAAAATAAGGCCTCTAGTTTCATTATACGATTAACAATTCAATATGAATGTGTAGTAAAAAACATATATGCAAAATATTAGTAACTGGAAATGTTTGATTTGTAATTTTACAAGCGTAGGCAAACATGTATTTTCTTATTTAAAGACACAAGTTGATGACAAAATGATAATTATCTGATAAATAGGCTTCGCACAACGGAGAAAAATATTTGGCCTGGCATTTGATTTCTATTATTTGACAATGCAACTTCTGTAATCTATCAACAACGTTATTTACGAGACACACTTATTAAGAATATCTATTGTCAATCTACAATTAACATTTGCGTATAAATCACAAAAATAATGCATCAGCACATATTTACAAACTATACCAATGTAAACATTGGGCCGCGCTACATCGGCCAACATAGAAAAATAATTTAAAGCTTATCACATGATCCACATATTAATGTAAATCGTTTTCCTCACATAACATAATGCCATGAACGAGACTGGTTATTGCGTTTACTGTTTATATAGGTATCGAATATATATAAGATATATAAAGATTACATAAACGGGCACATCAAATTCCAAAAAATCATTTCATATGTTCTATTTAAAATATATATAATGGTGAATATTGAATAAGTTTCATAGTTCGACAGATAAATCAGCCGCGAAAATTACTTCATAAGTATATTTCGTTGAGCATGAGGAAAAATTAACTGGACACCAAGCGGCTTTTATGAATTGATGAATTTATGGATTTTGATAATCACCCACACAAATACATATAATAATAATAATAAATACTATATTGCGGCAATCATAACTAGAGATCGGATATTCGGATGTATATTTACCTGAAGTTCATTTTTGGCTGCAAAATTATGGAAGCCGCTTCTACATTATTATTTTTTGAAAAATAAATACCGGCAGCCAGGAACGCATGCGGGAACGCATAAATAATCGGATGCATAGTATGGGAGCGACTAATAAAAATATTTATTTTAAAAATAACACGGTCTTCCGGGATTGTATTACTATTTGGATGCATAGTTACTAAAAGTTAATTTGTAATTCCCGATGCAAATATCTATGTGTGCAGGCAGTATAAGGAGGGGCAATGTGTGTTAGTAAATATGCATCCGAGACTATAATCAGAAAAACACAAAAATTGCCGATTCCGGAATCGCTGTAATTTCACGGTCGATACACAAGTGCTTTACATATTAGCTAACACCTGAGTGTACGTAAATATATATCCGATTCTATAATCCGAACACTGAAATTGTTGATCCCGAAATTGCGGAATTTATTCGGTACAAAAGTGCATTCCATAATAGCCAAACCTCAACATTAGGTAAATATGCATCCGATTATCCGATGTCCGACCATAACATTTACAAAGCCTGTACGGCGCACCATAATCTATTATAGACATCTATGACATAACGTTAACGTAAAACTTTAAATATGACACAATATTGAGACCTTGCCAGATCTGTCGTTGAGGGTATCTCTCAAAGAGTTTTCGTGCGCGCGTTTTTTTGGTCCTTCGCTTCGTCGGGATTGTTGCGTCACAACCGCATCTCCCACAGGATGAGGTGTGCGTCTTTAGGGTTGGGGTCAGCGGCGACGGCCGGGCGCTCCGCCGCGTCCGCCGTCTGACGCCAGTCCACATAGCCGCGCCCACCCACCACCGTGACCACGGAGCGACGCGCTGCACTCTCGCCCACCACGTAGTCGGCGCCGCGTAGGCTCCGAGCCGCGCTCTTGCTGGCGTTGCGCTCGGGGGCGTTCGAGGAGTTGCTGCGGGACACGGACCGGTCGGAGGCGCTGGACTTGCTGGAGCCGGAGTCTGGCGTGGAAGCGGCGACCGGGGCCAGGTTGGCTGCACCGGACGCGCCGGAGCTGGTTCTGGAGACCCCGCGCAGCGCCATCGACTCCTCGCTGCCGGACGACGTGCACAGACTCGAAGCCCGCGAGTCCACAGACCAGCTGGAGAGGTCGAGGCTTCGAGGGCGGCCAGCACGCATGCGTAGTCGCCTGTCTAAGGTGCTGACTCTAAAAGGTATGGTTTGAAGCTCCGGGTCGCTGCGCCGGAGGGAGTCGCCGCCGGATCCGCTCACGTCCGCCTCCCCAACACAGTCCTTCACGAACATGAGATCGCCGAACAGTCCGTATACGTCACACGCGTTTAGGTTAGCGCATTTCGGTAGAGTCTTGCTTAATCTGACGTCGCCCGGTTTCTTCCTGCGCACGACAGCTGACTGCACTCTCTGGGGTCTATACTGGCTGGATTCTTCCGATATCCGCCTTTCTAGTTTCGGTTTCTCTCCGTCCTCTTTCCCGTCCTCTTCCTTGAACTCCTGCACTGTGGTGGTGCCGGCGAGAGTTCTCGCGTTGGACAGGTTGCGTCGTACGACGTTCACGTCAACTTCCCTCGACTCCGGCAGAAGGGACAGCAGGAACGTGACCGGGCCCGCATGAGCGTGGTAGGAGACTGCCGTGTGGCCGCCGACTAGCGGCAACCCTTCCAGTTTCGGCAAGGGCACGGTGACACTGACCCCGGCCGTCGTCCCCACCCAGAGCAAGCCCTGCCCGGCCAGCAACGCGGACACATGGGCCGGCTTGCTTCCTTCCCGAGCGCCAATCGTCTTCGCCACGTCCGCGGCGACGTCAATATTCTGCAAGTGCTCAAACGTTTCCGCATGATACAGACTCACATAAGTGGAGTCGGAAAATGCGGTCCACAAGCCCACTCCCGAGTGCGCCAAGTAACGGATACACCTGTCATCGTCCATTTTCAGTTCCAGTAAGCGCATAATTTCGGCTGTCAGTCCGTTAATGGCGAAGACTCGCCGTCCGCACGTCGCGTACACGATCCCGTCTACCGGCAGCACGCAGTAGACGGGCTTGTCACCTAGTTCTATCGCCAGCGGCTCCTGGAACGCCCAGGAGTCGTCGTGGTTCCGTCGGTACACTGAGACTCGCCCGTTGGAGAGCCCGACGAACATTGAATCGCAGTGGTACCTGTGGAATGTTGAAACGAAATGTTGAATAAGACAATAAGTTCCAAAACTAAAACTAAAACATCACGGTCTTAAGAATGTGAAACCGACCACCACCGGGCGGGTCAATAAGCTTCTAACAATTCGAGTAAATGCAAGCAAAACTGCTGTTTTTGCAAAAGCTAGTAATATTGGCTTACCTATGAAATTGGCGAAATGTTTTCTAAATTAGGATCTGTGATTCCTAAAAATAATGCAAAAATACATATATAAAATGCATATATTTGTACTGATGATTTTTTATTCAATTTCTCCCTACAAACGCTGATTTCATAGGTAAGCACCTGATATATATATATTTTAGGAATGTGCTAACTAAGCCCTTACCTTATACCCAACACGGCCCTGCTCAAATACTTAAAAAAATGCAGTACTTTATGCCATATTGGATTTAGTGTGACGACATATAGCCGAATTCGTAGTTCGAAATAAGTAGTTTAGATGGTGGAATAAATGAAGATACATATATACCGGTCAAACACATAACCCCATTTTGGTTTCGCTGAAGTCGGGTAAAAATAACCTAACAACGGAATAAAATATTGCATATGTCACACAGACTACAAAAAGATAATGTTATGTATGAACACATGCAAATACAGACAGACTTACAAAGACTGTTCGTAGCACGTACCTTATCTGTGTCACAGCAGCAACAGTAGCGACCTCTGTGAGTTTCTCCTGCTTCTCCGGCTCCACTCCGGAGAAGACTAGAATCTTCTTGTCTTCAGTGCCAACCCACACTGTATCGCCGAAGAGCGTGCTCACTTGTCGGTGCCCTTTGGCGAATTCCATGGAGGTAACCTGCGGGCGATCATATACTTCATTACTATTTTCATTTTTGTTTCATAACATCATGTTGGTTTGTAATCAAATTCTATATTTTAGTAGGCGAGGCCAAGAGGGGATTTCGTGAGTTTAGTAACTCCACCTGCCTGCCCTAGTAACAGAATCTGAAGAATTGCTACAGGCGAACTTTGAAACCATGAACAGAATTTTTCACAAATACAAATTTAAAATTAATATGTAAAGAAAACGAAGTACTTGTGACGGCCAAAAAAGAAAGCCCTGCCATCAAGATAATATTGAATGGGAATGAACTAGAACAAGTTAAACATTTCGCATATCTAATCTATCTTAAAATTTTACAATCATCTTAGTATATTTAAGTTTTTTTTTGAAGGTTTCACTTCTATCGCGTGTGAACTGCACACAGTTTTTTTTATTCATTTACTCAGTCAGTCGAACAATCAATTGTGAGATCCCAGAGAGAAGGTACTTTTATCCTCTATTTCCGGTCATTTACTAATTCTAACGTGTTGCTGTCTAAGTCTAAACTGTTCTCAACTTGCCTGACATCTGGAAATGAGAATTAGATACACTTGGTTTCTACCAGCGTTTAACAATAAATTATTAACTGTGACAATAAGTTATGAAAGTGGTCGAAATGGATCTAAAGGTTCAGTTTGGCCGCGCGATGCTTTAACACCGCCACGGGACTCGCTCGACGCGCCATTTGCCGCGCACAGCCAGAGTAGCGAGCGCGCGACGCACGACGCGTTACATTACATTAAATTTACGGATCTTTGTTTTGCGATATACCAACGGGACCCTATATATATATAAATAAGGGCTTCACTGTCAATAGATCAAGGCCTGGGTACCCCTTCTTTGGCTTTATATGCTCGGTACTTTCGCCTACAGATCCGATTCGTACAAAACCAGTGTCCTTACCTTGGTGTCAGGCAGATCCAGCGTGACCAGCGTCTTCAGTTTGGCCGCGCGGTGCGTCAACACCACCACGTGACTCGAGGCGCCGTTCGCCGCGCACAGCCAGAGCAGCGAGCGAGCTCGACGCATGGACGCGCCGCGCGTAGTGCCGCTTGACGTGTAGAAGCAGCCGCAACACACCTGGCAACGGGCGAAAATAAACATAAGCTTTCAGGCACAGACATTGCTTCTGGCCGCACCCTTGGATACCCTGCGTCGTCAAAACCATATGAGTTCGGAGTTTGTTTTGTCTCCTTCCCCGGCCAGTATTCAAAGAGACTTCTAGCTTGCCAGGCGGAACCTCGACCGCACGCCACAGAGGTCGAAAAGTTACTGATATTGTGTTTCTGTCTGGTAACTGTCTGATATGTATAATGACTACCACTGAGAGGTCCCGGGTTCGAATCCCAGTGGGTTCAGGAGCAATGCAGGTGCCTATAAAGAAATGAATTGGTTATGTTACGTTATGGTAACTACGCCGAGTTTCTTCTTTGCTGTCTTGTATCTCCAACTTTACTCTAATTCATCAGAATCAAACAGGCAAACACGAGGGTATAGTGCTTACTTATAGTGCAAAGCCGACACCCGTGTTAGCTGTGCTAGACTGAGCTCAGTGAGTTTTCAAAGACACGGCGAAAAATGTTACTGCTGCAAAATACACATCATAACTTCACTCACTCTTAGATAAATACACGGGCGACAAACAGCGGCATCTTAAAAACAGGTGGATGCTGCAATGACGTAAGTCTCCACTCCGGACTATTAGTGAAGCCTGTGCCAACTGAGCTGGCCTGAGCTCAGAGTCGCTAACGACAAGGAAAGAAATTGCTACTATTGCAAAAATACACATTATAACTTCACTCAAACAAACAGAGGCATCTCATAAGCAGGTGTATGCTGCGATGACGCCATTCTCCGGACTATTAGCGAAGCCTGTGCCAACTGAGCTGGCCTGAGCTCAGAGTCGCTAACGACAAGGAAATAAATTGCTACTATTGCAAAAATACACATTATAACATCACTCAAACAAACAGCGGCATCTTATAAACAGATGAATGCTGCAATGACGCCAGTCTCCACTCCAGACTATTAGCGAAGCCTTTTCCAACTGAGCTGGCCAGAGCTCAGAGTTGCTAACGACAAGGAAAGAAATTGCTACTATTGCAAAATACACATCATAACTTCACTCAAACAAACAGCGGCATCTCATAAGCAGGTGTATGCTGCGATGACGCCATTCTCCGGACTATTAGCGAAGCCTGTGCCAACTGAGCTGGCCTGAGCTCAGAGTCGCTAACGACAAGGAAAGAAATTGCTACTATTGCAAAAATACACATTATAACATCACTCAAATAAACAGCGGCATCTTATAAGCAGGTGGATGCTGCAATGACGCCAGTCTCCACTTCGGACTATTAGCAAAGCCTTTTCCAACTGAGCTGGCTAGAGCTCAGAGTTGCTAACGACAAGGAAAGAAATTGCTACTATTGCAAAATACACATCATAACTTCACTCAAACAAACAGAGGCATCTCATAAGCAGGTGTATGCTGCGATGACGCCATTCTCCGGACTATTAGCGAAGCCTGTGCCAACTGAGCTGGCCTGAGCTCAGAGTCGCTAACGACAAGGAAATAAATTGCTACTATTGCAAAAATACACATTATAACATCACTCAAACAAACAGAGGCATCTCATAAGCAGGTGTATGCTGCGATGACGCCATTCTCCGGACTATTAGCGAAGCCTGTGCCAACTGAGCTGGCCTGAGCTCAGAGTCGCTAACGACAAGGAAAGAAATTGCTACTATTGCAAAAATACACATTATAACTTCACTCAAACAAACAGCGGCATCTTATAAGCAGGTGGATGCTGCAATGACGCCAGTCTCCACTCCAGTCTATTAGCGAAGCCTTTTCCAACTGAGCTGGCCAGAGCTCAGAGTTGCTAACGACAAGGAAAGAAATTGCTACTATTGCAAAATACACATCATAACTTCACTCAAACAAACAGCGGCATCTCATAAGCAGGTGTAAGCTGCGATGACGCCATTCTCCGGACTATTAGCGAAGCCTGTGCCAACTGAGCTGGCCTGAGCTCAGAGTCGCTAACGACAAGGAAAGAAATTGCTACTATTGCAAAAATACACATTATAACATCACTCAAACAAACAGCGGCATCTTATAAACAGATGAATGCTGCAATGACGCCAGTCTCCACTCCAGACTATTAGCGAAGCCTTTTCCAACTGAGCTGGCCAGAGCTCAGAGTTGCTAACGACAAGGAAAGAAATTGCTACTATTGCAAAATACACATCATAACATCACTCAAACAAACAGAGGCATCTCATAAGCAGGTGTATGCTGCGATGACACCATTCTCCGGACTATTAGCGAAGCCTGTGCCAACTGAGCTGGCCTGAGCTGGCCTGAGCTCAGAGTCGCTAACGACAAGGAAAGAAATTGCTACTATTGAAAAAATACACATTATAACATCACTCAAACAAACAGCGGCATCTTATAAACAGATGAATGCTGCAATGACGCCAGTCTCCACTCCAGACTATTAGCGAAGCCTTTTCCAACTGAGCTGGCCAGAGCTCAGAGTTGCTAACGACAAGGAAAGAAATTGCTACTATTGCAAAATACACATCATAACTTCACTCAAACAAACAGCGGCATCTCATAAGCAGGTGTATGCTGCGATGACGCCATTCTCCGGACTATTAGCGAAGCCTGTGCCAACTGAGCTGGCCTGAGCTCAGAGTCGCTAACGACAAGGAAAGAAATTGCTACTATTGCAAAAATACACATTATAACTTCACTCAAACAAACAGCGGCATCTTATAAGCAGGTGGATGCTGCAATGACGCCAGTCTCCACTCCAGACTATTAGCGAAGCCTTTTCCAACTGAGCTGGCCAGAGCTCAGAGTTGCTAACGACAAGGAAAGAAATTGCTACTATTGCAAAATACACATCATAACTTCACTCAAACAAACAGCGGCATCTCATAAGCAGGTGTATGCTGCGATGACGCCATTCTCCGGACTATTAGCGAAGCCTGTGCCAACTGAGCTGGCCTGAGCTCAGAGTCGCTAACGACAAGGAAAGAAATTGCTACTATTGCAAAAATACACATTATAACTTCACTCAAACAAACAGCGGCATCTTATAAGCAGGTGGATGCTGCAATGACGCCAGTCTCCACTCCAGACTATTAGCGAAGCCTTTTCCAACTGAGCTGGCCAGAGCTCAGAGTTGCTAACGACAAGGAAAGAAATTGCTACTATTGCAAAATACACATCATAACTTCACTCAAACAAACAGCGGCATCTCATAAGCAGGTGGATGCTGCGATGACGCCATTCTCCACTCCGGACTATTAGCGAAGCCTGTGCCAACTGAGCTGGCCTGAGCTCAGAGTCGCTAACGACAAGGAAAGAAATTGCTACTATTGCAAAAATACACATTATAACTTCACTCAAACAAACAGCGGCATCTTATAAGCAGGTGGATGCTGCAATGACGCCAGTCTCCACTCCAGACTATTAGCGAAGCCTTTTCCAACTGAGCTGGCCAGAGCTCCGAGTTGCTAACGACAAGAAAAGAAATTGCTACTATTGCAAAATACACATCATAACTTCACTCAAACAAACAGCGGCATCTCATAAGCAGGTGGATGCTGCGATGACGCCATTCTCCGGACTATTAGCGAAGCCTGTGCCAACTGAGCTGGCCTGAGCTCAGAGTCGCTAACGACAAGGAAAGAAATGGTTACTGCTGCAAAATTACTCATCATAACTTACCTCAGTCAAGCTCTTAGAAGAGTACACGGGCGTGGCGGCAACAAACAGCGGCATCTTGTGGGCAGGTGGGTGCTGCGACGAGGCCAGTCTCCACGCCGGACTATTGGCTGATGCCTGCGCCAACTGAGCCAGCCTGAGCTCGGTGGCCCAGGCCAGGCGCGCGCCGGGCTCCGAGGCACGGAAGGTGATTGGCTCCTCGCGACCTCGGATTGTCAGTTGGAGGCAGCAAGAGTCGACCCACGCCATTTCGTCGTCCTTTTTCTGCGGGCCGTAAAAGGATGTTAATGGCTGCTTTTATTGTAGCATTTGCGCGACATACAGCGTATGAAAATAAGGGACAGATTCTGTTACACGCTGTATAAGGCGTCCCTATACTGTACCACAGATACTATAATACTATACTGCATATGTATAACGAACATTTTGCAATTTACTCCACTGTAAAAGCAGCCATTGTAATGATGTACTTTTATTCATGGAGATTTAGAGATTTATAGTAGTTTATGTGACTGCTACAACATAATGGAGGGCATTAAAGCTTGAGAATATCACTCGAGAGTTTTAATGCCTAATTATGTACAGTTGCATACACTAGTTTATCTACACACATATCATAAGATCTCTTTGTTGTGTTCAGGAACCGCATGTTTGACCGGCATTGTGACTCTGCAATTGTTTAGCTTGTTCTGTAGTACCAACTTCACGCAGGCGGGCGTCGGCGTTCGAAAGAATGTCAGAACCAACTTCACAGACAAACTAGGGACGGCACGCGGGCGGGCGTCGGCATTCGAAATTTGAATGTCATAATATGTAGAACAATTACACATTATGGTCATATTGTGTAATTTTTAGATAAGAAATGAGTTTTTACCAAGTAGTTTAATATTATGCTGATCGTAACGTGCGGTTTTTGTACGCAGTAAAGAGAGTTTATATTATATTATAAAAGATTTTATCTACACCGTTATCATAAACCCTCTTTACTGCGTCCAAAAACCGCACGTTACGACCAGCATAATAATATTTGGTAAAAACACATTTCTTATCTGAATATTGACACATTATGACCATAATGTATCAATATATCAATCTTCGAAAAATTATGACATTAAAATTTCGAACGCCGACGCCCGCCTGCGTGCCGTCCCTAGTTTGCCTGTGAAGTTGGTACTACTCAACAAGCTAAACAAGTGCAGAGCAATGATCAATGCCACTATGCCGGTCGAACATGCGGTTCCTGAACACATCAAAGAGAGCTGTAACTGTACATAATTAGGCATTAAAACTCACAGTCACATAAACTACAGATTTCTCCTCTGTAAAAGAATGATGTCTTCAAAACATAAAACATCAAATACTCGTAGCTGGCGAAACAGCAACGATTCGTCAGACTGGCGGCGAGACACGTATTACGAACACTCTATCAATAGATTCGACATTACAAAGTTTCCTACCTGAATATTCTGCTGAATGCCCTGCATGAGCGAGCGGAACACCTCCGGCGCGACCTCCGGGTACGAGCTCTTCAGACTGGCCGCGAGATCAGCCATCCTGGACACGGTTTCATAGTCGTGCATCAGCGCCGACATCTCGCTGCAGAGGGAATCCCCGGTGGCGGTGTTCCACGGCCCGTTGCCGGAGTTGGAACGGAGGGAACCGCTGCGGTTCATGCCTGGGGAGAGGATGAGTTGTTTAGTAAAGTGACCTGTTAATACAGCTTAGTCTACGTAGGAGTACGTCAAGGGTGGAAGGTAAGCTTACGATTAGAAATAAATTAGAGAGATACCCCACAATTCAGTGCCCTCTTTTTAATTTCCATTAAGCCTGCTATGAGCTAGAGGAAAGTATAAGTCATATAGTTTTTTAACTGTCTTGGGCCAGGTTGGTCGTCCTTCCAGGTTTCTACAAAAATATATGGTCTAGCTAGAGTCAGATTTCCACTACAAGCCCTGCAGTCTCGACAAAGATAGCGAGCGTTGTACGACCGATGTTGGTTGTAAAGTGATAAGTTTGAAAAATAAAAGAGGGTGTTTAAAACCGACATCGGTCGAAAAGCGCTCGCTATCTTTGTCGAGATTGCAGGGCCAGTCCGGTTCATGGAAAATGGCTTTTTTTGTAGGGGAGTGTGGATATGTAGCGCGAGCCTCTCTGCGTCCTCATCGCTGCGCAGCCGGCACGCACAGCTGACTACCAACTCGTTGAGTACATGTGTACACTCACCCTGAGCCAGCACCCGGCTGAGCGTAGGCGAGGTGCCAGTGTCCAGCGGCTCCACATCTTGTACAGGGTGCGCCCACTTCAGCGCGAGCCTCTCCGCGTCCTCACCGCTACAGCCGACTGAGACGCACACTACCAAGTCGTTGAGTAGCAGCAAGCGTCGTGGCTTGCACTTGACTACCGCTCCGCTGCCGCTGAACTCCTGGTGATGATGGACAGTTAAGTTATGTTTCGAGACTGGAAATTACAGCATGAAATCTCCAGCAATACTCAGGACTGCCCTAGGGCATTAGTATCACTTTTGTTTTCCCAGTTAGCAATATACTCATGGTGGGTGTTTTCCCAAAAAAAGGTTGTAGATAAAAGGTAGGTAGTAAACCAAGCTGAGCTGAGCACAAATGCATATATTATCTATTAAGATTAATTAAATCTATGAAGGTTTACTCCACAAACTTTATAGAGATGTAATTATGGATTTAAATACTGATCCGTAAAATTACCAAGACAGTCTTAAAACAAGTATTGGTATTAGATAAAATAAAGCTCAGAATGGAACTGGTTGCCACGATGATGTTATTTTAGGATCCTAAACTGTAGACTTATCATGTAATTCTGGCATCTAGGAATTTCAATCGCTTTTGAAAAATGTGCCTCTCACAGCATGTTGATCTGACACCAGCTGTCTTCTATTGTCACTATGCATATGATCGCATAAACATATTGTGTTTATGCGATCTTCTATTGTGACTTTGCTTGTTTCGAGAATGTTTGCTTTGAGAATTTCATGATAATTGTCTAGAAGATCGCATATCTTCTAGACAATTATCATGAAATTCTCACATATTGGAATTTCAAACGCTTTTGAAAAATTGATCAAACATAACATGATTATTTACAACACGAGCAGTATTTTATTGCCCCTTTGTTTGTCTATGCGATGTTCTTTACACGTTACCCTTACACGATGAAGCAACTGATTGGTAAATAATTTAAAAGCGATTGAAATGCCTATTTATAATAATAATAATATCTTGGACACTATTTACACACATTAATCTAGCCCCAAACTAGGATTCCCTGTATCGTAGACAACGATACACATACTTACATATATTGATAAATATTATACTAAGATATATAAACAACCATGACTAGGGTACAAACATCCGTTCTAATCAAAAAAAAATTTGCCCCCACCGGGACTCGAACCCCGGACCCTTGGCTTCGTAGGCAGGGTCACTGCCGACTCGGCCATTCGGGTCGTGATGCTGTTGTCAGACATTTAATTCTAGTGCATCACTATAAAGGTTATGGTTAGGGGCCTATTTCCGGGGATATTCACCCACTGCTGGGCAAAGGCCTCTTTTTAACATGGTATTTCCTCAGGTTCAGCCTCGCACATTCATTGTACCAGCTATGGCGATGATGCCATCCGACCATCGGGGTGGCTGGTGGAGGGTGGGCCCACTCATAAACATAAACATTTACATACAGGCACTTACATTACTTCTGGCCCCGCACTAGGATACCCTGTGTCGTGGGAACCAGAAACAGCGACGTCACACACATATAAACATCCAAGACCTGGGATTTGGATGTTTATATGTGGGCGGAGCCACAACCGCAGCGCCACATAGGACGTCGCTCGTCGCGGGGGGGGGGGGGGGAGTGGGTCTTAACTATAGGTTCGAACAAGCCAGGATGTCTGCTACTCACAAGCTGCACCAAGTCGTCCTGCCGCAACAGATGTCGCTTGTCAGCTCGGGAGGCGAGCAGGCGGGCGGCGCCGAACCTCGCCGCCGTGCCCGCGCCGCCCGCGCCCGCCACGCCGCCGCGGGTCAGGCGACGGAGGGCTGCGCGGAACGCCTGCAGGGGGACAGGTTTTAGATACTAGCTCTCGTACAATTTGTGGAGAAAGGAATGTAGAGAAGCGTGTTGCTAGTCTCAGATGGAAATGTCAAGAGTTCTTGGTGAGCTGATTTTAGGGAGAGTTATCCCGAGGGGATCCAGGTAGGATAGATGGGTCGCCGGTATTACCCAAATCGCTGGCAAGACCTGGATTCTAATGGCAAAACTGGTAAAGATGGCACAAAATACAGACGGTTTTAGACCTTTTGGTAGCCACCTAAAACCAAAAGTACAACATAAGCGTAGCGTAGCTTGGGGTATTGAATTACGGTTTGTTTGTTAAAATAAGCGTATGCAGCTGCCTGTGGGTGGCCCTGATGTACAAATAATTATAAATATATTTTCCAATACATTCGCTTATTTCGCCGTCACACCGTCAAGCGTTCGTGCCTCTCCAAACATCCTCACCTGAGTCCGCTCGGCGTCCCGTTTCCTCTCGTTCAGCGCCTCGGCCAACGCCTCCAACCTGGTCAGAGCACGTTGTAAAGACACCCTGTCTGCGTGGCCGGGCGGCGTGTGCTTTAGAAGATCCTGCAATATACGTAGATAATCAGATGGTCTGCTCGGTGGCAGTAGTTGTGCGGCTGAAAAACTTCTGACAATTCGGTTGGCCACTAGCCCGACACCCCCTCATCAATACATCCAGTCCATCGTTGTAAGTGGCAACTACGAATCATCATCATCATCATCATCAGAAGTAGTGTGCATTTGACAGGACTGGACCGCTATAACCAAACTTTACCAAATCAATGTTTTCAATAAAGACGAGACATTTTTTTCTCTCTTGATACTGTGTCGCGGTTTAGAAAATAAAACTAAACTATCTGTTCATGCGCGTTGTCGGGCACGTTGAAAATAAACATAGCCTCAAAATAAATTAAAATCAATATATTTTTTTAATGGCTTCAAGCAAAAAAGACAAAAATCAAGCGAATAGGACGATTCTCATATGTAAACGTTAGAAATTATCTTTAGATGAAAGTATGAAAGTTAATCGCCGGTGGAGAGTTTCACCCCGGAATGTCAGATAATAATATTTTGCCATCCTTCGTGGTGTCCCAAAACAATTAATTAAAAATTAAGTCACAATAAATCACTTGTCCGCCGTCATAAGTTATTCAAGGTCAAAAGTGTCAAAAACATTTTCTCGCAAATATCTCGCTTCCTTTTCGGTTTCAACCTGACTCACAACTCCACCCATAGATCAAGTGGTTTAACCTCTCAAAAACCGAGGGTAATGTTGGCACGGGTCGCGAATTTTAAAACCTTTAACGGAAAAGTGGTATTCAGTAAAAAAACGCCGGTGGTATTCAAGAGGTTAAGAGTTTCATACTTACTGTAAACCCCCCTTTTCCCTCTAATGGGGATATAATTTTAAAACACCTAATAAACTGACGTGTTGACTGATCTACCTGATCTACCTGCCAAACGACAGATTCTTAGATCAAGATTTTTTATTTCCATACAAAGTGCGTATTCCTCTGTTTCTCCTTGTTCATATTCCCGTTTCCCAAGAGGGGGGAAATCTATATATAACATTTTTAACTGGCGTTTCGAGTTTTTAAACTAACTACCTGCAAAATTTCAGCTTCATAGGTTAATAACTTTACCCACTTGTTACTAGCGTTTGATAAAACGATTAAGTTTGTTTCATAGGATTTGAACCTTATCTTAAAGTGTTAAAGTTCAAAATTGCGATCCAATTTTCAAAAATCCCGTAACATCTGGGTTAACATACAATTTTTTACAGCCCATTTACTTATTTTCCCAAATTATCCAGTTCTAGGGCTCCCCCCATATATAGGCATTGCTATAGTGGACCTCCATACAATGCTTCGTGATTCCAGCGACACCGGTTCAGGCTGTGCGTTATCTGTCTAAATATTGCTAATTAATAATAATAATAATACCTTGGACACTATTTACACAAATTGATCTAGCCCCAAACTAGGACAATTATTAAAGACGTATTTTTTTGTGGGACTGTCGATTGACGTTGGAATAAGCCATATTTGGCAGCGCTCTCCGCGCTGTGTGTCAAAACAGGCTTGATATTAAAAAAATAGGATGTAATTATCACTGAACCCAGAGGAAGCGAGATATTTGCCAAAAAACCAATTTATGACATTTTTGGCCTTATACTAACTTTGCGGGCACATGATTTGTTGTGACTTTTGGAACAACATAAAAGATGCTTCCTAGCTTATTCTCTAACATTCCGAGGTTAACCATCTCGACACTCTTTATTTTCCTGCATTACAACCCACACTCGGCCAGAAGAATAAAAGCCTCTTTAAATGTATTGTCATGTTTCTATATGCTGGTGGTCCTCCAGAGGTAATAAAATTTCTTATTAATTGATGTATTTTGTATTGTCAAGGCTAGAAACGGAAGGAGGGTAGTCTCTTCTATCCTGCGGAAGGAATAATTAATACCGTTAGAGCTGTTTTAATGTTCCACTGACCACACACTATGACAAATAAAATATCCAAATGGGTTGACTTGGACAAAGCATATTCGAGAACTGACATACAAGGAAAGTATATCGAATAAGTAGGCGATTCATCATCATATAAACATTTATCACCTTTGCCTGTTATAGCAAGCGGATTAAGTATACAGGTAGAAAGTGGAGGATTATATGGCTCTGTGGGAACAACGCACTAACATCCGTGGTGAAAATAACTAACAGGTAGCATGGAGACGTTTTTCTGGTTTACATCTTGATTTATAATGCTTTCCAACCTATTCCAAGAGCTTGACAGTCCAAATATAGATACAATTAATACGCGACTAACATTAGCGCGTGCTTTCATCCGTCTCGAATAAATCTCGATTAACTTTCATATCTTTTATTTGGAGTAAGTGCGCCTAAGAATGGCGGTGGCAAAAAATTGGCGAATTTCACTACATACCAATCGTGCTACGTCATCCGCCAGTTTCGCGGTTCAAAGAACAGATTTACTCATTATTGTAGAGAAAGTGAAATGATTAACCGTCCGACAATTGAGACAAAAAGTACCTCCATAATCTGTTACGAATTCCGGTACCGTTGTCGGAGGTTATTTATGAGAGCGCCCGTACCATACTGGCAGGTAGTTTACATGTGAAGCCGTTATTCAACTTTTCGGCCTTACTCCGACGAATAGAGCCAAAAAGTGGAAGAGAGGAAGAGGAAAGTGTTCGACTATTCTTTTAGTTATTTGGTGATTTAGGATGATAGTCACCTCGGAAGTCTGCAATGGAAGAGGTTTTGGTTTTTACTTTCCAAGACACGTGCTAATTTGGTCATGACATTTCGACGGTAATCATGATATGATGTTTAAGCCCCGCAGGAAGGTAATGCGCTTGACAATTCCCTTCAAAGCTAGTTAGATTATAGTCTCTGCTTAAAGTTTACGTTTTATTAACTGTACCACGTGACTTCCTATTGTGTTGTGCAAGTCTCATCACGTGACATTGGCGAAATTATTGTGGAAACACACGATAGAAGCCATACACCAAAAACTTACTTAAGGTAAGGCGGATTGACCCGCAGTTTGAGAGGGACGGAATCGGGGAAAAATTACAAAAAGTCGGTTTTAAATTGATACAAAATTAACTGAAATTGCTATGAATTTTTCGATAATAGGTAATATAATATTGTCAAAACACATCTAAATAAATACTTTTGAATTCTCAAATTGGTCAGAAAATCGAAAAAAGTGTAAATTTAGACCTCATTTCAATAATTATTTCTATCGATCAAAAATCCTCCAAACACGTTTCTATTATTAAAAAATCTGGAAAAAGGTCCCAAAATTGTTATATTAATCTATTTAACTTGGGACTTCCTTTGAACAGATGAGAAATAACTTCAAAAAGTGTCGATATTCTCGATATTTTAACTTAACAACATTTATTTGTTATAATAAAGTGAACAAGGATCCACACTCAAACCTATATGGTTTCCGTGGACCTTAGTAATATGCTCATGTATTGTTTTACTAATTATAATAAAAAAATAAAATTAAATAAAATATACATATATATATCCTGATTTATGCATGGCAGTACCTATTATACAGAAATCCGTGGCCTAGTGTGGTTTCATGCTCGCTTCTCATGCAGCAGATGCGGGTTCATATCCGGTGCTGACCATGTTTGAGATAAGTAAAGTTTGACCGAGCGAGCGTGATTGGCCAAAAATGCCAAAGCCGTCAGTCTGTTCTCGCCTGCGGGTCGCATTATTCAACCTATTTTGACGAAAATTGGCACACAAGTTCTTTGTTTTTTTTAGTCGATCCAGATTTTTGATTGGGAGGAAAAAGGGGGAAGTTTGGGACGTAATTCAATAAAATTTGAGAGGCACACTAAGGACTTCATTCGACACAAGATTTTGCGAAATAATAAACAAAAGGGGGGAGTGGAAGGGGAGCATTTCTGGGTATTTTCGACCCCCCTGTAACTATGTTGTAAATAAAGCTAGACACCAAGAGCTAGAGCAAGCTAGAATTTTCTGTGACTAATAGGCCACAATTTAAATAGGCAAATTCCCAAAAATTTGTCTATTTGAACCAATAGATTGAAAACGACAGCCGTTCAAATCATTTTGTCACTGACAGACTCATCATCGAGGGGTGGTGGGTGAGGGGGTTTTGGTAAGGAGGGGGAATAGGATAACCCAAGGAGGGGATTGTGTGTGGCTAGGAGGGGTGGGGATGTGTCTTTTCTACTTTCTCCAACATAGGTTTCAAAACTCTGAAATGGCTTTGCTAAGCCGGGAGAAAAGGAAAAGTGTCGGTTATTGAGTGATATGGTAATGGTATAAGGGCTCGCGAGGTCTACTGTTATTACAGAACCACTAGTTTATCTTAAGTACATTATACGGACGTTCTAACGGTGATGGAAAACATCGTGAGGAAACCTTTAAGGTGACACGTTAATCCACTTTAACCTTTTGAATAACACCGGCATTAACTAACGCCACTTTTCCGTCCCATCTACCCTCGGTTTTTGAGGGGTTAAAGTCACTAACGTTGATTTAGTATTTTATTAAGATGCCCACTGCAGGATAACGCGATGGGATGAAATGTTCTCGATAGAATTTAATTACGAAAATACCTCTAAATAGTTTTATTTTTTCTTGTAATTCTGAAATCTTAACTAATTTAATTGCGGAATTGCAATCAAAATGTGGATATTGTCTATTCCTAAACTTTCCTTCGAATTTCTTTTAGATAAAAAAGCGTAGTTTATTTTAAAAAATACTACTTATCGTAAGTTCCGTGCGCCCGATAGTGTCTTTTGCTTTGAGCATAAAATAAAAATAAAAACTTCCCGGCCTAGGCCTGCAATTTTGTATGAATTCCTATACAGTTCTCTCGAGTTGTGCGGCCCAAAACGAGATACTTCCAAGCTTGTTATATCGCACGTAATGACCACATTTCATTGCATGTTTGAGAAAAAGATATTATTATACTGCTCACAAAGATATCATTGTACCTATGGGAGACACTTTGTATTTGTCTGCTAACTACACTCACAGGAACTGACGTCACTATGACGACACACGCCTTGACGTTACGCGCATAACCATTCTGCGGGGCTTCTAACAATCTACCATACTCTATAGAAGAAATACAGACTGTGTTGGGAAAGGTCTACATATCCAGCAGTAAACCGAAGTTAAAACGATTATAATGATATGATGACGAGAGATCAAGTTTGATAAGCTTCACAACTAGGGCAGTCATAACACGCAATAACATCAACATTGAAGTACAAGTGACACAATAGCAACACATGTTCCATACAAATAAGGGTATGCAAATCATGTGCTAAAAACGTAAGCCAAAGCTAACAATAAAATGGTATCGCATATCGGATCTGTTTTGTTGCTGAGAACAGAAACTCCTGCGAAACACATTGCGTACGCCGAGACACAAATAATGTGCTCATTTTGCTGACAAACGTGGCCCATTTACTTGACTTGAAGACTTGGTTTAGGTTATACTAAATTTACCAATAATTATGTTGGGATTAAAGGGCTAAAAGCTATTAACTATTAGCAGAGACATTCGCCAGACAAAGTTGAGAAGATAAGAAATGCTGCAGCAGTTAACTATAGAAGTAATCCGAAGGGATTACCTAAGATTTTGTCATACAACGTACGTATGTAAATGACCTGGTAAATCGAACAAGATAATTTCAAACATTTCTCGTACAAGATTTGGCTTACCTGCAAAAACATGATAAACTGCGGAAACCGCTGCACAGGCTTGACCATCAGCCCAAAGAACGAGAGCCGGTCATGCGCGCTGATCTGCTTCACCTTGAAGAAGTCTGCCAGCGCCGACTTGCGCTTAGACTCCATCTTGGCAAGCTCCATGGCCACGGAGAAGTTATTGATGAAGTCCGAGTAGACGTCCAGGACTACTGCCTTGGAGAATGCGCTGAGGAAGACCTCGCCTGGAGGAGGGGGAAATTCAGTGTCATTCTACCATCTATAGTCTTTTCGGGTTAGCATTGCAAAGGGTCGTCGACCCCTGTCTACGACTGTATGCTCATGATTGGGTTAGGGATACTTAGTTATTGCATACAATGTTCGAAATTACCGCTGATGATGAAGTAAGCATTATGATTATGTTCGCAGTAGCAGTCGGTTCAATGACCGCTATTGCAACACTAACCTGTACAGACTATTCATCTCGTTTGGTTGTGTATTTCTTTTGTGGCGCGCTTTTCAAGAAGTCGCCATGAGATGGTTTTATTTTGGGAGCCTGTTTTTTGCAATTTTGTCCTTAACATCTCAGTTACCACCGGCGTTAGCTAACGCCACTTTTCCGTTAAAGGTTTTAAATTTTATTAGCACGGCATAGGGTTCAAATTCGCGATCCGTCCCAACTGCCCGCGGTGTTTGAGTAGTTAATGGACAATGACGACGCGACAGATACTATCAGAAACATACATTCCTACCGTGGTATCGTCGTCGTCAAATAATGCTGTAAAAATATTATGCAGTTTCTAGCTATATCAGCAGTTTTACTGTTTATTGAATAAAGTTCATGCCCATTTAGAGATTGCCTGGGTAGGTAATATCCTGCCTGAAATACCAAAGCAGAGACAGGCGTCAGATGAATTTTCCATTTGGTACTATCTTGATTTCAATACACTTAGAATACTTTCAGATTCACAATGAAATTATGTCAAACTACTATACTACTGCTTTCTGAAGGCCTGGTACACTCACCAATCTTTTCATCGCGGTCCCACGTGCGAGCGCAATCTGCCAAGGCGGTTCGGAAGTGTATGTGGACTTGCAATATGTCCGGCAGCCGATGGAAAAGAGTCTGTATCTTGCTGCCGTTAAGGATCGCTGGACTGGACTCCTCCAGTGGCTTCTTGTAGTCCTGGTGGGCAAATTGAGTATCTGAGTTAGTTTGAGGCTTAGATAGATATACTCGTTGGCGACAATCAACGTCAATAAATGTGGCTTTTTAAATTGGCATATCCAGCAAACGATTATATTCACCGATAGGTTAAATTACGGTTGGATTCTGGTAAAGTAAATCCTCCAGCAAATCGTAACACACAGATACATCAACATACGGATATATTTAACTTAAATCATTGCAGAAACGGAAGCCAGATGAATGTCCCAGTAATCGCCCTTGGGTTAGGTTAGGTTAGGTTCCAGCCTATTAAACTATTACAGCAGCCAGGTATTAGGTGGATGGCTATTGCCTCTTTACGAGTAATACAATTCCTTTTCCCGTAACAGGAAACAATTACTTGGTTACGTAAAATCCCTCATCTGACATTACGATCTATGCGGGGTTTCACTGCGTCGTATAAGAAAACTGTTTTAATTACACATTGCCTAGGGATATATTTATAATTGTATCACCTGCGTTTAGAATTAATAGTAAATACAGCGTTATCTAATTGCACGTGATATTGGTTAATGTTCCGTTTACAGTAATATGCCGAGAAGTTTTTTCTTTAACTTTTTATTATTATTGGTTTCTGATTAAAGCATTACATAATAGAAATAGATCACTAGACGATCTATGAAAGGGTGTTTGAAAATGTACATGTTGAAATGTGTGTAAATGTAGTCTACTGTCCTTGCTTATTTCTATTATTTGGGTTATTGTAACGTTGTCATAATATAAATAGTTCACCAAGGCCCTGAAATAAATTAACCGTGGGTTCAAATTAAACATAAATATTGATTTCGAAACTTGACCTCCAAGAAATGGGGCGACGACGAGTCGAACTCTACACAAGATATTTAGGGATTATGTCATACAAGTGACAAAAACAGTGATACCACATTTAAGATCTCAGGGATTCGGTCGATATAATCTCAATTAGCATATGAGATCACCAGATATACTCGTACACCAAAAATATGTAAACTTAATGTCATGATAGATTATGAGCACACAAAAAATATCAAACAAAATCTTTGACCAATCGCAGATACAAGACAAACATGTATCTTGTTGGTTTGTTGTGTTTGCTCTTTGACACATGCGCACTAGGTAGGAGTTAATGAGGCAAAACATGCTTCTGTGGTTAATTTGGGAACCGACGTCATTATGATAGTCATGTGAATGACAAAATAAACAACATTCGAAAAGTCAGAAAGTTCGTTTACAATAATTATGTTAATTAGATTTTTGAGAAATATTTTGTCCAGAAGAGTCACAGCACGACTTAACGACTAAAAATATTTCAGAAGCAGATTTACGTCGCAAATTGCCTCTATGACCTTGTGCGACTCAAGAGAATTCTGTTCACTAAGGATCTCTTGCCTGAACAACAAATACGTCGTTCAATGAGATACATCCTAACTACCGTACCATCCTAGAAGCAGAAATCTCATGAGAACAATGTGCGCACACAATATGCACTTCCTCGTTGGAATATGAAGTGTTTGCTTTGTAATGCTATCAACAATCCATATTCAATATGGTTGTCGTTTATAATTAAAAAGCCAGGTAAATAATTGTACAGGTAATAACGCGTTTTATAGTTAAGAACTTGATAGTAAGCATAGATACACATCATTAAATATAAAAACAGATAAGTTTGATGTAAAGCACCATACTTGCCGGCGGAAGTGAAAAGGGCAGGAAAGAGCAGGATTTGTTTTAACTTGTGGACAATTGCTTTGAGCTCTGCTTAGGATGTGGCATTTGCATGAGTTTTCAACTCGCGATAAAGTAGATAGACCTGCAGCAGGCACACTTAGCCGCATCATCATTATTTCTGTCCCGCCGCGCTAAGTAATCGTTAAAGGGCATAAAACAACTATTGTTTAGGAGCTTCTAACAATGTCTGCTCACGATTTTGATACATGTGAGTGATGGGCATTCGATGGTTCTATGGATGGAGTATAGGACGCACTAATGGCCAAGTGGGTGAAGGATGAGATAAATGTCTTTGCACAGCTAAAGTAAATGAACCATAATTCACGATGAACATCACTGAAATGCATGACCATCGTTTTTGTATAACTTTAGAATAATCTTAATTAACTGCTTTTTGTTTTCGGTTTTAAATGTGTAGACCCGTGGATTTGTAAACTCTCAGAGAGGTCAGTCTTTGTATAAATCATAGTGATTCTGTGTAGATTTGACCCAAAATCACTTAACTATTTATGAATGTCAATGCGAAAATAAGTCCAAACTTTACACTTGCTTATTTTCGAGCTATAAAAGAACTTCGAGATGAAATAGCGAAACCCTATGAGCTCGTGTTTTGTGGTAACAGCGTTTTAAAGGAATAGTGCGAAAATTTAAAGACAATTTTAGAATAATTGAATGAATGACATTACAGGTCGAAAAGACGACCTCGAATTTTAACCCGCGAAGTCAAATGCGTTAAATTTGTCCCACTTCCTAATATGTAAATCTGAAACATGCGAATTGTGGGCGAAACAATACATAAGTGGGCCAGGCAGGTTGCAAGAATTTCATGCACGGAGCCAAGCCTTTTTGACAGCTCTAAACATAGCTTGAGCTCAAGTTGAGATCACTGCATTCGTCATGCCATGTCACACCAAAATTGAGAGGACTGCAAGATGAGATCATTTGCCTAAATAATAAATCTATACTAAAATATGCTCCTAGCTTTAATGAGATACAAGCAAACAAGTGTCAGAACATCAATTTTAGTGCTAGCAGTTAACTGCTAGCACTAAGCAAAATGTTACATGGCCAATTAGCCCGAAGAAGCTATAAATAATAATTAAAATAACTATTACATAAAAACGCAATCATGTGTTCGGTATTCTCTCGCCAAGGCCGAAGAAAGGACGCGGACCACTTCCCGAACAAGACATGTCATTCACCGTGACATTCTCAATTGAGCAATATTAGCAACTGTCGTCTTAAATTTTTAATTAGCCGTCATGTCATGTCACACCTCCGTATGCTAATTGAAAATAAAGCGGTAATCTCTTGAATCCGTTTAACCACTGGCGTTGTGTAATTATCGGCCATTGAAAATTGAATTGTAACGTTGCGCGATTACAATCACTAGTTAATAGCGGCCTATGCGGATCGGCTTCCGAACGGCAACATTTCACTGCCGGTCATGGGAAATGGCAAATGTCTTGTAGAATGCAACAGTGCAGTGCACAGTGGCCGGAACGGGATGTGGCACTTTGCTTAATTATTATGTTAGATTAATATGGACATGCCCTGAAATACAAACTATGTAACGTAGCCTAAGCTGTATAGGACAGGCAATGTTGACGCGGGTTTATAAGTACTTAGATGTCTTTTTTCCGATCTCTGCATGTAAATAATTACACGTTTACACGGCGATCGAAAACCAGTTGTCCCTGCGGCCGCTGTTATAGCGTATGGTGTAAACAAGTTGCCTGGTTGTCGGCAGTCTAATGTTATTTGCGCTGACGTAATTTGCCTGGAGACTGAATAGCCAGTTACTTTGGGCGAGGCAAGACAGCCAGGAATTACAATTTATGTACGGACAGGTACAAATGGCCCTTGCACGCGAAACCAGTTGATCAAAATTTAGTTTCGCTAACTATTCGTCAGACAGCCGCGCGGATATAAAAGCAGTAAGGTTGTGTTTAAATAACGCGCAAGTTAGTTGTACAACGACCCACGATTTTGACTTTCGTTCTGTGAAAAGTGAGTCCCGTCATTATTTTATCAAGATCGAAAGTCATCATCAACACTGAAAAGACAGAATGTTTTGGGATATCTCGAACTGATAAAGTTAAATTAAAACACCTCGAACTCTAATTATATAAACCCCCGTGTAGTGTAGACCCATGCGCCATTCCTCGTTGCAAGTGGCTGTTTGGTTGGGGTTGGAAGGGAATTTCGCACTAAACTATCCGGAAATAAAGAACCGCTCGATATGATAAGCAGAAGCGAGAAATTCTATACTCGCCTGGTAACATCTCCAATGTAGAACGCGCTTTACAGTTAGCAGTTAGTATGCATCGATTTTAGGAGGGTTTCGTAAATAGATCCGGGCTTAGATGGTTTGCGAGTGCTGTGCAGATGCGATCAATTTGTCACGTCCCTATTTAAGCCTAATGCGTGCATCCTGCTTAGCAGCCCTTCCTAAGTAACTATCTTTAGGAGTGGATACTCTACAGCAGCAGTGTAGTATTGTTGGTTCTGTGCTACTCCACCGTCTAATATTCTAAGCACTTTGTTTAAGCGCGGAGGTACCAGACGAAAAAGAAACTTAAGAGATCCCATCTATAGCTTGTTAAATTATTACGTAGCATTCCCATGGTCTGCGGGCGACGAGGACAAAAACTGGGGGGGATGCGAGGGCGGGAAAAAAAAGAACGCGGGCGGCGGGGCCGAGTAGTAGTAACTGCCCGCGCTCTTCTTTCCCGCCCCCGCATCTTTCATCCCCGTCGCCCGCAGCCCATGGGAGTGCTACGTACGAATTTGACAAGCTATAGTCCATGTCTCTGTAGCGTCGCCACATCATGGGAGTTCTTGCTTTGTATGACGGCAGCTTCTAGATGAGGTGCATTGAAGTGGAGGGATTCCACCGTCCAATATCCCGCAGGCACCAGGAGAGCAATAATGCCAAGAGTACTCACATTGACAAGCCTCTGCAGCGTCGCCACATAGGAGTTCTCGCTGTGTATGACGGCCGCCACCACGTGACGCCGTCGCAGTTGCACCGCGGTCAGGCAGTCGGGGGGCGACCCGAGGGAAGGGGGCGGCACTCGGCCCCCGCGCACTGAACCGTCGCAGGAGAACATGTCTTCTTCCAACTGGGGACAAGTATAGAGGAGGTAAATAATAATTTTAAGGCTATAGAAGATACACCACCAGTTCAACGGTCAGACGATATTAAGGGGTCTGGGAAGCAGCAGACCAGAATGGAAGGGTCTGGATTGAATGGCATTGGGCTAAGTATGTTGATAGATATGATACATCGAAAATATGAAGACGTTTTCAAACATTGATCGATCAATAGGCTTCGAAGCTACCCCAATTCCTTTCACCAGAACCTAATGGTGATCAACTGTTCATCTATCAAGGTTGATTTAGAACGTCTCATGTAACACTGCCCGGATTATTTGGCTTTACTAAACACGTGTCAAGAATATGATAGTTATTATTATAACCAAATATTTCAGAATGTACTTACAGGCCACCCACGATCAGAGCACTTATGGCATTTGAAAATGCCTACTATCAATATCAGCTAAATTCAGCAACTTGACACTAGTGCTCCTGCGCACATCGTTTGGCTGTGTGGTCAGATTAATTTATTGCCGACAAATGTAGCGTGGTTAGTGCTCTATGGTCCGAAGTTGATTCATAATAATAAACAGTTGAATCATAATTTATCGAGCAAATTGCTCCACTTGAAACATAGAACGGTCAAATACAAACACCTAGAATGGTGGAATGTTATACAAATGTGTATGGGAAACCACGTCATTGCATACAACACCACATTCCTGGCTCAGGCAGACTACAACATTCACGTAATTCTCATTACAACATATACTACGTCCAAGTAAAGATCAATGAACGAACATGAAAATGAAGAAGATGAACGCTGATGAATCTGATGACGATGCTGAATAATGAAAGTGCAAAAGATCAAATCCTTTACGTCAAAGATACAAACCAATCCGAAAAAGTGACATTAATGCATACTGTAAAAAATTGCAGAGGTCTAAACATTTTCAACATTTTGTTGAATTGCCATATGATATTACCATGTTATAACAAGCAATTATCTAATACCAGCTAAAGTACTCAGTCTATTTGCAAACAATGCATAATAACCGAGGCTTAACAGTCTCAGCGATAGGTTATCTAACGTAAACTGAACAAGTGAACAATACAATACATGATTGATAGCAGAAATCTTTTTGCTAGATGTAAAATCACGATCTAACGATAAAAGACTTAAGAGCCTCTGGTAAATTGTTTTTTATTTTGTAAATGACCTTAAGTGAGTATAAACAAAATATCTCTTCCCAAATATATTAAAGCGAAGAAATGCAGAAACATTTCGTACGATAATAAATTGCGGTACAAATCCGAAACTTAACAAAGTAATAAAATTCAATAAGGGAGCGTGGAGTGGAGAGCAACACATGCATCATACTATAATATCTTTCCAGCTTGACGTAATGTAAACATCAGTTTATATGGGCACTATGAACGATACTGGAACCTGGTCACCACTTTGAGACATGTCTGGTATTATATCAATAACGGTAGCTATTTTTAAACGAGGGCTGGAACATTCCCAGACAGTAATGTTGCAGTTGCCTCTTTATATGGAGCTGCTGATTGACACGCCTGAAATACCGAAGGGATTTGGAAACAATATAATAGAAAGCGTAAAAGATGTGTTGAAACTTGAAAGGGTAATAATAAGGCTTAGTAAGAACCAGCTGCAGTGTAAATTAATCAGTTAGTATCATGACGTCTGATGACGATAACGATGACGACCTCTGTGGTGTTAAGGTCCCGGGTTCGAATCCCGGGAGGATGAATAAGACCCTTGGATGTTGACAAGTTTGTTACGTCATTGTCTCTGGTTCCTACAACACAGTGCATCCTGGTGTGGGGTCAGAAGCATTGTATGTGCCTGTATTTAAATGTTATGTTATGTCTAATATCCAGCAGTTACATACAGTGGAATATTACTCACTATTAGAAATAGTGAACAGAAATGGTATGAACTATGTCATGTCGTTTTAGTTGCAAGAAAATGGTATTACCCAACATGGATTATGTTGAGTGGTAAATTCCAAAGAATGTGTATGAAACTCCGAAGTACTGCTTATCCGATATTTATACTTAAAAGGTAATAATTATTTCATTAGAAGCGGCTTATATCTAACAGGTAGGTATACTATTAATGCAGTAATATACCTGTTTTGAATTTATAGCCGGGTGACTCATGGCAAGTCAAGAGGCGACCTTCAGAAATGGCTGGAGAGACAGACCGAGGAACGACCGCTGACATATCTTACGTAAACATTAACACAAGGAAGAACGAGATACCTAATAACTAAGAGCTTGCAAATTAACATTGATCGATTCTCGATTTCGATGGTCGATTTCTCATGAATTTGAACATGAACATGAACAGTTGCTCGCGCAGTCGTGCAATAATGGCCAGTCCATTCCTCTCCTTCTCCAACTTGTGGGGAGCAGAATTATTCCCGATTGAGCTGATCGCCTGCGATGTTTAACTTCCTATCTGCCAAATAAACAGATTCATAGATCGAGTAGTTTCTGATTTTTATACGAACTCTACCTTTTCCCCCACGTGGGGGCAAGTTTTGATAAAAACTTTACTCAACTGACTCTCATCTCAATAAACACCTACCTTTTTTTTATGTCTATTCAAAGTTGACCAACCTCCCTCCCCCCTTAGAGGGAGCAAATTTGAAAGGTTGTGTTGTAGTTGACGGCTCATACCAATAAATTAACTACCTGCAAAACTTCAATTAAGTAATTTTTGACATTCATACAAACCTCAAACCTCCATTGCGCCTCCTTTAGTGCTACCCTACACTATACAGTGTGAATCTTCATAAAGTGCACACAACGATCTGGGTTGAATAACATCTAAAATCATCGACAAAAAATAAAATAAAAAAAACTCATCCATACCCAATTGTTTATAGCCATTTTAATATTGAAATCTGGGTTCCAACTGCAAAAAAATATATAACTTCGGAATGTAAGGGTTTTTCAAAGTGAAATTGAATGATTCGTGATGGTAAAAGATATTTTATTTACATCCATACCCTAATATGTCTATTTTATGGTCAGGATCGATGAGCAAACGCCCTATATTTAGATATGAGTATCTGTGGCTGCATCTTAATGTTTACATTTTAATATCGGTAACCGATACCTTAATTACGTTCAAATTTCGAACGTCTTCTTAAAAAGTAAAAATTAGTAGGTTTTTTCGATTATCGAATTAGTCGATTAGTGATTTATGTTCCATTCCCATACATTTCATTCGATGCTGAAATTATAACAATCGATTTGAGAACTCGAGTCTAGATTGTTTATGGATTTTAAAAACTACAAACGTCAGTCATTTGTTTCCAGTGTTTTGTTTTTTTGTTTACGGAAAAGTACATTGAATATCAAACATGAAGTGGACATTTCAAAATACTGCAAACTGATTGCATTTCTCAAACGCAAATCAGAAGGATATACAGGAAAGAAATCAAAAACATTCTTACCTGTAGCAATCAAGAAATTTTTAAATGAAGCACCTGACAAACTGTATCTTATGCAAAAAGTGAGTAGTGAATTACTAAAACATTACATTTTTGCTCCTTAAGGGCACTACACATTTTGTGGAATAAATAATTAAGATTGATATTAATTTGTGACAGCTGCCCGCTCCCAGATTTTTAGCACATTAAGGGTTAAAATTAGCTTAAAATATGTTTCAGATGCATTCCGTTGTTGATTTTCTGTTGGAATTTACACATTCTAATGTTACTGTGTCTCTAATTGTTTCAGGTTGCACTAATATTTGGCATTATGGGGACATGCCGCAGACAAGAATTATACAACATGAAATATGAGGATGTCAAAATTTTTGAAAATACCATAGTAATAACTGTTCGTAACACCAAAAATAAAACGGATCGTACTTTTACCGTAACAGGAAATTATACAGAAATTTGTAAAAAATACATTGAACTACGCCCCAAACCCTGTCAAATTCCAAATTTTTTTGTACAATACATCGGAGGTAAATGCTTCAACCAAAAAGTAGGTATAAACAAGTTTGGATCACTGGGCAAGACAATAGCGACATGTTTAGAACTCCCCAATCCCCAACTGTACACCGGGCACTGCTTTCGCAGAACATCTGCGACTTTAGTTATAGATTCTGGGGCAGACATAACCACCTTAAAGCGACATGGGGGGTGGAAGTCGACAACTGTTGCTGAAGGCTACATAGACAACTCTGTGCAAAGCAAAGTGGAAATATCTAATAAGATACTTAACTCCATTAATAAAAATGAAGTAATTAACATAACTATGCCTAGCAGTACAGTGACTTCAAATGAAATCCCAGCTACTGCAGAAAAAGTGCAGTTTTCTCACTGCACAATACAAAATGTTGTAAATAATTATTATTATAAATAATACTTTAACTGCTTATTATTGTATTTTATTCAAACTGACCTACAAATTGATTTTGTACTAAGTAATAACTTTTACATACAGATTATGTTGGTAACTGTAGCTATATTAGGGTATGAATGAAGATAAAGTTATGTATGTGACTGTACATAATTAGGCATTAAAATACTCATGTGATCCTTTTATGAAACTCACTTCGTTCGTTTCATAAAACCACATTCGTATTTTAATGACCCTCGTTATGCAACACCCACATAAATAACTATAGTGTGGCAGAAAAAATGTTAACTGTAAACTAAACTTTCTTTATGAAATAATAGTGTTTTTTTCGAGAGCTTTTTAGTAATTGCAGATTTTCTCAAAATTTCTTGACCGTGATTGAATTATTTTATCACGGAATATTATTATTCAATTTGTTTACTTGCAGACGACACCAAAATTGTTTTTCTATATAATAAACTTTATTTAAAAAATAACATTACACGATTGACACCTTTTTTCACTTTCGGAGCTAAGCTTAATCATAAGACCTACGGCCTTACTAATAAAAAAAGTTATTCACTGTTTAACTTATACAGTGTTTTATCCTTTTCATACGTCGCGTAAATGTACAAGACAAAACACTGTATAAGTTAAACCGTGAATAACTTCTTTTATTAGTATAAGTATAGTAAGGCCGTTAGAGAGTAGTGATATACCGTGAAGTCATGAAGGTAGCAAATAAATAAATGTAGCCCACATTAATGTACCCACTCAGAGGCAAAGGCCTTTTATGGATATGCGTTAGATTGAGCCATACCGCTAGTGGCAGCCACACGCTGCAAAACGTCGCTGCTCGCTTTTTGTGGCCCGCACCGGCCACAAAACGAAGCCACACGTCATTCGCGCGAATCCCCACCATAAGTCCACTATGACACGGCGCGCATGTGTTAAAAAAGTACCAGCCACCGGCCACAAATGGCTGACGCGCGCTTCAGCTTCCTTTGTGTCCACTTCTAGGCGTTTGTGGCTGTGGCCGGAAGCCCGTGTGCGACGACACTTAGCCTTACGCCTTTTCCCATTCGGGTTGGTAGAGGTACAATGGGTCACTTTTAGCCTGTTATTAAACACTCCTTTTTGCGTGGTAGGGGCTAGCCATGGAGTAACAATCAATCAATCTTACGCATATCAATAAAAGGGCCTGTGCCAAGTGGGGACATTAATGTGGGCTACATTTATTTCTTTACTACCTTATGACTTCACGGTATATCACTGATCTCTAGGTCTTTTGATTAAGCTTAGCACCGAAAAGTGAAAAAAGTTATCATGTAATGATTTAAAAAAATAAAGCTTATTATTTAGAAACACGATTTTGGTGTCGTCTGAAAGCTAACAAAATGAAGAATAATATTCCGTAATAAAATAATTATATTTTGGGGACCAAATTTCGTGGAAATCGGCAATTACTAAAAAAACTCTAGAAAAAATCACTATCATTCATTTCACAAACAAAGCGTAATTTTAGTTTACAGTTACCAATTTTTCTGCAACTTTTTATTACTGGCAGCACTACGTGTCTTTTATCATCACGAATCAGTCAATTTCACTACGAAAAACCCTTCCATTATAAAGTTATATATTTTTGCAGTTGGTACCCAGATTTCAATATTAAAATGGATATAAAAAATTGGGAGGGATGAGTTTTTTTTGACGATGAATTTCGATGTTCTTCAACCCAGATCGTTATGTGCACTTTATGAATATTCACACTGTATAAAGAAACCGTGTACAGTTTTATGTCTCTAGAACTAGCGGTAAAGGTAAGTAAGGTAACGTAAGGAAGTAAGGCGGTAAAGAACTCACTGACTGATGACATCAGTATCAGTCAGTGAGTGAGTCAGGACTTTGAATTTTATAAGTATAGATTTCAGTTATTCAGAATGCAGCCATCTTTCTTTCTCTCCTCAAACCTACATAATAATAACCTCAGGCAGCTTCGATTCGAAGTCTCCTTCGTCCCGACTTCCGGGCACTGCCGATGCCGTCTGCAGCCAGTCTTCATTCTTTCCTTGTGCTAAGAATCCTTCAGCAGTACAAACCTCAGGTAGCTTCGGCATCTTGTCGGTCTCCTGCGCATGCATGTCATATTGGTGCGTGGACCCGCGGCGCACACTGAACCAGCGCGCCAGCCGCCCCCCTCCCTCGTCGTCGGGGGGCGGCGCGGGGGGCGAGGGGCCACCGCCGCTGCGCCAGCGCTCGCAGAGTTCGCGCGCCCGGCTCAGAGTGTTGCGGAGCTGGCCGCTGGTCCTGGGATGGAAGTCGATGGTTAAAACAGTCAGCCTGTGTTAAGGCAGGACACTTTATTGAATGAAGGGTAAGAAAAGGACGGATAGGCTGACGATCCGAATGGAAGAGTCGGTAGTAACCCTGCCTACGAAGCCAAGGGTCCCGGGTTCGAGTACCGGTGGGGGCAAATATTTGTTTGATGAGAACCGATGTTTGTATGTTGTATGTGTTGTATGAGTTGTCCCTAGTCATGGTTGTTTATCTATCGAAGTATAATATTTATCTATATAAGTACGTGTATCGTTGTCTAGTACCCAAGATACAGGGAATCCTAGTTTGGGGCATTTGGGGCTAGATCAATGTGTGTAAATAGTGTCCAAGGTATTATTATTATTATTGTTATTATTATTATTATTATATAGTCGTCGTCCATCCGTCGTCTAGATTCAAAACGAGTCGTCCGTTCTGGATACAATATAGATATGTACGTATAGATGTACTGGGTACCGATCTAGAATATTTGATATAAAGCATGTTTAAAGTAATCGAAAACTTAAGCGAAAGCGATGTGTGGTGGTCACATAGTCTAGTGTGGATATTCGATAGAAGATATTCATGAAATAGTTAAAGTTGCCTGTTGTCATGGAAGAACAACAATTTAGTCTGCCACTGGGCTGAAGAGACAATGTTGACAATAATGAGGCAAGATAAACAGGCAGGCTTAAAGGAACACTAGGTCCAGGCGTAACCCGCGTTCCACTTCCATCCAACAAACTTACCATGCTACTAAAATGAAAATAAATACCGGTTGCGATAGGAACGGATACCTAGATTGTTAAGATCACGAACTAAGCACGCCCTTACGAGCCAGAAACGGGCTTGCGCCAGAAGATGTCAGTTATTGGATATTACTAATAAGAGGCTGCGTGAAATAAGTATAGCCATTATTATATCCAACAATGTGTGAGAACGGAGGGATGATGAAGGAGTGAAACTTTATCTACAATGTACTTTAGATGTAAGTAGCAATCGCTGAGCTTCGTAAGATATGATTTATCGCTGACGGCTCAACTTTGTATTTGATAGAAATACGAGCAAAAACACTGATGAATCCACTAATAATAATACTCAGTTATTTAGATGTTTCAACAAAGAAGCATACAATATATCAAATCATTTAAAAACATTTTTTTTAGAAATCGTTGCTAGAAATTTGAATAGATGTAGCATGACAAGAATGAGGCGTCTCCCATAGTTGCTCTTTCCAAATGCAATGCAAAGGGTCATAGAAAGCTATAGATCGCGGTACCTTGCGCAGCGAAAGTCATTGTTTGCATTGGAGATATTTATATTTGTCTTCATAAAAACCTCTATTGCACCGGCCCATCCTAACAGGTTGAGTGAAGCATACAATTTTATAGGAGGCATCTAAGCTACGAGTACAGAATACTTGACTGGATATAGCTGGCGGCATAAATGGAGAGAGATCGATAGAAAATGCAGCATCCAGCAAATAAAAACTTTGTAAAACAATGCTGGCATAAGCAAAGTATGAACATGAAGTTCGTTAGAAGCTTGAGTTTGTAGAATTTGTTATGAATCAAAGGCAATTCCAATGCCTATTCAATATTCATTTTTAACCGATTGTATACTCAAAACTCGCCTATTCTTAGAATTTTGAATATGTTTTGCGTTGGAAATCAAAACTATTACGGAACACAATTTAAAGATTTACAACAATCCCATTCAAATCACAGAAGTGAGATGAGACAGTACAACCATAGTATAAATAAATGGTGCAACGATCGTTCAATAGCAAT
Source organism: Argyresthia goedartella (assembly GCA_949825045.1). NCBI lineage: Eukaryota > Metazoa > Arthropoda > Insecta > Lepidoptera > Argyresthiidae > Argyresthia > Argyresthia goedartella. Next base: position 22,580,585 of record OX463812.1, on the reverse strand, counting down.
AAAAGCACAATAGAGCAATTAGCTTGGCAAATAATAAATAAAGAATGCATCGAAGGTTGACATAACAAAGTACATAACGTTACTGTGTATTATGATGAGAATGTCCGAGCGAATACATTAGATAGCATTTGGTAACGTGATGAAACATAAAATATTGTTTTTGCGGTTGCCTCACAGTGTACAAAGACAAAGCAACCTATGTAATGTAACACATTGTGATATAGCTATAACAGAAAGCATGGTGCTCAGAGGCTGTTTTTATTTTCGATGATCACAGCTATATAACGCAGGACCTCTGACAATTGCTATGAAAAATATATTAATTTAAATTATCGAAGCAGAAGCGTCATAAATACGTAGGTGGGCTTGAAGGTGAACTTATAGCCGTTCTAATCTAAAACACGCATCAAACAATAATAAGCAGCAGCTTTAGAAGAACTATTTGGAATATAGCCTGTTACATTCTAAATAATGTTATTAATGGCGCGGCCTGGACGAGTTGTCTTAGATCGGATAATAGGCAAACATTCAGACTTATTTAAATATATAAGTGAGACCCATATCCATAGTGAGTTGGATTTACAGACAACGCCAATATACAGGCAATGCAAATACAAATATTTGAAACTATATTAATAGAGTTCGAGTGATTTCACAATAGAATAGCACCTCGCTGGGAAGGTAGATCGTGGATATGATATTCACAAAAGCGTCGGAGCTTTGCTCAACGCTTTAGCATTATGTTGCTATTGCGCACCTAACATTTGATATTACAGTGTTCTCATCTAAGTTATTGTCTCAATTTAATTTGACGCAATCGATGATGTGCAACGTGTTTTATGTTTACATGTTTATAAAGCGATACATATAATGTTTGCTTCAATACTTGTCAAATTGTGCACCGAAAAGTTGAGACATGGCGAAGTGAGCTAAGATTCGGAAAAAAAAAATGATGTGAGTATTCAATACGGCGACATTATGTCTGTGATTTAAAAAAAAACGGCCTAGTGCGTGTCGGACTTCGCCCATTTAGGGTTCCTTAATAAATTTAGAATGTAAGCCAAAAAATAAATAATTAGGAAGGTACCCACTTCACATACACCTGATACACCTAGCCAAAATATCTCTATCATTCTTCACCAGCAAATAATTACTTTGTTTTTCATAGTGTTTTATGATTGTCCATGTTATATTTGCGGTTTTCAATACATGTTTTATATCTTAAAGACGATTTTAACGAACCTTTTCAACTCTATTCTTTACACCGGCAAACTTGCGAAACTATTTTGTCACTCTAATATTATCTTGCTTCACAAAAAAGGTGACAAATCTGACATAGCAAATATCAGGCCAATTAGTTTGATATCACACATTTATAAAATCTGAGTCTCGCATAAGCGGTCAATTGGACCGTGAACAACCCCCCGAGCAAGCGGGTTTCCGACCTGGATTACTACGGATCATCTAAAACCCTGAACCAGACTGTTGAAAAACATCAAGAACACAATAAACCGCTTTACCTTGCTTTTGTAGACTATTCGAAAGCGCAGTCTTGCACACTCCTCAATTTTTACTTCTTTGCTTAATCAAAGTATAGATCCTGCCTATGTCAACATATTAAGATCAGTTTATAACAATAGTACAGCAGATGTTAAACTTCAATTTCCGGGACCCACATTTGTCATTGAAAATGGCGTGAAACTAGGCGACCCCTTGTCTAAAAAACTGTTCACCAGCACCCTAGAAGTCTTCAAAACCGTAACAGTAACATGGCAAGATAAAGGCATTGTTGTCGGAGCGATGGCTACACAACCTTCGCTTCGCCGAAGACATTGCAAAGTTCGCTTCTACAGCTACGGAGCTTCAAACTTTGCTACAGGAACTAAGCACGCGATCCTTGGGGTTGGACTGAAGATGAATCGGTCAAAAATTCTACTAATGACCGCCAGCGCAAAGCGTAAGGTAGTCATTAATGGGCAGGAGATACAATACGTCGACGAGTACACCTACTTGGGCCAGAGAGCCTCCTTCGAAAACAGGCAGGGCAAAGAAATCTAACGTCGTGTTTCGAACGCCTGGAAGAGCTTCTGCTCCATGAAGTAGCTAATGAAGGGCAACCTATCGTTGACCCTGAAGCGCAAACTCGTCGACATGTGCATTCTGCCCATCCTAAACTACGGCGCACAAACGTGGTCCTTGACCGAACATCAAAAGTCCAAGCTCAAGGTTTGCCAACGTGCGATGGAGCGCAACATCTTGGATGTAAAACGAACTGATCGCATTAGAAACACTGTACTGCTCTCTAAAACTGGCATAGTCGATGTGGGCATACAGACCGCCAAACTAAAATGGAATTGGGCCGGCCATGTGTGTCGAATGCACCCAGACAGATGGGAAAAGATAGCCACTGAATGGGTGCCTACAGATGAACAACAGGCGTAGAGAAATGCCCAGAAGAAGATGGCGGGACGATCTGGGCAAGTTCCAACCAGTGTGGGTCGATCTTGTGGCTACCAGAGATGTGTGGGCTCGAGCCAGGGAGGCCTTTGCCCAGCAGTGGGATACTGCTATAGGCTAACAAAACAAAAACTTAAAAACTGCTTATTTTATTTTTTTCAAACCAATTATCGTTGAAAGCATTTATTGAGATACACAACATATTTTTTTTTTAGGTTTTTCACTCCCTTACTTCAAAAGTTAGAGGGCGGGAACGACAAATTTTACCACTTTGGAAGGGTCTGTCTCTAAAACGATTTACTTTGAGGAAAAATGGTTTCAGGAACCTCAGGTTTGATGAAAAATAAATGTTTGCTTTCAGTTTTATGAATGGGCCCCTTATTTTTTTATTTTTACAATTATTGTATAAAATCATAAAGCGGTTCACAGAATACATCAACATAACAAGTTTCAACTGTGTAGTCCTGATAGTTTCGGAATAAAGTTGCTGTGACATACAGACAGACGGACAGACAGACATGACGAAACTATAAGGGTTCCTTGTTTCTCTACGGAACCCTAAAAATGGTCTTTGCTGTAGAATTGGTCTGTCCTGTGTACTTTGGCTGATAGCAATATCACAAAATGAACCCTCTGTTTTATTATTTAATGTCTGGGAAGTACAGTTGTCGTACATTTATCAACGCAGAACGTTTTTATGCCACCTTCAATGGCAAAACAATTTATCGAACTAATGGTGATTAAGATTGGTTAACTATAGATGTGGTATGATATGGATGCATCTGGTTGGACAAAATGAACGAACAAGTCAGTTCGCGGAATCTCTAAAATTACAGAGATTCGTGGGAGACAAACATATTAGACACCGACACAATTTTTCCCTGAAAATCTTCATTAATTCATTCAACACTATTTTAGTAATACCTACACAGAGCTACACTACATGCATGTCGAATATAAAATTATAATACAATCCTTTTTTCTTTTTCTTTTCTTTCTTTTTCCCAGGGATAGCAACCGGAGATCCCACACCATGTCTCTCCTTCCAACTCCTCGGCAAAACACTGCCGCTTACGAACACTCGTTTATGTTAAGGGCGATCCGACTGTGGAACGCACTTCCCTGCGCTATTAGAGATAGTCCCACAATTTTCTCTTTAAAGAAAATATTTAAAGAGCAGTTCCTTTCTCTTTCGTGATAGGTACTTGTATTTATGTATATATAAATAAGTGTATGTTTGATATATATTTTATTTTTATGATATTGTATTTTATAGAGGAATACTTACTATATACATAATCTATTATATTATTTATTATTATGTTTTAGTTTCGTAAATAATTAGAGGTATATAGTTTTATTGCACACAGGACTCCCCTGTTGTACAAGTTTTCCTGTCCTGCCTAAGTTTGCTGGCAGAAATCTCTCTATAGAGATAAGTTCGCCTTTGCCCATATTTTTTTTGTTTTCTTACCAATACTGTGCAATAATAGTAGTTTATGTGACTGCTGCATAATGGAGGGCATTAAAACTCGAGAGTGGGTTTATGAAAAGAGCCGAAGGCGAGTTTCATAATAATATCACTCGAGAGTTTTAATGCCTAATTATGTACAGTTACATACACTAGTTTATCGACACACATATCATAAGCTCTCTTTGATGTGTTCAGGAACCGCATGTTTGACCGGCATTGTGGTTCTGCAATTGTTTAGCTTGTTCTTTAGTACCAACTTCACGCAGACGGGCGTCGGCGTTCGAAATTTGAATGTCAGTACCAACTTCACAGACAAACTAGGGACGGCACGCGGGTGGGCGTCGGCGTTCGAAATTTAAATGTCATTATATGTAGAAAAACTACACATAATGAACATAATGTGTAGTTTTCCAGATACGAAACTAGTTTTTACCAAGTAGTTTAACATAATGCTGATCGTAACGTGCGGTTTTTGAACGCAGTAAAGAGGGTTTATGATACGTGTGTAGATAAAGAATATTAAGAAGAGTCCCTCCTACAGTCACGTCCCGCTAAGAATCAACTAAAAATAAAACAAAAAAACTCGTGTGTATTTTTCATTAAAGTATCAACGGTCATGGAAATGGCAATGCGGGTTGAACAATTACACCCAAGTTCGTCATACCATACATAACGAGGCAGATTTCTCGCCGGGCGACTGGCAATAATGATAATATCACATGTGACGTGTGCTGGCACGGCCTTGCCATATTTTTTATAATACTCCTACCTATGCTCGTTGTCATCATAAGTTCAAAGGAATTAAGTAATGAGAATAGCTGAGATTATAATATACTATAAACTAGCACAAGATTTTAAAGGAGGGATGTTTTACTGTAGCTCAAAATAAAATAATGCAAACGAATTATCTTCCGTATACTAAAAAACCTACTCTACAAATAAACCATTTGATTAACAAAACAAGCACCACCAACAAAATCATAAATCCAATCAAAACAAGCCAATCTTTCTTACACAGTTCTCAACTTTTTTTTTAAATCTGGCTTTTTGATTATATCTGTTTTTTTTTCTGGCTTGACTTGCACTCAAAATTCTCCTTAACGGAATTTCTAAAATTCGTGTCTTTTGCTGCACAACACTAATACGGTATTTGACTGCTAGTCAAAAAAGATACTTTTTAGGAGCTGTAAAAACCGGTCAAGTGCGAGTCTAAATCGCGTACGAAGGGTTCCGTACCACCGTTCAATGGAAGCGATGGTGTGGAGTGAATAGTTTGGATTTTACACAGCAAAATATTGTTTACAAAGTTATTGGTGCGGTTACATTCACACTCCATGTACGTAACCAGGTGCATCCATAAGTTTGTATGTGGTATTGTTGTATGGGAGCCCCCTTAAATATTTATTTTATCCTGTTTTTTAGTATTTGTTGTTATAGCGGCAACAGAAATACATAATCTGTGAAAATTTCAACTCTCTAGCTAGCTAGGTTCTTGAGATACAGCCTGGTGACAGACGGACGGACGGACGGACAGCGAAGTCTTAGTAATAGGGTCCCGTTTGGAACCCTTCGGGTACGGAACCCTAAAAACTGACACGTCATAGTGAAATGCTGTTAATAAACAATACTGAATTGTCAAACGTTTTTGTTGACATAGGTTCATCTGGCACGTTTCTAGATTTATTGGTCTACCTTGTCAAATACCGTATAAATGTTTATTTACTTTACCAAATTATATTATAAAAACATAACTGTTTTTGTTGAACTTGTTTTCTGTGCAAATAGGACATATTTGATGCGCGATTAAATACTACTCGATTTAATTTATATATTTTTATATTACAACTCCAAAAATAATATATTTTAAAATCTAATTAATCGTTCTTTGTAGTTATTATGTTTGCATTTAAGTGATTTTTTGATTGATTGGTGTTTTCATTATTAAAACCTATGGGCCCCGAAGAATAAGATGCTTGATTCAAGTCAAGTTGGGTTTAAGTTTTTGTAGTTAATAAAATAACTTTTAGGTTTACATTCAGATATCAGATAATCACTTTGTATACGGTTTAACATATGTAGCCAAACAGTTTCCAAAATTTATTTTGTTTTGTGGGTAAATTCTGAGGTGCAGTCAGTATTTTTGTTGCAGTTTTGAGATATTTTGATCAAAATATCGGGGATTATTTGTTCAGCGTTTAAATACATGCCATTTTAAAGCTACTAAGCTACTAGCTCTAATATAATATGGCCTGTTACAGTTCTAAAGGATTTTCTTACTTTCGCGGCCTGGCCGAGTTGGCTTAGATCGGATAAAGGCAATCATTAAGACTTATTTACATATTTCAGTGAGACCCATATCAATAGTGAATTGGATTTACAGGCAATGCCAATATACAGGCAATGCAAATACAAATATTTGAACTATACTAATAGAGTTCGAGTGATTTCACAATAGAATAGCACCTCGCTGTGAAGGTAGATATGATATTCACAAATGCGTCGGAGCTTTGCTCAACGCTTTAGCATTACGTTGCTATTGCGAACCTATCATATAATATTACAGAGTTCTCACCTACTTTATTGTCTCAATATAATTTGGCGCAAACAATGATATGCAACGTGTTTGCTGTTAACATGTTTATAAACGATACATAATGTTTGCTTCAATACTTGTCAACATGTGTACCGAAAAGTTGAGACGTGGCCAAGTGAGCTAAGATTCGGAAAAAATAATGATGTGAGCATTCAATTCAATACGGCGACATTCTGTCTGTGATTAAAAAACCTTATCTTTGCTGTATAATTGATCTGTCCTGTTTACTTTAGCTGACAGAACGCTGATAGCAATATCGCAAAATGAACCCTTTGTTTTATTATTTAATGTCTGGGATGTGGAAGTAAGTACAGAACATTGTCGTAAATTTTTCAACGCAGATCGTTTTCAATGACAAAACAATTTATCGAACGTATGGTGCTTTTTATTGTTGGGCAATGGGCATGTAGTTTCTACCTTTAGTTTATTTTTTCCTCTCCACCCTAGGTTTGCTGGAACAAATCTCTTGTTAGAAATAAGCTCGCCTTTGTACATGTTCTTTCCTTTATATTTGTTTGTTATCACTGTTTTGTGCAATAAAGTATCACAAGTATTACAAGTGCCGGAGATTGGTTAAATGAGATGTGGTATGGATGCATCTGGGTGGACAAAATGAACGAACAAAGCAGTTCGTGGAATCTCAAAAATTTCAAAGATTCGTGGGAGGCACACAAATTATACACCGACACAAATTTTGGTCAGAGTGTCGATAAAGGGGGCGGAAGCCCCCACCCAAATTTTCCCTGAAAATGTTTCAGATAGCCAGCGTTGCTAATTGAACACAAATTTAGTAATACCTACTACACAGCTACACTATATACATGTCGATTAAACTAGGTGACATTTAATTAGCTGACCATATTTTGGGGAAAGATTATGAACAACTAAGAAAAATATGGTCGCAAATGGAAAAAAAAGTTTCTCGGTACATTGACCCGATCAGCTGTTTATATTTATAAGTTACTATTTGAGGACTCAAAAAGAATCGTTTGCAACCATACGTTTCTCGGATTTTTTTTCATAATGATGGTTACTATCTTTCTCACAATATGGTCAGCTGATTCAATGTCATTATGTATATAATACAATCTTTACTACGGCCACTTAATACTAAGTATCTACTAATTAAAACGAACAACGTAACGTCTCCTTGATTATGGTAAAATTATTTATTTTTATCTCGTGTGTATTTTTCATATTATCACATATGACATTGACGGCCTTGCCATATTTTTTATAATACTCGTACCTATATGCTTGTTGTTATCATAAGTTTAAAGTAATTAGGCAAAGAGAATAACTGAGATTATAATCTCGTTTTAAGAGCAAATATAAATAATCTTAGGATTTTACAGCAATCTAAGCTACCAGCAGTTTTCAAATAAATAGTACCAAGTAAAATGAATAGTACCAATCAAGTCGAAGTCTATCTCAAGTCAAACAACAACTCATTCTCAGCTCCTGATACAATATTTGCACAACAACTTGCGACTAAAGAGGACCGTGAAGCTATCTCAAGCGCCGCTACCACAGAAGGTCAAATGCTGTCAAAGACCAAGTTTCCAAGAAATAATCATATTTCATAACGTGACTGCGTGGTTAGGCGGGGAATTATCGCCCAGCTGACGATTTCCTTGGAGTTTGACGCTTAAACAGGAAATCCTCGATAATTGGCGCGGACGCACACGCTAATGGTTCTGCGGGAGACCACACCGAAATTTTGCAGGAAGACTTGTGTTATACGAGTAATGAGAAGACACGAGATGCATTTAGATGTGAGAACAATTTAAGGTCGATGAAAGGAAAGATGTCTGGAAAGAGGATAACGTACCTGCGAAGTCAAGTCGAAAGATTAGGGTCAAAGGAAAGTCTGTATTATTTTCTAAGATCAAAAGGGATCAAACAAACATTAAAGTCTTAGATATGAAATTAAAATATTGTAGAGATAGTTGATGAAGAGGAAATGCTACATCTATAAATTAAGATTAGTCAAACCAACTTCTTAACGGGAAATGAAACGTCTGTCAATCTATTTGCTTGCAACTAAATATATATTTCGATCGAACTATGTAATCTTTCTCTGTCGGATAGTCAATGTATTATGCAGTGAACACGTCAATGAACAGCCAACAACAGCATAACAGACGATAAAACGGCGTTTTAAAATTATAATTAAAATTAAACACACACTCAAATAAACATACTTCTGTGAGTTCGTGACTTCCGTTAATGGCGGTGCTACATGTAGAAAACTCGTCCCTATGAAGCGTCCCTTTAATAGGTTGGGAATGGACTATTTTGGAGGGCAATCAATCATACTCCAGCAATGCAGTAGGCGGGAAACGCCATCTACTCTTTAATTGGTAGAGCATGTAGAGAATAGACCAGTTATGTGGAAGGAAGAAGGAAGAATAATGTGACCATTAGTCATGAACTAAGCACTTACAAAACCGTAAAACAAAAACAAATTATGATTTTGAAACTACATCCTTAGAAAGCTAGGCCTTAGGACACGATATTAGCAAAAGACATGTAAACATCAACATAAAGCGGGTCACGTGTTTAGCATATTGTCAGCAAATTAGTTGTTGGTGGTTTCCAAAGAATAGACAATAGATGTCAGAGAACTCACCATGAAAGACATGACACATCATTGTTATTTATAGTTGACAAGGTGTGCATGTACGTGAAGATAATTTGTAAACTCTCAACTGCAGTGATGGAGAATATACAGAAACAGAATGAAAAGAAATAAGCCATGACTATTGAAAAGATGTGACAACATTGAAGGGTTTATGTCTTTGCTAGAAACTCTAGAAAGCAATAAAGTTCGTGATTTACGTTTGGATATTCATGTGTCATGTTTTTTGCAATACTTGACGGACAGGCAATGAATAAATCAAAGTCAAAGGAATGTGGTAAAAGAGTTAAACAGCGAAATTGTTTAAAGATTCTTGTGAAACATACCTATAATTTAACAGATTTTCAATACGTGTAATTGCACCTTGGCGGTGCAGGAGTAATTGATGTAACTACTCTACGTTTTATCGAGAAAACTTTCAAATTCCCTCGAGCTCCCTCGAGCAGGATCATAAATCTTTGACCACGAAAAGGAACAACTTGTCATGAGCGCTTCGGCCCTTGTGACCCCAAGTATGGAAATAACTGGTAATTATTCTTTAAGTGAAATTCCTCATCGTGATGAGCTATTTCATGTTGGTGAGCTTTTACGTTTTAATATGGCATTCATCGTTAGTATATCGTCGCTGGTCGTATCGTAAACAAGAATTCGGCCATATTTTACGAGCTTCATATTAAATGGCGCTTTAAGCCTGACGAGGCAACGTCTCTTATTTTTTTTGGAAACCAGTATTATTCACGATATTGCTTTGTTTAAATTGAATTCCATAGGGGCTGTTCTGTGACGTACAGTACATACCGTGAGTCCAGCGTGGAGTTAAGTCGTTGGGAGCGTCTCAGCGGTGCGTTGCGAACCGCACTCACTGGCTCTTCCCAACTTCCACCTGCCGATCTGTGCTCATCTGGAACAACATACACAACCATTTAGATGACGTTGGATCTCACATATGTGTAGATATCCCAAAAAAGGAGTCTGATAATAAACATCAGCAGCAACATTGAATGATCTTTAATTTTAATATATATTTGTTTCTAATGCTCTAGATGTTATCAGACCACAATATTAACGCTTAGTTATTTACTTTACACTTATCTATGAGAAGAATGGGATTATTTTAATTTATGTTCTCTTTGCAATCATCAGGGAAGAAAATGGAATTACGAATTTCGAAATGGTTGGCAAATAGCAGATAGTTAGAGTCCGACATATAGGTAGGTAGATGCACCAAAGGCCAAACCTAGAAAATGTTAAAAGCAATTTGCAAAGCAGTTTTCTCAGATCTCGAGAGTCATCGGAAGGCTACTGATAAGTTATTTACGTGTAACGTATTAGAGCTTAATCCATACCTATATATTATTCAATTATTCATCTTCACAGCTACTGATTGATGTGATGGCGCAAGGTCAAGAGTACTAAACATTAAATATTGGTTAAAAAATGTCATTGGAATGAAAAACTCATCAGCAGCAAATGGTGTTTTCAATGAAAACATCCTTCCTTGATTGTCAAAGCAAAGCATTACTTCAATTGACGAAATGCTCATCACCTCATCAATTTTCGATTGTCGGGCTACCAAGAGATCTCTAGGGCCACCCACACACTGCTGGTTCAAGGTCTGTTTCCGACCAATACCGACTTCAGCTGTTTTTATTGCAAACCGTAAGTCATTACCAACGGTTTTAACCTTGACGAGTTACGAAGTATTATGTATTTTTATGCAGAAAATACGAGACAGGGAATATTCCTAGGTATCTGACTTAATATGCGAGTCTTGTTGTGTTGTACAATCAGTTCTATAATCTTGTGTGAGTTCTTTGTCCACGACTAGAATGGAAATAATTACCTACATAGTTTATGCTTCTTCATTAACTTGTGCTTAATTTTAGTAATTTTGTCATTCTTCCTGTCACGCCTCAGGCTGTCACGTTTGTCAGCCACAATACACCACATTGTGATCACTTTATCTATCCACAATCTCAGTTTTGTGACATTCAACTAAGCTCTAAAATAACCGTTGCCACCATGGATTACCTATAGATCAAAGTTTTCACTCACATCACTGTATCCTATTGTCACTGAAAATTCTGCACTATTTGACTTTATTTTGACGATTTTATCGTCACATTTTAAGACCACGTTTATTTATGATGTAATCCGAATCACGACTATCACGTGTCGTCAGTACAATGTTAAGTCTCATACTAACAGGTTCTCATTGGGTCGCTTCATGTACTTTTAATAAGAATCTCAACGATTATTACTTGAGTTGACTCAACGATTATTTGGAAGGCGTTGGAACCTTATCACACAAACTATTACTATTCTGATTTATATATTGGTAGGTATTAATTTATGCATAAAATCTGATACAAATTAATATCAAGTATCCCGAACCTAATTAGGTTCGTAATACAACTGATATGGTGATTAGTTAATTTAAACAGAGAATAAACGATTATTATGATTATTCATTTTGTATCTATCTATAACATTGTTGATATAATTTAAATAATTAATTTATCCTCAGCATTTAATATGACACATTTCAGATGGGCAAATTCTAATTCTTCTAATCCTGATGATGAGAATCAGCCGTAATGAGAACAAAGCCTAACTCATCCCTCCTTTCTCGTTTTTTTCTCTTATTAAGGAAATGGGAATTAAATTACCGACTAAGCCCAGTTTTGCGCCTCTTTCAATGGAAAAGGCGTTACGCTATGTTATGTAATATTGACTTTAACAAAGTTCCAGCCTATCTTCATTCACCAGCCTACAGAAGTTTGGTGCCCCCACAAGTATTCTAGGGTTGTCGACCCATTGCGCCTATAAAGCTTATGTCTCGGACCCTGTTCAAGTTACGTTAAACCGAAGTACTATTTGCCCAGATGTTTAATGATTGCTGCTTGTTACGAAATTGTGTTGTCTACGCCCATGTTAGCTTTTCTGTCAGGCGAATCGACTTCTACTTTAAGAGGTACAAGTCTCTGTTGAATTAATTATGCCGTTTAGGTTTCTCTGCAGATTTCCCTTCAAAGAATCTCGTCCGCGCACAGTTGCACATTGACAACACGCGAAGCTGTAAAAAAAGTGAGTCCTACAAATATGTATTTTATCTACGAGCGTTATAAAACAATTAAAGTTAATGGCAACTTAATTACTTTAACAAGAAACAAATTGCACTAGTCGTTTCCCGATCATTCCTTATCAAAACGATGTGAAATTGAGACGCACAACATCCTGAGGAGTGTTGACCTTCCCTTTCACTATTATAGATAGCATAAATCACATCAACAGAAAGATACTATCGCACTGAAGCAACGACCGTGTGCAAATAAGGGAGGTAAAATCTACCGCCATATTCGGATGTGAAGACCTAATGTAGGTTAGTCGAGTAAAATGGAAAACTAGAGACCGAACAAAGTGCATTCTAACGATAATAGTTATTGTCGATAACCTTATTAGATGGAACACAAGTTGAATAAATAGCGAAACGGCAGGTCCGCAACCAGATTCGATTTATGGTCAGTTGGATATCTGGCGAACAGAGTTTCGCCCGAGACTAGGTCGAGATCTGAGGGCCCGCGTGCACGCCTTGTCACTCATACGGTCATTGTTCGAAACGACTAACATGTTATGAATTATGAATCATTCGTCAATAACGATTGAGATAAGAAAACGCAAGCGAACGGCCCGCTGCAGGAGAACAATCGCGATTTTATGAGCTTGACACAGTTACAGGATCATTCTGCATGAAACGTTCAATTGGTGTGTATCTGCTACATAGTTTTATTAGTACAATGCGATGTGACAAAGCGAATATAACGAACGAACGAACGAATACAGCGAACATCGAGGTCAGGAGTGAACGTAAATTAGCAGAATATTCATTGAATTAAATACGTGGCAATGTCCCTGATCGAATTGTGGTGCCAAGAGGTGACTAAGCAGCAAGGAGCTTTGAGTTTGAAATAAAACATGAGAAGGTTGTGTACAGAAAATAATTTTACGACCCAATTAAGTTCATTGAATTAAGAGCCTCTAACAATGATTAGCAGCTGCGACCAATTGTCGGGACAAGTACAAGTGCGTAAGGGCAATGGGTTGATAGAAATTGTTCAATTGCGTTTATTCAGATGGTTAAGAACGTCACTTACAATATTGTTTCAATAGCTCTTGCCACACAGGCATCTACTCTACTCTAACCACTTTCCTAACAGCCTGTATATGAATTCATATCTACGTAGGCAAAGTAAGTATTATTACAGCGATAATTAAGCAAGATAGGCAGGCAGAAAATCAATTTCTGCCAATGTCAATTATTGGGTGCACCTCTAATAATAAAACGGGCCAAGTGCAAGTCGGACTTGCATACCAAGGCTTGTTCTGCACAAGTTTGCATTTTTTGGTGATGTGCAAATTTGCAGTTTTCGGATTTTTCCTTTCCATGCTAAGTTAGTGCTGTGTATAAGACCTTGCTTCGTGCCAAATTTCATGATTCTAGGTAAACGGAAAGTACCCTAAAAGTTTTGATTCCCTTGAGAGTATCAAGCGATTCAGCAAATGACATAAATGGCGGCATCTTTTGATTTCGCTGACCTAGAAGTTTGGTTCACAACTCCAAGGGTAATTGAGCAATTGATATTAATATCAACTTTATACCCCCACGTGTACCTGAGAAAAGGGTCTTGACAGACGGACAAGAAGTGATCCTAAAAGGTTCCTTTTTCCTTTTAAGTTACGGAGCCCTAAAACTATTAATGACAAAATGACAGCTTCACATTAGGTTAGTCACTTCAAGAAGTGTTTTAGTTGAGTGAGATTTAATGATAAGCATAGTATTAGTTCTGGTGATGAACATACCTATAGTTTTGAGTTCCTCAACAGCCGGAAATAGCCTCACTTTGTTTACCACGATAACCAAAGTGAACTGCATCGTGGCACAACACTGTCACTAAAACAAATGAACCTTCTCACATTATTGCTGAAATGATAACAAGTCCCGTTCGCGTGCATCATAGTGCAGTGTCTGGTTAAAACTGAACCGGGATTAACATAATTGTTGGGTTGTTGTGTCAATTGCGGGGCCTTCCAGCTAGCGGCATGTTGAAAAATTATATCAACATTGGCTAGTGTCCAGAGCCGAGCAATTATTATTATTAGGCCCACAAACAAAGCTAATTGTAAAACGTGGCCGCTCCCTCCCGCAGCAATTGAGAGCGTTAAACGCAACGGGAGAACATTGGCGACGGAAATAATACACTATTATGTCTATTTGTAGAAATGGCGGGTGAATACTTCGCAGGAAGCCTTGTTTTGCTCCTGGTTAAGATATGTGTCGAAGTGAGGAAGCATCAATCTACGTGCAATACACAAAGGCGTACTCTTGTGATCAAACGGCCCGAAGAACCTAAACACCTAACAAAGTTTCCTTGAATGATGAGAATAACTCTGTTTCGGATACAGAACAACGTCAAAGTAGGTATGTATTAAATGATACTAAACGATGTGCGGATACACGCTAAAATTATGCTGACATTATAAACAAATACGCTAATATAAAACATCTTAGGTATGTGGGTAAATATATAAGCGTATCTGATGATCTGAAACAGCGGCATGAGTAATAATGTCTCGATTTAGACCTGAGGCGACATACTTGTATATTTTAAAGGTTGAAGGTAGCGGAAACGGGATTACAGACTCACAGACTCCAGAAACAGATTGCCTTTGCGAACACAAATGACGTAGTAATGGATACCATTCCTAAAATACACGCCATATTGCCGTCGGTGCAGTGACACGGCACACATGCCTGGGTTTGATCAATGTTTGCGAGTCCCTGAGCTATACGCGTTAACGTCCATACAGATGCAGTATACTCGCAAAAGTACCAGTACGGGTTCACGCCTGTCTTCACAGGGATACAATAGGCAGGTTCGATACGATCCTGTCCATTCCTGGCGTAGGGATCGAAAGTCAACTGTAGAAGTCGTATCGTGGGAAAGAGAACATGCCAAACAATTAGGAATTACCTGTTTCTGTTGTGAAAAATCTCAAATTCTGCGAAGTTCAAATAAGATCTACTATGAGTAAAAATATATTGGTAATGGAAGACAGTAAAACATTCGTACTTTGATAACATCTCTGAATGATGAAAAAATAACACCGACAAGTATTGTATGATTATTTGAACAAGTTGGACTATCTTCCAGAGAGTGGATATTACCTCTGATTAATACAATGGCCAATGCATACTAACTAACGTGTAGTAAAGTATAAATATTATGCATTCCTGACAACATTTTTATGGCTGATGGCTTGTTTATGTAGCTTAACAAGCTAAGCAAAATCAATTAAAATGTCGATGGTGAGAGAAGTTGATGTTGAGTAAGTCAAGAATGTCAACATACCCCGAACGACTAGTAAAGTTGGTATAGTACTTTATGTATGTTTTACGAAGACGCACCTAGTAGACCCTTTTACATACACCTCTTTTTTCTCGCCTGGACCATACGAGGATCAATCAGAGTATATCATCTCAATACCGTTTTCAAACTATCCGACTACTTATCCATGTAACCACGCAACCTTTGACATTGAAACCGAAAATAACCTGACGATTTCAAGTGGTGTGTGACTACAGCCACTCGAACTATCGACACTTGAAATACCTTTTAGCCACAGACTTCGTGTTTGAGTAGGGCTATTTAGGAATAGTGGTGTAATCTACTGGCGTTTTGTGAAGTAAGATGTTCTTCGAGCGTACATGGCCTTGCGTGTCATCATTAATTTCTTTTTAACCCCGGACGCAAACAGTTATAAAGTTTAAACGTGTACCATCTGTAGAATCGTTGCGTCCAAAAGATGGATAGATTTAGATTACAGTTATTTTTGTTGTTGCTCAAAGTTGGTTACCCAACTTTGAGCAACAACAAAAATAACTTTAAAATAAATTAAGTAATTAATCTTGGTTTAAGCACGAGCTTTCTGAGCTATTTGAAATTAAACGTCTTTGATTAAACGGTTGTGTGTGATCATCAACCGCAGTTCTAAAAGAGTCTTCTAAAGAATTCCTTTTGCGGCATGCGTCAGTGGCCGATCTTTTTGCAACAGTAGCATCCTTATGTTATAGAGGGCACTAAGGTAGCGGAGCTAAAATTATGATAGATAGTTAATCAATGAATTACTTACATTTGATGAGCACGACTGAGTCATGGGGCTCGCATTGGACCTGGGTGGCGTTCATGGTCAGCAGGCCGCCGCCAGCGACGCCACCCCCTGCGCTGCTCTCACTGCAAACCAAAGGTTCTATGTTAGTGAGTTAGCTGCAATTTATCAAGTAAGATTTGTATGAAGCATTGTATGTGCCTGTATACATTGCTTCTGGCTCCACACTAGGATACCCTATATCGTGGGAACCAGGATCTGGGTACTTTTTTATCCTCCCCAGCCGGGATTAGAACCCGGGACCTCTCGCTTGGGAAACACAGCCTCCACCGTTACACCACATAGGTGGTCAATCATCAAGTAATGTGTAAAGCGACTCGCATCAACAGAATCCGTAGCTAGCCTCTGTATCTCTTGATCTTGGCACATGCCGATTTCTTTCAAATATAAATTCAATCGTTTAATGAAACGTCCGTGGCCTAGCGGTATTCGCACATCAGTAACGACCGTGCGGGTAGCAGCATCTGGCCGAGACGTGCACTGGATGGGTGTCCGTTCTATGTGGCATTTGTTTCGGACGCTCCCGTGTTTCGGATGACACGTAAAGCTGTAGGTCCCGGCTACTATCGCTACTCGGTGGTAGTAGTCGTATAGCTGTGTCAGAGGCCGTAATAGAGCAGCTTGATAACTTCTGACAGCCGGGTTGGCTACAAGCCCGACACCCCTCCATTAACCCGCACTGAGACAGCGTGGGGGAGTATGGTTTAATCTTACTCGTATTCGAAGGCGTTCAGTAGCCTTATCATGTAATAACTGACATCTTTAATTTTAATCGCTTTTGAAAATTTTACAATCGCAACACGATCATTTGTCACGAGCTGTCTTTTATTGCGACTTTGCTGGTCTATACGATTATGTATCTCTGACATCTAGGAAATTCAATAGCAATTGACAAATTGAGCAATCATAACACAATTATTTTAATTAAACAAGCTGTCTTTTGTAGCGATTATGATTGGTTGATTTTTGGTTTATTTATCATTTTGAATTGTATGCCTTGTCAAACATCCATGTGACCGCTTCAAATCACGGGTGTCTGTTAGGCAAGGCATGGACCTTATCACTATCTTCTCAGAAAAATGCCATTTTCTGGATTTTCCATTTAAGGCGCAAGTATAGGAAAAATTAACAAATCAATTTGTGGTGGTTGTTTTTTTTTCGTATGATTGCCAATTTGCCATTGACATAATGTTTTCAAACTAGGTACGCATTAAAGGAAAGGGATTTCTTCATAATTTTTTTCGGGATTTGGAAAGTGTGTCCTTACGAGCCCTAAATCCCGATATGAGACATCTCGATTTTTAATCAAATTTAATTGTAATAAAATTCAAAACCTATAACGGGAAAATGTCATGTCGACATGACGGAGGATTAGCACTTTAAAGATGGGATTTGACAATCGCAGCAGCATAAAGATAATTTATTCAATTATTATACTTGCCACAATTCAGTCAGTTGCAAAGTCCACTGCGCGGCATCACTTGTTTCACCCATTATCACAATTTATATGATGTGTTCCTCATTATTCATCATCATCAACTGAGAAAAACATACGTTAATTTGTTTTATTGAGTAAAATACTTTCATCCTGCCTGCGATGTTATTGTGAGTGATATGCACTCAGTTATTGTCCTATATTAATTCTGAACCTCAACCAAGTTCCATCAATCTTTCTTGAAGAAAGTACCTACCTAGGTAGATAAATAATGTAGATGTCTCAGGGAAAACAATAATACTCTACTAGATATACAAATTACTCCTGGCCTTTTGCTTCAAGGATGTAGATTTCAGTGTCATCCAGGTTTTTCAAACCAAGTAATCTACAAATATTAATCTTCAAACTCTTATCAGAATGACAAACTATAAAATCAGTTGGTACTTGTTTACTTAAGACAATTTTTTCAATAAATTTGGAATTCTAACCTAAGCAGGTTCACTGGAAATTGTTACAACATTATTTTTCTTGTCACAATAATATCAACCCTGATTGCACGAGAATGATTATGCTGTGAGCAAAGGTTTTTGTGAAAATATGGCTAACTTGCATAGCTGGCCTAAACACTGCATTCTGATACATCTTGAAATGTGTGCAAGTTCCCCCATGCAACAGTTTTTCTGTGAACTTTAAATAGAACAGTGATAAACGAACAGCTGCACTTTCTAAGAAATATACTTATCTTATTCATGCCCATATGCTGTGTTTGTAGTTGTAGTAACTCATTGTACTAGTCTAGGTACTCCTGTGAGTGATATGGTTCATCATTACAATAAAACCTAGTTTGTACCTGAGAGCCAACTTGATGTTAGTGTTGGAACAAACTGTATGTAAACATTGTGAGTGACAAAGATGGCTCAACTCAAACACAGGAGATACTAATGAAACAGCTATCTACTGAGTCTAATCAGTAGCTCTATTCTGAATCTCCTGACACCCATCACAATACATTTCAATACTGATTGGTCAATTGCCAACTTTAAATTGACGATTGACCAATCAGTAGCCTTATCATGTAATTCTGTTATCTAGGAACATAAATCTCATTTGAAAAAATTACCAATCAGTTAAGTAGCCATATTATATAATTTGATTTTAAACTGAAATTGAAAAATCTATCTATCAGAACACGATTATTTGTCATTTGAGGTGTCTTTTATTATGACTTAGCCTGTCGCTTTGTGTTCAGTAGGCTTATTATGTTATTCTGACATCTGGGAATTTCTGCCAGAATCACTTTGAAATTGACAAATCAAACAATCAAAAGATAGCTCATTTAAAATAATCTTGTTCTGATTGGTGGATTTGTCAATTTGAAAGAGAATCTTACACAAATCGAACTAGGGCCCATACTAAGCTCAACAAGGCTTCTGTTATGGGTACTAGACAACAATATATTTAATAGAGATGAATACTTATGTAAATACATAGAAAACATCCAAGACTAAGAAAAAAATATTGATGATCATCACAGAAATATTTGCCCTTACCGGAATTCAAACCCAGGACCGTTCCCTTCGTAGGCAGGGTCACTACCCTACTAAACTGGTTGTCGAAATTACTAGATGTCAGGGAGTATATGAAAATTCTACTGATTGGTGGATTTTTCAATTGCGATTGAAATTCCTTGATGATACGTAATAATAAAGATACACAACATTGAATAGACAAATTGCAATAAAGGAAAGCTCATGTCAAATAATAATGTATCAATTGTAATTGTTCCAAAAGCGATTAAAATTGAAGATGTCGGGTATTACATGATTCAATGTGTATGTTTGAAAACATTTTACTAATGGGAACTATGAAAAAAAAAATACACCACATATTGAGTGGTTCATTTACCGATATATGCGCCTTAAGTGGAAATTTCAGTGGCAGTTTTCTGGGGTGATAGTAAAGTGCATGCCATGCCCTACAAACACCCTTGATTTGAAGCCATCTCATGGGTGTTTGGTGTTTGACAGCCAGTAGCCTTTGTACCTCTAACATCTAGGATATTCAATCACAAATTGGCCAATTAGAACATAATTATTTTAATTGAACAAGCTGTCTTTTGTTGAGATTAAGATTAGTTGATTTTTCAATTTGAATTGTGAAGAGATTGAAATTCTTAGTTGTCAGAGATATATAATAAGGCTACAAGTCTAGTTTGGTTGAATGCTATTTCAAACATAATAAATCACAATCAAATCACTGTATCCCTACTGGATATAGTGTGGGAACTAACACAGGGAAAACTGGGACTTCCTGTTTTAGTTCGACTTCTGATGTAGCCAAACACATGGGTTATAAAGTGCAGACCTATAGTATAGAATATACCTTGGCCGCGCTCTAAGAACTAGAAATAAGTACCTATTTTTTTAAATTCAAAATTCAAATCTCTTTATTACTGTAGATATTTACATATACGTAGGAAAAAATTTCTTTTCCTCTTCCATTCATTGGAGCACTGTGTGGGATTTTCATCTCTTTTAAAAATTGGTTGTGTTTAACTATACAAACATTGCAATATTAACTATTATGAATGAATTGTTAAAAAAATATTCACAGCAAGTTTATTTCCGCAAGTTCTGTGTTGAATTAGATTAACCCTGTACAGATGCTACTGTGAACTCACATACAAAATAGTTGCACTTTGATTGAAATTGAGAAAAAAAAGCTCCTGAAAAATAAGGAACTAAACATTAGGTTAGACATTCAATGTAATGAGTCCTTCCATGTCTTACATATGGATGTCAAATTTGGGACCTAAACAAAAAGTACCAACTCAGATAGACCACCAGAAATGGGTCTGGATAGTGGATAATGGCGCTGCAATACAAACAAGTGGAGCAAACAAGTCAAGCTGTGGTATCTGGGAGTTGGTAACAATAAAGGGTATTTCCAACAAGGGATGATGATATCCATTTGACACTGATACCATAGTCAACAAGAGTGGCAGCTGATAAAAAACAATGGAGACAGTTGTATAGGCCAAAAGCCACAACGAATTAAGGGGCACCATATGATAAGCAAGGACAAATTGTTAAAATTGTAATAACTTTATTTGAAAATAAAAGGCTGTTATTATTAAAATCTTTATACTCTCTTCATATCTTAAAACACCAATCTCTTTCTATTTTGTTATAATCATTTCAACCTCAGTTATGTTACTGGAACCATTCCAATATTACCTACTCTCAATTTCATCCACTGACCTACTCATTCAGTTCATTCCACATGAATATCTAAGAATTTATAAAACTCATATATTTGTGTAGGTAATGAAAGTGTAGTGAAAGAGAAGAGAAATCATTTCACCACTTTTACTGGGCCCTATCTGTAATTCTCTCCAAGAGTAGTATGACATTTGACACTGGTCAAGCCTATTCAGAGGCAGAAACCGAGTCACACTTTTAGGTCAAAGTACGATGAACTTGAGTACAGTATTCACTCACCGTATAATGCTTACTCCGGCACTTGCCTTCCCAGTGGAATGCGTACGGGCATCGCATTCGCTAATACTGCATTATCCACAGTTTTATGCACCTTTCGAAATTTTCCTCCACGGAAACCGGCCACGACAACAATCACTAGACACAATTGCTGTAACAGCACACAATCCAAACGTTTTACAGGTGAATCGCACTGGGATCACAAGGCACTGATGTGATGAGAATCCACGATCCAAATCCAAGGAACACGTCCTGTCACAACCGCATTGTTTACTTCCGAAAAGTCGAAAAAAATGTTTATAATCAACCACTGTCCATACGCGAAATGAAAACGTATATTTTGTTAGGTATTTTCATGCGTGAGAATAAAAAAGAAACGTCGAACGCTGTACAAAATCCGAAAAACACAAGAACGAATCAAACGAACAGCCACCTCTCGCTTGGCTTACCGGGCAACTGCGGGTGTGAAGGGGGCAGAGCGGAGGGGCGCGCTCCCACCGCGCCGCCCGCGACCCCCCTGTCTCGTCGTACCGTATATATACCTCACTTCTTCTCTCCCTGCTGCGTTCATTGCGTGCATGCATTCACTTCTCAATCGCTGTCATAATATAATTCCGAATAAATAATAATTTAGGAATCGATGATGAAGTTTTTTTAGAATACCTTCATCTCGTGTTGATCATCATAAAAGTAGGTAGGTACTGGGTACATATCTACCAAACTGGTACAGTACGATTACGATTACATTAACTTTAAAGTGATCAAGGTGTCCCGGAAACTTGAACTTGAAATTTGGCACAGACAGAGGTGTCATTAAGAGTATGTTAACTATGGGAAAAATCTGAAAACAGTTAATCGATTTACGATTAAGAATATAATCAAAAAGTCGAGAAGTGTCGAGCGGTAAAGTTAAAATAATTGTACTGTTGGTACCTTAGTAGGTAACACGGTTATTATGGTAGAGCTCATGAAATTCATGTAGAATCTTGAATGTAAACTCGCATTATTAATCTTGTATTTTTCGTTAAGAAAGAAATGTCATAGGCTATTAACTAACTGATCATTCCACATATTTTTTCCCTTTGCCGTCAAGTTTGTATCCTCAATTAAACAAAAATCTTTTTGTAGCAGTGAAAACATTGTTGCTAGCTTTAAAAAAATGTGTTAACCAAAAGTTAGACGAAAAAAATATATTATATAAATAAATAGGAATATGAATAGAAATAATAGTCCTTTCTTCCTCTGTGCTACCTACCCCAAATTATCAAAGCATCAACACTATCTATATGCATAGTAAAACCAAGTAGATATAAAAAAATAAAAGCATGTGTAAGTTTTTCAATAGTAACTTAAGGCACCAAAAAAGGACGATTAGGCGATAGAGTAGGGCCGACCCCATATAAAAAGGGACGAAAATCGTGCCTTTTAAGGCTTTCTGGAAATAACAAACCCGTTGAGAAATGGAGTGATCTTTTACAAAACCATTGACTGTGATATGATATTTTTGTACTGGCCAATGACATTACATACTTTGTTTACAAAAAAAACACAAGATAGTAATGCGGGTTTTGGGCAATGAGAACCATAGATTTAGTAATTCCCGCCAACGTCGCCCAGCGCTCTTAATTCGTGGCGCGAGGTATACCTCCTCATCGATATAAAACCGTTATATCTACTATTTATTGGATTGGACATTCTGCAATTTGTACGGCTGAATTCTTGCTGAGCTGGAGTCAGGTGTGCTGAATACTGTTGAATCATTGAAAGATAGGTAGGTATGAAGCATGCGCCTGCGCATTATTTTATCAACAATCGGTGTACTAGTTAGGTAAATAGGCTACGATCTCTCAACAACAAGTGAACAAAACAAACTGGTTCTTAAGCGCTGAACGCTGCATGAAAATAATGAACAAAATCACCAGCCAGCATACTTTACTCCATGATGAAACAACAAAGAAACAAGTATAGGGTCCAATAGTTATTTGTGTCACAAGGGAGCAAAATGATGTATTTACGGCGAGGGCGGTACATTGAATCCAGAGCGAAGGGAAGGATTACGCGAGGGATTCTAAGTTAGAATCCTGAGCGTAACGAAGGATTCGAGCGTTAACGCCCATGACGAAAATAATTTTGCTCCTGTGTGGCACATACAACTTTTCACACCGACTATGAGGAAAAATTAAATAAAATGCTCTAAAAAATTAAATAACTGTACTTTGAATTATACTTTCACCACTTTTACAATAATCGAACAACGTAAACAAAACTTTTCTTTAAAATGACGGATTGTGAAGGATTAGGCAAAGGTCACCACAGATAAAATATTCCTGTGTACTTTTACTAATGTGTAAAAATAATCGAATTCAATATTACAATGGTTTCGGATATCAATATTCATTATATCACAATGACAGTCATCGATAGTTTTGATTTCAGTAAAACAAATAATTTATTGTGACATTTTTTTTTAAACATTACGAAAAGTTCATAAATTTTCATATAACGTTGTTAACTTGAAACATGTTCGTTTTTAATCGACTACGCCATCGTAGTCGATTGTAATGTCATTTCATAATTACATTCTATTATTTTAATCTGTGTTCAATTGGCACATTGCGTAAATGCTACATGCCAATGAATAAATTAAAAAAGTAGCTTGAACAGAAAAGTAGCATTTTGCTCCCTCTCGTCGTGGAGCAAAACTTACTTTTCCGAATGAAAGGTGTGAAATAGTTATTTGTGTCACAAGGGAGCAAAATGATGTATTTACGGCGAGGGCGGTACATTGAATCCAGAGTGAAGGGAAGGATTCTACGATAGAATCCTGAGCGTAGCGAAGGATTCAGGTATTAACGCCCATGACGAAAATAATTTTGCTCCTGAGTGACACATATAACTTTTCACACCGACTATGAGGAAAATTTAAATTAAATGCTCTAAAAAGAATTAATAACTATACATTGAATTATACTTTCACCGCTTTTACAGTAATCGAACAACATTTTTTTTATAATGGCGTATTGTGAAGGATTAGGGAAAGGTCACCACAGATAAAATATTCCTGTGTACTTTTTTTACCAATGTGTAAAAATAATCGAATCGAATATTACAATGGTGTCGGATATCAATATTCATTATATCACAATAACAGTCATCGATAGTTTTGATTTCAGTAAAACATATAATTTTTTGTGACATTTTTTCTTAAATTTTACGAAATATTCATAAATTTTCATCTAACGTTGTTAAAGTTAAAACTTGTAACCTGTTCGTTTTTAATCGACTACGATGAAATTACAATCGATTATTTTATTAAGATCTATGTTCAATTGGCACATTGCGTAAATGCTTCATGCCAATGAATAAATTAAAAAAGTAGCTTAAACAGAAAAGTAGCATTTTGCTCCCTCTCGTCGTGGAGCAAAACTTACTTTTCCGAATGAAAGGTGTGAAAAATAAATTAAGTCAAGTGTTATTACTTAGCACCTATGTAGGTATAATTGTACATTATATACAAGTTGTCCTATAAGTCATGTCAAGTCCATGTCCCACAGCGACACCCAATGCCACAGATGCATCGAATAAGCCATGACTTTAGTGAAAGTTGCATGCAATTCGAGATATCGTTGGTTTAATTAAATGTTCAATTTAAATTCCCCATTTTTTTAATGTTTCATTTCTGCCAGTCATTTCTTGGATAGCCCTTTAATATCGTTTTTTTAAATTCTAGCTACGAAGGTTGATGACTTACCTAGTCTTAACTTAAATCTTTATAAAAAACATTGACGTCCGCCTTTGAGTAGCTGCCGTGAAAAATATTTACTTGACACGGTATGAGAAAAATACCTTCAAAAGCATGCCATGCTATGACAATACAGGAATGGTACAAGACTTGTTTAATAATGCATAAAAGAGGAATGTAATGCCACCTTTACTCATCAAAACGGGGGGACTCCGTCTTTTGAGAAAGGTGAAAGAACTTCACTATATATATCGTTTGCTACCGACTTTTTCATTATTCTTGATGTATGCAGATCAAAACACTTCTTACGGCTAATTTTAACCTCTGATATGTATAACACGGATCCAAGATTCCCGCTAAGTTGTGTAAGCACGGATCCAAGCACCCGGACGCGTCTTATGAAAAGCCCATGGGATACAACGCTGGGCCGCGTTGTGCCCCACGGGCTTTTCGGAATTTCGAACCGTTCGAAAAGCCAGAGCGCTACAGCGCGACGCTGCGTTGTACCATAAGGAGTTTTTCAGCGCTCACATTGACATTTCATTGTCTGAATAGCCCGTGGGGTACAACGCATGCGACCCATGCTAAAGGCGTGAAAGGGAAAGCGGATAAGCGTGGGTGCGAAGGTGCGATGCATGCTCTAGATTTGAAAGAGATCATTGAGTACCTGATTGATGAGTGGAACAAAGAGATCCAATATTATGAGGCAGTTTTGAGGAACACGTGCGTTTGAAAGCCACAACTTCTCACCGGTGATTTGTGGTCATTTTGTTTTAATGCAGTTATTCTTGGATGATGATTTTGAGTTGTTTAGATTTGACAATGACAATAGTGGAGACCAAAAATTCTACAGAAAAAGGATTGTCTGAGGATTGTAAAATCGGCCGTAACTTGAACAACACTTAAATGAAGTATACATTTTGAATTACTAAAATTAGGAAATACA
The DNA here is from genome assembly GCA_949825045.1 of Argyresthia goedartella. NCBI lineage: Eukaryota > Metazoa > Arthropoda > Insecta > Lepidoptera > Argyresthiidae > Argyresthia > Argyresthia goedartella. The sequence continues at coordinate 22,554,573 of OX463812.1, read as the reverse complement.
TATATATATACATAATACACATAGGCACGTTGTAGCATTGTAGCCTTGTAGCGCTCCGGTTTTTTAATTAGAAGCTTATTCACGAAAAGCCAGAGGGATACAACGCCGCAGGCGCTGTACCCCACGCGCTATTCAGACGGTGAATTGTCAAAGTGAGATCTGAAAAACGCGTCCGTTTGGCGTCTTCAGACAACCGCGTAGGGTACATATCTGGGCTGCGTTGTGCCCCACGGGCTTTTCAGAATTTCGAATTGCACGAAAAGCCAGAGCGCTACAGCGTGACGCTGCGTTGTACCACACGGGATTTTCCAGCGCTCTCATTGACAAGTCCATAACGCGATTAACGCGGGCGACCAGTGACCCATGCATGCACTAGGCGTGAAAGAGAAAGTGGATTAGCGCACCAAGCGCGTGCGGTGCAAGGTCACATCTTCTCACCGGTGATTTGTTTTGATGTTATTGTCAGTATCCTAATAAACATGCGAAACAATAAAAAACCTGTTATTGTCTCGCATGAGGATTTTGAGTTGATTAGATTTGACAATGACAATAGTGGAGAACAAAATGTCTCGTGCGGGTTGCGGTGGAAACTGAAAAGCGAATCTTAGAAAGAACAGTGTTATAAGCTAATCAAAATATTATCTGTCAATACCCACACCCAATATGTGTGTCCACATGAACATATCAACAAGGTATCAACCTACCTACCCTACCCTTTGACGACCGAATGGCCGAGCCGGCAGTGACGCTGTCTACAAAGCCAAAGGTCCCGGGTTCGAGTCCCGGTGGGGGCAAATATTTGTTTGATGAGAATGGATGTTTGTACCCTAGTCATGGTTGTTTATCTATCTTAGTATAATATTTATCTATATAAGTATGTGTATAGTTGTCTAGTACCCAAGATACAGGGAATCCTAGTTTGGGGCTAGATCATTGTGTGTAAATTATAATATTATACCTACCTCTAATTTTACTATTATTTGTGAATTAGCCTCTTGTTTTTGTTTCTATAGCTCTACCTATTTCCTGTATCTATTTCTTATGTTTTAGAGGTAAACTACGATAATTTGGCACGTAAATGACAGTAAAAATGTCTCTTGCGAACAATCACACTAGGTTCATTTACGTAATTATCTCTAACTAGGTAGAGATTTGCAATTTACCCAGAATGTCCTATTTCTGTTGCCACTGTAGGTGATAATAATGAACCAATGACCAAATAATGAACTAGGTAGGTAGGTAGGTAAATAGATAAACGAGATTTCATAAATTTAAGGGGGTGAGACCCATACAAAGCGACTTGTTTTAATAGCCCCTACCAAATCACCATTATTCAAATACCTACCTACCTAACAACATAACATAGCGTCACGCCTTTCCTATATGTGGGGCGGCAGAGGCACAATTGTGCCCACTTTTAGACAGTTATTCAATACTCCATTTTGCGAGAAATGGGACTAGCCCGTCGCCGCAGCTATCATCGCAAATGCTGCCAATCACAAGGTCTAAAATCTTTAAGATCTAGTTTTCAATCCAAGATTGGATCAGACATGATATTAATTTCTTTTAATATAGCATAACATAGCGTCACGCCTTTTCCCATATGGGGTAGAAGAGGCACAATTGTGCCCACTTTTAGCAAGTTTATCGTTACTTCATTTTGCATGACAGGAGGCTAGCTCATCGCCGCAGCTATGGGCGAATGAAGGTTTACTCACGATGTTTGCCATCACCTTGAAATAACTTGATCTATTACGAGTATAAATTTTGAATTACTAAAATTAGGAAATACATAGGCGCGTTGTTGCGTTGTTGAGCTCCGGTTTCTTAACCAGAACCGGACAAACTCCGCCGCAGGCGCTGTACCCCACGGGCTTTTCAGAAGACGCAGCCGAGATAGGATGCAGAAAAAATATTCCTCTACACATACCAGAGGTATGCGTGGAGGAATAAACCTACTATAAATCTTAAAAAATAATATACGATATAATAACACCATAATAATACCGTCTAATAATATAAAAATATTATAAAAAAATAATATACGATATACCAGAGGTATGTGTGGAGTGTGGAGGAATATACCTAATATTAATAAAAAAAAAAAATAAGATATAATAACACCATAATAATACCGCCTAATAATATAAAAATAATATGCGATATAACAGAGGTATGTGTGGAGGAATATACCTACTATTAATATAAAAAAAAACGATTTAATAACACGATAATAATACCGCCTCATAATATAAAAAACACAGATATCTGTGATAAAAAATAATATTCGATATACCAGAGGAATATGCATACTATTATTAAAAAATATATATACGACAGGAATAATAAATAACACCATATTAATACCGCCTGTATCTAAGTTACTTACAGGATTAAGGCTCAATGGTTCATCTCTATTCTAAGGCTCTATTTAATTTGGCCGAATCGTTAGCGTGACGGTGTCTTTTGGGCCGCATCGGCGAGTGCCCACCCGGGGGGTGGTTGGCCTTCGATCCAAAATGCCTCTCGCAAAATTCGCACGAACCTAAAAACCAATTTTCACCGGCGCATTTTTGCATGGCCCACTTTCGCGGTTTCCGTCAATTTTCGTGAAAGTGTCACCTTTATTGATGATCTATCATCAAGGGTCTTTCTCTGCAACCCGGATAAGACTCCCTGTAATTACGAGTACCTACTTTGGGTCGGCAGATGAGTTAATGTTTGAGGCTCTGGGTAGCCAAGGGAAAGTGAAGTGTTAATGCGACAGGTTGATCATAGTGCTCTCTTGTTTTCCTGCTGTGAGAGCATCCAGGAAGGTATTGCCGAGAACTTTATAGTCTAGTTTTACATAATTGGGCTGTTCTGTCTGTTACTTCTCGCTTCCCATATTTCTTCACCTTTGGTACCATATGCCCTCAAGCAGTAAGACGGAACAGCCTAATTAAAACTAATGTAGCTTACTGTAGGTATATTACTAACTACAATTGTTAATACATGGGTAATTTAGCCTTGATTAGTAGGTAACCGCAGATGATAATGAACAACGTTATCTTAACTTATCTAGGAAAGAAGGTATAGTACCATAAAGTGCGTGGACGTGTAATTATTGCGTATCCATAAAGCAGTGTTAAAAGTAGATCTCTACTTGCTCTGCTCACAACAACATATTCGGCGAACGAAGTTCATCAAAACGGTTTTTGCGTGTCTCTGTCTCGTGCCATCTGCTCGCTTTTTTTGTTGTCTACCTTCAATGTGCTTACCCCATTTCATGTCTGTCACAGGAAGTGGGGTGGGTAGAAATGGGTGCGTCCTTGAGGGCCTGTTGAATTGGGACCGGATATAACTATTACTTTTTGTTGTGTTGTTTCTAGTTTCACCTATCAATCGATATGGAGCGGTAGTTTAAGGGGTCACATCATACATTACGTAGTCACATACACACAAAATCAGATAATCGTGATATCGTTCAGTTACAACTTCTAGACTTTGTAAATTAAATTAAAAAATTATTGTTTCATTCATGGGGTCTACTTACTTAATTAGTTATCCTGTCTGATTGTGACTATAAGATCAACCTATGTATTTCCTTCCATAAACATGCATTGCAGCCTAATATTGTGATTGATTCAATGAAGACATCCTCATCCCATTAAATCAGTCCACAGATAAGTGTAGTGCAAAGCACTCAACTTAATTAAGGCGCCCATGGGTGCTTTTATTAAATCTTATGATTACAATAAAACCGAAGTGGAAACTTTTTTTACTCAGGCACATACATTGCTTCTGGCCCCACACTCGGTTGGTGTCGGCGCCATACTATTGGATGATAACTGTCAGAATTTGTCAAACGATTTTAGTACAGACCTGCGAACGTTAAACCGACGAATGTGTGTGAATGAATCATTGAATATTATTACAATTCTTGTGGCAGGAAGTTTAGCGGAAAATGATGTCATGAGAATAAATTAAGAATTCCCAACGCTTCACCACTGGGCTTGTGGTATCCTTTGGACTAGCTCGTTGGAATTGACAAAGAGTTGAACATAACTTGAGCAGAGCGGTTGATTTTGATCTAACCTTGGATCCAGTCTACGTTGTCATAAATTAAGTATGTGCTGACGCACCGCTTGCGTCTAGAAGACTAAAATACGACTCTATACAGGAACATTGTCAAATACTTTATTGTCATCCTGTATCAGGATACCTTTCATTCTAAATGGAATCTATTTTGAACTTTCCTACATGATCCTAATACCTAAGCGACTTCTTTTCGTCACAAAATAACTAATGGTTCTAATCTTGGGTGTAACCTCAGATGAATGCAACTCTTTGGGTGTAACAGTAGAGCCCTTCGCATTTCACCGTCGAAATCTGAAAGGACCTGAGAAAGACGGAATCTGAATGATGATCAGCGTCGGCAAGAAGTGCAGTCATTTGATCTTCAAGATAACTCCGGAGCGCACATTGAAGGACGGTTTCATCGTAAGACCAAATAAAAAGAGCAATAAGTTTTGTGATGTTTGAAAGACTTAAAAAAGTTTTAGCGGCAGACATAATATACAGATGTAACAGAAAGGTGCCATATTTAAGGGGGGCGTCAGGGTCATCATTCCGAACAAAGTTAGTAGTTCGTTAGATCAACATTTGATCTAACTAATCAAATCGGTTTCATAGTGAAAGTTGATCAGAATGATGTCCGTCAGTCCGTCGACAATCGCTTAAAATATGACTTCGCCTTTATGTTACAACCCCGTTATCCTTCTTTGATTTCTTTCTGTTTGATGGACCACGTATAGATTGTTTAGTCTAAGTTTATGTGAATTGTTTTGCTTATGTACTGATTACACATTGTGTGATTGGGGATTGATTAACGAATGAATGAATTACAATAGTTTAGTTAACAACAAAGTAAGTTTAGAATAAGTTGCCCTTAGTTACATATCTTTGTATACTATTTTTTTTAAGTAAGTCTTTTTGTCTGTATATTAGTTGTGTGCAATAAAGAAATCATGAATTATATCTAAGGAAGTCGAAAATTTAGGACGTATTTAATATATAGTTCTAAAATTCAGCCTGATAACTAAGAAAAATTATATGCTCAAAGTAGGTAGCTCCTATAATTTGTATTAGTATAGGGTATCTGATGATTATGATGCTGTCATGTTGCACATGTGATATTAATGATGATAATCGTCCTGAACGCTTTCGGCCACAGTGACTAGATTTAGTTGGAGGGCTGCTTTTCTGATGCATTCGTAGAAGGGATCATATAAAGCTGACTCTATCTCATTGGTGATTGACCACGCATTCGGGAGCCTTCCAGTTTCCTGTATTACATACCTATTACAAAACTTAACAGTCAAATAAAGATCTGAATCACATGAATCTTCGCCTGATTCATCTTTTAGGACAAAATTCTCTGACAAACAATATTATTTATAGGCCAATTGATTTAAACTTATTATTTTAATTTTATTAGTAATTGCAGTTTTCTGTTGTGACTGTTGAGTTTGCTGTCGCTACGAAATTGCTGTCATCTTCACATCAACATAGATAAATACACCTATACTATACCTTTTCGTCGTTGTCAAAGATTTTAGACCTATGTTCGAATTAACATTTCAGTGCCTACCTATATGTATACAACAACACAACACTCTTACCGTCATTGGTTTCCTTTCTTCCTCTGTGCTACTGTCTTATCTGACTGTTGAACTAGGTATAACGCTGTTCTATTGTAGGACGGCGCTGCCGCTGTTGTGTTGATGATAAAATCCTAATTTGAATTCGCAGCCTAAGAAAGACACATCTCAAAACAATACAACCACCGCCTCAGACGTCCAATCTTACCAAACGAGTAATAAACAGATCGCTGCCATTATTCACCAGATAACCTTCATTCTGCGAACTATCGACCACACACGAAGCTGAATACCTATGACTAGTCTGTTTCAGCTCTTCCCGGCACTGAATGGGAATAGGTGATCCGTGAAAACTTTCAGATAAATCACTCAACCAATTAGCCGAGAGCATTACCGTATGAATGGAAGGAAGGTAGGTTGATATAGAAATGCATTGTTATGGTTCGCTATGGCCCATTTAACAGCGCTTATCAGTGAGGGGCCAGGGCCCCGGGTTCATTGACTTGGTGCTATGGTGTTGCATAGTGTGGGCAAATAGCACATTAGAATACAAATCGATTTCGATCGTGATAGTCGCAAGGTAGAGCCGAACTTTTGGTAAAAGTTTTATTATAACCCGCACACTTGGTTTCAACTACCTATACATTGTAACAGCTACCTGCTATCTTAGTTAAATAAATGTTTCGATCCAAAACCATTAAGTGTGTTGAGTAAGCGACGTATCGGTACCTACGTACCTATGTTACTTTCTTACTTATCCATAACATAACTAACTTATTGTAAATATAGGTAGGTAGCTCTATCTGAAATGTACTACCTTCGTAATGTAGTTAAGATAACTTATAGCTAGTTGAATTGACACATCTGTCTACACAATGCAGACTGCAGCTATTGCATTAATATTAGCCTGCTCTACTTTTCATCGATCCACGGCCTACACAATTCTATCCAAGTCAAGTTTAGTAGTCGCTGTAGTTCATAATGCAATTGCGATGAATAATAAATTAGCTCATCAGTAGTCAACATGTAATCGAGGAACAATGAAAATTATTGCAGCTACCTACCTAACAACCGGCTCGGTGTGTGTACCTTTCGCATTAGAAGGACAAATATAGGATGTAAGGCGATTATTTTTTACGGACATCGACATCGTCCGTCGTGGTGAACAACTTTTATGAAGGAAACCGATGTGATTACCGCAATTAAAATTTTGAACACTTGGCTCCTACACGGTGTACAGTACACCATCTGTTAAATGTAAGGTCCACCCTCTGTACATATGTATTCTGAAATACAACGGTTAGTCGTATTTTAAGTCAGTGCAATCAAAAGTGTTTTTCGAAAGTGACTTTTTTAAACTGTAAAGAGTTCCACCGAAATCAGACAGAAATTAATTTTTCGTGACGACCTCTGGTGTTGCGGTTCGAAGCTCTGCCTGCCAAAAGAGAGATCCCGGGTTCGAATTCCGGCTGGGGAGGAAAATAAAACCCAGGTTTTGGGTATTTATATGTGTGTAATGTCGCTGTTTTTGGTCATGACACTGGGTATCCTAGTATGGGGACACATGCAATGTATGTGCCTGTATTCAAAAAAACAAAAGCAAAAATATTTGAATAGGGCTATCTAAAATCAACTACCTGCATAGGTACATACCTACATCTACTGATTTAAATTACCATCATAAAAATAAACCTGCTCAAACCGTGGTTAAAGAAAATGATCTCAGGGTAGACAAGGATCGAACCGTACAATAATAATAATATATAATGAAATATAAACTACAACTTACTTTATGTATACCGATTATCGACCAAGGTACCGATATGAATGCTTTTGTTGCCTTAAATAAGAACTATAAGTACATCATCTAAATGCTGACTAGAATGCAACTGTACCGTCGCAATCTTACGTAGGTACATTACGCCACCCACCTGTCTTCCGACCACCTCCTTAAGAAAGCAAAAGCTATTATACATACAATATTATTATAATTTTAAATAATACTCGTACCGTAATCAAGGCATTGAACTTGTGTTGGGTCTGATCATTGAGTGCCAAATACTTTCACTGAGAAAACCGGCTAGTCTGCCGGGCATTCTGAAGATAAAAATATTTTAATTAGAGAATACTAAATGGCCAGTGAGTCAGCTTATGATGAACGTATAATAATCCGCTCGCTGTGGCATCAGCAGGCATTGTAGACAGTTAACTTTCGATCAGTACGCTTTGCGGCAGCATGAAGAAAGCAGTAATTTTCTTCCGTGCCCGACTAATGAGAGGGATTATAAATTATAATTCGCACGAACCTACTCTCATGGGATTGTGCTGTATGGACTCTAACCCCACAGATTTGCTAGAAAGTTTCCAGAGTAAGAGGCAATGTAACACCGTGATAATTATGCTAATGATGAATAATGAATGATTAAAACTTTAGCTTCTATACATACATAGTTTTGAGAATTGAAAGAATTATGTAGAATGAAAAATAAGACCCTACGGCTGAATGATTGAACCTAAGCTTGGAAGTCTTTTGGTCATAACATGCAGCCCAAAAATCTATTCCTGACTCCATAAATGGCAATAATTTATTGATAAATTATTTGACTGGTATTTCGTGTCGTGATATTGTATGTTTGGGCCCGTCGATGATAAAGGTAATATTAAGAGACAAATGACAATCGATTGTATTGAATCGAGATATAAATCGAGATTTTATTCGCACTAAGCGATTGCCTATGTTCAAATGACCGCACCATCTATCATACATGTATTATTTGAATGTGCATCGGGATGTCCTATAATAATATCTATAAATGTAGCCCATTAATGTCCCCACCAAGAGTCACGGGCCTTTACCCAAATACGAGTAAGATTGAGCCATACTCAACCACGCTGGCTCAGTGCGGGTTGATGGAGTTGTGTCGGGCTAGTGGCCAACACGACTGTCAGAATTTATCAAGGTGCCCTATTAGTGCAAGTGACACAGATTTACTAAGTACCATCTACCAGCATAGCATTCGGAACCTAGAGCTCAACATGTCATCCGAAACACGAAAGCGCCCCAAATAAATTACATATAACGTAGAAACGGACACCCATCCAGTACTCGTCTTGACCAGATGTTGCTACCAGCATGATCGTTTCCGATCTTCGAAAACCCTAGGCCACGGACTGACACTTAGGTATAATAATGATAATCGAGAATTGTAGAAGCTCGTGTTTGACGCAGTAGGATAGAAAAAAGCCGTTACTTTCGACTGATAACAATTACATCTACTAAGTTGCATCAGCAACCTGTGGCTATAAACAATATCCAATAACAGTTTGTAACACTTTTCAATGCAGACAAAAGCAACATAACTGCACACGGAATGGACTACGAGTCGGCATCGTGTGTTCACATGCAGTCAATTAAATTAACGGTGGTCTCAAGTGGAGACCACACGGCACGAAACCGCAACCCCAAAGTGTTCTTGGTCAGAGCACACATGCAACTGAGGCTGAGATAACAAGGTCATCGGGCCACAAGACCAAAGCATTAAAAATGCAGGAGAAAGAGTTCTACGCTCTTACATTACGATAGGAGTATACGGATCAAATGTTACAGACTGTTATGCAAAACTAGTTATCCAGAAACATTACGGTATTGTCTTACTACTCCAATTTCCGTGGTCATTGATTCACGTGAAGGAATCGACCTTTCACTAGCTAGATGAATGGATGTAAATTTTGCGTTACGCAATTACAGAACTGAAATTATCGATGCATAGCATAATGGCGCATCTAATTTACTGTCATCGCTGCTTAGTTTGTGAAGGAACCTGTTCGTAAAGAAACGGTTATCGAAACGGTTATCTCCGGTTATAGGGGATTACGTAACGATATTGTCAACGTCGGTGCCTGGGTTCCGTATAGCGGGCATCCACCTCCAGGGTCCGTGGGTTGCTCCAGGCTTTGTTGCAAGAATCACTGATAAGAAGTCTTCCGTCGGGGAAAGTGAGTCGGGACCAAGCACACATTGTTGTACGACGCCGGTCACGCTTAGCTCATTTCTATGCAAACATTCTGTAATAGAATTATCTCCCTGATCGATGGGCTTATTATGCGATGGTCCCAAGAAAGTCGCCAACGTCGCGACAATTGATAATTTGTCACAGATATACACGCTCAATGTAACAATGGAATAAGTTGCATAATATGTTTTAGCGTTACAAATATATGGACATTCTTATATGTTCACTCTCGCCGGTCAATGCACTCAGACCGGTAGAAATTCGCCGAACGTTGATTGATGAAATCGGACATAATCGATAAAATTTCTAACTAAACGTCGATTCATGGCGATATGTGATTTTGTAAAAGTTTAACTGTTGCGCAGTCATTCATTAGACCCGCTGTTTAGGAGTCGATGAGAAATTCGTGTAGAGAAAGAACTGCCACCATAAAAATAATAATCGGTGCAATAGATTGTTTACGACGCTAACACGACAAATATGTAATCAATTCAAATCAATATAGTAGAAGACGTCTCGTTTGCAATTTCTGATTCCATTCCGTCAAAAATACATACATACATATGCTCACGCCTGTTTCCCGGAACAAGGGTAGGCAGAGACTAAAGACCTCCACCTGCTACGATCCTAGCATACATTCCGTCATCACCATCATTTAAGTATAAAATAATAAGGAATTTCAAAGAGTGGAGTAAATATTGAACAGATCACACGCCCCATTCATCATTTGAATGAAAATTGTTGGGTTACTGAAAAATTATTGCTTTCAGTACCTATAATGGTGCAGCCTGCCACTAGCGTTTCGATGGGAAGTTTCGTAGGTTTCCCAATGTGAGGCAATAAAGATTACAGGGCAGATATGAGTTACGACTATGATATGAACAAGTCTACTCTTATATTCCTACGCATAAATGCGTAATAATAGTACAGCTTTCACTAGTTCCGTAATTTCAGATAAGCGAGTGTGAATGGAGTGCCCAAACGGCTATTTATGATTGAAATGGCAAAGTCACGCAGCGGCATTTTGGCATATTGTCGGCAAGGTCGGCAACCGGATGGCTCAACATTAGCAACAATGGAGCTCTCGTGCTCGATGGATGAAAGCGAAGTTGAACACTTTTGGAGACAGCTTTCCGCGTCACAATCGCGGTGAGCTTTTTGCCTTTTTTACGGGAGCTTCCGATTGCGTTTGGTTTCAGAGCAAGGAAATAATTTCGGAATCTAATCCATCATAGAAAGGCAACATTAGTTCAGCTATAATTTCACCGCGGTGACTACTTACTGAATCTTGCTGCAAGTAAATCATTTACAGACGTTGTGCTGTCGAATCACACGACGTGGTAGAGCGTACGGAGTATCATTTCTTCTTCTCTTTCTTCTATCTTTTTGAGACCATGCACTTTAGCATAGTAGTAGTTACCCTTCCGGCTGACGACGACGACCCGAATGGCTGAGTCGTCAGTGACCCTGCCTACGAAGCCAAGGGTCCCGGCCGGCCAAATATTTGTTTGATGAGAACGGATGTTTGAACCCTAGTCATGGTTGTTTATCTATCTAAGTTTAATACTTATCTATATAAGTATGTGTATCGTTGTCTAGTACTCAAGATACAGGGAATCCTAGTTTGGGGCTAGATCAATGTGTGTAAATAGTGTCCAAGGTATTATTATTATTCTCTCGATTAGGTATTTAGGACTGGGTGTGTTTTAAGTCGAAGTCAGAAGCACCCAAACATACCCATACCGCAGTCCTGTACAAGCCAAAACATCAATCGAATATAAATGAACAGGTTCCACTTTCGACTGTGATATAAGCACCAACAAACCCATTGTTACTTAATTAAGGGCAGGCCTTTACTCGGAAAAGAAAAGGTTAAATGAAGGTGTAATGGCTTTTTATTGACCGTCGGAAACATTGTAAACAGTATTACACTATAAGTTATACGCTCTTGTGGTGTATGTTTTCGGTTCAAGTTATTCGTATTGCAATAAGTTTTATTTTGGTAGACAACTTTCGACTCTTTAACCAGCTGTGTAAGATGAGGTAATAAATAACAGTACTTATGTCCGAATTCAAAATTATTGTGGAGAGAAAGAGAAACCATTTTTTTTTCTAACTAGACACTTACGTATGGTACTGCTCTGGCATACCTCCTGTTGTCGAAATAAATTGAGAAATAGATCCCGAAACTCAACGTCAAGCTACACCAGTCAAGCCCAGCCTATAAAGAGTCTGGCAAAAAAAAAACACTCAGTTGAAAAAATATTGGCTTATTTCAACAATTTCAAAAATCAACACCCTTATAATTATTTAGTAACTGTGACAACATTTTAGCAATTCTCCTATGATTTCTTTACCAACATTATCTTAAATAACCTTACTATTGATAGCAGTCACAAATTGAGCAGAATATTTCGTCGATTGATAAAAAATTACGTAGTTTCGTTGTGTCGTGGTTTGAGACAATTTTGTAAGTCAACTTTGACTCATCACAACGGAAAAAAACATACCGTAAGTACTACCCTCGGCAAGTTTATCCGAAAATTGGCCTATTTAGTAATAATTTCCTTCTCCAAGTAGTCCAATGTAGAGAAGAGGTAATAACGATGAACGTTTGCTAAGTTTATGTAAATATCTACAGTTATAAAGACATTTGAACATTGAACTTTTGAATAATACTAGTTACTTATCTATCAAAAATAAAAATAAATATGAGTAAAACCATTATATAGTATTATAAATTAGTTGAAATTTAATACAGTGCCACCTCAATTCATTAAGCGTTCAAGAATATAAAAAAACATGGAGGTTAGGTACATACTGATTTCCGAAGGATATTCTTGTACATCGCCGCCGTGCACGTGTCCACTGGGTAGTGTTAACGAGCAAAAATCCATTACCGATACCTTTCCTTTTCAGGATCTCTTCATAGAAGAGAATCCGATAAAGGTCATTCTTATTCCACTTGACACTGGCATAAGAATGACCTCCAAGAGTTCGGGCGGCATTTATTAAAAAACTAAGGAGAAACAAAAGGAACAACAAACAAATTGTTGTCCTCTGTTAACGTTAGTTACATTACATTCCAACGTTTTCTGTGCGAAAAAGTCTTATCTTTCTTACTGACGACTCAATCAATCAAATTACTTTGTTACTGTAGATATTTACATATACTTAGCAATCGTCGTTTTTTGCCTCTTCTCTACATTGGCCCCATCGATATCTGTGATTGGACCACTATGGGAGAGACAAGGGCGTAGAAACTCCCACAGATTAATTTTTAGATCTCTTTTAAAAATTGGTTGTGCTTAACTAATACAAATATTACAATATTAATTATTATAATTAATACGCAGGAATAAATAATTAAAAAAATATTAACAGCAAGGTCTGTGTTGAGCCAGATTAACCCCATACAGTCCCGTCATTTAAGTAATCTTGAACATTGTAATATCCCTTTTTCAACAAAGTCGCTTTAACATGATTTTTAAATTGATCAAAAGGCAATTTCAAGATCTCCAGAGGTATCTTGTTGTAGTAGAGAATGCATTGAAAGAATTGCTAACCTAAACCGGGGCGCAACTAGTCTGTGATTATTTCTTAGGTTAACATTATAACTAGCGATAAGTTTGGAAAATGTTGTAAGGTTCTTGCGTACATACATTATATTTTAGAAAATAAATTGACTAGCTACAGTTAATATGCCATCTCTTAAGGAGTCTCTTCGTTTTAAATTATAAATTTCTCGATTAGCCCTTTTCTTTAAATATATAAATAGTTTAAATATCCGCTGCTTTCCCCCACAAAAAGATACCATAGGACATGACGCTATGAAAGTAACTAAAATATACTAGCCTAGATCTAGCCACATCCGTATTTTGTCTGATGTTCCTAACAGCGTAAGCAGCAGAAGTGAATTTACCAGCCAATTTATCTATGTGGGGTCTCCACTGTAATTGGCTATCAATGGTTATTCCAAGAAACTTCGTATTCATTACTAATTATAACGTGTTGTTGTCTAACACTAAACTGGTCTCAACTTGCCTGACATTTGGAAGTGAGAATTTGATACACTTGGTTTTACCAGCGTTTATCAATAAATTATTAACTGTGAACCAATTCAAGGTTATAGACAATACTTCATTAACATCATCAACATCAAAATCTTCTTTTTGTCTTTAAATTTTGAAGACCAGTGAAATTTTGAAGTATCACCAGCAAACAATACTATGTCAGTCAATTTCTCCACCATGAAAGGCTCATTAATATATACCAAGAATAAGAAAGGGCCTAATATGGAACCTTTCGGAACGCCAATTTTTACTTCCGATCCATCAGACTTTGGCTTTTATCGCTCCGGACTTCATTTTGCCCAGCGTATTAAATAGCATTGCAACATGCCGGATGTGTTCACCTCTGAAGAATATGACAACAGGAATATTATCTATGGTGAATGCCACTGTGAAAAGGCAAGACTGTATTGTGAGAGGAACCCGAACACGGAGCGTTACCAGGTCATCGCGTGTTCGTAAATGTTCCACCTTAGCCTATTCGGAAGGACAATTGCCTGGTACTCGTAGGGCTGGAGGATTATCTCTAAGTATCTTAAAAAAGACTTACTTAGATAAGTCCATGCACATTTCCTTCTTACTCGAGGCGTTCTGTTCAGACGAGAAGTTTAAATAAAACCGGTCAAGTGCGAGTAATTATAACGTACGTAATATATTGTAATTATACGTAATTATATGTAATACAACGATAGCAATTTGTACGAGTAGAGAGTTTAAGGGTGCGGGACCTTATTATTACTAACCCTCCGCTGTCCGTCCGTCCGTCCGTCCGTCTCTCCGTCTGTCCGTTTGTCACTGGGCACTATAGGATCAACCGAAATAGGTAGAGAGCTGAAATTTTCACAGAGGGTGTATTTCTATTGCTGGTATGACAACAAATGAAGACAGGCCGATTTTTAAGAATTCAAAGAAACATGAAATTATTGGTATGGCCATTTTCTTAACCATTTTTTTATTTGTTTATAGGTGAAAAATGGACTCTCCCTATCTTATCGGAAAAGATATTTAATTGCAGGTATTGAGTTTTGACCTTAGTTATTTGTCTTTATATGATTATTAATGCTCATTCGAATCATAATAAATAATATTAAGTTTTTTATCATATTTGATTATATATTTCTGCAAACAAGCTCCCGGTTTCATACAGCAAAGAGTTTCGTTAACCTGAGTACATAGTTCAATACTTTACATATTTTAAACTCTTTTTTTAATGTTTCCATCTATGGTCGTGAATGTAGTCATATCTAAAATATGTATTATATTATATTTTATAGTATTTAATATTTTATTATAATGCCCGCAATAGTGGATTTTCCAGGGCTTACCCTAATGAAAATTTCAATGTCTGGATAAGTATAAAAGGGACGATTGGATGGCCTGCAAGAAGCCCAGACCTGACGCCTCTGGACTATTTTGTTTGGGGCCATGTAATAAATGTTATTTACAATAAGTCTTCCTTACGAGACTGTACAAGAGCTGAGGGTTGCGGTAGTAAAAGGTATTAGGAGCATACAGCGTACACCACAACACTTTGCAGACGGCTACACGAAATTGATTTCAACGAAAACTAAATTTGTGTATCCGGACCGAGAGGTCTCATTTTGAACACCTTATCAGTTTAATAGTGTAAGAAAATTTTGATTTTGAATAGTTCAAGTCTTAATATCTTGCAAGGTAATAATTTTCTTTCATGTTTACGTGGCCTTCGTATTTGAATTGATGATGAAATAAAATTAATGTTAGAATCTACGATCTTTTTTATTTCCAAGACTAAATGTTTATTAGAGAGATTTTATCCTTAACAGTAATCCTATCGATTAATTAGTAGAATGTAAAATATTTACTGTTTGAAATTTAAGCTGGTTGGATTCCCGGCTGAGAAAATTGTTTTGTTTATTTAAAAAACAAAGTTTCCTTAGTAAAATTAGATATATTATGGATTTAAGGTAGTTTCCCTCCAAGGACCATAGATTCTGTATGATATACACGGTGAATTTATATTCGTTTTTTTAACATCGGAGAATGATAGTACCCATCAATATGAACAACTTTCACCAAGAAACATATGGTCGCAAACGAAAAAATAAATCGTTCCGTAGTACATTGATGCCATCAACTGATTGAAGATGAAAAATGAAAAATAATTATTGAAAATGAAAATATTTATTGTCATGTAGAAATTGTACATTTTGTGCATTTAGCTGACCCCCACACTAGGCACTAGGAGAGGACATTATCAGTAAAAAAATGACAAGTAAAACTAATACTTAATAAATAAATCTAAAAAATAATGTAAGGTTCTCAGTTCTCACAGGTTTAAAAAAATATAAAAATTCTAAAATTAATCATTAATGAATGCTTTCGAAACTGTGTGTGCGTATGTGTGTGTGCGTGTGTGCGTGCGTACGTGTGTGAGGGTGTGTTTGTTTGTGTGTGTGGCTATGTGTGTGTGTAAGCAGTTGGCGATTTTTTATTAATTACTATACATATATTGCTAAAATTTTCTCAGTCGTATCATAATCTTTACTGTTTAACCAAGTAAGGACTTTTAATTTGGCTTCCTTCACCGTGGACAGTTTTATGTCGCAGTCTTTCACTGCGATATTGTAATTGTGCTGGTGGGAGAATGGTGCAAACCTCTGAGCAAAAGCGGTTTTTAATTCCAAACACTTTCTTAGCCAGCAGACTGTCGTCGTCGCTAGAATTTATCACTTTTTTGTGTTGGGCCAGGACTGCTTTGAGGATAAAGAGTTTCCTCAAGCTGAGCACTCTGCTTTCCTCGTACAGTATAGTGGTGGAGTACAGGCGAGGTTTTTTCTGCATTACTTTGAGCACCGAGCGCTGCGCTTTTTCTACAGCAATTATGAGCGATTTAACAGATCCTCCCCAGCAACCAATGCAGTAGGTGAGGACGGATTGACATAAGGCCAGATAAACCAGCCTCAAAGTTTCCTTGGTTGCACCACTACGAAGTAGTTTCGTAGGTGTTTATGGTATGAAATGTTTTCGTCGAGAACTATCCCTAGGTATTTGGTATCACTGACTCTACTAATATATTCGCAGTTGCATTTATCGGGCAACTGGTTGCAGATGTGAATTGTCAGATCAGATTTGAACTTTGGTTGGGAAACTTTAGTCTTGTGGAAACAAATGAATTTTGTCTTTGAGGTATTCAATGTAAGTAGGTTGTTTAGCAATATCTGAGAGACCAGCAGTGGCGCATTTAAAAACCAAGTCCCAGGTTGAGTCACTGAAGATAATTGCTGTGCCGTCCGCATAACAGACAATTTGAGCTCTCTGGAGAGGAGGTATGGCAGTGGAGATGTCGTTCATGGTAGACAAGGAATAGGATTGGGCCAAGGGTACTGCCTGATGGAACTCCATATTTTATCGGTAAGGGTGAGCTTATCACGTTTAATATTTAAGTTATCATTAGCCTGTTGTTAAGGTAACTGTGGAACCAGTCCAACGCCACACCTCGAATCTCAATGTTATCTAACTTTTTGAGAAGAATTGGAATGGAGACCGTATTGAATGCCTTCGCCAGGTCTAGGTAGGCACCAACACAGCGTTGATTAAAAGTTACTATGGAAGACCCATTTTTTTTTGCGATGATATGTTTCCTGGGGAAAGTTGTTCATATTGATGGGTAATATCATTCCCCAAAGTTAAAAAAACAAATAAAAAGTCGCTGTGTACATATACTTAGAAATAAGATGATTTCTCAATACTTCTTGGGCAATTATACTAAGAACGTTTTCTGGCAAGGTTGGTTTTCTGCTCAAAACTCACATTCTTTAATTTAATAGTAGTTTATGTGACTGATACATAACGCCTAATTATGTACAGGTACATAAACTAGTTTATGTACCTACACACATATTAGCATAAGCTCTCTTTCATGTGTTCAGGAACCGCATGTTTGACCGGCATTGTGGCATTGAGTTGTTTAGCTTGTTCTGTAGTACCAACTTCACAGACAAAGTAGAGGCGGCACGCAGGCGGGCGTCGGCGTTCGAAATTTGAATGTCATAATATGTAGAAAATTGACACATTATGGTCATAATGTTCAATAATCAGATAAGAAATGAGTTTTTACAAAGTAGTTTAACATTATGCTGATCGTAACGTGCGGTTTTTGGAAGCAGCAAAGAGGGTGTATGATACGTGTGTAGATAATAGTAGTTTATGTGACTGATACATAATGCCTAATTATGTACAGTTACATACACTAGTTTATCTACACACATATCATAAGCACTCTTTGATGTGTTCAGGAACCGCATGTTTGACCGGCATTGTGGCATTGAGTTGTTTAGCTTGTTTTGTGGTACCAACTTCACAGACAAATTAGGGGTGGCACGCAGGCGGGCGTCGGCGTTCGAAATTTGAATGTCATAATATGTAGAAAATTTACACACTATGGTCATAATGTTCAATATTCAGATAAGAAATTAGTTTTTACCAAGTATTTTACCATTATGCTGATCTTAACGTACGGTTTTTGGACGCAGTAAAGAGGGTTTATGATACGTGTGTAGATAAAAACTTTATTGAATTCTGTTTGAATAATGTTGAAGAAGTCTGAATAGATTTTGTTGGGTTCTGTTCATTAAAATCCGGTACCGGCAAATTTATATATAAATTTTTCATATATGTCTCTAGTCTATGGGATGTAATCATACTCAGCCCACATCGACCCACTGCTGGGCATAGGCCTCTTCTCTAAAGCGCCAATCTCCCCAGTCCTGTGCCAATCGCACCCAGTTGGATCCCTACGACTTGATGATATCGTCGGGGCATCAGGCTGATGGTCTGCGCACTAACCTTGTCGCTCGTGACCACTACTCTGTGACTGCTTTGTTCCACCGTCCGTCTTCCCTTCTAGCCAAGTGTCCCGCCCATCTCTATTTCAATTTCGTTATCCATTTGCCTACATCTGCGACCTTCGTTTTCCATCGAATTTCGACCTTTGGCACACGGTGAGCGACCATGTTTTGCATCCTTAGGTGAGGATGGGCAAGACACTTCAGGCATTGTGGGAGTGAGGATTTGAAGACATCACTTAGTTTCCCGAAAGCAGAACACCCTAATCCAATGCGTCTTTCGATCTCCTTCACCTGTGCATCTGTGTCGGACAAAGAATAAACCATGTCCAAGCTTCTGTCGCCGACCACCTGTACGGTGCCATTGCCAGCAATTATGGCCGTAACATTTAGTAGGCGACTCGTCATGATGTTGGTCTTGGACATTTTCATCCTGAGACCGACTTTTAGGGAAACTTCGTGCAATCCTGTGAGCATATTGGAGATCTGAGACGCCTTCGGCGACGAGAAAGAGGTCATCCGCAAACCTGAGCTTCGACATGCGTGCCCCGTTGATGTTGACTCCTCTCTCACTCTAGTCCAACATCTTCATGGGATGTAATAGGCCTATAAAATGATGGATCAGTATTTTCCTTACTAGCAACAGAGAATGAAACTGTTTGACTGCTGTGAATTTTTTTTGCTTAAATTTTTACTTTGGAATGCTCAGGCACAAAAAACATTATCTAAGCAAGTTTGGCTGATTAGTTTATTCCAGTCGGCTTTAGATATATAGAACATAAATTGAATGATTTGAATAAAGTTATAATATCTTTGTTTCATTGTTGTATCTACCAGCAAATCTACACTAAGATCGCCACAAATAATTACCTTTTTTATGTTATTACAAAGTTTAGTGAGGGCTTAATAGTTTTGTCAAATATTTCAAAATTTCCATGTCCTTTTTCATCCGTCGGAGGTCTTTAGACACAAAACCATAATATGGCTATCAACACAAGAATAGTTTTCCGTTGTTTCACCTTAATATTATTTTTTATTAAGATGAAAGAACCACCTCTATCAGCAGTCTTTCTATTGTAACAACTGACAATTTTGTAATTATTTATGTTAAAAGACATCAGGTTTGCCTTTAGCCAGTGTTCACTGATAAAAATAACATCGATGTTGTTCAGAATTTTGTTGATGATCGATGGTGATCAGATTTTTTTAGGAACAATTCTAATACAAGTTCTTTGTCAGGCGCCCCCTGGATGTTTTGATGTGTAATATTTAAGTGGGGCTTACCCTTTGAGATATAGACTATGTTTAATTCCACGCCTCAACCGAACGGCGTCGAATCATGAGGGGCTGGGTTTTTGCCAGCACGGGAGAAAATCGTGATTGCTACTTTACCTTGCCGTCGTAGACCGGAAATCGAAAGCTCGATTCGAGGCAGGAATACGGGATAGGAGCACAATTGTGATAGGAGAGGAACCGAATCTCACTGGTTTCGCCGCCGACGCTGTCGCCGGCGTGCTGCTTGCCAACACGAGGAGTCGCTGTCCGATACGACGATGTCCTTCACAACACGAATCACTGACGCGATCTACTTATTTCCCGACGATTATTATGATCAACACTCCGACCAGGCCCGACACCTGTGTTAGACAATTGTTACACCGAAATACAATCTAGGCCCGACCCATGAGCAGACATGTTTTTTCTCACGACAAGAAAGATAACCTCTAATTTTTCATCTCGTTGGTACGAGTGACAGCTGCGGTTCCGTTTCCGCTAGTGATGTCCCGATTACTCGCGGTCGATCCGCGCAACAAAAACCGGTGCGTTCCGAAGCATTAATATTAAACAGTCACCCGCCCGGACAGGCCCGAACCTGTCCCTAATCAATAGGAAGGCGAGAAAGTGTTGCGACCGCTCTCTTGAGGACCGAGTCCCCCACCTTGACTTCTGCTGATCGAGGCGTGCCATCCCGACCCGTGTACAAATTGACGATCCGTCCTCGTCTCCATCTCAATGATGGCAGGTTCGCATCCTTAATCAGCACCAAATCACCGACTTGAGGGGGGCTCGTCCGGTCAGTCCACTTAAGGCGCTGCTTCAAGATGTGCAAGTACTCAAGGGACCACCGTTTCCAAAAATCTTGAGCCATCTGCTGCAACATCTGCCACCTAGTTAACCGACTTAACTTAACATCACCGAATGGGTATTCTGGCAGGGCGTTAAGGGGCTGACCTATCAGGAAGTGACCCGGCGTCAACGCTTCCAAATCATTTGGATCCGAACTGAGCGGGCACAACGGACGCGAGTTCAGTGTCATTTCAATTTTACAGAACAGCGTCGCAAGCTCTTCAAAGCGTAGAGAGGTCTCACCGATGATCCTCGTCAGGTGCGACTTAGCCGATTTAACCGCAGCCTCAAAAATTCCTCCCCAATGAGGACATCCCGGCGGACTGAAAACCCATTCAATCCCTCGTCGGGAGCAAGCCGTACCGATGACGTCCTGGTTACCGTTCAGGAATTGATTGACCTCCTGTAGATATCGCCTGGCTCCGACAAAATTTGTGCCGTTGTCCGAACGGATTAATGTCGGGAGGCCCCTTCGTGAAACGAACCGATCCAGACATGCGATAAATGCCTCCGTAGTGAGGTCACTGACCACCTCCAAGTGGACTGCCTTCGTGGCCAAGCACACGAAGACGCACAGGTATGCCTTCACTAATCTGGCGTTCCGTAGCTGTGAAGACTTGACCATGAATGGTCCCGCGAAATCCGTTCCGACACCCGCAAAGGGCCGGATTTCGTTAACCCTATCCGAGGGCAAATCGCCCATCTGGGTCTGCATCGTAGCCGCCTTGGCCCGATAACAAGGCAGGCACCGAAATACGACGCTACGCACTAAGCGTCTTCCCGATAGAATCCAGAACTCGCGCTGGAGAAACGCCATCAAGGCGTGGCGTCCGATATGCCCATTCCGAATGTGTCGATCCTGTATCAACAGTTCGACCAACTTCCCTTTCCTAGGGAGTAACAACGGGTGGCGAGCCGCATAAGGCAGGTTGGCATTCCGCAGCCGACCTCCTACCCTCAGCAATCCTTGAGGGTCAATAAACGGGTTGAGCCGAGCCACAGCTCCCTTCAGTTGGACGCGTCCGCGTCTCAGAATGTCCAATTCGGACTTAAAGTGCACCGTCTGCACGTTCCGTACCAATGCGAACAACGCATGGTTCCGTTCCCGTGGTGTAAGGACCTGTGTCCGCACTCGTTGCGCCTCAGAATTCCGACAATTCCGCGCAAATCGGCAGATCCAGGCGATCACATTGACCAGCTTGTCGAGCGAGCTGTACCGTTCCAGCAGGCTGAACTCCTCTTCCGGCTCTGGTTGCGTCGTACAGACACCGACTGTCAAGGCGCCGTTCGCCGTGGTAACGCGTGGACTCATTGACCAATCCGATTCGGCTTGAGTCAACCATTTTGGACCCCACCACAAGGGATGTCCAACCAACTCCGGAGCGTGACACCCACGAGACGCACAGTCTGCTAGGTTCATTTCCCCTGGAACATGTCTCCAGATTAAGGGAACCTCCGAATTCAAAATCTGCGAAACCCGATTCGCCACAAAAATCTCCAGCTTGTGAACTGAAGCCTTGAGCCAGCATAACACGATCTGGCTGTCCGTCCAAGCGTAGACCGTATCTTCTAACGCTATTGACCCACGAAGAACCGTCATCGTGTGGTTGACCAGACGAGTCAGGAGAGCCGCTCCTGAAAGCTCTAATTTGGGAATGGTCAGGCGAGTGCGCAACGGCGCAACCTTGCTCTTGGCCATGACCAACCGCACATCAACCTCCCCCGAGGAGTCGACCGTACGTAGATACACCGCAGCTCCGTAGCCCTTCTCCGAGGCATCGCAAAACCCATGCAGGGTGGCGGTGTATCGTGTGGTGGGGACCAACCTCCGTGGCAGTGAAATCCGATTGATGCCAGGGAGGGTCGAAAAGAACGAGTCCCACTCTGAGCTCAATGACCCGCCGATCGAGTCTTCCCATTTCAGCTCAGCAGACCACAATTGCTGCATAAAACACTTGAGCTGAAATGTTACCGGGGTGATCCACCCGTTTGGATCAAATGTCCTAGCCACCGTTGAAAGGACGTTCCGTTTCGTCCAGACCTTCGGGGAGTCCAACTCGACCCGATACGAAAACATGTCTGACACCGGCTGGTACTGGACGCCTAATACCGACAACATATTTGGATTTTCCAAATTTTCAAAAATGTGGGGATCCTGCTGGTAGTCATCCGGAAGACCAGTCAGTAACTCTGGAGAGTTCGACATCCATTTCCGGAGCTCGTAACCTCCACCCCGTAAGAGCTCAACTAGCTCGTCCCGTCGAGCGCGCGCCTCCTCTACGGAATCTGCACCGGTACAGATATCGTCCACGTAGAGATCCTGCTCCAGGATCGCTGCTCCTCTAGGGAAGTTTAACCGTTCTCGATCCGCTAACTCCCGTAGAGTGCGAATCGCCAAATAAGGACTAGACCGTAGCCCGTACGTGTTGGTGTTCAGCTCGTACACCCTGATGGGCTGATCTGGGCTCTCTCGCCACAGTATCAGCTGATACCGTCTATCGTCAGGGTGAATGACCGTCTGTCTAAACATCATCCGGATGTCAGCTACAAACACAACATTGTGTCGACGGAACCGTGTGATAACATCCGCGATGTCATGGTTCAACTTCGGCCCTGAATGCAAACACTGGTTCAGGTTCATGCCGTTAGATGTTGATGCCGATCCATCGAACACTACCCGTATTTTGCCCTCCGGGGTCCTCAAGACCGCGTGATGGGGCAGGAAGCAGTGGTCTTCACGCTTCCAGTCGATACCCGAAACCGACATGTGGCCGAGCGACTCGTATTCCCGCATGAAGTCGACGTACTTCCGCCGGAAAATCCCGTCACGCTTCATGCGTCGTTCCATCGACAGAAGCCGCGTCTCGGCTGCATGGTGTGAACTGCCCAGCGGCGGGCGATCACTCCGAAATGGAAGACGTGTGAGAAATCGACCTGACCGAAGGCGACCAGTATTGTTCCGATAAAACTGTTCACACTCTTCTTCAACCGGGTCCAACCGGCGGACCGTAGGTGGTTCCTCCACCTCCCAAAACTTCTGTATCACCTCCGAGAGTACAGAACCGAATAAGGGACTACGAGTCGCTAGGCGTGGGGCAGCCGGCATGACCGGACCCATTACCGCATGGCCCAGTCTGGTGTTGACCGAAACCAGACCAGTCGCCTGCAACACGTGGACACCTGGCACTAACAGGTATCCCAAGGCATCGACACCCAATAAAATGTCTACTGGGCCCGGAATATCGAACTCCGGGTCAGCCAGTGACAACCCAGCGACCAACTGTCGCACCGAGGGCGACAACCGTACGTGAGGGTGTGAGCCCATTACATTAGGCATGACTAATGCCGTGACCGTCAGATTCACCGATGAATCCACCCGTGACGAGAGAGGAATCCGACATACTCCCTTAACGGAACCGACTTCCGTGTTCCCAATTCCCCGAATGGAATGTGGATACTCCCTTACCGATATGCCCAACCGTCTTACAAGGTTGCACGAGACTAAGCACCCCTGGGCCCCCGAGTCCAATAGTGCTCGTGCCACACAAGATTTGCCGTCCGAACTCCACGCTATCACCGAGGCGGTGGGGAGCATGACCGTCTGTGGAGTGGCGGCACCCTGTAAGTGGGCGGCGTGTCCCTAGCGGGAACCTCCGCGGGATCCGAACCCGCTGGGACCCCCGTCGGCCTGGTAACCCGGCTGCTGATATGCCGGTGGCATATCAGACCGTATGTACATCAGGGGGTCCCAACCCGCATAATAGGCCCCTCGCTGTCCCGGTATCCGACCATACCGGACTGTGTACGGTGTGCCCGGTGGCCACCGTGGATGGAGGGGGGAGAGCGGATCCAACCTGGGGCGCTCTAGGAATGGGGGCGACATCCGACTGTTCGCCTCCCTGTTCGCCTCCCAGAGCGACGGGCAGGGTGGCGCAGAAGGTGGTGGGCTCCCAGCCTTCGCACCACTCATAGGTGCCATCTGACACCCGCCCGTAACACGCGGTGAGCCAGCGGCCCGAAGTCCTCGCTGACCCTGGACAGCGGTGACCGAACCCCGGCTATCCCGCCTGTTACCCCCCGCGCTGCCTCCTTCCCCTCGGGGGGGGTCCCGTCCGCGGGTACCCCAGTCACCCCGTTGGTGACTCCCGTTGCCCGGAGGGGGACTGGGTCCGGCCCTGGTTGGGCCCTGTGACCGACCAACCTGAGTCCGGCCCTGGTGACCGTCCGAAGGGCCTGACCGGTTCAGGCACAACACGATGTGGTGCTTGCCACCGCAGCACTCACAGGGGAACGCGCGTGAGCACTCGCTCAGCGGGTGCGGCCCCAAACAACCGAAACACAATCGGTGGCGGAAGACCACCTTCCTGCGGGCAGCCACACCGAGCGCCTTAAAGTTGGCGCAACTGGTCACTTCATGACCGGCACTGTCGCAGTGCACACAGCCGTCACCCGACGGCGCGGCATTCAAAACGCCAAATTGTTTTGACCGCCCACCCCCCCGTGGGGGCGGGGGGCGCGGCCCCTCCCGCATCCGCGCGGGTTGGCGCTGCACACTGGCCTCCGTATCCAATGTGTCGCATCGCCTGCATTCACCCTCCGAAAAATCCGTTAATTGGACGAGCGTGGGCAGTTCCGAGCTACTGCCACCATGCAGCTGTTCAAACCGACTTTGAACAGCTGCAGGCAACCGTGACAAAACCATATACAAAACGATATATGACCATTGGTCTACCGGCAGACCAAGGTTCTGAAGGGCCTTAGTGGCCACCAGCACAGGGTTGAGCACCTGTACCCGGATGTCAACATCCCGGGTTACTCTTGGTATGCTAAACAGCTTCCCCAGCTGCGCATCAACCAACCGCCGTTTGTGTTGGTAGCGGTCAAACAATATGGACCGGGCTATATCATAATTACCCGCCGTGACCGTTAGGTGATCGACCAACTCCTTCGGTTCACCCCGCAGTGCCATCAATAGTTGGGCCAACTTGTAGGCGTTGTCCAGGTCGTCCCGACCGTGGACCAAACTATCGAACAAATTGATGAATGCCGGCCACTCATCAATTGCCCCACCGAAGGCTGGAATCTCCAGGTGTGGCAGCCGTCCAACAACACCCTTAGGGGGCGGGTCTCCGCTACCCTCCCCGCGGTCATTCCGTCGCGACCGCTTAATTTTTTCCGCGCGACGCTCGATGTCGCCCAAGCACTCCATCGCTTGGTCAGCATCCGCGCAGAGCTGCTTCACTGCAGCCACCGAAGCCTCATTCGTAAGCCCGAGGGCTTCAGCCTCCGCAGCCAGCCGACACATCTTCCCGACGCGTGTCATTGCGTCCTCCATACGCTTGAGCAGGACATCGTCCATGTCAGGTCGCTCCACATACTTGTGAGTATGGGCGAGCCATCTCATCTCCTCACGGACACCATACCGCAGTACCGTCAAGGGCGAAGGTGCCATGGCTACCGATTCAATTGTTTCTGGTCCTATGCTTCACTACCGAACTAAGCACAGCCAGAGACCAGCACTTGCCCGTCAGCGCTGGGCACAGAAATTAAAACTAAGTTGTAAAAACCAAGGCAACCACTAAAACAATTAAATCCTAAACAATATTTAATATGGTCGCCCTGTGGACATACACCCTATAAATATACACTCTAAATCAATTAGAGAATGCCACCATAAAACACAATACAAAAAAAACCCACAAAACTTGATTATGAAAACAATACAAAATAATAAGTGATGGGCTCCGAGACTATAAACCTAAACAATATAGCACCCTAAACCACACTGGATTCCGAAATCCAAGCTATTTTTAATATAATGAAGGTAGCTGTGACCTTCTAGAAGTGGCCCCTCCGATATGACCCACACTTCTACTGAGGTCAGCAAAATCAGCTTAATACCCCTTAAATAGCCTGACCCTGCTCTGTAAACCGAAATAACACTGCAGTACTATAGAACCCGACGTTCTACCGCAAGTAATACAATCTAGTTACTTCGCAGAATGACTGTTCAATCCTTTATGCGCACAAACAGTAGTTTCCGACTACAAATTTATAATAATTGTTAACTAAATTGACAATTATACTTTCACTAACCGAAAATGAACTTTAATTGTGGTATACCGACCACAGACTCATTGCCGACTTGCCGGCCAATCTGAGATATTCTTTTCTCCCAACTACAATGTGGCAAAAAAAACAACCCTACAACCGTCCGTGAATCGGTGATTTCCCACTAGGAAACCGCGCCTGCTACCAAATTGTTTAATTCCACGCCTCAACCGAACGGCGTGGAATCATGAGGGGCTGGGTTTTTGCCAGCACGGGAGAAAATCGTGATTGCTACTTTACCTTGCCGTCGTAGACCGGAAATCGAAAGCTCGATTCGAGGCAGGAATACGGGATAGGAGCACAATTGTGATAGGAGAGGAACCGAATCTCACTGGTTTCGCCGCCGACGCTGTCGCAGGCGTGCTGCTTGCCGACACGAGGAGTCGCTGTCCGATACGACGATGTCCTTCACAACACGAATCACTGACGCGATCTACTTATTTCCCGACGATTATTATGGTCAACACTCCGACCAGGCCCGACACCTGTGTTAGACAATTGTTACACCGAAATACAATCTAGGCCCGACCCATGAGCAGACATGTTTTTTCTCACGACAAGAAAGATAACCTCTAATTTTTCATCTCGTTGGTACGAGTGACAGCTTCGGTTCCGTTTCCGCTAGTGATGTCCCAATTACTCGCGGTCGATCCGCGCAACAAAAAACCGGTGCGTTCCGAAGCATAAATATTAAACAGACTATGTGGCTCTTGTAGGCTAGATATTTCCTCTATTGTCTTATAAACAAATTTAAATTACTTGGAACAGATACCAATGTTGCATGCTAAATATTATTAACCGGTGAATTCCCAATAGGGGTGCATGTCATCTTACCCTTAACATAAGCAGGTTTCTTATTAGTCTGTACAATAAAAACATCTGATGTTAAGTTGAACTTGGGTAAGACAACTATAGCTGCGTCGCATATATTATATGCCAACACTGTAGCTACATTTTGTATATTTATTCGACAGGTACAACGTATCCTGAGTCAGAGTAAAGTTATGGATAAAATTATTCATGTCGAAATATAAAATAGCATCGCTGTGATGAACCGATAAATTAAATAAATGAATATTAATTCTATGCACAGATTTGTTTTGTTGTTCGGTAAAATTACAGGCACATGCAAAATTACATAGTATTATATACATATACATAGTATTTGCATTTAACCCTAATATTAAGCCTAGATGTGTTTCACGATGCACGTGCCTGCGGATGGCGCGGCATTCGCGGCAGCGGGCGTCGCAACGCGCGTAACAGCAAGCGGCGCGGCCGTCGCGGCAGCTTGCAGCATGACACACGCCTCAGCATACAGCGCGACATGCGCGACAGCGAGTGGCGCGGCGCTCGCGCTGTTAAGCTGCGAGGTACCTCCTCGACGACGACGACGGCGACGTTGTTTCTTGGACGGGACAGCGGTGGACGCTGCAACACTCACGTTGAGGGGGTCAAGACCATAGTTTGTGATATGAGCTCGTCTCCTTGCTGGTCTCATTCTCCTCGTCCTCAATAAGAATGTCCACCAAATCCGCGTTCTGGCGTTGTAGCTGAACTTGAGCTGAACGTCAGTATCCGTAGTTCACCCAGGTGTACCAAGTCCCCTTAGTCCATCCAGGTGAAGTGGACCCGGTAAGAAACCCTAATATCCGGTGTTCCATTGAGGTACTACAGGCTGTATTATCTCAGTAGAAATATTGAAGGCTGTAGTCTACGCAAAAAATCACGTTCACGCAAAAATTGCAGTCAACAAGTAGGTAATGCAGGGACTTATTTACTAACTAGTAGTAGAAAGTTCGTGTCGAGATATCTTATTAAATTACTAATCAACTGGTAAGACGGTTTGAAGATAGATTGTCTATGTAGGCGTTGAAGAGCATTTCTATTTGATCGTTAACGAATACTGACATAATTATCTATTTTGGATGATATCGTGAAGGAGGAAAGCACGATAAAAGCTGAAGTGTTGAAGCTTTGATTGATCACTACTACTTATAATTATTCGATCGAGATTTTAATACTTATAGACGCTTTCATCTTTTTTATCCAACTGCGATAATGGTTTGTGGTCCAAGGACCACAAACCACTCCTATGATAAACATTATCGCAGTCTCTGTCTATGAATTTTTGGAAATACAGTCTCAGCATAAAAGATAAAGAAAATAAAAGATCACATGTAACTGTTCTGAAAATAAACGGCAAAGTGCGAGTAGGACTCCCACACGAAGGGTTCCGAAGGTACCACCGCACAAAAACCTGGTTTGAATTTCTTGCACCAGTTTCATAAATATTTTTTAACCAAATATTTCGGAACTATCAAAAAATAAATAGAAATCCTCACAAAAAGCCCTTTCATTTGATATGTCACACGATAAAGACCTATATTAAGTAATTTTTGCAGAATTTTAGGATCAGTTGTTCCAGAGATTATGGGAGGGGAAAGGTATTTTTTTGCCCTTTTTTATTTAAGTGTTTCAGAATAATGAAAAAAATCTATTTGAAATCTTTGCAGCAATCCCTTTAATTTGACATGTCACACGACACAGTTTGAAAAACATGTTTTTTAATTTTCTGAATTGCCCCCGAATAGTGCCCTGCCCATTTAAAACATATATTTCTCATTATTTTTCCTGTAATATTTAAGTAAAAACATATATTTTGTATTTTTTATAAATAAAATATTAGGATTTAGTAGTTTTGGAGATAAGGGTCTTTATAAGCCTTATTTCTTGAATATTTTTAACTAACTATAAAAAAAAAATAGAAATCCTCACAATAAGCCCTTTCATTTGACATATCACATGATACAATTTGAAAAACTTTTATTTTATTTTATTGATTTACCCAAAAGTAACCCCCAAATTCAGAATTATTTTATTTACATAACCCGCCCGTGTTTGGGCCGAGTGATCCTTTAATGGTTCCGTTTTTACTTTTTAAGGTACGGAACCCTTAAAGAGGCAGAGACAGTTTAAAGCAGAGCAAATTAAAAGGGTAGGCAGGTATGTTGAAGAGATCATTAATCAGTCTTGATTTTATAGAAGTTTATGTGACTGCTACATAATGGAGGGCATTAATACTCGAGAGTGGGTTTATGAAACGAGCCGAAGGCGAGTTTCATAATAATATCACTCGAGAGTTTTAATGCCTAATTATGTATAGTTACATACACTAGTTTATCTACACACATATCATAAGCTCTCTTTCATGTGTTCAGGAACCGCATGTTCGACCGGCATGGTGGCATTGATAATTCCTTTGCACTTGTTTAGCTTGTTCAGTAGTACCAACTTCACAAACAAAGTAGGGGCGGCGCGCAGGCGGGCGTCAGCGTTCGAAATTTGAATGTCATAATATGTAGAAAAGTTACATATTATGGTCATAATGTGTAATTTTTCAGATAAGAAATGAGTTTTTACAAAGTATTTTAACATTATGCTGATCGCAACGTGCGGTTTTTTTACACAGTAAAGAGGGTTTATGATACGTGTGTAGATAAAATAATTAATAGATTGTTTTGATGATTTATGTCGAAAGTCCTATGTGTGATAGATTTTTCATAGCTTGTCGTGAACGCGATACTATCGAGATTTCAAACTTGTGTAGGCTTCATTGGCTTCTCAATCTAATTGCTCTGAAAATTATTGTGTCAAGGTTCGATGGAAGTCGAAGTCCTTAACTTCTCTGCTTAGCGGTAAAGAGAAGGCTCTTTAATTTGATCCAACTATACAAGGAGTGTTTTAATTAGCCCAATTTAGAACCAAATTTTGAGGAAAGTATTCATCTTTATGATCAACTTTCACAAAATAAATACATATTAAAAGCTCGGTAGATTGCTCGCTCAGGATTTGCTGTTTCACAGCATACAAAAAGTAAAAATCCAATTAATTCAGAACATGTAAATTGCCAACTACGAAACAGGGCAATCAATAAAAAACAGGACAACTGTTCAAATAATTGTCTTTGTTAAGAGGAAAATAACGGAAAAATCTAGTAAGTATAAAGTCATTGTATTGAGGTAGAAAGGCGGTAAAAAAGGAAAACTTAATGACGTAATTAAGTTAAGGTTTTTTGTGTATGACATACGAAAAACAAACCATTACGGTTTGAGGGCGGAATGGCACTCATGCCATTTTGGATGTGTGTTAATTACATGTAAGTGGAAATTTAATTGAAAAGAAGAAAACACAACTCAACGAACTTTTATAAATTTAAATATTCCGTACTTTATGGCGCCAGATTAAAACATTAAATCAACATATACCCATATAATAACTTAAGTATTTCGGGAAAATGAAAATCTTATCGATGAGTTGACGTTTTAAAATAATGACGGAATACTAATTGCATGCTTTACGGCCATTATGCTCGTATAAGGTATGATTTAAACTTATTGTAACCGAAATCTGCGGTTTTGCAATAAAAATAATACGCTACATACCGATAAAACTGGGCGGCCTTCAACAGAAGCCTGGGTGGGTTTAACTGAAAAGGTTATCATATCAGAGATCACGCGTGTCCTAGTTTGCGAATCCCCAAACAGCCCACATGGTTGTACGGTCCACCGCACATCGGAGTACACTGCACTAGGAAAGCACGCACATTTAACCCATAAATGCTTAAGGAACCACTGGAAAAAAACCTAAATCACTTGGCAACTGGTAACCAAGGCAACAAGTTTCAAACCACCGATACGATAATACTATACTACTAGTGGCCCTGTGGGCAGTAGACCTCGCTAACAGGGGGGACTATGAACCAATTTATAGGTAAGTATTTTAGATTCAATCAAAATCAAGTAGTAAAGTAGCCGCACCAATAACTTTGTAAACTACATTTTGCGATTTAAAATACAATGTATTGACTTTTCACGTGAATAGTTATAGTCTATTTCACTCACTCTCATGGTTTGTATAGATCCTCTTAGAGGAGTCCAAACTTGGTATGTTTGAAAATATTTCTTGGATTTTTAGAAAATAGGAGGCCGTTATGTTATGGTGTTGTATATTTTTCGAACCGGTTCATGAAGCCCTTTAATTTGATACCCCACACAAAAGGTTTCAGAAAAAAAAAATACAAAATACAAAAAAATTATGACGTCATCACTCCCCCCCGCCCCCAAGGGGAAAATCGAGAAAGCTCTCGACAAAAAATACTTTTAATTCAAGGAACACGTGGGCTAAGTTTTGTGAGGATCGCTTAAAAACTGTGGCTCCTAGACCGGAACTGACAGAAGCACATAGAAACAGACGAAAGCAAAATCGGCGTCCTATCATCACGTAGAACAAAATATGTCACCGGCTTAATCAGAGATGCTACGAAAGCTACTTTCGTTCGAGGCCTATGTCGCTTGGTGCAGCCTATTGCAATATTGTACGATATGGCGCTGGGAGATTAAAGAGAACAACAGCCGATTTTTCTTTGACACTTCTATTTTATTTACATTTAAAAGATTATAAATATTAGGTCCTTACATATGAAATTGGCGTTTTGTATGGAGAAATTGAAGTTAACTCAATTTTCGGTACAAAAATTATTGAATTTTTTTAGGAATGACAGATCCTAATTTTATAAACTTTGTGTGTATGAATGAGACAACATTTAGCTAACAGAAAATTTTATAAAATTTTTGAAAAGTGTCAGCTGTAAAAAAATATTACGAATATTATCATGAAAATGGATGACATTTAGGAGGCACTGATTAAGAAGATAACATTTTAGTTATCAAACTGAAAATTAAAAGAAAATTTAATAAGTAGATGTAAAATATTGAAATTAATTTTAAAACAATAAAAAAAAACTGGAAATAGCTATTGAATTACTCGAATTATGAACTCCTGAATCTGTAAGAAAAATTCGCCGATTTCATAGGTAAGCACCCAATATTAATAATATTTACTAAAACCATCTCTGGATTGCGAAGGGCTACTAACTCTCATCTTTACGGCATGAGCACCATGTGCTAAACGTTCGCGCGTCTTGTGTAGATTGCACATGGATATAACGCAAGACATTCGATGTCTTACGCATCGCATGCCTTATGTACGAGCTATCATTGACCGTTATGTATTAATAACATGCACACATACATAGGTACATATGCTCACGCCTTTTTTCCGGTGGAAGGATAAGCAGACACTAAATAGCTCCACTGCCACGATCCTGGCATACTACATCTTTCGCCGGTCACGGGTTCTTATTTGCCCCTTCACTAACGAACCACCGATTTGGTGTTTGTAGGACTTTCTTGGATCCGTCCGACATTACTTTTAGGAAAGCTAGCAATGGGCAAAAGGAATGTTCTCGAATTGAGAACATTCCCGGATCGAGAATGTTTGGGGATGTTCTCCGGAGTCGAGAATCAATCAATTCGTTAACGAATAAAAAAACACCAAAAAAAACGGCCAAATGCGAATCGGACTCGCGCACGAAGGGTTATATATATATATTCTTTAAAAACGGCAAAAAAAACAAGTTTGTTGTATGGGAGCCCCCTTTAAATATTTATTTAATTTTAATTTAATTATTTATTTTTAAAGTGATTTTTTTTTTTTTTTTTTACTATTTTTGTGCTAACGTGCAATCAGTGCGTACACTTTAAGCAGTTCTGGTGCATGATTAAGTGGCGTGCTAGGCAATCCCTTCCACTGTCGGGTTGCCTAATAAGTGTGGGTTAGATGGCGTCCCATACATGCTTCCTCTTCAGCCGTCTTATAGTAGGGGGAGCGCCCAGTGCCGAAGCAAGCTCGTTTTGGTGGCGGTTAATCCTTCCCTCATAGGTTTTGGTCAGGTGGTTAACTTCTTCTTTGACAGTTGGCATCCGTAGGTACTTGTGTACTTCATCGTTTCTGGTGAACCATGGTGCGTTAACGATGCTTTTGAGGACATAGTTCTGATTCTTTGAAGTATTTCCACATTGGAGTGACTTGCTTTCCCCCACAGCTGTATTCCATAGGTCCAGACTGGCTTCAGTATCGATTTGTAAATGAGCAATTTATTGTTAACTGACAGCCGAGACTGCCTACTCATGAGCCACTGGAGGGACCGACTTCTGTGGTTCAGCTCGTCTCTTTTCTTCTGGATGTGCTCTCGCCAGGTTTGTCGCCTGTCTAAGTGGAAACCTAGGTACTTTACAACTGTCTTATGTGGCAGAACATCTTCACCAAGTTTTACTGATGGGTAATCGCCTTTCCTCAATGTGAAGGTGATGTGATTTGATTTGATTGCACTGGCTTTTATTCTCCACTTTTCCATCCAGCCATGCACTTTATCTAGATGCTTTTGCAGGGTTTTTGATGCTGTCTCTGGGTTTTTGCTAGAGGTCAACACAGCAGTGTCGTCTGCAAAAGTAGCTGTCATCACAGTTTTCGATTCTGGCACATCTGAGGTATAGATCAGGTATAAAGTAGGCCCCAGAACTGATCCTTGTGGTACTCCAGCTTTGATTTCCGAGAATGTCGATGTAGAATCATTGATTTTGACATAAAATATCCGACTTTCTATGTAGGACTTTAGAAGAAGATACATATTATGCGGTAGTAGGTTCTTCAGCTTGAATAGTAGTCCTTCATGCCAGACCTTATCAAACGCTTGCTGTACATCCAGAAATACTCCAGAACAGTATTCCTTTTCTTCCAGCGAAGTACGTATTTTTTCACACACTCTGTGTACCTGCTCTATTGTCGAGTGGTGTCTTCTGAAGCCGAACTGGTGATCTGGAATAATTTTGTTGCTTTTCATACAGTCGTTCAAACGGCGCGATATTATCTTCTCGAATACTTTGGACAGCACCGGCAGCAGGCTTATTGGTCTATAGGATGATACCATATGCTCTGGTTTTCCAGGTTTCGGAACCATTGTTATTTGGGAGACCTTCCATATTGCGGGATAGTGTGAAGTCCGTAGAATACCATTAAATAGTTGGTTAAGGAACATTATGCACTTTTTTGGTATTTGTCGCAAAACTTCAGCTGTAATCAAATCAAATCCCGGCGCCTTTTTAAGTTCTAGGTTCAGTATTGTCTGACGAACTTCCTTGGGAGAACAGCAGCGTAGTGGTGGGCTGAGTTGTAGGTCACTTTCGAGAATGGATCTAATTTCTTCGTCTATCCTGTCACTCTCTGCACTGGTGTTTGGTGTGAACACGTCGCTTAAAAAGACTCTGTACGCCTCGGCTCTCTCCTCGTCTGTTTTTGCCCATGTCCCATCATCTCTTTTTAGCGGGTACTGTGCTAGCTGTGGTTTCTGACTGCACTTAATGGCTTTCCACAGGGAATGTTCATAATTTGCTTTGGGGCTTAGCGACTCTAATTGTTGTTGCACTGTGTCGTTTTCGATTTCTGCTAGAAATAATTTCAGATCTGCAGCTGCTTTGTTGAAAGCCTTCTTGTCTAGCGGGTGTCGGTAAGAGTGCCATATTCTTCTAAGTTGCCTTTTTTCCATTACTCTGCGTCTGACTTCCTGGGGGAGGTTGCGGTTGGTCTTACAAAATTTTCTTTCCAGTGGTGTACTAAGCCAGGCTGCAGTTTGTAATAGGTTTGTGATGTAGACAGTGGCCGATTCAACATCATCTTCAGTTTTTAGGGAAACTTTCAGAGTAATGTTTTCCTTTAAGTACTGCCGAAATTTATCCCAGTCAGTATTTTTGATGTATAGGAAGGGATTTTCTGGTCTATCAATCAATGTGGTGCTGATGGTGGCAATGACTGGTGTATGGTCTGAGGATGAATCGAGACAGCTTTCCACCTTCAAATAGTAAGACTGTATTCCCTTGTAGATGAAGAAATCCAGTAAATCAGGCAACTTGTTGGGATCTGTAGGCCAATAAGTCGGTTGACATGTGGTAAGGACATCAAGGTTGTTTTTGTCAACACTTTTCTTAAGGTTGCTTCCTCGAGTTACTGTCAATCGGGAGCCCCATACAGTGTTTTTCAATTTCAATTCCAATCACCTCCAGTGATGAATCTGTTTCCCAGGGTCTTGAAGTAAGCCGTAAAAACTTCATCATCAATTTCAGCTATTCTTTTCTTTTTTGGCGGGCAGTATATGGATGATAGGGTCAGAGAGCCATGTCTGTCATGGACCAAAATTGTTGTTGCCTGTATTTGAACAGTCCGAAATGCAGGTAGTTGTTGGTGTTTCAGGTTATTCTTGATAAGGATCGCGCTTCCCGCGTGAGAGGTATTATCAGGGTGGTGAGTTGTATATGTGCAGTATCCTTTCAGCCTGAAGTCAACGTTGTCTGTGAGGTGGGTTTCTGTTACCAGTAATATGTCCAGGTTGTGTAGTTTTATTAGGCTGTTTACTTCGTGTTTCTTCATAAGCAGCCCATTCACGTTCCACGTGGCAATGCGTAAGGACGCCATTAGTGTACAAGTTTGTTGATGACTGAAGTGAGGAGCCCCATCAGGGTACCCATTTGATCAAGCAGGCGATCCAGCTTTTCGGCTTGTTTTAAAAGGAGGTTTTCTAGGTTGTCAGATATGTTGCTATGAGTATGACCTGACACCACTTGTGCATAGGATGCTGTGGTGTTTTTGTGTGTTGTACCTTTATTTTGTTCTTCATTTTGGTTCGGAGGGCATTCATAATTCTGGGGTCTCATTCTGGTTATGCGTGGTCTCATTTCAAGTTTCCGCTGCTGTATTTCTAGGAAAACTTTGCAGCCCTTGTAATTTGCAGGGTGGTCTTCCAAACACAAGGCACATTTGGCTGGGGAATCTCTGTTCTTTTTTGGGCACTCAGTGGTGTTATGACTTTCTGCACATTTTACACACCTATAAGGCCTCATACAGTTGTTCCGTGTGTGTCCATACTGCTGACACCTTTTGCATTGAGGAATGACTTTCTTCCGTTTCGGATCTTCAATAACAATTGAGGTGTGGTAAATGTACTTAAGCTCCATAACATTCTTGTTGTTTGGTCCAGGCTCCAAGTTAACAAACCATGTAGATAAGGGGGTTTTGGTGGCTCCATGTCTGGCATTTATAATTTCCCCTTTGATATTGTTTCCAGTGCTCTCAATCGCTTCTTTGATCGCTTCTGTTGGTGTAGATGAATGCAGGTTTCTAATAACAATTCTGTAGGGTCTTTCATCTTTGCAAGTAAATGTATGCCCAATGATATTTTTTTCCCGGACTAATTTAATTAGGGCTTTGTACGCCTCAATGTTACTGCATGTTACTCTTAATTGATTCTTTGTCACAATTTTGTAAGAATACAGAGACTTCTCCAGGGTTTTCCCGATTAGCTCGTTTAATTTGGTTATGTCCTGTATGCCGTAGAGCATAATTGGTGGAGGTTTTCTAATACTGTCCTTCGTCGTTCCAGGAGCAGGTGTTTCATTTTGAATTGGCAAAGTAGAGTAGCTGTTGTGAGTTGGTATCAGTTTTTCGGGGGACGGGGACGGGCTTTGGTTGGCTCGGAACCGTTTGTTTCGCTTTTTGTTTTGGGAAAGAATTGGCACAGTTTGCCAATCGTTTTCACTATCAATTGTTTGATTTTTTGGATCCAGGTTTACTTTATTGGAATTTTGGCCAATGTTGAATGTAGAAGTGTTTGATCCAGTTCCATTGTTGTTTTGACCAAGATCCTGGTTAGGCATTTTTGTTGGGGTTCGCTTCATGGTAGAAATTATTTATTTGTTATGACAACACTATGTAAGACGTCAAACGTCATTTTTACGCAACTCGAGAAATACAAAAAATTTGTGAGGTAGATAAATATTTGAAATGGCGAAGACTGGAAATTCCAATCTTTTGACACTATTTCACGCGTTATTCGAATGTCTTCCGCGGAAATAACGATCATGCAGGTTTTCTAAGAGTTTGAGTCCACTTTGACACTATTTTTAGACACAATATCACTGTAAAACCACAAAACTGAATAAATATTGAGGAGCAAGCGGTTGCTCCAATGACAGTTGACAGCCGAAAAAAGTGAATAATATAACTCAATATTCTGTAAAAATTTCAAGCATCTTCCTGTTGCCGTTATCGATATCGAGCAAAAAAAATACTTTTGTTATATGGGAGCCCCCTTCAATATTTACTTTACTCTGTTTTTTAGTATTTATTGTTATAACGGCAACAGAAATACATCATCTGTGAAAATTTTAACTATCTAACTATCACGGTCCATGAGATACAGCCTGGTGACAGACGGACGGACAGCGGAGGCTTAGTAATAGGGTCCCGTTTGGCATCCCTCGGGTACGGAACCCTAAAAATTGTATGGCCATGTGTACCCAGAAATTCAATCAGAACTGAGTTATGTTGCGAGGTATATTTAGACAATATTTTTTGAAAAATAACTTCCACATACGTTTTCTAATTATGTACATATATATATATATGTGTTTTAGTAAAAATGAGGATGCTGAATATGAATATGACTTCCAGTTTGAAATCCAAGACGGTAGTCATGGATTATTTGAAAACTAACGATATCGGTCTTTTTTAATACGAAAATGTTATTTCTTTCGGAAATAACATCAATAAGGAATATGATTTTCGTACTCAGCATCCCGATAAAACTCAAAAACGATACCGATATTTTACATAGGTACGAATTTACGAAACAGTGCCGCCAAAAACGACAATACAGACAAATAACTCATATCCGCCATGTTGATCTTCAAAGTGGATGTAATTTACTTACATATTCAGCACCCTCTTTTTAATAATACACCAAGCACAAATAAGCGTACAATGATACAACTATGAGTTATTTACCAAACAACAACATAGCATCAGGCCTTTTCTCTTAGGGGGTGGCAAAGGCACAATACTGCCACTTTTAGCCAGTTATGTAATACTTCATTTTCGGTGCAAGGGGTTAGCCCATCGTGGCAAGCTATGGACTTACGCCATTACTAATAAAAAAAGTTATCACGGTTTAGCTTATTTAGTGTTTTGTTCTTTTCATACGCCGAGTCAATGTCAAATGTCAAAGCAAGACAAAACACTGTATAAGTTAAACCGTGAATAACTTCTTTTATTAGTATTATTAGTAAGGCCGTTAAAGTTTAAGAACTCGCTTAATAGGTTTGGAATTATTTATTCCTGCATATTATCTATTATACTCGCGCTTCGTCCTCGGATTAGTAATTGAAATCTAAGTAAAATTATTATAATTATTTCTTAATTCATGGCGGTCTAACATCTAGGTTAATTTCGCCAATGTCATGTGTTTCGTGTTTTCCTAGATTTTATTGTATTTGGACACGTTCTCTTTCGAGAACTATTTTATTTTATATTATATTATACATATAATAGGTGAAATTTAATTAGCTGACCTTATTTTAGGGAGTCATAGTACCCGTCATTACGAACAACTTTCCCCAGGAAACATATGGTCGCAAACGAAAAAACAATTTGGATCCCCCATACTAACTTGTAATCAGCTGATCGGGTCATACTGAGGGACATATTTTTTTCCATTTGCGAACATATGTTTCTTGGGGAAAGTTGTTCATAATGATGGGTACTATCATTCCCAAAAATATGGTCAGCTCATCAAATGTCACTTTGTATATACTTATTTAGTGTAGAATATTTTAGTGTTGATGTGTTGCTCCTTAACTCGGGTCACTGACCTTTGCCCCCGTTTTCGTTTCCCCACGAAAATTATTAACTTTTCTGCCCGGGAGGACGTGAAGGACTGTAGGTTCCAAGTCACTCCTTCGGACGTGAGCAACTGCCTCCCTAAGTATAATGTAATAATGTAAATGTCACCGTAAAATTGTCAAAACCGTTAGTTTATAATCTATTTTTTTCCTCGTTAATTTACAAACTATCGATACATTGTAAACTGTACCATACTGCTTACGATATGAAGCGTTAGTTTATAAGAAATCCGTTAAATTGTCAACTGGTTTAATTAAATCTAATCTCAATACAAATACACATTGTTGACATAACATTTTTTTTTATCCTTTCGATTGAGCATGGTCTGTGATCATGCCAACAATATAAGGGGCAGCGGTCAGCTGGATATATTTTCGCGAATAATTAATCGTCGAGAAGTTCTTGCGGCGGAATTTCTCGAGAATCCATTATAGATAAAATCGCTGTTTCGATAAGTCAAATGTTCGTGCTTGCTACTCAGTCAGTCCTCATAAAATGTAGCTTCACGTGTTGTCGACTGTACCTTCAAGCTTGTGCGAATATAAGCGCAACAACGGGTTGGGCAATCCGCGGGATCAAGAGCCGGCAAGGTCAAGGTCATTTTTTTTTTACCTAAACGTTGCGTAAAAATTTGCCATTCATGCCAAAAATGGGCGCCAAAATTTGCGTTATATCTCGCGAATTATCATCATTGCACATGATATTTTGGTAAAGTAGACTACAGGTGAAGAAGAGGCCTATGTCCAGTAGTGTTTCGATGTGCGCTGAGAGAGCATGATGATGAGATTTCAGGCGATTTGCTGGAATCTGGTCACTGATTCCCGCGGCTTTGGGAATTAATTATCTATGTGAGATGAAGGTAGAAGCATTAATTAATCTCACCAGCTGGCTCTTCCCATGAACCATACCTTTATTTTGTATGACCATGGCCTGTATATCCAAAAATGTTTATTATTCCATTTAGTGTTAAATTAATGTTCCATTCCTAAACTAAAAATTCACCTCAATGGCGTTTTAATGTCATCGTGAATTTGCATAGTAATAAATAATTCAAACAAAATACCTACATAATCGTTTATTAAAAAAAAGTACAGTCATGCAAAAGATTTTTCAGTGGCCCCCACACTAGGCCCATCCTGTGTCGTAGATGACTATAGGCAGATTTAACATAACAATGGACTTACCTCTAAATACAGATTAAAGGTACTGCTGTCGTTGTGACGAAATGTAATGTAGACTTGAGAACACTTGTTACGAAAAGCGTAAATCATCGCGATTTAATCTTAATTCTCGACTTACATTGTCAAAGTAAACAGTGACGAAACAGATTTGCTTACATTATCACTTGAGTGCAATGCCAATACAAGAGATGTTAATGTTACAAGTACACGACAGCTGCATCTTGCGGAGGCATATTTACCTCCCTCACTTTTGGCCTCGGATACAATAATTTCGGTGAATACCACATCAAGTCAAGTCAAGTCTTCGAATCTATTATGACATTTTCTAAAAAATATATTTTGATTTGAAGGTTTATCTATTCTGGTTAGGCTGGTCTTTCAGAGTCTGCTATGCCCTTATAGAGTCATCATTAGATCTATCCATCCAATTTAATTCTGTTCTCCCCCTTTTGAACTGAACTCGAGGGAAATTGGAGATATCAATCTCAACAGAAACAACGTGTGTGACGGCATAAAACCCCATCTAGCACACCCACATCCAAAGCTATTGGCGGCACGGGCAGCGCCGGCGCACGGACATCGTATTATCGCGCAGCCGTGTTTGTAAATCATAAACAAGAGGGCGGAGTCACCGCTCGTGGGAAAGTGGTCGTCCGATGTCGTGCGCAAGTGTATTGCTACATAGCCTCTATGGGAGTTGGCAGAGAACCGAACCCAAGGCGGTTACCGACGTGGTAGAAGATGGCTGTGCTATAATATATCAGACAGTTATACTGTCAATTCTGCCATTTCATTCTTTTGGGTAGATAAACATCTACAACCTCCCTTGCGTTGAGGGTTGTTGGCTCTTTGGTGCGAATGTCATGAAGATCGAGAAGGAAGAAAATCACTTGAATGTGCCTATCACTTGAACTTATCACAAGATCACAAAATAAAACCAAGCAAAGGAACATTTATTCTTCGCTTCAAGGCGTTTTACAATCTTCTCGGAGATCGGCAATTCACAAGCGTGACAAAACGACGAAACGAAAGGATACCGACAGACAGAACTGAACGAGTTGGACCAAGGTTGGCGGAATCATTTGAGATGTTCGCGATAATGCATGCGGGTAGTAAGGAAAACAAATAAATATGGACACTGGTATAAATTAATTGAGCGTTGACTTATGCATGATAGAATAGGGCATGAAATAACACAAGATCGAGTAAATTAGCAGCGATTTTTAATGTCGGAATGAGAAGACAGTTACAACTATGGTAGTCAATGAGAGGGAGAGACAGTTAAGTAAAACTTCACATTGACAGATAAGGTTGTAATAATCTTAAACAAGTTCAGAATAATATAAGACTTAAGTTACACTAATAATGGGTTACTCTCTATGTGTTTGACTTCGCTATTTCTGGTTCCCATGACACAGCGTATACTAGTGTGGGGCCAGAAGCAATGTATGTGCCTGTATGTAAATTTTTATGTTATGTAATCCAATTACAAAAAAATATCAATTAAAGAACGTACTCTTATAAACTTTAGTTTAAAAAAAACAATATGCCTTTAAAGCATGTCACCCATAAATAGACTTAAACTATGCCTTAATACACTTGCTTTATTTCTGATGCCTCTGTACATTAACAAAACAATAGTTTATTTAGGTAAGCATTAACTGATTTACTAATTTATTGTGAACATCTCTTCATAGAGGTTTTGTTAGTCAGTCTGCTATCATATCAGCAGCACAAAAGTATTTCACGTCAATACATAGCATATAATATCAATACATATAAGCCATTAGAAACATGTTCTCTAATAAAGTGGAGACGGATATCAATATGTTTAGTTCTAGCATGTAGCATGGAGTTACATTACTTCTGAGCAGTATGATTATCATTAAAAATTAATTAATTATCTGAAGTGTCAATCCAAGTATTTCGTGCAAAAATTTGCGGAGAAACAAGAGTCTCTCTACATGCGTCAGAAAGTGATATGTACTATGCTTCTGTGCTTGATAAATCAAATGTCCATTGCTTCTTGCTCTCCCAAGAAACGATTTACTTACCAACCATGAAGACATAGCCGGTGTAGGATCGTCTGTCCACCTCGTTTCTTCCCCCGTCGGCATCAGCATAATCGGTAACAGCAATCTCAGATTTGGGAAAAAATAAACGAAAATCTTTAGTGCTTTTTAAATATTGATGAACCCTTTTTGTGCCTTCCAATGGGTTTAATTGTAGCCAACATTGAACTGACTCAAGTAGCTCACTGTATGTGCAATGTCCGGTCGAGATCCCATGGCAGCACACATGAGTAATCCTATTAGACCTTTGTAATCAAACTTGTGATTATCCTTTTCATTTTCAGTCTTTGTAAGCTTCGCACCAGTTTCCATAGGTGTGGTTGAAGGTTTGCAATCACCCATTTTGAATTTATGTAATAATCTCTCTATGCATCACGACTGATCAAGTGTTATCTTATCATCATACCTGTATACACGCATTTCCAATATATGATGTGCTGGCCCTAGATCTGAGATTAAAACTCACTTATGAGCTACTCCTTGCCTTCATTCTTGTCTAATGAATTGTAAGTAGAGTATCATGAGTCTATTATGGTTGGTTTTAAAATAAACACATGGTTCTGATTATGACTTGTTGAACCTCAATTATCACACAAAACCTTGTCATCACATCAAAAGAATCCTGATCATCACAGTCCGAAAATGTACTTGATTTTCTTCATCATCCAGAGACTCGTCTGGAATATATTCATCCAAAGGATTATTTCTATCAAAGCTATA
Source organism: Argyresthia goedartella (assembly GCA_949825045.1). Classification (NCBI taxonomy): domain Eukaryota; kingdom Metazoa; phylum Arthropoda; class Insecta; order Lepidoptera; family Argyresthiidae; genus Argyresthia; species Argyresthia goedartella. The sequence goes on along the minus strand of OX463812.1, from coordinate 22,511,181 downwards.
ATCACTCTCAGAGTCATTCACTGTTATTGTGCTGAACCTAGTCTCGTGCCGTGTCAAATTTGAGTTATCAGAATTAGTGCTACCCTCAGTATATGAATCTGTGGGTGTCTGATCATTTGCACAGGCAAAATGTGGTAGTAACAGAAGTTCATTTTGTACATTACCATCACTTGACTAATATCTATGGTGATAGTTAAATTAGTTTTCAAAGATTGTGACATCAGGAGATTTGATACACTTTAGAGAATCAGGGTTTATTAATCTATAGCCCTTGATACATATTGATTGATATATATTGCCTTGCTTTTGAGTACGAATATGTGAATGTGTCTGGGCGTAAGCAAAACAACCGAAATTACGAAAATGGGAAATTGATACCTTTTTGCCAGTCCACTTTCCCTCTGGTGTGGCTCCCCTCACAACAATTGTAGGAGAAAGATTTTTTATATAGACCGCTGTGTTCACTGCTTCAGCCCAGTACCTGTTATCTAAACTTGTCTCCTGAAGCATGCAGTGTATCTTTTTCATTATTGTGCGGTTTGCGCGCTCAGCAACACTATTTTGCAAGTATGGCACTGTGCTCTGATGATGGATGCTGTTGTCTCTGAAATAGTTCTGAAATCGAGAATTTATATATTCACCTCCATTGTCACTGCGGATTGCTTTCACAGTTGCAACCAAACAAACAATACCCTCTACAAAAAAAAATCCTCTTTTTTCAAAAAATTTTCCTTTGTTTTACAGAAATAAACAAAAAAATTCATAGAATAATCATCTATCAGGGTCAGAAAATATCTCTTTTCCGCTCAGTGATTTACTAGGCAAAGGTCCACACAGATCTGTATGTACCAATTACTATAGTAGGATGTCTGTGGTTCGGTTAAATGATTTTATAGAGAAAAGTTGTCGAGTTTTTTTACCCTCTACACATGCTATATGCATTGATGAAAATCGGTATTATTGTATGCAATACCTGTGACGCCGATGAACACCGGCTGCACGCGCGAAAAAGCATGACTCTTTTGTTCCGCCTGAGCCGAGCGTGCAAACGAGAGCACGGAATAAGCGATAGAGAGGCACGATCGTTCACCTTATGACATTATCACTTAAAACAGACTTTACAGACAACCATTTTTTTATATTTCTAAACATCGAAGATTGAGATGTGCCAAGCGACGATGCCAAACCTTTTGCCTTGCTACACCATCAGTAGCAGCAGCCTGGACTGCACTGGTCTATGTGCCAGCATAGACTTACTGTCACCCACATCTGCTCCGTTAATTGTAGAGGCCACATCAGCAAAACCACCATCTGCAAAGCTAGATACACTCTTGTTTTCCGCAATGTTATACTGAAAAGAAGTGGATTGCATGCACTGTATCTAACGGATAAACACCATCATGAAGTGTGGCAGATGCCACAGCAATATTTTTGTCATATATTTTACAGCTGCTAACTCAACACCACTTTGAATCCTTTTCTAACCATAGCACTATCTGATATCAAGTTGGCTGTCAAGTTTGGTACATGATAGATTTCACTTATTATCTTTATTTGTCCATTTTTCAAGATAAACCTTCGAAGTGTCTGTGTTGGTCTTTGTAGTTTTCTTCTTCAACGTAACGGCCTGTCTTCTTACACTTGAAGCACCTAGGTAGTCGATGTGCAATTAATGCCGATGCCTTCGAATTTCATCTCTTCGAAGATTTTCTTGGAGCAGTTTTCCTTTTACCAGCTCGCTATTCAGTTTGAGATTGGAGTTCTTAAAGGCCATTATGAGAGGACCATAGTCGGCTGTCAAACCACTCAAGATTATCACTGCCACAAAGTCGTCCTCCAGAGCTGATCCCATTTCTGTTAGTTGTTCAGAAATCTCGGTGATATTGTTTATGTATACCTAGGTCTCCATATTCTCGCTCTCACTAAGCTTTGTTGCAAACAAAATTCTGCAGGCTATTCCACGCTTCGTGTGAAATTTTCGCGTTTATTATGTGTTGATGTAGATGTAGTTGATGGATGGCCCGCCAAAGCTATTTTGGCCAAAGCTTTTTGGTTGCTTCTTGTTGTCATCCAACTCAGATGCCACACAATCCAAAAGATCCTCGTGTATCAGCATCATGCGCATCATGCGCACCTTTCAATTTCTCGATAGCCATTAGGCCCGAAGAAACTTTCATTGATAGCACAAAATAGCACAAGATCAGGTAAATAATTAAACGATGCTCATCGATACTCTTCAAAATCAGTTAGGTAATACTTTTTATGTTAGTAAACATTGGTTAAAACAGGGCCCCCGCTGTAGGTAGGCCGAATAAAGATGACCCAAATCAATTTAAGGACGGATAAGATAACCCCATTTCGACGAACTATGAAGTGAAAAATTCAATTTGTTGCTGGCACTGACCATACGACACCATCTAAAGATAGCGATAAACCTCGACAGTATTTTTACGCATTTAAACGCCTTTGAGAGCCTTGCGATCACCCTGACTGACTGACGGAGATAAAAGTAAAATTAAACCTTGTAATAAAAAGTGCACATTTTATGGTTTAGGTCACGATTGCGTCGCGTGGTCTTCGTTTAGATAACGCGGAATATTATGCGATAGAAGGGCCGCCCTCGGCGACTTGGGTGGTCCTGTAACAGCAATAACGTCAGCCTCAACGAGATCTTAAGCGCGGTTCTAAGACAAATGTGAGGAAAGCTGGTCTCAGAGAGAGCCTCCAACAAGGCCAAATGATCACAAACTGTCTCAGTGAAAGTCTGTTCAAGAACCACCTTACTGTTGAATGTTTGCATAATATCCCAGCAATTCATCAAAACATGCCGAGGTGCAATCACCCGGGTGGTAACGATGTCGGCCCGACTAAAGACATTCTTAACAAATAAATGTGTTACTGCAATTGTCTGAAACTTTCCCATGGTGATTATCGTTATCAACGCCCCACTTATAGGGCTCCAACGAAACCGGACAATCTAATCTGGTTTGTTTACACTAAATATCAGTTAACACGTTGTTAATAAACTGTTGCGAAACCGGTCGATCCGTATCTATAGCAGAGCCTTGTTCTATTTCTAAAGGATTCAACACATTTTGGGATGCATACTTGCAGAGTTCAAAGGCAATGCTCAAGGAAGCGAGGTGTGTGGCCCCTCAGCTTTAAACAGGTTTATGGTAGCCGGCGCAGGCGCCCCCATATCGCCTTTATAAAAACCTCTATTTTAACGACGTTCTTTGACGACTTGTACTGTATTAGTCTGTATACTATTTTATTTATTGATCTTCAAATGGAAATCTCACTTTCCTTAGCCTAGTAGCATAGTGATACAATCGCAAGTTACGTCCGATGCTGCAATACGCTTATGCTAATCCATAGTGACATTTATTCTGCGTCTACAAGCATTGAACAGATGTTTTCGCCAAGATAAAGTTAACTTTATGATTAGTATTGTTTGTGCGGTATGATGTAAGAGAGCGCTATAAAATAGTTGTGACTACACGCCCGGGTTATTCGTAATCTGGTAATTTACTCCATCAAGCAACGAGATTCCGAGCATCAGCTCGGAAAGTAATAAGGAGTTTACTACACTTGACAGCCCTAGAGAGGTCCCGCGGCGACCACAGAAAGTGGTCACAGTTAATGATATTCGAAATCAGCAGGTATTATGCACTGTAAGAGCTGATAATTTGCAGCCATATCAATGAATTCCTTTCACGGTAATTTGAGGCTATTGAGCCTACGCTGGTATAAGCAAGACGGATGGAAGTGACAGCTCGATGCGATGCAACACTCAGAGGTTCGCTAGCCATCAAGCATCTCTTTAGAGTGGGTACTCGATCTCTGTTTAGTGAACGCTCGTACAATAATAAGTAAAGAATGGCCGTTCCTTCCCGCTGGTCACGTATGAGTGTAGTCGAAATGAAAGTGGAAGCGTGGGCGACAACGGGTTTTGTTAGGCGGAATGAACACTTGACTCTAATCAGATCAAATTCCTTGATGAAAAAACTATGTAAGCTCCGTAACAATGGGTGTAGGTGGTTGAAGTGAACACTGAATGACATGGGTACCCACTCGTTGTAAATTCTCCTTATTGCCATCTCTGGGATGATGAAATCACTTCTGTAATTATTGTTGTTACAAAATTCCAACATAGGAAATATAGCCACTTTGGCAACTAATTTTCTCTGCCTATTTGGCATGGCGAATCCAGGTATTAAATTGTATTGTATTGTACCTTTTATTGAACCATATACTAGGCAAGCAGAAGAACTGGAAAGGTGTTTAATAAATGAATCACTTGCAAAACCTCCTCCGCTACCGCCGTCATTTGAGGCATACAATCTCATCAGGTAGGCAGCCGGCGCGGCGTGCTCTTGACCCCGAAGTCCGAAGTGACTCATTGCTGTACCCACCTCCCCGCTTTCCTGCGAGCCTGGTACCCACCTAACCGATTTGTTGTGAACACAATGGTGAAAATCGACGATAGTTACTTATTGCAGAGCATCGTGATGTGAGAAATATAATAAATATATTATGACTCAAATCTAATTCGATAGATTTTATGATTCTGCTTCTAAGATGGAAAGTGGAAAGGTGTTCAATTAATAAGCCCTTAAATCATATTAATTGTTGCTCTACCGCTCTCCCTTAAAATAGTTTCGGCACGATAATAATTTTGAAGATCATAAATAACACTTTCACTACATTAAATATAATTTGAAAAATCTTTGATACCTAGTTCTGGTTGTAACTACCTCATAGGTATATTGATGTTACCCAATAGGTATAATCTTTAACGATGGAATGTAAGCGAATATCTGTCAGTTACAACGACGGTCTTCTGAGTTTTATACCTTCAAGCTAAGTTCCAAGTTTTGTGAAGGATCTTTTCAATCGATATTACTGAGAGTCTCATCAATATGCGGCTTTCGTACAAACGGGCTAATGGTTCCGCCGCTTCACTCTTTTGTCGGTCTCTCGTCGACAGACAATGACGGCGTCTGCTCTTGTTCCGGAGGTAGACACGAAACGCACGGTGTAACTGACCCCTTATTATACATCGTTTTCTCCATCGCTTGCACCTGGGAGATGTATTTTGTTTCACGTATACCTATGTTTAATCGACATGGGAGTTTTCTTCATATATTACAGTGTTTGAGAATGGAAAACGTCGCCTGCCTTTGAAACACCATTAACTGCCACCCGCATCATGTATCCACTTTAAATTGCCCAGGAACTCCCGTTCATTGAGCCAATTTTGGGAATTAACAGCTTCCATTAAATTCGTGAAACCCTCATTCGCTTCTACCAAAAAGGCTCCCTACGAGGTGCATCTGCCGCACTCTAACCATGAGGTCAAACATTTGCAGTTGATTTTGTAGTCACGCAAACAGTGTCTTGGCAGGTCCCGTTAAACAAACTCTCAAGATGAGGTCTCATTTACCGCGCCCCAGTTAGATGAATGAACATTGCAGGTTGTCGGATCTTTGACTGTGATGTTATGTCACTTGATGGACTGTTTGCTGACGATGTGGAAATACGGGTAAACATTACAACTCGAGCATGTTTTGAAACCAGACATTTCGTTTGTAGTAAAAGGCTTATTGGATTGTTGTGCAAAGATCATCAGTTGAATGTGGAGATTGCATACAAATTCACGTTAGAGAACGGCAGTTGAAGCAGTGCTCGCGCATTACGGTTTGGTCTTCGATTCAATTAGTTGCAGTGTTGCAGCAAAGTGTCATCAAGAACACCCGTCACACCCGCGTCAAATGAACACCGCACAAAGGAAATTCTTGGCAAGCGACTGGCCGGGCGTCTCACGTCCGAATATTCCTTCAATATCTCATCGTGTAACGGTACCAAGGAATGCTTACCACGGTCTGCATTCACCACGCAATTAAACCCAACACAGTTCAGTGCCGTAATATTTATTTGCATGTCGGCTTTCTGCGAATTTGCAGCAAATTGTACGAGCGCGGTGCCGTCGCCGCCCACCGGACGATGTGGTCTCACCATTTTCTAACGTTTTTTTTTCACTTTCTCAATAAATATGCACATATGCATGCGTCTTTAGCCATGCATTAAAGAAAATACTACCCAATACACCCAGACTTAATTTAACATTAGAAAAGTGCTTGGAATGTGGTGACACTGCAGTGGTGTAATGCCATTCACTTTCAAATAGTTAATCTCGTGAATCAAAGGGTCAGGGCAGTGACTCTATTTCACGATTTGACCCAGGTTTTAGAAGATTTTGCATTCTACTCGTACGTAATGTACAGTAAAGGTCGCGCCAAGTTTCTCTGTGTCTGAGTTCACCTCTCTCTCTCTCACCCTATCCGAGATATATTCATATTCATAAGATCTCAGACACCTACGTAGATTATTACTTCCTACTATTATAAAATACACAGAAGTTTATGTAGGTGTCGGAGAGATTCTAGAGTATATTTATTTATTTTGACTGGTAATCTTCAGAACAGAACATTTTGCCCCCTTGACAAATTTCATCAAGTTTTAGGGCTTACTGAACCCTCTTATTTCTTACAAAAATGTCATGGCTTCGGCTGATATGACGGAGCCTGAGGGAATCTGCCCACACTGATCACCATTATCTTCCAGGAAAGTATCGGTTTGAAAAATCAGGCTCTTTGAAAATGTTTTAAGGTTCCGCACTTTAAAAAGGAAAAATGGAACCATTATAGTATCGTGTGTCTGACCGTCTGTGTGTTGACCAATTGTTTGTTACACAAACATGATCGTGTTGCGTAAACCTTCTTTTTCTCTTTGGGAGATACTTTTGGGGGGCAAATCCGAATATGAAAATAAAATATTTTCTAAACTGTATCATGTATAAACTGAAAGGGCTTGTTGAGAGAATTTCAAATATTCATACATATATAAATAGCGTCAAGCTTTTTTCCCATTTTCCCAGCAAGGGTGGCAGAGGCACAATTTTGCTCACTTTTGGTCAGTTTTTTAATTCTCCATTTTGCGTGGCTGGGGGCTAGCCCACCGCCGCAGCTATAGAACAATGAAGGAACAGGAAGCGAAACCCAACGCTTTGAGATTTAATTGGACCCGCCTGCATTTAAATTTAATTTAATTTAACACTGTACTTAATAAATTTTTCCGCATTCTAACCTCAATATAGCAACTTTGCCGCTTGATTTTGGGATCTTAGGAGGAAAAATTATATTCCTAATTTGTTCGAACTGGCTTATTTACGAACCTCGCTACGACCATCGCCTTCGGCTCGTGCCGTAAACTTCTCGTTTCGTAAATATAAGCCAAATCTACTATATCGAGTAACCTTTTTTTGTGCTTTTTAGTGTACCGCATGTTTTTATTATGTCATTTATTTCCCTCTTTTTGGGCTCCGCACCTCAAGAAGAGGAATCCTCGTCCGTCCTTCCGCCCATCCGTCTGTCTATAAGAGATAAAATCTTGAAATATTCTGAAAAAAAAATACATATTATGATAACCACAATATAATTCAAGTAAAATATAAAAAAAAAATGCCTAACAAAAAGTGAGGAGGGGGTAAAAAGACAAAACGAAACAATAATAATTCACCGTAATAAGTCATGTAGGGTATTGTTGAAAAGGGCTCCATAGAAATCTTTTCTAAAATTTTTTTTTTATAATTTTAGTTCTGATCACTTCAAAAGTTATAATCAAAAAATTGCAAAAAATTACAATCACCCAATCTTTTTTATTTTTTTATTATTTAACAAAAATCCACAGCTGTTCAAAGTACATACAATAAAGTTATAAGTAAACTTAGAATTGAGCCAATTAAAGGTTTTACTATGTAGAACTTAAGATATAAAAGACATTAATTTTTGAAATACAGTAGGTACCTACTACACAACAAGTTAGTGAAAGTGTGGGTGTAAGTGTTTGTGTGTGTGCAATTGTGCATGTGTGTTTCGGGGGGGATATTCACTGTTTACTCCTTATATCATAGAAACAATAAAAATACTGTCATAAAGAATAATTTTAACTATGAAAATAAAATTTTAAATCACGGAGTAAATTTTTGCTGCTACAACGCCGCCATTCGTCGCGGCGGCGGCGGATGACGTCACATGCCACGCCACCCACCCGCCACGCTCCAAACAAATGTTTGTTTTGTTTATTACTAGTGCCGATTAGTTATCCAAATCAGTTTTATTTTGGAGAGACAATGGAAGAAGCTAAAAATCCTTTTTATATTTATTGCATCGTGCCAAAGTGCATGAACACAATTATAAGTGCACCAGATAAAATGTTTTTTCGATTTCCAAAAGTTCAGAATATACGAACATACTGGTGTAAAATAATGAGAAGAGATAAAGTATCGCTAACATGATGTTTGTATTGCTGTGAAGATCACTTTAACGTAAGTATATGTATGATATATTTATTTTGTTACATTGTTATTTTGAGCCATTGGCACTTATGGATACGATGTTATAATATTGTCATTAGATTAGATCATTTTTGTATCGACCATTGTGTAAAAAAAAAGACGAAAATTGAAAAAATTACATCCCCGTAGAGTTTCTTGGTGCTATCTTCTCTGACGGGCGTATTTCCGAAGCACTGGTAGAGTTCATGGAGTTTCTTTTTCCTGTGCGAGATTCAGCCATTAATCTTTTCATCAGCCTTTTTCAAACTCAAATCAGTTATGTACTTTTAGTTGATCATATTTTTTTTTTCCATTTATATGAGACTTGTTTGACTTGTAAAAGTGCATTATTTTCCCTATAAATGATTTGATTTGATTTGACATAATTTATATAGTTAGCATGGTGCGAATTCGTCGTGTCCGAAGTAGAGATGTAAGGCCGGTATTATACCACTTGTATTACTTGGTATGATATAAAAAATACCGTTTATACCATAAACACCAGCCAAGTGCGAGTCTTACTCGGGCACGAATGGAATGAACAGTTTGGATTTTACATAGCAAAATGTTGTTTACAAAGTTATTGGTGCGGCTACTTTCACACCCCATGTGTGTGGTATTGAAAGAATTTTTGTATGGAAGCCCCCTTAAATATTTATTTTATTCTGTTTTTAGTATTTTTTGTTATAGCGGCAACATAAATACATCATCTGTGAAAATTTCAACTATCACGGTTCATGAGATACAGCCTGGTGACAGACAGAGAGACGGACAGCGGAGTCTTTGTAATAGAGTTCCGTTTTTACCCTTTGGCTACGGAACCCTAAAAACGGTATTTTTTGTGATATTCGTTTTGTGTGTTTTACATGTTAGTTATATATATTCTTTAACAACAACATCAGCGAGGGATGGAGTCCCTGTTTAACGCGGGGAGAGGGGAGTCCTCCCGCACCCGGGCGCACACTGGTCTCAAACTCAAAAGTCGTGGACTTTTGGGTCAAAGTTGAGCTACAACGCTATATTTTTTTAATAACTGCTTTTAAAAATATCATCAACTTTGGCATTTAGCGTTTCTTCTAAAAAGTACTTTTTCATTATGAAAGATTACTGGCCCTCATATTGAAGCACAATCTTATTATCATCATCAATTATATGATATGATATGATTTTACATTTGACAATTTAGTTAACAGTCATTAATGATATATGAAAAATCAAAGATTTTTTTTATTTATGGATTAAAAAATAAAATACAAGATACCGTGTGTTATTGTTTAATACTGGTATAATACCTGATCATTGGTTATTATACGGTATTTTAACATCTCTTGTCCGAAGTAATTTTTGCGTAGGTTATATTTTGATACCGGCTTAAAACTAGTTTTCACAACAAAACTTTCGATTTGATATGACTAAAACGTGTCTTGTTTTCGAAGGCATCAGTATAAGGACTTATTTCAGGTCAAGGAGGATGCAGAAAATTATGTTCATACAGCCTAATGAACGAACACGGGGAAAATATGAGACTTCGGCTAAAAAAAGGAGTTATGCCTGCAAAGAGTTTGATTCATCTGAGGCCGCGCTCCAGCCGCGGCCGTGGCTTCTGACGTCACATGTCGTTTCGACCGATTGTAATGCGTTTCGCAAATTTTAATTACCTGTCCTTATTTTCCAATTTGAATTAAATATTTTGGACAATTAAATGGAGAAAAATTATTAAAGTATATCATAGATAGGTTAGATAGGTAGGATAGGACGATAAATTTTCAGCGATATTTAATTTCAGCCAAATTTAAACCACATCGATATTCCCTATTGGGGGCAAATCAGAGAATTAAAAAGATTTTAAAGTGGCTCGTGTGAAATGTGAAATGTCAAATAAAGGGATTGTCGCGAGGATCTCAAATCTTTATTTTATGAATTTGAAATACATATTTAAAAAGTTAGATAAGAAAAAACCGGCCAAGTGCGTGTAGGACTTCGCACGTTTAGGGTTCCGTAATAAATTTAGAATATAAGCCAAAAATAAAATAAAATAGGAAGATACTCACTGCACATACACCTGATACACCTAGCCAAAATATCACTATCATGCTTCACCAGCAAATAATTAATTTGTTTTTAGTAGTGTTTGTATGAATGACAAAGTTATATTTGCGGTTTTTAATTCATATTTTATATCTTAAAAACTACTTATTTTATTTTATTCAGACCAAATTTCCACTTTGGAAGGGCCTGTCTCTTTAACTTTGAGGAAAAATGGTTTCAGGAACCTCAACGTTATTTTAAAGAACTTATCTATAAAAAACCCCACACATGTTTGATGAAAAAAAAGTTTTTGGTTTCAGTTCCATGTATGACTTATTTTTTTATTTTTTTTTGTTTAAAAATTGTAAAGCCTTTCACAGAATACATCTACATACCAAGTTTTAACTGTGTAGTCCTGATAGTTTTGGAATAAAGTTGCTGTGTCATACAGACATGACGAAACTATAAGGGAAGAAACTATAACTTTTTTCTCTACGGAACCCTAAAAAAATATATAAGACCATCCCATCCCACTTATCTCCGAAAGTACTGATCCTATATAAAAAATAAACATAATATACAACTTTACAAATATTACAGGAAAAATATTGAGAAATGTATAGCTTTAGGCAAATCTGAGTAATATAAAAATGATTTTCAATCTGTATCGTGTGACATTTTAAATGATAGGGTTTGTTGCGAGAATCTAATTTTTTCATATTTTCGAAATGCAAGTTAGTAAATAATAGTTAAATAATAAATAAAAAAAAAAGTGAAATAATAGTTAAAAAGTTATTTAAGAAAAATATACAAAATGCCCCCCGCCGCCTTTCCCGAAACTACTGATCCAATATTTTTGATAAATACGGCATCAGGGAGGAAGCGGGGGTCGAGGGAGGGGGGGGGGTTTTAATTAATTGTGCTCCACAATTAATTAAAAACCAGTCTTTTGTGCGGTGTCCCTTCGTGCGCGAGTCACTTGATGTCCGGTGCATTTATCTACCGATTTTCCACTTTTCATTGAATCTACTATGATTTCTGGATATTTGCTGGTTCTATTGGAGTGTTGAATAACAGGCAATACGTGGACACACCCAACTGTGTCTATGCCACCCCGTATGGGAAAAGGCGTGACGCTGTGTTGTTATGTTGCCGGTTTTATAACACGTTTATTTATACAGGGTGACATATAATTAGCTGACCATATTTAGGAGAATGATAGTACCCATCCATAATTATGAACAACTTTCCCCAAGAAACATATTGGGTCTCCCATAGTAGTCAGCTGAACGGGTCAATGTACTGAGGGAAGAATTTTTTATTTCATTTGCGACCACATGTTTCGTGGGGAAAGTTGTTCATATTGAAGGCTACTATCATTAGTCATCATTACCCAAAATATGATCAGCTCATTAAATGTCACCTGTATAAGACAATTCAAATGTGTGTAAAAGTGATTTTGAATCTTTTTGTGGATTATTTGGAAAATGAAAACTTTTGTCAGTTTCCAGTTTCATTATATTTATAACCATGGGGATAGCATCTATCCATGTCCAACATTATTAAATCAGCAACCAATTTATATATTGTAATTTGGTGTTCGTGATGAATTTTATGAATAAGTAAGTAACTTCATTCTGCTATAAATATTTATGCTCTCGTAAAATCAGGTATAACGTATCGTTCAGGCAATGATATCACCATGCATCATTCATTGCATCTACAAGAGCTTACGCAAGATTTGTAATTTTAAAATATTTCACTGATAATGAGTAGCTGTATGTATTTATTTTTTCATATTTCACCTTCGTGGAAGTTACAAATGCATTAAACTCTTAAAACAAACTGAGTAAATTCTTGAAATTGAAACAGTTTCCTTTAGTCATTTATTTTTAAAGGTCAGTTTGCGGTCTGTGCTTAATATTTTGAAAAGATAAGTAATTTATCAAACTTTCGAGTTTAAACGCATGATTATTATCTGCCCGCCGAATGCAGGCATAACTTAAATTTGTATCGACATTTTACGATCAATTTATCGAAATTATAAATACCAATTCAGATTAATTTTCTTCCGGGTATCCGGTTATTCGACTTTCTATCTTTGAAGTTTTATGAAAAAAATATTGCGTTGCATTGCTTCGACCGATCGGTGTCAATCTCCGAGTGTCCACTTATCTTGGTTTCGCATCAACTTGTTTTAATTGTTAAATAACGTTATGAATGTTAAGTAATAAACAAGTTTTGTAAAAGTCGTGCTTTTCTTCTTGTTTGTCTTGACAGGTGACATACCCTGGGCAAGATGTCAGTGCTCTCTATTTACACTTGATCGATATCGGAAGACGTTGTTCTAGTCGAATCACACGGATCTTGTGACGCCTTGCTCTTGTTTTCTGCGACGTATGGTGTTCATGTAATGTTAACGCGCTCGTACCGGGTTCCGACTTCCAACCCCAATAAAACACACACACACACACGTGGATTTTTATAGATTCTACTGAAATCCAAAGCGCACACTCAACAAATACAATGAAAATCGTGTGTGTGTTTCGTCAAAATATGCGTCGGTGCGTGGCATGTATGAATAGGTAATGGCAAGTTCAACGTCGCCAGATTGACATAGATATGCAGCCATAGTGACTCACGCCACCACTGCCGTGCCCCCTCCTACAATCCTCTCAATTCTCTCCATTCATAGCTCCAATCTGTTCTTTTTTGGGCAGACGATGACTAGTCATTTCATCCTTTTAGGTCTGAACTATTGAGAGGTTTGTGTGTCATATGTGGTGCATAACCAATATGAATCTCTGTCTACAAAAGCGCCAGCATAACGTCAGTCAGACATAGAATCTTGGTGTCGATGTGTCGATGCACAGTTACTATAATATTATACAAGTATAAGCTTGGACGTTAAAAATAATTGAAATGCTCTGTTTCATGATTTTATTTCACTCGTTTTCTGATTCCACTCTAGCTAGCAAATGACGGTAGCTTTGAATAGAATTGTTGTAGATTGTAGAATAACATTACGAATCAGTCACTAATTTCAAAGTACCTATGCTACTTTCTTGCGGAAGTTTATGATCCCTTTCCTAACATTGGTAAGTCTAGAATTAAACATATCTCCCTACTGCACCGGGCGTACTGTTGAGTTGGCTACCTATGTAACACCTTACTCAAAGGAAATGCACCGATAAATATTTGCTGCATCTATCTACGATATTATACGCATTTAGTGTACAAATATAACCATGTTGAATTCTCCACCCAGGTCATCCTTTGTCTTCCTGCTTACAGAGAAAATAGCAATTTCAATGATCGTATTGTAACTCGTTATCAGTCTTATGTTGCTCCACCGTCGAACCTTGCAAAACAAAAACAAAGGGTTTTTAGGTATTTTCTTTGTTCCTAGTTCCATTTATCTCGTGTTATAGTACTTCTATGAAGTAGGTGTATGTACTTCTATACTAGGAAGGTGCTTTGTGTGCCTGACTCAAGTGAAAAACAGAAGTACTCGTATATAAGTATATTAATAGTAATACTAAGTACAATAACGCCTATTAAATCTTCTCATTGCCAAACGTCTTCGCATACCAGCAAGGGGCAATGGCGTCGTATGCCGTGCTCAACGTGCGTGGCATTCGCACGGACTTAATGCTAATTTTGGAGTTTCAGTAGCGTACGTTGACTCAACCGCCGGACGTCGTTAAACTGCCAGACAAGGCGTTTATTTGTACACTATAAAGCTCTAGGAAAGTTTTGGGAACGCTACTATAAATAAGCTACAGCAATAGAAAGCCCAAGCACTGATAACATTGAAATATTATCTAGGTTATGACATAAGTATACATCAAATAGATTGCAGTTAAATCGCGTTCACTTGAGTATATAAAGGAAATTTAGCAGCAGACAAAATAAATGCAATTTCCAATGCGAGGTCGTCAAAGATAATTCAGAACCTAATGAATGATAATCAAGGGTACTAATCTCAAGAAGCAGTGGGCGTTAATGATTCATTACAAGTGGGAGGGACAGCAGCTGATGAAGGCCAGAAGGGCCGAAACATGCTCATTGGCATTCACTTTAAAATGTCTAACTTTCTTGAACAGGTTATGGGTGATGTTAATTTGGAGTTTTATTTTATGGGACGTTCATTCCGGCGATATCGCACGCCTGTCGTATGCGATCAAAAAGTTATAATGAGCGTGATTGATGATTGTAACCCAAAAACGTGCTGACACAGTTTTTAAATGCGTTTTTGCCCTGCTCCTCTGTCTACTTCAATGAATCGGAAGAGAAGAGAGTGATGACTGACATTAACAAATAGTTAATCCTGACTGAGGTCATATACGAAGAGACCAAGTCAATGGCCGTGATGGATGACTCACAGACCGATAGGCAGTGAACGCCAGAAATAATAGAACAATCGAAAACTAGATGACATACTTTTGATAAACAAAAGAGAGAGTGATTTGATTGAAAAATCGAATAAAACGCTCGTACAATATGATAGCAAGTGAAACTGCAAAATATTCATGGCCGGTTTTGCGTTGCGATTTCACTTGACTTTTCAAATGCACTTGATGATGCGTCAGACTTAGATCCCACAGTTAACCTATCAGTTAGAACTCAGTATTATGCTAGGGTTGTCGCAGAAAGCTTTTATTCAGTACACGCCCTTTCTTTGCACGTTTACATTCCACATAATCCGGAGGAAACAGTACTTATCTGTTTTCGCCGGAGTTTGTGGACATCAATTGACATCACATCACGCCTACCCAAATATCTCCGGATAGCGATTTCTGAATCATGGACGTCTTCGCCGAATTCATAGATTAATATGGGTTCAAACCTCTACTCATCTTTATCAAAACTGAGCTAGTAAGAATGTGATTAGAACTCCACAAAAACTGAAAACTCTTCGAACGTTCATGCAAAAGGTACAAGATAGTTTAGCGAAGGCCAACCCTATGGGCGAATGAGTAACGGACGAATTCCATATAAGAATGCCGGGGTCAAAACGAAGGTTCGCATCGCGAATTTGTGTTAGTGAACCGCGTTTTCTCCTATATAGTATGTCATCGCGGCCTCTTTGTACCAATGTTAAAAGTATAGTGCAGATTTATCATTACCCGACGCAGGTTTATCATTACCACAGAGCCTCGAGGTGATTTCGGAAGTACACTTTAATGATATAATGACATGTCAAAATGCAGCGATAGTAAGTATTTTGTTACTTTCTTCTGCGGTTGCTTCGTTTCTATTGATTCGTTGGTGGTCTGGAATTCGGGCTTCGTGTCTAATGATTCTTCTCCTTAAAACACCCTGGGATATGGGATTTCATAGTAAGAGTAAGAGTTTTATAAGACCGTGGTGATTGATAATGATCGACATGTGAAAACGAATTACTAAATAATAAACTACCTACTGAAATACTGAAGGCACAGGAGGTATGAATGTGGTAATAACATTCACCAAGGATAACTTCTTTTGGAAGACGGTATTTTGGTTTCTTATCCTCTTATGAACCAATACATTGTTTATTTTGTTGTGGTATTATCGGTGCTGCCATCTGACACGTTCCACCTAAATTACTGTAGTTATCACTTTGCTAGCTTGCTCTGACCCGACTTTCCATTCCCGGAGTTTCCATTGCTCTCTGGCCGGGTTAGTTGACTTAGTAGTCGTAAGATGGCGTTACCCGCAACAATTATCATATTTTCCGTTACCGGATATCTTTTCGATACCGGCAAAAAGTAGGATATAAAGGCCATCCTTTAGAGATGGACCGCGTTGCGTTATGTATGCGCGGATGTATTTTACAACAAAACAAATAAACAACCATGGAAGAATGGTCCATTACCATTATGCAACTGAAGATCTGCATACGCAGCTCGCGTAACATCTGCTGAAAGGCATCATAGGTTCAGTTTATATTGAACAGAAATTGTAGTATCTATGTAAACTATCGATAAATTGTAAACTTTAGCAATGCTTACGATAGGACGCGTAAGTTTATAATAAAACCGTTAAATTGTGAACTGTTTTTAACTTGAATTGCAATGGAAACACAGGACAAACACTGCGGTAGCTTAGGAGAAGCTTCGTGTTAGGTTGACATGTAAGAACAAAATAAACTCTGTAACTGTAACGTTCTGGTTTACAATTTGTCGATAGTTTACAAACGAACGCGTTAGTTTATATAACTCACGATTTTGACAATCTTACGGTGACATATATACGGTTTTTTGTATCATAGCATCTGTGATTAAGCCATTTGTTTTTTAATTCATTTCCTAAATTGAATGATATTTTTTTTTACTTTACTCTTCGTATTTGAATAACCAATGATTGATTGAAAATTTCGACGTGATTCATGTAGGTAATTGATAAGTTGTGCCTACATTCTTATCCTTACCATCCTCCCCGCAAGATTTGCCGAAAGACGTATGTAGGTACATAACAATCTGATAGGTAAAGTGTAACAAGATTTATCAATTTCCCCACACAGGGTGGTCTGGGCGAAACAATGCGTGTTACCCTCTACCGCTGATGGATGGACCGCCGAACAGAACAGGGGGCGCTGCTGTCGCGTTACAAATGATCTCGCGGAGAACCTTTTTGTAAATCCCTAGACTTTGTAGACAATAGAAACTAGGGTTATCCCTTGGGGAGACGTGTCTTCAGAAAGTTGTATGAAGTTGCTGCTTACGAAAAGGAATTTATTGAGATATACACGTATTTGGCCAGACTCTTGACTTTAGTGACAACATTAATTTATGCCGAATTGAAAATTTCACTATTCAAAAATCAAATCAAATAAGTATCGCTATGTCTTGATCTTTTTTGTGACATCTGCAGAGTTAGAACGATACTTAAGTCTGTGATTAGTGAAATTCCCAGTTCAGAAATCGGAGATGAGGTAAATATATAACGGTATAATAATAATAATAATTATCATATCTTGGACACCATTTACACACATTGATCTAGCCCCAAACTAGGATTCCCTGTATCTTGGGTACTAGACAACGATACACATACTTATATAGATAAATATTATACTTAGATAGATAAACAACCATGACTAGGGTAAAAACATTCGTTCTCATCAAACAAATATTTGCCCAACCGGGACTCGAACCTTTGTTCCAACAGATACCTACCTATCATAGTCAGTTAAATCTCTTATTAGAGAAAAGTTCGCCTTTGTATATGTTTTTTGTATTATAAGTTATGTGTATGTCGGTTTTGTGTTACAAAAAAGAAATTACAAATTACGAGAAACTAGATTTCTAAATGAATTCCTAATTTTTTTACGACCTTCAAGCTGTAATCCTCACCGTTGAAACTTTCATGAAAATTAAATAAGTCACGGCAAAAAAATAGCCCAGAAATAGTCCTAAATAGTCCACAAAGAAAGAAAAATAGTCCTCTTATAGTTCCGAAGTTATAGCTCTCGTGCAAGCAAACGGAAGGGCCTATCGACTTGGTTTAGGTTTCAAAAATTAGTCCAGAAATAGTTCAACGAATCCAGAGTTATTAAGACATCTCGGTGAGGATAACAGCTTGAACATTTTATATCATCAAATATCTACGGAACGCCTACGACTTTCAGTTTAAAATTTGAGCCAAAATATAGTCCAGAAATAGTCCACCGAAAAAATATTGATTTCCGCCTGGTTTACTTTGAAGAAGTGCATTAAAAATACAATGTTTAATTTCCCATACAATTCAATACATGTACAGTCGAGTACTAAATAATAATGGGGTAAATCTTAATAAACCGGTTTATATCGGTTAAAGCAATCAAAGGACCTGTTTTTAACCTCTGAAAACCAACGGTAGTGTAAAATTGTAGGAAAGTGAGGGACAGGGCTATATATAGCGCATAGCTCTGTCCCTCACTTTCGCGACACCTAACTTTTATGTTCTCCCATTTAGCCGGACTTACACCAGAGTTTTGATAACCGCTAAATACAGTTTAAATACAACCTTAATAAAACACGGATGGTTAGGGGCAACCTGGCTGACAGGCCATAAGCTTGGCTTGCTTGAGTACGTTACTTGCCTTTTGCTTATTGTGCTTAAGTTGTGTTTAATTTAAACTGTATTTAACGGCTGTCAAAAGCCCTTAGAAGACTGAAACTTAAATGAGTTTTTTGTTGTACATAAGTGCGTGACAGCGATTTGGATTTTGAACGAGTCTTCGAAGCCCGGTTGTAGCTATGATATATATATATTATATATTTATATAGTTGAGCTAAGATGTAAACTGTTGTAATTTGGAAATATAGTGGTCTAATATGGGAATGAAAATATTGGTGTGATTTCTTGGAATGTTTATTTTGAAGTGACAAAGACAAATCTAAATACAAACATTGAATGAATAGAAAATATGTCAGAAAGAATATGTCTGAGATTTATGAAGTAAACTTAAAAGAGTCTACACAACAATGATTATAGCAGTATCTACAACAGCCGCCCTTAATCGATGTTGTGCTCGACAAACAAAAAAAAACTTAAGTTTGTAGTCCTAAACCAACTATACACCTTTTGTGTGTAACAGGCCCAAGTGGCTTAGTTAGGACATCTGCAGGCATATCACTACTACATAAGTATTCGAGAACAACAATATTACAGGATACCTTTTCCCTGATAAAGTGAAATCTGGTATCTATATGCTTCGTCCTGTTGTGGTGTATTGGATTTCGAACGAGGTTGATGGCACTCTGGCTGTCAGAAGCTAACCTAACTGGGGTAAGTTTACCTGTTATTTCGTGAACGAACCGACGTAAATAACACGCTTCCTTTGTGGCGGACGCTAGCGCCATATATTCCGCTTCCGTGGACGACAGAGCGACAGTAGGTTGCTTCCTTGATTCCCAGGATACTGGTCCTCCACTAAGCTTGAAGGTATAGCCAGTATATGACTTCCTATCAATCGGACAGTTTGCCCAGTCTGCATCACAATAGCCTCTTAAAGGTTCTTTACATCTTCTGTAAACCAAAGAGTAATTTAAAGTACCCTTCAGGTACTGTAGAACCCTTTTTGCAGCATTCCAATGTTCCTTAGTGAAACACGTATTGAACTGACTTAAATAGCTCGTTACATAAGCTATGTCCGGGCGAGAGTTCACTGTCAAGTACATAAGACATCCTATTAGATTTTGGTAAGGATACTCACCAATTTCACCATCAGTTCTCTTTTCCATTGGTTTTTTTTGACCAAAGGAGTACTAACAGTCTTACATTCACGCATATTGAACTTATCTAGCAATGTTAAAATATAGTTTGACTGATCTATTTGGATGCTTTCAGAATCATATCTTATTTGTAATCCCAAATAAGACTTCATTCAATAATTCAATTCAATTTCTTATAAGGTGGCTTCCATCGGTTTGATGATTCTGCCAATGTCAAGTTTCAGAAATTACACGTTATTAATTTATTTCGGTCCAAATCACAGGGTTTCCGGTATCTAGAATAAACAGGTACATAAATAGATACGTAAATATTAAATTATGTTAGTTTAGTTAGACTACAACAAATACAACTATGTATAGTTAAAGTTTGATGTTATTTACATTAATGAAATTGCACAAGATTTGGATGAATGGAGAATTGACACATGATAATAGGGTTTTCAAATTGGTAGGCCTAGGAATGTACGGCGGAAGATAATTGTACAAAGAAAATTTAAGATTGCGGCATTCAAAAAAGATGTGGTCAGCAGAACCCTCCGCAAGACCACACTCACAAAGGGAGTTGTCCCTGACCCTTATTTTAGCAAGATGCACCGGAGTGCAGGCATGACCCAAACGGAGTCGACAAATCGTAGAGATGGTGCGTTTATCCGCGACACGGTATTTGAAAAACCAGGGTTTCGGCGGGACTGAATTCTGGATATCACCATAATATCTACCTTTGACCTGACGGCTATCTTGCCAGGAATCGTTCCAGGATTTATAAAGATGGGATTTTGATAAAGTACATATATCTGAGCTGAAATTATGAAAATGTTCAGGACCGCCCAATACAACGGCATTCTTTGCACAAGAATCTGCCACCTCATTTCCCGAAACACCCGCATGGCCAGGGATCCAAGCCAGAACAATTTCTATGCCCTGTAAATGACAGTCATAAAGAGCTTCTTTAATTTTTAAAATTACTGGGAATCTAATTTTAACTCTGAATTGGTTTGCCTTGATGGCTTGGAGACAACTAAGACAATCTGTAAAAATTATGGTCTTATACAATTTATGGGATAAAACATATAGAATGGCTTCCAGAATCGCTACCGACTCACCTGTGAATACTGATGAAAGAGGGGGGCATTTATAATTGAGAATGATTTTATATCTTGGCATCCAAACCGCAGCTCCAACACACCCGGACTCTTGGAGTTTGGAGGCATCGGTAAAAACAAGTAGCCAATCACTCCAAGAATTGGCTACAATTTCATTAAATAAGTATTAGCGTCGGGGGATGATTTCGAGATGCCAAGAGACAGAATAATGATAGGAGAATGGATAAGAGCATTAAAGTTAGTACTAAACAGAGGGTTCATATTCCTTTGATATAGAGGTTGATTGACATTTTCTAGTTTTTGGAGACTTTTGACAAGGCATGTAGAATCCTTATGGGACCAGTAGCTCGTATTTGACACTAGCTGACTCAACAATTTGACTTTGGGAATGAGGGGGTGGTTTTCGAGCTGGATAGTCTTATAAAAGAATCTGTCCGATAGATATTGTCTTCGTAAATTTAGAGGGGGGTCCACACATTCAACTTGTAAGGCATTTGTGGGAGACGATTTCATGGCACCGATAGTAATGCGTAAACATTTGAATTGAACCCTCTGGAGGCAATCAAGAGCAGCTTTATTACATGGTTCAAGCAGGAAAGTACCGTAATCGAAATGGCTGCGTACGATGACATTATATATCAGCTTTTGACAATACGGGTGAGCGCCCCACCACGTACCAGAAAGACATCGCATGATGTTGATTCCCTTTTCGCATTTTTTCATCACGTAGTTAAGATGGGCGGAACCGTTCATTTTAGAGTCAAGAATGACACCCAAGAATTTAACAGAATTAGAAACTGGGATTGATGAACCGTCTATGGTGATGTCCACATCCGGAATAAGGATTTTCCTGGTAAAAATAACAACGTTACTCTTTGGGGCTGACAATGACAACCCGTGATCACTTAGCCAGTCCTCGAGGTACATAATAGCGGAATTCAGTCTAGCAGCGGCCTCCTCTATCGAAGGCAAAGGAACATAAAGGGCTAAATCGTCCGCATACTGAAGTATGTTGCAAAAGGAGGTAACTACTCTATCAAGATCGTAAGTGTAAATGCTATAGAGTAGGGGACTCAGGACTGATCCCTGAGGCAGACCCTTCCATACTGACCGAGGAGACAGGAAGCAATCTTGGTTTCGTATCAACACTGACCTGTCTGAGAATAAGCTGGTAATGAAATTAACTAACCTCACTGGAATACTCAGATGGAGTATTTTTTGCCTGAGCACAGGAAGAAGCACATTGTCGTAAGCAGAGCATATATCTAAAAATACTCCCACGACTGATACATTTTTCGAGAAAGCTATCCTAATATCCGTGGTCAAGATGGCCAGGCTATCCATAGTTGATTTGTTTTTTCTAAAGCCAAACTGGCTTTCGGCTAAAATGTTATGACTCTCCACAAACCATTCTAAGCGATTTTTGACAAGGTGTTCAGAAATTTTAGAAAGAGTGGAAGACAGGGCTATAGGTCTATAAGAGGCAGCATCTGAGGAGTCTTTACCAGGTTTTAATATAGGGATAATTATTTGCGACCTCCAAGCCTCCGGGGGAGACCCAGATGTGAAGAAACTATTGATCAACTGTAGAAAGTATTTTTTAGTCACAGACCCAGTGTTTCTAATAAAAGAGTATGGAATGCCATCCAAACCTGGGGAGGAGTCCTTTAGGTTTTCTACTGCAAGATCAAACTCCGATTCTGAAAATACTTCATTTAATCTATGGGGGGGAGACTGGGTGGAGGGCACAGATGAGAGGCAATCGGAAAAGGGAACTGAGGAGGGGGCTAATTTACTAGCGAAATTCTCCAACCACACTTTGGGATCGCTATAGGACAAATTATGATCCGAAAAAGAATTCCTGAATATTTTTATATTTTTCCAAATGAGAGAAGCTGGGGCTCGAGGACATAAGTTCTCGCAAAATTTTGACCAACCTGATTGTTTTTTTTAGACAACATTTTACTGACCATGGCAGAAATTCTTTGGTAGTTTATAAAATTCTCTGTGGTCATACATTTCGCATACGAAATCTCGGCCTCTTTTCGTTTAATGATACCATCAGTACATTCATGGTCCCACCACGGAGGAGAACGAATTTTATTAGGGGGAGGTTTTTTTAATGGGATTGAAGAGTTAGCAGAGGCTTTGATTGCTTCAAGAAATTTAGAAAAGAGATTTATCGCATTTTGAGAAGACACAGAGTCCAGCAACTTAATCCTATGATCACATTCTTTAGCAAACCTTTTCCAGTCTGCACCAGACAGTCTGTATTTGAGTAATGGTGAGAATGTTTTTTTTGGGACAGTTTCGTTAGGGAAGTTAAGTAAAATTGGAAAATGGTCGCTGCCATATGTGGAGGAAAGAATATCCCAAGAGAGGACTGAAGCTAAATTTGCGGAACAGAGAGATAGATCTACTGCACTTCTAGGATCTTGAGTCGGGGATACTCTGCGGGTTGGGCGGCCATCATTTAGGATACAGAGATCAAATTTATCTAGGATATCTAAAATTGTAGAAGAATTTGTATCATTTTTATAACTACCCCAAATCTGATTATGGCAGTTGAGATCACCTAGGATTACAATGGGTGAAGGAAGAGAAGAAATAATAATATCCAGTTCATGGAGAATAGAGAGATCTGGATGAGGAATATAAACTGAAAGAAAGGTGGTGTCAAAACATCTTGTAGCAACAACATTAATTTTATCACTATGAACAGGAATATTAAGTCTAGAAAAAGGGATACCATTTTTAATTAAAAGAATGGCACCTGCGTAACCATCTATTCTATCCTCCCGGAGGCTGGTAAAACCTGTCACCCGAAAACGAGATCCTGGCAGCAACCACACCTCCGAGAGGGATATAACAGAGGTCCAATACTTATTTATTAAATAAATTAAATCTGATTTTTTAGGCATCAGGCTCCTGCAATTCCACTGAAGAATGCTGGCCATTTTGGGGAGGATTAGAAGAGTTAACTAGTCGTAAGATCTTATTTAGACCTTGTGTCACGTTGGGCGGTAATGGACAATCACTGAACTTAGTCAGTAAATTGATAATGGTGGAGAGAAGCAGTTCAAGGAGGTTTTCGTTAGGTTGATCTGAGTTGGACATTTCAGATTGAAGTGCATGGCCATTGGGAAGAGAAGAGGGGGGAGAGTTAATGATATTAAAATGAGCATTCCTGTCAAACCCCTGTCTACGATCAGGAGATCTGGGTTGTCTGGTTGTAAATACAGTTTTACGGTGCGAGACTTTCTGAGGGGATTGGGATGGGGCCAACAGTTGGCTAGAAGGTGGGGACAGAGAGTGTACTTGGGAAGGACGAGCAACATCAGCAAAAGATTTTCTGGTCGTAGGAAGCCGAATTGAAGCATCTTTATAAGAGACACTTTCCTGGGACATGATGACCTTAATTGCTTTTTGTCGGTGAAATTCCGGGCAACACTTATCGGGCGTTTGTGTTGCCGGACCGAACGGACGTGTCCCCCCGAGATCTCCCAAACGCATTTAAACAAACAATAGTTTTCATCCCCGGCGCGCGCCTTTTGTTCTGCCTCCGGAGGCCCAAAAACGAGCCTGGCTTATAGGCTGGCTTATACCGCGTGTTTCTGTAAGGGATACCTGGGGAATGTGCGCGATCCATCTAGGCACCCCATCTGTGCAATACCACGCATTTCAGTGATTGTGATGATACTAGTGCGGTCAAGTGTAATGAATGCCCAGAGAACTGCGCGATACTCTTAGGCATCCCATCTGTGCAAGCCCTAGAATTTATTCTAGGCCAGGTGCACGTCTGAGCCACGCAGCGACAGGCCGGCAGCGAGCAACGCCTACGCATCACACCCTCAACGCTACTGCCTCCACCACCACCGCCGCTAAACACACCAACCTGGTGAGATCATTCCGATTAGGACATCATTGATAGTGATTACCTACCTCTAACTTTATTTCTCTCAGCACGACTCGCCGCCTGACAATAATAAACCACCACTTACCGCGGCCGTGGTCGCCCCTATTGACTAAGGCATAATCACATTTATAGGTGCGTCATAGGCAGGATATAACAATTCCCTACCTACGCAATATCAAAATCAACTAATAAAACATTATTATAGCTACATATACTTATATTGCTTTGCCTGAAAATAAATTCGAGATAATTCTCCTCGAGATTTATTTTCTCCTCATCTTCGAAAGACCATTCAAAACAGTCATTAACAATAACCATCCACTAAACCCTGAAACTCAGTGAATAAGCCAACCCAAATCTTAACAATCCTAGAATTATTTTTATGTAGCTAAACTGCAAATATACTAAACCCGACAATAAACAAAAACTAAACAAGTGCAGGCCATAAAAAGGCCATCTCACCAAACTCCCAGAAACTAGACAAAACAATTGACTGCTATTTAGGAACAATTGAAAAAGCTTCGAAGCACAAAAGGCTCACAACGTTCCCTCAAACATCTGGCACCCATTCTATGGTGTCAGCCCATCTTGGAAATACCGGGAAACATTAGAATAAAAATAGATCGTAAAAAGCCAAACAGTGTCTCTCATCATACCGGCCGTACACCTCTTAGAAACAACCCACACACACACATTCATATTAGCTAAAATACCATGAGGCTTTCTCCTGTAGTAATATCTCACAATGGAAACTCTACCAATGCCCAGAGATGGAAACTGCCTGTTCCATGAAATTGCAGACCAAATCAACCATCTGTTTGGAGCGACATTCAACCATACCCACATCAGAAGCGACTTAGCTAGATACGTGGAAGCTAACAGCAATTATCCACGCATCAAACATGCGATCGACGCACCAAACGCAGAAGCTTTCACTGAGTACATAAAAAATCTCCACATACAGGGCACGTGGGGCGGTGAAGAAATTATCATAGCAGCCGCGGAGTTCTACGTAATAAGTGTAGCGATCCATCAACAAAATGGCCCATCAATCGTATATAGCCCCCAACAAGAATATAACTCAGTCGGAACTATCAACTTGACCTTTTCCGACAGCCACTACGACAGCGCATACATAATAGAGCCCCAAAACGTAATCAACAACCTATCAACAACCAGTCAAATCTACATCGCAGCATCTCACTTTTCCCATACCAAAATACAGCGCGACTACCAAAGTACCCTCAAGTTCCACCCGCCCCAAAAACAGATAATATGATAGCGGTAATTACTACGCCAACTCCAAACTATTCCACAGGCACAGTGCCGTACTAGTAGGTAGGAGATAGGTATACCTAAATACAAAACTAAGCAGGAACCTACCCAATAACAGTAAAACAAAACATAACCATTTCTAACTTTATCCGGTCCGACAAGCCCACAAAAATAAAACAATAATGCAAGCCCGTCTACTACATAACTGCATATTCGGAGAAATAGCGAGAAACAGCAAACAATTGCACATCATAAAAGGATCATTTCACCATCTTCCAGAAAACAGGCAATTAACAAAAGACTTCCACTGATGAACAATAACAACAATAAAATCGGAGACTTTTTGTCCTAAGCGGCTCTCTACCGAGAATAGGGGCGCACGAAGATACGCACACACTTTGACAATCGCAACCCGTACGATCTGTTAATCGTAGACAAAGGTAGTTCAAATAAATCACGCTATATCTAAGTTCTTTCTTTCAACAACATCCCAAGAAGATAACCTAATGGAAGCCTTACCAACGCTGAGATGGTAACTGCCTATTCACCGCAATTGCTGACCAAATTAAAATGAAAAGAAAAGAAAATGCATGTACAAGGGCGAGCTTGTCTCTAAAAAGAGATTTCTTCCAGCAAAACAAGGCATTACAGGAATTGCTATCATAAAAGGGTAGGCAGTGCACAATAATTACTATAACCAAAATGCCTAGGAATAAATTAAAATATCTGTAAAATACAGATAGCAAATACGAAATAATTACCGATATATACATAAACCTTACATATAATAAAATAAATACAATAACTTTTACGAAAGAGACATGTAGAGCTCTTTGATATGTTTCTTAAAAGAAAAAAGAGTCGGACTGTCTCTTATAGTGCAAAGAGGTGCGTTCCAGAGTCGGACCGCCCGCAACCTGAAAGAGCGTTTATACGCAGCGCTGCTATGCCGCGGAGTAACTAAAAGTGAATAATTAAATATCATCGGAGAACTGCTCATGGCAAAATTAAAAGTAGAAAGACGAAAATTCTTATAAGAGACCCCATAAACAACCAGAGAATTGGACGTAGTTCCAATACGAACCGTAAACGAAATCAAATATCTCGGCACATATATTACGGCAGGACATAGGACACAATAAAAAAGAGGTGCCGGCAAGCCATATGCAATTCCAAGGCCCTAATGCATTTTATAAAGAAATCCAACATAGACTGAAATATAGTGCGCCTGATTCACAAAATGGTCATTGCACTGTTTATAAAATTCGGACAAAAAGCGGCAACCCTCACTAAAGCAAACAGTTGACAGTCAGTATATGAACGCCTGATCCTCAGAGACATGTTTGAGAACGCCAGAAGCTATCCAAGATACCACAAAATTCATGACTGACTACAGGGCAAAACGATAACCAAACGAATCAAAAACCACCGGATATGTTACTATACATATTCTGCGACGCCCACAACAATACTTACTACACGCTCCATTCAAATACGAAGCAAGGAAGAAGAAAGTCGGCCGACTTATATACACCTGGAAAGATTTCCTTAAGCATGACATCAAATACTACGGTGAAGAACACAGTTACTGGACAGAATCATCACACAACAGGGACGAAGTCAGGATGGCCTAGAGGCAATTATACCGTATTCCAGAAACAGAGAGCGAAAGCGAAACTGGGAACTTACCGGATAACCCAAACGAACACGACTCAGGAAACTCAACTATTAACAAAATAGAATAGATAAACTGAAAATAGAAGGAAAACAAGAACTTGAAGAAAACAACAGCTGCTCTCCAAATCCCACATCCTCCCCATTCCACATATCCTATATTGGCTTCAGGCTGAAGAGTCGGTCGATTGAATTCACTATCCTTCCCTTCCTACAGAGCAGGTCATTCCGCCCCCCCTCAAAACTTGTGCCCTCTGGTATGCCGGCCGAAAGACCGGAACAGGTTTAGAACCCTGGCTGGAGAAGCACCATTCATTCATTCATTCATTCGAAATTCCGGGCAACACTTATCAATGGCCCTATGAGGGCCAGAACAGTATAGACAAGATTCCTGGGTTTTGGAACAGGAGTCCCCATCATGCGATTGTGAGCATTTATAGCAACGTGGCTTTGATCTGCACTGATTTTTTACATGGCCAAAACGGCAACAATTCCAACACTGTATTGTGGGGAATTGATACTGCTCCACCAGGATAGAATTGTAGAAGCAGAAGATTCTCTCTGGGAGAACCTGACCAGATATAGTGATCACAACTGACTGTGTTGGGATGTAAACTACAGAGTTATCATCTTTTTTGGTTTTTCGGCTAATTCTGCGGGCTTTTATTATGGGACCACAGTTAGGGGGGAGCTGGATAGCCGTAACGACTTCTTCCAATCTCCACTCCACTGGGATGTCCCTAATCAGACCCATGCGGGTCACATTGTAAGTGGGTATGGTTGCTCTATACTTGGCTTCGTTCAATGCTTGGTGAGATAGAAAACAATTGGCATCAGAGGCGGTCTTGAACTGGATAGAAACACGGTTGCGGCCGACGCTTTTCACACCATCCTGAGCTATATTTTTAATGTTGTTCCTGTGTAGGAATTGACCAAACTTAATAGGTCTTAGGGTAAGACCTGAAGAGGTTTCCTCTTCAATACGAGCAACGTGTACTATGAATGGGCCTTTGTCGCTTGGAGAGTATTGGCCTTGCGAAGAGGACTCTGCTATGTAGACAGTTTGAATGGACGGTTGAGATTGTGACAATTCTGTGACAGATTTCTTCGGAGCTTGGTCTGTCCAATTATCAGCCGCGCGTTTTCGAGAAACTGTGTCTTGGGATTGGGATTGGAAGTCTCCTGACGGGAAGAGAGAAGGGGAGAGGGAAACATTTGGGGGAGGCGATTTATCCGGTGGATCGTCGTCTGTCTCCATGGTTTACCTAAATGGAATAAAAACTTCTTACCTCATCCAAACCCTAGGACAAGCACTACACAAATACGGACACTACACAACTAATTAGATAAATTCTAGACACAGGAAGAGTCAGCAAATGCTCAAATTTTTTAGAAATTTATCCGAACACGTGCAATATCCTCCACAATGACGGCAAGAATCAGGAGATTTCAGAAGCGCTGGTCTTTATTTTCAATATAAATCTCTATTATATTACTCTTTGACCGAGGTGCTTCACTCTCTGCGGCAGTCAAGACTTCATTATTCCCAGATCTTTGATTCCAAAGAATGTTGACAAATTTTTCTTGACAATGTCAAACGTCAAATCAGATTTATGAAAGATAATAATATCATCGACAAATATACCCAAGATTACGAGTTCTTGACCAAAAAGTTTAGTATACAAGCAGGGCTCCGAAGGAGTTCCTATAAAACCTATTTTTAATAATGTGTCATTTAACTTTTTGTTCCAAGCTCGAGGGGCCTGCTTAAGGCCATAGAGGGATTTCTTCAGCAAACAAACCTTGTTTTCCTTGCCTTTTTGTATAAATCCAAAGGGTTGCTCCATAAAGACTTCTTCTTCCAAATCTCCATTTAGGAACGCTGTATCAACGTCTAGATGCTTCATGTTTAGACCCATCTCCGCAGCTAAAGCAAATAAGGTGCAAAGAGAAGAATGACGGATCACGGGCGCAAAAGTTTCGTCGTAGTCAATGTCTTTTACTTGATGAAAACCCTTGACGACTAGTCGCGCTTTATACTTCGTAATATTCCCATATGCATCCTTTTTAATTCTATAAACCCATTTACAGGGTATAACCTTTTTGGTTGGTCGATCAACTAAGTCCCAAGTGTGAAGTTTGGTCAACGAGTTATACTCGTTTGCCATCGCGTGGTGCCATTTATCAGCATCCTCGGCATAAGTAGCTTCATAGTATGTCGTTGGATCGCTGGCATCAACCGATGATACATTATATGCCAGGAAATCAGGTGGTTTCCTATTTCTTGAGGGGTACCTCTGCTCACGGGCAGGTTGTTCCTCGTCCAAACTTGCTGGCTCCACATCCTCAATATGCGGACTTTGTTCTACAATAGTTTCCGATGCTTCCGCACTTTGTTGATTTACCGGTTGAGGTGATCCAGCTTCGGGAAGACCACCACTCTGAAAACAGTCAAAGAATTGACAGTCTTCGGTCTCAGGATCTCTTTCTTCGAGTAATAATATAGGGTCTGACTGCATTACAGGCTCCACTTGCCTCTGCTTTAACATCGTAAAGCTAGTTTCGAAAAAGGTTGCATCTCTGGACATAAACACATGTCGTGGGTTAGATGGATCCCTAAAAATATAGGTGTTAGGATTTTCAGCATAACCAACAAAAATTGCTTCCTTCGCCTTCAAATCTAGCTTTTTCCTGTGACATGACGGTATATGGACAAGTGCTCTACATCCAAAAACTTTCAGATGACCAAGGTCACTTCTACGACTCCACCACCTGTCGAAAGGAATCTGCCCGCCTAAAGCTCGATGAGGGGACCTATTTTTTAGATATACGGCGACCTGGAAAGCATCTTCCCAGTATGCTGTGGGCAATGAGCTCTCAGCCAACAACGACCTCGCCTTTTCTACTATCGACCGATGAGTACGTTCGGCACATCCAACTTGTTGGGGACTGTACGGCGTGGTAGTTTGACGTTGAATTCCTTTAGATTCGAGGTAATCAACAAACTCTTTATTAACAAACTCTTTACCACCGTCGGTCCTCACGGATTTGATTTTCCTATCTAACTGACTCTCTACAAAGGTTTGAAAAAGATAGAATTTGTTTTTGACCTCTGTTTTGGAATTAATAAAGTAGGTAAATACCATCCTAGTATAATCGTCTACCAAAGTAAGCATATACTTTTTTCCTTGAAAGGAGATTGTAGACAATGGTCCACATAGATCCATATGGATCAGTTCCAAAGAAGTAGTAGCCCTATTAAAAGCCACCTTCTTGAAAGGTTTCCTTGCTTGTTTACCTTCTACGCAAGCGATACAATTATTTTTATCTACTACTTTGAACTTTACGCCTACCTCGTGATTCTTCAGTTGATTCATGCCTATACGACACAAGTGTCCTAACCTCTTGTGCCAGAGTTGATAAGAATTAGTATCCTGAGAGCCAGAGTGAACATCCTGTGTTAAATTTGCCGCAGTATCCGGAACGTCAACAATACCATCAAGGACGTATAATCCACCACAGGGCGAAGCATGAAGAACAGAATCACCTGTAAAACGAAAAGTATTATTTTTATAAAAGTTACATCCATTTTTATCAAAAACACATATAAAACCCTTATCAACAGCTTTCTTCACAGATAACAAGTTTGCCTTTAAATCTGGTACAAAGGCAACTTCATTTATCCTATTGACTACGTTTTTGGGTGTATTAATCGAAATATATCCAGTTCCGCAGCATTCAATATGTTCACCGTTAGCAACGGTAACATGATCTTTATCAGATATCGAAATATCTTGAAGCCAATCTCGTCTAGAAGTCATGTGTTTCGTACATCCTGAATCTACATACCAAAGTTCCTTGTTTGAGGTGCCAGAAGTATTTAAAGCTGTAAATCCGACATCACTGACTTTTCTTTTACCACATTCGCTTTTACTTCTTTCTTCCTCAATGGACAGTCTGGCCTCTTGTGTCCAGGTGCCTTGCATTCATAACATATTATCTTAGAATTCGATTTCGTCTTGGACTTCTGCGTCTTCGTATGAAAAACGGAATCTAAAGGTGAAGCTGCACTTTTGGACATTTCATTAAGTAGTTTTGTCTTGACTAAGTCGGTTGTCACATCTACGTTGCAATTTTCTAGTGCCATTATAAGGGGCTCATATTTTGGAGTGAGGCCTCCTAAAAGTATAGCTGCAAGAGACGTGTCTTCTACTACCTTGTCAATGTCTGCCAAATCTTGTGCTGTTGACATGACAGCATTTATGTAAAGCTCTATATTATCATAGTCTGACAGACTCAATCTGTATAGCTTTCTCTCTAAAGCTAATCTTCGTCCCATACCTTTATCTTCGAAGGCTTTTTCCAACGATATCCAGGCTTCGGCTGCGGTTTTAGCAC
Source organism: Argyresthia goedartella (assembly GCA_949825045.1). Taxonomy (NCBI): domain Eukaryota; kingdom Metazoa; phylum Arthropoda; class Insecta; order Lepidoptera; family Argyresthiidae; genus Argyresthia; species Argyresthia goedartella. Next base: position 22,479,186 of record OX463812.1, on the reverse strand, counting down.
ATCTTACGTGCGTTATTGCTGCACCGTCTATTGTAAGGCAGATCTTGGCCAGTGCTTTTCCTTCGTTTCTCTCTTTGACTGAGGTAGGGTTCGTGTCATCATTATGATAACCACATATTGTTACCCAAAGGTCCTCATGCAAAAGGTAGTTCCTCATCTTGAATTTCCACGTCGGATACCCGTCCTTATTGCGCAGGCAAAACGATGGGATTGAAGTTGAGAATGACGAATTTGACTTCGATAAACCATCCCCACTTTGTTGTGACATTTTTTACTATTTAGTCACACACAAAATACATAAATACACATTAACATTAACCATGTAACCATTTACCACATTTCGTGCTGATAACGTGTTGTAATTTGGAAATATAGTGGTCTAATATGGGAATTAAAATATTGGTGTGATTTCTTGGAATGTTTATTTTGAAGTGACAAAGATAAATCTAAATACAAACATTGAATATTAGAAAATATGTCAGAAAGAATATGTCTGAGATTTATGAAGTAAACTTAAAAGAGTCTACACAACAATGATTATATGGCGGATTGCGGAATTAGTATCGCGAACGCGCTGGCAAAATTTCGTAGAAATAAGATTTTGCCAAAACTTTTAAAGAGCTCTTAACCTCTCAGTATCCGAACGCATCAATAGCTGCAAAGTCAACATACCGTTGGTTACCACGCGCAGCTATTGATGCGCGGGTGACGCTATGTTTACAAACCGGTATTTTGGTACAATTTTAGTGCATAATGTTGGCATGCTTGGCAAGTGTAAATGCGGCATTAGTCAAACTCTACCATGAACGTATTTGTCTGTGGTCTTTCGTTGAAAAAAATATTAAGACTGGAAAAAACAAAATCACTTTTTCTCGCGCGCGAATTTTGACTGATCTTTTCTGAGCTTTTAAGGTGAATATTGAATTGTTTCTATAAAAACACACTAATGTTTTTATTGTTTTGAAAAGGTTATCTTCTGTAGATTACGTAGGTATCAAACAACATGTATTATTGTTGATGTTTTTCTCATGTCGGCTAGATTTGTGTCGAGAGGGAACATTTTCATAGAAGTCGGTGGATCTCATGTCGGTACAAAAATAAACTAAAGTAACAGTGACATTTTTTTTCGCATAAACTAAGAGAGGGTTTCATTAGCTACTCAGATCTACTATTCTTATAGTTCTAAGAATTACCATTCCAACAGAATCACTTGATACGTCAGTCAAGTGCCGCGCGCGGGTGGGCTCAAAATAGGCCGCGGATACCTAGCTGTTTCGCGCGGGGGCGGCCCGGATTCACAGAGGTTTTTAGGTGGAAATTAAGGCACGAGTGTTTAAAAATAACGTCAATCGATACATGACAATTGCAATAAGGACATCATTGCAATGGAGAGTGTTAAGAACTGACAGTCAAAGTGTAAAGGATAACATGCTAGCTTTTGTACTCACAAAACATAATTTGAAAAAAGAACAGATCCATTTATGTTCATTGTAGTTATCATGTATAACTATAATGAACATAAATGGATCTGTTCTTTATATATATATATATATAGTAATTTGACTATATATATATATATATAGTCAAATTTGAAGGGGTTATCCCCTTTAAATTTGACTACACCTTTATGTATACTTATACTCTCAAGGTGCCAATTATTTAGAGATAAGCTCTAATTAAATACCTAAAATTGAAATGATTAAGACCATAATTAATCGAACAATGTTTGATGTTATGTGATGATTATACCAATGAACCGACTGTGAATAAAACTAAGTTATATGTATAAATGTCATATAAACGTATACACATATATATTTATATATATATGTGTATACGTTTCTATATAATATATATATAAAGAACAGATCCATTTATGTTCATTATAGTTATATATGATAACTACAATGAACAAATGGATCTGTTATGGAATGGTTGGAATGGAAATGGATATATACATAAATATATAATTTGACTACACCTTTATGCATACGTAGGGACATCATAGTTTCGCCATGAAACATCTTCAGAGCAACTTTATTTTTAACTTCTTCCAAAAATGAATATATAGGCTGTTATGCTGTATTAAAAATGAATATATATAAAGTTACGCCTATAGTACCCATCGTTATTAAGAACTTTCCCCCAGAAACATATGGTCGCAAATGGACAAAAATCGTCCCTCATTAATGAATGACCGATCGCAAATGGACAAAAATCGTCCCTCATTAATGAATGAGGGACGATTTTTGTCCATTTGCGATCTGTCAATGTAATGACATTGACCGATCAGCTGATTACATGTTGCTATGGGACACCCAAGATGTTTTTTCGTTTGCGACCATATATTTCTTGGGGAAAGTTATTCATAATGATGGGTACTATAGTCACTTACCCGGGCGTTTCTTTACAAAACAACGGCTTGTGTTTAAACGATTACCAAAAACGCACCTATTTTACTACCAATAAATTCTAAATGACTGCCAGAATGGATTAATGTCCACCAAATTGTGTTTCGATAAATTATCACCAAACTTCTTTTTATGTTTTGTGTACTTAAGTTTATGTTTTAAGTATTTTTTGTTGTTCTTACATGTTCAACCTAACACGAAGGATAAAGGGGGCTTCGCTTCGCTCACCCCCTACCTAAGATACCGATTTTACCCTGATATTTTTTGCAATTTTTGGTGTTCATTTATCCATTTTGGGTAGAAAAAAAATATTTTGGTGATCATTATATTTGTTGCCCAAAACAACAACCTGTATAGAGAGGTGAAAAATAAAATTGCTGTGATAAAACGGTTTCATTGTGAAAGTTGTTCAGAAAAATGTTTCTTACGACCTCTACTTTGACTACACTTTTATTTTACAGCCTGTATATAAATCACATGCAATGGACTTATAAATTATGATTTATTATCATATCTAAAAAAAAAGTAGTCAAAATAAAGTATTATAATTAATTGCTAGATCTCTAACCCAACGAGTAGTCAGTAGAGTTCAATTATTATGGAAAGTGGCAGTAAAGTCATGAAAATTACGAATAAATGATTTTGATTTTAAATATTTTCATCATTTTTAAATTAGTATTTGAGCGTACTAAATTTTTTTTACAAAATACTATTCTTTTTATATTTTTGTGCTATCATTTTCAACGCACCAAAATCCAACACTGATTGACGTATAGCGCAGCCGGACTGGCGCAATGGGGTAATAAAATTGTAACCTCATATTGAGTGGAAATGGTGAGATGATTTGTAACTTTGTAGGAAGGTAGGTAGTTTGCTACCTACAGCAGGGGACTAGCTCATCGCCGCAGCTATGGAGATAAAAGGTTGCCTAACAATGTTTTCCATTGTAACATGGTTTACTTAAAATGAGGTTCCACTTACTATTAAGTCGTACTTAAGTATACATATTGTATTAAAACTTCTTTTTATTTTATTTGACAACCTTACTGGCTGACAAGCCTTCTGAAAAGCAAAGGTTCAGAATTCAAGCTTGGAATTTCGTCTAGTAGCTCTTCAATTGTTTTTGACGCATTCCTTCCTTGAGCTCTGTATAGATGAGACATATGCTCTATGAGTTTTATTTTTATCTCCTCATTATGCCATAGTTGCAGCGATGGGCTAGTCCCTTACAATTGTTAATATACATAATTTCGTAAATAACTTGTGTTGTATACATAGAAGGCATTTACTTGATATGCCGTAATTGATTGCTGACCCCCACGCTTGGGTATGGAAATATTTGTATGGCTCGTAGTCCTTTCTATTTCCTGTGTATATAATGTAGTAAATGTCTCATGTATCTCCATCCCTACTGCTACAACTCTGTCTGCATTGCCTCCAATAGCTAGGTTCCTATACGGCTCTCCCACCTCTGCGAGCCTGTCGGAGCATTGCAGACAACCCTGGATCCTGTATTCTTTTCCGCTCCTCACGCTACCTACCCTCCTGCTCACACCACTGGACCCGAAACCCCTCTGCTGAACCGGACTCCTCGCGGCACCCTATAGGCCATTGTGGGCTGCCGCTCCTGCTACCGGAGCTCATCAGGGGAGTCGCAGCCTAAACGCGCAAAGTCCGTCTCACGAGTTCACACCCACGACCTTGCTCTGGTTTCCCTTAAGTGGACTAATTTTCTTTCTTGGGGGACTATTTAGGACTATTTCTGGACTATTTTTTAGCATTTTTAAATTTCATTTTCATGAAGGTTTCAATGGTGAGGATTACAGCTTGAAGGTCGTATTTTTTAAATAAAATTAAACATTTACATACAGGCACATACATTGCTTCTGGCCCCACTCTAGGGTATCCCTGTGTCGGGGGAACCAGCGCCGTCACACACATATAAACATCCAAGACATGGGTATTTTTTTTACCGCAGCCGGGGATCGAACCCGGGACTTTCCGCATGGTAGTCAGAGCCACAACCGCTGCGCCACAGAGGTAGACGAATTAACACGTTCCTACCCAAAACAATACAAGCAAGGTAAAAAATCATGCCTTAACAGCCACCAAGACACTGAAAACATAATGTATGTGAGGAAAAATACCAGTAGCTTTAAAATCATTGATAGCCGCCACAATGTGCAAACTAGAAATAAACATAAACTTTATTTTCCTATGTTCAGACTCACAAAAGTTAGCAGTTCTTTTACGGGACACTGTTTACGCTTCTATAATAAAATTCCGCAAGAAATACAAAACTTAACTGAATCTCGATAAAAAAATGTATAAAGCACACTTTGTGCACAAAGACCTACAGCAAAATTAATGACTTTTTACAAGACACCGACATCTGGCATTGAACCAGTTCATTGCACCCTATAATATATATATATATATATATATATATATACTATGTAATAATTAGGCACCTACTTAATGTTATATTATGCTTGCTTGATTATGTTATGACGTTCAATTTTTGTGCTATCATGAATAAAATCTTTGAACTGAACTGAACTGAGTAGACGCTCCACGCAAACTTATTATGAAAATAAGCCAACAAACCGCCACAGCGCGGCTCTCCCGGTAAATACAATGACAGCAAATTCCGACGATTAGGCGGACCACAATATTATTACGTGACTCGGCCCCAGAAAGGACAGGCAACGGGCAATCTCTATAAAGAGGTATTTGGGACCCTAATTTACACCCTCTTCCGTAATATTCCCCGTTATGAAGGTCGGCATTGGACTGGGTTCTGGGACCCTCTTAGTCCGTAGGATCGGGGACACTTCATAAATAGTCACGTGTTATGAAGAAATACTCGGGTATTCTTAGTGGCTTTCTATTGAGATGTTTCTGAGGCTATGACTTGAGTGGCTGTTGCGAGGGAGAAAAAGCAAAGGAATATTGAACATTGGCCGCTGAGGAAAGAATAGGTTTACCACTCTGCAGGCCATACATGTTATCTTGGATAAGTTAGTTTGTAGGATTGTCTTCTTGATTTTGTACGGTGCATATCGGTTTAGGCATCGCTATTAACATGGGAGATATGTTGCCAAACGGACCATCTGCATCATTATGCAAATATATTTATTCCTCTCCATGGAAAAAGCTTTATAGAACGTGACTTAAATAAACCTATTACAATAGAACTAGATACATCCGATTACTATTATATATATATATATATATATATGCTACGATCAAAGTGATTAATGTGAACATTATCAATAATTCTCGGTTATTAGTAATAATTACTGCACGATTTGATCAATGTGATAAATACTGTGAAATTAATCACGTTATCTGATTATTATTGATAATTCACTACTGCCTTTGATTAAAGTAGTAAATCCAATTTGGCTAGAGTAGGTTATTGGGTTATAGGCTAGGTTAGAACTTAGAAAAAAAACCGGAAAGAAACGAAGTGGAGCGGAGCGGAGCTTAAGGAAATAAATAAAAAACTTAAATTTTCGGTCAAAGGATTTCTGCCAAACAATATTAATTATCACATTTAATATTATGCAATTCAACTGTGAACCCTCTCGCTAGCCCCGCCCGCTTCTATCGCTCGAAAAATAAAAAACCGAATGTTTTTTGAAAAATAGTTACATTTATCATCAGTAAGGTGAACTTATTAATATTTATGAGTTAAAGTGAATAATTTATCACTTTCATCATTAATCTTGAAAAATATTTATAATAATCGATAATTATTAATAATTGTCAATTAATCCCATTGCTCGTAACATATATACCAGGAACACCTATCTGTACACCTTGTATATCGACCTACTTTTCATTCCCTCCGACGTTGGTTGGGCTTTTTTATCGGCAGGCAGTAATACTTTGTCAGGTACCTTTCCACGTATAAAAATATCACGCCCTTTCCAGAAGCACCACTTTGGCATTTGGCTAAGGAAAATTGAAATGAACATCGCCTCTTGTCTCTGTAATGGTGTTACGTAACGATTTAACAGACGTTTTGCAATTTGACTCGTGACGCGTGAGTGGCTAAATTAGTTCTCAAAGCTCCTGTGTAATAGCAGTACACAGGAGCTTAAGTTAAAACCGCATAAAGTGCCGTGATCTCGAACTCATGAAGTCCTATCACGTTGAGTGCTCTATGACTCGTCACTCCAAGTGTAACTTACCTCTCGCTAATATAACAAAAGTTTCCCGGACCTTGACCCATTTAGCAACTCAAAAGGTGCATTTAAACGATTAGTTACACTTGAGTTGCTGGATGAAACTTAATCTGTCTTATTCTTACTTTATCATTAGAAACAGCCCCATGTAAAGCCCTCCCCCCCTACTTCATTATGATAACGAAGGTAAATTACTCACCTTATTTGCGCCAGCCGTATGCGAATGCCTAACAATCAGAACTTCCAATTAATAAACTTTCATGTTTATGTTTCTCTACTGGATCCCTCCCGAAACACACATGCACACACACAAACACTTACACCCACATTTTCACTAATTTGTTGTGTAGTACCTACTGTACCTGCTGTATTTCAAAAATTAATGTCTTTTATATCTTAAGTTCTACATAGTAAAATCCTTAATTGGCTCAATTCTAAGTTTACTTATAAGTTTGAAATTGTGTTTGAACGGCTGTGGATTTTTGTTAAATTAATAAAATAAAAATAAATAACTTGGTCGTGTGTATTAGCGTTTGCACGTTTACGATCGAAAATCGAGAGTCGAAATTAAAGCGTTAGGTAGGCGAGACATTGACAGATGCGTTACCGGATATTGGGACTGCTTGCCGGAAATTACGTGGTTATCTTAACATATTAGTAGGCTGGGCTGCGTCGAGGGAGGGTGGCGAAAACATTACTACTATTTGGAGAGTTTATCTTCTACAAATGGTGTTTAAACACCTTCTCAAGAGGAATACAGGTACAAAAAGGAATCTAAAGCACGAAATGCTCAAATAAACAAAGTACCTACTTGTATATAATTACAGTTAATTAACAATTCAAAATAATCTATAAGGCATTAGCGTTTAATTAATACTCGTATGTATAAATTATTAATAGATAGTGCAATGATGTTATCATTCTGTGCCTAACGGCCGGTTTCCTGGGCGCTGATTAAATTAATAAATTGGTTAAACTGATTCGAGCCAATCACGTGCCGCTAATATTCAAAATAGCGCCACATGATTGGCTGAAATCAGTTTCACCAATTTGCTAACTTAACCAGCGCCCAGGAAACCGGCCGTAACAGTAGGGAACTGTCCGTAACGTAACGGAAGCTAAAACCGCACAAAGTGAACGGAAGACTCATAGGTACAATATTGTCCGCAATATGGGTACCTGAGGCAATATCAGGAGTGCCTCAGGTCGGAAGAATGTGGTTACTTCTAATCTTTGAGGATATAATATAAGTTTGAGGAATGCCTGATAATAGCGCGCCCGTTGAAACGTGTCTCCTCGCGGAGGACCTATTTTCTTGATTTATGACGTCATGAAACGGTAGTTATGGCGTACATTGAAGGTTTACGACGAGGATTTTATTACAACTAACGCTACGGGAGATTGATTTTGCACTTTACCAGGGGCCCTGTTCTAATAAACGTATTTGGGAAAACAAACACCAAAAATGTCCACGTCCAAATAGAGCTCCGTGGTCTAACGGGTTTCACGCTTGCTTCTCACACAGGAGATGCAGGTTCGATTCCTGACCATGTGCCAATGAGATAATTAATTTATCTTAAGTACATTATCGGACGTTCAGTGTTTCGCATGACACGTTAAGCTGTAGGTCCCAGTTACTATCGCTACGTGGTAGTCGTTAAGCCCGTCCATCAACCCGCATTGAGCCAGCGTGGTGGAGTATGGCTTGATCTTACTCTTATCCGGGTAAAGGGCTGTGCCCCTCGGTGGGGACATTAATGGGCTACATTATATATAGTCCAATATATTTTGATCTATCTCCTCTAAGACGGCGTAACCTTTTCCCATAAGTAATGCAAGAATTACGAATACCCAAACAGGACGTCTCGTAATACTTTTCGCAAATGGATGCCGGATGAAAAATGCAAATAAATACGGACTTCATTCCGCTCTCCGGTTAACGAAGCGAATAATTCTGTCCAACCCTTTGAATAAAACCGTGAAAATAGCTCGGGATAGTCCTATTAACACTCGCTGACAATCTTGTCGGGGCTCGGGCCAATGAAAATATTTTTCTTTTATTTCCATCCCGGGCGACGCTGTCGTTGAATTGATAATTAGATTGTTGTAATATTGTCGAGAGCTTTAGTCGGGAGATACTCTAGTTAACATCACGTCTCCCTTTTCAGCCGATTTATGTCGTTAGTCGAGTGGAGGAGTCTAGAGAATTTTATTGCCAACTTAAAGCTACTTAAGAAACTCAAACCGGAACACAATTTCTTAGCAACCTTTATAAATATTTTGAAATGGATTTTCGTGAGCTAATTGAATAAAGAATTTTCCAGAAAATGCCATGAATACCTGAGTTTTTAGTCAACGACTGGTTGGCAGTCACTCATTTAATTTCGTACGATTTGGCGATTTGAAATAGCGCAGGTTCTCGCTCGCCGTTCTCAGTTTTGGCGTGGCTTGATATCCGTGACATACGCGTACGCTATCTACACACCTTATTTCGCGAAATGGACTATTTGGGCGGTACATTAAGGGCGCATGCCCCCAGGATCTGCGGCGAAAATGAAAATATTTACCTCTCATAGCGGTCCCGGCAGTGACCAATTACAATTGCAATTAAGATAATTTGGAGGGGTCGCTCATGCTTACTGCTCTGCTGTTGTTTATCGCTGGGACCTCTTGTTTTTGATTGCCTGACCGCTATTAGCTATTAAGCCGTTTGCTGTGATCAACAGACCACTTGAGTTGGATGAGATTAGTTGGATATACTATCGCTTATTAATTTATGATGCAAGGTGATATTTAATGAACTGACCATATTTTGGGGAATGATAGTACCCAACATTATGAACAACTTTCTCCAAGAAACATATGGTCGCATGTGGAAAAAAATATTTTTCCTCAGTACATTGACCCGATCTTAGCTGATTACAAGTTACTATGGGGGACTCAAAAAAAAATTCGTTTGCGACCATATGTTTCTTGAAAAAATTGGTCATAATTATGGGTACCTACTATCATTTCCCAAAATATGGTCGGCTAATTAAATGTCACTCACGTGGGCCAAGACAATTATTTTCACTCTTGAAACTTTTCAGTTATCCCTAAGAACCAAGGATCCAAGCCCCTAACTCAAACCGAAACTTTTCAGTTTTCCCTAAGAGCCAAGGGGCCAAGGAGCGAAGCCCCTAACTCAAATCGAAACTTTTCAGTTATCCCTAAGAGAAAAAGGGCCAAGGAGCGAAGCCCCTAACTCAAATCGAAAATTTTCAGTTATCCCTAAGAGAAAAAGGGCCAAGGAGCGATGCCCCTAACTCAAACCGAAACTTTTCAGTTATCCCTAAGAGCCAATGAGCCAAGCCCCTAACTCAAATCGAAACTTTTCAGTTATCCCTAAGAGCGAAGGAGCCAAGCCCCTAACTCAAACCGAAACTTTTCTGTTATCCCTAAGAGCCAAGGAGCCAAGCCCCTAACTCAAACCGAAACTTTTCTGTTATCCCTAAGAGCCAAGGAGCCAAGCTCCTAACTCAAACCGAAACTTTTCTGTTATCCCTAAGAGCCAAGGAGCCAAGCTCCTAACTCAAACCGAAACTTTTCAGTTTTCCCTAAGAGCCAAGGGGCCAAGGAGCGAAGCCCCTAACTCAAATCGAAACTTTTCAGTTATCCCTAAGAGAAAAGGGGCAGGCCCCTAACTCAAACCGAAACTTTTCAGTTATCCCTAAGAGCCAGTGAGCCAAGCCCCTAACTCAAACTGAACTCTGGAAGCCGTAACACTAGAAGTCAGAACTGCCTATATCTGAGTGTGTTCAACGGCCAAACCATAGTTTTTGACCAAGTGTTACAGCAGTCTAGGTATAAGTGTTACAGCAGTCTAGGTATAAGTGTTACAGCAGTCTAGGTATAAGGTTTGAAAATCTGACGAAACTCTTCGATAAATGGTACAGTGCCCCCATTATAGTCTTGGCGTGGGCAATGCAGTGCCCGCAGGTTAAAAAACCAGCCAAGTGCGAGTCCGACTCACCAACAAAGGGTTGAGTACATCATTTATACAGAAATACACATTCTGTGAAAATTTCAACTCTATACTTATTTCCACTACGTGCAGACAGACATGCGGACGGACGGAGAGCGGAGGCTAAGTGATAGGCTACCATTTGGCACCCACGGGATACGAAACGCTAAAAAAATGCATGGCAAGATTGGTATTTCCAAATTTCCTGAAAGTAAAACAACATTATCATTCCCAATTACTTACTTTTCTGAGAGAATCAAATATTTTCTGCCTGTGTTTTAAAAAAAAAAAACAATGAATTTCCACATAACTGAAAAGGGGAGAATATGTAGCGCAGCTTCCACACCTGTGCCCTTCTGCTGAAAGTTAGACGTTTCACGTGATTATGAAAATCTGCAGAAGCGCAATCTGAGCAGGTGAAATTTCTGGTATGTGGGTGTGTCTTTTGCCAAATTAAAGCGGTCGGCACTGAAGCTTGAATTATACCCTTTTAATGTCTGCTTTAACATTGGAATTCATAGGCTGACTTGTACCACTCTTTTTGTCAACAGCTAAATACAATTTTAAAAGAACTTAACCGCTTGCGTGCTACGGTCAGCAAGAGTTGAAAATTTCCCGTTTATAGGTTTTGACAGGAATTTTATCGCTAGTATTTAATCGCACATCAAAAATACTGATTTGCACAGCAAAAAAGGATTAAAAAAAACACTTTATGTTTTAAATATTTTATGGGTTTTAAGTATTTTTTGTTGTTCTTACATGTTCAACCTTACATGAAGGATAAAGGGGGCTTCGCTTCGCTCACCCCCTTTACCCGTCACCTAAGGTGCCGCAGCATTTTGCCCTGATATTTGCTGTGCAAATCAGTATATTTGATGTACAGTTTAATATTTCCCGAGTTTTATTACCCATGAAGTTCAAAAGTCGCGGTGCCTCATAACGGGATTCAGTAAAGGTGCCGTATAAAACATGGCCCAGTACCTAGGAGGTACTTGAACGCGTTATTTTTAAACTGTATTCAGGGTAACATTTAATCAGCTGGCTATATTTTGGGAATGATATTACCTATTGTCAATTGTCAATTGTAAGACGGGCTGGTTTCCGCAACTCGACGACGAAAGCGCCTATTTTGCGTGTGGGTGGGAATGCGACATCATTCGAGCCAACCCAACTCCTCCAGGAACGCCAGTAGGCCCTTTACGTTACCGACTATCCCTGGAAGGTCCCTCGATTGACCGAGGTGTTTAGCCCTGTAGTCCGCTACTCCTGTGCACTCCATGAGGACGTGAGCAGCCGTTTCTTCTGCCTCCAAGCAGGCTCTGCAAAGGGGGCTGTCGGTAACACCTAGGACATATAGATGTTTATTAAAGAAACCATGGCCAGTAAGTGCTGCAGTTACCAGTCGCATGCGCGGCCTACTAAGTCGAAGCAAGGTCTTAGCCAGCCTAGCGCTAGGGGACGGCAAGGCCAGCTTAGCCTGCCTGCACTCCTCATGGTTTGTCCAAAGAGTGGCATGATCATTCCTGGTCGACTCTCTCAGAAATGAGCGTACCATCTTGAAGGGAAGAGGGATGATAGGTTCGGGACCATACGCTGTCAAGCTAGATCCTTTACGCGCCAACTCATCCGCTGCATCGTTACCTCTTGATCCGCTGTGTCCTTTTATCCATTGAAGGATTACGCGGTTGTGTTGACATACCTCCATTAGTCGTTTGTGACACTCGTAGATTAGCCCTGAGTTAATAGTGTTGCTATTTAGGGCTTGTAGGACGGCCATGCTATCCGAGAGGATTCGAATGGAGGAATCTCTTACCTTTCTCGATGCTATGGCATTAGCGGCCGAGATGATGCCCATGCATTCAGCTTGAAAGACAGTATTATGGGCACCCAGTGGAATGGCTATCTTGATGTTTAAGTCCTCCGAGAAGGTGCCTGAACCAGAGCCTGCTTCAGTTTTTGAACCATCGGTAAAAATTCTGAGCTCTTTAACGTCGAGCCCCTCAACCCGATGGTCTTCATGTAACTGTATATTGTATTTTTTGTCAAAAACAAATTGTTTAGGGATTCTGTCACTGCAAGCCATAGAGATGGGAAATTTTTTGTAAACTTCCCCTAGGATGGCGGTGTGTGAGGTCCTGTTTTTCCTCCAAAGTCCTAAGGTGTTGAGTCTCACCGCAGATGACGCGGCCTCCTGCTTAATATACAGCTGGAGTGGCGGAAGACACAGCATGGCCTCCATTGCTGCTGTTGGAGTAGTTCTCATACTACCTGTGATAGCCATGCAGGCCAGCCTTTGGAAGCTTTGGAATTTGCTTACCATTGTGGTTAGTTTGGTTCTGGTCCACCACACCACAGCTCCGTAGCAGACAAGAGGACGGATCACCGTTACGTACAGCCAAAGAATGATGTTGGGAGAAAGTCCCCACTTTTTTCCCCACCATTCTCCGACACTGCCAGAAAGCAATACTCGCCTTCTTTAGTTTGTTGTCGATGTGGCTACTCCAGTTGAGCTTGCTGTCCAAGGTTATGCCCAGGTACTTCACCTCAGTTGCTAGCTGGAGTTCCGTTCCAAAGAGCTTAGGTAGGGTATACCTACCAAGAGCCCTATTGTTAGTGAACATGACCATTACCGTTTTTGTTGGGTTAACCGCCAGGTCATATTCTAAACACCAGCGCTCCACGATGCGAAGAGCTGTTTGTTTAAGGTTGCATACTGTGCTCGCAAATTTACCTGTGATGAGGATTACCAAATCGTCGGCGTATCCTACGGTGTAGTATCCATTAGCGTTAAGCTTGGTAATCAGGTCGTTAATGACCAGATTCCACAGAAGCGGGGAGAGCACTCCTCCCTGCGGGCATCCCCGCACTACCTCCGCCGATAGGGACTCTCCAGCTAGACGCACGATACGTTTGTTAAGCATGTTTGTGACCCAGTTGTTTACAGCTGTTGATATCCTATGCCTTGTTAGAGATGCACTTATACTGCTATACTGCGTCTTGTCAAAGGCACCTTCTATATCAATAAAAGTTCCAAGACAGATGCATTTGTTTTGAATCGCCTCTTCAATTGTGGATACAACTGCATGGAGAGCCGATTCAGTAGACTTACCCAAACTATATGCATGCTGATTCTTGTGTAAGGGTATATGTTTTAACGCTCCATCTCTCAGGTGTCTCTCGCACAAACGTTCGAGAGTTTTAAGCAAGAACGAGGTGAGACTAATCGGCCTGAAAGATTTAGCGTTAGTGTAGTCGCTCCTTCCTGGCTTCGGTATGAAAATTACGTTTACTACTCTCCACCTTTTGGGAACGTATCCGAATCTAAGACATGCTTTCATGATTCGGACCATTATATTGATGACGGGTTCCCCACCCCACTGTAGAAGTGCTGGGAAGATTCCATCTGGTCCTGCTGATTTAAAAGGTTTAAAGCTATTAATGGTCCATCTCACCTTGTCAGCAGTGATAATATTATTAGTTATGTCTAAGTGGTCGACAGCTTCATGGTGAACCTCTTCCGGCCACACAATCTCTTGAATAGTTCTACTTCCGGGAAAGTGAGTTTCCAACAAGAGACTGTGTGTTTCTGTGGTGGAAGAGGTATATGTTCCATCGGGTTTTTTAAGCGACCCTAGCCTGGAGTTGCCTTGTTGAGCTAGTATTTGCCTTACCCGATTTGCTTGATCAACGATTTCAATGTCGCTGCAGAATTTCCTCCATGAGTTGCTGCTTTTGAACCGTAGTCGTTTCTTGTACTTGGATTTGGCATCTTTATAGTTGTCCCAATCCTCATCAGCACTGGTGTTCATCGCCCTGTTTAGCAGTCTTCTGATCTTAGCACGCATCCTATCTAGATCAGGATCCCACCAAGGCTGCCCCTTGATGTTGGTAGGCGCTGGTGTGCTAAGCGGGCAAGTTGAATGGTAGCAGTCTATTGAAGTATTTGTAAAATCTGTTACCTGTTGTTCGATTTGTTCGGGTCCCTCCGGATCCGGTAGAGTCTCAGCCCAAGCAAGTCTTTCACCTAGGATAGCTCTGTACCTGGTTCTGTCAGTCTTGCGTGGGTTTCTCTTAGGGACAGTTGGGGAGAACGCTGCGTTGATCTCGAAGCGTATCCATCGATGATCAGAGCATGACGCCTCGTTGGACACATGCCAGCCCCCAACGTCGTCGGATATGTCCGCCGTTGCCAGGGTAATATCAACGATAGTTCTGCTCCGCTTGGTAACAAAAGTTGGTTCAGAACCTATTTTAAGCACATTGAGGTTTGTAGTAAATAGGTATTCAACAAGTGTCTTACCTCTGCTGTTCATATCTGGCATGCCCCACAGTGGGTGATGCGCGTTCGAGTCGGCCCCAACGATGAGCTGGAGGCCCGACTTCTCGCAGTGGTCCACCAGCCGGCAAAGGTCATGTGGAGGCGGGTTGTCCTCCGCAGGCATGTAGGCGGAGGCCACCACGAGCTCGCGGCACCTAGCTGTGTCGGGCAGTTGCAGCCTTATGGCACACAGGTCCCTGGAACAGAACTCTGTTAATGGCTGTGCTGGGATGTTGTTAGTAGTTATGATGCACGTTCTAGGGTTATCGTGATCAGTTGTACCGAAAAGCTTACCTCTCAAATTGGCGAGCCCTCGAATGCTACCGCGGTTGATCCACGGCTCCTGGATCAGAGCCACGGCAGTGCTGTTTGCCCCCAACCAGCGTCTTAACTGGGCCGTTGCAGTTTGGCTGTGTTGGAGGTTGGCTTGGAGGATTTTACAATCGCGGGAGAGGGACGCCATTTTTGGTCAACCCCTCCTCCACCTCCAAGACGAGTTCCTCCTCCAGCCGCATGGACAGCTCCTCGCCCTCAGAGGGCACCACTGCTGGTTCTGGCTCATCGCCTTCACCAAGCAGCATGGCCTCCCAGTGCGCGTGCTCGTCCTGCGGTTGAGCAGCAGAACTTTCCCCGACTGCATCGGGGCCTGTTTGCTGCCGCTCTGGAGTGGAACTCTGGGGCTTGGCTGTTCTTGATGAAACCCCAGTGATGACCAGCTTAGAGCTGGTCTGCGCTACCACCGGTGGTTCCTTCACAAATTTCCCACCGGGTCCCTGAAATTTGAGGTAGACCGAACCACTACCAAAAAGGAGCTGTCTGCCCCTTCCCAGCAGGGTCGGCACCACATCTTCAGGGACGTCTGTGATGAGAAACAGGTTGTCCTGCTGCTCATCTACTTTCTGGAGGAGCCATCGGTCAACCTGTGCCCACTTGTTCATAAAGTGGAGGACTACGCCGACGTCGGACGCAGACTTCCACTTGCCTCGTTCGTTGGGTATGAGCACCCCACATCGAACCCTGCGGACCATCTCCGATTGGCGTTTCACCACCAACTGTACGTTGGATGGTGTAGACACACCGGAGACACACTCCCGCAGCCAGTTCAGGGAGTACTCGTCCTCCACGAACAGTTTAAGGTGGCCGTCCTCGTAACGAGGCTTGCCACCGAATTTGGGGTTTTCCTTGCTCGGATCCGCCAACGCTGCCCTCAAGATTTTGTCATCAATCTCGTTGAGGATGAGCGTTGACAGATCCTGTGAAATATGACCAGTAGCGACGTCAGTTACGGCGATGTACTGGTCAGATTTCACCTTCTGAGCATAGGTGACCCCAGCTCTGCGCGCTTCCGTGCACTGCTTTTTAGGCTCCACTCGAGGAGAAATACTATCCTCTAGTCGAGCCCTCTTAGCAGCCGCGCGCTCGTTTTTGCCGGATCTCTTGGCAGATTTCAACTTCTTGTTAGAAGTTGGACCACCAGAGAACGCTACGGTAGGTTTAGCCCCGTTTGAGTCTAGGGTTGCCCCTTTGACACCACGGGAGCCGGTCACCTTACCCGCAGCTCCAGCTGTATTATCAGCGGGACCGCCATCGGTCGTCACCGTGGCAGATGGAACCCCATCTACGCCGGCAGCGGCCGATGTGGCAGCCAAACGCTGTTTTTTCTTCCACCGACGATTCGCCTTACGCCCTGGTCCGGTTTGCACCGTATCTGGACGTTTAGTCGATGGGCCCTTCCCTTGCAAAGATTGCTTGGGTGGTTTACCCTTTCGACCAACCGTCGTCCAGGCGCTGGCGAAATGCTCGGCGATGTTTGTCGAATGGCTCCGCGCACCGGGTTGCCCCGTGGCCCTGCCTCTCGACTCACTTTCGGGCTTTTTGCAGCTAACCTCCACAGTGGAATCACTACCGGTTTGCACCGGTAGGTCACTGATGGTGGCAGTGCGCCCAGTTGAGGCTTGAGGATCTGCCGAGGCAGATTCTCGCACCTGTTAGGAGACGCTTGCGGTTGTCACCGCTGGAAGCGTTCCAGATGGGTTTTTTGACCTGACACGATCCATGGCCAAATGTATAGAGATTCGTCTACTCGATTTCCCACCCTCCACGGAGCCCGCACAATTGGGAGCGCCTACTCGCTTGGAACAGCTTTCAGTCGCTAGGAGTACCGAGTAGATATAGGAGCATAGGGCTGGTACTTGGCGCGACATCGGGAGCTCGCTTCTGTGGACGATGAGAACCAAGGTGTCAGCGACATGGTCCCACCGCCGTAGTCACCGAAGCTTACCCCGTCAGCATGACCCATCCCTCCGCTATGACTGACGCCTTAGCGGACCCTACACCCCTAGCCGTGGCCCTCTGACGGGACACTTGGCCGTTACCCCAACCCGCGGCTACGGGCGAGGCTACCATTTTGCCTGAAATCCAGGCCAAAGAGGGCGTGTTGCCTTACGAAGCTAAATCCACAGCAACGCTCGGCTCAACTCCCCAGGACCCCTTCATCCTGGCCTACGGTGGTCAACTGCGCAGACCACAAGACGCAGGTGAGTGTAGATAGTCTGCCGGGTACACCCACTTTAACCGACAGAACCGGAGCTACTTTTAGCCATCGGCTAGTAAGAGGTCCGGGGACCAGTCACTAGCCGCTGTTACCAGGGTGCACCAGGAGGAAGCAGAAGTTATGCAGGCGGACGTATCCTTCTGCATCACTTCAGCACCCCCACACTAGGAGGTAGTCCCTCAGAACACCCTATGATATTACCTATCATCATCAACTTTCCTCAAGAAACATAATGTTGAGCTCATGTGTTGCTTGGGGAAAGTTGACGATGGTGAATTGTTAAAGTTGAAACAAAAATTTCGTCCTGTAGTGCTTTTACCCGATCATAAGCAAGTTTATTTCGTTTGCGACCCTATGTGATCTGGTTAAAGTTCTTCATTATGGTGGGTACAAAATATGGTCTAATATGGAGGTTTTCTGAAAAAATAAAAAAAGTTCTAAAAGCTATGACAGATGGCATTGATTCGCCATGGCTTTTGTTTACGGGTCTGTGATAAATTGATAACAAAAGAGTAGACCCACTCTTACTATGGCTATGGTCAATTCAGACTTTAATAATTCAACTGCTGGAACCCATCTTGGACTTCAGACAAAGCACGGATGTGGCGACATCTAGGCTAGTATATTTCAGTTACTTTCATAGTTTCATGTCCTATGGTATCTCGTTGTGGGGGAAAGCAGCGGATATTCAAACTATTTATAGTTTACAGAAAAGAGCTATTCGAGCAATTTATAGTTTAAAACAAACAGACTCCTTAAGAGAGCTTTTTAAAGAAATTGACATACTAACTGTAGCTAATAAATTTATTTTCAAAAATGTTATGTACGCAAGAACCTTACAACATTTTCCAAACTTAGCGATAGCTGTAATGATAACCTAAAAATTACCATAGACTAATGTGCGCCCCCGGCTTAGACTCGCAAAGGTTAGCAATTCTTTCAAGGGTCAGAACATTCTCTACTACAATAAGATACCTCTGGAGATTTTGAAATTGCCATTTGAGCAATTTAAAAAGCATGTTAAAGCGACTTTGTCTAAAAAGGGATATTACAATGTTCAAGATTGAAGTTGGGGCATACAGATGATGGAACTGTATGAACATTAATTATAATCTAAATATAAAAAGATCTAAAAATCAATCTGTGAGAGTTTCTACGCCCTACTTTCCCACAGTGGTCCAATGTAGAGAAGAGGCAAAAAATGACGTTTGTTAAGTATATGTAAATATACTACTCAAAAGAAAATAGGGGCCACTAAGTATTTTGATTGCTACGTGAAAAATATAGTAAACAGTAATGTATATTTATTAAAATAACATGTAACAAGGCTTTTGTTTTAACTTATGCTAATAACCATTTGATTGTGTAGTCAATTGTTTCACTTATTTCAATTAACATGAAATTAGTCCATTGTCAACAGCAAAAACTAAACAGAAACTCTTTGCAAAACAAAACAAAAACTGACACAAGCTGTTTTTTTTAATGGTTTAGTAACGGGTGTGTCCTCCTCTCCTGTTTTCACACTCCTGGAGCCTTGAATGCATACTCTCGATTAAGTTTCTGATGTTTTCATCAGGTATCTCTTCCCACGCACGTTTCAGAGCATCCATAAGCTGTTGCTGGTTGTGAACCTCTTGCTCATGCTCCCTAACCCTTCGTTTTAATTGGTCCCACATATGCTCTATTGGATTTAAATCCGGACTATACGCTGGCCATGGTAGGACACGAATATGGGAGTCATCCAGTACAGTCTGAGTGGCCCGAGCTGTGTGTGGGCGGGCATTGTCATGCATTAACCAGAACCCTGGCCCCACTCTCTGTGAGAATGGAATCACATGAGGCCTGATGACTTCATCGATGTACCGTTGTGCAGTTACTGTGCTTTGATTTAAGAAAACCAGCTCAGTTTTGCCTTGTAAGCTAATCCCAGCCCAAACCATCACACTAGGACCTCCAAAGCGGTCAATTTCCTTGATGCAGACATCGGAAAATCTCTCACCCTGTCGTCTCCATACTCTAATCCGCCGATCATCACTACAAAGAATCACTTTACACTCATCTGTGAAGAGCACCATACCCCATTGATTCATGCTCCAATCTGAATGTTCGCGGCAAAAACTTAAACGATTTCCACGTTGAACCCTAGATAAAGGAATTCGTACTACTCGGCGTCTGGACCTTTGCTGGTCTTCATGCAGTCGATTACGTATCGTTTGGTCACTAACACGAGTCCCCGTTGTCAACCGTAGGCGATTTTGTAACTTACGTGCCGTCACAGAGCGCTCTCGACGGGCACTCAATCGGATGTAGCGATCCCCTTGTGCCGTAGTCGCTCGCACCCTGCCCGATCCAGGCCTTCTTGCAACACTGCCAGTCTCTTGAAACCGATCCCACACATTGTGGATGGCTCGGCGAGAGAAACCCAACGAAAAAGCTACAGACCGCTGTGAATGACCTTCAGCAATCAATGTAACGGCTCTGGTGGCAGTAATGGTATCCATATGCCTTCGTTGACGTGGCATTATTAACAAAAGATGTTAAAAGAAGCAAAAGTTGGACAGAAATAGTTTTTTAACAGAATAAAATTGTGATTCCATCTGAAAGGAATTTGACCTGAAACACGTTTTTTTTATTTGCTTCAATTTCTGGCCAGCTGTAAGACTTAAACACCAGCATTAAAGAGGTTGGATACTGAAGGAGGCCGGACATCATTAATTAGTCACTTATTAATTAGTTTACATCTAAAAATTTACTCAAAAACAGAAATATGTAAGTGGCCCTTATTTTCTTTTGAGTAGTATATTTACAGTAATCAATAAATTTTAATCTGACTTTGACATTTATCACAAGGGAAAAAGGTGAGTAGCACTTTTTTACAGAATATAACGACGCAAGGATAATGTTTTTTTCCATTATTTCCGTTGATTTCTCCTGGGATTTCGGTTTGAAAACCAAATTCTAAAATAGCCCAAAGGTCCTAAAGAATACCGGGATCATCGTAACCACAGAGTATAAGGTCGTAATAATGACAAAACAGAGGATAACGCGCAGAGACAGCTTTCGATAAAAACCATAACAAACAAAAAATGTTTTCTTTAATGTTGACAAGTGTTAGTTCTTATTCTTCGGTTTCGTCATAGACCACTTATGCCTGACTCGATCACCCTGATCTGGCAACTGGTATGAAAAAAAATACATTTCTCGCCAACGTTTCTCTAATGACAAATTAGTATTTTTTTTTAATGAGATGCCAGAAAATTGGCTAATAACCGCACGTTTCCCGTTATGAGGCATCGCGATTTTAAACCTCATGCCATGGTAATAAAATTCAAAGCCCATAACGGGAAACGGCATTCCTAGAAAATTTATGGTAAAGGAAAGTTAAAATGTCCTCTCGTATGCTGCCAAAAAGTGCGGTGCAAGTAGGCCTTATTATAGTAATTGCTTTCTCTGAATCATAATCCTCATCCGAGAGGTGCCAGACCATTCAAATTACAAGTATAAATTCAAAAACTTTTTCAATAGTCTCCTTTAACAATATCCCACTCAATGATTTAATTTTATTAAAGTCTTCATAATGGTAGAAAACGTATATTTGTGAAAATTATTCAAAATTCAAAATTCAAAAAGAGTTTATTTCCATAAGAAACACATAGGTAACATTTGGAGAATGTCAAATCTTAAAATAACACATGTATAAGGTACAGGGAAATATAGAACTCAATTTGAATTCCGTCACCTCAATGTTTTAGATGCTGGAGGCAAAGAGGCGACTAGAAACCTCCAGCTTTATACGTTATTTTTTACAGAATTGGAGCAAACACCTTCCCAAGCTTTCTTGTCTTATACATAATCTGATATTTTGTAGTAAGCTTTTTTATATAAGTGATTTTTAACAACATTTTTAAATTTATTTACAGACAATTCTTGTAACTCAGTCGGTATTTTGTTGTAAAAGCGAATACATTGCCCTTTAAAAGATACATTAACCTTATGGAGCCTAGTAGTAGGTATAGCTAGTTTATTCCTATTTCTAGTGTTGACATTGTGCCTGTCGCTATTCTTAGCAAATTTATCAATATTTTTGTGGACGTTCATTAGGTTTTCATAAATATACTGACACGGCACTGTCATAATGTTAATTTCCTTAAATTTACAACGCAGTGACTCTCTGGGACCCACATTGTAGATTATACTATATAGATATATATAGATTATATATTGAGAACAAAATAAATATACCGTTCAACAAAATATCCCGAAGGTGACGTAAAGATACAATAATGTTGTGCACCATTTTTCATCTGCACGTAACGAGCTGTCGGCACCAAATCGGACCTTTATCATTGTCAATAAACCATTCTAAAAAAAGATATAGCAAAAAACCTACATCTACCCTCAAGTAAAAAGAATTCCTGGCATAAATACAATGGGCTCAGGTTCATTCAGATAGTGATTGCCCGCTACAGAAACACACACACACATATCATTATATACTGCAATTTTTTATTTGAGGCCAGAAATGTAAACAAACAACTGTCATTTTCTAGTACAAAAAGTGTAATAAGAATGTCAAAGTCAACGGTTTTGTTCTAGAAAATAAAAGTTGTTTGTTTACATTTCTGGCCTTAAATAAAAAATCGCAGTTTAGTTTTACTTGACTTACCCCTAAACATATGTACTACTTTTGTTTAAATTGTTATTTAACTTTTGTGTTGATGTGCTTGTTAAATAAATGAATAAACAATACAATATGAAAAATCCTGGCGATTTCCGTGGGCTTCATTCGGATTCGCTTCACTTAGAAAATGGTTACAGTGCAATATTTTATTTTTGAGAGTTCACGACATGGTGTTGATTGTACAACTTTGTTATTATTTAATAGTTTATTGTTTAATTTATGACGGAAATTAAGAACCTGATAAATTAAATAAATTTATGCCCTAACATTTTGTCCTAATTACAGAAAGTTTGGCTAATGGGCGGTATCATATATAATTAATTATAGTTCGGATTTGTAATCTGATTTTAAACACTCACTGGCAATTAGGCGAACATTCATAACTGAAATATGATCTATGCTGATGATAACACCACTATCATCAGTATACCATGTTTCAGCCACCCTAAGAGTATATTTAAATATTCCCCCGGGCGTAATTAACGTTGTAACAGAGTTTCATTTATAGCTATACTAATCAAAGGTACTAAACATAAACATAAACATTTACATACAGGCACATACATTGCTTCTAGCCCCACACTAGGATACCCTGTGTCGTGGGAACCAGAAACAGCGACATCACACACATTTCTTTACCCCCAGCCGGGGATCGAACCCGGGACCTCTCGCGTGGTAGGCAGAGCCACAACCGCTACGGCACAGAGGTCGTCATTATGTTTTTTAAAGACATTAAGAAATTGCAGTAATGAAAACCTAACGGGACCCTTTTATGAAAAGTTGCCAAGTATTTTTTACAAAATTCCGTATATCAATCAGCCTTTGACCCACTCCTATAAGCTACATCCAAATAAAGAAGGTCTTTCACTAAAAATCCCTTGAAAGCACATTCCTTACAAAGCTTTGTATCTTCTTATCCCGTTAATGCAAATCAAGGAAGTTGATTGTCCCGACGCCGCTATAGAATAGAAGCGGGCTTAATAAAGCTCGCGGCGAAAAATTCAATTAGATATTTTCACTTTCGCTCAGCTCATACCGGCCTGATTATGCAGCCGACTTGATGCAGTGGTCGCAACAGGGGGGGTTTGGGTAAAAAATGCTCTTGAGAACTATATTAAAACTAATATAGTTCTTAAGAGCATTACTTACTACTTACTAATTTACTATTACTTATTTACAAACTGATGCGTTGGTTTGTGGGCTGACGGTTTTAGCGATCTTTCGGTGGCATATACATAGTCAGGTCATAAGTTCTGTCACATGTGCAATATGAAATAATTTAGACATGTTTATTATTTATGTAATATGTAATATAGTAAAATGAACTTAATAAAACATAGATTCTTATGGTGATAAAGTTTATTCAAAATGACCCCCGCGATTTTGAATACAGGCCTTTATTCTGCGCGGCCAGTCGTCTATCGCAGCACGAACGAGGTCCATGTCAATATCGGCGGCTGCCTTAATCAAGGATGCCTTGAGTGACTCCAAATCAGGATGAGGCTTTGAGCAGGCCTTTTCCTCCAAGTGTTGCCATATCTTGTAATCTAACGGACTCAAATCTGGACTGGAGGAGGGCCAGTCTTCGTGCCGGATGAAGTCGATTTCACGCGCCGCCAGCCAGTCTTGTGTGCTTTTCGCTCTATGAGCTGGCGCAGAATCTTGTTGGAATACCCAGTGCCTGTTATTAAACATGGTATGAGAAACAGGTTCCACAAGGTTCTTGAGGACTGTATTTTGATACACAACTGCATTCGTTTTTACGCCTTTCTCACAAAAATGTACCTCAGTTAAACCCCAATAAGAGACTCCCAACCAAACCATGAGCGAGGATGGAAAATGACCTCGTTGGACTCGCGGAATACGGTTGCATTCTTTTTTCGGATGAAAATTTTTTCATCCGAAAAAAGAATTTCCCGATGCTTTTTTCCCGCGTACCGCTTCAACAAAGCGCGGCATCTCTTCAGTCTCAGGTCCATTAAACGAGCGTCCAAACGATGTCCTGTTTTTCTTCGATATGCCCTAAGCCCTAAGTCTTCATTTAACACCCTTTTCACCGTGGTCCTGCTTAACCCCATCTGAAGGGCCAACAGTTTCTGCTTACGTATGGGATTTCTTTGAATTCGCGCCCTCACAGCTTTTATCACTGCTGGAGTCCTAACAGAGCGAGGGCGACCACTTCTTGACCTGTCATCTACACTAGAGTCTTCATTGTATCGTTTTATGGTACGATAAACGAATCTTTAGGTTATATTCAAATTTTTCAGTAAGTCGAAAATCTGAATTGGCGCGTAACCGCAACGATGCAACGCAATAACTGCGACACGGTCTTCTTTAAGTGTCCACTCCATATTTAAAAATGAGGAAAATTCTAAAAAGTACACATTTTTATTTTCATAAAAAATTCGAAATTCGAATTCAATAAACTTTTTTGTGGCCAGCGTTCTAAATTCAAAAGTTTTATTGTGTGACAGAACTTATGACCTGACTGTGTATATACACTGACGAGCAATGAAAAAGTTCCAGTGACATAGCACCAATAAACGGGAAAGGCTAGCTTAATGACGCCGTCTGCAATATTGAAGTACATTTTACAGCGAATCAGAATTTTACCAATATAAAATTAAACATGTTAATTTATGAAGCTAGGTTCTATGTCTTAGGAGATATTAAGGTGTTTGTCGGCATTTTGTGGGTGGAACTTTTCATTGCACGTCAGTGTATATATCAAATCAATTACATTTATATATTGTATCAATCACATACATAGTTAGATCAGTCTTTATTTAAGTAAGTATTTATTTATTTAGGTGGCTTGTCTCATTTATTTTAAATTGTTTTAATATGTGTACGATACCTGTTTCAATTCAGTGGATTCACAAATTACCCAACCTCTCACTCACACACACACACATCCAACACAAAGAGAGGTCACATCTCCACATCTTCATTACAGTTAAGTTTAAATTTAAAATTTTGTAATTAAGTACTTTTGGTTCCATATTCATCTCGATAATAATTTTTCCTTCGGATAGTCGCATCTCTATCTAAATTTAGCATCCAACTTCAACCGGAAGTTGCGCTGGGGCCTGAAATACAGGTTAAACAAGGTGACATTTAATTAGCTGGCCATATTTTGGGGAATGATAGCACTGGTAATTATGATCAACTTTCCCAAAGAAACATATGGTCGCAAATGAAAAATATTTTTCGTCCCTCAGTACATTGACCCGATCAGCTGATTACACGTTACTATCGGAGACTCAAATTTTTTTTTCGTTTGCGACCATATGTTTCATGGGGAAAGTTGTTCATGTTTATGGGTACTATTATTCTGCAAAATATGGTCAGCTTATTAAATGTCACCTTGCATAAACCTGGTTCAGGCTTCAGATGTTCCCAATTTATTATTGTGACATTATGATAAGGAGGAATAAGGATAATGAGAACTCTTGTAACTTATGGATGATGAAATAAATTATAATTATTATTGTTATTATTAATAGCACTTCCACATGACAGCCTTTGATATTTTAAGGAATCAAATTAACAATCATTGTGTAATTAAGACCAACCTTGGTAAACTTAAGTATTTATGTGACCCAAACACGAACGTAAGCAAATGTACATTTTGGTTAAAAATATATTTAGGAATATAGGTAAAAAAAGACCATCCCCCCCTTATCTCCAAAACTACTGATCCTAAAATTTTGAAAAAATATCTATAATAATAATAATATAATATAATATATATAATCATAAATATATATGTCTTTACTTAAATATTACAGGAAAAATATAGAGAAATGTATGGTTTAAATAGTGAGGGGAGAATTTATTTCTATACCACATACAAACTTATAAATGCACCTGGTTACATACAAGTATGAAGGTTGCCGCACCAATAAATTTCTAAATAAAATTTTGCTATCTTACACACAGGAAAATTAAAGATATCCAATGTCCATGCAAGTCACTTAAATACGTTTGGGCCGTGGTACGGAACCCTTAATGCGCGAGTCCGACTCGACTAACTTGAGCGTTTATCAATTTTCCTTATGTGTTGTATGTTTTTTCTACATAATATGTATTCATATTTTAGGGGGTTATTTATGGCTTTTAAACGATTACCAAAAACGCACCTATTTTACCACCAATAAATTCGAAATGACTGCCAGAATTGATAAACTTCCACCAAATTGTGTTTGGATAAATGATCACCAAACTTCGTTTTATGTTTTGTGTACTTAAGTTCATGTTTTAAGTATTTTTTGTTGTTCTTACATGTTCAACCTAACAAGAAGGATAAAGGGGGCTTCGCTTCGCTCACCCCCTTTACCCTTCACCCAGGGTACCGCAGTATTTTGCCCTGATATTTTTTGCAACTTTTGGTGTTCGTTTATCCATTTTGGGTAGGAAAAAAATATTTTGGTGATCATTATATTTGTTGCCGTTATTTATTATGTTGTTAGGTTAATCATTCTGAATAATTTTCACTATGAAACCAGGTGTATCAGAGCCACTTTATTGTTTACTTCTTCATATATTTTGGCGCGGGCGGGCGGGCGGTCCGCTGTTTTGCATGGAGAAGTAAAAAATAAAGTTGCTCTAACAACCTCCTTAACTACTCAACAACCGAGGGTTGTTTGGACGGATCGCGATTTTGAACCCTATAACGGAAAAGTGGCGTTAGCTAATGCTGGTGCTAAATGAGGGGTTAATTATGACTACACCTATCTGGTACACCCTGTATATT
This sequence comes from Argyresthia goedartella, assembly GCA_949825045.1. Classification (NCBI taxonomy): domain Eukaryota; kingdom Metazoa; phylum Arthropoda; class Insecta; order Lepidoptera; family Argyresthiidae; genus Argyresthia; species Argyresthia goedartella. The sequence goes on along the minus strand of OX463812.1, from coordinate 22,452,270 downwards.
GTGTCTGCTGCTAAAACTGTTTTTTAAGTCTTTTTATCTGCACACGTAACAAAAAGCCCTCTTTACTGCGTTTAAAAACAGCACGTTACGACCAGCATAATGTTATACTACTTGGTAAAAACTAATTTTTTATCTTAATATTGATACATAATGTATGAATTTACGACAAATTTATGACATTCAAATTTCGAAAGCCGACGCCCGCCTGCTTGCCGCCCCTAGTTTGTGTGTGAAGTTGGTACTACTGAACAAGCTAAACAAGTGCAGAGCAATTATCAATGCCACCATGACGGTCGAACATGTGGTTTCTGAACACATCAAAGAGAGCTTATGATATGTGTGTAGATAAACTAGTGTTGTAACTGAAAACTCTCGAGTGATAATGCCCTCGATTATGTATCAGTCACATAATAGTAGTTTATGTGACTGCTACATAATGGAGGGCATTAATACTCGAGAGCGGGTTTATGAAACGAGCTGAAGGCGAGTTTCATTATAATATCACACGAGAGTTTTAATGCCTAATTATGTACAGTTACATACACTAGTTTATCTACACACATATCATAAGCTCTCTTTGATGTGTTCAGGAACCGCATGTTTGACCGGCATTGTGGTTATGCAGTTGTTTAGCTTGTTCTGTAGCACCAACTTCGGGCGTCGGCGTTAGAAATTTGAATGACTTTAGACAAGTTTAAAATAATAATAAAACAGAAATTGTATAAAAAAGGTTACTACAGGATATCTGATTACTTAGAGGACAGATGTCCATGGGAATAGATTGTTTGAGTAACAGGCTGTTTCGATATATAATTAGCATTCATTTTGTAATTTGACAATATTTTATTTAAAAAAGGAAACGCAAAAGATGCGACGACTGTGGAGTTTCTTCGGTGAGCTCTTCTCCACAGATTCCGCCATTGGGTTAGTGAACTCACCCAAAAAAATGTAATGACGGATCTAAGTGATATAACAACATCCTATGGAAATAAATGATTTTTGATTTTGATTTTAATGTCAGTACCAACTTCACAGACAAACTAGGGGCGGCATGCAGGCGGGCGTCGGCGTTCGCAATTTGAATGTCATAATGTGTAGAAAAATTACACATTATGGTCAAAATGTGTAATTTTTCAGATAAAAAATGAGTTTTTACCAAGTTGTTTAACATTATGCTGATCGTAACGTGCGGTTTTTGTACACTGTAAAGAGGGTTTATGATACGTGTGTAGATAAACTACTATTAAACACCACGATACTTTTTTATTGGTCTTAAGATGAAACAGTCATTCAATGTGCGACCCGGATTTATATTGGAGATCAAATGACTGCACTTCTTGCTGATCTCCATTCAAATTCCGTCTTTCTCACGTCCTTTCAGCTTTCGACGGTGAAATGCGAAGGATCCTAGTTGAAGGAATCTTTCGTCTTTGTTCGCATCCGATGCAAATCAAATGCGATCCCCGTTGCAGTGCGCGGGCACAGAATACTGACAGATGGATCGCTCTATAAAAACGTTAGGTTTTTTTCTCGGAGCGGCCGACTCTTTCGCTTCCACCTTTTTTAACCGATTTCATAAAAGGAAGAGGTTTACAATTCGTCTGGAATAGGGATGTATGTATTTTTTTATATTTTTATAAATGTTTATCGATTTATCCAACATGGATGGACCGATTTGGTAAAGGGAAATGTTAAACTGCACATCAAAAATACTGATTTTCACAGCAAATATCAGGGCAAACTGCTGCGGTAGCTTAGGTGAAGGGTATAGGGGGTGAGCGAAGCGAAGCCCCCTTTATCCTTCGTGTGTACACATAAAATATTTAAAACATAAAAAGTGTTTTTGCTGATCCTTTTTTGCTGTGCAAATCAGTATTTTTGATGTGCGATTAAATACTAGCCTTTGACAAAGAGATTTTTTGTTTGAAAGGGTTCCTTCCGAATGGTCCCATTGTCACCAGGTCAGGATCTGATCGAGAAATCAAGGGAACTCTTTAAATATTACTATAGTGATTTTTGTATTTTTCATAGTAACTCGTGCATGTACTCTTGGGAAGCATCATTTTGTGAAGTGGGCGTGATGAAGACTACAGATGACCACCGGAACTGCTCCACACCTCATACAGCACAGGTTGCGATATGATAACTTTATTGAGGTTGGTCAGTGTATGCTCGTCATATTGCATAATATTAAAATGGCTTATGTTTAAACGATCACCTATTTTACTACCAATAAATTCGAAATGGCCGCCAGAATTAGTAAAGGACCACCAAATTGTGTTTGGATAAATTATCACCAAACTTCTTTTTATGTTATGTGTATTTAAGTTTATGTTTTAAGTATTTTTTGTTGTTGTTACATGTTCAACCTAACACGGAGGATAAAGGGGGCTTCGCTTCGCTCACCCCCTTTAGCCTAAGCTATACTGCAGTTTTTTGCTCTGATATTTTCTGCAAGTTTTGGTGCTAAATTTTCCCATTTTGGTGAGAAAAATATATTTTGTTGATCATTTAAATTGCTCTCATAGAGAAATATAGGGAACTCTTAAATTAATGAAAATTCATATGGGTACCTTTTTTGGGTTTAATCGAAGTTATATTTTCACCGAGCGAGCTAAGCGTCTCCGTTTCAGGATTTGGCAAAAATAATTTCGGTTGTCCAGATGTTCTCCTCTATAGGCCGCATTTCTCAACCGATTCTCGTGATTTTTTGAGAGCATGTTCGATAATTATAGATATTTTTTCGATTCAGTTTTTTTTTATACACAGCCCAAACGGCTTAACAGATTTTAACTAATGAGGTGTTGTATTCGTAGAGATCGAGAGTTTGACATTCATCATATTCAGCCCACATCGGCCCACTGCTGGGCATAGGCCATAGTTTGAATTAGCTATATAATATTAGTAAAAAGTTAATAGGTTGGATTTTAGTTCGCTAAACAGTTCACAAAGTTATTGTTGCGGCTACTTTCAAACTCCATGTTCTTAACTCAGGTGCATTTAAAAGTTTGTATGTGGTATTGAAAGAAAATGCTGTTGGATTATTAAAAACTTCAAAGGGTCGGGGGAGTGATGCTAGGGGATAAAAAAATAACTGTGATGCTATTTCTAAAGTTTTGCTTTTTGTTTCAATTATGACATATATCGCTAGTTAACGGTGGCGGCGGCTGTACTTGACACATTTATATGGAAATGAAACAGGCAGCCGCACACTCTCAACCGTAACACAAACAAAGCCTTTCAAGGACACTACCTCGATTTTATATAGGGAATCCGTAAAATTCTGATGGAGTAAAAAAAACAAAATAAAGAAAATAAACTGACTACTGGAAATACGACAGTTCTCTTATCCGGTTGTATGGGATAAATTCGTTTCTATGATGTTTTCTGACAGCAGTTAACAAAGTAGCTCGCCAAATGGCGCCGTTGAATTCCCGCCAGTCTTCAACAGAGTATGTGGCATTTAAAATTTGTACTATGGTCCGAATTGTGTAAATTAACAAAGTTCGCGCTTCGCAGGATGCATAAAATAATTACCTCATGCCCTCTAGCGAGCTTTTTGGAAAATTCATTTTGTTTTTAATGAACTAACAGAAAAATCCTCATTAACTAAAACCACTATGGCTTAAATAACCATAATTCAGGGATGTGAGGATGACCCGTGATTGTTGTTAATGAACTGAATCTGTCATTAAAACATTCAAAGTGGTTATGTTGATCTATTCTGTGGCAGAGGGTCTAATAAAGTGATTGCGAGAATGTCATTCCGATTTCTCTATTGTGATCGGGACTAAAAATGTAGGTGTTTGAGGATTGATGACTGATGGTTGAAATTTAATTAAATTTCTTGCACGTAATAAATAAAAATATATGGTGAGGTCCGTTGGGCGGAGCATGCCAGATCCTAGTTGTGCCAGTTTTAGGTCATAGGTCGAAATCGGAAGATTATTTTAAAAATGTATTCTGAGTAGGTCAGAAAGTTGAATAGTATAGTTCACCGTAACTTAAATATATAGGTACAGAGCAATTTTCCACTCATCCGACTAATTACAACAGCTCTAACAACTATCATTCCCAGACAATTCAAACAGGACCATCAATTTCCAGGGTCCGCGCCAACATTTCGTGTCGACAAAGCGATAATTAATCAAATTGCATGAAGCTCTTGCACATGCACCCCCGTCTTCCCCTGGCGACCCTCCCCCCTTACACAGTCGCGACGGCTTTCGCCGGGAGATGCCTTTTCCCCGACGCTTTTTGGGGCGCCACAACCATGCGGGACGAGAGGAAATTAGTTTGGTAGTCTTTCAATACCTAATAGTAGTTTATGTGACTGCTACATAATGGAGGGCATTAATACTCGAGAGTTTTAATGCCTAATTATGTACAGTTACCTACACTAGTTTATCTACACATATATCATAAGCTGTCTTCGATGTGTTCAGGAACCGCATGTTCGACCGGCATTGTGGCATTGGTCATTGCTCTGCAGTTGTTTAGCTTGTTCAGTAGTACCAAAATCACAGACAAACTAGGGGCGGCACGCAGGCGGGCGTCGGCGTTCGAAATTTGAATGTCATAATTTGTCAAATTTTAGTACATTATGGTGATAATGATTAAAATTCAGATAAGAATTTAGTTTATCATTATGCTGGTCGTAACGTGTGGTTTTTGGACGCAGTAAAGAGGGTGTATGATATGTGTGTAGATAAATGAATGTAAACAGATAAATACAGGGTATTAATTTGAAAAGTGACGCCTGACTCGGACGATAGTTTACGTATCGCTTATAAATAAAAATTAGTCATATTTTTCCCTCGCATAGTTTTGAGTCTCAATTAGCCAAGTTCAATTTGTCCTGAAATTACCGCAACGTGTGGATACGCCCGCCCGGCCGGCCGGTGCACGTAGCGCGCCCCGAGAGTCCGATATTGTGATAGCAGTAGCAAGTTATAGAAGTAAGGTAAAAAAAATATATTTTTTACCTATTTTTCGATAAAAATTAAATTACGTATATTTTTTTGCTTCAGTATTGTTTAAATAACCACCCCTGAGTCGGAAGTAACTTTACAAATAACATCCTGTATACAGATGATAAAGTATGTATTTGCGACCATAATGTTCTTTAATAAGACTAGTATTTAATCGCACATCAAAAATACTGATTTTTCACAGCAAAAAAGGATCAGCAAAACACTTTTTATGTTTTGAGTATTTTTGTTGTTCTTTCATGTTCAACCTAATACGAAGAATTCACCTAAGCTGCCGCAGTATTTTGCCCTGATATTTACTGTGAAAATTTATTTGCTGTGCGAATCAGTATTATTGAAGTGCAGTTTAATATTTCCCCTTTAATAATAATAATAAAGCTATTTTACCTGACTGCACAAGAAGGAAGGTGATGTTTTTCGAGCGTGTATGTATGCATGTATATTTGTTTATATGTATGTTTGTATGAAGGTATATGACCATTTGGTTAGCATGCGCTATATCCTAAAATGCTTGTTTGACGCATATTAAGAAATGAGGTGTCGTTCAATCCGTCTCGGTCGTGGGAGTGTCATTTTAGTAAAAAAATAAAAAAATTGATCAACAGAGACGGTTTATTAATGCAGGGCTGAAAACACATTTACAAAATACTTAATCCTCTGACGAATAATTTTCTTTAACTGCTTTTGATAATTTCTTGGGAGATACAGGTAACACCACTTGTTTTAACCCGACTGCACAAGAACGAGGGCAATGTTTTAAGGGCTTTTGTATGTATGTTTAGATGTTTATATGTATATGTCGCAGTTAGTTGGTTAAATCAGACACTTAACTAACTCTCTAGACTGTGAATTAAATACCGACGTTTAACCAAGTCACAAAAATTCCGTCAGACAAGTGAGTGAACGAAACGTTTAACGAGTTGTCTAAAAGTTCTTAGGCAACAAGACATATAACATAAATATTTTCTTTATGTGTACTTAAGTTTAAGTTTTAAGTATTTTTTGTTGTTCTTACATGTTCAACCTATCACGAAACTAAAAGGGTTCTTTGTTTCTCTACAGAACCCTAAAATCCTGCGTGTTTTAAAATATAAGTAGTAACAAAGTGTGTTTAGGTTCCTATACATTGCTATCTTAGGTAGTTTAAAAATAAATGTTGAAATGCACTTCATGTCTTGTGTTAACTCTATCCTATCAGCATCATAACTGGTATTACATGTACAATGACATCGATAAAGCCACTGACTTCTTGTATGATAAGATATTTTCGTGTGTAGATGATTGCGTTCCAAGAAAACAGCGTAAAGACGTGAGTACTCGGTATGCATAGCCAAAGTGGTTCACGCCTGACATTACACGCAACATTAAGAACAAACACTTCAATCTGAAACGATACAGAGCTCCTCAGCTCTGTATCTTTTCAGATGGAAGTGTTTGTTGTTTCAATTCCTTATTAAACTCCTTGCCCTCGCAAGGAGTTTAATAAGGAATTGTTTCGTTACTTTAGAAGCCGCGTCAAGTACCTAATAGACATACATTACTGCGAATACATAAAACTAGCTGATAAAGACATCAGGACTGACTCCACTACTTTTTGGACCTTTATCAGAGACCAACTTAAATAATTGTGTATAATATGTTAATGTTTATGTTCTATTTAAGACGTAATATGAGATGTACATACATTTAAAAATACTTTGTACAAAACTTAAATATGCAAAAACATACACACACACACACACAAACACACTAAGAAAATAAAGCGCCCCGGACCATATCAGATGCAAAGGTCCCCATCACGCTGGCGGCGTTTCCGCGCTGCACTGCGAGGGAGATCCTCTGCATAAGATAGGACCCGGAGCGGCGGTCATAGCCACGGTCCCTCAGGCGGCGCCCTATTTCCCTAATGAATGCCTTGCCCTGCACTCCCCAGACCCCGGTGGTTTCTATGGCAAGCGGGACGAATATATACTGGCCCAAAAGCACAGAGTACTTTTGGGTCTTCATCCTCGCTGCCTCTTCGGCTGCGGCCCCCGGGGTGGTCACGGTCGATGCCAGGTGGGACGGAGCGAATGTGCAGACACACGTTGCATCCCAAAGCAATGACCGTCCCCTCTCCCACGGGATCATGGTCAGGCCATCCGGGCGTTTCCCATCGGTACGGCACAGCCCCGCGGGCTCCAATACACAAGGTATATTGGCTGTTACAAGAGCCCGCTTGACGATGTCATTGATAGAGGAGTGCCGGGAAAGCCTGCCCGCGCTTCGAACGCAGTGAAGGCCGTGCCGACCATGAACGTCCACACCCGCACCACACACACAGGTATGAGACTGGCAGATGTCACAGCCAAGGCGCAAGGCCACAGCCACGCGCAACGTGTCATTGTCCAGAAATGTTCCTAGTTGTGGAGAAGGCAAGGCGTGGAGCCAGAGCCCTGACTCTGGCTGCGAAACTGCGCGCAGTCGTGCCAGCTCGACCCCCGAACTCTGGTCCAATAACTCGTTAAGCGTGACTCCACACGATAACTCATCCCAATTACGTTGTGAGTGCGGGTGCTGGGGCGGAGTGCTACCAGGACACCAATCATGCCATAACCCTAATGCCTCCTCCGCGAAGGGGATACGAAAACCATCACCATGGATATTTAAAATAAGAGTGACAAGGTCTCGCACCCCATGCGACGAAGACAAGAAGGCCGGCAGCTCGGTGTCGCGCAACCGTCGAATGCCTAAACCACCGTGCCTGATGGGCAAAGCTGCTTGGCACCACTGAGAGGAAGTCATTTCGATATTTATAATCGATTCTAATGAGGTCTTCAGTACGTTATCATACTCAGTGGATTCCTCCCTACAAAGCCACGTCGGAGCCGTACGCAACGTGTATGTAAGCCTGGGAATTGACAGACAACTCCTCAGGATTGTTAGTGCGACGTGGGCTGGGAGTTGTTGTAAGTGATCCTTGGATGCCAAGAGAGCTCTTGTTTTGGCCGATAAGACACCCGGGATACCCTCGGGGAAGACTGGTGCACCCAATAAAGTAAAGTTGGATTTATCCAGTAATCTTAACCCTGGGGCTACGGAATAGACTTCTGATAGCACTTCCGGGGAGACCTGGCTGGAACAGGGGTATAATTCGCATTTCTGTGGATTCACTTCAAGCCCCAACCTCGCTAACCCCTCGACAAGTGCTCTCAGATCCTCGATCACTACTTCCGGGCTGCCTCCGATGGTACCGTCATCCAAATACCATACGTTTAGAGGTGACCGCAAGGTGGACACTACATTCTGAATTGCGAGGCTAAATATTAAAGGTCCCAAAGGATCACCTTGCTGCGCCCCCACCTGAGACTCCTCCAACTTGTCTCCTAAAAATAAGTTACTCGATCTGTAATAACATTGGTGTAGAAACGGGTACAATGCAGGAACTTTCTCCTTTATCATGGACAAAATTGAGTCGCGCTCAACTGCATTAAAAGCGTTGCGAAGATCGACCTTTACTACAATATTATTTGTATCGGCCTCATACAGGGCAAAGGCCCGAGTAGCATGTATAGCCGCCTCGCAACCCAAGGGTACGCCAAAACCCAATTGGCGGGGCTGCAGAAATGAAGCCATCTCCTCTCTTACGGCGCGGCACCCTAGCTTAGCCACTAAGCGACGGATCACACTGCCTATGGCAATAGGCCGTAAGCCTCCATCCTTTTTTCGAAGGGCACACAATGAGGCACCGTATAAAAAAGGACAAACTTCCCTATTTACCTCGCCTTTCAGCATGAAATTCGCCAAACTACAAACTGAGGCCAAGAGTTTTCCACCGTTGTCGCCCGCAGCAGCCGACGTCAGCTCTTTAAGGTGTTCAGGGCGCAGCCCGTCCAAGCCTGCCGCGGAACCATTCGAAAATGATGCGACAGCCTCGGAGACGTCCGACACTTCCACAGAAAGGAACTTGTCTGAGGAGGTCGGCTCTGGTGGGAAATCTAAAGAACGACCCGGAGAGGGATGTTTGAGGCGCAAGGCTTCCAATGTCTCCTCACTATTGTCAGCTACTGAGCAGTCAGACATTAAGATCCTTACCGCTCCACCTAGGTCCCCATCATAAACCTTCGTTTCCACGGCCCTATAAAAGGATCGGCGACTAAACGCCCTTATACTGGGCCGCGGATCTGACCTGACCAACCCTTGCGTACCCTGTGTGCTGATATTGTAAATATTTTCTTTCACTTTGGAAGTCAGCGACTGACTCCGATTGTCGGAGGAAGGGACTCTTAGGCATTTGAATGAAAAAGTTAGAAGGGCAAACCAGTCCTCCGTCGAGTTGTTCTGAACGCAGTGGTCAATCAATTGTGACAACTTCCCGGCGGCAAGACTTCTTGCACTCTTAGGAATATGTTTAAGGACCCTTACATTCGCCCTCAACAATGGTAACTGACCAAAAACTGGAGTGAGCACTTCACCATCACCAAGAACAGCCTGAGACTGTTGCGAATGCAGACCCCTGTGTACCCTACTTATATGTACGTTCAAGCCCCGGGGAAAATTAAACTGCCTTGAGGAACCGGGACAATGAGGACACAGTGACAGAGTGGGCATCTGGAACTAATTAACTAAACACAAATTGTAAAATAAGATTAAATGATACAATATTACCTCCATGTAAAATCCTTAAACTAAATCAAATCTATATAAAAAGTAACATTTAAAAATAAATTGTCTTGGTAAAACTGATCAGTCTTCGGTCGACTGCCCAACCGGCAACTCTGCGCTTTAAATTCCGTGGCCGTGTGCCGGGCGGGGGCGGAAGGGCGCTGGCCGGAAGCGGCACGGTGTCGGACTGAGGCGGCAGGGAGCCGGGCTTAGGCGGCAGGTTGGGAAATGTTCAGAGCCACCCAAGGCAAGGATAGCATTCCTCGGACAGGAATCTGGCTCCTCGTTTCCCGTAACATCCGCAAGTCCAGGGATCTAATCCAGCACAATTTATAAGCCCTTTTACGCAGGTGATGAATATCGTGGCAGATGCTGTCACTTCACTGCTTCACTGTGAGTCACGTTATATCAGGAATAATTAGAAGAACCTGTATGAGTTAAATTGGTAAATTGTGCACTTCTGTAGAATCTTTAGTAGATAATTCACGAAAATTTGGATATAAACGAGCAAAATAGATGATTTTATAATTATTTTCTAGTTCAGAGCTTGTTTACACAACATGACATAATCTAACCCATCATATCGTAAGCAGTGCGGTACAGTTTACAATTTATCGATGGTTTGTAAATGAACGAGAAAAAAAGGTTGGATTATGCTAACGGTTTTGTCAATCTTACGGTGAATACATATCTACGTATATTAATAAAATGAATCCCGCATGGTCGCTTCATTTTGTGTACCAAGTCCTTTAAATAAAGATTAAAAATGTTTATGTATGTATTCTCTGTAGTCTGTGTAAGTACTCTTGTTTTTGTAAAATGTTCTCTGTTAGTTTGTGTAAGTACTCTTCTTTTTGTAAAATGTGACGGTCACACGATTTGGTCTAAGGACTGTGAGTGTGGCACAGTGTGCAAATAAATATTTTAAATCTTTTTTTAAAGTAGTCATAAACAACACACACTAACACTCTGTAACAAAACGGGCTCTGCCGAACGGCTCGGCAACTTGTAAGTTTTCGAAAACATCGATTTGTAACTAGGAAAGATGTCAGAAATAAACTCATCTTACAGGTGTACTGAGGTGGGTCAGTCGCCTCATATGTTTCCTCAAAACTGTCAGGAAACATGTCAATATACTTAAAAGCCGTCTTACAAATTAAGTTTGCAAGTAAACTTGTTAGGCTACGGGTCTTACAACATTCCTACAACTTATTTAGGCCACCGTAAGATTTTTAAACTTACGGTTTAGTTTGTAAACTATCGACAAATTGTAAACCAGACAGGGTTTAGAATTTACGTTTCTTTTGTTCTTAGATGTCAACCTAACACGAAGACTATTCGGGGGCTTCGCTGCACTCGCCCGCTCTAGTCTTCACCTAAGCTACCGCAGTGTTTAGCCTGGTATTTCCTTTGCAATTCAAGTTTAAACCAGTTGACAATTTAATGGTTTTATTATAATCTAACCCATCATATCGTAAGCAGTGCGGTACAGTTTACAATTTATCGATGGTTTGTAAATGAACGAGAAAAAAAGGTTGGATTATGCTAACGGTTTTGTCAATCTTACGGTGAATACATATCTACGTATATTAATAAAATGAATCCCGCATGGTCGCTTCATTTTGTGTACCAAGTCCATTAAATAAACATTAAAAAAAAAAAAAGTGTGTAAGGGTAAGCGTAAATGTCGCAAACGGCTGGACAGATTTGGATAAACGTTTTTTTATACTATTCCTTTATGACTAGGGTTGATTATTACATAGAGAAAATAAAAAAAACGCAAGAAAATAGCCGCCAAATCGAAAAATCATTGGTTCCGTTCATAATTCTGTCAACAGATGGCGTTGGCAGCTTTTAACAGGATGACGTCTACCGGTTCAGTTACTCGTAGTTTAATTTAGCAAAGTTTTATGATATACTCGTATTTCGTAAAAATATTCGATTGCGATTGACTATTTACTAAACTATTTTATACTAAACTACATGGGGTCGTGTCGCTCTGCTTCGGCTCCAGCACCAGTAGCATGCCGACCCCGCGGGGGGTGTTGACGCGGGGAAGTGAGGGACAGAGCTATGCGTATCATGATTATCTGTCTCTCACTTTTCGCGACAAACCCCCCCTGACCTAAACTGGCATGCTACGGATGCAGGATGTATTATAAAGTTGTGACCAAGCAACCCCAACTTCAGTATTCGGACAGAAAGTGACTTATTAGCGACCCAACACTCAATTTGTTGAACATTTAACATATTTGGAAGTCAAAACTTATATTGGTAAACAAGGTTACTTTCTAATAGTGCTATCGCAGTTCACACAAGCCAGACGCAGTTCACACGAGCGAGTTCAAAGCTCATGAAGCGGTCGCCGTTGACCGAAATCGGTCGGACCACTTATTATTATCGCAGTTCAAAGAATTTACGGGGCCCTACGTGAGCGGAAAAAATCCTGCGGGATTACACGAGGGGAGGACGATGAGATAGATAGAGAAATGCATTGCGATTCCTAATTAAATAGCGGGGTGTGTTGTGTAAACGCCCTTAGGCCTACACACCCTCCCGATAGCTCTGAGATTTACAACCTTATTGTCGCTACGATATTTGTGAAAAGCACCTACATATAATGTGGAAGAACACAGAACTTATATTTATTGGTTATGTGTTCATGCAAACAAACAATGCACTTTATCTATTTCGTCCATTTCTTTAGCCCCTATACGTTTACAACTTGGGTCTGTCCGACAGTAACTGCTTAAGTTTCGTATTTAAATCGAGATTCCTTATCATGTTATGTGGTGATTTTTGCGATACTACAACAACACGGAATTAGCCAGCAATGCCCGATAATTGACCGAGCGAGCGAAGCGAAACTATTTCTGAAACCTATTGTGTGGGGTATCAAATTAAAAGGCTTCATGAGCCGGTTCTAAAAATATACAACACTATTACCTTTCGGCCGCCTGTTTCCTAAAAATCCAAGAAATATTATCAAAACATACCAAGTTTGGACTCCTCGAAGTAGCAGACGGACTAGTAAAGAGGATCTATACAGACCATGACAGTGAGTGAAATAGACTATAACTATTTCAAAATGTAGTTTCCATAGTTATTGATGCGGCTACTTTACTACTTGATTTTGATTGAATCTAGAATACTTACCTATAAATTGGTTCACAGTTCCCCCTGTTAGCGAGGTCTACTGCCCACAGGGCCACTAGTATATATTCCAGTTCCAACACCCCTAAAGCCTCCCCCGCTTCATAAAAAAGAAAAAGTAATAAACCGGCATGGTCGCGTAAAAGCTGTATTAATTTGTCGTTCCTCCGTAATTCATTAGGCATAGGCAGCTATCGCGTTAATATCGTAATTGTCTCCGCGGGGGATTCCCGGAACCAGAACTCCCCAGTCCAGGTGGCACATGACTAAATTGATTTCTGTAATTAGGGGGAGGTGAAGAATTTCCAGCGACAGGTAGTGATGTATCCGATTTGCGCGTTTATCGTAACCTCATTCCGTGTTTTCCGACTCATAACGAGCCGATTCGGTAGATTTCGTCTCAATTTATCTGTGCTCTGTTTAAATGCGGCTTCCCATTCCAAAAGTATTGATCTGTTTTGGCTTTTATATACCGATTGTGTCAAGGATTTGCTACAATGGCTCAGTTGTATAAAGTAAAAAGGCGGTTTATGTAATAGTATTTAGTTGGAAACAAACTTGAATGTATTTTCTGACTGTTAACGTGCTGAGTTATGAATATCTTAGCAACATTCGCTTGCTTACGACATAACTTCACTTTGAAATAAAACATCTTGTTGCTGTTGCATGCATTTCAACGACTGGGATGATAATTTTATAAAATACATTAGGAAATATTCTACAAAGAAAATGTGCATCTCATTTAAAATCTGTTTGCTACAGACTATAGAATATTTGAAATTTCTTGACATTTTTAAACTTTACTTCGATATTATATAACTTGAGACTTTTCTTGTCATAACTATGAAAACAGTCATGCAACTTCTCAGATATTTATCTGGGAATCTGAGAAAATAAAGCAGATAAATATCTGAGAAGTTGCATGACTGTTTTCGTAGTTTAGCAGGGGAACTATAGGTATATAGAATAGAACCTTTAGTTCCCCTGCAATAAATTCATGAATTAACGTCATTCGTATTACGAATTTTACTTGAGATATGAATAAGATGTTTCCTTTGAATTGCGAATATACAAATAGGTCATGAGTATTTATTGGTGTGCAATGCATAAGATGTCGCCCAGTTCCGGATATTTGAATTTGGGGCCATGAAACTGGCGAATCGATTTATCCATACATGTCGAGTTTGATAACAGATGCGTTGCACAGTTATGTGTCTGGATGTAAATATGTGTTTTGTTAGGGAAATATTAAACTGCACATCAAAAATACTGATTTGCTCAGCAAGTATCAGGGCAAAATGCTGCGACAGCTTAGGTGAAGGATAAAGGGGGTGAGCGAAGCGAAGCCCCCTTTATCCTTCGTGTTAGGTTGAACATGCAAGAACAACAAAAAGTATTTAAAAAATTTAAAACATAAAAAAGTGTTTGATATGCGATGAAATACTAGCCGGTTTGTTATGAATCGCATACCACGGTGGACTAAGTTGGACTTAATATTATAGTCCGCGGTGTTGATCCATAAAGAACCCTATTTGGTCTGTGAATAGACAAGTTTCTGCCTTGGCCCAGTAGGGGACTCATTAAGGTCATTCTGTAAAAAAGTAGATCCTAGAACCCCAACGCACACCTGTAGAGTCACGCATATTCCCATACGGGGAGGCAAAGGCGCACTCAGTTTTTTCTGCCATTTCTGGGTTTGTCCTTCCATATTTCGCCCTGTCGACCACGACTTTTCCCCATGGATTTTCCGCTGCACCCCTGGCCTTATCAGTTGGAATATTTGTTTACCGATCTCCTCGATCTGGAGGAGCCAGTCGATATGTCAGTAGATCCCATATTTGTACTGCAGCGAAAGGTATCGACGTGAACACACGGATATTATTTTACTGGGTACTTGCTGGGTATATTGGGGAAGCAATAAGTTCTGCGAAGAGAATTTTGAAGTAGGAGCAGCCCCCTTATAATATAAACGGCCAGGTGCGAGTCGGACTCGCGCACGAAGGGTTCCGTACCACGGCACTATGGTATTCAAGTTCCTTGCATGGGGATTGGTGTGTTTTATTTTCCTGTGTGTTAACACAGGATACATTACTGCTCGCCCTCCACGACCGCAGCTATGAAGCTATGAGTTAGTTGAGGGATATCTTGCTGCTCATCCACAAATACAAGCTACAAACCATAGATTTGGTGAACGGGATGTGAGTACTTACTGTTACAATTGCTGATTACTAGCTCGAAAGTATGCAATTTCTCCGAACTAGCGTGTGTGTCCTACGACGTGCTCGTTTTTATAAGCAGTCTTTTTGCTAGCAACTGTAAATAGCTCATATTAAGCATACTTATAGGCTCGCCCTCCACGACCGCAACTATGAAGCTATGAGTTAGTTGAGGGATATCTTGCTGCTCATCCACAAATACAAGCTACAAACCATATATTTGGTGCACGGGATGTGAGTACTTACTGTTACAAATGCTGATTACTAGCTCGAAAGTATGCAATTTCTCCGAACTAGCGTGTGTGTCCTACGACGTGCTCGTTTTTATAAGCAGTCTTTTTGCTAGCAACTGTAAATAGCTCATATTAAGCATACTTATAGGCAACTTATGTGGAGCATATAAATAAACTGGATAAAAAAACTTCATTCCCAGTGACAGCACACGTTTAGAGGAAAGAGAGACAAAAAATTGACAGATACAATAGTGATTGCTGATTTTTCTTGTGAAAACCAGCTTTAAACTCTTTTTAGGGTTCCGTACCCGAAGGGTTCCAAACGGGACCCTATTACTAAGACTTCGCTGTCCGTCCGTCCGTCCGTCCGTCCGTCTGTCACCAGGCTGTATCTCAAGAACCTAGCTAGCTAGAGAGTTGAAATTTTCACATATTATGTATTTCTGTTGCTGCTATAACAACAAATACTAAAAAACAGGATAAAATAAATATTTAAGGGGGCTCCCATACAACAATTCTTTCAATACCACATACAAACTTATGGATGCACCTGGTTACATACATGGAGTGTGAAAGTAACCGCACCAATAACTTTGTAAACAATATTTTGCTGTGTAAAATCCAAACTATTCACTCCACACTATCGTTTCCATTGAACGGTGGTACGGAACCCTTCGTGCGCGATTTAGACTCGCACTTGACCGTTTTTTTTTGTTGCTGCAGCAACACACTACTCCATTTCTCACTTAAACAAATTAAATTAAACTAAAACTTAAATCAACTAAAACCTAAACAAAACTTTTAACACAATAATAATTAATATAGATCCTTGTGATATTTCCAACATTGTGTGGCCTTGCAGATAGTGTCATCTGACCGAATTCGCCATCCGTGGTTCCAACCAAATAATCATAACAATGCACTAAAAATGTTGGAAAAAAAATCCAACCCAAACAAAAATCAAAGTTTTTTCTAATGCCTATTTCATACAAGGGCAGAACAGTGAGGAAGAACAGTGGACAGAACAGCTACTGCTGCTGTTTGAATGTACACTCCGAGAAAGAACAGCCATCGTAGCCAAGTTGCATTCGCTTCTTTATCCCTATGCCAAGAAAATGGTTGCGATTTGACGTTTGCCGTGGAAAATTACGAGATACTTTGCACGGCATCCATTTTCTCATGCCTGTTTCAATCGAGGGCAAATTAGTGAGGCAAAATATGGACAGCACAGTACTGTTACTATTTAAACGTACACGCCGAAACAGAACAGTAGTGTCAAAAGTCTTGACAGTACTGTTCTGTCAAGACAGAAACCAGGGCAGCACAGCCAGCCGATCCCCCGTTGGTTCCCCCCGCTACCTTTCTCGCTCACATGTCCTGTGGCTAGACACCCGTGAACGCAAGGACGGTACAGTGCAGCAGGAGAAGGACGTTGCGCGCGCAGTTTTTCCCGACTTTTTTGCTTAATAAAGATTAGAAATAGTTTCGACTTAATTATTGTACCAACAATACAAGGTGACATTTAATTAGCTGACCATATTTTGGGGAATGATAGTAGCCATTATTATGAACAACTTTCCCCAAGAAACATATATACAAGGTGACATTTACGTTGTATATAGCTCGCGGAGCGTAAAATACTGTCTTTGTCGTTGGCACTCACGGACTGTACTATCTGGAGCTCTATTTTTAAATCACTCGCGTGACTTATTATATCGCATGCGACTTGTGTCTCGTTCGACTTACAAGTCGCATGACGTCGATTTTCTGCATTTTTGAATCGTTCGTCGACGATGTTGCCAGTAAATTTGGGAATGTTGATTTTTTACCGTTGCACGCAGAAAAAGTAAAAACCTGTAAATACCGCATCGGAAACGGAACGTTAAATGCTCTCATTTTATAGGCTGCATGACAGTGTCTATTCAGGTAAGCTGCCCACTAAATCCTACTAATAATATGGAACTAATGGGGCTGTTCAATTTGTCGCAAATGTCACAATTTTTGACGTTTTGGATTCCAATTAACAAGCAACGCGCGAAATCATCAAAATCGTAGACCGTCTGACACTTTAAATTGAGTTGACATTAGCTTTGATGTATTTGACGTTTATTCTACTATTCGATTTGTGCAACGAGTGGTCCTTGTGACGAAACAAACATTTGGTTTATTTCTCAGTAGGTAGAAATATACATAGTCAGGTCGTTCTGTCACATGTGCAATATGAAATAATTTAGACATGTTTATTATTTATGTAAACATTTATATAGCAAAATGAACTTAATAAAACATAGATTCTTATGGTAATAAAGTTTATTCAAAATGACCCCCGCGATTTTGAATACAGGCCTTTATTCTGCGCGGCCAGTCGTCTATCGCAGCACGAACGAGGTCCATGTCAATATCGGCTGCTGCCTTAATCAAGGATGCCTTGAGTGACTCCAAATCAGGATGAGGCTTTGAGCAGGCCTTTTCCTCCAAGTGTTGCCATATCTTGTAATCTAATGGACTCAAATCTGGACTGGAGGAGGGCCAGTCTTCGTGCCGGATCAAGTCGATTTCACGCGCCGCCAGCCAGTCTTGTGTGCTTTTCGCTCTATGAGCTGGCGCAGAATCTTGTTGGAATACCCAGTGCCTGTTATTAAACACGGTATGAGAAACAAGTTCCACAAGGTTCTTGAGGACTGTATTTTGATACACAACTGCATTCGTTTTTACGCCTTTCTCACAAAAATGTACCTCAGTTAAGCCCCAATAAAAGACTCCCAACCAAACCATGAGCGAGGATGGAAAATGACCTCGTTGGACACGCGGAATACGGTTGCTCGCTTCTTCACTGCTGTGTGCGTACACCTTATCGTTTTGTTTGTTGTAGCTCTCTTCCACGGTGAAAATTTTTTCATCCGAAAAAAGAATTACCCGATGCTTTTTTCCCGCGTACCGCTTCAACAAAGCGCGGCATCTCTTCAGTCTCAGGTCCATTAAACGAGCGTCCAAACGATGTCCTGTTTTTCTTCGATATGCCCTAAGCCCTAAGTCTTCATTTAACACCCTTTTCACCGTGGTCCTGCTTAACCCCATCTGAAGGGCCAACAGTTTCTGCTTACGTATGGGATTTCTTTGAATTCGCGCCTTCACAGCTTTTATCACTGCTGGAGTCCTAACAGAGCGAGGGCGACCACTTCTTGACCTGTCATCTACACTAGAGTCTTCATTGTATCGTTTTATGGTACGATAAACGAATCTTTTGTTAATATTAAAAAAATTCAGTAAGTCGAAAATCTGAATTGGCGCGTAACCGCAACGATGCAACGCAATAACTGCGACACGGTCTTCTTTAAGTGTCCACTCCATATTTAAAAATGAGGAAAATTCTAAAACTTACACATTTTTATTTTCATGAAAAATTCGAAATTCGAATTCAATAAACTTTTTTGTGGCCAGCGTTCTAAATTCAAAAGTTTTTATTGTGTGACAGAACTTATGACCTGACTGTGTATATTTTTTTACAAATCTTCAAAATGTGGATAAACTTTAAGAGCTATGAAATAAGTTGTGAATCATAAATTTAAAATGAATATGGTTTAACTTCACCGTTGCTTTCAGTGGATACCGAATTATGACCATTTTACACATTTGTGATGTTGTTTTGAAGTGTCGCATTTGACATGGCTCATTCAATCGAAACTCATACGTAAGGGTGTTTAGTTACGATATAGTTTGGTGGGTCAAACAGATGCGTAGTTAGTTCAATGATGGAGGTACAGATGGCGGTCGATCGCCTTTAAATTCCAGATGGTTTGACTCAAAGTAGAACTTTATTCACTATAATTGCAATAAGATGTTTTATATAGAAAACAAATGGGTATTATTTTATTTAGATTATTTTATGATGTTACAAAGTCTATTTCTGGTTGAACTGTGTGATCTAAAATATAAAGTGTGTATACGGTGTGGACCAGTGACCAATCAGAGCACTGAGTTTCGAAAGGAAATGAAACGAACCAATGAGAATGACTCGCGGAGTTTTACATGGTGTTTTGGCGAGCATGCCTGGGGTAAGACGTTTTGGTGGGAAGAGAAAATATAAAAGGGATGGGTCGAGATGAGAGGGGGCTTTTTGTTGCTGGTCGTCGAGTGAAGTGTGAGTTAAGACTCAGAGGGGAGCCATTCAGTCTCCGCGTCAAACTACTGTGAAACACGTCTTTCTGGAATTATATACAGTTCGATTCGCCGTTTTACGCGTCTTGAACTGGGATGGTTGTGATTGCGTGTTGCAGTGGATTTTCGTGAGTGTCTGAAGCGCCGAGATATACCTCGGTTCCTATTCTTTAAATCAACCTACCCCAAATTCCAAAACTATCCTTGGGTCGTTAGATAAGAACTTTTAGGTAATTTATCTGAGTCTGAGTCTGGGCTTGGAGCGACCCTAATTTCCTTTTCCCTTCACCATAGGATTCCTGGATTGGCTCTTAGGATATTCGCGGGCTAATCCTCTCCTCATTCTTTTCGTGTAGCGAGTTTTGAAATTCCCACACACACAGTCATTAAACATACAAACACATTCAAATCAAACTCAACCATTTTCGAGTGTTGTCGATGATGGACGTGGTATGACACTAGGATTTTAGACTAGGCTAGACAGGAGTTTAGTTGCGGCTAAACCTAGGTTGTCGAGGTTATGTAGTTAGGGAGACAAACACGATTATTTAGGTTTATGTAACAAACAAGTATCTGAAATTCGTATGACTACAAATAATTACGTTATATCCTTCTCACTCTTGAAATACCTAAATACTTATAAAACTATCTAACAAACTAAATATTTTTTTTGATTGTGGCTGTTTTGATCTTTCTTTTCTTGACCGTATATCATGTTGGTTGGCCTACCTAACTTTACATTAAATGACAAACATATTCTAATTCCATATAGCATGTAGATTGACGTGGTTACTTGGTCATTCACAAAACACACACATACAAATTTACTCAACAAGAAGCTGACATTACTATAAGAACACTCTACTAGATTCTACACGGCCTAAGGTTTATTAGCAGTCATTCTCCCCTTCTGACTCGCCTCCGATTCAGAAGGTCGATCATTCTTACTGCATTGGAATTCGAACGAACTTGTGCTTTCCATTTTCCAAAGGCTGTCACTGCTTTGAGTACTATCTGGTTCATACCTTTGTCGTAAGCACGTAGTGCCTAGACTTCTTCTTACTCATGGAGTGGAGAACTACTCGCATACCCCGATTAAAAGATGGATTTGTACAATTCGGATTGATTTGACATTGTAGTACAGACCCTGGTCGCATCATTCAGGGACGCTCATCGCCCCTGTTTAGATTGAAGTTTACTTCGCTGTAGAATGCCTGTGGATGGCCTGAAATCCGATAGAATCAAACCTACACACACGCTACATTATCAATCTAGTGACCTAAGTAGTTACGCTGAATTTACATGTCTTAAAACTAATTTATATATAAAATATCTGGATGAACATCAACATGGTTACGGAATAAAACTTAAGAGACGGGTAGGTGCAAATAAAAATATCCCGTAACCGATCAACAAACATGTTGGACTGATGGATGAGAGATATCACAATATCAAATCATTTGATTGGCAGGGAAACGAACTCGAGAGGGATTTGAGTAGATTCAGGCGGTCTCTAGGTGCTGGTGTATTCAGTTGGCTAATTCCAGGTCTTCAGCAGTCTAGGATGGCCCCAGGTGAAAGATAACGCCAAAAGCGTACTAATGAACACATAGTTAACCCTTTGTTTAATTGTAAATTGTGTTTACAATTTTGAGTGGTTGTAAGCATTATTTTATAAAATTTAAGCTTATTTTGCTTAGCTAAATCTAACTTCGTCTGTCTTGGGTCCGTAGAACTCGGTTGACCTCCACTGGCTTGGGCGGGGTTAAGGGGCCCGATCTTAGGGCCCGGGTCCCTTCTGGACGCGAGCTCTAGCACAAACCCTCCTTTATAAACTCATGTAATCGAAATGTCTTTTAAATGGTTATTTACTTGGAATTTATTCTAATAAGCTCGGAATCGATGCTTATCAATATTTTATGTCACTTATATTCATCACTGACTGAGGAACCTCATGACGATACTGTTAACCAAAACCACTCTAAAAAGAACTTTAGGTTATTACTATCACAACGTCTGCTGTCCTACCCATAGACGATCACCCACTACTTTGGCCAAATCATCTAAATAAGATAATCGCAATCGTTGGTATTAGAATCTTTCCAATTGGAGAAATATTCCAATAAAAATGCGTAAGGGTTAAATTCCGTCTGACATTAAATTAATGGTTAGCTGGTTATATCTTTAAATTTACTTTTCATAGAATCGCTCGGTTAACTCGTGGGGTTTATTCATAATATTTCAACAAAAGGAAGGGGGGGTTGTTACATCCTGACCACTCAAAAATTCGAAATTTCAGATGTCGCAAAAAAACAGTAGAAAAGAACGCTTGCGTGACATAAATATCATGCGAGCGATTCAAAAATGAAGCTCCTGGACTGTTCTATGTATGAACGCCATTATCCTACCAAACTGTACGGTGCGTGCTGTTAGGTATAACACACCGGATTTCAGATAGTATGGAGATGTCAAAAGAGAGGCGACCGATACCAACGAATGCGTTTATTAGACTAAAGATCATTATAAAAATCTTGAGGTAATTTAGGTCGCGCATGTATAGCGCTGCACAGTAAGCATAGATAATGTTCTAGTGGCTCATACAAAATGTTGTCCCACACCACTGTTCTGCCCTCGTATGAAACAGACATAATGACAAAATGTCGGAGAAGGTGTTTTATGCTGCCATTTATTTTTTGCAATTTGAGCTCAAGTTTCTCGCAAAGGATATCGTTTTAGAAATTCACAATTACACACATTTGTTTGTAATAATTTACTCCATCGATCGACACCCGTTTCGGCTCGGCCGCAGAAATCATGTTTTTGACAGTTATAGTATGCCAGTCTCCTTACAAATATGTTAGAACCCCTTTTAACCTCATAGGTTCTGAATTCGGTCGTTTAATTTTACTATTACACACCTAGGACATTACAGACACACGAGTGATTCTATAATGGTTCCGTTTTTCCTTTTAAAGGTACGGAACCCTGACCATATCTTGATTTAGAAAAAGAACAATTCTGGAGAGGAAATCTGAAAACTAACAAACTAAAATGTCTTCCGATGAAATACGACAGCTCTTATCTGGTTGCTATTTAGTTTATTAGTTGTTTTGGTACGCCTGTTGAATCATACATATAAATCAATAATTATTATTATTATTATTATTATTATTATTATTATATCCTTTATAGCATAAAACAATAGTTAAAACAATTGACGCAGCGGGAAATAAGATGTACAAAGGCGGGCTTATTCCTAAAAGAAATATTTTCCAGCCAACCCAGTAAGTATGAGCAGTGAAACAATGCGGGTTCAGCTAATAACAAAATATTTATGCAAACAAGAAAACAGCAACTAAATATAAAAATAGGATACATTAGACATAAACACAAATATTACAAAAATACTTTATAACATATAAATCATTATGAACACAGTGATTATGAAGATAATTATACTACATAAACACTTAATACTTAAATAAATAAAACCTACCATAATTGAGATAGGTAGTATTCTTTCAGTCTTGATCCGAATGAGCTAGGCGATAAACTATCACGGATAGAGTCTGGCAGGAGGTTCCACATCTGCGCAGCACGGACTGTGTAAGAATTCATCAGGAAACTGGTGTTGGCCATCGGCTAGTTCCCTTGATGCGACACCTGCACGACGAGGTCTTGAGGGCGGCGGTAAATACGCGAAATCACATTCTGAAACGTTTCACAGATTATTAACCCACGAAAACCTTTCGTACACACACACACACATCTCGCTATACAGATTGTCTACGACCTGACGACCTGTTACACTAATCGTAAAGGAGCACGATATTTATGTAGACATGTCGATTGTATTCACCGAATTACTTTGGGCACAGATATTATAATACTCTTTGGACCATCAATAGCTCAAGTGAGACCACTTGAAATTTTGAAAATTAACGCCAACATTTCAGTCTCCCATTAACCTGTACAACATGACAGGGGCCCAATTCCGGTAAACAATGACAGCTCAATGACAATTACATGACGATTACGGTCAACTTTAGATATCCAATATTTGGCGTTCGGAGAATATTTTTTTAGGAAGTTATGGTAAAAATTAAGTTAATTGGTAAGCACAATAATAAAGTTAATTAACAAAGGGAATGGGATAACAAAATCGTCAGGTATTGGATATCTAAAGTTGACCGTAATCGTCTTGTAATTGTCATTGAGCTGTCATTGTGTACCGGTATTGGGCCCCAGATGTTCGTAGGTTTAGCTGTGAATTTGAGTTAGCGTCGACTGGAGGGGCGGTATAGGTGGTACGATTACTTTACCGCCCCACACGTAAGTACGTACGATCACTTTCCTCGGCTGCAGTCGCTAAAAGTGATCAATTGAAAACATGAAATTTGGCACAGAGGTATATTAAGGAAAAAATCTGAAAACAGTTAATTGATTTACGATTTAAAAGAAACAAACAAAAAACCGAGAAGTGTCGAGCGGTAAAGTCAAAACCATCGTACTGTACTAATGTGATGAAAGTTGAAATTCTTAAGCGTGTCCCAACGCAAACATCTTCTAGCAGCCCAGCAGCCTGCAGAATCGTAAAAGCTTTTGACAGCCCACCGTAAAAAAATGACAAAGGGACTCTATACGAAGTTGAAGAAATTCTTCTTTTTATTTACGCTTCCGTGATGCGCGTAAAATGTGAAGCCTACCAATAAAATGTGTCTTCTGAGATTATATTCCAGCATTTTCTCTTTGTTCATCTGAAGACTGTTACCTAAACATACTTAAATTTTGTGCTCATTCTTAGTTATGTTTCGGTAAAATCGGTACGTTCAAACCGAATACATATCTACCAGGCAGATTGAGAATAAAAAAGATACTTCCCATACAAAAATAAATGAAAAAACACACGTATAAAAACAACTGTCAGCTGGACCACCCCTCATCATTAGCCCATAATGTCCACAAGCTTTGACCCGCCTTCCCCGGTACTACCTGTCCACATATTCGCAATTAACTTACGTGATTAAGGTATGATTAAAATGGGTAAATGGGTTCAGAAAGTTTGCTCCGCCGGGGTTAAATTAGTTCAGTGGGTAAAGTTTATTGCCCTCCAGTGATATTGGCAAGTTCTTTTACATCTGGGAATAAAACGCGCCATCCTAATTGAAAATGTGGTTTTGATATTTTGATTATTAAGTATTCGCCCTTGTATATGTACGATGCTACATAACAGTTAACAACCTACGTCGATCGTCAATTCAATTTTATGATTTATTTCCCTATCCCATTCTTGCTGCTATGCTCCCAAAGACGGCTTTTCAGGTTGACCAATGGCCAATCCTTCATTTCGTTCATTTGTTCACGCATTGGCCAACGTGTGGATGAGTCAATTGGAAATATGGCTGTAGGTGTTTAATATTTATGCTTCGGAAACGCACCGGTTTTTTGTTGCGCGAATCGATCGCGAGTAATCGGCACATCACTAGCGAAAACGGAACTAGCAGCTGTCACTCGTACCGGAACGAGATGTAAAATTATAGGTTATCTTTACTCTTTATCTTTTCTCGTCGGTGAGAACTAACATGGCTACCAAGGCATCGGGCCATTGATGGTATTTCGGTGTACCAATTGCAATACAGGCGTCGGGCCTGGTCGGAGTGTTAATCATCTACATCGTCGGGAAATAAGTAGATTCACGTCACCGGTTCAGTGATCCCTGTTGATTGGACATCGCCGTATTGGACGGCGACTCCACGTGTCGGCCGGCGGCAGCGTCGGGCAGCGACAGCGAAACGACGGCAAGGGTTCGATCCCTCTCCTATCCCAAACTGTGCCCTTTTCCCGAATTCCCGTCTCGAATCGAGCTTTCGATTTCCTGTCTACGGAGACAAAGGTCAGTAAAAATTCATTCACTTCTTTTCTCTCACGTGTTGGCAAAAGCACACCCCCTTCGGATTCCACGCCGTTCGGTAGGCGTGGAAAATTAAACAGTAGGTATTGGAATGTTTTTCGACGGAAATCTTCTTCTTCTTCTTTCCAGGGAGTGATAGTGCCTGCACTTGGTCCTCTTGATGGGGGCCTTTGTGCATATCCCCTGCTCCCAGTCTTCTAGTTCAGCCATCCCAACTCCTGCAAAAGCTGGAGTAGGAGGCCTGGATGTTCTAGGCGCTCCGAGTTCGTTGTTGCTTCACCCAGAATTGCCAACTTGGTTTCAATGGTGGATGGGCAGGCAAGCAGCATGTGCTCCCGGTCTCATCGACTTCCATGCATCCCCTGCATAGGGAGCTATCTGTTGCACCTGTAATTTTCAAGTCTTTGTTAAGTGTAGAGTTATAAATAAATAAATAAAGTGTAGAGTTGCCTGTAATCAGGCCAATTAGTGTTTTTATCTATACACGTTTCATAAACCCTCTTTACTGCGTCCAAAAATATACTTGGTAAAACTCATTTCTCCTCTGAATATTAATACATTATGACAATGTATCGGAAAATATTAAACTGCACATCAAAAATACTGAATTGCACAGCAAATATGCTGGCAAAATGCTGCGGTAGCTAAGGTGAATGAAAAGGGGGTGAGCGAAGAAGAACAAAAAAAAACATAAAACATAAACTTAAGTACACATAAAATATTTAAAACGTTTATTTATTTAAAAGTTTTTTTGTTGATACTTTTTTGCTGTGCAAATCAGTATTTTTGATGTGCGATGAAACACTAGCCTAATGTATCAATATTTTGACATATTATGACATTCAAACGCCGCCGCCCGCCCGCGTGCCGCCCCTAGTTTGTCTGTGAAGTTGGTACTACTGAACAAGATAAACAAGTGCAGAGCAATGATCAATGCCACAATGCCGCTCGAAAATGCGGTTCCTGAACACATAAAAGAGAGCTTAGATAAACTAGTGTATGTATATATTTTTTAATGCCTAATTATGTAACTATACATAATTAGGCATTAAAACTCCCACATCACTCGAGTTTGAATGCCCTTCATTATGTATCAGTCACATAAACCCCTATTATTTTACTGCGTGGCAGTCTCATTACGTAGTTCATGAATTTATGATTATATTAGTTAATAAATAATTTGGTGTTTTTGCAGTCTACTCTGATCGCCCATATCTTATTATGTTGGTCAGCTGTGGCTGCTTTGAGCATTATCCTTATTGCCTCAGCCGATAGCAGTGCGAAAGTGTGGACGGCCAATCGCGGTCCTTCTTGCCCCTGCTTTGGCTAGCTTGTCTGCCTCGCAGTTTCCTTGGTCTTGGTGGTGACGTTTTACCCACTGCAGTTTAACTTTGTCATTCTCACCCAATCTGTTCAGTATCTCGTGATACTCCAGTACGAGTTAATTTGGATTTCGTTAGAGTAGAGACTCTGCGCACTAACAAACATTGTCTTTAAAACAGACTGTACATCTCTATGCACAGTCTGTTTTAAAGACAATGTCTTTCTCCTCTAGGCTTCCTACTACTTGTAATGCCCCGTGTAGGAGACTAAGTGCCTGAAAGACTGTTGTGTCCCCTCTGAAGCTTAGTGAAAGTTTGATAGGTGTTTATAGATAGGCCAATTACAAGTATCGTCACGTCATCAGCGTAAGCTATCATGTAAAAGCCTTTCGTGCTTAGTTGGACTATAAGATCGTTGGCTACTATTACCCACAAGAGTGGGGATAGTAATCGCTCCTGATTACAGCCCTTTGCTGCTCTGCATTTGACTTTATCGCAGATTGACAAGGAGATCATCCTAGATTCCAGCATTTTGTTTATCCGGTGTATCAGGTGCGGACTAGCCCCTAGTTGTTCTAGCCTCGTTCTGATATGAAGTTGGTTATTTCAAACGTGCCCTTGATGTCCATGAACACCGCCAGGCATGATTGTTGGTTTAAAATAAAGCTTTCTATTTTCTTGACCACCGCTAGCGCTGTTTCCGTTGATTTCCCAGCTTGGTACGCATGTTGGTTTGGGTGAATCGGGTTTGTACCCAGAGGTCCGTCCCTTATGTCCCTGTCACACAATCTTTCTTGCGTTTTTAGAAGGAAAGATGTCAGGCTTATTGGTCTGAAAGATTTTGGTTTTGTGTAGTCGTCCTTTCCAGGTTTTGGAAGGAACACCACTTTCACCTCTCTTAAGCTTTTTGGAATGTTACCAATTGCTGTACACGCCCGGTATATGGCTGTCGTGACCTGACCAGCTTGTTCCCCCATTGTAGGAGGGCTGGGATTATCGTCGGGTCCCGGTGATTTATATGGAAGAAACGAGTTTATTGCCCAGCTCACTTTTTCTTTATCAATCAGGTTCTCTGCTCCTGCCCATGCCTCTAGTGTGGGGTTGGATGTGAGCTGAGTATCTAGTGTTGTTGTTTCGCATTATTTGTTTCTCCCTCAGATATGATTGTACAGTCCAGAGTTCCACCTCGTCTTTTGTGTACGAGCCATCTGGTTTTATTAGTGATCTGAGCTGGTGTTGCGGATCTTATTCTATAAGTTTTTTCATTCGGGAAACCTGTGACCCGCAGTTGATGGAGCTGCAGAGTTCCTTCATGATTCTCTGAAGTTTTCTCTGTTTGCTTTTTAAACCGGTTTCTTTCTAGTTTGAAGGCTTTCCAGTCTTCCTCCAGCTTTGTGTTTTTGGCCCTGTTGAATAGGTGTCGCATGTTTTTTTGTATTTTCTCTAGTTTGCTGCTCCACCAACTTCTTTAGATGGTTTTGCAGTTATTATAGGGCAGGACCTATTGTAACTGTTGACGATTGTCCTGTTTAGATGTTCGACAGCTTCTTCTATTTCCTCTGAGGTTCCTAGATTTTCGCGAGTTCCTTCGAGGGTAAGTAAGTAATGTACTCGCTTTTGTTGGTTTTTAGTTTGGTTTATAAATTGCCGAGGTGTTAATTTTATGGTTTTTATTTCAAAGATAATCCATCTATGATCTGAGTTACCTCAGTTGAAACTTTCCAGTTTGTAATTAGGTCTGCAGCCATGTAGTTGGCCATAGTAATGTATGGCATGGTTTGTGCCCTTTGAGTTGTGAATGTGGGTTCTGATCCTCTGTTTAAGATTGACAGTTTGTAGTTCAGGATAAAATTGATTAGGTCCTTACCTCTCTTATTCGTTTCCTTCTCTCCCCACACGGTGCTGTGTGCATTTGCATTGCGTCCCACTACTAGGGGAATGTTGTTCTTTCTTTTTTCTTTTCGTTTCTTCACATTCTTTCATTAGTGCCTCCAGTTCTCCAGTGGGCACATCACCGTCGCCTGGTTGATATGCTGAGGAGGACTCCATCTTGTCCCATTTTGATGCTGACACAGTGAGATCTGGTGAGCAAAGATTTGTTATTAGGTTTGCATTGTAGTAGTTCGGGACGAAGATGGCCGCGCTTACTATTGTTTTATTTGTATAGTGGGTATAAAAAGTTCCAGATAGATTATTGAAGCAACATACCCTTTCTCTATGCATTGTTGGCTATTGTATGAGTGCTATCGTCTTTGGGTTCTCCTCGAGTTTCCTTCGTAGGGCTGCTGCTTACGAGACTGTGTAACGGTTTACCTTTATTTCTACTAAATTAAAGATCTATACTATATTTAAAAGCCTAACTATATATTTACAACTCAAAAATCATCCAATCCACATATTACAACTATAATAAATATAATGTATTTACATACAGACAGAATCGTTTGCGCACATTTACTATTAGGCAAACTAGTTACGAATACAATGAGTGACGTCACCGACTCGCGATAAGAACGCGGCCGCGACCAGCGAAGGCGACACGCACGCCACTGACATTTGCATTACGGCGAGGACCGCGACAGGTCAACCACTTTAATAACCATGGGATTTATTCCCAAAGATTTTCTAACTATGATGGTGTGACAGATGCTAAGTTTCGGAGTAAACCATCAATACCTATAACCTGTGTTAAAATTAAGTGCCAGTATTTCCCCGAATTGGGTGAGTGTTGTGAATATTTTACTACTTAGATTAAGTTATCATAGATAGTTATAAATCACTTTACATGTAGAAAATATTAAAAATATAACTAGTTCTCACTGTACATTAGTCTAAATCATGTTATAACATTATCTGCCCATTTGAATCATGCTGGGACTATCACGCTTCTAAAGGCTTCTAGAAATATCATCTACCCACTTCATAAAAAACTCATGTAATATTAGCTAAATTACATTATTTCTAGCTAATTAAATTGTAATTTCATATACAATCGCAGTATAATGCAACAATAATGCTTTTGGTCATATTGTAATTAGTTTAGTACATTTCTTCATAAGGTTTTGATAATTTCATTTCATATTTTGCTTGATCATGAAACTGTTGATTTTGTTTGTGACTGCCACATCTTTTGATCACCATTAAATGCTTTGGGGTTCACTAATATAGCCAACTAAAACGCGAGCATATTTATTCAACAATAAATCCCGATGTCGCAGTCACTTACACGAATTTGGACTTTTTGTGAAACGACTATTTTCCGGGAATTCCAGGGACCAAGTTTGGGGTTTGATTTGGAGCTCACCAACCTTCACGCGCATGCTCCTGCGCGTATCCGGTAGACCTGCGTTGCAGACCCGAATCCCGGAACCTCGAACTCCCGCTTCAACATCTACGGGGACTACGTGCCGTTGGACAGTGCAGGGAAGTGACCCCAATTACAAGGACGTTGTTTCACACTAAATGCCAGCCAGATATAAACCCGCGACCTAGTCGAGTCTACTTTTCATTTTTAATAAATAATTGTAAATTTCCTTTCGGGTTGTTTAATTTCGACCGGCTTCAATCTACCTACATTTATGCGACGCTAAAACGTCACAATGGCGCCCAATCTAGGTATTTTCTGAGCTGAGCATATGAAACGGGTCCTTGGCATTTGTTATCTTTTTGGTTTTCATGGGTGTTGGTGGCTATATTAATCATCACGTGTATACTTCTAGATTTATACTTCCTTGGTGTTATTAAACCTAATTTTAAGGTTGATTTGAGCAGTTGTTTGGTACGTGGTTGCCTTAATTCTAAAGGCTTATATTAATAATAAGTAGTACAAAGTATCAAATACGTGTCTACCCACAATACTTACATTTATAAACCTATTATAACTTAATTTAATAAATAAAATATTCTAACTACCTATTACTTATACCACATACTTAGCAACTATACAATCACTGCTTTTCAATCATTTGTAATCACAACGCATACCCTTTTCTGTGAAAAAGTAAACATGTCGTATCCGTTTAAGTATCTGTCACTCCAAAAACTGAACTCGAATACGAGGTCATCCTTAGAGGTGGTACAGGCGGCTCTGTACAAGATCTTCGTAGTCAGATTGTTAAATTAGCAATACCCCCTGAGGACATTTTGGAATCTCACTTAGAGCCTGCGGTTGACCTGGACGCAGCCAAGGAAAGTCTAACAAAGTCTCAAACTATGCTGTCGTCCCTAAAAAGTAAATTTGACAAAACGTTGTTCTTGCGCACTGAAAATTTACTGCATCATATTTACCACAGACTTAAACGCATCACAAATGTCAGTGCTCAGGTAGTCGATCAGCATAAATCGAATTGCACTATATTTAGCAACCAGTACAAAGAAATCACAGTATTAAGACCAGCTTCAAATTCTAATGCAGGTTCAAACTCAGAACCTGAAACTACTGAAACTACAGTGGTTACTTGCGATCGTAACCTGTCGTCTGATTTGACTAAGTTAAAATATTCTGGCAAATCCTGTGTTTTCTCTTTCATACAAAGAGTGGATGAATTTGTAGACGCTAGGAACATCTCGAAAGACCGGCTACTAAAGTTTGCATATGAGATTTTTACGGACGACGCACTACACTGGTTCCGTAGTATTAGAGAAAGTGTGCAAACTTGGGACGACGTTGTCGTACATCTAAAACAAGATTTTAGTCACAAGGACTATGACTACCGCCTTTTGGCTGAAATTCGGTCTCGTACGCAGGGTGAGCTCGAAAACATCTCAATTTACCTGTCTTTTATGCATGGCATGTTTTCGAGGCTAAGCAAACCACTGTCTGAAGCTGATAAATTAGAAATTATTTTACATAATATCAGACCATGCTACGCTAGCACTTTGACAGCTTCTCCCGAGATCATGGACCTGAAGTCTTTGAAAAGTGTGTGTTCTAACTATGAGAACATACATTCGCGTATGTCTCTTTTTCATGAGCCTCCTCGCGTGACTCCGGAAACTGTAGCACCGGAGTTCGCTTACACTAAACAACAAAAAACTAGCAACTACTATCCGAATAAAAGCTACCAAAGTGCTAACTTTAATGAAAAATATAAGAGTTATGCTACACCTAACAAATATAATAACTACCCAAATACTTATAACTACAACAATAAACCTAAAATTACACAAGAAAGACCTGCAAGTACCAATGCTTTGCAAGTGACACCGAGCAGCTCTAAGGATGTCCATACAACCCGAAAATATTGCCCAAGGTGTCGCAGTGATACTCATTCCCTAAAAGAGTGCAAGCAGCCACATTTTGATATATGCTTTAAGTGTGGAAACAAAGGCATTCGCTACCCTGACTGTACAACCTGCAATCCTAAACCTAGTCACTCAAAAAACTGAATTTAGTGGATTGTAGTGAACGTGAAGCTGACAGTAAACCTAATGATAACTTTGATAAAACAGAGTGGAAATCTTGGCTGGATTTTATATCTAAATTTTTCTCTTGTTATTCTGTCACTTCAATTCACGATTCACATAATGCAACAGAACAGGCAAACAGCAGACCATACGTCGCTGTCAATATAAACGGTATTACTATCAATGGTTTATTGGACACTGGTAGTAGTGTCACAATTCTTGGACAAGATTATCATACCAATTTCTTAGATGCTGGTTTTAGGCTTGATAACACTGAATTATTAAATTTTGTCGCTGCAGGTGGGCAAAAGCTGAATAATGTTGGTGTCATAAATTTACCTGTCTCATTTTTGGACCAACTACACATTCTGAAAGTTTACGTAGTACCAGAGATTCAAAATCCCTTGATTTTAGGCATGGATTTCTGGAGACTTTTTAATTTGTTCCCTGAACATTTGGACTCTATCATGATAGGTAAAGAGACTGTCACTCCAGATATTCTATCGATTAATACTCCTACTCACATATGTGATTACGACCACCTTTCTACAGAACAAAAAGTTACGGCTGATCATATCACAGCACAGTTTTGTGACATCTCATATGAAGAACGTGGTCTTGGTCGCACAAGTCTAATTACTCACGGTATCGATACTGGGAATGCTGCTCCTTTACGTCAAAGGTACTACAGAATGTCACCTGAAAAACAACGAATACTAGTTACTCAACTTGACGAAATGTTACGAGAAAACGTGGTAGAACCTTGCGAAAGCCCTTGGTCATCTCCAGTACTACTGACGCCTAAAAAGAATGGGGAACTAAGGTTCTGCTTAGACAGTCGTAAGCTTAATGCCGTTACTGTGAAAGATGCATACAGTCTTCCGTACATTTCTGAGATACTTGACAACTTACGAGACGCGAAGTATCTTTCTAGTTTAGATCTTTCTAAAAGTTTCTGGCAGATTCCTATAACGGAAGAAGACCGGTGTAAGACGGCTTTCTATATTCCTTCTAAAGGTACATTTCAATTTACTTCTATGGCGTTCGGTCTTACTAATGCCCCTGCCACGCAGCAGCGACTGGTTGACATGTTGTTCTATGGTCCAGAGTTCGAAAATAAAGTATTTGTATACCTAGACGACATTATCATTGTTTCACCGACCTTCGAACAACATATCTCCCTACTTGTCCGTGTTCTGGAAAAACTAAGAATGGCGAATTTGACTATAAGTTACAAAAAGTGTCAATTTTTCAGAAACAAACTAAAATATTGGTTATGTGGTGGATCATAATGGACTTCATCCAGATCCCGAAAAGGTAGAAGCTATTATTAATTACCCTACCCCTACTAATCGCAAGGAGGTGCGTCGATTCATAGGCACAGCATCGTGGTATCGTCGATTTATACCTAACTTCAGTACAATAGCTTCACCACTTAATAAATTAACCTCCCTTGCTAAAAACTCTCCTCCATTCAATTGGTCTTCTGACGCCGAAAAAGCATTCCGCACTTTAAAAGAAGCTCTTATATCTTCACCCGTATTATCATGCCCCGACTTTTCACAAGCTTTTCAAGTGCATACGGATGCAAGTGATTTCGGTGTTGGCGCGGTTCTAACCCAGATTTTAGAAGGCGAGGAGAAGGTCATTGCCTACATGAGCAAGCCTACATGCCTACATGCCTCTCTAGCAAGGAACGCAATTACAGTGCTACGGAAAGGGAGGCCCTAGCAGTCTTGACAGCTATCGAACACTGGCGATGCTACCTGGACAACGGCAAAACGTTCATTGTGTACACCGACCACTCGTTCTTAAAATGGTTCTTGAATTTAAATAATCCCACAGGTCGTTTAGCTCGTTGGGGTGTTCGTATGTCCTCATTCGACTTCGACATCAAACATCGTCGTGGCTCAGAGAATGTAGTCCCTGACAGTCTTTCCCGTTCAGTACCAATAGCTACAATAGATCAGGACTCTTCGAATCACGACATGTTCTACTCTACAGGTGACAGTTGGTATCTTAACATCTACCACGGTTGCCAAAACGCTCCTACATCGTTTCTTAACTATAAAGTAACAAATGGAAAACTTTTTAGATATAAAAAGAGTTTGAATCCCTTAACTAGTGAGTTTGAGTGGAAAGAAGTTATTCCTGTTGAGTACAGATCGGACATAATTACAAAAAATCACACTGATCCTACTTCAGGCCACTTTGGCATATACAAAACTCACAAACGTCTTTCCTTAAATTATTTTTGGCCTGATATGCACCGCGATGTCTCCAAATTTGTAACTACTTGCGACACATGTTGTGCGCACAAATATCCTGCACATGCTACACTTGGCATTATGGGCCGTCCTAAAGACTGTTCACGACCGTTTCAGATGCTGAGTATGGATCTAATAGGTCCCCTACCACCTTCACGAAAACAAAACACATTTATATTTGTAGTTCATTGTTGTTTTTCAAAATATTGCCTAATGTTCCCTATTCGTCGCGCAACTTCCGAGATAATAGCTAAGTTACTCGAGGAAGAAGTTTTTCTTGTTCACGGTGTACCCAGCACTGTATTAATGGACAACGGAAAACAATTTGTGGGAAATATTCTAAAGCAACTATATAACAAGTACAATATCCCTAACATCAAGTTCACACCTAAATACACGGCCCAGATTAACAGTGTTGAACGCTACAACAAGACTCTTTTAACAGCAGTATCTACCTACATTGAAAACGACCATAGATCTTGGGACTGTAACCTATCAAAAATCCAATTTGCCATGAATTCATCGGTAAACGAGGTGACTGGTTATACGCCGGCATTTTTGGTATATGGGCGTGAATTAGTTACTACTGGCTTGCATTATATCGATACGGACCTCAGCGATGATATAATTTTCACCCCTAGGGACGAATACGCTGAAAATTTAGGCAATTTAAGAACTGTATTCGAAAAAGTACAATTGTGCCTAACTAAAGCTCATTCGAGAAATAGTGGTCATTATAACCTGCGCCGTAAAGACGTAAATTTTAAAGTAGGTGACATCATTTGGAAGAAGACATTTTTCCTAAGCAACAAAAACAAAATGTTTTGTAAGAAGCTTGCTCCGAAGTTTACAAAGTGCAAAATCGTAAAGAAAAAGTCTAATTTAGTATACGAACTCGAGGATATGACCGGAAATAATATAGGAGACTGGCATGTCAAAGATTTCAAATTAACTAACTATAAGCAATAATAGAATTTGTAAGTACCCTGTGTAACTCATGTTACTATCTCTACGCTAATAGTCTGATTTAATCCACAAGCTCACTAATAATATATTTTCATAAGGTCGCTGTGTTATTGTGTGTGTGTGTATATACGTAAAAATAAAT
Organism: Argyresthia goedartella; assembly: GCA_949825045.1. NCBI lineage: Eukaryota > Metazoa > Arthropoda > Insecta > Lepidoptera > Argyresthiidae > Argyresthia > Argyresthia goedartella. The sequence continues at coordinate 22,416,861 of OX463812.1, read as the reverse complement.
ATTGAAAAAAAATCGTGTCCTCTACCGGATGACGAAGTATTTTCCTATACCTTACAGTGTACTGTAATTAGGAGTCTATGTCTACTATAAAGACAAATAATAAAAATAATGACAGCATATACAGCCTTGATACTGTGGGTAAGAATTGGACTAACCTTATATCCATCAATAGTTATATAAGAGTATTATATTACTTATTACATTAAAATACTCAATCTGTATGGACGCAATAACACACATTATACGTGTCTATTGCCTGTTTGCTAGCGTGAAGTATGTATGATTAGGGGAGGAATGTTGAGAGAGAGGCCTGAATGATAACTAGTATATCTATTGAGCAGCATAGAGAGGTAGCGGATTTTTTCAGCAAAAATCCTAACCTAAAAAAGGGGGTATGTAACGGTTTACCTTTATTTCTACTAAATTAAAGATCTATACTATATTTAAAAGCCTAACTATATATTTACAACTCAAAAATCATCCAATCCCCATATTACAACTATAATAAATATAATGTATTTACATACAGACAGAATCGTTTGCGCACATTTACTATTAGGCAAACTAGTTACGAATACGATGAGTGACGTCACCGACTCGCGATAAGAACGCGGCCGCGACCAGCGAAGGCGACACGCACGCCACTGACATTTGCATTACGGCGAGGACCGCGACAGGTCAACCACTTTAATAACCATGGGATTTATTCCCAAAGATTTTCTAACTATGATGGTGTGACAGATGCTAAGTTTCGGAGTAAACCATCAATACCTATAACCTGTGTTAAAATTAAGTGCCAGTATTTCCCCGAATTGGGTGAGTGTTGTGAATATTTTACTACTTAGATTAAGTTATCATAGATAGTTATAAATCACTTTACATGTAGAAAATATTAAAAATATAACTAGTTCTCACTGTACATTAGTCTAAATCATGTTATAACATTATCTGCCCATTTGAATCATGCTGGGACTATCACGCTTCTAAAGGCTTCTAGAAATATCATCTACCCACTTCATAAAAAACTCATGTAATATTAGCTAAATTACATTATTTCTAGCTAATTAAATTGTAATTTCATATACAATCGCAGTATAATGCAACAATAATGCTTTTGGTCATATTGTAATTAGTTTAGTACATTTCTTCATAAGGTTTTGATAATTTCATTTCATATTTTGCTTGATCATGAAACTGTTGATTTTGTTTGTGACTGCCACATCTTTTGATCACCATTAAATGCTTTGGGGTTCACTAATATAGCCAACTAAAACGCGAGCATATTTATTCAACAATAAATCCCGATGTCGCAGTCACTTACACGAATTTGGACTTTTTGTGAAACGACTATTTTCCGGGAATTCCAGGGACCAAGTTTGGGGTTTGATTTGGAGCTCACCAACCTTCACGCGCATGCTCCTGCGCGTATCCGGTAGACCTGCGTTGCAGACCCGAATCCCGGAACCTCGAACTCCCGCTTCAACATCTACGGGGACTACGTGCCGTTGGACAGTGCAGGGAAGTGACCCCAATTACAAGGACGTTGTTTCACACTAAATGCCAGCCAGATATAAACCCGCGACCTAGTCGAGTCTACTTTTCATTTTTAATAAATAATTGTAAATTTCCTTTCGGGTTGTTTAATTTCGACCGGCTTCAATCTACCTACATTTATGCGACGCTAAAACGTCACAACTGTATGTTGTATGTTGGCTTGTATTATGTTTGTGGTGTCGCCTTTTGATATATACATATATTATATTTTTTGTTTTGGTTTTTATCATATGTATTTACGTTTAAAGAGGCATATATATTTATTGTCTTTGTCTATATATATTGTTATAAGCATATATATTTAATTATATTTATCTTATTTGATTTGCTCTCCTGATGAGAGAGTTTCGGTCTCCTCGGTGTTGGAGTCAAGCAGGGACTCTAGACCCATTGGCGAGTCATAATTCACAATTATTTATTGCACACAAATATTTTACAAGTTACATTAAAAGAAAATTTATGTACGGTGTAGTGTTATGTGTTATGCTACTTACGTGTCATTTTCCAGGATGTTCAGCTGGATACTTGCTGAGCTGCATAGCTGTATATTTTGTTCACCTTTATTTTCATAGGACCCTGTAACGTTTTAAACCATAAGAACACATTAACAAATCATTTTCGCTTCATATTTTCACACTATCAGCACTTCTAAATCGATAGCGAAGGGGTTTACCTTTGGTGACCTTGTATTTGGCTTTCTCCGAAACTCTGCAATCTCGGGCTTCGTGCGCGCTGGTGCGCTACCCTTTTATCTTTCGCTGTTATGTAATTTTGGCTATGTGAACTTGTTAATTTTTCTATTACGAGCCTGAAACCAAAATCTGACAGTTATTATGTTGTTGTTTATCTGGTTGTCATGGCAATGTCCATTCAAACTCGTTAGCGGTCTGATATGTTTGCTTCAATACTTTTACAAAAATACTTTTTCTCTCTTGGCCACTCACAAAAATTGCTTTTAATTTAAATAATTTTTAGAACTCTCCAAAAAGGGTATAAGAGCGGTACATTTCTGAAATTCTGGAGTCTCACTTCAGTTCTCAAACAAGAAGAATCACCTAAAGGCCTTATCCCGGGGTCGCACTGCCCCGGGATCCTGCGAGCCGCTACTGCAACGCCTCCTGACTTGGCGAGTCTCTACCCTGGTCAGCGCTTCGTTGAGTCTCCACTTCACCTGCCCGTTCTCGGCTACACCTGCACCCTGGTCAGCGCTTCGTTGAGTCTCCACTTCACCTGCCCGTTCTCGGCTACACCTGCTCATCAGTGACATCAGGCCGACACGCTGCGGGCCTCTACCCTGGCCGGCGTTTCGGTACCAGGGCCCCTACTCCTGCTGCCCGTCGGGGTCTGATATCCGATTGGCCGCCGGCCACACTCTCCACCTGCAACTCCTACATCGCCCGCCAGTGCCTCCATTGACCGGTTCACCAGGCATCTACTGCTTCATCGGCCTCCTACTCTCCGTGTCCTCCGCTTCCTTTCTTTTTTACCTGATATCTGTTTTTTTTTTAAAAAAAACCTTGTCTCACTTCATCCACCCTCATCTTCCTACCATTTTTTTTAAATAGTCACTGTAAATAGCCCTAATAAACTGTCATTTCTAAATTTTATCCTGGTTGTTTTCTGTTAGGTTCTGGTTAGGTAAATATCTTTACACGACAACGGTCAACTGCAAAATTTCAGATATAGCTTAAATACTAATATGGCGTGCACGCAAATCACACACACACACACACACACACACATTGGGGGTGTCACACACATTAACATATTGACACAAATAAATATGAACCTTAAGTGGCCAGTCTTAAGGATTAACATACTTCTATAGAATATTGTGGTTGCCGTTTCGCTTTCCAAAACAAGACCAATAACATTATATACAGTGATATCAACAAGAGAGTCTAGTGGTCTCGCGGTGAGCGCACTTAGTTCAGGACACATTGACACAGGTTCGAATCCTCAGATCAGTTACTATTCGACTTTTTTTATCTGTTTGGTGGAGTGACAGATATTAACTAAAAGATATTATCAGTAAAAGTTACCTGTATTAATGAAATGTTATTATATGGGGACATAATAATTTTATCCATAAAAAAAATTAACACGAGTTAAGTATAATATCATTGTTTATTTCATATTTTACATTAAACAATGTTGTTTACAGTTTCACGTAGTAACAATATCAAAAACACATTTCTAACTAATTCGTAAGGTTAGGTGTAGTTTTAGTATTCGTGATGATAAGAAAACCTTAAAATATACCGTGCACCCTGGTGCACGGTATATTTTAAGGTTTTCTTAAAAAAAAAGCACAGGGCTTTTTTGGTCCAGATATAAAAAAGTTTTTTTTGCTAATACATACATAATATAATATAACATACGGGGTGGCAGTGGCACTGTTGTGTCCTACCATCTACCTAATACTTATAAATAAAAATACTTTTAACAATATTTCATATTTAACATTATAAACATATAAATCAATAATATTTCTTAATCATATTTCTATCTATTTCGTAAGGTTAGTTATAGCTTAAGTATTCGTTTTCGTTATGAAAAGATATTTGAAGCTAGCCAACCAATGAAAATATACTACTTTGTCATTTTATTTTATGTGACGGCGTTTTTTTTTCACTTGATATGATTGGAAAAAGCTTTACTAAAATATAACAGAACATAAAATAGCCTCACGCTTTTTCCCATGTGATAGCACAATGGCACAATCGTGCCTAAATACGCAAATACCTTCATTTGATATTTAGTATTACCTCCCCCGTTATCTTTTTCGGAAGCAAGCGCAGCGCCGCCGCATTGAACTAACTATATTACAACAAATATCAGCCAGTCAGTCAGTGTGAGATCTCCTGTGCCGAGCTCCAAAAAAGAGATACTCAAACGTTCTCGAAGGTAGTTGGGGTAGCTCGGATTTTTCAAGATATTGAACAGATAATAAAAAATGGGGAGTCTCGGCGATGATAAATCGGTAGATACCCCAACTCTTTGCGATATCGAAAAACATGGTCGAAATTGAGAAATCCGAAGATAAACCGAATCCCGTGGTTCTGAAGTCGCTCGAGAATAACAGTTTCTCTTCGTTCGTACTCGCCCAGGCAACATTGGTATAGTCGATTAGCGGAAAGAGAAGAGATTGTACAAGGATAACTTTGGTCTGCCGTGGCAAGAAGTTCTGCAGGCGTCTAAGGGAATGGAAAAACGCCGTCTGCTGACCTCGCAGAAATGTGGAGACCAACACAGCTTTTCAGCAACGCACGAGGTTTTTCGCCTCAGCAGTGTACTCAATTGTAGTACCATTATAAGTTACAGGTTTCTGTAGTAAGGAAAGAAGGTGCTTGGTTCCAATAATCATTGCGTGGGATTTTATCGGGTTAACCAACAGCCCGTGGGACGAGGCCCAGTCCTTTACATTCTCGAGGTCAGCATTCAATATCTCCACGGAAGAAACTAAATCACAGAGGGAAAAGTGGCGATAGATTTGGAGATCATCTGCATAGAGATGATACGAAGAAGAGAGGACGTCGGATATGGAGCTTATAAAGACTGAAAACAGGAGAGGAGAAATAATACCACCTTGAGGTACTCCTGCAGTGAGATCACACCATTGAGTTTCAGTCTCTTCGAGTCAATCACGAGGCCTCGCATGCCTAAAGATTTCCCTACACTGCCTATCGAGGCCCTGCGAGTGGGCGCGGATACATTGCTGCTCTGTAGGGTGGACGCGGAGGCTTCCCCCTCATATGATTGGCTGGCAGGGTCAGGCATTGGCCCGCTCCCGCTTGCCCTCCGCCTGATGACGATCTTCATCATGCCGCACCTATAGAACAGTTTAATATGTTGCTTCTTCAGTGTCTCTTTCCGGTATCCCGAAGGCCATGATGGCTCCTCGGGCAATTGCTTTGGAGACCTGATTTTCACCCTTGAGGAGACGACACGCCACGCGTCAAGTCCACGGTACGTCGGTTTGTCCTCGTCAAGACATGCCTCAGCCTCTCGATGCCGCTATCCGCAACATCAGGAAGCCGGACCGCTTCCTTAACGAGTTGGGGCATTTCCGACGCACTGACCGCTGCGAACACGCAGCCTCCTTCCCATAATGCGGGGTGTTTCTCTGCCGTCTCTCTCAGCCATGACACAGTTTCCTGGTCATGGCAGGCGAATCTCAGGCCAAATTGCTTCAGACGAAGCGGCATGTGCACGAATAGTGGGAATATGTCCCTCTCTTCATCACACGGCGCTTTCGACTGGTTATCCTCTAGTGCGATTCTAATTGCGTTGCACTGTATCGCCGTCATCTCGCGCCTTTCTTTCGGGATGACCACTATGTTCAGGTGCGACTTCGCTGCCTGAGCATATGTGGTTTCGGGCTGAGTCGCCCTTTCGGGTGGTCCTAACTTGCTGTGTCTCTTTTGCGGCCCCCTCAATCTTTCGCCGCTAGGAGAAATCTGTTCGTCGGACCTCATCCTTTTTGTCGGGGTGCGGGCCGCGCGGCCGAGGGAAGCCCGGGCATATCTGGGGCGTTGTTTGTGCTCCAGTGCTTACCGGCACACTTGGTCTATTGCCTCCCGGTCCTGTCTTCCTTGTGGAGGTTGGGGCCTGGGAAGAACAAGGTTGTGACGCGGCCTGGGACTGTGGCAGTGCCATTTGGTTCCCCATGGGGGGGCCCCGGTAGGTCCAGTATCACTTTTAGGTTACGTGTGACAGAGGCGAGTCTTACCTCCTCTGTCGCACGTTCCCTATTGCGTTTTCTCCTCATAGCCCCGCTACGGCGATTCCTATGTATCTTATTCTCATTTATCCTCTGAGTGGAGCGCGTGTCACCACGCAACGCAGTTAAAGTGGCGGCCCCCAGAAACGACCCGCCGAGAACGTGCGGGGGATAAGTTAGCGTGCGAGGAATTCTCCGGACGTTACTCCGGTACCCTCCTTAGGTATAATATCTTTAACAGCTTCCATGGTTCGCCCTTTCAGGCCCATCTCTAGGTTGTGCAGTTCGTTAGTAATCAGCAACAATAATAAAACCGTTTCCGATGCCTTAAACCAATGTCTGGCTGGTTAGGCCGGTACTGCGGGCGCTGCACACATCCACCCGCAGGTCGTGAATATTTTAGGTGTACACGACCATACACCAAATTTAACAGGTTCTCGCCAATCCTTTTTACTTGAAGAGGCCGGATGGGCGTCCTTGCGCCTTTAATTTAGAGTGTCCGCGCCGGAGAATACAACAATACGTCACTCGACCTGGAGGAGGTGAGAGGGGTGCCCCTTGTCCACGGCTACCTGCTCAGAGAACAGGCGGCTGACCCTCCGAAAGGAGGGCCATTTGTTATCCGCAACCTGCGACGCACTTGGTCCCATGGGTATGAGTGACCTCGTGGTCACCTCGTAGGGATACTGGGTGATATCGCCATATGTGGATCCGTCAAGAAAGTCGGACAACAAAAGGCAGCTCTTCACATTGGCCAACACATTGGCCAATCCTTCATTTCGTTAATACGTTCACTTATTGGCCAACGTGTAGATGGGTCATTTGGAATGATGGATGTAGGTATTGGAGTGGCGGTGAATAATTGGCGCTCGATCCGTGAGTTGTCGGTTTTTCGACGGACCTCAAAGGGTTTTGGTTTCATTAGTGAACCGATCCAACAATGTTCTCCCACTCCGAATGAACGAAAAATGAACAGCCTGAACAAAGAGATAACGTTCACTCGGATTCGGCCATTAGAATCCTATAGCAGAGGAACGTCAGGTTAATCGACGCCGCAAAATGTAGTACTAGAAGTTCTTTAAATTTACTTTTCACCATTCGCAGATTATTGCAATATGATTCAGGGTCTTCATCGGCTAGTTATCTCAACAATGTATCTGAAGCTCCCAATAAATTTATTCTTGCAATCCATGGCCGCACCCACCACCTTCGAGTTTTTGTTTGCTATTTTATGTTAATTGCTTAATAAAATGATCGCAAATTAAAACTATGTCAAGACGCACAAATTCATCGACTAGAAGTGAATGTTATTTTCCATGTCATTGCAGCTAAGCCGTGTGAACATGGTATGCAAGAAAAATGAATCATTCACCGATCATTATTTCGAGTGAACCGTCTGATATCACCTTAATGCCTAAAATGTCATTTTTTTGCACTTTTTTGATCATAACTTCTGAAGTTATCAAAACAAAAAATATATAGTTTTGAAAAGTTTATAAAGAGCCCATTTAACGATAATTATTAAGGTGCTTTTTTCGTTGTGACATTTAACCCTTCCACTTTTTGTAGGCAATATTTTTTTCATATAAGACTTGAATTATGTTGGGGTTATCAGGATAAGTATTTTTGTAGTAGATTTCAAAACTCTATCTTATATGTAGTTCCTGAGAACAGTGCCTGTGACAGACGGACTGAGGGACATGCCAGTGATCCTATAAGGGTTCCTCTTTCTCCTTTTGAGGTATGGAACCCTAAAAACGAGGAATAGGTACTCCTACTTTTGGTGACTTTGAGATAGACCAGAGACTTCGTAATTGGGCTGTCTGTCTGAGACATAATGACTATACAATCGGACTCAGCCTGTCTCGGGTACACAAATCTTTTTGTGAGTAACTTTTCAAAGTTGTTATATGTTTATAAACTTTGAGCGCGTTATATAAAATTGTATGCGCCACATCTACTCACTATCTAAGTGCTACTTTGTAAGTAGGTAGTAAGTTTTTTCGGCACTTTATTTTGTGAGAGGACATGCAAGTTAAAAATTACAATATCACCATCCATGTAGAATTGTATATACTAGAGAAATAGTTAGAGAATTGTGAAAAAAATCTCGGTTTTAAAGTTTTGTTGCTCAAGTTTCAAGCTGAAAAGAATCAAATTAATTATTTTACGCGATTGCATAGAGCTTAAGGTGAGCACACTATCAACTCATTTATCGATCAAAGCCCGGTTAGATAAATTCCACTAAATTATTCGAAATTTCCCATTCCACCAAATAAATTGAAGGGAAATTGGCAAAGTTGGCAGGACTCGCTCGAACAAACTTGATCGATATCTCGAGCGAACACCTAATTAATCTTGATATAAACAAAGCTTAGGAAACTGAGCTTGGTAAAGGATTATTTTGTGAGCACTCTATGCTGCGATGAAATTGATAACAGCCATTTACGATGACATCGAATCTGTTATCGAATTCCTCAGAAATGATGAGGAAATGAAGTACAGCTGTGAAATGAATATTTTAGCTCCAGCGGGGGACTGTGTGGTTAAATCAAGCGTTTTTTGATAAAATGCTTACCTACTTTTTTGAGAAGACCTATTAAAATAACAGTCAATCAAAAGTTCAAGGTAATGTTACGGATAATGGATTACGGAGGAATATACCTATCGCAATATTATTCAGAAGCATCGTAGAACCAAACATGATTAGCTATTACGCTCAAGGACGAATTCACGCACGTAACGTAGTACGTATGCCGAAGATGACGATGTAACTCACACCCTCTCTTTCTAACACAGGCGAGACAAGCACGAATTGACGTATCGTACTTGAGATTCTTGGCTATTACCCGTATGGTTCTACTATGATACGGAACAAAACGTTGTGAAATCATTTTAATCATTCTCTGACCTTTTTGTGGGCTGCAGAACAATACAACAATATTCCAGAAAAAGGCCTTTGTTACTCTGACGAGGGTAATTAATTCATTAACAGAGATTTCAAGCCAGCTATTTCAAAAGATGATGTTTTGTTCTTTATTAGGGTCCCGTACGTGAGTGCCTTCGCTTTCCGTCCGTCACTGATACAGGTAATTCCTAAACCGTAACACGAGTAAATATGGACACTCGACTTTTTACAGAATGTGTCTGGCCACTATGGCCACTGCAACACCTGAATAGCAGAAATAAATAAGTAAACAAGACAATAATTAAAAATAATAATAAAAATGACCACTAAAACGGCACTCTAATATTAGTTTATGTGACTGATACGTAATGCCTAATTATGTACAGTTACATGCACTAGTTTATCTACACACTTATCATAAGCTCTCTTTGATGTGTTCAGGAACCGTATGTTCGACCGGCATGGTGGCATTGATAATTGGTCTGCACTTGTTTATCTTGTTCAGTAGTACCAACTTCACAGACCAGGGCGGCATGCAGGCGGACGTCGGCGTTCGAAATTTGAATGTCATATTTTTGCCGAAAATTTATACATAATGGTCATAATGTATCAATATTAAGATAAGACGACCCGAATGGCCGAGTCGGCAGTGACACTGCCTACGAAGCCAAGGGTCCCGGGTTCGAGTCCCGGTGGGGGCAAATATTTGTTAGATGAGATCGGATGTTTGTACCCTAGTCATGGTTGTTTATCTATCTTAGTATAATATTTATCTATATACGTATGTGTATCGTTGTCTAGTACCCAAGATACAGGGAGTCCTAGTTTGGGGCTAGATCAATGTGTGTAAATAGTGTCCAAGGTATTATTATTATTATTATTATAAGAAAAGAGTTTTTACCAAGTAGTATAACATTATGCTGGTCGTAACGTGCGGGTTTTGGACGCAGTAAAGAGGGTTTATGATACGTGTGTAGATAACGAGCATAAAAAGCTATCACCACCGGGCTAATACGCTTCTAACGATTAAACTAAATGTAAGCTAAGCAGCGAGCAAGAGATATATTATCTCTTGTTCGCTGCTTACTAGAATGTGCTATTAAGCCTTTAATTTCATATCCAACACATCCCTGTTCAAAACTTTTTTTTTTAAATCCATATGCCTTTATGCCCTTTAGAGGGCGCCATATTGAAATGAGTGTGACGTCACATAGCCTCTATCCACCAAGACGCTTCTAACGATACCTCATTTGCCAAATTGTGATAAGAAGTTTGGATGTTCTGGGGGGAACATACATACATACATTCATACCGGTCATTATCATAATTCTCATTTTGGCTTCGTCGTAGTGGGGTAAAAATTCAAGGGTCTCATACATGAAACCATATTTATCGGCGTTTTTCGGCTTTTAAATATTTTTAAAAAGCGTTTAAATTGAACTGTGGTTCGGAACCCTTCGTGTGCGACTCGCATTTGACTGGTTTATTGCAATACATACAATTACATACGTGTATGCTGTTACATAAATTACATTTTTTTTGACATAATAATAATAATAATAGTACTTTTCTCTTTTCTGTTCATGTTTGAAAATCGATAAAAAAATATTAAGCTTCTCGTATCTACAGGAGCGAGCCCATTTTTCGGCCAGTACAGTGTGAAGTAGCCCCCCTCTCGCGTCTCCCACACACTAGCCGGCATGTTGTCTATCCACCCACAGGTTTCCATACAGCAGCGACTGCGCACGACTTAAAACTACTCACTCGCCTACGTTTGGACGCTACATACTAATAATTACTTAACTCGCTATTGTACTTATTGAAATGTAAATCGGGCTTAAGAGAGAGAAAAGCTCACTTTGTATTGTGCAACTATTTAACAAAATTGCCAGTCGACTAAGCAAGTGCTGTTCAAATACCAAACTAATCCGAACTTTACCTATTGATTTCATATTCGGCATAAAAGGCATCTGGTAACAAAAATCCAATATAAGCAAGCGGTTTCAGAGAAAAAGAGAAGTTGTAAGTTTTCATCAAACTTATATTGCTTGCCGCCGAGTGGAAGGCAAACAAATTGAATGACCAACAAACTTGCGGGAAAACTTCGACGACCACGTTAGTGACAAGAAACATTTCATAACTTCGCTACGCTTCAGCAGCAGAGCATTTTAGAATTATGCAGGGTGTATGTCTTGTGCTGGGTTCACACGAAGTCAGTTCTGGCTGCCAGTCTCACTGGCACTTGGTGATGACCTCGTTTATTTTTTTTTCAAGCTAAGCCAGCTGGCTGCTAGTGATTTTCATTACCGCGGTGGCTTGTCTGTTGGACTGCCGTCAGCGCTACTGGCTTCGGCTATCTGCACCTTAATACCTATCGAGTTGATAAAACGTTGGCGTCGACTGACGCATAGGCAGTATTGTAAGCAGTATTTCTGCTTGTGGTGGGAGCAACTATACAGCATAGATAGTATAGGTACTATCTATGCATAAATCACTTTTTTTTTTAAGTATTTATTATAAGTAGAAAAGCATAACATCTTAATTAGGTCCACGCAAACCATAAGATTTTGTTTGTGGATCCTTGATGACGCTATCATAATACATTTTTAATTCTGTTCAGATTCGGAGTTAGTGCTGCTTTCTGTAGTCTCTGGTTGACTGTCAGACCCGGTATTAATAATGAACTCCTCATCGATCAATCTATCTTTGTACCAGTAAATTTCTTCGAGGAGCTTGACATTGTTGACCTCTTTTTCCAGTCGTCAGGTGTTATCGACTCTAAAGCATCTAGAGTCAGAGACTCTTTTTTAGATTCCAGACTCTTTGCAAGGTTCCAAATAAATTATGTATGGTTTAAATCACTAAATGTTTTCTGACCATGATCAGCCAAAATATTGCTTAGATTTGATGATCATGAATCCGGTTTAGTCCATTTTTCTGGAAAAAATATGTCATGTGCCTTACGGCTACCATCACTGCTTTTTGAACCCATTTTGGAAGGCCTTTATTCCTCTTTACTAAGATATAATGCACTATCCATTACTATAATGCAATTCGGCAGTATATTAGGCAAACGATTTTGTTCTCACCACTTTGCGAAATTATCGGAGTTCTTTTGGTCATGCTAGTCGCCAGTTTTTGTGTTAGCTTGAAAATTAGGAGAGCCATATGAAGTATCCATCGTCAACAAGAGCTGTCGTTCTTGTTTTCTTTCTTATCCGTAGCAGTTTGCCAACACATTTTCACGGTAAAATGGGCATGGAACCAGGTTTCGTCAATATACATCACTCTTTTTGTCAGCACTAAGAAAATGATTCTCTTTCATACAGCGTCAAAATCTAGCTCAGAATGCCTGTGTGTTGGGCCTATCCATGACAGTCATCATTTATTGAATCGATACAAATCCATTTTCGCTTCCAGCATGAAGTACTTCATGAAGTATCCATCGGTAACGAGAGCTATCGTTCTTGTTTACTTCCTTATCCGTAGCAGTTTGCCAAAACCTCTTCACGGTAAATTGGACATGAATCCAGGTTTCGTCAATATATGTACATCACTGTTTTCGTCAATATATATCACTATGTCATTTCTAAGAAAATTATTATCTCTTATACAGCGGAAAAATCTAGCTCACTAAGCCTGTTTGTTGGGCCTCTCGATGACATTCATCATTTATTGAATCGATAACCCATCATAATTTTAATGTCGCTTAGCAGCAGCTTTTTGTTTTACAGTAAGACTTTCTTTCCGCACTGTAAACATTGAATTAATTATATTTCTCAAAGTTATATTAAAGTCACCCATAATATTTTTTCTCCTCACTGTTTCTTTGTCGTGGCTTATTTTACAACCAGTAGCTTCAGAATTTTCTTTTTCCCTTCTTATTTTTGACCACTCGGCCTGCCGAACGTGCAATCGCTGCGACGATTAATTCAGGTATCTTAGCATGTCCATAAGAGTTTCTTTGGAAACTATCACGTTATGTTCACAGTCCGATACTTTCTTAAGTGAATTACTTACTTTTCTAAGAAAAAAAATCATCAAATAATAAAATACAATCACAATATATGTTCGTGTCGGGTGATGGAGTTTCTGCCAATTCCGCTTAGTACCATCACACATAGTATACAGGTAAAGGCCATTCGTATATAAAGGCAACATCATAAGCCCCCACGGAGTGGTCTAACAGAGCCAAAGACAAAGCCTGCCTCATAAACGGAATATGTCCTGGTGTCATATATTTTATTAACATTACTGTGTCCAATAAACTATGATCAGCGATGGACGGGAAAAGCCTGCATCGGACGTGATTCCGGCCTCGACGCCCACATGAATAGGATCATTAGGTGATGATTCTGCTAGCGAATAGAATACCAGCCGTAGCATCCTCACAGTAAAACAAGGTGGTGTCCACGTCTACACGCTTAAATTATTTAATTTCTCTTTTGTACAATTCAACTGATCCTAAAACATGGTCCACATAGATCCTCATTTTTTTCTGTTTTTAAATATATTTGGATGGCATCATTCGAGAAGTATCGCCAGTAAGTAGAAATCATGTGCAAACTCGTACTCCTTTTACTTGCGTTACGTTCTGGACGAAGAATGAAGATGTTCTGTGATTTGCTATTATGAGAATTGGTCCCCATAGCATCGGAGATTTCATAGTTGTTTATACAAATAATGTGTACATTGCAGTCATCTTAGCCGCTGTACACCCTACACATAAAGCTACAGGTCGTAATAGTGACCTTCAAAAGGAAAATCTGAATTCTGCAAACTATCGGTTCATATATGTATATAAATGATCATATTCAGAGTTGATTAGGAAACATAGACAAATAGGTAAAGTAGGAATCGTAATTAGTTGGCCTAAAGATTGTTAAACGTAACTGTGAATCCAGTTTTTGCTTAGCAAAAATACTGATTGTGGCTGACTGAATTACTAAATAGTAACAAAAAATGAGCGCGACTAGAAAAACTGGATTCGTCTGACAAAATTACTGAATTGCGCGACTAGAAATCTTAAAACAGAGGCAGTCTTTATTGAGCCAATAAGCAATAAATAATAAACCATTCGTATTTTTATAATTTCTTTATTGTGCTACACAAAACAGACCAGATTTTATTAAATATAAAATAAATGTACAAAGGCGAACTTATCTTTAAAAAGAGATTTCTTCTAGCACACCATGATGGGCGTACAATAAAAGTATTTACAACGAGTAATGTATACTACAAACAATACATACTGATAACAAAAATTGCTTATAATACACAATCACTTACATACAACGTATCAATATATTTATATAAACCATTCACTAATACATACCAATATATATATATATAATATAATTATAAATTTAAGCTACGTTGTTAGCGTATAATATATGCGACACAGTTTTAAATACTATAACGCAGTCGCCTTCAGTTTTAGTTAGTATTAGTACTAATAGTAGTGTTTTAAACTAGATTGTTCGACAAAAGAGGACCCCTCAAAACATAAGAAAATTTTACAAAATAAGCAGGGGTTTTCTGGCAATGAAATGAAAAATACTAGGACAAAGGGTAAGCCCCACTTAAATATTTCCCATCAAAACATGCAGGGGCTACCTGGCAAAGAACTTGTATTAGAATTATTTCTTAATAATTCTGACATCGATGTTATTTGTATTACAGAATACTGGCTAAAGGAAAATATGATGTCTTTTAACATAAATAATTACAAAATTGTCAGTTGTTACAATAGAACGACTGCTGATAGTGGTGGTTCTTTAATCTTAGTAAAGAATAATATTAAGGTGCAACAACGGAAAAATATTCTTGCACTTACTGTTGAAAGACAAATAGAGGTATCCTGCGATGAGTTAGATAGCAGTATTATTGTTTGTGTCTACAGACCCCCGAGGGATGAAAAAGGCAATGAAAATTTCGAAATATTTGAGAAAATAAGGGAGGAAGCCCTTACTAAACTTTGTAATTACAGAAACAAGTTGATTATTTATGGCGATCTTAATGTAGATACAACAATGAAACAACGATCAATAACTTTATTGAAATCATTTAATTTATGTCATGTATATCTAAAGCCGACTAGAATTACACTTACCAGCCAAACTTGCTTAGATAACGTTTTTTGTCACAAGTAAAAATGTTATTAACCTTCTGATCACAGCGGTCAAATAGTTTAATTCCCAATTGCTAGTAAGGTTAAATCTGATCCATCATTTTATAGGACTATTGCATGCTATAGACTAGAGTCGTATACCAAAAACTTAGATATACATTTGCCAGATTTAGATACACATTTTTTGCCAAATCCGCTAGATTTTAATTTATTTATTTAATCGTATGGCTTGAATGAATGAATAGGCTACAGGGGAATATTCAATGTGCTAAGCCAGTTGGCCGCGTCAGGAGGAAGGTTAAACATATCTCGGGGGTGGTCATTGTAAGATGTTTTGACATCGCTGCGCTGGGCAGCGCTGAACGATGTGCTACATGGTTTGTATTTCTACCCCGCACTCACACATGGCACTATCTCTCCAACCCCACTTGTGTCGGAAGTAGTTGCACCGACCGTGCCCAGTCCGGAGTCTCGATATAGTTTGGTAGGTCAAACAGATGCGTAGTTAGTTCAATGATGGAAATACAGATGGCGGTCGATCGCCTTTAAATTCCAGATGATTTAACTCTAAGTAGAACTTTATTCACTATAATTGCAATAAGATGTTTTATATAGAAAACAAATGAGTATTATTTTATTTAGATTATTTTATGATGTTATAAAGTCTATTTCTAGTTGAACTGTGTGATCTAAAATATTTAGTGTGTATACGGTGTAGACCAGTAACCAATCAGAGCACTGAGTTTCGAAAGGAAATGAAACGAACCAATGAGAATGACTCGCGGAGTTTTACATAGTGGTTTGGCGAGCATGCCTGGAGTAGGACGTTTTGGTGAGAATAGAAAATATAAAAGTGATGAGTCGAGATGAAAGGGGGCTTTTTGTTGCTGGTCGTCGAGTGAAGTGTGAGTTAAGACTCAGATTGTATTTTCGGAGCGGGGAGGTGGAGGCTGGGGTGTGGCGATGCTGCGTGTTGTTTCCTGCCGTAGCCTCCGATGTCCCGGGAATAGATGGAAGGGGACCTAAGCGACCTAGGTCCTAGACTTCCGGCTGCCGAAGCGATCATGCGCAAGTCATCGACGAGAAAGATTATTTATAGTTCTAAGGCTTGTAATTTTAGGTTTTGTTTTGCGTTCATGCCGCGGGTTTTATTTTGCGGTGTTCGGATTCGTCAATTTGATGAGTTTTCAATTAATTCGTCCCCGTGATTTACTTTAAATGCATTTTGCGCAGACTTTTGAATTACCAGGCTTTCTTTTTCTGATCTTATTCTTGTTTGTCTTTTAGCTAAATGATTAAATTACGTAATTGAGGTTATGTAGGTAGGGAGACTAAACACAATTATTTAGGTTTATGTAACAAAACAAGTAACTGAAATTCGTATGACTACAAATAATTACGTTATTTCCTTCTCACTCTTGAAATAGTTATAAAACTATCTCACAAACTAAATATCTTTTGATTGTGGCTGTTTTGATCTTTCTTTTCTTGATCGTATATCATGTTGGTTGGCCTACCTAACTTTACATTAAATGACAAACATATTCTAATTCCATATAGCTTGTAGATTGACGTGGTTACTTGGTCATTCACAAAACACACACATACAAATTTACTCTACAAGAAGCTGACATTACTCTACTAGAACACTCTACTAAATTCTACACGGCCTAGAGTTTATTAGCAGTCATTCTCCCCTTCTGAAACGCCTCCGATTCAGAAGGTCGATCATTCTTACTGCATTGGAATTCGAACGAACTTGTGCTTTCCATTTTCCAAAGGCTGTCACTGCTTTGAGTACTATCTGGTTCATACCTTTGTCGTAAGCACATAGTGCCTAGACTTCTTCTTACTCATGGACTGGAGAACTACTCGCATACCCCGATTAAAAGATGGATTTGTACAATTCGGATTGATTTGACATTGTAGTACAGACCCTGGTCGCATCATTCAGCTCATCGCCCCTGTTTAGAGTGTTAAGTTTACTTCGCTGTAGAATGCCTGTAGATGGCCTGAAATCCGTTAGAATCAAACCTACACACACGCTACATTATCAATCTAGTGACCTAAGTAGTTACGCTGAATTTACATGTCTTAAAACTAATTTATATACAAAATATCTGGATGAACATCCACATGGTTACGGAATAAAACTTAAGAGACGGGTCTCTCAAGATAACCTCAATACCGAGTAGGTGCAAATAAAAATATCCCGTGACCGATCAACAAACATGTTGGACTGATGGATGAGAGAAATCACAATATCAAATCATATAAAAAAATATAACCTAAATAGTCTATATGTAGTTGATTGGCAGGGAAACTAACTCGAGAGGGATTTGAGTAGATTCAGACGGTCTCTAGGTGCTGGTGTATTCAGTTGGCTAATTCCAGGTCTTCAGCAGTCTTAAATAATGCAGTCACGTAGATTGTATATGGGAATGTGTGGGAGGAGGATGGCCCCAAAACAGGTGAAAGATAACGCCAAAAGCGTACTAATGAACACATAGTTAACCCTATGTTTTCTTATAAATTGTGTTTACAACATTGAGTGGTTGTAAGCATCTATTATATAAAATTTAAGCTTATTTTGCTTAGCTAAATCTAACTTCGTCTGTCTTGGGTCCGTAGAACTCGGTTGACCTCCACTGGTGTTGGGCGGGGTCATGGGGCCCAACCTTAGGGCCCGTGTCCCTTCTGGCCGTGAGCTCTAGCACAAACCTTCCTTTATAAACACATGTAATCGAAATGTCTTTTAAATGGTTATTTACTTGGAATTTATTCTAATAAGCTCGGAATCGATGCTTATCAATATTTTTATGTCACTTATATTCATCACTGACTGAGGAACCTCTTGACGATACTGTTTAACCAAAACCACTCTAAAAAGAACTTTAGGTTATTACTATCACAACGTCTACAGTCCTACCCATAGACGATCACCCACTACTTTGGCCAAATCATCTAAATAAGATATTCGCAATCGTTGGTATTAGAATCTTTACAATTGGAGAAATATTCCAATAAAAAAATACGTAAGGATTTAATTCCGTCTGACATTAAATCAATGGTTAGTTGGTTATATCTTTAAATTTACTTTTTCATAGAATCATTCGGGAAACTCGTAGGGTTTATTCATTGTATTTCAAATGCCGAGGGGGGGTTGTTACAATATCCACGACCTCCCTCAAACTAAGGGTATTAAATTTATGACATAATGTTTGATGACATCGCGCTCGTCACGCAGAGCAGAGATTTCAGCATGGGAGAATCGGTCTTGGCTACCGACCTGGAAATCATGGGAGACTACCTGAAATCCTGGCGCCTAATTCCCAGTGCAAGCACGACGGAGGTGTAATGCTTCCATCTAAACAATAAGGCGGCAAACTATAAACCACAAATCCCTTTCAACGGCCAGATTCTTAAGTACAGCCCCTGCCCAAAGTATCTTGGAGTCACCCTCGATAGGTCCCTGACTTATAGGGAGCACCTTTCGAAGTTATCACAAAAGGTTGCAACCAGAACTAACATTATCCATAAACTCTGTGGTACATCGTGGGGTGCACCCGCCGACCGCCTGCGTATAGCCGGCATATCCCTGGTCTACTCCGCTGCCGAGTATGGTGCCCCGGTCTGGCTGAACAGTGCCCATGTAGACAAACTGGACGCCAAGCTAAATGACACCATGCGCTTTATCTCCGGTACCGTTAAATCGACTCCTACTCATTGGCTGCCCGTGCTGCCCGTCCTGAGTCACATCGCCCCTCCACACCTCCGTAGAAGACAGGCACTGAACATAGAAACTGATAAGATACGAGCCCAGCCCAGTCTGCCTGCACACGACTACTTTTGCAGACCACCCCCGCACCGGCTCAAGTCTTAAAACTCACCTTACGCTTCAGCAGAAAACTTACCCCAGTAAGACCTCTCCGAGAGCTGGAAGTCAGAGTGGAGCCAAGCTACTGCTGGAACGACCGTGATCGACCTGGACCCTACGTCCAAGTTACCGGGTTTCGGCTTACCGCGCAACCAATGGTGTTACGTATGAGTTTCGATTGAATGAGCCATGGTAAATGCGACATTTCAAAACAACATCAAAAATGTGTAAAATGGTCATAATTCGATATCCACTGAAAGCAACGTTGAAGTTAAACCATGTTCATTTTAAATTTATGATTCACGACTTATTTCATAGCTCTTAAAGTTTATCCACATTTTGGAGATTGTTTAAACAAATATATTTCTACCTACTGAGAAATAAACCAAATGTTTGTTTCGTCACAATATAGAGGTTAAAGAGTTGAGGGGCTAGCACTGAACCTTGTGGTAGTCCGTCGTTTAGTATTCTAGTGCGGCTTTTGGCGTTTCCTAGGTGGACTTTGAATTGGCGTTCGGTCAGCATGCTTGAGATAAGGTTTGCTATCTCTCTACTTGGAATTGCGGTCAGGATTTTGTAGACGAGGCCTTGTCTCTAGACAGTGTCGTAGGCTGCCGTTAGGTCTATAATAATAATAATAATAATAAATTGTTTATTTCAGGCAATATAAAACCCATAAAAAAATATACAATAAATTTTAAAATACAATTTAAAATACAATAATACAATACCTAAATCCAAAACATAAGTGATACATATACCTACATTACTTTTTATTTCTCTCCTGGTGCACGCGCAGCCAGTGTCGGATTATCCCGCTCTCATATGGGTTTTGCGAGGTTTTTACCCTTTCCCAGAATGAGGCCACCCGGGACCTGATGACCGCGAAGTAGTCAGGGACCCTGGCGTCGGCGAACATGCCCGACGCACTACAGTACCGTGGCAAACGCAATAATATGCGGAAGGCGTTATTATATTGTACTCTGAGGATGTTATAAGTCCTCCTGGTGTAGTTGGTCCAGAGTTGGCAAGTGTAAAAGCATAGGCAGTATGCTCTAAATAGGACAATTTTAACATCCTCAGAGCACTTACCAAAACGGCGCGCGAGCATGTTTGCCCTAACCGCCATGGCCATGCGCTCCCTCTCGATGTCCGCATCATCACTCAGGTTCTCATCCAAGATATGTCCAAGGTACCTGAACTGCCTCACAACCTGAACTGGTGAGCCATACAAATATACTGGAGGAACCATCTCCGGACCCCTTCCTGATTTAAAAACTAACATTTCTGTTTTTTGGACGTTATACTACATGCCATTCTTTTCAGCGAACGTTTCACAGATTTCAATTAGTTTTCTTAGTCCCTTGATCGAGGAGCAGAGGAGCACCATGTCATCAGCGTAACTTAGATTGTTAAAACATATATTATTGAACCAGCATCCGACATCGGCGCTCCTCAGCTCCTCGATCAAGTCATTAACATACAGGTTGAAGAGATCCGGAGAGGTCAATCCACCTTGACGCACACCACAATCTAGCCTGTAACTACTAGATTCTGTGTCGCCCCATCTTACATTGTTAGTGAGGTTCCCGTACCAGAACCTCAGCAGATCCACGATATCATTCGGTACCTGAGCCTTCGTCATCTTGTCCCAAAGTATACCATAGTTCACTAAATCGAAAGCTTTACTTAGATCCAAGAAACACGTGTATACTGACGTGTCTCTGTGTTTGTAGTAGTTTATGGTGTTTTTCAGACATAATATTGCGGAATTCGTTGAAAGCCCAGGACAAAAACCAAACTGGGCGTCACTGATTCTAACATTTCTCATCAGTTCGGGCTGCAAAAGCCTTTCAAATACCTTGCACGTTATTGTACCAAGCGATATGGGTCTGTTGTTGCCCAGATTCGACAGATCGCCAGTTTTGTTTTTTACAATTGGGACTGCAACAGTCTTCATCAGACCCTCTGGTAGGTAGCTTGTTGTTGTAGGCACATGTTGAACAGGTAGTTGGATGTTGTAGGCA
Organism: Argyresthia goedartella; assembly: GCA_949825045.1. Taxonomy (NCBI): domain Eukaryota; kingdom Metazoa; phylum Arthropoda; class Insecta; order Lepidoptera; family Argyresthiidae; genus Argyresthia; species Argyresthia goedartella. Next base: position 22,395,642 of record OX463812.1, on the reverse strand, counting down.
CATGTTGAACAGCGAAGACAGAATACTGAAGATCGAATCACCAGCATAGTGTATGTGCTCCACGCTCAGACCGTCATGACCGGGTGACTTGCCACGAGTCATGTTTTTGACAACCAGGAAGACATCTTAGGATCTATGAAAATCGCGGTGGACTTAAGCTGATTTTCAAAACCGGACTCAATATAGCTGGTGAGTGATAGGACCTGGTCTGTGCAGTTTCTACCTCTTCGAAAGCTGGCTTGCTCTGGCGGTGTGACTGCTTCAATGTATGGTTCAATTCTGCCAAGCAGGACTCTTTCCAGCAGTTTGTAGACGCAGCTAAGAAGTGCTATGGGACGGTAGTTTTCCGGCAATTGTTCTGTTTTTCTAGGTTTGAGTGTTGCTATTACTTTAGCTATCTTAAATTGTTTGGAGAGTATATTGTATGCGTACTGCATTTCCCATGTGTTTTATGAATTCATTGAAGATCTTGTCAGGCCCGGCAGCCTTGTTATTTTTCAGGAGCTTGATTCCGTTGATTACTTCGCCTATCCCGAAAGGTCTGGAGAGGTGTGGGTTTGAGGGTGCACACTCTTTGAGGCTCTTAAGACTCCTTTTGATCTTTTTGGTGAAAATCTTATCACGTTTGGCTCGGGTTACCTGAACCATTCGAGCTGCTATGGCGTCGGGGCTTGCGCCTTTGCACACATTCTGCGTGTGATGTTTGCCTGTTAAGCTATCCAACGTTTTCCAGGCTTTGCGGCTAGATTTTCTGTAGTCCATTTGTTCTACCACAGTCTTCCACTTCTCTTTTCTGTGGGAATCGAGAGCATGGAGTAATTTTGCACCTTTATTGTGGTCTCCTGTGTTTTTGTACTCCCTAAATAGGTCTTCGCTTTCGGCATTCCAACCTGGGATATATTCTTTCCTAAAGCCTCTGGGTATGGTTTTCTTGGCTGTTCGGATGATTATGTTGATAAATTTGACGTAGTTTGCGACGGTCGGCTCAAGGTCCGCGGATAGTAGGTCTGAGTCGAGCTTCTCCTTGAATCCCTCCCAGTCAGCTCGGTTGAAATTCCACTTTGGCAGAGGCATTGAGTTAGACAGCATGATTTTCAGGCCAACATCCAGTATGACAGGTCGGTGTTGGCTATTAGGGAAGACAGGCAGGACTAGACGGGTTGAAGGTAGGGGTTGGTGTAGAGAGTCATTCGATACGAATGTGAGGTCGGGATTATAGTCTTTGTTCCACCTCGCTGAATGGAAGGTACCCATGTCTTTGGCGTCAAACACTAGGTGAAGGTCGAGGTGTTCCGCCCATCGCACCAGCTGTTCCCCGTTTTCGTCTCTCTTCTGATACCGATACAGTTAGTGTGATGGCTATTGAAATCATCCATGTAAACACAGGGGTGGGTGTGCTGTGGTGGACTTGACTGAGGCCACTTGGCGTTAGGTGGTTTGTAGACATTTATAAGGGTCAAGTCGTCGACTTTTATAGTAATGGTAAAAATCTGGTTGTCATCATTTGCATTTAGAAGTTGGACACCGCTGAGGGAGGATTTCGCGTATGTGGCTATGCCGTATTGGCGGTGATGGAGAGCCTTTACTAAGTTATAACCCGGGAGCTGGTCCCTCCTGTCGAGATCTGTCGTGTCTTTAGTATGTGTTTCCTGAATGTGTACGATGTCAATCTTTTGGTCCTAATTAAGATGTCACATTTTTAAGCGCTTATGCCTTCTATGTTCAGCTGCAGGATGCGGACGGATTGTCCAACATTCATGGTCGTTGGGCTCTGAGAAGAGCCTTTTAGATTTGTAGTAACCATTTCAAGGTTATGATATTTTCTTAGTGTAGCCTATTTGCCTATGGTTTCTAATTAGTTTAGCACCACCTGAGGGACACGTGTAGGGTTTCGGTGGGTACACTCCTGCGGACGCGAACTAGAATCGTCCCCCAGATTTAAATGAACAGATCCCACATAAAATTTATTCAGACTTTTCAACATTATTCAAACAAAATTCAATAAAGTTCTTAAACTAAAGAAAATCAGTGACTGCAACGGTAAATCTAAATTTAAGGACTGGGCAACGTTTGGAATTCTTGAAAGGAGAGTAGTCTTGTTTGAACTTTATGAACAAAAAACCTATAACTTTGATAAAAAATATTCCAAAACTTTCAAGATGGTTTGTAGAACTGCCAAAACTTTACACATTAATAGAAAAATACTAAACTTACTCCCGACAGAGCCTCTAAATACATATCTATATGAAGCGGAAACTTTGTTAAAAAACAAAAACAGGGTCATAATTTAAATTTTAATCATGTACATCAGCGATCATATAATAATAATAATAATACCTTGGACACCATTTACACACATTGATCTAGCCCCGAACTAGGATTCCCTGTATCTTGGGTACTAGACAACGATAAACATACTTAAATAGAGAAATATTATACTTAGATAGATAAACAACCATGACTAGGGTACAAACATCCGTTCTCATCAAACAAACATTTGCCCCCACCGGGACTCGAACCCGAGACCCTTGGTTTCGTAGGCAGCGTCACTGCCGACTCGGCCATTCGGGTCGTCATATGTACATCCCCAGGATATTGTCAAAACGTTTATATTGTTACGCCGGTAGGTTAGGTCAATAACTTTGAACGTCAATTTCAGTGCTTTAGAGGCGTTTTCAGCAGACTAAAAAGTCATTTCAGGCCGTTTCAGAAGTTGCTCTATCACATATCTATAGATCAAAATTTCACCCAAGTTGCCGTCGTTTTCAGGCGCCTGAAACATATTTTCAGTCCGTTTCAAGACACCCTCTATCAGATGACGCCATAACCTGAAAACCCGTTTTCAGGCGTTTTCAGGACCCCTTATGGGCCTCTGAAGCACAAATGGCGAAATATCCGGTAGGAGTGACAGAGATAGCACTACTAGAAAGAGATAGCTACACTCGGAACATTCGAGAAGTGTGTGACAGAGATAGAACTACTAGAAAGAGATAGCTATACTCGGAACATTCGAGAAGGGAGTGACAGAGAGTGCACCATTAGAGAGAGACATATATGGTCTCGAATGTTCTCGGCCCTCACGCTGGTCCTTACTAGAATATTCGCGATATGTGTGGACAATGTGTCCAGAGCGGCTCCGCGGGATACAAAAGGCGCCGACGGCCGGCGCGAGTTAGTTACACTTTAACTGCGATCGAGTGCTAGTACAAGGATAATCGGAGAGAAAGACTCTTCGTGTGAATAGTGAGTGCATAATTAGTGAAATAGCGTGTGGTTTTAATTAGTGGATTTTAAGTACAGTTCGTGTGAATTGTAAGTACGTAATTTGGGTAATAAAGTGAGTGTTTTATTTAGTGGAATAATTAGAGCTTTTCTATCAAATACGAACCCCACGCTCGTAACATTTGGTGTCAGAAGTGGGATAGAAAATGCCGATAATGCCACGAGAAACCGAGCCAAAAGGAGTGACGACGCGAAGCCAAACGTCTAGGTCTGGAGACTCGACGCCTGGTACGTCGGAATCACCTGCTCCAGCTGCACGAGGAGTAGACCTCAACGTTATCTTCGTCCTCCTAAAGGAACAAGCGAGAGAGCTAAAGGAACAGTCACGAAGACAGGAGGAACAGCAGCCTTATGGCGTAACTCTCTGAAGTTCATAGCGTGTGACTATGGTTCATCTCATGCTCATACAATTTCATCGATTGCGGGGTATCACCGAAGGCTTCTAGGCTTCATTCAATGCGCTTGGGTTTGGCCTCAATTATGATGCTACTTGCGTGATACCAATTTGACAGCTGAAGCTGGTGCAAGGTGTCAAACGTAAAAGTCTATATGAAGTTCATAGCTCAGACGACTTACGCCATAAGGCCGCAGGCCAGGAAACAGGAAGAACAGTCTCTAATCCTCCAGAATGAGCTTAGGGAATAAAAGGATCACCAGGAGGTACAGGCACGAATGCTTCGTGAGGTACATGAGTCACGACCGAATGCAAGAGAGAGTTGTTCGAGGTCCAGGAAAAACTGGCCGATATGGATGAAAAACTGGAGAGTCGAGTCCATGATGTCGATAAAAAAATTGAGACCTGTGAGAGCCGTCTCCAAAAACTTGAGATCAAAGTGGCTAATGGTCCAAGTACCTATGTACCCGACGCATCGGTGTCCGGAGGCGGCAGGTTCAAAGTGCCCCCCTTTGACGGTAGCTCATCGTGGACTGCCTATAAGCTGCAGTTCGAGTCTGTTTCCCAGGCTAATGGTTGGAGTAAGGAGCAAGCCAGGACAGCACTGACGTTGGCACTGCGCGACGAGGCTCTTACCATACTAGAGGCTCTGGGGAAGGACCGGACGTACGACCGCCTTCTAGAAGCCTTGGAGGCACAATACGGTGACAGTCACCTGGAGCACGAGTACCGAGCTCAGTTAAAGGACAGGACACAAGGACGTAACGAGTCCTTACAACAGTGGGCCCTGGAAATCGAGAAGTTGGTTAGGAAGGCCTATCAACGTACGTCAGCATCCTTTGTGGACAGTATGCTGGTGCAGGCCTTCATCGATGGGATCCGGGATCTGGAAGTGAGGGCAGCCGTGTGATTGGGACATCATAGCAGCCTAAAGGATGCAGTAGCCCACGCTCTCGAGGTGGAAGCTGTACGACAGGATTCATCCAGGCCTTTCAGGGTGCGAGAAGTGTCGACTACGAAGCCAGTAGATTCCCGCCGCGAATTTGGGCCACGTTGCTACCATTGTGGAGAACTTGGTCACCTGCAGTCAGGCTGTCCGAAAAGGACTAGGAGGGACAGAGACCCCGCTCCAATGGCGAGGACAAAAGGCTCTGTGGAGTCAGAGCCCCAACAGGGAAACGAATAAAAGCCAGGACTATGGGACGAGTGCTGGCTGGTGGTCGAAATGTCCCAATTATGATCTCACAGACAAACGACGGGAATAGTCTGGTTGTCAATGGAGAAATCTGTGGAATACCATGTCTCCTTACCATAGACACCGGAGCTTCTCGGACTGTGATCAGCTCTCGGCTACTGAGACACCTGACCAGAGTTCATCTAGTCCGACCTAGGCATCTCCAGCTGCAAACTGCTACCGGCCAGTACATTTCCGTCCAAGGAGAACGAGAGTTAGCTGTGAAAATAGGTGAAAAAGAATACTGGCATAAAGTGATTGTTGCTAACATCGTCGACGACTGCATTATTGGATTGGATTTTTTGAGGAGACATGACTGTAAAATCGACTTGAATACAAGGCGTACCTATGTGAGTTTGTTTGTTTATCCACCAAGGCGGTACATCTCGAGCTCGTTGCTGATCTCTCGACAGAGGCTTTCATTGCTTGTTTGGATAGGTTTGTTTCTCGAAGGGGACTTCCAACTTTGATCCGCTCTGATAACGGCACTATCTACATAGGTGCGGAACGATACTTACGAGAGATAGTCAACTTTTTGAATGTGAACAAAGTGGATATTGGAACGGCCCTCTCCCGTCGGGGTATACAGTGGACCTTCAGCCCACCGATTTGCCCCCACTGGGGTGGGATTTTTGAGGCCGTAGTTAAGTCAGCTAAGACGCACTTAGGGCGTATAGTAGGTCAGACCGCGCTGACTTTTGAGGAGCTCGCGACATTGTTTTGTAAGATCGAGGCCGTTCTCAATTCGCGACCGTTGTGTCCGCTCAGCTCGGGTCCAAATGACCTGGAGGCTCTGACCCCAGGCCATTTCTTGATAGGAAAGCCACTTAACGCGTTGCCCGAGCACCCCTTCGAGGGAGTGAAATTGTATCGGTTGTCAAGGTATCAGATGTTGCAGCAGTTTACTCAGAATTTCTGGAAGCGTTGGTCGCTCGAGTATCTGCATATCTTACAACAGCGCCTTAAGTGGACTGACAAAACTAGCCCCCCTAGTGTTGGTGACCTCGTTCTGGTTAAGGATGCTAACCTACCGCCACTACGTTGGCGCAGGGGGCGCATTGTTAACTTGTTCCCTGGCAAGGACGGGACCCCCCGGTCTGCAGAGGTTCTAGTAGGAGGCTCGGTTCTAAAACGAGCGGTAGCAACGTTGTCTCGGCTGCCCGTAGATTAGGGGACAGGTGGGTGCCTGTCCGGGCGGGTGATTGTTCGATTCCAAACCGATATTCGATCGATGGTTTCTGAACGGTCATTTTAATTTGACGTTAGCTGTCAATCTGGCAGTTTTGACAACTGACAGACGAAAGCCCTCGCAATGTAAACGCGTTTTGATTAGGGTGTTGAAATTAAATCGCAGGACATCTGGAATGTATTCGGGATTCCCACAGGATTGTTAATATAGCTGAGTGTACCGTTGTCTCTCAAACCAGATAAAGTTCGGATTTTCGTGCCCGATTTGTATTTACCAGTAGAAACATAACCTGTGCTGGACGCTGTGCTCACCACGCTAGCCCGCCAGTCATACCTGGTTGGCTGAAGAACCTGTCTACCAAGAAGAGCCTAGGGTGCACCCGGGCCTTGCAGAGAGACAGGAGGTTGACGGGACCGAAGCACAGACCAGGTTAGATCTACCCCACATAACTTCAGCTCGGTGAATCTCCGACGTTCATCACTTCTTGGCACCTGATCGTCACGCTACCTCGTAGCTCATGGGCCCCTACGAGGTCATTAGGTGCTGAGAAGCCTGAACATTTTGAACATCTTGATCGAGGAAATGCAAGGAAGCGGCGTTATTGAACCTTCAACAAGCCCGTGGTGTTCTCCCGTAGTTTTGGTTAAGAAGAAGGACGGCACCATGAGATTCTGTATTGACTACCGTCGACTTAATGATGTAACCAAGAAGGCTTCCGAACTGACGGACGAAAGCCCTCGCAATGTAAACGCGTTTTGATTAGGGTGTTGAAATAAAATCGCAGGGCATCTGGAATGTATTCGGGATTCCCTCAGGATTGTTAATATAGCTGAGTGTGCCGTTGTCTCTCGAACCAGATAAAGTTCGGATTTTCGTGCTCTTGGCAAGCCAGGGTGGTCCCCACCACAAATGGTGTCTAACGAGTTCAGGAGCCTGACATCCCCTGGATGCACAATCAGACGGGTTCAATTCTCCTGGTACATGTCTCCAGGTCAGTGGGACCTCAGACGACACAATCTGGGAGACACGGTTCGCAACAAAAACCTCTAAGTTATGGACCGAAGCCTTCAGCCAGCACAAAACAATCTGGCTGTCCGTCCAAGCGTACACCGTATCCTCCAAAACCACGGACCCACGCAACACTGTTAGAGTGTGATTCAAAAGTTTGGTCAAAAGAGCAGCCCCGGACAGTTCCAGTTTTGGAATCGTCATCCTTGTCCGAATAGGCGCTACCTTGCTTTTTGCCAAAACCAAACGCACGTCGACCTTCCCGGTGGAGGTGACGGTTCGCAAATAAACCGCTGCCGCAAACCCTCGTTCAGAGGCATCACAAAACCCGTGAAGGGTTGCCCTGTAATCCCCAGCAGGGACCAATTTCCTCGGCAGCGATACATTATTTATGTCCGATAGCGAGGTGAACATTCGCGTCCAATCACTCAACAAATCACCTGAGAGGTGGGTGTCCCAGGTCAACTGAGCCGCCCATAGCCTTTGCATAAAACATTTGAGAGCAAAGGTGACTGGAGAAATCCATCCATTCGGGTCGAACGTTCTCGCAATCGTTGACAGTACTGACCGCTTCGTCCAGGCCTTCGGTGCTTCTAAAACCACCCGATAGGTAAACTCATCATGGACGGGCCGGTACTGAATTCCAAGCACTGACAACATGTTAGGGTTGTCAGGATTCTCAAAAACGTGCGGGTTTTGTTGAAACTCATCTGGGAGACCAGCCATCAACTCAGGGGAGTTGGACATCCACTTGCATAGTTCATAGCCGCCTCGTTCCAGCAATTGAATGAGCTCGTCACGTCGGTCCAGAGCTTCCTCTACACTGGCTGCCCCTGTGCAGACGTCATCGACGTACAAATCTTGCTCCAGGATAGCGGCGGCTCTAGGATAGCTCACACGGTCACGCGACGCCAACTCCCGCAGGGTACGCATCGCCAAATACGGGCTAGACCGTAACCCATACGTGTTCGTGTTTAACTCATAGACCTTGACTGGCTCGGCCGTGGACTCAGGCCAAAGTATCAACTGATACCTTCTGTCAGCCGGATGAATTACCGTTTGCCTAAACATCATCCGAATGTCTGCGACAAATACAATCTGGTGTCTCCGAAAGCTCGTGAGAATATCCGAAATATCACGACTCAACTTGGGTCCCGAATGTAGACACTGATTCAGGGACATCCCGTTCGAGGTAGGTGCTGACCCATCAAAAACAACTCGAATCTTGCCGGTAGGGGTTCGCAGGACGGCATGGTGTGGAAGGAAACAATGATCCTCAGATCTCCAGTCCACACCCGATACCGACATGTGTCCTAACGACTCATACTCCCTCATGAAATCGACGTATTTTTGTTTAAATACGGCGTCCCTTGACATCCTACGCTCCATCGACATCAATCTCGTCTCAGCCATCTTCCTAGATTCTCCTAGTGGCGGTCGATCGGCCCTGAAAGGCAGTCGAGTTACAAAACGACCAGAACGAAGGCGACCAGTACTATTCTGGTAAAACAACTCGCACTCTTCTTCGTCTGCGTCGACTCGACGAACGGTGGGAGGTTCCTCTATCTCCCAGAAACGTTGGATAGCGTCTGACAACGCTGAGCCAATAAGTATGCCATCTGACTCGGCAGGCCTTACCATTGGCAATGCCGGACCACGTGATCACGTGACCACACTTAGTATCCACAGCAATCAACCCGTCCGGGTGAAGAACTCGCCGATCCGACATCAGAAACCTACCCAGAACGTCTGCTCCCAGTAGCAGGTCGACCGGGGCTGGAGTGTCAAAATCGGGATCCGCCAACTTGAGTCCTGATGTCAGGAATCGAACGGCCGGATTCAACTTTACCAAGGGGTGTCTGCCCATGACATGCGTCATTACTAAAGCTTGCACGGATGTTTTTGTCAAAATGTCATAACGTGGAGAGAACGTGATCACCGATTGACCAACTACATTCGTAACCGTAACATTCCCCACGCCCCGTATTGATTTATTATACCTATTTACCTTGAGGCCCAACCATTTTGCTAAATCATTCGATACAATGCAGCCCTGAGCTCCAGAATCTAATAGGGCGCGAACGTATGTTGAGTTGCCCGCCAAATCCCAAACAAGCACAGAGGCGATCGGTAACACCACCGTCACCGTCTCCGCAAATTCCTAGCGAGGGCCCCCGGGGCCCCACTCTGCCTGTAACCGATCAGGTATGCAGCTAAGCGCCAGAGGGTCCCATTGTACAAATGGCCCACGCGCCGGTTCCATTGCCACCCTACGATTCCCCGTAAAGGGGGGTGGGCGTGAATTCAACTGTGGCCGCTCCATGAGCGGGGGGGACATCACATGTGACCGACGAGGACGAGGCGACGAGCGGGGCGACAACTGAGGCAGCGTGCGAACCGCACCCGCATAGCTCGAAGGTGTCCCATGCCACCCGCCCGTTACGGCCTGCTCAACACACCCCATGTCCCGCTGAGTCGGATGCTGAGTCGCAACCGAAAACTCAGGGCCCCCCATGTAATGATCCTGAGTGCGGCCCTGCACCCTAGTACTGCCCTGTGCACGTGGGGACGTTGGCCCCTGAGTTGCGCTCCGAGTCGCAAACGAATTCTCAGGGCCCCATGCCGTGTCACCCTGGGTACGGCCCTGTGGTGGCTGTTGGCCGGACCGGTTCATGCACAACAGATTGTTGTGGGGCCCACCACAATATCCGCACATTTGTGTGCGCGTGCAGTCCCTAGCCATGTGTGGCCCGAGGCACAGGAAACACCAGCTCCGCTGCTTGGCCATCCGGCGCCGTCCCTGAACCCTAAGTTCCCCTAACTTATTGCAATTGGCCACAGCATGGCCAATCTGCCTACAACATGGGCAGGTCTCACCATGTGGGGTCAATTCACTCACAGTCCCATACGACTGCCGGTTGGTGCGGTCCTTCCTCGTCGGAGGGCCCCTACTCACAGCGCTCCCGGCAGCTCTCTGTGGCTCCGAAGGATGGGTGACCGTCAACCCCAAATTCTCTGCCCGTCGAGCCTCCTCTTCCAAAAATCCGACCAAGTCGGAGAAGGCGGGCAGGTCCTCGGCCGACCTCCCGTGAGACTGTTCGAAACGAGTCTGCACGCCAGCGGGTAGGCGGGAAAGTACAATGTACAACAGTAGGTACGACCATTCACCAACCGGAAGTCCAAGATTCTCTAGAGCCTTGGTGACGGACAACAATGGGTTCAAAACCTCCGTCTGTATGGCCCCGACCTTGTTCACAACCGGGATGCTAAACAAACGGTTCAGTTGGGCATCGGCCAACCTCCGTTTGTTGTGGTAACGTCTGACCAACAATTGCCTGGCCGTCTCATAGTTACCCTCCGTAACTGTCAAATGAGCGACCAGCTCCCAAGGCTCACCCCTCAATGCTGCCACCAGCTGAGCCATCTTGACAGACTTGGTAATGTCCGATCGCATGTGCACCAAACTGTCGAACAGATTGATGAAGCTCATCCATTCACCGGACACGCCGTCAAAGGTAGGCATAGTTATGGCAGGTAACCTGGACCCCGATCCCTGATGCGGCAGAGGTGCTTCAATGTCACCATCATGGCTGGACTCGCGCTGTCTACGTATGTCCGCAGCCTTCTGCGTGATAGCAGCTGCCATCTCCATACATTGGTCGACATCCCCTATCAACCGTGACAGCCTGTCAGGTGCACAGCCATCAACTGATTCCGCCTGCGCGGACAATTCGAGCACCCTATTGTAACGTTCCTTAACGTCCATAGACCGCTCCAATACCACATCATGCCTATCTAAACGGTCTATCAGACCGTGTGCGGAGGAAAACCATCTGAGTTCCTTAGAAACACCCTTCTGGATTTCAGATAACGACATGATCGGAACGATACTTACTCACAATTTGCAGTAACTCAATTTTATTGGATCCTCCAGTTTATAACCCAAACGAGGGAACCCTAAACTATAACTTAAACAATGTTGTTTTCCTTAAACAATAGGAACCGAGTTTTATATCTATATAAATTCTGTAAATAACAATTTAGTTTCCCTTTATCATTATAACACACACAGATAGTCAATATTAGTTCAAGTTATAAATTGCTATAAACTGAAAACAATGTAATGGCCTGCTAGCAATAGATGTAACTACCTATGTTAACCAAGACATTCATTCAATAGCATTACTAGACCACTAATAGATTGACTAACTGGTAATTCAATGCAAATTTCAATTCAATATCTGTCTGTCTACTACCTGCAATAGACTTATAGCTTACAATACTACCAATCTATGTGGATATAGGAACCAACCAAATTACCTAACCGCCTATACCTACAGATTGATAGTCCCAAATCGTGCCTTCCTGGAGCCCTTGACGGCTGCAAATCTCAGGAAGCCACGCTCTAGCTACCAAAATGTTCAGGCTTCTCAGCACCTAATGACCTCGTAGGGGCCCATGAGCTACGAGGTAGCGTGACGATCAGGTGCCAAGAAGACATGAACGTCGGCGATTCACCGAGCTGAAGTTATGTGGGGTAGATCTAACCTGGTCTGTGCTTCGGTCCCGTCAACCTCCTGTCTCTCTGCAAGGCCCGGGTGCACCCTAGGCTCTTCTTGGTAGACAGGTTCTTCAGCCAACCAGGTATGACTGGCGGGCTAGCGTGGTGAGCCCAGTGTCCAGCACAGGTTATGTTTCTACTGGTAAATACAAATCGGGCATGAAAATCCGAACTTTATCTGGTTCGAGAGACAACGGCACACTCAGCTATATTAACAATCCTGAGGGAATCCCGAATACATTCCAGATGTCCTGCGATTTAATTTCAACACCCTAATTAAAATGCGTTTACATTGCGAGGGCTTTCGTCTGTCAGTTGTCAAAACTGTCAGATTGACAGCTAACGTCAAATTAAAATGACCGTTCAGAAACCATCGATCGAATATCGATTTGGAATCGAACAGACAGTTATCCACTTCCACGAATCGACGACACTTTAGACACATTGAACGGAATGAAATGGTTTTCAACGTTGGATCTGAAAAGTGGCTATTGACAAGTCGAAATCAAGGACAAGGATAAGGAGAAAACGGCCTTCTCTACTGACAAGGGACTCTGGCAGTTCAATGTTATGCCATTTGGACTGTGTAATGCACCAGCCACATTTGAGAGATTAATGGAACAAATATTAGCTGGACTTCTAGGAGAAACTTGCTTGGTCTATTTGGATGACATCATTATCGTTGGTAGAGACTTAAACGACCACTTGAATAAATTAGAGCAGGTGCTAGGCAAACTACGAGGGGCAAATCTGAAACTCAGTTCGAAGAAATGCTCGTTTTTCAAACGTAAAGTGAATTACTTGGGACACGTGATTTCGAAGGACGGCATCCAGACAGATCCTGAGAAGATTAGCGACAAGACTGCAGTACGTGCCTTTTTGGGGCTTTGTTCATACTACAGACGTTTTGTGAAGAACTTCTCGGATATAGCAAAGCCTTTGCATCAACTAACGGAAGAAAAGCGATCATTTGACTGGAACGAACAATGTGAGGGTATCCAGACCCGGGCGAGAATTTCATTGTGGATGCAGATGCTAGTAACACTGGAATTGGAGGTGTCTTGTCGCAAAAGAAAGGAGCTAACGAAGTTGTGATTGCATATTTCAGTAAGTCATTGTCAAAACCAGAGAGGAATTACTGTGTAACTCGGAGGGAATTGCAAGCAGTTGTCAAGACGTTACAGCATTTCAGCAAATACCTGCTGGGAAGAAAGTTTCGTATCAGAACTGACCATGCTGCTTTAAAGTGGTTGCTAGAATTTAAAAACCCCGAGGGACAAGTGGCGAGATGGATTGAACAACTGCAGGAGTATGATTTCATCATCGAACACCGTAGTGGGAAATCACATGGAAATGCTGACGCCCTATCACGTAGACCTTGTGCGGACGACTGTAAACATTGCTCAAGACAAGAAGGCAAGGAATGTGTTCGAATGATAAGAACTGATACTGTTAGCGACGAGTGGAGTGATGAAATCATGCAGCAAGCGCAACAAGAGGACCCTGACGTGAGACCCATTTTTGATTGGATTAATGCTGGCGCACAATGGGATAGCTTGGTTATGAATAATGGCGTTCTATGTAGAAAATGGGAATCAACAAATGGGAAGGATGCTCACCTGCAAGTCGTTGTCCCAAAGAAAAGGGTGAAAGATGTTTTGAGAAGCTTTCACGATGGAACATCCGGTGGACACCTTGGAGTAAAAAGGACCCTAATGAAAATTCGGCAACGCTTTTATTGGATTCACTGCCGAGAAGATGTTGAAAATTGTTGTAAACGATGCACTAACTGTGCATCAGTCAAGGGACCGCATACCCTTAGCCGAGGAACACTCAAGTTGTACAACGTGGGAGCCCCTTGGGAAAGGGTTGCATTAGATGTCGCAGGACCATTCCCAGCATCGGACTCCGGAAACAAGTACATTCTTGTCGTGATGGATTACTTCACAAAGTGGCCTGAAGTATTTGCCATTCCTAATCAAGAAGCGGTAACCATAGCTGAAAAGTTAGTGAACGAAGTATTCTGCCGGTTTGGGGTACCACTCGAAATCCACAGTGATCAAGGAAGAAACTTCGAGTCTGCGGTCTTTCAGGAGACTTGTCGCATAATGGGAATTCATAAGACTAGGACTACGGCGTATCATCCACAGTCAGATGGAATGGTTGAGAGATTTAACCAGACACTGGAGAGACATCTAGCCAAGGTCTTTGAGAGCCATCAAAAAGATTGGGATCGGCATATCCCCCTCTTCCTGTTGTCTTATAGGTCGGCAACTCACGAAATTACGGCGGTTACTCCATCGTATGCGAATTTTGGAAGAGAACTCCGTCTACCTGCAGATCTCCTGACTGGACGTCCGCCCGATACACCAAGGACCATCACGGAATATGTAAGTGATTTGCGGGATCGGATTGGTGATGTTCACAGCCTGGTACGTGAACACGGGCTCCACGCTAGCATAAAGATGAAAACCCGATATGACCGGAAGTCTTATCAAGTGGGTTTTGAGGAAGGTTCGTTAGTATGGCTACATAACCCTATGCGACGAGTAGGAGAGTCCCCGAAACTATCTCCAAATTGGGAAGGGCCTTATAAGGTAGTCACCAAAATAAACAACGTCACGTATTGAATCCAGCGGAATCCTCGTAGTCCGAGCAAGATTGTTCATGTTGACCGACTAGCCAGATACCACAGAAATGATGATGCTCGGGACGAGCATGTCTTAGGAGGGGGTAGTGTTACGCCGGTAGGTTAGGTCAAAAACTTTGAACGTCAATTTCAGTGCTTTAGAGGCGTTTTCAGCAGGCTGAAAAGTCATTTCAGGCCGTTTCAGAAGTTGCTCTATCACATATCTAAAGATCGAAATTTCACCCAAGTTGCCGTCGTTTTCAGGCGCCTGAAACATGTTTTCAGTCCGTTTCAGGGCACCCTCTATCAGATGACGCCATAACCTGAAAACCCTGAAAACCGCGAAATATCCGGTAGGAGTGACAGAGATAGCACTACTAGAAAGAGATAGCTATACTCGGAACATTCGAGAAGGGAGTGACAGAGAGTGCGCCATTAAAGAGAGACATATATGGTCTCGAATGTTCTCGGCCCTCACGCTGGTCCTTACTAGAATATTCGCTATATGTGTGGACAATGTGTCCAGAGCGGCTCCGCGGGATATAAAAGGCGCCGACGGCCGGCGCGAGTTAGTTCGAGTACCGGCTTGTACAGCGCTATCTGTGCAGGCTGGAGAAGGACCACGGAGTTCGGTGGTTCTCTTAATCGCTGCCGGCCGACAAGACCCAGAAGGTGGCGATCCGCGGGCTGCCTTCCAACACCACGCCGGAAGAGATCGTCGCGGCACTTGCAGAACTGGGTGTGGAGGCCGAGTACTGCAAGCAGATCCGGGCGCGCAAGGGGCGCCCCGGTTGCATCTTCTACGCGTCCCTGCGGAAGAATGCCCCATGAGACTGTACATGCCGGGGGTGAAGATCGAGGCTTGGCGCTCCAAGCAGGGCCCGGCCCAGTGCCACAGGTGCCAACAGTTCCGGCACTCGTCGCATATGTGCCATTGCCCCCTGGCGTGCGTGCGTTGCGGCGGTCCCCACTCGGCGCGGGAGTGCCCCCGCGCGAAAGACCAGCCGCCGACGTGCGCCAACTGCGGTGGCCCGCATACGGCCAATAACGCGACGTGCCCCGTGTTCCGCCAGGAGGCGCGGAACAAGAAGGCCGGCACTGTGGCGCTCACTAATGCGCCTGGGCCCAAGAAGATGCAGCCCCCCCCTCCGCCACGTCCTGATCTGCAGGAAGAAACGGCGCCCGCCTCGCTTATGGCGCAGGCGAACGACGGAGTCCCCAGGCAGAAGACGAAGCGGGGGGGGAAGAAGAAGAAGGCGACGGCTCCACCTGCCGCCGGCGCCGCGGCGGCTACTCTTGCCGCTAGCGAGACTGCGGCCGCCGCTGGCGCCGCCACTCCGGCTGCGGCGATAGGGCAGCAGGACTTGGGGCACCTCACAGCCCTGCTCGCCCTCCTCAGCGACCCCACTGCCCTGGGCAGACTCACCGCTCTGCTCCGCAATGCATGAGCCGCTCAGGGTCGTCCACTGGAACGCGCAGTCGCTGACAGGGAAGAAGCGGCTGCTCCACGTGTTCCTGAGAGACTACCGCGTCGACGTGATGCTCATCAGCGAGACATTCCTAGCCGGAAGCGACAAGCTGTCGCTGCCCGGCTACTTCGTCTATCGCAAGGACGAGAAGTCCACCAGCGGCCGGGCCTTTCGAGGCTTGGCAGTCATCGTCGGCAGGAAGATCGTCCACCAGATCGTTAACGCCCAGGAGTATACATCCCTGTATGCTTTGGGCGTCGACCTCCAGGTCGCCGGCCAGGTGCTGCGACTCTACGCCGCCTACAAGCCCCCCAGTATACCAATCCGCACCGCCGAGCTACGGGGGTTGCTACAGTCGCCGCATCCGAACTCGTCGCTGGCGACCTCAACGCCAAGCACACCGTCTGGAACTCCACCAGGGTGTGCCCAGCTGGACGCGCCATCCTTGCCGACTCCGTGAGCCACAACTACGATGTCATCGGTCCCGACGAGCCCACCCACTTCGATTCGCGGGCCGGTTGGGACACCATCGACGTCGTAGTCGTCAGAGGTCTCCGGACTCCGCCGAGCCAGGAGGTTCTCCCTGACCTCCCATCGGACCACAGGCCAGTACTTCTCGTCCTGGCGGACCTGCCCACCCGGGTCTCTCCGCCAGCATCACGCCGACGATACCAGTGGGGCGCCTTCACCACCGCCCTCGACCAGTCTTCGACCACATGTCCAGTCAACCAGCCGGAAGACGTTGACCGCCTGGCATCGCTGCTAACCACCCAGATCCGAGACGCGCTCGACCTATCATCGCACACCGTAGCTCGCGGGGGGAAGCCCAATCCTCTTCCTGCTGAGCTACGCGCACTCATCTGCGATAAGCGCGCTCTCCGGAAGCAGTGGCAGCAAACCCGCTGCCCAACGATGAAGACCAGGCTCAACGCCATGACGGCAGAGCTGAAGCGCCGACTTGATCTCCACGCCGAAGAATCTTGGGAACGCCACATCGAGTCCATGGGCGACCACGTCCCCTCCGTGCATCGCCTATGCCGGGATTTGTCGACTACTCCAACTCCCGTCCGACCAATCCTGGGCAGCGACGGCCTACCAAGATTTCGAGCCCAAGACCGTGCGGAGATCTTCGCCGAATGCCTCGAGAAGCAGTTCAAGCCGAACCCTACGGATGATGTGGAGTACGTCGCAGCAGTCGAGAGACACCTGCGAGAGTACTTCGCCTCGCTGATAGCTCCCGAAGAGGACCCCACCGTCGTCACGCCCGGCCAGATCATGCGTGCATTCAGACGTACCAAGCCCAGGAAAGCCCCGGGCGCAGACCGCATACCTAACATGGCGCTGCTACATTTGCCGCCACGTACTGTGGCGGCCGTTACGCGCCTGTTTAACGGTATCTTGCGCACGGGCCACTTCCCAACCCAATGGAAGGAGGGCTTGGTCATCATGTTGCCCAAGCCGGGCAAGGACTCCAAGCTGCCTGAGAGCTATCGGCCGATAACTCTACTGAGTACCATCTCAAAGGTGTTTGAGAAACTCCTGCTGGCGAAGCTACTGCCCCACATCCAGCCGCGCCCAGAACAGTTCGGCTTCAGGCCCGAGCATTCTACGACGCTTCAGCTCACCAGAGTACTGAATGACATGACGGTTTGTTTAAACAAGAAGGAATACTTTGTCGCAGTACTCCTGGACATGGAGAAGGCGTTTGACAGAGTATGGCACGAGGGGTTGCTGTACAAATTATCGACGTCTCCAGCCCCAAGAAGACTGGTCCAGATCATCGCCTCCTTCCTGAAGAATCGCCGCTTCCGAGTGATGGTGGAATACGCCGTCTCCGAGGAACACCCCGTTGCAGCCGGCGTCCCTCAGGGGTCCTGCCTGTCTCCAGCCTGTTACTCCCAATATACGGACGACATCCCCGTCGGGCCGGGTGCCCAGCTGGCACTCTTCGCCGACGACGCTGCCTACTACGCGTCGTCGATCCAGGCACGGCACGCTGCCGTCAAACTGCAGCGCACCCTGGACATCTTGCCCGACTGGCTCGCCAAGTGGCGGTTGTCCGTCAACGTTGGGAAGCCACAGGCGCTCATCACAGGCCAGTCCCCCCTTCCACCACCACTCCAGCTCCAAGGACAGGACATCGCGTGGTCTCCGCAGGTGAAGTACCTGGGAGTGACCATCGATCGCCGGCTCACCATGAAGCAACATGTCGACAACGTCGTCAACCAGGTCAAGGTGGCACGCGCCAAGCTGCGTCCACTTCTCGACTCCAGCCTCCCTCTGAGGGCGAAGCTCGGGATCTACAAGTGCTACGTGAGATCCCGCCTCACCTACGCGGCCCCGGCATGGTACGCCCTGTGCTCGGAGACGAACAAACGGAGACTCCGAGCCCAAGAGAACCTCTCTTTGCGTACCATCGTCGACGCCCCCCGCTACGTGAGGAATGCGACGATCCAGAGGGACCTCAGATGGGAACCAGTGGACCAGTTTGTCCAGAGGCTGGCGAAGGGCATGTTCGCGCGTGCGGATAGCTCACAACATCCGCATATCCGCGACATGGCGCCGCACCACGCGCGCCCGCCCGACCGCCGCCGCTTGCCACGCGACCTGGTTGCCTAGCCGGCGATCATCCAACAGAACACCCCTCGTGAGAAGATCTCCACCGCCCGCGAGGGCCCCCCGATGACCTGTCCATAGGAGTGGACAGAGGCGCTTCTTCAGGAAGAGATCCGATGATCTGACCCTGACTCCCCACGCCCCAGAATGGGTGTGTTCAGGCCTCTCGGCACCCAATGACCTCGCAGGGGCCCATAGCTACGAGGTAGCGTAGCGATCGATTCTGAATCGAACAGGGTGCGTGAGATGAATTCTTGATTGATTGATTTGCGAGTTAGTTACACTTTAACTGCGATCGAGTGCTAGTACAAGGATAATCGGAGAGAAAGACTCTTCGTGTGAATAGTGAGTGCATAATTAGTGAAATAGTGTGTGTGTTTTAATTAGTGGATTTTAAGTACAGTTCGTGTGAATTGTAAGTGCGTAATTTGGGTAATAAAGTGAGTGTTTTATTAAGTGCATCGCTTACACCAATCTTCAACATCTTCTCGGCAGTGAATCCAATAAAAGCGTTGCCGAATTTTCATTAAGGTCCTTTTTACTCCAAGGTGTCCACCGGATGTTCCATCGTGAAAGCTTTTCAAAACATCTTTCACCCTTTTCTTTGGGACAACGACTTGCAGGTGAGCATCCTTCCCATTTGTTGATTCCCATTTTCTACATAGGACGCCATTATGCATAACCAAGCTATCCCATTGTGCCCAGTAGCTTTTTGTTACCGCACTCATAGGAGATACATCACACCATCTTAGTTTAGGTGCGCCAGCATTAATCCAATCAAAAATGGTTCTCACGTCAGGGTCCTCTTGTTGCGCTTGCTGCATGATTTCATCACTCCACTCGTAGCTAACCGTATCAGTTCTCATCATTTGAACATATTCCTTGCCTTCTTGTCTTGAGCAATGTTTACAGTCGTCCGCACAAGGTCTACGTGATAGGGCGTCAGCATTTCCATGTGATTTCCCACTACGGTGTTCGATGATGAAATCATACTCCTGCAGTTGTTCAATCCATCTCGCCACTTGTCCCTCGGGGTTTTTAAATTCTAGCAACCACTTTAAAGCAGCATGGTCAGTTCTGATACGAAACTTTCTTCCCAGCAGGTATTTGCTGAAATGTTGTAACGTCTTGACAACTGCTAGCAATTCCCTCCGAGTTACACAGTAATTCCTCTCTGGTTTTGACAATGATTTACTGAAATATGCAATCACAACTTCGTTATCTCCTTTCTTTTGCGACAAGACACCTCCAATTCCAGTATTACTAGCATCTGTATCCACAATGAAATCCTCGTCCGGGTCTGGATACCCCAATATTGGCGTTTCACAAAGTCTTCCTTTAAGCTCGTTGAAACTTGACTCACATTGTTCGTTCCAGTCAAATGATCGCTTTTCTTCCGTTAGTTGATGCAAAGGCTTTGCTATATCCGAGAAGTTCTTCACAAAACGTCTGTAGTATGAACAAAGCCCCAAAAAGGCACGTACTGCAGTCTTGTTTTTTGGCGTAGGCCAATCCTTCACGGCGCTAATCTTCTCAGGATCTGTCTGGCTGCCGTCCTTCGAAATCACGTGTCCCAAGTAATTCACTTTACGTTTGAAAAACGAGCATTTCTTCGGACTGAGTTTCAAATTTGCCCCTCGTAGTTTGCCTAGCACCTGCTCCAATTTATTCAAGTGGTCGTTGAAGTCTCTACCAACGATAATGATGTCATCCAAATAGACCAAGCAAGTTTCTTCTAGAAGTCCAGCTAATATTTGTTCCCTTAATCTCTCAAATGTGGCTGGTGCATTACACAGTCCAAATGGCATAACATTGAACTGCCAGAGTCCTTTTCCAGTAGAGAAGGCCGTTTTCTCCTTATCCTTGTCCTTGATTTCGACTTGCCAATAGCCACTTTTCAGATCCAACGTTGAAAACCATTTCATTCCGTTCAATGTGTCTAAAGTGTCGTCGATTCGTGGAAGTGGAGTTATCCACTTCCACGAATCGACCTTCTTGGTTACATCATTAAGTCGACGGTAGTCAATACAGAATCTCATGGTGCCGTCCTTCTTCTTAACCAAAACTATGGGAGAGCACCACGGGCTTGTTGAAGGTTCAATAACGCCGCTTCTTTGCATTTCCTCGATCATGCCTTCAACCTCCTTCTCCCGAGCTACTGGAACTCTCCGAGGGCGCTGTCGGATAGGCATAGTTTCCCCAGTGTCGATCTCATGCTGAACCACTCCAGTTCTTCCAAGGTCATCATCATGCGAAGAAAAGACGTTGCGATATCGTAGCAGTAAGCTACGCGCCTTAAGGAATTCCTCCTCGGTAAGGTGCTCCCTGGAGTCATTTAGTAATTTTTCAACATCCATTGAAGGCTTAACTTGACCAGGTTTCACGTTTACCTCAGATTCTCGGCAGCCTCTTATCCAAGAAATTTCTTGGCATGATCCGACCAGCGTTCCTTTATTGAGAACGCATTCCGTATCGCTTGGGTTAAGGATCCTTACAAATGCTGTAGATGCCGTGGTTACCATTGTACGGGCTGTTATCCACGGTTTATCAGCATCCAACCTCTCTACCACAACACAGCGGTGAGATTGCGGCCTTGTGGAGTTCGGCAATTTCACTGGAACTAAAACCTGTGACCTTGGTTGAAGAATGGTTCTCCTGGTACAGTAAACATTTCCATTTACTCCACCTTGTATAGGAATCTCATCAACTCCAAACTTTAGAACTCCAACCTTCAAGTCGATTTTACAGTCATGTCTCCTCATAAAATCCAATCCAATAATGCAGTCGTCGACGATGTTAGCAACGATCACTTTATGCCAGTATTCTTTTTCACCTATTTTCACAGCTAACTCTCGTTCTCCTTCGACGGAAATGTACTGGCCGGTAGCAGTTTGCAGCTGGAGATGCCTAGGTCGGACTAGATGATCTCTGGTCAGGTGTCTCAGTAGCCGAGAGCTGATCATAGTCCGAGAAGCTCCGGTGTCTATGGTAAGGAGACATGGTATTCCACAGATTTCTCCATTGACAACCAGACTATTCCCTTCGTATGCCTGTGAGATCATAATTGGGACATTTCGACCGCCAGCCAGCACTCGTCCCATAGTCCTGGCTTTTATTCGTTTCCCTGTTGGGGCTCTGACTCCACAGAGCCTATTTTCCTCGCCATTGGAGCGGGGTCTCTGTCCCTCCTAGTCCTTTTTGGACAGCCTGACTGCAGGTGACTACGTTCTTCACAATGGTAGCAACGTGGCCCAAATTCGCGGCGGGAATCTACTGGCTTCGTAGTCGACACTTCTCGCACCCTGAAAGGCCTGGATGAATCCTGTCGTACTAGTCGTGGGCTACTGCATCCTTTAGGCTGCCATGATGTCCCAATCGCACGGCTGCCCTCACTTCCAGATCCCGGATCCCATCGATGAAGGCCTGCACCAGCATACTGTCCACAAAGGATGCTGACGTACGTTGATAGGCCTTCCTAACCAACTTCTCGATTTCCAGGGCCCACTGTTGTAAGGACTCGTTACGTCCTTGTGTCCTGACCTTTAACTGAGCTCGGTACACGTGCTCCAGGTGACTGTCACCGTATCGTGCCTCCAAGGCTTCTAGAAGGCGGTCGTACGTCCGGTCGTTTCCTAGAGCCTCTAGTATGGTAAGAGCCTCGTCGCGCAGCGCCAACGTCAGTGCTGTCCTGGCTTGCTCCTTACTCCAACCATTAGCCTGGGAAACAGACTCGAACTGCAGCTTATAGGCAGTCCACGATGAGCTACCGTTAAAGGGGGGCACTTTGAACCTGCCGCCTCCGGACTCCGATGCGTCGGGTACATAGGTACTTGGACCATTAGCCACTTTGATCTCAAGTTTTTGGAGACGGCTCTCACAGGTCTCAATTTTTTTATCGACATCATGGACTCGACTCTCCAGTTTTTCATCCATATCGGCCAGTTTTTCCTGGACCTCGAACAACTCTCTCTTCCATTCGGTCGTGGACTCATGTACCTCACGAAGCATTCGTGCCTGTACCTCCTGGTGATCCTTTTGTTCCCTAAGCTCATTCTGGAGGATTAGAGACTGTTCTTCCTGTTTCCTGGCCCGTTCCTCCTGTTTTCGCGACTGTACCTTTAGCTCTCTCGCTTGTTCCTTTAGGAGGACGAAGATAACGTTGAGGTCTACTCCTCGTGCAGCTGGAGCAGGTGATTCCGACGTACCAGGCGTCGAGTCTCCAGACCCAGACGTTTGGCTTCGCGTCGTCACTCCTTTTGGCTCGGTTTCTCGTGGCATTCACGGCATTTTCTATCCCACTTCTGACACCAAATGTTACGAGCGTGGGGTTCGTATTTGATAGAAAAGCACGAATTAATCCACTAAATAAAACACTCACTTTATTACCCAAATTACGCACTTACAATTCACACAAACTGTACTTAAAATCCACTAATTAAAACACACACACACTATTTCACTAACTATGCACTCACTATTCACACGAAGAGTCTTTCTCTCCGATTATCCTTGTACTAGCACTCGATCGCAGTTAAAATGTAACTAAACTCGCGCCGGCCGTCGACGCCTTTTATATCCCGCGGAGCCGCTCTGGACACATTGTCCACACATATCGCGAATATTCTAGTAAGGACCAGCGTGCGGGCCGAGAACATTCGAGACCATATATGTCTCTCTCTAATGGTGCACTCTCTCTGTCACTCCCTTCTCGAATGTTCCGAGTATAGCTATCTCTTTCTAGTAGTGCTATCTCTGTCACACACTTCTCGAATGTTCCGAATATAGCTATCTCTTTCTAGTAGTGCTATCTCTGTCACTCCTACCGGATATTTCGCCATATAACGATTTGTGCTTCAGAGGCCCATAAGGGGTCCTGAAAACGCCTGAAAACGGGTTTTCAGGTTATGGCGTCATCTGATAGAGGATGCCCTGAAACGGACGATGGAGTTTTCCCAGACCTTATGAATCACAGTAAACTGATACCTCTGTTCAAGTCGGGAGACAAGGGCGATCCTTCAAATTTCAGACCAATATCTGTTCTTTCAGCACTTAGTAAATATTTGAAAAGATTATGCTCAATCAAATGCTCTCCACTTCAACCGTACAAAACAACTCCACGCCAAACCATACGCTGGCTTGATCACTGCGTCACTACACGCTCGTGATCTGTCTGCTATTGACTGGCCAGAGCTGCGGAAACTGTGTGTATGTGAGAACTGTACTGATGAGTCACGTAAAGCGAATATAGATAACGCCTATCATAGCTTTGTGTTGATACTCCAGGAGGCTGCTAGGTCTAGTAACTGTCATGCACGTAAGAGTAAGCGACGAAAAAACGTAGTAGGATGGAATGAACATGTAGGTGCGGCCCATGATAAGGCAAGAGCTGACTACCTCAGCTTACTCTCCGCTGGCTCACCGGCGTCTGGTCTGTTGTTTGAAGACATGAAGGGTAGCAGAACCGCATTTAAACAAAAAGCTATTGTTGGACAGGATGAGTAGTGCTTGTTCAGAAAAGAATTTCGTGAAATTTTGGAAGGAAACGTCAAAATTTATAAAGAGCTTTAATGCCTCATCGGACGAGTTTGTGCTGTCCTGCGGTGTGAGACAAGCAGGGCTAACATCTCCTCTACTGTTCAACTTGTACGTCGAGGCGCGGATCGAGGGGCTCAGCGGCACCGGCATCGGCTGCCATGTTGGAGGCAAGTGTGCCAACAACCTGAGTTATGCGGACGACATGGTGCTGCTGAGCCCCACGATTGGTGCTCTCAGATGCTTACTGCAAATCTGTACAAATTACGCGAATGTGCACGGGCTCGTCTATAACACGATGAAATCAGTGGCTATGGTGTTATCAGAACGGGGAACCCTTGACGGAAACTCTTTGACATTTTTTGCTAGCTTTAAGTACCTCGGGCACTGGGTAAAGAGCTACATGCGGGATGATCTCGACCTGGACAGGGAGAGATGAGTTAAGGCCGTCAGGGCCAACATGATAGGGCGAAAATTCCGTAAATGCTCGCGTGACTCAAAGCTTGTTCTATTTAGGATGTACTGCCAAACGATGTACACGCCTCAGCTCTGGTGCAGTTATAAGGTAGAGAGTTATCGCAGATTCAAGGTGAAACATAAGGACGCTTGTTCCGCCTGCCGCAGTGGTGCAAAGTCAAAGTCAATGTACTTTATTACTGTAGATATTTATATATACTTAGCAAACGTAATTTTTTCTCTTCTCTACATTGGACCACTGTGGGAGAAGAAGGTCGTATAAACTCCCACAGATTGATTTTTAGATCTCTTTTGGATTTTATTTTTAGAGCAGCGGATTTTCTAACATTTTTTTTTTCAGAAAAGAGCTATTTGAGAAATATGTATTTTTCAAAACGATCAGTCTCCTTAAGAGAGCTTTTTAAAGCAATTGACATACTAACTGTTGCTAGTCAATTTATTTTCGAAAATATAATGTATCTGCGCAAGAACCTTGCAAAATTTTCCAAACTTAGCGATAGCTGTAATGTTTACCTAAGAAATAATCACAGACTAGTTGCGCCCCGGCTTAGACTCGCGAAGGTTAGCAATTCTTTCAAGGGTCAGTGCCTTCTCTTCTACAATAAGATAGAGATTTTGAAATTGCCATTTGAGCAATTTAAAAAGCATATTAAGTGACTGTCCAAAAAGGGATATTACAATGTTCAAGATTACTTAAATGACGGGACTGTATGGGGGTTAATCTAGCTCAACACAGACCTTGCTTCTAATAATTTTGTAATTATTTATTCCTGCTTATAAATATTGATGAATATTTTAATATTTGTTGTTGTAAAGCACAACCAATTTTTAAATAGATAGAAAATTCAATCTGTGGGCGTTTCAACGCCCTTCTCCTCCCCCAGTGGTCTAACGTAGAGAAGAGTCAAAAATTACGTTTACTAGTTATATGTCAATATGTACAGTAATAAAGAAATTTGACTTTAATTTTGACTGACTTCTAACTGGAAAGGGAGAGATGATCTTAAGACGATATTTGAATATATTTAGTGATTGAATGTCCCTGACAGTGCAAGGAAGCTCATTTCACAGTCGTATGGCTCGGATTCTGAACCCGTGCTCGTAGGCTGCAGTGTTAGCGTTGAGTGGCTTGGCTTTGAGAATAGACGCCATGTGAGTCCTTCAAGGCCTGCTCGAAGAAAGAAATTCGAAGCGATCACGCAGGAAGTTAGGGTAACAAGGGATCCACAAAATATTATAAATCAAACACAGGGCTTGAGAGTACCGTCGCAGCCGAATCGGTAGCCACTTCAACTCCCTGCGATGCTGAGATATGTGGTAATACTTGCGCAGTCCGAAGATGAATCGAGTCCCGAGATTTTGAAGTCGTTCGAGTTTTTACAGTTGTTCTTCATTTGCGCTAACCCAGCAAACATCAGCATAATCAATGTGGGGAGGAAGAAGGGACTGAACGAGGGTAATTTTAGTCGGGCGAGGAAGAAAGTTCTGAAGTCTTCTGAGAGAGAGAAAGGTTGCGTTAACTCGCCTGCTGACCACATTAACATCAATTGACCAGGATAATTGGTAATCGAATACGAGATAAAGCTAAATACCTAAATAATACCTAAATATATGATTATAGTACCTATAAGTTACAGAAGAGAGGGACAGTTGCTGCAACGTGTTTAATGAGCGTATGGTACCCATAATCATGGCCTGAAACTTATTCGGATAACCCAAATTAAGACCCCCATCTACTAATACCAACCAAGTTAGCGTTGAACGCTTCCACAGCGGTATTTATATCGTCAGGAGAGAAGTGACGATAGATGTAAAGGTCATCCGCATAGAGATCATAGGAAGAAGAAAGGACATCGGATATGGAAGTAATAAATATTGAGAACAGAAGAGGAGAGAGAATGCCACCTTGAGGGACACCGGAGGCTCTCCTCCAATGTGTGTCACACCACTCCGTACAAGCATCCTTTGACTTGATACGCTGTTTTCAGTCTCTTAGGTAAGAGTCAAACCAGCTGGCAGAGAGGGAGGAGACATTAAGAGATTTGAGAAGTTCGAATGTCGAAGTCAACACAGTTAAAAGCACTGCTGAAGTCCAGCAGAGCCAGCATCGAGAGTTGCCTTTGATCAAAATCGGATGGATCAAAAGCAGGATCGATTTGACCATTCAGTAATTTAGTCGCGCGCATCACACTTATTCATGGTCATTTGCTCAATCGGTTTTCTATTCGGTAGTTATATTATTTCGCCATGTATACTAACTTAGACCTCAATACCTCTGTGGCGAGGCTCTGCCTCCCGAGCCAGAGGTCCCGGGTTCGAATACCAGCCGGCAGGAAGGAAACTTCCCCGACCTTGGACGTTTATGGGTGATGTCGCTGTTTCTGGGTCCCAAAACATAGGGTATCCTGGTTTGGGGGCCAGAAGCAATGTGTGTACCTGTGTATAAATGTTATGATATGTTGGTATGTAACACGGCCCAGCTGATTCCGATTTTTGCTGAACTCGTATAAATAATAATAATAATAATAATAATAATAATAATAACTTGGACACTATTTACACACATTGATCTAGCCCCAAACTAGGATTCCCTGTATCTTGGGTAATAGACAACGATACACATACTTATATAGATAAATATTATACTTAGATAGATAAACAACCATGACTAGGGTACAAGTATCCGTTATCATCAAACAAATATTTGCCCCCACCGGGACTCGAACCCGGGACCCTTGGTTTCGTAGGCAGGGTCACTGCCGACTCGGCCATTCGGGTCGTCATAAATATCGATAAACTTCTGATTTTATCTCTTGTGGGGAACAAGGGCTCGAATGTTTAGGTCATCCGCATACGCAAGCTGCTAGGGCATCCGCATACGATGACGCGTCGTCGCGTTCGCGACGCCGCCATGCGCGTGCGTATCAAACTCGAGTCGCTTTCGCGTCGTAGTCGTCGAGTAGCCCCATTTGCGTATTGTTCTACAATAACCTTATGCAGGCAGATGGTGTTTCTATGGTAACTGTTTTATTGTAATCGTTATTGGGGTTTCCCAATTTTGCGAGGAAATTGCGAAATTGCTGTTTGCAGTATTGCTATTGATCACTTACAAGTGATGGTTTAGATCCAGGAAATGCAAACGACTAAACGTCGGCACAACTATGCCTCCGCCACCCAGTATGGGAAAAGGAGTGATGCTATGATGTTGTTATTGTTAATATACATACAAACGCCTGCACTTAGTCGAGAGCTAAACCGTCCTCTCAATCGCCGAGTCAAACCACAGCGAATCCGACTCCGAATAAGGAATGATTATGAGTATAAGAAATTGAATTTTCCACAATGGTCGGTAGTTTTCATTCAGTGAATAAGATAATATGGTAATTTTGACGTTTTTCTTATTTTTGACGTGATAACATCTTATAACATAAATCGATGAACGCCGGCTGCACGCACGAAAAAGTGTCAA
The DNA here is from genome assembly GCA_949825045.1 of Argyresthia goedartella. Taxonomy (NCBI): domain Eukaryota; kingdom Metazoa; phylum Arthropoda; class Insecta; order Lepidoptera; family Argyresthiidae; genus Argyresthia; species Argyresthia goedartella. The sequence goes on along the minus strand of OX463812.1, from coordinate 22,367,782 downwards.
ATTTCGCTGTCACGTTCCGCCTGAGCCGATCGTGCAAGCGAGAGCGCGGGACAAGCGATAGAGAGATACGATCGGCCTAAGAGTTTCTCATGACGTTATCACGCAAAATTATCATCCGAAAACCGACTTTAAAGACAACCAATTTTTTTATAATTATTAATGAGTTCTTAAGTTATCGCTGGTTCAACGGAACGGCGAAAGTAGAGTTCGCAAACACAAGAAAATATAACCAGGAGTGCAAAAGAAATAATAAGTTAAGATTAACATAGCCTTTATTCCAAACTTTTAAGGATACATGGACATGCCTAATTACAGTATCAAATAAGTCATTGAATATTGCTCAAATTAAATTTTTACTAATCATTCAATTTCATGCATTTATCATTAATTTATTATTATTATTACTTCCCTACTTATTATTTATTATATTTATTTAATGATTTGGTCGCCCACACCCGAGCAAGGGCCAGCGACGCTTAGGACGGCCGCGTGATCTTCCGTTGAGAACCAATGTAGGATTCGCTTGCTCAGCGTCCATCAGCTGCTCTGGCAACATGTCCATGTCCAGCCTATTTCCACTTTTGTCGGCAGACCTTATGTACGTCGTGGCCATATCTAAGAATTGATCCTTTCCTTATGTGGTTGCCATTTCATGAAATAATATAATAATATAATAATAATACCTTGGACACCTTTTACACACATTGATCTAGCCCCAAACTAGGATTCCCTGTATCTTGGGTACTAGACAACGATATTTATACTTATATAGATAAATATTATACTTAGATAGATAAACAACCATGACTAGGGTACAAACATCCGTTCTCGTCAAACAAACATTTGCCCCCGCCGGGACTCGAACCCGGGACCCTTGGTTTCGTGGGCAGTGTCACTGCCGACTCGGCCATTCGGGTCTTCTCATGAACTCACCATATCGTTTAAACATCAACGTATAACATTAAGTTCATATGACGTTAATTCCAACTATATCGTAGAACGGACTATATCATGAAACTATCATTTATTCGGCGCGGCTTCGCACATGCTCTGTGCTGCAGGTAAGTCGAGACTTCGCTAGCGTTAGTGTGTCAACATTAATTTTCACTTCGTTCAACTCGATAGTAAAACATTATATGTATAGTGATAGCGGTACGCCGAAAATGGCTGCAAATCGTGTTAAAAGCATGATGATAGCGACGATTGATCGTAAGGCCTTTTAAATCTATTTAACCCATAGCACTAAAAAACAAAGGAGAGGAGTTATAACATCATCTTTATTTTTGTATGAAAAAAAGTTCTGAAACCTATCGTGTGTGGTATCAAATGAAAGGGCTTTCTAAAAAAATAATTTTCGAAAAATATATCAGATCATTATATTCCAGTCACTTGTTTTAAGTTAAAATAAAATAATTTACAAAACATTATAACATTTTTTTTTTGTAATATATACCTCTACACATGTCAACAAATAATAAAAATATGATTAGAAACGCCACTCACATTAGTATTTATTATCCATAGTGTCTAAAAATAAACTTTTATACATTATCAGCACACGAATATATAAAAACAATACCGCTAGCACTATTAGTTTGGATACCTCTACTTCCTTATCATCATTCACCACCATCATTCCTTCATTACATTTTTTCAATGTTTCACACAAAAAAAACCCAGTTTTTGGATGTTTATTATATGTGTGACGTCGTTGTTTTTAGTTACCACGACACAGGGTATCCTAGTACGGGGCCAAGAGAAATGTATGTGCCTGTATATAAATGTTCGATTGTGTATCCCGTAACATATCCCTATTCCTTTCAAATTCAAATTACAATCACTTGGCTCAAAATTTACCAAACCAATTTACAATTTAACGGTATGAATCGCAAATAAGACATTAAAATAAGGTTAAACATGTATGAAAAATCACTCGTATGGAGAGTCTTTAGCCAGGGGGCTAAGAGGGCAAATTCCTGTCAGATTTTATTTGAAACATAACATGCTTCAAAGCGTGTTTGATATGAGACGGAAGACTTGCGCGGAACATATATTACAATTTTACTTTTAAGAGACATAACTTTTGTTATGTACATTAATTTTAGAAAATTGCTTTGCCAGGCCCTTGGAATTGTATATTTGAGTAATTTTATAAGCGCATTTCATGACTTTATAACAATTCCATATTCAGATAAAGAGATTCTCCCTTAAAGCAAGACGTAACTTTGTGAATATTTTCTTTCCAGTAAATTTTATCCCTTTGCAATTGTAACCTACCTAAACCTTCACAATTAGTAAAATCTGGCCGCTGACAGAATGTGATCCTGACAGCTCAAAAGCCATACATTTTTGACATCTGCAATGAAAAATATTGCTTATTATGTTCGCATTATGACAATGTCATAATCGCATTCTAAAAACGGCCAATATCTGTAGTATCCGTGATATATATTTTTGATCACTTTGAACTTGATTTAGTGAACGTTGTTCTGCGACAAGCAATTTCGGGAATTCGCTCTTTAATTTCGTTTGGCATCCAGCTGCTAGTAGGCAGCACGCACCGCACTGTGGTGCGCCGGCAGTCTCCGCTGGCTGCAGCACCGCTGAACGATCTGTTTCGTGAACATGGAGGGTTATAGTGCGAGAATTTGGAAGGTTCTGCGAGAAGAATGCATGATAGTGTTGTCTTCTATTATTATTAATGTTTTTCGCTTGTGAAATTGTTATTGATATGATGATACATATAAATTGAATTGAACTGTAATGACCTTATTGAACTGAATTGAAATTGACTGAAATTGTATTTATATAATGTAATATATATAATATTATATTATTTGTTGATAAATTTTAAGGTAACATGATATTTGTACAACGATTTGGAACTTATCTGTAATGTTGTGCGAATTATGTACTTTACAATAAATAAACTAATAAAATTATCTCGTGTGAAGTAATCGCGTTCTGATTATTTAACATCAATTTAAAGTTGGCGGACAGCCTTCAAAACATCTATTTTGAAGCTACTGGGATTGATTTCACAGATACAAATTGAACTACTGAGAAATTTTATTTTAAATCTTTTACTAAATCAGCATAATATCATAATCCAACCATCATCTTTCCCCTGCTATCGTCTTTACTCACTGGTCACATTAGTTTGAAAGGTTTGAGTATCATCATAATCGACACGATTAGATTAGGGGTCTCTGGGCACCGTAATAAATCCACTGGAACCGCAGTTCATTACGGCCTTCTGTCAAGTCTGTATCTGGGTCGTTGATGTTGTGCCATGTTTGCGTTGGTGCCTAAATTTATTGACCTAATAATTCGTACCCAAAACTTAGAATATGTACAACAGACTATCTACAGGGTGTGCCACAGGAAGTACAGTACAGCTATGCCACATGGAGGGAAAGCACCTTATATATTTTACATAGAGAATTTTACAGAAGCCTTTATTTTGTTTTCAACAATAATTTGTTCATCTAAATATATTTTTGATATCGCTTTTGTTAAACGGGTATCTGTAATTTTACATAACTATCGATAAGCTTAATTATAAAGATCAGTTTTGTCTAAGAAACAAAGCATCTTAAATAAAAGGAAGACCATTTTCTGCTATTAATACTTTGAAAAGGTTATTTTTGCAGTTTTGCTAAGTTGTGCTGAAAATTATTTTTTATTTCATGGTCTTCCTTTTATTTAAGATGCTAACACTGAGTAACAGAAACGATCATTAAATTTTAAAGCCTGGTAAAACGCTAATGGGCGTAACGGCAAGGCGAGTGAACTGTCATGAACATTATGTACAAGCCATTTTTTTTATCAAAAACCAAAATTTTATGGAATTGACGCACTATTAGCGTTTTGTAATACATTAAAATTTAAAGACCGCTTCTAAAACTGGATGTAGGTTTCTGAGGCCATGGGTGAGTGTTAGTAGTAACACCTAAAGGCCTTGTTTTAAGTCCGTATACTCCAGGTGATGCCCGTTCAATGTGTAGGGACCCGGACATAGCAGGGAGGTCTTTCTCCTGGGCAAGGGTAATTCCATCTTTTCTCCTTCCAAAAAAAAAATATGTTGAATGACCCTTATGATTAAGCCTTTCTTTCTATATCGTAAATTTACGGGGTTATTTTTTCCAGATTTGGCGGGTTCGACTCCTGGTTAACACATGCGATTTAAAAATATATATGAAAGGTCAATTTGTTTTTCAATATAACATAAATACCTCTTTCAGTAAACTGCTCTATCAACTATATTCCTCTATGTGGCACAGCCGTGGGATACCCTGTATAGTATAAATGTAGGTTTATCTCACTTGGAAACATAACTAGACCTAATTTAAACTATTATAGGAAAGAGCATCCAGTTCGGCAGAACACACAGACAAACCTAGCTTAACCACTTTCTGGAAAATCGACTCAGTCTAGACATTACAACAGTAAGAATATCAGCATATTCAGCCAAATAAAAGTATGTATAAGTAAGTACAAAAAGGTGCTACGAAACTTGTTGCCGAGAACACACGGAATAGCGAGAGCACTTCCGGCTCTAAAGCGTTTTAGCATTGAATACGAGAGGGATTCAAGTTTTACTACGAAATAGATTGTGTTTCTAAGCAGCAGCGAGGAGTCACGTGTATTCAAATTGGGTCACTGAAAAGACCCGAGGAAATAGTGATGTGTTTTCATACACCTCGTGCAGCTTGAGCGAGCGACGTCGAAAATTTAGCAACATCCGTACAAATAGTTGCTTAGAGACCTCTCTATTTAACCCTTTCAGTCCTACTTTATAGGTACAGAATCCCGTGCAGATTTCTAAGTACACGTCGTTATAATAACATGCTAAATGGTGTGATTAACAGCTATTTATCGGAAATAAAAACTGTAGGTCCCAGCGGTGATAGCAGTTTGTCTAACTCCGGTGAGATGGGTACTTGAATGCGAGGGTTGAATGACTTGCAAGCAGAGACAAATGTGCTCCTTCGCTAAAAGGACTTTATCTTTGAAGGGACTTCGGGTAGTTTACCTCTGATAAAGACATTTGTCAGATCACTGTAGAGGTTTTAATGATGAAACTAAGAAGTCACTTATAGGAGTAGCTCTTAGTTGTACATCAATCTTGTTTGGCATACATTACTGACGGGGCAGAATATTCTGAAAATCCTTCTTCGTACTAATATTTTAAGTTCAAAAATTATGGTGGGGATCGGTACAGCTACGCAAGGCAATACTCATTTTAGGTATAAACAGACAGGTGTATACTGATACAAGTAAGTAGAAGTGGCCAAATTAAAATGGCTATCAGGTAATAAGAGTACCATTTCGTGCAATGGTTTCACCGCAGACTAGACAGTAAAAGGTACGAGAAACCCCCAATTACACATGTAAGTATTGGTTTAATGTCTTTAGGTCAGATTACGTTCGCCGATCTTAAAAGGGGTAGCCTGGGAATGGGCGGCTATATCAGGAATGTATTCGAGTAATTTGTGGCGAGGGATTGCTCCAGTCGCTAAGCGATTCAATCCCGCCCGCCCTACTAAGGGCTTGAATCTCGGCCTTCGAATGTCAATGGGGTTCTATTGGCGGTTGTAATAGCTGTGGCGTGACCTTGTTGGAAAATAAGAAAGAAAGAAAATCATTGTAAATTTAGGCTGCCGAAAACGAGTAGCAGTCAAAGTCAAAGAGGTGTCACAGCAATTTGCAAATAGCAGCCAGCAAATATGCCAGATTGTAATAGTGTACCCATTAGTAATAATATATTGTACGCACAAACTAAAATGGGAACCAAAATTTACAGCCCAAAGTATGTTTCAATATCGCGTAAAATTCAGTGAAACGGCAGCCAAAAATTCCATATCTCCAGTAGGAATACGCACCACAGATAAAGGCAATATTATGCGATGAGGTTACTAACAGCTATGCCCACGTAATAAAATTTCGTACCGCCAGCGCTGCAGTCGTAAAATAGACCGTTTATTTTTATTGCATCGATCCCTCGGTTATAATTGTGTCGTCATAATTTTTTCGAACTGCGATACTGTTTTCTATGACCTCCGCCTTGCCAAGTTTTATATCGCAAGTACCTATAAACTTATCGGTATATTTTTTATCTTTCATTCTTGCCTTCTATTTGGGTGACCCCTTTTTGCCCATCGACGTCTATCTTTGGCGTTTCTGTAACACGACACCGCTGCGTTTCCGTCAGCACTGCGTTTTCGCTATGTATTTTGAGGTTTAAGTGAAATAAAACCGGTCAAGTGCGAGTAAAACGACAGTCTTTTGTACGACTACATATTTTTAATTTTTAATGATGAAATATTAAATACTACGTAGGTAGGTACATTCAAGACCGGACATCGAAACATTGAAAAATAGTTTTGTGTATGTAGTATGTAAGTATTATACTATGTACTCAGGTTAACACAACTCTTTGTTCCTTGAAACCGGAAGTGATAGAAATTGAGTAACTTATTTACAGAAATAAAAACAAATATGATAATTAGCTTAATATAATTTATTATAATTGGAACGCGCAATTATTTATCGCATATTAATAAATAACAGAGCAAAACACTCAATACCTGCAATTAAAGATCTTTTCCGATAATATCGGGAGAGTCCAATTTTCACCAATAAGCAAATGGCACAAAACAAAATGGCTAAGAAAATTGCCATACCAATAGTTTATTGTATGGGTACTTCTTTTAATTCTTAAAAACCGGTATGTTTCATTATTTGTTGTTATAGCGGCAATAGAAATACACCCTCTGTGAAAATTTCATCTCTATACCTATTTCGGTTGATCCGATAGAGCCCGGTGAAGGACGGACGGACAGGCGGATAGCGGAGGCTTAGTTATAGGGTCCCGTTTGGCACCCTTCGGATACGGAACCCTAAAAAGTGATGTTGGTCTGTGAAATCTCCCAACACTTCGCTCGTCACTATTTCAATATACTCAGATTAACTAGCTCAGCTTTGTAACATTTTCCCTTGTGAACGCCGATCCGCCTTCTGGTAGTACGTCTGAGCGAGGATTAGCCGCTTTTTTACGATGCCCGTGTCGTCGGTTTGCAGCACTTTTTAATGAGTTGCCGTAACTCCTTAAGCGTTAATTAAGGTTATTAATACGAAGGCACGGCCAGGTTATTTTCCCTAATTGCCGTAGAGTTTATTTTGCCTTGCGAACGTCAGGCATCCTTTTTAGGGTTCTATACACGGAGTGTCTTAACGGAGCCCTATTGCCGTCACTCACGTGTCCGTCCGTCCGTCCGTCGTCTTTCAGACAGGTTTTACAGCCAAACGGTTAAATCTACACTCTTCAAATTTTCACAGTATGAACATCTTGTTTACTCAAAGCCATTACGAATTGTCAAAAATATTTTTAAATGTTTTAAGGGGGCTTTAGTAGACAAATACTGTATTTAGTTTTAAAAAAATTGGAAAACAAGGGAATGAGAAGCCACCAAAGTCAGCTTTTTTACAGAATTTTGTACCGATTTTTTTTTACTTCCCATTGACCTTAAAATTTGGTGGTCATGTTTATTATTACGTATGTTTTACTAACCAATACCAATATATTGATAAGTTAGTTTTTTTTCTTTAAAATTCCCTCATTTTATATTCTACATTTGTCACAGAACCTTAAATATGCGAAGTCCGACTCGCACTTGGCCGGTTTTTCATAATTAAATTCACACTTACGCTGAAAAGTGTCTGAGTCTGCCCATGGAGGTATTCGGAGCAGCAGCTAACCTACGTGTAATTCCTTGCCGTCAAAGGTTAATTAAACTTCAGAGAGCCTTGCTTGAACGCACTGGTTGGCGTTTGATGTCTTGAGCTGAGCTTGTAAAACGAATTACCTATTGTGCCGCACCAAGTAGGCAGCGGCAAACTTCTCGTAACATGAAAACTTTGATTTGCAAACATTTAAATTCTGAAACAGACTTAACCCCGGTGGAATGCAAAAGAGATAATGCAATTATTTTTTCCAAGTCTTCCTGCTTCGGTAGGGGTTTTTATTCAATTACAAGGGAGAGAAAACAGACCGGGATGTTTACCTGTATTGCTCTGGGGCATCCGGGGAAAACTCCTTTCTTTGCATACCTACATTAATCTTTTCTATACCAATTACTTGTTTTTAGGCAATCATGGTGAGCTTTCTTTCACAACAATGTTGGTAATTTAATTTTTCGATTGCTCTTTTCTTTCTGGCAATTTCCGCGAAAGTTCATAACTGAAGGGGACGAAAATCATGAGAATGTTATTGAAACGTGACGAGGTCGTTTCTAGAATAATTTCTTACTATAATTATTATTCTTCAATTTCTTACTGAGCTCATACACCATTTTAGTAGTAAGTGAATGTCCAGGAGAAGCAAGTTCTGCGACGAGAACAGGTCTTGTATCCAAAACGGAGTATTGAATAACTGTTTTAACCGCTGGAGACCTGGACCTGGTTATGAGGCATGCAATGGTAATAAAATTCAAAACCTTAACAAAAAAAAGTCTTCTTTACAAGATCCCCGGAACCCAGAGGTTACAGCTGGCACAGCTGTGCTTCTGCCAACCAGTACGAAAAAAGGCGTGACTTTGTTTGTTTTTTTTTTTAATAAATCCATTTCGCGTTGATTTAAAAAGAGAAAGACCATGCGCTGTCGCATTATAACAAAACACAATAAACTGGCTTAGGATTATCTCAGCATTGTAAAGGAGTGGCCGTGACAGTTACCCTATTCAACATTCGGAGGTATTAGCTGACGAGCCTTTCCAAGCTGGCGGCTCAACGGGCTTATGCACAGTCCTTCGATACAGCATTAGTAATAGCATGATGTAACGTGCTCGTATATATACCAACATTCCTTTTTGCCTGTCGCTTTACTTTCCTAAAGTTTCCTTCGAGCGACACGGAATGTGAGAAACAACACTTATCATAAGATCATATTATCGTCGTACCACTTGGATGAAGAAAAAGGATCAGGTCCCAAGAGAACATTGAACATGATGGCAATGTCCAAGGCGGCACGGGCATAGTCCTATACTAAAACCAATTATAATACTGCATGACCCTTTTCTGTGTTACTACAAAACATATCAAGCTAAGTTTAACCTCGAAACAAATTTCTTGAAACATACTCAAATTCTAAATGTTCAATGCAACTATTTAAGTCCAAACTACCACAATGCCTGAAGAGTAAGGTGTATAAGCAATGTGTATTGCTTATCCTCACATTATTATTATGCCCAAAATCAAGGTGGTCCAACGAGCAATGGAGCTTTCCATGTTAGGTATCTCTCTCGTTGACCGCGTGCCAAACATCGAAATTCGACGGAAGAGTAAGGTCGAAGATGTAGGTAAGCGGATAACGGGACTGAGGTGGAGATGGGCGGGACACTTGGCTAGACGGGATGACGAACGGTGGACCAAAGCAGTCACATAGTAGTGCCCAAGGGGCGCGACAAAGCTAGAGTGCAGATCACCTGCCCGATGGTCCGACGATATACTGAAGTCGACAGGATCTCAATGGATGCGGATGGCACAGGACCGTAGGGGAGCCGCTATAGAGAAGAGGCCTGTGCCCAGCGGTGGGTTGATGTGGGCTGAGCATGATGATGATGATGATGATGAAAGGTACACAAGTGTTCAACAGGAGTTTTTTTTGTTGTTGTTGTTTTTTTTTTGGTATTACACTATCAATTTACAAAATGCTGCTGGGGAAGATAAGGGGTCTTACCCTTTTCTTCACCTGCAGCGTTTTGTAAACTGATAGTGATGTAGCTCCAGTTTCAAATGATCTATTTTATTGTAAAGAAAAGCAGATGCCTGTTAATCAGTCGCTACAGTCTTTACATATAACAATCAGATTTTGTAAATGTCGATGCCATTTGGTTATGTTGTGCCGGGCTATTTATTGCCCGGGCCGTTCATTAAGGACTGGCGTTTAAGCAAATGGCTAGCTATTTGACTTAAATAAAGCATCGTCGGGAACGTTTGACAACCAGCCTTGATAACCGAAAGTCAGCCTTTTGTTAAAGGAAAGGAGAATGCAATTAGTTATTGCAAGATGGCGTCAACGAGACAGCTGATTTCTTTCAGAGTCAACATAGCCGAAACAGGATTATGTTGCTATAGGTCACTTTCTGTACGATTACTAATGGTCACAACTTTACGTATAACTTAGATCCCTTGGTGAAGAAGAGCAGAGCGAGGATATTTTTAGAGATAAGCTCGCCTTCGTTAGTTATTTCTTTACGTACATCGAATAAATAATCTTCTTCAAATAATACGAGTTTGTTCTCTGAAGTTTCAAGGACAAAAGGCAAGCATTGGTATTTGTCTAGGCTGATCCAAATCCTATACAAATCACAGGGAGCTTTAAAAGTCCGCTCTAACTTTCAGTATGCGAATCAGGAACAGTTAGTCTTAATCGAATCGCGCGCCCTTAATCCGACGCCTCTGATCTGAATAGAAGCCTTGCCAAGCTTGACGTGATCGTGTTATCTAGTATGGGCCAATTGCGGTTTGGTAGTACTGAAGACTCGTCTCGTGTTAAATAGTTTCTGATGGATGTTTACAGGATTGTTATCAGTAGTCACTGTTCTGTTTACTCATACAGTTTTATTTAGGCCGTTTTGTCCACCTTTTTGTTGGAGGCTAAATATAGTTTAAATACATCAAAGCTGTGTTAAGTACCAGGCCAGCCAGTTACCCAGCAATAACCTCAGAATGCTCTACCGTGTAACTTGACAGTGTTATATTTAAGTTGTTTTAAAACTGTATTTGGCGGTTGTCAAAAGTGTGGCACAATTCGGCCTTAAGCTGGATCCAGACATGTTCTTATGTCCGTAACGTACCTCCCGTTTCGTATGCACCGCGATTCCAGAACGCTAGTTTGGACACCCGTTCGGTACGGTACGGTGGTATTGATTCATGGCTGAATTTCGCACAGGAAAAAGAAACTCTAACAGTGCTTCGAAAATACGCCCCTCAGAGAAGATAGCACCAAAAAACTCTATGGGGATATTTTTTTAAAATTTTCGTCATTTTTTTTATTTTTTATTACACAATGTACGAAATAAAAATTATCTAATCTAATGACAATATTATAACATCGTATCCATAAGTGCCAATAAGATGTCGCAAAATAACTATCTAACAAAATAAATACGAACAAAGACAAGCTATAATGAACATAACTTATGAGAAACCAGACTGCACCAGTCCCCCCAAGCAGCACCCGTTCACGAGTATGACTTGTGCACCAGCCATCACCCCCCTCGCCATATTTGAGGGAGGGGAGCAACGCGCTACACAGAGCCGCCAAACGTAGAGTTAGGTTTCCTACGAAGTGACGACGTGGACACATTTAGAATTGTCAAGGTTTCATTAGTGCAGTCATGTGAGCTCTTCTGCATATGATCCAATAAGCACAACTTCACGATGATGCTGCGGCTGAGTCGATAAGCCATAATAGCTTTCAGAAAAATTTCCCCTAATACACACTCCATCAACCAGCACTGAGCCATCGTTATGGTTCAATCTTATTCGTATCCATGTAAATGCCTGTGCCCTCGGTGCGGTAATTAATGGGCTACAGTTATATATCTATAATACATGTATTAATGAATGCGTTAAATAATAACTATAAATAAAAAAAATAATACCTCCGACACAATAATGATACCTTACGGCTAATATAATATAATGTGAAAAACCGCATCGAAAAGCGCTCACGAGGCAACCATACCTGTATAGTGCTATACAGTCTGTGACCATACTGGGTACTACAGCGCCCCCTGGTGGTCTACATGGCCGCATCGAAATCGGTACAGTAGTTCCAAGTAAAATGGTAACATACATGCACATACCCGCCCTTCCGCCGTAAGTAAAAATGTCCTCTGACTATAGTATATCTACGAGTAGAGCTATCTGTAGCTATCTGTCTAAACGTCTGTCTTCGACGTTAAGTTGGTAACAATGAAACGAGTGTTGCTAGCTTAGCTAAAAGTTGGGGAGAAAGTACATTATCTTAAACGTGCCTCTCATTGCTGTACATTAATAGTAGATGGTTCAACAGGTGAAAAAAATATTATTTAATTCGAAGGACGTAGTTGGATCCCGAGAGCAGCGATACTAGAGTAGATTCCAAAGTAGAATCTTGAGTGGAGCAAGGGATACGGGGACCGTGTTTTTTTCACGTGATGTATACTACTACCACACTTCTACTTTACTACTCTACTTTACTTTTTAACATTGGACTTGGAGAAAATAAATAGAGGTATAGTATAAATTAATCATATTTTTTCATATAATCGGTCATAAAGTACAACTTCGAAAATTGATTGTGAAATCAGAACACTTTCGAAATTCAGTGCTGATTCGTGTTTGGTTTTGAAACGGTCGTATTAGATAAGACTTGGATAATTGGCAGTCTCCGAATTTTATGGTTGGTGTTGCTGTTCTCTCACAGCTTTCTAGCTGTGATGTACTAGTCGTTTTACAAGGGTTTCCTTTCGATGTTGAAAGGCGCGCCGAATAGTCAATAAACGGCATTAGTTTATACCGTTAAGGGCTGAACAAGGGCCAATGGCATTGAGAATTAGACAAAGAAAACAAATACCCGTCGCATCGCATCGAAGCAGACTGACGCATGCTCCCGCGCAAAGCCCCGCGGGGCAGCCCGAGCTCCGAGACCAAGATAATTATAGAAAATATTACTAAACTCCTGTAATAATAAAATTAAAAATAAAATAAAACAACAAAAAAAAATCCCTTCTTTTACCTATTTTTGCGTGTAAGTTTCATTTAGGAAACTGATTTCGTCTCCGAGCGCTTGTTCATTTAGTTGAATAATAATGCATTGCGAAAAATATTTTTAAGTATTAAATATAACATATATCCGGTAATTTTAAAAGTCCATTCTTATCTCTAATAGACCTTTTATAACATATATTTATCCTACATTTTTATGTTGTCTAGTTTAGCCTGGAATTGAAGCTAAAAATGCATTTCTTTGTTCGCGACCCCTGGCGCTGGCCATATTTAACCCCTTAAGTATTCGGCTGCATTATTTGGGTTTGTTTTCGATCGAAGGCTCCATGTAGCTTTCAGCTACTCCGCTGGACGTGCTGGATCTCGTTCCTCCGTGGCGTTTCAGTTTTTCATTGTTCGGGATTTAAAAGATTCAAGAAGATGTGGCAATCCAAGATGTTGCCGAGTACATTTTCGTCATAGTAATGCATGAACATTTGTCGGTTTCTGTATTAGCGGGCAGCAAAGCTTGATATTTTTAGACAATCTTTACGTATATTCTTGCCGTATAACGGAGATTCTCTAAATGTTTGTTTTCTTATCTTTTAAAGCGACCAATAATCTTTAATATTATTTCCCCAATCCCGCCGAAAATTAGCACATATGAACAATCATTTAAAATATGTATATGTCACCGTAAGCTAGTCAAAACCGTTACTTTATAAACTAACGCGTTAATTCGTAAACTATCGTCGAATTGTAAACCAGACCGATAGGGTTTAGAATTTACGTTTCTTTTGTTCTTACATGTCAACCTAACAAGAAGACTATTCGAGGGCTTCGCTGCACTCGCCCCTTCTAGTCTTCACCTAACTACCGCAGTGTTTGCCCTGGTATTTCGTTTGCAATTCAATTATAAACCATTTCACAATTTAACAGTATTATTACAAACTAACGAGTCATATCGTAAGCAGTACGGGACAGTTTACAATTTATCGATAGTTTGTGAAAAAAACGAGAAAAAAAACGTTAGATTATAAACTAACGGTTTTGACAATCTTATGTGCTAAGTAATTACGTAGTTTTACGGCCAGAAAGCGAGGGGCATCATTTAGAAAATGCATTAAGGGGTGGCGTGTTACCCCACAAAATGATTCCGGAGTGTCTCATTTTCGTCACTGGAAGGAATTCAACTACATAAGGAATAAATAAAACAAGTATAAAACAATCACGATATGTCACATAATAGATCCTAACAAAAGTTGAGGGGTTGTTTCTGTCTTAATTTGAACATTCAGGCAGCCAGTTGGTATGTTTAGCGCCTGTTTAGGGTCCCGTAGCCAAAGGGTGCCAAACGAGACCCTATTACTGAGCCTCCGCTGCCTAGCTTCACGCGTTTTCCCATACGGGGTGGCAGAGGCACAATTGTGCCCAAGTTTAGCCATTTGTCCAATCCTCCATTTTTCGTGACAGTGGGCTAGCCCATCGCCGCAGCTATGGAGATTGAAGGTTTCCTCACGATGTTTTTCATCACCGTTAGAACGTGTGTATAATATTACTTAAGATAAATTACTTATCCCATTGGTACATGGTCAGCACCGGATTGGAACCCGTATCTCCTACGTGAGAAGCGAGCACGAAACCACTAGTCGATGGAGCACTTTTTATATTTAAGTATATTTTTTTCATAAACCTTAAAAGCTTAGTTAAAAATTATTCAGAAAATAGGCAAACAAAGAACTTTCCAACCCTTATCTACGAAATTAATGATCCTAAAATTATGAAAAAAGCACGTAATATAGTTATATTTTAAATATTACATAGGGCACAACGAAGGGGCAAATCAGAAATATAAAAAGGTGTATTGTATCACCCAATACACTTTTGTATTGTCTATTGATAGAGCCTGTTGCGAGAACCTCAATATTTTTTTTCTTCATAAAAGAAATTAGGCAAAATTAACCATTCCCTCCCCGTTTATCCCCGAAAATATTGAGTCTGAAATTTGAAAAATATGTAATAGGTTTTTATCCAAATATTACAGGGAAAACAACGAAAAATTTATGGTTTCAATAGGGGGGTACAATTTACTTCAATAGCACATACACACTTATGAAGGCACTTGGTTATACATGAAGTATGAAAGTAGCCGTACCAATAACTTTGTCAACGCCATTTTGCTATCTAAACACACAGGAACATTAAAGATACATATCTAATCACCATTGCAAGAATGCATGCGGTGGTACGGAACCCTCCGTGCGCGCGGGTCTGACTCGGAATTGACCGTTTATTTTCACTGTTTTCGATGAATCAAATGCACTTTTTCGATTGGCAATGGTAAAAATAAATGATGAATAATAACTGTAGTTCCGTGTCCGATTCTCCCGATCACTACCGTTTGTATTTAATTTGCGTATTTTATATTGGCACGCACCTTAGAACTGTGCTGTTTGATTTTTTAAAGGGGTAATTGTGATCTCAGTCTGGCAACAGGATATTGATTTTCCCCATTTATTATATGATTAAATTCCCACGTCTACCGAACGGCGTGAGAATCCTGAGGGGGATGTGCCTTTGGCCGCACGTGAGAGAAAGAATTGATGAAATTGTTATTACCTTGTCACCGCAGACAGGATAGATTGAAGGCTCGATTCGAGACAGGGGAATGCGGGAGAGGAGACAGTTTTGGAATGGGGGATGGGATCGAACCCTTGCCGTCGCTGTCCGACGCCGTCGCCGGCGCGCTGCTGGCGGCACGTGGAGTCGCCGCCGATACGACGATGTCCAACCAACAAGGATCACTTGACCGCTGACGCGAATCTAATTACGATCAATAGCCCGACGCTATGAGGTAGATTTACACTCTGACCAGGCCCGATGCCTGTATTACAATTGGTACACCGAAATACCATCAATTTCACGGGGCCCGAGCCGCCATGTTATTCTCCCGATGAGACAGGACCCAAAAAAAGATAACCTCCAATTTTACATCTCGTTCCGGTACGAGTGACAGCTGCGGTTCTGTTTCCGTTCCGAGTCGCGCAACAAGAGGAGGTGCGTTCCGAAGCACAAATATTAAACAGTCACCCGCCCGGACAGGCCCGAACCTGTCCCTAATCAATAGGAAGGCGAGAAAGTGTTGCGACCGCTCTCTTGAGGACCGAGTCCCCCACCTTGACTTCTGCTGATCGAGGCGTGCCATCCCGACCCGTGTACAAATTGACGATCCGTCCTCGTCTCCATCTCAATGATGGCAGGTTCGCATCCTTAATCAGCACCAAATCACCGACTTGAGGGGGGCTCGTCCGGTCAGTCCACTTAAGGCGCTGCTGCAAGATGTGCAAGTACTCAAGGGACCACCGTTTCCAAAAATCTTGAGCCATCTGCTGCAACATCTGCCACCTAGTTAACCGACTTAACTTAACATCACCGAATGGGTATTCTGGCAGGGCGTTAAGGGGCTGACCTATCAGGAAGTGACCCGGCGTCAACGCTTCCAAATCATTTGGATCCGAACTGAGCGGGCACAACGGACGCGAGTTCAGTGTCATTTCAATTTTACAGAACAGCGTCGCAAGCTCTTCAAAGCGTAGAGAGGTCTCACCGATGATCCTCGTCAGGTGCGACTTAGCCGATTTAACCGCAGCCTCAAAAATTCCTCCCCAATGAGGACATCCCGGCGGACTGAAAACCCATTCAATCCCTCGTCGGGAGCAAGCCGTACCGATGGCGTCCTGGTTACCGTTCAGGAATTGAGTGACCTCCTGCAGATATCGCCTGGCTCCGACAAAATTTGTGCCGTTGTCCGAACGGATTAATGTCGGGAGGCCCCTTCGTGAGACGAACCGATCCAGACATGCGATAAATGCCTCCGTAGTGAGGTCACTGACCACCTCCAAGTGGACTGCCTTCGTGGCCAAGCACACGAAGACGCACAGGTATGCCTTCACTAATCTGGCGTTCCGTAGCTGTGAAGACTTGACCATGAATGGTCCCGCGAAATCCGTTCCGACACCCGCAAAGGGCCGGATTTCGTTAACCCTATCCGAGGGCAAATCGCCCATCTGGGGCTGCATCGTAGCCGCCTTGGCCCGATAACAAGGCAGGCACCGAAATACGACGCTACGCACTAAGCGTCTTCCCGATAGAATCCAGAACTCGCGCTGGAGAAACGCCATCAAGGCGTGGCATCCGACATGCCCATTCCGAATGTGTCGATCCTGTATCAACAGTTCGACCAACTTCCCCTTCCTAGGGAGTAACAACGGGTGGCGAGCCGCATAAGGCAGGTTGGCATTCCGCAGCCGACCTCCTACCCTCAGCAATCCTTGAGGGTCAATAAACGGGTTGAGCCGAGCCACAGCTCCCTTCAGTTGGACGCGTCCGCGTCTCAGAATGACTTAAAGTGCACCGTCTGCACGTTCCGTACCAATGCGAACAACGCATGGTTCCGTTCCCGTGGTGTCAGGACCTGTGTCCGCACTCGTTGCGCCTCAGAATTCCGACAATTCCGCGCAAATCGGCAGATCCAGGCGGTCACATTGACCAGCTTGTCGAGCGAGCTGTACCGTTTCGGCAGGCTGAACTCCTCTTCCGGCTCTGGCTGCGTCGTACAGACACCGACTGTCAAGGCGCCGTTCGCCGTGGTAACGCGTGGACTCATTGGCCAATCCGATTCGGCTTGAGTCAACCATTTTGGACCCCACCACAAGGGATGTCCAACCAACTCCGGAGCATCACACCCACGAGACGCACAGTCTGCTGGGTTCATTTCCCCTGGAACATGTCTCCAGATTAAGGGAACCTCCGAAGTCAAAATCTGCGAAACCCGATTCGCCACAAAAATCTCCAGCTTGTGAACTGAAGCCTTCAGCCAGCATAACACGATCTGGCTGTCCGTCCAAGCGTAGACCGTATCTTCCAACGCTATTGACCCACGAAGAACCGTCATCGTGTGGTTGAGCAGACGAGTCAGGAGAGCCGCTCCCGAAAGCTCTAACTTGGGAATGGTCAGGCGAGTGCGCAACGGCGCAACCTTGCTCTTGGCCATGACCAACCGCACATCAACCTCCCCCGAGGAGTCGACCGTACGCAGATACACCGCAGCTCCGTAGCCCTTCTCCGAGGCATCGCAAAACCCATGCAGGGTGGCGGTGTATCGTTTGGTGGGGACCAACCTTCCTTGGCAGTGAAATCCGATTAATGCCAGGGAGGGTCGAAAAGAACGAGTCCCACTCCGAGCTCAATGACCCGCCGATCGGGTCGTCCCATTTCAGCTCAGCAGACCACAATTGCTGCATAAAACACTTGAGCTGAAATGTTACCGGGGTGATCCACCCGTTTGGATCAAATGTCCTAGCCACCGTTGAAAGGACGTTCCGTTTCGTCCAGACCTTCGGGGAGTCCAACTCGACCCGATACGAGAACATGTCTGACACCGGCTGGTACTGGACGCCTAATACCGACAACATATTTGGATTTTCCAAATTTTCAAAAATGTGGGGGTCCTGCTGGTAGTCATCCGGAAGACCAGTCAGTAACTCTGGAGAGTTCACCATCCATTTACGGAGCTCGTAACCTCCACCCCGTAAGAGCTCAACTAGCTCGTCCCGTCGAGCGAGCGCCTCCTCCACGGAATCTGCACCGGTACAGATATCGTCCACTTAGAGGTCCTGCTCCAGGATCGCTGCTCCTCTAGGGAAATTTAACCGTTCTCGATCCGCTAACTCCCGCAGAGTGCGAATCGCCAAATAAGGACTAGACCGAAGCCCGTACGTGTTGGTGTTCAACTCGTACACCCTGATGGGCTGATCTGGGCTCTCTCGCCACAGTATCAGCTGATACCGTCTATCGTCAGGGTGAATGACCGTCTGTCTAAACATCATCCGGATGTCAGCTACAAACACAACATTGTGTCGACGGAACCGTGTGATAACATCCGCGATGTCATGATTCAACTTCGGCCCTGAATGCAAACACTGGTTCAGGTTCATGCCATTAGATGTTGATGCCGATCCATCGAACACTACCCGTATTTTGCCCTCCGGGGTCCTCAAGACCGCGTGATGAGGCAGGAAGCAGTGGTCTTCACGCTTCCAGTCGATACCCGAAACCGACATGTGGCCGAGCGACTCGTATTCCCGCATGAAGTCGACGTACTTCTGCCGGAAAATCCCGTCACGCTTCATGCGTCGTTCCATCGACAGAAGCCGCGTCTCGGCTGCATGGTGTGAACTGCCCAGCGGTGGGCGATCACTCCGAAATGGAAGACGTTTGAGAAATCGACCTGACCGAAGGCGACCAGTATTGTTCCGATAAAACTGTTCACACTCTTCTTCAACCGGGTCCAACCGGCGTACCGTAGGTGGTTCCTCCACCTCCCAAAACTTCTGTATCACCTCCGAGAGTACAGAACCGAATAAGGGACTACGAGTCGCTAGGCGTGGGGCAGCCGGCATGACCGGACCCATTACCGCATGGCCCAGTCTGGTGTTGACCGAAACCAGACCAGTCGCCTGCAACACGTGGACACCTGGCACTAACAGGTATCCCAAGGCATCGACACCCAATAAAATGTCTACTGGGCCCGGAATATCGAACTCCGGGTCAGCCAGTGACAACCCAGCGACCAACTGTCGCACCGAGGGCGACAACCGTACGTGAGGGTGTGAGCCCATCACATTAGGCATGACTAATGCCGTGACCGTCAGATTCACCGATGAATCCACCCGTGACGAGAGAGTAATCCGACATACTCCCTTAACGGAACCGACTTCCGTGTTCCCAATTCCCCGAATGGAATGTGGATACTCCCTTACCGTAATGCCCAACCGTCTTACAAGGTTGCACGAGACTAAGCACCCCTGGGCCCCCGAGTCCAATAGTGCTCGTGCTACACAAGATTTGCCGTCCGAACTCCACGCTATCACCGAGGCGGTGGGGAGCATGACCGTCTGAGGAGTGGCGGCACCCTGTAAGTGGGCGGCGTGTCCCTAGCGGGAACCCCCGCGGGATCCGAACCCGCTCAGACCTCCGTCGGCCTGGTAACTCGGCTGCTGATATGCCACCGGTGGCATATCAGTCCGCATGTACATTAGGGGGTCCCAACCCGCATAATAGGCCCCTCGCTGTCCCGGTACCCGACCATACCGGACTATGAACGGTGTGCCCGGTGGCCACCGTGGATGGAGGGGGGAGAGCGGATCCAACCTGGGGCGCTCTAGGAATGGGGGCGACATCCGACTGTTCGCCTCCCTGTTTGCCTCCCAGAGCGACGGGCAGTGTGGCGCAGAAGGTGGTGGGCTCCCAGCCTTCGCGCCACTCATAGGTGCCATCTGACACCCGCCCGTAACACGCGGTGAGCCAGCGGCCCGAAGTCCTCGCTGACCCTGGACAGCGGCGACCGAACCCCGGCTGTCCCGCCTGTTACCCCCCGCGCTGCCCCCTTCCCCTCGGGGGGGGTCCCGTCCGCGGGTACCCCAGTCACCCCGTTGGTGACTCCCGTTGCCCGGAGGGGGACTGGGTCCGGCCCTGGTTGGGCCCTGTGACCGACCAACCTGAGTCCGGTCCTGGTGACCGTTCGATGGGCCTGACCGGTTCAGGCACAACACGACGTGGTGCCTGCCACCGCAGCCCTCACAGGGGGACGCCCGTGAGCACTCGCTCAGCGGGTGCGGCCCCAAACAACCGAAACACAATCGGTGGCGGAAGACCACCTTCCTGCGGGCAGCCACACCGAGCGCCTTAAAGTTGGCGCAACTGGTCACCTCATGACCGGCACTGTCGCAGTGCACACAGCCGTCACCCGACGGCGCGGCACTCAAAACGCCAAATTGTTTTGACCGACCACCCCCGTGGGGGTGGGGGGCGCGGCTCCTCCCGCATCCGCGCGGGTTGGCGCTGCACACTGGCCTCCGAATCCATGGTGTCGCATCGCCTGCATTCACCCTCCAAAAACTCCGTTAATTGGACGAGCGTGGGCAGTTCCGAGATACTGCCCCCATACAGCTGTTCAAACCGACTTTGAACAGCTGCAGGCAACCGTGACAAAACCATATATAACACAATATATGACCATTGGTCTACCGGCAGACCAAGGTTCTGAAGGGCCTTAGTGGCCACCAGCACAGGGTTGAGCACCTGTACCCGGATGTCAACATCCCGGGTTACTCTTGGGATGCTGAACAGCTTCCCCAGCTGCGCATCAACCAACCGCCTTTTGTGTTGGTAGCGGTCAAACAATATGACCCGGGCAATCTCATAATTGCCCGCCGTAACCGTTAGGTGACCGACCAACTCCTTCGGTTCACCCCGCAGTGCCATCAATAGCTGGGCCAACTTGTAGGCGCTGTCCAGGTCGTCCCGACCGTGGACCAGGCTATCGAAGAAATTGATGAATGCCGGCCACTCATCAATTGCCCCACCGAAGGCCGGAATCTCCAGGTGTGGAAGCCGTCCAACCACACCCTTAGGGGGGGGGGGGTCTTCGCTACCCTCCCCGTGGTCATCCCGACGCGACCGCTTAATTTTTTCGGCGCGACGCTCGATGTCGCCCAAGCACTCCATCGCTTGGTCAGCATCCGCGCAGAGCTGCCTCACTGCAGCCACCGAGGCCTCATCCGTAAGCCCGAGGGCTTCAGCCTCAGCAGCCAGCCGACACACCTTCCCGACGCATGTCATTGCGTCCTCCACACGCTTGAGCAGGACATCGTCCATGTCGGGTCGCTCCACATACTTGTGAGTATGGGCGAGCCATCTCATCTCCTCACGGACACCATATCGCAGTACCGTCAAGGGCGAAGGTGCCATGGTTACCGATTTAGTTGTTCCTGGTCCTATGCTTCACTGCCGAACTAAGCACAGCCAGATACCAGCACTTTCCCGTCAGCGCTGGGCACAGAAATTAAAACTAAGTTGTAAAACCCAAGGCAACCACTAAATAATTAAATCATAAACAATATTTAATATGGTCGCCCTGTGGACATACACCTTATAATATACACTCTAAATCAATTAGAGAATGCCACCATGTGGTACAATACAAATAACACACAAAAGGTTATTATAAAAAAAAAAAATTTTTCTAGTAGTGGCCCCTCCGATAGGAACCACACTTCCTTTGAGGTCAGCAAAATCAGCTTAATACCCCTTAAATAGCCCGACCCTGCTGTGTAAACCGAAATAACACTGTAGGACTATAGAACCCGACGTTCTATCGCAAGTAATACAATCTAGGCTTCGCAGAATGACTGTTCAATCCTTTATGCGAACAGTAGTTTCCGACTACAAATTTATAACAACTGTTAACTAAATTGGCACTTATACTTTCACTTACCGAAAATGAACTTTAATCGTGGTATACCGTCCACAGACTCATTGCCGACTTGAGCCAATCTGGGATATTATTTTCTCCCAACTACAATGTGACAAAGGCAACCCAACCGTGAATCGATGATTTCCCACTAGGAAACCGCGCTTCTGCTACCAAAATGATTAACTTCCCACGCCTACCGAACGGCGTGAGAATCCTGAGGGGGATGTGCCTTTGCCACGTGAGAGAAAAGAAGTGATGAAATTGTTATTACCTTGTCACCGCAGACAGGATAGATTGAAGGCTCGATTCGAGACAGGGGAATGCGGGAGAGGAGACAGTTTTGGAATGGGGGATGGGATCGAACCCTTGCCGTCGCTGTTCGACGCCGTCGCCGGCGCGCTGCTGGCGGCACGTGGAGTCGCCGCCGATACGACGATGTCCAACCAACAAGGATCACTTGACCGCTGACGCGAATCTAATTACGATCAATAGCCCGACGCTATGAGGTAGATTTACACTCTGACCAGGCCCGATGCCTGTATTACAATTGGTACACCGAAATACCATCAATTTCACGGGGCCCGAGCCGCCATGTTATTCTCCCGATGAGACAGGACCCAAAAAAAGATAACCTCCAATTTTACATCTCGTTCCGGTACGAGTGACAGCTGCGGTTCTGTTTCCGTTCCGAGTCGCGCAACAAGAGGAGGTGCTTTCCGAAGCACAAATATTAAACATTATACCTTACAAACATACACATAACATTTATATACAAACTCATACATTGCTTCTGACGCCACACTAGGATATTATGTGTCGTGGTAATCAGACACCGCGACATCACACAATGTTTACACACAAAATTTAAACATCCTGACATCAAAGACCTGGAAATTTTCTTTTATTCACAGCCGGGGTTCGAACCCGGGACCCCTCGGATGATTGTTAGAGCCAAAATTGCAGCGCCACAGAGGTAGTCGGCAACAAAAGAAGGGTTTCATAATCATTTAATCGCACATCAAAAATACTGATTGGCACAGCAAAAAAGGATCTTGACTCAACTTGAGTTACATAAAATATTTTATGTATACTCAAGTTGTGTTTTAAGTATTTTTTGTTTTTCTTGCATATTCAAGCTAACACGACGGATAAAGGGGGTTTCGCTTTGCTACCGCAGCATTTTGCCCTGATATTTGCTGTGCAAAGCAATATTTTTGATTTGCAGTTTAATATTTCCCTTTCATAAGTTTTAAGCATCTGTCGGTCGGTGTGTCGGTGTGTCTGTAGGTCTGTTCGTAGCGCCCTAGCGATCAAACTGATGGACGGATTTTAATGCGATTTTCTGTAAATGGCAGTAGACTTCCCTGCGATAGTTTTATTAAAATCGCAAAAGCAGATAGAAAGTTATCAGATTCAAAAAAACATTGGTCAAACGGGTCGACGGATTTCAATACGTTTTGCAGGGTTCCGTACCCGAAGGGTGCCAAACGGGACCGTATTGCTAAGCCTCCGCTGTCCGTCCGTCTGTCCAGGCTGTATCTCATGAACCGTGATATTTTCACAGATGATGTAGTTCTGATTTAAGGGGGCTCCCATACAAAAATTCTTTCAATATCACATACAAACTTATGAATGCACCTGGTTACATATATGGAGTGTGAAAGTAGCACCAATAACTTTGCAAACAACATTTTCATATGTAAAATCCAAACTATTCACTCCACATCATCCCTACCATTGTATGGTGGTACGGAACCTTTCCTGCGCGAGTTCGATTCGCACTTGACCTTTTTTCTTTAGTTTGTTGTAAACTTCACTGCAATCGTTTCTATTAAAAGTTATTAGCTTAACTAGGAATAGCGGTCAAACTGGTGAAGGGATTTTAATGCGGTTTTTTGTAATAATAATAATAATAATACCTTGGACACTATTTACACACATTGATCTAGCCCCAAACTAGGATTCCCTGTATCTTTGGTACTAGACAACGATACACATACTTATATAGATAAATATTATACTTAGATAAACAACCATGACTAGGATACAAACATCCGTTCTCATCAAACAAATATTTGCCCCCACCGGGACTTGAACCCGGGACCCTTGGCTTCGTAGGTAGGGTCACTGCCGACTCGGCCATTCGGGTCGTCGTGTAGTTGATTGTAGACTTCACTGCAATAGTTCTTAGATATATTATATTTAAAGTGGATCAGCGGTTCAAAGGTAGTCCAACCAAATCTGAACCCTGAGGTTTTATTAAAGTGTCGGGGTGTTTTAAATGTTTAATTTGTAGTTATTTTGACAGATGTGCACTACCGCCAGCTTAACGGTGAAGGTTCAAGTTACATAAAAGCACTTTAGGCGATCTCGTATGGGGAAAAAGGGTGACTGTATGTTTTATTTGTTTTCCGACTTTTGAGCTAAAATAGCACCATTTCCGCTTGATTTTGGGTTCTCAGGCGTAAAAATTCCATTCCTACCTAACTCATTCAAAAAGGCTTTTTACGAACCTCGCTACGACCACGCCTTTAGCTCGTGCCGAACTTCTCAGTTCGTAAATATAAGCCTTTGCGAACTCGTGGGAAATGTACTATTCCTTCTCCCTTCTCTATTTGCAGCAGAGTTTTTGTTATTTATGTACAAAACCATCACGCTTCAGCTCCAACAACCGAATTAAAAACGGAACAATAGACAATTCATTCCACAAACACTTGTCGTGGGAAATCCCCGGGCGTGTCGTCGTCTGAAGCTTGTGTCTCGGGACTGCTGGGACTAGCTCGCTGGGCGGATATTGTACTTCCGCAGTGTCTCGGCTGGAGACAGAAGTGTCGAGCACATTGAACGATTCGTCCTTGTTCATACCGGCCTCGAAAGTTCTCAACTGACTGACTCTGGTGACTGGTGACTGATACATAATGGAGGGTATTAAAACTCGTGAGTGGGTTTATGAAAAGAGCCGATGGCGAGTTTCATAATAGTATCACTCGAGAGTTTTAATGCCTGTATAATGTGTGTATATAAACTAGTTTATGTACAGTTACATAAACTAGTTTATATACACACATATCACAAGCTCTCTTTGGTGTGTTCAGGAACCTCATGTCCGACCGGCATTGTGGCATTGCTCATTGCTCTGCACTTGATTAGCTTGTTCAGTAGTATCAATACTTCACAGGCAAACTAGGGGCGGCGTAGGCGGGCGTCGGCGCTCGAAATTTTAATGTTATAATGTATCAATGAAATGAGTTTTTGCCAAGTAGTATATCATTGTGCTGGTCGTAACGTGCGGTTTTGGACGCAGTAAAGAGGGTTTATGATACGTGTAGATTATTATGTGTAGATTACTAATATTTTTTAGATAGCGATACCTATAACATATCGAAAATAAATGTTGGCATTTTGAATTTGTTGTTGGGATATGTTAACGGATATCTCGTTATGAGTAAGCGCTACGAATTATAAAAAAACCGGTCAAGTGCGAGTCTAAATCGCGCATGAAGGGTTCCGTACCACCGTTCAATGGAAGCGATGGTGTGGAGTGAATAGTTTGGATTTTACACAGCAAAATATTGTTTACAAAGTTATTGGTGCGGTTACTTTCACACTCCATGTACGTAACCAGGTTCATCCATAAGTTTGTATATGGTATTGAAAGAATTGTTGTATGGGAGCCCCCTTAAATATTTCTTTTATCCTGTTTTTTAGTATTTGTTGTTATAGCGGCAACAGAAATACATAATCTGTGAAAATTTCAACTCTCTAGCTAGCTAGGTTCTTGAGATACAGCCTGGTGACAGACGGACGGACGGACGGACGGACGGACGGACAGCGAAGTCTTAGTAATAGGGTTCCGTTCTTACCCGTTGGGTACGGAACCCTAAAAAATGTGTTTACCTATGCACTGTGCTGTGATACACATTATCATTTATAGGTAATTTGAACTTAAATAACTAATACTACTGAAGAAGACAAACTCAATAATTTTAGACATGAAACAGTTATACTTACCTACCCTCAAAGTGGTAACACGAATCTTAAACATAAAAGCAAAACACCTAGTTGTCCCCCTCCAGTGAAGTACATTAGGCGAGGAGAGAAAAGTTACAAAATACTTATGAATATTTTACGGTTAACCATTCTGCTACAAATTACGCAGTGCTAGTAAAAACTGAAAATAAGCTTCTACCCTCCGTTCTCAACACGGTTAATCATAGTCTTTAATCCGATTAATAACGAGGAAATGGTAGTACATTATTAGTGGTGATGGAAAACTACGAATATAAGAAAACCTTCACATATCCATAGATGCAGCAATGGGCTAGCCCCCCGTCACTGAAAATAAAGTATTGAATTAATACCGTTGTTCACGGTTTGTTCATCTGAAATAGGTCCCATCCGCAGGAAAGCATGAAACTTTGCACATATGTAGCTTTTATATTTGTGGTTCCTAATGGAAAGAGGGAACAAATTGGAATCCTTTTTTCTTCCCTCTCCCCCTATGTTGTATCCCCAATCGCTTTTATTTAGTAGAAATAGTTTATTTTAATTTAGTCGAAAATGGCTAAAGCTAGGAGAAAACCGTCAAAGGATAACTTGTTGTTTATAAAATTATCTAAAAGATAATCTTTTGTTCTGGTTGTTGTTGTTATGTTGTGTTGTTGTTTTCGTTGTTGTTGTTGTTGTTGTTGATGTTGATAGGACCAATAGTTTAAAAATATGCTAACATTCATTGGTGTAAATGCAAAATCAACTCAATGTTATTCAAAGTCCTGTAAGGGTATGGCCCGAAAACTTTTCGATCTGGACGGTTTTCTGGAACTTCCAGTAGGGACTACTCAACCAAATAATCACAGACTATGTGCGCCCCGTTTTAGACTCGCGAAGGTTAGCAATTCTTTCAAGGGTCAGTGCATTCTCTACTACAATAAGATACCTCTGGAGATTTTGAAATTGCCATTTGAGCAATTTAAAAAGCATGTTAAAGCGACTTTGTCGAAAAAGGGATATTACAATGTTCAAGATTACTTAAATGACAGGACTGTATGGGGTTAATCTGGCTCAACACAGACCTTGCTGTTAATAATTTTGTAATTATTTATTCCTGCTTATTAATCATAACAATTAAATTTTTCATATTTGTATTAGTTAAGCACAACCTATTTTTAAAAGAGATCTAAAAATAAATCTGTGGGAGTTTCTACGCCCTTCTTCTCCCACAGTGGTCCAATGTAGAGAAGAGGCAAAAAATGACGTTTGCTAAGTATATGTAAATATCTACAGTAATAAAGTACTTTTGAGTTTGAGTAAATGAAATACTAGAAGTGGCCTTGCCGGACCTGGATGTAGCCAGCAGTAGTACTTAATAAAACGCTATGTGACAGACTGACGGGCAATGCACCGTGCATTGCCCGTCTAAACCGTTGGACCTAGAGTTGTCGCGAAGTTCGCGAATGCCAACAGTTTTAGCGCGATATCATGGGATCGCTGCTAAAGTCTGTATCAACGAATAGTACCTATGGCGTTATGTTGGCTCCCCTGTCTGTCAAAGTCATTGGCACGAGAAGACGCTCCCGCAGATTTTGTGGATTTTCATTTGATTTGCGACTGAAATCATGCCCTAAACTGCCTGGCGTTATCGATACCTGGAAGAATTGCGAAATAATCATCTCGGAAACCAGCGCCCAATTGTATATTTGGACGAGACATATATTCACGCATATTGCACTGGAAAATGTTGGCAAAGCGAAAGAGAAGAAGGTGTATCATCATACTCCAAAAGACCACGCTGGATTATCGTCCACGACCATCATGCTTTGGGTTTCATACCAAATGCTCAACTAACCTTCAGATCTCAGTCACAAGCGGCCGACTATCACGACGATATGAATAAAACCAATTTTAATAAGTGGCATGGCGAAAAACTTATACCGAATTTGCCTCTCCAATCAATTGTGGTGATGTATAACACCTCCTAACAGACAGTACACCTTGACAAAGCACTAACAATGTCAAGCAGAAAGGCTGAAATATAAAACTGGTTTATAAGTAATGGTCTTTCTTACTTGCCAACGATGGTAAAAGGCCAGTTAATTCAAATAGTAAATGAGCACAAACAGCCGCCAGTTTATGAAGGCAATGTTGGAAGCGCATGGGCATGAAGTGGTAGGGCTTACCACTGCGATTTAAATCCCATAGAGCTCATGAGTATCTTAAAAAGAAGAATTGCTGAAAAAAATGTGGGTCAAGAAGCTAATAAAATCATCCAAATCACAGAAGAAGCCTTCGCAACAATCACCGAAGAAGAATGGAGAAAAGAACGTGAGTACTTGAGAAAGTTGGAAGAAAAATATTACGCCGATGGCTCAGTTATTGATAGCGAGATCGACAGTGTCATAATTTAAGTGGGGGACGATAGCGACACTTCTAATGACGAGGATGATATGGAAGATGAAGATGTCGATCTTTATAAATTATTTTTGCATTTTATAACAGTCCTGATTTTTATATGATATGAAACGAATAATTTGTAAATATAAGAATCTAACTAAAAATACTGAAAATTTCCCTTATTTTGAGGTAGGTTATTATAGGTAATGTGGTAACACTGGAAAACATTGCTGCCAACATAACGCCATAGGTACTGTTCGTTGAAACATACTCTATCAATCAGATTCATGCGCTAAAGCATAAATAAGCAGTACTTTAAATATTCAATAGTACGGAGGGTACAAATGTTCTTTTTCGGAGCTGGCGCGCAGCGAACGAGCTGGCGCCCGCCAGACTGGATCGAGACGTGTCAGGTGATGTGTGTGTGTGTTGTCTTCACGGGAACCTTGGTGAGCTTCTTTTCTCATGTAACTTGGACTGTTAGATGTCTATTTACGCGTCACCGTCGAATTGGTGACGATATTTAGAACAGTAAACAAGTACCAGTTTTATATATTTTTTAATCAAAACTATTTTTCTCTGATCTGACCATTCACCACGAAAAAATAATATGGCCCTGAGTACATTGACCCAATCAGCTGATTTCAAGTTTCATGGATGATAACGTGATCTAGGTAAATGATAATTCCTAGACACGCAGATGAAGTTGCGGGCATTAACCAGTACAAAATAAAACAAAAATGTGCAAAAGTATTTTATTTTTTTTAGGTCTCAAAATATTATTAAATGTGATAGATATCCTTAATTCAATTTTCCTATTGTACTCGCAGATATCAGTACCTAATTATATAAAACCTATGCCCAGCAGCAGTGGGCCGATGTGGGCTGACCACGATGATAATGATAATGATGATGCTTTCGACTTCTTACCAACTGTCTCAGTAACTACAAACAGTTAATTAAGCTTCAACATTAGTCCTTTTTGTAACAGAATGGAAACCCTTTCAAATATTCACGTAACATTTAAACCCATTGCGTAACAAAGGCCCGGGAAGTCCAGTTATGTTAAGCCGTGGTGATGATAACTCGTTAAAAGTTTAATCTGACGCGATGCAGATCCAATTGAAAATACGGACAGTTGCGTAGCATACGTTGGATGTGACCAATTTAGTTTGTGTCCATAATTTCTTGGAGAGAGTTGCAAATTGGAGAAAAGCAAATTTTAGCAAGTTTTAGGTGAAAAATGTCTATTATTTTTTATATTTTTCATACACATAGTTCCCATTGACATAAGATGTTTTCAAACACACAGATTTAAATCAAATCAAATCAAAAATCATTTATTTCCATAGGATGTTGTTACATCACTTAGATCCGTCATTACATTTTTTGGGTGAGTTCACTAACACAATGGCGGAATCTGTGGAGAAGAGCTCACCGAAGAAACTCCACAGTCGTCGCATCTTTTGCGTTTCCTTTTTTAAATAAAATATTGTCAAATTACAAAATGAATGCTAATTATATATCGAAACAGCCTGTTACTCAAACAATCTATTCCCATGGACATCTGTCCTCTAAGTAATCAGATATTCTATAGTAACCTTTTTTATACAATTTCTGTTTTATTATTATTTTAAACTTGTCTAAAGGTAAGTTTTTAATATCATAAATATCAATAATATCAATAAAAGAAAGGGATGTCCTCTTAACAAATATTTTCTCGTGTTTTGGATCTGTCTTCAAAGATTCAAATATTTGTAGCTTCGGTTAGAGTTTAATTGCGTCCGCGCACACTGAATCGTCAAGAACATGCTAGCTGGACAAAAGTCACCTCCTAATTTCCAAGAATTAGTGGTCACATGTCATTAACAACACCCCAGAGGGAACATTTCCAAGAATTGTTTGTTTCAAAGTACGGATGTCATTAAGTAATGACAGGTAAAAGGGTGAGTGTTAGATTTTGTATTTGATTAATTCTCGTCACTTGCAATTTTGCTACACGATCGAAAGGGTCTCATGAGTTATTTTGTGAAAAACCAAAAGTGTTGTGCTATGGATTTTGTTGCTGAAGGTATGTAGATTATGTTATCATATTCAAACCTCTCCTAAATATCTGTTTTGTGTCTTTTTTAACTGTCTAAAGTTTAGTCTGAAAAAAAGCGTAATTTTTTACCTTTTTAAAAGTTTAAAGGACCATATCTTTTTGTATCCACGTGTACCCGGGCTAATTTTTTATATTACTTAGACATAATCCTTAGCTTTATTTAAGATAAAATGTCATTGCGCGATCTCGGTACATCATTTTTTTTTTTTTTTCAGAACACGTTCTCACTGTCTCGAAAATTGACTTTTTCGAGGAATGGGTGAAACACGATAAAGAAAACCGGAATTCACGGATTTTCGACTTTTTGTCTACGAGGATTGACCTCTCGAATATCACCGAAGAGTCATGTCGAGAAATACACCTCAAAATCGCATCATATTCGAATAAGATAGTGGAAAAATGGGCCTCATCACGACGTCATCAAGATCGTTTCTTAACTAACAATAAAAGTTGGTTAGAAGGTGCTGACTTTCAGTTCAAGGTTCATGTGATCAGCCCAAAGGCAAAGGCATCAATCACCGAGAAACGCACCCCGGGAAGGCCAAAAAGCAGCTTTGAAGACGCTTCACACAAGACCAAGAAACGGCGTGTTGAAGAAGCTGTGAACAAGTGGACTGCTGAGGAGTTGGTGACTGGTGCTGAGGTCGCAAGCAGAGCGGAGGGGAAGAGAAGCATCGCAAAAGCAATAAAACGTGCAAGTGATGGTGAAACCTCTAAAGCTACTTCGTGCCCTGATGGTAGGCAGTTGTCTACCAATGAAGCTTGGGCTTATTACTTTGACTCCAAGGGGAATAGTCATACCTATAAGACGGCGAGGAAGTGGTCAATGAAGGCGGGACATAACACGTTTCCATCGTAGCATAGCATGCGTAAGTCAATTAATAGTTCTTTTCCTTCAGCGGAGCACATTCCT
Source organism: Argyresthia goedartella (assembly GCA_949825045.1). Classification (NCBI taxonomy): domain Eukaryota; kingdom Metazoa; phylum Arthropoda; class Insecta; order Lepidoptera; family Argyresthiidae; genus Argyresthia; species Argyresthia goedartella. The sequence continues at coordinate 22,336,303 of OX463812.1, read as the reverse complement.
GTGACGGAAACGCATGTCGATTGTAAGTTGCAACCTCTTTTGGATAAGACAACGGAGAGATTGCTTATGGCACAAAGTGAAGTCATTAGGAGTGTGCTCCCTAGATCATCATTCACGTTGATAAGCAAGTGGGGTTGTGACGGTAGTTCTGGCCATAGCACTTACAAACAGAAATTTGAGGACTCCGAGGCCACTGATGAGTTCCTATTTGTGTATTCGTTTGTTCCTTTGAGGTTGTATGATGGCGATAGCATGTTCTAGACGAATCAGTGTGCCGCGGCGTAGCGGGGGGCAGCTATTATACATATAGGTCCATCTTCAAAAAGATGCAACAACTACATGAACAGGCTGAATCAACTCATGTGCAGCATCAGGTCAATATGACAATAATGTTTATCTTGACATTTTTTTCTGATTTTGAGGCACACAAAAGGTAGTCTTTATCTTATTAACTATTATAAAAGAGAACTTGCTTTGTATTTAATATATTATATCACCCTATTGTAACTAGACAAAGGTTCCTTGTTATTATTTAGTAGTAATGCAAATATTGATATTGACATGGCAAAACAAGGTACAAATGATACTGGTGTATAACATTTTTGACAATTCCGACAAAGGGTAAGCACCACATATATATTCATCAATTAAGTTTATAAATTAAGGAAAGTCTCTGACAACAACGATAAATCAAAATCTTTATGAAAAAAAAACCTATAACTTTGATAGAAATAATCATGACTATGTTAAAAAAAATATCCAAACTTTCAAGTTGGTTCGTAGAACTGTAAAAACTTAACACATTAATAGAAAATGCAAAAATCAAATAATACAATGAAAACGGTTTAGCAAATAATGAACCGTGACATTGGCGAAGGAAAATTATTTCTGATGAAAGATAAGTGATAATGCTATTTAATGCAATGCTTCAGAGATGCGCGTGCTTTAAAAAAATTTCTTCAGCCTTACTCACAAAAGAGCATCTAAATTCATCTCCACATGTAGCAGAGACTTTGTTGAAAAACAGCACTAGCGTCAGTGATGTAGATTTAAAATTTAATTATGTATATTCCCAGGACATTGTCAAATCCTTTAGATTACTTAACTTAAAAAATACTGAAGACCTGTGGGGTCTTTCAGTTACACTTAGCATAAATATGTTGACGTTGGAGCTTTCCCAGGCCTCACGATATACAGTAAACTGATACCTCTGTTCAAGTCGGGAGACAAGGGTGTCCCTTCTTTCAGACTAATATCCGTTCTTCTTTGATGATAATTACTACGTAGGTAGTATAGAACTGAGTTACATAGGAATATTGGTGAAGTTATAATGAACAGCTTTAGAACTAAATAAAGCACTTGAACAAACATAGGCTTAGAAAGCAGTGGACGTGGTTTTATCCATAAATGAACTAAGCACTTATGGTACTACGACCTCTGTGGCGCAGCGGTTGTGGCTCTGCCTACCATGCGAGAGGTCCCGAGTATAATCCCCGGCTGGGGACGAAGAAAAAAAAACCCTAGGTTTTGGATGTTTATATGTGTATGACGTCGCTGTTTCTAGTTCACATGACACAGGGTACCCTAGTGTGTGGCCAGAAGCAATATATGTGCCTGCATGTGTTCCAGCACTAAGCAAAATATTTGAAAATATTAACTCAATCAAATGCTCTTTCACTTCAACTGTAAAAAACAACTCAACGCCAAACAATACTGTTTCACTAGGGGTAAATCGACTACAGGTAATGTCATATTTCTCTGCATGGGAGACCGCACAGGAAGCTATCAAAGTTTTTTGCAACCTGACGAAGGCATTTGATTGTGTCGATCGTGATACGCTACGTATAAAATTAGATCATTACGGAGTTAGAAATAAATGCTCTTATAAATTTTATTTTTCAGTTTATTAGTAGATGGCTCAAAATTAAATTTAAAGTTATTTATTTAGAGAAGACATTTAAAAATATGCTTAGTACAAGTAATTGTTTACAGATTTTTAGATCTATTTTAAAAATTGTGAAGAACAGGGTAAGGAAAGTTCTCTGCCAACAATACCACCAAACCCTTGGATCCCTGCGCAAAGCGGATAACACACTCACCAACACTCCAGAAGAAGCAGAACAGTACAGACACACTTCCCTGATTGTCAACTATTAAGGACCGGCAACTGGACGGAGATAACACCGACCGAGGAGCAGTGGGAACTTGCACTCGAGGTAATCAACTCACAGAAAACAAGGTGGGCAGTCAATAGCTTTAACTCGTTTAAATAGCCGGGACTGGATGGCATTCACTCGGCTTTGTTAAAGTGGGGAGGAGACCAACTAGTTCTGGCATTAAACTCTGTCATGGTAGCATGTTTGGCACACAGATATCTACCGAGATACTGAAGAGAGGTAAAGGTCATTTTCATACCTAAGCCTGGTAAGAGCGATTACTCAGATCCCAAATCCTATAAACCAATCAGCCTCACCTCGTTCCTGCTGAAAACGATGGAAAGGCTATGTCATAGAGATCTGCGGGAGAAGGCTCTGAGACACATACCCATACTCCAAAATCAGCACACCTACAGTCAGGGTAAATCTACAGAATCAGGTCTTCATTCTGTTATTTGCAAAATTGAAGAAGCCATCAACAGTAAGTCTATGTGCCTAGGAATCTTCATTGTTATTGAAGGAGCTTGCGATAAGACTAAAGTCACCAGCGTAACAGCGGCACTGGTAAAAGACGGAGCAAACGCAGTTATGGTGGAGTGGATAGGTAAGATATTGAGTAAGAGAGTCATTAAACTCACTTCAGCCGAATCCCAACATGCATTGGTAGCGAAGGGATGCCCCCAGTGAGTTGTCCTCTTGCCGCTGCTTTGGAACCTGGTGGCGAATGACCAAATCACCAGACTGAACGCACAACACTATTACAAGGTAGGATATGCCGACGATATAGTGATACTAACAAGTGGAATCGTCACAAGCACGGTATGTGATGTCTCCCAAGCATCTCTGCGGATCGTGGAACGCTGGTGCACAACTAACGAACTATCAGTCAACCCAAACAAGACGGAAATGGTAATATTCACCAATAAGCGCAATCTGGGCAACTATCGCACACCCAGGTTGTTTGGTACAGAGCTACGATTTGCTGCTGAGGTAAAGTACCTTAGTGTAATACTAGACAGCAAGCTAAATTTTAGCAGCCATATGAAAACAAGATAAATAAAACAACAGTCACATTTTGGCAGTGCCGAAGAATGGTAGGTAAAACCTGTGGGCTCACCCCAAAATCCACCCTTTGGCTTTACTCAGCTGTTATCAGACCCATAATAAGCTACGGTGCGATAGTCTGGTGGCCACAAACCAAACTATCCATTGTCAGAGGCTGGCTTGCATGGCAGCAACGGGATGCATGAGGACCACACCCACTGCGGCTTTGGAAGCCATACTGGATCTGCCGCCGCAACACCTCTTCATCAGACAAGAAGGGGTTGCAATAAAGGTGCGTCTAAAAAAAATAACCTATACATAGGTACGACGAGTACATAGGTAAGGAGCTACTTTTAGAAGCGACTACTGACGGAATACCCAAGCAATATGTCTTCGACAAAAGGTATAAAATACAACTGCATGAAGACCCTTGGGAGGGCCTCAATCAAAGAGAGAACAAAGGTTCTTCATAGACGGTTCTTAAACAAACTCAGGTACAGGCGCCGGGGAACTCTCGGAAGATCTAAATATGAGGAGATTAATATCATTAGCTGCCCACAACACCGTCTTGTAAGCCGAGTGTATGGGCATCATAATGGCTACTACAGGTATTGCAGAAAGAAATTTAAAGGATTTCCCTATCCGCATACTATCCGACAGCAAGGCATTTCTGCAAGCCCTTCAAAGCAACAACATCACCTCCGGGCTTATATACGAGTGTCACCAAGCCCTGTCAGAGGTATGTAACCACAGTACTGTTACCCTTCAGTGGATAAAGGGACACAGTGGCTCGCGCGGCAACGACGCAGCCGACGCACTGGCAAGGTTGAGTTCGGAACAGACGTTGGAGGGACGAACTCATTATACCACTGCCATTCAGCTGGTTAAGGAAAACCCTAAGACAGCACACAAAGGTAACTCACCAAATTTATTGGTCAGCCTTGGGGCGTAAAATTTAAGACACTTAGTTGCGGAAAAGTAGCCCGCGTTAAACTAATACTATGACTATAATTACACGAAGAAATTGTTATTGTTCAAATGGCAATTTCAAAATCTCCAAAGGTTTTTGTTATAGTAGAGAATGCATAGCCCCTTTAAAGAATTGCTTTCGCGAGTCTGTTACGGTTTGTAACTACAGTCTGTGATTATTTCTTATGTAAATATTACAGCTATCGCAAATTTTGGACAATGCTGAGGTTTTTGAGTAAATACATAATATTTTTGAAAATGTTCAATTCTTCATTTCAATTTCTTTCAAAAGGTCTTTTGGCGAATCTGTGCGTTTTAATTTATAAATTGCTCGAATTTCTGTGATACCTACAAAAATAGTTTGAACATCCGCTGCTTTGTGAAATAATCTTATTGTTAAATTTAACTTGATGTTTTTTTTTCTGTTATTATAACATAACACAAATTACATAGAGTCACGCGTTTTCCTATACGGGGTGGCATAGGCATAATAGACCTAAGAAAGGGTAATGATAGCGTTATACTATATCTAGAACTGCTTATGATATCATAACAGAGCGTCACGCCTTTTCCAATATGGGTCGGCAGAAGCACAATTGTGCCCACTTTAAGCCAGTTATTAAATAGTCCATTTATACTGGGTACGTATTATAATACCGAAAGTTCTATAACCTACGGTTGAAATCCCTTAGTTTAAAACATCGAAAATAAAAAACTTAAAGTTCTATATCCCGATGCCCAAAATCCCGAAACTCAAAATGCCGATGTCCAAATGACCGAAAGTACGAAATTCTGATAGCTAGATACTTTCGGGATTTCATATTTTCGGGTAGGCAGATATTCGGCGTTTCAATTTTCGGGATTCCGTACATAGGCCTTAAGAACGTAGGTCTTTTCTACTTCGGTATTATAATACCCTTCATGCTACTACACAAATATACTCCAACGACAAATATAGTTTATGCTTACGCCATATTTGCAATAACAATATGATTTATCTTTTCAACCGGCTTCAAAAAGGAGGAGGGCTTTTTTGTGTGTTTGTTACGCGATTACTCCGTAAGTTATGAACCGATTTTGATGATTCTTTTTTTGATTGGTATACCTACCAATCAAAACAAGAATCATCAAAGTCGGTAAAATTTACATGGGACATCAAAATCGGTAAAATTTACATGCAAATTTAAATTTACAGCACGTTCAAGCCATGTAAATTTTATCGAAACTTATTTAGCGACTTTTGAAAAAACGTTTTAGATTGTGGTTCCATGCAGCAAAGGTTTTGATGAGGACTTTTCCGACTTCCGACCGGGGAGGAAGGAATAGGGCATGAACTTGGAGTCGTTTTTTTTAAAGATTTTAACTTGGTGAATAATTTATTTACTTAATCTAAGAATTCTACTTAACTAATACGAACTCATAACATTTACTAGTTTTGTTGCGTATGTTGTTTCTTATCTAACATAATCTGTCTTCTCTAGTCTGAGTTCTGAGCTTATCCCTTCTCTGGGATCTATCGTGATTTATTTGCGTTCATTTCTGAGTTATGGCGAGCTTTTTAAAAGAAAAGATTTTCCCGCTCTTATTTTGTTTACTATTTTATTACCGTTATACCTACGGGTATTTTCACACATACTTCACTTACAACGACGAACAAATAATCCCTAAAACTAATTATTGATTAAAACATGAATTTGCACTGATGGATAAACGAATTACACAACACGTTACTGGGCATTCCTCAGCGCACAGGAATCTAAAGCTATTTTAATACCGTTTCTTTTCTTAGTTAGCTTAAAACTAAAAGCATTTGCAGTTCACGTGTAATATCCGATCGAAGCTTTTACACCGACACATAACCAGTCGTCGTTATTGTCGTTGCCATTTGAACGCTATATTCCGTTACGACGTCCTACGAGGTTGCCGGTAAAGGCCGTTACCGTCTGGCCACAGAATGAGCTTTTTAATAAAACCGGTCAAGTGCGAGTAGGACGTCGGACCCGCCCACGAAGGGTTCCATACCATTGTTCACGGAAAAACGTAAAACGTCAGTATTTTGTACGAGTACACCTTTTTAATTTTTAATAATAAAATATTAAATACTAAAATAGGAGGACTATATTTAAGGCGTTTCATCGAAACTTTGAAAACGTTATTTGTGCCACAGGAGAGCAAATTAGATTTTTGTTGCAAGTGCTTGTTTGAGTCACGAGTGAGTGAAAGATTCTATATTTGAATAACGAGTGTTACGAGGGCGAGAGCGATTTATTGATTTTTTCTTAATAAACTTCGACACCTTTACATTACGGAATATTTCTCTAGTTGTATTATTTATCAATTACAATGGCGAAAAGATAGAATAAAATAAGCTCGATTATTTGGAATTTATATCACAGGTACTGCAATCGAGTTAAAAATCGATAGTAGTATCTGTAACATTGGCGAAATCGCAAACAGCCAAAGAACATCGAATTATGACTCGTTGCCAATTTGGGCTGTTTGCGATTTCGCCTATATCCGCGGCTTTCAAAATTAAAATGCTACTTTGTCTCACTCAGTGAGCAAAATGCATCTTTGCTCACTGTTTACTCGCAGCAAAAGCCTCTTGTTCGAGCTGCTGAGGTAAAATAGTACATTTCCTACGAGTTCGCAAAGGCTTATATTTACGAACCGGGAAGTTTACGGCACGAGCCGAAGGTGAGGGCCGTAGCCAGGTTCGTGAAAAGCCTTTTCGTACGAGTTATGAATATAATTTTTCCGCCTGAGAACCCATAATCAAGCGGCAAGGGTGCTCAGAAGTCGGAAAAAGAGTTTTGTTTATGTAGTATGCAATAGGTACCAAAATAAAAAGTATTGGCACAGGTTTCGTGGAAGCTTCGCCCTTCTCCCACCGTGGTCCAACGTAGTAAAGGTCCAAAATTGAAAAGAAATTTTGATTTGATTTGCGACTTCGCTTAGTGCCTATTGCCCTTAACCCCTCACCGGCCAATGTCTTGCCGGCAAGACATTTGCCCGTTATAGGTTTTGAATTTTATTACCATGGCATGCGGTTCAAAATCGCGATGCCTCAAAAAGGGTTGGGTCGATGCGAGGTTAAATATCTTCGCCGCCTCTTCGTTTTGCGTCGGCCATCGGACTCCGCCTTCGGTCCGTCCTGGACAAACTGCACAGTTTCGGTAGATGAGAGCTGGCAATGGCTCCGTTTCCGATGTGGTGGAGCTGTTATGTTATTGTGCTAGCACATGCGACGGAGACGACAATTGTTGTTAGTCAGGGGTCAACATACTGGAAATGATAGTTGAGACATACATATGAGTACAAAATATAATAATGGATATATGTACAACTAGTAGGTGTTGTCAGTGCTGCACAATCAGAGGAGGATCCCGTTGCCAAGCTAATGTGTTTTTAAATGTCACTCTTAATAATCCCTTAACCTTATTAAACGTAAAATATGTAAAATAGTTCCCTAAAAACATTTCAGTTTCAATTCCAAAGCTGAAATGGATTTTACTTTGCGAATTACACTGAACATTCTTGATTCGAGTGTCCTTGTAGACATAACTAACTTGTAGACATAGTAACTAAGTTCGTGATAATATTATTATGTTCTTTTCACTTCTCATGCTCGAAAAGTCCTTCTTTATGCTGGATGTAGGCTGCATAAAATTGCATTCTATGCACTAGTGCATAAAGTGTTGTCGTTGTCTAGACCAGTCTTTCTCAAAGTGGGCGATAACGCCCCCTTGTGGGCGCTGGTGGTGTAGAGCAGGGCGTTAAGGGGCCCAAAAAATAGGGGGCGATGAATGATTTGTTATTTCATTTAAGTACTTTATATTATAAAAATCATTAAAATAAAAACCTACATACAAAAACTACACAGTATTGATTATTTAGTTTATATTTCTTGCTGTATGATTGTATAAAAACTAAAAATAACTGAGCTTTTGTAGAATAGCCCAAACGCAAACAATTTGTGACTTTTTTTTGTTAAATAACGCGATATGTGCAAACTTGTAGAAATCGGCTGGTTCATCAAAACTTAGTCTTGTCCATGATCATATTTGTGTGAAAGTGGATTCAGCGCTGTGGCAACGTTGCTTACTAAACAGAGAAATCGTTTGCTTGTTACCGAATGCGGCGACTTACGACTGCTTTTGAGTAAAATCGAACCTGATATCAACAAACTTGTTAAAAGTCATCAGATTCATCCCTCTCATTAGATTAGTTTTAAAATTAATGTTGGTTAGGTACAAAATAAAGATACAAAATAAACAAAATATTTTTAATGTTATAAAAATGCGTTTTAATTGCTCTCACTAATAAAAATGTCTCGTTTAGAATGTCAGTTTAAACTCCAGACCAGCCTGTTATACCATACCATAATTAAATTAATTAAAGTATGTATGTAATTAATGCCATCATGGTTTTTATGCTTTAGGAATATAAAGAGGGCGCTGAAATATAATTGATTTTCAAAGTGGGTGGTAGACGAAATAAATTTGAGAATCCCTGGGCTAGACTTTATCTTAAAACGTAAGTAATTTTTACATTATCACTGTTATCGAAGTGAAAAGCAGTGTATAACTTGGTCTTAAATAGCATTTTATCCTCGACCCATAAGTCTTAGATAAAATGGCTTGTTTTAGGCCCTTGTTGTACAATCTACTATTATTTTTCGACGTGCCCGTTTTTACACTAATTGCTCTGATTAAATTGAGATTTTTTTATTTCTACACAAATAGCTTTACAGTTTAAGATGGTATTAGTTTTTTTACATCTCAAATAAAGACTTTTGGGAATACAGCTTCTGATATCTGCCTAAAGATTTTAAGAAACTTATCTTATAGTTGTACACAACCTCATTAAGATCCTATTTAGGTACTCAGACATAATCTAACTATTATAGGTGGTACGATTGACAACTACATAATACTTCTAGGGAACTATTAATGAAGTCTTCTAATACGAGTAGAAAGATAAAACCAAACCACGAAGCTCAGCAAAATTCTCTGAGCATTTGAACAACCAATTAGCGAGTACAGTTCCCTTCACGTAAAAAGGACGCTGGCTTCAATACATTTGTGCAATCCAGCGTTCTTTTTACTTGTGTACTTAGTTTATATTTTACTTCACAAAAATAGAAATTGTACATAAAAATTTAAATTACGTGCACAAAGGCGAGCTTATCTCTAAAAATAGATTTTTTCCAAGAAACCTGGGATGGACAGGATACATTAAAGAATAGGCAGACCTATGTATGTGCACGACGTTATTATTATTATTATTATTATTATTATTAGCGAAGTTCTTCCCACAACTGGGTAAACGGAAAATAATAAAATTAATAGAAATAATAAACTCCTTACCAATATGTACTTAAATACATAATATCAATACAAATACGTGACGGGAACTGTACGTATGCTGCTTATTATCTGTAGATTTACTTGAGTTACCGCTATGTGTGGTGCAGCCTCTAGCCTGAGAGCCTCAAAGTGAATGTAGCGCCTTTGAAAACATTGCGGTAATTAGATCTCAAGGCGCTTCTGAGACGTTTTTGAGACCTTCATCTTTGGCATGGGGATGTAATACAGTTAGTTAATTTTCCTTGCGTGACAAGGGGGATACCCACCGCCGCAGCCATGGAGATTGAAAGTTTCCTCACCATGACTCGTTGATGCATAGACAGCACCGGAGTCGTACTCTTATCATCTGCGTGAGAAGCGAGTGAAACTCATCTGAAAGGGGTGTCACACAAAATGGAATAGGTATTGAATATCTGGCTAAACCTGGCCACAGTGCCTCTGCGTAAAGGATAAGGTTTGCGTTTTGTTATGTTATGATAATTATAGACTCCATAGAGGGTAGACATTATACGATAGGTAATAAACACATCATTACACCTGGGAACTGTGAGGGGGTAGTAAAGTGTAGGTATTCCACAAATAATTCACATTCGTAACCAAACTTGCTCGACCCATGTTACACGACCCTTTCAATCATGCGGTCACGTGTTTCTGCTAAGGATACGGCCTAAATTATACCACTTTACGTTCTATTCGTGTCGCTGCAAGGTGTTAAATGGAACTTTCGTGTTCCGTGATTCGTGCTAATCAAGCCTCCGTACTATATTTTGCCTGCCGAGTCGCGATAGCTAATATCTTAATATGAACTATTGCTACATAACTTCCCTCAGGCGCTGCCAGTTTCACTCGCTGGTTAACACTAAATAAAGGCTGTAACTGTAGAATAGAGTTGGAAGTATGAAATATTACAACTTGTAATTATTGTGGCCAGAGGCAATGCTTATAATTATTACTTGGAAAACTGGATCACTTACAGCCAGTTACAGAAACGATCTATAAATTTTAAAGCCCCAATAAACGCTAATGGGCGTAATGTCAAGACATTTGCACTATCATGGGTATTATGGACTCAGAAATAACAGCCATGTTTTAGCAAAAAACCCGATCAAGTGTCAGTCGGAAACGCGCACGAAGGGTTCCGAACCACTGTAAAATGATGGTGTGGAGTGAATAGTTTTTTAGTATTTTACATAGCAAAATGTTGTTCAATAAGTTAGTGCGGCTACTTAGTCCATGCACGTAACCAGGTGCATTTATAAGTTTGTATGTGGTTAACAGATAAATAAATAACCGTGGCAACTCCCGGTGGTTTTTTTTGTAATCTTTGGCCTATTTTTTCCATAAATTTAGACTGTAGTTTCGGAGATAAGGGGGGAATTGTCCTTTTTGATATTTTTTTTGATAATAACTTCTGTTGTTATCTATTTAAAGTTAAAGACATATTTTTGAATTTTTTATAAATAGCCAATTTTTCAACGATTTCATGACTTATTACGGTGTTTTTTTTTCGTTTTGTCAGTTCACCCCCTCCACTTTTTTGCAGGCACTACTTTTTACACATTAGACTTGAATTATGTTGCGGTTTTCAGGATAAGTATTTTTGCAGAAGATTTCAAGACTCTATCTCTTATAGTTCCTGGGAAAAGTGCCTGTGACAGACGGACGGAGGACACGCGAGTGGTCCTATAAGGTTTCCTTTTTTACCTTTTGAGTTATGAAATTAAGATTTGTAAGATTATTTGATAATTTATCTTGTCTAAGGACAACATTTTATAGAACTGACACGTCATCGATTTTGTAACTGCCTGTTTTCACCTACTTAGATGGTTTCAGTTTAAACCCTGATTTTAATAATTCTAAAGCTAGCTGAAATTACAGAAATAACTTACTTAGAGCGTACTTACAATAGGACTGGTATCCTACTAGGATTCACTTCGGCTATCATAATAACTGCGCTCGGGTATTATTGATTAACTTTCAAAAAAACTATCGAAATAAGATGTTTTACAAACACACCCTTTTGAAAAACTCTTAAAATGAAATAGAGTTGATCCGGTCACCCAAATAAATTAAAGTAAGCCTGCATCTGTTGTTGAAAAATAACTTTATTTTGCTCACCGAAAAACAGTTATTTGATTGGAGTCAAGTAATATAGAGCCATTCTTAACTACACCCTTTTGAAAAACTCTTAGAATGAAAAAGAGTTGATCCGGTTGTGCGTATTCTGGTTCAGATGAGTAATTTAAACTACACATGGATTGAATGGATTGTATGTATTTCCATAGGCACAATATAAAACTGTTATTATACAATCACTTAGTTTTGAGACAAGGACTATAGGTCTTGTCACACGAACGACTTATATTGAAGTGACAGTACTGACATTTTGTGAAGATTCGAACATATTGCGGGGGGGCGAAAATGAAAAAAGTGGTAAAAATCGCAACCCCGTACTCTACAAAATAATGTTTAAGTTTTACACATTTATATCTTTAATTTTCTAGTTAGACACTTAATAAGCAAGAAATTATAGTAAGTATATTTTATATTTTATCATACTGTATTATATTTAAAAACAACAACTCATATTGAGCAAGAAATTATCTTACTATACTTACTTTCATGCAGAAACTACAACTTAAAATTATTAGTTGAGGTCTTAAATATTTATCTTAGTGTATTTATCAATGTTCAGCCTAAAACTGAACAAAGTAAATATGTAAGTGTAGGTACTTAAATGTTTCCCTTATTGTATGTACCTAAAGTTCAAAAAACACTTTATAACTAAACAAAGTACATACCTATTTGTTACTGTACTTAATTACTTAAAGGAAGTACAACTTGGCCAGGCCATGAAAAGAAACAATCGCTTGCCTATTCATAATAACTTTACCTACTTAAACAAAAATAAACACAAGTCTATATAGGTACTAAATTACTAATACACAAAAAAAAAAAAAAACCCTATTTTATTTACTTTTTAACCAATCTACCTACTCCTACTCATCTATTGGCAAAATACATATTTTGGTAATGCTAGTGCGTATGACATGGCCATTGGGCATTTTAACATCAAATGCTCGTACCTTGTTATCTTTTCCTGGGTACAATTTCACTATCCTCGCTGTAGGCCAGTCAAAGGGGTTAACATTATCCTGTTTAAGAAGCACTAACATTCCTTCCTTTATATTAAAAGTTTGATTTTTCCATTTAGGTCTATTTTGTAGCATGCTTAAATAGCATTTGTGCCACTGTTTAAAAAAGTTTTGTTGTAACTGACTACATTGATGCCAGAAACTAAGTCTATTGGTTGGAATGTTAGTGAGATCTTGCTCTGGGTAACTGGTAATAGGAGCACCAGTTAAAAAATGACTTGGCGTTAGGTACGTCATGTCTGATGGATCCGATGACATAGGGGTCAACGGCCTGGCATTTAGAATAGCCTCAATTTGAATAATTACCGTGTTAAATTCTTCATATGTGAGTACACAAGTACCTATGACCCTTTTCATATGGTACTTTAAACTTTTGACGCCAGCCTCCCACAATCCACCAAATACAGGACTGTATGCTGGAATAAATTTAAAAGTTATGCCCTGATTAGCTGAAAATTTTGTCACTGCATTTTGGTGGGCTGTGGAAGACTGTAGTTTATACAGTTCTTGTAAGTTCGAGTTAGCACACCTAAATGTGGCCGCATTATCACAGAACACTTGGGAAGGCTTGTTTCTACGCGCTATGAACCTTTTTAAGCAATTCAAAAATGTCTGTGTGGTCATGTCCGAAGCCAATTCCACATGAATAGCCTTCGTCACGAAGCACACGAAAATTAGAACATAAGCTTTCAAAATTACAGGCTTCCTTACTCGTGCAAACTTTATATTGAATGGGCCAGCATTGTCTATGCCCACCTTCTCAAATGGTCTGGATACACGAACTCTTTGTGGTGGCAAAGAGCCCATCAATTGAGATGCTGCCTTGGCTTTTAGCCTAAAACATATTAAGCATTTGTGGATTACATTTTTTATTTGTCTGACAGCATTAATTAGCCAAAATTTTTGATTTAATGAAGAAAGCAATAATTTTGGCCCGGCATGCATCAGATTCTTATGCTCATTCCAAATTATAAGACTCGTTATATGAGACGCCTTAGCAAGAATAATTGGGTGTCTTTGCGAGAAAGAGAGCTCCGAATTCTGAAGCCTGCCACCAACTCTCAATAGCCCATCGCTACCTATGAAAGGATTTAATGATGAAAGTGGTCCTTTTATGGGTTTATTTGATTTTAAACAAGAGATTTCATCAGCATAATGCCTTTTTTGGTCGTACTTTACAATAGTAAACAAAGCATTTTCTAATTCATCTGGCATCAGTTCTCCTGACTGTCTGCTAGTGACATCTTTTGTTCTACAATTGTTTATGAACCTCATTACGTAAGCAATTAGTCGCTTCATTTTATTATAATCAGAATATTGACTGAAAATCTTTAACTCATCAATAGTATGCATTACCGTGTTGCAAACGTCATGACATTTTGGATTATTTTGACATTGCTTTTTTATTTCAGGTACCTCTACCAGAGGCGGAGTCTCGTGCCCTGCATTACCATGCTGATATTTCTGCTCATGCAAAAAGCGTGGGCCATGCCACCACAAATCAAGATCTTGCAAGGCGCGAGGCTCCATACCTCTCGACAAGCAGTCGGCAGGGTTTTCCATGGTCTTAACATAGAACCACGGCCAGTTTTTTGTATGATCTTTTATTTTGATAACTCTGTTCGCGACATACGGCATTAGCGTCACTGGTTCCATGTTAAGCCACGCCAACACGATCTGCGAATCAAGATATAGATATACTTTTATAATATCACACTGTGTCGATAATGTGTTGTGCACTCTTTTAGCAAGCATTGATAATAATAAGGCGCTGTTCAATTCTTTGCGTGGTGTAGTTAAATCATTATTAGTCGAATTTGCTCTTGATTTGGAACAAAGCAAGTTTACATTTATCGTACCGTCAGCAAAAATAGCTCTGACATACAAGCAACAACCATAGCCTTTGGACGAAGCATCAGCAAATCCGATTAACTCTACCTGGCTAGCACCCTTTACATTTATATGCCTTTTTGTTTGAATGCATGACATTTCAATTAAACCATTAGCATAGCTTATCCACTGGTCATTTAATTCCTTAGGTAGTTCCTCATCCCAACTGATTTTAGCATTATAAATATTTTGCATTAGAAGCTTAGCTGACATAACAATTGGTCCTACCAATCCCAGGGGATCAAAAATCTTGCTTATGAAAGACAAAACCTGCCTCTTAGTATTAGTTGTATTTACGTTGCTCTCTGAGCAGCTGATGTAGAAATCATCTGACTTAACGTTATAGCGCAAGCCTAGAGTTTTTATAAAGTCATTATCTTTGCTCATATCGACATCTTTCACTGGAGATTGATTAGAGGGTACATCATCCAATAGCATAGCATTATTAGAACCCCATTTATGCAACTGAAAACCTCCCAGGCCTAGCAATTCTATCAACTGTCTCTTTATTTCTTTTAATGTGTTCACATCATCATGCCCAGTAAGTACGTCATCAACATAGGTTTGTGAAAGCAAGACAGAAGAAGCTAAGTTATATCGGTCTTTAAAACGTTCTGCTAACTCTTTCAAGCATCGCGTGGCAAGATATGACGAGGATTTTAACCCGTAAGTAACAGTGTTAAGCTGCAAGCAAAGCACTGGATCATTAATAGATTCTCTCCAGAGAATATTTTGCAAGGCCCTATATGGAGGGTCAACTAATATCTGTCTGAACATTTGCTTTATATCACATAGTAGAATATATTTTGGCAAACGAAACAGAATAAGTATATCGAAAAGTTCGTTTTGGACTATAGGTCCATTTAATAGAACATCATTCAAACTGATATTATTTTTTGTCTTAAGACTGCCATCGAAAACAGTTCTCATCTTTGTTGTTTGACTGTTTTCATTGAAAACAGGGTGGTGGGGGAGAAAAAACACACCATCCTTATCTATATCATATTTTGAAATATCATAGGGCTGGGCATGGCCCAAAGCTATGTATTCATTTATAAAATCCCTGTACATTTGATACAGTTTATTATCTTTTAATAATCTGCGCTCAAGATTATAGAAACGCTGTAAGGCAGCTGAAAATGAATCGCCGAGATAGATCTCAGTAATCGGTTGCTTTAATGGTAAAGCAACAGTGAATCTATTATTTTTTAGAGTTATTGACTGTTTAAAAATGCTTTCAGCTAGCTCCTGTTCAGAGCTCTTTTCTGAATAAATTTCAGGAACCGTCTCGGCGGTCCAGAATTTTTTAATATTTTTGTCTAAGCTGGATAAAGGATCATTATGAACATTGTCACCTACTTGGTCAGAGAAGTTGATAGAAAAACTAACCCGAGGAGATGTGAAGTTGCATCCAGGAACAGACCCCGCCAATATTCCGCCAAATTGAGTTTCGAGTAGGTATGGCCCTTGCTCTTTAAGCTGGAGCGGCTGGTTTTTCAGAGCTTGTATCTCCATTAAACTCTTTAATATTAATCCTCGGGAGCCTTTGACATTTCCCACCCTTTGGGTTCTGATTCGACTGACCCGGCTCTGGTTGCAAAGCAGCTATCATTGAGTTTAATTTTGCTAACACTGAACAATATCTATCGTCTATTTCGTCAAAATTTTCTGTATCAGGCTCAGAATCTTCAGTGAGCAATGATTGAATATCGATATTATGGGTTTCATATTCTTGAAACGACTTAATTAACCGGTCTCTTTTCACTACTAAAGAGTCGTAATCTCTTGAACGAGCTTCATCACTTGTCACAAAGGTTTGCATCTTAGTTATTACGCCTTTGCATTGGCCACGGGCAGCGATCAGTCGCTTTATCGCGCTATCCTTTGGCTTCGACATTTTTTACACAAAACAAAACAGCGAATGTTTTATCACAAAACAACTTCAATGTTAAATTAATCCAAGTTATAAAACACAAAGGATGGATATTACACAGTTTTTATAGTTTTTCTGCAATATCGTGCAATAATTACTGTATACAAATGTAAAAATGCTTAAGGTACAAAAATGGCGTCTAATTCTAAACAAATAGACAAAGTTAAAATGGCGTCACAAAAAGTATTCTGCTTGTAATGGCGTCGGAACGAAAGTCAACACGCTACGCACTTCACGTAAATAACACTCGTGTATTTCCGTAAACACTTGGATCGGACACAATCGGCAAAAGTCATGTGTGACACTCGGTCATATTCGGATACGTAGTTCTTTTTCGCACCGCAGGAACACTACCGCCAATCTACGGTCGGGAACGTAAAACGGAACACAAACACCTACAAAGCGCAGTACAAAGTGCATAAATAAACCGCAAAGTGTCGTCGTCGAACGAAACGTCAAAAACGATCAGAAATTGTTCGGCGAATTTCGTGAACACTCGGGTAAGTACCTCCGGGTTCTGTAGATGTCGCTCCAAACCACCGTGAGTATAGTCACGGAAACGCTCCACAACCAGACAGCCAATCATACGCAGCAAATTGTCGAGGTCATTTCCATCCTCTATCCCTTTTCTTCTTGAAGGAATTTATCAATAGGTATATGGTAGGTATTAGGTTAGGTATCGATGAATAATTATACTTTCCAGATAAATCCTAATAAATAACGCACCTGTAAATGGACAGAGCGTATTTCGAGGACACACAAGTATGGCGATAATGCAGCAAACTCCGGAACTAGATTTTTGTATCCAAATTCCGTCCTCGTGACACGTGTCGTACACGACAAATTACGCGTCGTAATTCCTTGCGGGTTTCTTGAAGATATTGCTTCTTCCGCAGGAGAGCTCCCAGCACAGGAACAATAATAAAGTGATAGCCACTTACCAACAATAGCTTGGCAATATATTCTATAAATTCCGAACGACTCTCCGGCCGTTTGGTATTCCAATGGCGTCTCACCTCACTTATTTCAAAAGGCCGAAGGACCATCATTCCATGTGCGTATTCTGGTTCAGATGAGTAATTTAAACTACACATGGATTGAATGGATTGTATGTATTTCCATAGGCACAATATAAAACTGTTATTATACAATCACTTAGTTTTGAGACAAGGACTATAGGTCTTGTCACACGAACGACTTATATTGAAGTGACAGTACTGACATTTTGTGAAGATTCGAACACCGGTCACCCAAATAAATTAAAGTAAGCCTGCATCTGTTGTTGAAAAATAACTTTATTGTGCTCACCGAAAAACAGTTATTTGATTGGAGTCAAGTAATATAGAGCCATTCTCAACCACCCTGGCTTAGTGCGGGTTGGTGGAGGATGTCGGGTAGTGGCCAACCTAAATAGCTATTATCGCCTCAATAGATCTAGAGCCCACAACCTTACACTAATATAGTACAACATGCTAATATTCGCACCAAATCACTGAATAATGACCTGTATTGACTGCAACATCCCCAAACTTGGTACGAGCTGGTAATTTCATACAAAACTTGTTCAGTTTCATAATATCCGTTCACCCAGCGAGAAACTAACACAGTGCTAACTAACTTGCTGTTAACTTGTACTGTATAAACCCTAGCTCGTCGATTAATCGAGATTCGACTCGGTTACTTTGGAATCGAGTTTACGCCTGGCCCGGACGGGGTAGTTTGGGCTAAGGCTAGGAACATACCACCTCGGCAGGCATTCATAGGTCGCACCAATGTAACAATGCTTTGTAAGACTACTACCGAGATAACAGTAATAATATAGTGTCACGCCTTTTCTTATATGGGGTGGCAGTGGCAGAGACGCAGTTTAATAGCAGTGTCTTGTTGCGGCGTGCGATCGTAGATCTGTGAAGTTAGCAGTACAAAGTTATAGAAAACGGGGCTCAAATTCAGGGGATTTTGAGCTTATTTTGAGCTCCCAGAATACGAAGATGCAGAATTTGAGCTCGAGCGGTTTTCGAAAAAAACGCAATAAAACAGTGCAAAGTCCGAGTAGAGAAGTGAAACTCGCAGCGTATTCGGAAATGATTTTGAGCTCCCAGAATATGCAATCAGAACTTCTCTATCTTACGTAGTTTGCGAGAGAAAAAATAAAAACCATTTACACAACAATACTATCTAGATGGATAAAATTTATATGTTTTTACACTTTTTATCTAAACCACTAAAGCTAGAAATCTGAAATTTCGTATTCTGGAATCTCTAAGCCTTTTCTATATATCCTGCAAATTTCAACTCTGTGCTCTGTCAACTCGTTACATTTTCAACGAGAGGGTATTTGAAGGTATCCGTGAAACTGTATCTTTGAATATTGACACCTTGAAAGTCATAGAAAACGAGGCTCAAATTCAGGGCATTGCAAGCTTTTATTAAGCTCCCAGAATACGAAGTTTCAGAATTTCAGCCTAAGCGGTTTTCAATTGGGTCGGTTGCGTTTTTTTCGAGAACCCTTCGAGCTCAAATTCTGAAACTTCGTATTCCCTGATCCCCTGAATTTGAGCCCCGTTTTCTATGAATTTGTGCTGCTAACTTCACAGAGCTTGCGATCGTCTGTAGCGGCCATTTAACGCAGTAATTATGTGTAATGAATGTATGGGAATGGCAAAGAAATTAATAAAGTTTTGAAACTTGTGTTACATGATACTTTTGGGTGTAGTGTAAAATCGCAAAACTCACTCCGCCCCTCCACCTGACGCTTCACCCTCCCCCCCTCTCCACCTGACGCTTCACCCCCCCCCCCCCCCCCACCGTAAAATGTGTCTCCGTTAGCCTTTTTTTTTTGGGAAAACTATAGTAGGTACTATTAAAGTGTCAGAGGCAAAAAAAAAAACAAAAGGAAATTTCCTATAATTCTTGTCTCAACCTCTTTTTGTGAAATAAATAGTTTTAGCGTACGAGCGCTGCAAAGTCAATTTCAACGTTCGTTTTGGCCAAAATCGTTTCACCACCAACGCGGTAGGAGTGAGTGGCGAATTTTTAAAGCTTCCGTAGCCGAAAGGTTCCCAACGGGACCTTAACTCTGAGCCTCCGCTGACTGTCCGTCCCTCCGTCTATCAGCGAGCTATATCTGTTAAAAGATTTAATTGTCACTTTAGTAATCAATTATTATAAACTACACGCATTTAAAAAAATAAGGGTAGCCTCCATAAAAGATTAGTGTTTTTTTGCATCTGTTATTGTTCGCGTTTTTTTCGTGATGTTTACGGTTTACACATATACAGTTTTCCTATTTTTGCTTTAATTCTGATAAAAGTATGACCTTGCTTTTTGCTGAATTACATGGAAAGTATCCCATAGGACACAGTTAGATTCCCTAATGGGTTATGAACTATGCGGCAATATTTCTTTTGAATGCGTCGACTGGTTTAGAAGCTTGATTTTTTCACAGTAATTTCACAGTTGAGTTTTTGATATCAATTTCTAGTTGATACCTTAACGTGTCCCTGAGAAAAACGGTCTAAGAGAGTAAAAATAAAAACGCACTGACGGACGGACAGACAGGTATATGGAAAACAAAGTGATGCTAAAATGGTTATTTTTTTGCTTTGTATTACAGAACTCTAAAAATACCAGTCCTTTGTATGGGGGTACTCTTTCATTTAACGGCTACAATGCATGTTTAAGCAGACTTTGCGGCGCTCGTTCTCTAAAACTATATTGACTTCACAAAAAGAGATTGTTGTAAATTTCGCCTTTGATACTTACATTGTAAAAGTGTGTTTGGGGCGAGTTGTGCGATTTTAACACCTGAAAATACTAGTCGATGAGACACCAAATGTCAAACTTGATCAAGACGCCAACATTGCACTACCTCTTATGTAAGTCGCAGTTAGTTGGTTAAATCAGACATAAGTGTCTGTCTGTCGGTCTTTAAGTAACTGTCTAGGGTGTTAGTTAAGACTAATACCCTAGACAATTACTTAAAGACCGACCAACCAAGTCGCTAAAGTTCCGTCAGACAAGTGAGTGAACGAATCGTTTAACGAGTTGTCTAAACGTTCCTATGCAACACGACATATACAATATAAATACAGCTATATATATACAATATTGTACACTTCATTTTATTTTTATGAGTATTTAAGTATATTTAAGCATATTTTATTGTTCTTAAATGTTTAACCTAACACGAAGGATAAAGGGGCTTCGCTTCGCTCACCCCCTTTACCCTTCACCTAATCTAACGCAATGTTTTGCCCTGATATTAGCTGTGCAAATCAGTAGTGAAAAGATAGACTCTGAAAGTAATCAGCTGTTGTCGTAACGCCATCTTGTTTGGCTTTCGGTAAGACAGATTGTTAAACGTATTTCGACGATGCTTTATTTAAATCAAAATGCTAGTGACTTGGTTAAACATCGGTCTTTAATTAACGGTCTAGGGTGTTTGTTAAGTGACTGATTTAACCAACCAACTGCGACATGTATACTGTCCGCGAACTGAAACATCTCGACAAAGTAGTGACCCAACTAAAAAAATACTCGTACAACACAGAAACCGTCATCGAAGTATCACTCGTGCTCAGCTTTTTTTGGCTATCACAGAGGATAAACCTCCTTTTGTTGGGTAAAAGGAAAAGAACCACGAATCTAAGATACGAAGAAAGAAATCAATAAGACTTGGCTGTATGGTCGGAAGATTTTGGCCTATTCAAATGAAGAATATTTAAATAAAACCGGTCAGGTGCGAGTTGGACGTCGGTCCCGCACACGAAGGGTTCGATACCATTGTACACGGAGAAACAAAAAACGTCTGTTTTTATACGAGTTTACCTTTTTAATTTTTTATAATAAAATATTAAATACTATAAGGTATGACTAAATTCAAGGTTGTACATCGAAACATTGAAAAATAGTTTTTTGTATCTATATATAGTATGTAAGTATTGAACTGTATTGAATATAAGAGAGATCCAACAAATGAGATTTTTCTTGCATTTAAACGCCTTCGAAACTTCTGTAACCGTAAGTGCCGTGATGCCAAACGGCGCCACATTTATGAATGTACAGAGATGTACACCCCAGCCCAGGTCTGGAAGTTTCTTAAAACTCTTGGTGTTGTTAAGTCCCAGGAATCTGCTACAGGTAATCTCGATCTCAACGGTCTCAACCAGTTCTTCTCTTCTCCCCCTGTTGCGATGAATCCCGCCACAAAGAAGGCAACCCTTCGTCGTCTACGGCTGAAGTCTGCAGTCGGTACCTCACCGTTCAACTTTAGTCTCGTTGAAATCGGTGCAGTAGGAAAAGCAGTGCTGGCTATAACCTCTAAAGCTGCTGGTGATGACTACATCAGTGCCCTTGCTCCCGCCTATTACCCACATTATTAACCAATTTCTATCGGTCAGCTCCTTTCCTGGTCTGTGGAAGAAAGCGCTCGTCATCCCACTACCCAAAATTTCCAATCCCTCCTCCTTCAAAGACTATCGGCCCATCTCTATTTTACCTATCCTCTCTAAAGTACTTGAATCCATAGTCCACTCACAGCTCTCCTCCTACCTTACGTCAAACAACTTACTCAATCTGTACCAATCTGGGTTCAAACCAAGGCACAGTACTACCACAGCACTTTTAAAAGTCAGCGATGACATGCAGCTGGCCATTGACCAGAAGTTAGTCACTGTATAGGCCCTGCTTGACTTCAGCAATGCCTTTAGCTGCGTCGATTTTGACATTCTTATTGCGGTGATGGGTTCCTTGAATATGTCTTCACATGCGGTTTACTGGTAAAACTCTTATTTTATTATTATTTATTATAATTCAAATGAGCAATTACTCATATAATCATAAACAAATAACTAAGAATAAAACTCAACACCTGCAATTAAAGATCTTTTCCGATAAGATCGGAAGAGTCCAGTCCACCTATAAGCAAATAAAACAAAATGGCTAAGAATATGGCCATAGCAATAATTTATTGTATGGGTACTTCTTTTAATTCTTGAAAACCTTGTTTCATTATTGGTTGTTATAGATCTACAAAATTTATCTGTGAAAATTTCAGCTCTACTTATTTCGGATTATTCGGTAGAGCCCGGTGACAGACGGACAGACCGACGGACGAACAGCGGAGGCTTAGTAATAAGGTCCCGTTTGGCACTCTCCGGGTAGGGAAACCTAAACATAGCTGCTTGAATAAATTAAAACATCATTATTTAATTGATTTAATAACTTTTCTCAGTCTAATTAACGTTATTTTTACGACTATAATTTAAATGAAATTTGCCCTGATAAAAAGCGTTTTAAACTAAATGCGCTTTTAAAAAACCTTCAACTGTTCGTCCGCCACATCTTCTTTTGGAGTTTGAATATGCACCACAGAGATCGGTGCTGAAAATAATGTAAAGGAGAGGAGGAGAGGAGATACCCAACATATGTAATCCATAGTGAGTACGAGATACTTAGCAGTCGTCGAATGTTAATTATAAAATCAGTTCTTCATGTTCATACGTTACCAAGGTACCTGTACCACTTGTTCAAACATCTTTCTCACAGCGTCTTAAAGATTTCACCCGTATTTGTATAACAAGCTAACTATGTGAGTGCACCAATTGAAGTGAAAAAAAGGAAAGTTTATGGACTGTGACGCGATGGTTATTTTCATTCATTTCATTATTATTTTTATGATTATTTTAGGCTTGATGATATTCTGATATATAATAAACTTAGTTGTAAGAAACCATAAAACTGTGTATATTCAAAAAGGGTCACCCACGATACAGGCTTTGCCTAGTAGTCTAGGACCACAATAAACCATTGATATTAGTTTCAACTATTGAATACATACTTTGAAATACACATATTCTAAACCCCACGTCTGAGGGAATGGCGGAATCCGCCCATAATAGTTTATAAGCAAATTTTTAAAACTTCCCGCTGTTTACCCCTGTCACAAATCACAACGCCACCTATAAAATTCACCTCAAAATAGTAGTTTATGTGAGTGACACATAACGAAGGGCATTAAAACTCGAGTGTGGGGTTATGAAACGAGCCAAAGGCGGTTTTCATAATAATATCACAGTTACATACACTAATTTATCAACACACGTATCGTAACTTCTCTGATGTGTTCAGGAACCGCATGTTCGAACAGCATTATGGCATTGGTCATTGCTCTGCACGTGTTTAGCTTGTTCAGTAGTACCAACTTCACAGACAAATTATTGGCGGTACGCGGGTGGGCGGCGGCGTTCGAAGTTTGAATGTCATAATATGTCGAAATATTGATACATTATAGTCCTAATCTATCAATATTCAGATAACAAATGAGTTTTTACCAAGTAGTATATCATTTTGCTGTTTATAACGTGCGGTTTTTGGACGCAGTAAGGAGGGTTTATGATACGTGTGTAGATATTTTTTTAAAACAGTCGGCTTGAACACGATCGCTACCGAAACCTTAATTCTACTTAGATACTCAATAAACACAATCACACCCCTTCACCATCATACTGACTGGACGGAGTCGCAATGGATCCATTGCGACTCCGTGAAGTAAAGAAAATCCCATAAATATTTCGTAACCATATTGTAGAATTGACCATCATGAAATGGCCAACCATGTTTCTATTAGTACATTACTGCAGAGACCAGTAAGTAAGCCATCGATTTAGCCGGCTGATCTGAAGGAGAGGTCCGGCTATAATATGAGGCCAGGATGGCACTTATGGTCGAAGCGACTTTATCTCAAAAATAGTATGAAATGTTCCCATAACATCTGTGAAGATAGTATCCGAAAGTGACTCTTCCTGGACAATTTTTAGAAGTGTCCAGGAAAACGCAAAAGTGTCCAGTAAGTAAGTATGAAATCCCATTACATATCATAATATTTAAATATAGAACTATAAAAGTGACCAGTAAGTAAGAATGAAATCCCATTACATATCATAAGATTTAAATTTAGAACTATTTTTTTTTTCAAAGATAAGCCAAGGAGGTTATTGGCAGTTATGGGCCTTTTATAAAAAGGAGGTACCATAGAGGTTGACGTGTCCGAATTTCACTTATATTGCACGATGTAAAATGGCGGAAAACTCAGTTCATTCGTATTTTTTACTATTTTTTAATAATTAAGAATTAGGAATGCGATACTAAAAGAAGAAAAAGAAGAATAAAATAATATCACAATAAACATAAATGGTTTATTTAAATATAATATAATGTTTAAATATAATATAATATAGTGTTAAAAGGACAACATCAGAACTCGTATCTTTCGAGGAATTGAACTTCGACCTTCCGACACAGCGAAGATTCGTGTTAACGATCGTCGAGGCAGTGGTAAACTAGCATTAGGAAGCATTACTCACCGAGGAAACGAATATAATATCGAACGAAACCATTCGTTACAATTCAAACTAAATTGAAGGTGCAATGTCGTAAACACATGGTTGAACGAATGAATGGCACCGATCCTAGCCAGTTTCTGATAAATCTCTGTAAGTCTGAGCTTAGATATGGTCCAAAGTATGTAGTATTTAATTCTCCACTTAACAACAGAGATAATCTAATGCGATAGACTAGTTATAATATAATTTATTAAATAATGAGAGTTTGTAATTGGCCAAAGATAAGTATATCTTTTTGTCTTATTTGTATCGTATGTGCTGTAAACTCTGTAATCAGTAAATAAATAAATAAATAAATAATAAATTGGTAACATATTCGACAAATATCACATTTTACCTATAGAGACTATCTTACACTTAAATTATACATATGAACCTAATTTAACATTTTCACTTTCAATAGTTTCTATTGGTATTCTTATGAATAGTCCGTGTCTAGGGTAAATACTGGTATTTACAACCCAAAACCCGCGAACAGGTCACCTCACCCGGCAATATAAACTCAGCTGGCACACCGGGTGGCGCCAAAAACATGTATGGAGCGGAAACACCAGCTCCAAGGATGGACTAGGTGGGGCATTCAATAAACCGACTATTCAGCGTAAATCCAATATAGGAAAATATGTTAGGTAGGATTAGGTTTTGAAGAGCTGAATTGTTGTTAATCTTCTTCTTGTAGGCCTCTGGAAGAGTTAGTTTCCTCCTCGTCTACAGAGTCTGGTTCTGGGATTTTGTATATATTTGAAGATATACATTTGCCTCTTTCCTGTGCTGCCTCAACCCAGAACTCAGGGATTTCGCCGTTGTAGTCCATTTCTTGGTCGAGCCTCATCTAGGACGGGGACCCTCGGGGGCCCCCTATAGAGAGACTTCCTTGCGATGAAGCTGAGTCCACCCACCAGAGTGATCATGAGCATTAGTTTCTTAACCATCTGAAACATGTTTTTCTAACAAAAAGTTTATCAATCTTTATATTTATTTTATAAAGATACCTAGTTACTAACAGCGCTGATAGTGCTAAGTCATCGTTATATTACAATTCTTGATAATCCACGTTCACATTACAAGGAATACATGAAAAGTGGCCTTGGCCAATGCTATCATTGAGTCATACATAACCTTAATAAGTAGGTACCTTTATTGCGTAGACAGATTTTGAATAACTCCGATTTCTGAATTGTTAATTTCACTAATAAAATAGTTAACTATCTGCTGATGTCATAAAAATAACCGGCTTGGCTTGTAAATAGTATAGCGGCCCAAAATATTAATCTATACGACCGTGTAGGTATAAAAGTCTTAAATAACATACCTACCAATTGTATTGAATGCCAACATCAACACATAGCCGGCCGGCAACCGCGACAAGATAACAGAATAAGTAGTAGTACCTACATATAGCAACAACCGTACTCAAGTCCAATAACAATCATTATTGTCCAAGCTATAATCAATCTTTAGACCACTGCGTAAGATCGTCAACGTCTTGAGTATCGACGGAGATGCCACTGTCAGTTCTTGCAAAGCATTACCGCGTGTGGGTTTCCTTGGTGCCTAACCAGTATCGAATTAGGTGCACATATTCACAACTTGTATATAAAGTGAAAAAAAAACAGAATAACCGGGCCGGCCTATTGTACTAGTACCTATGCAGCCCGGACCAGCCAATTCAGTTGCTTACTGTACACCAAAATATCAACCAATGTCCACGCGCGTTTATGGATTGCAAGATCACTAATAGGAATAAAATTACATAATATGTGATTAGATTATATCTTGAAACAGTGTTGGTGTAGTCATCGCGAACTGTGGTTGTGTCTTTTGATCAAGGTGAGTTTTATAAAAAAAATGATAATTTGACACTTTCATATGTAATGTAAATAACTAACACTAGTTTGTAAAACTTTTTAATTCTTATTTCTTCGGCATCACGGACTGATATGATATGTACATACAACCAAGTTTAAATCAACATGCAACTGGTATTTTGGAATGACTGATAAACTTTTATAGGGTATCGCTAGTTTATCGGAAACCGGTGTTTTAACGATGATTCGACAAAATACTATAGAAATGAAAGAGATACTATAAAGGTTTTGTCATTATAAAATACAATACAGGATGTTGCAAAACCAGATTTCAAATCAAGCTCTTATGAATCACGGAAAAATTCAAATTGACAAAAAAGTAAATATTTTCACATACAAAGGGATAAATGTTTCAGATGGTTAAGAAGCTATTGCTCTTGACCGCTCTGGTGGGTGGACTCAGCTTCATCGCATGGAAGTCTCTCTGTAGGGGGCCCCCGATGGTCCCCGTCCTAGATGAGGCCCAGTGGTGGGGCCCCAAAGAGCTGGTGGGCAAGACGGACAACACTATTAGACCTTTCAAGGTTAAGTTTAGCGACGCAGTAAGTACCTAAAAAGTATATTACATTTTACATTGATGCATTGCGCCGATTTGCGCCATACCAAAATGTTTATATACATATATTTAGTCCAACTACATCTCCAACTTATGTTAGGTAATAATAAGAATGTCATAAAATCTAGAAGTGCCAATGAGAACCGGTATCCCATTCTACTTTCAGATGGTCAAAGACCTAAAGTCCCGCTTACTCAGCCACAGGGCACTGACCCCACCACTAGAAGGCATCAATATGGAATACGGCATCAACACAAAGGAGCTGGAAGTTATCCTGCAATACTGGGCAAGGGAGTATCCCTTTGCTGAAAGGGAGAAGTTCTTCAATCAGTTCCCACAGTTCAAGACCAGTGTGCAAGGACTGGATATCCACTTTATAAGGGTTAAACCTGAGGTGAGGACGGCTCAAATCGGATCATTGAGATAATAGCAGTATAATTGAAGCTAATTTAAGTCCATAACACGTTTGTAAACCGTCTGTTTGTATATAATAATATAATTTGTATGCCATTTGAACATTGGATAAACTCTGGATGTCGTTTGAAGGACACAATCCAAATCTAATCAACATCAATTTCATGTCTGTTTCCTCAGGTCAAAGCTGGCGTGACTGTCGTACCCTTACTTCTTCTCCACGGTTGGCCAGGATCTTACCGCGAGTTTTACGAAGCCATTCCATTTTTGACCACCGTACGACCTGGATACGACTTCGTCTTTGAAGTTGTGGTGCCTAGTCTGCCTGGATATGGATTTTCCGACGTAAGTAGACATGAAATTACAGGGTACCATGTCAAGGTAAACAAGTTCCATTGTTTGTATTCGTCAACGCTAAGAATTGCCGTCAAAGACGACAATAAAAATTGTTATATTTACGACCCGAATGGCCGAGTCGGCAGTGACCCTGCCTACGAAGCCAAGGGTCCCGGGTTCGAGTCCCGGTGGGGGAAAAAATTTGTTTGATGAGAATGGATGTTTGTACTATGGTCATGGTTGTTTATCTATCTAAGTATAATATTTATCTATATCAGTGTGTATCGTTGTCTAGTACCCAAGATACAGACAATCCTAGTTTGGGACTAGATCAATGTGTGTAAATAGTGTCCAAGGTATTATTATATTATTATTATGTAATTGTAAATTCATGCTCTTCTAAGGATTAGAATACTCCTATTTTTACAACTTTAGCTTGAACTGTGCACGTTGTAGGTTACTACGTCGCATCTGGCAAATTGTTAGTGAAACTACCTGCAATGACACTGATCGACGCGGTCGATCTACTTAGATGCACTGAGTTTCTGGTCAACACGTTCCTTTCATCCGTATTTTTCCACTAAAGGACTTACGTTCCCTTCCAGCCAGCCGTCCGTCCAGGTCTCAGCAGCGCTCACATGGGCGTCACCATGAGGAACCTCATGCGTCGTCTTGGACACAACAAGTTCTACGTCCAAGGCGGGGACTGGGGCTCGGCGATCGGATCTGCTATGTCCACACTCTACCCTGAAGATATCCTTGGATATCACACTAACATGCCTTTCGTTATGGTTAGTATGGAGTGTGTGAGACAGTCTCAGAATTAGGCCGCAGGATGATTTTGTAATCTTGCCCTTGACTGTTTACTTTATTTTGGGAATACACTCAAAATTTAGTTCTGTAGTACAGGTAAACTCTGCTGATTTAATATTATTATGTGATACTTTAAATAAACCTGGCCTTGTGATTAATATGTGTATTTAAAATTAAAATTAATGTAAAATTATCTTTCAGAACAACCCTTGCATCATGCTCAAGCAGTTCATATTAGGCCCTTACTTCCCATCTCTCGTCGACTTGGACCCCAAGCTGTCTGACCGAATGCCAACCTTCTCTGAATACTTAGCTTTCATATTGGAGGAGTTAGGATATATGCACTTGCATGCCACTAAGCCTGATACTGTGGGTATGTCAATCAGTCCTGTTTAATTACCATCTATCAAAATATAACATGCCACGGAATAGTGTGATGAATCTGGTTTGTAAGTTGAACAGCCCATTTATAATATGACTACGTGTTTGTGTTACATCTTGCATTACTTGGCGATGGCGAGAGGTATCAGATTAAAATTGACTCGCACTTTAACCAGAAATTGGGGCAATGTGGTCATAACTGTGCCTCTGCCATACCATGTAGGAAAAGGCGTGTCGCTTCGTTGCTAATTGAGATTGTTTTTTAAACTGTATTTTGCGTTTAAAGGTGTCGCGGTATCAGACTCGCCAGCCGGTCTGGCTGCCTATATCCTTGAGAAGTTTGCCTCATGGACCATCAAGAAAACACCGTCGATTCCCACCCACTTGTCCAAGGATGGCATGATCGATAACCTGATGGTCTACTGGGTCTCCAACAGCATTACGACATCAATGAGGCTGTATTCTGAGGCTTTTACTGCAAGCACGAGAGAGATGAGGTTGGACGAGTGAGTATGCCTGTTATTTTAAATAAGGAAGATTAAAATGTTGATAAAATACGACGAATAGCCAACGGAAGGCCGAAACTTAGTATCGACGATGGACAGACACCATTTCCTTGTTTCCTATTTCCGAGTTCCTTTTGTACCTAGTATGTGCTGAATGCTTCTACCGTCCACTGAAAGGTTTTCCATAATCTCATGAATCACTAGAAATTTAATAATTATGAGGGATGTAATCTTCACATTAAAGAATGTATTTAACACACACATTTCACAATAAAATTGAAGGAAAACGGGGGCAGACCAGTAAGTGTTACTTATTGTTTTCAGGATTCCTACCCTAGTCCCGACCTGGGCGCTTCAAGCCAAGCACGAGATGACTTACCTGCCCCCCAGTATTCTTAGGACAAAGTACCACAATCTGCTCGACGCCACTGTCGTGGACAAAGGAGGTCACTTCCTCGCCTTCGAGCTACCAGCGGTCTTGAGTGACGACGTCTTCAAAGCTGTGCAGGCGTTCAGAAAATGGCACGTGGATCAGAAGACTAAGAAAACCGAGTTGTAGTGTTTCGTTTAGATGTTTTTATGAATAGTGAATGAATGTTTTATAAATATATACTAAAGTAAAAGTTTTCAGTTAGTCACTCACTGACAAGATTAGCTCATACACCCCTGGAATTATCATTAATTTCACGATACAGAATATCAAATAACCCAAATTACAGCAAGGAATAATATTCACTCAGCAAATGGATGAAAGTCGAGAGAGCTATTTCATAGAACTGTACCTATATTTAGGTGTATGCAGCGGCCAAGCTTTTTTTACCAAGATGCATCTTGTAGAGTTCAGGATGATGTAGCACTTGGTATCTATTTAAAATTTCTTTTTTTTGTCAGCAATGTCTATCTTGGCTCCCCATTATCACGTCTTCCCACACGGGGTGGCAGAGAGGAGAGAGAGAGAGAGAGAGAGAGAGAGAGAGAGAGAGAGAGAGAGAGAGAGAGAGAGAGAGAGAGAGAGAAGAGAGAGAGAGAGAGAGAGAGAGAGAGAGAGAGAGAGAGAGAGAGAGACTTAAGAGTGTCCAACAAGTGATGATAATAAACCCTTATGTGCAAAAATACACAATACTTTGATATCGCTTCTCTCGCCTCATTTGAAACCAATCAAACCAAAAATAACAATGAAGGTCGAAAGGTGCGTTGGCATGTCACGTGCCCGTTTCTATCGTATCTGTTTCCACTACATGGAGCAAGCGGCCCCTTGGGTTGTTTGTTTTTATGGATGATAGGCATTATATGACACGCGGATTTGCGTTACTAATATTCCCGCCAAATTCCGCTGGCTAAAGCATAAAATGAAAAACAAAATTTAATAGCAAATCTCGAACAAAATAGTAAAACATTCACAAAACTAAAAGTAACAATTTTTGAGACTGGGTATAATCAACATGTCTTTGACTACCCGACCTGCTAGGTAAATAGTTGGCATGTTGGTGTTTCTGAGCCTGTAAAAAGGGAGTATTTTAAACAAACTACACTGGTCAGCAAATAAACCGAGCCACCCGCTACCTAGGAACTCTGATTCGATTTTCTCAAAAAGTATAAAACTTACAACTATCAAAATTATACCTACAAAAAGTGCGTTTCATGGTGATTAAAATGACTACAAATTAATTCGAAAGTACCGTCAACTCACATTGTAATCAAGCAACAAACACAATGCTAACGATTTGCTCTGTTTTCACCAGAGTTTGAAATTAGCGTTCTTTTTCTCTACAATGAGGGTAGTCGGATATTTCTTATCATTTCTTTAGTTTTTGCCCATCGTTTGCTCAGACGCGTGTGTTTTTGCTACTTTTTTCGATTAATAATGGATACAACACCTCAGGAAGCAGCTCAAGCTGTAGCATTACTTCAAGCAGGCATTGCGCAACGTGAAG
Source organism: Argyresthia goedartella (assembly GCA_949825045.1). Lineage (NCBI taxonomy): Eukaryota > Metazoa > Arthropoda > Insecta > Lepidoptera > Argyresthiidae > Argyresthia > Argyresthia goedartella. Next base: position 22,304,574 of record OX463812.1, on the reverse strand, counting down.
TCGCTCGAAGGCTTCGAATCAGCAGATCTTCGGTGCAACGAGTTTACAGACGATACCTAGAGACTGGAGCATTCGATCGCCGTCCAGGTACGGGCAGACCTAGGGCTACATCAGCAGCAGATGATCGTTATATCCACCTTACTGTTCTGCGAAATCGCCACCTCAACGCAATTCAAGTCCAACAAAGTCTGCGTGACGAACGCCAAGTGGTCATAAGTTCAGATACCGTCAGAAAGAGACTTGCTGAACGGAACCTGACCCCAAAAAGAGCTGCAACAGGCCCAGCATTAACGGTAGCACACCGTCGAGCACGACTTGAATTTGCTCGAGAGCATAGGGATTGGACATTAGAGCAGTGGAGTAATGTACTCTTCACTGATGAGACCAGGGTGAGTCTACATGGAAGTGATCGACGTCAGAGAGTATATCGTCGCCCTGGAGAACGTTATTCTCGTCGAGGAAACTGTTGCTTATGGAGGAGGATCTGTAATGGTCTGGGGCGGCATCTCGTTAACAGCACATACGGCGTTAGTTTTCATCGAACCGACGGGCCGTACACGTGGACTGACTTCTCATCGCTACATTACTGAAATCCTCGCAGACCATGTGGTACCTTACGCAGGATATATCGGACAGGATATGCAATTGATGCATGATAATGCACGGCCTCATGTTGCTCATGTGGTGACCCAGTATCTACGCGACGTCAGCATTCGTACGATGGACTGGCCAGCTCGAAGCCCGGACTTGAATCCGATAGAACACTTATGGGATGAGCTGAAACGTCGGGTTCGAGCCCGGGTACCTGCTCCAACAAGGCTTCCAGAGCTGCGAATCGCAATTGAAGAGGAGTGGAATACAATTCCTCAAGATTTTATCGTCAGGCTCGTAAGGTCGATGAATACAAGGATGCTGGCAGTTATCCGAGCAAGGGGAGGGAATACGGAATATTGATCAAAAACTTTTTTTTGATTTTATCTTTGTTTTTGGCTTTAATTTTTTTTTCACTTTATCATTACTAACGATTGTCACGACTGGAAAACGACTCTTCTTTGTAAAATCCTTAATAAACACTGAAATATTGATTAAACCCAATGAGTTTCCTTTCATTTTAATCACCATGAAACGCACTTTCTGTAGGTACAACTTTGATAATTGTAGGTTTTTTAGTTTTTGAGAAAATCGAATTAGAGTGCCTAGGTAGCGGGTGGCTCGGTTTATTTGCTGTCCAGTGTATTTTAAAGTTTTAAATATCAAAAATCTAAAACTTTCGGAATTCCACGTTAAAGTAAAGTAAAGTAAAGTACTTCTTCGTTAAAGTATCCTTTCTATTTTGAAGTTGTGGACAATCAAGAATTTCAATTAAAACTGTACGAATTAGTCATGACCGCGTACGTACATACATGTCACAACTACGAATTGAATCCATTAACAATACTTACTGTTAATCCAAATTAACATGGTATTTTATTTGTAACCGATCGATACTAATAACCACCGATCAATTTTTATCACTGCACTATACGTTATGACCATCACATCACTCAATCTTTCATTTTGTTCCTTCTCTTGCTCAAAGGCCTAGTAGCCTAGGACGGTCGTGTATTTTGCTGTAATCTCATCTTATCAACGCTTAGTGCAATTTAGTTTCATTCAAATAAAGAAGTGAAATCGTGTAACCAAGTCAGTGTTTTAACTTCAGCAATCTTCACCTCATAAAACTCCAATCTCAACCTTCACAACCCTTTGTTAAGGGGTGTTTGTCAGTCGGCGACAATTTACGTAGTTTACGACCATGTAGTAATCGTGGTCGATGGCCCAACTATCTAAGTCCAGACGCAGTCGGGATCTGGCTGGGAGCTAAGCTCTGGCTGGCACTGGGCCCCTTCTTGCTGCCATCCTCACTCGTGGCGTTGAAGCAGACGGAGCCATGTGCGGCACCCGGTTTGATAGTTCAGCATTTGAATGATTAATGCGTTGGTAGCCTATCCGCCTATGACACACCAAATGGACCACCACAATGATGTGGTGGTCCATTTGGGTAAGGACTTCCGAATCAGCAATCACTTAAAGCCCGTAGAAAACATTATGGACACTAAAGTTACCCAAATTTTCACTGCATGCAGAACCATGCCTTGCGTTCTACAATCGTTACGTTACGATCTTTTAATCGACAGATGCGATGCGACAAATTTACTAGCCGGCTATGTAGTAGCAGTATCATCATCATGCAATCTATGATCATTACATCGCTAGACATGGAGTTAATCCAAACAGAGTCAACAGCAACGGGACATCATTCTGAGCAGATTTCACTATAAAACGGACTTCATCAGAGCAACTTTATTTTTCAAGTCTCCATACAAATCAGCTGACTGCCCGGCCCAAAATATATGGAGATGCTCCAATCAAGTCGGTTTCATAGCGAAAGCTGCTTAGAATGATGTCCTCTTGCTGCTGACTCTGGACAACCGTCCGCCTAACACCCTGTATTGGGGATGTTAGGTTAGCATTTAATGACTATGTGGAAATTTATTTATGGGGTCGCGTATATTTTTGTACCAATTTGTCTAAATTTAATACAAAGCAGACCTTTCTGCCATCCGAGCAGAAATGCCTTGCATCAATAATTATCATGAACGTCCACCCACATAAACAAATTAAAGTCGTTTCCTTATTTTTATTCCGGGGCCGGTGCCTGCCATGTTATATTTCATCGGTAGCAAATAAGGGTAATATCGTAATAATAAATGATTTTCTGTCATCGCGTCAGTAACCTGTCCTTTGAGAAATGAGTTTGTATGCAACATTCGCAAGAATTCCTTGAATTAAAAATAGTTTAGGAGTGATAAATGACCGCGCTTCATCAAAACTGTAGCAAAATGTCTGAAATCACAAGGGAATGCAGGGGTAGTGAAGTGAATACATTTTTTATTTAAAAAATCGGTTACATATGAGTTTGATATATATAAACGAGGATATATGGTAGGGGATATATGGAAGGAACCTATCAATGTTATAATGCTATATCTCTTACAATCAATGCAGTTTAGAGGATAAGGATAGCTTAAACTTTTGAAGTAGGTAATAATAATTCAGCATTCATAAAATGATACAGGCTGGTACTTTTATTTCGTTTTTGATCCCTTCGTTTCGTTTGATTTGCATTAACTTTACTTATAACAAAGCATTTCTCGTATCAACGTACGTTCCCCTATCTGCAAAAAGGCTTCAAGCTATCATAACCTTTTTTACTTTTCGCACTCCCAAATTTCCACGTAAGCGGCGCGATTTTTCCTACAGCAGGAAATATTAAGGCCACGAGACACGCTTATCGGGGCAGATTTATCAACGTCTCGGATACCTCTGTTGTACTAAGCTATGCGATAAGTTGCCTCATGTAATTCGTCTCCATGTAGCTTGATAGCGTCCCTCCTACGGAATGAACGGGGGAATATAACGTGGGTCGTCTTGATTTCGTAAAGCTCCAGCTGCAGGGGTGATGGGCACAAGAATTCATCAAGAAATATTCATCATATATCATGTCAATGGGTGTTTAATTTTTTGTGTTATTAAAAGAGATACTTATGAGTGAGGTAAGTAAAATCTTGTGTCATTGGTGAAATTTACTTAAAATAAAATATTATTCATGATAATGTCATCTACATTAAGATATTCCCAAAAATTACGACACGCTTATATTGCTAAACGCTATTTCGTTAAAATTAGGATTGCCAGCCTTATGTTAACGAAAATAAATATGGACTTTTACCCGAAAAAATCGTCACACATTCTGCTAAAAAGCAAAATACCCAAACCGTTACCCGCAAAGGCAATAAAGCACAAAGCTCGCAGTTACCTACCATCTGTCTGTATCCAACTAGTCGTAACGTTTCTATTCAATTTGCGATTTTCTATCTGTCCGTCCGTAGTCCCGGAATTTTTCATCGGTTTGTAATCCAGTGCAATCTGGATGCGCGCAATCGGACTCAGGCGGGGTCGCGTTTTGTCCACACAAAAGCCAGTGATTACGCTACTTGGTACGGTGGCATGGTCGATCGAATTAGGCGTTCAAAAATCTTCTTTAAGATAACATCTATCCATACTCTTCCACGATTAATTTGCGTCTTCAACGTTGGTTTCGTCTGATGTCCAGGCAAATAGTTTTTAGGACGATGAGCTGAAAAAGCTGGCAGGTGGTTGTTGGATGGGACAATCAGAGTTATTGCAAACGGTCGCGCACCATAAGAAAGGCTTGCATCCAACAGTGGACAACAGGTTGAAATTGTCCTTTCCATCCTGTAAGGGTCGTACACGTACAGACAAATCAGAGTTCCCTAATCTGGGGTCTGGTCCGTCGATGCGAGGTCGTATCGAATGGACGCTTCGAGACGAGTCTATATGTAACTTTTTTTATTCTGCAGAGCGAAAGTAAATTGTGATAGCGGAATAAAATATTAATCAATTTGCTCTACAGCAGGGAAAATGTTGACGCTCGTTTTATGAGAGTCAGAGGCATTGAGCCGGCGATTGAGGTGGTGGAGGGGGGTTGGAGGGGTGGAGGGGGGGGGGGGGGGGGTAGTTCGCTGGGTATGGATGGACATGTTGCGCACAACGGGAGGCTTTCTGACAGCTAATAATACTCGTGGCCCTGTGGGCGGTAACCTCGCTAACAGGGGGGACTGAAAAAAAATATAGGTAAGTATTTTAGATTCAATCAAAATCAAGTAGTAAAGTAGCCGAACCAATAACTTTGTAAACTACATTTTGCGATTTAAAATACAATCTATTGACTTTTCACGTAAAAAGTTATAGTCTATTTCACTCACTCTCATGGTCTGTATAGATCCTCTTTACTAATCCGTCTCCTACTTCGAGGAATCCAAACTTGGTATGTTTTGAAAAAATTTCTGGGATTTTTAGAAAAATGGCGGCCGAAAGGTAATGGTGTAGTATATTTTTAGAACCGGCTCATGAAGCCCTTTAATTTGATACCTCACACGATAGGTTTCAGAGAAAAAACAAACATACAAAAAAGTAATGATGTCATAACTCCCCTTCCCCGATTGGGGGAGAAAAGCTCTCGACAAAAAAAACTTTTAATTCAAGGAACATGAGTGCCAAGTTTTGTGAGCCCCTAGACCCCTAGACCGGAACTGACAGACACAGACATAGAGACAGACAAAAGCAAATTCGGCCTCCTATCTTGTCGAAATGGAGCCCTTCGCTCGCTTCGCTCGCTCGGTCAACAATAGATCTAAAATCTGTGATGGCGTGGATTTGCGATGGCTTTCATTTATGGGTCAGTGATAAACCATACTTGCTATGGCATACAATTGCTACCATTACAGAAATCATAGACGACTCGTCAAATAAAATCCCGTAGATATAAAATTGCAAAACAGTCTCTATTAAAAATACTTCATATTTTAGTTTGAATTTATGAATATACATGTTCTGTAATTATTATTACTAGTGGCCCTGTAGGCAGTAGACCTCGCTAACAGGGGGGACTGTGAACCAATTTATAGGTAAGTATTTTAGATTCAATCAAAGTCAAGTAGTAAAGTACAACCAATAACTTTGTAAATTACATTTTGCGATTTTAAATACAATCTTGTGAATTTCACGAAAATGGTTATAGTCTATTTCACTCACTCTGGTCGCTCATGGTTTCATTACTAATCCGTCTCCTACTTCGAGGAGTCCAAACTTGGTATGTTTTGAAAATATTTCTTGGATTTTTAGAAAACAGGCGGCCAAAAGTTAATGGTGTGGTATATTTTTAAAACTGGCTCATGAAGCCCTTTAATTTTATACCCCACACGTTAGGTTCCAGAAAAAAAAAAACAAAAAAAAAACATACAAACAATTAATGACGCCATTACTCGCCCTCCAACGGGAAAATCGAGAAAATCTCTCCACAAAAAAATATATATTCAAGAAACACGTGTGCCAAGTTTTGTGAGGATCGCTTGAAAACTGTGGCTCCTAGACCGGAACTGACAGACATACATAGAGATAGACGAAAGCAAAATCGGCCAGCAAACCTAGGCAAGATAGGAGAGTTAATTATACAGGAAAGTCCTAGTTCGCAATAACACTCTATACATAAGTACGAAAATTACTTTCAAAATATATATAAACTATACCAAATATAAAATATTTATTAATGAAACACTATCTTTTCTTAATTTTACTCCATTTTTTGGTGAAGGTAATTATTAAATACAATTTACAATATTAATATAGATGTTTCACATCTGCCAGGCGCCCCGCGATGGCCAACATTTTTTATTTTTGTTTACTTGGTTGTCACTGATTATAAATCTTTAAGCAATTTAAAAACGATTGTGTATAAAAGAAAAATGCAAAGGGTATATACAATCGCTAAACGTGTCAAGTTTTCTATAGTCTGATGGAAACATAACGCATATCACACAGAGAAACAGTAACGTGTATAGCAGGCACGCACGCACATACAAGGGAGTCAGGAGAGCAGTGGCGTAGAGGGGGCATCACGGCATAGCAGTCACGCCGTTTGCCCTCACGGCATACAAGTCGGTTTTACTGCCAAGGTGCGCCCATAGATATTTCACATCAAAAACATGTCCCGTCAGCGACATCTAGTGACAAAGGCACTAATTTATTTTATTTTTATGAGCTGTCAGAAAATGGACCATCGGCCTTAATAGCAGAAAGTCGGAACAAGTCTATGAGATTGATAGGGACTACTTGTATCCACATATATATACGTCTATTCATATATTTAGAAAGACCCACAGATTATGCAAATTAAAAAAAAAACAAAGGCTCCCTTATATTTTTTAAAGGAATTGCAAACTTAAAAATTGCTTTATTGACTAGCTGATAAGCATTATTTATTGATGTTGTGTGCAAAATTTCCAACATTGAATACAGACCCACGAGTCAACCGAGTAATAAAAAAACTCTCAGTACGAAATTGGCGGATGCTAATCTAATCTAATTTAAAATTAATCTGGAAGATGAAAAGCCAGCCTAAGGGTTCGGATGGGGCCTCAAATAAAATTGGGATCTTTCGGCCATGACTCTGAATTTCACTAGGGACACTGAAACCGCTGGGTTAATAAAATCAATGTATGGAAAAATCGAACAAAACGATTTCAGCTTATGAAAGGACGCAACGACTACACTGTCCTAAGAGTATTACAACCCGTATGTGAGACAAATCCGAAATAACACTCCGCCATTTTTTTGTACCTTTATGACCTTATCACGTTCACTGTCGTGGTCCGGTCTAATTAGTTCTTTGTCTTGTGGTCCGAAATGAACTTTATACTAGGACCACACAGGAAAGACGACACAGTTTCTCTTTCAGTGGAGGAAACTAGCTCTCTGTATGTAATTTAATTTAATACAGCTATCCTGCTGATGAGATCCTGGGATGAAATTTAATTTTAGGATCTCATTAGCTTGATTTATGCTGCTACTAAAATCCCCTCACATGGTTGCGCCACAGCATAACTATTTAATCATAAGTGTTTTTACAGCCTCTCTGCAAAACCTACGATGTCATAATTTTACAAAACAGTTTATTGGACTGCTATTGGCAATATTAAATAGAAGCCACCGGCAAACAAAGGTTACCGATTTTTTACTGCGATGATTCTTTTCTGATGTTATCTGGCTCACTAAGAAGAAACGATGTTCCGTAGAATTAAAACGGGGACATGTGCTCATCACATAAATTGATAAGTAGTTTTAACACCGTCGTAATGCATACTTCCAAAGTATTTAGTCATTTATGGTAACATCCGACCCGAATGGCCGAGTCGGCAGTGTCCCTGCCTACGAAGCCAAGGGTCCCGGGTTCGAGTCCCGGTGGGGGCAAATATTTGTTTGACGAGAACGGATGTTTGTACCCTAGTCATGGTTGTTTATCTATCTATATCTAAGTATAATATTTATCTATATAAGTATGTGTATCGTTGTCTAGTACCCAAGATACAGGGAATCCTAGTTTGGGGCTAGATAAATGTGTGTCAATAGTGTCCAAGGTATTATTAGGGTATTATTAACATGGACACCGTTGAAATTTGTGAGGTGACCTATCAATACATCCGATTTTTAAATATTATTCAAGGCAGGATCAGTACCTCGCTAAGATATTTGAACCAAAATACTTAGTAAGGTAGATATTAGAATTTTTTACAGAATACATATTACTCTAACCGTTGCAACCGCGTGTGTGACTCTCACTTGGCCAGTTTTTCTCTATGAATCATCTAGTGAACGACTAAGAGGAAATATTTTACTGTTTTCGTTCCTTTCAGCCATTTGTTTAGTGTTGATAAGTGGTGCGTAAAAGCGACAACAATGCGAATGACAGCTTCAACTAAAACTAATGGTGGAAAGGCTTTTCAACATTAATCATCTCGTTGTGAACCAAACTTTTGTGTCAGGCACATTATATCAGGGGCATTTCGGAAGACTTAATAGAGAGACTCGTTGATAATAATAATATGGCAGCTATAGAGACACTTTAACTAAAGCGTAACGCCTCTTCCCATAGGGGGTGGCAGGGCGCAGATATATCATATTTGGCCATAAATGACCGAGTAAATTGGTCAACCATCTAAGCACTACCTTAGCCATCTGTTGCTTGACCTGGGTGATCGGTTCTTCTTGCTGAAGCCGACGAGGGTACTGTTAATATGCGTACAAGTTTCCTTGGAAACTTTGCGGATACTCATCACGGAACTATGAAATTGACTTTGTAATAAGTTTCGCTTAACAACGATATGAGTAAAGGTACCATGCTATTACGAACGAAAGTAGTTAGAATAGAAGTCGCCTTACGAAATTAAATGCAATAGATTTGACTGAGCTTCATCTCAATAGCATACGGTCTTAATACAAAAAATATAACCCCTGTTTATAATATGATTAACAACAAAAATGTAAAAGCTGAGGGGGAACCCATTAAAATCGTGCACCTTGTGCCAAGTCTTAGAAATTTAGTGGCCTTAACCCCTTACCGCAAACTTACCCATATATGGTTTCATAGTTTTTTAACTTTATTACCAAGCAGCAAGGTTGAAAATCGCGATCCATTTCGGGTAAGGCCATGCATTAAGGGGTTAAGGATTTAGGAACCCACCGCAAGCAACTTGTACGCGACCTCTGGTGGCCTGTTCGCTATAAATTCAATGTGGCCGCCATCTGTGTGGGTATTTTTAATAGATAGGCTTCTATTAGACAAACAATCTTGAGTAATACCACTGTTCATAGGTTCTAGGATGTAAGGTACTAAATTCTAAGGACTAATTTGTGTTTAAAATCATATTAAAAGACAAAATATTTTTAACTTACTACTATACATATTATAATATTTTCTGACAATTCTAAGAACGGCTATTCTTTCTCAGTTGTAAATTAGGCGAATCCGGCTCCAAGAGATAGCGACCTAAATTTTTCTTACTACTCCACTGAATTTAATTTCTGACATGTCGAAAGTGCAAGTTTAGTTTACAGGCAGTTATAAAACATTTTACGATTGAAAGAAATGCTAGATATCTTGGCATTTCTAAATGAAATGTTACACAAAAGTAGGCGAAACTAAATAAAGTGAAATTAAATGCGCGAGAAACTTAAAGTAAACTTGCAAATATACATTTCACTTGAAAGCAATTACTTACTTTTTCAATTCATTGTGCTTACAGTTCCCAATGAAGTTTCGCCATTGTTTAAAACTTCCCGTTATGCATCTGATCGGTGCATTACCTGAATGGCCTTAAACTTTTAAAAAGAGGGCAAGCGCGGAATATTTTATTCAAGTTTACGATTATGGAAAAACCGAGGGAAAAGTGTTAAAATCTTTTCGAGGTTTTTTCACTTCGGTCTTGAGGAAATGAATTTATAAACGATTTATATGATCAAATCAGTTTCTTAGTGAAACTTGTTCACTATTACTGTTACAACTTCTGGAATACATCCATGAGTTTAATTTTCATAATTTAAATTAGTATATTTGTGATGCCGATCTCGGTACCCTTTATCGTATATCGTATATTTTTATTGCCCATAAAAATTCACATTACAAGATTAAAGAAAATACATTTACATAGGCAAGCTATAATAATAGATTGATTCATCTGATTGACTCTAACAATTAATTTAGTGATAATTTTTATTTGACCATCCAGATTTTTCCAGACAAGAATTTGGCTAACCAAACTGCTTCTATTGAGCACACACAAGGGATATTGGAAGACATTCCAAGAAATATTAATTAGTTCATAAGACAAAAGAGGAAATCTATAGCATAGATGAGCCGATATCGATATCGAGCAAGCATAGGAGATCAAAAATGTGTAATATCTTGCCCGATTTAAAAAAGTCAAAAAGTGTAATAATATCCCAATATTAAATAATATTCCGACAAAGGGTAAGCCCCACTTAAATATTACCCATCAAAACATGCAGCTACCTGGCAAACAACTTGTATTAGAATTATTTCTTAATAATTCCAGCACCGATGTTATTTGTATTCCAGAACTGGTTAACGGAAAATATGACATGTATGATATGTCTTTTAACATAAATATTTACAAAATTGTCAGTTACAATAGAGAGACTGCTGTTAGAGGTGGTTCTTTAATCTTAGTAAAATATAATATTAAGGATTTCCTTTTCCCCAATTTGCCTGAAACAAACAAAAAAATATACAAACAAAGGTAACTTGAAAACTTCAGTTTCATAGGTTACACTTTTTACTTACGAGCCCCCTGTGCGGCAGGGCTTTGTATCGATATCTACGTTAACGGCAATTTGTGTAACCGGTATTCTACACAATCCCTAGGAAATGTATAGAATGCCTAAACCGTGTAGGTAATGTATGAAATATTATTTATTTCATACTTTGCCTGGATATTCTATACAATACCGAATCCGCAGCCGGTAATGTATGTAATAACGTAAAACACTGCGGTAGCTTAGGTGAAGGGTAAAGGGGATGAGCGAAGCAAAGCCCCCTTTATCCTTCGTGTTAGATTGAACATGTAAGAACAACATAAAGTACTTAAAACATAAATTAAAGTACACTTCAATTATTTTATGTTTGCCATTCCTAAGGATTGCATAGATTACCTACTTGGTCACCGGCAATGTGTAATATCAAATCCCCCTTTATCCTTCGTATTAGCTTGAACATGTAAGAACTACAAAAATACTTAAAACATAAACTTAAGTACACTTAAAAGTACCCCCTTTACCTCTACCAGTGTAAAGGGGGGGGGGCAATGTTTTGCCCTTATATTACACAACAATTACAATTTTATAGATTACCTAGGTAAAGTATGTAATGGACATTAATTGACCGAGCGGGCGAAGCGTCCAGTTTCGAGATTGGCCAAAAATGCATTTGTCCTTCTGTCTGTCTGTCTGTCTGTCTGTTCTCGCCTACAGGTCGCATTTCTCAATCGATTCTCGTGAAATTTTGTGAGCAGCTTCGATAATTATACATATTTATTTTGTCGAGTCTGTTTTTAGATTCTTCTAACTGGCGGACTTATGGCGTTTCAAAGTTATTGGTGCGGCTACTTTCATACTCCACGTACGTGACCAGGTGCATTCATAAGTTTGTATGTGGTATTGAATGAAAATGCAGTCAGGTTATTTTATTAATGATAATTCCAGTTGTTCATCCGATAAACTTCAAGATGTGTGATGGGGAGTGGGGGGGGGGGGGGGGGGAGTTTGAAGTTTGCTTTAGCAAACGTATTCGTTGTAGCGGATTTCAGTTTTTAATTTTATTTCTACCTAATCAGACTACTTAGTTCTCTCCGCCTCCACGAGACGGGCCCTTAGATACGAGATTTGACCTCCTAGGACCAAATAACGCGAGTTATCGCCAAAACATATACCCCTATTTTGCTCAAAACTCTGTATATGGAAAGCACCTGAAAATCAATTTAAAATTGAACTTTCTTCGTAATATTGTTGCTCAAAATAAACTTGTATCGCATTATAATAAAGTCCGTCAGTCGTGACAATATGTTTAAGTAAGTATGTATGTCGAAGGGCTTGCGAGGTCTACTGTTCTCACAGAACCACTATTATTAATAATATTTCATACATATCATACCTGAACGCCCCAGGTTTTACATATGTCGCAGTTGGTTGGTTAAATCAGACACTTAACTAACTCTCTAGAGTCTAAAGAGTTAGTTAAGTGTGTGATTTAAGCATTAATTTAACGGTCTAGAGTCTAGACCGTTAAATAAATGCTGACGTTTAACCAAGACGCTAGCATTTTGATTTAAATAAAGCATCGTCGAAAACATTTAACAATCTGTCTTGCCGAAAGCCAGCGTGTTGGAAAACAAGATGGCGTCACGACAACAGCTGATTTACACTGCTTATATCAGGGCAAAACATTGCGGTAGCTTAGGTGAAGGGTAAGGGGGTGAGCGAAGCTAAGCCCCCTTTATCATTCGTGTTAGGTTGAACATGTTAGAACAACAAAAAATACTTAAAACATAAAAATAGTACAAATAAAAAATAAATAATTATATGTTTTGTTGCCTAGGAAAGTTTAGACAACTCGTCAAAGGTTTCGTTCACTCACTTGTCTGACGGAATTTTAGTGACTTGATTATACGTGGGTATTTAATTAACGGTCTAGAGAGTTATTTAAGTATCTGATTGAACCAAGATGAAGTAACTGCGACACATACATTGCCTAGGTCTTGTATAGAATACTTGCAACATACAGATTGCCGGTAACAGGTGCACTAAATTAAGGAACTATTTGTGCTGGCAAAAAGCGACGTGCTCCCACTCCATAGAACAATATCTACCCTAGGAAGAAGCACGACTCAGAACAAAAAAAACAACATAATATAGCTGGCGCCATCTATTGAATGCCCCTGAGGCGAATTCCTGGCTCTGGAGCGAGAAACTCTAATTTGGCCAGCGCGCGAAATTTAAACCAGCCTGACCTCCCGGAAGATTTTACCTACTAACTTTTCAATCTATCTCGATAATTAGCTATCTTGAGACATGCACCGGGAGTCCCGGTCCGGGACAGATCGATAGCAAGTACCGGAGCCTACGAGTGATGAATGAGCTTTATGACTTATTTTTTTTTTGTAAATACACAAAAGAAAATAATAGACCGATTGTAAATAACCTAACGACTAACCAAAGACTATAAAACTCTGTCTCTTTGAAATTCGAAAGTTCTCGTCTATTTACGCCATCCATGTCGCATACTACTACGGCGATGCTTAGTCCTATTCAGAAGCACTGCCTAATGTCCTGAAAAGTAAATATATGTTTAACGTTCAAATTAAATTATTGTTGTACAAAATACTGGAGGTGTATACCATAATTATAATGTGAATGTGTTTACCTACATTAAAATAACACAAAAACCATTCAAAAGAGAAGAAATCACGGATACACCTGTCGAATCCACGTCGTGAGCAGGCGATTGTTTAGATGTGTATTTCCTGTTGAATCCATTCATGTCTTTTCCGCCTTAGGCCGGATAGATGGAAAGCAAGTAAGAGCTGTTCTCGGATTAACTCTGACAACTCCAAAAAAAATTGAATCATGTTATGGTTTGTGATAAAATACGTTTAAAATACGTCTCAGACAGACAGAGGGACGGACAGACAGACGGACAGCGGAGGCTTAGTAATAGGATCCCGTTTGGTAACCTTCGTATACGGTACCCTAAAAATTATGTCTAAATGGAAGTTCACATTAGGGGCACAAGTTTTTCATTCCATAACATAAACCATATCATTACCTCTTTACACTCTGCTAGAGGAGTAGCATGTCTGTGCTGCTTCTCTTCATTCAAGTTGATGAAAGGACTTATGTGGAAATATTTACTGCAAAGCTTCATACCAAGCATTGCATCAATGCATTGCAGCATTGATGCAATGCTTGGTATGAAGCTTTTTAAATATTCAAACATTTTAAATATCTGCTGGACAGTTAAATATATATATCGGAGAGGGTACATATCTCAAATCCCAGTCTAACTCCATCCCATACAATGCGTCCCAGAGCAATGAGCGGGTACATATCTCAAATCCCAGTCTAACTCCATCCCGTACAATGCGTCCCAGAGCAATGAGCGACCTATCTCCCAAGTTATCATGGTCAGGCCAATTGTAGTAGCTAACCTAACTACTTACCGCTGAACATTCCTTACTCCTGGCTTTGGAAAACGATATAGTTTGATGCAGTCTGTAGCTGGCCTAAAAATCAACTCAACGTAAAAGGCAGCAGTAAGTAACGATGGAGACCACGTGAAAAAACAAAACAGAAACAGGTGAACAGTAACAGCTGCCATTGGACATTTCCACCATTTTGTTTTTGAGCGCGCGGGTTTGGTGTGCACACAGTAAAAAAATTATTTATTGCATTATTTTAAGTGTTAACACCGCTCCGCTCCCCCGTTAGGCATTTTTTACTCTCTCTTCAGTAGAGTCGTCACTCCCTGCCCCACTCCGACGTCTGGTGAGCGACTGACCTCAGCTCAGTACTACGTTGATATCGCGAATGTGTATAGGAATTTCGCTGGGTAAATGTTTGAATATTTTTAACAAAAGATCTATAAATCTCTAAGCAAAGCTCCTTTGACACTACGTTAACAGATCCGCGCATAGTTGACACGAAAGGTGTAGAATATTGACGACACCCATTGCTGATTTTCGATATAGTTACGATTTTAGTACCATTTCAGGAATTATTTGCTAGGTGCTAATCAATTGTACATTAGATTAGAAAGCGGAATCTCTTAAAACAACTCTTCGCGATTCCGTAATATTTTTTTATTAGGGATAACAGACACATTTCTTTTACCAAAATTCGGAAATGCCGGAGGAGGTTTTCCTTAATGACACCCTTAACAGAATATTGGTAACATTAGTACGAATAACTATTCCAACATTTACTTAGAGTATTTGAAAATCGCGGACGCAACTGCCAGTCATAGGAAAAGGATTAACGCTATATTTTCTTGGAAATAACAAGTAGTCAAAAGTCTACTGTGGTTAAATGATAAAGATTATACAGGGTGTAAAAGAAGGTCTTGTCATATTTGAGGGGGTTATTAGGGGCATTATTCTGAACAGCTTTTACTATGAAACCGATCTGATCTGAGTAACTTTAATTTTCACCTCTCCATACATTTTTATCCGGGCCGTCAGCTACTGATTTGTTTGGAGGAGTGAAAGTTAGAGTTGTTCTGATCAAATGGGTTTCGTAGTAAAAGTTGTTTAGAATGAGATCCCTAAAAACGCTTTGAAATTTGAATACACCTTTCTGTTTCACCCTGTTTGAGCACACGATCTAAAGCTAATAGTTAATATTCACGTAGAACTTATCGATAATTTTAATAAAAAGTTACTCTAAAATTCTCCCTACGTACATAATTCTGACGCGGTCTAAGCACCACTGTTTTATTCCAGATGTTTGCTTAGAAATGCAGCTTACATTTAGCGAACTAGGTCACAACGAACCGTGTTTGTCTGTCTATTACGTCGTTGGTGGGAATAATATATGCACGGCTACCGTAGCAGTTATAATTTGAAGAGCGGGCTTATGTAGCTTCGACAACCGACTTTACAGTCCAAGTTCTATCAAAATAGAGAGTTCAGCATCAAAGATCTCCATGTACGTAATTGAACGAACGCTGTCGAAGGCATATAGTGCAAACTTTTACATACTGTACACTGTAGGCAGTAAATTTCTATTATTCATTCATTCTTGTACATACCCGTATCAGCTTACATATAATTGTTCTTAAAAACTAATAAATCAATAACTTTTTTTTCTGAATTTGGGAAGTGTCTTCTTTAGGAGGAATAGCGCTTCAACGATTAACGGTATTTGACCAAATTTCCCAACCCAGCGTCTTCATGAAACGTGGGCACAATTCACCTCTGCCTCTGCCAATGGTGTATGATGGAACAGGATAGGATCGGTAAGAATAATACGTCACGAGCCAAGCTGACTGAATAAGTTTGATCCACGAATGTGTAATTTTTGACGTCAGACCGATTCGGCCCGACTCACGCACGAGTGGTACCAGAGTCATGAAGCTAAGATAAGTGTTATGTTGTCATAAATGCAAATGCAGAGCTACAGCTGCCGGGTAGCACCTAAAAACTAAGGGAGGTGAACTAACAATATTTATTTTTAATAAACCCCTGCTGGCTATCAAAGACTTAAGGTGATTGTAAACTTGATTATATATTCTGGATTAAAAAACGATGGAAAATGAAATTGATATAGTATACTCGGATAATGTATGACTCACACTGATTCACGGTTGATCTTGAATTACAGTATGTATGGTTGAGCGCTGCGTGGTCTCCGCCCGCCTTATCTAAAACGATTGACCGCATAAAAATACTTGGGATTTGCAGCTTATCTTATGTTCTACAATTTTCTCATAGATGTCAACTTCATCGGAGTCATACCAATTCATATAATCGCGAAAAAACAGTTTTGCTTTATTTATTTATTTTGACGAAGCGTTGGTGGATAGTATTTTGTTTGTAATTATTTTTTCCAATATAGCGGTGCGAGCGGCAAAGATTCTAGGTGGCAAAGTTTGTATTCGGAAATATCTCATCAAAATCTATAAAATCACCAATTTCAAAATTTCCGGAAAAATTGCTATAGTGTTTGTATTATTGGTTGACTGTTGTTTGTTTGTATTGATTTCCTAATTTGTTTATTATATTACGCAAAAAATACAAACAGATCACTTATAATAGAAGAAAAAAACGTAACACAACAACTTTACTGTAAGCTAGATATTTCTAACATGGGATTACTTATAAATTTTCCATAAGCTTTGAGTTAGCGCATTAGACCTTTGGTTAGACCGGAATAACCCAGAAAATCCACGGGAAAGCAGAGATAACCTGATCTTAACCTGAAAACCGAGATCGCCACAACTCTGCATAATACAGACTTAAAAACAAATTAGCGTTTGCTCATTAACTAGCTTACGTTTTTACCAGAGAGATTCAGACTTAACAAATTAGAACGTTCCACAGGCTGCAAGGTTGGCGTAAAATTAAAATTAACGAAAGCTTTTCTATGTGAAATAAAAAGCTGTGCTGACCTATGTGTACAATTTTACAAGATTTTAAATAATGATGATGATAATACTTCTTATTATTATTTTCTTAGGAAAAATTAGAATTCGTGGAAAAGGGAATTTGTACCTTTACCACTAGGAGCTTTGTATTATTAGCCATACATTGAATGTTTTATGCGCAGCTACATAAAATTCTTGTTTAGTTCTATATGTATATATATAACGAGAAATGTGATTAATAGAAAATTATTAATAATTATCGGTGATTATTAATAATTTTCAAGATTGATGATAAAAGTGATAAATTATTCACTTAAACTGATTATTATTAATCATTTCACCTTATTGATGATAAATGTAATTATTTAAAAAAAATCGTTCGGCTTACGTCTTTTTCGAGCAACAGAAGCGGGTGGGGGTGGCGGGAGGGTTCACTGTTGGATGGCATAATATGAAATGTAATAATATTGTTTGGCTTAAATCCTTTGCCCAAAAAATTAAATGTTTTATTTGTTTGCATAATCTCCGCTCCGGTTTTGCTTCTTCTACGTTCTAACCTAACCTTTAACCTAATGGAAATTTAGCCACAATATCCTATTCTAGCCAAATTTCTTGTTGGATTTATTGCTTTGATCAAATGCAGTGGTGAATTATTAATAACAAACAGAAAAAGTTATTAATTTCACAGTATTTATCATATTGATCAAATCGTGCAGCAATTATTAATAATAATCGAGAATGATTAATAATTTTCACATTAATAATAATAATAATAATATTTTTATTCATAAAATCATACGGCACGAAACTAAATTACAAGAACTTATATTTAAGCATTAAAGTTCAAAGACCAAGCTAAAAAAATTAAAAGCATTTAAAATGCTTGTGTAATGATCACTGGCTGCTGACAATTACCCCATTAGAGTCTAATAACTTAAATTATTAGAAAAAAAAAGTATTATAGTATGTAGCCATATATAATCCTAATTTTGCGGTTGTGTCTGTGAAAATGCATATGAGTTGTGTGTGTTCGGTACAAATGTGAATGGCGTGAATGTAGGTTTTATTTTATTATAGAGAAAATATTTTCAGTGTTCGTTAGTTCGTTAGTGTTAAAAGCCAGTCAGTTATAATTTGCTTAAATTAAAATTTAAACAGGCCGAAAATCTTTATTTAGAAATATTGTAGAGCCTGGGACATTGAAAGACAAGAAATCTGTTCAGCCTGACAAATGTGACTATCACTTAAATAAACATTGTCTATGTTATTAATTAGCTTATTCATCTTTTACAAATTAAATATAAAAAAGTGCTGTAAAAATGGAGACAAAGGCATATTGAATTTATATATTTATGCTCGGCATTTTTCTTGGCTGGACACTCAGGGTCACCTGTTTTGTGGTTACTTTGCTTTTTGTAGCGTAGAAATGTTGCACATTTTGGGGTTGCAGCCTTTTTAGTGCAATCAGTAGTCTGGTGACCTAGTCGTAGGTAGGTAGTAGGTCACTTGACTTCCGGAAGAATTAGAAAACTCTTCCATACCTTTAGGAACCACCGCTACGTATGTGACTATAAACTGCTCAAGCAGGAGGATTTACTACGCGATATCGATATGAGGTCAATCTGTGGCCTCATTTGGTATCTTGACTTGGGGTTGTTGCTCGAAAACGGTACTACTTCCTGTAGAAAGAGCTCAACGAGCTATTCTAAAAATATGATGTTTAAAAACTTTAGATTCCCCACTTACAATTCGTATAAACTGACAGAAGTATACGCCATCATACACCATCTTATGATTTTACGCTTAGAGGACAAGGTAAAGTTTATAAAAAAACCCACTGCCGTTCACGCTTTGCTCAAAGGTTTCTTATTTTTCTTGGCCCACTTTTAGAACAGGCTTGAGAAATCTTCCAACCCATCATTGTAAAAGTAAATTAGTCTCACACCTTCTAACCTTTAACTATAACAACACGGAATCACTTCTCGAAACTATAAAAAAGCTGGTTTATGATGCTCATCTTGATGATTTTGTTTCTTGTCTCTTTCTAATCATACACACCCAAGTACTTTACTTACTAAAATCACAGATTGTTTTTTAAATTTAAAACACAACTTTCAAGATATTTTGAATAACTATTTATAAGTATAGAACTTCATAATGTGGCGTTGTGATTTGTAAATTTGGGTATGGGGTGTAAAATTTATTTAACTACTCATCAGCGGGTAATTTCTATATTTGATTTTCAATTGTTATTGGCGAATTCCGCCATCCCACAGTTGACGGATTAAGAATATGTTACGGACGAAAATTTGAAGGCTTTTTTAAAAACACATTAATTTTAAAACGCTTTTTAAAATTAAACTTTTAATCACAACTTTTGTTTTATCACGTTGTGATAAAACAAAAGTTATCATCAAGTTGTGATTAAGAGAAAATATTGATAAATCAAAGCAACAAATCTATCGCAGCACTAACTAGAAATCTGAGTAGTGAATTTATTGATTGGGATTGCATTAGAGATATATTAACAAGAAGAGGTATAACACTGGCAAAATATCCTGGCGTCCTCCTATCGGCATAGGTGAAATCCTACAAAGCACAATTTCATAAGCCATAGCGATCGCAACAGGGCTAGATATTGAAATAGCATGTGGCTCTTATAAGCTAAGTGCAGGTATAAATCGTGTGTTGAAGTGGGGATTCATGCCATGACCAAATGTTTAAATGAAGATGAAGATGATCAAGGCCTCCATCTTATAGATTCTGTGAATGCCTTCTAAGCGCTGAGTCGCCCAATCGCTCTCTGGAATTCTAGAATCTACTGACCGCGCTGTGCAATATAGTTTCAACACATATAGAGGTTACGCAGGCATTTACCTAACAGGCTCAAACGATTTTATCTTTAGCAAGGAAGGAACAACACAAGGTGTTCCATTATCAATGCCAATGTAAACAGTCGGAATTATACCCTAATCCAAAGCTTAAAAGACCCTGGAATACATGTACAAAACTGGTATGCTGATGATTTGGCCTGATTCGGTAAGCTAAAAATCGTACAAGAATGACAAGAAAAACTGATGAAACTAGGTCCAAAACAACGTTATTTTCCAGAACATTCACATCGGTTTTTGGGCGGATTAAAGAATACATCAAAGAAAAGTTAACGAATGTGTTGTTTCAAACCTTTAAGGTAATATATTATTTCCCAACAAGCCCAGTGTGTCTGGGTTCAGGCTTTTTGTATTTAATTGTTAATTTAGTGTTAAACCTCGTAAGGGAGGATATTATAGTTTAGTTTTATATTTATTTTATAGCTATTGTAGTATATTTATTTATTAATTTTAATTGGATATCATAAACAATTTCACAGACAGTTTTTTCTCTAGCTCTTCTAACGGCGACTCTCTTGGTTCAGGAGGTGTCGACTCCCTTGCGGACGCATCATTGTCTAGCAATCTGAAACGAGTGTTCAACAAGTCGGAGTTCAATTTCAATGTCGTTCATATTAATGCCCAAAGCATTCCTGCTAGTTACGCTGATCTCCTGGAAGCTTTCAGTGATCAGATTATACATGGTATTTTTGTATCCGAATCATTTCTGAAACCATCTCTTCCTTCCTTCATGTATTCTCTGCCAGGGTTCAGGCAGACAGGCAAAACAGATGGCGGGGTTGCTATCTACTTACGTTCTGACATTCCGTGCAAAGTCATCTGCCACTCGCCAAGCCTGTACTCTGGTTCAGCTGAGTATCTCTTCCTTGAGATCAGCTTGCACCACAACAAAATTATTCTGGGTGTATATTACAGCCCCTCACTTCGTATCGATTACTTTGATTCTTTTGAATCTCTAATCAGTGACTTGACTCCTCTCTATAGTGACACTCTCATTCTCGGTGATTTTAACACCTGTCTCCTGAAAAATAACGCCCGCTCTGCCAAACTTAAATCTATTGTAAATTCCTCTAACTTACATATTCTTCCCCTTGACGCTACTCACTTTCAACCGCACTGTATTCCCTCCCTTCTCGATCTCATGATTATCTCCAACATAGCCAAGGTGGCTGCTCATGGCCAGCTTAATGCCCCATTCTCCTATCACGATCTGGTGTATGTTTCATACAAAATTAGGCTCCCTAAGCGCAAAGTCAAATTCCTTGATATTCGAAGCTTCAAAGGTGTGAACCTCGATTCCCTGAAATCAGATGCCTCATCTGTCGATTGGACCCCCGTTGTAACTGGTGAGACCGTTGATGACAAAATCCTGAAGTTCAACTCAATTGTCCTGGGGCTGTTCGACAAGCACGCACCAATGAAAAAGGTCAGGGTAAAACAAATCCTGCTCCGTGGTTGACAGACGCTATCAAGCGTTTAATGGCAAAAAGAAACCGTGCGAAGGGGCGATATAAGAGAGACCCAACCGATAACAATCTCCTAACATTTAAACGCCTTCGAAACCTATGCAACCGCATGTGCCGTGACGCCAAGCGACGCCACATCTATGAGCGTATAGAAATGTACACCCCAGCTCAGGTCTGGAAATTTCTTAAAACCCTTGGTGTTGGCAAGTCCCAGGAATTTTCTTCAGGTGATGTCGATCTCAACGGTCTTAACCAGTTCTTTTCTTCTCCCCCCCTCGTGATAGACCCCGCCACAAAGCAGGCAACCCTTCGTCATCTACGGTTGAAGGCTGCAGTCTGTACCTCACCGTTCAACTTTAGTCTCGTTGGAATCGGCGCAGTTAGAAAGGCAGTGCTAGCGGTCACATCCAAAGCTGCTGGTGGCGACAACGTCAGCCATCAGATGATCCACAGCGTCCTTGAAGAGTTGCTCCCTCCAATTACCCACATCATAAACTTCTCTCTATCAGCTAGATCTTTTCCTAGTCTGTGGAAGAAAGCTCTTGTCATCCCACTGCCCAAAAATTCCAATCCCTCCTCCTTCAAAGATTACAGGCCCATATCTATTTTACCTATTCTCTCCAAAGTCCTTGAATCCATTGTCCACTCCCAACTCACCTCCTACCTTTCATCAAACAAACTTCTCAATCCTTTCCAATCTGGCTTCAGACCAGGGCATAGTACTACCACAGCACTCTTAAAAGTCAGCGATGATATACAGCTAGCCATGGATCAGAGGTTGGTTACGGTGCTGGCCCTGCTTGATTTCAGCAATGCCTTTAACTGCGTCGATTTTGACATTCTTGTCGCTATATTAACATCGCTGAATGTCTCCTCCCACGCTGCTGGCTGGTTCGACTCATACCTGAGAGGTCGTCAGCAGCGCATTAAGTCTGAAGAGACCGAAACTCAATGGTGTGATCTTTCCTCAGGAGTGCCTCAAGGTGGTATTCTCTCTCCTCTTCTTTTTTCAGTCTTTATAAACTCCATCTCCGACGTCCTCTATTCTTCGTATCATCTGTACGCAGATGATCTACAAATTTATCGCCACTTTTCACCCTGCGATGTAGTTTCATCCGTGGAGGCACTGAATGCTGACCTCGAGAATGTGAAAGACTGGGCCTCATCATACGGGCTGTTAATAAACCCGAATAAATCACAAGCCATGATTTTAGGAACCAGGCACACTCTTTCCTTGTTACAAAAACCCATTGTTCCCGTATCATATAATGGCATCACAATAGAGTACACAGATAAGGCGAAAAACCTTGGGGTTATTTTCGACAACCAGCTGTCTTGTTCTCCACATGTCAGCGAGGTCAGCAGACGGGTCTTTGCGTCTTTTCACTCCCTCAGGCGTCTGCAGTACTTCTTGCCGCGGCAGACCAAAATCACCCTTGCTCAGTCCCTTCTCCTGCCGCTAATCGACTACGCCGATGTCTGTTGGGCGAGCGCGAACGAAGATCTTCTGAACAAACTCGAACGACTTCAGAATCTCGGGATTCGGTTTATCTTCGGGCTGCGCAAATTCGACCACGTCTCTCAATTTCGCAAAGAGTTGGGGTGGCTTCCGATTCGTCGTCGCCGAGACTCCCATATTCTTTTTTGTCTTTTCAATATATTGAAAAATCCGCGCTACCCCAGCTACCTTCGAGACCGCTTTGAGTATCTCTTTTCAGGAGATCGGCAACGGAGATCTCACACGGTCTCACTCTTAGCCACTCCAAGGCATACCACTTCCGCATATGAGCACTTCTTCAGGTTGCAGGCGGTCCGACTGTGGAACGCACTTTTTTGTGCGATAAGAGACAGCCCGACTCTTTTCGCTTTCAAAAACCGGGTAAAAGAGCACTTCCTCTCTCTTTTGTGATAGTTGTAGTATGTATATTATTATTATATGTAAACTTTATGTACAGGTTTATGTATGTATTGATACGTATTTAGTAGTTTGTTAGATACGAGTATGTATTTTATTTACCGTATTTTATAGATATGTAATTTACTTATATGTATTTTATTATTGTTTAGATATTGTGCACTGCCTACCCTTTATTGATAAAATTTCCTGTCATGCCTTGGTTTGCTGGAAGAAATCTCTTTTTAGAGATAAGCTCGCCTTTGTACATATGTTTTCTCTTAATGTATCTTTTTTAAATAACTGTGTACAATAAAGAATTATGAATGAATGAATGAATTGAATGTATAAGACTACTTCAAAGGCAGGTAAAACACACCAACAGCCTTTACAAAATCACTCTAATTCTAATGGAGATACTTATAAACAGTCATGGATAACACTTATGAGGAATCATCACTTAAACCATCATAAACAACACTAACTGTAGTTACTATTGCCCCATCAGCATATTGTCATGCTTCGCTAGCACGTCAAAGACAAACGACTTAAATAAGTCGTTTGTCTTTGACGTGCTCTATAACTACGACAAACCAAATATTGTAACTGAGCAGCAAGGCTTTGTTAAGGGAAAATCGACTGTCTCCAACCTACTTGGATACACAAACTACCTGAACAAGGCATTCAACGACTGCTGCCAAGTTGATTCAATCTACACTGATTTCCGTAAAGCCTTTGATAAAATGAACCATGGTATTCTCTGTTGCAAACTATCATTACATGGGGTACATGGTAACTTCTTTCATTTGGTGGAATCATACATCAAAAAACGTAGTCAGATAGTAACGCTGAAGCGTCACCTGTCGTTTGCAGCGGATATTCCCTCGGGAATTCCTCAACGATCACTACTAGGACCTTTTTCTTCATTATTTTCATTAATGACTTGGTGCAAAAACTCAAAAGCCCTTATTTATTATATGCTGACGACTTCAAGGTCTTTACCCGTATCAGTACACAACTTAACTGCAAAACCCTTCAGGAAGACTTGAACACACTGGCTCTCTGGTGCGCAGACAAACGCATATTTCTGGCTGCTGAACAGTGCTTTGTCATCTTGATGGCCCGTAATCACAATTGTATTCTGTCCGATCACACCATAGGGGACGTTAGGCTGCAAAGAAAACGGGAAGCTCGTGACTTTGGCGTTATTTTCCATGACAAGCTGAGCTTCACTCAACATCTCAGTATCGGTCAAAAAAAATAACCAACTTCTGGAATTCCTTGCACGTGTAACTAAGTCCTTTAAGAAACCAGCTAGTCTGATTCTGCTCTATAGTGCTCTTGTCGGTTCCAGATTGGAATATGCGTCTGTGATATGGACACCATTTTACAAAACCCACATCGATCATGTTGAGTCGGTCCAGAAGCGCTTCCTATGCATGCTCCTGCGCGCATCTCGGTCTGAGCCTTACAAAACTTTGACTTTGAATTTGGATGAACTTACACTTTATAGAATTACCGGCATCTTTCATAACACAATAGCGTCATTCCTAGCAGGCCGCAAGCAGAGCTCGTGACGCTGTGGAGGTAAGTAATGACTCCGAACTCCTGTCATATTGTGATGTACCACAGTGGTTAATCATGGGAAACAATCTCTTTCTGATATTTAACATACAACATACTAATATAACAACCGCATCATCCGACGCCTAGTTTGTTATGTTTGCGGATGACTGTTGTGCCATCGTCCAAGCTGATAACTATCATGAGCCCAACTAAAAAGTCAAAAATGTTACGTACAAACTGGCACACTGGTTCTCGGTCTATGGAATGATCCTTAACGTGGAAAAGACAAACATAATGCACTTCCAAATGCGAAAAATGAGAGATCATGAGCTTAATGTGACTTGCAACACCAGCGTCATGTCGGAGGTGGATCAGGTGAAATACTTCGGCTTTATCATTGTCTCTGGCATGACGTGGACGGAAAACATCGACACCACATGTAGAAGACTGCATGCTTTGCGCTGTCTAGACTCATTCTCAAACTATCAGCCGAGAGTGTGAAGAAAGCGTATTTCGGGTACTTTCACTCGCTACTAATATACGGTCCAGACCTCTAGGGCGCAGCCGAAGCCGCAACAGAGCTTTTAGGATGCAAAAACGCGCCAAACGAATAATTGCAGGGGTGCCCTAGGACCACTCAGCCAAGGAGTTATTTAAGATGCTTAACATCCTAACTCTACCGAGGGTATACATCCTGGAGATATGTAAGCACGTAATACTTAACCTCGAGATCTTTCCCACAAATGCTCAACGCCTAAACAGAGCGAGCCAAAGACGTAGTCACCTACTGTTTGTACCACCAAAACGATTGGCCAAGTCAAGCCAATGTCTGTCTTGTTCATCCGGACTACGGCCCGTTAAGGTTTTGAATTTTATTGCCACGGCTTAAGGTTCAAAATCTCGATGCCTCATTTCCACCTACGCGTTGGAAGCTTAAGGCACCAAATTATATAACTCTTTACCGGACGAAATTAAGTAAGCACAAAACAAAACAACCTTCGTCCGAGATAAGAAAACTGCTAAAACAGAATGCGTTCTATGCGGTAGATGATTTCTATAAAATCTCAAGGACAAATAACTAATGATGAATTGAAATTGAAATTACTTTCAATAAATATCGATTACAAAAAAATCAAAATTGACAATCGAAATCCAATTTAATGCGTGTTTATGTAATGTTATTTATTTTACTTTTTAATGCATAATTATAATTTATGACGTGTTATTTATATTCATTATTGAATGATTGAATTGAACAGACTTGACGATGTTGACGATTTTTTGAATGCGGAAAGCGGCTTCTCTTCTTCGGAGGAACCCTTTCCGTCAATCTTCGGTGGTGTAAAGGATTTTAACATCGTGCTTATCAATGCTCAAAGTATACATACCCACTATCTGGACCTGCTCGGGGCGTGGACGGCATTCTTGTCTCTGAGTCGTTCTCAAAGCCTAAGATGTAATCTTCTTCATACTCCTATCCAGGATACAGGCTTTATAGGAATAGCAGAGTCGGAAAGGCCGATGGCGGCATCGCTATCTATCTACGTGCGGAAATTCAGTGCACGGTGATCAGCGCCTCCGCTATCCAGTACTCGGAGTCTGCTGAAAACCTATTTGAACAGCAGGCCTCTGAGAACTCACGCAGTTTCCATGCTCACGACCCCACAACATAACATCGCTTCGGTTATACTCCGGGCCATTCGGTTGTGGAATGCATTCCCCTGTACCGTAAGGGACAGTTCTACTCTCAATATATTTAAAAGTTGTGTGAAGAAGCATTTCCTATCACTTTAGAATTATTTAATATTTATATATATTTAGGATGTATATTTTGTGTATGTCGTGTAGGCACTCGTATAGTTAGTTTATTGACTTGTAATATTTATATATGTAAGTACCACGAAAATAATAAATAAGTTTTGTTGTAGACACAAGTCTACCTCTACTCAGCAATCAACCTTACTCACCTTGACTTGGTTTGCTAGAAGTAATATCTTTCTAGAGATAAGCTCGCCCTTGTACACTATTTTAATGTATATCTTGTTATGATGAAATTATTGTTGAAATTATGAATATATGAATTATGAAACACTCCGATTGAAGGAAAGGATGTCTTAATACTACATAAGAATTTACGTTTCTTTTGTTTTTACATATCAACCTAACAAGAAGACTTCGCTGCGCTCGCCCCCTCTGGTCATCATCTAAGCTACCGCAGTGTTTGCCCTGGTATTTCGTTTACAATTCACGTTTAAACCAGTTCACAATTTAACGGTTTTATTATAAACTAACGCGTATTAACGTCAGTAGTACGGTACAGTTTACAATTTATCTATAGTTTGTAAACTAACGAGAAAAGAAACGTTACATTATAAACTAACGGTTTTAACAATCTTATATATATTCTGGTTTTGAAAAGTGTCTCCTTTATGCGAAAATCATCGTCCATTTGACAATACCCATCATCTTAAGACTTCTATTATGACCTAAAAATAATAATAAATAACTACTTACGGATAGATAGAGAGAATACCAACATTTTTTTAGTGATGCTTTCTATAGAAGTAGTAGTCATGGTTTAGCCGGACCGACATAGACAAGAATCGGCTCAGATCAAACGAGTTTCCGGTCGATCGGGAAGCATATGTGCAGCAGTCGATACGAAAATGCTGAAGAGGAAGAAGATTGTATATGAACTCACACATACAGCTATATACCTACGCCTACTGTTGCTCACCCTGCTTAGGGGGCAGCCAGTCCGAAACCCGAATCCATGACGTTGGTCGTAGGGCTTAGCAGGTACACCTGCACCCCACATTCATGCTTTGAATTATTTTTTGTTCTGTTTAGAAATTGGCATTTTACGTGTTCTCAATTAATTGTTTTTACTTTTTATTTTTTGTATGCTGTGAAACAGCAAATAATGAAATGAAACTTAAATTATAGGCACGGGCAATTATGGAATTAGTTTTCTGGTACGTCTTGCCTTGTTGGTCTTTACACGAATTACCTCTACCTAAATCAGGCTTGATCTAACTTGCATTAGAATTGGTTCTGATTATATCAAACGGGTTCCAAAAAATGCTAAGATAAAGCGTGATCGATCCAGGAAGATATCGGAGGATGAGCTGGGTCTTTGGGACGAGAACTGGTGGATGACCGAACAGAAACGCAAAGAGTGGAAAACAAGGAGAGAGGCCTTTAGAGGTGGAATACCATGGACATAAAATAATAAATAAAATGATACATCGAAATTAAATTTTCTGCTACTGTCACAACGCACCGCTAGGTCCTAACACTTCTCTCAAATTGACCTAATCCGAAACTGACTATTCAGCAAATGACTTCCGCCTAAAAAAGGTAAATTGCCAGGGAAACATTGAAACATTGAAACATATTTATTGGTAAGTGTCAATTACATGTCAGATTATAAATAAAAAATTGATTAATATACATCTGTATAAAAAATGTCAGACACATAAAAATGCATTTCATAAATTAAGATACCATTATTTAAAATTAAAATTGCCATAAAGTATTACATTAAATTTGAATTGTATTAAATTAAATTAGTTATTCATTGTATTAAATTGGAATCACATTTTATATTGGTCGCTTCGAACTCAGCGAATGAGTAGAAGGTTTGCTCGACAAGCCAGTGTTTCAGTCGCTTTTTGAAGCATGCGGAATTAGGCGCAGATTTAATATGTTCTGGTATGCGGTTGTATACTGTCGGACCCATGACGTGAGTCAACTTCGATGACTTGGCCAGGGTGTGTGAAACCGTCCTGAGCCTGTGACCGTTGCGGGTCGCGTGTCCGTGGATGTCGTGATGCCTGCGGAAAGAGTGGATGTTCTCGTGCATATACATGGCCACCTGGAGTATGACGATGGACGGGAGCGTCAAGATGTGCAGCGCTTTAAAGTGAGGTTTTACCGACACGTCCCGGCGGACCTGGACTATCGCTCTCACGGCTCGCTTTTGCATCCTGAATGCTCTCTCCCAGTCCGCCGCGCGCCCCCACAGCTCGGCTCCGTACTGCAGCAGCGAGTGTACCGTGGCGAAGTAGCACGCGCGCGCCACACTGCGCGGCACCGTGCGCACCAGCCGCCGCAGCGCAAAGCATGCGCCGCTGAGTCGCGCGCACAGTCGCGCCACGTGAGCGCGCCATGTGAGTCCACGGTCCAGCTCGAAGCCCAGGAACGTTGTCGCTTCCACCTGATCGACCTGCATTCCGTCCACTTGGACGTTCAGTGGGACGAGACGGCGACCTGATAGGTCGAAGTGGAGGAAGTGAGTTTTCTTTATGTTGAGAACGAGACCGTTGTTACGGAACCAGTGAGACAGTTCAGTGATAGTATGGTTTAGGCTTTGTTTAAGGCCTCCAATTGTCCTGTCAGTGATGATTCCTGCCACGTCATCTGCGTACATGACTAATTCGCTGGAGGTCATCGCTTGTGGCAGGTCATTCAGAAGTAATGAAAATAGTATGTTGGATACCGAAGAGCCTTGAGCAACCCCCATATGTGTCATCACCGGTTCTGATCTCGTTCTCCCGCCATCACCAACGACGATCTGCGAGCGTTTTCGCAGGAAGTCTGTTAGTAGACATAAAGGCCCCCCGACTATACCGTAGTGACGGAGCTTAGCGGCGAGCACGCCGTGATCGGCAACATCAAATGCTTTCGAGAGGTCACAGCAGAGAACTGCGACCTGGAACTTCCTCTCTCTTGCCTCGAGCACTCGGCGCACCACCTCCCGCGCCAGTGCAGTCGTCAAGCGGCCCGCGCGGTACGCATACTGTCGCTCCGACAGCGCATCAGTCGACGCGAGGAATTCAAGAAGTCGGGCGCTGAGACCATTTTCGAGGATCTTCGACACCGTGGGTACTACGGCCACTGGTCTGTATCCATCGATATTCTCCCTCTTTCCTTTCCCCTTGAATATCGGAGCGATTTTGCTCCTCTTTAGCGCTGTTGGGTACACGGCTCGTCTAATGCACTCGTTGAATAATTCAGTGAGAACTGGTGCCAACGGTTTAACAGCTAGGTGGACGAGTTCCATCGAGGTCTCGTAGATATCCTTGGTAGGCTTATGCGGAATCCGAAAGGATATGATGCGATGTACCTCGTCCGCTGTAAACAGGCGCAGTCTCAGGGAGCGGTCGGCAGGTGGGCGGGCAGCGTGCAGGGCATGACAGGCGCGCGGCACGTCGGCAGCCGGGGCTCCGCACGCGGCGGCGGCACCGGCGAACCGAGCGTTCATCGCGTCCACCAAGGCTTGCTTGCTGCTAAATTTAATGCCGTTTGAGTCTACGGCCACATCCGTGAAGTCTACACAAGTACGGTTGCTTTTCCCTCGTTCTTTGTTAATCACGTTCCACATGGCTTTACTCACGTTCGTGCTGGACGTGATTGCGCTCGTGTAAAATTGTGCTCTTTTATTTTTGACCAGGTTGTCGTATTGGTTTTTTAATTTGTCAATGAGTTCCGTAACAATGGTATCATCAGGATGAGCAGACGAGAGCTCCAGAACGTCGAAGAGCAAGGATTGAATGTTTCGAAGCTCATGTGTAACCCATGATTGGCGTGTTGGGTGTGGTTTTCGTGTGAGTGGAAAGCAAATGTCGTACTTGTTGCTAATTACAGAAATCACAGACGCGGCCAAATCCTCGATCGACTCACCTTTTTGGCACCAAATGTGCTGCCAGTCCACACTCGCAATAGACGCGACGAAATTGCGGCAGTTAGCCTGCGTGCGCTGGCGCACGGTGCGGACGGGTGGCGCAAGCGCGCGGGGGCGGCGCGTGACATGCTGGCAGGCGCCGCGCACACCGCGCCCTCGGCAAGGTTGCTGTACAGGTGGTCGAGGCTGGTGGCGGTAGTGGCCGTCACTCGCGTGGCGAAGTCTACCTCGTTCCTCATGCCGTGGGCCGACAGTATATCGTGGAGCCGATCCTTCTCGGACGAATCCTCAATCCAGTCTATGTTTACGTCCCCGACAATAATGCAATCTAATTCGATGTCACATAGCTTGTCGAGCAAATCATCTAAGCACCTTAGGAAGTCATTAGTTTTACTACCATTAGAGTAGATACATACAATCATTAAATTATAGTCTGTTACATTTATAGCCGAGACTTCAAAGTATTCTTCCACTGATAGTGTGGTGAAATCAATACATATTTTCAACTACTTTTAAAGTGGACTTGACGTAAATACAAGACCCGCCGTGTGATAACTTAGACCTACTATATTTAGATATGAGCGCGTATCCATCTATATTAACATTTTCTAAATTTTCATTCGTCAGCCAATGCTCCGTTATAGCAAGAATGTCACATGCAAGGTCACTTTTAAGAAGAACTTCTAAACGCTGTGTTTTCTTGTCTAATGACTGTATGTTTTGGTGTGAGATTGTAAGTACGCTAGGATCACTTGTTGCTATGCGCGATGATGAGTCACGCGCAGCCGGATCGCTCGCGCACAAAGCCGCTTGCGCTGGTAGTGTCTGTTCACGAGGTCGGGCCACGGGAGTGGAGTTCGCCGTTGTCATCGTTGCCCCGCGGAGTTTCGCGGGGGCGTGGACGAAATCGCATCCAGTCGGAGAACCGGACTCGTGGTGGCCATACAGCGGGCGAGCTGAACGCCGGGTACAGGCTCTCTGGGATTCCTATGATGAAGGATGCGTGCCTTTTTGAAGGGTGGTTACAATAGAACGAAAGAAATAAAGTTGGTGTTTCACTTTTGGACTCTATCGTGCGGGGTTAAATACTAAATGAGCATAGCGTGGCTTTGTTACACTGAACTTCAACTGCAATTCGCAGTCAAAACATTATAAAATATATATATCTTCACATCGAAATAAATATTCGAGCTCGTTGAAACCAAATTGCTTCAAGAGTGTACGAAATACAAGTTAATTAAGTATTCCAAGTCGGAGTTCTATTGGAGTAATGCAATTGGTACAGTTTGGAGCAAATTAACTGAATGATGCAGTATGCAGTACAGAACTCCTTGTAGTACATTCACGTTCGTCCTCCGACGGTCTCAATACAATTTGTTGACAAAACGGGGGTTGAATAAACTAATCCAAGTAGCATTGTACCGCAGATTAGTATTTATTAGTCTTTTGAAATTGAAGGACAAAACACATGTTTAATTACACACATAATTCTAAACTTACCTCTCCAATGCATGCAGTTAATTTTACTTATTTGGCCATCATTAAGATCTTGCCTAGACATGCATGGAAGTGCGCCCAACGTTAAACTATGTAGAGGATGTAATAGAGAGGTGGTATAGAACTCAGATTAATATTTGTAAACTATCAGAGATATTAAATTTTTGAGCATAAAAATCGGCAGTTGTTTGCACAATTCTCACTGGTTAAACGACGTCCGTCCGTCAGTTTTACATATTATATTTTTTGTCATAAAGATAGATTGTCACTGAACATTATTTGTTTGTTTTAATCATCGATATCAATAAAATAATTCGCCTGTGTGTTTGCGACGGGCTGATATCTCTCGTTCACTCGCGCCGTGTACAGGTAAGCCGGTGTGTTTGGGTTAGTTTGTCATTTATTATATTGCTGATAAATACTATATTTATATCCAGCTATGAAAATAAATAAAAAAATATACTGCCATCCGACTCGAAGGACCAAACGTACTGTTAGGTAGCCTGGGTCATTGGTCTTTAAAAAAAGTCACTAACACTAATATTTATTGGTCTCAGAGAGAATTACACAAACTTTATAACTTCCCAATTTTGAAGGAGAGGAATGCTTTATCGCTTTTCGCGGGTGACAGAATCTAACTGACTAAAATACAAAAGAGTAAGAAATGACGAAGTCTAAAAATTATGATCAACAGTAATTAACACGGAAAAATATAGCCATGTGGAGATTATGCTATACTAAGCTTTTACTACATATCAATAAGGGTTGTAACAGTACGCTCGGGGTGAGCTATATCGTGGACTGTATGACGATAAAGAAAATTGTTTATGAAGGCAATTCTGTATATGTGGCAGTTATTCTTCTAGACCCAACAACGAGAGATGACAGCTTCACTTCTGGGTTAGGCTACTCAAGCTTGGAGACCTATATCAGCTCTGCTTTGCCTCTGCAAACCTATTCACGGTCGCAACCTGCTGGATCTGGGCTCGGCGGCGTGAAGTCTCACTGCTTCTTGCTGGTTCGGTTAGGCTTATCTTGGTTAGTTTTTCGCTAATCACTTGTTCACGATAATAACGAAAGATGTGAGAATTATCATATACTGTGCGACACGAGAGCTGGTTGTGCTTAACTAATACAATTATTACAATATTAATGAACCTAATTTGTAATGTTGGTAGTAATTTTATTTTGTGAAATGTTTGTTTTGTCCACAAATATCGAGAGATAGGCCCTTGGCGCTAAGCTTGTAATGGAACCAGTGTCGCCAAAAACTAAGAACACGCATACATTTACACCACTCGTACATCAATCCCTCCGCTTTTATTGGTCAGTGCAATGTCATGCACCTATCGTCCGAACACACCCACACTACCGTAGGTATACTAGCTAGCCGAGCTAGTGTTGGGACAATGCAAGGTCAGCGTGTTTCATCGATCGATTATAATTTATAGTTGTATAAATAAAATAAAACATTGTTTGTAAATACGACATATTTATTTTACAAGAAATACCTATTACCATGTATACAGGGTGTAACAGATACGGCGTGACAAGCCGAAAAGAGGTGTTTGCGACATAATTTTGAACAACTTTCTCTATGAATCTGATTTGATCAGAGCATCTTTATTTTTTACTTCCCCGTACAAGTCAGCTGACCGCTCGACCCAAAATGTACTGAAAAGTGTAAAACAATGCTGATCAAATCAGTTTAATCGAGAAAGATGTTCAGAATGATGTCCTTAAAACCATCCCGTAAAATCCTGTACAGTTAAATACCAGCTATTGACCAGAAAAAATGTAAATATTTATTAAGAACTTGCCGTTTTGACAATTTAGGCGTAGCATTTTTTGCCAAGTAATGCCGTCTTATATTGGTATATCTTTCCATTACAGCTTTTATCACTAATATTAGATGATTATCCATTAGGTTTTGTTCGAATTGGTGAAAATCTATTTCTTTGAAAAGATTCATGCCAATGAATCGGGGTAGTGCTTTAGACATTTATGATTGTTTTAGATTTTTAACCCTAACCTTTATTTTGTCTGCAGTTCTTTAGTTTGTTCAGTAGTACGAACTTCACAGACAAACTAGGGGCGGCACCCAGGCGGGCGTTGGCGTTCAAAATTTGAATGTCATAATATGACAAATTTTGGTACATTATGGTCATAATTTATCAATATTCAGAAAATAAATGAGTTTTTCTAAGAAAGTTATTATTATGCTGGTCGTAACGTGCGGTTTTTGGACACAGTAAAGAGTATTTATGATACGTGTGTATAGGTAGATAAACAAACTTAAAATCTAAACTCATTGGAATAACTAACAAATAGCTTGAATGTAAGAGTCCGAGCATAATTTCGGAATGATCAAAAACATAATTCTCACTATCACTACCCCCATCACTATACGTCGTCTCTGTGTGCGTGAAACAGTTCGCCTCCATATCACGATGCATCTTTGCTTTCGTATTTAGATAAGTGTGAAATATTCATTGCGTGTTAGCTTGGCAATACGTAGTGAAATTAAGATACAAAACAAGCTATGGATAATAAATATTGCGAGAACAACATGACATTGTCACTATAATGATCAATTCGTGAAGAATTTTCAGCGGTCGCCCGGTGACTACCGATAATTTTTAATATGAAGACTATCGGGGCTAGATTTGTTCGCGCATGCAACGCCCCTCAACCTATCTCTCGATATCTGTGGTTTTGTCCGAAGTTTCAAATTTTAGAACATACGGACATTCTCTTTTGTTTAATATATAAACAATGTAGTCTGCACATCTCGCCGCGGCGCGGCAATCAGTCGTTTGTATTACGCCTCCCGGGCAACACCGCAACTATTTGTAATATTTGTTTTTGCCATATGTGTTGCACAATAAAGTGTGTCTATATATATTTCGGACCTTTTAATTCGCCGACATCGTGTGACACTATACTCAACCGAATAACCTGCCACAATGGACTGTTTCATAACTTTCAAACGTCCCAAATCATAATCACGTTTTAATCTAAGGAAATCCGCACTTGCGCATTGACCACCTTTCTTCTCTTGAGCCATTACTAACGTTTCATCAAAACTAACGCAATACGAAAGAAACGAAAAGATTTTGTTTTGTTTTCATTGCGCTTGACAAGTTGACGTCTATGGTAGATGAACGATACGCACTCTATCGTTCATCTACCCTTTGGTAGATGAACGATAGAGTGCGTATCGTTCATCGTCGTAAATTATCTTGACGTCTATACGTCAAGATAATTTAATGCAACTAGTAATAGTAATCGATAATTCTAACAAGAGAAACGATTAATGGATCTATAGTGCAAGATCACAAGTGTATGGGCGGTCAACCGCAACAACAACTTTTTTAAAACTTAACCTCAAGTTTTAAATGAAATGACACATGAATTTGTTACGACAACGAAAACAGATATGAGAAATATAAATATTTAGATCCAAGAGGTACTGTTTCATGAATCCGGTTCGAAGGACCAAATGTACGATCGGGGTGAGCTATGTAGTGGACTGTATGACGATAAAGAAAAGTGTTTTTGAAGGTAAGTTTATATGTGTGGCAGTTTGACTTCTAGGCCCAACGAAGAGAGATGAGAGCTTCACTTACCTCCGTTCCTGGGTCAAGCTACTCACGCTTGGAGGCCTATATCAGCTCTACTTTGCCTCTGCAAGCCTCTTCACGATCGAAACCTGGATCTGGGCTCGGCGGCGTGAAGTGCCACAGCTTCATGCTGTTTCGGTTAGGTTTAACTTGGTTTTTGTAGTTTGAACACTTGTACACGATAATAGCGACAAACACGATAATATCATCTACTGCGCGACACGAGATACAAAAGGGTTGTTTGTGCGTCAGCAGACAAAGGTGTTCTAATTTGAATTGACGCAGACTAACGCCAATTCCAACCACAGATCAACGAAAGATTTGGATTCAAATTGGAATCCAAAACGTCAAACATTATGACATTTGCGACAGATGGAACAGCCCGATACATTCCATATTACTGCTAGGATTTCGTAGGCAGCTTACCTGAATTGCTCCTAGACAACGTCGTGAATAAGGAATAATTTTAGGTTTCTGAAACGTATAATTTCAGAATATAATATCGCCACTAGCTATTTCATGTGGCTAGAATATATATTTACATTTACATACATGGGATGTAAATTTTGAGCAAGCCTTTCCGATTCGGCGGATGCGTTCAATTCGCCAGTGAAATGGATGTGAAATTGGAAAAAGGCCCGCAGGCTGACAATACAGACAGTTTTTACTAAGTTTTTCACTATCTAACCTGTTATTTAGGGGCGCACATTCTGTAGCAAAATGGGATTAGCAACGTAACATATTGCTTCCAACTGGTTTCAATTGAATTAACAAATACTTATAATTTAATAAGTAAATGTGGCCTATTAATATCCCCACCAAGGGGATTTACCCCTATAGCGGGTTGACGGATTTAATTAAATACCAATTCAAATCCATTTCAAGGAGCAAAAATAAATAAAATTGAATACCAACGGTAGAAATAAGGTATGTAGCTATTAATTTTGCCGCTCTGGACTCGTGGTCCCCCTTCGATGTTCCCCTGGGGGACCACGAAGAATTCGCATTCGCTTGTTGTCCCCCCCGATTGACTCCTGACCTTGGAAGGCATTATGGTATGTTATCTCCAGACTATTTAGTCCAGACTTGGGCGTACCCCTAAAAAGTTGCAAGTTGCAGACGTACAGTACAACCCAAGTTAACAAACGAATTATATCTATGTATACCGAATTATTTTCTATTTGCGTGACCGCAATGTAAAGTAAAAAAAATAGAAAAAACAAGAGATTTTGATGTCAAAATCCCAGATGTGGTGGCAGAGGTACAACTTCATGTAATAATTATGATTTTGACAGGTTTCAAACTAATATCTCGGAAACTACTGATCCTAGACCCCTAGTAAGTACGTGTGTATTTCGACGA
The DNA here is from genome assembly GCA_949825045.1 of Argyresthia goedartella. NCBI lineage: Eukaryota > Metazoa > Arthropoda > Insecta > Lepidoptera > Argyresthiidae > Argyresthia > Argyresthia goedartella. Next base: position 22,267,476 of record OX463812.1, on the reverse strand, counting down.
AATCTTCATTTTAGATTACAGCTATTAAACTAAAAACTGTATTATCTCGGAAACTACTGATCCTAGACCACTGGTGTGTACGGAGATATGACAGCTCTCGACGAGATCTTCATTTCAGATGACAGCTATCAAACTAAAAACTGTCATATCTCGGAAACTACTGATCCTATACCACTGGTGTGTATCGAGATATGACAGTTCTCGACGAGATATTCATTTCAGATGACAGCTGTCAAACCAAAACCTGTCATATCTCGGAAACTACTGATCCTAGACCACTGGTATGTACGGAGATATGACAGCTCTTGATGAGATCTTTATTTCAGATAACAGCTGTCAAACTTATAACTGTCATATCTCGGGAACTACTGATCCTAGACCACTGGTGTGTATCGAGATATGACAGCTCTCCACGACATTTATAGCTGACAGCAGTGAACCCTTCTCAAATACAACCAACTCAACCAAGCCGATCATCACAAAATTAGATTTCGAGTCTGTAAAAGATACATGACTCGAATATTAATAATTTCAAGGACATAACACCACAATAAGTAATTTTATTATTTTTTTAAACGGCTCGCCAAACTAATTTTTATTTTTGGAATTGATTTTGGAGCGAACAGGAAACTATATGTATTTAATTATAGATATGATCAAAAATTTTGCCAATTGTGATGACATAATAAAATGTGATAATTATCCTAATATGGTTAGAGATGCAAAGAATAGTGGTTTGCCCGAATACTCAATAAGATAAAAGAGGCAAAAGTGCACCATTGCATTCATAGATTTTACGGACTATCACAAACCTGTACCAAAAAATCCTAGGCTCCCCATGCCTGTAGATGGACGTATGGTGATTATGTTTAATATTCTCTATCGATAAACGTTCTGATCGGAATTCATTTGGATCCACCTCCAACCTCCAATCCACCTGCACGCCATTTGGGAAAGTGTATTTTCATAGACGGTACGATTGACATCTGCCACCACATTTGGGTAAAAACAAAGAGCCTCGTTAACAATTCCAGGGCGTAATTTTAAATTAGGCATAACGATTTTGAACCTTATGCCATAGCAATGAAATTCAAAACCTACGACGAGATGATGACCTCTTCGGCGCTTCCTATCATGCGAGAGGTCCCGGGTTCGATCCCAGCAGGAGATACAGAAAAAAAGCCCCCATATACTGAGTCAGGGCCATTTCATTCAGTCACAATACCACATAGTTATCCTTACCGTAGCTTAATGTTTTGCTTGTATAATTTTATTATTTATTGTTTGTTTTATTTAACTGCTGTGTTTTGTTTTCTTTTTGCAAATTTTTCTTCTTAAAGTTTGAGTTATAATTATGTATTTGTGTGTGTACCATGTTGCAATGAATAAATTAATTTATCTATCTATCTATCTATCTATCTATACTTATATATGTGTGACGTCGCTGAGTCTGGTTCCCACGATACAGGGTATCCCAGTGTGGTGCCAGACGCAATGTTTGTGCCTATATGTAAATGTATATATATATTATGTTTATGTATATATATATTATATATATAAGTTTATCTAGATAAGCCTCAAAGTTTTAAGAATATCTTTTTATTAGCTTGAACATTATCTTGAGATTTTTCGATGACAAGTTATGATAAATTTATCCTCAGGCAAATTTTTTCACTCATCTTCAATGGCAAATAATAACTTTTGCAATACAGGTTTTTTATTTGTGATTCACATATTTATCTACTGTTTGTTGTACTGTACTGTTGTTTATTTGTGATTCTCTGTTAAAATGGTAGAAGTCTTTAGTTAAGACAAGCTTTATTAGTTCGGGATCTTGAATGATAAGAACTGGTTCCATCCCATACGATGCTTCAATCATAGGTTCCCTAGGATATTTTTTATGATACTTATTATCAGTTGTGTCACCTCGTGGAGACTATTTCGCAGCAGAAAGTAACATCCATAAACCCCTTATATCGGGGGAGGTTCGGGGGGGGGGCCAACATTTATTGTTTTTAACCCTTTTTAGGTTGCCGTACCCGAAAGGTGCCAAACATGACCCTATTACTGAGCTTCCGCTGTCTGTCCGTCCGTCTGTCCGTCTGTCAAAGTGCTGAAGTTTTCACAGAGGGTGAATTTATATTGCCGCTATAACAACAAATAATGAAACAGACCTGTTTTGACGAATTCATAAAAGTACCCAATACAAGAAGTTATTGGTATGGCTATTTTCTTAACCATTTTGTTTTATTTGTTTATCGGTGAAAACTGGACTCTCCCGATGTTATCGGAAAAGATCTTTCATTGCAGGTATTGAGTTTTATGCTTAGTTATTTGTCATTATACGATTTATTCATTCGTTCATTCGAATTATAATAAAGAATCTTGAGTTTGTGATCATATTTGATTTTATTTCTGTAAATGAGTTACTCAAAATCTATCCACTTCCGGTTTCAATGAGTAAAGAGTTTCGTTAACCTGAGTACATAGTTCAACACACAAAATACTTTTTCAATGTTTCGATGTAAGGCCTTGAATGTAGTCCTACCTAGATTTTTTTTTATTAATTGAAATTAAAAAGGTATACTCGTACAAGACTATCGTTGTACGTTTTTCCGTGTACAATGTGTATGGAACACTTCGTGTGCGGGTCCGACATCCTACTCGCACTTGACCGGTTTTATTTTAGTTTTACCTGCCCCGGATTCTGTCTGACCGTCTTTAATAAAATCTTGCAAGTTAAACTTAACCTATCTCCGCATTTCCAATTTTCAATCCAATCTGACGACAATGCAATATATTCATGACTGATCTGATGATGGGCAGGAAGGTGGCTATGGGAACTCTGTAACAAAACCACGCAACCCAATCAAGTTTGGTTGATTTGGTTATTCTTGTAGTACTTTGGTCTTAGATGATCTCCTAGGTGGTCTGATGATAGAGCAGGAATGTGCCAATGGCAACTCTGATATGATTAAACGCAAACCCATCAAGTTTGGGCTCGTTTGATTCATCTTGCAAAACATTAATTATATAAATCATTTTTTTTAAATATTGTTGCGTATGATGGGAAACGATATTAAACGCACTAAAAGTTTCCGGAATGAATAAGAAAATAATACTATTAAAGGTCAAAAATTAATTTATTGTTTCTCAAAATATTCTCCCATTACGTAAAAGCACAATTTCATACGATTAAAACAATTTTGAAAACAATTGTGCGTTTTGCGTGCCTCCGTGGTGACCTCATAAACGTGTTTTTCATACTCTTCGACAGCCTCTTCTGGTGATGAAAATCGTTGACCGCGTAATTGGTTATTAATTTTTGGAAACAGAAAAAAGTCACAAAGGGACCGTATGCAGGATGGCTCATAAGTTTTACGCTTTTCACCTTCAAACGTTCGTTTGTCTGTCTGGCCGTGTGGGAAATAGCATTGTCGTGGTGCAAGATGGTGCGGCGTTATTTTCACGGCAAACAAATGGTCGTGTACCATCCGCATAAATAATCTGAGAAATCAGAGCGTGTGAGACTTTTGTACGACTTTGACATTCGCCGGATTAAAAAGGTTCCCATCGGTGCGGAAACGGATGCGGACACTTTCTGATGTAGTAAGACATAGTTGACTGGAAAGTACAACGCTAACAGTGTAGGCGCGAGAACGCAGCTTTGTTTCATACCACAGGTAACGGGAAAAAGTCTGATTGTTCGTCGTTGACAGCGATTCAGCACTCCATGTCGTCATCAAATCTGAGGAGTCTCACAAAATTCTCTGTGCAACCGATCTTATTAAGCACCATCCAGAGGGCCTCACGAGGCGTGCTGCCGAATGACTTCTCGAGGTCAATAAACATAGGTACATGTGACGGCCCTTCTCTCTGCTCTTCTCTTGCAGTTGACGCACTGAGAAGACAGCTTCACTTATGCCACGGTCAGGTCGGAAGCCAAACTGGGTTTCTGGCAACAACTTTTCTGATATTTTCATCAGGCGGTTTAGTAAAACTCTAAGACTTTTCCAGGAACTGATATAAGTGAAATACCACGGTGGGAACCGCAATCTAAACGGTCGCCGTTGCTCTTATATAGGGCCCTAATGCAAGATATTTTAAAGGTTGATGGGACTTGTCCGTCTTTCCACAAAAGATCGAATAGGTCCCGAATAACCGAACGCAGCTTCTCTCCGCCATATTTAACCAGTTCTATTTTAACCCTAATTGATATCCCACACGATAGGTTTCAGAAAAAAATGACTTCATAACTCTCCCCCAAGAGGAAAATCGAGAAAAGCTTTCGACAAAAAAAACTTTTAATTCAAGGAACACGTGTGCCAAGTTTTGTGAGGATCGCTTGAAAACTGTGGCCCCTAGACCGGAAGTGACAATATATAGACAGACTTCTTGTCTTCTTCTTCTTATCTTGTCGAAATGGAGCCCTTCGCTAGTGCGATAGCCCACCGTAGTGTTGGAATGGGTCCCGAGATAGTGCGTACTGGGAACGTAAAGGGCCCGTTGACCCTGAAGCCCGTTTGGGGATATTATAACCGTTTGTTTGGTGCGCGTGCACTATATATCTAGATGTATTATTGCATAGGTCGAGCCTATAGTTAGGATCCATTTATAATACCTTGTAAATAGGTAGGATTATTGGAAATAATAAACAGAACAACTCTTACCTCCATTCTATTCGTTTACTGGATAGGATCACTAGATAGTTCCCATACCATATTGAGTAGCTAAATACGACACATTTCTAGGCAACATTCTACGTGTGTGATCCGGCTGAGCTGATCCAAAAAGGGGCTGATCCCCGTCACATGCAGTCTGATCGATAGGCGTTGAGTTGTCGTACATTTACTATGGTACTTGTTTCAGATAACATTATTAAGTACATACATTACCAAATGTACCGAATTAGCATTCATCTTGAATACCTAACAAAGTGTTTGGTAGTTCGGTACATTTTTGTGAGGGCTTCTGGGCTAGGACCTCAATCAAGCATTAAAGTTTATTGTTCGATATTTACATTAAATATAAATAAATTGTATGTTAACTATCAGCGCATCTTCACTGGTAGAATGACACGATTTGTACTTTTTTGTGGTAAAGACTAATTATGGGTACTGAAGTTTTTGTAAAATTTCATCATGTATTCAAAACTTCTAAAATTGAAAATGGGGTTGCTGGGAAGCATGGCGTGATTTTGATTTATTTATTATAATTAAGAAAATGGTCCACGAAAACCACTTAGGTTTGTATAGGGTTGCAATCTTACGCTATATTTTAATTAGTACACACACGATATGAAAATATTTATTAACAATATCGCTGTTTTTGACACAAATTGATGGGGTAGGGATGGGAAAGGGCGATGAAGGATTTTATAAATTGGGTGTGTTTCAATTTGTTTTTGATTAATATTGATAAATATCACAGGTATAATCTATTCACTGTCTATACAACAAATATCACACGTTCATTACCTATCAACCCACACTGGTACTTGTTATTTCACAGAAATGAGAAGCTCTATCTAATTTTGTCCAGTTAATGAATTAACGGACAGGCCTGCTCCTTTCCGATTCTCGCCTATTTGCCGAAATTTATAAATTAGTTTTATTATGTAGTATTTCGAGTTTTCGACATACAATTCAATATATGACTACCGTATTTGCTGTCTGTTTTTGTATACTTGAGCTAAGTAGTGAACAACAGTGGCGGAATGACTATGGCGGACTCTCCGACAATCTGAGCAATTTCATCAAAGCATGATTTTACCTAAATTTTTATTTAAAAGGACAATTTAAGCCATTTTTAGTGGTAAACATAAACAAAACATAAACATTTACAAACAGTTATTTATATTGCTTCTGGTCCCACAATAGGATACCTTATGTCGTGGGAACCAGAAACAGTGACGGCACAAACATATAAACATCCAAGACCTGGGGTTTTTTTTTTCTTTATCCCCAGCCGGGGATCGAGCCCGGGACCTCTCGCATGGTAGGCAGAGCCATAACCACAGCGCCACAGAACTTGATTTGTGCGTGAGTGTTTAAACTTGTGTTTAAAACATATTATGGTAATCTACGTTGCGTGATTTTTTCGGAATGTCGTGTAATGTGTTTGTTTACTACTTAGTTCAAATAGGTTAAAACCGACTTTAAAATATGTGTTTCTATTGACCACTCGCTAGTGTGATTGGCGGATTCCTGCAAAATGCTGAGGAAGGAACAAGCTAGCTAATGAATAAGGTATGTTCTAATTGGGATACAACAAGGACCTCCAAAAATCAGGTCAGGGGGTGTGGCGGGATTCGCCACACTGACAGGTGAGTTTTTCAAAATGGCGGCCGACTGGCGAATGGTGAAAAAGTATCACACCAATTCAGAGTCGGTAGCACGAATATTTGACAGATCGAAAAGTGATTGAGTGCAGATGAAATAAACCTTATGTCATTAAACGTTCTTACATCATTAATAGCTTTTACTCGATGCGAAATTATTATTTTTTCTGCCTCAAAAAAATTTACTTCTTAACCTCACAAAGACCACGGAAATTTGTAGGCATCGCGCATTTGAACCTGATGCCATTTTGATAAAAATCAAAACCTATAACGGGAAATCGTTTTCGACCTCCCACTGTGGCGTTGCGGTCGAGGCTCTGCCATCCAAAGCTCGTCTTAGTCTTAACTTTTTCTAATTCGTTTTTATTGTGAAGCTACTGGAATCGGTGCAGAAGTGCCCAAATCGGAGCTGGCGTGTGGCCGCCCGCCCAGACTGCGTCGCACGCACCAACGACGCCAGAAATGGTAAAGCTATTTCACACTGCCGTTTGGCACACGTGCCGGTGTGCCGGCTTTTATATGACGTGTTAATATAAGTTTAACTTGCTATCATGGAATACAGATGTATCTAATTTTAGTGTTACTTTTGTCCTTTGATGCGGATCCGCTTTTAGTACCCGTTTGGTTGTGTTTAAGTGCTAAGTTTACGGTAAAGACTACAATCGGTGCTGAAAACAAGTAACATTTTTTTTTGAGGATTTTGTACTGCCAATGACAATGGGACCCTATTATTAAGGGTTCCGCTGTCTATCACCAACTGATCTTGTGTTTACTGTCATTAAAATATGTGACATTTTGCTTATTTGACACTTTAGCCTACACAACATGTAAACCAGCCCTTATCGCGATTAATAACGAACAAAAAAGAGGAAGAGGCTATGACACGACAGTTTTAATAAATCTACTGCACATGTGTGGTATTCGTGCGCGTGCGTTCATCTCACAGTTCGCTGTCAGTGTGTTCACGCCCTATTGCCGAAGGAAATTGATCCTCGCTTCCAGGAGATTGGGCGGCAGCGGCAGTGAACGCTTTAATTTATTTGTATGAGCATTTGTGCAAAGGCTGTTAAGAGTATTGAATTTGTGATGGGTGCAAATTTGTGGCTGTATCGTATTGGATTGCGTGACGAGCTGTGTGTTTTGTGTGTATGGCAACACTGAACTGAACCGTAAAAGAAATACAGTTAATTATGTAAAGAGCAATTATGCATACTTATACTATTCGAATCTAAGCCCCGGTTCCCCTCGATTGATACGACACGCAAAGTACGAGATACCGCTGATTTATTTTATTAATGTCCTGTATCTGCTCAGGTCAGCCATTTAGCCACTTACATATGCGCCAACAAGTTTTTAGCTCACCGATCGATAAGTACTTCGAATCGGGGTGCGGATAATAGTGGAATACTATTGCATAATGTAAGCCACTTAGTGCGCATAACCACTCGTCTGTCGCACAACTGCAGAAGAAGAAGATTACCTAAATCCAATGCAGGTTTGGTTTGTGTGTTCATAATTCTTTATTGCACACAAATATTTAAGCAGTTACATTAAAAGAAAACAGATGTAAAAAGGCGGGATTACCTCTGAAAATCTTAATTTTTTCAGCAAACTAAGGCATGATAGGAGAAAGTACCATGAAAGGCAGTGCTAAATAACTAGTTTAAATAAAATGCCTAGGAATAAATAAACATTTTAGTCAGTTAAATTTTATTTATTTTACTTTTGATGGGGTATTATTATTTATTATTATTTCCATATTATACTTATTATACACAGTCAGGTCATAAGTTCTGTCACACAATAAAAACTTTTGAATTTAGAACGCTGGCCACAAAAAAGTTTATTGAATTCGAATTTCGAATTTTTCATGAAAATAAAAATGTGTACTTTTTAGAATTTTTCTCATTTTTGAATATGGAGTGGACACTTAAAGAAGACCGTGTCGCAGTTATTGCGTTGCATCGTTGCGGATACGCGCCAATTCAGATTTTCGACTTACTGAAATATTTGAATATAACCAAAAGATTCGTTTATCGTACCATAAAACGATACAATGAAGACTCTTGTGTAGATGACAGGTCAAGAAGTGGTCGCCCTCGCTCTGTTAGGACTCCAGCAGTGATAAAAGCTGTGAAGGCGCGAATTCAAAGAAATCCCATACGTAAGCAGAAACTGTTGGCCCTTCAGATGGGGTTAAGCAGGACCACGGTGAAAAGGGTGTTAAATGAAGACTTAGGGCATATCGAAGAAAAACAGGACATCGTTTGGACGCTCGTTTAATGGACCTGAGACCGAAGAGATGCCGCGCTTTGTTGAAGCGGTACGCGGGAAAAAAGCATCGGGAAATTCTTTTTTCGGATGAAAAAATTTTCACCGTGGAAGAGAGCTACAACAAACAAAATGATAAGGTGTACGCACACAGCAGTGAAGAAGCGAGCAACCGTATTCCGCGTGTCCAACGAGGTCATTTTCCATCCTCGCTCATGGTTTGGTTGGGAGTCTCTTATTGGGGCTTAACTGAGGTACATTTTTGTGAGAAAGGCGTAAAAACGAATGCATTTGTGTATCAAAATACAGTCCTCAACAACCTTGTGGAACCTGTTTCTCATACCATGTTTAATAACAGGCACTGGATATTTCAACAAGATTCTGCGCCAGCTCATAGAGCGAAAAGCACACAAGACTGGCTGGCGGCGCGTGAAATCGACTTCATCCGGCACGAAGACTGGCCCTCCTCCAGTCCATATTTGAGTCCGTTAGATTACAAGATATGGCAACACTTGGAGGAAAAGGCCTGCTCAAAGCCTCATCCTGATTTGGAGTCACTCAAGGCATCCTTGATTAAGGCAGCCGCCGATATTGACATGGACCTCTTTCGTGCTGCGATAGACGACTGGCCGCGCAGAATAAAGGCCTGTATTCAAAATCGCGGGGGTCATTTTGAATAAACTTTATTACCATAAGAATCTATGTTTTATTAAGTTCATTTTGCTATATAAATGTTTACATAAATAATAAACATGTCTAAATTATTTCATCTTGCACATGTGACAGAACTTATGACCTGACTATGTGTATATTATAAACGAAAACTAGAGCTCCGTGGTCTAACGGGTTTCACGCTTGCTTCTCACCCAGGAGATGCCGGTTCGATTCCTGACCACGTACCAATGAGATAATTAATTTATCTTAAGTACATTATACGGACGTTCTAACGGTGATGGAAATTATCGACTCGGCGTGCCTGGACCAAGTCGGAGCAGGGAACATCGCACACGCTCGCTTTTATATTTCGTGTACTTAGACTGTTGTCCTCAAGAGGGACCCACTCCCACCTTACCTGGTTCCTGTCATGCAACCTTGCACCGGCCTGATCCTGCCTGGTTCCTGACCTGCACACTCCTCCTTCCTTTCGTCCCGTCTGGCCTTTGACACCTTCTCAGACGCCCTCCTAGGTGCCGTGTAGAGGCGAAGTCGCCAGGGGAGTGTCTTCTAACGCTGGGAACGACCCTAACGAGTCACCGCCCATGCCTAGCCGCGGTCTTTGTAAATAAAATTGAGAACAATTTAAACGACCAACAAAATATTTTTTTCCTACCCAAAATGGGTGAATGATCACCAAAAATTGCAGAAAATATCAGGGCAAAATACTGCGGTAGCTTTTATCCTTCGTGTTAGGTTGAATATGTAAGAACAACAAAAATTACCTCATAAAAACATAAACTTAAGTACACAAAACATAAAAAGAAGTTTGGTAATCATTTAATAATAATAATACTACTATCCAAACACAATTTGATGGGTTTTTCCCAGCTCAGCCAATTCCCAACTTAGCCAGTTTTCAAAATCCATAGTATGTTTTCCCAACTCAGCCAACCAAAAAAGTAAATAAAAAATATATATTATTTTTATATTCCCAAATGATCGTTTACTAATTCTGGCGGTCGCTTCGAAATTATTGGTGGTAAAATAGGTGCGTTTTTGGTGATATTTTAAACACAAGCGAATAAAATTGTGCATACCTACTGATAACCTACTTTAATTTCCTTGGTAGGTCCTCGACCACCGTTTTAATGGTGCCCCTCTGTACTCGTTAGAATGGTTCCCCGTGTTTAAGTAGTATCTAACTATCCCAGTCATTGCCTTGTAGCTGTAGTGTAGTTGATAGCATACGTATATTGTAAATCCTTAATATTTTTTGGCAAGGCCAATTTTACGAGATAAAGTATGTAAACAAACTTTTAGGGTTAAAACATTTTTATTTGAAAAAATAAATTTAGTATTCTAATCGACGGCGTCTGTATGAGACGAAGATGATTCGTCAAAAGAGCCCGAATCTACCGTATTTACGATAAAAGTTGATAGATTTTTATCAATTATTTTGCCAATTTTGCTATAAAACTTGCTCTCTACTTTTATGATGTGATTATTTTTGCCATTTCGCCATTTGTTAGCAGACACATTTTGAATTCCTTCTTGTAGCATTTTTTTCACATCTTCAAATTTATTTTTGCGAGCTACGTGTCCCTTCACGTCAGCCCACGCGAGTTCAATGGTATTAAGCTCGCAATTATAAGGTGGCAAAATTTCTGCCTTTATCTTTTTTTCAACAAAGCTTATTTCTTTATTACGCAGCTAAATAACCCACACTATGTATTTAACGAACCCACGCATGAATGTTAAAAGAAAGTATTAACACTAATAAAAACATTTATGTATGATGATACAGAACAGTTTATATTGTAATAAAATCACTAAGGCACTGACTTAGGAATTAAATGTTATTATTTTGTCTCTCCCACCTTCCGATGGAGCACATTGTTCATACTGTGTGATGGTTTTATTGCTTAATTTTATAGCTATTTCCATTACCGGTATCTCATTACTGCTTAGAACATGACCACCGAACCATTGTCTACGATCCTCGTAAGAGGCACGGGCCTACTAACCATAAATGCAGGCTACATGTGAGTCTAGTTACGGTAGTAGTCACATAAAAATACGTCTTGTGTTATGTGTTACCATAAGTATAAAACAAGCACTATAATGTAAGTAATTCCAGCCAATACTCGAATAAATGCAAAATATTATTATTATTATTTAAAAGATCGCAATTTGGTCACAGGACGAACCCTACACTTCACCTTGCTGGATACCATCCTACCTGTCGTCCAGCGGCGAAGACACCCTGAGGGAATCATATTGCTAGACATTCGGAATCATTCTCATCGACTTCGTTAACCCATGACCAAGCCTCGGTCCTCCAACCATTCTTAATAAAGACTATGTAATAAGTAATAATAATAATGTAATAAGTAATATTTTACTCTACTAAATATGAAAGCCATTACCGTTTCAAACGTCTTAAGAATGTTTTGTTGCTCTTAGCACTACCGTGTAGGGTGATGTAATCCAAGTGATTCCTACGGAAAGGACGTGAGCAGCCCTCCGGCCCAAATTTTGATATCTTCTGAGCATACGGATTTCCTGTACCACGAATCACGCAGCGACAGCCGTCGTTGACCAACTGACAACATTATTCGTACGAGAGAAAAAGACAGAGATAATAATTGCTCGCGATTGCAGTGTAACTCAGTAAAGGTCAGATTATTTACATTCTTTATCTCGACAAATTGGCATTACTTTACTCTCATTAATTTTTCTGTCTGAAGTTTGGTGTTATTGTCTCCTGATTTTCTGCGTAGGTTTCCAGCTTCGTTTTGTGCCTTTTCATTCATCTAACTATCAAAAAATAACTACAATGGCTTATCCAACCAAAATTCGTCGTGCACGGGTAATTACAAGAGTAACTATTCTATACTAAAAACTATTTGAACTATTCTAGGCAATTTCGGTTTCTGTCGTAACTAACTAAAATATTCTGGAAGGACTTGTGTGTAAACTTTGACTTTCTTGTTTCGTGTGTATGCCTACTTACGGACCATATATCTATTATGTGTGCTTTTTAAATATGCTAGCTAATGTATTCTATTTATGTACTTCTATCCTACCAAACTCTACTCTAACCCTAGAAATCGCTGAGAACTTGCTTAACTAGCTTACTACTCTGCAATGTCTATTTCTACTTGGTATATGGAGTATTATAACTATTTAATGTTATGAACCCCTTCCGGTTGGAGGAGTTCTATTATTCTTATATATCTACTCGCAGTCTCGGCCCTTCACCGGGCCGCAGTGTTGCTGTCACTGACGTGGGATGCTACCCCAACATCATTGATGTTGAGCTGACAGTAATAGCTAAGCTACTGTGGCTCACTATTTATGTCAACGTCAACAGCCGATTGTAGAATTGGGCACATCATCACATCATCATCACATCACACATCATGTGCCGCGCTATATTAAGATATGGCGGCGTTTCTTGAAATATGCCGTTGTCTATAGGGCACATCATGATGTGTCCAAACCAAAATCAGGCAGATCGATGAGAACCAAACGTTTGTCGATATTCAAAAGATAAAAAGCGTCACATCGTTAAAATTTTACGAATAAACAAATCTTTCATGTTTATATTGATTAATTCCACGCCTCAACCGAACGGGCGTGGAATCTGGTAGGGTGGTTTTCACCAGGAGTATCACACGTGGTACTGACCTTTGACGCCGTAGACCGGAATTCGAAAGCTCAATTCGAGGCAGGAATACGGGATAAGGAGCACAAGGGGTGGGGGGAGAGGAGTCGAATCTTACTCTCGTCGTAGCCCGATGCTGTCGCCGTCGCTGCCGAACGCGACGAATTGGGGACCAAACCACTTCAAGCTTCACAACACGAAGCACTCACTCCGATGACGTGAATCTACTTATTCCCGACGATTGTTCCGTGCTTATTATAATTAACACTCCGACCAGGCCCGACACCTGTGTTAGACAATTATTACTACTGAAATACAGCCAAGGCCCGAACGCCATGTGCCGACATTTTTTCCACGTCAAAAAAAGTAACCTCTAACTCGTCATCTCGTTTCTATATAAGTGACAGCTGCTAGTTCCGTTTCCGATCACTCGCAACAAAAAGAGGTGCGTTCCGAAGCATAAATATTAAACAGTCACCCGCCCGGACAGGCCCGAACCTGTCCCTAATCAATAGGAAGGCGAGAAAGTGTTGCGACCGCTCTCTTGAGGACCGAGTCCCCCACCTTGAATTCTGCTGATCGAGGCGTGCCATCCCGACCCGTGTACAATTTGACGATCCGTCCTCGTCTCCATCTCAATGATGGCAGGTTCGCATCCTTAATCAGCACCAAATCACCGACTTGACGGGGGCTCGTCCGGTCAGTCCACTTAAGGCGCTACTGCAAGATGTGCAAGTACTCAAAGGACCACCGTTTCCAAAAATCTTGAGCCATCTGCTGCAACATCTGCCACCTAGTTAACCGACTTAACTTAACATCACCGAATGGGTATTCTGGCAGGGCGTTAAGGGGCTGACCTATCAGGAAGTGACCCGGCGTCAACGCTTCCAAATCATTTGGATCCGAACTGAGCGGGCACAACGGACGCGAGTTCAGTGTCATCTCAATTTTACAGAACAGCGTCGCAAGCTCTTCAAAGCATAGAGAGGTCTCACCGATGATCCTCGTCAGGTGCGACTTAGCCGATTTAACCGCAGCCTCAAAAATTCCTCCCCAATGAGGACATCCCCGCGGACTGAAAACCCATTCAATCCCTCGTCGGGAGCAAGCCGTACCGATGGCGTCCTGGTTACCGTTCAGGAATTGAGTGACCTCCTGCAGATATCGCCTGGCTCCGACAAAATTTGTGCCGTTGTCCGAACGGATTAATGTCGGGAGGCCCCTTCGTGAGACGAACCGATCCAGACATGCGATAAATGCCTCCGTAGTGAGGTCACTGACCACCTCCAAGTGGACTGCCTTCGTGGCCAAGCACACGAAGACGCACAGGTATGTCTTCACTAATCTGGCGTTCCGTAGCTGTGAAGACTTGACCATGAATGGTCCCGCGAAATCCGCTCCGACACCCGCAAAGGGCCGGATTTCGTTAACCCTATCCGAGGGCAAATCGCCCATCTGGGGCTGCATCGTAGCCGCCTTAGCCCGATAACAAGGCAGGCACCAAAATACGACGCTACGCACTAAGCGTCTTCCCGATAGAATCCAGAACTCGCGCTGGAGAAACGCCATCAAGGCGTGGCATCCGATATGCCCATTCCGAATGTGTCGATCCTGTATCAACAGTTCGACCAACTTCCCTTTCCTAGGGAGTAACAACGGGTGGCGAGCCGCATAAGGCAGGTTGGCATTCCGCAGCCGACCTCCTACCCTCAGCAATCCTTGAGGGTCAACAAACGGGCTGAGCCGAGCCACAGCTCCCTTCAGTTGGACGCGTCCGCGTCTCAGAATGTCCAATTCGGACTTAAAGTGCACCGTCTGCACGTTCCGTACCAATGCGAACAACGCATGGTTCCGCTCCCGTGGTGTCAAGACCTGTGTCCGCACCCGTTGCGCCTCAGAATTGCGACAATTCCGCGCAAATCGGAAGATCCAGGCGGTCACATTGACCAGCTTGTCGAGCGAGCTGTACCATTCCAGCAGGCTGAACTCCTCTTCCGGCTCTGGTTGCGTCGTACAGACACCGACTGTCAAGGCGCCGTTCGCCGAGGCAACGCGTGGACTCATTGGCCAATCCGATTCGGCTTGAGTCAACCATTTTGGACCCCACCACAAGGGATGTCCAACCAACTCCGGAGCTGATATGCAACCGGCATATCAGACCGTATGTGCATCAAGGGGTCCCAACCCGTATAATAGGCCCCTCGCTGTCCTGGTATCCGATCATACCGGACGGTGTACGGTGTGCCCGGTGCGCACCGTGGATGAATGGGGGAGAGCGGATCCAACCTGGGGCGCTCTAGGAATGGGGGCAACATCCGACTGTTCGCCTCCCTGTTCGCCTCCCAGAGCAACGGGCAGGGTGGCGCAGAAGGTGGTGGACTCCCAGCCTTCGCGCTACTCATAGGTGCCATCTGACACCCGCCCGTAACACGCAGTGAGCCAGCGGCCCGAAGTCCTCGCTGACCGTGGACAGCGGCGACCGAACCCCTGCTATCCCGCATGTTACCCCCCGCGCTGCCCCCTTCCCCTCGGGGGGGGTCCCGTCCGCGGGTACCCCAGTCACCCCGTTGGTGACTCCCGTTGCCCGGAGGGGGACTGGGTCCGGCCCTGGTTGGGCCCTGTGGCCGACCAACCTGAGTCCGGCCCTGGTGACCGTCCGAAGGGCCTGACCGATTCAGGCACAACATGATGTGGTGCTTGCCACCACAGCACTCACAGGGGAACGCGCGCGAGCACTCGCTCAGCGTGTGCGGCCCCAAATAACCGAAACGCAATCGGTGACGGAAGACTATCTTCCTGCGGGCAGCTACCCCGAGCGCCTTAAAGTTGGCGCAACTGGTCACTTCATGACCGGCACTGTCGCAGTGCACACAGCCGTCACCCGACGGCGCGGCATTCAAAACGTCAAATTGTTTCGACCGCCCACCCCCCCGTAGGGTCGGGGGGCGCGGCCCCTCCCGCATCCGCGCGGGTTGGCGCTGCACACTGGCCTCCGTATCCAGTGTGTCACATCGCCTGCATTCACCCTCCAAAAAATCCGTCAATTGGACGAGCGTGGGCAGTTCCGTGCTACTGCCCCCATGCAGCTGTTCAAACCGACTTTGAACAGCTGCAGGCAACCGTGACAAAACCATATATAGAACAATATATGACCATTGGTCTACCGGAAGACCAAGGTTCTGAAGGGCCTTAGTGGCCACCAGCACAGGGTTGAGCACCTGTACTCGGATGTCAACATCCCGGGTTACTCTTGGGATGCTAAACAGCTTCCCCAGCTGCGCATCAACCAACCGCCGTTTGTGTTGGTAGCGGTCAAACAATATGGACCTGGCTATCTCATAATTGCCCGCCGTGACCGTTAGGTGACCGAACAACTCCTTTGGTTCACCCCGCAGAGCCATCAATAGTTGGGCCAACTTGTAGGCGTTGTCCAGGTCGTCCCGACCGTGGACCAAACTATCAAATAAATTAATGAATGCCGGCCACTCATCAATTGCCCCACTGAAGGCCGGAATCTCCAGGTGTGGCAGCCGTCCAACAACACCCTTCGGGGGTGGGTCTCCGTTACCCTCCCCACGGTCATTCCTTCGCGACCGCTTAATTTTCTCCGCGCGACGCTCGATGTCGCCCAAGCATTCCATCGCTTGGTCAGCATCCGCGCAGAGCTGTTTCACTGCAGCCACCGAGGCTTCATCCGTAAGCCCGAGAGCTTCAGCCTCCGCAGCCAGCCGACACACCGTCCCGACGCGTGTCATTGCGTCCTCCACACGCTTGAGCAGGACATCGTCCATGTCAGGTCGCTCCACATACTTATGAGTATGGGCGAGCCATCTCATTTCCTCCCGGACACCATGTCGCAGTACCGTCAAGGGCGAAGGTGCCATGTTGACCGATTTAATTAGATGCTGGTCTTATACTTCACTACCGAACTAAGTATAGCCAGAGACCAGCACTTGCCCGTCAGCGCTGGGCACAGAAATTAAAACTAAGTTGTCAAAACTAAGGCAACCACTAAAAACAATTAAATCCTAAACAATATTTAATATGGTCGCCCTGTGGACATACACCTTATAACTATACACTCTAAATCAATTAGAGAATGCCACCATAAGGCACAATAAAAAATAACACACAAAAATTTATTATAAGAAAAAAGGCTATTTTTAATATAATGAAGGTAGCTGTGAACCTTCTAGAAGTGGCCCCTCCGATATGACCCACACTTCTACTGAGGTCAGCAAAATCAGCTTAATACCCCTTAAATAGCCTGACCCTGCTCTGTAATCCGAAATAACACTGCAATGATATGGAACCCGACTGCAATACAATAGTCCGACCGAATGACTGTTTCTTATGCACACCGAGTAGTTTCCGACTACAAATTTATAATAATTGTTAACTAAATCGTCAATTATACGTTCACTAACCGAAAATGAACCTAAATTGTGGTATACCGACCACTCGACTCACTCACAAACTGATTGCCGACAAATCCGAGATACCCTTTTCTCCCAACTACAATGTGGCAAAAAAACAACCCTACAACCGTCCGTGAATCGATTTCCTACTAGGAAACCGCGCCTGCTACCAAAATGATTAATTCCACGTCTCAACCGAACGGGCGTGGAATCTTGGTAGGGTGGTTTTCACCAGGAGTATCACACGTGGTACTGACCTTTGACGCCGTAGACCGGAATTCGAAAGCTCAATTCGAGGCAGGAATACGGGATAAGGAGCACAAGGGGTGGGGGGAGAGGAGTCGAATCTTACTCTCGTCGTAGCCCGATGCTGTCGCCGTCGCTGCCGAACGCGACGAATTGGGGACCAAACCACTTCAAGCTTCACAACACGAAGCACTCACTCCGATGACGTGAATCTACTTATTCCCGACGATTGTTCCGTGCTTATTATAATTAACACTCCGACCAGGCCCGACACCTGTGTTAGACAATTATTACTACTGAAATACAGCCAAGGCCCGAACGCCATGTGCCGACATTTTTTCCACGTCAAAAAATGTAACCTCTAACTCGTCATCTCGTTTCTATATAAGTGACAGCTGCTAGTTCCGTTTCCGATCACTCGCGGTCCGAGTCGCGCAACAAAAAGAGGTGCGTTCCGAAGCATAAATATTAAACATATATTATTTTTTTGTTGTTACACGTATGCTAGGTGACTATTTCTGTAAACTTTTAAAATTTGACGATCGGGCGCCGACATCTATATCTTTTCTCAATAGACCTTATCTTTGTCATCTCCTTCAGTTAGATTTGGGTGACTAAACCCTGTATGGAATGTTGAGTCTACACTTTCTTTATTTGAATAGACTCTATTGTGAACTATATGTTATGTTGATGTCTGATTGTTATCTGAATGTGTGACGTTTGTGCAGAGCCCGACTAGTTTTTTTAGGTCTTAATAGAGACTGAGCGGATTTGTCTTAGGAAAAATCCTACCCTACACGGGCGGGTACTGTAAATTAGCTGTTATTTTAATTTATTTTAAGTTGTAATTGTTTTTTTGCTGGTTGTTTATCTACCTTAGTTTTTATTTCTTCACGACAATGATCTCCAGGAACTTCGGACGTATACACTAGTCTGCTTATATTCTACTAGAAATTCAGTCGTGCTAAAGTGTGCGCTTGTGAAATACGGTACTGTCTGCCTGCTTGATGTGCTAATATTCCCGATTCGTACGTATTTATTATATTAGTTTTCCACCTGTCCCTACAGCTACAATACCAACTGCCTCTAATAGGTAGTGCCATTCATGGCTTTCCGACCTCTCGGCGTGCCTGGACGAAGTTGGAGAAGGGAACATCGGGGAAGTAAGCAAAGAGTTTCCGTTAATTAAGTCCGCTACCAACACAGAGAATAAAACAAAATGGGAAGTGTACAGTGAAGACTATTTACGAGTTTTAGCAAGACGCTCAGGGTTTCTTATCTATTATTATATAGAATTTCCATGTAAGATGTTTTGTTGTTTTTCTGTACAAATGTATATGCCAAGTTGGAGTGCTATGCTTGTTAATTTCACTGCAGCCCTGGGGCCCAATTCTGATTGCAGAATGACCGCTCAGTAACAATGACGCCACGATGACGGTGAACTTAAGATCTTTCTTACGTTTTTGTTATCACTTTCCCTTAGGCGAACAACACATTCATACAATTTATCAATTACCTTGATTATTAATTTATTATCAGTAATTGACAAAATAAAGATTGTCCGAACTAAATAACGAATACCTAAAGTTGATAGTCGCCGTCGTGTCATTGTTACTGTGCGGTTACAATTATAGCAAAATCCAGGCCCTGGAATGTGAACTACAGTTGCCTGGGCCGTACGTGGCCGTACGGCCTACCTAACGATGGTACTGCCCGCCCCGGTTACACTGTACTTTAAATGTTATGTGTTGTAATGTTTAAAACTGAAATATTAGAATCACGTATTACTAGCTAACACATAGCTAAGCTCGTTCAGTTCAAAGTATACATAAGTTTTTTTTTGTTTATTGCTTAAAAACGTTATAAAAATAAACTTTTAAGATTCATGTCACATCGTTGGCAAAACCCAGAAGGGTTTGTATGCCGATGGGAAAGGGGAAGGCAGAACTGAACAAAACATTCATCTATGCTTTGGCTGCTTCCATGCGTTTTTATGGGGTTCTAAAAGAAACAAGGAACCCTTGTAGTTTCGTCAAGTCTGTCTGTCCGCCCGTCCGTATGAAACAGCAACTTTATGCAGAAACTATTAGGATAACACAGTTAAATCTTGGTATGTAGATATGTATTCTGAGAACCGCTTTAAGATTTTTATACAAAAATTTAAAAACTTAAATAATTAAAGGGATACATGGTACTGAAACCAAAAAACATTTTTTTCATCAAACCTTTAGGTGTGGAATGGAAACCACAACGTCATTTTTAAAGAACTATCTTGCAGTATTTTGGGGCCCACTTTGTTCTTAATATACATTAACGACCTGTGTGAAATGAAAGTCGGTGATGCTCAATCGGTATCTTATGCAGATGATACTGCGATAGCCTACACGGGTAAAACATGGCAGGAAATTTCTGAAAAAGCGGAGTGGCAATTATCAAATACTGCAGCATGGCTGTCGGAAAACCTACTTACACTGAACACTCAGAAGACCAATTATATATGCTACACCATCTACGAATGGACACAACCAGATGCAGATTTTAGAATCAAAATACACACATGCAATAATGAAAAAAATGTACCATGTTCCTGTCCCTGTATAAACAAAGTATCTAGGTATTGTAATAGATCATAAACTGTCGTGGTATGGCCAAATTGATTTAGTAAATAGCCGCATTAGAAAATTAATATGGATTTTTAAAAACTGAGACACATTTTACCGATACCACTACTTACTCAGATATACACATCATTGGTAGAATCTGTAATAAATTATTGTATTTGTGTGTGGGGAGGAGCCACTAAATCTAAGTTCTCGGAGGCTGAGAGAGCACAACGTTGTTTGCTGAAGGTCATGTTTTTCAAACCTCGTTTATTTCCTACAGATGAATTTTATGAAACCTGCCGATTACTTACAATCAGAAAACTATATATCTTAGCAATAGTTCTAAGAAAACATAAAACTTTGGTATATGACCCAAAATTCATGTATAAAAGAATAAATGATGTAGTTATTAGGGCAAACCGTGTGTTGTGTACACATGTTTCGCTAGTCGCCAGTTTGAAAGAATATCTAATTATCGTTACTTATCGATAAATAAATCGTTACTTAGAGATTTATCCTCTGTCAAAGTATGAGTGTAAGAAGTTTATAAATGGCTCCTAAAACAGGATTACGATAAAACGGAACTAATACTGCAACATGATACATAGATAAAAACTGAACCATTCAAACACACCTCACATACCCTCTCTCTCACACATACACACACACACACACACCCTCGCATACTCACACACACACCAGCATGTAAGATTTAAACTAAGTTATAAATATTTTTTTAAAAATTTGTTCAACTGATGTTAAGCTTTGGAAGAGCGGGATTCCCTGGCACAGGTATTTCATACTTAAAAGGGGATCCCAGCAAAAGTGTATTTTTAGATGTAAGCATTGTTTGGATGAATAAATATTTTGTATTTTATATCTATAGAGGTTTGAGAGACCCCTCAAACCTCTATAGACAACTCTTTAAAAATGACGTAGTGGTTTCCATTTTTCCTCAAAGTAAATCGTTAAAGAGACAAAGCCTTCCAAAGTGGAAAAATGGTTCAGTGACCCGTCCCCCCCCTCTAGCTTTTAAAGTCAGAAAGTGAAAAATCTACACTTTAAAGAAAGAAAACCGTAAAGATAACTTTGTCATTCATACAAACACTATAAAAAACAAAGTTACAATACAAACATCCAGTCACATAATTACTTGCAACAACGGAACCCTTCATGAGTCCGACTCCAGTCCGACTCGCACTTGGCCACTTTTATTCTAATTTTGAAATCTCTGAACCCATCAACTTACGTGATGAGAAAACTAAAACTACTTTTCAATTTCATAACAACGATTATGTCGAAAAAAATGTATGGAACTTAGTGTAAAAACTTGTTTAAAAACATTCTTATTTAATCAGCAATCATTAGATAGCTGATAGTGTTAATGTTAGGGTAGTTGTAATGGTGGGTTTTTAACCATCCTAAATTATCATAATAATCAAAATCTGTCACTTTGTCATTCTTCAAACATATAATTTTCCTAAGTCTATGATTGATTAAGTAGAGAAACTATAACATCACAATCAATGCTAAGAAAAAACACTTGCAAAATACTCACCAAGCAGCACGGAAGCTTCCGACGTATTAATAAAATGTATGAGTATACGTACAGTCGCATTCTTCTTTGCAATTCCAGTACGATAGAAGTCTCTATGGCGCATGTAATAAGAATAGGAAAGGAGAAAATCCATAGACGAGACCACAGTTATGGAATAGAACACATCCTCCCCTCAAGTCACGTTCAGAAATCAAAGCTCGCGAGGGTGCATTCAGGTTAACTGCAGCCTTCCTACGTCTCTTTTACCTTGAGATAGAAGTGACAATTGAATCACCGGGAAAATGTACACTCGATTACATAATTGCGATGGATCTTCAGCAGGCAGCGCGAGCTGAGGGCGCGATCCGTTTATACGTTGTCGAAGTTCTAAAGAAAAGAAGAGAAATGTTGATTCAAACTTTGCTTAGGGTTTTATGGCTGTGAATAATGTGTGTTATTTATGATACTAACTGCTATAAAGAAAGATGCAGTATTCATCTGAAGTTTATCTACATTTTAAGTAGAAACTTTAACTTTAATCAGTCAGTAACCAAAGTTCTTATTATAAAGAGTTCTTATCTTAGTAGTTAGGTAGCAAGAAACAGTACCTACTTAAAAGTTCTTGAAAAGTCAAATGTTTGGACAATCAAATTAATTTCTCATAATTAAGTCGACTTCAAATTAACTCAAAAGTAAGAAATATAATTTTTTCACATATACGAAATTAACCACCCAAAACAATTCAAACGTAGGTACAAAATATATACTTTTTGAGTTCGGCACCAGGTCTTGAGAAACTGTATGTACCTAGTTGTATTTTTTTTCATTACGTAGTATTTAAAGTTATCCAAAATTGTAAACAAAATTTTGCACGATGTGGTCAACTGTAAGTGGGTAAACATTTTGAAAGTGTAATGCAAGGCGTAATATTAAGATAAATATATCATCTGTCATGGTTGTTTATATATCTAAGTATAATATTTATCTATATACGTATCTGTATCGTTGTCTAGTACCCAAGATACAAGAAATCCTAGTTTGGGGCTAGATCAATGTGTGTAAATGGTGTCCAAGGTATTATTATTAACTGTTGGTGATCCAAAATAAATAATTAAATAAATGTTATTTTTACTTGAATTTTTGTGAAGACGACTTAATTATTTTATTATTATTATGTAAATACTTGTAATGATAAATCTTTTATAATGCCACCTGTCATTATTTTGAGTACCTTCTGTGGAAAACTTTTGCATCCCATATTTGTTGCACTCCTATTCACAACTTCAGAAAGGATTAAAACCACTAATTTTTTACATTTTTCAGCTATTCTTTTTCGTATTTTCTCGAATACGAGTATATTTATTGCACATGAATATTCATATTACAAGCTTAAAGCAAAGACATTTATAAAGGCAAGAGTACCTCTACCAAGTGATCAGATCTCTTTTTCAGTCCTATTTTTCATAATTTGAAAACTACTGAACCGATTTCGATTTAACTTGCGTTTTTGCCTAGTTTTCTATCACCCCTTTGTTGCCCAGCTCGTATCAATAAGCTAAACTACCATACATATACGTAATGGTCCATATCTTAAAAACTACTGAAACTATCTTCATACACTTTTTCCAAAGTTGGAGTAAATGTAAGCCAATAAAAAAAGGAAAAAACCAAAACATATTTTCGGAGAAACACGAAGACAAACATATGTAAACCAATGTAATCTTGTATTCTTGCTTGGAAGCCCTAAAATAATAATAACATGTGTGAATATTTGCTATTCCGATAATATTACATACATACGTTTAGAATTAAGAACCTCTCCTTTTTTTGAATCGGTTAAAATGGCAAATTCGCCGTCGACTAAATATAGCCTTTTGAATCAGCGATCGACACCGAATTTATTTACAATAGCAACGCTAAGAAAACCGACACTGGAATAACAACCCCTTTCAAAACGAAGTTAAAGAGTCTCGCGGATGTTGTTACAATTTTCAGCGGGTACGTTAAAAATACAGTCTTTTCAGCGAGCAGGTGGTTCCACTAAAAGCCTTACGGAACCCTTTCTAGGAAAAATACAAGGAGCTTTTGTGTTTATTCACAATTAAATGGATAATGAGAAATATAAAGAACCGTGTTTTACAGCAGTCCCGTAATTCTCAAAGTACATAAGTGCTACGATTCCTTATCGTTCCTTGGTAGTGTTTTCAACTGGCAAACTAAGAAAAAGTAACGTTAAAATTATAGTCATTTCTCTAACTATAGAGGAAGCAAACGTTATAATGTTGTGTGTAACGTTTAAATGATATGCCTAATTTTATCCTTAATTGAGCATGAGCATGCAGAATTTTTCTTTGGATTTCGAATTTATTACCAAACAATCAGGTTGAAAATCTGATGGGAATAGAATGCATCCTTCAGTCCATCTAAGGGTTGACAATTGCTATCGAGAACACTTTAACCTTTCATTTCTGGGTTGAGTACTTTTATAACTAAGACAACATAATAACTATAGCTGTAAGCTGATCAACGATGTTTGTATGTATAGGTACTGAACAGTGGGCTGGTTTATACGCGAACTTTTACCGAAAGAGCGGTCAGTGAAACTCACATTCAATTAAATAAATACCGTTTTTTACCAACCCGACAAATAATACTTACGCATCGAACAAAGGGGCCTCTGAACTTGCAAACTTTTTCAAATATCTCTGTACTTATGTCTCTGTACATTTGCAAGCACTTTGAAGTGTGCCCCTTGTGAGGGGTCAACGGAGGTTCCGACCGCGATCGATGTCGGAAGTCTGTCGGCTTGTCACCGACGAATGCACCCTTCCGTACCAGCGCCGGACCTTTACCAGTCACAGTTTTCCTTGACATGATACGGGAACTCCTTCTCGCATCACTGTCACGTTTACGATTTCATTGCTTATCATTGCCTCCGTAGTATCAGGGAACAACGGCCAATCGTTGGAGTAAAATTAGTTTTTGTGGTATCACGAAAGTAGCAGACTTTAGTAGAGGTACGACTGAAATTCATCATCTGACTGGTTACGCTATGAATCCCAGTCTCACACCCCTATGCTGTGCGAACGATTGTCCCCTAAAGCCGCATCACAATTTTGTGACCAGATTATACGCGTGTCAATTTTGTCACAAAAGCGCCAGTTTAAGCAGCTATTGGACACACCCTTGGTCCGCAGAATGGATACCTAAAGTGAAACACCATTGTCACATTATTGTAATTTCATGAGCAACATTGAGGTCTGTATTGGTTTTACTATTATTACGATGAACCGCTTCGAAAATTTAGTCTTTGCGAATCAGTAGATAACGCCTCAAAAATTCAGAATCAGAAAATAATCATGTTTTTTTCTAACTTATCATTATGCTCGTAGACTAAGTCTATTCACATATTGGTGCTTGGACATTTGTGATTGGAGTTTATCTCTCTCTCTAAACAAAAAATATATAATTATGAACGCTTTGGTCTGAAAGGAAAAAGTGAAGAATGAAGCTTCACTTCACCGTAAATTTTGTCAGAACTACGTACGTTAATTTTGTCTTATAGGGGAGTATGGATCTGCGTAATAAAAGTGTAACAAAAACAAGAAGATATCGAACATCCAGGCACGGTGCGGGAGAGTTTCTTGATCAAGTCCACTTTGCACGCTTCTTGCCCGGCTCCCAGGAATGTTATACAGAGACTTGCCCGATCCTGACGCCCCAGATAAATCTGAGTTCGAAAACGTGATTTATCAGTTCATGAAACTCGCATTCCCTTCTCTGATTTGCATATTTATTTTAGCAGAGATATTTCTTTGAAAAGTTTTATTTGCAGTATTACAATGTATCTCTGGTATGGAGTGCAGGTCCGGGTCGTGTCGTGGCCCCGAACTAGTGGAATGGTCTCACATAGCATCGCCAAATTGCGACCGCACAAAATTACGGCTTGGCCTCATCGGGCGAGTTACGAGCGAATGTGCGACGGTGCTAATGTTTTGGCTCTAGATTACTCCGCCGCAGACGACACTTCCTACCACTTAAATGTTGCTCACATACAGAAATACATTCCCGATGTAGAAGCCGCAATAATTTATTGGTGAGCAGTCGAAAATGGAACGCTCACTTTGATATTTCCGGAGTGATTGATTCCGATCGATCGTTTAAAAAAGGCATTTGAAACCAAATTATTAGACATAAAAATGATAAAATACGATTCTTTTCATTGTGAAGTTGACACCATTTATCTTGAATCGCTCTCGGAAGGCGTGTTGTTCCTGTTTCCTTTGTGAACAATAAAAACGCCATTTGACGTAGCAGCCGCGGTGCCACAAGCGCAATGAATTCTTCCGCGTCATATTATTCGTGCTAACCTTGCGTGACAAAATATTAAAACTTTAAGCAACAACCGAGCCAGCGAGTAAAAGGTAGAAAAATATTTATGTGAAAACTTATCTAGCTGGTAAAAATTCGATGCCTAGTTTGTCCACGTCCGCTGGGCGTATTGTTGG
The DNA here is from genome assembly GCA_949825045.1 of Argyresthia goedartella. Taxonomy (NCBI): domain Eukaryota; kingdom Metazoa; phylum Arthropoda; class Insecta; order Lepidoptera; family Argyresthiidae; genus Argyresthia; species Argyresthia goedartella. The sequence goes on along the minus strand of OX463812.1, from coordinate 22,241,229 downwards.
CACCGTGCCAGATCAAATACTATGTCTGGGGCAGAAGGGTGGATCCACCTAGCTCGAACGACACTTACATTTTAGATTTTCCAGCGAATATGTGGTGAATTTTAGAAAAGTTGATGTATTCCTTTGAAAGTTTCTGCACAAGTAAGTAAAGTAGGTTTTGGAGTAAGATTAATATTTGAGAAGATGTAAGTGCATGCGCAAACTGAGATGTTTATTACCTAAAGATATAATCTTATGGTCTGAATAAATCTTTCATATATTTACAATTTCCATTCTCAAGACGTGGAACAAATAATGAAGACGTGCATTAACCCCAGTATTGAAAATGTAGAGCGATCTAATCGAAAGCAAATAAATTCGCCCCAATTAAGCTAATAAGTTCCAAGATATTTATGTAGAGAACAACTAGGCTTCTTGGCAGAATTAGTTTATTTACAATGAAAGCAACCGAGTCAGAGCCAAAATTTGGGTCAAGCACTAGCCCTGTATCGCCACTTCTACTACCAAATGTCGCACCTCATTTTCTGTTACTTAGCTGGTCGGCCTGCATACTAGAAGACTAATTAACACCCTTTGAAACCCGAAAAACCGACCTTATTGTCGAGGCCATTAATAACAAAATCGAGGGAAGAAAACCTTGAGATACGATGAAAAGTATCAAGAAGTTCTCCTTTTCTCCTTTGAAAGCTCGGTTTTGATGAGGAGGGCTAAAAAACCGTCAAAGAGCGAGTCGAACTTGCGGATTGAGGGTTCTGTGTGGAATTATCCACTTTGTAGAAGAAATTTGGCAGTGACCCAAAATCTATATATTCATGTCTCTCACGTCTTCGCTTACAGGGCCATCACTCCAGAAAGTGCTTTTGCTTTAAAATTTTGAATTAGATAAGCATTTAGCAAGCTTGTTTTGGAGACGGAACCCAAAGTATGGGTAGGTATGTGTGTTTATGAATATTTAATATCCAAGCAGAAGAAATCTTCAAGAGTTGTTAACGTTTCAGTAAGTGTATAAAAGGTTTCGGGTCCTTAACATTCTATAAAGAATCGAAAAGTACTCCTTAAAGAACCATTTACATCTTACATTCTAGCAATTATAACTATTATTTTAAACTCAGTTACCTACATGTAAAGCCGTTGATATTAATTAGCGAGCCTAACTGTGTTCATAAACTGTGTTGTAAGCTGTATATTTCCAAGACCCTATTGACGGTAGTCACAAAAAATTGGGAAAATACAATATCCGGTTGCCGGGTTTCTATAACAATTCGCTGCTGTCAAAAATGATAGCAGGTGTGTAGGTACCTACAAATAATCTAGCCACAATACCAAATACGTAAATGGGCCATGCTAAAAAAATACGAACTACTTTTTATTTTATTTTATGAAATTTTAGCCAATTTTAAGAAACTACGGTGAATATTTCGATTAAAAGATGTCTATTTTTTTTTTAAATAATTTTTAAAATTGCACTCCTCGTGACGACACTTGCTTACAGTTTTGAAACGTTTGTACTTGAGGCTGGTTGTATCCGATGAAATTAAATACATTATGTATTTTTGCGGATATTTCAGTAATCCTGTAATAATTTTGATGGGAATAACGGAATTTAGTTAGGAACACAATTATCTCGAAATGGTTTTCTCAGTTTGGTGAATTATTATTTTTTACATGGCCAATTCCCTGCTGTTAAATATAGCAGGTATGTAGGTACCTACAACCTAGTCACAATACGAAGTACGTAAATTATATACAAATGATGACTACAAGCATCGGCAACCTAGATGCACATTTATAATATGAGTAGTTATGATATTTTTTCATAACTTTTCAAAAGCTACCAACACAGGTTTCATTGCTACCAACTTAACGGCAAAGGGAATTTAAAGCTGTCATTCATAGTAAATCGCGAGCCTGCCATTACCATTTGTTCTCGGTTACGGAAACGGCTCGCTAAGGCGTACATTATCAGGTTTGTGAGGAGTATCAATATTTTAATATCAGTATTTGACTCAAAGAACAAAATACAATATTGAAAATTTCTATTAGTAGCACAATTCGTTTTCCTGTTAGTGCAGGAAAATAAAGCAAAATGTGCCCAAACCGGACATTGGTGGAAATGTCGAAGTATAGGGTTTTGATTGATATCCAAAATTTCAAGAAAATTCGAATTTGGGTAAAATCCGCCATCTTGAAAATCTCAGGCAGCGGCTGATCCGAGCGTCTGAAATGGTAAAAATAAGGCGCGAATCAAGATTATTCAAGTAAATAAATTAATAAATAAATATTAGAGGACAATCTTACACAAATTGAACTAGGCCCATAGTAAGCTCAACAAGGCTTGTGTTATGGGTACTAGACGACGATATATTTAATAGAGATAAATACTTAAGTAAATACATAGAAAACATCCAAGACTAGGAAACAAATATTGCTCATCACACAAATATTGCCCTTACCGGGTTTTGAACCCAGGACCGTCAGCTTCGTAGGCAGGGTCACTACTCGCTAGGCTAAACCGGTCGTCCAAGCAATCAAGCCCTGGCTGGCGCGGATACTGTTATAGTAACCAGTGCTGTACAAGCTGTACAAGCTGTAACAACGTTGCGGCGTCAGTGAAAGCAGGCGAGGATACCAATCTTCTCGTCCTGATGCTACAACCAGCCCAGGAACCAACGTTCGAATGCTGAGGCTTGGAAGAAAGAATGCAGAATGAAAGCCTTGGTCTTCAGTAGTGAAATGCTCACTGCGGCTCTAGGAGATCCGCTCCGATAGGCTCCGATTCTTAGTGGTTGACAGACAACGCACAGCCTAAGCCGGCGTAAAGTCATGAATCTTGAGCATCGCATGTGCACATGGCCGTCGTTGAGTGTGCGTGTTGTGTAACATCGCCTCTATGCCAGGTAATAAGACCAGATGATAGCCAGAGCGAGGTGCGAAATACGGTGGAAGGCGCGCGTAGTCACAGCAACTTACTCGAGATTAATGTGAAGGACTTGAAGGAAGAAATAAAGGTAGAATAGGTATTAGCTTATTTTTAAACGATCATCAAAAACGCACCTATTTTACTACCAATAAATTCGAAACGACCGCCAGAATTAGTAAACGACGACCAAATTGTGTTTGGATATGATCAACAATCTTCCTTTTATGTTTATTATGCTTAAGTTTATGTTTTAAGTATTTTTTTTTTGTTCTTACATGTTCAACGTAACACGAAGGAAGCTTCGCTAACCCCATTTACCGCTTACCTAAGTGCCCTAATATTTTCTGCAACTTTTGGTGACCATTTTGGGTAGGAAAAAAATATTTTGGTGATCATTATATTTGTTGCCAATAATGCTGATATGTAAAATTCGTAATTTGAAGGGGGCTGGCCCATTACCGCTATGGAGAGCTATCTGGCAACAAGTGGGCACAACACTGCTCCTGCCACCTCATGGAAAAGGCTTATCTATGTATTTTGTTTTGAGGCAGAGGAAATAATTAGTTTGACAAGCGACGTTCATCAGAGACGCCAGCGCCGTAACTTCGGCCAACACGTTCAATTTCATATGAAAATGCAATGCCTGCCTCTCCCATTACATGTGAATAGCATGTATATAATGTGGTAGGCAAATTTTACGTTTGAAAATTTTAATGGCATCAGAGTATTGGACGGCTGGACAAAGAGATCAGGACGAAATATTCCTTTTAGGTGGCTCAAATAAATCTTCAAATTGGAGCCCTTACTTTGACTATTATTAAATGACTAGTATTTAATCGCACAGTAAATATACTGATTTTCACAGCAAAAAATGATCAGTAAAAACACTTTTTATGTTTTAGGTATTTTTGTTGTTCTAATACGTAATACGAAGGATAAAGGGGGCTCCGCTTCGCTCACCCCTTTTACCCTTCACCTAAGCTTCCACAGTATGTTGCCCTGATATCAGGCGATGCTGTAAAGATCAGTATATTTGCTGTGCAACTCAGTATTATTGATGTGCAGTTTAATATTTACCTTATTAAATAACACAGGATTTTTGGAAATGAACATTGTGGACGAATGGATTCAATTTGCCTGCGACATACACATGTTATAGCCAGATAATTTCATCATGTGGCCACCAGCGTGTGGTGTGAATAGTCATCGTATTAATTCGACATATATATCACAAACTGAACACAAAATAAAATGCTTTTAAAAAGACATATCTTCGTGATTTAACCCTTTCAACTATTTAATTAAATGATCGGCCAGATCACTGGCCCCATCGTGAAATGATCAATTTCACGATCCGGCCATGACACATATTTAAGTCCAGTGCAGCGTGTGGCTTGGCTCGCTCAGATATTCCGCTGCCTTGCGGCGCAATTAAAATTTTACGTCGAGGGTTTTTCAACTATTGACGTCCAAATGAAACTCACGATTCGTGATGGACGCCATTCTACGGCTTCCGAACGTTTGGATGTTAATTCGAAATTTCATTTGCAAAGTCGATTTGAGGCGAGGAGGGTAAACAACGAATTGCTCCTAACAGCTCGTTTGATGTAACACGGAACAAAATGGCCGGGCCGAATTCAGTCGTCACGAAACAATTTTCATTAGAGGCCTTCACGTGACTGCATTATTAAGAGGGTGTGAGATCAACGCCCTTGCTGTTTTCCTTCCTGCAACTAAAAAAAACTTTTCCATTATCGCCCAGGAAATTGTACATTCATGCTCGCAGAACAAAATGTGGGATCATGTTCGGCGTGGAATGTAAAGTTTGAAACATGACTAGAATTTTTGGGGAGAAGGAATTTCCTATGGTGTTGTGGGCGGTGGATTTTATTGTAATCGTGCAGCTCTGGAGGCCTATTTTCACACAATATTACAATGTCACTACTCTCGCGAATTCCATATACAGATATCGACAACATATATCGTCTGAATTTGTGTGGGAATCACTCGATATCCGCCATTTTATCAAGTGGTGAAACTGTGCGGGCTATACCTTCAATTAAAAGTTTTCGTGTTGTTATTCAAATATTTTGTGAAGTAGGAATAATTTCGTTTCAGCCTTTCTCCATGAGATCATTTATTATGTAGATAGATGACTCAGTGGCATAAAAATACGCTCGTGCTAGCATACAATTTTTGTCAAAGTACTTTAGGTATGATGTTGAACAGCCAAAATGTAAATAGCTGGCAGCAGGAAAACATAAAAATCAACAGAGGATTTGCATAACTTTTAACATAGGTTTAAATACCTACCGAAAAGTGGAAAAAATCGATCAAGTGGAACCCATCGCACTCGAAAAAATACCTATAACGGTTCATTAGATACAGACCGCTAACGGACAGACGGACGGACGGGCGGATAGACGGACAGCGAAAGCTTGGTGAAAGGGTCCCGTTTGGTACCCTTCGGTTACGTAACCCTAAGAAGAGGAAAAAATTGTTCTGTTGTGTCGTTCTGCTGATGCCTGACTACTAAATAGATCACCGGTCGACAGCTCCTATTGTCAGCCAAACAAAAAAAAAGTTTATCTTTTATCTCAAAATTGCAAAACTATTTCATTGAAATTTTAAGATTACCGACTTATGAAAAACGAAGTCTACACCATAGTACAGTCATAAATGTACGAGTAGATATACATATAGCCGGCGGCCGATTGTAGAACTAGGCACATCATGATGTGCCGCACCATATTAAGAAATGGCGGCGTTTCATGAAATACGCCATTGTATGGGGCACGTCATGTGCCCAAACCAAAATCGGACAGATCGATGAGAACTAAACTTTTGTCGATATTCCCAGTAAACGCTTCGCCACATCATGGTATGGCTAAAGAATAAAACATCACATCGTCAAATTTGACGAAAAACAAATCTATTTCATTTTTACATTGATTCCTTTGTTGTTACACGTACGCTACTTGACTATTTATGTATACTTTTAAAAATCAATATTCATAAATATTTTTTTTAGGCTATAAATCAAATCAAGACAAGTAGGATGACCATCATACGGGAGTCGGTGGACTACTATTGGATATCCAAGTATGATATTTTAGAGACTTTTATTATCCTCATTATTAAATGTTGTTTTTATTTGCATACGCTTCGCTCCGCTCGCTTCGCTACGCTCCGATTTTGCTTCTTACAACTTCCAATCTCACCTATAACACAACTAAAATTATCCACAATAACCTACTCTGGCCAAGTTTGGCTTTTCATTACTTTCAGTCGCAAGCTCGCTCCGCTGGTTGCACGTTCACGTTCTAACTTAACCCAACCTGCCGAGCCAAATCTATTGTCACCATACTTTTCGATAAGCCGAGTAATAGGCTGGCAGATCGTCGATCGTTGGTCTGCTATGGTATGCTGAGGCACATCATGATATGCCGAATTTGACGATCGACCTGTTATAACCGAATGTAGTTTGCAGTAAACGCTGACTTAAGCTAATTCATTTCATATAAAACTGTTTTCGATAGAGACTGGCAGCAGTCACCCCACAACCTTTGTCCGATACATACATTGTAAACTCTCGTTATTTTTGTCTAAAATTCGGTGTGTAGTACAGTGAAATAAATTTATTCAGCAGCAGTAATAAAAGTGTTTTTTTTAAAGGACCCACGGAGCGCCATCCTTACAAATTTGGTGTCAGAAGTGGGATCTCAGGAAAACTCGTGAGTACTGAGATTCATAGGTGTTAGGCGCGTCGCGAAATAACTTCCCGCCTGACAACCATTTAGTGGCTCTGTGGAGTAAGGTCCTTTAATAGACAGTGGTCGACGTTAAGACTTGGGCATGCAAGCCTAAGCCCGCGCTGCTGCTCTCGAGGTCGACGATAAGTCTCCGCTGCCAGGCGTGAGCCCGCATCTCATCCTGGACGCTTCCTGCTGCTGTGGTCGACGTTAAGTCTCCGCTTTCGAGTGTGAGCCCGCACCACAATTGTCTGCACCACCACCGTCTTCATAAACGGACGGGTGAACCAATCATCATCATCATCAGCTCATATTGACTTTCCACGTGGAAGTCAACGGGATCACGAACAACGCAACGTGACTTCGAGGTACTCCGTAATACGACTCCCTGGGTCGCCGGGCCTTCGACGTCCTGTTGACGTCATTACTGCGTCGCACTGCAGTTGCCGTGCGCCGTTTCTACGCGGTTTTTGGAAAAAGCCGTTCTTCAAAATGTTCGTGAGTGCCGTCATCATTCTGTGAGTTATTTTATCTATTCCTAACTTTCTAATTGAAGTTAATGTGCAAGTGATTTTTACAAGTTTTACAACTATATACATCAAGATTTATTTTTACAAACTTTCTATAACTATTTTTAAAGTGCAATCACACCCTCTACTGTATTTTACATTTTTATTGATTGTGTTTACTGATGATCTGTACTACATTATAAAAGCTGTAACTTAATGTCGACTGGAAAAGAAGTAAAATTAGAAGAAGAAGCCGATAAATTAACTACATCTGATTCAGAAAGTTCCTCTTCTGAAAGCCAAAACCAAAGCCCCAAAGTAACAATTAGAAAAAAAGAAAAACCCAAAATGACTTCATCAATTACTCTTTCGTTCCTAACCAAATTCATAAAACCCTATAATGGGGACCGCGAGTTGTTGCCAGCATTCTTGACTAATTGCGAAAACGCATTCTCATTAGCTAGTACAGATCAACAGGATGTTTTATGCAAGTATATCGTGTCACAACTTGAGGGCAAGGCGCAGTTAGCCTGCTGCCTCAAGAAATTCGGTACTTGGCCTGAAATCAAACAATTCCTTAAGGCCACGTTTGGAGAGAAAAAACATTCAACTCATTTGCTCGTCGACTTACAAAATTGCAAGCAATTGCCCACAGAAGATGTGACACAATATTCATTACGTGTTGAATCATGTCTCACACGTTTACAGTCTGATATACATTATAGTTGCGACGATGACAAAGAATTAATCGGCAGATTAGCCGCTATGGAGGATCTTGCCCTTAATACATTTTTGTTGGGAATGAATTCCAACTACTCTCACATAGTGCGCTGTAGGAATCCAAAGACCCTATCAGATGCTATAACTCATGCTATTGAGGAAGAAAAGCTTTATAAGCTTTCTAAACTAGCACAACGCCAAAATAAGCAGTGCTCTATTTGCCAGAAGTGTGGACATTTGGCCTCTGATTGTTACAAAAATAAAGCGAAAACTTCAAGTCCTAATTTCCATCAATTCGAATCCTCATGTTGCTCAAAGAAACAATCAGAATTCAAGGTTTTCCTCGAACAAAACTTGCGTATATTGCAAGAAACATGGTCACTTGATCGGCGAGTGTCGTAAACTTAAGTATAAAAATAATCAAAACGCCGCCGACATCGCCAAGCGCAGGTGCATTTCACAACAACGCGGCAAACAATAGTCGCTCTAATGTTCATGTTGTTAGCGTTTCTTCTGATGACTAAGTTGATTTAAACTAAACACTGTTTCGGTCTCGTGTCTGCCGGAACAATGTAATAATGTAAACGACACGAATGATAAGCCTTCTATAGGTAAACCCCGTGCTCTTAAATTACCCCCAGCATGGAAGATTAAAAATCAACCCTATGCTCTTAAATTACCCCCAGCACAGATGATGGAAAATGAATCTCGACAAATTGACCAGTCTTTGTCTACTGAGTTCTCAGCAAAGTTGCAAGGTCGCACCTGTAGCACACACGCCGTGGCACAGGATTCTTCTGCACCTTCCCCGCAGTCAGAACCTTATTTCACTGAGTTTTCAACTAAGCTACCAGGCAGCACCTGTAAAAATCAGGGTTTTGATGCGCCTCTACCTCAGTCTAAAATTCAAGACAAAAGACTCAAATCTTGTGTTCTTAAATCTGTCCTAACACAAGTTAATCCTGAAATTATTTTAGGTCAATCAAATGAACTTGGAGATTCTAAAACTATTCCCTCTACTCGCGACAAACCGAGTTTTTCTTCTAGGGATTTTATACGTGAAAAGGGTTATATAATTAATAACGTGAACAATAAAATATCTTTACCACACGTTTATTTAAAGACACATTTAAATGAAAAGCCTCTATGCTTTCTTATAGACACTGGGTCCTCAATTTCTATTGTAAAACAGTCAAGTTTGATCAAACCAGTGCTCGGACCGTTAACAGTCACTCTAACAGGTTTAAGTGACAACGATTCCAAATGTGAATCTCTTGGGACCATCCAGCTCAATTTTGAACACGTAATTTCCGATAAAAGCAAAATAATATTTGACTTTTTGTTCCACGCGATTGACGACAAGATCAATCTATATTTTGACGGAATCATAGGTAGTGATTTTATTCGACATTTCAAAATCGACGTGCAGTATTCCACAAATTCATTAAACATGCAAGGACACTCGATACCTATATGCTTTAGTAAGCCATCATATGTTATACCTCCACGGTCAGAGATGGTGATTGAATGCCCAATTGCCAATCTATCAGATTTTTCAGGCCAAAAAGAAGCCCTAATATTAGATCAACAAATTTGTGAAGGTGTGTTCTTAGCAAACTGCATAGTCAATGTCAAATCCAACAATAGGGTAAACGTATCAGTATTAAACACTACTGAATCCGAGATTTCAATAGATAACTTCAAGGTTCAATTAACAACCCTTGAGTTTCCGTCATCAGACTCAGATGATGCTCAGCATGAGCTCATTCATCAGCTGAGTTCTTCAAACACTGATCATTCTAGACAGGTTCTCGAGCAGATACGATGCTCTCACTTAAACGCAGAAGAAAAGAAGGCGTTGATGACCTGCCTTTCTAAATATACTGATATATTTCACCTTAATGGTGAATTCCTAACTCATACAGATAAAATTCAACATTCTATTAATACCGGGGATGCACCTCCTATCCATGTTAAGTCATACCGGTTCCCAGAAATTCATAAAGAAGAGGTAGAAAGTCAAATAAAAAAAATGCTTGACCAAAATATAATTCGCCCTTCAACCTCCCCCTGGACCTGGAATGCACCAGTGTGGGTTGTTCCTAAGAAACTCGATGCCTCTGGCAAGCAAAAATGGCGAATCGTAATTGACTATAGAAGCCTTAATGACGTCTCCGTTTCAGAGGTTTACCCTCTTCCTCTCATAACAGATATCCTAGACCAGTTAGGTCACTCAAAGTACTTCAGTACTCTTGACCTGGCTTCAGGATTTCATCAGCTGTTGCTAGATCCCAAAGATTCTGAAAAAACTGGCTTCAGTGTTACGACTAATGGTATCTCAGGACATTTTGAATTTACCAGAATGCCCTTTGGTTTATAAAATGCTCCATCCACATTCCAGAGACTCATGAATTTAGTCCTTTCTGGGCTCCAAGGTCTTCGTTGTTATATATATTTGGATGACTGCATCTGTTATTCACATGACCTTCAATCTCACATGCAAAAGCTAGAACTCATATTTTCAAGATTCAGAGAGGCCAACTTGAAGTTGCAGCCTGACAAATGTGAATTCTTGCGACGCGAAGTCGCTTATCTCGGGCATGTCATAACCGACAAGGGTGTTTTGCCTAACCCAGACAAGGTAAAGGCTATTTCCGGATTCCCTACACCCAAGAACCCGAAAGACATAAAATCTTTTCTAGGACTAACCGGCTATTATAGACGTTTCATAGAGAATTTCTCTCACTTAACTAAACCTTTAACCTCATTATTGAAAAAAGACACAGTGTTTCACTGGTCTCATGAACAAGAACAAGCATTCAGCATTCTGAAAGAAAAGTTAGTCTCAGCACCATTATTACAGTACCCAGATTTCAGTCAGACATTCATCATAACTACAGACGCTTCTAACTACGCCATTGGCGCAGTACTGTCGCAAGGCGAAATTGGAAAGGATAAGCCAATAGCATATGCGTCTCGTACATTAAATAAATGCGAAGGAAACTACTCCACGACTGAAAAGGAGCTTCTCGCCATTCTTTTCGGCGTCAACACTTTCAGACCATATATTTATGGCTATAAATTTCGAATTATCACTGACCACCGTCCCCTTACATGGCTTTTCAATGCAAAAGATCCAGAAGGACGTTTATTGCGATGGCGATTGAAACTAGAGGAGTATGACTACGAGATAGTTTATAAACCGGGCCGTATAAACTCAAATGCTGACGCTCTATCTCGTAACCCAGTAAATGCCATCACTCTTTCAGGAATAAATAAGACAACTTATGAACAATTTTTCAAGAAACAATTCACGAAATCAATCTCTAATGATACGCAAATTCAGGAATATCTCCAAAGTTTAACTTCCACGAAACTTAAATCGATAGCTTGTCCAGTTTCTCTAGATTTTGATAGCTCTATGCCGCACAGCGAACAACTGTTATCCGTAGTAAACAATTCTGCCGAGCTCTTATCAGCCGAACGGGAACTTGAAACCATGCAGTCAGTTGAGGCGACTAATAAGAAGCTCTATTTCTTATACACTAAAATCCATCATTATGATGAAACGAGTTACAGAACTATTTATAATTTATTACTCAAATTGAGAGACTTGATCATTTCCGAAGATGATTATGATAAGGAGTTAGCTATTTCAGATTTTACAGAACCTTTCACCAAGCTAGCTTATGTAAAAATATATAATATGATATCATACATATTTCATGGCACAAACATAAAAGTACATATCTATAAAAACCAAATTCGTTATCCTACTCCGGTCGAGGTTCCAAATATCCTGAAAGAAAATCACGGCACGACCACGATAGCTGTTCACCCAGGAGTAAAACGCATGCTCAACAGAATCAAAGCTTCGTTTTATTGGAAAAGCATGAGGGCAGATATTGAACGTTTCGTAAAAGATTGCAGATTATGTCAAGTAAAAAAGCCACTACGAGCTTCCAACAAAGCACCTATGGTGATAACATCCTCGAGCACTAAGCCATTCGAGAGATTAGCTCTAGATATTGTTGGAATTTTGCCTGAAGCTGGCCTTCAAAAATTCAGGTACATTTTAACTCTTCAGGATGACTTAACGAAATTTTCTTGTGCCTATCCTATGATAACCTCTACTACTGATGAGATTGCACGTAACCTCATACATTTCTTCTCACTATTTTCATTTCCAAAAATGATCCTCACAGACCAAGGCACATGCTTCACATCTGAATTATTTAAACAATCGACTGAAATTCTTAAAATCAAAAACTTATTCTCTACACCTTATCACCCTCAAACAAATGGCGCTCTAGAGCGTAGTCACGCGACTCTTAAGGAGTACCTAAAGTCTTTCGTGAATGAAAATCACGACGATTGGCATTGCTATCTAGCAACTGCAATACTAGCTTATAATACAACTCCGCATTGTACAACAGAATTCACTCCGTTTGAACTATTGTATGGCCATAAACCTTCCATTCCCAGTAGTTTATACGATTCAAGTGATAGCACAACATATGCCGAATATATACGCGCTTTACAGTACAGAATGAAGTACTCCCGTGAAAAAGCTTTAGAAAATATTACTAAAAGTAAAGAACAATCAAAAAGATACTATGATGTTTCATCCAGAACAAAAACGTATAAATCAGGAGATATGGTTTACTTTAAACAACATCATAGGCTGCGCAAGGCCCTGTCCTCAATCTGGAAAGGACCTTATAAGATAGTTAAAGTAAATGACAAGAATAATGTTACAGTCAGCATAAATAGGAAACATGTGAAATATCACATTAATGACATAAAGTTAGCACAATAATTGTTTCAGATTCGTCCTTGGAACAAGTTATTCAGAGCCTATCCAATCAATCACGCACAGTCCTGGACTATACTTCGATCCGACGTCTGTGGTATATTTCTATGACGACTACTGGAATGTAGTGACGCATCTAGAAGTTATACCTATTGAACCTTACTTACAAAAGATTGACCAATCGATCTCGAGCATTTCTAGCTTTTGTGAAAAAGCACAGAATTTAGCTATTGATATAAATTGTAAGGATGCCATAAACCCTCTTCAGATTTTGATAAAAGCTAGTAAATTAAAATATGATTCATTTTCTCACTTAATGTCGGAATCGAAACCTCAAGATCGCTTCAAGCGAGCCCTGGAATTTGGCGGGGAAATTCTTAAATTTTTCTTTGGCACTCTAGACGCAGACGATGCTAGGAAATATGATGACGCATTGTCCACATGTGAACATAACGACCAGGAGATATTTTCATTAATGAAGGATAACATTCACATTGTCCAATCAACCATAAATAATTTCAATACCTCTATTCTAAAATTAAATGACAATGAGAAAAGAATAAATAAACAAATCGAAAAACTAAATTACATATTTGAACAAAATAATAAAGTAACTACAAACTGTGTGAATCTTTCAAAAATCAATTCCATTCGCAATTTAATTGAAGCATCATTACTTTCAGTATCTAACATTTTAGATACAATTTTGAACTCTATCCTCTTTGCTAAAGCTAATATTTTACATCCGTATGTTTTGACTCCCACTCACCTGTTTAACGAGCTAAGTAAAAGCAAGATGTATAAAAAGAACATTGAGTTCCCAGTTTCTCTATCACTAGAGAATATACATAGTATCATAGATCTATCTAGGATGACTTCATATTACTATAATAATAAGATTATGTTTGTAATTCAAATACCCTTGATTAACCCAGTTAAGTTTAATGTTTATAAGATTTTACCGTTGCCTACACCGAAAGATGAGTACAACTTCCAAGCTTATGTTTTAATTCATTCATCTAAGATGTATGTAGCCCTTACGGATGATAGATTAAGTTACGCATTATTAGATAGCCTAAGTGATTGTCATAAGGTTAATTATGAGCATATGATCTATCCATTACCCTCTGTTTTATCTACAATAAACAATCCTTTATGTGAAACAAAACAACATTGTCTCTTCCCGATATCTGTGACTTTAAGATAATATATGATAATATTAATATATGGCAAAAACTTAATGATGGCAGATTTATCAATGTACAGTCTAAGCCTAACAAATTATCAATGAAATGTAAAAACAATATAACAGAATTCTATCCCTAAGCATACGTACAGCATACTTTCAGACTTTACAGTTTCACTCATCTCAAACGTATAAACAAACTTTGCCAAGCCAATTGTTAATCGATTTCAACATAATCGAAGATGATTGTTGTAAGTATAATTTTATCAATAATAGTGCAGGTGTAATTTCTGCTATTTCTATAACTGATGTTGATTTAGAATCACTGAAGCTAGCTTCTCATAAACTTGATAATCTTGAAAACCAAATTAATCAAGCTAAGAATCAGTCCCATATATTTAAATACGGACATTATTATTCTGGAACTACTTATGCCATAGTAGTAGCTATTATAATTTACTTAGTATATAAAGCATATAAGAAATGGTTTTCACCCTGCTGTAAAAACACATCTTGTTGCATCCGTATATATAACCAGTGTCATAATAAGAAGTCTAGTAGAAATGAAACAAAGTATAATACATCTATTGAATTCACAGAATCTGATGAATCATTTGAATGCGATAAGAAGTCTGTTAGAAGCCTGCCTGAAATAGAAATAAATAAAAACAAAAGTAAAGTTATGTTTAGGAATTTTGAAAAAATACCCGCAAATCGGAACTTAAGTAACTATTAATAATAAAATAACATATTAAAAATTATTGATTTCTATTTCGGAACTTAGATTTTACTATTATAGTGTAGCGATACTGCTTAAAGATGGTAAAGGTGACATTCAATTTAGTATTTAGTCACTGTATCTTATTTTGATTTTAATCTAAATCTATTTGTTTTGTTTACTCCTTCGTTTATCTTAAATTGGTAAAGCTCAGTCTTATGGGGGGAGATGTTATAACCGAATGTAGTTTGCAGTAAACGCTGACTTAAGCTAATTCATTTTAAATAAAACTGTTTTAGATAGAGACTAGCAGCAGTCACCCCACAACCTTTGTCCGATACATACATTGTAAACTCTCGTTATTTTTGTCTAAAATTCGGTGTGTAGTACAGTGAAATAAATTTATTCAGCAGCAGTAATAAAAGTGTTTTTTTTAAAAGGACCCACGGAGCGCCATCCTTACAGACCGACGACATAGATCAGAAGGTATTTAAAATATTGTACAAAAAGTGAAAGATGCTGATTCCGTACGCTACAAACAAAACCAATCTAATCTGAATCTAAAAGAAAATTAAATTTACAACTCCACCAAGCCAACAAGATGCTAGTTGGCTTGGTGAAATATGTAGATGGTTGGTTTTGAAACTTTTGTAATTTTGACAACTGACTGTCACTCATGTGCTTGTTTAACATAGCATACACATTAACATACAGACACTTACTTTGCTTCTGGCCCCACACTAGGATTCCCTGGGTCGTGGGTACCAGAAACAGCGACATCACGCTCGTGTAAAAATCCAAGACCTGGTGTTTTTATTTTTTTTGTATCCCCAGCCGGGGATGGATCCCGGGACCTCTCGCATGGTAGGCAGAGCCACAACCGCAGCGCCAGAGAGGTCGTCTTTGCAATCTGTTAGAAGAATAATAAATAGGTACCTACTTGTCTTGTAAAAAAAAAGTAAGATATAAGATGTAGGGATCCATTCGGTAATAACAATGATAGGTAACGTTTAAAAAGTAAGTCTGTAATACTCATCTACCCCCACGTCAATGTTTCTTTACACAGACAATCCTGCGTTGAAAGGCAACAGGCAGGACTCAGGGCTGCAATGGAACAGAGTCAGTAATTTCACACTGTTTGCTGTGTGTCAACAACACAGCCAATATCTATTGTTTTCCAAATAAATGTCCAGGGAATAGTGCGAACACGAGGCTATTCGCCTGAAACTGCGGCTGAAATTCCTAATATCATCTATAGTATGACTCTATCGTGGGTCGGCGCGATATGTCGAATGGTCGAGTTGGCAGTGACCCTGCCTACGAAACCAAGGGTCCCGGGTTCGAGTCCCGATGGAGGCAAATATTTGTTTTGATGAGAAGGGATGTTTGTACCCTACTCAGGTTGTTTATCTGTCTAAGTATAATATTTATCTATATAAGTATGTGATCGTTGTCTAGTACCCAAGATACAGGGAATCCTAGTTTGGGGCTAGATCAATGTGTGTAAATAGTGTCCAAGGTATTATTATTCAAGGTATTATGTGGCTGAACAAAATAATACTTATGTCAATACGCAGTTGCGTTGCCACATTGCATGTCATACATTGCCACTAAATGTCGTATCTTCAGACGCAAACGTATCTGTCTCGAAAACACCCTGTGTGATAACATAACATAACATAGTCTCACGCCTTTTCCCTTACGGGGTGGCAGAGGCACAATTGTGCCCACTTTGAGCCAGTTATTCAATACTCCATTTTGCGTGACAGGGTGCTAACCCATCGCCGCAGCTATGGAGTAATGAAGGTTTCTTCACGATGTTTTCTATCACCGTTAGAATGTCCATATATTGTACTTAAGATAAATTATTTATCTCATTGATACTTGGTCAGGAATCGAACCTACATCTCCTGTGTGAGAAGCAAGCGTGAAACCCATTGAACCACGGAGCTCGTTCCTGTCTGATGTCAGAAAGTTTTATTCGTTTATCCCGATGGTTTGTCCCATAGTCCTTGGCATAATCGGCATTGCCTGATATTTAGTCAATTAAAATTCTGATGTCCCTCGATCACAAATTTTTCAAAAGTGATGACTTGATAAATAAGTTATAGATGAGTTAATTAATAAAGATCTCGTTTATGCAGAGGGTTTAAGCATCGCATAGTTTTGGAGACATTGCTTAAGTTGTGCCAATACAACATCACCATCGAATGAGTAAATAATATAATCACTTGTCATTTTGAAACTTTTAGGTAGTTTGGAAGGTTTTATGGTAACAACATCGCTGTAGTCAAAATCTTACTCTTTTATCGACCCACTTTTGTTTACGTGTTTTTTTCGCGTTTGAGTATGTTTAAGTAAACATCCATACTTATTTGTTTATTTCTTCATTTCTGAGATTCATAGTTCTTTTGATCAAAATCGATATACATAATGATTTCTGACAGCAAAAACTTTTATCTCGATTTCGCCCTCTGACCCATGCTAATGACCCAGCCTGTACACATCTTCGCAGAAATCTGTTCCCTAAGAATAGTGAGAAGTAAAAAATTGTTCGATATTTTTTAATTTTAGAGAGTTACATTAATATTACACAGCATTAAATTACTTGGTTTATTATCACAACGAAATTATAACAGATAATTACTTACATTCGCAGCATATTCACTTAACGGAATCTCTCTAAAATAAACATACTATGAAATAATATCAAAAATATGGCTAATTTTTGCCCGAAAACAAAATTCAGCCTGCTTATTTTTGTCTCTTAATTTCCAATGTTGACATATACTCGTTAATGGAGCCACTTACCTTATTATTCTTTATTAATTTGACCCAATGTCTCATTCATGAGTATTCGAAAGTAGCCAAGGAAGCAACTATTTTCAGTGCGTAGTTACGCAAATATTCATGGCTTAAGTAAGCAACCAATTTCGCTGGAGGCAAGCATGAGGTCGGGCAAGCCAGACCGCTTGAGGGATCATCTCACTGAAGAAATGTTTACTTTACAACCAACTATAGGTCCCACCAAAAGACCCTAAGACGAAGAGTTTAACGGTTGTTTTGAAACGGCCGGTTGCTTTGGAGTCTGCCCACTTTCGTAGGTACGAAGGGAAGTTGAGAACAAAAACAGACCCTGTTTGTTGCTTCAGATCCATTTATAATAGTTACCCCGAATTAATATTATTAATTTCGTGATGCGGTTTTGAAGCGACGTTTATATAAAGCCCCTTTGTGTAATTTATACTCACAATAAGTTTGTCTCATGCTGTGACTCTATTACGCCTGGTTGCCGTTTTTGTAGTAGCTGTTCTAACTACTTACTTATTAGGGTAGTGGTGTTATCCCGTTGTGGCGTTAATAATTCTGCATGAAATAAACAGGGTACCTACACAGTCCAGAATGTGCGATGTTGAGGAGGCTGTGGACCATTGGATGAACGTGATCATGCTAGTATATATGTTACCGGCAATCTGTATAATGCAGGTATTCTATATATTACCTGGGGAGTTCAGGCAATGTTGAAATATTATTCATATTAATGTCCATTACATACTATACCTAGGTAATATATACAATGCCCAGGGATCGAATACCTATTTTTTTTTTTATTTAATTAATGACATATTAAAAATAACAGAGTTATATACTTGAACACCACTTAAAGCACTGAGGTTTGTGTGTGGTGTTATCTACTCAATATACAGTATTTATTGCTATATCTAAATTAAAATAAGCTTAAAATAAGCTATATTCAATTAAAAAGTTCAAAAAGGAGTGTGCAGTTCTCAAGTAGTATTCAATTTTGAGAGAAAGTATGTTTTTAGTTTGTATTTAATATTTGTCTGCGTGATCGAGTTCCTGATTTGTGTAGGTAGGTTATTGATTAAGCGCGGAATCATGTAGGAGCTCGATCGCTCACCGTAGGTATTGTTTGCGCCACCACTTGGCCACCGGCAATGTGTTAAATAAATAGATTTTGGTAGAATATCAGGGCAAAACACTGCGGCTAGTTTTAAGTATTTTTTGTGTTAGCTTGAAAATGTAAGAACAACAAAAAGCACTTAGTTTTAAGTATTTTTGTTGTTCATGTTCAACCTAACACGAAGGATAAAGGGGGCTTCGCCTCGCTCACACCCTTAACCCTTCACCTATGCTATCGCAGTGTTTTACGCTTTTACATATATTACCGGCTGGGCATTGGAATACCTAGGCAATTTATACAATAAATAATTTTTCATACATTACATGCATGTTTTAGGCATTATATATATTGCCTAGGGATTATACAGGGAGTCCGGTAGATCGATGCAAAGAGTTAAACCAATAGAACAGACCATTAAGAACCATTAGAGCCAAACATACATATCGCGAAGTCTTACCATTAAATTTTTATTGATGATTTAGTGTTTTTGAAGAAAATTTCCAGATTTTCACATTTAAGTGATTATCATTTCGAAACTAAACAAAATTGGATTATTTTACAATGGATTCTAATAAATCACTTAATAAGTATTCCAATAAATCTTAATTTGTGCATCTGCTACGTCAACCTTGCTTTTTAAAGACCATTGAAGAGCACGGCAAATTTCAATCATCGATAAAATAAGTTTTTCGGACCTAATTTAACAAAAACAAGTGAAAGCTTTGCACGTGCAAATCTTAATAAAAAACATTATTAGTTAATTATCTTTCATTTAAGGTATTGTTGATATATATACTTCACACTTTACAACAATATGTGTCAAAAAAATGCTACATCAAGGATGGTAACTCTTATGTGTGTGCTAAATTGCTTGACAAGTATTTGTTGACGATTGATTATATCCAAACGGAGCAGTTCATGGAATCCATTGTGTGACAACATCCTATCTACCTACATAAATATCTATCGTAATCTATATTATATATATTATACATTCATAATAATAGTCAATAGGGAAGTGTGCCCTTTTCTTTATGGCGCTTCCCTATGTGCTCTGCATAAGAAGGGCGGGGGGATTCGTCCCATAGCAGTGGGGAGTGTCCTTCGGCGCTTAGTGGCCAAACTCGGATGCAGGGCAGCCAGGGGAGTCGCATCATCTATTCTTCAGCCGCAGCAGTTGGGGTTCGGAGTACCTTTAGGTTGCGAGGCCGCAATCCACGCCACCCGAGCGTTTTTGTTCGATCGGGAAAACTCCGACAGCGTCATTGTGAAGGTTGACCTCCAGAATGCATTCAATACAGTTGAGCGAGACGTCATTCTGGGAAAGGTCAACGAACTGGTTCCGTCCCTCTATCCGTTCCTCCACCAGTGTTACTCAAGCCCAACCAACCTGTATTTTGGTGAAAATCTGGTGGAGTCGCGGGTGGGTGCGCAACAGGGTGACCCCCTGGGCCCACTGCTATTCAGCTTGGCCATCCACGACGTTGTTAAATCATTGAGTTCCCCTTTGAACGTCTGGTACTTAGACGATGGTACCATCGGGGGACCACTAGAGACTGTTGTGGCTGATTTGAAAACGGTTATCAGTGGCCTAGGGGACTTGGGTCTCCGCCTGAACTCAGAGAAGTGTGAGGTGTTTTCTTCCTCTGGTGACTTGGCACAAGGTTCCAGAGCTAAGCTGGAGGAATTGATGCCGGGGCTGAAAGTTCTTGATAAACCTGATTTCACTCTGTTAGGCGCACCCATTTTTCCGGAAGGCGTGCCGGGGGTTCTGCGAGGAAAGTTGAAGGCCCTGGCTGGGGCTAAGCCACATCTCAAGGAGTTGTCCGCGCATGTGGCTCTTACTATTCTCAAGAGTTGTCTGTCCCAGCCAAGGTTAACCTATACTTTGCGAACTGCTCCGGTTTGGCTGTGCCGAGGGGAGACAGACGCTTATGACGAGGCGTTGAAGTGTCTTTTGGAGACTATTTTAAACGTTAATATGTCTCCCTCACAGTGGTCGCAGGCAGCGATGCCTATACGGTTTGGTGGTCTCGGCGTTCGTCGCCTTCGGGACACGGAACTCCCCGCCTTTTTAGCCTCTTCGCGGGGGGTGTTGGAGCTTGTCACTCGTATTTTGAATATTAATGGTGACGGGTTCAGCATCCCATTTGCGGACGAGGCTCTTCAGCTGTGGCGGGTACGTTGCCCGGCGGGAGACGTTCCGGAGAAGCCAGGCGTGCAGCGCTCCTGGGATGAGGAGATATGTAAGTCGACACTTGACGGGTTGTTGGGGCAGTCCTCGGGAGCGGAGCTTGCTCGTCTGCGCGCGATCTCCCAGCCGGAATCTGGTGCTTGGCTGCATGCGTTGCCGTCTCCTCATTTAGGCACCCATCTAGATGACAACTCCCTGCGCGTGGCCGTGGCGCTTCGGTTGGGATGTAGCATTTGTGAGCCACACCGCTGTGTTTGCGGTGTATCAGTCGATTCGCTGGGGCGTCACGGACTACACTGCGTCAGAAGTGCAGGGAGGCAGTCTCGTCATCACTCCATCAATGACATCGTCCGGAGGGCTCTCGTCTCGGCTAACATACCGGCGGTTCTTGAGCCGCCTGGTTTGTGTCGCAGCGACGGGAAACGTCCGGACGGTGTCACTTTGATACCTTGGGAGAGGGGCCGTAGCCTTTTGTGGGATGCGACGTGCGTGTGCACTTTCGCGGCATCTCATATAGGCTCCACCATGCAGACTGCTGGTGCGGCTGCGGAGTCGGCGGCGCGGCAGAAATGCGGTAAGTACGCACAGCTGATGGGGAGTTATTGGTTTGTTCCATTGGCCGTCGAGACCACGGGGGTGTGGGGATCGCAGGGTAGGGCCTTCATCAGGGACATTGGGCGTCGCTTGAGGGACCGAGGCCATGACTACCGCTCCGGAGCGTTCCTGGTGCAAAGGGTCTCACTTGCTGTGCAGCGCGGCAACGCTGCCAGCGTAATGGGTACCTTTGGTCCGGGAGCGTACTGGGGTGGTTTATTTGTGTAGTTTTATGTATTTTAGATTTATTTATTATTTAAGTAGGTTATTATTATTTGGAAGCATATAATTTTTAAGTTGTTTCCCTGCCATATCTTGTAGTTTAGCAAGTGTTTAAGTTTAGTTTTAAGTTATTGACGCAGCAACATAGCTGAAGTATAGCCGCTGAGAGAATGCGATGCTGAAAGCTCAAATACATTTTTGACATCTGCAATGAAAAATATTGCTTATTATGTACGCGTTAAGAAAATGTCATAATAGCAATCTAAAAACGGCCGAAGTGTAAAATAAAATGTTTAAACTACTTCATAATATTACATTGAAATACATAATTAAAAACGAATAAATGCTGCTTATCGTTCTCATTCTCATTAGCACTAGAACATATCATTGTTATGTTATAATATATAGTAAAACCTAATGCAGACAACATTCAACTTTTATAACTAACATTAAGTTACTCTTGTTTACTAAAACATACACAGGGAACAATAAGGTATGGCTACTTTCATAGTCCCAGCTTACTGCAAAAAACTTAGAGAGATATTATTGCTCTGCCGTAATACAGTATTTTACTAGTACGGAGAGCCTTCATATGTTTTCTTAAAAAAGCGTGTAACAAAATATTATGAATTCCTAAGCATACCCATGTGCTGTGTAATGAATGTAGTGTCAAAATAATTTCAGTAATCTTTGTTTAAAGAAATAAACCATTTTCATTTTCATTTTCGCACATTCTTGAAGTAATGACCTACTAACCAGTTTGAGGGAGAAAAATAGTCTATTTAGGCAGTCTTTTTAATTAATTAAATTTATGCTATTCATGCTTGAAATTAGATCCTTGGTTCCTCACACAGACAAGAACCCGTCGTCGGATTTCTGTGGCTGTGATTTTGAGCATCATTTCATCTTTCATGGTGTCGAAAGCCATTCTTATTCTTGAAATCAACTCTTTTTTTGTGTTACGTTGGAATAGACCAGTTCTTTGGCTCTGCCCCACACAAAATAGTCCATTGGGGTCAGGTCTGGTGAACGAGCAGGCCAAGGAATAGGCCCGTCTCTGCCGATCCAGCAATTGGGAAAACACTAGTCAAGATAGCTTCCCACCGCCTAATGCATATCCTATGCACTAAACAGCCTACACAATTGAATTTGCATGGATTGAACTAAATAAAACCTCTTTATTTCATTATTATTTTTCTGTATATAATACCGGATTATGCATGTTTAATTCCACGCCTCAACCGAACGGGCGTGGAATCATCGAGGGGTGGTTTTCACCAGCACGGGGAGTATCGCAAGTGGTACTGACCTTGACGCCTTGGGCTGGAACTCGATAGCTCAATTCGAGGCAGGAATGCGGGATAAGGAGCACAATGGGTGGGTGGAGAGGATTCGAATCTTACTCTCGTCGTATTCCGATGCTGTCGCCGTCGTGTTGCTTGCCGACACGAGGAGTCGCTGTCCGAATGCGACGAGTTGGGGACCGAACAACTTTAACCTTCACAACACGAAGCACTCACTCCGCTGACGTGAATCTACTTATTTTCTGACGATTATTATAGTTAACACTCCGACCAGGCCCGACACCTGTGTTAGACAATTGTTACACTAAAATACAGTCAAAGCCCGACGCCATGTGCTGACCATTTCTCTCACGACAAGAAAATAACCTCTAACTCGTCATCTCGGTTCTATGCAAGTGACAGCTGCAGTTCCGTTTCCGCTAGTGATGTCCCGATCACTCGCGGTCGATCCGCGCAACGAAAACCGGTGCGTTCCGAAGCATAAATATTAAACAGTCACCCGCCCGGACAGGCCCGAACCTGTCCCTAATCAATAGGAAGGCGAGAAAGTGTTGCGACCGCTCTCTTGAGGACCGAGTCCCCCACCTTGACGTCTGCTGATCGAGGCGTGCCATCCCGACCCGTGTACAAATTGACGATCCGTCCTCGTCTCCATCTCAATGATGGCAGGTTCGCATCCTTAATCAGCACCAAATCACCGACTTGAGGGGGGCTCGTCCGGTCAGTCCACTTAAGGCGCTGCTGCAAGATGTGCAAGTACTCAAGGGACCACCGTTTCCAAAAATCTTGAGCCGTCTGCTGCAACATCTGCCACCTAGTTAACCGACTTAACTTAACATCACCGAATGGGTATTCTGGCAGGGCGTTAAGGGGCTGACCTATCAGGAAGTGACCCGGCGTCAACGCTTCCAAATCATTTGGATCCGAACTGAGCGGGCACAACGGACGCGAGTTCAGTGTCATTTCAATTTTACAGAACAGCGTCGCAAGCTCTTCAAAGCGTAGAGAGGTCTCACCGATGATCCTCGTCAGGTGCGACTTAGCCGATTTAACCGCAGCCTCAAAAATTCCTCCCCAATGAGGACATCCCGGCGGACTGAAAACCCATTCAATTCCTCGTCGGGAGCAAGCCGTACCGATGGCGTCCTGGTTACCGTTCAGGAATTGAGTGACCTCCTGCAGATATCGCCTGGCTCCGACAAAATTTGTGCCGTTGTCCGAACGGATTAATGTCGGGAGGCCCCTTCGTGAGACGAGCCGATCTAGACATGCGATAAATGCCTCTGTAGTGAGGTCACTGACCACCTCCAAGTGGACTGCCTTCGTGGCCAAGCACACGAAGACGCACAGGTATGCCTTCACTAATCTGGCGTTCCGTAGCTGTGAAGACTTGACCATGAATGGTCCCGCGAAATCCGTTCCGACACCCGCAAAGGGCCGGATTTCGTTAACCCTATCCGAGGGCAAATCGCCCATCTGGGGCTGCATCGTAGCCGCCTTGGCCTGATAACAAGGCAGGCACCGAAATACGACGCTACGCACTAAGCGTCTTCCCGATAGAATCCAGAACTCGCGTTGAAGAAACGCCATCAAGGCGTGGCAACCGATATGCCCATTCCGAATGTGTCGATCCTGTATCAACAGTTCGACCAACTTCCCTTTCCTAGGGTGTAACAACGGGTGGCGAGCCGCATAAGGCAGGTTGGCATTCCGCAGCTGACCTCCTACCCTCAGCAATCATTGAGGGTCAATAAACGGGTTGAGCCGAGCCACAGCTCCCTTCAGTTGGACGCGTCCGCGTCTCAGAATGTCCAATTCGGACTTAAAGTGCACCGTCTGCACGTTCCGTACCAATGCGAACAACGCATGGTTCCGTTCCCGTGGTGTCAGGACCTGTGTCCGCACCCGTTGCGCCTCAGAATTGCGACAATTCCGCGCAAATCGGAAGATCCAGGCGGTCACATTGACCAGCTTGTCGAGCGAGCTGTACGGTTCCAGCAGGCTGAACTCCTCTTCCGGCTCTGGTTGCGTCGTACAGACACCGACTGTCAAGGCGCCGTTCGCCGAGGTAACGCGTGGACTCATTGGCCAATCCAATTCGGCTTGAGTCAACCATTTTGGACCCCACCACAAGGGATGTCCAACCAACTCCGGGGCGTGACACCCACGAGACGCACAGTCTGCTGGGTTAATTTCCCCTGGAACATGTCTCCAGATTGAGGAAACCTCCGAATTCAAAATCTGCGAAACCCGATTCGCCACAAAAATCTCCAGCTTGTGAACTGAAGCCTTCAGCCAGCATAACACGATCTGGCTGTCCGTCCAAGCGTAGACCGTATCTTCTAACGCTATTGACCCACGAAGAACCGTCATCGTGTGGTTGACCAGACGAGTCAGGAGAGCCGCTCCTGAAAGCTCTAATTTGGGAATGGTCTGGCGAGTGCGCAACGGCACAACCTTGCTCTTGGCCATGACCAACCGCACATCAACCTCCCCCGAGGAGTCGACCGTACGCAGATACACCGCAGCTCCGTAGCCCTTCTCCGAGGCATCGCAAAACCCATGTAGGGTGGCGGTGTATCGTTTGGTGGGGACCAACCTCCGTGGCAGTGAAATCCGATTGATGCCAGGGAGGGTCGAAAAGAACGATTCCCACTCTGAGCTCAATGACCCGCCGATCGGGTCGTCCCATTTCAGCTCAGCAGACCACAATTGCTGCATAAAACACTTGAGCTGAAATGTTACCGGGGTGATCCACCCGTTTGGATCAAATGTCCTAGCCACCGTTGAAAGGACGTTCCGTTTCGTCCAGACCTTCGGGGAGTCCAACTCGACCCGATACGAAAACATGTCTGACACCGGCTGGTACTGGACGCCTAATACCGACAACATATTTGGATTTTACAAATTTTCAAAAATGTGGGGATCCTGCTGATAGTCATCCGGAAGACCAGTCAGTAACTCTGGAGAGTTCGACATCCATTTCCGGAGCTCGTAACCTCCACCCCGTAGGAGCTCAACTAGCTCGTCCCGACGAGCGAGCGCCTCCTCTACGGAATCTGCACCGGTACAGATATCGTCCACGTAGAGATCCTGCTCCAGGATCGCTGCTCCTCTAGGGAAATTTAACCGTTCTCGATCCGCTAACTCCCGCAGAGTGCGAATCGCCAAATAAGGACTAGACCGTAGCCCGTACGTGTTGGTGTTCAGCTCGTACACCCTGATGGGCTGATCTGGGCTCTCTCGCCACAGTATCAGCTGATACCGTCTATCGTCAGGGTGAATGACCGTCTGCCTAAACATCATCCGGATGTCAGCTACAAACACAACATGTCATGGTTCAACTTCGGCCCTGAATGCAAACACTGGTTCAGGTTCATGCCGTTAGATGTTGATGCCGATCCATCGAACACTACCCGTATTTTGCTCTCCGGGGTCCTCAAGACCGTGTGATGGGGCAGGAAGCAGTGGTCTTCACGCTTCCAGTCGATACCCGAAACCGACATGTGGCCGAGCGACTCGTATTCCCGCATGAAGTCGACGTACTTCTGCCGGAAAATCCCGTCACGCTTCATGCGTCGTTCCATCGACAGAAGCCGCGTCTCGGCTGCATGGTGTGAACTGCCCAGCGGTGGGCGATCACTCTGGAATGGAAGACGTGTGAGAAATCGACCTGACCGAAGGCGACCAGTATTGTTCCGATAAAACTGTTCACACTCTTCTTCAACCGGGTCCAACCGGCGGACCGTAGGTGGTTCCTCCACCTCCCAAAACTTCTGTATCACCTCCGAGAGTACAGAACCGAATAAGGGACTACGAGTCGCTAGGCGTGGGGCAGCCGGCATGACCGGACCCATTACCGCATGGCCCAGTCTGGTGTTGACCGAAACCAGACCAGTCGCCTGCAACACGTGGACACCTGGCACTAACAGGTATCCCAAGGCATCGACACCCAATAAAATGTCTACTGGGCCCGGAGTATCGAACTCCGGGTTAGCCAGTGACAACCCAGCGACCAACTGTCGCACCGAGGGCGACAACCGTACGTGAGGGGGTGAGCCCATCACATTAGGCATGACTAATTCCGTGACCGTCAGATTCACCGATGAATCCACCCGTGACGAGAGAGTGATCCGACATACTCCCTTAACGGAACCGACTTCCGTGTTCCCAATTCCCCGAATGGAATGTGGATACTCCCTTACCGAAATGCCCAACCGTCTTACAAGGTTGCACGAGACTAAGCACCCCTGGGCCCCCGAGTCCAATAGTGCTCGTGCCACACATGATTTGCCGTCCGAACTCCACGCTATCACAGAGGCGGTGGGGAGCATGACCGTCTGTGGAGTGGCGGCACCCTGTAAGTGGGCGGCGTGTCCCTAGCGGGAACCTCCGCGGGATCCGAACCCGCTGAGACCTCCGTCGGCCTGGTGACGAGGCTGCTGATATGCCGGTGGCATATCAGACCGTATGTACATCAGGGGGTCCCAACCCGCATAATAGGCCCCTCGCTGTCCCGGTATCCGACCATACCGGATGGTGTACGGTGTGCCCGGTGGCCACCGTGGATGGAGGGGGGAGAGCGGATCCAACCTGGGGCGCTCTAGGAATGGGGGCGACATCCGACTGTTCGCCTCCCTGTTCGCCTCCCAGAGCGACGGGCAAGGTGGCGCAGAAGGTGGTAGGCTCCCAGCCTTCGCGCCACTCATAGGTGCCATCTGACACCCGCCCGTAACACGCGGTGAGCCAGCGGCCCGAAGTCCTCGCTGACCGTGGACAGCGGCGACCGAACCCCGGCTATCCCGCATGTTACCCCCCGCGCTGCCCCCTTCCCCTCGGGGGGGGTCCCGTCCGCGGGTACCCCAGTCACCCCGTTGGTGACTCCCGTTGCCCGGAGGGGAACTGGGTCCGGCCCTGGTTGGGCCCTGTGGCCGACCAACCTGAGTCCGGCCCTGGTGACCGTCCGAAGGGCCTGACCGGTTCAGGCACAACACGATGTGGTGCTTGCCACCACAGCACTCACAAGGGAACGTGCGCGAGCAGTCGCTCAGCGGGTGCGGCCCCAAACAACCGAAACACAATCGGTGGCGGAAGACTACCTTCCTGCGGGCAGCTACCCCAAGCGCCTTAAAGTTGGCGCAACTGGTCACTTCATGACCGGCACTGTCGCAGTGCACACAGCCGTCACCCGACGGCGCGGCATTCAAAACGCCAAATTGTTTCGACCGCCCACCCCCCCGTGGGGGCGGGGGGCGCGGCCCCTCCCGCATCCGCGCGGGTTGGCGCTGCACACTGGCCTCCGTATCCAGTGTGTCACATCGCCTCCATTCACCCTCCAAAAAATCCGTCAATTGGACGAGCGTGGGCAGTTCCGAGCTACTGCCCCCATGCAGCTGTTCAAACCGACTTTGAACAGCTGCAGGCAACCGTGACAAAACCATATACAAAACAATATATGACCATTGGTCTACCGGCAGACCAAGGTTCTGAAGGGCCTTAGTGGCCACCAGCACAGGGTTGAGCACCTGTACTCGGATGTCAACATCCCGGGTTACTCTTAGGATGCTAAACAGCTTCCCCAGCTGCGCATCAACTAACCGCCGTTTGTGTTGGTAGCGGTCAAACAATATGGACCGGGCTATCTCATAATTGCCCGCCGTGACCGTTAGGTGACCGACCAACTCCTTCGGTTCACCCCGCAGTGCCATCAATAGTTGGGCCAACTTGTAGGCGTTGTCCAGGTCGTCCCGACCGTGGACCAAACTATCGAATAAATTAATGAATGCCGGCCACTCATCAATTGCCCCACCGAAGGCCGGAATCTCCAGGTGTGGCAGCCGTCCAACAACACCCTTCGGGGGTGGGTCTCCGTTACCTTCCCCGCGGTCATTCCGTCGCGACCGCTTAATTTTTTCCGCGCGACGCTCGATGTCGCCCAAGCATTCCATCGCTTGGTCAGCATCCGCGCAGAGCTGCTTCACTGCAGCCACCGAGGCTTCATCCGTAAGCCCGAGAGCTTCAGCTTCCGCAGCCAGCCGACACACCTTCCCGACGCCTGTCATTGCGTCCTCCACACGCTTGAGCAGGACATCGTCCATGTCAGGTCGCTCCACATACTTATGAGTATGGGCGAGCCATCTCATCTTCACGGACACCATACCGCAGTACCGTCAAGGGCGAAGGTGCCATGGTTACCGATTCAATTGATTCTGGTCCTATACTTCACTACCGAACTAAGTATAGCCAGAGACCAGCACTTGCCCGTCAGCGCTGGGCACAGAAATTAAAACTAAGTTGTCAAAACTAAGGCAACCACTAAAACAATTAAATCCTAAAACATATTTAATATGGTCGCCCTGTGGACACACACCCTATGACTATACACTCCAAATCAATCAGAGAATGCCACCATAAGGCACAATAAAAAATAACACACAAAAATTTATTATAGAAAAAAAGCTATTTTTAATATAATGAAGGTAGCTGTGAACCTTCTAGAAGTGGCCCCTCCGATATGACCCACACTTCTACTGAGGTCAGCAAAATCAGCTTAATACCCCTTAAATAGCCTGACCCTGCTCTGTAATCCGAAACAACACTGCAATGCTATGGAACCCGACTGCAATACTATAGTCCGACCGAATGACTGTTTCTTATGCACACCGAGTAGTTTCCGACTACAAATTTATAATAATTGTTAACTAATCGTCAATTATACTTTCACTAACCGAAAATGAACTTTAATTGTGGTATACCGACCACAGACTCACTCACAAACTGATTGCCGGCCAATCTGAGATACCCTTTTCTCCCAACTACAATGTGGCAAAAAAACAACCCTACAACCGTCCGTGAATCGATGATTTCCCACTAGGAAACCGCGCCTGCTACCAAATGTTTAATTCCACGCCTCAACCGAACGGGCGTGGAATCATTGAGGGGTGGTTTTCACCAGCACGGGGAGTATCGCAAGTGGTACTGACCTTGACGCCTTGGGCCAGAACTCGAAAGCTCAATTCGAGGCAGGAATGCGGGATAAGGAGCACAACGGGTGGGTGGAGAGGATTCGAATCTTACTCTCGTCGTAGCCCGATGCTGTCGCCGTCGTGTTGCTTGCCGACACGAGGAGTCGTTGTCCGAATGCGACGAGTTGGGGACCGAACAACTTTAACCTTCACAACACGAAGCACTCACTCCGCTGACGTGAATCTACTTATTTTCCGACGATTATTATAGTTAACACTCCGACCAGGCCCGACACCTGTGTTAGACAATTGTTACACTAAAATACAGTCAAAGCCCGACGCCATGTACTGACATTTTCTCTCACGACAAGAAAGTAACCTCTAACTCGTCATCTCGGTTCTATGCAAGTGACAGCTGCAGTTCCGTTTCCGCTAGTGATGTCCCGATCACTCGCGGTCGATCCGCGCAAAGAAAACCGGTGCGTTCCGAAGCAAAAATATTAAACAATGCAAATTGCCGGTAACATATCAATTCATATCACATTTATTTTAGCTTCCACATTCCACATTAATGAAAGTTCGTCAGACTAATGTCCCTGGCTTTACTATACTAACTTATAGACGAGGATCGCTAGCATTATTTCTCTTGATCTCGATATCGTTTCAATACATCTCAGTCACCAAAACTGATAACGTACAATTTGGCCAGCATTTGTAGTAGATCAGACAAATTCCCGTCATCTGTCGGGAATGCTTCTATTATTAGGACAACCGATATTATTTTGGAACCCCGATATTATCACGACTAGTATCGATATTCAACTATTAATCAATGCAACAATGATTGGCGGCTGAAAGGATATTTTGAAATTACGAACCTGCATTTGCTGCAATGCTGACCAGTGAAATAGCGATAAAATCATTAATTATATTTGGCGCGAAATTATGTTCTCGTAGAATTCACAGAGTAATTAATTTCTAGATCACAATGCAATTGGACACACAACAGAATCCACGCCAGTAAAACGTGTTTGAAGAATGGATAGCGATACCATAGAAAAAAAATCACTAGTTTTAAATATACATACACATATTTAATAAAAGCATAAGTTTTATTCACCGCGTTACTAGGTCGATAGACCCAGTACAACCGCTTTCGTTCAGTGCGGGAGCAAAACTCTCTGGAGCGGAGGGTAATATTGTGACTACAACGAATGGTCTAAACATTAATAAATACTGGACCAGGTGTTTCAACCAAGTGTTTTACTGGACGTTGAATATTTACACTCCTTGCGGTCTATAGCCCTAGTATACGCTAGTATTTTGACCCTGTCCCGCACTGGCAGTATGCTATACCGCAATTCTCACGTCTGACTAGTGTTTGTTTGTTGTCAAGATTATCTTGATTATTTTTATTGTTTAATAGAGTTAATGGTTTACATGACCGATATCCAACAGCTGTTGTCACTCTGAAAAATGGTTTTTACAAGTTTTATAGCTTCAAATGAAAATGAACTGTATGCATAGAATTGACTTATTAATACGATGACAATGTAGTAGATTTTGATCATTTTGCCCATCACGAGAGATTTCATTGTTCTTTAATACTGTGCGATACTTAATAGAAGCGCCCAGTAATTCGTTTTGATTATTAGTCGTTAATAAGTAATCGGAGTCGGCGAAGCCAGAACATAAATAACAATGACATAATAAGCACTGACGACTCAACGTGTTTATTATTTAGCTTTAAATACTACATAACACGTTTACTACGAATGATGGGTAATTTGAAAAGAGAGAGTGGAGCGTAGTAATAGACAATAGCACAGTTACACGCACAACCTAATTTAGCCTTCCATACTGGCAGGCTTGGCATGGTTGTGTCATCAAAATCCAACACCCTCCTCTCGCAAACTTTAGTGATGGTTTGATACTTTGGTGGGTCAGAGCATCAGTTACCATGTCTTGGGTGCTCTTTTAGCAGACGAAGACTCTAAAATATATTGACTAGCTAGAGTAATTATAACTGTCCAAGATTTTAATTTATGTACTCTTTGACATTGTCTGTTATCTTCTTTCATATGTCATGTGTGGTTTATTTTTTAAATTTGCTGATTTTGTATGGTATTTCTCCTTTGCTAGTGATAGGAAATACAAACACTTTACGATAGAAATCTTCTATTAACGTAACTAAGTACGTGGCACGACTAAGTGATGCAATTTGCATCGGCCTACATACATCAGAGTAGATGACTTCTAGCAATTGATTCCCTCGGGAGCCTTCACCTGGAAATGGCTGTCTTGTCTGGTTAGCCTAAAATTAGGTTAGGTTAAAATGATCTATATTTTGATGCCACAGGAAGGCATCGTTATCGGTTACTACTGTTATGGCCTTGGCTTCTCCACTAAGAACGAAAGTTCTAAGCTAAACCCAACTGACTGAAAAGTCAGTTGGGTTTAGCTACTTTCTGACCATTCTTGTTGAATATTTCACAGGCTGTTTCATTAAATTGTACTTTGCAGACATTTTTTGTCACTTGACACATTGAAATTAGATATGTTGATAATTCTGGTACATAAATGACTTTTCTCCCTTGTATTTCATTTCATTTTCCTCCGGCTGTATATTACCACAATCCTCGACGTGGAGTACTTTATTACAAGCGATACGAATGTTTCTTGCATGTGGTGTAGGTACATTTTCAAGCCATTTTTTGTACATCGTCATAAGCATTGTAACATCGGAGTCGATGAAGAAGTTCAGTGAGTCATTATGTGAAGCGGAGCTAAAACTTCTCGCCGCTTTGGGATTGCCATTGCTCATCTTTGTTGTCCTTGTTCTTGCTATGGGATATTTTTCTGATGCTTTTTCTGTTTGAGAAAAATGAACTGGATTAACTTGTAATAACTTCGTTTTTCTTGAATTAGCACGTATTTTAACTTCGCACTCTCTAGGGCCATCATCATAGGCTTGTAAATATCTGACAAGCCGGCCAGCACCAACGTCTCAAGCCACTTAGCATGAACCTTGATTTCAATGTTACTTACTCGGTATGCTGCAGTCATGGTTTTATTGACATAATCTTCTACACATGCAAATGGTTCTATCTATATGTTTATTAATTGCTTAATTTAACAATAGAGAGTGGAGCGCATTAATAGAAAAAAGCACAGTCAATTAAACACACAGCCTACTTTGCTTTTCCATACTTTCAGGCGTCAGCATGTTAGCATCCTCAAAAACCTACAACTAACTTTCTTTTAAAATTCAAATTCACTGCTTCTTCGCTCCAATTTTTTTTATTTAAAGCAACTCATGTACTTGAAGGACCTTGTTCCTAGTAACGTCGGGGTGACTACAGTGAAACGGGCTTTTTAACCTTGCAACACACTACTGAAATGAATAACAAATTTGACTCCGCAGTGAGCCTATTAAAATAGTCAAAAACTAGCTTGGAACTAATTAAATCAGAATTTTGGTTGTGGCCCCGTAAGATTGTGAACACCGTTAGTTTATAATCTCCCGAGATTGTGAACTATCGATAAATTGTAAACTGTACTGTTCCGTTTACAATGTAATCTAAATATGAATCGTAAAATTGTAAACTGGGGGGTTAGAACAACGTCCCAAACTGGTCCCAAAAATTACTATGACAGTCTTAAAAACAGGTCTTGGTCTTACGAAAATAAAGCCCATCATGCCGTATTGGAATGTAAATTCACAATTTATCGATAGTTAATAATCTCAAGCGATAGTTTATAAACTAAAGATTTTTACGATCTTACGGTGACAAGGGTATTTTGTTTTATGAAACTAAATCCTAACAGCTATATATATCCTTCTACACAGTCGGACCCGTATTTTTGAGGACTTGACTCCTTTGACGAATTTTTTTGACCAAGTCCACATACTAGTATATTCGAGATGAAAATAAAGTCTATGTCACAGGGGCCCTGTTTCAGGTGTTCTATAGTGTACCTTACCTGTACATTAATCTCGTAAAATATGTCTAGACTTTCATGTACTCGTAAAGGTTATTGTGCCCAACTATGCATCAGGCTTAAAATCAAATCATTCACGAGCACAGCTGTCGCTGTCGTCACTTCTGGCCTGCACCATTCAAATGCCAGGCTTCCACAGAACAATGGGCTGTTTTTATTTTTTATTGGCAATTAAACAATTAACCCCTTCACGCATACAATGGGCCCAATTCCGAACCGCTCCCCTCCGACGTGTAGATATGTTATATGAGTCCAGACAGCCCAGTTCTTATTGTGCCGTGTTTACCAGCTTTGTTTTCAGCCACGCAAGATGGTACCAAACGCCTTTGTGCCAACAGCCAACTCGATTCACAGCACCATAAAGTGGAACCATAGTTGATGCATTCATATTTTTACTTTATACGCGTGCGGCACAGGAAAATTACGTTTTGGTTTCTCTCGCGCAATATAATTCAATTTCAGCCAGTTACTTGTAAAAGGGAAAATTTCAGAAGAAGAAAATAAGAGGACTTTTTACGTTTTTATTTAATAAAATCTCTGTTGACTTGAACACGGTTGCTAAATTACAGTTACTTAAAAAATAAAGTAGGTATGACGACACGGACGATGATTATTTCGGATTCACCGAATTTTGAATGAATACATACTAAATGTGAATTCTGTGTTAGTTTAATAAGCAGAAAAAACAGCGATCTTTTTTATAAAACAATTCAAGTCCACAAGTCTCGATACTGGAACAGAATGCACAAGCGTGATGCCCAAATAATATTTTTATAATTATCGATATTACAGATAGGTGTAAATATTTATTAATATTATGTGGTATTTTAGTTGGGCATTTTTATGCTTGTCGTATCGATTGGTGTTATAGTGATGTTTATTATCTTTAAATAATCCATGTAAAATAACTATTTCCTATAAAACAAATGCCCAAGTCACTGAAGACTTTCAGAGAAAGTGCACCATGTCCTTTTTAAATATTTACAAAATATACAACTACTAACAAGTATTAACAATGCGATTACCCTAAAGTAATATTTTTATAAACAAAATTATTTCTCAAAATAAGGTAAATACATACAATTTCGGACCAATCTCAAATTTTTGCTGTAAGACCTGATGCCTCGTAGATATAATAAGGGAAGATAAAATATGGAGAAAACAATGTGGAGAAAGCAAATCAAAAGTTTTTTTTTGTAAATGCGATACAATCTTGAATCGTATATTATTTAACTTGTACAGATAATTGAAAAAGTCTCGATCAGGCAGATTTGGTCCAATATAGAGATTAATTAATTCTCCGAATTTAATTATCTACGCGAGGCGGAGTGTAGTGAAACTCTATTATATTTGAACGTTCTAACGTTGAGGAGATAACAAAAGATCCACTTATAATTATGTTCATGAAGGTGATGGACATTTAATTGAATGAGGAAAAACTTCCGAAAATGAATCTTCCACTAATTCAAGCACCACTTGCCTGTAAGAAACTCGTAGTATGGAATATTAACATTGAATATTTTAACGACTACGATTGATATATCAAAAATCGAATCAATACATTACTGAACATCAATTAGTATACTATCTTATAAACGTCGAAAAGAATTTTTAAATTTAACTTCTTTTTTACGATGTACATAACCGATATATTTCAGCCTTTTCATGTAAGTACCTATCAGCTACGTATCGTCTGATAATAACAATGTCATTTGTAACGTTTCTATGAAACAGTTTTGCAATAACACAATTTTCATTAGGCTCTTTTATCACTTCAACGTATACTCTCCTATTTTCGATTTATCGTGTGTAGTCCATTTCATTTATTTACATTAATAAATACCTATACATCGCGACACTTTACAGGGTTTGGTCTTTCACGTGAAATGGAATGTGTTAATTTTCTTTTTTGTCGCTTCATCGTGCTAGTGGCCAGCCAGTGCGGAGATGTTTATCTGTGTCCCCGGTCGAGGAGCCCCTCTGAGGAGTTGGATGCGGGGAGCGCGCGGGAGGGGAAGGGCCCCTCAGCTCTGTGCAATGGAATCCAACGGCACCACCAGTTTTCCGTTTGAGTAGCTGTAACAAAAGAAAAACTTCTTGAGAAATACATTATGTTAGCGGGGAAGCTCGACGCGGATTTTTAGGGGTTTGAAAACTTTTGACGTCTTTTAAGTCATGGGGGAACGACGTAACAAAGAACTGTTTTATGCTACGAATAAATTTGAAGAAAGTACAGAATGATATTAACCTGTACGGTAAGGTGGGTGTTCTGGACTTAGCTCTGCTCAGCCTACACGCATCGATATCTGTAAAGAAGACACGATAACATATGACAACGTGCAAATGTCTAATGGAACGTGATCGTCTTGGAATAACCGCGAAACCTACGTAATATTGGGATTCCTTTTTCCTTAATTACTTGGTGGCGCATGCTATGGGCTTGGTTTGTGGAACAATGCTTATCTAACGGCAAAGTTCTCAGAAGTAATAATATCTTCGATACCTTAATGAGAGAACTTTCTATCGAGTTCGTAAATCGTTTCTGACCGTGCCGCGTCGCCTTGCAGGCGTACTTCTCTCAATCGACTTTTCGACTGAACCCTCCCTTAGCTTCGTCTTTTGTACTCGAACATTTTAGCATTGCCTATTGATTTATTACACCCGACATGTACAGTGTGAACAAGTATGACAAATGTATCGCAATAACAAAAACAGAACTCAGACGTCCTCGGCGAGGCATGAAAAATCGTTTTAGAACTGGACACGCGCAATAATGGTGAAAAAAGGAACCAAAAAGGGAAAAATCTGTTACGGCACTGGCAATTTGAAAACAAAAGCGAGTTGATATGTGTCCCTTACCGTGGTGCGGCTAGCATCGTTGGGAGAGGCACGCATCGCATTTGACTGGCTCCGGTCGGCGCTTGCTCTGAGAGCCTTGAGAGCCGGACTTACGTCGGAAAGTGTACCTAACGAGCAGACCTGCAATGCAAAACGCCGCACCGTTAACAAAACAAACAGACAAACAGAAAAAAGAAGGAAAAAGACCCGGAAACCCGCGCGCGTCCATCTGAATAACGCCCGTGGGCGAAGGAAAACGGGGCGTGTGGAAAACTAAAAAGGTATGTCATAACAATGCTAGGTTTCATGATGCAAGACCGCATGAGAATTTTATATAGCTTTTAATATGTTGTGCATTTCTAATTGGGAGCCAAGTAGAGCTTGTGGACTGCCTATCGATGTGATTCGTTATCGCGTTGCATGTTGTTATTTGATGTTATGTAGAGGTTGACGTGTTAATGTCTAGGAGAAAGTATGAAGAGAGATTTTACAGATCAAGCGAAACATAGTAACAACTAAGTAGTTAGCCGTGAATGGCTAAAGTTTAAATCTCACAATAAAAATGAGTCAAGTCGTCTACATTCTCTACAGCACCTTGCAAAAGCAGTGACAATATCTCTCTAAGTTGATAAGCATATAAATGAATCCATGGTTGAATTTAAATGTTTTAATTAGATCGTGAATTTGCCTTAATCAAAGTTGCCACTCACCAGTCAAACCGGCCTTATTGATGCTGTTCGAGCTGGAAAAACCTGATATTTTCTTCCAGGACTTCTTGTTCCAGAACCCCGTGGACTTCGCGTCGCCACAGCTGGAGCTTCGAGGGGAAGTGGCGTCGCGGGGGCAGCGCGCCGCGACCTCCTCCGCCCCCAGAATCCGCACCCCCGCACCCCCCGCACCCCTCGTTCCATACGTCACTGCCGGCAAGTGGGGAACCGACCCAGTAGGCTTACGGCGCAAGCTACCGACGTAGCTTGCCCCACTACTGCTACCGCTGAACCCGCTATCTAAATCGGGCGGATTACAGCTGGCTGGAGACAGCAACTCGTCTGTCGGCCCCACTCGGAGGAGCTCCTCGATATTGTCGCGGTCTTCCGCCTTTTCAGAGTCGGGAGACTCACATTCCGGCATCAGCATCGCTTCAACGCTAAGATTGAGTTCTCCTAAGATCCGCTTATGCCTGGACTCCACTCGGCGCACTTCCTCTTCAACGACACTTCGATCCAGAGATACGAGGGACTGGCGAGGGGCGTACCGGTGCTTGGGGCACGTTCGTGACCCGTCCGTGATTTCCTCGTAAATATTTTCCTCGGTTCCGTAGCGAGTTACGTAATTGTGACGGGCGGCGCGCTCGCGGGGCAACCCGCCTCTTCCGCGGTGACGATTCACTTTCCTTGATGACGACGGCATCGATAAGTGATGGTCATAGTACGCGTAGGAATAGTCGACAGGTTCGAATCGCTCCATTGTGGCGGCGATGTTACTCCTGTTCCACGTGGTGGGCGTCGTCTGTTCCCTATCCAGGTTGACTGCAGCCAGCCTCGCCGGGAGGATCTCGTCGAGGTCTCGAGCGCATCTCTCATCCAGCGAGCGTGCGCCGTCGTCCTCCTCGCGCCGGTGCCTCCTGTGCGGTCTCCGCGACGTCTGCGACCTCGCATGGTTCCTCTCGCACTCCGGATGATCGTGGCTATAATCGGGCGTGTGGCTCCGATACTCAGCGCGGTGTTTGCAGTGGAAGTCGGGGGTGTGTCGGAGGCTGTAGCTCGAGTTGGCCTCGTAGTCGGACCGGTCGTAGGAGGGGCTGTCTTCGGCGTTGCTCACGTGCGGGTGCGGGCAGTCGGCGGCGATTCCGGACTCGGAGGAGGGGTAGTCGTGGACCTCGACGGCGGTGGTAAGGACTCTGTCGTCTACCGCGGCCGGCTCGGAGGCGGCGTGTCGGTGCTGCGGTCGCGGGCGGGCGGGCTCCCGGCAGCTGGTGTAGGCGCGCTGCAGGCCCGGCTGGTGCCGGCAGCGTGGCTCGTACACCGCCTCCCCGGGCTCCTCGGGGCTGGGCGGCGCGCTGCGTGTGTCCATTGCTCATCCTCTCATGTCCAGTTGAAGTCTGAAACCAACAAACAATGTTTGGTTATCATTTGCTCATAGATAATTGAAGACAAACCGGCTGTATACAAAGGTTCAACATTCATTTGAATAGATTATCCGAAACCTGTAAAACTCGCGCTGTCGTTCAATTTATACGCTTTCATATAAGCCGTATAAACCGTTGAGCACCGGTTGGATACATCAAGTGGCTGAACGGCGAGCCATAACAAAGAGGATCCATAATATTCAATAAAGGCTCCCTGACACAACACGCCAGGAATGTGTCGGGGGCAATGAATCCGAAATTACTTGCTCCATGATAAGGGTGGGGTAGACGATCAGCGGCCGACGTCGATATATCATCATCAGTCGACGGCAGTAAAAGATTCACACAGTCAGCTCACTGTTTACTTAGCGTGTTAATGTACTCGCGTGTGACTGCAGGGTCTCATGTGCGCTGTGTTGATACCGGTGCGGTTACTAATTCTCGGCCAATTTATTGTGATTTGTAGCTTGATATACAATTTCGTTTTCTACGGTACCTTGAGCCTATACACATACATAAATACCCAAAAACAGCTAGATTGTGGCAAGAAAAGAG
This sequence comes from Argyresthia goedartella, assembly GCA_949825045.1. NCBI lineage: Eukaryota > Metazoa > Arthropoda > Insecta > Lepidoptera > Argyresthiidae > Argyresthia > Argyresthia goedartella. Next base: position 22,201,884 of record OX463812.1, on the reverse strand, counting down.
GTACATAATCGCCACACGAGTCTAAGATGAAGTCAACAACTTCATTATAGTCCGCACCCACGTCCATTGTTTCAAGTGTTATGGCTCTCCTAACAAAACAAATCCTCATTATCATTTTTATTGCAACTATCTGTAAATTTATTGTACACATTCCGCTCCAATTCATTACGATAACGATAAGTATCCGTGAACTACGCAAGGGCGGCCTAGGGTGGCTCCTTTATGACCCTTCGACCCTAGACTTTATTAAAAACTTTTACATACTGTATCAAAAATTTAAGCTGTCATGATTAAACTGAGTTATTTTGGCTATTTATTAAAAGTTGAACATCTTTAGTTAAAATGGGTTGTATGAGCGAAAATCTTGCTTCATTAACCTCTCAAAAACCGGGAGTAGTTGGGACGGGTCGCGATTTTAAACTTTATGCCAGGGTATTCAAATTTAAATCTTGTAAAGGAAAAGTGGCGTTAGCTAATGTTAGCGCCGATGGTATTCAAGAGGTTAATTATACGACAGGTAAACGGTCAAGTGCGAGTCGGACTCGCGCACGAAGGGTTCCGTACCACCGCACAATGGCATTGCTTGCATGGGTCGACTACTTTCATACTCCATGTATGTAACCAGGTGCATTTATAAGTTTGTTTATGGAATTCAAAGAAATAGTGGCCTATTTAAACCATTTTTTTCACCTGATACATAACATTCGAAAAAACAAAATGGCGCAATTTATGTGGGCTAAACAAAATTTTCAAGACCCTCGACCGGTGTATCAATATAAAAGCTTTAGAAGTTAAATACGGAATATTTACGAATTTTGCACAAGCTATGAATAATATACCTTTTTTAATTTGATATTAAAAGGCAGGAAATATATAATGTAAAAAACCGGTCAAGTTGTACCACCGTACAATGGTAGGGATGGTGTGGAGTGAATAGTTTGGATTTTAGATAGCAAAATGTTGTTTACACAGTTATAGGTGCGTACTTTCACACTCCGTGTACGTAACCAGGTGCATTCATACGTTTGTATGTGGTATTAAAAGAATTGTTGTATGAGAGCCCTCTTAAATATTTAATATATTCTGTTTTTTTAGTATTTGTTGATATATCAACAAATACTAAACAGCGGCAACAGAAATAAAATAAAATAAATAAAAATTTCAACTCTTTAACTATCACGGTTCATGGCCTGGGGACAGACGGACAGACAGACAGACGGACAGCGGAGTCTTAGTAATAAAGTCCTGTTTTTACCTTTTTGGAAAGGGACCCTAAAAAACAAAAAACTGACTGCGGCGAATTGCTGTATACTTAAGATACTGTGGGGATACCATCCAAAGTATACAGAAATTCGCCATCAACAATACAGGTCCTTCAGAAAAATATACGACGTGAGATATAAGTTTAAATCTCCATTTAAATCGCCATTTGAATGTCAAGTTGGAGTTATTATTTTAAACTTAAAATCCGCATGGTTCCCGTGTAAGATGATAAATAAATAACTTTGATAACTTTAATATTCAATGTACCTAGGTATATATATATATACTGACGAGCAATGAAAAAGTTCCAGTGACATAGCACCAAATTACTCCTAAACGGGATAGGCTACCTTAATGACGCACTCTGCAATATTGAAGTACATTTAACAGCGCATCAGAATATTACCAATTAAAAACGTACTTTTTAATTTATGAAGCTAGGTTAGGAGATATTAAGGTGTTTGTCGGCATTTTGTGGGTGGAACTTTTCTTTGCTCGTCAGTCTATTTATAAAGTGTAAATTCTGCTGGCGGTCACCAGTATAATGAATGAAAGTAAAAGCACCATATTTTTAAATGAGTATTAAGAAAAAAGGTTTCTCTCCTTATCGATCACAGATTATGCTCATTAGCTGGAGCTGGAACTAACGTAGAACAACAATAACTCTTCAGAGACTTCAGATCACTATCATAATAACAACTCTTTAGTTATGCTAATGTTCGTCGTTATCTTTGTGATAACAGTACTTTAAGTACCTAGTGGTTTATAAATCAACTTACTTGAATGTAGCATCAATAAATATTTATAGTAAGAAGGAACTGTGAATTGATTGTGCACACACAACGAAGAGATTAATAGAGGTATAAACTGCGATTTTGAATTTGAGGCCAGAAATGTAAACAAACAACTGTCATGTTCTAAAACAAATCCTTTGCCTGACATTCATATTATACTTTTTGAACTGGAAAATGACAGTTGTTTGTTTACATTTCTGGCCTCAAATAAAAAATCGCAGTACCTCTCCTCTTCGTTGAGGTCGCGTTCGTCGCAGTATAGTTATAAAAAGGTTTCTTGGCCCCTGAGCGAGGCCACCTTCTCTCTCTTACCCATGCATATTCTCTCTTGTTCCCATGCGCTCCTACCTTTTCCTGAAGCCACTCAGGGGACAAGAAACTTGGCAACAGGTACAGAGGAAGACGATAGTCAATACAGGCACAGATAGGAATTGCCCATCCTCATATCGCGCCCCTCAAATGTCGCCACGTTGCCATGGCGACCCATCGGTCGCTCCCGCGTTTATCGCGTCGCTTCCGGCCGATATTCCATGCATCTAAATCATCATCAGCTGGAAACCGCTCGTAAACCGCGGTCCGGCCGCGGCAATAATTTGTTATACGATTGACGGTGTACCGCCGCCTTGGGTATTTCTCACTTGACACGATTGCGTTACGACCGTACGCGTACGGAGAGGGTCGGGCCTTTGTGTATCAAAACGAGGGATAGTTGGAAGCGAATAGGATTTAGGGCCTTCATGGGTAACAAAAGGAACAGTTACAGTGTCAGGTAAGTATATATTATGGCTCTTCTTGATGACTTGCTGAGCGAACTTGAAGTGTACGGTGTATAGATGTGAAACACAGTTTACTTTGCAATATAAATAAATAACTTAGAATAAGACTCAAACTTATCATATTTCGCATCGCACGCATCACATAATGAGAATGTGTAGAATAATAATAATACATAGATGATTAATAAACCGGCCTTATTTTATTTAATCATGTTTAGATTTAGGATGATTTCCAGATTGCATGTTGATGTGCGGAATAATATCGCGATTTGTGATGTGTCGGACACGGGATAACAAAGTTTAGACCTGATTGGCTCTTTATGGCGTACGCATGTCAAATCAACTTGCTTATTTATATCTTTGAAGCTCGAGGTGAAGTCTGGTTTGTCACGAGGCCAGTACCGATGGCGCAAGTGGCGGGCCGCCAGCACAGCTAGCGCTGGCTTGGCTAAAATAACTATTTATACGATGCCAATACCAAGCCAGCGCTCAGACTACCGCCAGCACCGACCTCGTGTACACCAGGCGGGTAGAATACATGGAAGTGACAAGAATCAGATGGAATAATAAAATAAAAATGTTACTGCCTAAAGTTGCATGCTAGTAGTAGTAGCTAACTCCCCAATCATCAATATAATTTAAGATCAAATATCCTCAAGAAAGATTTTAATTTAAGATTATTGGCATAATAACCTAAATCGTATCGTTAGTGACGGCAATCGTATGAATACCAATTCCAGGCCAACATTCTAACGGCCTTACTAATAAAAGAAGTTATTCACTTTGTAGTGTTTTGTCTTGCTTTGACATTTGACATTTACTCGACGATATGAAAAGGACAAAACACTGTATAAGTTAAACAGAGAATAAGTTTTTCTATTAGTAAGACCGTAAATGCTTACAGACAAAACAAAACTGTCTGTAACAATGGCTGAAAACAGAACGAATTTTCAAACACCTGCCTCATGTTTTCAAATTAATGATTGTTAGTCCAATAACCGACATTAACGTGTTTGCAGGAGACATGTCTCAAGTTCAGGGTTACCATTATTATTGAGATCCACACTGTGAGCCAATCTCTGTGATTTACCAAGGCTGCCATTTTTATTGATAATTGAATTGATATCCCTGTGTGTAACGTCGAAGCCGCACTTAAAAGACACAAAAAAGAGACCTATATTGTGCTTTTTTGTGTCTTGGGAATGAATATTTTACCCCCTCACTTACGTAAAATTACTTTTACGTTTTACAAAACACACGTTGGCAAATAAATGCGGTTGAATATTTTTTGAATTCATTTAAGATTTCCGATACTGTGACACAGTGACGTTTATATAATGCTTCTATAAATCAAAAATGGAATTTTATTATTACAGCAATACTTAATTACACTGCTAATGGTTTTTAGGGTTCCGTAACTTAACAAAGGAAACGAAACAATTCGTGTCTAGGTGTGTAAAATAAAAATGAAACGACCGAATTCTGAACTTGATCAACTCAATCAAGTTGAACTGGTATACTTATGTGACTCCAACAGGAACGTGTTATGTAAGTAAACACATTTTGAATTAAGGCGCTATTTTGAGGGGCTATTTAGAAAATAAAAATAAAACGTTTTTCAAACTGTGTTTTGTGACATGACAGATGAAAGGGCTTGTTGCGAGGATTTCAACTTTTTTTTCATAAACTTTGGAATATCTAGTTAAAATTATATTAAAAAAAAGAAAAGAAGTTACCTTCCCCCTCCCTGAATCTCCGAAATTACTGATACAAAAATAAAAAAATATAAACTTTATATAGGTATTTACTTAAATATTACAGAAAATACAGTACTTATTTACTTAAATATTACATTAAATAGGGGACATAGCTGTAGGGCGATTCAGAAATAAAAAAAACGAACTGTATCGTGTGACATGTGTATTACAAACGCTTGTTGCGAGAATCAATTCGTAAACCTGAAATGCTTAGTTAAAACAATGTTTAAGAAAATAGGAAAAAAAGAATCACCCCCCCTTTCTCCAACACAACTGACCTTACAAAAAACGTTATTTAGGTCTTAAAGATGTAAGGAAAATAATGAGAAATGTATGATTTGAACAATGCACCTGGTTTCATGCATGAAGTATGAGAGTAGCCGCAACAACAACTCTGTAACACATGAAAATTAAAGATACATAAACCTACGCAAGAAACTTTAATATCATTGTGCGTTACTATGGAACCCTTCGTCCGCGAGTCCGACCCACACTTTTTTATTACGGACACGTCATAATGACGGTTATTGCTATAAATAAGTTCAGTGAAAATCCCTCCGAAATTGGAATTATTTATAACTCACATGATTACCACAATTTACAATTCGAAAATGACCACCGAATTTAATACTAGAATGCGAATATCTACTACCTACTTAATACTAGGATGCCAATAAGTAGCCAATCTTCATTCCACAAACCCTCTCTTCAAATAAAAAAGAAAACTAACGAAAAATCCCGCTTCTGTCTTTAGTTTCTCATAGTGCGCGTGACATCAGCACAATTTTTTGTTCCCCTCTGGATTAAAGCTGGAATTAAGTATGTGAGGGTGAAAAAGTCATGCAATATTCATACTAATGACGTCGTAATCGGCATTATTTCGGTGCGTGACCAATTTCAGACACACATATTGATTTAGTTTTTTTTTTGTTTTTTTTTTATCTGCAGCGCAAATACTAACTCGTCAATGGGGTGTTTAATACAATAACGATTTACGATTTTGAAATATTTGATAATTTTCGCGAGTCTAACTAGTCTGTGATTATTATTAAAAATATCGGTATATATCGGTACTTATTTAGTATTTACTGTCTGTATTTTAAAGGTGCCTACTTTTTTAAGATACCATTTTCCATAATGCCTTGGTTTGCTGGAAGAAATATATTTTTAGAGATAAGCTCGGCTTTGCACACGCATTTTCTTTTAATGCAACTGCTGAAATATTTGTGTACAATCAAGAATTATGAATCACAAAAAAAAAATAACTACGATTTTGATCTCCCCAATCTCAGTAGATCTACTAATGTGGTTAAGGAGCTAATTTAAATCACACCACCACCATCATTACCATCATCATCATCAGCCTCTCAGGGGACCCACTGTTGGGTATAGGCCTCCTCATAAACACGCCATTCAGAACGGTCCTGCGCAACCCGCGTCCATTGCTTTCCTGCCACCCTCGCCACATCGTCGGACCATACCTATAAGATGTCAATCCATCCAACAAAAACTTAAAAATTCATTTCAATTTCAAAACTATCCATCACATTGATGCAATGATAAGCCTCTGTCTGCCTGCCAATTTACGCCTACCCTTCGTAGCACACGTCACATGCCGCCCACCGATGATCATGTAATAGAATAGGTAGTTTTTTCCCCGAAGCTCGGTCACATGTGGCATACTGTGCACTATGTAATTGCTATGCTATCCAATTTGTCTCATGATAAAAAATTAATCCCGGCTAAATAGAAAAGTTGTCTGCGCAGTTCTGGGACGGGGATACGAAAATAGAGAAGGGGAATGCACTTAAAGTTATGGACGCTGACATGTCCACAAAATTGATGATATGATACTATTATATTTCGGTTGTTATATGAGTTCAAAGTATGATATTAGTTTTTTGAGCGATTGAAGCGAGCTTAGCCTCTGCGTTTCAAAAATAATTGCGTACATCCGGATTTCCGGCAGTTCTCCACTACACTCGCATTTCTCAAGCGATTATTGTGAAATTTCATGAGCAGGTTCGATAATTAAGTAGTATATGTTTTTTTTCTCGATTCGCTTTTTGGATTTTATCTAAATGGTGGAGCTATGTGGTTAGAAAGTAATTGGTGCACACCATGTACTCTTAACCAGTTGCATTTGTAATTTTGTTTGTGGTATTTAAAGAAAATGCAGCAGGTGTTAGTTTTTATTAGTTTTCATAATTAGTGGCTCTGTGAGCTGTAGAAATCGCGAGCGCCACAGGATTTTTTGCGATGTTTTTTCATTATTCTCCACCCTCTCACACCCCGTTGAAGTTTATCGGACGAACAAGTGAAATAGTTATAACAACAAATAACCCAAATGCATTTTATTTAAATACTACATACAAAAATATGAATGCACCTGGTTACTTACACGGAATATGAAAGTAGCCACAGCAATAACTTTGTAACCCCATATATCCGCCATCTTGAAACATTTCCAAAAACTGAATCGACAAACAATTACATTATAATTATCGATCCTGCAAAAATTTTAGCGACCTATAGAGGAGAACAGCCGGAAATCCGGACATCCGGACAGAAATCCGGACTTACGAAAGCAATTTTGCCCCAGGTGAAACGGCGACGCTTGGCTCGCTCGGTCAATAATTCCACTTATTAATCCGATAAACTTCTAGGGGTCGGAGGTTGGAAAATACTGGAAAAAAAAACACAAATTTCCTTTGTCGCTCACGAGGTCACAGAGCCACTAGTTTTCTTGGTTTTATGTTTCCTTACCCGATGCATTTTAATCTGTTACACAATAAAAAATACTGTTGTTGGGGTCTGCAAAACAAGCAACGTTAAGGTCCAGAATATCAAACAGATCTTGGGGTTTTACGAACAAACATAAATAAGATACGTACTTGAAAACTTTATCCCCCGTAACAAGTCATAAGAAACTATTACTTACAGCTGCTACTCGGAACTGCTAATCCCATTCTAAAACATCTACTAAGCAACACTTCCTCAACCCGAGAAAGCATTAAACGGTATTTTCGGGATCTCCTTCACTTTATGGCGGGGTAAAGTAGTATATAAATGGCGGAGGAATACTCTTAAATGCTTTCCGAAAGCACCGCCACTTGGGTTTATAGCTGTTTGGATTGCTAATTTTCACGAAGTCAATTACTGCTAAATATTTTACAAATATCCTTCGGGAGTGGTTGACAGGCGCTGCATAGTTGATACAATTCGGCAGAATTCGCCGAGAGGGTGTTACCACCCCCTCCCTCCTGTCTACGTCCATTTTTGCGTTATTATTTTGTTCAGTCCTGTCTATCCGTAAAAAGCGGGAATAGAGTTGTAAAATGTAGATTGATTTGATTGGAATGACAGCTCCAACGGGATCAACAAGTCCATCGTCAGCGTCACTCTCCTTTTGCAGTAATGGATTAACTAGTATAGAACTATTATAGAATTAGTATAGAACTATTATAGGTAGTAAACTAACTACTCGTGTATCCTTAATGACTGTTCGTTACTATTGCTTAATGGGCATATTTCTTAATACTAAAGGATTTTAGGAATCACGTGAAGCCACTTCAAAGAGCTCATTCATTTCATAGAATACGTCAAAGAAAGCCTCGCTTGACAAACACCCATCGATTTTGAGTAAACCATTTCTCCGAGCGTTTGTCAGTCGTTAAAATTCTGTTAAGCTTCGAAGCTCATTACAAACGAATAGACATGTACCAGCCGTAACAATTACCTCCCTGTTTTATTTGGAAAGGTATTGGGTTACCTATTTGGGTATTTACTTTTAACTGGCTCTCAACTCAAACGGCGATGAAACGAAGTACTCGGAAACTATCACACGTTTATTTTATGATACTGAGCGGGTTTTTTTTATGTTTTATCTATAAACTATGCCGAGTCAACACATACTACATCACAATGTAGTATGTGTTGACTTTGTTTTACAGCTGTAGTGACTATTCGAAACACATAATATCGTGCGAGGCCGTAGGCCGTAACCGAGCCACCTGTACTATTAAACCAGGAATTTTGTAATTTTATGTTTTGAGTTCTTGAAAACTGCGTTAAATTTTTCGATGACATTTGCTATACAGGAGTTTTTGGGCACGAAAGATAAAAAAACATAAAATGCACAAAATCTTTTCCGCACAATGTAATCGTTTTTTTTTAATGAAAAAAGGGAAGATATTCCAATGACAAAAAAACATCTTAGGTCCGAGTGTCGCGAGACTGGTAATTTTACAAAGTCATCATTCCCGTGATATTTCCGTCATAGCATCACGTGGCAGTATTTAGTGCGTCAGAGGGAGAAGCCTCACCAAAAAGTTTCGTTCAAATGAGGTCGAATCCAAAAACATCCTCCTTGTTTGAACAAGCAAGCAAGCATTTTTTTGGTCACATGGCACAGTTATTCAATCATTCAGCCTACAGAAAGGTATGCAGCCTATGATGAGTGATGTGCAGCCTGAACCCACCTCCGAGCAGGGCTCGGTCCCCAGAGATTATATCATAATAAGTTTGCATATCCATTTGACACATTCTCTCCGCAGTGCAGCACTGTGGCTGTTGGCCTCTGACAGAAAACAATTGACAGTGCGCAGCCCAATTTGGCCCGCGTTCTTCGCGCTTGTATTTTAATGAAACACATCGACAAATATCCCTCCATCTCTTTTTAACAAACTGAAATGTGTGCCGGTGAAACGCGACAGCTAGCAAGCGTTCATTTTAATGTAACAAACAAAACTTTCCAAAAAAACCTTTAGCCAAAACTAGTAGTATTTCGAGGTTTGACGACCTCTGTGGCGCTGCGGTAATGGCTCTGCCTACCATGCGAGAGGTCCCGGATTCGAACCCGGCTGGGGATGGAGAGAAAAATAAACCGGTCTTGGTTGTTTATTTGTGTGATGGCGCTGTTTCTGGTTCCCACGACACAGAGTGTGGGGCCAGAAGCAATATAGGTGCCTGTAAATAAAATGTTTAAATGTTTATGTATTGTAAGTTTGTCGTGCGCAATTGATAGTTTGCGGTGGTTTTCGGCGAAAAGGACAAGAAATAGAACTAATCTACCCTTTTTTCATCAACTTGTATAATAAATGATAATTTAAAGGTTTTCCTCACAAAACCAGTGACTAAAACTAACCTCAAAAATCACCCTCGGCCGGAATTTAACTGCACGATTTCTTTGACATTTTTTATCACTAACGTTAATAAAAAGAATGCGCATTTCTCTGTGAAGGTAGGTACTATTTTTTTTAGTACACTATAACATGTTTATTATTTTCTTTGAAGTCATAAATACCGACTAAAACAAGTAACGGTAATGGATGACCCAAATTGGGATTCTCACTTTTCTCACATTAGTGGGAGAAACCCCGACGGGGGTTATTACTACAAGGTTCCAAGGTCAACGTCAATATTCCAAAAATTGCATCGCGGTTTCAACCTCATGCCATAGTAATAGAGTTCAAAACCTATGAAAAAGCAGTAGGTATATGAAGGGAGTGCTTACAAGAGCGAGCGTGTTAAAAACTACAAAACTGTTTTTGCTTCGGATTTGCCGATGTATCGGCATCGGCGATATTTTTATGTCTGATTCAACGATATTTTTTAAATGTCGCGCTGTAAAAATGTAATGGTAACGCGCGTGTTGTCACGTCTATTTCATTAAAAAATGAGGCACGTTATTTTTTGTGTGTAAACGCGCGTGGTGTCTTGTCTATTTCGTTGCAAACGAGGCACAGACTATGTATTCTATAAAATCGTATCAATTTTAATATTAATTACTAAAACTATTAAGTAATATCAACCTGTATATATTTTTAAATTAATTAAAAAAATAACCTGACTTGTGTATATTAATCTAATTTTTGAATTGAATAAGCGTATCGGTATCGGTATCGGTATCGCCGATATTTTTATAAGAGTAGCGGTATCGGTATCGTAATAGAAAAAAGGCGTATCGAGATCGAGGCATCCCTAGATATTTTTGTATTTTTTATAACTTGTATTCAAAATATACATAATTGTTTATGCTTGCCATTTTCTTTGATTTGTGTGTTTTTTGTACTTAGAAAACTTGTACAAAAATAATACCTTGTTTTTTATTGAGGACTAGGATTTCCTGTACCTTTATTATTATGATTATATAGATAAATATTATACTTAGATAGTAAATGTTTATGTTTATTTATAAAAACTGGTCAATTACGAGTCGAACTCGCGCATGAAGGCTTCCGTACCACCGTACAATGGTAGGGATGGTGTGAAGTGAATAGTTTGGATTTCACAAATCAAAATGTTGTTTACAAAGTTAATGGTGCGGCTACCTTCACACTCCATGTACGTAACCAGGTGCATTCATAAGTTTGTATGTGGTATTGAAAGAATTGTTGTATGGGAGCCCCCTTAAATATTGATTTTATTCTGTTTTTTAGTATATGTTGTTATAGCGGCAACAGAAATACATCATCTGTGAAAATTTCAACTTTCTTACTATCACGGTTCATGAGTTACACAGCCTGGTGACAGACGGACGGACGGACGGACGGAGGGACAGCGGAGGCTTAGTAATAGGGCCCCGTTTGGCACCCTTCGGGTACGGAACCCTAAAAAAATGTTGCTGCCTAAACCAAAGCTGTAATTTAGTACAAACAGAGGAAAAGGCAATTTTAATGTAGACGCGGCTCCAAAAAGCCCACACTGCGCGGACCTACTAAGCTATGCACAGCTTAAGCAATCCGCTATTTTGGTTTGCAGTGCGGAGGGGTGACACATAATAATGTTTGGTACTCAGAACAATAACTAAAGCAGGCTTTAGTTATTGTTCTGACGTTTGGTAAGTGAGACGATGGTGGAATATTGTGAGACGTGCTTCCACACATTATTGACCTCGACTTATCTATATAAAATGATCAATAATAACTTAGAAACTATAATTTTTAATACTCTCTCTATATTTTTTTATTTATCGCAACAGGTGAGGTAGTCGTTTTGTTTGTGATAACTTTTCCTACAAGCGTGTCGACGGCGACGTCCCCTCGATATTACCGCTACAAAGCATCTCGTTCCGTTTCCACTAAGTAATTTTATTTGACAGGCAAATCCCTCGGATTTTTCCGTCCGTAGACTCAATTTACGTCTTCGAATATGTAGTTTTTCATCTTTAGATATGTTAAATGGCTCATATGTATGCCAAGCTTAAATTATATATGAGGTTTGTTGGCTCTTCGCTGTGCTATTAGACGCCCCTTTTGGATCACATTGTGGCAATTATTTTGGTATTACTCAGAGAAAATCCGTTCTTCTGGCTAGAGATGAGAGGTAAGAGCCTGGTCTAGTAGGTTTCACACTTGCTTCTCACGCAGGCGATGCAGTTTCGAATCCGGTTCTGATCATGTACTAGCGAGATACCTATTACCGTTTTTCGGATGGTCCGGTTAAGCTATAGGTCCCGGCGACTACCGCTACTTGATAGTAGGAGTCGTAAAACTCCTCGATAAACCCACACTGAGCCAACGTGATGGAGTATGGTTCAATGTAACTGGTATCCTGGTAAAGGCCTGTGCCCCTGACATGAATGGGTTACATTTATTTTTTATTTATCTTGTTTAAATGGCCTTCGAATGAACGGTAAATGAAACAGGCACATAAACAGCACTGGCACAGGCCAGCCATCTGATAAGCCATGATTCATTCATTGGGACAACAATAAAATTTGGGCCACGGCTAAGTGAAAATTTGCCGTCAACTCCCAGGAAACGGGACGGCGAATTGGCTACTACGCCATAAAACTTAATGTCACATTCATTTGCAATTCAAGAGTCCTCAGGCTGTATTATGCCTAATAAAATTTACATATTTAAATTAAACTGCGAAATAACAAGACACTGAAACCATCACGCGCGTAGATTACACGGACTTTGCTACGCACTTTATATGAGAGAGTCGAAAATTACTTTCCCGAGATAGAGTCTTGGGAAAGATCTCAGGAGCTCATCATCATCACTTTATTAGGTTCAAAAAGACGTTCCATTTCGTGATTCGAACGAAACGTTCTACTTTCGGGACATGAAGCATCTGTGATCGGCGAGCTCATGTTTTCTTTGGCTCGATTGGTTTCCGTTGCATGCAAATGTGAGACTGTTCTACTCACTTCGGTTGTATTCTACAATATATTGCAAGTTACACCCACAAAAAACTATGTCCTAAATTACATTTGTCGAGAATGCGACTTTAAATACAACACATGGTACTTCAGTGTATATAATAATATACACTTTATTATTATAATAATTTATTATTATAACAATAAAGGCTCTTTTAAGTTCTGAAAATGACTGACTTCAATGATTAATTGTAATGCAGTTACTGTAACTACAAACACATACAATAATCGAGCATTTATATATACTTGCTTTATGAGTCACAATTCACATCACATCAGTTCATGCATAAATACATGAAATATAGAAGCCACACACGATTTCATATTGGGTACGATATGGTACGACCTATGACATCAATCAGTCTGGAATATGATAAGCGAACATTTTTCGTGCCTGGGGTTATTGCAATATACGATTTAGTTATGAGGTTCTTTTATGAGGGAGGGAAACAATGCCTGCAGGAAACGTGGAAGTAGGTTTTGTGCTGCCACCGTTCTAGATTAAGTTGGCGTTACAGAAAGGGTAGGTACAACTTCAAAAAGTAAATGCATAAAGGGTGATAGGGGCAATGGCAGCTACCCAGATTCAGAATTTTACATAGATAAGGACATATTCAACAAATCCATAGTTGACCCAAAAAAGGAGGGGGTGGAGCCAATGAAGATATTGGCCAATGGGTACTGTACAGAATGATCTATTACCGTTTTCCTACGCCAACGTAATTCGATGGACATTTGGACACTACTGTCCATCGGACGGTGGAAATAGATTCAATGAATAGCACATTTAAATTTCATTTAAGGGTATGATAGCGTGGGATTAGATTAGACGGTTGTATCGGTTACTATCCTCGTGCTGGCATGAGATTTTCTTTGATGTCTTGCCTCTCTAGTATCATTGGAATAGGTGACAAGTTTTATTATTATTTGGTTTCGGTGTGCCTACATACCTACAGTCACCCCGTGAGGAGATAACAAATGTGCGTTTAACATTAACCGATCAATCAACAGCAGTGCTGGGTCATCGCATCATTATGCAATATGTTATGATGTGTTAATTGCGATTTCTTCGTCTCAACTTAATTGTGAAATCGGTCAAGTGCTCGGACTCACTCACGAAGCGTTCCGTAGAATCTTACAAAAAATGCAAAATTAAATAAGTTTGTTGTACGGAGACTTGTACAGTCGTCATCAGATATATATATAAGAACGCTAGCTACTCAAATAAATCTATACATAATATACAATCAGAAATATCTACACAGCCAAAGTGCTAAAATTACGTCAACGTCCATGTTAACACAGAGGGTGTTGGCATAATTTTTACACTTTGGCTGCTTATATATTTTTTGTTGCTTAGGATTTGTAGAATTATTTGAGCAGCTTGTGCGCTCACACATATATATATATATATATATATATATATCTGATGCTGACTGTACTTGTGTTTAATTTTAAAAGTGCGTGCAGTTCACAATTTATAATGTACAATTTTCACAGTAACAGGCTACAAATACAAGTAGGTATTCAGATAACTACTGTAAAGCGAACGCTTTTTCGATCGATGTATTGGGCAATTGCACCCTTTTCACTGCTTCTATCGGCGAACTACATACAATCCGTTTTCGATGCTATAACTCTACGAAAGAAGCTCTCGTGTGCAGCATCGATTCCGCTCGATTTTTCGCTGAAAATCGTGAAAATCGCACGCTCCAGGAGTCGAGCGACAAACTATGTGCTCGACTGGCAGTGCCTCGGAGCTGCGCTGAACCGACGAGCATATGACGATCGAGCCAGAATTTCATGGCTCCATTCTTATACTGGAATTTCTAGAAAATAAAATAAAAAATTGAAGGGAAGTATCTCTTCGAACTGAATAGAACATTTTGAAAGTGTGTTTCTTTGAAGTCGTATGACAGTTGATTAAGACATTGAACAACACCTAATCTGAACAGCTCATTGCAAATGGCGCTGCTGTAGTTAGAAGCTGCCTATCTGTCAAAGTCGTCAATTTACTTCTTCTTAAAATATATGGCATCCTAATCTCATTCGAGGTAAATATTGCCAGTGTCAAGTAAATTTAAAAGATCACGTGACATATTTTAGAACCTAACCTCATATTAATAAAACTGTTGCCTCCAACTGCGCCAGCGCTACCAAGCGGGAGCAAAGAAGGGCATAGGTGCCATTTAAATAGGATCATTATTGAGTTTAGTCGTAGTCTAATTACAGTACATGCCTAATCCATCCAAGCATATATTTTACAAAAATCGATACGCAAAGCTTTATACGTTTCCTGACCCCTACACGAGCGCTGTACAAGCAAACACAATGAACGCAATTAGCCTAATACGGTAGGTGAACCGTAAAATACTTTAAACAGTGAAATAGGGGCGTGGGCCCAATCCACTCAAGGTAGGAGTGCCGGTCGCCCCGAGACATACGACTTCACGTTGCAAGTCACCTGAGTTAATGTGGCTCGTTACATTTCCGCGACACGCCATTTTCTATGTCGAAAGCAACACTTTTAAGTGGGAAGATTCACTGCGCTGGCCCTCACGGCAACTAGCTGGCATGGTAGCCACCCGACTGTCAATGGTTTTTGTGATTGTAACCCCCGACCATGTTTCATTTCAAATATAACATAGTGGGATTCCACTTGAGACTCGGCAATAAGGGCTGTAATGTTAATCTATTGTTGTGTGATTATTTTATTATATTATCACTTAACGTCAATTATCTGCTGGAAATGCCACTGATCAGCTATAGCCGGAATGACGGAATTTGGTACTTTACCAAAAAAACAATATTTATAACGTTTAACCTTCTCGATGCGCCATGAACATGCCTATAATGATTCGAGGCGCCGCGTAGGCATGCCGAAATTATGTGCTGATGTGGTGAACTAAGTGGTGAATAACTTCTCAAGTATTATATCTAGAACTTTGAAATAAAAAGTGTACACATATATTTTGATGCGTGTGATTGATTGATTTTAAGATTTTAAGACCTCTACCCTATCCAATTATGTCTCTCTATGTTGTAGGTAGTCAAAGTACAGCCGTGAGGAAAAATCGACGTTTAATGGTAGTACATATTTGTTTTTTTTATAACACTGAGAAGAATTGTGAATAAATACTTTATCAATCCATACATTTTTTTACTATACCTACCATACATCAATCGTGATTAACAAAAAAAGGAGTCAAAGACACCAAAACAATAGCTGCCATAAATACCAATTGAAAAAAAAAACATTTTGGAATATTGGCACTTCTGATAAGTAGCATAGACACAATATACGATTAGCCTCTTTAGGGCTTACGCAAACGGGCGTAGATTTTGTCACTTCATATTTCACTTTCAGCAAAAATAAGATAAAATACTAATTGCTAGTAGATAAATGAATAGAAGAAAACTATTTGTCACTCTCCTTTTCAACAAATTAGCGGCCAAATGATTTTTCCAAACTGCGAAACAATGACACGCCATGCGAAAAAACACGCAGGAAATGTTTTTTTTGTCCTATTCGGTTGCCATTATCACTTTCCCCAATACTTTTATGGTTTACACAAATCAGTTTGTATGTTTACACAACCGACCTACCTTTCAAACCGACAAAACACTGTCATACAGGTGGATACAAGGCACAATAAGGGATTTTCTGACCGCAGTCTCTGCGGTTCTATTTATGGTTCTCTCCTTTAGCGTGAATTTACAAAAGGTCCTTAATAGGTTAAAATTCACACACAGCCATATTAAAATTCATAACAGGTCACATTGAAACAGGCTGTTACGTCATTCGCTGCTGCAGAACAAGTGTTTTTTATTTATTTTTCAAAACAACTGATTATTTCTTAATTTCAAAGGGGAAATACTAAACTTCACATCAAAAATACTAATTTCCTACAGCAAATATCAGGGCAAATTGCTGCGGTAGCTTTGGTGAAGGGTAAAGAGTGTGAGCGAAGCAAAGCCCCCTTTATCCTTCGTGTTAGGTTGAACATGTAAGAACAACAAAATACTTAAAACATTAACTTAAGTACACATAAAATATTTAAAACATTAAGTGTTTTTGTTGATCGTTTTTTGCTGTGCAAATCAGTATTTTTGATGTGCGATTAAATAATAGTTATTTAAAAGTAAAGTTTTTAAGATATTTTGTATATTTTTTTTAACGCAATTACCATATCGATATTATTTTTAGATACCTAGAAATAGCAAGATTTAAGTAAGTAACATTTAGGTGACATACATCCAGTATGTGTATTGTTGTCTAGTATCCAAGATACAGGAAATCCTAGTTTGGGGCTAGATCAATGCGTGTAAGTAGTGTCCAAGGTATTATTATTATTATTATTTAGTTTTTTTACATAGTTCAAGAGGATGTCTTGATAACATAGTTTTTCGGGATTCGGCAAGTGTCTCCTTTAATAGGAATGGCGCTTCAAAAGAAAGACAAAGCGCTTTTATGACAGGCGCGAGAACGAGATCGTGTGTTAGTTGCTTATGCTAAAGAACTTGTTAGCTGGTAGCAAAAGAAAACCCATATATATGTACATAGATGCAGTAAAATAAAAAATTAGCATAGTAATTCGTTTTCCATATGCAGTTAGTAGCCAACTCTAATAATAACTGTCAACTTATGCGCTACCAATTACGTTTATGAATAGAAAACAGTAATAAAACTGATTGTATAGCCGTTTGTGATTGCTGTGGCATTTCTACCACATAATTTATTATAGATTTGCAATACTATTCAGCACACGGTCGCGATTTCGAAATCGCGCGTCGCCGGTGAAATGCCATACACTCTTGCTAATGGAAAAACGAAGTGGACACGAGCCCTTAATAAGTTGTTAATCTGTTTATATGTTGACACGTACCAATTCGCGTATAAATGAGGGTACATAGAAAGTGGTTCTCCCGAGAGCTCTTTGATCCGATGGTGAAAACGGCTGTGGTTTATTCAGACCCCAGTACCTACCCGTGTTTACTAGAGGGAGAGATGGGCCGAATATGGTTTTAATCGAATACGAACGACGGCCGAACATTCGGTTAAAATAAAAAAATCGGTCGAACTTCGGTTTAATTTCGCCGCGATTTCCCGAGAGCGACACGTCATGATTTGTTTGCGCACTTACATGAATTGTCGAAATAAATAGATGCACCCCGTCAAACTAACAGTGTTTTTTTGTTTATTTATAGTTACGGATTTAAATTACGAATTTAAAAATACCAAGTTTATTTTGTTTAGTTGAGGGAAAAATGTATGACTAATTTGATTTCAAAATAAATGACAATGTATAAAGGCCTAATTTTATTTTACGATTATTATGATAAGTATGATTTCTATTCTATTGATTTGAGTAAAAATGCAAGTGAGTGTTTTACTTTTTTTTGCACCGAATGTTCGGCATTTAAACCGAATGCCGAAGTTCTGTTCACGCTGCCGAAATTCGGTCAAACCGAACATATAACGAATTTCGGCCCATCCCTAGTGTTTACTGAGATGGCTATGATAGGTGACAGGTAAAGCCAATGAGAGGGGGCCCCATGTTATTTTAATGTGATAAATCAAAGGTGTAGCATTGAACGCTTGTATAAGAGAGGTGGCTTTGACATGAGTACGCAGTTAATGAAGCTGGAAAAGCACTTAGGTAGTTGTACAAAATTCAAAATTCAAAAAGAGTTTATTTCCATAAGAAACACATATGTAACATTTGGAGAATGTCAAATCTTAAACTAACACATGTATAAGGTACAGGGAAATATAGAACTCAATTTGAATTCCGTCACCTCAATGTTAGATGCTGGAGGCAAAGAGGCGACTAGAAACCTCCAGCTTTATACGTTATTTTTTACAGAATTGGAGCAAACACCTTCCCAAGCTTTCTTGTCTTCTACATAATCTGATATTTTGTAGGAACCTTTTACATAAGTGATTTTTAACAACATTTTTAAATTTATTTACAGACAATTTTTGTAGCTCAGTCGGTATTTTGTTGTTAAAGCGAATAAAAGCAACCCTTTAAAAGATACATTAACCTTATGGAGCCTAGTAGTAGGTATAGCTAGTTTATTCCTATTTCTAGTGTTGACATTGTGCCTGTCGCTATTCTTAGGAAACAGTTTAGGGATTCCTTCATAATGCACTTGCCTGAAATAAGCCCAGATATACTATAGTGTGTGTACTGTAGATGTACGAATAGTTACACTTTATTTGGCCAGAATGTTGTGCAATCAATGCTATGGCCAATGAAATCTATAAATAAAACGGCAATGAATCCACAAATAGCAGAGGATTTTTCAAAAGGTCCTATTCAAACAAACGCTTCTACATTTACAAATGTTTCCGCCGCCCTATCCTGATTCATTCAGCACCGAAAAAGGTTGAAATCGGAGAGTACCAAGTCACGAAAATAATCAAATAAAACACTCTGCGGCTGGGAGGAACGCATATTTTCCCTTTGGGCGGGGCAACCAGATTATTTTTGTAACTCTGGGATAGTCTAAGTCATTGTCAGGTTTAGTCAATTTCTGACAGGTCAGATTCGTAATGTCGTCATGATAGTTTATCGTCGGTTGAGTGATACGCTAGAATCGTAAAAGGACTGGTTTTAGACTCATGGCCAGGTAGTCGGTGAGTTAATAGGTTAGAAAATTTTTGAAAACTGAAGGGGCAGCTGGGTTGGCAGAGGCACAGGGTGTATTTTATCAGATGGGATGGCAAAGACCTAAATATACATGATATAAGCTTCCTACCTTCATTAATATTTTGAGAGATGTCACTATTGTTGACAGGTGTAACAAATTTTGAGAGGTGACATTTTTTTTAACAGATTTCCCGTTTTTCACTATTTATGACGAATTTCACTAATGCTTAGACAAAAATAGTGACAGCTGTGAACATTTTCAAGAATTACATGAAGTTACACCTCTGCCACCGAATCTGAGAAACCACAGATTATTTTAATTACTAGAGGCTGTGCCTCTGCCAACCCATCTGGGAAACAAAATGCTCTTCTGTTTTTCATGGATATGCATTCTACCATCCCATCAGTGACAAGATATAACTTTTTTAACCTACCTAGAAATTGGACATTAACATAAACATTTATTCAAGGGCACATAGGTTGTTATTGACCACAGACTAGAACACTCTGTGCCTTGGGAACCAGAAACAGCTACGTCACATACATATAAATATCTAAGACCTGGGGGGTTGCTTGATAAAGCTTGCTTCACCCAAAAGATATTTTCAAATCGCCCAATTTCGATCTATATATGTTTATATTTGTATACATAGCATTTTCAATTTTATTAATTTTAATGACGATCTAAATTCTAACGATCATAGGTTCATTCCAAAAATGTCTCATAAACATTTATATACGGGCACATACATTGCTTCTGGTCCCACATCGTGGAAACCAGAAACAGCGATATCACATACCTTTGGGGATTTTATTTGTCTTTATCCCCAGCCGAGGATCGAACTCGGGACCTCCCGCATGGAGTCAAAACCGCAGCGCCACAGAGGTCGTTGTTTTTATGTTATACGTTTTTATTCATTACAATGTCAATCTATTTGGATAAGTTTACAAATCAAATGCAAACTGTTGTGATCTGAACACTGCGTTAAGTTTTATATTTATAGTTATACCTATACTGTCTCAAAATATGACCATCAAGGTATACATACCTATTTAGCGATGGCCTTTCAGTTTAAATGTTGCATGTGCCATAGATCTTATAATTTATCCGTCATATGGGCTTCCGACGATTGATCTAACATAGTGTACAGTTGCCGGCATCTAAGTTGGCAATAATGGAATGAAATTTAGCTATTCATTTTAAAAACATAACAGTTACTATTTTTTGCTGCAGAGTAGGCAGGTATATGCGCAAAATTTCAAAATCAAAGAATCTAAATCTTGCCAATTGCACCCGAACTATAACTTGACCAAGGGTTACTGTACCTCGCGCCACGAATTAAGAGCGCTGGGCGACGTTGGCGGGAATTACTGCGCATATGTATTCGCAATTCGTGGCGCGAGGTATGCCAATTCAGTTTCGGTACCTAAACGGATCCGCATAATTATCATGATCTTAAACACCGCAAACAAGTCTTGATATTAGGTAATTAAAGCCTATTATGGCGTATTAGAATGGAAATGGTTGCCATGGTGGTGTTCTTGTTTTGAACCTAATTTGAACCGGTTGGGTAACCCATCTGAACTACTGGCAGCACTTTGAAATCTATTCTATTCTATCTGTTATGCCCTTGGTTATAATTTGAAGAAATCTGCAACCTGACAAAATTATTTTTTTATTTGACTAACATACGCCATAATCATTGACATTACATTATCTTTTTGCTATTCATATTAAACAATTCTGAAATTTTATCTAATTTTAATCACACAATTCCAATACTATTCTATACATTATTCATTCCATTTAAATTCAAATTCAATTTCAATTATGAATTTAATTCCATATTTTTTTATTTTTTTTATTTAATTTAATTGCTATAATAATTTGTATATTTTGTGTACTTGAGCCTATTGCTGTCTCGCCGGCTTTGGCTCTGGCAGAATATCTGCGTCACAGATTCGCAGTACAGTCACAGTGCCACATAGTGATCCTTACTTTCTATATTTTTGCTGTGTTAATTATAATTATTTTCTTTGTTTTATTTAATTTCCTTGACTTTTTTGTCATATGTTGTGTGGTTTTTAATTTGTTAATTACCAATAATGTGTTTGTGTTTGTACCGAACAATGAATAAATGAATTATCTATCTATCTAACCAGACTGTACCCAGTTGTCCATCGGCTTCCCGCCCCGACGACCATTAGCGTAAGTTCGCCCCGGAACACTAGCCAACACTGCAAGTCACCTAACTAATGAACCCCAAGTATTTTTTCACTCGGCTACGCCACCGCTGACATTGCTCCCCTTCGGAGCTTACATATGCGCGCCAAAATAAATGGATTCGTGGAAAATGGCCGCACCGCCACTGTGTACTTTGTTACTTCGTTACTAATGATTCCGACACTTAGGTGTAAACAGGTTTTGCAAGTCTCGAGCTGTTTCAAGATTCGCATTCTTTTCAGGATTTTCCTCCGAGGTTGCGACATTTTCCAGAATTTTCCTATATAGTGGTAGAAAGAACGCTCTGTTGAGAATTGCTAATATTGTTTTAAGTTTCCTTCTGTTCTTAGGTCTTCCGCACATGGAGCTGTTTTTATTAAAAGTACTATACTTAAGAGTTGCATTTAAGTTGCATGCAATTTTCAACCGACTTCAAAAAGCAGTTTCTTGTGTATATTTGTTACGCGATGATTTTTCCTTCAATTTTGAATCGATTTTGATAATTCTTGTTTTTATTGGTAGATCATACTTCGGGGGTGGTCTCTAATAAATTTAATCATAATTGATTTAGCGCTTTTTGAAAAAGTCAACAAAAACAAAAAATATAGACACAGATGACTTTTGGTTTGTGGTTCCGTGCAGCAACAGTTTTTTTGAGGACTTTTCATGTAAATGGACTTAATTCGCATCCTGACTGGGGAGGAAGAAATAAGGCTTGAACTTGAGTCGGTTTTTTAAGTTTTTTAACTTGTTGAATCATTCTGAAACCTGTTTTATGAGCGTAAGAATTGCGTCGCAGTCGCATCCCTATCTCGTAGCTCTAAGTTCGGAAGGCCTTAGAATAAAGTTATCTATAATGAAAACCTCCCACATGTTGTAAGAAACCTTGTAGTAATAATACCTTTGGTTATTAAACAGGTAGGTACAAGCCCCGCCAGGTTTCTTGGCGTCTGAGCGAGCATTCACCCATTTCTCTCGCTCGCATACGGTAAGGTGGGGTGAGAGAGAAAGAGGTGTCAGCTTGCTCAAACGCCAAGAAATCTGGCGGGGCCTGTGTCTTGTAGACATTTATATTATTTATGTATGTCACCGTAAGATTTAGAAAATTTTTAGTCTTACGATTATTTTCCCCTTACTTTATAAACTGTCGATAAATTGGAAACTGGTACAGTTACCAATTTATATATTGCTATATATATATTTATAAATACTGCTTAAAATCGAATGCGTTAGTTTATAGTAAAAACGTTAACTTGTGAACCGGTTTAAACTGCAATTTCAAACGGGATACCAGGGTGAAGTGGTGGTTCAGGGTATAAGTATAGGTATATGAGCGAATTCTAAAGGGGGTGAGCAAATCGAATCCCCCTCTTCCTTTGTGTTAGGTTGACATATAAGAACAAATATAATTTTTAAACCTTTTCTTTACCATTTACAATTTGTCGATAGTTTTAGAACTCACGCGTTAAGTTAAAAAATTACGATTTTCACAACATTGCGGTGACATATAGGTATTCAAACCAAACTCAGGCTTCGTCACAGTACACACTAGCTATTTCATAATTAACGTTATTGCTCAGTGAGTCGAAATCGCAATTGGCTTGCGGTTACAAACAGTCAGATGATCTATACGGGTTTTTCCCACTTCCCAACTTAACCCATTCTAAACAAATAAAAAAAATAAGTCAACTTTGCGGCCCAGACTCCCGACGAGTCCTTCAAGACATCTTTAAGCGACTCGTTATCGTAGAGCTGGCACCTACTTCGCTCATATGAGTTAGCCAAACAGCGAGGAAATGGTGCCAGCATATTCTGCACCCTGCCGCCCAGCAGCGATCCTGGGGAATTTTTTAAAATTTTGCATAAGTTTTAAGTTTAGTTGCGTTTTTAAGCTTTATTGTATAAATTATTATTGACCCTTAATATATTTAACAAATAAAAATTGTTTACTTGAAATTAACTCAAAAGAAAGACAATATTGTTTACACATACTTACACGAAATTAACCACCCAACAAATTCAGGTACAAAATTATATATATTTTGAGTTCGGTGCCAAGCCTTGATAAACTGAAGATGTATTTTAATTTTTAATTATTAACTAATTTTAATATTGAGGAACTACCCTTATTATAAGATTATTGTTTAATCATGTGGAACCCATTTACAGATAAAGTTACATAAAGCTATCGGCGGGTTACTTCGGGAATAATTCAAGAAATATATGAGTTTGGACGGGAATAACCCTTCGGCAACGTGACATGTATACGCGGCCCATGCAAGGGATTAAACACAGGTGAACGACTGGCTTATTTACCCGAAACCTGCGGCAGAATTCATGTGCTTATTGGAAATTTTACCCGTGTATTTGCCTAGTTCTGTGTAAATGCATTTGCTCAGCAGGTACCCTCCACATATCAGGTTGACATTTAATTAGCCGACCATATTATCCATAATTATGAACAACTTTCCCCAAGAAACATCTGGTCGCAAATAAAAAAAAAACTATCGTCTCTCGGGTATTTTGACCGGAGAAGCTGATTTCAAGTTACTATGGGAGACCCGATTATTTTTTTCGTTTGCGACTATATATTTCTTGGGGAAAGTTGTTCATGATTATGGGTAGTAAAACATAAATATAAACATTTACATACAGGCACATACATTGCTTCTGGCCCCACACTAGGATACCCTGTGTCGTGGGAACCAGAAACAGCGACGTCGCACACATAAACACATCCAAGACCTGGGTTTTTTTTTACCCCCACCCGAGGATCGAACCCGGGACCTCTCGCATGGTAGGCAGAGCTACAACTGCTCCGCCACAGAGGTCGTTGGACAGACGGGTACTATCATTACCCAAAATATGGTCAGCTATTTAAATGTCACCCTGTATAGGTAGGTACGTGTCTATGTTTAATATGTATAAAACATTTTATTATTGAGAAAATGTTGCCGACGGCATTTTACACACAATTAATATTTCGACTAATAGTGGTATCACAATTACACCACAAAGTAGTTTCGAGTGTCGTGTTTGATGTTTAAGAAATTACTTTAAATAAATTGGTGTTGTAATTTTAAAGGTTCCGTACCCTAAGGGTGCCAAACGGGACCCTATTAGTTGGACTTCGCTGTCCGTCTGTCCGTCTGTCCTTCCATCAGCGGGCTGTATCTCTTAGGTAGTGGTAGGTAGAGAGTTGTTGTTGAGAGAGTTTTCACAGAATGTGTATGTCAATTGCCGCTATAGCAACAAATAATGAATAAAAGAGACAAGATTTAACACCAGCCGTGATATAAAAAAACCATATCCTGAATCAATCATGATCGTTGATTTCGCGGTATATCACATGGTTGTGGTGGCGCAATTGATTTGGTGTCGGTTGTTTTATCTTTAGGTTCTGGGTTCGAATCCACGTACAGACATTTATTTTTATTTTTGTTTTATTATTTTTAGTGCTTAAATTATCTTGTTCGATGTTACGGAACCTTTCGTGTGTGAGTACGACCTGCACTGGGCTGATTTTATGACAAGATAATCCTTAGGGCGAAGCAGGCCATATCTACTTGTGCAAGTATCTGAGTTAAGGTTCGCGTATCGGTAAAAGCAACTCGTTTCGCGGTGGTTGAAATTTGGACACTACCATATTAAAATAAAGCTCACAATGCAAAATGGCTGTTCCTTCAGTCGCTGGGCGGAACAGGGCGATTTTATTTCTTCAAAAATCTTTATTTCCGACAGACAATTTTACGATATTTTGAATAGCTATTTTTTGATGCATGAACAATACCAACATTCATTTTAGATCTCAAGAAATAGCAAGTTTTAGGTGAAAAACAACTATTTAGTTTTATTTTCGTATTGTTCCCATCGACCTATAATGTTTTCAAACCGTACGTTTTAAGTGTATATATTGGAGGAAAAAGATGTCTTCCGAACACTTTTTTTTCGGAATTCAGGAAGCGTCTCCTTTGAGCGGAATATCGCTTTAGATGGGCAATAAAATTCAAAACCTATAACGGAAAAGTGGGGTTAGCTAACGCCGGTGGTATTCAAGAGGTTAATGTCAATGATTAAGTCAAAGTCAAAGTTCTTTATTACTTTAGATATTTACATATCCTTAGCAAACGTAATTTTTTGCCTCTACATTGGACCACGGTAGGAGAAGGGCGTAGAAAATCCCACAGATTGATTTTTAGATCCCTTTCAAAAATTGATTAACTAATACAAATATTACAATATGAATTGTAATGATTAATAAGCAGGAATAAATAATTACAAAATTATTAACAGCAAGGTCTGTGTTGAGCTAGATTAACATCATCCAGTCCCGTCATTTAAGTAATCTTGAATATCGTAATATCCCTTTTATCCTATACTAAATTCATACAAAGGGCTATAACCACACTATTACACACTACATTGCTATAGCTGATATATATGCGTCGTACGTACTTGATTCAATGATCACTTTAGTTTCGGTAATTTCCCGAATATTGGGAAGGCATCAATCATTTTCTCATCTACTGTAAGTCCACTTCAAAATTTGATGCTAAGATGATGGATGACCATTTTCACATTGTCATAATGGAATGGTTATGAAAGGAAGGCCCAACACCTTTCCTTTGGCCTTTGTATTTACTTGGGGCCGTTTGGATCAAGTTTCTATGTCAACTCTCAGCTTATTAGATGTTTGTGTAAGGAAGGATTTCAGCTTTTTTGGGGTATCCATGACGAAGAATGAGGTTTTATTAACATCTTAGAGGTATCTCATGGATTATTATGGGCTAGTGTTGGTAAGGTTTAGTTCAAATATGTTCCTGTACTAACTTTTAGGAAGAAGCTTGGTGAAGAAGGTAATATCAAAGGTCATAAACAACATTTTCCCAGAAAACTAGGGCAACAAAATTAAGACTCGACTATATTTCCCCACTTTAATTTTACGCTTGTTGTCCGTAATATATGCAATTTCTACAGTTGCAAAGGAAATCATTATCATATAAATCAACGTTCATAAGTCCGCGGACTTTGCTATGGCTCGGTATTGCTGCACAAGATAAAACGAAGTCTCGTTCGGCGCTTCCGTAAATATTTCCAGTGGTATTGGCGTCACGAAGATTGTTTTACAACGAACGTTTCCATTTAAATATCACGGAAATATTTTTGGCCTATGGTTTGAGATAGGTTGTCTTCAATAAATGATAGTATTATGATTAAACTCAATAGAGAAATGTTACTGAAGAAAGACGAAAAACCCAAAATCTTTGGCATTTGCCTTAAATCCCCTTCCGATAAAAGTAATTCAAGATCAGTAATTTTATTGCCATTTACAACTTCTTTCGTCACCTTCGCAGTATTGAACAAAACTGGCCATATCTTCATACCAAACAGATATAGCGAACCTTAGTCTGAGGCTAGATAAAAACAAATCCCATTATTATTGGCATCGCACTGTGCGTCTGCGCCGCCGCCGCGGCTCTAACGCACGAGTGCACCTGCCTCGCTCCGGAAAAATGAACCCCTCATGAAATTTAATGTGGAAATGTCTTGAAACGGCGCCAAAACCCGTGTCTGAATTATTTATGATTCGCTATTTTAATGGCGTCCCGTTCGTTCATTATGGCGAGAGTGTTTCTTAATTTTAACCGGGATTCCGTGTTTGAAATCCATTCCGAATTGCAACATCAAACATGGCTGGAAAGCAGCGAATTTCTGACTATCTCTATTGCGTTGGTATGAATTATGAATGTATCTTAGAATTCGCGTATCAATCTCGTATTAACAATTCACAGGCGTAGGTTGCGCCGTTTACAGCGCGTGTCGCGTGCCAGCTCAGTAAATCAGTCGCCTACGCCAGCAGGTATAGTGCCCATCAACTAATCCGCTGCACCATAAAGATATCGATCTGTGAATGCAACCACCGGCGGCGGGAGGCAACATTGCCAGCATCAAAACTAATAAAGTAAAACTTATCTCCTGTGATTTTCTTCAACTTAAACGCTCACACATCAAGGCACTTTTCACGCCACAATCAATTTAAGATTGTGAGTTATCAAATTTAAGATACCTCAATTATTTCCCTGCGATGACTATTATTATATCGGCTAGAATAACAGGAACCCGATCTTACATGGTAATCTCCACTAGAGCGGTATACCTACGCGTATTCGTAGAAATATAGTCAAGTTAACGTCAACATCGGGACGAAAATGTTATGTAAACATCACGAGAGTATCTCGCTCCGATCTGCCCTGGGGTCGCCCTACTGAATAAATAACGCCGTAGCAAAGGCAAACTCAAACAAAAGTAAATTTATTCAACAAATACGACGATTAATTCACGATTTCTCATGACAGCTTTCATTGAACAAGTATTTGACCGCGGCTCCTGTCGGCTATTGCTATACAAGAAACCGGAGTGTGGAGAGTTATTGTATGTCAGTCTGTGTTATTTCGTTTGTAGTTCTTTATGAATTATGGATATGTTATGTATAACACGAGTACGTAGGGTCACAAAGTCTTGTGTTGTCAATGACTGTCTTATTTGAGAATCGCAGAAAGCGGTGAAATAACGAACGATGGGACAATCAATGAACATTATCAGATGAATTAATTACCTACCTTAGTCTCATTTAAGTTCGTTTTTGCCCAAATTTGCAGCGGAAATGGATAATGTCATTTTAGTCCCGGACAACTTGGGCGAGCAAACGTAACGCACCGTATTCGTACCGCATTGAGAAAAAATTAAGTAATTAAAAAAAAACCTACTGCGTCGTAAAGCACGAAACAACCAGATAAATTAAAATTCATTATTATTAATAAAAAATGAGAGAGATTCGCTAAAGGTTATTAACACACACAGTAAGTTGTTAAATTAAATTAACTTTAAAAGCAAGAGGAACCAACTTAATATTATATAATTGGTTCCTCCCGGTTTACATTTAATTTAAAATTGTACTAAAATAATTTTATCGAATCTCAATCTGCTTGTTTTATGCTTTTTCGAGTACCTACCTACCGCAGTTTTTACGGGTTTTTAGTTGTTTTAGTTACGTCATTTACTTTTTCTGCTGTTTAGTACAAAATAACGAAAAATCTGTAAATGCTGAGTTTAAATTAAGTTGTATTATTCATAGCTTGTGCAAAATTAGTAAATATTTTACCCACCGAGAAATTTTTTTTTGAAGTACGCACATTAGATCGCGTAAATCCGCCATTTTTCATTTAATTTTATGTATCTAGTGACCAGTCTACGTATGAAATGACGTATCATACGACGACGTGCGGCTCGCACTCGCACATGGATGGTTCCGTAACATCTTACAAAACTTAATTACTAAAAATAATAAAACAAAAAGAGACATTATGTCCGAACGTGGATTCGAACCTGTAACCCTAAGATTCTAAACCGACATTAAACTAATTGCGCCATCAGTAGCGAAATCTACGATCATATTTGAATCATGTCATGGTTTGTTATGTCGCGGGTGGTGTTAAAACACGTATCTTGTATGGGAACCCACTTATTTTATTAAATATCGTGTAGTTTATTAGTAAGCAACAGTATTACACATTCTGGGAGAATTTCAACTCACTACCTATTATGGTTCCGTCCCTGAAGGGTGCCAAACGAGACCCCGTTGGGCACCCTTCGGCTACGGAACCCTAGAAAGGGAAATTTGGCGTCAGGTAGTGCAGTTATCTGGTTTTTCCTACAATACGGAAACAAGCTGTAAATATCTAATAAAACAAAGAATGGACACTTTATACTAATAACCAATAGGATATTAAATAAATTTTCTGATAAAATAATTGAAAACAATATTGTATTTAAGACGGCACCATTTACAAATGTTCAATATTATTAGTTTTACCAGGATATTTTACAGTACTAGTTTATGAAAATAAATAAAGGATATATTTTGGAAATAATCTCCCATTCTCAACATTTTAGATTAATCATCTAAAATGTTGAGAATGAGATGAGAGACCAATAATATTTTAATCCAAATTTTAAATCCAATTTCAATTAACGAATTTAAATTAAAATAAATTAAAATTCCAAGCAGCTCTTTCAATCAGACACGTATATAATGTAGCCTGAGGATCTGGGAAATCTCCAATGCTTTCTCATCTTTGGCCCATAGCACACGAGACCTATATTACTATAAAAGTAAAGTCATAAACCCATCACTATATAACCGAATATAGAGCTCACGTATCTTGACGAGGCAAAATATCCCAATAAATCTAAAGTCCAATGGCTGTACGACGAGCCACACAGGAAAAGCCACTGGAGCGCTGCCCCTGCGCGGAAACCGGCGCATAAAACGATGCGGCCTACAATTCGCGGCCCCATGCACATGTGCCAAGCTGCTGGAGTTACAATCTGCAGCCCGCCGCAGCTGATTCCGTTGCCAGTGGTGTAAAATTGTTATTTATTCTACAAGACTTGGTCACTCGAGTTCGATCGATCGAAAGCGATTCTGGTAGACAGCACTGAGCAGAAAAATATCTGTGGCCTTAAACAAAAATAAGTACATATATTACTGTGAAGTTTTGTTTACATAAAATGTTGTTGCGTGTTTTCTGCCGCTGAATTAACAACGAAGTAAATATACATATATTATTCTTACATATGAAAACACAAACGAAACCTACAAATTCTATTGTTTACTTTCGTAAACATAAAATTTACTGAAGTGAAAGAAAAATGTATAAAAGTGAGGGACAGAGCTATTTCGAGCGTATAGCTTTGTCTCTCACTTTCCCTCGTCGCTACACCCCGATATGGAATGGCAGCCCGCTCGCTCCAGAGGCGAACGCAGCCGACAGAGGACTAACCAGTAATTGTTTGGACTTATCATAGACAAATTAACCAACGACAAAACTAGGTTTAACTGACAGTCCTTGTTATAATTAATAAAACGTCACATCATTATGTTTTGATTTTGATTTTTTTACAAGCTCTTATTTTTTGTCCCACAGCTTTATATGGAAAATCCAGAAAAATCCCTAGTAATGAAATTGATAAATTAGGAAAAAAGGACCTCAAAACATCCAACACATTAAATACTTACGTCAGTTGCCGTTTTTCTATAAACAGTATGCTCAAAAAGTAATGGCCCTGTCTCCTTATTATTGGATCAAGCGAAGCTATAAATCAAATAGAGTTAGTACTTGGTCGTTTCATCCGAGAGCACGTTTGTTTGTGGTATTGTTATTAGTGCGCTGCTAATTGGAAACTCATTAGGAACTCCAGCAAGCTTCACTGAGACTCTAGAAATTATGCTGTGAAATATCGTAAATTATCCTGAATGACACTTTAAAATATTATGTTTCTCTGCTGAATTCTAAAGCGTATTTCCTTGTTACTTATTAAGAATGCCATCCAGGATGACTTTTAATTAACTGCCCAATATAAGAAACTACACTACTACTATTATTACTAATATTATGAAGCGTCCGTGATCTAGCGTTCGCACATCGGAAACGACCGTGCGGGTAGCAACATCTGGTCGAGACGGGCACTGGATGGGTGTCCGTTCTATGTGGCATTTGTTTCGGATGACACGTTAAGGGGATATCTCGTCCGTGCAAAGGTCCCCGTTACTCCAGGCGAAATGACCCGCAGTGTGAGAGGGACGGAATCGGGGAAAAATTACAAAATGTCCGTTTTAAATTGATATAAAATTAACTAAAATAGCTATGAAAATTTCTATAATAGGTAATTTAGGTATTGCCAAAAGCCATCTAAATAAATATTTTTGAATTCTTAGCGCTTTTCCAATTGGTCAGAAAATCAAAAAGTGTAAATTTAGACCTAATTTCAATAATTATTTCTATCGAGCGAAATTCCTCCAATCGCGTTTCAGTTATTAAAAAATCTAGAAAAAGGTACCAAAATTGTTATATTAATATATTTAACAAGACTCGGAACTTCTTTTGAATAGCAAATAAATAAGTTCAAAAAGTGTCGATTTTGTCGATATATCACCTTAAACTGTAGATTCAGTATTCTGTGCTGTAGGTGCCGGCTTCTATCGCTACTCGGTGGTAGTAGTGGTAAAGCTGACACAGTGGCCCTAATAGGGCAGCTTGATAACCCCTCCATCAACCCGCAATGAGCCAGCGTGGTGGAGTATGGCTCAATTTTACTCGTATCCCTCGATGCCCCTCGATGGGGCCATTTAAGGGCTATTTTTTACACATTATATTATTATGAAAAACTCTCTGAATGGGACATATTCGGTGACTTACGTAAAAAATCTGGTAGGTACAGCGAAACCATAATGAATGTAAACCAATGCTATAGAAAATCTTTAGTCAAGATATTTTATCACATTAGATAGTATTTGAGGGGTTAAATAGTAGTTTATATGACTGATACATAATGCCTAATTATGTATAGTTAGATACACTAGTTTATCTACACACATATCATAAGCTCTCTTTGATGCGTTCAGGAACCGCATGTTCGACCGGCATTATGGCATTGATCATTGCTCTGCACTTGTTTAGCTTGTTCAGTTGTACCAACTTCACAGACAAACTGGGCGGGCGTCGGCGTTCGAAATTGGAATGTCATAATATGTCGAATATGCATACATTATGGTCATAATGCTAATAATAATAATAATATTCAGATAAGACATTAGTTTTTGCCAAGAAGTTAGCATTATGCTTGTCGTAACGTGCGGTTTTTGGACGCAGTAAAGAGGGTTTGTGATATGTGTGTAGATAAATATATTTTCGCACCAACTGCTCGAAAATGACGCTTTATATATCATGTAAACCTTACTTAAAGCAAGTTATTATAGCTCTATATATATATATATATATATTGAAAACATTTTAAATAAATCAACACCCGCGATTGTTGTAAGACGCAGCAACTGGACCAATGGGTCAAACATACATTTTCACTTTAGGTCACTTTAATAAAATGCTGTTTAACTTTGTAACCTTGCTTTTTGCATTTTCTCACAGTAGTAGGTGCGAAAAGTAGAGTATACTCCTCGGGGATAAAGCTGTTTTGTCTTGGGCAAGCTTGAATCCCTCATTGCACTCAGGACTCAATCAGCCCCCCGCTTCGTTCGGGAGTTAAATCTGGAGTCCTTCATTACGTTCAGGACTAAATATCGCGCCCGTGACATAAAACAGTTCTTCATGCCCTTGGTGCATAATCTACTATTAAACGACCTTTCTATTTATTTAGTATTGATTTTCCTAAAAAAAAAAGGTTTTACTAAAGTTTTTGAAAACACCCAATAGCGTCTAAAGTATATCTCACAATTAGCTGAAAAAAGGTCATAAACGACGTTATTAAAAAACCCTAAAATTTCGCCTGCGGTATGCTGAAAAGCACAGAATTATTGAGGTTCGATAAAATTAAAGTACAGTGTCAAATTAAAATAAATTAAAATTCAAACGGAACCCTTTGTTTTAGATTTAATTGGACCAAGAATTTAAATAATACCACAAGTTTTTCCCGAAATTTAAATGGTTTTTACATACTGACAACACGAGGTGTTGTGAGGCCGCGTCCACACTAAACGGTACAGTTGCAAGCGATTTCCTCATTTTCCGTCTATTTGCCTAAATAATTTTGTACACTGCGACGATGCGTGCAATATCGCTGGTAGATTCGAGTAAAAATATGGTATCGTTATTCATTTTACTAATTAACGTAAGTAATATATATATTTCAGATTTAGAAATAATAATAATATAACAATAAACAAGGGCCATATGTTCGTTTAAGTCATGTATTATGTATATTTGCATTTTATTACCATGGCATGAGGTTCAAAATCGCTATACCTCAAAAATTTCGTGGGTTTTAAACTATATTTTATTTTTAGTTGAGGGGTACCACGTTTTATATATTTTTTCCTACCAACCTTTATCTATTATAACTTAATTAGTATCTAAAATAAAAAAGCAATCGAATGACAATCGGTTCGATGTGACAGTATTTTTTCACTTCCATATCCCATTAATGAATCATAATCTTCAACCATGGTTTGCGAAACCCTATCTCCCTGGACACTGGTCTAAACGCTCAAAAGTAAGCGACGCAGTGTGGCCACAAGCTGCCTAGTCAGTAGCGCTTGCCACAGCTCCTAGTTACCGCTGAATCTGAATTGTCGCATTGCAGTACTATCCAGATAAATTGACAGAAAATGAGAAAATCGCTTGCAACTGTACCGTTTAGTGTAAACGCGGCCTATGTCAAATGGCAAAGTGGCAGTTCTTATTTTTGCAACCAATTACGGATGCACTTTAGGCTTTATTGATGCACACAGGAAATAAGTTACTTCCTGTGTTTTGCTGTCACTAGACGCTTTAGGTCCCTTTTCGCGCCAAACTGTCTAATGTCAGTTTGAGCCCGCATTTATGTCGCATTAAATTAGTATTTTAATTTTATAATATGCTCGCGGTTTATTCAATATGATATACGTGAACATTTAATTTATTCATGTTTCCTAGCTCTGTGCCTATGGGTTTCACGCTTGCTTCTCACAGGAGATGCATGTTCGAATCCTGACCAATCAGATAATTTATTTATGTTAAGTACATTATTGGACGTTCAGTGTTTCGGATGACACGTTAAGCTATAGGTCCCGCTATGTGATAGTGGTCCTTAAACCCCTCCATCAACGCGCACTGAGCCAGCGTGGTGGAGAATGGCTTGATCTTACTCGTATCCGGGTAAAGGCCTGTGCCCCTCAGTGGGGACATTAATGAGCTACATTTATTTCCTATATTTTATTGCACATGAACATTGACATTACATTGGCATGCTTTCTTGTTAGTTATGTTATCTTCCAAACCCAAAACTTATTATTACCCAAAATGTATTATTATTTATGTTTCCTATTAACGACGTATATCTATAGTCACCTACCAACCTTTTAGGGAAAGCTTTTATAAAATATCAGCGAACGAAGGTTTGTAATTCAAAACATCCTTTGAAGTGAAGATAGCAGGAAGTTGAGCCATTTGAGATGTTTAATCAATAATTTTAAGTAAATAAAGCTATGAAGTTGTAGGAACATCAACTGAGGAAATTGCAGAGAGCCGGAGTCTGACGATTCATTAGACGTTTTCCATCCATCCGGTAAATATTGTTAAAGCTCCTTTTTTTAATCTTGGTAACTAACATTTTTACATTTTATAGGTCTACTATCATTAAAATCAACAATTCTTTTCGCACACCGGGTGGCAGAGGATTCAAACCCATCAGGCACTGTCCTGCTAACTAGCATTGGTAGTGGTGTCCACAGTCCTTAAGTCACATACTGCTGTAGGTATACAGAGAACGGGAAGAGCAGGAAGTGTCATCTTTAGAACTTTACCCGACTTTCCCGACTTCACTGCTATGGTCGTACTACCAATATCCTCAAATCCTATGAGTCAAATCAAAATCAAGTAATTTTACTGACTTTGTCAAATTTAATTTAGGAATTGTCTAATCGTAGATCAGACTGTGGGACCGCGCTTCACCCTTACATAAATTACTACAAGGGGAGAGCTTGCCGCTTACCCTCTTATCATTATCGTGTGTCTGTTGTCGCAAGACTATATCCCCAGAGTTGCAGCTGCGTCTGTCATTTCTCACTCGAGTACAAGAATGCCTTTGATCAAGTGTACAACTGTACAGATGTACCGAAAATATATATTCGGAGGGTGAACGCAAATATGTATTAATCAAAAAGTTTGTGTTTGGAGTGTACGCAATATACGTATGTACGTATGTATATTGCGTAAACTCCAATTCAGTAACTATTGGGTTGAGTTACCGCAATTCAGTACGAGTGAAGTCATAAGACGAACGACATATAAGAGGTCTGGACGTGATCGTGACTGTAGGTCACGTCATATCAGGTCACCTTTATTTGTTTCGATCACATGTTGTGCCATAGTAATATACATACTGAAAGAATTATACTAATTAGAGCAATCTCGTACTCGATCAACTGACTGCTCTAGAACTGTACCCATCTAATTATCTCATAGCAAGTCATACTTTGTAAAGATTTTGTGAAAGTCAGCATGAAATGCTTGACGGACAAGCTGTGGAAAAGGAAGGGACATAATAATGTCACTGGGAAAGGAAGGTTGAAAAACTCTGCAGTGTATTAAGCAGTGATAAAATAACTAAATGATGAATATTTAAAGATAGTCTGATTTCGAATGGTCCGTGTAAAAGGAAAAGCATGTTTTCTATTTCCATAGTGCCGCGATTACTACTCCCGTGTTTGTTTGACAGTTATAGAGCCTCCGCACACGACAGATTCTGAACGCGCGAAACTCGTGAATCACGGTGTTAACATATATTTAGACGATTTTGAAAAGCGCGATCTCGCGCGGCGGCCGCGTGGGTAAAATACGCCGTCTGCAAAGGCTCTTATAGCCGAATTTGCGAATGTCGTTTATACACTTTTTTTGTGAGTCAGTGGCAAGTGGTATTATTGACTTCTCTGTTACGGAAGTTGATGTCTTTAATAAATCAATTTTCTGTCCAATTATTACCTATAACTCGGCGATCAAGCCGACCGAATCTGAACAAATCGTGGCTCAAAACCATTTTTTTTTTAATTCTATACAGGAATGAATAGTAGGTAGGTAGGTACATATAAATTATATACTAGCTGCTCATAATTACGAGTACATGTGGCTGCAGCAACATCCGTTAAATAAAAACCTATTCCAAGAATTTAGAGTTTATTTACCTAACATAACATACATTATAATTAACATCCATAACTAGCTCACAGCGAACACACAACTCGCTACCAGATGCAGGATACACAAAATTATAGAAATTATAACGCATTCAACGAAAAGGACGAAACAACCGACCATTTTTTACCCAAGAATAATAAACAAGGGATTTCTCACAAAAGTAATTTACGTCGACTATCAGCGGGGTCCTGTTATCATAGGGTAGTAGGGTAAACACATTTTTGAGGATACTGGAACCTTCCGCAGCGCGACATGTGGCCTGGTTTTGTATTTGTTTTATTTTATTACAAAAACACAGCAGCACTGTACGCTATCTTTATTACTTGCAGCTTGTGTTTTCTTGCAACTAACTGCTGATACTTAATTGTGGTTTTTGGGTTTGTATTATACGGGTGACATTTAATTAGGAGACCACATTCTGGGGAATGATTTTACCCATAGTTTTGAACAACTTTTCCCAAGAAACATATGGTCGTAAACGAAAAAATAATTTGGGTCTCCCATAGTAACTTGAAATCAGCTGATCGGGTCAATTTGATAGGCGATTTTTTTTTTCATTTGCGACCATATGTTTACTGTGGGAAGTTGTTCATGTTTATTGGTGCTATCATTCCCCAAAATATGGTCAGCTTATTAAATGTCATCCTATATATAGTAAGAATAAAAATAAAAAATTGTTTAAACAAAATGTAAACTACAACAAATGATTTATTAGAAAGGGTGTCGTGGCTGACTTAGGTAATAATTTAATTTTCTCTTAGAAGTGTTAGATAATTAAAACTAAACTAGGCATAAATTCCTATGATATCGAATATGACTAATAGCAATGTATCGGTAACGAGACATTGGCTCATGCAGCATGTGATATATAACAAGATGACAGTAACAGAATAGCAGTCTACGAGTGACGAGAGACTAGCTAATCAAGGTAAAAGCTCATCTCTCGTACGCAGAGTATCATGCATTTGTAATGTATACTTCCAATTCTTTATCTGTTTACTTACAGCCCCACATCTACCTATACTTACAGCCTCACAGGTATGGCATACAAAAACGATTAATTACTCCCATCTCTAAGATGTTGTAAATGACAATGCGGCAGACAACGTCTCTCCTGGCTGTCGAGGAGATTAACCCGTTGCAGGCAGACTTACCGTCTATTCGCATTTCAAGCGAAAGGAAATTCTGTTCCTGAATGCAAAGTCGCATTTGCATCACTACTTTTGATGCGAGGGTAATCTTGACACTTGAACGCAATAAAAGGTA
This sequence comes from Argyresthia goedartella, assembly GCA_949825045.1. Classification (NCBI taxonomy): domain Eukaryota; kingdom Metazoa; phylum Arthropoda; class Insecta; order Lepidoptera; family Argyresthiidae; genus Argyresthia; species Argyresthia goedartella. The sequence continues at coordinate 22,164,228 of OX463812.1, read as the reverse complement.
AAGAGAAGGAAATGCTGAATTTCGCACTCTATTTTGAAAATCCTGTTATATCATCTGGCTAGCGAGGAAGGGATACAAAATTGGTTCGGATAATTGAATTGTGTTTATTTTTGCTAGTATTTAATCGCTTTTACTGATTCGCACAGCAAAAAAGGATCAGCAAAAACACTTTTTATGTTTTAAATATTTTATGTGTACTCAAGTTTATGTTTTAAGAATTTTTTGTTGTTCTTGCATGTTCAACTTAACAAGAAGGATAAAGGGGGCTTCGCAACGCTCATCCCCTTTACCCTTCACCTAGGCCACCGCAGCATTATGCCCTGATATTTGTTGTGAAAATCAGTATTTTTGATGTGCGGTTTAATGTTTCCCTTTATTTTTTATCGAAACGTTTCATGAATAATACCTATACTATCTTAGTTCAACAAAGAAGTAGAAATGAAAACATTTCGGTATCAGACAACATAGTTCATAATTATCATTTTCCTAGATTTAATTATCTACGAAAGGAAACTAAATTCGAGGTTTCTATGTTATACACTGTACCTATATATAGGCAATGCTGGATGAAACCAATCGAGCACTCTTGAAACTAACTCAGACATGAGATAAGACTGTCTCAAATTATGGTACTATTCAAGTCAAAGACGCCCAGATTGGCGCTGTAGCATTTATTTTGTTCCATTACATAACGCTCTCTACCACAACTAGTAAGAAAGACAATATAAATAAACCGGCCAGGATTAAAAGCGCCATTGATTTAGCTACTCTCCTCAGTGGTACAGGCTACGAGGGTTTATTCTTAAAGAAGGTGGATTACTTGTTAAGCTATCCGTGTGACACGGCGGCACGCGCGCACTGACTCTGGGCCACATTAAACCCACATTAGCTCTCCATCGATTAGGCGTTTCGAAGCGAGTTTGTTTGCTATACTTACTTCTTAGAAATTGTACTAAGGCGGATGCTTTATGATCACGAGAAATACTATCGTATACATATAAAAGAGTATCGGATGTTTATATGGTGGTGATGAGACGTCGCTGTTTCTTATTCTCACGACCTACGTACCCTGGTGTGTGGCTAGAAGCAATTCATGCGCTCGTACATAAATATTGACGTTTATTGAACCTGTGGAATCTGTCACAGAGTCTGCAGAAAAAAGTTTAAAATAGCACTCCTTAATTTATTTAGAGTGTGTGTAAAATACGGCCTCCTTAGCAACTATATTCTGGCCTTCTGAAAAATGATCCGAAAAACCAAACAGAATAAAAAGTAGAGTTTACATGTAAGCGATATGTTGGCCGGATGGCCTACAAAACGGATAAGAGGTGGTTAGAAGGCTTCGCAGGATTCCAGTTATATTAAGTATATCCGTGGTTAGTGTGGAATTGTTAAATGGTCCGAAAAAGGTCACGACATGGCCATAGCTTATACAAAGTCACCTTTTATTTTATGTCGGATCTATCAATGAGGCATCTAGATAGACATAAAGGTATCTAAATCTTCATACTATCTAGATAGACACAGAGGTATCTAAATGTTGTATACTACTCGTATATGTGATTGATGCATGATGATAACGGTGCCATGAAATTTAATTACTATCGACCAAGAAAAACCCAGAAAATGAAATCCAGAAGATGAAACCATGAAAACCAGTTAGTTACTCTAATCTCACAATCCACCAAACCCCTATAATACAAAACATACATAGTTGTAAATTCTACAATATTGTGGAGTTTTCAACAAAGTGACGTTCACAATTATTACATGTATGTATTCATTTAAAAATTTGGTATTATTTTTATTTCTATCAGCTTAACAGAGCTTTTATGTTACACGCAATTGTGTTTACTACAAATCTGTCACTGGCAAATAACAAATATGTAAGCTTTATGTTTTAGGGTACGAATCACAGTTTACTAGGCAGGATATTATTGTAGCCAATGTCAAATATGGTATAACCAGAGACACTAACATCCGCTGGGTCTGGATTTCTAGATTTCCAGCCTTTGACCAACTTTCCAATGTATTTCCATTGTTTATACGACTGCGGTCAGAGCTCAGTAAGCTATGTGGCAGCTATGAAAGAGGCTTAGTTCTGTGAGAGGCTTATGGTATAATCTAGAAGGTTGACATACTGGACGGCCATCCTCTCAACAGTACCACACTGGACTTGTATAAATTTCCCGTTAAATGGACAAGTTTTAATTATCTGCTGGTTTCTCATTACAATTAGTTCTCTTCAACTTTGCAGGGTAGGGTACAATAAGAACGTTCACACCAACTTCGTGCGACCTACTTTGTGTGGAACACATCGTCATATCATTTGCTATAAGCAATCATGATATAGACATAATACACAATGATGACATTACCTCATGAAATCTTCAAGCAGGCATCGATTTTCTCAGTAGACACGTATATTCTGCGAACAATGGAAAACTGAAGTAAAGTAAACAGCACAAAAAATCAACAATAAATGATCGCCAGACAGTAACAGAATAAAATAAGAGTATCGTTTTTTTCCGACGTCGCTCGTCTGCTCGTAATGTGGCTGGGTTTTAATGCAGACGACTTGGGTAATGAATTCCCTGGATAAATCTCCAGTTCTGAATTTTTATATTATTTCACCATTTACACTGCCTTTACACTGCATATACTTTAACAGAAACTATTTTTCCAGATGACTCACCACAGAAGACTTTGTGCGACTATCGAGCGGTCAGTCAGCTGCGTCCAATTGTCCGGTAATAGGGCGCCCACATACGACTATTGACTTACAATAAACGTCACATATTTCTTCATCGAGGACTAACATGGGGTCAGCGGGCAAAGCCAATATAACGTCTGGTTATCCATGGGAATCAAAAGTAAATTAATTAGGTAGCTGATGTGGGATTATGATTGAGAAAATGCATTGCAGAAATTGCACCTATTTATAATGCACCAAGTTAAAAATTTAAAAAACCAACTTCAAGTTCAAGCCCTATTTCTTTCGTTTCGGTCGGGTTGTGAATGTCGTCTATATACACGAAAAGACCTCATCACAGATAGTCAGATAGTCAAACAGATAGCTTGATAATCGCCTTATTCCTTGTTACAACACACCTATACATTAGATGCCAAGAATAAAAGAAAAATAATTAATTTTAACAATCTTAAAAATACACATAAACAAAAACATGCAATGTAACAAGAAAAAAGGCCTAGGCTCAGCAAAATGTTGCGCATCATCTGCAACGCTGATATTCTGCCAGAACCGTCGTAAAAATGAAAAACTTGTCATCGATAAAAGAGTGGTAATATAATGTTATAAGACATCTTTGCTAGCATAGTAATAGAATATAAATAAAAAATGAACAAAAACAAAAAAGTGAGGAGGCAGCTGAAAGGTCATAGATACATATTTAATGTAAGTATATATTAAGGTTTCTGCTTGAGTCTTCTCAAACTCGAGAAAGCTCGAGTTTGCCTTCATTCGAGAGGAGACAAATTACCGATGCTCGAGAATTCTCGATTTCCAACTTCAACGTTCGAATTATTTTTACTTGACAAACTCTATGTCTGAATTTTGAAAAAAAATGCACTGAAGTAGTCTTAAATTGGCATAAATAGCACTTCGATGTGGAACAAATATCAATGTTTATCAAGATTGAAGGCAAGGGGTAATGTCAATTTGATTTCGTTAATCAAATACATACACTATGCTTCGGCATATCATGCCAGTGACAGGAATTGCAGTTAAACAGATCTGATAATTTTCACTGAGGAGCTTCACAATTGAGCTTAATATCCACCACCAGTACCACCACCGAAGGTCAAAGCAGCCAATCAACACTGATGAATAAAGCTCATTCTACGTTTGAGTCACTACTAAATAATTAACAAGGAAAAACTTGAAAACACGCTTATCAACAACTCACCGAGACGATTGTAAAGAGCCCAAACTCGGTCGGATTGAGTTACTGTATCACAGAAATCCTGTGACCACCATCCAGTTTCATCGTCAGAACAGGTCAATATCCTTACTACTAAGCGAAAGAAACTCACTAAAAGAAAGTCTGAGATTAAAGCTAAAAATTTTACTTTAATGTTATAAAATGATTAGAGTTTCAGATTTATTATTGTTGATTATTTTGATTTGGGTGAAATAAAAATACAGAAAATTATTAATAATGCAAATGCATAATTAATCATTTTCTTTTATATTTTTTATGTTTATGAAATTATTAATTATGAAATATTCAAGGCCTTTTAAGAGTTTTTATAAAAAGACTTGAGACCCGAGAAGACTCGAGAATTTGGCCTCGAGAATTCTCGAAACTCGAGAAATTAAATAGTTCGAGAAATCAGAAACCCTAGTATATAAAAATTATCCGAAACGTCTAGCGAAAAAATAAAATAATTGAGAATGAAAATAGGTACCTAGATATAATTTAGGATGGTTTGAGGATGAGAAATAAGATACTTTGCAAGGAAATAATACCAGGGTATGGAAGAAGACAAAGCAAAAAGCTGTCATTGAAATGTGAAGCGTCAACTTGTCTTCTGCAAATGTAAAAGGTATATAATAGCAATGCTCCTTGAAAAATTGTTTGAGACGTATTTTTATTAGAGGTGGGGACAAATTTCCCTTCATCAAAACTTTTGCTGAAGGAAACCAAAAACCAAAACGTCATCTGTCAAAACGTATATATTTTTTGTTATTGTGTTTTTTTTAAAAGCACTCAATTCATCTTAGTACAATTTATATACGAACACCTCTGAAGTATGACCTACCAATCAAAACAGTAATTATCAAAGTCGATTCATTATTGACCAAATAATCGTGTAACAACCATACAAAAACATACAGTCTATTTGTGGAGTTTGTTAAAAACAAAGGGTTATCTATCCCCTCAATAACAGTTTTTGTAAACAACAAACAAAGGCATTTGTAAACTAAAACCTGAATAACAGACCTTTAACAATATATTTTATGCAAATTACTAAGCCATAATCTGTATCATGACAACATATTGTTTTAAATTCGGTTAGGTACGTGGAAGTTTCAGTTACCCGCCGTAATCGACTGAATTATTTGTCTCATAAATCAACATTCGAGCTGACTAATTTGAAGTTTATATTCTGCTTGCGTAGTGTAGTGAATCAAGCGGCAACAGGTGTTAACAGTTGTCAACAAAGTAGAAGTAAAACTAGTCAAAACTTGCCCGTGTTTGGTATCACTCCACTTGCTATACAAATCTATCTAGTGATAGATCTAGTGGTAGAGTAAAAGAAGCCAGCTTTGCCCCTAATACATAACGTTAACTATATAATTTCCAAATTGATTAAGTTATAAGATAAGTGATAATGAATTAAACTGCAGATGAGACAAACCATATTTATGCAAAGCATGCAACGCACACATACTAAATTAACCACTAATGTTATATAAAAAACAATCCTTGAATGAACAAAAACACTCCTGTTTCGCTGCCGCCTAATCAATATAGCAAAACGAATAAAAGCGATGTTTTTTTTCTTTGAAAATACTGTATTATCCCCGTATTTTTTATAATTATATCAGTGACAAATCTCCCGATTGATGTTTCGTACAAAGAAGAGTATCCCTATCAGGTGCTTCATTATTCATTCTCTTCCTCGCTTGACGGCAGCCATTAGCATCTTAAATTAACTTATGAATTTATTACTCGAGGACCTGTCTCGGGTCTAGGCCTACACTTCAAAGTTTAGATAATTAAATACCTACTTGCATTATGCGCAATAAGCCAGCAAATCGGAATGACGTCTAAGAGAGTTAACTGTAGTTTAGAGCAATGCCAGTAGTAATTACTACGTAGGTAGTATAGAACTGAGTTACATAGGAATGGTGGTGAAGTTATAATGAACAGCTTTAGAACTAAATAACGCACTTGAAAAATCTTGGTTTAAGAAAGCAGTGGATGTGGTTTTATCCATACATGAAGTAAGCACTCATGGTACTACGACCTCTGTGGATCTGTTGTGGCTCCACCTACCATGCGAGAGGTCCCGGGTTGGAACCCCGGCTGAGGGTAAAAAAACCCCAGGTCTTGGATGTATATATGTGTGTGACGTCGCTGTTTCTGGTTCCCACGACACAGGGTATCATAGTGTGGGGCCAGAAGCAATGTATGTGCCTGTACCACCATCGGTGAATGTTTATGTTATGATATTGGAAATCGAAGTGTAAGTACTGTCGTCGGCGTCACCTTTCCAATACCTGTTCAAAACATGCTCAGAGACATTCAGAGCGTTTTGTACAAATAATGTTAAACAGAAATTGCCTCATGAATGAAACATCTTCATTAAGAAACGGAAATGTGTACGCTTACGATGTTTTTTTTTATACCATACAACTTGCAACACTCCCAGTGTGCTTGTTACCTCTGATTTACTTTTCCGCTGGAAAAGCAAATACAACGCTTTGTCTGACAGTGTCCTGCCAGTTTTATGTGGGTGTGTACTTTTACATGCAATGGTATTTTTGGGCATGTCATCGTTTCCATCCAAGCTGTAAGTCCCTATGCTATCGGTGTTATTTAGCATATCCCCATTGTCCTCATGCTCCGTGAATTGTGTAAATAGTAAATGTGCAGGCGAGGTAGATGTGCGGGCGAGGTAGATGTGCAGGCGAGGTAGATGAGCAGGCGAGGTAGATGTGCAGGCGAGGTAGATGTGCAGGCGAAGTAGAAGTGCCGGGGGTGACAACAAGTTTATTGGAACTGGCCGTTCGATATTATTTTACTGAGTCCGCTGCTTGAAATGATATTGTAGACCCAAATATAATTCTTTTGACGATAACTTATCTGCGTGTCCGTGCCGTTAGCTGTGGTGTCCGTCTCCTTCATGTAGCGTACTGACTGAATGAACAAAATCTAGAAAACCAGACATTTCAAACGATAAATCAAAATTGATGTGCACCTAAACTGAATGTAGTTAAACACTCATCTAGGTATCAAGCGATAAAAATTATGATAAGTTACCGGTAGAATTTAGACAAATAAAGAGCCCCAATATCCTTAAAAATAAGCTTAAAACACTCCTTTTGAACAAGGTTGATGAGTTTTTTGTGGACAGAAATTGGTGAATTATATTTAATCTATCTATCATTCTACCATATCTATCATTACTATCATATAGTATCATTTTAATTTGAGTGACAATAAATATAAATGACTTTTATTATTATATTGAATCAAATGTTGAAGATGTAATTTGTAATGTTCTATATTTTTCATTCGATTTTTTTAACATAGTGCTGATATCTTATTCCAATATCATTATTTTAATAGATTAGATATCTAGGATTTTACTTACTATGTTATATTGTAATCAAATGTTCGAGATATGTTTTTGCAATTAATTTGTTTTATGTTTTAGTCTGTAACCAACCAAAAATACAATTTATATTGTTAATGAATAAATAAAATGAACTGCACTAAAGCACCCAAATTCACTCAGTCCGCCACTTTTGGTTTTGAAGCCTACTCATATTGGATTCCAAAGATCGCCTTCTAACATCAGAACTCATCGGAACCACTTACTATCAGCATTAAAAGCCCATTGCATAATTAACTAAGTTAGTGAACTGTCTAACGCCTTTATAATTACAGTACAGTCTGATAAGGATTTAACAATTCAGGCGAGAGCGTGCTGGGAGATTATAGGTTTTTTATATAGCTGACGCTAAGTCCCCGCCCACACGTTCTGGGTTATAACCGGCGGTTAACTCCCACCTGGGCTTAATAAACATGGAGTCGGTATAAAACCGCCGCACAAAGGAGCATCGAAACTAACCTTTACAAAAAGTAGAAGTGCACTTACGCCTCACTTACGCTTACGACGTACGTATGATGTCTACAGGGAAAGTTTTATGTTAAGCTTACGTATTTTGTAGTATATCTGTACTGTATGTCAATTTTTGAGTACTGTGCGCTGTGGGGAATAAAAAAAACAAACATGTAGACACTGAATGTAGTATGTACTATCGTAGTACCAATTTCACGACCGCATAAAATCCATGAGTACCAGCAAGAAGAGCGCCCGCTGTGATATGTGCCCAAAAGGGACGTGCCCGTTTTTAATCGCTCATTTATTTTACGATTATACCCACGAATATGCATGATGGGCAGCGGTTATCGTGCCATTGATTTCAATGGGATAGTGTTGAAGGGAAACGTTGACTTTTTTAAGGCGACCTGATATGCAAACCATTGATTTAATTATTCAAATAACGATTGATTTTAAATTAGATCTTGGGTGTTTCGTGAGATATTGAATGAATTAAATGGACGAATTCATTTTACTGTTTTGTATTACTATTTTGAAATAAAGATTGGTGAGAAAAATAATTAATTAAATTAATGAATTCATATCATAGTTCGTAAAACTTATTGTTACTGCTTTAAGATCTTGAAAACCACCGCCGTTTGATAACGCCACTTTTCCGTTACAGGTTTTAAATTTTAATTAAAATTACCATGGCATAAGGTTAAAAATCACGGGTTTTTTGATAGGTTAATGTTGTATCTAACTCCTTCCGTTGCAGTCCCAAGCAATGTATACGCTGTCAAAAATATATATGCCGATGAAAAGCGGAGATATCCACCTCATGCCAGAATAAAAAGTGCGCCGCTATGAAAAATACGTTGTAATGAGGGTGTCCCTGCGCGAGCGAGAGCTGAAATTTGTATATAGACCAATTAAGTGTGATACGCCATAGAGAAGGTAGATCATACCTCTATTTGCGATCAGTATTACCAGCAACAAAAAAATAGTATGGAGTTCGCACAGGATCAATATTTCCAGACGGCGCGGCTTCCGGCAAGCGCGGTCTTAGCGAGGTGTGCTTGTGCGAGTCAGCGGAATTTTAAATAATCTGTCATCGTGCGTATGGAGGGGGTGCTTACGCGAGCGGGAACGTTAGCTTTGGTTATAGATTACTCTTTCGTATCAGATAAACGCCAACTTTACACACAAGATAATTCAAACACTTCTTCAATGCCTAATAAATTAAATTGTTTAGAAAGTAAGTCACAAAACAGTCCAAAAAATATACCGACAGGATAAATAGCCATGTCAAAGTAAACAGTATACCAGGCCAGCGTGAGCCTATCAAATAATAGACAGACTCAGCCATACAGAATTGAATATAATTGCCCGTACACATTTATCTTGGGCTGGTGATGTCAGAAACAGGACGGCAGATACAAAGGGCCGGTTACATTACAAGCGATGGCTGGAGCATCCACACAATGGTCCCCAAGTCACAACAATGAGGGGTCATCTAAAATTTCATCGGGTCTCCTAATGAGTGAACGTGGAATCGATTTCAGTACCCATTCAATGAGCGAAGCCTTCTTAATTGCCTCTTGAAGAGGGCAGTCCCGGAAACTGTTTTTTTCTCGGAAAATATGCCGTGGAAATGTCGGAGTCCTTAGTCTGTAACTGAATGCTCTGCCGTTGTTTATAGAAAAGTGCCAGTAGTCCAATGAATTAAACGTCACCACACACACAGAGTATCCACTCGTACGTAGGTTTTACTGTGTCCAAAAGGGTAAAGGTAATAAAACCGGTCAAGTGCGAGTCTAAATCGCGCACGAAGGGTTCCGTACCACATGGTGTGGAGTGAATAGTTTGGATTTTACACAGCAAAATATTGTTTACAAAGTTATTGGTGCGGTTACTTTCACACTCCATGTACGTGACCAGGTGCATCCATAAGTTTGTATGTGGTATTGAAAGAATTGTTGTATGGGAACCCCCATTAAATATTTCTTTTATCCCGTTTTTTAGTATTTGTTGTTATAGCGGCAACATAAATACATCATCTGTGAAAATTTCAACTGTCTAACTATCACGGTTCGTGAGATACAGCCTGGTGACAGACGGACGGACGGACAGCGGAGTCTTAGTAATAGGGTCCCGTTTGGAACCCTTCGGGTACGGAACCCTAAAAATGGGCTGGTTAAGCTTTTTTGTTTAGATTGATATATTAAAGCTCTGCATTTCATTTTTAGAACAGGAACCACAAATAAGGGGGGTCTAATAAAATCAGTTAACAAAAAAACTAATTGCTGAAATGACCATTCAATATTTATGTTTTATCTACAGTTTTACTGATTTGTTCTGCATGAATTCCGATTAGCGAGTAATTAACTGAATTGAGGAATAACGTTGGTCGATGAAAAAGCTATTTAGGGCATTGAAGATACTAAGCTACCAGCGGAATTACTAAAAGTGAAAAAAAATACGGAATGTGCCAAAAAATTGTGGAGCCGAGCGAAGCGGAACGCAGCGAGGCGACCCCATGTAGTTTGACTGAGCTGAATTGCTGCTTGCGGTGGCTATAGGTTAGGGATGCAACCGATACGATACCGATATCGATATATCGGCGATATTTCGGGTTTGCCGATATATCAGCATCGGTGATAATCTTTTTTTGTAGAAGCAAAAAAATACTAATTAAATAACATATCAGATTGGGGTTCCAATTTTGGTAAACATTTACTAATTGTGACAAACAATTATTATTTATGCTGTAATATCAAATTTGAGTAATTTATACATAAGTATATTTGTAACATATCGTAATAAAATAGGGTGTACAATTTTGTTGAGCTTTTAGTAGTCTTGGGATGAAAATGTTTTTTTTTATGTATTTTTTTAGTCAATTTGATAAACAGTTAAAGCCGAAAGAAAATACAGTTGGGTTATTCGTTTTTATAATAATTTCATTTGTTCAGGCGATAAACTTCAAGGGGTCGGGGGTAAGGGGACGGAAAATAATGACAAAAAAACGCAATTCTCTCTGTCTCTCGTGAGGTCTACAGCTACCAGAGCCAGTAGTATTCAAATGTTTTAACTGCGCTTCGTAAGACCCTATAATTGACGATAGCACATACTATCGTATGCCGACAGGAGGGTCCCACACGATTAGTATGATGGTTGTAAACTTGAATAATTACCTGCTTATTCAGTACTCATCAATCATCGTCATATAACATCTCCCGGAAGCAAACAAGCAATCATGATGTTAGTTGATGGAATAGTTTTTAATGCATACACGAATAATTTTGTGATGAATTGTTTAGTAATACACCTTTACTGATGAGATTTTTAGAATTCACAAAGAAATCCTACGTTAATAGGAGTTTTTACGCCAGTTATTTAGAAGCAAACAATTGAGTTTACTAACGGGAAATATTAAACTGCACATCGAAAATACAGATTTGCACAGCAAATATCAGGGCAAAATGCTGCGGTAGCTTAGGTGAAGGGTAAAGGGGGTGAGCGAAGCGTAGCCCTTTATCCTTCGTATTAGGTTGAACATGTAAGGACAACAAAAAATACTTAAAAAATAAACTGCTACAGCAAAAAAGGATCAACAAAAATACTTTTTATGTTTTAAATAGTTTATATGTACTTGACACATAAACTATTTAAAACATTAAAAGTGTTTTGTTGATCCATTTTGCTGTATAAATCAGTATTTTGATGTGTGATTAAATACTAGCCTTTACTAACTAATTAGCTAAAAGGTAACTGAAACGAAATATGCATAGGTAGGACCAAGAGGACGGGACCATAGACAAGAGGGCCAGCAGGTGGAGGCGACTGGCATAGTTATCTATGTTCCAGTCAGGTTACGGGTATTACGAACAAACGTATGTAGATATGGTAGGTATTTTTGCGAGATATTTAAGTTTGAAGTTTGAAAAAAAAGGCAACTTGATTTGTGGAACTCGAAAATCTCAGAAAAAACTTATATATCACTTAGGCAATCCATAACTACGCATACAATTCTGTTTTTTGTAAATTTGATTGACACCTCTTTCATCACTGGCCACAGAAATAAAGATATTTCACAGTTAGGTATGCCAAAGATGTTATGCACTTTAACCGATGGGTCACGAAGCCAAAGTACATTTCAAATTCTAATTCCAACGAAGGAAAGATTGCCTTAATAAATACAAAGAGTATTCGAGGCCTCCGCGGTACATAAAGAAACGTGCGTGATACGAAGCAGTAATGTCACCTGCTTTATTTCAATTATTTACTAACTTACTAAGCCTTATGAACACCCTTACGTGACCGCCGAGTAAAAAAGCCTCGGCTTAATCGCGAAGGCAAATAAATGAAGCCTTTAAAACCCCACCACAGTGTTAACGACCAATCTGAACGTTGTTTAACTGATAAATCTTTAGGATAAATCAAGTGAATGTGACATTGGGATAATAAAAAAGAAGTAAGTATAAAGTACTGGAGTTATGATCTTTGATCTTCGTAATACGAACACTTGTGTTGACACAATTACTGTGCGTTTTGATATTACCATCTCAAACATTTTCTTTTCTTTGGATATGCCACAATCTAACCTAAATTGCACGAATGTAATTCCCAAAAAGCCCCGGTAAGCCGTTCGCTCGAAACGTGAAATAATGCCACATTTAATACAAAATTTGCGTAGAAATTTCTAGCAGAGAAGCGTTACCGCCACTTTTTCACGTGCGTCGAAATAAAAGCCACTTTTAATCTTGGCGAATTGTGTGACTGAAAAGTTAATAAGGCGAGATTCATTTTAATAATTCTAATTGGTAAAAAATTTTCTTTTAAAATATTATGCCAAAACATAGGCAAATTAATAACGCCTCTTGCCTATAGAAGTATCGTAACTGTATCCACCTTAACTTGGCCAGAAAGTTAAACAAGTGCCACGTGATCACAAAACTCGATATTCCAAATGGATGACTCGTTGTAGGTGACTACATTAATTGTATACATTACTTTAAACTCATCAGTCTTACTACAAAAAATAATAAAAACACAGAATTAAAACTTGTTTAACTAAATCATGATTAATTAATTAACCATTTTTAACAAGCTTCTAAATTTCGTTACCACAAACGTTTCGTACATCAGTTCCATTTACGCAAATAACTAACGAATAAACACATAATTTGAGGGAGAAGTTTATGCTTAATTTAGTTCCAAAGTTATAGAAACATAGCAACAAAACATGGTTAGTTAAGGTATGTATTACAATTTTTTTTTTTTTACAAAATCCGTTAATTTTATAATTTTATCAAAAACGTCAAAAAAATATCAGTGAAATGGAACGGAACACGGAACTGTCACTTTGAAAGTTCGTCAGAGAGAAGTATTTTTCGTTTGAGTTTTGGTAGCGACTAGCTAATAGATGCTCAGGAAAGGAAATACTTGACTCCCACCAACCTACACTTACCCTGTGTAGTAATAGAGAGCAAACAAAACAACACCTAGTTTTCCTGAATTACTAACAGAAAAGGTAAAAAAATATCATCATAATCGTGATCAGCCCAAATCAACCCACTGCTGGGCATAGGTCTCTCCTCTATAGCGCCAGTCTCCAAGGTTCTGTGCTAACCGCATGCAGATTAATTTTGACTCGATCTTGTCCACTTTGTTACCTATTGCTATTTATTGACGAATCGTAGGTCCCGGGAGCCTACAATGATGATAAAGACGGGAGTCGGTGTCACCTCAGGCACCCAAATGTCGAACACTCAAACTGGCTGCTGCACGTGTTCCCATACGTTCCAAAACCTAGGATGACGGTTGCAGCTGATGAAGGGGCCCAGTGCCGGCCAGACCTGAGCTGCCAGCTAGATCCCGACTGCAACTGGGCGTAGATAGGGCCACCACCTCCGATTACGAAGGAAATTGTCGCCGCACCGGCGAGCGCTCCTTTCCAAAGGGGTGTGAAGGTTGAAATTGGAGTTTTATGGGGTGGAGATTGATGGAATTAAACACTGAGATGGTCGACGGTTACAAGACTTTTGATTTACTATACAATTATAAAAATGAAAATTACGCACCACGCACGGACAAACTGATATTACAACAAATGAAATGACCGATCGCGACGAAGGCTTCAAAGGCAAAGGCAAGAAAGGCAAGAAACGAATGAAAGATTTAGTTATGTTACGATATGGGCAAACAGATAGTGCAGTGATGACAATCGATCGGTTGTTATAAGTATCGATCCGTTACCAATAAAATAGCATGTTTATTTGGATTAACAGCTTTGTTCCACCGTCCGTCATCCCGTCTAGCCAAGTGTCCCGTCCACCTCTACCTTAGTATTTTGGTATAAAATAATTGAAATCATATCTTTTCAACACCAGCAAAGCATGTATGAATCAAATATGGAGATCAAAACCCCGACAAATGTGATGGAAGATGAACATGAATTGTGGGGTAAACTGCATAGAGAGATAACATTAATAATGGAGAAAGTAAAACAATAATGGAATTGGAGATAATAAAGTAATTGTGAAATAACATTGAATGAAACTTTTTTAAACAAATTAAAAATATTGATATAAAAATGTTGTGTGTGACGACCGGTTTAGCCCAGCGGGGAGTGAAACTGCCTACAAAGCTGACGGGCCTGGGTTAGAATCCCGGTAAGGGCAAATATTTGTGTGATGATCATGAATATTTGTTTTGTATTTACATAAGTATTTACTCTATTAAATTTATCGTCATCTAGTATCCATAACGCAAGCCTTATTGAGCTTACTATGGACCTAGTTCGATTTATGTAAGATTGTCCTCTAATATTTGTATTATTATTTATTTATGTGTTGCTATTGCTCCCCTTAATTTCACTTCATTCTAGTTGAGAGTGCTTTTGTGCGTATCTCAAGATGTAAAATAAATATCGATTCTCATTCCTTTTCTATGGCTCGTTTACATTGAGCTGTAATAAACGGGCACAATTACAAGAGGCCAGTGCTGGCTGCGAGTCTCACTGGCTTGATGTTGTCCTCATATAAATAGTTTTTCCAGCCAAACCAACGCTGGCTCCCAAAGCTGGCGTGAATAGAGCGCCTGGCAAGCTAGGTTTATACGAGGCCAGTGCTCGCTGCCAGCACTGGCACCTCAGTACATACACAGTATCTATATATTTCTCAAAAACCCTAGATCATTTTGGGCATTTGTCAAAAGTAAAAGAGTAAGCAATAATTACCCGAATGCAATGACCTACGGTGTAAGGTGTGCTAGCTAGCCGACTTATTTTCTGACTACTTCCACTCCACCTTCTTGGAAGCCTCTTCGAATGCCAACCATTTGTCTTATAATGAACATAGTAAATCGGCGGAGATAGGGTCTATATCTATTGAAAAAACCACGATTTTAAGGCATCTCAAAGGATTAGACCTCAACAAATCCGGCGGACCCGATGGCATTCACCCGATATTCATCGTAGAGTGTGCAGACCAATTGGTGACGCCACTTGAGCTCATATTCAAAAGATCATTATTTGAAGGTGTAGTCCCCACCATATGGAAAACTGCCTTCATTACACCTGTCTTTAAGAAGGGTGATAAAAGTAAAGTAGAACAATATAGGCCTATATCGAAACTCTGTCTGTTCGCTAAAATATTCGAAAGGATCATTTATGATCAAACATATGCTGCACTTCGTACTTCTTTTACTGAGGAACAGCACGAATTCTTAAAAAGCAGATCGACAGTATCCAACTTGCTTCTTGCTACAAATTACATAACCAAAAGCATGGAGGGTGGCGCCCAAATTGACGTAGTTTACACTGACTACAGCAAGTGCTTCGATCGTATCGACCATAATCTACTTATGAGGAAACTTGCTGTGGCTGGAATACATGGAGATCTTTATAGGTGGTTTAAGTCTTATATAGAAAATCGTAGTCAAGCAGTTGTATTGCAAGGATTCACATCAAAATGGACATCTATCCCGTCTGGAGTACCCCAAGGATCCTTATTAGGGCCCCTTATGTTTGTTATTTTTATCAACGACATAAATAGTTGCTTTATAAGTTCCAAAATCCTACTCTACGCTGACGATATGAAAATACTTAAGCCTATTTATGGATTTGATGAAGTCCTCGACCTTCAGTCTGATCTCCTGAGGTTTGAGGCATACTGTGTAACAAATAAACTAGACTTGAATGTGGACAAGTGCTATCTCGTATCACTTACTAGAAAGCATACATTAATCGATCAAGGTTACCAGCTGAAGGGCCGCCCCATTACTAGAGTTAGTGAGGTTTGTGACCTAGGAGTACTTTTCGATAACAAATTAACATTTGAAAAACATGTAAACAGCTGCGTTTCAAAGGCATCTAGAGCTCTTGGTTTTATCATTAGAACATCAAACTCCTTCAAATCTCTAAAATCCCTGAAAATATTGTATTGCGCCTTCGTTAGATCTCACTTAGAATACGCTTCGCAAGTCTGGAACCCCAGATATGAGATATACAAGTCACGTATCGAGGGAATCCAAAAGAAGTTTTTAAGATTTCTAGATTTTAAGGCACGTCAAAGATCGCGAGACTATGAACACAGATGTCGAAGATATCACTTTCTCCCACTGCATCAACGTCGCGACATTAATGACGTAGCATACCTAGCAGGGATCGCAAACGGCTCTGTTGACTGTCCCCAATTGTTAGCCGAGGTGTCACTTTGGGCTCCTTCTAGGGTAAGCAGAAGTAGCAAGCCTTTGTACATACCGTGGGTGAGCACTCAATACCGACAGAACGCGTATATATTAAGGGCTAGTCACTCATTTAATGAAATCAGCAATAGTAACGCACTAGACATTGATCTTTTTTGCACAAAACCATCTACAATAAGGAAAGTAATGACTCAAAACTACTTTACCAACATGGACTAAGCTGTACAATCGTTTTTTGTGGTAATACTTATAGTTGTAGATTTAATTTTGTATTATTACAACTACATTTATAAGCTCTTCTTGTTTTAATATAGTAGCATACATAAATTAATATAAGGCTTATTTAATTAAATTAATATATATTAGTGTTAGTGTAAACCGAGGCAACAAAGTAACTTAAGATATTTTTCTACTCCTGTTATGTTAACGATCTTAGAAAATCATATGTTAGTAATTAAGAAGTGAAGATGTGTAATTGGCTTAAAGATATTTATATAAGTTACATTACATTCATTTATTGTGCTGTATATCTTCCGAATAAAATAATATAAAAAATAAAAATTAAATACCTTAATACATTTTACATTATATCCCATAGTGAATGGCTGGATTATCT
The DNA here is from genome assembly GCA_949825045.1 of Argyresthia goedartella. Taxonomy (NCBI): domain Eukaryota; kingdom Metazoa; phylum Arthropoda; class Insecta; order Lepidoptera; family Argyresthiidae; genus Argyresthia; species Argyresthia goedartella. The sequence continues at coordinate 22,147,103 of OX463812.1, read as the reverse complement.
CCTGAACAAACTCGTCTAATTCAGCCATGCTATTTCCTGCACCAGCTCGAGCGGGTTGACCGATCGGCCTGGATGGTTGAGTAGCGTGAGGTAGATAATACTTCTCCCACGTTTGCTGCGGCAGTCAGCTTGTCTTGTTTTTATGATGGATGGCCACGCGGCCGGCAGCACATGTATAAATTGCAACCCATAGAACACTTTCTCCCAGTAGTCTACCACAACTTTCATCATTAAATGATACAAAGCATGACGCTTTTTCTGATACGGAGGCACGTCTGTGCCTCTGTGCCAACCCCTATCAGAAACCCGTTTGAGATAATCAAAAAGTCCATTTTGCATGGATAGCCCATCGCCGCAAATATGGATGTTCGATCACGATCCCACGGAGAAATTCAGGTTTCCTCACGACGGAACGTTTTTATTTATTTATATATTTATCACGCCAACGACACAATAGACTTTATATTGTGTCGACAGCATATGTGGTGTGCAACAGCATTCACAAAAACTGAGGGAGGCGTGCAAAAATAAAAATAACGAACAAAGTCTACAATCCAATACATGCAGGTTTATATTACACAAAGCTAAGTGCAACTAATTGTTATAATGTAATAAAATTATAGAAAAAATGTAATTTTTATTACTGATTGGCCGATTGGTTCATGATTAGTATGTATTTATTTTACGTTTTAGGTTGGCGGGCGTAAAATTGAAGATATCAATTTTACGCAGCCAGGGAACTCTCGCATAAATTGTAGCTTTTTTGAAGTCGGTGTAATGGAGCACACTCGCCGAGGTTAGTTCTAATATACGGGAGTCGCAAAGTGGGTACATCTCTAGATGGTCTGATGTTGAGTTAGGGAATGATAAGTTAAGGTTCTGACACGGAGTTATAAGTTTGTATTGGAATGCTATATCTAGAGTTTCTCCAACACTCAAGGGGTTCATCTTGAAATGAGTCAATCTGCCCGCGGAGTCGGTGCGTGTATTAATTAATACCGGCTTTGAATGCCAGAAACCTGGTGAACAAGTGCTCTACTCTTTCTAGATGATCTGAGTGTACTTCATGTTAGGGGTTCGAAATTTGGCTGGCCTATTCGAGCTGAGAACGTACCTTGAGAACTTGGGAGGAACTTGGACGATAATGGAGTAAATACCGCTTTTTCGTAAATAAAACCAACAGAGCTGAACAACTGATCAATAATTCAGCCATATTGGCAGACAAGCCACTCAATAAACAAGATATCTCGGTTGTCTATCCCTGATACATAAAACGTAGTTTGTGGTAAGGTTTTATTATAATCATGTGTTACCAGAGGTTAAAGTTTTTTGTTGTAAGACGGAAATATACTAGATTTTACTTAAAACTGGTCTAAATTCTGCTAGGAAATAATATTATTTTACTTATGAATACTTTTTGAGAAAAATATATGAAAAAATTGCGTATGTAGAAAATTTATGATTTAAATTTCAGATCGCGTTTTGCCGGACATTTTAAAATAGGTCCTTATACTATTTAAAATCATTCATCAACTGTATAATACGAATTAATTTAATCGACGATTGTTGACGATTACCACAACTTAATAAATTGGCCAAGTTAAGATGTATAAAATAAAAAGGCCGATAAAGTAGGTGTTTTGCCAATAGGTTATTTGTCCTTGTAAATCCTATTCCCTCGCATTCCAGCAATGTCAAGGCCAGTCACTGAAATATTTTGAAATTGGCGAGGAGAGGAAGGCATATAATCCATATTTCTGGGATTCATCGAAATACGGATTTTCTGCCTTCCCCTCCTCGCCAATTTCGAAGCATTAATTCCTTCGTAACTTGGATAAGTTGGCACTTACTAGTCTACGTCAGACTTATAGTGGCTCGTTTTGAGCTTCCCCTCCGAGTTTTGCAGATTCAGTGCAAGCCAATAATGAAGCCTGAGCCACTCCGCATCGATGGCCCTTCACTCTTTGAACTTCCAATGGTGATGCATATAAAGGGAACACCTATTCTTATTTCTGAACGCACAGAGAGCTCATTGAAGGAGCTCAAAACCCGCACTCGGCGAGCCCAAACTCTTTGTTGAGCGCATAATCAAGCGACGAATTAAAGAAATTAAGCATGAAATTTTCGCATGCATAAAAATAGAGGTTGAATATTAAAGAACGGTGCTCGTTATATAAAAAAATGTGATTTTACGAATACTCTGCTCAGTTCAGATTACATATTTGTTTTCATGGGCACTTATGGACCTGACTGACGGTATCGTATGAATGTAATAAAACGATAGAATACATGTAATTCAACTCCAAACAAACTGCCAATACCATATTTGTGTAAGAGAAAATTCGATTCCGAATTCATTTTCCACTCACGTCCTCTGCCAATCGCGGTTCATACGTAAGAACGTGGTTGCGTGTAGCTATGACATTTTTTATTGGCATAAATCAGACATAAGCTTCAATCTGGCCGATTCTGGCCACACATGAAATAACGAAAAAGGGAAAATCAAGAACCGAATATTCAGCAATATTAATACGACACTCTGAGTATGAAGAGCCACTTAAACCCCGGTTATTTGTATCTTATTATTATTGGAGTTTTATTTGATCGTTATATTATCAAATATTCTGGTGTACAGTAGAAGATTCCATGGGCATGCAATTAAAGTGGGAGCGAAGGAATCCTAATTCAATCAGATTTTGCTGTAACGACGTGATAAAAGTACAAACACTGAACTTTTATCGATGATTATTCTGTATGTACTTACAAAATACCAACAAAGTAATGGGAATGTGGCGGTTGCCCTGGAAGTCGGAGATATCCCTCCTTGTCTTACAAAACGAATTAAAATTTAAAGCCCCCCGAGACAGTAGGGATGTGAATGAACCCAAATCAGCCAAGGGAGGGTCAACTAGGTACTTCGTCAGGGAGAAAAATCCCTGCGCGAGCAAAAACCAGGCAAAGGCTTGGGTTTTGTACAGAATCATATTAGAGACGCTCTATTTTGCATTTCCGCTCCGGTTCTTCTGCGATCAATTTGAATATGGATGGGCTTATTGATTCAGTTCGACTTTTTTCGTCTCGGAATTTTTATACGAGAAACGGAAATGTTTAGGAAATAAAACGCTGCCCCCATTTTAGATATTTCCGTACCGACAACCCTGATGAATTTCAAATATTCACCGAAAGCTTGTACTTGCTAGGGCTGCCACAAACTGGTTGTTACACGCGATGGACAGAGCGATAGGAACAAAACGCTTCCGCCTTGAGCCGACCGAGTGCGCAACCTAATTATGATCTACACTCAGCAAAAGTTAGATTGAAAGTAGATTAGGTGGCTATGATTAACTATCTACTATGTTAATATTTGAGTAATGTGCATTTCAGTTGCTACTAATTCTTTTGGTCCCACAGTTAGTAACATATTCGAAGTAGGCACGTTATTTTAGTTTTAATATATAATTGATTGCCTATGCATTTGAGTATAATGTGTCCAAAAAGAGGCCAACGCTCAGTCGGCAGACCACCAGATGGTCCGATGACAGAGCGAGGCTAGCAGGAAAACAATGGACCGGGTTATATCCGACCAAGTTGAATGGTGTGTTAACTTGAACTTGAACTTGAGGAGGCCTATAATACTCAATAGTGGTTTCCCTGACAGCGTGATGATGATGAATGCTCTAATGATATCCCTAATCTCCATTAAAACGTCTCCATTCAGGTTAACTATTTTTAAATATACTCTAAAACTTTGTCCAGTTATTTTAAGAATTAAAGTTGCCAACCGCCTACTATATACAATAGGGCGTTTATTAATTAAGCAGACGAAAATATTGTCAACTCATCTTTAGGACCGGATAAGATTCAGTGAGCAGTCACCAAAATGAATCGGCTTAGAATTTCTGATCGATGGTAAGCTCTTCAAGTAATCCTTTGATGGCATTGCTACTTAAAATCCTCTTAGCCAAATAATATCTGCTTGCATTACTCAAAATGTCGTGCTTGCGATTTGATATATTGTCGGTCCGCCGCGTCATGCGGTGATGGAAAATAAACTTTCCGCGGTTCAATAAATCGATGAATTGTCATACAACCGCTGGCCGGTGGTAGCTGGACAGTTGGTCACGCAGTGTGAGGCCACGGTCCGTTACCACAACAATACAAAACCACGAAATGGTATGATTATTTAAATGTAAATTAAGTTACTGAGGTTTGACAAGACTTCTAATTATACCAATTACGTTAGGAACGGTGATGTGATAGTGAGTTGTTTATTTCGTGAAAAAGTTATTATTCTGTCTAACTGTTCTTCTTACAATTTTGTAATTACATAGTTTGTTAAATGTCAGCTTCAGCCACTTTATTAATCTGTGCTTCAGCAAAACATAGTTTGTTTTGTAATCATATTTTTTTCATAAGCTGCCAACGAAATATACAATTTTAATTCGAGACTTTGTTACTCAGAACATTTTTAACAGGTTGACAAAGAATTCCATTATTTTTTGGTATTTTTTACATTTTAAAGATAATAAACAAATATTATTATTTAAGCATATATTGCAATCTCATATTTTGTAATAAAAGCGTGTTAAATACTCTCTTTTTACCCGACTATAGTGAAGCCAAAGGAGGGTTATGTGTTGGACCTGTATGTATTTATGTATGTATAAATGTATGTATTATATATGTATATATGTAAGTATATATATATGTATGTATGTATATCTGTATCTTAATTTGTGTCACCAATACCTCTACTGTCAGAATTAAACTGCTTATCAGAATTTGACAAATGAGTTATCGTTAGAAGCGTCTCGGTTGTCCACTGGTTACAGGCTATGTGAAGACACACTTGATTCAATATAGCGCCCCCTAGAGGGCTAAATATTAGATAATGCACCAAGGGGCACTGTTTTATGTCACGGGTGCGATATTGAATCCTGAACGTAACGAAGGTTTCCAGATTTTTATCCCTAGCGAAGCAAGACTGAGTCATGAGTGCAGTGAGGAATTCAAGTGCGCCTGAGACAAAACAACTTTATCTCCGGGGATTATACTCTACTTTTCGCAGCTCCTGCGAGAAAATATAAAAAGAAAGTCAATTAATGTAAAAAATTATGTCTAGTTATGTGCAGGTGGTGCGAAAAGTCATGTATTTAAAAAAACAGGGTCGTGTTGGGTATCAAATAAAAGGGGCAAATTAGCACATTCCAAACATCTTATATTAGATCTTGCTCGCATTTAGTTTAGACTAGACTCTAGTCGTCAGGAGTGTATTGACAACCCGATGGTAATCCGTTTTATAATCAGTTCAGTTCAGTTCAAAGATATTTATAATAGCACAAAAATTGATACTTAATGAACGTCATAACATAATCAAGCAAGCATAATATAACATTAAGTAGGTGGTAATCTTTAGAGAGCGCCGATGTTTTAATAGTCGGGTATTAGGTTTTGAACTTTTGTCTTGTTCTCTGTTTCTTTTAATGTGACAAGCGTTTATTTTAAAAATATGACTGAAAATATAACGATTTACACTTGACTTTATTTCTTAATTTTTTGTTCTATTTTAGAACTGATGAAAGCTTTTTTTATATTTATCACTATGTCCTTGATGGCTATCACTAAAAGACGAATCTAGGACCAAAGCACTCCCAAAGACGAATCAAACTAGACCGAGCTCAATGGGGTTGTTTTATCACAGTGTCCCCATGGTCACCTTCCTGCTCCATCATCAGATCTTGGATATAACCTAATACCAGAGTAGTAGTGAAGATGAACTGATGAGTCCAAAGCTCGGTCGGGTTGCGTCGTTTTATTACAGAGTTCCCATGGTCACCTTCCTGCTCCATCATCAGATCTTGGATATCACCTAATACCAGAGTAGTAGTCAAGATGAACTGATGAGTTCAAAGCTCGGTCGGATTGCGTCGTTTTGTTACAGAGTTCCCATGGTCACCTTCCTGCTTCATCATCAGATCTTGGATATCACCTAATACCAGAGTAGTAGTCAAGATGAACTGATGAGTCCAAAGCTCGGTCGGGTTGCATCGTTTTATTACAGAGTTCCCATGGTCACCTTCCTGCTCCATCATCAGATCTTGGATATCACCTAATACCAGAGTAGTAGTCAAGATGAACTGATGAATCCAACGCTCGGTCGGGTTGCGTCGTTTTATTACAGAGTTCCCATGATCACCTTCCAGCTCCATCATCATCATCATATCCTGGATCCTGGATCTATCCGTCTTATTTATATATGTGCTATTTATGAGTAAGGGTATTTTACCTATGGGGTTCAATTAACAGTGGAGCCATTCGGAGGATGGTGATACCATGGTCAGCAGCCTTACCAACCTTAGACCAGAGTACTAGTCAACATGAAACGACGAGTCCAAGCTCGGTCGGGTTGCGTCGTTTTATTACAGAGTTCCCATGGTCACCTTCCAGCTCCATCATCAGATCCTGGATATCTCCTTAGACCAGAGTACTAGTCAAGATGAACTGATGAGTCCAAAGCTCAGAAACTCGTTGGGTTTTCATAGTTTTTTATTAATTACAGAGTTTCCATGGCCACCGTACCGTTTCATCATCAGATCATGTCATGAAAATATTGCATTGTCTTCTGATTTACATGCGCATGCAAAGTTTCAGCTCAATCGGAAATTGTGATTTGGGTTCTTAACTTGCAAGATTCGATTACAGACACAGACCGGGACAGGTGGAAATAAATGTAAGGTTATGACTAAAGTGTCACAAAAACCTTGTCTTATAATAAATAGTGTATCTTTAAGGCATAGCCTAACAAATACGGCTTTAGCTGGGAATGAGTTTTTGACTCCAAACATTAGGGGAAAATGATTAATGCGCTGTCTGCAGGAACCCAACGAAGGGTACCTTCAAGAAGAGAAGTGCTAATGCGATGAAATATTAGTACCTGAATAACTGTTTTTTTTTTTAAAGAACTCAAAGAAAGAATAAAAAATTAGAATTATTCTCAAATTTCATCTTTAATCTTTACACCTTTTCTATGTATATGTCACCGTAAGATAGTCATAACCGTTAATTGATAGAAACTAAAATATTGGAGAGCTGCTGTTGTGTGTCGGACTGTGCTCCGTCAGCTACTTCCCTTCTGGATGTTAGCACTTCATATCCAGGTATAAAAACAATTATGTACAGTGATGAACTTGGAAAAAATATGGGCCAATTATTAAATATGTATATGGAGCATACGGTAATAAACAATTGTTTACCCAACTGTTATCTGCATGATATTATGCAAAAAGTAGATAACGCTACATATAGTGATGACTGTTATTTAATCATATGCCTCGGTAATAGGGGTAATGTGAACAAGTCAGACTTAATTAAATATTTAGACAAGCTCTGTTCTTTAAAAGTAAAACAAATTGTTATGTTCACATTCCCTTACAGCGACAGCCTGCCACAATCAGAAAACAACCTTAGATATAAGCTGAATATGACCATGCATGCTATATCATGCAATAATAATATACATAACACTAACAATTAACAAAATTGTTCAACAAAGTAGAAATAAACTTTATTTGACTAAAGTAAAATATTACCTTCCTAGTTATTACAAAAGACCACTAGCAAATTTGCTGTCCTATTATTTTAATATAACAGCCAAAAATTTGGTTATACATAATGCCTCTATTGAGCATTATACTGATGTTTCAAATAAAACCTTGGAAGCTTTTCCAAGTCATTTAAATTAGATACAACGACAATAGAGGAAGTCTAGCCCGTCAAATAATATTAATAAAGTACACAATAAAAACAGAAAAATTCAATATTGTAAAATAAATGTAATGTTTACTAATCTGGTCCACCAAAATATTCAAGGTATTAGCAGTAAATTATTAGAGTTAGAATTGTACATGAACTCATTTAATATTGATATTTTATGTCTAACAGAACATTGGCTAAAAAGCCATGAGCTCATGTTCAATTTCTGTAACCACCAGGTTGGTAGTTCTTTTTGCAGATCACATGCTGTTCGTGGACGCTCTATAATATTTCTAAATATACACATAAAGTTCAAAAATCGTAATGACATAGTATTTTTATCAGTTGAAAGCCACATTGAAGTAGCATATGTTGAATTGGAGCGCATAATTGTAATAAGCGTTTACAGCCCACCATCAGGTTCATTTGATGTTTTTGAAAAACTCATGGATGACATATTATTTAAAGTATCAAAATCTAATAAAACTCTTATGATATGTGGGGACTTCAATGTAAATTTATAAGAATCTTACTCCCTTAGTACGAGACTAACTAACTTATTTAATTCTCACAACTTAAAGCCACTTTTCATGGAACCTACTCGAATAACTGAAAACTCAGCAAATTGTATAGTCAATATATTTGCTTATCCAAATTAAAAAATTGTACTTAAAAAAATTATAAGTAATTTAAAGTCAGACCATTTAGGTCAATACTAGACTAGAAATTCAACTTAAAAAAGGTTCTACAAGAAAGATACAATACATACCTGTGACTGAACATCGGTTTGAAAGGTTTAAATTGAATTGGGATAGCAAACTACCTATCGATTACTCCTAATATTAACCTAATGAGTCATGTTGTTTTTTTTTACAAATTCAGCATTGCGTTCAATGCATTATTTACTACCAGATCGATTGTGGTCTCAGACAAACTTAACTTTAGTAAGTGGGCCACAGTAGGTATACTTAAAAGTAGACAAAATGTATATGAATTATATAGTGAAAAACAATGGAATCATAGTGAGGAGTTCATGGATAAAGTAAAAAAGTACTCAAAAATCTTTAGAAAAGCTTGTCAAATTGCAAAATCAAATTATATCAGATCTAAAATAAGAAAAAGTGATAACAAAATTAAATCAACTTGGGATTTAATTAAAAGTGAGACTGGAAAGGTCAGTATTAAAAACAATGAATATGAATTAAAAATTAATGATATTACTTTCAAAAATGATATTGATGTAGCTAAAGCGTTTTTTTTTTTTACTGACATCCCAATCTCTTCTACAAAGTCTTTAGACTCTTCCAAAGTAGTCGCTGAATCTTTGCGAAAAGACTATGTACCTAGGATGTGAAAATCAATTCTCGTTTAATTATGTAGATGATAAAGATATTATTAAAGCCTTTAAATCAATAAATGTTAAGAAAACTGCAGACCTCTGGGATATTTCTGTTCATGTTGTGAAGCCCCTAATAAATGTTACTGCACTTGATTTAGCTTTCATATTTAATGCATCTATTGAATATGGCGTGTTTCCTGATTTAATGAAATTGAAATTTATTCAATTGGTTTAGTGCTAATAATCTTTTACTGAACAATAACAAAACTAAATATATTCGGTTTATACTCCCCAAATGTCGGCTAATGTTAATGTTAATGAATGAATGAATGAATGAATGGTGCTTCTCCAGCCAGGGTTCTAAACCTGTTCCGGTCTTTCGGCCGGCATACCAGAGGGCACAAGTTTTGAGGGGGGGCGGAATGACCTGCTCTGTAGGAAGGGAAGGATAGTGAATTCAATCGACCGACTCTTCAGCCTGAAGCCAATATAGGATATGTGGAATGGGGAGGATGTGGGATTTGGAGAGCAGCTGTTGTTTTCTTCAAGTTCTTGTTTTCCTTCTATTTTCAGTTATTGTTAATAGTTGAGTTTCCTGAGTCGTCTTCGTTTAGGTTATCCGGTAAGTTCCCAGTTTCGCTTTTGCTGTCTGTTTCTGGGATACGGTATATTTGCCTCTAGGCCATCCTGACTTCGTCCCTGCTGTGTGATGATTCTGTCCAGTAACTGTGTTCTTCACCGTAGTATTTTATGTCATGCTTAAGGAAATCTTTCCAGGTGTATATAAGTCGGCCGACTTTCTTCTTCCTTGCTTCGTATTTGAATGGAGCGTGTAGTAAGTGCTGTTGTGGGCGTCGCAGAATATGTATAGTAACATATCCGGTGGTTTTTGATTCGTTTGGTTATCGTTTTGCCCTGTAGTCAGTCATGAATTTTGTTGTATCTTGGATAGCTTCTGGCGTTCTCAAACATGTCTCTGAGGATCAGGCGTTCATATACTGACTGTCAATTGTTTGCTTTAGTGAGGGTTGCCGCTTTTTGTCCGTATTTTATAAACAGTGCAATGACCATTTTGTAAATCAGGCGCACTATATTTCAGTCTATGTTGGATTTCTTTATAAAAAGCATTAGGGCCTTGGAATTGCATATGGCTTGCCGGCACCTCTTTTTTATTGTGTCCTATGTCCTGCCGTAATATATGTGCCGAGATATTTGATTTCGTTTACGGTTCGTATTGGAACTACGTCCAATTCACTGGTTGTTTATGGGGTCTCTTATAAGAATTTTCGTCTTTCTACTTTTAAGTTTGCCATGAGCAGTTCTCCGATGATATTTAATTATTCACTTTTAGCTACTCCGCGGCATAGCAGCGCTGCGTATAAACGCTCTTTCAGGTTGCGGGCGGTCCGACTCTGGAACGCACCATTTTGCACTATAAGAGACAGTCCGACTCTTTTTTGTTTTAAGAAACATATCAAAGAGCTCTACATGTCTCTTTCGTAAAAGTTATTGTATTTATTTTATTATATGTAAGGTTTATGTATATATCGGTAATTATTTCGTATTTGCTATCTGTATTTTACAGATATTTTAATTTATTCCTAGGCATTTTAGTTATAGTAATTATTGTGCACTGCCTACCCTTTTATGATAGCAATTCCTGTAATGCCTTGTTTTGCTGGAAGAAATCTCTTTTTAGAGACAAGCTCGCCCTTGTACATGCATTTTCTTTTGATGTAACTTTTAAAATATTTGTGTGCAATATTGTGAAGGAGGTTTGTTCCTATAATTCCCTTTTTCCTGTATTTCTTTATAGCGTCTTGTCCGATGCGAGCATACAGATACCAGAGATAGTGTTTTGACATATGTATCATGTTTGTTTCCTGTATATAGGCTATGTGTATGTTTTTGTTAGTCAATTTCCGCGTCAATGTTGAGTCTTTTAGTTATTTCGGCGCATCCTCTAACCTTGCAAGTAGCAATGCGCATACGCTCGCATGTGACTTGTGGGTTAAATATGGGACTGTTTCGTATCATCGTATATCCGGTGTTGTCTGGGATGTCTTCTGTTGATGTTATGGTTGACCCTGAGGAGGTCATGGGTGTTGCATTAAGTATCGGCGAAAGTATGGTGTTATCAGTTTGGTTATCGGTTGCTTGATCCGTGGGTAAATTTGGCGATTCAAGCAAGTAAACGCTGTCGTAGTGGTGTCCTGTGACGTTGAGGTTGATAGATTTCACTGCATCCGCTGGATTCTTGGGCGTGAATGTGAGCTATGGTGTATTTTGCTGGTGGATTGTTGCGTTAAGTAGAAAGTATTCGGCAGCTGGTATTATAATCTCCTCTCCAGCCCAAGTACCGTAATTGCGTAGATTTTCAGTGTTGAGTTGTTAAGGATTTCAGGCTCAGTGATTGCGAGCTTTGTTCTGTTCATCGCCGTTTTCTTCTACATATTTAACTAGGTCCTTACGAATGTGAGTGTGGTTGCATGTTAATTGACATAGGTGATTAATTTGGTCAGCAATTGCGGTGAATAGGCAGTTACCATCTCAGCGTTGGTTCTTCCATTAGGTTATCTTCTTGGGATATTGTTGAAAGAAAGAACTTAGAGATAGCGTGATTTATTTGAACTACCTTTGTCTAAGATTAACAGATCGTACGATTTGCGATTGTCAAAGTTTGTGCGTATCTTCGTGCGCCCTTATTCTCGGTAGAGAGCCGCTTAGGACAAAAAGTCTCCGATTTTATTGTTGTTATTGTTCATCAGTGGAAGTCTTTTGTTAATTGCCTGTTTTCTGGAAGATGGTGAAATGATCCTTTTATGATATGCATTTGTTTGCTGTTTCTCGCGATTTCTCAGAATATGCAGTTATGTAGTAGACGGGCTTGCATTACTGTTTTATTTTTGTGGGCTTGTCGGACCGGATAAAGTTAGAAATGGTTATGTTTTGTTTTACTGTTATTGGGTAGGTTCCTGCTTAGTTTTGTATTTCGGTATACCTATCTCCTACCTACTAGTACGGCACTGTACCTGTGGAATAGTTTGGAGTTGGCGTAGTAATTTGAAGCGGGCGTGGTATCTGTTTATGAAATGGTATTTAGCATTACGAAGGGGGTTACCTGCCAGATATAGAGTTCGTTTTGCCTTTTGATCTGAGTTAGGGCTATCATAATCGCAGCGATCTCACCAGGTTGTTGCTCAGCTAGTGAGACTCATTGCACTGATATCACCTACTTCAATTCACTTCATTAGTGCATATTAGTTAGGTCCGTGACTCGGGTCGAGGTTCAGTCCGCGAACGGCCCTAAAGATGAAGTACCCGGTTGTATCTGACCCGGCGGAGGGGGATGCATGTGTTTGTGGCGTGTGAGTGTATGTGTCGGTACGGTAAGTATCAAAGTCATTGGTCATCTTATCTTGAGTTGTGCATTTTGGGTAGGCCGGGGGAAGGTGTTTAGATTTACCGCTATTATATTATCTGTTTTTGGGGCGGGTGGAACTTGAGGGTACTTTGGTAGTCGCGCTGTATTTTGGTATGGGAAAAGTGAGATGCTGCGATGTAGATTTGACTGGTTGTTGATAGGTTGTTGATTACGTTTTGGGGCTCTATTATGTATGCGCTGTCGTAGTGGCTGTCGGAAAAGGTCAAGTTGATAGTTCCGACTGAGTTATATTCTTGTTGGGGGCTATATACGATTGATGGGCCATTTTGTTGATGGATCGCTACAGTTATTACGTAGAACTCCGCGGCTGCTATGATAATTTCTTCACCGCCCCACGTGCCCTGTATGTGGAGATTTTTTATGTACTCAGTGAAAGCTTCTGCGTTTGGTGCGTCGATCGCATGTTTGATGCGTGGATAATTGCTGTTAGCTTCCACGTATCTAGCTAAGTCACTTCTGATGTGGGTATGGTTGAATTTCGCTCCAAACAGATGGTTGATTTGGTCTGCAATTGCATGGAACAGGCAGTTTCCATCTCTGGGCATTGGTAAAGTTTCCATTGTGAGATATTACTACAGGAGAAAGCCTCGTGGTATTTTAGCTAATATGAATGTGTGTGTGTGTGGGTTGTTTCTAAGAGGTGTACGGCCGGTATGATGAGAGACGCTGTTTGGCTTTTTACGATCTATTTTTATTCTAATGTTTCCCGGTATTTTCAAGATGGGTTGACACCATAGAATGGGTGCCAGATGTGTGAGGGAACGTTGTGAGCCTTTTGTGCTTCGAAGCTTTTTCAATTGTTCCTAAATAGCAGTCAATTGTTTTGTCTAGTTTCTGGGAGTTTGGTGAGATGGCCTTTTTATGGCATGCACTTGTTTAGTTTTTGTTTATTGTCGGGTTTAGTATATTTGCAGTTTAGCTACATAAAAATAATTCTAGGATTGTTGAGTTTTGGGTTGGCTTATTCACTGAGTTTCAGAGTTTAGTGGATGGTTATTGTTAATGACTGTTTTGAATGGTCTTTCGAAGATGAGGAGAAAATAAATCTCGAGGAGAATTATCTCGAATTTATTTTCAGGCAAAGCAATATAAGTATTAGTTGATTTTGATATTGCGTAGGTAGGGAATTGTTATATCCTGCCTATGACGCACCTATAAATGTGATTATGCCTTAGTCAATAGGGGCGACCGCGGCCGCGGTAAGTGGTGGTTTATTATTGTCAGGCGGCGAGTGGTCCTGAGAGAAATGAAGTTAGAGGTAGGTAATCACTATCAATGATGCCCTAATCGGAATGATCTCACCAGGTTGGTGTGTTTAGCGGCGGTGGTGGTGGAGGCAGTAGCGTTGAGGGTGTGTTGCGTAGGCGTCGCTCGCTGCCGGCCTGTCGCTGCGTGGCTCAGACGTGCACCTGGCCTAGAATAAATTCTAGGGCTTGCACAGATGGGATGCCTAAGAGTATCGCGCAGTTCTCTGGGCATTCATTACACTTGACCGCACTAGTATCATCACAATCACTGAAATGCGTGGTATTGCACAGATGGGGTGCCTAGATGGATCGCGCACATTCCCCAGGTAATCCTTACAGTAACACGCGGTATAAGCCAGCCTATAAGCCAGGCTCGTTTTCGGGCCTCCGGAGGCAGAACAAAAGGCGCGCGCCGGGGATGAAAACTATTGTTTGTTTAAATGCGTTTGGGAGATCTCGGGGGGACACGTCCGTTCGGTCCGGCAACACAAACGCCACTCAAATCTCGGCTAATATTAATGTTAAAGGTGAAAATTTAGAGATTGTAGATAGCACGATATTCCTAGGAATCACCTTAGATAATAAGCTTCAGTGGCGCCCACACATAGATAAGCTATCAAAAAAACTTAGTTCAGCAGTTTATGCAGTTAAAAAAATCCGTCTTTTTACGGACGTGGAAACAGCTAGACTAGTTTACTTCAGCTACTTCTATAGCATTATGTCTTACGGAATACTGCTGTGGGGGAACGCTGCAGACATAAACATAATATTTGTGCTGCAAAAGAGGGCTGTTCGTGCAATCTACAATGTGGGACCCAGAGAGTCACTGCGTTGTAAATTTAAGGAAATTAACATTATGACAGTGCCGTGTCAGTATATTTATGAAAACCTAATGTACGTCCACAAAAATATTGATAAATTTCCTAAGAATAGCGACAGGCACAATGTCAACACTAAAAATAGGAATAAACTAGCTATACCTACTACTAGGCTCCATAAGGTTAATGTATCTTTTAAAGGGCAATGTATTCGCTTTTACAACAAAATACCGACTGAGTTACAAGAATTGTCTGTAAATAAATTTAAAAATGTTGTTAAAAATCACTTATGTAAAAAAGGTTACTACAAAATATCAGATTATGTAGAAGACAAGAAAGCTTGGGAAGGTGTTTGCACCAATTCTGTAAAAAATAACGTATAAAGCTGGCGGTTTCTAGTCGCCTCTTTGCCTCCAGCATCTAAAACATTGAGGTGACGGAATTCAAATTGAGTTCTATATTTCCCTGTACCTTATACATGTGTTAGTTTAAGATTTGACATTCTCCAAATGTTACCTATGTGTCTCTTATATGGAAATAAACTCTTTTTGAATTTGAATTTCTCGTAAGTTGGTCAACTATCGACAGATAGTAAATTGTAGCGTACTGCTTACTATATGACGCGTTAATTGATGAACTAACGGTTAAAACCTTTAAATAGTAAACTGGTTTAAACTTGAATTGCAAACGAAATACCAGGGCAAACACTGCGGTAGGTGAAGACGAGAGGGGGCGAGCGCAGCGAAGCCCCCGAATAGTCTTCGTGTTAGGTTGACATGTAAGAACAAAAGCAACGTAAATTCTAAACCCTGTCGGTCTGGTTTATCAACTAACGGTTCTGACTATCTTCCGGTGACATATACATTGAATAAATAGGGTTTGTGGTATAGGTAACAGTATATCAACTCCATTAAACTCTTTAAAAAATTCACCCACAATTCTACGAGCATGGCGGCACGATTTGATAACACCTACTCAGTGGTATAACATTTCAGATAACTGCCCCATCGCCGTTAAGTTGGCCATCGCCAAAAGTAAGGGTGAAAATATTATAACTAACGCATACTATAAATGTTCTTATACGTTTCCGATTCTCATAGGTATCATTTATTTTAAGTTTACGTATTTCTTACTGTGACGAGGTTGTACAAACCTGCTATCTTTCCGGCGAAGGGAGGGACAAGTTAGCTGCAACGCAATTTTCGATTATGTGGGTGTATACGACGGAATACGAATAAGTGCACATGCTAAATACAAAGAGATCTAAGTATGCGCTTACAAAGTAAAGTGAACTCTCCTATTTACAAGGGGTTTACCAAATATCGAATGTGTTTGTATATATCGTGAATATTAGTAACTATACATTAAACCAAATAGAACATGAGTTCTAAATTATCATTTATCAGTTGATAATGGAATGGAATCGTAATTGCTTATTTATTTATTAATTTTCTGATTACAGAGTTTACAGCTCATACGATACAAATAAGACAAAAGGGTATATTTATCTTTGCCCAATTACAAACTCTCATTATTTAAAGCAACCATACTTTTATCTAGCAACACCCAAGAAACTCCTTCGTTGTGGAACCTCTTTGGTTGCAACAAAGACATTGATTCGATTTTGTAAAACGATAATTAATTTGGGCTAGTATTTAATCGCACAGCAAAAATACTGATTTTCACAACAAAAAATCAAAAGGATCAGCAAAATTATTTTTTATTTTTAAGTATTTTTGTTGTTCTTACATGTTCAACCTAATACGAGGGATAAAAGGG
This sequence comes from Argyresthia goedartella, assembly GCA_949825045.1. Classification (NCBI taxonomy): domain Eukaryota; kingdom Metazoa; phylum Arthropoda; class Insecta; order Lepidoptera; family Argyresthiidae; genus Argyresthia; species Argyresthia goedartella. The sequence goes on along the minus strand of OX463812.1, from coordinate 22,130,723 downwards.
CTTCGCTTCGCTCACCCCCTTTACCCTTCATCTAAGCTACCTCAGTATTTCGCCCTGATATTTGCAGTAAAAATCAGTATATTTGCTGTGCAGATCATTATTATTGAAGTGCAGTTTAATATTTCCCATTAATTTTATGGTGTGTTTCGTCATCTCTGTGCTACACGCGACTGTTATGCTAAGTCCAGAACCTGCCATTAAAATACCCTCCGGGTGATAATGTGTGGTCCGCGGACCACACAAACCCTAGAGTTCCAGATCGTGTAGGTCTAAAAGTAATATAACGTTTCCAGACTTGGTATTTTAATTTTACTCGCCAACGTAAATAGCCCATTCGCTAATTATCCATTCGCTAAGTAACTGTTCCACTAAGTAACTGGTGATTAAAATGTAACGGACTTTAGCAGTTTCCAATACTGCTCACTTCTCTAGCGAGTAAATGTTTTTCTAACCGCCTTTTTCCGTTTTGTAGTATCAGATGGAATAATAAAATGTAGTCTTTATTTTTATTGTCACTATTTATAAAGTTGAGCGTTTGTGGAAGCCTTCTGTTATATTGATTACAATGAATATGCTATAGCATAATTGTAATTGTATTACCTAAATAATTGTTGGCGTGGTAAAGAGCAGGCCTCTAGCAAACTACCCATAGCCAATATGTGGGAAGATTTGATTGATTGAAGTTTCTAATAAAATACAGGTAGTGGGGCTTGGGGGAACCATATATAGTGTATATGGGTTAACATTGCGATAGCTTTATTGTGGCGGGGACTATCTGTTCCGCCCCCCAAGGCAAAGTTTTTAAAGACTAAAGTCTAAAACATAAAAATCAATTCCAAAAAAAAAAAAAAAATTGCGATAGCGGTCACTGACCCGACTCAAACCGAATCGTACATGGTAGCCATGGTAACGGGTGTAACCATGGTAACGATCGGCGACCGCGACGGTAATTTCGAACGTTTCACGTAATAAGTATTGACAGAGTTAGACAGAAGTCAATGCCCGCTAAAGCCATGTTTACCCGAAAATACTCTAATAAGTAGTTACTACGAGTATATTATGTTTTTGTAATAAAGTTATACTCTGATTTATACTTAAAAGCTTCGAAATGATTACATTTCTTGGAAAGGTACTAAATTACATAATATGAAACATCAACGCACAGCCTAAACCGCTGGTCTAGAGACATGGAATTTAGTACATGGGTTTCTTATACAGCTTAGGGTAGGACAGCAGGGTAGGGGATACGTCGGGTTTAAGTTTGAGTGAAAGGCAAAAACTACTTGCCTTATGAAGCTGAAATGTTGATGGTAGGCAGTTCGTAGGGGGGGGGGGGGGGGGGGGAAGGGAGGTTAATGTTTGTATGGAATGGCCATTTTTTTTTTAAAGCCTACTAGTTATTGATATGAGCGAACATCAAATAAAAAGCATTTCCTTGAGACGACAGGTGGTATTTCTTAATTCATTCGGCCTTATTTACAAGTTATAATCATAATATTAATGAAAATACCATAAAAATATTATTTGATTTAATCGACTGATAGGTCAGCTCTGAAAGTTTGTCTAGTTTTAAAATACATATTAGAAACGGTATTAATTGATAGTCAACATAATTTGTTACTCTATATATAACGTGTCATATGTCATCATTTTATTTACGAGTACATCGTAGCACGCAAAGTGGTGTCCTAGAGGGTTATTATCACATTTATTATGCAAATTGAATCCAAAAATTACATATCTGGCTCCTAAAGTAAATTCCGGTACTGTTATAATTATTTGTGATTCTTTATTTCTTTGTGTTACCGACGAAGGCTGTTACATTATAGGCGTCCTCTGCATTCTCGGAAACATAATATGTGTTTGTATGAAGATCAATGAACTCTTTGCATAAGCAGATTTATTGTGTTCAATTTGCCCTCTGACAGCTACCGAGGAAAACCATTTGTGTAACAAATTCTTACGCTTAGCATGCACGCAATACAAATGAATAGATGAAGGCACTTACTAGGGTTGACGCAAAAATTGTTCCGGTTTTAAGAAGCGACGGTGGCCCAGCGGTTTTTGCACATCGGAAACGATTATGCGGGTAGCAACATCTGGTAGAGACGGGCACTGGATGGGTGATCGTTCTATGTGGCATTTGTTTCCCTGTTTCGGATGACGCGCTATCGTTACTCGGTGGTAGTAGTCGTAAAGCTGTGTCAGAGACCCCCTAATAGGGCAGCTTGATAACTTCTAACAGTCAGGTTGGCCACAGGCCCGACACCGCTCCATCAACCCGCCCTGAGCCAGCGTGGTCGAGTATGGCTCAATCTAACTCGTATACGGGTAAAGGCCCGTGCCCTTCGGTGGGGACATTAATGTGCTAAATTTATTTTAATTTTATAATTGTATTAAGAAGTGATCCCGGTTTCTTTAGAGTTACAAAAACCAAGATCAATCTAACAATATGACCTTTTTGTGTGCAAACTTAAGCAATAAGTGATAGCAAGCTAGATGGATAACTTAAGATGAATAATAGTTAGAAACCTGTGTTGTGTACTCCAAGGACAAGCTATTCAGATATAAACAAACAAAAGGCGACGTCATGATGTTTCCCATACAGGTTGCAAGGCACAAATGTACCCACGTGGCCATGCCATGTGCCAGTTATTCAATGCCTAAGCCATTTTGCGTGACCTTTTTAGGGTTCCGACCCCAAGGGTACCAAACTGGACCCTATTACTAAGCCTCCGCTGTCCGTCCATCCGTCCTTCCGTCAGTCCGTCTGTCACCGGGCTCTACCGGATCAACCAATAGGTAGAGAGCTGAAATTTTCACAGAGGGTGTATTGCCGATTTAACAACAAAACATTCATTCCGGTTTTTAAGAATTAAAAGAAGTAACCTTACAAGAAATTATCGGCATGGCCATTTTCTTAGCCATTTTGTTTTATTTGTTTATCGGTGAAAACTGGACTCTGCCGATCTTAACAGAAAAGATCTTTAATAGCAGATATTGAGTTTTGTGCTTAGTTATTTGTCACTCTACGATTAATAATTGGTCATAAAAATTATAATAAATAATATTAAGTTTTTATCATATTTGATTTTATTTCTGTCAAATCAAATCAAATGTCTTTATTACTGTATATATTTACATATACTTAGCAAACGTAATTTTTTGCCTCTTCTCTACATTGGACCACTGTGGGAGAAGGAGGGCGTTGTCCCACAGATTGATTTTTAGATGTTTTAAAAAAATTGCCTTTGCTTAACTAATACAAATATTATAATAAATTACTATATTTAATAAGCAGGAATACACTATTACAAAATTATTAACCCCAACGACTGGGTTGAGCTAGATTATCATATACATAGATCATCCCTTTTTCGACAAAGTCGGTTTAACATGCTATTTTAAATTGCTCAAAAGGCAATTAAAAAAAATGCTAACCTGTAATTAATAAGTTACCCAATTTCTATCCACTTCCGGTTTCAATGAGCAAAGAGTTTTGTTAACCTGAGTACTTAGTTCAATTCTTACATACTACATTCACAAAACTATTTTTCAATGTATTTAATATTTTATTATTAAAAATTTAAAAGGTACAAAAGACTGTCGTTTAACGTTTTTCCTAGTACAATGATATGGAACCCTTCGTGTCCGACGTCTTACTCGCACTTGACCGGTTTCATTTCTATTTAGAAAATCTAGTCAGGACCGGAATCTGCTGAAGATTTTCCCTGGATTCCAGTTAACTTTATAGTTGACACTCATTTAAAAACATTCCTTCCATGGTTCGGCAGAAAAGAATAGAATACAGTAGAATAGAAACTTTATTTGTTTATCATGGTGTACATAAGGTGTCTTAAATATCTAATGTTAGTTTCACATGATATAACCATAGGTATGCAAATTACATTTTAGTACACAATTTAATTACAAGTCAAATGCAGGTTAATAAAATATGATTGTAATGTCAGTCCATAATAAGAGTTGCCTCCTTTTGCTTCTCCGCTTTGAATTTTGTACGATTTCTTGGTAATATATTGTTAATATATCCATCTTGTGTCAAGTTTTGTATATCCTTGAAAAAAAAAGCGCATGACACCAAGGGAATTATCATAAAACAATCAAAGCAAGTGAAATAGCGCTCCTTTAGAAATAAAAGTCAACAAAACAGTTATGTTGATTTGAATGACAAATTAATGGAATAGTTCTATAAATCAATCATTATAACTGTTGGTATCAATTAAAAATTTATGGTCGTACCTATTATATGACAATCTAAGCGAAAAATTAGCTTCCATGTGTGAAAAATTCATTGTAGTCTCTCAAATGTTCATCTACAAAATGTTTACTATCAAAATTCCCGGTTATAACGTCCAGAACGTTGTAAAATGAGCAATATTTAAAGCAATCTCGTAAAAAATGAAATGGCAGAGAACTATTTTTGAAAAATACGAGATAAAATGTTCCTTGCGAGCAAAAATAACACGTTTTGGAAATGTAGAGATAAACATAAACATACCTTACTATAAACATGTATATAAAGGCACTAAGATAATAAGTAATATTGCGTGTTAGGTTTTATTAAAGCAAGATTTTGTTTTTAGATAGAATTAGAAAAACTAAACCCCAACTAAACATAAATAGTGCAATCAGGACGAAAACCGATTTAATTGGTCGAAAGTGTTTTATCGAATAGTGGAAGTTCAACAACAAGGAGTCATTAGACACTAGGGAGTCATTTAATGGACCATAAAACGAACCAATAAATTAAACTTAATCATGACTAATTGGAGAAACAACGGGAGTGGCGTTCGAGTCGAGAGTCAAACCCGGGACCACTTTGTTGGTGGTCTCATAAATGTCGAAATTCACTCGTTCGCTGCTACATTACGAACGCGGTTAGGAGTTACAATAAAAATTAAGATACACTTGGAATGCTTAATGTAGATAGTGCCGTAAAACAAGCGATATTTAAAAAAAGTTAAGTGCCTGTATCAAATGTCCGAGGCAAGCTCGTGTTATTTATTTTACAGTAGATCCAGTGACAAATAGTATACGTTGGCAGCGGGGTGCCACAGAATAGAATAACTTGACGATACCTAAGACAACAACGACCCGAATGGACGAGTCGCTAGTGACCCTACCTACTAAGCCAAGGGTCCCGGGTTTGACTCCCGGTAAATAAATCTTATACTTAGATATGAACATAATAAATAAATCTTAGAGGACAATCTTACACAAATTGAACTAGGCCCATAGTAAGCTCAACAAGGCTTGTGTTATGGGTACTAGACGACGATATATTTAATAGAGATAAATACAAAAAAAAAACTAATTATGTACTTATATTAAAATAATATGGAATTATTAATCATAATATTAAAGATAAAATAAAACTTTAATATGTAGAAAACATCCAAGACTAAGAAACAAATATTAATGCTCACCACTCAAATATTTGCCCATACCGGGATTCGAACCCAGGCCCGTCAACTTCGTAGGCAGGGTCTCTACCCGCTAGGCTAAACCGGTCGTCATAGGTGTCTATATGAATATGAATAAGTTAAATGATGACACTTTGAAAGCAGTCTTGGTTAGTACGATTACCATTCTAGCAAGACCTTCCATTAAAGTTATCCGAATCACATCTAAGCCCAAATCCGTGTAATGCAATAGATTTGGAAAGGAGAAGCCGTGAATCGAGGACCAAGTGCGGTCACGAAATTTACATATTGGGATTATTTTAATTTAAAATACGCATTTCGCTATTTGCATATAGATGTAGGCCATTACGCTTTCTTTGTAGTGGTGGGGTAATGTAACAGTTGAGTGCGTTTGTGTTTATCCCGGGTCCGAGGGGGCCGGCGGGACACGGCGGAATAATATTTCATGCTAAACCAACACAGGGCCGAATGCCGTTGGGTGACCACTCAATAAAATTAAGCAATTTGTCAAGTGTGCATCCGCCTTTATTGACACTTGGGGTGGAGACGCTAAATGTGATCGTACTAATCATTGATATATTTCTAAATTTGGTTTAATTAAATTTTCAATTTCTTTCGGCTATCAATTTTAAACCTTTAATTGCGTGGTTTAATTTATTTTGAGCTAATAAGCCACCTGTGTTATCAATGATATTAAGCGATAGGCATGATGTGGAAAAAAATGCAAAGCAAAGTATTCTATCTAAGAATGTACCTTTATGTAGTTTCATTCACTCTAACGGTACAAATAACTTTATAGTCAAGTTACAATGATACGGATCTCATACTTAATGTTCAGCTAATTTCTTTGTTATATTTAAACGAAATTACGTTCCGAAACATAAATTGTATTAATCCCGTGTCCCCAATAAAACACGTTAAGCTCAAAGAACTTCAATTTAGACGGTGCACGCGACATTAATTACTAGGGAGCGATGTGAACGAGGTTTTAAATCACTCATTCATTTGTTAGAGGATGCCTGAGATCCTAAGCGTCGGATTCACCACATGCGTTTAACTCTGTAACATTTTAAGAGTAGAATTCGGCGATGTTTCATCTGTAAACTATTATCCACATTTTTGTTCAATGCCATGTGGCTTATGGAAGCGCATTAGACCAAAACAGTTTTTTCTAAATCGCAAGTTACGCAAAATTTGTTAATGCTGTTGGGTTCTTTAATGTCTTGTTAATAGGAGGAAAAATAATACTTTACTGACGCATTCACTGACGTATAATTTTTTCTCGATAGAAAAGTCTCCCGAAATTATGACAAAATCTGTTTATCTCAACAAGGTTCTTTAATGTCTTGTTAATAGGAGGAAAAATAATACTTTACTGATAGATAGATAGATAGATAGATAAATTCATTTATTCACTGAAAAGGTACACACACAGACACATAATAAAAAGAAATACAAAATAGAATAAAACCTGGAAGAACATAACACAAAACAATTTACAAATAAATAATCATTTTCACTATGTGGTATTGTGAATGTACCGCGACAATGAAATGGCCCTGACTCAGCAATGTCACAGACGAATCTGTGACGCTGGTATTCTGCCAGGCTACTGAGGCATTCACTGACGAATAATTTTTTCTCGATAGAAAAGTCTCCCGAAATTATGACAAAATCTGTTTATCTCAACAATTTTTAAGTAACATAAATTCGCACTACATTTGAATTTATATCCTAGTTATTTGTTTCATAGCTATAACAATTATTAAGTAATGTTGCTCGGTTAGTCTTCTATATGTTCATTGAAGCTTTTGAATGGCTTATTTTTTTTAAAGAAAGAACATCCAATTATAAGATAGGATAATAGTGTCCCATACTAGAATACCTCTGTATAACGGGACTATCCCGAAAGAATGTGAAATTCTAAGTTCCGAAGTCGATGTGCCCAGGCTTATAAAGTCAAAGTCAAAGTCAAAGTTAAAGTCAAAGTCAATGTCAAAGTCAAACTCAAAGTTCTTTATTACTTTAGATATTTACATATACTTAGCAAACGTTATTTTTTGCCTCTTCTCTACACTGGGCCACTTTGGGAGAAGAAGGGCGCAGAAACTCCCACAGATTGATTTTTAGACCTCTTTAAAAAATTGCTTGTGCTTAAATATTACAAATATAACAAAAAAATATATGATTAACAAGCAATAATAAATAATAACAAACTAATTAACAGCATGGTCTGTGTTGAGCTAGATTAACCCCATACAGTCCCGTCATATATTTATATATATATATATATATATACCGCTGGCTATCCGACATCGGAGTAAAAACATGCAAAATGGTCTTCATGACAGGGTGTGGCGAATAGACGATATGGTGAAGCCAGTGCTTACATACATGGATGCTTTTGGTGCATTCTGTTTCCATTGCTTTAATTTCTAAGGACTGGGGTACTGTGCGTGCGTTCATTCATATATAACCATTGCGGTAAAATGATGATGACCTATGATTATTTAATGACAGCTCAAGAATAGGGAGAAGTATCTAGTTAACTATTTGAATAGCTCGTGTTAATTAATAATAAAATATCTTACTAATATTAATTTGTAAAAGGCATCAGAAGATCAAAGTCCGTTGCACATCGTTTAAGCTCTCAACGAATTAGGCGGGACACCCAAATGGAAACATTTCCAAGCATCACATTCGGCGTGGATCCATAAGGTTGTTTCTGTTTACCACATTCTCATTTTCTCGAAGGTATCCATGTTGACCACCTCTGTGGCGCTGCGGTTGCGGCTCTGCCTACCATGCGAGAGGTCCCGGGTTCGATTGCCGGCTGGGGATACGGAAAACAAATCCCCAGGTGTTGACGTGTGCAACGTTGCTGTTTCAGATTCTCGCGACACATGGTATCCTCGTGTGGGGCCATAAGCAATGTATGTGCCTGTATGTAAATGCAAAAAAAAAGTTGATGCATCTAGCGCGTCATGGCTTCTGACAAAACCAAAAGTAAAATTTTGTTAAAGCTAAATTAAACAAAAAATAATAATTACATTCTGGCGTATGTTGATACCATCGAAACAGATCAGACCGTTTTTTTTTTTCAAAATAATAATAATAACCTTAGACACTATTTACACACATTGATCTAGCCCCAAACTAGGATTCCCTGTATCTTGGGTACTAGACAACGATACACATACTTATATAGTTAAATATTATAATTAGGTAGATAAACAACCATGACTAGGGTAGAAACATCCGTTCTCATCAAAAAAATATTTGCCCCCACCGGGAATCGAACCCAGGACACTTGGCTTCGTAGGCAGGGTCACTGCCGACTCGGCCATTCGGGTCGTCATTGTCAAATATGTTACAATTTTACAATCATTACGACTATTAGGGTTCGCCGTTATCATATGATAGTTTTTTGTAGCAAACAGAACCAACCGAGCACATACGTCGCCCCGAATCCCTGTGACAGATCGCCGCGCGCATTCTGTGAAGCCATGCCCTAATAGTTCGTTAATATTTCAGCACCAGCGCCGGGACACACATGCTCCAGGCTCCTCCCGACAAATGGAAGCTTATAAATATATGGCACGTCACTTCGAGAATTCCCGCTCGTTACGTTCCCTGACGACGACTGAAATAACAACACGGGATTTTCATTCCCTCGTTAATTTTAACGTCTCTATTATTGAAGGATTTGTTTCTCATCATTGTGCTATTTCGGGCATAAAGGGAAAAGGTCAATGGTTGGTTGAGTAATTGCTATCCGATTTTAAAGGTTGATTAAGGAATGAGAGCAATTAAGTTATTTTCCGGAAACCAGAACCAGATAGTATGAAAATATCTGTATTGGTACTTAGTATCTGCTTGTAAGCGCGAAACGGGAATCGTGAATCACAAGTGCCTAGCTGCTCTTCTGACAGAGCTCTAAGCTGGTTCCCTTTCGTCGACATCTAATGAGATCGTTATCTGAGGAATTTTAAAAAAAGTATCTATATACATACCTATGTAGACTATATGATACGACTCTAAGAATCGACGCGACAAGATTTCGGGCTCGCGGCTAAGTCGATCTAAAGTGAGCCGCGTCGCATTGCGTACTTTACCGAAAAGTTTCCGGATTTATTCGTCAACTTCGCTTTGATAAAACTTTGTTTGACATTTGATTGTGAGGTCATGCCCGGGCGGGCGACGCTCCGAGATATCGCATCCTCCTCTTTTTGGGGAGATTAATTCCTCTTTTTGTGATATGTGATTTGGGGTTTACAGATTGCTTTTGGAACTTTTCGCGTAAATTGGTCAATGTCAAACCATGGAATTGACCTCTCTCCCACTGATGTGTGATTTATATGAGCGAGAGATCCATCCACAGTTTGATAGGCCAAGATATATTTACGATTAATGTATTAGTTATCATTGCATTTGCATTATTTAAAATACAATCACTACATAATTGAAATTCAACTCGATATTTAAAAGTGATAATCTGGTAATAATTACCTACCTACTTCCTTAAAAGATTTTTATTTAAAGCCTCAACGATCTGTGAGGCCCGTTTCGAGCTAGCATATCTTTCAGCATGATAATTTGGTGGAATTCAACCGATAGTTTCCATGAAATAAAGGCTTCTAATTCGAACAAATGAAATCGTCAGCGTGCCAAAAGTTCCATCGGGTCCAAATGGAGCATACACCACGTGTCAGGAACACAAAATGAAACGCACAGGCCGTTCCGCAATCACAAACGAGATGGATGTCTCCTCTGATCTCTCTCACATGTTATGATGCTTGTCTCCGAAGACCACCGCCAAAGTTCAGAACGATATTTCACAGTTTCTTAGATATCTATTTACAGAGATCGCTCTGCCAGTCGTAAGATTAGTGATGTGACGGGCCCAATTCTGCTGGCACAATGACCGCTCAGTGACATGGACGCGACGACGAAGGTCATCTTTAGGTATCCGTTATTTGGCGTTTGAAGAACCTTTTTTTAAGTAATTAATGGTAGAAATTAAGGTTATTGGCAATCATATAAATTAATTATTCAAAACGAGAAAAAGCGATTTCAAAAACCTCAAATTATATAATGGCAATAAATGTTTACCAATATAGTATGTTTTGACTCCCAAATAATTTTAATGATTATGACCAAATTTAGGGACAGGGGCAGGGGGTGTGTTTTGTTTCATAGAACCGTATCGGTTGTTACAGGTCACTTTCTGTTAGGTCACAACTTCATAATACAACCTAGAGCAGAAGCGAAGCGGAGCGGAGCGAGGCGACCCCGTGTAGCTAATTTTAAAATAGGGTTTAAAATTTTGGTGAACATTTTGTTAATTTGGGATGAAAAATTTATGTTTTTTGGATGTAACTTTTTACTCAATTTGGTAAAAAAATAAACATAAGCCAAGGCATCTAAAGTTGACCGTCATCGTCATCGACCGTGAGTGGTCATAGTGCACCAGAATGGGAGATTTTTCCCGGTTACTGGGAGATTTCGGTATATCGTGCAATGTAGATATAGCAATTTACCATACTATGCGAGTCACCATGATCGTCACACGTATTAATTATCATTGGACTCAACATGATTCATTTGGAATTTTACAGCCTTTTCCAATATTATAATTCCAATATTGTAATTCCAATATCAAATGTAGATTTCCAAACATTACTGTACGCTATTTTTTGCCATAACATAACATACACTCCAAAACAGGAACTTTCCAGCGGGACAACTCTACTTAAGTCGCGCACAGTCGGAGACCGCGTCAAAAGCTTTTCCTTAAAAGCTTGGAAGTTGACAAATTACTTGGCGTTATTTTTGTACTAATTAGTGGTAGCCGTCTTGTGGGCGACATCAGTGCAGCACACAAAAGGACAATCTGCTGACGCTGGTTTGCTTGGGAAGTGTATATTATTGAGCACTATAACAGTAACTATTTTTGAAGCTGACTTCGAAAAAGTATTACGTGATGGTGACCACATTGAACATAACACCTGCTGTGGCGACCCCGTATTAGTTGTATCTAAGGGATGATTATAATTATTTATACATATGTAGGAGAGGGGAGTACGTTCACAGCAGTAGTTTATGTGACTGATACATAATGCCTAATTATGTACAGTTACATACACTAGTTTATCTACACACATATCATTAGCTCTCTTTGATGTGTTCAGGAACCGCATGTTTGACCAGCATTGTAGCATTGAGTTGTTTAGCTTGTTCTGCAGTACCAACTTCAGAGACAAACTAGGGGCGGCACGCAGGCGGGCGTCGGGGTTTGAAATTTGAATGTCATAATATGTCGAAATAAGAAATTAGTTTTTACCAAATAGTATATCATTATGGTGGCCGTAACGTGCGGTGTTTCGACGCAGTAAAGAGGGTATATGATACTTGTGTAGATAAAGTATGTAACTATTGTTTTTGATTGATAGATCAATTTGTAACACCCACAGATGGTACGTAATATTGGAAATGTTTTTCCTTCCAACATCACTTGCACACTAATTTGGAATACAGTGAGCGTTGGTAAAAGAGTGCAAAAATCACACAGCTCTCCTGAATATTGCTCTATACTACAAAAAATCATAGATGCGTCGAAGCTTGATTTGAGCTATTCAAACACTTTACAGCGAGCTTTTCAGAGAATATGCTACATGAGAGTTACATAAAATGAAAACCGTTGTGGTTTCACAGAATAGATAGAACTTTTTTAGCGAGTGTTTTCTGTGAATATATGTAGGTATATAGAATTATGACTCGAACTCGTACTTATTGAAATATGATATGGGATGGAGACGGATTAAAAACACTGTTTAAAGGTCAGTTAAATTATAAAGGTGATACTTTCATGATAAACAGTATAGGACTTACACTTGGCTGGGATTAATGAAGAGTGCTCTATTTTTCTGATAATTACCTGAGTTTATACCTGAAACCAAAATTAAAATATTAAAATATAATACGGAAAATAAAACATAAATTACAGGCTTAATTACTTATTTTAATTAAATTCTTTACTTAAATTCTTGTAAGTAAGAGCGCCGTGGTCTAATGGGTTTAACACTTTCTTGCTTTGCTCACTGGAGATGCAGGTTCGACTCTTGACCGTGTACCAATGAGATAATTAATTTATCTTGGGTACAATAACGGACCTTCAGTGTGTGGGATGACACGTTAAGCTGTAGGTCCCAGCAGTTATCACTACGTGGTAGTGGTCGTAAAACCCCTCTATGAACCCGCACTGAGCCAGCGTGTTGGAGTATGGCTTAATCTTACTCGTATTCGGGTAAAGGCCTGTGCCCCTCAGTGGGGACATTGATGGCCTACATTTATAAGTAATAGATACCAAATTAAGAGAAAACCTCAAGATGAAATAACTCTTAACTCAAAAGAAATTTAAAGAAAACCCATGCCTTTTAGATGGCTAGTATTTAATCGCACATCAAAAATACTGATTTGCACTGCAAAAACACTTTTTATGTTTTAAATATTTTATGTGTACTCAAGTTAATGTTTTAAGTATTTTTTGTGTTCTTGCATGTTCAACCTAACACGAAGGATAAAGGAGGCTTCGGTTCGCTCGCCCCCTTTAACCATCACCTAAGCTACCGCAGCATTTTGCCCTGATATTTGCTGTGCAAATGAGTATTTTTGATGTGTAGTTTAATATTTCCCCTAATATATTAACAACGTCGTCTGCAACTTATAAAACATAATACATAGATAGGTTACGCCATGCCCTAGACTGCAAGATCTTACTCCGAAATTAAATATGATAGCCCTGAGGTAGGATTCGATTCCTGATGTTGATTTGACTGAGGTCTCTGATATGGCTGAAGTATTTATATGGATCAGTCGTTCTTAGTGTTCGTATTACATTATTTTGACGATGGTTTGGTTAAAACTAAGGATATTGATCCATTAAGGTCCAGAGCTGCAAGTTCACAATAATACCCCACACCTGCGGAGCCCAATGAAGAAGGAAGTAGCCGCAGTCCTAAAAGTAAGAAGAAGATAGTGTGTGCTAACAAATTGTTTGGCAGACATTATCTGAAAATTGCATTATTTGACTACAACAATGCCGCCAGAATCATCAAATTGAAAAATCTGCTTGTCATTCACATTTCCGCGAACCGAGCTAAAATTAAATAAACATTATAAGCCGTCCAGCACCAGCTTTGTCATAATTGGATAATGCTGCAATTTCCGATACAGCAGTGAAATAACGTAAATATACATATGGGATGTATTTACATCCACCCCCACAGACTCCTTTTATGGACAGTTACAAAAACGTAACACTGTAGGTATATAGACTAAATATCTTTACCATTATGTTTGCGATCTCAATTAAACAAAATAACAATACAATACTAACCAAGGAACTAATATCTTGTTAAATGTAACACAGCCACTTGATAACCCGACAGTTCCGTTCAAAATGATAAAAGAACATTATAATAATAATAATAACCCTCCTTGTGTTTCGCAAAAGAGGGTGGGCGATATGGCCCCCGAGACCAATAACCTTCAGTTAGAAATATATTTTCAATTTAAGTCGTCGCAAGTCGCAAAAAATGTGTGAAAAAGGTTAGAGCTAAAGATAATTTAAAGATTAATTAGTTTATTAAATTATATTTATATGTCACCGTAAGATAGTCAAAACCGTTTAGTTGATAAACTAACGCGTTAGTTGTTTATCAACTAACACGTCATATAGTAAACAGTACGCTACAGTTTACTGTCAGTATCAGTAATGAGAAAAAAAACGTTAGTTTATCAACTAACGGTTTTGACAATTTTACGGTGACATAACACAGTTTTTGTCTATGATGATGATATAGCAAAATATTTCCAATTAACAGTCAGTTAATGTGTAGTACGTATCTCTCTGTTAACGCAAACGCAGCCCAACGCGCACGCGCTCAGTCTATTCAATACACTGAGTGCGCGCGCTTTCTGCTGAGACGCTCAGTCGTTAGCTTGCGGTCGTATATAGTTTCTCCCACGAGACCGGATCGGACCGGAGGAGGCCGGTTCGGACCGGACCGGAAGAGTCAGTGCCTTTTTGGAAACGGACCGGAGGAGGCCGGTGCGTTTCTCCCACGGGACCGGACCAGTAGGCCGTACACGTAGGTTTATATATGTACCTATATATAAGAGTACCATAGAATCAAAGGCCGAAAATCGCCCTTAAAATTTTCCTTGGTTTTGGACTTTGTTAGAAACCAATGAAAATTTTATTGGGTGATTTTCTGCATTAAGGTAGTACTTATATTATGTGTATATTCTAACACTAACACCAAATTGAATTTTTATGTTACTCAAACAACATTTTTTTATGTAAAAATTACTGAATAATTATTACAAAATAAAAAAAAATTGTATGAAGAAACGGTTTTTATTACGGCTGTTTTTTCCACGTAGTGTTTCGGACTATTTGACTATAATAACCCAAAAAATATCCAGTATAATAATAACTCTTAGACCTTCCTAACCAAGAATGCCATGCATGTTGTTATTTTCAACAGGAATATCCTGTATACCTGTTAGAAGATCGCCGGATAACAATTATTATTTATGGTCAGAAACAGCGCGAGGAAATCAATCTAGCTAACCAAACTACGAGTATTCGTCTCCATCAAATTACTTGCTGGTCCAATGGAATTCATATTTACTGACGAGCGGAATAAATTGGCTTACTTCACTGTAAATACTATCTGTGGTATAAAAGCAAATTTCAATTTCGATTGCCAATTTATTCATTACAAAAACGCATGATGCAAATAAAATAGTTTGATTGTAAAATGTACATGACCTGGAAATGGGGAAGAATAAAAAAGTCAACCCGACTCTGGGAACAAACGCCCCAGTACACATCGAAACAAAAACTTATCTATCTAAAACCTGAAGAGATAGCAGAAGCTAATTCTACCAAGTGTATGTGGCCAATAATTAGCCGCTCAATTAGAATCACATTACTTGGAACGCGCAGCAATTTACCGCTAACTGGTTAACTTTGGCAAACTTTTCTCTGCCTGTGCACAGGCTAATCCAGCCCGTATTGTCTAGAACTTAAAAGTTGGACCTTGGGCCAGTCGAATGTTCTACAGGAGAGCGCCCGATGCGATCAAACGTGATGCCAATAACAAAATGACTGGTCGAACGAAGCCAAACTGTACGATAAAGATGGTATTAAAACGGTATAGACACGACAAATTGTTGAAGCCTTGTAGGGAAATAATGTAGGTTGGCTGGCACTTGGACGGAAATCTTTGATAGTCAGAATCAACCAACTAGCCAGGTCAAGTGTAGGTTAAACCATTTACCCCATGGCGCTGAACACACGGGGCCGTGGTTTGCCCCTGTGCGATGTTATGATGTCTTAGTTCCTAGAATAAAACCCACATGAGAGCTTGGTTGAATGGGTTAATAACTCGTTCGCAGCAAACTGTTTTCATGCATATAATAAGACATCGCTGAACACATTCTTTATTAGACACAAGAAACACAAAATTGCGGTCAATTGCCTGTTACAAGGTTGATGATACCAAATAAAGCCATGGATAAATAACTTCTTTGAAATCGTTTGAAGTTGATGTCTAGAGCTGGAGATAATTGAAAGTTATCGAAAATTAAGTCAGATCATAGATTCAACACTCTTCCAATAAGTCACAAGGAATAGATTTGAGGACTGTACTTATTCCCGATAATAGCCTCCAGGGACACCCTTTAATTTATGAAAAAACACATACTCATTTCCTCCGCCTTTCGAGCTCTGTAGCGCGGTAAGTCGAACTTATTGTTAAGGAGCATCGCTCCCCGAAAATCGTGATTGGACCACCCACCGCCGCCGCTGTGAGAAAGTAAATAAATTAAAATAACGATAAATAACCGGCCTCGCGCATAATTGGTCACAAATTAAAACCCACGGCGGCTCAGCAGACAAGCCCCGATGGACAACACTCGCTGAAACCTAAATTGGTACCCACTGATGACAGAACACATGTCATGCGAATATCCAAAGCTGCCATTGATGATTTCCTTTTATTTTTAATCCCCGAGGACGAAAAAGAGAGGTAAGTTTGAAGCATCTGTCTGTATGTGTGTGTGTGTGTGTGTGTGTGTGAGAGAGAGAGAGAGTGCCTGTCTTTGGCATTCTAGCGCTCAAACGGGTGGACCTATTCTAATGCGGTTTTTTGTTGTTTTTAGATTATTATTTAAATTGGTTAAGCAAAATTTATGAGCCCCAATATAAAACAAGGGAACCAAAGTTTAGCCGTAACGTGACCTTGTGTCGGGGTGTTTTAAATGTATTATTTATGGTTTTTTGTTCTTTTTGGCTTGCCAATACATTGAACCAGATTGGTGGAGTTGGAAGGTGATCGGGTTTTCAAATAAAAGCCCACAGCTTAGCTTTTGGGTACCGTGTCAATAGTGAGTAAAATGGGAGCCAAAAAAAATATATTTTCAAGAATTTTTAGTTTCACAGAGCACAAAAAGTGGAAATGAACACACTTGTAAGGAACTATAAGTGGGTCTAAATTCACTCAGCAAAAGGTAGTATTTAGGAACGAAATGTCAGATGACCCGAATGGCCCAGTCAGAAGTGACCCTGCCTACGAAGCCAAGGTTCCCGGGTTCGAATCCCGGTGGGGGCAAATATTTTTTTGATGAGAACGGATGTTTGTACCCTAGTCATGGTTGTGTATCGATCTAAGCATAACATTTATCTATATAAGTATGTGTGCCGTTGTCCAGTACCCAAGATACAGGGAATCCTATTGGGGCTAGATTAATGTGTGTAAATAGTGTCCAAGGTATTATAATTATTATTATTAGTTAAATCCATGGGATCGCTGTAACATTATCTTCATTTTAATTTTATGGCTTAAATCTAGTCCTTTCTCGGGTCTCTTGGACCTGTTGTTTACAAGAGCAGTTATCAACATGTTTGTTCTTAAGTAACGTAGAATCACAAAGAGCTTTGGGAACAAAAGCTCAATTTGAAGTGACAGTCACGTTCCTTTAAGCTTCTAAAAATTAACTTGTGGCTTGTCTCAGTTTCAATGTTTCCTTTCAAATTTTTTAGAATAAGATGGGATCTCCGACACAGATTGTATGAATTTCGACCGCAAATTTGTGTCGGTATTTATTGGTTTTGTCTTTACATTAGAACACACGATCGATGCACAAAAGCATTTTTTGTATGTACAGTATTTATCGACAACCGAACGACCATTCTTGCTTGATATTGAATTTTAAGTCAGTACCAATCTAAAGCTAAAGTATTATAAAATAAAAAATAAATTGTGCTACCCAAAACCAAATGTAATGGGCACTCCTTTAAGTTAGTCCTCCTACCACGAAACTCTAAACCCACATCTAATCCGTGTTAGCGATCGGAGTTGTTCGAAGTTTCTATTTGCCTAACTCTCTTGGAAGATAGATTAACGTCGTCGTTATGGTACGGAGGACACCACTACCTGGAGCTGAAGAGTTCGATCGATCACTGCGGAGAGCATACATTCGCTTATGTCGAGTCTCTGATGAGACGTCAAACGATGCACAGCGCATTAAAATTCATTGAAAACTTGTCTAATATGCCAGCCAGCCCGTGACGTGATTCCTGTTGGGTGGTTCCTTTCACATCAACAGGCGATGTTCAGTGCAACAGATTCAGTGACGAATTGTGACTTGAACACGCGTTCGTGGCGAAAAGTAAACGACCGAGCCAGACATTTTAGGGTCAGAGTACCTAGTAGGTGTGTTTTTGAATTTAAATGAAAAAAGCAATTTCTTCATCAAATAATAATAATAAAAAAGATATTTATTCATAGAAAAAATGGTAACAGCAAGGTTAAAAGTGGTGGTATCTGTTGCCATAGCTAGGCTACTAAATAACCTGTATTTATGGCTCGCAGGCTCCCATCACGTCCGAGGTGAGTTTTTATGTTATAAGAGAGGCTTTCAAAGATAATAATGCAAGTACTTAAGGCGATGATGGAATAAAAATGCGCTGTCGAGTGGAAGTGAGATGCAATAATTACTCGCGAATAAGAAAAAGCGGGATGCCAATAATGCACTCGCGACTAATCTGAAACAACGTAAGCGCCAAAACGTAAAAAAAAACATAAAAAATAAACTATTTCAGGGAATTAACTTTCAAATTGAAAATCGTTAGAAATAACAATTGTTCATATATTGCAATTATCACACAGTCATATTCACTTACTACTGCGGTATAATAGGATAAAACCATAAAAAAAGGGTTGACTTTGTATTTATTTTCTATCGAGAAAATTTTATCCAAACATGTTTTCCAATTAAGAATCTCTAGATTATATATTCAAATTACATATACCAGAAATTAATTACGATTTGCCCAGTATTTCCTGAAAAACACATGAAAACAGCACCCCATATTTATTTAATCAGCGTCTTAAGAAATATTTATTGATCAAACAACTAATTCACTTCTGTTTAAACTTCTCCACTACTTAACCTTTTGGTCTAAGTTGATCATTATCATTACAGTGCACCAGAGAAGATAGCAACCAAATCGCCGGCGGCCTCGGCTCAGCAGAATACGAATGTAAGATATTTAACTCCATAAAAGAACTTATACATAAGCAATGATGTTGATGCTTCCCTTCTCGTCGAGAACTTGTCGCGAGCAGTCCATGGTGTGACATGATGGTGCTTGATATGTTTATTTAATGTGCCTCGGACTTTAGCTTTTTCGAGAATATATTAACTGTACACTGAACTGAGACTCTCCATGGATGACAATATTAGTCGAGTGGTTTCCCTTTATGTCAGCAGCACTTTTAAGTAGCTGAATAAAATCTTGACATGCCATTTGTCCTGATAGCTTTCTTAATAGCTACGATTCAACTATATGTAGTGGCACATTTATAGTCACTGTCAAGGTTGCTACACCTGAAACTGTAGTTGCACAGAGGAAAAAAGGACTATTATTCCTATTTATTCCTCTATGGTAGTTGTAGCGAGATATAGGTACAAAATAATATAAATCTGACCATTTTTCGGAACTGAACTAGAAGCAATAAACCGCAGAGGCTTCTATTTACAATGAAACTAGTTTTATTTTATAGAAGTGTCCTTGCGCCCTATACACTCGATCAAGCATCTTAATGCGCTCACAAATCAAAATTTATGGAAGTCTGTATAGGATGTTAAGACAGCTAAGTGGAAATGACTAAAACAAATCCTATTAAAGGGTATCCATATGATTGCATTTCAAGTGACTATAAACTATGAAACTGGTGTTTAAATGAAAATATTTAAATAAGACCATTTTTCAGAATCAAACTAGAAGCAATACCCGTAGAGGCTTTTATTTCCAATGAAACTATTTTTATTTTATCAAAGTGTCCTTCCCTCGAACATATCGCGCTCACAAATCAAGACTTGTGGTGGTCTGTACAGGATTTCAAGACTGCCAATAAGTGGAAACGACGAAAACAAATCCTATTGTAAGGGGATATGATTGCATTTCCTTAAACGAAGCGGATAACAAAGGCAGTGGCCACCTAAAGTACCTCATTCTATGCAGTACGTTAAGGCTTATCGAGCCTCGGCAATCTCATGCGAATACTATTTTGATATTTTTGCAGAAGTAATGTAGATGGTGGAAGAAATATTACCAGCTTTGCCATTAAGCGTTTATTTATGGCGCGAACACTGTTTTTCTTAGCCATGTTGAAATTATTAATGCTACATTTCACTATGAAATTTTGCACAGTGTAACTAATGAAATTGTTGTAGAGCGCTATAGCGTCTAGTGAGCGAATGTAACAAACTACGAAACCTATCTATTAAAAAACTAGGTACTCAGTTTTTGAAACATTGTAGTTCAGGAATTGTAGAGATATTCTCGGGGTAGCCCATTCCCTATGGAATGCGTCCCCACCCCAGGTAGCGGATAGGGGGTGTAGGTTATCCCTAGGACATCTGTAGGGCTGGAGGGTAATAAAATACCTCCCGCGGACCAACAGGCCCCTTGCCAAGGGTTACAGATGAAGACCTCAACGGCAGCTCTTTCACGGGAGCTCCATAGTCTGGTATTATGCAGCAGTAATATCAGTAATTATGCAGCAGAAGTAAGTGTTGAGGCCGAAGACAGTATATGTTGGCTGGGCTTGGCATCATCACTTGCGCAGGCGGCGGCATGGAAGGCAACGGGATACCACCGTCATAAATATTCCCTAGCTAGTCTGCTCTGACCGTCAACCATGAGAAGTACAACAATAAACAACAACAAACCACGGAAGACAAGATACTGTACCGATCCGGGAACGAAGAAGGCGCAACAGAACCATATGGCGTCGCAGTACTGCTCAACAGAGAAACAGCTATGGCAGTACGAAATTTCATACCACACTCTAATCGGATAATGCTTCTATGTCTCGAAGCAAAACCATGCAAAAAAATGTGCTTCAAGTAAGTATACTTGAAGCACATTTTTATGTTATATGCAGAAGTAGAATACCTTTAGTAGTACACGAAGAAGCACGATATAAATGTCATTTTTGGCGACTTCAATGCCAAAGTGGGTCCAGGAGAAGTACCACGCGTCGCTGGAGCTTATTTACTAGGTGTCAGAAACGAACGTGCATACAGGTTCGTCCAATTATGTCAAGATACAGAATTCGTTATCACAAACACCTTGTTCAAGCTTCCACCCCGACGACTCTACACCTGGACGTCACCACAACATACCGCAGAACACATAGTAAGGAACCAAATTGATTTTATAACGGTTAACAAGCGTTTTCAAAATTGTGTGAAAATTGCCCTTACCTAGCCTGGGGCAGATTTAATATCTGATCACAATAACGTAGGTATAAAAATGGCTTTCCCGTCTTGATCACAATAAACGTGAAGACCGTTAGCAAAAAACATATAGAAATATGGATCAAGGGTCTAATGAATATGCCACGTTAAGTCTGAAAGAAACTGTAGGTGTCATAAACCACACGATTATCTGCGCAAAACTGGGAGAGAAAAAACGACAGTGGATAAATTAAAACCTATTAAAACTAATGGGAAAAAGCAGACTTCACAAGCTAGATACAGAGGAGTCTATGAACATAGACAGAGTGATATCAAGGGAAGTTCGTGTAGCTCGTTCCAAATTGCAGCTGACCCAAACCCTTGATGCAGTCCTTATCATCAAGCTAAAACTGAAGTTTCCAGAATCAGAAATTATATGGGGTTGCATGTCAGCACAGGGTTTGGATCAGCTGCGATTTGTCAAGGAAAATGTAAATGCTACAAAGTACCAGCAACTTTTGGAAACGAGGCTATTACCGGCCATTCAGACCTTGCAACATTAAGATACCTTCATTTTTGAAGGGTCTTCATGTCACACTTCAAGGACAACAAAGGCATGGCTTAATTCTAAGCAAGTTCCTACGATGATTTGGCCGCCAAGCAGACTTTTCCCCGATCGAAGCATTGTGGTGGAAAATAAAGAAAAGATTGAGGAAATATCCATCAAGATCAAAAAATAATAAAAAAGAAGATTCAGGCAGTTTGTGATTCAATCACCCCCACGAATAAAGTATATTTTAGACTGGAATATATGTTTAATTCAGATTCTTGTTATTTAAATGGGTTATCTTAATTTCAGACTCCGTTAACCAAATTTTATCCTTATAGACGAAGTATTCTGTATCTGGGATCGTATCAAGCAACACAGCGAAGCCCGTTTAGCTTGTGCATTTAGTAACAATGTCGACTGGAGCGTTCTTCAATGAAAAAAATACTGTTTTCTGGCGAGAATACGGTAAATTCCTATGGCAATGGTAATGTTCATTGCCCTGTCAACGAGTTATTAAATGCACACACATAAACAAATTCAATTCCTCTAAAACACTCATAATATGGAGTTAAAACAGTCTTACAACCCGTTCTCACAAAATTGTGATTTATAAAATAAAATCTGTATTTTAGTTTCTATAACTTAAAGTAGCTCAGACCCTTAATGTCCGATTAGCCCATTTTAGCAATTATCACACATTGTATTCTCTTTGGTGTACACCAAATGCCAAAAGCAAACGTCGGTCAGTTGTCAATGCATGAATTGTGTGTGTCGTTTATCTGAGAATTTATGCTGGTTGTTTTTTGTTTGTTTGTTGGAACCAATAAGGAGTGGTTGGAAAACAGAGTAAATGTTGACACATAAACAGACCTTTTAAAAAAAATATAAGTTTACGCCTTTGGATTGTCATCCTTCAGCCGACATCAATAAATCCTAAAAGAATATATAATAATAACTTACAACCACAGACTTGAATAGTAGGGACAGGGCACGGAGCGCTTGAAAGTGTCGCTACAAAAACAGTACAAAATCGGGAAAATTGGACTGTTTGCAATCAGTTGCCATGGCTCACAGTTAATTCTTAATAAGACAACTGTAAACACAAAGGGGTTGTTTTTAGTCCGTATACCACACGAGCTGATGCCCGCTCAATATGTGGGGACCCGGACATAGCAGGGAGGTCTGACTCCTGGGCATGGGTAATTCCATTTTTTTCCCCTCCAACAAAAAAAAAAAAAAAAAAAGTTTGCAATCAGTCGCGCTTGGACGGTGACACCCGATTGACATATCGGCAGCAAAAACAAAAATGGTGACCTGCGACGTAAAAAGGTGTAAATCATACCCTAATCGCAAAACACAAAAACAGGGAGTGTCGTATCACAAGTAAATATTATATTTTCAATTACTATTGGCTTTAAATTGATTATCTATAAAATATTGTTCTCGAAAAAATCCTCAAACGAAAATCAACCATTCGACTGACGTAACTTTGTAGCGACGCGCGACGCACAGTGAAACTGCCCGCTTCCTATATTTGAAAAACGATCCGATTTGGTTATTTTTCTATTCGTAATGTCAAGATTACTATTCGTAATGTCATTAGATTACTATTCGTAATGTCATTTGGTTACCCCCCCCCCCCCCCCCTAACTAATTCATAACTTTTTCTACGATTAGGTAGTTTATTACTTATAAATTAAAATCAAGATCTTAAATTCCAAGTCACGCTACTAATGTGTATCTGTGAGCTTACATCCTCTTTCATAATTTAACGGCAAAGACAAAAATTTATATGCCTATTTAATTATGTTTCAACTTTTTATTAATTAAACATGAGCTAATTGCGTGAGACCTCGCCGCTTAAGTAAAATTTTAGCTAGATATATTTTATTTCTACTCCTTATCACCGATTAAAAGTCACCGGGTATTTGAGAGTTATCCGTAGATCAACTTTCCTAATATTGTGTCTATACACAACAAATCGGAACGTGACCGACCGTGACGCCGTTAAAATTTTTCGTACTGTCTTGGTTCCGACGAATTCCGACAGGGGCGCTATTTTTCTTAGCCTCAAAATGATAAGAAATTTAGTACGGGAAGGCCTATCCTTAGTATTTATATCGATGCTTACAACACAGTGTTTTAGTTAAAACTGACCTGCTGTACTTTTATAAATCACAAAAACTTAAAACGCTCATTAAGGTTTAAAGAGCATCTTGCTTAAACAGGTCTACAAACATAAATTAATTATTTTTTATAGGTAAGACTGAAGTATCCAAATGAAATAGTAAAACATGATGAGGGAAATATTAAAGAATGGGGGCGCCTTTCTTGTTACTGAATTGTACCCGTGAGAAAGGTTTGTCAATCTGTTAGTAATCTGACTGCAATTATATATCTAGAGAACGTATATTGCAAAATTGAAAAAATGTCGTGTATTTTTAGATCTGCGAAAAATGATTAACCACTAAGTACTTATTTGTATCGGAATATAATAATGATTAATATATCTTCTTATTACTTTGTGTTTTTACAAAAATTGCTACGAAATCTAGCTATCTGGCAATCCACACATTTTACACGACATAAACGAATATACGGTACTTATAGACAGAATTCATCTTATGAGAATGAGCTGAAACACCACTGATAAGTTACAGTTATTTTATTGCTTTAGCAATAATACGCAATTTCTTTTACCTGATGATGATATCGTAATTCCAGTATTTTTGCCTTAGAAACCAAACTACTATTTCTAATTTTTTAAAATGGGACCAAACTGGAAGGTCACCCTTTCAAATAAAAAGGTTTTTTGAAACCGTTTCATAAATAGTACCAGTTTTGAGGTAATAAACATAAAAAAATAAAAAATACAACTGAATTGAGAATCTAAGCCGAACGAATCAATTTTGGGCCTCACTCACGAAATGTTGTCTTCTATGGACATTTTTATTCAGGAATTCGTTCTTTGGAGAACACTCCAAAATATCAGCAACCTGCTTGTATTTAAATGTAAAAAGGAAATATTAAAACAACCGAAAAAAATACTAATTTAACGTATGACAATGAACAGCGGCATAAACTGAATTGCGCGACAAAATTACCGAATGGTTTAGCCATCGCTTATTGCCTAAATTAAGACTGTAGGGGCGAAGTGTTGGATGAAGAATAAAAGGGGTGAGCGAAGCGAAGAAACGGGGCTTCGTCCCCGTTATCCTTCACATACCTTGACCCTTCGCATTTGGTCCAACATGTAAGAACAACAAAATCCAACGTTCGCATGCATTTTATGTTACTCGGATTAAAATTTTCAAGTTGCTCATTTTCAGATTTCTAGTCGCCTAATTCAGTAATTTTGCCTGACAAAACCAGTGTTTCTAGTTGCGCTCAGTTTGTCAGTCAAAAACTGGATTAAAGGTCATAAATCCAGTTTTTGACTGACGAACTGAGCTGACTTAAAAACTACCCAATGAAAAATTTCTAATCTCTCCCATGTAGAGGCGTTGCAAGTTTTAACTAGGTTCGTAATAATATCTATTAATGAACAAAACTACACAAGGGCCAAAAACCATACGCATACATGCAGACTTGCAAATCAGACACCACCGCCTGCAATTTTAAATGTATACCTCGGATCATGTAATTTTCTAATAACTTGTCCAGACTCAAGTAGGGTAAAATGCAGAGTGATTTTAGTAAGTAATTAAAAATCTAAGATGAAACGCAAATTACATTACAAATCAATTAATTTAAAATTAACATTGCGTCTATTTCATACTTACATTAATAGTGTGACTGTAGGTATTTTAAAGTACCACCATCATTCCTTTTATGTCATTAAAAAGACATAAAGCAGTATGTACTAAACATTATGGGTAAAAATAGTACTAGGTGTTTCTAATTGACTGTCCACCATTTTGTTTGGAACTAAACAGCATTTTCAGTAGAGGAGAGGCGCTCTATATGGTTTTTTATAGATATATGTTACGACTTGAATTTAATAATATATACCTATCATACTGGACAATTGTCTACCACAGTGTAAAATAAACACATCTGTAACCTAATTTATGTTAAGATTTATACCTACTTCTCTAATTCTTTTCTTAATTTACTTTCCTTTATGCAAGACACTTGTGTGATATTATTTTAGGCTGAGCCTAATACCCAGCCCGACGCACAGGGAAACCTAGTGTGGGACTAGTGCAGCATGTGGGTAGGATATTTGTTGTGTAAACTAAAGATTATTGTTTACATTGTAGACTACTTTATGGTTATTGAACTGAGATAAAATATTGCTTTTTCGCGCGGTTTGCCATCTTTGGCGACATGATAATAGTTTTGGATTAAACTCTAAGACTACAATAAGTAGAATCACATTTGTTCGATTCCAAATCGATATTCGATCGATGGTTTCTGAACGGCCATTTTGAATTTGACGTTGCTGCCAACCTAGCAGTTTTTTGACAACTGAGAGACGAAAGCCCTCGCAATGTAAACGCGTTTTGGTTAGGGTATTGAAATTAAATTGCAGGCCATCTGGAATGTATTCGGGTTTCCCTCAGGATTGTCTATATAGCTGAGTGTGTTGTGGTTCCCCGAACCAGATAAAGTTCGCATTTACGTGGCCGATTGGTTTTTTACCACGTAACATAACCTGTGTTGGAACACTGTGCTCATCGAAGCTGGCCCGCCAGTCGTACCTGGTTGGCTGAAGAACCTGTCTACCAAGAAGAGCCTAGGGTGCACCCGGGCCTTGCAGAGAGACAGGAGGTTGACGGGACCGAAGCACAGACCAGGTTAGATCGACCCCAATTACTTCAGCTCGGTGAATCGCCGTGGTTCACACTTATTGGCAACTGATCGTTACGCTACCTCGTAGCTGATGGGCCCCTACGAGGTCATTAGGTGCTGAGAAGCCTGAACATTTTGGTAGCTAGAGCGTGGCTTCCTGAGATTTGCAGCCGTCAAGGGCTCCAGGAAGGCACGATTTGGGACTATCAATCTGTAGGTATAGGCGGTTAGGTACTTGGTTGTTCCTATATCCACATAGATTGGTAGTATTGTAAGCTATAAGTCTATTGCTGGTAGTAGACAGACAGATATTGAATTGAAATTTGCATTGAATTACCAGTTAGTCAACCAGTTAGTTAACATAGGTAGTTACATCTATTGATAGCAGGCTATTACATTGTTTTCAGTTTATAGCAATTTATAACTTGAACTAATATTGACTATCTGTGTGTGTTATAATGATAAAGGGAAACTAAATTGTATTTACAGAATTTATATAGATATAAAACTCGGTTCCTATTGTTTAAGGAAAACAACATTGTTTAAGTTGTGGTTTAGGGTTCCCTCGTTTGGGTTGTAGACTGGAGGGTCCAATAAAATTGAGTTACTGCAAATTGTGAGTAAGTATCGTTCCGATCATGTCGTTATCTGAAATCCAGAAGGGTGTTTCTAAGGAACTCAGATGGTTTTCCTCCGCACACGGTCTGATAGACCGTTTAGATAGGCATGATGTGGTATTGGAGCGGTCTATGGACATTAAGGAACGTTACAATAGGGTGCTCGAATTGTCCGCGCAGGCGGAATCAGTTGATGGTTGCGCACCTGACAGGCTGTCACGGTTGCTAGGGGATGTCGACCAATGTATGGAGATGGCAGCTGCTATCACGCAGAAGGCTGCGGACATACGTGGACAGCGCGAGTCCAGCCATGGTGGTGACATTGAAGCACCTCTGCCGCTTCAGGGTTCGGGGTCCAGGTTACCTGCCATAACTATGCCTACTTTTGACGGAGTGTCCGGTGAATGGCTGAGCTTCATCAATCTGTTCGACAGTTTGGTGCACATGCGATCGGACATTACCAAGTCTGTCAAGATGGCTCAGCTGGTGGCAGCATTGAGGGGTGAGCCTAGGGAGCTGGTCGCTCATTTGACAGTTACGGAGGGTAACTATGAAACGGCCAGGCAATTGTTGGTCAGACGTTACCATAACAAACGGAGGTTGGCCGATGCCCAACTGAACCGTTTGTTTAGTATCCCGGTTGTGAACAAGGTCGGGGCCATACAGACGGAGGTTTTGAACCCATTGTTGTCCGTCACCAAGGCTCTAGAGAATCTTGGACTTCCGGTTGGTGAATGGTCGTACCTACTGTTGTACATTGTACTTTCCCGCCTACCCGCTGACGTGCAGACTCGTTTCGAACAGTCTCACGGGAGGTCGGCCGAGGACCTGCCCGCCTTCTCCGACTTGGTCGGATTCTTGGAAGAGGAGGCTCGACGGGCAGAGAATTTGGGGTTGACGGTCACCCATCCTTCGGAGCCACAGAGAGCTGCCGGGAGCGCTGTGAGTAGGGGCCCTCCGACGAGGAAGGACCGCACCAACCGGCAGTCATATGGGACTGTGAGTGAATTGACCCCACATGGTGAGACCTGCCCATGTTGTAGGCAGATTGGCCATGCTGTGGCCAATTGCAATAAGTTCTGGGAACTTAGGGTTCAGGGACGGCGCCGGATGGCCAAGCAGCGGAGCTGGTGTTTCCTGTGCCTCGGGCCACACATGGCTAGGGACTGCACGCGCACAAAAATGTGCGGATATTGTGGTGGGGCCCACAACAATCTGTTGTGCATGAACCGGTCCGGCCAACAGCGTCCACAGGGCCGTATCCAGGGTGACACGGCATGGGGCCCTGAGAATTCGTTTGCGACTCGGAGCGCAACTCAGGGGCCAACGTCCCCACGTCCACAGGGCCGTACCCAGGGTGACACGGCATGGGGCCCTGAGAATTCGTTTGCGACTCGGAGCGCAACTCAGGGGCCAACGTCCCCACGTGCACAGGGCAGTACCAGGGTGCAGGGCCGCACTCAGGACCATTACATGGGGGGCCCTGAGTATTCGGTTGCGACTCAGCATCCGACCCAGCGGGACATTGGGTGTATTGAGCAGGCCGTAACGGGCGGGTGGCATGGGACACCTTCGAGCTATGCGGGTGCGGTTCGGACGCCGCCTCAGTTGTCGCCCCACTCGTCGCCTCGTCCTCGTCGGTCACATGTGATGTCCCCCCCGCTCATGGAGCGGCCACGGTTGAATTCACGCCCACCCCCCTTTACGGGGAATCGTAGGTTGGGAATGGAACCGGCGCGTGGGCCATTTGTACAATGGGACCCTCTGGCGTATAGCTGCATACCTGATCGGTTACAGGCACAGTGGGGCCCCGGGGGTCCTCGCTAGGAATTTGCGGCCCAACCGTTGGTTGCCCCCCAACCGGAGACGGTGGTGTTACCGATCGCCTCTGTGCTTGTTTGGGATTTGGCGGGCAACCCAACATACGTTCGCGCCCTATTAGATTCTGGAGCTCAGGGCTGCATTGTATCGAATGATTTAGCAAAATGGTTGGGCCTCAAGGTAAATAGGTATAATAAATCAATACGGGGCGTGGGGAATGTTACGGTTACGAATGTAGTTGGTCAATCGGTGATCACTTTCTCTCCACGTTATGACATTTTGACAAAAACATCCGTGCAAGCTTTAGTAATGACGCATGTCATGGGCAGACACCCCTTGGTGAAGTTGAATCCGGCCGTTCGATTCCTGACATCAGGACTCAAGTTGGCGGATCCCGATTTTGACACTCCAGCCCCGGTCGACCTGCTACTGGGAGCAGACGTTCTGGGTAGGTTTCTGTTGTCGGATCGGCGAGTTCTTCAGCCGGACGGGTTGATTGCTGTGGATACTAAGTTTGGTCACGTGATCATGGGTCCGGCATTGCCAATGGTTAGGCCTGCCGAGTCAGATGGCATACTTATTGGCTCAGCGTTGTCAGACGCTATCCAACGTTTCTGGGAGGTAGAGGAACCTCCCACCGCTCGTCGAGTCGACGCAGACGAAGAAGGGTGCGAGTTGTTTTACCAGAATAGTACTGGTCGCCTTCGTTCTGGTCGTTTTGTAACTCGACTGCCTTTCAGGGCCGATCGACCGCCACTAGGAGAATCTAGGAAGATGGCTGAGACGAGATTGATATCGATGGAGCGTAGGATGACAAGGGACGCCGTATTTAAACAAAAATATGTTGATTTCATGAGGGAGTATGAGTCGTTAGGACACATGTCGGTATCGGGTGTGGACTGGAGATCTGAGGATCAGTGTTTCCTTCCACACCATGCCGTCCTACGAACCCCTACCGGCAAGATTCGAGTTGTTTTTGATGGGTCAGCACCTACCTCGAACGGGATGTCCCTGAATCAGTGTCTACATTCGGGACCCAAGTTGAGTCGTGATATTTCGGATATTCTCACGAGCTTTCGGAGGCACCAGATTGTATTTGTCGCAGACATTCGGATGATGTTTAGGCAAACGGTAATTCATCCGGCTGACAGAAGGTATCAGTTGATACTTTGGCGTGAGTCTACGGCCGAGCCAGTCAAGGTCTATGAGTTAAACACGAACACGTATGGGTTACGGTCTAGCCCGTATTTGGCGATGCGTACCCTGCGGGAGTTGGCGTCGCGTGACCGTGTGAGCTATCCTAGAGCCGCCGCTATCCTGGAGCAAGATTTGTACGTCGATGACGTCTGCACAGGGGCAGCCAGTGTAGAGGAAGCTCTGGACCGACGTGACGAGCTCATTCAATTGCTGGAACGAGGCGGCTATGAACTACGTAAGTG
This sequence comes from Argyresthia goedartella, assembly GCA_949825045.1. NCBI lineage: Eukaryota > Metazoa > Arthropoda > Insecta > Lepidoptera > Argyresthiidae > Argyresthia > Argyresthia goedartella. The sequence goes on along the minus strand of OX463812.1, from coordinate 22,100,239 downwards.
GATGTCCAACTCCCCTGAGTTGATGGCTGGTCTCCCAGATGAGTTTCAACAAGACCCGCACGTTTTTGAGAATCCTGACAACCCTAACATGTTGTCAGTACTTGGAATTCAGTACCGGCCCGTCCATGATGAGTTTACCTATCGAGTGGTTTTAGAAACACCGAAGGCATGGACGAAGCGGTCAGTACTGTCAACGATTGCGAGAACGTTCGACCCGAATGGATGGATTTCTCCAGTCACCTTTGCTCTCAAATTTTTTATACAAAGGCTATGGGCGGCTCAGTTGACCTGGGACACCCACCTCTCAGGTGATTTGTTGACTTATTGGACGCGAATGTTCACCTCGCTATCGGACATAAATAATGTATCGCTGCCGAGGAAATTGGTCCCTGCTGGGGATTACAGGGCAACCCTTCACGGGTTTTGTGATGCCTCTGAACGAGGGTTTGCGGCAGCGGTTTATTTGCAAACCGTCACCTCCACCGGGGAGGTCGACGTGCGTTTGGTTTTGGCAAAAAGCAAGGTAGCGCCTATTCGGACAAGGATGACGATTCCAAAACTGGAACTGTCCGGGGCTGCTCTTTTGACCAAACTTTTGAATCACACTCTAACAGTGTTGCGTGGGTCAGTGGTTTTAGAGGATACGGTGTACGCTTGGACGGACAGCCAGATTGTTTTGTGCTGGCTGAAGGCTTCGGTCCATAACTTAGAGGTTTTTGTTGCGAACCCTGTCTCCCAGATTGTGTCGTCTGAGGTCCCACTGACCTGGAGACATGTACCAGGAGAATTGAACCCGTCTGATTGTGCATCCAGGGGATGTCGGGCTCCTGAACTCGTTAGACACCATTTGTGGTGGGGACCACCCTGGCTTGCCAAGAGAGAATCGGACTGGCCGCACAGCCATGTAGTAGTATCTTCGGATCATGGCCCCAGAGCGGCCGTGCATGTTACCCAGAAGGCTGAGGATCCTGACGCCGGGTTTCTGCTGGACCGGTATAGCTCACTTGACAAGTTGATAAACGTGTCCACTTGGATTAGGAGATTCGCTCGAAATTGTCGTACTCCTCGCGATCAGCGAACGTTGAACCCTATTCTGACTCCGGCAGAGCGAAACGAGTCGCTGTTGAATTTGGTCCGGTTGGTACAGTCCTCGAAGTTTGGGGCAGAATTGGAGATTATACGAAGTGGACGTTCGAAATTGAAGGGAGCCGTCGCGCGTCTCAACCCCTTTGTTGATTCGACCGGGTTACTTCGGGTAGGAGGGAGATTGCGCAATGCGAATCTGTCGTATTCGGCTCGTCACCCACTTCTGCTCCCCAAGGGGGGACAGTTAGTTGAATTGCTGGTGACTGATCGTCATATTAAAAACGCGCATGCCGGCTGTAACGCGTTGTTGGCCACGCTCCAGCGGGAGTTTTGGATCTTATCTGCCCGCCGTGTCATACGGAACATCGTGTTTCGGTGCATGCCTTGTTATCGACTTAAGGCTGCCACGATGCAACCTCTCATGGGGGACTTGCCCCCTGATCGTGTGAATGAGGTCAGACCGTTTTCAGGTGTTGGTACGGATTTTGCAGGACCGTTTATGGTGAAGAGTTCACGATTGCGTACCGCTAGGCAATACAAGGCGTACCTATGTGTGTTTGTTTGTTTATCCACCAAGGCGGTACATCTCGAGCTCGTTGCTGATCTCTCGACAGAGGCTTTCATTGCTTGTTTGGATAGGTTTGTTTCTCGAAGGGGACTTCCAACTTTGATCCGCTCTGATAACGGCACTAACTACATCGGTGCGGAACGATACTTACGAGAGATAGTCAACTTTTTGAATGTAAATAAAGTGGATATTGGAACGGCCCTCTCCCGTCGGGGTATACAGTGGACCTTCAGCCCACCGATTTGCCCCCACTGGGGTGGGATTTTTGAGGCCGTAGTTAAGTCAGCTAAGACGCACTTGGGGCGTATAGTAGGTCAGACCGCGCTGACTTTTGAGGAGCTCGCGACATTGTTTTGTAAGATCGAGGCCGTTCTCAATTCGCGACCGTTGTGTCCGCTCAGCTCGGATCCAAATGACCTGGAGGCTCTGACCCCAGGCCATTTCTTGATAGGACAGCCACTTAACGCGTTGCCCGAGCACCCCTTCGAGGGAGTGAAATTGTATCGGTTGTCAAGGTATCAGATGTTGCAGCAGTTTACTCAGAATTTCCGGAAGCGTTGGTCGCTCGAGTATCTGCATATCTTACAACAGCGCCTTAAGTGGACTGACAAAACCAGCCCCCCTAGTGTTGGTTAAGGATGCTAACCTACCGCCACTACGTTGGCGCAGGGGGCGCATTGTTAACTTGTTCCCTGGCAAGGACGGGACCCCCCGGTCTGCAGAGGTTCTAGTAGGAGGCTCGGTTCTAAAACGAGCGGTAGCAACGTTGTCTCGGCTGCCCGTAGATTAGGGGACAGGTGGGTGCCTGTCCGGGCGGGTGATTGTTCGATTCCAAATCGATATTCGATCGATGGTTTCTGAACGGCCATTTTGAATTTGACGTTGCTGCCAACCTAGCAGTTTTTTGACAACTGAGAGACGAAATCCCTCGCAATGTAAACGCGTTTTGGTTAGGGTATTGAAATTAAATCGCAGGCCATCTGGAATGTATTCGGGTTTCCCTCAGGATTTTCTATATAGCTGAGTGTGTTGTGGTTCCCCGAACCAGATAAAGTTCGCATTTACGGGGCCGATTGGTTTTTTACCACGTAACATAACCTGTGTTGGAACACTGTGCTCATCGAAGCTGGCCCGCCAGTCTTACCTGGTTGGCTGAAGAACCTGTCTACCAAGAAGAGCCTAGGGTGCACCCGGGCCTTGCAGAGAGACAGGAGGTTGACGGGACCGAAGCACAGACCAGGTTAGATCGACCCCAATTACTTCAGCTCGGTGAATCGCCGACGTTCACACCTCTTGGCAACTGATCGTTACGCTACCTCGTAGCTGATGGGCCCCTACGAGGTCATTAGGTGCTGAGAAGCCTGAACAACAATATATTACACACAAACATTTATATCCATTTTAACATTGTTACATTGCTAAAAATGTGTCAAGAATATCGCCACATTCAATATTGTTATGATTACAATCACGCCGAGTCGACGCACCGCATGAAGCTCCCATCTCATCAATCAAACAACACCGAAAACACGGGCATTTTTCGCGAGCAACAATACGATCCAAATCAGTTACTTGTTCGTAACAAAGACTAACTATTCAATTTTTTGCCACAATTTCTTGTAAGCGATCCCCGCTCTTCATTACGGACGCTCTTTGTTCGTTCACCACACTATTAGTTTTTGTCTTCGCCAACGGTATAAAAACTGGTTACCAGTAACCAGCAACAAAGACGCCGCGAACAGTATAACCGACTTATGATGGGCTGTTGATCAACATTAGAACGACTAGCTGTGGGATTACAACACTGTTTATGAGGTCAACTATTTTAATGCGGTAATCTTTGAACAAGTCTTATTCGAACTTCTACTGGAGCCTCACCACTTGGCAGTCAGCTTAATGGTGCTTGTAAGAAATTAGAACTACCTAATTGTATTTCTTCACTGAATGATCATATCTTTTGTTTACCCGAAGAAAAACACCATGGAAACAAAACAAGGAAAACTCTGTGGTGCCAGGTAAAATACTATCTAAATCTCTTCTATCCGACACACGAAGAAGTGATTTTACTTTGACGTCTGGATGTAGAAAACATATAAGATACCGCCAACACCTTATCTTGCTTACTTACTCCTAAATACGACCCGAATGACCGAGTCGGCAGTGACCCTGCCTACGAACGAAGCCAAGGGTCCCGGGTTCGAATCCCGGTGGGGGCACATATTTGTTTGATGAGAACGTATGTTTGTACCCTAGTCATGGTTGTTTATCTATCTAAGTATAAAATTTATCTATATAAGTATGTGTATCGTTGTCTAGCACCCAAGATACAGGGAATCCTAGTTTGGGGCTAGATCAATGTGTGTAAATAGTGTCCAAGAAAGTATGGTATGGTTAGATCAATAGAAGTACTCTCTTTAGCTGGCAATACCTGCACTCTTCCAATAAAGTTTACAAAGTACCAACATAATACATCACTGCATAAACAAATAAGCCATAACTTAACTTCTGACTTCCGACCCTTTCAAATTGTCCGTCAAAAGATAAGCCTGATCGCGTCCTTAAATTACTTTCACCGGTTTTCTCCCATTCCCCTCTGGAAATAAACTGATTTATTTTATTATGTTAATGGAATTAAAATTAAAATTAATGCAGGAGATGGAAAAATTGCTGCTGGGCATACTTATATCTTTTAAATACGGCTTGCTTCCTGCCTCGCTCTATCTCGTTGTTCCCTTTCAGCCGAAAAAAGAGCGGTCCTTACTTTTATTTGGGTTCGAGTAGCGAGTGATTTTAACGAGCCTCTATTTGTGGATTTTTCGCTAGAATATAAAAAGATAATCTTGATAGTAATAAATGACAAAGAGAACGTCTAATTTACTGTTATTGACATCTTACGAACGCTGTACATATTATGAATGATTTGTCTCATAACTCTATCACATTTTATTTTATCTTCGCCACATCCATTTCGACTCCATCAAGTAATTTTGACTATTAAAATTTTTCTTCTGTATTCGGCTCGGAATCGAAATAACGAAGTGTGAATGGAGCGAATGGGCCTTTAAGGGGATTTTGATGAGATTTCGGTTGTAATGTGATTTTTTTTAATTGTTTACGTTTATTCCGAGCACGTCCTAAAGTTTAACTTAAAAAGCGGACTCGTACAGTGTAATCTGAATCATAACATAAGTGAATTATAATCACATTACGCGGGCACTCTAGGAAAACGTGCGTTAAATTTAATTAAAAAGTGGTGCTCCTGAACGTGGCCTCTGGGAGAGTGCGTGCGACCAACGAACTAAAATTATTCAAGACGTTATGGGCTGCGCTGAGCGTAGGCGCATATTTAGTCACGGGGCATTCGAATTTCTGATTAACAGGCGCACAGAAAACTCTTTGAAATTCTCGCTATACCGCTCGTTTTGGTCCCACAAATTTAACTAAATCTTTATGATATTTTGATATATTTTTGTAGACTTTTATGAACCGTTAAAACCATACTTATATGCATTCTAATTACATCTAATTGGATCGGAAGTCAAATTGTAAATTTTATGATGTGATAGAGACCCACAAAGAACTTAATTTGGGTTTTAGGGTCGCATCGAATCAATTTATTTTAGACGATAAAGCCCATATCCGGAAGCCTAAGACATTTAAGGCTATATACAAGTCTTTAGACAAAACTAGTCTATCGATATTTTACATTTTGGATAGCTGATTTGTATGGTCCCATACCCAAAGGGTAAAAATGGGACCCTATTACACTAAGTAAGACTCCGCTGTCTGTCTGTCTGTCGCCAGGCTGTATCTCATGAACAGTGATAGTTAGACAGTTGACATTTTCACAATGATGTATTTCTGTTGCCGCTAGAATAACCAATACTAAAAAACAGAATAAAATCAATATTTAATGGGGCTCCCATACAATGATTCTTTCAATACCACATACAAACTTATGAATGCACCCAGTTACGGACATGCATTGTGAAAGTAGGCGCACCAATAACTTTGTAAACAACATTTTGCTATGTAAAATCCAAACTATTCACTCCACCCATCCCTACCATTGAACGGTGGTACGGAACCCCTGCGCGAGTCCGACTCGCACTTGGATGGTTTCTTAAATCGCTAGACCATTAAAAGCTATGTGCCCATAGATAAAATTTGATTTCAACGATTGGTAGGTCCGTGGAGTCAAACAACGTATTGGTAGTTATACATATATGAAATATATTTAATAATATAATATAATATATTTTGTTTTGATCGATTTGCCAGAGAAGCTCTCTATGACATAAACATAACATACACCTGTATACCGGGTGTCCCGTAGCGTATGTCCCGGGTGTCCATAACCCGGTGCTATTGATATGCCTCATCCATCATTCTGAACAACTTTTACTATGGAACTGATTTGATCAGACCAACTTTATTTTTCACTCCTCCGTACACATCAGCTGACCGCACGGCCCAAATTGTATGGAGATCTCAAGTTGCTCTGATCAAATCATTTTCATAGTGTAAATCATCATTTTCATTTTCAAAGGTATTCAGAAAGATGAGGCTTATCAATAGTTCCAGGGTTATCCGTTGTTTACGGCACATACTGTATATGTACAGTGACATACATTGCTTCTTGCCCCACACTAGGATACCCTATGCCGTGGGAACCAGAAACAGCGTCGCCACACACATTTAAACATGCATGATCTGGATTTTTTTCTTCCTCCCTAGCCGGAATTCGAATCCGGGACATAGGTCCTCTATTTACTATATTCTACTTTGTATGTTACTTTACTGTAAAGCAGGTTTACGGTAAAGGAATTCGGGCGACTATGGTACTTGCCTACCAAACTCATTACTTGTATTTTTATAGGTTTAACTTTGACACCTAGGTTGAGATCCCGTATCAAAGACAAACTACACAACGTAGTGTTTATTGATGTGGCATAATACTCGCTTTTTGTAATAATTAAGAGGAAAGTCTTACGAACTATTCCTCTTGACTTTCTGAACCGGTTTCATCGTGCTCGGCACTATGCACAAACTTCGGCTACGAACTTAGTGTGGACATACCAGCCTATTTTACTAAAATACATATTTCCTGTAGTCTACATTATTTGTTAAACTGTCCAGACGGAATCTCTACAAACGGGGAGCAAACTTGGGCAACTTGGCCCTTAACACATTTTAATGCCTGTGGATGTTAATATTTTTATGGGCACATTAAATTATCTCACGCATGGTATGACTCTCATTAGTAGACCGTTCGCATTAAATCAAACGGTTATATAGAATACATTATCGTACTTACTAGAACGGAGTATCCTCTTTAAATCATTGTGTGAGGATTATAAATGCCGATGTTCAATGTTACCACTTATAGTCGGGGGCAGCCTGTACTTTACTGCGATTAAATTTATTAATTTTAGTCGAGGGCCTTTATTTTTATTGGCCCTATGCTACGCTAATGCGTGGACCGGCCGACCGTAGAGGCGGAGACTTCGTTTTATGATCGGCCAGTGAAATGATTTTATTGTTTTTATTCTCGAGTAAATTGAAGGTGATTGAAAAAGGTTTGTTGTTTTTATTTTCAGCCATTGTATAATGACTACCATGTTACCCGGTCACGACACGAACTCGATGTCAACGAGATAGATCGATCGAGTGGCACACGCACGCCACAACATTAGTATTAGCGTGTTATACTGCTAATGAATCTTATCACGAGACGAGATGACGGTTCACCGAGTCATTATTATCAGGCCTGAAACGCTAATGGCTTCTCTGAGCAAACACAAACATGGGATATAGTAGAGCGGAGTAGGTAGATACAGATTAAATAAGTTAGCCAAGTAAATAAAATCCAACAAAGGTCCCGCTAATTGCTAAGCGTTTTACTTAATATCTCTCTTTGTCAAATTAACCGCTGTGTTTACTTATACGTATATTTAACTAAACGTCGACGTATTATTCTGGGAAATTTTTGGGCTTTTCAATTTACTAGCGAAATGGACGTCAAAGATCTTAAATGTAATGAAAACCGATAGCAGCTTTTGTCTAAAATATAACACAGCAACAATAGTTGTAATCTTCGAAGCAATTTACAGAGTCTGCTAAAATAGCTTTTTGAAAAAAATAATGTTGTGGACAGGACATGCATGACAGCTCGGCTCAAAATAGCCGCTCATACTCACACGCTCGGCAACAAGGCAAGGACGCTCGTTTTTTCTCAATATTTTTTCGAGCGCAGGTGAAGCGCCGAACCCACACTTAGTCGGCGTTAACCTGTAATCTAAATTCATTTCTCGATCCAACCCGCCCCGCCCGTATCTCTGTTTTTATTACAGCGTTAGGATCCATTTGCGGGTTTTTTGTTCACTCAAACAAATTACCCATTATTCCCATTATTCCGTCGCCGGAGCGCGATCTTATTATCCAGCGACAAACAAGTTCGTTATAAGACTTTTTAGGAACCAACCGCTCATAGTTCTATACAAATTCTATACAGGCACTTGACGAAATTGCCATTTTGCGATATCAACACGATCGTAAAGCATCTGAATCGATTTGCGCTCATCGGTTCGAGTAATTGCTACAATTCCCGAAGACCCGCGTTGCCCGCTCCTGTCCGATGATGGCTGTTCATTGTCTTTATTCGTCGGTAAAGTTATATCAAATATGTATTGCTCGCCATGCCATGCCAGTCTCGGGCGGTTGAATAAATATAAGCGACATATGAATTATTGAGCGAGGAATCTGATCAAATACTATCACGGAATTGTGTTTGAGACACCATGGGTTGGGATGGGAAATGTTGTCGTTAATAAATATGTAATGGTAAATTTTGACCATTTGTTTCGTTTCGTCTCAATGGGAGTAAAAACGGAGCGTGACAACACGGCAGTCCCATTATGGTCCATTACCATAGCAGTATTGCTAGCAATATGAAACCGTGAACCTGCCAGAAAAAAGACAGTAAAAGCGGGCAAGCTCACAATTACGAAACTAAATTGAAAATAATAAGCGGATGCGTCAACGAATTCCCTGATGCACCAAACCTAAGAGCTGTACTTAAATGATAGGTTATCTTGATGAAATTAAATAGATAAACATTGGACGTAACAATATCCCACCGAAAAGTGAACACTACGCTGAAATCTAGGCAGCTAAGCCATTGCAGTTTTAACCATCGGACTGATTACCTATAACTTCCTCTAGCGGGTCAAATGCATGGGGACTTCGAAAGTCATTTGATCGAACGCCAATTTTCAACGAACGCCATTGATCGATTGCTCTGTTGGACGATTTATACAAAGCCGTATCATCGATAAACGCCTTGCCGATGTCTCGTTTCACCGAAACGTTGAGTTTTTGAGCATCATCATCAGCCACTCTGCGTCCTACTGAAGGGCATTGAAGCTATATACTCTGAAGTGCGGCTTACCGCTGAGGTACCAGAGCTTAAATGAGCATGGGCAAGTGGTTTTTCGATAGAACATTACATCGATTAATTAATACTTCGTAGAAATAAGGCATCCTCGAACTCAGCAATCGATCAATGGGGTTCAATGAAATGACTTTATAAGTCACATAGGGATACTGCCTCTGGCAACCTTACCTTTGGTTTATTCGGAACAGTTCCATTCGCTAACTACGACTAATAGCATTGCTAAGAAGTCCACTAATAGTCAAAATAGCTCTAACAAACAGTTGCTCTACAAAACGAGTTACAATTACAATTAGTCGAACTATGCGTGCATGTAAAAGCGTGTTACACGCAACTGACAAGGTCACCCATAGCTGCAGAGTGCAGTAATTGAACACTCACATAATGCTTTCTGGGAAAGACTCAGAAAATAACAAGTGCGGTAGAATTATCTTCAAATTATAGATAATCCTCCAGTGGGTAGATATTTCAAGGGAGCACCGTACGCAATTTCATAGGAGATAAGTACGATTGATCTAAAGAAATGAGGTACATACACATACCTAAATCATAAAATGAAATATTTTCAACGTCCAAGTCTTTCATGGGTCAATTCTACATTCCACAGGCTAAGTCTACTTATTCAGCTTTTCTTAGAAATACCCTGTTGCAAACGTGCCGTCTTGGGGTCTAGAGGTCAGGTCTGTCACCTCTACGTCTTTTATAGAATTTATATACGTGCCGGCCAGAATGTGAGGTAGTGATCAGAGTACAGTTCCTAAAGAGCACCGTCTAGAGAGCATGTATTATGGGCTACTTGAATGCTAAACGGGTATACAAGGTAGGGATAGCGATAAAAGATAAGAGATTAACCTTAAAGGTTACATCCAAAGTATCCTAACAGGGACTAAACGCATGCGTAGCGAAATATGAAAGTTACTATTTATGCTAACTCAAGGATCATAAAATGCTGCCTTGGGCAGACCGGACAGCGCGTGCTCAATCAGACCAGCCTATTGGGCACGGTATTTTAGCGAGCAGTTTATAAATTTTCTTCAGTGGTTTGTTAACCTCAAATGATACACGATAATTTCCTATAAATAATAAGAATGGGAATATATTCTTAACCAACCAATTATCATTTTATGCTGCCATACTAATGTTAGAACAACCCCGTTGTGAGCTTCAAATAAAAGAGAATTGTATTATAAGTACGTCCCATCCAGCCCTTTCCCATCTCCATTTTTTAACTCGAAAGTTTATGTCGAGGACATACGCAGGAACAAAAGCATCATTCATGATCTCATTAGTACTCACAATTATGTTGGGGTACTAACTGAACTGAGAAGAACAAAGAGTCTTTGCGACCAATCGGGAGGAAGTTCGTGACATGCAGGGCGTGGCTTCTCGTTGCGAACAAAGCCACGTTTACAGCCTTTAAAGAAACGGAAAAAATTAAGAATTAACCGTTGAGCGTAATTTAGCCTTCCAGCTTTGAGTGAGGTGCAAGGATCGAGTTGCGAAAATTAAGCAGGACCACAAGTAGTTCATAGGGAATTAGGAACGAGTCTTGAACGCGCTGCCAAAATATGTAATAATACCTACTTACTGTAATATTGATATACTTTGGAATCAACAACCATTGTCGTCAGCTGTGAGGTGCTTTGATAAGACGCATGTGAATCTGTTTGTCTGTCTGGATGTACCTGTTAGCTGCTGGTAGCTTCTAATAAAAAAAACGATCACTACATATTTTTACATCGTTGGCATGATCTAAAATATTCGTTGCCTCATTGAGTAACAGCAATTATAATTGTTAAAATCGGCTAATGAAGGGATTTTTTGTTAATGATCTTAAGAAAGAAAAGAAAATTATCAGCTAACTTTTCTTAAGAGGCTTTTGTCATACAACATTATTTTTAGATTATCGATTGATCAAAAAAAAATAACAAAGAGCCTTACAAAGTCCGGCCGCGTAAAACAATAATCTTGTTCAATCAAAAGTCATGTCGAAAATTCTAGTTGGATCAAATACAAATTGTAGTGTGATTCATCGTTTTGATAGTCGCTATTTGCGCAATTACCACTCCCATTCATATCATTAGATACCGTAGACAAACAGACAGACGGACCAAGGTAAAACTTGTTTTTATTATGTGGTTAATTAAAAAAAATAACAAATAGTTTAAAGCACTTAGAGGCGTTAATGCTTACCTTTTAATTTTTAATTACACGTATAATATAAATAATATCCGCTCTATTTCAGAAAATTCATTCAATCAAATTGAAGTTAATATGACGCATTATTTATCCAAAATTAAATCATGGTTATATTTCTGTTTAACAGCTATAAATAGAAGCACAGATCATCGTTCCCGAACATCATGGTTCCGCAATTAAAGTGTTTAACATCAGAAGGAGGGAAGGAACTCGTTTCCTAAGGTTGAGGTGCTCATTGAAATTCAAATAAATACTTAGAGGCTCATTTGATGATAAATTCCAATGATAGAGTACCATTAGAGTCAGGCCTGTAGTAATTGCTGGATGAGTTGTTTCACGGAGCTACAGGTGGTAATATATTTAAATGTGATAGCGGTTGGAGACCGTCCATAAACCAACTTAGCCATACCCTGGGCCCAGTACAGCAACGAAGCGATAATTCTTGAGCAAACAAATCATGATCTGAATGCATATCTTCCAACTTAAGTTTGAGTGACAATGTCGGGTACTTGGATTTTCTTCGGGGAATGAGAGTGATAGCACGACATTTAAATTGCAATTTAATTGAGCAGCTGTTCGTGCATTTGACTATTTAGCGGAAAAATAATATCTGTATCTTATTTCACATGTGAGCTTTGTGAATATGAATAAAACTTCATCAAATGCAACAAATAAAATTTTGCAGAACGAAACGGGTCTTCTCTATTGGAAGGTGGTCCTATAATGTGGCATGCTAGCAGAAAATGGTAACAATCCATTTGATAGGGATGTATCTACTTTAATCAAAAGAAAATATAGGTATTATGGCTACTGCCAGATAAACGTGCAATAAAGTAAGTACATTGACCCGCTAAAAAAATTATGTGATTTACGTTTGCCTTCGTGACTTTGCGCAATAGCCCTTCTGCCGTCTAAGTAACCGAAGGTTCGTAACCAGTTACGGAAGAAGAAAAAAATCTTTATACGGTACTAGTAACCAAATAATAGGTTTTTTTCCTCAGGCGATACCGAGTTTCGGCGTAATATTGTAACTAATTAGATTTGATGCCTCCTTAAAAAAATTGCATCTCGTTAATTGCACAGTGCCACTAAAACTCTTTAGATAATTGACGATTACATACTATTAACTACCTTAGGTATAGTTAGGTACGCCATAGAAACGTCAAATCGCATATATTCTCTTTGCTGACGAGGTCTATGTACATACTTTATTGCACTTTTATCTGGAAGTAGTGTTGTACATACATAGGTACCTGTTAGGCAATAATGCAATTCACTTCTCAAACTAAGCGACTTCTCAAACTGCCTTCTCTGTCCAAAGTCAAGCGATCCCGGGTTATTGTATATTGTTAATGAAGCCAGAAAGAACAGCGTCAGACCTTAATCGTTTTTAATGGGCTGACTGCGCATTAAAGTATCAGCCCAAGGGGGATATACACAACATGTGTTGACTTGGTAAATACATCTGTGGTTACTCAAAGGCTTGTGTTTAAACGATTACCAAAAAATCCAAAATTTACTACCAATTCAAATTAGTAAATGATCACCAAATTGTGTTTGGATAAATGGTCTCATTTTTACCAAACATCTTTTTATGTTTTATGTTCTTAAGTTTATGTTTTAAGTATGTTTTATTGCTCTTACATATTTAACCTAACACGAAGGATAAAGGGGGCTTCGCTTCGCTCACCCCCTTTACCTTTCACCTAAGCTACCGCAGTATTTTGCCCTGATATTTTCTGCAACTTTTGGTGATCATTTACCCATTTTGGGTAAGAAAAAAATATTTTGGTGATCATTATATTTCTTGGCTTACTCAAACTATAAAGAGGCTAATTTGAGACGCCACTAGCCAAGGACACCAGCTTTCTTGTTGACCATACTAATCGAGGCGTCATATTTTGAATTCTGAATTATCCGGAGACAAACACGTCCTAATCAAACAAATTTTCGCCTGCTGGAGACATGTCGATCCGATAATTGTCGCGAAACTGTAACGACCATGTGTGCGATAACGAGTACATTATAATTGTTTATCTACACACGTATCATAAACCCTCTTTACTGCGTCAAAAAACCGCACGTTACAATCAGCATAATGTTAAAACTCATTTCTTATCTGATTATTGAACATTATGACCATAATGTGTAAATTTATACATATTATGACATGCAAATTTCGAACGCCGACGCCCGCCTGCGTGCCGCCCCTACTTTATCTGTGAAGTTGGTACTACAGAACAAGCTAAACAACTCAATGCTACAATGCTGGTCAAACATGCGGTACCTGAAAACATCAAAGAGAGCTTATGATATGTGTGTAGATAAACTAGTGTATGTAACTGTACATAATTAGGCATTAAAACTCTCGAGTGATATTATTATGAAACTCGCCTTCGGCTTGTTTCATAAACCCACTCTCGAGTTTTAATGCCCTCCATTATATATCAGTCACATAATAGTAGTTTATGTGACTGCTGCATAATGGAGGGCTTTTAGTATCAAACCCCTAAAGTTTGCTATTTTCCCATAAAACATAGATAAATAATTATCCTCTCAAAAATACTTCAGACACAGGTGTAGTAAGTCAAACCGGTGCGCACACTTCTTCACCCAGCTCTCGAAACTCAACGACGTCTGATCACTGCTGCCGCCGCGTTCTACGCGTAGGCGGTGTCACTGCGCAAGATAAATTAAATTAATGGCATCAGTACACCGTAGCATGCACCCTATTTGCCTACACTCAGCTTGAATTAATTAATGACACGAAATTCTGATTAATCTTCCTGTAAACAAGTATATTCAAACTGCAGGCCCCGACCCCCGGAGGGGTTGCGACGGCATTTTCGGGGGTCGCGGGCAAAAGAAAATAGGCAAGCGTTTCTTAGTCCTACACAGTACGTGTGAACAAAAAAAAAGTGAGAAGATTGTAGTAAAAAATTATTATCTATAATATTACAATTCAATTTAGGATGTTTCAATAAGGGAAATATTAAACTGCACATGACGACCCGAATGGCCGAGTCGGCAGTGTCCCTGCCTACGAAGCCAAGTGTCCCGGGTTCGAGTCCCGGTGGGGGCAAATATTTATTTGATGAGAACGGATGTTTGTACCCTATTCATAGTTATTTATCTATCTAAGTATAATATTTATCTATACAAGTAAGTGTATCGTTGTCTGGTGCCCAAGATACAGGCAATCCTAGTTTGGGGCTAGATCAATGTGTGTAAATAGTGTTCAAGGTATTATTATTATTATTATTATTATTATTATTACATCAAAAATACTGATTTGCACAGCAAATATCAGGGTAAAATGCTGTGGTAGCTTAGGTGAAGGGTAAAAGGGGTGAGCGTAGCGAAGCCCCCTTTATCCTAACAACAAAAAATACTTAAAAAATTAATTTAAGTACAAATAAAATATTGAAAACATAAAAAGTGCTTTTATTGATCCTTTTTTGCTGTGCAAATCAGTATTTTTGATATGCGCTTAAATACTACCTTTTATTATTGTTTTTTTTTATAATCAAGACCTATTTTTTAAGGGTTTGTTCCTGAAGAGCATACGTCTGTCCATATGTCTGCCAGAGGGCTATATGTCAATCATGAACCCCCTTCATGGCAGTTATTTTTCGTTGCCCTTAACTAAGTATGTCTTGTAGTCATGTGTTTAGGCGGCTGCAACAGAGCATTAATCTTGTGCATTAACAATTATTTATGATCTAGACTGTTATATACGTACCTTTTGATAAAGATGACCTTAGGGGCGTCGGTAGAACTTTTGAACTTGAAAGGGGGTCGCTTACCCTAGAAGTTTGAAAAAGGCTGCTCTAAACAATTTAAAAAAGACTTGGGCTTTTTGCAAATTGCAACTTGGCTTCGCATTATAACTGTAAGAGTCGCCAAGGCAAGTTTAACCCGCTGATCAGAAATCAAATTCCCCATACAATAAACCTCAATTAAATCGGCTCGCCACCTCAACCCTCCCTTGGGGCTTGCATCATTAATAAACTTTTCTAACGGCAACAAGTTCAGCAGTGATTCAGCGGTTTCAGCCAATGCCGTAACACGGGCGTGAATAAATAATACTGCTAGAGAATTATCAGTTTCTTATTTAAGGCTATGGCCTTAACGGGGTATTGTCAGAATGTTAACGCATCATTGTCATGTCACAATGTAAAAAAGGTTTTATTTTCGTGGGCCGATAACTGTATGTAAATTTTTTAGGGCGGTACTCTAGCTGACGAAACACATGTCGTCGGGGCTCAGTTGTCGGTAAAAATAAAAGACGGCGACATGAATTGATAGAGTCGATGGTAATTTTCAATATGTCACTTCCGAGTTGAGACAACAAGTCCTCTGGACTGTGAAACATTTGTTTATAGCTACACGGAAGGACGTAGGCAGCCAATTTGTTTATTTCTTGAGAAATCCGTCCAGGAACAAAACTGGATTTAAATTCAAAACTAACCGCAAATTCTACGTATTGTGTTGATTTACTAAAATTATACCAAATGCACCATTCCTTGTCGCACTCCTTCCGAGCTGATTTTCCCAGAGGAAATTTTGATTCTCAACACAAAAACTTGCACGGAAAGTGCACCAAAGTTTAATGTTTCAACACGAGTCGCGAGTGTTTTAGACACAAAATTCAGACCGCGGCAAGAAGTTAGTTCACGCCGCCGCTCTGCCATGCGCAAGCGAGGTACTCACTCAGTCCCTACTTTTAACTAAATTGAAGTGGTGAGTAAAGAGTGCACCTCAGACGCTTCAGATGGTCTGTCCGCCCGTCTTTACGTGCCGGGTATACACAATCATGACTGCATTTAATATGTGCACGCAAAGAGTACAGCTGGCATCGATGGCGAGAATTTCCTGTTACTCACGATTGTTTAAAGCCCGATGAGTTTAATATATGTCAAACAGGTATTGTATTCTAAACACGGTGAGTTATTAGATCTTCAGCTGCACTCCGTTACACTTACAAATATGGTAGAGTATCACTTAAATCAGTGTGATTTACCCACCATTCCATTGGTCATAAGAAATAGCCTACGATTAATTACAGAGAAGAAAAGAACTTTTCTACTTACAAAGCAAGTGCTCTTTAATATAAAAGTGAACTTATTAATTAGGTTAGAATTTAGGTCGAAAAAATATGAGATACATTTTTTATAAATAATTTAAAGGTACCTACCTAGATTACCTAATTAAAATTTAAATTAAGGTTACAAAATTAACATTAATAATATTACAACCTAACCGCCTTACTCATAAACGTCTAATAAACCTATTTTATCTAGGCTTAATCCCACATCAAAAACACTGATTTCACAGCAAAAAAGGATCAGCTGAAACACTTTTTATGTTTTAAGTATTTTTGTTGTTCTTACATGTTCAACCTATTACGAAGGATGAAGGGGGCTTCACTTCCCCACCCCCTTTTCCTTTACCTAAGCAACCGCATAATTTTGCCCTGATATTAGGTGTGAAAATCAGTATATTTGCTGCGCAAATCGGTATTTTTGATGTGCAGTTTAATATTTCCCTTTTAACTATAATGCCGTTGTAATTAGTTTGTCTTTGTCTGTCACTTTGAAAATTGTGTTTGTGAGAAAAGGACAAAGCACATTTTAACTATCATAGGCTTATTAAGCTTTATGAATAAGGAGGTAAGAGACTAAGCCGCTCCGGGCCATATCAGGCGCAAAGGTCCCCATGACGTTGTAAATTGCATTTCGTCTAAATGTAGGATTTAGATCAGACAAAGGCGAGCATTTTGAAATTATAGTATGTTTTGCCTCGCTATCTGCACAGTTATCTACCCCGTTTTAACTTAGATTAAATGGTGTAAACATGGCCGTGAAGCCAATAAATTTCATCTTGTTTATGATATCCTTCCGATAAGCGCAGAATTGGAGGCGAAAATCGCGTTCCCTTCTCACATACGGCCATAAACAGCAAAAGAGCAGAACTAATTGCCCGTTCAAGAGGCTGCCCACGAACCAACGTCTGAGGGCCTGCTAGTGCTAGTGCCAGACAAGTATCAACTGGCCGAACGATCCGATCGGCCATTAGTTAAGAGCTGTGTCTGTGTTGAGTGCAACTCGCGTTCAGTGAGTGAGGAAATACGCCATGTCCCGACCAGACGAGCCGCATTTCCAATGTGGAATTTGTCGTCGTCAAAAAGGTATCAATGCATGTCAGTTGACAATCCACTTCAATAGCCCATTATGTTGTACTCGTAGCGGGTGTAAGTGAAATGTTGGACGGCGAGATGCATCTTGAAATTGCTAGTGAGGCTGTGAAGTAGATTGGATGAGCTCCAAATGGAAGTTCTTGGAAGCCTAGCCGGAAATATTAGTAGGTACGTGAGAAAAGACTTGAAATTATTAGACGTGTCGTTTCCGAATGGAGGTTCTAACGGTATTTTGGATTACGTCACCGAATAGCTTTTTCCAAGAAAATGCAGGGTATGGTAAAATTAGGGGCAATGCTACTAGAAAACGACATTCACTTGGAAACCGATTGTATCGGACATTAATTTTCATTTCTCCATAAAACCGGAAAAAGTTTACAGAATGATGTCCCTTACCTTTTAAAATATAACTGAACGTAAACCTACCTGTCAATTTTTTAATTGTTTTTTAATAGTAACCACTGTTTTGTATTAAAGTTGATCAAAGACAAAAGACAAACTTAAACGGCCTTACTAATAAAAGAAGTTATTCTCTGTTTAACTTCTACAGTGTTTTGTCCTTTTCATACGTCGAGTAAATGTCAAATGTCAAAACAAGACAAAACACTGTATACGTTACACAGCGAATAACTTCTTTTATTAGTAAGGCCGATATTTCACCAACCAAGAAGGCAGACAGTCGGTGCCAGGTACATTTTTAATTAAATCGATAAACCACGTGCTAATAACCATGTAAGTTACATCCATAAAATGAGGTCGTAATCACTAGCCGTATTGTTTAATAACCACAACTACGAACACGATGGTGTTGGTTTAATCATAGTTAAATAACCACAGTGTGGTATGAAAGTAATTAGCAGTAAATATGGCTGAGGCTAATAAGGAAATAACATTGTTATTCGATTGAAGATTGGACTTGACCTGCGATATATACGATGGCTATTTCTGAATAGGGACATTGTTCCGCTAAATGTATGGTGAATCTTGAAGGGCAAAATTTTGATGTCTAAAACGTACCCGTGGAAATAAAATAACCACTCAAACACTTTTTTTACTGGTCCTCAATGCGTAATATAACTTGCGCACGATAGTATTTATTAAATTATTTTGTTAATAGTTCTAAAAAAACTTATATCCTAAATATGTATTTCCCTACGCGTCCGCACGACGTTTGTCGACCAATCTACCAACAAAACAATAACTTATTGCAGGAAATCAGATCATTGAATTTGTTTTCATGGTAGCAGATTAGTTAATGAATTAAATTCAATAGACGGTAGGTCTGTTTAATATGAATTTTTATTTTAAATCGGAGACAAAGTGTTGTCTCGGGCTACCAAATTATTCCCCTGGCGCATCACAAAAGGCCATATATCTGTAACGGAATGTGTAAACGTAATAACGAGTATATTCCGGTATATAATGTAACGCAACGAGTATAGTAGCAATAGCATGAGCTTTTTCTACCTTTAAACATAGTGAAGGGACTTTCCGCCTCAACCTGCTTCCAGGCAGAATTACGAAGGTAAATATTTGATTCCCCTGTCTTTGTTTCGGGCGTTTCTTGATTGGTTAAGATTAGTATTTTAAGGTAACGTTATAGGAGTAACCATACAAGGTTGACTAACTTATTTTAATCAGATTATGTAAAAAAAACAAAGTAATTCGAACTATAACGGGAAAAAAATATCATTTTGGTTATAGAATTGTTGTTTAGGTAATTTCTTAAGTCTATGGTCTGTAACCTAATGTAATAAATACTAATTGTTCAAACAAAATCTCGCAAACGTGTCATTTGAGGACAACTTACATACATAATATTTTTTGAATGATTTTGTGTTTTATATCGTTGGCTAATTTTATGGTTTATATTTAAACTTCACTTTATCTAAATCTCCAACCCTCTTTTAACCTCTCAAAAACCGAGGGTAGTTGGGATGGTTCGCGATTTTGAGGCTTTTGCCATGGTAATAAAATTTAAAACCTATAACGGAAAAGTGGCGTTATCTAACGCCGGTGGAATTGAAGAGGTTAATTCCCTTGCAAACAAAAATAAACAGGTGCTGTATCCTTCTAAAGAATAGAGCAAAAATGGCACCAATTCAATATACCTATTCATAATTTTGGCAAATATAAAATAAGTATAGAAGTGTCAGGAAAATCAACTGAATACGCCAAATCTACAGATTCACCGAGTGGCTCAGTGAGCTAGCGAGTGAGAGGGAAATGGCAGGTAGCAACTGCGGCTTGTATGAAAGATAACTTCATTCGTCTATAACATCAAATAGAATATTCGCGCCACGGATCGATAAGCTCAAACAAAAACTCAGCATTAAAAAACATTTGTTGTTCACGCCTGTTCACCAGATCAAAGCTTCAATCCGACAGAAACTACACAATGATAAATCCGCACACAAGTCAACCACAAACCAGCTATAAAACTCACACGTAATTCATAATAAGGCCCCTTGCAGTTCATTTAGCCGCCTTTGAAGCAAATTAAATACCCGCCCAGTGTCCGAGTGGATATTCTACCCAAGGCACATGTTGGTTGCACGGCCGTGCCCTCGGCTGGGCTTAATTGACAGCTACAGCCTGGGTGTACTGAGCGCGGGGCGATAGCAGCGCGCTACTTAATCTTATAGGAGGTGCAGTGCTGCTTGCTCTTAAAAATATGTTTTTAATCCGTGAAGCCATCATCAGCAGTTGTGGAAGACCACTGAAACGGTTCTTTTCCCATGCAGCCCAACACTTAAAAGTCATAAAACAAATGGGTTTTCAATAGTTTTTGAAATTCGACAAAAAGTTTAACGAAAGCAAAGGTTTACCGCCACATGCAAGCTGCAAGGGAAATAAGTTTTGAAGTGGGCTTCCACTTCTGCTAGTATGCTGCAAGTATTTTGTTATGCCGCGAGAGGATACCAAACTGTTTATAATATATAAAAATACAACAAGAAAAAACCAATCACAAAAAAGTTTCACTCCGTTTTACCCGTTATTTTTTTTGCTCGCACTCGTTACTTCGTTACAGGAACGCAGCGCTGTTTTAAAGCCCCTGCCCCTGGCTTGTGTCACATCCGCACATCTGCATCAATAATCACATTTACTTTCCAGGAAAATGAATTAAATCGTGAATTATCGTACATCAAAGTGCATTTTATATGTATTATGTACCTACATATAACTCGAAGTCCATATACCACTTTGATGTGACGAGATTACTTTGATGTTTGCTTACTTTTTAGATAAGTTATACGTTTGTAAATTTCTTCAGTTCGTTTCTTACAGGTCCGCTGTACGTTTACAGGTGCTCCCATACCCAACATAGCCGTTGTTAGACGAATTGGTTGAAAAGAAACCCAATCAACTTGCATTGTAATTTGATATTTACCTCTACATTTATCCTGCGCCAACTGACAGGCAGTCATAACAATCATGCAAAGCGCAATGAATACAAAATCTCTCTAATCCGCATCACAGCTTCGAAAATGATTTAAATAACACAGCTCGCTTAAGTCACATTGCAGGTTAGGCTGGAAATTAATATCAAAACGCTATATAACAAAAGGTACACGTCTATAATGAAGGCTTTAATCTGTTCAGCAGCCGAGAATTGTGGTCTCTACATGGCGTCGGGGCCCAAGAGACTGGGAAATTAGTGCAGACGCCTTCTCCCCTCCCCCCTCACCACACCCAGCGTAGATACGTGTAGATACACCCCCTGGTGTAATCCCCAAGACTTGTATGACTCGCCCTAATAATTGGTGTAGAAGAAAGTGATAATATCCCCGTAATTGTCGTTTCCTTGCTAAGGTTTCAGACTAAGGTTTTATTTTGCCATCAACGTTAAGGCTCGAGATATCCTTGTACTTAAAATTCTCTTTGTTTTACCCTCGAGTATTATATTTTAAGCCCATCATCCATCTCATCGAATGGCAAAAAGTACATAACAAAGCGTTCTTAGTTCGAACATTCAACTGTGAGCTCGCTGCTCCAATTGACAAGAACATTTCCTGTATCAACAGTTTCAACAAAAGGGTTACCATTATTTTGTTCCATTTATTTTTCGGCGTCACGAAGGCAAATTGTTTCTCGGGAAATTGCTCGTACCGCTATTGTACCATCAGTAAACTCTAAAACAATTACGTCTGTTGACTTTGGCAATAACAATAACATTTATCAAATTACGCCAAAACGTTTGGGGGCACCACCAAGTGGGAAGCACCGGAATCAACAAAGCAAGCAAAAGGCTTTCAAGGCTGCTCGACGATAGAGATGGGCAAATGGATCGAATCAATGGCTCGAAACAGAAAAAAATAATCAACTTAGAGAGGAACCGTTGAAATCTCCTACAATCCCTTCTTCTGAGAAAAAAAACGAACAAGTAAATATACAGATACCCCTTTGTATGTAGCACACACACTCATTTGCAAATATCCAGCACCTTGCATGAGAATTTAGTGTCTGCAAAACGGAGGATCCAAGCTTAAGTAAATAAGTACATTAGTCTAACCAGACCAACTTTCTCCATGTCCTAGCTCAGCTTATTGCATTAGTGTTTTAAGGCAAATGTGTTTTAGCTGTTGGAAATTTTGATAGCGGTTAAAGTTTTGACTTGTTATGAAAGAACTGCTGTTTGGAATGTAACGGGTGGTTCGCTAAAGCTGCCATGTAACATCTCTAGTGTAGAGTGCTCCAGCTCGCGTGCTGGCTTGTGTTTGCATCCATAATTTGTTTGCTGGCGGCAGCGCAGCTCACTACATTAATGGATCTGCGTCGAGCACGCCACCACCACTACCGCCAGACGAACGTGTGCGAAACTCAACCACTTCCAAGTTAACAACTTCTATTTTAAAAGTTGATGTTTCTTTTACCGTCATTTCATTGTTATTGTACAATGGGTATAGTCTAGAATGGCCTTTGTCAGTTTTACTTATCTATTTCTGCCCAGAAAGAAGGACCGCGGATATTTTAACATTTTTAGTTAATAATAGTAAATTTTATTACCTGCAAAAAGCGAGTACCTCCACTGTTGTCGTCTGCTGGATTTTAGCCAAATCACGACCAATAAAGAGAACAGTCAACACCCCTTGTCGCCGGTTTATAAGTTCAACAGTCGTTTATACCAGCGGGCAATAGCCCTTATCAGCCGCAGCAGGGAAATATTCAAAGGAGAGCGTCTGCAGCGTCAACCGGCGACGTCGAGCAGACAGAATAATTTCCTACAGAACAATCCACAACGACGTTCGCGAATAAATCCTGTCAAATTGTCGAGACACAAACACTACCTTCCAGAAACTATTGCTGTAAACGCTCATGAATTTCTGGAGCAGAATTAGTGTCGACTCCGACTACTATACTAGGCGATATTATCGACTGAAACCCTAAAACCGATGTCAAAGTTAAACAAACCCCAAAGTTAGGAGGTCGTCGAGAATTCCTAAGAGGTTCGTGACGGCTTTCCTTTTAGACCCACTCTGTAAGTACCCACATTACTGCCGTACATCATGTTATTTTATTAAGTACCTCCTACTTACTTGTTGGTTTCTTTACATTTTATTAGTCGTGCGCTGTTTCTTTAAAGATTGGTTCTGCTCAGGCACATATCTCCGTCTAATAAAAATGTCCGTAGCTATAAGTACACTGAGGAACAAAAATATTGGTTGGTTTAGTTTATTAAAGTAGTTTTCAAGGTTTTGCATACAAATGGCATAAATTATAAAGCGTTTGCCTTTATGTACCCTTTAGAAGGCGCTATGTGGCGTTATCTTCGCAGTGCGGCCTGCACGCTACGCCGACGCCACGCCAGTCGCAGTAACTCGTAGTACGAGAAATGAAAGTAAAGTATTGCGTTTACTTAGGACGATAACTTCCCTCTTATTCGTTGTACGTTTTCGCTTGACAGCCGAGAGGGTCACGTACTGGTGGTCATCTCAGTTAATGACTTACGGATGTCTAACGAGCTCAACAACATAGGGTCACGCTTTTCCCATACGGGGTGGCAGAGGCACAATTGTGCCCACTTTTACCCAGTTATTCGATACTCCATTTTGCGTGACAGCGGGGTAGCCCGTCGCCGTAGCTAAGGAGATTTAAGTTTCCTCGCAAACTTTACGATCACTCTCAGAACGTCCGTATAATGTATATAAGTAAAATTATGGAGGCTTAAAAATGTTAAGATAGATTTGCAATTATGATATGATAACCCCAAAAGGAGCAAATTAAGAATGTGAAATTAATTTAATCTGGTTTGTTTGTGGAAAAAATTGGCAGAATCTTCGAAGTGTACACGAATCAAAAAGAAGAAGAAATACTGCGGACTTTAATAACTTATGCATTTACTTCTTTTAATATCTCTCACACTATTTCATAGAGTCGTGTCGTTGCCGCCTCGCCGCGCCAATTATAGGGCTTACACTGCTGACAATTTAAGATATTCTAAGGACTTCGTGATTTTATGCCAAGCTATATACATGTATATTTTAAGCCATGCTATATACATACGTGTATATTTTAAGCCATGCAACATACATGTATATTTTATTCCATGCTCTATACATGTATATTTTATGCCATCCTGTATACATGATTATTTTATGCCATGCTATATACATTCTACGTGTATATTTTGTTACCCCTCTTCCCATAGAGTTTAGGAAACGAATGATCGTAGATGGAAAAGTCGAAAGCAGAAAGTTTGACTTAGAAACTTAGTTTGCACTAGTTAGGAGACAAATATAGGTATTAAAAGTCCTGAGCCCTCTGAGTTGAGCCGGCATAAAGAAAGTTTATGGTTTTTAGGGTTCCGTACCCGAAGGATGCCAAACGGGCCCCTATTACTTAGCCTCCGTTGTCTGTCTGTCACCAGGCTCTACCGGATCAGCCGAAATAGGTAGAGAGCTGAAATTTTCACAGAGTGCATTTCTATTGCCGCTATAATAACAAATAATGAAACATACCGGTTTTTAAGTTAAATTAAGTACCGAAGGAGATGGCGGGACGACCTGAACACGTTCCAACCAGAGTGGGTCAATCTAGCTCTAACAAGAGATGTGTGGGCTCGAAATGCGGAGGCCTTTGCCCAGCAGAGGGACACAATTTAGGCTATGAAAAAAAAAAGTACCCATACAAAAATTCCTTCTTGTGCGGGTCCGAAGTCCTCCTAGCACTAGACCGGTTTTATTCGCTTACATCTTGAAAACGACGCCTCATAAGAAATTTTGCTGTTCCATTTATATAAAGCTGATAAATTCATCTACAACTTTGATTTATACGTTTTACCTCTTACCATTCCTTGTCTAAGTTAATCTAAGATATGAGCTATTTTCACTAATGCTTTAAGCCGAATTCCGTAGGATTTGAAACAAAAAGATACGCCAAGAGAGCCGGTCTTCCCACCGCCCCATGTAATTAAAAACCTATAAAAAACCTAAAAATATTAATCTTTGAGATTTCTAATAAGGTAGCGGCATAAAAAGTCTTGTAGTGAAACAGCTTTCTAGAATTATGTCTGTAAATACATATAATAATTACAACGACAAAATGTAAGGTGTACCAAAATAAATCATCATACTGATTCAAGGATATACAGGCTGTTACATATTTATATTTTCACTTCTTCATACGTTTTGGTCCGGGCAGTCAGCTGATATATACGGGGAAGTGCAAAATCAAAGTTCCTCTGATCAAATCGGTTTCTTAGTGACAGTTGCTTCGAATGATGTCCCTAACAACCCCCTAAAATATGACTACTCTTTCTGTTACTCTCTATATGTATATAGGTACTTAGTGATTTAAAAAAAACTTACCGAAAGAAACATGATCACGTATTTCCCAAATAAAAATAAGGGCGCTGGCAACTATGTTATACACACGCACACACACACACACACACACAAGGCCACTTATAACCAATACTCCATTATGCGTACCAAGGGTCAGAATATATCCGCAGCTTTGTGGCCAAATCCTAAGAAACTGTATAAACGCGATATTATCCAGTTAACCCTTTTGGACTTTCCACTGTACCTGTTTCGCTTACTATGACCGAACTGCGCTGGGGTGGCTTAACCTGATCGAGTAAATTCTAGACCATAAATCCGTCAAGCTAACAAGCCGTTTCAGTGATTCGTTATTTATTGACGCCAACGTAAGTCGAGTGGGATATGATGATACCAGTGAAGTATTATGAATTGTGTTGAAATTAATTTTTATGCATTACTATTGGTATTCTGGAAATCTAACCGTAGCTTTTACTACGCTAGCAACACATGAAATACCAATGGTCTGATTTTATCCATTTGATCCTATGCGATTTAATTTCGTTAAGTCGAGTGGAATTGTACATATACCTTTTACTGTAAAGCCAAGCAATTTGTTTAAAAGCTCGCTGTGAAATTCAAAAACTACAGTTTACGACTGTTGCATAATGAAATATGGAATATTTTGTATGTAAACAAAGCGTATGTTACAACTTGCTTGCGTTTAATATTACTTTATTGCGGCCATAAAACATTACAAAAAAAATCCTTCCAGAGATTTAACCTGTAAATGAAACTTCAAATACGGCACCTGCAATATTAAAAATGAGTTTGTTTACATTTTTTAATGGTACATTGACCTTAATTGTAGGATAAGTAATGAACGTTAGAGACGTTTAACGCGAATGACGCAGATTTATTTTAAATTGAATAGTTATTTTGAAGTTAAAATTCGTGATAAGGCCAGACCAAATATGAGTTAAACATGTTCCCGCATTTGGATATTTTTATATGTTAAATCTGCCTTGAATTGGTGACAAATAAAAATCATGCCATTTCACTAGTATATGCTAAGAATCTACCCTAATCCCTCTAAGTATTCCATTGTGATGGAATCCAGAAACAGCACATAAATCGTGATACAAAAGTCTCGACGCCATGATTATTCATACCCCAACATACAATGCGACATTGTACGCTGAGATTTGGGCGTTCGCTCCGCCACAGCACTGCAAACATGCACATAACACGACAACCCCGAAATAAAACATATGGTACACTTTACTATTTCTACATGATTTATTCGAGATATTCGTCAACCACATACTCAAAACACGAATAAATCCACACCATTATTTGTCTCAGACACGACAATGGTTTTTTAGTTTCTTTCACGGACTAAATACCCCATTGTGATGCAACTCGCTATAGTAAATCTCCAGAGTTAAACGCGGCAATTATTCAGAGAAGGCACAAAGTCTCATTGTGACGGCTCGGTGCGGCTCGCTCCGAGAATGCCCACAAAATTTCGATTTTCATGCCTTGTCATCCAATATGAGTGTTTTAATGTCGCTCCTCTTATTTAGATATAGTAACGTGTACCTTATATTTAAACGTAACATACAACCGAAATTACAGCTAGGGTTTCGGGGATCCCTTAATGGTGGTAATCCACAAGACATGTCACAATTCTAATCCTGTTATAGAAATTCATAAATCTCTCACCGATGGGTAAAAATAATAAAGCCCTTGTAACTTTGGTAACATTACACCACGCCTTTCTTACAATAATATTCTTTCTGCTAATACCAACGTAGGACGCTTCTCAAAATCTCAGATGGAGATCCAAGTGATGTTTATCGCATTAATGTAATATGGCATTAAGATTACAATGGGTTGGCTCAAGAGAGGACCAATATAAGGAGCTCAGAGACCCGCGTGCTTTGTTGTGAAAATAACTTTATGCCTCAGAAGGCGGGAACAGTATAAAGCAAGCATTCCTTTCAATAAAGCCAATGGCCCTACTAGAAAATATACTTTTGCCGCTCGCTTCCTTTTGTGCAAATAATGCAATGAATCTGGAGCCTTTCAGCTATTTCATATATAAATTCTTTACAGAGTTGATTCCTTTTAGCTTCATTATTTTCTTTTGTTTGTCCAAAGGAAAAACTTCCAGTGTGGAAGATATTGCTCGCGTTAAATACTTATTATAAATGATAGGGTTGTACAGTTCTACTCATCTCAAATTCTGAGCAATATTACAAAGTTCGAGTACCATTGGAGAATTCTACCTTAGAACGCTAACTAATCATTTGTTAGTCGACTGGCAGATGGTGTTGCGGTGCGTATTTTACCGAAAGTGGAGCCTGGCACAAGAATGCGATAAAATCTGCGGTTTAACGTCCCAGTATCGCCGCTCTAGCATACTTTATACTAACAGACGATGCTTCGCAATTACAAATAAGTTATTTACCTTCTGCCCATTGGCGGATAGTTTAAGCTTATCTGTAAGTTAATCTATTGCTTCTCGCGGCACCGTTGGTTACTCTTTGATGTTCTTGTCTGGCTTCCTAACTAGGTTCTCTGAATGTTGCCGGCCGAGGCTTGCTGAGATTGTCAGCTTTGTGAGTTCCTATGGAAACATGCTTCTTTTATTAGAATAGAGAGTATGTAGCGGCATTAAATTTACATTGCGAATAGTATCTTCTTCTTTCAATTGAGAGTAGCTACTGATGGTGGATTGTACACAGGTTTTTATCTAGATTTTTTTTTGTCAACTATTCATGCAGGAATCCTCAAACTATTGCGCTTAATACTTAGAGTTGCTTTCTCATCGAGTTACAGGTTGGGACTCTTCATTTTATTCTCTACGTAGATTTACGAGTTGTCAAGTAATATCGAATGACTCTGCAACAAACCCACACTGAACTCAAACTATGGATATATTGATTGACACCTAATGCAGTTGGATTATTGGCCATCGTAAACATTCTATGTACCTACTAAGATATTATTGGCATGTGAAGAGCGCATTTATTACTTCATAAGTCATAAGGGTTAAGTAATAATCGTTGACAATGGGCAATAAAGATTTTATAGGCCGTAAAGTTCGATCTACCCGCACACTCGCCTCGGAAGTCGACTGCACGATATCTCACATCACAACTCCCTATAACTCACGAAAATCGCGTTTTATTCAATAATGTCATTACGTTTTATGGGCGAGACCATGCCTTTCATTTAATGGGCTTACTTTCATTTAATTACTGAATGCACAACATTATATTATTTACTGTTACGGCCGCGTTTTTATATTGTATCATGTTACACGCCGCAGCTGAACTGCGGTGCTGGAAGTAGAGCGCGAAGGGTTACCACGTCTTATGCCGATTCAGTGTAAGAACCTAAATTGATCTGCAAAATTTCCATAACAGCCTTAAAGCAAGTCTTGTTATTAGGTAAAGGCAGCAATATATGTATAAGTTTTGACTACCAAATTTACTAAACGTTCTTCAAATTTAGTGCTCCGAAACCGGTTGGTTTAATATGACACTTTCTGTCTGAATACTAAAGTTAGGTCACAACTTTATAATATAACCTGGTGCCAAAGCGAAGCGGAGCGGAGCGAGGCGTCCCCATGTAGTTTAGTATTAAATAGGGTGTACTATTTTGATGAACATATAGTAAAGCAATTTTTTTACCCACCAAAACATAGGTTCAATATATATATTTTTTTTCAGAGATAACTTCTTCATTCGACCCAAACCTCTTACCACCTAAGCATTTCATCAGGTTAGGTAATAGAAAATAGTCACAGGGTGCTAAATCTGGAGACAAAGCAGTATGCAGTTCGTAGCCCAAGCTACCAAGCTAAGGATGTTTGCGATGGCGACTATACGCGTGAGCAGCCGTGCTTTGTCTTACTTAATTGAACAGCACTTTTTCCTCGCTAAATGTGGTCGTTTTTAATTCCAATCGATATCGAATCTATCTAATAAAAGCTCTGAATAATATTCACCGTTGATAGTTTTATCCTTTTCATTGTTGGCCGACAAACCTATCTTGGTTTTCTATGCTGCACGTTCACCCGAAGAAACTGTGGGAGTCTTGATTTTTCCTTGGTCTCTGGAGTGTTGTGATGGATCCCTGTTTCGTCTACACTAGTCACGAAAAGGCGCAAAAACTCGTTGGGATTGCAATTGAACATCGCCAAACACCCTTTTGAAGTGGTCATACGGTTGCGTTTATGGTACAGTGTAAGCAATCGCGGTACCCATCGTGCAGATAGCTTTACCATGTCCAAAATTGATGGCTACAGCGAGCCGATCGACCAATATCTTTCCATTCTGGCGTGACGACCACGTTCGGCGTCATTTGTGCTGGTAAGGACATATCGGAACTCAATAAACCACTTTTTAAGCATTGAAATGGATGGTACAAAGTCCCCATAGTATTTATTAAGTCTTTCCTTGGTTTGGGTGATGATTTTTTTCGCAAAACTAATTCTTATCCAGCAGACAAAATTTACTTTTCACCTAAGCAGCTCGAACAAAGAGGCTTTTGCTCCGAGTAAACTGTGTGCAAAGTAGCATTTTGCTCACTGAGTGAGACAACGTAGCTTTTTAATTTTATATGCCGCGGACATAGGCGGAATCGCAAACAGCCAACGGGCATCGAGTAATAATTCGATGTTCTTTGGCTATTTGCGATTGTGCCAATGTCACAGATTACTGCTATCGATTTTCAACAGGATTGCAGTATCTGTGCTATTAAATACTAAATTAGAGAATTATTCCAAAGCATAAATTAGTCGAAGTTTATCATGAAAAATTACAATAAATGTTATTAGATTTTTCAATGTTGTATTTTTTCATTTTATTATATGGTATGTTCTCATTGCTGAGATGAAAAGTTGTCTGCTACAAGAGACCAAAGTTATTTGCATCTCGTGCCTTTGAGTCCCCAGCTCACTCAGGATTCTAACGTAGAATCATTCGCTACGCTCGTGATGCAAATTTAGATTCCTTTGCTCACACGGGATACAAACAAGCACTCGCAGCAAAACTGTTGTTGCCCAAATAACTATTTCACACCTTTTATTCGGAAAAGTAAGTTTTTCTCCACGACGAGAAGGAGCTTTTCTGTTTAAGCTACTTTTTTAATTCATTTATTAGCATGTAGCATTTACGCAATGTGACAATTGAACACAAATCTTAACAAAATAATCGATTTTAATTGCATCGTAATCGATTAAAAAAGAACATGTTTCAAGTTTATGTTATGTTAAACGTTATATGAAAATTTATGAATTTTTCGTAATATTTAATAAAATTGTCACAATAACTTATTTTTTACTGATACTACTGTTAGGGGCATTAACGCTTGAATTCTTCGTTACGCTTAGGATTCTAATTTAGATTCACTCGCTACCGTCTGGATTCTATCGTAGCATCGTTTGCTTCACTAAGGATTCAATGGACCGCTCTCGCCGTAAATACGTCATTTTGCTCCCTTGAGGCACAAATAACTCCATTTTTGTCAAACTTGAAGTAAATGAGTAGCTTGCTCAAAAATCTATCTCAGCAATCTATTAATTGATAATAGCCGGTGGAAGCAGTAGGTTTATCATGTTCTTCTGACCTCTGGGAATTTCTATCAGAATGTCTTTAAAACTTAGAAATCGTCCAATCAAAAGTCAGTAGCAGCGTTTAAAATCCTAAATGTCGGGAGTTCATGATATGGCATACAGTATTGCAATTATTGCAATTACGCAAGTAATTCCGATGCCCTTCCGGAATACTTACGAATCCTCACACTTTGGTCCGAAAATATGGGGTAAATAATAATAATATTTGAATTGAAACAAACGCCATTAAAAGACTATGTAGAAACAAAACATGTTATGTGTAATATCGTCCTAAAGGGTCACGTGGATTTGATGGTCAAAATGTCAATGTTGCAAAAGCAATTATCTCCAGTATTATTTAAGTATGGAAACCAAAATAGGAGAAATTGGAAATAACTCCAGCGCCCATCCATAGGCTGTACTGCACTCAAAGACACATAATGCACATATTGTAACTATTCAGTAGTTACAAGTAGGGTCATGAAGTCACGCGACACTGTTCGGTTAAGAACCGGTTCCATGCTATATCCAAATACTGTTAATAACTCGGATTAACCACTGGTTAAAAATAAGAGTCCGGGTAAAACTTAAATGAAAATAGAGCAATGGTAACCAATATTATAGAGCACTGCTTAATAGATCCAAACACTTTTAAAATTGTCATTTCAAGCTCACATAACCAAATAAAAACACATAGGACTAAAGTATAAGCAATGTTTATTGTTATACATACAAAAGTACCTATTATTTTATAAATTACTTGGTTGTTCGGGTAATGCCCGCTATCAGGGTTATAGTTATGTTATAAGTTATAATCGAGCTGCGTAACTACTCGAGTTGTGTTGCAATCTAGCTATAGTGAATAATGTCTGCTCACGACTGCACCAAAATTAGTACTCTAATAAAGTATAGAATCGATAAGCAGAGATTAAAATTACAATCAGGAGACTTTTGAAATCGTTACTATTTATAACCTCTATGACACATATTTATGGTAAGTTGTAGAATACTGTCACCACAAAATATTAACCAGTGCGACGGTTTTTGTAATATAAACATAACATTCCGGTGTGAATGTTCTCTCATTTTCATAATCTTTTAAAGACTTGAAACCAGTTTTGACACATTCGGTAACAAGATTCTTTAGTGGACTTAACTTATTCTGTAATTTGTAATCGAATGAATGAATGAATGAATGAATGGTGCTTCTCCAGCCAGGGTTCTAAACCTGTTCCGGTCTTTCGGCCGGCATACCAGAGGGCACAAGTTTTGAGGGGGGGCGGAATGACCTGCTCTGTAGGAAGGGAAGGATAGTGAATTCAATCGACCGACTCTTCAGCCTGAAGCCAATATAGGATATGTGGAATGGGGAGGAAGTGGGATTTGGAGAGCAGCTGTTGTTTTCTTCAAGTTCTTGTTTTCCTTCTATTTTCAGTTATTGTTAATAGTTGAGTTTCCTGAGTCGTGTTCGTTTGGGTTATCCGGTAAGTTCCCAGTTTCGCTTTTGCTGTCTGTTTCTGGGATACGGTATATTTGCCTCTAGGCCATCCTGACTTCGTCCCTGTTGTGTGATGATTCTGCCCAGTAACTGTGTTCTTCACCGTAGTATTTGAGGTCATGCTTAAGGAAATCTTTCCAGGTGTATATAAGTCGGCCGGCTTTCTTCTTCCTTGCTTCGTATTTGAATGGAGCGTGTAGTAAGTGCTGTTGTGGGCGTCGCAGAATATGTATAGTAACATATCCGGTGGTTTTTGATTCGTTTGGTTATCGTTTTGCCCTGTAGTCAGTCATGAATTTTGTGCTATCTTGGATAGCTTCTGGCGTTCTCAAACATGTCTCTGAGGATCAGGCATTCATATACTGACTGTCAACTGTTTGCTTTAGTGAGGGTTGCCGCTTTTTGTCCGTATTTTATAAACAGTGCAATGACCATTTTGTAAATCAGGCGCACTATAATTCAGTCCATGTTGGATTTCTTTATAAAATGCATTAGGGCCTTGGAATTGCATATGGCTTGCCGGCACCTCTTTTTTATTGTGTCCTATGTCCTGCCGTAATATATGTGCCGAGATATTTGATTTCGTTTACGGTTCGTATTGGAACTACGTCCAATTCACTGGTTGTTTATGGGGTCTCTTATAAGAATTTTCGTCTTTATACTTTTAAGTTGAGCCATGAGCAGTTCTCCGATGATATTTAATTATTCACTTTTTATTATTCACAGCTACTCCGCGGCATAGCAGCGCTGCGTATAAACGCTTTTTCAGGTTGCGGGCGGTCCGACTCTGGAACGCACCTCCTTGCACTATAAGAGACAGTCCGACTCTTTTTTCTTTTAAGAAACATATCAAAGAGCTCTACATGTCTCTTTCGTAAAAGTTATCGTATTTATTTTATTATATGTAAGGTTTATGTATATATCGGTAATTATTTCGTATTTGCTATCTGTATTTTACAGATATTTTAATTTACTCCTAGGCATTTTAGTTATAGTAATTATTGTGCACTGCCTACCCTTTTATGATAGCAATTCCTGTAATGCCTTGCCTTGCTGGAAGAAATCTCTTTCCAGAGACAAGCTCGCCCTTGTACATGCATTTTCTTTTGATGTAACTTTTAAAATATTTGTGTGCAATATTGTGAAGGAGGTTTGTTCCTATAATTCCCTTTTTCCTGTATTTCTTTATAGCGTCTTGTCCGATGCGAGCATACAGATACCAGAGATAGTGTTTTGACATATGTATCATGTTTGTTTACTGTATATAGGCTATGTGTATGTTTCTGTTAGTCAATTCCGCATCAATGTTGAGTATTTTAGTTATGTGGAGATTTTTTATGTACTCAGTGAATGCTTCTGCGTTTGGTGCGTCGATCGCAAGTTTGATGCGTGGATAATTGCTGTTAGCTTCCACGTATCTAGCTAAGTCTCTTCTGATGTGGGTATGGTTGAATGTCGCTCCAAACAGATGGTTGATTTGGTCTGCAATTGCATGGAACAGGCAGTTTCCATCTCTGGGCATTGGTAGAGTTTCCATTGTGAGATATTACTACAGGAGAAAGCCTCATGGTATTTTAGCTAATATGAATGTGTGTGTGTGGGTTGTTTCTAAGAGGTGTACGGCCGGTATGATGAGAGACGCTGTTTGGCTTTTTACGATCTATTTTTATTCTAATGTTTCCCGGTATTTCCAAGATGGGCTGACACCATAGAATGGGTGCCAGATGTGTGAGGGAACGTTGTGAGCCTTTTGTGCTTCGAAGCTTTTTCAATTGTTCCTAAATAGCAGTCAATTGTTTTGTCTAGTTTCTGGGAGTTTGGTGAGATGGCCTTTTTATGACATGCACTTGTTTAGTTTTTGTTTACTGTCGGGTTTTGTATATTTGCAGTTTAGCTACATAAAAATAATTCTAGGATTGTTAAGTTTTGGGTTGGCTTATTCACTGAGTTTCAGTGTTTAGTGGATGGTTATTGTTAATGACTGTTTTGAATGGTCTTTCGAAGATGAGGAGAAAATAAATCTCGAGGAGAATTATCTCGAATTTATTTTCAGGCAAAGCAATATAAGTATGTATGTAGCTATAATAATGTTTTATTAGTTGATTTTGATATTGCGTAGGTAGGGAATTGTTATATCCTGCCTATGACGCACCTATAAATGTGATTATGCCTTAGTCAATAGGGGCGACCGCGGCCGCAGTAAGTGGTGGTTTATTATTGTCAGGCGGCGAGTGGTGTTGAGAGAAATAAAGTTAGAGGTAGGTAATCACTATCAATGATGTCCTAATCGGAATGATCTCACCAGGTTGGTGTGTTTAGCGGCGGTGGTGGTGGAGCCAGTAGCGTTGAGGGTGTGTTGCGTAGGCGTCGCTCGCTGCCGGCCTGTCGCTGGGTGGTTCAGACGTGCACCTGGCCTAGAATAAATTCTAGGGCTTGCACAGATGGGATGCCTAAGAGTATCGCGCAGTTCTCTGGGCATTCATTACACTTGACCGCACTAGTATCATCACAATCACTGAAATGCGCGGTATTGCACAGATGGGGTGCCTAGATGGATCGCACAGATTCCCCAGGTAACCCTTACAGTAACACGCGGTATAAGCCAGCCTATAAGCCAGGCTCGTTTTCGGGCCTCCGGAGGCAGAACAAAAGGCGCGCGCCGGGGATGAAAACTATTGTTTGTTTAAATGCGTTTGGGAGATCTCGGGGGGACACGTCCGTTCGGTCCGGCAACACAAACGCCACCTGTAATTTGTAATCGACAAAATATTATTTGACTTTCATAATTTTGATTACATACAGTCGTTAACTGCTCAATAGCGGATACGTCAGCTTGGTGCAGTTAGCTGATTACAAGTGATTCTTGTATTTACAGTTTTTATTTTGTACGTTTCTATTTTAATTATTTAATTCGAATTATTTTTCTATCACTGTTCAAGTCCCTTATGCTGCAATTAAATGGGGATAAGAACTTTTTAAATGGCTTCGAGGCAAGGATGGTACTGCTGTGCCTTTGCTCGACATGGCGTGGCACTCCAACTATAAGATAATAACTCCAAAAACATAAAGCAATCTTTACAAAAACCCTATTTCATTTTGATTCACGCTTGTGAATAATTCCAAACCCCTAAATTTGTTTTAAAATTTGTGAGCAAACAAGGGCTATTTACCGTGAAATCAGACAACGGGACCTAGCAGAGCACACAGCCGGTTATTGCATTACAAGGAAGATAATCTTACACCGGAGCGGAGCGGAGTGTTTAAAATAAACACGGCGGCAGCGGGGCCACGACCGTCTCCTATCATAACATTATTGTTTTGATTGTCCGCCCCGTGCATTTGAACTAACCAGCCACCCGAAGTATCTAGCAGGCTCCCACGAACGGTTTGGAGTCGACCCGCCATTTTGATGGTGCTGTAATTCGTTTAACGTAGGGAATATATGTAGAAAGAGATGTGAAAGAGGATCTCTTTGAATTCTGCTTGGTCTTTGGGATTTTTATAATTATACCTGTATAAAAATAAGTATAAACAGCAACTAAAATAGCTTTGACTCCATATTTGCGATATGCTCGTTTTTTCATTATTATTATTATCATTCTCAGCCCAATCAACCCACTGCTGGTCATAGGCTTATTCTATATAGCCTCCAATCTGTGACTGCTTTGGTCTAACGTCCATCATCCCATCTAGCGAAGTTTCCCGACCATCTCCACCTCAGTCCCATTATCCGATTACCTACATCTTCGACCTTGATCTTCCGTTGAATTTCGCCGTTTGGCACGCGGTCAACGAGAGAGATACGGAATAGTCAATAGTCAATAAGTCAAAGTACTTTATTACTGTAGATATTTACATATACTTAGCAAACGTCATTTTTGCCTCTTCTCTACATTGGACCACTGTGGGAGAAGTAGGGCGTAGAAACACCAACAGATTGATTTTTAGATCTCTTTTAAAAATAGGTTGTGCTTAACTAATACAAATATGAAAAATTTAATTGTTATGATTAATAAGCAGGAATAAATAATTACAAAACTATTAACAGCAAGGTCTGTGTTGAGCCAGATTAACCCCATAAAGTCCTGTCATTTAAGTAATCTTGAACATTGTAATATCCCTTTTTCGACAAAGTCGCTTTAACATGCTTTTTAAATTGCTCAAATGGCAATTTCAAAATCTCCGAGGTATCTTGCACGTGAGAGTCCATGTTTAGGCTCCATAGATGAGAATAGGCAAGACACATTGGTTATAGACCTTATCTTAGTCTTCAATTATTGTTGTAGTTTGGACTTAAATACTTCGTCTAGTTTTCGGAAAGCAGTTCACTCTTATATGACGCGTCTGTCGATCTCCATCATCATCTCCACCTTGCATCTCCGTCGGGTTGTTTTAAAAAACTACGAAAAAGAAGCACATAAAGTAGGTATAAAAACAATGCTTTTGCGTGTAAACACTTGAATGTTTTGTTGATGCGCAATGTGGCTATGGTAATGAAAAGCAAAGTGTGGAGCTGCTGGTCTTTTTTAAGTGCCAAATAAATATGCTGAGGCACCACCTCCGGACATGGTTGTCAAAGATCTAAGAGAACAGAACACTCGTGAGCGCACGAGCATTATGTTTGTCACGCCAACATGACACTTTCTAGTCGACTCTGTTTTGATTACGCGCCGGCCTACTATGCGTCCGTCAAACGCGCGCGCTATTTGAGCAAAAGGCGGTGCGCCGCCGCCGCCGCCGCTGGCTGGAATGTCCGCTGTCTGTCACAGCCGGTTTAAACCTTTGGATGATTGGCCGAAATCCAGTCACGAGCGATAAATAATTGATAGAGATACGCCTCTAATTGAATATTGCTCTTGGACCCTTTTATGTAGTTACGTAGAGTACACGGTTACATAATTTAAAATACCTGCAGTGGGTTCAATTCAAGTTTATTGCCATCATTACAAAACTGACACATTTGTGGACTAATAGTTTAAGAATCTCTTTCTGCATACAATTTAATGCTTTGCTGCATTACGTAACATATAGGCTCTTGAACCATTTGACAATCGTCGCCATTGTATCCAAAGAAAACGTATCTATTATTCTTTGACTGTTATTGATTATTCGAGCATTCGTATTGGAAGGTTGTGCATTAGGCATAAGTACTGTAATTTTGAATACAGATGGCCCACTGCTTACTCCTATGTAGATTGCTTTCTCTTTAAAACTAAAACGGTTTCTCATACAGAAACAGTCAGTCATACATTTTAATTAGACCCTATTTGGGTAATCAAATGCTGATGACCAATTTTACACATACGGGATGTAAACCCTATAAGACAGAGCCATAAAGGACTGCTAACGAATAAACTTCGGACAAACATCACGTAAAGAGCAATCTCTCTGCTATGAAAACAAAATATATCCTTCATCCTTCACGCTAAAGGAATAGCCCCTACATTGGTATGTGCCGCGAGCGGGAAAAGTTTTTTACTCCCAAAATGTTGCAAAGGAGTTGTAGAGAAATTTATTCCGAAACTACCTTACTTCGCAGTAATAAGATGTAAAATCCCTGGACGGATTGCGCTTATTTCATTTTGTAAGGATCGTAAAAATTCGCTTACCTGCTTGTTTGTTATGAGTAGAGAAGGGGCCGTCCTCGGCGGGTCGCCTTATTTTTTTCCGTTTTTGTGTGGGAATCTTAATGTGCGACCGAAACGGCACGTTCTTCATCCACAGATGGTCCCCAGTTGGTGCTAATTCCTAGCAAAACACGTGTCGCTCCATAATAAAATTTTGACTATTACCCGAGCGGAACCAAGCGATATAGAAAAGTCATCTACAGAAAGCGGCGAGGATAATGAAAAGTCATAAAAATGGGTTTATTGTTTCACCATAAAGCAACAGCTGCGTGTTTTCAATTACGAGAGGATGATAGATGTTGCTTGTACACTAAAACAAGTTTATCTCTTCAATCGATGTCGGAGATGGACTACTATTAATTTTATCGAGGACCGGCCGGACCCAAAGCTATTGGCTCCCACAGTATGGCGAGTGGAAATGCAGCGTCATCCATCTCGGTCTCACCCGCAGGCCCGTGCAGGCGTATACCCTTCAAATTACTTCAATAATTTAAAACAAATACTACGCCTTTGGACTGGTAGCCTTCTTTGAAATCTACTGCGTCCATTTCATTGAACATTAATGTTACATATCGCGATTGTTGCGAATATTACTACAAAATATTTGTTTTTGTATTTGATAAATGAAATTTTGAGAGTCCCTTTTCTCTTGTTTCTTTTCACAAGTTCGGTATATTAAATTTAATTTCCCTTCGTAATCGACTAATAAGAAATAATGTTTTAAACAGCTGGATTTCTCGCAAGAAACCCGACGGCTGCAGCGCCCAGCCGCCCAGCGGGACGCTTTGACAATGGCAACCAAATTAAAAGGACCGTAAACGTTTGGACTTGAGCCTCGCTAAAATTGATTGCTGCCCGCTTTTTTCTCTTATTCCAACTGCTAATGAGATTCGAATGTTGCGTTGCAGCAGTTATTCAGATTCTGAGAAAGATTTCGAGTCTGCATTTTGTAAAAAAAACACTTACTTGCAGAAAATAAAACCAAAAAAGTCGGTATCGAATCCCACTGCGATTTCTTTCTTTTTCCGATTTTTCCGACGCTGGACGATAGAAGCGACTAGGGACTTGCTACAGCAGAACCAATAATAATCTTCTAGTAACATTGAAATTCGCGCAAGTAAGAAATCGGATAGATTGTAGAACGTCTTATTGCAAGCGGTACGATGGATTAAGATGATTTACGGTTCTGTCTCGTTGCAATAAAGTTTGTATTGAAATGTAGCTCAAGATCTCCGCGGGTGGTCCTAGACTTATTCGTTGACGAAGCGAAGCGAGAATGCAAATTTCACCGGTGATTCTGGTGTCTACGTTCTTCAACCCCGCTCAAGATGGATATAGAGAAATACCGTTAAGAAAACATATTTTGAATGAAAAGGTTTTCTAATCGCAGTAAAAACTTGAAGTTACATTTATTTCACAACGCTTAAAAATATAAAAATCTTCCAAAGTTGAATTGAATACTGGTTATAAAGAGCAAGATTCTCGAAGAGTAGAAAGTTGAGTCAAACATCCGTAACAGTCGAGGCAAGGACTAGCACTTACAGCTATTGAAGCCAAACGTTCCCAAAAAGAGAATAATCCGGAACGAATGGCGCAATGAGAATTTGGTGCCACAAACTAGATCGGAAGGGAACAAAGTCGTGCCGCCACTCTTTGACATGCCAGGCGAGACGCTAAATAGGATGGTCATTCGTCCACACAGGCTATAATAAACTAGCCTCCTGGTTTCACGGGTTCATGATAGATTCCAAACATTTGAACGTATATTTTCCCAGAATTGGATCTAAAAAAGGATATAAGTTTAAAACTGTTTGAGAATGTTTAAAATAATTAGGAGAATCGAGCGCATATTGTCATAGGATTAAAAATAACCTAAACGTAATTATCTATCTAAAACAACAACCAATAAACAGGAATGATAGAGCGGTAAATTGTGTAGTTACAGTTTAGTATTCTAATTTTCTAGAAGAGTTTTAATGAGAGCTATTTAATGAAGAACAACTTGCATAACGTAACAAGTTGTGGAGTCGATAACAATAGATAGCCAAAGAGCACAAGTATCGAAGCATGGCGACGCTAGAGCTAGCTCGTGAGCTTCCGGTAACGTTTGAAATGACGCCTAATTGCCATCGATTAAAATAATAACTTTAGCTGGGTCACAAAATTTTAGGGTTACCATACACTATCTCAATTTCATTGTATTTTAAAGAAATAAAGGTACCTAGCTGTTGCAGAATCAAACAAGTAGCAAGCCGAAAATGTATTATTTTCGGCTTGCTACTTGTTTGAATTAAGGATTAAATCCATTTTCCTTGCTAATTAAATGTTGGTTTTTACCGAGTCACTAATTAAATTTAATGAGTCCTTACAACCCCAAATATAGTTAAACCCTTTAAACGCCTCGTTTCACATCCTGTCGTTGAAACTAGATAATGAAGTCTCCTACTGCTATTGGCATCCACATACGAGTAAACAATGGTTCCATCAAATATCTCTTCCGACACGTCATTTCATGGGCCATCAAACGCGGTTCTATTTAGCAGATCCATTTCCTTCGATGCTTGTCTACGATCGTCCAAAACAAGTGGCTCTTCACTAGCTTCGCCACCCGACACCCGTCACATTCGTATTAGTGTTTCCGGTGTTTCGTTACCGGGTATTACAGGGATGAGCTCGTAAACCGAATGGTGAACAGGACAATATTTGTAAGTCCCCTTTGATCATCATAGCGTTGCTGTGTCGGGCCAAATGATATTTTGAATGTTATAATGACCCAGTTCAATTTTTTGTGTAATGCAATGTCGCCGTCGATTTGGTCACCCCATTTTTATCAAGAACCAAAAAAGCCTGGATTCCCATTACCACAATAGCGTGAGATTCCATGCTTTTTTCCCCTATAGAACACTGCATCCGATAAGTAACGAGATAAAGCTTGGCACAAACGAACCCCAATGTTAGAAGCTCCTATTCGACAGCCAGAGCATTATTTATTGAGAAAACTTGTGCCATTTCTCATCTCACCATTCGTTACTCCAATAAAAGAACGTCTTCCGATAATTTATCGGTGCAAGTATGGATTTTTTATTACCGCTGTCTATTTTAGAGTGCACTCTGCAGTGGTGTTATTAGACCATAAATACTTCATATGATTTACAATATCCTTCTGAAATCCATTTAAAATGTTACGTTGGTTTTATTGATCCGATGCATCAGCAGGATTCCAAGATCAACTTAAGTAGGTACCATTCGTAGCCGAGTTGTGATGAGACCCCACACTCGAATTTGAAAATGATATTTTAAGCATGTTTTAAGTACCTATCCCCTCGGCATTCAATATATGGAGAATACTTTACACAGCAGGTGCAACCACAGAAACGAACCTTTTCGTGTTTACCTAAAAGGTGTCATTGACGACTGTCTTCTAATTCGAGGGAAGAAAAATATCCTTATTTTTTTTTCAATATTTGCGGAGGGAAGAATGAGGGTGAGTCGTTGGGGTGAATGGTGGGAACAAAGTTGGCCGAAAAACCGAGGAAAAGGAAGGGTTCCAAATTATCAAAAAAAAAAAAAATACACAACTTTCCATTTGCTTTAAGTTATCTCTCCTATTCTTTCATGAATAAAAAATTTAGAGATTTTTCAATCTAATAGCTTCAAAGGCTGAACGCCGCAGCGACTGTGCTCTGTCACCTCCATTGGGAAAAGGCGGGATGCCATGTTTGTGTAGCCACATTTA
The DNA here is from genome assembly GCA_949825045.1 of Argyresthia goedartella. Taxonomy (NCBI): domain Eukaryota; kingdom Metazoa; phylum Arthropoda; class Insecta; order Lepidoptera; family Argyresthiidae; genus Argyresthia; species Argyresthia goedartella. The sequence continues at coordinate 22,058,487 of OX463812.1, read as the reverse complement.
ATGGCAACCATTTATTGTTTACCAATAGGTACAAGTTTTGATTCCCAAAGTCCCCATGTAGTTTCACAGAACCTTATTGGTCGCTATAGGTTACTTTCGGTCAGAGTGTCGATAAGGGGGCGGAAGCCCCCACTAAGCATCGAACAGGTGGAATGGAAAGGAATAAATACCAAGAATAATGAGATGATTTACATACCTGCCTCAGCGGTAGCTTTCGTATAAAAAGTTTTCAACGCCAGAACCTTTTACAGGCAACTGAAAAGGGCACTGTATGAAACTTCCAAATCGAAAGTTATCAACGAACAGAATTCAACAAGATCACTTTAGCTCTTATGTCACTTCAGAACTTGAAAACACTTAGAAAACTTTACAAGTTTCAAGTTTTCAACGAACACTGCACTAAAGTACTTTAGTATGTTCACTTGTCAGAATCACGGTAAATCCGATTGAAATCCGAAATCACCCTTGAGAATCTCTTTGTGGTAACTGAGCGCAGTTGGATGCGTATTTAAATTACCTGAAGTGAACCGGCCAGACTGGTTGGGCAGTTGGTACGTAAAGCGGCACTTCTTTGCTATCGGTACTGGGGCAACGCGGCGTTCGCACGTCGCGAGCGCGCGGCGCTGTCTGACCGTACTATGGTGGGAGGAGTTGCCAGATAGAAATGCAAGATTTCCCCTAATTTATGGTTCTTTTTCCCGTTTAAATGAGATTGTGATAATTTTTCTTAGATACAATCTAATTAATATAGCAGCCTATATTTTGGTTAGATCTTTCGTAATTAAAACACATACACTGAGTTGCGGAAACGATCGTTAAATTGTTAAGCCCCGCAAAACGCTAATAGGCGTAACGTGAAGGCGTGTGTGAAAGTTCACATGAATGAATATTATGAACTTAAGTTCTCCAATTTTTATGGAAATCACTGATTAGCGTTTTGCGGATCTTTAAAATTTAAAAATCGCTGCAAAACTTATCATCACACAATCCGTCAAAATGACAATCAGTAACTTAAAAAAGAAATCCTCCTGAAACCAATCACCCAGCAAATATTTCCCGCAAGTTGTCGAAATTAACCCCAATATTTCGGGATACCGCTCCTTCTGGCAACTCCATCAGTAGGAGCCGAGCCAGCACCGAAGCCCCGTGACGGGCGACGAGGGGAATAGACGAAAATGGCTTCACAAGTATATTTTTTTCTCTTTCCTCCTTTAATATTCTGCATATGCCGTGCGCGGCCGGCGATGCACGCGCATGCGTCCTGCCACTTTGAGGGTAGACATAGGGGTTGTATTGTAACGTGATGCACCCCGCAGCCCGCACTTTACATAACATGCTCATTCAGCAGATCGAAGTCACTTTTACGGTTTTCGGGCACTTATCAACTTTAGGGCGTTTCATGAAATTGTAAATATGGTTCTGATTGGCATCCTTACACACCCATTAAACTCATTATCTTCTTTTTCGATTGGTGACCACAAACAAAAAGAAGTATTTTTGGTACCATTTCCTGTTTTTCCTGTTTATCAGAATTTGTGATTTGATGAAAAGAATTATTGACATTGCTTTTTGCTTCAGATCTATTAGTTTGATATTAATTATTTCAGTAAAACATGGTGTTTCGCAGACAAAAATTAAACCTTTCATTTTCATAGAAAACACCTAATGTAGGTATATGCATTGATATATGCGTCAGCCACAACTGTATTGGTATCAAAGTACATTTCGCTTCATTTGTATTTATATCCAATAATATCGCACACATGATGTTTGCCGTTAATTTGATGCAGAATACTACAGGGTTTTAATATGAAATCAATGGATTAAATAACAGTAAATGAATACCTGAGTAATATGAACATAGTTATTGAATGTAGGCAGTACCTATTTAGTTCTGCAAAATAGAATACCTATTCGTTTTATACTTTGTAATTAGATGTAAAATCACATTCACAATAGCTTATAGTGTTATAACCTACGTAGCCTAGTTCTTCGTTTAGTTTTCTACAATCACTCCTGAAGCACTAACGGGTTTTTCATCTCTAGCTAAAGTTTCAGAATGTTTTCTTACAAAGGGCAGAGATGTTTATCAAGTCAAAGCGTCACGCCTTTTCTTATACGTTGTGATAGAGATACAATTGCACAGTTATTCAATACTAGCAAGTTTTGTCTCAGACTTCGTTTGTGAATCTCTTCTCAGTCTTGTACTTCGCTGGGGAAATTTCGGAATATTATTTGGATTGAAAAGAATAAATTTCCATTATTATGTGCAAATGTATGTTATAACTATACTTTTAAAAAACACCCGACACATAACTTTAGAACTACTCAACCGATTAAGCAAAGACATATGGACATATGTATGTGAGTACATATGTCTATGAACCGTCGCAGTGAAGTCGAAAATACTACCAACTATGAAAAACCACATTAAAATCCAATTGCCTCACGTTTCATCGCTATTCCTTGTTACATATTAACAAACCTTATCTAATACATCGTAGTAAAATCTACTACCAACTACAAAAAACAGCAATTAAATCCGTTCACCCGTTTGGCCGCCGTTTCTAGTTAAGCTGATAACTTTCACACTACTGAACCGATTTTAATAAAAGATATCTTAGAATCATTCGCAGGAAAGTCTAATGCCATTACGGAAAACCGCATTAAATTCCGTCGGACTGTTTGAAAGCTAGGGTGACACGGACAGACATACAGACACACCAACAGACGCTTCAAACTTACAACACCCCTAGTTTGGTCGTCGAGGGTTAAAAAAGCCTGTCGAAAGAGAGGACATGCATCTCTGACAGACATGCAGCCGAAATTTTGGTACTGAGCAAATTTACATAGCGCTCGCTGCCATGCGGTGATACAAGCTACAGTTTCGTGCAAATTATGCTTCACCATTTCTGCAGGATTTGGGACTTTAAGACATTTGAAATAGAACAGAATAGTCCCCAGGGTTCACGTGATTTCATCTGTCTTCGCTGCATTTATGTAATTAACCGTTCATTATGTACTTACATGTTTATTTTTATCAAGGTTCCTGTTTTAATTGAAACTTAATCAATGAACTTACGAGAAATTTTGTCATCTACTACGCAACCTTTCCTCGTCGTTCAATGTAGTAGTGTATATGTCATCGTAAGATAATCAAAACCGTTAGTTGATAAGGGTTGACAGGTTTAGAATCTACGTTTCTTTTGTTATTACATGTCAACCTAATATGAAGACTATTCGAGGGTTTCGCTGCGCTCGCCCCCTCTAGTCTTCACCTAAGCTACCGCAGTGTTTGCCTTGGTATTTCGTTTGCAATTTAAGTTTAAACCGTTAGTTTATCAACTAACGCGTCATATAGTAAGCAGTACGCTAAAGTTGATTTATCTGTCGATAGTTGACCAACTAACGAGAAAAAAACATTAGTTTATCAACTAACGGTTTTAAAAATCTTACGATGACATCTACATGCAATGCATATTGCATAAGGGCTCCTACATAGAAATAATGCCAAGCAATATGGCCTCACATGTCAGTTTCCAGTTCTTATTTCTGCTCCTTTGGAGCTTGCAACTATATTTGCAATTCATCTCAGCTTCTCGGAACCGTTCTAAAACTCATTCAGTCCGCTCAATAAAAATTCAAATCGCTTCCGTCGCATAGCAAATTATATTGATACCATCTAACATACCCGATTCGGCTGTGATTCAACGAATACCACGAAAGATATAAGGACCGAGATACACATAGTATAGGGCGATATCGGATTATTGGATCAGAAATTCAGTATTGGATTGGGTAGATAATCTTATAGATCTTATTTTAATCACATCGGCAGAATAATCATGAAACTAATAACCTATAACAACCTATTCGTTTTACGTTAAGTTTACTTAATAACAATTGTTTTTCACTGTTCCATCCAGAATCCGGCGTCTCCACTGTTCGGAACCAAAAGTAATAATCGATTCCGTTTTCCGATCCTCAATTTGCTCGCGACGTAAGAGTAGTTTTTTAACGCACCTTTAAAAACGTTATGTTGACAGATGGGAAAAAAAAGGAAAGTCGTTTTCCTAAATTATATACAAGAATATGGTTTTCCGGTTCTCAGCAAAAACCAACCGTGCGGTGTTGAGCTGAAAAAATTTCGTGTCGTATTTTATACTAAAGGCTGGATAGGCGATCCGCCTTCCTAACGCGATAATTTGTTGGCCGTGATGCGATCCCGCGACTGGTCGAAACGCACTGAACCATATTTCGGGTTTAGGTAAGAGGTTATCCGTGCCCGCCTTCTGAGAGATTCCGGAAACTCTCCGGGCTGATTAGCCTACCATCGGGCGTGAATGAGCCTCGCGGGGGAGTCACGCTTATTAGAATAAGAACGGGATATTTAGTGACCTTGCTGGCATAAGTGTTCTGGACGGCATCTTTGTCGAGCTTCAACAGTCTTGGTGCACCCAGAATCGCTGAGGGAAGCTGTCGGTGAAGGACACAGGAGTAAGGGCGCTAGCAAGGTACCGTGAGTATTTCGGTAGATCTAACCTCCATCACGGTCGGGCAAGTGTGTTTACTAGCTATGGGCCCCTAGTCTGAATCCGGCCCTGGTGGACGCAAATTATCATCCACAGACGTGTGGTTGAGCAAGTGCAAATGAGTGCAGCTTACCAAGTCTTAAGTAGTTCATATATTAAGCTACTTTATTAAGTGCATGCCACTTTACCAGCGCTAGTACATCTCAAGCCTTAAGCAAGGAGCAGTGGGTAATAATCTAACACGGAAAAGTAAAGCGGGTAAAAAGGTGCGCTGAACACACAATAGCCGGCGAAAAGGGAATTAGTTCTATTATTGAAGTGGTAAAACAGTTTCTGATCTACTGCATTCAGCGGTCTCGCGGGTGATTGTTGGTTTGCGTGCCTCGACTTGATAACTAAGCTAAAAGCGCAATCTGCTACAAAATATGGACATTCCGGACCGAATTCGTGTGCCTTTAATTCCGCTGCGGATGGGACGTGACAGTCATTGCTCGGATCAACGGATGTTTCAACTATTGCGGTTTTAGGGTTTTCGTGAAATCTAGTTTTAAATAATACATCGAAATTTAAAGCAATCTGTGAATTACGTAAAATTTACGTACGTAAAATGTACACTTGGCCAGGCGGATAACTGGATCTTCCAGTTCTGCTTAGTGGGAGCAGATGTGCCTCAGATCTTCAACAGGGAAAAGTAGTAAGGATATTATTCTACCATAATAGTGATCTGCTGTAGATATATCAATCAAATGTCTTTACTACTAAAGATATTTACATATACTTAGCAATCGTAATTTTTTGCCACTTCTCTACATTGGACCACTGTGGGAGAAGAAGAGCATAGAAACTACCACAGATTGATTTTAAGATCTCTTTTAAAACTAATACAGATATTACAATATTAATTATTATAATAAATAAACAGGAATAAATAATTACAAAATGATTAACAGCAAGGTCTGTGTTGAGCTAGATTAACCCCATACAGTCCCGTCATTTAAGTAATCTTGAACATTGTGATATCCCTTTTTCGACAAAGTCGCAGCTAGGTGACTACATATTACATATTACTAGCCATTAGTGAAAGATCTACTCAAGCCCTCATGGAACATATGAAAAAATAGCTATGAGCTCAACCACATTTATTCTTCAAGTAATTAAATTAATATAATGCTGCTGGGGTGTAGAGGGGGTTACGAAGGATCCGAGCGCCCATATTCTTTACAAAAAAATATCTATTCGATTCCAGCTTGCTCTATGACAAGTTTGTTATCATTATCGTATAAATTGCAGATGTAGAAATCATTGCTGTTATACATTTGAAGGTATATATTTTTGTAATTTTGGGAATAAATAGTTAAGAAGTGAAAATATTGCAATGAATTTTTGCTTTGAGAGCTAATAAATAACTTTTGTTTAAATTTATTTTCTTCAAAAAGCGCTAAATCAATTTTGATGAAATTTATATGGGACCACCTCAGAAGTATAAAGTACCAATCAAAACAATAATCATCAAAACCAATTCATAATTGACGGAATGATCGCGTAACAAACATACAAAAAATAACAGTCGAATTGAGAACCTCCTCCTATTTGAAGTCGTTTGAAAAAAGGAGTCTCCCATAGTAACTTGCAATCAGCTGATCGGTAGCCCTGACATGTAATGCTGACATTTACGAAATTCAAAATTCAAAAATTGGAAAAATTGGCCATTCAGAACATCGCTATATAAGCAAAGTCGGAATAAAAGTCAGTTTTTATCAAATAATCGTGTAGGGATTACAAAAGCGATTGAAATTCCTATATGTCAGAATTACATGATATGGGCTATGTACCAAGGGACGTATTTTTCATATTTACGACTATATGTTTCTTTTACAAACTTGTTGATAAATACAAAAGACAACGTGCTCCAGAACCATTTGATATTCAATATGTGTAGTTTTTTTGCACAAAAAGCCCTTTTTGCATGAACCCCCATACCTATGGCGGATGGCATCATAATATAAAATCAACAGATAGTCAAGATGTATGAGATCTATTAACTGAGATACGTTTGAAACCCGTTGCTCAGTGAGGACGTCCTTTTGCAAGGCCCTCTGCCCAACTTTTTGCAACTCTTGTATTAATATCAACTTCCATTGCCCCGTTCATTTATTTTGGCGAATTTTTTTTTCAAGGTAGAAGAAAAAAGTGGCTTATTTGCGTTATATAAAAGGGACAAAAAATTTCACCATATTCGCAAAACGTTTGTGTTAAGCCTGGATTCAAAAAGAGCACTATAGCTGGTCTTTCTACACACATACATGGACCCTCACAACTCAATAGACCACCTTGACACGGAATCCCACAGGAAAAAGTTTTGTGAGGCCATGTCTTCTATTGAAGTATAAGTCTAACGATATATAAATATCGACAGCAAAGTAGCCACATCCGCTGATGACATCAATTCAATCGATAATAAACGAAAAAAATGTATAGAACAATATCATCGCTTTCGTCCGTGAAGAAAAGTCATCAAACACAATATGTTGCCTCTACATTTCAGGTTAACAACAAAATCAACTGGAAATAAGAATAATCACAAAATTGCGCCACTGAAAAATGATTGCCATCTTTGTAGAAAAATGTGCATTGATGTACTGATGATGATGCTGATGATTGATCAATCAATGATTAGAAAAAATATTGTTGGCTTGTTTGTTATGGTTCTGCCATATGTCAACAGATGGTGCTTCATGTCATGTCGGTTTTTATCGACAAAGTGTGCGTCATGGCCTCAGATAAATGAATTTCTTATGGCGTCGCGTCTGTAAAAGCCATTGAGTTACATTTACTTAAGCTTGCCTGACTTGTGCTGTCAATTGCGGTAGATGGCGGACCAAAGAGTTTCATTCATCTGAAGGCGGACTCCGCCAGGCGGAGCAAAGAGGCGGAGTTGATAAACCCATTTTATCTAGAAATGTATTTCCTGCATATGAAAAGTGTAACGTCTCGGCCAAAAGTACAATAGATGAACTCGTCTCTTAGAAGGCCTAGCCTGCGGCTCGGCCCAAATTCGTCACTATTGCTCACTTTCCAGCCTCTACAACAATGTGGAATGTGGCATAGCCGTGGTACACACTGTATTAAATTAATACATTCTACTAACTGAACCAAGATATGAAAAATGAACGTTTCATTTCCGTAAATCCATCCAATTCTTTCATCGTCTTTTCGAAGGATTTTAATTTGCTGCCGGTTGCTGGCACACGTAAACACAAAATGCCATTAGCAGTATGAATGGAGTGAAGCTTTTTCCGCCGAATTTCGCTCAGCGATGTCTGTTTGATTTTCCTTCGATTTGCGGTACATTTAGTGGTGCCTTAGTGGTATTTACTTTCTTTGACAAGTATTTCAGTAGTTTGTGGTCAATGAACTTTCTGACTATGGGTGGATACTGGATAGTTTAGTTTAGGCGTACATAATATCCAGATTCTATGATTTGTTTATATAATTTAATGGTTACCTACCACATTTATATAGAAAGAACCAGGAACCGTGTATGTACTATGTACACGTCGGTCCATGACTAGAGCAGTATAATTAGAAGGTAATGTTGGACCTCATTGTGTTACGTGGGGCATGTAAAGGTATGTAAGTATAAAGAAGTAACCAATGTAAATGGTCAAGTGCGAGTCGGACTCGCGAACGAAAGATTCCGTACCACCGCACAATGGTATTCAAGTTTCTTGGATGGGATTAGTTATCTTTAATTTTCCTGTGTGGTTAGATAGCAAAATAATGTACACAAAGTTATTGGTGCGGCTACTTCCATACTTCATACTTCGCTTCGATCACCCGCTTTACCCTTCACCTAAGCTGCCGCAGCACTTCGCCCTGATATTTTCTGTGCAAAAAGGTACTTTTGATGTGCGGTTTAATATTTCGCAATTAAATCTAATTAAAGCTTCAAACTTTTCATCTATGATTAAGGCAGTTCTTGCGTCCGTGTTTTTGCTTTATGCCAAAAGGGAAGTTTCATATATAATTTTCATAAAAACAGATAAGAAAAAACTGGCCAAGTGCGAGTTGAACTCGCGCACGAAGGCTTCTGTACCATTATCTATAAAAACTCCAAAAATAACACGTTTATTGTATGGGAGTCCCCTTAAATATTATTTTAATTTAAATATTTATTTTTAAAGTGAATAATATAACTCAATATTCTGTGAATATTTCATGCGTCTACCTGTTGCCCTTATCAATATCGAGCGAAAACGAGCAAAAAAAATTACGTTGTTCTATGGGAGCCCCACTTAAATATTTATTTTATTTTATTTTTATTATTTATTTTTAAAGTGAATGTATTACTAAATATTCTGTGAATATTTCAAGCGTCTACCTGTTGCCCATATCAATATCGATCAAAAACAAGCAAACAAAAACAGGTTTCTTGTATGGGAGCCCCCTTAAATTTTATTTTTTAATTTTTTAGTATTTTTTGTTATAGCGGCAATAGAAATACATCATCTGTGAAATTTTCTACTATCATGAGATATAGCCTAGTGACAGACAGACAGACACACGGACGGACAGCGGAGGCTTAGTTTCGGCAAAGAAGGGATCCGTTTGGCACCCTTCTTTGGAACCCTAAAAACACATATATTATGTCCATAACCATCTATAACAAACTTCCAGATAGTTACAAAAATATTTCTAACGAAATAGAATTCCTAAAGAAAGTAAAAAATCATCTCCTCCAAAAAGCGTACTACAGCATTGAAGAATATTTAAATGAAACACACTTTCTATAATCACACACAAACACTCACACACATGCACTTACACACCCTCAAACACACTCATAACACACACACAGGTACACATACACAAATGCATGTAAATCTTATAATTATAATACTTTAATGTTACGCTAATACTGTAGATAATAGTAGGTAATGATCTCATTGTTATAAAGTTAACCATTTTATGATATTTTATTATTGTGCAAGTTAGATGTAAGATATTGCAGTGCCCTCACTGGGTTCATTGTCGGTTCTTCAAATTCTATATATATATATCACCATATACCACCACAATGTCGCAATAAACGTTTTGAGTTTGAGTTTGAGTTTGTAAATTTAGCTATAGCTTATTAGATACAAGAATGATAAAAATTTTAAATATAATTTGGTAAAGTAAACATTAATTAGGGTTGAGCAGCAAAAGACACGAATTTTAGACAATTTTGAGTGCTAGTCAAGTCAGTATTTTAGTGTGACTAAGAATATTTTTGTATTGAAAACGTAATTTGTGTTCGAAAAACCAGATATTTGTTGTGAATTGTTTTCTTCTTGTTTTGGTAATCAAATGGTTTATTGGTAGAGTATTCAGTTTTTTGGTATACGGTAGGTTAATTAGTGAAGATAATTCGTTGGCGTGATTTTATTTTGAGCTACAGTTAAATATTCCCCTTTAAGTATCTCCTCATAATTGACTTAATCGGATGCTAGTTTGTCTCTTAGATCCCACCTATTAAAGCTCCCGTCCAAAATCTCCATTAATAATTCAGTTCATTTCTCAGTATTAGGTACTAAAAGCATCTTTATATGCCGTTTCACACTTTCTTACAGCCTATAAACTAGTACCATTTAGTCTAAAGCACTTGCAATAAAATGCACTAATTTATTCATTCCTAACAGCACCGCCTCCGTAGCCAATTCTGATTATTCAACGCAAATTTGTATCATGTTGCGAGATCAGAAAATTAATTCAGCTCATTGGTTATACTAGTCGAGTGTCCAGTTAGATAACGTAACACTCTAGATTTAGCCTGTAGACTATTAGTTATGTTACAAACTGGCTGGGGAGAACAGCGTGATAAGCTGTGACGGTTACTTACGTTGTACCACAGCGTATGTTGCTGGTCTTACGAGCTTGACACAAAGGTTAGGTGGAGATAACTTTAATATGAGTTTGTTGGTGCAGTTGGTTATATACTGCAGTTTGTAGAGGACTACAGGCTAGCAAATAGAGATACGCAATTAACTATTACATCATCATAGTCGCCAAGTGTTCATACTATCTACTCACTTGTGGCTGGCGACATAATTCAATATTCAGAGTTTGTGTGACTACCTTTGACATCAATTGAGGTCATTAGTTTTGTTTTAGACAAAAAATAATAATAGCAGAGCCAATTTTTCGGTTCAAATCAATACTAAGTAATCATTCCCAATTATTCATGTTGCATGAATTAAGCAAAGCACAGATCCACAGGTTAGCTCCACTAGTAAATAGTATATTTCCACACAGATCACATAAATTCATCTATTGACCTAAAATTTATATTTTCAAAGTATCATCTGAACGATTTTCAGTTTACAAACCTACCAACTTCAGCTCCTTTAGATATTGAATTTTTATTTAATTCGATTACGCAATAAGATGGCCGGGGCTTCCCATTCAAAGTTACACATTTCGTATCGATCCGCCGCCGACTGTTTTGTAATACACTGGTGGCAGTGGACAAGGACTTTGATTTCAATCGAAACTTACGCTTTACTTATGTAGCTCTTGAATGAAGGTCCTTTCTCGGGTCATAAACCCTCGAATGGCAGAGCCTTCCCTTGTTGTTATTCATGGCACCGGGTTTCACCACGCCACTCAAGCTTAGCGAGACGTCAACTAAATTGCTTTATTACCCCTACCTATAAATATCAACTGAATTTCCCGCTACAACCGAAAACCTTACTCGAGCATTGAAGGCTAAGGTTCACTTCACACTACGATTCACAAGTCGTAAATCTCGCGAACATTTTACAAGGAAATTTTACTGCAAAGTTGTTATTACTCTTCTCTAACAACTGGACGAATTATATCCTCAATGAATAAACAAGAAGTGTAAACAAGATATAAAGAGGCGACTAAATGAGAGTACAAATAAACAAAAGTTTAGTGCTCGTCGCGCAATTTTAATAAACTGTGAGGGGAAACAGCGAAAGTTTCGTAGATTGTTTTTCTTGACCTCAATTTTCTTGGTAAGAAAATTAGTAAAGCTAAGACAAAATTAATGTCGTTGCGTTTCAATTTTGTAAAAAACGTCAATTAGAACACCAAGCAGCTTCAACTCTGGCACGTTAATTTAAATCTGTTGTAAGTTGCTTCTTTGTTGCGCTTCTTGGTCGGGAAACTTGGAAGGTTTGCTTGTTTCACTATGGTATGTATAGTACGGTTTTGTTATTTTCCTTCGGTGTCGATTTGCTGCACATGATCCGACCCGGGCCGGAACGTGAATGATCGTGCGTGACTGCCGCCTAGCGTGCTTACCTCAGATATTTCATTCTTCATACGCATTTAGTATAAAAATTATAGTTTGGAGGATAAAATTAACGATCGCTTTAGTCGCTAACGTATGAAGCTAATGAAAGAGACGCATATTTAACCTACACAGCAAAAGTTTCAGCGGAACCTTCAAAATACGAGACCACACCCATATACAAGCCCATGTCTCATCGAACATGTGTGCCATGTTAGGTGAGTAACCAACGTTATTTTCTACGTTACAAGCTACAATCTCAACAGCAGCTAACTTTCATTACTGTCTGTATTAATGATGCTGTTAAAATCCGTTGACCCCCCCAATTAGCCGAAAGCATAATCTAAAGATTTGGTAAAACGAGGGTGAATGAAGTCTATTACCGACAAGACGCAATGCAGACAAGAATTCAGCAGAATAAGCAAGTAAGGGCTGCGAAAACTGCCGCGATGGCTGATCCCCGATATCGGATCAGATAGCTTGACGCCTGACAAATACAACTCGGCTTGTGCAGAAGTATTATCACAGTTGGCTGCTCGTCCACATAGTTGCGGAGTCCCTTGCCAAATATGTCACGGCACATAGCACGTTCCACACACTGCCGCGATTTACTGCCGAAACACTGTCATGGTATCGTGTCGACCGAAACTGTTTCGCCGCATTTATGAAGAAAATAAAACAGCATTAGAAGAAAGTGCATTCTACAAATGTACGGCACGTTTAAAATAAATTCCTTCCACATTTTTCGGTTCCGTGAGCTTCTCCGTAGTCGTTTGCTACCTCACGTTTTCCATTAATCTGGTAGATTTTTAATTTCTTCGCTCGTTACTCTTGCTAGGACGTTTGCTGGCACAGGACTAGTAGGCAGGCTGGCTGACTACTCGTTTAGTTACCGTATCGCACCATCTCCGCCGCCCCCGCCCGCCCTAGCCCGCCCTGCAACGCCTCACTGCGCTCTCTAAAGGCGGGCGGCAATCCTACAACTCGGACTTTAGCACCCCTACACGCTGGCAAACATAAAATCATGCACCACCTCATTATTTTGATTCGGCTTGCCTTCATTCCAAATAAATGTTATTAAAGTGCACGGAGTAATATTTTAAAAAGCAAAGTGAAATCGTTGCGTTGAGTGTGGCCGCGTGGCGTTTTCAAAAAACGTTTTTCCGTACATTTTACATTTGTATAATATTATTTCCTTTTGTGTACTCGCTGTGACTGAGTGCTTTCAGTATTAGATTGTGAATTGCTGTTGCATTTACGTGATGGGTTGGTTTTAGGTAAGGTAATGATCAAGGTAATGATCTTGATTAATATGAGATCTATTGAAAACAAGTTATATACAGCGTCTAAAGGATACACGCTCGCCTGACACACAGGAGATGTGGGTTTGAATCCCGGTATTGACCGTATATTTTCAAAATCTTTTTTCGTCGTGGCTGGCAACCTCGGTAAGCAGGTGTCTAAACAACAGTTGCTCATATTTGTAGTTTTAATTTAATCTATTTAGCTTTTTTGCGTATTAATCTAATTGCGTATTAAAATTTATGTTCGTTTAGTGGTAGGTGTAGTAACTTGAAGATGGAACTAGAACCGTATTCCAGACGCTAAAACGGAAACAACCACCAATTGTCGACGAACGGAATTTGAAACAGCCGTTTACTGGAAGAGTAATTCGTTTCATTTTACACTTTTACCACGTTGTACACACTATCTTTGTATACATTACTCATACAATATCAAGCTACCATCTCTCACCTTCGTGAGACACGTCCCTTCATATCACACAGGCGTGTTCGACTTGCCTCGTTTGACGAATTGTGGAAACGTTTTTTTAGTTAAAACTAGAGCTCAGACATACACAACATCAAATTAAATAGTGTACCTACTTACCCATTTACCATTATCGCTATCAACCCTCTCAAAGTGAAACAAAACAAGTAGATACTATAATTTTGTTTGTCTCTGCCCTTCAGTTCACAATGCAGAAGCGATGTCGTTCAGCTGCTGTGACCATCATGAAACTGAGAGATCAGCTCAATAACACGCTTTAAGAACTAAAGGCGAAGAACCAAATATGTGAACAACTGAACGCACTGAAAGTGAAGCGGAGATGGTGGAAGGTCGTTACCGACGAGCATGATAAACTGCAAGGAATCATCAACTCAAATGATAAATGCCAACATATTTATATAGAAACCTTGAACACAACTGCACAACTCCAAAACAGTTATTTGACGCTCTCCAACAAATTAAAAACGAACAAAAATTTAAGGAACAAAAATAAACCAATGAAACATATCACCTGTACAATGATATTTTTGTAAATCACTCACCTACACATCTCACAACAACCCTGATACCAACAATGAAAATTGATTATAGATTTAGATAGACTAATGATTTACAGAAAACATTCGAATATATGAAGCCTCATTAGAAAAACAAAATCTTTATTAGTCAGTACAAAGAAAAATAGAGCTAGTGATAAAAATTGTAATAAATAGAAGATATGACTTCAAAATACTGATCTGCTGTGACTGAAATCTGAGAACTACGGGCTCGAATAACTGAATAACTCAACATATCTGACGATTATATACATCATCATCATCCGACACTGCTCACCACCACCGTTTCAACCAAGCTGACTGAACAAGGTTCATGATGAAGGTGACAAGCCACCCTCACAAGGGAAGGCCATACAAACATGCTCGACAAACAGAGATTCTAAATGGTCATCTACACCAACGTCAACCAACGACTGGTTGACCAACCAACGAGTGAAGAGGAAGATGCTTGATATGCTTGGAAAGAATAGCCTGTTCACATCTACTTATGGAGTCATGAGGATAACAGCAGCGCTCTCCAGCGTCGTCTATTACAACAAACATCTTGAGTAGGCCTGCTTCATCGACCAGCGCTGCCGTGGCCTGCAGCAAACCAATAGGTCCTGCACTAAAACTGGAAGATTAAAAACATATTACGTATATTTTCTGTTTTAGGTGCGATGGTGCTGGATGAGTGTTTGAATCAACGAGTGGTTAACATCTGTATTCGGTGATTCATAGACACAACGAAACGAATTTAAATGATAGTTGTAGCAAAGCAGTACTATTATTTTATTGGTGGGTATTAACAAACTTGGTGTAAAAAGAGATTTTAGCTTGTGCATTTCCTTATATAGGTCCATATTGAAAAGGACGCAACAACTACATTAATAAGCTGAACCACCCTAGAAGAAGTATATCATGTCAATATGAGAATAATGTATCTTGACATAAACTCCTTGATTTAACTTTCTATGAGCTAATTTGAATGTTAATTGAGTTTTGTCATTTCATTGCCATTTTTTTTACTAACAAACTGTGGAACCTTTGTGATCCGAAATAAAATTATCATTATTATTATTATATCATTTATTTCTGACTTAAGGAAAAGATAGATTTTATCTTGCTAACTATTTTAATAGACAACTTGCTATATATTTAGCATTTAATGTATCACATAACCCTGTCATAATTAGTATTACAGAGGTTCCTTGTGAAGTATTTAGTAGTAATATTTATATTGACATGGCAAAACAAGCTACAAATGATACTGTGTATGTTTTTTTTTCCAATTCCGACAAAGGATAATCACCACTTAAATAAAGGGCTACCTGCCAAGTAAATTGCATTCGAATTATTTCTTATTATTTCTGACACATATTTTTTTGTATCACAGAACATTGGTTAAAGGAAAATATGATGTCTTCTAACATAAATAATTACAAAATTGTCAGTTGATACCATATAAAGATTGTGGTTTTATAATCTCAGTAAAAATAATCATACGGTAAAGCGGAGGGATATACTGCAAGTATATCCCTCCGCTTTACCGTATGTTTATTACTTACAGTAACTGTAGAAGAACAAATATGATTATCCTTTGTTTAGTTAGGTATTCATGTTATTCTTTTTGTCTACAGACCTCCGAAGGATGAAAATTAATGACAATTAATTGTGGCGACCTTAATATAGTTTTGCTTGTGGATATAACAATGCATTTCTTTATTTAAATATTATATTAACCTTAATGTAATGTAATTTTGGAACAGACTAGAATTACGGTTTCTTTTCGAAAAGGACAAAGCTGATCCATAATTTTACAGGCCTCGAAACGTACACAAAATCTTATATATAGGTTTGCCAGTACCGGGATGAACAGAACCTGAAAAAAAAACAGACTTCTTCAACATTATTCAAACAGAATTAAACAAAGTTTTTAAAACATAAAGAAAGTTACTGACAACAACGGTAAAGCTAAATTTCTAATCAAATTTATTGACTGGGCGACTTTTGGAATTCATAAAAGTAGAGTTATCTTATATGACCTATAGGAACATAAAACCTATAACTTTGATAGCAAATTTCATGACGATATTAAAATATTCCAAATCTTTCGAGTTGGTTTGTAGAACTGCAAAAATTTTACATTAATATATAAATACAAAATTCAAACAATTGAATGAAAACGGTTTCGCAAATAATAAACAGTGAAACTGGCAAAGGTATACCTAGGGGCAATGATTTTTGCTTGACGATAAGTGATTATAATATTAAACCTAACCCTGAGATAATAATAATAATAATAATAATAATAATACCTTGGACACCTTTTACACACATTGATCTAGCCCCAAACTAGGATTCCCTGTATCTTGGGTACTAGACAACGATATATACTTATATAGAGAAATATTATATATAGATGGCATGAGCTTTCAAATTATTCTTCACCAATGTATCCTTACTCACAACAGAGCGTCGAAATTAATCTCCATATGAAGCAGATACTTGTTAAAATATACTAGCGTCAGTAATGAAGATTTTAAATTGAATCATGTATATCCCCAGCACATTGTCTAAACATTTAGATAACTTAACTTAAAAATACTGAAGACCTTTGGGGTATAACAGTTAAAGTCTTTCAGTTCAGTAATTCTGGTTATAACCCCACACTTAGCGTATGGATTCAATACATATGTTGACAGTGTAGCTTTCCCAGACCTCATGAAACACAGTAATAAACAGATACCTCTGTTCAAGTAGGGTGATCTTTCAAATTTCAGAATATGTATACTTCAGCACTAAATAAAATATTTGAAAAGATTATACTAAATCTAATGCTCTCACACTTCAACCTTACAAATCAAATCAAATCGAATCATTTATTGCAAGTAGGCAAAATAATGCACTTTCACAAGTCAAACACTTAATTAAGTCTTATATACATGGAAACTAATGAGTACATAACTGATTTGAGTTTGAAAAAGGTAATTTCTCCTTCAAGTGGTGATTCATATTTGAATCACGCACAGGAAAAATAAACTGCATGAACTCTACCAGTGCTTCGGAAATACGCCCGTCAGAGAAGATAGCACAAAGAAACTCTACGGGGATGTAATTTTTTCGGTTTTCGTCACATATTTTTTACACAATGAACGATATAAAAAAATATTTAATCTTATGTTAATATTATAACATCGTATCCATAAGTGCCAATAAGATGTCTCAAAATAACAATCTAACAAAATAAATAAATAAGAACAAAGACAAGCTGTAATGAACATAACTTATGAGAAACCAGACTGGACCAGTCCCCCCAAGCAGCACCCGTTCACGAGTATTACTTGTGCACCAGCCATCACCCCCTCGCCATATTTGAGGGAGGGGAGCAACGCGCTACACAGAGCAGCCGCAAGAAAAGACATTTTAGTGAACATGACCACAATTTCCATTAAGGGTATATCGACTACGGATGTATGTTTTCTCTGCATGGGATGCCGCAAAATCGTCATCTTTTTCTTCCTTTTTTTTATTTTAAGTTATTCTACATCGTATCAGCTTTCTACTGGTAAAAAATGCACGTTTATTACTCAGATACAACTTTTTTAATTAGCGTTTTAAAAAAGCACTTATCTCAGTTAAGAGCCGTAGCAGGTAGAGAAATAAAAAATTGAATTTTTTTATTTATTTTTTTTTGACAATTTATCCGTCGATGAAATTGTGTGTAATCCCTGGTTTTGATATGTGCACTTTATAAAGACTCACACGTATATTAACGATCTGGGTTTTATGGTGGAGAGATTGACTGACTGTTAGCTATGATACTTCACTGGTCTTCCTAATTGAAAGAAAAAAAATAAGATTTTGATGATGTGAATGACGTTTTACTTTTAACCTTGAATTGGTTCACCGTTAATCATTTCTTTTTAAATGCTGGTAAAGGAAAGTGTAACAAATTCTCACTGCCAAATATGAGGAAAGTAAAGACCAGTTTAGTGTTAGACAGCAACACGTTAGTATTAGTAAATGATACGAAGTTTCTATGAATAACCTATAGCAAATTGCAGTGGGGAATCAGCTGATAGATTAAGTTCTACAGCGTACTCTGTTAGGAATATCAGACAAATCACGCATGTGGCTACAGCTAGGCTAGTCTTTTTTAGTTACTTTCACCATAGTAACATGTCCTATGGTTCCTTATTGTTGAGAAAATATAATGTTTGTACGCAAGAACTGTATGTATTTATGCAAATGTATCTGTAATGTTAACCTAAGCAATATTAACAGACTAGTTGCGCCCCGGATCAGACTCGCGAAAGTTAGTTATTCCCTCAAGGGTAAGTGCATAGTCTATAACAACAAGATACCTCTGTAGATTTTGAAATAGCCATTTAACCAATTGAAAAGCCATGTAAAAACAACTTTGTCTTAAAAGGGATATTACAATATTCAAGATGACTTACATAAATGACACATTAGTTAGTTGTACATTAGTTAAACATTAAACACATCCAACTTTTAGAAGAGATATAACCATGAATTTAGATCTGCTTCTTATGGATATAGTTCTTTTGACAAAAATAGTTATTAAAATATCGTAAGATTTTATGTTTGAAATTAGAAAGTATTAAGTTGGTTTTTGAAAAAAAAATAAACATTTTTTGCCCTGTTCTGCCGCAAAAACGGATGTAACAGCCATGTCGCAGTATGAGCTCTTTTGAACTTTATTATAATATGATTGTGTCCAAAATTTCATGTATTCCCAGTTTGTCACACCCATCTTGGTAACGCTGTTAGAAACTGGGGAAAAAAAAAAACAGTTTTTAAAAGTCAAAGTCAAAGTCAAAGTACTCTATCACTGTAGATATTTACATATACTTAGCAAACGTCATTTTTTGCCGCTTATCTACATTGGACCACTGTGGGAGAAGAAGGGCGTAGAAACTCCCACAGATTGATTTTTAGATCTCCTTTAAAAATAGGTTGTGCTTAACTAATACAAATATGAAAAATTTAATTGTTATGATTGATAAGCAGGAATAAATAATTACAAAACTATTAACAGCAAGGTCTGTGTTGAGCCAGATCAACCCCATACAGTCCTGTCATTTAAGTTATCTTGAACATTGTAATATCCCTTTTTCGACAAAGTCGCTTTAACATGCTTTTTAAATTGCTCAAATGGCAATTTCAAAATCTCCAGAGGTATCCTATTGTAGTAGAGAATGCACTGACCCTTGAAAGAATTGCTAACCTTCGCGAGTCTAAAAAGGGGCGCACATAGTCTTTGATTATTTCTTAGGTTAACATTACAGCTATCGCTAAGTTTGGAAAATGTTGTAAGGTTCTTGCGTACATACATTATATTTTCGAAAATAAATTGACTAGCTACTGTTAGTATGTCAATTTATTTAAAAAGCTCTCTTAAGGAGTCTGTTCGTTTTAAATTATAAATTGCTCGAATAGCTCTTTTCTGTAAAATAAAAATAGTTTGAATATCCGCTGCTTTCCCCCACAACAAGATACCATAGGACATCACACTATGAAAGTAACTAAAATATACTAGCCTAGATGTAGCCACATCCGTGCTTTGTCTGATGTTCCTAACAGCGTAAGCCGCAGAACTTAATTTACCAGCCAATTTATCTATGTGGGGTCCCCACTGCAATTTGCTATCAATGGTTATTCCAAGAAACTTCGTATCATTTACTAATTCTAACGTGCTGTTGTCTAACATTTTACTAACGAGAATTTGATACACTTGGTTTTACCAGCGTTTAACAATAAATTATTAACTGTGAACCAATTCAAGGTTGAAGACAATACACCATTAACATCATCAAAATCTCCTTTTTGTCTTTCAATTTTGAAGCCCATTGAAGTATCATCAGCAAACAACACTATGTCAGTTAATTTCTCCACCATGAAAGGCAGATCATTAATATATACCAGGAATAAGAAAGGGCCTAATATGGAACCTTGTGGAACGCCAATTTTAACAACCGATCCATCAGATTTTACGCCGTTACCAACATTATTACCAACTATTATCTTCCCACATTGATCATGGATTGTCTTAATTAGGTGTATTAGGGTTGTTTGATATAATAAGGAGTTACCTACATTTGAAATTGTTACGAATTCCAAATTGCAGTACCTTTCTTCTACTTCTGACTTTAAGTTTCAATATTTGATATAATATAAATAATTTTGATTTTGACAATCCCATGTTTTATAGCTACTTACATACTTAAGACAGTCCATGATCAATGGTATGACAAAATAAAACATTTTGATTTTGACAATCCTATTTTTATAGCTACTACTTAAGGCAATCCATGATCAATGGTATGCATGGGAAGATAATAGTACCAGTTTGTAACAGTATAACAAAACTGTCACTGTTTTCTTCCCAGTTTGTTACACTATTACACAATGGTGTGACAAAATGGGAATCACATTCTATTTTCATTCCCAGTTGGTAACAGTGTTACAAAGATGGTGTGACGAACTTTATTATTATTTTATTATTTATTTATTTATCCAAAACAAAAACTTATATCTATTTGTTCACATGTGAACTAACCGCGGAAACCTTATTAGGTTTATATGCGGAAAGTGAGATCGCATCGATGCGTCTTAACAATTTTTATTACTTACTACTAGTTCACTATTACTATAGGTATACTACTTCAACACAATACATTAAAATCAATATTGTAGTTATTGTACTTAGTACTTAGTGGCGATTTTTCAATAGCCAGATTGCGTGCATCTGCCTGTTTAACTGAGTAATTTGATAGAAGCTGTATGTGTGAAGTGTCCAAGAAATTTATCCGAGAATTTATCTGGCCATTGAGCAACTGCCCCTTAGGTGAAAATATATTCCATCAAGGCATTACAAACTGCTGTTTGTAATGCCTTGACAGGACATACTTTCTCCTCTTTTTACACTGTAGGCTAGACACAGTATCCGTGGGCAGCTCATTTAACAACATAGGAAGCATGTATTCTACGTTGACCATAGTAGTTATTATATCTTGGCAAATTATACATAGGGAGATAGGATCGATCACGTAGACCTTTTGTTCTGGTTCGAACAGATATTGGAGGTAGATTGTGAAACTCCTCACATATTATGGCAGTTTTTACCTTATCAATTATACTCAGGATACCACAATATTTCAAAAGTTCCCTTTCATTTTCTCTAAATTGTAAGTTTATTTTATGCGTACGGCCGTAGCTGCTAATGCTGCAACTATAGAATCTGCTAAACACATGTACCACATTATAATATTTTTTAAGGTAACTTATGCTTCAGGATGGATATTTTTGAAATGATTATTCTAAATGTACTACATATGTAGTCTATGTGAGGTTTCCAGTTAAGGCTGATATCTATAATCAGGCCTAGATACATGTGATGTGTTACTAGTTCGAGGTGTACACAATTACATTTTTTATTTATAGTTTGGTGCAGGCACGCATGTGCGTGGGCAACAATAGACGGTCTATAGGTAATGTTAAACTTTAGGTATGGAGAGTGCATGTGCATTAACTTTGTTTTTTGACGTCAAAGTTGTTTTGTATGGTTTTTTCTGCTATAGTTATCTCCTTATTTGCCACCAATAAACAAGTATCGTCAGCGAACTGGGACACAGAACCCTCCTAGAAGATGTTACACATATCATTGACGTACAGTAGGTACTCTGTTGGTCCCATAATGGATCCTGGATCCGATAATGGAACTGGGAACACATGCAAAATTTCAACCACTACGAATAGAGTTCGGTGATGGAAAACATCGTGAGGAAACCTTAATATATCCATAGCTACGGCGATGAGCTTGATCTTCCGTCATACAAACATATACATTTGACGACCTCAGTGGCGCTGAGATTGTGGCTCTACCTACCATGCGAGTGTTTCCGGGTTCGATACCGGCTTGAAAATAAAGCCAGCTCCTGGATCTGTGTGACGTCGCTGTTTCTGGATCACACGACACAGGGTATCCTAGTGTGGGGCCAGAAGCATTGTATGTGCCTGTATGTAAATGTTTATGTTTATACAAAATGGAGTATTGAATATCGGTCTAGGTGTGGACGCAATTTCTACTGGCACCTCGTATAGGGAATGGCGTGACGCTATGCCTATTTTGTTTGCCTTATTTATTTATTTATTGTTTTATAAAAGGGTATTGCAGCTTTACCACAAGATTACGCAACGTCAAAACTTGCTCAAGTCCCGCCCCACCATAGCAGAAACTTACAAAAACTCCCTGATTGGAGCCCAAACTTTTTGGAATACTTAGTTTCCTTCCTCTCACTGGAAATTCGGGAAATTTTCATAACCTGATAACTTCAGCGAGTTTGTGGTTCTTCGGGGCTCTATTGTAACTCAGTAGAGCTCGAATGTTTGTTCTCTAGTTCTGAGTTATTGTTATTTAGTTTTGCAATAACATGAAATGTTGTAGTTAGAACTGAAACGAAGAAATACAATTGCCAGTAGAATTTACAACTTGTTTGCGTATTTGTTGTAGAGTATTTCACTACTTGGAATGATCGTTCTGTATATATATTTTAAGTTAGCGGCAGACTCTAAATCATAGCTAATTACACATCCATCTTAGTGCTTGTAGATACCTAACTGAAACATGAAATAAAACAAGCCTTTTAAAACTATTAAGAATTATTGTACGAATAACCCACATGTTCAACGGACAAACGGAAACGGTCAACATTACATTATCAGAATCAGATATAAACACCCCATTAACTCCAATAGGGATCCCTAAATAAAACCGCAGGTGAGTCTGATTGTCTCAAGAGTTCAGTTCAGGACCCAAACTCTATCGAAACACGAGTCGAAGGTAAAAAGACGTAACATGTCTTATATAAGGCCTCCATTCGGAAGAAAAAACGAGGTCCTGCATCGCCGACAAAAGGAAATTCAATAAGAGCGAATTTCCTCTGATTTACGATCACTATTTCCTCGTTAAAACTTCGCAGACCCTCGAGGTGTGCCCGTAAACGGGATTTTATTGTAAAGACAATTCAGTTACTGCCTTGACGATGACTGGATAAAACTTCTTTCTCTCGTAAACTCTTTGGTTCCATTTTAATAAAGAAAGTCGTATTGTGCTTAATAAACATAACAAGTGCTATATAAAAACGTACGCCTACAGGGTGTAGAATTGAAACGTGTAGTATTTTAAGGGGTTGCTAGCGACATAATTTTGAACAACTTTCAGTAAGAAACCGACTCGATCAGAGCAGCGTAATTTTTTACATCTCCATATATTTTGGGTCGGGCGGTCAGCTGATATTTTTTATATAGATAGGGATGTGAACAATAAAGTTGGTCTGATCAAATCGATTTCATAGTGAAAGTTGCTCAGAATGATGTTTCTAACTACTCCTCAAAATGTAAGTACACATTGATGTTGCACACTGTATAACGTACGTCTATTTGAAAGCTTGTAACCACGTAATGGCTTTCATAATAGACGTTGTTTCGTATTTGTGCTTGCGACAATTCGTTGCTCTCTGCGCTATATTAAACGAGTTTTATGTGACAGTTAAATGAAAATTAGAGTGAAGCACGCCTCAGCCACAGATAGACATACTACTTGATTGTATTCAGTGTTGGAAATCTTAGAATCTTCAATATGTTGCAAAGTTTCATACGTTTCTATTTACAAGACAAGAAACGATTAAAGGTACGTCATTTGAAAATATATCAGGTTTGCTAGTCTTTAAACATATACTCACACAAGGATATTCTAAACAAAATTCGAACTTATTGTTTTATGTCGGATGTCAATATTTGGTCTTCATTTCACTAATATTTTTGCTAAGTAATGTAAATTTTATCCCGTATTTGGGTAAGTATTTATCTATTTGTATATAGGTTCTCTTCTCTCCCTACTGCAATGTCTCTGATGGCCAAACGCTTCATCACTCCCCCATCCTCCCGGCTACTCGTATGGCTGCGATGATGCTGGGGACATTTCGGGACCCTTCCTGGACGCTTTGTAGCCAGCCTCGATCTAACTTCTGGTTTTGCTCAAACCTTTACGACCACAGGCTCTACTCCGTCTAACTTACAACATGCCGTACTACACACAAAACCTTCGTTTCTACTTGTCATCTGTCAGGCCTCTCTAATCTGCTTGGCCTGTTCACTGATGATGAACTGCCTACAGGGGAGTGCTCGAGCTGTAAAAATATGTTTATTTGTTTATTTATTTATGTGTTACAACAGGTCCTATTACGGTACAAAAATAAACAGAGGATAAATACCCAATAACTTAAAATCTTACTAATCCTTCAGAGTATCCTACTTGTGAGTTAAGTGGTAGACGAAAGTGAGCTCCTATTGAGCAATAAACTCAGTGTGAATCAATCATCTCCGATTTTAAGAAGCCGACGAACAATTAAATTTTCATACAAACTTGATAGCATAATAATTTTAATTCGAGAATATTCCAACGTTTATATGCTGTTAGACATTATATACAGTATTTACCTAGGTTCCTATTCCAACATTTTTCTAAAAATATTTATCTCCTTAAAATTATAGGCTAATAAATTTCATAAATTGTTAGGACGTTTTGCCAGAGGAAATTATAAGGAGAGCGACATCTTCGGGAGTAAAGTAAAAGGCTTGAGATGTGCGCAAATACTAGACTAATTTATTATCTTAACCTAAATCCTAGCTTATATACTAGGTTGGTACATGTTATTAATGACGTGCATAAGACATAGTACGTGATGAATACGATATACCTTATCTGTGACGGTCGTCAACTTATCTTAACATTACGTGAAAATATGACTAACATAGTCGACCGGCACAGACACTCCCCCTTTTAGGGAAAAAAATAAATGAATGTACTTATAACAATGAAAAAATCTAAGTTAGAATCAAACAATAACCTTAAATGAATCGAAATAACTTTAAAAATGTGTCTACCATAACAATCTCATATCAACTGCAATAATAAATAGTAGGATTTTAATAAATATAAATTAGATAGTAATTGTGCATGCTTCAACTTAATCTAAAGGGAAATCTTACACGAATTAGAAAAATAAAGGAACTGAATTCTACATAAGTTTAAAGAAATACTTCTTTAATATATTATACTTAATATTTACCTACAGGCAAGTCTTGTGTCTGGCCGCACACTACATAAAATAAACTAAAAACTGAAAAACAGAAAAACACTAGGAAAATGGGGCTTCGCGGTTAGTAAACTAACCTAACCTATAACCTGGAAAAGATCCGCAGGAGAGTCGTCTGATACTGCAGCCGCCCATGTTTTCAGGAATCGATGCGTCAATTTGCATCGCACGTCGTTGAAGAATCACTGTTTGTTTATAATTGCGACCGTACCTACACAAGGATGATTGTGCTGAATCAGCGTCAGCATTAAATCTGTAACCTTGGCTGGTAGGCAGTCAATGATCTCGTACGTCATATGTACGTGCGTGCTCTTCACTCTTGAGTGAATATTAAGTTGACGCTTGATGAAATGTGTGTGCCTAAAAACCTTGGGATTTGGCAACATAGGGCACATCTTGTACTACCAATAGTTTATATATATGTCGGATTGTGACTGGTAGCGCCACCTCTTGACAGTTAATCTTATCAATCGGCTATGAATCAGATGTTGTGTTATGTTTACATGACATGTCAACAGATGGCACGAGCCGTCTGTAAAGCAGTACTTTCAAAATGGCTGACTAGTCTAGTATGTTTGACATGTTATGTCGGTAAATCAGTGCTGTTTCTAAATACTTTCTTTATGGTGTCACTAGACATTTTTAGTTTACGAATTTCTGATTGGTTGTATTTATATTGGTATACCTGAATAGTCTAGTATATTTGACATGTTATGTCGGTAAATCAGTGCTGTTTCTAAATAGTTTCTTTATGTTGTCACTAGACATTTTTAGTTTACGAATTTCTGATTGGTTGTATTTATATAGGTACACCTGAAATGATAAAAGATGATGGGAGGAAACGCAAGCGTGGATGGCTTGGACATGGCTCTTGGCGGGGAGAAAGAAAAGAAAAACAAGATGGAGTAGAGAGGGTGATCTAGTGAAAAAGTAAAAAAAGGGATTTTTGATCTTTTCGAGCTGAGAGACAGGTCGGTTTCCTCGGATTATCTATGTGAGGACTGCTGTGATAGTGTGGAGAACTGTAATGCCAATATTAAAGTGTACTTCAAGTTTAACAAACGGAATTTAATTTATTTCATCATTGAGTGACGATCCGAATCCATCATGATGTCTGATGCCCGGGACAGCCCACAAGATTCAGGGCCAGACGAGCCTCTTGCGACATCAGAAGTGGGATGCCTTCAGACTTCAAGTGATGGACCTCGTTTGGACGAAAATCTTCTACGTACTTTGTTGGAAGCCCAGAACAATAACATGATGTCTTTGATCAATGCGATATGCCCCGCAAGTACACGAAAGGTTATTTTACCGGACGTTGACCCCGATAAGCCGGACATAGATGCACGTGCATGGTGTTCTACAGCCGACTTATGCCTTTCCGAACAAGATCAAGCAGGCAGTGCGTTGATAATTGCACTCAGTCGAGCTCTCAAAGGAAATGCATCACGTTGGCTTTCTCAAATATCGTGTGCCGGAATGACGTGGTGCCAATTCAAGGATCTTTTTCTGGCTCGTTATGACTTACGTTAAACGCCTGCTGCTACCCTTATTAACATGTACAACAGCAAACCAAAGTACAATGAGAATATTGCATCCTATGCCGCACGACTTTCGACGTCATTGATGGCGCGTTTCAAGAACATGACACGAGAGGAGATTGCCATGGCCCTAGTGCTCGCTCACGTATCACAATTCAATGGGAGGTTACAACGAACAGCTTTCACCACCGAAATTAAGACTCGTGAACAAATGCAATGCGAACTGCAAGCGTGCTCATACTCGAAAAGGAAGAACGAAGCGACAGAGAGTGACCGGCCAAGCGTTCCAGACCTACTGGACCTCCAGGACCCCAGCGATGTTTCCTGTGTGGAAACTAGGACATCGGGCCGCAGACTGCAACTCTAAGGACCCCAAAAGGTCAGGTGATCGATCCATTCCCCCTAGCCCTATGACTGTTGTCAAACAGCGACCAAATGCGCCTGGTGTTATATGCTTCAGGTGTGGAGGCAGTGGACACTTTGCAAACAAGTGTCCCCGAGCTCCAGCCCTTACTGCGGGGAAGAACGCTCCAAGCAACGACGGTGCTAGCGGCAGCAGCAGCATAACAACCCACGGTGGCAACCAGCGTCGAGTGGACTTGTGCTGCATTAACAACCACTCTGGACAGATGCGTGTTTCTAGTAAGCAAATCCCCTTTCAGTATGATTCGGGTTCTGAATGCTCCCTCATCAAGGAGAGTATAGCATCAAAATTTCCTGGAAAGCGATTAAATAATACTGTGACCTTGGTTGGTATTGGTCAGTCATGTGTGTATAGTACACAGCAGATACTATGTATGGTAGAGATTGATAACCTAAATGTAGAAATATTATTTCACATTATACCTGACAAATTTCTAATGAGTGATATTATGGTAGGTCGTGATATTCTTACTCTGGGCATCAATGTCAACATGACCTCTGATAAACTATTTTTGTCTCGTTGTGTTAACGTAAATGCGTGCGAGCTATATGAATCAAGGGAGGCGGTTGACTTTAGAAACATTGATACAGACGCGCAGATTGTATTAAAGCAGCGGTTGGTCGAAATCTTGCAGGAGTTTGAAGGTTCGTTCGCTACAGGGATAGCAACGTCTCGTGTCAAAACAGGACAACTCGAAATTCGTCTCATAGATCCCAGTCGTACAGTTCAGAGACGTCCTTACAGATTAAGTGTTGAAGAGAAGGCTATTTGTTCGTGATAAAGTTAAACAGCTGTTGAATTCAGGAGTCATTCGCCCAAGCTGTTCCCCGTTTTCAAGTCCAGTGCTGCTGGTCAAGAAGAAAGACGGGTCTGACCGTATGTGTGTCGACTACCGCGAGCTCAACGATAACACAGTCGCTGATAGGTATCCTTTGCCTCTCATCGCCGACCAGATAGCTAGATTAGGAGAAGCTAGGTGGTTTTCGGCACTTGATATGTTCAGCGGCTACCATCAGATTCCTGTTGCACCCGATTCGGTGGAGAGAACCGCGTTTGTTACTTCGGAGGGTCAATGGGAATATCTCACTATGCCATTCGGGCTGAAAAACGCCAGTTCTGTTTATCAGAGGGCCATCATAAAAGCACTAGGAGATCTTGCCCACACCTTCGTCGTTGCCTACATTGATGATGTTTTAGTTCTCTCTACTACAGAAGAAGAAGGAATCGAATGCCTCCGTATCGTACTTGAGGACCTCACCAATGCGGGATTTTCTGTCAACTTGTCTAAATGCTCTTTCCTTAAAAAGCGAGTTGAATACTCACACAACTTCGCCAATTTATTGGATTGGCTTCATACTTCCGACAATTTGTTCGTGATTTCTCCAAAATTCAGGCCCCGCTATTCAAACTGACGAGCAGCAAGACCAAAACTCTAAATTGGCAGTCGTCACATGAAGAGATAAGACAAAAAATCATTGACCAACTGACAAGTGATCCGATACTAGTGATCTTCAATCCTGACTTCCCAATTGAAATTCACACCGATGCCAGCGCTGACGGCTATGGTGCCATTCTACTCCAAAAGATTGACAACAAACAGCATGTGGTTTCCTACTTCAGTCGTCGTACTTCTCCAGCAGAATCCCGATACCACTCATACGAACTAGAGACTTTGGCTGTCGTGAATGCTATCAAGCATTTCCGTCATTATCTGCAGGGCCAGAAGTTCAGAGTAGTGACTGACTGTAATTCTGTGAAAGCATCCAAGACCAAAGTGGACTTGTCCCCTCGCGTTCATCGTTGGTGGGCGTATTTGCAGTCTTTTGATTTTGACATTGAACGAACATCGTGCAGCTGTGAGGATGGCTCATGTTGATTATCTGTCGCGTAATCCTGTGACATCCACATCCCTTTCTCCAACCAAGCGCGTGGAACAAAAGCCTGACGTTAGCCTGACGTTAACCTGAGTTAACCTGACGACTCTTTCTGACACGTGGCTACAAGCAGAGCAGGAGAAAGATGAAGAGATTTGCAAAATTATGGCTGATTTACAAAACGAGACTATGCCTGAAGAAGTTCGTGTAACCTACGAGGTTAGATCCAATGTACTTCATCGTAAGGTACAGCGAAATGGTCGTACTAGGTGTCTTCCCATGGTTCCTCGTGCTTTAAGGTGGTCAGTAATAAACAACATCCACGAGTCGGTGATGCACCTTGGAAGTGAAAAAACTCTCGAGAAAGTATATGACCATTACTGGTTTCCTTTCATGGCAAAGTACGTTAAGAAGTTTGTTGATAGTTGTATCACCTGTAAGGTTGCCAAGCCTCATTCCGGTCGGGTCGTGTCCAAGCAGAGCTTCATCCAATTCCTAAAACCCCCGTCCCATAGCACACGGTTCATATCGATGCATCGGGTAAGTTGAGTGGGAAAAATGACGTCAAAGAGTATGTTTTCGTCATGATCGACTCATTTACGAAGTTCGTTGTTTTGGCTCCTTCCAAGAACATTGACAGTGCGAGTAGCATCAGAGCTCTCAAATCAGCCATTTCTTTATTTGGTGCTCCTCAGGGAGTCGTAGCAGACCAACGCAGATGTTTTTCTAGCAAAGAGTTTTCGACTTTCTGCGATAGCCACAACATCCAGCTTCATCTTATAGCGACGGGTGCTAGTCGCGCCAACGGACAGGTCGAGAGGGTCATGAGCACTTTGAAGAGCATGTTGACGTCTGTAGAGTCTACTAGGGAAAATTCTTGGCAAGATGCGTTAGGGGATATCCAGTTAGCCATTAACTCGACGATGAACAGTACTACAAAAGCGAGTCCCCTAGAGTTGTTAGTTGGCAAAGTGGCACGGCCTTTGAACCTCATGACGGTCGATGATAATGATGAAATTGTTGATATTGATGCTTTGAGGGAGCAAGCGTCTCAGAATATTGTACAGAGTGCTAATTATGACAAAGGACGATTTGATAGTAACAAAGCAAGCCTTAAAAATGTTTAGTAGGTGATTTTGTACTTATCGAAAATGAGGAAAGAAATCAGGCCAAATTAGATGATAAATTTAAAGGACCCTTTAAAGTTATTGAGGTTCTCGATGGTGATAGGTACTTGCTGAAATCACTTACCTCAAAGAGAACTTACAAGTATCCCCACGACAGAGTTAGGAAAGTTCCTGAACAACAGAATTCCAATGAGTTGGACATTGTTTGCGACGATGACGATGCTGATAATGTAGGTCAGTAAGTTAGGGTTCACCTTACTTCACATTGTTATAATATGTGACCCTACCTAGTAGCGCGACAATGACGTCAGACTGACAATGACATAACCCGATGGACTGGGTATACCGAAGGACTGGTAATGTTGACATAACCCGATGGACTGGGTATACCGATGGACTGGTAATGTTGACATAACCCGATGGACTGGGAATACCGATGGACTGGTATTATTGACACAGAGCCGATAGACTCACTATGTTTGCAGAACCCGATGGACTGGGTGAGGCCGAGGGACTGGTTTTGCTGACACTAAAACGTTGAACTGATCATGCCGATGGGACTGACAATGAGTGTAGTGATGAAAAATTATTTCATCATTAATATCTTCTTGTTGTAAAGATACAATAGCGTAAATTGTAATTGAACTGTATGGTCGTTTTCATTTTTATTTTTTAATTGTATTGTATTGTTTATCATGTTCTTGATCTGTGCGATCCGTTAAATTGTTCTTGTGCAAGATATGCAATCCCATTTACTTAAAGTATAAGGCAGGTTGGCCGAGCAGATTATGTTCCTGATAATTTTGTCCACAGATCAAGTACACGAGGACGTGTAAAGCTCAAGATGGCCGTGTCGGATTGTGACTGGTAGCGCCACCTCTTGACGGTTAATCTTATCAATCGGCTATGAATCAGATGTTGTGTTATGTTTACATGATATGTCAACAGATGGCACGAGCCGTCTGTAAAGCAGTGCTTTCAAAATGGCTGACTAGTCTAGTATGTTTGACATGTTATGTCGGTAAATCAGTGCTGTTTCTAAATAGTTTCTTTATGTTGTCACTAGACATATTTAGTTTACGAATTTCTGATTGGTTGTATTTATATTGGTACACCTGAATAGTCTAGTATGTTTGACATGTTATGTCGGTAAATCAGTATTGTTTCTAAATAGTTTCTTTATGTTGTCACTAGACATTTTTAGTTTACGAATTTCTGATTGGTTGTATTTATATTGGTACACCTGAAATGATAAAAGATGATGGGAGGAAACGCAAGCGTAGATGGCTTGGGCATGGCTCTTGGCGGGGAGAAAGAAAAGAAAAACAAGATGGAGTAGAGAGGGTGATCTAGTGAAAAAGTAGAAAAAGGGATGTTTGATCTTTTCGAGCTGAGAGACAGGTCGGTTTCCTCGGATTATCTATGTGAGGACTGCTGTGATAGTGTGGAGAACTGTAATGCCAATATTAAAGTGTACGTCAAGTTTAACAAACGGAATTTAATTTATTTCATCATTGAGTGACGATCCGAATTCATCATGATGTCTGATGCCCGGGACAGCCCACAAGATTCAGGGCCAGACGAGCCTCTTTCGACATATATACACAGTCAGGTCATAAGTTCTGTCACACAATAAAAACTTTTGAATTTAGAACGCTGGCCACAAAAAAGTTTATTGAATTCGAATTTCGAATTTTTCATGAAAATAAAAATGTGTACTTTTTAGAATTTTCCTCATTTTTAAATATGGAGTGGACACTTAAAGAAGACCGTGTCGCAGTTATTGCGTTGCATCGTTGCGGTTACGCGCCAATTCAGATTTTCGACTTACTGAAAAATTTGAATATAACCAAAAGATTCGTTTATCGTACCATAAAACGATATAATGAAGACTCTAGTGTAGATGACAGGTCAAGAAGTGGTCGCCCTCGCTCTGTTAGGACTCCAGCAGTGATAAAAGCTGTGAAGGCGCGAATTCAAAGAAATCCCATACGTAAGCAGAAACTGTTGGCCCTTCAGATGGGGTTAAGCAGGACCACGGTGAAAAGGGTGTTAAATGAAGACTTAGGGCTTAGGCAGTATCGAAGAAAAACGGGACATCGTTTGGACGCTCGTTTAATGGACCTGAGACTGAAGAGATGCCGCGCTTTGTTGAAGCGGTACGCGGGAAAAAAGCATCGGGGAATTCTTTTTTCGGATGAAAAAATTTTCACCGTGGAAGAGAGCTACAACAAACAAAATGATAAGGTGTACGCACACAGCAGTGAAGAAGCGAGCAACCGTATTCCGCGTGTCCAACGAGGTCATTTTCCATCCTCGCTCATGGTTTGGTTGGGAGTCTCTTATTGGGGCTTAACTGAGGTACATTTTTGTGAGAAAGACATAAAAACGAATGCAGTTGTGTATCAAAATACAGTCCTCAAGAACCTTGTGGAACCTGTTTCTCATACCATGTTTAATAACAGGCACTGGGTATTCCAACAAGATTCTGCGCCAGCTCATAGAGCGAAAAGCACACAAGACTGGCTGGCGGCGCGTGAAATCGACTTCATCCGGCACGAAGACTGGCCCTCCTCCAGTCCAGATTTGAGTCCATTAGATTAAAAGATATGGCAACACTTGGAGGAAAAGGCCTGCTCAAAGCCTCATCCTGATTTAGAGTCACTCAAGAAATCCTTGATTAAGGCAGCCGCCGATATTGACATGGACCTCGTTCGTGCTGCGATAGACGACTGACCGCGCAGAATAAAGGCCTGTATTCAAAATCACGGGAGTCATTTTGAATAAACTTTATTACCATAAGAATCTATGTTTTATTAAGTTCATTTTGCTATATAAATGTTTACATAAATAATAAACATGTCTAAATTATTTCATATTGCTCATGTGACAGAACTTAAGACCTGACTATGTATATATATCTCTCTCTCTCTCTCTTCAGTGATTTGATTATTCTTCGTGCGATGTTCTTCCTGGGTGATTAGGTATATCGATGATGTTTCAAAACTCTTCTGGGGGCTGGAACGGCTTCCTTTTTGATAAATCAGCAGTCGGCTGATTATCGGTTCATTATTCTTGCGGTATCTTGAGTTCGATGCGAGAAATCTTCAGTTGAAATCTTTTGGCTTCTGGTCAGTCATGGCTTGCTTGATGTCGTCTTGGTTTGGGGGGATCTTGATTATGTAATAAGGTGGGATCGCGGCTGGGTCCATGCTGCTATTTCCGATGGTTGCTGATGTTCAGACGTCGGGTCACCACTTTGCCAGAGGCAATTATAAGGAGAGCGACATCTTCGGGAATAAAGTAAAAGGCTTGAGATGCGCGCAAATACTAGACTAATTTATTATGGGAAATCCTAGCTTATATACTAGGTTGGTACGTGTTATTAATGACGTGCATAAGACATAGTGCGTGATGAATATAATATACCTTATCTGTGACCGTCGTCAACTTATCTTAACATTACGTGAAAATATGACTGACATAGTCGATCGGCACAGACGCGAACGCCTTTTTATCACCTGTTTTATTTTATATGAAAAACTACACTCTTCATGATGTAATTACAATAAAAACGCAGCTTATATTATCAAGTTGCATAACGTCACCAAGAAATTTAATATATAATCAAGTTTCATTCATCATTCTCGGTGTTCACGGAACAGAACCAAATTCCACTTTTTATTTATAAAGCTATGTATCTCTCTCTGTCCGCAAGGGGGGGACGGCGGCGGCGGGGCGTACACTGGGATGGATTTCGAAATTGCGGACTCACGTGTTTTTGTTAAATATCATTATTTTATTTAAGTCTATCTTATTTTCTCAGAGCACTTTTAGATGTAAATGTTATAATTTGCCAGAAAAAATGTTTAATAAAAATAATGTATGGAGCGATATCTAATTTGCTCTATAAGTACCAAGTCTAAAAAGTTCTCTAGCTGTTTTTTGGAGGTTACATATACTGGTGTTTGTGAATAACCCCACATATTTAAGCCACAGGGTCGGAAGAGAAAAGAAATAATGCAGTATGTTCTTATTTGACGCATACCTGCTTACTTTTGTAGAATGTCCTTCTCTATATTTTCTAAACTCTTTGTGTCTTGCTTCTGAAGATTCTTTAGAAAGTTTCTCGGTAGGCATTAACCCAAAATCTTCAATTATGTCCAATCCATGTATAAGTATCTTATGGACCCTAGAAAGCATATTATACCACGGGTATAGATTTACAAACAAGGCAGCTATTTCTCGGCAAAACTGAGAAAATTTAGCAACATCTGCATGATCTCCACATGCTATTGTTTACAGTATAAGATGAAACCTTTTGATAAAATCTTCATTAATGCCTGTAATACGTGCAGTTATTTAACTTTCTACGAAAAACACTCTAGGAGTATTGCCATCAATTGTGGTTCCCGCCTCCTGTTTAACGATGTCAATCTGTAAATTCCATTAATTTCGGAACCATTCTTGATTTTGTCTCTTACGAGTCATTATTATAACTTTATTTTCTTTTCTTGCAGTCCATTGTTTGAAGTCTTACTTATAAGCGGAAATGTTTGTTATTGACATTTAACATCGTAATCGTGACTTCTTTTTATGAATTATAAGTGCAGTATTATTAATACATACCTATGTGAAGTAAACATTCCATACTAATCCAGTCATGTAAAGATGAAAATCCCTACTTATACATTTCTTTATCTGGTCTTCAGTAAATCACATTTAGATTGTTCATTTATGAGGGCTTATCTTTACAGATATCGCAGGGAGTAGGCGAAGTGTCAGATATATATGTATTTTTTTTTGCTATCTATCATTGTCAAGAGCAATTTGTGATTTATATATACGTCTCCTACTTTTGTGGGCTGCAGGGCTTAAGTTTGGTCTTTAACTACTTTTCTTCCTCTTTCTACGGACTCTTTAGTCTGAATTTGAACATATAATAGGTCGACAGAAAAATTTAGATGACGGTCGATCGTGTTCCTACATAATAACATCATCCGAAAAAATCCTTAATGGAACCAAACGAATCATAAATATACTTGAGTAATCTAAATCAGTATTCGCTTTGTCCTGAAGCCTCATCATAGCCCCATTTGCTTACAAGTTGTACATTAGCCTTTGTATTCAGTCTTAACTGATTTGCAATTTTTGAGTCTGGACACAGATTAATCAAGCAAAGCTTGCAATTTAATCTGCGCTCCTTCGTCAGTAACAGTTAAATGCTCTTTACTTATCCAACTTTGAAATATGAAGGAAACAGACAAAAATGTAATTCATTAGCTGACTCTCTCAGACTCATGTATTACCACTTTAAATGTTTCAGTGGCACTGGGTCTGTGCCCAGTGCCTTTTCAGCTTAATATACATTCTTTTCATTTAATCTTAACTGACCCTTATGGATATCTTCAGGATGTTTAAAAAGATGGTCCAACATTCTGAGAAAATCACAGCGTTTTCTTCATTCAATTGCAAGCCAAGCTCCTGATTTATGCAATATCCGAAAATGTTTTAAGCTTCTCTTTTAAAAGCATAAATAAGTCGTTACTGTTTACAACATGTTTTGTATCGATCGCGAATATTTGGGAATTGCAAAGAACGATAGCTACCACTGTTAGTGAATACTTGAAATTATTTAAAAAGGCCATAACTGGATCCTCCTTCTAGGCTTAAAATAATTATATAATTTGCTGTGAAAGATCAACAATTTAGAGTAAATACCATAAAATATGTTGTAGGCTTGCAGGTTGATTAAAAAATGTATGAAATCATACTAAATAATCATTATATAGTTAGACAATAGTAGAATCATATTTCTTTTAGAAATGTTAGGATAGAATTTGCCTTGCTCTGAGATCAATTGAGGACACGCATATCTGGTCGACGCGTTATCTATTTCACTTATACAGTATGAACGAAATCACTGATAATATAATATTGTTTAAAAGTAATAATGGCCCAATCAGCAGTACGAGTTTAATAAAAATAATCGTAAAATTTAATTTAATTTTGTAATAATGGTCTGTATTTCTATATGGTACTGAATCCTGGACAATCCGAATGCTTAACTTCCTTTGACGTATAGCACGTATATAGAACGTGAATGTAAATGGAAGAAAAAATAGAAGGTGCAAGAACAAGAAGAAGACCACCTGCACGCTGGTGTAGTCACACGCAAGAATACCTGAAGCTTGGTCTGCACGAAGCAATAACGCTGCTCAGGGCAGAACAAAATGGAGATTGATCCTTGATCGAGCCCCGCACCATCAACCATGACGTTTACGATCAGATATAATGAATATTATTTATATATTATTTCTATATCTATGTATCACCACTCGTCTTTGAGTAGATCAAAAATGACCCGGGATTCAAAAAATTATCGCTTGGTAACCAAGTTCAAAACCTATGGACAATAATCAATCATCTGTTGAAGGCGCCACAGCTGAGTGGATGTGTCAATCCTCAGCTATGAGGAAACGAGTAGAAAGAAGAAGTAATAATGCGTTTGCTTCGCTTCATTTAACAAGTAATTTCAACTCTATCAGTGTATGTAGTGGGTTATATCACCATAAGTATCTAAGTTCAGCTTCGTTTATCTGGAGAACCGGGA
This sequence comes from Argyresthia goedartella, assembly GCA_949825045.1. Lineage (NCBI taxonomy): Eukaryota > Metazoa > Arthropoda > Insecta > Lepidoptera > Argyresthiidae > Argyresthia > Argyresthia goedartella. The sequence continues at coordinate 22,021,566 of OX463812.1, read as the reverse complement.
AGTCCGGGGCCATGTTATAAATTTGGTGTTGTACACAAACACCCGTAGATTTATCTCTCAAAAACCGTAATTGGGACGGGTCGCAATTTTGAACCTTATGACATGAAAAGAGGCGTTAGCTTACAAAAAACCAGCTTGAGCACTTTTAAGACTTGGTACTTATAGAGCAAATTAGATATCGATCTATATATTATTTTTATTAAATCAATTTTCCTCGCAAAATATTTAATTAGGACTATAGATTACCATAAATAAAATAATTATATGTAACAAATAAACGCAAGTCCGCAATTTTGATATCCGTCCCACTGTGCGCCCGCACGCGTCGGGAGAGATAGCGATATGTCGAACGAACATTGGCGTTTGCACTTGATCGGCTGTTCGCCCACGTCTTATGTAACAGAAATGTATAAAAAAATATAGTAAACCTCCCAAAAATTCGTGTAAAAAGTGCAACATACGAACAGTGAAAATCAAGTACCACAATGTGAATGTTATACCAATATTAGTATTATACGCTGTAAAATTAAATGTTTAACTAAGTATTATTGTCGACCTTGGAGATCAACAGTTTAGGAATGGTGTGTTTGAACCGATTGACAGGTGAATCAAACAAGTCAACTTCTGTCACACAAAGGCGATGTATTGGTGGGATTTGTTTTTACGTGGAAAAGCCGCTTGTTACGTTGAGCTCCCTGAGGTGTATAATATTTTATAAGGGAGATAAGCTCTTGGCCGTTGTAGTCACTGGTACAGATCCGCTTGAGAACGATAAATGTTAAATCAATACCAAAACAATAGTTCTGTAAACACTCGACCTAGTCGCGGTATTCTTTTCTATTAGTTTCTGTCTCAATTAAATCTCTATAAGTAACTATATATCTTCATTTATTTTATCTATCTATCTAAATAAGTTCTATATGTAACAGGGATTTACATGATTAACACAGCAGTTCTAAGTACAGAATTGTATATAGGTATAATGATCATAAATAAATGTTTCAAAATGCGAGATTCAGGTAGACCGAAATACAGATAATTTCCCATGAATTTCTAGTGATAAGCTGATAAGTGTGTTAATTGCTTAGCCTAAGTCCTCTTCAGTCACTTGTCAATATTAACAAACAATGAATAACTTTAGCTTTATTTAAAGGCACTCATTGACCCAGAAAAACGTTCGCGTCTAATATCTGATCCGATATTGTTAATCATAGTACGATAGCTTGATGGTGTTTCCAATGTTTATGGTTGGACTAACGGCAACATTTTATGGTAATGATTTTATGTGCTGAGGTGGAAATGGATTCATGGATTGTTATGCTGAACAAATGTTGAAACCTTTAAAGTTTGGGAAATAAACTCATCATCATTCATAATTTGTGTCGAATTCGCTGAATATATGTAAAATGTGAATGCATCTCGAAAAATATTTTATTACATGAAACACATAATTCTAGCAAAAATCTTCATTCATAATACTATTAGTAAATACAAGTAAAAACAGTTCTACCGCTACTAAAAACGAATAAAATCGGTATTAGCATACAGCAATAGACATGGTGTGAGTTTATATCAAAATAAAGGTTACCAATAAACAAAGAGCTAAAAGACAAACGACAGCTCCTTCACAAACATGGCAAAAAGTGTACGCACGCACAAACACTGCTGTGACCAAATAATGGCGGATAAGAACGTATGTGACGTAATTTATGTCCAAATTTTTCTCGTAAAAACTTCGCTCGAGGTCTTTTTTCTCAGCTCGAGATTTTCGAGTCGACAGAGTCGATTGTGCTGTCAAGGGTGAAATTTCGAAACAGGCTATATAAAGTTTTCATTTCATTTCAGGTTTATTTTTAAAGGACACTCTGGAGAATGGTTTTCTCATTGATAAACTCGGTATATTAGGCAGTGAAATTATTGTACGTCTGTGGAGTGCCTTACACTTTGTTGCTAGTAATAGAGGCCCATCACTGAAACAAATGAAATAAGTAGTAGTTCGATCCTGTATCTTCATATTTCACGATTCCTTCCAAATTCAAATAACAGTCGCTTTAAATGACAGCTCGCGTGAAATAATGTTGTTTTTATTGGTCAAACATCAATTTAAAGTTCGCTAACCTTCTTATAAATTTGCACCTTGAAATCTGCAAGCGAGACAGATGATTGTTGTCGTGCATGAGTTCATTTGATCATGCAAGCTGAATCTCACTGATGGACTGGTCCCAGCCCACTTCGTCGGAAAACAAAGATTGAAGGAACACCTTAAATCTAAAATGGTAGGCGCTCAATATCCACATGTATCATACAGGCGGGCTTTAGTGCTGAGTACGCTCTGCTTCAAAATGGGCTGTCCAACGGAAATATTAATATGATATGCCATGATAAAGATAAAGATAAAGATTTTTTATTTGATAAGGGTAGGCCAATTTATATATAAGAACACCTTAGCAGCTTAAAATTTTAGCATGCAAATATTTAATGGTCCACATCACACAGGAAGCTATTAATCTAAGCTGTTACTAATACTTATAATTATTTCACGTTAAAATTACACTCTTTATATTTAATAAATTCATCTACCGAATAAAACATTTTTGTAGCAACCATTTAAAGAGTTCGGATTTAAACTTATTATTTGATAACTCTTTGTTGTCTTCTGGTATTTTATTAAATACACATTGCTGGAAAGTTCTTAATGATGTATGTGGGGTATTATTATATACTAATTTCTTTTGTTTCTTGAATATTGTTCTTGAGCTCTTTTAAATATATGTACGTAAAGTTTTACAAACTTTCAAACTTCCTTTATATACAAACATGGCAATGGTAAGATATTAAACTTAGCGAACATCGGTTTGCATGATTCATTTGGGGCTATACCGCAAATTGCACGCTTTCATTTCTTTTGTGCATATTATGTGAACATTATTATTATCAGTGGCGTTTCTCCAAACTACAAGATCATATCTCAAGACTGACTCTACATAAGCATGATAGGCCACCAGAACAGTCTTTTTCTCCGCTGTTTTTCTAAGCCTACTTCATACATAAATATATCTTTTTTTACAAACTTTGTCAGTACGATGTTTCCAATTTAAATGTCGATCCATGTTAATACCTACAAAATGTCACACTGTTAGCCTCCTCTAAGATTTGTCCATAATGATTCATATTTAATGTCATATGTCTATTGAATTTGTCAAGATAATTAAAATTAATGTACATTGTTTTATCCTAAATAACCTGTAAGTTATTATAATTCAACCATTCAATCACACAAGTCAATGCAGTATTAATGTCTGAGTCGTGAAATGAAACGTCTTCATTTATTGCGTGCGATACATTTATTGAAATGTCGTCTGCGAACTAAATTCACCATTGATTTGTTACTTCAGGTAAGTCATTTATATAAAAAAAAAATAGGAGAGGTCCAAGGACACTGAGGGACGCCGAATTTGTTAAATTTTAGGTCAGATTTCGATTGAATTTAATTTTATTTAATTTCATTTGTGTCTTCAGACTTCTGAGGGATTTTCGAATTTCGAAATATTTGAGAAAATTATGGAGAAAGTCCTCACTACAATATGTAAAAATGGAAAAAGTTATTTGCGATCTTAATGTAGATTTACTTGTAGTTACAACAATGAAACTGTTGTAGTTCAAATATTAGAACCCTTCTACCTACACCAAATTCTAACAGAAATTAATAACTTTCTTGAAATCATTTAATTTATATCTTGTATTTCTAGAGCCGACGAGAATAACACTTACCAGCGGTTAACACGTAGATAAAGTTTTTTGAGACTGTGCATTCACAAGTAAAAATGTAATTAACTGCTTACCCTCCGATCTTAGTGGTCAAATAGTTTCATTCCCAATTGCTAATAAGGCTAAAGATTAATCCATCATTTTACGGGGCTATTACATGTCATAGACTAGAGACGTATACGAAATACTTAGATATAATTTTGCCACTATGGGATTTAAAATTTGCCACTATTGGATTTAAATGTAAAAACCCAAACAAAATCTATTCAGACTTCTTTAACATTATTCAAACAAAAATCAATGAAGTTTTTTATATGCATGGGAGGCCGCACAGGATACAATGTTTTTGTATTGGTGTAGATATAACATATACTTGGTAAACGTAATTTTTTGCCTCTTCTCTACATTGGACCACGTGGGAGGGGCAGAGAAAGAAACTCCCACAGATTGCTTTTTAGATCTCTTTTAAAAATGGGTTGTGTTTAACTTATACAAATATTACAATATCAATTATTATAATTAATAAGGAGAAATAAATCATTATTACACAATGATTAACAGCAATTTTTGTATTCCTTTAGATTAATCCCAAACAGTCTCGTTATTTAAGTAAACTTGAACATTGTAATATCCCATGTTCTTCACCATAAAAAGGTTCTCCTGGGTGTTATCTAGGGGCTCTAATTCTCGGTGATTACAACAACTGTCTTCTCCAAAACGATTCACGGTTTGCCAAACTCACAACCATAATTGACTCCTTTAACCTGCATATTTTGCCTCATGCTGCCACACACTTTCAACCTCACTGCAGTCCCTCTCTTCTTGATATTAGATCGTAACTTTAAGGATATCGTTCTTGATTCTCTTAAGTCGGTTGCCCTTTCGATTGATTGGTCGGCGGCTCGCTCCATTGGCGAACTCGGCGATATCGCTGTTGTCTCACATCTCTGTACACCTCTTTTCTAGGAGGTTCTGGATCTGCTTGCAGTATTCATTTTTAAACTGTGGGTCGCGGTAGATCTTCCTCTCGATGCCTCGCAGTCTGTTAAGGGCGTCGGCTTAGTTTGGTGGCAGCACGGGGTCGTCGGTGTGCCATAGTAGGCCGACTTTGAAGTGATAGTTGACTCGTCGCAACGTCTGGTCAAAGATCTGCATGGCGCGCTGATGTTTGGGCCTTGTCTTGACCGCCGACGACACGCCGGGGGCGTATACGGTGAAGTGTTGTTTCACCAGCTCATGCAGCACGACGACCGTCTCGGTTCCAGGGCCGACTCGCAGGGTCGTTCCGCTACATGTGTGCATAGCGCTGCGTCTTCATGCCGGTGTAGCAGACGAGGCAAGGTCCCATCATAGATGACCCACCCTAGGTCGGTTTGTGAAGCGGCTGGCACGTCGTTCTAGCCCCTCTTGATCTGGTGGGACACCATCAGGTGCCAGTTGTCGGCGCCAATCAGGATGCCTGGTTTCTCATTTCCGAAGCAAGCTCTCGCGTTGATGTCACCCAGATGCGCGTACCGCAGCACGTCGTGCGGCCCGCTCTACTGTCGCAGGCGCAAGTTGCGGACCGTTCGTGCCGCAATCTCGTGGTTGGTGTGCCGCTGCTGTCCTCGGATCAGCTGTTGTGTTCACGCCGCGCAGGTTCAGGGGCGCGTAGGCGAGCTCCTTGTCGATCAGGGTGACGGTAGAACCCTCATCCAGCAGCGCAGACGTCTCCATCTTTCTTGCAGGCCTGGCGATCACGACCCTGCAGACCTTCAGTAGCATGCTACTGAAGGTGCGACTCTCGTTCGTGGTCGCTAGTGCCACTGCTTTCTCTCCGTCCATGTTTGCGGAGACGGATGGTTCACCACCCTCTGTTCGGTGGGGCTGGCCCTCCGGCTCCGGCGCGAGCAGCAGAGCGTGATGGGGTCGACTACAGTTGTTCGCCTCGCGCATCAGGAAGCGAGACAGAGTGACGACTTCGGCTGCATCGTCCACTTGATGCTCACACCACAAAATTGACTAGCTACAGTTAGGATGTCAATTTATTAAAAAAGCTCTCTTAAGGAGACTGCGTTTTAAATTATAAATTTCTCGAATAGCTCTTTTCTGTAAAATAAAAATCCCATCAAAAACATAAATATGAAATGAGAGCGAAGTTCATTATTATGATATATGCCTTGGTTGTTGCCTTCAACGACAAAAGAATTGAGATCTAAATGGGTGCCAAGTTCAATGGTCAGTCCAGTTTTTTTTTATAACAACATATCTTTTTTCTTCGAGGGTAGTTCTATGTAACAGTTAAATTTATTAGCTCCCTATTTTAATGATTTAAACAATCAACAAGTACAAGAAATACAAGAAATACAAATTAAAATACTATGAAGAAGTTATTGAAAAGTCGGGTGGAATCAAGAGAGCTCAAAAAACTCAAATACAAATAATTCAATACTCCGCTCTACATAGGATTTGTAGACTATTGCAAGGCCTTTGATACCATATCACACAATTATTTATTGTCAGATCTATGCCTGCATAAAGTAGACGCTCTTTATACCGATACCATCAAAGAGAGTTATAAGAAGAGTGCCAGTAGAATTAGGCTTGACAAGACTGGCCAACGCTTCAAAATAGGCAGAGGTATTAAACAGGGAGACCCGATGTCACCAAAGCTTTTCATAGCAGTATTAGAATAAATTATAAATCATATCGACTGTGCAAAATGTGAAATAAAAATTGAAACATATTTCTGGGTCATTTAAGATTCATCGACGATATCGTGCTATTTGCTCGAAACGCAAAAGAGCTAGAAACCATGATGGGCGTTTCAAGTTTCGAAAGTAGGGCAGTAGAACTCGAAATAAATTACTCAAAGGCCAAGATAATGACAAATGGAGAAAAGATACCAATAATGATTCACGACCAGAAAAATAATACGTAGAGGAATATATGTATATTTAGGAAAACTAGTGTCCTATATAAATATGGAGAAGGAAGAAATATCTCGCCGTATGGAAGAAATATTGGTCAATGAAGGAAATTCTAAAAGGAGAAAACCTCTCAAATTAAAATCTAAAATACTAAATACATATACACATGTATCCTGCCGTCGCTAACTTACGGATATCAAACCTATCTAGTATAAGTTATCTGTATGTCTGTTTTGTCTAGTACAATAAAGAAATTACGAAATAACAAACCTGGGTGCTTACTGCTGAAAATGTAAAAAAATATCTTTGTGTGAAAAGGCGATGGAAAGAAGCATAACCAATGCAAGACTCAAAGATAAGAAAAGAAGCTAAGAAATAAGGTCACATACCAAAGAAATAGATGCCATGGAACACGTGAGAAAATGAGGAAATGGGCAGGACACATAGCTAGAATGAAAGATGGCAGATGGACTAGGGAGACGACTGCGTGGCGGGGACCAGATGAAGGACGTCGACGCCCAGGGCAGTCACGCAAGAGATGGTCAGACGACATCGTAGAAATAGCAGGTCGAGCATGGATGGACAGCGCGGAAGATAGACACAAATGCCAACGCTTGGAGGAGGCCTTTATCCGACCAGTGTGCTCATAAATAAATAAAATCTACAAAAGAATAATAATATAAATATAAATAATTGAATATACTCATAGTTAAATTTAGTATTAAACGCGTGACCTAACATATAGATCTCAATAAATTATAAATAATAGAATGTTCATTGAAAGATAATATAATATATAATGTAATCAATCAATACAATAAATAGTATAGTAAAATTCAAATATAATCTAGGTATATAAATCTAAAGTAGGTATTAGGATGGTTTAATGTATTATTTAATGCTGTGAGCAAAATAAAGGCTAATTATTATTATTATTATAAACAATAAAAATGTGCAATTGTCATGTCCTATGGTATCTTGTTGTGAACAGGCAAAAAATGACCTTTGTTAAGTACATGTAAATATCTACAGTAATAAAGAAATTTAGACCTCGACTTTGATTTTGACTTCTGCCAAACCGTAAGGGAAAACTTGTGACGTTGACGTGAAGTTATGTTGTGAGACTACTGAATCGTTTTTTTAGTAAAAGAAGATATTATAGAACAGATTTAAGATTGTTCTACATTTAAGTAGAACAACTATGATATAAGAGGCCCATAGAAAAGTTCAGGAGACGACCAAAATAAATCAGAAGGAAGAAAATATATCTATCGCTATCTTTTACCTAGACAGCGGGCCACACCACAGTTCTAATAGTTTTGTAGTCGAAGTCATAAGAAAGTCGCGAAAATAAAGGTCGTTTGCATTTTGTATTTATTTCCTTGCCAGGATTTAATTCAGTCGTATTGTTATTTGTTAAACGTCTTTGGCCAACTCCTCTTTTGGGAAAAAGATGTGGATATTTAATTGACCAATTGAGCGCGTATAAAGCGTCTCCTTTCAGCTTGGACAAAAATTCTTTCTTATGTTTCTCTGTCCGGATGTTCTCCTCTAGATCTCATTTCTGAATCGACTCTCGTGAAATTTCGTAAGCAGGTTCAATAATTATATGTTTTTTTTTCATCGAATCAGTTTTATGAAAATGTTCAAAATGGCGGAGATATGGGGTAACAAAGTTATTGGTGAGGCGGCTACTTTCATACTCTATGTGAGTAACCAGGTGCATTCATAAGTTTGTTTGTAGTGTTGTAAAATGCGGTAGGTTTTTATTTTTATATAAATTGCACTTGTTTATCCGATAAACTTTACGGAGTCGGGGATGGAAAATAATGAAAAAATAACGCAAATTTCCTGTGTCGCTCGCGAGGTCTACAGCGCACAGTATTCATATAGGTAACTGTGTAATGTGAATATGCAATATGAAAAACGTAAATCTACTATGCTAACAAAGAACGTTGGCTGATAAAATAAGGCCAAGAGGCAAAGTGAGACGGCGCGAAAGTAAAGAGGCAGATGCGAGGAAACTTCTTGGCTGCAGCGAGCGGCTGATCCCCTATGAAAACATATCGCGTTACGTCACCAGTGTTTCATCTCTTCAGACAGTGCATGAATTGTTTTCATTCCGGATTTAAGAAGGAATATTCCGCTGAAAGGTTTTCCCTAACTGCCTCGATTTTAGGAATGATTATGATGCATATTTAGATTTTTATTATGAGAAGTTTATTTTTAATTATCTATTGATTATGGAAGTCATGGATATTGGCTGCTAACTGCTACTTAGTTTAAAACCAGGCCACACAGAAAGTATTGCGTAAATTGTTTTTACTTAAGAGACACTGGCCAGTATTACGAAAACTCTGTTATATAAAAGTAAAAATACATTCGTTCTAATTTTCAAATTTCCCTCCAATGAATTTTACCAGCCAGCCTGATGAAACTCTCGTGTGGTAATGAAAAATCGCGAACATTTTTATCTAACTTGAAACCGGATAATCATTTAATCGACTTCGACAAGCTCTTATAGATCAGTGCCCATCTAAAGCAACCGTTTACCGCTGGTATAATAAATTTAAGTGCGGTCGCTTAACTTTGAGGAAGAAAGAAAGAAGCGGTCCTTTGTTTGCGGTTACGGAAGTAAATGTACGCTAGCAGTGAAAAAATTTATTCAAAAATACAGGCGAATAACTTACGCCTGCTATGTTATTCGCCTGTTTTGATTTAGCACATTCTGCAGATTGGACTGGGAAATGTCCATGACATTATAAACAGCCGTAACGATTTACGTAACGAGGTTTGTTTCGCGCTGGGTACCTCACGACCTCACCGAACAGGTGACGAATCTTGGAATACGATCCAGAAACAAAGCGCCAGTCAACTCTATGAATGTTGCAAAACGAGCCAAAGCCTATGAAAGCTAGTTTTTCTCCTTACGGGGTATTTAGTGTCCATTCCCTTACGAGGTAAAAATAGCATAAATGCAGATTGTTACACTACCAAATGCTTGCGGGAAGTAGTTGCTTCTATGAAAAAAGCGACTGAGCACGTGACTCATAACGATATCTAAAAGTGTGTATCATTGCTACAAAGTAGTATCCAAACCAAACATAGCCGCATTCAAAATTACTGCAAACTTGATCGTACATGATCACCAAGTTAAAAACTTAACAAAACCGACTCCAAGTTCAAGTCCTATTTCTTCCTCCCCGGTCGGTATGCGAGTGAAGTCTATCCACATGAAAAGTCCTCGTCAAAACTTTTGCTGCACGGAACCACAAACCAAAACGACATCTGTTTACTTTATTTTTTTTGAATTTGTTGATTTTTTCAAAAAAAACTAATTCAATTTTGATAAAATTTCAAAGAAACCACCTCTGATGTATGACCTACCGATCAAAAAAAGAATTATCAAAATCGGTTCATAATTCACGGAGTAATCGCGTAACAAACACACACAAAAAATACAAAAAAAAAACAGACGAATAGAGAAACTCCTTCTTTTTTGAAGTCGGTTAAAAAATAGCCAATGCCACGAACGGAATATCAAAACAGAAGGTGTCGATGCTGTTGCTCTTGCATACATTTTCAATGTTTTCCCAGTAAATCATACAGCGTGTTTGCAACAGCGGACTTGTTTTGTTGCATCAATAAATCAGTACGCGACGACGATGCGACGTATAGCAAACATAAATGCGGCAAGGGGTTAGACGACCGCAGAAAGCGAGGACGAACAAGGTATCGGTGTTGCAAGCTCACCACCAGTAAAAGCAGGAAAAGACATCTAATTGATGCTAAGATATCACGTTCTTCAAACAAATGCTTCCTTATAGGTAAACACCACGAAACAAGCGATTGACGCTGGCTACTTAGTTGTTTTTTTTTAACGATAAAGATAAACCTTACCACAAAAAATAAACTAAGAAAGAAAGAAAGAAAGAAGTTTATTTGTAACAGGAAACAAAAATAGAAGTCAATATTGAACAACTAGGTACATAAGAATATTTCCTGTCACAAGCCGGCCTCAACTCAGCACATGCTGAATGCTAACAATCAGCGCTGGTCTTCTGTTCAACACTTGCTTAAAAACAAAAGTGTATGGTATTTGACTTTTGTTATGAGGTTGAACACTGTTTAATATTTTTTGTGGTAACACGGAAAGTCTTTATTATAATTTAATCCAATAAATAATTTGAAAGATTCGGGTAAACACGCGTTGCAAGATTCATTCATCTGAAATGCTGAAAGCCAGGACATCTCAAATGACTCGTTTGGGAAGACTTTGCATAAAATGTAGGATCAGATAAATTCCATAAATATATATCAATCACGTCTAGCCAATAATTTGCCAACTTGCAGTTTTTATGACTTTATGAATTCAACAGCGGCGAAACTTTCCTCGTAAACCATCCCTATTCGGGAACACTTGTCGGATCGTCTCCTCACTACACTTCTATTACTTTTCCGATTCTCAAAGAAAAGCGCATAAAATTTATGTTCTCTCGTGAGCAACCAATAGAAGCAGCCAACGCTTTTATATGGAATGCATGAGAATTGTCCGTAAAACTAAATCTACTTTCTTGCAAATAAATAAGTGGTAGGTAGTGACATTATTTGAGATAATTTTCAGGGGATGTTCAATTACGGGTTTTTCGTCTTATAATTAGCAACTGGATATATCCGAAGTATACATTTTTTGGCAAAAAAATCGAAAATCAAATGATCCCGACATTTTATAAGAACCGCCTCACAGCAGTCCGCTACAGCCCGTTTGCCTTTTTTGCGCACGTTAGTAAATCAGAAGATTTAGTAAGAGATTTCCTCGTTCTATTTCAACTGTCCCTTAGGAGTCACGATAAACAATGTACGAAATCCTTCCGGGAGCCGGCTGAAGGACATATCGTGACTTTTATTTTGCACTATCCCGTATTTTGTTGAACTGAGACATTTTGTGCGGCAGCACAACAAATTTTCAGTAGTTTTTAGGGTTCCGTACCCGAAGGTTGCCAAAGGGGACCCTATTACTAAGCCTCAGCTGTCCGTCCGTCCGTCCTGCTGTCACCAGGCTGTATCTCATGAACCGTGATATTAGACAGATGAAATTTTCACAGATGATGTAATTCTGTTGCCGCTCTAACAACAAATACTACAAAACCGAATAAAATAAATATTTAAGAGGGCTCCCACACAACAATTCTTTCGATACCATATACAAACTTATAAATGCACCTAGTTACGTGCATGCAGTGTGAAAGTAGCCGCACCGATAACTTTGTAAGCAACGTTTTGCTATGTAAAATCCAAACTATTCACTCCAAACCATCCCTACCATAGTACGGTGGTACGCAACCCTTTGTGCGCGAGTTACATTCGCACTTGACCTGTTTTGTATATTTATGGCAAACCTCTTTCCTGAAACTATTCGCAGGGAAATATGCTAATCATATTTTCATAGAAATTCTATGATAAACTAACAATTTATTGTTGAATGGGCGTTCAATTATAATATAGAATGAAAGAGATTCTCCTCAGTAGTAAACGCACTTAGTAAAGGTATGAGCCCGCACTCGACAGCACTGTTGCGCAGCACTCTAGTCCCCGTACAATAATGTACCTAACCTCCGTACATTTATGGTCTGTGTCGCGGCAACAGCGTGACATTACTCGGCAGCTATGCAGCGGCAGCATTGCTGCGCAGCAATGTCGCTCTACGCCGCCGCGACAGATCATGCGTGAACATTGCCGCGGCAACATTGCTGCATGCTGCCAAAGTTCGGAATCATATCTTAACCGGTCACACCTGGACCTGGTTTAAATTAAAAACGGCAAAATGGCGTCCCTGGACGCCGCTAGGCACCCAGGGGTTAAGTAATATAGGCAGACTAACATAAGAACTACTTGTGACTCAGATAAATTAAACATAACATTAATACCTATATCTTTTTTTAGAAAGAATCGAGATTGAATAAGAAGGGCATTTTGTCACAGTGATGGATTGCTTTATTTCACTGTTACCAACGATTATCATTCATTCGTGGAAAATCCAATGAAGAACTGAAGATAGTTATTACTTAGCTTTATCTACTTGTTTCAAGAATGTTAATAGTTTTATTCTGTCGGCAGAAATTATTTGTCATACTCGCAAATGTGCTCAGGTTTAATTGACGCCAAGTTACTTGACGCCTGAGAGCCACCTGAAGGGGGTAGCGGGGCATGGGAACAAAAGGGATACATGAGCGAGAGAGAGATGGTAGCCTCGCTCAGGGCGCCAAGAAACTTGGCGTCAGAATAATATGAACCGACGAGAAAGTTACAATTGAAGCGTGAAATTTTCGGATTTCATGAAGGAAATACCAACGACAGTTAAATCAATACTTTTCCATAATTCAAGGCTGCATTTGAAACATTTAGGGAGCCAAACTGAGCCAAGAGCTACGAGTGTATTTAGACCGACCCTAAGGTATCCAACTTTAAAAACCCGAAAAACCTGACATGGGGAAAACTTTCAACAACAAAGAGGAACGCCGCAGAGAATCCGTCAGGAAACGGAATTCCTGATAAAAGGATGCTTTGTCCTCCCTTCCCCGTGATTAATGTACTCGCCACGTGTCCGCCGCACATGTGGCCACGCTCGCCACACTTCGCACACGTTCAGTTGCAATCCAAGTGATCTAACTCGGAACCAGTGATTTGCTTCGGCGCGCTCTTTCTCGGTCTTGGCTTTTTAATTTCTGAGTTGCTATATTGTCATCGTGGTGGAATATAGCTCTTATTCTTGGTTGCGGAAAAAGGCCTGTTCCCCTCGGTGGAGACATTAATGGGCTACATTTATTTATTTATGTTATCATCTTAGTACTGAGGGTGATGATATTTGCGAAGTACTTTTCTGGGCGTACGAACAAAGGAATGGAGAACATAGGAGGCCTATACTCAACAGTGGGTTGATTTCCTGAAAGGCTGATGATGATATGATGACCACCTTTCAGAGTTATTTTCTTGTTTTATTTATTCTCGCTTATTTGCTAGTTTATTACTATTTTCACTAATAAATAATTTACCTGCACCGTTTCATCTAATCGTAGATTGCATCCATCCATTTCCTTCGCCTTACTCCAAGTTCTCGATTTGTGAAACACTACGTGATATCGTTTTGTTATTTGATGCAATGAATTCGTTAATATACATATAGAATTTTCTCCTGGAGAACTCTTTGGATTTTTGTAGACATATATTTTCTATCCCTGCGTCCTAAGTGCACCTATCAAAAAAGGGTCGAAGGTCATCGTGATGTGAAACCCTTGGATCATATTGCTCTATATCCTATCCCTCAATAGTATATTACACAGTGCGGCACTTACGTTTTACTACGTACTAGGTCCGAAAAGTCCGAAATGTGTATAAGTATTTCTTACTCATGTAGGAAAATGTATAGATGTATAAGATTCTCTAAAGAGGATCGTTGTAACTTATTATCGACTTTACTATAAGCGATGGCAGTATTAAGCATTAAGCATTTTAGATTCAAGTCAAGTGGAATACAAATTTTAACGAACGCAATGACATAATTTTACAGAGTTTTTAAGAACGGGCACAACATGGCTTAGTTATAATAAATAATCATGTGACAATCGATGTATATTTGTGTGCTGATAGGAAAGCACAAAATAACTTTTAGACTTTGCCCATCATCTCTATCGGATACAGGTATTCCAACAACAAAAGAATATCACCTAAACATTTAGCTACTGCGCTGCATCACCACAGATCAGACAAATGTTGCGTTCCCGGACTATAATCTTGAGCCACTCTTAGTTTAATTTGCGGTTGTTGTAGTAAACTAGGCACATCAAAGTTTTACAGCAAAGGGTTGAGGGGTTGGAGTAAGCCTAGCAATTCCCGGTTTTGAACTCATTAAGACCGGATTATCCGGGACTTTGACGGATCGTGGCCGTTACCCGGGGGTGACAAGCAGCAATCTGATGGATCAGTGCCACCAATCAATTTGTCCACTTCTTTGCAGTTTTCTTTTAAGGTCCGCCATTAATTACCGTATCCGATTAGGCAGCTCCCGCTATTGGGCCAGAGAGATTGACGGATGTTTCTACAAGCATTTTATTGCAGACTTTTTTCGTTGATGTTATATTATATTCATTGATTAATCGCTGTATAAGAGCTTTGTTGTTTGGTCTTCGACTTGATATGTCGCACCTACTTAATACATTTTGTCTGAAGACAAAAAAATATTGCAGTTGACTTTTTTTTAGGTTAATATTTTTGTAGAAACTAAGCAAATGCGTGACTGACAGTGACTAAATAGGTAAACCTACTGTCATACGACTTTGTATAGGGGTTCCTTATTTGACGTTGGGTAGTACTAAGAAGGGATTTGGCAAAATTCCGACCCTCAGGGGGGAAAAGGGGAGTTGCATTTGTATGAACATTAAAAAAACTACTTGATATAAGAAACAGAAATTTTGCAGGCAGGTAGTAACAGTTAATAAGAGTTTTTTTCTTTGAACCCCACTAAGGGTTAGAGTTTGCAAATTTTACGTTAAGCACATGGCATATATGTAGTTTTTAGGTCATTAACATGGTTATTTTCGAAATTGTCCACAGGGGGGAGGGAGATTGTATGAACATCAAAATCTTTTTGACCTATGAAGCTGAACGGCAGGTATTAGGTAGGTAAGGGATACTTGTAAACAACTATGAACATATTTAATGAAAGGGCCGTATCAAGGGTGGGGGGTGTTAAAATGAAATAAAAAGTAGAATAAGAAATAACGTGGTTCTTTCGACGTTATCGGAGATGCTGTGGTTATCAGATATACATGAATGTTATAAAATCTTGGACCGCAACCTTTGTGTTCGAATCGCACTTGGTTATTTTTACACGACTTGTTATGCAACGGCTAGTATCTAAATAATTCTGTAGAAAGTGTGATAGGTGCATACCAAAAAAATCCTTTTTATTCAACACGCATCTGGACGCATATGCAGCATTTTGGGTAGGTATTATTTATTTATTTATTTGGCAATGAAAACCAGAGCCGCGATCAATAATGATGATAAACATTTTTCATTTGATTATAATCTAAAACTCCAGGTATTTCACCAGAAGCTTCTATGTTTACCAACTGAATGCACCGAGGCACACCAGGGAATACTCGGCAGGTACTAGCTGGAGCCTCCTTCAATATTGAATCAGCAGGCTGCTATTTGTGAGGAGAATAAATTGTGGCCAACCGCCGGAAACGTTTTGCGTCGGACGAATAATTTTCTTATCAGTCTCTTCTTCCTTTTTGAATTGTTTCGCTCGAGAATACTCCGCGGAGTTGCGTTCGGAAATCAAATTGCGACGGTCATTTTCACTGAGGAAAATTTCGTTGAATTCGGCAAAGGCAAATTTCACGCATCAACTGTGTTACGGTTGTGTATGTCACCGTAAGATTGTGAAAAACGTTAGTTTATAATCTATTTTTTTTGTCACGTCAGTTTATAAACTGTCGATCAATTGTAAACTGAACCATACTGCTTAGATATGCTTAGACTTTTTTTTCGTCGAGGGTAGACCGAACAATACTAAAAATTAATCATCTCTCAAGTTTTTATTGTTTTAAATTATAATTCAGTGTTTTTGAGTTAATAGCAATTCGTATTTCGATAAAGTATACATCATAGTTTGAGTGGTAGTGTTTTTGTTAATACCGGCGTCCCACATCTATCAGCTGTTGGACCGTTAAATCACAACAAACAACAGAGGCTTTCAAGAAGACGAACATATCCTATAACTCTGGCGACCAAACATGGACTAATACAAACACAGTGAGTCAGCGCATAGATACTATTATCAAGTGTCAGTGTCGTTAAGCCTAAAATCTAGGTCTTATTTATTATTGACGCCACAACTGCACGCCATCTATCGGACCATCTAAAACACTACCGTCTAAGGTACTGAAACGCCATCTAGTTTTTCACACTAGCGACACGCTACTATCGACCGCGTAGCCATAGCAATGAAGAAGTGTGGCGGTTGTGGAAAATTCCTCTCAACAACAGGTGGCGTGACTTGTACCCAATGCAAGGGAGAATTTCACAAGCAATGTGTTTCCTTGAACGGAGCCGTCCCAAGTAACTGGGTTTGCCCATGCTGCACCAGCAAGAAAGGGCGAGTGATCACCAGCGCTAATACCCCAGTGGGAAGATCTGGTGAAAGCAGGCCAAACATACTTTACAACACTGGAACGGAAGAATTATCCTCAGGACCTCTTTTCCCTGAAGAAGGTACTTCAGCTTTAGCTCCAGAAGAAGGTGTTCCAGCTCCAGTTCCAGAAGTAGGTACTCCTGCTCCAGCCCCAGACCAAAACCAAGACAGGAACATTGTTCTTTCCGAGCTGCTGTCAGAGCTACGCCTCCTCCGGTCAGACATGGGAGCAATGCGGAAGGAAATGTCCGTATTTCGGGATGAGATACTCACACTTCGTACGGACATAGCTTCATGCAAAAGTGACCTGGCTCTGACCAACACGAGAGTTGCAAAAACTGAGGATTGTATAGCCGAGATCCAATCCCTCCTCAGTAAGAAAGACGATGTAATAAAGGGCTTACGTGCTGATAACCTTAAACTCACAAATCTCAATAAGGATCAGGAATCACGGCTCGTTACTCTGGAACGCGAAGGACAGCAGCAGCAGCAGTGGACGAGGCTGCAGAACGTCGAGTTAACCGGCGTCCCCGAACTCGAGGGTGAGTCTACTGTCAGCATAGTGCAGAAGGTCGCCAAGATCGCCGGAGTGGAGCTGAGTGCCGAAGAGGTGGAGTACGCGCACCGCGTGCAGCCGCTGCGCGGCAGCGCCGGCCGCCCGCGCACGCTCGTCGTGCGCCTGCGCCAACGACACACCAAGGACAAGCTCATCGCCGCCGCGCGCAAGCATCGCGAGCAGCTGTACACCACGGCGATCGGAATGCAGGGCGAGGCCAAGCGCATCTACATCAATGAGCACCTGACGATTGCCAACAAAAAGCTTCTCCAGGAAACCAAGAAGAAAGCCACAGAACAGGGTTACACCTTCACATGGACAAAAAACTGTCGGATATTTGTGAGGAAAAATGTACAGTCTCCTCACATACTGATATCGTCAGTTACAGACTTAAAAAAGCTTGTAGCCTGACATCATACTCTGTCTATGTATCTCTGTCTGTGTTTTGTTCTGAAGTTCTGGTAGTTATAATAATGTCCCCTACCTGTCATTGTCGTTACAATCAAACACACACACACACATCCATACTAAACAATTTACATACCATCTCACACAGATACCCTTACACACCCTGCTTAGTGGCTCACAACCAAATATCCGATCCCAAGACCAATATGGTCGTAGGGCTAAGCAGGACTATTACATACAAACACGCACGAACAATAGAGAGGAAAGTTTACCTTTGCAGTTGTAACGTACTCGGTAAAATACCTTATCAACTGGATCTTCCCTTTAACACCACCATAAGTTCAAACATGTCAGTAGAAAGTCAGCTTAAAATTCCCTAATCTGCGTATATTTTATCAAAATGTTAATGGGCTACGTACGAAGATGTTCACTTTATATAACGGTATTACGGCACTTGACCATGACCTTATTCTTATCACTGAGACAAAGTTGTGTGAGGGATTTTTAAATGCGGAAATATGTGATCCAGACCGCTATGACTTAATTCGCCGTGATCGTACCTCTGAGACCGCTGGCGGCGGCATAATGGCGCTGTGTGCGCCCGCGCTCGCCGTGCGACCCCGGCCCGAGTGGCAACAGGACGACTATGAGAGCATTTGGCTTACAGTACCCGGTGAGTCATTAGGTAATAAGCGCAACTTACACATAGCGTTAGTATACATACCGCCCGATACTAATCTGCCCCGACGCACACAAAATTTCTTAGATAAATTGGGTGATATTACACAGGATAATTCTGATGACCTTTTTTTGCTGGTGGGTGACTTTAATTTGTCGTGTATTAACTGGGACTCAGGATCGCCTTTTTGTACCAAATATGGTACCATTGCATTTCAAAACTCGGCAACTAACTTTATAAATCTAATGAACTTTCTTGGTTTTGAACAACATAATAAACTTAAAAATTGCTGCAATAATATCCTAGACTTAGTTTACAGTAATTTCTCTATTGATGTGTCCCAGTCTTGTTCACCCGTCGTTGACGAGGACAGATTTCACGTGACTCTCCAGTTGGAATCCTCAGATATAGGTATTCGAAGCTTACCCCCTACGAAACTTTTAAAATATCAGTTTAGGAAGGGTGACTATAGTTCCATGAATAATTTCTTTCTGGAGATTGATTGGAGTGTCCTTTTGGAAGGTACAGTTGACGACGCGGTCTTGTTGCTAAATTCCCAAATAAATGATGCCATTGAAAAATTTGTACCGAAAGTCATAACTTGTAGCTCACGTCAATACCCCATTTGGTACAGCCGAGCCTTAATTAACATTATCAAGGAGAAGGACAAGTATCACTCTTTTTGGAAAAAATTTAAAAACCCTTCGGACTACGATACTTTCTCTCTCCTACGTAGTAGACAAAAACAAATGCAAGAGGAGTGCCATAGAGGCTACATAAAGTTGACTCAGGAAGGCATTAAGGAGAACCCCAAACTTTTTTGGTCCTACGTCAAATCTAGGAGAAAGGTTAGTTCCGGTTATCCTCAGAACATGACGTATGACAGTAAAGTCTTAAGTTCTAAACAGGAAATATGTAATGCTTTTAATCAGTATTTCAGTAAAATGTTCTGTCAGCCCGCTAACTCTTACCCTGACTTGGATCTTTTGGAACCACCCCATCAATTAGTAACCAACAATATTGTGGTATCATACGAGGACATCTTCAAGATCCTAGGAAAGCTCGATAAAAGTAAGGGACCTGGTGATGACAAAATTCCTCCGAGTTTGATTGTGAGTTGCGCGGGTTCACTAGCTAAGCCGTTGTCAATGATATTTAATAGATCCTTCCACGAGGGAGTGTTTCCGACTTCATGGAAGTTCGCAAATATTGTACCAGTGCATAAAAAAGGATCTAAGATACCAGTCGAGCACTACAGGCCAATATCCATACTCAATGTCTTCAGTAAGGTGATGGAACAAGTGGTTCACAGGCATATATATGGAAACATTTCCTTGAACATTCCTGGTGAACAGCACGGTTTTGTGAGGTCCAGGTCCACAACAACCAATCTGGCGGTGTTTGTGGACTCGGTCCTCAATAGTATGGACGGAGGGGGACAAGTCGATGCCATTTACACAGACTTCGAAAAGGCATTTGATCGCGTCGACCATTGCATCTTACTGCAAAAATTAATGAAATTAGGTATACAGGGCGATCTCTTACGATGGACCAAATCTTACATCAATAAAAGATGTCAAGCTGTGGTCGTTGGTGGATATCGGTCGGATCTGGTCATAACAGTTCCTTCTGGTGTTCCTCAGGGATCAATTTTGGGACCCCTACTATATGTGGCATATTTGTACGACATCGGTGTTTGTTTCCATCATGCGAGTTTCATACTTTACGCTGATGATAAAAAAGTATTCTCGAAAATAAGGTCGATTCAGGACTGTATTAATTTACAAGAGGATCTAAACCGCCTGTCGTCTTATTATGTACGTAACAGGATAAACGTCAACGTTGCCAAATGTAACATAATCAGCTTTACCAGACGAATAAAACCGATTTCGTATGAATACAGCCTAAATGACTCATGCATTCTAAGAGTACACTCCATACGTGATTTAGGTGTTATCTTGGACTCCAAGCTTACTTTTGAGGAACACATAGAATATATCACAAATAAAGCTTTTAGAAATCTTGGTTTTATTCTAAGAGTCAGTAAACCATTCACTGACATTAACTGTGTTCGTGTTCTGTATTTTGCATACGTCAGGAGCATACTCGAATATTGCTGTACAATTTGGAACCCTCAGTATGCAGTGTACATAAACATGATAGAAAGGCTACAGAGAAAATTCGTAAGACATTTAAGTTTCCGTGACGTATTTCATACCCACGATTATACAGAAGAATGCCGACATCATAACATCCCCAACCTCGAATCCCGTCGTGTCATGTTGGATATGCAGCTGCTGTATAACGTTTGTCACGGTGTTGTTGATTGCCCGGATCTAGTCGATGCTCTCCTCAAACTGAATGCTCCGACAACCCGTACGCGTCACACGCCTCTTTTCAACGTACCTCTGGCTCGCACAAACTACGCTGCTAACTCCATCAGCCGCCGCTTACCACGTACTAACAACAAAATGTTTTCTGAGTTAGACATCTTCCAACAATCGCCGGGTCTATTTAAAAGGCTCATGACAAAAATGGTGGCGGAAGCAACTGCTGTCATTTAATTTAGTCATACATAACCACTAATATCTCTCTATTTCTTACACTCATATACACACACACCCACACACGCACACACACACACACCCTCACAGTCTCTCTAACACACATTTTCACACTCAAAGGACAACCTCCCCTTAACCTAGTTTTTTGTTATTTTTTTTTAATTGTGCATTGCTTGCCTATGTTATTATTTTATCTTACCTTTTTGTTTGCCTACCCAATTTCTTGCTAAGACTGTATAACAAGAGTCCTTAATTGGCCTATGTCAAATATTACTTTTAAGTTCACTGTAATTGTATCGTGCTGTGGACTCAGTTCCCAAATAAACAAATAAACAAATAAACAAATAGATTTAAACGTTAGTTTATAATCATACCGTTAAATTGTGAAAAAGTTTAATCTTTAATCGCAAACGAAATGTACCAGGTGGAAGGTACATTTCGTTTGCGATTAAAGATTAAACTTTTTGGGGTGATGAAAGTGAATCTCCCTTGATCATTCGTGTTAGGTTGACATGTAAGATCAAAATACACATCAACTTTAAATCCTCGCGTTCTCTTATACAATTTGTCGATGGTTTACAAACTCACGCGTTTTTTACAACATTACATATACATAGATTACACAACATCACTCAACAAACTCATTCGTCGTTATACGTAGGTAACTAGTCGATGATTACTATTTGATTGGAATTTCACGCAGTTATCTTTTTGAAAAACTTTACGGAGCTGTTTATTAATTTATTTTACTATTGATTGGTATATAGACGGAGTTTCTGTCATAGTTGTGATTCTTTTTTATCGGTTAAGATTTTTTTTACATTCGAAGTACGAGATAAAGTACAAAAGTACCACATGAACAAGAAAATTGAACAATTTAGAGAAGTCTTCGATATAAACTGCACTCCCTCTGCAGCTATTGGCGGCATGAAAGTACCCAATTTAGGTCACTTTAAAATGTATGGAACGATTCGATTCCGATTTTCCAACTAAGAATAGCGTTGGAAGTGTTTTTGATAATTGCTAGTTATTCATGTAATGGTTGAAAGTACCCACTATACTGCATAGGGTACTATCTTCACATATTCAATGAGCCTTAATGTAATATGTCTACATACAACTCAACTTACCTTTATTACGATACATATTTATGAAATCGTTAAAGTATTTAAAAAAATACACTACATTATCCACGCTGTATTATTAACTTCTCTTGAGAAGTTATTATAATAGGTCTGAAAATTGAAATAGGTAATTTTGTGTTTTCTTTACGTTTTAAGACCTGGAGAATCATTTGCAATCATTTTTAGAGTGATGTCTGTGTGTGTGTGTGTGTGTGTGTGTGTGTGTACGTACGTATGTACGTGATCAAAATTATGGAATTCGTTTTCTCAATAACTACTGGACCGAATCGCTTTGATGACCATATCAATCGATACGCCACGTCATGACTTAGATCTGAAAGGAGTCTAGAAAAAATCGGTCCAGCGGTTCGTTTTTTATTTGTAAAAAACTGACTTTTTTGAACACGCAACGTTAATTTTGTATGTAATTCCAAGTATTGAGGGGTAGATGTGGGTTTTTGAGGGTGCTGGTTTCGAATCTTTCATCAGTTTTTTAAAATTCAAAATGGCGGACCCACTATGACGTCATCTTTTTCGTGAAAAAAAGAATTCTTCTCAAGAGAAGTTGCTTGTACGGTACTTGCTGCCGAACCGATTTTTTTTTATTAACTTAGAACACCAACTTCAAATGATAATATTCTCTAAGCCCATAACAATACCAGCTATGCCTGCTAGAAAGAACAAGAATGAAAAATCCTATAAGGAAGAGGAAAACGTAAACCAACTTCTTACAAACAAAACAAACAACAACAAGTCTAACTCGCTTTTATCTATTCAAAGTTGTTCAGTGAAACTAGACAATATTATCTTTAGTGTTTTACAAATTTCCAAGTGCTGCTGGTAAGGAGTGCTCTATTTAATTAAAAGTTGCTCTCCCGGGAGTCGAACGGCGAACACAAGCTACGGGGCACTCTGATTGGCTTTCCAAAAGGCTCTTTTAAATTTTTCTCTCTTGAATCGTGCTTCTGCTATTTAAACATCGCGAGCCGCTGTTGATGATTTAGTTTCGCATTCGATTTCACGTTCGCAGAGTTCCACATGCGGTGCTTGCTTCAAAAAGGAGAAGTTTTTTTTGTGTGTGTTACTTAATATTTACCTGCAGGCAAGTCTTGTATCTGGCCGCACACTACATAAAATAAACTAAAAACTGGAAAACAGAAAAACACTAGGAAAATGGGGCTTCGCAGTTAGTAAATTAACTTAACCTATAACTTGGAAGAGATCCGCAGGAGAGTCGTCTGAAACTGCAGCCGCCCATGTTTTTCAGGAATCGATGAGTCAATTTACATCGCACGTCGTTGAAGTTGTAATCACTGTTTTTTATAATTGCGACCGTACCTACACAAGGATGATTGTGCTGAATCAGCGTCAGCATTAAATCTGTAACCTTGGCTGTAGGCAGTCAATGATCTTGTACGTCATATGTACGTGCGTGCTCTTCACTCTTGAGTGAATATTAAGTTGTCGATTGATGAAATTTGTGTGCCTAAAAACCTTGGGATTTGGCAACATAGGGCACATCTTGTACACCAATCGTTTATATATATATATATATATATATCTCTCTCTCTCTTCAGTGATTTGATTATTCTTCGTGCGATGTTCTTCCTGGACGATTTCAATATTCTTTGAATTAGATATATCGCTGATGTTTTAATACTCTTCTGGGGGCTGGAACCGCTTCCTATGTCTTGAACTTGAAAAGCTGCTTGCTGTGAATGAATTTGCCGACGCGTTCGTTTCTGCTGGTGCGAGCTCCATTTTGATAAATCAGGAGTCGGCTGACTATCGGTTCATTATTCTTGCGGTATCTTGAGTTCGATGCGGGAAATCTTAAGTTGAAATTATTTGGCTTCTGGTCCGTTTTCAAATCTGGTCCGGTCATGGCTTGCTTGATGTCGTCTTGGTTGCCGAAGTCGGGGCTCGGCGATCTTGGACGAAGTGCTTCTTGCTTGCACTTCTAAGGTGGCAGCACACGGAGTTTTCTTCGCGGCTGGGTCCATGCTGCTATTACCGAAGGTTGCTGATGTTCAAAAGTCGGGTCACCACTTTTCCAGAGGCAATTATAAGGAGAGAAACGTCTTCGGGAGTAAAGTAAAAGGCTTGAGATGCGCGCAAATACTAGACTAGACTAATTTATTATAGGGAATCCTAGCTTATATACTAGGTTGGTACATGTTATTAATGACGTGCATAAGACATAGTGCGTGATGAATATAAATATACCTTATCTGTGACGGTCGTCAACTTATCTTAACATTACGTGAAAATATGACTAACATAGTCGACCGGCACACACATAATATTGGCTTGCATAACAAATACATTTGAATCCACTACTTATAGTTACGTTATGAATCTGAAAATTTCACATAGTTATCAAATACTCCGTACAAAATTACTCCTAATTTCTCATAAGGTAAAAAAAGCTTTTGGCGTATTTCCACCAACGTCCCGTCACAACAAAGTTATTCAATAAAATTTTCATTACAGGGTGAAAGCGATGAGACCCCTGCTAATGGAGTTTCCTATTTTAATTACAATAGGGGGCGTGCGTGCTGACGTCACTCTACTCCACACTCACTCGACTTGGTTGTCGTATAACTACGACAGAGTCTCGCTCCGGTCATAATCGTAACAATGCTCTATAAAGTGATGGGATGCGGAAATTAATGGGTTCTGTGTGCCTTAATGCCTACACAGTACGATTGCGTGCAAGCTCCGCGTTCATAAGTACATACATCTTTTTCGTACCGAAATAAAATTCCTTCTTCTTGGCATTGTTGTTTCATCTCATCTCAATTTTGAGCTTGTTAACTTTGTCTGTGTGCAACTGAGTGTGCATTTTCATGGACATGTTTTCGTGTACGCAGCCACAATTCGTAAGGCATAACATAATACCGAAGTGCAGTAGTCCGTCAAAGACAAACAAAACAATTTTAATGTGACTATGGTGTTTCACTGTTTCCCTAGAACCTTCAGCAAAATATTTATAGTCTGATAAGATATGAATACTATAGCATTTTTTAATATTAAATTGTCACACATGTGTCTCTTCCGCAGTAAATTGAGTATATTCCTAGTGCTTTTTAATTGGGAATAATAAATCGACTGAATAAAAATCTATTAAGCGAATGACCATGAACTGCGGAATTTCCTGAAAGAAGTGAAAAAAATATGAAGTTGCGCGACTAAATTACTGATTGACGCGACTAAATAACTGAATGGTTTAGTCACAGTTTATTGCTTAAATAAAGACTGTCTGGGCGAAGTGGTGGGTCAGGGCAGGGTGAATTTATTCTTGCCAGGTAAAATATGTAAGAACAACCAAGTCCAACGCTCGTTTTGTATTTTATGTTGATTTATTTTCGCGCAATTCAGTAATTTTGTCAGAAAAAGCCAGTATTTCTGGTCGCCCTCATTTTACTGTCGCTATTCAGTTTTTCAGTCGTATACTCGATATCTGTACAAACTCATGTAGTTTTATTTAAACGGCATAAAAAATCTCTTATAGTTAGTGTAAAGTCAAAATATACATCAAAAGAGGTAGGTCAATCAGCTAGTCTATATTGATGACAGATGTTTATATGTCATCAATATAGACGTAATGTCGCTGTTTCTGGTTCCCACGACACAGGGTATCTTAATGTGGGGTCATAAGACCGCACTTATTTATTCTTACAGTCAAGCAGGTTTAAAGGCATTTAGGCAACCAATGAATAAATCTACACTAACTAGTCAAAGAGTGAAGGCAAGTGTAGGAAAAACATCAGAAATAATTATCGCATGGGTCCTCGGACATTAAGGGATTCAAGGTAATGAAAAAGCAGATGAGCTGGCAAGAAACGGTTCTGGTGAGCGTTATCTTGGACCAGAACCAAGATTACCTATATCAGCGACTGTCACAAAGAACATCTTTAACATGATAACTGACCGAGCGAGCGAAGCGAGCGAAGGGCTCCATTTCTACAAGATAGTACAAGATAGGAGGCCGATTTTGCTTTCCTCTGTCTCTATGTCTCGTGACTGTCAGTTCCGGTCTAGGGGCCACAGTTTTCAAGCGATCCTCACAAAACTTGGCACTCGTGTTCCTTGAATATTTTTTTTTTGTTGAGAGCTATGACGTCATTATATTTTTGTATGTTTTTTACGTCCTATCGTGTAGGTTATCAAATTAAAGGGCTTCATGAGCTGGTTCTAAAAATATACTACACCATTACCTTTCGGCCGCCTGTTTTCTAAAAATCCAAGAAATCTTTACAAAACATACCATGTTTGGACTCCTCGAAGTAGGAGACAGATTAGTAAAGAGGATCTATACAGACCATATAGTGAGTGAAAAAGACTGTAACTATTTTTGTGAAAATTCAATAGATTGTATTTTAAATCGCAAAATGTAGTGTGCAAAGTTATTGGTGCGGCTACTTTACTACTTGATTTTGATTGAATCTAAAATACTTACCTATAAATTGGTTCACAGTCCCCCCTGTTAGCGAGGTCTACAGCCCACAGGGCCACTAGTAGCTACGCTAGATGAAAACCTATAGAGTGGAAGAACACCAAATACAGTTTGAGATATTTATCTTAAGAAAGACCCCAAAAAGGCTAAGTATTTACTTAATCTTAGTAAGGAAAACTTAGCAAAACTGGTAGATGGTAATAGGTTACTACAAACTAAATAGATCATTAAACCTATCATTATTTAACCTCGTACAAGACCCATCATGCCCTCACTGTGGCTTGGATTAAAGAAGCACATGCACTTCTTGGGAAAATGCGTAGTATATTCAAATCTAAGATGGCGAATGCAAGGAATGGATAGCATTAAAGTATATGGCTTGTCAAACTTACGGCCTAACTAATAAAAAAGTTATTCGCTGTTTAACTTATACAGTGTTTTGTCCTTCTCATACGTCGAGTAAATATCAAATGTCAAAGCAAGACAAAACACTGTATAAGTGAATGTGCAAAAGCAAAACAGTGAATAACTTCTTTTATTAGTAAGGCCGTTAAAGTTTAGCGAAATCCAGAGTTCATTAAGCGGACAAGACGATTTGGGAAGAGACCTCTGTTGAACGAGTGTTTGGGCTCTCGTTACTGTTGGTAACGAGTGCCCAAACACTGGGATTTGGGTGAAATATTTACAATGGAGGACCGATCACCCAACCGTGGTCCAGCGGGCGTCCCACCTCATCATCATCATCATCATCAATGTGGGGCCAGAAGCAATATCTGTGTCTGTATATAAATGTTTATGTTTTATTATGTTACAAAAACGTTTGTATTAATGATATTATCTCAAGATCACTCTCGTTATTAAGGTATTAGTTTTTATATATAATAAATTTAAAAAGAAGACATACATCAGTTGATTTATAAGCATTATTAAAAAATCTTTTATAGTATTAGTTGTAAAAATTAAAGTCAAGACGAATCAAATAGCTCATTTGATGGGTTGCGTCGTATTCCGGCCCCATCATCAGACCCTGGATATTACCTAAGACCAAAGTACTTGTAAGACGAATCAAAAGAGCCCACATTCGATTGGGTTGTGTCGTTTTATGACAGAGCTCCCCTGGCAACTTTCTTGCTCCATCAACAAATCAGCTCCATGCCATGAAAATATTGTATTGTTATAAATTTTACACATAAATGCAAAATTTTAGCTCAATTGGAAACCGATAAATAGATCAAAATTAAATTGCAAGATTTGATTACAGACGGACGGACAGACATAGCCCGCGATAGGTGAAACTAAATAGGAGCTTTTAAAATTCAAATATAAGTTGTCACCCACACACAAATCAGTAAAATCTCAACTCTCCCACCTTTATAGTTTCCCCACTTTATTAACCCTTACACTCGTACATAATATTGTTTAGAAATGTCACACACAGCGATATAGAGACAGCGTTCCCGTTTACGACGCTATAACGGATCAAATGCGGTGGAAGTGATACGGTCGGCGATCGTTTAGCTCTTTATTACAACACTAAAAACACTGCAACTGCTTCTAAAAGAAACAGTACAAGTGAATTATTGTTTTCTACTTTGAGACGCGTTATTACGATTGGGGTCACTGTGAATGGGGTTGAAAGGCGGGGCTCGGTTAGTGGCTGACGAAAAAGTTAACTGAAGTACAAGTTTCAATAGAGTATTGAATAACTGACTTAACGTGCGCACAACTATGCCTTTACCACCCCGTATGGGAGAAGGTGTTACTCTTTGATATGTTATTCTGCAACTAGGAGACTTGTACATTGACAATTCACAAAACGTTTAAAGGGAAGAGGAGTTGGAGTTAGAGGAGGATTAAGAGCATCCAGGAGTTGGAAGAAGATAAAGGGCTTTCAGAAGTTGTGGAAGTTAAATATCATCGAGAAGTTGGTGGAATATGCAATCTGGGAGTTGAAGAAAAATTAAGAGCACCCAGAAGGTGAAGGAAGATGACTAGCATCCAGAACTTGCAGGAAGATTTACTGCATCCAGGAGTTGGAAAAAAAAGAGCATCCAGAAGTGAGAGGATAGTAAAGAGCTATAAGTACTTGTTAGAGGATGAAGAGCATCCGGGAGTTGAAAAAAAATTCCAAATTCCAAATGTCTTTATTACTGTAGATATTTACATATACTTAGCAATCGTAATTTTTGCCACTTCTCTACATTGGATCACTGTGGGAGAAGAAAGGCGTAGAAACTCCCACAGATTGATTTTTAGATCTCTTTTTTAAAAATTGCTTATGCTTAACTAATACAAAATATAATATTTAGTCGTAATCATAATTAATAAGCAGGATTAAATAATTACAAAATTATTAACAGCAAGGTCTGTGTTGAGCCAGATTAACCCCATACAGTCCCATCATTTAAGTAATCTTGAACATTGTAATATCCCTTTTTCGACAAAGTCGCTTTAACATGTTTTTAAAATTGCTCAAATGGCAATTTCAAGATCTCCAGAGGTATCTTGTTGTAGTAGAGAATGCATTGACTCTTGAAAGAATTGCTAACCTTTGCGATTATTTCTTAGGTTAACATTACAGTTATAGCTAAGTTTGGGAAAATTTGTAAGGTTCTTGCGTACATACATTATATTTTCGAAAATAAATTGACTAGACTCTTAAGGAGTCTGTGCATTTTAAATTATAAATTGCTCGAATAGCTCTTTTCTGTAAAATAAAAATAGTTTGAATATCCGCTGCTTTCCCCCACAGCAAGATACCATAGGACATGACACTATGAAAGTAACTAAAATATACTAGCCTAGATGTAGCCACATCCGTGTTTTGTCTGATGTTCCTAACAGCGTAAGCCGCAGAACTTAATTTACCAGCCAATTTATCTAATTGGGGTCCCCACTGCAATTTGTTGTCAATAGTTATTCCAAGAAACTTCACGTCATTTACTAATTCTAACGTATTCCTGTCCAACACTAAACTGGTCCCAACTTGCCTGACATTTGGAAGTGAGAATTTGATAAATTTGGTTTTACCAGCATTTAACATTAAATTGTTAACTGTGAACCAATTCAAGGTTAAAGATGATACTCTATTGACATCATCAAAATCTTCTTTTTGTCTTTCAATTTTGAAGACCAGTGAAGTATTATCAGCAAACAACACTATGTTAGTCAATTTCTCCACCATAAAAGGCAGATCGTTAATATATACCAGGAATAAGAAAGGGCCTAATATGGAACCTTGTGGAACGCCAATTTTTACCCCCGATCCATCAGATTTAACGCCGTTGACTTCTGCCTTTTGAATTCTATTGCTTAGGTATGATTTTAGTAGATCCAACGCTTTATTTCTAACTCCGTAATGGTTTAATTTCATTAGTAGCGTGTCATGATCAACACAATCAAATGCCTTCGACAGATCGCTAAAAACACAGATAGCATCCTGTGCAGCTTCCCATGCAGAATAAATATGAGATATAAGGGTAATACCTGCATCCGTAGTCGATTTAACCCTAGTGAAACCGTATTGATTGGCGTGGAGTTGTTTTGTACGGTTGAAGTGTGAGAGCATTTGATTGAGTATAACATTTTCAAAAATTTTACTTAGTGCTGGAAGAACCGATATTGGTCTGAAATTTGACGGATCACGCTTTGTCTCCCGACTTGAACAGAGGTATAAGTTTACTGTGTTTCATGAGGTCTGGGAAAGCTCCATCATCAACACATTTATTAAATATATAAGCTAGGTGTGGGGCTATTACAAGTATTATTGAACCAATGACTTTGACTGATATACCCCACAGGTCTTCAGTATTTTTTAAATTAAGTAATCTATACATTTTGACAATATCCTGGGGATATACATGATAAAATTTGAAGTCTACATTACTGATGCTAGTGCTATTTTTTAATAAAGCCTCTGCTTCATATGGAGATGAATTTAGACGCTCTGTTGTGAGTAAGGGTGCATTGGTGAAGAATGTTTCAAAAGCTTGAGCTACCTCATCGTTGGATTTAACAACATCATCACCTATCTTTAAGCAGAAATCATTATCCCTTGGTATAACTTTGCCAGTTTCACGGTTTACGATTTGCCAAACCGTTTTCATTCTATAATTTGAATTTTGTATTTTTCTATTAATGTGTAAAGTTTTTGCAGTTATACAAACCAACTTGAAAGTTTTGGAATATTTTTTAACATAGTCATGAAATTTTATATCAAAGTTATAGGTTTTTTGTTCATAAAGGTCATACAAGATAGCTCTACTTTTACGAATTCCAAATGTTACCCAGTCATTAAATTTAGATTTACCGTTGTTGGCACTGACTTTCTTTAATTTAAAAACTGTATTGAATTCTGTTTGAATAATGTTGAAGAAGTCAGAATAGATTTTGTTCGGGTTCTGTTCATCAAAATCCGGTACTGGCAAACCCATATCTAAGTTTTTTATACACATCTCTAGTCTATGGGATGTAAGAATGATCCATCATATTATAGGCCTAATAAAATGATGGATCATTCTTATTTTCACTAGTAATTTGGAATGAAACTGTTTGACCACTATGATCGGATGGTAAACAGTTAATTACATTTTTACTTGTGAATGCACAGTCACAAAAAACGTTATCTAAGCAAGTTTGGCTGGTAAGTGTAATTCTAGTCGGCTCTAGAAATACATGACATAAATTAAATGATTTGAACAGAGTTATTAATTGTCGCTTCAGTATTGTATCTACAAGCAGATCTAAATTAAGATCGCCACAAATAATTAACTTTTTTCTGTTATTACAAAGTTTAATGAGGGTTTCCTCCATAATTTTCTCGAATATTTCAAAATTGCCATGGCCTTTTTCATCTCTCGGAGGTCTGTAGACAAACAATAATATGGCTATCCAACTCAACACAAGATACCTCTATTTGTCTTTCTACAGTAAGTGTAAGAATATCTTTCCGTTGTTGCAGCTTAATATTATTTTTACTAAGATTAAAGAACCACCTCTATCAGCAGTCTTTCTTTTGTAACAACTGACAATTGTGTAATTATTTATGTTAAAAGACGTCATATTTTCCTTTAACCAATGTTCTGTAATACAAATAAAATCAGTGTCCGAATTATTAAGAAATAATTCTAATACAAGTTCTTTGCCAGGTAGCCCCTGCATGTTTTGATGGGTAATATTTAAGTGGGGCTTACCCTTTGTCTGAATATTATTTAATATTGGGATATTATTACACTTTGATAAGTAGGTTAATTAGTAGCACATAAGATTTGGAGGAGGATTAAGAGCATCTAAAGGTTGGAGGAAGATGATGAGCGACGAGGATGAAGAGCACCTTACTTCCAACATAATAGTGACTTCCTCAAATGTCGTCTTCAAAAAACGTCGCCTTCCCAAAACGTCGACTACCCAAAATAACGAATTGATCTATATAACTTTACAAATAAAAGGCAGTACGTAATGATTAACATCAGATTCATTAATTTACTATAGCCGCAGCCCGCTGTCTGCTAATGTAGGAAAGTTAAAGCTCTTTATTGTCGAAACAAATTAAATCGCTGCACCGGAAAATCATGCTTAAAAGTGACACCCTGCAGTTACTTGTTGGTGAATATGCATTTAATATGCGAAGATACTGTCTTGTGTCGCCCAATTATGTTTTGAGTCGTAATTTTGATCGTGTAAATGGTTTATGATAGGATTTTTCAAAAAATATTTTTTTCACCTCTGTGGCGCAGTGCTCAAGTCTCTGCATTTCAAACTGAATGTGCTGGTTTCAAATAGCTGCCGAGGAGAAAAATCTGATGTTTTTGATGATGGTAAATACTTACGTCTATGACGTCGCTGCTACCTATGAAAATGCTATGGAATTCATACGAGTTCAGTGAAATCCAAACATATCTAGCCTCCACCATAGCTGAAGTTGTTGAAAGTTAACAACAAGAGCGCGTTTGTTAGATTAAAAAACTTGTAGAGTGTACAATAGCAGATCAAGCTTTACACTTGTCATAGAAAATTTACTACGCAATCATTGCAATATAATATTTGTGTAATAAACTGTAAAGGTAAATCATCATCATCATTATAACCCACTGCTGGGCAATACTCTTTAGCGCCAACCCCTTCGGTCTACTGCCAACCGCATCCATTGAGATCCTGTCGACTTTAGTATATCGTCGGACCATTGGGCAGGTGGTTTGCCCACTGAAATTGTTGCTCCCCTTGGCCACACTCTGTGACTGCTTTGGTCCAGCGTCCGTCACCCCATCTAGCCAAATATCCCGCCCATCTCCACCTCAGTCTCGTTATCCGCTTACCTACATCTTCGACCTTCGTCTTCCGTCGAATTTAGATGTTTGGCACGCGGCTTACATGGAACGCTCCATTGCTCGTTGGGAATTTTGCGGGTTGCATTTCAGAGGTAAAACTTTATTTAAACTTAATATCTGCTGTGCTTTTTTGAATAGGTACTAGTTACAACATTTATTACGAATCAATATATTCGTTTAACAAATGTGTTTGAATGTACTAATGGAGTTCCGAGAAGTTCAAAAACTTTTAAATTAATATCATCCATTGTTTGAGGAGATGAAATCTGACAACTCATTCTGCTACCAATGAATATTCATTTGAAAGCGTTACAGGAGCACTATTTGAACTAGTAATTATTCGACTCACAATAGTTCTCGCGGAAATTCTCGTTTTAATCGCGGAAATTCGTTATAATCACAAGCCAAAGTTAATTTTGGCTTGTGATCGTCAATGACATTGTGTGTGTGACAAAATCATGCAATAATTTCCATTGCAAAGTCAAAAATGATTGGCTTTGGATCTCTCAAAATTAAGCGTTTCGCTGACTAAACCAGAGAGGTAGGAGTTTCTTGAGTGATGCTACATCTATGGTCTAAACTTAAAGCATTGGTTAGTATATATATATATATATATATATTTTTGCATTTGGGTAGTACGACCGTGAATACAGTCTTTGATAGACAAGATACTGTAGCCTATATAATTTTGGTATCAATCACAATGAAAATCGACCAATCATTACAGGTATATTTGACCCGATTAAAGAAAGGTTTCTATAATTGCGACTTTGCTTGTTAATGCGTTTGCGACTCTTGTTCTGATTTGCCGAATTTTAATTTGATAGGTGTTGATTGAGATTTATATCAGAAACACATAATGAGGCTACTGGTTTTGTCTGACAAAATTACTGAATTGCGGGATTACAAAGATTTCTAATCCCGCAATTCAGAAATCTAATCTATGATTTCAGATGAAAAATCACAACTTAAAAACCCAGTGCGTTGTTAATCCGCCGGTAAGTAACCGGTTTTCCGGATTCCACATGGTTGAGTGGTTATTTCGAGTAACGTAAAATAAAAAACGAGGGTTGGCTATTGTAATTATTACATGTTCATCTTAACATGAACGATATTCTTCAGCTACCCTGACCCTCCGCTTTTCCCAGACAGTCATTATTTACCCAATAAACTTTGGCTGAACCATTCTGAAACCAGCTGTTTTGTCGCAAAATTCAGTATTTTTGTCCTCATTTCAGGTTGTAATGGTCATTCGCTCGATAAGTTTTTTATTCGTTCGTTTAATTATTCATTATGTAGTAAGTTACAGATTTTTGTAACAGACGGATAGACTATTTATTTGTTTAACTACACAAAAACCGAGGGTAGTTGGGACGCATCGCGATTTGGAACCTTATTCCGTGGTAATAAAATTTTAAACCTGTAACGAAAAAGTGGCGTTAGCTAACGCCGGTGGTTACTGAGGGGCTAAGTAAAGTTGTTCTCTCAATTGTAAAACGTCAGATCCATCTTAAATTGCTTGACAACTTGCTTGAAAAAACCTTGACAACTTTTAAACCTAGTCCAGAAGAAAATCATTCTCTCTACTTCTATTACGCTCTAATGATGAAGAGAAAATGGTGCTATCTATCCTAACCAAAACCGCAAGAGTTATTTGGAAAAACTCGTAACTCGTAAAATACACTGGAAGCTTTGCGTTTTGCTTTGCGCATGTGCACCGGAAAATCATGCTTAAAAGTGACACCCTGCAGTAACTTGTTGGTGAATATGCATTTAATATGCGAAGATACTGTCTTGTGTCGCCCAATTATGTTTTGAGTCGTAATTTTGATCGTGTAAATGGTTTATGATAGGATTTTTCAAAAAAAAATTTTTTTCACCTCTGTGGCGCAGTGCTCAAGTCTCTGCATTTCAAACTGAATGTGCTGGTTTCAAATAGCTGCCGAGGAGAAAAATCTGATGTTTTTGATGATGGTAAATACTTACGTCTATGACGTCGCTGCTACCTATGAAAATGCTGTGGAATTCATACGAGTTCAGTGAAATCCAAACATATCTAGCCTCCACCATAGCTGAAGTTGTTGAAAGTTAACAACAAGAGCGCGATTGTTAGATTATAAAACTTGTAGAGTGTACAATAGCAGATCAAGCTTTACACTTGTCATAGAAAATTTACTACGCAATCATTGCAATATAATATTTGTGTAATAAACTGTAAAGGTAAATCATCATCATCATTATAACCCACTGCTGGGCAATACTCTTTAGCGCCAACCCCTTCGGTCTACTGCCATCCGCATCCATTGAGATCCTGTCGACTTTAGTATATCGTCGGACCATTGGGCAGGTGGTTTGCCCACTGACCTTGTCGCTCCCCTTGGCCACCCTCTGTGACTGCTTTGGTCCAGCGTCCGTCATCCCATCTAGCCAAATATCCCGCCCATCTCCACCTCAGTCTCGTTATCCGCTTACCTACATCTTCGACCTTCGTCTTCCGTCGAATTTAGATGTTTGGCACGCGGTCAACGGGAGATATACCTTACATGGAACGCTCCATTGCTCATTGGGAATTTTGCGGGTTGCATTTCAGAGGTAAAACTTTATTTAAACTTAAAATCTGCTGTGCTTTTTTGAATAGGTACTAGTTACAACATTTATTACGAATCAATATATTCGTTTAACAAATGTGTTTGAATGTACTAATGGAGTTCCGAGAAGTTCAAAAACTTTTAAATTAATATCATCCATTGTTTGAGGAGATGAAATCTGACAACTCATTCTGCTACCAATGAATATTCATTTGAAAGCGTTACAGGAGCACTATTTGAACTAGTAATTATTCGACTCACAATAGTTCTCGCGGAAATTCTCGTTTTAATCGCGGAAATTCGTTATAATCACAAGCCAAAGTTAATTTTGGCTTGTGATCGTCAATGACATTGTGTGTGTGACAAAATCATGCAATAATTTCCATTGCAAAGTCAAAAATGATTGGCTTTGGATCTCTCAAAATTAAGCGTTTCGCTGACTAAACCAGAGAGGTAGGAGTTTCTTGAGTGATGCTACATCTATGGTCTAAACTTAAAGCATTGGTTAGTATATATATATATATATATATATATATATATATATATTTGCATTTGGGTAGTACGACCGTGAATACAGTCTTTGATAGACAAGACACTGTAGCCTATATAATTTTGGTATCAATCACAATGAAAATCGACCAATCATTACAGGTATATTTGACCCGATTAAAGAAAGGTTTCTATAATTGCGACTTTGCTTGTTAATGCGTTTGCGACTCTTGTTCTGATTTGCCGAATTTTAATTTGATAGGTGTTGATTGAGATTTATATCAGAAACACATAATGAGGCTACTGGTTTTGTCTGACAAAATTACTGAATTGCGGGATTACAAAGATTTCTAATCCCGCAATTCAGAAATCTAATCTATGATTTCAGATGAAAAATCACAACTTAAAAACCCAGTGCGTTGTTAATCCACCGGTAAGTAACCGGTTTTCCGGATTCCACATGGTTGAGTGGTTATTTCGAGTAACGTAAAATAAAAAACGAGGGTTGGCTATTGTAATTATTACATGTTCATCTTAACATGAACGATATTCTTCAGCTACCCTGACCCTCCGCTTTTCCCAGACAGTCATTATTTACCCAATAAACTTTGGCTGAACCATTCTGAAACCAGCTGTTTTGTCGCAAAATTCAGTATTTTTGTCCTCATTTCAGGTTGTTATGGTCATTCGCTCGATTAGCTTTTTATTCGTTCGTTTCATTATTCATTATATAGTAAGTTACAGATTTTTGTTACAGACGGATAGACTATTTATTTGTTTAACTACACAAAAACCGCGGGTAGTTGGGACGCATCGCGATTTTGAACCTTATGCCGTGGTAATAAAATTTAAAACCTATAACGAAAAAGTGGCGTTAGCTAACGCCGGTGGTTACTGAGGCTAAGTAAAGTTGTTCTCTCAATTGTAAAACGTCAGATCCATCTTAAATTGCTTGACAACTTGCTTGAAAAAACCTTGACAACTTTTAAACCTAGTCCAGAAGAAAAACATTCTCTCTACTTCTATTACGCTCTAATGATGATGAGAAAATGGTGCTATCTATCCTAACCATAACTGCAAGAGTTATTTGAAAAACTCGTAACTCGTAAAATACACTGGAAGCTTAGCGTTTTGCTTTGCGCGCGCACCTGCGCAAAGCAAAACGTTGTATTTATTTGTTTGAATCGATTTTAGGTTGGGCATCGACATGGTGACATCCGACTTCCGATGATAGCAAACAACAGTGCACCTTAAGTGCATCTGACCATTTAAAGACTGCTCGTAATGGAAGCATTCATTATTCAATAACGTACCAAACTTGCACGTACGATGCGCTTTTGAAGTTTTGAAGCACTGCAAGAACTCTTTGAACCCATTTCTGGCTTCTGATTCACTAATACTAAAACGAACAAAATATCTTGAACTTAAATTATGACTGAATTCATAATTTAAGTTGAAGATATTTTGTTCGTATTTTTAAATGGTGAGTCCTTGATCACTTATATATATGGCTAATAATATGAGGAACTCGGCTGATGGGTTATTTTAAAAATAATAAATATGCTATTCACTATAAACCACTTTAAGAAGAAACTGTAACCAAATCATCTGAGGAAAATTACGCGCTTGCTAATTCTATGAATTCTCCAGAAAGTACAGCTAAAAGATCCGGTGGAAATTAGTCGCTTGCTAAGTAGCCTATTTACATAAATTCTCAATGATCTATAAAAGATCTTCTTCAACAGTAGGTTTGCCACATCATTTTGGAAACTGAGAAAAAAAAGGCGATTCGGAGGCGGAGGCCCTCGTCGATCTCGCCTTGGATTCAATGTTATTTAACTAAATTTCCAGAATCGGGCCCCCTAATGCACTGAAGTATTGAACACCAGAGCAGTGCCAATTCGCCCGCCGTTTTAATAGCATCTGTCTATCAATCGAGAACCCGAAATAACACCGACACGCCACGTGGTTTACATATTTAACAGTTGTTGAACTGCAAGTACAAAGTTACCAAGTTTCAATGATGCCGCTTTGTGGACTTGGTTCCTAGACTTTCGGGTAGACCGGGAACGAGAGTGTTATCTTCTTTTGTCATCACTGTCTGTATGTAGTTTTCCTTGAACTGAAAGTGCTTATTTAATCAAAGTATTGAATAGACACTTTCAGTATGTAATGTCAGAAAATATTTATTTTGTTCATTGCTATGGAATGGGCTCAAATTTAATATAATGCCAAATATTTACTCAAGTCTGCAACAAAAGAATAAGTCAAAGAAGTGGGTAAACGATAGATTTTTATTTGGCTATGTGCTGATCGATCTTTGTAGACTTCTCAGAAATGGACAGTGTATTTTCAGAATTGATCAGAAAATCAGATTTCTCGAAACAATTAGTCATTGGTATTCTAGAACGAGAAGTTGTGGGGTGGAACAAGTTGTGTTCGTAGTTGGGTCGCGCTACAAATTTACCAGAAGCTAGTATAGACGCGATTGTTCTCCACCCTACACACACAGGGTAGCCCAGTGTAAGGCCACACAGGCTTACATCAGAATAATCATTGCAGAAAATCTAACCAGATTGGACTTCCTTTGCCAATTACCGCCACCACCACCACCACAATCTGCATACTTTATGCTAGCAATACAACGATTATGTGAAAATGTGTGTTCATGTCTGTGATAAATGTTAGCTAGTTACTATTACTATCTAAAAATATGACCGTGTAGGTAGAGTGTCTCTCTTCTTAGTGCAGGAAGACTTGCTCTAGAGACTCTCCGTAAGAATAATTTTTCATAAGTGTTTAACTTTATTCGCATTGGCATAAGGTTCAATTTCGCGATTCATAACGGTAAATTTTAAATTTGGGTTGATATATTTTGAGCCAAAAGGTTAAAGAAAAATGCCCGAATCCGGACATTTGAAACTTGGGTTTAGTTCAAAGTTCAAAGTTGAAATGTCTTTATTACTGTAGATATTTACATATACTTAGCAAACGTCATTTTTTCCTCTTCTCTATATTGGACCACTAAGACAGAAGGAGGGCGAAGAAACTCCTGAAATCTGAAATTGATTTTTACATCTCTTTTAAAAATTGGTTGTAAACTCATACAAATATTACAATATTAATCATTATATATGACACCGTAAGATTGTCAAAACCGTTAGTTTATAATCTAATGTTTTTTTTCTCATAAGTTTACAAACTATCGATAAATTGTAAACTGTACCATACTGCTTACAATATGAGGCGTTAGTTTATAATAAAACCGTTAAATTGTGAACTGGTTTAAACTTGAATTGCAAACGAAATACCAGGGCAAACACTGCGGTAGCAGCGAAGTCCCCGAATAGTCTTCGTTGAGTTGGCATGTAAGAAAGAAACGTAAATTCTAAACCATGTTAGTCTGGTTAACAACTTGTCGATAGTTTACAAACTAACGCGTTGGTTTAAAAACTCACGGTTTTGACAATCTAACGGTGACATATATAATAAGCAGGAATAAATAATAATAAAAAATAGCAAGTTCTGCGAAGAGTTAGATTAACCCTATAAAGTCCCATCATTTAAGTAATCTTCAACAATGTAATATCTCTTTTTTGATAAAGTCGCTTTTACAAGGTTTTCAAATTGCTCAACTGGCAATTTAAAAAACCTCCAGAGGTATCTTGTTATAGTAGATGTAACGATCCCAACATGCACTGTTTAACTAAATCAAACAAAATTATCATAAAATCAAGAAAGGTAGTTCGTATCGGTTTGTTGGAGTTTTGGGAATAACTTAAGTAATAAAGTAATAAAATCTGTACTTATAGATACTGAGATAGATAAACGGCCGTCACTGGGGTGCAAGCATCCGTTTTCGTCAGACAAATGTTTGCCCCCACTGAGACTCGAACCTGGGACCCTTGGCTTCGTGGGTGTGGCACTGCCGACTCGGCCGTTCGGGTCGTTGAGATTAATTGAGCTCTGATAGGTTAGATTGGGCATAGTCGTTCGCTGAATCATTGTTTTTAGGTAACATACTGAAATGAGATCCTGATATATTTAATCTTGGTTGCTAATTATTTTATCACACCCGCTTTGGGCGGGTGTGTGACGTAAAGAACCAAATAAGGTATGTGGCGAAGACCTAATATTGGCAACATCTTATAGGCGGTGGCGAAGGGTTTCATGTATCGGTATCGTCAGCATCGTTCTATTTCTTGGGGTGGATCAAGGCATGGAAAGAACTAAATAGGCTAACTATTATGCTTGTTAAAATAATAATCCTGATAACACCATGAGTACATGGGCCAATGATGAGATTTGGCGATGTGATTGGTCGAGACTGGTAGGGTAGGTAGTAGAGTAGGTAGGGCTGCGCCTACGCCGAAAAACCGGGAATTTGACAGAGTAGGGAGACCGGGTTTAGACACGGAACAGGGCAGTCGACAGGGAGGAGGACTTCATCAAGCGGAATAACAGGAGGTGCGGGAGTTTTTCTGGTGCCGGGCGCGAGAGGCGAGACTGCGGCGTCAGGGGGCCTTCGCCGAGTGGTGAGTAAAGGTACACGTGGTAGGCATCGGCTGTCGAGTGAAGGATAGCACAAAGTGGTAAGTCTATTTTATTTTGTTACATTTCAGAGATGTGGAGAATTATAATTGCATAGCGTCACGCCTTTTCCCATGCGGGGTGGTAGGGGCGCAACTGTGCCCGCTTTGAGCCGGTTATTTCATGCTCCGCCTTGGCTGACAATAAGCCATCGCCGCAGCTATGGAGTAGTAAAGGTTTCATCACGATGTTTTCCATCACCGTTAGAACGTCCGTATAATGTACTTAAAATGGATTGATTGTCGCATTGATACATGGTCGGGAGTCGAACCTGCAACTTCTGTGTGAGAGGCAAGCGTGGGACCCATTAGACCACGAAGCTCTTTATTATTAATCTGATTTGAATCCAGAGAACTGATTATCATCCAGTAGTTATAGTTAATAAATTTATCATTAAGTGGCTAGTATGTCGTACATCGGAGTCGAACTTGCATCTTCTATTTGAGAGGCAAGCGTGAGGCCCATTAGGCCACGGAGAATTATAATTAATCTGGTTCGAATCCAGATCACTGAGTATAATGCAATAATTTTAGTTAATAAATTGATCAACGCTTTTAAATTTATTTTAAGAAATGCAAGACGCATTTCTTTGCCGTTTTGAATCATATTTATTGATCTGATTCAGCTCTAGAATGATAAAGTTTATTAGGTTTAACAAGCTCTCGTGGCTGACAGAGGAATAGGCCTAAGCCTACTTTGTCAAGTATTTATTACAATCCGGTGACGTGTGCTTAATCTTGTTTGTACTTGCTGTGATTTATATTTTACTATTGTTTATATATCTATTTTTATGTTACGCGTAATTTGAAATTCGGGTTCGCGACGTGAACTTGCTTAAAACTATTTGCTATTACGTATCACTCATTTCGTATCGGGCAGACATTTCCAGGGGCTGCGCTCGTGCTTGTTGGCTTAGCAACGCGCGGCTGTACCTGACCATCAGCCGGCTGATCGGGTGAGCGTTGACCTGCTTTCGCGCGGCATCTCAGCGCGCCGGGAACTCCTGTCTGGTTTGATGCACAGTTTATTTAACCTAATTTATTGATTGCTCTTCACTTTAAATACCGGTATCGTGTATTGTCAATATTGTCGTTGATTGTCCTTTTGAACTGTACACCACAAGGCAGTGCCAATATAGTAGAAGTTTCGGTCTTAGTAGGGGCGTATCTAATTGTTACTGGAACTTTGAGTTAATTATCTCGACTCGGACTCCTCATTATACTTATCTGAATAACAAACGGAAAATGTTATGTAGGTACAAAGCGTGTAATGATAATCCATAATGCGAAGCACTGTCGTTCGCCTATTTAAATAGCTGCGTCGACATGAGATGCGTGTTACTGGGTTTTCAAAACTGATTAAGGTAGATCTGTCGTCGGCTAGCCGCTTAGGTAGGCATTCCCCATCCTTATATCCTGAACTAAAATTACAGTTCAGTTCTTTGACAGTTAGCTCATCCTGTAATAATCAAACTGACGGATTAGTTTATTTCCCTTCCTTGTGTTCTAAATTTCTATAAAATTAAGTTACACAGGTAACACTTAATAGTATTGCGTTAATCTACTTGGCACTTGTATTTAATAACGTTTTATAGAACTACTCTGGTTACATTTTTCTCCAACTTCTGTGAAGTTTTTTAACTATACCAAATTCTTACGAATGACAGAGTTTGCATTAGCGTTCTTAAAAACCTACATATACTTAATTTATCTAGCCTGCTTCAATTGAAGCTATTTTTGATTATTATTTATTACAAATAAGAATTATGCTGTCGGTTTGGTGTTGATTAAAACTTCACTACCTGGTAGCCGGAGTGCCTGTTGGCTATTTGTATTGTATATTGAATTGTAATTTATCCTTTTGTGTGATGTGGTGGTTGTGTCATATTGCAAACTTGGGCGAATAATAGGGATCTGCCCCTTTGTAGGTGGTGTGATTGCCTGAAAAGTCTTACAGGGTAGCGGATGTACATATTGTCATGCGAGTAGCAGTGGTGCCCGATCACAAGGGAGTAAGAAAGGATGGGAATATGTCTTCCAAACCCCGCGAATTAAATTATTGCTGGCCGGTTCTCGCGGTTGTCTGAGTGAGACAGTTGACCGCGAATACTTCCGAGTCACGTGTCGTTGTTGCAGTTTCATACTGCGGGAATGCTAACGAATTAATATGATTTGCATTCGGTCGAGGAATCACACCCGTAGGGAATATCAAAATAGCTCCAAGTTTGTCATTTGATATAAGTACATGCGTCACTTAGAGTCCGTTAGGCCCTATTGTAGCATCCTGTGCCAAGCTTAGGGAAATCCTTACTCCTCATTAAAGGGAATTCAACAGATCTCGCAACTAGATGTTAATCTAGATGCGAGATCTTTCACTTAGCAATGCTGGTTGGAATTCACAGGTAGATGCGAGGTTTGGGGCATCTACCACTCCCCCCTTCCCCCATTTTTTTATGACAAAAGCGACAGAATCTAGATTTAGGGAACTGTAACTACCTTCTTTAAGTTTATAATTATTCGATGTTTGCCTCGTCCAAGGATCTTTCCAAATCTTTCTAAACAAATTTTTATGACCAATTACATCACCTCCATCTCAAACTATTAATTTCTTTCTCATGGATTTTCTTTACCTATTTCATGCCTCTAAAAGAATCTGGGTTTGCTGAAACAAAAAATTACACAACGTAGCAAGTCCTACCACAGTAATACGATCACATTTGGCCATTACACTGAGAAATATTACTATTGAATATTTCTGCAATTAACATATGCTTAAAAGCGTTTTGTTAAGTATAGGTTAAAATATAAAATATAAAAACATAAAGGGGGGGATCTTTACATAGATAATGCACTGACCCTTGAAAGAATTGCTAACCTTTGCGAGTCTAAACCAGGGCGCAACTAGTCTGTGATTATTTCTTAGGTTAACATTACAGCTATTGCACATTTTGGAAAAACTTGGAATTTTTGAAAAACATTTTGGAAAAACTTTCAATTTCGTTTAAAAGCTCTCTTAAGGAGTCTGTGCGTTTTAAATTATAAATTGCTTGAATAGCCCTCTTTGTTAACTATAAATAGTTTGAATATCCGCTGCTTTCCCCACAACAAGACACCATAGGACCTGACACTATGAAATTTATTAACTAAAACATAGTAGCCTAGATGTATCCCTGTTTTGTTTTGTCTGTTGTTCCTAACAGCGTAAGCCACAGACCGTAATAAACCAGCTAATTATCTATGTGGGGTCTGCACTGCAATTTGCTATCAATGGTTATTCCAAGAAACTTCGTATCATTTACTAATTCTAACGTGTTGATTTCTAACACTAAACTGGTATCAACTTACCTGACTTGTAGTCTTTCAATTTTAAGACCAGTGGAGTATTATCAGCAAACGATACTATGTCAGTCAATTTCTCCACCATAAAAGGCAGATTGTAAATATATACCAGGAATAAGAAATGGCCTAATATGGAACCTTGTGGAACGCTTTTTTTACTCCCGATACATCAGATTTAATGCCGATTGACTTCTGCCTTTTGAATTATATTGCTTAAGTATGATCTTAGTAGATCCAATGCTTTAGTTCCCCCATTCAGCCTTTCTTTTTATTTGTATCATGCATAAAGGAATAGCTCTGAGGTCTTAATGGAGAATTTCCACGCTTTAGCACGTCGTCGCCGTCACAGGTCTTGCGTGAGTCACGGCCCGTGACGTCACGGGGGAATCGAATCAGGACGGTACTACGGTATCATCCTTAGACAACGATGCTATTTGCTACAGACTTACAAGACGGGGTTTTTGCTTTGTTTTTCATAACGTTTGAAAGCTTAAGGCTGGCATTCTAAAGAAAGCGGACAGTTGTGGAGGCAATTTCATAGATGTTCACGGTAGATGTCGGGCGTCATATTTTTATTTTGGCTTTATCTTATCAAATTTATAGTTGATGTTTCATCTGGCTGACTATGCTATTGGTAATTCAAGTCATATTTCGAATATTCTGCAATTGAGTAGTGATAAGCAGTGTCCAATAGTGTCCATGCAGTGTCTAGCTAGTGCCTAAAAACAAACTGAACTTTGTAGCGTACTATAGTATAGATAGTATACTAGGACTGAGTTTGCAGACTGTCGCCCCTCGACCCTCTACTCTTGGCAGTTGGCATCACGGGAAATAAATTTTAAATTGTGTTAGTTTCTCGTGTTTCGCGAACAGCGGAGATTGAAGGTTATTCTCTTTTGTCTTTATAATAATAAGTATCATGTTGTGTGCGAAAAACTACGAAAACGTGTGTTAAAAT
This sequence comes from Argyresthia goedartella, assembly GCA_949825045.1. Lineage (NCBI taxonomy): Eukaryota > Metazoa > Arthropoda > Insecta > Lepidoptera > Argyresthiidae > Argyresthia > Argyresthia goedartella. The sequence goes on along the minus strand of OX463812.1, from coordinate 21,976,612 downwards.
TGAGCAACCCTTACAACGTGCGACGCTTAGGATATATCGCTTATCAAATTCGTGCGAAAGACCTAAAAGGCCACACGGCTCTGTGTGTTCTTCATAAACATTAAAAAAAAAATACATTTATAATTATAACTCTTGGTATAAACTAGCCTGTGTTTAGATTGGAAAAGCTAATTCGTGACTTGCGTGGGCGGCGAAACCCGCACTGCCTGTTGCTTCAAAGTGCCTATGCCAACAAATTCATTAATGGCTTTACAAATCATTGACCTTTTGCTTCAATTTACTGCGAAGGCATAAACATGCCAATTTGTGCAGCTGCATTTATTGCCAGCTAATAACTCCCCTCTGAAGCCGTTCTAATCATCAGTCTCGCAAAACAAACAATTCTTCAATCCGAATGGCATGTTTGAATCGTTCCCATTGAATGCGTTTCCGTAACTTCTCGTCCCAAAAGATAGGGAGACGCGAGAGTCTAGTGCCTAACTGTGAGGCGAGGAGGTGGGCGTAATCAGGATATTTATTTTCTGGAGCGCAGGTAGAGTCTCCATATTCTTCATATTCTTTATTGCACAGATAATATAAAGTAACAGACAGTAAAAGAAACGTTATAAACAAAGGCGAGCTTATCTCTAAAAATAAATTTCTTCCAGCAAACATAGACAAGACAGGAGAGTTAATGATACTGGAAAGTCCTAGTTCGCAATAAAACTCTATACATACGTACGAAAATTGCTTTCAAAATATATAACAAATAAAATTAAAATATATACTTCAACTACATAAAATACAATATATGTATAGCATGCACATATATAAACTATAATAAATCATACATATACCTACATAGATGTGGTACCTTTTACGGAAGAGAAGGAAATGCACTTTCAATCTTTTAAGTGAAAATCGAGGGACTTTCCCTAATAGCGCAGGGAAATGCGTTCCACAGTCGGATTGCCCTTAATCTAAACGAGTGTTCGTAAGCGGCAGTGTTATGCCGAGGAGTTGAAAGGAGAGACACCGTGTTGGATCTCCAATTGCTATCCCTGGGGAAAAGAAAGTCAAAACGTTGGCGTAGATATGTGGGGTATCGGGGATTTCGCAAAATATTGAACAGATAGGAGAGAATGTGCATGTCACGGCAAAGACGGATCGGGAGCCACCCCAGCTCCTTGCGATACTGGGAGACACGGTCATACTTGCGCAACCCGTAGATAAACCGAATCCCGAGATTTTGAAGTCGTTGGAGTTTGTTCAGTTGTTCTATGTATATTGAGTCAAATATTGTTTAAGAAACGAAAAGTCATAGCACTATTTACCGATTTTAACCGTTAGTTTATCAACTAACGCGTCATATAGTAAGCAGTACGCTACAGTTTACTATCTGTCAATAGTTGACTAACTAACGAGAAAAAAAAACGTTAGTTTATCAAAGAACGGTGTTGACAATCTTACGGTGACATATACAATGCCCAGGGTTTATATAAAATACCTATTTGGCCACCGGCAATGTGTAAAATAACTAGATTTTGGTAGAATATCATGGCAAAACACTGCAGTAGCGTAGGTGAAGGGTAAAAGGGGTGAGCGAACGAAGCCCTCTTTATCCTTTGTGTTAAGTTGAACATGTAAGAACCAAAAATTATTTTTTTAAAGTATTTTTTGTGTTAGGTTGAACATAAGAACAACAAAGAGTATTTAGTTTTACGTATTTTTTGTTGTTCTTACATGTTCAACTATGTGAAGTTAGCAGTAAAAAGTCATAGAAAACGGGATCCCCCGTATAGCTCAAAATAAGCTTAAAATCTCCTGAATTTGGCTCAAATTCAGGAGATTTTAAGCTTATTTTGAGCTCCCAGAATAAGAAGTTTCAGAATTTGAGCTCGAGCAGTTTTCGAAAAAAACGCAATAAAACACCAGCAGTGCAAAGTTCGAGTAGAGAGGTGAAACTCGCAGCGCATTTGAGCATGATTTTGAGCTCCCAGATTATGCAATCAGAACTACTCTAATTTACGTAGTTTGCGAGAAAAAAAAAACCATTTACACAACAATATCATCTAAATATATAAAATTTATATGTTTTTTTTTTTCTCGAAACCACTATAGCTAGAATACTGAAATTTCATATTCTGGTATCAATAAGTTTATAAATACGCTGCAAATTCCAACTCTCTGCTCTGTAAATTCGCGACATTTTTATCTAGAGGGTACTTGAAGGTATCCGTGAGCCTATTTTTTAAAATATTAAACACCTTGAAATTCATAGAAAACGGGGCTCAAGTTTAGGGCATTGCAAGTTTATGTTAAGCTTCCAGAATACGAAGTTTCATAAATTGAACTCAAGCGGTTTTCGAAAAAAACACAATAAAACACCAGCAGTAAAAAGTCTGAGTAGAGAGGTGAAACTCGCATGATTTTGAGCTCCCAGAATGTGTAATCAGAACTTTTCTAACTTTCGTAGTTTGCGCGAAAAAAAAATAAAAACCATTTACACAACAATATCATCTAGATAGATGAAATATATGAGTTTTTACACTTTTTACCCTGAATTTGAGTTCCGTTTTCTATGACTTTGTACTGCTAACTTCACAGAGCTGTTCAACCTAACATGAAGGATAAAGGGGGGTGAACGAATGCAATGTTTTAACCTTTTACATACATTACCGGCTGCGCATTGGGTATTATATATAATACTAATAATAATAGTAGGAAAAGTATAAAATAAATAATATTTCATACATTACCTGCACGTTTTAGGCATTATATAAATGTTGTCTAGGGATTATATATAATACCGGATTACACAGATTGCCGTTAACAATACATAAAACTGCACTGATTGATTTTAATTTAACCTTACACTAGATACAAAGGCAGTGTCACTTCTGTACTTCTGTTGTGTGTAATCCACATAGAGAACACGTCGCGGTCGCCCCACCCCCCCCGCTCCCCTTGTCATCAAGGTGCGACACGCGCTCTCATCACTCGTTTTCGTTTATGACAGCCAGCGTCTTTATAAGCGATGAATAGTAGCTCAATGACTAAAATGGCAGGGAAATAGATTACTGTAAGTGAGATCGAGTGATAATACAAGTTATATTAAATAACAAAAAAATAGCGGTAAGATATGGTTTCTATTGACACTCGAATAATGAACCTGGCTCAAAAAGAAGTACCCTATAATTGTCGACATCAGTTACCCACCGATTATAATTATCTCCAAAAGAGATTCCTTAATCCATCCCTACCGCCCCCGTCCTGGATCCGTCCCCTAGCAGGGGCGAAAGCGCGAGGTTTGAGATTGCACTCATTCCCGTGATGCAGGTCGCGCGAGGCGAGCACAAAACATCCGATAGAGGTACACTGTGAAGTGTAATTTCCCTCAAGTGAGGCATTCGCGCTGCGCCTCCTGCACACTGGAGCTCACAGGAGCACAGGAACCAGTGCATTTGTTGGAACGATAACACGGAATTGGTATTATGAAACTTCATAGTCCAAGTTTGCTTTGGGTGAGTTGGTATTGAAACTAAACGTTGCCATTTTGAACTTGGTTCTGTTGTAGTTGTAATACTGCGCGCATTAATAGCTACATACAGTTTCGTCGAGAATTGATACCTATAATTAAATATAAAAAAAGACATATATATATATATAAACTGCTCTAGAAAACTCGCAGATTTCATGGCGGAACTGTCATTGTGACATAGATGAGACAACTCTCAGAGATGAGAGCGGTTTAGTAGGAGCTAGTACCAGCATCACGTGCCAGTATCCCAATCTGTCACTTGCGTCAAAAAGATATCAATAATACTCCGGTTTGGCTGTGTAGGAGGGAGGCAGATTCATATGATAACGAGTTAATGAGTCTGTTGGAGATGATTTTAAACGTGAAAATGTCTCCCTCCCAATGGGATCAAGCGGCCCTTCCAATACGGTTTGGTGGTCTCGGCGTTCGTCGCCTACAGGACACGGAGCTCCCAGCTTTCTTGGCCTCTTCGCATGGGGTGCTTGAACTAGTCACTCGCATTTTAAAGTTTAACGGTGACGGTTTTGGCATTCCTTTTGCGGACGAGGCTCTTCAGCGGTGGCGGGCCCGTTGTCCGGGGGGAGATGTTCCAGAGAAGCCCGGCGTGCAGCGCCCCTGGGATGAGGAGCTGTGCAAGGTGTCCCTTGACGGGCTGTTAGCGCAGAGCTCGGGAGCGGAACTTGCTCGTCTGCGAGCAGTCTCTCAGCCGGAGTCAGGTGCTTGGCTGCATGCGTTGCCGTCTCCGCATTTAGGAACCCTTCTGGACGACAACTCCCTGCGTGTAGCCGTGGCGCTTCGTCTGGGTTGCGATATCTGCGAACCGCACCACTGTGTTTGCGGTGCGTCGGTAGATTCGCGGGGACGTCATGGGCTACACTGTGCTAGAAGTGCAGGGAGACTCTCTCGCCACCACTCGATCAACGACATCGTCCGGAGGGCTCTCGTCTCTGCTGACATTCCATCAGTTCTCGAACCACCGGGTTTGAGTCGCAGCGACGGGAAGCGTCCGGACGGTCTCACCTTGATACCGTGGGAGAGAGGTCGTTGCCTTTTGTGGGATGCTACTTGTGTGTGCACGTTCGCGGCATCCCACATTGGCTCCACCATGGTGACACCTGGGGCTGCAGCGGAGTCGGCGGCGCGGCAGAAATGCCTAAAATACGCACAGCTGATGGGGAGCTACCTGTTTGTTCCCTTGGCCGTCGAGACCACGGGTATTTGGGGTGCTCAGGGCAGGATGTTTGTCAAGGACATTGGGCGACGCTTGAGGGACCGAGGTTTTGACAATCGTTCCGGAGCGTTCCTGATCCAAAGGATCTCACTCGCCGTGCAGCGCGGTAATGCTGCCAGTGTGATGGGTACCTTTGGGTCGGGCATGTCCTGGGGCGGTTTATTTGTTTAGTATTTTGTTTTTTATTATGTTCAGTTTTTGTGTGTGTGTAGTTTTTAATTATTTGATAATTCTTAGCTTATTGACGACGCACTTTGCGGACTTAGTTATTTGCCATTATACGATTAATAATTGTTCATTCCAATTATAATAAATAAAATTGAGTTTATCAATAATACTTCACCAAGTTAAATTAAAAAAAAAACTATTTTTTCTTCGATCGGGATGCGTATGTCGTCTATACATACACACGAAAACTATACTACGAAACCTGTCTAATTAATACTACATACGAATGTAGGGCACCAAAGTGAAAAAATGCCCGATTGCATCTCATTTCATGGCGAAGAACGTAAACACCACTAATAATAATAATTCACCAGCTAAAAACTTAAAAAAAACCCAGCCCTATTTGATGCCAATGTCGTCAAAATCGCGCAACAATGCTACGAAATATGACAGTGAAGTCCACACATATTACACGACATAAACAAATATACGGTAATTATAGATGGAATTCATCTTATGACATTGAATTTAAACACCAATGATAAGTCAAGTCACACTAAAGCAATAATATGCAATTTCATTTACCTGGATGATATCACAATTCCAGTCTTTTTGCTTTAGAAACTACTTGAACGTTTTTTTTTAAATAGGACTAAACTGGAAGTTCATCCTTTCAAATAAAAAAATGGTTTTGGAAATCGGTTCATCAGTTTTTAGGTAATAAACATAAAAAAATAAATCCGAATTGAGAACCCCATCCTTTTTTGAAGTCGGTTAAAAAGAAACGAAGTTGTTAAGCATAATTCGACCCAAATGGCCGAGTTGGCATTTACCCTGCCTACGAAACCAAGGGTCCCGGGTTCGAGTCCCGGTGGGGGCAAATACTTGTTTGATGATAACAGATGTTTGTACCCTAGTCATGGTTGTTTATCTATCTATGTATAATATTTATCTATATAAGTATGTGTATCGTTGTCTAGTACCCAAAATACAGGGAATCCTAGTTTGGGGCTAGATCAATGTGTGGAAATAGTGTCCAAGGTAATTACCTATTATGTTTTCATTATCGATATAAGTTTTCATACAGTTTCACCTAACATAGTATACATACGCATTACATGCAAATATTGCAGTTCCCTCGGCCACATGCTGTAACTTTTGTTATAAAGTCGTTGTAGTTGTAATAGCATGTTGTCCCTATAGTATTTTAAATGTAGGATAAATGGCAAATGGTCCCTCGAGTGTAATTTGAAGATAGATGTAGCTGGTGCAACAATATGCAAATACGTTGAAAATGGTATCTACCTCTGTCTTCTGATTTTAGTCCTTATGGAACGGTAAACAGAACACTAAGATATGACATCATAAACAATTTTTCTCTTAATTTGAAATAATTATATCATAAAGTATATCTTTCAGGTACACTTACCACAATACAATTTATACGACGTCTACACTAAGCAGTTTTTAGTTGACTTAAGAGAAATACTTCGTGTGAATCAATGTTTTAAATTTTAGTTTGAATTTGTTTGCTTATAGTTATCTTCAATTCTCCTACTCGTTAAATTTTGTGAGCTTATTAGGCTAAAAATATGTTTTACTAGGTAGCCAAGTTTCGAGAAATAGTCGACAATATGGGCAAGCCCTAACTCCTTAGCCCCCTCCCGACAGCAATCAACTCCCGACTATCAACCCTTCTATGTCTGCCTTAAAAATAATATTAGGAACTCCACTATAGGCGCCTCCACGCCCTTGCTTGCTAAAAGAAAATGTTCTGAGGCTAATAATAAGCGATGGTTGTTTTTGTCTAGAAATCAACTTAATGTATGTCTCCCTTAAAGGCGTTGTTTGTATATAAGTGATTCGTCCGTAGATATTTTGATAATGAAGGAAATGAGGCAATTCTACTAGGACGAATTAAGAACAGTTTATTTTAAGATATTATTATTGTAAGATAGTGTAATTCGGTATCTGATGCCGGAGTAGAAAGCAGAATATCTATAAAAACATATTTGAGGAACTGCGTAACTCAATGGAAACACACCGATGACACCATGTTTCATTCCGAAAAAGGAATGAGCCAGGTTTAGAAAGATCTATCAATGTCAATTTTCTAACTCAGCAACTAAGAGGACATAACTCAAAGCTTTTTCCTAATGTACTGCACTTGTACATCTCAGTTGACAAGGAAAATACAGCGATGTACTAGTACATTTTCCGGAAATAAGCGACAAAAAATAACTAACAAGGAGCAGAGAGATGAAAGAAATACCGAGGTGGAGATAATGTACCGACAAGCAACACGTGAAATGTATTCCTAACAAAGATAATCTTATTATCCAGTCGGAAGAGAAGGCTGCAGTGTAAATACGAGTTGAGTGCGTAAAGCTCTTCAGGGAGGCTACTCCTGTACATTCAGTCTCGTTCTGTTACTAACTCTAGTTAAGCTCTCGCAGTTCTTTTACGAAGATCAGATTTTTGAACACATTATACTGTTTTTACATTAGAAACAAGGCTGTACACGATGACATTGATGGACGTGAAATTGGATTTCACGGTACCCGCAGTAATAAACCAATTCAGAGATATCTCAGCAATGTCACTATGACGGTTTCGCACTATCAAATCTGTCAACTTCACGCGTTTGAGATAGCTGTTAGATCTGAGAGGGGTTTATTAATGAGAACGAAGCCAATATCAATACAACCAAGATTTCACGCACGATTTTCATACTCCAACTATATACCGTAATATTATTATTTATTATACATTCAGCGGCAGAAAATGTGCTCATCGCAAAATTTTACATAAGCTTTTACATAAGTTTTGATGAGGATATGATATGAGCAATTCCTTTTGTTTTATTTAAGAGAATATTAAGAGAAAAACTTAAAGTACATGGTTATACCGCTAGTTTATTAAATGCCTAAATTGAGTGAGACCCTAGAACTTGAGTAGCCATAAGTAGCATCATTTATTTTAACATTTTCTTAAATCTGAGAAGATCAATGAAAACCCTTAAAAATATTAATAGAAACTTAAGATCAAAAAATATATGTTTAACCTAACTCTTGGACTGAAATAAAAATCCATATTGTAACTCGTTTTTACCTAAAGTTGTTCTGGATTTGAGTTTTTATATAAGCTTGTTCATTTAAGTGGATATTTAGGGAAAAACTTTTTTTAAGTTTCTATTAATATCCTCATCAAAACATCCCATGATTAACACTCAGTTTGTGTAAAATCTTAAGATGAACACTTGGACCACAGTTTCTGCCGCTGAGTGTATCTAACTGTTTTCCGGCGTTATGAGAATAGTATAGCCACTTGTGTCCGGAAGTGAGATTGTCGCAAACGCACGGATGTAAACAAAAGCGAAACTTGAAAAAAAACCCTGGCAAAGTGCGAGTAGGACTCGCAAAGTTAGGGTTCCGTACCTGTAACGTATTTTTAGGGTTTCGTATCTCAAAAGGAGAAACCCTTATAGGATTACTCGTGCGTCAGTCCGTCCGTCTGTCACAGGCAATTTACTCAGAACATACTGAACCGATTAAATTGAAAACTGGCACACATATCAATATCTGTGACCCAAAGACAGAAGTATATAAATAAATATGAAATTCTCATTTGAAAATTCAAATATGCCGTGTGACATATTAAAAGGGCATGGTATGAGGGTTCCAAATATAACCTTATAAGTTGTGCTCAATAATATGACCGATTCGCATGTCATCAAAACCCTTTAGGGTACTTAGGCCCTCTAGGGTTTATTAATGCATATTACTTCCTTACCCCCATATTTACTAAACATTCCTTGTAATTTATTTATTTTATTAATTCTTATGACAACGTCTTTTTTATTTACGATTATGTATTCGGATTTAATAAAAAGTTTTTTATTAACACCCACTCTTATATTATCATCCCCTCTTTGATAAGGTGCCTACAGAATAGCAGCGTTGCAGGACCTGTAGACCCTGTGTGTGTGTGTGTGTGTGTGACTTCCTGTGCACGAAGTGCGCTGAGTCAGAACCTATTCGCTGCTTCGACGCACACTGCACGGCGTCAACGTGGCCGCAAAATTTAATTTTGCGTATTAAATGTAAATTTTACACATAATATGTTATACTTTTGTTGTGCGTGCTTTAATTCTCTTCTGTTTTATATGTTGCTGTTAATATTACCTTTAATTGTATGTTTAACCTGTTTATGGTCTTTTTTTTTTTGTATGTAATGTTGTGTGTTTTATGAATGGATAAAAATAAAAAATAAATCAAATATGATCAACTAAACATGTACATGTACATGACTGATTAAGGTTTGAGTTTGAAAAAGGAAATCTCCCTTTCAAGTGGTGATTCATGACTGAATCTCGCACAGGAAAATTAAACTCCGTTAACTCTACCAGTGCTTTCGAAATTAGCCCGTCAGAGAAGATAGCACCAAGAAATTTTACGGGGATTTCAATTTAAAAATTTTTGACATATTTTTTTTATATAAAACAATGTATAATATACAAATAATGTAATCTAATGACAATATTATTGAATTTAATATGAATATTATGACATCGTATCTATAAGTGCCAATAAGATGTAATGTGCTAAAATAACAATTTAACAAAATAAATAAATAAGAACAAAGACAAGCTGTAATGGAGATAACTAATGGGAACCCAGACAAGACCAGTCCCACCACGCAGTACTTGTTCACGAATATGACATGTGCATCAACCATCACTACCCTCGTCATATTTGAGGGAGGGGAGCAACCTGGTTTCTTGGTAACAAACTTGTATTCTACGTTAAAACTAATTCATTATTATGAGTCACGTCACCTCACTTAGCGCTTTTGTAGACTTAATTTTATTACCAGACTATTAAATTACATTATTGCATTCGTAAAAGTTACGTTAGTTATTTTATCTACACACATATCATCAACCCTCTTCACTGCGTCCAAAAACCGCACGTTACGATCAGCATAATGTTAAACTACTTTGTAAAAACTCATTTATTATCTGAATATTGAACATTATGACCATAATGTGTAAATTTTCTACAAATTATGACATTCAAATTTCGAACGCCGACGCCCACCTGCGTGCCGCCCCTACTTTATCTGTGAAGTTGGTACTAGAGAACAAGCTAAACAACTCAATGCCACAATGCCGGTCGAACATGTGGTTCCTGAACATATCAAAGAGAGCTTATGATAAGTGTGTAGATAAACTAGTGTATGTAACTGTACATAATTAGGCATTATAACTCTCGAGTGATATTATTATTCGAGTTTTGATGCCCTCAATTATGTATCTGTCACATAAACTACTAATTATCATTATCGGAGCCATTGCCATGCCTTACATGCCTTAGGGCATTGATGGGCCATGCAGTTTTGTCTTTAACATAATCATTCATATTGTAATAGGCTTTTTATGATATTAGCGTTAATAAATGTTTTAAACATTTGCATGGGTAATTGATCAATTCCCTCTAGTAACTTATTATAAAAGCGTATCCCCATAAATAAACCTTCTGCCACCGAACATAATGACCACATTCAGTTTATTTTATTTCTAATATTGAAATTATGAACATCGCAATTTTTGACCAAACAATTTTTCAGAAAGTACAATATTTGTGTTGACAAGCCACTGTAAGAATATTGATCTCCTTAAATCGTTCCCGGAGAGAATCGCGGGATTTCATATTAAATATGGAAGGAATTGCTCTCTTCTGTAGCACAAATATTAATCGTATATCTGCGGCTTTACCCCACAACAAAATGTCATATGACATAATGCTGTGAAAGTATATTAAACCTTGAGGTACACCCATTGAGATGAGAGATCCAGATGACCTCTGTCCATTCAGATCAACTATCTGGATTCTATTACTAAGATAAGAGAAGACAAGTTAAAGAGATATCCCCTGAACTCCGTCATGCTGTTATTTAAAAATTAATGTTTCATGACTAACGCAATCAATTGCTTTGGAAAGGTCACAGAAGACCCCAATTGCATCCTGTGACTTCTCCCAAGCATCAAAGATATGCTCTAAGAACCTTATCCTTGCATTTGTAGTGAAACGCCCTTTAGTGATACCATATTGCCCACTATGGAACAGTCTGTTTATATTAAAATGGGTCAATAACTGGCTTAAGATATTTTTTTTAAATATATTACTTAGAGCGGGGAATATTGTTATTGGTCTGTAGTTAGGCGGATAATTTTTATTGCCGGTCTTATATAAATGAATCAGTTTACTATTTTTCATAACGTGAGGAAAAATTCCTTCATCGACACACTTATGAAAAATAATAACCAGGTATGGAGCAATTGAATCAATAATACAAGTTATTTTTTTTGTTGATATTTGTCAAAGATCCTCGGTGTTTTCAATCAATTTAAATGCCTTAACAATCGTGTTTACATCAATATGTACACTATACGGACATTCTAACGGAGATGGAAAACATCGTGAGGAAATCTTCACTAACCCATTGCTGCGGCGATGGGCTAGCCCCCTGTCAAGCAAAATGGAGCATTGAATAATTGGCTCAAAGTGGGCACAGTTGTGCTTCTGCCCTGTATGGGAAAAGGCGTGACGCTATATTATGTTATGTTAACAATGTCTGAATTTAAATATATCATCATTATTTAATACTAAGAAAGCAGCCTCCGCCGGGGATTTATCTAAAGACTGGGTAGTAAGGCTATGTAATATTGTTAAAGAAATCTTCTAGATCTTCGTGATCTTAAGAAATTAATTTGTGGTCTATATTGAGAACAAATTTCCGGTCCCGAGGTTTAATTTTGCCAGTTTCAGTATTGATTATTTCCAATACTACATATTAAATCCCTAGTTTAAGAATACTTATACAACTGAGAGTTTTAAATTTAAAAAAGTTGCAAGCTTACAAATAAAAAAAAAACATAAATAATTTATCATTTAATAAAGAATATGATAAGGTTTAAGACATAAAGTTTGTTAAAGAAGAACTAAGTTTAATACTGGCGAGATTCGTGAACCTGTGTATTTCTCATAGTATTTAACCAGAGAGAGTAGTAAGGCTGGTATGCATAACAGCCATGTCGCACATATTGTTGGCGGTTCTTTAAGTAGTCAGCAAAGAAAATCAACAGCCGTGGGGCAAATCAAATGGCAAACAATTTTATTACTAGGACGTCCTTATCAACTCTGTCGGTTGCCTTACAGAAGTCCAGGTAGGCGACGTCTACCTGACATCACTTGGCTTTGCTCTCCGAGAAGTTGGAGGTGACAGATACTGCGCAATCTGCGAATTGATTTTACTGTATATGATCTACTCGAAAAGTTTCAAGTTCAAGCCTGTCAAGTCTGCTGAATATTACGGACGGATCGGGCTCCCAACTCATCCCATCCAATGAGCATCGTCAAGAGTCAGACGATTCTCCTGCTGTTGAAGCTGAGGAGGTGCTGAGGAAGTGAGGACTAAAATAAAAAAGACGGCAATCTTTGTGCTGTACAGCAAGGCCGAGCGTTACGAACTTGAAAGCTATAGAGCGTCGCAAGTTCAATATGCTGTCGGGTCTTGAGGATGATACATATTTAAAGAGTAATTGTATGTGCCTGGAGCGGATAATGTTGTCGACGCTCTGAATGTAGAGTCGAGGGTTGGTCGCTTTTACGATACAATTCAGGAGATGTTCACTAACTTGATCCTGAAGGAGACCAGGCCACGTCAACCTACCAGACGTTATCCGGTATGGTTCACTGTTGACATTGTCAGGCACATTGCCATAAAGGCTATTCATCGTGAATGGAAGTTGTCAGAGGGGCCGGCCGACTATACGAGAACCACATGAAGAGATAGAAGGCAATATTAGATATAATCCACGGGCGTTTTGGATACAAGTGAGTGGCCTCAGATCAAAGGGTGGTTTCAAACCTCGGGTCACACATCAGGGGTAAGAGTGTGTTGGAGAGGAAGCAGCAGCCGTATTTTCAGATTACTTCTCCAAAGTTTTTCTCAGCAACGTGCCGGCGCTTGCTCCGGATCTGGTAAAAAAAAACAGATGACTCGTAGACGGCTAACTACGTCCAAATTTTACATGATAGTTTGACCTCTTAAAGTGATTCATATATAATAACTTTTAATTTTTATTTTTAACTCTACTAACATCCATTGATGTGGAGCGCATATGTATAAAATATGCAGTAAAGCTCCGATATCTAATAAAGTTTCGGAAATTGAGTACCGTTAAAAAGTCTTGTCCATACTTTTGCTTTCGTTGCGCTCCAATGTTTTCCCACCACTGGTTATGAACTACACTTTATTAAGTGCCTTCACAAGACCCAATATGGTTACTACACAAATACAGCTTCAACCAAAGTTGAAGTAATTCGTAAGATTCTAAATAGAAGTACACGAAGTCGAACTCTCCAAATAGACTTACACACTTCTCGCTCTCGCAGTTCTTTTACGAAGATCAGATTTTTGAACACATTATACTGTTTTTACATTAGAAACAAGGCTGTACACGATGACATTGATGGACGTGAAATTGGATTTCACGGTACCCGCAGTAATAAACCAATTCAGAGATATCTCAGCAATGTCACTATGACGGTTTCGCACTATCAAATCTGTCAACTTCACGCGTTTGAGATAGCTGTTAGATCTGAGAGGGGTTTATTAATGAGAACGAAGCCAATATCAATACAACCAAGATTTCACGCACGATTTTCATACTCCAACTATATACCGTAATATTATTATTTATTATACATTCAGCGGCAGAAAATGTGCTCATCGCAAAATTTTACATAAGCTTTTACATAAGTTTTGATGAGGATATGATATGAGCAATTCCTTTTGTTTTATTTAAGAGAATATTAAGAGAAAAACTTAAAGTACATGGTTATACCGCTAGTTTATTAAATGCCTAAATTGAGTGAGACCCTAGAACTTGAGTAGCCATAAGTAGCATCATTTATTTTAACATTTTCTTAAATCTGAGAAGATCAATGAAAACCCTTAAAAATATTAATAGAAACTTAAGATCAAAAAATATATGTTTAACCTAACTCTTGGACTGAAATAAAAATCCATATTGTAACTCGTTTTTACCTAAAGTTGTTCTGGATTTGAGTTTTTATATAAGCTTGTTCATTTAAGTGGATATTTAGGGAAAAACTTTTTTTAAGTTTCTATTAATATCCTCATCAAAACATCCCATGATTAACACTCAGTTTGTGTAAAATCTTAAGATGAACACTTGGACCACAGTTTCTGCCGCTGAGTGTATCTAACTGTTTTCCGGCGTTATGAGAATAGTATAGCCACTTGTGTCCGGAAGTGAGATTGTCGCAAACGCACGGATGTAAACAAAAGCGAAACTTGAAAAAAAACCCTGGCAAAGTGCGAGTAGGACTCGCAAAGTTAGGGTTCCGTACCTGTAACGTATTTTTAGGGTTTCGTATCTCAAAAGGAGAAACCCTTATAGGATTACTCGTGCGTCAGTCCGTCCGTCTGTCACAGGCAATTTACTCAGAACATACTGAACCGATTAAATTGAAAACTGGCACACATATCAATATCTGTGACCCAAAGACAGAAGTATATAAATAAATATGAAATTCTCATTTGAAAATTCAAATATGCCGTGTGACATATTAAAAGGGCATGGTATGAGGGTTCCAAATATAACCTTATAAGTTGTGCTCAATAATATGACCGATTCGCATGTCATCAAAACCCTTTAGGGTACTTAGGCCCTCTAGGGTTTATTAATGCATATTACTTCCTTACCCCCATATTTACTAAACATTCCTTGTAATTTATTTATTTTATTAATTCTTATGACAACGTCTTTTTTATTTACGATTATGTATTCGGATTTAATAAAAAGTTTTTTATTAACACCCACTCTTATATTATCATCCCCTCTTTGATAAGGTGCCTACAGAATAGCAGCGTTGCAGGACCTGTAGACCCTGTGTGTGTGTGTGTGTGTGTGACTTCCTGTGCACGAAGTGCGCTGAGTCAGAACCTATTCGCTGCTTCGACGCACACTGCACGGCGTCAACGTGGCCGCAAAATTTAATTTTGCGTATTAAATGTAAATTTTACACATAATATGTTATACTTTTGTTGTGCGTGCTTTAATTCTCTTCTGTTTTATATGTTGCTGTTAATATTACCTTTAATTGTATGTTTAACCTGTTTATGGTCTTTTTTTTTTTGTATGTAATGTTGTGTGTTTTATGAATGGATAAAAATAAAAAATAAATCAAATATGATCAACTAAACATGTACATGTACATGACTGATTAAGGTTTGAGTTTGAAAAAGGAAATCTCCCTTTCAAGTGGTGATTCATGACTGAATCTCGCACAGGAAAATTAAACTCCGTTAACTCTACCAGTGCTTTCGAAATTAGCCCGTCAGAGAAGATAGCACCAAGAAATTTTACGGGGATTTCAATTTAAAAATTTTTGACATATTTTTTTTATATAAAACAATGTATAATATACAAATAATGTAATCTAATGACAATATTATTGAATTTAATATGAATATTATGACATCGTATCTATAAGTGCCAATAAGATGTAATGTGCTAAAATAACAATTTAACAAAATAAATAAATAAGAACAAAGACAAGCTGTAATGGAGATAACTAATGGGAACCCAGACAAGACCAGTCCC
This sequence comes from Argyresthia goedartella, assembly GCA_949825045.1. Classification (NCBI taxonomy): domain Eukaryota; kingdom Metazoa; phylum Arthropoda; class Insecta; order Lepidoptera; family Argyresthiidae; genus Argyresthia; species Argyresthia goedartella. The sequence continues at coordinate 21,960,997 of OX463812.1, read as the reverse complement.
ACCACGCAGTACTTGTTCACGAATATGACATGTGCATCAACCATCACTACCCTCGTCATATTTGAGGGAGGGGAGCAACCTGGTTTCTTGGTAACAAACTTGTATTCTACGTTAAAACTAATTCATTATTATGAGTCACGTCACCTCACTTAGCGCTTTTGTAGACTTAATTTTATTACCAGACTATTAAATTACATTATTGCATTCGTAAAAGTTACGTTAGTTATTTTATCTACACACATATCATCAACCCTCTTCACTGCGTCCAAAAACCGCACGTTACGATCAGCATAATGTTAAACTACTTTGTAAAAACTCATTTATTATCTGAATATTGAACATTATGACCATAATGTGTAAATTTTCTACAAATTATGACATTCAAATTTCGAACGCCGACGCCCACCTGCGTGCCGCCCCTACTTTATCTGTGAAGTTGGTACTAGAGAACAAGCTAAACAACTCAATGCCACAATGCCGGTCGAACATGTGGTTCCTGAACATATCAAAGAGAGCTTATGATAAGTGTGTAGATAAACTAGTGTATGTAACTGTACATAATTAGGCATTATAACTCTCGAGTGATATTATTATTCGAGTTTTGATGCCCTCAATTATGTATCTGTCACATAAACTACTAATTATCATTATCGGAGCCATTGCCATGCCTTACATGCCTTAGGGCATTGATGGGCCATGCAGTTTTGTCTTTAACATAATCATTCATATTGTAATAGGCTTTTTATGATATTAGCGTTAATAAATGTTTTAAACATTTGCATGGGTAATTGATCAATTCCCTCTAGTAACTTATTATAAAAGCGTATCCCCATAAATAAACCTTCTGCCACCGAACATAATGACCACATTCAGTTTATTTTATTTCTAATATTGAAATTATGAACATCGCAATTTTTGACCAAACAATTTTTCAGAAAGTACAATATTTGTGTTGACAAGCCACTGTAAGAATATTGATCTCCTTAAATCGTTCCCGGAGAGAATCGCGGGATTTCATATTAAATATGGAAGGAATTGCTCTCTTCTGTAGCACAAATATTAATCGTATATCTGCGGCTTTACCCCACAACAAAATGTCATATGACATAATGCTGTGAAAGTATATTAAACCTTGAGGTACACCCATTGAGATGAGAGATCCAGATGACCTCTGTCCATTCAGATCAACTATCTGGATTCTATTACTAAGATAAGAGAAGACAAGTTAAAGAGATATCCCCTGAACTCCGTCATGCTGTTATTTAAAAATTAATGTTTCATGACTAACGCAATCAATTGCTTTGGAAAGGTCACAGAAGACCCCAATTGCATCCTGTGACTTCTCCCAAGCATCAAAGATATGCTCTAAGAACCTTATCCTTGCATTTGTAGTGAAACGCCCTTTAGTGATACCATATTGCCCACTATGGAACAGTCTGTTTATATTAAAATGGGTCAATAACTGGCTTAAGATATTTTTTTTAAATATATTACTTAGAGCGGGGAATATTGTTATTGGTCTGTAGTTAGGCGGATAATTTTTATTGCCGGTCTTATATAAATGAATCAGTTTACTATTTTTCATAACGTGAGGAAAAATTCCTTCATCGACACACTTATGAAAAATAATAACCAGGTATGGAGCAATTGAATCAATAATACAAGTTATTTTTTTTGTTGATATTTGTCAAAGATCCTCGGTGTTTTCAATCAATTTAAATGCCTTAACAATCGTGTTTACATCAATATGTACACTATACGGACATTCTAACGGAGATGGAAAACATCGTGAGGAAATCTTCACTAACCCATTGCTGCGGCGATGGGCTAGCCCCCTGTCAAGCAAAATGGAGCATTGAATAATTGGCTCAAAGTGGGCACAGTTGTGCTTCTGCCCTGTATGGGAAAAGGCGTGACGCTATATTATGTTATGTTAACAATGTCTGAATTTAAATATATCATCATTATTTAATACTAAGAAAGCAGCCTCCGCCGGGGATTTATCTAAAGACTGGGTAGTAAGGCTATGTAATATTGTTAAAGAAATCTTCTAGATCTTCGTGATCTTAAGAAATTAATTTGTGGTCTATATTGAGAACAAATTTCCGGTCCCGAGGTTTAATTTTGCCAGTTTCAGTATTGATTATTTCCAATACTACATATTAAATCCCTAGTTTAAGAATACTTATACAACTGAGAGTTTTAAATTTAAAAAAGTTGCAAGCTTACAAATAAAAAAAAAACATAAATAATTTATCATTTAATAAAGAATATGATAAGGTTTAAGACATAAAGTTTGTTAAAGAAGAACTAAGTTTAATACTGGCGAGATTCGTGAACCTGTGTATTTCTCATAGTATTTAACCAGAGAGAGTAGTAAGGCTGGTATGCATAACAGCCATGTCGCACATATTGTTGGCGGTTCTTTAAGTAGTCAGCAAAGAAAATCAACAGCCGTGGGGCAAATCAAATGGCAAACAATTTTATTACTAGGACGTCCTTATCAACTCTGTCGGTTGCCTTACAGAAGTCCAGGTAGGCGACGTCTACCTGACATCACTTGGCTTTGCTCTCCGAGAAGTTGGAGGTGACAGATACTGCGCAATCTGCGAATTGATTTTACTGTATATGATCTACTCGAAAAGTTTCAAGTTCAAGCCTGTCAAGTCTGCTGAATATTACGGACGGATCGGGCTCCCAACTCATCCCATCCAATGAGCATCGTCAAGAGTCAGACGATTCTCCTGCTGTTGAAGCTGAGGAGGTGCTGAGGAAGTGAGGACTAAAATAAAAAAGACGGCAATCTTTGTGCTGTACAGCAAGGCCGAGCGTTACGAACTTGAAAGCTATAGAGCGTCGCAAGTTCAATATGCTGTCGGGTCTTGAGGATGATACATATTTAAAGAGTAATTGTATGTGCCTGGAGCGGATAATGTTGTCGACGCTCTGAATGTAGAGTCGAGGGTTGGTCGCTTTTACGATACAATTCAGGAGATGTTCACTAACTTGATCCTGAAGGAGACCAGGCCACGTCAACCTACCAGACGTTATCCGGTATGGTTCACTGTTGACATTGTCAGGCACATTGCCATAAAGGCTATTCATCGTGAATGGAAGTTGTCAGAGGGGCCGGCCGACTATACGAGAACCACATGAAGAGATAGAAGGCAATATTAGATATAATCCACGGGCGTTTTGGATACAAGTGAGTGGCCTCAGATCAAAGGGTGGTTTCAAACCTCGGGTCACACATCAGGGGTAAGAGTGTGTTGGAGAGGAAGCAGCAGCCGTATTTTCAGATTACTTCTCCAAAGTTTTTCTCAGCAACGTGCCGGCGCTTGCTCCGGATCTGGTAAAAAAAAACAGATGACTCGTAGACGGCTAACTACGTCCAAATTTTACATGATAGTTTGACCTCTTAAAGTGATTCATATATAATAACTTTTAATTTTTATTTTTAACTCTACTAACATCCATTGATGTGGAGCGCATATGTATAAAATATGCAGTAAAGCTCCGATATCTAATAAAGTTTCGGAAATTGAGTACCGTTAAAAAGTCTTGTCCATACTTTTGCTTTCGTTGCGCTCCAATGTTTTCCCACCACTGGTTATGAACTACACTTTATTAAGTGCCTTCACAAGACCCAATATGGTTACTACACAAATACAGCTTCAACCAAAGTTGAAGTAATTCGTAAGATTCTAAATAGAAGTACACGAAGTCGAACTCTCCAAATAGACTTACACACTTCAATGAAAACATAGTTAACTTTACACATGTGGTAGTAGAACAGAGTTAATGCCATAAAATATGTAATTAGCACTTAAGTACGTAATAATATCCGAACTTAGTTATTACTACTTCTTATGGAGAAGATACTGTTTTAATTACCTAATAATTATGTCGTCGCAACGGGAACTTTATGTGCCATAATATATGTACAGTAAATTGGGTACTCGGTAGTAGCGGGAACACGTTGAAGAAAGTAGTAATGTGAATGTCTTGACGGGATTCAAAGAGATTACACGATGATGTAGCTCCTTAGCTTCCCTTATACTTATTGATGCATGTTACTATTTATTTTAACTACTGTTACACAGATCCTAGCTTGTGAAAGGTAGTTCGAATCTGTATCTCTTGACACCTATGCCGATGCCTTAGAAAGGTATTGCGATCTTCATGGTGGCTGAAATTTTATATAGCATTTGTGTCAAATAAGGGAGAAGCTTCAGTGAAGATATTTATCTCATTTGATCATATTTTGAGAGCTAAAAACATAAAAAGCCCCTCTTTTGCACGTTTTTATTTTATTTATGCGACAAAAGGAGGAGGAGATTGACGCATGCATAGCTCTGTCCCTTACTGACAACGCAAATTACGACACTTCCGGTGTAAGTCCGTTTTAGTGCCAAACCGTTTATTGTCCGTTTAAACTTGCGATTTTCGGCAATAAATTATAAAATTTCAATGTTTTCATAATAATAGTAGTTTATGTGACTGCTACATAATGGAAGGCATTAAAACTCGAGTTTCATAATAATATCACTCGAGAGTTTTAATGCCTAATTATGTACAGTTACATACACTAGTTTATCCACACACATATCATAAGCTCTCTTTGATGTGTTCAGGAACCGCATGTTTGACCGGCATTGTGGCTCTGCAGTTGTTTAGCTTGTTCTGTAGCACCAACTTCGGGCGCCGGCGTTCGAAATTTGAATGTCAGTACCACCTTCACAGACAAACTAGGGGCGGCATGAAGGCGGGTGTCGGCGTTCGAAATTTGAATGTCATTATATGTAGAAAAACTACACATAATGACCATAATGTGTAGTTTTCCAGATACGAAACGAGTTTTTACCAAGTAGTTTAACATAATGCTGATCGTAACGTGCGGTTTTTGAACGCAGTAAAGAGGGTTTATGATACGTGTGTAGATAAAAATAATAAAAACACCACGAGCGTGAGCTATGTATATGAGAATAAAATCAAAAATAAAATCAATTCATGTGCGCTAAAGTTGTTGAATAGCCTATAAAAATTCAATTTCAAAGGACCGATATAGATGTCTACAAATGACTAGCATCAATACCATTGGTGGCTGTTATTGGGGATATTATCATTGACATTATACCTGCAAATAAGCCAGAATTGAACCCAGATGATAACCTAAATTTAATATCATCTTAATGCTACTCTCCAACCCACCACTTTCCCACCCATGATGAAGATGCTACGAGAACATGCCACGATCATGTTCTTCTTACATCTAGACATAGCTCTAAAGTACTAATTATTTACTTTACTGAGTTTATATTCAATGATTAAAAGAGAAAACCCGAACCTGTACGACTTTACATAAATATCGCATCAATCAAAGCCGATATTGACCATTGAGATTTGTCTGGCATAATTGCTTGAACTGAACCGAATATTGCTGCAGAACGTTTAGTTGCCAAAATATCCAAACATTCTACGATCAGAAAAATTCCACGAAGATCACAAACTATAAAGCCATGGATTTCATATGGCCTACTTAAATGCACAAAAATCGTCTCTATAAGAAATAAAAAAAAAATCCGACAATTAAATAAATAAAATTATTTATACTCACTATAGAAATGATTGTAATATCCTGCTAAAGATATTAAACCTACATACGAGAAGAGTGAATTCGAAAAAGCTAAAAGTAAACCTAAGGCCACATGGGCAGTTATTAAAAAGATTACTCACATGAAGAACAAGTAATCTCATTAGATAACTATTACAACCTGTATTTTGACCCTCTGGATTCTCTCAACAAGGTAAACCATTTCTTCTGAAGTGTGGGCAGTTGGGTACTCCTCTCGGTAACTCTTTATTAAATAAAGCTTAATGTAGTTAAGTAGTATTGTACAAAATACACCATGAAAGTATCTGTCGTTTTCCTATTTCAGAGGCAGGGACCTCAAATATGTAATCGCTGTTTTTTTGCACAATAAATTATTCTTATTCTTATTCTAGATTTTGCGGTACAGAATCATCAAATAACACAACTTAACATTTACATACATGCACATTCATTGCTTCTGGCCCCACACCTTGTGACGTTGGAACCAGAAAAGTCGCTCGTCACAAACATGTAAACATCTAAGACCCGGGGTTTTTTTTCTTCCCTAGTTAGGATTCGAATCCAGAACTTCTCGCTGGGGAGCACAGCCGCGACCGCACCACCACAGAGGTCGGATCCGCATATCTTCGCCTCTTCCGACCCATCATCGGTAAGTTAACTTCGTTCGCAGCAAAGCGAGCCGTCTAATTAAATTGGTTGGTTGTCGACATAAAGTCGTCTCGCCGCCGTCCGTCTGGCCGACTAGTCGAGTTTACTCGACTTACATGTGAATCGCGTCGTTTTGAAGGCGACTCACGTCTTGCACTGAATCAATTTCGAGTCAGGCTCCACGCTCGTCGGCTGAGCTACGGCACTCTTGTTGGGGCAGACTGAGTTGACACTCCTGCTGAACGTAATATATATGTCGCAGTTAGTTGGTTAAATCAGACACTTGACTAACTCTCTAGACCGTTAAGTAAATGCCGACGTTTTACCAAGTCACTAAAATTCCGTCAGATAACTGAGTGAACGCAACGTTTAACGAGTTGTTTCCTAGGCAACAAGAAATATACTATATAAATATTTTTTTATGTATAGTTAAGTTTATGTTTTAAGTATTTTTGTTGTTCTTACATGTCCTAACTAACACGAAAGATAAAGGGGGCTTCGCTTCGCTCACCCCCTTTACCCTTCACCTAAGCTACCTCATTGTTTTGCCCTGACATAAACTGTGCAAATCAGCTGTTGTCGTGACGCCCGCCGTGTTGTCGAAAAACAAGATTTTCACGCTGGCTTTCGGTTAGAAAGATTGTTAAAAGTTTTCGACGATGCTTTATTTAAATCAATAGGCTAGTGACTTGGTTACACGTCGGCATTTAATTAACGGTCTAGAGAGTTAGTTCAGTGTCTGAATTCCAACCAACTGCGACATTATATAATATGAACGGTGCAACTGGTCAGAAGAAGGTTATGATATGATGCTGCGGAAAGAAAATGTAAAGATATCAGCTAGCAAAAATGGTGCCCAAAGAAAAATGCTGACGTAGAATGCAGCCCACTGTCTCTATATGTCAGAGAAAAGTTAAAAAAAATATAACTTTTGAAGAACGATTTGGATCAATTTTCACCCGATTTATCCAAGATGGATGGACCGATTTGAAAAAAATACTTTTGTTTGAAAGGGTTTACCTTCGGATTGGTTCCATTTACATCAGGTCAGGATCTGATTTTCGGATCCTAGTGAAATCGAGGGATTTCTTCAAATATTTTTGGCAGACCTAAAGCAATTTTTGTATTTTTGATAGTAACTCGTTCATTTACTCTCAGAAAGTATCATTTTGTGATGGGGAACTGATGATGAAGACCACAGATGGCTACATGTACTGCTCAATTCTAAGTATTCCACAGGTTGCGATCTTTATTAAGGTTGATCAGCATACGCTATCATAATATATCATAATTATGAAACCAAGGGAAGTCTTAAATAATGAAGACACGTATGGCCTATTTGTTACAACCTATATATGTAGGTTGTAACAAATAGGCTTGAATCCAAGTCAGTTTTTTCTAAAGTTTTACTTTTTTTTTTATTAGATATGAATACCTTCGACTATGTGCACGTGCAGTTTGAAATTAAATAACATTTGTGGGTGATTCATGTTAACTTAAGAAAAGAAGAGGAGAACACACTTTATTGTTTTCATTATGTCCTCCACAACGAGAGTGCGAAAGCCGAGATGCACTCACCACCATAACGGGGAAATAAATTTCAAATAGTGCTACTATCTCTTGTAATGCAAACGTTCTTTAAGTTAATCGGAAAATATCTAGCTAGGGGATTCTTTCCTAGCTGAAATAACAAGCAAGCAAACGAGAAATAACATCTTCAGAGAATAAACCGAGAATTTTTATAAAATAAATACTCGGACGCGTATTTTATAATGAGTTAGGGGAGGCAAAAGTATTTCCCTACGTAGTAAATGTAGTTCTTTGGTTCTCAGACGAAGTGCAGGCAGGTACGAGTGCTTGTATCTGGCTCTAGTTAGAAGTATAGTGCGTGAGCTTTCAAACAATGCTCAACATCACTATTCCCGCGAGCCTCACAAAACGACTAAAATGCTGCTGCACTGTTAAAACTGTTACATATTCCGTAAGGTGTTTGAGTTTGATTTACTTACTGCATGAATTAATAACTAGTTTTATTTATGGTAATTACCTAATGTTAATATTTTCGAATCAGTTACGACTTGGTCTTGGAAACGCAAATAATTAGAATAAATATTTTAATAGCCGGACCAGCGAATCATAATTTAAATGCGACGTCGCCGGACAATGTTTATAATTAATAGCGTGATCTTTTAGTTGTGGACAATTAAACTTTCTTCGATTCAGGAACCTTATCTTTGAATTAATTGTTCTTTTAAGAGAATAAAAATAAAAAGTGCCAGAAAGCTATTGTGTAACTTGATCAGTAAAGGATCTACCCTATCCTTTGAATTCTAGTCTCAGTTTCTGAAAGACCAGTCTACTTGTAATACAGTGTGAAATACTGGGGGTACGCGAGTACTACAGCTCCAAAACGGATAAAGTTAGCTTTGAACGAGCGAAGTAATTACTCTGTCTGAGTAATTGAGTATCTTAGAGCCGTGCTGGCTAATCCGACGTCATTGCGTGTAACGACCGTGTATAGACGTAGCACATACAGAGGGCGTCGAAGCGTCATTTTAGCCACCGTATTACTTGGAAATAGCACGACTTGCAGTGGGGACTATCTAGCTCCACCCCTGCTCCCTGCTACTCACAAAGTAGCCCACTTTAGGAAAATTAGCTCCTCAGTACGCGTAAAGAACACTAAAGAATGTTTTGTATGAAGTTTGATGCGCCTCCCTTACCCTACGGCTTTGCTCGTAACATATTACGTCATTGGATGCCTGTAATAGTGCTGCTAATGATTTGGCTATTGAGCCGTTGCTTCGCGTGATGAGACGTTGTCATTAATAAATAGCAACACATGTAAAATCTGTAATCGTATTCGAGTAGATCTAATAAAGTGATGTGTGTATGTAGGTTGTGTTGACTTTGAACCATGAACTGATGATAACTACAAATCATAAAACCTACTCCTCTAAAACCCAATTTGACATCAGCCGCTATTTTATACCATCTCCAGTCTCAGTTTTCAGTTCCAAAGAGCTTTAATACTTAATTTCGCCGTTCTGCACCATAATGTAGCACCTCGGCAATCCGACGCGCCGTTGTGGTTCCGGGAGGGCGAGTAAAGTTAACTCTAAACAAAGGTTTAGAGAGGTAAACTCGCAATTCACGTCGCCGCCGAAAATAATGAACTGGTCCACCGGGTGACGTTGGGATGGAGGCTGACAACCGTACCCGAGAAAGTCTACAGTCTATGCGGGGAGGCGCGGGGTGAGGGCACGCGCTCTGCTTCTCTGCTTGTCGCAGAATATGTTATAAGGACCAAGGCCCCAGAAAGAAATAGGATTTGAGACAAAAGGAGGATAGTAAGGGGGATTTATGGAATGGCACCACTAAACTTACCTTCGTCTGTCTCCCGCTCACCCGCTCCAACCATGCAGTAGTCATATTGTGATATGGTATAGCTATCTGCTTTATAAAGGTTGTTGATTTGTAAAGTGACGCCCGACTCAGGGAAGATAGCTTACTTTTTAGTTTTATTTTTCAATCGCACAATTTGCCGTGTCCCATTTGTCCTGAAATAACCGCAAAGTACGGACACCCCCAGCCGGACCAAAAAAGCGCGCACGCGCTGCAGCTGCGGTGGTGGCGCGGCGCCCGATATTGCGAGCGTGGTAGCAAGCGATATAAGTAAGGCCACAATTTTACAATTTTAGGTTTTTTTTCACAGAATGAAAAGTAGGTATTATATATTTTTTTGCTTCAGTGTCGTGTAAATAACCAACCCTGACTCAAGCGTCACTTTACAAATCAACACCTTTATATATACGAAGCTATAATTGGTCATCCTTTCCTTGGAGCCGGCAAGGGGGATCTGAAAAATATTCTAAGCTGCTCAAGGACTGGTAAGAAGTCGATCAGTTTATAATAGAGACAATTTTTAAATAACTTGATGGGAATACAGAGTTCTTAGTTTTGGATCTCAAATTGAACACTGGTTGCACGGCATCTTCTTTCATTTCAACAAATAGATGTTTAACGATTCTTCAAGATTCTACAACAGTTTATTGCATGGAAAATATAAAATATACGTAGACATCGTCTTATCCTAACACTACACCCCGGGGACTTACAAAAATATCCCGGGACTTTACATGGACATTTATTACAACACAATATTTTGACTGCAGAAGAATACAAATACGAGAAAGAAGAAGACCGTTATCAAACAACGAAATATGGCTAAATAAACAGAGAATCGAAAAGGTTGTCGCCAAAGGCAACAAACAGCGTATAACTGAGGAAATATTGGAAAATAAACCGCCCCCAGCGATATATTAGATACGAGTATTTTGAAAAGCGGCTTTGAGTGAGTGCGTGTCGTCGCTTCCGGTGATGGCGACAAGAGGAGGAGGCGAAATAATATTATAAAGAAAATAATGACTTAGTTAGAAACTTTTAGGAGACAAAATAAGTATGCGTGCATCTGCCTGTTTCTTCACCACGTGTATTAAAGTATGCAATTCCAAAATTCTTCAACGCGCCCGCTACAGCCAGCTGCGAACTCCATTGGACGAGATTGCATGTTCTAAATTCCAAACTTTTCATTTCGTCAATGTTGCCATCTTCCACATATTCACAGGCATTGTTTCATTTCTTGCTATGTGAATCGCGTCAAAGTAAGTTTAGCGCAAAGCGCCTGCAATTCAATTATAGCAAAGTGTGCCGCCGCCGCCGGTGCGTATTGCATCGTAAACCGCGGCAGTAAGCCGTTACGACTTCGTACTAGTAACCCATAATACTGTAGCTAAAATGTTCTAAATCGTGCAATTGTAACACATGCATCGCTGTGCAATCCTACATATGCGATTATACATACATAGAGTACGCTATAATCACAGTAATCCAATTGAAAATTTCGTGCCCTACTGTAGAATATCAGTCTGTAAGCGCTGCTGATAAAATACGATTGATTGATAAAAGATGTTAGTCCTGAGTATGTAACATAAAAATTGTAAACATACCGATATTCTTTGTGACACGTCTACTGGACTTAGCATTCTAGTGGTAGTAAACAGGTTTGCGTGCCACACTGTTTAAAGACTAGCTTTAAAAGGTTATGTGTGCGCTAGTTTCTCCGTAAAGCAGTGTTTTTATAGCTCCCGATAGCGTTTATTTGGCACGTGAAATATGAGTTCAGTGCTTCTCTGGTGGATTGGCAGAGCTTTTTGCTTCAAAAAGTAGTTAAACGTAGCCAAGCGTAGTCGTAATACAAGAGGTACCTACAAAAGTTAACAGGTCTATAAAAAATAAGTGCAATTGCAAGAGGAAGTAGGAATTCTTGACTACTTCACTTGCCTTGCATGTGAGATTACAGGATCGCAGAAATAGTTGATAGGAAAGAAAACATTTTGTCACAAAATATTCGCTCACTAATGTTTTGGCCCTTCGATTCGCATAACAGAACGCAAAATACTCCAATAAATATCGACGCCGACGACAAACTTGATTTTGATTATAATCTCTCAGTATAACAATAAATAAATCGATAATGTTTCGAATTTCGTTAAAAGTTTCCGACTCAGCTTGTAGCGCCAAGTGGAAATCCATTTATATTTTCATTGGCTAGGGTTCCGCAGTGAACTCCCTTCGGAGGTCGGATAAAGTTCCTTATATTGTTGTATATTAATTTTGTTTTGTTCAAAACTCGACGCCTCTAGGCCAAACGGAGTTCAGAAGTTTAAGCATTTACTTGAGTACGGCCGTTCCCATAAACTGAGGGCCCCAAAATTAAATGTTAGCTCTTGCTCCCTTATGGTGAGATCCTTGACCGCGTTTATGAACTGACGATTAAACAGAAAGCGTATTTTATTTGTCAAACAATAAACAAACATTAGGGAAATCAAAGTCGGAGTATGTGCAATTTAAAGGAGAAATATAAATTACGAATAAATTGAGGGATATAGAAATACCTACATCTTATTTATACATACACACTGCATGCTTATTTGCATTCAGTAATAAAAATTAAATATTCATCTACGTTTTTCGACACCTCAGTGGTAAAACCAAAGAACCACCAGTAAAAAGTTTCTGGCTCATGTCTTGAGTAAATCATTTGATAACACCCTACCACCACCTACAAACCCAATGCTTGATTTACTTGTTTCTCAAAGTCTGCCAAACTTGCGCAGGCCACAAGCCCCGGCAAAAGGTCAATTGTACGGCGAGAAGAACTCACGCAAGCCAATACAAACGCACCGCTTACCATTGATTTACCATTACTAGTAATAGTAGTATTTTTACTTGGATGGATGGATCCTACACACATTTTTACCTTGGGGCGGGGGGTTTATTAATAACGTTAGGTGATAAGGGGGGAGTTTCGGCAAATCTCACAAATTTATCCCCCTCAAAAACAGTGGCTCAAGCAGGAATAATTACCAGAGTGAAAAAGTGTTCGAGTTCAGATGAAATGACGCTTATTTCATTGGCCATAAGAGTCACTGACAGTTCGATTCGCATACTTTTTCGACGCGTAATTATTCCTGCTTCCTACACTGATTAAAATTGCGAGAAAAATGTGTTGTCTTCTTGACTGAAATATGTCAAAAGGTAACAGTAGGTAGTTTCCATTTGTATATGTTTTTAAATGTAAATGGGAACTACCTACTGTTACCTTTTGACATATTTTAGTCAAGAAGTAAACCAAAATTTCTATTGAGATTTGGGTTCCGAGCCAAATTTTATGAACTCTCACGAGGGGGCCAGAAATTCGTCAAAAAACCTCACGTAATTAATAGACGCCCACTTGGAGGTACAGGCCACAACAATTTTGTACTTGCGGTAGTTTGCCAGGCCGGGTTCGCTACCATGGGATTCCAGGCTATGGAACCGTGTGTCAATTGGCGGCCATCCTTCAACGTCCTCGCATAATCCTCGCGTCCGGGCGGGCTAAGCCAGCGAGCCGCCATCCATCACAGATAGAGGACGAGTGGTCGCTCCCTTCGAAACAGCTCAGCCACTGTAACCTTTACTTTGCCGTGAATTTTTTGTTTTTTTCGCAAAATTATTAGTTGTGGTGATAATTTCGTCATTTGTTTTGATTTAGTAGTTTGATATAGTAGCCGACTACATCTACCTTGGATACAGTTTATCTTTTGGCAAACACTCGCAATTGAAAGAAATCTCGAGACGCATCCAGCTGGGTTGGGCCGCATTTGGCAAACTGGAAGACGTCTTAAAGTCTTAATCTTAATCTAAAATCCCCCAATTCCTCAAAACCAAGGGGTTCAACCAATGTGTTCTGCCTATTCTCACTTACGGATCCGAGATATGACCGCTCACAAAGGAATTCATGCGCAAAATCAGAGTAGCACAAAGGGCAATGGAGCGTGTCATGCTCGGAATTTCCCTTCTCGACCGAATACCCAACGGTGAGATACGACGACGAACCAAGGTCGTAGACGTGGGTAAGCGGATCGCGATTAAAGTGGAGAATTGTGGGACACTTGGCCAGGAGGGAAGACGGAAGGTGGACAAAAGCAGTTACGGAATGGTGGCCAAGGGACGCAACTCGACCAAGGGGCAGACCACCCGGCCGGTGGTCGTACGGTCTTACCTGCTTTGCTGGGCGCCAGTGGATGAAGCTGGTGTAGGACCGCCTCATGGGGCGTGCTGAAGAGGGGGACTATACACAACAGTGGGTGCGGGAGGCTGAATACATAGTTTTGATTTTGACAATTTTTGTAGGTTTTTTCTTTTATGTGTTTTCTTGTTATTTTGTAGTGACTTAGCACTTAAAAAAAGGCAACAAATATAATGATCACCAAAATATTTTTTTCTTACCCAAAATAGGTAAATGCTACCCGAAATGATCACCAAAAGTTGCAGAAAATATCAGGGCAAAATACTGCGGTAGCTTAAGTGAAGGATAAATGGGGTGAGCGAAGCGAAGCCCCCTTTATCATTCGTGTTAGGTTGAATATGTAAGAACAACAAAGAATACTTAAAAGATATACTTAAGTACCTACACAAAACATAAAAAGAAGTTTGGTGATCCAAACACAATTTGGTGGTCGTATACTAATTCTGGCTGTCGTTTCAAATTTATTGGTAGAAACATGTGCGTTTTTGATGATCGTTTAAGGGCTGAACAAAGGCCAATGGCATTGAGAATTAGACAAAGAAAACAAATACCCGTCGCATCGCGTCAAAGCAGCCTGACGCATGCTCACGCGCAGAGCCCCGCGGGGCAGCCCGAGCTCCGAGACCAAGAAAATTATAGAAAATATTACTAAACTCCTGTAATAATAACATTAAAAATATAATAAAACAACCAAAAAATTTGCCTTTTTTTTACCTATTTTTGCGTGAAAGTTTCATATAGGAAACTGATTTCGTCTCCGAGCGCTTGTTCATTTAGTTGAATAATAATGCATTGCGAAAAATATTTTTAAGTATTAAATATAACAGATATCCGATAATTTTAAAAGTCCATTCTTATCTCTAAAAGACCTTTTATAACATATATTTATTTATCCTACATTTTTATGGTGTCTAGTTTAGCCTAGAATTGAAGCTAAAGATGCATTTCTGGCCATATTTAATCCCTTAAACATAAGCCTTTAAAAAACATCATCACACGCACGGGAACTGAAAATCATTCTGAAAGCTGAAAGCCAAAAAAAAAACTATTGCAGATCGACACAAAAACTCTACGTCCGCATCTGAATATGTACACAATTTAAAAGGTTCTCATTTAGATATCAATTCAAGAAACATAAATAACATGTAAACAATATTTCATATATATCGCGGAAGTGAGTAAAACTAAGCTCTACTTGTTACCCAAACTTTCTACTCGACTCTGTTATGCTGTTTTGTAACCAAAAAGTACACGTTATTCCATCCGCAGTCTATTTATAACGAAAATAATAATGTCTTGAGAAAACTGTTATCAATACAGACAAAGACAAAGACAGTGGTTGTGCACATCTGGTACGGAATCAATTTATGGTATCAACGTGACTCTCCCATCAACAAAACTTTCTCATTGCCAAACCGTTCCCTATTTCCAAGCGATAAAGGCGAATAATTTTCAGATTTCTCATATGGAAGAAAATTTGGAGTTTATGTCAATATTCCACTATATTAACCATTCTCTTCTTACTTGATATACCAATATTAATACATATATGTAGTTATCAAAACATGTTTATTCCCGTTTGAACTCGTAAACAAACTTCAATTGAAAAAGACATGGTAATTTAGGTTTCAGATATTTCATATATTTCAGACATCAGACCGTATCGCGATGTATATCTAGATGAAATAATTAATTTTCAGTTCTCAATTACTCTCCATAAACCAACAGAAACCTATTTAGTTCAGCCGAAGTACTAACACAACATGTTGCTGTAACCAAAATTAAGATTCAGCTGAGCTCACGCCCCGCCTGTATATCACATTATATACACCCACACACGCAACACATAACAAAGGCACCAGATTTACGTGGGCTCCCACTGTAAGCCAAGCTTACGTGCCTTCAAAATTCATGCAGCATAAACAAGTATATTCCAGAAAAGCAAATAAACTCGTGATGCTCAAAAACACACAGGAAACATCGTCTCTCGATGTTCCTGAGCGGAAATCTCTAACGGGCATTAGTGTCGTGGGCATGAGAGGGAAAGAAATAGTGATATGCTATTGACGTCAAGGAAGATAGATCACCTCTTGACCTATTTGATTCATATAAATAAGCGATAAAACATTACTCAGCTGTCCTAGTTGGCGATGAATTATTTTTATGTAATCTTGCCTACGAGGGTTGATAAATGTGTATAGGACGGCATTTTATCTTGTGATCGAAAATATTACTGATTTGTCGTTTCTTTGAAAAATTGCTGCGCAATGTCTGAAACCCTCTTAAAAGAGTAATCTCTGCAACTCTAATTTGTTTCTCAAAGACTTCTCAGAAAGTTGGCAAGTGGTTGGTAAGAAGACCTAAATCGTAAACAAAACTTTTTCTAACTGAGTACCTACAACTTGTTAGAATATTATTTCTTTCGAAATACTTGTAAGTCTCTTAGAAGTTGAATACCACAAGATTTCCTACGGAATTGACGCAGACATGAGACTATAGAATCCCACTAATATTATAAATGCGAAAGTTTGTGGGTGTGTTTGTTTTTTACTCTTTCACGCTGAAACGCTTGACGGATTTGGATGAAATTTGGAATGTATGTAGCTCATACCCTGACTTAACACATAGACTACAAATATTTAAGTTTTTTTCTGAATTCAACCCCTAAAAGAGGGAAATGGGGTGTCAAATTCTGAAAATCAATATGGATGTCGTTTTTATGGTTTTTTGGGTCGTTAATTACGAATATGGCATCAATTTTAAAAGTCAACGTAGCGGTAGTGAAATACCATCATCTCCTATTGAAGTGCAATGGGGTTGAAATGTGCAAATATGTAAATGCTACATATAAAAACAAAGTCCTCACTGACTCACTCATTCACTTATTTATTGTATACAAACAGTTATTTCAGGCCTGTAACTGAAACTCATTATATTCTAAAGATATAAATAACAGACAACACAGTCAAATGACACACACCAATTTATGTCTTAGCGGTTGCCTTTGTTAAGCAGTCTCACGTTTACCAGAAATTCACTAGATGGCGCTGCACGTACTTCATATTGCGGTATGGTTTGGCCACAAACTGACTTTAAACTCTGTTATGTTTTTATCGGCGCGTGTGGTATAATAATTCATTCGGTCGGTTGCATTGGTTTGTTTCTTAAGATTGAAGATTTTCAAGATTCATTTTTTTATTGAAAATAAATAAATAAATTATCTTATTCAACGTCAAAATGATACTTACTTATAACTACAAGTAAATTTTTTGTACAAAAAAAGAGAATACACCGTTTCGGAAGGTGGGCCTCGGGGTTAAGAAGAAACGGCAAGAAAATCCCCCATACCTTCTTTTTAAAAAGTGACTTCACAACAGGTTCTACTTACTGGTTTCGGTCTTAGGAAATTCGCCGGCGAGTGATAGACTTAATCCATCGCCCCTCGTCGAATTTCTGTGCGCTGAGATGGTATGGACCATGCAGTAAGTTTGCCATCTAAGTATTCCTCAATACTTTAATAGGACTTTCTTATCAGCTCATTTTTTAAATAGTTTTTGAACCTCTTTTCAGGAAGGATCAATGATTCTTGTGGTATTTTATTGTAGAAGCTAATAAAGTGCCCCCTGAATGATGTGCCTACTTTACTTAGTCTAAATAATGGTAGTGCTAACCTATTTCTAAATCTAGTGTTAATTGTATGGCTATCACCTACAGTTTTAAATAAAGCTATGTTTTTCCTAAATGATATTCTCGTATATATATTGACAGGTAACCGTAAGTATATTAATTTCTGCTAGGTTTGACCTTTGCTAGGTTGGACAAGTAGGCTCACGAATACATTATTGTTTTCATTCTTAAACACTAAACTAGCTTGTTTCATGGAGATTCTAAAAATATAGGGGGTTCCTATCCTTTTTATACAATAAAACGCCGTGAGCGACGTATTAGTAGGCGCAGACAACAGCCCGCGGGACCACACACGAAGCCCTTGCCGTAAATTTCAAAATGGCCCTTGCCACGATAAAGGCTAGCATCTAATTGATATATCGCCCTGATCGCCCTTTTTTGTAAAACAAATATCGTATTTATATCTGCTGCTCTCCCCCAGAGCAGTATTCCATAAGACATAATACTGTGAAAATAACTAAAGTAAACCAATCTGGCAGTTTCAACATCTGGGAGGTAAAACAGGAGGTAAAACAGGCACTGAAGCGGCTAAAGCCCAAACGATCAGCGGGACCCGACGGTATACCTACTTATGTCTATAGGGACTGTCGTACAGTACTAACGGGGCCGCTTTTTCACATCTTTAACCTTAGTTTAACATCAGCAGTGTTTCCAAAACAATGGAAAACTACGCGCGTTGTTCCAATACCAAAGGGCGGGGCGGGATCAGCGGTGGAGGGTTATAGACCTGTAGCGGTGCTATCAACACCTGCAAAGGTATTTGAGTCTGCTATCCAGAAAAGCCTACTATCACAAGTCGATTCACAACTCGCAAATGAACAGCACGGTTTTAGGCTCCAGCACAGCACCACCAGCAACTTGCTTAACCTGCTATGTAAGGTAGTTCCGGCGGTGGATGCAGGGGTACAGGTCGATGCCGCTTATTTTGACTTCAAAAAGGCATTTGATTTAGTGGATAATGACATCTTGCTGAAGAAATTGGCATCCATAGGATGTACACCGCATTTGTTGAATTTCTTTGCAAGCTACATGACGGATAGGGAACAATTTGTAGAGTATAGAAGTCACAGATCTGAATGTGTGAAACTTATCAATATTTAAGAACCTAATGTAACCACATTTAAAGCAAATAAATGAATATGAATATGAATATGAATATGAATATGAATATGAATATGAATATGAATATGAATATGAATATGAATATGAATATAATATGAATATGAACCCTACTACACAAGGTCAGGCGTGAGTCAGGGGAGTAATCTTGGACCTCTAGAGTTCCTCATTATGATCAATGACTTACCAGGGGTAGTTAGAGATGCTAACTGTCTGCTTTTCGCGGACGATTTAAAGCTATTCTTACCAATAAACAGCCCATCTGACTGTGAAAAATTACAACGTGATATCGACCGGGTGGTAGCGTGGAGCCAGGAGAACAGGTTACAATTTAATACATCGAAATGTGTAGCGATAACATTTTCCAGGGCGCAAGCTCCCCTTCAATACAACTACCAAATGGAGGACGTGTTACTAGACATAGTGACGGAAGTCAGGGATCTAGGGGTGCAAATTAAGTCTAACCTCAACTTCAGTGGTCACATCACAAAAGTCTTCAAAAAGGCTTTTCGAAATCTTGGATTTGTACTCCGTAGGGCCCATGAATTCACGAACATTAGTACAGTCATAGCATTATGTATTGCTTTGGTGAGGAGTCAGTTAGAATGTAATTCAGTCATCTGAGCTCCACATGAGGCTAAGTATAGTCTCATGCTGGAGCGTATTCAAAATAAATTCGTAAGATTTCTGTACCTCAGGCAGTATGGAGTATATCCCCTATACCCTGCGATGTATCCCACCCTATTTGTTTTAGTTATGGTGGGATATAACGAATTAAGCGTTAGGAGGGATCTCGCAATGGTAGTATATATTTATAGGTTGCTAAATACCAAAGTCCATAATCCGGACTGGTTATCGGGACTGAGCCTGTGTGTCCCGGACGAGTACGTCCAGCGCCGGCGGCCGCCGCAGCTGCTGGCGGTGCCGCGCGCGCGCACCGACCTGCTCCAGAAGGCACCGCTCACGCGCGCGCTAGCCACGCTCAACCGCATTAGCAAGAAAATAGATCTCTTCTCGTGTACACTGAATGAATTCATAAGAATATCTCTGGAATCTATATGTTATAATAAGTTTTAAATAGAGAGATGTGTATTTAAGTAATAATAATAATATTGTATTTTATAAGATAGTTTAATAGGTAAAATGTGTAATTTTAATTATTTGGTAGACTACTCTATCGCATTAGGGTCACTCCTGTAAAGATAGATGTTAAGTGGAAAAATAAATAAATAAATAAATAAATAAAAATCTGTAAGATATCTTTGTCTGACCGCAAAAGCGGCTGAGCTAAGTCTTCGTGCGAGATTAGTTATGTGAGAACCCCATTGAAGTTTCGAATCTATAGTGATTCCAAGAAAGATTGTGTCCTCAACGAGGTCCAATCTTTCAGATCCTATTCTTACACTGCTTTCAACATGTCGTACATTAGGCAAACAAAATTTGATACATTTAATCTTCTTTGAGTTTAATAACAGGTTGTTTATATTGAACCTACTTAACACATGAGAGAGTGTACTATTTGCGTCGTCTAGAACTTCTTCTTGTCTTTTCATCTTGAAAATAATAGATGTGTCATCAGCAAGCTTATTACATATACAGCAGCTTATTCTTTGGTCTCTCTCGCTCTATAACGGGATTCCCCCCTACTTCATTAAATCATGTGCCGGTGCTCTATCTATACCTCTTACGATCATCTTCAACAAGTCGTTCAGCACGTGAACTTTTCCAAATAATTGGAAATTGGCGTATGTTGTGCCTATCCATAAATCGGGTGATATTAGCAATTGTGGTAACTATCGCCCCATCAGCATATTATCATGCTTCGCTAAGGTGCTTGAGTTGTTCGTCTTCGATATGCTCTATAACCATGTCAAGCCACGTATTGAACCTGAGCAGCACGGCTTTGTCAAGGGAAAATCAACTGTCTCCAATCTGCTCGAGTACACAAATTACCTGTATACGGCGTTCAACGACCGCTGCCAAGTGGACACAATCTACACAGATTTTCGTAAAGCTTTTGATAAAGTAAACCATCGTATTCTTTGTTGCAAACTATCACTAGCGCACGGAAACTTTCTGCGCTAGGTGGAATCATATATCAAAAACCGTAGCCAAATAATAGCGCTGAAAGGGCACTTATCGTCTCCAGCTGAAATCCCCTCTGGTATTCCGCAAGGATCTCTACTAGGGCCTTTATTCTTCATAATTTTCATCAATGACCTGGTGATAAAATTCAATAGTCCTTGCTTGTTATACGCTGACGACCTCAAAGTCTTTACACGTGTCCGTACACAACGCGACTGCACAACCCTTCAGGAAGACTTGAACACACTGTCCCACTGCTGCGCAGATAACCGCATGTTTTTGGCTGCTGACTAGTGCTTCGTAATCACGATGACCCGTAACCACAATCCTTTCCTGTCCGATTATACCATAGGGGATGTAACGATGCAAAGAAAACACGAAGCTCGTGACTTAGGCGTTATTTTCGACGACAAACTAAGTCTTAATCAACACTGCTCAGCCCTAGTAAAAAATGTAACCAACTTCTTGGATTCATTTCAAGAGTAACTAAGTCCTTTAAGAAATCAGAGAGTCTTATTCTGTTGTATAATGCTCTTGTCCGCTCCAGAAATTAATATGCGTCTGTCATTTGGTCACCATTTTATAAAACCCACATCGATCATGTTGAGCCAGTCCAGAAGCGCTTCCTACGCATGCTCTGCGCGCGTCTCGGTTTTCGTCGCGCGGTCAAGTCTTACGATATTAGATGCGAACGTTTCTCACTGGAATCCTTAGAGTCGCGTCGTAGACTCTAATAAATGGAGCAAAAGTAACTTCTACTCTCTCAGAAATCAACTTTCAAGTACCAAGCAGGTCAGTCAGAATACCGCGTCCTTTCTTCATCCCAACATGCAGGTCGAACATCAGCGCCAATAACCCCATGCTTCGAATGTGTCGTCGCTACAATGAAGTTGTGGCCACCGAAGATGATGTTCCTGACATCTACCACGTCTCGTTGCCTTGCTTTAAATATAAAGTGCGCAAAATCCTTAAGCAGATATGATAATTCATTGATTGTACCAGATATCGATCATCATTTATTTATGTTTTTAAATTGTTTTTTATTTAGTTTTTTAGTTCTATTTCATTTCTTAAGTGTAGAAAAATAACTTAAGTTTTTCCAATAGTTAAGTAGGTAATATTTCCATTGTATGTATTTTTTGTTTAGTTAGTTCTAGATTTACCTTACACCATGCTGTGTGCACATACTTTTGGCGCTGGAGACAGCCCCTTTTGTACTTGTTTTGTTGCTGTAATTTGATGTATTATCTCTAGTGCTGTTTTGTGTACCTAATATAATAAATAAATAATTAAATATATAAATAAATATAGTTTGCTTTGCGTTCATTGCATTGACTTAGCATTTATTTTGGATTACTGATTTCATAATTGATTTGGCTGTAGATTATAACGTTAATTGTAATTTCATAGATATTGGTATTTGCACTCCGAATTGGTTTCTGGTTTGATATTTAAATTTATAATGACTCGCAAACGCAAATCAAATCTTTCGCAGAGCTCAAAAAGAGCTCGAGCTATAAAGAAAGCTAGGCAGCTAGAATCGTCTGTTCATGCTGAACAGCAAAGAATTGAGCAGGCGGAGCGTCAGGCATATGCTCGAGCGTCTGAAACCTCGGCGCAGGCTGATGCTCAACGTCAAGAGACTGCAGAGCGCATGGCTTTCCAGCGTGCCTCTGAAACACCAGAGGAGGCTGCTTCTCTACGTCAAAAAAACGCAGAGCGCATGGCTTTCCAGCGTGCCTCTGAAACACCAGAGGAGGCTGCTTCCCGACGTCAAGAAAACGCAGAGCGCATGGCTTCTCAGCGAGTCCCTGAAACAGTCGAAGAGGCAGATGTGCGCCGAAAAGCTGTTGCTCAACGAAAAGCTGAATGTCGGAAAATATAGGTATTTGTAAGAACTAACTAGGAAGTTTTTAAAAAATGTGGGTTTGACTATGATTCAACTTTAGATTATATTAACCATAGGCTTATCAAAATTAACCGTATGACCAAGGCATGCAGATTTTGTAGGGCACTGAAATGGAAGGAGGAAATGGCGGGAATGTGTTGCTCTGGGGGCAAGGTAGCCATTCCCACATTAGAGGAGCCAGTCGATCTGTTATGAGAATTATTTTCCGGCGAGAATGATGAGTCACGGTGCTTCCTTAACAGCATCAAAAAATATATTCCTGTTTTCACATGACTTCCTTTGGGGCAGATACAATTATCGCGATGCCTGGATTTTCACCGACCTTTACGGTACAGGGGAAAGTGCATCATAAAATAGGGTCACTTTTACCTCCATCTAACGGTCAAGCACAATTTTTGCAAATTTACTTTCCGAAAAAAAAATTGAAAAATTGCTGCCGAACCAAATCGATAAAGTCTTATCAGCCGAGCTGCCCGACCCCAACGTGGACAAACAGCTATATGACACGATTACTAAGACCATAATCCACGGAACTTGTGGGACGCTGAACCCTACGTCTCCGTACATGAAGGTTAGGAAATGCACCAAAAAATATCCTCGGGCACTGTTAAAAGAGACTCAAACGAATGCGAATGGTTATCCGTTGCACAGGCGCAGAGCGATGGAGGACGGCGGACGTACGGTCACAATAAAAATAAGAGGTACCGCGCAAGACATCGTAGTGGTCAGCAGGGTGGTCCCTTACTCGCCGCTGCTTTGCAAAATTTTTAATGCTCACATTAATGTGAAATTTTGTAACTCGGTCCAGGCAATTAAATACATTTGTAAGTACATCAACAAAGGCACTGACCAGACGATATTTATTGTGCAGCAACAAGAAAATGCAAATATCAACCCAAGGGACGAAAAGAAAATGTTTAGAGCTGGTCGATACGTGAGCAGCAATGAAGCAGCATGGCGAATATTGGGCTTGCCCCTTCACGAGAGGCACCCGACAGTGACACATCTTGCGGTGCACCTTCTCAAAGGCGAGCACATCTTCTTCACGGAGGCAAACCTGTGCGATCGAGTAGTGACACCGCCCAAGACCACACTTACCGCGTTTTTCCGTCTGTGCCAAACAGACGAATATGCCAAAACTTTGCTGTACGCGGAAGTGCCAAAATATTACACTTGGAACGCTTCACGGAAAGAATGGAAGCGTCGTGTGTTGGGCAACCCCGTCAAAGACTGGCATGGTGTGAAAGCGTCAGATGCCTTGGGCAGAATTTATACCGTACACGTAACACACTTTGAGTGTTACTGCGTACGATTGCTACTGACCCACGTCCGGGGCCCCATAAGTTTTCAGTCCCTGAAAACAGTAGAAGGACAGGAAAAAGCTACGTTCCGAGAAGCATGTGAGGCCATGGGACTTTTGGAAGATGACGGCCACTGGGACTCCACGATGGAGAACGCCGTATTGTGCCGATCAGCCGCCAAGTTGAGAGAGCTCTTCGCTATCATGTTAAGCACCTGTGGACTCTCAAACCCCCTGTAACTTTGGGACAAATATAAAACCGCTTTGTCCGAAGATATCGCACACAGGTACCAAGGGACAGCACAGGCCTTTGACGACACATATTTTAACGAAGCGCTAAAACTAATTGAGGACAAAATTTTCTCAATGGTAGCTAAACGGTTGTCTTATTCCGGCATGCCCACCCCACAACAAACAGGAGATTTGTCCAATGATCTGCTCAGGGAACTCAGTTACGACACCACAGTCTTAGGGGCTCAAGTTGCTCAAACTGAGCCCCAGTTATTACCAGAGCAAAGGCAAATATTCAATAAGATTGTGAGTCGCGTGGAGAGCGGAGAAGGGGGTCTTTATTTCTTAGACGCACCATGAGGTACAGGAAAGACATTCCCGTTGAATTTATTGCTGGCGCAGTTGCGCAAAGATAGGAATGCGTGATGTCATACAAGCGTGCGAATGAAGCGCTCGATCGCAGCTTGCAAGACATCCGTGGCAACCGAATATTGATGGGTGGAGGGGTCTCGTCTTGCTAGCAGGTGACTTCCGGCAGACGCTGCCAGTCATCGAGCGAGGTACTGCGGCAGAGGAGATCAACGCCTTCCTCAAGGCTTCGCCAATGTGGGCAAAGCTTAAGAGATTACACCTCATAACTAATATGAGTGTCCAGCTCTACAACGACCAAGAATCTGAGCTTTTTGCTTAAAACCTCCTTGAGATCGGCGAAGGCCGCATGGCAATGGATGCGGAAGGCCTAATCAAATTTGGCAGCCGGTTCTGCAATTTTGTAACCTCGGAAGATAACCTAAAAGATAAGGTTTTTCCGAGCTCACAAAAAAATTTTAGCAACGAGGAGTGGTTATGTGAAAGACCAATCATGGCAACTACGAACGATTCGGTGGGAAACATCAATAAAAAAATTATTGATCAAGTACCTGGTGTGGTGACTACTTACACGTCAATCGATACAGTGATGACAAGTGACGACGCAACAACTTACCCTGTAGAGCTTCTTAACACATTAGAGCTGTCGGGAGTGCCGTCCCACAAGTTGGAGCTGAAGGTGGGT
Organism: Argyresthia goedartella; assembly: GCA_949825045.1. NCBI lineage: Eukaryota > Metazoa > Arthropoda > Insecta > Lepidoptera > Argyresthiidae > Argyresthia > Argyresthia goedartella. The sequence continues at coordinate 21,935,717 of OX463812.1, read as the reverse complement.
ATGCCTGTCATACTGATGCGCACACGGAGCTGAAAAGGTGCCCCACATCGTGCTGGCCACCATCATCACCGGCGAGGCCAAAGGAGAATCGGTATTGATACCACGTATTCCCATCATTCCAACTAACTTGCCTTTCTAATTCAAACGCTTACAGTTCTCCTTGAAAGTGGCCTTCTCCATCACTATAAATAAGAGTCAAGGACAAACGCTAAAAGTGGCAGGGATTCTTCTGGGCACCCCATGTTTTTCTCACGGACAGCTCTACGTTGGCTGTTCACGTGTGTCCAGAGCTAGAAATCTCTACATATACGCGGAGAACAACAAATCTCGGAACGTTGTTTACAGAGACGTAGATTTCTGACTCTGGATACATTTTACGTATGTTTGCGATATTCTAAGCTTGGAAAAGGCTAGCTTTTACCCACGGCCTCAACCGCGTGATATTCGGTGATAATAATAATAATAATAATATTGTGCGTGCGCGCTCAAACAAGACGTTGACTCAGAGCTCTGCTCATTTTAATTCATTTTTAGTGCAAATATGGCTAGATAGAGAACCGTGACCTAGATGCCTTTACTAAAGCTGTGAAAAGTGTCATTATTCCACAAGAGCAACAAATCCTCTCTCTAAGTGCAGTCGTTAGTGCTCTAAAAGACGAAATTTGTGCGCTAAAAACCGCCAGTGCATCCAAATAAACCGCTGCAGTTCAAACTGCTGCGCAAGCGGCCGTACTGCGGCAGCGACCAGCCAATCCCAGCGCCGCACCAACCGTCGCCATCCAATCGGCGAAGTTGACCATCACTGAACGCGACAGCCAGCTAACCAAGCGCGCGAGCGTCGCCGCCGTGTCTACACAAGCACGCACACAGCTGACACAGAAGAAGAGGGTATCACTGCCCTCCAACATACCACCACCCCTGTTTCTCAACTCAAACATACCACTAGCAGCCCCTAGACCGTCAACAATACCCACTGACAGTGCCACCCCAATGCCACTGCGTAGTGTCACCCCAAACCCGACACTATCCTGGAAGCTGGGCAAAACATTCTCGACCCCGTACTAGTGCCACAACTACCTCAAAACCCAATGCATAATAACTCCAATAGTGACGACGGTTGGAAAACCGTTTCACGACAAAAGCGCAGACCACAACAACGAATCACCGTTGGCACCGGAACGCCCGACAATGACCTCCAGACCGTAGAACAACTCAAATACATACAGGCATGGTTGTTCAAACCAGAAACATCGGAGACAAATATACACAATTTTCTTAATAAAGTGTCTAAATCAGATGAATATTTTGTCGAAAAAAGAACAATCAAGTCAAACAAGCACGCGACCTTCATAATCGGCATACCGGAGGGCCTGTACGGAACCTTTAGCAACGCATCAGTCTGGCTGTCGCGAGTCAAGTTCGTCGACTGGTTTCTCCGGCGCCCCCGCGCCAAGCAGCGGGGGGAACTGCCCGACCGACGACGACGCGGAGACCCCCTCCCCACCGACGCCGCCGCCGACGACGCCCGCGCATAACAACACCGCGCCTGCCGCACTCACAGTATGCCTGCAGAATGTTAGATCTCTGGACAAGAAAACTCAGAAGATCGAAGTGATGCTGGAGGATGAGCTGCAATGCGATATACTGGCCCTAACGGAACATTGGCTAAACGACGCTGACCTAAACTCATTGAGTAGCACGTGTGACGGCTACTCATTGATATCGAGCTACTGTAGGTCCAACATTGAGCACGGAGGTTCTGCTATATTTGTGACGAATGCCGTGAAATGTATCGAGGACAAAGACTTGACTGCGTTTTCAGTGAAAAGATTCCTGGAAGTATCTGCGGTTGACATGATAAACTTGAATTTTACTGTTATTTGTATATACAGGACGAATTTAATTAATAACGATGACTTTTTAGATCATCTGGAGCGTTTGTTCGATAAAATCAGCGAACTCAGTTTAAACTGCCTAATCGTAGGCGATCATAACATTGACTGCATTGGTAGCCAAACTCCTGACCTACATCGCCTAAATGATATACTTGCAGTTCATAACTTGGCCAACCTCACAGACTTCCCAACACAAGTTACATCTCACTCGTTAACCGCACTAGACCACGTTTACCCCAACCTGGCATCGGATGAGGTGGACGCGGAACCCATCGTTACTAACCTCAGCGACCATCGTGCCGTGCGTGCCCATGTGCGCCGCGCCCGACCTCTTGACCAATACTGCGCCGGAGTCGCTCGAGTGGGTAGGCAGTACGGTGCTCTAAACCGCGATAGCTTTATTGCAGCAATACTTGCCATCGACTGGGACGAAGTAAGTTCGCGTTGTCCTCACAACTCATCAGCGGGGCACTTAGCAGCGTCTGTGATAAAACTAATCTCGAATAGCCTCGACAAATTCTTCCCCTTAAAAAAACTAAATCCGCCCAGGAAGCAAAACTGGATATCTCAAGATATTAAAAACATTAAACATTTATTATTTGACTTAATAAAACTGACTGACGGACAAGACTGCACTGTATTATCACCTATTATTGACCGATTAAATTTAAAATATAACATACTGCTTCAAAACAAAAAATGACATACTATAGCAATTTAATTAATATTAACTCCAATGCAAATAAGGCTATGTGGTCTGTAGTCAATAAGGAATGTTGTAAAAATACCAAAAACTTTATTGACTTTACAGACGTTGTGAGGGACTCCGCTGGTGACAAGTTTCAGACAAAGATGGATGCGGTCAACGCGATGAACTCCAGGTTCTGCGGAGCCACCGCCGCCTGTGGGGCGCCCCCCGCGGACCTGCGTGCCGCCTGCGCTGCCCTGACATTCGCCCGCCCGCCCTCCGACCGCCCGCTGAGACTGAGGCCGTTCACACCACCCGAGGTCCATCGAATCGTTACACGAATACCTCGTAAGACGACTAAAGACGTCTATAACATATCGATGGACCTCCTACATCTCGGTGCTGCTCCCCTTGCACCACTACTTTCCGACGTCTAAAATAAGTGCAAAAAAGAAGGCGCATACCCGGAAAATTTAAAAATTACCAAAATCTCCCCAATCTTCAAAGGAAAGGGGAAAAACCAGCTGTAGCGAAGGTGTTTAAGAACGGCCTCAGCTCGCGACTAATTAACTATTTATCGTCGACGTCCGCACTCACCGACCGTCAGAACGCCTACCGCGCAGGCCGCTCGACAACCGCGCTCGCGCGCGAGGTGACGCGACGTATAGTGAGTGAGTGCCCGCGAACAGAAACTCCAGGTCGCTATGCTGTTCTGTGACTTGTCCAAGGCATTCGATGTTGCAGACCACGCCGTGCTCGCCGCGAAGCTGCACCACTACAGCATAGCTGGCGCCCCCCACTCGCTGTTGACCGACTTTATGGCCGGAAGATCACAGATCGTGGCAGGTGATGGAGGTAGCGTCAGATCTGATCCCATTCACACATCGATGGGGGTGGCCCAGGGCTCCTCCCTGTCGAACATACTCTTCTCGTTGCTCCTTAATGGCCTTCCACAAGCTATCAACACCGCGGAGGTACTCATGTACTGCGGAGTACGCAGATGACGTCGTGGCAGTAGTGAGCGCCCCCAGTATTGACCGACTGGAGCAACGATTGAACGACACTGCGACAGCCCTGTACGACTGGTTCAGCAGGAACGGCCTTAAATATGAAAAAGACTCAATTCATCCACTTTTACTTTGGCGGCCGCCAGCCTAGAGCATTGTCGACCTCGGTGGATGGAGTCTTGATCGACCAAGTCCAAGTCACCACGTTCCTCGGCTTCGAGCTGGACAGAGGACTATCCTGGGCCCACCACATTCACAATGTATGCGGGCGCCTCGGAGCTGCGTGCTTCGCGCTCAGCCGCCTAGCCAGGACCGTACCCACCGATGTCGTACGCTCGTGCTACTTTGCGACTGTGCACTCCTTACTGCAATACGGCACCGAACTATGGGGACGCGCAGCCGACTGGGAGCGCGTGTTCAGAATGCAAAAAAGGGCAGTAAGGATAATAGCACGAGTGCCGCGGGATACGCACGCCAGAACGCACTTCAAGGCGCTCGGTATCATGACGCTACCATCCATACTGATCTTCCAGATCGCGGTGTACGTGAGGGAAAACCTCAACTCGTTACGAACGCACGCGGACGTCCACAGATACAGCAGACGCAACGCGGCCGCCAACAAACTCGTCCCAGTAGCCCACACATTGATGAAGGCCGCAAAACAAACTCAGGTCGCAGGACCAACTGTGTACAATAAACTGCCGGAGAACATCACCTCCGCCCCGCCCCAAATATCAATATTTTTAAATATAGACTAAAACGCTGGCTTGTCGAGCAAACGTTCTACAGCTATAATGACTTCATTACGCCGCAAAGCTTATAACTTGCTAGATACCTGTAGGTACTTGTTTTGACATAGAGATTAAATAAAATCTATGATTTTGATATTATAATTTGACATTTGAACTTTATTAATTGACATTATTTTATTTTTTCTTTTGACATTGTGTAGTTTTATTAATGTGACATTCCACTGTGTTGTTGCTATTTTATAGTTAATACAATTGTATTGTACCTGTTATTGACATGTAATGAAATTTATGAATAAACATCTTATATCTTATATCTTAATACCTTGGACACTATTTACACACATTGATCTAGCGCCAAACTAGGATTCCCTGTATCTTGGGTACTAGACAACGATACACATACTTATATCGATAAATATTATACTTAGATAGATAAACAACCATGACTAGGGTACAAACATCCGTTCTCACAAACAAATATTTGCCCCCACCAGGACTCGATCCCGGGACACTTGGCTTCGTAGGAACTGACAGGAGGATGCCGACACTGCCGACTCCGGCATTCGGGTCGTCGGTTATACGTCATACTTATGTATACATATTATATGATAATCATTATTTACTTCGGTAGTGAGTAGATTTCTGGCTCTCCATACATTATCTTTTCCGAGATAAACATATCACAAACAGTCGTGAAATCATTTAGTGTTTACTCTCTTTTCAGGCACATTCCACAGGATGACGTTAAAACTAATATCACGCGAGCGGAGCTGCGGGCAAAAGCTAGTAAGAAATAAAAATAGCTACGCAACGACACCTGTCTATCTATAAATAGAGATAAAGATACGTGATACGGTGTGATATTTCCTTTACAAAAAGCTCGTGCTCTCTTGAGTAAGTCTAAAACTTTCATCCATTCCTTTTATGACACTATCCAATCCGATGCCGTGGGTAAACACTCCGTTTAAATGCCAGTAAGGTCCCTGCATAGTAACTCAGCAATAATTTGACTTTAAGGTACCACCGTAAAATTATCATATAGACGGGCAAATTCTGCGTAAGCGTAATCTACGAATAGATTAGCCTATATAGACAATAGAAGTCGTGTGAGCGAATGAACGTCGGTGTACATAACACTCTTGTTACACCGCCTCGGTATGAACGAGGTCTTGCTGTCTCATAGTTAAAGCACATAAGGTTTACATGTCTATTGTACAACAGTGTTTTCAAAATTAGTATCCTGGTTTCCCCCAAAAGGTCACAACATTTTTGGAGGACACAATTGTAGAAGTCGTGTCGACACTTAGACTAGACTAGCGTTGTTTAATACAATGGCTAGCTTGGAGCAGGATACTGGCAACTACTATGCCTGCCATGTTTCGCTGATTGGCACGGAAGAGTCGATGTGCATGGTAGAAGGTTGCCGAAATGTTTTCCACTTGCTATGGTATCTCTAGCCCAGATAAATTAACACCCACTGCGAAACTGTTAAGAGAGTAGGCAAGAACACCCAAACACCAGTAGGAGCGTCAGGAAAAGATGGTCTCATGAAAGATAGAGTGCGCGCCAGCTAAGTTCAACGACGGTGACAGCTGAACCAATTTGACAGGTGGCCATTTTGTCGTCAGTGTCAGGAGCTCAGAGAGTTCGTGCGTGGTGGTTTTAGTGAAAATTTCGGTGATCAGGACTAATAAACATGCTCAAAGTGTTGAAAAGTGCAGCGAGAGAGATTATTTTGAAGGTGAAACATTGTTTGTGAAGATAAAAGGGATAATGGCGGACCATTAGTGCCTTTTGGTCAAGCGATAGCTCGGGTCGCCTTACTGACAGTTATCAGTTGCCAGTAATAATTTTTACTATCCCGTGTATTCATTATATTTTTTATTTATAACACTAGTGACCCTGGGCGGGGCTTCATCCGCCTTAAGAAAAAACACGTCCAATGAAAATGCTTTTGCGACATTTTCAGTAGATGAATGGCGTAATGTTTGCAAGCATGTTGAAAAAATCGAAGACCAATATAATGACCATCTCATAGATCTCGAACTTGAAAAGTTTATAATATCAGTCAATAGCGACATTGAAACTGATTCTCATCCCTCTGATTCAGGAGAAGAGGCCGAAACTTTGGATGGACAAATAGATGGAGTCACACCATTAATCACAATTCCTTTAATGGACCATAATTATTTTAGAGCCACACCTTCAATCACAGATCCCTTATTAGACCATAATTATTATTGTAAAATATAATATTTCATATATAATATATTGATGTTTTATAAAATGGATTAAATTTTAACATCCTATATTTTCCAGCTTGTCCGGATATTTCAATAAAATGATTACTGGGAATACCAAAGAAAACGACTCGCACGCTCTACCTATGTGCAAACTTAGCCGGCGAGCACTCTAAGAAAATGTTTTAAAGACTATTGAGTTCCTTGAGGTAATGGCGGAGATTAAATGATATCTGACGAAATATCTCAAATATTGCGGCGAATCTGTAGGCTTATTATGTCATTCTGACGTCTGGAAATTTCTATCAGAATTCCTGGCAAATCGACCAATCAAAAGACATCTCATTTAAAATAATCATGTTCTGATTGATTGATTTGCCATTTTGAAAGGGATTCCGAAATAAATTCCTAGATGTCCGGCAGTACACGATAAGGCACTCGTCGGCGTCGAGGTCAACATCGTCGAAAACTGCTTGATAGTTACCGGAGTTGTGTCTGCCAAGCTGCACAATCTGGAGGCACGGGCAAGGCCTGACCAATTACAGTAAAATAGTTCTGTGCGCCCCAAAAGAAAATAGTCCTAAGCAGATATTGCCACAAGTCAACAAATAAAACGGTCAAGTGCTAATAGGTTTCGATCACCAAGGGTTCCGTACACACTTGTAGAGACCTATTATGTATGTATGTCATGTATATGGAAAAAGGTTGTCCATCACGGGAATCCAGTCTCGGTAATAACCACGGAAGCTCTTAGATACTATTAGAATAGGGTCTATAGGTACATAGGTGCATATACTTTCAGCAAAACCATTTTTTGTGACCAAATTAAATTTACAGTTTTTGTAATTGATTTGTGCTAGACCTTGCTTTTTGGCAAATTGTATTATTCTATGTCAACGGCAAGTACCCTATAGGTTTTGGTTCCCTTGCGAGTATCAAGCAAATTCGGAAAAATTATGACATAAATGGCGGTATTTTTTAATCGCCTTGACCTATAAGTTTGAGTTTTTCACAGCTTCAAGAGACCACAGCAATTGATATTAGTTTCTACTTACCTTCACGCGTTTCTTGGAAAGTGAACCTTCACAGACGTGTAAGCAGATACACAGATATTTACAATTTTCGAATATTTTTCTTTAATTGTGCTATAAGACAATTTTTTATAATAAATATACATAGTCAGGTCATAAGTTCTGTCACATGTGCAATATGAAATAATTTAGACATGTTTATTATTTATGTAAACATTTATATAGCAAAATGAACTTAATAAAACATAGATTCTTATGGTAATAAAGTTTATTCAAAATGACCCCCGCGATTTTGAATACAGGCCTTTATTCTGCGCGGCCAGTCGTCTATCGCAGCACGAACGAGGTCCATGTCAATATCGGCGGCTGCCTTAATCAAGGATGCCTTGAGTGACTCCAAATCAGGATGAGGCTTTGAGCAGGCCTTTTCCTCCAAGTGTTGCCATATCTTGTAATCTAACGGACTCAAATCTGGACTGGAGGAGGGCCAGTCTTCGTGCCGGATGAAGTCGATTTCACGCGCCGCCAGCCAGTCTTGTGTGCTTTTCGCTCTATGAGCTGGCGCAGAATCTTGTTGGAATACCCAGTGCCTGTTATTAAACATGGCATGAGAAACAGGTTCCACAAGGTTCTTGAGGACTGTATTTTGATACACAACTGCATTCGTTTTTACGCCTTTCTCACAAAAATGTACCTCAGTTAAGCCCCAATAAGAGACTCCCAACCAAACCATGAGCGAGGATGGAAAATGACCTCGTTGGACACGCGGAATACGGTTGCTCGCTTCTTCACTGCTGTGTGCGTACACCTTATCATTTTGTTTGTTGTAGCTCTCGTCCACGGTGAAAATTTTTTCATCCGAAAAAAGAATTTCCCGATGCTTTTTTCCCGCGTACCGCTTCAACAAAGCGCGGCATCTCCATCCATTAAACCGTCCATTAAACGAGCGTCCAAACGATGTCCTGTTTTTCTTCGATATGCCCTAAGCCCTAAGTCTTCATTTAACACCCTTTTCACCGTGGTCCTGCTTAACCCCATCTGAAGGGCCAACAGTTTCTGCTTACATATGGGATTTCTTTGAATTCGCGCCTTCACAGCTTTTATCACTGCTGGAGTCCTAACAGAGCGAGGGCGACCACTTCTTGACCTATCATCTACACTAGAGTCTTCATTGTATCGTTTTATGGTACGATAAACGAATCTTTTGGTTATATTCAAATTTTTCAGTAAGTCGAAAATCTGAATTGGCGCGTAACCGCAACGATGCAACGCAATAACTGCGACACGGTCTTCTTTAAGTGTCTACTCCATATTTAAAAATGAGGAAAATTCTAAAAAGTACACATTTTTATTTTCATGAAATTCGAAATTCGAATTCAATAAACTTTATTGTGGCCAGCGTTCTAAATTCAAAAGTTTTTATTGTGTGACAGAACTTATGACCTGACTGTGTATAGTAATAATAAGACAAGACTTTTTGCAAAATTTCATGATCCTAGGTCAATCGAAAAATCCCTGTAGGTTTTTATTTCCTTTCGAGTATCAAGCAAATTCAGCAAGTTCAGCAAATTTGGGGCATAAACGGCCGTATTTTTTGATTGCGTTGACGTAGTTTAATTTTTTTTAAACTCCAAGTTTCTACAGACGTGAGTAATTGACATAATTTTTAATTCGATACCTGCATGCGTTCCTGACAAAAAGGCTTGTGACATATGGACAACAAAGTGATCCTATAAGTGTTCTTTTTGCTTTTTAAGATACGGAACCCTATAAAGAGCAGCTTTTCGATTGATGTCTGGCTAGTAAATACCTAGGCCGAAAAATTGCACACAGGGATAGGCCTCCACAACCCTCGACATTATACACCAAAACGTGCGAGTTATAACGAGCCGGTTGATTTTTGGCCGAACATCTTTCCCTTATTGGATCAGGACATCGTCGCCGCTACATGAACCTTTCTGGGCTCGTCCATCAGTTCTGGAGATGCCGAGGTGACGGCGGGAGGCTGGGGTGTACTGCATCGGGACCACGCCGTCGCGTGCGGAGTCGTGCCGTTGGCCGCCCGCCCTGGCATCAATCACACTTCGTCGGCAACGGGACCTTGAAACTGAAAAGGGGAGAAGATATCTGGCCAACCTTTTCGTTTGTGGCTTGTGGCAACCCAATTCACAATAAGCTTCGTCTTTATAGACCCGAGCAAGACGAAGAATAATAGGAAATTTACTCTAGCTAATAAAGTCGCCCAATACAATCAGTTGGTTTACTAAAACAGAAGAGAACATGTCAAGAATGAATAGATCATTAATAATTCTAGATGACCTTTGAATTGTTCCTCCGTGTCAGTTGCGAATTATTATTGTTATTTTCTCAAGATTCAAGATTCAAGATTCGTTTATTTGCTTATGAAATTAGGTAGACATATCATCTGATATGTCTACCTAATTTCATCTGTTAATTATCAAACATCTGTTAATAATATTAGAAGTTCCTTATTCAGCTATATTTATACAGCATGCAAATACATAGTAGTATATTTCGATTTGTGTATAGGACCTATCAAGCATACACAAACAATTTAATATTAAGACTTATAAATTAGTGCAAAAACTCTGAAAGTGCATTAAAATTATGCTGTTGAAGCCATAGAAATAACTTTCTTTTAAAAATTATGAAAGGGAGACTTTTTATGTCGGTGGGCAATTTGTTGTATATTTTTACGCTCATTGCATAACAATTCTTTTGGTAAAGCGTTGTTCGTGGCTTATGTTCCAGTACTAACCTATCCGGATTTCTAGTATTCCTTGGAAACTGTTCTTTAGCAGTCGTGAACATATTCATGTTCTGTTTCACAAATTTTGCTACTTCAAATATATAGAGACACGGTAAAGTTAAAACGTTTAGTTTTTTGAACAGCGTTTTACATGATTCTTGGGGTTTTACTCCTAAGATTGCCCTGACACATTTTTTTTGTATAACAAACGCTCTGTTGACATCTGTACTATTTCCCCATAAGATGATGCCGTACCTTAACACGGATTCCACGTATCCGTGGTAGGCAGCAAGTGTTGTTTGGAGGGTGGTAGTTTTTCTCAGCTTTGAGAGTGCAAATACAAATCTACTTATTTTATTGCAAACCTTGTCAATTTGCAGTTTCCAGTTAAGGTCTTTGTCAATTACAATACAACCGCTCTGGGGAATTTCTGATGCAAAGGATCTCCCTGGCGGTGCAGCGGGGAAATGCTGCAAGCGTCATGGGAACCTTAGCCTCGGCAATGTCCCGGGGTGGTTTATTCGCGTAGTTGTTTCTTTTAGTGTTTCTATTTTATTTTTAATTCATATATTTTGGTTACTTTCATTGTTAATAAAAAATAAAATACCGAGAAATGTCACACTATTTTCATATTTTATTATTTGGCTATTATAGTTTATAGTGATATCACTGACATTGTTGAAATTCATTAACTTTGTCTTAGTCACATTAATTTTTAGATTATTATTATTTAACCAATCGTCTACTAACCCTATTGTTTTATGTATGTCATTTCTGTGTTTATCAATTAATTTATTATCCTTATTACCATTATTATAATTTGATTTGTTAAATAGAATGTCATTATTATTATTGCTTACTATAATCGAAATGTCGTCCGCGAATAAGATGGATTGGTGTAATGTCACTTTTGGTATGTCATTTATATATATTAAGAACATAAGTGGGCCTAAAACACTTCCTTGAGGTACACCAAAATTATTATATTTATATTCAGACTCATATTTAATTTCTTTGTTATTGCTATTTAATCTATTTATGTGCACACTTTGTTTCCTATCACGAATATAGGTCTGTATCCATTGTAGGGGTGGTCCCCTTATGCCATATTGTTCTAGTTTATCTAACAAAATATCATGCGAGACAAAATCAAAAGCTTTCGTCGTGTCGAAAAATAAAACAGATGTATTGTATTTAAGATCGAAGCCCTTCGCCACACTAGATACTAGATTGAATGCTGCTAGAATTGTAGATTTATCCTTTTGGAAACCGTATTGTTCCTTTGTAATTATTTTATGCTTCTCAAAGTAGTCATTAAGCCTAAATTGCATAGCTTTTTCAAATATTTTCGAGAATATTGGTATCAGTGTAACTGGTCGATAGTTGCTGGCTTCTTCTGCATTCCCTTTCTTATACAGCGGTTTCACAATCGAAAGTTTTAGTTTTTCAGGAAATCGTCCTTCCTCAAACGAGATATTTATTAAATGGCATAAAATTGCACATAGTGAATTGCTACATGTCTTGATAACATCTGTTTTTATGTCATCGTACCCTGTTGCTTCAGTATTTTTTAGACCCATTATAATTTTCTTTATGTCTTGTTCCCTTACGGGAGTGATGAAAAAACTAGTTCCTGTACAATTGCGTTTATGTAAATAAATTTTATTTAGTTCAGAATTATTTTTGTTTGTCAAATTTATTAAATAATCATTAAATGTATTGGCTATGTCAAGAGGATTTATTAATAAATGATCATTGTCGTCTTTGATAGCATTTATGTTTTTATATTCTGTTTTATTTTGGCCAACTTCTTTTATTATTTTCCAAGAAGCTCTGCAAATGTTTTTACTCTCCAAAACCATTTTACTATTTTGGTTCCTTTGCGATTGTGAGATGCATTTTTTTAGTAGTTTCGTGTAGTTTCTATATTGCAGTTTATTTGCTTCTGTTTTGTTAACATAAAAATTATAGCGCAGAGATCTTTTCGTTTTGCAACATATCTTTAACCCCTTTGTTACCCATGCTCTTTTTGATATTGCATTTATCTTGCGTTCTATTTTCGGGAAGCATAGTTCATAGAACAAAGTGAAAATTTCGTGGAATTTATCAAATGCAGTATTTGCATCTGTTTGCTCATATACTTCACTGAAGGTAATGTTTTGTAGAGCGCTACAAAACTTTCTTATGTTGTCATCACTATAGTCTCTTTTTACAATGTACCATGACTTAATCGCGCAGTCTTTTGATTTTATTGGAAAGCTCACCATTTGCGCAGTGTCGTGATCTGATAATTCGAGAGGTAGTGTCGTTCCTTGTGCATCCTTAATATTGCTGTAAATATGATCAAGACAGGCTTTTTCCCTTGTTGGTGTCTTAATCAGTACCTTAAGATTATGCATATTCATTATGTCAATCAGTTTTGTGGTGTTTATGTTATTTTTCAGAATATTGATATTTAAATCTCCTATGATAATTATATTAGAAATTTGCTTTTTTGATAATGTGAATAATAAGGTCTCAAGTTTATTAAAGAATTGTTCTATTTTATTTTTTTGTGTCCTAAAAGAATAGATACAAATAATCACTAGTTTGTGTTTTGGAACCTCTATTCAACAACTTTCAAATAGGTTTGGTACAGCCATATCTTTGATGTAAGGAAGTTCTTTGGTGTCATTTTCTTTTTTAGCCAAAATACAAGTGCCTCCCCTTCTTTTGGTTCTTGAAAAGGCCGTTGTCATTTTATAGTTATTTAAATTTATCATGTTTTCATTACCTGACTGTATGAACGTTTCAGAAAGACATATGATGTCTGGTTCTTCCTTGTTGTCACTCAAGTCCTGTATTGCTAATTCAAGTAACTCCAATTTGGAATTGATGCTTTGTATGTTTTGATGTAATACTCTAAACTTTAAATCATTAGGAGGAACAAAAAAACTCATTTTTAGTAGTACTACTTCTACTTGTATATTTTTGGGGTTCAGTTTCATGAAGATCTGCATTACAAGATACTTTAAAATAATATGGAATCGTCCCCTTTTTTGTTTCATCATCGGTTTGGTTTTTGTTATGTTTTGGATATTTGTTTGTACTATTTTTATGAGAACTTTCAAAGTAAAGTGCCCAGTTTCCGTGTCTCTTTGTTGGGTTAATTTGTTCGAGTGTTTGGTTTGGTTGATTTAACTATGTTCTGCAATCTTAGTTTTTGTTTCATTGTGTCAGTGCAATCTAATTGGTCTACAACAGCATTAATCTTTGTACACGTATTTTTATAATGCAATTTCAATCCCTCAGCATCTAGGAATGTACAGTTTGGGAACTGTTTACAGATCACTCGTAACGTGTCATTTAATTTCCTATCATTTAAGTGATCACTATTATAAACGCCTAGCACTAACACATTATTATATTTTAGAGACTTTAGAGCTGCGCCTAATTCTATTTCTACCATCTTAGGGTTGGTGTCATGTTCACCTAGAGATATAACAATTTTATCTCCTTCCGTCATAAGCGTCTTGTCCAGGCTATCTAATGATCGGCATATTTCCTGCGATGTTGCGTTGGGCTTAATCAGAGCCATTACTTTGTACTGTCCATATTTATTATGTAATCTGTTTTCGCTTAACCTCGATGCTAATCCAACGCATTGTCTTCCTCCTATGATGGTTATTTTTTTTTGGTTTCCCATTGACTCATTCGTCTTCTTACTTTCCTCCAGGAAAGTATCCTTGTCTGGTTTCGTGCTCTTCAAAATATTATCTTTACCGAGTTTTGCTTCTGTCTGGCAATCCCGTTGTATGCATATCTCAGATTCTTTGTCGGTACCTGTAGTCATAGTCTGGGTAGACTGGTGCTTTGTTGATATCTCAATTTGAATTGCTCTGTCTAGGTTTGCGTACTTTTCAGTTGTTTGTATCGATTTTGTCGGTTTTTGCAATTCCATTGTTTTTGTTGTAGTATCTTGGCTTAATATTTTTGAATTGTTCATGCTACTGTTGGCTGGTGTCAAGTTCGGTGCAAGTCTTTTATATAATTGAATTACCTTCCGGCTTTTTTCTAAGTCTTGTTTAAATTTTATGTTCTGCATCAATATATTTTCAATTTCTAAGTGTGCTCCATCTAATTCTAGTTCGAGAGTCTCCACTCAGTGTCTGTAGTAAGTATGTTGCTGCCGGCGAGTGTCCGTGGCTTAACTTCTCAAAAGCCGAGGGCAGTTAGGACGAATCGCGATTTTGAACCCTACGCTATGGTAATAAAATTTAAAACCTATAAGGGAAAAGTGACGTTACCGGTGGTAACTGAGGGGTTAACCATGCGTACGTACCTCCATATCGAGCAGCCTGGTGCCACATACTGTCATTGTGCCGTTGTTGAAATGGCAGAGTGCGGTCCAGCGATCGAGCATGCATTCTAGCAACATTGTCAGTAACAATGTCTGGAATTTTGTTAAAGGCAACCACGTAGTTCTTTACGAGATCATTTGTAGCGTATGTTGGGACAATGTCATCGAAGCCTTTTGTAGATACGGAAGTTGGTCGCTTTTACTCTTACTTCTCCGCATTTAGTAAGCTAAAAGTCAGCATCAAGTCCCTCGTAGCTACAGCATACGTGAACCACGTGACAAATATCGAAGGCAATATTAAATAAAACCCATTCGCGTTTTGGAAACATGTAAGTGGCCTCAGATCGAAGGGTCCTTTCGAACCCAGGTCACGCTTCAAGGGCATGAGTCTATTAGAGAAGAAGCAGCAGCCGCATTTTCAGATTTTTTCTCCGAAGTTTGCCAACGCTTGTACCAGATCTGGTAAACAGTTTTGATGACTCGCGCACTTCTAACTACGTCAAAATTTCACATGTTTCCCGTAACATCACTCTTGTTTTACAGTGCGGGCGCTGGATAGCCTAAGAACTCTGTTGGCTACAGCAACACTGAATGAACTCTTTGGTGAAGCATAGAGTGATACAGTGCGAGGATTTGGTAGGTTCTGAGATATGAATACATGATTATTGAATTTTACTGAATTGAATCCGTATATATAATATTGTAATCTAACTGAACAAAAAGTGCACAATTGTGTCTCTGCCTCCCCGTATGGGAAAATGCGTGACGCTATGTTGTTGTGATGTTGAATTAATTTGAATCTGTGTTTACATTATTGTAATTTTATTGAAATTGACTCTTGTAAATATTTCTCGTTTACAACTTGTCCATGAATAATCGCATAAATAACCTTATACATCCCAACTACTATTGTATTAATGAAACACATTGAGAAAGAAAAAACAAATATTTGACCAATATTCTAGAAAATATTTGACACTTAAGTTGTAGTTGACACTTGTGTTGTCATTACTGACAAATTCACAACTCTGTGGTGCACGCGAGCCACGCTTCTCCGTCTGCGAGTTCAATCAAATTTATATCACACTTTTTCCATACTTTGGACTGGCAGCGAGTACCTAAAGATAGGTTAGTTAGGTTACCATACCTATATCATTGTAAGCAACTATTTATAAATAAATAAATGGAAAGATGAAGTAAAACTTAGGTTAGGTTAAAATTTAGGTTAAGTACCTTCTAACTACAAAACATCTAAAAAATCCAGGCACTTCCATTCCCCGCCCCCGCCCTCTCTAACCGCAAAGTTCGCGCCAAGTTTCTTTTGCTCTGAGCGGGCGGTGACTTTCTTTCACTCAAAGGGTAAGGGTGGGGTATGAGAGAGAGGTACCGCTCGCGGCCTTTATAAAATGGGACGAGAGCGTGGGTTGCGCAATCATTTCAAATGCCTAGATAATTTCCTCCAATGGTACCTACTGTACCTACGGGCTGCGTTTGTGTGAAAGTACCGTAGTAGTCGCTGTTTAGCTGCTAAACTTGTTCTGTGAGACACTCGCACCTCGAACCGCTCAAAGTACACCGACATAGCTTGATTTGCACTGTCATCACCATTTTACAATATTCACTCCACATTTGTGTATCAAAATGCCATTGCGTGGCACGCACGCCGAGCATGCGTTCGCTTACCTGAAAGCAGATAGATAAGCACTGATAGACTAAACAAAACAAAACAAGCAAAGAGATCCCCACACCCCCCACATCCACCCTTAGCCCTTCCCTACCCGTGATTTGCACTCGCTCACTCGATTTTTCCGCCGCGACGCAGAGGCTGTCTCGTTGTTTCCATACGGTTGAAAAAAGTAAGCGAACCTTTGAATTTATCCTTGCGTTTTGTTTAGTGAAGAAAACGAAATCAGGTTTCATTTTGCCAAAGATAAGCCTGCGTGCGCCCGGCCAGCCGTGTGAGTTTCTTTTCAACTCGAGTAGAGTATAAGCAGGGGTCAGTTAAACTGAAGTTAAACTGGAAGTTCCTGAAGACCCTTGGTGTTGGTAAGTCACAGGAATTGGCAGCCGGAAATGTCGATCTCCGGGGTCTCAATAGTTTCTTTGCAACTCCCCCTGTCGCGATGGACTCCCTCGTGAAGGATGCAACCCTTCGTAACCTACGGTCCAAGGCAACATCCCTCACCTCAGCATTTAATTTCATCCCTGTCGGAATGGGCGCAGTAAGGAGGGCAATACTAGCAATCTCGTCGAAGGCCATAGGTGAGGACAAGATATGTTCGCAGATGATAACAACTATCATTGATGTACTGTTACCTCTCATCACCCACATAATTAATGTGTCGCTTGACCAATGTTGCTACCCCAGCCAGTGGAAATTGGCACTTGTGATTCCCCTCCCCAAAACGTCTTATCCCGCCTTCTTTAAAGATTTCCGTCCGATTTCTATTCTGCCTATCCTCTCCAAAGTCCTGGAATCAATTGTCCACTCCCAACTCTCCTCCTACCTTTCCTCAAAAATGTTACTGAATCCCCACCAATCAGGTTTCAGGCCGGGTCACAGCACTACCACAGCACTGCTCAAAGTCACTGACGACATTCAATTAGCTATGGATCAAAAGCAGCTTACGGTCCTTACACTGCTTGATTTCAGTAGCGCCTTTAACTGCGTCGATTTCGATATACTAGTCGAAATTTTAAAGTCACTTAATGTCTCCTCGCACTCTGCTCGCTGGTTTGACTCCTACCTGAGAGACCGCCAGCAACGCATTAAGTCTGAGGAGATCTCAACGGACTGGTGTGATCTCTCCGCAGGTGTTCCGCAGGGAGGCATCCTTTCTCCTCTCCTCTTCTCGGTATTCATTAACTCCATCTCTGACGTTCTTACCTCTTCTTATCATCTGTACGCAGATGACCTTCAAATATATCGGCACTTCTCTCCGTGTGATGTGAATCTGACAGTAGAGGCGTTGAATGCTGATCTCGATAACATCAGGAAATGGGCTACCTCTTATGGTCTGCTTGTCAACCCGGGCAAATCGCAGGCCATGATTTTGGGTACTCGTCACTCTCATAACCTAGTTCAGAAAATGCCCGTCGACCCTATAGTGTATGATGGTAACATAATTTCATACAGCGAGAAGGCCAAGAATCTTGGGGTTGTATTTGATAAATTGTTGTCCTGGTCGCCCCATGTTTATCAGGTCAGCAGACGAGTCTTTGCGTCATTTCACTCCCTACGGAGATTGCAGCACTTCCTGCCACAGCAGACTAAAATCACCCTTGCCCAGTCCCTCCTACTACCTTTAATCGACTATGCAGATGTTTGCTGGATCGGTGCGAACGAAGAACAACTGAACAAACTCGAACGACTTCAAAACCTCGGGATTTGGTTTGTCTTCAGGCTGCGCAAGTATGACCATGTCTCACAGTATCGCAAGGAGTTGGGGTGGCTTCCGATCCGCCTTCGTCGTGATATGCATGTTCTCTACTATCTGTTCAACATTTTGCGAAATCCCCGCTACCCCTCATATCTTCGAGAACGTTTCGAGTTTATTTCCTCCAGGCATAGCAACCGGAGATCCCACACGATGTCTCTTCTCTCTACTCCTCGGCATAACACTGCCGCTTACAAACACTCGTTTAGGTTAACGGCGATCCGACTGTGGAACGCACTTCCCTGCGCTATTAGAGATAGTCCCTCAATTTTCACTTTTAAGACAAGATTGAAAGAGCATTTCCTTTCTCTTTCGTGATAGGTATTTTATATATGTATATATAAGTAGTATATGTTTGATATATATAAAAATTTTTGCTTTTGTGTTTTATTTAGTATATATCATTTATTAAATTATTATGTTTTAGTTGTAAACAATTTGATGTGTACAGTTTTATTGCGCACTAGGACTCTCCTGTTGCACAATTTTTCCTGTCCTACCTAGGTTTGCTGGTAGAAATCTCTCTTTAGAGATAAGCTCGCCTTTGCTCATAAAATGTTTTGTTACCTTACAATTAAGATTTCTGTGCAATAAATAATAAAGAATAAAGAACTGAACGGTCGCACCTAAGTTAGCTTAGCAATAAATAGAAGGGCAACAAAAATAACTTTTTTTCTTCAAAAATATGAACTATATGTATATTTAAAGTCGGTGTCATCGACTTTGCTCGTGATTCTGGACAAACTAGTTTCTCATTATGCATTTATTCATTGACACGTTGTATTTGTGTCGATATGGCTTTTGCTGTTATGGTAATAATAATTATGTAAATAATGAATAAATATATTAAAGTGGTCTCAATCGGTGCCAAAACCTATACAAAATGGGTATATTCCTCTTCGTCAAAGACTACACCTTATTTCCTGCCACCGGCTAGTCTGAACGAAGAGGTTCCGACACGCCATTCCACGGTAAACGATCTCTTTTGTTAGCGACGACGTTAACCTGAAGCAAGATAAGAAGTTTAAAATTACACAATGCCGGAGTTGTGCAGTTTTCTTTTAAGTTTTCGCGCTCTATTTGCCTCGCGCTTTTAGATATATAACTTTCCTGCTCATATTAGGTTCTGGGTTGTGTTGATTCTTTGCATATTAAGAGTTCAGCATTTCATGCTTCAGGTGACTTTCACAAAAAAAAAGCATCCAACGACAAAGAGGGGTATATAAGTTTGAAGCGTCTGTCTGTCAGTGTGTTTGTCTGCCTGTCTGACCGTGGCACTCTAGCGCTCGAAAGAAGACATATTTTAATGCGGTTTTCTGTAAATGGTAGTAGACTACCATGCGATGGTTCATAGCCATGTTGTATTCAATCGGTTCAGTGGTTCGAAACTTATCAGGCTAACAAGGAAAAAAGACAGCCAAAATATTTCAGACTGGTGTCATTTATTGTGTTGAGGTCTTTTTTTTATAGTTATACTGTATCTAAACATAAACTCTGAGATTCCCGTAGAGAGTTAGGTTGTGTTGTTTTGCGCTAAAAGCAACAATAGTTACTATGGTAGCACTGGCATCATTTATTCAAAGGGCAGCTGCTGAATTGTGGCTAACTGTCGACTGCATACAGAGTGATTGGTTATTCGAGGCGTAGGTATATTGCGACGGGTTAAAGTGGAGCCCATTTCCAGAAAATTTAACCCAATCCGAAAATGTGTGGGTTTGTAATTTTGGTAAAAGAGCTCCGTGGTCTAATAGGTTTCACGCAGGAGATGCAGGTTCGATTCCTGGCCATATACCAATGAGATAATTAATTTATTTTAAGTACATTATACGCACGTCCTAACGGTGATGGAAAACATCGTGAGGAGTCCTTCATTACTCCATAGCTGCGGCGATGGGCTATCTCCCTGTCACGTAAAATGGAGTATTTAATAACTGGATCAAAGTAGGCGCAATTGTGGATCTGCCACCCCGTATGGGAAAAAGGCGTGACGCTATGCTATGATAATATGTAATTTATGTTTTTAACTTTTAAGTTATTAATTACAAAAAAACTAAATTACTTTGGGTATCTCTTTGACTGAACTGAGCGTTCAAATTGATAAAAATCCAGCTATCTACCATGTTAAATTGTTTTGCACAAATGTGTTGCAATAATGGCAAAGTAAGTAAAGAGTACCCTAGAAATACCAAGAATCACGTAGTATGGAGAATTCAAATAGAATAAGTTTTTCACCTCAGCAGCTCGAACAAGAGGTTTTGCTGCAAGTAAACAGTGTGCAAAGTTGCATTTTCTCACCGAGTGAAAAGGTAGCTTTTTAATTTTGAATATCGCGGACATTGGCGTAATCGCAAACAGCCAATGGGCATCGAGTTATAATTCGATGTCTTTTGGCTGTTTGCGATTTCGCCAGTGTCACAGATAATGCTATCGATTTTAAACTCGATTGAAGTATCAGTGCTACTAAATTCCAAATAATCGAGCTTAGGGTGCTATGCCACCAATTGATTGTCCTCGATCGATGTCGTCGATCGGTGGCAGAATGGAATAGTCGCGTCGGCGAATTGTTACATTAAAATAAATTGGACTGAGAAGAGTCATGTACCCAGCGGTGGCTCAAAATAATATAAATGATGAAGAAGATAATATATGGCCGCCATTTTGAACATTTTAGTTACTGGTCCGATTTGGAATATCTTTCAAAAAATATTTTGAAAGAGTATCTGTAGTCGCTGAACTATGATGAAGTCTAAATGTATCATAAAAGATCCAATAACTACATCTTTCAATAGTACAGCATCAAGACCAGAATTCAAGCATCACGAATTGCGAGGCCGAAGGCCGAGCCATGGACAAGCAAAATCTGCCATTTAATATAATAGTGCAAAACTGAAGGCCGAGCCATGTCTGATTAGTCAACAGTACTTGTAAGAAATGTGCATGGCTGTAGGCCGAGCCAAGCTAAACGAAAATGTACCTCACTGACACGGGAATATTTTGATCTCTTTTTACACTATTGCTACTCGATATTTAAGGGCGGTCTCTTTTAATTTAAGTATAAATAAAGCCAAATGTCACGGGATTTACACTTCAATAAGTACAAGTACAGTAGCAATTTAACTTGAGACATCTGCGGGTTTTGTGGATATTGTGTTGACTAACTTGAGTTAAATAGATGGCGATCTTATTTTTCGGCCAGTACAGTGCGAAGTATTCCCCCTCTCACAAACTCGCACAACTTAAGTAGCTGGCATGTAGTTGGGCGAGTTTAGTACAGTCCAGTCCAGCGGCCATGGATAACTTATGACGACTCTCTCGCCTCCGTTTGGGCGCTACAACTAGCTACAATATTTATTGAAATTTAAATCAGGCTTTTATGGAAGTTTCAGAAATAAAATCTTAATTTGTAGATATATCCGTCATATATATAAGTTCCAATTTCCAAAAAAATATTAAATAAAAAAATAATGAGGAACATCCAGTTTCTAATCTAAAAATTGATGTCGATGAATCTAAATCTTAGTCTTCGGCGCGAAGAACTGTACTAACTTACCTATGAGCAGGGCTTGGTCCCCAAGTCTATGTTATTTGATGTAGAAGTGTGTTATTATTTTTAATGGTTTTCGAGTTATGGGCGAAAAATTGGAAAAAGTCCGAAAATTTTGAGGTTTTTTGTGCTACCAAATTTCAAGGTCACAAACTTATTCTTGGCATACCCACACGAGACTTAGAAAATAAATCTTTTGCTGAAATGTAAGCTGAAACCACCTAAAAAGGCATCGAAGGCATCTGAAATGTGACAGTCGACACCGTCACAACAAATTGGTATTTTCATGATTTCCAACACTTCCGTCTCTTATGCTCTATTCCTATTTATTTTGGCATAACATAAACAATCACAAACCAAATTAAACTACAAAACACAAATTCTTGTAAAACGAATTTCACCTTTAACCAGCAGCAAAGCGACAAACTATTCCGTTCCCGAGCAACTTTGATCGGGAAAAACTGATGCTCAACAGCTGTTTATCGCGAAAATGTTATTCCATTGGAGTTCAATTGGCACGTGGCGGGAACAAACTTAGTTTGCGGGGCTCCTTGCAGGCAGTGTTGCTAGAGGACCTTGTGGATTTCGCCCCATAAATGCACCGGAATATTAACCCTTTGAGAAAAAAGACGTCCAAAATATTTGTGACTGATTTTAAATGAGCAACAAATACAAAAATATTATCTTTGTTTTTGAGGTCTAATTAAGTCTCTTATAGCTTTAAACATGACACAAAATATATCACATAAATGAGTTTAAAGTTCATTTCCCATGCAGGAACAAGTTTGTTTGTTCCTGCTAAAACCCCCAAACCATCACCCATTCTCCCCCTAAAGTCGAAAAACAAACCAGCGTATGAGGAAATCATGGCATCACTGGTTACAGGGGCCGCTAGGAAGCAAAGCAACACGGATTTTGATTGATTTCTGCTCCATATATATTTTGCGGCGCCATTTTGCTCGTGAGGCAAATCGGAGGCCTTTTCGGGAAATAGCGAGGCGCGAAAGTTGATGTGGAGTTGATATGATTTGTGGAATATGGCGGCGAGGAGGCTTGCAGTAAAGTAATTTATTGTTTGTGAATTGTTCAAACACACCTGTGAACATCGGCGCATAAGAGAATGCCCAGAATGGGTCGTTGTGGGATCAGCACGACGATGGTGATGATAAAATCGAATGGACTTTGGGGTACTTAAGTTTAGTCAGTAATTGATTTAACTGTCACTTTACTTTAACTTTTTTCTTTTTGTGAAATGAGTAATAGATAGCATATCAAGAAAACATATTTACAGTTTTTCAAAATATTTCCCTTCAACCCCTATACACTTATGCATTCGAGTAAACCAGTCCTCAAAATATTTGAAAAACGCCTCTTGCTGGGGGACGAAAAATAACCGACGAAATTTTTCAACATCGTTTGCGGTGTTGAATTTTCGTTTTCGAAGCATTTTTTAACTGTGGGAAATAAAAAAGGGCTGTACGGAGGATGGCAAATCTTTTTTTTTTTATCTTTTTTTATAATAATAATACCTTGGACACTATTTACACACATTGATCTAGCCCCCAAACTAGGATTCCTTGTATCTTGGGTGCTAGACAACGATACGAATACTTATATAGATAAACATTATACTTAGATAGATAAACAACCATGACTAGGGTACAAACATCCGTTCTCATCAAACAAATATTTGCCCCCACCGGGACTCGAACCCGGGACCCACGGCTTCGGGAGCACGGCTTTGTGCCCCCGAAGTTGACAAATATTCGATGGTTCTCTGTGTGAGCGGACGCGTTATCTTGGTGAAAAAGAATGCCACGGATGCCGTTCCTTGGGCGCTCACTACTCAACTCCCCAAAAGCTTGAGGTAGACAAACTTCGGAATACCATTCACTAGTAACTGTTTAATATTTATGCTTCGGAATGCACCGGTTTTTTCGTTGCGCGGATCGACCGCGAGTGATCGGGACATCACTAGCTGTCACTTGCATAGAAACAAAATGACGAGTTAGAGGTTACTTTGTACATGGAAAATGTCGGCGTCAAGCATTCGGGCCTTGGCTGTATGTTATTTGTAATAATTGTCTAACACAGGTATCGGGGCCTGGTCGGAATGTTAATTGTAATAATCATCACGGAACAATCGTCGGGAAATAAGTAGATTTCACGTCATCGGAGTGAGTGCTTCGTGCTTTGAAAGGTTGAAGTGATTCGGTGATCAATTCGTCGCGATCGGGCAGCGACCCTTTGTGTCGGCAAGCATCACGACGGCGACAGAAGCGGGCTGCGACGAGAATAAGATTCGACTCCCCTCACCCCCCCCCTCCCCTGGTGTTCCTCATCCCGTATTCCTGCCTCGAATTGAGCTTTCGAATTCCGGTCCACGGCGTCAAGGTCAGTACTGCTTTGTGACATTCCAATGAAAAACAACCCTACCAAGATTCCACGCCCTGTCGGTTAAGGCGTGGAATTTAACATTTTGGTAGCAGAGCGTGGTTTCCTAGTAGGAAATCGATTCACGGACGGTTTTAGGGTTGTTTTTTTGCCACATTGTAGTTGGGAGAAAAGGGTATCTCAGATTGGTCGGCAATCATTTTGTGAGTGAGTCTTGTGGTCGGTATACCACAATTTAGGTTCATTTTCGGTTAGTAAACGTATAATTGACGATTTAGTTAACAATTATTATAAAATTGTAGTCGGAAACTACTCGGTGTGCATAAGGAACAGTCATTCGGTCGGACTATAGTATTGCAGTCGGGTCCTATAGTATTGCAGTGTTATTTCGGTTTGCAGAGCAGGGTCAGGCTATTTAAGGGGTATTAAGCTGATTTTGCTGACCTCAGGAGAAGTGCAGGTCATATCGGAAAGGCCACTTCTAGAAGGTTCACGGCTACCTACACTATATTAAAAATAGTTTTTTTTTTATAATACCTTTTTGTGTGTTATTTTGTATTGTGCTTTATGGTGGCATTCTCTAATTGATTTAGAGTGTATAGTTATAAGGTGTATGTCCACAGGGCGACCATATTAAATATTTTTTAGGTTTTAATTGTTTTAGTGGTTGCCTTAGTTTTGACAACTTAGTTTTAATTCCTGTGCCCAGCGCTGACGGGCAAGTGCTGGTCTCTGGCTATACTTAGTTAGGTAGTGAAGTATAAGACCACAATCTATTAAATCCTATTAAATCGGTCAACATGGCACCTTCGCCCTTGACGGTACTGCGGCATGGTGTCCGTGAGGAAATGAGATGGCTCGCTCATACTCATAAGTATGTGGAGCGACCGGACATGGACGATGTCCTGCTCAAGCGTGTGGAGGACGCAATGACACGCGTCGGGAAGGTGTGTCGGCTGGCTGCGGAGGCTGAAGCTCTCGGGCTTACTGATGAAGCCTCGGTGGCTGCAGTGAAACAGCTCTGCGCGGATGCTGACCAAGCGATGGAATGCTTGGGTGACATCGAGCGTCGCGCGGAGAAAATTAAGCGGTCGCGAAGGAATGACCGTGGGGAGGGTAACGGAGACCCACCCCCGAAGAGTGTTGTTGGACGGTTGCCACACCTGGAGATTCCGGCCTTCAGTGGGGCAATTGATGAGTGGCCGGCCTTCATTAATTTATTTGATAGTTTGGTCCACGGTCGGGACGACCTGGACAACGCCTACAAGTTGGCCCAACTATTGATGGCTCTGCGGGGTGAACCGAAGGAGTTGGTCGGTCACCAAACGGTCACGGCGGGCAATTACGATATAGCAAGGTCCATATTGTTGGACCGCTACCAACACAAACGGCGGTTGGTTGATGCCCAGCTGGGGAAGCTGTTTAGCATCCCCAGAGTAACACGGGATGTTGACATCCGAGTACAGGTGCTCAACCCTGTGCTGGTGGCAACTAAGGCCCTTCAGAACCTTGGTCTTCCGGTAGACCAATGGTCATGCATTATGTTATATATGGTTTTGTCACGGTTGCCTGCAGCTGTTCAAAGTTGGTTTGAACAGCTGCATGGGGGCAGTAGCACGGAACTGCCCACGCTCGTCCAATTGACGGATTTTTTGGAGGGTGAATGTAAGCGATGTGACACACTGGACACGGAGGCCAGTGTGCAGCGCCAACCCGCGCGGATGCGGGAGGGGCCGAGCCCCCCGCCCCCACGGGGGGGTGGGCGGTCGAAACAATTTGGCGTTTTGAATGCCGCGCCGTCGGGTGACGGCTGTGTGCACTGCGACAGTGCCGGTCATGACGTGACCAGTTGCGCCAAATTTAAGCGCTCGGGGTAGCTGCCCGCAGGAAGATAGTCTTCCGTCACAGATTGTGTTTCGGTTGTTTGGGGCCGCACACGCTGAGCGAGTGCTCGCGCGCGTTCCCCTGTGAGTGCTGTGGTGGCAAGCACCACATAGTGTTGTCCCTGAATCGGTCAGGCCCTTCGGACGGTCACCAGGGCCGGACTCAGGTTGGTCGGCCACAGGGCCCAACCAGAGCCGGACCCAGTCCCCCTCCGGGCAACGGGAGTCACCAACGGGGTGACTGGGGTACCCGCGGACGGGACCCCCCCCCCCCCCCGAGGGGAAAGGGGCAGCGCGGGGGGTAACATGCGGGATAGCCGGGGTTCGGTCGCCGCTGTCCACGGTCAGCGAGGACTTCGGGCCGCTGGTTCACCGCGTGTTACGGGCGGGTGTCAGATGGCACCTATGAGTAGCGCGAAGGCTGGGAGTCCACCACCTTCTGCGCCACCCTGCCCGTCGCTCTGGGAGGCAAACAGGGAGGCGAACAGTCGGATGTCGCCCCCATTCCTAGAGCGCCCCAGGTTAGATCCGCTCTCCCCCATTCATCCACGGTGCGCACCGGGCACACCGTACACCGTCCGGTATGGTCGGAAACCGGGACAGCGAGGGGCTTATTATACGGGTTGGGACCCCTTGATGTACATACGGTCTGATATGCCGGTGGCATATCAGCAGCCGAGTTACTCCAAGGCCGACGGAGGTCTGAGCGGGTTCGGATCCCGCGGAGGTTCCCGCTAGGGACACGCCGCCCACTTACAGGGTGCCGCCACTCCACAGACGGTCATGCTCCCCACCGCCTCTGTGATAGCGTGGAGTTCGGACGGCAAATCATGTGTGGCACGAGCACTATTGGACTCGGGCGCCCAGGGGTGCTTAGTCTCGTGCAACCTTGTAAGACGGTTGGGCTTTTCGGTAAGGGAGTATCCACATTCCATTCGGGGAATTGGGAACATGGAAGTCGGTTCCGTTAAGGGAGTATGTCGGATTACTCTCTCGTCACGGGTGGATTCATCGGTGAATCTGACGGTCACGGCATTAGTCATGCCTAATGTGATGGGCTCACACCCTCACGTACGGTTGTCGCCCTGGATGCGACAGTTGGTCGCTGGGTTGTCACTGGCTGACCCGGAGTTTGATATTCCGGGCCCAGTAGACATTTTATTGGGTGTTGATGCCTTGGGATACCTGTTAGTGCCAGGTGTCCACGTGTTGCAGGCGACCGGTCTGGTTTCGGTCAAAACCAGACTGGGCCATGCGGTAATGGGTCCGGTCATGCCGGCTGCCCCACGCCTAGCGACTAGTAGTCCCTTATACGGTTCTGTACTCTCGGAGGTGATACAGAAGTTTTGGGAGGTGGAGGAACCACCTACGGACCGCCGGTTGGACCCGGTTGAAGAAGAGTGTGAACAGTTTTATCGGAACAATACTGGTCGCCTTCGGTCAGGTCGATTTCTCACACGTCTTCCATTCCGGAGTGATCGCCCACCGCTGGGCAGTTCACACCATGCAGCCGAGACGCGGCTTCTGTCGATGGAACGACGCATGAAGCGTGACGGGATTTTCCGGCAGAAGAACGTCGACTTCATGAGGGAATACGAGTCGCTCGGCCACATGTCGGTTTCAGGTATCGACTGGAAGCGTGAAGACCACTGCTTCCTGCCTCATCACGCGGTCTTGAGGACCCCGGAGGGCAAAATACGGGCAGTGTTCGATGGATCGGCATCAACATCTAACGGCATGAACCTGAACCAGTGTTTGCATTCAGGGCCGAAGTTGAAACATGACATCGCGGATGTTATCACACGGCTCCGTCGACATAATGTTTGTAGCTGACATCCGGATGATGTTTAGACAGACGGTCATTCACCCTGACGATAGACGGTATCAGCTGATACTGTGGCGAGAGCGCCCAGATCAGCCCATCAAGGTGTACGAGCTGAACACCAACACGTACGGGCTACGGTCTAGTCCTTATTTGGCGATTCGCACTCTGCGGGAGTTAGCGGATCGAGAACGGTTAAATTTCCCTAGAGGAGCAGCGATCCTGGAGCCTGGATCTTTACGTGGACGATATATGTACCGGTGCAGATTCCGTAGAGGAGGCGCTCGCTCGACGGGACGAGCTAGTTGAGCTCTTACGGGGTGGAGGTTACGAGCTCCGGAAATGGATGTCGAACTCTCCAGAGTTACTGTCTGGTCTTCCAGATGACTACCAGCAGGATCCCCACATTTTTGAAAATTTGGAAAATCCGAATATGTTGTCGGTATTAGGCGTCCAGTACCAGCCGGTGTCAGACATGTTTTCGTATCGGGTCGAGTTGGACTCCCCGAAGTTCTGGACGAAACGGAATGTCCTTTCAACGGTGGCTAGGACATTTGATCCAAACGGGTGGATCACCCCGGTAACATTTCAGCTCAAGTGTTTTATGCAGCAATTGTGGTCTGCTGAGCTGAAATGGGACGACCCGATCGGCGGGTCATTGACCTCAGAGTGGGAATCGTTCTTTTCGACCCTCCCTGGCATCAATCGGATTTCACTGCCACGGAGGTTGGTCCCCACCAAACCATACACCGCCACCCTGCATGGGTTTTGCGATGCCTCGGAGAAGGGCTACGGAGCTGCGGTGTATCTGCGTACGGTCGACTCCTCGGGGGAGGTTGATGTGCGGTTGGTCATGGCCAAGAGCAAGGTTGCGCCGTTGCGCACTCGCCTGACCATTCCCAAATTAGAGCTTTCAGGAGCGGCTCTCCTGACTCGTCTGGTCAACCACACGATGACGGTTCTTCGTGGGTCAATAGCGTTAGAAGATACGGTCTATGCTTCGACGGACAGCCAGATCGTGTTATGCTGGCTGAATGCTTCAGTTCACAAGCTGGAGATTTTTGTGGCGAATCGGGTTCCGCAGATTTTGAATTCGGAGGTTCCCTTAATCTGGAGACATGTTCCAGGGGAAATGAACCCAGCAGACTGTGCGTCTCGTGGGTGTCACGCTCCGGAGTTGGTTGGACATCCCTTGTGGTGGGGTCCAAAATGGTTGATTCAAGCCGAATCGGATTGGTCAATGAGTCTACGCGTTACCTCGGCGAACGGCGCCTTGACAGTCGGTGTCTGTACGACGCAACCAGAGCCGGAAGAGGAGTTCAGCCTGCTGGAACGGTACAGCTCGCTCGACAAGCTGGTCAATGTGACCGCCTTCTTCCGATTTGCGCGGAATTGTCGCAATTCTAAGGCGCAATGGGTGCGGACACAGGTCCTGACACCACGGGAACGGAACCATGCGTTGTTCGCATTGGTACAGAACGTGCAGACGGTGCACTTTAAGTCCGAACTGGACATTCTGAGACGCGGACGCGTCCAACTGAAGGGAGCTGTGGCTCGGCTCAACCCGTTTATTGACCCTCAAGGATTGCTGAGGGTAGGAGGTCGGCTGCGGAATGCCAACCTGCCTTATGCGGCCCGCCACCCGTTGTTACTCCCTAGGAAAGGGAAGTTGGTCGAACTGTTGATACAAGATCGACACATTCGGAATGGGCATGTCGGATGCCACGCCTTGATGGCGTTTCTCCAGCGCGAGTTCTGGATTCTATCGGGGAGACGCTTAGTGCGTAGCGTCGTATTTCGGTGCCTGCCTTGTTATCGGGCCAAGGCGGCTACGAACGCACCGGTTTTTTCGTTGTGCGGATCGACCGCGAGTGATCGGGACATCACTAGCTGTCACTTGCATAGAAACAAAATGACGAGTTAGAGATTACTTTGCAAATGGAAAATGTCGGCGTCAAGCATTCGGGCCTTGGCTGTATGTTATTTGTAATAATTGTCTAACACAGGTATCGGGGCCTGGTCGGAATGTTAATTGTAATAATCATCACGGAACAATCGTCGGGAAATAAGTGGATTTCACGTCATCGGAGTGAGTGCTTCGTGCTTTGAAAGGTTGAAGTGATTCGGTGATCAATTCGTCGCGTTCGGGCAGCGACCCTTTGTGTCGGCAAGCATCACGACGGCGACAGCAGCGGGCTGCGACGAGAGTAAGATTCGACTCCCAACACTCCCCACCCTGGTGTTCCTCATCCCGTATTCCTGCCTCGAATTGAGCTTTCGAATTCCGGTCCACGGCGTCAAGGTCAATAATATAAATAAATAATCTTATTTAACGCCAAAATTATACTTACTTATAACTACAAGTCATTTTTTTTATATAAAAAAAGACTAAACCCTCTCGGAAGGTGGGCCTCGAGGTTAAGAAGAAACGGCAAGAAACTCCCCCATACCTTCTTTTAAAAAATTGACTTACAACAGGTACTGGTTTCGGTCTAAGGAAATTCGCCGGCGAGTGATAGACTTGATCCATCGCCCGTCGTCGAATTTATGTACGCTGAGATGGTATGGACCATGCAGTTTTGTCATCTAAGTATTCCTTAATACTATAATAAGACTTTCTTATGAGCTCATTTTTAACATAGTTTTTGAACCTCTTTCAGGAAGGATCAATGATTCCTGTGGTATTTTATTGTAGAAGCGAATACAGTGTCCCATGAATGATGTGCCTACTTTACTTAGTCTAATTAATGGTAGTGCTTACCTATTTCTATTTCTAGTGTTAATTGTATGGCTATGTATTAATTGTATGTATAATGAGGACCCCATTGAAGTTAAGGCAAACAAAATTTGATACATTTAGTCTTCTTTGAGTTTAATTGAAACAGGAGTTAAACAGGTTGTTTACATTGAACCAACTTAACATATGAGAGAGTGTACTATTTGCGTCGTCTAGAATTTATTCTTGTCTTTGCAATTTATTCTTGATCTTTCTAAGCTCTGGTGTACCGGCGGCGGTTACGATTGATGGTGTCAAATCTTCTGATCAGGGTAGCATGGTTCTCACGTTCCATGTAGCAAATTTTGTGAAACTGATGGGGTTATTTTTATATTTTAGATTATTGTTTTTTTTTAATAATTTCTATTATTATTGTTGTTGTTTTTACTATAATATTATTATTATTATTTCTTCTTTTATTGTTAGGTGCATCAATACCCATCCAGGTATACAGACGCTGCGACACGCCTGCTACTACATACACCTAGAGGAGTGCAAGATGAGAGGCGGACCAGTATTATTGGCCACGGGGCTGCCCAGCTGAGGCAGGCGGTATCTGATCAGTTAGTCGCGATGGACTATCCTACGGTAGGGAGCCACCCTGGCGCCCGCGCATATGCCTATTAGCGCAAGGCTTATAACCGGTGTCTGCGACTCCCCGTGTTGTGATCCGCACCATTCCAGGCACGGGTGGAGAGACCTCTCCTCAGGCGCTGCATGCCTAGAACGCAGTTGTTATTTTATTTTATAAACATGTTTATTTTTGTTAATATTACAGGGGGAATCTTTAGTTGCAACTCTAAATAGGATTATTCAAACTAAATTCTGACACTAATATATTAAGCGCTTAACTTTTAAATGACTGCACATCAAAAAAAACACTTTTCACTCAAAACAAGCATAACTAAAAATATAATAATTCTTATAAAAAGTAGAGTTTTTAACTAAGTGTGCACCAAAAATTTGTATGATAACACTGAAAATTAAAAATTAAAAATTAAATTCTCATGTCACACCTAAAATACTGACTTGCACACTAATTACTTCAATTGCATATCGAAAAATCTAATATTTCTTTCAAAAGTTGCAAATCAATAGGTAACAATGGGAAATATTAAACAGCACATCAAAAATACTGATTTGCACAGCAATTATCAGGGCAAAATGCTGCGGTAGCTTAAATGAAGGATAAAGGAGGTGAGCGAAGCGAAGCCCATTTTATCCTACGTGTTAGTTTGAACATGCAAGAACCACAAAAAATACTTAAAACATAAACTTGAGTACACATAAATTATTAAAACATAAAAAGTGTTTTTGCTGATCCTTTTTTTCTGTGCAAATCAGTATTTTTGATATGCGATTAAATACTACCAAAAAAAAATATATACGACATTTCTATACTTAATTTTAAGATTATGTTCCTAAGCGATGAAGTGAAAAATATGGTTTAGAAATTAAGGCTGATTTAGGTTGCATGCATACCTTTTTTGTTTTACACATAAGTGTTTTTAGATATACGTGATTGACTAAATTGTGTTTTATTTATAAAAAAGATGTTGTTATAAGTTTATTAGGTGCTTGGTTCTAATAAATTAGGGTTACGATTTTTGTGGTAAGTAAAAAATATTAGATATGCTTTCGAAATATTAGATCATCACGTAAAATAACAGTTTACATGTGTATAAAAAGTTTGCAAAATCTGTATTTTTTTGTTCGCAAATTTAGTGTGCAATCAGTACTTTTGACGCCGTTTTGGATTTTTTCGTTTTTTTATTTTTTTATTTATTAGTTATGCGTTTAAATGCCACCCATATTACAGAGGCTTCTTAAAGTCTATTTCCGCTATACTGCGTAGCAGTTTGTTGCCAGATATCAAAGTTTCATAAAGTATAGATAACAAAGCAGGTTAAAGGTAGTATATATATATATATATATATACCTATCCCTATTACACAATGCGCAAACGATGTGTCACGGCGCTGAATCATGCATCTCTATAGGAACTATCAATTACAAAAACATATTGGCATGATCTAACAGAGACAAGTTAGCTTACGTTTTGTTCATAAATATCTGAGTAGATATAGTTTATATTTATATTTGGTTTCACGGGTAAAAAAAATTAGGCTCTTCTTTGATTCACCTTCTGTCAATGGTGCAATTATGTTCGACAATTCATTATGTAGCTTAGGCACTAGGTAATTAAGAGTACGTTTTCCATAATAATTACAAACTAAGGGGACGGACATTGGTTTTATTTGTGGCTGCACGAGTTGGGTAGGTACGGACCCTTTCATTCAAGTATTCACTAGAATTATGCTGACTACTTATAGCAACATTATTTTGACTTTGTGTTCTATAGGTATTAGTTTGATAATCTTAAATATCTTTTCATAGTCTTCTGTCATTGTTTTTTTGTTTCTTTATTGATAAGTATTTTAGTATCCTAATTTGTAGTGCATGTTTCTGGATAAGTTCTAGCCCGTAGCTACCCAACCCATAGGTAATCACATAATCAACTAAAGCATAATACAATACGTACAAAACTTTTTCGTTAACTATGCGGTATAACATGTAGAATTTACCTGAGGCGCTTCTCAGCAGCTTATTACTAGCATATTCATTGTGCAAACCCCACGAAAAATCATTTTGTATTATAAGTCCCAGGTACTTACACGACGACCTCTTCTTTGAAATTACACGTACAAGTGTTTTATTATTTCTATGAAAGCAGTCATATGAATGCCCTTTTATTTTTAGCATATAGTTTTTGTATGCACTAGGGCTGTGTGGGGAATATTGCTTCATACATTTAGTTTTATTTATATTTATGATGATGAAGAGAGAGCACGGATATGCCCATCATCCTTGATCTCCTCTCCCCTCTCCGACTGTATCCCCAGGAATGACGATTCATTACGTGAGGAGCTGGTTTGGTTGCAGGGGCTGCCGACTCGTTCAGGTTGGACCTTAATCTCGCCTTCGGTACTCCAGATCCGTTGCCGCTTCCGCCTGATCCGCCGTACCGATGCCTTCCATCTCCGCCTTCTCAGCCGTTGAGGTCTTCACCCGTAACCCTGGGCATGGGCTCTGCGATATAACCCGCAGGACTGGGTTCCTGCCCGAACTTGGCCACCGTCCCATTCCGGGCTACTGGAGTGAGGGGTGCCCACCCCCGCGGATGGACGCGCCGGACAGGAATCATCCCGGTGGGTGATAGAGAGGGTGACTCCACCTCCCCCGGAGCCGGGTTAATGATCTTGTGTGATATGTGTGTGACATTAACATCTGCTTTAGTAGTGCGTCCTATCTTACGTACGTAGACGATACAAAAATATTTATGGAGTTCAAGGAACCAGCGGACTGTCCTAATCTTCAAAATGACCTAAACACATTCAAATATCAAAATATCACATCACTAAGAGAGAATGAAAGTTATTAAGAACAATTAATATCCTTTTCACAGAAAACCAGTCCCTTGCACTTCTTATACACAATCCAGGATCAGCCTATTGAACGTGTTCAACTGGTGCGTGAACTTGGAGTTTACCTGGATCATCAATTAAATATGAATGAGCATGTAGACATCATCACCAGGAAAGCTTTTAAAATTAAGGGTTTATACTGCACATCTGCCAACCTGGATATCTCTTGCATAAAAAGGTTTTCTTCGCATATTTAAATAAGATAAATGAATATGTATCAAATATTTGGAATTCCCACTACATCACACACCAGCAAAAACATGAAAAAATTAAATCCAACGCATATATCGACGGCTACGAGGAGAGCTACTCTTGACACAGGATACCGAGACTCGTAGCGCGCCGCACACTCGCCGACATGTTGCTACTGTACGACGTGGCGCACGCGCATGTGGACTGCCCCGCGCTGGTGAGCCAGCTGCCGCTGTGCACGCCGCGCCGCCACACCAGACACACAGCCAACTCACTATTCCACCATCCGGCACATCGTACCAACTTCGCCAACAATTCTGTCCTCACTCGAATAGCTAGAACGTATAATAAAACATTCTCCGACAGCAACGAATCCATCCACCATCATTCCAAAATATTTTTTTAACATAAAATTCTTGACACTCTCTGCGAACAACGAAATTAAATAATACAGTTTCACTATAGCTATATACAACCTTCACAGACACACTGCATTCATACCAACTCCCTCTCAATTAACTCAACAATACACAAACAATTAACTCAACAATACACAGTTCCGAATAAATAACTTGTCTACTTTACTAACCCCATAATGTAAGGAGTCTCGAATTAAGTAATTGATAGAAACCTATAATTGGCTGTAGTAAATAAGTAATTTAAATAAGGTAATTTAACTGTACTGTACTTGGTTTCTTAATAAATAAAAAAATAAATAAAAAAAACTTGTGGAAGAAATCCACATATCATCTCACACTATGTTCAACTCGTATATTTTATACACACATCAACACTGTCTAGGGATATTAGATTTTTGTTTGCATTTCTTAGTTTTTCAGAAAAACTACTCAGAATTAAGAAAAAATTTATATGTGGAATTAAACCTCCTTGTTCTATTTTCAAACTGATATTGAAAAAAAAAAAAACTTATGAAAACAAAAGAAAGCGCGGGAACACGCATTTGATTCAGTTTACAGTGCTAGTTTTGTGTTGAGATTTATTTAGAAAAACATTAATTAACTAACTCTATCAATTGTTTTGGAGATTTTTACTGTTTGTGTCATCTTGTTGGTGCCTTGCAACTTCGACATCTGACGAGATGATAAGAGGGGTAGGAATGTTGGAAGCTGGCGCTATCCAAAACGTTGTTGCGGAGACCCTAGGCACCAGCCAGAATGTGATATCAAGGCTCTGGTCACGTTATCGTGTTACTGCGGAAGTGGCGGAACGGCATGCTGGCAGAATTCGGGTGACCACCCCTAGAGAGGACCGTTTTCTCCAAAATACCGCCAGGAGAGAACCTACTCTGACGGCCATGGAAATGGTACAGAGGCTCCAACAGGAGCATCAGCTGTTGGTTAGCGACCAAACTGTCAGAAGAAGGCTACATGAAGCTAATCTACATTCTCGCAGGGCAATTCGTGTTCCTGCTTTGCGACGAGGCAATCGCGGACAGCAATAACTCGAAGAAAATAACTATTGCTCTCCAAATCCCACATCCTCCCATTCCACATATCCTATATTGGCTGAAGAATCGGTTGATTGAAATCACTCTCCATTCCTTCCTGACGAGTAGGTCACACACCTCCTTTCAAAAACTTGTGCCCTCTGGTATGCCGGTAAATAGACCGGAACAGGTTAAAAACCCAAGCTGGAGAGGCACCATTCATTTATTCATATAATTTCTCAAAATTTTGTAATAAAATTGTTTATTTCCAAAACTGTGCAAAAACGGAAATGTTCACTGTGGTGAACCTACATTTTCTGAAAAACTGAAATTTGTAGATCTTTTTCAATATTATTTCCTCATCCCTAAATGTGTTTACAAACATAAAAATATATCAAAACACGATATACAGATTTTTTATCGCTGCGACTATAAAAGTTAACCCAGTTGTTACGGGACTTTTGAAAATTGGTTCACGATTTTGAACTTAATCACTGAAGTTAAGGTTCAAATCCTATAAAACAACATTGATCTTTTTAGTGATCGGTTGTAACATCTGGGCTAAAGGAGACCGTAGCCATGAGCTAATTTCTGTAGGTTTAAATACTCCGCTTTGTTCAATAACAAAGATAAAACCTAACCGCGCAGATCGCTATTCAAATAACTACTGCAAATTATGTACTGCAAACAAATTCTTTATCCATGTATAACAGGAAATAACAAAATATATAATTTTTATCACTTTATCAAGGCTTTGAAGCGCAGGTCATATTCTGTTTTTACGTCAGTCATGTACGCCTGTTACTAGTTGCTATGAGTAAATAAGTTAATGTACTATTTTATTATCATAAACGGCTTATGCGGAGGTAGAGACGTGATGACATGAGGCACCGAGTGTTATCATGTTTTCTTGGAAATTATAGCGGACCTATCAATTGTACGTTTTGTAGAGTTAAGGTAATTCACCAAGTAAAAACTTCTGGCAATCAAGGCCACACATATAGTTCATGAATATATAGGACTTTTTATAGCTAGAACGCATGTCCTGACACGCCTGAAAAGTCATATAATAAGTAAATACATCTACGCAAGTAAATCTCTCAACAAGCTTTCATCTTCTCTTTCTACAAAAGAGTAAGTCCTGTCTCATCAATAAAGCGGCGAAACGGCTTTAGCTGGAAAGGTTTTATCGATATATAAGAAAGGATTTTTAGAAATTCGGACCTTTACCGTGTTACAACAACAAATATTGATCAGCGTTTAACCTCAAAACAAACATCAAATCACTTATTAAAACAAGTGTTGAACAGTTTATTTTTTTGTGCTAAGGTTTGTCTTATTAATCAACATAGACTAGCACAGTCGTAACTTTACTCCAAGTATTAGGCCCGTATTGAGGAAATTCATTATTAATAAACGTGGTGTAAGGATTGAGTAGCACTAATCCGACTCTACTCTCGGACCAACAGCTACACCTCGTACCTAGTTTAGCGATGGAGTAAGGACAGACTAGTGTGATCTATGGCGTAATTTGACATTTGGAACTTTCTTTTTAAACGGCCATTTTGAATGTTTCTATTATTGTTGTTTTGTTCTCTGGTTTTGCTTCGGAGTTTCATTAATAGTTTGTATCATTTTGGTTTAGAAAAGGTTTTGGTTGTACTAATTAATCTTATTCTTAGTTTTTGGTAAATAATATTTCAAGATCGTACCAGGTTTCATAGTTTGTGGTGATAATTGATAGAGACTATAACTTGGATGATTTGAGGTTACTGCCATAATTTGAAAACAACAGTTCACTAGGAAGAAGAGTATTTTTTTTACAAACCCCGTTTCAATCCATTAGAAGAACTCGAAGCGGAATTTAAGTACAATTACAGGTTTTCCCGATCTACTGCCATGTTTATAATCAACATGATTTAAAATTATTTATCTGGAGATGCTAGAGGTGGTCGCATCCCTCCCCATATTGAAGTTTTGAGTACAATAAGAATATGGGCCCGCGGAGAGGTAGGTCATAGAATGCTTATCGTAGTATATTACATAAACATTGTTAATTGCGAATTTTAATGTGATTGTGTTTATACCTAGTTACATGTTTAATTCTAAATTGGGATTTCAACAGATTCAAGAGCATGCAGGTGATATATGCTGAATAAGTCAGCCTTCAATGTCGTTCATATGCAAGCAAGTTGCTTTAGCAATAGTACCACATATTGCTCAGTGGATTAAAATGCCACAAACTGATGTCCAGCAGAACAGTGTGATTGGTGGTTTTTAAGGTAATATATAATGTACATTTAATCTTGTTTTTTATCAATAAAAATATATAAAATAAACTCGACTTTAAACTAGATAAATTTCATTTATTATGAATTATTTCATTAGTACTTTCTACACTAATGTAGTGACGACCCGAATGGCCGAGTCGGCAGTGACCCTGCCTAAGAAGCCAAGGGTCCCGGGGTCGAGTCCCGGTGGGGGCAAATATTTGTTTGTAAGAACGGATGTTTGTACCCTAGTCATGGTTGTTTATCTATCTAAGTATAATATTTGTATCGTTCTACATAAGTATATGTGTATCGTTGTCTATCACCCAAGATACAGGGAATCCCAGTTTGGGGCTAGATCAATGTGTGTAAATAGTGTCCAAGGTATTATATTATTATTATTACTATCTAAAAAAAGGATGTCAATTTATGTTTTTTTTTGTCTTACGGCCCTGGAATAAGTCATTTTAGACCATTTTTTACTTTTAATTAATTGGGGTTGCCATAGATCACCCGCTAATCCAAGCGTAAGGAAGGCTTTGTTATTCCAAGCTTACTTCAATGTTTGTCCAATGTTTGTCCTCAAACAGTTTTCCACCAGCCTTACTCCGAGTTTAACCTGAGAGTAACTAGTCTGAGAGTAAGGAAGGATTAACAACAGAATAGATTATTTTTATTAATAAGACGGTTAGGGTCTAAAAATTGTCCTTGAAGTTTGTATGGAGAGTCACGGGGGAGTTATTTGATTATATGCTCTATTACTATGTATGAGAGTCGAAATCCCAGAGCTCAGAAATACTTATATTGTTTTTATTTTTTTCGCACTTCCAGTTTGGCTGCCAGTGATGTTTTAATTAAATACTCTTTGGTGCGTTGACATGATGCTTTGCAGTCTGCATGACATTAGTGAACCTCACTCGAGTCGAAAAGATGACTTAACCAATGTTAAAGCCAATAATCTGATCAAATTTAATGGCTTGTCTATTGTTTTTAATAAAAATAATACTAACCCTTTTCTTTCACATCTTGAAACTGTAGGTGGTCCCAACACTATTATAAATTAGGTGTTAGTAGATATGAATTTATGTCAGAGTCCATAATAGTTGGCTGTCAGGCCGTGACAACCACTCTCCAACCCGCAGTGCGCCAGCGTGGTGGAGAATGGCTTAATATTACTAGCTTTTGGGCAAAGGCCAGTGCCCTTGGTGAGACATTAATGGACTACATTTTTATTTATTATATTTTTTACCTACATTATCAAAAACCCACTTTACTGCGTCCAAAACCGCACGTTACGACCGGCATAATTATATACCACTTGGTAAAAACTCATTACTTATCTGAATATTGATACATTATTACCACAATGTATCAATATTTTGACAAATTATGACATTCAAATTTCGAACGCCGACGTCCGCCTGCGTGCCGCCCCAGTTTATCTGTGAAGTTGGTACTACTGAACAAGTTAAAAAAGTGCAAATCAATTATCAATGCCACAATGCCGGTCGAACATGCGGTTCCTGAACACATTTATTTATTTATTTTATTAAAGTAAAATCGTACAACATGACAGAAAAAACGAAAACCAAGTCGTCGTACAAAGTATAAAAACTAAATATTAAAGTAAAATAGATTACATTTAACACCACATGAATTTATTATTCAGGTCAATTATATTCGTTTATTCAATCAACATCCATTAATAATTCGGGAAAATAATTACATGACAACGCTATTACAGCATTCTTCTCACATAACCTTCCACATTCTCGCACAATATCCCTCCATGCATCACCAAACAGATCATTCAATGGTGCTGCAGCCAAGAGTGCATTGAAGCTTTCCCGCGCGTGCTGGTGTCTACGAGCACGTAGGTAGTTGTCAGGCAAGTATAGCGCGCATACCGCACTGACAAGCGTTGCACTGTCACTGTCGCCTCGCAATCGACACACAGTCAGAAGCTGTTCGGGGTTACATCCCACCTCTAGTGAGTTAAATCCAAGTATACCTAATATAAAAGCGGATGGATAAAGGTAGAAGTAGTATCCAAATTTCCTCTTATATAGGTATCAAAGAAAAGCTTTGTGTACCTTTTCGAGCATAAAGACGTATGAGCTTTCGTGCGGATTCCAAACAACCGGGCTAGATTCAAGTTTGATTCTCACTAGGGTTGTGTAAAGAAACTGGACCACACCCAGATTATGGAATCCCTTACTATTTATTCCGTATCACAAACCCTAATCTTTTGAAACATTCCTTGGCCAAAGTGCTCAAATGCTCATGGAATGTTTAGGGTCAAACGTAACACCGAGGTCCTTCATCGAATACACTCGAGTCAGAGACTCCGTGCCGAGTGTATACGTCACGCTAATAGGACGTGGAGAGCGCGTGAAGGACATTATACAACACTTCTCAGTATTGAACAGGAGTTTGTTGTTCACACTCAATCTATGCACGGCGTCTAGATCTTGCTGCAATAGCCTGCAGTTGTCCTCTGAGTGCACGGGAAGTATGAGTTTTAGATCGTCCGCATACAAAAGGCATTTGGTATGTTTTAGCTCTACTTCAAGGTCATTTATCATGATGATATATAACAACGGACCAAGAATCGAACCTTGACTAACATTTGACCGTGTGTGATACGGCTGGGACTCAAAACAGCCGTGTCGTACATATTTTTGGCGGTTGTTTAGGTAGTCAGCGAAGAAAACCAACAGCCGAGGGGCAAATCCAATGGCACACAACTTCTTCATTAGCATATCGTTATCAACTCCATCGAACGACTTCCGGAGGTCCGGATGGGCGACGTTCACCTGACATCCCCGATTCAAGCCCTCAGACCATCTGGACTAGCGTCAGTAAGTTGGTTGTTACTGAGCAACGGCTCCTGAATCTGTGTTGCGAGTCACACAGATAAGACAAAGAGAGCTTAAGAATGTGTGTAAATAAACTAGTTTATGTAACTGTACATAATTAAACTGTGCATTAAAACTCTCGAGTGATACTATTATAAAACTCGCCTTTGGCTCGTTTCCTATACCCACTATCGAGTTTTAATTATTATGTATCAGTCAGATAAACTACAATAATTTATGTTTATGTCGGGACAACTATTTTATAATTTTATGATGATGATGGATATTGCCAGGTATGCCAGGACGATATGAAACGTTGTCTGAAATAAAATATTTTGAATGTAAATTGAATTTAATTTAATATAAAATTATTTAGTAATAAAGTTATTACTTGGACGGGAACGTATTTCATGTGTGTATGGTATGTGCGTGCAATAATAAAAAACCAAGATAATTTTCTTGCAAATACAAAACTTTTTAATCAATGAAAAAATAAAAGATTCTACCAAAAGTTGTTTAGCATGTCGTAGGTACTATTATTCTGAATTTCAAAATTCCAAATGGAGAAACGCAATGAAGTTTAAATTGCGCTAAGATAACTTTTTTCTTATATTTATCGGCCAAACGTTTGTACTAAACCATTATTTAATTTATTTATCTGAATTTCGGATATCGTCCATCAGACTAAAACACACATCCAATACAGGCTAGATTGGTATTTTAACAAGCGTCATCATGCAGGCCTTATGCAGGCTATGAAAAAGATCTATATAAAATGTATGCTGCCTTATATGCTTGTTTCCTTGTTTCTTGGAGAGCCACCTCTACAATTAAGTGAGCGTGTGGAATGAGCACTGGGGGAACATGGGGCACTGCACTCCTTGATGAGTAGCCAAACGGTGTCCCAAAAGGCACGTTTGGCGATTCATAACGGAGTGTTGAGTCCGATATTGATTTATGGGAGTGAATGTTGGGTATGGCAGAAGAAGTATGAAAGCAGAATAAACGCTGTAGAAATGAGGTCTTTGAGGATTGTGTGTGGAGTAACATTGGAAGATAGATTGAAGAATGAAGTTATAAGGGAACGCTGTGGATCGAAAGAAGATATAGTAACAAGGATAGAGAAAGGCCAGCTTAGATGGTTTGGTCACGTTGAAAGGACGAATAAAAGGAGATTGACTAAACAGATTTATACAGCGATTGTGAAAGGAGCCGTTGGACGGTGGCGCCTGAGAAGGTCCTATAAAGACAAATAAGAAGTACTC
Organism: Argyresthia goedartella; assembly: GCA_949825045.1. NCBI lineage: Eukaryota > Metazoa > Arthropoda > Insecta > Lepidoptera > Argyresthiidae > Argyresthia > Argyresthia goedartella. The sequence goes on along the minus strand of OX463812.1, from coordinate 21,893,622 downwards.
GTAACCGGCGAGCTTGCATGAAGAGACTTATGAATGTTGAGGAAGCGAGAGATGTATGCCAGTATCGTAGCAGGTGGAGGTCTTTAGTCTCTGCCTACCCCTCCTCTGGGAAATAAGCGTAAGCATATGTATGTATGTTGTAACCCTAAGTGGGTAGAAATTAAAGAACTCTTATATCAGGGCCGAAAATCACACAATAGGGATGACTTGATTGCTATTATATATTATATGGATATTTTAACCGCTTAATCAAATCAAATCAAATCAAGTCAAATAATTTCTTGCAAGTATGCAAAATAATGCACTTTTACAAGTCAAACACTTACTTAAGTCTAATAAACATGAAAAAAAATAAAAATATGATCAACTAAAATAATGAGTACACAACTGATTTGAGTTTGAAACAGGAAATTTCTCCTTCAAGTGGTGATTCATGGCTGAATCTCGCACAGGAAAAAGAAACTCCATGAACTCTACTAGTGCTTCGGAAATACGCCCGTCAGAGAAGAAAGCACCAAGAAACTCAACGGGGATGTCATTTTTTGAATTTTTGTATATTTTTTTTTACACGATGTACGATACAAACATTATCTAATCTAATGACGATTTTAATATAATGTAAAGCGATTGTAATTTGAATTTGACAGGAATGGGTATATGCGAAGAAATATAAAATCAAGCTACCGGCTAAGAACTCAGAAATAAAATTAATCAAATGTAATAAGAAGAATAATATAATATGTAGTTTTTGATGTGATGACTTGTTGACACTCTTACCCATTTTCACAATATCCAGTTTGTTGTGACATTTCGACAGACACCTATTTATTTTTCTCACGCTCAAAATTTCAACGTAAAAAAAGTGCTTGAAGGTGATTTCCACCTGCAGGAGAGATCCCACAGCCCGCAGATCGCAGTTAACAGTTCAAGAAAGTGACAGCTCAATCCACTTTATACTCGATCAAATTCTGGTTCGCTCTTGGATCACTGATCCCTGAAATGGGGTACTGATCCAGCCTACATCTATTTAGACCGCCGCCGCCGCTAAGATCAAAAGACTGCTAAACAGGGCGATGAATACCAGTGCTGATGAGGATTGGGACAACTACAAAGATGCCAAATCCAAGTACAAGAAATGACTACGGTTCAAAAGCAGCAACTCATGGAGGAAATTCTGCAGCGACATTGAAACCGTTGATCAAGCAAATCGGGTAAGGCAGATACTAGCTCAACAGGGCACCTCCAGATTAGGGTCGCTTAAAAAACCCGATGGAACATATCCCTCTTCCACCACAGAAACACACAGTCTCTTGTTGGAAACTCACTTCCCCGGAAGTAGAATTATTCAAGAGATTGTGTGGCTGGAAGAGGTTCACCATGAAGCTGTCGACCACTTAGACATAACTAATAATATTATCACTGCTGACAAGGTGAGATGGGCCATTAATAGCTTTAAACATTTTAAATCAGCAGGACCAGATGGAATCTTCCCAGCACTTCTACAGTGGGGTGGGGAACCCGTCATCAATATAATGGTCCGAATCATGAAAGCATGTCTTAGATTCGGATACGTTCCCAAAAGGCGGAGAGAAGTAAACGTAGTTTTCATACCGAAGCCAGGAAGGAGCGACTACACTAACGCTAAATCTTTCAGGCCGATTAGCCTCACCTCGTTCTGGCTTAAGACTCTCGAACGTTTGTGCGAGAGGCACCTGAGAGATGGAGCGTTAAAACATATACCCTTATACAAGAATCAGCATGCATATAGTTTGGGCAAGTCTACTGAATCGGCTCTCCATGAAGTTGTATCCACAATTGAAGAGGCGATTCAAAACAAATGCATCTGTCTTGGAACTTTTATTAATATAGAAGGTGCCTTTGACAAGACGCAGCATAGCAGTATAAGTGCATCTCTAACAAGGCATGGAGTGTCAACAGCTGTAAACAACTGGGTTACAAACATGCTTAATAAACGTATCGTGCGTCTAGCTGGTGAGTCCCTGTCGGCGGAGGTAGTGCGGGGATGCCCGCAGGGAGGAGTGCTCTCCCCGCTGCTGTGGAATCTGGTCATTAACGACCTAATTACTAAGCTTAACGCTAATGGATACTACACCGTAGGATACGCCGACGATTTGGTAATCCTCATCACAGGTAAATTTGCGAGCACAGTGTGCAACTTTAAACAAACAGCTCTTCGCATCGTGGAGCGCTGGTGTCTAGAATATGACCTGGCGGTTAACCCAACAAAAACGGAAATGGTCGAGTTCACTAACAATAGGGCTCTTGGTATGTATACCCTACCTAAGCTCTTTGGAACGGAACTCCAGCTAGCAACTGAGGTAAAGTACCTGGGCATAACCTTGGACAGCAAGCTCAACTGGAGTAGTCACATTGACAACAAACTAAAGAAGGCGAGTATTGCTTTCTGGCAGTGTCGGAGAATGGTGGGGAAAAAGTGGGGACTTTCTCCCAACATCATACTTTGGCTTTACGTGACGGTGATCCGTCCTCTTGTCTGCTACGGAGCTGTGGTGTGGTGGACCAGGACCAAACTAACCACAATGGTAAGCAAACTCCAAAGCTTCCAAAGGCTGGCCTGCATGGCTATCACAGGTAGTATGAGAACTACTCCAACTGCAGCAATGGAGGCCATGTTGTGTCTTCCGCCACTCCAGCTGTACATTAAGCAGGAGGCCACGTCATCTGCAGTGAGACTCAACACCTTAGGACTTTGGAGGAAAAACAGGACCTCACACACCGCCATCCTAGGGGAAGTTTACAAAAAAAATCCCATCTCTATGGCTTGCAGTGACAGAATCCCTAAACAATTTGTTTTCGACAAAAAATACAATATACAGTTACATGAAGACCATCGGGTTGAGGGGCTCGACGTTAAAGAGCTCTGAATTTTCACCGATGGTTCAAAATCTGAAACAGGCACTAGTTCAGGCACCTTCTCGGAGGACCTAAACATCAAGAGAGCCATTCCACTGGGTGCCCATAATACTGTCTTTCAAGCTGAATGCATGGGCATCATCTCGGCCGCTAATGCCATAGCATCGAGAAAGGTAAGAGATTCCTCCATTCGAATCCTCTCGGATAGCATGGCCGTCTTACAAGCCCTAAATAGCAACACTATTAACTCAGGGCTAATCTACGAGTATCACAAACGACTAATGGAGGAATGGATAAAAGGACTCAATGGATAAAAGGACACAGCGGATCAAGGGGTAACGATGCAGTGGATGAGTTGGCGCGTAAAGGATCTAGCTTGGCAGCGTATGGTCCCGAACCTATCATCCCTCTTCCCTTCAAGATGGTACGCACATTTCTGAGAGAGTCGACCAGGAATGATCATGCCACTCTTTGGACAAACCATGAGGAGTGCAGACAGGCTAAGCTGGCCTTGCCGTCCCCTAGCGCTAGGCTTGCTAAGACCTTGCTTCGACTGAGTAGGCCGCGCTTGCGACTGGTGACTGCAGCACTTACTGGCCATGGTTTCTTTAATAAACATCTATATGTCCTAGGTGTTACCTACATCCCCCTTTGCAGAGCCTGCTTGGAGGCAGAAGAAACGGCTGCTCACGTCCTCATGGAGTGCACAGGAGTAGCGGACTACAGGGCTAAACACCTCGGTCAGTCGAGGGACCTTCCAGGGATAGCCGGTAACGTAAAGGGCCTGCTGGCGTTCCTGGAGGAGTTGGGTTGGCTCGAATGATATCGCATTCCCACCCACACGCAAAATAGGCGCTTTCGTCGTCGAGTTGCGGAAACCAGCCCGTCTTACAATTGACAATTGACCACCGCCGCCACACGGAACCTGCCGAGGCAGGCGGCGTCGGCGGCTTCTCACAGCACGAAGAAGATATAGTGCGACGTGATGGACAGTTTTTGTTTGTTTATTTATATATACATTTTTTTTCTATTCTTCAGTAGTACCAAAATATATTTGTAGCTTTCTTATTCGGTCGTGCTACGCCGATGTCGCAGGCAACCGGGCCGTCAGCAGGTGCCGTCTGCAGCCAGACCTTCGACACATCACTTTCAGATCTCTTGCAGTGTCCGGAATGCACACAGCAGCGGCTGTTGAAAGGACAGAGAGGTCTAAAGATACACAATTCCAAAACACATAAAAAAATTACCTCGAACCACAGGGCAACCAAGGCGCTCAGGATGCGCCCAATGATAGCAGCAGAACACAGCCGTCAACGGGCGCATTCTGGGCAACCTTAGGACGCCTTAAACAAATGTGCCCAATAATAAAAAGAATCCTTCGTGGTGCCAGGACATGCGTGGCGACCTCTCTGTCCCTTTCCATACGACATGTCATTTTAAACAATGATGGCCCCAGTTGGGAACAGCAGCTTTCTTTCGCATACTGGACTTTGCACGTAGATAAGGATGGAAGCAAGAGCAGATCCCTTACACAATCAATTAAAAACCTGCAAGAACCAATCACCAACCAGGCCAAATTCTCAACAATAGATCTCGATCCAAATTTAACATGACGAAAACAATAGAGAATAAAATAAGTGACGGGGATTTAAAGGGAGCTGCTCAACTTCTTTTCTCGAGCGATGCTGTCGCCCCTGACTCCCCGGACACTCTGCATGCGCTGGAGTCAAAGCACCCAGCACCTTCACCAACACTGCACCTCCCTAATCCCCCCAACCCTTCTGAACTTACTCCCCAGGCTACAGCCGAGGACGTCGCATCTGCGGTGATGACCTTCAGAAGTGGTTCCGCAGGTGCCCTCGACGGCATGACCCCGCAACACTACAAAGACCTGATATGTGGAGCCGTCAGGGACCTCGGGCACACTCTCCTGGCGGATATTGCTGAACTGGCGAGCCTCATGTTGTCTGGAAAGTTACACGTGGGCATAACAGACGTGCTCTACGGAGCTAATCTGTGTGCCCTCATAAAGAAGGACGGGGGTATCAGACCCATCGCTGTAGGCAATACCATCTGCCGCATAGAAAGATCTGCTGTAGGTATATCCTACCAGATCTTGCACTACCTTACACGGTAAAGCTGGGTTTCGGTAGCAGGGGAGGCTGCGAGGCCGCTGTGCACGCGACTCGCACCTTCCTAGCTAACGGAGGAGGTGACGTGCTGCTAAAGGTAGACGTGAAAAACGCCTTCAATTCGGTAGATAGAGGCGCCCTGCTATCCCAAATTAAAGAGCATACACTATCTATCTACAATTATATGTGGCAATGTTACAGTAAACATTCTAAATTAATCTTCAGGGACCATCTTATAAATTCTGCCGTCGGCTGTCAGCAGGGCGACCCACTCGGACCGGCAATATTCAGTTTGGCTATCCATCCGATCATTACCAGCCTAAATTCCAAATTCAACATTTGGTACCTAGACCTTGGTTTTTTGGAGAACGACATGCATTGAAACTGCTTGCTGCGATTCGCCTTTTAAAATAAGCGAGCTCTTTGCAATAATGTTGGTATTTTGCGCTTTATCCAACCCCAAGGAACTTTGGGAACAGCATAAACAAACTCTTATAAAAAATGCACGCAGATCCAAAGGCAAGTTGATCGCAATAGCGAGCATCTAATAATAATAGTAATAATAATGTCGACTAAAAATATTAAAACGTTCTAACGAATAAGGCGTTCTTTATATATTTTTTAATTAATATACATAGTCAGGTCATAAGTTCTGTCACATGTGCAATATGAAATAATTTAGACATGTTTATTATTTATGTAAACATTTATATAGCAAAATGAACTTAATAAAACATAGATTCTTATGGTAATAAAGTTTATTCAAAATGACCCCCGCGATTTTGAATACAGGCCTTTATTCTGCGCGGCCAGTCGTCTATCGCAGCACGAACGAGGTCCATGTCAATATCGGCGGCTGCCTTAATCAAGGATGCCTTGAGTGACTCCAAATCAGGATGAGGCTTTGAGCAGGCCTTTTCCTCCAAGTGTTGCCATATCTTGTAATCTAACGGACTCAAATCTGGACTGGAGGAGGGCCAGTCTTCGTGCCGGATGAAGTCGATTTCACGCGCCGCCAGCCAGTCTTGTGTGCTTTTCGCTCTATGAGCTGGCGCAGAATCTTGTTGGAATACCCAGTGCCTGTCATTAAACATGATATGAGAAACAGGTTCCACAAGGTTCTTGAGGACTGTATTTTGATACACAACTGCATTCGTTTTTACGCCTTTCTCACAAAAATGTACCTCAGTTAAGCCCCAATAAGAGACTCCCAACCAAACCATGAGCGAGGATGGAAAATGACCTCGTTGGACACGCGGAATACGGTTGCTCGCTTCTTCACTGCTGTGTGCGTACACCTTATCATTTTGTTTGTTGTAGCTCTCTTCCACGGTGAAAATTTTTTCATCCGAAAAAAGAATTTCCCGATGCTTTTTCCCGCGTACCGCTTCAACAATGCGCGGAATCTCTTCAGTCTCAGGTCCATTAAACGAGCGTCCAAACGATGTCCTGTTTTTCTTCGATATGCCCTAAGCCCTAAGTCTTCATTTAACACCCTTTTCACCGTGGTCCTGCTTAACCCCATCTGAAGGGCCAACAGTTTCTGCTTACGTATGGGATTTCTTTGAATTCGCGCCTTCACACTTTTATCACTGCTGGAGTCCTAAGTAAGGACTCCAGCTAAGTTAGGACTCCTAACAGAGCGAGGGCGACCACTTCTTGACCTGTCATCTACACTAGAGTCTTCATTGTATCGTTTTATGGTACGATAAACGAATCCTTTGGTTATATTCAAATTTTTCAGTAAGTCGAAAATCTGAATTGGCGCGTAACCGCAACGATGCAACGCAATAACTGCGACACGGTCTTCTTTAAGTGTCCACTCCATATTTAAAAATGAGGAAAATTCTAAAAAGGTCACATTTTTATTTTCATGAAAAATTCGAAATTCGAATTCAATAAACTTTTCTGTGGCCAGCGTTCTAAATTCAAAAGTTTTTATTATGTGACAGAACTTATGACCTGACTGTGTAGTTTAAAATAGGGGTCTATAGTTATTTGGTCACATAGTTTTAGCGTTAGGAGGTAAAATAATATCAGAGTACGGATTGTCTAGCCCGAAGAGAAAGGAGAGGGAGATTTGGCCTATAGAAATTATGTGAGAGAAACTAATTATGATTTAAATATATTGAATATTAAATATAACTAAATTATTTTCTAATAAAAAAATATCATTAACTACAGTACAAAATTTTGTCTACAAGGAGATCATTAAGAGAATAAATAACAAGTGTGGTAAAGTTTTTTTTTCGATGCTCCAGGGGGGACAGGTAAAACTTACCTAATTAACTTGCTCTTAGCGATGGTCCGCAGTACACGAGAAATCACTATCGCAACTGCCTCATCTGGCATTTCCGGAGGCAGTAGGAGGGTGGAAAAACGCACATGCTGCTTTTAGACTGCCATTGAATTTATTAGTCACAGATATGCCTATGCGCAATATAACTTATCAAAACAGCATGGCGCAGGTTCTTCGGGCCGGTACACTCATTTTGTGGAATGAGAGCAGAATGGCCCACAAAGAAGGAATTGAAGCTCTTAGTCGCGCCTTAAAATATATAAGAAACAACGACAAATTAATGGGAGGAGTAACTGTACTTTTGGCAAGTGAAAACCGTCAAAACTTACCAGTTATTCCGAGAGAAACTCGTGCAGATGAGGTCAAGGCTTGCATCAAGTCGTCATTTATGTAACCAGATATTATAAAACTAAAACACAAAAAGAACATGAAAGTACACATAAATGGCGACAGGTCGGTGGATGCAATGACATTTTCTCGGACGCTTCTCGAGATAGGTGATGGAGAATTTCCCACTAATGAAGGCAAAATTAGATCACCTACATATCTGGATACCGCAGGTCTAATAATAATAATAATAATAATAATAATAATACCTTGGACACTATTTACACACATTGATCTAGCCCCAAACTAGGATTCCCTGTATCTTGGGTGCTAGACAACGATACACGTACTTATATAGATAAATATTATACTTAGATAGATAAACAACAAATGAACTTACATCCATTATATATCCAGAAAATAATCTGTTAAAAGAAAACCTATGGATTGGTTGTGCGAACGATTTAACAGAGTATTGTTTTTCACATGGCAGCTTTATGTTGCTTGCTCAAGTGTAAGCTCCCCAAATAGTTTAGTTATTTTAGCTCCACAACGCAAAACTACAAACGTAGTTTATAAAGAAGTCCTTTGATTTAGTAAAACAAATTTTCTACTTCTCAAATGTATTTTCATACAAATCCCTTTTAATGCTTGGATATGATTCATATTCTACTACCTACATAATTCGAAGCTTTGTCGCTACTTTCCTCGCCCCAACGATGTCAGATGTGTAAGCATGGCTAAGAAACTCGCATGTCCACCCCGAATAAACGTAGGGTGATCGGAGGACCGTAGCCTCTCACTCACCGCAAAAGTTAGGGAAAATGTTTAAAATGAAGGTCAGAGTGACTCGCTTTCTTCAGTTTCCGCCACGAAGGGCGTTCCCTTGGGTCAGAGGTCGATTTATAGATTAGCAGAATCGAAGGTGCACGATGTTGATCAGAGTGGAGCGGATCGGGTATAATTGTCGGACTGTTTTATTGCACCTGATAATGACGAGACTTTGACAGCCTTGAGAGAAAAGCATCCCTCTCCTAACCGACCTATGGACTTTCCACCTGATCCTGATCTTTCTTTGGAGTGCCTAACTGTAGAGGTGGGTGACGTTGTGCAGGCAATTGCTTCTTTTGAAAACGGCTCGGCGGGTGGATTGGATGGTTTGCGCCATGAGCACCTTAAAGAGTTAACTTCTGTAGGGGCTGGTGATGGTGGGGTTGTGCTGTTGGGTTCTTTATGTTACTAGGCAAACCACATGTTGAAAGGCGTGATTAATAAGGAGGTGTGCCTATGGAGCCTCTCTTTGTGCCTTGAAGAAGAAGGATGAGGGCATTCAGCCAATTGCTGTGGGCAGCGTAATTCGGCATTTGGTGTCAATAATGTGCTGTGTTGCTGTGAGAGGTGATCAAGTATCGCAATTGCAGCCTGTGCAGTTAGATGTCGGAGAAACTCTGGGGCGTGAGGCTGTTGTACATTGCTACGTGTTCATATGTGTTGAGCAGGGTTGCCTCACATGAGATCGTTGATAAGGTGGACGTTAAGAACGCCTTTAATACTGTTGATCGGGGCGTCGTCTTAAGTAGGGTGAAGTCTTGCTGTCCAAATTTGATTTTCCGTGGGAACCTGGTGCAGTCAAAGGTAGGGGTTCAGCAGGGTGATCCCTTGGGTCATTTCCTCTTCAGTATGGCAATCCAACAGGTTGTGGCTTCTTTGCGTTCACCTTTAAAAGTGTGGTGTTTGGATAATGGCACAATCGGTGGCAGCCCAAAGGTGGTACTGGAGCATCTCGGAAGACTGATACAAGGGTTCGGCAAATTAGGACTTAGTTTGAATACCCAGAAGTGTGAAGTTTTTTCTTGTTCAGGTCAATTACCTCAAGAGGTGAACGACTAAATTCATTCAGTCGTTCCCGGAATAATTCTTACTAATGGGGTGGATTTCACACTTCTTGGTACTCCTATTTTCCCGAAGGGCATTTCCGGAGTATTGCAATCAAAAATTGATATCCTTGAGGCGTCGAAACCATACTTAAAGTAGCTTTCCGCCCATGTTGCCTTGACAAATTTAAAAAGTTGTCTATCTTTACCAAGGCTTACTTATTCCATACGGACTGTCCCAATTTGGTTGCACAGGGAGATAACTTTGAGATACGATGCGATCTTGAAGGATTTGCTGGAGTACATCATAAACATAGATATGTCCTTGTCTCAGTGGGTGCAAGCTGCGCTGCCCATCAGATATGGGGCTTTAGGTGTTCGACGCTTGCAGGACACAGAGCTCCCTACCTTTCTGGCTTCTTTGCATGGTGTGGTGGACCTCGTTACTCATATCTTGGGTATCAATGGTGACGGGTTCTGCATTCCTTTTGCGGGGGAGGCGGGGGGCTTATGGCATACCCGGTGTCCTGGAAGTGACCTGCCGGAAATCTATATAGTCAGCGCTCCTGGGATGAGGTTGTGTGACTTCGCACACTTGTGATGATCTCCTCGCTCAAATTGCGGGGCCGGAATTGGTGCGCCTGCGTGCCGTTTGTCAGTCGGACTCGGGGTTGTGGCTACACGCAATGCCTTCTCCCTAGCTGGGAACTTTCTTGGACGATGACACTTTGCACGTGGCTGTCGCTTTGCGTTTGGGTTGCAATATCTGCCAGAGTATCGATGCGTTTATGGGGGTTGATGAGTTGGATCACCATGGCTTACACTGCACCAGGAGCGCTGGCAGGTTTTTGCGGCACCACGCAATAAATGACATCGTTCGTACGGCGTTGGTATCGGCCAACGTTCATAGTGTGTTAGAGCCACCAGGTTTGTGCCGGTCGGATGGGAAGCGCCCGGACGCCTCACCCTGGTACCTTGGGAGTGAGGGCGTTCCCTGCTTTGGAATGCAACCTGCGTCTGCACCTTTGATGTTAGGTCGACGGCAGCCCGCGCTGGTGCAGCTGCCGAGTATGCCACAAGACAGAATTCCCTAAAATTCCCCGCACTCTCTGCCACTTGCAATCGAGACTACTGGGGTTTGGGGGACACAAGGTAAAATATATTTGAATGATTTGGGGCGCCGCCTAATTTCGACCACCGCTCTGTGTCGTTTCTGATGCAAAGGATGTCCCTGGCTGTGCAGCGTGGAAATGCTCCCAGCGTCATGGGAACCATAGCCTCGGCAATGTCCCGGGTTGGTTTATTCGGGTAACTGTTTCTTTGTGTGTTTTATTATATTTTAATTGGTTAATTGATAATTTTATTATGTAGGGGTAACAGTTCTGATATGTCAGCATAACCGCGCGACGAATTAGTCGTTCCGTGGACACGAACAGAGTAGCATGTGTACCTACTTATATATACCGTGTACGAATTCTGTGTACTTAGGTTGAGTTAAAAATAAACAATTTATATCAGTTTTATGAAGTGCTTTAATTAACAGTCCCCTAAACTGGTGACCCACGACTTTGGACAAAGTGAGAAGTGAATAACGCGAACGGACTTGGAACGACTCCCTGCTCAGAGTCCACGCCTGAGCAGGCCTTCAAGTGGTTATTAACTATTGCATGCCCGATGTCCCCTTCAAAGTTATGGCCAAAAACATTTTAAACTACAAATATGAGGAGGGTACAACCGTAATATTATATATGGAGAATAGTATAGGTGTAGGGAAACAAACTATGATAAAGTTTGTTGATGCTCTCTCTAATCTGGAAGTGGGCAAGATTGTTCTATGTGCCTTCCCTTACAAAAATACAATGAATGGAAAGCAACAGCATGCTACTCATAGGTTAAATATGTATATGTATAATATGACTATACGCAATACAAAAATTGTATTCTTTGACACAAATCTATTAATTTGTATATACATCACTGACGGAAAAGTGAGGACATCAAAGTTATTATTGTTAAAATTGACACTGACGTAATAGCTAAGTCTTTAGCTTCATTTATTTTAGAATCTGTTATAAACAGTATAACAGAAGTAAGTAATTGTATAACGGTCACCACAACGATTAGTACACGTACTAAGAAGCATGTAACTACTGACAAGGCAATATATACAAACGATACTATTGTATCTTTAAACTGCCGCAACCGACAACAGAAAAGCACGGCTTAAAGGTAATGCACCAAAATATACAAGGCTTTTCTGGCAAGCAACTAGAATTAGAAATGTTTTTAGAAAGCGAAAGAATAGATATACTATGTATGACAGAACACTGGCTGCAAGAGTGTGCAATGCAGTTCAGCATACCAAATTATAAAGTGATCAGCTGTTTCAATAGAAAGACTAAAACTAGAGGTGGTTCCATAATTTTAGTAAAAGATGGTTTTAAGTGTAAAGAACGAAAGGATATTGTTAGTCTTTCTAGCGAAATGAATGCTGAAGTCTCGTGTGTTGAGATGGAAAAATATACTATTGTTGGTGTGTACAGGCGGGACGAAGGAGATTTTGAAGTCTTTGAATCAGTGATGGAACAAGTTCTTCAACTTGCATCCAGAAACAAGTCCAAATGCGTCATAGTTTGCGGCGACTTTAACGTAGATTTACTAGACACCGCAAACCGCTCTATTCGCACTAGGATCCTAGCAGTATTTAAGTCTTACAATATGTGCAATGTCTTTCTGGAGCCTACACGAATAACGGCTACCTCCGCTACTTGTCTAGATAACGTATTCTGTGAATGTAGTATTCACGATAAACATATAGTTAAGGCATTAAGTTCAGAACACACTGGTCAGATTGTAGTATTTGAAGAAAGTAATGCTATAAAGCCCGTTAAAGTATTGTGTAGACCAGTAACTTTGAAGAAAATGGAAAAATTTCGTAGTGGACTAGTGTCAAGTCTACCGTTAACACCTTACTGTAAAGATCCGAACACATTATATTCCAGCTTCTTCAAATCTGTATCTGCGGAATTTGAAAAGGTTTTCAATCTGACAAAAGTGAGACCGGACAACAAATCAAAATTCTCTGAATGGGCAACAGAGGATTTAAGACAGAGCAGGTCCAGACTATATGAATTGTATGAGCAAAAATCCTATGATCACAGTCCTGAGTTTAACGTCTTTGTCAAAAATTATTCTAAAAATTTTAGGAAAGACTGCCACAAAGCCAAGTGCCTACATCTTAACAATAAAATCAAAGCTTCTGGCGACAAAATTAAAACAACATGGAACATTATTAAAAAAGAGACAGGCAAGGTTAGGTCTAGTGAATCTAGTTTTAATTTAAAAGTTAACGACCAATTACTCTCATCAAACGAGGACGTTGCTAACGCATTTCAAAAGTTCTTCAGTACCATACCAATAATAACAACAGAAGCACTACCATCCTCTTCTAAAAAGTCTTTAGATTACTTGGTTGAAAATGTGCCCCAAAACAAGGATGGCTTTAACTTCAAGCCAATAGGCTCTATAACTATAGTTAAAACATTTAAACTTCTTAGCATGAAAAAGACTGAAGATTTATGGGGCATGTCGGTTAACGTAGTTAAATCAGTAATCGATGTGATTGCACCATACATGGCAATCACATTTAATAGTTGTATAGCAAACGGAGTTTTTCCTGACCTCATGAAAATGAGCAGATTAATACCACTTTTCAAATCCGGTAGTAAACAAGACCCGGCCAACTTCAGACCTGTATCAGTATTGCCAGTATTGAGCAAGGTGTTTGAAAAGGTCATATTGAGTCAACTACTCTCTCACTTCAATGCATCTGGGCTACTCCACAAAAAACAGTTAGGATTCACTAAAAACAGATCAACAACAGACGTCGGAGTAGCGCTAGTAGAACACATTTATAGTGCGTGGGAAGGATCACAGGATGCGGTTGGTATTTTCTGTGATCTTTCCAAGGCCTTTGACTGTGTGGACCATCAAACTCTTTTGCTCAAACTTCAACACTATGGTATCAAAGATAATGCGTTAAAATTTATGGAATCTTATTTAATGGAAAGATTACTAAAAGTAGATATAAACAGATGCAAGTCCACTGGAACCCATATGAATATTGGTGTACCCCAGGGTTCTTTCTTAGGTCCGTTCCTATTCTTAGTGTACATGAATGACCTGCCTTATATGGTGGAAAAAATGACTCAGATTTTTCTATTTGCTGATGACACATCTATTATTTTCAAGGTGAAAAGACAAGAAGAAATTCTAGACGACGCAAATAGTACACTCTCTCATGTGTTAAGTTGGTTCAATGTAAACAACCTGTTATTAAACTCAAAGAAGACTAAATATATCAAATTTTGTTTGCCTAATGTACGACAGGTTGAAAGCAGTGTTAGAATAGGATCCGAAAGATTGGACCTCGTCGAAGACACAATCTTTCTCGGAATCACTATAGATTCGAAACTTCAGTGGGGTCCTCACATAACCAATCTCGCACGAAGACTTAGCTCAGCCGCTTTTGCGGTCAGACAAATCAGATATCTTACAGATGTTGAAACTGCCAGATTAGTTTACTTTAGTTATTTTCACAGTATTATGTCTTATGGAATATTGCTCTGGGGGAGAGCAGCAGATATAAATACGATATTTTTCTTACAAAAAAGGGCGATCAGGGCGATATATCAATTAGATGCTAGAGAATCATTAAGAGAAAAATTCAAAGAAATTAATATACTTACGGTTACCTGTCAATATATATACGAGAATATCATGCATGTAAGAAAAAACACAGCTTTATTTAAAATTGTAGGTGATAGCCATACAATTAACACTAGAAATAAAAATAGGTTAGCACTACCATTATTTAGACTAAGTAAAGAAGGCACATCATTCATGGGGCACTGTATTCACTTCTACAATAAAATACCACAGGAATCATTGATCCTTCCTGAAAAGAGGTTCAAAAACTATGTTAAAAATGAGCTGATAAGAAAGTCCTATTATAGTATTAAGGAATACTTAGATGACAAAACTGCATGGTCCATACCATCTCAGCGCACAGAAATTCGACGAGGGGCGATGGATCAAGTCTATCACTCGCCGGCGAATTTCCTTAGACCGAAACTAGTACCTGTTGTAAAGTCACTTTTTAAAAAAAAAGGTATGGGGGAGTTTCTTGCCGTTTCTTCTTAACCCCGAGGCCCACCTTCCGAAACGGTGTAGTCTTTTTTTTTATAAAAAAAATTGACTTGTAGTTATAAGTAAGTATAATTTTGACGTTGAATAAGATAATTTATTTATTTATATTCAATAAAAAAATGACTCTGACTCTGACTCTGGAAATGAAGCCGCCCGCAGGGAAAGCCGGAGGCAGCGAGGGAGTAAAGATGGAAGACACAACCGAGCTGGCCACGATATCCGTGTCGACGAGGGTTCCAGAATTCTGGAAAGAGCACCCACGACTCTGGTTTGCTCAGTTCGAAGCTATTGTGAGTCCTCAATAGCAAGGGGACGAGTATAAGCACCAGTTGGCTGTATCAAAACTGGGCCGAGACGCGCTTCAACAAGTCTCGGACATAGTTTTTATGCCACCAGCAACCGAGAAATACAAGGCCCTCAAGGAGCGTTTATTGAAGGTTTATGAGGAGTGACCGGAAAGACAATTCCAACGTTTGGTAGGTGAGATGGAACTGAGTTTAAAAAAAATAAAATGTATTGAATTTAAAGTCGGACATCGAAACACATGTTACCGCGATTGTCATTGATTTGGTTTTACAAAAAGAAACCTTATATTTTTTTTTGTGTCACGAAATGTAATTAAGAAATGTATTGTATATTGACTTATGTATTTGTGTTAGTGTAAAGGCATATCATATCAGTTCTCATAACCCCAGTTTGTATTCAAGTTGTTATTTATAGCTCAGGATGTAACAAGATAGGTTTGGCAGACTAATAAAATAAATGCAGATAGGTACCTATTTCATTTTTGAAACTCAATAGTTATTGTAAGTATGGGTGTCACAGGAACTAAGTCAGCAACTACGTGTGGGTACGTTGTGGGTCGTGTGTAGGTACTTGCATTTAGCAATATTGTATGATGTACTACCAACAAAAATCTAGTGTGTAATATTGTATTATGTAATAGTTAAAAAAAATTTTTTTTTTCAAAAATGGGGGGATGAGTTTAGGGGTAACAGTTCTGATATGTCAGCATAACCGCGTGACGAGTTAGTCGTTCCGTGGACACGAACAGAGTAGCATTTGTACCTACTTATATATACCGTGTACGAAATCTGTGTACTTAGGTTGAGTTAAAAATAAACAATTTATATCAGTTTTATGAAGTGCTTTAATTAACAGTCCCCTAAAATTATATTTAAATTAAAATTAACGAAACTATACGAAACATGTATTCATAACGATGAAATAAATTTGGATAAAAATTTAATTGATTGATGGATTTGATTCAATTAAAAAGTTTATTTGCTTCTTTTTAGAATATTTAAATAAAACCTATTTTTTTATGTTTTTTACTATTAATTTATTACGTAGTAGATCGCAAATGTATAGGTACAACGATTGTACCTTGTACATGATTTCGTATGGCTCCACACATTAGTTATCTATTATTATAGAAATCTATGAAATATTAAACAAAAAAAAGTGTTGTTGAATGTTTTTACAATCGTGTTATTTTTTCCGAAATTGTTTGAATAGGTATATTACAAGTATGTTTTATCTAGGTAGTCTACTCTTCTTCAATCAACTTACGTGATTAACAATATTTATAAGACACATGTAAATAAACTTGGAATACATAATATCCAAAATATATAATCGTCAAGATGTACAAAAGTATGAATTCATAAAAAAAGGGTTGTCAGGGAAATAATTTCCGCTTTAAAAGCTGTTTGATCAGACCAAGAAAATAATAAAAACATTATATTTTGATTCTACGTACTATTTAATTTCGTACTTTCTGGATTTTAATATAAAAGAAGCTCTCAGGCATAGTAATGCGGCGCAATCTAGCCTGTATGGGCGCGGCAACCGATTTTGTAGGTGCTTAGCGATTGTTGTAGGTAGCGCAGGTGCGAGCTAGGTTGTGCTTTATTGTCGCGCAGCGAGAGTAGCTATTTACTTAAGTGTATTTGAGGAGTAATCTTTCTGTACGTAGTACTATTAAGTATTCTGTGCTTTTGGCGCTGCCTGACTGTCCCTTCAAAGTCAATGAAATTTTCATACATGACGTGTTTTGTTAGTAAAAGAGCCTCGTATTAATTATTCACGTTGTAATGTGCTGTGTGAACTACAAAAAATATTTTGTTTCAAAAATGTAATCTTTTATATTATTTTACAAGCTTTACAGTTGCCTAGATTATTATTTTAAGATTACTTAAATAGTACATTAGTTAGAAATTATTGAAAAATAAATTAATTATATTCATTCATTGTTCAAATTCTCAATTTTAAAATGAATCGGCAAGAATTTGCTAACACAAGTTCGGCCTAAATGGTTCTCCCCTATTTTCATATAGTCATCTTTATTTTTATAAGTTAGCTATATGTGTCATTGATTACTGAATCTACTTGAATAGATTCACATTTCGAAATCGCCCTAGCTCCGGCTACTACCAGGCTGCCGCGATGCCCCCGCGCTCCACGCACCCAAGACCAGCTCAGCCGACCAGCCTCGGCTCCATGTCGCTCGGCGCGCAGCAATGAGCGTTCGCCTCCGCCCCTCCGAGCCTCCGGCTTATAAAAAATACTCTAGAGTCTAGCCACAAGTCTGGAAAGGACTGCTCTGAAAATTGGGTGCCCTGATTCGGATTTTCTGTTTTGTTCGACATAAAATCTAAAAGAATATGATTTACTAATTTAGTTGTTGAATAAATAATAATAATAATAAATAATACCTTGGACACTATTTACACACATTGATCTAGACCCAAACTAGGATTCCCTGTATCTTAGGTACCTAGACAACGATACACGTACTTACATAGATAAATATTATACTTAGATAGATAAACAACCATGACTAGGGTACAAACATCGGTTTTCATCAAACAAATATTTGCCCCCACCAGGACTTGAACCCGGGACCCTTGGCTTCGTAGGCAGGGTCACTGCCAACTCGGCCATTCGGGCCGTCAAATATTTTGGATAACTTATTTTGAGGTTAAAATATATAAAGAAACCCACATACAAAATTTGCTGCTGAGTTATCAATTCTTACGCTAAAATATTTATCGGTAATGCTGAATAATATTGATGTTAAAGTTTCTACGAAGAGTGCACTTGACCATTTTTACACGACACCGCGCGAGCGGATAGATAGTGTATAAAAATATTTAAAGAATATTTTTTTAAAGACTGCTCTCCTAATTTGCCCACTTTTAGTTACCATATCATGATAGAGCAAAAGGATAAAGTCCTATATGAATCCTAGTTTACAAGAGGTTGTAGCTCTATATCTGATACGATAGAAAACAAGAATTTGCTACCGTCGGAGGTGTAGTAAGGTATTTAGCTGAAGTAGGAAACGGGACATTTCCTTCCTGCGCGAACCTTCCTTCGAACGCCAGTGGAACTTCTTTTAATTAAGTTGGTGCTGTAGGAACCTCCGCTTTGGAAATTTATCTGAAGTGATTTAACAATAAACTTCGAAATAGCTGTCACAATACAACCACAGTTAGATCTTACGAGAACAATAGGTGAATGGGTTTATTACCTTTTTAGAAAGTGCAAGTTAGAAAGTGAAAGAGAAATAAATAAATGCGGTTGTTCTTGAATGAGGATGGATGACGGATGACATATTTGTCAAACTAGCACGCTTTAGGGCATTAGGGGTTTTCATTATCTCATTGGTACATGATCAAGAATCGAACCTCCATCTCCTGTGTAAGAAGTTAAATCGACTAAAGACGCTAAATCTACATTTAAACATCTTCTGCAAGCCGCACTTAGATTGAACAGGCGTATTACTGAATTTATTTGATTGAAATATTATATACGTAGATTATGTTCTCTAAGCATATACAGCTCCTTCTTTATGCATATGTAATGTTCTTCGATAATTTCGAAATTAATCATAAGTTCTAACAACTAATAAACAAAAAAGAAAGTTATAGGATTTGAATGTTTTTGAATTGTGTGTCGTCACGGTGAGATAATATTTTGAAAATTCTGCTAAATTAAAACTAAGCCCTTTCTAACGGTATGCCAAACATTTTAGTGACAATTCAAGAGGGATTGCCAAGGTCGGCTTAATTGGTCCTAAGTCTCGAATGAAAGAAATGGTCTCAACATAGTAAAAAACCGGTCAAGTGCGAGTCTAAATCACGCACGAAGGGTTCCGTACCACCGTTCAATGGAAGCGATGGTGTGGAGTGAATAGTTTGGATTTTACACAGCAAAATATTGTTTACAAAGTTATTGGTGCGGTTACTTTCACACTCCATGTACGTAACCAGGTGCATCCATAAGTTTGTATGTGGTATTGAAAGAATTGTTGTATGGGTGCCCCCTTAAATATTTCTTTTATCCTGTTTTTTTAGTATTTGTTGTTATAGCGGCAACATAAATACATCATCTGTGAAAATTTCAACTGTCTAACTATCACGGTTCGTGAGATACAGCCTGGTGACAGACGGACGGACGGACAGCGGAGTCTTAGTAATAGGGTCCCGTTTGGAACCCTTCGGGTACGGAAACCTAAAAAGTAAGCGCCCGCCGTTAACAATATTTCTTGAAGAACTACTAAATACTTGGATCTTGAATCGTATTTCCCGCACCAGACTGAGCATCCGCCGCCCTATACTGATTTAGACTGTGATACTGAGCACCGTTAGTGGTACGACACACACAGACAGCAAGTTCGAGTTGCACTTTAACTTATAAGATTAGCGTTTATGAAAGCGTCACATTATACAGAACACAACACAGAAGTACTAAGCATAGAATTTACACATAGACAACCACAAAGATCGAGATAAAATTATATAAAACTCGCTTAACCCCTTTCCGGACATATAATAGCATACAGAAAATTTCATTGGTTTTGGACTTTATCACCAAGACACAACATTGAATATTTGGTGGGAATATATTTCCCTTTAACCAAAAAGTATTGAAAAGACAAAATTATAGAATACAGCATATATAATATACGCCATATACAGCAGTATATGGCACGGTGAAACGGCTCCGACTCAGATTTATGCTATATTATTATGTATTCTTTCGGAACCAATTGTATATGTGTGTGATATTTGATGGTGTTGATCAGTCTACTTTAAATGCATAAATAAGATATACAGTGTGAATCTTCATAAAATAATATCATAAAGTAAATGAACATAACGATCTGGGTTGAAGAACATCGAAATTCATTGATAAAAAAACTCCCCCCTCTCAATTTTTATTACCTTTTTGATATTGAAATGCTATCTGGATATATACTGCAAAAAAATATATAACTTCGGAATTGAAGAGGTTTTCGTAGTTAAATTGATTGATTCCAATTCATAGGGGCCAACCCGGTATTTTCCGACTGAAATCAGTAAATGAGCAAGACGCCAGTAAAATAATTCTAAAACTGAATTTAAACGCCTGTGGTATGGACAAAATTACTAGGGATATGTGCATACTCACTTTACCACAAACTCTCAGTATAATTACTTATATTATGAACCAATCATTGTCTTCTTTAACCTTTCCGGCATCTTGGAAGGCCTCAATTGTCTCCCCAGTCCCAAAATAAATAACCCAAAAACCATATCTGATTTCCAACCAATAGGCATACTACGTATCTCTCTTAAAATTCTGGAAAGATTGAATACAATCAACTAACTTAATTTGCAGCAATCAACGGCCTTCTTCCAAAATATCAATCAGGTTTTAGAAAAAATCGTAGTACAACGATGGCTCTTCTTGATGTTGTTGATAACATTCTTGCGTCCCAGGACTCCGGAAGTGGCACTATTCTCGTCCTGCTTGACTACTCTAGAGAATTTGATTCTATCAATGTAAACATGATGCTCTCTAGGTTAAATTACTATGGATTTGATATGGGTACTCAAAATGGTTTCAATCTTACCTTGGAGACCGCAATCAGCAAGTTATATTGAGAAATAGCGACGCCATGACCTATCAATTACAAAAGGTCACCACCTGTAGAGGTGTTCCTCAAGGATCCATATTGGGTCCATTGTTATTCATCCTGTACTGCTCAGATATCACTCTTTGTAATACAATGTCGCGCAGCGAGCTATGGAAAGGGCTATGCTTGGTATTTCTCTACGAGATCGAGTCAGAAATGAGGAGATCCGTAGAAGAACCAAAGTTGCTGACATAGCCCGTAGGATAAGCAAGCTGAAGCGGCAATGGGCAGGCCACATAGTGCGAAGATCGGATGGCCGATGGGGCAAAAGGTCCTTGAATGGAGACCACGTACTGGCAAGCGCAGTGTGGATCGGCCACCTACGAGATGGACCGACGACCTGGTGAGGATCGCTGGATCTCGTTGGATGCAGGTAACTACGGACCGGTCACGCTGGAGTGCGATTGGAGAGGCCTATGTTCAGCAGTGGACGTTGACAGGCTGAAATGATGATGATAAATGATGAATACACTGTAAATATCATATATACTCCGATGATCTGCTATACATTGATGCAAACAAAGTATCACGCTCCGATGCTGTATTGCATATAAATGCGGAACGAATATCAACCCAGAATAAACCCGGGAATGAAGCCAGAGATCGTTCATTGGATCTACATGGCAATAATTCTACCAAGGATTCTATACGGATCAATTGTATGGTGGAAAACAACAGAACTAGCAACGACGAAAAAAGATCTTGGCAAGGTACAAAGATTGGCGTGTCTTATGACTATAGGAGCCATGATCCTTACTAACAATGGCCAGTCTAAACCCATTGCATGTAGAAGTAAAAAGGGCAGAACTGAACAATAGTACAAAATGTAAATGAACGAAGAATGGAAAGGCAACTCTGTAGACACAGGACATGCCTTCATTGTAGAAACGTCAGGTGGAGAGTTGGCAATGCTATTGGAAAACAACGATCTGGTTAAGATAGAAATACGATTTAACAAGTTTTATTTTTTTGTCTGTGTCCTATATAGGGAAAGGGATCTTCAACAAGATAGCGAGACGGCCCCATAAGATAGATAAGCCCCTCCCCGGAACCACAGAAGGCCGCCCCCGGGGGCGCTGTCAGCAGGAGTTTACCGCAGAGGAGGGAGGACAAACGGCTGTTAGGAACAGTTGACCCAAGGATAAATGGCGTGGCCAATTGTAATAAATTTAGGAATGACAGAATTCAGGGGCGGCGTCAAATCACTTAGCAACGGGGCTGGTGTTTTAAACGCCTGGGTCAGCATCTAGCCAGTGCGACATTTGCAATAGGCCGCCTACGGAGTTGTTGTGTACGGACCGCTCTGGCAAACGGCATGAAAAGGGACGTACGCAGGTACAGGGTGACCGGGGTCGCGCACAGGGCTGTACTCAGAGTCATGCCATGGGGGCCCTGAGTTTTCGGATGTTAATCAGTACGCTAATCATGAGCCAGTGTCGCCGCGTGCACAGGGATGTCCTAGGGTACAGGGCAGGACTCAGAATGATCTCACGGGTGGCCTTGAGTTTTCGGTTGCGACTCGGTACCCGAATCAAGGGGCAATGATACCACATGCATAGGGTCGGACTCAGGGGCAGAATTGGGTAGGGTCACCAGTACAGGGACGTACTCAGGGATTTCGGAGACTTTGTTCCGGGGGAAATGTTCCCCCTAGTTCTAGTGGTTCTCCGACCTACCAGGGCGCCACATATGTGGATCGGGACTTCACAGGTGGGTGTCAGCGGACACCTTTTAGCTTTGCACGCGCGGTTCGGACGCCACCTTGGGTGTCACTCCGCTCGTCACCGCCTCCACGTTCATATCGGTAGTCGCCCCCGCTCATGGAGCATCCGCGGCTGAACATCCGCCGTCTCTTCTACAGGAGGCGTCGGGGGCTGGGATCAGAGCCGAAGGCGCTCGGGCCGTATGAAGCGATTTGGGACCCGCTCGCATATAGCGACCGGCCTGCTCGAAGGAACCAGGCAGTGTGGGGCCGCGGGAGCCCCCGCAATAGAAATTCATAGCCCAACCATTTGTTGCCCCTCCAACCGGAGACAGCGGTATTGCCCATGGCCTCCGAGCTTGTTTGGAGTTCAGCAGGCAACACAATTTGCGTTCACGCCCTTTTGGACTCCGGTGTCCAGGGCTGTTTTAGGTCGAACGATTTAGTTAAATGGTTGGAGGATACGGTGTACACATGGACTGCAGCTAGATTGTTTTGGTGTTGGCTGAAAGGGTCGGTCCAGGGCATCCAGGGGGCAGTAAGTTGAGTTGCTGCTGACTGATCGGTATATTGGGAATGCTGACGCGGGCTGCCACGCCTTGTTGGCCACACTCCAGTGGAAGTTTGGGATTTTGCCTGGCTATACGAAGCATCTTATCTGCGTGTTTGTTGTCAATCCACCAGGGCGGTTCACCTGAGCTCGTTGCTCACCTCTCGGCTGAGGTCTTAGTTGCTTACTTAGACAGATTTGTTTTCCGAAGGGGACTGCCAACTTGAATAGAAGTAGCATATCAATATCATAGGCGTCAAGGTGAGATTTTGACGATAAAATCAAATCGTTTATTGCCCGTGGTCCCTCTCGTACTCCCTTCAGAGGGACCACGGGTAACTTATTTATAACTAGCAGTTGCCCGTGGCTTTTTTTTGACAAAAATATGACACCTGTCAAAAGTATTGACACCAGTCAAAAACATGATACCTGTTAAAAGTAGTGACACCTGTCAAAAAGATGACACCTGTCAAAAACAGTGACGTAAAAATAATAATGTCATATTAAGTTAGGTTGTGCCTCTGCCACCCCATCTGAGAAAATATGTGTTATTGTGACTGGCGTGTTTATGCTGTGCCACTGCCACCCCATCTGATAAAACAGGTGTACATAATTAGGCATAAGGTCGGTCGGTCTTTTCAATTTGGTAGGGTAACATCAGCCAGAGGGACTCCGTGAAAACCCACGGGGGCAATAAACGAAATAAAAAACACTTACAACACTTACGGGTGAGCAAACCCGTGCAGTATTGTTTGCCACACATGTCTTTAGATGAGCATGTCCAGATAAACGCACCATCCATAAACCGTTGATTTTTATAATATTGACGTCCGTTTTATAACAATTCCTAACCTCGTCCTCTTTTGACATAGTGAGGCTTTTCTTCGAGGCCTCGGGACGGTTCAGGAAAACCTTCCATTTTAAATTCACTATTTAATACGAAAGCAAATTCAGCAGCAATTTGCAATTGACATTTACTGATAAAAAGTCAAAGAGTATATAATTTTCTACTAATAATTATCCTACTTCGTTATATTGCTTCGAGCCCGTAGTTATTAAGTTATCTTTGACGATTCGAACTCCTTACCCTTTTCTAGAAATATTTTATAACTATTACATTACACTGTATCTTAATTCTGTTCGGTATTGCTGCATGTTAATGTAAATATTTTTAATTTGAATAAATATGCGTAAAAACGTAAAAATACCCACTAATAAGTATTATTAACTGCTTGTTTATTTACGAATATAACTATTTGAACGAATCCGACCAAAATTAATTGAATCCATTTTGTTATACTGATCAGTACAACTATTTGGATTTTTTTTGGCCATTTTGTTATATCGTATAACTAATAGTATAACTAGATGGATGAATCCACACTATTTACAAACTAAACCTTTCGAAGTACATATATAATCATAACTTTTTTTTTCATTTACTAGTTGTTGAAACTTATTATTTATTTAGAAAGTCTGATTATGTAAAAACATTGGAAAATAATTATGAACAATTGTTGCTAAAAATAATAAAAAGAAGTGGAAGATTTAACCCTTAGGTGCATGATTTTTTGTTTTTATGTGAAAAAAAAATATGTGGTAGAAAAATATCTATTAAATACGGGAAAAATAATGAAAAAAATCACACATGTATTTTTATTTATTTTATTTACTGAAAAAGGTTGTTATCAATTTTGATAAACTATGCATTGGTAACATAAATAGTTTGCAAATTTACTTAGTATGAAAAACTTGGAAGCAGTTGTTTTTCCTATTATCACACAGTGATATCTTACACTTGACACACATAACCGAAGTTAATTTTTTACAGTTAGCATATTTGCATTGATTTCTTTTGCCGCCGTATGATTTTTCATGACCAGCTCCGTCTGTACGAACATCTTCAGGAGGTAATGTTTGGGCTCCAAGTTTTGGTCTTTTTCGTGTCGTCGTATTTTCTGTTTTGTTCAAACTAGTTCTGCCTCTTTTATTTTCAGATGCAGCTCCATATTTGCACAAAGTTTCAGCTAACTCCGTTCTAAAGTCGGCTAGTTTCAATATGTTTTTCGGATTTGTTCCTTTTTTTAGTAACACTTTTTTGTACAAGACCCAGCTATTGATAACGGCCATATCTAACATATGATGAAACAGCCTGTTTGTCCACTTCTTGGATTTCATCCTTATTCTGTATCTGCCGAGGTAGCTATCCATTGTGTCTACACCTCCCATGTGAGCATTATATTCATGTATGGCTTTGGGGCAGGATATAGACACACTCTGTTTTTGCTTCTTGTCATAGCGATTGATAGAACCCACAGGCTCAGCACCTACATATGTAGATAGTAGCAAGACCTGCTTGTTGTCCTTCCAGCTTGTAGCTGCGAACTCGACACCTTCAAAAGAAGTCACGTTCTCTTCGTACGAACCTCTTGGCACAGATGTCTTGAGTACATCTTTCTTTTCTGGTAACTTGCATGTTTTTCCCAGTCTGGTCCTCTGGACTGTGCCCAAGCAATAAATGCCTGCCTTGTGTAGGTAATGAAAAAGAGCCAAGTTTGTGTAGTAATTGTCAAAGTAAACAATGTGGTGTACATTCCTTGGTACAGGCCGAAGCAAACGCACCACTGTGTTTGACACTGCTCCCAAGTCTGGTTCGTTAGGTAACCTTTTGAGATCATGTGTACCCGAAAAGATTTCAAAAGAATACGCATAGCCCATGAGACAACAAAGTACGTACAATTTGAAGCCCCATTTATGGGGCTTGTTTGGTAAGTACTGTTTCATGAAATGTGCGATTTTCGTTGCGCACATCTGCTCATCTACTGAAAGGCGATGCTCAAAAGGGACCGTTACAAAGCGCTGGTTCAGGTGGTCTACTACTGGTCGTATTTTGTGTAATCGATCATGCTTAGGATGTTCAGGAGGTAAATGACCATCATTATCATTGAAATGTAGCACTTGGCGAACTTTTTCGAACCTATTGACTGTCATAGTGTCTGCTATTGGATGAAATCTCACATTGTTTGTCCAATAAGACCTTATACTCGGATAATGATATACCGAAGTATAAATCAAAATTCCAATATATTTTCGTAGCTCCAGGACTGTGATGGGATCGGAGAAATTTGGATTTTTTTGTATTGCATATTTGTTTGATTCTGCCACAATCAATTCCAGTAAACTCTGTTCGAAAAAGTACGAGAAAAACTGGTACGGTGTAGATAAATCCAGGATATGTTGAGGGTATTCGCTTACTCCTTGAAATTATAATGCCTGATCAACCATAGCCATATTCTTTTTTTTCCAAACCAAATTCCGCGCAATGGGGTAGTTGATGGAATGTGGCTGGTTTTCTGGCAAATCGTCAAGTATCAGTGGGGGATCTGGGTGTATGTCATCGTCTGCTTCTGTCCGTTCGTCACCACTTTGTCGCCTAAGTTCTTCTTCTTCTTGTCTTTCTTTTTCGAGCTCTGCTCGCAACTCACCTACATTTTCGTAATAGTCTAAACTATCTTCGTCAATATCACTCTCATCCTCTGAAATTTCTCCATTTTCTAGTTGCAACAAGAATTTCTCGATGCGTTTGCTGTCCATAATTCTTTGATAGGGTTCCCTTTCAGAGACCTAAAAGCATAAATACATATGCAAACCAAACCCAAAGCCAAGAAAACGGTAAAATTATCTTCAAAAAAGAAAGTGCAGAATGAATCCATAAGAGGGCAAAAAAATATACCGCCACTGCATAGATTATCATTTTTGATAACTAACTTCAAGCCCGAAAAAAGTAAAGATAAATAAAAGTCTCAAGCAAAATAAATGAATTCCCAGAAAATAGAGATACTTACCAGCAGGAAAAGGATTTTTTACGGCGTAAATTCACTATATTTTGATAAGATTTAGTCGGATGAAAAATTCTCATAATCGACTTTGCAGACAACAAAGCGCGGGAATCAAAAGTGTCAAATTATGAACCAATCAAATGCAAGTAATGGACTGAACCAATCACGGACAAGTGAATGACAGGTCAGGTAGCGTTCAGAAACATACATTTCAGGTAAACACCATTCGTTCAGAACTTATGAGTATGGAAAGTTGTGTTATCAATTTTGATAAACTATGCACTTAAGGGTTAAGGTAATTTTCTCCAGAACTTTTATTGAATCATATCTCAACCACTGTGCAAGTGGCTGAGATATGATTTAATAAAAGTTCTGGAAATTCAAGCAGAAATAAGTTAATTACACCCCCCCCCTTTACTCCACAAAAAAATAATCGCTCCATACTCCAAACAGGCCATATATATGTATATGGGTTAAACACGGGAGACAGATGGTAAGAATAAAGGAGGAAATAGGTTGCTCCAAGAAATCTATGTTTAAGTATAAATTCGCTTTTCTATATATGTTTAAGTTTATGTTACGTGTTTATTTATTCATGCAATAAATAATGAGAAAGAAAGAAAGGAATATTATTGGTCATTCCCAATATTACATAACTCGTCTAAAAACACTTCGAAATAGTAGTTTATGCAACTGTCGTATAATAAGGGGCCATAAATCACGAGTGTTTTTATAGGACGAGCGAAGCGAGTTCCGTAATAGCATCACACGAGTGTTTTAAGGCCTATTTATATACAGTTGCTTACACTACTTTATCTACACACACACATATCATTAGTGCTCTAAAATCGGTTCAGAAGCCGTAGGGAAATGAACGGCATTGCTTTGTACGCCTTTTCGTATTTGTCTTTTGATTTTTCTGGCAACAAGTTTTTCGTTGCAAGTGTGACTGCATTAACTATATGTGGCGAAGTGTTTATATGACTTTCACTCATATTTATGATGTAAATTATAACTTTTCACAAAATCTACTTCTCTACTTCGTAAAACCTACAGATATCGAGAGATAGGTTGAGGGGCGTGGCACGTGCGAACAAATGTAGCTCCGACAGGTTAGATATTAAAAATTCTCGGTAGTCACCGGGCGACCGCAGTGACGAATTCATTTCCGTTGTTTTTCGAAAATGCCGACCTGTGCAATACTCACGTGCAAAAATAGAAGCGAGATTGTGAACTCCAAGAACGCCGGTGTCACATATCACTTGTAAGTCTCATTCTAGCCATTATTTCTTCTTAAAACACAAGAAATAAACATTATTACGAAAATAAATCATTCTCGGAAAATTCTTCACGAATTGACATTAAAGTGACAATGTCACGTTGTTCTCGCTAAGTTTACTATAAATTGCTTGTTTTGTATCTTAATTTCACTACTTCTTGCCAAGCTAACACGCAATGAATATTTCACACTTATCTAAGTACGAAAGCAAAGATGCATCGTGATACGGAGGCGAACTGTTACACGCACACAGAGACGACATATAGTGATGGGGATAGTGATAGGAGAATTATGTTTTTGAATCGATAGATTTTATCATTCCGCAATTACTGATAAAGTTAATGTAATAATATAGTTATTTTATTGCTCATAATACGTAAGTTTATTGTAAGTTATTCCAATGATTGCCAAACAGGCAGTTTAGATTTTAAGTTTGTTTAAAACCTCGACCGACGAAGGATAATGGGGTGTTATAAGTATTGATCGGAAATTCCGATGCTTTCAGTCAGGTCCGAAGAGTTCACAGTTATTATACCTTCAGAAACATCTTTGCCTCTCTTTCTAGCTGTAAGGATTCTGTTGAAAAAAAGAAGAGATGCAAAGGGGTCTCGTATGTCGTATGTCGTATAAATATGTCGTATTTACAAACAATTTACAATTTTATTTATAGAACCCGGCATTGTATACGACTGTCTATACCAGTGTCTATAAATTATAATCAATCGATGATACACGCTGTCCTTGCATTGTCCCAACACTAGCTCGACTAGCTAGTATACCTGCGGTAGTATGGGTGTGTTCGGACGATAGGTGCATGACATTGCACTGACCAATAAAAGCGGATGGATTGATGTACGAGTGGTGTAAATGTATTGTTTCGGCGACACTAGTTCCGATACAAGCTGAGCGCCAAGGGCCTATCTCTCGATATCTGTAGTAAAACCAAATAACAAACAAATGACAACTGTAATTTTTTTAAAAGCGGTTTGAATTTTTCGTTTTGGTAAAGCAGTGTCACCAACAAAACTGATCAGTTGAAAGCGTCGCTAGCGTCTATGTCACACTAATGCCATTTTATAATGGCAGGGCATTAGTTTCGTGTTTTAGCCACCTGAACAGTTAATTTGGTGGTGATGTACTATCAGTGGCAGCTGTGGAGAACCTTTAAAAAAACCCTTGCAGCTAACATGTGGCCCTTTCTTTTACTTAAACTTTTGGTCGAATTTCAAATAAACATTTGTTTTATGACTTTTAAGTGTTGGGCTGCATGGGAAAATAACCCTTACAGTGGGTCTGCCCATTTGCCGTTGATGGTACTTACAGACGTCAAGTAAATGTCAATTTTGACGATTCGACGATCACAGACAAAAAATATATACTTTAACGCATTGATAAATCGATTAATCCATGTGTAAAGGTAAAATTTGTTTGTCTGTAATTTGCCATATTCGCATCGATGTGTCATAATGCAGGTCTTTTCCCTATGGTTTCTGAGTCGATTTAAGAGAATTTATGATACGTAAGTAGATAAAACATTTTACTAGACCTTAGATATGGGCCCAGGGACCAAATGGATTACAAAGTTTATCGCAGGACACAAAGTATGTCTATTACGTTGTTTAGCCGATCCATCGTAGAGCAAAGAGCAAACGAGTTGCGTAAAAACTGAGATATAAATATTCTGGGTAAGGCAGGGTACAGTACCCCAAGAATAATATCAAATTTTAGTTAACATGCTTATGGTTTGCTTGTAAAGAAATCGACTAGGTATCTTAGTGTTACATTAAGTTTAAAACAAATATAGGTATGTTTGTAGTGTCCAAAAATGTAAATAAAATATCATTGTTAAACTCAATTTCAACACGTAATTCATGTCATATAATTAAGTCATATAGTTAAAAAACAATAACCAGGAAATAAATCAGCTAAATGATTTATTTCCTGGTTATTAAGACTAACCCTAACTTAAAAGAGCTAACCCCATACCTGTTTGATTCATCGTTCAACACAAAACATTTCAGAAACCATATTTTTCCACCCTCCGTAAACCGGGGGTCGATTCATCTGCGATTTCCGATCAAACATTTGCGCACAGTCGATTAACCGCGTCTTCTCAACATTGATGGCGATACGACAATGTCGTGCCAATGTCGTTTTACGTGTCTTCCTCGTCTCGTCCCACTGTCACCGCAAAAACTTTAATGGCTCCTTTTATCGGCCATTTACCGGGTGTAATGGTCGCTGCTTTTGTTCTGATGCAGGCCTAATCTTTTAAGCACTTTCGCTAAGCACCTATGGGTGTGTGACTTTGTATGATATATTTATGGCGGCGAGAATTGGCAGTAAAATTTTACAGGTTGCGGTCTTACATTATAGAAACTCTGGAAGTGAGACTGGTGAAGGAATTGGCAATTTTTATTAACGTGGAGCTGACGCCTTTCAATAGAAAATGCTCATTTTATTGATCGTTCTAAGTTGAAAAGATCCTTCCATACTAAAATATGTAATGTTGAAAAGTGGTTTGCATTTAATCGTAAGTGATTTATAAAGCTAAAAGAATATCGGTAGTTTTATGTCAACAGCAGGTAGTTACCTACTGTTGACATATCACGTTTCTCACAAAATAAAATATCCAGCTCCAAGCTGTTAAGAAGTCTGGTGATTCTTTTATACCTAGCACGGTCCCCTAAGACCTTGTACTAGACGTGTGGCCTTCATTTCTCACGGTACACGGCTGTTACTTTGATTTGTGCCTCCACACAATCCAGGAAACAAATGGTGTCGGGTGCCTTCCTCTCTTTGTCTGAAACGGGATCCTCTTACAAATGACTCTTATAAGGGGGATGATGTGATACATCCTGTGACTGTTAAGGCTCTTCTAGTGTCTGGATTATCTAAAGACATTAAAGCAATGAGGTAGACTATCTTGGTTTTATTGCTTGGTGTAACTGCTAAGTTCTTAATTTGCCTAACGTAGCTTTGGGATTTTATTTTGTGATCAACAGCTTGCTCTAGCCACATTTAACTGGTATACAGCCTTATATTTTGATTATAAATATGTAGAAGTTATCGTTTAATAAATCGACATGTAGCGTGTGCGAATTGTAAACATTTCGTGCATTGTCTAGACAATATCGTTGCTTGTTATCGTGATTTATTTGTAGTCCTCCCGGGGACAGTAGCATAAGAATGAGTATTTCTTTATGTTTCTGAAATATGTTCCCAGCGTTAATGTACTACAAATGTGCGGGCAAGGTCAAAGAGATCGTTGATGGTCCGACTTAATAAGCAGTATTGTTTGTTTTGTTCGTGAAAATAAGGGTTTTCCTTCATCAGAGATGACTTGATAGGCGTAAGGAAAGATGTGCTTACATGTAAAAATGTTTTGCAATGTGAACTTATCTTTCGTTTGTTGCACGGTCATATAATACAAAGGTATAAGGTCAGTTCAAATGCACAGAAGCCGTACAATTTCTCATTCGTTTTAACAACCAACAGCTCGTTCCTTCCACAAAACCAGAACATCGGACTCATAATGCATTCAGGTAAGCAATCTAAGCATATTCAGAGCAACACAATTATCCGAAGCAAATTACCTAATTGTAATCAATAGGACAATTAAGTGCCTCACCAGCTTATATAATTAATCTTTGGTTATGAGCGCCGAGTCGTCTACTGTAGGTATGTGAAACTGATCCCGGCACTTGGCAGCAGTTGCCGATATAACATGTAAGAGTTGAATATTGGTTGTGATTATTTGTATTGAGATAATTAAGAGGTTCTCTATTGGAAGGCATAAAGTCAGTTATACTAATATTGTTACTCATTACGCATAATTTTTTACGCATAACATAAAAAGCATAAATACAGAAAGCATAATCATCATGAAGACTAATGTCAAAAAGCATAAGCACAAATACGCATAATAATCAATTAGCATCATATCAAAATGCATAACAGTATTGTCCTACAAAATAGTCATGTACAAATAGCTCATAGTAATAAAATTGCTATTTAACAGTCACAGGCGTTTTACATGACGGTACGTTGCCGTTGCAAAGAAATATTATAAAAATGAAATTAAGGGTGTGTCATAAATATCATGAGCAAACAAGGACACGTGCTGTTATTTGTGGTGTAGACTTTATAATACTTATAACATGAAAAATCAAGTGCAAATATTTAAAACAAATAGAGGAGGTATCAAATTAAACTATAATGGTTTCATATTCGAAAAAAATCGGCAGGTTGACAATAAATTCTACTGGGTGTGTGAACAACGCCACGACGATAATTACAAGTGCAACGTTCGTCTTATAACCAGAATAAATAATGGAAAAAATCATGAAATCATATCCAAACACATAAATAACCACAATCACGAGCCTGATGCACTACGAGAGAAGGTTAGTTTTGTGTGTAAGTATATATATATTAAGGAACTAAGGCCAGGTCGATGGAGGTCCGCTTCGCGGACCCCCTATTCCGCGTGGCTTAGGCGCTTCACGCCTGGACATCAAACTAACCTAACCTAACCTAATATACCTAGTGGTACCTACCTAATGTGACCTAACGTTACGTAACGTACTTATAACTTAACTAATAATTTGTTGTTGTTCATTTTGCAGGTTCAATGCGCCCGTAACAAAATAAAAGGCAAGGTAGTATTAGATCCCGAAAAGAAACCAATACACATTATTCTGAATGCGAATCTACTAACACATCATTAGTATTGGCTAATCTGCCAAAGAATAATAATTTAAAACAACTAATATACAGACAAAGGAAAAGAACGATTTCGATAACCAAACCAACGGATATACATTTTGAATTAAAGAAAAAATACTTCATTCCAGAAAATACAGAAACAGGAAACAATGTATTAATAATAGATAAAAAGTATGATAATAATAGAAGAATAATAATATTCACATCAAGAAAACTGATTAACATGTTATGCAACTCCAGGTACATAATAATGGATGGAACATTTAAGTTAGTTCCAAGGATATTCCAACAACTATGTACCATACGTGTGTATATTTTCTGAAACATTTCCATGTGTATTCGCACCATGCACCAACAAGGACAAAAATACATTACAACATTATTAACATCAATTGTAGACTACTGCGAGGAAAACAATTTACTACTATCACCGAAATACATTATGATGGACTTCGAAAATTTGTCTGGCACATACATGTGCCAGACAAATTTTCGAAAATACAATATACTATAAAGGGATGTAACTTTCATCTCGGTCAAATTATTTATCGCAAAATCCAAAAAAATGGTCTTCAAAAACATGCCATAACAAATTATGTCAAATCAATTATGCGAAACAATAATAGTCTAAATAACATTATGCGATCCAAGGGGATACCTAATTAAGACAGTGTATAATTTACGAGTATTGATCCAGGTAGTTTTTTGCTTTTCTTGCTATATCTTTGATGTCTATGGAAAATGATTTAATTATTAACACAAAACACGATGAGACGCTCATTTAACTTAAATACTTTTAGGGAATGAAAGTGTCCGCCTACATGAATAAAAATTGTGTTCAAGTCTCATTATTGCGGAGTTAAGTCTTTTGCTTACTTTGAAGCATTTTAGTAACAAAACATGTACTGTTAAAAATGTCTAATATTAAAATGCAGATACTGGTCATTACAGCTGAAAAAATATAATTAACTTAGGTAGCAATCTTATTTTATGAAACCTACCAATGAGCCTGTTATAATTATGTTAATAAGTATATAAATTTCGTGTGGGCGCGAGCCTCCATACAATAAGCGGTAAGCTTTTTCACCCCTTAAACCTTGTCCGATTTTCACAATTTTTTCACATGTTTGAGATATTATGAAAAATTATGCTCGTGCGTTTTGTTTTTTTTTTAAATATTTTGTATTTTAGTAAATATAAGGACCTAAACATTCACTTTTTTGACCAAAAAAAACCCTCCAGCATTTTATTTATGTTTAACCAATCAAGCCAGATTTTCAAAAAAAAGAAAAGCTACAAGCATCGTTTATGATGTGTGGAAACGAATGAGACCAAATTTGTCTTATTCCATAAAGGTTTAGTGGTAGAAAAACGTTACCGCCCAAAAGCATAATTCGGCCGAAAATTTAGGCAATTGCGT
This sequence comes from Argyresthia goedartella, assembly GCA_949825045.1. Lineage (NCBI taxonomy): Eukaryota > Metazoa > Arthropoda > Insecta > Lepidoptera > Argyresthiidae > Argyresthia > Argyresthia goedartella. The sequence goes on along the minus strand of OX463812.1, from coordinate 21,859,404 downwards.
TCTGGGCCGGCACCTCTCTCTATCGCACGATTTGGGTCGGGGGGCAGGGTACGTGTATAAGGGGTATAGTGATGTGTTAGGTGCGGTCGTTAATAAGTATTCTCGCATAGTGACGGGAAAGAACTGCCGATATCGAGAGGTAAGTAATTAATATATCCAAACTAATGGTAAAAACGGTAAATTGTGTACTATGTGTGTGTGTGTTTGTAAGAGACCTTCTATGGAAATACTAGATCGATGTGTATCAATTTCCTATCGATATTGATGTGTTATCTCGGAAAAATGATACTTATTCTCATAGTTGCAAATACGAGCTTACTATACTTATAGCGGCCATTCTACGTGTAATTATGCGGCGTTTCGTGAACAAAAGATGTCCTTTGGCAGGATTGATCTTTAGGTTCAAAGGATGGATTTAAGAAGTGGAGCCACCTGGATTTGTGATTCAGGGGTGTCAAATCGTGAAACCGATTGACAACGCCATCTATGCATTTAAGCGTGTACTGTTTCGTGGCATAGATGGCTGTAGCTTCCCCCGGTCGATGACGATAGGAGATAGTTCCTAGAATAGCCGCCAATAAGTGGCGTTGTAGTCTTTACTGTTTATATATAAGCTGTAAGTCAATTAGAAAAGGCCTCTTTTTCCAAATATACACTATCGAAGCAGCACGTACTTGAAGCTTTCATTTTCTCCGCCCGTCCCGGTTCCTGCTCAACCTTCAGCCACGAGTTAACATTTTGGTGACCCCGACGTGAGAAGATACTCTCACACGAATACGCTAGGAGGAGAAGCTTGGCGAATCGAGCCGAACGACAAGGGCGGAGGAAAACCGAGCGGTGAGGCGGCCATCCCGTGATTCCGATCCGACAACGCCACGTGTGACGTGCGTGGTGGATTCAACCAATTTTTCCGGCGGAGAAGGGATCCAGGTGCTACAACCGATCAGATCTTTACCTACGAGAAGATTTCAACCAAATTTAATTGGAAAGTCATCAATTTACGGCGGTCGAAGACGCCACGAGGTCACTTCCGGTGGTCAAAGTCCAAAGAGGAGTCGAGAGGAGAAGAAGAGAGGCTACAAGAAGGTTTCTATTATCAAGTAAGTGGCTGGCAATTAGTTTAAAGGGCACAAATTTCGAAAATCCTTTAACCTTCTCATGACAATTTACCTATAACCTATAACTGTACATGTGGTATACCTACTCTTTCTAGTAAGTACTCATATTTAGCATTACTTTAACTTCAATATGGATTCATCAAGCTCTGACAGTAATTCTACAGTTGTATGTGATAAAAAAATAAAAACTTTAATTAAAAAACGGGGTGTAGTGAAGGGAAAATTAACCCTATTTAAAAAATATTTGTCAAAACTCGCATCTGCCTCGTTAAATGCTGATCAATTAATCGATTTAGAGTTACGAACGTCTAGAATAATAAGTGTTTTCAAAGAGTTCGAAATTATTCAAGATAGAATCGAGACGCTAAGTGAGGAGCTCGAGGAGCATTTGAAGGAGAGGGAGACCTTTGAGGACACTTATTTCGAATGTGTGTCTTTAAGCAAAGGTTATTTAGCGCAGGTTTCTAGCCCAGGAGCCTCCGCATCAACTGAAGGCAACGCCCGTGAGGTCAGCGAGCCACGTGAGCACGATTCCATTAAATATCCAGACATTAAGCTACCGTCCTATGATGGACAGGTTACGGACTGGATTGAATTTAGAGACACATTTGACGCACTTGTGAATCAAACCAGTCTAAAACCGATTCAAAAATTTAAATACCTAAAGGGTTGTTTAACAGATAGTGCACTGGAAGTTATCAGTTCATTGGAATTTGCCGAGGAAAGCCACGTCATAGCTTGGCAACTACTCTGTGAAAGATACAATAGTCCAAAAACACTCGTTTACAGCCATTTGAGAGCACTGTTTAATATTGATGCCGTTCCTAATACAGCCACAGCCCTTAGATCATTAAATGATAACATTTCTAAACATTTGCGCATTCTTAGATCCGTAAAGGTACCTACCAACGATTGGGATTTGTTAATAGTTTTTTTTCTCAGTTCCAAACTCGATAAAAAATTGCAAAACAAGTGGGAGGAAAAAATTAATTCCCGCGAATTGCCTACGTTACAGGACTTCAAGTCGTTCCTGCGAACTCAAGCTGATCTCAGAGAGGCCGTCTGCCAAGTCGAGCCCGTGAAGCCCGCGGCCCGCGAGTTTCCGCCGCGGAAGGCTAATTTGGTAACCGCGTGCCCTCCGTCCCATACCAACATAACCAACAGTAAGGTAACACCTAAAAATACCTATCGTAACCAGTGTCCGAACTGTAAGGAGGCCCATTTCATAAACCAATGTCCGAAGTTTTTGGCTCTGAATGCAGCGACACGCATTCGTGTAGTTAAACGACTGGGTCTCTGCCTAAATTGTTTAGCATCGAATCATATTCTACCTAACTGCCGCGCGAGTAGCTGCAGAACATGTAAAGGTAAGCACCATACGCTTTTACACATTAGTCATACCATCGACACAAACGAGTCGACACCGCGACAGTCGACGCTCCATAATGCGTCAGAGCCGGTGGCACTGGCGCCTGGAGAACCACAGTCGATCAATTTAATTACCAATCAACGACAGTTGAACTCTGGGGAGGGTACGAGTGCCGTCGACGACGGTACACCTCCGATGGCTCCGATGACACAAAACAGAGGTGTTATTCTGTCCACGGCCCGAGTAAAGGTAATTGACAAAAATAATAAGCCAATTATTTTGCGTGCATTGCTCGACAGTGGATCGCAGTCTAACTTTATAACCGAAAGTGCATGCAATAAATTAAATATACCCACACAGCAACTAGACCTTGAGATTATAGGATTTAACCAAAATTTAACGAAAATAAATCAGGCATGTAATTTAACCATTCACTCAACCGACGACTCATTTTCAACGAATTTATCCTGTCTAATTGTATCTCAAATATGCAAGATACCTAACCACGCGATTACCGCTCGTCAGCTCAATATACCTACACGATTCCGTTTAGCAGATGAATTGTTTCACCAAGGTGGGGATATCGACCTACTTATAGGAGCTGAGCATTTTTACCAACTACTCTGCATCGGACAACATTCCTTGGGGAACGATCTACCAATCCTTCAGAGAACGCGACTAGGATACGTAGTATCCGGCCCGTACTCGTGGAACTCAGTCAATATGCCACAACAGGTAATATGTAACTTTGTTCAAATTGCTCAAACTCAGGCGCTTCAGACCTTTTGGAATGACGGCTGTCATACCACGCCGGCGGCGGTACCAGATCATGAGTACATACAATGCGAAAGGGTATTCAATGAGCACTCCAGAACGTCCAGTGGTAACTTTGTGGTAACTATTCCTTTCAAGGAGCCGCCAACCGGTTTGGGCCAGTCGCGATCTGTAGTTTACAAAAGATTTAAAACATTAGAGTCAAAGTTTTCTAGAAACCCCGACTATAAGGAAAAATATGTTCAATTTATGAAGGAATTCAAAAATGCAGGACATATGGTTCAGATAAAAAATACTGAACACTGCAATTTCTTGCCTCATCATGCTGTTTTAACCCCCCACAAGGTCACGACGCCGTTAAGGGTCGTAATGGATTGCTCATTCCAAACTGACAATGGGAAATCGCTCAATGGAATTCAATACAAGGGCACAATAAACCAAGACGACTTAGTAAACATATTGCTAAGATTCAGAAAAAATAAATACGTAGTTAGTGCAGACATCGAACGTATGTACCGAATGATTTACGTCAACCCTAACCAAACACATTTGCAATGTATTCTGTGGCGCGACAATCCCACAGAACCTTTACGTACCTACTCACTCACAACCCTAAGCTTCGGGTTAAAAAGTGCACCTCATATAGCTACACGGTGCCTGCAGCAGCTCGCGCAGGAGTGTCAGGAGTCGAATCCGGAAGCAGCGGCAGCGATACGTGACAGTTTTTACATGGACGACTTCATTTTTGGAAGCAACGACGAACGACAGGTACAAGAAACAGCTGTTCGTATCCAGCAGATCCTTCAAGGAGCGAATTTTCACCTGCGAAAATGGAAATCTAATTCCGCCAACATATTGAAAACTGTGAGTAAAACCGAACCCACACACACTACCACAGCACCCACCTCACTCGCACACGATACGCATAAGGTATTAGGGCTCGCGTGGTGTAGTAAAGGTGACAATTTAATGTACCAATTAAAAATCGAACCGGTATCAAGTCCATTAACCAAACGAAAAATATTATCCCTAGCCTCAGCTATATTTGATCCCCTAGGGCTCTTAAACCCTACCTTAGTAATTGCTAAATTCATTATAAAAAAATTATGGGATAATAAATATCAGTGGGACCAAAGTTTACCAACAGATGTTACAAACGAATGGGAAAACTTCTATAAAAAGTTGTTTACACTCAATTCATTACGTATACCTAGACACGCGCTTATCAGTGAGTACATTGCGTTAGAACTGCACGGGTTCTCGGATAGCTCATTAAAGGCATTCGGGTGCGCTATTTATTTACGCACTAAAAATACTCACGGACAAATTTTAACGCAATTATTATGCTCTAAAACAAGGGTGGCGCGTAAAGAAACTATACCGAAACTTGAACTTAGAGCAATGTTGCTACTTGCACAGCTGTTTAAAAAGGTAAATAATGCTTTAAAGTGTAACTTTACGAAAATAAACCTATGGTGTGATTCAAATGTAGCTTTGGCTTGGGCAAAATCACAACAACCAAATAATCTTGATTGTTTTGTAAAAAATCGAGTAATCGAAATACAAAGTTTAACTAATACCAATGATTGGCACTGGGTTTCGTCGAATGACAATCCTGCTGATCTCTTGACGAGGGGCTTACAGGCAGATAAGTTGCTCGATTGCGCCCTCTGGTGGGAAGGACCTTCGTGGTTAGGTAAACATAGTGACGAGTGGCCTTCCAATCGTACCTTCACCCCAGTGACACCATTGACAGGTAGTTCTGTACTGACCGAATCTCATTGTAATATTTGTAATATCACTGCGACTGTTCAATCAAACCCATTCATGGATAATCTATTTCAAAGATGGTCAGACGTAAACAAACTTGTCAATTGTGTTGCGTTTATTTTGAGATTTGCGAACAATTGTTTAAATCGAAACAAAAAACTTACCGGACCGCTCTCAGTAACTGAACTGGAGTCTGCATTAAATAAATTAATCGAAATTTCACAAGTTCAAATGTTTCCAACCGAATATAACTTACTCCAAAATAATAAACCATTATTAAAATCATCAAACCTATTGTCTTTAAACCCTTTTATGGAAAACAAACTAATGAGGGTAGGTGGCCGATTAGGTTTATCAGCTTACGACCATAACAAAAAACACCCGATTATCCTATCACATAAACATATATTAACCAAACTCATTATGAGTGACCTTCACGTGAGACTGCTGCACGCCGGGCCCCAGCTGTTGCTGTCGTCGGTCCGGGAACGATTTTGGCCGATAAACGGTAAGAGTATAGCAAATAAAATAGTCGAAAAATGCGTGACCTGCTTCAGAGCCAAACCAAGGTCACAGACTCCGATTATGGGTAACTTGCCACCGACACGTGTTACCCCCGCTCTCCCCTTTCTGTTTACAATGTTGGACTATGGTGGCCCTTACACGGTCAGGGACAAGAGGGGACGCGGATACAAAACCTATAAATGCTATATAGCTATTTTTACTTGTATGACAACGAAGGCAGTTCACATAGAATTGATTTCAGGGTTACAAACGGCGGCATTTATGTCAGCATTTCGACGGTTTATTGCCCGACGAGGTATACCAAAGGAAGTTCTAACAGACAATGCTACGACCTTCCATGGCGCCTGTAACGAGTTGACAGAGCTTTACGATTTTTTATATATCCATTCCAATGACTTGATAACTCATTGTGCGAAGGAAAGAATTCAATGGAAATTCCTTCCGCCCTATGCTCCCCATATGGGAGGACTCCATGAGTCAGCTATTAGACGATGTAAGTTTCATTTAAAGCGAGTACTAGGCAAAGCACTATTAACCTATGAAGAATTTTTTTCAATTACTGTTCAGGTTGAAGGAATTTTGAACTCTAAACCGTTATGCCCAATTCCAAATTCGAATACAGATGAAATTACATGTCTTACGCCAGCCCACTTCTTGATAGGTAGGACTCCTAATTCTATGCCAGACTACGACTACAAAGATGTACCTATAAACCGACTCACCTTGTACCAACAATTACAGCAGCTCCAACAGAACTTCTGGACTTCCTGGTCAAGGGACTACATAGGACTATTACAGGAACGAACAAAATGGAGAAGTTCCAAAGGTCCAGGTCTTCGCGCGGGGACCGTGGTGCTGGTGCGGGAGGAGCGTCTGCCGCCCTGCCTCTGGAGGATGGGGCGCATCATCAGCTGCTGCCATGGTCGAGACGGCGTCGCGCGGGTGGCCGAGATCCAGACAGCAAGAGGCATAATCAAGCGGTCCTTTAATAATATCTGTCCGCTACCGATCGACGCGATAGACGTATAAATAAGTAGAATATTACATACCTAACTATTTAAGTTTAGCATATACCTATCTAATGTTACTTAGTTTCCTAATTGTAATTAAAACATTTTTGCATGGCGTTTTACTTACCTAAACTTTAAGTTAAATGACAAAATGTTTGGTACTTGATCACTATCAATCTACCTAGTTTATTCGTAAAAACCTACCTCTTTAACTCATTATATGTTGTAAACAAATATAAGTACCAAACAGTTTGTAATTATGCTTCTTCCAACATAAAAATGATTGTAACAACGGTCATAGTTACCTACATTAAGTTATTGACAGTCATGTGTTGAAAGAAGTTTAATAAAAATCTGCTTTGCCGGTCAGAGATAACGCATACGCAGGTAGCAACTGCAGTTGTGTCCTTTCTGAACGGTATGACAGATTACAGCTCCTCGCCGGGGGACGCCTGGGAGCATGTCAAATCGTGAAACCGATTGACAACGCCATCTATGCATTTAAGCGTGTACTGTTTCGTGGCATAGATGGCTGTAGCTTCCCCCGGTCGATGACGATAGGAGATAGTTCCTAGAATAGCCGCCAATAAGTGGCGTTGTAGTCTTTACTGTTTATATATAAGCTGTAAGTCAATTAGAAAAGGCCTCTTTTTCCAAATATACACTATCGAAGCAGCACGTACTTGAAGCTTTCATTTTCTCCGCCCGTCCCGGTTCCTGCTCAACCTTCAGCCACGAGTTAACAAGGGGAAAGAGGGGGAGGGGTTAACTTTGTATGGGCAGAAATAAAATACTTGACCTTTTGAATTTCCATTGCAACGAGGTCGCAGTAAAAAAATAGTTAGTACAAAAATAAAACAACTGGTTAGTAGGTAATGTATGTTCTTATATTATTGAAAGTGAAATACACCAAAAAATCGGTTAAGTGCGGCCTACATCATACCGGCTGCACCACCACAACGAAGTGGGTTGACGTAAAATATACCATCATATTGAAATGCATGGGTGTATCAAAACACGTCTCTTGTATGGGGACCCCCTTTAATTTGTAATATCTCTCGTATTTCAGTATTTGTTGTTGTTGCAGCAACAGATATACACAAAATTAGATAGGTACAGGACCAGCAGTGAGATCTGGCCTTTCCCTGACTTTCATGTTCCTTGGTACCCGAGGATCAATAACTTCGGGCAATAAGCACTGAAAATAAAATGATTCCAGTTTCTGCTGCATTTGTTATGTCCAAAACTGGTCATTGCGCTCAATTTTCTCGTAGGCCAATCCGTGAGGGGTCCATACGACAAAATAACAATATTGTCTTCCGGTTATGTGTAGCTGGCCCTGTAATTGATAAAAGTAATCGTGATTCCTTTTTAAAATCATGATCCCGTCACGTATAAGGCAAAACTTGATTTTTTTGTTTCGGATGGCATCAAGAGGTGCCATCGCGGAAGCCGAAAATGGACATTTTACTTCCACGAGTGTGTCATCTCCAATAAGTCCATCGGGACTTGCTCCTAAATACTGACTAGGGTTTTATCAATAAACAGTCCACACGAGGAAACTTGCAAATCGGTTTCTGTAGTGAACTGCTGGATCGCTTCTGACTCGTGTTGAGACCCAAATTCTGTGGCAGCATTCCCTTTGAGATTTGTATATAACAACTGTGATATTGTAGAAGAACACGAAGTCCTTGGACTCATTTTGCAAATTTGACCAAATTTAAATGCAGTTAGTCTTTTTCTTCGTTCCGTTTGCCACAAAACATTGTCACTTTGACCTCTAGTGGCCAGTTCTAGTTCTTTTATTTGTCTTTCACTTTTTACCAAAGAAGCCAGAAACGTTGCTTTCCTCTCCTCATAGACATCAAAAGACATATCTTCTTCGAGATACATCAAACCATAGTGCTCATCAGGTTTGGAAATTCTTTGTCTTTTTGGGTACGAAGATCCCGAAAAATCCAACCTTCTTTTACTTTGATATTCCAATGTTCTTTTCCTTCGTTCGGTAAATTTTTTGGTGAACTGTCCTGGACTTTGAGCAGTCTTTTTTTTTTAATAACATTGTGTGTGGCTGCCTTGCTGTTCCATGAGGCGATAGCACCAAAGCATCGTGCTTGATAAGACCCCCGTGCTGTATAATTCACGCGCTTTCCACCAATAAATTTTGCAATAACTGAATGGAATTGCTCGGCGGAGTTGTTTGTAACGTCCAACAAAAGGCTTCCAGCATTGTTAACTAATAATGACAAATGTTTTTGAATGTCTATCCATATTCCACTTTCTTTCAGCTCTGGAACTGAATTTTGTTCGATAGGACGTTTGCAAAAATATTCGGCACAATTATCATGTTGTCCAAACACATGATTTGCACTATTTCTTATATCATCTTTTATTTTTTTTATTTTGTCCTGATCTGTAGTAGCTTCATTTTTTCTGTATTGTATGGCTCCTACTACTGCCTTTCTAAGTCGCAAAACATTGCTTTCAACTTTTTTCTCGTAGGGACTGATACGTATCCTTTGTGGTTATTGGTTTTTTTGCCCAATTGTTTTAATTTGGAACAAAAATTTCTCAAAAGGTGATTTTTGCATTCTAATTTTTTTACCACAAGGTTAGGACCGTAAGGCATGGTAATTAAGAGTCTATTTATGATTCCAGAATCTCCATCGCCAATTAGCATATTATACTTAACACCATGCATTTCAAGGCTTCTTTGGAAACCTTCGACAATTGTTTAATATTTATGCTTCGGAACGCACCGGTTTTTTCGTTGCGCGGATCGACCGCGAGTGATCGGGACATCACTAGCTGTCACTTGTATAGAAACGAGATGACGAGTTAGAGGTTACTTTTTTGGACAGGGAAAAAATGTCGGCGTCAGGTATTTGGGCCTTGGCGGAATGTTAATTATAATAATATCGTAACAATCGTCGGGAAATAAGTAGATTTCACGCCATCGGAGTGAGTGCTTCGTACTGTGAAAGGTTGAAGTGGTTCGGTAACCAATTCGTCGCGTTCGGATAGCGACCCATGTGGTCGGATACGTGGCATCACGACGGCACCGGCGACGGACTACGACAGCAGTAAGATTGGACTCCCAACACCCCCCACCCTTGTGTTCCTCATCCCGTGCTCCTGCCTCGAATTGAGTTTTCGAATGCCGGTCCACGGAGTCAAGGTCAGTACTGTTTTGTGACATTCCTGGTGAAAAACAACCCTACCAAGATTCCACGCCCTTTCGGTTAAGGCGTGGAATTTAACATTTTGGTAGCAGAGGCGCGGTTTCCTAGTGGGAAATCGATTCACGGATGGTTGTAGGGTTGTTTTTTGCCACATTGTAGCTGGGAGAGGGTGGATACCTCGGATTGGTCGGCAATCATTTTGTGAGTGAGTCTTGTGGTCGGTATACCACAATTTAGGTTCATTTTCGGTTAGTGAACGTATAATTGACGATTTAGTTTATGATTATTATAAATTTGTAGTCGGAAACTACTGTTTGTGCGCATAAAGGATTGAACGGTCACTCCGCGAAGTAACTATATTGTATGACTTGTGGTAGAACGTCGGGTTCTATAGTACTGCAGTGTTATTTCGGTTTACAGAGCAGGGTCGGGCTAATTAAGGGGTATTAAGCTGATTTTGCTGACCTCAGTAGAAGTGTGGGTCATATCGGAGGGGCCACTTCTAGAAGGTTCACGGCTACCTACATTATATTAAAAATAGCCTTTTTTTATAATACATGTTTGTGTGTTATTTGTATTGTGCTTTATGGTGGCATTCTCTAATTGATTTAGAGTGTATAGGTATAATGTGTATGTCCACAGGGCGACCATATTAATAATTTTTTAGGATTTAATTGTTTTAGTGGTTCCCTTAGTTTTTACAACTTTGTTTTAATTTCTGTGCCCAGCGCTGACGGGCAAGTGCTGGTCTCTGGCTATTCTTAGTTCGGTAGTGAAGTATAAGACCAGAATCTATTAAATCGGTCAACATGGCGCCTTCGCCCTTGACGGTGCTGCGGCATGGTGTCCGGGAGGAAATGAGATGGCTCGCCCATACTCATAAGTATGTGGAGCGACCAGATATGGATGATGTCCTGCTCAAGCGTGTGGAGGACGCAATGACACGCGTCGGGAAGGTGTGTCGGCTGGCTGCGGAGGCTGAAGCTCTCGGGCTTACTGATGAAGCCTCGGTGGCTGCAGTGAAACAGCTCTGCGCGGATGCTGACCAAGCGATGGAATGCTTGGGTGACATCCAGCGTCGCGCGGAGAAAATTAAGCGGTCGCGAAGGAATGACCGTGGGGAGGGTAACGGAGACCCACCCCCGAAGGGTGTTGTTGGACGGCTGCCACACCTGGAGATTCCGGCCTTCAGTGGGGCAATTGATGAGTGGCCGGCCTTCATTAATTTATTTGATAGTTTGGTCCACGGTCGGGACGACCTGGACAACACCTACAAGTTGGCCCAACTATTGATGGCTCTGCGGGGTGAACCGAAGGAGTTGGTCGGTCACCTAACGGTCACGGCGGGCAATTATGAGATTGCCCGGGTCATATTGTTTGACCGCTACCAACACAAACGGCGGTTGGTTGATGCGCAGCTGGGGAAGCTGTTTAGCATCCCTAAAGTAACCCGGGATGTTCACATCCGAGTACAGGTGCTCAACCCTGTGCTGGTGGCTACTAAGGCCGTTCAGAACCTTGGTCTTCCGGTAGACCAATGGTCATACATTGTTTTGTATATGGTTTTGTCACGGTTGCCTGCAGCTGTTCAAAGTCGGTTCGAAACAATTCGGCGTTTTGAATGCCGCGCCGTCGGGTGACGGCTGTGTGCACTGCGACAGTGCCGGTCATGAAGTGACCAGTTGCGCCAACTTTAAGGCGCTCGGGGTAGCTGCCCGCAGGAAGATAGTCATCCGCCACCGATTGTGTTTCGGTTGTTTGGGGCCGCACACGCTGAGCGAGTGCTCGCGCGCGTTCCCCTGTGAGTGCTGTGGTGGCAAGCACCACATAGTGTTGTGCCTGAATCGGTCAGGCCCTTCAGACGGTCACCAGGGCCGGGCTCAGGTTGGTCGGCCACAGGGCCCAACCAGGGCCGGACCCAGTCCCCCTCCGGGCAACGGGAGTCACCAACGGGGTGACTGGGGTACCCGCGGACGGGACCCCCCCCCGAGGGGAAGGGGGCAGCGCGGGGGGTAACATGCGGGATAGCCGGGGTTCGGTCGCCGCTGTCCACGGTCAGCGAGGACTTTGGGCCGCTGGCTCACCGCGTGTTACGGGCGGGTGTCAGATGGCACCTATGAGTAGCGCGAAGGCTATGAGCCCACCACCTTCTGCGCCACCCTGCCCGTCGCTCTGGGAGGCGAACAGGGAGGCGAACAGTCGGATGTCGCCCCCATTCCTAGACCGCCCCAGGTTGGATCCGCTCTCCCCCATTTATCCACGGTGCGCACCGGACAAGACATGCTCGTCCCGAGCATCATTATTTCCGTGGTATCTGGCCAGCCGGTCAACATGAACAATCTTGCTCGGTGTAACGTTGTAAGTTACCGTTGTCTTCACTCTATCATTAACTGGTCTTATTTTAAATTTAAGTAGTAATTCTCTTAATAAAACTACCAAATGAGGCTAGTAATCACAGTATTAATTTTCACGCGCTGTACTAGCAGCATTCCACTGTTGACAGCTCGCTCGCTCTGCTGTGATTGGCCCGTTTTAAACTGACCAGCCGTGACCGCAACTTGACTTTGCGGCGCCGGCGTCATTCCGAAAACTCACTCGGCACTGTGCGCACGTCCGTCCTGCTGGCGCTCTGTAACGGTCCCTTTTTACCGTACGCCGACGAGCGACTCTAAGCAGTGGTTGCTTGCGTTTAATCATAACGTACTGCTAGTAGTTACGTTTTAGTTTTGTCTGTGCTTCATATTAACCCCGATTGAGGTGAGTGGTGAAAGATACTGTTTTAAAATCATCTTACCGTTAGGTACTTTCGGGCTTACTCATTTGTGTCCAGAATCATCTCATTTCATTTATTGCTTGTTGCGTTTTATCCCTTTTAGACTCGCTAATTATTATTTCGCGATATTCACATCGCATTGTAACGCAAATTGCTACCCGCTTTTAGACACGCGTTAGTGTGTCTTGGCTTCTTATAGAATGTCTGGAAAATATGTTCAGCTTACTAAATTATACTAGCTACCTTTTTGTGTGGAAATTGTTGATTGTTACCGGCAGATTTCATATTTGGGCATTTCATAAAATGTCCGGATTGTTTGCATAATGTCCCAAGTGAGGTCTGCCGATAAACAAATAAATATCCTTTTTTCATGTATAGAAATAATTAATGTTACCGGCAGATTGCACATTTGGACATTTTGTAGAATGTCCGATTATTTGTAAAATGTCCCAGGTGGGGTCTGCCGATAACAAATATGAATGCTTGCTTGTTTTTATTCCTAGCACTGTATTTTCCTTTGTATATGTAACTCCGTTCTGATTGTTACCACCACGACAACACTATTCTTTTCTTGGCGGGTGGAGCATTCGGACGGAGTGCAGTAACAGATGTTAAAGGAGGAACGGTTTCGAATTCCAGTTCGGGGTTCCTGGCACCTCTTCGGGATCACCGCTTTTCCTGACTACCCTACGGTTTCCCGGTTCCTGGCACCTCTTCGGGATCACCGCTTTTCCTGACTACCCTACGGTTTCCCGGTTCCTGACACCGCTTCGGGCTAACCTGCTTCCCTGCTCCGGCTGCATTCGGACCGTTACTTCTCCGACGTCAGCGGCACTCCGACTACGGCAAAACCCGCAGGGAAGATTCGTTGCTGCGTAACCAGGGTCAGACTACATTTGGAGAACCCACGTTAAATAAAATTTCTTGTTGGCTACCTATTTGGAATCTTTTTATTCCTCTCCAAGTAGGGACGTCACAGTGGCGCCCATAACGTGGTTAGTCTGGCCTTGCTTACGCTGTAAGTAGTTAGTTGTTTGTGTGTGCGTGTTTTTGTAAACGTTTACCTGTGTTGTAATTTTGGTTTTGCTTAGCAACTTCTGTGTACGTGGTTATTATTCAAACTTTTAAATTGTAGTGTTTTTTTCAAATTCCTACGTTGGTTTTAATTTCTCGTTCTCTTATAAAAAAATTAACCACCTACCCACTAGTTGCAATATTTTTATTTGCAGTTTTAACATATATATTTTTTTCTACATCGTCATTCACTTCATTCATACCGTCAAAACCTAACGTACATAAATCATTTTGTAACAGAACGGAGACTAATTAGTAGCGTCATTTTCAATTCCTTGATTTCTCTTCCTGTGCTGTCCCGGGAAATCAAAAAAAGAATACGGCAGTTGCATTTCCTCCTGTGCATGTCGTAAGAGGCGACTAAAGGAATCAGTACACTTTCACTACTCATCTCTTTGGTATTTATTATTTGAGCTGCATCATGTCTTTTCAAATTAAGTTTCTCTCTCTAAACAAAGCAGAACTGGAGTACGAAGTTGCCATCAGAGGTGAAAACCCAGGCACTACCGTAGAAATTTTACGTAAACAAATAACTAAACTTGTGACAGAATACCCGTCAGAGGACGTTCTGTTATCTCACCTTGAACCTAAGGACGACTTACTTGCAGTCGTCAAAATCTTGGACAAAGTGCAATCTACTCTTGACGGACCTGCACCAGATAGATCCTCTCTTCTTAGGACACAAAATCTGATGCACCATGTCTATCACAGATTAAGTCGGGTACCTACGGATGAAAAGTTCGAAACGGGCCATGATCAACTGTCGGAGATTTACCGAAAATATTATTCGAAGATCCTAGCTCTCTTATCACAAGCAAAGGATCCCCTTTCAATATCTTCCCCATCTAATACTGCGTGTAGGGAATCAACGCCATCTGTTAGTGGCGCGAGCGTGATTTCTGTAACTTGCGAGCGTAGCAATACTTCCGAACTTAGTAAATTGAAGTACGACGGGAAATCATGTGTTCGGGCTTTTATCGAAAGGGTTTCGGAACTGTGTCAGGCCAGAAATATTTCGGACTCCAAACTTCTGTCCTATGCAACGGAAATTTTCACCGATCAAGCATTGCACTGGTTCCGAAGTATAAGAGATAGCGTTAACAACTGGTCGGATCTCAAATCTCTGTTGTTAGAGGATTTCAGCCAAACTGACTATGATTATCGTCTACTTTCTGAAATTAGGGCTCGCACTCAGGGCGAATCAGAAACGATAACCATTTATCTTTCCATAATGGCAGGAATGTTTTCGCGCTTATCGAAACAATTATCCGAAGAGGACAAATTAGAGATACTATTGCACAATATCCGGCCATGTTATGCGAGTACGTTGGCCTCGGCAACTCAGATTGTGGATATTGGGGTATTGAGAACGTTGTGCAAAAATTACGAAAATATACAAACCCGTATGTCACACTTTCGCGAGCCACCAACGATTACCACACACACACTAGCACCCGAATTTGCTTACAAGCCATGTAAGACGAAATCTGACAACCATGTCTCTGCGATCGCTCCTGCAACAACTGTAAAGTCAAATAACTTTTGTCTAAGATGCCGCTCTAACACTCACGATCTTCGTCAGTGTAAGGTTAGTCGTGACGTCATCGTCTGTTTTGGTTGCGGTAATAAAGGTGTAAAGAAACCTGAATGCCCTAAATGTACTCCTACCGTTCAAAAAAACTAATTAGCCAGAATTGGGACGGTTCTAAGGGTCATTTCGATAGAGTAGATTTTGAAAAATGGCTACAAACCCTTAGAAACTTCTTCTCTAGTTTCAGAGTCGCCTCAATTCTGGATAGTAAACCAACAAAGGACAGTAGACCCTATATTTCCGTTAGAATCGGGGACATCCCTGCTTCTGGTCTACTCGATTCTGGATCTGCTGTCACTATTCTCGGCAATGATTCTCATAAATTATTGTCGGACCATGGTCTAAAAGTATTTACCGATGATTGTATCTCCGTGACTGCTGCTGGAGGCCAGTCCCTTCAAAGTATTGGCTACATCAATCTTCCCATCCACTTTGAAGAACAATTCCACATTATTAAGGGTTACGTGTTACCAAATGTGGACAGCCCACTTATCCTAGGCATTGACTTTTGGCGGATTTTCAATATTTGTCCCAAATACTTAGGTAGCATCACCTTGTCCAACTCTTCTTTGGCAGAAATAAGTATCGACAAAAATGAGACTTTTATACAGTCTTACGATAATCTCTCTGATTCACAAAAGTCCACAGCCGATTCAATTGTCAGTCAATTCCAGGAAATCTCCACTGACAGTATGGGCCTTGGTAGAACTAGTCTTATAACTCACCATATCGATACTGGTGACTCTCAACCTATAAGACAACGTTACTATCGAATGTCACCTGAGAAGCAGCGAATTTTGGTAGAGCAAGTCGACGAAATGCTAGCGTTAGATGTAGTTGAACCTTGCGAGAGCGCTTGGTCGTCCCCTGTCCTCATTGTCTATAAAAAGAATGGACAACCTCGCTTTTGCCTCGACAGCCGTAAACTGAATTCGGTCACAAAAAAGGACGCATATAACCTACCCTATATAACTGAAATATTAGACAACCTACGCGATGCAAAATTCTTATCTAGCGTAGATTTGTCGAAAGCGTTCTGGCAAATTCCAATAGCTCCAGAAGATCAAGACAAAACTGCATTCTATGTTCCAGGCAGAGGAACTCTCCGTTTTAAGACCACTGCTTTCGGTCTCACCAATGCCCCTGCCACTCAACAAAGGCTTGTCGATCTTCTGTTCGGGAATTTTGATCTAAAGGCGTTCGCATATTTAGATGATATTATTATCATCAGCAGCAGCTTTGAGGAACACGTGTCCTTACTACTAGGCGTGCTGCATAAATTAAAACAAGCGAACTTATCCATCAACCTTGAAAAATGCAAGTTCTTCAGAAATGAGTTGAAGTACTTGGGTTATGTTGTGGATGCGCATGGCCTTCGCACTGATCCTGAAAAAGTCGAGGCTATCCTTAATTTCCCAACACCCACAAAAAAAAAAGATCTTAAACGCTTCCTTGGAACAGCCACGTGGTACCGCCGTTTCGTCCCCAACTTTAGCACTATTGCCGGACCACTCAACCAGCTGACTTCAAGTAAGAAGAACGCACCCAAGTTTCAGTGGACAACTGAAGCTGATGATGCTTTTAATAAGCTAAAAGAGTGTCTTGTATCAGCCCCGGTTCTCTCTTGTCCCAATTACGATTTACCGTTCGAAGTACACACTGATGCGAGCAATTTTGGGATTGGTGCCATGCTCACACAAACGATTGATGGTAAAGAACATCCGATTGCATACATGAGTAGGGCGTTGTCGGGATCTGAGAAGAACTACAGTATAACCGAGAGGGAGACGCTAGCAGTTTTAACCGCTCTAGAACACTGGCGGTGTTACTTGGAAAACGGAAAAACCTTTACCGTTTACACCGACCACTCCGCGCTCAAATGGTTCTTGTCACTGGACAACCCTACCGGAAGACTAGCACGCTGGTGTGTGAGGTTGTCTGCCTTTAATTTCGAACTTAAACATCGTCGTGGGGTCGATAATGTCATTCCAGATGCACTATCTCGTGCTTTCCCATGTGCTTCTATCAGTACGGTCAACTCTAATTTGACTACTACTGACACATGGTACAAAAACATTTATAACGGTTGTTTAGAAAAGCCGAACCTCTTCCCTAACTACTTGATCGAAGGTGGTGCTCTCTATCGCCACTCCAAAAATAAGTGCGAAATGATTTCGGAGTTTTCCTGGAAGGAAGTGGTGCCGAAAGAATTGCGTGACAGCGTCATAGAGGAGAATCATGCTGACCCTACTGCTGCTCACTTGGGTATTTTCAAGACCTATCGACGCTTACTTCTTCGATACTACTGGCCGGGCATGCACCAAGACGTCGTACGTTTTGTTGGTTCTTGTTCAAAATGTCTCACTTACAAACCACAAAACCATCCGACGCTGGGTACGATGGGTCGACCTAAACAATGCTCACGGCCGTTTCAAATGATATCCATTGATTTCATAGGTCCACTTCCGGTCAGTCGAAAGCAGAATAGTTATATTTTGGTCGTAACATGTTGCTTCTCAAAATATTGCCTTATTTTTCCCATGCGACGCGCTACTTCGGAAGCTGTCGTCAAGGCTCTGGAGGACTCTGTGTTTCTAGTCCACGGAATCCCACAGACAATATTCCTTGACAATGGTACCCAGTTTATTAGCTCGGTAACAAATACCCTCTTTAAGAAATACAAGATACCTAACGTATTCTTCTCTCCGAGATATACTCCGCAAGTAAACACTGTCGAGCGCTATAACAAAACAATAGTTACATGTATTTCCACCTACGTGGACAATGACCACAGAACCTGGGACACTAATATTCCCAAAATACAGTATGCCATTAACAACTCCGTCAATGAAGCAACTGGCTACACTCCATCGTTCCTCGTGTACGGACGAGAAACGGTTACTTGTGGTTCTCATTATACAGATAACGATCTGGGTGAGGAACTACTATTTCTGCCACGCGACATTTACGCTGAAAATCTGGGTCACCTGTCAAAATATTTTGATAAGGTACAGGCATCTCTTTGGCACGCACATAAAAAAAATACGGCGCACTATAATCTTAGGCGGAAAGAGGCAGAATTCAGCGTAGGCGACATTGTCCTAAAACGTGCTTATGTCTTGAGTGATAAAGACAAGTACTTTAGTAAAAAGTTAGCGCCCAAATATACCAAATGTCGCGTCTCCGCTAAGAAATCACCCTTGGTATACATTTTAGAGGATATGACGGGAAAGGACTTAGGCACCTGGCATGTTAAGGATCTAAAACTAGTTAAGAATATTTAGAATTAGGTTTTGGATTTTCATTACGTATGAAAACCCTTTACTGGGCGAGGGGGTATTGTAACGTTGTAAGTTACCGTTGTCTTCACTCTATCATTAACTGGTCTTATTTTAAATTTAAGTAGTAATTCTCTTAATAAAACTACCAAATGAGGCTAGTAATCACAGTATTAATTTTCACGCGCTGTACTAGCAGCATTCCACTGTTGACAGCTCGCTCGCTCTGCTGTGATTGGCCCGTTTTAAACTGACCAGCCGTGACCGCAACTTGACTTTGCGGCGCCGGCGTCATTCCGAAAACTCACTCGGCACTGTGCGCACGTCCGTCCTGCTGGCGCTCTGTAACGGTCCCTTTTTACCGTACGCCGACGAGCGACTCTAAGCAGTGGTTGCTTGCGTTTAATCATAACGTACTGCTAGTAGTTACGTTTTAGTTTTGTCTGTGCTTCATATTAACCCCGATTGAGGTGAGTGGTGAAAGATACTGTTTTAAAATCATCTTACCGTTAGGTACTTTCGGGCTTACTCATTTGTGTCCAGAATCATCTCATTTCATTTATTGCTTGTTGCGTTTTATCCCTTTTAGACTCGCTAATTATTATTTCGCGATATTCACATCGCATTGTAACGCAAATTGCTACCCGCTTTTAGACACGCGTTAGTGTGTCTTGGCTTCTTATAGAATGTCTGGAAAATATGTTCAGCTTACTAAATTATACTAGCTACCTTTTTGTGTGGAAATTGTTGATTGTTACCGGCAGATTTCATATTTGGGCATTTCATAAAATGTCCGGATTGTTTGCATAATGTCCCAAGTGAGGTCTGCCGATAAACAAATAAATATCCTTTTTTCATGTATAGAAATAATTAATGTTACCGGCAGATTGCACATTTGGACATTTTGTAGAATGTCCGATTATTTGTAAAATGTCCCAGGTGGGGTCTGCCGATAACAAATATGAATGCTTGCTTGTTTTTATTCCTAGCACTGTATTTTCCTTTGTATATGTAACTCCGTTCTGATTGTTACCACCACGACAACACTATTCTTTTCTTGGCGGGTGGAGCATTCGGACGGAGTGCAGTAACAGATGTTAAAGGAGGAACGGTTTCGAATTCCAGTTCGGGGTTCCTGGCACCTCTTCGGGATCACCGCTTTTCCTGACTACCCTACGGTTTCCCGGTTCCTGGCACCTCTTCGGGATCACCGCTTTTCCTGACTACCCTACGGTTTCCCGGTTCCTGACACCGCTTCGGGCTAACCTGCTTCCCTGCTCCGGCTGCATTCGGACCGTTACTTCTCCGACGTCAGCGGCACTCCGACTACGGCAAAACCCGCAGGGAAGATTCGTTGCTGCGTAACCAGGGTCAGACTACATTTGGAGAACCCACGTTAAATAAAATTTCTTGTTGGCTACCTATTTGGAATCTTTTTATTCCTCTCCAAGTAGGGACGTCACATCGGACTACGAGGATTCCGCTGGATTCGATACGTGACGTCGTTCATTTTGGTGACTACCTTGTAAGGCCCTTCCCAATTCGGAGATAGTTTCGGGGACTTTCCTACTCGTCGCATAGGGTTATGTAGCTACACCAACGAACCTTCCTCAAAACCCACTTGATAAGACTTCCGGTCATATCGCGTTTTCATCTTTATGCTAGCGTAGAGCCCGTGTTCACGTACCAAGCTGTGAACATCATCAATCCGATCACGCAAATCACTTGCATATTCCGTGATGGTCCTTGGTGTATCGGGCGGACGTCCAGTCAGGAGATCTGCAGGCAGACGGAGTTCTCTTCCAGAATTCGCATACGATGGAGTAACCGCCGTACTTTCGTGAGTAGCCGACCTATAAGACAACAGGAAGAGGGGGATATGCCGATCCCAATCTTTTTGATGGCTCTCAACGGCCTTGGCTAGATGTCTCTCCAGTGTCTGGTTAAATCTCTCAACCATTCCATCTGACTATGGATGATACGCTGTAGTCCTCGTCTTATGAATTCCCATTATGCGACAAGTCTCCTGAAAGACCGCAGACTCGAAGTTTATTCCTTGATCACTGTGGATTTCGAGTGGTACCCCAAACCGGCAGAATACTTCGTTCACTAACTTTTCAGCTATGGTTACCGCTTCTTGATTAGGAATGGCAAATACTTCAGGCCACTTCGTGAAGTAATACATCGCGACAAGAATGTACTTGTTTCCGGAGTCCGATGCTGGGAATGGTCCTGCGACATCTAATGCAACCCTTTCCCAAGGGGCTCCCACGTTGTACAACTTGAGTGTTCCTTGGCTACGGGTATGCAGTCCCTTGACTGATACACAGTTAGTGCATCGTTTACACCAATTTTCAACATCTTCTCGGCAGTGAATCCAATAAAAGCGTTGCCGAATTTTCATTAAGGTCCTTTTTATTCCAAGGTGTCCACCGGATGTTCCATCGTGAAAGCTTCTCAAAACATCTTTCACCCTTTTCTTTGGGACAACGACTTGCAGGTGAGCATCCTTCCCATTTGTTGATTCCCATTTTCTACATAGAACGCCATTATGCATAACCAAGCTATCCCATTGTGATCAGTAGCTTTTTGTTACCGCACTCATAGCAGCTACATCACACCATCTTGGTTTAGGTGCGTCAGCATTAATCCAATCAAAAATGGGTCTCACGTCAGGGTCCTCTTGTTGCGCTTGCTGCATGATTTCATCACTCCACTCATCGCTAACCGTATCAGTTCTTATCATTCGAACACATTCCTTGCCTTCTTGTCTTGAGCAATGTTTACAGTCGTCCGCACAAGGTCTACGTGATAGGGCGTCAGCATTTCCATGTGATTTCCCACTACGGTGTTCGATGATGAAATCATACTCCTGCAGTTGTTCAATCCATCTCGCCACTTGTCCCTCGGGGTTTTTAAATTCTAGCAACCACTTTAAAGCAGCATGGTCAGTTCTGATACGAAACTTTATTCCCAGCAGGTATTTGCTGAAATGCTGTAAGGTCTTGACAACTGCTAGCAATTCCCTCCGAGTTACACAGTAATTCCTCTCTGGTTTTGACAATGACTTACTGAAATATGCAATCACAACTTCGTTATCTCCTTTCTTTTGCGACAACACACCTCCAATTCCAGTGTTACTAGCATCTGTATCCACAATGAAATCTTCGTCCGGGTCTGGATACCCCAATATTGGCGTTTCACAAAGTCTTCCTTTAACCTCTGGAATGTCCCTGTACAGCGAATCTCGTGTACCCTAAAGCGTCCAAGGTTCTGGCGAAAATAAACTTTCAATCGACTTGCGTTAGGAATTTGGCAAGTTTGTTAGGTTATTTTATTAGTTTCCTAACATGTTATGTACCATAATAAAGTTTATGAAATTACCTATCTTGTGATGTATAGTACTCACATGTGATAATAAAGTTGATAAGGCTTTTCATCGATTGTTTGCAGAATCCATTATTTGACACTGACACCTCTAATTATATTTCGTTCTTACGGGAAAAACACAAAACTTACACTATTTTCCATTTTTCACATCACCGCTATTAATTTATCCAGCGATAGGATGTATTATTTTATTACAAAACACAGTAATTACTTCACAATAAATAAATATTGACAAACATAAAATGTAAGTCTGCGGCCGGTCGCCTGCCCAAAATGGCGACATTGCTTGGTATTTTATTTATTTTGATAAATAGGCTGTCTCAATGTCAGTTCCAATCATATCACACGGTTGCCAACTAAACTACTCATAATCTAAGACTACTTCCGGGAACGTTCTGAAACTTGGTGAATATTCATAAAACGTCGAAGTTTGCAATACTTTCTATGCGCTTATGCAGCGCACAGGACGCTAGCCGCCCAAAAAAGTTATGCGCTTATGTAGCGCATAGGACGTTTGACGGGTTAAGCTCGTTGAAACTTGACTCACATTGTTCGTTCCAGTCAAATGATCGCTTTTCTTCCGTTAGTTGATGCAGAGGCTTTGCTATATCCGAGAAGTTCTTCACAAAACGTCTGTAGTATGAACAAAGCCCCAAAAAGGCACGTACTGTAGTCTTGTCTTTTGGCGTCGGCCAATTCTTCACGGCGCTAATCTTCTCAGGATCTGTCTGGATGCCGTCCTTCGAAATCACGTGTCCCAAGTAATTCACTTTACGTTTGAAAAACGAGCATTTATTCGGACTGAGTTTCAGATTTGCCCCTCGTAGTTTGCCTAGCACCTGCTCCAATTTATTCAAGTGGTCGTTGAAGTCTCTACCAACGATAATGATGTCATCCAAATAGACCAAGCAAGTTTCTCCTAGAAGTCCAGCTAATATTTGTTCCATTAATCTCTCAAATGTGGCTGGTGCATTACACAGTCCAAATGGCATAACATTGAACTGCCAGAGTCCCTTGCCAGTAGAGAAGGCCGTTTTCTCCTTATACTTGTCCTTGATTTCGACTTGCCGATAGCCACTTTTCAGATCCAACGTTGAAAACCATTTCATTTCGTTCAATTTGTCTAAAGTGTCGTCGATTCGTGGAAGTGGATAACTGTCCTTCTTGGTTACATCATTAAGTCGACGGTAGTCAATACAGAATCTAATGGTGCGGTCCTTCTTCTTAACCAAAACTACGGGAGAACACCATGGGCTTGAAGGTTCAATAACGCCGCTTCTTTGCATTTCCTCGATCATGCCCTCAACCTCCTTCTCCCGAGCTACTGGAACTCTCCGAGGGCGCTGTCGGATAGGCATCACACTTTGTTCGTAATTTATTTATTTATAAATACATATTACAATTTAGCCCCATTACAGGTCTACCTATTTCGAGGCTAAACCAATTAGCAATAACAATTAAGATTCAATTAGCAATAACAATTAAGATTATAACAAATCATTAGTAATATTAATTATTTTAAAAGAATAATAATACAATCCAATGCCAAATATTCACGCGGTGCCAAAATAATAATCACAGACATAATACAATTCAAATTCATTAAATTTTAATTTCATTCTATAATAATTTCATTAATTTCATTCTTCCCGTTCACATATCGCCAAACATTCTAGTTTTACACTCTTCCATTCATCAGCAAACAAATCGCACTGGGGCGCGGCTTCCAGCAGCGAGTTGAGGCGCCTGAGTGAGCGCAGTAGTGGAGACCAGCACCGTGCCTCGGTGCGAAAGGGTTCCAGCGCAAATAGCGGTCTCTGCCTGCGCTGACTGGCGCGGAATCTATCCGGGGCATGGAGCCTTGAAAGTTTTTCCAGCAGTGTGGGGCATGTAACAGAACCACGAAGAATTTGTGTGCATAGGAGCATTTGGTCCGAGTCACGCCTCACCTCCAACGAGTTATATCCAAGCACCCCAAGAAGAAATTTTGTTGGATACAAATAGGGATAGTATCCGTATTTCTTTTTGTATAGAAACCTAAGGAATCTCTTCTGAACCTTTTCCAGCATAAGTGAATATTTCTTCACAAATGGGTTCCAAATTGCTGAACAAGTCTCAAGTTTGCTACGGACCAGGGCGATGAAGAGAGTTTCGATTGTACTGGGGCTCGCAAAGTCGCGCGTGTTAAGGTTGAGCAACCCTTACAATTATCATTCGTCAGCACTAAGTCATCATCCTAAAATGTAGAACGTACGTCATAATCTAAATTGTCAACGCTTCACTATTTTAGATATAAATATCATTGTATTCTAGATTTAATTATTATTGTCTTAATAAACCTAGTGGAAACTCTGTCCGTTTAAATAAATTATTTTTATTAATTCCTCCGCCACACCCAACTTAATTGGCGCAGCCGGTAGGATTTCAACAGTTGAATCCATATTCATCGTCCGTTTCTACGGTTAAGTTGAATCTATCGAACAAATAAATATATTAAGAAGAGGCGAACGTAGTTCCTGAGGAGTCAAGCGGCGACGTCACAGGAACGAGACCAGGACCAGGACCAGGACCAAACATCGGACCAGGACCAGGCCAGGAGAGGATCAGGACCAGAGGACACTTCGGCAAATAAGCAATATTCCGAAAGGACATGGGAGCGACGGGATTGTGAGTACACCTTTTCACCATTCCTTATCATTCCGTATTTCCTTTCGTTCATAATATCTATACGTGTTGTTAGGAATTAGAAAACGTCATAACAAAGTCGTGTAGGTAGGCTGTTATTTGGGAATTCACATTTTCTCGAATAACAATTTAGATAGTGTTTCAATTTTAGAACTCTTTAGTTTTGATAGGTTTTTTTTTTCATCGTTCAAGATGGATAATATTGTGAGAGTACCCATGGAAATGGTCAAAATCATTCCAGTATTCGATTCGGGACTCCAGATTATTACCACTGTTTGTTAAGAAATGCGATTACATCCTAAACACTTTCCAAGGGGGAAATTTGCAAAACGAGTACTTGTTCCATGTTATAACTAGTAGGCTTTCGGGGGAAGCAGCTAAACTAGTTGGGGAACGAGAAAGCATTAATACATGGGATGAGTTAAAACATTTATTGGGCCAAAACTTCGGCGATCCAAGGTCCGAAGAATGTTTGGCCATGGAACTGGAAGCATTAAAACGAAATAGAAACGAAGGTTATTGCGATCTTTGTCACAGAATCCAACATTTGAGAAGTATATTATTCGCGAAGATTAATGAAACCATCAGTGACGTGAATTTACGCCAAGCTAAACACCACATTTACGATAATATGTCGCTGAATGTTTTTCTTTTTAATTTGCCGGCTTACTTAGTTAGGCTAGTACGCTTGCGAAATGTTACTACCCTGGAGGATGCTTTGAAAGTGGTATTGGAGGAACAAAACTTCCAAACAGTTTACGATGCAAAGAACGGTCCGCGATTCAATCCAAACAGGAATGGACCCAATAACAGTTCAAGTAGCAATCAATCAGTAAGGCCAAATCAATCCGTTCAATATAACCCTCCACGGTACGACAACCCGCAACGAGTACCAGGTGCACATGCACCTAATAATGCACATCACATGCAAAACAGTGCGCAGAACTCGACAAATAATTCATTCCAATTTAGAAACAATAGACAGCAGCAGGCTAATAATAGATTTAACGATAACACTTATAATAATTCGCCGCGTTTTAATAAGTCAGTGCAACCGACGGTACAAGCGCAGCGTCAGCACTATGCGGACAATGCCCCGATGCAATATCATGCGTCACCTATACCTTCGGGGTCAAACACCGATGTTACGATGCGAACAGCGAGTTCTAGACGTGTTAATTACACAGAAAATAATAACGATGTTCAACCGTGTAACTCGCAACAATGTACGAAAGACAGTCAAAATTCTGTCTCGTACAGTGAGCCGGTGGGAAATTTTTATACGGAAGCCTCCGAGATAGGGAACGTATAAAACTTAATTGTCATAAGCTTTTGAACTTGCCTCATATTCGCATACCAGAACTAGATGCCGTTTTTATGATAGATACGGGCAGCACTCGATCATTTATTAGTCCGAAAGTGGCAAACGAATATTACGCAAGTTATAAGCAGAAAGAGTCTTTCGAAGTCATTAGCACCCACGCATCAAGCAAACACAGTGAGGTAGCCTACATTGACTTGCCAAAGATATTTAAATGCAGCCATAAACATAAGTTTTATATTTATTCGGTTGATGAACGGTACGATGGTCTAATAGGAAGTGATTTATTGAAACAACTCAATGCCAAGATCGACATGAAATCTCAAACTTTGTTCACGGACTCTAGTAAAATACCTATCATTTACTCGCCACCCACGAGAGAGATGTATAACCTACCTCCTCGATGCGAAATGAGAGTCAAATTACCAGTCAACTTGTTAAACGGAGAGGGTATTCTAAATTATACCCAATTCAATAATGGAGTTAGAATGCCGGCCGCTATAGTAAAATGTACTAACGGTTACGCAACGACAGTAATTCAAAATACAACCGATTTACTTCAAAAAATAACAGTTACGGCCCCGTTCAAGATAGAGTTATTTCAACAACAATCACACAACGTCAACTCAACGTCTCTGAATCCAACAGGAAGCTATCAGGACGTCGAGAGATTACTAGACGATAATTTAGATAGTAAGCTTAGGTTAGACCATATGAACGAGGAAGAAAGAATGATGATAGATCAAACTTGTAGAGAATATAAAGACATATTCTATTGTGAAGACATACCTCTGTCTTTTAGTAATCAGGTGAAACATAAAATCAGAACAAAAAACGAGGATCCAATTAATTTAAAGGCACACAGACTACCCCCAGTCCAGACACAAGAGATAAAAAGAAAAGTAGGAAAAATGCTACGAGATAATATTGTGCAAGAATCACACTCGCCTTGGAGCGCCCCAGTACACCTGGTGCCCAAAAAGTTGGATGCATCAGGGGAACAAAAGTGGAGAATGGTAGTCGATTATAGGCGTTTAAACGATATCACTACTGATGACAAATACCCTTTACCAAACATCAATGATCTTTTTGACATGCTTGGGAAGAGTATGTATTTCACTACGCTAGATCTCGCGAGCGGATACCATCAGATAGAAGTAGAAGAGGAAGATAAATCAAAAACTGCTTTCAGTACACCATTCGGGCATTACGAATTCAATAGAATGCCGTTTGGGCTTAAAACTGCTCCTGCGACCTTTCAGCGAGCAATGGACAACGTTTTAAGAGGGTTACAAGGTTTGCATTGCCTTGTTTACCTTGATGACGTCATTATCTTTTCAAAAAGCTTGCCAGAACACATAGAGAAATTAAAAGCTGTTTTTGATAGATTCCGCCAGACTAACTTGAAAATTCAGTTAGATAAATCTCACTTCCTTAGGAAAGAAGTCTTGTATTTAGGACACACAATCACGAACGAGGGTCTTAAACCAAATAACGACAAAATAGAAGCAGTACTTAAGTATCCAATTCCCCAAACAGCTACAGAAATTAAAAGTTTTCTAGGGCTGATAGGTTACTACAGGAAGTTTATCAAAGATTTTGCCAAAATCACGAGACCACTCACGGCATGTTTAAAGAAAGGGAAAAAGATCGTGTTACATGAAGACTACATAAATAGTTTTGAAACTTGTAAGAAGCTGCTAACAAACGCACCTCTTTTACAGTTTCCAGATTTCGAAAAACCATTTGTAGTGACCACCGATGCATCCAACTTTGCTATCGGGGCTGTCCTTTCACAAGGCACTATAGGTTTAGACAAACCTATAGCATATGCTAGTAGGACGTTAAGCGATACAGAGAGTAGATATAGTACGATCGAAAAAGAACTTTTGGCGGTAGTATGGGCCGTAAAACATTTTAGACCGTATCTTTACGGTAAGAAGTTTGTTATTTACACTGACCACAGACCTTTGGCATGGTTGTATTCACTCAAAGAGCCAAACAGCAAACTCACACGTTGGCGCCTACGATTAGAAGAGTACGATTTCGAGATTAAGTATAAGAAAGGGCAGCAAAATACTAATGCTGACGCCCTTTCTCGAGTTAGGATTAACGCATTAGAGGACGACTTAGATTCAATTTTAGTAAATGTAGATGCAGACGAGAACCGTGTCCAGGAAATTATTGAAGAATTGGAACGAAATGTGACCGTTAGAAAGCCTAGACCACAGGTAGAAATAATGGATATTTCAGATACTGAGAGTGTTAAAACACAAGCGATAGATTTTTCTGGCTCCGAAAGTGACAAAATGGAGATCATAGAAATTTCAGATTCAGATGATGGGGCAACTGCAAACTCAATCTCTAACAGGGAACACGAAGGCATCCCTATTCTTAATGAGGCAATTGATTGCAAACCGAAACAAATAATAGTACACACGTGGTTTAGGGATAATTTCTCCGTAAACAATATTTCTAATAAAAAACAAAGAATTTTAGAAGTCTTTATGCCCGTCAATAATGAAAAGTTAGTGAAAGATTTTTTAAGGAATATGTAGATACTAAACACAAATATTTCATTTATTTCGAAGACCCGATATTTAGGACAACATTCTCAAATGTTATCACAACATTATACAAGAAAGGGACACTAAATTTGACCGAATGCACCGAGCGTACGGTAAATCTGTCAGAGTCAGAAGAAGATCAACGTCAGGTTATTCTAAAGTACCACGAAGGTAAAACATGTCATAGGGGTATTAACGAAACATTGACGAAAATCAAACGACATTATTGGTGGCCGAACATGAAAGAAACAGTTACAGCTATAATTTACTCGTGTGAACAGTGCAAAAGAATGAAGTATGAAAGGAAACCCATAAAACCAAGTATACAATTAACTCAAACTCAAAATGCACCATTTCAGGAAGTTTTTATGGACCTTCTTTACATTGAAGGGAAATACTACTTAACAATAGTCGATGCATTTAGTAAGCTAGGACAAGCTATTAATATCCCAAATCGTAGCACACCAGAAGTAGTACAAGCTCTTATCAAATACTTCAGTATGTACGGCTTACCAAAGAAAATAAATGGCGATTCTGGAACCGAGTTCAACAATGAATTGATTAAGGAACTATTAAATCTATACAAAATAGAGTTACATATTGGCACCCCAAATAATCCCAGTTCAATGGCAATAGTAGAGCGTTTCCACTCAACAATCATTGAGATTTATCGCCTAGCTAAGTATGAGAAAAGCGAACTTGACGTCGCTTCTGTCATGACTTACGCAACAATGGCGTACAATAACTCCATCCATTCCGCAACTAGCTACACTCCTTTTGAGATCGTTTTTGGAAACACAGACTCAAACAATGTATTTGACATAGATAGGGAACGAAACCTAATGCAAAAATTACTTCAAGATCATAGGAAACGATTAAAAGCATTATATGAATATGTATCGGATAAACTGCAAAACGATAAGATTAAAGTTAGAGAAAAAAGAGGAGGTGAGGACCCACCTGAAATAAAAGATGGCGATGATATCTTTATGAAAAATACCCGAACAAGAAAAGCGAAAGATCTACCCCGTTTTGAGAAAGCGAAGGTCATAGGCTCACCATCTAGGAATATTATTCCAGTCGAGATAAAGAAGAGAAAAACAAGGGTAGCTATTAAGAATATTAAACGTCCTCCACAGGTCAAACCTAGTACTTCTAGTACTAGTCGGACAGATCGGCAGCCTGGAACTTCAAAACCTAAACCAGAATCCGGGAATAACACCGATAAAACTTGGCACAGCAGTGATGAGGACTAATATATGGACTATTTTTAAGACATTAGATTTAGAAACTGTAGTAAGCGAAGTAGATAATAATATACTACAGTATGATAAGATAAACGTTATAGTAACTAGTAATAATGAGTATAAAAATGAATTAGGAAGTTTATGTAAGCAAATTGAATCATTAGTAAACGAAATAAAAACTAGGATTAATCAGATTTTACCTACTTTTAGAGTAAAAAGGGCATTATTTAGTCCTTTAGGTTCGTTAGTAAAAATCATTTCAGGAAACTTAGACGAAGAAGACGCAAAACAATACAACTTTGAAATAAGTCAGTTAAAAAAGGAAGAACATTCAGTCGAACGAAAAGTATCCTTAGTAGTTAACGCTTTAGATAAATTCACTAATTTATCAGATAGTATGAATTCAAATATTAAATACTTAGATAACAAAACAGTTGAGATTCAATCACTTCTTGAAACAGAAAGCCGACGTTATAACATAATTACATTAATGAATAACTTGTACCAAATTTCCAATAACTTTCGTACTATTTATGATTTCATTCAAGAAACCGAGACCGCTATTGCCTTCAGCAAGTTGCATACCCTACATCAGTCAATATTAAATTCCACAGAGCTTATGCAAGTCCTTATAGAAATTGAGAAACATGATAATTTAATTTACCCGGTAACAAGGGAAAACCTAGTTAAGTTAGAACGTAATATTTTGTTAAAATCATACATTGACAGGAATAAGTTAGTTTTTGTATTAGAAGTACCGCTAATAGAACCCAACACGTATATATATTATAAAATAATTCCCATTCCTATATACAATCCCTTAAACCGAAAAACCGTTACCATCATTCCCAAACACCCCTACCTAATGGTGAATAGGTTGAAATACAGACCCGTAGCGAACCTGTGTGAAGAAGCCGAGGACAACAAGTTCTTGTGTTTGCGAGACGACCTAGCACAGTACCCTACCGAAACCTGCATAGAGGAGATAATGACGCTAAAGGACAACTGCAGCAGATGCCACCAGCATCCTATACACATGGAAAAAGAGAAGATACAGAGGATAGTCGGAAACTGTTGGCTGATATACTCCGAAACAGGACTAATCATCACGGAGCACTGTGAAGACGAAGTTTACAAACAGAACATACAAGGGACATTTCTAATATGGCCGAGCCAACACTGCACAACCCAGGTACAAGATGTCGTAATAAAAACACCGACAAACGCTTCAACGATCAATCTTCAACTACCGTTTGTACAGATACCAGAAGTACGTCACGGCATCAGACAAGAAGACAAACGACTCAACCTCCGAAACGTGGATTTCAGTGATATCAAAGACATTATCAACAGTGCAAAGTTTAGTGTCAGTGAAAGTATTTCAGACGACTATATGTATGTTGTGAAAAACATAAGTGTATGGACAATTTTACTCTATTCTATCATTTTTATTATCTTGTTATCACTTCTAATTAAATTCAAGTTATATACAAAATGTATAAGCCGAAATTCTCCGAATACGTCTTCAACGTCTTCAGATAATTTCTCTCTTAAGGGGGGAGGTGTTAAGGTTGAGCAACCCTTACAATTATCATTCGTCAGCACTAAGTCATCATCCTAAAATGTAGAACGTACGTCATAATCTAAATTGTCAACGCTTCACTATTTTAGATATAAATATCATTGTATTCTAGATTTAATTATTATTGTCTTAATAAACCTAGTGGAAACTCTGTCCGTTTAAATAAATTATTTTTATTAATACCTCCGCCACACCCAACTTAATTCGCGCATTGGTCATGACAAACCCCAGCGTCTTAAAACAACTGCTCGTGAGTGATTCAATATGTTTGTGAAAAGTCAGTTTGGGATCGAACACCACTCCAAGGTCCTTGACTGAAAAGACTCGTTTAATATTGTGGGTGTTCAGCGTATACGCAGCATCAGTATGCTCTAAAGAACGGGTAAAAGTCATAAAGCAACATTTTGTGGGGTTAAAAAGTAGCTTATTTGCTATACTCCAGTTATATACTGCATCCAATTCATGCTGCATCCAGCGACAACTGTTCTCACCCTGAATCCCCATAATAAGCTTCAAGTTTTCAGCGTACAAAAGACATGATGCCTTAGTAAGCGTCGTAGGTAGGTCGTTGATCATTATGGTGAATAATAAAGGCCCCAAAATTGACCCCTGGCTTACACCGGACGGTGTGGGATATATCCCGGAGATGTGACATCCATGCCGAACAAACTGGTATCGGTCTCGAAGGTAGCCAGCGAAGAATCTTAGCAATTTTGGGGTGAAGCCCATAACCGATAGTTTTCTCAAGAGAACGTCATTATCCACTCTATCGAAAGCTTTCTGGAAATCAAGATATATATGACGTCCACCTGTTCCCCACGATCCATTTTACCGGAAATGAGCTCTACTGCTGTGAGCAAATTTGTTCTAGCTGACCTCCCGGCTCTAAAGCCATGTTGTGCATCAGTCATATATGGTTCTAATTATTTGTTAATTTTCTCTTTTATAATTAATTCAAAGATTTTCGCGATAGAACTGAGAATGGCTATGGGGCGATGCTCCTCTACCAAAGTTTTATCACTTGTCTTTGGAATTGGGGTTACTCTGGACAGTTTCCAGTCTTTAGAATAAATTGCAGTTTCAAGAGATATGTTGTAGATGAAGTGAAGAGGACGTATGAGAAAATCTTTGCAAGCTTTAATGATAAAAGGAGGGACACCATCCGGGCCCACCGAACTGAGGGGTTTTAGCGATCGGATGGCTACGTCAATATCTTTTAAAGAAATGTCGGTTATGTTGATGTAGTTAGAAGTCAGCGAGGTATCATCGTTCATAGCCTGCTCAGCAGACAAGGCTGGTACATTTGGAAGGAAAACACTACCGAAATGCTCGGCAAATATATTAGCTGCTTTCTCACCGGTATAATTCTTGTTCTTATATACTACAGTAGGTTCGAAACCACCCGTGGACTTTAAGTTAGATATATGTTTCCAGAAACTGCGGGGATCACTTTTTATGTTGCGTTCTACATCTCGTATGTGCGATTTGTAGGCTTCAACTTGCTTTAATTTCTCACTAGCGCGGAGATTACTATACAATTTATAAATGTCAGCATTTTTTGAGGCTTTCCATAATTTATGAAGTGAAGCCTTATTCGCAATATCTTTTATCAAATCTGGAGAATACCATATAGGAAATCTGCTACACGGTTTACTTTTCCTGATTTTCAATGGTATACATTGGTCAAATAATTCGTACACGATGCTATAAAAAAGTTCGACCGCTTGGTTAACATTATTGCATTCATATAATGATTTCCATGATACGGCTCCTATCAGTTCATAAAATAGTTGAAAATTTCCCTTACTAAAATTCCAATCTCTATTTTTGTTAATATTGCTAACTGGCACTGGTTGCGCTCGCGAGCTGAGTCGGTGCCCTACGTTTGGCAGCTGTATGCCCACGTCGAGAGGCGGGTGGTACCTGTCCAGCCGCACCAGCACATGCTCCTCCGGCTACGCGCTCACACTCACCCCGTCCTGTCGCCGCCGCACCAGTACCACATCCAATTTACCACCATACCCATTCATTATCTCATTCTTATCACACAAAACACAATATTCAAGAAAATAACAATAATTATTGCATACGTATATGGAAGCGCTGTTTAAATTAAGATCACCTAATATTATCAAAGTACCGTTTATCTTATCTAAATAATTTTCAATAGCAGTAAACCAGTTCATGTATTCATAATCATTAGCTGAAGGTTTTATATAAATTACACATATATAGAAAGTTAGGCCTTGAAACAAGAAAGTAGCCCATAGATCCTCCCCATTAGAGGTTTCCAGTTCGGTTCGTCTCACGAGTGTAATACCATGACGAGCTGCCAGCAATACTCCTCCACAGCGAGAAGGACGATCACGACGGAGTATGCTCCAGTCTCCCTCGGTGAGTTCCGCATCGTAGACACTCTCGTCCAGGTTGGTCTCAGTTGCGGCAACAATATCATGTTCCAGTACGGCCAAACTCTGTCTCCACTGCGTTCACTTGGTTTTGAGTCCTCCGACATTTTGGTAGTACACATTTAGGTACTTAGCATTCAGTGTATAACGAGGTTTGATTAGCTTGGATGATTTTACTTCCTTATCAATTACATTAGAATTATTACATATATTCTTATTTTGGTCTTGGGTGAAACTATTATTATTTCCATTCCAATTACTAGACCGTGCGATATGCGCAGGTGGTTCGGTGAATAAATCTAAGTGCTTATTTAAGTCCAGGTAATGAGTTTGAGGCAAAAATTGTATCGATGTCAGATTCCGAGCGTATGGTGAATATCTTCGACGTATCATTTTTTCGCGCTTTCACGCGTCCATCCTTAGTCCAAACATACTTCCAGTCCACCAGCTTATTGCGATTTTCCAGGGCTTTGGCAAGCAGCATTCTGTTCCGTTTAGTGAGGCGTTCATCTACACGCACTTTCCCTATGTCATGAACAGGCAGTCCTAGATCAGCTGTGGTGGTGCCGCGCTTGACCTTCGCATTCTTGAGCAGGCTATCTCGTGGCGCTCGTCGTGCCAGTCGCAGGACGATCGGACGTGGCCGCGGACGTTCATCTGTCTCCTGCTTCCGTGGGGGCCCGACGCGCATTACGCTAACTATATCGCGTTCCTCTAGAGTGGTTCCCAATTTGAATGCGGTATTACTCACAATGGTTTCAAGAGGCTCATCCTCATATTCGGGGATACCATTTATTTGCACGTCCATCAGCAGGGTATCCTGTTCTCGGTCATTTGCTTCTGTTTGGAGTTGGTAAATAGTGCTTTGTAGTTCAGAAGACGAGGTGGTTTTTTCTTGCTCCTTAACAGTGCTTAACTCGGAACGTAATGCTAAGTTCTCCTTTTCCAGTGATTGGAGCCGGACATTAAAGGTAGACATTTCATTGTTTATTAGTTGTATTTGGCTAGTTAGTGTATCGGTGGCTCTGCTAAATTCCTTCTTTAACTGGCTCGTTAACGTAGATAACATGCTATCAAATTTTGTGTTCAACAATGTTTCCAAGTTGCCATATGTAATCGTGTTATGGGATTCAGGGGACCCCGATGAGAGTTCCAGGCTAGCCATATCGTCACAAGACATGTCAGTATACATGCTGTTATGGTTTTGACTTTTGACACCGACTGGGGTCTCATCATTTCTTGATCGACGAAACGTGATATTATGGCAGGATGGGCAGAGCCAGGTAGTATTTAGCTCATATATGTGTGCCTTGTAGTAGTCCAGGGTCATATTTACACACTCATAATGATACGGGCATTTGAATCCTCGACATGACAATAGGTCACTCGCGTTAACGGCTTTATTACATGCTTGGCAGTTCATTTTTGTTCGGTGTGCTATAACTAGAACTTATCTCCAGTATTTCACAATCCAGTAATAGTTCAACATTGCAGAGGTTGATGTCCTTTTTATGGCATTTTGTTAAATGTACACAATTATCCACTGCACTTAATCCTATACACTAATTTACACTAGACACATACTATTTTATACAAACTATACACTTATCTCTAGCTAGAATAGTCCAGATCTAAATATTTTACAACTCTTTTATTTATCGAGATAATTCAATATGTGTTACTTACTACACCTGACACCTGTTATGTTAGGCATAGTTTTCCCAGTGTCGATCTCATGCTGAAGCACTCCAGTTCTTCCAATGTCATCATCATGCGAAGAAAAGACGTTGCGATATCGTAGCAGTAAGCTACGCGCCTTAAGGAATTCCTCCTCGGTAAGGTGCTCCCTGGAGTCATTTAGTAATTTTTCAACATCCATTGAAGGCTTAACATGACCAGGTTTCACGTTTACCTCAGATTCTCGGCAGCCTCTTATCCAAGAAATTTCTTGGCATGATCCGACCAGCGTTCCTTTATTGAGAACGCATTCCGTGTCACTTGGGTTAAGGATCCTTACAAATGCTGTAGATGCCGTGGTTACCATTGTACGGGCTGT
This sequence comes from Argyresthia goedartella, assembly GCA_949825045.1. Classification (NCBI taxonomy): domain Eukaryota; kingdom Metazoa; phylum Arthropoda; class Insecta; order Lepidoptera; family Argyresthiidae; genus Argyresthia; species Argyresthia goedartella. Next base: position 21,823,684 of record OX463812.1, on the reverse strand, counting down.
TATCCACGGTTTATCAGCATCCAACCTCTCTACCACCACACAGCGGTGAGATTGCGGCCTTGTGGAGTTCGGCAATTTCACTGGAACTAAAACCTGTGACCTTGGTTGAAGAATGGTTCTCCTGGTACAGTAAACATTTCCATTAACTCCACCTTGTAAAGGAATCTCATCAACTCCAAACTTTAGAAATCCAACCTTCAAGTCGATTTTACAGTCATGTCTCCTCATAAAATCCAATCCAATAATGCAGTCTTCGACGATGTTAGCAACGATCACTTTATGCCAGTACTCTTTTTCACCTATTTTCACAGCTAACTCTCGTTCTCATTGGACGGAAATGTACTGGCCGGTAGCAGTTTGCAGCTGGAGATGCCTAGGTCGGACTAGATGATCTCTGGTCAGGTGTCTCAGTAGCCGAGAGCTGATCACAGTCCGAGAAGCTCCGGTGTCTATGGTAAGGAGACATGATATTCCACAGATTTCTCCATTGACAACCAGACTATTCCCGTCGTTTGCCTGTGAGATCATAATTGGGACATTTCGACCGCCAGCCAGCACTCGTCCCATAGTCCTGGCTTTTATTCGTTTCCCTGTTGGGGCTCTGACTCCACAGAGCCTATTTTCCTCGCCATTGGAGCGGGGTCTCTGTCCCTCCTAGTCCTTTTTGGACAGCCTGACTGCAGGTGACCACGTTCTCCACAATGGTAGCAACGTGGCCCAAATTCGCGGCGGGAATCTACTGGCTTCGTAGTCGACACTTCTCGCACCCTGAAAGGCCTGGATGAATCCTGTCGTACAGCTTCCACCTCGAGAGCGTGGGCTACTGCATCCTTTAGGCTGCCATGATGTCCCAATCGCACGGCTGCCCTCACTTCCAGATCCCGGATCCCATCGATGAAGGCCTGCACCAGCATAATGTCCACAAAGGATGCTGACGTACGTTGATAGGCCTTCCTAACCAACTTCTCGATTTCCAGGGCCCACTGTTGTAAGGACTCGTTACGTCCTTGTGTCCTGTCCTTTAACTGAGCTCGGTACACGTGCTCCAGGTGACTGTCACCGTATCGTGCCTCCAAGGCTTCTAGAAGGCGGTCGTACGTCCGGTCGTTTCCCAGAGCCTCTAGTATGGTAAGAGCCTCGTCGCGCAGCGCCAACGTCAGTGCTGTCCTGGCTTGCTCCTTACTCCAACCATTAGCCTGGGAAACAGACTCGAACTGCAGCTTATAGGCAGTCCACGATGAGCTACCGTCAAAGGGGGGCACTTTGAACCTGCCGCCTCCGGACACCGATGCACGGGTACATAGGTACTTGGACCATTAGCCACTTTGATCTCAAGTTTTTGGAGACGGCTCTCACAGGTCTCAATTTTTTTATCGACATCATGGACTCGACTCTCCAGTTTTTCATCCATATCGGCCAGTTTTTCCTGGACCTCGAACAACTCTCTCTTCCATTCGGTCGTGGACTCATGTACCTCACGAAGCATTCGTGCCTGTACCTCCTGGTGATCCTTTTGTTCCCTAAGCTCATTCTGGAGGATTAGAGACTGTTCTTCCTGTTTCCTGGCCCGTTCCTCCTGTTTTCGCGACTGTTCCTTTAGCTCTCTCGCTTGTTCCTTTAGGAGGACGAAGATAACGTTGAGGTCTACTCCTCGTGCAGCTGGAGCAGGTGATTCCGACGTACCAGGCGTCGAGTCTCCAGACCCAGACGTTTGGCTTCGCGTCGTAACTCCTTTTGGCTTGGTTTCTCGTGGCATTAACGGCATTTTCTATCCCACTTCTGACACCAAATGTTGCGAGCGTGGGGCTCGTATTTGATAGAAAATCACGAATTAATCCACTAAATAAAACACTCACTTTATTACCCAAATTACGCACTTACAATTCACACGAACTGTACTTAAAATCCACTAATTAAAACACACTCACTATTCACACGAAGAGTCTTTCTCTCCGATTATCCTTGTACTAGCACTCGATCGCAGTTAAAATGTAACTAAACTCGCTTCTTCTTGATAATCTTCTCACGCACCCTTTCTGGGGCGTGGGGGGTCGGGGTCAGGTCGACGGACCTCTTCCCGAAGAATCGCCTCTGTCCACTCCTGTGGACAGGTCATCGGATGGCCCCTGCGGGCGGTGGTCTTGATGTGGCGCTGGTGTGCAGTGGGTGATCGCCGGCTAGGCAACCAGGTCGCGTGGCAGGCGGCGGCGGTCGGGCGGGCGCGCGTGGTGCGGCGCCAGTTCGGCGATGTGCGGAAGATGTGAAGCATCCGCACGCGCGAACATGCCCTTCGCCAGCCTCTGGACAAACTGGTCCACGGTTTCCCATCTTAGGTCCCTCTGGATTGTCGCGTTCCTCACGTAGCGGGGGGCGCCGACGATGGTACGCAGAGAGAGGTTCTCTTGGGCTCGGAGTCTCCGTTTGTTCGTCTCCGAGCACAGGGCGTACCAAGCCGGAGCCGCGTAGGTGAGGCGGGATCTCACGTAGGTCTTGTAGATCCCGAGCTTCGCCCTCAGAGGGAGGCTGGAGTCGAAAAGTGGACGCAGCTTGGCGCGTGCCACCTTGACCTGGCTGACGACGTTGTCAACGTGTTGCTTCATGGTGAGCCGGCGATCAATGGTCACTCCCAGGTACTTCACCTGCGAAGACCACTCGATTTGCTGTCCTTGGAGCTGGAGCGATGGTGGAAGGAGACTCTGGCCTGTGATGAGCGCCTGCGTTTTCCCAACATTGACGGACAGTCGCCACTTGGCGAGCCAGTCGGGCAAGATGTCCAAGGGCAAGATGTCGGGCAAGGTGCGCTGCAGTTTGATGGCAGCGTGCGGAGCCTGGAACGACGACGCGTAGTAGGCTGCGTCGTCTGCGAAGAGTGCCAGCTGGGCACCCGGCCCGACGGGGATGTCGTCCGTGTATCGGGCGTAGCAGGCGGGAGACAGGCAGGAGCCCTGGGGGACGCCGGCTGCGACGGGATGTTCCTCGGAGACGGCGTCTTCCACCATCACTCGGAAGCGGCGATTCTTCAGGAAAGAGGCGATTGTCTTGACCGTTCTTCTTGGGGCAGGGGACGTCGACAGCTTGTACAGCAACCCCTCGTGCCATACTCTGTCGAACGCCTTCTCCATATCCAGAAGTACTGCGACAGTGTATTCTTTTTTGTTCAAACAAACCGTCATGTCATTCAGTACTCTGGTGAGCTGAAGCGTCGTAGAATGCTCGGGCCTGAAGCCGAACTGTTCCGGGCGCGGCTGGATGTGGGGCAGTAACTTCGCTAACAGGAGCTTCTCAAACACCTTTGAGATGGTGCTCAGTAGGGTGATCGGCCGATAGCTCTCAGGCAGCTTGGTGTCCTTGCCCGGCTTGGGCAACATGATAACCAAGCCCTCCTTCCATTGGGTTGGAAAGTGACCCGTGCGCAAGATACCGTTAAACAGGCGCGCAACGGCTGCCACAGTGCGTGGCGGCAAATGTAACAGCGCCGTGTTGGGTATTCGGTCTGCGCCCGGGGCTTTCCTGGGCTTGGTACGTCGGAATGCACGCACAATCTGGCCGGGCGTGACGACGATGGGGTCCTCTTCGGGAGCTATCGGCGTGGCGAAGTACTCTCGCAGGTGTCTCTCGACTGTTGCGACGTGCTCCACATCATCCGTTGGGTTCGGCTTGAATTGCTTCTCGAGGCATTCGGCGAAGATCTCCGCACGGTCTTGGGCTCGGAATCTTGGTAGGCCGTCGCTGCCCAGGATTGGTCGAACAGGAGCAGGAGTGGTCGACAAAACCCGGCACAGGCGATGCACGGAGGGGACGTGGTCGCCTATGGACTCGACGTGGCGTTCCCAAGATTCTTCAGCGTGGCGATCAAGTTGGCGCTTCAGCTCTGCCGTCAAGGCGTTGAGCCTGGTCTTCATCGTGGGGCAGCGGGTTTGCTGCCACTGCTTCCGGAGAGCGCGCTTATCGCAGATGAGTGCGCGTAGCTCAGCAGGAAGAGGATTGGGCTTCCCCCCGCGAGCTACGGTGTGCGATGATAGGTCGAGCGCGTCTCGGATCTGGGTAGTTAGCAGCGATGCCAGGCGGTCAACGTCTTCCGGCTGGTTGACGGGGCAACTGGTGGAGGGTTGGTCTAGGGCGGCGGTGAAGGCGCCCCACTGGTAGCGGCGACGTGATGCTGGCGGAGATACCCGGGTGGGCAGGTCCGCCAGGACGAGAAGAACAGGCCTGTGGTCCGAAGGGAGGTCAGGGAGAACCTCCTGGCTCGGCGGTGTCCGGAGACCTCTGATGACCACGACGTCGATGATGTCCCATCCGGCCCGCGTGTCGAAGTGGGTGGGCTCGTCGGGACCGATGACGTCGTAGTTGTGGCTCACGGAGTCGGCATGGATGGCGCGTCCAGCTGGGCACACCCTGGTAGAGTTCCAGGCGGTGTGCTTGGCGTTGAGGTCGCCGGCGACAAGTGTCGCGTGCGGCGACTGTAGCAGCCCCCGTAGCTCGGCGGTGCGGATTGGTGTACTGGGGGGCTTGTAGGCGGCGTAGAGTCGCAGCACCTCGCCGGCGACCTGGAGGTCGACGCCCAAAGCATACAGGGATGAATACTCCTGGGCGTCGACGAGCTGGTGGACGATCTTCCTGCCGACGATGACTGCCAAGCCTCGAAAGGTTCGGCCGCTGGAGGTCTTCTCGTCCTTGCGGTAGACGAAGTAGCCGGGCAGCGACAGCTTGTCGCTTCCGGCTAGGTGTGTCTCGCTGATGAGCATCACGTCGACGCGGTAGTCCCTCAGGAACACGTGGAGCAGCCGCTTCTTCCCTGTCAGCGACTGCGCGTTCCAGTGGACGACCCTGAGCGGCTCATGCATTGCGGAGCAGAGCGGTGAGTCTGCCCAGGGCAGTGGGGTCGCTGAGGAGGGCGAGCAGGGCTGTGAGGTGCCCTAAGTCCTGCTGCCCTATCGCCGCAGCCGGAGTGGCGGCGCCAGCGGCGGCCGCAGTCTCGCTGGCGGCGAGAGTAGCCGCCGCGGCGCCGGCGGCAGGTGGAGCCGTCGCCTTCTTCTTCTTCTTCCCCCCCCGCTTCGTCTTCTGCCTGGGGGCTCCGTCGTTCGCCTGCGCCATAAGCGAGGCGGGCGCCGTTGGTTCCTGCAGGTCGGGACGAGGCAGAGGGGGAGGCTGCACCTTCTTGGGCCCGGGCGCGTTGGTGAGCGCCACAGTGCCGGCCTTCTTGTTTCGCGCCTCTTGGCGGAACACGGGGCACGTCGCATTATTGGCCGTGTGCGGGCCACCGCAGTTGGCGCACGTCGGCGGCTGGTCTTTCGGGCGGGGGCATTCCCGCGCCGAGTGGGGACCGCCGCAACGTACGCACGCTAGGGGGCGGTGGCACATATGCGACGAGTGCCGGAATTGCTGGCACCTGTGGCACTGGGCCGGGCCCTGTTTCGAGCGCCAGGCCTCAATCTTCACCCCCGGCATGTACAAGAGCTCCGTGATCTCATACACAGCGCCGGGGGCACGGTCTGGGTTCTTCTTCAGGTTGGCGAAGAAGATGCAGCCGGGTCGTCCTTTGCGCGCCCGGATCTGCTTACAGTACTCGGCCTCCACACCGAGTTCTGCAAGCGCCGCGACTATCTCCTCCGGCGCGGTGTTAGAGGGCAGCCCGCGGATCGCCACCTTCTGGGTCTTGTCGGCCGGCAACGAGTATGAGAACCATCTCACACCCTGGTCCTTCTCCAGCCTGCACAGGTAACGCTGCACAAGCCGGTACTCGTCTTCGGCCGTTGGGGTGATGCGCACACCCTTTTGGTAGGCGCGCGCGCTGGGAGCCCGGTCGAGCTCGCTGGCTATCGCCCTGAAGTGGTCGGCCCAGTTGGGCAGGACCTCCACAATAAGGGGCGGATAGCGCGGCTGGCGGGGCTGCTGTGGCGCAGCGCCTCCCGATGGGGCGGCGGTGGTGGTGGCGATCGCGGCTGCGGCTTGAGTGGCGGCAGTGGCTGGCGGCGTTGGGCGGGCGGGCGGCATTGGGCGGGCGGGCCCTATCGCGGGTGCGGCGGCGTGCGGGTTCGCAGGCACAGCGGCGGGGCGCGTAGGGCGGGCGGGCACAGTCGCGGCGGTGGGTGGGTTCGCGGGCGCGGCGGCGGGGCGCGTAGGGCGGGCGGGCACTATCGCGGGCGCTGCGGCGGAGCGCGTGGGGCGGGCGGGCACTCGCGACGTGGTCGCCGACGGGGCGGGCGGACGCGCGGTTGGCGGCACCGGGTGCCTCACTGAACGGGGGGGAGACGCGGTGCTGGGGCGCGGTGCCCCAGACACGGGAATTGCGGTCGCGGCCGCCGCGGCAAACGACACTGTGGGAGAGCACTTAGTATGTAAAACACTCGTACCTTTCCTTTCCAGTGTTGAAGCGCTCTCACTGTCTCTTTCACTCGCGGCGGTCGGTTCGTGGGCGGGGGCGGACCCGGATGCCTGGGGCTCGCCCGGCAGGGGCGAAAGCCTTGGCATGTCCAGGCCAGTCTTCCTAGGTGTAGGCGGGCGGGGCGGGGGGGATGGCGAGTCTGCGAGCAAGGCCCGCTTTCCGCTACCCCGTAGTACCTCATCGGATGGGCTTTCGCTGCGCGCCCGCCTCGTCCCGCGGGGCGGTGGCGGCAGTATGAGGGGCTGTTCATGCGCCTGTTCCAGCAGTCTCGCGTCCAGAATTTCCTCGCCGATGTCAGCCGCAGGCGTACACTCCAGGGCAGCGCGGCTATCGGCGATGTAGGCCTCCATGGCGCGTAGTAGTCCCGGCGAAAACAGTTTGGCTTGAGCGGCCCGGATTAGATATAATCCGTCCAACTCAAGCTCCACTCTCGGCGAAACCGGACGACGCACCAAAGGGGACCCATATTCCGTCGACGTTGAGACGGGGAGCAGGCGGTCGAGGGATATTGATGATGTGAGGCGACTACGGCGCGGGGTGGCCCCCAGCGGCGGGCTGCTCGTATCATCATCAACATGGCGTTCACTGACGCTAGCACTAGCACTATCCGCACTAACACTAGCACTGTCACTATAGCCCTTAGAAGGGCTTTTGAACTTGTCCATAGCAGCGGGCTATGGACAAGTTGGCTGCCCGAAGGGGGTACCGACCAGGTACGACCTTAGGCGAAGCCGGCGTCCGTTCCTAGAAGGTATTCCCCTCCGTGCAAACACTCGCGACGGTGATTTCGCGACGCGCACGGGCGCGTGTTGCGCACGTCCGCTTGCGACGAAGCGGCGGGCGAACTGCGGAGGAACGGCGAGAGGTGTAGGTCCGTGTACGCGGCGGTCGACGACACTCCAACTAAACTCGCGCCGGCCGTCGACGCCTTTTATATCCCGCGGAGCCGCTCTGGACACATTGTCCACACATATCGCGAATATTCTAGTAAGGACCAGCGTGCGGGCCGAGAACATTCGAGACCATATATGTCTCTCTCTAGTAGTGCTATCTCTGTCACACACTTCTCGAATGTTCCGAGTATAGCTATCTCTTTCTAGTAGTGCTATCTCTGTCATTCCTACCGGATATTTCGCCATATAACGATTTGTGCTTCAGAGGCCCATAAGGGGTCCTGAAAACGCCTGAAAACGGGTTTTCAGGTTATGGCGTCATCTGATAGAGGGTGCCCTGAAACGGACTGAAAACATGTTTCAGGCGCCTGAAAACGACGGCAACTTGGGTGAAATTTCGATCTTTAGATATATGATAGAGTAACTTCTTAAACGGCCTGAAATGACTTTTCAGCCTGCTGAAAACGTCTCTAAAGCACTGAAATTGACGTTCAAAGTTTTTGACCTAACCTACCGGCGTAACAATATATATGGCCTGTTTGGAGTATGGAGCGATTATTTTTTTGTGGAGTAGAGGGGGCTGTAATTAACTTATTTCTGCTTGAATTTCCAGAACTTTTATTAAATCATATCTCAGCCACTTGCACAGTGGTTGAGATATGATTCAATAAAAGTTCTGGAGAAAATTACCTTAAATCTTCCACTTATTTTTATTATTTTTAACAACAATTGTTCATAATTATTTTCCAGTGTTCTTACATAATTAGACTTTCTAAATAAGTTTCAACAACTAGTAAATGAAAAAAAAAAGTTATGATTATATTGTACTTCGAAAGGTTTAGTTTGTAAATAGTGTGGTTTCATCCATCTAGTTATACTATTAGTTATACGATATAACAAAATGGCCAAAAAAAATCCAAATAGTTATACTGATCAGTATAACAAAATGGATTCAATTAATTTTGGTCGGATTCGTTCAAATAGTTATATTCGTAAATAATCAAGCAGTTAATAATATTTATTTGTGGGTATTTTTACGTTTTTACGCATATTTATTCAAATTAAAAATATTTACATTAACATGCAGCAATACCGAACAGAATTAAGATACAGTGTAATGTAATAGTTATAAAATGTTTCTAGAAAAGGGTAAGGAGTTCGAATCGTCAAAGATAACTTAATAACTACTGGCTCGAAGCAATATGACGGAGTAGGATACTTATAAGTAGAAAATTATATACTCTTTGACTTTTTATCAGTAAATGTCAATTGCAAATTGCTGCTGAATTTGCTTTCGTATTAAATAGTGAATTTAAAATGGAAGGTTTTCCTGGACCGTCCCGAGGCCTCGAAGAAAAGCCTCACTATGTCAAAAGAGGACGAGGTTAGGAATTGTTATAAAACGGACGTCAATATTATAAAAACCGGTCAAGTGCGAGTCTAAATCACGCACGAAGGGTTCCGTACCACCGTTCAATGGAAGCGATGGTGTGGAGTGAATAGTTTGGATTTTACACAGCAAAATATTGTTTACAAAGTTATTGGTGCGGTTACTTTCACACTCCATGTACGTAACCAGGTGCATCCATAAGTTTGTATGTGGTATTGAAAGAATTGTTGTATGGGAGCCCTCTTAAATATTTATTTTATCCTGTTTTTTAGTATTTGTTGTTATAGCGGCAACAGAAATACATAATCTGTGAAAATTTCAACTCTCTAGCTAGCTAGGTTCTTGAGATACAGCCTGGTGACAGACGGACGGACGGACGGACGGATGGACAGCGGAGTCTTAGTAATACGGTCCCGTTTGGAACCCTTCGGGTACGGAACCCTAAAAATCAACGGTATAGGGATGGTGCGGTGTGGTCTAAAGACATGTGTGGCAAACAATACTGCACGGGTTTGCTCACCCGTAAGTGTTGTAAGTGTTTTTTATTTCGTTTATTTCCCCCGTGGGTTTTCACGGAGTCCCTCTGGCTGATGTTACCCTACCAAATTGAAAAGACCGACCGACCTTATTTATTTATTTATTTATTTATTTATTAGATTTTAGGGAAGCCATCGACTAACAACAACTGATTACAAGGCAACTTATAAAACAGAAAGTCACTTATAGGCTACCACTTATAGCTACTTAGTATTATATGCAAAACACGCAAAACACGTAAAACAAAAGTTTGCTGCCAGGGTGGGTGACAAACCTATCTAAGAAAAATATAATGATAAAATAAACGATAAAGGAAATTCGCCTGCTCACTACTTACTCGCCTCCAAAGAAGTTCAGTGTTATTCGTCGCCTAATCGTTGCAATACTATCACGATTTATGTCAAAGTCAGTGCTCGGGTCACGGATTAGGTTGTTGAAAGCGGAACAGGCTCGTAACAGGTACGAGTTAGTTCTGTAGTTCCTTGCAGCCTGCGGTACGAGGAATGTGAACTTACGCCTGAGGGTTCTATTAGGTACGTGGAAGTTGATTCGAGATAGCAACTCTGGGCAATCAATGATGCCTGTGGTAATCTTTAACAAAAATACTATGTCTGAAATATGGCGTCTCTCGGTCAGGGGGAGAAGGTGCATGGAGCGACAAGAGGGTAAATAATCGTTAGTAGACCTAATGCGTCGGTTTAAAAATTTAACAAATTTCTTTTGGATCCTTTCAATTCGGTTAACATATATATCATACTGGGGGTTCCAGATTTGGGATGCGTACTCCAGTATGCTTCTAACATAGGTACAATACAATAATTTTACAGTCTTAATTTTTTTGAAGTCACGTGAAGCGCGCATCACAAATCCGAGGACCTTGAAAGCTTTTTTACATATTGTGTTAATGTGAACGTCAAATAGAAGTTTCGAGTCATGTGTGACTCCTAGATCACGGGTGCTATAGGCGCGGTTAAGAATATGCCCCTTTAGAGAATAATTATGATACACAGGCGATACTTTTCTTGTATACGATATAGCGAGACATTTTGTTGGATTAAGGTCAAGATTATTGTGTTCGCAGAAAACATCGAGTCTATTTAGGTCACCTTGAAGAGAGACAGCATCAGAGGTATTGGCAATGGGCTTAAAGATTTTCATATCATCCGCAAAAATAAGAACATTTGAATTGAGAAAACAAGAATCGATACCATTTATGAATATAGTGAAAAGTAGCGGTCCAAGAAGAGAGCCTTGCGGCACACCGCTTGGAACTCTCACCCAGCCCGAAGTATAGTTGCTGATAACAACGGCTTGGCTGCGGTTATCAATATAAGAAGAGAACCACCTCAAAAGGTCTCCCCTTATACCAACGGCACATAGCTTTTGTAGAAGCAGTGAGTGATCTATCCTGTCAAAAGCTTTACTGTAATCTGTATAAATAGCATCGGTCTGTAGACTTCTTTCCATATTATACGTAATGCTGTCGTTGAACAGAACAAGATTAGTTACAGTCGATCGGCCTTTAAGGAAACCGTGCTGGACGGGGCTAAATGAGTGTCGTAACGCAGAATACACTTGATCATAAATAATTCGCTCGAATACCTTCGAGATGATGCACAGTTTAGATATTGGTCTGTAATTGGTCACTTGGTTGCTCGGAGATTTTTTCAGAACCGGTGTGATAAACGCGCGTTTCCATTTACTTGGCATCTTATTTTGTTTTAGTGATAACTTAAAGATAATACATATGGGTTCCGTTAAGTAGACGGCACAGTGCCGGATAAAAACGGCGGGAATGTCGTCAGGTCCAGCGGATTTAGTTATATCGAGTTTGAGTAGCTCTTTACTAACCAGGGCCTCAGATATTTCTATACAGGAGAGATCACAGATACCGGTGGCTGTCGGTTCAGCAGTTTGGATGACAGGAGTCACTCCAACAGTATTATTGGCCATGTTGGGAGCTAAAAACATAGAATGAAAGTATTCCGAGAAAAGGTCGCACACGTGGTCACCTGAAGTGGCCGTTGAGGCTCCAAGGATCATGGTGCTTGGAATGCCATTAGATTTTGAAATATTTTTTAAGTGAGACCAGAAGTATTTTGGATTTTTTTCAATGCATTTTTCAACATTAGATATGTATTTTCTATAACATTCATGTTCAAGTAGCTTAGCTCGTTTGGATAGTAAGTTTAGAGTCTGCAAGTCAGCCGTCATTTTGTAGTTTTTATACTTTTTATAGAACTTATACTTTTCTTTGAGGACTTTTTTGAGCGATGGGGAGTACCAACAGGGAAATTTGTTTAATCGAACATCAGTCTTTGGCACATGTTTATCTCGAATACTGACAAGAATGTTATAGAACTCTTCCACCGAGTCATCCACGTCCTGAGACACGTTAAGGCAGTCCCAATTAGTCGACAATAAACATTTATTAATTTCAACGTAGTTTGCCTTATTATATAAATATTTAGTGCGCGGCGCAGCGTTGAGAGACTCGATTTCAGAAACATGTAGGCTTGCTTCAAGAGCCATGTGGTAGGGGTCTAGAGGGACCAGTGGGTTATCACATTTCGATACTGAAGTAGCGATGTTACCCAAAACAAGGTCCAAGAATCTGTCATAAATGTTAGGGACCAAATTGTACTGGATCAGGCTACAGGTAGATAATTCGTCTAATAAAAATAGTTCGTCAGCAGTGTTAGCTACACCCGAATAATAGGAGACATTATCGTGGGCGTAAGATCCCCAATTTATTCCACTCAAATTGAAATCACCCAGTATTAGAAATTTATCGGTCGGGTATTGTAAAATTAGATCACCGGTTTTGTCCCAGAAGTTACGTAATTGCTCAGGAAACGAAAAACCACACTGTTGTTTACATAAGTAGACAGTACAGACGTGTAAGACACAGTTTCGGAGCTTTATGGATATCCAAGTGTCCTCGGCAGATGAGTTCCACTCAGGCCTAGCATTAACGGTAAGGCGTTTGTGTGTGGCTATTAGCACGCCACCGCCCAGCGATTGATTTGTCAACTCGTAACACCTATCGCGCCGAAACACAGAATACCTATCGTCGAATAACTCGGAATCGTAAATACTATCGACGAGCCACGACTCTGTAATTGCTATGATATCATAATCAAATAATGCTAAATTTCGTCTGAAAGTATTTGTTTTGCTCCTTAGACCACGTACGTTTTGATAGTATACCGTTAATCCCTTTTTGTTAGCCATTACGACAATAATCAGAGACAAAGACTGAATAGTTCCGGCCTACAGGGAGATAATAAGCATAAAAATAATGTAGTGAATATATTTTGTTGGTAGGCGCAACCATGAACCAATAGTGGGTAGATATGTTAGGCAGGTAGTGTTTTAAGGAAAGATAACTTCTAATATGCAGGCAGCAAGGATCATCATTATTGGAAAATACAAAAAAAGACATGAACAGTGGACGGAAAACAGAGCGACGGTTTAGTGGCATGCGAACAAAAGAGATGATAAGGCATCGAGCGCACGATGGGGTACTAAACCTTTTGCAGCGAGTAGCAGTGAGCAACATTTCAAGAATAAGCAACGAAATCACAAAACCGATTTCAATAGTTGGACTACGGATTACACTAATAAGTTTAAATCTTGCACTTTCTGGATAATCATGGAGGGGCTGGTGTCGTTCCTGCGTACGTGGATTTTCGAGAACTTGACCCACACATACTGGAATCCCTTAGCCTTCGCTGCATCCTTCGTTTTAGTAAGTAGCTTCTTTTTGATGGGCGAAAGATGGTCGTTCACGTATAAGCGCCTGGGTTCGTCCGCGAAGCCAATGTGGGCGGTCGTAAGGTTCGTCATGGCCCGAGCGTGCGCGACGAACTCCTCCTTGACATACCGATTCACGAAAGAGACTATAATGTGCTTATCTTTAGAACCAAATGTAGGTATACGGGATATGTAGTTTATCTGGCATTTAGACACTGTGTAGCCAATAGCAATTGTGATCTTTTCAAGTAGATCGAATAGGTTTTCTTTGTTGTTCACAGGGACGCCTTTTATTTCAGCGTTGTTCATGCGGGTCCAGTCATCGCTGCTGGTAATCTCCTCCTTGGAAAGCTGCTCAAGAGCACCAAGTCGGCTCTCCACGCCACTGAATTTAGCTTTCAAGCTGATAATTTCATCGCCGTTAAACTGACAGGACTTATGCCTAATTATGTACACCTGTTTTATCAGATGGGGTGGCAGTGGCACAGCATAAACACGCCAGTCACAATAACACATATTTTCTCAGATGGGGTGGCAGAGGCACAACCTAACTTAATATGACATTATTATTTTTACGTCACTGTTTTTGACAGGTGTCATCTTTTTGACAGGTGTCACTACTTTTAACAGGTATCATGTTTTTGACTGGTGTCACAACTTTTGACAGGTATCATATTTTTGTCAAAAAAAAGCCACGGGCAACTGCTAGTTATAAATCAGTTACCCGTGGTCCCTCTGAAGGGAGTACGAGAGGGACCACGGGCAATAAACGATTTGAATTTATCGTCCAAATCTCACCTTGACGCCTATGATATGAATAAGCTACTTCTATTCAATTTGGCAGTCCCCTTCGGAAAACAAATCTGTCTAAGTAAGCAACTAAGACCTCAGCCGAGAGGTGAGCAACGAGCTCAGATGAACCGCCCTGGTGGATTGACAACAAACACGCAGATAAGATGCTCCGTATAGCCAGGCAAAATCCCAAACTTCCACTGGAGTGTGGCCAACAAGGCGTGGCAGCCCGCGTCAGCTTTCCCAATATACCGATCAGTCAGCAGCAACTCAACTTACTGCCCCCTGGATGCCCTGGACCGACCCTTTCAGCCAACATCAAAACAATCTAGCTGCAGTCCATGTGTACACCGTATCCTCCAACCATTTCCCTAAATCGTTCGACCTAAAACAGCCCTAGACACCTGAGTCCAAAAGGGCGTGAACGCAAATTGTGTTGCCTGCCGAACCCCAAACAAGCTCGGAGTCCATGGGCAATACCGCTATCTCCGGTTGGAGGGGCAACAAATGGTTGGGCTATGAATTTCTATTGCGGGGGCTCCCGCGGCCCCAAACTGCCTGGTTCCTTCGAGCAGGCCGGTCGCTATATGCGAGCGGGTCCCAAATCGCTTCATACGGCCCGCGCGCCTTCGGCTCTGATCCCACCCCACGACGCCTCCTGTAGGGGAGACGGCGGATGTTCAGCCGCGGATGCTTCATGAGCGGGGGCGTCTACCGATATGAACGTGGAGGCGGTGACGAGCGGAGTGACACCCAAGGTGGCGTCCGAACCGCGCGTGCAAAGCTAAAAGGTGTCCGCTGACACCCGCCTGTGAAGACCCGATCCACATATGTGGCGCCCTGGTCGGAGAACCACTAGAACATTTATATACTGCAACGCCGTCCCCGACACCATCGACACCACGGGCGCTCGCACCCGTAGTGACTAAGCTGAGCCGTGCGTGCCGCGCTCACCTGCAGCTTGCACGCGCCGCCCCTGCGCGTGATCCGCGTTCGAGACTACACCCGTGCTACGCGTGCCTCCTTCCAGGCTGCCCTCGATAGCATAGACTGGTCCCAGATATGCGACAGTAAGATGAACGCGGACGAACTCACCGAATCACTTATCAATATTATGGTAAACAAATTGGAAATATGCTTCCTGATTAAAATAAAACCTAATGCGATATATACATATAGATGGGTAACGAAAGAAAAATACGACATGAAATCATTAATATTTGACATAAATTATAAATTCCCTAGTAATATTGACATCCAAAATAAAATTTACTATTTACAAATGCAATATGACATGAAGCTAAAATCGCAACAAACTCAATCACTGACATGATTAATAATAACGAAAATACAGTAAAAACAATGTGGCGTATAATCAGTACAGAATCTGGCAAAAAGAGAACTCAATCTGATTACACCGAGGCAGTAAAAATGCTAAGTGGAGACATTTTTTTTAGCAAACAAGACCTGGTGAATCACCTCAATGTGCAATTCGCAACGGCGGCCGCCCTATGCAAAGCCCCGCTGTACAACGTGGAGCACGCACGTGCAACACCACTCGCCGTGCGGAAGCCGCCCAACCGCTCACTGAGGTGCACTAACTTTACTCCCAATTAAGTTTACGACATAATAAAAAAACGAGTCGCAGTAAAATCAACGAAGGATATATACAACGTATCCATAGAACTAATTCACCTGAGTGCCGCAACATAAGCAACACCCTTATCATCATTATTTAACCTGTGTTTGCGTAATGGCAAATACCCAGAAGCTTTAAAAGAAATAAAAATCAGCCCTCTTTATAAAGGCAAGGGTGAAAAATGCGATCCAAATGCGAGCGAAACTCCGGAATCGACGGCCGCTCTCTGACTACTCACAAGCTTTTAAAAAATCGTACACACAATGTGTCAGGATCAGGAGGAGAATTAAGATCCAAAGGTACAACGACAGAAATGGGAGTTCCCCAAGTTCTCGCTGGCAAACCTTGCATGCTCTCTTATACTGAACGACCTGCCAAAAGTGACTCCAACGGCGATCTATTCATGTTAACAGATGACGTAGCAGCGGTAGTTACAGGCAAAACCATTGACACACTTGAAATTACACTAAATAAAGTAGCGAACCAATTTGTGGCACTGGTTTCAAATGAATGACCTAGCGCTCAAAGTTGCTAAAACTCAAATAATACAATTCGACCTCGAGGCGCACACTGCATGTAAGCGACTAGGAAACTCAAACAGAACAAGTCACCACTGCTCCATTTCTCGGCTTTATCATAGACCAGTGGGAGCATTACATCCAGAAACTGTGTGGGATATTGGGAAGTGCATAATTCGCCCTCAGTAGATTATCGTCAATGTTACCTCAGGAAGCAGTCCGAACCTACTACTTCGCTACTGTCCAGTCGCTGCTACAGTACAGTATCGAGTTCTGGGGACGCGCTGTCGACTGGGAACGCGTCTTCAGACTCCAAAAGCGAGCCGTGCAACTGATAGCGCGCATGACCCATGATACGTCCGCCAGGCCCCACTTTGTAACGCTCGGGATTTTAACATTACCGTCCCTGCTAATTCTCCAAGTCGCCACACATATTAGAATAAATTACGACAAATTACCAAAACGAGGAGACAAAAATAATCGCACTACTAGAGGTTCAAATAAACAATCTGGCGTTCCGAGCAGGCTAGCAAAAACCTCTAAGACAATACAAGTGACCAAAAGAGATCCCTAATGCTCCGAGCTTGCCAAATTTCAAATACAAATAAAAAAAATGTCTCGTCGAGAAGGCGTTTCATACCTATGAGGCATTCATACAGGACAGGGCCAAAGACCAAAAAAATTGTTCCAATATTCAATTCAATAATTAATTGAATATGTACAAATTGATGAAATTAATATAATATTAAATTATACATGCATCTTATCTTATGATAATGTGACGACTGCAATATTTATTCCCAATTATTTATTTTATGTCAATGACTTGTAATTATTTTTAACCAATAAATAATGGCTTATGTCTTAAGTCTCATCAGCAGACTTACATATCATGTAGACAACAATACTTTTGTATGTTGTAGGTACGTTCCCACATGGTCGTTGCTCATTAGCAGACATATCTGACAGTTTCTGATAATGATACTTTGTTCATTTTATTGCTGTTTATTGATACAATAATAGAATGATATTTTTAATTATTGACTGATACCAACAAGAACGTTTATGATATTAAATTACCGACTGCATTGAATAGTAAGCACTATTGCCAAATAGCTAGATAGTACCGATGGTACGATAATGGACTTGTGCCCTATGTCCCACATTCATTATAGAAAGTTTACATGGGCGTTATTGCACGTTATGAATTCGACAGTTCAGCTCGAATTACAATACAGTCAACAATGAATCGGTTGGTAACAGCTAGTACTTTTCACAATTTCCAATTTAACAATACATTGCAATCTAGATTTTATTTCCTTTTCAGGTCACCAATGGTGTGAATAAGTCAAGTATGTAAATAACTTTAGCTTTCCAGCCAATGTGGTGTGCAACAATCAACACTGTACGGACAATTTTCCGTGTTCAATAAAATCCAAACAATGGTGTTATAGATAAAACATTAAACCGTTCCTTCGTGTTTACTTGATCTTGAACCCTCGCGAACCGCGTGACATAAATTGTTGCACATTACACTGGAATAAACCGGTCATGGTTGGTACATTTCAGTTTGTGAATTTGACAGTCTGTATTTGTCCCCACGTTATTTATCCTCGTCGCCAATTGTTGCGTCCTCCTTGCCACAAGATCTACTAGTATTTTATCAGTGATACAACGCGCCTCCATCGCCCAGCGTACTCCCACCAACCACATTGTGTTCGGTTTGCGTCGGGGCCGCCCAGCGCATGGCGCGCCGGTTCTACTATCTCTATTATCATAAACACCACAAGTACCGTAACGGTCGCTATGTTCTCACTAACAGGTAGAATATCAAATGTTCATTCACAGCTTCAGAAGCGAATTCAATCACCCCTTACAATACTAGCAGCCCCGGTAAAGTTATAAAACTTTGTCCGGGCTCAGACAATGTTGTCAGATCTGTCTGTATGTTGAATTTTAGTAATTTTCTATTTACATGTCACTTTCATAAACTCTCATCGCGTGTTTATATTGTGTTCATTCTTATCACTGTTATCATGAATGAGGCTTGCATGTGTTCAGCTCACCTTCTCCCTATATTTCAGTTTGTAAATGTCGATACTATGGAACGACCCATCAATAGTCATCGTTATGCTATCTGTCTCTGAAAACGTTGAACCAATTCAAGGTTAAAGATAATACTCTATTGACATCATCAAAATCTTCTTTTTGTCTTTCAATTTTGAAGACCAGTGAAGTGTCATCAGCAAACAACACTATGTTAGTCAATTTCTCCACCATAAAAGGCAGATCGTTAATATACAGGGTGGCTCATTCAAATCGGTCAGTATGGGAAAGTCTGAAACTATAAGACATACGAAGATTTGTTCTTAGGAACCATGTCACCGATCTTGATAAAAAGAAAAACTGCATTCATACATTTGAAAAAAAGTGTACCCAGCTGGGGAATCAAACCCGGTTGTTTTGAAAAAAAACTTACAGTTTTTCTGTTTAAATAACGATTGTGTAGGTCTTAAGCAGCAAATGTCTCTATGAAACACGATGTCTAAAATGAATAAAATGCATTGTTTTTACATACTTTAATTTATCATAGTAGGTGTTCGAAGTGACCACCACCGTTACAATATTCAACAAGTTCAGGCATGTAAAATTGTGTTTATGGTTGTTTGTACCTCTCTACTTGTTACATACACCGTTTAACATATCATATGGCATTGACATTGCATTAAACCTTTAAGGAAGTTTTGTTATCTACAGTCATATTATTATCTATTTATCAATTAAACACTAACAATCAATTGAAAAGCCCACTTAAAGTAAGTGTGTAGATATTGCAGACATGTCAAACCTCATTTGAAAATGGAACGTCTAGGTGTGACTGGCCGAATAGCAATAAAAAAAGAAAAAAAAGAAAACTTGAGTGTAAAATATTTTGGCGGGAACTGAAAATTAATGCTTCGGTATTTTTGTGTTTATCGCTGAGTGGTTGGGAAAATGCGTTTTACAAACTCCGAGCGCTTTGATTTATTGGAAGCCTACTTTAAAAACGACAGAAATTGCTCCCGTGCACTACATTGGTACCATATCAAATATCCAGCACGTATTTTACCTACACGTAAGATATTCATCAAAATTGTTCACAATTTGAAGACCCATGGAAGTTTTAAAAAGCCAAGAAAGTAAAACCAAGAAAATGTGATGAAAACATGGAAATGAATATTTTAACCTATTTTGAAGCAACACCAGATGCCTCCACCCGTAATGCAAGTCGTGATATTCCTGAAATTTCACGTCCGACTATTCAAAGAACCCTAAAGAAATACAAATACAAGTGCTACAAGAATGGACATTGGGTGCAGGCCTTACATGCAGGAGATGATATTAGACGGCTGGAATTTTGCAATTGGATAAAAGAAACAATGGGTCTAGACAGACATTTTTTAAAGTATGTAATATTTTCTGATGAAACTCAATTTTCCAACAATGGAATGTACAATAGTAAAAATCGTCACTATTGGAGTCGAGAAAATCCCTTAAGAATACACGAAGGACGCCGTCAAGTTAGATTCTCGTTTAACTGCTGGGTCGGCCTACTTCACAATAAGGTACTCCTGTTTAAAATTTATGATGGACATTTAGACCGATTCAAGTACCTTGCAATCTTAGAAGATCTTTTAGGGGCCGTAGGAGAAATGCCAGCAGAAGTAAGAGAACAAATGGATTGGCACGAACGGCCCTATCAAATGGCTCGCGAGGTCGCCCGATTTAACTCCTCTAGACTATTTCTTGTGGGGTTACGTTAAGGATGAAGTGTACAAAACAAGCTATGACACCGTTGAAGACCTAAAAGCAGCCATAGAGTCCATTTTAAGGCAAATTCACCACATGAAGATACAAAATTCCATCGTAAGATCGTTACCTAAACGTGTTGAATATTGTATTAAAAAGACGGTGGTCACTTCGAACACCTACTATGATAAATTAAAGTACTTATGTAAAAACAATGCATTTTATTCATTTTAGACATCGTGTTTCATAGAGTCATTTGCTGCTTAAGACCTTCACAATCGTTATTTAAACAGAAAAACTGTAAGTTTTTTTTTTCTAAACAACCGGGTTCGATTCCCCAGCTGGGTACACTTTTTTTTCAAATGTATGAATGCAGTTTTTCTTTTTATCAAGATCGGTGACATGGTTCCTAAGAACAAATCTTCGTATGTCTTATAGTTTCAGACTTTCCCATACTGACCGATTTGAATGAGCCACCCTGTATACCAGGAATAAGAAAGGGCCTAATATGGAACCTTGTGGAACGCCAATTTTTACCCCCGATCCATCAGATTTAACGCCGTTGACTTCTGCCTTTTGAATTCTATTGCTTAGGTATGATCTTAGTAGATCCAACGCTTTATTTCTAACTCCGTAATAATTTAATTTCATTAGTAACGTGTTATGATTAACACAATCAAATGCCTTCGACAGATCGCAAAAACACCGATAGCATCCTGTGCGGCTTCCCATGCAGAATAAATATGAGATATAAGGGTAATACCTGCATCCGTAGTCGATTTACCCCTAGTGAAACCGTATTGCTTGGCGTGGAGTTGTTTTTTACTGTTGAAGTGTGAGAGCATTTGATTGAGTATGTTCTTTTCAAAAATTTTACTTAGTGCTGGAAGAACCGATATTGGTCTGAAATTTGACGGATCACCCTTGTCTCCCGACTTGAACATAGGTATAAGTTTACTGTGTTTCATGAGGTCTGGAAAAGCTCCATCATCAACACATTTATTAAATATATAAACTAGGTGTGGGGCTATAACAAGTATTATTGAACCAATGACTTTGACTGACATACCCCACAGGTCTTCAGTATTTTTTAAGTTATGTAATCTATACGTTTTGACAATATCCTGGGGACATACATGATAAAATTTAAAATCTACATTACTGATGCTAGTGCTGTTTTTTAACAAAGTCTCTGCTTCATATGGAGATGAATTTAGACGCTCTGTTGTGAGTAAGGGTGCATTGGTGAAGAATGTTTCAAAAGCTCGAGCTACCTCAGCGTTGGATTTAACAACATCATCACCTATCTTTAAGCAGAAATCATTATCCCTTGGTATAACTTTGCCAGTTTCACGGTTTATGATTTGCCAAACCATTTTCATTCTATTATTTGAATTTTGTATTTTTCTATTAATGTGTAAAGTTTTTGCAGTTCTACAAACCAACTTGAAAGTTTTGGAATATTTTTTAACATAGTCATGAAATTTTCGATCAAAGTTATAGGTTTTTTGATCATAAAGGTCATACAAGATAACTCTACTTTTACGAATGCCAAATGTTGCCCAGTCATTAAATTTAGATTTACCGTTGTTGGCACTGACTTTCTTTAATTTAATAACTGTATTAAATTCTGTTTGAATAATGTTGAAGAAGTCAGAATAGATTTTGTTCGGGTTCTGTTCATCAAAATCCGGAACTGGCAAACCCATAGTTTTTCATATACATCTCTAGTCTATGGGATGTAATAGGCCTATAAAATGATGGATCAGTCTTATTTTCACTAGTAATTTGGAATGAAACTGTTTGACCACTGTGATCGGATGGTAAACAGTTAATAACATTTTTACTTGTGAATGCACAGTCACAAAAAACGTTATCTAAGCAAGTTTGGCTGGTAAGTGTAATTCTAGTCGGCTCTAGAAATACATGACATAAATTAAATGATTTGAACAGAGTTATTAATCGTCGCTTCAGTGTTGTATCTACAAGCAGATCTACATTAAGATCGCCACAAATAATTAACTTTTTTCTGTTATTACAAAGTTTAATGAGGGCTTCCTCCATAATTTTCTCGAATATTTCAAAATTGCCATGGCCTTTTTCATCTCTCGGAGGTCTGTAGACACAAACAATAATATGGCTATCTAACTCAACACAAGATACCTCTATTTGTCTTTCCACAGTAAGTGTAAGAATATCTTTCCGTTGTTTCACCTTAATATTATTTTTTACTAAGATTAAAGAACCACCTCTATCAGCAGTCTTTCTATTGTAACAACTGACAATTTTGTAATTATTTATGTTAAGAGACATCATATTTTCATTTAGCCAATGGTCTGTAATACAAATAACATCAGTGTCCGAATTATTAAGAAATAATTCTAATACAAGTTCTTTGCCAAGTAGCCCCTGCATGTTTTGATGGGTAATATTTAAGTGGGGCTTACCCTTGGTCTGAATATTATTTAATATTGGGATATTATTAGTCTTTTTTGACTTATTTAATTCGGGCAAGATATTACACATTTTTGATCTCCTATGCTTGCTTGATATATTTATTGGCTTATGTATGCTAGAGATTACCTCTGTTGTCTTAAAAACTAATTTAAATTACTTGGAATGTCTTCCAATATACCTTGTCTGTGCTCAATAGAAGCAGTCAGGTTAGCCAAATTCTTGGCTGTAATACTAAAAAAATAAGATAGCGACACAGCTACCTGTCGTTTGTGAAAATCTGAAAGGTAGTTACTACCTTTAACATTATTACTAACATAATTGTTAGAGTCAATCAAATGAATCAAACTATAATTATATGACATTGTATGTAATGTCATATTTAGCTCATATCTAAGATTATTTTCAGCTTGTGGCAATCTTTTACTGTATGGGAATGTAAACATAACAATTTTATTAACATTCATTGAGCAAAGTGTTTCAAAATATTTAATTAGGTCCCATTTGTTTACCTCACCCCTATTTCCAAACATGAGTATTAAGTTTGATTCAGGTGTCAGATCAAGTGTCTTTGTTATTTTTTGCTTAACCTCTCCTTTCCCGGGAGTTCGAGACGTCAAAAACGACAAATACCGGAGTGTTTTTGAGCGTGCGGGCTGCGCGGCACTTGACTAATATATCAAGTGATTCTGTTGGAATGGTAACACTTAGAATTATGGGAGTTGTATATCTGAGTAGCTAATGAAACCCTCTTTTACACAATGTGTAGAAAATGTCACTGTGACCTTAGTTTATTTTTGTACTGGCATGAGAAACACAGACTTCTATGAAAATGCTCCCTCTCGACACAAATCTAGCCGACATCAGAAAATTATCAACAACATGTACATGTTGTTTGATACCTACGTAATCTACACAAAATAACCTTTTCAAAACAATAAAAACATTAGGGTGTTCTTATAGAAACTTTCGAATATTTCAGCGTTTCAATCAGCGTTACGTTGGGAGCGTCCGGAAGAAAGTGATTTTCAAAACGCGGTTGAATTATTTTTTTCTACGGAAAAGCATAAACTAGCACACAGACCATAAAGTTTGTCTAATTGGGTGTCCACACATGATCGAACCGTAAAAATTGGTCCAACCGTTGGATAAAAAATACCGGTTTCAAAAATATTAGTCATCCCGCTGCTTATGCTGACAGCGGTACATGGAGTGACCGGGGCCGCGCTGCTTATGCTGACGGCGGAAAAGGAGAGGTTAACATCATGAAAACTGGAGTTTGGTAAACAGTTATTTATGACTGAGTGTCCCAACTTATTCAATAATATGCCTAAGTTTCTTCCAATTTTATCACAAAACATGACAGTTTTGCTTGTGATGCTTTTGTGCGACCCTGAAATCCTGGGTCGGATACTTATTTCAAGGCTCGTGGTTGAAGCTGGTCTCTCCGGCTGTTGCAAGGAACGTTGGCAGTCACACAAATGATTGGCCACCAAAGAGTCATAGCGTTCCTGATTACTATGAGACAGTTTAAGCAGCTCATCCATGGCCAGGGAGTACTCCTCAATGGCCTCTTGAGATTTTTCATAGCGGGCAGTAATAGATCTCAAGCAGCCATTGACAGTGGCAAGTTCAGACTCAAGATTTTGCAGGTCTTTCTCATATTTTGTTTTATTAATTTCTAACTCTGCCATACACATTTTAAACTTTTCCAAAATATCTATTTTACTCTTATTATATAAACTTTTATTGAGATTTTTATGAGATTTTAATTTTTTTGATGTTTGAGTGATGTATTTTTTAATTTTAACATATCTTTTTGATGCGTTTTTGCTGCATGTTGAACCAGTGCCCACCACTGAGTCTTCATGAGTCAAATCAATCACTGCACTGGACACATCACTACATGCAACAGAAACTTGGCCGGTCGACTTATCCGCTAATATCAATTCCTCAAATAAATTTTGGGATTTTTGTGCTGCTGAACCATGAGACTCCTCTTCTAATTGTGTGATTTAGTTGTGGGCATCAGACAGGTCCTTTTCCAGGGTAGAAATTCTCTTCAAAGCAAACTCATATTCAGCAGCGCACTGATCAAAACCATGAATTATCATTTTTGACCTATTTTGTTCTTCAAGTACATTTTCATATTGTGAGTATAAAGTAGACAGCTCGGTTGTTAGTTTATTATTATTACCTAATGCTTCTAGCAATATCTTTTCATTGTCCTCCCATTCACAAGTCAACTGGCTACACAATTCCCTAGATAGTTTTAATTCTTCTAAAGCCAGGTTAAGTTGGGATTCTACTTGGCGAGCTTTACGGGTCTGCATGCGACTGTCCATTATAGATATGAAAGGAAAATAGTATGTATCAGTGTCAACAAACTACCAGAATAATTGTCAGCCAATTGAGGTTATGTCAGCTGAGCCGAGTTCGAAATGATTGCCACTTACGTGATTTATTTGGTTGAAATTAGATTCCAGATGTTATGTTTTCGCTTAAAATACACAGAAAGTAGAATGAAATCACTCCGAACCGAGAATAATAATGACAAAGACAAATTTCTGTAACCGAAAAACAATTGGCCAGTTTGAATCAAATACAAGTCACTCACATAAAATATTTATAGTCACACGTATATTTATGATTATCCTATTAAATACAACAAGAATTGTAGTTTAATTACACAAGAAAACAATTTATATTTTAATTTTACATAGGATAAATCTCAGTCGGTTATTGACCTCAGTGTTGCCACAAGCTGAAGGTTATGTGGTTATCTGTATGAAAAATAGGAATGGTATGAATGATATTATAATTTTTTACTCTGTAGTAGATTCAGCAAATAGATAGATTATATTCTATTGTATTCTTTTCTGTTGTGAAAATAACCCAAATCATTACCCTGCATAAAAATATTTTTTGACTCGTGAAGGCATTTTACATGAGTCAGAAATATCACGAATCTACCGATTGTATAGAATTGGTTGCTTGCTCTTTACACAGACTGTAAACATCACCTTCAGCATCTCTTAAATCTCTTGAGGTTGATAATATGCCAAGTTATGAGATTAAAACATCGTGGGCCCAAATTTTTATGTATTAGCCCTTGTTATTTCTAATTGAAGCAACTAAACGAAAAACATCCCTCATAATATTTGTATAGGTATATCTAAGAACCCATGGCCATACAAATAATTGTTTTATTTGGCTATCTTTTACTCCGGAGATATCTGAAATACTGAAATACTGAAATACTCATTTATTCATAAATCATAATAATTTATATGTCAGACAGGAAATATGAGTTTTACAAAAAATGTCAAGTTAGTAAAAGATATTATTCTTTTACAATTATACTACACCTTATTATACAATAGTATAACATTCAAATAGGTATTATATCAATGTCAAGTAAATTAAATTAATATTATTATGTCATGATACTATGATAAATCCATATACAATTTGTATGAAAATCTAGCTTAACGGACAGGGAATTACTTTCATATTCTGAAAGAATTCGTCAGTTGTATAGCATGCCATACCAACCAGTATCTGTTTCAACTTAGAAATGAATATGCTCTCACTAGTCGCGCTTTTGATGTGATCAGGAAGAAAGTTATAAATCTTGGGCACAAGAGTAAAAAAACACTTGTTGGCTTTGGTGAGTCTCCTGGATGGTACATACAGGTGATCACGACGTCGGGTGTTGATAGTATGCGTGTCACTTTTCTTTGCAAATTGTGACAAGTTCCGTCTCGCGTACTTAGCTATTTCTAATATGTATAGCGAGGGAAGAGTTAGAATTTTATACTTGATAAAGAGCTATTTTGCAGAAAAGTCCCAAGGCACGCCCGTTATGATTCTTACTGCCCGTTTCTGCATCCTTAGAGCCCTTTCGCAGTCTGAGGCGTCTCCCCATAGGTCCACCCCGTAAACTAGTATGGAGTGAAAGTATCCATAGTATGCTTTCATAATATTGTCAATGGTTAATGTTGAGGCCAGCCTAGACAGAGCGAAGCAAGCTGAGGATAGTCTATTGCACGTGGCATCGATGTGCGGTGCCCACGTGAGGCCGGCGTCGATGGTGAAGCCCAGGTAGCGGACCTGGTCCACCTGCCGTACCGTGACTCCATCACAACTCACGTTCAGCTCATGACCCCTAGTTTTCCTTAACTGAAAGTGCATAACCTTGGTTTTTTCGAGGTTCAGTAGCATTCCGTTGACAGAAAACCAATGAGCCAACTTACTCGTTACGCGACTTAACTTTAATTTTAGCATCTCAAATTCGTCAGCAGCTACAATTACGCAAGTGTCATCGGCGAATAGGACGTATTCAGCTTCATCAGAAGCAACAGAGATGTCGTTCATTATGATGAGGAACAAAATGTTGCCCATAATTGAGCCTTGAGGCACAGCACAGTCTCCAACTTGCTGAAGTTCAGACTTAGCACCAAGAACGAAAGTGCACTGCTGGCGGTGCGACAAGAAACTGGATATGATTTTGTGAAAGTTATCCTTTACACCGTACCTGTTCAACTTCTCCAGTATGAGCGCATGGTTGACAAGATCGAAGGCGCGCGACAGGTCGCAGAACATGGCCACGACCTGTCGCCCGTCCTCGAGCCGGCCCATCACTCGCGCTACCACGTCACGAGCGGCGTCCACTGTCGACCGGTTTGATTGATAGGCATATTGTTGTTTGTTCATTAAGTTATTATGTCTAAAGTGCTCGTCCAATCTGTTGCTAATGATACGTTCAAACGCTTTAGAGAATATCGGTATTTGTGCAATCGGTCTGTAGCTTATTTCTACGTCCATCTCGCCCTTGCCTTTGTACACTGGTTGAATTTTTATTTGTTTAAGAGACTGCGGGTAAACGCCACTTTCAACGCATTTATTAAGAAGCATACATAATAACGAAATTACAACTGGGGGTGTATAATCAAATACATGAGTTGGCATGTTATTTATATCAGTCGAGTTTTTACGTTTAATACTTTTTATCACGGATACCAGCTCGGAAAGTGTTATTGGTATAAATTGCAACTTTAGCTCTGCCGTGCCCTATTAGCTCTATCGACCCCAACATCATACGCCAGAAAATTTACTTAGCATTATTTCAAAATGTTTGTAGTTTATTTACATCTAAATACGTTATCGCACATAAATCAATAACAATAACATGCCTCCCCATACAATAATCCTGGAAAGCAATCACCACATCCACACCACCACTCAATAAAAATACGGCTTAGGAACTTGCATTTTAATGCTATAAATAATTTGGGCCTATTTGTTCAACAATAGGTGAATAGAATAGGGGTGTATGACGGTTGCCACAAAAATGCATTTCAAGAATGATCCTCAAGCAACATCATTTATAATATCTAGCTATATAACTATCTACTAATAAGTATGACTAAGGAAATACAAACTCAAATTTCTTTTTAACGCAAAATATTATGTCAAACTCCAGCGTGTTAACTTCTGACATATATATCTATTAAAACACCAATTTCACTTTGGTTTCTTGCGAAAGTTTGTTCAAATTAGGTCTCTAGTGATCGAAAATTATATTAAAATGTGACTACATATATTAAAAAAACTCAAATCACAATAGAACTTCTGAGCGTAGCACACCCGGACGCGTAATGTCAGACTGTATACTACCACATACACTGGATGCTCTGTGATCGTATACAGTTTGCTTTAATTGTAAATCAAACGAACTTACCTGTGAAGTTTGATTGTAATTATACGAGTATCTTGAGCGAAGATGATTACCTAAGTTTACGAGCAGAGTACACGAAGGCATGCTGTCCTTGTCACACATTTAAAGAGTCTCATTTCAAAAGACTCTTTCTCTGTCAACCCGCAGCCGACCGACTACATTGTGACGTATGTTGTTGCTTAGTTACCAAAAAACATTGCTGTCTTATATCTAAGAATAAGAAACACATTCTCTCCGAATAAAATATTGTTTAACGTTATACAAGCGCCTTTCCAATTCGCAATATTGTGGCGACCGTGAATAAAAAATATGGAGACCTGGAAGCGTAAACGTACGCAGTATAGGAGGGAATTTACAAGCCTCGCAGATAAAACAGTACGAGTAGTCGAAACAAATGACGAAAACGTGGGTCAATTGTTCGACCTATTGTCGGAGGAGGCTTCGAGTCTGTTTGAGGCTGAAGCAGCAGTGCGGGATTTGTGGTGCGCGGCTGAAAATTTTGACGAAGCTTTATACCAAGCAGACCAAGAAAAGGCGATGAATTACAAAATTCGCTGGCACAAGGTCAGATCAATGTTTTCGAACAAGCTACCGCGCATCGATAGTGCATCCTCACTACACTCTGCAGAATCCAGCAGTAAACCTAAATCTGGCAAGCAGCGACTTCCTTCCTTGCTTAAGTTGGAGCTGATCAAATTTGACGGTAATGTCAAGTCTTGGTTGTTGTTCTGGGGACAATTTAAGAAGATACACAAGGATCCAGCTATGGTCTCCAGTGACAAATTCCAATACCTAGTTCAGTCTATGACCCCTAATAGCAGCGCGCGACAGCTGGTCGAAAGCTACCCACCGTGTGCAGAAAACTACTGGAAAGCGGTCGAAGCCCTAAAGGCACGCTTTGCGAGAGACGACGTTCTCATCGAGACGTATGTCAGAGGTTTATTGTCTTTAATGCAGCGCAAAGAAGAGCCAACCGACTTATCTAATCTCTACGACAGCCTTCAAACACACCTGCAGGCACTGGATACTCTCGGCGTGACAAAGGACAAGTATGCATCGATGATGTTTCCCATGATCGAGTCAGCACTACCTGAGAACATTCTTCGTGCATGGCATCGCAGTCGTCCAGACGCCAGAGACCTAGCAAACCTGATGCAGTTTCTGAGACAAGAGGTAGATCTGAAGAGAGAATTCGTCTTGCAAGGTACGAGTTGGATGAAACAAAGATTGTAGAGCCAAGGCCACCCACCGCGTGTTTTGTGGCAGAAACTAAACGAAGCAAGGAAGGTTTCCCCAAACAAACGATATCATCGTGCGTATGGTGCGGCAAAGACGGCCACTCAGCTGTTGAATGTTATTAAGCAGCTAACATGACAATACAAGAGCGTGCAGAATTCATTAAAGCTAAGAAAGCGTGCTCAATTTGCTTGAAAAGCAATCATATTGCAAAAAAATGCAAGAGTTTTCCCAAATGTTTGTTCTGCAAGAAACAACATTTCACCATAATGTGCGCAGACATGGCGGCTGATAGCTGCAATAAACAAGAGGAAACATCGAGCAACTTGTCGTGTCAACTAAAGACGTCAACCAATACTTTACTCCAAACACTAGTAGTTAAAGTCGTACACGGCAAGAAAGATGTCTGTATCAGAGCACTGGTTGACAGCGGCGCTCAAAGGTCTTATTTGAAAAAAGACATTATACAGAAACTTGGCCTAAAACCTTCTAGGAAAGAGGTAATGACACATTGTTTGTTCGGCTGGTTCGAGACGAAAGAAGAAGAATGTCAAGTGTTTGACATCTGCGTCAAGAACATTCAAAACAACTTTTATACGTATTTATCTGTTGTAGAACAAACAAATATTTGTAGTTTTTTACCTAAAATTAAGTCATCTGTAATAATTGAGCAACTGCGTCAAAACAATATCGCTCTAAATGACTCGATGACTGACTCCCACGACGAGGTAAGTATGTTGATTGGAGCTGACTTCTCTGGCTTACTGTTGACTGGTGACGTGATACAGCTAGAGAATAATTTAACCGCAATAAACACTAAATTGGGATGGACCGTACAAGTTTCTATATCAGGGGTTTATAGTTCTGTGACAAACTCGACAACGACACTTCACTGCCTAACAAAGATTAATATTACAGATTTATGGACTTTGGAGGCGATAGGTATAAGGGATCCCGCAGTACAAGCAACCAAGTCTGCCCGCGACGAAGAGATTCTTAAATCTTTTAGAGACAATATCAAGGTTAATGAGGAAGGTCGTTACGAGGTGAGTTTGCCATGGCGTGATGTTACAAACAAACTATAATCTAGCCAAGAAGAGGATGGATAGCACCATGACTCGTCTCAAACAATGATTATGACAATGCATTTCGCGAGTGGTTAGAGTTAAACATAATCGAAGAAGCGCCTGACCAGTCCATTCAAGGTCCATCTTGCGCATCATGCGGTCATAAAAGAGTCCAGTTTGACAATGAGGATCCAACCAGTTTTTGATGGCTCAGCCAGAGATAGGAATGGAATATCCTTAAATTCGTGCCTAGAAAAAGGTATGAACTTTCTCGAACAAATTCCTAATCTGTTGATCAATTTCAGGAGAGACAAATTTGGAGTGACAGTCGACATAGCGAAGGCATTTCTTCAAATTTCACTCGTTCCAGAAGATCGAGATTATCTTCGGTTCTTGTGGTGGTCCAAGATGGATAAAGAAGGCAGAAGGATGATCACATACCGCCACAGACGCGTCGTTTTCGGAGTAAAATCTAGCCCATTCCATCTCGTAGCTACCATCAATCACCACCTAGATACTTGTGCGGAACGATTCAGTGAAACTACGATGAAATTGAAGAAATCGTTTTACGTAGACAATTGCGTCACTAGTTTGGATACTGAGGAAGATTTAGAGAAGTTCATGAGCGAATCCAAGGAGGTAATGCTTAGCGGTATGTTTGACCTTAGAGGTTGGATCACGAGTCCCTTCATTGTTGACAATAGTGTGGAAAACACCTCGATATTAGGGGTAATTTGGAATGTCAAAAATGATACCTTACAGTGCAACGGTAGTTTCAACAATGTTGATATAAAACTGATAAAAGAACATTATTATCGGTAGCACAAAGAGTTTTCGATCCAATTGGAGTAACCTGCCCCACGACAATAGTCCCCAAAATGATTATGCAAAAGGCGTGGCGTCTGAAACTTTCTTGGGATGAAGAATTACCCGATAATTTGGCTAAAGATTTTAGAAAATGGTTGGAACAAGCTTATGTCATCACCGATTGCATTATCCCCAGACGGCTTACAAGTATGTCCATAAAGGAGTGTGAAACCTCCTTACACGTGTTTTCTGACGCAAGTAAGAACGCTAATTCTGCCTGCATATTTTTGCGATCAAAAGTAGGTGAAAAGGTTAATTAAAGCCTTGTTCTAGCTAGGTCGAGAGTTACGCCACTTGATAAAATTACTATTCCGAGACAGGAGCTGATTGCTGCTACACTTGCTAGCCTGCTATCTGGAACAGCTATTGAATCGTTAGCTATACCGAACTTAGTCGTACATTATTGGTCAGACTCAAGCGTAGTACTCACATGGATCAAATGCGA
Organism: Argyresthia goedartella; assembly: GCA_949825045.1. NCBI lineage: Eukaryota > Metazoa > Arthropoda > Insecta > Lepidoptera > Argyresthiidae > Argyresthia > Argyresthia goedartella. Next base: position 21,792,176 of record OX463812.1, on the reverse strand, counting down.
TGGACCATGGAGCGTATTTGTGTCCAACCGTGTCAGGGAGATAAGAAATCTGAGTTCTACCTCTGCATGCAAACATGTTCCAGGTCATCTAAACCCCGCAGACCTGCCTTCCAGGGGTGGTGGGAGGGTCCAGCGTGGTTACGGCTTGACGAAGAATATTGGCCAGCTACAGACTTCACATTAAACGCGTCAGACGCTAACGAAGAACGCAAGAAGACTGGTATTTTTGCTATGCTTGTCGAGGAATAATCTTTCTTATATAGATTAACCTACTTCTCAAGTTATACCAAGTTGGTCAGAATGATTTGCTGGATGTTAAGATTCAAGAATAAATCCGTATCAAAGGAACTGACTTACGAGGAATTCGAATACGCTGAGAATGTATTGATAAGGTTAATACAACAAAAGTATAAAGACTCTTTACTGAGTCACAATAATATTCAAACCTTCAAAGATGATAATGACATTATACGGCTAAACACGAAGTACTATACATTTTTATCTATGGTTGTCACTTGGAAGCGAAAACTACGATTTCAAGTTTCCCGTAATTCTTTCTGGAGCAGACACGATAGTCAAGCGTCTTGTGGAGAGAAGGCACATCGAGCTGAAGCATACTGGAGCACAGACCTTACACAACAGTTTACGTCAAAACTATTGGATTATCGGAGCCAGGAAGTTAGTCCGTAACATTATACATCGGTGCATTAGATGCAAACGGTTTAAGGCAAAACGATGTCAGGCGCCCACTGGTGTTTTACCAGTGGAACGGATGGAAGCTAGCAGCGCGTTTCAGTTCTCAGGCGTCGACCTAGGTGGTCCTCTGACATTACGCTCGGGAGCCAAGGCCTGGATCGTCCTGTTTACTTGCGCTTCATACCATGCTGTGCACTTAGAAGTAGTCGAGTCGCTATCAACAGGCGAGTTCTTGATGGCGCTGAGGCGTTTTGTGGCACGGCGAAGAAGAGTAGAGCGATTATTTAGCGATAATGCTATCAATTTTCGAGGCCTCGACAATGCGTTTAGTTCCCTTGATTGGGACGAAATAGAACGTATTTCCTCAATTACGAGAATAAAATGGAACTTTTCGCCTCCGGCTGCTCCTTGGTGGGGAGGGTTCTACGAGCGTATGATTGGATTCTTGAAACAAATCCTGCGCCGAGTTTTAGGAAAAGCCTCCGTATCCCTTACAGAGCTACAGACGGTGCTATATGACTGCGAGGCTGTCATAAACAGCAGGCCCCTCACGTACGTGGGTGGTCAAAAGGAGCTGCAACCACCGACTCCCTCGATGTTTATTCAACCACTGTGGTCCCACCAAACGACCGACTTTGATGAGGTCGATAAAAAAGCAATTAACATCAGGTATCGTTACTGTCAAGGTTTACGTGACGATATACGGAAACGTTTTAAAGACGAGTACATTAGCTTGCTGGTACAAAAACGTCAGCAAGCTAAACAGGAACCGCTTCAGGTTGGGGACATTGCCTTGTTAGAAACTGAAGGCAAGCGTCTCACCTGGCCATTGGCAATCGTCGAAGAAGTATAGCCTGGCGCCGCTGGCGTCGCTAGAGTAGTGCGAGTACGAACTTCAGCTGGATCTAAAGTAAGACCTGTCCAACGTATTTTCCCCTTAGAAATAACGAATTTGCACTTGACTCGACTCATAGACGATGTGAAATAGAACTGACTGAGCATACGGACACTAATGAGACTAATAACGCACGGTCTAGGCGAACCAGGAAACTGCCTCAGCACCTGTTTGATTTTGTATTGGGCTAATAAAGTAGCCTCCCGGTTTTTCCCTCTTGGGAGTGTGACGTATGTTGTTGCTTAGTTACCAAAAAACATTGCTGTCTTATATCTAAGAATAGGAAACACATTCTCTCCGAATAAAATATTGTTTAACGTTATACAAGCGCCTTTCCAATTCGCAATATACATGTTGCCGCGCGCCCGCGCGCTCGGATTTCATTACTTTTAAAGAAATTTCAATATTTTTTCGTGTGCTAGATGGGTTAAAGTAAAAAAGGGTAAGGGAGGGGAGATGGTAATCATCTTCGCTCAAGATACTCTTATAATTACAATCAAACTTCACAGGTAAGTTCGTTTGATTTACAATTATACTTCATATCTCTCGCGAAGATGATTACCTAAGTTTGCGAGCAGATGTTCAAAGATCGAAAAAATATTCGAAGAAGAAGAAGGAGAGTAAATCATGTTTTATTTAGAAAACAAAAGAAAAACGAACATAATTAAAGTCAAAGTCAAAGTCAAAGTACTTTATTACTGTAGATATTTACATATACTTAGCAAACGTCATTTTTTGCCTCTTCTCTACATTGGACCACTGTGGGAGAAGAAGGGCGTAGAAACTCCCACAAATTGATTTTTAGATCTCTTTTAAAAAGGTTTAAAGTTGTGCTTAACTTTTAAGGTTGTGCTTAACTAATATAAATATGAAAAATTTCATTTTATGATTAATAAGCAGGAATAAATAATTACAAAATTATTAACAGCAAGGTCTGTGTTGAGCCAGATTAACCCCATACAGTCCTGTCATTTAAGCAATCTTGAACATTGTAATATCCCTTTTTCCACAAAGTCGCTTTAACATGCTTTTTAAATTGCTCAAATGGCAATTTCAAAATCTCCAGAGGTATCTTATTGTAGTAGAGAATGCACTGACCTTTGAAATAATTGCTAACCTTCGCGAGTCTAAAACGGGGTGCACATAGTCTGTGATTATTTCTTAGGTTAACATTACAGCTATCGCTAAGTTTGGAAAATGTTGAAAGGTTCTTGCGTACATACATTATATTTTCAAAAATAAATTGACTAGCTACTGTTAGTATGTCAATTTCTTTAAAAAGCTCTCTTAAGGAGTCTGTTCGTTTTAAATTATAAATTGCTCGAATAGCTCTTTTCTGTAAAATAAAAATAGTTTGAATATCCGTTGCTTTCCCCCACAACAAGATACCATAGGACATCACACTATGAAAGTAACTAAAATATACTAGCCTAGATGTAGCCACATCCGTGCTTTGTCTGATGTTCCTAACAGCGTATGCCGCAGAACTTAATTTTTACCAGCCAATTTATCTATGTGGGGTCCCCACTGCAATTTTCTATCAATGGTTGTTCCAAGAAACTTCGTATCATTTACTAATTCTAACGTGCTGTTGTCTAATTGGTTTCCGTATCACTGAAACGCAAAAAATTCTATATTAAATATATTTATAAGAAGGCAAAATACTTTCTTGCTTCAAGATATCTAAGGATTGTTATCAAACATCCCTATTATAGTATTTAAGAAAGATATTTGATTTGTCGCTCCAACCTGCGGCTTTGCGAACCACCTCTAAATTCAGAAGACGCGACCAGTATTGTCGAATGGTTTGAGACCTACTACGTACTAGGAAAGCCAAAATCTCAATCAAAGGGTACTACACTATCTATATCAAGGATCCCACCGATATTTCCGCCACAACTGTGGTCAGTTCACAGAATAAATGAACTTGGACTGCCCCGAACACAGAACAGTGTAGAAGGTTGGCACAGGCGGTGGAACAGTCTGCAAAACAATAATCGTCATGGTGTGTACGCGACGATTAGAAGTCTTGTGCAAGAGCAAGTGACCACAAATCATGCCATCGAAAAAGCCCAAGGTGGCATTGACAGGACCCCGCCGAAAAAAAGAGGAAAGAAGCATATGAATGCTTTTTACAGAATTTGCGAAAATCGACAGAATATGAAACTTGTACCGTTTCTGAGAGCTTTGGAAAATCTCATTGAACTATAATTTTCATTATTAATAATAATAATAATCTTTTCTCGTCGGTTTCGCCTCCCTGTAGCCTCGGTAGACGGATGCGATTAATTTGTTTCCAATCTTATGTAAGGATTTTGTTTAGTTAAATTATTATCACCGATTATTTAAAAGTAGATAATCCTTTTTGTTACATCTTTTGTACAAAATAATCCATTATTTATTTCAGCTAATAAAGTTGTAAAGTTGCGAATAATTTTCATTATCTACATTATACCACTACTTTAATTACGAAAATTTTTTTCAATAGCTGTAGCAGCTTATAGCTTCCCAAGAGAACTAACTCATTAACCGGGAGAAAAACTTTCGATTAATCATCAACACTAACATTACATCGACCAAATAAATCGTAGATACAACGTCTTCTCGATATAATAACTATCGATGTAAAATCTTTTGCACTAACGTTACATCGGACAAACAAGGCTTCGAAGTAATAAACCATCGCAATACTGAGCTGTCGATAGAAAATGTTCGAAGTAAAGAGTTTAGAACAAACAGGTTTCGATTTCAAATAGGGAACCCCTGTAAGTGATGAGTCGCTAAATATTTCAGTGCAATAGTTATTATTACGAAAAGGGGCGTAGGCTGAATCTATATCATCCCCCCACCAGACAAGATCCGGCTTAAGATTTTCAGATAAGGTCATGCACTTATTGTAGTTATCTTGATTTTTCTGAAGTGCCAAATACTTTTCACGTTCGAACAATTTTGTATGAACCCAACCATATCTTACGGCGGGACAAGCTGAAGTTAATAGTCCTAAAAATTCAGCAAACTGCCGTATAGTGCAAGTTTTCTTTCTCAGGTATTCGTGAACTTTTGTTTTAATCCTACATCTTTTATCATCTGGTAATGTTAGTGTCATATTCTCTGTGTTAAAATTAAACCCCAAAAATTTACATGTTTTGCTGGGAACTAGTTGACTTTTTTCAAAGTTTATAACAAAACCAAGTTTTTGTAGTAAATATTTTGTGTCGTCTACATTCTTTTGGCACTCACTATAACTACTGCCAATTAACAAAAAATCGTCGAGGTAATTCACAGAGAAAAACCCTTGGGAGCGTAGGTGCTGTAACACAGGTTTTAACGATTTTGCCACAAGTCAAATCATACCGAATGGGCCAATCGTTGTTCAGTGTACATTTAAACGGTACATTATCACCCGTAACATACTACACTGTTCTCTGATTGGTCAATGTCATTGGTTGCAAGGATTTGGCAATGTTTATTCACAGAGTCAACAAACACTTAGATCTTTCATTTTAATATTGATATTTTAGTTATAATTATATAGAGATGAGATGTGAAAGTTATAATTAAATATTTTGAATAACAAAAGATCCTAGAGCTCAGAGATTTATTATTATTATTCTTATAAGTATAATAATTCGTTTAATCAGTATGAATACCTACTATTTGTATTCGTATTTCACTTATTACTATATGTTAATGGTTTGCAGCATCTAGAGTTACGCAAAACTTTGGCTTTTTTGCAATTACACCTTTTAGTTACATACTGTTTATTTTTAAAGTCTTTGCAATGCAAGGTATAAACCTTGCCCACCGAATGACGAACATTTAACTGCTATGGTTCTCAATGGCAATGTTATCTGTAAAAATGAAAACAATATCAATGAAACAATGGCACTGTTATCTGTAGGAATGAAAATAATATCAATGAAACAACAAACTCAAAAAAATCAGAGCTACTTAGTTCCGAATTGTTGGAATTAAAATTAGCTCCGAGATTACTTTCCTACTGCACTACTACATGATATTCTTACATCTGGAATTTCACCAGATATGATCGTATTTGGTGAGGAAAATACAGCGTTTCGCGGAATCCAATCGCTAATAATTCCAAAAGGAGTGCCCACTCTGTATTCATTTCTTATTTCATAGTTCATTTCTTTTGTATAATTTTGCCAATTATATTTTTTCCGTCCAAAGGCCCTCTGTCTACTTAAGGAAATTCGACTAGAATTGTAGTTACTATATCAATTTTTTTAAATTTCTTAGACGACAAAGCTGATATTTTCTCTGCTGCTCTTTTGAAATTTTGGTAAAATATCATTTCGCGAGAAGAAAAAGAGTCACCTTTCCTCTGTCGCGAAATGTTATTTTTGTTTGCACACAAATTGCAGATTAGTTGCCAACTACAGCCTTCGTCTCATTCGACATTCCACACATTATATGAATCATACCATTACATTTTTGACATCTAATTGTTCCTGAGGTTTCTTGCTCTTAACACATATGGAAATATTTTTGGTTTTTCAGCTATTTCAGTACTCTCATTAGTAAATATGTCATAGTTGTTTGAAATAATGATTTCACTGCCGATAACAAATATATTTTCTTTTCATTTGTCTTGGATATCAACTCAATTTTAGAGTTTGATATTGTTATTTCTTCCGTTATTATAGGTGTAACATGTGTATCAAGAATAGAAAGTATAAGTTGGTCTAAAATGATGATCTCGCTGTTGCCGGTGGGGATAGGTACATTTTCAGGCGCATTAGTATTGGGATTCTGTGATTTCAATATATTAATGTTTGTGTGTGTATTTACTAGTATATTTGAGATATTTGATGCTATGAGCTGGTTCATATTATCGTTTCTGGTTACTTATTATAATTTATCAATTTTATGTGTTTCAGAATTTTGCAAATTGACATTTTATTTGTTAGCGTCCTCAAAAATAATCTCTAGGTCTTCTTCAGTTTCTAGTTAAGTTATTATGTTTTTATATAAATGAGTGGAAGATAGAACAAGTCTTGGATCATCCCCAAACAAGCCTTTTAACGGTGTTTTCTTGATAGTTGAATGGTAGGACGTTTTTTTTTAAATTGGGCAAAATAATACCCTATCGACCAGTTGGTAGAATTGTTATCCACCATCCACGCCCGAATCATATTTTTCACGTCCTGATTTGAGCGTTCTATACTCTTTTGGCTTTGTGGGTATCTGGGTTTGGCCATAAACTTACAATTTCTTTCAACATCGCTACTGTGCACTTACGCTCATTATCGCTCTGGAGGATATTGGGGCAGCCAACTTCCAAAAATATTTTGAGTACCTCAATCGCTACTTATTACTGGTACCAAATACTTATCTTTCAAGGCTTAAATAATTTGTCCCGACGTCCATGATCCGTCTCAATGTGGACATAATGTATTCGCAGGTAGAATTCAGCTCTTAGAACTATCCGTACCGTTGCATCAGAATGGGATTTTATTTTCAATATTAATACTTTTTCGTCACCAATACTCATTATGTCATATTTTTTGCATTATAATATTGTTTATCTACACACGTATCATAAACCCTCTTTACTGCGTACAAAAATCGCACGTTACGATCAGCATAATGTTAAACTACTTGGTAAAAACTCATTTCTTATCTGAAAAATTACACATTATGACCATAATGTGTAATTTTTCTGCATATTATGACATTCAAATTTCGAACGCCGACGCCCGCCTGCGTGCGCCCCTAGTTTGTCTGTGAAGTTGGTATAGTTCGAGAATTATAAGCTGGTAACTTCTTATCTACTTTGCGATCTTTTTGTAAATATCAAACAAAAGCTAGTTGTAAAAGTTGTTCTTCAAACAACAGCGGACCGAAAAGTCTTGTGTCACGATTTCGTATCACAATTTTGCTTGAAAAAGAAAAATTGATTAGACAAAGGCTGTTGAATATTTTCCACTATGTTAGAAACAATTTCCCACGGACGAAACATTTTTTCAATTTACATCAATCACCTCAGCACACGTTACTAATCGCATCGCCTGAGTCGCAATACTAATCAAAATTGACGCGATAGATGGTAGACTACCCACATAATATCACAAAAAAGAACTTAAATGTTTTATAATACTTAGACCCCCAAAAGCAAAATTATTTTATTTAGATCACTATTTGAAGAAGAAAAAACAAAAAGTATCAATATTTTTCAATCCATAAGTAGTAGCCATTTCTGCACCCGAGTGTCGAAGCGACTCATAATTAAGCGTTTGTTCTCAGTATTCAAGGCTATACGTCGTTGACAATAAGTAGCAAAATCGCGTGTAAAAAATGCATTTTAGTCACTCCGGCTCCCAAGTGAGAATTAGTGCGGTTATGAACAATAGATATGGGTACTCGACTTCTCATTGACCGGTAAGTGTTTACGCCGAACAAAAGATCGCAAAGTAGATAAGAAGTTACCAGCTTATATTTCTCCAACTATACTGACATTCAAATTTCGAACGCCGACGCCCGCCTGCGGTACGTTGGTAGTACAGAACAAGCTAAACAACTGCAGAGTCACAATACCGGTCAAACATGCGGTTCCTGAACACATCAAAGAGAGCTTATGATATGTGTGTAGATAAACTAGTGTATGTAACTGTACATAATTAGGCATTATGTAACAGTCACATAAACTACTATTATCAGAGGGCACTTTCCTAAAGTTTTAGCAAGATTGTTTTCTTCTATCATTTGAATAACATTTTCTACAACTGTAATACTTTTGTAACTCTGCATGAAATTGCTCACGGTGAACAAAATTAGTGTTACTCACTGATTGTTCGGTTATTTCTTCAACTACCCTCCGTTTCACTCATCGTGAATAAATTTATACGTTATAATGGGATTTAGTACCAAATAAAACAACAATTGCTAGTTTTACTACCCTAACTAAATAAAAACACGTACGAACTACGGACGAAATCGGTTTGTTTACGTTTAGGCTGGTAATGGCGACGGCAGCTGGCTGGCGGGGGAAGGGGTTAAATCGTTAATTATCAAATTACTGACAGGCACAATTAGCTAACATGTATTGCTTTAAATAATACATTTCAACTGCCGTTTGTGCTTTTCCGAAAGTTTATTAACTACCTCAAAAATCATGTTATTTACCGGTGACATATACATATACAGAAAATGTCTGTGCTGGAATACATTTTGCTCATAACTGCAACGAGCACAAAGCGGTCCACCACAGACTATAGATGTCTGTGGTAATATACAGTCTGGCATTACGCGACCTGGACTAAATTAATCGTCACAACTCCATCGTTCAAACTCGGCCCAGTTACCAGTGAATAAGGCAATTCATCGAATGAACAAGTTTATTACTTTCGAGTTTTCCGTGAATCGGGGTAGAGCCCAGCATGGCACAATACCCAATTACAAGAAGAGATGATGGAAGTTTTGCACACTTTATACTTATCCTACGGTGTGAGAGAAACGTGTCCATTTGAATTCTCAATCGTTTGACATTTAATTAAGCGAGAACATTGTTTTGCAGAATGTGTTTTTGATATTGGTATTATAATTATTTTAATTATATAATAGTAGTTTAAGCAACTGTCGTATAGTAAGGGGCCATAAATCACGAGTGTATTTTAATGGGACGAGCGACGTGAGTTCCATAATAGCATCACACGAGTGTTTTAGGGCCTAATTATAAACAGTTCCATACACTACTTTGTCTACACACATATCATATGTCCTAGTCCTATCCCCAAGACAAGTGACACTGCCTCCGTTGATCAATATCGGCCTATTGCGATCCTGACTTCATTGACAAAACTGTTCGAGTCTGAGCGACTCGCAACACGGATTCAGGAGTCGCCACTCAGTTAACACCAACTTACTGACGTTAGTCGAGATTGTGTCGGAGTGCATGGACAAGGGATGTCAAGTGGAAATCGCCTATATGGACTTCCGTAAGGCATTAACGACGTCCTAATGAAGAAGTTATGTGCCATTGGATTTCCTCCACGGCTGTTGGTTTTCTTGGCTGACTACCTGAAAAACCGCCAGCAATATGTGCGACACAGCTGTTTTGAGTCTCAGCCGTACCATACACGGTCGGGCGTTGGCCAAGAGTCTATTTTAGGTTCGTTGTTATTTATAATTATGATAAATGACCTGGAATTAGAGCTCAAAACGCCTATTGCCTTCTGTATGCGGACGATCTGAAACTGATACTTCCCGTGAATTCAGAGGATGATTGTAGTTTGCTGCAGGAAGATCTAGACGCAGTTCATAGGTGGAGTGTGAACAAAAAACTCCTATTAAATGCTGCCAAGTGTTATGTCATGTCCTTTACGCGCTCTTCTCAGCTTGTAAGTGCGACGTATATACTCGGCACGGAGTCTTTGACTCGAGTGTATTTGATTTAGGACCTCGGTGTTACGTTCGACCCTAAACTTACATTCCATGAGCGTATGAGCACTTTGGCCAAAGAATGCTTTAAAAGATTGAGGTTGTAATACGGAATAGTAAGGATTTCTGGAACCTGAGTGTGGTCCAGCTTCTATACACGGCCCTAGTGAGAACCAAACTTGAATCTAGCTCGGTTTTTTGGATTCCGCACGAAAGCTCTTACATACTTCTGCTCGAGAAGGTACACAAAGCTTTCCTACGATACATATATAAGAGGAAATTTGGATACTATCCTTACCTTTATCCATCCGATTATATATTGGGTATGCTCGGATACAACTCACTAGAGGTCAGACGTAACACCGAGCAGCTTCTGACTGTGTGACGATTGTTGCGAGGCGACAGTGACTGTGTCGCGCTTGTCGGTATGGTATTCACGCTATTCGTGCCCGACAAATACCTCCGCGCGCGCAGGCACCAGCGGCTATCAGCGGGCGGCGCGCATCGCACGGTGGCGCGCCAGCAGTCTCCGCTATTGAGGGCGCGGGATAGTCTCAACGCTCTGTTGGCTGCAGCACCACTAACTGATCTGTTTGGTGATGCATGAAGGCATATTATGCGAGAATGTGGAAGGTTCTGCGAGGAGAATGTGTGACAGGGTTGTGTTATGTAATTAAAGTATAATTCTAAATGACTGCAATGACATTTTTATTATTGAATTATTATTATTATTATTGACATTTATTGAACTGACATGTACGATACTATATTTTTTATGATTTCAATGGAAGGTTATATATGTTATTTGTATATTTGTATGTGTACAACGAATTGGACAATGTCTGTTATGTTGTGCATCAAACTGTATTAATAAATAAATTAATAAATAAAATCATTGGTGCTCTAAAATCGGTTCAGAAGCCATAGGGAAATGACCTGCATTGCTTTGTACGCCTTTTCGTATTTGTCTTTTGATTTTCAACAATTTTGATTTGGCAACAAGTTGTTCGTTGCAATTGTGGTTGCATTAACGATATCTGACGAAGTGTTTAAATATCAATGTCGAAGTCACTTTCACTCATATTTGTGATGTAAATTATAACTTTTACAAAATCTACTTTTCTACTTCGTAACACCAAACAACAAACAAATGAACAAATGATAACTGTCGGTAAAGCAGTGTCACCAACAAAATTGTTCAGTTGAAAGCGTTGCTAGCGTCTATGTCACAATAATGTCGTTTTATACTGGGAGGGCATTAGTTTCGTATTTTAGCCACCTGAACAGTTAAGTTGGTGGCACTGTAGGTACATACGTCAAGATAAATGTAAAATTTGACGATTCGACGATCACAGACAAATAAAGTACTATTATGTGTACTTAAGTTTATGTTTTAAGTATTTTTGTTATTCTTACATGTTCAACCTAACACGAAGGATAAAGGGGGTTTCGCTTCGCTCACCCCCTTAATCCATCACCTAAGTAAGCTACCACAGCATTTTGCCCTGAGATTTGCTGGGCAAATCAAAATTTTTGATGTGCAGCTTAATATTTCCCTAGTTTCAGTCTGCGGTATTATCTTTAAATTGTCAAACAAAGTTAGTCAAGGACGGGAATCCGCGCGCTCGTTAATTTGACGATCTTCCTAAGCGAGGAGTGATTCAATGCCGATTTGTATAACGATGCCGGCTGCAGCTATTTGTCAAAAGATTCAAAACTAAACGCTACCCATTATGTGTGCATAAAATAACGCTCAGGTTAATGAGTATCGGAGAGATAAATGGCTTTAAGATGTCTAGAGAGACTTTCTTATAATAATCCGAGGTGAACACTTTCACAAGTTTTGGGACCTTTGCGTGACTTTCTTTTGTCTTGTGTAGATCTCACTAATCCGTGACTTTGTCGTTTTTGCAGTTGTTACCTATTAAGTATTTGATGATGATGTGCCGCGGCGACATTTCTTGATCTGCCATGTTAAAACCGCCATATCGTTTCAAGACCAACGTTCGACGATCTGCCAGCCTATAACTCGGCATATCTAAAAGTAGGGTGACAATAGATTTGGCTCGGTAGGTTGGATTAGGTTAAATCGTGTATGTGCAACCAGCGGAGCGAGCTTGCGACTGAAAGTAATGAAAAACCAAACTTGGCTAAAGTAGGTTTTAGTAGCTAAATTTCAGTTGTGTTATAGGTTAGGTTAGAACTTAGAAGAAGCAAAACCGGAGCGAAGCATATGCAAAAAAAAAAGAACATTTAATAATGAGGATAATAAAAGTTCCAAAAATATAAAGCGTTATTCTCGGATACCCAATAGTAGTCCACCGACACCAGTGTGATGATCATTCTACTTTTCTTGATTTGATTTTTAAAAAATTAAAAAAAAAATATGGATAATTTTTAACAACAACAAAAAAAATATTGTAAAGATTTATAGATTTGTTTATTCGTAAAATTTGAACTATTTTACGATGTGACGTTTTATCCTTTGCCTGTATCGTGATGTGGCGAAGCGTTTACTGGTAATATCGACGAATGTTTGGTTCTCATCGATTTGCCCGATTTTGGTTTGGGCACATCATAATGTGCCCCATATGCAACGGCGTATTTCAAGAAACTCCGCCATATCTTAATATGGCGCGGCACATCATGATGTGCCCAATTCTACAATCGGCCGCCGATATATACATAAAAAACACTATCATTACAATCTAGGTTTGTCACAGTAAAAGTTCCGCATCGAACCACAAACAACTGCTTATTACCCCAATACAGCCCGCTGTAACCACGCAGCTGAAACGGGGAAAAACCACTTGTACATGCAAAGGAGTCTTTATGCATTTTGAAGGGGCACCTCTTCACCCCCTGCTTATAAAGCCACAGAACGCGATGGAGTAGAATTGAAAATAGAGCCCTTGTTATTTCGAGGACATGTGGAGTGGAATACAAAGGGGTTAGATAGAACTCTACATTGTCTCTGGTTCCTCGTTATGTCTCGCTCCAGACAACCTGATAACAAACCGCAGGGAACGCTTGACGCAAATGACTCAACGTTTGGTTTTATCGAACTTGTGAATGTGGTCTCGGGTTCTTACGATCATTCGTGTGCATCGACGGTTGAAGGGTTAAAATTGTTATGATATCCAATTTCATAAATGATAAAGTGCACAGCGATCCGGGATCTCATATTCATATCAGCTGAATCTCCTGTGTATATCAAAATATCGTCTAATCAGAGGATTAGAGTTCTCACAGTTGATGAGCCAAAAACGTGTTACTTATGATGCTTATTTTCCCACCCGGTTTCTTTTAACTTGCTAAACAAGGCTTGGGATTGGGATTAGTATGTGTTCTAACAACTCTGCGTACCCATTTATTAAAATGATAAGAATGCACGGTATCTTTCTAACCACAGATACATCAAACTCAAATGTCAAATCACTGAACTAGTCGAGTTATTCTTTGTTTTCAACAAACTAATTAATAAAGTTTTATTAGTTGCCCTTAACGGGTTTTTTTTAACTAAAGACATTAAAACAAATAATAAACATTTATATACAGGCTCGTACATTGCTTCTGGCCCCACACTAGATTTCCCTATGTCGTGGGTACCAGAAACAGCGAAACCACACACATATAAATATCCAAACCTGGAGATGTTTATTTGTTTTATCCCCAGCTGGGGTTGGAACCCGGGACCTTTCGCATGGTAGGCAGAGCCACAACCTCAGCGCCACGGAGGTCGTCATAAAATCATACAGTAAAAGTGTCAAAGGCGATAAACGAGAGAACTTTTTCTGTAATTCTTGAATGAACCTCTTTTTAGCGATGTCAATATTTATAGGGTACGACCGTCACAAAGTTTACTTTCGTTGTGGTCGTTGAATGAAAGGGGTTCCTCGTACAAGGGACATGTTTGTCATTTTAGTCACTTTTTAACACACAGGTTCGAAGTAGACGCGAAAAAAATACCTTTTTAGGATCACATCATTGTCCTTGGACCCTTTTTTTGTCAACTTTGCATTCCCACAAAACTGTGAAAATATCATCAACGCAATCAGAAGATAAGTCACAATATTTCCGCATATTTCGATCCACTTTAGGCAATCAAAATGTATAATACATATATGGTAATTTCCATGGAATATGAAACAAGAAAAATCTACGATACTTTGTTTTTGTTTCGTAGCCATTAATCGAGATTGATCTGAGTGATTATGCAATTATGAACAAAATTGGTCATCGATATGTCATACAATGCTTTCATTTGAAAGGTTTAAGAGCAACTCATATTAAAGTTGAGCTGTAATATACTCTGGAAGAGTCTGCTCCTTCAATCAGCAATAAAATATTGGGTCGCTGAGTTCAAAAGAGGTTGAACGGGCTGCCAAGACGAACATCGCAGCGGTCGACCAAATAAAGTAAATACACCAGCAATAGTGAAAAAAGTACAAAAACTAGTATTGGGAGAACGTAGACTAAAAGTGCGCGAGTTAGCAGATATTGTAGGGATTTCAAAAAGTGATATACTTCGCATATTGACTGAAAACTTGGTCATGAAAAAGCTGTGCGCAAGATGGGTGCCGCGATTGCTCACCATTGAACAAAAGCAGCAACGTGAGGAAATTTCGATGCAGTTTTTCGAAAAATTTCAACGCAAGCTGACTTTCTACGACGATTCGTAACGATGGACGAATCATGGATCCACCAGTTCACCATTGAGAAGAAAGAACAGTCGAAACAATGGACCGAAAAGGGAGAACTGGCTCCAAAGAAGGCGAAGTCAGTTTCATCTGCTGGCAAGGTCACGGCGTCAGTATTTTGAGATGCGCATAGGATATTTTTTATTGATTAACTTCAAAAAGGCAAAACCATCAACGGCGAGTACTTCGTAAAACTATTGCAGCGTTTGAGTGAAGAAATTAAGAAAAAATTACCGCATTTAGCGAAAAAGCAAGTGTTGTTTCATCAGCACAATTCACCGGCTCACAAGTCCATTATTGCAATAGCAAAAATTAATGACTTGAAGTTTTAATTGCTTCCTTATGCACCTTATTCGCCAGATCTAGCTCCCGCGGATTATTTTCTGTTCCCAAACTTGAAAAAGTGGCTCGGCGGGAAAGGATTTGCCTATAATGAAAAGATTGAGTCTGCTGTTGATGGCTATTTTGATGAGCTTGACACAGACCACTTTAAACAGATTATTTATCTTAAGATTGACAATTGTACCACATTTATTAATATACTTTATTATTATTATTATTATTGCCGTGGTCGTCACAGTACGTGTCGGCAAATTTAACAGCGCTGTGTTGAGTATGCGGTCTACGCCCCGGGCTTTCCTGGGCTTGGTTCGTCGGAATACACGCATGATGTGGCTGGGCGTGACGGCGATGGAGTCCTCTTCGGGAGGTATCAGCTTGGCTACGTACTCTCGCAGGTGTCTCTCGAGGTGTCTGCTACGTGCTCCACATCATCCGTACGGTTCGGCTAGAACTACGTCTCAAGACATTCGGCAAAGATCTACGTTATGTCTTGATTTTTGAATCTTTGTAGGCTGTTGCTGGGTGATCAGAAGGGTGCAGGAATGGTCGACAAATCACGGCGCAGGCGTTGCACGAAGGGGACGTGTTCCTTAAATTCTTGGCTGTGGAGATTTGGGATGGCCGATGGGCAGCGATTTGGTCTTCACACTACTATAATCTAACGAAATCACAATAAATTTATGTTGTTCTTGTAACTTTTATTCGCCGAGCGAGCGAAGCGTCTCCGTTTTAGGATTATTAGGCAAAAATTATGTCGTGGCACACAGGCCGCATTTCATAAATGATTCTCGTGAATATTTGAGGGCAAGTTCGATCATTCAATAGCTTCTTTTTTATCGATTAGAAAATTTTCAGAATGGCGGAGATGTGGGGGGGTTTTAAAATTAAAAAAAAACCGCTACAGTCCAAACAGCTGGAAGGATTTTAAGAAATAAAGTGTCGTTGGATCTGTATAGATGGTGAGAGTAACGAGCTATATAATTTTAGTTAAAAGTCAATAAGTAGGGTTTAAGACCGCCAAATGTAGTCTACAAAGTTATTGTTGCGGCGACTTTCATACTCCATGTATGTAACCGAGTGCATTCATAAGTTTGTTTGTGTTATTCAAACAAAGTGTCACTCGCGAGGTCTGCAGCTCACAGAGCCACTTCTTTATTTGAAGCAAGTAAGTATCAGCTGTAAAAATCTGTCATGTTTCGTGCAAAGTGATGAGTAATTACAAACAGGATATAATCAAAGCTCATTCGACGGAGCGTAGTCTAGTTTTGGCTTTCGGCTTTTGTCTTGTAACAGAACGGCGATGGCAAAGATTCTTGTTTAATTTAAGAGGTATGTCGAATTTAATATGCGTACTTTGAGCCACAAGTCCGGTTGGATATGTACATGTCACCGTAATATAGTCAAAACCTTTAGTTGATAAACTATCGACAGATAGTAAACTATACCGACAGGGTTTAGAATTTACGTTTATTTTATTCTTACATGTCAACCTAATACGAATACTATACGGGGGATTCGCTGCGCTCGCCCCCTCTATTCTTCACCTAAGCTACCGCAGTGTTTGCCCTGGTTTTTCGTTTGCAATTCAAGTTTGAACCAGTTTAATATTTAACGGATTTAACCGTTTTATATTTACCGATTTAAATATCTTACGGTGACATAAATACTATTTGTTTATGTAAGAATTTCTCACAGAAAAGTGTTGCTACCGAGCAAATGAATACCTTGCTACTAGCTACCTTCGTATGTTGTTATATATACCAACCAACAAATACGAATAGTGCTCACTCACACTTCAAAATAATAGATTTATTATATCATTCTACAATTCACATTAACTACTTAGTACGACCTAATACTGTTCTTATAACAAATTGTGATATAAGTACGGACTGTTCTTATCACCCATGACATTCTAGTGACATTCCCGCCATGCTGTTTGTACAGCCAGGCTCGATACATCATCAGACAATATGGCCTCTAAACGCACACATTTCCCACGGGGTTGCGCTACAGTTGTGAGCAAATTGCCATGTGAGGTAACAGTTACAATATCCGGTGACTGCGAATCCTGGTTGCTACTCAAACAGATTTGAGCATAGACACATACACTACATGTGTCTATGCCCATCTGTAGCCCCAATAACAGTATTAAATAGCGACCGCACAGCCACTCAACGAATTTAACGAAAATTATAACCAAAATTTACTACCTTGCTATAACAGATGAAATACGGGCTATTGACTGGTCAATCGTCACTAATTCAGTAAATGTTAACGATGCTGTCAAGGCGTTTACTGATAACCTGACTACAATCATTCCGAATCAGCAACTCCAAAATTATATTAAAACCATGGATCACCTCAGGGCTATTACGTTGTATAAAACATCGTGATAATCTGCATTTAAAAGTAAGAAAATGCCCCAATGACGTTATCCTAAAAATATCTTACCTACGCTACCGAACTTACTGCAACAACTTACTTCATACATTAAAACAAGCCCACGAAACTAGCGAACTCTCCAGAAACAGCAATAATCCAAAGAAACTTTGGAGCACGGTGAAGGATATTTGTAATATAAAGAAAAAAAATTGCCAAGCTACTGCACTACTCAGCTCCAAAGCAAGGGTGGATAAATCTCTGGACTACTGTAATGAATACTTTTCGGAAGTTGGGAACAAACTGGCGAACTCGACACTAACTAGACTAAATCAAACCCAAGACTCACTGGCAATGGCAACTGAGACCTTAATGTCCTCTTCCTGTCACTCGTTTTTCATGAAACCAACAAACCCACTAGAAGTCAATCGTTTTATCCAACAAGTCAAGAGTGAGGCAGCGCCTGGTCTAGATGGATTTTCAGGCTCCCTGATAAAATTCTTACGGGAGCACATTCTTCAACCACTAACTTTTATTATTAATCTCAGCATATCTACGGGTGACTTCCCTGACGCGTGGAAACAAGCGGCCATCACTTCAATACATAAAGATGGAGCTAAAGACGACCCGTGTAATTTTAGACCCATTGCGTTACTCAGCGTGTTTTCCAAAATCATCGAAAAAATTGTCAACTCACGCTTAGTCAATTATATTGAGACTCATAATTTACTATCTGATAGGCAGTTTGGCTTTAGGCAAAAGAGATCGACGGAGGATGCCGTTCAGATGTTAACAAACTTCATTGATTCCTACCTCGACAGCGGAAAACGTTGTGTCGGCGTTTTTCTCGATCTCGCCAAAGCGTTTGACACAGTATCTATACCTATAATGCTGAGCAAACTGCACAATATTGGTATAAGAGGCCTACCGAACAATTGGTTCCAAAGCTACCTTACCATTCGCACACAGAGTGTCAAGATTGGCTCTCAAGTTAGCGCGCCCAGAACAGTAAAATTTGGTGTCCTCCAGGGGAGTATACTGGGCCCCACTGTCTTTTTAATTTATATAAATGACATCGCTAGCCTTTTTGGAAATAAAACTGAAGTCGTTTGCTACGTTGATGACACAGCGCTACTTTTCAATGGAGTGACATGGCAGGAAACCTTTGAAAAAGTAGAGGACAGCATGTGCACTATAGCGAAGTGGCTAGACCACAACCTTTTGACACTTAACGCGAAAAAGACAAAGTACCTATGTTTCTCAAAAACAAATGCGTCTGCCCCGGCTTCGACCCCTCCATTAAAGATTCATAAGTGTGGCGTGCAGCGGAAAGTATTATTACCTAACTGTCAATGTGAAACCATAGGGAGTACCCGCTACATTCGATATCTGGGTGTGCTGATAGATGATCACCTCTCGTTTAAGCCCCATTTAAATCTACTTGTGACTAGGATTAGGAAGCTCATATACATCATGAAGCCCCTACGAGGCATAGCCCCAGAGGCTGTACTAAAAATGGTGTATCTAGGGCTTGGTGAGAGTATCCTATCTTACTGTATACCTGTGTGGGGCGGTGCACGCAAGACGAATATGTTAAGTGTTGAAAGGGCTCAAAGATCACTCCTGAAGGTCATGTACAGGAAGCCTTTTCAGTACCCTACAACTAGTCTTTACGAGGAATGCCAATTTTTGACTGTGCGCCAACTGTATATATTTAAATCTACATTAAAAATGCATACCCATATTCTGAAGACTCCAGCTTTACAAGAATTACTAAACAAAAGAATATTTCGGATACCTGTTCCCCCCGTCAAGACTTCTTTCTCCCAATGTCTAGCTAGATTTCTTCATCCCTTCCTGGGATATCGCAAAACTGTGAAATTAAATTTAAGCCTTACTATCATGTAAAGTATGTGATTAAGAGTTGGCTGTCCTCATTATCTTACTGCGACACAGAAAAGCTGCTTGAAGTAATTTCTTAGTCAATTGCTGTAGTGTATATATGTATTGCTATATATGTATTTTTATTTTTTATTTTTATTTTATATATATATATATATGTATATATGTGTGTGTATATATATATATATATATATATATATATATGGTTTTATGATTGATTATTTTCTTTTCTTTTCTTTTCTTTTGTAACACATTTACTTATACATTTTCAATTGAATTACGCCTAAACTATGAAAAAAGATCGTCTTGCGCCGTGGACACTAGTTGCGATTAGCGTCCTAATTCTACTTAGCAGCTGTCAAAATGTATAGAATATGCTCAACTTAGTTGTGAGTAACGCGCTGATTGCAATTGTTATTTTTGGTGCAGGTGAATCTAAATTATTGAAATTGTGTGTCAGTCCCTCCTCTGTATGATCCCCACGATACATGCTTGCCTAGTGTGGGGATCACAAGTACTGTTTTTGTTTAATCTTAATTTTACACATAAGTCGTCACATAATATTTAAATTATAGTTAAAATTGTTTGCTTTTTGTGAAATAAATAAATATTTTGATATTTTTTTTTGACCACATAGGTTTTTGGTAAGGTATGTGAATACTTGTTCATAGCATATATTAAGTGTTACCATGATTCGACTGAAATTTTGGTGAAGGAACGGAATGGCCAGAATGGAATTTATTATACGAATATAAATAGTGTTGCTGTGATATAAATCTTTCTTTAGTCGGGTATATCTGAGCAATACCAGAAAGACTCACTTATAAAAGCAACATCTGAATTATTTATATGAGTAAACCACGAGAAACCTCCTGTATATTTCAAGATAGAACAACACCAACGGCTTCTCTCGATTCCTCACAAACTTGGGATTGCAATTTTATTCCAGGGCTACTAAAAAATGCGGTCCAATTCCTAAAAAGCTTTACTTTTCGCATCTAGAACCGGTTTAATGGGGGCCGATGGGATCAGTGGGTATCAATTTATTACGTCAATTCGCCATAGCTGTCGGTGCGCTGCTCCACTGAAGCCAAAGTTCAAGCGGGGGCGATCGCTCACTGTCCAGTGTAAGCCCTTTAAATGCGTTCTAAAATTTGCACAGCGTCGCCACATGCACGTCCGAGGATGGCTCTAGATCGATCGTTCGACCACTCTGTAGTTGTGTACATCTATGATTCGTGTTATGGTTTCCTTATTTCTCTTTTCACTGGTCAGTGGAGACAGAAGAGAGCATTCATCAATGATCACTCATTCTGTTTATGGGATTGTGACGTTTGATGCAGTTGGTATTCTGTCAGGTATCGACGTTACCCCAAAAAGGCACTTCACCCCGCCTAATCGTAAAATGTGTCCCAGTCAACGGTTTTTTCACTTTTATGGGTAAACAAAATACATAAACGGTGAAGGTGTCAAAGACAAAACAAACAAGATAAATTTTACTATATATGTAATTCGAGCGCCTCAAAGTCAGCATCAACGTGAGTGGCGCATTTTCTATTTTCCAAAAGGTGCCCGATGGTACCATAATAGTAAACCTCCGCGGTTCATCCGCCCCGTCCGTCCGCCCGTCCGTTAGTCCGTTCGTCCGTCCGAGCTTCCGCCTGTCTATCAGCGGGCCGCAACCGTAATAGGTAGACAGTGGAAATTCATAGTGTGTATTTTTATTGGAGATGTGTTTTTGCAATTTTTCTTTTCTGCTTTTTTTTTTTTTGTGACGCTACAACAAAGACGCTACAACATATTTCAGGTTTTCATATTTTTTTGTCTACTTGCTTCTTGCCAAATTTCATAATTCCATGGAAATTACCCAATACATTGTGATTCCCTAAAGAGTGTCTAAATATGCGAAAATATTGATTTATCACAGTTCTATACATGAGTAATTGATATAAACATAAACGTTTCCATACAGGAACATACACTGTTTCAGGCCCCACACTAGGATACCATGTGTAGTGGGAACCAGAAAAAACCTTGTAACACACATATAAACATCCAAGACCTGGGGTTTTTTTTCTTTCCCCAGCCGGGGATCGAACCCGGGACCTCTCGCATGCGCCGCAGAGGTCGTCATATCAATTTTGACTACGCGAACATGGGAATACATGCGTCCTTTATTATTAAATTATCTACCTACCAGTACATTGGAAAGCCTTAGAATTTTCAACAATGTTAAAAAGCGAAGAAGTGTCTTATAGCAATATTTTCATAAACATCAGCAGCCTGTGGCATTGTGATATTATCTTATATTAATTATAATTAGGTATAAGTCCTGTTCAGCATAATTTTTGCAATCTCGCCATACCGAGTATTGGTTTTGTCGAAGGGCTGATAATTTTACAAAAATGTATTCAAATTTTGGTCATGAAAAATAAACAATAAAAAAGTACTTGTTACCTTCACCTGTTCCTGGGAAAAAGCAGCTAAGAGAGAAAACAGACAAACGGATGGATGAACGGTCAGCGAGATAGATGGACAACGAAGTGATCTTTTTCACTTTGTGCTACGGAACCCTGAATATTCCAAAAAACACGTCCCTTGCACGAGTCCCCGTTCCTTCCATTTATCGGCAACAACGTATCTTTAAGCAGACTTTGCGGCGCTCGTACACTAAAGCTGTTGATTGATTTTATTCAAAATAAACCCTCGAGATAAATTATTATTAATTCATTCAAGTTTGATTGCACTTACCTATACATAACGTTCTAGTAGGTGTGGTTGATAAAGATAACTTGGGTAGCCACCTCATTAATCTCGGAATGAAGTGTTAATATCTACCAGCTACCAGCACCAGTAAGTATTCCACAGGCTATGTGAAAGAATTGAGCAAATAAATCAATTACATCCCGCCAACGCGCTCCACGGGAAATAATTGGATTTGTGCTAGCGCCCAGGGGGCCGATCGCCAGTTTATTGTTCAAGATACTCACGTTTTCGAACAACGTGAAAACACAGGAGTTGCGGGGCTTCGGATGGAAAGATTCTTGAATCGCAAAACTTCAGGTTCTTGAAATGGATAAGATTCGCAACCGGCTGATTCGCTTACCAGGTATGTAGCAGCATCAACTTTATTTTGTGCAGCTGAGTAAAATAATTACTTGCACTTGCACTTGCATTACTTGCAAAATAAATAATAATCTTAGAAGAACTTTAACTATAAATTAAACATTCACATACCCGATACAGTTAATGGAACTTTAAGTCTGCAATTTGAATTACTGGTTTCTTAGTTAAGATTAAACATGTCTAAGAACCATCGCAGGGAAGTCTACTACTATTTACAAAAAATCACAATCTGTCCACCCGTTTCAGCGCTAGAGAGCCACAGACAGACACACAGACATACCGACAGATCTGTCTGTCTACAGCAATAAATAATGAACAGCACAAGATTTTATAAACTAAAGGACACACAGTAGGCATGTTTTAACACTCCTTTCGATAAAACAAATCATATCATCATTCAAATATGATCGTAGAATCTGCGGCTTATCACATAATTGTCGTGGCGCAATTGGTTTAATCGGTCGCGTTATATATTTAAGTTCTGGATCCTAATCCAATTCGATATCATCATAATGTTATTTTGCTTTTGTTTTTTTATTTTATTTTAGTGCTCAAGTTTTCTTAGATGGTACGGAACCATTCGTGTGCAAGTCGGATACGCACTTGACCGATTTTTTGAAATATAAGTCAGGAGTTTTTCTTTACTCTGGTTTCTAAAGTAAATCATATTTTAGTATTGTATCTAGCCAGATAATTTACATCAACATAAATTTACATACGTACGTACCAAGTTAGAGTAATTTCACATTTACCTTTTATGTCTTTTAATGACAATTAAATTGTTATAATATTATTTTGGTATAAATATGTAAATGTACAGGTGCTTAACAGAATTTTTAAGGTTTAATCAAAATATTTCCAAACCACAACATTGACTCATACAGCGAAGGGTAAAACCAGCAAAATACGAGCACTGAAGTCTATTCTTCTGGGGCAGTTACATGTTCTACTCTACAGTGAAAAGCCAACTCGTATCTAGTTTAAAATTTAAAATTACACGACATTGCAATTTAAATCATGCCATTTTCTTTGTAGAATTTTTAATTCTAGTTACTTTAAGTAAATTGCTAAAAGCGTAACTGGTATGTTTCTGACGGAGCAGCGGTCTTTTAAACGGCAACGTACGAGTAACAATATAATTTATTTATGCTATGACTCCTTACTATGCTGTAATATTACCACCTTCCTGAAATGTCTGCAATCAAGTGGCAACAGATGCTGGTAAATTAAATAGAATTAAAGCAGCAGATATATTTAATCGATCATGGTCTTACATATAAAATTATTTTTGTTATTTTCATATAACAGCACCTATAATATACTTCAAGCAAAGTTATATAACATTTTACCACCGTAAACAGGTAATAAATAATACTTAGTTAACTATAAGGTATTATATATTGAATATAACACAAAATATCTCTCTAAATCTAACTTTCAGAAACCTTCGTAGGTATGTATAGTGAATTTCTAAAAGTATAGTCTTGATTGAAAAGATTGTTCAGAATACCCACAATAGGCCCAGCCTACATTTGTATGTCATGGGTGCCTGTAGGCAGATTTTACAATCGAAGTTGTCACTTGCTTAGTCTTAATTAACAAAAATTAAAAAATATTAGTAATTAAAAAATGTCAAAACAGCCTCACTCTTCCAGAGACCAGTTGGGTCTTTCGTCCACTCGCCTTTTTAAATGATGATAAAAAAGTAAGCTGGAGAATGGCTTGATTTTTAATATATCTGCACTTCCTGCTGGCTGCCATGCCCAAAAATTCAGGCCGTACACATTCGGTACATTATCCGGGTGCAAAACAAGGACAAGCATCGTTCGGTAAAGTGAAAATTTCCGCAGTCGCTGGTGGTTAAACGAAGTGTAAAAATAATGACCCATAGCGTAATGCGCGCTTACATCGACAGCACTTGAAAATTATTATTGGTTTTTACTCGGGAATTAATTATATTTATTAGAGCGGTCATGTCAATAATAACAGCCAGTTGTTAAAAACCAATAAATTCAATAAGATTTTCATTATAGAGTACGCAAAAACAGATGTAACTCATATTAAAACAGGATCTAATAAAATTGATTTAACACAATTTGAGTTATCACATCCAACATCGGTTAACGTTTAATTAGCTGAACATATTTTGGCGAACCCATTAATATGAACAACTTTCCCAAGGGAACATATGGTCTCAAATGGTTTTATGTAAGTAGAATTTCTGAGATGCGGGTTTCTCAGGCGAGGTCAGTCAACTCAAGGGAAAGCAGTTACTGAAATCAAGGAGCACTAAAAGGGACTAGTAGTACTGCGCAGCATCGGAATCTTACCTTTGACACGGATAATTATTAATTTGTTTACTTTGAGTCATTCTATGTGTAGTTACTGTGTATCATTATATGTGTAGTTACCACACACGGCGTTACTGGTTGAGGACGCATATTTGATTCAGTCATTTGTCGAGTCTCGGCATATTCTCAACACACTCAAAGACATTTGCATAGATAAAAACCTCATCCCCAACGAGCAGTTTGGCTTCAGACCCAAACACTCGTACGTACAACAGGTGCACCGCATAACGGAGTACATTTACAAAGGGTTCCACACAACGGCAAAGTCCAAAGATACTGATGCCATATTCTTTGAGGTAGCGAAAGCTTTTGAAAAAGTTTGGCACAATGGTCTTATTTATAAACGTTACCAACTCAACCTCCCTGATAGGCTAGAACTCATTGACAAAGACTACCTCACTGAGTGCAATTTTTGCTATCAAGTAGAAAATCACGTTCTAAACCCCACCCTATATCAGCCGAAGTCCAGCAAGGCTCAGTTTTCTTCTCACTTTACATCCAAGACGTCCTCCGCACGCCGTACGTCGAGTTAGCTCTTCATGCCGACGATACGGCGCTCTATTACTCCAGTAGAAAGAGGGCGTCAAACGTCAATTACTCCATCCAGAAGACTAACTGGGCTCTCACATTGAATAGAGATGAATCCCGAGAAAAGCGCAGCCGTGCTTTTCTCAAGGTCCAAGTCTTAATCTGACCACGCGTCGTCTTCACTACCAGAAATCACACTTATTTAGGCGTGACATTAGACTCCCGACCAAACTTCGAATCCCACATTAAGATGATCCGCGACGAAGCAGCCTTCTACATGGGTAGGCTTCATCCGCTCATGAGAAGTAAAAGCAAACTCCCATTGAGCTGCAAAATAACTCTTTATAAAACTTGCATCCACCCGGTCTTCGCATATGCAAGTCCAGTCTTTGCACACTGCTCCCACTCCCTTAAACCACTTCAGGTTTTACAAAACCACTTCATGCGTAAAGCAGTAGTTGCCCCGTGGTACATGCGCAACGTAGACCTCGATAGTGACTTAAAACTCCCCACAGTAAAGTAATATATGAAAGAAGCATCCGAACGCTACTTCATTAATGCATCTAGCCACCCGAACCCGCTTATCATACAAGAATCCCTTTATGAACAACTCCAGCCATAAATAAGAAACACCTTTACAAAAGGCGCCCCAAAGACGTTCCCTTACAACTGTAGGACGATATCACGATAGCTATTAGATCCCAACCACCCCCCGCACCTAAGGCAGGTCAACTCGACGAAGGTTGTGTTCCCGAAGCATTACAGCTTGTCGGATACCAAAGTTGGACTGAAAAAGATCGCCGTCTTGATTCGCCGAACACACAGTCTCCCCCCCACCTTGAACCTCCCGTACTGAGTTAAGCGCCCCCCTAAAATGACCCAAATATAGAGTAGTTAAGGATTAGGATAGGCTTAAATTTTTGTCACTATCTCATAGTAGCGGGGACCATCTGCCCCCTAACATGCGGCTATCATGCTCTCTAAATATGAGCTGAAATCCGCTCGTGAAATCGGGTAAGCAGGCAAAATTCCAAATTCCAAATGTCTTTATTACTGTAGATATTTACATATACTTAGCAATCGTCATTTTTTGCCACTTCTCTACATTGGACCACTGTGGGAGAAGAGGGAGTAGAAACTCCTACAGATTGATTTTTAGATCTCTTTTAAAAATTGCTTGTGCTTAACTAATACAAATATAAATATATATATCATTATCATAATTAATAAGCAGTAATAAATAATTACAAAATTATTAACAGCAAGGTCTGTGTTGAGCCAGATTAACCCCATACAGATACCCCACAAACTCCTCCCATATATATCATACACACATATATATCGTCCAAATGGGCAAATTGCTGTCATGGTTCACAGTAAAATCTAAACGATCACGTTTAAAATCAATCAAGGTTTTATTTTTTAGTCCGTATGCTACACGAGCTGATGCCCTCTCAATGTGTAGGGACCAGGGACATAGCAGGGAGATAGCATCCTCTCCTTATCCTTGTTCAGGGTCTTGAGGTTGAGAATCAAACTGTAGCTAGGTTTATGCTGACATAAAAGCTTTATAATAATTAAATGGACTAAGTAATACAAAAATACCTTGACTGACATTTTGAATTGCACTTTGGATGAGAATAGCTGGACACAAGCGTCCCTACCCATCAGACACGGGGGGTTGGGGATCCGCAAACCCTCGGACGTCGCACTCCCCGCTTTCCTGTCCTCGACCCACGGTTCTCGTGGCCTCTATGGTAAGATTATAAGCCGGTCACTTGGTGACGTTGAGGTCACGTGCCTGGATGAGGCCAGGAATGCTTGGACGTAAGCCTGCCCGGGACAAAATTATCCAGTTAATCTCAACTCCCAAAGGTTGTGGGACAAGCCGCTCTGCCTTAGGAGTTGCGAGAGCATGCTCAACGCAGCCACGAACTCCGCAGAGCAGACTCGTCTCCTTGCAACCAGGGAGCGGGAGTCAGGGCACTAGCTACACGCCGTCCCGTCCAGACAACTGGGAACGTTGCTGGACAGGACCAGCCTCACGCTGGCCGTCTGCCTGCGTCTGGGGGTGAAGAGCAATGAAGTGCACAGCTGCCGTTGTGGTGCCAGGGTGAGCCAACAGGGACACCACGGCCTGTCGTGCAAGTTCAGCGCCGGCCGATTCCCTAGACATGCTGTCCTGAACGACATCATCCGCCGGGCCTTGTCCAGCGCGGGTGTACCCTCGTTCCTAGAGCCGTTGGGTATTGCCCGCGACGACGGAAAGAGACCAGACGGAATGACTCTCGTTCCGTGGCGGCATGGGAGGTCGTTGGTGTGGGACGCAACCTGTGTCGATACATTAGCACCGTCCCACCTTTCGGCAACCTCCTTTAGAGCCGGCGCGGCGGCCCAAACTGCGGAGGGTCTAACGGCGCAAATATGCAGGCTTCAGCGAGGACTACATGTTTGTGCCGTTCGGCGTGGAGACTCTCGGGCCGTGGGGGCCCGACGCTCGACGAGTCTTTAAGGAGATCTCCAAAAGACTCGTCGATGAGTCGGGCGATCCCAGGGCTGACACCTACCTCGCCCAGCGGATTAGTCTCGCGGAGGTAACGCTGCCAGCATGTTGAGCACCCTGCCTCGCGATGGTAGCGACCTAAAGGACATTTTTTATTTTGTTTAGTTGTATTTTTTATTATTATTTTTCACTTTCATTTAGTGTTGTATATATAGTTAGTTTAGCTTTATAATTTACTTATTATTTTAAATATTATTTAATTCAAATAAATTTCCATAAAAATAAAAAATATAGTAATACAATATCAGACGTGAGTTGCATTAAAGCGACGATCAGAATGAATGTGATTGGCTGGGCAAGGAACCCCCTCGCTCCTCGTAGATCAGGTCTTGGCTATGGTGCCAACACTGCCCGCGTTGTTCAAGGTTCCTTAGGGAGAGGGAATAGGTTGGTATACGCTCTCGTTATGTTCCCTTTTTTCGTCAGGATGTCCGCCACTCGAATGACACCATCGCTTCTGTGATGTACGGCACCCATACCGTACAAGAGCCATAAAGAAATTTGGAATTTGAATTTGAATTTTATGTCAAGTAAATAAGCCACTACGAGCTTCCAACAAGGCACCCTATGGTGATAACATCCTCGACCAAGGCACATGCTTTATACATCCGAATTATTTAAACAACTGATCGAAATTCTTTAAATCTAAGACTTATTCTCTACACCTTATCACCCTCAAACAAATGGAGCACTAGAGCGTAGTCACGCGTCTCTTAAAGAGTACCTTCTAGTAGTATCTTTCGTGAATGAAAATCACGACGATTGGCATTGCTATCTAGCAACTGCAATACTAGCTTATAATGCGACTCCGCATTGTACAACAGAATTCACTCCGTTTGAACTGTTGTATGGCCATAAGCCTTCCATTCCAAGTAGTTTATGCGACTCAGATGATAACACAACATATGGCGAATATATACGCGCTTAACAGTACAGAATGAAGTACACCCGTAAAAAGCATTAGAAAATATTATTAGAAGTAAAGAACAATCAAAAAGATGCCATGATGATTCATCCAGAGAAAAAACGTACAAATCAGGAGATCTGGTTTACATTTAACAACATCATAGGCTGCGCAAGTCCCTATCACCAATCTGGAAAGGACCTCACAAAATAGTTAAGGTAAAAGATAAGAATAACGTCACAGTCAGCATAAATAGGAATCATGTGAAATATCACATGTTTCAGATTCGTCTTTGGATTAAGTTATTCGGAGTCTATACAATCAATTACAGACAGTCCTGGACTATACTTCGATCCGACGTTTATGTCGTATTTCTATGACGACTACTGGAATCTAGTGACTTATCTTGAAGTTATACCTATTGAACCTTACTTACAAAAGATTGACCAATCGATCTCGAGCATTTCTAGCTTTTGTGAAAAAGCACAGCATTTCGCTATTGATATCAGATGTAAGGATGCTATAAACCCTCTTCAGATTTTGATAAAAGCTAACAGATTAAAATATGACTCATTTTCTCATCTTATTTCGGAATCTAAACCTCAAAATCGCTTCAAACGAGCCCTATAATTTGGCGGTGAAGTTCTTAAAATTTTCTTTGGCACTTTAGACGCAGACGATGCTAGGAAATATGATGACGTATTGTTTACATGTGATCACAACGAACAGAAGATATTTTTATTAATAAAGGATAATATTCACATTGTCCAATCAACCATGAGTAATTTAAAAACCTCTATTCGACAACTCAATGATAGTGAGATAAGAATAAATTAACAAATTGAAAAGCTAAATTACATACTTGATCAAAATAACTACGAACTGTGCAAATCTTTCAAAAATCAATTCCATTCTTAATCTAATTGAAGCATCATTACTTTCAGTGTCTAATATTTTAAATTCTATTTTGAACTCTATGCCCTTTGCCAAAGCTAGTATTTTACACCCGTATGTTTTGACTTCCACTCATCTGTTTAATGAGCTAAATAAAAGCAAGATGTCTAAAAGGAACACCGAGTTCCCAGATTCTCTATCACTAGAGAAGATACATATTAATGTAATGATAAGATAATGTTTGTTATTCAAATACCCTAGAATAACCCAGTTAAGTTTAGTGTTTATAAGATTTTACCGTTGCCTACACCGAAAGATGAATACAACTTCCAAACTTATGTTTTAATTCATTCATCTAAAATGTATGTAGCCCTTACGGATGGTAGATTAAGTTATGCATTATAAGATAGCTTAAGTGATTGTAATAAGGTTAATTATGAGTATATGATCTGTCCATTACCTCCTGTTTTGTCTACATTACACAATCCTATATGTGAAATAAAACTCTTAACAGAAGTAACATAGTCGCTCCCCGATATCTGTGACTTAAAGATAATATATGGCAAAAACTTAACGATGGCAGATTTATCTATGTACAGCCTAAGCCTAACAAATTATCAATGAAATGCAAAGACAATACAACAAATTGTACTCTACGAGGTACATGAATTCTATCCTTAAAAAATGATTGTACAGCATACTTTAAAACTTTACAGTTTTGCTCATCTCAACCTTATAAACTTACTTTGCTGAGCCAATTGTTAATTGATTGATATAAAAACTAAATTAATCAAGCAAAGAATGAGTCCTATATATTTAAATACGGACATTATTATTCTGGAAATACTAGTGCAATAGTAGTAGCTTTTATAATTTGCTTAGTATTTATATACTAAGCAAATTATAAAAGCAAATTTACAGCAGGATGAAAACCATTTCTTATAAGCTTTATAGCTTATAAGAAATGGTTTTCATCCTGCTGTAAAACCACATCTTGTTGCATCCAAATAAATAATCAGTGTCTTAATAAGAAGTCTAGTAGAAATTAACAAGGTATAATACGAGTACTAACAGATACTGAAGAATCCATTGAATGCGACAAGAATTCTGATAAAAGCTTGCCTGAAATAGAAATGATTAAAACCAAAGTAACGTTATGTTTAGGAATTTTGAAAAAACATCCACAAATCGGAACTTAAGTAACTACTAAAAAATAAAACAACATTATATATATTAAATATTATTGATTTCTATTTCGGAACTAAGATTAAACCATTATATTTTAAGTTCATAGCGATACTGCTTAAATGAAGTTAAGGTGACGTTCAACTTAGTATTTAGTCGCTATATTTCACTTTGACTTCTTAAGATTACATCTGAATCTTTTTGCTTACTCCTTCGTTTATCGTAGATTGATAAAGCTCAGTCTTATGGGGGGAGATGTTATAACCGAACTTAGTTTGCAGTAAACGCTTAAGCTTATTCATTTTATATAAAACTGTTTTCGTATCCGACTGCAAGGCGCACCACAACTTTTGTCCGATATATATATTGTAAACCCTCGTTATTTTTGTCTGAAAAGTATGTGTGTAGTATAGTAAAATAAACTTATTTAACAGAAGTAATGACAGTATTATTTCAAAAGGACCCACGGAGCGCCATTCTTACTGTACGCAATCCAAAATGGACGCTACATCTATTTAATCTAAGCTAAGAGTTTCGTTTATCTGAGGGTAATTCCAATTTTTTCCTATCCAACATAAACAGTCGTTCACGTTTGTATTTAAACTGTAATTGTAGACTACGATCTAATCAATCCTTAACTACAGTCGTTCTACTACTCTTTAATAAAAATAATGAATCAAATGGACGCCCCTTTAAGTACATATGCGTCAGTAAACTCATTTACAAACCAGCTTAGTTCCTTTCCAGTATCTCCGTATGCATAGAACCTTATTATAGTTTACCCGTTAGATAGCACATCTATCATGTCAGTCTTTTTTAACTGAAAAGCCCATTAGTAAATTGTTTGTTAATTGACGTTATCTTTGACGTGTGTATTTAGTATGTAGAACAAATGTTTGTCAGTATCATTGTAGTTGGCTTCCTGATTATAACAGTTTATGATATAAGGTTAATAATTAAACCATGTCAGTCTCTTAGTAGTTGCTAAACGGTGAGTAGTTCTCTTGTTATTCTTCAATTAAACACGCTAACAATTTCTTGTGCAATGTAGCATGCTAGATAGAAATGCTAGGTAGAGAGCTCGAGTACCATACAAGTAAACATAAGTAAGATTCGGGCAAATACCTACATGGAAATGTATGAAATACATCAAAACATAATAAATATAGCCAGGCCCGGATCTATGGGAGGTTAACACCGGGGCCTATAGCCCGGGTGCCAGCCTCAGGAGGCTCCAAAAACACAACCCTTTTCAGGGGGCCGTACCCGAAGGGTGCCAAACGGGACCCTTTTACTAAGCCCCCGCTGTCCGTCTGTCCGTCAGTCACCGGTCTCTACCGGATCAACCGAAACAGGTTGAGGCTGAAAATTTCACAAAGGTGTGTTTTTTTTGCCGCTATGACAAAAATAATAAAACCTACTGTTTTTTGCCAATTAAAAGAATTACTCATACAAGAAATTATTGTGATGGCCATCCTTGGCCATTTAATTAGTTTTATTTGTTTGTCGGTGAAAACCAATTTTCATACAAGTCCAGACTCTCCCGATCTTTAATACGGTATTTTAGTGCTAGTCAAAATATATACTTTTTAGGAACTGTCAAAACGGTAATTTTGGTCATGAGTTCTATGAAATACTAGCATTTAACGTCATAGTCAAATGCTGTATTTTTAACACAAAATGAGTATTGCAGGTATTGAGTTTTGTGCTTGGTTATTTGTCATTATACGACAAATCATTGCTCACTCGAATTATAATAAATGATATTAAGTTTTTATCACATTTGAATTTATTTCTGTAAATAAGTTACTCAGTTTCTATCCACTTCTGGTTTTAATCAGCAAAGAGTTTCGTTACCCTGAGTAATTAGTAGTAGATAGTTCAATATTACATACTACATAGATAAAACTCTTTTTCAATGTTTCGATGTACGGCCTAGAATTTAGTCTTACCTTATTTAATATTTTTTTTATCGGAAATTAAAAGGATATACTCGTACAAAAAACTGT
Source organism: Argyresthia goedartella (assembly GCA_949825045.1). Lineage (NCBI taxonomy): Eukaryota > Metazoa > Arthropoda > Insecta > Lepidoptera > Argyresthiidae > Argyresthia > Argyresthia goedartella. The sequence continues at coordinate 21,759,299 of OX463812.1, read as the reverse complement.
CGTTTTACCTTTTTCCGTGTGCAATGGTATGGAATCCTTCATGTGCAAGTCCGACGTCCCATTCGCACTTGACCATTATTTTTTATAAATCTTTCATTTCTGTAAACATACCTCCCTATGTTAAGTATTTTTAACGCGTGTATAGCACATTCCTCAGGGAAACCTCCCCCAGCTCTTCTGTTAGACAACACCTTATTTGACAATCCTTTATTAATGATACGATATCATGATGCTGATGGAATAAAGCAAAGCTCATTTACTTGATGCACCAATTCAACTATTCTGGAGTTACTCACGCCGTCCCTCATAAAAGATGTTAGCAGGTGCTCCCTAATCGACTTGCTCCCTTGCTCTAGCCATGGTCTGTTAGTGGCTCATTGCTCGATTGGCTAGCTAGTCGTGTGAAAGTTCTGGGGTGATTTGTGCGGAGTGCATGCGTTTACAGCTGGCGACGAATAGGATCCAGTCCTGACAATCCGCCCCTCATTATATTATCTTATATCGATGCTATGCTATGTATTGTGACACACAGACACTGAGACAGTGAAACTAACTAAAAAAAAAGCTTTTAAAAAGTGCAAATTGATTAATGATTTTTGTATTGTTTTTAATAACATCTCCAATACTGGAGGAGGGGTGCCAATAAAAAGTTGTTCCCCGGTTTGAAAAAGTCATAGATCCGGTCCTGAGTATAGCGTTTTACCCTTTTCCCATGCGGGATGCGTAGAAGCGAAGTTGTGGCCACGTATATCAGTTGATGTCAAAAACAAGGGGAAATGAATTCAGGATAAACACACTTAAAAAAATCTGCAACGAAAATATAAAAACAGCAAAAAAACAAGGAAAATCGGCAAGGAGACAAAAAATTAAACAAAAGAAAATCGACTTCACACTGGACACTGAAGAATTTCATATGAGCCAAATACCATCTGAGATTGACGACAACCACTCGGAAACTATCGTGGACCAAACGAATCCGGAAACCAATAGTTTGTTGGGGAACTTCTCTAGAAAACCACTCTGCCAAGAAACCTCTCCTAAAGAAAAACCCCGAAAAATTATATTTTTTGGTTCACAACAGTGCAGAGGGTTGGCCAAAGCGACGAGTATACGAGTAAATAGAGCACATAATCCACTATATGAGAAGTATAGAGTCTCGTCCTTTCTCAAGCCGAACGCGCAGTCGGAGGATGTCGTCAGCACCATGAGAAGCCATAACTTCGAAGAGCAGGACACCGTGATTCTATGTTTGGGTGAAAACGACTCAAACCCAACAAAGGTAAAGAGCGCACTCAACTACGCTCAAAAACTCTGCAAAAATTGTCATTTATTAGTGCTGAGCGTGAATAACAGTACTCACCTAAACAAATCTGTATTAAATAACACTTTGAAAGCATTCTGCAACAGCTCAAAAAAAAGTAAATTTATTGAGACTCTATCAAACAACCACGATAGAAAATCGTACCTCATTCAGACTGCAAAAGCCATTAATTTTGATATAGACTGTAGAGACTATGATGAGAGATTCATTAAAAATATTAAAATAGAAATACAAAAAAGAAGGACACCAACAATGAAATATGACACAATTAGAAATAATTTAACCATAAATAATATTGACAAAGCAACAATGACCACTCCCTTCCAAAACATTCTAAATAAAAACATTTTTTTTCGTCTCTCCTCCACAATGTAAACCAAAAAGTAGTATAACGTGCTTTCACCAAAACATTGCGGGAGTATTACGCAAACGAGAACTCCTAGAAATCTTTCTCCATGAACTTAAGGCACAAAACCTATCAAACGACATCGTCTGCCTAAGCGAGACGTTTCTTAAACAAGGCACGGAAAAAAATGCCCATTTGGCGGGATATAAACTGAGCTCTTTCTTTTCACGCAAATCACAAAAGAGAGGAGGAGTTTGTATTTTCACAAAAGCTGATATACCGGTAAAAGAAGTTACTTTTATTAAAGAGTTTGCCATGGAAAGATTTTTCGAATGCACGGCTATAGAAATATCTCAAATACAGTGCGTAATAGTATGTTTATACCGTACACCTAAATCGAACATAAAGTTGTTCTTTACCCAGCTAAAATGTCTTGTTCAAAAATTAAGCAGTTTAAACAAAAAAAACATAATCTTATGTGGTGACCTCAATATAAACACACTAAAAAATACTATAGAAACAAAAGAACTAATATCCGTACTTGAAAACTATAACATGCAATTACATATAACAGGGCCAACTAGACAAAGAACATGTATTGACCATATTGCGAGCAACATACGGGGCATAGAGCTATCTAAAACTATACAAAGTGGGCTATCGGACCACAATACCTGCCAAATTGTGACGTTCCCTACTGGAAAAAATATTAAATTAAGTAATTTCTATTTTGTAAAAAAGAAGGATTACAGTAATGAAAATCTTGAGAAATTCCAGATGTGCTTGAGATCATTATCTTGGTCAGAAATACTTGAAATAGAAGAGGCGGACCGAGCATTTGATAAATTTAAAGAATACTTCGATTTATTTTACTCGCTTTGCTTCCCAACTATACGGGTAAAAATTAAGGCGAACATCAATGGCTTAAAATGGGTAACACCGGGTATAAAATTATCGTGTAAAAAAAATAAACAACTAAGATATAAATACTACTGTACAAAAAACATAAACGACAAAAACATATACTTAAACTATTCAAAAGCGCTAAGAAAATGTATAAGTTTGGCGCAATCTAAAACAAACAGACTCTACATATCGCAATCAAAAAATAAATGTAAAGCCATTTGGAACATAATCAAGGACAATAGTAACACCAGCATACCAAATAAGATAGAAGAAATAATATTTAATGACCAAATCATCACTAGCCCAGCAAAAATAGCTACCGCATTCAACAATTTTTTTTTAGATAAAGAATCAAAAAGTAAACAACAATATAACAATAATAACTATAAAAAATCCAGAAATCCAGTATCAATGTTTATTCAGCCCTGTGACCCGAAAGAAATAATAACAATAATTAAATCTTTAAAGTCGACAAACTCGGTCGGTTATGACGGGATTCATACTAAAATCCTAAAACATTGCTGTCAGGACATAGCTAATATCTTAAGCTATTTAATCAACACATCTTTTGCAACGGGCTGTTTCCCTAAAGCCCTAAAACCATCGATCGTAAAACCTCTGCATAAAAAAGGTGATGTGACTGACATAAACAACTATCGGCCCATTTCCCTTGTAAGTATTTTTTCAAAAATTTATGAAAAAGCTATGCAAAGGAGAATAATTAAGTTTTTAGACAAACATAAAATAATAAAGCATGAGCAAAATGGTTTCCAAAAAAATAAAACCACGAGCCTAGCAGGTTATCAATTAATAACAGAAATTATAGAGTACGTGGACAAAGGCAAGCCGGTGGCCGTTATATTCTTTGATATGACTAAAGCGTTCGACTATGTCCCACATACTTTGTTATTAGACAAATGTGAACGGCTGGGTATCAGAGGCCTAGCATGGGAATGGCTGAGTAGCTATCTCTCTGACCGCCAACAAATGGTAGAATTATCCACACTATCACGCGATAAAGAACTACAAATACATAGGTCTCCTCCTGAGATAAATACCTACGGCGTTCCCCAAGGTAGCGTCCTATCGCCGCTACTCTTCATATTATACATAAATGACCTGCCAGATGTTACTAATAACAAATGTGTATTATTTGCAGACGATATTTCAATGATTATTAAATGCACCGACGACAGCAAATTTGAATCAGAGGTAAATGCTAGTATATGCAAAATCGCTGGGTGGCTCGAGGCCAATAATCTATTGGTCAATGAAAAAAAAACCAAATATATTCAATTTAGAAATAATAAAATGGCTCTACAAAATATCAATGTAAAATGTAATAACATATCAATAGATCGTACCCCATCCACCACTTTCCTAGGTATAGTCATAGATGAGCATTGCTCATGGCTGCAACACATTGAGAAAGTGTGTAATACGCTGAACAAACAGGTATACGCTCTGCACAGATTACAGCGAACCTCTGACATGCACACAGCTTTGATGGCATACCACGGATATGTTGCGTCTGTGTTAAGGTATGGCCTTATTCTATGGGGGAACGCTAGAGAGATTAACAAAGTTTTTATTTTGCAAAAGAGATGCATCAGAGCAATCTGCCATGCACATCCGCTAGATTCATGCAAGCCTCTATTTAAAAAATTAAACATCTTATCGTTACCAAGTCTCTACATATTCGAAATGGCGTGTTTTGCTTATAGTCAGCCAAATATTTTTATAAAAAACAGGGATTTAGTCTCTTTCAACACAAGATACCCGGATAAAATTGTGAACCCGTCATGCAGAACAGAATTTTGTAAGAGAAGCTGTTACAGAATGCTAATAAAAATATACAATAACATCCCACAATCAATTAAGATTTTGTCATTGACTCAATTTAAGGCTACACTACAAAGGTGGCTGATAAAAGAATGTTTTTATAGTGTAGAGGAGTACTGTAATCTTAAAACAATTAATATAGTACAAGACATATAGCATTGCGGAAATAATAATAATAATGTATAATAATAATAATGTGTAATGGAATTATGACATCTTTTAGATTTAAGTAAACAAATTTTGCATACCTGGACAGGTGAAATGTGTATGAGCTATACATTACGATTACCACCTTACTGTACCACATTTCAGGCAAATAAAACATTTCATTCATTCATTTCATTTCATTTCATTCATTTATTCAAAGTCAAAATGTCCTAAATACCTACAATTACGACATTATCTCAAGGTTCAAAATGTGAATTTTTAAGTTAACGTTATCTTTATGTATGTAAAGCATACTAGAATCTACACTTATCTAGGGAGTGTAGACTCAAGCTTTCATACAGAGTGACATATTAAACAGCATAGAAACCTAAACTACTAAGAGAAGGTGTTAAATACATTTGGTCCTTTGAGCAAAGGTAGATTTTGTGTCCACCTAAGCTACGAAGAGCACATGTCACAGCAGATGTCAATAGAGATGTAAGTTGGCCCGACGAGGACTCGAGAGGTACATGTCTTACCAATCAGGCATATCACTCAATTCGCGGTACCAGCTTCCCGCTCGCATCGGAAATCGAGTCACTTTGCTTAAACAACTGCTTACCTCACTAAGAATAGTTCATTTTGGCCGCGTACATATAAGCAGTGATCGGAACGAATTAATTTTTTTCCTTGTTCTAAATCAGTCACAACTATGACAAAAGATAGAGGAAGTGCTCTTTTACCCGGTTTGTCGAAATCGAAAAGAGTGGGACTATCTCTTATCGTACAAGGAAGTGCGTCCTACAGTCGGACCGCCTGCAACCTGAAGGAGTGCTCATATGCGGTATGTTATGCCTTGGAGTGGCTAAGAGTGAGACCGTGTGAGATCTCCGTTGCCGATTTCCTATGTTTATGGGTTTGAATGGAAATAATACCTTTTTTTGAGTACCTGTGGCAAATAATAAAGTTGAATGAAGATCTGCTTTGGATGCTGACCGAATAGCTGACGATGTAAACAGCTCTGTAGTTTTTATTTCAATTAAATTAGTCAAAATTGCTTTTCTGCACGAGTAAACTTAATTTAAGTAGTAATTAGTGATTAAATAATGTGTAGATAAGAAACAGCTGTGCAAACATACAAGCTTTGGAAAAAACAAGACCGATTGTACCGGCCGATTGAACTGTCAAAATCAGTTCAAATAGCAACGACGTAAACGGGGGAAGTATCGTTTTATTTCTGTATTTATATCAATAATCTCACCTTTCACACCCGTAACAAACTAAACAAACCTTCATATAAGTGAAACACTTGCCTTACACTCACTCAGGTACCGTTTTGTCTCTCTTTACTTGGCAAAAGCGGAAGCAAAGTTGAAGACGCAACATTCTGCCACATTCAACAAAAACACACACTTAACACCTTCATTGTGCAAAAAACTCCCTAGTGTTCGCTAGTATTCCACCCGGTCATACACTGACACCTATTCGCGGTTTTTTTTTCAGGCGAAAAAGGGTGCAATGCTGACCCGAAGCAAGATGAGCACACGCGATGTGGAGTTGAAACTGAAAGCGACCTTGCTGGAGCTCAAGAAGAGCCAAGAGCTTTGTGAAATACTTCTACGAGAGCGAGATGAGTGTGAAGAGGAGATAGAAAAGCAAATTAAGAAAAATTCGGCGCTAAAAGAAGAGCTCAGTGAGTTGGACATCCAATGCCAGGATCTCAGTGCCCAGAGAGATGAACTACAACACCAAGTCGACTCATTTTACAAGTGTCATGATGTCCACCATGTAGCATTGCAACACATAAAATCACTTGAACAACAGCTTGCAGAGGCACACCACGAGCTTCAAGTTTTCAGCGAACGGGAGGAACAGCGAGACAGTGCTACAACCAGGGCCTTATATAATGAGATCATGAGCCAAACTGGTACACCAACTATTGACCTAACAGCTTGTGATCTCACGTGTGATAGTCCTAATAGATCGCAATCAGTAACCACTATGAGCTGTAGTAAAAATAAATTAAAGAAATATGTTAAATTGAATAATTATATAAAAAAACACACAAACTAGCTAATAGAAATAAAATATTTTGTAAAAATGTAAATTGTAGCAAGGAACGTGTCGAATTAATTAAGGAAATCGATGATTGTAGATTATGTTTGGAAAAAACTACAGAAAAGTACGAATGTGACACACGGCGACTCCAGTCAGATATGCATATTTTAAACTCATCATTACAAAGTATTACACGTAAATATGAGTCAGCACAATACGAAATTAAGGAACATTTGTCGGCTATGAATAGTTTGTTGGAGACGTGTAAGTATAATTATGACACTTTCATATCTTTGACCGTCAATCACATCTGTGATTGTAAACAAGCTCCAGCGGACTGTTCCGTGCCGACCGTGTGTCCCGCCGAGCAGCCGGCCGAACAGCTGATACTGACCCAGGCGCCGCCGTCAGTCGACTTGAGTACTAATAGTGTTATCAATAACGCCTCCTTCTCTCGGACAAAGGATAGGTATATAATGTACAGCGATGAACTTGGAAAAAACATGGGTTCACAACTTAGTCAGCGCGTGGGCCAGGCAATATTAAATAACTGTATGCCTGGCGCCACATATTCACAAATATTAAACAAAGTGTTGTCATCGCAGTTTTTAGAATCAACCACCCTAATTATTTTAATTGGTAGAAGGGAAAATGTATCTAAAAAACTAATTACTAAATACTTTTCCAAATTAAATTCTTTACAAAATGTAGATAGAATAATCTTGTTTGCGTTTCCCTTCAGCCAATCTTTGTCACAACATGAAAATCATATAAGACATGATTATAATATGTTTAATTTCCACGCCTACCGAACGGCGTGGAATCCGAAGGGGGTGTGCTTTTGCCAACACGTGAGAGAAAAGAAGTGAATGAATTTTTACCTTACCTTGTCGTAGACCGGAAATCGAAAGCTCGATTCGAGACAGGAATATGGGATAAGGGCACAATTGGGATAGGATAGGAACCGAATCACTAGACGCTGCCGCCGGCGTGCTGCCTGCCGACACGTGGAATCGCCGTCCGATACGACGATTTTCAATCACGACACGGATCACTTGACCGCTGACGCGAATCTACTTATTTCCCGACGATGTAGATGATTAACACTCCGACCAGGCCCGACGCCTGTATTTGATAATTGGTACACCGAAATACCATCAATGACACGAAGCCCGAGCAGACATGTTGTTTTCTCTCCCGACGAGAAAAAGACCAAAGATAACCTCCAATTTTTTCCTCTCGTTGGTACGAGTGACATCTGCTAGTTCCGTTTTCGCTAGTGATGTCCCGACTACTCGCGGTCGATCCGCGCAACAAAAAACCGGTGCGTTCCGAAGCATAAATATTAAACAGTCACCCGCCCGGACAGGCCCGAACCTGTCCCTAATCAATAGGAAGGCGAGAAAGTGTTGCGACCGCTCTCTTGAGGACCGAGTCCCCCACCTTGACTTCTGCTGATCGAGGCGTGCCATCCCGACCCGGGTACAAATTGACGATCCGTCCTCGTCTCCATCTCAATGATGGCAGGTTCGCATCCTTAATCAGCACCAAATCACCGACTTGAGGGGGGCTCGTCCGGTCAGTCCACTTAAGGCGCTGCTGCAAGATGTGCAAGTACTCAAGGGACCACCGTTTCCAAAAATCTTGAGCCATCTGCTGCAACATCTGCCACCTAGTTAACCGACTTAACTTAACATCACCGAATGGGTATTCTGGCAGGGCGTTAAGGGGCTGAACTATCAGGAAGTGACCCGGCGTCAACGCTTCCAAATCATTTGGATCCGAACTGAGCGGGCACAACGGACGCGAGTTCAGTGTCATTTCAATTTTACAGAACAGCGTCGCAAGCTCTTCAAAGCGTAGAGAGGTCTCACCGATGATCCTCGTCAGGTGCGACTTAGCCGATTTAACCGCAGCCTCAAAAATTCCTCCCCAATGAGGACATCCCGGCGGACTGAAAACCCATTCAATCCCTCGTCGGGAGCAAGCCGTACCGATGGCATCCTGGTTACCGTTCAGGAATTGAGTGACCTCCTGCAGATATCGCCTGGCTCCGACAAAATTTGTGCCGTTGTCCGAACGGATTAATGTCGGGAGGCCCCTTCGTGAGACGAACCGATCTAGACATGCGATAAATGCCTCTGTAGTGAGGTCACTGACCACCTCCAAGTGGACTGCCTTCGTGGCCAAGCAAACGAAGACGCACAAGTATGCCTTCACTAATCTGGCGCTCCGCAGCTGTGAAGACTTGACCATGAATGGTCCCGCGAAATCCGTTCCGACACCCGCAAAGGGCCGGATTTCGTTAACCCTATCCGAGGGCAAATCGCCCATCTGGGGCTGCATCGTAGCCGCCTTGGCCCGATAACAAGGCAGGCACCGAAATACGACGCTCCGCACTAAGCGTCTTCCCGATAGAATCCAGAACTCGCGCTGGAGAAACGCCATCAAGGCGTGGCATCCGATATGCCCATTCCGAATGTATCGATCCTGTATCAACAGTTCGACCAACTTCCCTTTCCTAGGGAGTAATAACGGGTGGCGAGCCGCATAAGGCAGGTTGGCATTCCGCAGCCGACCTCCTACCCTCAGCAATCCTTGAGGGTCAATAAACGGGTTGAGCCGAGCCACAGCTCCCTTCAGTTGGACGCGTCCGCGTCTCAGAATGTCAAGTTCGGACTTAAAGTGCACAGTCTGCTGGGTTCATTTCCCCTGGAACATGTCTCCAGATTAAGGGAACCTCCGAATTCAATATCTGCGAAACCCAATTCGCCACAAAAATCTCCAGCTTGTGAACTGAAGCCTTCAGCCAGCATAACACGATCTGGCTGTCCGTCCAAGCGTAGACCGTATCTTCCAACGCTATTGACCCACGAAGAACCGTCATCGTGTGGTTGAGCAGACGAGTCAGGAGAGCCGCTCCCGAAAGCTCTAACTTGGGAATGGTCAGGCGAGTGCGCAACGGCGCAACCTTGCTCTTGGCCATGACCAACCGCACATCAACCTCCCCCGAGGAGTCGACCGTACGCAGATACACCGCAGCTCCGTAGCCCTTCTCCGATGCATCGCAAAACCCATGCAGGGTGGCGGTGTATCGTTTGGTGGGGACCAACCTCCGTGGCAGTGAAATCCGATTGATGCCAGGGAGGGTCGAAAAGAACGAGTCCCACTCTGAGCTCAATGACCCGCCGATCGGGTCGTCCCATTTCAGCTCAGCAGACCACAATTGCTGCATAAAACACTTGAGCTGAAATGTTACTGGGGTGATCCACCCGTTTGGATCAAATGTCTTAGCCACCGTTGAAAGGACGTTCCGTTTCGTCCAGACCTTCGGGGAGTCCAACTTGACCCGATACGAAAACATGTCTGACACCGGCTGGTACTAGACGCCTAATACCGACAACATATTCGGATTTTCCAAATTTTCAAAAATGTGGGAATCCTGCTGGTAGTCATCCGGAAGACCAGTCAGTAACTCTGGAGAGTTCGACATCCATTTCCGGAGCTCGTAACCTCCACCCCGTAAGAGCTCATCTAGCTCGTCCCGTCGAGCGAGCGCCTCCTCTACGGAATCTGCACCGGTACAGATATCGTCCACGTAGAGGTCCTGCTTCAAGATCGCTGCTCCTCTAGGGAAATTTAACCGTTCTCGATCCGCTAACTCCCGCAGAGTGCGAATCGCCAAATAAGGACTAGACCGTAGCCCGTACGTGTTGGTGTTCAGCTCGTACACCCTGATGGGCTGATCTGGGCTCTCTCGCCACAGTATCAGCTGATACCGTCTATCGTCAGGGTGAATGACCGTCTGTCTAAACATCATCCGGATGTCAGCTACAAACACAACATTGTGTCAACGGAACCGTGTGATAACATCCGCGATGTCATGGTTCTTCTTCGGCTCTGAATGCAAACACTGGTTCAGGTTCATGCCGTTAGATGTTGATGCCGATCCATCGAACACTACCCGTATTTTGCCCTCCGGGGTCCTCAAGACCGCGTGATGGGGCAGAAAGCAGTGGTCTTCACGCTTCCAGTCGATACCCGAAACTGACATGTGGCCGAGCGACTCGTATTCCCGCATGAAGTCGACGTACTTCTGCCGGAAAATCCCGTCACGCTTCATGCGTCGTTCCATCGACAGAAGCCGCGTCTCGGCTGCATGGTGTGAACTGCCCAGCGGCGGGCGATCACTCCGAAATGGAAGACGTGTGAGAAATCGACCTGACCGAAGGCGACCAGTATTGTTCCGATAAAACTGTTCACACTCTTCTTCAACCGGGTCCAACCGGCGGACCGTAGGTGGTTCCTCCACCTCCCAAAACTTCTGTATCACCTCCGAGAGTACAGAACCGAATAAGGGACTACGAGTCGCTAGGCGTGGGGCAGCCGGCATGACCGGACCCATCACCGCATGCCCCAGTCTGGCGTTGACCGAAACCAGACCAGTCGCCTGCAACACGTGGACACCTGGCACTAACAGGTATCCCAAGGCATCGACACCCAATAAAATGTCTACTGGGCCCGAAATATCGAACTCCGGGTCAGCCAGTGACAACCCAGCGACCAACTGTCGCACCGAGGGCGACAACCGTACGTGAGGGTGTGAGCCCATCACATTAGGCATGACTAATGCCGTGACCGTCAGATTCACCGATGAATCCACCCGTGACGAGAGAGTAATCGGACATACTCCCTTAACGGAACCGACTTCCGTGTTCCCAATTCCCCGAATGGAATGTGGATACTCCCTTACCGAAATGCCCAACCGTCTTACAAGGTTGCACGAGACTAAGCACCCCTGGGCCCCCGAGTCCAATAGTGCTCGTGCCACACAAGATTTGCCGTCCGAACTCCACGCTATCACCGAGGCGGTGGGGAGCATGACCGTCTGTGGAGTGGCGGCACCCTGTATGTGGGCGGCGTGTCCCTAGCGGGAACCTCCGCGGGATCCGAACCCGCTGGTACCCCCGTCGGCCTGGTCCTCGGCTGCTGATATGCCACCGGTGGCATATCAGACCGCATGTACATCAGGGGGTCCCAACCCGCATAATAGGCCCCTCGCTCTCCCGGTACCCGCCCATACCGGACTGTGAACGGTGTGCCCGGTGGCCACCGTGGATGGAGGGGGGAGAGCGGATCCAACCTGGGGCGCTCTAGGAATGGGGGCGACATCCGACTGTTCGCCTCCCTGTTCGCCTCCCAGAGCGACGAACAGGGTGGCGCAGAAGGTGGTGGGCTCCCAGCCTTCGCGCCACTCATAGGTGCCATCTGACACCCGCCCGTAACACGCGGTGAGCCAGCGGCCCGAAGTCCTCGCTGACCCTGGACAGCGGCGACCGAACCCCGGCTATCCCGCCTGTTTCCCCCCGCGCTGCCCCCTTCCCCTCGGGGGGGGGTCCCGTCCGCGGGTACCCCAGTCACCCCGTTGGTGACTCCCGTTGCCCGGAGGGGGACTGGGTCCGGCCCTGGTTGGGCCCTGTGACCGACCAACCTGAGTCCGGCCCTGGTGACCGTCCGAAGGGCCTGACCGGTTCAGGCACAACACGATGTGGTGCTTGCCACTGCAGCACTCACAGGGGAACGCGCGTGAACACTCGCTCAGCGGGTGCGGCCCCAAACAACCGAAACACAATCGGTGGCGGAAGACCACCTTCCTGCGGGCAGCCACACCGAGCGCCTTAAAGTTGGCGCAACTGGTCACTTCATGACCAGCACTGTCGCAGTGCATACAGCCGTCACCCGACGGCGCGGCACTCAAAACGCCAAATTGTTTTGACCGCCCACCCCCCCGTGGGGTGCCCACATCCCGGGTTACTCTTGGGATGCTGAAAAGCTTCCCCAGCTGCGCATTAACCAACCGCCGTTTGTGTTGGTAGCGGTCAAACAATATGACCCGGGCAATCTCATAATTGCCCGCCGTAACCGTTAGGTGACCGACCAACTCCTTCGGTTCACCCCGCAGTGCCACCAGTGTTGGGCCAACTTGTAGGCGCTGTCCAGGTCGTCCCGACCGTGGACCAGGCTATCGAATAAATTGATGAATGCCGGCCACTCATCAATTGCCCCACCGAAGGCCGGAATCTCCAGGTGTGGCAGCCGTCCGACAACACCCTTAGGGGGCGGGTCTCCGCTACCCTCCCCGCGGTCATCCCGACGCGACCGCTTAATTTTTTCGGCGCGACACTCGATGTCGCCCAAGCACTCCATCGCTTGGTCAGCATCCGCGCAGAGCTGCTTCACTGCAGCCACCGAGGCCTCATCCGTAAGCCCGAGGGCTTCAGCCTCCGCAGCCAGCCGACACACCTTCCCGACGCGTGTCATTGCGTCCTCCACACGCTTGAGCAGGACATCGTCCATGTCAGGTCGCTCTACATACTTGTGAGTATGGGCGAGCCATCTCATCTCCTCACGGACGCCATACCGCAGTACCGTCAAGGGTGAAGGTGCCATGGTTACCAATTCAATTGTTTCTGGTCCTATGCTTCACTACCGAACTAAGCACAGCCAGAGACCAGCACTTTCCCGTCAGCGCTGGGCACAGAAATTTAAACTAAGTTGTAAAAACCAAGGCAACCACTAAACAATTAAATCCTAAACAATATTTTATATGGTCGCCCTGTGGACACACACCTTATAAATATATACTCTAAATCAGTAAGAGAATGCCACCATAAAACACAATACAAAAATAACCCACAAAACTTGACTATGAAAACAATACAAAACAATAAGTGGCTTCTAGAAGTGGCCCTCCGATATGAACCACACTTCCTTTGAGGTCAGCAAAATCAGCTTAATACCCCTTAAATAGCCCGACCCTGCTGTGTAAACCGAAATAACACTGTAGGACTATAGAACCCGACGTTCTACCGCAAGTAATACAATGTAGGCTTCGCAGAATGACTGTTCAATCTTTTATGCGCACAAACAGTAGTTTCCGACTACAAATTTATTATTGACTAAATGGACACTTATACTTTCACTAACCGAAATGAACTTTAATTGTGGTACCGACCACAGACTCATTGCCAAATAGATTGCCGGCCAATCTGAGATATTCTTTTCTCCCAACTACAATGTGGCAACAAAACAACCCTAGAACCGTGAATCGATGATTTCCCACTAGGAAACCGCGCTCCTGCTACCAAAATGTTTAATTTCCACGCCTACCGAACGGCGTGGAATCCGACGGGGGTGTGCTTTTGCCAACACGTGAGAGAAAAGAAGTGAATGAATTTTTACCTTACCTTGTCGTAGACCGGAAATCGAAAGCTCGATTCGAGACAGGAATATGGGATAAGGGCACAATTGGGATAGGATAGGAACCGAATCACTAGACGCTGCCGCCGGCGTGCTGCCTGCCGACACGTGGAATCGCCGTCCGATACGACGATTTTCAATCACGACACGGATCACTTGACCGCTGACGCGAATCTACTTATTTCCCGACGATGTAGATGATTAACACTCCGACCAGGCCCGACGCCTGTATTTGATAATTGGTACACCGAAATACCATCAATGACACGAAGCCCGAGCAGACATGTTGTTTTCTCTCCCGACGAGAAAAAGACCAAAGATAACCTCCAATTTTTTCCTCTCGTTGGTACGAGTGACATCTGCTAGTTCCGTTTTCGCTAGTGATGTCCCGACTACTCGCAGTCGATCCGCGCAACAAAAAACCGGTGCGTTCCGAAGCATAAATATTAAACATAATACATTTATACACACATTGACATGTCGTCATACTGAAAAATTTCATTTCATAGACACCAATATTTGTATTGGAAAATATTTTTATTTGACTAAGGATAGGTATTACCTATCTAGGTTTTATACAAAACAGATAGCACAGTCACTATCTTATTTTATATTGAGCAGTGTAATAATTATGACATGTACTCCTTGGAATCTGTTCCAAGCTCTTTAAATTAACCCATAGGACAACAGAGAGTTACTCTGGCAGTAATATTAATATTTGTATAAATATACCATCATCTTGCCCATTAAATCAAGTTACTAGTAATGAAAAATGTAAAAGTAAGAATATTTTAAACGTGGTTCATCAAAATATACAGGGCATGTTAAGTAAAGAACTGGAAATTGAGTTATTCATGAACTGTAATAATATTGATATTTTATGTATAACAGAGCACTTTTTAAAGAGTTATCAGTTCATGTTCAGCTTTAATAACCACCACGTTGCTAGTTCGTTCAACAGAAAAACAGCTGATCGCGGTGGCTCCTTAATACTTGTAAATAATAGTTTTAAATATAAGGAACGAGTTGACATAGTGAGCCTGTCTGTTGAGCGTACCATGGAAATAGCCTGTATTGAACTTGAACAACTTATTGTAATGAGCGTATACAGACCACCAGATTCATCCTTTGATTTATTCGAAAAGAAAATGGATGAAGTGTTGAATAAAATCAGCGATAAAAACATTTTTTTTATAATTTGTGGTGATTTTAATGTTAATCTGTTAGAGGATAATAATATTTGTACTAGATTAAAATCTTTATTTTTATGTCACAACATGAACTATCTGTTTTTGGAGCCTACTAGAATTACTGCAACATCTGCTACATGCATTGACAATATATTTACTAACATTACGCCCATTTTCAAATCGGTCATCAATAAACTAACCTCTGATCACTCTGGTCAGATAGGTATATTCAATATTAAAATAAAAAAGGACCAAAAAGAGGATATTACATGTGTGCCCGTTAGTGACACTCGGCTTGAACACTACAGGAATAATATTTTAGATAAACTATGGGAAATACCATACAGTGACGATCCAAATTTGTTGTACAACTCAGTATTTAACCTTGTCAAAAATGAATATGATACGGTATTTAAATCAAAAACTATAAAAGTTAATAACAAAGCTTGGAATTCATAGGAGCAGACGAAGATTATATGAACTCTATGAAGAGAAATCATATAACAAAAATACGGCCTTTCTAGATTATGTTCGTAGTTATTCAAAAATGTTTAAACGCGTTTGTGCCGTAGCTAAATCTAATTTCATTAAAAACAAAATTGAATCTAGTAGCAATGTAATGAAAACGACTTGGCAAATTATAAACAGAGAGACTGGAAAGGCCAAAGCTACACATAATAACTTGAAGCTTAAGATAGATAATCAATTGCTAAGTACAGACCTAGAAGTAGCAAAAGCTTTCGAAAATTTCTTTACGGACATTCCAGTTTCAACAACCAAGTCTTTAAATTCATCTCCCGCTGCTGCTGAATCTATACTTAAACAAAACTTTGAGGATTGTAAAACAGATTTTAAATTTAGGCACGTAAATAATGAAGACATTGTAAAAGCGTTTAAATCCCTGGTAATGAAAAAGACAGCTGACGCCCATGGTCTATCAGTAAAAATTATTAGTTTCATTGTAGATTGTATTGCACCTCACCTTTGTTGTATATTTAATCAATGTATAGATAATGGTGTGTTTCCTGACTTGATGAAACTAAGTAAAGTTATACCTTTATTCAAAGCTGGTAGTACATCAGACCCCACCAATTTTAGACCCATATCGATACTACCAACGCTTAGCAAAATATTTGAAAAACTCATACTTAATCAATTGCAAAGTCATTTTTATCTCAATAATTTAATTCATATTGCTCAGTTTGGTTTCACAAAGGGTCGTTCAACAGCCGATGCTGGTGTTGAACTAATCGACAATATTTTTGATGCCTGGGAAGACGCAATGGATGCAATAGGTGTCTTCTGCGATCTATCCAAGGCTTTTGATTGCGTCCATCATGACACTCTTGTCAGGAAGTTACGCCATTATGGTGTAAAAGATCAGGCCCTTGGCCTTCTGGAGTCATGTCTAACAGATAGGGTTCAGATGGTCGATGTTAATGGGAAAAGATCACCTGGGTCTTCAATAAGTATGGGCGTACCGCAAGGTTCAATTCTTGGTCCTTTCTTGTTTTTAGTATATATTAATGATTTACCTTACCTTGTTAAAGCAAAACATGGGTTAGTATTGTTTGCCGATGATACTTCTTTGATATTTAAAGTTAAAAGACAGCAATCAAATTATGACGAGGTAAACAATGCTATCTCTAGTATAGTGAACTGGTTTACTGTTAACAATTTATTACTTAATGAAAAGAAAACTAAATGTATTAAATTCGTGTTACCCAATGTGAACCCGGTAACTACAGACATATTTATAAAAGGACAGAGATTGGACCTTGTGCAGTCGACTGTCTTTTTGGGCATTACTTTAGACGCCAAACTACATTGGTATCCTCATATAAATAAATTGTCGAACAGACTGAGTTCGGCAGCGTTCGCAGTTAAAAAAATTAGAGCTCTTACCGACGTAGACACCGCTAGACTAGTCTACTTTAGTTACTTTCATAGTCTAATGACCTATGGTATTTTATTCTGGGGTCACGCTGCGAATGCTAATAGTATATTTATTCTGCAGAAACGGGCTGTTCGTGCAATTTTAGATTGTCACTGAGGGAAAAGTTTAAAGAAATCAATATTCTGACATTTGTGTCTCAATATATCTATGACAATCTTGTGTATGTAAAAAGAAATATAACTAATTTTCAGAAGTGCAGTGATATACACAATTTTAATACTAGAAATAAAGACAAGTTGGTTGCTTATGTAAGCCGACTACATAAAATTAGTAATTCTTTTAAAGGGAATTGTATACGCTATTACAATAAGGTCCCTACTGATATTAAAAACTTACCTTTAGACAAGTTTAAAATAATAATAAAACAGAAATTGTATAAAAAAGGTTACTATAGGATATCTGATTACTTAGAGGACAGATGTCCATGGGAATAGATTGTTTGAGTAACAGGCTGTTTCGATATATAATTAGCATTCATTTTGTAATTTGACAATATTTTATTTAAAAAAGGAAACGCAAAAGATGGGACGACTGTGGAGTTTCTTCGGTGAGCTCTTCTCCACAGATTCCGCCATTGTGTTAGTGAACTCACCCAAAAAAATGTAATGACGGATCTAAGTGATGTAACAACATCCTATGGAAATAAATGATTTTTGATTTGATTTGAATGAGACGTCTAGACGTGTGAAAGTGATGACGCTCTATGTAGAGCATGTGGCCTGTGTTGTGAAAAGGAGATAACAGCTTTATTTTATTTGTTTGGCGCAAAATGTGAACAAGCCTTTTTTACGCAACGTTGTTACAACATCAAAAACAATGGTTTTTAAATTAAAAGAACGGTTGACCAAAAAACGATAGCGGAATAAATATGGGATAATATATATAATAGCAACTGCGTGGAGTAAGCACGAAAATTTTGACGAATCGAAGGTATGCCATCGGATAGCCCCGGAACATTGTTATAAATTTACAACCAGACTATTAGCACTAAATCTAAACATTAACTCAATTCCGGAAACCAAACTTCACGATTATTATTCCCGAAATATTATGTGAAGAACTCAATTTCGCCTTTGAACTCGGAGGCAACATCAAAATGCAAATTACTTGAGAAGTAAACCTGTTGGCTGCCGGGTTGAAATATTTTTGTTATCAACGCTACGCTCTATATATTTGCCCTGTCGTTAGCGCATAGTACCTACATATAAAGTTATTTATGAGAGGTATTATGATAATTCCTGGACAGGGTACGGAAAAAGTGAAGGGAAACTTTGTTCAGCTGTGATAAGGTGAGAGAAATTAGTTAGGTTTATTTATTTATTTATAACGTTTATTTTTGAATAAAGCACTACATACAATTATATGTCTGCCAAACTGCTAGGCAGTTTGTCGTCAGGTTGGTTCGGCTCTTAGTTAAATCAGTACTTTATTTTTAATACTAAACCCATCCCCCGTTCCTTTTTTATGGATATTTATAGGTTTTTAATATAATAATGTTTCAACATACCTTTAAACTTTCTCTTGGGCATTGCATCTATATAGAACTCATCTGGCATATTATTTAGTATGTCAGGCAGCACCCTGCAAGCAGTTCTAGACCCATAATAGTTTATATGTCTTGTAATAAAGTATTTGATCTTAGTACTGTTAGAGCTACGAGTAGGGTAGCCATGGCCGCTCCTTTTCATCTGGTTCCGCATTCTAAATGTATCTAAAGCAATTTGATAATCTACTTTCCTATAAACTGGTATGATTTTACAAACTTTATATAATTTCTCGTAATTTTTGTTACGTTGTTCTTTATCCCTTCTGCTAACTAAACATTTCAAAAATCTTATCTGTAATATTTTTATTTCATTGAGATATGTTGGAAAGGTGTGACCATAGCTACTCAACCCGTATCCTATCAGTGTTTCTACCAAGGCATATTTATACCATATTTATACACGTATATGTATATACATACATATATGCTGTATAATAGTGATAGTTTTACGTAATATTTTAAATTTTGAAACTTAGCTAATAGTATTCTTAATTTATTATATATGTTTGTTATGTGACACTTCCAGTTCATGTCTTCGTCTATTGTCAATCCCAAGTATTTAATTTTATCCATTTTTTCTATAATATCACACCGACAGCCAACCTGTTCTTTATGTAAACAATCATAATTATGACCTTTTCTATTTATGTTTATATCTTTCTTCTTGTTTTTTATTTTGTTTTCTGTGCATTAAGAATTATACCATTATCATGTGACCATTTCATTATACTATCAAAGTCTTCTTTTATACATTTTTCAATATTACTTTCATCTATTCCAGAGTACATTAGGCATGTGCCATCTGCATACATTTATGATTTACAATGTTTAACTACATTTGTGATGCTGTTAAAAAGGATTATGTACTCTATGGGCCCATACATGGCGCCAGTCGGCACACCATGTTTCACATCATACACGTTGCTACACCGTCCATTGACCCTAACTTTAATTGTAAGTAACTCCAGATACCGCTTAAACCATATAGCATTGGGCCTCTTACACTACATTCCTCCATTGCTTTCAAGAGCGTAATGTGGTCCAAGGTGTCAAACGCCTTTTTAACAGCCAGTGCCAACACATGTTGTTTAACATTGAGCTTTGTATATATTTCATCTGTAAATTGAAATAAGACTATATTGGTGCCTTTATCGCGCTGAAATCTATGCCGTGATGTGCTTATTATTAGATTTTTATACATAAATAATGAGATCTGTTCTACAATAATTTTCTCGACAATTTTATTAATTGCCGACATTATGCCTAGTGGTCTGTAATTAGTATATTCATAGTGGCTTGACTGTTTATAGATAGGTCTTATTTTTTATATTTTCAAGTCGTCTGGGTACATACCCTTATCAACACATAAGTTAACAAATTTTGCTAATAGAGGGTTTAAGCTAATAGAGGAGTTAATTTGGTATGTTATTGCCTTTGAATCTTTACCTCTGGTACTTATTGAATCCACTAGATTGTGTCCGATCCATTGTAAATTATTTTTGGTTTTGTAATTACTTCTATTTGTTACTATATAAAGCAGAACAGATTAGCGTAATATTTTTTGAGAAGTAACTTTGATTAATGAGCACACTAATCTGTTATTCAGAACAGTTTTGTTGTTGTTAAGCTACGGAACAATTTGGGAACTCCGAAAGTTATTGCACGCCTAAGGTGAATTGAATTACGTGTTAAAAGTTCATAAAGTGTATGTAATGTTTATTTCGGCTTACGAATCGTAGTAGGTTATTGTAACCCGACAATAGCGACATTTTTTGTAAAGACTTGTAGAAACACAGTTTACCATACCAGCGTCATTTTGTCAAAAATTCTACACTATTGGGCCAACAGAAGAAAATATAGGTGTCTTCACGTATGTTGATGTGAATGAGAACGAAAGCAAGAGGCAGGTGACAGCGGAATTTTGAAATCTAAGTTATAATTTGCAGCGCCAGCAAACTCTAACTATGACCGTGAATAACTTCTATAACGGTGATTTGGTTATCGAAAAGTGGATGATTTTGAGGGATGACGAACCGATGGCTAAAAGTTGGGCCTATATTGTTTTCGGCCAAACCATGAAATTTCGATCCTAGACTACGTAACAAACAAAAACATAGTATGACATGTATACTTAGTGCCAACAATTGTTTTAAAGTTGATGCTCAGTCACTCTTAACTCCACACTGAACTTGTTTTTAGGGTTCCGTACACAAAGAGTGCCAAACGGGACCCTATTACTAAGCCTCCCCTGTTCGTCCGTCCCTCCGTTCGTCCGTCCGGCTGTCACCAGGCTGTATCTCATGAAACGTGATAGTTAGACGTAGTACGTAGACGTAGTACGGAACCCTTCGTGCGCGAGTCCGACTTGCACTTGGCCGTTTTTTTATTTTTTATTTCAGTGTGGAGTTAAGAGTAACTTACTCTTATGACATAGGTACATTGGTTTCATGCATGGGTATTTATTAGTAAATTAATACAATTCATTCGTTGGTTCATCTTTTTCATTAACTGTCTCATATCTTAATCTGTCTCATTCTGATTCTGATTTATCATTAGAAACAGCCCCATTTAATCCCTCCCCCCCCCTACTTCATTCTGATAACGTAGGTAAATTACTCACCTTCTTTGCGCCAGCCGTATGCGCATGCCTAACTATCAGAACTCCCAATTAATAAACTTTCATGCTTGTGTTTCTCTACTGGATCCCCCCCGAAACACACATGCACACACACAAACACTTACACCCACACTTTCACTAACTTGTTGTGTATTACCCACTGTACCTACTGTATTTCAAAAATTAATGTCTTTTATATCTTAAGTTCTACATAGTAAAATCCTTAATTGGCTCAATTCTAAGTTTACTTATAAGTTTATTGTATTTGAACGGCTGTGGATTTTTGTTAAATTAATAAAATAAAAAAATAAAATAAAAATAATTAATACATTGTCCGAAAACATTCACCTCTTTTTTCCTAAATACACGTCAATACATTATTATTAAATACAATACATTATTCCAGAATTAAATATGTCATACTGCAACAAAGATGCGTCGCTGTCCACCCTGCTGCCCGCGCCAGCCATCACAGACCGTTTCCACAGGAAGCCACTGCTGTGCGGAGCCGGCCCAGCTGATCTATGGCCATCGATGCGGGCTGCCTTGAACGAGCCAATACTATCGCCGATGGATGACGAGTACTATCATGTAAGCATGTATGACGCTATACTAGGTACTAAAGGCTTTAGTCATTCAGAAGAAGAAGAGAGAAATATGGAGAATGCACTGGAGAGTGAAGTAGTAATACAATCAGACCAATTACAGAGGTCTCATAATTAAAAACAGATGAGTTAAAGACGAATTTCATACTGTTCATTTAATTCGTTATTTAAATCTTCGTCTTCTGTACTGCGTACTTCTGTTTCTTTGTACAAGTCAGGATTTAAAAAGAAGCATCCGTAGCAAGTTTTGAGGTGTTTAGCTGACAGCAGCCTCCCCTTATGCTACTGCATGTAACCGCATTCGGGAGGTTATTGTGGGGGGTGCCGGGGATGCTGCTAAAATACCACTCTAACAAAGGAAGGAAACACAACGGATACTTTTCTTAGCGGACATCAGCTCACAGTCAAGGGCATGATAGCGGCATGTCACGGGGGCAGATGGCCCCTGCTACTATGAGATAGTTAAACCCTGTCCTTATCATAAAATAATCTATATCTGGGTCATTAGGGGGGGTTGTAACCTCAGTCCGAGAGATTCAAAATTAGGGGGCTATGTGTCTGTCGGATCAAGTCAGCGATCTCTTTCAATCCAAATTTGGTATCTGGATGATGTAATGCTTCGGGAACACATCCTTCGTTGAGGTGCCTGAGGGGCGGGGGGTGGTTGTGCTTTAAGATCTATTGTGATATCGTCGTCCGGTTAAATAATACCCCATAAATAAGCCCCACTTAAATATTACCCATCAAAACATCCAGGGGCTACCTGGCAAAGAACCTGTATTAGAATTATTTCAAAAAAATATATATTTGTATTTGACACCGATTTTATATGTATTACAGAACACTGGTTAAAGGAAAATATGAGGTCTTTTAACATGAATAATTACAAAATTGTCATGTTACAATAGAAAGACTGCTGATAGAGGTGGTTTTTTGATCTTAGTAAAAATTACTTAAGGTAAAACAACGAAAAGATAATCTTGCACTTTCTGTAACCTTATATTTTATTATGTTGGAAAGTCCCTCGCCAGTAAAAATATGTAATGGTGACCATAGAGATGGTTTTATTAAGGTAAAACAAAAATAAAAATAAAAGGTCCGTTTCTTTGGTGGCTGGGCTTAAACTTATAACTTAATAACTAAACTTAGCTTAGTACAACTAGCCGTGAGCTGCCTCAGCGTCACAGCAAAATGCTGCGGGTCGTTGACCTAGCAAGCAGAATTCTTAACAAAATAGAAAGAGAAGAGAAGAGGCCGCTAACTATCTATCTTAAAAGCGGCTGGTCAGACCTCGTCAGCGGTACTCGTAGGTACGCCTCCGCGACAGCTCGCAGCTCAATGCGGCGAACGGCTCATGAACTCGTGTTTCAAAGCGGGCAACGCCTCACAAGCCACGCTGCTGATCTCCTCGTGTAACAATGGCAGTTTAACACACCTCGGTCCTTGGTCAGGAATGCAGGGTTTCATAACAAAATGGCGGGGCTGACAGCCTTAAAACTTGTCTGCCTGTCAACTTGAGATAAAAAAGCTCCTCAGACGAAATCTCCCTAATTAAATATACCCACAAATCGCACCGCATTTTCTAGCAGGCGGGTAAACAACTTGCAACGACATGAAATCAGAACTGTAACTTCTCCAGACAAAAACCGAACGGATTCAAAACATCAAAAATTTATATCGATAAATGAATATCCTTAGGTTGTTGGTGCACAACCAAAACATTTATGACTCTTCGGACAAGTCATTGATACAAAATAGCATCAAACCAATATCCATAGCTTAATCCCACTCCGTTTTTAATACGAAAGAAACCGTACTTTTACTACAGAACCATAGTACGGCAACGCTAAAGAACCGATTCATGACATGGAAAACTAACAATTAAGTTAGGCTGTCGTCTGTGAAGAACCTAAAATAACCTGGTTAAAATATAGGGCTACAAAATGTGGTGAATTAGATAGCCATATTATTGTTTGTGTCTACAGATATCAGAGGGATGAAAAAGGCCATGGCATTTCCGAAATATTTGAGAAAAATATGGAGAAAGCCCTACTAAACAATTGCGACATAAAGCGACATAGTAAAAAAAGGGATATTACAATGTTCAAGATTACTTAAATGTCGGGACTGTATGGGGTTAATCTAACTTAACACAGAACTTGCTGTTAAAAATCTGTAATTATTTATTCCTGCTCATTAATTGTAATAATTAATATTGTAATATTTGAATTAACGCGTTTTGTAAAGGTGTTTCCTATTTATATCTTGGGTCGGTTTATACAAGGTTACTTGAATAACAAGCGGGTTTGGGTGAATTTACGAAGAAGTGTTCGGACGCCTTTGCTTTGTTTGGAGGGAATCTAAAGTCACTTTGGAGATCTACGTACGTTGCGCATGTACCACCGGGAACCTGCATCTTTACGCATGAAGCAGTTTTGGAGTATCTGTAGTCGTTTAAGAGAGTGAAGCCAGTGTGCGAAGACTGGACTTGCAAAGTGAAGACCGCGTCGATGCAAGTTTTGTAGAGGGTTATTAATATGCAGCGCAACGGGAGTTGCTTTTGCTACATGAGTGGGTGAAGCCTATCCATGTAGGCTGCTTTGTCACGGACCTTCTTAATATGTTTTTTGAAATATATTTATGAGTTTAAAGTCACGGCCTAATTACTTCACTTTCACTCCCAGGGGAAAGGGCGGTCAAAGGGAGTGATTTCTGGTAGTAATGAGGACGCACGGTAGGATTGAGCCTAACACCTTGAGAACAGAATGGTTGCAGTTTTCTCGGGGTTCATCTTTATTCTCCTATTAAGAGCCCAATCACCGAAGTTTTGTTATATACTCTGGAGTAATTGACGAATGCGCGCCCTTTCTACTGGTGTAATAGAGAGCCGTATTGTCATGGTAAAGAGCCAGGTCGATGTACGGCGTGCGGAGGACTTCTTGGACGTAGAGTGAGAATATAGAAGGGAGCCTTGCCGGACTCTGGCGGCTATGGGGTGGGGTGGAGAGCGTGATTTTTCCACTCGATAGCAACAACTGCGCTCGGTGAGGCAGTCTTTGATGATGAGTCGACTAGCCTACCGGGGTAGTTGAGTTGGTAATGTTTATAAATAAGACCATAATGCCAAACTTTGTCGAATGCTTTTACTACGGCAAAGAATATGGCACCGGTATATTTGGACTTTGCCATTGTGTAGAACTGAGAGGGAAAGATTTTATGGCCATGGGTTTATACGTGATTTTATCAATCCTCGAGGCTTTCTTGGGTTTTAGTTCCTTGATTATTTTCTACACTTCCTCAAGTGTGACCCCGGGAAGGGAGTCAATGGGGGGAGATAGCATTTGTTCTCAACTGCAGAGTTGACCATGTTATGATGATCGGGGTCTATCGGTTGTGAGGAGATAGTGCATTGGGCTTCTAGGCTTTAGGCAAGACATTTGGCATTTATGTCGTTATCAAAGGCTGCGGGTTGGTCAACGCAGTTAAGGGGAGGCATGGGAAAAATCTCATCGTATTTCAGGTATTTACTGAATTCAAAGATGGCAGTGTGACTAGGGGCTATATTAGAAACAAAGTCATTCAGGCGAGTGCCTCTAACTATTGTTGGAGACGACGAAATCGTTCCCTGTGATTTGTCTACAGGGCAGTTTTTATAATCTCTGTGTGACGACCTCTATGGAGCTGCGGTTGTGGTTCTGCCTACCATAAGGGAGGTCCCAGGTTCAACCGCCAGCTGGGGATACATAAAAATAAGCCCAGGTCTTGGAGGTTTATAGGTGTGTGACGTCGCTGTTTCTGGTTCCCATGATACAGGGTACCTATCCTAGTGTAGGGCCAGGAGCAATGTATGTGCCTGTATGTAAAAATCATTCTGTGCCGCATTATTTGTACTAAGCAGCAGCAGTTTCAGTTCCTCAGGGAGTTCGAAGCCTGTGGCCTGCACCTGGACCTCACTAGAGGCGCTGGTTAAGACTTCGTTAAGACTGCTTCATATATCAGAGATTTTGGCTTCTAGTTTGGCTCTGTAGTCAATTTCTGATGTAATATCTAATCTTAGGTCTGGTTTACTGAGGGCTTGCTATGAATTTGCGGTTATTAATAACGGTCCTGGTTTTTAGTCGGGCGGTCTAATGGCCTGCCGAGATGGTATAAGATAGGTCTGTGATCCGAGTGAAGCTCCCTGAGCACCCTTATGTCTGTGACTGGGAGGCTAATGATTTGAAGACACAGTGGGAGAGAATGCCTGATCTAAGGTCTCTTTAGTAGAGGTAATGAGTCGGGGCAAAATAAGCTATATCTTCACAGTCATCGAGTAGTTCAATAAGTTTATGTTTGGTCCGTCCGTTAGTAGGTAGTTGTCTCGTTACAGTTCTATTGCTGCAATTACTGTTGAAGTCGCCTGCTAGGATAACTATACTGCCTTGTTTTAAGATGGCTTTGATGTCATTTGCTATCATCCGTCTCTCCGCCCGGCAGATAGACTGATGCTATAACTATGGGCTCGGGGCCGGAAATTACTATACGGATGGCAGTTGCCTCGCATTTTACTAGTTATAAGAGATACATGAAGGGATCGTCTATAATAGATGGCGGGACTGCGTTTTGGGTCTTTTGGGCGGTCTAGAGTAGGCCTTCATTGCAGAGGAGATGATCATAAGCTATATTGAATATTTGTTATAATATATTTTAAGTTAAGTAATATACAAGATTTATTATCAATATTGACGATAGATAATATTGAAGATTACATCTGCGTGTATCTGATTCATAGGCTGCTGATGTAAAAGCTCTGGCACAAAGCTCTGATTAGAGTCAGTTTCACAGACCCTATACACCTTGCAAACCTGCAGGCCAGCATGTTGCATCGGTCCGCCATCGCCCTGTGCTCCCTTTCAATGTCCAATTCATGAATTCACTAACTTGGCTAGTTTTTAGGGTTCCGTACCCGAAGGGTTCCAAACGGGACCCTATTACTAAGACTCCGCTGTCCGTCCGTCCGTCCGTCCGTCCGTCTGTCACCAGGCTGTATCTCAAGAACCTAGCTAGCTAGAGAGTTGAAATTTTCACAGATTATGTATTTATGTTGCCGCTATAACAACAAATACTAAAAAACAGGATAAAAGAAATATTTAAGGGGGCTCCCATACAACAATTCTTTCAATACAACATACAAACTTATGGATGCACCTGGTTACGTACATGGAGTGTGAAAGTAACCGCACCAATAACTTTGTAAACAATATTTTGCTGTGTTAAATCCAAACTATTCACTCCACACCATCGCTTCCATTGAACGGTGGTACGGAACCCTTCGTGCGCGATTTAGACTCGCACTTGACCGGTTTTTAAATACTACTGACTTATATTTGGCTAATAATGTACTTGTAAGTGTTATAATGTTTTTATGCTTCTTACGTCATTATATTGTCATTGGTGTGGTCAAAGTATCTTGACTTCTTAAATTTGATTTGGGGGTAAAAACTAGCAAAGTCAAATCATCATCATCATCATCAGTAAAATGTTAGAATTTCAGCACTATCACAGGTACAGAATTTGGCATTCATTTAGATCTTAAATCTTTTGTCGGCAAAGTCGACAGCCACGATATTGTTAACTTGGCTCCCATTCCACATTTTTGTTTTTGTGGGATTTCAAAATTACACATCATGTAGGCGCATCTCTTTACTATTCTAACACCTAAAGTGGAACTAGTGATAACGATGTTATCATTAGTACCATTATATAAAGTCCCATTCATAGTGGAACAAGTGTTGATAAAAAATATAATTCGTTCCATCATGGTACAAATCATGGTACTAGTGCCAAGGAAGCATAACTTATTTACATTGTTTTACGCCACGATGTGGTCATCGTGACCAGTAATAACGTGGTCATAGTAATTGTCGTTAGAATGTTTGTCACAAACGCGGCAACTTAATTGGTCATTATACAACGTCTATTAAACTTACCAGATGAAAAACATTGTTTTGATTTCCTCTAATATGTATTTATTATTATTTATTATTATAATTATTAATTTCAAAGTTCAAAGTTCAAATTTCTTTATTACTGAAGATATTTACATATTCTTAGAAAACGTCATTGTTTGTAACTTCTCTACAATATTTTGGGAGAGGAGGGCCAAGAAACACCCACAGATGGATTTTTAGATCTCTTTTTAAATTTGGTTGTAAACTAATCAATACAAATATTACAATTTACATTATTATAATTAATAAGCAAGAATAAATAAAAACAGTTTTTTTGTACATATATATTTTTTAACAGCAACTTGTTGTTTTGAGTTAGACCGTATGGGGTTACCATGGTCCAGTTATTTAAGAAATCCTGAACATTGTAATATCCCTTTTTTGATAAAGTTGCTTTGATATGTTTTTTCTCAAATGGCAATTTCGAAATCTCCAGAAATTGGTTTGGGAAAATATTACCAAGCAAGAAGGTTGAAAATATCCGGTGCGGATCCGCGTCTACGGCAGACGAGAGGTACAACATAATTTCGCTCGGTGTAGCAAGCGAAGCGTCTTAGCTTGGGCAAAAATATTTCGTGAGTCTGTCCGTATTTCCGGCTGTTTTCCTCTTCAAGTTGCATTCCTCAACCGATCCTCGTGATTTTTTGTGAGCAGGGACGATAATTATGTAGATTTTTGTGCGGCGGATGGTGGAGATCTGGGATTACAAAGTTATTCGTGCTGCTTCCATAGTCGACGCACGTACGTAAGTAACCAGGTGTATTAATAAGTTTTAAGTGGTATTAAAAGAAAATGCAGTCAGCGTATTGGTTTTTATAATCATTCCACTGGTTCATCCGCTAAACTTCTAGATGTCGAGGTGCAAGGGGGAGAAAATAATGAAAAATACTACGCAAATTTGCTGCGTCGCTCGCGCGGTCTACTCAGCTCACAGAGCCACTAGTATTTATTATTTTAAAATGTGTTGCCAGCAAGTAGAAGACATCCGTAAAGGCCTCCAGTATGTGTTCCAAACGAAGACTAACCTGGTCCTGGCCATCAGTGGCTCCGGCCACAGCGGCATGGAGACCATCATTAGCAACCTGGTGGCCCCAGGGCAGATTCTGCTGGTGGCGGCGCGTGGTATCTGGGACGAGCGAGCAGCTATCATGGCTAAGAGATACGGTAAGAACTAAGAACCATGTTTTCACCCACGACGGACGGAACCGAATGGAGGAGGTATATGCATGTTAGAGGTTGTGTGTGTGTATGTGTGTCGTGTGTGTGTGTATGGTTAGAAGTTGTTTGAGGGTGGGTGTGTTTGTGTGTGTGCGTGTGTATGTGTGCGCGGTCGTGTGTGTGTGTGTGTGTGTGTGTGTGTGTGTGTGCGCGTGTGTGTGTATATGTTTGTGTGTGTGTGTGTGTGTGTGTATGTGTGTGTGTGCATGTGTGTGTGTGTGTGTGTGTGTGTTTGTGTGAGGGTACATGTGTTTATTTGCTTCGTTGACACTAATACCATGATTCGGATGGCAGTTTTACAAACATGTTTTATATAAAAATGGTACTAGTTTAGGCCAATTAACCGTGGGCCAATTTTTGGATAAACTTATTGAGTTTTTAAAGTACTATATAATATAGTTTATATTTTTTTCTTGATTGAATATGTTTTTTATTCTTAAAATCTTAAGTTTTCTTTAAGTTGGTGCATCACAGTTCAGTTTACCTATTCGCTAATTTCATATGATTGAAGTAAAAGCTCTACAAATACCACCACTTTCTAGCATGTACTATATGTAGGTGTAAAAGTACCAGGACAATATAAATTTGTAAAAGGTAAATATTTGTTAAAAACTTCGTATTGAACAGCTAAAGTGGAACTAGCGATAACGAAGTTATCATTAATACCATTATTTCAAGTTCCATTCATAGTGGAACTAGTGTTGATAAAAATTATCAATAGTTCTATCATGGTACAAACAATGGTACTAGTGTCAACGAAGCATTTGTGTATATATGCTCGCCCATGACGATGGACGGTACGGAACGGAGGAGGTATATGCATTTGGGGTTAGAGTTTGTTTGTGCATGTGTGTGTGTGTGTGTATGCGTGCGTGTATGTGTGTGTGTGTGTATGTGTGTGTGTGTGTGTGTGTGTGTGTGTGTGTGTTTGAGCGTGTGTGTATCTGTTTTCGCCCACGACGACAGACGGAACGGAACGGAGGAGGTATAAGCGTTAGGGGTTAGAGGTTGTTGGTTTGTGTGTGTGTGTGTCTGTGTGTGTGTACACTCGCGAACGGAACCAGTCTAGCCACCAGGTCAAACATAGTCATATATACATACAAATCTATCTGCATATGTACGTTTAACATGACTGTGTGTACAGGATGTGACTATCATTATATTGCGCATGTTGTTTATGTGTATCACTCGTCCATCCGCACGAATTTCTAGCTCTTAGGGAAGGGAAAATTCGTAGGTAACAATTTTTACAGTTATCATAGCTCAGTCAATTTTGTTAATCACAGACCCAAGGTTCTGGGTTGTAGTCTTACCCAGAGGCACCCACTATTTTTGAATAAAAGTTTTCTTTTCTTTTTGTAATCACTGTAATTTTTTGCATCATAATTGATCACTATTTTTCAATAATTATTTACCTACCTAATTTATTTCGCGCTCTTAAGATAACGAATATGTTCTAGTCACCGATATCCCAAGTAGTCCTGCGATTTCACAAATTGAACTATTTTACACAAGTAACTCAAATTTTTTTAACTTTTGTTGAAAATAGAAAGTCGATTGTTAATAAATAATCATACTAGATATGATTAGATCCAATATTTTTATGTTGTAATGCAAAACAAAAATCGAAGCGTAAGGCAATTCGCTTAAACTAGCTACAAACTTTCTGCTCTCAATAGACCAAAAAGGTTTAAAATAATATCATCAATGTTTTCGAACGAAAAGAAAACAGAACAAAACAAAAAAAAAAGGTCAAGTGCGAGTCTAAATCGCGCACGAAGGGTTCCGTACCACCGTTCAATGGAAGCGATGGTGTGGAGTGAATAGTTTGGATTTTACACAGCAAAATATTGTTTACAAAGTTATTGGTGCGGTCACTTTCAAACTCCATGTACGTAACCAGGTGCATCCATAAGTTTGTATGTGGTATTGAAAGAATTGTTGTATGGGAGCCCCCTTAAATATTTCTTTTATCCTGTTTTTTAGTATTTGTTGTTATAGCGGCAACAGAAATACATAATCTGTGAAAATTTCAACTCTCTAGCTAGCTAGGTTCTTGAGATACAGCCTGGTGACAGACGGACGGACAGCGAAGTCTTAGTAATAGGGTTCCGTTCTTACCCGTTGGGTACGGAACCCTAAAAATACATGTGTGCAGTTCATACGCGATAGAAGTGAAACCTTAAAAAATGAACTTAAATATAGTAAGACAATTGTAAAATTTGAAGAGTAGGATAATTGTAGGGTTTAGTTAACTTTTTTAGTCTTTTTAGTTTTTTTTTTTTCGATATTCACGACAATAGTCTGCGTTTAATTTCGGCATATTCGAAAAATGATTTTATTGAACAATTAAATTATTATTTAAATGATACACGTGTACAATACACCACGGTTGTTGTGATGCTTTTTCCGAAGCTTTGTAATACGCAGGCGCGTACACACAAGTACTAACCCTTCGTAAGGAACCCTTCGTATACGAGTCTGACATCAACGTACAAAAAAGTAATATCCAATAAAATAAGAGATCAAACTCGATATCTGACTAAATAATAATGGCGGATTTTATGTGCGGTTTTTTATTCAAGACCCTCGAGTGGGGTATCAAAATAAAGGGCTTTTAAAGTAGATTACGGAAAAATATACAAATCTTGCATAAGCTATAAAATATAAACTGTACTTTTAAACTAAGTACCTATCTACAGATTTTTCCTAGTTTTGTACTAAAAAGCAGGAAAATGGCAATGGTAATAAAAATAACTTAAAATGGTAATCCATCTTCATTTTCTCATTCAATTTAACAATGTACTGCAATCATTTTATCGAATCTCAATAATTACGCTAAGTGTTATTTTCTTGTTTTTAGTGCATTTTAGTAAACCACAGTCGGGTTTGTAGTTTTTTTAATTACGTCTCTTTGGACAACTTACAGAAAAGCCCTGATTGGGAGTGTAAATGGAAGAAAGGTGAATTGAAACAAAGTAGGTTACAATTGTTTAAAAATATATATTTTTTCTTAATATTTTCTTTTTTGCAAATATAATGCAAACGCACATCTACATATTTCCTAAGCAAACCACACTTGAATCCTTTGGCTTAAAATATTTATCGCCCCTTTCATTTGCAATGATTTGCCGCCAGTTTTCTCTTAAGACTTCATGTTTTGGAAATCTGGAATAATAATGTTGTATATGTAATGTAATGATGATGATGATAAATGTTGTTAAACTAATGCATAAAATCATTATTATCAAAATTAAGCATAAACTTACTACTAAAAGCTTATTAAAAAAAATGGGAAAAAACCTACTGGTACCGTACTAAACAAATATATTTTTTTAAACTTTGATGTTAATTATCTATAATTTAGATATTAGTTATTAATTATAAAAATTAAGTAAAGCAAAAATAAAAATAGGCGCCAAACTTTCTCAATACAACATGTCAAAAACGACTCCATTCATTCGGCGAGGAACTTTGTTCCACCCACGCATTTATTAAATTATTTATTCTAAAATCACGTGAATTCAGCCCCAATTCTTTTACGTTATAAAACTTATAATTGTTACTTACCGAAAATACGACACACCATGTTTTTTCAATATATGATGATTGGTATCGTTTTTACACTATTTGACGGATCACTTCGGCATGTTGTCTCGATAGCAAACCGCGCGCGACTGCTAGCGAAACTGGGTATGAAGCACCGCACAAAGAGGAGATCGCAAATATACGAAACACTGTGTAATGCTTGCTTTCTCATTCTCTCGCACGTTAAATCGTATGGAGTTATGTATCTGTCTCTTTTTACTGTCGCTTTTTCTTTTCATAACAATCCAGATCACAACGGTGCTAAAGAAGTTTTCACTTCAACAAAAAAAACCTTGACGGTACTAGGATTTGAACTTGAACTATAACTATTGAAGACTAGATAAATTACAGGGTCTACTAACTAAGCCAATCGAACCGTACTGAGTAGTATCAAAATCAACGTCGCATTGAATCCTCAAATTAGAATTATTGATTGATGATGGTTAAGATATCATTTGCAACACTAAAATATAATTATTTCGTTTTTTGAAAATACAGAATACAATTTACATGGAAAAGACCCACACTGGTCAAATAAACTTGTTGTGTAACACACATGCACAATGTTATGCTAATAGGCTTTGCTTGTGTTGACTACGTAAGTTTCTACGTCTATCGTGGCCTGGCATGGCCTGGCTAAGTGGGTTGGCGGGTGTATGTCCGCCCACAATGGACGGAATGCAACGGAGAAGGTATTTGCGTTTGGGGCTAGAGGTTAATTGTGTGTAATCATGTGTGTATGTTTGTGTGAGGGCGTACGCATGTATGTATGTTCAGCAATGACGGAAGGAACGGAACAGAAGATGTACATGTGTTTGGGGTTAAAGTACGCATGGTTTTTATTATTTTCTTGTAAAAATTACCGATTTTGGATGCAGTTGTTTGCACTATAATTTAAGAGCAGATTCAAAGATGCGTTTTAACCTTGTAGACCACCAGGTGGCGCTGCAGCAGCCAGAATGGCTGACGCTCCAGGGCTTCTCAGAAACTATTTAGTAATTTTGGATGCTGTTTTTGCATTATATAATTATATATACAAGGTGATATTTAACTAGTTGACCATATTTTGGGGAATGATAGTTCCCATCATTATGAATAACTTTCCCCAAAAAAAATATGTTCGCAAATGGAAAAAATATTGTCCCTCAGTAAATTGACCCGATCAGCTGATTAGATGTTACTATGGAGTAGGTACCCAAATTTTTTTTCGTTTGCGACCATTATTTTCTTGTGGAAAGTTGTTCATAATGACGGGTTATCCTTGAAAATATGGTCAGCGAATTAAATTTCACCTTGAATATATTATATAAATTAATATAGTATACATATATGTCACCGTAAGATTATCAAAACCGTAAGTTTATAATCTAAAGTATTTTTCTCGTTAGTTTACAAACTATCCATAAATTTTACACTGTACCGTACTGCTTATGATATGACGCGATAGTTTATAATAAAACCATTGGATTGTGAACTGGTTTAAACTTGAATTACAAAGGAATTACTAGGGCAAACACTGCGGTAGCTTAGGTGAATACTAGAGGGGGAGAGCGCAGCGAAGCATAAGGATAATTAATTTATCTTAAGAACATTATGCGGACGTTTTAACGGTGATTGAAAACATCATGAGGAATCCTTCAATCTACATAGCTCCGGCGATGGGCTTTCCCTTTGTCATGCATAATGGAGTATTACATTACTGCCTAAACGTGGACACAACTGTGCCCCTGCCACCCGTATAGGAATAGGCGTGACGCTATGTTTGTGTTTTTTTTAAATATGTCGATGAGTATGATGCCTTATTTCGCACTTCTAACTTAGGTGTCTCGCGAAATAAATTTACACTACACACTTTTGCTTGTAATAATTTGCTCTATCGATTGCCACTGGTTTAATCTCTGATCGCAAAAATCGAGCTTTTACAAAATGGCCAACAAGTACAACAATATTTTTTAATAATAGCTAAATAAATGTATGTTGCGGCCCGTGACACCTTATCTGAAACATCTTTGAAGCTCTTACAAAAAAAGATTGAGTATATACCTAGTGGATATAAAAGTGGATCGAATAATCAGTGGAGTAGATTTTATTTACTATATCACAATATTGTAAACCATTCTAATCAATAGAATCATATACCTATAAAATCTAATGATCACGCGAAAGTTACGCTACGATATTGCTGGTCCCTAAGTTCGTAGCGCAGTGGCGCCAGCGCTGGTTATAATATTTGGACATGGACACTAGTACTAATAGATCTTGCCACTCGTCAGTACTAAACATCGTGCACTATTGCATGACCTGCTGCAATAGCCAGGGTTTCATTTCACATTGAATATTATCATTTGACGACCAGTATAGCCTAGCTATGAAGCTGATGGTTCTGGGTTCGAAACCCGGTAAGAGCCAATATTTGTGTGATGAGCATGAATATTTGTTTCTTAGTCTTGGATATTTTCTATGTATTTACATACGTATTTATCCATATTAAATATATCGTCGTCTAGTACCCATAACACAAGCCTTATTGAGCTTACTATGAGCCTAGATTGATTTGTATAAGATTGTCCTCTAACATTTATTTATTTATTTAACAACTTTAAAATTGCCACCATTTAATGGCTTATAAGCGTTTTTCCAAGATTTTACAAACTCTGTGCGCTCTGACATACATAACGTTGTCCTTCAGGTTGCAAAGTCGTGGTGCATCGGATTGCCCCAAACTGCACACACAACGTCAAGGACCTGGAGATGACTGTGAAGAGGGTTCGTCCGGCAGCCATGTTCATCACTCATGGAGACTCGTCTACCGGCACCGTGCAGTACATGCCTGGACTAGGGGAGATGTGCCACAAGTACGTGGGTCATACATAACATACTTCTACTCGCAGACATATAATAAGATCCTACGTATCTTCTACTTTCTTTCTTTCAAAAAAAAAATGAGGAAGCATACTGTCAAATTAATTCAACGTAGAGGGCGCTTAAAGTTTTTAAGATAATAATAGCAAAGTTCCGTTCATCTGATTTTATTTACAAATGAATCACAGGTTAAAACTAAGTAAAGTTATGAAAAGATAATATCCAGATATCCATAGGACCTCAGATAAATGAAACTTTTTGTTGCTGTTGACAATATATAAAACTTGATGTACTTGAAGGAACAACTAAGAGGTGTTTCCTATTTCTAAGACGAGGGTTAGGCACAAGAAATTCTACACTTTGTAATAAGACTGGACATGGATGGTTATAATTATGCGACGTCGCTGTTTCTGATTCCCACAATACAGAGTATCCTAGTATAAGGACAGAAGTCATTTATGTTCCTGTTTATAAATGCTTATGTTTATAAAATACTCGTCCTCCTAGATCACTAACTGTTCTTCCAGATGATACCTATAGTTAGTATGGTGATGTGATGACAATGATGATTATTCTATACCATTTCAGATACGGATCCTTACTTCTCGTGGATGCAGTAGTGTCCCTCGTAGGAGTTCCCTTCTTGATGGACGAGTGGAACGTTGATGCTGTCTACTCTTCCACGCAGAAAGCCTTCAGTGGACCGGTGGCACTTGCACCGGTGGCATTCAGCGCTAGAGCTGAGTATGTGTATACTATTAGTAACATGTGTTCTAAAATTAAAACGATCTAAGTGATCTGATCAATCCATAAGGGTAAACTCAGTCTTAAGGAGAGTTGAATAAGGCAGATCATAAGTCTCTGATCGGGCTCTTTTATATTCCTTTACATGAGTTTTGTGCAACTTTTTGAGTTAAATGATAAATTAGTGAAACTTTAAAAGATGCCTGTGTCATGGAAGAAAAAATAAAATTTAATGCATCATGCAATCATTCAGAGAACTAATGACTGTTGTATTATGTTTTACTGCCAAATCTAACGATCCCAACTTTAACTTGAGCATGATAGAAGTGAAGAAATAACTGGAATTAATTGCCTATACGTTGTATTGTAGGACGATGATCAACAATAGGAAGCACGAACCTCCATTCTATTTTGACGTAAAGCTGTTAGCTCAGCAGTGGAATTGCTATGGGAACACAAGAGTGTAAGTACATCATAATCCTTATATCATTTGCAGTACATACTTGTACTTATTATGTAATTTCACCTGCAGCTTTCTTCTTCATTAATATCCCCACCGAGGGGCACAGGTCATTGCCCTGATACGAGTAAATTAAGTCATACTCCACCACGCTGGCTCATTGCGAGTTGATGGAGGGGATTTTTACGACTACTACAACCAAGTAGCAAAAGTTGCCAGGACCTACAACTTAACGTGTCACCTGAAATACGGAACGTCCGATAATGTCACTTAAGATAAACTATTCATCTCATTGGTAAATGGTCAGCACCAGATGTGAACCTGGATCTGTTGCGTGAGAAGCAAGCGTGCACCCACTAGACCACGGAGCTCCTCATCAACCATTAAATATCTTCATTAAATTCCTATTTTGCTTTCCCAGCTACCACCACACATTAAGTTCTCCAATGATCTCCGCCCTACGCTGCTGCCTCAAAGAGATAATCAAAGAGACTCTTCCAGTTAGCTGGGCCCGACATGCAGATATCGGCAGCCACTTTCAAAATAGACTGCAGCAGCTTCGGCTCTCAACCGGGGTAGAATTCTGGGTACCAAAAGCTGAAGACCGCTTGGCTACTGTGACAACTGTGATACTACCCGCAGGGTACGATTACATGGAGGTCATGACATACATTAAGGCAAAGTAAGTATCTGAGATGAGAGAGAGAAAGCGATTACAGTACATAAACGCCAGATGCTCTCTTTGATTGATATTTGAACGTTATATATATGTACTCCGTTTACAGTTTTTTTTACCTTTGACGTGTGTCATCAAAACAGGACGAGGGAGTAATGGAACGTCTCCCTTTCCTTTTATAACGCATTAATGAGGAGGAGATAGTGAAAGGAGAGCTTTAACATTTAGGGGCCTACCTTGGGGACTGAGATTGATATCAATGAGAACGAATATAATTTAGCACAAATCATCTGGCATATCCAAACCTTAATCGACCGTCTCTACATCGCACTTGTTTGCAAAGTTTTCTCGTGCAACATAACACGACTCTGTCTTCGAGCTTTTTACGAATATATGAGCTTTTTATATTAATACGCACATGCTGCTCGTGTGTTTGAACGCTAAGGAGTTCATATATTTTTTTAATATTAATTGACTGTTTATTGCAAATATCAAGCTTGTTTCTCTTTTCAGACACAACATCCAGATCCTCGTCGGATTGGGCTTCACAGCGGGCAAAGTTCTCCGCATCGGTCTCATGGGGGTCAACTCTACCAGTGAGGTTGCTAACCGCGTCGCCGACGCTCTGGCTGACGCGCTCTTGGCTTTGAAGAAGTCCAAATTGTAAAAATGTTTGTAAATAAAGTTTTGAATACCCGAAACCACCTGTAGGTACATCTCCGTCTCAATCAGCTAAAGTACTTTGGCCAACATCTACTACACGGATGAAATTTAATTAGCTGACCATATTTTGGAGAAAGGCTGGAATAATTTGGGTGAACTTTTTTTAAACAATCCTTTACGTTTTATGTTCTTGTTTTTTGTTTTGCCGTTCTTCAGTTTTAAGAGGTCTAACTAATCCGACTTTGTTTTATACATTTGAATATTCGAGGAATATTCAACTGTACCTCAAAATAAAATTATGCAAACGAATTAACGACACCGATTAACCTCCGTATACCAAAAAACTGACTAGGTACTCTATAAATTAACTATTTGATTAACAAAACAAGCACCACCACCAAAATCATAAATCCTATCAAAACAAGCTTATCTTTCTTACACAGTTCACATCAAATATCTGGCTTTTCGAATACAAATTCCGTCTTGAACACAAAAAATTCTTAGTCAAACTAAAATACTGACATGTATTCAAAATTCTCCATCTATATAACGGAATTTCAAAAATGTGTGTCTTTTGCTGCACCACCCTAAACACTTCACTTGTTCACTTTACCAAATAATATTAACTAAATTTTATCATTCTTGTACCTAAAAAGCTTACTATACCAAAATTTAATTTTTATTATCTGTTTCTCAACCAAATTCTGCTATTGAGGATAATAAAAATATTCAATGCCAAAACATTTAATTTTGATATGTCTTATACGTTTGTAATAATAATTCTAATAATTATAAATTCATTATCCCTTCAGTAGTTATTCTTACTGTATGTAGAGAGGGTCAGGGATAGGAATATTAAGAAATACAAAAACGCAATAAAAGCAAATTGATAAATTCGTTTATGGAAATCAGTTTTGTTATTCGCAAGCCACGGGTGTTTCTACTTTTCTATTGTTAGAATTAAGTGATAAAATAAAGACGATTTAAAGATAGATTATTTTGTTTTTTATCTCTATTCCGGTAAATGAAGCAAGATATAATTCCCACCAAGTGTTTCCAAATTCCTTATTAAATATACTTGCTGATGTACCAGATAGGTACCACGAAACCCAATCCATTTAAATAATTATTTTAAATATTTTTATTTGGCAATACTATTATCGAATAGAAGACCTTACTTAGTAAATATTTTAGAATATTATCAAACAATCATTTTGCACATTTTGAAGTACATTTTGCACTAGTTACCTATTCACATGTTATTAACTCCATCACATCAAACATATTTGGACTAGCTTCTTTAATTACATAACTATTAAACGGTTACCGGGTGACGTTAGATTGCTAATGCTATTAGTCCTGGAAGGGTCTAACACCTGTCGTTTGAAAAACCTATTGGAAAGTGTTTGAAGATCTCCAATTTTCCCAAGCCATAATGTCGTCCTTAGTAAAATTGTCCAAACAATTTCTAGAAGCAACTGCGGAGCGAACACTTCCAGGACTAGCTACAATAATCGCTTGACGCATCAGGGTTTTGAACCACCCTGCAATGTCAGTTCTTGAGGCCGTACGAGCAGCACCTCTAGTTGTGATGAACAAACTATTGCTATTAGCTTGTTGCCGTCTTACGGAGCGTCGTGATACGGTTTGTTCCGCTCTATATTCATGATCTAAATTCATATTTTTAATATTTTTAAACAATCGTTAACCTGACTGCCTATGATCAGCTGAGTCAGTCTTTTAGAATAAATCTACAATTATAGCAGCATTTAATCTTTATCTAGTGCGGCGAAGGGCTTATATCTTAAACACAATACATCTGTTTTATTTTTCGACATGACAAAAGCGTTCGATTTCGTATCGCAGGATCTATTGTTAGATAAACTAGAACAATATGGCGTTAGGGGACCACCGGTATAATGGATACAACCTATATTGGTGATAGGAAACATAGTGTGCAAATAAATAGATTAAATAGCAATATCAAGAAAATTAATTATGAGTCTGAATATATTTATATTCAGACTCATAATATAATAAATTTGCTGTGCCTCAATCTGTTCTTAATATATGTCGTAGTGTACGAATTGAGATATAGCTAAAGCGTAAGGCAGTAGAGATAAGTACGGTGACACAAGCGATATGTTCATTCGCTTAGGTTGGGCTAATAATGGAGAGGTAAGTGTGCTTGCTAAAAAAGGGCGTGCGTGCCAGTCAGCGGGTTAGTCTGTATCGAGCAGTCGTACGGAGCGCACCTCCTCCCACATTATTGGACTAGCCAGTCCCCGGGTCCAGTGTTGTTATTATGTATCTAGTACTCCCCGTATTTAGTGTAACTGTAACTAGTGCTCCCAGTGTCAAGTGTCATTATTCTGTGTCTAGTACATGATTCTTGCCCTAAAGTTAATAAACTGTGTTATAACAAAACTGTTGCCGCCAATGCTCGAGTACCCATCACACCCATCCTCGGGATGCCCTCAGCCATCGGTCCTGAACCTTCTGCGACATATATATAAATGACATACCAAACGTGACATTACATCAATCAATTTTATTTGCGGACGACATTTCGATTATAGTGAGCAACATAAAACAATAGGGTTAGTAGACATATAATAATAATTCAAAAATGAATGTGACTAAGACAAAGATAATGAATTTCAAAAATATCAGTGATATCAATATAAACTATAATAACCAAATAATAAACTGTGAAAATAGTGTAACATTTCTTATTGACAAAGATCTTAACTGGAAACTGCATATTGACAAGGTTTGCAATAAAATCAGTAGATTTGTTAGCACTCTCAAAGCTGAGAAAAAACTACCATCCTTCAAACAACTCTCGCTGCCTATCACGGATACATGGAATCCGTGTTAAGGTACGGCATAATCTTATGAGGAATTAGTACAGACGTCAACAGAGCGTTTGTCATACGAAAACTGCGTTAGGGAAATATTAGGAGTAAAACCCCAAGAATCATGTAAAACGCTGTTCAAAAAACTAACCTTTTTAACTTTACCGTGTCTCCATATATTTGAAATAGCAGAATTTGTGAAATAGAACATGAGCATGTTCACGACTGCTAAAGAAAAAAATCCAAAGAATACGAGAAATTCGGATAGATTAGTACTGGAACATAAGCCAAGAACAACGCTTTACCATAAAAGTTGTTATGCAATGAGCATAAAAATATTTTAAAAAACTAATTGAAGTCTCCCTTTCAAAATTTTTAATAGAAAGTTATTTATATATAAGAAGCCTGGCTCGATACATCAAAAATATTGTCATGATTAGTTGAGCTCTCACCAAGTCAAGTCATTCGAAAGTGTTTAAATTTTCAGGTTTTGGAAATCGCACTATTAAGACAAGATTCGTTAGATCTGATATCTTAGCGGTTCATGAAGATAAATCATAAACTGATCTATTTACAATACAAGTATTCTTTCAAAGACATGCATTCAGTGTTCAACAAGGGCAAGATTCAAACTAGACTACTTAGACTAAGAAATCGACAACAAATGAGAAAATCGCATGCAACTGCATCGCTCAGTGTGGACGCAGTCTCACAACACCTCAGTGTTGTCAATACGTAAAAACGTGCGCAACGTTGTGTTTTTACTTTTTTTCTTGTTTAAGTTATTAATCATTATTATCTTTGGTATAGTTATTGTTTGAAATTTGGTTCAGGTGATTTCACCTAGATGGCGTTGTTCTATTTGTAACTCGCGATGTTGAGATTTTCTTGGCTTCGCATAAACTGAAATTGAATATATTTTTTGTTACCCTTCATACCAATCCTGGTCTGTTATTAAACATTATTGTTTACGATACAGTGGTTTTAATGGCAGCACCAATAGGGGTCAGAGTCCAATCATTTGGTCCTTCGAACCGGATACTGTTTTTATTTTTGAGATTTGTGGTCTAAAAAGACCACTCACGCGTCCTTGCGGTGGATTGCTGCAGCAAGAGGGCGTGTTGGGCAGTCAATGGAGACGTTGGCAGCTGAGTAACAGATGCCAATGCCACCTTGGCAGCCTTGGTTTTATAGCCGACGACGTCACATAAGCCCGTAGTGCAGGCAACCTGTGACAGCCCAGCTGAGAGGCCATATACAATCGGCAAAGAAGTTCGGTTTGCAGGGCACACAAATGCCACTCTTTGTGTGCGTAACGTTGCGACACGAATCGCTGACTTGAATGTGTGTGCGTTACATTGGT
Organism: Argyresthia goedartella; assembly: GCA_949825045.1. NCBI lineage: Eukaryota > Metazoa > Arthropoda > Insecta > Lepidoptera > Argyresthiidae > Argyresthia > Argyresthia goedartella. Next base: position 21,717,082 of record OX463812.1, on the reverse strand, counting down.
CGTCACAGCACAGTCACAGATATTATAATACTGTCTGAGCATACAATCACTATGTGTCTTCGTTGAATATAAGACTAGTTTTTACCGCTTCCTACAGAGTGGACGATAGCCCAACGGGTTAGATGCCAGACTAATGACTTTGAGGTATTGAGTTCGATCCTCTATCAAGGAGGGAAAAAGCATGGTGATGTTTTTTTTTAGATACTTTTTTTTAATTATTATTGATCAGACCAAATATTTATTCTAGATTAAGGGCCGGTTTCACCACTGCTGATGAAGCCTATCTGCCAGTTAAACTTAGATTTTTGTATGGCGTTATTTGACAGATAGGCTTTATCAGCATGTGGTGAAACCAGCCTTATTTTTTTCATAATAAAACAAAATTATATTTCGTCCTAATAATAATTTATTACTAGTTTGTTATAATAAACTACACTTAATTTACTTATTTTAGTTTTAGTCAGACAAGGACAGATGTCGCAGTTGATGATATATAAGCTATGAATCAACATGCTAAGCAATTAGAAATTATGTGATAACTTCTAACCTGAAGTAGCAATAACATCATAGACATATAAATCACCTTATCTTATGATAACACAAAGCTTTCACATATTAATGGTTATGTTTTATTTAATATCTTAGTGGAGCTCCTTCTCTTACTATTATTTGTTGTAGTCTACTTCTCATGCCAGTGACCATATTCCAACACATGTCAGTGCCTCGCATTATCTCCCAGGTTGAAGTAACAACTTCATCTAAATTAGACCTAGATCTCACATTCGATGGATCCCAATTGAGCACCATATGTCCCCATAGATTTTCGATGGGGTTTAAATCAGGGCTTTTAGAAGGCCAGTCAATAACTGTCAAGGATTCTTGCTTGTTAAACCATTCTTGCACAATATGGGCGCGATGCACAGCGCAATTGTCATGGACAAAGTATATATGCTCATCCGGATATACAGTTCGTACGGTTGGTAACATGACGTTCTGTAAAATATCCAAGTATCCTTGAGCAGTGTTGCGAGCACTCACTTGCACTAATTCACCGGGGCCCATCGACGACATCCATCCCCAATATCCCAAAGTAATACGGCCACTACACCTGCACGGTAGAATGTTTGCTAAACTATATCGTTCATTATTTCTTCTCCACAGTATTTTACGCCCATCCTTGTCTGATCTAAAAGTCTTTTCATCACTAAAAACAACAACATTATTACACCAATCAAAGTCCAAATATTCACGGGCAAACCGCACTCTGTCTTCACGATGCTCATTAGACATCATAATCTTCTTCGCTGGTCTCCGACATCTTAAACCATCAGCTCGTAAGTGATTGCGAACTGTTTGTAGTGTTACATTATGAAGTGTCGCCGTAGACCGGGTGCTGGCAAACGGATTGCTGTTATGCGCTGCAATGATGTCGCGATGGCGATCAGATGCAGCTGTGTAGGCTACAGGCTGTGGGCCTGGTCGACGACTTTCAACATGTCCAGAATCTGCATACCTATGAACCCACAGTTGCACTGTTCTTCTCTGTAAAATAAGAAAAAAATACAATGAAGTAGTAACACAAGGTATAATTATAATCATAATTTATAAAAAACCTTCAAATTTATTTTTTATATGCATAACTCACCGATATCATTAAACGTCGTGCTATCTCGCTAATTGAAATGTTTTGTTCATACAAAACAATGATTTCCGCCTTTTTAAAAGTGGATAGATGACTTTCCATGATAGATAACAAATCTCAATCACAATTTACAAGGAACGAAATGCAATACAACTAATGCTGAGAGCGCGCAGACGCAAAACAATTTTAAAGAGGGTAGCTGTTACATTTTAAATAAAGAAGGTAGACTATGGCCTTTTTACCGGGCAAGTTTACAACTCTTCGAACTCTAGTTTGGTTAAACAATTGTAATCAATTTATATTCGATGCTATGTGAATTTAATAATACTCGTAGCTTCTAAAAAATAATTTCCTTTGAGGGATCGAACCTTTATCTACATATCGTAATTCTAGCACCTAATCCACTAGGCTATCGACTACTTTGCATAAAGCTGTGAAAACTTGCGTCATAATCAATGAATGTATGGGATCAGAAAAACGCACACAGACGCGACATTAACACGAATACTGTGTTAGTGTGCATTGCTAATCGTAGCTATTGGCAACGTTACGCACACAAAGACTGGTGTTTGTGTGCCCTGCAAACCGATCTTCTTTGTCGTGTGTACATGAGGACAACAGATCAACTGCAGGAGAGCGGCGACCTCTACGGGGCGCCTTGGAGACCAAACTACAGTTCAACAAATATACATGAGGACAACAGATCAACTACAGGAGAGAGGCGACCTCTAGGAGCGCCTTGGAGACCAAACTACAGTTCAACAAATGCGTGAGTGAGAAGTGAAATCGTGAGTACATTTGATTCTTTCTATAAGAAATAATTCAAGACATTTTGAACTTTATTAACATCGAGTAATAAACTCAGAAGAATTCAGATCAATTTGGGACTTGTAAAATTAGCAATAATTGTGTATTAGTTTTAGGACTTAGAATAATTTGCTTAAAAACGAGGGAACGGGGAACCTATGCCCAATTTTCCCCAGAGATCAAATAGTTCAAAACACTTGTAAAATTTTCGTGAAATACCTTAGATTAGAACTTTACATAGATAGTGAATTATAATCATAAGCTACAACCATGGAGAAAATAATTGTTCTCCAAGAAGAGTTGCACAAGTCTATGAAAAAAGGTTTAGTAAATTTAAAAAAATCACCTAAAGACAGAATAACTGTTGAATATGTTGAAGCTAGATTGGAGAATTTAGAAAGAGATTGGACAACATTTAGAGAAAACAGTTCAAAGATTTATGCAACTTATTCAAGAGATGCTATAAGGGAGTCTAATTATGAAAAGGAAGAGTTGTATGATCAATGCGAAGATGCCTATATAGAATATAAATCACAATTGAGATTGTTTTTAAATAAGTTACAATTGTCGAGGAAAACAACCACGGAGACTAATTCCTCCGGCGCATCTTCTAGTTCAATGGTTAGGTTGCCAAAGATTTCCATACCCATGTTTTCCGGTAAATATGCGGAATGGACGACATTTCGGGATTTGTTTGTATCCCTCATTCACAAAAACTCTTCTTTGGATGGTGTACAGAAATTACACTATCTGAAAAGCCACTTGAGTGGTGAGGCAGAACAGCTTATTAGACAAACCCCAATAACTGACGCCAACTATCTCAAATGCTGGCAGCAGTTAGAGGAGCGTTACAACAACAAAAGATATTTAGCAAATTGTATATTAAAAAGATTACTCGGTCAAAGGAGATTATATAATGAATCTGCCTCAGCTCTCAGGGAATTATTAGATACTACAATGGATTGTTTAAATGCTTTATCCAACTTGGAAATAAACGTGACTACATGGGATGTGATGATAATACACATTATAGCATCCAAATTTGATAGTGAAACTCGCAAACAGTGGGAGTTGCACATCACCGATTCAGAAGGTAACGAGTTGCCATCTTTGGTACAGTTCAAGGAATTTATAGAAACTCGATTCCGAGCTTTAGAGTGTTTGGAACCCAAAGGACACACCTTTCGTCCGAACAGTGGCAATAGGGCTGATTCTCATAACCCCAAGGCGCTGTTAGGTGTCACATCTGAAATTAAGTGTGAGTTCTGCTCCGAAGCCCACAAACTTTGTTTCTGCAAGAAGTTTTCCAGTCAACAATATGATCAAAGACGCGAATTTGTGATTAATAAGAGAATGTGCTTTAATTGTTTAGGAGGCAATCACACAGTGTATAATTGCAGGAAAACTACCTCGTGCCAAATATGCAAGCGCAGACATCATTCCTTACTGCATCCACCTAATGAACCTGAAAATAGATCACAAGACATACCACCAGCTGTCAAACACCCTGACAAACCGGTTAGGGACCAGACGATAACTTCGTGCTTGGCAACTGGCAAAGGAACAAAATCCAGACAGGTTTTATTGGCCACAGCGCTAATAAATATCGAGTCACATAAAGGTCAAGTCCAAGTAATTCGAGCATTGCTGGATCAAGGTTCACAGGCTTGCTTTATCACCGAAGATACAGTTCAACTTTTACAACTAAAAAAGACACCGGTCAAAGGTATTATTTCCGGCGTAGGTCAAAGAGAATCTCTAAGTACAAAGTCCATGGTCAGGCTGATGATTCAGTCGAGAGTAGATCACCAGTTCAAAGTTCAGGTCAATGCTTATGTTTTGAAAAATATTACGTCTTGTCTTCCGGAAAAAACCGTAGATCCAGTCGAATGGGTTGATCTACAAGAATTGACATTGGCAGATCCGCAGTTCAACGTTCCCAATAAAATAAATGTTTTACTGGGAGCGGACATCTATAGTTCAATAATGAAGGAGGGTTTGAAAAGGAGCCCTTCTGGCACTTTGATAGCCCAGAGCACAACACTTGGCTGGATAGTATCCGGCGTAGTTCAACCTGGAAAACAAACAGGCAATAGTACAACCCCAATTAGCGTTATGCACGCACAGATCAATACTGATGATTCTCTCAAAAGATTTTGGGAAATCGAAGAACAAATAACAGAGGTCAAACCCATGCTAACAGAAGAAGAGAGAAAATGTGAAGATTTATTTACAGAAACAACTGTGAGATCAAACGATGGCCGTTATGTAGTTAAACTACCTTTCCGAGATGCAGAACCTGCCTGCAAAGGTGGAGATTCACGAAACATTGCGATAGCTAGACTGAAATCTCTAGAAAAGAGATTCGCAAGAGATGAAGAATTGAAAGAAAAGTACACAGAAGTAATTAACGAATATTTACAATTAGATCACATGAGAGAAGTCGAAGGCGAGGACACAAGAAAAGAAGAAGCTACATACTTACCGCACCACGCAGTGATCAGAACAGACAAAGCTACAACAAAGGTTCGCGTAGTATTCAACGCGTCTGAGAAAAACAAAAATGGTGTGTCGCTTAATAACACGCTAATGGTAGGGCCCAAATTACAAGCGGATTTACGTCACACAGTAATGAGATGGAGAGGCCACCCCATTGGCCTAATCACGGACATTGTTAAAATGTACGGACAAGTGAGAGTGTCAGATGATGACGTAATTTTCCAGCGTATAGTATGGAGAGACGATCCTGAAAAAGAAATAAAGGATTATGAGTTGCTTACTTTGACGTTTGGGACAGCATGCGCTCCTCATCTTGCAGTAAGAGCTTTACAGCAAACTGCACATGACGAAGGACACAATTACTCTCTTGCTGCTGAAAAAGTCTTAAACAACTTTTATATGGACGATTTAATGGCAGGGTGTAGCAATGTCGAAGAAGGAATAAAATTGTATACAGAAATGACAGATCTATTAGAAAAGAGTGGTTTCAAGCTACAGAAGTGGAATAGTAACAGTAAGGAACTGTTACAGAAGATATACATGACAGCTGCTGAAAAAGAAGAACAAATTAATAGAAAGGAAGAAGAAACCGCTGAAAAGAACAAACAGGACAACAAAGAAAAGGAAATAGAGATCAAAATTGATGCAAATAATAAAATACTGGGACTCACCTGGAACCGTAGAGACGACAAAATTCAGTATTCGGTGACTCTTCCTCCGATGACAGCTGGACCTATAACTAAAAGAATAGTTATTGCAGATATTGCACGGCTTTTTGACCCGCTAGGCTGGATAGCTCCTTGCATCATTATAGCCAAGATTTTCATCCAAAAACTATGGCTCACAGGTCTCGGATGGGACGATAAATTAAGCGAGGTATTAGTAGAAGAATGGAGTACTTACCGAAAAGAGTTGTCTGCACTAACGAAGATAGAAATTCCTCGATGGATGAGTTCACGTTATGATGATGTCATCACAGAACTTCATGGGTTTAGTGATGCGTCCAAAGCGGCGTATTCAGCGGTCGTCTACCTCCGAGTGGTCGACGCAAAGGGCGAAGTTCACACTTCACTAGTGGTAGCAAAAACAAGAGTTGCTCCGATAAAGCAAATAAGCATCCCAAGATTGGAGCTATGCGGAGCTGTACTCCTTTCCAAATTGCTAGTTGAGTGTGCAGAAGTGTTGGGCATTCATAAGGACATATAAGGGCGTGGACCGATTCAACCATAGTCCTCGCGTGGCTGAATAGCCATCCGAGTCGATGGAAAACATTTGTGGGAAATAGAGTAGCAGAGGTGTTGTCATCTTTAAATTCATGGCAGTGGTTTCACGTGTCAACGAAAATGAACCCTGCTGATTGTGCATCACGTGGAGTGCTACCCATCGCCCTAGTTAATGATACACTTTGGTTTTCCGGGCCTTCATTTCTGCGAGAGAAGGAAGTGCAATACATAAAACCTAAAGATAATAATGTGACGTTAGAACAAGTAATAAAGACCAACATTGCGACAGTTCCAGAGGAGTCGCTCTTTACAAGATTCTCCTCTTTACAAAAGCTACAACGAGTTTTAGCTTATTGTAGAAGATTTACGAAAAAGGACAAAACGAATGCAAGATATTTACAGAAGAAGGAGTTAGATGATGTTTTACAAAGATGCTTAAAGATCACACAAAAGGAACATTTTGAAACGGAGTACAACCTACTAGAAACGAAAGGGACAATACAAGGACAACACAGCAAATTAAAAACACTCTGTCCTTATCTTGATGACAAGGGACTGATTCGAGTTAGTGGAAGAATTCAAAGGGCTCAGTTAGAAAAGGACACGAAGCACCCTATAATTCTTCCGAAGGGGGCTCATCTAACGAACCTCATCGTAGCTGAAGCGCACTTAAAGACTCTTCACGGTGGTCCATCATTAATGATGAATTACTTGAGATCAGCGTATTGGATCATAGGCGCAAGAAATTTAGTAAAGCATCATGTCCACAAATGCGTTGTATGCGTCAGACAGAAAGCCAATATCAACCATCAACTGATGGGTTCGTTGCCATCAGCTAGATGTGTACCAGCCAGACCATTCTTCAACAGTGGTGTGGATTATGCTGGTCCAATAAATATAAGGACTACTAAGGGACGTGGGCATCGTGCATTCAAAGGATATATATGCCTATTCATATGCATGGCCACTCGCGCCATACATTTAGAGGTTGTTAGTGATATGACCACTCAAGCTTTCTTGGCGGCGTTTAAGAGATTTGTCTCACGGCGCGGACACTGCGCTCATATGTGGAGCGATAATGGCACCACATTCGTTGGTGCCTCTAAAGAACTAAAGGAGATAGTGACGATAGAAAGTTCTGCTGCAGAGCATTTGGAGAACTCTGGTACAGAATGGCATTTTATACCCCCACGAGCCCCTAATTTTGGAGGGTTGTGGGAGGCAGGGATAAAAGCTACAAAGTTTCACCTTAAGAGGGTGATAGGCGATGCAACTCTCACTTATGAGGAATTGAGCACGTTGTTATGTCAGGTCGAAGCCTGTTTAAATTCGCGACCTTTGAGTGTCATCGACACCACAGAACCCGGTGAACCCTTGCCGTTATCCCCGGGTCACTTTTTAATAGGTGAACCTATTCTCACGGTTCCCGAGGACACTTATGAACGCTCAAACGTTAACTGTCTAACAAGATGGCAATTCGTCCAGAAGATGTTAGGCTCATTTTGGAGACGGTGGTCCTCGGAGTATCTGAGTACTTTAATGCAAAGATACAAGTGGACATCAAGAAATCCCGAGCCTAATGTAGGAGACGTGGTTCTTGTAAAAGAGGATGATTTGCCTCCAAGCCGCTGGTTGCTAGGTAGAATAGTCGAAAAACATCCGGGTTGTGATAATCTCACCCGTGTAGTCACTTTACGTACCAAGGCGTCTATCTTTAAAAGACCGATTTGTAAAATATGTGTTTTACCTGTTAACCAGTAAGCTCTCTTATTTTTGTTTAAATGTGTATTGTTGGTTGATTTTACCAACTCATAATATTTTAGTGTGTTGTGAAAACTCTTATGTTTTATATGAACTGGAACTGTTTTATATATATTTAAGCAAATGTACGTTTTTTTGTTTAAAAGCCATTTCTTCACTAAATGCCTTTTGGTGGGCGATATGTTTGAAATTTGGTTCAGGTGATTTCACCTAGATGGCGTTGTTCTATTTGTAACTCGCGATGTTGAGATTTTCTTGGCTTCGCATAAACTGAAATTGAATATATTTTTTGTTACCCTTCATACCAATCCTGGTCTGTTATTAAACATTATTGTTTACGATACAGTGGTTTTAATGGCAGCACCAATAGGGGTCAGAGTCCAATCAGTTATTGTTTTTGGTGAAACGAATCTTTTATTAACGGTTAAAAATACTAAACTTAAACAACAGTTACACTACTTTTTTACATTTTTGCAGCTAATTATTGGACATGTTAGGTATTTATCAATCAAGATTTGCAGCATGAAGAAAAAATGTTATTAGTTGACTTGAAATGAGGCTAAGACTAGGCTGACGATATGATACCAAGCACTAGTTTTCATAAATTCTAGCACACGACAAAACTGTTGTAAACGTGTACGTAGCAATGCCGTGGAGTTATCTGGTGCTCGAATACTCACATAGGCAGCACCGGAGAGGAGAGCCGCTAGTTCTGAGTCAGCTGGCTCCAGTTCGCAGCCGTCGATACCTGGAAGAGGTTGGGTTGAGGCTCCGCCGGCGCCTTCTGAGTTGGTTTCCAGCCAGTCAGACCAACCACCTTTGTCGCCGTTGATTACCACCTGAAAAATTATAATATCGTGATATGAAAGGGCATTCTCTTCAAAAGGGTTTTATTGCGTACGTTGCGGGGGTCAAAGTGAATTGTAGTTCAGCGTTGATCACGTACCATACCCTTTGCCAATGGACTCCTCTTATAAAGAATCTTCAAATACAGTTTTTCTCTCTTTCTCCATAAACTGAGAGTAAAGGCTTAAAGCGATTAGATACATCCTAATTATAAAGTTTCATATTCATTTGAATATTCTGACCAAAAATAACATACCTCATAGTGTAAACCGCAAATAGCATCGACGGTAACCCAGGCCAGCCCTGCCAGTGGAGTCAATATGACGGGAGCGCGAGCAACCCCAGCCGAGGGGCCCCGACATCAACCTACCACGGAGAAACGGTGCACCTGAAAGCAAACAAAGTTTTCAAACAGGTGGGACGCAAATAGAGCTCACCATAGTGTAACTCTAATACCAGCTCTTACCGTCATCGGTTGAGATATGTACAGCAAGCTGGTCGTCATAGAGCGGTGGGAATTCTTGAAATAATAATACCTTGGACACTATTGACACACATTGATCTAGCCCCAAACTAGGATTCCTTGTATCTTGGGTACTAGACAACAATACACTTACTTATTATACACTTATTATACATAGATAGATAAACAACCATGACTAGGGTACAGACATCCGTTTTCATCAAACAAATATTTTCCCACACCGGGACTCGAAACCGGGACCCTTGGCTTCGTAGGCAGGGTCACTGCCGACTCGGCCATTCGGGTCGTCAATGTACTAGCGGTGGGTCGAGCCAGGATTCCTGAACGGGCCTCAACTATTTCTACTTGTGAATATCGTTTGCCCTGTCCTTCTACCAGCATTATTTTAGGATCGTTTTTTTTTTTTTTATTTATTAACACAAATCGACAGCCTGTCAACTACAGTAAATTAACAATTATACTTTAAATATGGCCAGTTAAGGATTTCACTATGTACACATATTAATAGAAAGACAATCAGACTTTTTATATAACATGAAATAACATTAACAACTTTGGTAGAAACTAAGTATGAGCCTGTGAGTAAATGGTGAAGGTGTGTTAAGCTGTATATAGTGTAAAGTATGTGTGTGTATGTATATGTGTATCTTACATATACGTCATTATATGAATTTTAGTACAACATTAAATTATGGCTTATAAGTAGTTGTAAGTTTAGCCAGATGGCAAGCGCAACGGATGGTTCAGTATTATTATCAACTTGGTAAGGGTGGGAATACATGGATCTGATTTAATAAACAAGGGGTGAGATAAATTATATTATAATTTTCCTATCAGTGCTAACGAGACTAGTCTTTTAAATACACTCTTTGAGGTACTGAAGGGGTCAAGATCTGAGAAGAGTTTGTTGTATGTTTTGGGAAGTCTATGACATGTGGAGTTAGAGGCATAATTAGTGCGATCGAACGGTACAAAAAACAGTTCGGTGTGCCGTGTTCTTTTAGATGGGACAGCCATGGATAACATATCTGTCACCAGTCTAAACTCTGATTTTTTATTCCGTAGAATTCTGACATTTCATATATAATTAGGTTCTTTATGAGGACAATTATTATTTTATTCATTTTGATCAGTGTATTAATGCAGGTGTTAAGTGTGACTGTTAAGTGTAAAATGCTAGCAACGTCTGAAAAGCCAATGTTAAGTGTGAGTGATTACTAATCAGTAATCAGCGCAGTGAAGCAAATAGAAATATATTATATTTTTTTGCGAGTAGCCACGTCCCCGGCGCCCCATCCTCCCCTTCAGCCTTCAATCGCTGTTTAGTTAACAGCGTCGGGACAGCAAATTCGACTGTTTCACGTTCAATAACCAGTTTCTACTAAACATCAGAGATGCTTCAAACAATAGGGCGCAAACTGCCAATTTCTCACGAATAATACCGTGGGAAAGTGCATTGTGTATTAAAAAACTTCAAAGGCAAGTAATGCATTGGTACTGATTCGCGGCTGTGCGCATTGTATTTCAATGAAAGGGATTATTTAGGATTAAGTAAAAGGCGGTAAATATATTTACGATCAGATACTTTTTATCATAATTTGATGAGATTTGCTTATGTTATGAAGTGGTGTATCAGCGTTGATATCTCGGTATGTATCTGAGGGCACTATACATCAGGATGGTCTTCTCGAATGCCTTAATACCCTCCAAAGTATTTGTTTCGGTCGTACGCCTCAATCTTGAACAGAAACCACATTGTTGTAAATGAATTTCATCAATTTGAGGAAAATACGAAACATTATAACAGCTACTGATGCATTTCTCCTTCGAAGCTCAGTTTAAAGTTCCCGCATCATCAGCGAATACATTTTGTGGTTTTATATCGCAATTATAAGCACAAATTCAAAACCCGATACTTGATACAAATGTAAACAAGGTACTACCGTTGACGTGAGAGTAATATTGGTTCTGTGGCTATCGACGTTTAGCTGTCAGTGTTGCGCTCCATTGGACACTACTTTACACTTAACACTTCACAGCCCCACAGCGAATAATTTGAAAGTGTGCACTCAAGTAAATGTCAAAAGACCTGCTTTGTCAGATGGATGCATAATTATTTAACATTTGGAACGTGATATACAAACAAACAAATTATATTGGTAGATTTCAGCAAAGATATACCAATGCGCTCATGTTTTCTCGGTGTTTGCTGCTATTTGCTGTTATTATCTTGTTAAATTAGTTAAGTTTCTGTTAAGTTTTTTCTTGTTGACTTTTCGTGTTGTGATTGTTCGTTGATTTTTATAAACGTTATGGAGTCACAGCCTGGCCTTTCCCGGGAAGCAGCCCCATCTGACAGAGCAAAGAGACAGACTTTCTGTCTCCCAGAAAGAAGCGTCCTCGTGGTGTATCAATCAAATCGTCATCCTCGACAATTTGATTGATACAGTCGCAGACACTTTAATGATTCATGTCAGCGATGATGATGATGATGATGATGATGATGAAGAAAGTGATATTAGTATTAATGATGATTAGAGATTTTAATAAAAATATGATTTCTTTACTTGTACTTTTTTACTGCTTGTGATGAAAAGGGACGTAATTATCACTCGCCGTAAATCCCCTTTTAATTACAAGCACCGCACTTAAAAATGGATACATTCACTCAGATGTTCAGACTTGTATTGAAATTGAAAAATGTGCCGAGCCAAAAAGGTTTGTAATCTCTGACATGTCAAAAAATGATAGCTGTCAGAATTCTACGCGATAAAACATCAGAGTTTAGGGCAGTCTAAAGCGCCGGAGCACACGTCGTGCAGCGGAGCCATGTCAGACAATGTACGCCTGTCTCCCAGTGTCAAGAGATGGAACCTGTCACAAAAGCTAGGGTAGTGTGAGAGTTATGAGAGCGGTAGTTCAGGAATTTAAGGAACTTTCGTTGCATGCGTTCTATATCACTGGCATATGTTGTGTAAATGGGTTCCAGATAGGACTGCAATACTCCAGAACACTACGCACGTAAACAACAAACAACAAACAACTTATTTACTAAGTTTGATGCAAGCAATGTCCGTAAATTCCTTGCATGTACGAAACACGAAACCCAAATTTCTATAAGCTTTTATTATTATGTGGTTGAAATGAGCAGAAAACGTTAATTTGGAGTCCAGAATAACGCCTAGGCGTCTCACAGTATTACTTTTACTTAACGGAATATTATTTAACATGTACTCAAAAGGAAGTGGGTTGGACTTTCTTGTAAAAGTACCGTGTATACACTTAGATGTGTTAACGCCTTTACGGTTCTTATTGCAATTAGCAGTAAGCCTATCCAGATCATCTTGTAGGTGAAGCAAATCATCGTTACTGCGGACATTAATGTAGACTTTATTATCATCAGCATAAAGCAGAAACTTGGCGTGCTTAAAACATTCTCTGATGTCGTACAGGTAAGCTGCATAGAGTAGTGGGCCCAAAAGAGAACCCTGCGGGACTCCTGAGTGTATTGTAGTGTTTGAAATGTAAGACTCAGTCCATCGCAGTAAGTCTCCACGTATACCCAGTGAGTGCAGTTTTGCAAGCAGGATTACGTGGTCCACACGATCGAACCGCGTCAGCCTGCCCATGAGAACACATTCCTTGAAGGAAGTCACTAACTAATACACCCAGGTTGGACGTGGCCGACCGACCCCTAATGAAACCGTGTTGCTCCTCCGGGACGCCCTGCATCACGACGGGGTAAGTATGCTCAAACACAAACTTTTCAAGCATTTTCCCATTGCACAGGCATGATGTATGCATCTTTCCATTTAGAAGGGTAAACGGGCTCATATTCATGCTAACTATTGCATGCATGCTAACTATTATATTTAATAGATCTATTCGATCTATTAAATATAATAGTTAGCGGTTTAACCAACGAGTCTACGCATCTTATAATAAAGTTTGGTGGTATGCTGTCAGTTCCAGCGCCCTTATTAGGATCTAGATTTTTTATCTGGTGAAGTGTGCAGTTTTCCGTGATTTTTAAAAGAGTTGATGGAGTTTTCGAACTTACTGGAAGAAGCTATGTTGGGGTACTTATCCGCAGGATTCATGAACATCTTTTCGAAGTATCGGCTAAAGCCCTCGCATATCTCCTTTTCTCCGTTAAGATTTCCACCGTCTGCAACCATGGAACTAGGGAACCCAGGGTCAGTATTTCTTTTCGACTTTATGTAAATCCATAGATACTTGGGATCGTTCTTAATACTTATTTGTGCCCTGTATATGTATGATTTGTAACATTCATCGTGTAATGACTTTTGCCGCCTTCTTATAAGAGAGAAAGCACTATAATCATTTGGGTTTTTAAACCGCTTCCAATAAGCATGTGCTTTATTCTTCTCTCTAATAATGCAAATAAGGGCCCGGCTATACAATATAGGATAGCGCTTAGCTAAATAAGATAGCGTCATCTACAGTGCCCGCGTTAAGGGTGGTTGACCAGTCAGTTGTACTGAGATCTTCGTTAATTTTACTGTAGTCTCCCTTCCTGAATAGGTATTTACGACGTGGTACGAGGCGTAGTGGAGGTACAGTGATCTCTTTGGCGTTGATGGAGGGTTGTGTGAGCTGGGTCTTGTTTAATCATAGGATCATCGCATTTGGTTACGTGTAAGGAAAATGTAGAAAAAATTAAGTCAATTGTGTTGCCGAAAGTATTAGTGAACCTGTTGTACTGGTGTAGGCCCAGCAGATTTGCGCGTTGAGTAAGTTCGATGGCTGAGTTCTGCAGTTCAACAGTTCCACGTCTATGATGAATAGTTTCACCAGTCTCCCATTGAACTATACCACGGCTACGATGTGATAATCATCTGGATGTGCGGTTATGAAATCAGACATCAAGCTGGTAAACTTAATAATACGCTGAGCCGTTTACTCTTATCGGGCGGGATGTAAGCCAACTCGATGTGGAGATCTCGTTGCGAACCAATCGATCGGCCGTCTATAGACACCCATAGACACTCGATGTCGTAATCTCGCTGCCAGTCAGTGCGCAGACTTGCATTGAGGCGCGCGGCGCTTAACATAAAAATTCCTCCAGCTCTCGTACCACGGTCGCGGCGAATTATGTTGAACTTACTCGTAGTAATCTCTGAGTCAAGTACTCCCTCCTGCAACCAGGATTCAGTAATAAGTACAATGTCGTAGTCGCAGCTTACAACACTGTTATTAAATGTCTTAGTATTAGAATAGAATAGAATATAAATGACTTTATTAACACACATTATACAGAAGAGACAATTAATTATTACACGGTCATAGTGTTAATAGGACCCGGCTCAGCAATGCTGAGCTCAGACAGGTCTCAGCTCAGCGCTGCTTTTCAGCCGGACCTTCGGAACACAGAAGTACCACATACACACATAATTATAATAACAGTAAACTAAAGAACAAAAATAGAGAAAACAATTTAATCCTGCCAAATACGTTTGCATGAGCTTGTTACGATGTCACCATCTACAATGAATCACCGATCAGATGGATCACCTCATACGAGATTACGAAAGACATGGAACCTTCTAGAACATCGATTCCGAATTTCATGAGAAATCTGACAGTGCATTTCATTTCCATCGTGGGACCACCACCAGTTTTCCCAGTGCCTTTTTGCTAGAATCGCTCTTGCGAGAGGACATTTAGTATAATTGCGGGATCAATCGCGATCACCCCTAATTTTAAGTGAATAGACTAAGAACATTTGTAACTTTCTACATTAAAGTTGTGAATGGAAATATCTCGTCTTTTTAAAATCCCCTCTGACGGCCAGTACACGTAATTGGCGCAGTCGGTAGTGGGTAGTTGGTCAGTGCGTGAATATAACATCGAGGACCACACTGATAGGTCTCGTATCGGACGACACGGTGCAACTACGATCTACTACTTGCTAACGAAAGTATTTCACAAAGATAGGTATTTAATTAAACGAATTTCCTATTAAACTTCCTAATTAAAACATCGCATTACTTCCCCTCATAAAGAATACACAAACTATACATACGTTGCGTTTATACATAGGCACATACTCTGATCCTATTGTCCTCGGCCGGGAATCGAACTCGTGATCACTCGTATTGTAGGCAGAATCACAACCACAACACCTTATTCTTTTAACTAAGGTAGGTACCTAAGTATCTTATAAGAATTCTTCGAATCATTATCTATCTTTTGGTTTCCCAGATACATAATAATACTTTGGACACTATCCACACCCATTGTTCCAGCCCCAAACCAGGACTCCCCGCATCCTGAGCACCAGACAACACGTAAATATATAGACAAATATTAAACCCAGATAGACAAACAACCATGACCAGAGTACAAACATCCGCACTCACCCTGGCTTCGTAGGTAGGGTTTCTGCCGACCCATAGGTATATATCCGTAGCGTCACACGTTGTGAGCGGTCACCTTGAATGCGCACCTTTCAATATCTGTACATACGCGCAGTAATTCCCGCCAAAACGTCGCCCAACGTACTCTATTCGTGGCGCGGCTTCTATATAATTAACATTATAAAATATGTAAGTACCTAGCTAAGTACTGCTATTGAAATAACCTGTTGATCCTCTGACTTTCCGTTTGTGATAATTATAGGTAACTAGTGGATTCAACAGTTTTGAAATAATATGAATAAACCCTACGAGTTAACCGAACGATTCTATGAATAGTAAATTTAACGATATAACCAGCTAACCATTAATTTAATGTCAGACGGAATTTAACCCTCACGCATTTTTATTGGAATATTTCTCCAATTGGAAAGATTCTAATACCAACGATTGCGAGTATCTTATTTAGATGATTTGGCCAAAGTAGTGGGTGATCGTCTATGGGTAGGATTGCAGACGTTGTGATAGTAATAACCTAAAGTTCTTTTTAGAGTGGTTTTGGTTAAACAGTATCGTTATGAGGTTCCCCAGTCAGTGATGAATATAAGTGACATAAACATATTGATAATTATCGAGTCCGTGCTTATTAGAATAAATTCCAAGTAAATAAGCATTTTTAAAAGGCATTTCGTTTACATGTGTTTTTTAAAGGAGGGTTTGTGCTAGAGCTCACGTGCAGAAGGGACACGGGCCCTAAGGTCGGTCCCTTTAACCCCGCCTGACGCCAGTGGAGGTCAACCGAGTTCTACGGACCCAAGACAGACGAAGTTAGATTTAGCGAAGCAAAATAAGCTTAAATCTTATAAAATAATGCTTACAACCACTCAAAATTGTAAACACAATTTATAAGTAAACATAGGGTTAACTATGTGTTCATAAGTACGCTTTTGGCGTTATCTTTCACCTGTTTTTGGGGCCATCCTCCCCCCACTCATTCCCATACACAATCTACGTGACTGCATTATTTTTAAGACAGCTGAAGATCTGGAATTAGCCAACTAAATACACCAGCACCTAGAGACCGCCTGAATCTACTCAAATCCCTCTCGAGTTAGTTTACCTGCCAATCAACTACATATTGACTATTTGGGTTATATTTTTTTATATGATTTGATATTGTGATATCTCCCATCTATCAGTCCAACATGTTTGTTGATCGGTTACGGGATATTTTTATTTGCACCTACCCGTCTTTTAAGTTTTATTCCGTAACCATGTTGATGTTCTTCCAGATATTTTATATACAAATTAGTCAAGAAAAGAAAGATCAAAACAGCCACAATCAAAAAAAATATTTAGTTTGTTAGATAGTTTTATAAGTATTTAGGTATTTCAAGAGTGAGAAGGAAATAACGTAATTATTTGTAATCATACGAATTTCAGATACTTGTTTGTTACATAAATCTAAATAATCGTGTTTGTCTCCCTAACTACATAACCTCGACAACCTAGGTTTAGCCGCAACTAAACTCCTGTCTAGCCTAGTCTAAAATCCTAGTGTTATACCACGTCCATCATCGACACCACTCGAAAATGGTTGAGTTTGATATGAATGTGTTTGTATGTTTAATGACTGTGTGTGTGGGAATTTCAAAACTCGCTACACGAAAGGAATGAGGAGAGGATTAGCCCGCGAATATCCTAAGAGCCAATCCAGGAACCCTATGGTGAAGGAAAAAGGAAATTAGGGTCGTTCCAAGCCCAGACTCAGACTCAGATAAATTACCTACAAGTTCTTATCTAACGACCCAAGGATAGTTTTGGAATTTGGGGTAGGTTGATTTAAAGAATAGGAACCGAGGTATATCTCGGCGCTTCAGACACTCACGAAAATCCACTGCAACACACAATCACAACTCTCCCAGTTCAAGACGCGTAAAACGGCAAATCGAACTGTATAGAATTCCCGAAAGACGTGTGTCACAGTAGTTTGACGCGGAGACTGAATGGCTCCCCCTCTGAGTCTTAACTCACACTTCACTCGACGACCAGCAACAAAAAGCCCCCTCTCTTCTTCATAGTCATCTCACGCACCCCTTCTGGGGCGTGGGGAGTCGGGGTCAGGTCGACGGACCTCTTCCCGAAGAATCGCCTCTGTCCACTCCTGTGGACAGGTCATCGGATGGCCCCTGCGGGCGGTGGTCTTCTTGTGGCGCTGGTATGCAGTGGGTGATCGCCGGCTAGGCAACCAGGTCGCGTGGCAGGCGGCGGCGGTCGGGCGGGCGCGCGTGGTGCGGCGCCAGTTCGGCGATGTGCGGAAGGTGTGATGCATCCGCACGCGCGAACATGCCGTTCGCCAGCCTCTGGACAAACTGGTCCACGGTTTCCCATCTTAGGTCCCTCTGGATTGTCGCGTTCCTCACGTAGCGGGGGGCGCCGACGATGGTACGCAGAGAGAGGTTCTCTTGGGCTCGGAGTCTCCGTTTGTTCGTCTCCGAGCACAGGGCGTACCATGCCGGAGCCGCGAAGGTGAGGCGGGATCTCACATAGGTCTTGTAGATCCCGAGCTTCGCCCTCAGAGGGAGGCTGGAGTCGAAAAGTGGACGCAGCTTGGCGCGTGCCACCTTGACCTGGCTGACGACGTTGTCGACGTGTTGCTTCATGGTGAGCCGGCGATCAATGGTCACTCCCAGGTACTTCACCTGCGAAGACCACTCGATGTGCTGTCCCTGGAGCTGGAGCGATGGCGGAAGGAGACTCTGGCCTGTGATGAGCGCCTGCGTTTTCCCAACATTGACGGACAGTCGCCACTTGGCGAGCCAGTCGGGCAAGATGTCCAGGGTGCGCTGCAGTTTGATGGCAGCGTGCGGAGCCTGGAACGACGACGATAGTAGGCTGCGTCGTCTGCAAAGAGTGCCAGCCGGGCACCCGGCCCAACGGGGATGTCGTCCGTGTATCGGGCGTAGCAGGCGGGACACAGGCAAGAGCCCTGGGGGACGCCGGCTGCGACGGGATGTTCCTCGGAGACGGCGCTTCCACCATCACTCGGAAGCGGCGATTCTTCAGGAAAGAGGCGATTGTCTTGACCGTTCTTCTTGGGGCAGGGGACGTCGACAGCTTGTACAGCAACCCCTCGTGCCATACTCTGTCGAACGCCTTCTCCATATCCAGAAGTACTGCGACAGTGTATTCTTTTTTGTTCAAACAGACCGTCATGTCATTCAGTACTCTGGTGAGCTGAAGCGTCGTAGAATGCTCGGGCCTGAAGCCGAACTGTTCCGGGCGCGGCTGGATGTGGGGCAGTAACTTCGCTAACAGGAGCTTCTCAAACACCTTTGAGATGGTGCTCAGTAGGGTGATCGGCCGATAACTCTCAGGCAGCTTGGTGTCCTTGCCCGGCTTGGGCAACATGATAACCAAGCCCTCCTTCCATTGGGTTGGAAAGTGACCCGTGCGCAAGATACCGTTAAACAGGCGCGTAACGGCCGCCACAGTGCGTGGCGGCAAATGTAACAGCGCCGTGTCGGGTATTCGGTCTGCGCCCGGGGCTTTTCTGGGCTTGGTACGTCGGAATGCACGCACAATCTGGCCGGGCGTGACGACGACGGGGTCCTCTTCGGGAGCTATCGGCGTGGCGAAGTACTCTCGCAGGTGTCTCTCGACTGTTGCGACGTGCTCCACATCGTCCGTTGGGTTCGGCTTGAATTGCTTCTCGAGGCATTCGGCGAAGATCTCCGCAGGTCTTGGGCTCGGAATCTTGGTAGGCCGTCGCTGCCCAGGATTGGTCGAACAGGAGCAGGAGTGGTCGACAAAGCCCGGCACAGGCGATGCACGGAGAGGACGTGGTCGCCTATGGACTCGACGTGGCGTTCCCAAGATTCTTCAGCGTGGAGATCAAGTTGGCGCTTCAGCTCTGCCGTCACGGCGTCATGGCCCCCTCTCATCTCGACCCATCCCTTTTATATTTTCTCTTCCCACCAAAACGTCCTACCCCAGACATGCTCGCCAAAACACCATCTCAAACTCCGCGAGTCATTCTCATTGGTTCGTTTCGTTTCCTTTCGAAACTCAGTGCTCTGATTGGTTACTGGTCTACACCGTTTACACATTTTATATTTTAGATCACACAGTTCAACTAGAAATAGACTCTATAACATCATAAAATAATCTAAATAAAATAATACTCATTTTTTTTCTATATAAAACATCTTATTGCAGTTATAGTGAATAAAGTTCTTATTTGAGTTAAACCATCTGGAATTTAAAGGCGATCGACCGCCATCTGTACCTCCATCATTGAACTAACTACGCATCTGTTTGACCCACCAAACTATATCGTAACTAAACACCCTTACGTATGAGTTTCGATTGAATGAGCCATGGCAAATGCGACACTTCAAAACAACATCACAAATGTGTAAAATGGTCATAATTCGACATCCACTGAAAGCAACGGTGAAGTTAAACCATATTCATTTTAAATTTATGATTCACAACTTATTTCATAGCTCTTAAAGTTTATCCACATTTTGGAGACTTTAAAAAAAAAAAAAAAAAACTACCTACTGAGAAATAAACCAAATGTTTGTTTCGTCACACCATCCATTCAAAGATGTCGCTTTTTTATTTCATAATTAATCTGGCGCATTCTACGTATAGATTTCTAGACTAGATAAATAATGACGATTATAGAAGTAATAGGCAATTACTGTGACGACATATTCAGTAGTTTAAACAAGGTAGAAAACATTTACAAAGATGCATGATAAGCAATTAACTTCTAGGACTTAAATTTAATTAGCACAACCCGACACTCCCGAATAGCTATTCAGAAGGGACCCACAAATTAATAACCCAAAACCAAAGGTAAAATATAAAAAGAAAAGTTGACAACGGAGAATCGAACCTCGAACCTTAATATTTCAAGTCTGGTAACAACGCGATGAGCCACTTGAGCTCATATGAGGCCTTGTGAAATTTGCGATCCCTTCGATAACCACTAATCTCCATAGTTATGTTTATACCAAATTTATCTTGCCGCTTAATTGAGCATTGGTCAACACCAATCCTACATCACCGTTATTTGTTTGGTTTAAGAATATTTGGCTTCTCTTTTTGCAGTTCATAGTTGAATCATTAAATCACGTTGCCCAAACCTGCCAACGCCTGCCAACTTTTTATAGCAAATAAAAAAATGTGTCTCAGATCTTTACATTTCCGTTACACTATGCTATGTTTAATGGCATATTGAATAAAGTAAAAGGACCCGCCGCTAGAACACTAGCAACGAACGGCGTAGCCTCAGACTGGAATGGCATAAGGAATGCATTGATAAATTCATTCTCAGACCATCGTGATGAATCTGCTCTATATACGGATCTATCAATGTTGTGTCAAGGCAATGATACCCCACACGTTTACTATGAACGTGTCCAAAATCTACTCAATACCATCATGACCTATGTCGAACTGCATGACGAAGTTTCAACTACTGTGGAAGCGAAACGAACTTTGTATAAAAAGTTAGCGCTTCAGACATACCTGAAGGGTTTGAAAGAACCACTAGGCTCTCTAATTAGATGCATGCGACCCCCAACCTCAGAGAAAGCCCTGGAGTTTGCTCAAGAGGAATTAAACGTAATGTACCTACAGAACAAAGAACCGAGAAAATTCCCCCCCGTGTATTCGCAAAATGCTTCCCTATCAAACCCAACTCAATTTCTGGTGCCCCGACCAGCGTTTGTTCCCCAAATGCCTCCGCCAAATGTGACTAGGCCCATTTACAGCCTTCAACAGCCCAACACCCCGTACAGACCCCCGTATCAAGGACCATCAAGGACCCAACAAATGTTCGGTGCCCTGCCCCGTTCTGACATGTCCACCGGTTTTAAAATTCAACCGCGACCCCAGCCCATGAATTCAGTCCAAAACCGACCAACACCAATGAGTGGTGTAAGTCACCCCGTTGCCCGGACTCTACCACCGATTTCTCGTAATGTAGCTCCTTATCAGCCGCAACGAGAACGGACAATTGCACAGTAACGAAGCGTACGAGACATACGACCCTAACACTTACGATGACTATTACCAAGAGTACCCGGAGTACCCCGGCTTTGTATCGAATGACTGTGACAACCCCCAAATGACTGACCCACAACAGCTCGACTATGACCAGACTCAACAGACTGAGCAGGATTTTCCCCCGGATTCGAAGCCGAATGCCCCAGAATAGAATTAATAATATTTATTTATTTCAGATATACATCCATAATTAAACACGGTAAAATGAAAAATGAATTGAAATAATGACACAAAACAAAAAATAAATTAATTGGTAACACAGAAAACAAGATCTAAGTATGTAAGTTAAGTCCACACACTCATTCGTCATTCTGTCATAATTATGTCTATTACAGATCCATCACACAACACATTCACTTACTTCTTATTCCTGTTTAAGTGCACATCCACCACGTGCTTCATCATAGGGCTGTCGACCCTATCAGCCAGCGTTCTGAGGATCAAGTTCGAGCTGCCGCGAGTCCGACTCCACATGGACGCTACTCTGTTACGCAGTATGGCGAAAAAATCGTTTATTCTTGCTTCCGCAAACATCGTCGACACGCTACAGTATCGCGGCAGCCCCAACACAATCCTCAGCGCGTTATTGTATTGGACACGCAGGGAGCTGTAGGCCCTCTGCGTATAGCGAATCCACAGACTGCAGGTGTAGAAGGTTTGACAGTAGGCTCAGGACAGTGTAAGTTTCACTTCTTTAGTGCACCTTGCAAACCTGCGGGCCAGCATGTTACAGCGGACTGACAACGCCCTGCGCTCTCTCTCCATGTCCAGATCATCTGTGAGTGTCTCCGTGACCACCTGCCCTAGGTACTTAAAGTCCGAAACTCTGGACACTGGTATTCCACACAGCCGGACTGGTGGTACAAACGATGGTGATTTGGTGCCCGCCTTGAAAATGAGCATTTCACTTTTTTTTGCATTGTACCTAAGGCCATGCGACCTGGCGTACGACTCACAGATCCCTAGTAACCGCCTGAGGGCTCTGATTGAGGGGCTAAGCACCACCATGTCGTCAGCATAGCTTATGTTGTTGACCATGATGCCATGGACTGAACATCCGACCTTGGTGTCGCACAGCCCCTCGATCAGTTCGTTCATGTACAGATTGAACAGCTTGGGAGACGTCAGGCCCCCCTGCCTCACTCCACAGCTCAGCCCGTATTCATCACTCAAAGAACCGGCCCATCTGACCGCGTTACTTTGATTTCCATACCAGTACTTAAACATACATATGAGCTCATCAGGTAGGTCAGTCTCCTTCGCCAGCTTATCCCACAGAATGGTATAGTTGATGAGGTCAAAAGCCTTAGATAAGTCCAAAAAGCAGGCATATACAGGCGTCTTTCTATCCGTGTAGTAACGGACAATTTGCTTGAGGCACATGATGGCACTTTCAGTGGACAGCCCAGTTCTGAAACCAAACTGGGCATCGTGCAAGTTAAGATATTTATCAAGTTGCTTATCAAGCAAACTGTCCAATACCTTCGCGATGATCGTGGCTAGTGATATAGGTCTATAATTACCTTTATCACTAGCATCACCTGTTTTATTTTTGATAACAGGTACAACAATAGTTTTTATGAGCATTTCAGGCAGGTAGGAGTGTCCAATACTGGCGTTAATAAACATCTTCAGAACTCTGGGCAGATGTGCACCAGCATACCTCAAGTGCTCGACGCTCAGACCATCATGTCCCGGCGACTTTCCTTGCTTCATAGAACGGATGGCCCTCTCTACTTCTATAATGGTAAAACGAGTGCATTCACTCTCTACCGACCGTCGGGGGTGTGCGCCGGACACTACCGAGGCTGCGGCTGACGCGGATTCAGGCACCACAGCAAAATGTTCTCTGAACATATTTGCTATGTCCCCGTTATTGGTCAAACCGTACACAACCACAGGCAGGCTCGACCTAGGACTGAGCTTGTTTGTTTGCTTCCAAAATTTTTTAAAATCCTTAGCCTCATGACTTGTAGCAATTATGTCCATTTTGATGCGTTCATTGTTATCTTGACACCATTTTAACTTGTTTTTAAATAATTTCTTTGATTGTTTCATTTTATCATAGATTAATCCAATTGTGGGTTTGCCAAACAGTACCCAAGTTTGAAATTTAAGTCGAGCCTCCCTATGGGCCTCCGCCACATACTTATTCCAACCTATAACATACCTTTTCTTATCACAACTTTTGCCTTGATAACTACAGGTAGCAGCCTCACTCAATATGTTGACAATACTGTTATACAAATTGTCTATAACTACCTTGTGTTCCACATTGGTACATATTTTCTCACTACAATGTCTGAGCTCGAAAGGAAAGTCAATGTCACGTAACCGGCTATGACATGACTCCCTATACATATTTATTTGTGCCTCATTTCTAGTACCCCATATAACTTTAGATGCAAACTGATTATATATATTTATTTTGGGCACAAGTATTTTGAAGTCACAATCAATCAGCAAGGGAAGGTGATCAGACCATGTCACATCATAATTCACCTCAAATCTTGTGACGGATTGATATGCTACACAACTAGTTATACAATGATCAAGCCAACGACAACAGCCATGAGCGTCACTTATGTACGTATATGTGCCTGAGTCAATACCTAGTGATTCAATGTCCGCACAAATCCACTTTTGTTCCGCACAGAATTGGAGTAGTTCATTACAAAATAACTCACCTGGGTGAGCGTTAAAGTCCCCGAGTACGTACACATTATCCACGGTGCTGTCGTCGACGATGGCACTCACCTCTGCTAGGCATTCAGTGAAGACTGGTAAGTTCTCTTTCGAGTCCGTAGGCATGTAGACGGAGAAAAATATAGCAGACCGACTAGCCACTTCACACTTTATAGCCACCAATCTCACACTTTTACAATTGATAATAGTGACTTTATCAAACGCACTTTTACGCCACAAAATAGCTACGCCGCCGTAAGGCCTTCCTCGCGCTACTCCCGCCGAAGTATCCACGGCCGACACTTCAGTCGCAGCGAAGTCAGGATGGATGCCACTCAGGTAAGGTATGTCGTGGGGCAGCAACCAAGTCTCCTGCAGCGCAATTACGTCCATCGATAAGCATAGCTCTCTGATATGGCCCGAGACTCTCATCACGGACTTACAATTGAAGCTTGCGAGCTTACAAGTTCTGCGGCTCAGTTTCTCTTTGAAGCCGAAAGTTTGTCAGCGTCTTTACTAGCCGTCCGGCTAAATATAAAATAACTACGGAAAAAGATCCCGTCTGGCCATAGGTTGTCTTTGTAGAACACTGGAAGATTGTCCTTGGGTATGTAGATCTTATAAGAGTTGTACTCCTTTTCCTCTTTCATACCTACTCGCACAGGAGACACAACAATCTGAGTTTTCTCCTTTATGTACTCAGCGACATCAATTTCTAAGGCTTCCAGAGAGACATTGTAGATGAAAAGGGGTATTTTAGGGGCAGCGGCTTTAAATTTGCATTCAGGGTCAACAGGGGCTCTTCCCTTTTTCCCCACAAAACGAGATTTTGATTTTCGTTTCTCCACCGTTATCCAGCCATCTTGCTCGGGTTGAGATTCTAGATTATTATTTCTAACAGCTGATACGGTTAATGTCGGAGAGCGCCGTAGGGCCTCACCGGCGCCTACTCGTTCCACAGTGTTCGAAACCGCGGTACTTTTGCCGGCCTCCGCGCGTGCACCATTCCCCTCTACCGCCGCCGCCGAGTCGGCCGGTTTCACGGGCACCGCAGCCTTTTCAGTCACCACGCTCGCGAAAGACAGAGACAGCGGACCGCGCGCCTCAGTCATACGCGAAGGTAATGTTTCCGTTGGCCTACCCTCCGGAGATGATGATGAGGATATTGATGATGCATGATTCTCATGAGTTTCAGACACGGCAAGGAATCCCATAGGGCCACTATTGTTTTGGTAACTGTCTTCCAAGCAGAATGCGCCTCTTTTCGTATTGACATTAGTAACAACGCACTGTCTTTTCATCTCGTTGAGTTCAGATTTCAGTTGTTCAAATTGGTGAATAGTAACATACTCTGTCTCCGCCACCACTGCGTATTTTTGCTGCATGTCATCAAGCTCCCTTTGTATCAAGACAATGTCTTTTAGAAGTCTAGTGACGTCTACATGGTCAAAAGTGACCGGGGGTAGTTTTGCAAGGTCCCTTGCCACGAAGATCGGCATTTCTTCGGGATCCGTTTCTCTAAAGAGGCAGATTATGTCGTCCAGGTTGCGTTGAGTCTTTCCATCACGTCTTCGAGTAGTTTTCTGCTTTGAGACCGACTCAAACAGAAGGCTTTTGGCATTCTCTATTTCGTCATCGGAAAAAGCCGTTGCACAAATCTGCACTAAACTTTCTTCGACCATAACATCCATTTTATTTTGCACAAACGCAAGTAACTCGTTTATTACAATGTTGCAAGTCTTGCATTTTAACACGTAAGAGGCCATCGCCCCTGAGGTTAACAATTAACAACAATAAATCACGGGATATCGACCAACTCCAATGAGCGAGCGCGCGCGACTCGTTCGAATTAAATCTTCAGCATCGGAGACAACTCCCGTACATCCAGATTTTCAACCTCCCCCCCTGAAACTACTCATTGACACATCCCAATCGTTTCTTTCGACTTGACGCAAACCAATCGTTTCTTAGCCCTGAAGCGGTTGAAAGATATTTTCCATATACGCCCCTGGACTATGACCCGTTTATAGTGACGAACATACACGCTACTACGTCAAATAACTACTCAATCAGAATTCCCTGCTTCCCCGAGTTCAATGACCGATTACCGATAAAATTATCTGTCTATAGATTCCATAACTATTTTGACGGCTTAATTGGATGCGATTTGTTGGAACAATGAAAGGCAAAAATAGATCTTGGAAAGAGAATATTCATCACTCAATTTGCAACAAATCCCATTCAGATGTATGAGTCGCCTCAGAATAAAACTCTATATAAGACTGTAGTACCTGCACAGTGCACTCGACTAGTTAGAGTGCCCACCAATGTACCCAACGGAGATATCTCCATAGACCAACAGACAATTTGTGGCTGTAATGTCAATGACTGTCTATCCAGATCCCAAGATAGCCAAGCGTATGTTGAGGTATCGAACCCGACTCACAATGACCTCATATTTTCACTCAAAGACCCCATTCGCGCACATGAGTCTAGCGAATCGACTTTACCACCAATGATGACTAATCACACAAGAAGTCTTATCGCGTCTACGTACTGAGCATTTAAACGTCGAAGAAAGAACTAACTTAATGATGCTTTGTAAAGAATATGCCGACGTATTTTATATCGAAGACGAACCACTGACTTTTACCAACCAAGAGAAGCATATTATTAGGACGACTGACGAAGTTCCCGTGCACACTAAGACATACAGATACCCCCAAATTCACAAAAAGGAAGTTCAATCTCAAATTCAAAAAATGTTAGACCAGGGTATAATCAGACCCTCAAATTCCGCATGGAGTGCCCCTATTTGGATAGTACCAAAAAAGGTAGACGCCTCCGTTAAAACCAAGTGGAGACTAGTAGTTGACTTTAGAAAACTTAACGAAAAGACAATCGACGATAGGTACCCCATTCCCAACATCCTAGACAAGTTAGGAAATTGCCAGTACTTTTCTTGCCTAGACATGGCTAGCGGATTTTATCAATTGGAGACCCACCCTGATAGTATTCATAAAACCGCGTTCAACGTAGATTGTGCCCCCGGACACTTCGAATTTTTACGCATGCCTATGGGACTAAAGAACTCTCCCTCAACATTCCAGCGCGTAATGGACAACGTGCTTAGAGGCCTTCAAAATGTCATTTGCGTGGTGTACTTGGATGACGTTTTAGTATTTTCAACGTCATTACAGGAACATATCGTAAATCTGCGTAAAATATTCCAGAGATTGCGAGAATCTAACTTCAAAATCCAGATGGACAAATCTGAATTTTTGAAGCATGAAACTCCCTACTTAGGTCACATTATCACCCCCGACGGAGTCAAGCCCAACCCTGATAAAATTGCAGCAATCAAAAACTACCCCATCCCCAGAATCCCGAAGCAGATAAAAGGTTTTCTAGGATTGTTACGCTACTACAGACGATTTATACCAGACTTTGCTAAACTGACAAAACCTATGACAGTGTGCTTAAAAAAAGGTGCTAAAATAAACCTTACCCCCGACTACATAAAGTGCTTTGAACACTGTAAAACTCTATTGACGAATGACCCTATATTACGTTACCCCGACTTTACAAAAGACTTCATTTTGGCAACTGACGCTTCGAACTTCGCCCTTGGTGCGATTCTCTCACAAGGACCGATAGGTACAGACCGACCCGTAGCATATGCGTCTAGGACCCTAAATAGTAGCGAAATTAACTACTCTACTATTGAGAAAGAGATGCTTGCAATCGTATGGGCTACCAAGTATTTCAGACCATACCTTTTTGGACGGAAGTTCAAAATAGTAACTGACCACCAGCCCCTTCAATGGCTTATGAATTTAAAGGAGCCAAACTCTCGCCTCACCAGGTGGAGACTAAAACTCGCAGACTACGACTTCACAGTCGTCTACAAAAAAGGCAAGAACAATACCAATGCCGATGCCCTATCGCGCGTCGAAATTCATAATGAAGAACTCGCTTCTATGATAGTGAACATCTCTTCCTCAGGGTCATCAACCATTACTGCCCCCGATGACAGACCATTTCTCAGCCAGTCATCCACGGATACCGCACCCAGTGAAATACCACTGAATAGCCCCCTTCCACTCTTCACTGCACATTCAAACACAGATATACCACCCCCCGGAGACGCCCCCATTCACGTCAACTCACCCGCTGAAACAGTTCATACCAGTGTGGAGAATCCCATACTCAACTTGCCCATTTCAGATGAACCTCTGAATAAATTCCGTAAACAACTTGTGATAAAAATTGTCCCCACTTCCGCTTGCCAGCGCCCAAAAATAGTTAAACCTTTTGAGACCTTCCAAAGAACATACGTTGAAATTACAGAGAGTAATTTTGAGGATAAGTTAATTGATGTCGTAAAAAGATACATCGACCCCAAGCTTCGAACAGCCATATTAGTACAACCCCCTGAAAAAAAAAAGACATTGTCCCTGTCATACAGAGAACTTTCAAAAGTTCCTCTATGAACTTAGTTCTGGTGAAACATGAACTTGAAATGTACCTGAATATTTGACCCAACAGAGCATTATTCAAAATTATCATGAAGGAAAAACCAATCACCGTGGCATAAATGAAACATTCCTGTCACTGTACCACCGATACTTTTGGCCCAAGTTAAAAGAAAGCATTACAAAATTCATTAGCAACTGTAACATATGTAGTTCCGCGAAATACGACCGCAATCCATTGCGCCCTCAATTACAAATTGTCCCGCCACCGACAAAACCTTTCGAATTAGTACATGCAGATGTGTTAACCATTGAACAGGAAAAGTACTTCACCATCATAGATGCCTTCTCAAAATTTGCACAAGCCTATAAAATGCCCCCAGCATAGTTAAAGCCCTATTAACTTTCAGCTCACATTATGGTTTTCCTATGAACTTAACAACGGACCAAGGAACCGAGTTCACAAATCAGGTCGTTTCAGAACTGTTAAAGTTACACAAAGTCCAACACCATACCACCGCAGCTCATGCCCCTAACGAAAATGGTATGATAGAACGATTTCATAGTACACTCCTAGAGCACCTTAGATTATTAAAAATTCAGCACAGAAATGAACCTGCCCAAAATCTTGTTCCATACGCCATTATAGCATACAATAGCTCTATACATAGTCTAACTAAATGTAGACCCTTTGATCTTGTAACTGGACATTTTGACCCCCGAGACCCGACCGACATGAACTTGACTGAAAGATTACTACAACAGTACCTACAGAAACATCGCAATAAAATGGATACAATCTACCATATCATACATGACTCATCAACAGCTGAACGTACCGCGCTGACGTCACAACGCAACGACAGTAGAGAACCCATTTTAAATTACAGACCAAACGACGAAATATTCATACGGAACCCGGCAGCTGCTAGACAAAAACTCGCACCACGATTCACCCATGACAAAGTCGTCTCAAACTTACCCATTCATATTTACACCTCAAAGAAACGTGGACCCATAGCCAAAAATCGAATAAAGAGACCTTTAAAACATAGATCACTTGACTTGTTACAGGATCATACTAACCCTGACCAGCCAGGCCCCAGCTCAAGACATCCGACTTGACAGATTGGACGACGGACCCGGTATTTTGCCCTTTGACCTAGGCCCTACCAAGATCATATCCCATCACCATACATTCCTACAAGATTTAGACATTGACCTATTACAGACACATCTGACTACTACAAAATCTCAACTAACTGCCGCGCCTAATAGTATCAATAACGAGAACTATAGTTTATTCAAATATCAAATCATTCACCTATTCCATAAAATAGATAAGATATCCTCGCAACTCGATACCTTCCTACCTAAGAGAGCTAAGCATGGCCTATTCAACCCATTAGGTAGTTTTATCAAAAGTTTAACTGGTAACCTCGACTACAGCGATGCTCTGAGGTATGAAAATATCCTTCAAAATTTACAGAAAAACGATCATGACTTATCTGAAAGTTTCAATAACCATATTTCCTTATACAAGGCAATGACGATCCAACAAACTCAGATTTTAAATAACTTAACTACTAATCAGGCAAAGTTAGCGAAAGCGCTATCATATTTCATAAACAATTCCACCTCAGATAGAGTACAACTGGCTCACTATACCCAGCTGACTCAGTTATTCTCCTTGATCAGCGAAAACGTACAAGACTTAAGTATGGAGATAGATAAGTTAGAGAATATATTAGCTTTTAGTCGTACAGGCAACTTGCACCATTCTATTTTATCACTTAATGATATCACCTATATGATAAGCAAATTAAACCTTCTGTATGAGCCTGAACAAATTTTAAAGTTAGATTTGAGATATTACTATGATTTGATTAGCTCAAGGATGTTATTTTATAGATAAAAAGATCGTGATTGTCCTTAAATTCCCTCTAACTACTACATCATCCTATAAACTATACAGACTCTGCCCAGTACCTAATAAATTCCATAACGTCATCGATCCCCCGTTCCCATTCCTAGCAACCAACTCCAAGGAGTATGCGTACATAGAGGCAGATTGCCCGAAGGACGACAGATGGATCACCTCATACGAGATTGCGAAAGACATGGAACCTTCTAGAACATTGATTCCGAATTTCATGACAAATCTGACAGTGCATTTCATTTCCTTCGTGGGACCACCACCAGTTTTCCCAGGGCCTTTTTGCTAGAATCGCTCTTGCGAGAGGACGTTTAGTATAATTGCGGGATCAATCGCGATCACCCCTAATTTTAAGTGAATAGACTAAGAACATTTGTAACTTTCTACATTAAAGTTGTGAATGGACATATCTCGTCTTTTTAAAATCCCCTCTGACGGCCAGTACACGTAATTAGCTTTTAAACAGTAATAAAAATAAAAATAAATTATGAATGAGAAAAAATAAAAAATACATACGCTTGATTAGGCTTAAGCTGAAAATTAAGCTTAGCTAAAAATAAGGCTTAGCTTAGCACACACACATATGAACACTATTGTTATAGTAGAATATTTTATTGTAAGGGTAGGGGGTTTTTTGCCATTAAAGACATATAGAATAATACAGGTGGCACTGGTGGCCTCACAGTTTTGTCCTCTGCTCATCCAGGAGATATTTTTAAATGTTTTTTTAAATGTATCTATATACATAGGCAACCGCAAAGGTGGTGGTAGATCATTCCAAATTTTCGCTGATGCATAACGAAAGCCCCCTCTGAATCCGCTGGTCCTGGGCCTAGGGATAGACAGTTTGTTCTCCTCCTTCGAACGTGTCCCTCTGTTGTGAATGTTTTTCGTAAAACATAGCTTTTCGAATAAGTAGCCCGGCCTTTTTAATTGTATTACTTTATGTAATAGGCATGCACTATGAGATTTTCGTCGGGCTGATATCTTTAATATTCCATTTGTGTTTAAATAAAGGGTAACATGGTCCCTCCTCTTGATATTGTAGCAGAACCTGTCACATGCGTTTTGCACTCTTTGTATTTCTTTTTCAGTCTTTTTAAAGAGGCGAGGCCCAAATACAGAATCGCAAAAATTTAATAGTGACAAAATCAGGGCCTCTGTCAGAGTTTCCCTAGTCTTAACACTAAGATTCTTACGTAGCCCATACAAGATCTTTAGTCTATAAAAAGCCGTTCTAATTTTAGAGCCTATGTGGTCCTCAAATCTAAGGTCCTCGTCCATGACCAGGCCCAGATTTCTTGCTTTTGCCACTCGTACTACCTTCTCACTCAATAAAACGCGATTGCGTTGACATTTTGTTCCGAGAATCAAATATTTTTATTTGGTTGGGTTCAGGACCAGATTGTTGCTCTCAGACCACCTATTTACAGACATACATTATCTAGGTCGCGGTTAATTTCGCCCACTGCATCTAGGGTCGACTCAGGGAAAAAACTTTTATACAGTTGAGTGTCATCTGCATATAGGTGGAATCGGCAGCTCTTGATACTCGAACCAATGTCCGCTGTAAATATAACAAATATAATAGGGCTGATTATACATCCCTGCGGTGCACCTCTGGGTATCTTTTTAATTTCGGACACTTCCTCGACTCCACGCTGATATTTTGACACTACATATTGTTGCCTATCAGTGAGAAACGAACGGAACCAGTTACAGGTGTCGTTTGAGGTACCATAGTCTGTTAGTTTGGCGATCAGTAAATCTATATTAAGACAATCAAAAGTCCTCGAGAAATCTAGTAACACCAGAGCAGTGGCCATTTCCTCATCCGAAGCTGTGATTATGTCATCAGTGACGCTTAACAGGGTCGTGGCTGCTCCTAAATCCGGATTGTCTTGTAGGTAGTATGCCATTCAACTCTACATATCTGGTAAGCTGCCTATTGACGACCTTTTCTAGGATCTTTGACATAGCTGGCAGAATACTAATAGGTCTCCAGATACCTCTGGAGATTTTGAAATTGCCATTTGAGCAATTTAAAAAGCATGTTAAAGCGACTTTGTTAAAAAAGGGATATTACAATGTTCAAGATTACTTAAATTACAGGACTGTATGGGGTTAATCTAGCTCAACACAGGCCTTGCTGTTAATAATTTTGTAATTATTTATTCCTGCTTATTAATCATAATAATAAAAAATTTCATATTTGTAATAGTTAAGCACAACCTATTTTTAAAAGAGATCTAAAAATCAATCTGTGGGAGTTTCTACGCCCTTCCTCTCCCACAGTGGTCCAATGTAGAGAAGAGGCAAAATTGACGTTTGCTGAGTATATGTAAATATCTACAGTAATAAAGTACTTTGACTTGACTTTGACTTGACTTCTCAGCTCTTTGTGTACTTTCACGTCGTCGTCTTTAGGCAATGGGACCACTTTAGCCAGTTTCCAGCTACTTCGGAAAGTGTTTGTCGAGATCGAAGTGTTGATGATAAAGGTGATAATTGGTAGAGTTGCTGGTAATGTCAGCCGAATCATATTGACACTTTATCGTATCCACACGCATGGGTCTTTATATCTTTAATAGTTTTAAGAATTTGTGCTTCGGTGCACGCAGAAAGTTCAAACCTCGAAGTCCCGAACCTCTCACATCTAAACTGCTGCAAAATGTCAGTATTGGTAGTAGCGTCGCCCGGTGTCTTTAGAAAGAATTCATTTATTTTATTTGGACCATTGAGACCTTACTAGAGAGACTAGCGTTATTTGAAAACGGTGAGATCTTCTTTATATGCTTCTACATTTTGTTTAGATCCTTTGCGTGGTTGTTCACATAGAAGTAAAAGAAAGCAGTTTTCTCCCGCTCTACTTTGGATGTGACTAGGTTTCTGACCGTCTTGTAATAATTCCAGTGCGAATCTGATTTGGATTTGTGGGCCTTATTTAGAGCTTTGTCCCTAAGCCTCATCATCAGCTGACCATTACTGGTTATCCAGGGAACAGATTTTTCTTTGACACGCATAGTGATTTCAGGCGCATGTTTGTCAAATAGGTCGCTGATAATTTTTTGAAAGACTTCCACCATCGAGTCCACGTCACTTAATTCGTAAATACTATGCCATTTCGTAGTATGAAGGTCTTCGGTAAATTGTTTTTCATCTATATTGTGCAGCCTACGAGTTGTTACGTATTTTGGTTTTATGGCTGGCTTTTTTACATTAAACTCTGCTATAACTGCTCCGTGATAACTAAGAGATGGGTTATGGTATACTTGAACGATATCACAGCGGTCCAATATGTTCGTGATAACCAGATCCAGTAGTGTAGAGCTAGTCTCTGTGACACGTGTTGGTTCAGCAACCACCTGGCCAAGATTACGACATGTCATGAACTGCAGTAGTTCCCGCGCGGCTCCACGAGCAGTGTCTGCAGTAACACCACATTAAAATCTGACAAAACGAAGACATAATTACAGTAATCGAAACAATAGAGGGACTCATTCAGTGACGCTATAGCCTCACCAACACTTGGCCCACCCTTAGTACCCGGTCTGTAGACCGCACCCAGCGCCACGCGTGCACCAGAAACCGACAACTCCAACCACATCTGCTCCAGCGAAGAAGCTGGATGCTTTTTTGTATTTGTTCGGATTCCTTTGCGTATTAGAAATCCTACGCCCCCGCCGGATCTATTAGCACGAGGGATATGTTTCAGCTGGTATCCTGGTACTGAGGGTATAAAACGCTTCTCGCCGCCTCTCATATTTGTTTCATTAAGAGCAAAAATGTCGGTATCTGTTTTCATTAGCAGCGCACAGCATTTCATTCTTGACCCGTGTAGAAAGAGTGAATGTTTAACAACCCTTGCCTTAACAAAGATTTTTGTTTTTTACCCATTGGGTAATACAATGCATAAGATTCAGGTTTTGTGTGCTAAGCTTTTTAAAGTGTCATAACAATCTGTAGCGACAGATTTTTCAAACATACAGATTAAATATATTGTGAGCATATTATTATAATACATAAAAATCAGGTTCATACTGAAGGCGCAACGTATTACTACACTAACATTTGGAGGTTTTAACATCTGGTTCACCAAAAACATGGGCGATATCTGATTCGACACGCAGCCGATGACAGGCTTTACCTACTGCCTGGCGAGCAAATACTTTGCCTTCACGGGTTCATACAAACTTCCATTGTTTTTGCTTCATTCCGACCTCGCGGGCTCGGCCGAAGAGATGTCTGTTGGTCTTGGTAAGCCGCTCGTTCACGCTGAAATTGTGCGGCGGCCTCGACAGCGCAGGTCCATGCCCTCAGTGGTGGCGCCGCGGCGGGCGCGCACGGCACTCAGTAGCTGGTCGCGGGTGTAGCGGCGGGTGTAGCCCCGGTGGAGGCATGGACGGGGCCCACGCGCGCCGCCCACACGATGTCGCGCTCATCCAACTGCACGCCGAGCTTGCTCGCTGCGAATGTCGCTACATGTGCGCCATTCTCCCCGCTTTGCTCAGGAATACCTGCTACCTCGACGTCGTTGAGGAGCAACTCTTGCCTGAGATCTTCCATTTCCAGCTCAAGGTTGTTGGCATGCCGGCTAGGTTCAGCTGCGCCTTGGTTTTCCAGAGTAGCCACACGTGTCTCCAGTGTCTCTATCTTTTATCTACAGTCTAATAACGACTTATTGAGCGTGGCCATTTGTAAGCGGAAATTCACCATCTCACTGCGTACGTTCATCATTTCTTCTCGACACATTCTTAGTTCCTTAGCGAGGTCTAGCTCCATAGTAGCAGTATCATTTGCGTTGACAGACACGTCGAGGGTGGGCTTAATACTCCAGTAGAAGTTCGCACAGGTGTCTTGTTTTTATTGTCCCGCGGTATCTTCGACTTGCATGTCGGACACAACCAGTCGTCTGTTACTTCGGCGCCTGAGGGCAAACCAACGCAGCTTCTGTGATACTTTTTTTCGCAGCGGCCGCATCCAACGCCGTCTCCTTGGGACATAAACTTTCCACAACCTTCACTCTTACTGGCCATTGCAACTGGTGGTGCCCACTATGTTTGGAGCTGGGAGCGCTGGTTTGCTTGCTGTTAGTTCTGGTAATGTTGCGCCCCCTGCCGTTGATTAGCAGTGCATCGGCATACTAGTCAGGGCGAACAAAAAGTTTATTTCAGTTTCTGAGAATCGAACCCGGTCCACTGCGACACGATCGATATGATGCAGCCGCGTTAACCGCCGAGCCAGCGTCGCTTGAAAATCCTGTTACGAAAAACTCGATATCAATAGCCGAGTAGCAATTGCTGATGCACGCAATGTGCGGTATTTGTGTATGACTGGTTCACTTGTTATTTTGAGCCACCCGCACTATAAGATTGCCAAAGCACTGCAATTGCACTTTATTTCAAGGGTTTCTATGCACTTTTGACACTTTTAGCGGGAAATAGCGGTCGCACGCTGTGCATAGATCCTTGATCTTGGGTTATGTATTGTTCTATACTATAAGTGATTCTTATAATAGGTAGACACAATTTTTATAAGATTGAGCGATACTTAGTACGTGTGCTCTGTGGTATGTTCACGGACGATCATTGTTATTTATGTGGATAATAGTTTAACGTGTTTAAGTTTTTTTTGTCGTTATTAAATAACGTTACTTAGTTTCTTACTAGCAACACTGTTGGAAGGTGACAGATAGACGTCAGAGAGAGACAGATAAGTGTTAACCACGATGGTTCCTTTGTTAATTAAAATTAAAGTTTTTACGAGTTAATCACGACCATTTCAATACGCACATCCCACAACTTTTTGGGGGCTCGTCCGGGATAGCGATACATATTGGAATGTAGTGAATCAAGACGACGGAAGCCGATTTATCAAGACGTGAAATACAACGAAAGGCAAGTCATCCACGGCGTCAGCACTGCTTTACCGACGCGCATATTCGCATGACGTTCGCACGCGTCTCCGCCATGATGGCGCTACGCAAGACTGTTTTACCGACTCATGGATAGTGCTTGCAAAAGAAAAACCGTTATCGTTATAAATGACTAGAGATGCGATTTTAGAAAATCGTTGCGAATATTGTTTTGAATGCGTGCAAGAACTTCAAGAGGAACCTTTTGCTGTCCGAAACGACGACATTCTTTGAAGACTAAGATGCCACCTAAGAAGAAAGATGCAAATGAAGAAGAAGAGATTGAAGATGTTGAAGTTCACATATCGTTTCGAGACTTGGAGAAGTCGATGAATATTTTTACCGGAGATGACACGTACCCTATAACTGAATTTTTGGAAGAATTTGAAGACGTTGCAGAATTAATGAAATGGACAAGTGTCGAAAAGTTAGTTTACGCAAAAAGATTACTGGGAGGTACCGCCAAGTTATTTTTGAGATCCATTGGAAGAGTCAAGGACTACACTAATTTAAAGAAGGCTCTCAAAGAAGAATTTGGTCCGAAATTGAATAGCGCCATGATTCATAAGAAATTGACAGCACGAAAAATGAAGAATGATGAAACATACCAACAGTACTTTTTGGTGATGAAAGAAATAGCTTTACACGGAAAAGTTGAAGACGCAGCACTGATGGAATACGTTATCGATGGAATCAGAGACCTGGAGACGAACAAGACAATACTTTACGGCGCTACAGACATCAAAGACTTCAGAAAAAAATTGGATGTCTATAGTGAGTTTAGGAAGAAAGTGCAAACAAAACCAACTCCTTCGACGTCGCACCACGGTAACCGAAAACCAACTAATCCTGAAATGCCAAAGAAGAGGTGCTTCAACTGTGGTGAAATGGATCATCAATCGTCTGCATGCTCCAAAGGTATCAAGTGTTTCAAATGTAACGAATTTGGGCACAAATCACCTGACTGCCCCAATAAAACGAAGAAGACGCTGAATATTCTGAAAGAAGAGAAGGAAGAAGTACCATATAAGAAAGTGAAGATAGAAGGAACAGAAATACTTACACTGTTTGATACCGGAAGTGACGCTAACCTGATGACTAAGACTGAATTTGGAAAAATAAAAGACGACGTAAAGATGTACAAAGACTCAAAGATTCGCTTGACTGGCATAGCTGGAAAAGAAATATTTACTGATGGAGTTTTCACTGCCAAAGTTCAGATTGATGATTACTACTCGGATGTAACGTTTCACATTGTAGATGACGACACCATTCCAGTTGACACAATAATTGGAAACCCCATCTTGAAGGAATTTGAAGTGAAATTTACTAAAGACGGAATATTTATGGAGAAGATACAACACCTGACGCTACTTATAGAGGAAGACGATAAGACAGAAGAATACGACGTAGAAAATTCTCAATATACAGCAGAAATAAAAAAGATGATAGACGACTACAAACCTACTGATGAAACAAAGAAGAGTAATGTAGAATTGAGAATTATACTTACTGACGAAGCACCGATTTACCAAAGTCCAAGACGTTTATCTCCATTGGAAGCAGATGTTCTTAATAAACAGATTGAAGACTGGCTGAAAACAGGAATAATCAAACCTAGCAAATCTGATTTTGCGTGTCCGACTGTCTTAGCACATAAGAAAGATGGTAATTACAGAGTTTGTATTGACTACCGCCGCATAAACAAGAAGATAATTAAAGAAAGATTCCCGCTGCCACTGATCGAAGACCAAATCGATAAGCTGAAAGAGGCACAGATTTTTACATCACTTGACTTGAAAAACGGATTTTTACACGTTGATGTCAACAAAGATAGTCAGAAGTACACATCCTTTGTAACGCCAAAAGCTCAATTTGAATTTATAAAGATGCCCTTCGGATTGTGTACTGCACCGTCCGTCTTTCAACGATTTATCAATGATATTTTCCACGATTATATCAACGATGGTACCGTTTTAGCCTACCTTGACGATCTGATTATACCAGCAAGAACAGAAGAAGAAGCACTGACTAAGTTAAAGGAAATAATGAAAAGAGCTGAAGAATTTGGACTACAATTTAACTGGAAGAAATGTCATTTCTTTAAAAAAGAGATAGAGTATCTTGGTTACATTGTAAAAGACAATAAAGTTCGTCCATCTAAAGAGAAGATCAAAGCGGTCTCCAATTTCAAGAAGCCCAACAACATTAAATCCATGCAATCATTCCTTGGATTGACCGGCTACTTTAGAAAGTTTATTCGAAATTACTCGTTGATCGCTAAACCAATGACTGACATGTTGAAGAAAGACGCTGTTTTTAACTTTGACGAAAGATGTGAAGAAGCTTTTCTGAAATTGAAAGAGATACTTACCAGCTCACCTGTTTTACGGATTTACAACCCTGATATGGAAACAGAAGTCCATACTGACGCAAGTGCAGATGGGTATGGAGCTGTTCTACTGCAACGATGCCCGAAAGATAATCAACTGCACCCTGTGCATTATATGAGCAAGAAGACGACGCCATCCGAAAGAAAATACCACAGCTATTATTTGGAGATATTAGCAATTGTAGAAGCGATAAAAAAGTTTCGTGTTTACTTACAAGGAATACACTTCAAAATTATTACAGATTGTTCTGCACTAACGATGACTCTGCAGAAGAAAGATTTACCACCGAGAGTTGCCAGATGGGCGCTGCTTCTGGAAGAATATGATTATAAAATTGAACACCGCCCAGGATCTAGCATGAAACATGCCGACGCTTTAAGCCGTTACCCTGTTTGGATACTTACTGAGACTACGGCACGCCTAAAGAGGGCCCAAGATGGAGATGAGAACATTCAATTAATTAAACGAATATTACTGAAAGAACCCTATCAGAATTACGTTTTACAAAATGATATACTTTACAAAGGAAAAAATGGAAATAAAATGATTGTTGTTCCAAAGAAAATGCAGACTGAAATTATTAGAAAGAATCACGAAAGAGGACATTTTGGAATAGTAAAAACTGAAGAGTTGATCAACAGAGAATATTTTATTGAGAATTTACAGACTAAAATTAAAAAAGTAATAGACAACTGTGTTGAATGCATACTTGTGTCACACAAAAGAGGCAAAAAAGAAGGACTGCTAAACCCGATTCCCAAAGGAGATGTACCTTTAGCAACGTATCATATTGATCATTTAGGACCACTTACCTCTACAAATAAAAATTACAAATACATCCTCACTGTTGTGGATGCATTTACCAAATTTACCTGGATTTATCCCGTGAAGACATTGACGACTGAAGAAACAATAAGCAAACTAGAACTGCAACAACAATCTTTTGGTTCACCAGAAAGGATAATCACAGATCGAAACGCTGCGTTTACGTCCAATGACTTTAAAGATTACTGTCAGAATGAGAGTATTACACAATATTTGATTACGACTGGACAACCAAGAGGAAACGGACAGGTCGAGCGTATCCATCAGATCATTATCAGCGTTTTAAGTAAGCTAAGTGCTGATGACCCCACAAAATGGTATCGCAAAGTATCCAACGTCCAACGCTGTTTAAATGGAACCTACCAAAGAAGCATAGGCATGACGCCATTTGAATTGATGTTCGGAGTGAAGATAAAAGACAAAGATGATGAACTTATGAAGATAATAGAAGAAGAAAACATTGAAAGAATGAATGAGAATAGACTTGAACTAAGAGAAAAAGCTAAAGAATCTATAAGGAAAATTCAAGAAGAAAACAAAAAGAGTTTTAATAGAAAGAGAAAACAAGCAATATCCTATGAAGTTGGTCATCTTGTGGCGATCAAAAAGACTCAGTTTTCTCAAGGCAGTAAACTATACCCAAAATATCTAGGACCGTATGAGGTCACGATGAAGAAGCGTAATGACAGATACGCTGTACGAAAAATTGGTAATTCAGAAGGCCCTATCAACACAACCAGTTCCGCTGATTTTATGAAGCCATGGGTCTCCTGCTCCACTGAAGATGAAGATATTTCATCTGGGACAGATGAATAGTCAGGACAGCCGTGTGGATAATAGTTTAACGTGTTTAAGTTTTTTTTGTCGTTATTAAATAACGTTACTTAGTTTCTTACTAGCAACACTGTTGGAAGGTGACAGATAGACGTCAGAGAGAGACAGATAAGTGTTAACCACGATGGTTCCTTTGTTAATTAAAATTAAAGTTTTTACGAGTTAATCACGACCATTTCAATACGCACATCCCACATTTATATATATTATTGAGACCACGAACATTTTGATAAAAAAACCCGGAGGTTATTTGCGGATAGCACTGGGGATAATAATTCTATCTAAGTGTATAGATAATATATATAAACAAATAAATAAATAAATACCTTGGACACTATTTATACACACTGATCTAGCCCCAAACTAGGATTCCCTGTATCTTGGGTACTAGACAACGATAATATATATAGCAGGTCATATTGGAAGGTACCCAGTCCTTGAACATGCCGATGAGAATGGAAACATTTTAGCGTATCTATTTTAATAGTAAGTATGTTCCTAATTTTAATTAATGTTGAGTTTGTGTATGAAGTTTTTGCGTGCGAGTGCGTGATAATAAGTGTATTAATATGGATTGTAGGTGAGGTAAGGCTATGTTGTTGTTGATTGTGACTGAGTAAACATAGGAATTTAATGTATACAGGCAAAGAGATATCACAGATATATAATCACAGTGGCAGCGACAACAATCATTCTATTTTCTCTAGCTCCGAGTCCTTTGAAATAAGGATGTAAGGCGAACCCTCGGATTTCCTGGTGTAGACACGGCAGTTTTTTGTCCAAGTGAACTTATAGCCCTTGTCGTAAGCAGTCCTTTTGGTTTTAGAAAATAATATTTTATTTTTAACAGTTAGGTGCTCGTTAACATGCACTTTATGAGGTTCACCATCCATTCCCAAGTTCTTTGTGGTCATCCGTCCGGGTCACTGACGGGAGGCGTAGATAAAGGCGTCCTTGGTTGCTTGGTTGCGGAACTGCACCATGATGGGTCCCCTAGACAGGGCGTCTGGCCTGAACGCGGTGAGCAAACTCCACCTCACTGCGCTGCAGTGGCACTCCGGCGTTAGAAGCGACCTTCAGGACGATGTAGGGCAGAGACTCCTTGTCGCACTCCGGAACACCAACCAGCTCGACATTCTGCATCCTTGACCACTGGTCTCTCTTGGAGCAGTCCTCCTCCAGGTTATCTACCTTTGTCTCCAGCAGCTTCACGGCGTTTTTCAGCGCGACGTTCTCGGTTTGCAGCGTCTTAAGCTCATTCGCCTGGCCCTCCATGCATTTCTTAACAGAATCGTAGCTGTCACTCACAAATTTGACAGATGCTTTGAGCTCTGAGATTGTCTGTAACATGGTCGCCTCAAATGATTCGAATTTCTAGTCCATGTATGTAAAGAGCCTGTCTGAGTCGATGTTCATAATTGATGTTAACGGGACTGTGGCAATGTATTGAGTTGCGGCGTTGTCTGGTAAAAGTAGCGGGCTTACCGGATTCTTCTTCAGTGCTTTACATGTTGAGCACTTCCATTTAGGCTTATTCATGGGCAGCATCCTTTTGAAGTCTGTGTCGCTTATTCCCAGGCATTCCCAGGTACTCCAGCTGCGAAGGGGATAGTAACATTGTATCCTAAAATTAAAATAAACATTTTTAAATAAAATGTTGACCGCAACATTAATTTTACATAAAGTATAAAAAAATGAATATCATAAAAAGGGATCCTTCTTTGTCAATGTACATGAAAGTCAATAAGTATGCAGCAAGCGTTTCAAATCATCTTCTTTTAAGCCTGCCTCGAGACTCTGGTAAATACTAGTGTAGATTCTTAGTATTCTTCGTAGAATAATATAATATGTGCAATGACAACATATTATATTATAGTACCAGACTATTATTGATAAGGTAGTGTAATGACACTACCTCATCAATAATAGTCTGGTTCTTCTCAGGCACATACAAAGTCAGCCTGACGGTCTGGTCTGTAGCAGCTGGTGCAAAGACTCCATTGTAAAGCACTGCCAAGTTCAGGTTGGGGGCTGCACCAGCGGCTCCTGTCACCACGGCAGTCCCTCTCCACCAGCCATCCTCCTCGTTTGACTCCGGAGAGTGACGGAACTCTTCAAAAGACCCGAGGATCAAACTCGTAGGCGAATGCTCAGGCTCCAGCCAAGAAGTGAATATTTCTGTCGATAGAGCTGCTCTTACAACAAGCGTGATATAAGTATGGACTCGGGACTAGTCTTATTATCTGTAAAGGCATGTAATAAGCAAAGGCTGGGGACTGTTCACAATCAATTCACACAATTCTTTATTGCACAGAAAATTACAAAAATATACGAAATAAAAAGGCAAAGGCGATCTTATCTCTCAATAGAGATATCTTCCAGCAAACCTATCAGGATAGGATATGTAAAACTGAAAAGGGTAGTATAGTGCAATAATAAAATTACCAAATACCAATAAAATATAATACTTAGTATAAATATACATATAATAAAAGAAACAATAGATAAAATACAAAATAAACAAATAATAATAAAAAGATAAAAACAATTACTTATATACCTATATACAATAACTATGACGAAAAAGAAAGTAAGTGCTCTTTCAAGCGATTCTCAAAGGAGAAGAGAGTGGGACCGTCCCTAATAGTGCAAGGAAGTGCGTTCCACAGCCGAATGGCCCTCAGCATGAACGAGTGCTCTTAGGCGACGGTGTTATACTGCCTCCGAAGAGAGTGAAATGAAATGAAGACTCGTCTGCTGATCTCGGAGACATGGGGCAAGCAAGACAGCATGTTATCGAATATAACTTTGAGATTTTTAGCTCTATCGCTGTATTTGATTATGGTTCCGTCAAATATTAGAGGAGCAATTGGAAATTGTTGTAATAGGTTAAGAGTTTTATTGGACCAGAACCAAGATAACCTATATTAGCAACTGTCACAAAGAATATCTTCAACATGATAGCTACGCGAGATGCAAACCAAGTTTGGAAGAAAACCAAAGACTGTAGGCAATCTAAGATGTTTATCTTAAGGAAAGACCCCAAAAAGGCTAAGTATTTACTTAATTAAGATTAAGATAAGTAGGTAAACCTTAGCAATACTGGTAGGTATGGTGACAGTTCACTGCATACTAAATAGACACCTATCATTATTACAAGGCTCGTATAGGACCCATCATGCCGTCACTGTGGTTTGGAGGAAAGTAGCCAGCACTTATTGGGAGAATATGTAATGTATTCAAACATAAGATGGCGAGCACTAGTGATGGATAACATTAAAGCAGATGATTTCTCAGATGAACTTAAAGTTCAGCGACATCGTAGAATTTATTAAACGAACAATAAGATTTGGGGAGGGACATCTGTTAAACCAACAGTAACCAGTTCCCAAACACTGTGAATTGGGTAAAATAGTCACTATAGAGGACCGATCACCCGCCTGTGGTTCAGCGGACGCCCCACCTCATAATCATCATCATCAACAAGTTAAGATAGTGTTGAGTTCCCAAGATCAACTGCCTGCGACTTGTCAGCCCATATGGGAGGGCCCACTTCCTGATATTCTCGAGTTCAGCATTCACAGCCAGAGTCACATCGAGTGGAGAGAAATGCCGATATATTTGAAGGTCACCTGCGTAAAGGTGATATGAATAATTAAGAACATCAGATATTGAGTTGACAAAAACCGAGAACAGAAGGGGTGAAAGGATGCCACCCTGAGAAACCCCAGTGAATAGATCGCACCAATCGCTGGATGTCTCCTCATACTTGATGCATTGTTGTCGATATCTGAGATAGGATTCAAACTAGCGGGTGGCATGAAAGGAGACATTAAGTGAATGGAGGATCGCAACCAGGATATCAAAATCCACGCAGTTGACAGCGCTGCTGAAGTCAAGCAGTGCCAGCAAAGACATCATCTTGTGATCCGTCGCAAGTTGGATATCATCTGTCACATTGAGTAGAGCCGTGGTAGTGCTGCGAGCCGGCCTAAAGCCCGATTGGAACGGATTAGGGAGATTCATGGAGGAAAGATAGGTAGATAGTTGAGTGTGTACAATGGATGCAAGGACTTTGGAAAGGATAGGCAAGATAGAAATAGGACAAAATTCT
The DNA here is from genome assembly GCA_949825045.1 of Argyresthia goedartella. Classification (NCBI taxonomy): domain Eukaryota; kingdom Metazoa; phylum Arthropoda; class Insecta; order Lepidoptera; family Argyresthiidae; genus Argyresthia; species Argyresthia goedartella. Next base: position 21,672,186 of record OX463812.1, on the reverse strand, counting down.
TTGTAAAAAGTAGGGTAGGATGTTTTGGCTAGGAGGATCTCGAGAGCACGCTTCCACTGAGTAAGGACGTGAGAACTGAGAGTTGACCGTGTACGGCAACCTTAGTGGGGTTGTATATTATCATCGAGTCAAGAAGAGAAGGGGTACAGTGAGGCTGAAAGTGAGTGGCATCAAGGGGAAGAATGTGTAAATTCAAGGAATTAACAATGGATTACAGTTTGTCTGAACGAGCATTGTTTTTAAGGAGGCAGGTGTTAAAATCACCAAGAATAAGAAAACGGAGTAAAAACGAGACAGATCATTAAGAAGAGTTTCAAAAGATTCAAAGTAATCTATACGAAGAGAGGGGCTGTAGTAAACACCCACAAGAACTTTATTGTGACTAAGACATATCTCCAAAAATAAGTTCCGCGGAACCAGATTATGGGCTGGGCGAGTGGCTGATAACTTTGCAGGAGATGTCAGAACGAAGGTAAATAGCAATGCCGCCATCAGCCTTACCCGTTCTATCGTAAAATTTGACGGAAATATTAAATTTAATAAACTCAATGAAAATGGAATGCTCTACTGGCTGGTGATGGATGAAAATAATGAAACTAAACAAAGAAGTACTGGCATAACTTATAGTAAACATTTGCAACCTATCAATAACCGCGGGATGTTTCCCCCGAGCCTTAAAAGATCGCTTATCACCCCCATCCATAAAGGCGGTGACAAACTATCAACGAATAACTATCATTTATTTCTAAGATACTAATGATATATACTAATGAAAGATAAGAAAATAATGAATAAATCTCTGACGGACTTTCTTGAGAAAAACAACTTCCTATCTAATTTCCAGTATGGTTTTCGTAACAGGAAATCAACCCTGGCAACCCCGCCCCGTCAAGGTAGCACTCTGTTTGAATTTCTCCTATACTTATTTTACTAAAAGTTATTTTCCCGGAGCTTTCGGAACAATTTATCGTGTTGAGGTGAAGGAACTAATACCGGCAGTGAAAAACCACCAGAAATCCAGGTGAAAATCAAGCATTCCTGGACAGCAGAGGCGATCAAGGTACTGCACAACACTTTCCGTTGGTTCAAAACACACTCACACAAAGACACAGACTTAAAAACAATAGAAACACAACCACAGTATTTTACGTGTTTTATGAGCACTCCCACTGTCCCACAAAATCATTGGACTGACACTGTCAAACTGACAACTAGCCATAGTGTGACCAGTACAAAATATAAGGCTGCGTTCAAAAATCACTCAAGGCAAGACAAGTCACACTTCTCAGTAACGCCATCTATGAACGAGTAGCAGAGTTACACACTTCGAATCGAACACAGGACATCAACATTCAAAGGGAGATACGCCGGCTACGCAGCTACGCGCTACACTGTTCCATTTTCAATCAAGCACTCGCACTAACATGAACAAAATCAAGGAATGCAAGGTATGCAATACTAATGTCACAGTTAAGGATAAACTAATCTGCACACGAAAGGGTTGCAATACACTTGTCCATAATAAATGCTCTGGCTTAGCACCTATCGAACTGAAGGAGCAGCGGCCCTCTTGGCTCTGTGTCGATTGCAACCAAAACCTTTGCCAGGCATGCGGCGAATTCACTACAAAGGAAGAGAGGACTCACTGTACTGTCTCAACGTGCCAGCTTACATACCATAATCTATGTGTATCAATATCCGATACTGAGGCGAAAGAAAAAGTGTGGAACTGCCCAGAGTGCAAATCTAAAAGGCCGAAAACGGACAATACCAACACGCCTGTTTAAGGGCCTGACACTCTTTCGGCTTTACAGAATCGCTCTCATGCCACGAAAAAAAACCCCACCCTCCCGGCTCCAGATCAAGACTTGGTTGCGACACCCCTCTCTGAATCTTCAACTGCAAAGATGGACTTCCAAAAACTCTTTGATGAGATTCGCTTGCTACGTGAGGATGTCTCAGCGCTACGGACTCACCTTGACACAGTGTCTGCCACAATTTCCGCTTGCATAGGGCGTTTGGATGCCGCAGAAAACAGAATCACTGCACTCGAAGGACGCGAACCAGAGATTATACTTCTCAAACAAGAGGTCAGCCACTGAAAGGACCAAGTTACCTCGCAGTCCCAGCGGGCATTGAGCAACGAGATCGAAGTGTGTGGAGTACCGGAACTTCCAGGTGAAAACCCGCACCATATCGCGCTAGTTGTAGGAGCAAAGCTCGGCGTACAACTCAGCGACTCCGACATCGACTGGGCTGCAAGAGTTGGCCCAAAAAAGACTTCCTCCACATCTAGCGAAGAAGTAGGACACCGCTCGCCGGGAAAAGCCGAGGAACCGGAGGAACCCAACAAAAAGAATCTCCCACGTTCTTTGGTCATCAGGCTGATTAGGCAATCGAAGAGGGATGAAATAATGAAAGAATCGAAAACAAGGCGGGGCTTAACTTCTAAAGACCTTGAAATTATCGCCCCCCCTATGGACGTTTTCTTCAATGAAAGGCTCACCAAAGAAAACCGTAAGTTATTTCGAGACACCAGAAACAGAACATCATCGACTCATAAATATCGCTGGACCAGGAACGGAACCATTTATGTCCGAGTGCGCAACGGTAGTCCCGCCATCCCTGTGCGATCATACGCTGACCTCAACAACCTCTCCGATACTCCGCTCATTGAATGAGAATATTCCACATTTGCATCCGACACTCTGCATTTTTATTACTGTTTTGTTTGTGACCAAACCCTTGAATAACTTATCAGCTTCCTCATTTCTTGAATATTCATATAATATTGAGATATATTATAGCATTTATCTTAAATATGTCATAAATAAGTATATTATTTATATAAAAGCTTTAACATCCACCACACACTGTCTAGAAGTAAACCTAAACGACGACGCTCAAAACTCTCAGGAAAATTATACACTCTTTGCTAAATGGCCCTCCTAGACATAGAAATTGATATAGACAACACATTAAAAATTCCATGTCATGAAATCAACCTGCCAGAACATTGCAAAGAAACCCCAAAGTCACTAGAACATTTTACTGTATTATCTTTTAACATCCGCAGTATGCACAGGAACTTCGACTCATTTCTGGTGCTTCTGGAAAGGCTCGATATTGCATTTGACGTGATAATACTCTCTGAATGTCACCTCACTGATGCTTCACAAGTAAGGACACTCACAGGATTTACGGCGTACAGAACACACAAGTTTATAAACAAATGCGGTGGAGTTGTGGTGTTTGTTAGAGACATTTGGGAGGTTAGTGTCAGTGAACCGGATATGGCTGATTCTAATAATCTAATTGTCGACTTCCCAAACCAACTCACAGTTCTAGCAACATATAGGTCAGCGTCTTTCACAGACACCAGCAATTTCATAGAATCTTTGGACCTTATGTTGTCTTCTAACACTGGCTCCCAAAACCTGATTTTTGCAGGAGATATAAATATAAATTTGCTCGATGAAATTTACGAACGACCCCAGTCCAGACTACTATTCTCTATTATCAGAAAAGGGTCTAAAAGCGTTAATAACTAAACCCACTAGAAACAACAATTGCCTGGACCATATTTTCGTACGCTCAAACCAAGAGACCGAGGGCATTGTCTGTAACAGTACCATAACAGATCACCGAGCTACAATCGGAAGTCTTTCACTCGTCAAAAAACAAGCACCAAAGCATCCAATCACTAAAATTGATTTCTCAGCCGTTGCAAACGAGCTGAGCAATCTAAACTGGTCAGGTGTTTTAAATGAACTCGATCCTTCACTGAGTGCCCAAACATTTACTAACATAATCTCAAACACGATCAAAACACACACTACCTCATTAATAGTAAGCCGTCGCAAATATGCTATAAAACCATGGATCACCCCAGGCCTTATACGTTGCAAGAGACACAGGGACTTGTTGCATTTGCGAACTCATAAAGATCCCAATAACATAATACTTCAAATATCATATAAAAGGTATCGCAACTACTGCAATGATCTCTTAAAACGCTTAAAATACATTCATAATAACGCTAGCCTTGCTAAAAGTAAAAACAACCCACAAAAGTTATGGCATACTATCAAAACCATTTGTGACCTAAATAAACAAAAAGAACCTTGTAACGAAATACTTAAAACCAAGGACACAGTCGAGGACTCACTAAATCATTTCAACCAATATTTTACTAGCATTGGACAGTCGTTAGCTAACACTACCATGGACAAGCTCAATTCAGACGAAGCAGAACTCTCTAAAAGGATTGATCTAACCGAAATGCCTGCCTCAAACTCATTTTTTCTTCAACCAACTACCGAGAGCGAAGTAGAAACCCTTATCTTCAATAGCAAGTCCGAAAGCTCACCAGGGATTGATGACATCCATAACAAACTACTAAAAATCATCTCAAAACAAATATTAGTACCACTGACTCACATATTTAGTAGTAGCATATCAGCTGGGCGCTTTCCACAGTACTGGAAAAAAGCAGCGGTAATACCAATCTTCAAGGGCGGTCAAAGAAAGGAACCCTGCAACTATCGTCCAATTTCACTACTAAGCGCTCTCTCCAAGCTGCTGGAAAAGGTTGTCAACAAACACCTTATAGCATATCTAGAATCACGCCAACTATTAGCTGAAGGACAGTACGGGTTTCGCCGAGGCAGGTCTACGGAGAGTGCAGTCACGGACCTTCTCAAGGTTGTCAGCACAGAGCTGGATAGGGGCAAGGCTTGTGTCGGCATATTCCTGGACCTGGCCAAGGCTTTTGACACTGTCTCACCAACCATATTGTCACGTAGGCTGGAAGCCATTGGCATCAGAGGGATCGCCTTGGAATGGTTCTCCAGCTCTTAAACCTCAGAACCCAGTGTATCAAAGTTGGTCAACACATCAGCCCATGGAGCAGCATACCATTTGGTGTGCCGCAGGGCAGCGTCCTCGGCCCGACCCTCTTCCTAATTTACATCAATGAAATCTGCAACTTGTTCAGACATAAAAAGGAAGTGGACGTGTTCTGTTACGCCGATGACACTGCTCTGATATGCTGCGGAGAGTCATGGGAACAGACTCAAAAACTGGCTACGACCTGCATGCGTGATGTCAATAACTGGCTTCAGAATAGTCTACTGACATTAAACACCAGCAAAACAAAATTTATCAGTTTTCATAAGACAGCCGCATCCCAACCACCCCCCGAATTCGAAACTGTTATGCTACACTCTTGCCCGACTGATTCTCATACATGCGACTGTCCCGGCATATCTAGAGTGGCGCAGATTAAGTATCTTGGAGTTATCCTGGACGAGAAGTTGACTTTTGCACCTCATGTCTCTAGTATGGCGAGCCGGGTACGCAAACTAATCCCAATATTTAAGCACTTGCGACAGGGAGCTGATCCGGAAGTTTGAGGCTGGTCTACCTGTCCTTCTGTCAGTCCTTGCTTGTATACTGCATCACAGCATGGGGAACCACACACAAAACCACGCTCATAACTCTGGAACGAGCACAGCGATCGATCCTAAAAGTGATGACGAGGAAACCGTTCCGCTACCCCACAAAATCAATCCTCAGCGAATGCAATGTACTTTCAGTACGCCAACTTTACATTCTCAGGGCATCACTTCTCCAGCACAGAATTTCAATTAATGCAGAGGATTTCCCCCGTCTCTGGGAAAAAAGAATTTATAGGGTGCAGCTGCCAGCAGTGAACACGACATTTGCGAAAAGGTTCAGTTTCTTCGCTTTGCCACACCTATACAATACAATATGCAAGCACAACGAAGTCAAACTACCACTCTACGCGAGTTAAGGGTTAAGCTCTTGAAGTGGCTAGTGACATTAGATTATGATTCCACTGAAGCGCTTCTAGTCTAAAACTTCTCTTTCTAAAACAAATTCAGAATTTCTTATTTACTTATTTATCTATCCTTATCCCTAATTATATATAGATATATATTGTTTATGTGTGTAGTATATTTTATATAACTATTTCAGTGGTCTGGGAGGGTTTGGTCACCTTGGTATGTAAGAGTTCCCTAATTATAATTACTTTTTATTTTATTGCTGTTGCTATCCCAAACTCAGGACAACATTGAATGACATGACATGAATTGAAATTTCATTATAGACCTCCACGATACAGATTATACCTAGTGTGTGGGTCATAAGCATAATATTAGACTGTTACATAACTTTCTGGTAAATAAATAAATTTTTAATTTTAATTTAATTTTTAACTGTTCAAGCAGTGACGAAGTTAACTGATTTTGTATAAAGGGGACTAGATTCTGGTGACAGATGCCTGGCCATATTCCTAGACTTAGCCAACTCATAGGACACAGTTGCTTTACAATTATTAATTACAAAGTTAGAGAAGATTGGTGTGCGTGGGGTTCACCTTAAAATGTTAATTGATTACCTGAGAGATAGGAAAAAGAGTGTCGTCTACTTCCAGTTCACTATGGTGTGCCACAGGGAAGCATACTGGGTCCAACAGTCTTCCTTGTGTACATTTATGATCTCTGCTAGACATCATTGGATAGAGGAGAGATAATTACATTTGCAGATGATACTGCCCTGCTTTTTAAGGGAAGGAGTTGGAACACAGTGTTTAAACTTACACAAAGTGGATTCACTTAGGTCTCAAATTGACTAAATGATAATCGCTGAACTCTAAACAGGGACAAAACAAAGTATGTAACTTTCTCAATCTTATCATGCACACAGCCACCTCTCGGCAAATACCATATAACAGCCCATGTACCGAACTGTTCTCTGAAAGGCGCTGATCCTGCATGTATCTACAGAGCGTCAGTAATATAAAATACCTATGTATAATGATCGTCAAATACCTTTCCTTCAAATCACACATTAAACACCTGACAAAGCGTATGAGAAAATTTACTGCATTATTTAAAAACATACTTATATATACATAATTATTAAATAATCTACCTCTTTCTCTGCCAGTCTCTTTTCGCATATTGCATACATACTTGGGGAGGTGCGTGTAAAACAACAATGATACCACAAGAGAGAGCACAAAGGGTCTTACTAAAAGTAAAAACCAACCAACCATATAGGTATCCAACTGAACATCTTCTTAATGAATGGGGGTGATGTCGGTCAGGCAATTATTTATTTACCAAACAATCTTAAATACCCACTCAAATATACCAGAAACCAATAGACCTATAATTGAAACCAGAGTCGGAAAGACAGAGGTTATAAAATATCTAAATGCAATACTTTCTTTGCCCACAAGTTTCCTTGTTTCTTGGAGAGCCACCTCTACAATAAAGCGAGCGTGCGGAATGAGATACTACAGCTAAATCAATATTAACTCAAATATACCATAAAAGATGGCTTCTGGGTCGTAATTACGACGAAACTGAAAACTTCTTAAAAGTGTGTCGCTGATTAACACTGGTGTTTGTGTACCATACCTTATACATTATGTCAATGATAAATATATTTAAAAAAAATGTATCGGCTATTTCTCCATTTTGATTTCATAATATTATTACATACTTTAATTTCACTTGATGTTCAATGAACTTCAAATATTTGTTAATTTTGTGTTCTTCATAAAAATTAAGTTGAAGATGCATTTAATTTAATAAAAAAATAGGTAGAAATAATGTATTCCAATTTAAAACATTTTATAATTTTAATTAACTTTTTGTGTCGATTATAGCTTTTATCTACACACGTATCATATACCCTCTTTACTGCGTCCAAAAACTGCACGTTACGATCAGCATAATGTTAAACTACTTTGTAAAAACTCATTTCTTATCTGAATATTGAACATTATGACCATAATGTGTAAATTTTCTACATGTGATGACATTCAAATTTCGAACGCCGACGCCCGCCTGCGTGCCGCCCCTACTTTGTCTGTGAAGTTTATACTATAGAACAAGCTAATCAACTCAATGCCACAATGCCGGTCAAACATGCGGGTCCTGAACACATCAACGAGAGCTTATGATATGTGTGTAGATAAACTAGTGTATGTAACTGTACATAATTAGGCATTAAAACTCGAGAGTGGGTTTATAAAACGAGCCGAAGGCGAGTTTAATAATAATATCACTCGAGAGTGTCAATATATCGAGAGAGAGAGAGCCCTCCATTATGTATCAGTCACATAAACTACTAAAAAAGCAAATTGTATAAAAAGCCAAACCAAGAATATAAAAACATCGCCATGTCGCGGAAAACCTATGAAACTATTTTTTTCAACTTGCAACACTTTCTTTAAACAGTAATTAATGTCATCTGTCGATTGCTGTCAAAGTGGGGGCCGATTGTGCATGGTATATTTCTTGTGTTTTGAGAGTGAAAATGCCGAAAACTATTAAGAGTGGCGTAGGAAAAGTTATTCACAATCTATTAAAATATTTGTTGGATAGAAAGTCTGACGGATTGGACTCTATTCCTCTAAATTACATCACCAGCCTTGTTGTCAACATGACTGGCAGGTACGTCATATAGTATGTGCAATGTGAATTGGCTAATTAGTAATTAAAATATTTTCTTGTTTTTAGGCATATCACGATCTTCCGTAATGAAAATACAAAAAACGAAGGTGGGACGTCAGCTGTATTTTCTCCCCCAAATAAAATAAACCTAAAACCAAAACGAAAATACATTTGTATCATTTTGATTTATGTGCAATTAGACATAAAATACATTAATTTCATGCTTGTCCGAAAAGAAGTAACGAGTTTGAAACGGCTGCTTTTCTTAAAGAATTTATAAATTTTGTTGGTGGCAGAGAACAACTCTTACACAAATTAGGTTATAAATATAAAAAATGTAGAAATCAAAGTACTTATGGAGCGACATAATGTAGTGGCATGGAGGGAAAGGTACCTACATGAAATCAAAGATGTAAGGGAGGGTGGTATGCCTGTTGTATACATTGATGAAAGTTATATTGATACATCGCTCAATAATGCAAAATGTTGGCTAATCGAAAATGAGCCCGGCGTATCTAATCTCATTATGGTGGCAAGACTGGGTTCATCCCGACCGCTTTGTTAATTTACAACGACTTAATTTAATTTACAAAGAAAAAAGCTGATGTCAACCATGAATAAAGTTAATTTAAAAAATGGGTATTGAATAAATTATTACTCAATCTAAATGAACTGTATAGTCATGGACAATGCTAGATATCATTCTAGCTAAATTAACAAACCTCTAAGCTCAGTTAATAGAAAAAATGAAATTGCAGGATGGCTTACATGAAATAATATTGCCTAACCTACCAAAGCCACCAAAATTATGTTGTTGTTTTTGGTAAAACAGATAGAACTTAGAATAAATTTGAACCACGCCGCACTCAGCCGCCGCACAATGACGCCGCCCCCGCCCTGTTGTGAGCGCCGTGCGTTATTCACTAAAGAAGATTTTAAGGCCCTAGCAGTGAGAACTACGAGAAGTGAAAATATTTTATTCCCTGGAGTGATCTAGGTTGTGACATAATGAAATTCAGTACAACTTTTTGTCACCGCTAAAGCCTAGAGTGAATGACTTGCTTTAAGTAAGGTTTGCATGATATGTAAAGTGTCATTTTTGAACTTACTGTTAGGGTACACACTCCTACCGTGTGGTGGCGTGGAAAATGTATTTTTGGCCGAAGCGCACGTTGATGTTGACTTTGAGGCGGTCGTACGCTAAAACTATTAATTTCACAAAGAGGGATTGAGGCAAGAATTATACAAAAAAAAACTCTTGTTTGTTTTGCTTTGGCATTTATTTATTCAATTAACATTGTACTAAATCACACAAGTTATTGTTATTAATGCTCTATAAATAGCAATACTAAGTATCGTATACCCATGCAAATTGGCCGCATCGCTAATTGCCGAACTTATTTTTAAATTGAAGATATAAGAAGTTACATTTTAAATATAACTATGAATTAGCAATCATAGAGAGCTTACGATATGCAGAGATAAAGCAGTGTATGTAACTGTACATAATTAGGCATTAAAATGCTAGTGTGTTGTTATTATCAAACACTCGTATATTAAATAATAATAATAACAAAAAAGCCTATCATTATGGAAGTCACATTAACTACTATTTTTTTATGATTATGAAATAATCTTCCACTAAAGTAAGTACCTGTAGTCGGGTTTAAATTTATATTTTAACCGAAAGCACTATGATTATGTATTAATTTTTTTCGTTAGTCATCAAATTCAGAATCTAAATATTCAACAGATTCATACGACATTTCATGATATTCATGATCAGATTGTACTGGTTAAATTCTAGACATATCAGACTCTTTGTCAGTTGTAAGATGTTTCAGTGTCACTGCTGCCAATATTTATAAAAAGTTGTTCAATTTATTTATCAATTACCAGTCCCCAATAATACTCTTCTAGTTTTTTTGTATGCTCACAGTAATTATTCCATGTATTAGCAGTTAAATCCTTAAAAAAGTTTTGTACAAGCTGCAAGGAAGTGATATTATCTAAACCAACATTCTTTGTGGCAAACTTTCTTTATACTATGCCCCATATAATTTCTATCGGATTCAGGTCACAATGATATGGCGACAGTCGTAGTATTTTTGACTATACTCCTGTACTAAATTATTATTTTGGTATACTTGGGCAGGTTTATTTTGTTTTACCAAAAACATTACATTACATTACGTTACATCACATTACATTACATACATTACATTCCACTCGACGACCAGCAACCAAAAAAGCCGCCTTTCATCTCGACCCATCACTTTTATATTTTCTATTCCCACCAAAATGTCCTACCCAAGGCATGCTCGCCAAACTACAATGTAAAACTCCGCGAGTCATTCTGATTGGTTCGTTTCATTTCCTTTCGAAACTCAGTGCTCTGATTGGTTACTGGTCTACACCGTATACACACTTTATATTTTAGATCACACAGTTCAATTAGAAATAGACTTTATAACATCATAAAATAATCTAAATAAAATAATACTCATTTGTTTTCTATATAAAACAACTTATTGCAATTATAGTGAATAAAGTTCTACTTTGAGTTAAAACCATCTGGAATTTAAAGGCGATCGACCGCCATCTGTATTTCAATCATTGAACTAACTACGCATCTGTTTGACCTACCAAACTATATCGTAACTAAACACCCTTACGTATGAGTTTCGATTGAAGTAGCCATGGTAAATGCGACATTTCAAAACATCATCACAAATGTGTAAAATGGTCATAATTCGATATCCACTGAAAGCAACGGTGAAGTTAAACCATGTGCATTTTAAATTTATGATTCATAATGTATTTCATAGCTCTTAAAGTTTATCCGCATTTTGGAGAATGTTTAAACAAATATATTTCTACCTACTGAGAAATAAACCAAATGTTTGTTTCGTCACAAGCGGCATACAATAGGATGGTGGCTAGATGTCAAAGAGGGGCATGTAGAGTTTGAAGCTTGGCCCTACATATCTACAGATCTGGTAACTTTGTGACAGTGCGAGCCATATGAAGAAAATGTATTGGTGGGATATTACTTACGAGTAAAGCGTTGGGAGAGTGGTTCTGTTTCCTGTTAAAGTACGCCTCTTCATGTTCTACGGGGCGGATTATGGCCACGTGGGTGGTATCAATACACTCGACTATCCCAGGGAAAAAGAGAATTCCATAAACCTGCAACAAAAAGTTTACTAGTAAAAGATCAGGGGCGTATTTAAAAGAATGAAACCGACAGAACTAATTTATTTATTTATTCTTCAACAATCGTACATCGACTAACTCAAGACCAAGCCAAACAGTCCCTTTTATAGTTTTTAAAAACAAAATGGCGGCACATGTTTACCACCAACAGTTGCCGCCTTTTAACGAGTGATGTCTATATTACTGTTTGGCATGGTAAAATTTATTCTAAGTACATAATTTATCAATTAATATTATATCCGCTATTTTAAGCTACAGTTGCATAAGTATATTAAACACTAACTCTAACATTCTGCCTTCCTGACCAAGAGTTTGTCCTCAAACTAAGTATCTATGTAGTCTATAAATATCTCCATATCGGTATAAGGTCTTTAAAAATTTGCATTTAACTGCTGTTTTAACATGTAAGTACATCGGGAAATAATCCTAAATTGTCTTATAATGAGATTATCAGGAATAATTATATTTTCCAATTGTTTAGACTCTCACCGATTCACGAAAAAACAATCCTGACTAAGACTCACACACATACATTCATAATATTGCTCTTGTCTAATTCTAGTTTCTATATTGAAATAATTGCGGAAATGACAACCACCCGGTGACTTCCAATCTCTAATGATTGCATCACGGACTTCATTGACATCTCCACATAAACATTCATGTATGCAGACTACACCGGGAGCTTCGCCAATATACTGACCACCCAATGACTTCCAGCTGTCTACAGCTGCACCACGGACTTCATAAGATATTATATCATGTTTCATTACTTTGTAGCTGCTTAATTAAATCAAGCTTTAATGATATATATTGTATCTATCTCATTAAATAAGCACAAAATGCTGTTCCCGAACAGAACGGAGGTTAATTAACTAAGTCATTGCTTGAACACTATTTACATTGTGTAACTAAATTACTCAATGATTAATCATCAATGAACCTGTTTCACTACAGTCATATTTTACTTAACTTAAAAATATAACAAATAATATCTAAGACTAATTTACTTAATGGATGGATTACCCAAAAACTGAGCAGAGGGTGATCTCACTCAGCTCATACTCTATTATTTAGTTTCTTATTCTGATAAATCATCTTCACTCTCAGAATTCTCATAATAAACTGCGATATTTATCCAAGGCGTGATTTGATCTACGGCCCAAACGTTTTTATAACGTTTTTTACCTATCGTTGACCCAGAAATGCTCGCAACCTCATACCGATCGTTCTCCAACACTTTGGTTACTTGGTAAGGACCAGAGAATACTGGGAGTAACTTTTTACTTTGCCCGTTATTATGCTTAATTTGTTTTCTTATCTTTACTAAGTCGCCAACGGAATAAGCCTTTGGAGCTTTTCTACTTTTATCAAACCTATGCTTTTGTTTTGCCTGATCTTCAATGTGTTCACTTACTTCCGACCTAATATCCTCTATGTTATCTTGCTGTGATCTCGTCTTTTCAAAAACTTCACGTAATATATTTTCTTCTTTGTGGCTTAGATTTCTGCCAAACAATGCCTCTGCAGGTGATTTTCCTATGCCTTTATTTAGAGTATTATTGAGTCCTCACTGTAGATTGACTAATTCAACATCCCATCTTGTCTCTCCTAGTTTTTCCGTGTATGACGCTAATGCTCCTAAGACAGTTCTGTTGTAGCGCTCCACCTGGCCATTGGCACGAGGTGAAGCAACTGCATTCGAGATGTGGGAAATGTTAGATTTATCGTAAAACTTCTTGTACTCGGCCGAAGTAAATGTAGAAACGCGATCCGAGATTAGCCGCCGAGCATATCCAAAGGTGGAGAGAACATCATCTAGTGCTCTTATAGTCAAGGCAGACTTGAGGTTACGCAAAGGTTTTAGAATACAGAATTTTGTAAACCCGTCTACTATCAACAGCAGGTATGTATTCCCACGTGAACTCTTCACGAAAGGGCCAAGGTGGTCGATATGCACCGTGTCAAATGGCTCAGTTCCTTTTGGTATAGGATGTAAAAACCCTTCCTTCCTACCAGTAGGAGCTTTGCCATAGGCACACTGCAAATATGATTTAACGTATTTTGCAACGAACCTTTTCATCTTTGGAAACCAGAACTCCTTTTGAATTTTGGATAAGGTTTTCTCAGCGGAAAAATGACCTATGTCATCATGATTTAAGCAGCATATTTGCCACCTGGCCCCTTTAGGAACCACTCATCTCAATTCATCTGCTCCTAATTTCCGAAACAGTTTATTTTCATTTACTACAAAATGTTGTTTTATATCCACTATCTCGTTGTATTTTTTGTCTTCTAAAACCTCGCGTATGTGACAAAGTTTAGGGTCAGTCAGTTGAAGGCTCATCAACCAGTCTTCTTTGGATACGCGGCACGGTTCTAGGTCGGTTACTAATGTTTCCGAATCGACAGGATTACGACTTAACGCGTCTACATGAGCCATACTGTGTCCAGGCCGGTATATTATTTCACAGTCATACTCTTGCAAGCATAACCACCATCGAGCGATTCTCGGCAGAATGTCTCTTTTAGAGAATGTAGCTCGCAGCGCGTTACAATCGGTGACGACCTTAAAGTTCATGCCCAACAAATACACTCTGAACTTGTTCAGTGACGTCACCAAAGCTAAAGTCTCCAAATCATATGCATCAAACTTCTGCTCGTCACCGGTCGTCTTCCTACTGTAATGCGACTGGTTTCAAGGGGGAATTCTCATTTTCTCGTTGAAATAGTATGCCTGCCAGTCCCATTTTACTTGCGTCTGTGTGTACCTCGGTCAAGAATTTTGTATTATACAACGCCAAAACAGGTCTATCAGTCAATTTAGATTTTAGTGTTTCGATTGCATACGACTCTTCTTCACCCCATTTCCATTGTAAGTTTATTTTTAGTTAGTTTATTTTATATTATACAACGCCAAAACAGGTCTATCAGTCAATTTAGATTTTAGTGTTTCGATTGCATACGACTCTTCTTCACCCCATTTCCATTGTAAGTTTATTTTTGTGAGGTCTGTCAAGGGTCTAGCTATGACAGAGAATTTATCAATGAATTTACGAAAATAACTCGACAAGCCCATAAATTGTCTAATCTCATGCACGTTTTTTGGTTGGGGGATTTTTTCCACTGCCTCTATTTTTGCCTAACCTGGTCTCATACCATTCCCAGAAATCTCATATCCCAGATACTCTATGGTGGTTTGGAAGAAATGGCATTTATCTACGTTTAGTGTTAGTTTAGCCTCATTCAACAGCTGAAAGGTTTCCTCCAATTTTAATAACCCCTCGTCGAAATCTTTCGATGGTATTATTAAATCATCCATGAATGCCATGGTGGGTTGACTCAAACCCGAGGTTAACAAGTTGACAACGCACCCGCTGAACTTCATGAATTGTGCGCCCCTAATGCCTTCGAGATCGTGCGCTGAAACACCGATGGCGCGTTACAGAGCCCAAAGGGCATTCTTTTAAATTGGAACAAACCATTCGGTGTTATGAAGGCCGTGAGATATTTACATTCTTCCTTTATGGGTATTTGATAGTAGCCAGAAATCAAATCTAAAGAGCTAAAATACTTATTCCCGCTTAACTGATCTATCTGGTCTTCAATCCTGGGAAGAGGAAAGTGGTCCTTTACGGTGCGACTTTTCAACATACTATAATCAACGCTTAAGCGTTGACCACCTGTTTTCTTCGATACCAACAGGATAGGGCTAGCATAAGGCGATGTCGACTCCTCTATTACGTCATTAGTCATTAGTTCGTCTATCATTTTCTGAACTTCTTCTTTTTGTTGATAGCTCAGTCGATTTGGCCTATGTGCGAATCCCTTCGCACATAGGCCATATCCCTTCGTCAAATGATACTCCCGTATCATTTGACAACTTAATGTCCATTTCACAAATATCCGTGCAACCTATTTCTGAGAGATTTTGAGCAAAAACAGGTCTATATTTATTTACAAGCGTAAATACTTTTCTTGTTTCACCGCCTGATAATTCCGAAATCACATGAATTTCACTATCCTTAAATGGTTGGCAACTCTGAATTCGGTAACAGTGTGCCACCGATGTCTCATCCGAATTTACCTCCGCTACAATCTCGGCGCGCGATAGCAAGGCATCTTTTTTCAAGTGAATACTTGTTTTGGACAACGCAGTCATTAACATAGCATTTGCCATTAAATACTTTGTAAACGCCTTTTTGAACCCAGTATTCAGTTGAATATAGCCTACAACTACCCGCAACATAGATGGAACAATCTTTTAAATCCTTTGTGTAGCACGGAACGCTGCTGACCTCGTTTACCGTTATATCATTTTTGCAATACAGTTTTACCATACGAATTTTTTCGTGTTCAGTCTTTGGTGATTCCGGTAAAAATGTGCGGTTTAATATTTCAAGTGAAGTGTCTGTTTTAACCATCAAGATGTGTGGTAGTTCGGTGAAGTTCTGACCGACCAGCAAAGGAACGTGCAGTTTTTCCGTTTCAACAACATAGGTTGAAATGGAAGCCTCAACCGAGTCAATTTGCAGTGTCATATCGGTTTTACCGATCGGACATAAACGTGAATCGCCGATTCCCTTGATAACAGGTACAGAACCTTTTGTTATTTGTAGGCCATATCTATCAGCGGTGTCTTTACCAACAAGGGTACAGTCGCTGCTAAAGTCTATAAAGCATATTGCTTTGTCTTGACAGCCATCGATAGTGGTTCTTTATAGAATTTCGATGGCGTTGATTTTAATGATTTATTTGTGTCAGTTACTAGGACGCACTTTTCTTGCATAGGCTTTTCGACTCCTTTGCTAGTACATTCATCGCTTTTGTGACCGTATTTACAACATTGTTCGCATTTTATAATCGGTTTCGGGCACTGGTAAAACCTATGACCGGTTTGACTTTGTAGTCAAACCGGTCACCGGTTTATTTGTATAAAACACTTGTTTTCTGACTTTTTCTTACATTGCCTAGTATGATGACCTCCCTGGTTGCATGCTGTACTAAATAAATTATTACTAGTACCGCTCTGTGCTGTGCTATTGTTACGTTCTTAAACTTTCAGTTTGCCTTTCAAATATTTTCCTGAACTATCTCTCTGATCACGCCAAACCTCTTTCGAATAGTTCAGTAAATCCTCCGGATCCTTAAATCGGGCTGAAGAAGCACCGGCACGTATGGTGCGATCATCAATACCATGGACTATGCAGTCAACGGCCTTTTTACCGGATATGTCGCAGGAGTTTAATAGGATCAATTTATCATAATAATATTCATCGCTTGTCTCGCTTTGTTTGTGACGTCTCTCCAACATATCCGACAAGAGAACTCGTAGTTACTTCCCGAAGGGAATGCTCTTTTCAAGAGTTCTTCCCACTCAGGCCAAGTGTGAATGAGGGTTTGTAAGCCCTCATACCATTTTTTGGCATGCCTTACCAGACGCGGAAGTGCAAAGTGAGAGGTTTGACGATCCGACCAACCATATATCTGGGCACATTCATTTACTTTGATCAACCAAGTACCGATCCTTTGATTTTTAGCTGATGGATCGAATTCTGGTATAAGATTTTTATGAGATTGCGGTGGTTGTTTTATGTAATTATTTATGAATTTAAAAAACTCAGCAAAATTCATATTCATATTACTATCGCTAGTATGATTCTGGTGCGTACCTTGATCCAACGGGCTGGATGCTACCAGAGCAGCAGATGGGCCACCCATCTCGTCCAAGTCAGTCGATCAGAGTAGACGTGCTATTTGTGCTCCCGTCATTTTATAATATCTCACTTTTACCATCTACACAACTTAAAGCATTAACTCCTTACGCATACGGGTCATTTCTAAGTACAGACCAACGTGTCCGCTTCCGCGAACACTTGGCCGGCGCTTCGAAAAATTGGTCCTGCGGCCGCGCGTAACCCCCCGCAACCCGCGAGTAAGTGAGACAGGCTCATGTGTTTCGTTTCGTTCTCTCACCGCATCTCAGCAACGCACGGCGCTTCCGCGTAACCAGTAGCTGAATTCAACGGATCTCATCACAAGCCTCGTAGCGTAATCGGCACGCTGTTGGAATGTCGCCCAGTGGACACTGGTTCGAATCTCCGCTACTTCAAACAACTTTTGTACGTTATTCCTCGTTAACTTTTTTCTGATCCACACCAATTTAAAAGGATCTCACTATAGAAATAATCCAAAGAAGAACGACGCTGAACGTTACAAACACCACCACTATAGATACCATCCAAAGTAACTGTCATTTATGCAAAACAGAAACGCCTTTAGGCGCGGGGATTTCATGTAAGGCATGTAAAAAAATCTTCCATCGTAGTTGCATCGAGAAAGAATGCATCACGGTAGAAGCTGAACTGGACTGGTTTGAGAAATCGGGTGTCACTTCAAGCCCCATAGCACCCTCTGCTTCTAAGGTGACAGTAAGGCCACAGAAGCGTTTTGCTGCATCCTTCTCTCCAGAATCAGTGACCCAGGTTCAGAAATCTATAACGACAATCATAAATCAAGAACTGTCGTCTCTCCGCAAGGAAGTCGAAGAGGTCAAGGCTGGCATGGAATTCATGGACAATCAGTATGAAGAAGCAATGAGATCAATTTAGTCATCCAAACAAGAATTTGTTGTCATGAAAACTGAAAACACAGAACGATCAACTGTGCACGAATTGAAAAAGACAGTCAGGAGCTTAGAGCAACATCTGCGTGCCAACAACTTAGAGTTGCAATGCTTCCCTGATCACAGGAGCGAAAACACTAACAAGATTGTATCGCAGCTCGGCAACATCATAGAATACACTATTGCTGACACAGACATTCTGCATAGCTCACGAGTGGCCAAGGCTGACCCCACTAACCCTCGTCCACGCTCCATCTTAGTGCAATTAGCATCGCCCAGGATTCGGGACAATATAATGGCAGCCGTGATTAAGTTTAATAAGGCTAACTCTGGTAATAAGCTGAATTCTTCACACCTCGGAATAGCTGGTGAAAAAAACCCGATCTTCGTGGCGGAACATCTCTCACCAGTCAACAGAGCACTCCACACAGCAGCAAGACATAAGGGCAAAGAACTGGGCTATCAATTCACGTGGATAAGAAATGGTCGCATATTTATGCGCTAATCAACATACTCCGCTTACGTTCTCATCAAAGACATGGAAACTCTGCGTAAACTAACTTAAAGTTCTTCAGCCACGCATGTTCTTATTAAGTACTTTAATGATTTACAGAGCTAAACTTTTATTATCAAAATATTCGTGATCTAAGAACTAAAACAAATACTTTCTTTAAAAATGTAACATGCAGTAATTGCGACATTATAATATTAACAGAAACTTGGCTAAATGATTCTGTGTTTAATAATGAATTATTTAACAATCAATATGTAGTATACAGAAAGGACAGAGATTTATGTACAAGCAATAAAACAGACGGTGGAGGGGTCTTGATAGCCGTATCTAAAAACCTCAAATCCAAAAGAATGTTGTTTTGGGAAAGCTCCTGTGAGGACCTATGGGTGGTAATTGATAACACAGTACCGGTGGTCCCGGGTTCGAGTCCCGGTGGGGGCAAATATTTGTTTAGTGAGAACGGATGTTTGTACCCTAGTCATGGTTGTTCATCGTTTATGTATCGTTGTCTAGTACCCAAGATACAGGGAATCCTAGTTTGGGGCTAGGTCAATGTGTGTAAATAGTGTCCAAGGTAAATGCCAAGGTATTATTATTATTATTATTATTATTATTATTATTATTATTATTAGCTCTTTGTGTATTTTATCTTCCACCGCCCGTTAACACCTATCTACTTGAATATTTCCTGAACAACTGTAACCGTGTATCCGAACTCAATGACTCAAAAACATGCATCATGGTCGATCTCAATCTCAGCTTCATAAATTGGGACGTTCCAGGAACTAACGCACCTATAGAACCATCGACATCAAATAAACAGCAATTACTCACAGAATTCATGACGCTAAACGACCTTTCCCAGAAAAACATGATACGTAATGTTAACGATAGAATTTTAGATACCTAGTCGGTCATTAAGTTCTGTCACAAGGTTTTTGATAGATAAAACTCAGCAATAAACTTTTTCTTATTCGTATTATACATGATTAAAAAGCTTATTTTATACGAATCAAATTGCAATACAATACATTTTGTACGACTATCGCAATATGACAAAAAACTTGAGACAATCGCGAACCCAAAACACGCCGCAACTGACAAAAATACCACGTACCACAAATTTAATAAAAAAACAGTGTTCCAGATAACCAACAAGGTTTTTTTTATTTATTCTGAAACCTCGATTTTAGACCATGCTTAACAACTAGCATTTGATTTTCTGTTAGCTTTCAGTTCCAACTGCTCCCAAAGAGAACTTTACGTACTTTTTACGTTTTCAGAAAAACGTATAAAAATGATCTTGTGGGCAACAAGTACACTACGTAAAATGTGAATATGAAAATTAGTTTTACCCAGACTTAGTTATCTTATGCTTCAAAATGAAGGTAACGGGTTCAGGGAGGGTTCTGACTAAAATCTCAAGTAAGTTTGAAAGGTTTTAAGAGTCATGGAAAAAAGATAAAGTGAATCACGTCCGTATTTTTGATTGGGTAAAAAAGTGCAAAATTTCTGAAGAAACTAGCATTTGTGTAATATGGCTTTAAGCATTTAAACCAATAATCGTTCTAATTTATCAGTATTTAATGAGCTATCAAACCATATATAGTATTAAATAAAATAAAACTTGGTATTGTTTACTATGCGGCAAAATATTTGTGACAAAACTTATGGACCGACTAGGTATAATATTAACTGATATTGCAAACTGCGAGGTTTCCCAAGCGACCGACATACTATCCAAAGTTGACCCCCAGCATCCACCTCTCGATGTCCTTCTATTATCGACAGTCCAAGACAGCCTTCCTCATAACAATAACTTTCCTAGACACAACTTCTACAAGGCTGACTTCAATGCAATTAACAACCACTTAGGTAGCATCGAATGGGGCGAGTTAATAAGAGAAACCGATGACGTCAACGATATGGTATGCCTCCTCTATGACCAGTTGACTTATTTTATTAACAAATTTGTTCCCAAAAAACGAACAACCAAAGCAAAATATCCTCCGTGGTTCACAAAGGACCTTATCAAAATATTACGCGAGAAAAACAACATAAGACTGCGCTTTAAGAAATATAATAATCCTTTGGACAAATTATCTTTTAACATCCTGAAATCACTCTGTGAAAAGCTCGCCTCTAGTTGTTATAATCGTTACCTAGAAAACCTGGAGAATAATATTGCCTCTATTCCTAAACCATTTCGGTCATTCGTAAAGGGTAAAAGGTGTGGTCAAAGTTCTTACCCAGCCACAATGACCGACGGCTCTAAAATATCTAACAACGGCACAGACGTTTGTGAAATGTTTGCGTCATTTTTTCGCTCAGTCTATAGCATTAATGACAGTAATACTGATATTGTGGCAGTGAGAGCTCTGCAGAGTGATAACTTTTCGTCATTAAATATTACACGCGATGAGATACTTTTAAAACTCAAACATCTCGACTCCAATAAAGGACCAGGACCCGATGGTATCCCACCTTTACTGGTCAAAATCTGTGCAACCCGGCTAGTGGAACCCTTGTACCTTATTGTTTTGTAATTTAAATTTAATCTAAATATAATTTAATTTAAATTAATATTTGTACGCCTTTAAGGTAGAGTGTGGCAAGAACAATATTTAGTTAACAACCCTGTAACCCACATTCACAAATAAAATATCTTTATCTTTATCTTTATCTTTATCTTTATCTTTATCTTTATCTTTATCTTTATCTTTATCTTTATCTTTATCTTTATCTTTATCTTTATCTTTATCTTTATCTTTATCTTTATCTTTATCTTTATCTTTATCTTTATCTTTATCTTTATCTTTATCTTTATCTTTATCTTTATCTTTATCTTTATCTTTATCTTTATCTTTATCTTTATCTTTATCTTTATCTTTATCTTTATCTTTATCTTTATCTTTATCTTTATCTTTATCTTTATCTTTATCTTTATCTTTATCTTTATCTTTATCTTTATCTTTATCTTTATCTTTATCTTTATCTTTATCTTTATCTTTATCTTTATCTTTATCTTTATCTTTATCTTTATCTTTATCTTTATCTTTATCTTTATCTTTATCTTTATCTTTATCTTTATCTTTATCTTTATCTTTATCTTTATCTTTATCTTTATCTTTATCTTTATCTTTATCTTTATCTTTATCTTTATCTTTTTCTTTTTCTTTATCTTTATCTTTATCTTTATCTTTATCTTTATCTTTATCTTTATCTTTATCTTTATCTTTATCTTTATCTTTATCTTTATCTTTATCTTTATCTTTATCTTTATCTTTATCTTTATCTTTATCTTTATCTTTATCTTTATCTTTATCTTTATCTTTATCTTTATCTTTATCTTTATCTTTATCTTTATCTTTATCTTTATCTTTATCTTTATCTTTATCTTTATCTTTATCTTTATCTTTATCTTTATCTTTATCTTTATCTTTATCTTTATCTTTATCTTTATCTTTATCTTTATCTTTATCTTTATCTTTATCTTTATATTTAACCATTCACTAAAAACAGGGATATTTCCAGATAAGTGGAAAATAGCTAGTCGTACCAATTTTTAAAGGCGGAGAGTTCACTTCCGTTAGGGACTACCGTCCGATCTCCATACTATATACATTCGGTAAGATCTTGGAATCATTAGTATGTCCCCACATACAGAGACAATGTAAACAATCGATGACGACCCACCAACATGGTTTCTTGAAGTCAGGATCCACATGCACTAACCTGATTAGTTTTAAGGAGACGCTTATTGAGGCTATCGATAAGAACAAGCAGGTGGACGTCATATACACAGACTTCAGCAAGGCGTTCGATAAAGCCTCCCACAAAGTCTTGCTATACAAACTGGAGTTGTTTGGGTTTACAGGCTCTATGCTGAAATGGTTCGACTCCTATCTTAATGGTCGCAAATTCAGTGTGGTAGTGAACGGGTACACATCTTAATATAATGATATCACTTCTGGCGTTCCGCAAGGATCGCATGTAGGACCAATACTATTTAATTTGTTCATCAATGATTTGCCGGAATGCTTCAGATACACGACTCCATTTATTTACGCAGACGATCTTAAAATTGCGAAAGTAATTGACGTCGAGAACGATTCCATTTTTTTACAAGAAGACCTTGATCGTTTGTCTAATTGGTGTCGCGAAAACCGTATGCAACTAAATGCCTCGAAATGCTTTCACGCAATGTTTACCAGGAAGCTAAGAACCATTCCAACGCGGTATCTTATAGACATCGCCGAACTAGCACTACTCGAAACGGTCAAGGACCTCGGCGTCCTCTTTGACCAGAAATTAACTTTTGTCCCGCACATAGATGGTATTGTAAGAAGAGCTTCTAAAAGGCTAGGATTTGTAATGAGAAACAGCAAAACGTTCAGGAACCCAAGCACTAAAATCTTGCTGTACAATACTCTTGTGCATAGTATCATGGAGTACGCCAGTGTTATATGGCGTCCTCACTACTCCGTGCACATGTTGAAATTAGAACGCATACAGAAGAGGTTTATGTGGCACCTGGCGTACTCCAGAGGACTAGCCAAGTCAATACCGACCTACGAAGGAAGACTCAAGCACTTCAGAATGAAATCTTTAACACGCAGATACGACTTCATTGACTTGACATTCTTGTATAAAATTCTCAACAACAAAATTGACTGCCCACAGTTGCTGTCTAAATTTACAATCAGGGTTCCGCACAGACGCGAGCGCCTAGCTGTCACGCCACTATGTCCACCCCTACGTAGAACTGTACTACGGGTAGGGGCTAACTCAGCCATCCCCCGCCTTTGCAAGTTACTAAACAACTACAGCGACAAAATCGACATCTTCCATGATGCATGCTCAAAAATCAAAACTCTGATCCTCAATTAGCAAAAATTACAGTTTTCTTACTAGCACCTATAGCATAGTTTATTTAAGTATTTAGTACCTAGTTTCTCAACTAAAGTTGTGTTTACTTTTAAGTAGCTTGTATGCCTAACATAGTTTTAACTTAAACTGTTTATCTTGTACACAAACTGTTAGTAAACCAAATAAATAAAATAGCTGCCGCATACTGCGGAGCCTGGCTTCCCAGGGCGGAGCCATAAATCTCTTCGCTGCTGCTGGCTGCAGGCCGGTAAACTCCGTGATTGTAACTCTGTGGCTCACAATGCACATCTGCTATGATGGTCCTTGATTCTTTGTCTCGTGTGGAAGCGGTGCTTCCTGCGGTTGACGGCCGCATGGTCAGGTAAGATCCCACGTGAAGAGTAGCTATATCCGTAGGCCGACTCGTATTATGAGGAGGTGGCATTCCTCATCTCGTCTGGTAGGTCTGGGTGTACCTGCTTGGTGTTGTCGACAATGATGAACTAGATTGTCGCCTTCTCCGTTTATTTGATATAGTCTCGAGACTTCGTAGTCTCGAACGCTAAAAACGATTAGTTCTTCTTATTGGCTTTTTGCGGTTATGGCCCACAGGGATATCATAGTCTGATTCATCACTCATGATTAATTTATTCCTGCCACTTCTGATAAAAGATCAGGGGCGTATTTAAAAGAATGAAACCGACAGAACTATTTTAGTTATTTATTCTTCAACAATCGTACATCGACTAACTCGAGACCAAGCCAAACAGTCCCTTTTATAGTTTATAAAAACAAAATGGCGGCACATGTTTACCACCAACAGTTGCCGCTTTTTAACGAGTGATGTCTATATTACTGTTTGGAATGGTAAAACTTATTCTAAGTACACAAGTTATCAATCAATATTATATCCGCTATTTTTAGCTATAGTTGCTTAAGTATACTAAATACTAGCTCTAACACTAGAAGCAGTAATTTGCTACAATTAATGTTACCTTCCCGAGACAATGTCTCATTCACTGTGTTTCATGGGAAACTTAAAGTACATCCCTAGAATAGACGGGTGGTTTCATGCATTTATGTCATCTCGAAGGCAGTCTGATACTTAAGACTATGCCAGACCGAAAAGAGCATACGCCCCAACATTCTTCTGGTAGCACCCTTTTTTTTTCTTTTTTTTTAAACTGTTTATTGTATATTAAGCTCTTAGTACAAAAAAATGCGTCGCCCTCGTTAGGGTCAACTAATATTCTTACATTTAAACTAATTCACAAGCACAATATTTTTTCTTAGTCTAATTCCTAACCTAACTAAACCATATTAAAACCTGGCTACATAAGACACAGGTGAAGCCAGAACGTTGTTGCAGCCACCCACATCGAAAAATAAACTATTGATATAATTTTTTCTCCACCGAGATTCGTTCCGGACACACTCCACCATAATATGTTACACATCCTCTAATAGGTCACACTCAGTACAGTGCGGAGACGGGACTTTTCTCATCAAGAAAGCAAATTTATTTAGTGGATTGTGTCCCGAACGAAGCCTGAAAGCAGTAACAAGTTCTGTTCTCCCCAAAGAGAAATTTTCAAACCAAGGTTTGTGTCAAGGGCTGCTTTGAATCCTGCTGCTTCTCCAAAAATCTCTGATCGAAATATTATTTCCAGAGTGACTGGCATTGGGCACGAATTTGGGTAATTAAGTACATCAGTAAAGAAGGGGCGGCACCGCACCAATATACCATCGGTAGACGCTAGGCTGGCAAGTGAATCAGCTATCAGCTATGGTATGTAGAATCCGTCATAAGATATGGTCTGATAATTTGGGGTAACGGAACTGAAATTAACAGAGTATTTATTGCCCAAAAAAAATGTTTGCGTGCTATTTGTGGTATGGCACCATATGAGTCCTGCAAACAAACATTTAAAAAATTAAACATCTTACCGGTACCCTGTCTTTATATACTTGAAATCGGTAATTTCGTTAAGTCAAATCCTGAACTTTTCGTAAAAGCTCATGATTATTTCTCGAGGAACTCTAGAAACCCGAACAGGCTTGTATTTAATCACACACCAAGAACAACACTGTATTTAAAAAATTGCTCAGCAATGTGTGTGATTGTGTATAACAAAATACCAGATGACATAAAAACGTTGCCACTCAACACTTTTAAACGCAGATTATTCTATTGGCTTCTGCAAAACTGTTTTTACTCTGTGGACGAATTTCTGAACTTCAAACGTAGATGAAATTGGTCTTGGCTTTTGTTGTTTTGTTTGTGTTTTTAATTTATACAATTTATGTGATATAATGAGAATAGACTAAAACTAGATCTCAAACATTTGCATGCTACAATTTAATAGCTGATTAAGGCGTTGAACTTTCATGTTATTTAAGAGCTCTTTTACCCTTATCTTTGCAAATAAATTTCTTATTTCTTATTTCTTATCTTATTTCCTTCTATGCCTACATGAGATGGGATCCACTGTAACAGTATTTGAATTTCCTTAGCCATTAATTCCAAAATTGTACCTAAAACGCTGTAAGGCTATCGAGGTGCCTCGACAATTCGAGGTGCAACGAGCCAAATGTTGTAAAGAACTTTTTGAGTCTGTTAAGATTACAATTTTGTTCCAGGCCAAATATTTACAATAATCCAGTGCTTCAGAAATAGCGAATAATTCTATATGCAATATACATACACTAACATCTATTTGGATATTTCGATTTTTACATTGTATCACATTTAGATTTTAATTCTGCAGCATTACTCAATCTTTTAGCTGATCCCAGCCCATTTTTACTAGTAAAAATTATGTTCGATAGGTCTATGTTACTGATATAAGTATCCAAAGTAAATAAATCCAACATTGGACTGAAATGCATAGGACTTTGTCTAATTTGATCAAATACCAAAGTTTTATAGGTTTCTTCTTAGTTCTCCAGTAGCTACATTAGCATGATATTGATAGCTCCTCTACAACAATTATGGTTGGATGGTCATTCAAAGATCTTGCTCTTATTAAAAATTTAGCAGCTAGAAATTGGCAACGGATGTGTTATGGCTGGAGACTCAATTCACTTTCCATTACATGAATTGGTGTTGACTTAATAAATCGCCCCATCACCCGCATAGCTTGATTTAGTACCCTTTCTAACTTATATGGGTGGCCTTTGGCGCTAGTGTCATACAAAAAGCTAGCGTAATCCTTAGCTCTTATACGTAGTCGGGTCTAAGATGTTCAGGATGGGTTCCCCATCCTGACCCTGTCAATACTTTAAGGATGTTAAGGAATTTCAGGCATTTCGCACTGATTTCATTTATAAGTTTGCCCCAACTTAGCGACCTATCCAACCAAAAGCCCAAATATTTGACGTTCTGTTCTAATTGTAAGGTTGTTCCATCTATTTTAACATTTATAACTGTTCTATTGGACCCTCTGCTGAACAAATATAATTTAGTTTTTCTACTAGATATACTTAGACCTAAGTCATTAACCAGCAAGCACACTGTATTATCAGCATTTTCAATCGTAGAAATACATCTAGATTTTTTTTGTATGTAACATATATAACAAAATCATCAGCATATTGCGATACATTAAAGCCAACACCTAATCTATGACAAATATTCATGGTTGCTACATTGAACAATAATGGTGATAAGGGGTAACCTTGAGTAATACCTAACCCAGTAGTCCTACATAAAGAAGTTGAGTAAAGTTCTACTTTTATTTGCTTATTCTTTAGAAAATTCCATAAATAATTACAAATATGGGATCCCACACTAATACTATTCAAAGTAGAAAAAAGACTTCCAATATTAACATTGTTGTACGCTCTATCAATATCTGTAAAACAACCTAGGGTCAGCTGTTTCTTACCAAAACCCGCTTGTATTTTAGTTACTACCCTAGTTAATGTATCGAGACATGATTTACCTTTTCGAAAACCTACCATCTCTCTGGAAAACATTGTATGTTTTTCAAGGAACCACTCTAACCTTTTATTAATTATTGCATGAAAAATCTTGCATGGACATGACTTAAGAGAGATAGGTTGAATATCAGATATTGTTTGGGTATTTTGACCAGGCACAGCAACTATTTCAATATCACGCCACTGATTAGAAACACATCTGGAAGACAGTACTTTGTTATAAATATCAATCAAAATATTCTTTCCATTCTTTGGTAATCTATTTATCAAGGAAAATAAAATACCGTCAACACCGGGTGCCGATCTATAGTCTTAATTGAATTGTTTAGTTCTTGAATCAAGATTTTGGATGACAATTGAGAATAACAATTTTTTTTATATTTTTTTATATAGCCTAAATGGTGTCCCGCTGCTGGGCAAAGGCCTCACCGGTTCGAGCCCACACATCTCTATCTGAAGCTTTATCTGTCCATCCTGGAAGGAATCTATCCAGGTCATCCTTCCATCTCCTTCTGGGCCTGCCCCTACGCCGGAATTCGTCTGTAGGCATCCATTCAGGGGCTGATTTCGCCCATTTGTCCGGATGCATTCGACAGATATGTCCAGCCCAGTTCCATTTAAGTTTGGCGGTCTGCGTGCCCACGTCAACAATGCCAGTTTTGGAGCGCAGTATAGTGTTCCTAGCGCGGTCTATACGTTTAACACCTAGAATACTGCACTCCATTGCTCGCTGGCAAACCTTGAGTTTGGACTTCTGATGTTCGGTCAGCGACCACGTTTGTGCGCCGTAGGTTAGGATGGGCAGGATGCACATGTCGACGAGTTTGCGCTTCAGGGTCAATGGTAGGTTGCCCTTGATTAGCTCCTTCATGGACCAGAAGTTCTTCCAGGCGTTCGAAACACGTCTTTCGATTTCTTTGCCCTGCCTGTTTTCGAAGGAAACTGTCTGGCCCAAGTAGATGTACTCGTCGACATATTGTATGTCCTGCCCATCGACCACTACCTTACGTTTTGCGCCATTGGAGTTGGGTTTTTGACCGATTCATCTTCAGTCCAACTTCAAGGCGTGCTCAGTTCTTAGAGCATTAGTTCAAGTTCCGACGAGGTTGGCGCAAACAAAACAATATCGTCGGCAAAACGAAGGTTATGTAGCCTTATATCGCCGACGACAATGCCTCTGCTGCGCCACGGGACCGCCAACTTTTTGAAAAGTTCTTCGAGGGTACTGGTGAATAGTTTAGGAGATAGACGGTCTCCCTTTTTCACCCCTCTCTCTATTGTGAATGATGGACCTGGGTGTTGTAATTTAATATTTGCCGTGCTATTGTTGTATATTGCCTGAATTATACTAATATATGTGGGATCAACATTTTGATTGCGAAGTGCGGTAAATATTGACGAGTGTGTGATACTGTCGAAAGCTTTTGAGTAATCAACAAACGCTAAGTAGAGAGGCTTGTTGAACTCATTGTATTTTTCTGTTATCTGATTTAGTGTGTGCAGGTGGTCCAGAGTAGAGAATCCGGGGCGGAAACTTAAAAAGTTTTCTGGAGATTCTGGTTCCGGAGACTTTGACGCATAAAGCTCGGCGTAAAACTGTTCAACCATTTTTAGTATTTCTTCACGATTTGTGACAAGATTCCCGTTTCTGTCATACAATTTAGTAATTTCAGATTTAGATTTATTCAATTTCCTTCTAAATACTTTCGGACCTTTATTTTGTTTGATTGTTTCAGCTATGACTTTAGTATTATATGCTCTTAAATCTTTCCGGATTGCCATATTTACTATTTTATTAAATGATTGTATACTCCTTTTGGTCTATAGCTGTCGCGTTTCTCATCTCCCTCCTTCGCTCCAATATTGAGAGCGTGTCTGCTGATAGCTTCTTTTCACTTTCTTTCTTCTTGCCAATGTGTTTTTTCGTTGTTTCAACGATGGTTTTACAGAGATCAGCGCAAAGGGTGTCCACATCCAGGTTTTCTTCCAATAGCCCATCAAATGAATTCTACAGTTCCAGCTGAAATTCTTTTTGGAGAAATTAATAGCCAACGCTATCAAATTTTACCGCTTGTGACTTTACCATATAATAATAATAATAATAATAATAATACCTTGGACACTATTTACACACATTGATCTAGCCCCAAACTAGGATTCCCTGTATCTTGGGTACTAGACAACGATACACATACTTATATAGATAAATATTATACTTAGATAGATAAACAACCATGACTAGGGTACAAACATTCGTTCTCATCAAACAAATATTTGCCCCCACCGGGAATCGAACCCGGGACCTTTGGATTCGTAGGCAGGGTCACTGCCGACTCGGCCATTCGGGTCGTCAATGTATTGTTCTTTAAGCAGGTTATACCTGAACTTGGCCCTCACTAAGCGATGATCACTGCTGGTCTTAAAGTGTCTTAAAACAGACACATCCGTGATATTGTTTTTGTCCGAGCTGATGATGTAGTCGATTTCGTTCTTAGTTCGGCCGTCTGGACTCGCCCATGTCCATTTCCTTGAAGGACGCTTTTCAAAAAAGGTATTCATAGCGTAGAGGTGGTGTTTTTCAAGGAAATTTACTAGGGTCTGTCCTCGCGGGTTCCAACTACCTAGCCCATATTTTCCCACTGACAGTTCTTGTTCTAGTGGAGCCCTGATTTTGGCGTTAAAGTCCCCCATGACCACGGTGTAGAAGCCAGGGTTTTCCTCACGCGCTCTCTCTATGTCCTCATACAGCTGGTCTACTTCGTCATCAGTACCGGGTTAAGAGGTAGGCGCATAGGCTTGAATGACCTTAAGGACATATCTCTTACTAAGCGTCAGGTTCAAGTAGCACACGCGAGGTGATATGCTCCTAACGTCCTGAACAGCACACGAGATAGTTTTGTTGATAATAAATCCAATGCCGCCGTAGGTAGAGTTGTCATTTCCTCTGTAAAAGAAAAGTTCTCCAGTGGAAAGCCTTACAAGATCTTCTCCTTGGCGCCGTACCTCGGATAGCCCTATAACGTCCCATTTGATCTTACTCACTTCCTCTAACAGTTCCTCGGACCGATAGTCTTCTCTCAGTGTCCGTGTATTGAAAGTAGCCAAAGTCATTGTATGTTGGCAGCCGGATCTCTGCCGGGGATTCTTAGCACCCTCTGCCCCGCTGTAACCTGAGCCGCTGCCGGAGCTAGAGATAGCGGGGCTGCCGGGGACTGAGGGCCGGGGCTTTTCGTTGTATTTAATTCTTTTGTGCTTTTTTGTTGGGGAGGGTTTTAGCCATAAGAAACCACGCTGGCCAGTGCTTCTTGGTGAATTTTCCTGCCACGTTGGCCTATTGAAGGGCAATTCTAAAAATGCCCTGCAATAGTGAGAGAGACCGCATGGAGGTGTGAACTCGGAATTGGAGGTCATAATATGCTATCGGAACGAAACATCAATGTTACCTTTGTACGTTTAAATCCGATCGCAATTGGGTTCCCTTCCTCTCTCAATTAATCCTCCGTTAATTAAATACCGACGTTTAACCAAGTCACGAAAATTGAGTCAGACAAGTGAGTGAACGAAACGTTTCTAACGTATTATTCTTCATTTGTGACTTTGCCTTTGCCAAAATATTAGCAGTCATGTTAAATATTTTGATTGATGAATTTATGTAAGTATTAATTCTGTAAAGACTTTTGATTGACAATGTTTTCATTGGTTAATTATTCAAAAGCGATTGAAATTTCCAGATGTCAGAATTAATAATAATAATAATACATTGTACACTATTAACACACATTGATCTAGCCCCAAACTAGGATTCCCTGTATGTTGGGTACTAGACAAGATACACATACTTATATAGATAAATAGTATACTTAGATAAATGAACGACCATGACTAGTGTACAAACATCCGTTCTTATGAAGCAAATATTTGCCCCCACCGTCTAAACGTTCCTACGCAACAAGACATATACAATATAAATATTTTTATGCGTACTTAGTTTATGTTATAAGTATTTTTTGTTGTTCTTACATGTTCAACCTAACAGGAAGGATAAAGGGGGCTTCGCTTCGCTTACCTCCTTTACCCTTCACCTAAGCTACCGAAATGTTGTGCCCTGATATAAGATGTGCAAATCAGCTGTTGTCGTGACACCATCTTGTTTTCCAATACGCCGGCTTTCGGTAAGACAGATTGTATTGCTAGTGACTTGGTTAAATATCGGTATTTAATTAACGGTCTAGAGAGTTAGTTAAGTGTGTGATTTAACCAACCAAGTACGACATATGCACATTGATATATTGATTTACGAGCTAGATATCATGCGTCTCAAATGTAATCTGCCATCGCGCTCGCAGTAATAAACTCGTAGCCTAGCAAGCGGTTGTTTCATTACGATAGCGACGAGGTGATAAAATTAATTAAATTTCCCACGCAAACAAAAATATCGTTTTTAGGCAATCTCACAATAAAAAAATGACCGCTGTGCAACCACGTACAAGAAAAGCAGTGTCAGTATATTTGTCTAAACGAATTAATTATATCGGACAAAGGAATTTCATCGTTACAAGTGTTAGGTTTATAAAATTAAGTCACAATCATCATTTATTTAGTTGCTCGATTGACATAAATCGAAACGGAACGTCGTTCGGTTTATTCAAAACGAGCGGCAACGAATACTATAAAAGGGTAAGCAAACTGCCGGACGGGCACACTTTGTCGGAGCACGCATTGAGCACGGACGTCTAGAAGTTGGAATAAATATTTGCTGAACCACGTGCTGAGTTTCCATTGGCCTTTCGTTGGTTGATCCCAGATAACGCCCACATTTCAGAAGTGGTAAGTACACACGTCATTTAAAAAAAATAAGTACCTACTGTTTTCCTTGTACCTCAAAGCCGGAACGCTCATCTAATCGCCTGAACGATAAATAAAACCGATCCTGCTGAGCTCAGGCGAGTGCAGGAGGTGGAGTTGCAGCGTGAGCGGTTACGTGCACTTGAGGACACACTCGTTATCGCGATGCGGCGTGCGCCAGTCGATGAGTCATCTCGGCGTGAAAAGGAACGCGCTTCGGGATTTGGAGGTCATGCTAGGTCAGGTAGTCCAATTTTCACGTCCAATGATCTCATGAATCTCATCAAATCCTTGGGTCATCTAAAGCCTCAAACTTAGACATCGGCAGTGGCCATTCCGTTACACTAAAAAACTCACAATATGAATCATAAAAACATCCTTCCTGATTTTGATCCTTCATCAAAAAGTCAGAGGATGAATATTTGGATCAAAAAGGTAAATGAGTGTGTCACTGTGTACGGTTAGGATGAGAAAACGACAATACATTTCTCTATGCAAAAACTCCAGGGTCTGGCAAAAGTGTGGTACGAAAGTCTCAATTCAATACTGTTTAGCTGGGCCGAATGGTAACAAAAAATGTTAAATGCTTTTCCTTTTGAGCAAAGCTATGGCCAGACCTTGGAGGACATGCTCAAGAGATAAAGTAAATTCAATGAGCCTCTTGAGGTCTATTACTATGAAAAATTTGCATTGTTGAATCGGTGTGACATCGTCAGTAAACACGCCGTAGAATGTATCATTCATGGGTTGAGCGACAGGACTATGAGATCTAGCACTAACGCTTTGCGGTGTACAGACCCTGACTAACTCCTTCAGTTCTTAATGAGATAGATAAAGACACACCCCAACCGATAGCCCGATACATTCTCAGGATCAAAACTGACGCGTCAACTAGTAATCACACGAATCAAAGACCTCTCAGATCAGCGACAAACTCAAACTACAAACTGTTTTGTTTTAATTGCAAAGCATGTAACCCCTATATCAGGGTCTTGTTATATTGATGAGGGAGATGTGTTGAGTAGGGGGTCTAAAGTCAGGGTCGTCAAGCGAATATACTCACAACCAGATAGTTTCGCAAAATCCGATACTTCTGGTATAGATCGTAGCAATGTTAATGTAGGCAAGGCGGTCGATGAAATTCAGAAAAATCGGCTCTTAGCAGTATTAGCAAGGTACGAGCATTACTTTGCAGGATCTTTGAAGGAACTAGGATGCACGAATATGACTGAAATGAGCATAGAGCTAAATAGCAAATGCCCGGTTGTCTATCGACCTTACAGATTGTCTCATGGGGAGCGAGAACAAGTGAGAGAGATGGTGAGTGAAATAATGGATGCCGGCATTGTGCGAGAATCCTATTCTCAATTCGCAAGTCCGATAATTTTGGTAAAAAGGATGGCAAACAACGGCTATGCATAGACTACAGGCTTTTGAACTCTGTGACTACTAAAGAACGATACCCGATGCCAGTGATTGAAGACGAGATTGCTCGACTTTCAGGACAAGCATATTTCGTCACCCTAGACCTGGCATCGGGATACTACCAAGTACCTATCAAAGAAGATTCCAAGCCGCTTACGTCATTTGTCACTCCGGACGGTCAGTACGAATTTAACCGCATGCCGTTCGGGATGGCAAATCTGCCGGCCGTTTTCCAACGCCTGATGAATAGAGTACTGGAATCCTCTAGATTCACGGAAGCAACTCAAAGTCAAAGTCAAAGTCAAAGTACTTTATTACTGTAGATATTTACATATACTTAGCAAACGTCATTTTTTGCCTCTTCTCTACATTGGACCACTGTGGGAGAAGAAGGGCGTAGAAACTCCCACAGATTGATTTTTAAATCTCTTTTAAAAATAGATTGTGCTTAACTAATACAAATATGAAAAAAATAATTGTTATGATTAATAAGCAGGAATAAATAATTACAAAACTATTAACAGCAAGGTCTGTGTTGAGCCAGATTAACCCCATACAGTCCTGTCATTTAAGTAATCTTGAACATTGTAATATCCCTTTTTCGACAAAGTCGCTTTAACATGCTTTTTAAATTGTTCAAATGGCAATTTCAAAATCTCCAGAGGTATCCTATTGTAGTAGAGAATGCACTGACCCTTGAAAGAATTGCTATCCTTCGCGAGTTTAAAACGGGGCGCACATAGTCTATGATTATTTCTTAGGTTAACATTACAGCTATCGCTAAGTTTGGAAAATGTTGTAAGGTTCTTGCGTACATACATTATATTTTCTAAAATAAATTGACTAGCTACTGTTAGTATGTCAATTTCTTTAAAAAGCTCTCTTAAGGAGTCTGTTCGTTTTAAATTATAAATTGCTCGAATAGCTCTTTTCTGTAAAATAAAAATCGTTTGAATATCCGCTGCTTTCCCCCTCAACAAGATACCATAGGACATCACACTATGAAAGTAACTAAAATATACTAGCCTAGATGTAGCCACATCCGTGCTTTGTCTGATGTTCCTAACAGCGTAAGCCGCATAACTTAATTTACCAGCCAATTCATCTATGTGGGGTCCCCACTGCAATTTGCTATCAATGGTTATTCCAAGAAACTTCGTATCATTTACTAATTCTAACGTGCTGTTGTCTAACACTAAACTGTTCTCAACTTGCCTGACATTTGGAAGTGAGAATTTGATACACTTGGTTTTATTAGCGTATACAGCGTACTCTGTGTTTCACATGGCAACACTGAATCAATTTCCTAGCACGTCGACCGCATTATCTGCAGAACAGAAAGTTGCAGCGCATTGCCTCTCATTCAGAGGAAGCCTCTGAACGCAAAACTGCCAATAAATTATTAACTATGAACCAATTAAAGGTTAAAGATAATACACCATTAACATCATCAAAATCTCCTTTTTGTCTTTCAATTTTGAAGACCATTGAAGTATCATCAGCAAACAACACTATGTCAGTTAATTTCTCCACTATTAAAGGCAGATCATTAATATATACCAGGAATAAGAAAGGGCCTTATATG
Organism: Argyresthia goedartella; assembly: GCA_949825045.1. NCBI lineage: Eukaryota > Metazoa > Arthropoda > Insecta > Lepidoptera > Argyresthiidae > Argyresthia > Argyresthia goedartella. The sequence continues at coordinate 21,636,673 of OX463812.1, read as the reverse complement.
GAACCTTGTGGAACGCCAATTTTAACAACCGATCCATCAGATTTTACGCCGTTAACTTCTGCCTTTTGAATTCTAATGCTTAGGTATGATCTTAGTAGATCCAACGCTTTATTTCTAACTCCGTAATGATTTAATTTAATTAATAGCGTATGTTCGATTCCAAATCGATATTCGATCGATGGTTTCGGAACGGCCATTTTGAATTTGACGTTGCTGCCAACCTAGCAGTTTTTTGACAACTGACAGACGAAAAACCTCGCAATGTAACGCGTATTGATTGGGGTATTGAAATTAAATCGTAAGCCATCTGGAATTGTATTCGGGTTCCCCTCAGGATTGTCTATATAGCTGAGTGTGTTGTGGTTCCCAGAACCAGATAAAGTTCGCATTTACGTGGCCGATTGGTTTTCCCACGTAACAAAACCTGTGTTGGAACACTGTGGTCGTCGAAGCTGGCCTGCCAGCCATACCTGGTTGGCTGAAGAACCTGTCTACCAAGAAGAGCCTAGGGTGCACCCGGGCCTTGCAGAGAGACAGGAGTTTGACGGGAACGAAGCACAGACCAGGTCAGATAGATTCATAATTAATAGCTCGGTGAATCGCCGACGTTCACACTTCTTGGCATCTGATCGCTACGCTACCTCGTAGCTGATGGGCCCCTGCGAGGTCATTAGGTGCCGAGAAGCCTGAACATTTTGGTAGCAAGAGCGTGGCTTCCTGAGATTTGCAGCCGTCAAGGGCTCCAGGAACCCACGATTTGGGACTATCAATCTGTAGGTATAGGCGGTTATTAGCTAACTTGGTGTTGTTCCTGTATCCACATAGATTGGTAGTATTGTAAGCTATAAGTCTATTGCTGGTAGTAGACAGACAGATATTACAGTTTTCCCTAAATGACCAGTTGTACTGAGATGTGACTCAGAATAGTAGGTACTCAACTTAGGTTCATTGTAGGTGAATTGAAATTTGCATTGAAGTACCAGTTAGTCAATCTATTAGTGGTCTAGTAATGCTAATGAATGTTTGGTTAACATAGGTAGTTACATCTATTGATAGCAGGCTATTACATTGTTTTCAGTTTATAGCAATTTATAACTTGAACTAATATTGACTATCTGTGTGTGTTATAATGATAAAGGGAAACTAAATTGTTATTTACAGAATTTATATAGATATAAAACTCGGTTCCTATTGTTTAAGGAAAATAACATTGTTTAAGTTGTGGTTTAGGGTTCCCTCGTTTGGGTTGTAGACTGGAGGGTCCAATATAATTGAGTTACTGCAAATTGTGAGTAAGTATCGTTCCGATCATGTCGTTATCTGAAATCCAGAAGGGTGTTTCTAAGGAACTCAGATGGTTTTCCTCCGCACACGGTCTGATAGACCGTTTAGATAGGCATGATGTGGTATTGGAGCGGTCTATGGACGTTAAGGAACGTTACAACAGGGTGCTCGAATTGTCCGCGCAGGCGGAATCAGTTGATGGTTGCGCACCTGACAGGCTGTCACGGTTGCTAGGGGATGTCGACCATTGTATGGAGATGGCAGCTGCTATCACGCAGAAGGCTGCGGACATACGTCGACAGCGCGAGTCCAGCCATGGTGGTGTCATTGAAGCACCTCTGCCGCTTCAGGGTTCAGGGTCCAGGTTACCGGCCATAACTATGCCTACTTTTGACGGAGTGTCCGGTGAATGGATGAGCTTCATCAATCTGTTCGACAGTTTGGTGCACATGCGATCGGACATTACCAAGTCTGTTAAGATGGCTCAGCTGGTGGCAGCATTGAGGGGTGAGCCTAGGGAGCTGGTCGCTCATTTGACAGTTACGGAGGGTAACTATGAAACGGCCAGACAATTGTTGGTCAGACGTTACCATAACAAACGGAGGTTGGCCGATGCCCAACTGAACCGTTTGTTTAGTATCCCGGTTGTGAACAAGGTCGGGGCCATACAGACGGAGGTTTTGAACCCGTTGTTGTCCGTCACCAAGGCTCTAGAGAATCTTGGACTTCCGGTTGGTGAATGGTCGTACCTACTGCTGTACATTGTACTTTCCCGCCTACCCGCTGACGTGCAGACTCGTTTCGAACAGTCTCACGGGAGGTCGGCCGAGGACCTGCCCGCCTTCTCCGACTTGGTCGGATTCTTGGAAGAGGAGGCTCGACGGGCAGAGAATTTGGGGTTGACGGTCACCCATCCTTCGGAGCCACAGAGAGCTGCCGGGAGCGCAGTGAGTAGGGGCCCTCCGACGAGGAAGGACCGCACCAACCGGCAGTCGTATGGGACTGTGAGTGCATTGACCCCACATAGTGAGACCTGCCCATGTTGTAGGCAGATTGGCCATGCTGTGGCCAATTGCAATAAGTTCGGGGAACTTAGGGTTCAAGGACGGCGCCGGATGGCCAAGCAGCGGAGCTGGTGTTTCCTGTGCCTCGGGCCACACATGGCTAGGTACTGCACGCGCACAAAAATGTGCGGATATTGTGGTGGGGCCCACAACAATCTGTTGTGCATGAACCGGTACGGCCAACAGCCAGCACAGGGCCGTACCCAGGGTGACACGGCATGGGGCCCTGAGAATTCGTTTGCGACTCGGAGCGCAACTCAGGGGCCAACGTCCCCACGTGCACAGGGCGGTACTAGGGTGCAGGGCCGCACTCAGGGTCATCACATGGGGGGCCCTGAGTTTTCGGTTGTGACTCAGCACCCAACTCAGCGGGCAATGGGGCCACAAGCACGCAGCCACCCAGGGGTGCAGGGTCGCACTCAGGGTCATCACATTGGGGGCCCTGAGTTTTCGGTTGCGACTCAGCATCCGACTCAGCGGGACATTGGGTATGTTGAGCAGGCCGTAACGGGCGGGTGGCATGGGACACCTTCGAGCTATGCGGATGCGGTTCGGACGCCGCCTCAGTTGTCGCCCCGCTCGTCGCCTCGTCCTCGTCGGTCGCATGTGATGTCCCCCCCGCTCATGGAGCGGCCACGGTTGAATTCACGCCCATCCCCCTTCGGGGGGCGTCGTAGGGTGGCAATGGAACCGGCGCGTGGGCCATTTGTACAATGGGACCCTCTGGCGTATAGCTGCATACCTGATCGGTTACAGGCACAGTGGGGCCCCGGGGGTCCTCGCTAGAAATTTGCGGCCCAACCATTGGTTGCCCCCCAACCGGAGACGGTGGTGTTACCGATCGCCTCTGTGCTTGTTTGGGATTTGGCGGGCAACCCAACATACGTTCGCGCCCTATTAGATTCTGGAGCTCAGGGCTGCATTGTATCGAATGATTTAGCAAAATGGTTGGGCCTCATAAATAATGTATCGCTGCCGAGGAAATTGGTCCCTGCTGGGGATTACAGGGCAACCCTTCACGGGTTTTGTGATGCCTCTGAACGAGGGTTTGCGGCAGCGGTTTATTTGCGAACCGTCACCTCCACCGGGGAGGTCGACGTGCGTTTGGTTTTGGCAAAAAGCAAGGTAGCGCCTATTCGGACAAGGATGACGATTCCAAAACTGGAACTGTCCGGGGCTGCTCTTTTGACCAAACTTTTGAATCACACTCTAACAGTGTTGCGTGGGTCAGTGGTTTTGGAGGATACGGTGTACGCGTGGACGGACAGCCAGATTGTTTTGTGCTGGCTGAAGGCTTCGGTCCATAACTTAGAAGTTTTTGTTGCGAACCGTGTCTCCCAGATTGTGTCGTCTGAGGTCCCACTGACCTGGAGACATGTACCAGGAGAATTGAACCCGTCTGATTGTGCATCCAGGGGATGTCGGGCTCCTGAACTCGTTAGACACCATTTGTGGTGGGGACCACCCTGGCTTGCCAGGAGAGAATCGGACTGGCCCCACAGCCATGTAGTAGTATCTTCGGATCATGGCCCCAGAGCGGCCGTGCATGTTACCCAGAAGGTTGAGGATCCTGACGCCGGGTTTCTGCTGGACCGGTATAGCTCACTTGACAAGTTGATAAACGTGTCCACTTGGATTAGGAGATTCGCTCGAAATTGTCGTACTCCTCGCGATCAGCGAACGTTGAACCCTATTCTGACTCCGGCAGAGCGAAACGAGTCGCTACTGAATTTGGTCCGGTTGGTACAGTCCTCGAAGTTTGGGGCAGAATTGGAGATTATACGAAGTGGACGTTCGAAATTGAAGGGAGCCGTCGCGCGTCTCAACCCCTTTGTTGATTCGACCGGGTTACTTCGGGTAGGAGGAAGATTGCGCAATGCGAATCTGTCGTATTCGGCTCGTCACCCACTTCTGCTCCCCAAGGGGGGACAGTTAGTTGAATTGCTGGTGACTGATCGTCATATTAAAAACGCGCATGCCGGCTGTAACGCGTTGTTGGCCACGCTCCAGCGGGAGTTTTGGATCTTATCTGCCCGCCGTGTCATACGGAACATCGTGTTTCGGTGCATGCCTTGTTATCGACTTAAGGCTGCCACGATGCAACCTCTCATGGGGGACTTGCCCCCTGATCGTGTGAATGAGGTCAGACCGTTTTCAGGTGTTGGTACGGATTTTGCCGGACCGTTTATGGTGAAGAGTTCACGATTGCGTACCGCTAAGCAATACAAGGCGTACCTATGTGTGTTTGTTTGTTTATCCACCAAGGCGGTACATCTCGAGCTCGTTGCTGATCTCTCGACAGAGGCTTTCATTGCTTGTTTGGATAGGTTTGTTTCTCGAAGGGGACTTCCAACTTTGATCCGCTCTGATAACGGCACTAACTACGTCGGTGCAGAACGATACTTACGAGAGATAGTCAACTTTTTGAATGTAAATAAAGTGGATATTGGAACGGCCCTCTCCCGTCGGGGTATACAGTGGACCTTCAGCCCACCGAGTTGCCCCCACTGGGGTGGGATTTTTGAGGCCGTAGTTAAGTCAGCTAAGACGCACTTGGGGCGTATAGTAGGTCAGACCGCGCTGACTTTTGAGGAGCTCGCGACATTGTTTTGTAAGATCGAGGCCGTTCTCAATTCGCGACCGTTGTGTCCGCTCAGCTCGGATCCAAATGACCTGGAGGCTCTGACCCCAGGCCATTTCTTGATAGGACAGCCACTTAACGCGTTGCCCGAGCACCCCTTCGAGGGAGTGAAATTGTATCGGTTGTCAAGGTACCAGATGTTGCAGCAGTTTACTCAGAATTTCTGGAAGCGTTGGTCGCTCGAGTATCTGCATATCTTACAACAGCGCCTTAAGTGGACTGACAAAACCAGCCCCCCTAGTGTTGGTGACCTCGTTCTGGTTAAGGATGCCAACCTACCGCCACTACGTTGGCGCAGGGGGCGCATTGTTAACTTGTTCCCTGGCAAGGACGGGACCCCCCGGTCTGCAGAGGTTCTAGTAGGAGGCTCGGTTCTAAAACGAGCGGTAGCAACGTTGTCTCGGCTGCCCGTAGATTAGGGGACAGGTGGGTGCCTGTCCGGGCGGGTGATTGTTCGATTCCAAATCGATATTCGATCGATGGTTTCGGAACGGCCATTTTGAATTTGACGTTGCTGCCAACCTAGCAGTTTTTTGACAACTGACAGACGAAAAGCCTCGCAATGTAACGCGTATTGATTGGGGTATTGAAATTAAATCGTAAGCCATCTGGAATTGTATTCGGGTTCCCCTCAGGATTGTCTATATAGCTGAGTGTGTTGTGGTTCCCAGAACCAGATAAAGTTCGCATTTACGTGGCCGATTGGTTTTCCCACGTAACATAACCTGTGTTGGAACACTGTGCTCGTCGAAGCTGGCCTGCCAGCCATACCTGGTTGGCTGAAGAACCTGTCTACCAAGAAGAGCCTAGGGTGCACCCGGGCCTTGCAGAGAGACAGGAGTTTGACGGGAACGAAGCACAGACCAGGTCAGATAGATTCATAATTAATAGCTCGGTGAATCGCCGACGTTCACACTTCTTGGCATCTGATCGCTACGCTACCTCGTAGCTGATGGGCCCCTGCGAGGTCATTGGGTGCCGAGAAGCCTGAACAGCGTATTATGATCAACACAATCAAACGCCTTCGACAGGTCGCAAAAAACTCCGATAGCATCCTGGCCATTGCATATATAGATGATGTACTTATATACGGGAAGAGCTTTGATGAGTGCTTGGAGAGATTGGAGAAGGTCTTAATACTTATTGAGCAAGCCAACCTGACTCTTAACCTTTCCAAGTGCGATTTCCTCCAGAGCCAAATAAATTATTTAGGGTATGAGATCAGCACTAAAGGCGTACGCCCCGGAGACAATAAAGATTCAATCTGTTGTGAATTTCCCACGTCCAACTAATCCACATGTCGCAAATGTGACATCATAAAACATGCTGATTTGGATGCGGAAGGGTTAAAATATATAAAAGATAACTATGTTATTAAAGACGGCAAATTATATAGATGTATAGACGGTAACAAGGCTAACTTACGATGGGTTGTTTCGAAGGGGGCAATTGGAGCGTATGAGGAAGGCTTACTGGTTTCCGAAAATGTCAAGATTTATCAAAAACATAAGCCTGTCTTCAATGCGCGTACTCTAAGAAGTCAACTACAAACGAAGGCCTATTTATTACACACAATCGACAATGTAGAGGTTCCCTTCCATACCTTGCATATTGAACATCTTGGGCCATTTTTGTGTTCAAAACGAGGAAACAGTTACCTTTTGGTAATGGTAGACTCCTTTACCAAATTCGTGTTTATCAAACCGGTCCGCAACAATAAAACTCAGACGACTATTAAAGTACTAGACGAGACCTTCTATACCTTTCGGAATCCTGATCGTATAATCAGTGATCGCGGGACCAGTTTCACGTCATACGCTTTTTAGGGTTCCGTACCCGAAGGGTTCCAAACGGGACCCTATTACTAAGACTTCGCTGTCCGTCCGTCCGTCCGTCCGTCCGTCTGTCACCAGGCTGTATCTCAAGAACCTAGCTAGCTAGAGAGTTGAAATTTTCACAGATTATGTATTTCTGTTGCCGCTATAACAACAAATACTAAAAAACAGGATAAAATAAATATTTAAGGGGGCTCCCATACAACAATACCACATACAAACTTATGGATGCACCTGGTTACGTACATGGAGTGTGAAAGTAACCGCACCAATAACTTTGTAAACAATATTTTGCTGTGTAAATTCCAAACTATTCACTCCACACCATCGCTTCCATTGAACGGTGGTACGGAACCCTTCGTGCGCGATTTAGACTCGCACTTGACCGGTTTTTAAACACTATTGTTCAGAAAAGGGAATACGACATATTTTAAACGCCGTCGCCTGCCCAAGGGCTAATGGGCAGGTAGAGAGATACAATCGTACGATTCTAGGGTCTCTGACGGCACAAAATCAGAATTTTGACGAGAAAGACTGGGATGATAAGGTAGGTAGAGTGCAGTGGGATATTAACAACACTATTCACAAAACGACAGGTAGGAGGCCGGCTGAAGTTATGTTTGGAACTAAGATGAATGCAGAAATTACCCCAATACTGAATGAAGTTGTATGGGATACCCAAGACGATGTAGACTTAATTACTATTAGAGAATGTGTAAAGAATAAATTTGATGATGAGCAGCAAACATTAAAGCATAGGTACAATAAAAACCGGCGTCCTGCCCGTGTTTATAGTGAAGGGGAACTAATAAAAATTACGAGGGTTTCATACAATAACGATGGAAAGAGCAAAAAGCTTATTCCATCATTTATAGGACCTTATCGAGTAGTGCAAGTCTTAGGAAACGACCGTGACAGGGTGGCTGCTATACCCGGGCTTAGCAGCGCCAAAAATAAGCGTAAAACCACCGTGGCATCTGATAGCATGAGGCCCTGGGTACATGTAGCGGCTCTAGATATTCACGAAGAAGGTGAAGAAAGTGATAAGGAAGAATGTAGTGATAGTGAGGGTGATAATAATAGTGATAGATAATAATATACACATAAAATAAGTAGAAAATGGAAAGATTAGACATGAATTAATGAATTGATGATCCAAATGTTAATCTATAGTAATGAAATGGTGAGACGTGAAAATTAAGTGTCTTTTATGTAATGATTGTTTTGGAAGCATGTGAGAAGGATGGTTCACTGCTATCCCATCAATCATTGATGGGATGTAGACGTGTTTTGTGAGAAGGAGGGTTCGCATGATACGCTTACTGATACTGATTAGCTAAACACTTGTGAGAAGGAGGGTTCACAACTTTATTTCCCAATGCGTCAATTGCTTTTTTACTGTGGCTTTATGCAATAAAGGATATAATAATAATAATAAATTTTTCTTGTATAAATTGTACCCATTTTCTCGATCTCAATATTTTAAAAGAGTGAAAACATAGCGTGGTCGTGCTAGATAGACAGCTTTGGATGGGATAACGGGGAAAAATCTATACCTGAGGTAGAACTCCTGCATTTAAATATCCACAAACCCGTTTGTGACTTTTCCTACTACAAATATGCAGGCGTTCATAATTTGTTTGTACAGAAATACAAATTCAAGTTTAAATAAAAAATAACCAGCGTATAGAACGCCCAAAATACAACTAAAAGGTAGGACATTTTTCTTGTATAATTTGTACCTATTTTTGTCGATCTCAGTATTTCAAAAGAGTCAAATCATAGCGTGGCCGTGCTAGAAAGTGACCTACCCAGTAGAAGAGCTAGAAAAATAGTCAATCGCCGTGAGGATCTCTAACGGGTGGTGATCCAACGCGCTATATACTTAAGTCACGGTACCTTGCTAGCGACCTTACTGCTGCAGCTTTACTGACAGCTTCCCTTGAGCTGCATCCGCAGTACCCGGGTGCGCACCGGGTGTCTTCCTCGATGAAGATGCCATTTCCAGCAGAACTCTTGTCAGCAAGGTCACTCAATATCCCTTCTCATTCTAACAAGCGTGGCTCACCCGCGGAGCTCATTAACACGCGAATCGAGACTAATCGGCCCGGAGAGTTACCGACACCTTTCGCAAACAGGCTCGGATAAGCTTTTAGCTGTACCCGAATTATTGTTCAATCCATTGCGACCGGTCGCGGAGCCGAATTCCTGCTAACAAAATCTAGGAAGACAAATTTCTCCCAAATTCCCGGTTCCAAAGCAGGAGCCTCAGAAGCCCAAAAATCAACAGGCTCCATATTTCTATACTGTTAAAAGTGACAGTTAAGTCCCAACATCATCGTTCACAGACAGAAAAGGGTGCGTTCCGAATTCACTTTTACTACTAAATCGATCACGGAATCAAACTACGTTTGGTTAAAACTGTCTAAATTAACCATAAATTAACATACTCCATAGTCCGGTGGAGTCGGAACGACGAAGAGGATCGAGGAACGAGAGAAAGAGCATCTCATGCCTCCGGTCCCGTGTAGTCGGACGTCGTTCGGTGCGACGAGGACCAAGGAACGAGCCGAGCGCCTCATCCTACGACTCCACCCGCGACCTCTCCGTCTCTCTCTTCCTTTCCATCCCGATGCCTGATATGTCGTGATCAACATGAAAGATTAAAATTTAGATTTTGGGGCATTAATTTAGCAAATAAATAATAAGTGGAAAGCCAAAAACGGTTGAGATTACTAATCTCAGATTAGAGAATACAATATTTTATAAAATACAATACAATATATATTTGCCATATAATCACATTTTTTTAGTAATATTTATTTATGATACGCTGTTTGTATGTCACCCTATAAGGAGATAAAGGCAGATTGCGACCACAGAGGCAGCTGTTACTGCATATTTCGGATATGTGCATTCTATCCTTAGCTACGGTATCAGCTTTTTAGGAAATTCTACTGATAGGGACAAAATATTTAGGCATCAGAAAAAATGTATTAGGGCTGGCATAAAAAGACGGAAAGCTGCAATCCCTACTTCAAATTTTTTTAATTTCTAACTTTTCTATCGATATTTATCCTAGAGTGCTTAATGTTCAATAAGAAAAACTATCATACACGTTTTATAGAACGAAACACAATTCACACAAGAAATCTACGAAATAAAAAATATATAGTACTTGCTTATCCTAAATATGCTATATAGAAAAAGCGTTTTCTATGTCGCCATAAAAATAATTAACCAATTACCAAATGCTATAAAAACTTTGGTTTACAATTTTTCATAAAAAACGGGTATGTACTAAACTCTTAAAACATAAAATTTACTATGATATCAATGAATACTTTAATGACAAAGAATTCGCGTCGAAGTAAATGGTCTGGATTAAGTTTTCTTGCCGTTTCTTTCTCGTCTTAGCCCACGGTTTGTGAAGCGTCATAAAATAAAACTATGACAAAATACTTATACTGATACCGATTAAAGTTGTTAATATGTCCACTACTGCCTTCTGATTTAAAGTCTGAATTAGTAACATTCATAATAAGTAAATGATTTTAATGGTAAGCATCAAGCTGGCACATTTTATCTTCAACTTTTATAGTGTAGTCTTTTATTTATTGATTTTTATTCGGTCCGTTTGCCACTTTTTGGTCACACATTGCGTTCACTGGCTCACTTTAATAAATAATAATTAAAGGAGTTGTAGAGCAGTATGGTGAAAAGAAAACTATTCTTACTCTGTAACTGGTTACGAACCAATTGACTTTGACGTTGACTGATTACGTATGAATAAAAAATGATCACTGTTCGAAACCGGTTTCGTACAAAGATCATTTTTTCTTCCTTCGATAACAGTTACGAAAGGTCGGTTACGTACACGGCCGATGGGACTCTTAATGTGTTCAGATTATATTTAGATTTAAGATTTTATATAATAAGGTTAATTAATATTTGCACACCCAGTACTACTGGGTACCATCATTCAAAACATGTAAATTATATAAAACCTAGTTACAAACAATGATGAACAAATATACATTTTTGTATTTGTATTTGTAACTAAAGAAAAAAATATATATATAAAGGCCAAATCTTATCTATTTATTTCTTCGTTTCATAGATTTGTGGTTATTTTCTTTTTACCCGACTGTGAAGAAGACCGAAAGGGCTTTTCGGCGCATGAGTTCTGCTTCGTTGACGTGTACTTGAAAGTTGTTTATAATAATCGTTGCAATCATTCTCCCAAATTTGGTCAGGTAATTAAATATCACCCTCTATGTACATAGAGGGTGATATTTAATTACGATAACAAATAAAGATAATAAATGTACATTTATTATCTTTATTTGTTATCGTTTATTTTTTAACAAAATACATTGTGTTCGAAATAAGTTTAAATCAATGTCATATCATTGCAACCAAATCCAAATTATAAAAAATTAAAGAGTTGTATAACAAGAAATAAAATTAAATTCAACAATCAAATTCTAATTAATAATCCTTACAAGTCAATTCATAAATTCAAATGTCATTAAAAATACAAAATCTATTATCTATATCATCTTCAAAATTCATCTAGAGAGTAGCAGCACCTTTTTAACAAAATTTGTTTATTCTTACTATAAATACGTCAATAGACTGAATTGTTTTAAGCTCAGTAGGCAACTTGTTAAAAAAAAATTGCTTGATAATGAGCACAATGTAAAACTATTTCTAACTTAGGAGCTAAGTCACAAGATAGGTCTTTCCTTCTAGTTTCTAGTCTTATAATCCTCTGATTATATGTTTCACCATTTTGTTTTTTTTACAAGTCTTATGAGCACCACCAAAATATATAGGCTCGGTACAGTCAAAACGTTGAGTTTCTTGAAACTTGGCCTACATGATTCCAAAGGCGGAAGACGCTCGATAATCCGTATAGCTCTCTTCTGCGCAGCGAAAGCCTGCTTGAGATTTTGCTGATAACTGCACCCCCACCATTGAATAGGCACATGGTCTAATAGACATCGAACTGTGTATTTTCTTATATGTCACGCTGCTGATCGATTCAAAGGAAATTACACACTGGATTTAATGAAATAAAATTACAATTAAGATTAGTCTGGTCGCACGATTTTCCATAAAATGTAGAAGCAAAAGGATTAGTAGTTGATACCACTAGATAAGACTCTTGTCTTCACCTTTTCACCTTCCTCGCGAATTTCATCCTAAAGCAAACATTCTTCACAGTCACGTTTCTTTCGCTCGGGAGCAGCATTATAACTGAAAATAAAGTGCCCATTAGCCAAGGAATATTTCATGCTGACTATTTAAATTCGCCGCAGTAATGCTTTTTGTTCTATCTCGCCTAAACCGTGACAGAAACAGAGCGTGGCCCAACAAACTATTTCCTTAGTGGGTCGCCGCCGGAAATTAAGCCAGAGAAAAGTCCCCGGGCTATGCTGGGCATATTTAACTAGCTAGTACGAATAGGGTCTTTGCATTTTATTTAGTAAAGTGACAAAGCTGGCCGCACACAAGTTATAGCTGTACTCTACCCGTTCGATGGACTGGACCTTTTGGTGCGCGTCAAGTCCGAAGCGGAAACTCTCAGAATAAGTGGTAATGGATGCATGCGCTTATTTCAGTGAGAGCTAACAGAGTTAGTTCCTAAACTCAACGCAGGTTACGGTTTGTACAATTCCCAGCTCGGCAGCACACAGCAGTGCTGCCTCGTTGACGTCCATGTCGGTGTAAGTCGCAGTGGCAGGACGACATTGTTGCGCAGCAGTGCTGCGACTGCTGCGTGCTGCCACTGCATTGCTGCCAAGGAACCTACCTACTGAGAATGTACGTGTTATAACTATAATTGGTGGATATTCGTGCATACGGGTTTATGTGTACCTACCTCTGAATATGAATAAAGGGTATGAAATGAGCTAGCAACGTAACGACTGTGTTTTACTTAGACTTTCCAATATCTAACAGTACGGTTAGGTCCATTGGTATTTTACAGGGACTAGTAGTGCTGCGCAGCACAGGAATCTTACCTTAAGGCAACTGATCTGTGACACGAGTTACTAATTTGTTTACAAATACGCGGCGTTACTGGTTGAGGACTCGTAGGTGATCCACTCATTCGACGGGTCTCGGCAAATTTCACGTATTTTTTCCCTCAAAAAACAGTGTAATATATCGAAAAAAAATTGGGTTAAATTGATGTAAATAATGGTTTCTTGAATAAAATAGGTCAAAAAGTAACTATAGTAGTTCCCATTTGTATTTATTGTTATATTTTATCGCTGTAATTCTAGAATACGATATAATTAATCCTAATTACTACTCTTGAAATTCAAAAAAATAATGAATCAAATTGACGCCCCCTTAATGCTTCAGTAACCTTAGTTACCAACCAGTATAGTTCCTGTCCAGTATCTCCGTGTACATAGAACCTTAATAAAGTTTACCCGTTAGATAGCACATCTATCATGTCAGTTCATTAACTGAAGAGCCCATCAGTAAATTGCCTCTTAATTGAGGTTATCTTTGACTTGTGTATTTAGTATAAACAGATGTTTGTCTGTATCAGTGTAGTTGGCTCTCTGATTATAGAAGAACGTGTAGAGTGGAAGTGGTTTTATTTTTTATGGTTTAACTTAATGTGAACAAATTAACGTTTTTACATATACTAAGTCAGTCTCTTAGTAGTTGCTAACCGGTGAGTTCCCTGCATTAATAGATCATTTCGTGTTCAAATGAATATTCATCAACTAAATATGCTAAAAATTACTTGTGCAATGTAGCACGCTAGATAGAAATGGTAGAGAGTTCGAGTACCTATAATCAAGTAAAGATAAGTACGACATGGGCAAATACCTACATGGAAATGTCTGAAATACAACAAAACATAATAAATATAGCCAGGCCCGGATCTATTATCAAAACGGCCAAAACACTTTATTTTATTTACAAATCTTTAATTTCTGTATACATACCTCCCTATGTTAGGTATTTCTTTAACGCGTGCAAAGTGCACATTCCTCAGGGAAACCTCCCCCGGCTCATCTGCTAGAAACTAGACAACACCATATTTGGCAATCCTTGTTTAATGATACGATATTATGATGATGATGGTAATAAACAAAGCTCATTTACTTGATGCTCCAATTCAACTATTCTGGAGTTACTCGCGCCGTCCCTCAAAAAAGATGTTAGCAGATGTGCAGACAAGTACTCTCTGGCCGTGAAAAGGGCTTGCCGGCTTCGTATCACTATCCGGCCTCCCTACGGTACCTACTCAGCCGGCAAGCCCTTCTTTCCCAGCGTCTGCAGTAATGTATTATTAAATTAAAGTGCGAATTTAATAACGGTTTTTATATTTGCTTAAATTGCTTTTAATTACATCTCCAACTCTGGAAGAGGGCCGCCACTATCAAGTTGTGCCCCGGTTCGAAAAAGCAGTAGATCCGGTCCTAAATATAGAATTGCCCGTCTCCTAAGCGGGACGCGTAGAGGCGCACTTGTGGTCACGGGGGTATAGCTAGTAATTAAAAGTCAAAGAATCCAAAATACAGTGAATTTTTAAGTAAACGTTATCTTTATTTATGTAAGGCATACTAGAATCTACACTCATGTAGTTAGTGTAGACTCAATATTTTATTAAGAGTGACATTAAACAGCATAGAAACCTAAACAACTAAGAGAAGGTGTTTGTTTATACATTTTGTCCATTAGAAGAAAATAGGCAATAGTATATTTTGTGACCAACTAGCCGCGAAGCGCACACGTCACAATAGATGGCAGTAGAGATGTAACTTGGCCCGGCGAGGTCTCGAGAGGTGCAAGTCTTATCAATCACACATATCACTTAACTCGCGATACCAGCGACAAGCTCGCATTGGGAATCGAGTCTTACCAACTGCTTAGTTCACTACGAATAGTTCGTTAGGCCGCGTACCTGCGTAAGCATTGATAGTAACCAGTTGCGATCGAATTAATTTTTGACCGAGTACTAAATCAATTTTCTGGCCGGAACGAAATAGTTGCTATTGGGTTTGTATTGAAATAATACCGTTTTTAGGGTTCCGTCCGTCCGTCCGTCTGTCACCAGGCTGTATCTCGCTCATGAACCGTGATAAGAAGATCATGAGCTGTTGCCGCTATAATAACAAATACTAAAAAACAGAATAAAATAAATATTTAAAATATTTCTATCGTATTTCTCGATATTGATAACGGCAACAGATAGACGCTTGAAATATTCACAGAATATTAAGTTAGGTATATTCACTTTGAAAATAAATTACTAAATTAAAATAAAACAAATATTTAAGGGGGACCCATTCGTGCGCGAGTCCGACGCGCACTTGGCCGGTTTTAAGCACCCGGTGGTAAATAATACAGTTGAATCATGTTGAATGAAGATCTGCTTTGGATGAGACGTCTAGACGTGTGAAAGAGATGACGCTCTATGTAAAGTGTGTTGTAAAAAGGAGATAACGGCTTTATATTATTTGTGTAGAACAAAATGTAAACAAGCTCTGATATACCGTTATCAGGCACTTCTTGTTTACGAAACGTTGTAACAACATCAAAAACAATTGTTTTTAAATTAAAAGAACGGTTGACTAAAAAACCTCTAGACGTGTGAAAGAGATGACGCTCTATGTAAAGTGTGTTGTAAAAAGGAGATAGCGGCTTTATATTATTTGTGTAGAACAAAATGTAAACAAGCTCTGATATACCGTTATCAGGCACTTCTTGTTTACGAAACGTTGTAACAACATCAAAAACAATTGTTTTTAAATTAAAAGAACGGTTGACCAAGAAACGATAGCGGAACAAATATCGGATAATATATATAATAGCAACTACGTAGAGTAAGCATGAACATTTTGACGTATCAAAAGTAAACAGATCCTTATTTCCTAATTCTTAATAGTCACCATGAACTCGATTGGTAAATATCTGTGCATAACCCACTGGCAAGCGTTTCGTTCCCGCCCGCCCGAAGCGCGGCGCACTTGCCAAATATGCCATCGGATAGCCCCGGAACATTGTTGCTAGTTTACAACCAGCCTATTAGCACTAAATCTAAACATTAACCCAATTCCGGAAACCAAACTTCACGATTATTATTCCTGAAATATTCTGTGAAGAACTCAATTTCGCCTTTGAACTCGGAGGCAACATCAAAATGCAAATTACTTGAGAATTAAACCTGTTGGCTGCCGGGGTGAAATGTTTTTGTTATCAACGCTACGCTCTATATATTTGCCCTGTCGTTAGCGCGTAGTACCCACCTATAGAGTTGAATATTTATGAGCGATATTATGATAAGTCCTGGACAGGGGAATGTAAAACGGGAAGAGAAAATTTGCTCAGCTGTGATAGGCTCATAACAATTAATGGCTTATATGAATTCCTGGTCAATTTATGAAATTAGGAAGGTTAATACACAAAATTTTGTCCTTTCCATTGTTGTTTTTTTAAGTTTTGTAATTACTTCTATTGGTTACTTTATAAAACAGAACAAAGAGAAATTAGGATTGCTGTAATAGTTTTTGGGAAGTAAATTTGATTAATGTGTGCTCATTAATCAAATTTACTTAATTTGATTAATTGATTCAGAACAGTTTTGTTGTTGTTAAGCTACGGAATAATTTGGGAATTCCGAAAGTTATTGCACGCCTAAGGTGATTGAATTGCGTGTTACTGGCTAAAAGTTCGTAAAGTATATGATATGTTTATTTTGGCTTACGAATTGTAGTAGGTTATTGTAACCCGACAATAGCGTCATTTTTTGTAAAGACTTGTAGAAACACAGTTTACCATACCAACGTCATTTTGTCAAAAAATCTACACTGTCGTGTCAATAGAAGAAAATATAGGTGTCTTCACGTATCTTGATATAAATGAGAACGAAAGCGTAGGTAGACGTAGGTGACATCGTAATTATAAATCTATGTAATATTTTGCAGCACCAGCAAACTCAACAGTAAACTGCAATAGGAAAAAAAATGAAATTATACAGCTATTTCTACAAACTTTTGAAGTAAATAACTTCTATAACCGTGGTTTGGAAATATATATTAATACTTATATACTATACTTCAATACATTATTCCAGAATCAAATATGTCATACTCCAACAAAGATGCGTCGCTGTCCACCCTGCTGCCCGCGCCTACTATCACAGACCGTTTCCACAGGAAGCCCCTCCTGTGCGGACCCGGCCCAGCTGATCTATGGCCGTCGATGCGGGCTGCCTTGAACGAGCCTATACTATCGCCGATGGATGACGAGTACTTTCATGTAAGCATGTATGACGCTAAACTACTAACGGCTTTAGCCATTTAAGAGAAGAACAGAGACAGAAGGAGAACTCACTGAAGAGTGAAGTACAATCAGACCGATTACAGAGGCGTCAGAACTAAACTGATTAAAACAGATGAGTTTCAAAATATAAATTATTTCATACTGTTCGTTTACTTTGTTATTTAATTTTGAGGTCATCTGAACTGCGAACTGCTGCTTCTTAGTACGAGTCAGGGTAAAAAAGAAGCATCAGTAGCAAGTTTCGAGCTCTCAGTAGTCTCCTTGATTATCTTACCCTTACTCTCATGGAAACTGCTCTTATAATTGAGATTTGTATTTTCACTTTCATCCAGTACACTATTTGAGAATACGCTTTTCCCCATTTCTCGTTAAGCTTTGATGCGTTTTTTTTTTAAACTGTTATATTCAGTTCCTAGGGCTCCATCGCATGAAATAACTAGTGGGGTGAATGAGGCTCTTAGGTCTTCAGCTGCTCGGTCGTATTTTGTGTGTTTCTCTCGGCTACGTCTCTGTGCTGTTTTTTAGAGTTCCGTACTTTTTCCAAACGGGACCCTATTACTAAGACTCCGCTGTCCGTCCGTCCGTCCGTCCGTCCGTCTGTCACCAGGCTGTATCTCAAGAACCTAGCTAGCTAGAGAGTTGAAATTTTCACAGATTATGTATTTATGTTGCCGCTATAACAACAAATACTAAAAAACAGGATAAAAGAAATTTTTAAGGGGGCTCCCATACAACAATTCTTTCAATACTAAATACAAACTTATGGATGCACCTGGTTACGTACATGGAGTGTGAAAGTAACCGCACCAATAACTTTGTAAACAATATTTTGCTGTGTATAATCCAAACTATTCACTCCACACCATCGCTTCCATTGAACGGTGGTACGGAACCCTTCGTGCGCGATTTAGACTCGCACTTGACCGTTTTTTTTTCTCTTACTCTACTCTAACCGAATTCATTGTAGTATAAGGATTAAAACAACTGTGTGTGTTTAAGTAGTTATCGTTAGATGTTACTACTATACGTTTATATTCTACCTGCAAGTTGCGCATTTGGACGATATATAAGTGTGTATGATATATATGAGAGGAGTTTGCCTGATTACCCGAGCTTTACGAGCGGTTGGGCAATGATACTATACCTCATTATGAACAACTTTCCCCAAGAAACATATGGTCTCAAATGGAAAAAAAATGTCCCTCAGTACATTGACCCGATCAGCTGATTACAAGTTACTATGGGTAACTCAAAATAAAATTCCGTTATGGACCATATGTTTCTTAGGGAAAGTTGATCTTTAATTTCTAAAGTGATATCGTAGTCTAGGAGGACTTCTTTGGGACACCTTTTGTAAAGGTGTTTCTTATTTATGTCTGGGGTCAGTTCATAAAAGTTTGCTTGAATGACAAGCGGGTTTTGGTGGATAGATGTATTTTTGAAGAATCGTTCGGACGCATTTTTCATATATTGCTTTACTGTGGGGATTCTAAATTAACTATGGAGATCTACATTGTGCATACCTATGGTTTTACGCATGATACGCTTTTGGAGTAACTGAAATCTTGTCAGAGAGTGAGAGCAGTGTGCGAAGACTGCACTTGCATTCGTGAAGATCCGGTGGATGCAAGTTTTGTTCAAAGTTTTGGGCCAAACTGCTCGTTGGGGATAAGGTTCCTATATTTGCAAATGTCTTTAGCTGGTTGATACTAAACCGTTCATATACTTTGCCTATGGAAGACAGTAAACTAATGGGGCGGTAGCTAGTGGGATCAGTTCGATCTTTCCGGGGTTTGTGGAAGCCGATGACGTTGGTTTCCTTCTATGCGGTTGGAAAGGGACAGAGACTTAGGGAGGCATTGAAAATGAACGAAAGGATGGTGATGAGTCTGAAAGGGAAAGGTTTTATTGCCGTGATAGTGATTTCATCGAGCACGGGACCTTTTTTGGATTTAAGTTCCTTTATTACTCTCTTCACTTCCTCAAGGGTGACCTCGGGAAGGGAGTCAATGGGGGAGAGAGCTTTTGTTGTCTAGGCTTTCAGCAAGACATTCGGGATTTTCGTCGTCATCAACGGCTGTGGGTTGGTCAACCCGTTTTAGGGTATGGGAACAATCTCAAGTCCTCTTAGACCTAGCTAGAGGTGCCAGTTAAGTTTTCATTGAGTCTGCTGCCTATATCAGAGATTTTGGCTTCTAGTTGGGCCCTATTGTCAATTTCTGATAAATATCTAATCTTGGGTCTGGTTTGCTGAGGGCTCGCTTGAATTTTCGGTTGTTAAAAACGGTCCTGGTTTCATTCGGTTGGTCTAATAGCCTGCCGAGATGGTATAAGACTAGTCTATGGTCCGAGTGAAGCTCGCTGAGCACCTTGTGTCTGTGACTGGGAAGCTAATGTTTTTGAATATGTAGTAAGAGATAATCTCTGTTCTGAGGTATCTTTGGCAGGGATAAAGGGTCGGGGCATAAGGAGCTTTAACTTCACTGACATCGAGGGGTTCGATACTGATTCGAGGTCACCTTTACGCTATTTGTGGCAAAATTTGCGGCCTGACCCACACAACTTATTAACATTGTTTTACGCCGGGATATGGTCATCGTGAATAGTGATGTAGTCATTGTCGTTAGCATCTTCGGCAGCTATCATCAAAGACGGCGGCTTGACAGGCCACTATACAACCTCTGTTAAACTTAACAGATGCCAAACATTGTTTTAATTATCGATTGATCAGATCATGGACTCCATTACCAAGCCATAACGTTAAAAATATCCGGTGTTGTTTCGCGTCAACGGCAGACGAGAGATCTATAATGTCTTGTACACCATAATTTCGCTCGGTCTAGCGTGCATAGCGTCTCCGCTTCAGCTTGCGCAAAAATGTTTCGTATGTCTGTCCGGATTTCCGGCTGTTCTCCTCTGCAGCTCGCATTCCTGAACTCAACCGATTCTCGTGAAATTTTATGAGCAGGTTCGATAATTATGTACATTTTTTGCGGCATAGGCGCATCTGGGATCACAAAGTTATTAGTGCGGCTACTTTCGTACTCCACATATGTAACCATTATAAGTTTATATGTGGCATTTAAAAAATGGGAAATATTAAACTGCACATCAAAAATACTGATTTTCACAGCAAATATCAGGGCAACATACTGCGGTAGCTTAGGTGAAGGGTAAAGGGGTTAAGCGAAGCGAAGCCCTCTTTATCCTTCGTATTAGGTTGAACATGTAAGAACAACAAAAATTCTTCAAACATAAAATGTATTTTTGCTGATCCTATTTTGCTGTGAAAATCAGTATTTTTGATGTGTGATTAAATACTAGTCTTAAAGAATATGCTGTTGGGGTATTTGTTGTAATAATAATTCCGATGGTTCATCCGCTAATTTTCTAGAGGTCGGGGGTGTGAGGGGGTATAAATAAATAAGATGCTAATTGACTGTGTCCCTCACGAGGTCTGCATACCACAGAGCCACTAGTAATCATTATTTAAAAATTTGTTGCCAGCAAGTAGACGACATCCGTAATGGCCTCCAGTACGTGTTCCAAACTAAGACTAACCTGGTTCTGGCCATCAGTGGCTCCGGCCACACCGGCATGGAGACCATCATTAGCAACCTGGTGGCCCCAGGGCAGACGCTGCTGGTGGCGGCGCGTGGTATCTGGGACGAACGAGCAGCTATCATGGCTAAGAGATATGGTAAGAACCCTTTCTTAACCCACGACGGACGGAATCCAACCGAGGAGGTATATGCGTTTTGGGTGAGAAATTGCTTGTGTGTGTGTGTGTGCGTATTTTCGCCCACGACGGACGGAACGGAACGCAGGAGGTATATTCGTTTGGGGTTAGAGGTTGTTTGTGTGTGTGTGTGTGTTTGAGTGTATGTTCGCCAACGACAGACGGAACGGAACGGAGGGGGCATATGCGTTTGGAGTTAGAGGATGTTTGAATGTGTGTGTGTGTGTATCACGAGGGATGGAACGGAATGGAAGATGTAAATGCGTTCAGGGTTGGACATTTTATTGGAAAAATACGGGACTGATTTGGATCTTTTCTTCATTACATGGTTACAATTTCAGTGCAGATTCTTAAATATGTTTTAAGGTTGTTGACACCCAGGGGGTACTGCAGCAGCCAGAATGGTTGACGCTCGAGGGCTTCTCAGAAGCTATTTAGCCATTCTTGATGCTGTTTTTGCATTATATAGATGTTAAATATAAAATATATATTTTATATATAAGTTTTAATATCCGGCGTGGGTTTTTTTATATTATTTTTCACTTGATGACACTTGATAAACAGAAATTCGGGGTGACAGAGGCACAGTTGTGGATATATTTGCCAGGGGCCCAATTCTGTACTGGAGATTGCATCGCGATCGCCGAAAATAGGCGCCGCCCTGCCGCCACCGCGCCGATAAGCCAAATACGTCATTTGGCGTCCTTCGGAGCGGTCGCGATGCCCTTGCGATGCAATATCCGGTACAGAGTTGGACCCCAGTTATTTAATACTCCATTATGCATGGCAAGGGTCTAGTGCAGCTATACTCAATCTGCAGCCGCACGCGGACCTTAAAATTTTGTTGAGTGGCCTGCCTAGTAAAGTTTTGTTGTCCTTTAAAAGGGTTCTAACATTTTTGTATTGAGACTGAGATACCTACGTTCCGCCATTTTGTTTTTTTTTTGGGCTAGAATTTAAACCGGTGTCAATCAATAAACCAAATTATCACAAATAAAAGAAATCTGAGTTCAAAGTGCGAAAAAAGGCAAAATAAAAGAAATTTATCAATATTTGCTATACCGACCTAAGAGGAGGGTTCGATCCGGCCTGCCGCCCGGGACGCCGGGGTTTGAAGTGAGCCGCGCGCGCCAGATTTACTTGTTGCTGTCAGTACAAGCAGTGATTACTTATTCCAAGTCTTGCTTGCCATAAAAAATTTGGACTGATCTTATTGCTCGGCTCGCTATTTGTGTAAAATTTTAGGGAAGTAAGATTAATAAAATTCAAGGGCAGCGTGCGCGCGAAGATCGGATGGCCGATGGAGCAAAAAGGTCCTTGAATGGAGACCACGTACTGGCAAGCGCAGTGTGGGTCGGCCACCTACGAGATGGACCGACGACCTGGTGAGGATCGCTGGATCTCGTTGGATGCAGGTGGCTACGGACCGGTCACGCTGGAGTGCGATTGGAGAGGCCTATGTTCAGCAGTGGACATTAACAGGCTGAAATGATGAAGGGCAGCGTGCGCCGCCCTTCATAACAGACCTGGTACTCTATTTTTTTATCACTCGCGTGACATAACATAGCGCAAGCGAAATAAGTGACGTTCAACTTACAAGTAGCATGACATCGATTTTCTGCATTTTTCAATCGTTCGTCGGTGCTGCCAATACATTTGGGAATGTTGATTTATATCCGTTGCACGCAGAAAAAGTAAAAACCGCATGGGAAACGGGAGATGCTCTAATACTATAGGCTGTGTGACAGTGTCTGTTCAGGTATGCTGCCTAGTAAATCCTAGCAATAATATGGAACAAATCGGGCTGTTCAATCTGTCACAAATGTCACAATATTTGACGTTTTGGATTCCAATTTGAAAAAACGCGCGAAAACAGCAAACTCTGAACCTTTAAATTGTGTTGACCCACTGTTAACATTAGCTTTGATCTATTTGTCGATTATTCTATTATTCGACTTGCGCAGCGAGTGGATGACCACTCGTCATAGCGCCTAATGCAGGATTCGCCCGGGGCGCCGAAACAAACAAACAAACAAACAAACAATAAAAATCCTAACAGCTGATAAACGAACCTCTTTGCTTACTCATTCTGTGATCAAAATAGAGCGCATGTTTTTTTTATGAAAAATATGTCGTAGGAGCTTCGTGGTCTAATGGTTTCATGCTCGCTTCTCATGCAGGAATTGCGGGTTCGAATCCGGTGCAGAACATGTACCAATGGGATAAATAATTCATCTTAAGTACATTACACGGACGTTCTAAAGGTGATGGAAAATCTCTATATATGCGGGTATGGGCTAACCACCTGTCACGCATAATGGAGCACAACTCTGCCTCTGCCAGCCGCATGGGAATGGGCGTGACGCTATGTTTTTTATTTTGTAAAATATATCGATAAGTATGTTGCCTTTTATCGCACTTTTAACTCAAATTTCTCACGAAGTAAATTCAGAACATAACTCTTTTGCTTATAATAATTTGCTCTATCGATTGCCATTGCTTACATCAATGGTCGCAAAAATCAAGCTTTTACAAAATGCCCGACAGGTATGACAAAAATGTTTTAAATATATGTTGTGGCCCGTGACACCGTATCTGAAACGTCGTTGTGGCCCTTACAAAAAAGGTTGAGTATGCTGGTTTACCGAATATAAGTATGTCTGATGAAGGTTGGTAATAAAAGATTTAATAGCGTGTACTTATGAATTACTAGACTGTTAGGTTTGTACAGTAAGAGTTCTTATGTCGACTAAAGGTAAGACTAAAGAGTATGGGTATATATAGAGTATGCACACCTAGGGATAGGTGTGTGCGTGCGTGCGCACGCTACAGTATGGATTGCGCAATTGTCTCTCTGCCGCTCCGTTCGGGAAAGTGAGTGACGCTACACTGGGCTAGTGGATACAAAACTCTATATTATAAAGAAAACCATTCTAATCATTAGAATCAAATAGAGTCTAATGACGATGCGAAAGTTAGGCTACGATAATGCTGGTCTCTAAGTTCGGAGCGCAGTGACATTAGTAATAGATCTTGCCACTCGCCACTACTAAAAATCATGCCCTTGCATGACCTGCAAATTCCCAGGGTGTCACATCGAATATCATCATTTAATAACTTCAAAATTGCCACGATTCTAGCTGGTTTATAAACATTTTTCCAAGACGACTTGACTGTTATAAACTCTTTGCGCTCTGACATACAAAACGTTGTCCTTCAGGTTGCAAAGTTGTAGTGCATCGGGTTGCCCCAAACTGCACGCACAACCTCAAGGACCTGGAGATGGCTGTGAAGAGGGTTCGTCCGGCAGCCGTGTTCATCACCCATGGAGACTCGTCTACCGGCACCGTGCAGTACATGCCTGGACTAGGGGAGATGTGCCACAAGTACGTGGGTCAAACTTAAACTCAAACTAGTTAATTTATTGTAAATGGGAAAAAAGAATGCACTTTTACAAGTCAAACACTTAATTCTCAAATACGTGGTGAAAATTTTATCAATTAAGATCAGCTAAACTAATGAGTACTTGTCTATGGTTTGAGTATGAAAAAGGAAATTTCCCTTTCAAGAGGTGATTCATGGCTGAATCATGCACAGGAAAAGGAAAAGGACATCATCCATACTGCGATAATTTTTGCACATCGGTCTTTGGAAAGAGACACAAAACAAAAAAAAATATATTAAAATTTTCAAATATTCTCATTTCAATTAGGCTCTCTTTGCTCTCAATGAGGTCAATATCACTGTCACTAACAGCCATATTTATTATGAGTTTATAAGTGTAATCGTCCATATGGGGTTGAATTGTTCGATAGTCATTCTCGCATTTGATTACATGATCGCAAGCTTTTTCCCATTCTTCAGCCCCGATCATATTTACTTTATCATCCAATATTTTTTTTACTGAAGTTAAATTCATATCTATATTTCTAGGCGGCTACATAGCCATTTAGTTAAGACCATTTATTGTTAATTGGATCAAAATCCAATTGATATGGTGGTGATAGCAACGCATTGTCCACGGAAAACTGTGTTTTTTTTTGCTGACATATAATTTCGTAAATCTGTGGTTTTGTCAATTTCAAATCAACTGGAATTTCATGACTCATTTCCTGTTTAGCTGTTTTTTTTAATTGGGGGGTCTTTTGCCATATTTATTGTGATAATTTGCGGTATCTATAACTAGAACTGAGCCAGGGGGTATATTTTGGATTAATTTATTCTCGTAGTTATCGTTTTTAATTTCATTGTGATAATCATTCGTAGTATCCGTGGATTTATACGTTAAAAATGCTCCAGGTACAATGTCTTTTTCATTCCCTGCATGAACTATTATCAAACGTTGACCTTATGGAATTAGCCTTTTTACTCCTTTTTTCTTGTCATCACTCCAAGTTTTTCCTTTGATGGGATTTATGTATATAAGACTCATCAACTTAGATAAAAATTTACCTGCATCGAAAATGAATAATGAAATGGAAATGAAAATCGAAATTTCCAGACCTATTGTAATATAAATAGTAGTGTTATAGTGTTTAGCCTAAGCCTTTAATTTTTAATTTAGCTTTTAATAGCTTTATTGTCGGCAGTTCTTTAAAATTTAAGTGAAAATGTTCGAAAAACATCATAATCAAGATCGTCCATATTTAGAGAACATTGCTTTTTTGGTCTTTCTTTTTTTGGGGTGGTGAATTTAACTGAAGTGGAAATCAATACTTATCTCATTTATTATATTGTTCAAACTTCTTCTTGCAATTCCAGTGGCATTTGCAACTCGCTGTTGAACCTTCTTAAAATAATGATTCACATTGTCACCCTCATATTTTTTACTCGTCGGCTTCGGTCGCAAAATATTTATAAACATTTTTAATGATTTCGCTCGACTGACCTTCAAAGGTTTTTCTTTTTTTCCTAAACAAGCTATGTATCGTACCATATAAAGTTTGTGGTCTCAACAACTCAATATTATATATTTTCAAGTAAATGCGGCCGTATTCTACTGTACCTGTACAACGACTGACAAACGTCACATATATAGTGTGTGACAACGCTCTATAGAGCCGAAACCAGCCGAGTCTTTCCAAAGACCGATGAGAAAAATTATCGCCGGGTACTGTACAAATCTATGAAACTATCCAGAACAATACATACATTAGTGCATTGATAAATGTAAAAATGACGCTGAATTTGACAGTGGGGAATAATTTGAATTTCATATTCTAATTGTCTTGGTTGGGTTGCTACTGTCATGGTAATGATTTGAATTTATTCTCTTCGGTAAAATATGCTTGAATAATTTTATAAAAATACGCTCTTTTATATGCTCTCCCCTATTGCTGTACCGAATATTTGATTATAAAATATAACAGTTAAAATACCATTTTTTCCCTCTGTAAAAAATATTGAAAAACTAGTAAATGGTTCTTCTTTACCGCATCGGGTTGCACGTATGCCGAGATGGTTCATGCTTGTTCGACGTTTTGTATTTTCTATGAATGATTACTTGAGTCGTCGTATGCTGTAAGACTTGCTGTAGTCGAGTATGTGACAGAGCATTGGGAAGATCGACATTGCTAGTATTAAAGCGCACGAATCCGCAATTTATGAATACAATAGACTTCGAAGCATCTACTGTCCAGACTTGTCTAAAATTCTAACTTCAAAACCTCTGAGAAGAGCTCATGAGACAGGGAGTGGGCTTAGAGAACATCAGTAGCTAACTCACAAGAAATATTACCCGAAAATATAAAGGGTTACTTACAAACAGAAATGAGATCCCATCAAAATTGCATGCATTAACAAAAAAAAATCAAGCCAGTCTCGTAGCGCAGATTATTCAGTCGTAAAAAATAGTGAGATGTAATTTAAAGCCAAGTCGGCAAGGTCACTCAATACCTACACATGAAAATAAATATTCAACTTCACCATACAGTTTTACCATATTTGTTAATTTACAATATTTTATCTACACACGTATTATAAACCCTCTTTGTAAAAACTCATTTCTTATCTGAATATTAAACATTATGACCATAATGTGTAAATTTTCTACATATTATGACATTCAAATTTCGAACGCCGAAGCCCGCCTGCCTGCCGCCCCTACTTTGTCTGTGAAGTTGTTACTACAGAACAAGCTAAATAAAGAACTCAATGCCACAATGCCTGTCAAACATGCCAAACATGTTTCCTGAACACATCAAAGAGAGCTTATGATATGTGTGTAGATAAACTAGTACATGCACTAGTTTATCTACATCTAGTTTATGTACATAATTAGGCATTATGTATCAGTCACATAAACTACTATTAGGGTGACCGTATTAGTAGATAAGACATCTCTCTATTTCTTTAATAAATAGAATGACTTGGCAATCGCATTACATCATAATAATAAAATAATGTTTCTATCTTAATAACACCTTATGCCTGGTCGTTGGCCAATCGTAGTCTTTAGATTAATTATTATGATTTTGATTTATTATTATATATTTCGTCATACTTATTATTTTATTATATAAAATATCATATAAAATAATTTATTTTGGCTTCGCTGAAAAGGTACAGAACATAGCTTATGTTTGTATTTACATAAACTAGTGTCATTACATCAATACAATTGCATTAATATAGAAATACAGTTAATTTTCCGATTTCCTATCAATTACAACATATAGTGTAAGATTTTTCTTTGGTTTCGAGGAAGACCAGAGAAATATCTCACGCACGAGATCACTGGATTTTGAATGGGGAATTTTGTGGACTGTATAGGATTTATGGGAATATTTGACTGAGAGAAAGCAATAACAATAATTAGAATGCCACCTACATTTTCCATCCACTGCTTCTGTTATCTGGGTGATGTGGCAGGCTTTGCCGCGCACAACAAGAAAGGTACCACATGCACTGTTATTCACAATCTCTTGAAACACAGCAGAAACTGTCAACAAAAAGTAACTGAGAGCAATGAAAATAATTAAATTGTATTGCAATACCTGCTCTCTAGTCAAAAATTTATTAAAAATAGGAAACAAATGGGAATTTTCAATCCGAAAGAATATCACAAATGACAATAACAGTTTGCTACGCCCTAAGGGTAAAATTACATTGAAACTACTGTACTTATTTAAGACCTTATGTAACATGTTTTTATTGCAATAAATAAATTGAATTGATTTGAATTGACATAATGACTCAATAGTATGTTACTGCATTATAATAGAAGGGTGCAGTCATGACTTAATGAATGCCCTAGGGCTAAGGGACTGAGAATCTAAATGTAGCATGAAACCAGAAATGTTTAATACAAAAATGAATTCATTTATTTTAAAGCGCGAACTGGCCACATGCATTTTACATTCTAGAGAAAAAAACTCGCCCAAGGCCGATCACGATCGAATTAAAAAAGTTGTCGAGTCACGACTGTACTTCCGCGTGACCTGCATGTTAACACGCCCAGCATAACATGCACCTCTTGACAAGCCAAAACCTCCCTAGTCACCACCAACCAAGACCTGCAACACCGAAGAAAATGTGCATCAAATGACTAGGCTTCTTTGACTCGGGGTGAACGGGGTACACTGACCCAATTAGTCAGCACGGGGGGAAATGAAAGAGCTATGTGTCACACGTTCTTTTTGCATAAAACTGTAATTTTCAAGTCTGTCCCAACTTTATACTATGTTCCGTCCTGGTATATTAGGTATGGTGTACCGTACATAGTGCTTAATTGAGTAAGTAGCTGCAGCAGGGGTGATATTACATGTAATGCCCCGTTACCCAATTGAAATCTCGAACCATTTAGACCTGACTAAAACACACCCCTATAGCTCCGGACTCTACAACCTATCTTTTTTTACTCTTCTTCTTATTAATCAATTCGGTATTAGCTTGAGGTTTCAGCAAAAAAAAAAATTAGGTACAGATTTATATATTCAGGTAGATAACTAAGGGAAATATTAAACTGCACATCAATAATACTGATTTAACAGCAAATATCAGGGCAAAATATGGCTTAGGTGAAGGGTAAAGGGGGTGAGCGAAGCGAAGCCCCCTTTATAATTCGTATTAGGTTGAACATGTAAGAACAACAAAAATACTTAAAACATAAAAAGTATTTTTGCTGATCCTTTTTTGCTGTGAAAATCAGTATTTTTGCTGTGCGATTAAATACTAGCCTATAACTAATTGTCTCCCGAAAAGAACTCCCGAAGCCCTATTGAACAGATAAAAATACAGCTTATCGGGAGTTCTTGAAACAGGCCATAAATATTATTCTTTGTATAGATGCAATCGATAGAATAGTAGTTTATGTGACAGATACATAATGGAGGGCATTAAAACTCGAGAGTGTATTAATGAAACGAGCCGAAGACGAGTTTCATAATAACATCGCGCGAGAGTTTTAATGCCTAATTATGTACAGGTTCATACACTAGTTTATCTACACACATATCATAAGCTCTCTTTGATGTGTTCAGAGACCGCATGTTTGACCGACATGGTGGCATTTATAATTGCTCGGCACTTGTAACTCGACAGTTGGTACTACTGAACAAGCTAAGTTCAGTAGTAACAACTTCACAGACAAACTGGGGGCGGCACGCAGGCGGGCGTCGGCGTGCGAAATTTGAATGTCATAATTTGTTGAAAATTTATACATTATGGTCATAATGTATCAATATTTAGATAAGAAATTAGTTTTTACCAAGTATTATAACATTATGCTGGTCGTTACGTGCGGTTTTTGGACGCAGTAAAGAGGGTTTAAGATACGTGTGTAGATAAAAGCGTTTAAGTCTCTTTTTTTGTAGCCATTAAGTGTCCCACTTTGCTTTGCAAAGGCCATGTAACAACCACCATTCCCTATCTTGGGCTTAGTCTCTCCAATTCTCTTAATTTCAAAAATCTTTCAATAAAAACGTTTTCTACTATTAAAATAGCCACGTCAACCAGTAAAATCCACAATGAGAAAAAACCTTCCAAAACTTCATTCGATTCCCCAAGAAATCGAAAAACCGAACAATTTAATTACATTTCTACTTCTTTCTCGTTCTGCCTTACACATAAGCTGACTTTGCTCTCTCATCCGGTCCCTGAAAATAGGTTCGAGTTGGAAACTCTTTAATTGCATTCAGTGAAGGAGCCTGCAATTAGCATACAGCTAAAACTTTAAAAGCGAATGGAATCGTAAGGGTTTCGCCTTACTACTTTGTCAAGTAACAAATGAGTGACCGTTTACTCGACTAGAAAAGATAAAAACTTTAGCAAGAAAGATAAGCAGTATAATACTGTGTGAGTATAATACTGTGTGAGTATAATATGTGTACAATGAATCAGATCTGATTTCTGGTATTTATCGCAAATAAATACCAGAGTAATTTTTTGCAAAATATGTGGTCCCGTTTCTAAGAAACATACCAGTTTGTCAGAGTAACATTAAATCACTAGCTTACCTCTTGAAAAACTACAACCCCTGATTCCTACCGACTGATTCTTACGACATTGTGTAGTAATAAATGAATAACCCAATCTAAAAAATAAATATGTAATTATCCAACATAATAAAGAATATTTTGATTCATTGATTGATCGTACATTGTACAATTTCATCTCTAAATTCGACGACCTCTGCCTCCCAAGCGAGAGCTTCCGGGTTCGAGTCCCGCTTGGGAGGGGAAAAAATCCCAGATCTTGGATGTTTATAAGAATGTGACTTCGCTGTTTCTGGTTCCCATGACACAGGGTATCCTAGTTTGAGCTTAGAAGCAATGTATGTTGATGTATATAACGTTTATGTTTATGAAATACTCTTCCTCCTAGATCGCCAACTGTCCTTTCAATAGAAGACACCTATACATAGTATGATGATGATGTGATGACAATGATGATTATTCTATTCCTTTTAAGATACGGATCCTTACTTCTCGTGGATACAGTAGTGTCCCTCGTGGGAGTCCCCTTCTTGATGGACGAGTGGAACGTCGATGCTGTCTACTCTTCCACGCAGAAAGCCTTCAGTGGACCGGTGGCGCTTGCACCGGTGGCTTTTAGCGCTAGAGCTGAGTATGTACTACTAGGAGTACTATGTGTCCTAAAATTAAAACGATCTAAGTGATCTGATCAATCCATATAGGTAAACTCAGTCTTGGGATAGTTCAATGTGGCAGATCGTCAGTCTCTGATCGGGCTCTTTTTAATTACTTCACATGAGATTTGGGCAATATTTTGAGATAAATGATAAATTAGTGAAACTTCCAAAGATGCTATTGTCACGAAGAAAAAGAAAAAGTTAAAGCAACCCTTCAGAGAAGCAATGACTGTTGAATTGTTTAATTGCCAAATCTAAAGATCCCAGCCTTAACTTGATCATCATGGAAGTGAAGAAATAACCTGAATAAATTGCGTATGCGTTGTATTTTAGAGCGGTGATCAACAGTAGGAAGCACGAACCTCCATTCTACTTTGACGTTAAGTTACTAGCTCAGCAATGGAATTGCTATGGGAACACAAGAGTGTAAGTACATAATATTCCTTATATCATTTGCAGTACCTACTTGTACGTATTATGTCATTTCCCCTGCATCTTTCCTCTTCATTGATGTCCCCACCGAGGGGCACAGGTCTTTACCCAGATACGAGTAAAATGGAGCCATACTCCACCACGCTGGCTCAGTGCGGGTTGATGGAGGGGAATTTTACGACTACAACCACCAAGTAGCGAAAGTTGAAACTTAACGTGTCATGCGAAATACAGAACGTCCGATAATGTCACTTAAGATAAATTATTCATCTCGTTGGTAAATGGTCAGCACCAGATGCGAACCTGGATCTGCTGCATGAGAAGCAAGCGTGAACCCACTAACCTCGGAGCTTTTCATTAACCATTAAATATCTTTTTTAAATTCCTATTTTATCTTCCCAGCTACCACCACACATTCAGTTCACCAATGATCTCCGCCCTACGCTGCTGTCTCAAAGAGATAATCAAAGAGACTCTTACAGTCAGCTGGGCCCGACATGCACATACCGCCAGCCACTTTCAAGATAGACTGCAGCAGCTTCGGCTCTCAACCGGGCTAGAATTCTGGGCACCAAAAGCTGAAGACCGCTTGGCTACTGTGACAACTGTGATACTACCCGATGGGTACGATTACATGGAGGTCGTGAAATACATTAAAGCAAAGTGAGTAGAACGTTCAGAGAATACGAGTGCACAAACGCCATAGGCTGGGTTTGATTGATATTTGAACGTTAGATATGTCACTGTAAGATTGTCAAAACCCTTAGTTGATAAACTAACGTTTTTTTTTCCCGTTAGTTGGTCAACTATCGATAGTTAACTGTAGCGTACTGCTTACTATATTACGCGTTAGTTAATAAACTAACGGTTAAAAACGTTAAATAGTAAACCTTTTTTGAACTTAAATTGCAAACGAAATACCAGGGCAAACACTGTGGTAGCTTAGGCGAAGACCAGATGGAACTAGTCTTCGTGTTAGGTGGACATGTAAGAACAAAAGAAACGTAAATCATAAACCTTGTCGGTCTGGTTTGCTATCTGTCGATAGTTGATCAACTAACGCGCATGTTTATCAACTAACGGTTTTGACTGTTTTACGGTGACAGATAGACTCCGTTCACAGTTATTTTACCTCTGACGTGTGTCATCAAAACAGGAACAGGGAGTAAGGGACAGTCTTCCTTTCCTTTTTTAACGAAAAAACCCTTGCTTTTTCGTTGTAGGAGATTGTGAATGGTGAGCTTTAACATTTAGAGACCTACCGTAGGAGCTAAGATTTATATCAATGAGATCGAAAATAATTTAGCAAAGCCGTCTCTACATAGCAGTTGCGTGCAACTTAACTCTACTATGTCTTCGAGCTTTTAACATTTATACGAGCATTTTATATTACTAAGCAGTCTTAAAACCCGTCGGCGGCGGCGGTTGGCCGCTCAGCTGCC
Source organism: Argyresthia goedartella (assembly GCA_949825045.1). Taxonomy (NCBI): domain Eukaryota; kingdom Metazoa; phylum Arthropoda; class Insecta; order Lepidoptera; family Argyresthiidae; genus Argyresthia; species Argyresthia goedartella. Next base: position 21,603,829 of record OX463812.1, on the reverse strand, counting down.
GTCGAGTGCCGCCGACGCGTTATATTGCACGTCGACGGCTACCGATGCCGTCGTCGGCAGCAGTCGAAACGTTTGCGGCTACCATCGCCTGCCGCCGACGCACATGCCGCTAAGGAGCTCATACATATTTTTAATATTAACTGAGTATTTATTGCAATTATCAAGCTTGATTCTCATTTCAGACACAACATCCAGATCTTCGGCGGACTGGGCTTCACAGCGGGAAAAGTTCTCCGCATCGGTCTCATGGGGGTTAACTCTACCAGTGAGGTCGCTGACCGCGTCGCCGACGCACTGACTGACGCGCTCAGGGCTTTGAAGAAGTCCAAATTGTAAAATGTTTGTGAATGAAGCCTCGAACACACAAGACCACCTATAGGTACATCTCCGTCTCCATCAGTTATAGTACCTTGGGTAATATATACTACACAGGTAACATTTAATTAGCCGACCATATTTTGGGAATTATAGTACCCATCATAATGAACAACTTTGACCATGAAACATGGTTGCAAATGAAAAAATAACATCCCTCAGTACATTGACCCGATCAGCTGATAACATGTTACTATGGGAGGCCCAAATTTTTCTTCATACGGTCAACTAATTCAATTTCACCTGTATACAGCGTGTAACAGAAAGGGTTTGTCAGGGAAATGATTCTGAGCAACTTTCACTATAAAACCGGTTTGATCAGAGCAATTGTATTTTTCACTACTCCGTACAAATCAGCCCGACCGCTCGGTACAAAATGTATGGAGATGTGAAAAATAAAAGTTGTTCTGATTAAATCGCTTTTATTGTGAAAGTTGTTCAGAATGATGTCTCTAACAATGACCTGTAATATTACACCTTTTTATTATATTCTGTATTTGTGTATTTCTCTAAACAAATGAATCGCTTATGTGTTGGTAAGCGCGAAACACGCAAACTGATGGAATGTTTTGGATGAACTTTTTTAAACAATCCTTTAAGCCTAAGGAAGGTTGTTGTACAGAGAAAATTATGAATCGCAACGGAAACACCCGAAAATTTAAAAAAACCTTACTTCAGTAAGTAGATGGCGTTGAAGCAGACTGCCGCAGTGCAAATAGCTTTAAACATAACGACGCCTGTCGGGTCAGCTATAAGTTATAGTATGGAAAAACGTTGATAAACTTGGTGTTCCGTTTCCAGTGCAGCTAGCATCTGCCTAGTCTATGCATTACACCCTAGCGAACTTCGTACCTCCTCACAGTCAGTGATGAGCGAGCTGAATTGAGAAAAATAGCGGAGAACCTATTATATATATTTTTTTAAACTGTATATTTTTTTCGCGGATTTTTCCGATATGTTTCGGGACGGAGACGAATCCAACAAATTTATAAGAGATTTATAAAATCAGTTCTGCCGTTCTTGAGCTAACTAACGTAGCAGCGCAACTAACCCAACTTTGTTATAAAATTTAGATCTCCAGATTCATGAACGAAATCTTTGCAGACCTACTTGATTAAATTATATCTTAGAATGGAATCAATTTCACCGTTGCTTTAAACAGAAGGGTATTTGAGAATACGACATAAATTATTGAAAACAAGTAATGTCTGTGATCATATGTAATTTATTTCTTAATTTAAACTGGAAAATAGACGGAGTATAAACTATTGACTTGTTCCACCTACAGTAACCAAACTCTGCTATTGAGGATAATAAAAATTATGCAACGCCAAAACATCTGATATGTATGTATGTTACTTCTATGTCTCAAGTTTATAATAATAATTCGAATAATTATACATTCCTTATCCCTTCAGTAGTTGTTCCTGCTGGATGTGGATAGGGTCAGGGATAGCATTATTAAGAAATACAAAAGCGCGATAAAAGCGAATTGATAAATTCGTTTATGGCCATTAGTTATGTTATTCGCAAGCCACGGGTGTTTCTACTTTTCTATTGTTAGAATTAAGTAATAAAATATTGACGATTTAAAGATCGTTTTTTTTTTCTGTTCACCGAGCAACAGATAATTCCCACCAAATGTTTCCAAATTCCATTTTAAATATACTTTGCTGATGGACTAGATACCACAAAACCCAATTCATTTAAATAATGATTTTAAATATTTTTATTTGGCAATACTATTACCGAATATAAGACTTACTTTGTCTAAAATAAATATTTTAGAATGTTATCAAAGAATCATTTCGCATAGTTACCTATTCACATGGCATTAACTCCATCACATCAAACATATTTGGACTAGCTTCCTTAATTACATAACTATAAAACGGTTATCCTAGTAATTAAACAAAACTAGTCTCTATGCCTTATCTAACACGATTTATATCGGTATACTCCATTATAAATCAATAGGTATAAAATAGTATACAATATAAAAACCTAAAAACCTAGAAGTATCGATAACTAAATAGTATAGTGAAGTAAGTATAATATTTACAAGTAGGTACACCGCTGTTGACGATTACATCGCCGCTCAGACTTAAAGTTACACAGAAGTTTAGATATTAGATAATGATAAAATGGTAAAAATTATATGCCTTGCGATACACTCACTTCTCAGTTACTATTCCGTACACCGGAACATAAAAAACTAAGAGGATATCAACAAACAAGGTGATCAATCCATATAACGTGATTGTGATGGTGACAAATACTTAATGGTTACAGGTGTAGGGGTAGATACTAAATAAATACGCAAGTAAATAGTAAAATTACAAAATAATAATTTATATTTACATTAAGAAAATATGGCACATCTTTAATATTATCAACGCGCTTAACTTCACTTCCTTTACTAACCTAATACAAAAGTGCCGAGTTCTCTCCAGTCAGTTAACACTATTACAATTATGGAGGCTTTAGCTGTCACTTTCATGTAAAACCCTGTGTCATATAGCCTGTTCAGTATTTAGAGCCGCCACAGTATCAACGACAAATAACTATTGCGGTCATCGAGATGGCCACAAACGGTCACTCCTTACAACTCATAATATGCTCTTTCTAATTCTATGACCTGACCAAAAGCTTACAATTTATCGGGTTTATTCCAAGGCGTCAATTTTTGGGATATCGTAATAATACCAATTATAATACCGGTGGGTAAATAAATATTCAATTGTTGTTTAAAAAATACAAGTAAAGCCATTTTGAACAGTTCGAATCGTCACCGAACCTACCGTTCCCAACACGTCACACACCACCGTCTAAAACTAGAAACTCATTCGAATCGCACAGACAAATATGTAGAATAGTCTATAGAGCGATGCGTTCACTCACTTTAGCCTACAAGCAGTCTTGGGGGTTTTTACGGGCAATCCGCCGTGGTCCGAATCCGCCCGGCGGCGGCGGCTCGGCGTACCTAATACTGAATGATCGCGGCGGGCGTCGCCGCGCGGCGGGAAATGCAACATTCGAGGGTAGCGGGGGAGGCTGTGGCGCTCAGCTGGGCAGCGGGGGGTCGGTGCGGGGCTGCCGGTGCCGTCGGTGCCGGTGGCAGGGGCAGCATGGGTCCGCCTCCGCCGCAGCCCCCGCGCCAGCCCCCGCCCCGGCCCTCATCCCCGCCCCCGCCCCGGCACCCAGCCCGCCTCGGCGTCGCTTTGAGCACGCGCGCCGGCCGCAACGCTTGCGCTTGCATGTCACCACCTTGTCCTGGAATGGGAAAACGGGTTTAATGCTTTTGGTATAATACTCGATCCAGAATATTATTGCTTCCAGCACATGGTCTTTTCCAAATTGAGAAAGCACAACATATTTGAAATACTTATGTCGTCTAAGCACAAATAAATGGATACTTAGCCTTATCAATAATTCATTGAGTTCCAATATAAATAATAAGTGTAGGTGGATTTTACAGTCAAACAACTTTAGAATTGTGTGACGCGAAGGAGGAATGTTCACAGAAGACCTCTACCTTGCATCGGCAAGTGACGCACTGCTGTTCGCCGTGCGAGTGGATGGAGGGGTGTACCTCCATGCCGTTCGGCAAAGGACCTCCAGGGAAGAGGCAGCCCCCCTCGGAGAGGATCTCGTCAGCAGTGCGCGGCGCCGCCTGGTCCTTCGGCGTTTCATCTTCCAGCTTCTTTATCTTCACCTGGAGAGACAGGACATGATCATAGGATTAGCATCGTTTAAAAGAATAATAACATGTAGCCAACGTTATATTCCACTTTTGAGCATCAGTGGGAAATAAATCGATCAAATTAATTAGTAACTTGTGCCCTTTGTGAGGGGCGGGGTATCAACGAGTATTTTTATTAAATTAGATCAAAATCTAACCTCCGGACAAACTCGGCAACAAGCCTTTTTATCAGGCCTGAACGCGTCTTTCTCTGAGCACTTCAGCACTGGACACTGAACCCTGTTGCATCGAACTTGAAGTGTGAGAATGTCGCAGGTGCAGATGGCGCAAGTGTTGAACCCATCGGGCACGAGGTAGGGGTGCCAAGCTGAGCCAGGGGCATGGAACTGTCCGGCTAGGTGGCACCCGTGGGAGTCGTTCCATACCGAAGTTGTTGAGTCTGGTGAAGTAAGTTGTTTATTTCAGTGTCGTGTGTAGAATTGTTCATATCGTGAGTGCAAATAGGAAAAGAAACACAATTTGCTACCCCCTAAGAGGAATCGCTGAGTTGTAGTTTAAAGTGGCTTAATCAAATTAAAGATAGGGATCGTTTCATAGTCAAATCAAATATGTTTCTCAAAATGGGGTTTTATACTTTACACTTTACACAAACTTACTTGTACAGATCGGGCAACATTGTCCTGGCGGCTGGATGGTTGGCACTGCGCAGCTCATCGGCGGACATCTGACAGCATCACACCGCACGTTTCCATGTACACAGCCGCACATATGGCACGACTGAAATGAGGAATGATCAAGGGTGATTTCTCGTTGACATTTCTTGCGATTATCAAACTTCAACAAAGATATCTTCAATATATTCCATTTAGTCACGTATCTATTAAACAGTGTGTTTGGTAGATCGATGCAAAGACTTAATGCGAAACTAGAACCATTTGAGCCAAAAATGCCTATGGCGAAGACTTACTGTTTATTAAAACCGCGCAGAGGTGTCCCTGGTTACTACGAGAAATAATAGACCTTTTTTTGACCCATCTGCTGTTAAGTTGTCGAAGTGAAGTGGCTTGAATTTATTTTTAATAAAAATTAAGCAACGTTTTCGTGATTGTGTATGTTACTTGTGTTATAAATGGTGCAACATTTAATAATGGGTACATAATACATCCCCTGGACAAAATCGGGTGAGGTCGTTTCAGTACATATCTGTAACTAGCACCTCAATAAACCACAACCAAAACTTATTTGAACTTAATTAAGGTTTACATTAATCGGAACGAAATGAGACAAGAACATGGTGAATTTTCAACAAGGGCGTATTGCGCCGCGCCACCGGCTCATACTGATATTTTCAACAAGGGCGTATTGCGCCGCGCCACCGGCTCATACTGATATTTTCAACAAGGGCGTATTGCGCCGCGCCACCGGCTCATACTGATATTTGTTTGTTTGCTATTATATGTTAGAACTCAAAAATCTACGTTGTTATGGTGTCGTTTCATGCGAATCACATAATTATATTTACAATATTGTTTGAGAAGTGTTGCATATTGGTGTGTGAATCACACGTATGTTTCAGGAAAATACTCTTGAAATCTTCTACAAAAATAAGCCCTGATTACAGGTCACTGTATACTTTAAAAACACTTGAAAATAACAGGTGCAACAGACAGCTCCCTATGCAGGGGATGCATGGAAGTGGATGAGACCGTGGAGCACATGCTGCCTGCGTCCACCATTGAAACCAGGATGGCAATTCTGGGTGAAAGACAACGCCCTAGGAGCTGCTAAAACATCTAGGCCTCCTACTCCAGCTTGTGCAGGAGTCCGGGATGGCTGAATTAGAAGAGTGGGTGGGTTTTTTTTTATTATTTATTTGTTATAAAGTAATTCCCACATCATTACAGGATATTCCAAATCTTTGTACAAATATCATGTTCACCATTAAAATTTATCAACAAATAATATAAAATTACATTATATAAACACGATTTAGGTCAATTTCAATTTAATTCAATAAGGTTATATCAGTTCAATAAAATTAATATATCATCATATCAATAACAATTTCACTCGAGAAAAATAAAAATGATAGAAGACAACATTATCATGCACTCTTCTCGCAGAACCTTCCACATTCTCGAACAATATCCCTCCATTCGTCACCAAACATATCATACAGCGGTGCTGCAGCCAACAGTGCGTTGAGGCTGTCCCGCGCCCGAACCAGCGGAGTCTGCGTGCCACCGTGCGGTGCCTGCGCGCGCTTAGGTAGCTGTCAGGCACGAATAGCGCACGCACATACCGCACTGACAAGCGCTGCGCAGTCACTGTCGCCTCGCAACAATCTCGCAAGTGACTAACACGTAAGAGGAGTCGGTTTCAAAAATAAGAATGGCTTTTGATAATACGAAAAAGAAGATGATGTTGAAAATTATGACAATAGAGTCAGAAGGCTGGGTCGGGCCTGTGTGAGTAACTTAGGTTCTCATTTTGAGCAAGAATTAAATAAGTTAAATTAATTAAAACGTTAATATCAGTCAAAAACTATTCTTCTGGTTTGTAGGGCTTAATTTCAACAATATGAAAGGTATCAACGTAACTGATTCTTAAAATCATAGAACAAAAACCAAGAATGATTTAAAATGATTTGCATATAAAAGCTTTCCCTTTTTTTGAATTGGGTCCGAAAACCTTTTTTTTTTGCCGACCAAAATTTGGCTATAAAGATGCAAAAATAATTATTTATTAGAATGCTAATTAAGTGACTTATTAGAATTAATAAAAAAAAAAAAATTTCGCAGTTATTATCGATTAACTGTGAAAATCTGGGAAATTTCGCCAAAAACAAATCATAAATACAAAATAAACGGTATGACTTAGCCAAAGGTATATTTGGCTCAAATGGTTCTAAATGGTCTGTTCTGGCTTCACTTTAAGTCTTTGCATCGATCTACCAAATTAGGAATAATATACATAAAGTCAACGTATGAAGAAGTAAGTTATTGATACCTCAGTAGCCATCCATTGCGCGCCGTCTTCGTAAAAGCGGCCTGCGTAGTAGCAGGAAGCGCTGTTTGAGAGCGAATTATCCGGAGGCGGGTTGACGTGTGTCGGCACATAGTTGCTGGGGGTAAGGTCGTTGTCCACGTTCCAAGTCACAGCCGGCAGGCATGCCGGGGGTACGCTTATCTGCGGATGAGGAAAGGTAGGTTATAAGTATAGATATAGTGTAAGTTAATAAGTATTTGAAGTAGAACTTATATCAAAATCGTGTTAAAATTTAGAGGTTGCAATATTCTTTATTCCACAAAACACTGAATACAAAACAAATATAAAGGAAAGAACAAGAGATTTCTTCCGGAAAACCTAGAATGGAGAGAGTGAAAATAAACTACAGGTAGACGTATGTGCACAACAACAAATATGTTAATAAAAATATTAAATATCTACATAATACTAAAAATAATGTTATATAGGTATACGTGGTGGTCATATAATTAAGAACGATTTGTAGTACCAGATATTTTTTTTCAAAACTATGCTATGTGTACTTTGAAGTTCCTTCTTAAAAGTAATTAGTTGTGTTATGAAATAGCTACATCGATAAAGTAAACGGGATTAGGAGTAAATATTTAAAACATTTACTATTTTTTTTACAAATTTAATTGATTATCGATAATTACAAATTCAAGTAGTAAAAATGCTGGACAAATAATTAAGAACGATTCATAAGCTGCTCGAGAGTTGTTTCCGTAGATACTTAGATTTTACAAATCACATTAAATAAGACAGTGACAATGTTAAAAATTATAATTTAATACATTTTATTCTAAGTTAATAGTTTGTAGCGTGACCATGGCTTTTAATAACTGCCTTACACCGACGAGGCATTGATTCTATCAATTTTTGTCATTTTTCAAGAGAAATAGAGCGCCATTCTTCTAAAAAAACGTTATATAACTCAGTTAGGTTACCACATCGTCGATTTGAAACCTTTTTCTTGACTTCGCACCAAAGATGCTCTATGGGATTTAAATCTGGGCTGTTCGGTGGCCATTCTAAGACAGAAACTGATTGAGATGTGAGGAATTCATTAACGGTGCGTGCAGTGTGCTTCGGATCGTTGTCGTGTTGGAATGTCCAAATAATCGGAAGTAAGTCTTCAGCATATGGTAACATAGTTTCTTCGAGTATATTTTTGTACTGGAATTGATCCATGTTTCCTTCTATCAGTCTAACAGGTCCAACACCATGACCAGAGAAGCATCCCCAAATTTTCACATTTCCACCACCATGCTTTAATGTCATTTTTGTGTACTTGGGGTCGAATGCTGTATTCGGAGGGCGTCGAACATATCGTTTCCCATCAGAACATACTCTGTTAATTTTTGTTTCGTCAGAGAAAAGAACATTTTTCCACTGTCTTGCTGTCCAGCTTTCATACCTCCTAGCAAATGCAAGCCGGGCTTGCCTATGACACTGTTTCAACATGGGCACCTTTCTTGCTATCCTTCCGTTCAACTTCGCTTCTACCAATCGCCTTCGGATAGTGCGCGCTGAGATCGCTGAAGGGTTATTTTCACCAAGGTATTCTTTTTTTAACTCATTAGACCCCTTAAAAGGGTATTGTTTTGCCAAACGCACGATATTTCGATCGTCTCGCTGAGATGACTTTCTCTGTATAGGTACACGAGGAATATTTAAAGTTGCTTGATGTGTGTTAAAATGCTTCACAGCGTGGAATATCATCGTTTTTGAGCACTGCAAATGATTGGCAATCTTTTTATATGACCAATTCATATCGCGAAGTTTTATTATTACTTCCCTTGTAGATGCATCACAACTTTTATTTTTTCCCATTTTTTTATTATGAAACGATCAACTTTTTGACTTTTACAGAACTAAATGGCGCCAAAATTACTCGAATAGTGGCCTAGTTACAGAGTGTTCTCTATTTAAATTTGAATAAAAAAATAAACTATCCAGCGTTCTTAATTATGTGGCCAGCCAGTAAGTTTGCAATAACATGTTAAGATATATTATATACAAAAAGTTTACTTATATAATAATATTGTTGAATTTATCATATTATAACTGTATGCTACGATTGTGTAAAACAGTTTTACGGTACCGAGAGAGATACAAAACGATATGCAATAAGTGTTATTCTCGTAAGTTTGAAAAAAGCTTATTTTCAAATAGTCGTTCTTAATTATATGACCACCACTGTAAATATGTAACATATGCATAAAATATATACAAATAAGTACTAATACTTATCATGGAAGAGAAAGATAGTGTTCCTTCAAACTACTTTTAAAAGTGTAAATTGACGGACTGTCTGACTGACGGAAGGTTTGCTGCTTGGTAAATCGCAATACATGGACAAGATTCTTTAGATGATTGCTTAGCGGTTCACGATCATCATCATAAATAATTCAAATCATCAAATCATGAATTAATCTATTTATTTATAACATAAGTATTCTTTCTAAGACATGCATTCAGTGTTCAACAAGGGTAAGATTCAAACTACACTACTTAGACATAGAAATCGATAACAAATGAGAAAATGAGAGAGAGTGTAGACTGTAGACGCAGCCTCACAACTCCTCGGTATTGTCAATACGTAAAAACCAATTCCATTTAACTATCGGGATTATTTTTTTCTGGTTTAGGTTAAAAATCATTGTTATCTTTGGTTGGGACATTGTTTTTGACAAAACAAATCATTTATTAACAGTTAAAAATTACTATCAATTGTTTCTATACATTTAACAACAGTATCACTGTTTTTTTACATACTTGCAGCTAATTATCGGACAGACATTAGCTGTGTAACTACAAAACATGTTACACATAGTTTAACCTCAAAACAAACTTAAAATCCATTTTAGTTTTTGAACAGGAGTTATTTTTTTGTGGTAAAACCACAGGCGTTTATTTATTGCTTACCTCAATACTCTGTACTCAAGCCTTGCAGCATAAAGAAAAACAGCTATTAGTTGACTTCAAATGACTTAGATGAGGATATGATACCAAGCACTAGCTTTCATCAATTCTAGCGCACAACAAACCTGTTGTAACCGCGTACGCAGCAATGCCGTGGAGTTATCTGGTGCTCGAATATCCACATAAGCCACACCGGAGTGGAGGGCCGCTAGTTCTGAGTCAGCTGGCTCCAGTACGCAGCCGTCGATGCCTGGAAGAGGGCGCGTCGAGGCTCCGCCGGCGCCTCCTGAATTGGTTTCCAGCCAGGCAGACCACCCACCTTCGCCGCCGTTGATTACCACCTGAAAAATTATGATATCGTGATTTGAAAGGGCATTTTGTTCAAAAGGGTTTTTATTTCACGCTTACGTTGCGGGGGTCACCGAGAATTGTAGTTTAGCGTTGATCGCGTACCATATTGAATATGGATTCCTTTAATAAACAATCTTCAAATACAGTTTTTCTCTCTGTCTCCATAAACTGAGAGTAAATGCTTAAAGCGTTTATAAAGTTTCATATTCATTTGAATTTTCTGAGGAAAAATAACACACCTCATAGTGTAATCCGCAAATAGCATCCACGGAAACCCAGGCCAGCCCTGCCAGAGGAGTCAAAGTGACGGGAGCGCGAGCATCCGTTCTCCGAAGTAACGCCGGGCCATCCCCAGCCGTATCCGGGAGGGGCCTCGACATCAACCTTCCACGGAGAACCGGTGGACCTGAAAACAAACAAAGTTTTAAACCAGATGAGACGCAATAGAGCTCACCATAGTGTAACTCTGATCCCAGCTCTTACCGTCATCGGTTGAGATATGCACAGCAAGCTGGTCGTCATAGAGCGGTGGGAATATTCGAGCGGTGGGTCGAGCCAGGACTCCTGAACGGGCCTCAAGTATTTCTACTTGTGAATGTCGCTTGCCCTGTTCTTCCACCAGCGTTATTTTTGGATCGGTTATGCCCAGGTACTCCATCTGCGAAGGGATTAGCAACATTGTATCGTAAAATATAAACATTTTTAAATGCTACGTTGTCCGCCAAAAGCTTTTACATAAAGTATGACAAACCTGAATATCATAAATGAGGGATCCTTCTTTGTCAATGTACATGAAAGCCAATCCTTCTGGCGCTGGCGATGCGGGAGGTCTTTCAGCCAACAGTGGAGCATGATAGACCTCACATGCTGCTCTTTGTCCGACTGGTCCCACAATTCGTCTTTCAGGATTTCCTACAGCCTCCACTGAGAGAACCAAGCGGCCTCGTGAAAGAGAACGTAGCTCAGCTGCCGATACCGGGGTGGAGACTTCGAGGATATTCATGTCGAATGATGGTTTGACGACTTTTTGTATCTGAAATGGAAATGCGTATCTTTGAGATAAATATAAAGCAAGCGTTTCAAATCATCTTTTTTAAGTCCTGTCTCAAGACTGGTAAATACTAGTGTAGAATCTTTGTTTTTTTCTTATAATAATATAATATGTTGTCATTACACTACCTCATCAATAATAGTCTGGTTCTTCTCAGGCACATACAAAGTTAGCCTAACGGTCTGGTCTGTAGCAGCTGGTGCAAAGACACCATTGTACAGCACTGCCAAGTGCAGGCTGGGGGCTGCACCAGCGGCTCCTGTCACCACGGCAGTCCCTCCCCACCACCCGTCCTCCTTGTTTGACTCCGGAGAGTGACGGAACTCTTCACAAGACCCGAGGCTCAAGGTCGCAGGTGGATGCTTAGGCTCCAGCAAAGAAGTGAACATTTCCGTCGATAAAGCTGGGTATCTGAAACCGACAAGTTGTTTTTAAGAAAGTGAGACCTCTTTACGTCAGCCTCGTTATGACCGTTTACGATTTGTTTAAACAGATGGTTGCATTGAGAGCATTGTAGTGGAATAATGAGTAATAATAACACGGCCTTCATATTTTAGGCGGCACGTGGCGTAATCAAGTTTCTCCTTTAAACTCTGTGTACCCAAATCTGATCCTGTGCTGATTGCGAGTATGATGTGTAAAGAGTAAAGATGAAGAGAATAAGCGGCCTGGTTCGTGCAGATGTTGTTGGAAGTTTCCTCCATTAATCACATGCTTAGTTAATTAGTAGATACAGCATCTGATACACGACACGTACTTACTTACCCGTACCTACCTAAATTAGTCATCATATGTTTTCTGAATGTGTTTCAAGGCTAAGCATATACTCAGCCTGTCGCTTTGATCTAAGGCTACAGTCAACAATTTAATGTTGATTTAGATTCAATCAATTATTCACTAAATCCTTCCTTTATAATACAGATGTTTGGGACATCTTTACTTTGTTATTTTGCCAAAGCCTGGTTTTAATGCAGCTTCTGTGGCCAATGTTTGTCATTTCGTAAGTACACACAGTTTATTCTGAGTTAGATCGAATCGTTCATTGAGAACCTGAGACCACTTGACGTCAGTCTTTTGTTGAGTCTTAAGTTTGGTACACATTTGTTTTACCTGTTGATGCGGCCGCTAATGGCACTCTCCATGGAAGTCCGTTCGTTACCCCAGATCAGTGCCACGTAAAGTGACCCCTCTCTGAGAAGGCGTTTATATTCACGCGGGACTCGACGCCACACCCCGCAGATCTGTAAATTAAGATATTGGTACTTCATATATCTGACTGAAGTATATGATGATGTAAATAATTATGATATAAACTGATTTAAAACAAAGTAGCAATTAAATACTATACAATGATGATGACACTGAACTCATCCATCGACCTCGGGATCATGTTGGCTCATTTCAATATCACGATGTGGTTGACAATGATACTTGTGATATGAAGATGACAATTGAAAGTTTACAACATTTAGACGCAATAGTCCAAAGGGGCAGACTAGGACCATTTTTAGGTAACTTCATCGAAGGTCACACCCACAAATGCTCAAAGACAGTAATTGGATCAACCGATTGGAATGTCTGACTGAAGTAGTGCGATACTCAATCAAGTCTAGACTGATGAAACGAGTGATGTAGTCATCGTTTCTGAAACCTATCATCATGCCAATGACTTGTTTGTACCGAAACAATATTGGTTTTGCTAAATGAAAAGACATTTTAGAAGCCATTGAAGGAACTGAAATTGTATACTTTGAAATTGGTATTGTAATTATTGAATTATCTTCAACTTTTACCTATCTTTCTACCTGCATATTATTAATTTTGCGATAATAATTATGATTCAGTATTTTTATCTCCTGGTTCTATTGTAGTACGTATTGATAATGTCAAGGAAAATTAGGAACCTACCGAACATTGTTAGAACCACAAAATATATTCCAAATGGATGATATGGGGCTGAAATTCCGTAAAATTTGAAAAGTTGACAATATATGATGTACCCTCGAATCGAAGTTATACAAACCTTATCGGTCTTCTCTTCATATGTCGCGTGGATACCTGGAGCTCTCTTGATCTCGTGTTCTAGCAACAACCTGCCAGCTTTGTCCAGGAATGACAGCGCTCTGGGTTTAGCTGTCGTTGAGGGTCCAACGATCACAGACCAGTAAAGGTGGCGACGGCGGAAGGTGAACCTTGCTGTGGCTACTCCTGCTCCAACAGGCACGCCCGTCATATCATCCCGACGGATACATAGTGGGGATCGGCCGGTAAGAAGGGCTCCAAAGTCTGAAATATTTATTTAATGTTTTTGTATTTTGGGACATCATATAGAGAAATTATACTATCAAATTATTAGATATTATGATAAAGATTTAACTAAGTACTTAGTATTTTCAAAATTATAGAATCAATCAGCGGCAATTTTTTTTTAGTTAAACATTTACATACAGTGACATACATTGCTTATGGCCTCACACTATGATACCCTGTGTCATGGGAACCAGAAACAGTGACGTCACACACATACATCCAATACCTGGGATTTTTTTTTTCTTAACCCCCAGCCGCGGATCGAACCCGAGACCTCTCGCATGGTAGGCAGAGCCACAACCGCTGCGCCACAGAGTTCGTCAATAAGTCGTAATTTAGCTAATAAAGTGATTTATGAAAGGCAACAATTTTGTTAATCTTCTTCTTTTAATTTGGCGTGCTAACCTCTAAGGTGATACGAAAAAATATACATAAAAGGAATATGAATATAAACGAAAGTGATAGCGTTAATTACTTCCAAATATGAAATAAAAGAGAGCGAAACAATGCGCTCGACTCAAACTTAAATAACGTAGAGCCAAACCACATACACATTGTTTAAAAATAAAGTACGCTATTTTGTTAAAAATATTTTCAAAGATAGTTTAGAAATACATAATATCCAGATTTTTAATGCAGTTCGCAATAAAATTAGTAATAATTTCAGAATTACACGAAAAATTAAGACAATTTAGAGGTATTTTAGTAATTAAATTATGTCAAGAAAATTTATCGCGTTTAGCTTTTATTCAACTACTCAATAAACGTTAGCCCAAAATTAAATCTGTAGATAACTTTATTGTGAAGTAAATGGATTCGAAAAAAGTCCCTTTTTTTTGTATCACCTTAATTTTGCCAGTGTAAAGTGTATTTCAAGGATCGCAATTTCGTTAGGTTCTCGACAGAAACACAATTTGTTTGCAAGACAAGGAAATTAAAGTCTTGAGCATAATTTGTTGCTTCTTAGCACTACCCGAGTGGTCGTGAAGGGCTGTAGGAACCAAGTATGTATTCGTGAGCAGCTGCCTCTCGGCGGACCAATATTTTTGTAACAGATGATGCTGTAAAGACGTACGTTTCAAACTAAGTTCTTCTTCCTCGTTGGTGATGATCATTGTGGGGCTATCCTCTTGAACAACGTCGGGGGCTGTAACAAAAGAAGTAAGCATGATTGCAATTTGATCTAATCAAATCAAATAAAAAGTTGACAAAATATTCATAATTCCAGTCACATAACCACCAAATGTAGACGATTTGTGAGAAAGTAGCGAGCCAGGTCATTGCGACAATTTTTCCTTGGACACGTCTTAACATCTAGACGAATAGGATGAAAACAATTTCCCATGTTCCACGATCGGTCGCCACTTTCACCAGCAAGAATCAGTGCAGTTTTCTCATAAAAACATCTCGCTAGATCAATTGATCGGGCACCGTTCAGTGGGGAGCCCAGTTGACCAGCTCTCAAGACCTCCCCGACCCCTCCAATGTATTTGATTGGATCAAATTTTATTCAATCTCAACAGGACGGCGGCGGGTGTCTAGACGGCGACCAGCAGAATTTGCGTTTTGCATAGCTTTCTTGTTGGGTCTGCTCTGGACGGAAATAGAGAGAGCACTGACATTTCAAGCGAACACTGATTGCCGATGCGCGCTTGTTAAACCCTAGTATTGCCTATGATCACGCTTAATACTAGACAATAAATAAACATCAATTAATCCACTTTGTACTTTAGAGAATTAAATATCAGGTGTACACGTTAGATGAAGGACTCGTTTTAGATTACAATAATTTACCCTTTGGTAATCCAGGGGGCAGACATTTATTGTATTATGGCATTATCATAATTGTATTCATTAGTGTAATTATATAACTAAAAAAGCAAGAAATATACAAACATACACAGTTATTGCCCACAATGTATGAAGCTAAAGGGGGAGGAACGGACCTGTTTGAGCATCTAGTTATACTTGAAAACAGATTGTGATCTAGTGTGCGCAGACACCAGCATTCATAATTTAGTCGAATAATCTTTACAGACCCTGAATGTATTGGCGCCGGCGCCAAGTAAGCGAGGGCCGCAGTATTTACAAGCATAACCAAGAACCAGGACGATTCTGAAGAGGCTGCAGGGAATCTTTGACTCCGCAAGCGTAACCTGGCCGGCCGTCGCCTGCGCACATGAAACACACCTCGCGGCACTATGCGTAATGAATATTTATGCGCGTGCGCATTACGATCAGGCGGTCCTCCGTCGCGGACGCAGCCACCGACGACGCAGGCGACTCTCCGACGGACGCCGCTCATTAATGTCGCTTAGCGTAAATTAAGCTTTTGAAAGTCACCTCGCTGTCGATACGTGTTGGGAATAGACCGGGCCTTCATTCCGATTCTGTTCGCACCCTGACATCTTTTACAGCCCGCCGTCGCCGCGGTCGCGGTGTAAAATAATTACCTACCAATCGTGGCCAGTTTTCCAAACGCATGATGTAACTAGGCGCCACACAGACGACCACGTTTCCAAGTTCCCACCCGGTACGTACCTTGAATAGGCGTTCGACATGATCACGAGCCGATAAATTCATTCCGATAGAGCCAAAGAAGGACAAACGAGTGTGGGTACTGTTTCGTAGTTTGGATTCCAATTTCTCTCAAGATGGTTTCGCTCAGGAAATGGGCACAAGCAGTAGCCGCTCGTGATTTACGCCGAGGAGTTGGATTACCCCAAAATATAATTATTTGCTCATTATAATGATGCTGCTATAAAAATGCATGGACCAATTGGTCAGCAGCTGAAATCGAAGCGTCGCGTCAAGAAGACATGCACTATCTAGATGTGAAATGAAGCTGCGAGTAGAGTACCAATGTTGTTTACATTGTAATGCCGAGGGTCACCACATCTCAAATAGTGCTAATACGCCCTATCTGAGAAGTGATGAGCCTCGGGTTAGATATTAAGGCAAACATGTTTAGACTGGCGCCACCGACGGAATCACACAGATCATAGATAATGATATGTCTATGAACTTTTACTTTGGGGATCTTCTTATTCTACATGGCGAAGGTGGTAAATATCTGAGTTCTTAGTCATATTATATATCTCCAGGCTCTTTTCTATGCAGATGACCACCTCTTACAATATGACTAAGTCCTTCTTTCTAATAATTTCGGTAGTGTTTGCTCGATACAGATTATTGTGCATGTTCACCACAATAACCTCAACCAATATCCATGCCAGTGGTCTGTAAGGATCTTTAGTATCATCATATCGATAAATCATTCCTCTTGCGTGCATCCATTGCAAAACGAATAGAATCTTTATGTTTCTGCCAATGCTATTGCAATAATAAATGCCTACTCTCTGTTAAAATATGGCTTCTGAATTATTATGCTTAAGTTAATTATACAAATTACACACTTATATACATATTTATACACATTTAATATGAATATTCATGGGACAACACCGAGAAGAGCGCCAAGGTGGCTATGTTATGTACTATATAGTAAATAGTAATCCTAAGAATGTGACAAGCACTGTGGAACCCGCATCGGTCTGTTCAGTCACAAGATAAATAATAGTTAAAAAAAACTAAAAAAACACGCTTTTATAGTTAACCGAACTAAAAATTAGAAAATAATTTTTAATTTCAGAGAGTTTATAATACAGTAGTAGAAGATCGAACAATAAATCAGAATTTATCACCTCAAAATAAAATTATAATAAAGTTTAAGTAATTAACAAAAGAATTCAATTCAGAGTAAACAGCGTGGGGTGCTTGTTAAAGTAAATGTAACAACCATTCTATTGGCAACTATCTATGAGAGGAGAGTTATGAAAAGTAGTAAAATGCACCCCACGCTTTTTACTCTGAATTGAATTCTTTTGTTAATTACTTAAACTTTATTATAATTTTATTTTGAGGTGATAAATTCTGATTGATTGTTCGATCTTCTACTACTGTATTATAAACTCTCTGAAATTAAAAATTATTTTCTAATTTTTAGTTCGGTTAGCTATAAAAGCGTGTTTTTTTAGTTTTTTTAAACTATTATTTATTTTTAATTTTTTAGTTCGATTTATCAATTAGTTATTTGTTGACATGTGGTATTGAAATTTCTCACAAATTATTTCGCAATCTCATCATTTCATTCAAAGCTTCACTGTTGCATGGGGTTTTTCGTGTTAACTTAGAACAATCGAGTTCTTCAATCCGAATACCGTCTAAAGATCTTACACGACTAAGTGCTACATAAGCTTGTCCAGCAGCAAACAGTCGCGAGCCTAGATAAATGACTGCATGATCGACTGTACAACCTTGCATCTTGTGGACGGTCGAAGCCCAACTCAGGATTAATGGCAACATTCGTCTCTCAGCAGTTCCATAACTGTATTTCGCTGGGAACTGTATCGATATTGGTTTAATCATGTGCACACCATCTGATCCGAAATCGATACGGACTGACGGGATTTCTTCCGCGTATAGTTGGCCTCTGCGAAAATTTGGCCAGATAATTTCTGTGATAAAACCCATATTGCCATTCACTAAACCTTTCGACACGTCAATGTTTGTCCTCAACATCACTTTAGCTCCTACGAATATTTTCAATACATTCGGAAGACCTCCGGTTTTATTAATATCGCTAGGTATCACAGAATCTAAGTCCTTGTTACCTAGATTTCGAGTAGCATCAATAAGTTGGTCTTGTGCTTTTATTGTATAACTAACTGTCACTTTATTCTTAAAACTTTTTCGTTGTGTCTAGCAACCTGATCATTCGTTGGGTAAATTCTTAATGCACTCTCGATTGAGAATTCATTAGTCGCATCTGTTGAAACTTTTTCAAGTAGAATTTCAAGATGCCTAGACGTCATTTCTCCAACTCTAAGGGCGTTAAGCACATCTATAAATGTCGTGTCTCCTTGTTGACGCATGTTTTGTTTAAGTTCAATCAGACCGAACTGTCGCCACAAATGTGTAGCTGGCTTCATGTGTTCTGGTTGTTGAAAAACTTGATGTCCTCGAACAGGTGGTAACTGCATTAGATCACCAAAGAGAATCACGTTTATGCCTCCAAAACAAGCGTCCGAGGTTTTCAGATGTCGCAAACGAGTTAAATCAATATGTAAGGGGGCGTCGATACAATAATTCTTTCAATACCACATACAAACTTATGAATGCACCTGGTTACATACATGAAGTATGAAAGTAGTCGCACCAATAACTTTGTAAACAACATTTTGCTATGTATTAATCCTGGCCGTCCTAATAAGGATAATGGGAAACTGTTATCAAATTATTGCATTATCATCGGTCCTTTAGACGTATGCAAAGTTTCAAATTAATCAGACTTCTGGAAACTGGTGAAAATTAAGTTCAAAGATTCCGTTACATACATAGATACATACATACATACAACCCAAGCTAATAAAAGCGTGTTAAAAAATAGTGGCTCTCGGTATAGGTACAGTACACAGCAGCTGTAGTGTATTTAGAACATGATAATGATAGCAATGTTACAGAAACCATCTTTAAATTTTAAAGCCCCGCATAACGCTAATGGGCGTAAGGCGTATGACCTGTAATGAACATATTATGTACTTACTCAGAAATAAGAGACATATTACATCAAAAAACAACATTTAATGGATCTGACACGCAATTAGCGGGATTTTCCGGGATCGTTTCTGTAACTGGCTGTAGGAGAACTTAATAATTAATTAATTAGCTTCGTCTTCGTGGATCTCCTCCTTTTTGTAGACCATAGGTGTTTTAACTTCAACGCCAGCCTTCAGTTCTGACATCAGCAGCCTCAATTACTATGAAGACGGATGGTATACAATTTGCCATAAAAGTAAAATCTTCAAATGTTTTATAAGTCGGTGTAGTTACACGCTAACTAGCACTCAATCATGTGTAATGTTGATAAAACACGTAAATAATCTTAATCTCACGTGTAGCTGGCGGAAAAATTTGACGCGTACCTAATGCAATTTCAACCTCATTCTTTATTGGCTAGAGTTCTTTTCACGTCACAATTAGATTCCTCTCACACTACATAAGCATATAGCTAATGGGTGTTTGTGACAACATACAAGCTTTTGTACCAACATGATACATATAAAGTTATGTAGATACCTACCGAGGTTCATACAACTGATTTGCCTTGGCTTAGTGCAGAAGTCAACAAGCCACATAAGTACGACTTACTGCTTATTAAAAGTATCATTTTTATCGTACATACATTTGGCGACGTTGCTTGCATCTTTGCAGAAATTTGTATCCACGTAACTTACCAGTTAGGTTTTCTTCGATAATATTTGAATGCATTAATACACTCTTTTGCTATCACTTCCTAGTGGAAATAGGTGTATATGTACAAAAGTAAAGAAGTAGAGAACACAACATTTACTGTATTACAATAATGCATACATAGGTAAGGTAGGTAGGTACAATCAAATAAGTTTAGTTTATAACAAAAGTTTAAAAAGTATATTCTGACTTTAACTGAATCACTTCGGAATAATTCACAAAAAAGACCAGCGTTGCTAAAAAAAAAAATAGCACTAAATTCCGGATGCAATGCCAAATATCTATGAAAATATCTCTCGAGATAGAAGAACATCAGCATGTAATAGATGCGGGCAAACGTCGTTGCGGGACGCATCATCTATCACCTTGACCTCCAGACAGTGCCGTGCAGTGAAATTAGACAGTATTTAGAATCCTAGAGGCGTCAACTAATTAACGAAATGAAATAACAAGTCAACAAGACAGCCATTTTGTGGTACCTAGCCATAGAATTTCACTTTATTTTATTTTATTTAGTTAATTTTTGACGCCTGTAGAATAGGCACGTTTTTCCGTTTGGAAGTTTTCAGAGAGATCTTCGGGGCGGGCGGGACTCTGCATTACGCAATCCTGTATTTTCCAACATATTTTTTTATTTGTTGGTATGATAACAGATAAGGATGGCATTTTTGTAAGTACCCTTTACTTTTTAATTGTAAAAAGACAAACTGACTTCGATATTATATTTCAGCTACATATGAGCCGCGGGTTAACTCGCCTGACGGTCTAAGTATCGGATGGGAACCGTGCTTATTTTCGGATGAATAATTCAGCATAATCGGTTCAGTAGTTTTGGTGTGAGAGAGTATCACACATCCATTCAGCCGCACAAACTTTTATGTTGGTTATGTAATTTCTATTCACCTAAGATTAATGAAAGTTGGATACACCTGAAACATATAGATACAGTTACTGTTACTAATATACTCATCAATGACATAACATAATTATTTTTATGAGACATGCACATTGCACACACAATCTACTTAAGTGTAAGTCTTGTTATGCGTTATCTTACAAAATCACTGATTATTATCAGATAACAATGATTGCAATATTGTTCAATTACATAAGTTAGCGTACATTTTATATCCCGACCAGTTCGATTTTATATCTAGTGTAAGTAAAAGTGTAAAGCTATACACAGGGTATATGATAATATGGATATTACCCAGTATATACTGTTATACATCCACTCTACATATTTAGCTCTACATCAAGAACTGCAACTGTCACCACCCTCATATGATTATCTGCTTCTGATAACTGAGTAATCCTGCTTTCAACATTAATCTAACTTACAAATGTAGTACGTACAGCAATTGGCCTGCAGATCGTTCGAAACAGACTGAAGAAAAACATGCTTATTTGAAAATATTCAGTACCCCCTACTTTCTTGGATAACGCTTTTTGAAATTATTTAAATTGCTCTACATATATTGTACAGTGGACGCCATATGGACAGTAAACTGCAAGCTTTGAACCGTGGTCGCAGTAAGGGCGCAGTCTAATTGGCATCGCTAGTCGACGACGTGTGATCGTCAACGACGACGACACGTCAGTCATGAAATGCTGCGCGCGCTCATCGCATAGTTATGACGGAGGGCGGCCGCGACGGCCTCTGGGCCCAGCCCTCATTGCGAATTCCCGCGGCAGAGAGCGGCCTGTTCAGTCGGTTCTGTGCTAATTTATAGGTTATATTCGTAATGATTGTGGGCAAAGAATGTTTGTGGCACAAGGCGCGGTCTCATTGTTGTCGATAGGCACGCCGCGTCGGCATTCGTGCTCCGCACACGGCCGGTATAACTGTCGCTGTGAGAATGCAGCTAAGAATGTTGGCTCCGATTCCATAACAATTTCCATAAAATATAATTTCTGTATCCACTGCGTGCACCGCTCTTGTTTTAGCCTCGCTCCTCCCAGTGCGAAATTGAATACCCACACATTTACACGAGTTGCGGGGGTCAATATGAAACGTGTGACGCAAATGGAGCGATATCCTTAATGCATAACAAAACATAAGCAGCACAGCACGCCTCACTGCTGTGCGCTTCAATTCAATTGGAGGCCATCATAATTCAGCGAAGCAAATTGAAGTTGCGCCTTTTCAGTGTCACATAAACAGGACATGCTCTGAAAACATTTACTGAAATGTAATGGCCGTTGCTTCTTTTGACCTTTAAATATGCAATTGCTCTTCACTCGCGAACAATCGCTGCTCAAACTGGCTCATATCACAATGACAGGCTTTTCGTTCATCACGTTTCATTCGTCCTCATCACATTAACTTCAATCAGAAGTGACATCATTTCAGTCATGAATTGTTATACATCTTCTAGTACCACATAAAGACCTTGAAAACGTTTGCCGCAACCAAAGCTAGTATAGATACTCCTCATTACTGCTTCTACCAAATGGGTCACTACCACTAGTCATGGCGAGCTTTGACGTCTAATCTGTTTCAATCAGGAACACAGTCCCACCTCGCCAAACATGACTAACAATAGTTAGCAGTCGACGCGAAATATGGAATAATTCCCTTCGCATGTGTCGTCACACGCCGCTACGCCCTTATACGGGTTCTGAACGACGCATTGTACTGCCGCGGCTGGCATTTCTTCGGCGCCCTATGCACCACCGTTTACGGACAACACTTTATCCAAAAAAGTAGAACATCCGACCAACACCGCGGTGTTTACAAGACGAGCTACACTTCGGGCGCATTGTCCAGCGGTGAAACGTATTTTGCATTTCACGCCTGCCGCCGCGCCCGCCCCGGCCTCAAGCGAAGCCGCGCCGCCGCCGCTGGGCCGTGTTTTACATTTCACAAGAGAAGTCGGGGCTAGACATCGCTTTTTATCAGCCTGTCGGTTAGCCTCCACGAAAACGTGTACAAAGCTTCACGGCAATAGAGGCTACGAGTACTTACTGTTTACTAAAAGTAAAGCGCTTGAACACTTCCTGCAAGGTTGATATTGTGTGTATGTGGGTACGCACCTTATTCGTGCATTGTTTAAAGGGCACGTATTACTTCACATTGACTGGAAGCAACTTGGCGACACACATAAATCTTGAAATTAAATGAACTAGGCATAAAATCGGAAAGGGTAGATAACTTCAGCTATTAGACAACAGTGATTTATCAGCTACTCGTAGTTCGGTGTTACCGCTGAATACATGCATATATTAGATAGACTATGTAATACAATAATGAAAGATTGTTGAGGTCTGACCATGAGTTAATTGCTTGTACAAATATGTGCTCCTTAATAGTACACATTTTATTTCCTCAATTCGCTTCTGATGCTCAAAAATATCAAAAGCCGAAGGTCTATCAATCATATACACTGCATCCGTTCCCACGCAAACATGAAGGGCATCAGGATTCGCGTGCCGAAATTTCCCGTTCTTTATTTTCCCTCTCGCGATATTTGCATTGAATGCATCTAGCTGTAGGTTCTTGCATTCTATATTCCTCGCTGCACTTTATGACGAGAGAGCGACCTCGGAATGTCGACGGAATTAATTAGCGGCGGAGTGGTAGGTCTGTTCGGAAAGGTGCCGACATACATGCGCCTACCTACTGCGGGTACATGACGAGACAAGACCCTGTGTTAATGATGTAGTCAATTGGAAAACTAAGAGCAATCCGTATCCATTCTATGAACGACCTAGGAGTTCAACAATAATTCTGTACATTACATACTGTACATACATTTAAGTAAGTACGAATAATCCACCACACTTGAGTTAGGTCATTGTAAAAGATCTAAGTTCTATGATGAACACAATATATTCGACCATGACGTCGATGACTCACTGAAAACTAGTATCCAAAGTATCCCATATGAACGACAAATCTTTTGATTACTGTTACCAATTATGATGTTAATATAAATATGAAATGATTCATAGGTATTAAGTCAGACGAACCGTATCTTCTTACGTGCAAAGTTCAGATCAGGCTATCAAAGAAAAATATACATTTTATCATAACCCCATGCCATATTTATATTACTCAAGCATATTTTATAGTACAAATGTCATCTCGGTGAGATTCACATTTCTGACCAGTTTTTTGTAACAACTTCAGGAATAGCAAAGCGAACAAGAATTCTCTCACGGTTTTTTTTTTATGGCTACCCCTATGATGATAGGCTTAACCACGCTACGATATTATACATCTTCCCAACAAACAACGCAGTACGAACATGACATGCAGCTTCATTTTCTTCACATTGTTAGCTTCATCGCTAAATCAATCTGTCTTACAGACATTATCATACTTCCACAGTTTCCTATAACTACTAGTGAGGAAGACTTGTGGTCAAATACACAAACTTCTTAACTAAAGTGCAATAACTTAACATAACTCATGCGATGACCAATAACTTTATCGTTCCGCACGCGCTCGAGACCACTGGAGTGTAGGGGACACCAGGGAAAATCTTTATTAAAGATTTGGGGATAGAGGTTTTGACTATCGCTCTGGGGAATTTCTAATGCAAAGGCTTTCCCTGGCCCTGCAGCGTGGAAATGCTGCTAGCGTCATGGAAACCTGCCTCGGAGATGTCCCGGGGTGATTGTTAGATTTTTGTTTTATCGAGTTAATTATGTGATCATATATTGTATAAATTATTGTGTAGGAACACCTTTTTAAAAAAATCATTTCATACGTGTCATTTAACGAAAGACAGTCAACCACGGAGTAGATACTAAAATCTATGGCTTTGGGAGTGAGTCAACTTTGAGGTGGCAGTTGTGCATTCTTTTAACTATTGCTTCAGCAGCCGCCACCATGAACGGTGCTCTTTGTGCGTCTGAGCAGGCCATGTGCTTATCGGGGCGCAGACGCCGGCGGCGCAGTGGCCCTGAATCGCGAGGAGCAAAGTTCTTGCTCCCTGACCTTCAAGTCTATGGGTTTGAATGCTCTACTAATATCTGTGGTGTAGCTTATTATCCGGAAACATTGGCGTTTAAGGTACCAGTTTTGATTAGATAATTATTATTATATCAAAGAGGGGAAGAACTGAGTATTATAGTGCGCAACAGTTATGATATGAATTGTAACATGTATCTATGTATGTAAATCGAATCTTTGATTGTTAGATTATATGGGATGGTTCATCAGTCAGTCAGAAATAACTGCTTTCAAGATGCCGCTCTTATAAAACGCAAATATCTAAGTCCAAGTCACAATAGCTACCGCTATAGTTTCATTAATAAAAGTCACTCAAGTGGCTGCAGGCTGCATTGCTTCATATAAGTACTTAAATCTAGATAACACGGCTAGTTGTTAAATAAATAAAATGCTCACAAACGTTTACCTTGATAATTGACATAAATAGAGAAAAAACATGTCCTAGATTGCGAATGGGCTGGATTGCGAAAACAACAGGTTATCAACATGAGTGTAACTGTACCCTAAGCTAATACGTTGAGTAGTAGTATCATATTTTGGTACGTTTAATCTAATGCGAATTGTGAATGTTATCAATTATTACTTAAGTACTATTCTCGTTTAATTGTAGATAATTTGTTTTATATAATATCTCTAGTTAACAAATACTAAATACAAATAAAAGATATGAAATACTTAGTCGGTCCTTAAGTTCTGTCACAGGGTTTTTGATAGATAAAACTCAGCAATAAACTTTTTCTTATTCGTATTATACATGATTAAAAAGCTTATTTTATACGAATCAAATTGCAATACAATACATTTTGTACGATTATCGCAATATGACAAAAAAACCTTATAACTTGAGACAATCGCGAACCCAAAACACGCCGCAACTGACAAAAATACCACTTACCACAAATTTAATAAAAAAACAGTGTTCCAGATAACCAACAAGGTTTTTTTTATTTATTCTGAAACCTCGATTTTAGACCATGCTTAGCATTTGATTTTCTGTTAGCTTTCAGTTCCAACTGCTCCCAAAGAGAACTTTTCGTACTTTTTACGTTTTCAGAAAAACGTATAAAAATGATCTTGTGGGCAACAAGTACACTACGTAAAATGTGAATATGAAAATTAGTTTTACCCAGACTTAGTTATCTTATACTTCAAAATGAAGGTAACGGGTTCAGGGAGGGTTCTGACTAAAATCTCACGTAAGTTTGAAAGGTTTTAAGAGTCATGGAAAAAAGATAAAGTGAATCACGTCCGTATTTTTGATTGGGTAAAAAAGTGCAAAATCTCTGAAGAAACTAGCATTTGTGTAATATGGCTTTAAGCATTTAAATCCAATAATCGTTCTAATTTATCAGTATTTAATGAGCTATCAAACCATATATAGTATTAAATAAAATAAAAGTTGGTATTATTTACTATGCGGCAAAATATTTGTGACAGAACTTATGGACCGACTATGTATAAG
This sequence comes from Argyresthia goedartella, assembly GCA_949825045.1. Classification (NCBI taxonomy): domain Eukaryota; kingdom Metazoa; phylum Arthropoda; class Insecta; order Lepidoptera; family Argyresthiidae; genus Argyresthia; species Argyresthia goedartella. Next base: position 21,577,353 of record OX463812.1, on the reverse strand, counting down.
TAGAATAGTCTAAACGAATTATCGTGATTACATAGCTAAAAGTTATATTGTTAGATAAGGATTGCGAGATTTTTACTGTAATGATATGTTTGCATTTCATTACTTTATGATCTAATAGAGTCGTATAATATACTGTACGTTAGAATATGTTGAACTAAGTATTGCGTCGATCAGAAGGAGATAATTATTTGACTAGGTCATTTTCGGAACAGGTCATTTTCGCATTATTTTATAATATATCGATACCAGTTTAATGTTTTACGTACAGTAAAAATTTAGGTACTGTGTACATAGTAGCATCACTTCAACACACAAGAACAGAAGTTCAATCTTGTGATGGCAGGAATTCGATTGATTAGCATGCAAATTAATAGTAAGTATGAATATCTCAGTTATTACTTCGCATAGCGAGAATTTATCGCTTCCATTAAATAACCGCTAATGAACCCAGCTAAATGTGAAGGGTACAACGTACGAGTTAAAAATAACACATCAGTATTTATTTATCACCTATGTTATTTTCATATTCGATATGGCAAAATTTTGCGACTAACCCCATACATTCTGCTGCAATTGTTTATTAGGAATCGCAGAGTTAATTGATTATAGAGAAATAAACGGCCACAAGAGACTAGCCGTTGACGGTATGTTTGTTTGTAGAAGAAGAACATATTGAACAAGTGAGGTGCGCAATCGTCGACGGCAGCGCATGCGTTTATAAATCCCTGATCAACAAACTGTGATAGAGCCTCGATGTTTACAAACCTTTCGTCGGCTTTTCGCACTAAAGTGGGAGGGCGCCTTTAGAGCGGAGAAACCAGTTGACGAGTATCGAAATGACATGGACTTTTCTACTTAAAATCAACAGCAAATTTGCTACAGTTTTACAACAAACGCAATGCAAACACGCGATAGATAACAAATATTTTAAGATAACTCATGGGATGGCAAATATTTTGGATTAGGGTGTATTGCTGCAGGTTTATGTGAGTACACGTGAGGTACACGTGAGCGTGTAGATAATTTTTTTAATGTTGCACATAAAAGGATTATCTTGTCTAGTCCAGCATTTATCGACGAAACTGTCGAATAACGGCACTCCTCGTGTATGCAAATTCGAATATTTCGAAACGTCTTATGACATTTGCGCAAATCTCGGCGTGGCCCAATTCTTATACGAAAACGGCGCATGAGTCAGTCTTCCTGCCTGATCCGAAACTCAGCACTTACACTTAAAAACGGAGATCAATTACGCTGCACACAATGTTTATGGGGTCTGTCAATTCGTTTCCGTTCGCAAATTATGCGCATCCACATTTGTTTGCCCAATATCTTCTTGCTTGCTCTAATTTATGGAATTGGTTTACCAAAACGTCGGTTTTAAAATGGTAGGTTGCAATTATCTTTCTTTAGCTACTAATCTAATGTTCTTACCTACCTGTGGTACCTACCTAGTTAAATCGGATCTAGAACTCCTCCCTGTGGAACGCCCATATAAATCAAAGAAAGGACATAGTTGACATAATTTTAAATGTAGGAATTATAAAACCTTTTGTTTTCTGACAACCGCTAAAGACCCATGAAAATGGCGTTCGCTAAGCGTAGATCATAAAATTGCATATGAACTACTGGCGCCACATTTCTACCCGTGAACAATGAAATGGCGCCAAATGTGTGATCATAATCTACGCACGCAAAACACATAAACTGCACACGTAGAGGCTATCATCTGCGTTTGCGCAGGTTACTAGGTGCCGTGAGACAATTGTGTCACCTCCTTGGAAAGCGAACATGTTCTAATAAAACACTACATCTATGTTTCAAGATCTAATATATCAAATATTGGTGTCTAACCTATTCCAAGTCTCGTTAATAGTAACAGCAGTGACTGGACATGTCCTGTTCCTTTGTCGCAAAAACCAACAACGGATTGTGGAAGCGGGTAATGAATGGATGAATTCTTCGGGTTCAGTGAGCTGCTATTATAATTCGTTCAAGGTTGCTGTATCAGTTTTATTCATAAGTGTTTCGGCCATTACTACTCCACTGGTTGGCGCTCGAGCAATCTCACCGAATTTGCTTAGAGCGGTCGCGGCGCGCGCGCCGGCGCCAGTCTACTTTCCGAATAGCCTTCGTGTCTCGCCTGTGACCTTTTACGAGTAAGCCACAGCCGACAGATGCCTTATAGGCCACTCTCCACGCACTAATTTAAATTCTATAATCCAGTAGACTCTCATCTCTTTCTACCAATATGGCGTAATCTTCAGAAGGCCGTAAGACAAGAGGCTTGTCTATTTTGAGACAGTGATTTAATCTATCGACGATATAAACTACCACAAGATAACGATAAAGGGTCAAAGACTTTTTCATACATGTTTTTTTACGAGATCGTTAACCGTGGTTATTTACGTTAGCCCTTTTTCTCGATGGCTTTATTTTCGACCGACTTTGTGGTTTGTGCAACTAGGTATACGACGTTAGAGTTTAAAAAGCTGTAGGTTGCTTTGCTAATAATTTTCTTTGATTGATTTATGACAGAATATGTGCAAGTATTTAGTGTATTACTCGTAGTAGGTTTACATCTTGTGTAAGTTTTTGACGTTTACTATCAAATTCCCGTTTACTACAAAAATATATTGAAGATCTTCTACCCTTAGTAGTTCGTACAGATGTCTGTTCAACTTTCAGCATCATGTTACGCAGATATCTGAAAATGCATGCGGGAGGAGGGAATTAATTTCAGCTGCACTGATAAAGATAACACAGACTATCGTAGCTCTCTGGCGCCCTGGTTGGATCGATTCCATACTATTTATTGCTATAGCCAAGAATTATATTTTACCGCCCATTTGATAATAAACAATTACCTATAGTTGTATTTATACATTGTGTAATGGGTGTAGCATAAGGTTATCTCTTTGTAGTTCAGTAGAGTTAATGGATATTTAGACAGATTTCATATCATAAGATTTATCTATTTGTGACCGCTCATGCATTTTGTATCTTACGATTTATTAAATAGCTAATAAAGTCATCTTCTAATAGGACATCAAAAACATATCTTTAGATTTTATATCTAATGGTGGTTTAGTTTCTTAAATTATAATCTTTAAATGGGTGTGTCCATAAAAAAAATTGTTTTATCTCGTGAATACAATACAAACATCTTTAATGATATATTAGTAAAGACGCATTAAAGTAGGGACATTTTAACAGGTTACATTTTAAATCTTTCAGTCTTAGCTTCAAAGCGACATGACCAACTAAATAAAGGCTTCGGTCAAATTGAATGAATAGAAACGCACTTAAAAATCTGTATATTTAATGCAGTCTTCATTGTTTTGATTATTTTGATCCATCGATCGATCGAATTTTTAGGTAACAAACGAAAAAATCTGAACATCGTTACAAGATTAGGTAAGTGAACTATTACGTAACCTTGTAATTGTAACGATGTTCAGGTTTTTTTTAACAAAAATGGTTTATTATGTTTATCATGTGACTTCTAGTTGTTTTTGTAACAGTGAAATAAACAAAATTGAATTTGAATTAGTCAAAGTTAATCGTGAAATTGCATTCTTTTGTCATTATAACTATAAATTTAAGTCATTGTGCAGTTTTAACTTTGAAAAATAAATAATATTGTGAGCAACCCCATACAAAGTTACGTTGTTGAATTTTGATAAAGTGTGAAATGTGACCCTTGTTACAATGGTCCTACTTTAGCCACGTGAACCATAAAAAATACCGTTGTAAGAAATGGGCAGATATCTGTAAGTTACTTTAGCTCATATATCTCCCTATATAAATATTTTATACTGTTACCCATAGTATAGTATATTTCTTTTCTGAAATTGGGAGTGTAGCAACAACACACTTGCTTGTAAACTGACTCTTAATGGTTGGTGGACATAAATATGTTCATAATGGAGATTATTACCCACTAGTGCTTTTTACTCAACATAACCGCAATATTGCGGTAACCTACCTTACTTTTTTCCAATCAACGCTAAGAGTTTTTATATTTTTTTTGTAAAAAAAAATAAAAATAGGTTAGGTACATAAATTAAATAAATGTATCCCAGTAATGCCACCGAGGGGCACAGGCCGGATACGAGTAAGATTAAGCCATACGCCACCACACTGGCTCGGTGCGGGTTGGTCAGGTGACACTTACCACGTAAAGATAGTAGCCGGGACCTAAAGCTTAAAGTGTCAACCGAAACACTGAACGTCAGATAATGTACTTGAGATAAATTAATTATCTCATTAGTAGGTACATGGCATAGCAAGCGTGAAACCCATTAGACCACGGAGGTTAGTTACTTCGATCATCTGATTTTTATCATTACATATTATATATACCTTAATTTGGGAAGCAACATTATTTTTATGGGGTCTTTAGCGGTTTTGCCGGTGCTTTTTGTTACACGTTGTCTGGTTAATTATTATCAACAGTGTGTTATTTCCTGGGCCATGTTGAAAAACGTCGTATGAAACACACTCGGCTAACTTTTCGCACTCGCCGGAGGCTCACGCGAGAAATACCGCTTATTTTATCATAATGTACTATTTTTGTTCGTTCAGTTCCTGGAAACAGCTACTCACAACTAACTCCGCTTTTCCCGAATACACCACAGTGGAACGGTGAAATTTTTTATTCAACTGTGACGCCGGCGACCGTACTATATAAACGGGTGTCGCGCGTGTCATGTTTGCATTATCAAATTATTTAATTGATGTTTATAAGAGTTGGTGCGACTGGCCGGCGGCGCCTGCGCATGGCGCCATCCTATGTTTGCACATTCTGTGTACTCCTTCGCTATTTACGTGTTCTCATTGTTTCAACAACACCTATAACTAGCTTAAATACGAAATGGGCGTGACGTCAGCAGGCACGGAAATAGATTTCGAGGTTTTGATAACTTCAATTTTACAATTCACATTATCAAGACAGCACTACAACACATTACAACCGAAGCATACAGGAATACACTTATCAATTTGACTGCTGTGGGAGGGACTTCTGCTTCGGACTTATATAGATAACGCGCTTTAAGATTGTGATTACTAATTGACAAACTGTCATTTATAAGTGGCTCTACACGATCATCATGTTGGCATCTATAAAGTTTGGCAATCAGTTGGCACCTCGCCAGAGATCTAATATCGCATCCTTCAATTCATGGAAGCTTCCATCTGTACAATTTTTGATCTTATCCATCTATTTCGTACAAGTTCTACAACCAAGCTCTACAAGCACGACAAACCCCTTCTCGTTATCCAATAAGATACGCAATTCTTGAGATATTATTCTGAAATTGTATATTTCAATCAACAATACCGCCAAGATTTGCTTTGCGTGACAGTTAATATATCAGAAACATAACGACCATTCAAATGTCATTTAAATCCGTACCACCGACCCGGTTTAATCAAAAGATTAATAGTGCTTAGGGTAATTCTGAAAGGCCCTGGCGCCTGCTCTGTGTCGGCGGCGGCGGTGGCGCGAGTCACGCATAGTTCGGAACACAACCGACTACGGGTTATTACTCACTGTTCGTACTAACTACTCAACAGAGAGTTGTAGGTTGCAGTGGCTGCCTACCTCGGCCACAACCGCACTCGCCCGCCACCGACTCATTAGCCAACATTAAAATAATAACAAGCACCACACTTGCGGCGAGCTACGATCAGACCCGATCACAGATAACAACGCCTATCGCAACCTATACCGATAATTTCCTACCCATTTGATCACACAAGAAAGAAACAACCGATGCGCCACGCCAATATTAAGGCAAAAGAGTGGAATAAAAATCGAAGCTTTGACATCAAAGCGATTATTTTTTACCCCAGCTGCAAAAAGGCGCCAACACGAGGAATGCGATGGCAAAGACGGCGTATCCCACGAAAATAAAACCGTGTTTTGTACGAGCCTTCGGCGTGCACAAAACAAATTCCTTGGAGGCATATGCAGTGTACTGAATTAGATACAGTCGTGATCGAGTGCGCCGCGATGCGATGTGTTGCCCGATGAACCGCGAAGACGCGTGGTCGGCTGCATCCTCTACTAGCCTGGTTTGGGCTTCTACACCAGTTGGTGAACACCCGGTTCTGTACCAGCACCAGTGATGTTACTCCAGGTTCACTCTTATATCACCTCACGCTTACACCTATTATGATTCAGGACAAGCAAAGAGGCAAGCAAAGCGAACTTAGCCCAAGAGAAGACATAGTAAAGAGAACATTATAAGTATTAGCTGGTGAATACCAAGACTCATACTACTAATGTGAATGTACCGATCGACATGCGGCCGAAGGTTGTGTTCAGGTCAACCGATTAAACTAGAAACTTATAAGATAAGGCAAATAAAATAGGTATTCTCAACTTCTGATGCGAATCTGTCCGGATCAAGCTGTTTATACCTAGTACCAGATATCGATAATTAATTAAGGTATTGACTCGGAACCAACAAGTAAAATCTTTCAAATATTCACTGGTATTTATTCGACCAAAGGGCGCATATAACAGAACAGCTGCCTAAATGATGATAATAATCTGTCTGACCTCAGCAAACCCATACTCTCCTCATAAAATATAACGTAGTTTTGAAATTAGATAGATAATTGCAACATTGAAAACCTTTCAACAAAACTCCGCCCTTCGTGATCATACAATAAAATATTTTTTAGAAACACCTCACTCTACTCCTTATACTCGTGACTCCATAAATGTGAAAATACGTTTATTTTATTGCAATAAGTGTAACACCTGTGCCGAGAATGACTTTAATCAAGTTTGATGGATTCAACACAAAAAGTTTATACGACATACGTAGGTAATAAATAAGTTTTCTTTTCCCGTTTTATTTCTCGAAATTTAACAGCATTAGGAATTTTCAAAATGATGTGCTTCATACAAATCTGACGTAAGATTCTTATCTTGATGAAAGTAGCTGGGATTAGCACAAAGTATCTATATTTTTTCAAAACATCTCTGGAAGCGTATCTGCAAATTGTGCAACTTCAATACGTATTGTTGCACTGTACTGCTACTGCTGCATGCAACTATTTTCGGTGGCAGAAAGTATGTAGTTGCCTAAATGGAGCGGAACCTGCCAACCAACTTCTGAATCTGAATGTCGCATTGACAGCAACACTATCGAGTGGACATTCGCAAAAAACTGTATATGTTATAAGAGGTGTCCGCTAAAAAGGCGAGCAGACGGCGTCGCGGCGCGGGTCGACGGCCGCTCCCAGAATAACCAGCAGCAGCATCTATATTTGCAGCAGGGGACGCGCGGGGCGCGGGGCCTGCGGGCCGTTTCTGCAGCACCCCGGTGCATCTGAGTAATGCCATTGTAATGCCCCCGATATAGTCGTGCGTGCTGGACGAGACGCGGCGACGACGCGATGAGCAAGCAAGCTCTCGCGACGGACCGTTGGCAACCGGTGTTTATCCAGAATAACGTTTTGAAAAGTCGGCCATAGATAACGGTAGGCTTCTAAAGATATGACAAAATTTTGTAGTTGTAATCCAAGACATTGTGGATTAAACAGCATGCGAATTAGCGTTTCCGCAGCGGTGCAACTGAGTAATACCATTATAAGTATTGCCCCCGATCTAGTCATGCTAGCTGGAGGAGACCCGGCGACGTCAGCCGGATGAGCAAGCGAGTAGGACCTTGCTTGCTAATGGTTTTCTTCGAAAGGATCGTCTTGGATGAGTTGCGAATAGACCGGCATTAGATAATGTTTTAGTTTCTCAAAGTGTTGATGGTTTGAAAAACCAGCAAAAAGATCCTAGCGATAATGTAGCATGTGATAATCAGTTGAAGATAAGGCGGGTGATTATTATGCACCGTTCGTAAGCTCGTAGGAAAGCAAAAACTATAGACTGTAAGTAATGCAAACATTATTTATTATCCAAATATGGCATGAAATCCATCATCACATTTCAAAATAACTTTATTTCAACAGCAATTCAAAATCAGAAGATGTGTTTTTTGTTGCACGTAGCGTATAAGTACGCGAGAGTATCCCGTATAAGTGCATCTCAACTTACTTGTTGATATTTATATTTAGGAATTTGTGCAAATGTACTGGTACGGATGACGAAACTATCTACTGACTGGCTAGATTTGCTGAGGAATGGTCGGTGTCGATATGTTGATATCATGCATAGGTATGGATGAGCCTATAAATACCGAAAGATTAGCAGAAAGTACACATAAAGATAAAGTTGTTACATGACTGCTTCTGTACAACATAAATTCCTTTCAGCAGATGTTACGTATTCTCTGGACCTATCGTAGGCAGTAAGTAACCATGTACAACAAAATGTTCAATTATCATTATGATTTTCAATACTCAAGACTAAAGAGAAAATAACAGCGTGTTTCTCTACCAGACTGAGGGTTTGCACGCCAAATGCTTGCGAAATGCATATAGATACTTTCGACCTCGCAGGTAAGAAGCCAGCCTCCAGTAGATGCGCCATACTTTCCCCACAAGCAATGTGGAAGCCTCCGGTAGCATCGCGTCATTTGTCATCTCGCGTCGCTGTTGTCACTGCGCATGCCTGACGACAATCCTGCGCGCGCCGCCCTTTCATGTCGGCGAAATTTGCCGAATGATGGACGGTGGCGATCGCGGGAAATACTCTTGACAACGGTATCTTGGACACTCGGGCGCCTCTTTGCGCAATGTTCCCTACCCAGGTCATTTAGCTAATTGCATTATTGCACGTCGCAGGCCTTCATGCGAGCAAAACGTCGGATCAGTGACAATGACTTGACAACAAGAACGGTGCTCCATTCTAACTCGATATTATTTTTTGGCGTCCAATAGTCCTTTCTATGCAATTAGAGAGAGAATTAGGGATAACCTTAGATATTTGGACCATCAGATTGGATAGATTAGATAAGCAGGTAATTATGACACTCGACACTGACATTGACGTGTGTCGACACTATCGCTAAGTCTTCATTTTATTAGTGGAATCAAAGCCAGACAATTTGTACCATATAAAAAAATGCAACGTTAGAATATTTCGAAGGACTCTAATTAAAAAGTCAGCAAAATTAATAACTTACTAATAGTTGTAAAACGACGCTTATTCAAATATCGGAACACTTGTGCCTTAATATATTCAAATCTACCATAATGTTGTTAATGAATCGAGTCTATAGGTTTGCATGCCGCGCAAATATGGTTCTGTGCTATTATAATAATAGGAAAAGACAACTTTTTTTAAAAAGGAATCTAAATACAGGTTGGAACAGAAAGGTGTAGTTATATTTTAGGTGGTTATTAGGGAAATAATTCTGAACAACTTTCACTATGAAACCGCTTTGATCAGAGCAACGCAATTTCCATACATTTTGAGTCGGGCGATCAGTTGATTTATATGGAGAAGAGAAACATAAAGTTGCTCTGCTCAAATCAGTTTCAAAGTGAAAGTTTTTCAGAATGATCTCTCTAACAGTCACCTAAAATATCACACGCACCTTTCTGTTAGCCCCTGTGGAGCTAGCGCATTACTATTTTTTCTATTATTTAACTAATTGGATTCAAGTGCGTCAAAAAAACCACTATTCATTTCAGATGATTTTTCTTAATGATCCTACATTGCTTGTATATGTCACCGTAAGATTGTCAAAACCGTTAGTTAATAATCTAACGTTTTTTTTCTCGTTAGTTTACAAACTATCGATAAATTGTAAACTGTACCGTACTGCTTACGATATGACGTGTTAGTTTATGATATATGATAAAACCGTTAATGTGAACTGGGTTAAACTTGTTTACAATTTGTCGATAGTTTACAAACTAACGCGTTAGTTTATAAACTAAAGGTTTTGACAATGTTGCGGTGACATATATACGAAACGATCATACGAAGAAATCTCTTCCGAAAGATAAACTTGGTTCACTACATCTGTTTTGGCATTACGAGCAATTTTAATGGTAGTAATTTATTGAATGACTGTATGACTCTTTTAAACCCATGTACATAAAGGACCAGATATTTTTATCCAATTCGGATCAGCGCAGTAACAAAGTATTATGTTTCCCGGCAACGTGCTGTGGTACCCTAAATCTGTAAGTGTCGGGTTACCCGCGTGGAACTGGTCCAAAATGGCACATTAATATCAAAGATCAAAGCAAGATAACACTTTATGCATAGTGAATCCATAAACCTACATGTTGCCGTGCGTTCATTCATTTTCCAGTTTCCACATGTGGATAGATAGTTAACTATAGTATTTTCGCGACAGATGGCCGCCTGACTCACAAACCTGTTGCCGCTGATATTCGTTTCCAATGTAATCAGAGCCGCAATAAGAAACGGCCGAAATTACGAAGAGCCTGATAAAACTCGCGTTCAATGGGCCCGCGAAAACATTCCGTTTTGCCATCTCAGATAAGCTGTATCACCAAATTGGGAGGTAACTTATCTATTGTCTCGAACTTTTCTTCGTATCCTCGTTATACTCAACAAAACCGTTTGCTACTTCATTAGAACATTAACCTACATGCAGTCAAGACACTACCTACCAATCCTGTCTGACTTCCAAATATAGTATTATACACCTACGGCTAACTGGAAATAAATAAAGAATATCGATGATTATTATATATTAATTATGATGAGGGGCCGGAATACGCAAGATTAGCGTCGATTTGTACTACTAACTAACTCCATTGACTTAATCAATTAAGATTCATACGGTAATTGCATTAAAGTATATAGATCATAGCTGTTAATGAATGGTAGAAGTAGTTTAGAGCTGGCTATAAAGTAAATATCAAGTAGAACCTCTTCGTAGTACCACTTATGAAAGAGCCTCTTTAATTTCACGCTGAATCTTCTTATTGGATAGAAAGAGAGTTATTGTCAGAATTATGCAATGCAATGAATATTATTTCTTATTTTTATTCATCCCCACCGCAAGCTGTATTAAATCTTGTCATTTTTATTTCGCAAGGAGCTAGGACAGAAAGTCTGTCCTCTATATTGGAAGGGTGTCACATAAAAGCCACGTCAGACTGACACTGGAGGTAGATGATAAATCAGACAGATGCATCAAATAAGCCTATCTTTGTTTCAGTCAATTTAACAAGGTTTTTAGTCTATCCCCATAATCGCCATTCCCCCAACCCCAATAATCCCCCTTGAAAGACACAGTCATTTGCGATTATCTTCAAACAAATCCAAGAGGACTATCATGTGTATATGGGCACTTACTGTCGTCTCCCGGGCAAGTTTTGCAGCACCTCCCAGGAAGAAGCACCGGCGTGTCACATGACGGCTCGGGGCACTCGTTCTTCACATTACGACAGTGCACCTTCGCCACCATGCGCCGTTTCTTTTGGACCTATGATGAAAAGACACATTTGTCAACGACAGATTGAACTAGCGCTCAAGAGCTGCTCATGCCTCAACCTTTATCTTTTCATCGTATCTGAAATATGGTGCTTAAATCAAAGAGTAAGCTATATTATTAATCTGGCAGTCGATAATCTAGCAGTGCCTTCCTATCAGCACCTAGTTTTGTATATTCTACTGAACGTAACTCTGGTTACTCTGGCATCGTTAGGGATACGATACGAGCATAAGGGACTTATTGGGGAAATAGCCGTAAGTACCTTACATAAATAAGATGTAATCTCTCTTGGTAGCACATTTACGGACAACATGTCAATCAAAGTTTCTTGACATGATAATATGGACATTCTAAATTGAAGATTGAGAGTCCACAAAAACCGTATGTGGAAATGATATTGCAACCCATTATTTAGTTACGCAACCGGTTCCGATTATATTGGTAGAGCTTGTGTTATTACTAATTATAGAGTATAAGTATAGGTACAAACATCGACAATCATACGTACCGAAATACACTCACATTTGATGCAGTACATGATTCCAAACGGGGGACCAAGATCCGCGAACCATGTTGACCCTATCTCCTTTGCCTGCTTGCCGAACTGGCATTCTGCAACAAAACGATAATAACATTATTTCTTTTCCTTGTATAGGTTAGATGTATGTACTCATAAATTTCACTAAGCTTCATTTTGACAGTTTACATTTTGCAAACTTAGAATCCGAATAAATTTACGTCGGTTACATATGTAACAATTTAAATATAAGCACTACATTACATAGAAATCGAACGAGATACGTATTGTGGTGATAATGTTAATACTATTTCCAATTAGTGGTTGAAACCCATTAACCTCTAAGTTAGAGGTTCATCAATAAAACATTAAAATCTCCACGTGTAAGATGCAGTGGGTCGATGATGCCGTGATGAAACATACAAAATCATCACCATTTTAGTGCAAGTGCATTGTGCAAGTTTGGAACCCTCCGTCTGTTTCATCCACCGTCTATTACACTCTTTTGGACCCTAGGTCCTGAGGATTCACTAACAATTACAGGATGGGGAGAAAGTTTGTTAGAAAAAGTTAAATAAAGATTCATTGAACCCTCCTACTGCAAGCCGGAGATGCGATAGCAAATGTGATAATCTTGATAGCAATTTTCAATCAGCAACATTGTAGAGCCGGTAAACAGTCCCGCGGGCAGAAGTTAACAACTCTCATTTCCATACGCACTCAAATCATGTGCCTACTACGTCTATAAATAAAAGTGGTAGCAGCAAGTGTGTTAAACGTTAAGCAACGGGTACATTCGGCGAGGGTGCGTATAGCGTGGTATTTCTAGGCCTAGTCTAGAGCCTAAAGAGTTTGGTCTGGTCTGGACCTAATTAAAGCAAATACATGTTTGATTCTAGTCACATCTAATGCTCTCATTATTTGAACAAATTTCAACCCTAAAATATTATGTGATTATAAACATAGGTGCGTATGTATATATAAGCATACTTTTAATGATTTGCGCTCTGTGAGAGTTTATGGGGTAAGGACGGAAGGTTAAAGTAACTACTACCCATCAGCGGATCTACAGTTTTTGGTATAAAAAAATATATAAAATAAGTATACCGTGGATCCCCTTGAATCAATGCAACGCCGCAAGAGTCAAACAAACATCAACGCAGGATTCGGTGTCATAGCTGACGTGTGCTATCAGATTGCCGCTCGATAAGGTGTCGCTTTTATAAATAGACCTACAGACGACTTTATCATGACAAACTATTTAATTAACCCCACTTCGCTGATAACGTTGACACGTTGTCGCGTGAGAACGGAATTGTTGAAGATTTTAATTAGTAATTTTTACTCGCAGAAATACTAGGAAATGAGAAATATATTATGGAAGTACCGGTTCTCCGAAAGTGTGGTTATTGAATCCAATCAATCATTGGTGCCTGGATTCAAGTGGCATCGGATGTGCACTCGACAGTGGGTGCGAGACATGCGTAATGAGGAAGGAGGGACCATGCGCCGGCGCCGGCGACTCGACAGAGGAAACACCAATCATCGCTCACTAACCATTCAATATACGTTTAACATTACAACATCATATTCATAATTTCTACCACGCCAATAAAATAACACATAGTGGCAATCCGTGCCAAGTATCGTAAACGTTAAATCTCAGCGGAATATTGTCTCTCTCGCAGCCATGTTAAATTTCACGGCATCACGTGTAATTATTATCCTGTGAAAATATTATCTCCAACACGATTTAGGCATCAAAAACGCGGCGAGACATCTTGTAACCTTCTCTCGTATGTTCTAGGAAATGTTGGCCCGAAGCCAAAGATGCTTCGCCAGGGAAATGAAGCAGTGGCGACGAAACGTCCATCTAGAGAACGCCTCTCGCAATCTTCCTATGGAAATCGCGCCAGATGCACTCAGACACTGTTTATTCTGCATTATAAAATGTATTATAACGCACGAAGACGAGAATACACAAACGTTTAGACAATAACATATTTTATTGTGCGTTCTGTGAAGAAGTAGCCTCCAAATATATCGGCACTTTTCTCAGTGTGATGTAAAACTGACTGTAGAGGCGGTGAATGTTGACCTCGATAACATCAGGGCTATTTCATATGGACTGCTAGTCAACCCGGAAAAATCTCAAGCCATGATTATGGGTACTCGGCACGTGCTTAACTTATTACGGAATTCGCCCGTCGATCCTGTACTGTATGATGGTACCATAATTACTTACAGTGAGAAAGCTATGAATCTTGGGGTTATACTTGACAACTTGCTGTCCTGGTCGCCCTATGTTTGTGAGGTCAGCAGACGAGTCTTTGCGTCATTTCACTCCCTCCGAAGATTGCAGTACTTCCAGCCACGGCGGATTAAAATCACCCTTGCTCAGCCCCTATACTACCTTAACAGAATATGCAGATGTTTGTTGGGTCAGCGCGGACAAAGAATAATTGCACAAATTCGCACGTCTTCAAAACCTCGGGATTCGGTTTGTCTCCCTCCCTACGGGTTGCGCAAGTATGACCATATCTCCTAGTATCGCAAGGAGCTGGGGTGGCTCCCGACTCGCCTTCGCCGTGACATGCAAATTCTCTCCTATCTGTTCAATATTTTGGGAAATCCCCGATACGCCACATATTTACGCCATCGTTTCGACTTTCTTTTCCCTAGGGATAGCAATCGGAGATACCACACGGTGTCTCTCCTTTCAACTCCTCGGCATAACACTGCCGCTTACGAACACTCGTTTAGTTTAAGGGCAATCCGACTGTGGAACACACTTCCCTGCGCTATGAAAAGGAAAGTCCCTCAATTTTCACTTTAGAGAAAAGATTGAAAGTGCATTTCCTTTCTCTTCCGTAAAAGGTACCATATATATGTAGGTATATGTATGATTTATTATAATTTATATATGTGCATGCTATATATTGTATTTTATGTGGTTGAAGTATATATTAATTTTTATTTGGTATAGTTGATATATATTTTGAAAGTAATTTTCGTACGTATGTATAAGTTTTATTGCGAACTAGGACTTTCCTATATGTATCATAAACTCTCCTGTCTTGCCTAGGTTTGCTGGAAGAAATATATTTTTAGAGATAAGCTCGACTTTGCTTATAAAATCTCTTGTAACTGTCTGTAACTTTATATTATCTGTGCAATAAAGAATATGAATATGAATATGAATCAGTATTAGAGGATAGGCTTTGAACAGTTATGGTTCAACATTGGGTCAAACAGTTATCTGCGCTTGCTTGCTGCGTGGCTTATTTAGGCATGCTCATGTTCATTGCTCAAGCTGCTCCGATAAATCCTCTACACTACTTAAAAGGGTTGCAAGAGCCATGCGCCGTATTTCAGCACGCGTGGGCAGAGCATAAATTGTTCGCTCCGAATTATCCTTTAGCAGGATACTTTGACATTCGCCCCACGCTAACTAGTTTACACACTCGCCGCAGGATCCACGTACGGATGAACGCCTCCAGCGATTACCTTTCGACGTTATTTGCAAGAGCGTGGGTGTTGCCATACTGAAGAAGTAATTACATTTTGTGAGAGTGACGTGACGTTTCTAATTGAAGTGGCCGTCGTCGGACACAATCAGCGAGATGAAAATGACATAATACTTGCTTTTACATTTGGCAGCAACATCTGGTGCTTGGAGGCCTTGGTCGTGGCAGTGGCGAGTGAGTCAGGAATGGGTGTCTGTTTAGTTGTTAGGAGTTCAAACGTGTTGGATGTGAACTCTGCGGGTGGCTCTACACCCGCTCAAGTACACTGACGTCATCGTCAAGAGCAACCGCGGTTGGCGCAGATTATGTAAAACTGTCGAGTATCGGGTATCATCAACAACAGGTGTGAGCCGACGACTTGGTTTGTCTACTAACGCATGCGCTAATAAGAATTATTGTCATGCAACAATGAATATACGATGAACTACTCGCGTGGACGTGTCGGGTGTCTCAGCTTATGGATCTAAGGTGAGCCTTGCCAAGCGAGTTGAGAGGCGTAGGTCATGCATGTACCTACACCACCTAGCGGTGTCGCATATCGCATATCGGTGTGCCAAGTTTCATGAAATTTATGATGATTCTTTTTAATTTATATTGTTTTCCATATAGATGACGTCTATGGCTTTGCCCACATTAATATATATTATATATGTCACCGCAAGATTGTCAAAACCGTTAGTTTATAAACTAACGCGTTAGTTTGTAAACTACAGACAAATTGTAAACCAGACCGACAGGGTTTAGAATTTACGTTTATTTTGTTCTTACATGTCAACCTAACACGAAGACTATTGGGGGCCTTCGCTGTGCTCTCCCCCTCTAGTCTTCAGCTAAGCTACCGCAGTGTTTGGTATTTCCTTTGCAATTCAAATTTAAATCAGTTCACAATTTAACGGTTTTATGAAAACTAACGCGTCATAGCGCACAGTTTGGAATTTATCGATAGTTTGTAAACTAACGAGAGAACAAAAACGTTAGATTATAAACTAACGGTTTTGACAATCTTACAGTGACACATATAATGTTGTGACAGGGATGCGAGTTGAGATGAAGTTGTAGGTAAATAAATAAATAAATATTAGAGGACAATCTTACACAAATCGAACACATAATAGTAAGCTCAATAAGGCTTGTGTTATGGGTTCTAGACGATGATATATTTAATAGACATAAATACTTATGTAAATACATAGAAAACATCCCTTACCGGGATTCGAACCCAGGACCGTCAGCTTCATAGGCAGGGTCACTACCCGCTAGACTAAACCGATCGTCAAAGGTCTAATGATAATAATAAGCACCTTCAGAGTCGCTTACGTTCGGTCGAAAATTATTGTGCTGTACTGAACTTTTGGGATGTTGTTAGGATAGATAGGTCGACGCCCTGAAGGGGCGAGTCGGCAGTGACCCTGCCTACGAAGCCAAGGGTCCCTGGTTCGAGTCCCGTTGGGGGCAAATATTTGTTTGATGAGAACGGATGTTTGTACCCTAGTTGGTTGTTTACCTATCTTAGAATAATATTTATCTAAATAATTATATGATTCGTTGTCTAGTACCCAAGATACAGGGAATCCTAGTTTGGGGCTAGATCAATGTGTGTAAATAGTGTCCAAGGTATTATTATTATTATTATGGGTAGTTACCAAAAGTATAGAACTAAGTAGGTACCTATGCAGATCTTTTTCTAAATGGATCGTAGTAATCTGAGGTCTTTAGTCTATGTCTACCCCTTTTCCGGGAAAAAGGCGTAAGGATATTATATATCTGTAATTTTCTACCCCATAATTTCATCAATCATAGTTAGTCATCCTGCTATTAATCGTTGTAAGCAAAATGCCTATTTTACGGACTTCTCGTTTATCGAGTCTGAAACTAAAATTAATAATCAGGAACGTTGTTTTTTGGTGACATCGCGGCGCAATAATTACACCGTTAACACAACATCAGGGATTTCGAAATGCCTTTGCAAGGATTGAATGGAACGTATCGTATACGAGAGTGTCACATAATTATTACACGTGTATGGTATAATTTGTTTACTATATCAGCAGGGATTGTAAACTTCATTGAGTTGGCAAGGTGGCGCCTGCCTGTCGCATTGTGACTGGTTCTTCTTGTTCCTTCGCTCATAATTCAACTTATATGTTTATTTCCAGTGTTTCCTAATTAAAATGCAAAAAGGCGGCGCTGAGGCCGTTTACATTGTCAGACCAATTAGTAGGAGCCATAAAAATCATATTAATCATTATGCTTCCTTATAGAGCGCTTTGCCGAAAGCCGAACTAAACGTTTTATTATTATTTTTGGATGCAGTTTTTAGTCATTTACATACCTCCGTGGTGATTTCGGAATACTGATTTGTTTGTATGGTAAATAAAAACGTGAATACTAGTTAAATAATAATTAGTAGTGGTTCTATGAGAACACTAGTAGACCCCGCGAGCCCTTCGATATTCATATTTGACTTAATTTAACATATTGTCACGACTGAAGGACAAAAGGCTTTATTATAATGCGATACAAGTTAAATTTGTCACCTTTTCGTCCGGGTGTCACGCGCGTTTCATAACGTCAATTTTTTAGCAAAGTTGACTAAGACTGGGTAAGTTTGTGGCGTTATATATTATCATTGTGAGGTGGTTAATTACATTAAAAGTGAAGTTACGTGAATTAGGTTGATTACGTGCTATTTCACGCAAAATTTTACAAATTCTAACCTAGGAGAGGGAAATATTGGGGGCGAATCACTAAATCAAGGCTTTGTATGGTAGTCAAATTTATTGGCATGGGGGCATTGGCTTTCTTACTATAACATACTATAACAATGTAGAAAGCAATAACTAAATTAAATTTTATTCATTAAATAGGGTTTCACAGTAAACCAACAGACTTTTAAATTTATTTATCTACACACGTATCATAAACCCTCTTTACTGCGTACAAAAACCGCACGTTACGATCAGCATAATGTTAAACTACTTGGTAAAAACTCATTTATTATCTGAAAAATTACACATTATGACCATAATGTGTAGTTTTTCTACATATTATGACATTCAAATTTCGAACGCCGACACCCGACTGCGCGCCGCCCCTAGTTTGTCTGTGAAGTTGGTACTGACATTCAAATTTCGAACGCCGACGCCCGCCTGCGTGAAGTTGGTACTACAGAACAAGCTAAACAACTGCAGAGCCACAATGCCAGTCAAACATGCGGTTTCTGAACACATCAAAGAGAGCTTATGATATGTGTGTAGATAAACTAGTGTATGTAACTGTACATAATTAGGCATTAAAACTCTCGAGTGATATTATTATGAAACTCGCCTTCGGCTCGTTTCATAAACCCACTCTCGAGTATTAATGCCCTCCATTATGTAGCAGTCACATAAACTACTATTGTGTAAAGTTATCGAATACCATTGCTACAGCAAACTCCCCCCCCTCCTTTTCCCCCTCCACTCCCCCCATAAGACCCCCGACCCCTTGAAGTTTATCGGATGAGCAACTGGAATTATTAAAAATAAACCGACTACATTTTCTTTCAATATCACATACAAACTTATGAATGCACCTGGTTACGTATATGGAGTATGAAAGTAGCCGCACCAATAACTTTGTAAAGCCATAAGTCCGCCATTTAAAAAAAAACTATATAATTATCGAACCTGCTCACAAAATTTTACGAGAATCGGTTTAAAAATGCGACCTGTAGGCGAGAACAGACAGACGCCTATCTCGAAACTGGACGCTTCGCTCGCTTGGATTTTGCTGATACTCGCCTTCAATCTTATGATATTTTGATTCGTAGAATGTTGTTCCTAGCGTTAGGTTATATTATAAGTTTGATAACAAGCTATCCAGAGGCAATCAGTGGCCGCGAGCCAACATATTCAACAAAAATATCGCATATAATTTATTGAGTATCATTCTACAAATACTTGAACAGTGAGAAATGACTGCAACCCGTAAATTATTTTTACTAGAATCTCTCTGAGCCAAATCGCGAATATTTGCTTATTACGACGCAGCATAGTGGCACCTTCCACCGGTCAGCTGGGCTTTCCCAGAATGTATCTTTGTAGTATGTTTATTAACTAGTGTCAAATGAAACTGAAAAATCTTAGACATAAACCTTCATCCTTTAAATAGTCTCGCTAACATGAGTAATACTGACAGAAGGTCATTTCAATGTAATATCAATATCGTAAGAAAGTCGCTCTTCTGGTATTGTGAATTACTTGGGTTTATTTATTCGTGAATGCAAACTGATGAATGATAGTAGACTCGCGGAGAGAATGGAACACCTACGGGAGGGCTGCGCTCGCGCATGGGCTCACGCGGTCACGCATGCACGCAGCCGGCTCGCCTACCCAACTGAGTTATCAATCAAACGACAAGAATGCAAATTTTAATTGTAGCCGGGCCGAGCCGCCGCCGCCGCGCGATATTATGATCTCAATTTATTTGCACGACGACGCTGCGCCCTCGACTGCGGGGCGGGGCTAGCCGCACGCACTGCACTAGGGTGGGAGACAACCGCCAATTATCAATAAACTAGCTTTTCTGCTATGTTAATCAGCCTTGAGATTTTTCCTCCGCGATCTCACCGAGCCAGAACGCTGCCACAAAACCTAATGCTTCATCCGACGAGAAAGCTTTTTGCGATTACAGATGCACGTTTATTGCTTCGCAATTTGTATCAGTGCCGTAACAGAGTTGGATACATAATAAATATCCAGTAGACGCGCAAGATTTATGCTCAGACGCAATCGAGAGGCTGGCAAGATGTTATGTTTGCGACGATAAGAGGTAGAGGCGGCCGCGGG
Organism: Argyresthia goedartella; assembly: GCA_949825045.1. Taxonomy (NCBI): domain Eukaryota; kingdom Metazoa; phylum Arthropoda; class Insecta; order Lepidoptera; family Argyresthiidae; genus Argyresthia; species Argyresthia goedartella. The sequence goes on along the minus strand of OX463812.1, from coordinate 21,557,087 downwards.
CCGTGAAGCCTGTGAAGTTTTCAGCGGCGGTCGTGAGGTCTTTCAGCGGCGACGTCTCCGATAGGCCGGCGCAAGCGCGGCGGCGAGACGAGCGTGGGCGCGGCCCCGTTTCCCGGGCTAAATATAATTTCACTTGATCATTTAATTATATGGAGATTAATGGGCGGGCAAAGACGCCAACATTCGCGTTAATAAACTGTGCAATATGGCGTGAAACATTTACTACGGGGGGGGCGGCGCGTCGAGACACGAGCGGCGTTGCTGCTTTGTTTATGTACACGTTCGTTTTTACCAGTCTACAGTGTGGTTTGACTGACGCAATGTCCGCAGAGGTCGCCCCGCTCGGCCCGCTGTGCAGTTGCACTACTGATGCGGCGCGCTTACGTAAACAAGTCTCGCGGTGCAATCTAACGTTGATGTGATACAAATCCGACGGTGAATCTCTAACGCACACACATAGGATAACATCAGCGTAAAACGTTACAATTTTATATTCATAGTCAAAATTCACAACAATCCTGTGCGAATAAGTTTCAGGCCTTACACAATGTCATCCATAGAAGTGGCAAGCACCCTTTAGAAAGATTTTCACAATCAATGTATTTCATTTAGTTATAACGAATCATACATAGTAAACTAAGCTAGATCACCGCAACTGCACTTATTGTAACTATACTTACATTAATAAAGCAGTCTTTATAATCGCATACTAATCGGGCTGTTATTATCCCTCAACAAACTTAAATTCTAATTAGCAATCACAATTTTCCTCAAATTACCTCCCGCAGCATAATTTAATTAAATAAATTGTCCTGATAATAATACTTATCAAAGATAATCTATCATTTCCGCGCAGTAGGCCGGTATATATATGGGTAATTTGTTTCGTTAAGACCCTATCTGCAATCAAGTCTAGATTGAAAAATGCAAAGTGTGCTCATAGGTACTGGCTTTGTTTTCTTGATGATATTCATTAATTAGGCCAATATTCAGCACGTTAATTGACCTTCAGTCCTTGCAATTCACGAGAGCACGCAGATATTTGGTGGTGGAAATGAATAAGGTATCCGGTAATACGATACACATATTGTGAGTGGTTAAATAAGAGCCGATTTTCAGCAAGTTTAACCCTATAATAACCTATCTTAAAATTGATCGATTTGCAGTCATTAACTTGTTATACGATTTCCAAAATATGGCATATAGTTTTTATTATTATATTATAATTTTGCTCTCTCCCACTCTTCCACTCTATCCGAACCTGAGCGGCCTCTCTCCAGCTTTTGTCCCAAGATCACTCATCACTCCATATTTTCCTGGGTCGGCCAAGCTTTCTCTTAACGTTTGGTGGGAGCGTAGTTCGAGCGCCTTATGAGCTACATTTATTATTTTTGTCTGCCTAGAAACGGGACACCGAGAATGCTACGCTCCATCTTTCTTTGGCAAACCCCGAGTTTGAACCTTTGCGCGTCAGTCAAAGACCAGGTCTGGGCTTGATGGGGAGAATGGTCATGTGAGCTTGCGTTTCAGGGACAACGTAATTTGTTCCTTCTTGAGCTCTTTCATAGACCAAAAGCTCTTCCAGGCATTGTCGACACGTCTTTCGATTTCCTTGTCTTGTCTTAACACACGCAATTCTCACACCGTCCACGTCTACACTATGCTCCTTGCTGTACGACATGACGTTGGTCTTTGACATGCTCATGCTCAGTCCAAGGGGTTGCATGGCTGAGTGCTCAGAAGCTCAATTAGAGAACAGGACTATATCTTCGGCGAAACAAAGTTTAGTAAGCTTCATCTACCGACGTCTATACCCATAAAGTTATTAATTACGGAAAAACTAAAACACTTTGGGTAACTTTTTCAGTGTCGTTTGATGGCTTATACACTGACGAGCAATGAAAATGTTCCACCCACAAAATGCCGACAAACATCTTAAGGCGATGATGGAATAAAAATAAGCTGTCGAGTGGAAGTGAGATGCAATAATTACTCGCGAATAAGAAAAAGCGGGATGCCAATAATGCACTCGCGACTAATCTGAAACAACGTAAGCGCCAAAACGTAAAAAAAAATCATAAAAAATAAACTATTTCAGGGAATTAACTTTCAAATTGAAAATCGTTAGAAATAACAATTGTTCATACATTGCAATTATCACACAGTCATATTCACTTACTACTGCGGTGTAATAGGATAAAACCATAAAAAAAGGGTTGACTTTGTATTTATTTTCTATCGAGAAAATTTTATCCAAACATGTTTTCCAATTAAGAATCTCTAGATTATATAGTCAAATTACATATACCAGAAATTAATTACGATTTGCCCAGTATTTCCTGAAAAACACATGAAAACAGCACCCCATATTTATTTAATCAGCGTCTTAATATCTCCTAAAACATAGAACCTAGCTTCATAAATTGAAAAGTATTTATTTTTAATTGGTAAATTATTCTGATGCACTATTAAATGTACTTCAATATTGCAGTCGGCGTCATTAAGCTGGCCTTTCCCGTTTAGGAGTAATTTGGTGCTATTTCACTGGAACTTTTTCATTGCTCGTCAGTGTACTTTAGTGATTCTGTGGAAAAGCTCAAAGTAAAATTCTCATGTTGATGCAGCAACTCACGTAATGAGAAAGCTTTAAATTTTCAATTGCATAACAACGATTTTGTAGAAAATCAACGGTCAAGTGCACGTCAGACTCGCGCACCAAGGGTTCCCTACACAATCTTTGTCCGAGCGAGCGCGTAGCGCAACGAAGCGTCTCCGTTCAGCAAGGGAAAACATACTTTCGTATGTTCGGATTTCTGTCCAAATTTTTCAACCGATTCTCTTGAAATTTTGTGAGCAGATTTGACAAAACGGTGCATACTCATGTTCGAAATTTAAGTGAATTTTAAGTATGAAGTCACCTTCATACTTAAAATTCTGGCGCATTTATTTTTTCAATTAAAATTAGATTCATGACTTTGGCTGTAAATTTGATATTTTGTGCATTGTATTTCCGAATATAATATGTTTGCACTGATTGTTATAAGGGTGGGTCGTGGAACAAACAAAAGTGTCTGTTGTTCTTTCTACAGTCTTCACAATATAAAAGCCCCGGTGGACCAAACTAAATTCAACCTTATTAAGTCAGCGACACAGACGCTGTCACCGGGCCTTTTATTTTGTGGAGACTGTATGGTGCGCTGCAATGTACAATTATTGCAAAAACTTTTTTTGTTTTACAGTGAGTGTAGATATGTTTACCACGTTGGATAGCTGATAAAACAGTATCGTATGTGATGTGGTTATGACTATCCCAAGTTTTTCATCAAATACTTTCGTCAAATACTCAATAAAATAACGATATTTTTAAAGATTTTGTCAACCCATTCATCATTCAGTGCAATGAAATATCCCTTTTATTGTATGATTTCCACATTGTATATTCCACACAATATGTTATATTCCACAGAATCAGTAATGTGTAAACTCAGAAACGACCGAATCGTAAAGTTTACCAACCAAAATACTTTAGTTTTTTCGTAATTAGTTTATGACTTTATGTCCAATTTCATGATAAAATCCGAAATCACGTTGGTACTCAAAATCGATTAATTTCAGGATATAGTATAGGGCTGAATTTGCTGGAAATGGGCAATACTACAATACTATAATAATATCCCTCACAATATGTGTGTCGAATTACCGGATACTGCATAAAAAAAGTAGAATGTTAGTGAAAACTACATCAAACCCACGCACTTATGATGTGCAAAACTTTAACTCCTAACTGATTTGCTTAACCACTTCAACGGCACGAAATATCTTATCAGTTCATCGTGTTCTACAATAAGCATATTAGTGCAAAATTATCACATGATGATGATAACAGGTCGCCTTGTGTGATAATTTCACGCCTTGTCGACTACGAACTATCGAAGACATGCCGAAGACCGTAATCTAATAAATAACACGTGCCGTGTAGGTATAGAGCAGATGAGATATATTTTCGTGTTATGGTGATGTTGACGCCTATCGGCGCAATCGCCGAAGATGCTGCAAGATCGCCCTAATTAAAATTTAAATTTGGAACCCAACTTTTATACCTGCATTTTTTAAACCATTTAGGTAGACTTGGTTTCCTAATCTCGGGATCGCATCGATATGGGTGAGGCCCTACAACGGAGATAATCTTAAATAATGTGTAGTATGCCTCTTATGCCTGATCAGATAGGGTTATAAATCGCTATAATACTTAAACTTAAGACGATCTCTAAGGTTTTTGGGTACGTACCAGTGAAATAGTTGTTGGCATTAGCTCAAGACTGAAACAAATCACGAAGACTCTTCAGTATGCCATTTTTTGCTCTTCAGTGACATCAGCCTCTATTTATCATTGGGAGCAGCACCCGTATTACCACATCTGTTGCATTTTGATAAAAGTGAGTCGCGAATTTTGACAAAATGCGCGATAAGGGCGAGTCGCGCAGGATATGCTATGGGTGCAGTCTGAAGAAAGAGACAGATAAGTTGCAGGCGTCTGGGGGGCGTATTTTCTGGCTTTGCCGACGACATGAGGTTACGTTTCGCGGTACTTGCGTCAGCTTACATAAGGGCCACAGTTTGACACACTCACCCCAGAGCAATCATTTACGCGACGCGACAGCTTGTCTTTATAAATTTAATTGAGCTGCAATAAAGATATATTGGTCAATCGGACGATAAAGTTAATCGTGAGGTTTTGAGTGCGGGTGGCATGTTGCGGTGCCGCTCCCTGGATTGTCTATACACAGTCATTCCAAGCTTCATTACTCGTGTCTGTCACTGTCTGGCCATTGTCGGGGCCAGGTGAAGCGTTGCATCATTTTTCTCCCCCTGTTTTGAGTCAATAGACTTCCTGCGCTCAATTCGGTAACCATGAAAAATTAAGTTAATCTCAGGGACATTGTCAGTCGCAAGCAAAGGTTGTGATGGAAGGCCACTCAACGGCGGGAAGGCGTGTTCCAACTTTGAGTAATGGCGGAGAGGCGATGACGAGTCCTGGATTTGAATACAATGCCACGATATCTCAGGGCCGCCCTCGCAGCACAGGCATGCATAATCCGACGTGTTTATTTTAAATCTGCAACATTCTTGGCTTGAGTGATCGGTGCATCTGTCGTCGCCATTTGGTTGAATGAGGCACTTAATTAATAGCCCGGGCCATTCATTAAGGCCCGGCGCGTAAGCCTTGTGTAAATATTTGGATCTTTTCGTTTAGTTATTTCCCGATGGACCTTTAGCCGTTTCATGGAATGCCAGTCGTTAGTTAACGGCCTCGGTTTTTGACTAAGTGCCTAATTTATCCAAACATCTAATAACATATCTGATTTACTCCTCATTTATCTACGACCCTGAAAGTCATGATCTGATAATTTTGCTGAACCTGAACAATGGATAGGTGGCGAAACTGCAACCCCTATCTATAGTGATGTGAATTATTTAAGGGTCATAGTATCAGTTCAATCATCATTTTTCTCATTTGCTCCTGTACACTATTCGACCTGGATGCATCAACGCTGCATTTCCAATTGTCCACCAATTGCAATTAATAAATCGCTAACCAGTGCAACTGCGAGTTATTGGTTCTCTCATTGATGTTAATAATCATAACTACTTACTTCAATGTGCTTAATTTATTAACAATCCTGCGAAATACTAGAAGCCAATTTTAATAAGGTATTCTCACATCCACTCGCGCTATCCGAAATATATTATCTGTTTGTGTTTAAGTAGATCGTTAAATGCATGCATCAAAAACAAACGTCAAATCCTATATATTTTTGCCTTTAAACAAGTGTTGAACAGGAGTTTTTTTTTTAAATAAGACCATAAGGAATCTACCACAAAAAAACTGTTTAACACTTGTTTAAAAACAAAAATTTATTAGATTTGACGTTAGTTTTGAGGTTAAACGCTGTTTAATATTTTTTGTCCTAACACGGTAAGAGCTCGGTTTTTCAACTTTGCCGCATATGATTGCAAGGGATATTTGTTCGGAATAACTTCTCTACATCCTGCACATTATCACATAAACATGTACAAAGTCGTCAATGACGAATATCAGTGTCGTAGTATCAGTTCGCAAAAAATCGGAGACAATGGAAAGAGGCGAACAGGTTGACTTACGTCCTCGATAGTGCTTGCAACCCACCGATACCTATTTGGGAGCAGTCTTCCCGATTTGGAAAGCTGGCGGTCCGAGTCGCGATCATATCCGCAGATGGCTGCGATATAGAGTTGCCTGACAATCGATTGCCTATCGTTGATATCGACAGTCAATACGGCAAAATAGAAGCTTTTTAGGAACTGTCAAAACGGTTATTCTGTTTACGAGTTCTATGAAATACTAGCACGTGACGTCATGGTCAAATGCTGTATTTTTAACACAAAATTGAGAAAAATACAACTGCTGGAAATATACCATTCTGATATTGTCAAACGTTTTTGTTGAAATAGGTTGAGCTTGAGTTGAGACTCGTTTCTAGATTTATTGGAGCACGTTGTCAAATACCGTCATGAGGCCCCAAATCATGAAGTTCGCGGATCATCCCAACAAAACCTATCGATACTATTGGTAATATCAATAACATAAACATAGCATTTATATAAAGGCATACACATTTGCTTCTGATCCCATACCAGGATACCCATATAAACATCCAAGACCATGGGGTTTTTATCTCCCTCCCCAGTCGGGATTCGAACCCGGGACCTATCCCCTGAGAGGCAGAACCTCGAGCCGCAACGCCACATAGGTCGTATACTAGCAATTGTTGCAATATAATTTGTATTCGTTATAGCATTACTCTATGCAATGGATTGATATTGATTATAATTTTTTGATTTTTGGCAACCTTCATATCAGTAAGATATGAAGGTTGCCAAAAATCAAGATATCTGTCTATCTTTAAGGTTATTTGGCAGAAACTTTCGATAGTAGGTTCTTAAGCAAGCAGCACTACTGATACTAGCACACACAAGGCTGAATGGCGGAATCGGGAACTAACTAAGCACTTCCTGAACTGTGACTACATTGACAGACCCCGCGCATCCGTCGATAGTTTTTAGAGTGGACCTTGGCCACATGTACACCATCGTACGCACGCGTCTATCTATCTCTGCTGGTACTCAGTGTACAGGTGATTGGACAAGATTCCAAGTGGACCAGAGTTGCCATGGCAATTCCGACTGCAGCCTAACCATCTCCATATTATTATATTTATTACATGATCTCCGTTTTCTTACAAAATAAAAAAGGAATTAATGATTTTTAAAATATATAATAAAGCTGATAAATTTTGATGGACAAAAGAAAAAAGGCTCTATAATTTTACTACTCACAAGTGACACGTTGGTTCCGTGAGATTTTTTGTGTCTAGTTATGAGTCAATAATAATTTACAAAGTTACGACTAATGCAGTGCTTTAAAAATAATACCTTTTAGTTGATTTGGGTTTTTTATTTATACGGGCATCGCTATGCTATTATGAAATCTGCAATGGGTAAAATAAAAATAAGGATGAGTAAAGCGAGCCCTATCACTAAGCCACAACCCAAAAATATTAGCATACCTATTCAGCACTGTTATTATCATTCTTTCTCTGCGTAATTGATTGCCTTGCATTATAACTCTCGATACAATTGAATTTATAGAATCAAGAAAAAAACACACGGGAGCCAGTTGCAATTGAAATTGTGATACAAAAGAAAATTTAAACTCATCTGTAAGGTTCAGAGAGTCATCAAGATTCCACACATGCTTAAGTTTATGATTTATATCATAAGGGTTAACGTTAGCCCACGTGACAATTATCCAAAATCTGAGGGCATTTTATCTCGATGATATCTTTATAAGTACGACACTTTTACGAGAAGGCGAAGCATATGTTACCTTATATTACAGAAAAAGCATTTGTAGAAGTTACCAATCCAAAAGCGAGTCAATTGTAGTGATGGAAACGCCACAAATAACATCTTACGTAGACGTAACGATGTAAAGTAGAAATCACGATATTTATTTTCAATACCACGCCTTAGTTACAGTGTATATTACCTATATGTTATCCTTCATGACGCCTGCCTCGTGCAACTCATTGAATATATTATATTTTCATGTCATACTTAAATTTAAATTGCACAAGTAAGAGGGTAATCTTTCATATTTATGTGTGCAGTTTTTACTCACGGAACCTTCCGGACCATATTATTATACTGAAAAGACAGTCATGTCGGGAACCTCAGGTATTGATAAAATAGTCAAAAAGTGCCTGATTAGATTACTGAGAAATGCTAACAGGTTTACAGCAAGTGTATGGAAAGATTGACTATTCATACTTTTCAGAATGATTATTTATACAAATGAATACGATGGGACAAAAAACCGTGCTCAGTAAGAAACTATAAGGAATAATAATTTTTTGCTAAAGTGTCGATAAGTATTCGTTGAATCAGGGCTATTATAAAGCTGTGATCTAAATACAGACTCGCAACAACACTTCACAAACAACTTGCAAAAGAGGCCATTACAATATCAATAGTTACTCCACATCGGTATCATGTTAGTAGCACGAGTTGTGTTCTGTTGTCACATGCATACAATATCGCAAAATGTAACGCCAAAGAAATATTGTTGCAGGCAACAACTTGACATTTACAGCTTAGCAATTGTGAGAAAAGAACATATTTATACCACTGTTGGCATACCAATCTAATGCCTCAAGTATCTCGTAAATGTCTCGGACCGCATATTTAGCTGTGTTTGGGGACTGAATTTTCTCAAAATCATTGGGGAAATGATTAAGTAGTAGGAGGCGTATCTTCACTTGATGCATCATGCACGCTTCCGCATCATCGTCGCCGGCTGACGTCATCGGCATCGCATCAGACGCGTGCCGTTAAGCTGAATGACTGCTCGTTAAAAAGCTACTCCACATAATTAGCGGGCGGCACAATACAGTTGAAAATAAAATAAAGCCACGATGTCCCACGGCCTCCGGGCTGCCGTGACCGCTCGCAGGGATCCATCACGAAATTTACACTCCTCCAGCATCTTATTAAGTGTTATGAAAGGCATCTGCGTAAGTGATGCGGCCTTACACGGCAACGGCAAAAGGTCCACCGCAAACGAACCTGACTCGACGCAGCGCCAACAATACACATAAAGTATCCATGTCGGATTTAGAATCAAATGTTTCCCATAAATCTATCCAAATGACAGGGCTTTATCGCAGACATCTAGGTTTTGGCTAAAGCCGTGGTCCAGCACGCGACATGCTGGTCATGCGGATGCCAAATTATTTATAATTTAGAATAAACAGTAACAGTTAATTCGTTCCTTGCAAGCTGTAAATATGTCGGCGGGCGGTGGCAATAAGGTGGTTTACAGGATAAATCGCTCGAGGAATTATAGTCGTAATGGTTGTCGATTCAACGTAAATCGTTCTCCTATTTAGCGGACGCTGGAAGGCACTATTAACACGTCAGTAGCAGCCTTTTTATCTCTCACTCAATTCAGTGATAATTTCATAAAGCAAGGAGGCAGGTCTCGTCCACGTCGACGCTGGGCTACCGTGAGATTTCTGACATCACATACACGTTATAGTCATATTCTACAGTGTTTTGGTACAGGATGTTTGGCAGACGAGTAAGCAAAGTATGCGCGAAGCCCTTCACTTTAAGAGATATAGCTAGATATAGTGTAGACCATTTAGATCCATTTTACCGATCTTTGTCTTAGACAAAGTCTGATTTTTACGGATAACCCGCACATAGCTTTACAAGAGCACATTTTCCTAGCTCTAGTATTCCAAAGCTCCTTGGTTCCCTTAGTAGACTCTTACAACGTGTCTTGGAGATGCAACTCTTCTACAATATTTACATCAGTTCAGCGCAGTAATTTTATCATAGGTATAGTAAAAGTGCAGAAAACTTATGGTAGTGATACAGTAGCATTCGCCTCCGCGTCATCGGCCGTCGCGCGGGAGGTCCATACACTTACAGCGTTTAAGGAAACCACTAATTGCAGTGCGCTATAAGGACGCTGATCGATAACACGATAATGTCTTTAATGTCCGTCTTGTATATTGGCTTGAAGAAAATCATTTACGTGTCCCCCACCACGTATTTATGTCGCTGCAGAAACTGTAGATCTTTACTAAACTAGACTCCCGATTATGATGATTTCACTGTCTAGGGATATTCAGAAGGTTTTTTTTCTGTAAAATTTGCCGATCACTGCGACTTATCATGTTTATGCCGAATCGCTTGTTAAGTTCGGCGTCGTTGTCTGATGATTTATTAATAAGGCATGCAGAGGCCGCAATTTCTTCCGCGATGGTCCATTTTGCAATTAATATGCATTTAATCTTTTATGAAAAACTGGCCCGTGACGACCTTTAGCGCGTTTCTTTCTCCTTTTATTGTTTTATTTGGCAGCGCATGATCCTCCCTAATTGGTATGCTTCGAACGCGGCCGTATAAGATGCACTCGATATAAGAGTTGACGTGCATGCCTTCACGCCAAGCTCGCCACACTCGAGGGAAACAGAATTATTGTGAACGTTCCCACCTTCACTTATAAACCTCCACAAATGGCGACCGGAGACACTACACTTACCCGTGGGAACATCGCGACACACATCTCCAACACCCATCCTTGAAGCCCAAAATACGGCGGTTCGGTTACGATTGTGGCATAGCACACGCAATGTGTTACATTACAACTGTATAATTTAAAAGCATATCAGTCGACTCCCACGGAACCGTTTAGCGTGCTGCAAAAGGACACAAATTGCATCCAGTTGCATAACATGCATTATTTAAGAGCTGCGGCCCTATAAGAAAAGTAATAATATGATAGTCTAAGTATATGTCGTATGGGTGGTGAGTCAGAGAGCATTGACCCTCAGACGCCCATCCTCTCACGCAACACATGCTAATTCAAAACATTATCAAACCCTGGGAATGAGTATTCTGTATCCCCCGGACTGACTACTTCGCAGCTACTTGTGCTTACTGCGAGCCGTCAGGACATCATTCATCTGCGCGAGGATGTTTTGCATATAGCCGTGAGTGGAAAGCCGGCGATCCAGTCCAGTCCGAGTCCGCATCGGCTGGGAACGAAGTGAGACGAGAGGCGATCCCGTGTGGATACTGTCACATGACTAATGGTGCAGGCGCCGATTCTCGATATCGGCGAATAAAAATAAACGGTGGTTTCTGTGCCTCCCGCGTCGACGTGAGGTCTTTCCCACACGTCTCATCTGAGCCGCAGCACCAGAGGGCAGATTATGCCGACACGACACGATAAGCTGACAAGAGCAGCTCTTTTGGATGCGGAAGCTTCGTGTGATGTCCTTTAGCGTTGACGTGCATACACAACACACACACTCTGATAAGACTGTTTTCACGAGAGCTCCAGTGACTGTGTAATGGAATTATTGTTGCCACGAGTAAGATCCTCAATCTCTTATTGATTTCGCCTTACAACCATTTGTTGTTGTTTGTTGTTAAATGCAACATTTGTTAAACATGACCTTGCAATTTGCTTGCACGGGCCGACTTTCAATTGTATGTATGCGAATTTCTCATGTGTTCGATATGATCTTTAATATGATTCTTATACAGAAACAACTACACATTGAGAGAATATTATGATTTCCAAAAACGATACTTTAATACGCATACTCGATACGAGTACTAAACAATATTCTAGTCAAGAACTATAATTAGGTATGGGACGATTATTTCAAATTTAGCGCTTGACACTTCTCGGCTTTTTTTTATCGTTAATTAAATAATTGTTTTCACATTTTCCTCATAATATACTCTTCATGATACACCTCTGAGCCAAATTTCAAGTTTCCAGGACGACTCGAATGACCGAGTCGGCAGTGACCCAGGGTCACTGCCGACTCGGCCATACGTACGAAGCCAAGGGTTCGAGTCCCGGTGGTGGCAAATATTTGTTTGATGAGAACAGATGTTTGTACCTAAGTATAATATTTATCTATATAAGTATGTGTTGTCTACCTACCTAGTTTGGGGCTAGATCAATATGTGTAAATAGTGTCCAAGGTATTATTATTACATCTTGATAAATTTCAATCAACCGAGAAGTTTCTCGCGGTGAATTTATAGTCATCATATTTAAGTAGTATCTGCTTAAACCACTTAATATTAGCTTCCATGGCTTAAATATTTTAAGAGAGATGATGGATGTTAAACACGCAAAAGTGGAAGCAAAACAGGCCTCATAGTAAGGAATGTGACCCAAAAAGATAACAAAACAGTCTATTTGAATGGAAACCCTTCAACTTTATAAGTGCAGTAAAGTATGATAAACTGACCAAGTAACATTTTCTCGACTATATATTTATAGGACTAGATATTATCCATTAAGAGCGGTGTAAATTAGCAGGTTCCACTCACAACATAAACTTTATACAGAGATAACGCTTTATTGCACGTTTAACCTAGATTAATTTTGATAAAACAGCAAGGCTTACTATTAATTAATTAGCGAACACTATGGGCGATCATATTTAAATCAACTATTATGTCGCAGTACCAAAGACAATATATAAGATTAATATATATGACTATTAACAAGTGAATATTGTCATTAATTAGGGAGCGCCTGTAGGTCTAGCTGAAAAAGAGCGTTTCAGAGAAAAACCATAAAACGTGGTGTGGTTTGCGAACTTGCGACGGTCGTCGGCGATTACGTCAGAGTCGTTACGTTTGCTGCTGGCCAGGAAAATGTCATACATATTAGAATGAGATCAACGGTGAGCGTCAGAATGCCGGTCACCTGTAGCGTCTGGCTCTGAAGAATTGCTACCTAATTGCTGCTATTTGCTACAGATAGCAAAACAATGCTGACAATTAATCATTTCAGGGGACCTTTTCAAATAGACGTCACCGATCTATTGGCAGCTTTTGTTGTTTTGACAACATTATTAGTGTTGATATGAGAATAGTTCCATTACTGCCTTTACTCTTCGATCGATAGCGTTTTTATAAGAAACTATGAATAGTCGGAGAAAAATTAAACTTATATCGGCATCAGGAAGCATAAAGGAATTTGAGTAAGTAAATAAGTACACTTGTTTGACGTCACCTTACCGCCACTTGCCAATAGATCTATCTATATGTTTGCGAGTGCAGAAGAAAAGCCCGGCTGCGCACGCGACGCTGAGTGACGCTTCCGGCTCGCGGTCGTGACGTCATCCGTCATCATCACTAAATATACCCGCGGAGACAATGAGACTCTGCGCCGCCATCGGAAACATATAACCACAAGCAATGGGTACCTATGTTAACTGTGTTTTTATCCGATTTTACTGAGTATTTATCCGGATATGTATGTATATTTACCCATTTTAGATAATAGCCTTTATTGATCATATCACTCACGCAAAGGGTGGCCCTTTGCCAGTTAAGAAGCGTGTTCTACAGAAACTGAAATATAGCTGAAGTCACTGAAGCCTTACAATGTAGTGCTATCGAGTGTCGCGGCCATCTTGGGGGTCATTTTCACGGTTGTAATAAATGCTTTGAATTTAAGCCCAGCGCCACCGATGCGAAATCTGGAGATAGTGCAAAACGAGGTAGATATCTCAAAATAAAGACTAAACTGGAGAATAAACCAAACAGACGTTTTAAAGCAACAATGAATTTGGCATTTACCTATAATAAAACACGGTTCAATAACCGGCAACAGACATGACGCACCGGCTGGATAGATAGATATATTCGTTATGTGGTTTAATATCTACCACGATCGAAATAAATCGCTAGGATTTTTGCCAAGTGGAAAATCATTATAATATATGGGACGCGCGGAATTTCCACTGACAATATTTTGACAGAGCGCGTTTGCAAGGGATTGAGGAAAGTCCACACAGATACTCGACCGCCTGCTTTAACATAATTTTCATTTAATTTGCAAAAATAGAGCTCCAAATCGATAAATTGCGCGGTATGTTGATGCGGAATCCCGAAACTACTGAAAAAAATACTGACTACTTTCGATATTTAAACCCAGACAGTTATAACGTGCCTCGCGATGTTTTACGACCAACGTCTCCAATATGCAATGATCTACAAATACTGTATAGAAAAAAATAGATAACTGTATAGTTATTGAGTCTATTTTTGCGTTAGACACAAATATATTTTCCGTACATGTTTTCATCAATACGTCTACAATAGCTAGCATGAACAAAACAGATATAGAAAAGTGATTTCTACCGCATTGGCGGCGGTCAAGGTTCCGCCCCACAATTGAGAGTTCCACGGGTTCAAATCCCGTCCGGGAAGGAAGAAAACCAATTTCCCCAGTTTTTGGATGTTTATATGTTTGTGAAGAAACTAATTCTGATGTCAGCCACAGCTGCTGATTTTTACAGCATCAGCATCTGAAGCTTTACAGTTTGAAATGTATTAGCACTTTCAACTATAAAATCAAACAGACGGGCTAGTGGCTTAGTGGACCCTAGACGCCATATCACCCTTAATTCTCCTCCTGCTCCTGAATGAAGTTTTACCCGCTCCTGCGCTCTGAATGTATGAATTTCTATACATATTTTTTATTAAATGATAAATGAAACCCAATTTGTAAGTACCGTATTTTTATTGGCTTTAGAAGGTAAAAATATAATATCAAAACAACAGAAAATATTTAAAATATTCATTAAATTTAAAAAATACTATCGATAAATTTGGCGCGTACTTTGGTGGTAAAAATAATAGTTATTTTTATATTATTTACATAGTTCATTGCGAAATGGCTTATTCTTTTAGATTTAAATGAGGTAATCGTAGGAATTTAGACTATTATTAAGGTTTAATTTTTGAATATAGTAAAGTTCCGCTATTTAATTAAGTTCCGGAAATAGGGTGCCGCCAAAATGTCATTTCCATACTTTTGCTTTCGTTGCGCTCAAAGGTTTTCCAACCACTGATAATTGGTATAAAATGTGATATGGAATACTACATAATAATATTAGTTAGGCTAAGCTAGGATAGTGAATTTGGATAAACAAATAAATAATTCTTGAGTTGACGAGTTAAGCCCGGGCCCACCAATTCGAATTACGTATTCCGACGCAAAAACTATGAACTATGTGTGTACACTACGATTATTTTTTCCTTTTTCGCTCGACACTTCTCGGTTTTAGTCGCTGAAATTCGTGATTTAACTGCCGACGGCCAAAAGAGGGATGCTATAAGTTTGAAGTGTCTGTCTCTGTTTGTCTGTGTGTGTGTCTGTGTTTATGACTGTCTATGGCACTCTAGAGCTCAAACGGGTGGACGGATATTTGTGACATGGTACAAGTCAGAGACGACGAAAAAGCGGGTGGTTATAAGTTTAAAGTGTAGGTCTGTGTGTATGTGTGGGTGTCTGTCTGTGTGTGTGTATGTGCGTGTATGTGTGGATGTGTCTCTGTGTGTATGTCTATCTGAGGCACCCTAGCGCTCAAATGGGTGGACGGATATTGGTGATGGGGTACAAGTCAAGACGACGAAAAAGAGGCGTCTGTGGCACTCAAACGGCTGGACGGATTTTGGTGATGCTTGTCACAAGTCAGAAAGAATGTATTACTGAGACACAGATTGACTTCCACATTTTAATCTTTGTAATTCTGTGAAAGCCGATTTGTCATGAACAGTTCTCACTGATTAAGTTCACAAATCGTAACATTTAGAGCTACATATGCTTGGTCTTTTGCAAATAATATACTGGCCAGATATACGACAGCCTTTTCTACTGTAGTTCCTGGAAATTCAATGAGTCGGGGGTTTTCTAATTTTTTTAATTTATAGTTATGACGTAGTCTTAATAAACTGCTAGACATTACTCACATCACATGAACAAGGCAAATGGTAACAGATATAAACTATGATTTATGAGATGATGTTTGTCGGGCTTTGACACAGAGTAAGTAAGTATAGCAAAGAGTTTCATTCATCCATGGGTTTAAACACTGTCAAGGACCTCAAAAATGGACGAAGATTTGCAATACGCATCGATATGTGAGGAGAATATTGACTGAAAATATACTGAGAAAGATATATATATACACACAGTCAGGTCATAAGTTCTGTCACACAATAAAAACTTTTGAATTTAGAACGCTGGCCACAAAAAAGTTTATTGAATTCGAATTTCGAATTTTTCATGAAAATAAAAAAGTGTACTTTTAGAAATTTCCTTTTTTTTTAATATGGAGTGGACACTTAAAGAAGACCGTGTCGCAGTTATTGCGTTGCATCGTTGCGGTTACGCGCCAATTCAGATTTTCGACTTACTGAAAAATTTGAATATAACCAAAAGATTCGTTTATCGTACTATAAAACGATACAATGAAGACTCTAGTGTAGATGACAGGTCAAGAAGTGGTCGCCCTCGCTCTGTTAGGACTCCAGCAGTGATAAAAGCTGTGAAGGCGCGAATTCAAAGAAATCCCATACGTAAGCAGAAACTGTTGGCCCTTCAGATAGGGTTAAGCAGGACCACGGTGAAAAGGGTGTTAAATGAAGACTTAGGGCTTAGGGCATATCGAAGAAAAACAAGACATCGTTTGGACGCTCGTTTAATGGACCTGAGACTGAAGAGATGCCGCGCTTTGTTGAAGCGGTACGCGGGAAAAAGCATCGGGAAATTCTTTTTTCGGATGAAAAAATTTTCACCGTGGAAGAGAGCTACAACAAACAAAATGATAAGGTGTACGCACACAGCAGTGAAGAAGCGAGCAACCGTATTCCGCGTGTCCAACGAGGTCATTTTCCATCCTCGCTCATGGTTTGGTTGGGAGTCTCTTATAGGGGCTTAACTGAGGTACATTTTTGTGAGAAAGGCATAAAAACGAATGCAGTTGTGTATCAAAATACAGTCCTCAAGAACCTTGTGGAACCTGTTTCTCATACCATGTTTAATAACAGGCACTGGGTATTCCAGCAAGATTCTGCGCCAGCTCATAGAGCGAAAAGCACACAAGACTGGCTGGCGGCGCGTGAAATCGACTTCATCCGGCACGAAGACTGGCCCTCCTCCAGTCCAGACTTGAGTCCGTTAGATTACAAGATATGGCAACACTTGGAGGAAAAGGCCTGCTCAAAGCCTCAACCTGATTTGGAGTCACTCAAGGCATCCTTGATTAAGGCAGCCGCCGATATTGACATGGACCTCGTTCGTGCTGCGATAGACGACTGGCCGCGCAGAATAAAGGCCTGTATTCAAAATCACGGGGGTCATTTTGAATAAACTTTATTACCATAAGAATCTATGTTTTATTAAGTTCATTTTGCTATATAAATGTTTTTAAATAAATAATAAACATGTCTAAATTATTTCATATTGCACATGTGACAGAACTTATGACCTGACTATATATATATATAT
Organism: Argyresthia goedartella; assembly: GCA_949825045.1. Classification (NCBI taxonomy): domain Eukaryota; kingdom Metazoa; phylum Arthropoda; class Insecta; order Lepidoptera; family Argyresthiidae; genus Argyresthia; species Argyresthia goedartella. The sequence continues at coordinate 21,539,644 of OX463812.1, read as the reverse complement.
ATATAAGACGAAGAACTGACAGTGAAAGTGAATGTGCGAATGGCACATCTATATAATTTATAGGTCTACTCTTCAAAGTGTGACTTCGGTACGTTACTTTTTTCCACTACAGTAGAAAAAGTAAAAAATAAAAATATGGTAATTAGTATTATGATGGATATGCAGCAAAGTATATTTTCTTCCGATCTGTGCCGTTAAAAGCCGAGCAGTGTCGAGCGGTAAGAAATAGTAACTGAAATACACATTCCTGTAAGTATTTGCTTTACGATAGTTATTCTCAATTTGCACTAAGTTCGCCATCAATCGCGGTGAGATTCCGCCAGCAAAACTGACTAAGGTACATACCTAACGCCAAGTTTATTGGTGCCTGAGTGCCGCCTTACGTATTGGCGCATGGGAACAAGCGAGATGCATTCATGGGCGAGAGAGAGACGGTGGCCTCGCTCAGACGCCAAGAAACCTTTCGATATCTGTATGTGTGTTGGTCCCACGGCTCAGGCTACCGCACAGCAGGCCCGCGAGCAAAAAGGCCTGCCCTGGTGGCCATCTACGGAGAGCCGCCGCCGGCAACTGTACAACCGGACTCGCATGGCCGTTGGACTCCACCACGTCATAGGGATAACTACAACTTGGGGCGTGAGCTCGAGACCTCCAGTCGCGTAATACGACTTGGTTAGTAAGCATATAAATTGCTCCCAGGGCGCCAAATGTCGTATTCGGCAGTCAGTCTCCAAACAAAAGCAGCGCCGCCGACAAGCAAAATATGGCATGTTAGGCCTTGCGAGCAATCGATATGTCGCAGTAAGGTGGTTAAATCTGACACTTAACTAAATCTCTAGACCGTTAATTAAATACCGACGTTTAACCAAGTCACTAAAATTCCGTCAGACAAGTGAGTGAACGAAACGTTTAACGAGTTGTCTAAACGTTCCTAGGCAACAAGACATATATATATATATATCATAGACAATATAAATATTTTTAATGTGTACTTAAGTATTTTTTGTTGTTCTTACATGTTCAACCTAACACGAAGGATAAAGAGGGCTTCGCTTCGCTCACCCCTTTACCCTTTACTTAAGCTTCCGCAATGTTTTGCCCTGATATAAACCGTGCAAATTAGCTGTTGTCGTAACGCCATCTGTTTTCTAAAACGCCGGATTTCGGTAAGACAGATTTTTAAACGTTTTCGACGATGCTTTATTTAAATCAAAATGCTAGTGACTTGGTTAAACGTCGGTGTTTAATTAACGGTCTAGAGCGTTAGTTAACTGTCTGATTTAACCAACCAACTGCGACAGATACACTATTGCTATTTGAGTTTCACTATGGAATTCCGCGCCCAGTATCGAGAATCTTGGGAAATGAGTTAGAGTCTTTGCTATCTCTTTACCTCAATGTCCATACAAATACGCTTCCATAGGACTTTTCCTCAATTCCTCAGATTCTCACCACAGCTAAGTAGGTAATTCGAAATTGAGGAAGAGTCGTATGGAAACTTATTCTTAGATACAGAACCCCGTACAACTGAACCAGTGGGAAAATCATGAACTGGAGTCGCCATATGAAATGTCATCTATCCAGCTAGGATTGTGGCACTGTTCAACAGGAGTGCGTTCAACAACTACACTTATTAAAATTTACGAATGCGTGCAACTTTGGTGGAGATTTTTATAAATAATCTTAAGCCATAAATCGTCATCCCTTTACATCAAATGCAAGAGAAATTATAATAATCCAAGTAGTTTTAGAGATATTAAAGTTAAACTTTTTGGTGGATTTAACTATTTCGTCGTGATAGATATTTGATTAAAACTGCTACTTAGCCACTATATATAGCCACCAGGACAGTCAGGACTGGGAGTCTCCGAGTGTGGACGAGATCTACCTGGTATTTACCAATTACCAACATTCCGGCCTAATTAAATGTGCAGTATACATACCCGATTCTTCGACTTATAATATTTATGAATCACACTCAGTTTCAGCTCAGGTCATCTTTAGTAAGATGACTGGGTATAATTTTTGTCTACTGGGCGACTACAACATACCAGGTAGTAATTGGAAATAAAAAAATTATACAAAAGGCTGTACTTTACCCGACGCATTAAAAACTTCCATCAAATACCATGTCACTCATAAACATTCTATAATAAAAATAAACGTGGCCCATTTATGCCCCCACCGAGGAGCATGGGCCTTTAACTGGACGAGTAATATTGAGCCATACTACATACACTGGCTCAGTGCGGGTTGAAGGAGGGGTGTCGGGCTTGTGGCCAACCCGACTATATAGAGTTATCAAGCTGCCCTATTAGGGCCTCTGCAAAGCTTTACGACTTCTACCAGTGTGTAGCCATAGAACATAAACATAAACATTTACATACAGGCACATACATTGCTTCTGGCCCCACACTAGCATACCCTGTGTCGTGGAAACCAGAAACAGCGACGTCACACTCATATAAATATCCAAGACCTGGGGTTTATTTTTTCTTTACCCCCAGCCGGGGATCGAACCCGGGACTCTCGCATGGTAGGCAGAGCCACAACGGTCATCCAAGAAGCCGGGACCTACAGCATAACGTGTCATCCGAAACACGGAAACGTCGGAAACAAATACCAGATAGAACCAGATAACCATCCAGTGCCCGTCTCGGCCAGATGTTGCTACCCGCACGATCGCTAAGCCACGAACGCCTCATACATAGTCGGGCCACAAGTTTTGTCACAAATAATAAATGAAATAAATAACACAAAAATCTTTGTTATACAAATATTTATACATCAAACGAAAGGTTACAAAATACATATTTAAATTACATCAAAACTATTTAAAATGATCTCCCCTATTTTCGACACAAGTATTTAATCTGCGCGGCCAGTCATCGATAGAAGCACGCACGACATCCAAGTCAATATCGGCCACTGCTTTAATCAGGGATGCTTTGAAAGACTCTAAATTGCAATGAGGTTTAGCGCAGACCTTTTCCTCTAAGTACTGCCATATTTTATAATCCAATGGATTCAAGTTTGGACTCGAGGAGGGTTAGTCTTCGTGTCTGATTAAGTCGATACCACAGGAGGGCAGCCAATTTTGAGTGCTGTTTGCCTTATGAGCCTGCTGGAATAGACAGTGTGTGTTTTTGAACATCTTCTGTGAAAGATGCTCCACGAAGTTTGTTAGTGCTGAATTTTGGTAAACTAGTGGACTTGTTTTAACTCCTTTTTCACAAAAATACACCTCAGTTGGGCCAAGTCAAACCCAAGTTAAACCATGAATGACGAAGGATGGTGACCACGCTGAATTCGTGGGATACGTCTGCTCGCTTCCTCACTGTTATGCGCATAAACTTTATCATTATATTAGTTAAAACTTTCCCCGACATCAAACATTTTTTCGTCCGAAAAAGGATTTCGCGGTGTTTTTTTCCCGCGTACCGATTTAGCAAGAATCGAGATCTATCGAGCCTGATTTTCTTCAGTCGTGAGTTAAGCAAATGTTCAGTTCTTTTCCGGTTGGCTCGTAGTCCAAGGTCTTCATTACATACCCTTTTAACTGTAGTTCTACTAACCTCATCTAGGGAGCCACAGTTTTTGCTTCCAAACGGGATTTCTTTGAATCCACGCCTTCACTGCTTTGATCACTACTGGAGTCCGAACAGTACGAGGACGACTGCTTTTCTGCTTATCTTTTGTTGTGTATCCCTGAATTGTGTTGGTATCGTAGTAGATAAACGAACCTCAATGTTATTTTCAATTTTTTCAGCAGTTAGAAAATCTCAGTTGTCGGTGACCGCAGCGACGCAATACGATAACCGCGACTCTATCGTCACTTTTTTTTTGAAAATAAAGAAAATCACAGGAAAACTATGAATTTAGTTTCCAAAAATAATCATATTTCGAACGCCCATAACTTTTTTTTTGTTCGCGTTATAAATTCGAAGTTTGAGGAATGTGACAAAATTTATGGCAGACCCATGTATGTATAAACACGCATAAACATGCTACAATTTAATAATAGTAGAAACATAAATAATCGTACTCACATACATAGTCAGCAACGATGTATTCACTTCTACACAACCTGTACTAAACGTTGATCGACATCACCCGCCATTAGAAATATCACTGTCTACCAATACCTTGGAAAAAACCAACCGGCCGATAATTGCAGTAAGCTTAACTTTTATTAAACAGATTGTGACACAGTTATCAAGAAATTAAAAGCCATTGATTGGACCTCAGAACAGACACACTTCGACGCGGAGTCTGCTTTAGACTTATTCTATAAACTTTTATATTATGTTATTGACTTGGCTGTCCCCCACGTTAAACATTTGATAAAACTTTTTAATTTCAAGTACAAAGCGTGGCAGAAGTGGAAAGTTTATGGGGCGGTAGCGGACTACAATCGGGTTTCCAATTTACGCGCCATATAAAAACTTGAGAACACCTCTAATAAAAACTATGTAAGTAATGTTGAGGAGTCTGTCAGATCGGTCATTAAAAGCTTTTGGAAGTATTCTAACGCCCTTAACCTGCTCAGACGCAGATAACCTAAAAAAGAACTTTTTTTTACAGACGTCACCTAGAGTACTGAAGATCCTATTGTGGGCATTTTTGGGGCAACAACATAAAATTTCCCTTAATTGTTATGTCATTATTTTTTCTTTTCCGGCCAGCAGAGAAGTGAAAGGGTATAGACTAACACTGGCTACCCTTCGGTGATGAGATCGAGAGACACTACTCCACGCAACATTGATAACATAGTTGGAGACTACGGAAATTTTGAGGCATCACGATTGTGAACCTCATGTCATGGTAATAAAATTCGAAACCTATAACGGGAAAATGGCTTCTTAAGTAACCGTGTTCGTTAAGAGGAATTCTGCTCTGAATATTTATTGTCTGGGTTTGAGCCAATATCCTATGTTTCGCCTAACTTGGCTGAATTAAATCATATTGACAATCCGAATTGCCCCGTCACCTGCCTAGTTTAGCCTTGACTGTACCCGAGGTTGCTTTAGTTCTTCGACAGTTGGAAACCACTAAGGATGCGGGTCCAGATAAAATTTCTCCTATATTCCTTAGAATTGTATGGATATATCTCAACAGCACTCACAATCATATTCAATAAATCTCGGCAAGAGGGCGGTGTCTGGAATCTCGCGTATTTCACTCCCATCCATAAGTCAGGACCAAAAAATGAGGTGTCCAATTATCGCCCTATAACTCTTTTATCTACCCTAGCAAACATTTAAAACACTGGTAAACAACAGAGTTTATCCCCTTGTTGTACCATTCCTTGATCCAAAACAGCATGGCTTTATCAAATCGCGCTTCTTCTTATTTATTCCAACGATAACTTTGAACCATGGACCAGAATATCGCGATAGACTCCGTCTACACCGACTTTAAGAAAGCTTTGGACAAGGTTGACCATCTGCTGCTCCCAAAAAAGCTGTCATACAACGAAATCAAGGTAGACTTGCTCAGATTATTCGCATCTTACCTATAAGATAGGTACCAACCTAATGCTCTCAATGGCAAACTATCAAATAAGGTTTTGGTAACCTTTGCTGTTTCTCAAGAATCTGTCATAGACCCATTTCTTTTTGTAAATTTATCAATGATATAGGAGAGTTTTTTTAACACTGACTAACAACGCCGATTACCTTTAAGTCTATAGGGATATTCTTTCTGACATGAACATAATTTTGCTTTAACTAGACCTGGATAGACTTGACGCTTACTGAATCTTATATGTATGGCTAATGACATATTCGTAGCACACAATAAGTTTGAATACATACGGTTTACAAAACAGGTTTTAGAGCGCAATACACCTGAATATCACATAAGTGGCCACGCATTACAAAGGGTAACATGTATATGTGACCTAAGCGTCTAATTTGATGAAAAGATGACCTTCGACTTACACATCACTAAAACATCCTATGAGATGCTTCGATTCCTGCTACGTGTCACGAAGAGCTCTAAGAAACCGAAGTCCTTCCTCACACTACACGGCTCTCTTGTTCGATCCCATCTAGAATACGCATCCCCTATCTGGAACCATTTCTATTATCGTGTCAGGTCTCCTAAGAAGTCATATGCTAAAACTTCTTACCCACTATAGACAGATTTCCCTCTATGCTCGGCGCACGCTCAGGGACGCTATCATTCTCAAGCAGAACTGCCCCAGTGGCTACAACTGCCCAGAGCTTGCCTCCCATATCAGATACCATACATATACCTCTGAGAGCGCCTCGCCGGTCTTCCACGTAAAAGCAACTCGCACCGATGTTGGCAAATGGGCTTCAATACATCGCCTTTGTGCAGATCATGACCAAAACTTTGCAGAAGCTGACATGTTTTTCTTATCTGTCAATCGGTTCAAACACCATGCGTAAGCTGTTGTTCTCCAAAGTCAACAATAATACTGCTGGATTGTAGTGATCAAGAGATAATTAATTTTAAACTGTTTTAAATATAAATAACAACCATTTACTTGTTTTTCACTGTGGGTATGTTGCACTTTTTATTTTTTTATATGGGTCACCTTACTATTTTTATTTTATTTTCTGTATACTTCTCGGTCAAGGTCAGAGATGATCAAGATCACTGAGTTTGTTGCTCACTATGAGCTCATTTTCGTCTACCACATAACTTACAAGTAGGAAACTTTGAGGGATCAGTTAAATTTTAAACTATTGTGTATTTATCCTTTGTTTAATTGTATTATGTAACATGTCCTGTTGCAACCCCTAAATGAATAAATAAATAAACTTACAACCACCAAAAATTTCTCCACCAAAAATTAAGATTTTCAAATATGCCTGTTTTTAAAAAAAATCACAATATCACACAGCCCTTATTATTAAAACTTACCTGATCTCTACAAATCACAAAACCAATCAAAATAAAATATTGTCGTCCAAAACAGAAACACCAAAATTTCGGCGATCTGCAATTCTGGTGCTATATTTCTGCAAAAACTGTGACACTAATGAACTATTTTTTGATGTAAAACGGCAAAACATTACACATATGCTTCTCTGTTACGTAAAAAATCCCATTTGAGTGAATGGGTGATGGGGTCTTAAATCAGTTTTATTCGAGATTAAAAAGATTTAGGGAATGTTTTATGAATACCATAAAATGCACCAAAATTTATGTTTACGCGCGAATTCATCTTTCCGACAAGATCTTGGATTAGTTACGAAGACAAATATAACATAACATAAACTAAACATAAACATTTACATACAGGCACATACATTAATATAAAAAACAAAACTATCATTGGATAGCATCATGAATGCTTATTATAAATGTAAAGTATATTTTTAATTTATTACGTAACTGTGAGTGCCAGAAATATTAGGTCCTTACATATGAAATTGGCATTTTGCATGGGAGGAACATAAAGTCGTTTTTTTTAAATATAATATATTTATTTAATCAAAGTATGTACCATTGCTATCTATACACTTTTGCCATCTCATGGATAGTTCTTCAATCCCTTTACTAAAAAACACATTCGGACGAGAATCAATAAAATCTTTGAAGGCGGTTTGGACTGCCCCATCGGAGTTGAATTTTTTCCCTTTCAAGAAGTTATCCAAATTTCGAAAAAAATTGTGATCTGTTGGAGCAAGGTTCGGAGAGTACGGTGGATGTCTTAGACATTCCAATTGAAGCTCCACTAATATGGTAGCCGTATGTTGTGCAGTGTGTGGTCTAGCGTTATCATGAAGCAGCCTCGGTTGTTTAGCAGCTAGATTTTCTATCATGATTTGCAGTTGCTGACAATAGACATCTGCCGTAATCGTCTGGCCAGATTTAAGAAAGCTGTAGTGAACGACACCAGCACTAGTCCACCAAACGCTCACAAGTAACTTTTTTGGAGTCAATTTTCGCTTGGGGCATAGTTTGGCTGGTTCGGCAGGGTTCAACCTCTGCGATCAGCGCTTCCTATTATCGTACAGGATCCACTTTTCATCACAGGTAAAGATTCGATTTAAAATCCTTTCATTATTGTGCCGGGTGAGTAATGCAACGCAGCAGTCAACGAGCGTTTGTTGATTTGCTTCACTCAGTTCGTGAGGTACACACCTTTCAAGCTTTTTCGCCTTCCCAATTTGCTTCAAGTGGATTAAAACAGTTTTATCACTAACACCGCAGCCTGCAGCTAACTCGGACGTGGTTTGCGATGGATCCGCTTCCACAATAGGCTTCCACGGGGCTTGTTCTGCAGGTCGAAATTTCCAGAAAGAAAACGTTGGAACCAAAAACGCACTGTGTTTTCTATTGCGGCACCGTCGCCATACACATCATTAATACTTCGAGCCGTTTCTGCAGCCTGGTGCCACGGTAGAACTCATACTCGTAAATAACGCGATATTTCAAGTTTTCCATTTTGTAAGCTGAGTGACGCAAGAAAAAAAACACTTGAGGAAAAAAACAAATGAATTATAATTTTAGAAACACAAATACATGAGTAAATAGCTGTATAAATTTGAATTTGGAATTCCTAACCTTAGAGGAGATATTTGAGATCAAAGTGGCCAGTACGGCGAAACGCCAATTTCATAAGTAAGGACCTAATATCCACCAAAAAGTTTTCTGGACGCACCACCAAAATAGAAACGCAATGTATTTTTTATTTATTACAAATAACTATTTATGGCCTGGCATAGAGAGCAGCATATACAGTAAAAAGGTATTACAGTAATACATGCATTTTAAACCCCGATTCTCAGCCACGCCTTGAGAAATTCACTCATAGGTGCTAGGACAATTTATCGCACACAAAATGAAATATATCGGTCGGCATCAATTACTATCAGAGCCTCACAAGCAAACTCAAGGACGAAATCTTATAATATACTGGCCACATCATCGACAAGCAGAAAAATCACGCTTTTCCAGAAAAGCAAATTCACATCAACAGAGATTATCCTGCCAGCCTTCCAAATTTAGTCCGCAATGCATCTCTACAATCGACTTATGCAATAAAAAGCTTTTGCGAGATGTCACAGGGAGACATCGCGACGCTCGCAGCATGCATCGCCGGTCGACGACACCACGCAACCCCATTATATCTCAATCGTCTATTCCCAGTAGCGTAGGATCAGCAAGTTTTTCCCTCAACAGCAATCCGGCACGTCCTCGCATTTTAAAACATGCTTAGCAGAACAGAACATGTCTACGAATACAGCAGACAGCAGGACGGCGTTATGAGAACTAATTAACAGTGCAACTCTTAGAAATGGCTGTTCGGAGCCCGGTCCACGGATGCTGCTCCAACTTTTTTCGGTGTCGCTTTTTTGTTATGTTATTGATATAATTAATCGACTGAGGGCTTTAATCAGGTATTAGTAATGCGTGCTTCTTGCGATTGTTAGCAAATAAAAGTGACACGGCGAGGAATAATGGATCTTGACAAGTCATATTAATATTAAACAATTTAAGTGAACATGAAAAAAGTCACTGTATTAATGTATTAATTAAACAGGCCTCACCCATCGTAGTTGGCTCGAAGATGACGAATTTGTATTGAGTAAAAACGAATGCTTTTTTTTAACACGATATGCATTGTGCTCAGCGACCAGCAGTCATACACTTGTTTGTTAAATTAAACGTTTCAGAACAGAACAGGAGTTTTTATAATGGTAATCGATGGTACAGACTAAAGTACGGCTTCTGTAATGAAACAGCAGGGCAGGATCATAGCAGTATTGCATGCTATATCATCAGATGTAGGATGTAACCAGTTGTAACAGAATATTCATAGACTACATCATAAACCTTATTTATGATTTTGGTAAAAAGTCATCGTCAACTTAAGTTAGCTCTTCAACATATACCTCTCGAATAGAATGGCAGTAAACTAAAGGGCAAGCAGACACGGCGTCAATATAATTATAATATAAATGAAATATTTTCTGCGCTCCTTCATAGAGCCTGGGTATTACATGCTGTTCGCTCTACGACCACTTAGAATATGAAAGTAACACTAGCGTTTATCCAAACACGTTTCCCGAGCGATTGAGTAGAGTGCTCAGATCCATTACGTCTAGCGCGAGTAAACAAGCTCTCGTCACTCCATTATCACTAATATGTCCACTGACGATAAGTCTCAATTTGGCTGCAAACCTGCGTCTATTCATGCTGGCCAGCAGGTGCCAGAGATACGAGTTGACTAAAGAAAATTTTCATTTTGTAGCCAAAATGGGCTCTGAAACTGATTCTGAGCACCGGAAAATGGACGAGCACACATTTACCAAAGATCCAAATTCCTGAGAGTACTCCGACTCTCCGAGTATATTTATTTATGTTATGTATCACCATGCATCATCGCAATATGGACGTAAGTGATTTCGCTGATATATCGTTGTTTGATATATCCAATTACCGAGTTAACATACCAAGGCTTTATTCAAAATTATGTTTGTAAAAGCACTGTTGTTTTTTTTTCAAATTAGCTTGAACATACAGATTTAGTGTTATGATTACTAATTGAAATGTAAATTTGGTGTCTCTACTGGCGCCCAAGTGATAGGGAGGCGCTTAAGGCTCCTGTATCGGTAAAATGAGCACTTCGATTTGTAGTGGTTGAAATTGTGGTCACAAACATATCAAAATAAAGTTTATAACAGCACACTGCAACATGTAACGTCAATCGTTAACAACGTTTTATGCCGATTTAGATTAGGAACCTAAATTGATCCGCAAAATTACCGTGACCGTCTTAAGACAAGTCTTGGTACTAGGTAAATAAAGCCCATTATGGCGAATTAGAATGGGAATGGTTGCCATGGTGATGTACTTGTTTTGAACCTAATTTGAATCGAAAAAGATTGTGGTAGCCCCTAGTGCGTTTTTTTTTTTTTTTCAAACCACTGGCTATTTCTTAATTTTAAAAGTTAAGTTATAAGATATTTTGAATACCTATTTTGTGACGCCAGAACCATATATTGATATGTTTTTTCTTGATTCTTGGTGGTTCATGATTCTTAGATATATAGAAATAGCAAGTTTTAGATGAAAACCATCTATTTAGTTTGTTATTTTTTTCGTATAGTTCCCATTGGCATATAATGTTTTCAAACAAACAGATCGAATGAAAAGGACGTGTTCATAACATATATTTTTTCGTGATTTGGGAAGTGTCTCCTTTAAGAGGAATAGCGCATCAACGATGGGTATTGGACGATACCCATCCCTTAATATTTATAAATACCTGAGCATAAAACATATAAGTGAAAGAAAATCACATCGCAAATGAGAACTTCACAGTGCACGACATCCCTACTGGGAACCCTGTCAAAAATAATTACCATCGAGTTTTGTTGTATGCTCATATAAGTAAACTTGCATCGGTCGTTGCAACAAAAACCTACCAGTTAGGTGACGAGCAATGCAGCTCTCAAAACGAGAAAAACATACTCCAATACAAAGTTATGATTTATTCCATAGACTAATTGTAAAGCGTACCTAACTACCTACTACCTAGTAGTATTAATGTTTTACAAGGACGCTCGTACGCTGACTTTTTGTGTGTTTCATACATATTCTGCGCTTGTTCTTTTAGATATAGAGCCACTCTGAAATGCAGATTTTCTCACTATATCTTACGAAACATTCATTTGTATATGTGTTTTAATGCTGTCGCTGCAAATGATAATATTTCAAAGATTATTTATAAGATTATTTAGATATTGAAAATAAAGCTTAATTTCTATCAATGAAGCCAGATACAGTTTTATTACTAACTTTTATTTAATGACTTGAAAAATTCTCGAGCTGCACGTACCCAGCTTTGGCAAAGCAAATTTGTATAAAATTAATGCCTAGACTTTGTCGTCACAACTTATTGCCATCAATCTGAAAAGTGGCGCTTAATTTAAATAATACAATAAAATATGTTTTAAATTTTTTTTCACTACCTGCTCGACAACGCCACATTATATCATGAAAATCTTACGTGAATCAGTTGGGTTTAGCCGAGTCATAATATCGTACTGAATTTCATTCTAAGTCGCTGGTTAATAATGTGATTATTACTTCTCATATTTCTTATCATCATGTTATTTTGTGAAATCTGCTCACAGCCCAGCTCCCGGGGGCGGGGTGGGAGGCACCAAGCCGCGCACGAAGTTATTCGTAAATCGAGCTGGCCACGGCAAGCGGAATGGAACACATTCTCAATAAATCAAAAGCCGCAAGTGTTGTAAGAGTATACGTAATGAAACTGCAATGATTCTATAAAAATAATATAAAATTTTATTGCCTTTCCACAACTGGACTAATGTATCAAACAAAAATTTCCACTTTTAATCTACTTTAATAAAATGTTCGATTGTGTATATTTTTTTAACTCTTAAATTTAATTCTTATTGGCTAAAATCGATTTATTGATATGGTATATACTTTTGCTATATGGACGAAAGTCCTTTGCCTGTTCTGCATTGGAAAAGTGTGGAACGAACCTGGGAACAAAAATATCTATGGTATGGCCCTAGACCATTGTAATTTTTTGAAACATCAATCAATCAAATCAGCCCACATTTACCCACTGCTGGGTATAGGCCTCCTCTTTACCTGGCCATCTACTCCGGTCCTGTGCCTCCCGCAGCCACTGCTTGCCAGCTATGGCGATGATATCGTCCGTCCATCTGGCAGGTGGCCTGCCCACTGGACGCCTTGCGGTTCTGGGTAGCCCCTCTGTTGCGCCTTGGCCAAACTTCCGTCATTTCTCCTTGCCAAGTGTCCTGCCCAACCCTGTCGTGATTCGCTTGCCGCCATCGACGACCTCAGTACGACGTCTTATCTCCGTATTACGAATACGATCTTGAAGCCTGATGCCTAGCTTGGCACGTCCCATAGCCCTTTGTGCGATTTAAATTTTGTGCGTATTTGCCTTAGCTAGTGGCCATGTTTTAGCACCATATGAAAGCGTGGGCATTACACATTGGTTGTAAACCCTGGTCTTTAGGTTTTGTGTAATCCTTGACTTAAAGACATCTTTGAACTTCCCAGATGCGGCCCAACCCAACTGAATCCGTCTGGTAATTTCGTTTACTTGAGATTCTCGACGAAATGACAAATACAGTCCAAGATAAACATAACTGTCCATAAGACTATTAACGACAATTATGTTTGGTACTGATGAGTGACTCATCATAATTTTAGTTGTTTTCTTCAAGCAAGTTTTGGAGATTACCGACATTCCCAGCTATAAGTACCAGATTGTCTGCGACCCCAGGTGCCTAAGCTGCATGCCGTTAATGTTGATACCTTTTCCCCCCATGCTAGTCTTCAGTACGTCTTCAAGCACTTTGGTGAAGAACTTAGGGGAAATAGTGTCGCCTTGTCGCACACCCCGGCCAAAAACTACGGGGTTGGTTAGCTCATGCATACGCACCTGCATCGTAACACAGCAGTAGAGCTCCCGGAGGTTACTCACATACCTGCTATGGACTCAGCAACGATGGAAAGAGTGGAACACTGCCCAGTGTGTGCAACGCACTGTGTCGAAGGCTTTTACGTAGTCTACAAAAGCCAGACACAGGGGCTGGTTGTACTCTCTACATCTCTCCATCAGTTGCATGATGGTATGAATGTGGTCGACAGTAGAATATCCACTCCCAAAGCCTGCTCCACTGGCTGGTATTCGTGAAGTACTCGGGTCAGTCTATTGCACAAAACCTTAGTGAACAGTTGTACACCTGGGATAGAAGGCTGATAGTTCGGTAAGTTTGAAGCAAGCTCTTATCTCCCTTTTTATGCTTAATTTTCACTATCGCATTTTTTTTCCCGTTTCATTTGTCCCAAGGCAAATAGTATTTCGTCTGCAATTACAGGGGCAGATGTTCATCCCAACATTGTTCAGTTGGTGGTGCCCTATTATGCCTAGGGTCTGTAGGCTCTGGTGTATCAGGCTCTGCTTTTTAGTAGTATTACTGTAGTAATACTCTAAAAGAAGTCTTGCAGAGTTCATCGTTTAGTGAGTGAGTCCACGTCTAAGTTCTGTTCTTGCAAGCCTTCGATTTGTTTCTTCAGCTCCATCCTAAATTCTGTTATTTCGTTGTTCCAACCCTAAGAACTTATCATCTTCTTCCACTCTTTGCGTATGTGAAAAACTTGTTATATTGATATTTTGGTTGTGCTTATGTTCAGTTTTGTTGAGTTTTTGTTACGTTGTTATTCGGTAAGGATCCTCCACCATCCACCTCAAGAGACGATTCTCTTTCTCCCAAGAGAAATCGTCAACGTTGTTCATTTGGACATAATTTTGCGGCGACAAAGATACTTGATTGCCATAAAAGAGTATCACAGATAAGGAAAAATTATATATTATCAAGACGAGAGACATGGATTATGGCAGGTAACAAACTTTATTTTTTTTAGTATGTGAGTCCGTCGAGGTTGAGCTTAATTGTTTCAATTTGTTGTTCTTTTATTCGTAGTGTGGTAACAAATAGATAAACGCAACATCCTTTTTCCAATATTTAAATGAGTTGTCTATGGAACTGTTTGGTACAACCACGACGGTGACCATTTTTCACCTTAGATCGAGGCGAAGCCCAAGAGGAGGTTTAATTTTTGAACATTGATTTTAAAGAGATTGATATATTTACAGGACTCACTACAAAAAAAAACATGGGTTACACCCAGGTTGAATCTTCAAGACAGGCTTTCCTGGAGGGTCTTACTACAGGACTGAAAGGACCGAAGGGAAAAGTGCGACGACTTATTATAAGTCACGTCGGCAGCGTAGAAGGTTTTGTCAAAGACAAACAATCGATATATGAGTCAAAAAATAATTCCGAAGACTACCACGAAGAGATGAACGCAGAATTTTGAAGAGTAGCTGAAAAATATTTTGCCAAAACTACAGCGGAACTCTGTCTTGGTCATACACAACGCACCATATCACTCTAGTAACTTGACAATCCCAGCAGCATGATAGCATCCCAGAGTGGTTGAAAGAGAAAAATATTTCATATGAACGCACCATGGCAAAAGCACAATGGCTGGAAAATGTTAAATGTAGCAAATAAATGTTTAAAGAAGAGTTGGCTGCACAATTTGGTATCACTTTCTTGCGTCTGCCCCCCTATCACTGCGAGCTTAATCCAATTGAGTTAATGAAACAACAATTAACAACAATTAAAACAACAGTTAATAAACAACCGATTAATGAACTTTTTAGAAAGCAACAACATCTTGTCAGAGAGACAGTTTGGTTTTAGTTCCAAACAATCTACCTCCGATGCTGTTCATGCATTCACTGACTTCATAACTGAGTCTTTGGATAGAGGAGAGAGATGTTTGGGGATTTTTCTTGATCTGGCCAAGGCGTTCGATACGGTTTCGATCCCACTACTTGTATCTCAGCTTGATTCTCTTGGTGTAAGGGGTAACCAACTCAATCTTTTCAAAAGCTACCTATCTAATAGAAAGCAAAGCGTAAAAATAGGTGAATATATGAGCACTACCCAGCCAGTAGAGTGGGGGGTACCTTAAGGCAGCATTCTTGGACCGACTCTATTCTTGATATATATTAATGAACTTTGCAGCCTTAAACTTCCCGATGGCAACATAGCAACTTATGCTGACGATACCGTTCTGCTTTTCAAAGGAAGAAATTGGACACAAGTTTTTGAAAACGCACAAAACGGTTTTAATATGATATCGAAATAATATTTTAACCTTAAATGCCGATAAAACTAAATATTTGACCTTCTCTATAAACAACACGACCCAACCTTCTGCTGGTTTTAATTTGACCTCACATATATGTAAAGATGAAACTAACTGCTCATGTAAAACCTTAGAAAGAACCCCTACAATCAAATATTTAGGCATAACATTGGATCGGAACTTAAATTTTAAAAAACATATACAAACTCTAAGTGGCAAAGTCCGTAAACTAATATATATATTTAAAAATTTGAGACACGTTACCAATGCATCACTACTAAAAAATATTTATTTCGCTCTATGCGAATCTCTTTTGAGATATTGCATAACATGTTGGGGAGGTGCAAATAAGGGAACTCTTTTGTCACTGGAGCGTGCTCAACGTGCTGCACCTTTAAACCCAGGATCTTTCCGACCGAAGAACTTTATCATTTCTGTGACGTTTTGACTGTTAGACAACTTTTTATTCAGAATATTCTGCTAAAACAACACCAAACTCTTGAGTATACACCTAGTTCTAAAAGACGAAAAGATAAAGTTTTTATGACCACCTCAACAAAGACAAGATTTATGCAGAGATTTTTTAAATTTCTAGGGCCCTATCTATACAATAAAACCTGCAATATTGTGTATATATATATCCTAAACCAAATTTTGAATGCAAAGAGCTTATTTCTAAGTGGTTAAGATCGATGAATTATGACGACACAGAAAATTTCATCGCCATTTCACAATAATAAGGATAACAAAATAAATAAAATGGTACAATCAATACTTGATAAATACATATTTGATAATTATATTTTAGGTGCACATACTTACGTATTTTTAAGAAATGATGGTAAAAAATACACAAACATTCATAACACACCTCACTTCACATACATCCACTACACTTTCTCATCTCACACACCCATATTTACACTCACAAATACTCACACACACCCAAATACTAACTATTTTAGGCACTAAATGACGAATTTTAAACTTTAAATTACCTTCTTTAAGTTTTAGATAGCTGCATTACATTGAAACTGTAAAAGTATTTGATTTGGTCTGCTAATTTTTCTTCGTTCATATCATTAGGGGAAGAGCCTCGCTACTTATCCCAAAACACAGGGGAAACCCTACCTTGGGGAGTATCGACTCTGATGTTATTTTTGCTTATTACCAACACCTATTCTCATAAACATATGATGTATCTATCTTTAGTTAAGTTTATATAACATAAAGTGATGTGATCGAACAAGTTAGTTTGAGCTCAAATAAAGGGCTACGTCACCAGGAATAATAAAAACTTTAAAATTACGGAAGTGCAGATGGAGAGGCTGTTCAAAGAAGATTTAAAAGAAGTTACACTTTAAAGATGGAATGACTGTGTCAACCATATAGTTAGTTGAGGACAAAATGTGCAAACTCGACCACATAGTAGACAGTGTCGTTGATACATTTATAATAAATAGAATCAGAGTCTGAATCAGAAATGTCGTCATCAGACATGGAATAAATAATTAACTTTTTTTTGCTGTGGTTTCCTTTCAACTTTTTGAAGATTTTTATCCTAGTTAATTATTAATGTTTAAATTGAATTATACCAAAGTACTTACATCAGTCAAATTAGCTGAAATTCAAGTAAAAGTACACCAATACCAAACATTACATAATAGTAGTTTATGTGACTGATACATAATGGAGGGCATGAAAACTCGAGGCTCGTTTCATAATAATATCACTCGAGAGTTTAACGACACTAGTTTATCTACACACATATCATAAGCTCTCTTTACTGCGTCCAAAATCCGCACGTTACGATCAGTATACGACCACCACTTGGTAAAAAATATTGGTGACTTTGGTGATATTACCTAGTCGGTCCATAAGTTCTGTCACAAATATTTTGCCGCATAGTAAATAATACCAAGTTTATTTTTATTTAATACTATATATAGTTTGATAGCTCATTAAATACTGATAAATTAGAACGATTATTGGATTTAAATGCTTAAAGCCATATTACACAAATGCTAGTTTCTTCAGAGATTTTGCACTTTTTTAACCAATAAAAAATACGGACGTGATTCACTTTATCTTTTTTCCATGACTCTTAAAACCTTTCAAACTTACGTGAAATTTTAGTCAGAACCCTCTCTGAACCCGTTACCTTCATTTTGAAGCATAAGATAACTAAGTCAGGGTAAAACTAATTTTCATATTCACATTTTACGTAGTGTACTTGTTGCCCACAAGATCATTTTTATACGTTTTTCTGAAAACGTAAAAAGTACGTAAAGTTCTCTTTGGGAGCAGTTGGAACTGAAAGCTAATAGAAAATCAAATGCTAGTTGTTAAGCATGGTCTAAAATCGAGGTTTCAGAATAAATAAAAAAACCTTGTTGGTTATCTGGAACACTGTTTTTTTATTAAATTTGTGGTAAGTGGTATTTTTGTCAGTTGCGGCGTGTTCTGGGTTCGCGATTGTCTCAAGTTATAAGGTTTTTTGTCATATTGCGATAATCGTACAAAATGTATTGTATTGCAATTTGATTCGTATAAAATAAGCTTTTTAATCATGTACACAGTCAGGTCATAAGTTCTGTCACACAATAAAAACTTTTGAATTTAGAACGCTGGCCACAAAAAAGTTTATTGAATTCGAATTTCGAGTTTTTCATGAAAATAAAAATGTGTACTTTTTAGAATTTTCCTCATTTTTAAATATAGAGTGGACACTTAAAGAAGTCCGTGTCGCAGTTATTGCGTTGCATCGTTGCGGTTACGCGCCAATTCAGATTTTCGACTTACTGAAAAATTTGAATGTAACCAAAAGATTCGTTTATCGTACCATAAAACGATACAATGAAGACTCTGGTGTAGATGACAGGTCAAGAAGTGGTCGCCCTCGCTCTGTTAGGACTCCAGCAGTAATAAAAGCTGTGAAGGCGCGAATTCAAAGAAATCCCATACGTAAGCAGAAACTGTTGGCCCTTCAGATGGGGTTAAGCAGGACCACGGTGAAAAGGGTGTTAAATGAAGACTTAGGGCTTAGGGCATATCAAAGAAAAACAGGACATCGTTTGGACGCTCGTTTAATGGACCTGAGACTGAAGAGATGCCGCGCTTTGTTGAAGCGGTACGCGGGAAAAAAGCATCGAGAAATTCTTTTTTCGGATGAAAAAATTTTCATCGTGGAAGAGAGCTACAAGAAACAAAATGATAAGGTGTACGCACACAGCAGTGAAGAAGCGAGCAACCGTATTCCGCGTGTCCAACGAGGTCATTTTACATCCTAGCTCATGGTTTGGTTGGGAGTCTCTTATTGGGGCTTAACTGAGGTACATTTTTGTGAGAAAGGCGTAAAAACAAATGCAGTTGTGTATCAAAATACAGTCCTCAAGAACCTTGTGGAACCTGTTTCTCATACCATGTTTAATAACAGGCACTGGGTATTCCAACAAGATTCTGTGCCAGCTCATAGAGCAAAAAGCACACAAGACTGGCTGGCGGCGCGTGAAATCGACTTCATCCGGCACGAAGACTGGCCCTCCTCCAGTCCAGATTTGAGTCCGTTAGATTACATGATATGGCAACACTTGGAGGAAAAGGCCTGCTCAAAGCCTCATCCTGATTTGGAGTCACTCAAGGCATCCTTGATTAAGGCAGCCGCCGATATTGACATGGACCTCGTTCGTGCTGCGATAGACGACTGGCCGCGCAGAATAAAGGCCTCTATTAAAATCGCGGGGGTCATTTTGAATAAACTTTATTACCATAAGAATCTATTTTTTATTAAGTTCATTTTGCTATATAAATGTTTACATAAATAATAAACATGTCTAAATTATTTCATATTGCACATGTGACAGAACTTATGACCTGACTATGTATAATACGAATAAGAAAAAGTTTATTGCTGAGTTTTATCTATCAAAAACCTTGTGACAGAACTTAAGGACCGACTAGGTATATATTATTGGTGATATTATTATGACCCACTCGAGTTTAATGCCCGCCATTATATATATATATATATATATATATATATATATTAACTGGTCATACGATTGACTTTATCTTACAGTAGCAACTGTCATTACGTGGACTCGGTTTTTAATTTAGAGTTTAGACGACAAAGTGGACTTTCAAAGTCATAAATTTTTTTTGCACGAGATTTTTTTTTATTTCGTTCATCTCAAGGCGGAAAAAAGTAATATTTCTATTCGGTATTTTTTACAAGTCATTAAAGAAAAGTTAGTAACCAAACTATTTAGCTTTATTTTACAAAAATAAGATCTTAGAAATGATCATTTGCAGCGACAGCATTAAAAAAACATCAATGCAAGTTAGACGGTATAGAAAATTCCGGGAAAATAAAGAAATATTGGTGACTCTACGGTTTTTTTATTTTAATATTCAAATTAATTATAGGAAATTAGGTGAGCTGTCTTTCCTTTAACTTTGTACCCTTATTTACGGGACAACCTATACACAAGTAGGATAGAATATTTCCTTTTGCCCGCCAATTGCTTAAAACCTCTAACTATTGTTGTTATAAGTAGTTATAGATTCCTATGTACCTACCAAACCTACTTCGTCAACAAATAATATCATTAGAAACATACCGAGAGATAAGAAACCACGAAAGGGTTCCGTAGTAAAATGTGTTTCCTCAAATATTTGTTTGCCACTGTCTGTTGTCACGGTATACGGGTGACATTTAATTAGCTGACCATATTTTGGGGAATGATAGTACCCATCATTATGAAGAACTTTCCCCAAGGAACATATGGTCGCAAACAAAAATAATTTTTGGGTCTCCCATAGTAACTTGAAATCAGCTGATCGGAGCAATCTAGTGGCGCAAGATTTTTTTTTTCATTTGCGGCTATATGTTTCATGGGGAAAGTTGTTCATAATGATGGGTACTATCATTCCCCAAAATATGGTCAGCTAATTAAATGTCACCCTGTATTTCATAAAACCGCTATCTTTATATTTTAAAGCCCCGCAAAACGCTGATAGCGTGTCAATTCCATAAAATTTTGTATGTTTTTTTGATAAAACATGGCTCTGAATTCTGAATGGGCGTAACGTCAAGACGTGTGAACTATAATGTCCATGACAGTTCACACGCCTTGATGTTACACCCATTAGCGTTTTGCAGGGCTTTAAATTTTTAAGATCGTTTCTGCTAGACTCTTGAATGGGCTTTTAAAAATCTTGGGATTATGTCATTATTTCAATGTATGAAATGAAGGATTATAAGTCATAATTTACGACAAATTTACCTAGCCTCTCTTCAGGGCCGGTTTTAGCACTACCAGCGCCCTGGGCGAGATTTTCACGGCGCCCCCTAACTGCACTTCAATTCCATACGTTAAAGGCAATGGGTATAAGAAAAAAAAATATTAATAAAAATTATCCATTTATTTTAAAAACTAACAAAATTTCACTTTTCTAGCCTTTCTATCAGCGAACTCTTTTATTAGAATATCAAAGTCGATGTTTTCAGCAATTTCATTTTCGATTGACAAAGTTGCCAAGTTTGTCAATCTAGATTGACATATTGTCGATCGCAGATAGGTTTTAATCAGCTTAAGCTTAGAAAAACTTCTCTCCCCACTAGCAACCGTTACAGGTATAGTCAATAATATTCGCAATGCTATCCATACATTTGGATACAGTTCTTGTAAGTTGTTATCTTTGATAAAATTTAAAACATAAGCAGGGGTAACCAGATTTTGATTAGGCAAAAAAGATTTCAGGCTTACGAGTTCATCACATAACATGCAACCATCTATATCTGATTTAGAGTCTACAGTTAATTTCAATTGGAGATCACCACACAGTTTAACAAGTTCGGGTTTTTCAGGAATCTGGTTTATATTATACAAAAAAGACCAAGATTCCGAGTACTCATTTAACTGTTCGAATCTTTCATTAACTGAAATTAATGTAGTGTCCAAGAGAGCGTTGAAAAATTCAATCTCAAATTTTTTTTCTGGAGAAATTATAGGCTCGTCGCGGGCAGTTTCAGCAGCTTGACGCTTGACAAATCGAATTCTTGTTGTGGCTCTAAACACAGGCTCAATTTTCAGTTCTTCAGCCAATTCCTTCGCAGTTAAAATGGCGCTTTTAAAGCCTGTATTTCTATATTCTTCCAAGAAAGTGCAGCATTTTTTTAACATTTCTGTGCATTTACTGAGATCCATATCTTTTGATTGTAGAGATTTACTGACGACATTAATTTGAAAAAGTATGTCATACCAAACAACCAATGAAACAATGAAGCTGAAATCTTTTAACTGTTCGGCTAGAGTTGTAGCTTCATGAGATATTTGGACATCAGTGTGCTGTGTTTCAATTGCCAAATAAATCAATGCATCATGGATGGCACTAATTTGATAACGGACTGCTTTAACACTGCTTATTCTTGCTTCCCATCGTGTGTCACTAAGCTTTTTTAAATTATATAATCCCAAGCGATCGGTTAGAATTTTCCATCGATGAACAGAAGCTGAAAACAATGTGAACAACCTCTGAAGTACCCCAAACAAAGTGACCGATTTTACGGATGACTTAGCGGCATCGCATAGTACGAGATTGTAGCTATGACAGCCACAAGGGACATACACAGCTAAGGGGTTTATGTCCAGAATTCTCCTTTGAACACCAATATTTTTTCCTTTCATATTTGCTCCGTTGTCATAACCCTGACCCCTACAGTCGTTCACTTCCAGTTCGTGTTTATTTAAAACATCAATAATAACTTCAGTCAGTTTTTCACCAGTCGACTCATTTACAGGTATAAATTCTATGAAATGCTCTTTTACTGATATTTTATTGTCATCTGATGATAAATCAACAAATCGTATTGTCAGTGAAAGTTGTTCTACATGACTAATGTCTGGAGTACAGTCAGCTATAATAGAATAATATTTTGATTTCTTTGCGCGTGATATGATTTCTGACTTCACTTTTTCACCCATCAGCTCTATTAATTCATTTTGAATGTCTTTTCCGCAGTAGTGATCTGAGACATCACCTTTCATAGCTAATCGCAAGTGCTCCTGCATAACTGGATCGAATTTGGCTAGTAGTTGTACTAATCCCAAGAACTTTCCGTTATTTGGCTTGTATAGTTTGTCAGAAGAACCTCTGAATACCATATTGTTTTCAGCTAAATAGAGTGTGATATGCATCAATCTAGACAAAACATTATTCCATCTTGTGGTTTCCTTTCTAATCAAATGTTGCTCTTGGCAATCGATTGTTTTTCCTGTTTTTAATCGTAGCTCAGTATCAATCCATGAAAGGTAAAACTTCTTATGTGAAATGCTATTCTCATGACTTTTTAACATTTCAGACAAGTGTTTGCAGTCGTTATATCCTTCAGATACTAAACTCGACGTTGAACTAATATCAAATAGCCGGCAACAAAAACAATAAACTCGATCCTTAGAAACGGAGTATACCAACCATCGACGCCGAATTGTTTCATTGTTTGCTAGTTTTTTTATGAAATGCGAATTAGAGAAATGTCGCTCTGTATCATTCTTCGGATAATTATCAATGTGAGTTTGCACTGGGCCACTAGTTATTATATGATCAATGATTTTGCTATTTCGAATGAGTGGACAATTGGCTGGATCCGTTATATTCGGGACAACAGTACTAAAGTCATCTAGCATTTGTATTTGTTGTACATCACCAATGGAGTCATTCTGAGCAGCATCTGTAATCATAGCACCACAACAACAAGTGTGTTCCCCCACTTTGGGAAACTTCGTCCACAATCTCTTCAACAGCTATCTGATCGGATTTTTCAGACAGAGGCTCCACTATCGATGCATTCGTTTGTATTCCAGATGTAGATGCCACATTCAGGTCTTGATTTTTTGTTGTGATATATTTATCTATATTCATAAACTTTTTTGCTTTTTTTAATTCCTTTTCTTTTTTTGCTTTTCGTTTTCTATAATTTGCCCCAGATAGTTTTTTTTTTATAAGATCAGCGTTTTCAGACATTTTGTACTAATTGGATAGTAATTAATAAAATCTGCAACAAAAGAAATCTTTGTGAATTTAAAATCATTTCTCAAATACATTTAATAAGTACTCATAACAAAACTTCATTATAATAGCGTTTCTTTTTTGTCTTATTTTCTGATTTTTTTAAATCATTACCTACCATGAAAAATCAAGAGCTCTTTTCAGTCCACTATGAGAAAAAAAGTTGGGACACATCTGGACGAAAAAATCACGATCACCCACTCATTCCCATGGGAATGAGACTTTTTCTCGCATTAAAAAGTAGTTAAGTAATCTATGTATTTCCTACTCGGGATCTATTTATCTCCGTATTAAAATTTCATCAATATAGTATGTTCCAGAGATTATACCGCCCCAAACGTTTAAAACATATAAACAAAATGTCATTAGAGATCGATGGATAAATAGCAGAGAGATAAAAAGTTAAAATAGAGTGTAAGATAGTTAAAAGTTTTGTGCTTACCTTATGAAATGATCCGTCAAAAAACGTAATTGTACACTGTTATTTAAACTTTCCAGGTAAAACTAATGTCACTCGGTACCTACTCCGACTCGGAACCAAGAGTGGAACGTCTGATTTACCTACTGCGTTTTATTGTTTTTAAATATTTGGAATAACTGTTTTAAGTGCGTTTACTCGTTTTTAAATGAGAATAAGCTGAGTGCAAGTTGTGTGTTCCGCTTCGCTTTGTCAAAAATAGCGCCCACTCTTTTAATAAGCATGTTAAAAAGAGATAGATAATGTGTTTCTCTATGGTCGGGGATTCTCGGTAAAATGAACTTTGCGTCCAGGGCTGGGTTCAGAAACATCGCAATGAGTGTTATTATTGTCGGGCGAATGTCGCCCGATGACAGTTCCCCATACAAATCTAATGACAGTTCTGAACGGACTGGTGCGTCGGCGGGCGTGAGCGGGCGATGTTTCTGAACTCAGCCCAGTGCTCCATTCTAGTGTGGCCGATATAATTTTTTTTCCCTTAACTTAGGGAAACTGGGAGTAATTCGGTTTGAGCGAGTGAATAAAAAGGGGCGCCTGCGGCGCCCCCTCTCATCCGGCGCCCCTGGGCGGTCGCCCAACCGCGCCCTACCCTAACGCCGCTTCTGCCTCTCTTGGATATTGTTATGTGTAAGATACTCGCGATAAAAATATTACAGTTATGAGAGCTAAATACAACTTCGTAAGCAAATACTACTTTACGGCAAATTTCAAAATCTCTTATTAATTTCGATCGAATCTATCATTGTGCATATTGTGCCCGCCGCCTACGGAACCCTACAACGGCTCACTGCTCATACCACAAATGCATCAGACCACTTTTTTCTTGTAGAATGCGTCCCATTTACAAAAAATCACATTGTTTGTACTCAAACTCAGCTTAAAGAATCTTAATTGAAACTCATATTAGTTAAACTATTTAATGTTCTGCGTCTTGTTGAAATAGAACAAAGGACTGAGGTACAATAAATAAGTTATTATTGGCAGCAGGTAAAGTAGATTTGGAAAAAATAAAAAACTACAGTTAATATTTAGCTACTCAATATTGGATCGTGTTATATTGTTTGACCATGGACCTTTCCTCGACCGAAGAACCTGAGCTTCCTGTTTTATAGTTAGTTTTGAGTTTAAAACCTAACTTCCATTATGTGCGTTATAAATTGATACCATCTGTTCGATGTTGCATGGTCCTGCTCATTCAGCCTCAGATGTACTTTTACATATGTACCTCCTATAGTAAGTAGGGTTGCCAGATGGGCGAAAGCCACCGTCATTGTCCCGGAAATCAACACAACACGAAACTAAAGAAAGCCCTTGTTTTGTTTACTTTCACAAATGGAGGTTTAGAAATGGATTAAGGGGGGGCAGTCCTATGAGCCAACCAACATTCTCAATCCGCGAGTGCTTTAAAAGTCCTTGAAGTTATTACTAACAAAATCAGACAACAAACGTTAGCTGTTATGGGATCTTCATTGAGAGACTCGGCAACCCTGCTAATAGTATCAGTACAGGGTGTGCGGGATGCGTGTACTCGCAGCGGATGCACGTGTGCGCATCACTAGCGGACCACTTCCAACTGACATTCATTCCATTCCGACTCATTCATAAAGCCACGTGGTACAACCAATTCAAGTTCATAAGTTCACGACAACATGACAGCGCGTGGGAGCCGCTAGCCGCCCCGCGACAACGCACATAATCAAACTTTAATCGTCAATAAACATTGTTATAAAACGCGCGAACCCAAAAAGCTGCATAAAAAAACGGAGCTTTCAACTCTCGGGGTATCGGCATTTATCGCTTCTCAGTATTAGCGCCAGCGGCCGTTTAAATTCCTTTACGAGTGCAATATTTCACGGGGCCTAAAACGCTTTAAACGCCTAATTATGCGTGCGCACCTTCGTGTCACCGGACGCGATGCCACAGATTGTCGGGGGACAGTTACAATACTGTTGCAGCGGACGTGTGCCGGCCAGCGGAGGCCCAGGGTTCCGGCGGCGGTAGCGGCGGCGCCGAGATCATATCAGCAGCACCCGGCGCCGCCGCTGACATTTTTCTAACTTTTTTGGCTGCCGGGACCCGCGGCGAGTACAGCACACGGGCACGCAGGTGACACAGGGTACCCGCGGCCGACGACCCGCTCGGTTGAGGCACGCATAATCCGACAGCGTAATAATTACCCCAGGCGCCTTTGTGGCTACCGACCTAAAGCACCCGTGGGCGGCTTATGACACGTCAGGATATCATAAAGGTGCCAAAATATTCTACCTGCCAGAGGTCGGCCCGGCGACATTCTTATCCTTCGCCTTTGAAAATTAATGCCCATTGTCTGCACAATATCGGCCGGATGCGAGGGATCACGGCTTCGGAATCAAAATATTCTTAATCGGATAAGCATTGTAATCTCTACCTTTATCAAATTATTCACAGATAGATCCCGGTGGGGGGCCCTGTCGGGGAGCCAGCAGCATTGTTGAGTGCCGAGGTCACCGTCGGACTCTGTTCTCTCATCGTGATCACTCTGCCGATGCAGAAGTCTGTCTGTGCGTTCTTCGTCTGTTCCCGGCCGCGTTATTGGCGGGCGTCGTGTTTAATTGAGACGTATGCAATTAAATTCGTTGACCCTAATTAATTTCGTGGAAGTAAGCTCGGTGGGCGTTAATGAAGTGCGCTAATATTTGCCGGACACCGCCGGCGTCAGATCAAAAGATAAACTGCGCTTTGGCTGTGCAATTTTAGAATAGACTATTAAACGGTAAAGAGATCTTTAATCAGGCTTTTGTGATACCTTATTAGACTTTTAAATGATCTCAGACAGAAGCGCTTCACCTTGCCTTGTCATAGAATGGTTATAATACTTACAATGAGGACACATCGTGCACACGCCTCCCGAGGTGTTAAAACGAGTCTTTGACCGCAAACACAGATCCTCGTAGTGCAATTGAGTGCAGTGCATATTTGACATCACTGTGAGTCGTTTGTTACGCGCCTGGCTCCGGGGCAATGAACGTTCAACGCGAATTGGACACAAGTGTCCTGCGCCCGCGACGCGCTACAGCCGCGATTTACGACATCAGTTGACGCCACGCGATTTGATCGCAAACGCAAACCCATCAGCCACTTCCACTTCTCAATGAAGGGTAACCCCGTAAGTAAAGGTTTTATGATAATATTTTGTTAGTTCTTTACCATTGTTTGACTTTATTATCAGGGTCGGAGTTCGATATTCATAGAAATAGAATAAATACATTGACATAAGTATAATGAGTAGCGTTCGAACAGTAAATCGTATTTCCCATTTATCGGGCAATAAAAGAGCAACGCAGTAGTTCGGGATGCAGTGTCGCGCAATACCTAATCAATACATTCATGTGCGATCCGCTGACTGTGTGCGCTAACACACAACTTACATAATGTTATTTTAATGCGCACTCACATTCCAGAAATCAGAAATATCTGCCAATAGAGCGCTGGTGGCTGGTATACGGTCGCATGCACATTGCGGATGCGCTGTCTTTACTGCACACACATTCCTGGACTTCTCATTTCATTTGAGACAAAGTCCTAACATATTTTTGTCTCTGTTTCCTGTCTTCTCTAGGTCTTTCTGCATGTCTGAGATTAATTATAAAACAACAGTGGCTGTTCCATCTGTCCGGCTCTGATATTTTTCTTATGAGGCGCTTTTGTCCTACAAAACTATTTTAATTTAGACTAGAGAGTGCAAGCAGAGGCTTAATAACTTTTCTTTCATATGGCCAGAGAAAACATGATGTCCATTGGTGGGTACATTAATGGGCTATAATTATAATAATTAATTTTAATTATAGCTGAATACGTACCTAAGTAAAAACGTGCGCTATGGAAAGACCTTGCAGAACTCACATTCATTCATTCAAAATTCTTCTGAAATATTTTCTATCGACCACGATATTATTTATCCAAATTTATGTTTATGTATAGCTGTCTATAGTAGAAATGCTAGCTAATTAAAAATCAACTGGATCGACAATGCCAAACCCGTACCTCAGCCGCCTGCCCCAAGTGATGGGAAGAGAGCTAAAGTCCATCTGTTACTACTTGAAGCTATTACGTAGTTGTAGACGGAATTTAATTTTCTCACTTTCACTAATTTCCACAACATCCTGCCTAGACATTACCCGATACGTCTTTTATTGGCAATATTAAAAAGTCTGAACGAATGTGTAAAAGTTTTGGCACAGACACCTGAGACACTCGACCATTCTACGGGAGTTGTCTTGGCAAAGCCATCATGTGATTTTCTCCTATCTGCAAAATTAATGTAGCTCCCAAAAGAAAATGACTCACGACTACGCTGCAGGAAGTGTTACCGTATCCTTGAATTGATAATGATAACATACCAGAGCAAATGGACAATGCATTCGGATGATTGAGAAAACTTTAGGTCCCGGCTGCTATCGCTACTTGGTAGTTGATGGTAGTAGTAGTCGTAAAGCTGTTGAAAACTTCTGACAGCCGGGATGGCCACCAGCCCGACACCCCTCCATCTACCCGCTCTGAGCCAGTGTGTAGAAGTATGGTCAATCTTACTCGTATCCGGATAAAGTCCTTCCTGACACTAATTGGCTACGTTAATTATTATTTTTATTTTATTAAACCTAAAACTACCAACCCCAAAGGGAAACCTACACTAATGTCGGTGAACTGCCGCCAATGAGGAATATAACGCTAAACTTTTTGGTAGATGGTCACATGTCAACATTGTCAACAAAAACATTGTCAACAAAAACCAGTTTCTTGCCTTCGCGGATTTGAGAAATAGTACTTTTATTTATGTTTCTACGAGGATGCATTCTTCCTAGCGTATAGAAGGCGTATAGATAGGTTGAAGCAAAGCAGGGAAAACGTGGTTTTTCTGATAAATGAAACTCTATTATTCATTTGCAACATCAGATGAAGCTCTTTGCTCACTTACTCAGTGATTGCCACATGTAGATAAGGCCCTCTACGTTGAACTATTTTTGACGACCCGAATGGCCGAGTCGGCAGTGACGCTGCCTACGAAACCATGGGTCCCGGGTTCGAGTCCCGGTGGGGGCAAATATTTCTTTGATGAGAACGGATGTTTGTCCCTAGTCATGGTTGTTTATATATCTAAGTATTAATATTTATCTATATAAGTATGTGTATCGTTGTCTAGTACCCAAGATACAGGGAATCCTAGTCTAGGGTTAGATCAATGTGTGTAAATGGTGTCCAAGGTATTATTATTATTATTATTATATTTGATAGTTTTCTTCCCCATTTAGAGAAAAGTTTTCCTGTGAAATTAATTCTTGTGTTTTAAAGCATTAAGAACCTATCTTATATATAATTTTAATAATCTCATAATATTATTTGAACAGGTCATACTTTTAAATAGGATTGATAATTACCTAATCGTATTTCAACGTGCTAATTTTGTTTCGGATCACGTGAAGTTTTGGCAATCAAATTGCCATTGATATTATTATCTATGATTGCCATTGTTGGGGTGTTATAATTGGAGGAGACATGTCTTAAATTACCTTATATTAATTGGACACGAATAAAAAAATATCCTTTCACACTTTTATATTAATCCAAATTTAACAGATTATAGCCAAGATTTACATTAATTATTCGATCTACTTTAACCTATTGGACTGACTGAAAGACAACGCACAGCCCAAAGCGTTATACCTAGTCATGAAACTTTGTAGAGTCCAGGTAGCGTAGGGTAGCACTAAGAAGGGATTTGGTGAAATTCATCCCCTAAGGAAGAAGGAAGAAAACCAAAAACGAATTGACTGATGAGCTGACATTTGGCAGCCAGATACGAGATGTCATTGACTGTGTCATTTTCGTCATTGCCCAGAGGAGAGAAAAAGGCGAGGGGGCGGGCCGTATGAAGGGTGGAGGAACAAAAATAAAATAAAAGTTAAAGAAGAAGAAACGCTTGTATTCGCGTATGACTTGGATTGCCCAGAGGAGAGAAAAAGGGGAGGTGGCGGGCCGTATGAAGGGTGGAGGTACAAACACGAAAATAAAAGTTAAAGAAGAAGAAACGCTTGTATTCGCGTATGATTTGGATTGCCCAGAGGAGAGAAAAAGGGGAGGGGGCGGCCGTATGAAGGGTGGAGGTACAAAAACGAAAATTAAAGTTAAAGAAGATGCGCCTTTAACTGCGTCGATTTCGATATACTAGTCGAAATTTTAAAGTCACTTAATGTCTCCTCGCACTCTGCTCGCTGGTTTGACTCCTACCTGAGAGACCGCCAGCAACGCATTAAGTCTGAGGAGATCTCAACGGACTGATGTGATCTCTCCGCAGGTGTTCCGCAGGGAGGCATCCTTTCTCCTCTCCTCTTCTCGGTATTCATTAACTCCATCTCTGACGTTCTAACCTCTTCTTATCATCTGTACGCAGATGACCTTCAAATATATCGGCACTTCTCTCCGTGTGATGTGAATCTGACAGTAGAGGCGTTGAATGCTGATCTCGATAACATCAGGAAATGGGCTACCTCTTATGGTCTGCTTGTCAACCCGGGCAAATCGCAGGCCATGATTTTGGGCACTCGTCGCTCTCATAACCTAGTTCAGAAAATTCCCGTCGACCCTATAGTGTATGATGGTAACATAATTTCATACAGCGAGAAGGCCAAGAATCTTGGGGTTGTATTTGATAAATTGTTGTCCTGGTCGCCCCATGTTTGTGAGGTCAGCAGACGAGTCTTTGCGTCATTTCACTCCCTACGGAGATTGCAGCACTTCCTGCCACAGCAGACTAAAATCATCCTTGCCCAGTCCCTCCTACTACCTTTAATCGACTATGCAGATGTTTGCTGGATCGGTGCGAACGAAGAACAACTGAACAAACTCGAACGACTTCAAAACCTCGGGATTTGGTTTGACTTCGGGCTGCGCAAGTATGACCATGTCTCACAGTATCGCAAGGAGTTGGGGTGGCTTCCGATCCGCCTTCGTCGTGATATGCACGTTCTCTCCTATCTGTTCAACATTTTGCGAAATCCCCGCTATCCCTCATATCTTCGAGAACGTTTCGAGTTTATTTCCTCCAGGCATAGCAACCGGAGATCCCACACGATGTCTCTTCTCTCTACTCCTCGGTATAACACTGCCGCTTACAAACACTCGTTTAGGTTAACGGCGATCCGACTGTGGAACGCACTTCCCTGCGCTATTAGAGATAGTCCCTCAATTTTCACTTTTAAGACAAGATTGAAAGAGCATTTCCTTTCTCTTTCGTGATAGGTACTTTTATATATGTATATATAAGTAGTATATGTTTGATATATATAAAAAAAATTGCTTTTGTATTTTATTTAGTATATATCATTTATTACATTATTATGTTTTAGTTATAAACAATTAGATGTGTACAGTTTTATTGCGCACTAGGACTCTCCTGTTGCACAATTTTTCCTGTCCTACCTAGGTTTGCTGGTAGAAATCTTTATTTAGAGATAAGCTCGCCTTTGCTCATAAAATGTTTTGTTACTTTACTATTAAGATTTCGATTCGATTCGCGTATGACTTGGATTGCCCAGAG
Organism: Argyresthia goedartella; assembly: GCA_949825045.1. Classification (NCBI taxonomy): domain Eukaryota; kingdom Metazoa; phylum Arthropoda; class Insecta; order Lepidoptera; family Argyresthiidae; genus Argyresthia; species Argyresthia goedartella. Next base: position 21,507,806 of record OX463812.1, on the reverse strand, counting down.
GAGAGAAAAAGGGGAGGGGGCGGCCGTATGAAGGGTGGAGGTACAAACACGAAAATTAAAGTTAAAGAAGAAGAAACGCTTGTATTCGCGTATGACTTGGATTGCCCAGAGGAGAGAAAAAGGGGAGAGGACGGGCCGTATAAAGGGTGGAGGTACAAACAGGAAAATTAAAGTTAAAGAAGAAGAAACTTCTGTATTCGCGTATGGCTTGGACTTTTTTAGGGATCCGTACCCGAAGGGTACCAAACGGGACCCTTTTACTGAGCCTCCGCTGCCCGCCCGTATGTTCGTCCATCCGTCCGTCAGCGGGCTATATATCAGGAACATTATTACCTAGGTAGAGTGTTGAAATTTTCACAGCATATGTATTTCTGTTGCCGCTACAGCACCAAAACAAAATTAACTACACGAGATTTTATAAATAAAAGGGAGTCATACAAGAGTTTAAGCACCAGCCGCGGTATAAAATAAAAGATTTATTTTATTTTTGGGAATTTCATCCCCATTAATCAATTTAGTAGTAATGAGTATAGTAATCAATATAGCAATATAATCAATATAGTAGTGCGGAAACAGGCTGCCAGATCACCGCCTGACAGGACTCCTAAGCCCCTGTTACATCAACATGGAAGGGATGCAATATTATAATAATACTTACGGCGACATATCACGGTATCACAAACAAATCACAACGGATTGAAAACGTCAGATAGGGTTTGTAAAGTCATGCCACATCATTGATTTCTGATATGATGGATAAGACACTTTTTTATTTAATGGCCTGCCCGGATAATGTCCCTCTGCTCTTGAGCTGACCCCATCAATTCCGGTAGGAATTGATTCAGGTCATTCCGCCGTCGACGTCTCGGCCAGCTCCTACGCCGGTGTCAGTCGTCTGGTACCCATTCGGTGGCAAGTTTCGAACACTTCTGGGGGTGCATGCGGCAACCGTGTCCGGCCCAGTCCCATTTTAGTCTACCGGTATTTACGCCTAAGTCAGCAATGACAGTGATGGAGCGTAGCGTCGTGTTCCTAACGTGATCCGTCAGTCTAACACCTATTATGCTTCGCTCCATCTCGCTCTTTGACAAACCTGGAGTTCTGGTTCTCTGTCAGCGACCACGTTTGAGCAACGTAGGTTAGAATAGACAGGATATTCGTCTCGAAGAGCGTTTAAGTGACAATGGAAGGTTGCATTTCATCAGCTCCATCGTGGACCAGTGCTTTCCCAGGCGTTCGATATGCGTCTATTGATTTCCTTGTCCTGCCTGTTTTCGAAGGATACTAACTGCACAAGTACTTGTATTCGTCGACATAGTGTATTTCTTGCCCATCCACCTCGACCCTACGTTTCGTGTCTTCTAGGAGGGTGTGCCTAATCCTTAGAGAGTTATGCCTTAACTTCATACTAAACTAGCTTAATGTCAATAATCGTTCCGCAGTATGTTCTCCTCGTGTTTAAGCTAAACTTTAATCTGCCTAAAGTGTCATCAGCCTAAATCGCGTTTTTCCTGAACCTTTATTTTGCCAAATTTATTTGTAATGATTTATTGAAACTTGATCTGAAGTGCTCTATGATATAAATTATGTTAAATAAACATGTGGCTGTCATCCATCAAGTTGTATTAAGGAGGAATCAAATAATACAATCAATCTGCGATTGCAAAGATTTTATTGGTTTAAAATTAAATTCGATGTTGTTTGTTGTTTTTGTCAAAAAACTACTAAAAGACGGCAATGCCTATACTAAGAACAAAATCAATAATGATGTATCTTTACTTTCATTTATTACGGTGGTAATTTGCCGACAATTTAGGGCATATTCTGCACTCGGTAGATTCATCATTCTGCTAAAAATTTCAGAACAAGTTATAATGCAGAAATTTCTCAGAAGGTGGTAGGATCACATAGCCTCAGAAGATTAGCATTTGAAATATCTTGTTTAGCATACAACCACAGAGTAAGTAATTCACAAGCGAGAGGTCCTGGTTTCGAATCCCGGCTGGGAAGAAAGAAAGGATGTGTGTGACTTCGTCGTTTCTGGTTTCCACGAATTTCCACTACTTCAACTTATGACTAGTCATAACGCGATGTATACTCTGTCATAACGCAATGTATACTCTGTCCAATCCTTTATTGAACTTTTGACATTTCCTTATTGCATGGAGTTTAAGACATATTTTTCGTGACAGATTTCAAAAGTGTAGGGATTTTTATCTGTCAAATAACCATTAATAGAGTGGATAAAGTATAGTTCATCTACGCTTTAGGACTACACTTCTAGAATGGGTTCGTGATGTTGGTCATGAACTGAGTTTTGAGATAAGACACATGATAGAGAATAAACCAATCATGGATATACCATTGATAAACATGGTTATGTGGTTGATAGGTATCGTACTTGGCTATTACTTGCCAAGACTTCTCTGTTTAATAAGTAAATAATTAAATAGTTAGAAGTAAAACCTACCCAGTGTCAAAAAGGTGGGTTGGCAGAAGCAGAAAAACATAAATCAATGCCAAGCACAATTAAGGATGATTTTGTGGTGGAATCCGTAGAATAACTGATGAGAATGGGGAGAAGTACTAGAAGAATATGATACAAGTACCAGAAGAATTTTTAAAAGTTAATTTAAATAAAACGTAAATAGGTTCTTCTTAGGTTCTTCTTAGGTATAAGGCTTGATTAGAAACTTATATTGCGGGAGAAGATGATTGACAGAATTAGGATCTTTTGGCATCCGGTGAGATGGTGATATGAAATTAGATTTAATACTATTGATAGTTTGTGTCCCAAATCCCAATGCTAGCTTTCGAAAACCTTTAAAAATGTTTACATTCCAAATATCGGTAGGTACATATCTTATCCCTTTTATATGTTGTCCATTATAAAACTGGAAGGATGCATATAAGATAGCATTCTAGCGGTAAATCTCAGTAGCGTTTCGAAGCAACTAGAAAGTAACCAGATTAATTGTATAGTTTTGCCGCTCTTATCTCTTATCAGTTAGAGAATTGATTACTATTACGTCGCGCTGTGATCGTATGATGTGGTCAATGAGTGCATCTGACATTGATTTCCAATCGCATCAAATAGAGTTAACGTTCCGACGGCTCACGTGTGGTAAAGTTTTTATTATCCCATCGTACTGTCGCTATCTATCTAACCAACTTAATCACTGATAACTCAAAGATATTAGAGTGTATCATGATAAACGTGTATTTTCATAGGTTTTCTTTCAATAAGCGCAAGATTGTCCGCCATCCTCCAGTTTCGACCGGATCAGAATAGAAAAATCTCCTATGCAAATAGGTTTATGGTTTAGCAGTAGGGGTAAGCGGTAGAGACCTTTTTCCTTCTAGGCTTTAGTTCAGCTGTTTCAGCCGTCTTCGTGCGTCAGCCGGTATCTGCATCGCATACGTGAGTTTTAATCGATCGCGTCGTTCCACCGCTCTCGGGACGGGCTCGGAATGCAATTATTTACATAAACACACGTGCCAGCGCCAGCCACCTCGCCTGGCCGAGTAAAACGCGTGCATCTGATGTGATGCAGATCGCGCTGCATTCGATTGCTAAGATGAATAGGTTGATGGGGGTTTGATTGCAGCCGGCGGGAGTCGCTTACCGGCGTGTCGAGTGAGGTGTCTCGCCGGCTCGTCCTCTCGCAGCGAGGGCGCGTGACGGCGCGCGCCGGCCGGCAGCGCCAGCAACAGCAACAGCGCCGGCAGTGACCTGGCCACCGCGGGCAGCATCCTGGCGGGGCGGGCGGCACCCCGGCTGCCGCTAGCGGCACACTACGTGCGCGGTACGGGACGCGCTCCCGGCCGCGAGCTCACTATTTTCGCCGCGCTCTCGGTCCGCGCGGGCGAGCGTTCGTGTCGGACGGAGGTTCGCGTGTGTCGGTCGCGTCGCGGTGGCGGCGGCGGCGTGCGGGACTGGACTGAGGCGCGCCGCGCAGCGAGATTTCCCGGCGGCGGCGGCGGTAGTGCGCCCCGCGAGGAAAATGCGGCGCGGGGCGGGGCGGGGAAAACGCGGTGCCGCCCGCCCGCGCCGCCCCCGCCGCTGCCGACGCCGCGCGCGCCGCCTGAAGCCTGCGCGGGATCGCGACATATTTCCACTGAGCGTGTAATTATTGTAATTAAATTATACAGTTTATCATAATCCTAACATATTTTTGTGGGCTTGGCAGGTTAATTGATAACTAAATCACAGGCGTGCTTCTTTCCGATATAGTCTGGTACGCGGCGTAGTAGTAAGTACTCATAAGAATGCAACATTAATTTATTAATGCATACGAGTCAGGAAAACTTTGTTGACTGAGTATTACGAGGACAATTGTGAGGAAAATTTTAGACTACCTATGTACTTGTGGCGGCAATCAACTCCTAAGTAGGTATGTAAAACTCCACTTACACATTTACTTCTAGCTCATGATAATTCCACGCATATGCAGACGCAAAGAAGCTTATCACCTGAGTGCATAGTAAGTATTAAACATATCTCTACATTGGTGTTGCACTCATTATGTTTCAAGCACCTCATACCAAGTGGTGATAACTACGGTCATTATGAAAATTACTTCTGCAAGTACTTATAGAGTCAAACCCACCAAAGGATCACTAAATACACTTTGCGTGATGTGAGTGCAGATGCAGAGCGGTCTACCTAAGTGTTAGTTTCAATTTGATGACAATGAACGACTCTAAAATAATGTTCATATAGCCGTGAGTATAGTAAGTAGTATGTATACATAACTATACTTATGGCTGTAAACTCAAGACGGTGTAGCCCCAAGATCACGCAATCTTCAGAAAAATATTTCGACAGTGACAAGTTAGGAGCTCATCGCCAAATGCATGATGATGATGTTTGCATTAAATAACGGTAGGTATATCAGTAGGTATCTATAAATACATAATCTACCTATTCATAGTAGATAGTACACCTTAAGAGAGTCCGTCGTGCATGAGACTGAATATTGAAGACATTCAAAATAATATTCCGAATTAAATATCTGGTGCACAGCTTCTATTGGCAGTGGGCCCAAATAGTCATACCTACACCTATATATTACAGCCGTGGAACGTACAAAAACAGATAAATTAATTTTATACAAGATAACGAATTAGATTTACCTTGTTTTGGAAAAACGAGATTTATTTTCATGTTATTTTGCGCTCATTCAATTTACAGCGCACAGGACTCTACATTTTCGGTCTATGCACGTACCTTCAATAAAGTCAACGCGGAGATTACTTACTTGTTCTGTATTTTACGCCATTAATATTTGGGTTTATACCTACTTACGTTGCTTCTGGCTCCTCACCAAGATGCCATGTATCGTGGTTAATTATTGTAATCCCATTATTATGAGAACATACGGTACGTTACCAACCAGTATCCTTCCATTTACTTACCAGGAACGGATGTATCTAAGGGGGGAAACCGGGTCCTTTTTTCACAAAGCGCCTAGTACAGAGATCAAATGGTTTAAAGCAGTTAATTATGGTAATCCCATTATTACGAGAACATGTACGGTACGTTACCATCAAGTATCCTTACATTTACTAACCAGGACCGGATGTATCTGAGAGGCAAACCGGGTTCTTTTTTCACAAAGCGCCTAGTACATATATCAAAAGTTTTAAAGTGGTTAATCATTGTAATCTCATTATTACGATAACATCCCAAGTAGCACAAAGCTGAACTATACAATTCCACACAAGGTCCACATCGGTTGTTTAAGCACTTTTAACGACGTATTAGTGTTCACTCGGACTGCAATAGCTGCACAGGAAATATTAGGACCCAATATAATGCATTATTCGGTACTGCGATTCTATTAAGCGCTACACAAACGCCACAGATTCACTGTTATTCAGCGTTTAGTAGCGTTGTACCCTATCAGCTGCAAAAGGGCATTTTGTGGACACAAATAGTGCAGTATGCTGAATAATGGTTCACAGGTGTAACTTTACAACACTTGCATTTTGAGAGAGAACATGCGAACCTCTATAACGCAAACAGACACGATGTGAAGTATATTAACAACGATATAATGCTCTATGCTGCTTAAACGTGGACTTTTACGTCATTTCTCACTGATAGAGTATACTCGTATATCAGCATTAGTATAGGCCAATATTGTACCAAGTGTGACCTCTTATGCAGTTACACAGCAGCGCACTGCTATAAATCTGTACATCGTGCCCGACAATTCAGACCTGGGCTGAATAATTGAATTTAAGTCGGCATTAAGACTGCTGTTTGAATTATAATTTACCATTATAAGCCATGCGTGGACATTTATATAGCATTTAGCATTAAATTTAAGTTAACACTGACCACTCCTTTATTCGCCATTTTTAAGTACGTAACGCGTATTATTGTAAACATTTAGCCTTTATCGATTTAGTTTATATTAGAAAATATCGGCTTGAACTGAACTATGTCAAAAATGAATGTATATGTAAACAGTAAAATACATGTAAAAGTAATATTTAAAAAAAAACTTGCAAATTGCCTATTTTATTTTGAACTTTTTTCACGTATTTGTGGATATTATGAGAGAGCGTGAAAATTTTTACCTAAATATGTATGGTATTTCACAAGGAAGTTACATTCCCGATACAATTTAACACATAATTGATATAACTCATTAACTTTATAATTTATCCACAAAATGGCAACCAAAACATCTTCATTTACACGCACAATATTACTTATTGTACTTCAACACTCTTGTACGGAAGAAAAATTAAAAATATGTTTCTGCACATCACAATTTCACTGATAATTTACATTTAGCTTCGATAAAGCATTTATGATATCCACACTTATTCCAATTTTGCGAATGGCTGCATATTAACTATAATGAGTACCACGTGCCTTGTTATTCAGGCAATGTTCAGCACATGGAGTAGCCGTTGCCTTTATTAATGCTAATATAATGCTATTAAAATTCAGTTGTACAGCAATGTGCCACGTAATTTGTGCCCAAATTAGAGTTATATCAACATTATATGCGCATATAATGCTGATATACAGCAATTTTTAGCAGCTAATGTGTCCAAGGTGTACTGTAAAAAAGTTATTACACAGAACTTTTGTGCTACTTGGGATGTACGGTACGTTACCATCAAGTAACCTTCCATTTACTAACCAGGACCGGATGTATCTGAGGGGCAAACCGGGTCCTTTTTTCACAAAGCGCCTAGTACATATATCAAAAGGTTTAAAGTGGTGAATTATTGTTATCCCATTATCACGAAAACATGTACGGTACGTTACCATCAAGTATCCTTCCATTTACTAACCAGGACCGGATGTATCTGAGGGGCAAACCGGGTCCTTTTTTCACAAAGCGCCTAGTACATATATCAAAAGGTTTAAAGTGGTGAATTATTGTAATCCCATTATTACGAGAACATGTACGGTACGTTACCATCAAGTATCCTTCCATTTACTTACCAGGACCGGATGTATCTGAGGGGCAAACCGGATCCTTTTTTCACAAAGCGCCCACTACAGATATCAAAAGGTTTCTTGGCGCATGGATAATCTCTCTTGTTCCCATGCGCCGCTACCCCCTCTAGGCGGCACTCAGGCGTCAGGTATACACAGGTTTTTTTAGTAGTACCTAGTTATGTTTTTTCAAGTACTTATGTACCTCTACTTCATAATTTATTGTTAAACTCTGGTAAAACCAAGATATAAAATTCTAACTTCCAAATATCAGGCAAGTTGAGACCAGTTTAGTGTTAGACATCCACACGATAGAATTAGTTAATGATACGAAGTTTCTCGAAATAACCATTGATAGAAAATTGCAGTGGGGACCCAACAAAGATAAAGTAGCTGGTAGATTACGATCTGTGACTTACGCTGTTAGGAACATCAGACAAATACAAACTATTTTTATATAACAGAAAAGAGCTATTCGAGCATTTATAATTTAAAACGCACAGGCTCCCTAAGATAACTTTTTAAAGAAATTAACATATTAACTGTAGCTAGTCAATTTATTTTCGAAAATATAATGTATGTGTACGCAAGAACCTTACAACATTTTTCAAAATCGATAGCTTTAATGTTATTCTAAGAAATAATCACAGACTAGTTGCTCCCCGGTTTAGATTCGCGAAAGTTGGCAATTCTTTCAAGGGGTGCATTCTCTACTACAACAAGATAACTCTTGAATTTTTGAAATTGCTGTATGGGCAATATATAAGCCATATAAAAACTACTTTTTCTAAAAAGGTATATTACAATATTCAAGATTACATAAATCATTTATTCGTGCATATTATCTATAATAATTAATGTTGTAAAATGTGTATTACAAACACAACCCATTTTTAAAAGAGATCTAAATAGCAATATGTGGGAGTTTCTTCGTTCTACTACTCCTAAACTTATGTAAATCTACAGTAATAAAGAAATATTGACTGTTTTTTTACTTCCCTTATTTCTACTACTGAAAGAATACTACGATAGATTGAGAGCCAGTGGGTGTACATAAAGTCTAAACCATAATCCGTGAAACAAAATTGACAAGTAAGTGACAGATAAAGGGCTACCAGGGTAAGATGAAATTACCCTATGTAATTAATTTCGTCTTACGCTGGTATTGATATCAGTATCGACTCGACTAATATGATTTGCTAAGTCGGAATTTTCGGGGACAACACTAACCTATCCTAATGTGGGGCCAGAAGGAATGATTGCTATGTTAATTTGCGATGCGGCTTGGCTTTTAGGTATAATTTTCAAGTAATATAGACCCCGCCCAATTGAAAGAAAATTACTTGTTCGTCCGATTAAATAAGCTTCAAGATGTCGGGTGGTGTGAGGGGGTAGAAAATAATGAAAAAATGCAAAAATCCTGTATCGCTCGCGAGGTCTAGAACTCACGGACCCACTTTTTTATTGTTTGTTTTTTTACTTTTCTTATTTATTTATTGTTATAAAGTTCACAGCGTGCTGTATGTTTACAATTTAAGAGTAAGTTTAACAAATATTCTTAGCATAGGCTAACTACGGACTTAAATTTCTGCCTAATTGCGACTTAAATTTTTTACTTTCGTGTAATCTTTTTTTTTTTGCATTCAGTGTAGAACTCTTTGGAGTTGAGGATTCAGATTAAAAGTAGCGAAGGAGAAGTATATAACATTCATTGATGAGAGAGTTTTAAATAGACTATGATAGAAAATTCGATGAAGAAGTGCCGCTGGCCTAGCGGTCGTTTACGATCGTTTCCGATGTGCGAGTGATCAACATCTGATGATGTATGTCCCGATTCTATGCTGAATTGTTACGGGCGCTTCCGCATTTCGGACGACACGTTAAGCTGTTGGTCCCGGCTAGTGTCGCTGCACGGTGGTAGTAGTCGTACAGATGTGTCTGAGAGAGGCAGAGGCCCTAATGGGACAGCTCGATAATTTCTAACGTTAGATTGGACACTGGCCCGACGCTCCTCCATCAACCACAATTTCACGATTATCGGTCAGCGGGAAAATTCCTGTAGGTGTGACTATTATCAAGAAAATTCAATTATGGCGGAACGTTGGATGTCAGTCTTCACACAAAATTATTCGAAACCTTTTCCTTTTACTCACCCTTGAAGTTGTGAAAAAATCTAACTTCCAAGAACAGCGTGTAAATTCCATACTGGCATATTTATCTACGATAGCATATTCACTAGCATATTCACTAGCATTCTGATCCAAAAAGGCTAAAAAAAATAGTATAAATAAATTTCGCCGGGCATTGTCGGGGTAAATGATTGTAAAGTCGCGCTCCGTCTATAGTTATCATAGTTTTGCCATATTTTGTTTGATATTTGGGTGTTTGATAATTGAAATTTAAAAGTAACTTGATGATTTAGTTGGCTAGTAAGTATTTAGTAATAGCACGTAAAAAATACTGATTTGCACTGCAAAAAAGGATCAGCAAAAACACTTTTTCTGTTTTAAATATTTTATGTGTACTCAAGTTTATGTTTTAAGTATTTTTTGTTGTTCTTGCATGTTCAACCTAACACGAAGGACACATAAGCTACCGCAGCATTTTTCCCTGATATTTGATGTGCAAATCCGTATTTTTGATGTGCAGTTTAATATTTCTAATTTTATTTTTCTGTCGCTGTAGTTTAGCTATCCTTGTTTTTATAGCAGACCCCCACATTTCGATTAGGTAAGTATAGTAAATGCGGTTTAACTAAAGAATTATATATTGTTAATCGTAATTTTGGAGGCAGGCATCGTTCGATATTCCGGAGTGAGCCGCAGAGTGCTATTAATATACTTAATTTAGGCTCTAAGTGAATATTCCAGGACAACTTGCTATCGAAGATATTTTTCATGATTTTTCTGTTAGAGTCGTACATAATTTATGGTTAGAGCAGGGTGCGGTGGTATAGTTTTATTTTTGGCTTTAGATGATACATAGCAAGTTTTGGAGATGTTGATAGTAAGTAAGTTGTACTGAAGCCATATAGAGTGTTTAGGTCTTCTTGTGCTATGCAACCAAGTCGTGTATAGATGGACCAAAGTAGAACAAACAGGTGTCATCCGCATAAAGGGTAATTTGGCCATGTAGGCCCAGGTATAATTAACAACTTGAGATACGCCGATGATACCCCTCTTATAGCCTCAACACCTGAAGATCTGCAGAGGATAGTTGATAACGTCTACGAGTGCAGCCGAATGCGGGGCCATCAATAAATCTCGCCAAAACGAAAGTTATGGTGGTTTCTAGAAAAGAGAACTGGAACCCAAAAATCTCGGTAGCAGGAATTACCTTGGAGCGAGTGACCAGATACAAATAGTGTCCAAGGTATTATTATTATTATTAAATACCTAGGCACATGGGTGACTGAAGCATGGGAGTCTGAATTTGACATACAGACCTGGATTTAAATTGCTCGTGCTGCTTTTAACAAAATGAGAAAGGTGCTTTTTTATTTTAAGGACCTCCATACACAACACTAATCAGAATGTTTCAATGCTACATCTGGCCAGTAATTATGTATGGTTGCGAAGCCTGAACTTTAAAGGAGGCAACCTTAAAAAGCTGGACGCATTTGAAATGTTGTGTTTCCGAAGGATGCTGAGGATAAGCTAGGTCCATAGAGTCACGAACGAAGAAGTTCTGCGACGCGCCAAATGCTCCCGAGAACTCACCTTGACCATAAAGAAGACGAATATAAGTTACTTGGGACATGTGCTTAGACACGACTTCTTTAAGTCATCGTAATGGGCAGGGTAGAGGTGAAAAGACGCGCTGGCAGAAGGACAAAGTCGTGACTCCGCAACATTAAGGACGGGATAGCCATATTATTGTTTGTGTCTACAGGCCACCGAGGGATGAAAAAGGCCATGGCAATTTCGAAATATTTGAGAAAATTATGGAGGAAGCCCTCATTAAACTTTGTAATAAAAGAAAAAAGTTAATTATTTGTGGCGATCTTAATGTAGATCTGCTTGTAGATACAACACTGAAGCGACGATTAATAACTCTGTTCAAATCATATAATTTATGTCATGTATTTCTAGAGCCGACTAGAATTACGCTTACCAGCCAAACTTGCTTAGATAACGTTTTTTGTGACTGTGCGTTCACAAGTAAAAGTGTAATTAACTGCTTACCCTCCGATCACAGTGGTCAAACAGTTTCATTCCCAATTACTATTAAGGATAAGACTGGTCCATCATTTTATAGGCCTATTACATCCCATAGACTAAAGACATATACGAAAAACTTAGATATAAATTTGCCAGTACCGGATTTTAATGAACAGAACCCAAACAAAATCTACTCAGACTTCTTCAACATTATTCAGACAGAATTCAATAAAGTTTTCAAATTAAAAAAAGTCAGTGACTACAACGGTAAATCTAAATTTAATGACTGGGCAACGTTTGGAATTCGTAAAAGTAGAGTTATCTTGTATGACCTTTATGATCAAAAAACCTATAACTTTGATCGAAAATTTCATGACTATGTTAAAAAATATTCCAAAACTTTCAAGTTGGTTTGTAGAACTGCACAAACTTTACACATTAATAGAAAAATTCAAAATTCAAATAATAGAATGAAAACAGTTTGGCAAATAATAAACCGCGAAACTGGCAAGGTTATGTCCAAGGGACAGTGATTTCTGCCTAAAGATAGGTGATGATGTTGTTAAATCCAACGCTGATGTTGCTCGAGCTTTTGAAACATTCTTCACCAATGTACCCGTACTCACAACGGACCGTCTAAATTCATCTCCATTTGAAGCAGAGACTTTATTAAAAAATAACACTAGCGTCAGTAATGTATATTTAAAATTTCATCATGTATATCCCCAGGACATTGTCAAAACGTTTAAATTACTTAACTTAAAAAATACGGAAGACCTGTGGGGTATATCAGTCAAAGTCATTGGTTCAGTAATTCTAGTTATAGCCCCACACTTAGCTTATATATTCAATAAATGTGTTGACGATGGGGCTTTTCCAGACCTCATGAAACACAGTAAACTTATACCGCTGTTCAAATCGGGAGATAAGGGCGATCCTTCAAATTTCAGACCAATATCTGTTCTTCCAACACTAAGTAAAATATTTGAAAAGATTATACTCAATCAAATGCTCTCACATTTCAACCGTACAAAACAACTCCACGCTAAACAATATGGATTCACTAGGGGTAAATCGACTACGGATGCAGGTATTACCCTTGTATCTCATATTTATTCTGCATGGGAGGCCGCACAGGATGCTATCGGAATTTTTTGCGACCTGTCGAAGGCGTTTGATTGTGTTGATCATAATACGCTATTAATTAAATTAAATCATTACGGAGTTAGAAATAAAGCGTTGGATCTACTAAGATCATACCTAAGCAATATAATTCAAAAGGCAGAAGTTAACGGCGTAAAATCTGATGGATCGGGTGTTAAAATTGGCGTTCCACAAGGTTCCATATTAGGCCCTTTCTTATTCCTGGTATATATTAATGATCTGCCTTTCATGGTGGAGAAGTTAACTGACATAGTGTTGTTTGCTGATGATACTTCAATGGTCTTCAAAATTGAAAGACAAAAAGGAGATTTTGATGATCTTAATGGTGTATTGTCTTTAACCTTGAATTGGTTCACAGTTAATAATTTATTGTTAAACGCTGGTAAAACCAAGTGTATCAAATTCTCACTTCCAAATGTCAGGCAAGTTGAGACCAGTTTGGTGTTAGACAACAGCACGTTAGAATTGGTAAATGATACGAAGTTTCTTGGAATAACCATTGATAGCAAATTGCAGTGGGGACCCCACATAGACAAATTGGCTGGTAAATTAAGTTCTGCGGCTTACGCTGTTAGGAACATCAGACAAAGCACGGATGTGGCTACATCTAGGCTAGTATATTTTAGTTACTTTCATAGTGTGATGGATGTCCTATGGTATCTTGTTGTGGGGGAAAGCAGCGGATATTCAAACTATTTTTATTTTACAGAAAAGAGCTATTCGAGCAATTTATAATTTAAAACGAACAGACTCCTTAAGAGAGCTTTTTAAAGAAATTGACATACTAACAGTAGCTAGTCAATTTATTTTCGAAAATATAATGTATGTACGCAAGAACCTTACAACATTTTCCAAACTTAGCGACAGCTGTAATGTTAACCTAAGAAATAATCACAAACTATGTGCGCCCCGTTTTAGACTCGCCAAGGTTAGCAATTCTTTCAAGGGTCAGTGCATTCTCTACTACAATAAGATACCTCTGGAGATTGTGAAATTGCCATTTGAGCAATTTAAAAAGCATGTTAAAGCGACTCTGTCGAAAAAGGGATATTACAATGTTCAAGATTACTTAAATGACAGGTCTGTATGGGGTTAATCTGGCTCAACACAGACCTTGCTGTTAATAGTTTTGTAATTATTTATTCCTGCTTATTAATCATAACAATTAAATTTTTCATATTTGTATTAGTTAAGCACAACCTATTTTTAAAAGAGATCTAAAAATAAATCTGTGGGAGTTTCTACGCTTTTCTTCTCCCACAGTGGTCCAATGTAGAGAAGAGGCAAAAAATGACGTTTGCTAAGTATATGTAAATATCTACAGTAATATAGTACTTTGACTATTGACTATTTGACTATAGTGGACAGTATAGAACAGCTCATGCACTTGGCAAAGTACAGAGAGGAGTATTGAGAGCTGACCGCTAACCTCCAGTAGTGGAGAGGCCTTACAAGAAAAAGAAGAAGAATAATGCCCAGGTCTTGTATAAAGTGTATGTAACAAAAAGCAAGGGGCCCAAAACAGAACTGTGAGGGATTCCGCAGGTTATGGGTACCGCATTACTTTTATTATTATTATCGAAACTTGAACAATGCGACGAAAGAGCTTGAGATTGATATATTTAATTGTGTAGTTCCATCTGTGAGGCGAAATTTAAGTAGTGTATTTTTTGATTGAGCGATTTGTTTACCATATGTTTACCATGTTTGTGTAGTGTTATTGTAATGTAATGTATTAGGTATTTAGGTTGTTTGTTTATTTCGGCTTTGTAAGATAAATTATATGCTCGTAGTTTTTATATACCTACATCTGCTGTGTGTGCGCGCCGTTATTTGAATGTGCGTATCACTGATCTATTTTTTGTGCGATATCTATTTGTGAGTTCCTGTAATTGGCTTCATATTTCTATTTAAATTTTCTTCATGTGATGTATTAGCTGTTGGTTCTCCTAGAATAAATAAATAAATAAATAAATAAATTATTATCCGTTTTAAATATTTGGGATCGTTGAGTAAGATATGATTCAATTATTTGAACTGCTTTACCCTTAATTCCGATATATTCTAGTTTTTAAAAGCTTTTATTTAACTTGCAATGTATGTTTGTATGTGTGTATGTGTGTCAGCGTCAAAATTGTCGGCTTGAATTTAACCCACTTTCCATTATCCGATTGAGCTAAAATTTTGCCCACGTATGTAAGTTGGATGACAATACAATATTTTTCTAACTTTGACCTGATCTGATGATGGAGACGGAAGGTTAGCAGGGGAACTCTATAATAAAATGACACAACCCCATCAAGTTTGGGCACATTCGATTCGTCTTGAAAAGTACTTTGGTCCTAGAATATTTTAAATGATATGGAGCTGATCTGATGTTTGTATGTAACCGACTCCTTTGGACTCGATTTTGACCCACTTTAAACGGACAGATTCAATTCAAACTTTGTACATTTATCAAGAATCAGCGACAATGTAATAATTTCATAAGTTTATCTCATTATCCTGATTAGGATCGCCAGGATTAATTAATTTCTCGTATTTGGGGGATTGACAAAACAGTCTACTTACTTTCCGGCTCGCGCACTCGAACTAAAAAATTAAAAATAAATATAGTTTAAAAAACTAAAAAACACGTTTTTAAAGCACTTTGAACTAAAAAGTTAAAAATAATTTTTAATATAACCTTAAAACAATAATGAATAAAACATACTATTATTATTGTGAAAAAAAAAACATAAGGTTTTTTTATCCGAAGTAGTCTCCCATTCAATGACGTTCACTACTTCATGGCTCTTTATTATGTGTACGTCAGAAGTATTTTAGAGTTCGGAGCAGTTGTCTGGCGACCATTCTACGCTCAATAGGTACCGTACCCAAATAGAGCGAATTCAGGGTCTGTTCATGAAACATCTTAACTATGAAGCTAGGTTTCTACCTAACGACTATGACGAATCTTACTCACGTCATAAGGTATACTGTCTTTAGACTTTAGAGGACAGGTGCGATCTCTTCGATATGATGTTTTTATTCGACGTATTACTTAAATGGTAGATAAGTTCGAACATATACCTATATGGTTTAATGTACCCAACAAACGAACCCGTCGTACACCATTGTTGTATGTACCTAAATTCACAACAAACTAAAGGAAGGTCAATTTTACGAGATAAAGAATGTAAACAAACTTTCAGAGGTTTAAAACATTTCTTTTTGAAGAAATTATGTTAAAATATTAAGCTTCATATTGTAATAGTCGGCGCCTGTATTAAACGTACTTATTGATGATACGTCAGAAGAGTCCGAATCTACCGCATTTACAATAAAACTCTTACAATAAACTTGATATTTTATCAATAATTGTGTCAATTTTGCTATAAAACTTGCTCTCTACTTTTATGATGTGATTTACACATTTTCACCATTTGTTAGCAGATAGATACATTTTAGATTCCTTCTTGTAGCAATTTATTCACATCTTCAAATTTAAACGAGGTATTATTGCGAGCTACGTGTCCCTTCACGTCAGCCCACGCGAGTTCAATGGGAGGTGGTTGTGGTGGGAGGTGGTTCTCCCTTATTTTTTTTTCGTTAAAGCTATTTCTTTATTACGCAGCCAATCTTGAATACTTGTTTTTTTCCACGTCATCATCATCATTAACAGCCCTTGTCATCCCACTGATTGCTGGCTGGGCATAGGCCTCTCCCAAATCACGCTATTAGCTACGGTCACCCGCCAGTCTCGTCCACTGCTTTCCTGCCACCTTACCAATGTCATCTGACCATCGGGCCGGGTCTCCCCGCTATTCTGTGTCCTGTTCGCGGCCGGCACTCTGTAGCTGCCCTGGTCCACCTTCCGTCCTCCCTTCTAACCAAGTGTTCCGCCTATCGCCACATTAGCCCCGTGATGAGCGTACCCACGTCTGTGACTTTGGTAAGTCTGCGGATTTTTTTCCATGTAGTGGTAGGATTTTTTTCTTGGCGTCTTGAATGGTAAGGAGCGTTGTTCAGTACTACTACTGCATTTTCACCAAGTTTCGGTAAGGTATTTTCAAACCACCGCTCAAAGCGGATCACGTCCATTGACTCTTGGAAATCACCTGTTTTTTAATCAAACACATCAGCACCATAAACCATTTTCATTTCTCACATGCACCACAATCAGTCGTCTGCCCTCGAAGTAGGGTTCTTTGCACCCATACTCAGTCCTTCCATAAAATATTGCTGTTAGAAGTTAATAATAATGCTTACCTATTGTGAAGTAAATTTTGCCTGTCTCAAGTGTATTTGAAAGATTGCAATTTGGCGAAGATATCCCAGTGGAGTCCTATTACTGAGATTCGAAATAATTCTCGACTTCGTTAACCCACGATCACGCTGCGGTCCCCTAACCATTCTCCATCTATTTCACTTGACTAAATACGAAAGCGACTACCGTCTCAAATGTCTTGAGAATGTTTTGTTGCTCTAGCACTACCCAGGAGAATGTGTAGGGTGATGAATCCAAGTGATTCCTACGGAATGGACGTGAGCAACAGTCCTCCGGCCCAAATGTTGATATCTTCTGAACTGACGGATTGCCTGTACCACGAATCTTGCAGACAGCCGTCGTTGACCAACTGACAACATTATTGCGTAGGTACGAGAGAAAAGGACAGATAATAATTGTTCGCTATTGCAATGTAACTCAGTAAAGGTCAAATTGTTTACATTCTTTATCTCGACTAATTGGCATTACTTACGCGCAAAACTCCCCATTTATTCGCATACCCTCATTTTATAACAATAAATTCTCATCCATCGATTTATTTGACCCATCACGTAATAATGTATTTTATCTACACATGTATCATAAACCCTCTTTACTGCGTACAAAAACCGCACGTTACGATCAGCATAATGTTAAACTACTTGATAAAAACTCATTTCTTATCTGAAAAATTACACATTATGACCATAATGTGTAATTTTTCTACATGGCTACTACTATGGCATTCAAATTCCGAACACCGACGCCCGCCTGCGTGCCGCTCCTAGTTTGTCTGTGAAGTTGGTACTGACATTCAAATTTCGAACGCCGACGCCCGCCTGCGTGAAATTGGTACTACAGAACACGCTAAACAACTGCTGAGCCACAATGCCGGTCAAACATGCGGTTCCTGAACACATCAAAGAAAGTTTATGATATGTGTGTAGATAAACTAGTGTATGTAACTGTACATAATTAGGCATTAAAACTCTCGAGTGATATTATTATGAAAAGTATTAATGCCCTCCATTATGTAGCAGTCACATAAACTACTATAAAAGTAAAGTTCTGTGAATTGTCACCTCGCAAGAATAATTTCCTATCCTACCTCTCCTACTCCTTTTCCCCCTCCCACTCATAAAATATGGACAAATAAATAATAATTTAAGTAACAGTAATTAAGACATTTAAAACCCGCCTCTAACTCACTAACAATAATTTAACACTCATCTTATGTAACTAAATAAATAAGTACCAACAATCTTTAAAATGCAGTATCTAACTGCATACTTGAGTTGATACCTTATAATTGGCGTATTATATAACAATGTCACTTGCATACAACACTAAAAGCTGTAAGGTTAACCTAAATAAATAAATAAAACAAGTATTTTTGCCATGCAAAAACTGGCTTTCCAGACATATGTTTATGTACTACCCGCTTCGAATGTTTGGTCGGCTGTAAGCTTGGTCAGTGTATGCCTTACTGTCCTTTAGGTAAGCCTAAAACGACTATAGGATTATCCAACAGCATCATAGATATTCTATACGACTACATAGAGTACGTCATGGTCTCATGGTGACGTCATTCGACATTCACATACATCGTGAGCGTGACATATTCACGGAACCACCTAGTTAATGCAGTAACATTATAGGTGCTACGCCGTACTGTAAGGTAGCTCTTAAAATTTAATAAGAGAAAGAGTCTAAAGAAGTTTTAAATCTTCTTGAGACTAGAGGGGTACGAACCTTAGCATAGCCACCCGCCGGAGTGGCACCTTCCTCCCGCATGGTGGCGCTGGCGTGGTTTAGAGGCAAAGAGTTTCATTCATCTGAGTAGTTCAAGTAAAAATAATTTGACAACTTTGACAGATAAACAGCCTCCCTCCAACTACACCAGCGACATCTTCAATAAGCCTTTGAGATAAGGTGCAACCACTATACCATATTATACATCGTGCGCGGAAACTTGGATAAAAACAACAATTCCGGCGGCTTTACTATACATATTGTTCAGGATAGAGCAATTCAATCAAACAAAGCTACGGCAAAATATTTAATTAATGGGGGTCTGTCCAACCAATGGCACTGATACTGGGCTGATGATAATATGATAATAATAACTACTTCGTCAAACAAGAGCAATCTTAAACCAAATAGTTCTAATTGTATAGCGATGACGTCAAGGGTGCTCGACACAATGATGTAATATTTACTATTTGCTAATCATCAAGCAAGTAGATACACAGGGTAATTTGGCCAAAGCAAAAAGTCCAGTATTGGTAAGGATAATTTATTCCATAATACAGCATTAAGACAAACCGGAATGTCACAGATTTTCATTGTATCAATTTCAATATAAACAAAAAGTATATAATTCCCCCAGCTATTCAAGTTTCATTTACTTTCGAATTGTGTTTTCACAATTTCACCTAAATAATTATAAAAATGCTAAGTTATATTAAATTGTGTAAGAGCAAAGTACCACTGAGAATTCTGAGCACAGTTTCCCTTCAGACGGGAACACCCCTCAAAATTTACGTGTGATCTATATATACCTAAATTACATGTTAAGATAATCTCGGTTCGCCGTGAGATATAGATTGTAAATGCGTGTCTTCACGACAACGGCGGGCGCCGTCGATCCGAGCCAAGGATGTAAAATACATAACAGCTTACTCTACCTAGTTAACTCCATAAAAATAAACTATCATCATACAATAAGTCGTTCAAATAAGAAATGGAATACGCACACTAAAAAGATGACCATTGCCACCGAAGAACCGTAATGCAGCGAAGTGAACAGGCTGACCTAATCGAGAAATTGCGTACTCATTTGTCAGTTTTATTTTTGAATACACATAAAAGCAAAGATTCAAATTAGAACAGCCATAGAGACAGACAAACGATATTTCTCGAGACCACGCCCCGAGACCCAACAACCCACGTGAACCATCGATATATGCGCTCTCGACTAAAAAATAAAGCCAACCAATGTGAATTAACTTTAAATACTTTATTTAAGAACTTATTCCACATACAGTATACATATAAAACATGTTATGCTGCGATTCACCCTACCGCGTGTCAGCTACCTATCCACATCACACAGAGCCGTCGCACCTGTCTCCGAAACCTCGTTTGCCTGATCGTCACAAACTAAAAAGAAGATGTAATTTCGCAATAACTTCACACACAATGTTTTGTTCAACGTGTCAACAGTGATCGAACAGTCAGCACGCAGAGTGCGTCTTCGATTGCCTCACGTCCCCTCCCGGCTACACAACCGATAGACGCCTAATGCTTATTATGATTATGAGGTGAGGTAGGCTGAAGCAAGACGCTGCGTTCTGATTGGCCAAGTAAATTTAATAAGATTTCTTGGTTGTCGGGAAAATAATAACCTAGGACATATTCGTCGGTCTGTCTGTAATTAGGCGTCTATCGGTTGTGCCCACGGAAACCAAAACCTAATCCTACCATCCCGACAATGTGATGTGAGCTCGGCCAGTTGACGCGTCTAATACATTTACGATTCCGCACATAATACATTGTATTTAGCAAATAAAGTTAACATATCTTAAACCATAGTCTCTTTCCGCGATCAGATTTGTTGGGTGCCGCGCAGTTAGCGGTTGGCGTTCTTTAGTTGGTTGGAGAGCCAGTCGAGGCCCTCGTAGAGCCCGTCGCCGGAGGTGGCGCACGTGGCCTGGATGTACCAGTTGCGGTTGCGCAGCGAGTGCAGGCCGAGCTTGTCCGTGATCTCGGCCGCGTTCATGGCGTTCGGCAGGTCCTGCAATGTACATCAATGATTATCCACATTGCGAGGATAGGGTACGGGGTCGTGCGAAACACGGAGACTTGTAAAAGCTCGCGCTCGGTCAGACGGTCAGCAACACGGCGAGCAAGATCTAGTAATATTATATATATTTTGGAATGTGCTAATTAATTAAGCTCTTTAATTTGATATCCAACACAGCACTGTTTAAAAACTTTTTTTTTATTAAACTTATTAAATGGAGACATTAAATTTCGTGTCCCGTCACATAGCCTATAACCAGCGGACGATCAAGACGCTTCTAACGATACCTCGTTTGCCAAGTTCTGATAAGTAATATAGATGTTCTGGGGGGGAACAGATGAACATACATATAGGTACATATATACCGGTCATAATTATAACCCTCCTTTTGCTTTGCCTTAGTCGGGTAATCTTGAATGAATAACATAATTTAATGTCTCACGGTTTGACGTGAGAAATTAAACTATTTAAAGAATTTGCGGTATGAGCCGCACATCAACTGATTAAATTAATGATCTTCAATTTCCTGATCGCAAATAACAATGATGTCAATGAGGTGAAGCAACAATAAGGTATATTTGTGTATATGTCATCGTAAGATAGTCAAAACCGTTAGTTGATAAACTAACGCGTTAGTTTCTTTTGTTCTTTCATGTCAACCTAACACGAAGATTATTCGCGGGCTTCGCTGCGCTCGCCCCCTCTAGTCTTCAGCCAAGCTACCGCAGTGTTTGCTCCTGGTATTTCGTTTGCAATTCAAGTTTAAACCAGTAAACGGCTTTAACCGTTAGTTTATCAACTAACGCGTCATATAGTAAGCAGTACGGTACAGTTTACTATCTGTCGATAGTTGACCAACTTATGAGAAAAAAAACGTTTGTTTATCAACTAACTAACGGTTTTGACTATCTTACGGTGACATATAAGTGTTTGTAAACATCAGGTTGTGTAAATAATAATTGAACACAAAGAAAAACTTTAAAAAGTCGACTTCAATCTAATGCGCGAGTTACTATGACAAATACAAGTCGCTATATAATAATAAAAGTAGCCCACCGAGGGGCACAGGCCTTTACCCCGATACGAATAAGATTAAGCCATACTCCACCACGCTGGCTCAGGGCGGGTTGATTGAGGGATTTTACGACCACTACCATGTAGCGATAGCAGCCGGGACCAACAACTTGTCCATTAATGTACTTAAGATAAAGTAATTATCATATGGTCAGGATTTGAACCAGCATCTCCTGTGTGAGAAGCAAGCGTGAAACCCATTAAACCACGGAGCTCTTTTCGCTATAGGTGTCAATACATATGATTTCTCCAGGATCCCATCATCAGATCCTGACCTGATGTCAATGGGACCAATCGGAAGAGAAAACCCTTCTTAACTACCAAACTTTCAAAGGAACAAATAATTTTCCAAGTCGGTCCATCCTCATTATAAAAATAAAAAATAAAAACGCAATTTTCTAACAACTCACTACATTGCAGGATGTGTAACTGTCAATGTGGCAGGCTCGAATTTGGAGTAGTGACATCTCACACACAATCATCATGCAATACGCAACTGATCATTCATTCAGTCGCTGCAGTGATTGGCGACGCACACCAATGACGTCATTCAGTCATTTATCTACGTCACTACAGAAAGTTATAATATGAGGTCCGAGGAGACATTAACCCAGTGGTACGATCTTACTGCGGGGGTTCCTTAGGGTGGTATTCTTTCCCCTTTTTTCTTTTTAGTCTTCATCAACTCCATTTCTGGTATTATCTCTTCTTCATATCATCTCTATGCTGATGATCTTCAGATCCACCTTCATTTTCTCTTTAGTGATGTGACTTCTGCTCTGATGCGCTAAACGCTGACCTCGTGAACATCAGCACAGGGACAGTGTCTTCCGGTGTGCTCGTTAGCCTCAGTAAGTCCCAAGCTATGTTTCGGGGCTCCAGGAACTTGCTAAATCAACTACAGCATCTGCCCATAGCACCTGTAGCATATAACGGTACTATTATCGCTCATAGTGAACAAGGCCAAAAACCAGGGCGCCATTTTCGATAGTCATCTAAACTTGTCAAAGCATGTCAGTGAGATCAGTAAGAGTGACTTCGCCACTTTTCACTCACAAATAAGACTCCAGAACTTCGTGCCACTTCAAACGAAAATTACTCTTGCTCAATCCCTTCTCCTTCCCTGATTGATAATGCTGATGTATGCTAGCGTAGAGCAACTGAACTAACTCGAGCGACTTCAAATCCCGGGATTCAGTTCATCTTCGGACTGCGAAAGTTCGACCACATACCACAGCATCGTAGGGAGTTAAAATGGCTGCCTATTTCATTAACTAACCCCGATATCCCCGCTTTCTGTGTGATCGTTTCCGACTTCCTTCCCTCGACTAGACCTCGTAGATCCCACACGCTCTCCATGCTCTCTACTCCGCGTCCAATACCTTCGCTTACAAACATGGGTTGATGAGGGCAATAAATCTGTGGAACGCGCTTCCCTCTTCCGGCTTCTCAGGGACAGTCCATTTCTCTTTATGTTCGAGAATCGTCTAAAGGAGCTTTTTCTTTCGTGTACTTAGGGTTTTAATATGTAGTATTGTTTATTTATAATTGTATTTTATTCATGTATTTCTTTCTATATGTAGTATATTTAGTAGTTTAGTAAAAACACTTATTCATATTATTTACTTGCATTTCTGCACATAGGCCTACCTGTCACTTCTATCAAAGGGGTTCGAACTTTTTTGTATAGAAGCTGGCATATCGACCCGCCGATTTTTGTTTTTTTTTTTCGAAATCTCGCCGCACGATTAAAGTGGTATGTTTGGGTAGAGCACACATAAACGAACAAAAAATGTCAAGTAACATGGTACCCCAAAGTGTCACGTTACCGACATTTTGTAGGTAAAGATCGACATATGAGTACAACGACAATCATTAAAAATAGACTTATTACGTGTCTAAAGGCGTCAGAGTGTATCCAAATAATCTCTCCCAGTTTGATTATTATTATAACTGTTTATTGGAAGAGAGTAGATACATTACATACTACTAGGAAAACTACTACTATAATTAGTTATTTATTTTATAAATCACGTATATCTTTAGTTCCTGATATTTTGTAAAATAAGACTTAAAGACAAGTACCTGCTTGACATTTGTTGTTCATTTCATAGTGCAGCGGGATGAAAGACAAGCGAACAAGCGCGCGCAAGATACTTTGACGTAATATAGCGTTTCATTGCGATGCGATGCGATTTAGTAAATAAATAATTAATTACAGTGGTAGTTTTCCCGTGCTCCTAGTAGCATGTAATGTACGTACTCTCTTCTAATAAACAAAAATCAACATCAATCTGACGCCTTTAGACACGTAATAAGTCTATTTTTAATGATTGTCGTTGTACTCATATATCGATCTTTACCAACAAATATCTCGGTAATGTGACACTTTGGGGTACCATGTTACTGGACATTTTTTGTTCCTCTATATGTCCTTCACCCATACATACGCGATTTCGAAAAAAAAAATGCGGTGGCTTGATATGCCATATTGGTTCTATCCCCTTTATCCTTTCCATCGTGGGTTTCCTGGAAGAAATCTCTTGTTAGAGATAAAGTTGCCAAATTGTAAAAGTATTTTCTATAAGCAGGTAATGTGAATTTTCATGTGCAATAAAATATACGAAATAGATATGTCATTATGAGAATGTATAAACATTGGAGGTCTTAACTTTATAGCCTATGAACACTTCTTGACTACAGTTTGTATTATGTTTATTGGGTTATATCTAAGAAAAAGAACCCTATACATTGAGCCCAACAAAAAATTCAGCTGCCACCAATATTTATTTGGGTATAAACATAATTAATTTTCTTAATAAATGTCTTTCTTATCGCATACTTGTATGGATTGTGGTTTCCCTGTGTATAAAAAATAAGGAAATTGTGGTAATTTCACATTTTAAATACCTATATATCGAAATGTTCAGCTTTGCCATCAATTTAAATAAAGATAGGTGCTGCTAGTATGCTGGTATAACTAAGGAGGAACAGAAAATGTGAAGAATGAAGTTTAAAATATGTGTATACATATTGGATCGTGATAAGTATAGGACATCATAAGGAAAGTTAGAAACACACATTATTATGGAATGATAGAAGCCTTTTAACAGACTTAAAAATGGAGGAATTATCAATTTGGTTGTATTTTTTTATATTTGCTACCTCGAAACTGGTATTTTTTAGGAACCGATTTCAAATATTATTTTATTTTTATTTGAATGTGATGTTACAGTTGGTCCCAATTTAAAAAATATATAAATCGGCCGCACAGTTTGGTTTTTAAATAATAAAACTTGAATTATCATATCATCCATTAAACCTAAATAGCGTATTATTGCTTTTCTGTGATTTTTCAGGTGTTTTCGGTCATTGTCATGACATGAATTCTGGTTATAATTAGCGTATATTGCTTTATGTCGTAATATATGTGGACTTGACTGTCAGATGGCAGATTTCGTAGCCTCGTTTAAGGGTATATAGACGATATCTGCATTTCGACTGAAGAAATGGAGCTTGAAGTCGGCTTTTTTGAGTTTTTAACTTGGTGAATTATCTTCCAATAAATACACGCAAACACAGGTGACGTCATCGCAACTCATAGACGATAATATATCTCTATCCTAATGACGTAGGATGTGTACAATCAGTTTAAGAATTACTGGAAAATAGTTGAAATAAGCACAATATCGGGATGAGAAGATCATAATTAAAACTTCGTGACCCAGCAACATGAAATAAATAAATCTTGGCCATTAATGTCCCCGCCGAGGAGCACAGGACTTTTCCAGAATACAAGTAAGATTAAGCCATACTCCATCACGCTGGCTCATAGCGGGTTGATTGGAGGGTTTTTACGACTACTACTACCAAGAAGCAATAGTAGGCGGGACCTACAGCTTAACGTCATCTGATACACTGAACGTCCGACAATGTACTTAAGATAAATTAAATATCCCATTAGTAAGTGGAAACTCATTTTAATTAAATTATATGAAATGACAGTCATAACTAAGCCCTACAATGTCTCTTCTCCCAAACCTGTTGTCCCACAACACTGTTTGCCTAGAACACTCGTTCAGGTTAAGGCCAATCAAACAGTGGAACGCACTTCCCTGCGATTTTAGAGATAGTCCATCCATTTTCATTTTCAAGAAAGAATTGAAACTGCATCTCCTTACTCTCCCGTATTTTCTCCATGTATGAGTGTCTGAATTGTACAATAAAACATTTGAGATTGGAGTATTAAGTTTAAGTATGTAAGTATTTTGTTAATATATACAGTGGTGGTCATATAATTAAGAACGATTTGTAGTACCAGATATTTTTTTTCAAAACTATGCTATGTGTACTTTTAAGTTCCTTCTTAAAAGTAATTAGTTGTGTTATGAAATAGCTACATCGATAAAGTAAACGGGATTAGGAGTAAATATTTAAAACATTTACTATTTTTTTTACAAATTTAATTTATTATCGATAATTACAAATTCAAGTAGTAAAAATGCTGGACAAATAATTAAGAACGATTCTTAAGCTGCTCGAGAGTTGTTTCCGTAGATACTTAGATTTTACAAATCACATTAAATAAGACAGTGACAATGTTAAAAATTATAATTTAATACATTTTATTCTAAGTTAATAGTTTGTAGCGTGACCATGGCTTTTAATAACTGCCTTACACCGACGAGGCATTGATTCTATCAATTTTTGACATTTTTCAAGAGAAATAGAGTGCCATTCTTCTAAAAAAACGTTATATAACTCAGTTAGGTTACCACATCGTCGATTTGAAACCTTTTTCTTGACTTCGCACCAAAGATGCTCTATGGGATTTAAATCTGGGCTGTTCGGTGGCCATTCTAAGACAGAAACTGATTGAGATGTCAGGAATTCTTTAACGGTGCGTGCAGTGTGCTTCGGATCGTTGTCGTGTTGGAATGTGCAAATAAACAGAAGTACGTCTTCAGCATATGGTAACATAGTTTCTTCAAGTATATTTTTGTACTGGAATTGATCCATGTTTCCTTCTATCAGTCTAACAGGTCCAACACCATGACCAGAGAAGCATCCCCAAATTTTCACATTTCCACCACCATGCTTTAATGTCATTTTTGTGTGCTTGGGGTCGAATGCTGTATTCGGAGGGCGTCGAACATATCGTTTCCCATCAGAAAATACTCTGTTAATTTTTGTTTCGTCAGAGAAAATAACATTTTTCCACTGTCTTGCTGTCCAGCTTTCATACCTCCTAGCAAATGCAAGCCGGGCTTGCCTATGACACTGTTTCAACATTGGCACCTTTCTTGCTATCCTTCCGTTCAACTTCGCTTCTACCAATCGCCTTCGGATGGTGCGCGCTGAGATCGCTGAAGGGTTATTTTCACCAAAGTATTCTTTTTTTAACTCATTAGACCCCTTAAAAGGGTATTGTTTTGCCAAACGCACGATATTTCGATCGTCTCGCTGAGATGACTTTCTCTGTTTAGGTACAAGAGGAATATTTAAATTTGTTTGATGTGTGTTAAAATGCTTCACAGCGTGGAATATCATCGTTTTTGAGCACTGCAAATGATTGGCAATCTTTTTATGTGACCAATTCATATCGCGAAGTTTTATTATTACTTCCCTTGTAGATGCATCCCAACTTTTATTTTTTCCCATTTTTTTATTATGAAACGATCAACTTTTTGACTTTTACAGAACTAAATGGCGCCAAAATTACTCGAATAGTGGCCTAGTTACAGAGTGTTCTCTATTTAAATTTGAATAAAAAAATAAACTATCCAGCGTTCTTAATTATGTGGCCAGCCAGTAAGTTTGCAATAACATGTTAAGATATATTATATACAAAAAGTTTACTTATATAATAATATTGTTGAATTTATCATATTATAACTGTATGCTACGATTGTGTAAAACAGTTTTACGATACCGAGAGAGATACAAAACGATATGCAATAAGTGTTATTCTCGTAAGTTTGAAAAAAGCTTGTTTTCAAACAGTCGTTCTTAATTATATGACCACCACTGTATATACATACATATTAGACGCAGTCGTGGCAGTTAGGTAGTTACAAGCAACAGACTGATCTATCCTGCCTAGGTTTGCTGGAAGAAATCTCTTTTTAGAGAAAAGCTCGCCTTTGCGCAAAAGTGTCAATGTATTTTTACTCATCATTTACTGTGCTAAAGTATATCGAAATAAATCAGAGAATTGACGGGGCTGGCCAGCGTAGAACAGCATACGCGCGTAACACAGGGAGGTGTATGTAGAGCTGACCGCCAACATCTAAAAGTGGAGGCACAATAAGAAGAAGTAGATTCAGAAGAATGGAAGAATGCATCACCTGTTTGTTCGCGAAGATTAGCAGCACGGCATCTCGCAGCTCGTCTTCACTTAGCATTCGCATAAGCTCCTCCCGCGCCTCGCCAATACGCTCCCGGTCATTACTGTCTACTACGAAGATAAGTCCCTGTAAGTAAGAGAACTCTTGATTAGTAAGCAAATTATGGTGGATTAGGAATGGGTTTGAGGATGAATCTTAGGCTAGGTAGGTACCTACCTATCTACTTAGGGAATTGTATTTTTCATATACTGTTTACTTTAATTATTAAATTAAAAAGGAATCAAATTTTATTTGTGAACAATTCCTTTAGATACCCCAAAATTTTGATATTTAGATAACTATCTAAGTAATTGTTGTTGCAAACATCACAGAATAGATTCATTGACTTTGGGTACCCTGGGTAAGAAAAATCCAGTAATAGGTTTTGAATTTTATTACCATGGTATAAGTTTCAAAATAACGACCCCGCAAAAAAAAACTTTTGATGGGTTATGAGGAGCGGCTAGCGCGCGACGCAACTGCGTACCAAGCGATCAGCAACATAGATGAAATCCGGAGGTCGGGTTGGTTGGCCGGTCGAATGTACTTAAACTGCTAAGTAAGACCCCACTGCGCATGCTAAGGGGCCCCCAGAGTAGAAGTAGTACACCATTACCATACTCATTAGCAAATAATTACCTGGAGAAAGCCATCCGTTATCTCCATCATATCAGTGGGGCCCTTTACCCAATTTCGGTATATTTTATTATCGATGACCATCTGAGGTTTGAAAATTACTTATGAAAAAACTTAGGTACTGGCTCCTCCAGGTTTGGTCTCTGAATGCTGCCTGGGGGGGATAGCAAGCGGTGCATGGGTACAAGAAAGATGCAAACATGGGCAAGAGAGGGAGGTGAGAGCTCGCACATGGGCCAAGAAAACTACCTAATATAAATGTGTACCTGTTTTTCTTATGTTCCTAAGAAAGATTTATTTGAAAAAATGTTGGTGACTTGATATGAGTGACTGACTGAGTTCGAAAAATGATATAATCATTTTTCGAACTCAGGGACAATACATATCATTTATCATAAAAGCATCAATGTGCAGTGTGGCACAGCAGACTGCTCTGCTCTACAAGCTCAAAAAATACATTCCCCTGCCATTCTCATTTGCTAGATTAATAAAATCCTTCCTATATCTTCGAGGTAAAATTCGAAAATGCTACCGCAAAACTCTACAAAATAACCGCTGGTATTCCGCAAGGAAGGGTCCCACGGCTTATCTACCTATCTACCTACAACGCCTGATAGAAGCACGGGAACATTTGCTGACGAAACTAATCGCTTCAAAACATCTTCAGAGAAGCCTATGTGCCATGGAATGCTGGTACCAGAAATGGCGTATCAAGGCCAACACAGACAAATCAATGCACATCACTTTTGCCCTATGCAGAGCAACTTGTCCACCAGAAACTCAGCAATAAAGAAATATCTCAATAAGACTCTATCATATATCTTGGACTGCACTTTGATCGTAGTCACATGGAGAAAACACGTATGGACAAAGAGAAAGCAACTTGATAAAAAGATATGAGACCTGGCATGGCTGATTGTCAAGTATTCACACCTGTCCGTTAACACAACTTGCTATATAGCGAGTGGCTATGTGGACCTATGGGATCCCCATATGGGGAACAGCTGCAAAGTCACATATAGACATCATGGAAAGAATCCAAACAAAGACTAAGACTCAACATTCCCTACTATATCAGCAATGCACTCATATACAGAGACATCAATATACCATCAGCAAAAGAAGAAATACACAAACATGATACAGAGACAGGCTAACAACCGATCCATATGACAAAGCAAGGCACCTAATGGGCAGCCAAGGAATAAAATTCTCAAGACTACACTTATGCAGTACAATGGACCTGCTAGATAAATATCAAGGGGTCCCTGATTAATGAATCCCCCTCAATCTTAACAAAATTCCCAGTTCTCAGCAAACAGCAGAGGAGCCTATTGTAGCTATTGGCCACAGGTTGCCCCTGATCAAAAAGTTGACAAAAGGAAAAAAAAAATGTGCATAAAACGAATTCATGCATAGAACAGTGTGTTGTGGTCAACTTGCCTGTGTGTTCTGGAAATAGTGCCTCCACAGTGGTCTGATTTTGTCCTGACCGCCGACATCCCACACGGTGAAACTGATGTTTTTATATTCTACTGTTTCAACATTGAACCCTGAAATATAAGAGAGACAGCATAAGTTTGGTGCAGACAATTAACTTTTATAGGTCTACTTAGGACAGGTGGAAGCAAGTCAGTTTTAAAATCAAAATGAATTACAATAGGCCCCAGCTTTATTATGTAACATATTGAGCAACTTGGAACTCCATTTAGGTTGCATAGCATTTTCATTTCATTTATATTCCCATTTCAGCATGTAACCATTGGCTGAAGTCTCCATATCATGCCTGTCAGGTAAATCACTTATCTTGTACAGGTAAATCTTGTTGAGTATAGGCCTCCTCACATATGTGCCATACAACTTGTTCCTGTCATTACATCAAAGATTTTTATTTACAATATTAGGTACCACACAACTCAGTCACAAGCCGTGAACCAATAAGATGTTTTTTCAATCAATGTTATTGATCTTATTCAGTAGTAGTTCAAGTCATATAAAGAATAGATTAATTTATTACTAAATATCCCTATCAGAGTCAAAGTGTGGCTACATCTAGGCTAGTATGTTTTAGTTAATTTCATAGTGTCATCTCCTATAGTATCTTGTTGTGGGGAAAGCAGCGGATATTCAAACTTATTTTACAGAAAAGAGCTATTGGAGCAATTTATTTTTTAAAACGCTCAAGACTCCTTAAGATTAGCTACTCAATTTATTTTCGGGATATATAATGTTTGTACACAAGGACCTTGCAACATTTTACAAACTTAGCAATAGCTGTAATATAAACCTATGAATTAATCACAAACTAGTTGTGCCCCAGTTTAGACTCGCAAAGGTTAGCTATTCTTTCGAGGGTCAGTGCATTCTTTACTACAACAAGAGACCTCTGGAGATTTAAAAATTTGCCATTTGAGCAATTTAAAAAGCATGATAAAGCGACTTTGTTCAAAAGGGGATATTACAATGTTCAGATAACTTAGATGATGGGACTGTATGGGGTTAATCTCATTCAACACAGACCTAATAATTTATTCCTGCTTATTAATTACAATCATAAATATTGTTATATTTGTATTAGTTAAACACAACCAACTTCTAAGAGATCTAAAAATCAATCTGTGGGAGTTTCTTCACCCTCCATCTCCCACAGTGGTCCAATGTATAGCAAGAAATGTTGTTTGCTAAGTAAATGTAAATTTCTACAGTAATAAAGACATTTGATTCTGATTCTGAAAGCATAGCACAAAAGAGACAAACACCTAGCAGTCTGTTGACACAAATCATCTGACATTCTGACCCAATAATCTCTATTATCATTCAAAACAAGACTTCACATGATATTATTAGATAGTGAGAAAGAACATGGCTTATGCTTTGAGGCAAGAACCTAATATAATGGGTCAATCATTAGCTATACAGATAACGGACAAAAGTAAATGGGACATGAACTTATTACAGCAGGCACAAACACAGTAATAAAGCACCTATTGGATGAATTGAGAGTACAGAATGCAGACAGGTAGAATTCCTAAAGTATATTACAACAGTGCAACAAAGAAGAAAGGTAAAATTAGCAGCTATTGCCATTGTTTAGGATTCCCTTCACTCAACATTTCCTAGGTGTTCAAGACAAGAGAAAACATTTTGTTTTAGCATCTTTAGGGATTATGGTTGGTGGGTCAAGTTGGATCTTGAAAGAGATAATTATATTAGGTATATCAATCTATAACAACTGTCTAAGGAGGATTAGAACTAAAATCTGCATATGAGCACAAATCAGTCTATAACAAGTGGGACAAGTTAACAAAGAAAAGCACAGTCACTTACCAATAGTAGGAATTGTTGTAACAATTTCGCCTAATTTCAATTTGTATAAAATTGTGGTTTTACCAGCAGCATCCAAACCAACCATCAGTATTCTCATTTCCTTTTTGCCAAATAGGCCTTTAAATAAACCTGCAAACATATTCCCCATTTTGCAGCCTTTGTATGAATTCTGGAAAGTAAAACGTTAGGATTAGAACCACGTAAAGGTGTGAGTCACTGAGGCACAGCACACTATTTCAATTCAATCAATGATAATGACATGGCAAGTCGACGACTGAGATCAGTGATCACTGGAAAACAATGCAAAAATCCGAGAGTTGAAGGAATGTCATTTAGCTCACAATTATCAGTTGTTACTTAAAATCTTGGTGTGTGGTAAGAATTCCCAACAAAGATAGAACGCCGCCTGTACTGTTGCTAGCAGCGGTCACCACCCTCAGTCAATAAAGTCGTAATGCGTATCACCCCGCATATATCCACACAGGTAAATGATTTCCCTACCACGGCACCTAAATACTGCACACAAATACTTACGGCTTCGGAAGAAAAGGACTATAATATCAAGGAAAAACCGTTTCACTTCAACGCAATCACTACAATCTGCTGGATGTCAAAATGGCGCCGAACGTGGAGGTTTGTTCATGGCAATGCCACGTATTGCCAAAAAGTGGCCAGTTTTGGTCAATAAAAATTGTGCGATTAAAATTTTAAAAACTTTCCTGAAGTGCAAATGAAAAACTGAATAACCGTTTGAAACGAATCTGCAATTTTTCTTTCATATCTCATAATTTTTTGAAAAATCGAGAGACGATCAATCGGACAACGAGCAAAGTTCGTTGGGTAGTCTAAAAGAACCTTTAGCGTGTTGACTTGACAGACCATTTTCTTCTCTGTGAACCGAAAAAAACTCAGTGAGACCCAAGATATACGGAAGACCTGGCTTCGGCCTTAAAAAACAAAACTACGGAAGACTCGGCTTTGGCCTTAAAAACAAGAAATACGGTAGACCTGGCTTTGGCCTTTCGAAACCTCGGAAACGGAATAAGAAGATGTAAACACTGAAGACATGGCTGTACGGCTTTGATTGCTATTGCCTTTCCTTAGGGATAAAGACGGAAAAAAAAAAAACAACCGACGGATCGAGCCTAAAAATCAAAACAAATACAAAACAAATTAGAGAAAATACAGAAAATCTGATTAAAACAGTGATAATTCAGTTAATTTTAGTTTTTATTCTATTAGCCAATATCATAAAGTCTATGAAAATGCATTCAGTATTTCTAAACCCAGAAGTTTTAACAGACATAAGGCGAAATGAAATGGCAAAGGAGGTTAGAAAAGTAACTCTTTTGGGTTATTAACATGTAACTTTTCACTACTGGATAAATACTAATAAATACGTCTATTTCAGGACCTAGATAATCTAGTCAATTGGTTGTCCGATGCTCCTAAGTTCACAACATTCAGAGTGAACAGACTCCGAGAGTTTAACCTAAAAACTTTAGATGACCTTTTAAAGTGTGTAAGTCCAGGTATTTTTTCTTCTATCTTATTTTTAAGCTCTCATATAAGTTCGCCACTACCTCTACTATCTATATATTTGGTTTAGAGTGTCGATAAGGAGGCAGAACCGGCTACTAAGTGGTCAGTGGTCCAATGTAGAGAAGTGGCAAAAAATGACGATTGCTAAGTATATGTAAATATCTACAGTAATAAAGACATTTGGAATTTGGACTATTTCCTAAGTCTTTTCCCTTGGTAGCTTAATGAGAAGAGTGCATCAAAGGCCCCAAAGTCTTTGTGTTAGTTCAACATGTATAACACAAACTACACCACATAGTACTGAATAGAAATGCTTTTTAAAAGACATGTTTTTGTGGAATTAAACACTTTCTGATCATTTCATGAAATAATTGACTGTATAGTGAAATAGTTGGCCAGTTGGAAATAATCAAAGTCTACGATATAGCTATGATATACATGTAAACCTAACACAAAGACTATTTGGGGGCTTCTCTGCGCCACCCCCTTTAGTGTTCACCTAAGCTACCGCAGTGTTTTGCCTTAAAATATTTCTTCATTCAATGAAAGTTCTAATCCAAGCATGGTTGGCTATAATATGATATAGTCAAAACTACGACATCTACACTCCAACCCATAATTGGGTTGGTTGGACCTAGGAAAAAAATAATCACATAACCCTTGCATTTCAGCAAGCAAGCCAGTTAAATGTTGCTCAGATCCCACATTACTATTTTTTGAGGCCCGACTGCCTTGTTATTGGGCAATGGCCCAATGAGGCAAAGTGCCACTCCTCTGGAAAAGAAGTCATTGTAGATGCGTCATGTGCAGCAGCTGTGTTGAGAGGAGCTCATGTATTTGCACCAGGTGTCATGGGTCTTCCTACAAGTGCGTAGACATTCTGATATCTAACTTTTCTATTCATACTGAGATATATTTTGTATCCCCATATTTTGCCTATAAGTTGCAGCTTGTATTCTACCATATCAGGGAAAAATTAGATCAATGAGACTTCCTCTTACTTGTAATCTCTTAATTGTAATGCCTTTTTCTGAATGACTTAGGCAGCACAGATTTACATAAATTTAGATAATTTGTAAATATTAGGTCTCATGCTCACGTCCTACATATTTTACTATACTTTGTTTTACAATTTTCTTTTTTCACATTTTGAGACTGTCGACTTGACGAAATTGTCGGCATTTATGGAGATATGGAAGGGAGGTGCAAAAAAGGGCTTAAACTGAAATATGATGGAGCTAAACAGTTTGTTGGCGCAGGGCAGTTGAAAATGCTTCGACACAGTTTATATGGTGAAGATATTGTGCCAAGGTGGGCTATTGTTTTCAGTGGGTAGATCATATTTTTTGCTTTAGGATTGTACATTAATCAGGCCTGGGAAAATTGTTTAAGCTGAGAAGTAGGTATATCACCACACGAATTGTGTATTGCAATGTAGTTTACCAAATTTTGACACGGAAATCGCCATTGAACTCCACATTACTTGCGCGTTGTGTCAAATCCACTGCAAGTTGACGTCAATGTTTTGCTTACGGGAGTCACCACTGATTGCACAACTTGCATGATTCACCCATAACAGAATCCAACGCGGTAAGTTCCACATCACGCGACGTGGCTCTTACAACGTCACAACTCTGCTGAGAATTTCATCATCCTTGACTTGAGACATTGTAATAGGTACCTACCTAATGTCGGTCGTTTCAAATTGGAAACTTGCATGATTCACCCATAACAGATTCCAACGCGGTAGGTTTCACATCACGCGACGTGGCTCTAACAACGTCACAACTCTGCTGAGTATTTGATCATCCTAGAGATCTTGATGTCTAGAGACATTGTAGGACCTAATGTCCGTTGTTTCATATGTGAAAATTGATAACTCCGCATTCTAGCACAGAAGAACTTAACTACTTACAGCTATATTTGCATACAATAACAAAGTCAGAGGAGACAATTCTTTGCTTTTATATTAATTACTTTATTGATGATGGTCTTACAGCTCAATACTTTTCTCTTCACATTCCAGTGGCATAGCCGTTCACACAATACTACCCGCTTCCAGACTGCCAGTTATCAACCAGACGCTGTATCCCAGTGGAGATATCTTGCTACAGAACCTACCTTCCCTAGTGTGTGGTTGGGTGGTGGACGCGCGACCCAATGACACTATACTGGATATGTGTGCTGCGCCTGGCAACAAAACTACACATTTAGCTGAAATGTCTAGAAATCAGGTACCTATGTGGTCAATCATTTTGACCGCCTTGGCGTTTCATCATGCTTTGTGGGTATCTGTCTACTTTTCAGGACGCTAAGACCAATATAAGTTACTATACGGATGTAGGCTGACTGATTGATATGGCTTAGACCGTGAGTCTTGAGCACATATTTAATCGGCCGAAGAAACCTCAGGCTGAAAATTAACTAAGTCTTATTTTACAGGCCAACATAATAGCCCTCGACAGAACGCCTAAAAAAGTAGACGTAATAAAGGCAAATGCTCTAATTCACGGAGTAACCTCCATACGGAGCTACGCATTTGACTCCACAAAGTGTTACTCAAACCTAGGTGAAGGCATAGACGCTGCTCCGCCATATCCTGAGAACAGTTTTGATAAGGTGCTCCTCGATGCACCGTGCAGTGGGCTGGGTCAGCGACCGCAGCTAGCAAACAAAATGACTGCAAAGATGCTCTGTTCTTATAAGAATGTGCAAAGAAAACTCATGGCTGCTGTATGTTCTTATATTTACCTGACCTGTAGACTTTCAATCTTACCCTAT
Organism: Argyresthia goedartella; assembly: GCA_949825045.1. Taxonomy (NCBI): domain Eukaryota; kingdom Metazoa; phylum Arthropoda; class Insecta; order Lepidoptera; family Argyresthiidae; genus Argyresthia; species Argyresthia goedartella. The sequence goes on along the minus strand of OX463812.1, from coordinate 21,471,217 downwards.
CTTATTACTAACAATTCAAAATCCGCTTTTAAAGTTTTCGGTCCTAGGTCGGCATTAAAGGGTTTAATACGGCTTGGTTTAAACGATTACCAAAAAATTTGAAAATTTACTACCAATAAATTCGAAATGACTGCTAAAATGGTTGGATGTCCACCAAATTGTGTTTGGATAAATGATCACCAAACTTCTTTTTATGTTTTGTGTACTTACTTAAGTTTATGTTTTAAGTATTTTTTGTTGTTCTTACATGTTCAACCTAACACGAAGAATAAAGGGGGCTTCGCTTCGCTCACCCCCTTTACCCTTCACCTAGGTTACCGCAGTATTTTGCCCTGATATTTTCCGCAACTTTTGGTGGTCGTTTAGCCATTTTGGGTGGTCATTTAGCCATTTTGGGTAGGAAAAATATATTTTGGTGGTAATTATATTTGTTGCCGTTTAATAATCGGCTACCAGCAACGGCTTCCAGCCATGGTCACTTTGGAGAAACGAGTTCAAGGCCAACACGAGGCTGCCAGCAACGGCAGCCAGCAAATAATTACAGCAGTGTAGTACATTGCTTCCAACTAAATTTCGAATAACCATTAAACGCCCTTGACAGGGAGGCATGCGCTGCCAGCAAGGCGTTGGCTGGAAGCAGTGTAGACGCTTGCTGTCAGCCAAGCGAACAGCCAGCCGTTCCTGGCGGCCGGCCGTGTATGAGGCCCTTAAAGGAACAGCAGCCTTATGGCGTAAGTCGTCTGAGCTATGAACTTCATATAGACTTTTACGTTTGACACCTTGCACCAGCTTCATCTGTCAAATTGGTATCACGCAAGTAGCATCATAATGGAGGCCAAACCCAAGCTCATTGAATGAAGCCAGAAGCCTTCGGTGATACCCCGCAATCGATGAAATTGTATGAGCATGAGATGAACCATTGACACACGCTATGAACTTCAGAGAGTTACGCCATAAGGCTGCAGAGCTGTGATTCAGGATTAATCAGGATCCCTTCCTTGTTTCGCTCGGGAAAGGGGGAGATTGAAACGCAGTTCCGTTCCTTTTTTCCGTGTACGTGTCGTTTTTTGTATCAAAAAGTTAACATTTCTCAGCTTTATTAAACATTCATTACATCATTTTAAAAGCGACCAATATTTAAATCTGCAAACGCAATGTTTCAGGCAGTAAATCTAGTTAAAGTGGGCGGCAGATTAGTATACAGCACGTGCACAATAACCGAAGATGAGAACGAGGGTTTAGTGTCGTGGTCTCTCCGGGAGTTCCCCTGCCTGCGACTGGCGGCGGCGGCGCCTCTGCTGGGCGGGGCCGGGTGGAGCGGCTGTGGACTGTCTGACGAACAAAGGTGAGCAAACCTACACATGACGGAATACCTGCTGCTGAAATAAAGAGCCCCTTAAATGTCATATTGTGCATTTCAGCTTTAAATTCCCCTCGCCCCTTTAAGTTGGCAGCAATAAACCCAGTGTAGCTACCTTTTGAAAAATGTATTACCCATAAGATAGGGGGAAAATATCTCAACAAACTCATACTATAAATGTTCATTTACGTTACTGATACTCGTAGGTATCATTATATAATTTACGTATTTCGAATTGTGACGAGGTTGTGGGTAGGTATAGATCGGTTAACTAAACTTGGCACGTTCACAGTATTCATACTAATACAATTTCACTACACACTATGTTTAAAAATGAATATTTTTATTATAATCTCGAAATAGGTAAACCATCACAATAACGCGAGTCGATTGACACGTAACACGAATGCAAAAAGATCACTATATTTAAAATCAGTAGCAAAAGCAAAACAATAACAGTCTCCTTCATACACATAAGTTTGACCTCGCGCGAGAGACAGAAAGACTATTTTTGACGCCCATGCAGTGCATGCTACGATACGCCGCGCGCTTATTCACAGACACACACAAGCACAACGTGTAAATGCCAGCTTTCGTTAACCGATCTGTACTTAATCGTACCTGCTATCTTATTATTTTAAAGCGGGGATTTGTTATGCGAATCTAGCACCGGATATTGCATTTGCCCATTTTTTTGGTGACGGTTGACAGTTGTGCCCTACGCCCAACTTAACGGTCAAGGAAATTTAAAACTGACGCACTATATAGTAGCGCTTTCTTCTGATGATTGAACCCCACGGCTCGCAGTAAAACCATATACAGATAACTGTAAAAAAGGGGTTGTTTTTAGTCCGTATACCACACGAGCTGATGCCCGCTCAATATGTGGGTACCCGGACATAGCAGGGAGGTCTGACAACTGGGCATGGGTAATTCCATTTTTTTACCCTGCAACAAAAAAGAAAAAAAAACTGATGATTGAAAGCGCCGGCATTACCTAATTAAGGCTGTTCACCGCCGCCGGCCGGCGTCGATTCTAGGTATACAAACAAGCCGCACAGCAAGTCTGTGCCGCACAGTGACAAAAACCGCGCTAATTCTGATTCCGTATCTAGTAAAAAAGTGATCTGAAGTGAGGACGAGGTGTTTTCAAATTGGCACAATCGAGATGATACTGATTTTATATAAATATTTTACATCACAATACAGACATGTATCTAATCTTATGTTCAGGGTATGGAATAGAGGAAATAAATGAGTATTTTTATTATCAGCGGTTAAGGAAATATACACCAGTTTAGTTAAGCATACCTACCTAAGAAATTGTTATGTATAAATACATATATATAGTTTATGGTTTTAGAAAATTATTAAAATTAATATTTGTTCATAGGTAGGATTTATTCTCTCTCTCTTTATTTATTTATTATTACAAAAGAATACACAAAGGAATACAGAACATAGAAAGCAAAACATAAAATAATAACCTGGCTAAATAGGCGTAAGCAGAGCTTTATAGTTTTAATTATTTTTACATATTCACGCAATATCAATTTCCGAATTAAATAAGAATATTAAAATTATTCAAATTTATTAAATAAAAATGCCTTAGGTACATACTAAGGCATTTTTATTTAATAAATTTGAATATTTCGAATAATGTTAATATTTTTATTAAATTCGGAAATGCCAAAGAATGATTTCCTATATAACACCTTTAACGACCTCTGTGGCGTTGCAGTCGAGGCTCTGCCGCGTTCGAATACGGCTGGGGAGGAAGAAACAAAATCCCCACTTCTTGGATGTTTATATGTGTATGACGTCGCTGATTCTGGTTCCCACGTCGGGTATCCTAGTGTGGCGCCAGAGCAATGTATGTGCCTGTATATGTATAAATGTTATGTTATGTATAGTTCGCGCCAAGTTTCTGTCTCTGACCGAGATGTCACCAACTCTCTCTTTCTCACCCCACCTTACCCTATGCGAGAAAGAGAGGGCCGCCGGTGTGAACTTAGCAGCCAATATAATCCGACCAAATTCTGGAGGAATTTTTCATATTACACTAAGGGCCCATATGATAGGTTATATGCAGCTTTTGGGCACTACTCCATAGTTAAATACACCTCTAAAGGCACAAGGTGCCCAAAAATATCGACATTGCACACAATAATAAATATGGATCCATTCCGTTCGGAGCTCTCCGATAGTCTGTTCTAGTCCGACATTAGCATTTGAAAGTGGTTTCGATTATTATTTAGGACCTATTTAACTATAGATCCGCACTTCTTTAGTAGTCAAAAACACCAGCAGCCGTTTAAGATGAAAAAAATATTCAAAGTTCTAAATTCAGTTGGCTCGTGTCTTCTGGTCCGATATTGCTATTGAAAATTAAACTAGATTATGCTTTGGGTAAGACCTACTCAACAAAACTAGACGCAGTCTATATCATATCCGCACCTCCTTAGTACCTATTATCATCAGCAGCGGTTTTAAGATGGAAACAATTATCAAAGTTTTGCTTTTGGTTTGCTTTGTTGGTATTTTCTAGTCAGATATTAGTATGAAAAAGAAGCCTTAATTATGCAATCAAACCTACTTAACAACACTAGGCATATTATTTCTCCTATTCGCATCTCCTTAGTAGTCTAAAACACCAGTAGCCGTTTCAAGATGGAAAAAAAAACTAAATTTAGTTGGCTGTAGTTGTGACTTCTGATCATCGCCTTAAACCTATTTAAACATGCTGAATGATCAACACACTTGTCTTTCTTTGAGAAATAGAATTTACAAGACCCTGTGAAAGCTCATAGCTAGAGGACTTGTCAACTTGTATTTTTCGAGAAACAGACTCTTGATATCCCATTTATTTTAGGTTTGTTTTGTATAGTTTCGGATTTTTTTTAAATTTTCTCATGTCGCTATTGTCAAGTATAGGGAGCCCAGTACACAAACACAACACAACCATAAAAACAAAAAATAGTACATGCCATAAACATACACAAAGACTTAACACATTCACTGTTACAAAAAAAAGGTTAAATTATAGTTGAAAATTGATTTTTTTACTCATTAGAAGTAGTTTCTTTAAAGTCATTTCATTTCAATATTTAATTTTATTTCACAATAATTTAATTTCTTGATAAGATGTGTATGTATTCAATACTCGTAAATCAGTGTCGCAGGAAAAAAGCAGTGAATGCGTCAAGAAGTTAAGAGCGTGGTTCAAAAAAATATGAATAATATTAAAAACATATACAAATAAATACAAAAAAATGTCACATATGTTTTTTCAAATTATTTGAAATGTGTACATGAATGTATGAGTACTTTAAATGAGATGGGGTTAATTCAAATGTGAGTTTAAGACCAAAACTCTCCGATATTTATAAATAATAACAAAAAACATAATACGTACACACTTCAGACGTTTGTGTAGTTCTATAGAAAAGTAAATAAATAAATAAATATACGTGGGTATGATTATGTAAAAAGAATACAAAATGTCAGTTTTTATAAAATAAAGCAAATTATTTAGCAAAAAGAAAAAAAAATATAAAAAGTGGTCCCGGCGGGCGCGTGCCTTGCATATTTTTATTAGCATTTTAGAAACCAAGTCATAAACGTTTCAAGATGGAAAAAAAAACTAAATTTAGTTGGCTGTAGTTGTGACTTCTGGTCCGATATTGGAATTGAAAACGGGTCTTGATTATGATTTAGGACCTACACAACAAAACCAAATACAGCCTATGTACTATCCGCACCTCATTCGTACCCATTATCACTAGCAGTGGTTTTAAGATGGAATAAAGTAATCAAAGTTTTACTTTTGGTTGGCAGTGGTAGTATCTTCTAGTCAGATATTAGTATTAATCTCTCAACGACCCGTGACTGTAATAGAGGTCATTTTCCGTTATAGGTTTTGAATTTTATTACCATGGCACGAGGCTCAAAATCGCGATGCCTCAAAATGTGAAATTATTAAAAAGTAGCCTATATTACTATACTGCTATAGGACCTACTGAACAAGACACAATCGAAATCCCATCCGCCCCTCCTTAGTAACCAATATCACCAGCAGCGGTTTCAAGATGGAATAAAATAATCAAAGTTTTACTTTTGGTTGGCTGTGGCCTAGATTAGGCTTTAGAACCTACTCAACAAAACTAGACACAGCCTATCTTATCCGCCCATCAAAAATACTGATTTGCACAGCAAATATCAGGGCAAAATGCTGCGGTAGCTTAGGTGAAGGGTAAAGCGGGTGAGCGAAGCTAAGCCCCCTTTATCCTTCGTGTTAGGGTGAACATGCAAGAACAAAAAGTACTTAAAACATAAACTATTTAAAACATAAAAAGTGTTTTTGCTGATCCTTTTTTGCCGTGCAAATCAGTATTTTTGATGTGCGATTAAATACTAGCCTATCAAAATTAATATTATCTCATCCAACCTTAGTAGCGTGAGCACAATTTAGATTATAATTTCCTTTACTAAAACTACTTGCCGTCTGCTTCTTGTTTGCCGCTTTCTCGCCGCGCCTTAGGCTTTATCTCATTCCCACTCATTCATCACTCAGTGTTGGCTTGCGTCGCAAGTTATTCTATACATTACAATTTATAAGTGACTGGATTCTTTCTGCAGAGTTTGACATTATTACGGACTCGGATTATTTTGTAGATTGGACAGTATTATTATGTAAACAAAGACGATTCCTTCCACAGGCAACAACAAAAAAAAAACATGAAAAATTTACCGCCCGGCCCAAAATGTATGGAGAAGGGAAAATCAAGTTGCCCTGATCAAATTGGATGCATAGTGAAAGTTCTTCAGAATGATGTCCCCAACTACACCTTTCTGTATCACCCTGTAAAAACCCACGCGGGATCAATATAGCACGAGAACCTTTAAAACCAGCAAAATAGGATCCTATTAAATCGAAAATCTGTTGAAATGGTAATCTGTAGTAATGGGAATCTGTATAACGAGTGGTAACCTGTAGAAATAAAAATCTGTAAACATGGGAATCTGTACCGAAATTTCGAGAGGCTAACTGCGTGATTCTAGAAATAAAAAACTGCGCGACAATTCTGGCTGTTTACAGATCACCGAGCTACAAAAAATTTCAATGCTTCAACGTAGATCTAGAAAATACGCTTCATGGACTGGGCCAATATCAACACGATAACGGGCTCCGTTACGACCGACGACGAGGGCCGCACCAACTACCTGTGTTTGTTAGCTGAGTTTGGTCTAAAACCCTCAATAACAAAGCCGACTGAAGGAAACTCATGCTTAGATCATGTCTTTGTCCCCACGAGTGCGGATGCTGTAGGATTGATTTGTAACTCAGATATAACGGACCACATGGTGGTGATAGTCGCAATAGCAGGCAAGCGTCCCAACAAGAGCCAAAACCGTATAAAAACTAGGCTAGACCACGATTCCACACTCTGTGACATACAGAAAGCTGACTGGACCCGAATAACTGAGTCGTCGTCAGCATCCGTGGCTGCAGAATTATACACGAAAACCCTGGAAAACATCGTTGCTAATCATACCGAAAAATTCACAGTCAGCAGATCGAGATTCAATATGAAACCGTGGATCACACCGGGACTGATGAGGTGCATTAAACACCGAGACGCACTAAACCTAAAAACAAAAAAAAAACAAAGATGAGACAGCAAAGCTCATATACAGTAGATACAGAAACTACTGCAACGAACTTCTTCTGCATAGAACAAAGCCCGACTACAAACAGCAACAACTAAACCAAAACACAGGCAACCCAAAAAAACTCTGGGAAACAATCAAAAATATATGCTACACATGCAAAGGAAACCCCCCACCCTCGGAACTGCTAAAAATAGACGACGACGTCATAATTTCTCTCAATAGATGTAACGAATACTTTACTTCCGTCGGCTCCTCTCTGTCGAACACGATACTAAACAACACAGGTGAGACTGAAAACTCCTTGGCCTCAAAAACAAAGACAGAAAAAGTACCAAAGGGCTCCTTATTTCTCAAACCGACAGACGAGAACAAAATTCGAGCAATCATTGCGGGACACTGACGGACAACAAAGCACCGGGAATGGATGGTATTGGAAATAGCCTAACAAAAGCTACTGGATTGTGCGTTGCTACACCTCTAGCACACATATACAATCTCAGTCTCTCATCATGGCAGTTTCCAGATGTTTGGAAATCAGCGGTAGTCGCACCCATACATAAAAGCGGTCCTAAAAACAACCCCGCCAACTATCGCCCAATTTCCTTACTATCGGTGTTTGCAAAATTGTTCGAACGAATAGTAAACAAAAGACTAGTCGACTATCTGGAAACAAACTATTTGCTCTTCCAACAACAATTTGGTTTCAGGAGAGGCATGTCCACCGCAGACGCTGTCAGTGCACTGACCAAACGGGTGACCAACTTCCTAGACAGGAGCGAGCAATGCATCGGAGTCTTCCTAGACCTCGCTAAAGCGTTCGATACCGTATCCGTCCCTGTCTTACTTAAGAAGCTGGAAGGACTGGGTGTGAGAGGCGTGGCCCTAGAGTGGTTCGAGAACAAAATTGGAGACCTGAAAAGCGACCTGAAGGGCATCTCTTTTGGGGTCCCACGGGTCAGCATTCAGGGTCCAACACTGTTCTTAGTGTACCTGAACGACATAGGAGTTCTAAATAGTAATAATGTCCACCTTCTCTGCTACGCAGATGACACGGCCCTGATAATTAACGACAAAGACTGGAGAGAAACGTTCACTCTTGGCTTAACCAAAACCTGCTAACACTAAATGCCGAAAAAACAAAATACATCGGCTTTTATAAAACAAGAGTATCAGCTCCGCCTTCGACACCAACCATCTCCATACACCATTGTATGATGACGGGCAACAATCAGTACAATGAGGCAACCTGCTCATGTCCTGCTATACACAGAACTCAATCTGTGCGATATCTAGGCGTATTACTAGACGAAAACATGAACTTCAAGAGCCACATTCATGCCTTCAGTGCGAGAGTGAGAAAAGTAAATTACATTATGAAACTGTTGAGACACTCCGCTGACCTAAAATACATTTACACCTCCATCTGCCAATCCCTGATCACGTACTGTATCTCAATCTGGGCGGGCTCGAGCAAAACAGCGCTGCTTGAAGTAGAGAGAGCCCAGAGATCCGTCCTAAAAGTCATGGCAAAAAAGCCGCGACAACACTGCACTGACGATCTTTACCACGAGCTTCAAATACTCAGTGTTCGGCGGCTTTATATACTCAATGCCACCCTGGCAGTCCATAGACATCTACTGCAGTCAGGAATTTACGGCTCTGGGAAAAGAGTAATAAACGCAACAGTACCTACTGTTAAAACCACATTTTCCCAGAGATTCAGCGACTTCCTGTACCCTTTTATCTATAATAAAGTCTCCAAAGCCTGCCCCTTACGCGACCTAACGCTCTTTGAAAGAAAACGAGCACTAAAACGATGGTTGCTGAGTAAAAACTACAATGACTGAGGAAATACTCACGATACTTAAATAAACCGCGAGCAATTTGTCAATATATCTATTATTATTTTTTTACTTTTTTTTTTTACACATATTTATCATTATATTATTCGTTAATATTATTATTTATCTCTCTGCATGCATTATGTTCATTTTCTTTTAGTTTAGTTTGTTACAAATGTCTAGTTAGGTACCTTTGTATACTTACTTACAACCTTCCACCCCGATCAGGCAACAGGTCAGAATGGGATCCCACGACACAGGATTTTCCTAGTGTGGGAACCAAGGAAGCAACAAAAAAATTGAATTGTAAACCAGCAATACCATTTTGTGTAACTCCTAAGTGTAACATTTTACTAAATAAATTATTTCTTCTTTCTTCTTATTTTCTGTAGAACTAGGAATCTGTAAAATTGGGATCTGTTGAATTGAATATCTATAATTAAAATCTGTAGAATTGGGAATAATCCGTTTTGATGCCTCAGGAATTTCGACAACTGTCACTTCATACATTTTCGTGTTGACGTTCTAATAAGTACCTACTTGTGTAGAGTAGAACAGTCTAATTGAAATTAGGGTAACCCTACTTTTAACGTTGCATGAGGCGTCACGCCTTTTCCGATACGGGGTGGCGGAGGCACAATTGTGCCCACGTTCAGCTAGTTATTCAAAACTCTATTTTGCGTGACAGGGGGCTAACCCATCGCCGCAGCTATGGAGTAATGAAGGATAATATTATACATAGTCAGGTCGTAAGTTCTGTCACATGTGCAATATGAAATAATTTAGACATGTTTATTATTTATGTAAACATTTATATAGCAAAATGAACTTAATAAAACATAGATTCTTATGGTAATAAAGTTTATTCAAAATGACCCCGCGATTTTGAATACAGACCTTTATTCTGCGCGGCCAGTCGTCTATCGCAGCACGAACGAGGTCCATGTCAATATCGGCGGCTGCCTTAATCAAGGATGCCTTGAGTGACTCCAAATCAGGATGAGGCTTTGAGCAGGCCTTTTCCTCCAAGTGTTGCCATATCTTGTAATCTAACGGACTCAAATCTGGACTGGAGGAGGGCCAGTCTTCGTGCCGGATGAAGTCGATTTCACGCGCCGCCAGCCAGTCTTGTGTGCTTTTCGCTCTATGAGCTGGCGCAGAATCTTGTTGGAATACCCAGTGCCTGTTATTAAACATGGTATGAGAAACAGGTTCCACAAGGTTCTTGAGGACTGTATTTTGATACACAACTGCATTCGTTTTTACGCCTTTCTCACAAAAATGTACCTCAGTTAAGCCCCAATAAGAGACTCCCAACCAAACCATGAGCGAGGATGGAAAATGACCTCGTTGGACACGCGGAATACGGTTGCTCGCTTCTTCACTGCTGTGTGCGTACACCTTATCATTTTGTTTGTTGTAGCTCTCTTCCACGGTGAAGATTTTTTCATCCGAAAAAAGAATTTCCCGATGCTTTTTTCCCGCGTACCGCTTCAACAAAGCGCGGCATCTCTTCAGTCTCAGGTCCATTAAACGAGCGTCCAAACGATGTCCTGTTTTTCTTCGATATGCCCTAAGCCCTAAGTCTTCATTTAACACCCTTTTCACCGTGGTCCTGCTTAACCCCATGTGAAGGGCAAACAGTTTCTGCTTACGTATGGGATTTCTTTGAATTCGCGCCTTCACAGCTTTTATCACTGCTGGAGTCCTAACAGAGCGAGGGCGACCACTTCTTGACCTGTCATCTACACTAGAGTCTTCATTGTATCGTTTTATGGTACGATAAAGGAATCTTTTGGTTATATTCAAAATTTTCAGTAAGTCGAAAATCTGAATTGGCGCGTAACCGCAACGATTCAACGCAATAACTGCGACACGGTCTTCTTTAAGTGTCCACTCCATATTTAAAAATGAGGAAAATTCTAAAAAGTACACATTTTTATTTTCATGAAAAATTCGAAATTCGAATTCAATAAACTTTTTTGTGGCCAGCGTTCTAAATTCAAAAGTTTTTATTGTGTGACAGAACTTATGACCTGACTGTGTATAAGTTTTGATATCACTTTATATTCTTACTGTTTTACGGACAAAACTCTATGTCCTTCGTATGAGATTAAGATGACGAAGAAATAGATATTTTACATTTCTTTATTAGCGTTTAGTTCGCGCGGCCCCGAGTCTATTGGTTTGAAGTGGTTTCTTTAAAATTACTGAATAAAAGTTATATTTGATGCTGTCCTTAGTACCGACAAATTCACCGACAAAACCTTTGACTAATAAAGAATGGCAACAAATATAATGATCACCAAATTATTTTTTCCTACCCAAAATGGATAAATGAACACCAAAAGTTGCAAAAAATATCAGGGAAAAATACTGCGGTAGCTTAGGTGAAGGGTAAAGGGGGTGAGCGAAGCGAAGCCCCCTTTATCCTTCGTGTTAGGTTGAACATGTAAGAACAACAAAATGTAATGGTACTGTAGCGCTCCTGGTTCTGTAGTCGTCTTGAGCACTATCTATTTAGCAGCCCTGTGTGGGATATATTAAAGACTTTATATTTATGGGCTTGTATTTTTTATTTGGTTTCTAGTTTATTCACAATTTTTATAAAAGGGATCCACATCTGGCTCGATAGCCATTACTCTAATCCTCACTATAATTTAGCTCAGTCACTGGCCGAAGCCTACGATCAAGTGTGTCACATTGACTTCCACATCCAATCCTCTTTCTTTTTAAAATTAAAACATAAGTAACGGTGCCAAAGTGTCACCCACTCCAAAGAGGCCCGTATACAATATACAACCTACCTTGCAATCATTCCCCCCTCCCTTCAAAAAAAAAAATTCCAACGAAAAAATTTTTTTTTTCAAAGTGGCAACCCTAACTCAAAGTCTAAAATCTAAAATGACAACCCTATCTCAAAGTCTAAAATCTAAAAAATATTAAATGCTAACTTTAAGTTAGTTTGATATGCATGAAATCTAAAAGACAGTAAATATGCCGCAAGCATAAATTTAAATAACATCAAGTACCCTAATCCTTATCTGTCCAACCATCCCATTTAACCTACTCAATTAAACATTAAATAACAAAACCAAACTACACTTAAGGTGTAGGCTATGCACCTTAAAAAACTTAAATTATAACACCCTATGATCCCATCATACAATTATTCGCGGCTTAACACTAACCTAACTAACGCTAGAAAACTCTCAATTACAATACGAAGGCAAACAGCTGAATCTAGCTAAGATTTAGCTTCTCGAATAGTTATCATTCGACAAACTTTCTGACAATAAAAACTAGCGAAAAACTTATCAGACAACCATAATACCTCCGTTCCTAAAATTAACACAACTCTGTCTTTGCTTTATGATTGTGAACACATTGTGAACTCTTTCCACCGAATGGAAATATTTCAAAAATTAACGCAAAGGCAAAGATCAAAGAAAAAAATTATCATTTTCAAATATAGGAAACGCCAACCATATTAACAGGATTAATCTATAGAGCCGTATTACTAAGCCACAGCCTAAGAATGAGTTCATTAAAATTCGTTACAATAATACGATGAAATCAACTAGCTTTAAAACCGATACTACTACATATAAACAGCCTAAATAATCCATTGGAATTCAGTAAACTATCTTTTACTATTAACAGTTTAAGATAATCGCCGTGAGTTGCACCCAATTACTCAAGTAAAGACACTACAAAGAATCTCGAATGTGTATCGAATACCCGAGTTATCCCACATCAGAAATTACTTTCATTGAGAAACCTTCGTTACCAACTTCGTTATACAACCCATAGTCTCCCCTTACCAAATCATCCCAACTCTATACTTTAAGAACGCGGGAACCAAACCAGAACCCTATGAGGAATAGCAATTGCCTCGTCATACTGCTCTCAAAGATAAAACCAGGCGATCGGTTCAAACACTTATTCGAACTGTCGTTTATACAAGTTTCTCATATAAAGGTAATCTACCACGGAAATCTAGTATGTTACAGATATTTCTTGGGTCTTTGGTGTACGGTCCTCATCAGACATCATAGCTCAGCAACAACATGAAAAGAAACACCGGTAAATAAACAACTCATAACAACACCGTATACACAAACCACAAACCATCAACCGGGCTAAAATTGTATTATATTCCTAATGTATAATTATTTAATATCCTAATGTTCCTATCCTAATCCTATAATTATTTAATGTCCTAATGTATAATTATTTAATATCAGACGAACCCCTCAACGCAGCACAAAGCGATTTAAACGATTTGTGTTAACAATAACGCCCTGTGACCGTGAGTTCAGACGACGAATCAGCACATTAGACCTCCCAACGATCTCAATGACCTTGTATGGTCCTTGATACAGACGTGTCAACTTCATACATCTTCCCGTTATCCGCCTTGGTACGTATAACAAAACGCGCTCGAGTAACTCGCAAAATAGCCGAGTGGCCTCCCGGACTATTAAAAAAAATTATTTCATCCGCAGGTCCGTCTTACAATTTTAAAAATATTACCTACCTAACTTCCTTTCTTGACACGGCACGCACGAAGCTATATAACGCTCTTTCTCCTTATCGGCTTTCGGCATGAAATATTTCGACCGAAACCTCTTCAACGTCTTTGCGACCCAAATGACCTCCTGTCCACGCCTCATCATGTAATTCGTTCATTACATTTTGAAACAACGACCTAGGCAATACTAATACCTCCCTAACTTCTCCATCTCTACGTACGCTTTTATATAATAAATTATTTCTCAAACAAAAACCGCTACGCCACGCTTCCGGGACGTTCGCTCAACCGCGTTAACCATCTACTACAAAATGAATCGTTCGCTTGATCCGCCTGTAACGACTCTACATTGATACTAAAAACTTCCAAACCATCATCATCAGGTTCAGAACGAGAAGAAGACTGAGGTCCTTCTGTTTCCCGTTTCCCTTCTTCCATTAGCGGATTCCTACTCAAAAAATCTGCCACTACATTGCTTTTCCCCGAGCAATGAACTATCTCGAAATCCCATTCTTGTATCGCTAACGCCCATCGCGCTAACCTACCAGTCATATCTTTTCTCGACTGTAACCAACATAACGCGCTATGGTCTGTAACAACCTGAAAATACGATCCCCAAAGATAATGCCTATAGTGCCTTAACGCCCATACTAACCCCAGACACTCTTTCTCCGTCGTACTATATTTTTTTCTCCGCATCCGTTAACTTCCTAGACGCGTAGGCAACCGGACTCATTTTTTCAACGTCCTGCATCAATACTGCACCCAACGCCTCGTTAGACGCATCCCCATAAACTCTCGTAGTAACCGACTTATCCCCCGAATAATAGGAAAGTATTGGCGCACTACACATAACCTTCTTAATATACTCGAACGAATTCAGCAATTCTTCATTCCATTGAAACTTTACCCCCTTTTTCAATAATTTAGTGAGAGGTTACGATATTCTCGCAAAAATTGATAAAAAAAATCTATAATAAGAAAATAAACCTAATAATTGTTTCACATCCTTCGTAGATGTGGGAGCTGGAACCTGTTGCATAGCCTTCAGCTTTTTCTCACTAGGTTTTACTCCTTCATTCGAGATTCGATAACCTAGCATCTCAATCTCGCAAAAACCGAATTTACATTTGGATGGCTTGAAGGTCAAGTTCGCTTCTCTAAACCGCCCAAAAACCTTCTGCAACGTATCGGTAAACTCCTCGAACGTTCTACCATACACAATTACATTGTCCACGTAAACCATAACCCCTTTAAATCTTAAATCCGCTAAAACTTTATCCATCATCCGTTGGAAAACCGCTTGACTCGTTGCCAAACCGAACGGAACAACATTAAATTCATAAAGACCCGTGGTCGTGACGAAAGCCGTTTTATGCCTACCTTCCGTGATAACCGTCTGCCAATAACCTGAATTGAGATCTAACTCCGCAAAATACTTGGCCCCGGCCAAACTATCGACAATGTCTTCTATCCGCAGAATAGGATAACTATCCCTACCTTATTTAATTTCCGATAATCTATACAAAACCTCCATGAATCATCGGGCTTTTTAATTAACACAACAGGCGCAACATAAGAACTAGTGGATTCCCTAATAACACCTAGTTTCAACATCTCCGCGACCTGCTCCTCAATAATTTCTCGTTGCACCGGCGAAACGCGATACGGGTGACAATGAACCGGCTCTTCATCATAAGTCTTAATATCGACCGACACTATCTCCGACCTACCTAACGGGTCAGGTCACTGCAAACGCAAATTTATCCGCATTCCTATCCAACAACGCCAATAATACCCGCTTATCATTCTCACATAAATCCTCATTTACGATAAACCGTTTATCTTCTACCCCAAACGCAAATTCGCACGAATCCGAAAACCCCGAGAAATAAACGTAATCGCCCTTTTTTACCTCCTGAAAGTCGATAGAATTTATCATGTCACGATCCTCGATAACCGTGGTTTCCCCGAAGTTCACTTGTTTCCTTCTAGAACCGTCTAGAAAGTCCGACCCTATCTTTTGTTTTGAAAGAATCCCTACGCACATGACATTTCGTTTTACCGGCGTCGTGTTTTGTTTCCTATGGAAATTATTGAAAAACGGTATTTTTCCCTGGAAAAAACTCATACACGAATGAACAAAATCAATATTCATACCGTTCTTTATTAAAAAATCCACCCCTAAAATAATGCTACAATTCAAATCAGTTACTACTAAAAATTCCTGTGAAAAGCCAAAATTGTCCAAACTAAAATCTACAACACATTTCCCTACAATTTGCAGCAAACTTCCATTTACCGCCTTAACCCGTCTCTTCTCTTCTTGCATACATCTCGCACCCACTTGACCTGCAACGGCTGGGCTGATGCATGAAGCTGTAGCGCCTGTATGTAAAAGAGCTACCACTTTCACATTAGATACATTTAATAAAACTAATGGTCTGACCTACTGATTCGCCTCGACTGCGACGATCTTCCCCATTGATCGTACCGCTTCTGTGCTACGCTGCTGAGCTCGTCTGAGGCCCTCATTCCACAGGTCAGCCTGGTCACCGCTATCGGGCTCTAGCGACGACGTGTTGCAAAATCCGCTTGCCTAGGACGCAAATTATAATTATTAGTACTAGAAACATTCGGCCTGTCTCCCCCCCCCCCCCCCCCCCTATTGCCATGGGCCAAATTCGGTCCAAAAGTTGCCGGGTTCCTAAACACATTCACATTATCATCACTTCCTGGACTTAACTTCTCCATCTGTACCAGTACCGCCCTTAGCGCCTTCTTATCTACAAAATGGCTCAACATTAATTTATTTCTAAGATGGTTTTGCAATCCTCTTAAAAATTGCGTTATAAAAATGTCATCTTTAGTAACTCTAGCCTTCCTCGCCAGGTCCCCTAAATAATGGAAGTAGTCCAACAAACTTCTTTTCTCTTGCTTGGCATTGTAGAACTTCTCTGCAAAGTCTGTGCCTCCAAACTCCTCATTAAATTTATTCACCACCTCGTCAAATGTCTGGGCACTGCCCCTAATTTCCCTAAAAAAATATAAGGCTCCGCCTTTCAAATACGAAGGAAATAATAATTTTAATTCCTCCGACGATATAAATCTCTTCCTCGATGCAGCATCTCTGAAGTCTTCTAGAAAATCTTCAAAGGACTCCCGAGGACTTCCCGAAATACAAGTTGACAACTCCTCCATCATGAAATAATTTCATAACATTTTTCACAAAATGTCCGCCGCTATAAAACAATTCCTTCCCACAACATTTTTCTATTAG
Source organism: Argyresthia goedartella (assembly GCA_949825045.1). Classification (NCBI taxonomy): domain Eukaryota; kingdom Metazoa; phylum Arthropoda; class Insecta; order Lepidoptera; family Argyresthiidae; genus Argyresthia; species Argyresthia goedartella. Next base: position 21,454,529 of record OX463812.1, on the reverse strand, counting down.
ATTCTTCACTCGCTTGGCAGGTCGAGGTAATTCCTAAATAAAAAAATTGAGTACAGAAAAATACTCCCCAATACACATTCGATCCTTCCTCGATTCAGCAAGGTCTGGATCGACGATCTCCTCTCCTCTTCAATTACGTCACTTCTTATGACGTCACCTTCCCTCCTCCTGAAGCAGTCTTCTTACTTCTCCGGCTCGCTTGACGCCTCCACCAATGTAGCGCTCCTCAATGTAATAGTCTTGAGCACTATCTATTTAGCAGCCCTGTGTGGGATATATGAAAGACTTTATATTTATAGGCTTGTATTTTTTATTTGGTTTCTAGTTTATTCACACTTTTTATAAAAGGGATCCACATCTGGCTCGATAGCCATTACTCTAATCCTCACTATAATTTAGCTCACTCACTGGCCGAAGCCTACGGTCAAGTGTGTCACATTGACTTCCAAATCCAATCCTCTTTCTTTTTAAAATTAAAACATAAGTAACGGTGCCAAAGTGACACCCACTCCAAAGAGGCCCGTATATAATATACAACCTACCTTACAGTACACACATTGAATACAAGAGTCAGTTCATTTAACGCTTGGGTTATCGAGTAATTCGAAGTAAGTTGGCAAGAAATGAGCCTGAGAACGAAGTTAATTTCGGGGAAAAGAAGTCGGGTCAGGTTTTTTTGTCGCATTCCTGCGAAATGTGTAGGAATCAGAGCCGATTTGGCTGCGCGCTGAATAAATTGTTGATAACTAAATAATGGAAGGTTCTTATGGAATTATACGGAGAAAGCTAATATGTTGACTGCAAATATACAATTTCGATTGATTATTACGTTGTGGTGAGTCTGACATCACGGGTTTGCATATCTTTCCAGTGATCTTTGTCTTAGACGCTAGCGGTCGGGCAGTCAGGCTTAATTAATTGCAACCGCTTTATAGCCAGCGATCGACAAATTTTGTGTATCGGCAATACCAAATGACTTGAGTGATAACCGATGGTTGATTATAGAAACTATGCATACACAAAATTGTGAACAGCGGGTGTGCATGGCATGTTTGATTGAAACTAGACCCTGTGTAGTTAATGATAAGAAGCTTGCGCTTGGGCAGTATTTGCGGGGTAGGACGCCATCTCACCCATGTGGGGCCTCCTATAAATACGAGAGCGGGGGTGGAAAAGGGGAGCAGTCCGTACGTCAAACCACTGTGGTACACGTGTCTTTCGGTAATCTGAACAGTTCGGGCTGCTGTTTTACGCGTTTGGAACTGGAATATTTGTGATTGCGTGCTACAGTGGATTTTCGTGTGTCTGAAGCGCCGAGATATACATCGGTTCCTATCCTTTAAATCAACCTACCCAAATTCCAAAACTATCCTTGGGTCGTTAGATAAGAACTTTTAGGTAATTTTGATCTAAGTCTGAGTCTGGGCTTGGAGCGACCCTAATTTCCTTTTTCCTTCACCATAGGGTTCCGGGATTAGCTCTTAGGAACTTCGCGGGTTGATCCTTTCCTCATTCCCTTCGTGTAGCGAGTTTTGAAATTCCCACACACATAAGTCGTTAAACATACAAGCACATTCAATTCACATACAACATCTTCGAGTGGTGTCGATGATGGACGTGGTATAAAACTAGGATTTTAGACTAGGCTAGACAGGAGTTTAGTTGAGGCTAAACCTAGGTTGTCAAGGCATAGGGAGACTGTTTGATCGATGGGGTTCCGCGGATGAAAATAACAAATTCAGAACAAAGTATAAACGTTGTCAACTCAGATAACCTATCCTGTTGATATCTTTGACATTTGAGTGTTGTCGGGGACGCGCGAAGAGATCAAATTACAGTCTAAAGTTCATTGTTTAGGGACGGGTAGATATTTTGCCTTGCCTTGGATAGTTTTGATTCAAGTTGCATCTTTAAATTAAATGACAATTTCGCTGGGAGATCTAACGTGTAGATTGTGTCACGCATTTATTTTGCTGGGCTCAGTCGAGGCGTGCTGAGGTAAACGAGGTACCTAAATAGGTATTTTCCGAAGTACGTAACTCGTTGTGGAGAGGGTTATATCTCTAAAGCACTAAAGAAAGCGTTTCGATAACATCCAGCTCGAAATGCGCAGAGTTGAAGGTTTCAAAACGTTACGGACCTTTTGAGGAAACCGCTAGTTCAGACCCATTTCGGAAAATCAAATCGCAATGGTGTAAACCCGGTCTATTTGGATCGTTATTGCCGTGAACTAATTTTATAATTGGAGCCACTAAAGCCGCTACTAGCGAGCACATGAAATATCATTGAGTACTCCCGTCGTAACACTACGATGAATAACCATACGATATCCCAAACAAATATTATAAATTGTGGTCGACCACGTAAAAGAAGCGCCAAGCGCCCATATATACAAAAAAATAAATGGTACCAGTACACAAATTATAACAAAGATCGATCTGGCGCAAAACACCGCTAACTGATGCGAAATACCGGCTTGCGGGCATACATGCTTTCTCTGTTTAACTTGAAACTTTAACTTCCTGAACCAATCTTCCGTTCAACTATTGTACGCCTAAAGAATTTCTCAAGAAACGAGAAATTCAGACTTATCATTCTTGACTTGACATTTTCATAGCTGAATCGGGACATCTCTTTTGGGGGTAGATAGAATAGACGATCATAGCTTTCTGACGGCGGTGGCTGGACCTTAGCTATTTATGCCGTTACAAAAAAATACTTGAAACATAAACTTAATTAAGTACACAAAACATAGAAAGAAGTTTGGTGGTCATTTATCCAAACGCAATTTGGTGGACATTTATCCATTCTGGCAGTCATTTCGAATTTATTGGTAGTAAAATAGGTGCGTTTTTGGTAATCGTTTAAACATAAGCCATAAAGAATAATAAAATTGTAAGTGGAGGATGCGCGGCCAAAACGTCGGAAGTACATATTTCCTTAAGTAGATACCTACCTACTAGAATAGAGTATTTAATATTTCCTCATTATCCTTCTTCCGACAATACTGTCTTCCACTAAATTTAAAAAAATGGGTTTATGTTTATGTCCTACGTTAGTACTTATTTAACTCCAAAAAGGCAATTTCATAATAATAATATTCTTTGTCTACACACGTATCGTAAACCCTCTTTAATGCGTACAAAAACCGCACGTTACGACCAGCTTTATGTTATACTAATAGTTTTGGTGCCACTTAAAGAATCGGTTCAATAAAATTAACTACAAAGGAAACTTTGAGGTTCGGCTAATAGACCACCAATGGCGGCACCATTGCAGACAAAATCACATTGTTCCTTTTATAAATTGTCTGTGAAGTTGGTACTACTGAACAAGCTAAACAAGTGCAGAGCAATTATCAATGCCACCATGCCGGTCGAACATGCGGTTCCTGAACACATCAGAGAGAGCTTATGATATGTGTGTAGATAAACTAGTGTATGTAACTGTACATAATTAGGCGTTTAAACTCGAGTGTTAATGCCCTCCATTATGTATCAGTTACATAAACTACTATTACACTTCTTATTTCGCGTTGTTCTTTAGACGACCTTTATTTTCGGCGCAACACACTCAAGCCGACTGTCCGCATTTCATTTTCGGCTTGGATAACATGTCCGAGCAATGGAAACCGACACGGTATTTGATCTTCTTGCCAAGTGGAGATTTTCTACAAAGTAGGTATGTTTCTTTTTCAGGACGTTGGTACAACGTTTTGGACCAGAACACGATCCGTTGCGACCAGTGGATCCCCTCTACACAGATACAATCGGTTTCTTCATAGCTTGCTTTACTAAATTAGAGGTATAAGTAATAAGTTGTTTTTTAATAAGCAATATATTTTATTGTAATAAATTATATTGTGACATAAAATCTCGTTAAATGTATAAAATATAAAAGAAGTTTAAGTAATAAGTTGTTTTTTAATAAGCAATACATTTTAATGTAATACATTATATTGTGACATAAAATCTCGTAAAATATATAATTAATATATTCCTTAACCGTACCGCAGTTAGCTCCATGGGCTCATCACTCCTCTATACTGTGATTTATACTGTGACCTTAGCTTTGTGAGCATGAAATTAGTGCTGACCAAGCCCTGCAGATGTCACTTGTCAAATAATTATTTCGTGAAATGGTATCACTTTAATTTTTTCAGTAGAGAAACACCACCACCAAACGTTCCGTTTCATGCTATGAACTTTTTACATAAAGATGGAATAAATGTGAATACTTTTAATAAAAAAACTAGGAAAGCTTTAAAATTTATAAATCTAACTGCAAAGTATTATAAATTATATGAGAAATTGACAAGAGCTTATAATATCGCGTCTACAAATATTCATATATTTTATTCCCTACAATGAGGGATTTTTTAAAAAAAAACTTCAGAAGTTCCAAATTTGTCAATAGATGTCGTTGAAAAGTCGTGGCTTTCACAGCCAGTTGCCAGAACAAAAATTTGTGTTCTGTGGATGGTGGTGGCTGGTCTGTGATGTGTCAAACCGTTTCTCCTGTGGTTACGCGATGTTTTGTTTTCCTGTTCTCCTCTGTTTTGTGACTATTACGACGACCCTGGCTATTCTTTCGGACTCTTGTAGCTCCTTCCCTCGACTGACCTCCGCGTGCACCCTGGACATTTGCTTGCCATTACGATTGACCCCTGCCTGTGTATTGGACTTCGATTTTGTCATCACGATACCTTCGCGAGCACCCTGAGTTGATGCTGTTCGACAGACTTTGGTTACCATGGAAAAAAAGCCTAATCGTCCATGCGTTGTTAGGTTTTGTAAAAAAAATGGTACTCACCGTTTCCCTAGTGATGAACATCGACGTTCACTATGGATTCAAGCTGTTGAACCAGCAAAGCCTGGATTTACCCTAGGAAAGCATAGCAGGATATGCTCCGATCACTTCAAGCCATCCGATTTGAATAGAACACTGTTATCATTGTTACAGCCAGGTAAGTTTACCTAAAGATTTCCGAGTATGCCTAGTACGCACCATACCCGTGCTCATGAGTGCTTACTTTCGCGAGTCAGGTGTGATTTCATCTTTTGCACTAATTAGTGCTTATGCGAGCAAGCTTATCAGCAATGTTCTTGCCCAATCTGTACCTATCCTTACACATAATCCGTTTGACAGGTGGCAGATGCCAACGTCAACAGCTCGCCTAGCCCGAATAGTATTAAATAGCTACTAAAATGTCCTTACTAACATGTGTTTTTTTTTATAGATATTGCTCCAAAAACTTTGAAGAAAACCTCTGTTCCTTCATTGTTTTCATGGAAAACAACTCCTCAACAATCTCCATCAACGTCTGAAGAACAAAACTCGCTAACTCTTAACCTAACCAAAGTTGAAAAAACCTATGCATGAAGTAAGTCACCTATTGTTATCTATAGCCTAAAGGAATTCATTCAATATTCTGTCTTGCACTGAGCCTTGCAGGACTGCGAAGCATGCAGAGTAGTTCTGCAAGGTGGATAGAAATACCGTCACAAAAAACATAATTTTTGATACCGCGCAGGTGCAGTTATTTGATATCCTGCACAGGGCCTGTAAACTCGGAACACTGCTTGTAGTCCTTTGCACAGTAATATTGTTCTGTGGCTTGTTATTATTATTATTATTATTATTATTTATTATGCACAAGCAGCTTAAGCTGATGCGTGCATATCAGTTCACATTTCACAGCACTTGTTTTATACAATTGTCAAGTCTTTTTTTAAAACTGTTCACTGATGGTGCACTAATAACAGTTTCTGGAAGTCTGTTCCACTCGCGGACCACTCGGTTTGATAGAAGGTGTTTGCGTGGGTTACTTGTAAACGAGAGCCCTTGGAGTTTCAGTGTGTGTCCTCTGAGGTGGTGATTCTGGTTCATCGTAAACATTTCCTTCATAGTCGATACATCATAGTAGCCAGTTAGAATCTTATATGTTTCTATGAGATCTCCACGTTTACGTCGTTGCTCTAGAGTGCTCAATCCTAGCTCTGCAATTCGCTGCTCATAAGGCTTGTCACAAAGTCCTACTACCATCTTGGTTGCTCTTCTTTGTACTTTCTCCAGAAAGTCTTTGTCCTTCTGGAAGTAAGGGCTCCATATTTGGAAAGCATACTCAAGGAGTGGTCTGACATAAGTCTTGTAAAGTCTCAAGAATAATTCTTTGTCAATATAATCAAAGGATTTCCGAATCATATATGTTAGCGAGTTGGCTTTCTTAGTAATTGAAAGTATATGAGTCTCCCATTTAAGGTCAGTTGATATTGCGACCCCTAGGTCTCTTTGTGCTGTAACAGGATCCAGTGTTTGCATATTAATGCTGTATGGTAACTTTGGATTATTGTTCCCAACATGCAGAACCGTACACTTTCCAGGATTTAAGGTTATTAGCCAATTCTGTGTCCATTCAAAAATGCGGTTCAAGTCTTCTTGTATTATATTGTACGATATTAGCGGATTTCCCATGATTTTTGTATCATCTGCAAACAGTGAAAGTCCAGACTTTATTATTACCTTTAGGTCAGTTAGGTATACGCAGAATAAAATTGGTCCAAGCACTGATCCTTGTGGGACACCACTCAGGACGTTGTAGGAATCTGAGAGGTCATTCCCAACTCTCACCCTAAAGGTACGATCGCTCAGGAAGTTTTCAATCCACATAAGAAGGTTACCACGAATTCCAAAGTGTTGCAGTTTCGAGACTAGTCTTTTTATAGGAACGCGGTCAAACGCTTTCTCATAGTCTAGATAAACCACATCTGTGGGCACGCGGTCATTCCAATTTGCTGTCCAGTAATCTAGGCATAGCAGAAGGTTGGTCACCGTGGATCTTCTTGGAACAAATCCGTTTTGTTCATCAGTTATAACCTGCTCTTTGGATAGGAATTCGCGGATTTTTGTGACGATTATCTTTTCCATTGCCTTGCATATGATGCTTGTGAGACTTATTGGGCGATAGTTGGCTGCGACAAGTTTATCTCCTTTCTTATAAATCGGCGTCACAACTGCTTCCTTCCAGTCATGCGGTAGACTACCCGTTCTAAAGGACTGTTCCATAATAGATGCAAGTTTACAGTTCAGAACATTTTTGCATTTGTTGAGCAGTATTGCAGGTATCCCGTCTGGTCCCATAGCTGTGTCATCGTTGAATGTTTTCATCACCTTTGTGACTTCATCTGGCGAAAACTCAATATGGTCAAGTGAGTTTAATAAGATTGGTACATCTGGAGTAGGAATTTGTAAGTTGGGCTGTTCTCTTACATAGGATTTTTCAAATTGTTTTGCAAAGATCTCGGAGACTTCATTGTTTTTACAAGTAACCATCCCTGTGGATTCATCTTTAAGCGAAGGTGGTACAGCTACTCTGGATGTAAGCTGTTGGCGAATGTACCCATAAAAGCATTTCGGGCTACTGTTAACTATTCCTCTTTCAAACTTAATCCTTGACTTCCTGACTTCTGCAATGATTCTATTGTTTATTTTTCTGTAATCTTCATATGTCTCTGTTGTTTTTGTAAGTCGATGTAGTTGCCATTTTTGAAGTTTTTGTTGGGTGAGTTTGACTATCTCTGGACCTATCCATGGTTTTCTGTGGTTGCGGTGTTTGCTCGGTCTTCGAAGAGGTATTGTTGTTTCTATGGTTTGTATTATAGTAGTCTTGAACTCATCCCAGGTATTGTTAACGTCGCTGTGACTAGGACTATTTATGTGTTTAGAAGCCAACATAGACGACACAGATTCATAGTTAGCTCCAAAGAAGTCTCTTCTCGGGGGCTTGTTCAACGATTTTGATAAAAATCCACTCTCAAATTGGAGTGTACCAATTAGAACCATGTGGTCACTTTTACCTATTGGTGGGTGATGAATAATGCTTGTGCATAGGTTTTCATCATTGCATAGTATAAGATCTAGCAATGATTCTTCATTGTTACGTTTTCGTGTAATATCTGTTACTAGTTGGTATAGATTGCTATTGGTAAACATATCCACAAATTTTTCATGAAGCGGTTTGTATCCATCTAGGTTTTGTAAGGGCCACTCAAGGTCAGGAAGGTTAAAATCTCCCGCAATTAAGAGGTTTTGTTTTGCATCAGCTGCTTTTTGTATCGTTTCGAACAGTAGTTGATCTGAGGTTTTATAGCTGTACTCTGTGGGACGGTAGACTCCTCCGATGAGTAATTTAAAATTGCCATAGGTGATGTTTACCCAAAGGGCTTCCACCTCAGGTAAGTTGTTGAAGGTCGGATGTAAACTAGTTACAATAGGTATGTTGTTGTGTTCATGTGCAATATATATGGCTACTCCTCCATATCCACTGTCGTTGCTTCTATCATGTCTAAAAAGCGTATATCCCCTAATGTCTATCAAGTTGTTTGTGATTTTGGATTTTAGTTGGGTCTCTGTTATAATAATAAAAGTAGGGTTTGTTTTGCCAATTTCCAATAAGAATAAATCTCGTTTTGCCTTTAAAGATGCCAAGTTCGTGTAGAAAAACGTTAATTGCGTCAGACCATTAGTTAAGACTTTTTTGTGGTTTCATCGATGTGTGTTGTTATGATCGGTTTGTTGTTAACATATCTGATGGTGAGGTTATCCTCACCTTTTTCGATTCGTTGTGTGAGTTCTCGTCGCAGATTTTTCAGGTGGTCGCGCTGGCACGGGGTTAGGTCATTTTTGGCCGTAACCCCTCTAAGCTTTTTACCATTCTTTAATACCTGGATCGCTGCTTTCCTGTTTGGCAGTACTAGTTTGATGGGCCGAGGGCCCGAGCCAGGCTGGGGCTTTCCCAGGCGTATTAGGGCCACAGGTGCCACTGGCTCGGGCAGTGAGGCCAATGCCTTTTCCACCTGCTCCTGGTCAAAAATCTTCCGAGCCTCTACTGAAGTTGGCTCATCCCCATCCGCATGCAACTCCGGCACCCCGAACATAATGACATTTGATGCCCTTCGGTTTCGCTCCTCTATCTCATCGATGATGGCCTCAACATTGACTGCTGGTTGGCTAGTCCTCAAGGCATCCACTTCGGTTTTGAGTTCATCCACTAACTTCCTCAAGGCGGGCAGTTGGCGAACTCCTTGCTCACAATCGGGGCACAAATATTCGAGTGTCGGCGACTGCAATGCAATCACTCTCAGCTCTGTCAGAAGTAACCCGCTGCACTTAACACAGATCTGCCTATCACAGCCGTGGCACACTATTTTCGGATTTTTATCATCTAACTTAGGTATTTGCTTGGTACACTTCAAACAGTTGGCCATTTTATATGGTGAGTCTGCACTTTTGAGGTTAGAGCAAGATTTGATACACTAAAGTTAGACTGGTGGGTATATTCGTTGAACACTATTAAGTATTGGTATATTTCTGCAAATTTACTTCACTTTCACTGCTATTTAGCGCGTTTTACGTATTAATTTCAATAAAATTGTTGGGAGCAACTATCAAAACAAGTGTATAGAAAAGCGCGGGTAGACGAAAAAAAAAGTTGTCCTGCTTAGCCGGCCGTATTGCAGACAGGAATATGAACAAGATACTGTGACAAACATTGAGAAATGCCGCATTGCAAGTAGGTAGGTATACTTAATGTTGTTTGACGACCTCTGTAGCGTTGCAGTTGGGGCTGTGCTTTACAAGTGAGACGTCCCGGGTTCGACTCCTGGTGGGGCGGGAGGAAAAAACACCCTCATGGCATGGATGTTTACATGTTTGTGATGTTGCTGTTTCTGGTTCCTACAACACAGGGTATCCTAGTGTGAAACCAGAAGCAATGTATGTGCCTGTATGTAAATGTAAAAATAAAACTAGAGATTCAAATATGTTTTCTTTTATTTCCAGTGTGTCCAATATTATTTGTAGAAGAGCAACAATATTTGGTCGCTGTGGATAGTAGTTTAAATGAAGATCCCTTACACATGAGTGAAGAAGATGCAGACTCTGTCTTTGCAAATCCCAATGATGACATGCAAGAAGATATTGCTGTGGAACTGCACAATGATATAGCAGAAGAGTTAGAGATTTCTCAACATGAAGAGTTGGTGCAGGAGGGATCATTGAGAGATGATAAGATAACTTCAAAATATGAGTCAGTACAAACTCATGAGTGTAGTGTCTCAACTTCAAAAGATGAGTCAGTAAAAACTCATGAGTGTAGTGTCTCGAGTTTTACCATCCACTTGTGCAAAAATAATGATAAAGTTGTGCACTTCTACACTGGCCTAGAGAATTTTAAAAAGTGATGCTTGTGTTTGACACTTTAGGGCAATGTGCTCATAATCTTACCTATTTTTATGGACATCCACCAAAGAACCTCAATGCATTCGAACAATTTTTCATTACCTTAATGATAGTATGGAGACATAAACCTTTCGAAGAAATTGCTATGATGTATCAAGTAACAACCAAACAAATCTATAATATATTTATCACTTGGGTCAGGTTCATTTCGCTGCAATGGAAAAATTTGGACTTGTGGTTAGACAGAGATAGCGTAAGAGCATACATGCCTTTAGATATTCATGATAAGTATCCATCAACACGGGTTATACTTGATGCGATAGAAATCCCTATTAAAAAACCTAAACTACCTTTTGCGCAGCAAGTCACATTTTCTTCCTATAAAAACAGGAACACCTTAAAGATCCTTATTGGAATTACCCCTAGTGGCTTCATTAGTTATGTGTCTCCATGCTATGGCGGCTCTGCTACTGATAGGCAAGTTATAGAACGCAGTACAATACTTAGTAGATTTGACTACAATGATGAAATAATGGTGGATAAAGGCTTAAATGTCCAAGACATTTTTGTTCCCTATGGTGTCAAAGTGAACATGCCATCTTTCTTCAAAAAAGGCAATCAAATTCTACCTCAGACACTTAGCTCCTCCAGAAAAGTGGCAAGCAAAAGGGTTCATGTAGAAAGGGTTATTGGCTTGCTAAAGACATATAAGATTTTGACTCAACCTTTGAATCAAACAGAAATTGTGTTGTCGAGCGACATTGTGTTTATATGCGCAATGTTGGTTAATTTTAGGTCTAGCATAATAAATAAAGATGCTTAAATGAATAGGTAAGATGAAGTTTTATTAAGCAACATCAATGATGTGTCGAAGGCCTCCTTTACACTTTTGTACTTAGCTTTTACGTTTTGTATAGGCACTAGGGATTTAGATACAAATCACCCTCTTCTCTGCATTGCTGTTATGCTTTGTCCTATGAAAAGGGGTAATACAAAAAAAAGAGGTAATATACTAGGGTCATTATTTTTTATTATACAGAAATTTATTAACAAGGGCTTCCTTAAAGTAGTCATTATAAAACTTCTCTAATTTTTCTAACATGCTTTCTATAAAACAATTGTTCCTTTGGATCATCATTACTTTAAAATCACTTATTGTATAAACACAAAAGTATGCATTTTCTCTTCCACTGCACATCATTTGCCCCCCTGTACTTGGTAGTAATAATTATGACTTTCATTTAGTCTTAATAATCCTGTCTTTTCACACAGGTATAAGTAGGGTACATTTTCTGGAGAAATCTTTTGATTGCGTGCTGTGTATGGGCACTTAACTTCCAGTACACTACTTGCGCCCACTAATCCGTCTGGTGTGGAAGCTAGAAACTGTTTTTCTTTATGAATTATAATGCCACATTTCCTTGCAACCAGATTTGTTTTTACCTCAAACTGGTGCACAGCTTCAGCTTCATATCTCAGACCATGTTTGATTGCTGCAGTTGCCACATCCACATTTTTTACTAAAGTTTTAGCCAGGTTTTTCATATTGCTATTGCAGGTTTTGATTATCTTGCCATAAATAAAACTATGAATCCTCGTGAGTCATTCTCTTTTCCATTCTTTTTTATTTCGTCTTGTCTTTTCTTCCACTTGCTGGATTCCTTCTTCTTTGAGGATCATGTTTTCTAGGAATGCCTCTTCAGTAGTTTTTTCTAGGTAATCATGATCCCCGAAGATGCTGAGTTTGTCTGCAGGTTTTATTATTTGAGCCATTGGCATAGTCACTGTAGATGTGTTGTTGGACTGGCCACAAAAGTTTGCAATTTTCTTTTTAAAATTACTTATATAACTTTCTGCAGATTCCGCTATTGGTCTTGGATCAAATACTGCCATTTTCTTATATTGTTCGTCTCTGAATTTGAGTGTGATATCTTCAGCCTTGAAAGGATCTCCGGAATGTATTTTACTTGGCCGATGAAATGTTTGAATATTGGTAGTAAGGCTTGATTTAGTTTTGATTGTTTTATTTTCACTCATATCTATTATGCCCAGGATCACCACCAAAACATGCTTACACTGGGAATATGGTCCCATTCCAGCAGCACATTCACACTGTGCCTCTATTATTAGGTGATTTTTCACTTTGGTTGTGACATTATAGGTAATGTTTTTCCTCATCTCTGAAGCAACCATTCCAGTGAAATAATAATCATTATCCACTATAGCTATACGGCACGACATTAGAAAGTATTCTTGGTACATGTTGTGCGATGTTACTACATCGTCTCTTTCTGTGACCTGGCAAAAGATTTCTAGGTCCTCTGAACTCAGTGCCGGCATTGCAGAGTTACTGGTGACGTCTCGGAAATGTTGAGGTGCTGGTACAGTGATTTTGTAAACTGATTCGGGATCAGATACAAGAGGTCCAAAGACTTTGTCGTAATCTTCAAGTCTGCAACAATGAATAGTATAGTTATGTAACATATATATATATATATATATGTATATGGACTGTAGATAACGGGGCGCCAAGTGTAGTATGAAATTCACTAAAGCCAAAAAATAGGTGCGACGTAGATGTTAGGTTCACATGTAAGACAACAAGATTGCCATTATAGGTTAGGCCACAACTCGCCAGACACCGGTCGACCAAAGTTGTAAAGTGATCAGGCCAATATGGTGTGGCTGTGCTACATACACCTAATGCCCAATCTTGGCCAACGTTAAACTGGTGTCTCGCTCGGTGGACATAACACGAAGAGTATTTATTGTTGTAGATACAAACTACATACCTCTGAATGAGCGTTGCCTTTTTCCCAGAAAGTTTCGCATTTCGTTTTCGAAGCTCGTTTTTCCAACCATCGACAGATGCTGTGGCCAGTACTCACACTCCTCTTCACGGCACTATCGTGGTGATCAGGACAGTCCAAGGCTGCTCCGCAACTTCATCAAACGCGGACCAGCTAAAGCTTTGGTTAGCAGGTCTGCCTCCATGTCTTCGGTTCGCAGAGACTTGACGTCTATTGCTCCTTCTTGGATACAGTCCCTAATGAAGTGCATTTTTAAATCAATGTGTTTTGACTTCGACGTCACCATTGAATTTTGACTTAACATGAGGGCTGCTTGATTGTCGATTGCGACAACAACTCGTTCGTAGTCAGCTCCCAAGTCTTTGAATGACTTTTTAAGTGTATCGCTTCCTTCGCAGCTTCGGTTAAAGCGACGTATTCCGCTTCTGATGTCGAAAGGGCGACGCTCTTTTGTTTCTTCGACATCCAGCTTATGGCCGTACCAGCATATTTAAAACAGTAGCCTGAAAATGACTTCTGATCGAGCTTGCAAGAGCCCCAGTCCGCATCAGCCATGCCATGCATGTCTTGGCCGGTCTTCGTGAATGTCAATCCGACGTTTTTAGTCGCTTTGAGGTATCGAAGTACCCTTTTCGCGCACTTAAAGTGCTCTTCCTTATGACAGTCATTAAACTGTGATAGGTAGCTTATAGCAAACATGATGTCAGGGCGAGTTGCCACTGCCAGATACATCAGCGTACCTATAAAATTTTTGTAAGGAAGATTAAGATGTTGACTTTCATCTTTTCCTCATCTTTCAAGTTTGAGGCCTGGCTCCATTGGCGTTCCATTTTAAAATTTCTTTAAAGTGTCTTCAATGAATTTCTGTTGGCATATTTTAATTCCTTCTTTGTTATATATCATATCTATACCAATGAGCCGTTGCGGTCTTCCCAAATCTTTTAGTTCGAATTTTGAATTTAGCAGGTCTTTGACTTCTTTAAGTTTTCTAGGACACGAGTAGGCAATCAATAAGTCTAGATTACTATTATTATTTTAACTCCTCTTTTCTCTAGTAGGTATACACATGGGTCAGCTTCTGATGCTCTGAAACCGATGTGTTTTAGTTCTGTGTCGAGCTTTTTGTACCACTGCCTCCCTGCCTGCTTGAGTCCGTAAAGCGCTTTAATGAGACAGCATACCTTCTCTTTTGGGTTGTTTTTTATGTCTCTCAGCATGTCAACTGTTTTGTTGTTTATAGTTAAGTCTTTTTTTGTACTTTCTTCGACCATAATTTCTGTCAGGTATTCTTCTAAGTAGTCAGGGTATTTCATCACTATCTTTTCTTCCAGCTCACCATTTAGGTACTCGGTTGTGACGTCCATTTGGTTCAGATTTAACTCTTCCTCGACAGCTACTCCGATGACAGATCTGATCGAACTTAGTTTCGCGACGGGTGCGTAAGTGTCATTGTAATCGATACCTGGTTGCTGTGTAAAGCCTCGTGCTACAAGTCTGGCTTTTCTTGTGACGCTGTCATCTGGTCCAACTTTATTTCTTAGAACCATTTTGTAGTCAACGACTTTCACATCTTTGCCTTTCTTTTCGACTTTCCAGGTTCCTTTCTTGACGTGTTCTCTTATTTCAGCTTTTATAGCATCATGCCAGTACTCGTCGTTCTCATTTTCATCAGACAAAAGTTATTATAGTAAGTTATTTCATTGAGTAAATGACTTTCTTGGCTTTCTTCAGTCTCATCCAGTACATAATCTCTAGTCCATGCAGGTGGGCGCCTCTCTCTTTGCGGCCTCCCATTCTCAGGAATCTCTACTATCTCCGATGCGTCATCAAAGGATTCGTTTTCGTCCAAGTCATCAGGATCTAGAGGTAAGTTTTCCGGATTTTGAATTTCGTTATTCATTGTGTCATTTTTCCTCTCTGTAATTTCGATTTCTATTTCCTGTCTAATTTTGTTCTTTTTTCTTTTGTTTTTATTTTCTTTTTCTTTTTCAGGTGTGTTCGAGTGATGGCGTTCCTCTTTGTATACAAGGTTTTCATAATCCGTGTCTTTTTCTTTGAAGTACATCTGATCTATAACCTTGATGTCCCTGCTTATCACCATGTCATCATCTTCAGGTATGTATACTCTGTATCCTTTTGTAGTCAACGAGTATCCCATGAATACGCCCTCTTTAGTGTGTTGAGTCAGCTTTCCTCGTCTGTTCTTTTTCAGGACAAAGGTCTTCCTGCCGAAAACGTGAAGATGATTGCCAGATGGTGTTCGGTCAATCCATTTCGTGAATGGTATCTCGCCGTTTAACGCTTTCGAAGGGCTACGGTTAATAAGGTAGTTGGCCGTATGTACCGCTTCTGCCCACTACTTTTTGGGTGCGTTTGCTTCGATCAACAGGCATCTGGCTTTGTCCAACAAAGATCTGTTCTTCCTCTCGCTTGTTCCATTTTGTTGCGGGGTATACACAGTGGTCAATCTTCTTTGGATTCCGTGTAGTTTGAGGAAATCGTCAAATTCCTTGTTGCGATATTCAGTGCCGTTGTCTGTCTGCAGGTGTTTTATCTTTTTGTTGTGGAACGTCTCGACTTCGCTTTTATATTGCTTAAAAGTGTTGAATACGTCACTTTTCTTCTTTATGAAGTAGACGTGGCAGTATCGAGTGAAATCGTCTATGAATGTGACGTAATATCTCGATCCCGCTAACGTTTCGCACTCGAAAGGCCCACATACGTCGCTATGGATAATTTCCAGCTTTTCCGTTGTGTAGAGGCCATCGTGTCGCGTAAATGGTAATCTTGACAGCTTGCCTTTTATGCAGGTTTCGCACGCTTCTAATTTTTCATCAGTCGGTCGCAATCCATACATTAGGTTGTCTTGGGCCATCTTCTTCAGATCCCTTTCATTTATATGGCCAAGTTTTCGATGCCATTCCATTAGGTCGCAGTCGTTGCTTTTTCGGGTGTAGTTTGACACTTCTTTCTTCTCAAATTCGAAGTAGTATAGACCGTCTCTTCTCTGTGCTGTCAGTGACACCTCGCCGCTTTTTTCTACGATGTAGGCTTTATCTTTTTCGAAGATGACTTTATGTCCTCTGTCAGCTATTTTGCCTTCTGACAGTAGATTGACTGACACATCAGCAACAAACAACGTGTCTTTGAAGTTGTAGTCTACTTTTTCTTGGCTGACTGTAACTTTTCCTTTGCCTTCAATTTTGCTCGTATATTTGTTCGATGCCAACTTTAGGCTTCCATTTTCAGGGGTCAGAGCCGAAAACATCGTCTTGTCGCCGCACATATGGGATGAGCAGCCGCTATCTAAACACCACATGTTTTTATCGGTGCTTGAACTTGCAGTACTCAGGCAGACGTTAAAAATTTTTGATTGGCTTCTGTTAGGTTTCTCATTTGAGCGATCCTTCTTGCCCCAACATGCCTCGGTAGTGTGGCCCTTCTTCTTGCAGTTCTTGCAGTACAACTTCGTCTTATTTTTCTTGAAGTGGTATGCTTCACTACTTTCAGGTGCTTCGTTACCGCTCCTGGCCTGGTATTCTTCGAGAATCTTCACTTTCAAGTCGTCAGGATTAGGCAGTGTGTCTCTTGACTCGATGGCTATTCTGAAATTTTCGAATGACGTTGGCAAACTATAGAGGAGAATTATGCTGAGCAGTTCTGGCGGTATTTTTATTTCCATGTCGGCGAGTTTATCGACCACATCCATGAAGTTATTTAGATGATCACGGATGTCTTCGTTAGCTGTCATACGTTTGAGAACTAGCTGTTTTAATAAGGTTGCCTTACGTGCGGGCCCGGTGCTTTGATATGTAGCTTTAAGTTTGTCCCATACAGATTTCGACGACGTGCATGCTTTTATTTGCTTGAGTTCTGAAGGTGACAGCAAAAGTAAAATTTCAGCTCTTGCCTTGAGGTCTTCCTTTTCGAACGCAGATTTTGCCGCCGCATCCGCAGTTGATGACAGACTTTTATTTCCGCTTACGATATCCCAATAATCGTTTTTTATTAGAACGGCTTGCGCTTGTAGGCACCAAGTGTCATAATTTGACTTAGTCAATGTTCGATATTTCGGTAACTCGTCGATGCCATATTTTTACCTTTTTATTTGTAGATAATCGTATAACCACGCACTGCTACCATTTGTTGGGGTTATTTAACATGGAAAGACATGGCGGACATAAAATACACATTTATTGTTAGTCTTTTACAATAACAGAATTGCATTGACAATCTGAAGTATCTTGTCACATTAATTTCTTACAGAGAACCATCGACAGATGCTGTGGCCAGTACTCACATTTTCTGATTTCCCATTGAGTAGGTACTTGCTTACTATCTACCTAATTGTATCTAATCTCATAAAAATATCATTTCTGAAACAGGTGCGGACAAGGTGCCGTTACATTCATTTCCGGACCCGGAGAAATATCCAGACAAATTCAGATCATGGCTGTATAACGTTGGTGGAGAAGTAATAGGTAGGTATGGAAAATGCCTATATTTTCAAACGCCGCAAAGTGTGTCATAAACATTTTGAAGCCAAATATCACACTTGGGTAAACACCCTCACCGTTGATGCTGTGCCAACTTTGCAAATACCAGGTAGATATTTTGATAATTTAGTTTTGCACAAGTAGGTTATTAATTACACAAATATATTTTTTTACATTCATTTAAAAATAATCTTTTTTACAGCTATATCTTACGTGAAAAAGCCATTGGCAGATATGACAAACATTGATAAACAATATGAAAATGAACCTTCAACCTCATGTAAGTATTATGTTCAGTTAATTTAAATCATTTTGAGCGCATACACATTTTAGATACACTTATAGGTATATATTTTTATATTCATTTAGACATTTGCTTTTTTACAGCTATATCTTATGTGAGAAAGCTATTGGCTGATATGACCAACATTGATAAACAAAATGAAAATGAACCTTCAACCTCATGTAAGTATTTTGTACAGTTAATATAATTTTGAGCGCTTTCATGATTGTGCATATAATCATAAATTTCATGATGCTAGGCCTACGGGAAGTACCCTATAGGTTTTGGGTCCATTGAAATTACTATGAAAATCCAACAATATTACAGCATAAACGGTTGAAGGTTGATTTTTTCACAACTTCAGGCAACCGCAAACCCTCAATTGATATAAATTTCAGTTTGATAAATCCACGCATTTTTGATATAATGGTCTTGATACACGGACAGCCAGACAGACAGACGGGCGGACAACATAGTAATCCTAATAGGGTTCAATTATTTTCCTTTTAACCGAGGTCAAAATAACCAGTTATAGCCTGTTATGCGAGCATCTTAAGATGCTTGGGGCAATGTGAGGTGGATCGGGACCCTAAAAATAAAAATGGTTAGCAGGTTCTAGCCAGGAAAACAAGTCAATTGACCAATAAGTCAAGCACTACCTACTGAAAGTTCCTGGTTATTATAATGAAAATAAATAAAAATCATTCTTTTTTATTACAGGTGAACCCAAAAGCAATCAGCGAGCTGAAAGAAAGAGAATTAATTTAAAACAAGAATCAAGCTCTCTAAGTGAATTAAAAACGAAAGTGAGAAAACTGAAGAAATGTAATGACAGTTATTCAGAAAGATTAAAAAGAGCCTTGAAACTCTCAGAAAATGTTACATTTCAGAAATGCCTAAAGCAATTCACAACTTTTGCTGCACTTTTCACTGTGATGCAATTTCGAGAAGTAAAGAAGCCAAAAATGGGACGTAGATTTACTCTCGATGAAAAACTCATGGCACTGAGTTTATATAAACAAGGCCCCAGAGCATACAGATGGCTTAGCAAAATATTTATTTTGCCATCGCCATTGACCCTCAGCAATCTCATTTCAAAAGCCGGTATTAAACCCGGAATCAATCAAAATATATTTAAACTTTTGAAGAAAAAAGCAGGCAAAATGAAAGAATATGAAAGACTATGCACCGTATTATTTGACGAAATAGCTCTCACATTTTAACACATTTTTCAGATTATAACAGAAAAAAAGATATCATCATATATATCATAAGGTTTTGTTGACACCGGATTCGAGCGAAAAAGAATAATTGCAGACCATGCTATGGTTTTCATGATAAGGGGAGTGATAAAGAATTATAAATCAGCAGTGACATATTCTTTTTGTGAAGGAACCACATCAACTGAGAGTTTGGGGTTGTAATTAAAAAATGTTATAAATGAGCTTCAAAAATGTGGATTTATTGTCTTGGCTACAATTTGTGATCAAGGGTCAACAAACCTAAGTACAATAAAATCATTAATTAAACAAACTAAACAAGAGTATCAAAACAATAAGAAGACTTGGAGTAATGACACTTTTGAAATTAATGGGCAAGAAATCATACCTCTGTACGATACACCACACCTAATGAAGGGCATAAGAAATAATCTGATTTCGAAAAATCTACATTATACTCTAAATGAAAAAGAAAAAGTAGCCAAATGGGATCACATCCAGCAATTATATCAAGAGAACCCGGGATATAAGGGCATTCGACTAATAAAAAAACTTACGGAGGTCCATGTAAACCCAAAGAAAATGGCAAAATGAAAGTCAAATATGCCACTCAGCTGTTCAGCAAAAGTGTTGGAACTAACATGGGATATTTGGCTGGTGATTATCTTGACCCGACTTTAAGTAATATGTGCTCTGTAAGTATGTTTGTTCAACAAGGAACTGTACAAGTTTCATCAAAATCAGTTCAGTCATTTTAAACTTGATAAACTATACATTTTGTATTACTTTAACTTACTAATGCTTAGCTAAATATTGACCCTTTTATTCTGCGGACCACATGCACACAGCCATGAATATCTCTAATGTTTTACTTTTCTTTTTATAGATAAGGGTATATTACCTGAAGAAAGCAAAGATACAGCAGATATATTACTATTTTTTGATGATTTGTTTGATTCTTTGAATGGTAGTTACAATAATTCAAGAAAAAAAAGTGGAAAGAAATTATTGGGGCCTGTCACTTCTACTTCAGAGCACTCTGTGATTTGGAAAAATGCAAAAAATATTATGAAATCAATGAAATTTGTAACAAAAGAAGGAAGGATAGGTACGGTACCATCAATACGTAACTGGATACATACTCTTAATAACATGGAGCTTTTAACAAATAAAATAATTAATGAATATAATTTTAAGTCAATCTGGATGAGACATTTGAATCAGGACCCTATTGAAAATTTCTTCGGATCAATCAGAAGCCATGGTTGTAGGAATAATTCCCCAACCCCTACTGGCTTCGAACACGCATTTGCGTCACTTTTAGTAAATAATTTAAGTAACCAATCGAGGGGATCTAATTGTGAAGAAGATGCATGTGAAATTATTGATTGTATGTCAAATTTATTCGAAATCAATGATTCTGATAATCAACAAATTATTACAGAAATTGATGTTGATGATCTAAACTATGAAGTTGATTTTAATGAAAAGAAAAATTATCCTAAAATCATTGCCACATTAAGCTATGTATCTGGTTACATATTAAGACAAATCAAAAATAAAATTTTCAAAAATTGTTTAGAATGTAAGGAAAGTATGTGTGATTCAAAAAACCCTAATGATTATTTGATTCAACGTGAATATTTTAAATTTCAAAAATGCATTACTTATCCTTCCGAAGAGATGATTATATTATTTTCTGATTTACAAGATCTGATTACAAACATAATTGAAAAAAAAAAGTGAAATACCTGATTTAAAATCATATTGTAAAACAATGATTTCAGTCCAAATTAATTTTGATTGTTTAAAATGCCAAAATCATAAATCAATGATAGCTGATTTTATTTCTGATTTATGTTGTCGATTTTTTATCTATAATTGGTGCCGCGATGTTAATAAGATTTTGAACGGCACCAGATCTGATTATAATTGTGATGATTCTATACAAGTATTAGCTAATAAGATATATGTAAGAAAAAATAAACACTTGATTAAACTTGCATTTTTATACATGTTATTTTATTTTAATCAATAAATTAAAGCTACTATCATTAATCTCCAAATAAAGTTTTCATGGCTGTCCACTTCAAATAAATGGACATTCATACAAATATTTTGGCGATTGATGACTGTAGACTTCAAGTATAACTTTCGGAATATAACTTTACCAGCGTTTGCTGTGTGTCTCGCTCTCTCACAAAGTCTGTCTTTGAGAGAGAGCGAGACACATACAGCAAACACTGGTCAAGTTATATCCCGAAAGTTATACTTGAAGTCTACAGTCATCAATCGCCAAAATATTTCCGGGAGTTTTATAGCTATATGTACGTACGAGTAGTTTGTACATGTAGCTACACTCGGCGCCACGAATAAAGAGCTCTCGGAGAAACTGGCGGGGATTACTGCGCATGTGTACAGTCGCGGCATAATTCCGAAGTGCGTTTTTAGGGTTAGTGTGAAGGAATGAGTGTTCAGGACTTTCTTCACTTCTATTTTTTCTCTGTTTGATATTTTGTTGATTGGGATATTAGCCGATGTAAATAATGGACTTTGTGTCAAATAAACTATAGGTACTCTCTATTGACAACATTTGTTAACGTCAAGGTTGAAACCTATATATAAATAACCCCCTAGCATAGAATGCCCCTAGTCACTAGGGCCTAGTGAATATAGATACTTGTAGTAATAGTCCTGCACACCCTTTTCTTCCCGCTGACTAATAATTTGTAACAATTAAACCACAATTAAGTTTTTCATCAGACTTCTTCATCAGTATTTCATCAGACTCTTTTTTGATATAACAGTTCACATCGTAAACCATTTTTCTAGCTTGCCTAGTCAGTACTTTATTTTTCGGCATTTTCGACCGGGGCGAAAGATAACGTTGGGTAATATTGTATGCGACTGTACTCAAGAAGCTTCGAGACGTGCTTTCGGTGCGGGCATCGGGAAGCGACTGATCAACGAATCAGGTGCCGGCGCTGACTACCGCCCCCGTCGCTCCTCACTTCCCCGCGCCAAACACTTGTGAAAAGTGACTACTGCGCATTCAAGGACAAAGCTCTTTAGTCGTGGCGCCGAGTATATACGTATGTTTTAGTTTGCCATAGTTCCGGCAATGACCGTCAGAGGCGCTGGCAGTCAAGGAAGACTGATGTCTCTTGTCTACAGTATTAATAAGTTTCTCTATGGTTAGCTCTATAATATAAAAAAAAAAACATTATGGCAACAATAAATTGTAACACAGTTAATCTATAGGTAAATGCTGAATTGACATCAGCATTAATTTTAGGACATCACAGCATCTTTGTTCAGGTAAAATTGTTTTATTCCAAACAAACCAGATTCCTATAAGGGCAGAAAAAAACAATCTGTCCTAAAAGAACAGGGTCAGTCTAGCTAGTAAAGTTGCAGGTGATTGATTCGATAACTTTGCTTTTATAATGAATAAATGCAGTCCATTAATGTCCCCAGCTAGGAAAGCATTCATTTATCCTGATTTGATTTTCCTTTTCCATACTCAACCACTGCGGCTCAATGCGAGTATATAATAACATAAAAAATAAATTTAAAAATCTTACTACTCGACTTGGCTTAGGCACAGGAGTTATGATTAAAACCATAACTGGCACTTCAAATCACCTATGGATACAGTTATTACGAACTCGTACACTGTATTCATTCAATCATTACTTTGATCACTTTACTATCATTCAAACAGTATTAAAAGTATCTTCTAAATCAATTTGAGCTTATGGCGAAGTTTTCTGGCAAGTTAACCTCAAGTTACTTAATTCCTACACCTGCGTACATTTATGCAACTATTACTTCTCTTTCCTAACTTGTAAATTGCATCCAGGCATAGAATAGAATCAAAAATCCTACAAAATTTGATTACATACAACAAAATGATCCTACAAAAGGTTTCTTTTTTTCTTCCCAGGTACAGAACCCTAACAACCATATTCCTGGTATTTTGTTTAAATCCTGGCGGCCACGGTCAGCTGGATCTGACATTTTCCCGTTGTAGGTTTTGAATTTAATTACCATGGCATGTGATTCAAAAACCCGGTGCCCCAAACTGGATTCGGCAAGACTGGTTAAAGACTTCAGATTGATAGATACATGAAAAAATAGAAGTAAACACTCGCGTGCCGTCTCAATTTACACAATACATGAAAATATATGGTTTAAAAAAAACTAAAAAACACGCTTTTAAAGCACTTCGAAATAAAGTTTTTTTTTTTTAATATATCTGTTAACGACAATAGACATAAATATATTACTGTTTAAACTTGTCAATTGCTTTAATAAAAAAGTAATCATGAACACCGGGAAGACTTTCACTCTTGTGATTAAAGATGAGGAGGAGATTACCCCCATGAGGATCATTGCCTCAGGTGAAGAACCGGGAATCTACAAGTGGCAAAGGGTCGAGGTGAAATACACTTGTCGAGAGAGAGAAATAACAGTAACAATCATCGTCATCCTCGATCGAGAGAATTCGAAGGTCTACACGACCCAAAGCCAGCTTGCTGCTCTGGCGAACCCTTTAAATTCTAACTGGATATGCAACCCCATAAGCAACCTCCGAGAGGTGCTGAGTCGAGACAGGACACAAGTCGCGCTTCCTCACACTCTCGACATGGAGAGGCCTCTCCTGTTCCCTGTGAATCGGTCAGCTTCGGTGGGAGTTATCAAAGCTTTTTACAACGAAGGATCAGATCCCCTTGATCGCATCAAGGCCATTATTGGAGAAGATGATGAGGGGAGAACCTCGCGCATATTAACAACCTATTATCTGAGTTGTATCCAATACATTACAGACATGGATTTGAGCAGCCTCCTGGACCAAGAAGGAACATTCGCAGCAATGGCAGACGACTCTATTTTGGTCTTAGGGCACGAAAGAACTAATTACATGGACCTCAAACGAGAAGAAAGACAGATATCAGCGGCCATGGTCGCATTCCAGGCGGTATACGGGGCCTACGTCCTATGCCGTCCGGTAGGGAATAAACGGGAATTTAAACTTTGGATCACAAAGAGGTACTCCTCCTTCATGGCTTCTATCTCCAGAACAGCTGAAACCAATGTCAAACTAGATTACAAAGCTGGAGGAAATCTGGTAAATGCCCTTGCCTCCGAACGCCCTAGCATAAGGACAGCCATTTACAGGATGGTGTCTGGAGAATATGATGATACAAAAGCGGCTGCAGTCAAAACACACACCAAGATGTTGACAGCGCTTTCCGAAATGACGACCTATTCCCTAATCCAAAAAGTTCTGTTGACAGGTGGGGCTTTAGTAGCTGTAAAGCCGCTCTCTACTCAATTTGCTCAGTATCAAAGAGAAAAGACAGCGGTCGAAGAAAAACTTGCAGAGAAGAAAATACCCGCAGAGGACATCGTATACTTACACCTATGCCTGCCAGGCGCCAATCACTTCACTGCAGCAACATACGCGGATATAGTTGCAGCAGCGATCGCCATGGAGGAGGTGGCGTCCCCAGATGGAAAGACAACATTAAGTGACCTTAAGTACAAGCGGGAAAAAGCTACGATAAGCGCCAATGCGGTTAAACGCTTTGTGAGGCTCCAAGGTCACAGGGCAACGATGGCCATCGACGACCAGACGAGGGCAACTCTCAAAGAGCTGTTAGGACCCCAAACTGACAGCCTCTTCGCCGAAGCAGAAAGAGTCCTACGCCTTATGGAACAGAATAAAGACTTCTAATACTCGGACTAACATTAAGGTATTGAATAAGCATAGATTTAAGACAATAAATGTAAAATAAAACCATTTTAATTAGAAATAAAGCCTAGCGGGGAAGGAGGGGCGAGGAAGGGGTGGTGTGCGGCGCGGGGTCTGAGGTAAACAAAACTACTCTCAGGCGGTCCAATAAAAGGCGCGCGCGCGCCGCCGAACATTCATTCCCGATCGAGCTACAGCAGAAGAAGCACCAAGGCCTCCCCCTCGCCTCTCCGCCTGCAAATATTGAAGAAATTGCATTATCATTCGAGCCCTCTTCGCCATCAACCTAATAAGAAAATCTACAGTCCACGCTGCGCCCCGCAATAAGTACACACAAATAAGAATTGCGGGGTGCTCTATGTACATCGCGTACAATATCCTTAAAACAATAATGAATAAAAAATACTATTATTATTGTGAGACAAAAAGCGTCGGGCGCTCGATGTACGAAAGATATGCAACAAAGTGCCCGACGCTTTTTTTTCACAATAATAATAGTATTTTTTATTCATTATTGTTTTAAGGTTATATTAAAAATTATTTTTAACTTTTTAGTTCGAAGTGCTTTAAAAGCGTGTTTTTTAGTTTTTTTAAACTATATTTATTTTTCATTTTTTAGTTCGAGTGCACAAGCCGAAAAGTAAGTAGACTGTTTTGTCAAACCCCCAAATACGGGAAATTATTTAATCCTGGCGATCCTAATCAGGATAATGAGATAAACTTATGAAATTATTACATTGTCGCTGATTTTTGATAAATGTACAAAGTTTGAATTGAATCTGTCCGTTTAAAGTGGGTCAAAATCGAGTCCAAAGGAGTCGGTTACATACAAACAAAAGCGTGATAAAAATAGAATTAAACACTCGCGTGCCATCTCAAGTTACACAATTAACAAATCTTTCATATTCTATGCCTTAACTAACACTCTTGAGTCTCCCAAACCTCACTCCTACGATATAGCTTCAACGGTGACCCACAGCCCATGCTCTGCCTTCAGCAAAATGCCTTTCCTCTCAAACTGCACCGGATCCTCCGTCTTGCCGCACGAAGAGAACTTGAAGTTATTGAGGAGGGTCACCATCGCCAGCTTGGCAGAGAACATAGCGAAGCGAAGACCTGTGCACAAACAGACAGCGTTGATACGTTGTATGGTTCACCACCACACGGTAAACGCCGGAGGCCGGCACACACTACGCACGCTAGTCGTGCGACTTACCCACCCGGTCAAGTTACTTAGCAAACGATTTTGTATGGCAATTCAAAGGAGATCATTCATTCTGGTCCAACAAGAGAAAATACCGGCCAGAAAAAGAAATCGAATCAAATTCTATAAGTTGCGTTCAGCGCTCGAGGTCAGAAACATGAATTATTCTTGGAGCCAACAGCATAATAAAATTAGCAAAAATATGAACTACCAGATTTAACGCAAGGCTGAACTTTAATTTTACTGGGCTAGTGGACCAATGTAGAAAGACGCAAAAAATGACGTATTTAAATAATGTTATTCAATATCTACCAGAATAAAAAGAAATTTTGATTTTGATTTTGAAAGCCTTTGCACAGCATGGCGTATAGGCGCGCGATCTCTGCGCGCTCAGAATCTGCCGTGGGCAAGGGATCTGGGACCGTAGACTGGCATCGCTTACCTATACAGTTCCTAGGGCCGGCCCCAAACGGCAGGAACAAGTGAGCGGGTCGGTCTCTCCTCTCGTCGCCGAGGAACCTCTCCGGTCGGAACTCCTGGGGTCGGGGGTAGTGCTCGTCGTCCATGTGTACGCCGTAGATGGGGATAGCTACAATCTGAAATATAATAACCATAAATAAAATGTAAAACACCCTCGACACATTACTAAAACTTAAGGATAAGGCTAAATAATTTCTAAGAATCCCTCAATCTTCAACCATTCTGTCTGACGCAGCGATCCCTGGTGGTCGAATCCGTAAAACATATCGAAGAACCTGTTCTGAAATTATTAAAAAAACCGCATCGAAATCTGTCAAGTAGTTTTCTAGGAAAACGGTAATAGACATACCACCCACGAACAACCTCTAACGGCAAACACCGCCTCCGTTCCGTCCTGTCGTGGGTAAAAATCAAGATAATCCCCAGATTGGTCTTAATGCAAAAGACAGGGAGATGTGTTCTAGAAGTGGGTAGACTTTTCCAAAGTTGTGGTACTAATAGTACCGTACTATCTGTAGTAACTTACCTCTCCCGGCTGTAAGGTGACCCCAGTCTCGGGAACTGTGTAGCGCTTGGTGACCACACGGTCTACACGCGCCACGGGACTGTAGATACGGAGTGTCTCTGAAACCGGTGTACAACATGATGTAACTATATGTAAAAGTAAAAAACTCTTATCCTGTGTAAAGAGGACTAGCTGATCAACATAACTATTAATATTACTAGTGGCCCTGTGGGCAGTAGACCTCGCTAACAGGGGGGACTGTGAACCAATTTATAGGTAAGTATTTTAGATTCAATCACAATCAAGTAGTAAAGAAGCCGCACCAATAACTTTGTAAACTACATTTTGCGATTTAAAATACAATCTATTGACTTTTCACGAAAATAGTTATAGTCCCTCCCCCCCTTCAAGGAGAAAATCGAGAAAAGCTCTCGACAAAAAAAACTTTCAATTCAAGGACCACGTGTGCCAAGTTTTGTGAGGATAACTTGAAAACTGTGGCCCCTAGACCGGAACTGACAGACACGAGACATATAGAGACATGAAAGCAAAATCGGCCTCCTATCTTGTCGAAATGGAGCCCTTCGCTCCCTCGGTCAATTATAATGAAGAACAAATTCAAAAAATATATGTACTATGCAAAACAGATATTTTGATAACTTTGGGAGACTTTTCTATCGAGAGAAAAAATAATCATTTACGAATCCCTGCTGACACTTATGATCAACAAGCAAATATAAAGAAACAACTGCTTTAATACTCCTATTTTGCGTAATTTGAGATTTAAAATATGCTGTTCCGCCCACTTATCGACACTCTGACCGAAAAAACATCTACTCACCATTCAAAAATGCCTCCAAATAGTGCATCTGAGCCAACAGATCATAGTCAATCTCCTTTTCTTCTGTCACTTCCTTGACGTGAGCTCTCAACTTGTCCTGCATCTCTGGGTGCGTCGCCAACACATGGATAGCGAAAGACAATAGCGTGCTGGATGTCTCAAACCCGGCGATTAGGAAGAGTAGGGACTGAGCATCGATCGTGCCTTCGTCTAGATCTGTTGATAAAGTGCCATGGGCAATTTAATATGGAGGCTAAATGCTCAACAGTGATAAAACCTCTGAACAACTTTCTCTAAGATACCGATTTTATCAGACCTACTTTATTTTTAACTTCTCCATGCAAACTGGTTGGTCGCACGGCCCAAGATCTATAAAAAACACCATGTTCGCGCCCGATTTTTGGTTACCTGCCATAGTATTAAATAATCTACATCCTAAATGCAATCAAATGGACTGTTGAGCGGGCACTTAGCCCAAAATTGCTCATGGTCTTGGTCTTTGGTCTTGGGTGTCGTGTCCTGGAATTTCTATGACACATGGAGGTTATGTCCCTGTATTTTTAGGTAGAATTATATTCAGGCAATATGTATTATTATTATTATTATTATTATTACGAGCCCACCATGTCCCACTGCTGGGCAAAGGCCTATCTCCCCCTCTTCCACTCTATCCGATCCTGAGCGGTCTCCATCCACTCCTTGTCCCATAGACCCAACTCATCACTCCATCTCTTCCTGGGTCGGCCACACTTTCTCTTTGCATTTTCTGGGAGCCAGTCTGTGGTTCTCTTAGCCCAGCTATTCGGCAGCATCCGAACAACAAGGCCGGCCCAGTCCCATTTTAGTTGAGCAGCCTTCTGAGCTACATCTATTATCTTTGTTCGGTAGTGCAGCTCTGTATTCTGGATCCGGTCTAAAAGCCGAACACCGAGAATACTGCGCTCCATGTTCAATATGTATTGCTAAAGATAAAACACATACATTTCTTAGTTTTATCCGTTTCAATAACTTGTTGTTCTTTTTCTGCCGCATCAAGCATCAGTTGCAGGAAGTCGTTACTCCTGCAATATGACATGATATCTATTTAAAGAAAAGGACAAAAAATAACCAAGTAAAAGCCTCAGCTTTATGTGGATCTAGAGTAGGAAGGAAGGATTTGGGGTAGATAAAAAGGATCTGCAGGAAAAATATATATTTAGAGAAGAGCATGAGCAACAGGTAAAGAGTATCTGGAGATTTTGAGGCAATTAATCTTCTCATTCTTATTCGATTTTTAACACAAGTTGCATACTTAGTTTTGGCAGATCTCCGTTCAGCTTTGGTCGCTGTCAGCATATGTATCAGTTCACTTGTTGTCTCAGGGTTCATGAATGAAATACCCAAGTGCTTGAACATGCCCGGCATAAACATCAGGATGAAGAATATGAAGATACGCTTCTGAGCTGGCATGTAGTTAAATTTTTCTGCTACCTGAATGTGAAATATTATGATGATAGTCGTGCCCTAAGGAATTGAAGTAACTATTTACTTTCCACCATAATTAAATATTCTAGTGTTCCTAGTATGTAACAAGATGCAACATTCTTATCTCATTGTATTTGAGTAGGTAATTCAATAGTGATAAATATTTACAGAAATGGAAGGTAGGTATAGTAATTACTTAGGTATCCTATCTAGGATACTTCATTACTTTGTCTCAAAGTTGATATCTATCAACATTGAGACAAAGTAATGAAGAGAATATTTTTAATTTCTAATATTTGAAGGAAATGATCATTCTTTATTGATATGATGGAAAATCA
This sequence comes from Argyresthia goedartella, assembly GCA_949825045.1. Lineage (NCBI taxonomy): Eukaryota > Metazoa > Arthropoda > Insecta > Lepidoptera > Argyresthiidae > Argyresthia > Argyresthia goedartella. Next base: position 21,424,891 of record OX463812.1, on the reverse strand, counting down.
AAAATGAGGAATTTCCTTCCAAGGACAGGTGATACTTTTCTTTATTTATTTGCGCCATTATGTAACATTAGCATACACATTTACATTCAGCCACATCACGGGGACCAGAAACAGTAACATCACAAACATGTTAACATTCAGGCAGGATTCGAATCCGGGACCTCTCTCTTGGGAAGCACAGCCTCATAAACCATACAACATAAACCATCGACCATAAACCCAGAGGTCATCATTATCGTTATTATTTATTGATCTTATCATTGTAATAATGATAAAATCTAGGGTTACCTTAACAAAATGTGCATTTTTATCTTTTAATGCATCACATTCTATACCAAAGGCACAGGCTCCTATGACTTCCAGAGTAAAATGTCCCATGATATCTTTCATCTCTACTTCTTTTTGATCTGAAAACAACAAAATGTTAAATAGGTTCAGACCATGATATTTCGTGTTTTGCTTAAATATTAAGGGCCTTCCCACAAAAAAATAAACTACTGTTCAACACATGTTTAAAAACAAAAGCGTCCATACGCTTTTGTTCCAAAATTTGATGTTTGTTTTGAGGTTAAACACTGTTTAATATTTTTTGTGGTAACACGGTAAGTGCCTCTTGCAGCACATAATTAAATAGGGACAACTCAACAATTCTGATATATTGTGCACTTTGATTCTTAAAAAATATATGGCAAGGTATCTTGAATGGGGAAGTCTCATGTTGAATCCATTTGTCATCTAGAGATAAAAAATTGATAATTTGAAAGGAAACTGTATAATAATAACATATCATGTTAAAACTCAAGCATAACTTTACCATATTGTTTGAGAAAATCCACCATCTGGTTGGAACACTGTTGAATGAGAGGCAGCATGTTCTTCAAGCGAGCTGAGCTGAATGATGGAGTCAACACACTTCTAACTCCTTTCCACTCAAGGCCCTGAAATTGTTCACGCAAAAAAGGGTGATTTTTTTAATTCTACAGCTGCCAAACCAGTAAATTGAATAAATGAAAATTACCTTCAAATTCAGCAATGACTTGCTCAAATATGGTGGTTCTTTGGAATTGAGGGAATTGCGATCAACAAAGTGATCGAAATCTCTGATCATCACAGCCTTAATAAGGTCAGGGTCAAAGACATAGAATAGTGGCCGCTTGCCCTCAAATATGCCTGCAATTAAATCATAAAGTGTTAATACATTAGTATAATAAGCTTAAGGCAACGGTCAGAGTGTCGATAAGGGGGCGGAAGCCCCCACTTGTAAAATATTCAAAAATTATAACTTTTTGAGGCCCATTTGTTTGATGAAACCCGCATGAGACTGGATAAGGTCGTGACAGTAACATAACTTACCGCCATAGGGTTCCCCTTTGAAGTGGTTATAAATTTGCAACTGGAATTCGTGGAATGAAACTTTTAAGGTGAGTCTTGGCCCCAAATTTCCAAGTAAAATAGTAGGTTTCATGAACTTAACCCCTCTTTTTTCAAAAAAGTCAAAGTTACTAGTATAGTGGTAATATAGAAGAATAACTGTAGTCAAAAAGGCCAGAAGCTTCCATTCTTCCAAAATAAACAGCACCAAATGATTAGATGCCAAGGAGTCCAACATCGTTGCTCACTTAATAAATACGTGGAATGTAGAATGATTTTGTATTTTCAGCAAGTTCTATTTTATTTATTACAGTACGTACGTAACTCAAAAAATGATCACGCACAGACAAAACAAATGCACACACACAACACAACTCAAGTTTACAATCGAAACGAACGATCAGAATTTTAGTATTTATCAAGGTACTCTGTGGATATAAAATGTGCCCTGTGCTCTGCACAGAACAACAATTTATACCCAGGCGGTTCATGAAAGATGACCACAAATGGCGGCCGTCGCGCATATGTACATTCATGAAGAAAAGACTTAAGACAAAATAATATTTTATATTTAGTAAAATAATATATGTAGGTACCTTATCATATTGTAATTGGTGGTTATGAAAATAAATTAAACATAAGTAATTTAAAATGTTTATTAAAATAAATTGAACTAAAAATATTATGTATAAATAAAACACATTTAGTCGCTATCGCTATCAAGTTCCATGAGTCTCTCTATCATGGAACTTGAGGGAATCGTGGACCTAGAGGAACTAGAGCCGGGTTCCGTATTAAATTCTTCGTCAGATCTTCGCTCACATCAGATTCTCCCACACGAATAATTAATTCATCCGTAAGCTCGTCTACCACGTGGTCACTTTGTATATAACTTTCTTATATTGATTTTACTTTGTCAAATAATTTTTTCCATTCCTCTGGTCCCATCAGATTCACTTTTTCTTTAATAAAATCTACTACGCAGCCAATATTCCACTTTACGTTTTTGCTACTCATGTAACCTTTTATAGAGGCCCAAGCCATGTCTATACGATTTAAATCCGGATGGTATGGTGGGAGACGGAAAACATCGTGACCATGTTCTATCAAAATTTGGTCAATTGAGAATTTCTTAAATAGATCTTTGTTCTTTTTTATTAAGGCGTACAATTGAGGTTAAAACGTATTGGGATCAAAGCTAATTCCATTTTTGGTAAGCCACGCGTGCATATCTGATTTACGCGAATTAGATGTCGGGGCCATATCATATTGTTTATATACTTTATACTTTATTGCATATACACATTAATGGACAATTACAAACACAGTTAGTATACAAAGGCGTGCTTACCTCTATATGGAGATTTCTTCCAGCAAACCCAGGGCTGACAGGAAAAAAATGTTTCATGCGAAGGGATAGACCTATTATGCACAACATAACCGAAAACTAAACATCAGAGTAACTATAATATATTTATAATAAATTACTTAGATATTTACACATATAAATAAATGAGAACCTACATAATAATATAATACCTATAAATAGTATATATAAATATCAATAAATACCTACACAATATATAAATAAAATATAATCTACTACAGAAGAGAAAGGTAATGTTCCTTCAAACGACTTTTGAAGATGTTAAGAGATGGACTGTCCCTGACGGTGCTGGGGAGTTTGTTCCAGAGCTTGATAGCCCGGAGTCGGAACCCATGTTCATATGCGACAGTTTTATGTTGACCGAGTGTGAGGTCTCCGAGGCCTATCTGAAGAAAGAAAAGTGAAAGAATCACGTAAGAAGCCAGGGTAATGAGGATTATATAAAATCATAAAGAGAGTGAAGAGGATGTGGGAATCCCGGCGAAGACGGATTGGAAGCCACTTCAGATCCCTGCGATACTGCGAAACATGGTCAAATTTGCGCAAACCAAAAATGAACCGAATCCCGAGATTTTGAAGTCGCTCGAGTTTGTCCAGTTGCTCTTCGTTTGCGCTGATCCAGCAGACATCTGCGTAGTCAATTAGGGGAAGTAACAGAGATTGGGCGAGTGTAATTTTGGTCTGATGAGGTAAGAAGTGCTGAAGTCGTCTGAGGGAGTAAAACGTAGCAAAGACACGCCTACTAACCTCGCAGACATGCGCAGACCAAGACAGCAGGTGACCAAAGATGACTCCGAGATTTTTGGACTTGGAGCTGTAGGGAATTACGGTTCCATCGTACATTATGGGTGCAGTGGACATATGCTGTAACACTTGGAGAGAGTGCCTGGACCCGATAATCATTGACTGCGACTTACAAGGATTGACGAGTAGCCCGTGTGACAGAGCCCAATCCCTGATACTCTCAAGATCAGCATTCAGCAAGGCCACAGCAGAGTTAACATCACAGGGAGAAAAATGACGGTAAATTTGGAGATCATCGGCATAGAGATGATAAGAGGAAGAGAGAGTATCTGAGATAGAATTTATGAAGATAGAAAAGAGAAGGGGGGAGGGGATACCACCCTGAGGCACCCCTGCAAAAAGGTCGCACCATTCTGTTGAAGTCTCCTCGGACCTTATACGCTGCTGACGACCTCTCAGGTAGGAGTCGAACCAGCTGGCTGAGGCCGGGGAGACATTCAGAGACTTCAGTATCTCAACGAGGATGTCAAAATCAACAGAGTTGAATGCGCTGCTGAAGTCAAGTAGCGCTAGTACGGTGAGCTGTTTCTCGTCCATAGCCAACTGAATGTCGTCAGTGACTTTGAGTAAGGCCGTAGGTACTATGACCCGGCCTGAATCCCGACTGGAATTGATTCAGCAGACAGTGAGACGTACGGTAGGAGGAAAGCTGGGAGTGGACAATGGATTCTAGGACTTTGGAAAGGATAGGCAGGATAGAAATAGGACGATACTCTTTGAAAGAGGAGGGGTTTGAGGATTTGGGTAAAGGTATGACTAATGATTTTTTCCACACATAGGGGAAAGAACAGCTAGAGAGAGAGAGTGATTTATAATGTGTGTGATAGCGGGAATAATATAATCGAGCACGTTGCTGATCATATTAGAGCAGATGCAATCATCACCTACAGCTTTCGATGAGATAGCCAGCACCACCTTCTTAACTGTGTCAATTCCGACTGGACTGAAGTCGAAAGGAGTGGAGGTCAACGCCGGCCTGGAGCGGAGCCCATGCAGAGTGGCATCCTTAACGATGGGATCCATAACGACTGGGGGAGCCAAGAAAAATCTGTTAAGACCGTTGAGATCTACGTCACCAACAATTTGATTCTGGGGCTTACCGACACCTAGAGATCTCAAGAATTTCCACACTTCGGAAGGGGTGTAGTTTTGAATGCACTCAAAGATGTGGCGGCGCTTGGCATCACGGTTACAACGGTTCCGGAGGCATTTGTAGGCAGCAAAATTATCGTCGGTGGGTTCCTTTTTATGCTGATATTTAGCTCGGTTCCGTTTAGCCATCAACCGTTTGATGGGGTCCGTGAGCCAAGGCGCAGGAAGGTGTTTTACTTTGACCTTTTTGATGGTGGTGGATTTGCGTGTTTGTCAAATAGTCCCAGAATAATTGTGTTGAAATGGCGGATCACTAGAAATGACAGGTGACCAATCAATTGATGATGCATCAGATTGGAGTAACGATGGATCAATGCCCTTAAAGCTACGAAGAAAGATAAATTTGACTCTGTTCTTGGGAGACTTGACCTTATAGGAGAGATAAACCAGGTCATGATAAGAAAAAGGAGAATTAAATTGACCGTGGGCAGCAACCTTGTCTATATCAGATGATATCATGATATCAAGGAGAGAGGGAGTACAATGTGGTTGACAATGAGTCGCATTTAGAGGGAGAATATGCAAGTTGAATGAATTGACAATAGACCGGAGTTGGGCCGAGCGGGAATCATTTTTAAGAAGACATGTATTAAAGTCGCCGAGGATTAGGACATCATTATAAAGAGGAGTCAGCTCATTGAGCAGGGACTCGAAGGTATCGAAGTAATCGATGAGAAGCGAAGGACTGTAGAGAACACCGAGCAGAACTTTAATATGGTGAAGACAGATTTCAAGGAAAAGATGTTCAGCAGATTCAGAGTACTCACTCGGGGAGACACTCACAACTTTGCAGGATATGTCCGAACGAACGAAAATAGCTACACCACCACCAGCTTTTCCAACTCTATCGTTCTGATACAGCTGGTATCCAGGTAGTGAATATATGGTGGAAGGCATAAAAGGTTTTAGGAAAGATTCAGAAATAAATATACCATCCACATGTTTTATGCTGAACGCTTCGAGAAGGTCTGGGTAACTAGAGTGGATGCTTTGGGCATTGATATGAACAATATTTAAGTTACCCTTGTTTGTTGTGGTATGAGTGTGGTCTACCACAACAACGGAGTTCGGTGGGAGATTGGGTAACAATTGAGTTCGAATCCATTTTTGGTAATTTTCAAAGTTCATATCGTCATGATAATCTCCCGATTTTGTGCCCGACTTGAAAGTTAATAATGCATTGGGCAGCCTCTGACCCGGCATGAACGATCACGACTCGTTGTAGAACTGTCAGCCCAGCCCATGGATTTAGTATGTGTGGCATGGACGTATGATTCGTCAGTATAAATAATCGGTCTATTATGTCTTCGATATTCCTTGAGTTTTTGCAGGTAATTGATTCGTAACAACCGAATAGCGCATGTTTCTATTAAAAAAGATCGGTTATTTTCTGTTCATTTCCACTTAAATTCTTTTTTTTTTTATTAATCGACCCAAACTTGTTTTGGATCCTTTAAAGTTGATATCTTCACTCAATTTCGCTCGTAACTTTTCTAAAGTCGACAATTCTTTTTCAGTTATATAATAATTTTAATAATAATAATAAATAATAATAATAATTTATTTGCATCATCAAAATAGTAACAAGAGTTACCAACTAAGTCCTTATAATAATTTCACAGATAAATTGGGAACATCTGAAGCCTGAACTAGGTATAAAATTAAATAACCTGTATTTCTGGCCCCAGCGCAACTTCCGGATTAAGGTTGGATGCTAAATTTATACAGAGTAGCGACTAGCGATATGAAAGCTATGTATGCATCTCTTAATTACACCTTTGTCAAAGTCGTCAGCGTCTGTGACAGGGTTACTGCGCGGTCTCTTTTTTCCAGTGGTTCAAAGTCAGAGATTCAATTTTTTTATTGAATATAAATAAATAAATAATCTTATTCAACGTCAAAATTATACTTACAACTACAAGTAAATTTTTTTTATATTAAAAAATTCTACACCGTTTCGGAAGGTGTGCCTCGGGGTTAAGAAGAAACGGCAAGAAACTCCCCCATACTTTTTTTTTTAAAGTGACTTTACAACAGGTACTGGTTTCGGTCTAAGGAAATTCGCCGGCGAGTGATAGACTTGATCCATCGCCCCTCGTCGAATTTCTGTGCATTAAGATGGTATGTACCATGCAGTTTTGTCGTCTAAGTATTTCTTAATACTATAAAAGGACTTTCTTATCAGCCAGCTCATTTTTAACATAGTTTTTGAACCTCTTTTCAGGAAGGATCAATGATTCCTGTGGTATTTTATTGTAGAAGCAAATACAGTGCCCCTGGATGATGTGCCTACTTTACTTACTCTAAATAATGGTAGTGCTAACCTATTTCTATTTCTAGTGTTAATGGGGTTGGCAACTGTCAAAGTGGCGCTAGCATCACTTGTACTCATAACAAACAGATTTTGTATGAACATTTTTGCATTTTTATCAAAAAAAGCAATAATGCCGCGTTGTAGTGTAATTAGTTGCTCAGAAGTTGGAATTCATAGTTTTCCCAAAGACCTAAAATTGTCAAAACAGTGGCTGAAGGCGATACGTCGTAAAAAATTAGTGATAAGCAATGGAACAAGGTTATGTCGGAATCACTTCGTGGAATCAGACTACGTAAAGCAGGGAAAATACTCGGGTGAGTTACTAAGTTATCATATTCCATGTACCTAGTTGATTGATTAAGTCGAATCTACAACAGAACAGACATTGACCAGACCAACATTGACTGACAGTTGACACTGACATTGTATTATAGGGATTACATTCGAATCGATTTAATCAAAGATCGGTTTTGGATGTCCTATTTTCGAAATTTTTGTATTGTTTGAATCTTAAACGAGCTTAACCCATGGACGTGTGAACTAGAATTGCATTTCCCTGAAGTAATCCCATCTTTTTTAATACAAACATATTCTTTCGATCCTTGCGCCAGATAAATTCAATCTCGAACGATTCGATTCGAATGAAAATAATAGCATCCCTACTTTTGAAGGAAGAGGTACGTGCTAGCGCCATCTGGAATTAGCTTTCACCGGCCAACCCCATTGTATGGCTATCACCTACAATTTTAAATAAAGCTATGTTTTTTCTTACATGCATGATATTCTCGTATATATATTGACAGGTAACCGTAAGTATGGTGGCATTGAGGCTTACATCATGCGGCGACAGCTTCGGTGGTGCGGCGACGTGTCAAGGATGGCAGAGCAGAGGGTCACAAAGCACATCTTCTACTCAGAACTTGAGAAGGGCAAGCGCAAGCATGGAGGACAACTCCTCAGGTATAAAGATGTGCTGAAGCGACACATGAAGAGATGTGGCATAGAGTCTTCCCAGTGGGAAAAGCATGCCGCCCTAAGACCCGAGTGGAGGGCTTTGGTTAAAACCATAGTCCGTGAGTTTGAGCTCCACCGGCGCGCCGAACTCGACACCAAGCGCGATGAGTTAAAAGCCCGACCACCTGCGCTAACTCAATATAATTATGTTAATGGTGTGCTCACATGCCCGCAATGTGCGAGGATCTTCACAAATAAGATAGGCTACACAAGCCACATGCGAACACACGAGCGAATCTAAAACTCTCGAAGCGGTCGCCGTGACTGAATTCGGTCGGACCACATCATCATCATCATTAATTTCTTTAAATTTTTCTCTTAATGATTCTCTAGAATCTAATTGACATATCGCCCTTTTTTGTAAGACAAATATCGTACTTATATCTGCTGCTCTCCCCCAGAGCAATAGTTCTAAAAACCACCACGAAATGCGAAGATTTATTTTCTTTTATAATTCTTTGCACTGTCGATACAGACGTGTTTGTTGCCACTGCCGTTTTTTTATAAGCTTCGAGTGTTTCAGACTCCCGTGAAAAATATTTAAACACGTCGTACACCATCCTTCTCGACTGTCTATTTCTGAATAGAGCACTGCCTTTTCCTCGGGGCATATTTGTCCACCCAAGTCAAAAACAATACAAAACAAATAACTAAAGTAACGAAAACTTAACAAGAAACAATTTAAAACAAATAACGAAAACATCTAAACACCTTCCTTTTCAATTGTACTCGAGAGCAGTGGGAGCGTGTCAATACGTTTAAATGTTATCTTATCTGTGTACTTATGTTTTGTTTGTTCGTGACGGTCACACGTTTTAGTCGAAACATTGTAAGTGTGACACAGTTACAATGTTTTGGTCGAAACATTGTAAGTGTGACACAGTAACTGTGAATAAATCTTTTAAATACCGCGATACACGAATAGCGACTGAGCGGCCTGCTGCGGCCTATCACGCGACACGCGCGCACTAATAGCTTCGCTCCGGTCTTGACGCATTCCGCCCGCGACTCACCCGGCACCTCCAACGGGGCCTATAAAATGTGCAGTGGTCATCTTTCGTGAAATCTGTACCTACGTAAATAATCAATCAATTAAACAAACGAGTAGATAAATTGGGGGACAGGAATGTACGGCCCTGAAATGCCCGGCCCCGGAATGCCCGACCCCGAATTCGTGGCATTTGGGACGCCAATTCCGGGGCCGTACGGATGGAATCAGGCCGCGCATTCATGGGCACTGGCTGTTTGACCCCAGAATGCCCGGCCCCGGAATTGTGGGACGTCTCTCATTGGCTGGAAATACCGACTGCTGATTATTCGAACATTTTTGATTTACCATATGTCGACATTCAAGGAAAACAATTAGTTCTTCAATTATTATAATGCAGTTTATTGCTTACTTTGCAATTCACAAAAAATCAGCACTTCGTTACTTCAAATATTTTCATAACCTCTAACAATGTCAAGTCAAAACCATCGCTTATTCTTTATTCATCATAAAAAAAACATAGACAATAATACTCTGCTCTGAACATTTCCGCCGTGATGAGCTTAGACGTCAGAAAAAATAGACTCGTGCTCATAACGGCGAATACGTTCTGAAACAATTTATCAATATATCAGTTACGTTCCGATAAAAATATTAAATGACCTAACAACTCGGCCATCCTGCATAACAGTGAGTTCCTCACTATATGATCAATCAAAAAAATATCACTACAAAAATCAACTCAGTAAACAAACAAAATAACACTACACAACATAAAGTCAGATTGACTAAAATCACGTATTAAAATAGGTATCTAGTATGCTATTTATATACATTTTGACAACACTAGATTTATACAAATTGAGACATTACAGGTTACTTTAGGTTATATTTTTTTTATTATTACACACGTGTTGTAAGTATTTTTAGTTGCTACATATCAAATTATTACTAATTTAATTAATATTTATCATAAGTACTTTTATATAAGTGTTTATATGAGATTATATAAACATAACTATAATATTGGTATCACCTAATTAGTAAGATTATTATTATCTTAGTGGTACTAATTAACAAATTCAATAATTATTTACAATAATAATCGTTTAAGTTCTAATCGACTAAAATTATTTATCCATACCAACACTCTTAATCTATACTTCAACATTCTCACTGTCTTCATTTTCGCTACCTTCGCTAGAAAAATCATTATAATTCAACCAAGGGTACATTTTGTCAATAGCAATTACGTTTTCATACCTTTTATTGCCCTTTCTAGATAATGGAGTGTCTTCAATTAGAAATCGATCATTTGGTAGTATTTTAATAATACAATAAGGCCCATGAAATTTAGGAAGAAGCTTTTTTGATTTTCCTATATGATCCTTATCGTAAACCGTTCTTTCTACTCTTACTAAATCTCCAACATTATAAGATTTTGGAGCTTTTCTTTTTTTATCAAAATGTTGTTTTGAAGCATTTTGCCCTTTTTGTATTTTCTTCGAAGCTTCAGACCTAATCTTTTCTAATTCAGTTCCTGCAATATGCTCTTGAGATACATTTATAATGTCACCTAGTATGTTTTCGCTAGCATTTATGAGTTTACATCCAAACAGCAGTTCAGAAGGACTTTTCCCTGTAGCTTTGTTTATCGTTGTGTTGATACCTAATTGTATATCACCTAAGCATCCGTCCCAAGCGTTTTCTTTTTTCCCGTGATTTTTGGTGCCTAATGCGTCCAAAATTGTCCGGTTATACCGTTCTACTTGCCCATTAGCTCTGGGAGTGGCAACGGCATTCATAATGTGTTTTATACCTAATTCGTCCGTGAAATTTTTGAATTTGGTACTTGTAAAACAAGATCCTCTATCTGTTATCAATCTATTAGGGACACCAAAATTACTGAAAAGTTCCTTAAATACTCTAATGGCTGTTGTAGTTTTAGTATCTCGAACGGCTCTAATAGTAATAAATTTTGTGAAGGCGTCAATTATAACTAGAATGCACGTGTTACCCCTCCCAGATCGTACAAAAGGTCCTAAGTGATCAGCATGTAACGTGTGAAAGGGTTTTTCTATTTTAGGGATCGGATGAAGCATACCTTCTTTCGGACCGCCAGGGGCCTTATGATGAGCGCATTGGAGACAAGCTGAAACATATTTCTTGATGAGTTTACTCATTTTTGGGAACCAGAATCTTAATCCGATTCAATGTTTTCTCATAACCGAAGTGACCTACATCATCATGGTTCATACGTAAAATTTGCCATCTCACACTTCTTGGTACTACTCATCTAACCCCATCACTCACATTTCGATATACATATCCTCCTTTTAAAATATAATTTTTATGAACGTCGGCAATGAATTTCGTATCGTCATCTTGTAATGTATCCCTTAACCGTTTTACTTCTTCGTCGTTACTTTGAACAGTCGCAATCCAATCCTTAATTTCTATATTAAGAATGTCTACTATATGCGTATCATCGTCGTCAGTGGGCTCTAGTACAGGAGCACGGCTGAGAGCGTCTACATGCGCCATGCGGGCACCAGCTCTATACTCAATTTCGCAGTTATACTCCTGAAATTGTACCCACCAACATGCGATTCTTGGGATTAAATCTTTCTTAGTTAGCGTTGTTCGTAGAGCATTGCAATCAGTGACAATTTTGAATTTCAATCCTAATAAATATACTCGGAAACGACTTAGGGAAGCAATTACTGCAAGGGTTTCCAATTCAAAAGAATGAAACTTAGATTCATCTGGGGTAGTTTTGCGACTATAATATGCTACTGGCCTTAGTACTCCGTCTGCTCCTTTCTGTAATAATATACCGGCTATACCCAATTTGGAAGCATCTGTGTGGAGTTCAGTCTCAAGACTAGAGTTGTATAAAGCTAATATAGGTCGTTCTACGAGTTTTTGTTTTAAGGTGTTAAATGCTGTCTCCTGCTCGACTGACCATTGCCATGTTAATGAAGATTTCAATAGATCGGTCAGAGGCTTTGCAATTGTGGCAAATCCCTTAACAAATCTTCTAAAAAAACTAGCTAATCCAATGAAACGTCTAATGTCATGTACATTTTTCGGTGTCGGGAAATTGGAAACTGCTATTGTTTTACGCAATCCCGGACGTATGCCTGAACCACTGATTTCAAATCCAAGAAAATCCAAGGTTTTGTAAAAAAAATAACACTTTTTTAGTTTTAGTGTCAATACAGCTTCTTGAAGTAGTTTTAAAACTACTTCTAGTCTCTCAAGCCCCTCTTCGAACGAATTGGTAGGTATTAATATGTCATCCATATAAACCACCGCAAAATGAGCTTCTGATTTTGATAATATCTTATTGATAGCGCGTTGGAATAAGGATGGTGCATTAGCCAATCCAAATGGCATACGGCGAAATTGAAATTGACCGTCTGGTGTTACAAAAGCGGTTTTGTGTTGTGAAGTTTCCGATACAGGAAGTTGATAATACCCGGACGCAAGGTCCAGTGTTATGAATAAAGAATTTCCTGATAATCGGTCCAGTTGGTCATCAATCAATGGTAATGTTCTTTTTTTGTTTTATTGTTTAATGCGCGATAATCAATGCACAGCCTTTTATCTCCAGTTTTCTTTTTTACGAGTAAAACTGGGCTTGCATAAGCAGAACTTGATTCACAAACAATACCAGCTTCAATTGACTGCACCAAATTACGTTCTGGGTAAGAAAGTCTATATGGTCTGTAGACCACGGGTTTGTCATCAATTAGTTCAATATCCATCTGGACAACATTAGTAAATCCTAGGTCGTTCATATTACTTGAGAAACTATGTTCATATTTCTTAAAAACATTCTTAAGTTTTGTAGTTTCTTGTTCAGTTAAATGTTCACCAGTATTAAGATCATCATCAGAATTACCTTCTCCAAAGTTCAATAAATTCACCTGTAACGATTGATGAATAACAAGGGCGCGTGTTAGTAGTGATCCACTGTGTAAACTTATGACATTACTAGATACATTTTGAATCAGAACTCTACCAATCCCTTCAATTATGTCATATTCTCCTGGTAATAAGTAAAATTCCCTGCTTAGCGTCCCACGTAGAGACCCGTTAATATACACCGTACCAGTATAGTTATCATTACTGGTTACAGTTACAACATTCATTTGTCTTGGTATGATATCAATGTCACATTTTAACATAAGATGCACCTTTGTAGGCAATCGTTGAAAATTTAGGGTGTCATTAGTTTTTGTCAATATTATTCTAGGTTTCTCAGTGAAACTGTGTCCAATTAATATAGGATACCTAATCACGTTATCTTCCACAATATACACTTTAATATTTTCAGTAATATCGTGTATCGTTATGTCCACATTTGCTGAACCTAATGGTATAATAGTATAGTTTCCTATTCCGCGCATTACAGGTAAATCGCCTGTTGACCATTTGATTCCTAATTGCATCGCTTCACTTAATTTTAACAAGGTGCATTGGCTACCTAAATCAACATAACCCTGCAGTGTTATCCCGTTTAGTTTCAGTTGGACATTATACTTATCATTTGTTTCGTCACACGTATCCAGTTTCATAATTGCCTTTTCTCCAGTTTTTGTTGGTTCTGTAGCAGTTCTGCAGTATGTAGCTAAATGACCTACCTTTTGACAAAGTGTACAAATATTTTTTTTCTTTGTACACTTAGTACTATAGTGGCCTACTTCGTTGCAATTATAACATGTGGTCTTGGGCTTATTACTATTGCTATAACGAGACGACGTCGACCTCTGTTCTGAATGACTGATGTTACTGTTGTTACCTACTTTCCTTACTCGGTCGTTGTCGCGAAATGGTTTTACCGATTGAAAGTACCCAAGTAATTGTTCAGGTTCTTTACATTTTGCAGCCTTTGCACCCAATCTGACTGATAGATCGTCAATCCCGTACAGGATGCAATCGACGGCGCGTTTCCCATAAATTTCACACCTATTTAAAAGATTAATCTTCTCGTAATAATATAATTCCAAAGATTCGTTATATTTAACTCTCTTTGCAAACATTTCCATCATTAGTTCAGCGTAATCATCGCTAGTAGGAAAGGAGCTCATTAATTTTTCTTTCCATTCCATCCATGTGTATGAAACGGTTGGTAATGCTTGATACCAAAGCTTAGCAACGCCACAGAGTTTGGGTAATGCATAATGAATGATCTGATCATTACCCCATTTATATAGTTTAGCACATTCTTCCACTTTCGCAAGCCACATATCGATGGTTTGATGTTTATCCATCGGGTTGAATTCTGGGATTATATTCCCTAACATTGGGAACTTGTTCCCTTCTGAACGAACTTTTGCTGATAGAGATTTTATTAATTTTGACAGAAGTTCATCACTACGACTAGAATAATGCAAATCACTCACATGTTTCCCATTATATTTTAATGGTGATCTGCTACGTGACTTATCTCGCCTTGGAGCCGACTCGCGTAGACCAGTGACAAACCGCCGCGTTCGACTGCGACGTGGTGAAAGGTTATGAGAAGCACGAGCATCACCAATGCGATGTCGTGAACCTTGGCGTTCCTTCCGTTGATCATTGCTGCGTTGCGGCGATCGGCTGCGGGAAATGCGTGAATCAATGCGAGGATTTTGTAATAACATACTTCTACGAGACGACGTTCTACTACGTCTAGCCCCTATACCATCACTTCTGCGATACGGCGTTCTACTACGCCTAGCCCCTGTAACATCGTTTCTGCGATGCGGCGTTCTACTGCGCCTGGCCACTGTACCATCGCTTCCGCGATGCGGCGTTCTACTGCGCCTGGCCACTGTACCATCGCTTCTGCGATGCGGCGTTCTACTGCGCCTGGCCACTGTACCATCGCATCTGCGATGCGGCGTTCTACTGCGCCTGGCCACTGTACCATCGCTTCTGCAATGCGGCGTTCTACTGCGCCTAGCCACTGTACCATCGCTACTGCGATGCGGCGTTCTACTACGCCCAGCCTGCGCATCGCTACTGCGACGCGGCAAGCTCGTCGATCGACGTCCTCTGGCCTGCGCATCGCTACTGCGATGTGGCAAGCTCGGCAACCGACGATAGGCCTGCGCATCGCTTCTGCGACGCGGCAAGCTCGGCGATCGACGACCTCTGGCCTGCGCATCGCTACTGCGACGCGGCAAGCTCGTCGATCGACGACTTTTGGCCTGCGCATCGCTACTGCGACGCGGCAAGCTCGGCGATCGACGACTTTTGGCTTGCGCATCGCTACTGCGACGCGGCAAGCTCCGCGATCGACGACCTCTGGCCTGCGCATCGCTACTGCGATGTGGCAAGCTCGGCGACCGACGATAGGCCTGCGCATCGCTTCTGCGACGCGGCAAGCTCGGCGATCGACGACCTCTGGCCTGCGCATTGCTACTGCGACGCGGCAAGCTCAGCGACCGACGATAGGCCTGCGCATCGCTTCTGCGACGCGGCAAGCTCGGCGATCGACGACCTCTGGCCTGCGCATCGCTTCTGCGACGCGGCAAGCTCGGCGACCGACGATAGGCCTGCGCATCACTTCTGCGACGCGGCAAGCTCGGCGATCGACGACTTTTAGCCTGTGCATCGCTACTGCGACTCGGCAAGCTCGGCGACCGACGAAAGACTTGCGCATCGCTACTGCGACGCGGCAAGCTCGGCGATCGACGACTTTTGGCCTGCGCATCGCTACTGCGACGCGGCAAGCTCGGCGATCGACGACTTTTGGCTTGCGCATCGCTACTGCGACGCGGCAAGCTCGGCGATCGACGACCTCTGGCCTGCGCATCGCTACTGCGATGTGGCAAGCTGCGACGCGGCAAGCTCGGTGACCGACGAGAAGACTGCGCATCGTTGCTGCGACGCGGCAAGCTCGGTGATCGACGTTGCGTGGCTAGTGCCTCATTCCTCAGACGAAGCAGACTTGGCGACTTACTGCGCGTGACTTGAACATCATCCTTGCGATGCGGAATGTGTCTGTGTGTATGACTCGGCATGGGCAGTAATGGGCTGCTCGAGACACGCCCTCGTTGGTCTTCACCTGAATCGGCGGCAATCGGGCTTCGATCACGCGAACGAGATATCGGCGGTTTTCGGCGCGTAGTGTCCATATCCCACTTCTGATATGTCAACATTCAAGGAAAACAATTAGTTCTTCAATTATTATAATGCAGTTTATTGCTTACTTTGCAATTCACAAAAAATCAGCACTTCGTTACTTCAAATATTTTCATAACCTCTAACAATGTCAAGTCAAAACCATCGCTTATTCTTTATTCATCATAAAAAAAACATAGACAATAATACTCTGCTCTGAACATTTCCGCCGTGATGAGCTTAGACGTCAGAAAAAATAGACTCGTGCTCATAACGGCGAATACGTTCTGAAACAATTTATCAATATATCGGTTACGTTCCGATAAAAATATTAAATGACCTAACACATAGACGAATCTAAGGCCATGGTCATAGTAGTGAGGTTTTTTTGTAAGCAAGTTTGACATTCACTAGACAGATAGCATAACCTCAAAAATGTTCAGATTTGGTTAGATCAATATAAAAACAAACTCAATTCGGACATTAATAAAAAAAACATTCTCATTCACCTCGGAATCGTGGGACTACAGGGACTCCAAATCCGGGGCCGGTCAATACTGGGCCAAGCATTACAGTGACATTTCTAACGAAAGGAGCACAACAATAATAATCATTGAATTCAAATATCCGCAGCGCAACTCAGTACAGTAGTTACTGTTAATACTGGCCACGTTGCCAGTCTCAACAGCAACTGCCGAAAGAAGATTTTCAACTTTAAAAAGGGTTGAAGATTAAGTCCTGCCTGCGCAACCGAACTGTTTATGAGCGCTTCACTGGTCTAGCACTAAGATTTTCAACTTTAAAAAGGGTTGAAGATTAAGACCTGCCTGTGCAATCAAACCATACAAAAGCCCCTCACTGATCTAGCACTAAGATGTTGAAGGGGCCAATCGCCTCGGGGGAAGTCAGGCGCCAAGCTGATTCAAGTTGGCAGCCCATTCAATACACCTTAAGATTGGTTTATATCTACAGACATTGGGCGTGTCAGACACCGTTTGTTTACATCTAGCGTGCCAGATACATTATTTCCGCGAATGCTGGCCGGGCACGGCACGTGTCGGTCGTCGTCTGCGCGGCCACGGTATGATACACATAAATACGTTCATACACACTGTATGGGAAAATATTTTTTTGTCTGACCCGCCCATTGTCTGTAGATATAAACCGACCTTTAACTGGTGATCGCTGCGACGTCAGTCATTTCAGGTCAGGTAGAAAGTTAGCCTCATCAATAAACGCCCAAGAAATAGTCAATTAATTTAAAGAAGAAAACTGATTAATGTATAATTAATTACCTATATAAAAAAGTTTGTCTTTTAATTTGCGTTATTGTTATTTATCGAAAAAAAACATTCCAGACACTGAATGCAGTGATGAATGGGAAATTAATTGAGTGGAAGCTTAAAATTTCTCCTTCGTACCATTTCTCCGTATCGCATAGCTGAGCATTTTTTGAAAAAAAAGGAGCAATCTGGAAGAATAATCCTTTCAAATAAAAAAAGAATTTTCCGAATCGTTTAAAATGACGGAGTCAAAAAAACCCACCAAAAACATTCTGTAAAAAACTAGCCAAGTCTCGATGGAGCTGCTTTTTTATCTCTAAAAAGTAATGAAATCTAGTCAAATTCGTGCCAAGTCTTAGGTTCCTTACTGCGATTTCTTTATTATTATAGTTAATATTGTGTGACTTGGCCGTTGAACATTCTTTATACGTTAGTGGGTACACGTCAATTTGCTATTCAAAAAAGCTATTAAGTAAAATTTAATTGAAAGTCTCCTTTTTGCAGGCGGTTGAAAATTTTACTATTCTCATGAAAATTTAACTTTTTGAGTAGCCTCATGTTATTTTTGGCCGTCAAGAACTGGCAACACTGATTCAATGTGAGTTCAATCCTCCCGGAGCCCCACATATGTCAGGTTAAGTAGAGGCAGCTGTAAAAAGTACGAAAAACCTCCTCAAAAGGGAGCTAGCGGACACTACTTTAAATTTCGAAGAGCTTTTGACGTTGTTAGCTAAAGTAGAATCAATCCTCAATTCACGCCCACTGACACCGCTTTCATAGAACCTTTGTGACCTATAAATTCTAACCAGATCATTTTATTATCAGTCAGCCTTTGGTGACTTTACCTGAACCTTCTTGGAAGGACACTAAAATGATGCATTTATCACGCTTTCAGTCGATTCAGAAAATGTATCAATCAATCTGGTCAGGTTGGCACATTGAAAATCTTACTAACTTGCAAAAACGTAATCAGTAGTATCAGCATTATCAGCCTAAACTCTGATTTTTTATTCCGTAGAATTCTGACATTTCAGATATCATAAGGTTCTTTATGAGACATAAGACATTTATTGGTAATATACATTACAAGTCAAACAAAATTCATAAAATTAATAAAATGTATAAAATAAAATTAGATTAAGGAAACATTTGTTACATCATTAATAAGGAAGTTGTCATTACTCGTAAGAGTATAATGTAATATTATTGGTACAAATAAAAGGATATGTACTTATGTACGTCGTTCTTTAAAATTTATGAATTATTCATAGGAGTAGAACGACTTCTTGACAAGCCACTTTTTTATTTAATTTTAAAGTTTAGGAAGCTCGGTGCATTAGTAATGCCGTCCGGTAGAAAATTGTACATCTTCGGACCCATCACCTGTAATGTTTTGGCCATTTTTTCAAATTTATGAGGGACATTGGCCAGTTTATCTGCACCTCTTGTAGTGTGACTGTTATGGTCACCACGTTTAGGTAGACTACCAACATTGATTCCCACATGAGTAGCAACTTGAAAAATGAGTAGGGATGGCAATGTCATTATTCCAAGCGCCACAAAGTGTGGTCTGGCGGATGTGTCCTGGGCCACACGTGCAATCAGTCATACGGCTCGTTTCTGAAGTCTGAAGATATGCTCCCAGTCAGAAGCGCGCCCCCAGAACTCGATTCCGTATGACAGGACTGACTGCACTGTGGCGAAGTAGCAGGTCCGAACCGCTTCTTTAGGAAGTTTTGACGATAGTCTACTGAGCGCAAAACAGGCGCTACCCAATTTACCACACAGCTTTTGTAAGTGATGCTCCCAGGTCATTGTCTGGTCTATGACAAAACCGAGAAATGATGCGGAGGAGACTTGTTCAATTCTCGTTTCCTCGACGCGTATATCTAGTAAGCGTCTCCTGCGTTCGGAAAGGTCGAAATTCATTACTTGAGTCTTTGTTAGATTGAGTGCGAGGCCGTTTTTTTTAAACCAATGCCATAATTAGTTTGCAACTTTATTGAGTGTGAACTCTAGTGAGTCAAGGGTTTTGCCCGTGACTATAGCTGCTACATCATCTGCGAACATTAACAATTCACCGTCAGTGGTAACCTTCGGTAAGTCATTCAGGAGGAGAGAGAAGGCAAGGTTTGACAGTGAGGAGCCTTGAGGTACACCCACGTCTGTCATGGTTCCGTCGGATCTAAGGTTACCTCCGGACCCTAAAATATATTGAGTTCGATTTTTTAAAAAGCTCCTTATTAGATTTAGTGCTGGGCCGTCGATTCCATGATACTTCAGATTCATTCCGAGCACATCATGATCTGCGATGTCAAACGCTTTGGAGAGGTCACAAAACAAGACGGCTACCTGCATTTGATGTTCACGAGCGCTCAGGATGCGATGCACGACCTCACGGGCAAGCATAGTTGTTAAGTGGCCCTGACGATATGCATATTGGCGCTCGGATAGTGCATTGGTCAATGATAGGTGTTGAACCAATCGAGTGCTTAAGCCATTTTCAAATTTTTTTGCTATAGCAGGTATTATTGCAATCGGACGGTAATTATTGGGATCGCATTTTTTACCTTTGCCTTTATAAAGGGGAATTTTTTTATTTCTTTGAATGCATCAGGGTATAGACCATTCCGCAAGCAGAGGTTGAAAAGTACTGATAACGGTGAAGCTAATGTTGGAGCAGTCAAATTTATCAGCTCTGTTGAAATATTATAGATATCGCGAGTAGGTTTTACTGCGACTCGCTTTTTTATTATTTCAAAGACTTCTTTAGGCGTGAAGTTAATAAGTCGAAGTGCGCGGTAGGCCGGTGGGCGCGCAGCTTTAAGCGCTGCGCGGGTGCATTCCAAGTTGGCTCGCGGGGCTCCGCACACGGCGGATGCGGATGCGAATTGCACATTGAGGTGGTTCACCAGCTCTTGTTTGTAATTAAAATTGTCACTACCAGGCATTTTTATTGTTTCGGTAAAGTCAGCATGATTTTTCTTTTTTCCAGACTCCATGCTAACTATTCGCCACATTGTTTTTACGATGTTATCATTTTTATATATGATGTCAGTATAATATTGAGTTTTATGAGATTTTAATTTTATGTCATATTGCATTTGTAGATTTTGCCAGAGGCAATTATAAGGAGAGCAACATCTTCGGAAGTAAAGTAAAAGGCTTGGGATGCGCGCAAATACCAGACTAATTTATTATAGTTAATACTAAGCTTATATACAACTTACTACAAAACTACGTGATGAATATAAATATACCTTATCTGTGACGGTCGTCAACTTATCTTAACATTACGTGAAAATATGACTTACATAGTCGACCGGCACAGATACTCCCCCCTTTAGGGAAAAAAATAAATGAATGTACTTCAATGAACAAAAATCTAAGTTAGAATCAAACAAAAACCTTAAATAAATCGAAATAACTTTAAAAATGTGTATACCATAACAAACTTATATCAACTGCAATAATAATTAGTAGGATTTTTAATAAACATAAATAAGATAGTAATTGTGCATACTTCAACTTAATCTAAAGGTAAATCTTACACGAATTAGAAAAATAAAGGAACTATGGTTATGTGAATTCTATATAAGTTTAAAGAATTACTTAATATTTACCTACAGGCAAGTTTTGTATCTGGCCGCACACTACATAAAATAAATAAAAAACTGGAAAACAGAAAAACACTAGGAAAATGGGGCTTCGCGGTTAGTAAACTAACTTAACCTGTATGGTCCTACCGAACATGTTAGCAACCGCTATTTTCTGAAGTTGCTATTTACTTGGCCGCGAGTATTTTTACATCGTAATTAACATATTTTATTATAACTAACGAGTACGTCACCAACCGTCGTAAGACATACACATATCGGAAGAGTTACCACCTTTACTGTGTTTACCTACTTATACAATAAAAGTGCATAAAAAGGATTGGGACTTTACTTTCCGCGACGTGCTACAACACATCATCATTACTACTACTACTAAAGTCTGACTGGACTACATATTTTGGTCCTTCGAACCTCAGGTATTTGGCATTTTGTATTTTATTTACGATAGCGAATCGATTTAGCTGGCCTCCCACAAGCGGGTCTCACCAGTTAGATTGAGAAGTCGCACATATCGTACGTTGAGTATAAAGTGCTATTGCCAACCAGCAACCACTCGTCAGCGAAGACTGGAACCACAACTGAACAACTTCGGTTTCATATTCGTCATACGGAAGGTGGGAAGACTGCGGAAACTCTGCTGTCTTCGCGCTGGGAACTTGCGACCTCAGCTATCTATCATCGTCAACTACGTGATAGACTACCGCCGAGCTACTGAAACTACTTACATCAACTTCAAACAACTTGAACTCTCGCCATGCTCAACCTGCAGCAGGAATGTTTCAACAACATCAAAACGTTGTGTACTAACTACAAAAAAGACTCCCCAGGGAGGAAAACTGAAGATTACTTGGTTAAACGCCTCGAGTCGCTTATAACCCAATGGATGGACTTCGAGGACCATCACCAAACACTTGTGGATACTTGCGAGGATAAAGACATCCCTTACTTCACCCAAGATATCTACACTAGATTACAAGAAATGTACGAAACTACCCGGAAGAACATGGAAGTACTACTGCAACAATATCGTGACAGGAAGAACATAGTCTTCGACTTAACGGGAGTTTTGGACGACAACAATGACGACGACGCTGTGAGAAAACTACTGGAGAAACAAGAGTGCAACTTTATGGCTCTTGATCGCGCCATGTCTAAGATCGACGTGCAAAGTGTCTCGCAAAAGTGGGAGCTTGAAGATCATCTCTCTGTTCTCAAGTCGAGATGGGACGTTGTCGATAAACAATACTGGGAATTGGAAGCTAAACTCAAAGGCTCCAATCTCAAATACTACAATACATTTGTCACCATGGAATATAAGTACGATACATTGAGACATACATTGAATACGAAGATAAGCTCTACCGCGCAATACGAATTATCTACTCCCAAGATACAAGTTCCCGAGTTCTCTGGAAGTTACACCCAGTGGATATCCTTCAAAGATCTATTTTTGAAAACGATCCATAACAACCCTGGGCTAAACAACGCTCAGAAGATGCAGCATCTAAAGTCCAAACTGAGGGGAGAAGCGGAACGTCTGGTTCATCATTTAAACACCAGTGCTGAAAACTATAATATAATAATAATAATAATAATAATAATAATAATAATAATAATAATAATAATAGTTTATTCTCAGGCAACATGACCCATAGTTATAAAATAGTCACAAAAATAACAATAATTTAGGCTAAACTAAAATAAAATAAATAAAAATATGAAACCTTACTTTTGGTGCCCACTGTGATGCACAGATAACCAATATGCGAAAAAATTACTTTTCAGACAACTGGCAATATTCGTCAAAATTCCATTTTTAGATTCCCGTAATCGAGCGCAAAAGGCGGCGATACGAGATCTGAGGATCGCGAAGAAGTCGGGGACTCTGGCCTCCGCGAACATGGTCGATGCGCTACAAAAACGAGGTTTTCTAAGCAATATGCGGAACGCGTCATTATATTGTATACGTAATGTGCTATACGATAGTTTTGTATAGCTTGTCCAAAGATGGCAGGTGTATAAATTTTGACAATAGGCCTTAAATAACGTTATTTTCACTTCCTCGTTGCATTTAGAAAACCTGCGCGCGAGCATATTGCACCGTACTGCCAGAGCCCTGCGCTCCCTCTCGATATCCTCATCGTCAGTGAGATGTTCAGTCAGCTCAGCTCCACAATCAGATCGTTTATATACAAGTTGAAAAGGTCCGGAGAGGTCAAACCACCTTGACGTACGCCACAGTCTAACCTGTAGTCGCTAGACAAAGTGTCGCCCCACCTCACATTGTTTGTCTCGTTTTCGTACCAGTATCTCAACATATTCACCACATCCGTGTTAACCTTTGCTAAATTGAGTTTTTCCCAAAGTAAATTGTAATTTACAAGGTCAAAAGCTCGGCTCAGGTCTAGAAAGCATGCATATACTGAGGTTTCTCGTTCTGTATAATATCTGACCGTATGCTTAAAGCTGAATATGGCTGAATCCGTCGAAAGACCGGGACGAAAACCAAACTGCGCATCATCAATATCTAACCCATTCGCCAGTACAGGTTGCAAGAGCCGCTCGAATATCTTGCCGACTATGGTACCCAGAGATATCGGCCTATAGTTGTTAATAGTCGACAAGTCACCAGTTTTATTTTTGGGGACTGGAACCACCACAGTTCTCATAAGGTTATCCGGTAAACAACTATACCTAGCACAAGCATTAAACAGCTCCGCCAATACTCGAAACATTTCGTCACCGGCGTAGAGGATGTGTTCCACGCTGAGTGCGTCGATGCCGGGCGACTTACCGCGCCGCATGCGCCGCACCACGTCTGCAACGTCACGCGCCGTGTGGACAAGGCGCGGCGCTGACGATGGCTCGCTCGCCGTGGCGACACCGTGCGGTGACGCGTCGGGCGCATCCCCCACACCGGCCGGCGGTAACACTTTAAAATGATCGGCAAACTTATTTGCTATATCCCTAGAGTCATGTTTCTCATCTATGGACATTGGCGTACTGGTTTTATAATTTAACTTCTTGGTTGCATTCCAAAATTTACAGAAGTTTTTCTCTTTTATACTCACCGCTAATACATTCATTTTTATAACTTCTTCATTAGTCTGACACCATTTCAATTTTCGTTTAAATTCTTTTCTACTATTACACATGTTATCATATACCTCACCTGAGCTAGGTTTATTAAACAACAACCATAGTTTGTAATACATTCTAGCATTCTGATGACTATTTTGAACGTGGTAGTTCCAGCCCAGCACATTTCTGTGCTTTTTATTTGCATCACAGTGGGAAGCATGACTAGAAATGGCAGCGGTTTGTATAATATTAACAATGTCATTATAAAACTTATTTATAAATTGTAAAGGTTCAAAAATATCACAGTTAAAATTAGTCATACATGTCAGTCTCTTCAGGTTATTATTACATAACAATCCATAATTAGCAATCTGTTCGTTATCTCTATTACCCCAGCGAATCTTATTGTTTACAGAGGTGCTTACATTTAATCGCTTAGGTACTAATTTTCCCTGCAAGTCACACGTAACAAAAAGGGGTAAGTGGTCTGACCACCTAATATCATAGTGAACAGTCACATTAGTGATGGTATCCCATGCAGCCTGAGTTGTCACACAGTGATCTAACCATCTGTGTGTGCCGTGCGCTGCACTTATAAATGTGAATGTATCCGAGTCGATCCCCAACTTATTAATATCTGCACAAAGCATATTGCGTTCCGCACAGAACGTCAATAACTCGTCACAAAATTGTTCACCCGGGTGTGCGTTCCAATCTCCTAGGATGTAAGCAGCCTCGAGACCTGCATCATCCACCAGGGCATACGCATACGCCAGAGTGTCCGTAAACTCGGGTAGGTTCTTCTGCACGTCCACCGGCATGTATAAATTAATTATTAAGAATTGACGCTCATCAAACGTGACTTTCACTGCCGACACTCTATTACTAATACATTCCACGATAGACACACTTGTAAACACTGATTTGCGCCACAGTATAGCTAAGCCGCCGTATGGCCTCCCACGTAGAACGCCGGTTCCCGTGTCAACAGACGACTTTGCACAACATCCAAAGTTCTCGTCAATTTCATTAATAAAATTAAGATCGTGAGGTAACAGCCATGTTTCCTGGAGGGCAATTATGTCCACTTCTTTACACAGAGATCTTATATACCCAACTGACTTTTTTATACTCTGGCAATTAAAGGACACCATAATAATACTTGTAGTTGTGCTATCCATTATATTCAATTGATTTAGCGGTCGAGCGGCGCTCTCGTTAACGTCTATATACAACGCCTACCTCCCAGAAGTCAACACTCAGGAATTTCTCAATTTTTGAGCTAAGTATAGTTACTTTAAATGAGTTGAAAGACTTTTCCTCCCATTGCTTCAGTAATTCTACATTTTCGCAGGTTTCATTCATATCCTGTATATGCGCCCTTATATCATCAGTGGCAACGTGTTTTTTAAGACGCGACACATAGATAGAACTGAGGGATTCCGCCGCCTGCAGGCGACCACTATCACTAACCAACGTTCCACGCATGTTTCTTTGACGAGTCGATCGCTTCTTGGGTTTTTACGTGATACAAGGGTGAATTCACTCTCATCAATAATACTCCTAGTTTCTATGTCATCTAGCGGCCGTCTCATTATCTGCGACTGAGTCTGTGCGATATCTCTATAAGTAGGCATAGCAACATAAGTATTCGTTTCAGGGTCAGCTGTGGCGGCGGCGGCGGCGGCGGGACCCAGCTGCGAGTGCGACGACGACGGTGAACCGGTTTTCGTCATAGGCTCACGAGTGTTTGCTAATTGATCGTTATAAACAGCTAGCTTATTATTCCTTCGGTTATTTTTTTGGAGGTTTTTTGGGTGGTTAGGCGGGGCGGTTAGGGGTGTCGGTGATGCAGATACCTGTCGGGTACTTCTCACACACACATCTGCCACAGATGATCTCAGACCCTTTATCTCACTATACAGCTTCGTCTCCAGATCCTGGAACTCCACTTTGGAGATCGCGTCAGTACGTAGTGTTTGAAGTTCATTCTTCAAGAAGGTTATATCCTTCAAAAGACGCGTCACATCCACATGGTCGAATGTGACTGGTGGCAGGCGGTTGAGGTCTTTAGCAACAAAGACAGGTTGCTCGTCTGGGTCAGTTTCCTTCAAAAGTTTGATGACGTCTTTTATATTCTTTTTGCTTTTATTCTCACCTTTTCTGTTAATGACACGGGTTCCGTCCGAGATTGTATTACACAGCAGAGATTTACCGGTTTCAATCTCCTTGTCGTCAAAATTTGAGCTACATATCTGCACAATACTTATTTCATCCAGCACATTGTATTTATTTTGAACAAATGTCAAAAACTCGTTCACTATCATTTTGTTGGCCATTGTGCCATTGTCCGATAGGCAATGCGCAGCGCAGTTGCGCAGCGCCGCGTCTCAGACACACGATCACACCGATATCAATGCCGCGGGCTGACTGTCATATATGTCATGCTGGGAGATACTTCTTCATAGATATGGCAATCGTCGGCTGCAATTCACGTCATTCGTCAACTCTATGTTGAACCTGCCTGTCATACAAAATCCCGACAGCAATAACATCAAAAAGATGCATGACATCATGACTGAATGCCTAAGCGGGCTAACTAACATGGAAGTCGATACAACTAACTGGGACCCGCTCATCGTACACTTAATGTCTCAGAAACTGGACTCCACGACTTTCACCGAATACAATAAGGATTTGCAAGACCACAGGGAATTGCCCAATTTGACCGACTTCCTAAGTTTCCTCGAAAGTAAATTCATGGCTTACGAACTATGAAGAATACGAAAAAGGAAGCACCCTCCAACACCACTCAAAAACAAACTACGTCCAAGCCTAATAACTTTCAATTTGGCGGGAAACGGAATTATTTCGAGCCAAAGAAAAGCTATACAAAAACATTCCACACTACATCGTTCGGTTCATGCCCTCATTGCACGGGTGATCATGTGTTGATGCAATGCCCGAAGTTCATCGACACCGATGCTGAACAGCGAAATAACCTAGTTGCAAAACTACACGTGTGCAGAAACTGTCTCTACAGCCACGGAAATGCGAACTGCAATTCTACAAAATCTTGTAAGGAATGTAATATGAAACATCATACTTTATTACATTTTAATAAAAAACCGACTAGAAACGAGGCCGATAGATCACGTCCATCTACTTCTGGTAAACTTAACACCAATCATCTTTCATCCACTGATAATATGGAGATCTTATTAACTACTGTCCAGCTACAAGTTATGTCATCGAACGGCAAATACGTAAATCTTCGTGCCCTTTAAATCAGGGCTCGCAAGTTAATTTGATTTCTGAGAGAGCTGCACAACTACTGAAACTGGAAAGGAAACGTTTACATGCAACTGTCTCAGGAGTTGGGAGTATAACCGGTGACTGTAAAGGACGTCTACTACTTAACTGCAAGTCAATTCACTCCGAATACGAGATTGAAACTGAAGCTCTTATCATGAAGAAACTTATCTCTAACTTACCGAACTCTACATTTGATAAGGCTGACTAGCCACACATCAACAACCTGAAACTGGCAGATCCCGAGTTTAACGTCTCACGCCCCGTCGACTTACTACTAGGGGCTGATGTATATTTGGAGTTAATTTTAGACGGAGTCCTGAAAGGATTTCATTCATCACCCGTTGCCCAACAGACGCAACTAGGGTGGATTCTATGTGGCAAATTAAAGACTTTTAAATGTCACGTAACTATGATCAACATGGAGGAAATATCTAAATTTTGGGAGAACGAAGATGTTACTCAAACTACTAACGACATACCGCAGGACGACTACTGTGAACAACTTTACTCGAACACAGTACAACGGGACGCAGATGGAAAATACATCGTACAAATTCCATTCCTTCCCGGATACGAGGAAAAGCTGGGCAATTCCAAACCAATCGCTATGGCGCAATTCCTACAACAAGAAAAAAGGCTGCAACGAAAAATAAACTAGCTGGACTGTACAGAGACTTCATGCGAGAATACGCCGAATTGGGTCATATGAAACTCGTGCCTCTAAACTCGCCCTCCACATCTGAATGTTACCTTACTCATCATGACGTAGAACGGGAACAATCAACAACAACAAAAGTGAGAGTGGTTTTTAATGCATCGCAAGCTACTTCCGGCGGCTCTAGTTTGAATCAGCTACAAGAAAAGGGACCCAATCTACAAAAAGATATCCAATCCCTCATTTTTGGCTGGAGGTCATACAGGTTCGCCTACACAGCGCATATTGAAAAGATGTACCGTTGTATTTGGATAGCCGATCACCAGAAAAAACTACAGAAAATATTGTGGCGTGACAACCCTACTGAAAAACTGCGATCTTACGAACTACGCACCGTCACCTACGGAATGAAATGCGCACCATGGTTAGCTATGAGGACTCTCAAACAGCTCGCCATGGACGACGGCCACAAAAGCCCAGAAGCAGCCAACGTACTACAGAATCAACTTTATATGGACGACCTCGTCAGTGGCAGAGACACTATCGAGGAAGCCAAAAAACTTACAAATCGCCCTTATCGAATTACTAAAAGGAGGCGGTATGAACTTACGCAAGTGGACATCGAACCATCCCGCATTACTAGAGAATTTGTCGAACGATCAAATATCAGTTCAGAACTCATTTGACTTCAAACACGGAGAATCGATGAAGATGCTGGGTCTGGGATGGAATCCGACGAGCGATACTTTCATCTTTAATTGGGAATTAGAAGACACCCCTTCTGGATCTCCAATAACCAAGAGAAGACTACTATCAGAGATTTCGAAGCTGTATGACCCACTCGGCTGATTTTCACCAATCACTATCGCAGCAAAGTTACTTTTTCAAAAAGTGTGAGTTGATAAACTTCGCTGGAACGATGCCCTCCCGACAGACATTCAAAAGGAGTGGCAAAAAATGAGATCAGAGCTCCCCGTGATACAAGATATAACCGGTGGCTTGGTGGAAACCGAGATGGTATCGAGTTGCTTGGTTACTGTGACGCAAGCATGAAAGCATATTCGTGCGTCATCTACAGCCGAGTTATCAACTCAAGCGGCCCACCTACTATAACTCTACTCGCCGCGAAAACTAGGGTTGCGCCACTGTCACAAAAATTGACACTACCACGATTAGAGCTATGCGGTGCCCTACTACTGGCCCAACTTATCCAGAAAGTAAAGGAAGCCTATAAGAAAGAAGATATGAAAGTTCAGGTCTGGTGCGATTCGCAAGTGGTACTGGCTTGGCTTCAAGGAGATGTGACGCGATGGGAGAGATACGTCGCAAACCGAGTAACCAAAATCACTCTAGTGATCCCTGCGAAAGATTGACACTATATAAAATCCGAGATCAACCCTGCAGATTGTGCGTCACGTGGTCTATATCCCACCCAACTACTCAACTACAAATTATGGTGGAATGGACCCGACTTCCTATTAACTCAAGACGAAACACAGTCCCAAAATAAACCAGTCTGTCATTTTACTGCGAGTAACGAGATTGAAAAACCTGCGACAACCCTAACTGATGACCCTTCAAATGATGACAAGAATATTATAAGTGAATTACTAATAAAATGTAGTTCATTAACTCGGGTAACAAGAATCATCGGCTGGGTACGACGCTTCGGTACAAATGCACGGAACAGTGAGAAACTTGAAACCGGCGGCGTCTTATCTACGAAAGAAATTACCGCTGCAAAACTGTGTATAACTAGACACGTGCAGCAACGTGACTTTGAAAATGAATACAACTGTCTTAGTAGAGACAAACCAATACCGAACAGGAGCCCGATCTTCAAACTAAATCCTTACTTGGATGAAGAAAATATTCTGCGTGTGGGTGGGCGTCTCAACAAATCAGCCCTTCCATTCGAGATGAAGAACCCCGTCATCATACCCCACAAAGGTCGCTTTACGGAACTACTGATTGAGCAAGCATATTTAACCGTACTGCATGGGGGTGCGCGACTGACTCTAGCGCACATACGACAACGCTATTGGATTGTTGGCGGGAATCGAGCTGTCAAGTCCAAATTGACCCGCTGCGTACGTTGTCACCGATACAAGACGACAACGAATAGCCAACTTATGGGCGACTTGCCACCACAACGGACAACTCCTTCGCGACCTTTCACACACACCGGGGTCGACTTCACCGGTCACGTAGAGGTCAAAACCAACAAGGGCAGAGGCGTCCGGACTTCAAAGGGCTATATAGCTATTTTTGTATGCATGGCCACAAAAGCCGTGCATATTGAACTCGTGTCGGACCTGTCAACGGAAACTTTCATAGCAGCTTTCCAAAGAATGTGCGCGCGACGAGGAAAGTCAAGCCATGTATACTCTGACTGCGGGACCAACTTTATTGGAGGAGCCAAGTTGTTACGCAACGAGTTCGAGGAGTTCAAAACGCTGATGTCACCAGAATTCTTCGAAGAAATCAACAAACTGGAAATACAGTGGCATTTTAACGCACCGGCATGGCCATCTGCTGGCGGACTATGGGAAGCTTCCGTCAAGTCGATGAAACACCATCTACGTCGTGTCCTGGAAGAACAAAAGCTCACTTTCGAAGAATTCTCGACTCTACTAACTCAAATCGAAGCATGCATGAACTCCCGCCCTCTATGCTCACTTAATGAAGATCTGGAGGAGTTCTATAACTACCTATCACCGGGTCACTTTCTGACTGGCGGGCCAACGATGTCACTGCCCCGCTCCGATCACAGCGACATAAGAACCCTAGACTTACGGCGTCGCTGGCAATTAACTGAAAACATGTTGCAGCAATTTTGGAAAAGTTGGTCAAACGAATACTTGACGCAGCTACAAAGTCGTTGTGAATGGAACAAATAATCTCAAAGTGGGCGACGTCGTATTAGTGAAAGATAACAACTTGCCGCCCGGGAAGTGGGCTTTGGGAAAAGTGTTACAAGTACACCCGGGCACCGACAGCTACGTGCGAGTGACTACTCTGAAGACGCAAACAGGCATTACTAAGCGCCCGGTAGTGAAATTGTCACCACTACCGCTGGACAATACATCTGCTACTGAAATTCTAAAAGAAGATACAAGAGATAAACCAAAATCGCCGAAGAGAAAAACAGCTGTGAAAAGATCACTTACAACATTGATTACGCTATTCGTGACAATGTTTATATTAGTCAGCGGCGCACGAGCTAACGCCGGTGCTCACTTATCGCAAAGCGCTCGTATTACAGAACTGGAGCCGAATCGACCGATCTACTACGACGCCGCCGGAACATTACAAACAGTACACGATGAATGGACTATACTCATGTACTACAATCTAACTAATTACTGGAACGGTGTACAAAAGATTGAATATTATCTTCACAATTTGACTGAACTGTGTAAGAGAACAGATTCAAGATACTGCAAGTCTACGTTAAATCAGTTGGACCACGAAATGGACTTACTTACCCACTACAACGACATTCTACTAGCTCCACACCGACACTTATCCGACAGGAAGAAAAGAGGTCTTATTAACGGGATCGGCAGCATCGCCAACAGCCTTTTTGGTATATTGGATCAAAACTTTGCTGATAAATATGAAAAGGACATTGAAGCATTACGGAACAACGAGAAATACTTACTCGAATTGACAAAAAATCAGACCTCCCTTGTAGAGCTGGAAAATAAAGTTCTCAAAAAGACTGATGACAACATCAACAGACTGTTCATCAGTTAGAAGAATTTATGAATCAGACAGATTCGAATATGGCCAGAATCGAGTCAACTTTAGAGATTATTATGGCTACTACTTTCTTCAACTCTGCCTCTTTAACGACATACTTACTAACGAAAAACATGAGAACAATGCAGGAACTTTTATTTGATTCTTTGATGGACATCTACAAAGGACACATGGATGTACATCCTCTCTCCAGTAGAGCTGATTAAGCAGTTACACCTGATTTCTGGAATACTACCGAAAACTTAAACTCTTCCCGTAGAAAACGTCGTAAAGTATATCAAGGATATGTATAAACTTATCCATGTGAAGGCTCGAGTGACGAACAACTACTTCCTATTCGAAATACACATTCCTCTCACATCCGACCAAGATTATCTCCTCTACCGCGCCATACCTCTGCCTCTGAAAACCGAGTCGGAGATAACTAGTATGCAGCTGCAGGCGCAATATGTAGCTGTGAACTTCCAGCGGAAGAGTTACATCACCGTGAGTGAAGATGAGATGAAGCTGTGCAGTCGACTAAAACCGGACCGCTTCATTTGCTTCAAAAACATATATAATTTAAACAATAACTACGCTCCTTGCGAAGCAAAACTGTTAAGTCATCATACTACAAGTTTGACTAGGACACCGTGTAGCGTCCAACAGTCTACATGCGATAATTCCTGGATCGAGTTACACGCGACGAACAGCTGGCTGGCCGTGTGTTGCGGAACATGCACGTTCCGTACAATATGTGCAAGTGACGTCAAGGCGCATACCATAACGGCGTTTAGCGTCGTGACACTATCAGAAGGGTGTGTTCTACAATCAAAGGAGTTAACTATTTATTCGCACAACGAATACAATACCCATATGAAGATGAGTCACTTCTTCGACTTCCCCGATCTGAATTCAACTGTAAACAATATTGTGGATCTATCGTACCAACGAAGAAGAAATACTTTACCAACAAATCCAGGAGAAACAGATGAGATAGAGAAACAGATACTCACATTAAAAAGTAAAGAAATTCTACCTTCAACCGTGACAACTTACGATACTCATCTGTATGCGATAACTTATACGCTACTTGGAGCAGTAATCGTCGCAGCTGTCGTATGGACTTTAAAGCACCGTGCAGCGCTGTTCCTATGCAGTAGGAGAGGCAAGGGAAACAAAGATGTACCCCTTCACAAAGACATCGAGCTACAGAGCCTACCCAAGCGGACGGAGAGAGTGCCGGCGCCCGTGCAGCAGCGACGCACGTACGCTCCCGTGGCCCACGACAATGTCGCCTTCGACTTTGACACATAATTAATTTTTACTTGTGTTTTATCGCTTTTATATTTACTTGCTTTGTATGGGTAACTCTCCGATTTTATTCTTATATTAAAATAACTTAGTTTTGCTCCTATTTTTATTTTATTTTTTTTATTTTATTTTATTCAGGTAACAAACAGTGACTTACTAAACATGGATTGATTGACTATTTACATAAAGACCTGGAGTACCATTAATTGGTTACAATTTATACCGTGTTGTGACAATATTCGAGAATGTATAGTTATGTTACCTATATAGAATTTCTTTTATTTGTCTTTTATAGCTAGGAAGTGAGTTTGCGAAGATATCTATATCTATCAGTCTTTTGTTATAAGTTTCGAAAGATCGTCGAAAGAATGTGTTTTTTGCATAGTTTGTGCTACATAGGGTAGAATAAAATGTTTTCTTTGAACGTGAGGAGATGCGGTTAACAAACAAGTTTACCTTCTCAAGTAAACATGCCGAATCTATATGGTCATTTAATAATTTATATAGGAATGAGGCATCCAAAAAAGTGCGTCTGCTTTCTAGGGAGGCAATATTGAACTTATCACACAGCCTTTTGTTATCATTATAGTTAGTGCCGGTCCTGTAGTCTAATGATTTTAAAAATTTATTCTGAATCTTCTCAAGACGAGCAACGTGTACCGCATAGTGGGGATTCCACACTACACAACCAAATTCTAAAATACTACGCACATATGCGTAGTATAGCGTTATGATGGTTTTTGCTCGCTTAAAGGGTTTTGATAGACGCAGAATCAAACCAAGTTTTTGGTAGGCTCGAGCGATGATATGGTCGATATGTATATTGAAATGAAGTTTAGAATCAAGCAGCACCCCCAGGTCCCTAATCTGCGTTACCCTTTTCACTTGAATACCATTAAGGTTGTAATCAGCTAATACTGGATTAAATTTCCGGGTAAATGTTATCGTATAACATTTATCTACATTAAGCAATAACTGATTACGGGCACAATAAGTTGTGAAAATGTTTAGATCAGATTGAAGTAAAGTGCAGTCTTCTGGGGTTGAGATTACTATAAAAATCTTAGTATCGTCTGCGTATACCAAATGACATGAGTCTGAAAAAATATTCATGATATCATTAATGTATAGAGTAAACAAAAATGGGCCCAAATGGGAACCCTGGGGTACGCCAGAGCCAATGGAGAGAAAGTCAGACGTGTATCCTTTTAGTGAGACAGCTTGACTTCTGTTGCTAATGTAGGACTTCAACCATCTAAACAGATCACCATGTATACCGATCTTCAGAAGTTTGGAAAGGAGTGTGTTATGATTAATTTTATCAAATGCTTTTAAAAAATCGGTATACACGGTATCAACCTGACATCCAGCGTCCATAGCATTAATTGCGAAATCTGTAAAAGTGACTAAGTTTGTGTCGACACTACGACCCTTAAAAAAACCATGTTGGAATTGAGAGATGTGACGTGATAGTGTTTGAGATAGTTCTTGTGTTACAATTTTTTCGAATATTTTACCAAATATACATAATTTTGATATAGGCCTGTACTGTTTTACGTCACACCTCTCACCTCCCTTGTGTATTGGCGTTACTATACTGAAAACATCCCTCATTTAGTGACTTTTTAAAGATGATAGTAAGCGGTATGGAAAGTGAGGACGAGCATTTCGAGATAAAAATGGGATGAATCCCATCGTGACCTGCTCCCTTATTAACATCTACTTTATCTAAATGTCTCAAGATTAGTTTACGGGAAATTCTTACTGACGAAATATCTATCGGAACATCGGATGAATTATAATCCAAACCAAAAATGGGATCCATTGAACTGTCATTAGTATCCTTTACAAAGACAGAATTAAAATATTCATTAAATAAATTACTGATTGAATGACAATCTGAAGAGGATTTACCATTATAAACCATACGCTCGGGTAAAGCATTTGAAGAAAATTTAGTTTTTATATAACTCCAAAAATATTTAGGGCAATGTTCAATTCGTTCTTCGGCTCTCTTCACAAACGATTCAAAACAAAGAGGTTCCAACTTCTTCTCCCTATGCCTGAGTAATCTAAAAGCATCATAATCTAGTGGATTACCATAGATTTTCCATTTCTTGTGATATTTGAGTTTTTCGCGAATTAATTTAATGAGGGAACTAGAGTACCATTGTGGGTATCCACTATTTGGGGTAGATGATACCGACTGTTTGGGAACATGTTCGTCAATAACACAATTTAGCTGACTATAAAAATGATTGGTAGCATCATCCGTATTCATATTATGTAGACAGTTCCAGTCATAGTCGGATGACCGCCCATTGATCGCCACGTAGTCAGCATTATGATACATGAGTTTCAAACGAGGCTTTTGCTTATGTAAGAACAGACCAGGAACACTAATATTGATCTCTAAAGATCTATGATGCGGGTCCTCAGGAACAAGGGGATGGGCGCACGGTACCACGGAACAAGCAGTGTTACTCAAAACCAAATCAAGGATGTGTTGGTTAACGTTCGTACACCAGTTGTACTGTTTCAAATTAGTCAACATCATAAATTCCGAAAGTGAGGTTGCCACACTATTATTATTTGTATTAATATCAAGAAAGTTTGAATTATTAGTGTTGGCAATTTCCCACGATACATAAGATACATTAAAGTCCCCAAGAAATAAGAACAAATCGTTTATACTGTTTACAACACGGTCAGAAGAGTAATCGAAGAAATTTTTAAGTGATTCGTGGTGTTTGTTATTGTGAGGGTAGTAAGAAGCTACTAAGTGCAGTTTAGAAAAGGAACGATCACAGCTGACTCGAGAGTGCTTAGTGCCACCGCCGTCAAGGTCGATGGTAACCTTCCTCGTCACGTCGCCGCGCCAAGATTCCTCGGCGCACGGCAATCAACACCCCACCACCCGCGGGGTCCTTCACCGGTCGGCGGCGGCGGCGGTGACGGACGGACGGTCTATAGGTATTTGACTTAGGCGTCTCTCGATCAAGCCGAAACACTATGTAGTTGCTATAGAAATATTCCGCATCATTAAAGTTCAAAGACAACCATGTTTCGGTCAAACATATGATATCATAGCCACATTGAAGAGCATTGGGAAAGAAAGTATGTGATTTTGTGCGCAATCCCTCACATTCTGATAATATATGCTAAGTTCATTTAAGGCTGGCATTTATTAAGCATAAAGTATAAGTAAAAAGCGGTAAGCAGAGTAGTTCTGAATTTACTGCTCGCTTCACTAACGATGCGCATTGATAATGAAAGATAAGTGTGTATAGATTTATAAGCATTGTTAGATACTGGTAGCGGCAGATATGTTGCACAATTATAGCAGAA
Source organism: Argyresthia goedartella (assembly GCA_949825045.1). Taxonomy (NCBI): domain Eukaryota; kingdom Metazoa; phylum Arthropoda; class Insecta; order Lepidoptera; family Argyresthiidae; genus Argyresthia; species Argyresthia goedartella. The sequence continues at coordinate 21,388,388 of OX463812.1, read as the reverse complement.
ACACATTAATATTATATTAATTATTGCGGATTGATGATAGATATCTTCACATGGAAAATAGTAACTTGAATACAGCAAATGAAGCATTTTTTGTAGCAAACATGAGAACAGCAATGTGATGATAAATTTGACGTTGTTTAGTAACAGATGACTCACACAAGGTAAATTTTGAATGATGCAAAATTCAGTTGATTTAAGGTAAACACACAAGAAACACCAATACTTATCGCAGAAAAACAAGCACCGTCACTTAAGTTTGTTAAAATCAGTGTCATTGCAGATTCGTACGGCTTTACTTGTGTCAGTTTTCCTCATGAAGATTTTGCAATCTCTGACCCAAAGATGTTTGATGTCACAAGCTTTCTTTATTTCGCGGGCACGTTTCAGCAGCAACTTGTTCGCCGGGGTTAGATGGTCATTGATGTAAACATCTGCCGATGGCCCGGGAAGACCAAAGTCCGAGGTCTGGATGCCTCGGCGCACTCGAATCGCCGATAGTATTTCTTCTTTGCGTCGACGCTGAGTCATTTTGACGACTATAGCAGGGGGCCTGGATTTGCCCGTGTCATCATTTGGTTGATCAAATCGCCGAACCCGGTGAATGGTGTCAACATCCGAATCACGAAGCGTCACACCTAGCTTGGTAAAAATATCGCCGAAGATGGAGTAAAGGTTTTCTCCCTTTCCTGGTTGAATACCTGATATTTCAATATTGTTCATTCTCTGATACTGGTCATTCTCTTCTATTGTTGCCTCAAGGGATGCGACTTTTAACTCCAGATGTTTGGTGCGGTTGTCAATTGATGGAATCAGTAAGCAGCTGGCTTTAATTTGACGTACTTCCTTAGTTAATCCTGCGACAGAATCGTCAATATGTTGCTTCAAGAGAAAAAGAAGCTCCGACAGATTGTTTACTTCGACCAGCGACTTTAGCGACTCCATCGCCGAGGTGGTTCCTAAATCATCAGCATTCTCAGAGATATCTTCGTTAGGCTCCTGAGTAATCTCCGAGTCCACAGTGGTTGTCCCATTAGTGACACATTGGCTACATTTCCACTTGCGTTTGGCGTCAGCTCGCATCTTTCGAAACAGACCTTCGACCATCTTCTCACAGTAGAAATGGCTTGAAGATTTGCATTGGGAGCATAGAATACCATCTCCAGTATGAATAGTTTCACAACACACATGGCAATTAGCCGCTATAGCGAATTTAGGAGGCATTTTCGTAACCGACGTACACACGAATCAGTAATTGCGCAGTTATGTAACTACGTGTACCGAGCGCTCGCGTAGGAAGGAACGGATCCAATGACTACTCGCCACGGCAGCTCGCTGCTGACTGCTCCTTTTGGGGTTGCCAGTATGTACGGTCCTACCGAACATGTTAGCAACCGCTATTTGCTGAAGTTGTTATTTACTTGGCCGCGAGTATTTTTACATCGTAATTAACATATTTTATTATAACTAACGAGTACGTCACCAACCGTCGTAAGACATACACATATCGGAAGAGTTACCACCCTTTACTGTGTTTACCTACTTATACAATAAAAGTGCATAAAAAGGATTGGGACTTTACTTTCCGCGACGTGCTAAAACACATCATCATTACTACTACTACTAAAGTCTGACTGGACTATACATAACCTATAACTGGAAAAGATCCGCAGGAGAGTCGTCTGATGCTGCAGCCGCCCATGTTTTTCAGGAATCAATGAGTCAATTTACATCGCACGTCGTTGAAGTTGTAATCACTGTTTGTTTATAATTGCGACCGTACCTACACAAGGATGATTGTGCTGAATCAGCGTCAGCATTAAATCTGTAACCTTGGCTGTAGGCAGTCAATGATCTCGTACATCATATGTACGTGCGTGCTCTTCACTCTTGAGTGAATATTAAGTTGTCGATTGATGAAATTTGTGTGCCTAAAAACCTTGGGATTTGGCAACATAATAATAATAATAATAATAATAATAATACCTTGGACACCATTTACACACATTGATCTAGCCCCAAACTAGGATTCCCTGTATCTTGGGTACTAGACAACGATACACATACTTATATAGATAAATATTAATACTTAGATAGATACACCAACAACAACAACAACATAGGGCACATCTTGTACACCAATCGTTTATATATATATATATATATATATATATATCTTCAGTGATTTGATTATTCTTCGTGCGATGTTCTTCCTGGATGATTTCAATATTCTTCTGGGGGCTGGAACGGCTTCCTATGTCTTGAAAAGCTGCTTGCTGTGAATGAATTTGCCGACGCGTTAGTTTCTGCTGGTGCGAGCTCCATTTTGATAAATCAGCAGTCAGCTGACTATCGGTACATTTTTCTTGCGGTATCTTGAGTTCGATGCGGGAAATCTTGTTGAAATTATTTATCTTTTGGCTTCTGGTCCGTTTTCAAATCTGGTCCGGTCATGGCTTGCTTGATCGTCTTGGTTGGGTGGGGTCTTGATTATGGACTTCTGCAGCGTGGTTTGAAATAGGTATGCAAACCGAAGTCGGGGCTCGGCAATCTTAGACGAAGTGCTTCTTGCTTGCACTTCTAAGGTGGCAGCACACGGAGTTTTCTTCGCGGCTGGGTCCATGCTGCTGTTACCGAAGGTTGCTGATGTTCAGAAGTCGGGTCACCACTTTGCCAGAGGCAATTATAAGGAGAGCAACATCTTCGGGAGTAAAGTAAAAGGCTTGGTATGCGCGCAAATACTAGACTAATTTATTATAGTTAATACTAAGCTTATATACAACTTACTACAAAACTACGTGATGAATATAAATATACCTTATCTGTGACGGTCGTCAACTTATCTTAACATTACGTGGAAATATGACTAACATAGTCGACCGGCACATAGATCTATAATTTTGTTTTGGATGTCTGTATTATTAGGAGATTTATTATTTATATCGATTATGTCAAAGATTAAAGATTTCATGTCATATATGTCTTTTGTTATACATATATTTTCATATGATACATTCTGTTTTAGTTTATAAGGAAAGCAGATATAATTGATTCGGCCAACTCATCGGTGCTTGTTTTGGTGTGGTAGACTAGGGACCAGTCTATGCTTTCGAGTGCCGCTTAGGGCTGCGCGGGCGGCGCGGGTGTTGTCGCGTTCGCGGGGCATGCATGGCTGCTGCACATGCGCGTTGCAGGTGAGTGCAGCGCGCACGGCAAGGTGGTCGCTCAGGTGAGTTACGACAGGACACGGTATGACGGTGCCGGGTGTGGTGTTACTACAAAGATGATCGAGATTGGTAGCAGTCGTTGCGGTCACACGGTTTGGGAAGTCAACTTCATTTCTGAAATCATGCGACATCAAAACCTCACTTAGTTGTTTTTGCTCCGAGCTTCTGGTCATTGTGTTTATATTGGTATCGCCTACAATTAAACAATCTATAACTATGTCATTTATCTTGTTAAGAAGCCGATCTAGTATCCCTAAAAATTCAGTAACGCATACAAGATTAGTCCTATAAATGCAAACAATTAAAGTCTTATATTCTAATAGTTCTATAGCGGATACTTCACAATATTGCTCAACTGACATGGTATACAGTTCTAAGTTTTCAGTTGCTTTAATGTTGTCTTTAATGAATATGCATGACCCACCATGCTGTTTTAATTTGCGACAGTAACTAGATGACAAAGTGAAGCCCTTAATATGTAACACAATTTATTTGATCAGTGGTCAACCAGTGTTTAGTAATTGCTAGTATGTCACAGTTTTATTCCTGTTGTAATGCAATGTCTATGTGTTTTGTTTTGGAGCTCAAAGATCTAATATTTTGCTGTGCTATGAACAATTGTTTGTTATTTACTTGACTTCGCGCAAGCGACGACGGTGGCTGCGGGGGTCTGAGGCAGCGGGGGGCCGGACGCAGCGGCATAACTGGCTCTTCCGATCGCTGGGAGGGCGTCGGCGGTAGCTGCGCGGGGCGCGGAGTTGGCGGGCGAGCGCCTCGCTTGCCCCGTGCTGCGACGAAACCACTCGCTTACCTCGGTCCGCGGAGGCCAGTTTTCAGCGTTCATGAAGTATTCGAGTTTGCTCTCGGGTAGCGTGATTGCAAATGAAGCGTAGTGTTCATGTTTCAGTTTAATTATTTCTACTTTATAACCGTTAGATGGGTTCTTCTTTTGCATGAAGGCTACCATGGACTCCTCGGTGGTATCTGATCTAAGAAAGCAGCGTGGATTTTCTTCACCAGTGTTGCCAACAATAATTTTGAGATTCCGCCGACTTTATTGCGAAATTCCGTTAAAAATCCGTTAAATCTCGTATTTTACTGGTCAGTAAAATTTGTCAAAATACCTAATGTAAAATTAAGGTAAAAATGTTAAATAACATACTAAATACAAATATTCATGTAAGTTTAATAAAGTGCAACAGTCTTTAAACTGAATCTAATTCTATGTTGTCTAAATCATCGTCACTATTTGGAGTCTCAATAATTTCGGGTGCAGTAGAAGTTGACGGCTGGCTATAACTTTGAGTCGTTCCAATTTGATTCAATACTTCATCTGGTAATACATGTGTAACAAGTTTTTTCATTGCGCTTTAGCCCTGCTCGTATATAAAGAATGGCATTAACCATATCTGTCTTCACGCCCCTCAGGCACGTCAACTTGACGAAGGCTGTGTTCCCGAAGCACTACAGCGTCTCAGATACCAAATTTGGATTGAAAGAGATCGCCGTCTTGATTCGACGAACACACAATCTCCCCCTGCCCCTTTAAACCTCCCGGACTGAGGTCAGAGCCCCCCTAAATGACCCAAATATAAAGTAGTTTAGGATTAGGATAGGTCTCAAAATTATATATAACCACCTCTTAGTAGTGGGGGCTATCTGCCCCCCTAACATGCCGCTATCATGCCCGTTGACTATGAGCTGATGTCCGCTCATAAAATGGGGTAAGCAGGCAAATTCCTCCCATATATATCATATACACATTTATATATCGCCCAAAAGGGAAAATTGCAGGAAAGCCTTCAGCATATACCGAGGCCATGGCTCACAGTTAATTCTTAATAAGACAACTGTAAACACAAAGGGGTTGTTTTTAGTCCGTATACCACACGAGCTGATGCCCGCTCAATATGTGCGGACCCGGACATAGCAGGGAGGTCTGACTCCTGGGCATGGGTAATTCCATTTTTTCCCCTCCAACAAAAAAAAAAAACTGTCTTCATTCGATTTCGTAGCTTTGTTTTTACGCCATTCATTACACTGAAAACTCGTTCAACCTCTGCATTCGAATATGGCAAAGTTAAAATATGAAATGCAAAATCACTGAGTTCTTTAAACGGGTTAGTGCCAGCGGCATCTTTGTACTCTTTAACTTCTGACCAAAACTCTATAGTATTATTGTCAACTTTGTTCCACTTCGTGAAGTTTATTGCACTGCATTGGGATTCTATGATCGTGATTATAAGTGTATAAGTGTAATGATTATGTGTGTATGAATAAGGAGCTTATGGATTCTTTATGTACTTTTAAAACATTTTTACAAGACAGCAATTCTACTTTCTGCAATATATCAATATTTCTTAGCAATAGGGTTTTATGTATGTGTAATATGTATTATATTAGAATATAGTCTTAATTGTACGCGCAATTCTTTCCCTTACCTATCATCTCCGTCTCCTATCCAACATGGTTTGCTGGAAGAAATCTCTTATTTAGAGATAAGCTCGCCTTTGTACACTTCAAACTCAAACTCAAACTCAAAACGTTTATTGCGACATTGTGGTGGTATATGGTGATATATATATATATATATATATATAGAATTTGAAGAACCGACAATGAACCCAGTGAGGGCACTGCAATATCTTACATCTAACTTACTTCTTTTATATCATAAGCTATTTTTACAGTTATGTGAGTGCAATAAAGAATTACGAATTACAATATTATCAGGTAGCCCGCAGTTGTGGTATTAGTTTGATTATGAAATTAATGCACCGTTGTCGCTGTTCTCGCTCAGTTTGTTCGTCGATCAAGCGTTTTTCTCTCATTTCCCTCATTTTTGTTTCAAATCCATAACCAAGGTAAGGTTTTGGGTCCAAATAATTTTCGAAATTTATCGTCAAAGGATCAACTTGCGGACACGGAATAATTATTTTCGCAACCAGAAATCCGAGCAGTGTGGATAAATCTTTAAACAATTTACAGGGATCGGCATTTTTTATCGGGATCGGCATTGATCGGCAAGAATTGCAACGAGTAAATAAAGCTTGAAAGGCTTTATTTACTCGTTGCAATTCTTCTAATATCGGGCATAAAAATGATGTAAATGCCAAATTCATGTCGTCTCTATACATTCGATACAATATCTCAGCAGTATAATTTCGGTTTGATATTTCAAAATGTGTTTTTAATTCGCACCACTGTTTAGGTATTCTTTCTACTGCTGAATGTATCGATAGCCAGCGAGTTTGGCAAGCTCGGACAATTTTTAATGGATCATGGCCTTCATTTATTGTTTTGTACAATTCTTTATATTCGGCCTGTCGAGTCGATGACTGGAAAAACCAATTATATGTTTCGGATATAAGAAATTCCAGATTTCTGGGTATTGTGCCTTCTGAAGCGTGAGATACAGCATGTTGAATAGAGTGACACACACATCGAACGAGAACGAGCCCAGGAATATTAGCTTTTAATTTGGCAAACACTCCGTTATTCACGCCAGTCATGACACTTGCATTGTCTGTTCCTATGCCGCTAATATTTTTGTAGTCCAAACCGAATTCGTTTAAAGTGTCTTTAAGTGCGCTTACTATTCCATCTGCGGTGCATTCAGTTAGAGGTGCTAATTTTAGGAATGACGTTGTTATTATTTTGGCTTTAATACTATAGTATATAATCACCAAGCCAAGATATTTTGTATCGCTTATGTCCGTGGACTCGTTTAAGAGTAAACTAAACTTTCCCTGTCCAATGTCCTCTTTTAAATCGTCTTTAAAGTGTGGACTTAAAACGTTTTTTTATAATTTGGCTGCATTTAGTGCGGTGTAAATGCATATCTTTGATTCCATCAGAATCATGACCCACTTTTTTCATCATCAGGCTTAAATGATCCACAGTTTATACGCTACAATGTTCAGCAATAAAAAGCGACGTGTACGCTTCACATGATTTTGTTTTATTTACAGCTTTGGGAAATCAATTGTGCGTTGCCGAGTTGGTGCCAGCATATTTGAATTAGCAATGTGCTTTTTCAACGCCATATGAGCTTTTAAATCGGAGTATTTATTGCTTTTACTTACGATGCACCGACATAATTTGCATTCTGGATAAGATTCACCGCTACTATCTTCTTTTCTTACGATCCAGTCTTTAAAAAGTTTATCCATAAGCCACTCGCTCCGAAATTTTTGTTTATAACTCGGTTTCGGTATTTTCACCAATTAATATTACTTTTCACAAAAAATGCAAGTGCAAGAATCAATCAATTTAAAACAACACACACAATGACAATCAATCATGTGTGATGCATGTGAAACAAAGAAAGAACGATACAAATATGTCTAATGTGTAAAAGAGAACGCATCATTGCTGCTACCTTGTCTATGACAAGGGAAATCCCCAGTACCAACCAAACCCAGTACTATGGCGGTCTCGTTCCCTCTTATAGGTTATTGTATCTGTTAAATTCCACGCCTCAACCGACAGGGCGTGGAATCTTGGGTAGGGTTGTTTTTCAGTGGAACGTCACAAAGCAGTACTGACCTTGACGCCGTGGACCGGAATTCGAAAGCTCAATTGGAGGCAGGAATACGGGATGAGGAACACCATTGAGGGGAGTCGAATCTTACTCTCGTCGCAGCCCGCTGCTGTCGCCGTCGTGATGATTGCCGACACAAAGGGTCGTTGTCCGAACGCGACGTATTGATCACCGAATCACTTCAACCTTTCAAAGCACGAAGCACTCACTCCGATGATGTGAAATCTACTTTTTCCCGACGATTGTTCCGTGATGATTATTACAATTAACATTCCGACCAGGCCCCGATACCTGTGTTAGACAATTATTACAAATAACATACAGCCAAGGCCCGAATGCTTGACGCCGACATTTTTGCCTTGTGCCAAAAAATAACCTCTAACTCGTCATTTCGTTTCTATACAAGTGACAGCAAGTGATGTCCCGATCACTCGCGGTCGATCCGCGCAACGAAAAAACCGGTGCGTTCCGAAGCATAAATATTAAACAGTCACCCGCCCGGACAGGCCCGAACCTATCCCTAATCAATAGGAAGGCGAGAAAGTGTTGCGACCGCTCTCTTGAGGACCGAGTCCCCCACTTTGACTTCTGCTGATCGAGGCGTGCAATCCCGACCCGTGTACAAATTGACGATCCGTCCTCGTCTCCATCTCAATGATGGCAGGTTCGCATCCTTAATCAGCACCAAATCACCGACTTGAGGGTGGCTCGTCCGGTCAGTCCACTTAAGGCGCTGCTGCAAGATGTGCAAGTACTCAAGGGACCACCGTTTCCAAAAATCTTGAGCCATCTGCTGCAACATCTGCCACCTAGTTAACCGACTTAACTTAACATCACCGAATGGGTATTCTGGCAGGGCGTTAAGGGGCTGACCTATCAGGAAGTGACCCGGCGTCAACGCTTCCAAATCATTTGGATCCGAACTGAGCGGGCACAACGGACGCGAGTTCAGTGTCATTTCAATTTTACAGAACAGCGTCGCAAGCTCATCAAAGCGTAGAGAGGTCTCACCGATGATCCTCGTCAGGTGCGACTTAGCCGATTTAACCGCAGCCTCAAAAATTCCTCCCCAATGAGGACATCCCGGCGGACTGAAAACCCATTCAATCCCTCGTCGGGAGCAAGCCGTACCGATGGCGTCCTGGTTACCGTTCAGGAATTGAGTGACCTCCTGCAGATATCGCCTGGCTCCGACAAAATTTGTGCCGTTATCCGAACGGATTAATGTCGGGAGGCCCCTTCGTGAGACGAACCGATCTAGACATGCGATAAATGCCTCTGTAGTGAGGTCACTGACCACCCCCAAGTGGACTGCCTTCGTGGCCAAGCACACGAAGACGCACAGGTATGCCTTCACTTATCTGGCGTTCCGTAGCTGTGAAGACTTGACCATAAATGGTCCCGCGAAATCCGTTCCGACAACCGCAAAGGGCCGGATTTCGTTAACCCTATCCGAAGGCAAATCGCCCATCTGGGGCTGCATCGTAGCCGCCTTGGCCCGATAACAAGGCAGGCACCGAAATACGACGCTACGCACTAAGCGTCTTCCCGATAGAATCCAGAACTCGCGCTGGAGAAACGCCATAAAGGCGTGGCATCCGACATGCCCATTCCGAATGTGACGATCCTGTATCAACAGTTCGACCAACTTCCCTTTCCTAGGAAGTAACAACGGGTGGCGAGTCGCATAAGGCAGGTTGGCATTCCGCAGCCGACCTCCTACCCTCAGCAATTCTTGAGGGTCAATAAACGGGTTGAGCCGAGCCACAGCTCCCTTCAGTTGGACGCGACCGCGTCTCAGAATGTCTAAAGTGCACCGTCTGCACGTTCCGTACCAATGCGAACAACGCATGGTTCCGTTCCCGTGGTGTCAGGACCTGTGTCCGCACCCGTTGCGCCTCAGAATTGCGACAATTCCGCGCAAATCGGAAGATCCAGGCGGTCACATTGACCAGCTTGTCGAGCGAGCTGTACCGTTCCAGCAGGCTGAACTCCTCTTCCGGCTCTGGTTGCGTCGTACAGACACCGACTGTCAAGGCGCCGTTCGCCGAGGTAACGCGTGGACTCATTGGCCAATCCGATTCGGCTTGAGTCAACCATTTTGGACCCCACCACAAGGGATGTCCAACTAACTCCGGAGCGTGACACCCACGAGACGCACAGTCTGCTGGGTTCATTTCCCCTGGAACATGTCTCCAGATTAAGGGAACCTCCGAATTCAAAATCTGCGAAACCCGATTCGCCACAAAAATCTCCAGCTTGTGAACTGAAGCCTTCAGCCAGCCTAACACGATCTGGCTGTCCGTCCAAGCGTAGACCGTATCTTCTAACGCTATTGACCCACGAAGAACCGTCATCGTGTGGTTGAGCAGATGAGTCAGGAGAGCCGCTCCTGAAAGCTCTAATTTGGGAATGGTCAGGCGAGTGCGCAACGGCGCAACCTTGCTCTTGGCCATGACCAACCGCACATCAACCTCCCCCGAGGAGTCGACCGTACGCAGATACACCGCAGCTCCGTAGCGCTTCTCCAAGGCATCGCAAAACCCATGCAGGGTGGCGGTGTATCGTTTGGTGGGGACCAACCTCCGTGGCAGTGAAATCCGATTGATGCCAGGGAGGGTCGAAAAGAACGATTCCCACTCTGAGCTCAATGACCCGCCGATCGGGTCGTCCCATTTCAGCTCAGCAGACCACAATTGCTGCATAAAACACTTGAGCTGAAATGTTACCGGGGTGATCCACCCGTTTGGATCAAATGTCCTAGCCACCGTTGAAAGGACGTTCCGTTTCGTCCAGACCTTCGGGAAGTCCAACTCGACCCGATACGAAAACATGTCTGACACCGGCTGGTACTGGACGCCTAATACCGACAACATATTCGGATTTTCCAAATTTTCAAAAATGTGGGGATCCTGCTGGTAGTTATCTGGAAGACCAGACAGTAACTCTGGAGAGTTCGACATCCATTTCCGGAGCTCGTAACCTCCACCCCGTAAAAGCTCAACTAGCTCGTCCCGTCAAGCGAGCGCCTCCTCTACGGAAACTGCACCGGTACAGATATTGTCCACGTAGAGATCCTGCTCCAGGATCGCTGCTCCTCTAGAGAAATTTAACCGTTCTCGATCCGCTAACTCCCGCAGAGTGCGAATCGCCAAATAAGGACTAGACCGTAGCCCGTACGTGTTGGTGTTCAGCTCGTACACCTTGATGGGCTGATCTGGGCTCTCTCGCTACAGTATCAGCTGATACCGTCTATCGTCAGGGTGAATGACCATCTGTCTAAACATCATCCGGATGTCAGCTACAAACACAACATTGTGTCGACGGAACCGTGTGATAACATCCGCGATGTCCTGGTTCAACTTCGGCCCTGAATGCAAACACTGGTTCAGGTTCATGCCGTTAGATGTTGATGCCGATCCATCGAACACTACCCGTATTTTGCCCTCCGAGGTCCTCAAGACCGCGTGATGAGGCAGGAAGCAGTGGTCTTCACGCTTCCAGTTGATATCCGAAACCGACATGTGGCCGAGCGACTCGTATTCCCGCATGAAGTCGACGTACTTCTGCCGGAAAATCCCGTCACGCTTCATGCGTCGTTCCATCGACAGAAGCCGCGTCTCGGCTGCATGGTGTGAACTGCCCAGCGGTGGGCGATCACTCCGGAATGGAAGACGTGTGAGAAATCGACCTGACCGAAGGCGACCAGTATTGTTCCGATAAAACTGTTCACACTCTTCTTCAACCGGGTCCAACCGGCGGACCGTAGGTGGTTCCTCTACCTCCCAAAACTTCTGTATCACCTCCGAGAGTACAGAACCGAATAAGGGACTACGAGTCGCTAGGCGTGGGGCAGCCGGCATGACCGGACCCATTACCGCATGGCCCAGTCTGGTGTTGACCGAAACCAGACCAGTCGCCTGCAACACGTGGACACCTGGCACTAACAGGTATCCCAAGGCATCGACACCCAATAAAATGTCTACTGGGCCCGGAATATCGAACTCCGGGTCAGCCAGTGACAACCCAGCGACCAACTGTCGCACCGAGGGCGACAACCGTACGTGAGGGTGTGAGCCCATCACATTAGGCATGACTAACGCCGTGACTGTCAGATTCACCGATGAATCCACCCGTGACGAGAGAGTAATCCGACATACTCCCTTAACGGAACCGACTTCCGTGTTCCCAATTCCCCGAATGGAATGTGGATACTCCCTTACCGAAATGCCCAACCGTCTTACAAGGTTGCACGAGACTAAGCACCCCTGGGCCCCCAAGTCCAATAGTGCTCGTGCCACACAAGATTTGCCGTCCGAACTCCACGCTATCACAGAGGCGGTGGGGAGCATGACCGTCTGTGGAGTGGCGGCACCCTGTAAGTGGGCGGCGTGTCCCTAGCGGGAACCTCCGCGGGATACGCACCCGCTGAGACCTCCGTCGGCCGTGGATTAACTCGGCTGCTGATATGCCACCGGCATATCAGACTGTATGTACATCAAGGGGTCCCAACCCGCATAATAGGCCCCTCGCTGTCCCGGTATCCGACCATACCGGACGGTGTACGGTGTGCCCGGTGGCCACCGTGGATGGATGGGGGAGAGCGGATCCAACCTGGGGCGCTCTAGGAATGGGGGCGACATCCGACTGTTCGCCTCCCTGTTCGCCTCCCAGAGCGACGGGCAGGGTGGCGCAGAAGGTGGTGGGCCCCCAGCCTTAGCGCTACTCATAGGTGCCATCTGACACCCGCCCGTAACACGCGGTGAGCCAGCGGCCCGAAGTCCTCGCTGACCGTGGACAGCGGCGACCGAACCCCGGCTATCCCGCATGTTACCCCCCGCGCTGCCCCCTTCCCCTCGGGGGCAGTCCCGTCCGCGGGTACCCCAGTCACCCCGTTGGTGACTCCCGTTGCCCGGAGGGGGACTGGGTCCGGCCCTGGTTGGGCCCTGTGGCCGACCAACCTGAGTCCGGCCCTGGTGACCGTCCGAAGGGCCTGACCGATTCAGGCACAACACTATGTGGTGCTTGCCACCACAACACTCACAGGGGAACGCGCGCGAGCACTCGCTCAGCGTGTGCGGCCCCAAACAACCGAAACACAATCGGTGACGGAACACTATCTTCCTGCGGGCAGCTACCCCGAGCGCCTTAAATTTGGCGCAACTGGTCACGTCATGACCGGCACTGTCGCAGTGCACACAGCCGTCACCCGATGGCGCGGCATTCAAAACGCCAAATTGTTTCGACCTCCCTCCCCCCCGTGGGGGCGGGGGGCGCGGCCCCTCCCGCATCCGCGCGGGTTGGCGCTGCACACTGGCCTCCGGGTCCAGTGTGTCACATCGCCTACATTCACCCTCCAAAAAATCCGTCAATTGGACGAGCGTGGGCAGTTCCGTGCTACTGCCCCCATGCAGCTGTTCAAACCGACTTTGAACAGCTGCAGGCAACCGTGACAAAACCATATATAAAATAATGTATGACCATTGGTCTACCGGAAGACCAAGGTTCTGAAGGGCCTTAGTGGCCACCAGCACAGGGTTGAGCACCTGTACTCGGATGTCAACATCCCGGGTTACTCTAGGGATGCTAAACAGCTTCCCCAGCTGCGCATCAACCAACCGCCGTTTGTGTTGGTAGCGGTCAAACAATATGGACCTGGCTATCTCATAATTGCCCGCCGTGACCGTTAGGTGACCGACCAACTCCTTCGGTTCACCCCGCAGAGACATCAATAGTTGGGCCAACTTGTAGGCGTTGACCAGGTCGTCCCGACCGTGGACCAAACTATCAAATAAATTAATGAAGGCCGGCCACTCATCAATTGCCCCACTGAAGGCCGGAATCTCCAGGTGTGGCAGCCGTCCAATAACACCCTTCGGGGGTGGGTCTCCGTTACCCTCCCCACGGTCATTCCTTCGCGGCCGCTTAATTTTCTCCGCGCGACGCTCGATGTCATCCAAGCATTCCATCGCTTGGTCAGCATCCGCGCAGAGCTGTTTCACTGCAGCCACCGAGGCTTCATCCGTAAGCCCGAGAGCTTCAGCCTCCGCAGCCAGCCGACACACCTTCCCGACGCGTGTCATTGCGTCCTCCACACGCTTGAGCAGGACATCGTCCATGTCCGGTCGCTCCACATACTTATGAGTATGGGCGAGCCATCTCATTTCCTCCCGGACACCATGCCGCAGTACCGTCAAGGGCGAAGGTGCCATGTTGACAGATTTAATAGATTCTGGTCTCATACTTCACTACCGAACTAAGTATAGCCAGAGACCAGCACTTGCCCGTCAGCGCTGGGCACAGAAATTAAAACTAAGTTGTCAAAACTAAAACAATTAAATCCTAAAAAATAATTAATATGGTCGCCCTGTGGACATACACCTTATAACTATACACTCTAAATCAATTAGAGAATGCCACCATAAAGCACAATAAAAAATAACACACAAAAATTTATTATAAGAAAAAAGGCTATTTTTAATATAATGTAGGTAGCCGTGAACCTTCTAGAAGTGGCCCCTCCGATATGACCCACACTTCTACTGAGGTCAGCAAAATCAGCTTAATACCCCTTAAATAGCCTGACCCTTCTCTGTAATCCGAAATAACACTGCAATACTATGGAACCCGACTGCAATACTATAGTCCGACCGAATGACTGTTCCTTATGCACACCGAGTAGTTTCCGACTACAAATTTATAATAATTGTTAACTAAATCGTCAATTATACGTTCACTAACCGAAAATGAACCTAAATTGTGGTATACCGACCACACGACTCACTCTCAAAATGATTGCCGACCAATCTGAGGTATCCACCCTCTCCCAGCTACAATGTGGCAAAAAAACAACCCTACAACCGTCCGTGAATCGATTTTCTACTAGGAAACCGCGCCTCTGCTACCAAATGTTAAATTCCACGCCTCAACCGACAGGGCGTGGAATCTTGGGTAGGGTTGTTTTTCAGTGGAACGTCACAAAGCAGTACTGACCTTGACGCCGTGGACCGGAATTCGAAAGCTCAATTCGAGGCAGGAATACGGGATGAGGAACACCAGGGGGGGGGGTGAGGGGAGTCGAATCTTACTCTCGTCGCAGCCCGCTGCTGTCGCCATCGTGATGCTTGCCGACACAAAGGGTCGCTGTCCGAACGCGACGAATTGATCACCGAATCACTTCAACCTTTCAAAGCACGAAGCACTCACTCCGATGACGTGAAATCTACTTATTTCCCGACGATTGTTCCGTGATGATTATTACAATTAACATTCCGATCAGGCCCCGATACCTGTGTTAGACAATTATTACAAATAACATACAGCCAAGGCCCGAATGCTTGACGCCGACATTTTTGCCTTGTGCCAAAAAATTACCTCTAACTCGTCATTTCGTTTCTATACAAGTGACAGCTAGTGATGTCCCGATCACTCGCGGTCGATCCGCGCAACGAAAAAACCGGTGCGTTCCGAAGCATAAATATGTATTAAACAGTATCGTTCTTTCTCACTTTCACGGTTTAAAAGTTGCCATATTGAAGAAAGAGTTGCCATATTACAAACAAAAATTACGTGTGGATTTTAAAAATAATAAATTCCGCCAACAAACCCGTTAGCCGTCAAGATAGTATTTCTTCCGTTTCTTTATAACATAATCCGCTAGATTTGACGGGAAATCCGTTAAGTTGGCAACGCTGTTCTTCCCTCTTTCGACAGTATGCAGCTCAGTGTCCAGTGCGCCTGTTCCTCTGATGACGCACCTTGTGTTCCTTCGGTGTTGTTTACGAGATTTTACTTCTATCCGTGGGGTATCGTCATTATGTGCTGATTGTATTAGTGGATGGTGGGTGTTGCTGACTCGATCTGATTTTTTATCATTGTAGTCGGGGTAACTTTTGCCTGAGGTTGGAGTGTTCCTATGGACGGCGTTAGTGGTGTTGTTAACGATGGATCAATGAAGTCTGCTTTGTTGCTGGTTTATTTGCATTCAAGGATGGATGAGAGGGTCTAGAGGCAGTGCGTTGTTGTTGTCGATTATTGAGTCGGTTCTCGCGTGCTGTGATTGGGCCATAGTAGTTAGACGTACCTTTTGGAGGCGCTGATTGGCGCGTTTCTGCTGGCGTCAAGGTTTTCTTCGCGCTTTGTACAGTAGTGTTCTGTGGTGTTTTGATTTTGTCTGTTACATTGATTCTCGAGTCCTGAACGCTAGAAATGTTTTCTTCTAAGCACTTGATCGTCGCGGTAAGGCACTGAATTCGGGTTTCAATGGGTGCTAGGTACTACACCAATAGTTTCTCGAAGATATCGACAGTAACGTGCTTCATTTTGGTATAATTTAGATTTAATTATACGAGAGGCACGTTTTAGTCAACCACTTGATCCGGAGGGGAGGGGGCATTGAGGAATATGAGGACAATTATTATTTTATTCATTTTGATTAGTGTAAAGTGCAGGTGTAAAGTGTGGCTGTGAAGTCTAAAATGCTAGCAATGTCTGAACAGCCAGTGTTAAGTGTGAGTGATTACTAATCAGTAATCAGCGCAGTAACCAAATAGAAGCATATTCTATTTTTTTGCGAGTAGCCACGTCCCCGGCGCCCCATCCTCCCCTTCAGCCTTCACTCGCTGTTTAGTTAACAGCGTCGAGACAGCAAATTCGACTGTTTCACGCTCAATAACCAGTTTCTACTAAACATCAGAGATGCTTCACACAATAGGGCGCAAAACTGCCAGTTTCTCACGAAGAATACTGTGGGAAAGTGCCTTGTATATTTAAAAACTTCAAAGACAAGTAATGCATCGGTACTGATTCGCGGCTGTGCGCAAAGTATTTCAATGAAAGGGATTAAGTAATTAAAAAGGCGGTAAATAGATTTACGATCAGATACTGTTTAACATAATTTGATGAGATTTGCTTATGTTATGAAGTGGTGTATCAGCGTTGATATCTCGGTATGTATCTGAGGGCTATACATCAGGAAAGAGAGAGGATGGTCTTCTGGACTGTCTAAATACCCTCCAAAGTGTTTGTTTCGGTCGTACGCCTCCAATCTTGAACAGAAACCACATTGTTGTAAATGAATTTCATCAATTTGAGGAAAATACGAAACATTACCTTGAATTCTTAACATGTTTACCTTTCTATCAGATGAGCTTTTTTCCAGCTACTGATGCATTTCTCTTTCGAAGCTCAGTTTCAAGTTCCCGCACAGTCATCAGCGAATACATTTTGTGGTTTTATATCGCAATTATAAACACAAATTAGAAACCCGATACTTGATACAAACGTAAACAAGATACTACTGTTGACGTGAGAGTAATATTTGTTCTGTGGCTATCGACGTTTAGCTGTCAGTGTTGCGCTCCATTGGACACTACTTTACTCTTAACACTTCACAGCCCCACAGTGAATAATTTAAAAGTGTGCACTCAAAAGACCTGCTTTGTCAGATGGATGCAGAATTTTTTAACATTTGGAACGTGATTCTACGCTCTAGATTTCAGCAAAGATATACCAATGCGCTCATGTCTTCTCGGTGTTTGCTGCTATTTGTTGTTATTATCTTGTTAAATTAGTTAAGTTTCTGTTATTCTGTTAAGTTTTTTCTTGTCGACTTTTCGTGTTGTGATTGTTCGTTGATTTTTATAAACGTTATGGAGCCATAGCCAGGCCCTTCCCGGGAAGCAGCCCCATCTGACAGAGCACAAGAGACAGACTTTCTTTCTCCCAGAAAGAAGCGTCCTCGTGGTGTATCAATCAAATCGTCGTCAATCGACACTTTAATAATTCATGTCAGCGATGATGATGATGATGATGATGATGAAGAAAGTGATATCAGTATTAATGATGATTAGAGATTTTAATAAAATATGTTTTCTTTACTTGTAGTTTTTTACTGTTTGTGATGAAAAGGGACGTAATATTATATTTATTTAAGAAAAATGTTTATTATATTCATTGTCGTATTTCATAACATGGTAGTGAAAAGCCTGCCGTATAATCTGAAAAAGTCTTGGAATGCTGTATATTACGGAGGTGATTGCCGTATCAATAACAACACTGAAAGGGTTTAGCGCCGGTTGGCGTAAAGTCATGGCGCAAACAACGTCCAGTATCCGTGGACAGATTGATTATTAGATCGATCTGACCACTTCCACTCTTTTGTGACCACTTCCACTCTTCCACTCATTAAATTAGAGGGTCCTTGGTCAGATTGGTGTCCATATACACACACCGGCACAATTAGCGGAACAGAAAAAAAAGGGAGGAAAATGAGGGAATTTAGAACAATGAATGTCATTTTTAAACAATATATTATTTAAAATGAAACAACAATTAAATTAACATGTTTTGACATTCATTTGTAACACCATACTTAAAGTTTAATTAAAATAAAAATTAAATTGACAAAATGCATTTTTCTTCGATTTTTTAATTATAGAGAAACAGCAGAAAATTCAAGATTTTCCAAAAGTTTACAACAATTTCAATAACTGTTCAATATTGAGTGTTTCCTCCTTGTGCTCTGATGAGGGTTTCCATCCGTCTGGGCATGCTGCGGATGATGTTATCAATGGTTTCTTGAGGCAACCTCTGCCATTCTTCAAGCAATGCGTTTCGCAACTCGTTGAGATTATTAGGAGGTGGCATTCTTGACTTTACACTCCTCTTTAGCAAGTCCCAGACGTGTTCTAAAGGGTTCATATCGGGGGACCGTGCTGGCCACTCCATCACCGTTATACCAACATGGTTTATGTATGTCTGTACTGTGCGAGCACTGTGAGCCCGAGCATTATTCTGCATTAGAATGAAGTTGTTACCAATAAAGGGGGCAAATGGCACAACATGTTCTTCTAAAATCTCCCTGATATACCGATCAGCATTCAGATTCCCGCCATCGACCACTACTAACTCCGTACGAGCTCCTAAACATATTCCTCCCCAGACCATAATTGATCCGCCGCCATATGCCACTGTATTTTCAAAATTAGACTGGATATACCGTTCTCCTTTGCGTCTCCATACTCGCTGCCTTCCATCAATTTGATTTAACATAACTCTGCATTCATCAGTAAAAAGAACCTGTCCCCAGTCGTCGAAGTCCAAATCACGATGTTCACGACCAAAGTGTAGACGGTTTGTGCGATGATGTCTCTCAAGTTTTGGGGCTTTGGCGGGCACATACGAGCCTATACCCACTTCTTCGAATCTTCTACGAACTGTCCGCTCACTCATCCTTACTGCTCGTACCTCTTCCAGTACATTTCGAGCCTGCACCGCCGTTAGTCTCGTGTTCCGTCGGACTTGCAGTTGGAGAAAACGGTCATCCCTCCTTGAAGTACACCTTTTCCGGCCTTGTCTTCTCCTTCTCACTAGAGTATTCGTCAATCTGTATCGTTGTATGCTACGATGAATCGTTGATAACGATCGACGAAGGCTTCTGGCAATCGATCTGTAGGTTCGACCATTTCTCCTCATTTGATCTGCCCTAATGATTTCTGATGGCGTTAAATCAGGTAAATACTTAGATGCTCGTAAATTATCAATATGCGAAAAAACTCAAAAGCCTCAAAAAACTGCAATTCAAAGCTTTTCAAATGGAATGCACGAACCTTCTGAAAACCGCTCCCGACCCGTGGTACAACTGCGATGTCCAACTGGTTGTACTACGGGGAAGTAAAGTTACCCTTAGTTCAACTCTTTTTTTAAATATTTATGATTATGACCCGTGGTACAACGGTGAAATTATGTCCAACTGGTTGGACCACGGGGATAAGATGATCGCGTAAAACAAATGAACGTCTACAAAACAAAAGACCCATGTGAAATAATATACATTTATTTATTGAAAATATTTTTTTGAGAAATCTACAGCGTGTGTATTTCATACGGGCGTATAATGGATCCAGTTCATACAAATCGTATAAGTTAATAATTTTCTTAAATAGTGTTATAAATTAGGTGTTATTATTTATTTAATGATTGATTATTTATTTACCGAGCAGCAATGTACGGCGTGTTAATGAACACTGACGTGATAAACGTTGTGTCGTATGAAAATTAGCTAGTTACGTTAATTGACGTCAACGCAATATATTGCGTGCTCAATTATTATGTATGAAAAAAAACTTATCTTCTAAAAAAAACAATACAGTTTAGCTCCTTAGGTTCTACACTAATCGTTATTAAAATATACCCCCTTATGAAATACACACGCTGTATAAAGAGAAAAGATTTGCAGACAAATTGGCCTAACGCAATTTGTCAACTGCATGCCCAATAGTTATGTGTCCATCCAGTAACTACAGTTGTACATGTCTTATATAATCATCGTTCATTATACATTGTGCCCTTCTTTTATTACCGACAACACGCTTCTTCGGCATAGGTCCCTTGGATAAGTTACCTTTTTCACGAAGTGCATTTAACAATCTGAGTAAATTCACATTATTCTTGTTAACTCCCTTGTTTAAGTCGTTATGGAAGGACTCGGCCACATTATTCGTCCTATGACGTTCTCCGAAGACAGTTATGTACGTTTTGATTTTCTTATTTAACCAAACGCGACTTATGTACTTCAAGAATTTACCCATTTTCAGAAATGGCAATGTTTTTACTTCGTTCTTTATGTATGTCCATGCCTCATTGATTATCCCGGCTGGTATTAAGGGTAATATAGAACACATTCCAACTACTCTTTTCTCAGGTTTAGTCTTTATATGTCCCAATACCTTTGCCTTCTTCCAAATATTTTTAGAAAAATGCATGTAACAGCCTTTTATCTCTACGTGTGGGAATACTTCCAACATTGCGTTGATTGCTGCAGTTTCATAGTCGCAGTGGTACTTTTTTGGCTACCATTTTGGCAATTGCAATTTGATTATACGTAGCATTGTGACGTATGTCTCTTTTTTTGTCCAAGAGTAGGGCATAAATTAGTGGAACAACATTAGTAATTTTGTTATCACTTCCAATATCACCGTGCAAAGTAAACAGTTGTACGTACGGGTGCGGGCTACATTTGAAAGTGCCATCTCCAAAAAATTCGTTAACATTTTCAATAATTTCTCTTGCTTGGGGGGTAGAGAATATAAGTATTCTTTTTTCTGTGTCGCAACCCAGCATAAAATCAAGACACTGGTAAGGTATTTCAACTTCGTCCACAGATGAAAAAGTTGTTCTCGATACTCCCGCTGATTTATGCCTCGCGTTATAAAGGGAGTGCTTTAGATTATCGAAACTCGGTATACTATCTATTAAATCGTAACGTCTGTCTTTCAAGTTGGCTTCGTGTCTCTTGTATAATTGTGGCATCGGGACATCTGTGCTTGCTGCCTCATTTTTTAAACTTACAACTGTTTCGGCTATGTCGTTTTTGCCGTAGTCAGGTTGGCAAGAGTGTTCTTTTTCTTTAATTATTTGCATGTCCCTTGGAGGAACGCGGCCTTTCCTACGGAAAGGGAGTAGCCATTTGCACTATTTCCCCTCTGCCAAAGTACAAGCCCAGCGGGGCATGTACATCTAATAAAACTAGTTTTCGCTCGGATTTCCAACTAGACCGAGTCAAGACGCGCGAGTGAACGTTACCTACACTTAAAATGCTAAATTGCTCTGTTTTTTGCTGCAAAAAGAGGTCTGGGACATCAAACTTACAAAAAGATGGTGTTACATTCCACATGTAAGTAAATTTATATTGTTTTATTGCTATTTAATTAGATTAAGACACCAAATTCGTATATTTTATCATAATATTATTGTCGGATTTCTATAACAACATCGAGTCCGCGGTCCATGGCTCGCCCGTACAAAACTCGGATCTGTTGAGCAACAAATCCAACTTCTCGCCGATGAACATATTAGAGATGCTAGCTTTGCGATAATAGTATCGATAGATTTGGGCGGTGGATGGGTGGCGTAATAAAATCACAAATGACAAATTATTATCATGATTTTATTTAAACTAAATAGATATATGATATTATAGGTTGTGCATTGCTCGTTTTTATTACTTGGTTTTTATGACTGTTACAAGTTCCATAATACTATATCTCCCGCCCGCCTGAATACCACCACAGTGGCCAATTTTATAGCCCAGTAGCTTGCGTTTGTACGGGTAGTTAGTAATACTTAATACTAATAATTTTGTTCGTCTGCGTATTTTCACTATATTACAATTAGGCTGAATTGTATATTATTGTTTTGGAAACCCGTAATGTTACTTGGCTATCATTGATAAAGACGAAATATTTTCATTTTCATAAATTTTTTAACCCAGTTTTTGTGTTCACAGCTTCCCTAAAGATCCCGAATTGCGAAATGCATGGAAGAAATTTTGCAACAATCAGCGAACCTGGGATCCCAAGAGGACGAGTGTGATCTGTTCAACACATTTCCAGACATCCGATTTTCAAGTCCTTGCGAATAACAGGAGAAGATTATTGGAGAACGTAATACCAAGATTAATACCGGGTTGCATTTGTGCTGTAAGTCTGTTGAATAATTTCGATATAATAATGGAACTGATCGAAATGCATCTCACTGTTATATTTTATTTTCAGAGCCATAAAACATTATCTGTTGGGGCTTCAGCTTCGCCTAACATGGATGAATCATCATCTCAACAACAACAACAACAAGTAAGTCACTACTTACGCCTCTAGAATACCTATTAAATTTAAATAGGTAATTGACTATTTATTGAATAATCACTAATAATATTCGTTTACGGACAACATTCCAATTACTGCACTCATACGCGCATCAAAAAAATGGCCTGCGATTTTCAACCTAATACCATGGTTATAGAGTCCAAAACCAATTAAATAAAATTAGTATAGATTTTATACCATATGCATTCAAGCGATAGCTGTATTTATTATGTATTTGTTTCCAGATTACTATTGAAAAAAGTGCCCCGATGTCTGCATCGCAAAGTGAAATCACTCCAAGAAAAAGAAAAATGATAGATCAAATAGATAACCAAAAAAAAAAATAAGGCGACTGCAGGCTAAGACACTTTTTTTGAAGAAAAAGGTCGCCAGCTTGAAAGAAAGTGTACAAAGTCTCGATGAGAGATCACTAATCGATAAAGAAGAAATAATTATTCTGGAATCAATTGGCGTTGAAGAGAAAGAACTAATTCAGCGACAGCAGAAGAAAAGTGAAAGTGGTAAACTGTCAAGGGAAAAATATTCGCCAGAACTGAGATGTTTCGCTCTAACCCTGCATTTTTATTCTCCTAAAGCTTATAAATACGTCCGCAAAACTTTTGGAACATGTTTGCCACATCCGCGTACTTTGACTAAATGGTACAGTAATATTGATGGTCGACCGGGTTTTACTAAGGAGGCATTAACAGCTTTAAAACATAAAAATGATGCCAATCCAGACAAAATTATTTACGGCAGCTTGATTTTCGATGAAATGAAAATAAAGTCTAAAACAGAAAGCCCTCCTAATAGTGACAGACAATACGGCTATGTTGATTATGGGTTCGACTTAGTAACGGACAATTCGGATGAAGCTTCAGATGCCCTTGTTATTTTATTAGTAGGCATAAATGCGTCATGGAAGGTTCCAATTGGCTTTTTTTTGGTAAAAGGGACAAGTGCAAAATTAAAGGCACAACTGGTAACTAAAGCATTTGAACTGGTTCATGAAACAGGGATTCAGATAAAAGCATTAACTTGTGACGGCACAAAAGCAAACCTAGCTATGGCAACAGAGTTAGGTTGCTGCTTAGATGCGAGCAACTTACAAACTACCATACTAGACCCCACTACGGGGCAAAGAGTATATTTCTTTTTGGATTCCAGTCACATATTGAAGTTGATTCGTAATACTTTTGGCGACTATAAATGTTTTTATGACAATGATGGGAACAAAATTGATTGGAAATACATAGAAACATTGCATAAACTGCAGGAAGAAGAATTATTTTTTATGGCAAATAAGTTGAGGAAAAACCACATTTATTTTAAATCAAAAATAATGAATGTCCGTCTTGCAGCACAATTGTTCAGCGCAAGTGTTGCTGACGCACTTGAATTTTGTGAATCCAGATTAGACTTGCCAGAATTTGATGGTTCCATAGCAACTGCAAAATGTATTTTGCTAATTAATGATGTTTTTGATATCTTAGACTCGCGGTCTCGTCAAAACGGTTATAAAAAAGCATTAAACAAAGAAAATTTTGAAAAGGCATTTCAAAGAATGCATGAGGCACAAAAAGTTCTCATGAATTTATCAGCTTATGTAAAAAACAGCAAAATTAAATTACTGAATTAATCACGTTATACAGGTTTTCTTGGGTTTTTGGTATGTATAGAGAGTGGCAAATCTATATTTCAGGAGCTTGCACTAAACACTCAAGACGGTCTACGGTATATGCCTCTCCATAGAGTAAGCCAGGACCATATTGAACTTTTTTTTTTCTAATGTGAGAAGCCATGGTGGCCATTCTGATAATCCTACTGCCTTCCAGTTTGAAGCAATATACAAAAAACTTCTTGTGAATACTCAGTTAATACAAACTGGTAGTGGAACCAATTGTATACCATTAGAAAAAATTACTATACTGAACTGCACATCTGCAATCCAAAAAATTAATGCTTCGTCTGTACGCGAATATAGCGATGACAACACCGATGAAGTGAATTTTCAAAATGTCGTTGACGACTTATTGGATGAAATTGAGACGCAAACATTCTTATCTCCCTTTGACGAAAGAGTTTTAGAATATGTAGCAGGTTTTGTTATATATTCTACATCCAAAAAAATCAAATGTTACACTTGCATCAAAGGTTTACTCGGGCCAGTTGATGAAAGCAGCTTAATTCATCAAAAAAGCAGAGGAAACTTACAATATGCCTCAAAAGAGGTAACCAAACTATGTCGATTTTGTGAAAAGGAGATAAGGCAGCGATTAGGGCAAGACAATAGACCTACCCGATCTTGTACCACAAAGAAAATTGTGCCAAAAGTATTGGAAAAATTCATTGGCAAAGAATTATTCCCGTTTATCAGAAATCATTCCTATGAAAATGATTTCACTGACCATAATTTAGAACTTGCCAGAATAATCATGCAGAAATACACTGACACCAGAATATTGTTTTAATGAAAAAATCTAACCCAGATAAATGTATTCGCCAAATATATACAAAATTAATTCATTTCAAAAACCAATAAACTTTCATACAAACAGTAATCCCCAATTCTACCCCACACCCTATCTCTTAAGACTCGGCGCGGATGTGGCAACGGCGAAACAGGTGTATTTAAGTTATATTTTTACGTATTAAACTAAAAGTATTTAAAAGTTTTATTTTCATTTGATACTCCTTCCTCCTTAATACGATAAATTCCGAAATCTATCGATATTGCCGTATCGCCAGTTGCGTCAAGCCCTATTTACGTCGAAAACTTGTTAATGTGTGAGTAGTGACTCGTCCGTAAACAAAAATAGATCGATGAGTGCAAGTTTTGTCGATGTATTGTTTCTTTTTGTAAGTGTTGGTATAGTCATTACAGTTTTATCTTTGTATGTAGGTGTGCGGAGCTGCATTTGTGTGCAAATTTCCCCCCGCAAGAAATGCCGGAACTATTTGACTGGTGAAACTATAGCATAACGCCTCCCTACCGTGTTGCTCGAAGGCATGTCCTGTTAAAAAGTAATATAAGCAATAATTAAAAATATTAAAAAATAAATAAATCGAAATTATTACTGAGAGTCTTGCGAGACTATATAGCACCCAATAACACCCCGTATAGTCTCACTGAACACCAATATGCAAGTCGCACCTTAACTGTAACAGATCCACAACATTTGAGTTTTTTGTACAAAGAGCACCGCCAATATGCACCACGCGACTCATCTTTAAAATCTTTCACTTTGTAAAATTGTCGACCTTTTGATAATAAAACATAACCGCCTTTTCTATCAATTATTTTTATAACTTCACAATTTTCCGTCATTTTTCTTTGGTATCGTGTGAAAAAGAGAAATGTCACGCGTCAATATCAACGTTTTAATATCATCAATAGACAACTAATCAAAAGAGGTAGTAATTGCATTGCACTTTAGCATTGATAGATAACCTTTTTCTGTTTATTAGCAGTAGTTGTTCATAGATACGTTTCTCAGTAGTACAACTAGTTGGACCAAGGAAAGAACAACTCACTCGAATTGAACCATTGGTAAAGATATTTCCCCATAGAACAACCAGTTGAACTAAGTTGAACTAAGGGTAACTTTACTTCCCCGTAGTACAAACAGTTGGACATCGCAGTTGTACCACGGTGTAATGGAACATCGCTTAACGAATGCAATCAGTGTACAGTGAGAATCGGAATTAGCTGTGTCAGTTCCTTTAACGCTTGGGTTATTTGAGTGATTCGAAGTAAGTTGACAAAGGGGCCATAGCACGTGGTTGGTTCGGAGAAGGGAGGTCAGGTCAGGTTTTTTTATCGCATTCCTGCGAAATGTGTAGGGATCAGAGCCGAGTTGGTTGCGCGCTGAATAAAATATGAATAACTAAATAATGGAAGGCTCTTATAGAACGATACGGAGAAAGCTAATGTGTTGACTGCAAATATACAATTGCGTTTGTTTGGTACGAAGTGGTGAGTTTGATATCACGGGTTTGAATATCATTCTAGTGATCTTTGTCTAAGACGCTAGCGGTCGGGAAGGCTTAATTAATCGCAACCGCTTTTGTGGCCAGCGATCGACAAATTTTGTGTATCGGCAATACCAAATGACTTGAGTGATAACCGACGGTTGATCATAGAAAAATAAGCATACACAAAATTGTAGACGGCAGGCCTGTATGGCATGTTTGATTGAAATTAGACCCTGTGTAGTTAGGGATAAGAAGCTTTCGCTTGGGCAGCGTGTGTCACGCAAAGGACGCCATTTTTTTTCAGACATGTGGGTGGGGGAGGTATTCAGTCTCCGCGTCAAACTACTGTGACACACGTCTTTCGGTAATTCTATACAGTTCGGTCTGCCGTTTTACGCGTCTGGAACTGGAAGAGTTGTGATTACGTGTTACAGTGGATTTTCGTGAGTGTCTGAAGCGCCGAGATATACCTCGGTTCCTATCCTTTAAATCAACCTACCCCAAATTCCAAAACTATCCTTGGGTCGTTAGATAAGAACTTGTAGGTAATTGATCTGAGTCTGAGTCTGGGCTTGGAGCGACCCTAATTTCCTTTTTCCTTCACCATAGGGTTCCTGGATTGGCTCTTAGGATATTCGCGGGCTAATCCTCTCCTCATTCCTTTCGTGTAGCGAGTTTTGAAATTCCCAAACACACAGTCATTAAACATACAAACACATTCAAATCAAACTCAACCATTTTCGAGTGGTGTCGATAATGGACGTGGTATAACACTAGGATTTTAGACTAGGCTAGACAGGAGTTTATTTGCGGCTAAACCTAGGTTGTCAGGGCATAGGGAGACTGTTTGATCGATGAGGTTCTGCGGATGGAAATAACAAATTCAGAACAAAGTATAAACGTTGTCAACACAGATAACCTATCCTGTTGATATTTTGACATTTGAGTGTTGTCGGGGACGCGCGAAGAGATCAAATTACAGTCTAAAGATCATTGTTTAGGAACGGGTAGATTGTTTTGCTTTGCCTTGGATCGGTTTGGATTCAAGTTGCATCTTTAAATTAAATGTAAATTTCGCTGGAGTCTAACGTGTAGGCTGTGTCTAGTATTTATTGCTGGGCCCAGTCGAGGAAGTGCTGAGGTTAACTAGATGCATAAATCGGTATTTCCCGAAGTATATACCTCGCTGTGGAGTGGGTTAGATCTCCAAAAGCGCTAATGAAAACGTTTCGATAACATATAGCTCAAATTGCGCAGAGTTGAAGGTTTCAAAACGTTACGGACCTTTTGAGGAAACCGCTAGTTCAAACCCATTTCGGAAAATCAAATCGCAATTGTGTAAACCCGGTCTATTTGGATCGTTATTGCCGTGAACTAATTATATAATTGAAAACACCACAAGCTGCTACTAGCGAGCACATGAAATATCATTGAGTACTCACGTCGTAACGCTACGACGGATATCTATACGATATCCCAAACAAATACTATAAATTGTGGTCGACCACACGAAAAGAAGTTCCAAGCGCCCATATATACAAAAAAATAAATGGTACCATCACACAAAATATAACAAAGATCGATCTGGCGCAAAACATCGCTAACTGATGCGAAACTCCGGCTTGCGGGCATATATGCTTTCTCTGTCTAACTTGAAACTCTAACTTCCTGAACCAATCTTCCGTTCGACTATTGTACGCCTAACGAACTTCTCAACGAACGAGAAATTCAGACTTATCATTCTTAACTTACAAATTTTATAGCTGAATCGGGACATCTCTTTTTGGGGTAGATAGAATAGACGATCATAGCTTCTGATAGCGGTGGCTCGACCTTAGCCTTTTTGCCGTTACAACGGGTCGGGAGCGAAAATATTGTGCACACGTGCATAAAATTGAAGAGGATTATCGACAAAACGACGGATATTTAGATAAGCCCTTTATAGTCAATTTAGACAGTGGCTCTGATACCGATATTGACAGTGACTCATATTTCAAGGAAATTAGTGGAATTTATCCACTCGACCATACATATGGCATTAGTGCACATACTTCGGCTTCATTAGATCATAATTAAGGTAGAGCTGACAGACTGAGCCAACGTACGCAATATAGACGGAATAAGTGATAATACATTAATTGCAAAACACTTTAGTAACATATTCACGCAGCCTGCACCGGCCGATGAGTCATCGTATAGTTCAACCGAACCAGAGACCTGCGCCGACACTGCCGGTAAAGGAAATATGGACATCACGCCGAAACTCGCCTGGAAAACAATGAGACAAATGGCACGGGGTAAGTCACCAGGACTTGATGGGCTTACCATTGAGCATCTACAAAATGGTGGTCCAGCTGTGTGTATACTACTGACCTCACTTTATCGTAACATATTGAATCTGACCCACATCCCTGCTATTCTTAGCCAAACAGTGGTCACCCCAATAGTTAAGAATCAGAAAAAAGATATTGCGACCTCAAGCAACTATAGGCCCATAGCTCTTGCCTCAATAGTTGCCCGCATCCTGGAGAAAGTGATTAACACCAAAGCAGAAGAATATTTATGGACGCAACCCAACCAAATGGGCTTTAAGCCCCAAGTTTCCACTGCCACTGCCATTTATTCACTCAAACAGGTTGCGAGCTACTACAAGAAGGGGAAGACCTCGGTCCTGGTCTGCTTTCTTGATCTGAGCAGGGCATTTGACAGAGTCCAACACCAAATGCTCTGGAAGAAGCTCAAAGATAGAGGAACACCGGAAACCCTTGTCAATATTCTGAGTAAATGGTACAGCACTCAAACGAACGTCGTCAGATGGAACGGGCAGCTATCCAACCCTAAAAAATTGGCCTGTGGGGTTAGACAGGGGGACAGCATGTCTCCTGTGTTTTTTAATATTTACATGTATGACCTCAACAAAGAGCTGACACAAGCTGGAGTGGGCTGTTCAATGACTGGAACCATGGTTATAATAATATCGTTATAATAATATCGTAATAAGTTATAATAACCTATGTTATATGTGGGAAGGGTACCACACCCCGTGTTCAGATACCAAGTATTTCTAAGCATTTTTATAAGATAGACTATTTAATTTTATTTCATTAATATTTATTCTATAATGTACATTTATCTAATCTAATCAAATGTAATTTAATTTAATTTAATTGTAATTAATATTGGACTCTTTATGTCTGGAAAATAAATAAATAATAATAATAATAACTTTGATATAAAATTTCATGACTATGTTAAAAAATACTCCAAAACTTTCAAGTTGGTTTGTAGAACTGCAAAATCTCTACACATTAATAGAAAAATACAAAATTCAAATAATAGAATGAAAACGGTTTGCATTTTTATTTTGGAACACAATAGGATCCATATGATGTTTGCAACAGACAAACTACTTTATCTTTATTAGTTTCTTCATATCCCACTCAATTCAATCATTCAATTTCATATAAATAGGCCTGCCTGTTGCACAGCTCAGTTTCACATGCACTGTCACTAACAGTCATAATACTCACCCAGTGTTTGAGCCGTCGCCGTCGAGCCGACCTGCAATGATCTCTAGGATGCTGTTGGTGCTGCCACGCGTTCTGCTTCAGTAAGAAGGCCGATCTCTTATGTATAATGGCATGTAATACATCAGTACGTACCTCAATAAATATGCACGATGCACTACGGTGGCATGGCAGCCCCAGCAACATCCTAAAAGCATGGTTATACTGGACGAGCAGGGCGTTGAGAGTATTTTGGGTATAGTTGAGCTATAGGCTGCAAGCTTAGATTGATTTACAGTGTGCCTTGAAGTCTGAGGTTTTTTACTGGCTTTTTACAAAGTACGATCCTACGAGCTAACATATTGGCCCGTACTGCCAAAGCTCCCACTCTATGACTATGTAATCCCTCAGGTCCTCAGTCACTATATGACCAAGGTATTTGAAATTGTTTATTGAGTGTGTTACTGTTTAATATTTATGCTTCGGAACGCACCTCCTCTTGTTGCGCGACTCGGAACCACGCTCTGCTACCAAAATGATTAATTCCACGCCTCAACCGAACGGCGCGGAATCTGCCCCCATGCAGCTGTTCAAACCGACTTTGAACAGCTGCAGGCAACCGTGACAAAACCATATGTAACACGATATATGACCATTGGTCTACCGGCAGACCAAGGTTCTGAAGGGCCTTAGTGGCCACCAGCACAGGGTTGAGCACCTGTACCCGGATGTCAACATCCCGGGTTACTCTTGGGATGCTAAACAGCTTCCCCAGCTGCGCATCAACCAACCGCCGTTTGTGTTGGTAGCGGTCAAACAATATGGCCCGGGCAATCTCATAATTGCCCGCCGTGACCGTTAGGTGACGGCTATGTGCACTGCGACAGTGCCGGTCATGAAGTGACCAGTTGCGCCAACTTTAAGGCGCTCGGTGTGGCTGCCCGCAGGAAGGTGGTCTTCCGCCACCGATTGTGTTTCGGTTGTTTGGGGCGCACCCGCTGAGCGAGTGCTCACGCGCGTCCCCCTGTGAGTGCTGCGGTGGCAAGCACCACATCGTGTTGTGCCTGAACCGGTCAGGCCCTTCGGACGGTCACCAGGGCCGGACTCAGGTTGGTCGGTCACAGGGCCCAACCAGGGCCGGACCCAGTCCCCCTCCGGGCAACGGGAGTCACCAACGGGGTGACTGGGGTACCCGCGGACGGGACCCCCCCCCCGAGGGGAAGGGGGCAGCGCGGGGGGTAACAGGCGGGATAGCCGGGGTTCGGTCGCCGCTGTCCACGGTCAGCGAGGACTTCGGGCCGCTGGCTCACCGCGTGTTACGGGCGGGTGTCAGATGGCACCTATGAGTAGCGCTAAGGCTGGGGGCCCACCACCTTCTGCGCCACCCTGCCCGTCGCTCTGGGAGGCGAACAGGGAGGCGAACAGTCGGATGTCGCCCCCATTCCTAGAGCGCCCCAGGTTGGATCCGCTCTCCCCCCTCCATCCACGGTGGCCACCGGGCACACCGTTCACAGTCCGGTATGGTCGGGTACCGGGACAGCGAGGGGCCTATTATGCGGGTTGGGACCCCCTGATGTAGATACGGTCTGATATGCCACCGGTGGCATATCAGCAGCCGAGTTACCAGGCCGACGGGGGTCCCAGCGGGTTTGGATCCCGCGGAGGTTCCCGCTAGGGACACGCCGCCCACTTACAGGGTGCCGCCACTCCACAGACGGTCATGCTCCCCACCGCCTCGGTGATAGCGTGGAGTTCGGACGGCAAATCTTGTGTGGCACGAGCACTATTGGACTCGGGGGCCCAGGGGTGCTTAGTCTCGTGCAACCTTGTAGACGGTTGGGCATTTCGGTAAGGGAGTATCCACATTCCATTCGGGGAATTGGGAACACGGAAGTCGGTTCCGTTAAGGGAGTATGTCGGATTTTTCACGGGTGGATTCATCGGTGAATCTGACGGTCACGGCATTAGTCATGCCTAATGTGATGGGCTCACACCCTCACGTACGGTTGTCGCCCTCGGTGCGACAGTTGGTCGCTGGGTTGTCACTGGCTGACCCGGAGTTCGATATTCCGGGCCCAGTAGACATTTTATTGGGTGTCGATGCCTTGGGATACCTGTTAGTGCCAGGTGTCCACGTGTTGCAGGCGACTGGTCTGGTTTCGGTCAACACCAGACTGGGCCATGCGGTAATGGGTCCGGTCATGCCGGCTGCCCCACGCCTAGCGACTCGTAGTCCCTTATTCGGTTCTGTACTCTCGGAGGTGATACAGAAGTTTTGGGAGGTGGAGGAACCACCTACGGTCCGCCGGTTAGACCCGGTTGAAGAAGAGTGTGAACAATTTTATCGGAACAATACTGGTCGCCTTCGGTCAGGTCGATTTCTCACACGTCTTCCATTTCGGAGTGATCGCCCGCCGCTGGGCAGTTCACACCATGCAGCCGAGACGCGGCTTCTGTCGATGGAACGACGCATGAAGCGTGACGGGATTTTCCGGCAGAAGTACGTCGACTTCATGCGGGAATACGAGTCGCTCGGCCACATGTCGGTTTCGGGTATCGACTGGAAGCGTGAAGACCACTGCTTCCTGCCCCATCACGCGTTCTTGAGGACCCCGGAGGGCAAAATACGGGTAGTCTTCGATGGATCGGCATCAACATCTAACGGCATGAACCTGAACCAGTGTTTGCATTCAGGGCCGATGTTGAACCATGACATCGCGGATGTTATCACACGGTTCCGTCGACACAATGTTGTGTTTGTAGCTGACATCCGGATGATGTTTAGACAGACGGTCATTCACCCTGACGATAGACGGTATCAGCTGATACTGTGGCGAGAGAGCCCAGATCAGCCCATCAGGGTGTACGAGCTGAACACCAACACGTACGGGCTACGGTCTAGTCCTTATTTGGCGATTCGCACTCTGCGGGAGTTAGCGGATCGAGAACGGTTAAATTTCCCTAGAGGAGCAGCGATCCTGGAGCAGGACCTCTACGTGGACGATATCTGTACCAGTGCAGATTCCGTAGAGGAGGCGCTCGCTCGACGGGACGAGCTAGTTGAGCTCTTACGGGGTGGAGGTTACGAGCTCCGGAAATGGATGTCGAACTCTCCAGAGTTACTGACTGGTCTTCAGGATGACTACCAGCAGGATCCCCACATTTTTGAAAATTTGGAAAATCCAAATATGTTGTCGGTATTAGGCGTCCAGTATCAGCCGGTGTCAGACATGTTTTCGTATCGGGTCGAGTTGGACTCCCCGAAGGTCTGGACGAAACGGAACGTCCTTTCAGCGGTGGCTAGGACATTTGATCCAAACGGGTGGATCACCCCGGTAACATTTCAGCTCAAGTGTTTTATGCAGCAATTGTGGTCTGCTGAGCTGAAATGGGACGACCCGATCGGCGGGTCATTGAGCTCAGAGTGGGACTCGTTCTTTTCGACCCTCTCTGGCATCAATCGGATTTCACTGCCACGGAGGTTGGTCCCCACCAAACGATACACCGCCACCCTGCATGGGTTTTGCGATGCCTCGGAGAAGGGCTACGGAGCTGCGGTATATCTGCGTACGGTCGACTCCTCGGGGGAGGTTGATGTGCGGTTGGTCATGGCCAAGAGCAAGGTTGCGCCGTTGCGCACTCGCCTGACCATTCCCAAGTTAGAGCTTTCGGGAGCGGCTCTCCTGACTCGTCTGCTCAACCACACGATGACGGTTCTTCGTGGGTCAATAGCGTTGGAAGATACGGTCTACGCTTGGACGGACAGCCAGATCGTGTTATGCTGGCTGAAGGCTTCAGTTCACAAGCTGGAGATTTTTGTGGCGAATCGGGTTTCGCAGATTTTGAATTCGGAGGTTCCCTTAATCTGGAGACATGTTCCAGGGGAAATGAACCCAGCAGACTGTGCGTCTCGTGGGTGTCACGCTCCGGAGTTGGTTGGACATCCCTTGTGGTGGGGTCCAAAATGGTTGACTCAAGCCGAATCGGATTGGCCAATGAGTCCACGCGTTACCACGGTAAACGGCGCCTTGACAGTCGGTGTCTGTACGACGCAACCAGAGCCGGAAGAGGAGTTTAGCCTGCTGGAACGGTACAGCTCGCTCGACAAGCTGGTCAATGTGACAGCCTGGATCTGCCGATTTGCGCGGAATTGTCGGAATTCTGAGGCGCAACGAGTGCGGACACAGGTCCTGACACCACGGGAACGGAACCATGCGTTGTTCGCATTGGTACGGAACGTGCAGACGGTGCACTTTAAGTCCGAACTGGACATTCTGAGACGTGGACGCGTCCAACTGAAGGGAGCTGTGGCTCGGCTCAACCCGTTTATTGACCCTCAAGGATTGCTGAGGGTAGGAGGTCGGCTGCGGAATGCCAACCTGCCTTATGCGGCTCGCCACCCGTTGTTACTCCCTAGGAAAGGGAAGTTGGTCGAACTGTTGATACAGGATCGACACATTCGGAATGGGCATGTCGGATGCCACGCCTTGATGGCGTTTCTCCAGCGCGAGTTCTGGATTCTATCGGGAAGACGCGTAGTGTCGTATTTCGGTGCCTGCCTCGTTATCGGGCCAAGGCGGCTACGATGCAACCCCAGATGGGCGATTTGCCCTCGGATAGGGTTAACGAAATCCGGCCCTTTGCGGGTGTCCGAACGGATTTCGCGGGACCAGTCATGGTCAAGTCTTCACAGCTACGGAACGCCAGATTAGTGAAGGCATACCTGTGCGTCTTCGTGTGCTTGGCCACGAAGGCAGTCCACTTGGAGGTGGTTAGTGACCTCACTACGGAGGCATTTATCGCATGTCTGGATCGGTTCGTCTCACGAAGGGGCCTCCCGTCATTAATCCGTTCGGACAACGGCACAAATTTTGTCGGAGCCAGGCGATATCTGCAGGAGGTCACTCAATTCCTGAACGGTAACCAGGACGCCATCGGTACGGCTTGCTCCCGACGAGGGATTGAATGGGTTTTCAGTCCGCCGGGATGTCCTCATTGGGGAGGAATATTTGAGGCTGCGGTTAAATCGGCTAAGTCGCACCTGACGAGGATCATCGGTGAGACCTCTCTACGCTTTGAAGAGCTTGCGACGCTGTTCTGTAAAATTGAAATGACACTGAACTCGCGTCCGTTGTGCCCGCTCAGTTCGGATCCAAATGATTTGGAAGCGTTGACGCCGGGTCACTTCCTGATAGGTCAGCCCCTTAACGCCCTGCCAGAATACCCATTCGGTGATGTTAAGTTAAGTCGGTTAACTAGGTGGCAGATGTTGCAGCAGACGTAGATCCCTTGAGTACTTGCACATCTTGCAGCAGCGCCTTAAGTGGACTGACCGGACGAGCCCCCCTCAAGTCGGTGATTTGGTGCTGATTAAGGATGCGAACCTGCCATCATTGAGATGGAGACGAGGACGGATCGTCAATTTGTACACGGGTCGGGATGGCACGCCTCGATCAGCAGAAGTCAAGGTGGGGGACTCGGTCCTCAAGAGAGCGGTCGCAACACTTTCTCGCCTTCCTATTGATTAGGGACAGGTTCGGGCCTGTCCGGGCGCGTGACTGTTTAATATTTATGCTTCGGAACGCACCTTCTCTTGTTGCGCGACTCGGAACCATGCATTGTTCACTAGCGGAAACGGAACCGCAGCTGTCACTCGTATCGAACCGAGAGGAGAAATTAGAGTTTATCTTTTCTCGTCGGGAGAACAAACATGTCTGCTCAGGCGTCGGGCCAGTGATTGTAATTCGGTGTAACAATTACCAAATACAGGCGTCGGGCCTGGTCGGAGTGCTCATCATAAACATCGTCGGGAAACAAGTAGATTCGCGTCAGCGGTTGAGTGATCCGTGTTGTGATTGCACATCGTCTTATCGGACGGCGACTCCTCGTGTCGGCAGGCAGCACGCCGGCGACAGCGTCGGGCAGCGAAGAGTGAGATTCAATCCATATCCTACCCAAAACTTGTGCTCCTATCCCGTATTCCTGCCTCGAATCGAGCTTTCGATTTCCTGTCTACGGTGACAAAGGTCAGTAACAATCAAGATTTTCTCTCCCGTGCTGGCAACAACCCAGCCCCTCAAGATTCCGCGCCGTTCGGTTGAGGCGTGGAATTAATCAGTTACAATATAATTTAAAGACTTTTTTTCTTTCTTTCGTAGTATGAAAATAAATTATCACTTCGAATTTGTTCATCGATATTACTTAAACAGTGATCCTCTCATAGTTAAATACCAGTCTTCTAAAATATCGATAACAAAGTAAGTAAACTATCTAAGTATAATTTTTGCCGATAGCCATACTATATCGATTCTTACCCCATCGCTGGTTGTCAGTGTGACCTGCAGCCTTATGGCGTAACTCTCTGAAGTTCATAGCGTGTGTCTATGGTTCATCTCATGCTCATACAATTTCATCGATTGCGGGGTATCACCGAAGGCTTCTAGGCTTCATTCAATGAGCTTGGGTTTGGCCTCCATTATGATGCTACTTGCGTGATACCAATTTGACAGATGAAGCTGGTGCAAGGTGTCAAACGTAAAAGTCTATATGAAGTTCATAGCTCAGACGACTTACACCATAAGGCTGCTGTCCTGTCAAAACTATATTGGTTCAGTCATACAAAGAAGTACGATCGTAAGAGTAAAGAGTGTCAGTATATTAACTTTTGTGCATGGAAAATAGCCATCCCTCTATTTATTTAACTTACTCTCTGACCTGTACAGATTTACAAACTTTACTTAACTTATTCAGAGTGTGTCGACTGGAGAACCAACATACTGGCCAACTGACCCTAAGAAAAAACCGGATCTTCTAGACTTTTATATTACAAAAGGAGTCTCAACCTTGTATCACCACGTGGAGTCATGCCTGGACGGTTCATCGGACCACACTGCTATTTTAATGACTTTAAGCACTACTGTTATATTAAGTGAAAAACCATGTACTCTCTATAACAAAAACACGGACTGGGAATTATTTCAACACCATGTGGACAGAAATATCAATCTCAGATTACCACTAAAGTCTTCAAATGATGTAGAGGAAGCAGCACTACACATAACTAAGGTCCTCCAAGAATCTGCCTGGAAGGCAACCCCAGTTACTCCAGAAAAGACTCAAAAATATAACTACCCGCTGGAAGTTAGGAGAAGAGTTGAAGAAAAACGTAGTCTGAGACGGAAATGGCAACTAAGCAGACATCCTGATGACAAATCCAAATTCAATAGAGCTAAACACCAGCTGAAACAATTCATTGAAGAAATAAAGAATAAAATTTTGCAAGACCGACTGGAAAAATGTCACCCAAATAAGAATGACCATCACTCACTGTGGAAACTTACAAAAACTCACAATCAACCAAAACAAGCAATACCCCCTCTGAGACGTAATGATGGCAAATGGGCTAGGAGCAGCGATGAGAAAGCGGAATTATTTGCTGAATTCCTTGAAAGTGCATTCCAGCCAAATAAACCTTCTGAGTCGAGCAAAGATCCAATGATAGACAGGGTGTTAAAAGGCGACCTACAAATGTCTCCACCGTTACAAATAGCCAACCCCAGAGAAATCACAAACCAAATTCGACACCTGGCTAAGAAGAAGGCACCAGGATATGACCTAGTGACGACAGAGGTACTCGAACGGCTACCCCGGAAGGGAATTGTATTCCTAACAGTTCTCTTTAATGCAATTATGAGAATACAATACTTCCCATCTATATGGAAGATATCACAAATAATACTAATTCACAAGAATGGTAAACCTACAAATGAAGTCTCATCATACCGACCAATAAGCCTTCTACCAGTCGTATCGAAGCTATTTGAGAGAATATTTCTGCGACGACTAAAACCAATGCTGGTGGTAGAAAAGATTGTCCCAGATCACCAATTCGGGTTTCGGGCGAAACATGCAACCGTAGAACAGGTTCACCGTGTTGTCAGAAAGGTGAGACAAACACTGGAAAAGAAGGAGTACTGCTCTGCCGTCTTTCTGGACATCCAGCAGGCGTTCGACCGTGTGTGGCACAAAGGACTACTATACAAAATCAAAAGCTGGCTTCCACACACGGTTTATACACTTATGAAATCCTATCTGGAATGTAGACTGTTCTAGGTGAAGTACGGCGAAAGCTTCTCCTCCTTTAGAGAATGCCAAGCAGGAGTCCCTCAGGGATCAGTACTGGGGCCGGTATTATACACCATCTTCACTGCAGACATACCAGAAATAGATAATGTGCTATGTGCTACCTACGCTGACGACACAGCCTGCCTGTCTAGTAGCAAGGATCCAGCTGAAGCATCCAGACTGCTGCAATGTCAAGTCAACAAACTGGAACCCTGGCTAGACAAATGGCGGATAAAAGCAAGTCCCACAAAGTCCGTACACATAACCTTTACCTTGAGGAAAGGTGATTGTCCAGCAATCACATTGAAAGGCGAGACTTTACCACACAAAACATGTGTGAAGTACCTCGGTTGCCATCTCGACAGAGGTCTCTACTGGAAGACTCACATCCTGACGAAAAAGGAAGAACTCACACTGAAATACAGAGACCTCCAGTGGCTCCTCGGTGGACCATCTAAACTCTCCCTCGAGAACAAGCTACTCATATACAAGACCGTTCTCAAGCCTATCTGGATGTATGCCATAGAACTCTGGGGTTCTGCCAGCAGCTCGAATGTTGAGATTCTACAACGGTTCCAGAACAAGGTGCTCCGCAACATTACCTCCGCACCCTGGTTTACGAGAAACACCGAAATTCACGAGTACTTGGAGATGCCTACTGTGAAGCAGGAGATTGAGAACAGGCTGAGACATTACAAGCGACGCCTCCAACAGCACTCTAACCCACTGGCACAAGACCTGCTTAACACGAAAGGAGAGGTGCTGCGGTTGAAACGACCTAACACGCTGATGCTCACACATCTATCATAAATCCCTGAACGAGGCTGCATCAATGGATGGGGCCTCCACACGTCACGCAAGACAGGCAATCTGATAAAGGCTACAAAGAGCTGCTGGCAGATGGAGAACAAAATGGAGAAAAAAAAAAAAAAAATTTACTTAACAAATTTATATCTACCAACAATATTAAATTATAGTCTCAGATTAAAGTTCTCTTTTTATTACCTGTTCCACGTGTTTTCCTATTGTGCAGGTCTCATCACGTGACATTGGTGAAATTATTGTGATAGAATCTCTTACCAAAAAACTTAACTTAACTTAATTTCAAGCATAGCTTTTGCTTACTAAAACTGTATTTTATGAGGTAGTTGGAATTCCCCATTTCCCACAACCTATGATAGCGTAAGTCAGTGTGCTGCGCTGAGACGGATTTAGAGGAGCCGACTGAAACTACTTGAAATACCTTCAATAAGTTTTAATTTCAGCATGCCAGCACGCCGAGTTGTGCCGAAGGGGCAGTTCCTGATGATGCTGGAGTACGTGGAGGGGAAACGTGACTTAGAGCAGTGGGCATTGTATCACTGGCCCACTGGGAAAAAATCAGTGCGGAATCAGTGGGGCAGCTGACAATCACGATGAACGTGGTGGCTGATGGAATGCATAAAACAGAGAGGAGTGGAGATGTGAGTTTAATAATTATTACCCTGTGTTAACAGTTACGAGGTTATACATATTATCAGCAAGATTTAGGTTTGAATTTGCTTCTTATTTGCAACACATATGTACTACATATTTGTATAATATTCACCTTGTGGTGACGGCAGAACAGAATACCAATTGCCATCACCTCTTCTCTTCCCGAGGTTGTATTAGGAGGTGTCAAAAGGAATATGCCTAACAGCGAATGGACAGCAGCATCCCTTATAAACAACCACCTTCTACAGTACTGCAATCACTAACCCGTCTGCTCAGGATGGTGATTACTTTGTGCAATTTCTCTCATTTTTGGGAGAGGCCTTTATTCCAGCAGTGGACAGTTATAGGCTGTTCATGATGATGATGGTGACTATTTACTAAAAACTCAATCTCTAATTCATTTATCAGTCTCATATCTTCAATATGATGGAAATGTTTCAGTGGTATGTGGTGAGATAACCTGCGATGGGACTGTATGGGGTTAATCTAGCTCAACACAGACATTGCTGTTAATAATTTTGTAATTATTTATTCCTGCTTATTAATCATAATAATGAAATTTTTCATATTTGTATTAGTTCAGCACAACCAAATTTTTATAAGAGATCTAAAAATCAATCTGTGGGAGTTTCTATGCCCTCCTTCTCCCTCAGTGGTCCAATGTAGAGAAGAGGCAAAAATGACGTTTGCTAAGTATATGTAAATATCTACAGTAATAAAGTACTTTGACTTTGACTCAACAAAATGTTAATAAATAAAACTCCATGCTAATGGGCAATATTATAATTTAAGAAGTTAAGATAAAAAAAAAGCAATAGGTAAAAATAGAACATTTTATTTTTACTGCAGATGACATCAATGAGTGCAGACTAGCGGCAGAAGAACTAAATGCGAAATCCATGGCGGCATTTGCGGCCAGCGGACAAAGGAGCGTGCGGGCACTGGAAAGAATAGCAACGCATTAAGAAAACAGTCATGCATCCTCATAATCACCTAAGAATAGTTAAATTATCATTTTGTAACACTGAAATATTTATTATAAACACAGTTTTGTAACAGTTTTTTTTTTACATACCCATGCTTCCATGAGCCAATACAGTATATTACTTAAGAGTAAGTAATGAATTATGCTAATAAATGCTATGGATTTCCAAAGAGTAGGTACTGATAGTAGGAAGTAAATAAATATGGTATGGAATAAATGTAGCCCATTAATATCCTCACCGAGGGGCACAGGCCTTTACCCGGATACAAGTAAGATTTGGCCATTCTCCACCACGCTGACTCAGTGGTTGGTGGAGGGGTTTTTACCACATAGTGATAGTAGCTGGGACCTACAGCTTAATGTGTCAACCGAAACACTGAATGTCCTGAACGTCCGATAATGCACTTGTAAGAATTTGAACCTGCTTCTCCTTTGTGAGAAGCAACTTTTTTTAACATACCCATGAGTCATACCTTTCCCCAGCAGCAGTCATACTCTCCATGTCTGCTTTACAGGGCATATTAACGAGTAGATAATGAATTAAGCTAAGAAATGCTATGGATTTCCAAAGAGTACTGATAGTAGGAATTAAATACCTACATTACTTACAAGTAAAGTGCTGGGAGAGTGGTACTGTTTCCTGAGGTAGTATGCCTCTTGCTGTACGGGCCGGATTATGGCCAGAGCCATCAATACACTCAACTATTCCAAGGAAAAAGACAATTCTATGAACCTGCAACAAAAAGTTACCTTCTTGAGACAATGTCTCAATCACTCTGGTACATGGAAAACAATATATTTCCCTAGAATGGATGGGTGGTTTAAAGCATATCCCTAAGACAGTCTGACATTGTAGACTGCCAAATTGAGAAGACCTTAAGTCCCAATACTTACTCTTCTGGCAGTACCCTGTGGAGAATGTGATGTGCGAAAATAATTTTTAAGTTTCACATATACCTACATTACTTACAAGTAAAGTGCTGGGAGAGTGGTACTGTTTCCTGAGGTAGTATGCCTCTTGCTGTACGGGCCGGATTATGGCCAGAGCCATCAATACACTCAACTATTCCAAGGAAAAAGACAATTCTATGAACCTGCAACAAAAAGTTACCTTCTTGAGACAATGTCTCAATCACTCTGGTACATGGAAAACAATATATTTCCCTAGAATGGATGGGTGGTTTAAAGCATATCCCTAAGACAGTCTGACATTGTAGACTGCCAAATTGAGAAGACCTTAAGTCCCAATACTTACTCTTCTGGCAGTACCCTGTGGAGAATGTGATGTGCGAAAATAATTTTTAAGTTTCACATATATTTATTATTGATTTATTTCGTAAGTTTATCTTTTTACCCGAATGTCTGGCCGCACAGCGCTAGTACGCTGGCTTGCCGGCAACAGGTAAAATTTTCATTCGGAAAGCTCCCTTTGTGAGGCGGAAAAGTCCAACAAATTCAGCCTTCGGCAGTATTATCCGCTGACTTGCGACCCTCGGCAGCCTCCGTTCCTCGTTATGGAGACACCTGATGCGTTCCTACTCTGCTGCAGCCAGCAAGACAGCCGACGCCATCTCAAAAACTAAAACAATAATCCTAACCTAACCTCACCTTTGGTTTCTATAACCTTTGGTTTTTTACTGTTAAACAATATTCCCAACAATCAATCACCAACCTAATTATTATTGTTTAAACGTTCCAAAATCACTAAAATAAGAGCTTTTGTCCTACTTATTCAATATTATTCAGTGTCCGATTTATGCGAAGCAGTGTTGCCATTAGGACAATCTAATCTAGTTTGTGGCTACATACATAAAATAAAATAGTAGCCAGTTTTATAAAAAAAAAAAAACACTTTCGAAATGTGGCAAGAAGTAGCGAAGTATATCATAGTATTCTTTGCCAACCTTAATATTCTATTACTGTTGATAAAATAATATTATTATCATAAATAATGATATCGTTTCGGTAGGTATTTTATGATATGATACTCCGTAAAAGGCGATAACCTCAGATTTATTTAAAATTACTTACTCGGTCGACTTTCAACAGTAATAATCTAAAAATTACCAAAATTAGTTTTGGTGTCTTTTGATTATTTTTGGCTAAAACTGTTGAAAATCTGCTAGATCAACACTGATGGAAAGCCAACGTCAAAGTAGGTCCCATCTTCTTTTGAAATTTGGCTAAGGGCTTTGGTTTCCCTTGAAACATTACATGATACCGATTTACGTCAAATCATATAGGATTTCGTTCATTCAATGAGCTTGGGTTTGGATGCTACTTGCGTGATACCAATTTGACAGTTGAAGCTGGTGCAAGGTGTCAAACGTAAAAGTCTTTATGAGTTCATAGCTCAGACTAGTTACGCCTTATGGCTGTGACAACCAGCGATGGGGTAAGAATCGATATAGTATGGCTATCGGCAAAAATTATACTTAGATAGTTTACTTACTTTGTTATCGATATTTTAGAAGACTGGTATTTAACTATGAGAGGATCACTGTTTAAGTAATAGCGATGAACAAATTCGAAGTGATAATTTATTTTCATACTACGAAAGAAAGAAAAACAGTCTTTAAATTATATTGTAACACACTCAATAAACAATTTCAAATACCTTGGTCATATAATGACTGAGGACCTGAGGGATTACATAGTCATAGAGTGGGAGCTTTGGCAGTTCAGGCCAATATGTTAGCTCGTAGGATCGTACTTTGTAAAAAGCCAGTAAAAAACCTCAGACTTCAAGGCACACTGTAAATCAATCTAAGCTTGCAGCCTATAGCTCAACTATACCCAAAATACTCTCAACGCCCTGCTCGTCCAGTATAACCATGCTTTTAGGATGTTGCTGGGGCTGCCATGCCACCGTAGTGCATCGTGCATATTTATTGAGGTACGTACTGATGTATTACATGCCATCATACATAAGAGATCGGCCTTCTTACTGAAGCAGAACGCGTGGCAGCACCAACAGCATCCTAGAGATCATTGCAGGTCGGCTCGACGGCGACGGCTCAAACACTGGGTGATTATTATGACTGTTAGTGACAGTGCGTGTAAAACTGAGCTGTGCAACAGACAGGCCTATTTATATAAAATTGAATGATTGAATTGAGTGGGATGAAGAATCTAATAAAGATAAAGTAGTTTGTCTGTTGCAAACATCATATGGATCCTATTGTGTTCCAAAATAAAAATTCAAACTGTTTTCATTCTATTATTTGAATTTTGTATTTTTCTATTAATTTGTAAAGATTTTGCAGTTCTACAAACCAACTTGAAAGTTTTGGAGTATTTTTTAACATAGTCATGAAATTTTATATCAAAGTTATTATTATTATTATTTATTTATTTTCCAGACATAAAGAGTCCAATATTAATTACAATTAAATTTAATTTAATTAAATTAAATTTGATAAGATTAGATAAATGTACATTATAGAATAAATATTAATGAAATAAAATTAAATAGTCTATCTTATAAAAATGCTTAGAAATACTTGGTATCTGAACACGGGGTGTGGTACCCTTCCCACATATAACATAGGTTATTATAACTTATTACGATATTATTATAACCATGGTTCCATTCATTGAACAGCCCACTCCAGCTTGTGTCAGCTCTTTGTTGAGGTCATCCATGTAAATATTAAAAAACACAGGAGACATGCTGTCCCCCTGTCTAGCCCCACAGGCCAATTTTTTAGGGTTGGATAGCTGCCCGTTCCATCTGACGACGTTCGTTTGAGTGCTGTACCATTTACTCAGAATATTGACAAGGGTTTCCGGTGTTCCTCTATCTTTGAGCTTCTTCCAGAGCATTTGGTGTTGGACTCTGTCAAATGCCCTGCTCAGATCAAGAAAGCAGACCAGGACCGAGGTCTTCCCCTTCTTGTAGTAGCTCGCAACCTGTTTGAGTGAATAAATGGCAGTGGCAGTGGAAAC
This sequence comes from Argyresthia goedartella, assembly GCA_949825045.1. Taxonomy (NCBI): domain Eukaryota; kingdom Metazoa; phylum Arthropoda; class Insecta; order Lepidoptera; family Argyresthiidae; genus Argyresthia; species Argyresthia goedartella. The sequence continues at coordinate 21,343,962 of OX463812.1, read as the reverse complement.
TTGGGGCTTAAAGCCCATTTGGTTGGGTTGCGTCCATAAATATTCTTCTGCTTTGGTGTTAATCACTTTCTCCAGGATGCGGGCAACTATTGAGGCAAGAGCTATGGGCCTATAGTTGATTGAGGTCGCAATATCTTTTTTCTGATTCTTAACTATTGGGGTGACCACTGTTTGGCTAAGAATAGCAGGGATGTGGGTCAGATTCAATATGTTACGATAAAGTTAGGTCAATAGTATACACACAGCTGGACCACCATTTTGTAGATGCTCAATGGTAAGCCCATCAAGTCCTGGTGACTTACCCCGTGCCATTTGTCTCATTGTTTTCCAGGCGAGTTTCCATATTTCCTTTACCGGCCGTGTCGGCGCAGGTCTCTGGTTCGGGTGAACTATACGATGAGTCATCGGCCGGTGCAGGCTGCGTGAATATGTTACTAAAGTGTTTTGCAATTAATGTATTATCACTTATTCCGTCTATATGAGATGGCGTCACTGTCTTGGGCTTAATAAGTTTGTTAGTGCGGTTCCAAAAATCGGGAAAGTTTCTTGATTCCATTGACGTGGCCAATGTATCCATAACTATCTGGTCGTGTTGTGCTCCGCTTTGTTTTAACGCTCTTTTAAACTCTCTACAGTTCTTACGCTGTATCGCTAGTTCATTGTTAGCGGGCCTGCCGTTTACTTAGGGAGTTCTAAGAAGTGGCATAGTACTTTGCCACATGCTCGTTCCAACCAGCTACAGTAGTTTTCACTCTCCGTGGATTTGATTTTGTGTGGAAGGCCGTGTGTGCGGCATGTTGCATGGTAGTGATCAGTGTTTCACAAAGCATGTCGACTGATGCCCGGTCTAAATCATAGTGCCCGAGTTGGGGGATGTACTGTGAAAGGCTCCCGTTAACAATGTCGGCGTAGTGGCTGATTTTGGCAAGTGACCGAGGCCGCCATGTGTATTTATTTAACTGCTTTTTGTTTATTTGTGGCGGAGTTAGTTTTTCTACTGATAGTTCCAAGTGCAGGGGCCAGTGGTCTGTCCAGGAAACAGTATAGTCTATGGCTACATTCCGCAGGGCATCGCCGTCACAGGTACGCTCAGTTGCGAGACAGTGGTCGAGCCATGAAGTTGTGCCGTGCGCGTCGCTCACGTACATATGTGTATGAGTCATCCGGTAGGTGCATCCTGTCAACACACTTGTAGTGATATTCCTTGCAGAAAAGATCGAGCTCACGTCCAAACGGTTTCCGAGGGTCAGCATTGAAGTCTCCCAACACAATCGTTTCCGCCTCATCGTAGTCGTCAATAAGTGCGTGTATTCTTGCCAGTATGGAACAAAATTCCGGAAAGTTGTCGTCAGTGTCCGTGGGCATGTACACATTGATTATGAGAAGGCATTTACTGTTTGCTAGTGCTATCTCGATTGCAGTGAGCCGCGGCGTTCCACAGTCAATAGTACGGGCGCGCATTAACTTATTAAATAATATAGCCACTCCGCCAAACGGCCGCCCCCTTAGTACGTTATTTGAAGTGTTTACCGCCGAAGTACCCGTACTATTATGAGTAGGACTGATAGTATTCATGAAGTGAAGATTGGTGGGCAATAACCAAGATTCTTGAAGTAGCACAACATCATATTCAAGGCAGAAATCAGATATAAACTTCTCGTGGCTCATAGCGGATTTGCAGTTGATGGATATTATCTTAATGTTTGCCTCAAGCTCTTTTATATATAGGGTGTTTAGTATGTTGGGCAGTGTTTCGCTTGTAAGCGTTACAGATATGCGGTTTGTATATGCCCACATTTATCCCTGGTGGCCACAGTGCAACATTTACCAGTTTGTCGCACGATTCTTTGGATAATGTGAGTTTGAAGGCATTGTTGTCTATACCTTCTCTATCAGGGAGCAGCTCAACTTTTAGGGATGACTCACTCGATTATTTTATGTACTCAGAGATGTCGTAAGTAGTGACCGTCCTGTCGAACCCAGAAACATACACATGTAGTATGGGTGCTGCTGTAACGGCATAACGGCTAAGGTCGAGCCACCGCTACCAGTAGCTATGATCGTCTATTCTACCTACCCCAAAAAGAGATGTCCCGATTCAGCTGTAAAATTTGTAAGTTAAGAATGATAAGTCCGAATTTCTCGTTCGTTGAGAAGTTCGTTAGGCGCACAATAGTTTCAAGTTAAGACAGAGAAGCATATATGTCCGCAAGCCGGTAATTCGCATCAGTTAGCGGTGTATTGCGCCAGATCGATCGTTGTTGTATTTGTGTGATGGTAGGTACCATTTATTTTTTTGTATATATGGGCGCTTGGAACTTCTTTTAGTGGTCGACCACGATTTGTAATATTTGTTTGGGATATCGTATAAATATCCGTCGTAGTTTTACGACGTGAGTACTCAATGATATTTCATGTGCTCGCTAGTAGCGGCTTGTGGTGGTTCCAATTATATAATTAGTTCACGGCAATAACGATCCGAAAAGACCGGTTTACACAATTGCGATTTGATTTTCCGAGATGGGTTTGAACTAGCGGTTACCTCAAAAGGTCCGTAACGTTTTGAAACCTTCAACTCTGCGCAATTTGAGCTGGATGTTATCGAAACGTAGTCATTAGCGCTTTAGGAGATCTAACCCACACCATAGCGAAATGCATACTTCGGTAAATTCCGATCTATGAATTCCACTAGCCTCAGCACGTCCTCGACTGAGCCTAATCATATATATTTGACTCAGCCTACACATTAGACCTCCAGCGAAATTTACATTTAATTTAAAGATGCAACTTGAATCCAACCTGACCCAAGGCAGAGCAAAACAACCTACCCGGTCCTAAACAATGAACTTTAGACTGTAATTTGATCTCTTCGCGCGTCCCCGACAACACTCAAATGTCAAAATATCAACAGGATAGGTTATCTGTGTTGACACCGGTTTAACTTTGTTCTGAATTTGTTATTTCCATCCGCGGAACCTCATCGATCAAACAGTCTCCCTATGCCCTGCCAACCTAGGTTTAGCCACAACTAAACTCCTGTCTAGCCTAGTCTAAAATCCTAGTGTTATACCATGTCCATTATCGACACCACTTGAAAATGGTTGAGTTTGATTTGAATGTGCTTGTATGTTTAATGACTGTGTGTGTGGGAATTTCAAAACTCGCTACTCGAAAGGAATGAGGAGAGGATTAACCCGCGAATATCCTAAGAGCCAATCCAGGAACCCTATGGTGAAGGAAAAAGGAATTTAGGGTCGCTCCAGGCCCAGACTCAGACTCAGATCAGTTACCTACAAGTTCTTATCTAACGACCTAAGGATAGTTTTGGTATTTGGGGTAGGTTGATATAAAGGATAGGAACCGAGGTATATCTCGGCGCTTCAGACACTCACGAAAAACCACTGAGACTTCGCAATCACAATTCGTCCAGTTCCGACGCGTAAAACGGCAAAACAAAACTGTTTAGAACTGCTGAAAGACGACTGTCACAGTAGCTTAACGCCGAGACTGAATGCTCTCCCTTCCCTCGCAATCGTATTTAAAGTCCCCACATGTCTGAAAAAAAAATGGCGTCCTTTGCGAACAGGCTCTGCCCAAGCGAAGCTTCTTATCACTAACTACACAGGGTCTAATTTCAACCATGCCATGCAGATCCGCCGTTCTACAAATTGTGTGTACGCATATTCACTATGATCAACAGTAGGTTATCACTCAAGTCATTCGGTACTGCCGATACACAGAATCTGTTGATCGCTGACCATAAAAGCTTGTTGCGATTAATTAAGCCTTCCCGACCGCTAGCGCGCTAGACAAAGATCACTAGAATGATATTCAGACTACTGATGTCAAACTCGCCATCTCATACCAAACAAACGCAATTGTATATTTGCAGTCAACATAATAGCTTTCTCCGTATCGTTCCGTAATAACCTTCCATTATTTAGTTATTCATAATTTATTCAGCGCGCAGCCAAATCGGCTCTGATCCCTACACATCTCGCAGGAATGCGACAAAAAAACCTGAACTGAACTCTGTTCCTGGAACCAAACCACGCGTCGGCTCATTGCTTTTTTGCTATCTTACCCTGAGCTACTCAAAACCCCAAACGTTGTATGAACCGATTCTCGTATTCAAAACAGCGCGGCGATGGGCTAGCCCTCTGTCACGCAAAATGAAGTAGTATATATGTACGGACATCTCAAATCATGTACACAGACCGATGAATCTGTCAATTATGTATATAATATTTACACAACTCGATTGAGCTCTCTCCTGTCTTATCTTATTTATCTATCTAACTATACAACCTCGCTTACCCGCAACTTATCCTAATTCGTATTACTATATATATACATTTTTTTTTTCTCTTTCTAAACCATGCAAAATCCTTAAATCTACAAAGTATTTACTCAAATTTACAGCTTACAGCTTAATTATATAACTTTTATACACTATCTTATTTATCTACGCCCTTATTCGTCCTCACATAATACCTGGCTATATTTATAGTATTGAAGTTACCCAATATCTCATTCGAACCCGGATCTACTAAAGTATAACAGTTCGGATATACCACTGCCGAAATAACATAAGGCCCTTTATACAACAATGAAAATTTCCGCATGATTTTATGTTCTTTATTTGAACGCACAAAAGTCTTAAGTTTCACATAATCACCTATACGATAGACTTCTAACTTACGCCGTTTGTCTGCCTGTCGCTTACGTCGTTCACTAGAACTTTTAGAGTTTTCTATCGCTACATTCCGCACCTGTTCCGTATCTCGCGCACTATGACCTAATAACCATTCATCGCCTAATTCCTTGTCAATAGTTAACGGTTCCCGCCTACCAAACGCTAACTCATTAGGCGCAAAGCCTGTTAAGTGTGTTCGATATTATTATAGCAATTCTGAATGTCCGATAACACATCGACCCAACTACGATTACTTCCGCCGCAATAAGTTCTAATTAGTCGACCTAGCTCGCGATTCACTCTTTCTACGCTATTAGAATTTGGACAATACACCGACGTATGAGTGACCCGAATCCCTAGCTGTTTGAGACCAAATTCCCAAACTTTCGATATGAACTGTGGTCCTGAGTCCGTAATTATAGTTTCGATAGGTATTTCCCTATGAAATCTCTTTGTACAAGCGAGCACGCTCCTACCTCTCGCTTATCGCATTGGAAATAATTTTATTACTTTACTGTACACGTCTTGAATCACATATATATATTGATATCCGAATTTACCTACGGGCAATGGCGGTTTAGACAAATTTATACAGATGGCTCGAAATGTAACGAAAACGTCTCCATAGCTTACTATGATCCTGTCACTAAATTGGGACATGGGTTCAGATTGCCATCAAATGCAAGTATATACACAGCAGAAGCTCAAGCCATTTATGCATCTTTAGAATATATAGAATCAACTAACCTCAGTTTCAAGAAATGGTTGATAATTTCGGACAGCATGAGCGTTTTAATGGCACTGTCAAATACCACGTACAATGGTAGCACAAACTATATTATTTATAACATAAGGCAGAAAATTAGTAGGCTTTGGCTCAATAAGGATAGAGAAATAAGTTTGTTTTGGACATTGGCGTCTCTGGCAACGAACTCGCTGATAAACTTGCCAGCTCTATAATAAAAAACCCCAATATTCACCAAATACCTGTCAAGAACATTAAGTTGCCAGCTTCAGATTGCAAAACCGACATTAAAACGAATATTAAACATCAATGGATGCTTCATTGGAGAGAAACGACACAAATAAAAGGAAAATGGTACAGCTATATTAACTCGGACATTAAGAGACCATGGTTTATCTACATATAAACTTTTACACAACAATTTGTCGTTTGAGAATTGGACATGGCAGATTTAATGAACATTTACATAGATTGAAAATGATTCCTTCCCCAAATTGTACATTTTGTAATTCTGAAAACCAATCTCTAAATCATATATTTTTTGATTGCCCTCAATTCAATATACAAGGACTAGTATTCATTGACAGCTTATTGAACATTTACAAAGAAGCCCTGGATGTCCCGTGCTCTATTCAGGATCTCCTTAAGAATATAGAAGCATTTTACCCTATTTATAATTTTATCAAGAGTACCATTGGAGTTATTTGAAAAATAATAATACACCGGAATAGACCTATACTACCTGATTTGACAACTCGGATGTGACCTATAAATACTGGAGGAAAATTTATACCTGATTTGACAACACGGATTGACCTAAATATACTGGATTATGAAGTTAAAGAATAAATACGTTAGACAAGGCTATAAGCCTCGAATATATAATAAAGACTGAAGAAAATACCTACGGAAAGACAAGGCTTTTAGCCTCAATCAATATGAAGAGAAGAAAAGAAATTAAAATAAGACCAGGCGGTATGGGCTTAGCCTTTTCCATAAAGGAAAAAAGATTACAAAAAAAAAACTCATCAAGTGTCAAAAACGCCACGCTGCGGGTCAATACCATACTATTTCAGGCTTAAGCCCGTGGTTAAAATCAACGACAAGATGGAAGCAACAAAGGTGGATCATATAAGTCCACTCCAGAAGGGTACTATACCATACCTGTTTGAATAAATAAAAAGACAAAACAAACAAAATAACAAAAAAACTTTTTTAGGGAAACACACGGACAAGTGACATTGTTTCACCAAAATATCGCAAGCATAATGTCAAAACGTGACATATTTGAAGTGGCACTGGCAGAATTATCTTCCTAATTTGGTGAAATTGATGTCATCTGTCTGTCGGAGACCTTTATAAAACGGGGAACGGAAGCCAACCTCAAACTTAAAAACTATAAACTCGCGGCATCGTTCTCCCGAAAACATCAACGTAGAGGAGGAACATGTATTCTTCTAAAAGATAATCTTAGTTGTAAACCAATTGAAAATGTATCTACAAAAACTTGTGTTATTTTTTTAATGTGTCCAGAGAAAAACATTTATTCATTTTCTTCATGTACATCCGCTTCCGCTTCACTATCGTTTTCTGATGATGAACACGTGGAGAAGTCCGTTACATTGATTATAAAACTGTCTACAGTTTTATCTACAGCGTCATTCAGAGCATTTAATTAAGTTTCCTCTTTTATCACATGTTCGACACAGTTTTTCCATTTTGTGACGACAATTTTGCTAAGGCCTTCTTCTAACAGATTTTTGACATCTGTTATTTTAAAAGTGGTGTTATTTCGAGCAACGTAGCCCTTCACATCTGCCCACACGAGCTCAATTGGATTGAGCTTGCAGTGGTATGGCGGCAAACGTAGGACTTCAATACCAGTCTGTTTTGCCATTTCGTCAGTGACCTATGACTGATAGAGGTCATTTTCATTTTTTACTTTTGCAAGTAATTCCGCTTTGACCTCATTATTTTCAAATGCAATTCCTTGTGCAGAAAGCCATTCTTGTATGGCTTGTTTTCGCCAAATTTATTATCGAATGGTAGCTCGCATTGTCCATTACGATGACCGAATTTGGTTCGACTTTAGAAAGAAAACCATCAGCGTTCATGGTCTCGAGGTAATCTCCAGTAGTTTTATTTTCAAAAACCCACTGATAACCTGGCAGGAAACCTTTCTCGCTTCTTTCGCTTTTTTATACATAAAAAAAAAAGTTAGATAATAATGGATCCGAACGAAGAAACATTTGGAGAGATTGAAGTTGAAAGAAATAAAATAAACTCATCTACATTAACCCAAGTTTCATCTAAATAATATATCGGTCGACCTTCTTCTCTGAACTTCTTTTTTTTTGAGGTACTTAATGCGCCATAAAACTATGTCAGATCTTGTAATCAAAGCTTTTATTTATTTCTTTTCTTCTTTGTGTATATAATTTTAAAATGTTTTATCAGGCACCAAAGCGATTTACGGCTGATATTAGGTAACACGTCGTCTGAATTGACAGCCTGTAATATTTTATTTAACGTTGGAAGTTCACCCTTTAAATAAAATTCATGCACTTTTCTCCTAATGCACGACTTGTCAAAGTCATCAACAATCTCAACCAAATTAGGACACTTCTTTGGCGGAGCTGGTGACCTCACCGTATCATTTTCTGTGTATTCTTTTAGAACACGGTAAACAGTAGTCATACCAATGCCTAAAACTTCAGCTGTTTTATTTTTCATATATGTTTTCGATTTATATTTGTCACTAGGCCAGGTTTCTTGCACATATTTATACACGTTCACAATCATATTTTTTTCATTTTCCGTGGTGACGTAAAGACTTTAAATGGTTTTGATGTGGATGGACCAGGCTCCATATCTCTTGAAAAGCGATAAAAACAAGTCCGATAACACAAGGAAACTTTAACAGAAAACTTAACAGCGAAAAACTGATACTAACTAAACTAAAACATTAACAATAACCGACAATATCAAAACACACGCAAGCCGGCGGAATGCCTGACGCCGAAGCTCCGTCTGTTGTCAAGTGTTCTCCTCACACCGGACCTCGTCATTCTAAACACGTCGAAACAGGTTTGTTATCTCTGACTGGTAGCGACCCCGTACCACAAAACGCAGTACTACGCGGAAACGATACAGAAGTGCATGGAGGGCGATATGTATCGTTTTCTTTCGACGCTAACATAATACTTTATGTCATTGACCGTTTTTTCACCTGCCATATCCTCTGGAATGTCCCTGTACAGCGAATGTCGTGGTCCCTAACGCGTCCAAGGTTCTGGCGAAAATAAACTTTCAATCGACTTGCGTTAGGAATTTGATAAGTTTGTTAGGTTATTTTATTAGTTTCCTAACATGTTATGTACCATAATAAAGTTTATGAAATTACCTATCTTGTGATGTATAGTACTCACATGTGATAATAAAGTTGATAAGGCTTTTCATCGATTGTTTGCAGAATCCATTATTTGACACCGACATCTCTATTTATATTTCGTTCTTACGGGCCAAACACAAAACTTACACTATTTTCCATTTTTCACATCACCACTATTAATTTCTCCAGCGATAAGATGTATTATTTTATTACAAAACACAGTAATTACTTCACAATAAATAAATATTTACAAACATAAAATGTAAGTCTGCGGCCGGTCGCCTGCCCAAAATGGCGACATGGCTTGGTATTTTATTTATTTTGATCTGATTTGGCTGTCTCAATGTCAGTTCCAATCATATCACACGGTTGCCAACTAAACTACTCATAATCTAAGACTACTTCCGGGAACGTTCTGAAACTTGGTGAATATTCATAAAACGTCGAAGTTTGCAATACTTTCTATGCGCTTATGCAGCGCACAGGACGCTAGCCGCCCAAAAAAGTTATGCGCTTATGTAGCGCATAGGACTTCTGACGGGCTAGAAACAGAGTATAGGAATAGTTATAGACAAACATTGTAATTGGAAAGCCCACATAGACAAGGTGTGCCTAAAACTAGATAGGTTTGTTTATGTGTTACGACGTATGAGAGAAGTTGCAACGAACGATGCAACTCTATCGGCATATCATACGGTATGGTTTAGTTATGTGGGGTGAATCCGTAGACTTTGACAGGGCGTTTAAAACCCAAAAAAATGTATTCGAGCAATATGTGGTGCAGGTTATCTAGATAGCTGTAAAGCTTTGTTTAAAAGAACACAGATACTTCCCCTGCCGTGCCTATATATATACGAAATGTGCATTTTTGTTAAAAAAAATACCCAGATCTGTTACAGGAAAACTCCGAAATGTTCAACGCTAGAGGCATGCACAAAGACAATTTATATATTCCACCACAAAGGTTACAATTATTTTCCAATTTATAACAAAATCCCCAAAGACATAAAATTCTAACATTTAACATGTTTAAAAATAAATTATTTTATTATCTAATGGACAAATTATATTATAAGGTTAATGACATTTATAATACTAATCAATTTCAATAATAAAATTTAATTTTATTGTTGCGCTAGACATTTAAGTTTATAATATTTGCACACCAACTCCGAGATGGTGAATATGTTGATCCTCGCGCTTCACGGCTTATTTAAGATCATATGTACACACAAAGAGAATATAATCACTACCGTTGTACACATTTTTTTAGCAAATAAACGATTTTAATTGATTGATTGATTGATTGACAACGACATATATAATTTTCGTGTTTTGCAACACTGGCTGTCAGCTGTCACTGACTGTCAGTCAGTCAGTCACTCTCACGTCACACGTGATTATATTGGGGGTCCGGAATGCACGGCCATGGAATGCACGGCCCGGATTGCACGACCCTGGAATCCGTGTACATCGGGATAGCAATTCCGGGGTCGCGAAGTACGGGCCGAGCATTCCTGGGTCGTGAAATACGCCCTGTACACTTTCTGCACAGGCCGTATTACACGACCCTGGAATGCACGACCCTGGAATTGGTGTACACGTTTTGCACAGCCCGTATTTCTCGACCGTGGAAAGCACGGCCCGGAATCCGTGTACATGGTTGTACACGGAATCCGGGCCGTGCTTTCCAGGGTCGTGTAATACGGCCCGTGCACTTTCGGTACAAGGCGTATTGTACGACACGTACTTCGTGTACATCGCTCTCATTGGCTGGATTTTCTTGCTTCTGATTGGTCGGACATTTTAGATTTACCATAGACGGATGTAAGGCCTTGGTCATAGTAGTGAGATTTTTTTGTAAGCAGTTTGACAGTTGACGGTGTTGGCACAGCATAAGACTAATAATGTATTCTGTGAGCATAACCATAACCTAAAAATTATTTAGATAAGAGTAAAGTAAATTCAAAACAAAAACATCACAGCATTGAAAATAAATTGAAATAGTGTTAGATCAATACGCGGGGAGCTCCGTAATTTATTATAATCTTCCCTGATACATTATTAGACTGCAAAGGGCAGAAACGATACATCTTACCACAATCGATAAAAAAAACACTACCTAGATGAAAAGGAAGGTACAATGGATTGGAGCTTCAGATAAGAGAGGATGCCAAATTCAGAGCTAACAAACTGGAGCGAGATGAAGAAGCCGTCAAAAAATGAATAAGGTGTTTCAGCTAACAATAACACTACTTTAAGACAACAGCAGTATATTGGTATGCAGTACAAATTGGTGATAACGATACTAAACGAGAAGAAAATAAAGCTAAATTGTGTTAAAGTGAATATTCTTTTATGTTAAAACCCTCATCTATTTGCATATGTTGTGCAATGTAACTATAATAAATAAATAGAAATAAATTATGTTACATATGAATATTTTGTACCCCCCTTATCGACACTCTGACCGACTCTTGCGCATTGATCATTTCACCTGGACTGGCTCACTTTTTGAATTGTCATGATCAGGGACTTTCTGTTAGCAATTAAAAAACTATGTGTTTGTGACATTGCAACTAAGAGCAGCTTTCTCTGCTCCAATTTAAGAAGTTTACCAACATATAAAACGACGTCCATAAGCACACAGAGTTAATGGAAAGAAAGGAACTAACCGGGAGTTACTAACTCATACATATATATTTTCTTAACTAAATCTCAGAGGAGTCCAGCATTAGTGTTTGGCTTCATAGGTTAGGTAGGTATGGGTACCTATCTACAACCATATGTACAGGAAGTGAATTGGAAGCTATACGACATTTGAATGTGTCTGGAATACTTTTGTAATAGTTCAACTAGGGCAGGCACCTAATTTTGCACAAAATCTCTTATACATACATAGTATTAGAAGTACCTACCTACTCAGTATAAGAACCTCCAAAATATAAAATGTACATACCTTGCACAATCATAATATTATAAAGTTTATCTTTAACTTTTGAGTAATAATGTATAAATACATCTGTAATGGCTTACTAATTGACTCAGAATATATGATCAAGGGGGGATACAATAATTCTAAAATGTCTGGGATCCCTGAATGATCTTGCAGCTCTCATCTCATTGCCCCAATTTGAGAATATGATCACCACAAATGAAAGTAAGCCTATGTATGCAAAGCCTAAGGAGAGAAAATTTAATGTGTTAGTAACACAGATAAATACTTTAAGTATAAATAATTGTGGGAGCATATGATACTGACTGATATATTTAACTGAATCACAGGAGAGTCCTCTGTAATTGTAAAGAAACCAATGAGATTGATGACCTCTGTGGTGTAGTGGTTGAGGCTGTGCTGCCCAAGTGAGAGGTCCTAGGTTCGAATCGAATCAATGTTTATATGTATGTGATATCGCTGTTTCTGGTTCCCACAACAAATGGTATCCTAGTGTGGGGCCAGAAGCAATGTATGTAAATGTTTATGAAATCTAGCTGCATATCAATATCCAGTCTCCTGCACCATTATTTAGTAGTTCTTTAATTCTAAGGATATAAAAATATATATATATATATATACTGTTTAATTTTAATTTATTGTTCCTTTGATAATTTTACATGTATTTTGTTTTTACACATTCAGATCTAATACTACATCCGAGACACTTTCCTTCACATAATAAACCAACAGTGTTTGTCAATGATCCATCACCTATACAGTATATATTTTGATGAAATTATCACTTGATGTTGATGATGATGTCCTTTAGGGCCTGACAGATGATAGATAGAAAGCGAGTAAATGCTAAACTCGGTTCAACTTGATACAAAATGTGGTTTAGTGCCAACTCACTTTCTATCTAGCCTGACACAGATTCTCTTTGCCCTGTAAAGTTATTAATAAACGGAACAATCACAACATGATTCTTTAAAAGTGATTTATGCGATTCACTGATTAGTGAATTTTTCATAAGAAATTGACATTCCGAGATGACAGAACTACGTAATATAGACTTACAGATTATTAGAAATATTTATAATTAAGCTATTTATCAATCATCATCAAGTTTTAATGTACTACCAGCAAGGGCTCATACACTATGAAACCAATTGGATGTGAGCAACTTAAATTAATTACTTCTTCGGTGAGCTGATTTCCATGTAGAAGTGAAATGTTACTCTGATGAAATCGGTTTCATAGTGAAAGTACCTAGTACAGAATGATATCCCTTGTAATACCGATAAATATGACTAAACCTGTATAATGGCGAAAATCTTGTTGAAGCCTTGCTTGTAACTGGAGAATACATTTTATAGAAACGGAGATTCTAAGATAAATTGAAATATTATATTGGGCTACTTGAGGCAATCGCAACTACGCTGCGAAAAATGGTGACACGAAGCTCTGCATCGCTGGCAGTACTGGGTTGAGGCCGCCATTAACCTTACAATCCCCCAAGCCTCATATGACGCTCGCCTCGAGTACCGTCCGTCCCCCAAGCGTCATATGACGCTCTCACTCCCGCGCTTTTTTAAACCGGTATATTTTGGCCAATTTTTGTCATGTTGGTACTGTTAAAGATTTTCCAGACGCTCAATAAGACAAAGTCTATAATCCGATACAATTGTCTATGGTCATTCATAGAAAAAAATATTCCAAACGTGCCTCAAAAAAAACACTTTTATTTATACCGTATTTTTGGAAAATTTCAAACGCTGAAATATTGAACAGTTTATATAAGAACACACTAATGTTTTTATTGTTTTGAAAGGGTAATGTTATTTAGATTACGTAGGTATCAAATAACATGTATATGTTGTTGATGTTTTTCTCATGTCTGCTAGATTTGTGTCGAGAAGGACCATTTTCATAGATGTCTGTGATTCTCATGTCGGTACAATAATAAAGGAAGGTCACTGTGACATTAGTTTTGCATTGACTAAGAGAGGGTTTCATTAGCTACTCATATTTAGCACTCTCATAGTTCTAAGAGTTACCATTTCAACATAATCACTTGATACGTCAGTCAAGTGTCGCGCGCCGCGCGGGCTTAAGTGTGCCTGGGGGACGAGCTGTGTCGGCGCCAAGTGGCTGGGGGTGCGAGGGGTTAAAGCAGTGACTGGGCCGTGTAGTCTAAAGTACAAATGTATGAGCTACCATGCCAGCTTCCACAAGGCTTGTGCCGTGACTATTAGTTGCCAATGCTTATCCACAATAAACACGGTCACTGCATGCTTGTTTCTTGCTGCGAGTTGTCTGGCACGCTGGCTCCACACACGTCACAGTTGTCGGTCCGCTCTGCAAACAGCAAACAAACAATCATAAAAACATTTCTAGTGAGTTTCCTGTACCGCTGCTGTAGTTACAGGATAAGATGTTGATGATGAACCAAACAAATGTTTAGTCTACCTAGGCAAACAAAGTCACAGGCCGGAGTCACGCACTCAGGAGGATGCTTGGTATGGAACAGACAAATTAAGAGTCTATTTCCCTGGTGCTATAATCTAGCTATTAGGCATAACACATATTGATTACATAGTAGGTAGTCCTTTCTTATGTGAAATGAGAATAAATGTGAGTATACTGTTGCTACTAATTCTATGTTTCACTTCTTTTTGTTTGTTTTGTTGTATGTTAGCTATAGGGCTATAACTTAGCAGGCAATATGCCAAAATAAAATAACAGGGTTGTCATAACACCATCATGTCACATTTATTTTCAAACATTGTTTTCTTTTCATATGAAAAAAGTTGCAACACCCCTGCAATCTCATTTCGGCATATTGCTGCTAAGCCATCCATAAATCATCTCATCAATACACACCCTAAAGTTGTGTGTATTGATGAAGAATGAATAAATGTACTTCTATTTCTATATGGGTATGTAGATAAGGTAGACATGGGACCTACCTATATAGGTGCCTAATTAATCCATACCCAGTGTTTCAACTTGTAAGACCACTCAACTCTGCAGACAGTTAGGTTTTTGATGCAGCAGCATCCATACCCAGTGTTAGAACTTGTAAGACCACTCGACTCTGCAGATAGATGGCACTGTCAGCATGGTTAGATTTTTGATGCAGCAGCATCAATATAATTGCCCCTTTGAGTGTTTTTCATACTTTTCAGTTATTTGTGCTATCGTTAGTAGCTTTATTTTTATAGAAAGGTCGTGGTGTGTCGCTTTTGTTGGTATCAGAGCGAGTGTTGTTTACGCGGCCGGACCGGTTTGCGTTGTGTGCCTGCAATCGAATATTTATGTTGTACGAAAACTACTCATTACTATGTCAGCCCTCAAACTTATCATTAACTGCATTATTATTCTTATAATATGTATTTCTTACCTTCTATTTTATGCACCTTTAACATATGTATTATACCACCGCTATGCCTAGCACAAAGCCGTTTCGTGTTAGTCTATTTAATGCTGGCTCACTGAATACTGGTCACGACGAATTCATAGTAACTATGTCCAACCTGTCTCCTGACTTAGCGGCAATAAATGAGACCTGGCTTCATGAGGGCCAAGAGGGCTGCGCACCCGTCGTGCCTGGTTATCGTCTGCGTCACACCCCGCGGCCGCGCGGGACGCGTGCGCGCGGTGGTGGCGTCGGCTTCTATGTGAAGCGCGTCGTCGCGGCCCGGCTCTGCCCGCTCCCCCCCGCGCCCGCGGATACCCCTGCCGCTGCGGTTGAGCAGATGTTTATGCGAGTCAACATCGGGGGAAAAAAACTTTTAATCGGCACGGCTTACCGGCCACGCTGGGTTGGCGCTGTCACTTTCTTTGATGCGATTACAGACTCGTTGACTTCTATGACTGATTACGATAGTGTCTTACTGTTAGGTGACTTTAACATTAACGTGGCTGACAATCGCGACCCAAATTTTTCCCGGTTGACGGAGTTTTTGACATCACTGAAATTGACACAAATTGTGGACCGACCGACCCATTTCACAGACCACAGTGAGACGACTCTCTCGACGACGATCTCCGAGTCGGTCGTCGAGCGATGCGGACGTGTTTAATTCGCCTGTGTGTCTCTGTCTTGAGTCAAGTTCATAAAGTGCTAGCAAAAAACCTGTCTCAATAGTGATGGGTCACACTCAACTTCGAAGAATTATCGATAGTTTCGGGTAGGCCGTATCCACCTGGTGATGAAACCTTCTAACCCCACCATGGATAAATTTCTGGTAAGATCAAAATCCAACCCAAATGTAAGCGGCAAGCGTCCTGGTGAGCCCCTGGATAACGAATGGCGGACTCCTAAGCGTTCGGCTCCAGCAGCAACTCCACTGAACAAGCCAATTACTCCGACCAGCAATAGATTTGAAGGCCTCCAAAAAGAGAAACCACTGGAACCAAACCCACCAGAGCTACGAGCCGCTTCAGAAAGAAAGAAGTCCGGGCATATTCCTCCAATCCTGTTAGATCTTCAGCCTGATTGGACCCACAATAGTGTCAAAGACATCATCTCAAAGTTGAGCAAGAATTTTCACATCCAGTATCGAGGAAACAACAAAGTTGCCATCCACTGCTACTCACCTGATGTTCATCAGCTGATTAAGACGGGTCTCTGTGATGAAAAAATCCCCTTCTTCACTTTCTCGCGACGTGACGAAAAACTCCGCAAGTGCGTGATTCGTGGCCTGCCTCCAATAGACGTAAACGAACTATCATCCGAGCTCATTTCTCTCGGCTTTAATGACACAAAAGTCACCCGCATGGGTGCGAAGCCAGATAGTCCTTTCTACTGCCCCCCCTACTTGGTCCAGTTGCCAGAGGGTGAAGATATTCTGCGATTCAGGAAGATAAAATATATCTGCAACTGCTCCGTTGAAATCCGCAAATATAAGCCTAACTCCTCTGCAGGGACCCAGTGCTTTAGGTGCCAGGCATTTGGGCACGCGTCCAGAAACTGCAATCTCCCAGCAAGATGCGTAAAGTGCACCGAAGCTCATCCAACCAGCGAGTGTACTAAGAAAGATAGATCCTCTCCAGCGCAATGCTGTAACTGTAACGAGTTCCACGCAGCCAACTACAGCAAGTGTAGTGCTCGTACAACGTATGTCCAGCGACTGGCGAAACAACGAAATAAACAACAGATTGTGCCCATACAACCTCATGCTGCTAATTCAGGCACCATCCAGTCTTCTGGTCCCTCCTGGGCAGACATTGCATCCTCGCAACCTGAATTTATTCGCAAATCCCAGCGTGAAAATCCCGGTGGCAATCACCAAGATACCACTACGAACGAAATGCTCCAGATTTTAAGTGCTGTTAAAGTTCTCAAAGAACGGTTTTCATCATGTGTCACCATGGTTGACAAGGTTATCCTAATCCTGACATATCTAGATAAGCATTTTTAATGAAAATAAGCTACATATCCTCTACTGGAACGCCGACGGCGTCCGGCCTAAAATACATGAACTTTTACATTTAGCATCCTCTGATCTTTCTATCGATATTATAGCCGTCAGCGAGACCAAGTTATCTGGAAATTCCACGCTAAGCACGCCGGGTTACACGTGCCATCGTCAAGACAAGCTGTCGTCCGGTGAAGGTCAGGGTGTTGCAATACTTGTTAAACCATTCTCCGATTCGTATCCCGAAAACAAATTGCCTAGAAGCTGTGGGAGTCGAACTCACTATGTCAGACAAGAAAATCACACTTATTTCTTGCTACCAATCCCCTAACAAAACTTTCTGTTCCCAAGATCTTAACTCCTTATGCAAACTAGGTCCCCATGTGATCATTATGGGTGACCTCAATGCCCAACATAGACACTGGAAGTGCCCAAAGACCAACCTGCACGGGAAATTCCTATTTAACCATATGCTTTCAAATGATTACCTCATTCACGCCCCGCCCACTCCTACTCTAGTCCACTACAACAAGGAATATATGCCGACGACTCCTGACCTAGCCCTCAGTATTAATATTGATTCGATCTCAAATATGCGTACCATCCCTGCGCTTTCGTCTAACCATTTACCTGTTCACTTCTGCTTGTATGGTTCTATCCCTAGAAAGAATCATACCTTCTATCGCTATGGTGAGGCAAACTGGAAGGAGTTTCGATCCAATCTGGACACGAACATAACACTTAGCTCCCAAACTTTCAAAAGTTCCTCGGATATTGACGAAGGAATACAGCTGCTAACCAACGTTCTGGCCGTAGCCAGAGAAAAGTCCGTCCCAAAAGGGACAACAAACTACAAAACTACTCCCCTGCCTCACGAAATACGAAAGCAAATTAAAATTAAAAACAGGCTACGCAGACTTGAATAAAGCGAACCTAACCCTATCATTCGGCGCCATATTCGATCAAAAATCAACTGCATCCAAGAAAACGTCAACATGTCCATAAAAAATCACAATGACCGCATCTGGAATTCGAAACTAGCTAAAGTTGATCACCCCTCATCTGACTTGTGGCGCCTTGCGCTCCAAGGTAACTTCAATTCCCCCACTAAAAAGAGATACCAATACCTACAGCCTAACAAAAAACACAGACGAACAATGTGAAGTCCTGGCAAAAGCATTTCATAACAACATGTGTCTAACTAAAGACTGGCAAAGCGGCGTCACGGAATCCACGGTGTCATCATCTGTCAGAAAAATTCACGACTACTTACCAACGTCTCTTTCTTGCCCTATTCGCCCTAATGAAATCGTAAAACACCTTCGATACCTTAAGCGACGCAAAGCACCAGGCCCTGATAACCTTCACAATATTCTTCTAAAGAACATCTCCCGAAAAACCGTTGTTTACCTCGTCAAAATTTTTAATGGATGCCTCATGCTTGCATATTTTCCGAATCCCTGGAAAGTAGCTAAAGTTATCCCGGTACTAAAAAATGGCAAGGACGACTCCATTGGCTCCAGCTATAGACCCATTAGTCTCTTTTCCTCACTTAGCAAGCTCTTCGAATCTCTAATATACAAACGCCTACAGACCGCCACTACCCACCTGATAAGAAACGAGCAATTTGGTTTTCGTAAACACCACTCCACGACCCAACAACTCGCCCGCGTTGCGGATCATGTTAGTCACCACCTCAACCTTAACCAGTCCACCGGGATGTTCCTGTTGGACCTGGAAAAGGCATTTGACACCGTCTGGCACCATGGCCTATTACATAAACTTATATTGTATGATACTCCCCTTCCCCTAGTCAAGTTAATACACAGCTACTTAATAAATCGACAGTTCTTCGTTTCGATCGGTGATGTTCACTCTGGTTATCAAATTATTCCTGCTGGAGTCCCACAGGGCTCAATTCTAGGTCCCTACCTCTTTCTTATGTTCATAAACGACATCCCGGTACAAACGCGTACCAAACTCGCTTGTTTCGCAGACGATACTGCTTCCCTGACTTCCTCAAGTGACATCGATCTTGTCATAAGCAGGCTCCAACTCTCACTTATCGGCCTACATGACTATTTTACTAAGTGGAAACTAAAGCTCAACGAAACAAAAACAGAGGCGATAATGTTTACAAGGGCACGAAAACCACCCGACAGACAGCTTCTTATATGTGGCCATCCTATTGAATGGCAACCCTCGGTTAAATACCTAGGGGTCCATCTAGATACCAAACTTAACTGGTCGAAACATACCGAGATAACCCGGTCCAAGGGTATCAAAGCCATGGGTGCTCTTAGTCCCATCTTCAACAGAAAAAGCTGCTTGAGCTCAGCCACCAAGCTAAGCATATACTGCACCCTTATCAGGCCATGCTTAACCTACGCTTGCCCTGTCTGGAGTGGAACCTGCAAAACGAATTACGCGAAACTTCAAGTCTTGCAAAACAAAGCTGTAAAAATCGCATTTAATACTCCCTTCTGCACTAACCTAACCAAACTTCACAATCGAATAAAACTGCCTTCCCTAAGTGACTTCATACTTAAACAGACGAAACGCTTCTATCTTCACAAAACTCCTTCCCATGAAAATGAACTTGTCTCGCTGATCGCACAAACCCGCTACCATAATCTCAACTACATCGATAGATATAATCGATACAAGTTGCCCCATCACTTGATCCTGAGCGAGCTATGACGCAACTCTTTGTTCTCGCGCGTCGCTTGCTCGGCCCGGGCGCCGCCGCGCAATTCAATATGTAATATTGTTCACTGGGTAATAGTGCCCACTGTTTATGTTATGGTTAATAATCTGTATAGTGCTATATCTTGCGGGCATATCGTACCAAATGTCTAAAACGTAAGCCTAGCATTCTGTACGTCAACTAGTGATTGTGGCTCTGTGATTTGCATGGGCCCTTACCCGCCGGTATTGTGTTATATTCATATATCACGCGCATGCGCATCACCCGGCCACAACACCTAGCTTTCCCCACGATTATAAAAGATATTTCTCCTACAAAACCCAAGTAAATCTCCAGTCTAACTAGTCTGAAGAGTGTATTTAGTTTAATTCTTGGACGCCACAAAATGAACAATATACGAAATTGTCATTATCTAAATGTACCCTCATCGGTCACCAACCAGAATTTTGTTAAGATTCAAAGAGACACATATACATACCATTTATTAAGTCTTAGAAGGTGTATTTAGCCTGTAGCACATAATTCTACATTTATGTTAGGTGTCACTCTGTATTCTGTGCGCACAAATCTGTAAATTGCATTTAAATAAACGAACTTTTAAATTGAATTGAAAGTGAGACGACTATTGACTTGATATGTACTGACGCGCGGATTCGTGGGACCGACGTTCATCACATACCAGACCTAGGCCGGCATGCGTTCCTTACCGTCGACCTTGACGTTAAAAAGAAAAAGCCTCAACCTAGGTATGTGACATATCGACCCTTAACTGACATAGATCGCGATCAATTTGATAAAGACCGAGACTCATTAGACTGGGATAGTATTTTACTACTGGACAACGTGGACGATATGGTACAACTTTTTACTCGACTTTTAACAGACCTATTTGACCGACACGCGCCCATACGGACTATAGTAGTGAGGGATGCTCCTAAACCATGGCTCACGAACAACGTGCGTTTGATGATGCGCCTACGAGACGAAGCACATAGGAAGTACAAGGCTACAAGGCTAGAAGGGCACAGAAAATACTACCTAGAGTTAAAACACCTGGTGCTGTCTGCCTTGTATCATGAAAAATGTGCTTTTTTCGAGGCGCACGTAAATCGTTGCTGTTCCGACCCGAGACGTTTGTGGAAGACCCTCAAGCGAACAGTTCTGCCGGGCAAGCGGAATGCGGAGCTACCCTCACACTATAACGACCCTGACATGATTAATGACCACTTTCTAAATGTTCCAGGAAAACCCGACGTGACTATGTCACAGCTTACTTACTTTGAGTTTAACCGACACCATAGGGCTACTAACTTCACTCTTAATACATTGACTCCTTTGGCTGTATCGAAGATCCTGATGAAAATCAAGACAAATGCTACCGGACTCGACTATATTAACATCGACATGCTGCTATTGACCATGCCGCGGACACTACCGATCTTGACTGACATGATTAATCGCAGCATACTGACCAACACTTTCCCGACTGACTGGAAAACTGCAAAGGTTACCCCACTCCCTAAAATTCCTAATCCCGTTCATATCTCCGATCTCCGTCCCATCAGTGTCCTTCCCTGTCTCTCCAAGATAATAGAGAGGGCAGTATGTGCTCAGCTGTCGGGGTATCTGGAGGGAAATGGCATACTACCGGAATTGCAGTCAGGCTTCAGGAAGGGTAGAGGGACTTCAACAGCTCTTATTGACGTAGTGGACAACATCCTGTCGGAGCTTGACCAAGGTAGAAGCACAATTCTGGTGTTGCTAGATTTCTCCCGAGCTTTCGACTGTCTGAGCGCGCCCCTCTTATTATCGAAAATGTCTTATTATGGTTTTGACAGTACCATGGTGAAGTGGTTTGACAGCTACCTCTCGGGCCGTGCGTAGGTTATTGGATTGGAAAAAAGCGATGGTACTATGTTGTTTTCCTCGATAAAGCGCTTAACAAGGGGTGTGCCTCAAGGGTCGATATTAGGCCCCCTTTTGTTTATTCTTTACACAGCAGAGATAGTTTCTGTCGTGGAGAGCAGCATGTGCCATCTCTACGCAGATGATACCCAGCTATATATATCATCCGTCCCTTCCGACATCAACACTGCAGTCGAGTCCATAAATAACGATCTAGAGCGGGTGGCGTCATGGTCAGAGAGGAGCTGTCTAGTGCTAAACCCTAGAAAATCTAAGTACATGATCCTTGGTACAAAATGTCAGATCCATAATACTGTCCAAGCCCTAGCCCTCAATGATATAGCTATCAGGGGCGACCCAGTGGAAAGGGTCGTAGAAGCAAAAAATCTTGGGTTGTTGATGGACGGTGAGCTTCGATTCGAAAATCATATCAGAAACGTAGTCAGCAATTGTTTCTACCGCCTTAAGATTCTTTATAATATACGTGATTACCTTAGCACTGATTTGCGTGTCAGGCTAAGTGAATCATTGATATTATCTAGATTAAACTACTGTGATGTCGTATATGGTAGCTGTATTCTTGGTCGGTCGAAAAGGTTAATTCAACGTGTGCAAAACGCATGTATACGTTTTTGTTTTAAAATCCCTCCTAGATCCCATATCACCCCATAATTGGATGCAGCTAAACTTCTGAACATGGAAGCTCGTCGGCATTTACACCTAGCCAAACTACTCTTTGGTGTAATACGCACGCAAACCCCACCCTACTTGTACACCAAGATAAAATGGGCGACCAGGCAACGTGGCGTGCACAAGCATAGAATACTTACACCGGCGCATCGAACGGCGACTTTCCGCGGGAGTTTCAGATTTGCGGCATCTAAGTGTTGGAATGATATTCCCCCTCCAGTCCGTGAAGCGGCTAGTAGGTGTGCCTTTGGGCGGAAACTCAGGGCACATTTGCTAGATCAGCAGAGACTACTCCTCCCCTCCGTACCAACCTCACGCCGCAATAAGACTTGAGTCTGTGGTCGCTCATTGCCAGTGGGACATTGAAAAGCGCGGGCCATGTTTATTTATTTAACTTTTTGTGTGTGTCATATATAACAGCCATATCTATATTTACCATTATTGTTACCTATTTTTTATATATTCTTTATATTTATGTATTTATGGATTGTACCACGCCGCGGTCTGGGGCGCTCGCGAGGTAACACTTGGCGCTGACTGAAAATCAGCGTTGAAGGCCTGGCCTTCAACATAATGCTGAGTCAGACGCCATTTATAATGACAGTGACATACCACGACTGTCATTTCATTTTATATCATGTGTCAATGCAACTATTTATCTCTGTGTTTTGTTTCTTTGTTTTAATTGTAGTGTGTTCACTGTCTTTATAATAAATGTTTCTTTCTTTCTTTCTTCTTTCTTTCTTTCTAGCATCTGAAAATGTGAGAAATTGGTTGACTCGTGCACTTTACAAAAGCCTTAGTGAAGGTATTAAACAAATATGTATATATAATTAACCATCTATGCTATGCCCTAAACTTCCTGTGCCAGCTATTTCTAAGGATGGCAGTGAAGAATTTAGACATT
This sequence comes from Argyresthia goedartella, assembly GCA_949825045.1. Taxonomy (NCBI): domain Eukaryota; kingdom Metazoa; phylum Arthropoda; class Insecta; order Lepidoptera; family Argyresthiidae; genus Argyresthia; species Argyresthia goedartella. The sequence continues at coordinate 21,320,560 of OX463812.1, read as the reverse complement.
CATGTATCGTCAGACATGTCATAGGTGTACAACAGATTATAAAATTTTACTTACCTACGTTAGATATGGTTCATTCGTGGTCTTTTTTTATTTGAATCTGTAAATTCTTCATTCGGAAAATCCACATTCAGAGCGTTCTGTGCTAAGTAAGATCTTTCGGGCAGAGTGTCGATAAGGGGGCGGAAGACCCTCCAACCGATCTTTCTTCTTCTTTGCCAGTGTCAAGTGTATGAAAGATCACAATTTGCTCTACTACTGCATTCCGGCGAGGTGCAAAGCTCACTTGATTGAGCTGTAGGTATAGGTAGGAACGTTTTCGCTTTCTTAGCGATACTATGACCATTTATTCACATTGAATCCTCTAGAATAGATGCAACAAACACGCCCAAAGAGAATATAATCACTTGAACACGTCATTGAAATCGCGCGCAGCCGGCCATGTTTTTTTCCTGTGGGTGGGCTCAGTGTTACCAGATGAAAACTATAAACTACCGTGTTTATCTGTTAAAATTACGGTGTTTAAGACTTAACTTACCGTAGAATCATTTGGAAAATACTGTGTAAATTACCGTATAAAATGCAACCGAACCAACTTTGAATTTAGATGTTTTTATTTAAAATTAATCTTCTAAAATAAGAACTTCTTTATCATATAGTATAGTAGGTGTAAAATCAACACAGTTATGACCATTCCGGTGAATAGCTTGTTGAGCAAGTATATTTCCCTTAATGGTTTTCGGTATCAGCTTGTTCCTTTTCTTCGTTTTTATGTCGTCGATTTGACTGAATATTATTTCACACAAAAGTTAAAAAATACCATCGGATCTCTGCGACCCGATGTGGGCCTATTGGCCTATCTTCGATTTCAAACTTTTATTGTGTGTGCTTCTTCCCTACACGGTAGAATATATCTAAGAATACCGTAGAAAAAGACACGGTAGTGGATCGCTACCGTAGACCGTGTATTAGCCAAACATACCGTGGTTCTACGGTAATTACCGTGTACCTGGTAACACTGGGTGGGCTGGGCCCAGAGTGACCACATTTAAATTGGACAATCTACTTCTGCGGTTTTCGAAAACTACCAAAATCTACCAGAGCCTTGGTCAAAATATACCACAAATGTACGTTCTTATCCTAACATGATAGGTAAATCAAATAGAGATGAAATAAAACTAAATGACATTATTAATCCTCTTTATCTTAATCTTATCTTAATAGTTTTTAAATATAAAAATTATAATGACAACAAAAGAAAAGACAGATTCGTTAATACTATAAAAAACATTTAGAATTTGACCATGTGTAGTTGACCGTTTAAGTTTAAATTTATGGTTAGCGTCTATGCCGTGGCCACACTTCAGGCAACGTATGAAAATTCAGACTATGAGAAAGAGACAAAAAAGCTCGCTCGTATGATTCTGTGGAGACAGAATCATACGAGCGAGCATAATAAAGAGTTATTCGAGAGTTTCGAGACGCCAAATTCGGACCTTCATCTATAGTGGGGCCTCAACCATATAGACGCCTTCTCTTCTCTGCTTTTCTTTTCTCGCTGGCTAATGGCTGGATGAAAATAGAATTGATTGAATATAAAGGTTTAACAACTATCAACAACTTACAATATAACATAACAATAACTTTGCTCGTCAAGTCGTCATGGACTACAGTGAGATTACCTCTTGGAAGGGAAATAACGCTTGGTTCAAACGGGGAGGGTATTTTTACGTTGTGCACAGAACCCGGAATTTGACCAAATACTTGAAGTGCTCATCGAATGGTTGCCCATCTCGATGGAGGCTATCTGATGATGGCGTCGCATCAGCAGTCACGCCCAGCCATGATCACGAGCCGACTCCATGGGTGCTCAGCCGGTAAGTTTGATTGAAAGTGAACCTTGCTTACAAAAGTTGCGACAGTAGAGATGGAAATTGGGAAGTGTTTTTTTCCCCTTACTTTGTTTAGGGTACCACAAATAAACCCCACTTTGATCATTGGGGCTTTTTCTTTTGGAATGGGTGAAATTGTTGTAGAAGTAGTCTTACAGGATAACTAAATGCATCGCTTTGGCTATCCGTGCCATGGGGCCGCAGAGGTTAACGTAATACATACCTAAGTATGTTTTTATTTGTTGCAGGAATGAAATGTTCCAAGCCCTAAAGCGCAGGGCATCCGATTTCATGGAAGCAAGGACATTTATAAACATCTACCAAGAAGAAGTTGTCAGGTTTGTTAAATGGTATACAGAATGATAAATCCAAATGAGTCAGTAGGGAGAAGTCAGAAAATATGAGAGATAGCGTCTTAGGAACCACGGCTTCGATTTTGGATTTAATAATAATGGCATTAAATTCTTTTCTCATACATAACCGGGATCGAACCTGGTCGAAGTCTCTGTAAACAATGTTAGGTATCAATTCTACAAGTTTTTTTAGTTGATGGTGCGAATCATGTCACAAGGAACACATTTTTAATATTGTTTAAGTAATTGAAACAAAAAACCCAACAATAATATTATTTTATTTTGATTCATAATGATGACTAAGTTTTTTTCCTTGGCGCCCCCTTATCTACTCACCAACCACAAAAACAGTCATTCATTATTTTATTTGCCATATACTAATAAAATAATATTATGTATTACAGACATCGAGAGGGAGCTCCACATCTGCCGTTCACCCTAGTGGAATCATCTATGCGGAAGTGGCGGAGAAGTGTGCTGCCTCCAGTGCCCCGCACATTGATGGAGTTGGAGCAAGCGCTACGAGAGGACAACCAGTTGAACAGTCTCTTCCTGGCTACTGTTGAAGCCGGGAATGGAGTAGCGGTCATTCTAGTCATGCCCCAATTTGATGAAATCCTCCGCGAAAGTTCTACAATTTTCGCGGATGGCACGTTCGCAACAGTCCCGGCTGGATTGCCAGCCTACCAGATATTGACCATTCACTCAGCAGTAGCGGGATATTATTTCCATCCCGTATTAGTGCTAATGCAGAACAGGACACGGGCTCTGAGGCGATGAGGCGGTACTGCGGCGTATCTGGGAGGCTGCAGGAAACCCGACGTTCATCACTTCTTAGCACCTAATGACCTCGTAGGGGCCCATGAGCTACGAGGTAGCGTGACGATCAGGTGCCAAGAAGTGATGAACGTCGGCGATTCACCGAGCTAAAGTTATGTGGGGTAGATCTAACCTGGTCTGTGCTTCGGACCCATCAACCTCCTGTCTCTCTGCAAGGCCCGGGCACGCCCTAGGCTCTTCTTGGTAGACAGGTTCTTCAGCCAACCAGGTATGACTGGCGGGCCAGCGTCAATGTGCACAGTGGTCCAACACAGGTTATGTTCTACGTGGTAAATACAAATCGGGCACGAAAATCCGAACTTTATCTGGTTCGAGAGACAACAACACACTCAGCTATATTAACAACCCTGAGGGAAACCCGAATACATTCCAGATGCCCTGCGATTTTATTTCAACCCCTAACCAAAACGCGTTTACATTGCGAGGGCTTTCGTCTGTCAGTTGTCAAAACTGCCTGAATGACAGCTAACGTCAAAATTAAAATGACCGTTCAGAAACCATCGATCGAATATCGATTTGGAATCGAACAATCACCCGCCCGGACAGGCACCCACCTGTCCACTAATCTACGGGCAGCCGAGACAACGTTGCTACCGCTCGTTTTAGAACCGAGCATCCTACTAGAACCTCTGCAGACCGAGGGGTCCCGTCCTTGCCAGGGAACAAGTTAACAATGCGCCCCCTGCGCCAACGTAGTGGCGGTAGGTTAGCATCCTATATAGCAGCAACCAGAACGAGGTCACCAACACTAGGGGGGCTAGTTTTGTCAGTCCACTTAAGGCGCTGTTGTAAGATATGCAGATACTCGAGCGACCAACGCTTCCAGAAATTCTGAGTAAACTGCTGCAACATCTGATACTTTGACAACCGATACAATTTCACTCCCTCGAAGGGGTGCTCGGGCAACGCGTTAAGTGGCTGTCCTATCAAGAAATGGCCTGGGGTCAGAGCCTCCAGGTCATTTGGATCCGAGCTGAGCGGACACAACGGTCGCGAATTGAGAATGGCCTCGATCTTACAAAACAATGTCGCGAGCTCCTCAAAAGTCAGCGCGGTCTGACCTACTATACGCCCTAAGTGCGTCTTAGCTGACTTAACTACGGCCTCAAAAATCCCACCCCAGTGGGGGAAAATCGGTGGACTGAAGGTCCACTGTATACCCCGACGGGAGAGGGCCGTTCCAATATCCACTTTATTTACATTCAAAAAGTTGACTATCTCTCGTAAGTATCGTTCCGCACCTATGTAGTTAGTGCCGTTATCAGAGCGGATCAAAGTTCAAAGTCCCCTTCGAGAAACAAACCTATCCAAACAAGCAATGAAAGCCTCTGTCGAGAGATCAGCAACGAGCTCAAGATGTATCGCCTTGGTGGATAAACAAACAAACACACATAGGTACGCCTTGCATTGCTTAGCGGTACGCAATCGTGAACTCTTCACCATAAACGGTCCTGCAAAATCCGTACCAACACCTGAAAACGGTCTGACCTCATTCACACGATCAGGGGGCAAGTCCCCTATGAGAGGTTGCATCGTGGCAGCTTTAAGTCGATAACAAGGCATGCACCGAAACACGATGTTCCGTATGACACGGCGGGCAGATAAGATCCAAAACTCCCGCTGGAGCGTGGCCAACAACGTGTTACAGCCGGCATGCGCGTTTTTAATATGACGATCAGTCACCAGAAATTCAAATCAATCAATCAATCAAAAATCATTTATTTCCATAGGATGTTGTTACATCACTTAGATCCGTCATTACATTTTTTTGGGTGAGTTCACTAACACAATGGCGGAATCTGTGGAGAAGAGCTCACCGAAGAAACTCCACAGTCGTCGCATCTTTTGCGTTTCCTTTTTTAAATAAAATATTGTCAAATTACAAAATGAATGCTAATTATATATCGAAACAGCCTGTTACTCAAACAATCTATTCCCATGGACATCTGTCCTCTAAGTAATCAGATATCCTATAGTAACCTTTTTTATACAATTTCTGTTTTATTATTATTTTAAACTTGTCTAAAGGTAAGTTTTTAATATCAGTAGGGACCTTATTGTAGTAGCGTATACAATTGCCTTTAAAAGAATTACTAATTTTATGTAGTCGGCTTACATAAGCAACCAACTTGTCTTTATTTCTAGTATTAAAATTGTGTATATCACTGTACTTCTGAAAATTAGTTATATTTCTTTTTACATACACAAGATTGTCATAGATATATTGAGACACAAATGTCAGAATATTGATTTCTTTAAACTTTTCCCTCAGTGACACTCTAGGCCCTAATCTATAAATTGCACGAACAGCCCGTTTCTGCAGAATAAATATACTATTAGCATTCGCAGCGTGAGCCCACAATAAAATACCATAGGTCATTAGACTATGAAAGTAACTAAAGTAGACTAGTCTAGCGGTGTCTACGTCGGTAAGAGCTCTAATTTTTTTAACTGCGAACGCTGCCGAACTCAGTCTGTTCGACAATTTATTTATATGAGGATCCCATTGTAATTTGGCGTCTAAAGTAATGCCCAAAAAGACAGTCGACTGCACAAGGTCCAATCTCTGTCCTTTTATAAATATGTCTGTAGTTACCGGGTTCACATTGGGTAACACGAATTTAATACATTTAGTTTTCTTTTCATTAAGTAATAAATTGTTAACAGTAAACCAGTTCACTATACTAGAGATAGCATTGTCTACCTCGTCATAATTTGATTGCTGTCTTTTAACTTTAAATATCAAAGAAGTATCATCGGCAAACAATACTAACCCATGTTTTGCTTTAACAAGGTAAGGTAAATCATTAATATATACTAAAAACAAGAAAGGACCAAGAATTGAACCTTGCGGTACGCCCATACTTATTGAAGACCCAGGTGATCTTTTCCCATTAACATCGACCATCTGAACCCTATCTGTTAGATATGACTCCAGAAGGCCAAGTGCCTGATCTTTTACACCATAATGGCGTAACTTCCTGACAAGAGTGTCATGATGGACGCAATCAAAAGCCTTGGATAGATCGCAGAAGACACCTATTGCATCCATTGCGTCTTCCCAGGTATCAAAAATATTGTCGATTAGTTCAACACCAGCATCGGCTGTTGAACGACCCTTTGTGAAACCAAACTGAGCAATATGAATTAAATTATTGAGATAAAAATTACTTTGCAATTGATTAAGTATGAGTTTTTCAAATATTTTGCTAAGCGTTGGTAGTATCGATATGGGTCTAAAATTGGTGAGGTCTGATGTACTACCAGCTTTGAATAAAGGTATAACTTTACTTAGTTTCATCAAGTCAGGAAACACACCATTATCTATACATTGAATAATTATACAACAAAGGTGAGGTGCAATACAATCTACAATGGAACTAATAATTTTTACTGATAGACCATGGGCGTCAGCTGTCTTTTTCATTTCCAGGGATTTAAACGCTTTTACAATGTCTTCATTATTTACGTGCCTAAATTTAAAATCTGTTCTACATTCCTCAAAGTTTTGTTTAAGTATAGATTCAGCAGCAGCGGGAGATGAATTTAAAAACTTGGTTGTTGAAACTGGAATGTCCGTAAAGAAATTTTCGAAAGCTTTTGCTACTTCTAGTTCTGTACTTAGCAATTGATTATCTATCTCAAGCTTGAAGTTATTATGTGTAGCTTTGGCCTTTCCAGTCTCTCTGTTTTCCAGTCTCTAATTCAACTAACTGTCCCCCCTTGGGGAGCAGAAGTGGGTGACGAGCCGAATACGACAGATTCGCATTGCGCAATCTTCCTCCTACCCGAAGTAACCCGGTCGAATCAACAAAGGGGTTGAGACGCGCGACGGCTCCCTTCAATTTCGAACGTCCACTTCGTATAATCTCCAATTCTGCCCCAAACTTCAAGGACTGTACCAACCGGACCAAATTCAACAGCGACTCGTTTCGCTCTGCCGGAGTCAGAATAGGGTTCAACGTTCGCTGATCGCGAGGAGTACGACAATTTCGGGCGAATCTCCTAATCCAAGTGGACACGTTTATCAACTTGTCAAGTGAGCTGTACCGGTCCAGCAGAAACCCGGCGTCAGGGTCCTCAGCCTTCTGGGTAACATGCACGGCCGCTCTGGGGCCATGATCCGAAGATACTACTACATGGCTGTGGGGCCAGTCCGATTCTCTCTTGGCAAGCCAGGGTGGTCCCCACCACAAATGGTGTCTAACGAGTTCAGGAGCCCGACATCCCCTGGATGCACAATCAGACGGGTTCAGTTCTCCTGGTACATGTCTCCAGGTCAGTGGGACCTCAGACGACACAATCTGGGAGACACGGTTCGCAACAAAAACCTCTGAGTTATGGACCGAAGCCTTCAGCCAGCACAAAACAATCTGGCTGTCCGTCCAAGCGTACACCGTATCCTCCAAAACCACTGACCCACGCAACACTGTTAGAGTGTGATTCAAAAGTTTGGTCAAAAGAGCAGCCCCGGACAGTTCCAGTTTTGGAATCGTCATCCTTGTCCGAATAGGCGCTACCTTGCTTTTTGCCAAAACCAAACGCACGTCGACCTCCCCGGTGGAGGTGACGGTTCGCAAATAAACCGTTGCCGCAAACCCTCGTTCAGAGGCATCACAAAACCCGTGAAGGGTTGCCCTGTAATCCCCAGCAGGGACCAATTTCCTCGGCAGCGATACATTATTTATGTCCGATAGCGAGGTGAACATTCGCGTCCAATCAGTCAACAAATCACCTGAGAGGTGGGTGTCCCAGGTCAACTGAGCCGCCCATAGCCTTTGCATAAAACATTTGAGAGCAAAGGTGACTGGAGAAATCCATCCATTCGGGTCGAACGTTCTCGCAATCGTTGACAGTACTGACCGCTTCGTCCAGGCCTTCGGTGTTTCTAAAACCACCCGATAGGTAAACTCATCATGGACGGGCCGGTACTGAATTCCAAGCACTGACAACATGTTAGGGTTGTCAGGATTCTCAAAAACGTGCGGGTCTTGTTGAAACTCATCTGGGAGCCCAGCCATCAACTCAGGGGAGTTGGACATCCACTTGCGTAGTTCATAGCCGCCTCGTTCCAGCAATTGAATGAGCTCGTCACGTCGGTCCAGAGCTTCCTCTACACTGGCTGCCCCTGTGCAGACGTCATCGACGTACAAATCTTGCTCCAGGATAGCGGCGGCTCTAGGATAGCTCACACGGTCACGCGACGCCAACTCCCGCAGGGTACGCATCGCCAAATACGGGCTAGACCGTAACCCATACGTGTTCGTGTTTAACTCATAGACCTTGACTGGCTCGGCCGTGGTCTCACGCCAAAGTATCAACTGATACCTTCTGTCAGCCGGATGAATTACCGTTTGCCTAAACATCATCCGAATGTATGCGACAAATACAATCTGGTGTCTCCGAAAGCTCGTGAGAATATCCGAAATATCACGACTCAACTTGAGTCCCGAATGTAGACACTGATTCAGGGACATCCCGTTCGAGGTAGTTGCTGACCCATCAAAAACAACTCGAATCTTGCCGGTAGGGGTTCGCAGGACGGCATGGTGTGGAAGGAAACAATGATCCTCAGATCTCCAGTCCACACCCGATACCGACATGTGTCTTAACGACTCATACTCCCTCATGAAATCGACGTATTTTTGTTTAAATACGGCGTCCCTTGACATCCTACGCTCCATCGACATCAATCTCGTCTCAGCCATCTTCCTAGATTCTCCTAGTGGCGGTCGATCGGCCCTGAAAGGCAGTCGAGTTACAAAACGACCAGAACGAAGGCGACCAGTACTATTCTAGTAAAACAACTCGCACTCTTCTTCGTCTGCGTCGACTCGACGAACGGTGGGAGGTTCCTCTATCTCCCAGAAACGTTGGATAGCGTCTGACAACGCTGAGCCAATAAGTATGCCATCTGACTCGGCAGGCCTAACCATTGGCAATGCCGGACCCATGATCACGTGACCAAACTTAGTATCCACAGCAATCAACCCGTCCGGCTGAAGAACTCGCCGATCCGACAACAGAAACCTACCCAGAACGTCTGCTCCCAGTAGCAGGTCGACCGGGGCTGGAGTGTCAAAATCGGGATCCGCCAACTTGAGTCCTGATGTCAGGAATCGAACGGCCGGATTCAACTTCACCAAGGGGTGTCTGCCCATGACATGCGTCATTACTAAAGCTTGCACGGATGTTTTTGTCAAAATGTCATAACGTGGAGAGAACGTGATCACCGATTGACCAACTACATTCGTAACCGTAACATTCCCCACGCCCCGTATTGATTTATTATACCTATTTACCTTGAGGCCCAACCATTTTGCTAAATCATTCGATACAATGCAGCCCTGAGCTCCAGAATCTAATAGGGCGCGAACGTATGTTGGGTTGCCCGCCAAATCCCAAACAAGCACAGAGGCGATCGGTAACACCACCGTCTCCGGTTGGGGGGCAACAAATGGTTGGGCCGCAAATTCCTAGCGAGGGCCCCCGGGGCCCCACTCTGCCTGTAACCGATCAGGTATGCAGCTATACGCCAGAGGGTCCCATTGTACAAATGGCCCACGCGCCGGTTCCATTGCCACCCTACGATTCCTAGTAAGGGGGGTGGGCGTGAATTCAACCGTGGCCGCTCCATGAGCGGGGGGGACATCACATGTGACCGACGAGGACGAGGCGACGAGCGGGGCGACAACTGAGGCGGCGTCCGAACCGCACCCGCATAGCTCGAAGGTGTCCCATGCCACCCGCCCGTTACGGCCTGCTCAACACACCCAATGTCCCGCTGAGTCGGATGCTGAGTCGCAACCAAAAACTCAGGGCCCCCCATGTAATGATCCTGAGTGCGGCCCTGCACCCTAGTACTGCCCTGTGCACGTGGGGACGTTGGCCCCTGAGTTGCGCTCCGAGTCGCAAACTAATTCTCAGGGCCCCATGCCGTGTCACCCTGGGTACGGCCCTGTGGTGGCTGATGGCCGGACCGGTTCATGCACAACAGATTGTTGTGGGGCCCACCACAATATCAGCACATTTGTGTGCGCGTGCAGTCCCTAGCCATGTGTGGCCCGAGGCACAGGAAACACCAGCTCCGATGCTTGGCCATTCGGCGCCGTCCCTGAACCCTAAGTTCCCCGAACTTATTGCAATTGGCCACAGCATGGCCAATCTGCCTACAACATGGACAGGTCTCACCATGTGGGGTCAATTCACTCACAGTCCCATACGACTGCCGGTTGGTGCGGTCCTTCCTCGTCGGAGGGCCCCTACTCACAGCGCTCCCGGCAGCTCTCTGTGGCTCCGAAGGATGGGTGACCGTCAACCCCAAATTCTCTGCCCGTCGAGCCTCCTCTTCCGAAAATCCGACCAAGTCGGAGAAGGCGGGCAGGTCCTCGGCCGACCTCCCGTGAGACTGTTCGAAACGAGTCTGCACGTCAGCGGGTAGGCGGGAAAGTACAATGTACAACAGTAGGTACGACCATTCACCAACCGGAAGTCCAAGATTCTCTAGAGCCTTGGTGACGGACAATAATGGGTTCAAAACCTCCGTCTGTATGGCCCCGACCTTGTTCACAACCGGGATACTAAACAAACGATTCAGTTGGGCATCGGCCAACCTCCGTTTGTTGTGGTAACGTCTGACCAACAATTTCCTGGCCGTTTCATAGTTACCCTCCGTAACTGTCAAATGAGCGACCAGCTCCCTAGGCTCACCCCTCAATGCTGCCACCAGCTGAGCCATCTTGACAGACTTGGTAATGTCCGATCGCATGTACACCAAACTGTCGAACAGATTGATGAAGCTCATCCATTCACCGGACACGCCGTCAAAAGTAGGCATAGTTATGGCAGGTAACCTGGACCCCGATCCCTGATGCGTCAGAGGTGCTTCAGTGTCACCATCATGGCTGGACTCGCGCTGTCTACGTATGTCCGCAGCCTTCTGCGTGATAGCAGCTGCCATCTCCATACATTGGTCGACATCCCCTATCAACCGTGACAGCCTGTCAGGTGCACAACCATCAACTGATTCCGCCTGCGCGGACAATTCGAGCACCCTATTGTAACGTTCCTTAACGTCCATAGACCGCTCCAATACCACATCATGCCTATCTAAACGGTCTATCAGACCGTGTGCGGAGGAAAACCATCTGAGTTCCTTAGAAACCCCCTTCTGGATTTCAGATAACGACATGATCGGAACGATACTTACTCACAATTTGCAGTAACTCAATTTTATTGGACCCTCCAGTCTATAACCCAAACGAGGGAACCCTAAACCACAACTTAAACAATGTTGTTTTCCTTAAACAATAGGAACCGAGTTTTATATCTATATAAATTCTGTAAATAAAATTTAGTTTCCCTTTATCATTATAAAACACACAGATAGTCAATATTAGTTCAAGTTATAAATTGCTATAAACTGAAAACAATGTAATAGCCTGCTATCAATAGATGTAACTACCTATGTTAACCAAAACATTCATTCAGTAGCATTACCAGACCACTAATAGATTGACTAACTGGTAATTCAATGCAAATTTCAATTCAATATCTGTCTGTCTACTACCAGCAATAGACTTATAGCTTACAATACTACCAATCTATGTGGATATAGGAACAACCAGTTACCTAATAACCGCCTATACCTACAGATTGATAGTCCCAAATCGTGCCTTCCTGGAGCCCTTGACGGCTGCAAATCTCAGGAAGCCACGCTCTAGCTACCACCCGCGACCTGAACACATCGTGACGGACTTTGAACCCGCACTTCAAGGTGCATTACAGACCGTCGCCAACATGCAAGTACAGGGCTGCCTATTTCATTATTTGCAGGCGTTGCTAAGGAGAGCGCGGCGGCGGGGGCTGGCGACGCGACACAACTCACCGGGTGGGCAGCTGGTGCGGCTTTATGGGGCGCTCACGCTACTGCCCGCGGAGCAGGTCGCGCTCGGCCTGCCCGAGGTGCCGGCCATCGCCGCAGCAAGGAACTTGCCGTACAGCGCGGCATTCCACGAGTATTTCGTGAACTACTGGATTATAAGGGTTACTATGCTTTCTGTACCATACTTCGGCTAAACCTAGGTTTACTTATTCATTTTTCTAACTTTAGTTGCGTAGGGGTGCATATAAAAGAAGGGGTTTTATGAAATTCTTCCCTTATAGGTAGGTAGATTCGAACGGATTTAGATTAGAGACGGCCTTATTATATCTTAAATATCAAAAACTTCTTGAATCATGGTGGGAAGTAGTTTTATAGTTTCCATAGCCCTATTATTGTCACTCACATGTTCATCTTTCTGTCTGTCTGTCTGTCTGACCGACCGTCCAACATCTAACACCTGTGTTACAGCAATATATAGATATATATATATATATATATATATGACACTAAGATTGTCAAAACCGTTAGTTTATAAACTAACGCGGTAGTAAACTATCCAGAAATTGTAAACAAGACCGACAGGGTTTATAATTTACGTTTATTTCGTTCTTACATGTCTGGCCGCTGAGAGAATGCGATCCTGACAGCTCAAAACCCATTATTAGTATTATTATAAGGTATCTAATACAAACAATTTAATTTACAGGTGGGTCCAGCAACATTCAGCGTGTGTGGAAGCCCGCACCAAACCACTAATGTGGCTGAGAGCTTCCACAGCACGCTGAAAAAGAGCTTAGGCCCACACCCTAATATATGGCAGTTTACAGGTAAAATACATAAATACATCGTGTAGAGCATGTAGATGTAGAGTAGTTACTAAGGACGACTAGGTAGAAGGCGGAATAAGGCTTAAATCAAGTAAACTGACAACTCCGTACAAATTGATATGGATTTCTCAAAGTTTACTCGAGTAAAGTCTTATTCCGGTTTCTAGCTAGTGGCACTTAGATAGTAGGGAAAAGCAGAGTGTTATTACCACCCCCCCATAATGAATGGCATTTTTAACTTTAGAGCCAACTATTAAGGATTGATCATAATACGCTATTAATTAAATTAAATCATTACGGAGTTAGAAATAAAGCGTTGGATCTACTAAGATCATACCTAAGCAATAGAATTCAAAAGGCAGAAGTTAACGGCGTAAAATCTGATGGATCGGGTGTTAAAATTGGCGTTCCACAAGGTTCCATATTAGGCCCTTTCTTATTCCTGGTATATATTAATGATCTGCCTTTCATGGTGGAGAAATTAACTGACATAGTGTTGTTTGCTGATGATACTTCAATGGTCTTCAAAATTGAAAGACAAAAAGGAGATTTTGATGATGTTAATGGTGTATTGTCTTTAACCTTGAATTGGTTCACAGTTAATAATTTATTGTTAAACGCTGGTAAAACCAAGTGTATCAAATTCTCACTTCCAAATGTCAGGCAAGTTGAGACCAGTTTGGTGTTAGACAACAGCACGTTAGAATTGGTAAATGATACGAAGTTTCTTGGAATAACCATTGATAGCAAATTGCAGTGGGGACCCCACATAGATAAATTGGCTGGTAAATTAAGTTCTGCGGCTTACGCTGTTAGGAACATCAGACAAAGCACGGATGTGGCTACATCTAGGCTAGTATATTTTAGTTACTTTCATAGTGTGATGTCCTATGGTATCTTGTTGTGGGGGAAAGCAGCGGATATTCAAACTATTTTTATTTTACAGAAAAGAGCTATTCGAGCAATTTATAATTTAAAACGAACAGACTCCTTAAGAGAGCTTTTTAAAGAAATTGACATACTAACAGTAGCTAGTCAATTTATTTTCGAAAATATAATGTATGTACGCAAGAACCTTACAACATTTTCCAAACTTAGCGACAGCTGTAATGTTAACCTAAGAAATAATCACAGACTATGTGCGCCCCGTTTTAGACTCGCGAAGGTTAGCAATTCTTTCAAGGGTCAGTGCATTCTCTACTACAATAGGATACCTCTGGAGATTTTGAAATTGCCATTTGAGCAATTTAAAAAGCATGTTAAAGCGACTTTGTCGAAAAAGGGATATTACAATGTTCAAGATTACTTAAATGACAGGACTGTATGGGGTTAATCTGGCTCAACACAGACCTTGCTGTTAATAATTTTGTAATTATTTATTCCTGCTTATTAATCGTAACAATTAAATTTTTCATATTTGTATTAGTTAAGCACAACCTATTTTTAAAAGAGATCTAAAAATAAATCTGTGGGAGTTTCTACGCCCTTCTTCTCCCACAGTGGTCCAATGTAGAGAAGAGGCAAAAAATGACGTTTGCTAAGTATATGTAAATATCTACAGTAATAAAGTACTTTGACTTTTGACTATTGTAGAGAAACAAATAACCCTTATAGTTTCGTCAAGTCTGTCTGTCCGACTTTATTCCGAAACTATCAAGACTAAACAGTTGAAAATTGGTAAGCAGATGTATTCTGTGAACCGTTTTACGATTTTTATACAAAACTTGAAAAATTAAAGGGGCTACATGGAACTGAAACCAAAAATCATAGAACTGAAACCAAAAATATATTTTTCATTAAACCTATGTGTGGGGTGGCTATAGATAGGTCTTTAAAAATGACGTTGAGGTTCCTGAAACCATTTATCCTCAAAGTAAAACGTTAAAGAGACCGAATCTTCCAAAGTGGAAATATTCCCCCCCCCCCCCCACACACTTTTAAAGTAAGAGAGTGAGTGAGAAATATAACTGTGTCATTCATACAAACACTGTGAAAAACAAAGTAATTATTTGCTGGTGAAGAATGATGGTGATATTTTGGCTAGGTGTATCAGGTGTAGAGTATTTGAAGTGAGCACCTTCCTCGTTTATTCAAAATTTATGACTCCTAAATGTGCGAAGTTCGACACGCACTTGGTACAGGCAAAGGCTTTATTTGTTCCTTCCAATGACATTTTTTGTAATGTTTTGGCAAAGGTATCAAGACCTTTGTTGAAAAGTTCAAGATAAATTTATTTAAGGTAAGATCCAAATTTTGGAAAATGGTAAAATACAAGTCCATTGGGCTTTTTACAAACTTTTAAATTAGCGGGTTACAAGCTTTTTGCCTGGTTTCACCCCTAAGGCTCTAATAATTTAAGACCATTTGCTCATATTATAAATATTGCATCTAATATTTTCAAGAATCACGAATTAATAAATCAATCATATTTTTGTTTAAGTACTAGGAGAGCAGGAAGTTGTAAAAAGTTACACGGAGGTATTTAATTCTAAGGCACTAATAATATAAGACCATTTGCTCATATTATAAATATTGCATCTAATATTTTCAAGAATCACGAATTAATAAATCAATCATATTTTTGTTTAAGTTCTAGGAGAGCAGGAAGTTGTAAGAAGTTACACGGAGATATTTTAAGTTTATGCAGAGGTGTACTTGCTTGTTAAAGCAAAACATCTCCAAATATTATACAAAATGTACTAGGAACACATATTTCCTCAGGTGGTTTTTAGGGTTCCGTACCCAACGGGTAAGAACGGAACCCTATTACTAAGACTTCGCTGTCTGTCACCAGGCTGTATCTCAAGAGCCTAGCTAGCTAGAGAGTTGAAATTTTCACAGATTATGTATTTCTGTTGCCGCTATAACAACAAATACTAAAAAACAGGATAAAAGAAATATTTAAGGAGGCTCCCATACAACAATTCTTTCAATAACACATACAAACTTATGGATGCACCTGGTTACGTACATGGAGTGTGAAAGTAACCTTACCAATAACTTTGTAAACAATATTTTGCTGTGTAAAATCCAAACTATTCACTCCACACCATCGCTTCCATTGAACGGTGGTACGGAACCCTTCGTGCGCGATTTAGACTCGCACTTGACCGGTTTTTAACCCTTAATAAGGCGTGGGCATGCAGAATTTTTCATTGATTTTCGAATTTATTACCAAGGCATGAGGTTGAAAATGTAGTTGGCATATAGTTTCCCGTGCCTTATTAAGTTTTAATACATAAACCTTTAAACTTAGTAACTAAGTAGGTACAGAATATTTGTCCCTCTCTTACACATCACGAATGGCCTTGAGATAGAAAAAGTAAAGCAAAAATAAGCAAAATGGGATCTATCATAACCTTTATCAGCACTAGGAGCACATATTTCCTCAGGAAGTTTTTACCCTTTAATAATAGTGACGTATCGATAAACAACAAGATGTTCCATATACCAGGACCGCAGACATATATTGGAAGTTCCACCAATTATTAATACCTGCTAGGAACACGTTACCTCTTAGTAAGTACATAATCTTAATTTTATATAAATAAAAGTACAATTAAGTAAAAAAATTTAGGAATATTACTAGAAACTCAACAGAACAGACGAGAAACTGAACTAGTGGGGAAGAAAGTCCCACTAGTTCAGCCAATTGAACTAGTGGGGAAAAAAAATCCATCTAGTTCAGTCAACTGAACTGTCCAATTGAACAAGTGGGAATAAAGGTGCTTAGATATACTATCGAATATAAATTATTGCAATTTTAAATCCTATTTTCATTTATTTTCTTCATAATTGTACTTACTAGCTGATGCCCGCAACTTCATCTGCATGTTCATAGGAATTATCATTAACCGAGATAACGTTACCCTCCTTCTGGTGCAGTCGGATAAAAAGTACCTATATATTAATCTAGCTCATAATCTACCTCTGTGCTTAATTTCATTCAAATCCGTTCTGCCGTTTTAGCGTGATTGAGGCACAAACACACAAACATCCTAACATCGCTTCTTTCACAATTATAATATTAGTTAGATGGTATTGCGGGAATCTGATAAATTAGGAATCTGGTATGCTGGTCATCAGGTATTTTGGAAATCTGGTATAGAGGACAAACGAAGTAGACTTGTCATGCAAACTTGAAGGCATACACGGTCAAATTAACAGAGACACCGCTTCAAGTGTCATGCAAA
Source organism: Argyresthia goedartella (assembly GCA_949825045.1). Taxonomy (NCBI): domain Eukaryota; kingdom Metazoa; phylum Arthropoda; class Insecta; order Lepidoptera; family Argyresthiidae; genus Argyresthia; species Argyresthia goedartella. The sequence continues at coordinate 21,303,574 of OX463812.1, read as the reverse complement.
CTTGACGATAAACTTGATTGTGTAAGGCCACCTCAATACTTACGCAAATCGGATCCGGCAAAACTGTGCAACCTTCATCTATTTTATACATTAAATAATGGTGTATGTAAGTAGTTAAAACTGATAATTTTGGTTGGATGGTGAGTCATGTGATTGACTATATCAAGTTATCCATTCATCTGAATGGATTACATGATAGAGAAATGCAAATTTTTTATTTTGCAAAATGGGTAATTGGGTATGATTTTCAAGGTTTTTTAGGGTGCTACAGTTCGCGCAAGTTTATTGGCCTTGTACCAAACTTTCATTCAGTTCATCTAGAAACGCAAAATGGACCCTAAATTCCAGGTACCTAGGAATGTGCTTAATGGAAATAATAAACAAAGTAGGTAAAACGATGAGTTTCTGCCATTCGTATGTATGTCGCAGTAAGTTGGTTAAATCAGACACATAACTAACTCTCTAGACCGTTAATTAAATACAGACGTTTAACAAAGTCCACCAACAACCAAGCATGCACATGCATATTGATTGCCGCATTGAAGTACACGTTTGATGTCTCTCGCCCTATGTTTCCAGGTCATTTTTTGAAGTGCTCTGTGAAAGCGTGCACAATTTTACTGTGGACTGCCAACTTGCTGCTTGCCGATACTTTATTGGTCACCGACACTAAATGGAAGTATAAAAGCAGCTATTCATACAAGGTAAATGGTATGAAGTGTATTTTTCATGGCAGCATCAGACAAACCACATGTGTGAGGATAGCATAAAACGCAAATATATATCTACACTGTGAAAACACCCTTATCTTTGATGTAGCAGTTGTCTATGGACAGAAAAAAGCGCGGGAACTTTTGTCTTGATAGGCGGAAAATTTTAATTTAAATTTTGAAAATTCAATTTAATTACAGTAGGCTATCTAAAAATACTGTAAATTGGTTAAAAATGGGCAGGAAGAAGCCTAAGAAAAGAAAGAAGGAAGAGGAGGAGGAGGATCTGTCTGATAGTGGGGAATCCTCAAGTCCGTGTGATGAACCAAAAGATGACAAGGATAAGTATAAGCCTTTTCAGGTCCCGGATTATGTCCGCTATTACCCAGTGGATGGAGGTAAATTAGATTATATCGTTTATTTTGAAAGCAGCGACACTGGCAAGGCATTGGGCGACAGAGACATGATGGCTCTAGCGAACTGCCTCAAAAGATTCAATAAAGGCATAAAACAGTTAAGACGCATCAACAAATACAAGATTGGCGTTGTGTTTGAGCGGCCAGGGCTCGCCAATGCAGCTTTAAGCAATAAAACATTTCTGGATTCATACAAACTAAAGGCGACTATTCCTGCTACGGCCACTGAAGTGACTGGAGTAATACAACATGTGCCACTTGATTTATCCAATGAGCAGATCTATTCAAATATTTCTTGCTCCAAAAACATAGTATCAGTAAGAAGATTTATGAAAAGAACAATTAACAATAACACTGTTGAGTTCCAGCCTTTGAAGACAGTCTCAATAACATTCTCCTGCCCATCCCTGCCCGACAGTGTGGATCTGAACAGCTGGCGCTTCGAGGTTCGCCCGTACATCGCTCCAGTGAAGCAGTGTCTACGGTGCCTGAGGTACGGACACATAGCTAAATTTTGTAAAAACGCAGAGAAGTGCTCTATCTGCTCAGGCAGCCACAACTTCAAGTCTTGCACAGTTGATGCAGCGGATGCCTCTTGCTGTCATTGCAAAGGCAATCATATCGCCATCTCACCTGACTGCCCTGTAAAAAAGGAGAAAATTAATCAAATCAAAATGAAATTAGACAAGAAAACATTTGCTGAAACCCTGGAAAAATCATTTCCTCCACTAATATCTAAAATCCCTTCTGATCAGCTAGCACTGCTTCTCAATTCAGAACATATAATGAACATTATAGTAGGCTCAGTAACTAAGTTACTAACTCAGAACAAAACAAACGAACTTTCAATTAATTCACAAAACATTAAAACCATTCTTCTTGAAACACTAAGTAAGAGTAATTAATTTGTTATTCTTTTTTAATGGATCAATTAAACATAATGCAATGGAACTCACAAAGTTTAATTAGTAATAGACTTGTTTTAACACATTTCCTGAAGGAGAATAATATTCACGTAGCAATTATTTGTGAAACTTGGCTAAAGCCGAATCAACGTTTCAATATTCGAGGTTATAATATTTGTAGATTGGACTCCGGCAACGACCATAATGGTGTTGCCATAATTGTTCATAACAGCTTAACTTTTAGAAAACTTGATACATTTTATGATAATTCCATTCAGAACATAGCAATACGTTTAATGTACGGAGATAATAAGGAAGTATCAATTGTTAGTTTTTATAGCCCTAAAAACTGTCTACCGGTTTTTACCAAACATAAATTTGATCAACTTATACAAAGTGTTCCAGAACCTGTGCTTTTTGCGGGAGATTTCAACGCTCTCCATTCGGCATGGGGATGTCAATCAACAGACGCTCGTGGTCGTGATTTCCTTTCAAGTACTAATGACAATAACTTAGTTTTGCTAAATGATGGCCAAATGACCACTATTGGATCACACCAATGGAGGCGAAATGCTTTAGATCTTTCTTTTATTTCTCCATCACTGGCTCTGAACTGTGATTGGACAGTGCATGATGACCCGCTAGGTAGTTACCATCTTCCAGTTATAATTAAAATACTTATTCACAACAATTCACCTTACACTTCATCTCCATTAGACTGTTCAGCTATGAAAACTCATTTAAACTTTCGTCGTGTTAATTGGAATAATTACAAAAAAAATGTAGATACCCTTCTACAAGAATTCAATATAGATACCTCAAACTCTAAAGATTGCTATAAAAATCTTATTGATATTTTAATTTTAGCTGCTCGGAATTCATCACCAGTGTCCAGTTTTCGTAATAATAATTCATCACCAGGCATATTTAGGAAAAAAAGAATTCCTCTCCCATGGTGGAATGAAAAATGCAGCCAGGTTGTAGAGTGCTCTAAAGAAGCGTATATTCAATTTAAAAATGATCCAACTGAATGTAATTACATCAATTTCAAAAAGAAGCAAGCTCTTAAAAAGCTTACATTAAAGCAGCAAAAACAAATTAGTTGGGTTGCATTATGTGAATCCTTCAACAGAACCACGCCGATTTCGCATATTTGGACTATCATGAAAAAATTTAATAAAACTTTCGTACATAGTTTCTCAAACAATAACATAAGTTGGGTCTTCCAATTCCTTAAAAAATATACGCCTGATACCGTTGAGTCTAACTTGAATTTACATAGTTATGTGCATGCTAAGAATAGCGAATTTCTGGTAAAACCATTTACTTTTCAAGAATTACAGTCAGCTATTTCATCTAGGAGAGATACAGCTTTTGGCCTTGACGGGATTCCTTACAAAATGTTAAAAATGCTTTCTAATAAATCTAAATCAGTTCTTTTAAATGTGTTCAATTCTTTATGGTCTCAAAATATAATTCCTGATGATTGGAAATCAGATTATCTTATTCCAATATTAAAACCAAATAAAGAGAAACATTGCCCTGACTCATATAGACCTATAGCACTTACATCTTGCGTTGGTAAAATTTTTGAACAAGTTCTAAAACAAAGGCTAGAGTTTTTTGTTGAATCCAATCATATACTACCCATGAACCAGTTTGGGTTTCGCAAAGGTCGATCGTCAAGAGAAAGTATAGCTCAATTACAATTAGACATCTTTCAATCTGTGAAGAAGAATATGTCGTTTGCCGGAGTCTTTTTTGATGTTGTTGGTGCATTCAATAATGTCAATCATCATATTTTGTGTAGGGAATTAGCTTCCATTGGGATTCCTATTAAATTTATTGATTTTATTTTTTCCTTTCTTCACGACAGAAAAGTTTATGTTAAGATTAACAATCAATTGCTCGGTCCCCGCTCATCTTTTAAGGGAGTTTGTCAAGGTGGGATTTTAAGCCCACTCTTATTCACTTTGTATATTCATAAACTTAATCTTATTTTGGGCTCCAAAGTCCGAAACCTTCAGTTTGCGAACGATTTGGTGATATATAGCTCTGGAATTAATGCAAATGAGGTTATGCGAAATCTAAATGATTCGCTTTCTAGGTTCTCAAATTATTTCAAATATTTAAATTTAGACATCAGTCCTGAAAAATCTAAAGTGTTAATTTTCCACAAAATCAAACAAGCTCAGTTTAAAATTTATTTTAATAACACTCCTTTAATGTTTGCATCGGAGATCAAGTTTTTGGGAGTTATTTTTACGGGTAACTGCTCGTGGAAGAAATATGTTGATAAGATTATATTATCTGCAAATAGGGGTTATAACATATTGAAGTCTCTTACTAAAACTTACTGGGGTTCAGATCCGAAAGTATTAATAACTTTGTATAAGGCCATAGTTCGGAGTCATTTTGAATATGGCTTTATTTGCTTTGCAGCTAATGATCAACTTGTAAGAAAATTGGAAGTAATTCAAAATAACAATTTAAGACTTATTACTGGTGCTATGAAAACCACGCCCATTAATTCCCTTCAAGTGGAATGTAATATTCCACCGTTGAATCTTCGCTTCAAGTACCTAAAATATAGGTTTATCTTAAAAATGTTAGCCATTGAGCCCCATCCTTTGTTTAAAAATTTGGTACAATTTTACAGAAATAATCAGGCTTTGGCCTCTTCCTCCAAAACTCCCTACATTCTTCATGATTTTTCCTATATGGTTGACTTTAATCAGCAGTCTAATATACATAGAAGCCAAGATCATTGGGCATGCTACTCAGACGATTTTGATAGTAAATTCACTTCAATGGTATTTCATATTGATCCCGAGAAAAAGAATAAACATGAAATCTGTGAACAACTGGCAAGATATATTGATTTTACTCAAATATACACTGATGGTTCAAAAACTGATAACGGCGTTGCCGCAGCTATATACCTACCGCACATTAAAAATGGATTCGGAGTGAAATTGCCACAAGAAATGAGTATCTTTTCAGCAGAAGCACTTGCTATATCGAAAGCATTAACTTATATTTCGGAACACCCAGCTGATTCCCCGGAAAACAAGTGGGTCATAATATCTGACAGTATGAGTACTCTAAAAGCTCTTCAATCAAACAAACTAGACTGCAACACCAATTATATTATTTACGATATCAAGAATCGCTACTCCCAACTTCATAAATTAAATGTACATATTATCTTTATGTGGACTCCATCTCGTGTCGGAGTGACAGGAAACGAAAATGCCGACTTCCTGGCCAAGGCGATCATTGAAAGTAATGCTCCTGAGTCTACTGTACCTGTGCCAAACTCTGATTTCATTACCAAACTCAAACAGAATTTGAAACAAGAATGGTTTAGTTATTGGCAACAAACTCTTGCAGTTAAAGGTTCCTGGTACGGATCCGTTAGTGGAAGGATTGGACGTGCCTGGTTCTCTAAGTCAAACATGTGGAAAAGCAGGAAATTCTATGTTATAATGACACGTCTCAGATTTGGTCACTGTCGCTTCGGATCACATCTTCACCGTATGCAAATTATTTCTTCGCCAATTTGTAATATCTGTAATGCTGCTAATCAAACACTGGATCATATATTTTTCGATTGCCCCGCCCATATTATACAACGCCTTGCCTTTATTGATAAACTGTTGCTCATCTACAAACCAGAAGATATCCCGCGTACCACTGTTGACTTATTGAAGAATTTTGAAAATTATCGATATATTTACGATTATATCTGCTCTACTATTGAAGATATTTAGAGTGGTAAAAATATGTATCGGACTTGGAACAATACACGGACTAAGAGATATATTACACGGACATGACTCCTCAAATGTGACGTGGCTTCGGCCTTATAAAACAAACAAAAAGACTTGGCTTCGGCTGAAACAAAAACACGCAAGACTTGGCTTCGGCCTTAAAAAAACAAAACTACGGAAGACTTGGCTTCGGCCTTAAAAACATGAAAAACGGAAGACCTGGCTTCGGCCTTAAAAACAAAACTACGGAAGACTTGGCTTCGGCCTGAAAAATCATAACTACGGAAGACTTGGCTTCGGCCTTAAAAACAAGATATACGGAAGACCTGGCTTCGGCCTTAAAGAACAAAACTACGGAAGACTCGGCTTCGGCCTTAAAAACAAGAAATACGGAAGACCTGGCTTCGGCCTTTCGAAACCTCGGAAACGGAATAAGAAGATGTAAACACTGAAGACATGGCTGTACGGCTTTGATTGCTATTGCCTTTCCTTAGGGATAAAGACGGAAAAAAAAATGTCTATGGACACTCGGACTTCCGGTTTAGGTACACGGAATACGCCCTGTACACTTTCTGCACAGGCCGTATTACACGACCCTGAAATTGGTGTACACGTTTTGCACAGCCCGTATTTCACGACCATGGAAAGCACGGCCCGGAATTCGTGTACCTAGGTGTACACGGAATCCGGGCCGTGCTTTCCAGGGTCGTGTAATACGGCCTGTGCACTTTCGGTACAGGCCGTATTGCCCGGCCCGGAATAGGCGACCATACCATGTACACGAAGTACGGGCCGTGCATTCCGGGTCGGACAATCCGGGCTGATCTTTCCAGGGCCGTACAATACGGGGACTCATTATATTCTCTGCTCACACAGTTGTTTGTTGCATTGTTGATGATTGTTTACTTTCTTGCTTTTACATTTTTACAACCTAAGCTGACCTACCTAAGTAACAATGGGTAAAACTTCCAAAGACAAGCGAGATATTTACTACAGACTAGCTAAAGAAGAAGGCTGGCGGGCACGCAGTGCTTTCAAACTGCTGCAAATTAACGAAGAATATAACATCTTCAACGGCGTCCTCCGGGCGGTAGACCTTTGTGCAGCACCAGGAAGCTGGAGCCAAGTGCTGACCAAGAAGCTACATCAAAATGTGGAAAACTCCGATGGTGTGAAGATAGTTGCAGTCGACCTACAAGCAATGGCTGCGCTACCAGGAGTGAAGCAAATACAAGGAGATATCACCAAGTTGAGCACTGCCAATGAAATCATCAAAGAGTTTGAGGGTCTCAAAGCAGATTTGGTTGCCTGTGATGGTGCACCAGATGTGACAGGGCTGCATGATATAGACGAGTATGTGCAATCGCAGCTTCTATTAGCTGCTTTGAACATAACAACTCATGTTCTAAAGATTGGTGGCGTGTTTGTTGCAAAGATATTTAGAGGAAAAGATGTGACTTTACTGTATTCACAATTAAGACAGTTCTTTGAATTTGTAACTGTATCAAAGCCTCGAAGCTCGAGAAATTCTAGTATAGAAGCTTTTGTGGTCTGCCAGAACTATCAGCCGCCTGAAGGGTATACTCCGACTATGGCCAATCCCCTTTTGGACCACAAATACTGCGACTTCAATTCTTTCACTGGCCCAAACAGATTCATAGTACCATTCAATGCATGTGGCGATTTGAGTGCCTATGACTCTGACACATCATACCCATTGCTACTGGAAGGACAGTCAAGTTATGAATATAAAGAACCTGTACAAAGCCCCATTAACCCTCCATATAAAGAAGTGTTGGAAAAAACCAGAAATATGAAGATGTAGTATATGTGTAATAAAGGTTAACTAAAAAATCTAGTTTTAATTACAATATTTGTATGTGTAAAATGCATAAATGGGAAAGATAGACCAAGTAGGTATTATTAGTAATTTATATCACTGTTACATAATGAGAGGCATTAAAAACAAGTGTGGGCTTATGAAACCCAACTGACAGGAGAGTCAGGGGCAGAGATGTTCGAAATTTGGATTTAATAAGCTTCATTCATTGCATTCAATGATATTATAAGGCAATAATAATATTCTCACAGATTAAAAATGTGTTTGAACTAAACAGTTTAGGTACTTTTAAGCTGGTCATAATTTGCGGACTTTGAACACATTATACAGGCTTTATGATTTGTGTGAAGAAAAAAATCTGTATATCCCTATATAGTTTGTAAAAGTCCATGAGAAGGAGCCACTATGTTAAATGTCATATGTAAAGATATTGTTCAGCTACTAATGTTTTTAGGGTTCCAAACGGGACCCTATTACTAAGACTCCGCTGTCCGTCCGTCCGTCCGTCTGTCACCAGGCTGTATCTCAAGAACCTAGCTAGCTAGAGAGTTGAAATTTTCACAGATTATGTATTTCTGTTGCCGCTATAACAACAAATACTAAAAAACAGGATAAAGTAAATATTTAAGGGGGCTCCCATACAACAATACCACATACAAACTTATGGATGCACCTGGTTACGTACATGGAGTGTGAAAGTAACCACACCAATAACTTTGTAAACAAAATCCAAACTATTCACTCCACACCATCGCTTCCATTGAACGGTGGTACGGAACCCTTCGTGCGCGATTTAGACTCGCACTTGACCGGTTTTTTTTAATTGTTAACCTTTACTATACAAATGCTTAGCAACAAGTGGGTTAATACTCCGGGGGTGGGCTGAATTTATTAGCAAATATTCATGTGATAATGAGGCTTTGATTTACCCTTTATAAGGCTTTGTCCACTACTATATTCCCACCAAATTTTTAACCTTTTGGCTAGGTAATAATGACCAAAACCAATGAAAAATTCTCCACTCTTAAAGGGGATTTCCACGATCAGTTCTACCGCATCCATTCGCAAGCCAACGCATTGTGTAAACAGTCAACGCGGCCCCTCAGAACGTATCGGCGACCGGATCGGTCGCCGCGCTAGGTGGCGGCAGCCGATTCGACGTCGCGTCGGTCGCCGATCCTTCTGAGGGCGGCCGGATGCTTACTCGTTTATTTACTCATAGGGTAAATGCGCCTAATATCATAGTTTTTAGTTTCATCGTTCATTTTTACTAGTATAGAGGTCAAATAATTATGTAATTAGAATGTGGTTCAATGCACTGCCTTTCTCTTTTTATTCAGCTTAATAAGAGTATAATAAATAATAATAAACCCTCCATAAATGCCATACAAAAATGGCCCGCGATGTTGCACCTTATTGTTTTGTAACAAAGTTCAATACCTATGAAAAAATTGTCCGGCTCCCGGTCGCCGGTCGCTTGCACTGTCAAAACGTTTCACAAGTGAAATGAGTTGATAACTTTTATTTTTATGGAATCTCTAGACCCCACGCTAGGATTTCCTGTGTCGTGGTGACTAGTCTCTTTCGCTTATGTAGGTACTCTTAAGTTATACCTATGTATACATTTAAATTAAGTTATAATAGTTTATAGGCCTGATACATAATGAAGGGCATCAAAATTTGAGTGTGGGTTTAAATTACAACATCATACGAGTGTTTTAATGCCTAGTTATGTGCAGTTACATACTCTACTTTATCTACACATATCATAAGAAAAACTTTTCGCTGAGAGTGCGAATTCGCCTTGGTGTTGTGAGTTTTAGGGCTAAGTGAATGTTTGTGGTGTCAAAAGATGCGTATCGGCAAGGGCCACAAGATATTAAAAATACATACAAAACTTTTTGGTAGAGGGCACCACTGTTTGTTTGTAGCAAATTGTGTTCTGTTTATTTTCCACCGCCTCACACCCCCGACCCCTTGAAGTTTATAGGATGAACAACTGAAATTACTATAAATACAAACATTCCGACTGCATTTTCTTTCAATACCACCAACAAATTTATGAATGCACCTGGTTACGTACATGGAGTATGAAAGAAGCCGCACCAGTAACTTTGTAGACTACATTTTGCTATCTGAAATACAACCTATTTTTATTTCACTAAAATTCAATAGCCTTTGTCGTTTTTACAATCTCCACAAATCCAACTTGGGCTGTAGCGGTTTATTTAGAAGTTTCAATCCGTCATATCTCATCCATTTTGAAAAATTCCAAAAACCGAATCGAAAAAAAAAAAATTAATTATCGAACCTGCTTACAAAAAATCACGAGAATTGTGATGAAACATGTTATATGGTATAGAACTAGGTAGGTAACCTATCTTAGTAATTTGCAATATATGATAATTTCAAAGTGAAAAAAGTTTGATGTGTGCGCTTTTACCCTACGTGGCGGCGGTATTTCAAAGGATTGTTTGTCGGTAACACACTCCAGTCAGTCAGGGTGCAAGTGTTGCTAACTCAGTGGATTTTCCACTAGATATAGTGGTTTAGACTATCATTTTAGCGGTCCAAAAATGGTTTTAGTGGCTGGTGGATTTTCTATTGGATTAGATTGATTCAGTTAGTCGTAAGGTATACCTCGCACCACGAATTAAGAGCGCTGGGCGACGTTGGCGGGAATAACCGCCCATATGTTCAGATATTGAAAAGTGACTACTGCGCATTCAAGGCCACCGCTCATAACTCGTTGCTAGACGTATACTACATTCAACCACTAGAATAATTTTCATATTTATTCTAGTTGGAAAGATCGCACTCATTAAACAGTGCATATTTTTTGTTGTGTTGGCAACACAACATAACCATTGGATTCGCCGAAACAAGTTTTTCAATTTCTTCTATGATTTCGATTAGACTTTATTTGTATGACTACTAGGTCGAGTTTAATTTAATGAAATATTTGTTTGATTCTCTCGGTTTTTGATATGCGTGTACCGTGTACGTGACCGCTTTTTAGGGTTCCGTAGAGAAACACAGCAACTGTATGCAGAAACTATTAGAACTTCACAGTTGAAACTTGGTATATAGATGTATTCTGTGAACCGCTTTACGATGTTTATACACAAATTAAAAAAATTAAAATAAATGAAACTGAAAACATTTTTTTTTCATCAAACCTATAATGTGTGGGGTCTCTATAGATAGGTCTTTAAAAATTACGTTGAAGTTTCTGAAACCATTTTTCCTCAAAGTAAATCGTTAAAGAGACAGACCCTTCCAAAGTGGACAAATTTTCCCCTCCCCCCCCCCTTTAACTTTTAAAGTAAGAGAGTGAAAAATCTAGAAAAAAATGTATGCTGTGTATCTTACAACTAAAATTAGTTTGAACAAAATAAAATAAGCAGTTTTTATGATATTTAACATTTATCAAAAACCGCAAATATAACTTTGTCATTCATAAATACAAACACCATGAAAAACAAAGTTACAACAAAAACATCCAGTCACATAATTATGTACTTGCTACAACGGAACCCTTCAGAGGCGAGTCTGACTCGCACTTGGCTACTTTTTTATTTTAGGTACAAATTGCGTACTTTTTTATAATTAACTATTAGCTTTCAATATCGTTCATTTTGATACCTACTCTACTTGATAAGATTAGAAGATACATTTCTTTGTCACTCAATATAGCATACAGAATCTGTTGTACCTGTTCTTATGAAGACGTCATATTTATACCATCCTATGAAACTTGGGAATACTTGGGATAACTTCGATTCTAACGATATGTACGTAAATACTTGGGTACGTTTAAATCGTAGTAGTTTAGTAAAAATCGTGGGTGTTATAGAATCTCACTCAGATTTGTGTGCTCATACTTATACGACATATAGGTACTCATACATGTACCTACCGGTACCCCATTACACACCCAGTATACATGTACGTACCCCATTACACACCCAGTACATACATGTACGTACTCCATTTCAGGGTACGTACAAGTATGTACTTACGTACCCTGAAAACATTATGGAAATCCGGTCAAGTGCGAATCGAACTCGCGCGCGAAGGTTTTCGTACCCCCGTACAATGGTAGGGATGGTGTGGAGTGATAGTTTGTAATAACTGGTCCTCTACAACTTCATAGGGGAAAAGCCATGACGCTATGTTTGTTTTTTTACCCGAATACAGCGAAGCCAAAAGAAGGGTTATGTTATGTGATTATGTGTTTGACCTGTATGAATGAATGAATGGTAATTTGTTCCACCAGAACATCTTAACTACTTATCAGAATTTGACAAATAAGGTATCTTTAGAAGCATCTTTATTGTTCACAGGCTTCACACTAAAATTAATATAGCGGCCTCTAGAGGGCATTATGTATTTTAGATAGCAAATGTTGTTTACAAAGTTATTGATGCGGCTACTTTCATACTCCATGTACGTAACCAGGTTCAATCATAAGTTTGTATGTGGCTAACAGATAAAAAAATCCTTAGCAATTCCGGGTAAGTTTTCCTGTTATCTTTGGCTTAAGTTTATATATTCATAATTTTAGAGTCTGCAGTTTCGGAGATAAGGGGAGGGGGAATGATCATTTTTGGCACTTTTTTATCATAACTTCTGAAGTTATCAAAACTTATGAATGAGAATGAGCCTTAAGCTTTAGGATGTGCAACCGGGCACCGATCAGGAAGATTTTCTTACAGTTGAAGGACTAGGACCCTGTAAATCGCAGCCAACGCATCGGCCGCCGGATCAGCCGCCGCAGAAAGCAACGGTCGCCCGAGCTGTCGCCGCAGAACGCAACGGCGGCCGATGCGACGTCGAATCGGTCGCCGCTGCGATGGCAAAAGTAGTGTAAAGACCCATCGGGTGGCTGATCCGGCGGCCGTTACTAGGTAGTACCGCTGTGTGAATGATCCTATTAATTCCCAATAAAGGGTTAAGCAAAGAGTTTCATTGAACAAGGCTTTGACAACTGGCAAAAAATAGTTTCTTCATTTATTTCTGCTGCAGACTTTGGGTTGGCAGACTTCAGTCAAAATTTGTAGTTTGTCTTGAAAGGGATATCGAAATTGTTTTGTAGAAATTAACAACATTTCTGACCCTGAATAAATTATTTGTGCATAGTCAATATGGGGAAATTTAAGATGCCTACTGAAATCGAGTTTTTAGCGAGAAAGGTATGTTTTATAATTTTATAATGGTCTTATTTTCGTACAGTACCTACCTACTTACTCCTCGACTTAGAAGTAAATTTTCGGCTGCGCAGAAAAGCTACGAAATTTCCGATAGTAGCCAATCGTTTATGTAATCAATATTGAACATATAATATCTGCAAGCTAATATAATATCTGCGATTCGTACTCAATTAGAGCAGCTGAGTCTCAGCTGAGTAGACAGACCAAGAGCGAAACCACCGGTTAGGCTTGATTCACACGCCATTGTCCTCCAAGTTTTAAAACCGATTACGTCCAGTAGGTTTACGTCTAACCAAATAAACAGCGGCGCATACATTTAAATGGAAACGTTCACACAGCGTTTGTACATATCCGCTTCTTCGCGCGAAGCACTCCCCGCGAGGGGCCCCCGAATGCGCGGCTTATTGCCGCGGCGCGCTTGCTCTCAATTGCGCGGCGGCGAGTCGCCTTACAAAAACATTATTTATGATGTAGGTTGTACTTAAGATTACTGCTCGAACCTTTGTTATTATTAGAAATCGTAAACAAACGATTTTAATGGTCAGGCGTTGATGTTTTTAAGACTGTTTGTACAGTCCATACAAACTCGTAAACACAGACTTCGTGTCTAAAATGGACTAAGGTCAATATAATTTTATTTTATAAAAAAAGTAAATCTACAACCTACTTTTTATGTATTTTATATGATTCCTGTATTACATTAACATACGAAAAAAAAAACTTGCATTTCGTAGATAAAAAATATTTATTTATAAGCTTTTGTTATTATTAGAGATCGTAAACAAACGATTTAATGGTCAGGCGTTGATGTTTTTAAGACTGTTTATACAGTCCATACAAACTTATAAACACAGACTTCGTGTGTAAAATGGACTAAGGTCAATATAATTTTATTTTATAAAGAAAGTAAATCTACAACCTACTTTTGTATGTATTTTTTACGATTCCTGTATTACATTAACATACGAAAAAAAAAAACTTGCATTTCGTAGATAAAAAATATTTATTTATAAGCTTACAAAGTTTCGTTAGGTATTCGGTTTTAAAACGTGGAGGACAATACCGTGTGAATCGACCCTTAGTCGTAAACGTGTCATGGGGCGAGACTTAGATTTTCACACCAAATTGCATGGGAAGTGGACTTGGTGTGGAGAGAAAAAAAGAGAAAAGTGCGGGGTCAGGGGGGGGGGGAAGAGAGGGGAGCAGGGGCAAGTACAGAAAGCAATGAAAACCCAGAGTAGAGTAGAGTAGGTCATTGTGGCTAAATCTTCGAGCAACACGGAAAGGCCGCGTTCCTCCAAGGGCTAAATGGGTCGAAACGCGAAATGTTGTTTCGTTTTTTTTGCTGTCCCCATTTATTATTATTATTATCAGGAGAAATGAAGCGGTTTTCGTAACATTTTGTCTAAGATGAATGTCAAATAGACTTAGAATGCGTGGAAAGGAACGTAACGTCGCTGTTTGAACGTAAAAATAACGTTGCAGGGTGTGTGCGTGCGTGTGTGTCAAGTCATTCCGTTTTTCACACACAAATAATAGTAAATGACATGTTTTATTCATAAACCTACATACATACCTACTCCCTAGAGTGTTTTTTATGAGCCGGAGGCGCCGCGTTATGTAGCGCCGCCGGAGCAGAAGCATATGCATCCATGGATTTTAGTAGAGAACATGTTTTTTAGATTAGTTTAGTTTGGGTAAAATATCTCGAGAACAATACATTTCCTAGACTGTATATTTTACAGGAGGGGTTACCTAAAACCTCGTACGAAACTGTCACTTGAAAAAAATACCCACTAACGGTTTTGACTATCTTCCGGTGACATATACTTATATCATTTATTAATATTTCCATTGTACTATTTTGACTCCCATAAAATAGGTAAGTTTTTGTCCCATCCCTGACTGAGGAAAAAACTACCTTCACCTAGAACATGAGATGTCGGATCCATTTTCAAATTAGGGTAGGTTCTAAGATACTAGCCCTACGTGTCTTTAAAAAGTTTGCGCTATTGTATAACGTAAATAATGTTTTATACAGTGATTTTTAATCAGCTAACCACTTTTTAGGATATGATAGTACCCATTAATATGAAAAACTTTTGCTTATGAACTTATGTTCCTAAGTGTTGAATGAATGAATCAATAATATTAGACTAGAATACAGGTCGCGCCAAGTTTCTCTGTGATTGAGCGAGCTATACCTCTCTCTCTCACGCAACCCTTACCCTATGCGAGAAAGAGAGGTACATCCCGCTTAAAAACGGAGAAAATTGGCGGGGCCTGCACCTACCTATTTACTGGGTAGGTAACACTGTCACTACTTACATAGTATAAATACTACTTAGGTAGGTAGGTACTAGGGCTTCCATACCGGTGTACCGGTGTACCGTAGTACCGGTGTATCAGACCTAAACAAGCTACTAAAAACACCGGTAGATTTTTATCTCTACCGGTAGTTCCGGTATTTTTAATAAAATCTAAGAATTACGAAAATTGGCGCTCAATTTTTAAATTTACGCGCGCTATGCGCGCTATTCCGCGTTCACAGATCAATTCGCCGCACTGCAGTCGTTCAGTTTTCGTCAAAAGCAGTCCGGTTGTCGTATCGTCGAAAAAGTGTTATAAAGTTAGTTTTAACTGCTAACGTTAGTGTGTACGAGTGTTATGGGTTAAGAAGTGACCATGTAAGTACCGAACAAAGTATATTTTATTGGTATTGTAGAGCAATATCGTAAATTTTGTAGAGCAGCCTTACTTCTCGTCAAGTTTAGTAATAAGTATAGGTAGGTAGAGGTACCTAAAAATAATTATATTGTGTACTTGTGCAATAAAAGTTTATTATGATTTCAAAGTATACACTAAAGTACTGTATTTGTATTGTCCCGTGTGTGTTTTTGTACTTATTGATCTCACATTATGATCTCATCTCGTTTATATAGTTACCTATATGTATCAAAGAAAACAGTGGTTCTTGAACTGTCCTGTAATAGCAATAATTATCTTAGTATTATGTTTAATTTGATCTTAAAGTACTGAAAGAACTCATGCTTGTCTTGTGTTTTGTATTGTCCTGTGTCTTTTTTGTAGCCGTTGATCTCACATTATGATCTCAATTATATAACAATATGTGTACCAAAAACAACAGTAATCAGAAACAACTATCCTGTCTTGGTATTAATTATGTTGTAATGTTTTTATTAGGTTTAATTTGATCCAAAATGTGCTAAAAGTACTAATTTTTGTGTCTCTTTAATGTCTATTGATAATTTTCTGTAATTTTGAATATATAACGGTATTAAAACGATATTTTAGTATTTTTACTAAAATTCTATATATTTTGCAAAAATACCGGTATTTCTCGAATACCGGTATTTTTTTTCCATATACCGTTCAGAATACCGGTAGTCAGAGATCCCAAAAAATAAATAAATTGGAAGCCCTAGTAGGTACCTATCTACTATCCAATCCAGACGAAAGAACGAAGTCTCTCGCTCGGACAAAGACAGTGGCAGCATGACATTTGAGTGAGCGGCACTTCATTTGAGCAGCAGTTCGTGCATTCGGCCATACCTACCTCGTAAAAGATACCTACCGACAACAAAAACAAAGCGCCATTTCCCGTATGGGTTGGCAGAGGCACTATTGTGCCCATGTTCAGCCTGTACCTACCTACTTACCAAATCAATTGAATATATTGGAAGTTCAGGCATTTTAATTTCCTAAATATTGATACGCCTACTTACCTACCTTATTTCAGATCTAATCTTATAGAGGTCATACAAAACACTTACTATCCAACTAAACCAATAACTTATTTAAATTTTACAGGGAAGACAGATTGATACATGCCTGAGAATTTGAGATACCTACATTTCATAGCTAGATATTATCATTTATAAGTAGGTTCTCGCATCACAGTTCGTCACACGCTCCAGTCACAATGAAATTGCCAATAAACACTAAACACATTCGCGTTTTATTGAATGAGATTTGTTGATTGGGCACGGCTACTCTAGGTGTATTGCTATGCGGATTTGTTGGTACTGGATTGCAGTCACTGCCCGATCAGGACCATGGTTTAGGTATGGTATGAAACCTTAGTTTGGATAGGTTTTGTCGGTGTACGTTGACCTTTTCTCGGTCCTATGGGAGCCAGCAGTCGTCGTGATGAACACCATCGCGGGGTGAAGACTGGTCTGCTTCGGTGGAAGGATGTAGTTCGCCAAATTATGAGCTCTTCTGCACATTCTCGTACGGTTTCATGCATTTGGTAGGTGATTTCCCGGCTTTGAGTGCTTTAAGATACCCAAGTTTCATAGGGATCTCGCTGCTGGTTTCTTTGATGATGATGCTTGCCATGTTACGTTACTTTGTGATGTTCGAATGATAGGCGTTGAGAACGATATCTCCACCATTTTGAAAAAAAACTGAATCGATAAAAAATTAGGTGTCTAAGTACTTACCTCATAAAATATATATATATATATTTATATATATATATATATACATATTTGTCCTTACATTTGAAATTGGCGTTTCGCCGTACTGGCCACTTTGATCTCAAATATCTCCTCTATGGTTAGGAATTCCAAATTCAAATTTATACAGCATTTACTCATGTATTTGTTTTTCTAAAATTATAATTCATTTGTTTTTTCCTCAATTGTTTTTTTTCTTGCGTCACTGAGCTTACAAAATGGAAAACTTGAAATATCGCGTTATTTACGAGTATGAGTTCTACCGTGGCACCAGTGCTGCAGAAACGGCTCGAAGGATTAATGATGTGAATGGCGACGGTGCCGCAATAGAAAACACGGTGCGTTGTTGGTTCCAACGTTTTCGTTCTGGAAATTTCGACCTGCAGAACAAGCCCCGTGGACGGCCGGAGACCAAAATTGATAATGAAGGCTATTGTGGAAGCGGATCCATCGCAAACCACGTCCGAGTTAGCTGCAGGCTGCGGTGTTAGTGATAAAACTGTTTTAATCCACTTGAAGCAAATTGGGAAGGTGAAAAAGCTTGAAAGGTGGGTACCTCACGAACTGAGTGAAGCAAATCAACAAACACGCGTTGACTGCTGCGTTGCATTACTCACCCGGCACAATAATGAAAGGATTTTAAATTGAATCATTACCTGTGATGAAAAGTGGATCCTGTACGATAATCGGAAGCGCTCATCGCAATGGCTGAACCCTGCCGAACCAGCCAAACCATGCCCCAAGCGAAAATTGAGTCCAAAAAAGTTACTTGTGAGCGTTTGGTGGACTAGTGCTGGTGTCGTTCACTACAGCTTTCTTAAATCTGGCCAGACGATTACGGCAGATGTCTATTGTCAGCAACTGCAAATCATGATGGAAAAGCTAGCTGCTAAACAACCGAGGCTGGTCAATCGCTCTACGCCACTGCTGCTTCATGATAACGCTAGACCACACACTGCACAACAGACGGCTACCATATTAGAGGAGCTTCAATTAGAATGTCTAAGACATCTACCGTACTCTCCGGACTTGCTCCAACATTTTACCATTTCTTTCGGAATTTGGATAACTTCTTGAAAGGGAAAAAAATCAACTCCGATGGGGCAGTCCAAACCGCCTTCAAAGATTTTATTGATTCCCGTCCGAATGTTTTTTTTAGTAAAGAGATCGTAGAACTACCTATGAGATGGCAAAAGTGTATAGATAGCAATGGTACATATTTTGATTAAATAAATATATTATATTTAAAAAATAAATAAATATGTTCCTCCCATGCAAAACGCCAATTTCATATGTAAGGACCTAATATATACCTTGGACCTTGGACACTATTTACACACATTGATCTAGCCCCAAACCAGGATTCCCTTTATCTTGGGTACTAGACAACGATACACATACTTTATAAATAAATATTATATTTAGATAGGTAGACAACCATGACTAGGGTACAAACATCCGTTCTCATCAAACAAATATTTGCCCCCACCGGGACTCGAAACCGGGACCTCTGGCTTCGTAGGCAGGGTCACTGCCGACTCGGCCATTCGGGTCGTCTTATACTTACATATAGACTTGATTGTGCGTGATATAGGTACATAATTATTGAACCTGCTCACAAAATCTTACGAGAATCTGTTAAGAAATGAAATTACACATGAAATGAAAATTATTACTCTCACTCGTGACCCAGACACTCACTGTCAGTGCGAGCGACTGAGTTGCGTGAGTAGGAGTAGGGATGTGCCGATCCGAACCGATTTTTTCGAGATCGGATCGACACCATACTATCCATACGATTTTCGGATCGGATCGAAAGTATACATCCGAAATTACGAGAAATCGGATCGTAATGATCGTATCGTATAATTTACAAATTTTTAGTGTTATGGTAAGGTAAGGTAGTACCCAAAAATCCGTTGTCTGTCCTGGGCGTGTAAAAGTTATATGAAACGACTATAAAATTCTGAACCGATTAAACTGAAATTAGGTACACTTATGTATTAAGTAACCCAAACACGATCGTGCTACGTAAGCAATTTAGAATTTGGGGGCAAATCAGAAAATTTTAAAGTAATAATCAAACTATATCGTGTGACATGTCAAATGAAAGGGCTTGTTGCGAGGATCTTAATAAATATTTAAAAATATTTTTTTCATAACTGTGAAATACTAAAAATAAATATTTAAGAAAAACGCCAAAAAAATATAATTCCCTCCTTTTCTCCGAAAGTAATCGTAAAGTTCTGAAATAATTAGGTCATTATAGCTCTTTACTTAAATATAACATGAAAAATAATCAGAACTGTAGGGCCTAACCTACTTGATTTAGTGGATGCCTACACTATGCAATATATCTATGGGCAAAATCTCAAGTCTTTAGGTACAGCGGTTTAGGCTCTGCGTTGATATGTCAGTTAGTCACCTTACGATTTTATATACAGATAATTCCGTTTATTTCTAGAAAATCTAATTTCTGTTTCGAGGATTTAAAGTAATATAATAGCAACTAAGCACATTGGATGCCCAGGGCACTCAGAATAAGTGTAATAAACGCAAATTCGCACCCAATATGTTAAACGCCTAGCGAAGTTACTAATGGCAATAACTATAATGACCACCAGAAAATACTTGACAGAGACCCTAAGCTCTCTCACCAATAGAAATAATTCAAACACCAATTATAATAAATTATCACCAAATATAATACATGATATCCAAATATAATATATGATATCCAAATATAATAAATAATGTCCAAATATAATAAATGATAACCAAAACTCAAAGCGAGACGACCTCATGTAGTTTAATAGAATCGAATTGGTTGCTATAGGTCACTTTTTGTCCGAATACTAAAGTTAGGTTGTGTTAGCTCACAACTGTATAATATAACCTGGTGCCAAGCGAAGCGGAGCGGAGTGAGGCGACCACATGTAGTTTCACAGAACTGAATTGGTTGAAATATAGGTCACAATCAAATTTGGTGATAATTTTTTATATCTGGTGGTACGTTAAATATAAGCCATAATTTCTACAGTATGAAACACAATTTGGTGATCTTTTATCCATTCTGGCAGTCATTTCGAATTTATTGGTAGTAAAATAGGTGCGTTTTTGGTAATCGTTGATACACAAGCCGTTACTAATCTAAGAAAATCGTAAATTATGGTCTTATAATGCTAAAAGCTTTATAATGGTCATTTATATAGAGCTTCTACTCGTTTAATGACTCTTGGAGATTACCTTTTTAAGACTTTTTCACAATTCAAGTTAAATATAATTATTAATTTCTTTCATTCGATTTTTGGTCGATTTTTAGAAAATCGGGTCATACAAAATCGGATCGGTACTGTAGCGTTCCTGGTGCTAATATCGTACTCTTCAGCACTATCTATTTAGAACTATCTATTTAGCAGCCCTGTGTGGGATATATTATAAAACTTTATATTTATGGGCTTGTATTTTTTTATTTGGTTTCTAGTTATTTACACTTTGTTTAAAAGGGATCCACAACTGGCTCGATAGCCATTAATCTAATCCTCACTATAATTTAGCTCAGTTACTGGCCGAAGCCTACGGTCAAGTGTCACATTGACTTCTCACATCCAAGCCTCTTTCTTTTTACTACATATAACCTGACAGTGTCCAAGTGAACACCCACTCTAAAGAGGCCCATATACAATATACAACCTACCTTACAATCATTCCCCCCTCCCTTCAAAAAAAAAAACCAACGGTTTTTTTTTTTTTCAAAGTGGCAACCCTAACTCAAAGTCTAAAATCTAAAATGACAACCCTATCTCAAAGTCTAAAATCTAAAAAACATTAAATGTTAACTTTATGTTAGTTTGCTATGCATGAAATCTAAAAGACAGTAAATATGCCGCAAGCATAAGTTTAAATAACATCAAGTACTCTAATCCTTATCTGTCCAACCATCCCATTTAACCTACTCAATTAAACATTAAATAACAAAACCAAACTACACTTAAGGTGTAGGCTATGCACCTTAAAAAACTTAAATTATAACACCCTATGATCCCTAACGCTAGAAAACTCTCAATTACAATACGAAGGCAAACAGCTGAATCTAGCTAAGATTTAGCTTCTCGAATAGTTATCATTCGACAAACTTTCTGACAATAAAAACTAGCGAAAAACTTATCAGACAACTATAATACCTCCGTTCCTAAAATTAACACAACTCTGTCTTTGCTTCATGATTGTGAACACATTGTGAACTCTTTCCACCGAATGGAAATATTTCAAAAATTAACGCAGGCAAAGATCAAAGAAAAAAGTTATCATTTTCAAATATAGGAAACGTCAACCATATTAACAGAATTAATTTATAGAACCGTATTACTAAGCCACAGCCCAAGAATGGAATGGCCACCGAGGGATGAAAAAGGTCATGGCAATTTCGAAATATTTGAGAAAATTATGGAGGAAGCCCTCATTAGACTTTGTAATAACAGAAAAAAGTTAATTATTTGTGGCGATCTTAATGTAGATCTGCTTGTAGATACAACACTGAAGCGACGATTAATAACTCTGTTCAAATCATTTAATTTATGTCATGTATTTCTAGAGCCGACTAGAATTACACTTACAAGCCAAACTTGCTTAGATAACGTTTTTTGTGACTGTGCATTCACAACTAAAAGTGTAATTAACTGCTTACCCTCCGATCACAGTGGTCAAACAGTTTCATTCCCAATTAGTATTAAGGATAAGACTGGTCCAACATTTTATAGGCCTATTACATCCCATAGACTAGAGACATATACGAAAAACTTAGATATAAATTTGCCACTACCGGCTTTTAATGAACAGAACCCAAACAAAATCTACTCAGACTTCTTCAACATTATTCAGACAGAATTCAATAAAGTTTTCAAATTAAAGAAAGTCAGTGACTACAACGGTAAATCTAAATTTAATGACTGGGCAACGTTTGGAATTCGTAAAAGTAGAGTTATCTTGTATGACCTTTATGATCAAAAAACCTATAACTTTGATCGAAAATTTCATGACTATGTTAAAAAATATTCCAAAACTTTCAAGTTGGTTTGTAGAACTGCAAAAACTTTACACATTAATAGAAAAATTAAAAATTCAAATAATAGAATGAAAACAGTTTGGCAAATAATAAACCGCGAAACTGGCAAAGTTATACCAAGGGACAGTGATTTCTGCCTAAAGATAGGTGATGATGTTGTTAAATCCAACGCTGATGTTGCTCGAGCTTTTGAAACATTCTTCACCAATGTACCCGTACTCACAACGGACAGTCTAAATTCATCTCCATTTGAAGCAGAGACTTTATTAAAAAATAACACTAGCGTCAGTAATGTATATTTAAAATTTCATCATGTATATCCCCAGGACATTGTCAAAACGTTTAAATTACTTAACTTAAAAAATACGGAAGACCTGTGGGGTATATCAGTCAAAGTCATTGGTTCAGTAATTCTAGTTATAGCCCCACACTTTGCTTATATATTCAATAAATGTGTTGACGATGGGGATTTTCCAGACCTCATGAAACACAGTAAACTTATACCGCTTTTCAAATCGGGAGATAAGGGCGATCCTTCAAATTTCAGACCAATATCTGTTCTTCCAACACTAAGTAAAATATTTGAAAAGATTATACTCAATCAAATGCTCTCACACTTCAACCGTACAAAACAACTCCACGCTAAACAATATGGTTTCACAAGGGGTAAATCGACTACGGATGCAGGTATTTCCCTTGTATCTCATATTTATTCTGCATGGGAGGCCGCACAGGATGCTATCGGAGTTTTTTGCGACCTGTCGAAGGCGTTTGATTGTGTTGATCATAATACGCTATTAATTAAATTAAATCATTACGGAGTTAGAAATAAAGCGTTGGATCTACTAAGATCATACCTAAGCAATAGAATTCAAAAGGCAGAAGTTAACGGCGTAAAATCTGATGGATCGGGTGTTAAAATTGGCGTTCCACAAGGTTCCATATTAGGCCCTTTCTTATTCCTGGTATATATTAATGATCTGCCTTTCATGGTGGAGAAATTAACTGACATAGTGTTGTTTGCTGATGATACTTCAATGGTCTTCAAAATTGAAAGACAAAAAGGAGATTTTGATGATGTTAATGGTGTATTGTCTTTAACCTTGAATTGGTTCACAGTTAATAATTTATTGTTAAACGCTGGTAAAACCAAGTGTATCAAATTCTCACTTCCAAATGTCAGGCAAGTTGAGACCAGTTTGGTGTTAGACAACAGCACGTTAGAATTGGTAAATGATACGAAGTTTCTTGGAATAACCATTGATAGTAAATTGCAGTGGGGACCCCACATAGATAAATTGGCTGGTAAATTAAGTTCTGCGGCTTACGCTGTTAGGAACATCAGACAAAGCACGGATGTGGCTACATCTAGGCTAGTATATTTTAGTTACTTTCATAGTGTGATGTCCTATGGTATCTTGTTGTGGGGGAAAGCAGCGGATATTCAAACTATTTTTATTTTACAGAAAAGAGCTATTCGAGCAATTTATAATTTAAAACGAACAGACTCCTTAAGAGAGCTTTTTAAAGAAATTGACATACTAACAGTAGCTAGTCAATTTATTTTCGAAAATATAATGTATGTACGCAAGAACCTTACAACATTTTCCAAACTTAGCGACAGCTGTAATGTTAACCTAAGAAATAATCACAGACTATGTGCGCCCCGTTTTAGACTCGCGAAGGTTAGCAATTCTTTCAAGGGTCAGTGCATTCTCTACTACAATAAGATACCTCTGGAGATTTTGAAATTGCCATTTGAGCAATTTAAAAAGCATGTTAAAGCGACTTTGTCGAAAAAGGGATATTACAATGTTCAAGATTTCTTAAATGACAGGACTGTATGGGGTGACATAAATGACATAATCTGGCTCAACACAGACCTTGCTGTTAATAATTTTGTAATTATTTATTCCTGCTTATTAATCATAACAATTAAATTTTTCATATTTGTATTAGTTAAGCACAACCTATTTTTAAAAGAGATCTAAAAATAAATCTGTGGGAGTTTCTACGCCCTTCTTCTCCCACAGTGGTCCAATGTAGAGAAGAGGCAAAAAATGACGTTTGCTAAGTATATGTAAATATCTACAGTAATAAAGTACTTTGACTATTGAATGAGTTCGTTAAAATTCGTTCCAATAATACGATGAAATCAACTAGCTTTAAAACCAAACTAAATAATCCATTGGAATTCAGTAAACTATCTTTTACTATTAACCGTTTAAGATAATCGCCGTGAGTTGCAACCAATTACCCAAGTAAAGACACTACAAAGAATCTCGAATGTGTATCGAATACCCGAGTTATCCCACATCAGAAATTACTTTCATTGAGAAACCTTCGTTACCAACTTCGTTATACAACCCATAGTCTCCCCTTACCAAATCATCCCAACTCTATACTTTAAGAACGCGGGAACCAAAACAGAACCCTATGACGAATAGCCATTGCCTCGTCATACTGCTCTCAAAGATAAAACCAGGCGATCGGTTCAAACAATTATTCGAACTGTCGTTTATAAAAGTTTCTCATATAAAGGTAATCTACCACGGAAATCTAGTATGTTACAGATATTTCTTGGGTCTTTGGTGTACGGTCCTCATCAGACATCATAGTTCAGCAACAACATGAAAGGAAACACCGGTTATTAAACAATTCATAACAATACCGTATACACAAACCACAAACCATCAACCGGGATAAAATTGTATTATATTCCTAATGTATAATTATTTAATATCCTAATGTTCCTATCCTAATCCTATAATTATTTAATGTCCTAATGTATAATTATTTAATATCAGACGAACTCCTCAACGCAGCACAAAGCGTTTTAAACTATTTGTGTTAACAATAACTCCCCGTGACCGTGAGTTCAGACGACGAATCAGCACATCAGACCTCCCAACGATCTCAATGACCTTGTATGGTCCTTGATACAGACGTGCCAACTTCATACAGGGGGGAATGATTGTAAGGTAGGTTGTATATTGTATACGGGCCGCTTTAGAGTGGGTGTCACTTTGGCACCGTTACTTGTTCGTAGTTTTAAAAAAAGAGAGGATTGAAGAGAGGATGTGGAAGTCAATGTGACACACTTGACCGTAGGCTTCGGCCAGTGACTGAGCTAAATTATAGTGAGGATTAGATTAATGGCTATCGATCCAGTTGTGGATCCCTTTTATAAAAAGTGTAAACGAAACTAAAGAATTAAGCCTTCACTCCCTTCATCCATGTACTCTCTTCCAGGCTTCAGGCTATATAGGAACGACAGAACCGGAAAGGCAGACGGAGGTGTCGCTGGTTACCTGCGTGCGGAAATTGCTTGTAAGGTGATTAATGTATCCCCTAGCCAGTACTCCGAGTCTGCTGAATACCTCTTCCTTGAAATTGTTCTTCATCACAATAAGGTGCTGCTTGGTGTCCTCTATAGCCCCTCTCTTCGTGTTCACTACTTCGACACCTTTGAATCCCTTCTTAATGATTTGACCCCAATTTACGATGACACTCTCATTCTTGGGGATTTCAACACCTGTCTCCTCAAAAAGAATTCCCGTTCTGCCAAACTCAGGTCCATAGTTGATTCATTCAATCTCCACATCTTGCCACTTGAAGCCACTCATTTCCAGCCGCATTGTTCTCCCTCTCTTCTAGACATCATAATCGTCTCCAACTTGGATAAGGTTGCCTCTCACGGTCAACTTAACTCTCCTTTCTCCTTCCACGATCTCATCTACCTTTCCTATAAGATTAGGTGTCCGAAGAGCAGAACGAAATTCATAGATATTCGAAGCTTCAAAGGCATAGATGTGGAGTCCCTTAGGTCTGATGTCTCACTGGTCGATTGGTCCCCTGTCATCTTGAGCGAGAACGTTGACGACAAAATCCACAATTTTAATGCAATTGTCTTGGGACTTTACGACAAACATGCTCCCATTAAGAAAGTCAGGGTAAAACACCTGCCGGCGCCCTGGCTTAACGATGCTATCAAGCGCCTAATGGTTAAGAAAAATCGCGCTAAGTGTAACTACAAAAAGGATCCGACAGATGACAACTTTCTTTCCTACAAATGCCTTCGCAATCGATGCAATCGTCTCTGTCGAGACGCCAAGCGCCGCCACATCTTCGAGTGTATCGAAAGGTACACCCCAGCTCAGGTGTGGAAATTCCTCAGGACACTTGGTATTGGCAAATCCCAGGACATGCATTCGGGTGATGTTGATCTGAACGCTCTCAATCAATTCCTCTCTGCTCCACCAGTTGTAATGGACCCTTCTATCAAGGAAGCCACTCTTCAGAGTCTTCGCTCTAGGTCATTACCCAACACCACTCCTTTCAACCTGAGCAATGTTGGAAGCGACACGGTTAAGAAAGCATTTCTAGCAATTAGCTCCAAAGCTGTAGGAGATGATAATATCTGTCAACGAATGATTCTAACTATCCTTGATGATCTGCTTCCGGCCATAACACATATTTTAAATTTCTCCATTTCCAATTGTTCTTTCCCTACTGCTTGAAAACAAGCATTAGTTATCCCTCTCCCCAAAACATCCAATCCCACCTCCTTTAAAGAGTATCGCCCCATTTCTATCCTGCCGATCCTTTCTAAAGTCCTCGAATCCATTGTCCATACTCAGCTCTCCCATTATCTATCCTCTAAAAATCTACTTAATCCTTTTCAGTCTGGCTTTAGAACGGGTCATAGTACTGTTACGGCTTTATTAAAAGTGACCGATGATATTCAGGTCGCCATGGATCAAAGGCAGCTCTCGGTGCTGGCTCTGCTGGACTTCAGCAGTGCTTTTAACTGTGTTGACTTCGACATTCTCGTTGAACTTCTCAAATCTCTTAACGTCTCCTCCCTCTCTGCCAGCTGGTTTGACTCTTACCTAAGGAACCGAAAACAGCGTATCAAGTCGGAGGATGCTTGTACGGAGTGGTGTGACCTCTCTTCCGGTGTCCCCCAAGGTGGCATTCTCTCTCCTCTTCTATTCTCAATATTTATCAATTCCATATCCGATGTCCTCTCTTCTTCCTATCATCTCTACGCGGATGACCTTCAGATCTATCGTCACTTCTCTCCTGATGATGTAAATTCCGCTGTGGAAGCGTTAAACGCTGACTTGGCTGGTATTAGTGGATGGGCATCGTCATTTGGGTTGCTGGTTAATCCGAATAAGTCCCAGGCCATGATTATAGGTACCAGACACTCTTTAAACACGTTGCAGCAATTGTCTGTCCCTTCTGTAACTTATAACGGTACTGTAATCATGTATAGCGATAAAGCTAAAAACCTGGGTGTCATCTTTGATAATCAATTGTCCTGGTCAATGCATGTTAATGAGGTCAGCAGGCGAGTTTACGCAACTTTTCATTCCCTCAGGAGACTTCAGAACTTTCTTCCTCGCCAGACCAAAATAACTCTCGCTCAGTCCGTTCTTCTCCCCCTCATTGATTATGCTGATGTTTGCTGGGTGAGCGCAAATGAAGAACATCTGAACAAACTCGAACGACTTCAAAATCTCGGGATTCGGTTCATCTTCGGACTGCGCAAGTATGACCACGTATCTCAGCATCGCAGGGAGCTGAAGTGGCTACCGATTCGGCTTCGACGGGACTCTCATATCCTATGTTTCCTTTATAATATTTTGTGGAACCCTCGTTACCCTAACTTCCTACGTGATCGCTTCGAATTTCTTTCTTCAAGCAGGCCTCGGAGAACTCATATGGCGCCTACGCTCAAAGCTCCAGATCGCTCCACTGCAGCCTACGAGCACGGGTTCAGAATCCGAGCCGTACGACTGTGGAATGAGCTTCCTTGCACTATCAGGGACAGTCGATCTCTAAATATATTCAAAAACCGGCTAAAGAAGCACTATCTCTCCCTTTCCAGTTAGATAATATATATATATTTGTATGTATTAGTTTATTATACGGTTTATTCATATTTTTACGTTGTATTTAAGTAATTGTGTATGCAGTCTATTTTTAGCAATTAGGGTTATCAGTATAATACATACTGTTTGTAGTATATATTAGTCGTAGTATTTATAGAGTTTTATTGTACGCGCAGGTCTTCCCCCGCTCAACCATCACCTCTCCTACCATCTTGGTTTGCTGGAAGAAATCTCTTTTGAGAGATAAGCTCGCCTTTGTACATGTTTTTTTTCTATTATAAGTTATCTGTATGACTGTTTTGTGTAGTACAATAAAGAAATTACGATACAAATAAAAACAGAACAGTAACAACAAACCAGTCCAGTGTTTATATTCATGGTTATCAATTAGGCAGTGACGTCTAGTGCTAGGAGCATAGCACCAAGAGCGCTACAGTACCATCGGATCGGTACCATCGGATCGCCCAACCTTTCGGCTGTGTGAGAGAGGGAGTGAGTAGTAGGTAGGTAGACTTCATGAAATGAAGCATACCATACAATGAGCGGATGACGAACGAACCATTTATGGTGCTGTCATCATATTTTTGTAGGAATCATACAAAGTGGGATGCTACTCTTAAACAAGTTTCTGTAATCGTATTTTAGTAGGATTCACTTAAAATAACATGACTTTAATATTAAACGTTGATGCTAACTCTAAAAATAAGAAGAATCTGTATTCGTATTTTAGTAGGATTCACATAAAATAATATGACTGTAATATTAAACAATCATGCGTACTCTAAAAACATAAGAAATTAGCACATAATTTTATCATAGTACATTAAGGGGACTTCAACGTATTTTCGGAGATACTTCTTCATATAAACTATGAAATCTATATAAATACGGTGACACTCTCATTGGGTTTTATGATTATACTACTATTTATTAACATCATACAAATTTATAGGATGGTGGGCCATTTTCTATTACATAGTGTTATTATTTGTAGAAGGTAATATTATTTTCTGTGACCAATTTTTACGATGATAAGTATCTTCGATTCGATTCATTTCATCAATTCGATTTCATCCTAACACATTTAAATTATAGGGTAATATTGGCTATTGTCTCCTTATTTTAGGATAACGCACCTAATTTAGACCAACGTCACGATATTTTAAGATTACCCCAAAATGTCATTTTTCTCAGTGTATGTTCCGTGCCTCCGTTGATGTCTTTTGCTTTGAGCATAAAATAAGAATTCTTCGCGGTCTTGGCCTGTAATTTTGTATTAAATTCCTTTACAGTTCCCTCTATAGTTGTGTGGCCCGAAACGTTATATTTCCAAGCCTGTTATAACGCACATAATGTCGACATTTCATTGCATGTTTGAGAAAAAACCAATAACAGTGTAGGTGGGATGTTTGTTAAAGGTACATCTAAGTTTCCCGCGCTCATAAATGGTCTATTGCGCTGGAAATGTCATCAAGTCAGTGTCAGTGTCAGTGAGGGTGGTGGTGATGAATAAATTAGTGCCTCTGCCACCTCTATTGAAGCTATATAACACAAATGTTAACTTTGCAGAGACCAAAACCAGAGCCGGTATGGGAGTTCTTGGAAAGAGAAATGCGTGAAGCTGAGAAAAAGGGTCTCAAACCATACAATACAGTTGTTGGCGAGTGGCTTTCGTTTTTAAAGGACTTCAAAATGCACCTCCATAAAGAAGGTGACATGATATTTATTGCTTTTTACGACAGTACAGTACAGTCTACGACAGTAGATAGTGTCTAGTAGCTAGACTTAGTTCATAAATAACACAGGATATATCTACTTACAATACAGATGTTATCGTATTTCTCAAGAACTTCCTAATTTCTCTTCGTAAGAAGAATTGAAGTAATTCCTTCATCACAACTATGACGTCAGCACGCAACGCAATATATTTTTTCCGAAACAGAACACACCACCACGCTCCTATATAAGTATGTAGGTATTGGCATTCAAGCTTTGTGACAGTTGTATTCAGTTTTTAACCACGGAAAAAACGGAGGTATTTCTCAAGTCGACGCGTATACCTAGTCGGTCCTTAATTTCTGTCACAAGGTTTTTGATAGATAAAACTCAGCAATAAACTTTTTCTTATTCGTATTATTATACATGATTAAAAAGCTTATTTTATACGAATCAAATTGCAATACAATACATTTTGTACGATTATCGCAATATGACAAAAAACCTTATAACTTGAGACAATCGCGAACCCAAAACACGCCGCAACTGACAAAAATACCACTTACCACAAATTTAATAAAAAAACAGTTCCAGATAACCAACAAGGTTTTTTTTATTTATTCTGAAACCTCGATTTTAGACCATGCTTAACAACTAGCATTTGATTTTATGTTAGCTTTCAGTTCCAACTGCTCCCAAAGAGAACTTTACGTACTTTTTACGTTTTCAGAAAAACGTATAAAAATGATCTTGTGGGCAACAAGTACACTACGTAAAATGTGAATATGAAAATTAGTTTTACCCAGACTTAGTTATCTTATGCTTCAAAATGAAGGTAACGGGTTCAGGGATGGTTCTGACTAAAATCTCACGTAAGTTTGTAAGGTTTTAAGAGTCATGGAAAAAAGATAAAGTGAATCACGTCCGTATTTTTGATTGGATAAAAAAGTGCAAAATCTCTGAAGAAACTAGCATTTGTGTAATATGGCTTTAAGCATTTAAATCCAATAATCGTTCTAATTTATCAGTATTTAATGAGCTATCAAACCATATATAGTATTAAATAAAATAAAACTTGGTATTATTTACTATGCGGCAAAATATTTGTGACAGAACTTATGGACCGAGTAGGTATATACCTTTATAGGTATATTTTTTATGTATGACCACGCATAACTTTTTACAGAGTTGTTCAAAATTCAACAATCACTGATCACTGATAATATAAGCGCAGAAGGTCTCCACGTTACGTCATCATATATATTTTTATTAGTTTTTCGTGGTCCCATATAAATTTGAAATAAAAAGAAAGGAAAGCAGGGGATGATTGATTGTTCACTCACTGTTGATGTCGTTCGTAGTTCATTGACCTCGTGGACATTGACCTTGACATTGAACTTGTCCTTTCGTGTATATTTTGCAGAAAATTCTCAGTTTTGCCGTTTTTTATGCTTGATGTCGTTTAATGTTCCTCCTATTATTATATACTTAACAGTTAATAGATAAAGTAATGTAGGTAGCTGTTTTAAAAGTAATAAAAAAATAAGAATGTAGTAATTAGTTGATTAAAGCTACAAAAGATTATCAAACAAAAACTTTTTAACAAAAAAACTAGACCTCCGAAAAACTGAAAAGAAAAAAATTATAAACATTTTATTTAACCTTAATAATTAATTTGTGTAAGTATAGCTAAGTATATATTTTTGTAATTATTTTGAGTTTATTATTAACCTTAATAACTAAGTTCTTAAACTAATATAAATATACTTACTTAGTAATTTTGAGTCGGCGCCAAATAAGAAAAATAAAAAAAAAATTTAAAGCGACACGCCCCTTCGCCGGTAAAATGCCGAGCGTTCACGAAGGTAATGTCAGCGGGACTGTCCTGTTCGGGTTGCTGTCCCGCCGGGACAGCAACCCGAACGGGCACACACGTGAGGGCACACGCCGTTGCGAGTGGTCGTACGGAGAGCGCATTTTTGGATGTTAAATTTTTCGCTGGAGATTTCACGTTGCACTTGATTGGTTATTTCTTTAAAGTTAAGGTAATTTAGTGATTTTTGTTATATTGATTGTTTGGCGCCGACTCAAAATTGCTTAGATATAAATTTCTTAAACTTTTGTAGTTTAAGAAATTTGTTATTAAGGTTAAATAAAAAAGGTTTATTAATTTTTGCTTTTCAGATTTTTCCGCGGTTTAAATAATTTGTTAAATTACTTTTTAAATTCCTCTCCAGCTCTCTGGAAAATGAAGAGAATACAAAGGGAGGTAGGACCTCTTTTTAATTAAAAACTCTAAATAATTACAAAAATATATACTTAGGAATACTTACATAAGTTTAAGAAATTAGTTATTAAGGTTAAAAAAAAGGTTTATCATTTTTTGCTTTTCAGTTCTTTCGGCGGTTTCATTTATTAGTTAAAAAGTTTTTATTACGTTTTAAATTCCTCTCCAGCTGTATGGAAAAGGAAGAGATTACGAAGTGAGATAGGAACTCCATGGTACTTCGAGCTATCAAGCTACCAGAGGGAAGTACTCGGCGGCCTTAAAAATGCCATACATCAGGACCTCATCGAAGACATACCTACACGGACACGCAAGTCTCTCAGGGACATTGGCATCACGCTGAAGTTGACAAAAAAAATCCTCATGAAATCCATGAAGGAGTCAATAGAAGACGCAGGGATTTTTATTTGGTATCTTTATACTGATATCTATAAAAATCCGCCTAGTGAACTGCTACCACGTAAGATTTGTTTTTTTGTGTGTCTCACTGCTGGCTAAGGCCCAAAGTTATCCTATAGTTTATATTTGAAGTTTACTCTTGTAAGCCTATACGGATATTCTTATGAGCACATACATGGCCTGGCGTACCCCACATGCCCGAGGATTTTTCTTGGTCGAGATTTTAAAACCTTAATTCTGGCTTGTGCAGCCGAGCCCCGACTTATGCGCCATAGAGGATGTCTTACGGCTAACTTTAAAGACATAATGGTGAAAACACTTTTCCCACACAGGATGGCTGTAGGACACTTCCGCCTACGTAAAGCCTATCATTCAATTCTACATACATACACATACAATTCTACTGGTGTGACTCATATTTTATTCCACAGAATATGACATGAACGCTAAGCTACTTATGTCTTCTATGTTGTTCATTGATCTGAACGAGACCTATGCTGCATTAGAGAAGCTCACGTACAAGGAACCATCACCGCCAATAACCATTAAAAAAAGTAATTAATAATAATAATAATACCTTGGACACTATTTACACACATTGATCTAGCCCCAAACTAGGATTCCCTGTATCTTGGGTAATAGACAACGATACACATACTTATATAGATAAATATTATACTTAGATAGATAAACAACCATGACTAGGGTACAAACATCCGTTCTCATGAAACATATATTTGCCCCCACCGGGACTCGAACCCGGGACCCTTGATTTCGTAGGCAGGGTCACCGCCGACTCGGCCATTCGGGTCTTCAATTAAATATTAAAATCTTTGATTAATCCTAATTCTACTTAAGGTAAATTTGTTGCTCGTTAGCACTACCCAAGAAGGACGTAAAGGGCTGTAGGATCCAATTATTTCCTTTCCTTCGGACTTGAGCAACTGCCTTCCCCTTCCCTTTATTATATATACTATATATAATATAAATAATATTTATTTATTTCAGAAATACCAAAAGATTACAAACCAAATGTTCCATTAGGTGATTATCTCCAAAAGAATCACGTCATCGAATACAACCCTACCGACACAGGTCGTAAGCCAAAGAAAGATTTATCGATAGGGTACAAATTCAGGCTTAGATCAGAAATGGTGAGTCAGTTTATAATCATGAGCAACAACATAACATACGCCGATCAAATTAAACTGAATCATAGTATTGCTACAGACTTCTCACTACACAAACCATCAGATACGAGCATGGTACTGTAACGCAATTCCTAAGATTGTATGCTAGAAATCTTCGTAGAATTTGGCAACGCTATGAAGATTGTAGCACGCAAGACAGCTGGCAGTAGCATTTGATACGGGGCGGGCCGGCTGTTACGTATTTCGTAGCACTTAAGTATTTTGTAGCTGTGAATGTTCATAAATTTTGAATAATTATCATTGTTTGGAGGCATTACATACATGTATATGTAGCGTCACGCCTTTTCCCATACGGGGCGGCTGAAGCATATTTGTCCTTACCACTTTTACCCAGTTATTAAATACACAATTTTGCATGACAGGGGGCTAGCCATCGCGGCAGCTAAGGAGATTGAAGGTTTCCTCACGATGCTTTCCATCACCATAAGAACGTCCTTATAATGTACTCAACATAAATTACTTATCTCATTGGTACCTGGTCAGCACCGGAAGTCGAACCTGTTTCTCATGCATGAGAAGCAAGCGTGAAACCCACTAGACCACGGAGCTCTTTGTGGGTATTATCTTATCTTAATTTATAAGCATAATAATAATTATATGCGAACACAAGTGGAATTATTGTAAAACAAATACTAACATACAAACTAATGAATGCACCTGGTTACCTACATGGAGTTTTAAAGTACAATACAATACTATATATCTTGTTGCATAAGGCGAACTTATCTCTAACAAGAGATTTCTTCCAGCAAACCTAGAATGAAAAGGAAAAAATGAAACTATACGTATACCTACATATGTGCACAACAATAAATATGTTAATAAAAATATTAAACTACATAGTTACCAATACAATCCAACCTGTTGACTTGTGACTCAAATTATATAGCAATGTCACTCCCACAACTGAGACTCATCTAACGACATATCATCAGTTAAAAAAAGAGTGTGCTTTAGACCACACAACTGAAGCAAAACTTCTTTAGCTCTAATGCTTCAAAAATACATCTCCTGTACTGTGTCTGGCTATGAGAGGAAGAGAGAAAGAAAATGTGCGCGCGCACCTCTCGTTCGCCTCGCCCGATCACACTTTTCGTAACGCTCTCTCACGCATTCGCCAGCTTACTCCCCAAGTCAAGCGTGCGTAAAAAAGTTTTACTTCAATAATTAACATCCGTCTAGCCGTTTGGGCTGTAGCCCTTCCTTACAAAATGGTCATATAGGTACACCAAATACGCTAGGAAAACATTACCCTCTTTCTGGTGCCGTCGGATAATAACATAATAATATTTTGGTTTTCAACAGAGCTACGAAAACCTCATCAAAGATCACTCATTTGTAAGTAATCGTTAAAATAATTTCATCGATTCCATTTGCTAGTACCGGATTGTTATCTGATAATGCTCCATTATATTTCAGATAGTCAAGAGAATAGAAAGAAATCGCAAATCGGTGCCGGCAGAACGGATATGCACCTACAAATTCTGGGAAGCACCTTTCGTTCGTAAGTTTCATCATAAAGTTACATATTTAATCTCTTTGCACTATTAATTACTAGTGGTTCTGTGAGAACAGGAGCCTTCGCGAGCCCTTCGACATACATACATACTTAAACATATGTTCACGACCGACGGACAAAAGGCTTTATTATAATTAGATACAAGTTTATTTTGCGCAACAATTTAACGATGAAAGTCCAATTTTAAATTAAATTTCAGGTGTTTGAACTTTCCAATTATACTAATTATGCAGACTTTTGGGAAAAGTAGGGGTATAAGTTTTGGCGATTATTCGCGTTTCCTTGGTCCTATAGGAGGTCAAATCTGGTATCTACGGGTTTGACTCGTGAAGGCGGAGAGAACTGCGTTTTCTAATTAGGTATATATTTTCCGAAATAAAATTAAAAACTGAAATCCGCTAAATATAACGAATACGTTCCCCTTCTCAAAGCTTCGCTCGCTTGGTCAATTCTATCTATCTATCTATTCAGCCTCCCGCACCCACTGTTGAGTATAGGCCTTCTCTTCAGCACGCCCCATGACGCGGTCCTGCGCCAGCCTCACCCACTGGCATCCAGCAAAGTAGGTCAGATCGTCCGACCACCGGGCGGGTGGTCTGCCTCTTGGTCGAGTTGCGTCCCTTGGCCACCATTCCGTCACTGCTTTTGTCCACCTTCCGTCTTCCCTCCTGGCCAAGTGTCTCGCCAATATCCAATTCGATATCCAAGACGTCTTCCAATTCGCCAAAAGCGGCCCAACCCAGCTGGATGTGTCTCGAGATTTCCTTCACTTGCGAGTGTTTGCCAAAAGATAGTCGGCTACTGTCTCTAGCTGGCAGTTACCTACGATTATGTTAGGTTTAGGACCCGCAAGATTTGATCTTGGACTCGTTAATCCTGAGGCCTACCACAAGCGAAGATTTATGCACGTCGTCAAGCATAGTCTGAAGATCCACATAGTTCTCGGCTAGGAGGATGAGGTCGTCGGCAAAGCGTAGATGTGATATACATCGGCCGTAGATGTTAACTCCCAAAAATGAACGTTGGTCATAATGGGCCCAGGTTGTAACACTTTGAACCCAGCTTAAAATGAAGAAATAATTATTAATCAGAATATTTTATTGACATTGACTGATTATGAAACAAAAGAAAGCTTTATTTGATTTTCCTTTGACTGCACAACTTTTCAATTGACAAACCAATCATTAAGATACTGGATTTTCGGAACCTCTGTAACTTTTTACTTTGATTTATTTAGAGTCTTGCTAGCGTACAATAAAATGTTGAGATTAGTCAGTTCTTCATTTTAAGCTGGGTTATAAAGTGCTAAACCAATGCCAAGGTCCTTACAAAGTTGCCCATAGCTCTTTACTAAATGTTCATAAAAGTTACTAAATGTTCATCAAATTTATTAATTGCTCATCAAATCACAAAATTTTCATCAAAGTTACTAAATGTTCATCAAACTTACTAAATCTTCATCAACTTTACAACCTTCATCAAAATTTCTAAATATTCATCAAACTTACTAAATCTTCATCAACTTTACTAAATGTTCATCAAATTTACTAAATTTTACACCCTATATATTTTGTATACTAGACTACATGTCGCGACGCTCCGCTCCGCATCGCGTCAGCTCCACGGAACTTAAGTATTCGGATAGAAAGTGACCTATAGCAACCAATACTGTTCTGTGAAACTAAGTATACCTACGGGAGGACTCGGACAAAAGGCCATAGAAAAAAAACCCAGAATCGCCAGCGACGAAATGTATAAAAATGGGTTCACTATAGTCAAACCATTATGTTTTTTAAAATATCAGCCCCCGAAACGATGTAGTATAGAAGTTATGATATATATACATACATTTATTTTTCTTGACTTTTATGTTATCGCTGTCACTTTAATGCCCTTTAATGTACAGGGTGTAACAGAAAGGTGTAGCCATATATAAGGGGGTTGTTAGGAACATCATTCTGAGCAACTTTCACGATGAGACCGATTTGATCAGAGCAATTTTATTTTTCACTACTCTATACAAATCAGCTGAACGCCCGGACCAAAACGTATGGAGGAATAAAAAATAAAGTTGCTCTGATCAAATTGGTTTCATAGTAAAAGTTGCTCAAAATGGTCTCAACAACTAAAACCCCCTTAAATATGTCTACACCTTTCTGTTCCTGTCTAAATATATGTGTGCCGTTCTTCAAAAAAAAAGTAGGTTCTCAGTTTGACCTGTATGTTTTATGTATATATGACAACCGCGATTATCTCGCGTTCGACTAAACCGATTTTGATGTGGTTTTGTTTTTGTATGAAACCTCCATGTGGTAACGTGGTTGATTTTAACTAAATTAATTTGTTTTAATTCGTCTATTTGTGAATATAGTGTTAATTTAAGTGTTTGTTTAGTCAACTAAAGTGTGCCAGTGCTAAATGTGGTCAGAATTGTAATTGTGATAAAATAATCGATCACGGACCGAAAGACAAAGGAAATTTCTAACTGCCAACGGAAAAACCCCGGGGGAGTATTGTTTTCATATTTGCTTATTCATATTTTACAAGTATATGACTTGAACTTAACTATATACTTATACGCTACATACTGCTCAACTCTCACTATTGTGAGAAACGTCCATCCTCACACCGCAGCGTCTTTGTTTTGTCTCTTAGCACTTGACAATCTGTGGAAGTACTTTTGACGATAAAACTAGCTGTTCACTCATAATTATTACACGATATACACAAGTGCACTGGTAGGTTAGACCTTGGCAATTAGTGCGAATATAATGTAAGCTTGTAGGTGATTCTAGAGACATATTAGGTACTCACTTCACAGCTGATCATCACAACACTTGCAAAACGACTAAAATTGTTAGATAATAAGTATAACTTTCATTAGTTCAGGACATTTATACTGTTAACCTTTATTGACTTGTAATAGTTTAATTGAAACTTGTTGACTTTGACGTAGAATAGCTATATAGGGAATTAGGAACTATCATATCAGTACTACAGCTACTAACTGCAAGTCTTTATTCCTTCTGTTTTATTTTAATTTTGTTTGGAGCACCCATTCTTTTTTATTTTATTTCCAGGCATGGCATCCAACATTACTACGCGGAGAATGCACGCACTACAGCAACAACTAACTGACGCAGAGGAGTTAAACCAAAGGCTATTGGAAGAGCGCAATGAAAATGACTTTGAGATAAAAAGCTTGAGAGCCAAGAACTCACAGCTTAGAGATAGTGTGTCTACTTTGCGAGAAACACACGAGGAGTCGCAAAATGAGATTCAAAGATTGGAAAAACTTGTGGAATCTTTTGACACCCTGCGCACTGACCTTGCTTCTGCTTGTGATCGCAGTAAATTCCTCCAATACCAACTCAATGAGGCAAACTTGAAGTTGACTGATATGTGCATAGAAAAAGACTACAATGAATCTCGCCACATTACCTCTATCCAACAAGAACTAGAAGTAGCCAACCTAAGCACTATTGTTCAAGCCATGCAGACAAGCAGCAGAAAAATTAAAAAATATTTTAAATTAAATAAATTCATGAAGAAAACTAGAGGTAATATAAAAGTACTGAAATTAGCCTTGAAACGGCAATCAAACAGAATATTAAGAATCTCCTTAATGCAAGAGCTCCGGGGAAAAAATGTAGGTTTACAGTCGGACCTTCAACATGCCCGAGTAGAAATCCAGCATCTACATGACCTGCTAGCAAATACACTACAATGTTATGCCAAAGAGCAAAATGAGTTAGCAGAACTCAGAGCCGCGACGTCTGAGTTAGTACAGCTACAACGCCAGAATGCGGAATTGGTGGGCGTTCTAATTGAGAATGAGGAGAATGAGACTAGCAAGGAGGACGAGCCCACATCACTAACTTTGGTCTCGACCCCCCTCAACGAGAGTGTTGCAGCGTCCACCGCTGCCCCAACCAAAAAACAGCGTCGCCGTCGTCGACGAGGAGACACCTCGCAGCTCAACAGCGCGAGCACCGCGCCGCTCGCTGTCCCTGCTGAGGCGTGTGTCATGCCGCAAGCTGCCCCGAGGGCCGCGCCGTTCGCCGTTGCGCACGTTGCGACGCACGCTGCCGCGAATGCCGCGCCAACAGCCGCCACGTGCATCAAACCGCACTCCAACACGTGTGTCCCGCCACTCACCTCCACTCGTGTACCGCCAGCTACCAAAATATGTGCTCAGAGAAAAACTCTGTTGTTCTCCGACAAAGTAGGTGCAGGATTTGGGACTCTATTACATAACCGGCTTAACCAAAAAGTAACGAACATTTGCTGTCCAAATAGTTCATTTGTAGATCTAGTGAAGATGATTAGTCGCGGTATCTAT
Source organism: Argyresthia goedartella (assembly GCA_949825045.1). Lineage (NCBI taxonomy): Eukaryota > Metazoa > Arthropoda > Insecta > Lepidoptera > Argyresthiidae > Argyresthia > Argyresthia goedartella. Next base: position 21,263,797 of record OX463812.1, on the reverse strand, counting down.
GATGAGTACAGCACTATTGTAATTATGGTAGGAAATCATTCAAACATTAGTCGGAATGATTTGAATAAAAGTGTTGAAACACTTCTAGACTTACATAGTTGGATGAAATGCAAATTTATACTATGCAATTTTCCATATGCCTGTAATTTGACAGAACTACAGAACAAATCTGTGCATAGAATGAATATTCATTTATTTAATTTAACATGTCATCACAGCGATGCTATTTTATATTTCGACATGAATAATTTTATTCATATCTTTACTCTGACACGGGATACATTGTACCTGTCTAATAAATATAGAAAATTAGTAGCTACATTGTTAGCTTATAATATATGCGACGCAGCTATAGTTGGTTTAACTAAGTTCAACTTGACATCAGCTTATTTTAAGAGTAATATGACATGCACCCCTATTGGGAATTCACCTGTTAATTATACTTTGCATGCAACATCGGAATCTGTTCAAAGTAATTTAAATTAGTTCATAAGACAATAGAGGAAATCTCCAATACAAGAGCCACTAAATATGTCAAAATGTAAGCCCCAGTTAAATATTGCCCATCAAAACATCCAGGGGCTACCTGGCAAAGAACTTGTATTAGAATTATTTCTAAAAAATTCTGACATTGATATTATTTGTGTTACTGAACACTGGTTGAAGGAAAATATGATGTCTTTTAACATAAATAATTACAAAATTGTCAGTTGTTACAATAGAAAGACTGCTGATAGAGGTGGTTCTTTAATCTTATTGAAAAATAATATTAAGGTGAAACAACGGAAAGATATTCTTGCACTTACTGTTGAAAGACAAATAGAGGTATCCTGTGTTGAGTTAGATAGCCATATTATTGTTTGTATCTACAGGCCACCGAGGGATGAAAAAGGCCATGGCAATTTCGAAATATTTGAGAAAATTATGGAGGAAGCCCTATTTAAACTTTGTAATAACAGAAAAAAGTTAATTATTTGTGGCGATCTTAATGTAGATCTGCTTGTAGATACAACACTGAAGCGACGATTAATAACTCTGTTCAAATCATTTAATTTATGTCATGTATTTCTATAGCCGACTAGAATTACACTTACCAGCCAAACTTGCTTAGATAACGTTTTTTGTGACTGTGCATTCACAAGTAAAAGTGTAATTAACTGTTTACCCTCCGATCACAGTGGTCAAACAGTTTCATTCCCAATTACTATTAAGGATAAGACTGGTCCATCATTTTATAGGCCTATTACATCCCATAGACTAGAGACATATACGAAAAACTTAGATGTAAATTTGCCAGTACCGGATTTAAATGAACAGAACCCAAACAAAATCTACTCAGACTTCTTCAACATTATTCAGACAGAATTCAATAAAGTTTTCAAATTAAAGAAAGTCAGTGACTATAACGGTAAATCTAAATTTAATGACTGGGCAACGTTTGGAATTCGTAAAAGTAGAGTTATCTTGTATGATCTTTATGATCAAAAAACCTATAACTTTGATCGAAAATTTCATGACTATGTTAAAAAATATTCCAAAATTTCAAGTTGGTTTGTAGAACTGCAAAAACTTTACACATTAATAGAAAAATTCAAAATTCAAATAATAGAATGAAAACAGTTTGGCAAATAATAAACCGCGAAACTGGCAAAGTTATACCAAGGGACAGTGATTTCTGCCTAAAGATAGGTGATGATGTTGTTAAATCCAACGCTGATGTTGCTCGAGCTTTTGAAACATTCTTCACCAATGTACCCGTACTCACAACGGACCGTCTAAATTCATCTCCATTTGAAGCAGAGGCTTTATTAAAAAATAACACTAGCGTCAGTAATGTATATTTAAATGCTTCATGTATATCCCCTGGAAATTGTCAAAACGTTTAAATTACTGAACTTAAAAAATACGGAAGACCTGTGGGGTATATCAGTCAAAGTCATTGGTTCAGTAATTCTAGTTATAGCCCCACACTTAGCTTATATATTCAATAAATGTGTTGACGATAGGGCTTTTCCAGACCTCATGAAACACAGTAAACTTATACCGCTGTTCAAATCGGGAGATAAGGGCGATCCTTCAAATTTCAGACCAATAACTGTTCTTCCAACACTAAGTAAAATATTTGAAAAGATTATACTCAATCAAATGCTCTCACACTTCAACCGTACAAAACAACTCCACGCTAAACAATATGGTTTCACTAGGGGTAAATCGACTACGGATGCAGGTATTACCCTTGTATCTCATATTTATTCTGCATAGGAGGCCGCACAGGATGCTATCGGAGTTTTTTGCGACCTGTCGAAGGCGTTTGATTGTGTTGATCATAATACGTTATTAATTAAATTAAATCATTACGGAGTTAGAAACAAAGCGTTGGATCTACTAAGATCATACCTAAGCAATAGAATTCAAAATGCAGAAGTTAACGGCGTAAAATCTGATGGATCGGGTGTTAAAATTGGCGTTCCACAAGGCTCCATATTAGGCCCTTTCTTATTCCTGGTATATATTAATGATCTGCCTTTCATGGTGGAGAAATTAACTGACATAGTGCTGTTTGCTGATGATACTTCAATGGTCTTCAAAATTGAAAGACAAAAAGGAGATTTTGATGATGTTAATGGTGTATTGTCTTTAACCTTGAATTGGTTCACAGTTAATAATTTATTGTTAAACGCTGGTAAAACCAAGTGTATCAAATTCTCACTTCCAAATGTCAGGCAAGTTGAGACCAGTTTGGTGTTAGACAACAGCACGTTAGAATTGGTAAATGATACGAAGTTTCTTGGAATAACCATTGATAGCAAATTGCAGTGGGGACCCCACATAGATAAATTGGCTGGTAAATTAAGTTATGCGGCTTACGCAGTTAGGAACATCAGACAAAGCACGGATGTGGCTACATCTAGGCTAGTATATTTTAGTTACTTTCATAGTGTGATGTCCTATGGTATCTTGTTGTGGGGGAAAGCAGCGGATATTCAAACTATTTTTATTTTACAGAAAAGAGCTATTCGAGCAATTTATAATTTAAAACGAACAGACTCCTTAAGAGAGCTTTTTAAAGAAATTGACATACTAACAGTAGCTAGTCAATTTATTTTCGAAAATATAATGTATGTACGCAAGAACCTTACAACATTTTCCAAACTTAGCGACAGCTGTAATGTTAACCTAAGAAATAATCACAGACTATGTGCGCCCCGTTTTAGACTCGCGAAGGTTAGCAATTCTTTCAAGGGTCAGTGCATTCTCTACTACAATAAGATACCTCTGGAGATTTTGAAATTGCCATTTGAGCAATTTAAAAAGCATGTTAAAGCGACTTTGTCGAAAAAGGGATATTACAATGTTCAAGATTACTTAAATGACAGGACTGTATGGGGTTAATCTGGCTCAACACAGACCTTGCTGTTAATAATTTTGTAATTATTTATTCCTGCTTATTAATCATAACAATTAAATTTTTCATATTTGTATTAGTTAAGCACAACCTATTTTTAAAAGAGATCTAAAAATAAATCTGTGGGAGTTTCTACGCCCTTCTTCTCCCACAGTGGTCCAATGTAGAGAAGAGGCAAAAAATGACGTTTGCTAAGTATATGTAAATATCTACAGTGATAAAGTACTTTGACTATTGACTATTGACTATTGTACCGCTTAGCTTAGGTGTGAGTTTAATTTTATTTTTATTGTTTCATTAATCTAAAATATCTAGTATATCCACGTCTTTTTTGCAGTAACTTATTATATATTTTTGATGTACACATTATGCCTATAAAAACGGCATATTTGAAATTTCTGGCGATTCTGGGTTTTTTTTTGGCTAACTCCTGTGATGAAAATTTTGTAAATTCGGTAGGCAAAACATAAACTGGTAAACAATATATTTGTACAATATTAGATTTTATTTAATCGTTACATTAGTTATTTATCCACATACATTTCGTCAATTTAAATTTAAATATAATAAAATTAACAAATAATCAGTAAAAAATAAAATAAAACACAAAGAAATAACTACCTGAAAAACCACCCTGGGACATTGCCGAGGCAAAGGTTCACATGGCGCTGGCAGCATTTTCCCGCTGCACAGCCGGAGAGATGCTTTGAATCAGAAATGCCCCAGATCAAAACCCAAAACCGCCATCCCTTAGGCGGTGCGCCCCAAATCCTTAACATAGATTTTCCCTTGTGGACCCTTACCCCAGTAGTCTGGATATATTTGTTGCCAATTAATTAGCTGATACACTACCGCTGTAAAGTATTCAGCCACCTGAAATTGATTTCTACACCATAAAATAAACTATTTTTATTTACGAAATCATATATTGACAATTATAAGTATTAGATATAATATTTACATCAGCTTTATATTTAAGTTTAACAAAATTGATCTATGTGACCACCTTTGTTTTTAATAACCGCTCTACAAAACTTAGGCACCCTTGCCACCAATTTGTCCATTGCCTGTGCTGTTATTTTCTGCCACTCTTCCTGCAGTATTCTCCACATATCTTCCCTTGAAGTAGACATACTTTTCTCACATTCCTGGCGTGTTAATCCCAAAATAATTCGATTGGATTCAAATCCGCTGACTGAGAGGGCCAGGTCGTAACCTTTAATTTGTGACGCCTTTCCATCTGCTTAAAAAATTATCACAGTTTTAATTTGTGTCATTGTCTTGCTGAGATAGATCTCTTGTTTTCCCCATTTTGTCGATGTTATTCAGTAAAAGTTAAGAAAATTCGATGGTCATACAAACAAGGTACTTTCTGATGAAATTATGACAGATTAAAGATATAAAGTTTATTTCTAGTGACAAGGAAACATTGCTTTTTCTGTTCCAAAATTAAAAATAATTTCATTCATTCACTCATAAACTTGCCAGCTAAATACCGAGACTTTTCTTCAAAAAATAATTTAGGAAACTAATAATAATGTCATTATTTATTTCATTACAATCATACACAAACCAATAAATATATCAATATCGCCAAATCACGACACTATAACTGGATGGCTGAATACTTTTGAGCGGTCGTGTATATGTATCTTGGGGTAGGTTGTTCATAATTGACAACATTTCAAATTATTAACCCCCTAATTTTAATAGCTAATTCCAAAGTTGGTCGAGAGCTTAAGAGATTTTCATTTTACCATTTTCCAAAATTTTAATTTTTCATATTTATATAAAATTTTAAAGCTTGAGTTTTTGGAAAAAGTTGATTTTGGCATAATGGACCATGCTATCATTGTCAAGGCTTTGTCTTTGCCTGTCCTAGAAAGTAAAAAAAAAAGTCTGCTTTCGGTTTGAACGTCTCAGTTGACGCCCGCCATGAGACCACCTTACATGCTATCTCTTTTTCAGTTCTCTTAGTTTTATGCGGGGGTGGGTAGACGATCAAACAAATCGAACGCACGGTTATGCTAAATACGATACAAGTTAGATGTTATGGTGACATTGACAGCTAGTGTCAGCTAGTATTTTTAATGCTAGGCAAAGGTATTTGTAGTTCTTCTGCCTACATCCTCGATATCTGAATTATTTTCAAAGTATCTTTAAAACGAATGAATAAAAAATATATTTAAATGTGTTTCGTATTAAGCATTCAAATATATCTCAATGGACATTAAATCTTTTTACCTAAACAAAAATGAAATGTTGTCAATAATGGGTGCTATCATTCCCCAAAATATGGTCAGCCAATAGCTCTGTCCCTTACTTTCATACGATATTAGCGTGGCTTTTCGGAGAATAAAAACAGCTGGTGGTCAGTATTTTAGTCACACAATTCATTTTGAAATAACAGGCAATAGCACCGCCAATGTAACATTAACACGCTCATCGCGGACGCTGATTTTCGCTACCATCCACAAAGGCAATACGAGACCTCAAAGGACTCGTATTAAACTTTCCCTAATCACGCTACCAGATCCTTTAGTTCTCGTAGGAGTTGTTGACTTTTAACTTGAATATTTTTATGAAAGAACATCAGAAACGCTTGATTTTTGTACCTACCGATAGAGGACGAATGTATTGTTCAGTATCTAGCCCCGCCCCGGGATAGCTGAAATATTTCATAGGAAAAAAAGGCATTATACTTCTACGAGACCCATACGAGCTCGTATTGCGCTAGTTGGTAAAAAATACGAGTGCTTTTGTATCTCGTAACGCACCTATTGCAAAAATATCGATAAGTTACTAGTGATGGGGTATTAAACAAAAAACCATAATATCGATACAAAAATATATTTTAGAAAGGCATTACAACAATTAATCAATAAACTATGGAAAGGTTAAAAATTGAATTTTTATTTTATTTTTACCTTACAGTTAATAATATCTAGGAATGAGAAGTTTTCTGAGCACTGTTTCTAAAGATAGTGCTGTGAAAGTCACTTTGGTTTTTAATATATTGCCGGAATTGTAGTCCAGCTCGCCAAGGTACCATGGTTTCATCAATTACTAGCATCTTACCCGGCAAAATCACTATCTTGAATTCTGCAACTAGCATTTCGTATACGTCACGTATTTTATGTAATTTATCTGTCACGTTGTCTGATTCCTTGCTAAAATGCCAGAACTTTAAAATTGCATCGAATCTCTCTTCATCACTTGGATAATATACTCATTTCGGTACATAGCATTTTTGGACCAGAATTCGTTGATATGTTGTACGTTCACCAAAACGGTAACTAGGATGACCCCAAAAACCTTTAAAATTTCCTCTCTATTGGTGGGTTGCCACAATCTAAAACGTGATTTCCTTTTTAGGGCCGCATTAGCAATGAATTTTTCGGCGTACAAATTTGTTTCAAGAACCATCATGTCCACAATTTCGTTTGTAAGAAAAAGTCTAAATATCTCGTCTGGATTTTTAGCATCATCCGGTATTTTATATTCACAGTCATGTTGGTATTCTTCAAAATCCGGTATTGTATTATTTATTTTGATCCATCCTTCTTCTTCTTCATTTGTGTCTGCGTCTTCCTCTTCAACATCTCTAGCAGAGTTTTCTATAGTATTTCTGGGCTATGTTTGGCTATTGTTTTGGTTTGTTTCATCATCCGAAACAACGTCGTTTTCTTCCTCATAATCTGTATCACTATCTATGTCTGTAGTATCGGTCTCACTTTCCGTGGAGCTGCTGGGAATATAGCTCTCATCGTCTGACTCAGAAATTGCGTTCAAATTCTGCTCCGTGGGTTTTGATATCAACCCATCTGCCCTCTTAATATTATCTTGTTTCAATTTTTCTTACAACTTGTCTGAGTAATCTCAGTAACAACCTTTTTACTACAAGTTGGTAAACACTGAAGTTTGGCTAACTGTGGCAGTGTATCTTGTACAGCCATCCCACAGCTTGAAGTGGCAATTGGCGAAACCGGTACATGTATTCTCTCTGGCATCTTTTGAAAGTCTGAATAAGTGCTTAGGTTTTCTTTGCTGTGGTTCTTATTTTTGGATGTCGGTGTAGATAGTAAACCATACATTTTTTGTTCATCAAACGACACATCAAGAGGTAGCATATTCGACACAGAAATATTGCTCAGAGAACCAAAAGTTCAGCTACATTCATTGAGGGGCTTGTCATTGTTTCTGGTTGTAGGATCTTCTGAGAAATTGTTCTCGTTACTTGGTGCTGGAATGATGACTTCCTCTAAGATTTTTACTTTGTTTTTCCGCAAATCCATGCAACTACTTGCTATATATAACTCTGTAGCATAGTTGCTATTATCAGCCAAGTGAGGGGAGTTTGATGACTGAGAGTCGGAAGTACCCACATATTCACCCACAAATGTGTTTTGATGACGTGCTTGTGGTGACGGTGGCAAATTTTTAAGTTCGTGGTAGGTATGACCAGTACTGGGACTAGTGCATATTCTTTCCCTCGTTCTTTCACTTGAGTTTTTTGGCACGCGTTGAAATACTTTTCGCTAGAGAGACTGAATTCGGACTTTTTACAAGGTTTTCAGGTTTGACGTCTTCTTCAGAAATTGTAAAAGATAGCTCTAATATTCTTCTAGATCGCTTTCGGCTATTATTTTTATCCATGATGCAAAAAAAAACAATACACTCTGCTCGAACGTTGTCATGACACTAATTGTTTTTCTACAATAACTCGTACGAGATAAGTACGAGATCCTATGGGTCTTGTACCGCACCGGATGTAATTTTTTTTTTTTTCGTAAGTTTTAACCATTAAAATATTATACCTATGATACCTCATGATGATACACTAGGTTATCTCACTCTAACTCAAAAATTTCATATAGAAAACTCATTTGCCGGAACGGGAATACTATAGAATCTCGCCTACGCGCCAGTCGAAAGACCCGTACGAGACTCATTGGATCTCGTATCGCGATGAGCGTGTTAAAGGGGTTCCAGATGATTTCGAAACATCTTTATTCGAAAAGTCTTTCAAAAATGATCATTAATCGATAGCAGCGTTTGAGCGCCCCTTGTACGAGTAGTCTGTGCATTAGGTTACAGCGGCAGTATTTCGCAGGTGGGCGCAGTGCGAAAGAGCAGGCGCTCGCTCAGATGAAGAAGATGCTGAAGAAGAAGGCGCGGGTCCGGTTCCACGCGCCGCTCGATAACGTTCAGTACCAGGTCGGCGGGGTTGTGTACGCGCGTGACCGCAAGCCGCACTACATCTTGCATGGTAACTAGAGGAGTAGAAGATTTCATAAAAACGAATAATTATATATATATATACAATAATATTACACAACTGGTAGTTAAAATAAGACACAACTCAAACAATTAAACACACCAACGTTATCATAGGCGCCGCAAACACGTGAGAGTAGGGAGTTTTTTAAAACTCTTGTGAAATTCGTATATCAGTATTACACAATAATCGTAATCATCCAGTTTCAACTGATACATACATACAATATTTTTTGTTCCAGACCTGATTTTGAGGAAAAAACTACCATAACCTGGACGATGGGATGTCTGTCCCGTATTTTCACATTAGGGTACGTTCTATGATGCTAGCGGCTAGCTTCATAGAACGTAGCCTAATTTAAAATGACACGTAGGGCTAGCAGCGTGCACCCTACGTGTATTTAAAAAGTTTGCTCTTATATGTAAGGTAGATAATGTTTTATATATTTTTAAAGATTTGTCCACTTTTTTTATGTGTGTGTTACGTCATTACTGTTACGGTCTTTGCTTCCATTTAGCGGAGTAATCCAGACAGTTCCATTACTTTTTTGAGTGGCAACACCATTGATCACGACATGGCACCATTAAAAAACATTAACAGCCATTTTTTCGCGAAGAATAATGGTAAAAGGTATCGAAGAGCGATTTGTCTCCGAAAAAAAGTGGATATCAGCAGTTAGATACCAAGGTGAGTATGCTTATTGTGTCTTACTGTTATATCCCATTATGATACTTTATTGTCACGCAGTCCAACGAAACTACTGAGCACCTTAACACTGTCCGAAATAAAAAGATAATATTTATTTTAGTTTAGGTGACACGCTTTTTTGTGCTGAATGTGTATTATGAAATGCGTCACGTAACAGTCATGCATGACCTATTCTAAAGCGTAGGCTATACTGTGCACTGTGTTCAATGACTTGAAAAAAATATCACAGATGGCGTTGACGAATGCCGAAAGACAAAAAAATATCGAGAGCGTATGGGGAGTCAAAATGCGGCAAAATAAGAGGAATTGAAAACGAAAAATGCAGAGAGGAATAAAAAAACGCAACAAAATAAAAGAAACTTCCAGACAGGTTATAGAATTTAAAAGGGTTGAGTAAGGGATTAATCTAGCTCAACATAGACCTTGCTGTTAATAATTTTGTAATTATTTTTTTAACACCCTTGCTCGTAAAGCTGATGTAATTCCACCGGTTTTAAATATGTAAAGCGGGTCATAAAAAACGCGTGTGTTACCAAAGCAAATAGTTATAGTCCATACAAATTCCACAACAGTATTATTTGCCATTTCAAATATGAACTGATCGCCGCCGCACGACTCCAGCTAGTGAGCAGCGCGCTGTTGCTATTCAAATTTCGAACTAATCGCCGCGCGGCGCCAGTCAGTAGACTGTGTGCATTCACAGATTGAGTTTATTTAAAATAAAATAAAAAACAGTTTATTCGGTAATTTAAAAACTTGGCTGCATGCTCTAGCGTCTTTGCCAACATTTTCACGCAGCCACGGCAGAAAATAATCCTCGCGCCATTTTTCTCAAATTTTCTTTTCTTTGTACTAGTATTGTGAATATCTAAAAATTTCAATAATGAAGATGAGCAATATATTACTTCAACTCCACCGGATATACTAACAGAAGCGCGAACCGCATGCGACAGCTTGCTGCCGTCAATATCCAAGGACAGATACATAACCACGTATGAAAATTTCTTGAAGTGGAAAAACATGAAAATTGCCAAGTCATTTTCCGAAAATGTAGTTTTGGCGTATTTTAATGAACTAGCTAGTAAATATAAGCCTAGCTCGTTGTGGATAATTCTATGCTGAAACCCTCAAGATGAAAAATTGGGTCGATATTAATTTATATACAAATATCATTGCATTTTTAAAGAGACGTTCTGATGGTTTTATAAAGAAAAAATCTAAGGTACTGTCATCAAATGACGTCGAAAAGTTTCTAAAAGATGCTCCAGATAGCCAGTACCTGGCAACAAAGGTCAGTTTGCCGCCTTATTTTATGTATTGATCTACCTACTGTACATACTCTTTTACATATTTTTTAACGACCGTCTGTAAGCTAAGTACCTATACCATATCTAACACATTTTTATTTCTTTTCAGGTTGCGTTAATATTTGGTATTCATGGTGCATGTAGACGACAAGAGCTTCACAATATTACCACAAAAGACATTGAAAATCAAGGCAAAATGCTTTTAGTTAAAATCCCAAACACTAAAAACAAAATACCCGATCTTTTATTATCGACGGCCCATTTTATGATGTGGTCAAAAAATAAAGCTCTGCGTACGACTAAGACAAAAAATAATAATTTCTTTCAGAATTACCAAAAAGGTAAATATACTGCACAACCTATTGGCATAAATAAATTCGGTGCTATGCCAAAGGAAGTCGCCAAGTTTTTAGGATTGCCGGGTGCTGATTGTTGTACAGGGCACAGTTTCAGAAGAACGTCAGCTACATTACTTGCTGATTCGGAAGCTGATATATTGACTTTAAAGCGGCATGGCGGGTGGCGTTCTAACGCAGTAGCAGAATCTTATGTAGAAGATTACATCCAAAACAAAGCAAATATAAGTGTCAAAATAACTCAGACAATAAATTTGGAGCCACAATCGAAGAAGTTTTGCCCTGAGCCGCGCCCCTCTACTTCTACTGATAATACTTTTTTATTTACAACTAATGACGAATTACAATGCTCTTCTGCCGCCTTTCAAGAAGTTTCGTCGTCTCCAACATTTACCCTAACACAAAACAATGACATTATGAATAGTCATAATAATAATAACATAATTAAAAAACCAACTACAACTACGTATCATTTTAATAATTGTAATTTCACTAACTGTTTCAATAATTAAAAATGAACAAAATATAAAATGTTTCTTTTTCTGTTTCCTCGCAAATGTGTTAAAAAACGTCGTACGATATACGTGCGTATTGGTTATAACATGCTCGGCTCAATTACGCTCTCGCCTTCGTCTCGGGCTGAAATTCCGCCTCGCATGTTATAACCATCTTAACGCACTAATATCGTAATGTACTAATTCCTGCTTATTAATCATAATAATTAATATAGTAATACTTGTTTTAGTTAAGCACAATACATTTTTAAGAGAGATCTAAAAATCTATCTGTGGGAGTTTCTACGCCGTTCTTCTCCCACAGTGGTCCAATGTAGAGAAGGGGCAAAAATTACGTTTGCTAAGTATATGTAAATATCTACAGTAATAAAGAACTTTGAATTTGAAAGAACTCAGTGGAAACACAGTCAAAACCGCCATAAAATGAAAAAAATAGGCACACCGAACAGTGAAAATGATATCAAAACAAATTAACAAGAGAGTAATAGTGCAGAAGTTGATGCAAATAGGACCAGGGAAATAAATAAGAAACGAAAAAGTGGACTCATAAAAATAACCTATGATGAAGCAATAAAAAAAAAGGCACTGGAAATTTTATCTTGGAAAAGGAAATGTAAGTAGTACATAAGCACTATTCGATTAGCACAGGACCGGGGAGATTGGCGCTTTAGAGAAGAGGCCTATGCCCAGCAGAGGGTCGATGTGGGATGAATATGATGATGAAGCAGTATATAAGAACATAAATTGATAGCAGTAATAGATCAGCTGAAATTAAAAGTAGTTACAGCAGCAGCAGCAGCAGCAGCTGAACTACTAAGTTCCTATTTAACTGTGTTAAATCCTACCGCAAGCATTTACATTATAAAATATATATTGATAACTTATTCTGACCAAATTAATATATTTTATTATAGTAGTTTATGTGACTGCTACATAATGGAAGGCCTTAATACTCGAGAGTGGGTTTATGAAACGAGCCGAATATAATTATGTACAGTTACATACACAGTCAAATGCCTTGAACAGATCACAAAAAACACCTATCGCGTCCCTACGATGTTCCCACGCATTAAAAATATCTTTAACTAACATGACTCCAGCATCTGTTGTCGACCGCCCTTTTGTTAATCCAAACTGCTGGCTATGGAGAATTTGATGCGCATTGAAGTGCGCCAGTAACTGACCCAATATGATCTTCTCAAATATTTTACTCTATACGGGTAGAACCGAGACGGGTCTGAAATTTTGTAGGGTCATCCCTATCGCCGCTTTTAAATAAAGGTACTAGCCTGCTGTGTTTCATGAGATCAGTGAAATTACTCTCATCTACACATTTATTGAAGATTTTAGCGTCTATCACCGAGCTAATAATTTTAACTGACATGCCCCAGAGATCCTCGGATTTTTTCAAATTTAACAACTTAAATGCTTTAATTATGCCATAGGGCCCAATATATGCGAATGATAAATTTTGATTGCACTTTTGAAAATGATGCAGCAAGATCTGGAGACGAGTCTAAAGAAGCCGTTGTAACAATTGGAACATTTGTAAAGAACTGTTCAAAAGCGGCCGCGATGTCATAGTTGGAAGTTATTAGTGTATCTTCAATCTTAAGTAAATAGCTACGGTCTCCGGATTTTTTTTTACCTGCTTCTCTATTAATGATAAGCTCAGATGGCGCTCACCAATACGCAGATGGAGGCCGCTCAACATCTTGGCGATTGTATACTCCGGGCCGCTACTATGTTCGTGAAAGCGATGGAATTATATTGAAGGAATATTAATAAAAGGTTTTTGTACACAATTAGGTTTTATTTTTTGCGTACCATACAAAAGTTTAAAAGTGTTCCAATTAAAACACGCATAGTAAAATATATAGAATATATAAAATAAAATAGAAATAAACTGCCTGCTTTTACTTGCTCCAAGGGTTTCTCTTCTACTTATTAAGTCACGAACCCAAATCGTCCTGTTTTTTAGACAAAATATTCTTAAACAATTGCGTTGCAAGCAATAAGATTATTTTATTGAGTAATGTACGAATAGAACTGGCACTATGATATCTTTGTATGGAACCACTGTTTTGATTAGTATTTTCTTGCAAAACTTCCATTTTGACCGAGAGCCTGTGCTTTAATGGCACGTGTGTCCAATTGTTTGCTTTGAGAACGCTGATTTAGAAGAATGCTTAAATCTAGCATGCTTAATGCTAGCATGTATGAACACCTGCGAAGCATGCTACTTTAAAGCATGCTTATACGCATGCCTATTTATGAGCATGTCTGACCGTACTTCACTTACTTACTCTGTGACATAGTTTAAATCTGCCACCGTTTGTCTTGTTCATGTGTTGTTTTTGAGTACGATAAAAACTAATTTCAGCGACTAAAACAAAGAAGTGCCGAGCGGAAAATAAAAAATAATCGTACTGTGTCTGACAGTAAGTTATTTCCCCCTGTCGCCCTGACAATTGAATAACTGTCTAAATCTGGGTAGGTCAAATGTGCTTAGGCCACCCCGTGTGGGAAAAGGAGTGATAATACGTTAGTAGTGAGTTATTTCATGCCTTTGACATTTCACCATTTAATGAGCTTACCAGCCTCATAAAAACAAATTTGTATACAGCCCATATAAAATATATTAATGCATCTCTTTCGTCCTCCAGGCGTTTGCATCTTACCGACCGGCTACATCCCGATTAACGGCGGCTTAGTCAACGTGCCTGGCAAGGGCTACATCCTCAACATCCTTGGCCACTGGCGATACCCCAAGACCGAGCAGGACAAGTGCGACCAGGCCTGCAATTGTCTCGCTAAATGGTAACCGTCTCCGTTTCAGCTTGGGCACAAATGCTTTCGTATGTCTGGTTTTCTGTCCGGCTGTTTTCTGTGTCGAATTTCACAACCCATTCTTGTAAAATTTTGTGAGCTGGTTCTTTGGTTATGAGGACCTTTTTAGGGTTCCGTAGAGAAACAAGAAGCCCTTAAAGTTTCGTCAAGAATGTCTGTCCGTCCGTCCGTATGTCACACAAACTTTATTCTGAAGCTATCAAGACTACACAGTTGAAAATTGGTATGAAGGTGTATTCTTTGGACCGCTTTACAAATTTAAAAAAAAAATTAAAAATAAAAAAATAAGGGGGCTCGCCATACATAGAACTGAAAACAAAAAATATTTTTTTATCAAACCTTTATGTGTGGGCATGTCTATAGATAGGTCTTTTAAAATGATGTTGAGGTTCCTGAAACCATTTTTCCTCAAAGTAAATCTTTAGAGAGACAGACTCTTTCAAAGTGGAAAAAATCGTGACCCCTCCCCAGAGTGAAAAATCAAAAAATATACAGGTATATGTTGTGTTTCTCAATAAACGAAACGAAATTTTTTTTTGTACAAAATAAAATATAAGTAGTTTTTAAGATATAAAACATATATTAAAAACCCCAAATATAAAATTGTCATTCATACAAACACTATGAAAAACAAAGTAATTGATGTGATATTTTAGCTAGGTGTATCAGGTGCATGAGAAGTGAGTCCCTTCCTAATTTTATATTTTTGGCTTATATTCTATATTTATTACGGAAACCTAAGTGTGCGAAGTACGACACGCACTTGGCCGTTTTTTATCGATTCAGTGTGGAAATTTTTCAAAATGGGGGCATGGGGACATGATTAGTAAAAAATATGCTACAGCCCAAACGGCTTGACAGATTTTAACAAATTAAGTGTCGTTGGATTTGTGAAGACAGTGAGATTGACGCTGTATAATTTAAAAGCTATTCACTAAAATTATATAACCTATGTTTGATTTTAGATCGCAATATGTAGTTATAAAATGATATATCTGTACGGGTTAAACAAAAACTATATTTAAAATACATCGAAAAATCAAACTGTGGGAGTTGCTTCGCGAGAGGCAAAAATATGTTTAACATATATGTTTAGAAACGTCATTTTTTGCATGCTGCATTGCATTTGCTGCTTGCATTTTACCAAAAATAAAGAATTTGAATTTCTATATGAAAAAGTACACCGGGTCTTTGATATCTTCTTTGAAATAATTCATGTTATGGCACTCCCAAAACACAAGCTTTCACGTGTAAAAAGTTACTAGGTCTTTTGAAGCCCCTGGTCCCATTCCACACCGAATTCTAGAGTTGAGCCCTGTAGGCACTACAGTGTAGAGTTAGTTTATACCTCCACACGCTCCCGACAAAAAGGGTGTTAATTCTAAACAATATTGTCAAATATTTTGCTATTCTCAGGGAAGGTGCCGTAATGGATTACTTAGCAAAGTCAAAGTGCAAATGCGGCCACATGTACGATTATTACAACGAAGGGAAGCCCCCAACAGAAAAGTATTTCTATAAGGCGACGAGGGATAACCCACACCATTTCGACTTGGCCAAGATCTTTCAGATGGACCCTATTGAGGATTTTATAAAAATGTCGGTGGCCGATGCGTTGCTCTCAGCTCCTCCTTCTGTGAGTTTACCACTGGATATATCCGTGGATTCTTTGCGCTTTAGACCCAGAGCAGCATTAGTCTGCCACTATGACATAATGGATGTCAGTATAATGATCAATAAAAATAAAAGGGCCTCGGGGCCTCACTAGGATCTAACCAATATTGATATTCGTGTGAATTTTTCAGCCGACTGCATCGCTGCCAACCATATCAGCCGCAGGACTTAAAGAAAAGGATTTACTAGCAGTAAGTTATTTTGACTTAACAACCTTCTTGGGGGCGAAAATGTATAATCGGATCAAATATGAATCTCGAGTTAACATGTTTGACATATTGGGGCCATAGTCCGTAGTCATTATGGACTATGGCCCCAATATTACGGCAAAATACTCTTATGGCCTGTAAGCAAGGCAAACTGTTCGATCCGGAGCACATTTAGGCCATTTATAGGCGATGTAAATGCACAGTCTTTTTGGTCTGTCCTGACCAGTGGGTCTACCGCCCAAGCCCCGTCGGCTTGATCCCGATACCGACGCTTAATTGACTTTCCGTATTGTCGTAATGATAAAGTTCATCTTGCGCGTTTAAACACGAAGCTGCCAAATTGAAGCCGGCACCGATGCCGAGGGGGCTTGCGCGTTCACAGATGGCAGACGTAACTTTTTTTAGTGATGAGACGTCGAACTTCCCTCAAAGATGACCGGTTGTTTTTGGGTTCCTTGTGATTTAAATCGAATAATATTGTAGTGATCAGCCCCATAACCACGAGATTGTAGCCGCGCCGCGTAGCCGCGAGTGTTTTCTTTGTAATATTTACTAAGTTTGCAGGTCTAAATGACTAGTGTTTGAACAATCTGCGTGTGATTTATGTTCTACTGGTGAACGTCCACGTCTCTGATAGGTACTAGTGAAAAGACATTTGCGTGACCTTGCCTGGGCCTCATCAAGAGAGGTTGTTGGGTGAACGACGTCCTCGTCGAATTCTACACCTGGGTGCGCGCCCAGAACAGCTGGGCAACTCGAGTTTTGCTGTGTTGGTGGAGTATTTTAAGTTTAGTTTCCAGCGCGGTGTAGCGCCGCCAATTGACTTCCGTCAGGGGGGGGGACCTTGATTTATTCTAGCTCATAGTCTGAGTCCAGCCCTGGTGCGAAGTCAATCAAGAACAGTGTTTCATAATGGCCATATTACAGGCATTCCTGGCTGATCTAACGGACTCGCCACTGCTGATTCCACATTTGCCGAAAGCAAACCTCCTGCACAATCTGCAGGAATGGGTGAGGAAACGAGTCAAAGGTCCGATCACTCCGCCTCAGCTCAGTACGTATAAATATTGAATATATGCATATTAAGTATGGCCCCACAGCAGGTCCCACACACGGATACACCTGAGGTGATTTTTGTCTTCGGCCGGTATTGGAACCCGGGAACCCTGTATTACGAGGCCAAGGTTGGCCCCTTCGCACCACAGAGGTCGTCAATCTTAATTTATGTATCTGGTGTCCTTTTCTGATATTTAAATTATAAATTTTCAGAGCAAATGATTTTCAAGAGCAAATGTATGTGGCGAGATTTAAATAATATGGCGAAAGAGAATAGAGCGAGAGGGTTTAACATAACATGTACGCATGAAGAACTGGAGCATATGACGTGGGGTTATGTCGAGCGAATGCAGAAATTGGTAAAGAGCTGGTCTTGCGATCGACATCGATAACAGTCACAAACCTCAAACATAAAATCAAAAACCACTATCTACAACAAAACTAACCCACACACACATAGTCAAAATAAATAAATGAACCCAATTTTTTACACGTTTCAAACATCAGCAGCATCACATAATCACATTGGAAGGACCCACATAACAAGTTGCTAGTAGGCCGAGGTGGGAGCGAGACGACTGCAGCCGTCAAGCCAGCCAGCCACCGTATATTGCGCGAGACACAAATTCTATTACTTTCCCGTACTTACGTACATGCTCACTCGCGGCCTTACCCGCATGAAGAAGTGGCCAGAGATGCTATACAATGTGAAATACTTACCACCTGCTACCTGATTGTGCATTATGTTGCTGCACCTGCGCTTCACTTATAATGAGCATTTATTAGTTGAGCCCAAATCAAATAAAGCGAACGTCTACCTACCTAGAATAATAAATTTGCAGTGTTAGGTTAGTTATGTGTAGTAGTAGTGTAATTTATCTATGTAAACTGACAACTACGAATGTTCTGTGCTCAGACAAACCTCAGTGGTTTATGAGTACTATTTAAGATATCATATATGTTACTTAAGATAAAAAGAATAAATGAAAAAAAAAAAAATGAAAAATCGCACTACGTGGCGTCGTCACACATACGGGTATTTGGGTCATCTAGCTGGTCAAAAAATAATTATTATTTACGCTGGTTTTGAATAACTTATATGACACAAGGAAAGGGCATAAAGTCGTTGTTTTTATATTTGAGTTGACTAGTAAGCAAAAACAGTTCACAGAATTACGAATCCGGATCACGCAACGTAGATTGCAACTTTAAGTTGTAAACAATAGTAAACTCACGCATTAATTACAACTGAAATGCTCTAAAGACGAAGTTTCAAATCCCATACAAAAAACCAGGTCCGGGGCGAACTAAGTGTATCTCAAAATAATCTTTATTAATATACAGGGTGACTTTAAATTAGCTGACCGAATTTCAGGATTATTTCAGTTACATTACTGACGTTGTCAAAACACCGTTATGGTGTGGATATCACTGAATAAAAAATATATATATATTTTCTCTTGCATACATATATCCATAAAGCTGTCAAAAATCATAATTTCTACACCTATAAATTTGTGTACCTTGAAACATTTTGAATGCAAGTGGGAAGGAAATATCAATTAGTGAAGTTAGAAAGAGAACTCACATATTACGGACCACGACGAAATTTGTCTCTCTCTATCTCTCTAACTCGTAGAAAATCCTATTATCATACTCATTTGCCCGCGAGTGCCCGCGGCGGCCGAGCGCTCGCCCAACAGTCCATGCCTAGGCGCCGAGAGCGCCCGAACGAACAAAAACAAAACTTATCCCACACACCCTACAAACGATTACGCGTATAGTAAAACAACTGCAGCTGTGTGGTAGCGAGATCCCTACCTAACCTCGGGTATCAAGCAGCGCCACCACTACCCCCGCCCGACAAGACATCACTGACCAGCCCTAGATTAGCAGAAGAGCTCATGGTTCGTTGCTCTGAAGCGACGAGGGCGGCTATATATAGAAGAGGTCCGGTGTGGATATTAGATCCGTAAAAGGGAGATCTCCGCTCCAGGTTGCTATGCCTGGGGACCACTGGTCCAACAGCTTATGCCCGGACGTTCTATATATAGTTAGTAACCGAAGAAACTTCTCTTGCGCGACGCAGGATCGATTGTCAATTGTTTCTGCGATCCGTGATGACATCTGTTGACAACGTCTATCAGTTGATGCGTTTATTTTGCTTGACATCCATCTTGTAAGTTAGTATGTGGATCACCTGATAAGTGACGCCACAGCTCTTCCATCCAGCATCTTTCTTACCGACGGGAGCGGGCCAAAGTTCAATATCCGCCGAATAACAAACGACTATCAAGCGAAAAGAGATCTAATAACACCAAGCATTCCTACATAACAAGTGACATTGTGCGTGACTGAAGATGACTCCAGTGCCGTTGTACGTCTACCTTACTACGGACGGTAGGGACCTGAAGCCTACGAGCATACCTTCATGCCTACATCAAATCTAGCAGCCAGGATGCCAAATGATTTTGAAAGTCCTACCACCAAAACCTAACTCGAACCCGAATGTGCTAAAACATGTGTTATTGAAAATGAGAAGTTCAGTCTAGCGTGTGTGATGTGAGTGTTGTATTGTAGGTATCTACATTCCTGCCTATCTTGATGGACAATCTTAACCATATTATTATGACCCTAATTATAATCTGTAAATTGTACGTAGGTAATGTTTATCTGCTTTTGGTGTGTAACCTAGATCTAGATTCTCAGGTATAATATACCTATCTGTCCTCTCAATAAATATAAATAAACCTTCCTTAAAGTGTTTTATTTTCCATCAATGAGTGTCCCGGCCTATCTCCCTTTCTGGGCAGGCCATACAATACTATTTCTTCGTCCTCCCCAAATGGGGCTCGACAACACAACACGTCACTCAGCGTCAAACGGTACCACGTAGTATACTGCTGTCCTCAATCTTCAAATATTCTTCTCTTGGTGTGCCATGAGTCCGCAAACTTGCGCAACGCCTTGAAGTTCTGCTCGCTAGAAACTAGCTCCTCGTGGAATACAGGGCCAACCGTTGCCCTCTTCAGTGCATCCAGCATCTCCGATCTCTCGACCGCGTATAGCCTACATTCCCAGAGGGCGTGATCCCGGCTCTCGTTGTCCTCGCCGCATGGGCACTTTGCAGACTCGCACAGCCTGTGTAGACGCTGTCTGAAGCATCCGTGCCCTGTAAGTACTTGGGTGATCATGAAGTCCGGTTCTACCCATTCTGAACTGAGCCTCACGCCCACGTCTGGGAAGAATCCATACAGCTCACGGCTATCCATACTGCCCTGCCATTATTCCTGCCACTGAGCTACGATGTCTGCCCTGACCGTCATCTTGAGTTTCCGGTACTTCCTGGGGGCCAGTTGGTGTCGCTCCTGAGCAATCCGTCCTGCAGACCTCCAAATCGGCTGGTAAAATTCCCGCAAGCACAGGCAACGCTGCGGAGCTGCACGATCAGTAAGCCTTCGTTAGTAAAACTAGCGCCGGTCTCTGCGTTCGTATTAACGCCCTTCTGACAACAAAGTTGGATGAGCATCGGCTCCATACTGCGGCAGCATACGTAAGCGTAGCCACGTATGTCCCCGAGTACAAAACTCGGGAGGGCCCGGTACTTCACACCACATCTGGTTGCGGAAACCCGCGACATCTTGCCGAAACAAGCGGAGGCCTTTTCCCCTATAGCATTCGCATGCGGCAAGTAGGACCTAGCGTCGTCCAGAGTGACACCGAGTAAAGCAGCCTGCGACACACTCCTGATCGACGCGCCTTCGAATCTGATCGTTGGCGCTCGCTTGAACCCCCTCTTGTACGTCATGGTCAAGGACTTCGCTGAAGAGAATCCTAGACGGTTGCGGGATCCCCAACCCGATATTTCCCCGAGCACGACGCTGGCTTTCCATTCGATGTCCGCTCGCGAAGACGCCTCGATCATCACCGTCACGTCGTCGGCATACGCAATCAATTCGGGTTGCGGCAGCAGCAGGAGATCGTTCAGGAGGATGTTCCATAACGTTGGGCCCAACACTGACCCTTGTGGACATCCCATGGCGCTTGTCTTGGAGCAGGTCCGACTGCCCATAAAGAAACTGACTCTACGGTTGCTAAAGTAGCTGACCAAGATACGGTAAAGGTTCGGCGGAGCTCCACCTTGCTTCACCTTGAGGATAATCATTGACCACCACGCGTTGTAGAATGCACCAGAGATGTCCAAAAAGATCAGCTGTACGTACGGACTTGGAGTGGTATCTCCAATTTCCTTAATTCGGCACAGTGCCGACACTGTCGAACGACCCCGAGTGAACCCATATTGAGCTTCCGATATATTACGATACAAGCAGGGAGCACAGGAGACTAACGCGTTCCAATCGCAGTAGACACCAGCACCGCGCTGCTCCGCCGCGGGTTTTAATGAAGTGCCGATAGTGCGGCCTCCAATCGTTTGATAGAATGGTCTACACAGCGCGGCCGAGGCAGCCGAAGTTTGTGAGTTTAAACTAACACTAGACATTGCCCCGCCTGCCAAGCTTTTTGACGAATGAAAAACACAAAAATGGTTTTAGGTGCATTTTATTGACCAATAGACTTCACCACTACGTTGTGTAGGTTGAAGAAAAATTTAACTTATTCATCACAACAGCTGATCGCAGTTATTTATGAATTACCTATAAAAAAAACACGGAACATAGAAGTTCATAAGAAAAAGTTACATATCTGGCGGACCACTCGCGGGGCAAGTGGTAGGTGAGAGCGGTGTTTTCGGGCATTTCCACATTCAGTTTTACCCAAGCCGTCCGCCTAAGGGAATCATTTTAAAATGCTTAAATGACGTTTAATAAAAACAGGCCAAGTGCGAATTAGACTCGCGCACCGAAGGTTCAGCTGAAATCAGTATTTTTTGTACGAATACAAACAAACAATCTACGGGTTTCGGATTTTTTTTATTTACTTGTCCACCAAAAATCCACAGATTAAAAAAAGGAATAATGTCCAGCTAGATTGCCCAAATACTACGGGTGTGACGAGGCTTATTAAATTCCGACTGGGTAAAGTTGAAGATTTACAGAGAGTAGATGAGCCGGGGAGAGACGAAAGCCGTGAATTCCATTCACAATAAAATCACATTAATTAATTTGCTACTTTGGAGTGAACTTTATAAAATCAAGCGTGACGTCACTACCGGCTCATCCCGGTCTCTGTACATCTACAATTAATAGTCCGCAGCGTTGTGCGTGGTCGATCACAAGACCAGGGTTTTTTTTAATTCAATTATTTGAATGCATCATTAAATTAATGAAATGCTAGATTTACTTAAGGAAGTAGTTACATTTATTTAATTAAATGCTTCATTTACTAAATAGTTGATTGCTAGATTTACTCTTATTATTATATTATTATTAACTTTACATGGTTAATATTCAAGTTACTTAAATGGGTATATAAACCACAAAGGTGTGTATGCAGGAAGTACATAAATAGTCTACTTCAGTAGGAAAGTCAATAAAGAGTTTAAGCATGAAGTCGGTTGCTGGCTAAAAGGTACAAACATAGTTCATATTGGATTATGGTTAATATAAATGCTATGTTTACTTAATTAAATGTTACACATAGTTACTGTAATGCTAAATTTAATGAATTAAGTGCACTATTTACGTAATAAAATGGTAGATTTACCTGATTAAATCCTAGATTTGCATAAAGAGAACCTAGATTTACCAAATGAGTTCCAAGATTTACCTGATAAAATATTAGATTTACCTAATGAAATCCTAGATTAACCTGATAAAATACTAGATTTACCTGATTAAATCCTAGATTTACTTTATGAATGATAGATTTACTTAATTAAAGCAGGAATTACTTAATGTAATGATAGATTTCAATTAAAACACAATATCAATGAAAATTGGAGACTGGCGATAGTATTTAATTCAAGTTGTTTAGTTTGTTTGATTTTTATATTAATGCTTGATTGAATTAATTATCCGCTAGATTTACTTAATGAAATCCTATATTTACTTAGTTAAATGCTAGAATTTTGAATTTAATTATTGAAATACTGTATTTGTTTAATTAAAGGCTGCATTTACAATGAAATGCTAGATTTAGTTAATTAAATGCTAGATTTATTTTCTAAATACTATATTCAATAAAACACAACAGCAATGAAAATTGGTGTCAGAAGATAGTATTATTGCAATTTGTACCTTCATTTCAGCACCGGATGACGTTGAATAACTTTTTGACAAAGACTAAGAAGAATCAATTAGAACAAACTCATCTTTGGTGGTCATCTATGAACTATGATGCGCATCCGGGAAAGTCATTCCTGTAAGTTTTATTTGAAAAATATAGTAAACTAGCTGGTGCCCGCGTCTTTGTCTGCATTTACCAGGACAAAAGTATCCGTAGTATAAACTATGTTTCAATATTTACACAGTTGTTTGATAACAAATGAGAAGTAAAAATAATAATAAAAAAGTAAAACTTTACATGAAACCGACTTCAATGAAACCTTATTTGATTTGCAACCATTTAAGCAATCATATCCCAACCCATTAAAAAATCTAGAATAAAATAGAGTTGCGGTGGCTATCTGTATCAGTTCCACTTCACCAAGTCATGCTTCCCAAGAGCTGTGGTTTCCAAATGCACGAGACTGATACTATACAAAATACCCAAATCGCTATAGGTGTCTTATAGCTATTATTTGATGAGTTCCCTCGATTTCTCCATGATCCTATCATCAGATTCTGACAGATGGTGAGAAATTGTTGAGAAGTACTGCTGGTACGTCACCAACCTCCACTTCACTAAATATGCATTGTAACGAGCCTACGTAATAAAGTAATAACTTAACAACCATAATAAATTAATTGTAGACTACGGGGTTCAGCTTGGAAGAAAACCAACACGTATCAAGACTACTTATATTTTTACGGTAATATATATTTAACAAATAAATTTCACAGCGTGGTGTACGACTAGGCTCGCGGTTACCAGCGGACTGCCCTGCCTTGCCCTTGATGTAGCTATGTAATGAGCATCGCCAACACTCCCTCCACAGTGCTGTCTCAGCACTAAACACTTACGGGAATAGGAGCGACGCGTGCCGCGGAGCGCCGCCAAGTCCCTGACGCCGTCCGCACCTCTACCAGCCGAACGCGGCCATCTCTGCCGGGAATCACTTGAGTCATTAATACTTTGGGCCAGATATTCCGGGGAGAGTTGGGGTCGACGACCAAGACAAGGTCTCCGATTTGTAGCGGTTTCCGCTCTTCTTGCCATTTGGTCCTCGGCACGAGGTCTGGTAAGATTTATCTGACCCACCTTTGCCAATGCATGTCGGCAAGTCTCTGTGCCTTACGCCACTGCTTGCGTAGGTTCAGATCTGAGTCGTCAAAGTCACCGATGATTGGAAGTCTTGATGACGAGCCTAGGAGAAAGTGATTCGGAGTTAGGGACTCACTATCGCCTGGATCGTCCGAAACGTGCATCAATGGACGGCTGTTGACCATATTTTCAATTTCTGCCGTCAACGTGATCAACACCTCATCCCTCGGTGCGCGCTTATTCAGGACAACCTTGAGAGCCGTTTTTACTGAACGGATCAACCGCTCCCACGCCTCACCCCAATGGGGACTAGCTGGGGGAATAAATGTCCAGTCCATGTTGTTGACACCTACAGCTTTTAACACATCTGTATCTAGTGCCTGCATCGAGCGTTGCAACTCTGTGTCGACGGCGCCTCGGAGATTAGTTGCGTTGTCCGAATATAGGTGGCGCGGCCA
This sequence comes from Argyresthia goedartella, assembly GCA_949825045.1. Taxonomy (NCBI): domain Eukaryota; kingdom Metazoa; phylum Arthropoda; class Insecta; order Lepidoptera; family Argyresthiidae; genus Argyresthia; species Argyresthia goedartella. Next base: position 21,238,657 of record OX463812.1, on the reverse strand, counting down.
GCCGCGTCGTGCCGCCATACGCCGCAACGCCATAATAAGCGAATCGGTTGTAAGTGAGGTAACTAGTTCGATATGAGTGGCTCGAACTGTTAAGCATGTAAATAATACACCATACCTTTTCTCTCTTCGTCGACCCACAGCGACTTTCATAGGGCCAAATAAGTCCAATCCGCAGTGAAAAAATGGTCGCTGATGATGTGCCACTCTAGCCTGCGGTAAATCACCCATACGTGGAATCTGAGGTTTGCATTTCAATATTCTACATAGCATGCACCGTGACGCCACAAATTTAACAGTAGATCTAAGTCTGAGTACCCAATATCTTTGCTTAATCTCGTTCACCACGGTCTCTTGACTTCCGTGTGCCGCTTTGACGTGGAAATGCCGAATGATCATCCTAGCCACCGGATGTCGGCCGTCCAGGATCACAGGTCTCTTGACGTCGAGGGTCACGTCCACGGCAGCATCGATGCGCCCGCCTACGCGGAGAACTCCGTGTTCATCTAGAATAGGCGATAAATTTCACAACCTACTACTGCGGTGCAAGGCCATCTGCCTTTAAAGCCTGGCTAAGTCATCTCCGAACGACTCAAGTTGAGGTTGAGCGTGTTTTAATAACAGAATCTCGGCACGCTTCATCATAGTGCAGTCGATCTCGGCCGCCTGACCTTTGCACCTAGCAATGAACTTTAGCACCGTGGCTATGGCACGTTTCAAGCGAAGCCAGGAAGAAACACGCTGAGGGTCCGGCACAGATAGGCAGGCAGGCTCGGCGTGTTCCTGTACGACTGCTACGCAGTCCATTGTGTCGTCTTCGTCACCTGCTGGGATTACATCTTTAGGCCATAAACTTTTGTCATCGTATAGAAAGGACGGGCCTTTAAACCACTCGTCCTGCAGACTAAGATCGAACGATTCCCGTGTAGCTAAATCGGCGACATTGAGCTTTGTTGAAATGTACCGCCACTCGTCTATACGGGTAAGCTCGTCGATCTCGCCCAAGCGATTCGCCTCGAACGCCTTGTATGTGCGGTTTTTGCTGCGAATCCAATGTATGACTGTTATGGAGTCGCACCAAAAGAAACGCCGCAAAGTAGTGAGGTTATGTTCATTAACAATTGTATTAGCTAGCCTTGCAGCTAATACTCCAGTTTGTAACTCAGCCTTTGGAATTGTCAAAGGTTTGACTGGCATGACTCTGCACTTGCTGGCGATAAAAACAACATGAACAATGCCTTTATTAGTCCAGCGACAATAGCCCACAGCTGACATTACTTGGGATGATGCATCACTGAATAAATGCAATTCCAGATTATTATAATAATTAGGTACCGAGCAAGTCATAGCACTGGTGGTTGTCGCTACGCCGTCGTCGTCGTAGCATCTCGTAACGCCATGCGTAGCCGTATCAGGCGCTGACGATGCAGCGGGTGACGGGCATCCTTGCGTCTCGCACACATAGCCTCTTGTTGGTTGTCCTTTTCTCCATTTCGCGCTGCTGAGCTGTAGAACCTACGTATAGGTAAGTTATTTATTACCTTTAAAATATCAATCCATTTGCGCCACTTGCTGTAAATCTGATCTGGTATATGATCATCCCAGCCGATTGATGACCGCCAGATGTCTTGCAGCATAATACGACCTTGGATAGTGAATGGAGCTAGAAATCCATCGAAGACATCGAAAATCGATATGATTACCTTAAGCATAAGGCGTTTCGTAGGGCGCTCATCACCACTAATTAGACTCTCGGGAATCCGCTTCAATGATACATCGAAAGCCAACATATCATCAGCGGGGTACCATATTAGCCCGAGAGTACGCTCGCCAAGGTGCTGCTGGTCGACTTTAAACCTCACTGCCGCTGTGTCTAAGGTCTCTTTTGGCACGCTGTTTAACACCGCAATACGGTTGCTAGTCCAGTTTCTTATCTCGAAACCACCGGAGCTGTGAATTGAACTCATAATTCTTACCATTTTTATGGGTGTGGCTTCGTCAGGAAGACTATCTATGTAGTCGTCTACATAGTGCGAGGCATAGATAGCACTAACAGCTTCTGGCATAGTCGACTCAAAACGGCGCGCGTTCAAGTTTTTTATACACTGAACGACGAATGGGGAACAATTGGCCCCAAAAATTAAGGATGACATCACATACGTCTTAAGCTCGTCGCTAGGGTTGTCTCTCCATAAGAACCTTAGAGCGTGTTGGTCTTCGTCGCGAATCTTGACCCGCAGGAACATATCTTTTATGTCACCGGTTACTCCAATTTTGTTTTCCCTGAAGCGTAACATAATACCAAACAGTGATGACAGTAAATCGGGTCCCGTGAGTAGGTAATCGTTAAGGCAATTACCATTTACTTTATTCGCTGAGTCGAAGACCAAACGTAAGCCTTGTTTATTAGGGTTGTCAACGCCAAAATGAGGAAAATAAAATATTTTGGGTCTCACCTTAGTGTCTGACAATTCTTGTGCCTAGTCATTTTGGAACAAATGACGAACGCGCTCCCGATACCTGTTAGCAAAACCGGAAACTTTAGCCATCTTCCTTTCGATGCCTTTCATCCTATTTAGGGCGGAAGGGTACGAAACAGGCATATTGCAACGTTCATCCCTCCACGGCAGGCCAACGTGCCAGCGGCCGTCGGTGAGCTTAGCGGAGCGCTCCAGCTGCGGACGTCATCGGCATTCTGGCGCGCCTGCGTTGACACCCCTGCAGAATCTAAAAGAAATGAACGCCTTACCTCTTCGTGGAGTTTCCTCAAGGGGCACTCGTCCATATAGTGTCGTGATCCATCGGGCTATCTGCAATAAACAAATTAGTTTGGACATTCGCGGACGAACACCGTCCGGACGGACCGACAGTCCGCGGCACGCACACTTTCCCATGAACGCTCCAGCCCAGTGGAGAGAGAGTAGCGAATGACTCATTTGACTTTCCTACGCTCAATTGTACAGGCAACAAAAGATGATGATTATCTTGACCTATTAATAACTCTGGTTTTGAATCGGTAGTACACAAATTATGTTCTATATCTGACAGATAAGCATAATTAACCAATTTTAAAACTGATAATGTTTGCAACGGTAAACACAATTTATCAACATCATGCATTTTAACATTATAAACCTTATTGTGCATACCCATAAGGTCCACGTTTACTATCGTCGATTTGCACACAAGTTCATTACTACCGAAGGCGCCGCGAACTCGCAATGTCGCTGAGTCACCATGTGTCTACACGACGCGCCGCACGAGAATAGTTCTTATTAACGAGACTGAAGAACCATCATCGAGTAACGCTGTACTATTTACCGTTCCATTAGATCCTTGCACACATACCGGCACTACTTTCAATAACACTTTTTTTTATCACTCGAGTTTATATGCGTCAAGAGTCTCAGGAATGCAATCAAGCTCGGGATCATGCTGCACCAACGCATTCGTAGCTGAAGTACTCGGAGCACTCGAAGGTCCCGATGATGATGATGACGTAAGCGGTATCTCGATCCTGTTTGCCGTTTTGTGAAGAAGGCGGTGATGCGACTCGCCGCAACCATCCTTATCGCAGGCTGGCGCGCGGCATGATTCTCGCTCGTGTTTAGATACCAGGCATTTATAACATAGGCCATGTTTTCGAACGAATTGCCACCTGACTTTGCGCAGCGTCCGTTTGAATTGTTTGCAATCAGTCAACTTGTGCACCGATGTTTGGCGGCAGAATAAACACGTTTTATCACTTCCCTCGGCATGTACTAATATTGTATGGCTACGTGCATTGTTGGTGTCTACGGGCTTCTGTCTGCTTCCTTCATATCTCGTCGCAGTATACATACTTGCAGTAGTTGAAATCTTAACAGCCTCGTCGTTAAGGAAATCGGACATGATAATCTGTGTTTCTTGCCCTCTTTAATTAGATTGAAGCTATAATCTGACCACTTCGAGATTAAAACAGTTGGAAGCTTAGATGAAATTATGGATACAATATTTACCCCCTGTAGGTGTTCCTCTTGACCAGCTGCACGTACTGCTTCGACGTAGTTTTGCACTTTCAATGCGAACGTGATAATATTCTTATGGTAGTCGTGGTGCAGCGGCTGCAGCTTCTTATGATGAAATGATGCAGTCAGAATTACCATAACGTAGTTCCAACGCCGACATAACTTTATCGGGCGAAGTGGCACTTATGAACAAGGCGTTGACAGCATCCTTAGCGGCACCTCGTAAGCACTTTCTCAGCCTCCATAGGTTTTCCTTATCCGTGAATTGACAAATCTCGGTCGACTCATAATAGGCTTGCTTAAATTGCAACCACTCTAAATTTTCCCCAGAAAAATCAGGTAGATCCTTTTTTATGCTGAGTCTACTGAGCAGATTGGCTTTCGGTGTGCTATTGACATTGGCAGTGGAGATATTCTTTACTGCTTCAGCTAAAACATTAATTACGCTGTTGAGTGCTGTGACGGTGCCATCAGGCGCCGGCAGCGAGGCTGCCGGCACGGGCGCCGGGACGGGCGCGGGCGTGGTGGCAGCGCGGGGTGCTGTGCCGGGCACGGGCGTCAGCTGTGGCACATGATGTGGCAACTCACCTGCCCCGAACTTATTGTTGAGGATTTGGTTCTGATCTGCTTGCGGTTCCTTGTGGCTACTCTGATGTTCTACCCTTTCTGCCACATCGCGTTGAGGAAAATCCCTTCGATCCACTTGTGAACTGTATTCCAAATCATCCTCGCTGCTGCTCAGTGCTGCTAGTTGGGCGTCCAGAGTTTTTTCGATGATCTCCATCTGAATAGCGGCTTTTTGCTTCGCAGCTTCCAACAAAAGCTGTTTCTTTTTGGCTTCCTTAGATGACGAAGACATTTTGGAGCCCCTGCTGGTAGCAGCTTTTATAACACTCGAGCCAGGGGGCATTTTATCATGAACGCCGCCCGCCGTTGGTTCCGACTTGATACTACCCTCCAATTTTTTGTGTAGGCTAGGATTTTGTGAAAACGTTGAGATGCACTTTGCATCATCGTTCCCAACTGGGCTGAGGAATCTTGAGCATTAGGTGCCTCACTCTGCTTGTCGATATTGGAAATTTTTTGTTCGTCTTCTAGAAGCTTCCTCTCCTGTTCCTCACGAAGCACTTTCGATCTCCGTGTTTCGGGCTTGGTTGGCGTGTGGAACATGGATCCGGTTCGAAGACCACTTTGTAGACTACGGGGTTCAGCTTGGAAGAAAACCAACACGTTGTAAAGGGAACTATTCAGTGTAGTTTTGTAAATATTAAATAAAGTCTGTTTTGTTATGAAACAAGAACCTTTATTAAGGGTGATTACACAAAGTTATAATATAATATAATATAATATAAACTGTTAATTAAATGTTAAGTGAATGCACCCGGTCGCGACGTTTTCGATTGATGCACTGATTTGTTAGAAGTAGGTAAATCGCCGCGGGCCGTGTGCATATCACGTGTTCGGTACATAAACATAAAACCGAACATCTTGCCGAGGGTACAGAAGAGATAATAGCCGAGGGCAAAGGTTGAGAGAAAGATGCTAAGTCCAATTAAGTGATAATCTTACATGATAACTGATATAAATTAATCATAATCCTTTAGAATTGGTAATTTTCTGAAAGTTATATAATACTAATAATATGTTAATACGATAAAAAAATATATTAAATTATCCATCCCCATTTTCAATAAAACAGAAAAATTGTTCACAAGTGTTCCTCAAAGCTAGCGCTTCGATATAGGGGAAGTACCCCTATCGCTCAAACTTTTCACTGTTGCACTCTCACTACACTCATTGGGCAGAGGTCCAATGTTCATTTGCTCTGCACTGTTGCTGATGACGGCGAGAGTTCGAGCCGCGGGCTCGGGCGCGGCTGCCGGCGGCGCAGTCTTCGCCTGCCAGCAGGCGCGGGACCTACTGCACAAGTACACTCCCACTGCGACGATCGCCACTCCCCACGATGCATATATGATGGCATAGTGATGCACATCATGTGTTGATATCTGTTCCGGCACTACTGCCTCATTCTTCATGTCTTTAATCTTGTCTTCAATCTCTTTCCATAACTGTTGGTGATATGCAGTAGTGCCGTTTTCTTCTTCAAATTTCTCTGTTTTATTGTTATATTTATAATGTTATTTATCGGAGATATCTCTACGTTTTCTATACTCTCTGTTATTTTCATGTGAGTTTGAGGTTGTTTTTGGGCAAGTATCGTAATGTTTTCAGTTTTAATCATACAATCTTTGTTTAAGTGGACAATAGTGGAACGTTTTAAGATTTGGGAGGTTACCTTTTCTTGGCATAATATTCTGATAGGACAATCTTTACAACAAAAGATATTGGTTAACTTTTGTGAGAGGGATGAATTTGTTTTGGCATGCTGAAATAACTGTTTTACATTGTTGTGTGTTCTGGTTACCCTTTATGCATAGATCGGCATCCGCAGTCAACCGATATATTGGAGTGTTTAGTTGACATAGGCGTGTTGTAGCATCTCTTATCAGACAATGTTGCAAATCTTCCACGGTAAGTGGCAAAAAAGAGTCCTTTTGTAAGTTGATTGCAACGTATCGCTCTATGATACTTATCATCTTATTTTCTCTGGGTTGTGGAACGGAAATTAGGTTAAAGAGGTCGTAATTATCACAGCTCGTCAGTGGTACATTTATTTCTAAAATGAGGTACTCTTTTATTAATTTTGTTTTTACTTGTAACAGATGATAAATATTATGCATGTTGGTCTGTAGATTATCAATCGGCAAAGTGAATTCCTTAGATAATTGTCCCGATATCAGACTCAGCTCTTTCTGCAGTTGCTGAGGATCAATCAGATTTATGTTGAGATTTCCATTATAAATACTGATCACTGTATCTAATAGATTTTCTTGGATGTATCGTATATGCGTCAGTAAATTATTGGCTGCCATTGCTGATAGGGTGAATTCTGTCATAGTTTCCGCTTCATTTAGCTTAATCGTTAATGTTTTGGTCGCTTTTTCTAAAGACATTAAATGCTTGTTAATAATTTTATGTTGGGATTGTATTGTAGCCTCTGTTCTCTTCATCAAGTTATATTCCGCTTCTATAACTGATGTCTGATTATTCCATAGAGATAACGGGTGTTTCTCGTTCTCCCGTACCAGTGTGATATCCTTGGCATACTGTTCTGCGAATTTGTCGTCGAGTACGCCGAACAAGGTGTTCGCTAGATATCCGACACCGTTGATAAGCCCGCGCCGTCGCCGGCGCGTGCTTATCAACGGTGTCCGGTTGCAATAATACTTTCTCCGGTTGCAATAATACTTTGCTGCTATGTTCTAACTCCGCTTAGGTATGATGTAATTGCAATAGGATAATCCCGCAATGTATTTGTTGTTTTATCAAGTCGCATACTGTTTGTAGATGTTTATAAAATTTTACGCAGGTGACGTTTCCTTCCCAATAGGGCTTCAAATCATAATACACAATAATTTTCCAGTTATCTTTTACGATTTGCATTTTAGATATCTGATCGAAATAACAACTTTGTTCATTGTTGAGGCTCTGTAACTTGAAACTATCCGCCGTTGTCATAACAGACATAAAATAAAGAAAGGTCATTGCCAATGTTATGAAACTTGATCTGTTCTTTGTACGGGTACCTTTCTGGGTTTCCGGTTTCGGTTTCTCTGCTTGTTTTGTGGAATGTTCTAAGGGTAGAATTGATAATTTGTTAATTGGCCTTTTCATTAAGCCGTTTTTTGTTTTTAAGGAGACCACTCTTACGCAATTATCGGTAGCGGGGTGGACATCTACAACCCTTCCGAGGGCCCATTTTCCCGACGGAAGATTGTCTTCATGTATCACGACTAAGTCTCTGGTTTTAATGTTTTGTTGGGGGACATGCCACTTGTTCCTTGATGTTAGTTGACTCAAATATTCCAGTTTCCATTTCTTCCAGATATTGTTGAAAAGTTTTTGAGTCATGCTCCAGCGTGTTCTGGCATCTTCACTTGTCTCGATCATAGTCACGCCTGCATCACCAGCCAAAATGTGTGCGGGCGTCAATACTTCTAGGTCTTCTATATTTTCTGTTAGCGCACATAGTGGTCGGGAGTTTAAACACGCATCGATTTGCGCTAACAGGGTGGAATATTCCTCGAAGGTGAGTTTCTGTTCTCCTACCACCCTTTTCAAATGATGTTTCAAACTTCTAACAGCTCGCTCCCAAAGGCCTCCGGCACTCGGCCATACTGGGGCGTTAAAATGCCACTCAATGTTCATCTCCGTAATTTCGGCTAAAAAGCTGTCATTAAATATTTGTTTCAATTGTTCCCACTCCTTTTGTAAAAAGTTGTTAGCTCTCCGAAAAATTGACCCATTATCGCTATACAGATGGTGGGGGCTCCTCTTTTGGCTGCCACTCTCCTCAGTGCTGCTAGGAATGCAGAACTGGTCAGCTCGGACACTATTTCCAAATGAACAGCTTTGGTCACCATACAAATAAAAATAGCTATGTACCCTTTGAAGGACGTGGCACAACGACCTTTGTTCTTTTTCACTTCTACAAAGACTATATAGTCTACTCCAGTATGTTGAAAGGGTCGAGCCGGGTTGACGCGTGCCGCTGGTAAATCTCCCATGAGCTGTTTTTGTGTTGTTTTGTCATGCTTTCGACATGTAATACGATTCCGTATCTCTTTTTTCACGATGTTTTGCCCGCCGGTATTCCAATACTCCTGCCTTAATGTTGCCAAGGTCAGGCGTGGGCCTCCGTGGTAGGTTAGTTTATGGGCTTGGTTGATAAGCAACGTTGAGAGTCGGGAACCACTGGGTATAATTTTTGGATGTTTCATCTCCATGTTGATGTTAGCTTGAGATATGCGTCCTCCCACTCGTAAAATGCTCAAGTCGTCCAGGTAAGGATTCAACTGAATTAATTTGCTATTTAATTCTGACCGACCATGTTTTTGTAACTTTTCAATTTCCGCTCCAAATTCTGTTTTCTGAACATGTTTCACAATCACTATCTTGGCTTCGCGTAATTCTCGCAATGTAAGGTAGTTTTCTAGCGGTCGTTTCACTGTCTGAGTCAGCGCTCGCCGTATCCATGCCAATATTCTGATGACCTTTGTGTATGAGCTATATTTTGTTAATAATTTATCAATAATTATTTCGTCGTTTGTATGTTGGGCAATGTTCATTTGTTTAACTTGTTTTTGTTCTTGATCCGTGTTAAACGACTCTATCTCTGTTTTTTTAGGCTCAAAGTCGGTTAACCATTTGGGACCGTGCTTCCACATGAGTTGGTTTTTCAGGAGTTGGGAAGGGAATAAACCGCGACTAGTATCGTCGGCCGGGTTTTCATCCGTTTTCACGTCGCCACTGCTTGGGCGGCATAATCTCTGTTATGTTACGAACTCTATTAGCTACGAACGGTTTCCACCTATCTGGTTCCCCGTTTAACCATCCTAGCACCACTTTCGAGTCTGTCCACCCATAGGTTTCGCTCTCATGTTTATCTAACGCTTGTTTTATTTTCTTCATCAATTTAGCTAGCAAATAAGCGCCGCTTAACTCCAATCGCGGCAACTTGATCTCTTTCTTGAGGGGTACAAGTTTAGTTTTTGAAGCTATCAGGACTATTTGTTGTGTATGTTTGACTCGGATATACACGACACATGCGAACGCCTCCAGTGACGCATCACAAAAACCGTGCAATTCGATGACGTCCCAGTCTCCACTCCCAATCCATCTGGGTATTTCGTAGGTATTGAGGTTTCTTAAGTCCGCTTGTAACTTGGACCACTCCTTGTAAACCTCCGGTGCTACGTCATCGTCCCATCGACTGTTCGATTTCCATACTTTTTGGAATAATAATTTTAATTTGACAAACACTAGCGCCAACCAGCCCAGTGGGTCAAAAATTTTGGATATTTCCGATAACAGGATTCGTTTTGTTAGTTTCTGTGTACTGGAACTTTGCACCTTGAACTGAAACTTATTAAATATCCGCCCCTAGCAACATATCCACGGGGCGGCTGATATAAAATTCTGGGTCTGCTAGGTTTATGTTTTGAATGTTCGGCCATGTTGGTTTTATAAATGTTTTGTTGGGTAAGTTTTTAATAAGACTGTTCATTATCAAAACACTGTGTTAAAATTGTACTCATTATATAATGACGCACATGTTACTTCCATTCTTCCTTTGCAGTTGTTTTCACGCTGTCCTACGCCAAATATCACGCCCTTCCACTGGTGACGCTGAACCCCCAGCACTTGAGCTGCATGTTCGGTTATCAGCGATATCTTTGACCCCTGGTCTATTAAGGCCCTCATGATGTGATAACAACCAACGGCCCCTTTGACCTTCAATTGTGCGGTGGCTAATATGATCTCCTTATAGTTATCCTGGGACACGTGAAATGTGCCGGTCACGTTGTCTTTTGCCAAGGCAGCAACGGTTTGGTTGAGCGTAGTTGATCGATTCGTTGTCCCAGTTATTGCCTCGTGTAGCAGCGTATTATGTTGATTGGGGCATTTTCGGCATGTGTGTGTAGAAGTGCACTCTTTGCCATTATGTGAAAATAGACAATTCATGCAAACTCCAAGTTTCTTCACCGTTGATATTTTCTTGTCGTTCGGTAACTGCAAAAATTGCTTGCAGTTGTACATGCCATGTTGATACTTGCAAAGTGGGCACGTGTGACCTGACCCAGTGACGTTGTACGATTTCACCATCTTTCCACTTCCTGCCGATTTCGATGCGTTGTTCGATGATTGTTGAAGATTATCCTTTTTTTTGTTGTTGTAGTTATTAAAATATTGTTTTTGGGAATTGGGTTCCTGTTTCCTACGGGCTGATGTTTCCAGGGAAGTGAATTTGCTCTCTAAAAAGTCTAAGAGCTCTTTGAGTATAGGTAGCTCCCGCGGGTTGTTCACTGATTCCAGGTAGTCGTTGTAGGTCTGTTGGTGTAATTTTTGAGATAGTAAATGGATCAGGATGGAATCTCATGTTTTCGTGTCCACACCCAAGTTTTTTATTGCGTTCAATGTTTCCATCGTTACATCATGCATTCTTTTGATGTATGTTACGTAGTTATGTTGAATGTTAGGTAAAGAAAACAATACGTTCATAAGAGATGTGAAAATCATCCTCCTGTTATTATAACGGTGGTTGAGAATTTCCCAACATGAGTCATAGTTTTTTGTACTGATATGTAAATGTTGTATTAGTCGCTCAGCTTCCCCTTTGACTTTAGTCTTCAGAATTTGCATCTTCTGAGTGTTTGGTATCATTTTGTTGTTATGAACGGCGTCCTTGAACAAATACTTGAACGACATCCACTGGTTAAAGTTTCCACTACATGTTGGTATTTCTAACTTCGGTGATACTTTATCCTTGTAAGAAGCTGACCACATATTTTTGTTGATTTCCCTCTTCAGGGTGTTAAATTGTTTTTCATATTGATTGAACGTGGTGTTATAAGCAGAACTTTCTCCTTCCTCGTTCAATTCACTCTCAATTTGCCAATGTAATTTATCCACTACAGACCAAAGATTCTTAAGCGTCTTTAACGCATCCTCAATCTCCCATTTATCCGTCATTTCCTCCACATTAATGTTCTCCACTGTTCTAATAAATGCCTTAAAATTTGCCTGTTGCTGACGTCTCTTCTCATCCAACCTGCTGTAGCTTCCCTGTTGTTTTTGTAAGAGTTGTTGTTCGGGTTGGCTTCCTCCCGCTTCACTCACTCCGACTCCCATCTCGTAATCTCCTTTAGATTCTAATTGTTTAGTTCCTCCCTGATTTATCTCACTCGTGTAGCGCGTATAAACCTCTTTCGCCCGTTCGTAATTTTTGTTACTAAAATATGTATCGGAAGGACTAAGTTCCGTAAGAAGACGATCGTGATTGAATTGGATCGTATTCCACAAGATTTCGACCTTGCTCCGTTGATTTTTATAATAGTCCGGCCTACTTTTCCTATCCTGGCCATCCTTTTTGAAGTTTTCCCAATGTCTGCTGAGTTCGTCCAGTCGAGAGTATTGTTCCTCCAGCGACATGTTGCGCGACGTGTTGCAATGTTAAGGTGATAATAAAGGAGCGATAATATTTGACGGAGAAACTCAAGTAAGATACTTGAGTTTCTCCGTCAAATATTACCGCTCGCAATCGCTGCTTGTCGTGGTCGTCCGAAGTTGGGTTGGTCTTCAATAGTTCCTGACGATCTGGGACCCACTTCGAAGTTTGTTGTTTATGTTGGCACTGAATCCGTTTCACCGAATGTTAGCTAGTTCACTGACACCCCACACCGCGCGCGAGGTCCCGAGGCTCGAAGGACCATGTAAAGGGAACGATTCAGTGTGGTTTTGTAAATATTAAATAAAGTCTGTTTTGTTATGACACAAGAACATAATAATAATAATTCTTTATTGCACAGAAAACACATTGGAAAAAATACAACGAACAATATGCAAAGGTGAGCTTCTTTCTAAAAAGAAATTTCTTACAGCTAACCTGTGAGGAAAGGAAAAAAATATTTTTAGAGAGGTAGTCATAGTGTACAATTAAGATTTAAAAGAAAGAAATAAAGTCAATATACTATCAGATAAATCACAATACATCCTACACATACCATAAAATAAATTAATAGAATACAATAAATACATAGATACACATACATACTATAAGATACCCACTATGCGGAAGAGAGGAGATGCTGTTTCAACTTTTTCTTAAAAGAGAACAAGGATCTGCAATCCCTAATAGCGCAAGGAAGTGCATTCCACAAACGTATGGTCCTTAACCTAAACGAGTGCTCGTAAGCAACAGTGTTGTGCTGAGAAATTGACAAAAGTGACACCGTGTGAGATCTCCGAAGTCTATCCCCAGAGAAAAGAAACTCAAAATGTTCACGAAGATATGCGGGATAGCGCGGATTTCTCAAAATATTGAAGAGGAAGGAGAGAATGTGCATATCACGACGAAGTCGGATCGGGAGCCAGCCTAATTCCCTGCGATATTGGGACACGTGATCGTACTTGCGGAGACCGAAGATAAACCGAATCCCGAGATTTTGAAGTCGCTCGAGTTTGTTCAGTAGATCTTCGTTCGCGCTGGCCCAGCAAACATCGGCGTAGTCAATTAAAGGCAGAAGAAGGGTCTGAACTAGCATGATTTTAGTCTGCCTAGGCAAGAAGTACTGCAAACGCCGAAGGGAATGAAAGGATGCAAAGACTCGTCTGCTGACCTCACAAACGTGGGGCGACCAGGATAAAAGAGTATCAAAAATAACCCCAAGATTTTTGGCTTTCTCGCTGTACTTGACAATGGTACCGTCATAAAGCACGGGAGCAACTGACCTATGCTGCAACAAATTAAGTAAGTGCCGTGTACCCAGTATCATCGCCTGAGACTTATCCGGGTTGACTAATAGCCCATACGAAAGAGCCCATTTCCTGATGTTGTCGAGGTCAGCATTCAAAGCCTCTACAGTCGAAGTCAGATCACACAGGGGAAAATGCCGATAAATTTGAAGGTCATCTGCATAGAGATGATACGAGGAAGACAATACATCCGAAATGGAATGAATGAAAACTGAGAAAAGAAGAGGAGAAAGGATGCCACCCTGCGGAACACCAGTAGAGAGCTTGCACCATTCCGTAGTGACTTCTTCAGACTTGATGCGCTGCTGGCGGTCTCTCAGGTAGGAGTCAAACCAGCGAGCCGAGTGTGAAGAGACATTGAGTGTTTTTATGATTTCAACAAGTATATCGGAGTCGACGCAGTTGAAGGCGCTGCTAAAGTCAAGGAGAGTCAGGACTGTGAGCTGCTTCTTATCCATTGCCAGTTGGATATCGTCAGTTACCTTGAGCAGTGCGGTGGTGGTGCTATGCCCTGGCCTAAAACCAGACTGAAAAGGGTTCAGTAAATCCATGGAGGAAAGGTACGAGGACAGCTGGGAGTGGACAATTGATTCAAGGACTTTGGAAAGGATTGGTAGGATGGAAATGGGACGGAACTCTTTGAAGGAGGACGAGTTAGAAGTTTTAGGCAGGGGTATCACTAATGCTGAACATATATAACGTGATTACACAAAGTTATAAGATAATATAAACTGTTAATTAAATGTTAAGTGAATGCACCCGGTCGCTACATTTCCGATTGATGCACTGATTTGTTAGAAGTAGGCAAATCGCCGCGGGCCGTGTGCATATCACGTGTTCGGTACCTAAACATAAAACCGAACACACGTATCTAAAAGACTACCTATATTTTTACGGTAATATATATTTAACATATAAATTTCACAGCGTGGTGTACGACTAGGCTCGCGGTTAGCAGCGGACTGCCCTGCCTTGCCCTTAATGTACCTATGTAATGAGCATCGCCAACATTAATCATATCGCAACCTGAGGGATACCTAGTCAATACTAGGTATCCCTCATACTGGCCACCGGAACTGCTCAATAGCAATTCCGGTGGCCATCTGTAGTCTTCATCATCAGTTCCACTTCACAAAATGATGCTTCCCGAGAGTAAATGCGCGAGTTACTACGAAAAATACAAATAACACTATATAAGTCTATAATCAAAGTCAAAATCAATGTCAAAGTCAAAGTACTTTATTACTGTAGATATTTACATATACTTAGCAAACGTCATTTTTTGCCTCTTCACTACATTGGACCACTGTGGGAGAAGAAGGGCGTAGAAACTCCCACAATTTGATTTTTAGATCTCTTTTAAAAATAGGTTGTGCTTAACTAATACAATTATGTTTTTTTTTTTATTTAATAAGCAGGCAATAATAAATAATTACAAAATTATTAACAGCGAGGTCTGTGTTGAACTAGATTAACCCCATACAGTCCTGTCATTTAAGTAATCTCGAACATTGTAATATCCCTTTTTCGACAAAGTCGCTTTAACATGCTTTTTAAATTGCTCAAATGGCAATTTCAAAATCTCCAGAGGTATCTTATTATAGTAGAGAATGCACTGACCCTTGAAAGAATTGCTAACCTTCGCGAGTCTAAATCGGGGCGCACACCGTCTGTGATTATTTCTTAGGTTAACATTGCAGCTATCGCTAAGTTTGGTAGATGTTGTGAGGTTCTTGCGTACATACATTATATTTTCGAAAATAAATTGACTAACTACAGTTAGTCAATTTCTTTGTCTCTTTCTTTAAAAGGCTCTCTTAAGGAGTCTGTTCGTTTTAAATTATAAATTGCTCGAATAGCTCTTTTCTGTAAAATAAAAATAGTTTGAATATCCGCTGCTTTCCGCCACAACAAGATACCATAGGACATGACACTATGAAAGTAACTAAAATATACTAGCCTAGATGTAGCCACATCCGTGCTTTGTCTGATGTTCCTAACAGCGTAAGCCGCAGAACTTAATTTACCAGCTAATTTATCTATGTGGGGTCCCCACTGCAATTTGCTATCAATGGTTATTCCAAGAAACTTCGCATCATTTACCAATTCTAACGTGCTGTTGTCTAACACTAAACTGGTCTCAACTTGCCTGACATTTGGAAGTGAGAATTTGATAAACTTGGTTTTACCAGCGTTATTATTATATATTTGCCAGCAATATTTGAGGAGTTCTCTCCAGGATACCATAATCAGATCTTGACTTGATGTCAATGGGACCAATTGGAAAGTATACGCTTTCAAACGAAAAGAAAAGTTCAAATCGCTGGACATCGATACAAAAAAAAACAAAGAGCCCAACGAATGCAAAACACCCTCCTTTTTGAAGTCGTTAATAACCAAAATATTTATGGGATTAATTAAATAAAATTTTGCCGGATGCAAAAGTCCTCACTACGCTTATATTACTTGTCCCGATTATTCTCTATGTTAATATAGCTCAAACTGTCTTGTTGTAAAATAATTATTCTGTCGTTCCAGAGACGTATTCTTCACGTACATGCCTAATCGGATGCAGGAAGTGTTCGTGATAAATCCGTACAGCGCTACCAAGGCGCAGAAAGTTATGGCGAGGACTTGCCCCCTGTCACCATGAAGATACTTTTGGTTTCCAGTGGGCAAAAACATTTTTTTTATCGTATATGTAAATGAATAACGTGCCGTGAAAAAACTGCCTAAAAATGCAAAATGTATTATATTTTATTCTTTAAGAATTAAGTATCAACTATCTCTATTAAAATAGGCTATATTGAAAATCGGGTATTATTGCTCTTGTAATCTTTTGAATATCGATGACGCTCTATCGATTTTTCGCTTTCGGCAATTTATACTAAATTGCCGAATTCAGCTTCCAAGCGCCCAACCCTAAATAGCAGTTTGAACTGCACTCATTACTTATGAAGCCATTAATGCAGTGCGTTACGTTACGATAAAATCGGGGTTTGCCGGTATGTGGATCCGTATTAAGCTGGGCACTCACGTGATTTGGACTGGTGAAAATGGACTATTGAAATTGAACTGACGACAGTTGGCTGAAGCCAAAAAGATTTCCCCACTCACTGGCGACTGGCGTCAAACTATGAGTGCTCACACGCTAAGTCTGCGACGGTGACAAGTCGAACTAAATACTTACTTCCTCAGTCCTCAATGTAAATTGGCGCATTTTTTTCGATCATTGATAAAAATATCAAAATCATTTCGCATTTTTTACAAAAAAAATATTTCTGTTAATAAATTGAAATATAATATCTAAGAAAACGACTCGCACACCATACCTAAGTGCAGACTTATCGTGCGAGCACTCGTAGCTTTCATTTCCCGATCGACGGCGACGGGGCCGCGCGCAGAGTACTGTAGAGTGCTAGCCCGAAATTGTAGTAGTACAATTTCGGGCTAGCAAATTTCTCACCGCGTCAGTTGAAAAAATGGATTCGGATTCTTGTGAGGAAATTCTACTTATTGCGGCTGCTGTTTGTTGTCATCTCCATCACCACCAGAAACCCCAAAAAAATGACGAAAGAATGATTAAAAAAATGATATGCCGTTAGGGCTGTAGTGTAGCGCGTGCTAATGAAATGATCGCTTAGGCACCAAATGCCCATTCTAACCAAATCTAACGTCAATTTTTTCACAAATTCTACTCAAATTCTCAAAAGAACACTTTTAATTTTACTCAATACGGACTACTATGGATGGAAATTGGACTTGTATTTTTCGCATTACTCAACCGATTCTCGTGAAATTTTGTTTGCTGTAGCAAACGTATTCGTTTTATCGGATTTAACAGATGTTGATTTTATTTCGGAAAATGTATACCTAATCAAATCGGACTACGCAGTTTTCGCCGCCTTCACGACACGATCCCGGTGATTTGACCTAGGACCAAGGAAACACGAATAATCGCCAAAACGTATACCCCTATTTTGCTCAAAAGCTCTGCATGGCAGAGAAGGTGGTATCGTGGCTCCCCACTTTGTGTTAGAGCTATAAATGTTTTTAACACCTTTGGTACCATTTAGCTATCAAGGAGTTCTGAATTTAATCAATTATGATAGATGTTTTTAACACCTTTGGTACCATTTAGCTATCAAGGAGTTCTGAATTTAATCAATTATGATAGAAAAAAACATCATGAATTAAAATCTTTCAGTTTTAGACAAAAAGTATGTGTTTTGAAATCATGTAGAAATGGCGGACCTCGGTAACCTGAGGGTGGCACCCAGGGGTCCATATTAAAAGTATGAAATAAGTTATATATTACCTTTACAGATAATGTTCTATTAAAGTTAATTTAAGGAGAGAATTCACAAATGTAGTATTCCCCTTCAGGACCAATACTGATCAGCCCAGAGCCCACATGTCTGGCATTGAATTCACGTTTATCCCCGTTTGTCGTTAGAATAACAAGCATCACAAAAGATGCAATTAGCATCAATTTTTTCAACTGGTCTTACAATCATTACGTCCTCAGTGTCATCATCACTTTCACTGGATTCATTTTGGATGAAGTTCTCGTCGTCATTTTCAGAACTACTCTTTGACGATGTAACATCATTCCTCTGTGTACGACGTTTACGACTAACCCTTTGTTGAATATTTGCATCCCGAATACCACCTCGACGACATCCACGACCACGTCTTTGACCTTGGCAGCGACCACGAGTTACCAACCGGATCAAGGAGTCTTCTAAAAGAGCTTTATAAGGTGACGATGTGTTCACTACTGCTGATGTTGACTTTCTTCCTCGATTAGATGTCTTTCTCTTGGGTCCAGGAATGGGTAAAATGTCCTCTGGCATAATGAGGCCATGGCTTGAGGTTGTGGATTCAGGAATGAGTAAAATATCCTCTGCAATAATAAGGTCTTGGATTAAGGTTGAGGGTTCTGAAACAGTCAGATTTGGCAGGTCAACAGGCATTGTGGTTGCACATTGCTCATCTGTAGATGATTGCACATTACTTCTTGATGATGAGGGTCCAGCAGTTGTCAGTTTTTACTTGATTTTCTGGTAGCAGACTATCCATCGATTGTAATTTGGTTTGTTTGGGCGTTTGTTTGGCTTCTGCCAAAAAATCAGCCTCGGTAAAGATGGGAGGATTTAAAAAATAATAAATTTTAATATTATTATGGCGACATGAAAATGCTGTTTCTATATAGCACGCATTTAGGAGAAGGAAGTACTATATTGTTTTGATTACATAGATTTCTTTTGTGAATTGTGTTTCGTTCTATTAAACGCATATGATAGTTTTTCTTAACGAACATTAAGCACTCTAGGTTAAACATCGATGGAAAAGTTAGAATGTCTAATTTTTTGCAGAAGGGTTTGCAGCTTTCCGTCTTTTTTATGCAAGCGATGGCCCTAATACATTAATTTTTTCTGATGCATAAATATTTTGTCCCTATCAGAGGAATTTCCGAAATATGCAGTAACAGCTGCCTCAGTGGTCGAAATCTGAGTTAATCTCCTTCGAGGGTAAACAAAGCTTATTAAAGCACAGTTTTTTTTTATGTGCAGTTTCCATCCGCAGTGTTGGTCTAGGTGCAGTCCGAGGAATTTTATTGTTTGTACTTTTTCTACGTTATTGTTATCATAATTTATATTTAGTTTCGGTAGGTTTGCTTGTAGTTGATGAAATTGCATAATTTTAATTTTTTATAGGTTAATTTTAGATTGTTGTTCTGAAGCCATTCGACCAGCCCACTCAATGTATTGTTTATATCTATTAGTTCGTAGTTGATGACCCAAATGGCCGAGTCGGTAGGTGCAAATATTTGTTTGATGATAACTGATGTTTGTACCCTAGTCATGGTTGTAAGTGTGTGTATCGTTATCTAGTACCCAAGATACAGGGAATCCTAGTTTGGGGCTAGATCAATGTGTGTAAATAGTGTTCTAGGTATTATTAGTTCGATGTTTAGTAGCTCTGTACATTTTATGAAAACAGAACAGTCATCCGCAAACAAAACTGTAGGATGTGGAACACTTTCTGGTAGGTCATTTATTGACCGAGCGACTGTCTATCTGTCCGGTTGTTCTCCTCTACAGGTCGCATTTCTCAACCGATTCTCGTGAAATTTTGTGAGCAGGTTGGATAAATAAATAGAATTTTATAGCCGATTCAGTTTTTGGATTTTTTTCAAAATGGTGGAGATTTGGGGTTCGAAAATGTAAAAAACCGCTACAGCCCAAACGGCTTGACGGATTTTTACAAATGACATGTCGTTGGATTCGTATATAATTTTAGTGAAAAATTGCAAAATGTCGCTTGCAAAGTTATTGGTGCGGCTACTTCAATACTCCATGTACGTAACCAGATATTACGTATTGATTTTATTTGTAGTTCATGTGTTTTGTAATTGTAATGTGCTACTCTGCTGTTGATGTCCCAAATAAACAATTTTGGTACCGTTAACAGGCATATTCATAAGTTTGTATGTGTTATAGAAAGAAACATACAAACTCTTCGTTTGTATGTTTCTTTCATCCCTCCATTCGTCTTCAAGGATTGCCGCATGGTGTTGGTGGAACCGCTACTGCATGTATTCAATACGTGATTGGCGGTCGCGAAGTTTCCCGATCGATGGAAGATTACTGGTGTAGTACCGGTACCGAAGGGTAGAGGAGGCACGGATCCTAGCCACTATAGGCCAATGGCAGTACTGTGCACCCCGGCGAAAGTGTTTGAGTCGGCCATAGACCACTATTTATATACTGAGGCACAGATATTATAATACTATACTAGTACAGATAGTCCACGTAGTACAAGAAAAAGGTAACCCTCAAATTTGGGCAGCTCCTTGGGCACAGGTAATTATTATAAAGTATGACTCGATGGCGCAACTGCCGACTATGGGTGTCTAGGAAAAAGTACAAAAGTATGTGATAGATGGCGCTAATAAATCTTTGCATTCTAATGAAATGAACGATTTGATGCGTACCTTTTCAGTTTTTGACATCGCGTTCCAAAGAGAAAAGTAATTCTCAAGGGCGGATCCTCCCTTCCATCAGGGCCGGCTAACTCTTTAGCGTTGGTATTAAAAGGCAAAGCTTCGGGGTCGGAGAGCTGATACTCGATATAGGGGTATGTTATGATTAGGATTTCCATCCATTTTCTAACTTACTTTTGAATTAGTTCATGAGTACAATAATTCAAAAGTGAGTTCTAAAATGGAATATTGCGCAACCGCATAAGAGCTGTCGGAGAGTATGTGTGTGGTGGCACGGTGGGTCCAACCAAAATTCTACATGTGGGACATTGTAAATCTTTATAAATTTTGTGTTAATGAAATGAAACAAAAACTGCTAAAATTAAGCCAAGTCCTGACAGATCTCGCTTAGTTACTACTTAAGTCTTATTATTTAGCTTGTTAGCTATAATTCTACGCTATCAGCACGTACCCAAAACTGGCCCTTTCAGAAATATAAGTTTTAAGTAAAATGAAAAATATACGTGTTTATTAATTTTATCAGATAAAATATGTAATTATTTTGCATTAATATACGATTAACGAATATTAACAATGTCAACAACATCGAAAAAGTAAAAAATAATAATTTTCAAGCAAGGTAAACTCTACCCAGGTTAGTATTTTAATGCAAAACAATTATTTTATCTGATATTATTAATAAAAAGTACTTTTTACTATTTTTAATGGAGTATTGAATCACTGGCTAAGAGTGGGCACAGTTGTGCCTCTGCCACCCCGTATGGGAAAAGGCGTAACGCTATGTTATGTTTTTACTTACTTTTTTATTTTGCTGAAAACTAAAATGGGCAATTTTGGTTACGCGCTGATAGCGTGGAATTATAGACAACAAGCCTTAAGAATAATACTTATGTAGTAACTAAGCGAGATCTGTCAAGACAGTTTTAGAGAAAAACGTAAAGGATAAAAATTAATCAAAATGACGAGATCTTTCGATAGGTATTTTGTATGGAATTTGTAAAATAAAAACCTCATCTAGCAGTTTGGAGCCACTGTAGGGCTTGTTTCCGCGACGTGCATCAATTCGCGTTACGCGCCTTCTAAATAAGCGCTCTGTCAAGCGGTGAGTCGACGTCGCGGCAAGGCGATGTAACGCGAATCGACGTCGCGGAAACAAAGCCATTGTGGCTTGTTTCCGCGACGTCGATGGGGTGGGTGGGACCAATACTCTTTTCAGATATCAATAAAACACCTCATACTTTATGTACTATCGAACCATCTGAATCATGACCCATCATAAGCTTATTTTGCTAAACCCCTTAAATGCAAGTAGGTCGAAATTCGCTTGAAGGTTTATTTCCTTGGTAACGAACTTGTTATCATTTGATTAGACACTGACATTACGATAGATCTTACAAGTTTGAAAGTTTCAAACGAATTATCAGGCAAGTGGGTCATGATTCAGTTGGTTCGATTGTACATTTTCATATTTTTTATTTGTTATTCCTTACAGACACTGACAGGCGGGCAGGACAGATGACTATATCATGAGATAGCCAACCATGGTTGCATTAGAACTTTCATTGAACGAATAAATATATTTGGGACAAAACACTGCGGTAGCTTAGGTTAAGAATAGTGAGTGACAAGAGTGATTATCACTGAATTCTATCGAGTAAAACATACTAATTTGTTACATATTTTGTAGAATGCGTACCTTCGGGTGTTTTTTGTGTCACGATGACAGATTTATTGTTAATTTTACAAGAGTGAAATATTTTGACCTCTATTAATTTCCTAATAATATAAGACAGGTGCTCATAATGCGGGTGCTCTGACAGAAATTTCATTTCATTGACAGGAAACTGGAACAAGATGAACATGTCCAAGACAAAGATTATGACAGACACTCCCACAAGCAACGGCATCGACATTATTGAGGATAACCTTCCCCTAGAAGTGGTTGAGGAGTATATCTATCTATCTTGGACATTGTTTGTCTTTTGGTCGACAGAGCCAGGTAAAGGAGATCGCTAGACGAGTCCAGTTAGGATGGGCTGCTTTCGCAAAACTAAGGCATGTTCTGACCTCTAACATCCCTCAATGCCTGAAGTCAAGGTATTTAACCAATGTGTACTGCCCACTCTCACATAGGGTGCCGAAATATGGATACTCACGAAGGAGATTGTGCACAAAGTCACGGTAGCAAAAAGAGCAATGGAGCGTGCCATGCTAGGCATCAGACTGTCAGACCGTATCCGTAATACCGAAATCAGACGCCGAACCAAGGTGGCTGATGTGAGTAAGCGGATAGCACGGCTTAAGTGGAAATGGGCAGGACACTTGGCAAGGCGAGAAGATGGAAGATGGACCAGATCGGTGACAGAGTGGTGGCCAAGAGGAGGCCAAAGATCGGTCGGCAGACCATCTGCCAGATGGTCCGACGATGTGGCGAGGGTGGCAGGAAAGCAATGGACGTGGGTTGCGCCGGACCGTTCTGAATGGCGTGTCTATGAGGAGGCCTATACCCAACAGTGGGTCCCCTGAGAGGCTGATGATGATGATGATGACTATCAGTACTTTGTAGAGCCATTACCTTTGAAAGTTTTGTGCAAGTTTCATACGGCATATTGCTAGAATGATCATTTTGAAAGGTTTTTCAGTAACCATGCAGGCATTGTATAAAAACGGTATATTTCAAATTTCATGCAATTTGAACTAGTAGTTTAAGAATTATAACTATAGCTTGTCAATTTCGTACGTACCACTCCCGTGGTCTGCTGGCGACGGGGGACGAAAGATGCGGAGGGTTGCGAGGGCGGGAAAGAAGAGCGCGGGCGGCGGGGCGCGAAGTAGTAACCGCCCGCGCTCTTGTTTCCCGCCCCCGCATCTTTCGTCCCCCGTCGCCCGCAGACCGTGGGAGTGCTAAGTACGAATTTGACCAGCTATAGTCAAAGTTTCTTAAGTTTGTTACTCACTCACTCACTGACTGACAGACGATCTTCAAAACTCTAAGGCACACAGACATAGACATAGAAGATACTTTTAAGGCGAGTGTTTTTTGACTCTAGAGTGGAGCGAAGGATTTAGAGTTGAATCCCGAGCGTAACGAGGGTTTCTAAAGTAGAATCCTGAGCGGAACGAGGGATTCAAAGTACATCACTCGAGTTTAAAATAGTTTTTACTTTTGAGGTGGACACTTCTACTTTTTTATCACCCTCTATTAGAAAATGGTAAGTTAAGTTATGATAAGAATAATAGTAAAAAAGTTATGAATTAGAACAGTATTTATCGCCCGAGCGAGCGAAGCAAGCGAAGGGCTCCATTTCGACAAGATAGGAGGCCGATTTTGCTTTCGTGTGTCTCTAAGTCTCTATGTGTGTCTGTTAGTTCCGGTCTAGGGGCCACAGTTTTCAAGCGATCCTCACAAAACTTGGCACACGTGCTCCTTGAATAAAAAGTTTTTTTTTGTGTCGAGAGCTTTTCTCGATTTTCCCCTTGGAGGGGAGTTATGACGTCATTAATTTTGTATGGTTCTTTTTTTATTTATTTTTTCTGAAACCTATCGTGTGGGGTATCAAATTAAAGGGCTTCTTGAGTCGGTTCTAAAAATATACCACACCATTACCTTTCTGCCGCCTGTTTTCTAAAAATCCAAGAAATATTTTCAAAACATACCAAGTTTGGACTCCACGAAGTAGGAGACGGATTAGTAAAGAGGATCTATACAGACCATGAGAGTGAGTGAAATAGACTATAACTATTTTCGTGAAAAGTCAATAGATTGTATTTTAAATCGTAAAATGTAATTTACAAAGTTATTGGTGCGGCTTCTTTACTACTTGATTTTGATTGAATCTAAAATACTTACCTATAAATTTGTTCACAGTCCCCCCTATTAGCGAGGTCTACTGCTCACAGGGCCACTAGTATATAGGTACAAATGGTAACAATAATATTATAATCAAAACATATTTTCCGAAAATGATTTCGCTCTTCTTGCATCTTTCGAAAGGATGACATTGTCATGTATGCTTTCACATATTTTTCAGGGGATTTCATAGGTAACAAACCTTGCATCACATTTTTGCGTCTGTTATAATAGGATATGGAGTTAATCTATCATTTTCACAACCTACTTGAGGAAGAACTCAGGTTTTAAAATAAATTGAGCAAACGATATAAATAAATAAACACATTTAGGGCGTTTATACCTTTTTAAATTTCTTTTTCATTTGATCAACGTTTCGAAATCAATCTCTTTATTGATTGGAACTAACAAAGATAATGTTGGGATTACGTAGTCTGTAATAAAATAACAATGAAAAAACTTTTACACAAACTATTATTTTAATTTGGTCTTAGATAGGTCTCTTTTGTGATTGGAGATGTCAGTTTGAATGTAGAGTAATGATTATTTACTCTGTCGGTTCTATTAACCACTAGCCAGATTCCACCAATTTCAATTTTCGCCCCACAGCGGGCGGATTCAGCCAGAAGTTTATAGGTACAATTTCGCGCTCATCGTAACGTCTTTTTATACACCTTTCTCTTTATATGTTTTTACAAAACGCTGAGATAGGAACAAGCTAGTTAATGAATGAATAATTTCATGGTCGCAATCATATTTGTACTTGCCTACTTTTTGATGGCTAATAAGATGGGCCATTTTAAGTTTTGTGTAAAATAAATGTATGGAGAGGAGACCATTCATATTTTTTGTTTAGACATACCTAATGAATTGTTATTAAAATAAACACAGGACCAATTAATTATTTATTTATAAAATAATAACAGTAAATCAAGTAAACTACTATTAATTGAATATCACATTTTAGCTCCAGTTCAATTAAATGAAAGGGCCTTTAAATTGCGCAGGATGAATTTATTTGAAAATAGCATTTAATTAATAAGGCTAAGTTATCGGATTTTTTTAAAAAGAAGTTCACTTAGTATTAAAGCCAGTTTCGTGGACAATACATAATCATACATGGTCATGTCATGTTTTGTACACAAGCTCTGAATTAGAAAATAAATATAGAATCATCTAGTATTTTTATCATCCAAAGTGAATGATTTCGAAGAAGTCAGAAATAAAATTAATATAGAAGAAGAAGAATAATATAATA
Organism: Argyresthia goedartella; assembly: GCA_949825045.1. Classification (NCBI taxonomy): domain Eukaryota; kingdom Metazoa; phylum Arthropoda; class Insecta; order Lepidoptera; family Argyresthiidae; genus Argyresthia; species Argyresthia goedartella. The sequence goes on along the minus strand of OX463812.1, from coordinate 21,213,161 downwards.
TGTAGTTATTGATGTGATGACTTGTTGACACTTTTACCCATTATCACAATATCCAGTTTGTTGTGACACTTCGACCGACACCTATTTATTTTTCTCACGCTCAAAATTTCAACGTAAAAGAAGTGCTTGAAGGTGATTTCCACCTGCAGGAGAGATCCCACAGCCCGCAGATTGCAGTTAACAGTTCAAGAAAGTGACAGCTCAATCCACTTTATACTCGATCAAATTCTGGTTCGCTCTTCCAAATTCCAAATGTCTTTATTACTGTAGATATTTACATATACTTAGCAATCGTCATTTTTTGCCACTTCTCTACATTGGACCACTGTGGGAGAAGAAGGGCGTAGAAACTCCCACAGATTGATTTTTAGATCTCTTTTTAAAAATTGCTTATGCTTAACTAATACAAAATATAATATTTAGTCATTATCATAATTAATAAGCAGGAATAAATAATTACAAAATTATTAACAGCAAGGTCTGTGTTGAGCCAGATTAACCCCATACAGACCCATCATTTAAGTAATCTTGAACATTGTAATATCCCTTTTTCGACAAAGTCGCTTTAACATGGATTTTAAATTGCCATCTTGTCCGGGGTGTAGATGTGATATTCTTCCCATTCTCCATCTTAATGGTGGTTGATTTTCTTCTTTTATGACGACCAAGTCGCCGACGGCGGGCGCTTGTTGTTGCCCGACTCGCCATTTGGTTCGCTGTTGTAGCTCAGCCATGTACTCCAGGCGCCACCTTTCCCAGAACTGCTGACGAAGTTGTTCGATGAGGAGGTACCTGTTGGGTCTTGCAGCAGTAACCGGCCGGGACGGCACTGACATGAGCGGCCGCCCGATTAGGAAGTGCCCTGGAGTCAGAGGGGAGAGATCATTTGGGTCTGACGAGAGAGGAGATAGCGGACGTGAGTTAAGGATAGCTTCTATTTGTGTGAATAACGTCGCTAGCTCCTCAAACGTCAGGGAAGCATTGCCAGCTATACGCTTCAAGTGGTGCTTAGCTGATTTTATACCAGCCTCCCATATACCTCCAAAGTGAGGTGAATATGCGGGGCTGAATATGAATTTAAAACCCTCATTTGCAGAATAATTATAAATGGACTGTTGGCTGGACTGAATAACCCTACCTAGTTCATTGCTTGCCCCATGAAAGGCTCCCCCATTATCACAATGGATTTCATAGGGCTTGCCCCTTCTAGAACAGAATCTACGAAGGCACAGGACGAAAGCTTCAGTACTGAGGTCACTGACTAGTTCCAGATGAACTGCCTTTGTTGTAAGACAGACAAACAAACACAGATAACATTTGGTAATTCGATTGCCTCGCCCCTTTCGGCTAGATATAAGGAAGGGCCCACCAAAGTCAATTCCGCAGGTATGAAATGGGAAGTCGGGATTTGTTCTTACTGAAGGTAAATTCCCCATTATTGGTTGTAATGTCTTTCCACGTAAACGTGTGCATACAACACATTTTTTTGTAGTAGTTCGGGCGAGAATTCTACCTCCTATTGGCCAGAACTCCTCGCGAACCGAAGCCAGTAAATGTTGTGGACCAGCGTGAAATAACCGTAAGTGTTCATATCTCATTAATAATTGGGTAAATCTACTTTTAGAATCTAATAAAATGGGGTGCTTTTTGTTAAAGTTATAACTTGAGTTGTGCAAACGACCTCCTACCCGGAGTATGCCGTTTGAGTCGATAAATACATTTAGTGATATCAATTTTGATTTATGATGTAGTTGCTCACCTTTGCTCAAACATTGAAGTTCGTTTGAAAATGATTCTAATTGACTTTGTTTGATTAAAACATTTTGTGACTGTTCCAGTTCATTTGAATATAATGGACCATTTAATTTTAAATTGTTATGTTTACAATTGTTAATGAACCTCAACACATAAGCAACTGTCCTTTTTAATCGTTGATAATTAGAATAATTATCGATATTTATGATGGGACAGTTGTTGTTAATTATATAATTATCATTGCAACTAACAGGGAGTGACAACGTGGTGACAGGCAGTGTTTTAATTTCTGGTAAGTTAAAAGTTGGTAAGTAGGTACTTTTAGGCCATTCAGAGTGCTCCTTCATGAGAAAGGAAGGACCTTCCCACCACAGGAGAGACGACTGCAGCAGGTGTGGGTCAACACCCCTTGACGCGAGATCGGCGGGATTCAAATCTGTAGGTATGTGATTCCATTTAAATTCTGACGTTAATTCATTTATCTCATTCACTCGATTACACACAAAGGCATTTAGATTTCTTGGCGGCGATTTTAACCAACCACGAACGACTGTTGAGTCAGTCCACATTGTTTTTTGTGTGATAGTACACGTAAGTGATTTTGTGACCTTGGTGCATAAACGAGCTCCCAACAAAGCCCCACATAACTCTAATCTCGGAATCGTCATTGGCTTTAAGGGTGCAACCCTGGCCTTAGCGCACAATAGTTTGACTTGAATGTGATTATTTTTGTCCGTGGAGCGCAGGTAAACACACGCGCCATACGCGACTTGAGAAGCATCAACAAAACAAAGCAACTCCACAGACTCGGGAAAATCGCATAAGACATATCTTGGCACTATTATTTTAGATAACTGAGGTAGGTTATCTATGAAGGTTGACCAACATTTGTGAAACTTTTGTGGAACTGGCTCATCCCAGCTCAGCTTTGCAGCCCACAATTTTTGTAAGATAATTTTAGCCTTAATTATACATGCCGAAAGTAGGCCTAGCGGGTCAAATACTTTGCATGTCATTGAAATTATGGTCCTTTTGGAAATTTGAGCGTTGCATTCAATGTCTGTTGAAAACTGTAACGTATCAAGATTTGGGGCCCAATTAAGGCCTAACACGGACGATTCTTTACATAATTCCATAGAATCGGAAGTTAATTTCTCACCTTCAAAAATTTGAGGACAATTTGTTCTAATTTTTTGTAAAGGAAAGCATGCAGACTGCAACACTTTGTTAACATTGTTGTATATATATTTTAAGTCATCCTCCGATGAGGCTCCGGTATTCAAATCGTCTACATAAAAATTATTTTTTATTACATTGGATATAACTTTGTCTTTACAGTTTTGTGACAATTGTTCAAGACATCGAGTACTTAGAAACGGCGCCGACGCCGTCCCATATGGAACGGTATTTAGCTGCATTGTTTTTAATGGCTGGCTTTCGTCGTCCCGCCACACTATCAGCTGTAGGTGCCGCTGTGACTCATCTATAGCTATCTGCCTATACATCTTTTCTATATCGGCCGTTAAGACAAACCGATATACTCTGAAGCGCAATAAAATTGATAGCACGTCGCTTTGAACTACGGGGCCAATTAGTTGTATATCATTAAGTGATTTACCGGAAGAAGTTTTCGCAGACGCGTCAAAAACAACTCTTAATTTAGTTGTCTCTGAGTTTTCTCTAATTACAGAGTGGTGGGGTAAGAAACACCCGAATTTTGGCCGTTCTATCACACTTAGATGACCTAGATTGGCGTATTCATGTATAAAGTTGCTATAGGCCTCTTTTTGTTCGGGAAATTTGTTTAATTTCTTTTCTAAATTTAGAAACCTTTTCTTAGCGATATAATAAGAGTCACCGAGTGCCTTTTCTGGCTCCTCTTTGAATGGAATTTTGACTGAAAATCGGCCATTATCTAATTGACGGACATTTTCCGAAAAATGGGACTCACATGATTTTTCTTCCATGGAATATGACTTATTCATAGTTTGTAACTCTTCGATCTCCCAAAACTTTGTAAGGGAATCGTCAATTTCATGGCTAAAATTGCAGTTTACCTCTGGGTTAGGGTGACCATCTCCATTTGTTGGACCGGACACCAACCATCCAAACATTGAGTGTTGCAAGGTAGGTTTCTGGAGACCTAACTTTATTTGTTTCGCACCTACAATATCCCAAAAGACATCTGCTCCTAGAAGTATATCTATTTCGGAGGGACGATAGAAAGCCGGGTCAGCTAACTCAACGTTGGTCGGTAATTTTAGCTCTTGGACATTTACCTCTACGTTTGGTAAAGTACCTGTAATTTTTGGGACGACTAGGCCCGTAACTTTGATTTCGAACGCATTGATTCGTGAATTTATTATAAACTGACATCGGTCAGTAATTTTGCAAACCACATTGCCAATACCAGCGACGTTTATTGGTTTACCAGGAATATTAGTTAGACCAGCCCTCTCTCTCAGGTTTGCCGTAAGAAAAGATGACTGACTTCCTGTGTCCAACAAAGCACGTGCTAAGTGACTTGTGTTGTTATTTTCGTTGAAGATCTCAACTTGTGCCGTACAAAGGAGAACTTGCGCCGAAGCTTGAACTGATAGAGATACTGGCAATGTGGATTGGGTTGTTATGTCCTGATCATTATCGACCTGCCAGTGCACAAGATTATTATGCTTTTTCTTACACATCCTACAAAGCCCTTTCAAACGACATTGGCCTGTAGCATGGCCACTTCGAAGACAGTTGCTGCAAAGTTTCAATCTTTCTACCTCTTTAAGTCTGCCTTCTACAGTCATAGTTTTAAATTGGGAACATTGATGGAGCATGTGATTTTCACCGCAAACAACGCAGGAGTAACTCACTGCTTGTTTGTTGTTGGCTGCTACGACAAGAGACTTGGTAATCCTGTTTTCTTTGTACACAGGTTTATGGTCACCTTTATCAGTTCGATTACTACAGTATGAAGTCTCTAATATGTCCGCTCGACTGCTAAGAAACCTTTTAAATTCCTCCATTGTAGGCAATTCTGATAAATTACTCTTGAATTCCTCCCACTTCCTACTGGTGATGGGATCTAATTTTCCTGAGACTATATAAATTATTATTGTGTCCCATTGATCTGTTGGCTGACCAAGTGTGTTTAACGCCCTAAGATTTTTAGAGACAAGATCAATTAAGTATCGTATTGCCTTGAATGACTCCTTTGTTATAGAGTCGATATTGAACAAAGCTTTGAGATGGTTGTTTATCAGAATATTTTTATTATTATACCTGTCACACAACAGTTCCCACGCAACAATGTAGTTATTGGCAGAAAACTCAATCGATTTTATAACTACTGCAGCACTGCCTTCTAAAGCGGCCCGCAGATAGTGAAATTTGTTTATCGGTGGAATAGAATTGTTTGAATGTATGACTGAGTCAAATGTGTCCTTGAATTCTAACCATTTTAGATAATTGCCATCGAATGAAGGTAGTTTTATGGTAGGTAATTTTATCCCACTGCTAGCACCTAGCTGTGAGTCCTGGTCTGTCTGATCAGCCTTGCCAACCCCTGATGACTTGTCCAACATATTTTGTGCTTGACACAAAAGCGAAAAAAATCTACTTTCAAGTGCATTCCGTTCTTGCAACTGCACTTCTAAGTCCGAACAGTGAAATTCTATGCTAGTCTGCAGTTCATCAAAGGAGGCAAATAAATTTTCGAATTTAGTATATCTCCTTGTTAGTTCCCCAACTTGAAGACTAGTCAAGGCCATCCCAGGTTCACAAGACAGGAAAGGAGTTAAATAGTCCTTAAATATAGTGACTTGTCCCTTTATAGCGCTGCGCTTTTTAATGAGGTCCTTCCCAACATCGCCAGAAGTCATTGTATGAGTTGATGACGCAGGAAAACCAGTTTTGGTGCCCCCAGTACCAGCCTCCTTGTCCGATAGCATTTACAGTTAAATTATGGTATAGCAATGAAGTAAATAAAGTTAAATTGTGCAACCGAACCCTTGAAGAGCGAACACGTCCAGTCCAGCAACAGAAGACTCGCGCGAGATCACGCAGCGATCACGTGCTACAGCTGCTGGACACAGCTCAAGGTCGAGCGGGGTCACAACGGCGGCGCGAAACGCAAGCGCAGATCCTGGAATGTTCAGCAAAACCGTTTAGATATCTAGTTGCAATATTAATTTATTGAGGGTAATTTACTAATTATTTTGTAATGAAATTTTGGACTTTGAACTTCAGTTAAAGTTCTATAAGCAATTAAATTAATGCTTAGTTAGTTTACTAATGAGACGATGCTTTGCAATCACAGCATACCAAGCACACACAACACGTTATTTATAGTCTGTTTACAGAATGCGTTTATAAGCAGGTACGAGTCCTAAGGAGTTACTGCATAGATGCCTAATCCGCTTAATAGCAAGAGAATAGGGATTTATAGAAGTTTATGGAAAGCTACGGTGTTGTTATTCCACAATAAGATTAAAAAAGGTTACTTTAGCCCTTTGATGAACAGCCGCGCACCTTTTACTTCTATTTTTATAATCTATGCACAGTAAATAACTCCAGCGCACGTAAACTATTTGCAAAATAGCCAAGCGATAAGCCTAAGCAAACCAAAGCGATGCTAGCGTGGCAAGGTCACCTAACGGTTTTAAAGTGACTCAGTTATTCACACAAATAAAAGGGGAACAGGATAGAAAAATACGGGAATGGGCATGTACTTCCCTCGGGCCAGTCTTCCAGACCTCCAGGTAAACTGCAGCACACCAAATCTTCGCTCCAACAGTCCTCTTGAGTTAGGTATTCGAAATCCTTTGTTCTCCGCTCAGATGACTCGACATAAATTTCCCGCCGGTTTTTGCAAATCTTCTTTATTATTTATTTGTCACGGTCGCCAAATATGTTCAGGCCTAACATATGTCCAATAAAATACTTATTTAGAAGCGTTTTTATGGTTTATTAGATAAAAAGGTTAAGTACGTATTTGCGTGTACAACTGTGATTGTCGTCTGCCATGGGAGTGCCTTCGCGGTGGTCGGGGCCCGTCTTGCCCCCCCGCCGCCTCCTCAGCCCTCTCTGTGATCTGAAGCCGGTTAGGGTTCGGTAGTGAACAACAGTGGGTTCCCTGACAGGCTGCTGCTGAGTGCTGATCGTGATGATCATAAAGACTAGAGACTAAATGATTAAATGAATACCTACGCCAGGGTTAAGGTCTTTATCTTTGTTGATGCATCGTGGAAGATGTCAATCATGTCGCTATATTTGTTGAGAGATTTACAGAGGCGAGGGATGGCTGAGTCAGCTCCAAGTACCGTTCTACGAAGTGGCGGAATTAGTGGCGTCGTTGGTAGTCGGGGGAGTCTGGGTGGTACCCTGATTTTTAATTTAGATAATAGTTGTGAGCAGTCAATTTTGTTATTAAGAATTTTGTGCAAAAAAACTAAGTCAATGTAGTCATATCTGTTAGTCATAGGTTTCATTCCAAAATGTTTGAGTCTGTCCTCGTAAGTCGATATGGTTTTAGCCACTCCTTTGGAGTATGCCAGGTGCCACATAAACCTCTTTTGTATGCGTTCCAGTTTAAGCATGTGCGTCGCGTAGTGTGGACGCCATACCACACTGGCATACTCAAGTATACTACGTACTAGGGTGTTATACAACAGGATTTTAGTTTTAGGATTTCTAAAAGTTTTGCTGTTTCTGATCACAAATCCCAGCATTTTAGAAGCCCTTTTTGCAGTGCTATCAATGTGTGGAACAAAGGTCAGTTTCTTGTCAAAGATTACACCGAGGTCCTTGACTGTCTCAAGTAAAACAAGTTCTGTTGTGTCTATAGAATAACGTGTTAGAATGCCCCATAGTTTTCTAGTAAAAGTTACGTGGAAGCATTTGGAGGCATTAAGTTGCATTCCGTTTTCGCGACACCAGTGTGACAATCGGTCCAGGTCCTCCTGTAAAAGTGTGGAGTCGTTCTTGCTTTCTATGACTTTCGCTATCTTGAGGTCGTCTGCATACATGAAGGGGGTCGTGTAGCGGAAGCAATTCGGCAGATCATTAATAAATAAATTAAACAGTATTGGTCCTAAGTGTGATCCCTGCGGCACGCCAGATGTAATATCGCTGTATTTTGACGTATGCCCATCAACTACGACACAGAACTTGCGACTTTTTAGATAGGATTTTAATCAATTTAAGATAGGGCCTGTGAAACCGAAATTTTCTAATTTGTACATTAGGAATTTATGGGAAACTTTATCAAAGGCCTTGCTGAAGTCCGTATATATGACGTCCACCTGCTTGTTCATGTCAATTGCATCCACAAGCATCTCTTCAAAGCTAACAAGGTTAGTGCATGTAGACCTGGATTCTAAGAAACCGTGTTGGTGGATCGTCATAAGCTGCTTGCAGTGCCTCTGGATGTAGGGACAGACTAATGACTCAAGGATTTTTGCGAATGAACTTAATATAGAGATTGGGCGGTAGTCTTTGACGGAGGTAAGCTCTCCACCTTTGAATGTTGGCACAACTCTTGCCGTTTTCCAATTATGTGGAAATATACCTGATTTAAGCGAGCGGTTGAAAATAAGATACAAAGGTTCCGTTAGACTGGTTGCACAAGCTTTGATCAGTAAAGGTGGGATACCATCGGGCCCGGGTCCTTTGTTGGGGTCAAGGTGTTTGAGTTTCCGCACGTGTAATATTTAATGACGAAAAATTGTCATTGTGTAGGTCTATTTTGTCCATATGGTCTGTGTTGTTGTCACTAGTACTATAAACTGAAAGGAAAAACGACGCAAACATTTCACAGACATCTGTAACGGTTGTTGCTATTTTACTTCCGTTGGTCATTGTGGCTGGGTAGGAACTTTGGCAACAGCGTTTACTCTTTACGAATGACCAGAATATTTTGGGATTCGAGGCAATATTCTTCTCCAATGTCTCATGATAACGATGGTAGCAACTAGCGGCAAGTTTGTCGCAGCGTTTTTTGAGTATACCGAGAGATATTTTGTCCAGAGGGTTATTGTATTTCTTGAAACGCCGTCTAAGGTTGTTTTTTTCCCGCAGCAGTTTGATAAGGTCCTTTGTGAACCAGGTAGGGTACCTTGGTTTTGTCATTCGTTTTTGAGGTACAAATTTATTAATGCTTTTAGATAATTGGTCATAGAGGAGGCCTACCATGTCATTCACGTCATCGAATGCTTTCATTTGTTCACCCCAATCAAGGCTGCCTAGGTGATTGTTGATTGCATTGAAATCAGCTTTGTAGAAGTTATGTCTTGGAGCGTTATTGTTGTAAGGGAGTCTATCTGGTACTGATGATGATATGCAGACATCGAGCGGAGGGTGTACAGGGTCAACTTTAGATAATATATCGGTCGCTTCCGAAACCTTGCAACTTGCTATGTCTGTAACTATAATGTCAAGAATATTACCGTTGTTGTTATATATGATGTTTTTCTGGACAAGGTCATTTAGAGTCAAAAAGTCTGTAAGTAACTGCTGTTTGGATGATGTGTTGGTTCCTTGTACTTCCCAGTTAATACAGCCGAGATTGAGATCTCCCACGATGCATATTTTTGTGTCATTTAGTTCAGAAACGCGATTACAATTAGCCAAGAAACAATCGAGCAGTATGGTTTTAACGGGCGGAGGGAGATAAACTACACAGAACGCCAGTGGTACTGTGTTATCAACTATCACCCATAGGTCCTCACAGGTACTTTCCCAACATAACATTCGTTTAGATTTTAAGTTTTTAGTTACGGCTATCAAAACCCCTCCACCATCTTTTTTTTTACTAATACTTAGGTCTCTGTCCCTCCTATAAACAACATATCGATCATCAAATAGTTCATTATTGAGTATTCCATCATTGAGCCAGGTTTCTGACAATATTATAATGTCGTAATTACTACATGCTACATTTTTATAGAAAATATTTGTTTTAGTTCTTAGACCACGAATATTTTGGTAATATATATTTAGCTCGGTAATGGTGTTAACAAAAAAGCATGCATGACTTGAGGTCCAATTCAAAGTTTAAGTAAGTTTATGAAGAGTTTCCATATCTTTTATAAGAATATAAGCGGAGTCCGTGTGTTTGCGCATAAAGATACGCCCATTCCTTATCCATGTGAACTGGTAGCCTAGTTCCTTGCCCTTGTGTCTAGCAGCTGCGTGGAGCGCTCTGTTACTTGGTTTTCACCAGCAATACCCAGGTGTGAAGAGTTCAGCTTGTTCTTTGGATTAGCCTTGTTGAATTTAATCACAGCAGCAAGGAAGTTGTCCCTAATCCTGGGCGAAGCCAATTGAACGACTATAGAGCGCGGACGAGGGTTGGCAGGATCCGCTTTAGCCACACGAGAGCTGTGTAGTATGTCTGTATCAGCTAAGGTACAGTCTATGGTGTTGCCGAGCTGCAGGATGATACTGTTTGTGTTTTCATTCTTATACTCTGGCACACATTGTACTTCAATGTTGTTGGCGCGCGCGTGCTGTTCTAGATTTCCTACAGTCTTCTTTAGTTCGTTCACGGTTGCTCGAAGCTCTAAGTTCTCTGTCTTCATCTCAGAATAATCTTGAGTAGTAGATTTAACTGCTTTCATTGCGTCTTCAAATTGATTGTTAATGTAGGCCATACTTGATTTGACGTCTTCTTCTACTTCTTTGCGGATGGATGAAAGTTCTCGATTAATAGTAGTTGCAATGGACTTCTGGATCTGGGTCGCGAAGAACTCCATCTGCGTCTTAACAATATCAGTGACAATCTCTCTCATGTCGTTAGCTGTCACCATCGAAGATTCCGGTGAAAATGATGAGGCAAGTCGTTTAGTGGGTCTGGTCATTGTAACGTTCGAACCAAGTTGGGTAACGAAGCCAGGGGTGGCAGGTAGTCCCCCAGAAGAGAGAGTACCATCGTCAGTACAGAGGGGACAGGCCCAGTTTTGTGGGTTTTCGACGGTGACGCCATCCTGTTCTATACACACCCGGTGAAAATGTTTCTTACATGACGTGCATGACAGCGCCTTTTCTTGAGGGACATCTGTCTTGCATAAGTTGCAATTACTTGTAGTGGTGGCCATGGTAGATTTTGTGGTGTTTGTTGTTTTTTATCCTGGTTATATGAGTTGTGTCGTGCCGGTAAACAAAAACAAAAAAAAAAAATAGAAAAGGAATAATGTAAAATTTCTTCTCAGTTCGAGATTTGAACCAGGGTCCCCGGCGTTCGATTCCGCCTGGCTGCGGTACGGCTGAGCTACGAGGGTTCTTGTATCAAGCGACGAATAAGTGGTATCAATTGCGGGTGACTCGTCGTCGTAGACAAGCGCTGAGCGGATGAGACTGAGAAAACTATACCTGTCTCGTGCCCCCGCGGGTTGCGAGGAGGGGCTGTGCACGCGCTTAGACTGGTTTCTCGATGCGCCGGTGGGGTGTTCGTGGAAGTAATGGCGTTGATTTGCACGACAATTTGGCCCGTAAAGAGTTAGTGATATCGATCAGAGTTGAGTATACTATCACTGTGAGTTATAATAAAATTATTGGGAGCACCGATAACACGTCCGTACTGTATGACGACCTGGACGAGAGTCGACATAAGCTCTTATCGTGGTTACTGCAGCATAATTTGTATTCATTAAGTGAGATTTTTATACTAAGAAATCAAAAGTAAATGACTAAAGCGCACTGTAAATAATAATAATAATTTTATAACTAAAATATTTGCATGCTATAATATATAGTTGATTAAGGAACAACATGATATTTAAGAACTCTTACCACCAAAATCATATGCAAATAAATGAATCTGAATCTGAATCTGAATCTGATCCAGCCTACATTTATTTAGACCGCCGCCGCCACACGGAACCTGCCGAGGCAGGCGGCGTCGGCGGCTTCTCACAGCACGAAGAAGATATAGTGCGACGTGATGGACAGTTTTTGTTTGTTTATTTATATATACATATTTTTTCTATTCTTCAGTAGTACCATAATATATTTGTAGCTTTCTTATTCGCTCGTGCTACGCCGATATCGCAGGCAACCGGGCCGTCAGCAGGTGCCGTCTGCAGCCAGACCTTCGACACATAACTTTCAGATCTCGTGCAGTGTCCGGAATGCACACAGCAGCGGCTGTTCAAAGGACAGAGAGGTCTAAAGATACACAATTCCAAAACACATAAAAACATTACCTCGCACCACAGGGCAACCAAGGCGCTCAGGATGCGGCAATGATAGCAGTTGAACACAGCCGTCAACGGGCGCATTCTGGGCAACCTTAGGACGCCTTAAACAAATGTGCCCAATAATTAAAAGAATCCCTCGTGGTGCCAGGACATGCGTGGCGACCTCTCTGTCCCTTTCCATACGACAGGTCATCTTAAACAATGATGGCCCCAGTTGGGAACAGCTGCTTACTTTCGCATACCGGACTTTGCACCTAGATAAGGATGGAAGCAAGAGCGTATCCCTTACACAATCAATGAAAAACAACTGCAAGAACCAATTACGAACGTTTTTGGGCCAAATTCTCAACAATAGATCTCGATCCAAATTTAACATGACGAAAACAATAGAGAAGTGACGGGGATTTAAAGGGAGCTGCTCAACTTCTTTTCTCGAGCGATGCTGTCGCCCCTGACTCCCCGGACACTCTGCACGCGCTGGAGTCAAAGCACCCAGCACTTTCACCAACACTGCACCTCCCTAATCCCCCAACCCTTCTGAACGTACTCCCCAGGCTACAGCCGAGGACGTCGCATCTGCGGTGATGTCCTTCAGAAGTGGTGCCGCAGGCGGCCTCGACGGCATGACCCCGCAACACTACAAAGACCTGATCAGTGGAGCCGTCGGGGACGTCGGCCAGACTCTCCTGGCGGATATTGCTGAACTGGCGAGCCTCATGTTGTCTGGAAAGGTACACGAGGGCATAACAGACGTTCTCTACGGAGCTAATCTGTGTGCCCTCATAAAGAAGAACGGGGTTATCAGACCCATCGCTGTAGGCAATACCATCCGCCGCATAGTGTCAAAGATCTGCTGAAGGTATATGCTACCAGATCTTTTCACTACCTTACAACCGGTACAGCTGGGTTTTGGTAGCAGGGGAGGCTGCGAGGCCGCTGTGCACGCGACTCGCACCTTCCTAGCTAACGGAGGAGCTGACGTGCTGCTGAAGGTAGACGTGAAAAACGCCTTCAATTCGGTAGACAGAGGCGACCTGCTATCCCAAATTAAAGAGCATACACCATCTATCTACAATTATATGTGGCAATGTTACAGTAAACATTCTAAATTAATCTTCAGGGACCACCTTATAAATTCTGCCGTCGGCTGTCAGCAGGGTGACCCACTCGGACCGGCAATATTCAGTTTGGCTATCCATCCGATCATTACCAGCCTAAATTCCAAATTCAACATTTGGTACCTAGACGATGGGACCATAGGAGGCAAAGTCGAAGACGTATTACAAGATTTAGAACACCTAACATCAGAATTTAAAAAAATAGGCCTTAGACTTCAATTTCTCGAAATGCGAATTGTTCATATCCGATAATATTACCCTCTCGGAAAAGACTGAGATCATCTCTAAATTCAACTCAGCTGCCCCTAACATTAAAATTCTAGACAAAGACTCACTTCGCCTCCTAGGGGCCCCGTTCTAGAGGACGGGATCTCTAAATTCAATCAAAATTCTATTAAACTGACTGACCTAAATCCCCACATGGCCCTGTCTATCATACGTTTTTGCCTTTTTGTACCCAAATTTACCTACCTCCTTCGATGCTCTCCTCTTTGGAAATACCCTCCCATTCTCAACCTTTTAGACGATATTACCAAAAGTACTTTAACCAAAATTTTAAACATTAATCTCGATGAACGAAGCTGGACCCAATCCGCCCTCCCAATCGGACACGGTGGCTTGGGGATCCGGAAAATCTCAGATGTGGCGCTCCCGGCCTTCCTGTCTTCAGCCCATAGCACACGGGATCTTTAACGTAAAATCATAAACCCATCACTCGGTGATGTGGAGGTCACGTGTCTGGCCGAGGCCACGAATGCCTGGACGCAAGCCTGTCCGAGGCAAAATTTTCCAACAAAGTTAAACTCTCAACGGCTATGGGACGAGCCGCTATGCATTAAAACCCGCGAAGGATTGGTATAAACGGCTAGTGGTCTAGCAGTGCGCGCTCGTCTCCTAGCTACGAGGGAGAAGGAGTCAGGACACTGGCTGCGCGCAATCCCATCAACGCACTTTGGCACCCTGCTTGACCGTACCACCCTTACCCTCGCCGTTTGCCTGCGACTCGGCGTAAAGACAAACGAAATCCATCTGTGCCGCTGCGGTGTTAGGGTGGACCAACTAGGTCACCACGGCCTCTCCTGCTAACGCAGCGCCGGTCGGTGGTCCCGTCATGCCAATCTTAATGACGTCATCCATCGGGCCCTTGCCAGCTGTGGCATGCCAGCAATATTTGAACCCAATGGGCTGGCATGCGACGATGGCAGGAGGCCGGATGGAATGACGCTCATTCCCTGGCAGAGCGGGGGGTCGCTAGTATGGGACGCGACCTGCGTAGATACGCTGGCACCGTGTCACCTTTCGGCAACCTCAGCCACAGCCGGCGCTGCGGCGGCAGCAGCAGAGTGTCTCAAAAGCCGCAAATACGCCGCACTCGGCGACGTCTATTTGTTTATGCCGTTCGGCTTTGAGACCCTTGGGCCGTGGGGCCCTGACGCTTGAAGAGTCCTCAAAGACATCTCTAAGAGGCTCTTCGAAGCGTCAGGGGACCGCAGAGCTGGCGCCTACCTCAATACTCAACGCATCAGTATTGCGATACAGCGAGGTAACAGTGCCAGCGTCTTGGGCACCCTCCCGCCCGGCAGCGAACTCAAGGAAATTTTTAATTTAGTTTAGTGCAGTTATAGTTTAGTTTTAGTTTATAATATATAATTGTTATTAATTAAAAAACTTAATTAATAAAATTACAAGTTATCATACAGTTTTATAATGGATGACGGATTTGTCAAAGACCAATCTGACTTTACCTACTTCATCTTATTCGGTTTATCTCGTCGAAAATGGCTTTGTACCTCAGTCTATGAGGAATGATTGTAGAACAGTCGTGTTTGAAGTAATATTTTAAATAATGATAAGATTGGTATCATGAGGTGGTGATGGAATGAGGATTTGGCGACAGTACATGAACACAGGAGCCATGAAATGTAAGGCAGTCATGTTTGGACTCAATTTTTAAGAATAATGAGCCGGTTTCCCAATCTTGGTATCAGGAGTTGGTGATGGAATAAGGACTTGGAGACAGTAATGGAACTCAGGAATCACAAGTAGTAAGGCTCTCGTGTTTGGACTCAATTTGTTAAGAATGATGAGCTGGCTATGCAAACTTTGTGTCATGAGCTGGTGATGCACCAAGTATACATCCAGATGACATCTGTGATACCAGCTACTCATGTACATGTTATAATTTACTCCACTGGCAAAAAGGTCAATTTCTGGGTTTCCGAATTTGTTGACAATTTTGAGGTAAGCATAGTCTGCAAGTTGCAATTCAATGTCTGGATGAAGCCTGCTTGACTCAACATCAGCTATGGCCTTATCAGATGAGCTTATGTATGACACGAATACCATTATGTTGCGTTCTTCTCACCATTGCCAATTTTCTCTTGTTACCTGAATAAGGTGGGGGTATTGGATACCACCCATGCGGTTAATGTAAGAGATAGCCGTTATATTATCGATTCTCAAAAGAATTTGGCAGTCGTGAAAAGGTTTTGCAAACGCTTTGAGGCCAAAAAAAACAGCCAGCAGTTCAAGATAATTTATATGCCATGTACGTTCGCTATCACTCCATGGCCTACTGGCTTGCCGCTCACCACAGGTAGCACCCCCCCATGCCGTAGTTGAGGCATCGCTGTAATCTAAACAAAAACAAGTTTGTTTTATATTGTTGACACGATTTTCAATAGTATATGACCACCATTAGAGATCTGGCAATACCAAAGACGGTATTCATATACTTGTCATAATGATCATCATCATCTCCAACATTCAGAAATTTACAGCGTTCGATCTTCCTGCCATATTCGATAACCGGACAGGCGGATGTAAGTAGCCCTACCAGGCGAGCAAATTCCCGCACTTTACATCTCTTAAGGTTTATGAATCTGTTGACTTTATATTTAGGCAACTTAACCTGTAGGAGAGAGTAGTCTTAAACGAAACCCAAGAATCTACACGAGATATTTGGTACGAGGTTACTTTTTAAAAAAATTATGACAAAACCTAAAGCTGTCAACAATTTCTGTAAAGCGGAAATGTTTTGTAAGCATGACTCAAATGTGTCAGATAGGAGAAGCAGATCATCTAGATAGATAGTAGACAGGTAACCACATGATCTCAATAAGCTGACTACGGGTTTCATAATTTTTGTTAAAACGAAGGGCGCTGTGTTCAGACCAAACGGCATGACATTAAATTCATACAATACATGTTTCCATTGAAAGCGAAGATACTTTTTTGAGCTATGATGAATTGGTATTAAAAAGCAAGCATCCTTGATATCTAGTGTTCCCATAAAGCAATCTTTAGAGATCAGTTTTACGGCTGTTCGCAAATCTTCAAGTTTATAATGTTGCGTATTTGTACATTTATTTAGAGCTTTTAGATTTAATATGAATCGTTTGGTTTTTGCACCAAAAATATCGATGAGAGGAATTGTCCTTCACATGGAGAACATACTGATATGGCGCCAGGGGACAAAAGTTCTATAATATAATGACCAATTTGAGCTCCCTCTTGAGCAGAATGAGGTCGAATTGTAGGACTAGTCTGCGCCACTGGGCATGAAAATGGAATTTTATATTCTATCCAAGACAATAAGGTGTTATCACCTGTTATTTGCGCCCATTGTTGATAGAAGTATGAAAGTCTGCCTGAGGTATTTACCGTGTCTAGTGATTATAGTGGCCCGACGAGATGACGTTCGCGAGTTTTCCTGCCGAGTCTTGGTCACAGGCGCAGTCGCGGGCTTCATTGTCCTCTGTGGCCCGCCGCGAGAGGGGCCCGCCAGTTTATATTCTTTTGTGAAGGGCTATTCTTCAGCTCCTTCTTGACTGCAGGTTTATTGCTGCAGGGACTTTTAAATCAGCCCCTGATTTCGAAATAACTTTAGCTGTTTTCAAGGTCTCAGCCAGGTCCTGGCTGAACAGGAATTTATCAATAATAGTGGCCTGCAAGTGGTCCTTAAGTTCTTTCTTAGTGTTGTAGTATATAAAGATCCTGCGTGTAACGGAATCGGTATTTTGGCTGTCACATAGCAGTCGGCTCGCATCTATCAATTGTCTCATCAGCGGCATATCTTTGTTTTTTGAGGCAAAGAGGCTGGTTAGGGATTCGGCAATGCAAGATATGGCAGATGCCAGTTGTTTCTGTCTTTGTTCCTTTGTCCTAGTCTCTTTTTAACACGGACTCTGATACAGCACCCTTGACCTCCGGATTGAAGGCGGGTCATCTATAAATGAACAGTTCCCCGGTGGGAGGTACTTGGCTTTTTCCGAGCTTCCTTGGAAAGGCCTTTAGTCCCCACGTGTTGTACCGCAGGGCTAGGTCGGCCTGTATATCGTTGCCATTTTTCCTGGTGGAAGATCGGTCTTCTCCGAGCAGTAGAAGTAACTCAGGCGGAACAGGCCACTTCTTCTGGTGCTGGAGCGAAGCTCGACGACGGGCCGGGGACGGGGAGTGCCAAACCCAAAGGGCAGACTGCAGCATTGCTATTTATGGATGTAGCGACAGCCCCAAAAGCTGCCCGCAACTTCATTTTCGTAAGTTAAAAAACGGCGTAGTGACAATCCCAAAAATTTCCCGCAACACCATTAAAACGGGGAATGGGAATCCGCGGAGTCCAACTAAAACTGCTGGAGGACTACCTCACCGCTAGGTCTCAGTTTGTGAGGATAAGTAATTATCAAAGCAGCGATTTACCCATCTCCTACGGTGTACCACAGGGTAGCATTCTGGGTCCGACTCTATTTCTCGCTTACATCAACGACCTATGCGAACTGAATCCTGCTCAGGGAAAAGTTATAACTTATGCGGATGACACGGCTCTGCTCTTCTCATCAAAAACGTGGGAAGATACTTTTAATGTTGCACATGCTGGTTTCAATAGAGCAACTTCTTGGCTAAGGGAAAACTTATTAACCTTAAATGCAGATAAAACTAAGTTTTTATCTTTCTCAATTCGAAATACCCATAATACAAATGGAGTACTTTTGGCTCATTGTCGTCCTGACCCATCTCTAAATTCATACTCATGTCTTGCTCTGATAAAAAACGGCCAGCATTAGGTATCTTGGGGTAATAATAGATCAAAATCTTGGATTTAGACCCCATATTGATATGATTAGTAGCAGGATTCGAAAACTCATATATGTCTTCAAAACCCTACGACATGTTGCTGACGGTACATTGATGAAAAGTGTCTACCTTGCACTTTGTCAATCTATTTTGGCATACTGCATCACGTCATGGGGCGGAGCTCCCAAGACCACGCTTTTATATTTAGAGAGAGAGCACAAAGGGTAATGTTAAAAGTCTGCACTTTCCGTCCATTCTTTTACCCTACTGAACTTCTTTTCAGGTCATGTAATGTTATTACAGTTAGACAACTCTTTGTTTACTTTACCGTTTTGAAACAGCACTCACTTATGTCATTTGATCCCAAATTATTGATCAAGCGCCGTAACGATAGGGTGTGTCCACAACCTAAAACTTTCCGGACCTCCTTTGCTCACAGATTCTTCCCTTTCCTTGGACCTTTGCTGTATAATAAAATCAATAGAAAAATAGACATTTACTCTCTTACCACCTATCATTTCAAGAAAATCATTTTTAATACTCTTCAAATTCTGAATTATGACCAAACAGAACAACTACTAATGACTATAGATTAGGTGCTAAACATCAATCTTACCTCTTATATTAATTCCTGATAATAATAATATGTGTACTTTTTGTAATTGAATCTGTCTTACTTTGTTTTGCACTCCTTGACATTATTAAATATATTTGTTAGCAATCGTATATTTTAAAAGGAATATTTACCTAAGTTTTAGTTAATTACAGCATAAATACAGATCATTTTATACAATTGGCGCGCTTACGTGATGACATTTCGAACTAGACGACTGATGTTGTTCATTTAGTCGTTCACCCAGCCTGTAGCATAAAAGCACGCACATCACGTAAACGCGCTCAGTCGATCGTCAGTTCTTG
This sequence comes from Argyresthia goedartella, assembly GCA_949825045.1. Lineage (NCBI taxonomy): Eukaryota > Metazoa > Arthropoda > Insecta > Lepidoptera > Argyresthiidae > Argyresthia > Argyresthia goedartella. Next base: position 21,194,113 of record OX463812.1, on the reverse strand, counting down.
TGGAGTCAAAACCTCTAGAATAGTGTTGAAGTGTATACGAATCAGGTCATAGTACTGTGTGGAATTAAGTGAATAAACTATTGTTAGCTAAAGTGTGGGTTTGATTTTGTCGGCGATATCCGGAAGCTAAAAGATCAGAAGTGGGATATCTTCAAGTTGCGGTGATACTGAACTTGGAGCTGGACTAATTTAACGCCCAAAGAAGTGGATAAAATGGGTAGAGAAAGAGAATCCCGTACACGGAATCGTGATGATCCTAGATCGCGATCCGATTCCGACTCGTCGCTGCGAAGTCGCAGTTCTAGACGTCGTCATCGCAGCCGCGAGTCACGACGAAGAGAGCATTCCCGCCGTTGCCGTTCGCGCCGTAATTCTCCAAGCGAGTCCCGACATCAGCGCTATGAAAGAGTGGAGCAACGACGTGGCGAGACACCTTCGAAGAATCACGATCCAAGCATCTCTCGCATGACAGCAGATCGCAACCGGTATGTCTCACCTGTGACTGTTGTACCTGAAAAACCTGTAGCTAGCGCATCATCTACAAGCAACTCAAACGTTTTATTACAGGCGTTTAAAGAAATTGTGCAGACCATGAAAACGACAAACAATACCGAACGTTTCACAAAAATTAATGTGATCCCTGAATTTGACCCATCAAAAAGGAACCAAACCATAGATATGTGGATTATTAAAGTCAATGAATGCGCCAGTATTTATGATTGGACAGAGCGGCAGATAATTTATTACGCCCTGCCCAAACTTGTGGGTCTGGCATAAAGATGGTATCAGGGATTACCAAGTTTGTTGTTTACGTGGTCTGAATGGCAAGACAAATTACGTTTAGCTTTTCCTAGTGACGAAAATTATGGGCAGTTGTTGACGGGAATGCTTGCTTGCAAGGGTCGGTATGGCGACTCCTTAGAGGAGTATTTCTATGAGGAAATGGTATTACTAAACAGATGCAATATTACTGGGAAAAATGCCATTGACTGCATTTTGTTCGGAATTGAAGATAGGTCTGTCAGAACCAGTGCCGAGGCCGCACAGTTCACAGAACCAGACAAACTATTAGTATTTCTCCGAAATATTAAGGTTGTAAACACCAGGAGAAAACAGCCATTAATTGGCAACGCAGCACTCCAGTCAACAAGTATCCTAAAACAACTCAGAAAAATGATGACGATAAATTGGTAGCTAAGTGTTACAATTGCTATGAAGTGGGCCATCCATTTTATAGATGTAAGAAACCAATTAAGAGGTGCGAAGGTTGCAATAAACTAGGGCACTTGGTAACTGAATGTAACAAACAGAAAAATGGAAGCAATGTTAATAAAACAGTCTTACGCATATCTCAAAAACACGAAGACGATTTTGAAATATTTCAAACCAGCCAAAGTGAATGGTCAAAATTTAGACTGTTTTATTGACTTTGGCAGCCAGTGTACTATACTGAAAGAGTCCGTTGCTAGAAATTTGGTTGATGTTTGGTCAATGACCAATTTGCCAATTCTGAGGGGATTTGGAAATTCGGTAGTAAATTGTATCGGGGAATGTAATGTCCAAATTGAAGTAGACAACGTAAAGGCTGATTTACAAGCTTTGATTGTGCCTGATAATCTATTGCAAGTGCCGTTGTTACTGGGTCAGTCATTTACGGAACAGGAACATGTAGTAGTCTACAAAACAAAAGATGATCTAAAAATATCTTCAAAATCACAAGATGAGTTAAGTCGGATCATGCTTCATGCGTCTGAATCAACCGTAGTTCAAGGATTTACGGAAGTAAATGTACATTCAGATGATCTCTTTGATGGCGATCTGTTTGTCGATCCGAGTTTGTGCCAGAAACCAAATAACGAATATGAGATCATACAGAGTGTGGTCCGAATAATACAAGGATCCGGAAAAATCGTCATAAGAGGATTAGTTCCTTCTGGATTTGAACTGCAACACAATAGTTTGTTGGCCCGAGCCGTGCCATTGAAAGAACTTCAGGCTTACAATGTGCAGAGGGTCGAAAATTGTCCTGACAATGTGTCTATATCTTTAATCGAAAAAGAAATGATCAATGATAACGAGAATTTAGAGATATTAGAGTCAGATGAGCTAGCGAAAATGCTGAACGAATACAGAGATTGCTTTGCTTTTTCGAGTGGAGAACTGGGCAGTGTTAAGAATTCTAAAATGGATATAAAACTTAATGATACTACTCCTGTGGTATATAGACCTTATCGATTATCACATATGGAGCGAGAAAAAGTACGTAACATGGTAGAAGAGCTAGAGGATTCGGGTATAATTCGTCCATCAACTTCGGAATATGCATCTCCAATTCTTCTGGTCCGTAAGAAGACCGGGGATTACCGTCTGTGCATTGACTTTAGATCTCTTAATAAAAAGACAGTCAAGGAACACTATCCGTTACCTCGAATCGATGACCAACTGGACAACTTGTCGGGATTTAAGTACTTCACGTCATTGGATCTGGCATCTGGGTACTACCAGATACACATGTCAGATAACTCAAAACGGTTGACGGCGTTTGTCACGCCGGATGGGCATTACGAATTCAATCGCATGCCCTTCGGCCTGGCAAACACCCCGTCAACTTTTCAAAGGACTATAAATGACATATTATGTAATGCCAGATTCAAGGATGCATTTGCGTATATGGATGACGTGATAATACCATCCAAAACAATCGAGGAAGGCTTTCATAAACTTCGCGATACCCTGGAATTGTTTCGCGATTCAGGCTTGACACTAAAGCTCTCAAAGTGCAACTTTTTCATGGAATCGATAGATTACCTTGGGTTTGAAGTCAGCAGTGAAGGTATCAGACCAGGCAAAAGGAAGGTCGAGGCCGTAGAAAATTATCCCCAACTTACCGAATAGCATAAAGTGAGACAATTTGTTGGCCTTGCGAGCTTTTTTCGGAGGTTCATCCGAGGCTTTTCTACCATTGCTCGACCTCTTACACAACTTCTCAAGAAGGATGCAAAATGGCAATGGGGTAGTCCAGAACAAGAAGCGTTTTCAAGTTTGAAGAAAGAATTGGTCAAGCGACCAATCCTATCGTTTTATAGTCCAAATTATGAAACACAATTACATACTGATGCGTCCAAACTTGGAATCGCTGGAATTCTGATGCAAAGACCAAACAAAGAAGCTCCTTTTTCTGTTGTCGCATTCTATAGCCGGCAAACTTCACCCGAAGAATCGCGGTTTTCGGCATACGATTTAGAAACACTAGCTGTGGTCTGTTCATTGCAGAGATTTAGGGTTTATTTATTAGGAGTGCCATTTACCATCGTTACGGATTGTAATTCGCTACGAGCAACATTTGAAAAGAAAGACATTTACCTTACCTTACAAAGACGTTACCTCGAGTTGCAAGATGGTGGGGAATGATGCAAGAATATGATTTTAACATTGTTTATAAACCTGGCCCCACCATGGCTCACGTCGATGCACTTAGTCGGAACCTCATATCAAATTCAAATTGTTTAGAAGTGAGAAACATTGATACCAACTGGATAGCTACCGTGCAGCAAACCGATTCTGAGTTATAGAGAATGGTTAACATTCTTAATGATGAGGATACTGTAAATATAGCTGAGATCAGAAACAATTTTATTGTAAAAAGAGGATTGTTATACAGGAAAACAGCTGATGAAGACCGGTGGGTAGTACCCAAAGGGGTTAGGTGGCAGATTTTACAAGCCTGTCATGATAATCTCGGACATTTCGGATTTGACAAAACATATAACAAAATTAAGAGTAACTATTGGTTTGCTAAAATGCGACGCTTTATCAAAAAATATGTACAATCGTTTCTGGAGTGCGCCCACGCAAAAGTTCCATCTGGTAAGAAATCTGGCGAGCTACATCCCATTCCAAAGGCAGAAAGTCCGTTCAATACTATCCACATTGACCATCTTGGTCCATTCGTGCGTACAAAAAAGAAGAACGCCTATTTGCTTCTGATTATTGACGCCTTTACCAAATACATACAGATTGTACCGGTTAAAAGTACAAAGACCGTTCACTCTATTACAGCATTAAAACAGTATTTCCACACCTTTGGTGTTCCTCAAAGACTAATATCTGACAGGGGAACCTCTTTTACAGCAAAGCGTTTCAAGGAGTACTTGCACTCTCTAGGTGTTAAACATGTAATGAATGCCGTAGCCACTCCGCGCGCGAACGGTCAAATAGAGCGTTATAACCGTACCGTGTTAGCTGCTCTTACTTCGAAAAATCACGGTAAACCAGAAAACCTTTGGGATGAGCATGTTTCAGAGATACAATGGGCATTGAACAATACTATTAATAAAGGTACTGGAAAGACCCCAGCTCAGGCCCTTTTCGGAACAAGTTTGATAGGAACGAACGATTCGCTACTTAACTTAAGTATTGCCGATGAGTCGGAGAGTACGACACGTGACTTGACTTCCATGCGAGAGGAAATATCGGAGCACATTAATTCCCAACAATCAAAACAAAAGGAACGTTTTGACAAAAGTAGGAGGAAGGTCTCTTTCCAAGTAGGTGAATTGGTTAGAATCGAAAGAGATATTCCTTCTACTGGCAAAAGTAGGAAGTTGATACCCAAACTCAGAGGTCCATATCGTATTATAAAGGTATTGAATAACGACATATACGTGGTGGCAGATACTCCCATATCTCGAAAAGGGAACCGCTCTTTTACTGGTATATTCTCGGTTGATAAGATATATCCATGGATGGTTTTCAACAGAAATGATGATGATTCTACATCAAACAGTGATGATGATGAGGACAATGATGATGATTTAGTCAGATAAATGAAACAATTGATAACAGATAATTATTTATTTACTATAATACAATATTATAAAGTTAAGTTACAGATATAGTATAGGGTATATTAAGATACTGACGTTTTCATTGATATGCAGGACCTGCAATTATTATGTTAATTGTATATATCTTATTGCTATAGTGAAGCTGAAGACATGAAGGGGCTTCAATTCACTAGAGTTAAAGTGAAGCTGAAGACTGAAGGGGCTTCAATTTACTAGCGTTGTAATGGAGCTGAAGACTGAAGGGGCTTCAATTCATTGTGATGTTTTATTAATGTGATTGTATGGCTGTGATGAAGCTGGAGACATGAAGGGGCTTCAATTCATCACAGTTTTTAATGAAGCTGAAGACTGAAGGGGCTTCAATTCATTGTGATGTTTGATTAATGTAATCCTACGGCTGTGATGAAGCTGAAGACATGAAGGGGCTTCAATTCATCACAGTTTTTAATGAAGCTGAAGACTGAAGGGGCTTCGATTCGTTATGTTGTTTTATTAATGTTATTATGGGATAGCCATTGCCAAGCCATAGGGCTGTGATGAAGCTGGAGACATGAAGGGGCTTCAATTCATCACAGTTCTAATGAAACTGAAGACATGAAGGGGTTTCAATTCATTATTATGAGACGTTATGATGATGGAGACCTAGGGGCTCTTTTTTATTATAAAAAAAATATCTATATACTATTGTAAACGATGTGATTAAGTAATTCTGAATATGGAGAGGCCAAATTGCTCCTGAGTTGACTTTAAGAAATGTATTATGATTGTTTATTAGATCTTAAGAGACATCACTTGACACAAATGTCAACCTACTTGTTATCAAAACTTGCTTGCTTGGTGATCTTCTCACACCCCTTCCAGGGTGCGGGGTTGCGGTCCCGGGGCAATGGCCCCCTTCCGCGGAGTCTTCCGCTGGCCGTGACTACGGCCAGGTCATTGGGTGGCTGAGGTGTTCTTCTTCGGGTTGTGTGGCCTCAATCCAGGGGTGCTGCCGGCTCGGCAACCAGGTCTCGGGGTAGGCGGCGACGGTCAGGCGGGCGCGCGTGGTATGGCGCCAGGTCTCGCACGAGCGGGTGTTGAGAGCCGTCCGCTCGTGCGAACATGTTCGTTGCCAGCCTCTGGACGAACTTGTCCAGTGTCTCCAATCCTAGGTCCCTTGCGATCGTTGCGTTTCTCACGTAGCGAGGCGCGCCGACGATGGTACGCAAGGAGAGGTTTTCTTGGGCCCGGAGTCTCTTCTTGTTGGACTCCGAGCAGAGGGCGTACCATGCCGGCGAGGCATACGTGAGGCGGGACCTGATGTACGTTTTATAGATCCCAAGCTTCGACCGCAGGGGGAGGCCGGAGTCCAGGAGTGGACGAAGTTTTGCCCGTGCAGCCCGGACCTGGTTTACGACGTTGTCGACGTGGGTCTTCATCGTGAGCCGGCGGTCTATGGTGACCCCCAGATACTTCACTTGGTGCAGCCACCCAATGTCCTTCCCTTGGAGTTGGAGTGGTGGTGGCAGGTTGCTCTGGCCGGTGATCATCGCCTGCGTCTTCTCGACGTTGACGGAGAGCCTCCATTTGGCCAGCCATTTAGGCAGGGTGTCCAGCGTGCGTTGCATTTTGACGGCGGCGTGGGGTGCTTTGTAGGACGACGCATAGTATGCTGCGTCGTCAGCGAAGAGGGCCAGCTGTACACCAGGGCCAACTGGGATGTCATCCGTGTATCGGGAGTAGCAGGCGGGTGAAAGACAGGAACCTTGTGGGACGCCGGCTTCGATGGGGCGGGCTTCTGACACGGCGTCTTCCACCACCACTCTGTAGTGGCGACTCCGTAGGAACGAGGCCACGACGCGGGTGATTCGTCGTGGAGCTGGGGACGTCGACAGCTTGTACAGCAACCCCTCGTGCCATACTCTGTCGAACGCCTTCTCCATGTCCAGGAGTACTGCGACGGTGTATTCTCTCTTATTCCGACAGACCGTCATGTCGTTCAGTACCCTGGTGAGCTGGAGCGTCGTCGAATGCTCTGGCCTGAAGCCGAACTGTTCCGGGCGAGCTTGGATATGTGGCAGCAGTCTTCCTAGCAGCAGCTTCTCGAACACCTTTGACATGGTGCTCAGGAGGGTGATGGGCCGATAGCTCTCGGGCTTCTTGACATTCTTGCCCGGCTTGGGGAGCATTATGACCAGGCCTTCCTTCCATGTAGTAGGGAAGTGCCCCGTGCGCATGATGCCGTTAAACAGGCGCGTCATAGCCGCCACAGTCGGTAGCGGCAAGTTGCGCAGCGCCATGTTGGTGATTTGGTCTGCGCCCGGGGCTTTCCTGGGCTTGGTGCGCCTGATCGTTCGCAGGACTCGGCCGGGCGAGAAGAAGATGGGGTCCTCTTCAGGAGCTATCGGCGTCGCGAAGTAGTGCCGCAGGTGTTCCTCCACTGCTGCTACGTGTTCGGCGTCGTCGGTGGGGTTCGGCTTGAACTGCCTCTCCAGGCATTCGGCGAAAATTTCAGCTCGGTCTTTTGCTCTGAATCTCGGGAAGCCGTCGCTGCCCAGCAGCGGTCGAACAGGAGCCGGGGTGGCCGACAGCTGCCGGCATAAGCGATGCACGGAGGGGACGTGATCGCCTACGGACTCGATGTGGCGTTCCCAAGATTCTTCGGCGTGGTCGGCAAGGCATCTTTTGGTGGTGGCCGTCATGGCGTTGAGGCGGGACTTCAGAGTTGGGCACCGGGTTTGTTGCCATAGCTTCCGGAGACGGCGCTGTTCGCAGATCAGTGCCTGAATCTTCGCCGGGAGGGGTTGGGGTTTCCTCCGGCTAGAGACGGTGTGCGAGGATGTGTCGAGCGCGTCCTGGATCTTGCTAGTCAACTCTGAAGTCAGTGCTTCGACGTCTTCTGGCTGTGTGGCTGTCCGGGTGGTGGGGTTTTCGGCGAGTGCGGCCGAGAAGGAGGCCCAGTTGTACCGTCGACGGGGCGCTGGTGGCGAGACTCTTGTTGGCAAATCCGCAAGGACGAGGAGAATGGGTCTGTGATCCGAGGGAAGGTCTGGCAGGACTTCCTGGCTTGGCTGGGTCCGGATTCCTTTGTAGACTACGATGTCGATGATGTCCCCAGAGCCGTCCGGGTTGTAGTGAGTCGGCTCGTAGGGTCCGATGACATCGTAGTCGTGGCTCACGGAGTCGGCGAGGAGTGCGCGTCCGGCGGCGCACACTTTCGAGGAGTTCCAGTGTGGGTGCTTGGCGTTGAGGTCTCCGGCGATGAGAGTCGGTTGCGGCGACTCCAGCAGTCCCCGGAGCTCCCTGGGATTGAGTCTCTCACCGGGGGGGTGATAGGCGGCATAGAGTCGCACAACGTTGCCGGCGACCTGTACTTCGACGCCAAGGACGTAGATTGTAGTGTGCTCCTCGAAGTCGATGGGTTGGTGGACGATACTCCTTTTAACCAGGATAGCCAGACCTCTGTAGGCAATCCCCTGCGGGGATCGCTCGTCCTTGCGGTAGGTTGTGTAGCCGGGGAGGGTGAGCTTCATCTTCACGGTGAGGTGGGTTTCGCTAACCAGCATGACGTCGACTCGGTACTCTCGCAGGAAGGTTTTCAGCAGCTGCTTCTTTCCTTTGAGTGACTGGGCGTTCCAGTGCACAATCCTTAAGGAGTCAGCCATCAGGGCAGATGTTCGGCGATACTCCTTAGGACTGCGGGATCTTGGAGTGCTTTGATGAGTGCTGCGACAAGATCCCTCGGCGGTTCGTTCTCTGGTGGAGGTGGTGGTGCTGCGGCTCCTTTCTCCTCAGCCGCTCTCGGCACTTCGTTCTTCTTTCCCCCCCACTTCCGTTTGCGCTTGGGTAGGGGCGCGCCTGGCGCGGTGGCCGGGTTGGCCTCCGCCATGAGTGATGAGGGCGCCGACTCCTGCACAGTTGGGGGTTTGGGGGGGGGCGGCTGCGTCTTGGGGCCACCGGTGCGGGCCGCTGGACCGGCCTTCTTGTTTCGGCTCTCTTGCCGGAATACAGGGCACGACGTGTTGTTTGCCGTGTGCGGGCCTCCGCAGTTGGCACACGTCGGCGGCATCTCTCTAGGCCGGTCGCAGTCCGCGGCGGGGTGCGGTCCTCCGCAACGCACGCAGGCCTGGGGGCGGTGGCAGTTGTGGCTGCTATGCCTAAACTTCTGGCATCGGTGGCATTGAGCTGGTCCTTTCTTCCCGCGCCACGCCTCGATCTTCACGCCGGGCATAAAAAGTAGCTCGTCTGTATCGTACAGACTGGCTGTTATACCCGGCGTCTTCTTCAGCTGCGCGTGGAAAATGCAGCCCGGTCTGCCCTTCCGTGCCCGAATCTGTTTGACAAAGCTGGCCTCGTAGCCGCGCTCTGCCAGCGCGGAAGTGATCTCCGCGGGCTCAGTGTTTGCCGGTAGCCCCCGGATGGCAATCTTCAGGCTCCTTTCGGCGGGAAGCGAGTAGGAGTACCAGTGCACCCCTGTGGTCTTCTCCAACGTCGAGAGGTACGACTGGACGCACCGGTATTCCTCGTCATCTGCAGGCGAAAATCGCACACCCTTTTGGTAGGGGCGCGCGTTCGGGGCCCTCTTCAGCCGCTGCTGGATTTCGCGGAAGTGGTGGACCCAGTTCGGGAGGGTCTCCACCACTATAGGCGGGTAGCGCGGCTTGGAGGGCGGTTTCGTGACGGCCACGCCCGTAGCGGGGGCACCGGGTGGCGGCGGGGCGCCTGCGGTAGGCGACGCGGCAGGGGGCGCACTAGCGGGCACAGCGGGGGGTGCGGCGGGTGGCGGGCGGCGGGCGACGGCGGGCGGCGCGGCGGGGGGCGCGCTAGCGGGCGCGACGAGTTTCGCGACGGGGGGCGCGGGCGCGGCCTGCACTCCGTGTGTGTGCGGGATGGGGCGGGGGGGCCTCGCGTTCGCGGCGGGCTGATTCGCGACGGTCGCCAGCGCGGTGGGCATGGGCGCGTATGCGGACGCGGCCGCCGCGTACGAGGTGGCCAGCGGCTCCGGCGATAGCCGCGGCATGTCGAGGCCTCGGGGTTGCGGGGGAGTCGGTGACGGCGAGGGCTCCAGCAGCGCTCGCTTCGCGGCTTCCTGCTGCAAGTCGTCCGAGGGTCGTCGTTTGCCCCCACGGGTCGGCGGCAGAATGAGGGGCTGCGAGCGGGCCTGCTCCAGCAGCCTGGCGTCCAATAGTTCGTCGCCGATGCTTGCTAGCTGGCAGCCTTCCATGGCTGCGCGGCGCTCGACGAGGTAGGCCTCCATGGCCCGCAGAAGTCCCGCCGAAAACAGTTTGGCGTCACGGGCACGAATTAAATACAATTCGTCCAGCGTGAGCTCTGCTCTCGGCGAGACTGGTCGCGGGACGATCGGCGACCCGTATTCTGTCGAGGTCGACAAAACCAGGGGCCGCTCGAGGGAGGCCGATCTGAAGCGGTGGCGGGGGATGGTGCGCCTCGGGGTTTCGCCCAGTGGAGGGCTCCCGTCCGGCGCAGCGTAGCCCTGAGAAGGGCTGTGGAACTCATCCATAGCGCTGGTTGGCTATGGATGAGCTGGCACGGGAAGGGGTTCCGATCTGGCACGACCTTAGGCCGAAGCCGACGTCCGTCCGCCCCCGAAGGTTTTCCCCTCCGTGCAGTTCGCGACGCGGTTGTAGCGCGAACGCGAAGCGCACGGGCGCGTGTTGACGCGGGCGTTTCGCAATGAAACGGCGCGCAAGCAGCTGAGTGGAGCGTTGCAGTAGGTCCGTATGCGCGGATGATTGCGGCTCAACTCCAATCAAAACTATGGGAACTATTGATTTATAATGAAATGTTATATTTAAGGTTAATTTACCCGGGACGTGTAATGGTCAGGAAAGGCCGACTTTTAGCAATCGTATATTTTAAAAGGAATATTTACCTAAGTTTTAGTTAATTACAGCATAAATACAGATCATTTTATACAATTGGCGCGCTTACGTGATGACATTTCGAACTAGACGACTGATGTTGTTCATTCAGTCGTTCACCCAGCCTGTAGCATAAAAGCACGCACATCACGTAAACGCGCTCAGTCGATCGTCAGTTCTTGTGGAGTCAAAACCTCTAAAATTGTGTTGAAGTGTATACGAATCAGGTCATAGTACTGTGTGGAATTAAGTGAATAAACTATTGTTATCTAAAGTGTGGGTTTGATTTTGTCGGCGATATCCGGAAGCTAAAATATTAAAGAGTATGGTACCAAAAAGCATATCAAGTGCCTGTAAACTCCTCACCACACACCCTCTTACACACACTCATTCACACTCACGATATTCAAAGAGAGGTCTCTCTTATACTCACCAAGGCCTTAAGCCTATGTAAATTTTGCTCCCTTTTGTAGTTTATTTTACCTGATTTAGCTGTACTTGGTCTAATGAACAACAGGTACTTAGGAAGAGCGCTGAATCCTGAAATACAGGTTAACCACCTAGCTCAGGTTCAGATGTTTTCTGATTTTACTAGAGTTCAAATAATGCTTTACATGTATTAATTAAGCTCAAACATATTCTAGTGTAATATACATCGTTGTGATAAATAAATAAATAATTATTATATTTTAATTATTATTATTATTATTAACAACTTATAATGAGTGTAACGTTGATTCAGAAAAGTGACAGTCCCAGAAACTTCCCGCTTACTTCAGTAAAGTGACTAGAAGTTGCCCGCATTACTTTGTCTAGGTTAGGTACTAAGCTTCGTTGATGATGCTTAGGTCCGAGTAACTAGGCGAGGGCGAAGTCCCAGGAAAGGAGTTATCATCAGTTTCTATTATTATTCATACAAACAGTACAGTACACCATTTTGAAAGTCCAAAACGTATACTTAAACACTTTAATAACTATTTACAGTTTATTCCACATAAAACAATTCGATAAGGTAGGTGACAACAAATAAGACGTGGTTTGTGAAGGCCCTCCTTTTGGGCACTGGCTGAACGAGCGTAAACCGGTTTTATCCAGTGGCGGCGCGTACGCGCCACAGCGGTCAGTGCTCACTCACACATGCGCAGTATGCTTGTATTAGGTTACCTACGAAGGCGTGGTTCTATGTACCTTTGTCTCGGGTCTTTTTTTCCTCTGTGCCAGAAGTAAAAGCAATGTATGTGCTTGTATGATGTTTATGTTGTTTATAAATACAACATATATGTTTATAAATATTCTTACCTACCTAAAGTGAATCTGCCACTGGTTCTCAATGGCAAAATATTTTGATGGTTATAACGCTCGCCAGCTCTTCTCCATAATATTTTTCTGCCATCATCATCGGACTTAAAACTTTTTCAATCGGTAAAAATTACGATTTCGTTCTCCCAATCAAAGTTTAGATACTCACTCAGATGCGAATCTGATTCTGGCTTGACGATGGGCTTCGGTTAGTCAATTCATTTTTTTTGGCCGATTTTTAATTGTGGATACCCCCTGCATCTGAATGTTTCCTTACTGTTTCCAGTGACATATTTTACGCTACGGTAGTTGATCGTGTCGTCTTAAATGGGTTTTCCTCGCGATGTCGGTTTGATGCATTGCTCGCGGGCCGGGGCCGAGACCGGCATTGCAACACCACTTTATTGGTATCTCCGACTCCATAGACGGACAGTGTTCTCTGTAAGAGATAAAGTTATGTTATATTAGTCATTTTAACACAAAACGTTATACGAACCAAAAAAATATTACAATTAAGTACAATAAAAGTAGGGATCTAGTATCGTTTTAGAGGAGAATGGGGGGAGAGGGGGTGGAGGGGGAGGGGGAGGTCCCCCCATCCCCGTGGGTCCCCCCAACTCCGTGACAATACTCCCGTTACAAGGTAATGCACCATTCTTGAGAAAATTAACTTTTTGTAACCTCATTTTTGAGGTTATGTTTACATAATTTTGTTACGAAAGTGACCAATTTTGCATTATTATTTCGAAAACGCCTTGAGGGGTCCCCCCATCCCCCTGACGCTACTCTCATTACAAGGTTAGCACCGTTCTTGAGAAAATTAACTTCTTGTAACCTCATTTTTGAGGTTATGTTTACATAATTTGGCTACGAAAGTGACCAATTTCGCATTAATATTTCGAAATCGTCTTGGGGGGGGTCCCCCAATCCCCCTGACACTACTCTCATTACAAGGTAATGAACCGTTGTTGAGAATATTAACTTTTTATAACCTCATTGTTGAGGTTATGTTTACATAACTTCGCTACGAAAGTGACCTTTTGCGCATTATTATTTTGAAATCGCCTTAGCTCCGGCAACTAGGGCTCATAAAAAAGGCAAGTATTTAATCGCACTTCAATAAGAGTGGTACTACTACCTTGTAATAAGAGTGGTAGTGTTATAATCAGGGAGCCAGCCCCTACCAGATTTAGCCCCTTTTACCCCCCTTCTCCTGCGAAACGATTCTAGACCCAAGCCCAATTCATTATTATTTTGACTTTAACAAAATCATTAAAAAATGAGACATAATAACTGGTCGAACTTTCAAAATCACAAGATCCGCAGTAAGTTGGGTGATATTGTGACACGAAGTGAACGATATTCTTGTTCTGTGGTTATAATTCTGATAAACTACCCATATTTTATTTGTAAATGCATTGCGTGTGGTTGACGATGAAGCTGGAGCGCTGCATCATAGCAGTAGAAAATATGATATTCATTTTCGCCACGATATACAGATCGTCGGTTGGTGCATCGGGACGAGCGCTTGCTTCTTAAATCGCAGGGCCATGGTTCGAACCGCTCTGCATAGCAATGTTTTTGTTTCTTCCTTGTTATTGTTGATGTAATCGGTTTCCTTTAATTTGAAATAGAAATACAAAATCTGCAGCTGAACACTTTCCAAAAACAAGTTTACTAGCAGGTGTCTTTCTACTTGACAAGAATCGTGGTAGGTGGCGCTTCTCAGCAAAGTGTGAATGGAATTAATTACGTTTTAGAAGTTGGCGGGTCAGATGTCTCCTTGACCGAGTTTACCTACAGCATCCAATTTGGTTATGTTCTGTGAAACTACATGAGGTCACCTTGCTCCGCTCCGCTTTGCTCGGCTCCCGGTGGTTCTCAACTTTGTGACCTAACAAACCTACCTTTAGTATTCAAACAGAAGTGAGTAACCTATAGCAACCTTGGTTCTGTGTAACTACATGGGGTCGCCTAGCTCGCTTCACACACAATAACTTTTAAGAATTGGAAAAAAACTATATTAATTTACATATTTTTTATTCATTAAATAATACAATATACTATTGTCTATTTATTATAAACTTCGTTTAGAGCCCTAATGAAATTAAAAAAGGATCAATGTGTTTTTTTTCTGCAATGGTGCCGCCATTGGTGGTATTAGCCAATTCTCAAAGTTTCCTTTGTAGTTAACTTTATTGAACCGCTTATTTAAAAGTGGCACCATTGGCTTTCAATGCGCTGGGTGGGTTTCCCATCTTCTGCCACAAATTCTTCAGAATGGTTTAATTTCCTGTGTATTTAGCCGTGGGCCGGCAGGGCATCATAGGCGCTCCAGCAATCTGTATGGATTGTTGTGCCTGGTTTAACATGTTTTTTAATAATAGGTATTAATACCTCTGTGAACCTCACAATATCAGGACACACTTTTAATCTGAGTTCAATAGTTGTTTCATCGATCATTACCAGCACCCAATGGCCTTCCACTTGTCTGCCACGGTTATATTTCCTCCTTACAAACTTGCTTTCATCAATCTCGACAACTCTGCCGGGACCACCAATTTGTTCGTGGTTTTCTTGGTTGTCTATTTCATTCGCCACTATTGTTTCCCGGCAGTAGTTGTACCAGTCGCTAATTGTGGCCTCGAATAGGATCATTTCATCTTGTATGAGCTACTTTGAACTCTTGCCTAGTAGTATTCTATCCTGGGCGTAACAGCATTATCCGAAACATTGTGGGGAGGGAAATCTTGACATTTTAAAACCATGTGTTTGAGGATCTGACTATTTTTCCATTTCTACACCTAGCTTTGTGGCACCGGAATGTTCTCACTGTGCCCTCAGGGTCCAGTTTCATAATGCCACGATATTGTGGACATTTCTTCAGCCTTGAAAATGATCCATGTAACTCTGCAAATGTTGTCAATGTCAAATATTCAAAATGGCGACGACAGATTTGTGGGAAAAGTTACGTTACCGCACACGATTTACAAAATTAAAAACAGCATTGACACACGCTTTTAGCATAGCAAGAACCAAATGCAATATTAAATAAGATGGGTCCATACCGCGTAAAATTAGTTATAAAAAATATTGAAACTTTATAATTCATGTCTCGTTAACTAATTAACTCCGACGGTTAAAACTTTGTATAAATATTACTATTACCCTAAGGTACCTAGCCGTTAGAAACACCGCGGGGCCGCGGTTTTTCCGCGGTGTTTCTAAAGGTTAGCCACTCGATGGCCTGTCTTCACGATAATCCTTCGTCACTCGATTAGGAATCCGCCCTAATGTCTTGTTGTCTTCGGGTATTATTTAGACCCAGAATAAAAATTGTCTTAATACCCACCTACGTTGATAATCCGTTAGCCTACTTAGTTATAGGTACTTACTCAGTAATTTATTTTGGTGAGTCATGCATTTGCTATCATGCAATGCATCTTTCATTTTATCGTTGAAGAAGTTACTCTGACTCGCAACTTGTCACTGATGCTTCTAACTTGTTACATTTGACCCCACATATTGTTATTTTTGTGATCCTGCATCTTCGACACCCTTTATTCCGAAATTATCGTATGTTGTCAGGGACCCAGACAATCTGAACTATCACTTGACTACCTCTGTCACAAGGTGTTGGACGGCCCTAAAAGCCAGAGTAGATCCACAGCACAGGTGACCGATTGAATTAACGATGTAATCCACCGGCCGCTAAAAAAGCGGGAGCGCGACATGAATTCTCTGGATGTTGTGCAGGTGGTGAATTACCAAGAAGAATTCACTTTTGACCGGGCCTTTGGGCCTCATGCTTAGCAGGTAAGTGAGCCCACAGTCAAACTTAAAGTAAAGCCTAGAATTAAATCAGAAAACATGAGGAAACCATAGCCGCCATGATGAGGTCATGGAAAAAGGATTATGGAATAATTGGGGAATAACAAATGTGGGTGCATTGTGCCTTTGTTGCCCTGTGTAGGAAAAGGCATTAGTTAGGTGTAATATCTAAATTTAAAACATCCACCACTGAAATTATTAATTGCATTAAAGTCGACAATAAAAAAGAACTTATTAAAATATGTCCACCTGTTTGGGCTACAGTGCCACAGGCTGACAGATTCTTCAATCTTATAATACCTCTCTGTTTCCATCAGTTTAACACAATTCTAGAAAGAAAAGAAAGAAAGACATTTATTGCCCACAAACAAAATCCTTGTTCCAGCTGGAAGTGTATCAGGATGTGGTCAGCCCGCTCATCGAGGAAGTCCTAGCTGGGTACAACTGCAGTGTGTTCGCGTATGGACAGACCGGCACCGGAAAGACACACACCATGGTCGGCCAGCACACTGGCGAGACCACCACCTGGCAGAATGTGAGGGACCGTTGTTAACAGAATTCATCATTAACATCTTCATCAGTCAGATCACTTTCACCCATTGCTGGGCCTATATCATGTATATATTACCATTATCACCTCTAGGCCTCTTGTTTACCACGCCATCTTTATTCTGTATTGCATAGATAGTATAAAGTTACAGACAATTAAAAGTAATGTAATAAGCAAAGGCGAGCTTATCTCTAAAAAGAGATATCTTCCAGCAAACCTAGGCAGGACAGGAGAGTTAATTATACAGGAAAGTCCTAGTTCGCAATAACACTATACATACGGACGCAAATTACTTTCAAAATATATATAAACTATACCAAATATAAAATAAAAATATATATATACATATATATACTTCCACTACATAAAATAAAATGTATAGCATGAACATACATAAACTATAATAAATCATACATATACCTACATAAATATGGTACCATTTACGGAAAAGAAAGGAAATGCACTTTCAATCTTTTCTTAAAAGTGAAAATTGAGGGACTTTCCCTAATAGCGCAGGGAAGTGCGTTCCACAGTCGGATTGCCCTTAACCTAAACGAGTTTTCGTAAGCGGCAGTGTTATGCCGAGGAGTTGAAAGGAGAGACACCGTGTGGGATCTCGGATTGCTATCCCTGGGGAAAAGAAAGTCAAAACGTTGGCGTAGATATGTGGGGTATCGGGGATTTCGCAAAATATTGAACAGATAGGAGAGAATGTGCATGTCACGGCGAAGACGGATCGGAAGCCACTCCAGCTCCTTGCGATACTGGGAGACATGGTCATACTTGCGCAACCCGTAGATAAACCGAATCCCGAGATTTTGAAGTCGTTCGAGTTTATTCAGTTGTTCTTCGTTCGCGCTGGCCCAACAAACATCCGCATAGTCTATTAAAGGTAGTAGAAGGGACTGAGCAAGAGTGATTTTAGTCTGCCGTGGCAGGACGTACTGCAATCTTCGGAGGGAGTGAAATGACGCAAAGACACGTCTGCTGACCTCACAAACATGGGGCGACCAGGACAGCAAGTTGTCAAATATAACCCCAAGATTCTTAGCTTTCTCACTGTAATTAATTATAGTACCATCATACAATACAGGATCGACGGGCGAATTCTGTAGCAAGTTAAGCGAATGCCGTGTACCCATAATCATGGCTTGAGATTTTCCCGGGTTGACATGCAGCCCATATGAAATAGCCCATTTCCTGCTGTTGTCGAGGTCAGCATTCAACGCCTCTACAGTCAGTTTCACATCACACGGAGAGAAGTGCCGATATATTTGGAGGTCATCTGCGTAGAGATGATAAGAAGAACTAAGAACGTCAGATATGGAGTTTATGAATACTGAGAAGAGGAGAGGAGAAAGGATACCACCCTGCGGGACACCCGTGGAGAGCTCACACCAGTCCGTGGAGATCTCCTCAGACTTAATGCGCTGCTGGCGGTCTCTCAGGTAGGAGTCAAACCAGCGAGCCGAGTGCGAGGAGACTTTAAGCGACTTTAGAATTTCAACCAGGATATCGAAATCGACGCAGTTGAAGGCGCTACTGAAATCAAGCAGTGTAAGGACCGTAAGCTGCTTCTGATCCATAGCCGATTGAATATCGTCAGTGACTTTAAGCAGAGCCGTGGTAGTGCTGTGACCCGGCCTGAAACCTGATTGATGGGGATTTAATAAGTTATTTGAGGAAAGGTAGGAGGAGAGCTGGATGTGAACAATTGATTCCAGGACTTTGGAGAGGATAGGTAGAATAGATATGGGACGGAATTCTTTAAATGCGACGGGATTGGACGTTTTAGGTAGGGGAATCACAAGTGCCTGTTTCCACTGAGTGGGGAAGCAAGATTGTTCAAGCGACACATTCATTATGTGGGTGATGATAGGTAATAGCTCATCGATGATGGTGGTTATCATCTGATAACAGATCTTGTCCTCACCTATGGCCTTTGAAGAGATCGCTAATATTGCCCTCCTTACTGCGCCGATTCCGACATGGTTAAAGTTGAAGGGTGAACTGTGGGCTGTGGTCTTGGACCGTAGGTTACGAAGGGTGGCTTCCTTAACGAGGGGGTCCATCACGACAGGGGGGATGGCAAAGAAATAGTTGAGACCGTTAAGGTCGACATTTCCAGCAGCCAAGTCCTGAGACTTACCTACACCAAGAGTCTTCAGGAATTTCCAAACCTGTGCTGGAGTATAGCTCTCAATACACTCGTAGATGTGACGACGTTTGGCATTACGACACAGACGAGTGCAAAGATTACGGAGGCGTTTGAAAATTAAAATGTTCTCATCAGTCGGAACCAACTTATATCTCCTCTTGGCACGGTTTCTCTTGGCCATCACACCCTAGATGGTGTCAGTAAGCCACGGCGCAGGTAGGTGCTTAACCTTAACCCTCTTGACCGGAGCGTGCTTATCAAACAAGCTCAGGACAATAGAGTCTAGCCATCTACTCTATTCCAGCCTTTAGGGTGGCGATGATCATCATTGGATGGTGTCATTAATCCGTCTAGCTCGTGGACTGCCTACTGGACTTCTTGTAGTTTTGGGTAGCCATCCTGTTACCAGAAGTTTACTAATAACTTAAGGCAGATGGCGGACGAACATTCTGAAGTACAGCGGAGGCTTAATAATAGGCTCCTGTTAGGCACCATTCGGGTATGGAACCCTACAAAAGTTAGTAAAATTGAATCTATGGCTAGCTGGCACAAAAGCTATCTTCATCAATCAGATCACATTCACCCATTGCTAGGCCTATGTCATGTATGATGATGATGAGGTGGGACGCCCGCTGAACCACAGGCGGGTGACCGGTCCTCTATTGTGATTAATTTACCCAATTCCCAGTGTTTGGGCACTGGTTACTGTTGATTCAACAGATGTCCCTCCCCAAATTTTCTTGTTCGCTTAATGAATTCTAGTAGTTAAACTTTAAGTTAAAGTTTAAGTAAACTTTAAATTCTAGTGTAGCTAAACTTTAAGTTTGACAAGCCATCTTCTTTAATAAGTTTAAGTTTAAGTTTCAAGACATAACGCATTCTCCGAAAAAGTTCTGGCTACTTTCCTACAAGCCACAGTGAGGGTATGATGGGTTCTGTACGAGCCTTAATAATGATAGGTATCTATTTCGTTTGCAGTGACCTGTCACCACACCTACCAGTATTGTTAAGTTTTCCCTGCTAAGACTAAGTTAATACTTAGCCGTTTTGGGGTCCTTCCTTAAGATAAATATCTTAGACCGCCTACAGTTTTTGGTGTTCATCCATTCTAGGTTTGCATCTCGCGTAGCTATCATGTTGAAGATGTTCTTGTTGTTCTTGTAATCTTATTTCTGGCCAATAAAACGCTCATCAGCGCCGTTTCTTACCAGCTCATCTGCTTTTTCTTTAATAATAATAATAATAATACCTTGGACACTATTTACACACATTGATCTAGCCCCAAACTAGGATTCCCTGTATCTTGGGTACTATGGTTGCCTAGTACCTAGTATATAAGTATATAGATAAATATAATACTTATATAGATAAACAACCATGATTAGGGTACAAGCATCCGTTCTCATCAAACAAATATTTGCCCCCACCGGGACTCGAACCCGGGTCCCTTGGCTTCGTAGGCAGGGTCACTACCGACTCGGCCATTCGGGTCGTTAAACGTCGTTAGGTACCGTGAATCCCTTAAAATCACAGACTATGTAGGGATTAGGGATATTACGTAGGTATCAATGTGTCATGTATATGTCACCGTAAGATTTTCAAAACCGATTGTAAACTATAGACAAATTGTAGACCAGACTGACAGGGTTTAGAATTTACGTTTCTTTTGTTCATATACATGTCAACCTAACACAAAGACTATTTGGGGACTTCGCTACGCTCGCGATCCCCTCTAGTCTTTGTAACGGTGGTATCTGTTAAGGATCTGTTCTAAATAAAAAGTCAGATAAAACACTGAATACTTTTATTTGGAGAAGGATACATAAGGGTCGTGAATAGTCAGCATTGCCGATTGAACGTATTACACCCAGAAGTGACTCGCCAAATGGTTTGGGTCTCCTGCGGCGTCGCTAATGAATTTCAGCTTTCAGTTGTCAATGAGGGGCAGGTCTCTGTCTCGCCTTCGGTGACTTGGTCCAAGGGCTTCGTAGTTCGTAGGTTAGCCGAGAGCTAGGCATTCAGCTCTAAGGCTTGAAAATTTGCGACCACAGGCTTGGTAATTGGCAATCAAATGCTTGGACTCCGTAGAAAGGAGAAAACAGTATGTAGATTAGTATTTACACACAAACAATAGCAATGACTTTTAGCCCAGACCTCAGATATAGAATTTAGTCCAAGCGGTGAGGATTTTGTTGCATGGAGACTTCCGATAAATTCCCCTGCCTCTGAAATTTAGCATCTGATAAAGTGAAGTAACGCAGATCACAGATGTACAATAATCCAATAAAATTTGCTACGTAATAATATTCCCCAGTCTGAAATATTTTCTGTATATGTACGTTTGTACTATTTAGAATAGGTATGTTTAAGAATCCAACATTTTTTCGATTATAGAGATGCCCAATAAAATGTACGTTTTTAATATTTTTTGCCCTATCTTCTACTGAAAAAATTAATCTGTCAATTTTTATTTTTTTATATGTTTTTATATCCTAAAATACATAATTTCATTAAGTAATCCAATAGATTTTAGTTATTTAACACGGTTTTACTATTTACTATATACTTAATTTAAAAAATTGCTGCGTCCATTTTTAGGGTTCCGTACCCGAAGGGTTCCAAACGGGACCCTATTACTAAGACTTCGCTGTCCGTCCGTCCGTCCGTCCGTCCGTCCGTCCGTCCGTCTGTCACCAGGCTGTATCTCAAGAACCTAGCTAGCTAGAGGGTTGAAATTTTCACAGATTATGTATTTCTGTTGCCGCTATAACAACAAATACTAAAAAACAGGATAAAAGAAATATTTAAGGGGGCTCCCATACAACAATTATTTCAATACCACATACAAACTTATGGATGCACCTGGTTACGTACATGGAGTGTGAAAGTAACCGCACCAATAACTTTGTAAACAATATTTTGCTGTGTAAAATCCAAACTATTCACTCCACACCATCGCTTCCATTGAACGGTGGTACGGAACCCTTCGTGCGCGATTTAGACTCGCACTTGACCGGTTATTTTTTTCTGTTAACATTAATTACGTACATATGTAACCGCAATATAAATAGCATTTTTTATTAGTTATGAGTGTTTGCATTTTAATAGATTTTTCAATAATTCAACAACTTTTCAAACGTTCATATACATTTTGCGATGTGTTCGCTGATTTATGCTGACACATACATAGCCACATTCCGTTCCACGTAAGCACACGCTGCCGCCGCTGCCGCCACACGCTCACATTATGTGTGAAACCGATGCCAGAACAGGGTTGCCTCGGCCGGCTGCGCTCGAGTTCATTCTACAAGTTGTGTGTGTGATGAGAACTTGTCTTGCATCTTGCTCTTTGTTCAGCCCTAACATTCGCACGTTCTCCCGACGCCCTGAGTGCCTGAGCAGAGCGACAACCCTAGCCGTTTGAGCCAGAGTAGTTAAGGTCTATCTACACCGACCGGACAGCACGGCATCGGATGGAATCGGCTGCGACGGTATCCGACCGCATACTGCCGCATCCGTACGCATCCGTAGTACGCATGCGGCCGAATGCGGCAGGATGCCGTCGCGGCGGGCGCTTCGTTTTTGCGGCTATTAGCCTAGAGTGTTGACGTGTTCTACGAGTATTTTTTTAAAAATTATTGAGGTTGACGTAGTATTACTGGCTATTGCATTAGAAGAAGAAGGAGAAAATTATCATAAAATTGTACAAAAAAGGAAAAGAAAATTTGGGTCCATCTTTATGGCGAAAGCGGTGTAAGTTTGGCGAATTCCATACACTTCATAATGATTTAAGATTGTATGTGAAGAAATTCTTCGATTAGGTACTACATAAAGGACCATGAAAATTTTGAAAATTTAGTGAATCTTCTCCGTCCTCATATTGGTAAACAAAATACAAACTTCAGATGTGCAATTTTAGTTGAAGAACGGTTATCTATATGTTTGAGGTAAGTCTTATGAAACAAAGTTAGTCAAATCAACTTTTTATTTAGATACCTACCTACTAATCAACAATGGTCTTCCGATTTGCATTTTCGGGAGATACACGCTCTATCATGTATCTAACTAACCTATGGCTGTCCTTAACTATAACTTCTTAGACCTTAATCACTATTGATTTTGTGTTTTATTGTAACCTCTTAGACCTAAATCACTATTGGTTTTGTGTAACAAAACATTATAATACATGAGTATACCTATTATATATAGGTGTATGTTATATTATTATGTGTACCTACATATCTAAACACCTAACTTTAAAATGATTGACATCAATAATTTTTTTTGCTATATTATTTTAAAGTAAGTACCTATCTATATTATTTAAATTAACAGATGTTAAGAGATAGGTACCAACTATTATAATTAAGATACTTACCTACAAAACACAACTTTAAGTTCAAGTTCAAGTTCAAAGATTTTTATTCATAATAGCACAAAAATTAACTTAATGAACCTCATAACATAATCAACAAAGCATAATATAACATTAAGTAGTAAGGTAAGGTAAGGTATCTAACTATTACATAGAACATAATATATAGGGTGCAATGAACTGGTTTAATGCCAGATGTCGGTGTCTTGTAAAAAGTAATTGATTTTGTAGTAGGCCTTAGTGCACAAAGTGTGCTTTATACATTTTTTGAATCGAGTTTCAGTCAAACGAACCGGAGAAATAAGAAGACTGCTTCAGAAGGAAGGTGACGTCATAAGAAGTGACGTAATAGAAGAGGATAGTGATGATCGATCCAGACCTTGAAGAATCGAGGAAGGATCGAAAGTGCATTGAAAGGAAGTATATTTCTGTACTTAAGTTTTTTATTTAGGAATTACCTCGACCTGCCAAGCGAGTGAAGAATCGAATAGGAAAATAGTGTGGGAAGTTTTTTATAGCGGCGGACATTTTGTGAAAAATTTTATGAAATTATTTCATGATGTAGGATTTGTCAACTTGTTTTTCGGGGAGTCCTCAGGAGTCCTTTGAAGACTTTTTAGAAGACTTCAGAGATGCTGCATCGAGGAAGAAATGTATATCGTCGGAGGAATTAAAATTATTATTTCCTTCGTATTTAAAAGGTGGAGCCTTATATTTTTTTAGGGAAATTAGGGGCAGTGCCCATACATTTGACGAGGTGGTGAATAAATTTAATGAGGAATTTGGAAGCACAGACTTTGCAGAGAAGTTCTACAATGCCAAGCAAGAGAAAAGAAGTTTGTTGGACTACTTCCATTATTGAGGGGACCTAGCGAGGAAAGCTAGAGTTACCAAAGATGACAATTTTATAACGCAATTTTTAAGAGGATTGCAAAACCATCTTAGAAATAAATTAATGTTGAGCCATTTTGTAGATAAAAAGGCGCTAAGGGCAGTGCTGGTACAGATGGAGAAATTAAGTCCGGGAAGTGATGATAATGTGAATGTGTTTAGGAACCCGGCAACTTTTGGACCGATTTTGGCCCATAGCAATAGAGGGGGGGGGGGGGGGGGGGAGACAGACCCCTTCACATACAATTTAATCAAGGCCCTGCTCAAGATCCACGACGAACGCCGAATGTTTCGCCGTCGGCAAGTGGTCAGGAACCACATATTAGACCTAGTACTAATAATTATAATTTGCGTCCTAGGCAAGCGGATTTTGCAACACGTCGTCGCTAGAGGCCGATAGCGGTGACCAGGCTGACCTGTGGAATGAGGGCCTCAGACGAGCTCAGCAGCGTAGCACAGAAGCGGTACGACCAATGGGGAAGATCGTCGCAGTCGAGGCGGATCAGCAGGTCAGACCATTAGTTTTATTGAATTCTTCTAATGTAAACGTGGTAGCTCTTTTAGATACAGGCGCTACAGCTTCATGCATCAGCCCAGCCGTTGCAGATCAAGTGGGTGCGAGATGTATGCAAGAAGAGAAGAGACGGGTTAAGGCGGTAAATGGAAGTTTGCTGCAAATTGTAGGGAAATGTGTTATAGATTTTAGTTTGGACAATTTTAACTTTTCACAGGAGTTTTTAGTAATAACTGATTTAAGTTGTAGCATTATTTTAGGGGTGGATTTTTTAATAAAGAACGGTATGAATATTGATTTTGTTCATTCGTGTATGTGTTTTTTCCAGGGAAAAATACCGTTTTTCAATATTTTCCATACGAAACAAAACACGACACCGGTAAAACAAAATTTCATGCGCGTAGGGATTCTTTCAAAACAAAAGATAGGGTCGGACTTTCTAGACGGTTCTAGAAGGAAACAAGTGAACTTCGGGGAAACCACGGTTATCGAGGATATTGACGTGATAAATTCTATCGACTTTCAGGAGTTTATTTCTCGGGGTTATCGGATTCGTGCGAATTTGCGTTTGGGGTAGAAGATAAACGGTTTATCGTAAATGAGGATTTATGTGAGAATGAAAAGCAGGTATTATTGGCGTTGTTGGATAGGAATGCGGATAGATTTGCGTTTGCAACTGACCAGTTAGGTAGGTCGGAGATAGTGTCGGTCGATATTAAGACTTATGATGAAGAGCCGGTTCATTGTCACCCGTATCGCGTTTCGCCGGTGCAACGAGAAATTATTGAGGAGCAGGTCGCGGCGATGTTGAAACTAGGTGTTATTAGCAGAGGCGGCTCGTCTTATGGAGCGCTGGTGCAGTGCACTCCCACTCTACCAAAATTACCTACTGTATTATTATTTTTCATATTACTTACCTATAACCCTATACCTACCTAGACATTCTAATATTCGTATAGACGCTCAATAGTAAACAACTACCTACGCCCACAACGTTGATGTTTGGCGCCATGTCAAGTAAATTCGAGTGGAGCGCCAGCGATTGCGCTCCTATGAAACCAATTTCAGTACAATGCCTAGCCCTGTATTCAGTGCGTGCGAAAGAGCATTTTTACAACAGTCCGGCGCGTGAAACAAAAGATTTCTATGAGAAAATTTGCTACTCCGGAGCGCCGCTCCGCGCGACGTTGCCAGATCGCGGTGTGGTTGCTGGGCGCTGACAAAACGAGAGCGGCGGCGCGGCGTGGTGAAGTACCTATGAGTTGTTGCCGCTCTTATCACAACAATCAAACGTGTCGTCCTGTCTGTTTTGCGCCAGTTATTTCAGGACATTTCGCAATAAATAAATACTAAAAACAGTTTGTGTGTGACAATCGAGTGAAAGATGGAACAATATAGTGTCACTTCTATTAAAAACTGTGAAAAGACCCTCGAAAAGCGTCTCGAACTAAAGTCGAAGGGCCCACCACGGCCTGAACTAGGACTTACCCAAAAATGTGGTACGAAAAGTAAAACGTTTACGCGAGTTTTCAAATCAGAACAATATTTAAGATGATGGTAAAATATATGAAAGATTTATGAAGTTTATACAACCTAAAGGGTATACAGCAGAAGTTATAGTGGCTGAAAACATGAAAGAGCTTGATAATTTAAATATTGATAAAAATAAGTTAATTGGTCAGAGCTACGACGGAGCTGCCGTAATGAGTGGAAGTACTAATGGTGTCCAAAAGATTGTCAGAAATACCTACCCATATGCCTACTATGTACATTGTTACGCGCATCAACTTAATCTAATGTTAGAAAAATGTGCATCGATTAATCACACAGTAAGAAGCTTCTTTTGCAATTTACATGCATTCCCATCGTTTTTCACACGTTCGCCAAAACGATCCGAAATTTTAAAAGAAATCGTGCATAAAAAAATACCTGCCGCTCCACAGACGAGATGAAATTATAATACACGTACAGTGAAAGTTATACACGATAATTTAGAGCCTCTGAAAGAGTGTATGCAAGCAATAATGAACAGTCGTAACAGTGACCCCAATACCTATAATCAAGCTGAATCTCTTCTTTCATATCTAAATAATGACAATTTTTTGTATTGGCTGAACTTTTTTGCGACGCTGATGCCGCACTGTGAAATGCTGTTTAAATTTTTACAGTCTCGATCACTTGACTCGATTAAAATCCTGAATGAAGTCAGTAAATTCGAAAAAGTCGTAAACCAATTACGTGATGATGATACACCACCTTCACCAAAGAAAAAACGTCGGCCTGATAATGTAAATCATTCAGTTATGAGAAAAGAAGTAGGTATGTGATGTATTAAGAGTGCAGATTAAAGACAGATTTGTGCATACGGACCATTTATTGGCGTCTAAATTGTTTCACACAGATAGATTTGTCGACTACAATAAGAATTTTCCGGAAGATGATTTTAAAAAAGGTTGTAAACACATACAATTTCCTAGAAAAAATTAACTGAAAAATGAGCTGTCAGTTATTTATAGCAGAGAAGATTTTCACAATGCTGACGGCGCCCTAGCTTTACTTCAACATTTTATGGAATATGCATTGGAATCGGTATTTGAAGAAAGCATGAAGCTTTTAAAAATTGTATGCACTATTCCCATGACCTCAGTAGAAAGCGAGCGCTGTTTTTCGACACTAAACAAAGTGAAAACATTTACGCGAAATACTATGGCGCAAGAATGTCTTCATGCTTTATGCATGATCAGCATAGAAAAACGTCTGATAAATAGTATTTCAGATTTCCACAAGAAGGTCATTGACGTCTTCGCTCACCAAAAAGATCGGCGAATGAATTTTATTTACAAATAAAACAATGAGGTAAGCTGTTGTTTTTAGGGTTCCGTACCCGAAGGGTTCCAAACGGGACCCTATTACTAAGACTTCGCTGTCCGTCCGTCCGTCCGTCCGTTTGTCACCAGCCTGTATCTCAAGAACCTAGCTAGCTAGAGAGTTGAAATTTTCACAGATTATGTATTTCTGTTGCCGCTATAACAACAAATATTAAAAAACAGGATAAAAGAAATATTTAAGGGGGCTCCCATACAATAATTCTTTCAATACCACATACAAACTTATGGATGCACCTGGTTACGTACATGGAGTGTGAAAGTAACCGCACCAATAACTTTGTAAACAATATTTTGCTGTGTAAAATCCAAACTATTCACTCCACACCATCGCTTCCATTGAACGGTGGAACGGAACCCTTCGTGCGCGAGTCCCACTCGCACTTGGCCGGTTTTTTCATTTTTATTTTTAGTGAACACCCAAAAAAATATATCACGAGCCGCCCCTGGTTATTAGGGAATCCACTAGTTCTTATGCTGCGCCCGTTGTGTTAATTAAAAAGCCCGATGATTCATGGAGGTTTTGTGTAGATTATCGGAAATTAAATAAGAAAATTTGTAGGGATAGTTATCCTATTCCGCGGATAGAAGAATAGCGCATTGTCGATAGTTTGGCCGGGGCCAAGTGTTTTGCGGAGTTAGATCTCAATTCAGATTATTGGCAGACGGTTATTACGGAAGGTAGGCATAAAACGGCTTTCGTCACGACCACGGGCCTTTATGAATTTAATGTTGTTCCGTTCGGTTTGGCAACGAGTCAAGCAGTTTTCCAACGGATGATGGATAAAGTTTTAGCGGATTTAAGATTTAAAGGGGTTATGGTTTACGTAGACAATGTAATTGTGTATGGTAGAACGTTCGAGGAGTTTACCGATACGTTGCAGAAAGTTTTTGGGCGGTTTGGAGAAGCGAACTTGACCTTCAAGCCATCCAAATGTAAATTCGGTTTTGGCGAGATTGAGATGCTAGGTTATCTAATCTCGAATGAAGGAGTAAAACCTAGTGAGAAAAAGCTGAAGGCTATGCAACAGGTTCCAACTCCCACATCTACGAAGGATGTGAAACAATTATTAGGTTTATTTTCTTATTATAGAAAATTTGTATCGAATTTTGCGAGAATATCGTTACCTCTCACTAAATTATTGATAAAGGGGGTAAAGTTTCAATGGAATGAAGAATTGCAGAATTCGTTCGGTTATGTGTAGTGCGCCAATACTTTCCTATTATTCGGGGGATAAGTCGGTTACTACGAGAGTTTATGTGGATGCGTCTAACGAGGCGTTAGGTGCAGTATTGATGCAGGGCGTTGAAAAAATTAATCCGGTTGCCTATGCGTCTAGGAAGTTAACGGTTGCGGAGAAAAAATATAGTACGACGGAGAAAGAGTGTCTGGGGTTAGTATGGGCGTTAAGGCACTATAGGCATTATCTTTGGGGATCGTATTTTCAGGTTGTTAGAGACCATAGCGCGTTATGTTGGTTACAGTCGAAAAAAGATATGTCTAGTAGGTTAGCGCGATGGGCGTTAGCGATACAGGAGTGGGATTTCGAGATAGTTCATTGCTCGGGGAAAAGCAAAGTAGTGGCAGATTTTTTGAATAGGAATCCGCTAATGGAAGAAGGGAAACGGGAAACAGAAGGACCTCAGTCTTCTTCTCGTTCTGAACCTGATAATGATGGTTTGGAAGTTTTTATTATTAATGTAGAGTCGTTACAGGCGGATCAAGAGAACGATTCATTTTGTAGTAGATGGTTAACGCGGTTGAGCGAACGTCCGGAAGAGTGGCGTAGCGGTTTTTGTTTGAGAAATAATTTATTATATAAAAGCGTACGTAGAGATGGAGAAATTAGGGAGGTATTAGTATTGCCTATGTCTTTGTTTCAAAATGTAATGAGCGAATTACATGATGAGGCGTGGACAGGAGGTCATTTGGGTCTCGCAAAGACGTCGGAAGAGGTTTCGGTCGAAATATTTCATGCCGAAAGCCGATAAGGAGATAGAGCGTTATATAGCCTCGTGCGTGCCGTGTCAAGAAAGGAAAAAGTAAAAGCGTAAAAGCGTAGCAGATGTGATGCCGATTAGAGTCTCGGATATTTTTGAGAAGGTAGGAATCGACGTGTTAGGAGCGTTTCCACGTTCGTCGAGAGATAACCGTTTTATTATAGTCGCGGTAGAGTATGCGTCGCGGTTTGCGATATGTAAGGCGTTACCTAGGGTTACATCGGAAGATGTAGTGCGGTTTTTAATTGAGGAAGTTTTCTGTAGGTTCGGGCCGATTAGGGAAATTACTTCAGATAGAGGAAAAGTTTTTACGGCGGGAATTGTAAAAGAAACGGTAGAGCACTTTGGGGCTAAAATGATACATACAAGTTCGTTTCACCCACAGAGTAACGGTTTGGTAGAGCGAATGAATAGAACGTTAACTTCGATGTTATCAAAATATTTAGGTAGTAATCAAAGGCAA
Organism: Argyresthia goedartella; assembly: GCA_949825045.1. Lineage (NCBI taxonomy): Eukaryota > Metazoa > Arthropoda > Insecta > Lepidoptera > Argyresthiidae > Argyresthia > Argyresthia goedartella. The sequence goes on along the minus strand of OX463812.1, from coordinate 21,164,438 downwards.
TGGTGCTCGGTTTTACCTTTGGTAGTACATGCGTATAACACTAGCGTGCAGGCGTCAACGAAAGTGTCGCCGTATAATATTTTATTTGGTAGGGAACCGTGCTCAGTGGTGGATCGATAATTAGGATTAAAAGCAGTTGGTTTAGACGAAACGATAGATGGAAGGGTAAATCGTATGGGTAGGCTGCTGACTAAGGCGTTAGGAAATATTGCGAACGCACAGCGTGTACAAAAGCGGTATTACGATATGAGATCAAAACCCAGATCGTTCCGGGTGAATGACTTAGTTTTGTTATACGTACCAAGGCGGATAACGGGAAGATGTATGAAGTTGGCACGTCTGTATCAAGGACCATACAAGGTCATTGAGATCGTTGGGAGGTCTAATGTGCTGATTCGTCGTCTGAACTCACGGTCACGGGGCGTAATTGTTAACACAAATCGTTTAAAACGCTTTGTGCTGCGTTGAGGAGTTCGTCTGATATTAAATAATTATACATTAGGAGTATAATATAATTTTATCCCGGTTGATGGTTTGTGGTTTGTGTATGCGGTAGTGTTATGAATTGTTTATTAACCGGTGTTTCTTTTCATGTTGCTGCTGAACTATGATGTCTGATGAGGACCGTACACCAAAGACCCAAGAAATATATGTAACATACTAGATTTCCGTGGTAGATTACCTTTATATGAGAAACTTTTATAAACGACAGTTCGAATAATTGTTTGAACCGGTCGCCTGGTTTTATCTTTGAGAGCAGTATGACGAGGCAATAGCTATTCGTCATAGGGTTCTGTTTTGGTTCCTGCGTTCTTAAAGTATAGAGTTGGGATGTTTTGGTAAGGGGAGTGTAAGGGTTGTTCATAAAGTTGGTAACGAAGGTTTCTCAATGAAAGTGTTTAATATTTATGCTTCGGAACGCACCGGTTTTTTGTTGCGCGGATCGACCGCGAGTAATCGGGACATCACTAGCGGAAATGGAACCGCAGCTGTCACTCGCACCAACGAGATGAAAAATTAGAGGTTATTTTTTCTTGTCGTGAGAAAAAAGTTGTCTGCTCATGGCGTCGGGCCATTGATTGTATTTCGGTGTAACAATTGTCTAATACAGGTGTCGGGCCTGGTCGGAGTGTTAATCATCAACATCGTCGGGAAATAAGTAGATTTGCGTCAGCGGTTGAGTGATTCGTGTTGTGAAGGACGGCGACTCCTCGTATCGGCAAGCAGCACGCCGGCAACAGCGTCGGCGGCAAATAGTGAGATTCGGTTCCTATCCTAGCCCAATTGTGCTCCTATCCCGTATTCCTGCCTCGAATCGAGCCTTCGATTTCCGGTCTGCGACGGCAAGGTAAGGTATCAATCACGATTCTCTCCCATGCTGGCAAAAACCCAGCCCCCTCATGATTCCACGCCGTTCGGTTGAGGCGTGGAATTAAACATTTTGGTAGCAGGCGCGGTTTCCTAGTGGGAAATCACCGATTCACGGACGGTTGTAGGGTTGTTTTTTTGCCACATTGTAGTTGGGAGAAAAGAATATCTCAGATTGGCCGGCAAGTCGGCAATGAGTCTGTGGTCGTTATACCACAATTAAAGTTCATTTTCGGTTAGTGAAAGTATAATTGTCAATTTAGTTAACAATTATTATAAATTTGTAGTCGGAAACTACTGTTTGTGCGCATAAAGGATTGAACAGTCATTCTGCGAAGTAACTAGATTGTATTACTTGCGGTAGAACGTCGGGTTCTATAGTACTGCAGTGTTATTTCGGTTTACAGAGCAGGGTCAGGCTATTTAAGGGGTATTAAGCTGATTTTGCTGACCTCAGTAGAAGTGTGGGTCATATCGGAGGGGCCACTTCTAGAAGGTCACAGCTACCTTCATTATATTAAAAATAGCTTGGATTTCGGAATCCAGTGTGGTTTAGGGTGCTATATTGTTTAGGTTTATAGTCTCGGAGCCCACCACTTATTATTTTGTATTGTTTTCATAATCAAGTTTTGTGGGTTATTTTTGTATTGTGTTTTATGGTGGCATTCTCTAATTGATTTAGAGTGTATATTTATAAGGTGTATGTCCACAGGGCGACCATATTAAATATTGTTTAGGATTTAATTGTTTTAGTGGTTGCCTTGGTTTTTACAACTTAGTTTTAATTTCTGTGCCCAGCGCTGACGGGCAAGTGCTGGTCTCTGGCTGTGCTTAGTTCGGTAGTGAAGCATAGGACCAGAAACAATTGAATCGGTAACCATGGCACCTTCGCCCTTGACGGTACTGCGGTTAGGTGTCCGTGAGGAGATGAGATGGCTCGCCCATACTCACAAGTATGTGGAGCGACCTGACATGGACGATGTCCTGCTCAAGCGTGTGGAGGACGCAATGACACGCGTCGGGAAGGTGTGTCGGCTGGCTGCGGAGGCTGAAGCCCTCGGGCTTACGGATGAGGCTTCGGTGGCTGCAGTGAAGCAGCTCTGCGCGGATGCTGACCAAGCGATGGAGTGCTTGGGCGACATCGAGCGTCGCGCGGAAAAAATTAAGCGGTCGCGACGGAATGACCGCGGGGAGGGTAGCGGAGACCCGCCCCCTAAGGGTGTTGTTGGACGGCTGCCACACCTGGAGATTCCGGCCTTCGGTGGGGCAATTGATGAGTGGCCGGCATTCATCAATTTGTTCGATAGTTTGGTCCACGGTCGGGACGACCTGGACAACGCCTACAAGTTGGCCCAACTATTGATGGCACTGCGGGGTGAACCGAAGGAGTTGGTCGGTCACCTAACGGTCACGGCGGGCAATTATGATATAGCCCGGTCCATATTGTTTGACCGCTATCAACACAAACGGCGGTTGGTTGATGCGCAGCTGGGGAAGCTGTTTAGCATACCAAGAGTAACCCGGGATGTTGACATCCGGGTACAGGTGCTCAACCCTGTGCTGGTGGCCACTAAGGCCCTTCAGAACCTTGGTCTGCCGGTAGACCAATGGTCATATATCGTTTTGTATATGGTTTTGTCACGGTTGCCTGCAGCTGTTCAAAGTCGGTTTGAACAGCTGCATGGGGGCAGTAGCTCGGAACTGCCCACGCTCGTCCAATTAACGGATTTTTTGGAGGGTGAATGCAGGCGATGCGACACATTGGATACGGAGGCCAGTGTGCAGCGCCAACCCGCGCGGATGCGGGAGGGGCCGCGCCCCCTGCCCCCACGGGGGGGTGGGCGGTCAAAACAATTTGGCGTTTTGAATGCCGCGCCGTCGGGTGACGGCTGTGTGCACTGCGACAGTGCCGGTCATGAAGTGACCAGTTGCGCCAACTTTAAGGCGCTCGGGGTAGCTGCCCGCAGGAAGGTAGTCTTCCGCCACCGATTGTGTTTCGGTTGTTTGGGGCCGCACCCGCTGAGCGAGTGCTCACGCGCGTCCCCCTGTGAGTGCTGCGGTGGCAGGCACCACGTCGTGTTGTGCCTGAACCGGTCAGGCCCTTCGGACGGTCACCAGGGCCGGACTCAGGTTGTTCGGTCACAGGGCCCAACCAGGGCCGGAACCAGTCCCCCTCCGGGCAACGGGAGTCACCAACGGGGTGACTGGGGTACCCGCGGACGGGACCCCCCCCCCCCGAGGGGAAAGGGGCAGCGCGGGGGGGTAACAGGCGGGATAGCCGGGATTCGGTCGCCGCTGTCCAGGGTCAGCGAGGACTTCGGGCCGCTGGCTCACCGCGTGTTACGGGCGGGTGTCAGATGGCACCTATGAGTGGCGCGAAGGCTGGGAGCCCACCACCTTCTGCGCCACCCTGCCTGTCGCTCTGGGAGGCGAACAGGGAGGCGAACAGTCGGATGTCGCCCCCATTCCTAGAGCGCCCCAGGTTGGATCCGCTCTCCCCCCTCCATCCACGGTGGCCACCGGGCACACCGTACACAGTCCGGTATGGTCGGATACCGGGACAGCGAGGGGCCTATTATGCGGGTTGGGACCCCTTGATGCACATACGGTCTGATATGCCGGTTGCATATCAGCAGCCAAGTTACTCCAAGGCCGACGGAGGTCTGAGCGGGTTCGGATCCCGCGGAGGTTCCCGCTAGGGACACGCCGCCCACTTACAGGTTGCCGCCACTCCACAGACGGTCATGCTCCCCACCGCCTCGGTGATAGCGTGGAGTTCGGACGGCAAATCTTGTGTGGCACGAGCACTATTGGACTCGGGGGCCCAGGGGTGCTTAGTCTCGTGCAACCTTGTAAGACGGTTGGGCATTCCGGTAATGGAGTATCCACATTCCATTCGGGGAATTGGGAACACGGAAGTCGGTTCCGTTAAGGGAGTATGTCGGATTACACTCTCGTCACGGGTGGATTCATCGGTGAATCTGACGGTCACGGCATTAGTCATGCCTAATGTGATGGGCTCACACCCTCACGTACGGTTGTCGCCCTGGGTGCGACAGTTGGTCGCTGGGTTGTCACTGGCTGACCCGGAGTTCGATATTCCGGGCCCAGTAGACATTTTATTGGGTGTCGATGCCTTGGGATACCTGTTAGTGCCAGGTGTCCACGTGTTGCAGGCGACTGGTCTGGTTTCGGTCAACACCAGACTGGGCCATGCGGTAATGGGTCCGGTCATGCCGGCTGCCCCACGCCTAGCGACTCGTAGTCCCTTATTCGGTTCTGTACTCTCGGAGGTGATACAGAAGTTTTGGGAGGTGGAGGAACCACCTACGGTCCGCCGGTTGGACCCGGTTGAAGAAAAGTGTGAACAGTTTTATCGGAACAATACTGGTCGCCTTCGGTCAGGTCGATTGTGTCACGCTCCGGAGTTAGTTGGACATCCCTTGTGGTGGGGTCCAAAATGGTTGACTCAAGCCGATTCGGATTGGCCAATGAGTCCACGCGTTACCACGGCGAACGGCGCCTTGACAGTCGGTGTCTGTACGACGCAACCAGAGCCGGAAGAGGAGTTCAGCCTGCTGGAACGGTACAGCTCGCTCGACAAGCTGGTCAATGTGACCGCCTGGATCTGCCGATTTGCGCGGAATTGTCGGAATTCTGAGGCGCAACGAGTGCGGACACAGGTCCTGACACCACGGGAACGGAACCATGCGTTGTTTGAATTGGTACGGAACGTGCAGACGGTGCACTTTAAGTCCGAATTGGACATTCTGAGACGCGGACGCGTCCAACTGAAGCGAGCTGTGGCTCGGCTCAACCCGTTTATTGACCCTCAAGGATTGCTGAGGGTAGGAGGTCGGCTGCGGAATGCCAACCTGCCTTATGCGGCTCGCCACCCGTTGTTACTCCCTAGGAAAGGGAAGTTGGTCGAACTGTTGATACAGGATCGACACATTCGGAATGGGCATATCGGATGCCACGCCTTGATGGCGTTTCTCCAGCGCGGGTTCTGGATTCTATCGGGAAGACGCTTATTGCGTAGCGTCATATTTCGGTGCCTGCCTTGTTATCGGGCCAAGGCGGCTGCGATGCAGCCCCAGATGGGCGATTTGCCCTCGGATAGGGTTAACGAAATCCGGCCCTTTGCGGGTGTCGGAACGGATTTCGCGGGACCATTCATGGTCAAGTCTTCACAGCTACGGAACGCCAGATTAGTGAAGGCATACCTGTGCGTCTTCGTGTGCATGGCCACGAAGGCAGTCCACTTGGAGGTGGTCAGTGACCTCACTACAGAGGCATTTATCGCATGTCTAGATCGGTTCGTCTCACGAAGGGGCCTCCCGACATTAATCCGTTCGGACAACGGCACAAATTTTGTCGGAGCCAGGCGATATCTGCAGGAGGTCACTCAATTCCTGAACGGTAACCAGGATGCCATCGGTACGGCTTGCTCCCGACGAGGGATTGAATGGGTTTTCAGTCCGCCGGGATGTCCTCATTGGGGAGGAATATTTGAGGCTGCGGTTAAATCGGCTAAGTCGCACCTGACGAGGATCATCGGTGAGACCTCTCTACGCTTTGAAGAGCTTGCGACGCTGTTCTGTAAGATTTAAATGACACTGAACTCGCGTCCGTTGTGCCCGCTCAGTTCGGATCCAAATGATTTGGAAGCGTTGACTCCGGGTCACTTCCTGATAGGTCAGCCCCTTAACGCCCTGCCAGAATACCCATTCGGTGATGTTAAGTTAAGTCGGTTAACTAGGTGGCAGATGTTGCAGCAGATGGCTCAAGATTTTTGGAAACGGTGGTCCCTTGAGTACTTGCACATCTTGCAGCAGCGCCTTAAGTGGACTGACCGGACGAGCCCCCCTCAAGTCGGTGATTTGGTGCTGATTAAGGATGCGAACCTGCCATCATTGAGATGGAGACGAGGACGGATCGTCAATTTGTACACGGGTCGGGATGGCACGCCTCGATCAGCAGAAGTCAAGGTGGGGGACTCGGTCCTCAAGAGAGCGGTCGCAACACTTTCTCGCCTTCCTATTGATTAGGGACAGGTTCGGGCCTGTCCGGGCGGGTGACTGTTTAATATTTATGCTTCGGAACGCACCGGTTTTTTGTTGCGCGGATCGACCGCGAGTAATCGGGATATCACTAGCGGAAACGGAACCGCAGCTGTCACTCGTACCAACGAGATGAAAAATTAGAGGTTATTTTTTCTTGTCGTGAGAAAAAAGATGTCTGCTCATGGCGTCGGGCCATTGATTGTATTTCGGTGTAACAATTGTCTAATACAGGAGTCGGGCCTGGTCGGAGTGTTAATCATGAACATCGTCGGGAAATAAGTAGATTCGCGTCAGCGGTTGAGTGATTCGTGTTGTGAAGGACATCGTCGTATCGGACGGCGACTCCTCGTGTCGGCAAGCAGCACGCCGGCAACAGCGTCGGCGGCAAATTGTGAGATTCGGTTCCTATCCTAACCCAATTGTGCTCCTATCCCGTATTCCTGCCTCGAATCGAGCCTTCGATTTCCGGTCTGCGACGGCAAGGTAAAGTAGCAATCAAGATTTACTCTCCCGTGCTGGCAAAAACCCAGCCCCTCATGATTCCACGCCGTTCGGTTGAGGCGTGGAATTTAACAGAAAGTAATTTCTGATGTGGGATAACTCGGGTATTCGATACACATTCGAGATTCTTTGTAGTGTCTTTACTTGGCTAATTGGTTGCAACTCACGGCGATTATCTTAAACTGTTAATAGTAAAAGATAGTCTACTGAATTCCAATGGATTAGTTGAGATGTTTGTAAGTTGTAGTATCGGTTTTAAGGCTAGTTGATTTCATCGTATTATTGGAACGTATTTTAATGAACTCATTCTTAAGCTGTGGCTTAGTAATACGGTTCTATAGAATTATCCTGTTAATATGGTTGATGTTTCCTATATTTGAAAATGATATTTTTTTTTCTTTGATCTTTGCCTGCGTTAACTTTTGAAATATTTCCATTCGGTGGAAAGAGTTCACAATGTGTTCACAATCTCTAAGCAAAGATCGAGTTGTGTTAATTTTAGGAACGGAGGTATTATAGTTGTCTGATAAGTTTTTCGCTAGTTTTTATTGTCAGAAAGTTTGTCGAATGATAACCATTCGAGAAGCTAAATCTTAGCTAGATTCAGCTGTTTGCCTTCGTATTGTAAAAGAGAGTTTTCTAGCGTTAGGTAGGTTAGTGTTAAGCCGCGAATAATTGTATGATGGGATCATAGGGTGTTATAATTTAAGTTTTTAAGGCGCATAGCCTACACCTTAAGTGTTATTAGGTTTTGTTATTTAATGTTTAATTAAGTAGGTTAAATGGGATGGTTGGACAGATAAGGATAAGGGTACTCGATGTTATTTAAAATTATGCTTGCGGCATATTTACTGTTTTTTTAGATTTCAAGCATAGCAAACTCACTTAATGTTTTTTAGATTTTAGACTTTGAGATAGGGTTTTCATTTTAGATTTTAGACTAAAATATATATAAGATAGGGTTGTCATTTTAGATTTTAGATTTTAGAAAAAAATCCGTTGGATTTTTTTTTTTAAGGGAGGGGGGAATGATTGTAAGGTTCAATATTTGTTTATGCGATTATATTGTATACGGGCCTCTTTAGAGTGGGTGCTCACTTTGACACTGTTACTTATTTTGTAGTTTTGAAAGAAAGAGGCTTGGATGTGAGAAGTCAATGTGACTCACTTCACCTTAGGCTTCGGCCAGCGACTGAGCTAAATTATATAGTGAGGATTAGCGTAATGGCTATCGAGCCAGTTGTGGATCCCTTTTATACAAAGTGTTAATATTCATGTTAAATAAAAACAAGTCAAATCAAGTCAAGTCTTTATCTTCATCTTTATCAAGTAGGCAGTGATCGTATAGTGGTTAGGACCCCTACAGTACCTACAGAGTGATAAGGAAAATACCCCAAAAACCCGAAATTCACTGTTTCTAGGGACCCTACTGTGTAACTTTTGTATGGGTCAAAGCCTAGAAAGGAAAAATATTTAAACCCTCTTTTATACAAATTGCAAATCAGTTGATCGAGTTTCAAAGAAAATTTGTTTTTTTTTTCACCTCCAAGTCGTAGACGTCGGTTTTCTAGGGTATATCCCTGGGTACCTCTAGCTTTTTCTACTCGTGCTGTGATATATATTCATTCGCTATTGATATCAAAACCTGGTGATGACGGAATGTATGCTGACGTGGCTATAAAATTCGTAGCTGGTATAGAAGATGGCACGTATGGTGTTGATGGTGTCTGGTTATAGCTACATGACGATAAATGCGGACTAGTGAAATAACCCCTATTTATGTTATTACAATCACGTTCGTTCATCCACTTTAATTCTGCTTCAGAAACAGCACTGAACACTTTTTGTCTTACTTCTAAATGCATTCTTTCCGGTAGTTTTTTTACATTTTCAGCCATCGCAAAAAAAAAACATAGAAACAGGAACTGTTTTTAAATCTAGGTTTTTTTTCAGAACGTTTGAAACGTTTTCCTTTGGTTGGTTGGTGATGGATTCTTGTGCTTGATGAGTTGATGATGACGAAGGTCGTACATTTATATTTGCAGACCGGGCTATGCTTAAGAATACTGCGGCACAAATTTGATAATAAGAGATATACTGTAAGATTAAGAAAATTATCAGCATTCCAATGGTGTTATTCTTTCTCTGAGCAAATGTTTACTTTTCGAAATTTAAGCTTTCAAAGTTTAATAAATTTTAACCTAAGTGACATGTTTGACACTGTAGGAGTGCGTTGAAATCATATCCAACCGATTTTTGGAGTTAGTTTTTATATCGTTCTAGTCGAATTTAATTATAATGAGGTACTTTATGGATAGCTGGCAGTCACTTTTCATACCCAAGTGCTTTTCTTTTTGTTAGGAAATGCATAGTTTTTTTTTCAATCAAAGATGAAAATTGGAAAAATTCTGTAAACAAACCGTAAAAATTGGACAATTTCTGTGAACGAACCGTAAAAATTGACGTAACGAAATATCAATAAGACCATACTTAGTCAATATTATGACATATTGTCAATATTATTGTCATTATTGTATGTTTGTGGGTGAAAAATGACCAACAAAAATGGCCGCGTTCATGACGCCATTCCGTTTTCTAGTAGTTTCGCGAATGTTCTCTTTTATTGAGCTCTCGATATTTACAAACAAAAACAACTGGCTAGAGTAGGTTATTGTGGCAACTTTTCAATCGGGTTCTAGGTTAGGTTAGAACGTTGAAGAAGCTAAACCGGAGCGGAGCGGAGTGGAGCGAAGCCTATGCAAACAAAAACGACTAGCTAGAGTAGGTTATTGTTCATGTAAATTTTGATGATTTATTATTAAGGCAACATAACCTCAAAAACTAAAAACATGAAAAAAAACGGGAGGTTTGCTCACCCCCCCCCCCCTTCTCAGGGGGGCTCCCCACCCCCTCCCCCCTCAAATTCGTGCCGCCTGATTCTAAATTCGTGGAGTATAGAATCTCTACTTGTGTCATTTATTTGTGTAGTATCTTCGTTTTCTTGGTAACGAATGTTCGGAATTTGGTCGTGATGTTGAAAGTAATTTTACAAAAATGGTAATTCTTTTCAAATTTCATGGGCATCGCTTAGACGCACCCCATCCACTTCTTTGTTCTTGAGTTCTGAGTCCTTTTCAATATTTTTAACCTAACCTAGTACCTACCTACCTAAAAAAGTTTTCAAAACAAGCTTTTATTAGGAAGTTATGAAGGATTCACGAACTTCATCCTTCGAAAGATGGAGTTGTCAGAGATGTATCGCTCAAAGCAAGTGACGGTTTTCTCAAACATCCGGTTCATCATCTGTGCCCCTTCCCATTTGCCATTAATTAATTTTCATCGTATACTTCTTTTACTAGTTTCGTATTTATGTATTCTATTATGTTGTAGTATATGCAGTCCCTGGTTAAAATTATATTTTAACGGCAGGCGGTGTTCGTTATGTTCGTAATTATTATTTTTGTTTCCTTTTATATATATCGATTACCCAACCAATTTCGGATAGTATGAAAACGCGGCTGTGCCTCATTGTTGGCGTGAACCATTGGAGCAACCTCTGCAAAGGATACAGCCAGTTGCGGTCAAGTTGTCGTCGCGAGCGTATCAGACGCATCCCTGATTTTCTATCGAAAGTGACGATTGATCCTGTGTATCCGGATGAGCTATGGTGTGGGGTGTGGAGTGAGCCAGGATAGCGTTTTTCAGGTGAGCACAGCATTTCCTCTATTATCTTAAAATCTGTGTTGGGTCTAGGCGTTATCTATTTCTATCATACATATTCTTTTAAAACCAGCCTCTGTTTGATACTTCGGGACGATTCGCGTCCAATAATTTGGTGGTCATTTGATTTCAAGCCTAAGACATGGGAGTTACTACATCGGCAATTTGGTAATAGCTGATCCAAACTTCTATGTTCCACCGCCGGTAGAACTGCTCATCGGTTCAGACATTTATGATGATGTTCTCATCGGAGATTCTATTCGAGGACCTCCTTTACAATTTCCAGTAAATTCGGCTAAAAAATTCGGCTTAAAAAAGAAGTTCCACAGAAAGGCTCAATTTTCGGGAAAAAAAAAACACTTTAAATTTAGTGTGGGCGATCGGCCTACGGGTTTTTTGTTATTCTGGAGTGGACTGTATATTGTGGTTGAAATGAAATACAGGAGCAGTTTTACTGGTAGCGGAGAGAGGCGGGAGCTTCTTGCAGGTTCGGGAGGCGGAGGTGTTTTCTCGATGGCTGCTGCGTTCGGAATGAATGTACGCAATCAATCAATCAAGAATTCATCTCACGCACCCATTCTGGGGCGTGGGGAGTCAGGGTCAGATCATCGGATCTCTTCCTGAAGAAGCGCCTCTGTCCACTCCTATGGACAGGTCATCGGGGGGCCCTCGCGGGCGGTGGAGATCTTCTCACGAGGGGTGTTCCGTTGGATGATCGCCGGCTAGGCAACCAGGTCGCGTGGCAGGCGGCGGCGGTCGGGCGGGCGCGCGTGGTACGGCGCCATGTCGCGGATATGCGGATGTTGTGAGCTATCCGCACGCGCGAACATGCCCTTCGCCAGCCTCTGGACAAACTGGTCCACTGGTTCCCATCTGAGGTCCCTCTGGATCGTCGCATTCCTCACGTAGCGGGGGGCGTCGACGATGGTACGCAAAGAGAGGTTCTCTTGGGCTCGGAGTCTCCGTTTGTTCGTCTCCGAGCACAGGGCGTACCATGCCGGGGCCGCGTAGAAGAGGCGGGATCTCACGTAGCACTTGTAGATCCCGAGCTTCGCCCTCAGAGGGAGGCTGGAGTCGAGAAGTGGACGCAGCTTGGCGCGTGCCACCTTGACCTGGTTGACGACGTTGTCGACATGTTGCTTCATGGTGAGCCGGCGATCGATGGTCACTCCCAGGTACTTCACCTGCGGAGACCACGCGATGTCCTGTCCTTGGAGCTGGAGTGGTGGTGGAAGAGGGGACTGGCCTGTGATGAGCGCCTGCGTCTTCCCAACGTTGACGGACAACCGCCACTTGGCGAGCCAGTCGGGCAAGATGTCCAGGGTGCGCTGCAGTTTGACGGCAGCGTGCCGTGCCTGGATCGACGACGCGTAGTAGGCAGCGTCGTCGCCGAAGAGTGCCAGCTGGGCACCCGGCCCGACGGGGATGTCGTCCGTATATTGGGAGTAACAGGCTGGAGACAGGCAGGACCCCTGAGGGACGCCGGCTGCAACGGGGTGTTCCTCGGAGACGGCGTCTTCCACCATCACTCGGAAGCGGCGTTTCTTCAGGAAGGAGGCGATGATCTGGACCAGTCTTCTTGGGGCTGGAGACGTCGACAATTTGTACAGCAACCCCTCGTGCCATACTCTGTCAAACGCCTTCTCCATGTCCAGGAGTACTGCGACAGTGTATTCCTTCTTGTTTAAACAAACCGTCATGTCATTCAGTACTCTGGTGAGCTGAAGCGTCGTAGAATGCTCGGGCCTGAAGCCGAACTGTTCTGGGCGCGGCTGGATGTGGGGCAGTAGCTTCGCCAGCAGGAGTTTCTCAAACACCTTTGAGATGGTACTCAGTAGAGTTATCGGCCGATAGCTCTCAGGCAGCTTGGAGTCCTTGCCCGGCTTGGGCAACATGATGACCAAGCCCTCCTTCCATTGGGTTGGGAAGTGGCCCGTGTGCATGATACCGTTAAACAGGCGCGTAACGGCCGCCACAGTACGTGGCGGCAAATGTAGCAGCGCCATGTTAGGTATGCGGTCTGCGCCCGGGGCTTTCCTGGGCTTGGTACGTCTGAATGCACGCATGATCTGGCCGGGCGTGACGACGGTGGGGTCCTCTTCGGGAGCTATCGGCGAGGCGAAGTACTCTCGCAGGTGTCTCTCGACTGCTGCGAGGTGCTCCACATCATCCGTAGGGTTCGGCTTGAACTGCTTCTCGAGGCATTCGGCGAAGATCTCCGCACGGTCTTGGGCTCGAAATCTTGGTAGGCCGTCGCTGCCCAGGATTGGTCGGACGGGAGAGAATGTGCGCTCGGAGCGCACCGCTTTTTATCCACACTCATATTTATGTACCTCGCCTCCCGGCCCCCGCATTTGCCTCCTCCTGCCCCGCAATCTTTATTTCTCTTTATTATACGTTTTTACATAGGTTCTTATGTTCCTTATTATTTCCTATTTTTATAAGTTACTTCCTAATAAGATTCTAGCTCGGAACGCGGAGGAACGACGGGTTTAGAACCGCTTTTCCTTTGTGCGGCTCCCCGTCGCTCCCCCCGCGGACCGAGGTTATAAATATAACTCGCGCGGAGCCCTAGCCGCTCTCATTTACGGCTAGGACACCGCGCGATGCACTTCCCTACTTATCCAAATAAAACACCCAGCGTTCAACCTTTATTTACACACATTAATTCTTAGCCTAGTTCTTATTATATTTATTTATTTATTTACATGTATTTAATTTCCGGCGGACAGCGCCTGTTTTATTCGTCGCGAACATTTCTCCCGCCGTCGCTTTGCGATTCCACTGGTAGCACGACGATCTTCCTCGTTGGCCGCCTCAGCACGTGTCCTTTGCTGGTGGTGACGTCCACGACTCGTACCACGCCGTCCTTGCCTGGGTAGGTATTCGTCACTCTCCCTCGCGGCCATGTGTTGCGAAGGAGGTTGGAGTCACACACGATGACGACGTCTCCGACGGCCGGGCTGGTTCCCGCGTCGCGGGGCTCCCGCCGGTGTTGGAGTACCGGCGTGTACTCGCGGACCCAGCGCCGCCAGAAGGTGTCGGCGTGCCGCTGGGCGCACCTCCAGTGTTGGCGGGCGTTATCGTCGCTCTCGCTGAAGGTGCCGGGCGCCGGCGAGTAACAGTCGGAGCCGAGCAGGATCATGTTCGGTGTCAGCGCGGGCGGGTCATCAGGGGTCAGCGGCACGTAGGTTAATGGCCGGGAGTTCACGGTCGCCTCTGCCTCTGCTAGTAGTGTAAGCAGAGTCTCGTCGCTCGGGCATTTCTCGTGCAGTGTGGACTTCATCGCGTTCTTTACTGTGCGCACCATTCTCTCCCACGCCCCCGCCATGAATGGTGCAGAGGGGGGCAGGAATCGCCAGTTGATGTGGCGCGCGTGTGCGGTGCCCTTGATGGCTTCGGTCAGCTCTCGGTCGGCGCCTCGGAATGCCGTCGCGTTGTCACTCCAGAGCTCTGTGGGGCACCCGCGGCGGGCGATGAAGTGGCGTAGCGCGTTGATAGCGGAGTCGGCGCTCAGTGACGTCACGATCTCGAGGTGTACGGCTCGTGACGTCATGCAGGTAAATAGCGCGAACCATCTCTTTTCTCGATGTCGGCCGACGGTGACCTCTTGGGGGCCGTAGTAGTCCCAGCCCGTGTGAGTAAAGGGCCGGACATGGTGAGCCAGGCGTGCGGCCGGCAGGTCGCCCGTTGACGGCGCCGCGGGCTTCGCTTTTCTCAGTCGGCACACCGGGCACTGTGTTATCACTTTTTTCACCGTCCATGTACGGGACACCGCACATTTTCCCTATTCAGCAGTCCTGCGCGGCCGCTTGTCGTTCCACTCAAATCAGTTCACGTTCGGACAGCAAGAGCTCCGCGTGGCTCACTGCAGTCTATCATTTATCATAGCATTTCTGTAATTGTTCTAAATCAATATAAAACCTTTACACTACAAACTCTTATCAATTATCAATCATCATCAATAACAAGAGCGTACGGTTAAAACCCGTACATCTTTATGGTCCTTCGAGCTTTCGAACAAGCGGGTCCATATCGCGGAATACTGAAGTGAAAAATAACCGACTGTGTTTCGTGTGTGTGGGTTGGCTACAGCAACCTTGTGTGTGAATATACAGTTCCCTCACTAAGGATTTATCAGGCAGAGTAGTTGGCATAGCCGCCAAGCTACTTTGTCAGCAATCATCATCAGCCTTGACTAGTCAGTCAGGCATATCAGCGGCTGTCCTGCATCATCAGCGGGGCTACGTATCAAACCAGCAGTCCTGACCGGTCAACAGGACTTCTCATCAATATCAATCAAGTGAGATCTTTCCTTTTTATCAATCAACTATCAATATGGAGGATCTTATAGCAATACAAAATCAAATTGGGGATCAAATAGAGCGACAGCTTATTAATTTCAATAAAGATGGGCCAGATCGCAAAACCCCTGCTCATATCAAGAGGCGACTGTCCACTTTGGATTCGTATTGGCAAGAGTTTCAGCAAAATCATATCAAGCTTTGCGAATCCGACAAAAGAACGGACAAGTACTTCACGGAAAATCAATATCAATCAACTTTAAATCTCTACAATGACATCAAGAAGATCTTTTTGAGTTATGGTAAAGAAAAACAGCCTCTATGGAGCGAAGATCAGTTTCAGGAGACCGAAGAAAATCCGCTTCCTGAGCAACAAGATCAGTATCAAACAATCAATAATCAAGCATCGACTTCAAGTCACCCTCCTCCAACTCTCGTATCAAAAGGGAGTGCCAGCAAGCTGGAGGAAAACTTGCGCAAGCAACAAAGTAACTTCAAGGCGTTCTCTCGCACTATATGCAATCTGGACCTTGAAAACTTAGGATTCTGAAGAGCAAGATGCAAGGTGAAGCTGACAGGTTACTCCAACATCTCCCCATCAGCTCAGACAACTATTCAGTCTGTTGGGATCTCTTAAAAGGCAGATATGACAACATCAAAAGAATTGTCAACTCTCACATTGATATCATCTTAGCATTGCCCACTTCGCAGCATCAATCAGCTGAGCATATCAAGAAAATTCATGACACTACGAATGAGTGTCTGAATGCTATCAAGTACTTGGGTGCAGATATAGCAAACTGGGACCCAATAATCGTCAACATTCTAGGGAAGAAATTGGATCCTGACACAAATCAAGACTATGACGACTCCCTGGAGAGACCGAGAGAGTTACCCATACTAAAGGATCTTCTAGATTTCCTCCAGAAAAAGTTTACGTCCTTGGAAACACGCCAGCAAGAAGCATCAAAAAAGTTTCCACTTCCACAGCAAGATATCAGCAAAAATTATCAAAAACCGTCGCAAAATAAATCATTTAACAATTACCAAAAAGCATCAAAACCGAACAAAAGTTACCATTCGACCTCAATTAAATGCCCTCTATGCAGTTTCAATCACGGCATTTACCATTGCAACAAGTTTCTCGAATTACAACCGGACGCGAAGCGAAATACAGTTGCGAAATTAAATTTATGCAAAAATTGTTTATTCAATCATAATGGAAATGAATGTTATTCGAAGAAAAGATGCCGACAGTGTGACGGAAATCACAACAGCGTTTTATGCGACACTTATTCAAAAAACCATCATGCGGCACAAAACACATCATCAAAGAAAGACACCAATAACCAGCAACGTCGTAGCAACAACAGCAATCACGTATCGCATGATAATTTATCAGAAATTCTCCTAGCAACTGCTCAGATCAAGATACAAGCAGCAGACGGATCTTATCATAAAATGCGCGCGCTTATAGATCAAGGTTCGCAGACGTCACTGATCACCGAAAACGCAGCACAAAGGTTAGGTCTACCTCGGCAGCGAAGCAAGGGAGTGATCTTTGGAGTCGGGGCAAAAGAGAGCAAATGTCGCGGTGTCATGAGGGTCGTGTGTACAGCAAAAAACAATGAATACAGCTTCAGCACGGAAGCGTTTATCATGAAAAATTTGATCAATCATTTACCAAACCAATCATTCCCAAAGCCGTCATGGAATCATTTGGAAAACATTCAACTGGCTGACCCAGAGTTTAACGTCAGTCGGCCCGTTGACATATTATTGGGAGCAGACGTTTATTCCTCTATCATACTGGGAGGCATTATCAGAGCAGATCAAAACTTACCGATAGCGCAGCAAACGCGCCTCGGATGGATTCTATGCGGAAACGCGAAAACGTTTCATTGCAATGTCGTCCTCAACAACGTGGATGAAATCAAAAAGTTCTGGGAGATAGAAGACATCTCGGAGCCCGAAAGTATCATTTTATCATCAGATGAGCAGCAATGTGTCTCATTTTATCAAAAAACAACTACGCGCCAAGATGACGGTCGCTACGTGGTTAAAATTCCGTTTAGATCAGATTATGTTGAAAATCTGGGAGTCTCGAAGCCAATGGCAGTGGCACAGTTTCGGCAACTAGAACGGAAATTCAGCAAGCAGAAAAATACATTCAACGATTATAAATTATTTATCAACGAATACGAAGATCTAGGTCACATGCGCAAATGCACAAGTAACGAGACACCTAACTGTTACTTACCGCACCACTGTGTGCGACGCGAGGATTCGTCAACTACGTCACTGCGCGTAGTGTTCAACGCATCGGCGAAAACTTCCACGGGGTACAGTCTAAATGACTTGATGTCTCGCGGGCCGAACTTGCAGCAAGATTTACAATCTTTAATTTTACGCTGGAGACAATATGAATACGCCTACACAGCAGACGTTGAGAAGATGTTTAGAATGATTAACATTCACCCAGAAGATCAAAAATATCAAAAAATCATCTGGAGGGATGCACCAGAGCAAACCCTTCGGGAATACCAGCTGTCAACGGTGACATACGGCACCAAATCAGCCCCTTTCTTAGCTATGATGACTTTGAAGCAATTAGCAAGTGACGAAGGTCACAAATACACAGAGAGTCCAGCCGGAAAGGTGTTAGAGGAATGTTTTTACATGGATGACCTACTTAGCGGTAGTCATTCCCTCGTATCAGCAAAGCAATTACAGACTGATCTAATCCAGTTACTAGCATCAGGAGGATTTAATTTGAGAAAATGGACCTCCAACAATCAATTGCTACTGGAAGGCGTGAGCAAGAGCCAAGGCAGTCAATCATTATTCGACTTCAAGCAGGTAGAATCAACCAAAACACTTGGACTGCGTTGGAATCCGATATCAGATCAATTTACATTTTTATCAAAAATCAATAAATCCCCATCAGAAAAACCGACCAAGCGATCACTTTTATCAGATATCTCCAAACTATTTGATCCATTGGGGTGGCTTTCACCGGTTACTACAAAACTGAAGCTACTTTTCCAAAATGTTTGGTTGGCCAACTTACAATGGGATGAATGTCTACCGACGGAAATAATTTCCGAGTGGATAAAAATTAAAGCAGATTTAGACAACATAAATCAATATAAAATCCAGAGATGGTTGGGATGTCACGAGAACGAAAAAATTGAACTGCATGGCTATTGTGACTCATCAACAAAAGCCTACGCATGTGTCATATACAGCAGAATATCAAATGGAAATAATAATCAAGTATCCGTCGTCCTCGTAGCAGCAAAATCAAGACTTGTCCCAGTAAACAAGGAAACATCACTTCCACGTTTGGAGCTCAGTGGAGCATTATTATTATCAAAGTTAATGAGCAAAGTTCAACAAGCACTAGTTGGACATAATATGAAGCTATTCGGATGGTCAGATTCAACAGCAGTCTTGGGCTGGCTCCAAGGCGACCCAGGCCGTTGGAAACCATTTGTAGCAAACAGAGTTAGGCAGATAACAGAAATAATGCCTAAAGACTGCTGGCGGTACGTAAAATCAAGCGAAAACCCAGCAGACTGCGCCAGCCGAGGAATCACAGCAACACAGCTCAAAGAGCACCCCTTGTGGTGGCATGGTCCGTCGTGGTTAGCATCATTCAGCAAGGAATCAAAACAAGAGCCGCCGCCGGTCTACGTCACTGATAAGGAACAAAAGCAAACGAAACAAATCAACGTCACAACTACTACGTATACGAGTAGATGTGATGACATCATCGGTGCGATACTCAGCAAAAATTGCACTTATACACGAGCAGTACGTGTACTAGCGTGGATACTACGCGTTTTATCAAAAGATAAATGTAATCTGAAGCTGCCTTACCTCTCGCTTCAAGAATTACGTCAAGCAAAAATTAAGATTATCAAACACATTCAGCAATCAGAGTTTTCAGAAGATATTGAAAATATCAACAAATGTGGCAAGGTGCACGCAAAAAGCAAGTTATTGAATCTGACACCGATACTAGACAAGCAAGGTCTTCTGAGGGTCGGAGGAAGGCTCAATAACGCAAGCATCAATGAAGACATGAAACATCCCATCATCATTCCGCACGGCGGTCGTTTAACGGACTTGTTGATCGATTACAGTCACAAGATTACCTTCCACGGTGGAGCACGGCTAACATTATCAACGCTTCGCCAAACATATTGGATCATTGGAGGTAACAGAGCAACCAAAAAACGACTCCGCTGCTGTGTGAAGTGTAGGAGACATGATCCGAGTAAGCATCAACAGATAATGGGTGACCTACCGGAAGAGAGAATCAACCCTTCTCGCCCATTCCACCACACAGGGGTTGACTTCACCGGTCATGTGGAAATAAGATCAAATAGAGGTAGAGCAGCCCGAACCTCTAAGGGCTATGTTGCAGTGTTTGTGTGCATGGTGACAAAAGCAGTTCACCTGGAGTTAGTCTCAGACTTAACGTCCTCAGCATTCTTAGCAGCAATCAGAAGACTATCAGCTCGCAAAGGTACACCACGTCACATTCATAGCGACAATGGGACGAACTTTTTGGGAGCAAGCAGGACATTGCAACGAGAACAGATCAATCTTAAAGAAATCATCAACAATGAGTTCTTAGCAGAAATCAATGAAATGGAGATCACATGGCACTTTATAGCGCCATCATGGCCGTCAGCAGGTGGAATTTGGGAAGCCGCGGTGAAGAGTCTCAAATACCACCTTAAACGAGTCATCGGCGAGCAAAAATTAACGTATGAAGAATTTTCGACGTTATTAGCACAGTTAGAAGCATGTCTCAATACCAGGCCTCTGTGTCCGTTATCAGAAGACCCAGAGGATCTAAATTATCTAACACCAGCACACTTTTTAACAAATGGACCTACGTTAACTATCATCGAAACGGAAAGAGACGGAAGAACAAGGTGGCAGTTAGCGCAGAAAATATTCGAAGATATTTGGAAAAGGTGGCGCACCGAGTATCTTTCACAAATCACAACAAAAAGCAAATGGAAACAAGCAAAAGACAACATCAAAATCGATGACATCGTTCTAATACATGACGCTAACTTACCGGCCGGCAAGTGGGCTTTAGGAAGAGTCATTGAGCTACACCCGGGAAAGGACGGCTACGTCAGGGTTGTGACGCTACGAACGAAAAACGGTGTAATGAAACGGCCTATCATCAAATTGTCCATTCTACCTACCTCGTCGGAATCAAATATACCATGTATCAATCAAAGCAAAAACGGAGAAGATCGAAAAGACGCCAAGCAAGCTAAAAGCAGACCTATAAGGTCATGTCGCAAGAAGAAATCAAATTTCATATCGATGTTAATATCATTTCTCTTCTTAATGGCGACTATCACCACTTCGCAGTGTTTATCAACAAACATCAAATCACTTAATCAAAGTCAAGGTTTATACTTCGACAAAATATCAAACATACAACTCGTACGAGATGAATGGAAACTCATCGTCTACTACGACACGACGCCCTATCAAGAAGGAATAACAGCACTCAGCAAATATTCAAAATATCTAAATAACATCTGTTCAGTACAAGAACACGAACATTGCGACACAGTCTTATCGCAACTACGTCACGACTGTAGTGAACTTGAGTACAACAACCGTGTTAGTACGTTTCATCTCCCGCCCGGGAGCATGTACGGGACACCGCACATTTTCCCTATTCAGCAGTCCTGCGCGGCCGCTTGTCGTTCCACTCAAATCAGTTCACGTTCGGACAGCAAGAGCTCCGCGTGGCTCACTGCAGTCTATCATTTATCATAGCATTTCTGTAATTGTTCTAAATCAATATAAAACCTTTACACTACAAACTCTTATCAATTATCAATCATCATCAATAACAAGAGCGTACGGTTAAAACCCGTACAGTCGGTCTTATTTTCGCTATGTACACTCGTTGCCGCAGTTCGTTGACTACTATCTCTGTCCCGCCGTGGTGAAGCTGCTCGTGCACGTGCGCGATGT
Source organism: Argyresthia goedartella (assembly GCA_949825045.1). Taxonomy (NCBI): domain Eukaryota; kingdom Metazoa; phylum Arthropoda; class Insecta; order Lepidoptera; family Argyresthiidae; genus Argyresthia; species Argyresthia goedartella. The sequence goes on along the minus strand of OX463812.1, from coordinate 21,143,458 downwards.
ATAACTGTGTGTAGTAACTTTTCCCGCACAAAACCACTGGCCACACTGTTTCCTCTTGTAGGTCGCTGGCTTCCGCTATTCTTCCTCGGAGGCGCAGCAGGCCGACACTGTCCATATATATACTCAGCTTGGCTAGTCGGTCGTCTTTGTCTGGCGCGCGGTCACTCGTCACTCGTTCTCTTTCTTTGCTATAACTTTCTTCTTGTGAGGCGCGCATTAACAGCTGTTTGACCATGAGTAGGTATTTAGCCTCCAGCGTTATGTACTGTCTCTCGGGGCGCGCGGCTGTGTGGGCGTGTCGGCGCTTCGCGGACGTGTGTTCCAGTCTTCGTCTTTTTTCTTGTTCGCGAGCGTTCGCTTTCTGTGCGCGGCCGCGACTGCTTGCGTGTCGGGTCGCGCGCGCGCGCGAGACTTGTTCCTGCACACTGTGATGAATTGTAGGACGCGTGCCACCGCCCTCAGTAGCCGGGTCCACTTGGAGAAGCGTTCAATTTCTATAGGTATAGTGGCAATCTTGTACTCTTGCCGGTGATTAGTCGCGCCGCACTTTTTCTCTCTTTTTTCGCCGGTTACGGGAATTTCGCCCTTATTTTCTACGGGCCACGTTGACTCTGGTGAATACAGGAATGCGGGGCCGGTAAACCACCTGTGGCTTGCGTCGAAATCAGTGGGTGTCGCGCGGGTCGCGTCGTCGGCGACGTTATGCTCTGTCGGCACCCAGCGCCATTCGTTTTTCTTTGTATCTTCCTCTATCTCGGCGAGTCGGTGCGCGACGAATGTCTTGAATGAGCGGGGCTCGGCGCGGATCCATGTTAGCGCCGTCTGGGAGTCGCTCCAATATGTTTTGGACGCCACCTCGAAGTCGTGCTCCTCAGCGGCGGTCTTAGCTAGCCGCACGCCTAGCACGGCCGCTTGTAGCTCCAGCCGCGGTATAGAGATTATCTTCGTCGGCGTGACGCGGCTCTTTGCGACGGCTAGGGCGATTTTGATGCTGCTCGCTCCACCGCGCGCGCAGCTCCTCCGGTATGTCTTCGTCCCAGCCAGTTTTGTACCGCCAGGTGTCTTGCATTATTCTCTTTGCTGGAATCGTCATCGGCGATATGAGGCCGAGCGGGTCGAAGATGGACATGATGATGCTGAGTGCCTCCCTCTTGGTGGGAGGACGGAGGTCGCTTATCGCCTCCGGCGGGGCCCTCCTTGTATTGAGCCGGAAACGGATACTGTCTTTATCCGTATCCCATAGCAGGCAGAGCGTTTTCTCTGTCTCGCTCCCGCCGATGGGGACAGTATCTCCCTCTCGCTTGCTCCCGCCGATGACGTCGTCGATCGCCTCCCTCTGGTTCGTGGCCCAACCGCGCAGCTGGAACCCGGCTTGCTTGTGCACGTGGTCAACCTCCTTCGTGACTTGCCGAGCTTCCGTTATGGTGGGAAAGCTCTGCAGATAGTCGTCCATGTAGTGGTTGCGTTCTATCGCAGCTGCGGCTCGCGGAAACTGTGTCGCGTGTTTCCGCGCGTTTCTATTCTTGATGTATAGCGCGGTGCACGGTGACGATGACGCGCCGAAAATGACGGAGGTCATGCGGTACTCCTCTGGCTCACCCTCGCGACTGTCGCCCCTCCATAAGAAGCGGAGGGCGTCGCGGTCCTCTTCTCTTATTTTTATCTGCATAAACATTTCTTTCAGGTCTGCAGACACGGCGATGCGGTGCTCGCGGAATCGCATGATGACCCCGGGCAGCGACTGTAGGAAATCTGGCCCCGGTAGAAGCATATCATTGAGGCTGCGGCCGTGTGAGATAGCCGCAGCATCATGGACCAATCTTATCTTTGGTTTCTCGGGGTTGCAGACGGCGAAATGGGGTAAGTACCAGGTCCTCTTCGTAGGCGGCGCGGTCAAACGCTCGGCGTACCCGGAGGTAAGTAGGTTGTCGACGCGCTCGTATTATTGAGTTTTCAGTTTCGCGTCGCAGTCCAACTTTCTCTCCAGCGTGTGCAGGCGTTTGAGGGCGCAGAGTCGGTTGTTTGGTACCTCTTCGGCGTCGTGGCGCCATAGTAATCCCGTCTCGAATCGGCCGTCGGGCAGTCGGCGACTTTTCTCTTCTAGTAGTCGCAGTGCTTGTTCCTCGGGGTCGCTGCGTGGCTTTCGCGGCTCGATAGAGAGTGATCCGGCTCGAAGGACCATAAATGTGGGCGATCGGCCTACGGGTTTTTTGTTGATCTGGAGTGGACTGTATCTTGTGGTTGAAATGAAATACAGGAGCACTTTGTTTTACTGGTAGCGGAGAGAGGCGGGAGCTTCTTGCAGGTTCGGGAGGCGGAGGTGTTTTCTCGAGGGCTGCTGCGTTCGGAATGAATGTGCGATTCTTCATAATCATCTCACGCACCCCTTCTGGGGCGTGGGGAGTCGGGGTCAGGTCGACGGACCTCTTCCCGAAGAATCGCCTCTGTCCACTCCTGTGGACAGGTCATCGGATGGCCCCTGCGGGCGGTGGTCTTAATGTGGCGCTGGTATGCAGTGGGTGATCGCTGGCTAGGCAACCAGGTCGCGTGGCAGGCGGCGGCGGTCGGACGGGCGCGCGTGGTGCGGCGCCCATTCGGCGATGTGCGGAAGATTTGATGCATCCGCACGCGCGAACATGCCCTTCGCCAGCCTCTGGACAAACTGGTCCACGGTTTCCCATCTTAGGTCCCTCTGGATTGTCGCGTTCCTCACGTAGCGGGGGGCGCTGACGATGGTAGGCAGAGAGAGGTTCTCTTGGGCTCGGAGTCTCCGTTTGTTCGTCTCCGAGCACAGGGCGTACCATGCCGGAACAGCGTAGGTGAGGCGGGATCTCACATAGGTCTTGTAGATCCCGAGCTTCGCCCTCAGAGGGAGGCTGGAGTCGAAAAGTGGACGCAGCTTGGCGCGTGCCACCTTGACCTGGCTGACAACGTTGTCAACGTGTTGCTTCATGGTGAGCCGGCGATCAATGGTCACTCCCAGGTACTTCACCTGCGAAGACCACTCGATGTGCTGTCCCTGGAGCTGGAGCGATGGTGGAAGGAGACTCTGGCCTGTGGTGAGCGCCTGCGTTTTCCCAACATTGACGGACAGTCGCCACTTGGTGAGCCAGTCGGGCAAGATGTCCAGGGTGCGCTGCAGTTTGATGGCAGCGTGCGGAGCCTGGAACGACGACGCGTAGTAGGCTGCGTCGTCTGCGAAGAGTGCCAGCTGGGCACCCGGCCCGACGGGGATGTCGTCCGTGTATCGGGCGTAGCAGGCGGGAGACAGGCAGGAGCCCTGGAGGACGCCGGCTGCGACGGGATGTTCCTCGGAGATGGCGTCTTCCACCATCACTCGGAAGCGGCGATTCTTCAGGAAAGAGGCAATTGTCTTGACCGTTCTTCTTGGGGCAGGGTACGTCGACAGCTTGTATAGCAACCCCTCGTGCCATACTCTGTCGAACGCTTTCTCCATATCCAGAAGTACTGCGACAGTGTATTCTTTTTTGTTCAAACAGACCGTCATGTCATTCAGTACTCTGGTGAGCTGAAGCGTCGTAGAATGCTGCCGCTGAAGCCGAACTGTTCCGGGCGCGGCTGGATGTGGGGCAGTAACTTCGCTAACAGGAGCTTCTCAAACACCTTTGAGATGGTGCTCAGTAGGGTGATCCGCCGATAGCTCTCAGGCAGCTTGGTGTCCTTGCCCGGCTTGGGCAATATGATAACCAAGCCCTCCTTCCATTGGGTTGGAAAGTGACCCGTGCGCAAGATACCGTTAAACAGGCGCGTAACGGCCGCCACAGTGCGTGGCGGCAAATGTAACAGCGCCGTGTTGGGTATTCGGTCTGCGCCCGGGGCTTTCCTGGGCTTGGTACGTCGGAATGCACGTACAATCTGGCCGGGCGTGACGACGATGGGATCCTCTTCGGGAGCTATCGGCGTGGCGAAGTACTCTCGCAGGTGTCTCTCGACTGTTGCGACGTGCTCCACATCATCCGTTGGGTTCGGCTTGAATTGCTTCTCGAGGCATTCGGCGAAGATCTCCGCACGGTCTTGGGCTCGGAATCTTGGTAGGCCGTCGCTGCCCAGGATTGGTCGAACAGGAGCAGGAGTGGTCGACAAAGCCCGGCACAGGCGATGCACGGAGGGGACGTGGTCGCCTATGGACTCGACGTGGCGTTCCCAAGATTCTTCAGCGTGGAGATCAAGTTGGCGCTTCAGCTCTGCCGTCATGGCGTTGAGCCTGGTCTTCATCGTGGGGCAGCGGGTTTGCTGTCACTGCTTCCGGAGAGCGCGCTTATCGCAGATGAGTGCGCGTAGCTCAGCAGGAAGAGGATTGGGCTTCCCCCCGCGAGCTACGGTGTGCGATGATAGGTCGAGCGCGTCTCGGATCTGGGTGGTTAGCAGCGATGCCAGGCGGTCAACGTCTTCCCGCTGGTTGACGGGGCAACTGGTGGAGGGTGGAGAAGCCCCACTGGTAGCGGCGACGTGATGCTGGCGGAGATACCCGGGTGGGCAGATCCGCCAGGACGAGAAGAACAGGCCTGTGGTCCGAAGGGAGGTCAGGGAGAACCTCCTGGCTCGGCGGCGGAGACCTCTGACGACCACGACGTCGATGATGTCCCATCCGGCCCGCGTGTCGAAGTGGGTGGGCTCGTCGGGACCGATGACGTCGTAGTTGTGGCTCACGGAGTCGGCATGGATGGCGCGTCCAGCTGGGCACACCCTGGTGGAGTTCCAGGCGGTGTGCTTGGCGTTGAGGTCGCCGGCGACAAGTGTCGGGTGCGGCGACTGTAGCAGCCCCCGTAGCTCGGCGGTGCGGATTGGTGTACTGGGGGGCTTGTAGGCGGCGTAGAGTCGCAGCACCTCGCCGGCGACCTGGAGGTCAACGCCCAAAGCATACAGGGATGAATACTCCTGGGCGTCGACGAGCTGGTGGACGATCTTCCTGCCGACGATGACTGCCAAGCCTCGAAAGGTCCGGCCGCTGGAGGTCTTCTCGTCCTTGCGGTAGACGAAGTAGCCGGGCAGCGACAGCTTGTCGCTTCCGGCTAGGTGTGTCTCGCTGATGAGCATCACGTCGACGCGGTAGTCCCTCAGGAACACGTGGAGTAGCCGCTTCTTCCCTGTCAGCGACTGCGCGTTCCAGTGGACGACCCTGAGCGGCTCATGCATTGCGGAGCAGAGCGGTGAGTCTGCCTAGGGCAGTAGGGTCGCTGAGGAGGGCGAGCAGGGCTGTGAGGTGCCCCAAGTCCTGCTGCTCTAACGCCGCAGCCGGAGTGGCGGTGCCAGCGGCGGCCGCAGTCTCGCTGGCGGCGAGAGTAGCCGCCGCGGCGCCGGCGGCAGGTGGAGCCGTCGCCTTCTTCTTCTTCCCCCCCGCTTCGTCTTCTGCCTGGGGGCTCCGTCGTTCGCCTGTGCCATAAGCGAGGCGGGCGCCGTTTGTTCCTGCAGATCGGGACGAGGTGGAGGGGGAGGCTGCACCTTCTTGGGCCCGGGCGCGTTGGTGAGCGCCACAGTGCCGGCCTTCTTGTTCCGTGCCTCCTGGCGGAACACGGGGCACGTCGCATTATTTGCCGTGTGCGGGCCACCGCAGTTGGCGCACGTCGGCGGCTGGTCTTTCGGGCGGGGGCATTCCCGCGCCAAGTGGGGACCGCCGCAACGTACGCACGCTAGGGGGCGGTGGCACATATGCGACGAGGGCCGGAATTTCTGGCACCTGTGGCACTGGGCCGGGCCCTGCTTCGAGCGCCAGGCCTCAATCTTCACCCCCGGCATGTACAAGAGCTCCGTGATCTCGTACACAGCGCCGGGGGCACGGTCTGGGTTCTTCTTCAGGCTGGCGAAGAAGATGCAGCCGGGTCGTCCTTTGCGCGCCCGGATCTGCTTACAGTACTCAGCCTCCACACCGAGTTCTGCAAGCGCCGCGACTATCTCCTCCGGCGCGGTGTTAGAAGGCAGCCCGCGGATCGCCACCTTCTGGGTCTTGTCGGCCGGCAACGAGTATGAGAACCATCTCACACCCTGGTCCTTCTCCAGCCTGCACAGGTAACGCTGCACAAGCCGGTACTCGTCTTCGGCCGTTGGGCTAAAGCGCACACCCTTTTGGTAGGCGCGCGCGCTGGGAGCCCGGCCGAGCTCGCTGGCTATCGCCCTGAAGTGGTCGGCCCAGTTGGGTAGGACCTCCACAATAAGGGGCGGATAGCGCGGCTAGCGGGGCTGCTGTGGCGCAGCGCCTCCCGATGGGGCGGCGGTGGTGGTGGCGATCGCGGCTGCGGTTTGAGCGGCGGCAGTGGCAGGCGGCGTTGGGCGGGCGGGCGGCATTGGGCGGGCGGGCCCTATCGCGGGTGCGGCGGCGTGCGGGTTCGCAGGCACAGCGGCGGGGCGCGTAGGGCGGGCGGGCACAGTCGCGGCGGTGGGCGGGTTCGCGGGCGCGGCGGCGGGGCGCGTAGGGCGGGCGGGCACTATCGCGGGCGCAGCGGCGGAGCGCTTGGGGCGGGCGGGCACTCGCGACGTGGTCGCCGACGGGGCGGGCGGACGCGCGGTTGGCGGCACCGGGTGCCTCACTGGTCGGGGGGGGGGGGTCGCGGTGCTGGGGCGCGGTGCCCCAGACACGGGAATTGCGGTCGCGGCCGCCGCGGCAAACGACACTGTGGGAGAGCACTTAGTAGGTAAAACACTCGTACCTTTCCTTTCCAGTGTTGAAGCGCTCTCACTGTCTCTTTCACTCGCGGCGGTCGGTTCGTGGGCGGGGGCGGACCCGTATGCCTGGGGCTCGCCCGGCAGGGGCGAAAGCCTTGGCATATCCAGGCCATTCTTCCTGGGTGTAGGCGGGCGGGGCGGGGGGGATGGCGAGTCGGCGAGCAAGGCCCGCTTTCCGCTACCCCGTAGTACCTCGTCGGATGGGCTTTCGCTGCGCGCCTGCCTCGTCCCGCGAGGCGGTGGCGGCAGTATGAGCGGCTGTTCACGCGCCTGCTCCAGCAGTCTCGCGTCCAGAATCTCCTCGCCGATGCTAGCCGCAGGCGTACCCTCCAGGGCAGCGCAGCTATCGGCGATGTAGGCCTCCATGGTGCGTAATAGTCCCGGCGAAAACAGTTTGGCTTGAGCGGCCCGGATTAGATATAATCCGTCCAACTCAAGCTCCGCTCTCGGCGAAACCGGACGACGCACCAAAGGGGACCTATATTCCGTCGACGTTGAGACGGGGAGCAGGCGGTCGAGGGATGTCGATGAGGTGAGGCGACTACGGCGCGGGGTGGCCCCCAGCGGCGGATGCCCGTTACATCTACATGGCGATTACTGACGCTAGCACTAGCACTGTCCACACTAACACTAGCACTATCACTGTAGCCCTTAGAAGGGCTTTTGAACTCGTCCATAGCAGCGGGCTATGGACAAGTTGGCTGCCCGAAGGGGGTACCGACCAGGTACGACCTTAGGCGAAGCCGGCGTCCGTTCCTAGAAGGTATTCCCCTCCGTGCAATCACTCGCGACGGTGATATCGCGACGCGCACGGGCGCGTGTTGCGCACGCCCGCTTGCGACGAAGCGGCGGGCGAACTGCGGAGGAACGGCGAGAGATATATGTAGGTCCGTGTACGCGACGGTCGACGACACTCCTTGATGAATGTGCGCTCGAAGCGCACCGCTTTTTATCCACACTCATATTTATGTACCTCGCCTCCCGGCCCCTGCATTTGCCCCTTCCTGCCCCGCAATCTTTATTTCTCTTTATTATACGTTTTTACATAGGTTCTCATGTTCCTAATTATTTCCTATTCTTATAAGTTACTTCCTAATAAGATTCTAGCTCGGAAAGCGGAGGAACGACGGGTTTAGAGCCGCTTTTCCTTTGTGCGGCTCCCCGTCGCTCCCCCCGCGGACCGAGGTTATAAATATAACTCGCGCGGAGCCCTAGCCGCTCTCATTTACGGCTAGGACACCGCGCGATGCACTTCCCTACTTATCCAAATAAAACACCCAGCGTTCAACCTTTATTTACACACATTAATTCTTAGCCTAGGTCTTATTCTATGTATTTATTTATTTACATGTATTTAATTTCCGGCGGACAGCGCCTGTTTTATTCGTCGCGAACATTTAGCATTATTAGCATTTCTCCATACATTATTTTTTACAAAATTTTGTACTCGATAACCATGCACCCTACAGACATTTTTATCATAACAAACGTTGTTAGTTTATTCAATATCTATCCAACGAAAAATATAAAAAGGTCGAAATGACGACCTAAAAATTGGGTAGTCTATGAACTTAAAAAAAACACTGTGCGGCGTGGGTAGTAGTCATCTTTAGCTTTGTTGTATAGATTGGAAACAACAAACAATTAGGCGGGTCTTTTAAAGTAGGTACTTCCCACAACTTTCGTGGTTTCTGGAGGTTTCGATTTATGGGTGGTGGCGAAAGTGTTACCTATGTTGAACTACGAGCAGAATGCTATTTCAGTGTCCCACAACCGGGTAAGCTAAACACTAATTGACATTGTGTGTATACCGTCGAATTGAATAGATTCTTTAATGGGTAGGCTGCACTTAGCTACTTAGGTTAGTTTAGTAAGATTAATTTACCCACTGTCTGACACTGAAAATAATCTTCGCACTTTTTCACATCACTGTACATTTTACATCATTACGTAGTAACGTAACTCTGCATAATGATGATGGTATATCTCAAGTATTGCACGGACGGTTTTGGATCATGACTTTAATTTGGTCGTATTATTGGCGACATATCAATTTTCAAAAAATAACTGATATTTCTACGATTTTTGGTTTTAAAAGATAATTACACACTAAATGCTAGTAGTAAATATTTTGCTGTAAACAAAGTACATCCTGCTTATTTAGGGGTCCAAATATTTTCGTCCAAATTCTTTACAAAAGTTGTTGTTTTGGTAAAACTGCTTATCCAAGGCTTTTGCAATTCGGTATAGTAATAGTATTTAGTAAGATGTATCGTACATAATCAGAATCTGTCTAAATCATATTTTCTTGCTAGAATCATGGTCACACTGGGCCGGACACGTTATCCGCATGCACCCCCAGAAGTGGGCGAAACTTGCCACCGAATGGGTACCAAGCGACGGACACAAGGCGTAGGGGGGTAGGCCGAGTACGTCGATGGCGACCTGGACAAGTTCCTGCCAGACTGGGCGGGGACAGCAAAAGACAAGAATAAGTGGTCCAAGAAAGGGGAGGTCTTTGCATGTGTCAGTGGGACACAAAACTGTAGCCTGTTTTGAAAAAAATAATGGTGTCGGGTGTCTATCGCGCACGCAACTAACCCCGACCGAGCCGAGCGAGAGACCGTCGAACAGACCGGCATGCATCTCTCTTGCTCGGCTTCGACGATTTTAGATTATCTTAAAACATAATAGTAGAGTGCGGTACATGAATGGTGCTTCTCCAGCCAGGGTTCTAAACCTGTTCCGGTCTTTCGGCCGGCATACCAGAGAGCACGAGTTTTGAGGGGGGGGGGCGGAATGACCTGCTCGATAGGAGAGGAAGGAGCGTGAATTCAATCGACCGACTTTTCAGCCTGAAGCCAATATAGGATATGTGGAATGGGGAGGATATAGGATTTGGAGAGCAGCTGTTGTTTTCTTCAAGTTCATGTTTTCCTTCTATTTTCAGGTATTGTTATAGGTTGAGTTTCCTGTTCTGTCGTGTTCGTTTGGGTTATCCGGTAAGGTCTCCGTTTCGCTTTCGCTGTCTGTTTCTGGAATATGGTATATTTGGCTCGATGCCTTTCTGACTTCGTCCCTGTTGTGTGCTGATTCTGTCCAGTAACTGTGTTCTTTACCGTAGTATTTGATGTCATGCTTAAGGGAATCTTTCCAGGTGTAAATGGGTCGGCCAACTTTCTTCTTCTTTGCTTCGTATTTCAATGCAGCGTGGAGTAGGTGTTTTTGTGGGCGTCGTAGAATATGTGTATAGTAACACATCCGATGGTTTTTGATTTGTTTGGTTATTGTTTTGCCCTGTAGTAAGTCATGAATTTTGTGGTGTCTTGGGTAGCTTCTGGCGTTCTCAAACATGTCTCTGAGGATCAGGCGTTCATATTTTCTTAGTCTAGAACGGTTTGCTTTGGTGAGGGCTGCCGCTTTAAGTCCGTATGTTATACACGGTGCAATAACCATTTTGTAAATCAGGCATACTATTTTCCAGTCCATGTTGGATTTCTTTATAAAATGCATTAGGGCCTTGGAATTGCCTATGGCTTGCCGGCATCTCTTCTTTATTGTGTCTCTCCTACTATGTCCTGCCGTTATATATGTGCCGAGATATTTTATTTCGTCTACGGGTCGTATTGGAACTCGTCCAATACGATCACTTGTGGGGGCTGGGTGTTTATGGGGTCTCTTATAAGAATTTTCGTCTTTGTTTCGTTAGTATCGAGCCCTACTGTTTTTAATAGTGCTTTCAAGTGCGTGACGATTTGGTCAAGGTGTTGTAAATCTTGACAAACGATGATGAGGTCATCCGCGAAGGAGAGAATAAGTGGTAAGACTATTTCTTCATCTTGGTCCAGTTTTATGTTGGGAATTTCTTCTGCCAGTGTTTTGAGGACATCATCCATTAATATTGTAAATAGTCTTGGTGACAGTGGACTGCCTTGTTTTACTCCTTTTCCTTTGTTGATCAAGTTACTTTGCTGTCCGAACCATTTGATGCAGGTCCGTTCATACATGCAGGCTTTTATTATCCTATTGGTTAAAATCTTATTGGTCCTTGAAAGGAGAATATCCTTGAGCACGTTTAGGTCTATAGTATCAAATGCTTTGGCGATATCTAGCGCCAGTACATATGTTCTGTTACCCGCGCGCCATTCTTCGTCCAATACTCTGCGTAGTGTGAAGATGTGGTCATCAGTGGATCTATTGCGGAGAAATGCTGCTTGGTAGTTCCCGAGTTCTTTTGTTATCTCGTCTAGTTTGATGAGCAGGTATGTCGCGTATATGCGATATCCTGTATTACACATTGTTATACGGCGATAGTCATTGGTGTCTTGCGGGTTTCTGATTTTGGGGATAGGTACTTGGACCGTTTCATTCCAGGACTCCGGTATTATATTTTCTGTCCATGCTCTGTGCATTGTTTTGGTAATAACCTTTAACAGTATTTCTTTGTACAGTTCCGGGACTACCTGATCTGTACCCGGCGCTGTTCCGTTACGCATGCGGCTGATTATCGTTTTTATGTCGGCTATTGTTGGACCATTTTCTAGATAGTCAGGGTTTAATGAAGTTTCGTTAGGGATAATCATAATTTTAGGGCCTTCTGATTTCCTTAATTCCTGTTCCCAGCGTGACATTGGGATAAATCGTTGTTTTTTCCACCGTCTCGATTGAAGCTGGTGTGGTCTGTAATAGTGGTACACGATTTGCATGCGTTTGCTTGGGTGTTTTTTTCCTAGGCCTTCAAAAAATGCTCTGCATTCTCGTTTTTCTTCATTATCAATAATTTCCTCAAGACGTCGTCGGTATTCTTTGAGTTGTTTATTGATTGTTTGGTCGGTTGCGGTTGCGACGTCTTTTAAGGAATTTGGCCTTTTGTAAATTTGCCAGAGCAATTCGGTGTTCCCGCGATCTAGCGGGTTTTACGGAAAGTGTTTTTTGGGCTACTGACTTCATTACCCCTGTAATAGATTCCCACGGAATGTCGGGCGTATATTCGTCGTCATTTTCTATAAATTTGTAGTTGTTCGCCGTAAGTTATTCCATAATCCAGTTATGGTATTTTACTTTTGTGTCATTCATTTCATCTCGTGCTAGGGCGGTGTACGAACACTGTTTATAGTTGAACTCCTAAGGCCCAAGGCAAAAATGGCTCTTTATGCATAACTACCCAATGTGCTTAATTGAGGACATACACATTCGAAGTGCTTCAGACCCACACATATTTTATAGAAACAAACAACCTTAGCTATATCTTAATAGGTTCCCCTATTATTTACATGTGTAAATAGGTTATGAGAACATTTTCACATGTGCAAAATTGCGTTTTTTTTTGTTCTCAAATGAGTACATTGGGCGTTAGTTGTAAAAATAACCTTGATTTTTATGTCATCATTCAAGAACAGTGGGTATTAATACAAACATCACAAAGTAAATGAAAAAGTGGTTTATTCTTCTTTTATTATTTATAATCTTATTAATAGCAAACAAAAATATAAAATCAAAACACAATGACATAATCAGTCTCTTATAATCGTCATAATCAGTCGAATACTTATTTTAAAAAACTTGAAATAGTAGGAACAGTTGTACGTTTTTCAAACGCTAGGAACAATCTTAATCTTATCATTAATTATACATATACTTTTATCCATACAACTCTATCAAATAAAGTGCCTTTCACAACCAGATTGTAGGAACTTAAAATCCTCTTAGTACCATGACTAGTATCAAGGAAAAAAATCTACTCATGAAATTCTTTGTAGCAATTTCTTTGTTTGTTGAGACACAAGAATACATTGCAAGTGCTGCATTTGGTCCGAGATTTGTTATAGTGGCAATGACGGCATCGTGATTGTTTTGTTACATGTAGAGGCATATGTTATGAGCTTTTCTGACGGCGTTTCTTCGATGGAACTTCAGTAGAAGGTCTTCCTTTCTTCCGTTTTAAGATTGATTCTGATTCCTCTTCGTTGATTGAATCAGTGCTGTCTTCTTCTGTATTCTGCTCAATAATTTTTTCGCCTCACTCCATTTTATAATTGCGCAGTTACTGTATATTCTTTACTGGCACGCCTTTTGTAATCTGCTCATTTTTATGCTGTATCCATGAATTAGATACCGCTAAATCCAGCATGTGCGAGAAAAAACGTTGAGTCCATTTTCTTGTCCTGTATCGAAAAGGACAGACAGATAACATTCTGTCAGCCAAATCAACGCCCCCCATGAAAGCGTTGTAATTGCGAATGACTCTCGGCCTGCTGACATCGACATACCTTTTATCGCGCTTGCACCACCGTCGGCATAGATCTTCAGGATCTTTAGCCTCAACTGTAGACAACAGTAGTACCGGTTTGTTGTCAAACCATTTAGTTATTGCAACCTTGTCGTCTTCCCTAACAATTGAGCTCACACTTCCTCAGCCACGTCTTTTTAGGACTTTGTCGTCAATCAACTTATCTCTGGCAACAGCTGGTACTCTGTTTTTTTGGATAGTTACCGTACACCCAATACCATTTTGAAGGAGTCTATCAGCCAATTTGACTGTGGTAAAGTATCTGTCAATGTATAGTGTATGTCCAGGAACAAGAGACTCGGCTAAAGACAGTACTGCCTTATCTCCTAACCTAAAACTTGTAGATTCGAATTGCGGATAGGTCGAATTCCCTTGATATACGTCAAAGTTGCAAACTAACCCATTAGGATTGGCAAGCACAAATGCTTTTACACCTACTGGATTAGGTTTTCCAGGGCAATATTGCTTGATTCCACAAGAACCCGTGAAAGGAATTATCATTTCGTCGATTGACAATTTATTTTCTTTATGTTGTCTTTTGCAGCCGGCTTGAATTTTGTCAATTAGTGGTCTCACTTTCCAGAGTTTATCCTTAGCCCGAGCGTCAGCAGCAAAATCATCGTCATAAACAAATTTAAGGGCGTTTCTCAATTGCATGTAACGATTACGAGGCATATTGTCAGCGATGACAGCTACTCGCCATTTTCTTTCCCAATATTTCCTCAACCAAGGATAGTTTATAGTTGACATCATAAATGATATGCCAATGTACATATACAGTTCTGCTTTGGTCAGATTCAAGCTTTTGCCGTGTATTTTTACGGATGTTCGATTTGTGCATTGAACAATAGTATTGATAATATCATCATCAATATACTGCCTAAACAAACTCATCATATCGGTTGCCTCTAGAACGTTGGGTAAGTAACTAGGTTGTAGCACTTCTAATTCCTGAGGAGCGAAGTTTTTATGTGACCAACCTGTATTCATGGAATGGTGCTGAGCTGGTATGTTATGACCTTGACGTCCTCTATTTGAAGAGCAGCTGCCCCTGGTCCTACCGCGTGCTGGTCCCGGTCGTGTGACTGTCACGTCATGTACAGATTCAGGTTCAGGTTCAGAGTCCGATTCGCTGGTGTCATCACGTTCCTCGGTGGGTTGAAACTCTGGGTCAGAATATATGTCACCCCCATATTCTTGTCCAATATCTTCCAAATCTGATTGATCCAGCAGCAGCTCCTCAACGTCTTCATCTCTCAAATCTATAAAACAAACGAAAATATTAAACCATACTATATACTAAAGTACAACCCAATGTGATCAAATAATCACAAAAATAACACAACATGTATGATAAGTAATGCCCACAGTGAACAAATGATCACATAATTTTACGATGCAAAGTTTTGACCTTTGAAAACTTATTGGTGATAAAACTATTCCTAATACAATAAACTCCTACATTTTGTCTCCCAAATTAATGCATTGGATGTCTTGGCAGATCAAAGATTTCACGGATAAATCACGATAAATACTTACTTCGTGTGCGCCGATGCTCCCGGTTCGCCATTTTGCAAGGAAAAGAAAGATTTCACGTGATTGGTAAATAAATTTACTCCTGTTAAACTGACTTATACGTTCCAACCAATCAGGAAATGATGTTTCGAGTAAGATTTACGCGCCAATTTTCAAATTGTCTTTGAATGATTTATTTGTTATCAAATGATCACACTGGGTCTTAACTCGCACGAAAAATAAATATGCCTTGGGTATGAGGGATGTCTTTAATTTAGGATCAAATGAGTACATTGGGTCTTAGGAGGTTATAGCTGTTATCGCTTTGTACTTAGTTTGGGTTGTACTCTTTGTTGATTCCATTTGCGTGTCGCCAGTTCTTGAAAGCAGGTTTAGTGGGTCTATTTCACCCCAGATTATCTTGTGGTCGGAAATATGTAGGTAGCTCCATTGTCCTCTGATGAAGTTAAATGTGTGTGGCGCATTATTCGAGATAATTATATGGTCTAGTTGTGATTTTGTTTTCCCGTTAGACCATGTGGCCCGACATGACTTGCGAGCCCAGGTGGTTTCTACTTTTAAGTTTTCGCGGGAACAGATATCCATTAGCATTTCTCAGATGATATTTGATGATTTGTGTAGGAGATTTGTTCCTATAATTCCCTTTTTCCTGTATTCCTTTGTATCGCCTAGTCCGATATGCGCGTTAAAGTCGCCTAGCATTAATCCTTTGGCTTTGTTTGGTTTCTTTTGAATAATCTTTATAAGTTGCGAAAACGCTGCGGTTGCTCTCGTGGAAGAGCTGGGGATATGTGCGTTTATTACATATAGTGTATTAGTGGCCGATGTTATTGTTGCTGCCATGGTTTCCAGGTCGCGATTTATATTGTGGACACTTAAGTTCAGGTCCTTTCTAATTAGTATAGCTAAGCCACAGTGTGCGATGCTGGTTGTGCCTGACAGATACCAGAGATAGTGTTTTGACACGTATGTCCCCGATGTCATGTTTGTTTCCTGTATACAGGCTATATGTATGTTTCTGTTTGTCAATTCAGCATCAATGTTGATTCTCTTAGGTATTTCGGCGCATCCTCTAACGTTCCAAGTAGCAATGCGCATACGCTCGCATGTGACTTTTGGTTTAAATATGGGGCTGTGTCGTATCATCGTATATCCGGTGTTGTCAGGGATGTCATCTATTGATGTTATGGTTGACCCTGAGGAGGTCATGGGTGTTGCATTAAGTATCGGGGAAGGTATGTTGTTATCAGTTTGGCTGTCGGTTGCTAGATTCGTGGGTAAATTTTGTGATTCAAGCAAGTATACGCTGTCGTAGTGGTTTCCTGTGAAGTTGAGGTTGATAGATCCCACTGCATCCGCGGGATTCTTGGGTCTGTATGTGAGCGATGGTGTATTTTGCTGGTGGATTGTTACGGTAATTAGAAAGTATTCGGCGGCTGCTATTATAATCTCATCTCCAGCCCAAGTGCCGTAATTGCGCAGATACTTAATTGAGGGTTTCTTCAGGCTCGGCGATTGCAAACTTTATGTTCTGTTCATCGCAGTTTTCTTCTACATATTTAACTAGGTCCTTACGAATGTGGGTGTGGTCGAGTGTTAATTGATATAGGTGATTAATTTGGTCAGCGATTGCGTGGAATAGGCAGTTACCATCTCTCGGCATTGATAAGGCTTTCATATTTTTGGAATGTTGTTGAAAGAAAGAACTTAGAGCTAATTTGATTAATTTGAACTACCTTCGTACCTATTGTTAATGGTACGGGTTATGGCTGTCAAAGTTTGTGCGTATCTTTGCGCACTTATTCTCGGTATTTTCTAAGAGAATTGGAGGCTGGGCCTGGAAGCTATAAAATAGACGTGAGAGAGACCCGCTTAGGACAAAGAGACTTTGATTTTATTTTGTTATTGTTCGTCAGCTGCCTTTCGTTAATTGCCTGTTTTCTGCAAGATGGTAAAATGATCCTTTTATGATGTGCAAGTGTTGGCTTTTACTCGCTATTTCTCAGAATATGCAGTAGGCTTGCATTATTGTTTATTTTATTTTTGTAACAGGTCAAGATGGGCTGGTTGGACCGGATGGTGGCAAATAGTTTAGTTTTGTTTTATTGTGCTTGGGTAGGTTCCTGCCTAGTTTTGTATTTTCGTATACCTATCACCTACCTATTTGTACGGGACTATGCCTATGGAATAGTTTAGAGTTGGCGTAGTAATTTGGAGCGAGAGCGGTATCTGTTTATAAAATGGTAAACAGCATTACGAAGGATGTTACCTGCCAGATATAAAGTTAGTTTTGCTGTTTTATCTGATATAGGGCTATCTTAATCGGAGCAATCTCACCAGGTTGTTGCTCAGCTAGTGAGACTCTCTGCACTGACATCACCTACTTCAGTTCACTTCATTAGTGCGTAGTAGTGAGGTCCGTGACACGGGTCAAGGTTCAGTCCCTGTACAAGGCCCTATTGTTTATTGCTCGTTGGAATTCGTTTTTTCTTACCTCGTTGTCCAGAGAAGGGGCTTGTTGCACAAAAAAAAACGTATTTGCTTCGCCGTTTTGCAGCTGTGTTAGTTTGAGGAATGTTTTTTGTCGTAATTTATCTCTTTTGTTTAATTTTTTCTGTCCGGTATTGTTTGGGTTTTGTGTCCTTATTCACGTGCCTGCAGGAAGTGCATGAAAGGGCCTGCCTCTTGGCGTGGGATAACACCACGACTCGTTGCGCAACTCTAGTTTCTATTGACTTAGTATTTATGATGATGTATCAAGCACCACGAATGTCTGTGCTGAAATGAAATAAATCTGTTTCCCAGGTTGTTGCTGTTGAGAGAGTTTAATTTTATGGGTTAGATTCACTTAAGAAATACCTTAAATAATGAAGATTCTACGTCCTATGTAATCGTTTGTGTGCCCGGGGAAAGCCATTCATTGATAAGGTTAGGTACTGCTGAGGAGATATCCCAGTGTCATGACACACCTAATGTGCTGGATAGGGTCGGTTAATACTCCAGGATAACGGCGTGTCGTTAGGGAGTACTGTTATGTATTGCGTGAGACGTAAACTCGGGGTCTTTTCTAGTAGATTCGTCTGTGGAGATAAATATTGGTTGCATGCGTTAGGACACTGAATAGGAACGGGCTCACCAGGCAACACTCGTTGAGTTGTCTCAGCTATGTGCACCTATTGTCGTACACAATATTGTATACGTATTGTCACAGCAGCGGGGCGTAGCCTATTATCTGGTAGGGCGCAGCTCAGAACCTATCTAATTCACACTTTACGCACTCTATTTTCACACTTGTAGCTATATTAGACACTCTCATATCATCTCGCTGATACAAAATCTCCGAAACGCGAGAAACCAGAGTCAGAACAAAGGCGCGCGCCGGGTTGTAAACTATTGTTTGTTTAAATGCGTTTGCAAGATATCGGAGGTCTATAGACACGTCCGTTCGGTCCGGCAACACAAACGCCACTCTCCATAATAGTAGAGTGCGGTACAGCCTAAAAATGGTATTAGATTTGAGCCAAGCAAAAATACTCACCAAAAAATCAGTAGCAAGTTTTAAATAGGGCCAAACAAAATGATGATGATTTAGCACTTATATATGAGTGTAATGAATACATGTGTTTTAATAAGATGTTTAATTTTTAACTATCTAAATGTTAATAAATAGGTACCTAATTAAAAATAATGGATCTGCCCACCACTCGTGCCTGCGGGCAAAACTGTACATGAATGGCATGAAATGGCCATGGTATGTCTGGCGGGAAGATCTCGCTGCCTCAGTGCTTGAATGTTCAACGGACCATTTTTCGGAAAATACACTTTTTGACGTCTACTTAAAGAACAGCTGATTTTACATCGTATAATGGGACAAAAAATGTCCTAAAGTGGTTACAATTCACATTCTACGCTCTAAAATAAAAAGTTAATATCCAGTAGAAATATTCTGTTCAGTGCTTGTTTGGCCAACCTCCGTAATTTGCGTATTCTGAACGCATCGGAAACCGATCTCCGTGCTTGTTTAATCAACATCCACCTTACAGCCAATCATGGACAAGGATTCAGCTATGACGTGCTTGCGCGACGCCATCTTGCTTTCGAAGCGTCAGTCAGGTTGTGGCTTGTTTTGGTGAGGTTTTGGTAAAGATTAATAATTTACTGAGCTTAGGACCTGTTACTGAGAAAAACCAACGGCAGAAATGTCAGTGACAAGTGGGAAAACAAAAATCACAGGAATTTGACGGATTTGGAAAGGTATGTTGGACTTTTATTCATATTTTAATTTCTCTACTTCTTTTACGTGACTGATACAAGCTGATGCAATATTATTTTGGTGCGCCAAATTTGATAGGTAAATAGGTACCTATTCTAATCAGTGGTCTACCTACCCATTTAAAAATATTGGCGTATTAAGTACCTACGTAAAGTCCCGACCATATTCTAGATTACAATACTTAACAAAATGTTATTTTATACGTTAATTCCCGTTCATCTACACCGTTCTAAAAGTTCCGTTCGTTCACATTACCAAGTTGACGATCGAAACGTTTTATTTCATACAATGCATGCACATTATGTATAACTAGAGATGGGCAGTGCTATTAATCGTGTTAATATTAATAGCCAAAATGGCTATTAACCCCGCTTTTAATGTTTTCCATACAAAATGTGTTTTTTATGGTTGTATTATCATTAGTGATCTGTAATTTGGATGCTTTAAAAAAAATATCAAAAATAGCCAGTTTAACTATTAACCGGCAAATTTACGGCTATTAACCGGTTAATAGCCCAACGATCCGGCTTTTTACACATCTCTACCTTATACCTGTAACTACTTGCATAAACTTTATTAAACAAAATAGGTGGGTACCTTATTCCCGCTCGCGCACACTGCACACCTCGTGTCGTTAGTTAACTAAGATTCAAATAAAATAACACATCCTGTATTCTACGAACATACAAGCACGCAACTAAAAGTATTTTATGCTATGCAACCTCCACTTGTTGTGTTCAATATCCAACTGCGTAATTTTTACAGCGGCATTTTGTTCAACATCCACTTTTAAATTTGAAATACTCAGTACTTAGCTTACATATCTGTTCAAATTATGTATTTTACTTACTGCACGTTTAGACAATGCCTACATTCCGTAGATTTCCGTAGACTACGCTTTACAACAATGTCAAATAACACACGTTTCCTGTGAAATTCACTCAGTGGTCTGTTGACCATTCAAGCACTGAGGCAGCGATCTGTCGGGTACATCCGTGCGTGTATGTCTGTCTAAACTGTCTATAGCGTTATAAAACCGTAACCCAAATAACCGTAAGTGCCCAGCTTTATTTAATATGTTCTGTTCTGTGAATGTTCTATTCTATTCTATTTTTCGCAGTTGGTTGCTTATTAACGACAAATTCTGCCAGTGTCAGGTGTAAGGCTTGACATGTCTATGAGGAAGTAAGAGATTACTCTCATGGAAATAATCAGTCTCACGCAACCAAGAACAAACAAAAAAATTGTTCCTATTTAGCACAGATTTAATGGCGTCCACATGCTATCTTAGTCTTTGTCTCTGTGTCCCTTTCTTACAGTCTGTCATGGCGACACGTGTGGTTGTTTGGGGTCATTTGGGAGAATAATTGTGAAATTTTCAACAATTTGCGTGATATTGTTTTAAAAAGTGCTGGGGTGGGGACTGTTGGGTGAATCTAACTATTTTCTCGTGATTCTCTAAAAATGGCACCGATTAGTCACTATAGATCGTGTGTAATTTATACAAAAAGATATGGTCAACAAAATTTTATTAAAAGGAAATTTATGACAATTTCCTATAGATGAAGATCATGAAGTACAACTTGATTAAAATAATAAAGTATTATGTCCTCTTGAACTATCAGCGAGACTAAAATTATACTCTATCTTTCTGAAATGAGAAAAAATATTTGTATGTTTGTAAACAATAGTGATGTAATTTTTCACTCTATCGATAAACTGATTAAGTATGAGTCGATAAACTTTACTTATGATGCTGTTATAGTGGATAATTTGGAATAGTTTTGCATAGATGCTGTTGCGTACAGTCAGAGACAAGACTCTTTACACTTTTTCTTATGATCGCATTTTTCATTTTGTAATTTAAATTAAACATCTTCTGGTTTTTATGTAAATAAGTAATAGTTTTGTACGTGATGAAACTCTATGTAACGCCCGCACGGACGCATAGAAACCGTAGCAGAGTTTCATTAAAATTCACGGAGAAGTCGACGATCTCCTTGTCCCCGCGGACGCATATAAAACGGGCCTAAGTCTCAATCTTCTTGTTCTTTTGTAAATTGTATAACTTTAAATTGATACTTTTGTTAATTGAGAGTAAAAAAATTCGTAATTTTTAATTGAAAATTTGTGATGTAAATAATAAAAAAAAATAAAAAATACTTATGTCTTATTGTTACGATAAATGTTTTCTCCTATGATAAACCCAGGTTGCCCCTGATGATAATTTATCGATATCGATTTAATCAGGAACTACATTTGTCATCCCTAATTGTACTCGTAATGTTGGTATGACGTATTTGGGCATTAAATTTTTTGCTATATTGGTATTGCTAGTTGTGCTAAATAGATTCCATTTCCAAGTAAGGAACTCCCGTCTCTTAAAACGGTAGTGATTATATTCTCTTTGGAAATAATAGGTACTTTGTGAGTATTATTTGTAAAATATTGTAAATGTTTGTTGACATCATTTACGAACTGTCATCCAGTGTCGCATTCCGAGTCACTTGAAGTGACTCGGAAAGCGAAGTGACTCACTTCAACAAAGACATCATCGCTCGAGTGACGTCATCACGACGACCATACCCGTTCCGAGTGGGAAATGATGACCATCATAAATATCCATTCGGAACGCTTTGAACGCCACGGTAGACATTGACACTGACAGATGACTATTATAACCCAACTTTTGTTAGTTATTGACGTTATTGTCATTTCGAGTCCTAGTAGTTATAAGTATTAGCTTTGTTTTGGGTGAATAAGTAAGGAAATAAACAATTATGGAACGAGCGCCGGAGTCGCTAATGGTTGCCGTTCTAAGTTTGATTGATGAAACTGTCACTTTTGATGGCTCGTTCACAGTGCTGACGCTCAGAAGCATGGGCGATTATAGCTCTACAAGGCGGTGTTAATTATGTCATTCATGACGTCATATCAACCATTTTGAGCTATCGATCTCTGTCATTTCACGCTAAAACTCATTGGAACGACCTCGTAGGCGCTATAATCGATTATGGTGCGATTCGGAACGCGCTGTTAAATGTCTGTGCTCTCATCTATCCATCCAAGTGTCAAATTTGTTGAAAAAATAAAAATATTGAACTACGTTTTCAAGCGGTTGCTTTTTGGAAAATATTCAGAATCCAGCCAAATTAGGGACCTTTTTACACAAAAACATGGATTCTAAAGATGTAGCAGAACAGTTGGTAGCTTTGAAAGTGATGCGGTTAACGAAACCGGCGTTAATAAGTCCGAAGATTGTTACTTGCGACTCCAAAGACCTCCCCGGGAACATCCTCAACAACTTTCTGAAAGATGATGCTACTGCAGTCACTCAAATGGAGACCCTCGCAGCTGGCCAGTTCTTACTACTGCCCCAGAGCTTTGGTAACATATATTTGGGGGAAACATTCTCTTGCTATGTGTGTGTGCACAATGAAACCAATCAACCAGTTCAGAGTGTCTCCATCAAGGCAGACCTTCAAACTAACTCTCAGAGAATACCACTGACTACAAAAAGCCATGCAAATGGTTTGCTGGGTGTTGATGAAACAATAAGTGATGTCATTCACCATGAGGTAAAAGATTTAGGAACGCACATTCTAGTCTGTGAAGTCACTTACATGTCCACATTTAACACTCTAGCATCATTCAGAAAGTTTTTTAAGTTTGAAGTAATGAAGCCACTGGATGTAAAGACAAAATTCTATAATGCTGAGTCAGATGATGTCTACTTGGAAGCTCAGGTGCAGAATATTACATCTGGCCCAATAACACTTGAGCAAGTAGCTTTGGAGAGCTCTGCACAGTTCACAGTTAAACCTTTGAATGACTGTGGAGATGGTATTTCTGTATTTGGAGACATCACACTTCTGCAGCCGCAAGAAAGCTGTCAGTACCTGTACTGTTTAACACCAAGAGAGAACATATCGAAGGAGATAAAACTCCTAGCAGCGGCAAAGAACATTGGCAAACTTGATATTGTGTGGAGATCTAATCTGGGAGAGAAAGGAAGACTGCAGACAAGTCAACTGCAGAGAATGACCCCAGATTATGGAGACATCAGGCTAACTTATGAAAGGCTACCAAATAAAGTAGCCATTGATAAGGCCTTTGACTTTAAATGTAAAATTGTAAATGCAAGTGACAGAACACTGGCTTTGATATTAAAATTACGTTCACACCAGGACTCGAGCCTTCTCTGGTGTGGCATCTCAAATAGAAAGTTGGGACCACTGGAGCCCGGCGCTGCTATTGTTATCAATCTGACGGCACTGCCAATAAATACTGGTCTCCACAATATCACAGGAATTTCTTTAGTGGATCTGTTCCTGAAGAGGACCTATGATTATGATGATTTAGCTTCCGTTTTTGTATGCTAAACTAAATGTATATTAGATACTGTTTCGGTCATGTATTTATTGTTAGTCTGTGTTTATGAATAATACTAGACTGCTCATGCAAGTCTTCAATCTAGAAAATAGAAAAAAATAACAATAAACTAAGTATATTTATTCCCATTCTTTTAGTTTTAACATTCCCAAATAGAGAAACTAAGAAAGGCTAGACTTTAGATTCGATCATAGGGTGAGCGTACTTCCAGCAAAAAGGGTCAGGGTTTAGAAATTCTGAATATGCAAATAATTAGTGCCCTGTGACAAAAATTTGTGCCCGAAATATGAACTTTGTGCTCCCACGGGATTTAGAGATAAATGCGATAAACACATTCTGCTGGGAGAATGTTCTCCTAGCAAATAAAAAAAAAAGAGTCTTAGCTCAATGAAAGTTGTAGGGTAGGTAGCTTATATTTTTGCATATATGTGCCCGAAGTGGCGAATTTCATTTATTCCCAGTTGCCCCCGCTCCGAACGCCACCGGTGGCAACTGGGAAAAAAAATCCCAATTGCCACCGGTGGCGACTGGGAATGGATCGCCCCCACTTGAGTTTGTTGTACATTGCTTGCGCCTCGTTAAGTCGAAGTATTAGTGCGAGTTAAACATACAGCATGTTTTAAAACGACTTCTTACAGATTTATTAACAGAATTTGTCATAAGGGAAATAAAAATATAGGTAGTTTGATTATTATCGAAATAAGCTTAAGGATTAAATTAGCAATATCTCTAGAATACTTAGGAGGGATAATAAAATACAAACTTTTAGGTAGGTGTCCAAAAAAAAATTTTTTTAACCTAGGTACATTTTTACGTATCACAGATATAATCAAACATATTTACAATAATAAAACATTAAAGTTACCTTAGTATAGTAAACATTAACATGAACAAATAAAGATTCAAAAAACAAAAATATCCTTATAAAATATAAAAGTTGCTTACTGAGCAAAGCTACATCACGATTTAAATACAGATAATCAGACTATTAACTATTAGGTAGGTGACCAAAAAAAATTTTTTTTAACCTAGGTATATTTTTACATACCTATCACAGATAATCAAAAGGTTTAATGAAATTTATTATCACTAAAGACATAGGTCACTTACGTGATAACATAGATAAAAATACATTTAAATGTCCGTCGTCGACATAGTTCTAATAAGTAAAATACAAGGTGACAGCCAGTACAGTTCGGGTAGGTATGTCAAAAAAATTATCGAAGTAACTATGTAAGTATCGAAGGACGTATGGTTACATTCCCACTTGTCGATAAAATATGTTGAGTTAATAGTCTTTTGAATGCATACATTGTTTAAGCGTTTCTTATAGATGAGGGTAGTTGGTTATAAAGTCGCGCTCCGTCAGTAGTTATCATCGTTTTGCCGTAATTAGTTCGATGTCTGGGTATGACTAGGAAGCTTCCTCGCCGCGTACAGCGGCCGCATATAACTTGTTTTCGCTGGGTGAACGTTATGTTAGTGTGGATACTATTGTTGAGGGATTTTCGAATAAACATACACACGCTATACTTGTAAAGATTTTTGATATCCATTAATTTTGTTTCTGCATATACTTGTTTTGTCGGTGTGTAATAATTATAATTGAAAAGTAATTTAATTATTTTATTTTGTTGACGCTGTAATTTAGCTAACCTTGTCTTTGTAGCACATCCCCATATTTCGATTAAATAAATTAAGTGTGGTTTAACTAGAGAATTATATAATGTAACTCGTAATTTAGAAGGCAGGCATTGTACGATGCTACGAAGTGAGCCCCGGAGTGCTACTAGTTTGCTAATTATATGCTCAATGTGAATATTCCAGGTTAATTGGCTGTCAAGATACAAGCCGAGATATTTTTCATGAGTTTTCTGTTGGAGGGGTACATTGTCTATGGTAAGTGTAGGGTGCGAAGGTATGGGTTTATTTTTGGCTTTAAATAAGACATAGCAAGTTTTCGAGATGTTGATGTTGAGTAAATTGCTTCTAAGCCAGTTATACAGGGTGTTCAGATCTTCTTGTGCCTGTGCAACCAGGTCATGTATAGATGGACCAAAGTAGAATAAACAGGTGTCATCCGCATACAGGCTAATTCGGCCATGTAGTTTCAGGTCTTGTATATTGTTAATATAAGTCACAAAAATCAGGGGGCCCAAAATAGAACCCTGAGGGATTCCGCAGGTTATAGGTAGCGCATTACTTTTATTATTGTTGTTAGTTTTAACTATTTGGGACCTATGAGTATCAAACATATTTACAATAATAAAACATTAAAGTTACCTTAGTATAGTAAACATTAACATGAACAAATAATGATTCAAAAAACAAAAATATCCTTATAAAATATAAAAGTTGCTTACTGAGCAAAGCTACTTCACGATTTAAATACAGATAATCAGACTATTAAAAATATACTTTTGACTAGTGCCCAAATGATTCAGCTCGACAATAAAAACGGAACAATTATTACAATAATCACTAATAGTATTATTTAGCGTCTTATGGTTTCTAAAAATGTCCCACTGTCATATCACCCTGTATAAACTCTAATCGAGTTTCCTGTATGAATTCATCTCTAATTATATGTTTCGCATTCCTTTGTTTCAATGGGTTTTTCTTTTTGATTCTGTTTCTAGAAACGCAAGAATATAAGGAATCTTTTCGCAAAACACTCAATAAATGAGCGATGTTAGGATGCTTCTTGCCGACTTCGTGATTTATTTATTTGCTACACTCTTATGAGTAAAATTACACTGACTCATTATTGTTTTTATCATAAGATCTTTATAAACGTGTAATTTATGGCAATAAAGAACTGAACTGAGCTTATGCCAGCCTTCTAGATAGTTCGTAGTCCGGTGCTGTTGACCATATACAGACCAAACCTCAGGGAATTCTTCCTTTAGCCAATATATTTAAATATATTTTCTAAATTTCTCTGTATTCTCATCTTCACAAGGTTTTCGAGTTATGTACTCCCAGCCATTCAAAATTTCAGCTGCTGGCAATAATGGGAGAACGGCACTGAGTTCTACTTCTCGTTTTTTCAGTGGACTATCGGATTTTGTGATACCCAATCCTTTGCCTTTTGCCCAGATTGCTTTATTAAAATGATAATAACAGCCACTTACTGTTAAAGATGGAAAAACTTCTTTGATGGCTTTCATCGCTGCATTTTCGTAATCCGTTTTATACATTCGCGGATTCCAGCCAGGTATTTGGGATTTTATTAACGAAAACAAGGTAGTGTAGGAACGCTGTGTTCTATCGCTCATGAAAGCATACCCAAGTGGTACTATGTTGGTATTGTTCACTGTGCTTCCTGCATCTCCGTGAATTGTATACAGCTGTGAGAACGGCCGTGGGCAAGACTTGAAGGTTCCATCACTGTAGAAGTCAGAATGTTCGGTCAGATCGTTTTTTGCTTTTTCTGAACAAAAGACTATGATTCTGATTCCTTTATCTTCAAAATCAGCCAAAATAAAATCTTGATAATCTTTTGGAATTTGTGTACATCATCTGCTTTCGAACATTGCAGTTTATCAACACCGGCAGCTTTATTGCGATATCTATACACTTAGATTTAGTGCACTCCCATGTTTCTGATCCATTTTTATTTATTCTTTTCAAATTATATTCGTGACCAGCACGTAAAGAATACTTACATGTCGTCTATTTATAAACACAAGATCACAGTGACTCGAACTTGAAGATGCACCTTGTTCCGACATGGTTACTCATTGCACGAATTACAGATAGCGCGCGAGTTCAACGCAGAGCTCAAGAATGCGGTAATGCTGTGTGTGTGTATACGTGTGATAGCTGTCACGGACAAAACAGCACTACATTGCAGGCGTGCGAGACGCAGCGTGCGGTCGGCGGGGGGTGATGCCCCCGCCCCCCGTCTCAGGCCTCGACTGCATTCAACTCGCGCGCTATCTATAAATATTCTAGTCTTTGTAAAGTTGCCGGAAAAGGGATAATAGAGCAGGGAGGGGTCCATTGTTTTCGTTTATCGCGAAGCGGGTTTTGTAGTGGCCGCAAAATCAAGTCCAAATGGCGGTTATACCGTTACAATGCATACATATTGGTATTGGTAGTCTCTCTCTAATCGACTTTTTTTTAACTCTTAAACTTTATTCTTATATAATTAAACTACCTATATTTTTATTTCCCTTATGACAAATTCTGTTAATAAATCTGTAAGAAGTCGTTTTAAAAATTCTGTATGTTTAACTGGCACTAATACTTCGACTTAACGAGGCGCAAGCAATGTACAGCAAACTCAAGTG
Source organism: Argyresthia goedartella (assembly GCA_949825045.1). NCBI lineage: Eukaryota > Metazoa > Arthropoda > Insecta > Lepidoptera > Argyresthiidae > Argyresthia > Argyresthia goedartella. The sequence continues at coordinate 21,115,992 of OX463812.1, read as the reverse complement.
GGGGCGATCCATTCCCAGTCGCCACCGGTGGCAACTGGAAAAAAAAATCCCAATTGCCACCGGTGGCGTTCGGAGCGGGGGCAACTGGGAATAAAGGGGTAATTTGTGCCTAGGAACAGAGTTATTAATTTTTCTGCTGGGGTAACGTTTGAGGGTTTTCTGTATCTCAGCCACGGCTGAACCTAGGAATATGAGATTTTGTACATTAGTTGTTAGTAATTAGTGCAATCTTACTTTTTTGAAAAACCTGTTTTTTTTTGCGTTATTCAGTTTACAAAAAAAGTGAAATCTCACAGCTCATTCAAACGACCCTATTTCAAGACATGAAATCTCTATCAGCGGCTCCTCATAACGTCCATCATCTCCTCCAAAGATTTCATAAACCTGGATTAAGTATTTTAAGAGAAATCAGGCTCTGTTGTTAGTTTGACCGCGCCTTATTTTTGGAGCCCTCTCATTCAAATTACTAAGACAACAGCGGATTTTATGATCAATTAACAAATTAATGCTCTTATTCATAAATATATCCTGAAAATTTGAACCGGAAATTCTATATAGAAGCTGAGATAATTAACGAAAGCTGAAATCTTCCAGTATCAAACCACTACCCCGCCAAATTATGTAGGGCACTAAAAAGCGGCCGCTGGATACATTGTCCCTAGACTCCGAATTTGGTACCATAATAGTGCCGTATGGCATCGACGGGAATATATTAGTTGGGGATTATTGTTCGTCTTAGCTCAATATCTGCCAACCCGTATGGGTAAAAACGTGACGCTATGTCGTGTGCTATTCTTATGCTAAATATCAATAATCGGTTATTTCGATATTTATTATAAATATCGGTCTTTTGAGAACCCTGGACACGTCCAAAGCCATACACCATTATGTTTAGTTGTTCGTTGACGATGCGAATGTATTGTGATGCAAATGCTACAGGTCAATCAATGAGACGGAACTGCGGGAGGCCTCCACCTTGCCGCTGTCCTGCACCCCTGCAGACCTCACTACCATCATCAGTGAGTTCATTGAATTTAAAGAATTCACATAGAACTGCCTAAACATGTTGCGGTCACAGTTAGAGCTGCTGCTGGTGGGTCAGGACCGGCTGGAGATGGGTACCAGACGAAAGGTGCTTCTGCTGCATGGAGTACCGGAGGAGGCAGATGAACAGGCTGATGTGGTGACTCGGGCGTTATTAGCCGACCGGATGAAGATGTCCCCGCACTGAGCATCTCTACCTTGAGATCAGCTTGCATCACCACAATATTCTTCTGGGTGTATATTATAGCCCCTCACTTCGCATATATTTACTTTGAATCTTTTGAAAAGCTAATAAATGACTTGACTCCTCTCTATAGTGACTCTCTCATACTCGGTGATTTTAAAACCTGTCTTCTAAAAAATAATGCCCGCTCCGCCAAACTTGAATCTATTCTACATTCCTTTGACTTGCATATTCTACCCCTTGGCGCTACTCACTTTCAACCACACTATACTCCCTCTCTTTTCGATCTCATGATCGTCTCCAATACAGCCAAGGTGGCTTCCCATGGCCAGCTTACTGCCCCCTTCTATCACGACCTGGTTTATCTTTCATACAAAGTCAGGCCCCCTAAGCGCAAAGCTAATTTTCTTGATATGCGGAGCTTCAAAGGCGTGAACCTCGATTCCCTTAAATTCGATGCCTCATCTATTGATTGGACCCCTGTCACCACTAGCGAGACCGTTGATGACAAAATCCTGAAGTTTAACTCGATTGTCCTGGGGCTGTTCGACAAGCACTCACCAATGAAAAAGGTCAGGGTTGACCATCTCCCTGCCCCATCGTTGACCGACTCCATCAAGCGTTTAATGGCAAAAAGAAACCGTGCGAAAGGGCTATATAAGAGAGACTCAACCAACGAAAATCTTCTAACTTTCAAACGCCTCCGTAACCTGTGCAACCGCATGTGCCACGATGCCAAGCGATGACACATCCATGAGCGTATAGAGACGTACACCCCAGCTCAGGTCTGGAAGTTCCTTAAAACCCTTGGTGTTGGCAGGTCCCAGGAATCCTCTTCAGGTAATGTCGATCACAACGGTCTCAACCAGTTCTTCCCGTCGTGATGGACCCTGCCGCTAAGGAGGCAACCCTTCGTAGTCTACGGCTGAGGGCTGTAGTCTGCACCTCAGCGTTCAACTTCAGCTTCGTTGGAATTGGCGCAGTTAGAAAGGCAGTGCTAGCTATCACATCCAAAGCTGCTGGTGGCGACAACGTCAGCCATCAAATAATCCACAGCGTCCTTGAAGAGTTGCTTCTTCCAATTACCCACATTATCAACTTCTCTCTGTCTGATAGCTCCTTGCCTAGTCTGTGGAAGAAAGCACTCATCATCCCACTGCCCAAAAATTCCAATCCTTCCTCCTTCAAAGATTATAGGCCCATATCTATCTCACCCATTCTCTCTAAGGTCCTTGAATCCATAGTTCACTCCCAACTCTCCTCCTACCTTTCATCAAACAAACTTCTCAATCCGTACCAATCTGGGTTCAGACCAGGGGCATAGTATTATATTTATCTATATAAGTATGTGTATTGTTGTCTAGTACCCAAGATACAGGGAATCCTAGTTTGGGGCTAGATCAATGTGTGTAAATAGTGTCTAAGGTATTATTATTATTATTATATTTTTATGAATTTTTCATTTCACTGTTGTAATAAAGAGGTTCTGATACACGGGCTTACGCCAAGTGCTTATCTACTAAAGATCACGGTCCTTGCCCATGAATTTCCGTACAATTCTACATGTATTTAGTATTGTTGCTTTTTGAAGAAGTATATGTGTGGATCTGGGTATATTTAGTGTTTTGAGACTAGTGTGTAATGTGTATGGGATGACTCCTGTGGATGAGATGACTATTGGGATGGTTTTGACAGATTGTACCTGCCATTGTGTTTTAATTTCAATGGCAAGGTCTGTGTATTTTGTGTTTTTTTCTGTAAACATTGTGGTAAGGTTGTCTGTATTTGGTATGGCTATATCTATGAGAAATACTGTTTTGTTTTGTTTATCGTGGAGAGTTATGTCTGTAATGAATAGTTTTGTCTGTAATTATAGTTCTGTCCCAGTAGAGTTTAAAGTCTGTTGATTCTAAAACTGTTTGAGGTGTGTATTTATAGTAGGCTGTTTTTTGTGCAATCAATTTGTATCTGAATGCGAGGTGTTGGTGTATGATGGCTGCAACTTGGTCGTGGCGATGTTTATTATTATTATTATTATTATTATAGTACAACCACAGCACTTTTAAAAGTCAGTGATGACATACAGCTAGCCATGGATCAGAAGTTGGCCACGGTGCTAGCCCTGCTTGACTTCAGCAATGCCTTCAACTGCGTCGATTTTGACATCCTTGTCGCAATATTGAGTTCACTGAATGTGTCCTTCCACGCTGCTAACTGGTTCGACTCATACCTGAGAGGTCCTCAGCAACGAATTAAGTCTGAAGAGACTGAAACTCAATGGTGTGATCTTTCCTCAGGAGTGCTTCAAGGTGGTATTCTCTCTCCTCTTCTATTTTCAATCTTCATAAACTCCATCTCCGACGTCCTCTATTCTTCGTATCATCTTTACGCAGATGATCTCCAAATTTATCGCCGCTTTTCGCCCTGCGATGTAGTTTCATCTGCATAGACACTGAATGCTGACCTCGAGAATGTGAAAGACTGGGCCTCATCATACGGGGTGTTGGTGAACCCGACCAAATCACAAGCCATGATTTTAGGAACCAGGCATACTCTTTCCTTATTACAAAAGCCCATTGTTCCTGTATTGTACAATGGCATCACAATAGAGTTTACTGACAAAGCGAAAAACCTCGGGGTTATTTTTGACAGCCAGCTGTCTTAGTCTCCACATGTCAGAGAGGTCAGCAGACGGGTCTTTGCGTCCTTCCACTCCCTCAGGCGGCTGCAGTACTTCCTGCCGCGGCAGACCAAAATCACTCTTGCACAGTCCCTTCTTCTGCCGCTAATCGACTACGCCGATGTCAGTTGGGCAAGCGCGAACGAAGATCTAACTCGAACTACTTCAGGATCTCGGGATTCGGTTTATCTTCGGGTTTCGCAAATTCGACCACGTTTCTCAATATCGCAAAGAGTTGGGGTGGCTTCCGATTTGTCGTCACCGAGACTTTCATATTCTTTCATATCTTTTTAATATATTGAAAAATCCGCGCTACCCCAGCTTCCTTCGACAGCGCTTTGAGTATCTCTTTTCAGGAGATCGGCACCGGAGATCTCACATGAGACCGTGCTCTTAGCCACACTAAAGCACAACACCTCGGCGTATGAGCACATCTTCAGGTTGCAGGCGGTCCGACTGTGGAGCACACATCCTTGCAAGATAAGAGACAGGCCCACTCTTTTCTCTTTCAAAAACCGGGTAAAAGAGCACTTCCTCTCTCTTTCATGATAGTAGTTAGAGTATGTATATTATTACTATATGTACAGGTTTATGTATCTATTGGTACTTATTTAATAGTTTGGTATATAGATATTTTATTTTACATATTTTTTAGATATTTAATTTGTTTATTTATTATTTATTATTGATAAGTTATTTGATATTGTGCACTGCCTAGCCTTTCTTGGTAATTTTTCCTATCATGCCTTGGTTTGCTGGAAGAAATCTCTTTTTAGAGATAAGCTCGCCTTTGTACATATGTTTTCAAGAAATGTAACTTTTTATTTATATTTGTGCAATAAAGAATTATGAATATGAATTATGAATAAAATCAAAATATATTAAAGTCACAAACGTGAAGTTATTGTTCAGTTTTGGCTCACTTGAAAGTAGAGATGGCGAATTCCCGACATCTAGATCTCGCAAGAACAAGAACTTTTCGGTAAAGTTCTCGGGAATATTCTGCCAAACGAGAATCTAAGATAATTTAAAAATTACGCTTACTTATCTCAAAAGTTAGTATAAATGAGCCTCGTAGGGTAAACTGTGTGACGCTATAAATTACATTAGGTACCGCCGCCGAGCGAGGTTTGAGCTGATATCTTCCTAACCATAGAAAATTTAAAAAGGGCACTTCTCACCGTCTTGCAGTGCGATACGTTTGAAAGTGGTCGTAGATTGCTTTGTTTACTTCTATTAAAAAAGCAGCCATAACATTTCCTTTCATCTACGTTTATTCAGATTTTGGTAAATAACGTATTTGCATTGACATTTTAGGATGGTGAGTATAAAAATAAGGAAATTTTACCTTATTTAAAAAAAACAAATAAATATTAGGTCCTTAACTAACACTTTTATAAAAGTCATGTCTTGAAATATAAGATATATAATAATTGACGACTGTTTTCCCATTTGCTGGATCGGCAGAGACGGGATTATTCCTTGGCCTACTCGTTCACCAGACCTGACCCCAATGGACTATTTTGTCTGGGGCAGAGCCAAAGAACTGGTGTATTCCAACATAGCCATCAACACAAAAGAAAAGTTGATTTAAAAAATAAGACTGGCTTTCGACCATGAAAGATGAAATGATGCTCAAAATCACGACCACAGAAGTCCGAAGACGTGCTCGTGTACAGACACGCTCGAATTCATGCTCGAAATGAGATCCTTGGTTCCTCACCTGTGTGAGGAACCAAGGATCTCATTTCGAGCATGAATAGCATACATTTAATAAATTAAAAAAACCGTCTAAAAGTCTATTTTTCTCTCTCAAACTGGTTAGTAGGTCATAACTTCAAGAATGTGTGAGGTATCTACGTTAATAATACCTTAAATAAAAGATCATTAACTAAGAATATTTTATGAAGATTTTCACATAAAAAGCTTTCACTTGTTTTTGTTAAATTAGGTCCGAAAAACTTATTTTATTGATGATAGAAATTTGCCGTGCACTTCAATGGTCTGTAATAACCAAGTCTGACGTAGCAGATGCAAAAATCAAGATTTATTAGAATGCTTATTAAGTGATTTATTAGAATCAAATGAAAAATAATCCAATTATTGTTTAGTTTTGCAATGATAATCACTTAACTGTGAAAATCTGGAAATTTTCTTCAAAAACACTAAAACATCAATAAAAATTTAAGGGTAAGACTTCGCCAAATGTATGTTTGGCTCAAATGGTTTTAAATGGCATTTACTAACTTTGGTTTAAGTCTTTGCATCGGTCTACCGGACAACCTGTATATGTGTGATTATTCGATGATTTTCTGCCGTCTTGTAGATAATGTTACACTAGAAGCAAACATTCATCGACAAGTAAACGCATGTGATAGAAATAAACAATTAGGAGACTAACCCGCTCAGTAACGGGCTGGTTATAGTATAAAGAATTAAGTTCATTTGAATAACTGGGAATGTGTCTAGATTTACCTAACATAACACATAGCGTCACGCCTTTTTACATACAGGGTGGCAGATGCAAAATTGTGTCAGAGTTTAGTCACTTTTCATTACTCATTTTTGCGTGACCGGTGCTAGCCCTAATAATAGACACTAAACCGTTTACCACGTCGTCGAGGCCTTCAGGTTCCCGAACTCCACGTATACTTTCAATGGGCTTAATGCTGCCTGCTAAATCCTGATTTATTTAATTAGCCTGCCCAACCCATTCGTCAATATATTTACTATACGACTATTTAGCATATCCATAAGTATCCACGGAATAGTGGTGGCGATATTTTTAGAAATAAGTAAAACTTGTTCTTCTATGGGAAGTTGTTCCTAATCATAGACCATATAATGTTATGTATTCTTAATAGACGCACTGATAATTTAATCCGGGTTTTGCCACAGTCTGTTTAGTCTGGTTTAGCCTGACCGATCTTTGACCTCGACCTTTTTCGCACGTTTTTGTCGTACGTGATCCAGTTTTCATCACTAGTTATCAATCTCTTCAAAAACGGTTGGGTATCATTACGTCTCAATGAAGAATAAAAAATATACGGTTCATTACAGAATGATATTACACATTCATATAAACAACTCCTGCTGGTAAAAATACACTAGGTACGTGATACCATCAATTGCCAACAGAGATCACCTGTGCTGTGCGAGATTATAATACCTACTTTCGCCGCGATTGGTATTGCTTCCATGGCGTAAAGTGCAACACCAGTGCTTCAAACCCAATCGACTCGGGTTAGATTCCCGAGTTCGTGAATTTTAAGTATCAACTTTTTGTTTAACTTTTAACAATAACGATGCAATCTAACAACGAAAATGTGACGATCAGAAGACTTAACAGACCTAGGAGTGCAAGTAACGAGAACTGAAGTGAAAATGATATGTTCCTGAACTCTACACTCTTTGACAACGCATTGTCCACTAGCCTACCAGACTTCTCAATATGTGACAGATCACAGATATTAGATTTTAAAAATCAAGCGGATGAATTAAAGACCAACCTGGAGAGTGCAAACGAAGAAATTGCCAAACTTGTGAGAGAGGTATTTGACCTAAAATGTGAAAATGAAACATACAAAAAAAATATCGAATTGTACAAGAAAGTCACAAGCACAGACATACTTAATGCCACTAAAACACCAAGAAGATCCTCAATGCCATTACCCTTCAAACCGGCGTATAGAACAATGTCCCGACAGGTACCATTAAGTCTTACAAGAGGCTTACACAAGCAATACTCACATTCGGTATGTCGAGAGCTGGAGAAATCATTTATAGAACTCACAAACGAATCTGAAGTACTGCCGACAGCTCAAATACAAAAGGCTAATGTAGAGTTGCGAACGCCACCACTGACGAAAACCAATGTAGAGACTAAGCCGAAAAAACGTAGAATAATGATTATAGCTGATCAACAAGGGAGAAATATTCGTAATATCATACAAGAATTAGTTGGAGAAAAATACACAGTAATATGCTATAGTAAACCAGGTGCATCAATGACAGAAGTCGTCAAATCGGGAAGACAGGAGATTTCAACAATAACAGAAAAAGTTTATGTAGTAATGCTTGGAGGAACCAACGATACTAATCCGTACAGATTTCAGTTCGATTTCCAATGCTGGATTAACACGGTAACTAAAACAAATGTCATAGTCTGCAACATCCCCTACAACAAATACCTAAACAAAATGAAGCTTAACTACGAATTGAAGTTTATATGCAGCCAGCACATAAACCTATCATTCATCGAAATGGACAGCAACCAATTTAGACCGACTCCGAGAATGTATAACATGCAACTATGTACATTAATTTTAAGAGAAATATCACTTCTAGACCATAAAGTTAATTCCACAAGCAACATTATCAACATGACCCACAGCAAGCAAATCGACCAATATACCCAGACAGAACCGGACCACAATGTCAATAAGATTGAGGAGAACAAAGAGTGCCATCCTGAACTAGTGGAAGTTGAAGATATCAAATGTAGAGAAGAAATAAACATTGACAGAAATACCAATAGTAGGCAGCTTTTTCGTATATAAAAAGTTAAATCTAATAAATCAAAATATAGATGTTCTAATTACGAAGTCAGACGAGCTAATGATACATTTAAACGAACTTGAGGGCAGAAATACAGATATAGATGTAATATGTATTACAGAACATAATATGATAGATAGTGACCAGAATCAATTGACGTTTCCTAACTATACATTGGCTTCATGTTTTTGTAGAAAAAACCTACATGGTGGATCATGCATACTCATTAAAAATCCTCATAAATTTAAAGAAATTAAAAGCATTGATAAATTCAATATCAGTAATATATTCGAAGCCAGTGCTATTGAACTAACTGAACATAAAATTATTATAATATGTATCTACAGAGTCCCTTTATATGATAATAAGTCTTTTGAAACCTTCTTCTGTGCTTTAAACGATATTCTACATGATTTTGTGTACAAAAACGACAGAAAAATTATATTATGTGGTGATTTTAACATAGACTTACTGAAAATTAATAAAAATAGCACTCGGTTCAAACAGTTAACTATGAGTTACAACCTCAAAATCGAAATCAATCAGCCTACTAGATATGCCAGCAAGACATGTCTAGATAATATAATGCACAATATTCGTGGATGCAAGAGTGAGGTAATAGAATTCGCTCTTTCAGATCATTCCGCTCAACTGTTAGAATGCCCAGTAAAGAAAAGTTACTCTCTTAAACAATGGCATGTACTGAAACGTGACTATAGTGAAGAGAATATGTTAACATTTGCGAAACACCTCGATTCCTTATCTTTTCATCAAGTATTCGAATCCGACGATCCTATTTATGCGTTTAGGGAATTTTATGATATGTTCGTCCTACTCTATACATAATGTTTTCCTATAATAAAGGTAAGAATTTCCTCAATGCGCAAACAGAAATGGATGTCCAAGGGAATTCGGCTATGCTGCAAGCGGAAAAGAGAACTGCTGTGGAAATATCGACGACACCGAAATTTGGCAAACAAAGAAGTTTTTCAAGTATATACAAAAAAGCTAAAAAATATTATTAAACTGACACAAAAAGCTCAAAACAACTATAGAATTCTAAACGCTGATAATAAATGTAAAGAAACCTGGAACTTAATAAAAAAATCTCAAACAAACTTGCCAAAGGTATATATTGAAAAAATCACTAAAGATGGTAAAACTATCACAAATCCAATGGAAATAGCAGAAGCATTTAATAACTTTTTTATTGACATATCGAATAATAATAAATCAATTGACAAGAGGACGAATAACTATAATGCAATTTTAACATGTAATAATAATAAAAGTGAACCTCACTTGACATCTAATAATAATAATGAATCTATCTTGACATCTCCTAATAACAATAATAATTTACACTCAATCAATTCATGTAATTCTATATTTTTAAAGCCAGTGACATCCTTTGACATTTTCCTAATCATTAAATCATTAAAGAACTCGAACAGCGCTGGTTATGATGAAATAACAACTAAGGTTTTAAAATATGTTGTTCTCATAATCTCCCCAGTCCTGTGTCATATAATAAATAAATGTTTGGAACACGGGAAGTTCCCAAATGAACTGAAAATTGCAGTTGTCAAGCCATTATTTAAAAAGGAAGACAAATACAATATGAATTTCTATCGGCCTATAGCATTAATCCCCATTCTTGCAAAAATATTTGAAAAGGTGATCTATTGAAATATATACGGTTACTTTGAAAAGCAGAATCTATTTGCGCCGCAACAAAAAGGGTTCAGAAAAAATAAGACCATTAACATGGCTATCTATGATTTTCTTATTAAGATTTTTACTAACATAGACAAAAGAAATCCAGTAGTGACTATATTCATGGACATGAGCAAGGCCTTTGATTTTGTAAGACATGACATCCTTATAAGTAAATTACAGAATTATGGAATAAGGGGGAACGCGATAGAACTTATAAAATCATACCTAAATAAAAGACAGCAAATGACACAGATAAATAAGATATGTACGAAGTCAAAAATGGAACAAACCTACACATCAAAACCTAGAGACATAGAGCAAGGAGTACCACAAGGCAGTGTGATGGGCCCATTGCTCTTCTTAGCTTACATCAACGATCTACCCAATGTTGTAGAGCATCCTATGGTGCTATTTGCAGACGACAGCACGGTTATAATACCGTGCGACGATCCAAATAAATTTGAAGATGAAATTAATAATTCTCTACATAAAATTATTTACTGGCTTGAGCAAAATAATCTTGTAGTTAACATTGGTAAAACCAAAATAATAAATTTTCAAAATAATAATAATAATACAATTAAGAATCTGGACATAACTTACTCAGGACAAAGTGTTGAGCAAACGGAGGTAACAAAGTTTCTGGGAATTTACATTGACCGAAATCTCAAATGGAAAACACAGACGGATAAAGTTTGTAAAAATTGCATACATTTGCATATGCCCTATACAAACTATCAAAAACTGTATGTGAAGAAGCTGTACTGATGGCATATAATGGCTATGTGGACTCTACACTAAGATTTGGAATATTTTTTTGGGGTAACTCAGTAGGTAAAGAATCTGTATTAATTGCACAAAAAAAATGTGTCAGGGCCGTATGTGGTCTTTGCCGTAGAGATAGCGCTAAACAACATTTTAAGAGGCACAATATTCTGACAGTGCCATCCCTGTATATTCTTGAGGTAGCTATGTTTGTCAAGACGAACATGCATCTATGCACTAAAATTAATACCAAAAGACACCTTAACACAATTAGTATGCCCCAACACCATACAGCATTATTTAAAAACAGTATTTTTGGTATGGCACCAAAAATATTTAATAGATTACCTGATAATATACGTAATGTCGAAAATATATTGCAATTTAAAAGGGAATTACGTAAGCTTCTAATCAACAAAATATATTACTCCATATCAGAATACCTTTTTGATAATAACTTGTAAGTGTATGGTAATATTTGACAAATGTAATGTAATATGAATCCAATTGATTTTTCTGTTAAAACTATTAATATGTACTTACCTACATTTGCATGAAATATTTGTATGCCCGATGGCTAGACATAGAGATACATAATATTTTTATAACACCTGAATGTACATATCCTACTACCTACCTATGTTTCACAAATAAATGATTTGATTTGATTTGAACTTTTTCTTATGAACTTATGTTTGTGTATGATTTTCGTAGGTAATCGGTCAAAATTTGATCAATGTGTGTAAATAGTGTCCAAGGTATTATTATTATTATAGAACACGTCGAAAATGTTCTAAGGTCACAAATATAATAAAATATTCAGCAGGCCCATAAATCTGTATCTGTCATTATGAACGAAGAGAAGAGGAAATAAAATTTTGAATCCAAAGACTATAATTAAAATATTTTATTTATCTAACTGGCATATCTTCCTATTAAAAAAATAACAATAAAGTAGCTATATAGCTAACAGTAAATAATATAAATATATTTTTTTAAACTTAACGAAATAGTTACCTACCAACTTAGGTTGCCGAAAAAAAAAAACATATCCTTTAATACATTTATTTTAAAAAAAGGTTTAGATCTTCCACGAAATAGTACATTGTTGCCCAGGTATAGAAAGTAAGCAATAGATGGACGAGTTAGTGCGCGGGCCGAGCCGCAGGTGAGGCCCGCGAAGATGCGAGGCCATCTATTGCACTTTCTACCGAGGCATTTACTATGTGCTTTTCACGCCTAATGTAAGGAAATAAAACAGGTTGAGTACACAGTATAATACACAGTGTTCCCCGATAGCTCTGTCCCTGTTGCTGATACCCCAGGTGTGATGATATGGAATGAGAACGCCGTGGTTTTCTCAATATTTGACTTTTAATTAGAACTTTACAAGGTAAGGTGCGTATCCTCGTATGTATCGAATGCGTATAATCGAGCTACGTAGCTAAACCCGATCCTGTTGGTCCATTGCGTGATGACGTGATCAGCGACCAATCAACGATGCGCCTGATGACGAGATGCGAAGCTAATTACAGCATACGACGTCACAACACAGTTTAATTAAAAGTAATATTGATATTCGCATTAGGGCAGTTGTGGAATGACAAGGAAATGTTTTTTCCCGGAACATTTATTATTTATTTATTTTGTGTCATTTAGGCCGGTATGGAGTATGATGCTAATGGGATATCATCGAATGATGCAGGATGAGGTGAATTTGACAGTAAGGTTTCCTTAGGTGTTGATGGTCCTGCTTTCGTGTCTGCTGATGTAGACGGACGAGCACGTAAATTTATCGCCTCATTAATTTGGTGGTTGACTTTAACTTTATTTTCTACTGAGTCTGCTATGTATCCTTCTGCCACCTTATCCGATGCCCAACCGCCATGCCTTTTCAATGTGGTTAAATTAGCACCGGAGTCTGCTAGCAGAGTTGCCGAGGTTCTTCGAAAGCAGTGACCGGTGTAAGATTCAGCGTCCGGTAGCTTCAAATAGGCCGCAATCGTTTTTGGTATAGCACCAAGTTTATGCCGGCCTATAGGCTGCTTGGTACATTTACCATTAACATAATTTAGGAAAAATCTATCACATCCCGCGTTTTCCGGGCGGAGGTTTTGATATTTTTTGACAATTTCCAAAAATTCATCACGAATGATAAACGACCGATCAATTTTTGTTTTAGTGTTTTTCAATTTGACCAAAATCATATCGTGGTGTTCTTCTATGTCATCAATTTTTATATTAATTAATTCAGCTGTCCTGCATGCCCCATTTACTCCAAATATTAAAATGACCTGTAATAATGATAATAATTTGGTTGATACAAAATATATTAAGCAACGGAAAGGAAAAATAACCATCGGTCACGTTGTGAAATAACTTACCTTTGTTGCTAGAAACAATTCATCAGGTGCATCTCTCAAGAAACTTTCAACATTTTCCGCTGTCAAGACTTGATTTTTTTGATTGAAAGCCTTCTGATAGCCTTTTCAATAGAGTTAGTAACTTGGTGTAGTTTTTGATATTGATTTTGTGCTCCGTATTAAGAGTTTCCTTTAGCATTGAATAAATGCCCCATAAAGTGGAGGATTTATATTTTTTCGAGAGTTCATCAAAATACGTCAGCATTACACTTTCAGAGAAAGAGTTTGTTTTTTTATTTATTTGCCATGTCTTGAAATTTTCATACACTTTCTTATATTTATTTCGGGATTTAATGGACAATAAATTTCGAATCACTGACTTTGCAGTGTTTTGAATTTCCAGCGGTGTACTCGTGTCACTCATTGTTATTTATTTTTATTTCAAATCGTACAGAATTATACACAATTATCTGAATGTTTGTTTCCGATCTAAAGAACAGACTAGACTTGGGTAACTCGAGAGTAAGATATAATATGACACACATATCGCTTGACGTCCATTATATCCTAGTTACATCCCAGCGATATGAATCATATCTTACTCCTCAAACAAATCTCGCTCTCTCTGCCCAGGCTACTTACTCTAAACACAGTTGTGTGAGAACAAACCAACAAAGCCAGACGTCTTCCAGTTTTAAAATGTCACTATTAGGCAAACAGCAACCTTATCACCTTAATATTTGGTCTACATTTGGTCCACATCTTGTTGGCAAATACACAATTGACCAAACCAACCACACGTATTTCAGTCTTAAATGTCACTTTTAGGCGAATAGCAACCTCATCACCTTAATCCTTGGTCCAAATTTGAGCCGGATATCTAGAAGTAGCGATAGCGAAGGCGAACACACACCAACCGCACCGAACGGATCGACGACGGCGCCGAAGGAATCTACCACGCTGCTCTCGCGCGTTGCTCTGTCGCACTCGCACGCCACGCATGACCGGATAAGCATGGATAGGTGTGCGTTCATCTGTACACCAGAGCGAGATTCGCGGAAACGAACACGTGGGTTTTTTCAGCTATCATCGGTTGGATTAAGATGAGCGAGAAAGAGTATGTGTTTGTCATACTATAATAGGCATAATGTTTCCAAAAGTTTGCTTATTGATTTGAATCTTATCGCATTGCAATAAGCTCGAAAAGCAATAAAAAATCTATGGGATATAACGTTCATAATAATGTATGAAGAAGCTATGGAGGCCTCAGTTCGCTGCCAAGGCAAAAGTGATCAAGGGATCCAAGCGGGCAATAAAAAGTGGTCTCTAGGTAAGTTGGTTAAGGCATAGTTCAAATGGTGAAATTAAAATGCAACTGTTGCAATTCGTTTGTTTATATATTTTGTATTGAGTAGGTTATTTTTCGTGTGATTGAAGGTCAAGCGCGGCCACTCGATCAAGTACTGCGCTTGTCTTAGCAACAGTTTGGATTTCCCGCCTATTCTTTGATTTTGCAGTTATCTACGTATTTATGTAGATTAGTGTTAAAAGTAGTTAATAGGATATCTAGTAAAAGTTAAATAAACTAGGTAGAGAGATATTTTGTAAATAAAGTGTATTAAGTTGTAAGTGTAAATAAAAGACAATGGCCGAGCCAACGCCAAACAGAAAAAGAAGTAAAGTTTGGAACCATTTCAGTGAAGTGGCCAATAAAAAGGCAAAATGTTCGTACTGTCCCACCATAATGGCCATACCTAGTAGTAATACAGGAAACCTGGCAAGACATTTAAGAAAAGTGCATCCTACTGTGCCTTGTGAAGCTGAGCGGCAAAGTAGTCCCGTTCGGCAGGTGGATGCTGAAACCGACAACAGCGATATTCGACCACCTCAACAATCACGCCCTACGACTTCGTCTTTGCAACCGTCCATTCAGAACTTCACGGTTTCCAGTAAGCCCATTCCACCGCGACGTGCTGAAAAAATTGACGAGCAACTAGTGCGCATGATCGCTTCAGGACACTACCCATTTAGGTTGGTAGAGGACGAAGAGTTCGTGAAATTTGTGGCGATGCTTTGTCCCCAGTACAAACTACCGACGCGAAAAACCCTATCAGAGAGCCTAATACCAAAAATGCACACATCTTGCATGGAAAGAGTCAAGATGGAAGTGGAAGCAGCTCCTGCAGTTTGTCTGGCCACAGATGGGTGGACGTCTATAAATAATGATAGTTTCTTGGCCGTAACCGCCCACTACCTGAGACCAACCCCAGACGCAACAGAGATGAAATCGAGTTTGCTAGGATGTGTTGAATACTCGGAGCGGCACACAGCCATAAATCTAACTGCGTTCTTGCGAGAAATAATGAGCGAGTGGAACATAACCCACAAAACAACCGCCATCGCTAGCGACAACGCAGCCAACATAACGGCTGCTATACAGCAGGGAAACTGGAGGCAAATTCCATGTGTTGCACACTCACTAAATCTTTGTGTGCAAAAAGCATTGGCCCATATTTCCCCCACAATGGTGAAAGTAAAGGGAATTGTGGAATATTTCAAAAGAAGCCCACCCGCCCAACACAAGCTGAAAGAGCTCCAGCAGCAGCTGGGTCTTCCCGCACTGAAGTTAAAACAGGAATGTCCGACACGGTGGAACTCGTCCTACGAAATGTTGCAGCGTCTAATTAAAACGAAAGACGCTGTAATCACTGCTATTGCGTTATTACGTAGTGAACTTTCACTAAGCACCACAGAATGGACGATCGTAGAAAATGCAGTGAAGATTCTAAAAGTATTTTATGACATAACGGTGGAAATCAGCGCTGAAAAAAACCTAACGCTATCAAAAGTCATCCCACTGTGCCATATTTTATTTAAAAGTGTAAAAGCCAATGCCGATCTCCCACCACAGCTACAACAGATGCTATCAACTCTTAAATTTGAAACAGAAAAGCGTTTTTCCTCCTGCGAGAAACAGGTTTTAAACTCGGAAGCCACAATTTTAGATCCTAGATTTAAAAACAAAGCTTTCAAAGACCAAGCAAGCTATGAAAAAGCCATTGGGCTTTTAAAACTTAAAATAGGACGAAGTGCTAGTCTTACATCAGCATCGAGCACAACAATGCCATCAACATCAGCTGCCGCGTCCACACCAACTGCCATGTCCACACCAGCTGCCATCACATCAATCTGGGATGATTTTGACACAGAAGTGTCAAAATTAACACCAACAAATCCCACTGCAGCTGGCATTGTTGAGCTGGATAAGTACATCCAGGAGCCCCTACTACCTAGGATTCAAAATGGAAAACCAAACGACCCGCTCAAATGGTGGCACGAACGACGACATTTTTATCCAATATTGTACACCTTTATTATGAAACGGCTTCATTTGATGGCCACGTCAGTCCCTTGTGAAAGGATATTTTCCAAAGCTGGCTACACCTTAAACGACAGACGAACGAGATTGACGACCAAAAAGCTGTCACAGCTAATATTTATTAGTCACAATTCTGCTTGATTGCACAATAATTGTACATATTTGTAAATTTAAATCATTGTACATTCTCAACTTTTAAATACGCCAACCTTAACAAGTGTTGATCGAACAATTGAATAACTTTTTCCGGTTGACAGTCCTAAGCCTGTGAAAATGAAGTATGAAGGAAATTTGAGATTATACAATATGTTATGTTATAATGTGACGATATATCCCCTTAAATAGGAACCGGTTGTAGGACCTAGATAACTAGTTAGACTTAGAGATTCTTCCAACTCATCAACTCATTAAACAAATGTAAGAGCCTTGTGAGATAAAAGAGTAAAAAATAAGTGGGAGTTGGAGCGTTATGAGAAGCCATAGATTTGAATGAGTGAGATATGATAGAGATATAATGTGTCACCGAATCAATAGATATGAGATATGATTACTCCATATAAAGACACACTTTGCGCAAGTCTAGAACAGACAGAAGAAATTTTCCTTCCCGCCTTTTCATTTTTTTATTTATACTTTTTTTAAGCATGCAAAGGCGTTTTTCACATACTTAAATAAAAAACGCTTACAATCGTAAAAGTACACATTCATTGAGCGAATTTGACGTTTTAATTTTTTAATTAAACGCACAAATGTAATGTTGCTCTAATAATTTTGTTATTTTCTGAACGAGTTACTAATGTCAAAAATAATCGACCAATAGTAGAGTAGAAAGAAAAAAGGCCGCTAAACACTACATTTTACTTTGCAAATCTACATTGTTTGACTGTTTTTGAACTGTACTACTAAGAACTACTTTCTACTCTCATTTCAATCCATCTTTGGCCATATTTCCGAGCAGTGGCGTGAAAAAGTAATTAAAAATAATACCCTGAAAACAATACTCTTCTTTTTTTGGCAGTCGTGTAAAAAGGAATAAAACTCTAGAAAGAAGGCATTTAGTAAATTTATCTAAAGTTTTTCTATTGCATGACTATATTTATCTCATTATTAAAAAAAAAAAACGGTCAAGTGCGAGTCTAAATCGCGCACGAAGGGTTCCGTACCACCGTTCAATGGAAGCGATGGTGTGTTTTACAATATTGTTTACAAAGTTATTGGTGCGGTTACTTTCACACTCCATGTACGTAACCAGGTGCATTCATAAGTTTGTATGTGGTATTGAAAGAATTGTTGTATGGGAGCCCCCTTAAATATTTATTTTATCCTGTTTTTTAGTATTTGTTGTTATAGCGGCAACATAAATACATCATCTGTGAAAATTTCAACTGTCTAACTATCACGGTTCGTGAGATACAGCCTGGTGACAGACGGACGGACGGACAGCGGAGTCTTAGTAATAGGGTCCCGTTTGGAACCCTTCGGGTACGGAACCCTAAAAACGATTTCCTAAGAATTCTGAAATGCTTAATATAAATATTAGAAATAAATATAAAATAGCGCACCCATAATTTAGACTGTGTAATGTAAACAATTCATTCATGGGGAACTGTATTCGCTTCTGTAATAAAATACCAGATGATATTGTAAATCTGTCCGATTCCCAATTTAAAACAAAAATTAAAATTATGTTATGTTCTGAGGCCTTACTATACGATAAATGATTACTTAGATGATAAAAGCAGCACAGCACAGCACTCTTAAAAGTCAACGATGATATACAGCTAGCCATGGATCAGAGGTTGGTTACTGTGCTGGCCCTGCTTGACTTCAGCAATGCCTTTAACTGCGTCGATTTTGTCATTCTTGTCGTTGTATTAATATCGCTGAATGTCTCCTCCCACGCTGCTGGCTGGTTCGACTCATACCTGAGAGGTCGTCAGCAGCGCATTAAGTCTGAAGAGACCGAAACTCAATGGTGTGATCTTTCCTCAGGAGTGCCTCAAGGTGGTATTCTCTCTTCTCTTCTTTTTTCAGTCTTTATAAACTCCATCTCGGACGTCCTCTCTTCTTCGTATGATCTGTACGCAGATGATCTACAAATTTATCGCCACTTTTCCCCCTTCGATGTAGTTTCATCCGTGGAGGCACTGAATGCTGACCTCGAGAATGTGAAAGACTGGGCCTCATCATACGGACTGTTAATAAACCCGAATAAATCACAAGCCATGATTTTAGGAACCAGGCACACTCTTTCCTTGTTACAAAAACCCATTATTCCCGTATCATATAATGGCACCACAATAGAGTACACAGATAAGGCGAAAAACCTTGGGGTTATTTTTGACAACCAGCTGTCTTCGTCTCCACATATCAGCTAGGTCAGCAGACTGGTCTTTGTGTCTTTTCACTCCTTCAGGCGTCTGCAGTACTTCTTGCCACGGCAGACCAAAATTACCCTTGCTCAGTCCCTTCTCCTGCCGCTAATCGACTACGCCGCTGTATGTTGGGCGAGCGCGAACGAAGATCTTCTGAACAAACTCAAACAACTTCAGAATCTCGGGATTCGGTTTATCTTCGGGCTGCGCAAATTCGACCATATCTCTCAATTTCGCAAAGAGTTGGGGTGGCTTCCGATTCGTCGTCGCCAAGACTCCTATATTCTTTTTTATCTTTTCAATATATTGAATAATCCGCGCTAACCCAGCTACCTTCGAGACCGCTTTGAGTATCTCTTTTCAGGAGATCGGCAACGGAGATCTCACACGGTCTCACTCTTACCCACTCCAAGGCATACCACTTCCGCATATGAGCACTCCTTTAGGTTGCAGGCGGTCCGACTGTGGAACGCAATTCCTTGAACGATAAGAGACAGCCCCTCTCTTTTCGCTTTCAAAAACCGGGTAAAAGAGCACTTCCTCTCTCTTTTGTGATAGTTGTAGTATGTTTACTATTATTATATGTAAACTATATGTACAGGTTTATGTATGTATTGATAAGTATTTAGTAGTTTGGTATAAACGAGTATGTATTTTATTTACCGTATTTTATAGATATGTAATTTACTTATATGTATTTTATTATTGTTTGGATATTGTGCACTGCCTACCCTTTATTGATAAAATTTCCTGTCATGCCTTCCAGCAAACCTTGGTTTGCTAGAAGAAATCTCTTTTGAAAGATAAGCTCGCCTTTGTACATATGTTTTCTCTTAATGTATCTTTTTTAAATAACTGTGTTCAATAAAGAATTATGAAATAAAAACTACTGGTCAACTGTTGTTCCAAATCAGTGGAATAGATTGTAATTATGACTTATGTATGATTCTTTATACACATTTTAGCGGTTTTAAAGCGGAGGCTAGGTGAATCGCCTTGAGCAGTAGGTATCATATTGTCTTCTTTTTTTTAAATCGATATTTATTTTTATTTCCGAAAAATATCTCGACACAATCTTGAAACAGTGAGAAATATTAGTAGCCCTCTTTTACTACGCACGGCGAGTCGGCAACGTCAAAGGCCTTCAAAGAAGCTAGCCGCCTAGTGCAAGAGCATGCCATTAGCCAATCATCGCACTTGCACGCCGCAACGCATTCTATCCGGTCCCGCCCTGACGCCCGCGCCGAAAATCAAAGGATTGGCCTTTGATTTTCGGCGCGGGCGTCTTTAGTTACCCACAGCACGTCACTCGTGCGATACGTGACGCTGCTTAAAAAAAATGGAAAATGGATCGGCATTACGCATACTCTTTGGAGTATCTTAGTTTGGTGCAACTATACGCTGTTGCGAATTAATTACAACACAGCAGAAGCTCGACGGCTCTACGCACAACCGGACCACCTGAACCATCTCAGAATGCAGGGCATCCCAAACCAACAGGTTCCTTCAGTAAACACTTTCCTGGCGGCTACTCAACGATTGATTGAGAATGGACATTTTAGGGTACCAGAGCATGCTCAAGCCCGAGGTCGACCCCACATCTACAGACCAGGCCTCGATGAGGACATCAACGAGTACTTCAAACGCGATCCTCGGCGAACCACTCGAATTTCTGCGATTCGGTTCAACGTGAGCCAGCATTACGTGTGGAATCTGTTGAACTCAGAAAAATTACACCCGTACCATTTTAGGCGTGTTCATGCCCTCCACGACAACGATGGACTGGCCAGGATTGCGTTTAGTCAGTGGCTGTTGGCAAATCAAGATACAAACATTTTGTGGACTGACGAGTCAACTTTCACGCGTGTTGGACTATTCAACCAACGCGCAACGCAATGAACATTATTGGGCTTTTAACAACCCCCACGTGATCCGCGAGTGTGCTGATCAAGTGCGTTTTTCGCTGAATGTATGGGCCGGGATAATTAATGGCCACGTTATCGGACCTCATTTCGTGGAAGGACATTTGACCGGAGGTATGAACCTGCACCCGTAGCATGTTTACCCCCGCGGGGTGTAGTGACGAGGGAAAGTGAGAGACAGAGCTAAACGCTCGAAACAGCTCTGTCCCTCACTTTCCCGCGTCGCGACGTCTCTCCGCGGTTAACGTGCTACTGGTGCTGGACATGCTACAACGCGTCATACCCGTTCTACTCGAAGATGTGCAGTTAGCAGTGCTGGTGGATTTGTATTACCAGCTTAATGAGTGTCCAGCACACTACCAACGCGACGTGCAAGAGCATCTAAACACAGTGTTCGGGCAGCGTTGGATAGGACGCGGGGGGCCAGTGTCGTGGCCAGCAAGAAGTCCGGAACTCACACCATTAGACTTTTTTTGTGGTCCGAGCTGAGGCGCCTGGTGTACACTCGGGAATACGAAACTCGAGATGAATTAAAGACTGCGATAACAGACGCTTTTAATGTAGTGAGTCGTGACAGAGACACTTTATTAAAGTTAAAACGTAATTGCGTGAAACGAGCACGACTTTGTATTGAACGAAATGGCCTGCACTTCGAAGAATTGCTCCGTTATCAGTGAGTGTAAATAAGTAAATAAAAAAGTGAGTTCGTAGTAAACTTCGTGAGCTGTAACCTACCAAACGCCATCACCTACCACTTTAACTAGATACCTATCTAATATAATAGCATCATAAAAATAAAGTTATGATTCCGAGCTCGGCAGCACTGCGGCGCCGCACTCAAGTCCTCATACTAAATGTACCTTATACCGTACATTTAAGGTTTCCCGGCGCCGCCGGCTGCATTGCTGCCGAGAATCATTCCTTATCACGATTATACCTACGGAATGGTAAGGCGAGGCGGTGCTAGCAGTTCGCAATTTATGGGAAACGAGATTTCTCAATTATTTTTATTTTTATTTTACGACTAGGGCCGGTGTAAATTGTCGAAATGGATCGAAATTGTTAATTGCAAATCGCCTCCATGTCGCGGCTCTAAAACCACTTAAATGTCAGGGTGTATATTTAAAAGAAAAGTACAAAAGATACGATTCCTGTGGAGTTTCTTCTGGCCGCACACAGTGCACGGCACAGCGTGCGTACACTGGTAGTGAACGTGCCATCCATAATTTGACGTTGAAAAATTATATGTTAAAATCTTACATACCTAATTCGAGTAAAATATTTTTACATTACTCATACTCTGAAAGGGGGTCATTGTTCCAGGCACCGTGCTGAAAGTGGTACATGCCTGCTCTAAATCAGAAAAGTATTAAAAAATATATATATGAATCGTAGTTTATATTGAAAAACGCAATGGTAGTAAACTATACAGCCATACAACGATTAATTCTTCATTTATTAGTTTTGTTGACATTTAAATTCTTTTTGATGTTTATAATTAATATAGGTAATGTACTTTATGTATTTATTAGTCACTTTCAAGGCGAGATGTGATTTGCGAAATAAATTAAAATATTGTTTAAGACACAGATAAAACCACCAAATACGCAAATTCAAAATGGCCGTCTTTCGCGGTCGCGCGCCATCTTGCGAATTGTGATGTAAGGCTAGCACAACTTGGCGCGCGAGCTATCTCGCCGCAAGCTAGACCATCCGTCTGTTTCGGCGTGTTTTCCTTAAGTTTTATATTTTAAACTTGTTTTTATCTTATAGTGATTAACATTAATAATTAATTGATATTAAAAAATTAAATTTTTGAGCAGTCGTTTTAAACTGCGGATAGTTTATCTCTCGGCGAGTTAGCTCACGCGCCGACTTGTGCTAGCCGTGCAGGGTGTGCGTTGGTATTAAAAAAGTAAACTGGCGGGAAACCTTAAATTAAAAAGTGCAATTTTTTCTATGGAAGTTCCATTAGACTGTGTTTGTGATATTCGAAATTGAGTTTAATATAACAAAATGAGTTCTAGCGGTTCTGAAATTCAATTAACACCTGATTTTATAAGAGAAGAGGCTCAAGCTGTCGTAGAAAACCTTTTTCCAACGATATCTAAGGAACGATATATGAAATCGTAAATGATTTCATAAAGTGGCGGGCCAAGAAAAGGGTGAAATCTCTATCAGAAAGTGTTTTCCTTACGTATTTCAGTGAACTATCAAAGAAACTTCAGCCTTCAACTTTATGGAGCATATTTTCTATGCTGAGATCGGTAATAAATACAAAACACGACGTCAATATAAAAAACTACACCAAGCTCATATCATTTTTGAAGAGGCAATCGGATGGATTTAAATGCAAAAAGTCGAAGGTTTTTACTGCAAAACAAGTAGAAACCTTCTTAAATCAAGCCCCCGATGAAATATATTTGGCAACAAAGGTAAGAGAAAGATTACAACTATAGTTAACTTGACGTATGTACCCCACATAACGTAATCTAATTGAATTTGGGCTCGTCGTAATATTTTTGTCGTAAGGTATATTTAATGTTATCGTATTTTTTTGCAGGTTGCACTCATTTTGGGCATCAGCGGCGCCTGTAGGTGCATCGAGCTTACAAATCTCACCATAGAAAACATGGAAAAACACGGCCAATTACACTTAATAAAACTTCCAAATACCAAAACAATGATTGACAGAAAATTTGTGGTGCGTGAAGAATTCGCTCTGGTGGTGGAAAAATACCAACAACTCCGGCCCGATAATTTGCAAACCAACCGATTTTTTCTGAACTACCAACGAGGTAGATGTGTGAGGCAAGTAATTGGAAGAAATAAAATTTCAGGCATGCCTAAAGAAATCGCACCGTATCTAAACCTGCCAAATCCGGATTTGTATACTGGCCACTGCTTTCGGCGAACGTCCGCTACACTTTTAGCAGACTCTGGCGCCGACTTGACTATGCTGAAACGACACGGGGGGGGGTGGAAATCGAGCGCCACTGTTGAAGGCTATATCGAGGACTCCGTCGAAAACAAGTCAAAGATATCTAACAAAATAACGGAGACTATAAATTTGCGCTCAACTGCACCTCAGCCGGGAACCTCTAAAGACAATTACGAGCAACAAGAAGAGCCAAATAATTTTACGAACGAAATAATGCCTTCTCCAACATTTACAGCCCAGCCTCCTATGAATGATAGTCAAATATCACAACAAGTATCAAATATTAATATGCCTGGAAAAAATATTTCTCTAACGCTTATATTTATTCTACAAACGTTAATATTAATTTCCAGTGACTTTGTTTTTTAATAAAATAATTTTGATTTCAAGTGACTTTGTTTTTTAATAAAATAATTTTGATTTTAACTGGCTTGTGTTTACTTTCCTCGTATTCGTTATGAAAAGTAGAGTGTTTTATTTAGGTGATAGCACCCATTTCTGCCTCGAACTATTGGCGCTCTCACGAACTCGTCAGGAATGGGTGCCTTTCAGCCCTCGGTTAACAATCTACTATTGACCTTTGCCTTTTAGATCCCGCGCTCTACTCAGCACTTGTTACAATTTGAAGAAACATACATGCCCTTATTTGAGTTCGTACGAAATACTGTGGAAGAATAATAACAAATCATCCAGGATGGGAAAATATAAGGATTGGACTGTAACCGAAACAAAGACATATTTCCCAATGAAAAACATCCGGACTGAAACATGAAATGAAACAAAGACATTTTTCCCAATGGAAAACACCCGGACTGAAACATGAATTGAAATCATGAATGAATACAAACCAAAGATTGTTCTTTTAAGACTATTAAATATGACTGGACAAGATTTTATTGAACTTAAGACCTATGAAATGGACTATGTACTTAAGAATTGGCTGTATTGTCAATAGACCTTTGCCTTAACACATGAGGAGCAAACCTAAAAAAAAAAATGTCGCAGCCAGCAGACAGGTGTTGTCAGTTGTCATGTCAAAGCAAAGAGTATTAGAATTTAGGTGTGTGGTTCAAACTGGGTTCAAAGCTGTTTGATTTAGCTATAAAAATATTGAATTCTTACAGAAGTCCTGATGCTGATGCATGCGGTTGATAAAATTACATAACTCAAGATGGTGCTTACTAAGGAGTTCAGGATTTGCATGCCCATGACTGTGGAGGAAGTAAGAATCTTGCTTATAATTTACCAATAAAGTGTTCTTCTCTGAATTATATCCAGTTTGATCATTATTCATCATGTGTTGAAGATTAAAATACTACCTAGGGTTGGAGTGTAGATAAGGGGGCGCTCCGCCCCCTTATCGACACTCTGACCAATCTTGTTAAAAATTACCTATGTCTGTAGCTATCTACTTGTTTACTATAGTATCTTTTTGTGTAGTGTGATGGTTTAACATCGGTAGATACTATTATATGATTCAATATGTAGTCCAATAGTCTCCAATTTGCTGCCAATTTCCAAATATTTCTATAAATTTTGGAGTGTGATTTATTGTGAGTAAATAATACCTTTGGTAACATAGACAAAAAAGTATTCACACTTTTCTTTCAGTACCGCATTGGCCAGCTGTACATGATTGCCCGGCATAGCTATGAGCAGTCCAGCAATGCGGAGGGAGTAGAGGTTGTTACCAATGAGCAGGTCAATGATGAAGTTAATGGTGTTGGCCAGTTTACAGAGAAAAGGATTCATTTATCCAGGTAATATCAATCACATATGCTAGTTTGAAATTTGTGAAATTCTCTAATGTACCTAAATTCCTTTAGCATGCAATGTGTGTGTCAATAATGAACCAATTCTAAAAGATATTCTCTTCTTGATGTACCATGAATCTCAATCCAGATTAAGATGGTATTATACTTTATGATATCAAAAAGAAACATATTATGAAAGTAGGGACCTAATATTTGTCTTCTTTTTCAGCCATCTGCCTTACTGGGTACAGTCTTTGTGTCCAAAAATATTTTATGTGACTGAAAAAGCCTGGAACTACTACCCCTATACAATGACTGGTTAGCTACAAATTTATATTTTTATTTTAAATTAAAATGATACCTTTGATTTGTATGATAAAGAAATTTTCAACAACCTCTGTGGTGTTGCGGTTGAGGCTTTGCTTACCAAGCAAGAGTTCTGGGGTTTAGCTGGGGAGAAAGAAAAAAAAACCTGGGTTTTGGATGTTTACATGTTTGTGACGTTGCCGTTTCTAGTTCCCACGACCCAGGGTGTCCTAGTTTGGGGCCTGAACCAATGTATGTGCCTGTATGTGAATGTTATGTTACACTATAAATGAAAAAATATTTATTTGTTAACATAGACAAGACTAATCTGCCTCCTCCAGCCCTTTTGGTAATATGTTTGTTTCTGCATTAATACTAACATGACATTTTTCTTTCTCGTGTACCTGCATTCGCCTTGGCAGAGTATACGGTAAGTTACATCAATATTTGACTACACTCGCCATGTTTCCTTTGGAGATTTTAGTATTAACATTATTTCTTTTACATTTCAGTGTTCCTTCATACCAAAGTTCTCAATATCTATCCAAACAAGATATGAAGATAACAATGGCACTACAGATAATGTGAGTAATACAAAACTATGTATAACTGGGTAGGTACAATATTTTACTACAGATAAAATAAATCTGGTTCTGAATTTGGTAAAATGTTTCAAAAATGTAATCCTGAATTGCATTCCTATGGTGTACAATCGTAAAATGCTCATTGAAAATTAAACATTTGATCCCTTGAATCCTCTTGCTCACACAACACAGGTTCAATTAACCATGTTATAGTTGTGTCCAGTCCAACTATAAGTTAGGTATATATCATATGGCGTCTACGCTCAAAGCTCCAGATCGCTCCACTGCAGCCTACGAGCACGGGTTTAGAATCCGAGCCGTACGACTGTGGAATGAGCTTCCTTGCACTATCAGAGACAGTCCATCTCTAAATATATTCAAAAACCGGCTAAAGAAGCACTATCTCTCCCTTTCCAGTTAGATAATATATATATATTTGTATGTATTAGTTTATTATACGGTTTATTCATATTTTTACGTTGTATTTAAGTAATTGTGTATGCAGTCTATTTTTAGCAATTAGGGTTATCAGTATAATACATACTGTTTGTAGTATATATTAGTCGTAGTATTTATAGAGTTTTATTGTACGCGCAGGTCTTCCCCCGCTCAACCATCACCTCTCCTACCATCTTGGTTTGCTGGAAGAAATCTCTTTTGAGAGATAAGCTCGCCTTTGTACATGTTTTTTTTCTATTATAAGTTATCTGTAGGACTGTTATGTGTAGTACAATAAAGAAATTACAAAATATACCCTATTTTGTATGAAAGTAAAAATCGTCAAAACACTTTTCCCCAGTGCCTCGGACTCACCTCTGATGAATTAGAACAGCGCGAAGTAGACTTTCTAGACATCGCGTACGACGAGATCAAACCGCACCACTACAAAGAGACAGAGGACCCCAAGTTCTTCAAGTCAACGAAGACGGGCCGCGGGCCACTGGTTGAGGGCTGGCGCGACACACACAGCCCGGTGATGTGTTGCTATAAAGCGGTGTATGTCAAGTTTGAGGTGTGGGGGCTACAGACTAGAGTGGAGGAATTTGTTCAGGCGGTGAGTGCATATTTTTATCGTGCGTTTCAGATAACTTGTCCCTTCGACGATAAGTTGGCTGCAGTGCATAACTGTCGAAAAAATGGGGAAAACCAATATCCAGTTGCCAGCCTAAGAACACAATTCCCACTTTCAAAAATAACCTAGGTACATAGTTGCCAGTTGGTCCTAAAAGTCATCCTTACTCCATCCCATAATCGTCCCTTTTTGGTGTCTTTAGTTACTATATTTATGTACAATATGTATAGGTACATGTAACATTGTCGTCGTGCGTCAATTTTCCCCTCCTTCTTTTGCTTAGAAAAGGAAAGGGAGACTCTGTCCCTTTCTTCCTATGTTTTGATGACACATGTCCGAGGTAAAATAACTGTGAATGGAGTATCCTAGTCACTTTACTTGGTCAGTTAGTTTTGACGCCTTGACGGTTACATCAGTGTTTCTAGGTTGTACCTACATTGATTCAACAGCTCTTGTTTGACCTAGCCACCTTTTCAACTTCACCTTTTTATTTAGATTCATCAATCATTAATCAGCACCACTGTTACGATGGTAAAATAACAAACAGCCGAATAGTTTCGAGCGGTATAGTTAAAATAATCGTACTGTACTTGGTTTAACTATAAATAGTTTTGCTGCCTTGGTAATTTGGGGTACCAAGGAATTTCCCTCACTTTTGGGTAGCGCATTTTTATAAAGCAAGCAACACTGGTTTCAATGCTCCCAACTTAACGGTGAAGGGACAATTAATCTGAAACGAACTTTAACATCATTTCAGGCTTTAATCGTGTTAGTTAAAGGTTAAGATGTTTAACATAGTTTAGCCACACAAAAAAAAACATCAAATCCTGTACATTTTTGTCTTTAAACATTATTTTGTACAGGAGTTTATATTTTTGTAGCAATGCCCCAATAGTTTTACTATTGGACAGTTGGACATAGGCCTCCTATAGAACGCCACCGGTTGCAATCTTTCGTCTGTATCATTTAGCTACCACCAGCTTTTCCGGTCATAGATCCATCTTATTCAACTGTTTGATCGCCGAACAGCTGATGCGAAACTCTGATATAAAATGTATGCTTGCTTAGTTAACTTTGTGTTAATTCATGCTTTATTCATTTCAGCTGATGCGAAACTCTGATATAAAATGTATGCTTGCTTAGTTAACTTTGTGATAATTCATGCTTTATTCATTTCAGACAATACGTGAAATATTGGTCCTTGGTCACCGTCAGGCTTTCGCGTGGATGGACGATTGGTACAATATGTCGCTGGAAGATGTCAGGACATACGAAAAGGAAATGCAAGAAAGAACCAACAGCAAGGTAAAATTACGTAAATAGCAGTACAGTATGAAATCCTAACTTCTCCGAAACTGCAGTACTGGGCACGCCTCATTGCGCAAGTGGGCGCGGTTGTGCCTCTACCACCCAGCGTAGCAAAAAGGCATGGCGCGTGGGCCTTTTTACTAACCCTTCCGCTGAGCGCCTAAATAATGCCCATCCTACTAAAATCATAAACGGGAAAGTTTGTGAGTATCTATGTATGGATGTATGGACGCAAATACTTCTGTATGGATTTTAATGAAATTTTACAATAATATAGCTTATACATCAGAATAACACATGGGCTATAGTTATAAATATATTGTGTGAAGCGTCTAAATTATACTTACTTGACAATTACAATAAGTGTCAAGCACGAAGGAAAAAATCTGCCATAAATACAATAAAAATGATACCTTATTTCTAATGCACATTTGGTCGTAAAAAAATGATCATTATCAAAATAAATACTTTTATCGCTTCTGGTATTTAAAGTAGATAAACTTTCAAACTACAACATTTGGACAAATATTTTAATAGTTACTACGATCTGATTTTGTTTTTGCGGGACAATGTGATTTTGTTTTGAAGCGTCGAGCACAGTCATTACTATCCTTTACTGGAAGCCATTCATGGCATTTTCGACCCCCCGTTAACTTCGTTGTAGATAAAGCTAGAAGCCTGAATGTTTATGGGCAAGAGAGTCCCCATCCCCAAATTACAATTAATTTGCACCAGGAGATTTAAAACTACGGCAAGCCAACGTTCCTTAATTCTGTCATTGACTCACTGACTGACTCACTCACCGATCATCAAAATTCCAAGTCAAAGTCAAGTCATTTTCGAGACCTCAATTTCGCGCGCAAACGGCAGCCCTCTTTAGGGCTAACGTGATTAGGCTTTTTAGGGCTAACGGGTGCGAGGAGGGTTTTTACGATAACGATTAGATCGCAGCGAAAAAAGAAGGGCTATGAGTTTGACCTGTATGTATGTACCGGATGACGTTTTATTAGCTGACCATAAATATGAACAACATTCCCCAAGAAACATAAGGTCGCAAATGAAGATAAAAAACGTCCCTCAATACATTGACCGATCAGCTGATTACAAGTTACTATGGGAGACACAATTTTTTTTTTCGTTTGCGAACATGTTTCTTGGGGAAAGTTGTTCCTGTATGTCTGTTCCTGGATTCCCTCGTGATCATAACTACTAAACGACGGAACTAATAAATGATACGTCATTGGATTAGTCTTGATAGCGCGACCGTCACTGGGTACATTAAAAAAATGGCGGATTTTGTGCGCTTAAATGTTCGGGCTAAAAATAAATTTTCAAGATCCCTAGGTGGGGTATCAAAACAAAGGGATTTAAAAGTCGCATATGAAAATGTATACTAATCTTGCAAAAGCTATGATTAATACACATTCGTTGTAAACTAAGCATCTAAAGATAATTCGTCATTTTGTCCTAAAAAGCAGGAAATAAATAAAGTAAAAAATAGTATAAATATAATATAAAAAATATAAATACTTACCGCAGTCGGGATTTTCAGTATTTTTGGTATTTTTCTTCCCATTTTTTGTAATATTTTAATTTTGACTTGATGTTGGATGTTTATATGTCTGTGACGTCGGTATTTCTGCTTCTCATGACTAGAGAAGAGAAGTTGGTAATGGCCCACTATTATCTTTAAGTCTAGTCTTATAAATCAAGTAAGAATGTTACAGTGTTCCTTACTTATTGGCCATGCATGCCTTACTGTGGAATAAATAAAATTGCTACAGAATAATCAAAAACATATTTATTCTGAAAACCAAAAAATTCACAAATTCACATTTTGTGAACGTTAAACACCATATTGGGGCCCGACGCTCGACGAGTCTTAAAACATTTTTAAACAGACTCGTCCAAGCTTCGGACTATTAAATCGCACTCGAGGGGGCGACCTGAATTTGGCGAGATATTATACTCGTATTACTTGTAAAAATAAATTTACACCATATTAAATATGGACTTTAGTAAATCCTGAACGGCAGCTCCGTGGTGTAATGGGTTCCACGCTTGCTTCTCACACAGGCGATTCAGGTTCGAAACCTGACCATGTACCAATGAGATAATTAATTTATCTAAAGTACATTATCGGACGTTCAGTGTTTCGGATGACACATTAAGCTGTAGGTCCTGGCTACTATCGCTACGTGGAGTGGTCGTAAAACCCCTTCATCAACCCACACTGAGCCAGCATGCTGGAGTATGGGTTTATTTCACTCGTTTGTGGGTAAAGTCGTGTGCCCCACGGTGGGGACATTAATGGGCTAATTTATTTTCTTATTATAACGGCAGCAATTACAAATATAATATTCGCCTTCAGAGCCTGCACATGCTGTATGAGCCCACTGAATCTACTCTTTCTCCTTGTCTAGCGCGAGAATAAGTGTTTTCACAAACAGCCCGATTCTAAACGTTCAGGCGTGAAAAACGTAACACCATCTAATCGATCTGTTAGTAATCATTCATTATCAACCACATGAGCTCCGTATTGCATAAAAATTATACTAGATAGCATCTTTCTAAATTATAAATATGTACGGGGGCCCATGAACCTGCAGGGGTCACATTTTCCGCTATCCTAGTGCGGGTCAGCGACAAGCTGCGTGTGGAAAACAGTGTAAAGTAATTGAATCCTACTACCATTCCAGTTGAAGACAACGGTAGAGACGACCGTCGAAGAAGACATAAACTCAGATGCTTCGTCCAAGCCTACGACCCCCAAGAGTCCAAAGACACCTAAAAGCCCCGCCGCCTCGCCGTCACAAGAGACCAAGTCTTGGTTCTCTTGGTCTTAGATAACATATGTAAACCTCGTCTGAACCACGACCTTTTTTTACCGCTTTTGGTGTATTCGCTATGCGTCAATCTCCCTTTAATAGTTTAGTTTGTAAAAGTAAAGGGCGATTGACTGATAGTTATGGCCAATCTTTTTCGTGGGTGTGCCGTTTCCGTCGAAAAACTAAAATTATTGGAACAATGAGCATTGGGCGGCATTTTGGTTGAATTGATTTGAGGAGGAGTATACGTCGCGCCACACGTAATGAGCGTTGGCCTTGAATGCGCAGTAGTCACTTTTCAATACCTGTACATTTGCGCAGTAGTTCACGCCAACGTTGCCCAGCGCTCTTAATTCGTTGCGTCGAATTTGATCTCACCTCACGGCTGTTGAGGTTATTGACCTTACAGGGTTTAGTTAGATGACTAGACTACTAACTAGATGTGTTCATAATGCTGCCTTGAAATATTATCATATCATTGCGAATTTCGGGCACTTGCGAACGTGTAGATTAAATGTTGTTAAGGTCACAAAGATAATAGTCATAATAGCGAAGGATAGTTTAATTTTGTTCCTGTATTTTTAATTATCATGAACCTGTGAAAACTTCTTATTAGTTAATCGCAAGAAACGAGGCGCTTCCGAACTATTGACGAGAGATTAATATTTTATAGAATCAGAAGATTGATGAGAATAGCAGTTATAGCACTCTCTTGTGGCAGAAAAGAACAGCCATAGCTGTAGTTTTTATCCTACAGATTCAAGATTATAAAATATGACTGCATTAGCATTGAAAGTCTAGTTTTAATTTCATGTAATTTCGGCCTAGGCTAAACTAGTTGGGCCTGAAATCTGGTTTGGCCGGTAACATACATACCTACTACTTGTTTGTATGATCGTTATTTTTTAGGCCTTTTCATTGATGAAACTCACTAAATTTATTATCAATTATTTATTATTATTGTCTCCAGAAAGTCTAATGTATAAAGTGAAATAATCTACTATGGTGTTACAAACGGGTGTATGTCATAGTCTGTAATTAAGATGTTACTGATAAAGCTTAAGTAATGTTAAAACCATAAAATTAAGAAAATATTGACGGTGTTTCCCGCCAACTTAGGCTCTTTATAATTGTTTGTACCATGTAATGTATTACTGTCAGAAGGAGGACATTGTAGTTTATTAACTCTAAAATGTTCAATTTCTTCTGAACATAAACATGCATAACTCTGTCGGGCATTATAATAGTTTATGTGACTGATACATAATGAAGGGCATTAAAACTCGAGTGTGGGTTTATGAAACGAGCCGAAGGCGTGTTTTATAATACTATCACGCGAAAGGTTTGATGCCTAATTATGTTCAGTTAAATGCACTAGTTTACACAGATATCATAAGCTCTCTTTGATGTGTTTAGGAACCGCATGTTCGACATGTTGTGGCAGTGATCATTGCTCTGCACTTGTTTAGCTTATTCAATAGTACCAAATTCGCAGACAAACTAGGGCCAAAACGCGGGCGGGCGGCTGCGCTCGAAATTTGAATGTCATAATTTGTCGAAATATTGATACATTATGGTCATAATGTGTCAATAATTATATAAAATATGAGTTTTTATCAAGTAAGTAGTATATCATTATGCTGGTCATGACGTGCTTTTGAATGCAGTAAATAGGGTTTATGATAAATGTGTAGAAAATTAATATAAGAATTGTTACAGTACTTATAATGATGTATGTGCTTCCACCTATAGCTTCATTGGAAATTAGTAGGTATCTACATAAACTTATTTATGTGGCGGTAGGAATTAGGTAATAATATGCGATCGATAAATTGTTTATCATGATGGTAAAAATCTGGCACCGACCCAGACATCATTTTCATAAAATCATGAAGTAAATGTGTTTGTTTTGGTGTCGTAAATTAAATTAAATTAAATTAAATGTATGTGATGTGCATGTTAATATTTGATGGGTAATTCGGTAAAAGGTAATTCGTTATAATTAGACCACGAGGTTACAAAATCAGCTTCCATAGTACTCTTTCCTAAACGTGTTCACCATTCTTTCATTTGTGATATGTATGACTTAAGTCCAACCTACCACAACCTGCCCGATGGTCCGACGATATACTGAAGTCGACAGGATCTCAATGGATGCGGATGGCACAGGACCGTAGGGGTTGGCGCTTTAGAGAAGAGGCCTGTGCCCAGCGGTGGGTTGATGTGGGCTGAGCATGATGATGATGATGACGCCATAACTTTAGTCAATTCAAAATCAATAATGTTACCTGTATCGTGCTTATTACGTTGATTTTTTCAACCAATTCCACTGATACTGTCCCTGTTATTCTGAAACAATACGAGTATTATCTTTGAGTAATAATGTATAAATACTAGAGACGCTAGATCGAACAAAATATGTGCCCGGCCTCTTGACGAAAGCGGGCCTGTCAGTTGTCATAGATAAAAAATTTTGCGCTCAGATGCGACATGCCGAAGACGTACAATCGCCTTTGCCCAAAAGTATACCTATCGAGTGAATCTTGCCTATACTGGTTGCATACTTTTAAGCAGCGACCTATAATGTGTATTTGGAAATAAAATAAAAGAGAATATGCACATATCCAATATTTTAATGGGTTTTTTTTTCATTGGTTGTGATGTTAGTCAGTTTAATAAATAAATTGACAGTTCTTTAAATTTTCGTCAGATGATAATTATCATTAATTAATTGCGGTGGTAAAACATGAGCGGTATTTCTGCGCAAGGGTCTACCTTTCACTGCTATGAAATTTATCCTTATCATCATGGGCTTGCTGGAAGAAATCTCTTGTTAGAGACAAGCTTGCCTTTGTAAATGTTTTTCCATCAGTTCGTAATGTGAATTTTCATGTGCAATAAAAAAATATATATATGACGTTCATAACACGTTGGTATTCGGAAATGACACAGCTGCATGTAAAAAAATTGTTACTCTTTGATTTTAAAAGAGAAAACATGGCTGTCGCTTTGTTGATTTTTGTAATTATAAAATATTATTGAATATGCGTAATTTACTGTTAATACAGGGTAATTAATATGAAAAGTTATTCCTCGGCTTTTTTGGTCGGTACGGTGTAGTTTTTACAGTATCGCAGAGCACATGACGGCATTATTTAATTTCTTACTCTCGCATCAAAAGCGTCACGGCTCGGCAAGCGCTTGGTAGAGACTGAATTGGTGGGGTTGAGTGCAGTGTTGCCAACTCAGTAACTACAAAATATGCTAGAGTGGGGTGAAATAAATGCCAAAATTATTCCAACGTTCTATTAGAGATGCTAAAAAAATGCCAAAGTACAGAGTCAAATGTTTATTAACATTGTATTACTATTTCTATACCCTAACCTAATAAAATAATTAAAAACGATATAATTAAATAAAATATTTATGTCTTCGTCAATCAAATAAAATTTTAATGTCTTCGTCATCTTCAGCAACAGGCGCAGCTGATGTTGAAGGTTGAGAATCAAAGTAATTATCTTTGGTACCCATACTTCATAGTACGCTATCTGGCTTTCCTGCTCTCTTTAGACCAAATCTCTCGTACATTATTGCATTGAGCGTCTTCACCGCCAATCGATTTCTAAGTGTTGCCTGTTTAAAATATTAGTGATGAGGCCGCTAAGTTGCTTTTAGACAGATATTTTAACTTACTTTATTTTTTCTAAGACAAAAAATAATATGCTAAGCACTTATGCTATATGCTACCAGCCAAACATTTATGCTAAACAGGAAGAAAAAATGCCAGATTTAGCATAATATATGCCAAATTGGCAACGCTGGTTGAGTGGATTCACTCTACTTATAGCTGGAAGAAAGTCAGTTTGCGCGCGCCTACTCTAGTATTTATACATTATTACTCAAAGAGTATTATCGATATTTATTACTGGAAGCATTGAACAGTTTGTTACATACCTACATACATTTTCATGTTGATATTGTTTGTAATAAAATCAGTGTTTAATTGACCTAGTTTACTGACGATGGATAGAAGAGATAAGACCTAAAAATGTAAACAGACTGTACAAATCCGTGTAATCATTTATAATTGTAATGAATATAAATATGATGTGTTTACTGACTGTGTATTTTTAAAGGAAATCTTACATAAATTGATAAAAGACACATACAGACAAAAATATCCACTACCGACCCGTGGTCCAACAGCTATGTCCAATGTACCACGGGGAACCAAATTTACCCGTGGTCCAACCAGTTGTACCACGGGGAGTCAAGTTTACCCGTGGTCCAACCGGTTGAACCACGGGGAACCAAGTTTACCCGTGGTCCAACCGGTTGAACCACGGGGAACCAAGTTTACCCGTGGTCCAACCGGTTGAACCACGGGGAACCAAGTTTACCCGTGGTCCAACCGGTTTAACCACGAGGAACCAAGCTTACCCGTGGTCCAACCGGTTGTACCACGGGGAACCAAGCTTACCCGTGGTCCAACCGGTTGAACCACGGGGAACCAAGCTTACCCGTGGTCCAACCGGTTGAACCACGGGGAACCAAGCTTACCCGTGGTCCAACCGGTTGAACCACGGGGAACCAAGCTTACCCGTGGTCCAAACGGTTGAACCACGGGGAACCAAGCTTACCCGTGGTCCAACCGGTTGAACCACGGGGAACCAAGCTTACCCGTGGTCCAACCGGTTGTACCACGGGGAACCAAGCTTACCCGTGGTCCAACCGGTTGAACCACGGGGAACCAAGCTTACCCGTGGTCCAACCGGTTGAACCACGGGGAACCAAGCTTACCCGTGGTCCAACCGGTTGAACCACGGGGAACCAAGTTTACCCGTGGTCCAACCGGTTGAACCACGGGGAACCAAGTTTACCCGTGGTCCAACCGGTTGAACCACGGGGGTACCAAGTTTACCCGTGGTCCAACCGGTTGTACCACGGGGAATCAAGTTTATCCGTGCTCCAACCGGTTGAACCACGGGGAACCAAGTTTACCCGTGGTCCAACACTACAAACTATGTTTACCCATGATCCAACTGGTTGTACTACCGAAACTTAATTTACCCATGAACCAACTAACATATAGGCAAAAAGGTTATCTATTATTGTTTTGAACTGCAGTCTCGTTTGGTATTTCCGTCGATGATTAGTTTGACTCATTGTCAAAGCTTTCACTTCTTGATTTGTGTTTGTAATTACAAAATTGTCAGTTGTTACAATAGAAAGACTGCTGATAGAGGTGGTTCTTTAATCTTAGTGAAAAATAATATTAAGGTGAAACAACGGAAAGATATTCTTGCACTTACTGTTGATAGACAAATAGAGGTATCCTGTGTTGAGTTGAATAGCCATATTATTGTTTGTGGCTACAGGCCACCGAGGGATGAAAAAGGCCATGTCAATTTCGAAATATTTGAGAAAATTATGGAGGAAGCCCTCACTAAACTATGTAATAACAGAAAAAAGTTAATTATTTGTGGCGATCTTAATGTAGATTTGCTTGTAGCAATAACAATGAAACAACGATTAATAACTTTATTCAAATCGTTTAACTTATTATATTATTTTATATACATAGTCAGGTCATAAGTTCTGTCACATGTGCAATATGAAATAATTTAGACATGTTTATTATTTATGTAAACATTTATATAGCAAAATGAACTTAATAAAACATAGATTCTTATGGTAATAAAGTTTATTCAAATGACCCCCGCGATTTTGAATACAGGCCTTTATTCTGCGCGGCCAGTCGTCTATCGCAGCACGAACGAGGTCCATGTCAATATCGGTGGCTGCCTTAATCAAGGATGCCTTGAGTGACTCCAAATCAGGATGAGGCTTTGAGCAGGCCTTTTCCTCCAAGTGTTGCCATATCTTGTAATCTAACAGACTCAAATCTGGACTGGAGGAGGGCCAGTCTTCGTGCCGGATGAAGTCGATTTCACGCGCCGCCAGCCAGTCTTGTGTGCTTTTCGCTCTATGAGCTGGCGCAGAATCTTGTTGGAATACCCAGTGCCTGTTATTAAACATGGTATGAGAAAAAGGTTCCACAAGGTTCTTGAGGACTGTATTTTGATATACAACAGCATTCGTTTTTACGCCTTTCTCACAAAAATGTACCTCAGTTAAGCCCCAATAAGAGACTCCCAACCAAACCATGAGCGAGGATGGAAAATGACCTCGTTGGACACGCGGAATACGGTTGCTCGCTTCTTCACTGCTGTGTGCGTACACCTTATCATTTTGTTTATTGTAGCTCTCTTCAACGGTGAAAATTTTTTCATCCGAAAAAAGAATTTCCCGATGCTTTTTTCCCGCGTACCGCTTCTACAAAGCGCGGCATCTCTTCAGTCTCAGGTCCATTAAACGAGCGTACAAACGATGTCCTGTTTTTCTTCGATATGCCCTAAGCCCTAAGTCTTCATTTAACACCCTTTTCACCGTGGTCATGCTTAACCCCATCTGAAGGGCCAACAGTTTCTGCTTACGTATGGGATTTCTTTGAATTCGCGCCTTCGCAGCTTTTATCACTGCTGGAGTCCTAACAGAGCGAGGGCGACCACTTCTTGACCTGTCATCTACACTAGAGACTTCATTGTATCGTTTTATGGTACGATAAACGAATCTTTTGGTTATATTCAAATTTTTCAGTAAGTCGAAAATCTGAATTGGCGCGTAACCGCAACGATGCAACGCAATAACTGCGACACGGTCTTCTTTAAGTGTCCATTCCATATTTAAAAATGAGGAAAATTCTAAAAAGTACACATTTTTATTTTCATGAAAAATTCGAAATTCGAATTCAATAAACTTTTTTGTGGCCAGCTTTCTAAATTCAAAAGTTTTTATTGTGTGACAGAACTTATGACCTGACTGTGTAATTAACGCCAAACTTGCTTAGATAACGTTTTTTGTGACAGTGCATTTTTTTATTTTTTTTTTATTTTATTGCATAAGTACACAAAACAGAATACAGTTATTTGATACTCTTGTACATCACTATGACTTATCTGCACTGAACTGTAGTCCAAAATATGTATACATAACTATACTTGTTTATTTCTATTAACTACTAATTCTTAATATCGCTCTGACAATCAAATCGAGTGTGACACTATACTATTGGCTGATATTTTTGAGTTGGTTTTATACATATAACTGATCAAGTTACACAGATAAATATAAATCTTAGCACAGACAAATATTTTTTAAGAATCCTTTTAGGAAGAGGATAGAATCAATTTAATTGATTTATTAAATTTATGAGGCCTAGACTCGAAAATATCAAGTTCAGGGTGATTGCTGGTGAGATCATTGTAAAGACGGCTCATTCTGGAGATTGGGTTAAAGTAAGAGGTATTGTTTTTGAAATTTTGCAATTGAAATGGTCTGTATAAACGTGATCTGGTGTAGCAGTTAATGCTAAGTTTATTCAACAGGAATGAGGAATCAATTCTGGAATGTAAAATTTTGTGAAGTAGTTTCAGATCGAGTAATTTTCTTCGGTTTTCCAGGGACAACAGTTTAAAGTGATTAAGACGCTGTTCATAATTCAAAAGACTCTTATTAAGGTTGAAACGATATGAGAGTATTTTTAACAGTTTATTTTGAACACTATCTATGTTATTTATGTGAACTGCGAAGGGTGACCATATTTGGCACCCGTATTCCAAAATACTTCTGACAAGGGATTGAAAAAGATATAATAGACTAAAGGGGTTTTTGAAGTCTTTTGTGTTTCTTGTGATAAAGCCTAGAAGTTGACGAGATTTTTTTATAATGTGTTCATAGTGTTGCCGGAACGATAACTTTTCGTCAAATATAACCCCGAGATCCCTCGCGACGGTTTTACGCTCTAATGCTTTGTCATTAAGTATGTAGGAATATGTAATTTTATTTTGACGCTTTTTAGTGAAAGTGATGACAAAGCATTTATCTACGTTAAGATTCATTTTGTTATAGATACACCAGTCGCTTAGGACACGCAGGTCATTCTGAAGGTTGACACAGTCAGTAATGTTGTCTATTTTAGCAAATACTTTGAGATCGTCAGCGTATAAAAGAGACTGGCTTGAGATCTTACTGACAAGGTCGTTAATAAACATAATAAACAGTAAAGGCCCTAGATGAGAACCTTGCGGAACACCTGAGGTTACCGATACCGGCAAAGATGCATACCCTTTAATGGCAACAAGTTGACTTCATTTCTGTAAGTATGAACTAACCCAGCGTAGTAGACTACCATGGATGCCAAAGGCAGATACTTTAAGACATAATATAGAATGATTAACTTTATCAAACGCCTTGGAAAAATCAGTGTATATAGCATCAACTTGACCGCCGACAGCAAAGGAAGAACATAAGAAATAATTATACTCCAATAGGTTACTGACTGTGGATCTCTCTTTGATGAATCCATGTTGTTTGTCTGAGAGATATGGCTTCACCTGACTATAAATACGATTGTAGACGAGAGATTCAAACAATTTTGCAAAACATGAAAGAATACTTATTGGTCGATAGTTTTCGCATTTTGATTTATCACCTGATTTGAGTACAGGTATGATATGTGCAATTTTCCAAACATTAGGGAATGTTCCGGAGTTGAGAGATTTATTAAATATTATGAAAAGAGGCATACTAAGTTCAGCTGCACACATTTTTGTGAAGGAAGGGGGAATACCGTCTGGTCCGGCTCCCTTATGAGAATCTAGATTTTTGATTTTACATAAGATTTCGTCTCTCTCCACCACGACCTCTGACAAAGTACTGCCCACATCAGTAGTTGGGTCACTAATGTATCTAGTCTGAGAATGATCTGAGTTACCATCCCTGACCAAAACCGAAGCAAAATACTCAGAAAATAATTCACATATACCAGATCCTTCAGATGACGAATGCTGTCCATAACTTACAGTCTGAGGAATGGATGCATGGCCCTTTTTACTGTTAATGAAGCGCCAAAAACTTTTTAAGTTATCATTTAAAGACTCCTCAACAGAAGCAATGAAGTTGTCATAACATGACTTTGTGAGTTTTTTACATCGGGCCCTTAAAAGAGAGAATGTATCGTAATCTCTAGGATTTCCATACATCTTAAATTTACGGTGGAACTTATTCTTTTCTTCTAAACAGTGTTTCAGAGATGGACTGTACCAAAGAGGGTAGTTATTACAACGAGATCTGGACAAGGGTGTATGTTTCTCAATAATTTTGTTCAATTCATGATAGAAAATTTTCACGCAGTCATCAATGTCAGGGGTATTTAAAATTTCGTGCCAGACAATGTTATTTAAGTCGTTTTTTATTTTACTATAGTCACATTTGTAAAAGTTAGGATGCTTAGCGTGTTTATTAGTTAAGGTATTGGTGATATTAATATGTGAGGCATCAATGGCAATAGCAGGATGGTGTCGATCCAGGCGAGTCAAGACATCAGCACCATACACCTGGACAGAGTTAAGGGTAGAAAGCACAAGGTCAAGATAAACATTGTTGTGGTTTGGAATGTTCTGGTGCTGGGTCAAGTTGCAAATAGATAGTGTTTCCATTAGCATTCTGGCTTTATGGTCTAGTGGCTCACTTGGGATTAATGAGGTGAAATTAATGGACCTAGACCAAGTTAAATTGCGCGTATTGAAGTCACCAGCAATAAGAAATTCATCAAAGTCTCCTGATCTTAGAATATTAGATTGGAGATTGTCATAAAATGAATTCAAATCGTCTATCGTCAAATGTTGCGGCAGATAGCAGACGCAGATATTTAAGTTGGATTTATTTTTGAAATCACGTATACTGATCCAGACATCCTCAACCGTGCTTTCCCAAGATGCTTGACGAAGGACATTTAGACGCTTTTTGGTGGCGATTAATACGCCCCCACCTTCACCCTTTCTTATGTTCGCCTCTTGTCGGTCTCGACGAAAAATATTATAGCGATCATCCAATATCTCACCGTCAAACACCCCAGCATTGAGATTCGGTTAGGCAAATTACATCATAGTTTAGATTTATAGCGTTTAAGTAAAGTTCAGTAAGTTTAGATCGTATACCATTAACGTTTTGATAAAATATAAGAAGCATTTAAAATATATATACTTACTACATGTTAGAATTATAAAAGACAGGTAAATTTAATACGACTTAAGCTAATTTAGTTAGAATATCAATATTTTTGACAAGAACGTGAGGTGCACCATCTCCTTTACGTAGATACACCTGGCCGTTGCGAGCCCAAGCATATTTATAGTCGTTGTCTTTCTTGAACTTGCGTGCAGCAGCGTACAACTGTTTCGTCTCGGGAGAGAGGTGTTCTTTAACATAGATCCTGGTAGCCGCAACAGAGAGTCCTATGTGGGTCGAGTTGAGCAGGTTGTCCGGATTGGCTTTATTAAAGCGGTATACAGCGGAGATGATATTATCCCGTACACGGGGTGAGGTGAGCGTCACTAGTATGTTCCTCGGGCGCGAAGAGGAAGCATCCATCTTGGCGACTCTGCGACAAGCTCGGATTACGTCATCATTAATAGGATTATCGATAGAGTGACACAATTCCTTAAATATGTTCAGGACGTTTTCGGTACGAGCCTCTGGAACAGCTTGAATTTCCAAATTCAGGTCGCGGGACATCTTCTCAATACTAGCGAGTCGACCGCTCAGATGACGAATCTGTAGTTGAAGCTCGGAATTATCTGTATCAAGCTTCCTAATTATCTTTTCTTGATCCGAGATTTTCGACTTACAGTCATTTTGCTCTGCAGACAGGAAATCAGTTGTTTCTGTAAAATCAACTTTTACTTGCTGAATGGTAGTGTTAATCTCTGAGGTTACCATTATTTGCATATCAGATTTAAGAGTTTCGCGGAGATTCTGCATGAATGTCGAGGAGGGAGATAGTTTGCGATCTAACAGGTCACTGATTTGTTCCAAGGAAAGTTGACTCGATGCGGCGGGCGGAGAACCATTACTTGGGAGTCGGCGCTTTTTACGACGGAGTTGGTTGACATTTTTATCTGTCCCAATTGAAGTCAAGTCAGGTTCTGATTGAATATGTGAATTACCAGTCTCACTCAGACCAGAGAAGCTATTATTGCATAGCGGTGCAGATGCAGTTTTCGGCGGGGAGCGTTGAATCATGTTGAGGATATCAAAAAGCAGGTATATAAATAATAGTAAGCAGCATACAAAATAAAAAATGCATAAGCTAATCGCACTTGCAAACTAGCAATCTGGAACTCTCTGTGACTGGTACATTCGAAGTTGCACTTTAAAGAGTAATTTTTCACTTGGGCCTTCCACTGCCCTCTGGTGTCGAGTAGCTTAAGTAGTTAGTCTTCCCAGAGTAGATCATTGAAAACAACTGCGCAATAGATTGTAGATGGCGCTACTGGACCTGTTACTATTCACTGGTAGATGGCGTTACCAGTGCGGATGACGAAGAATATTTTATTTGAGTTTTAGGTTATGTTATTACAAGAACTTATTTTAATGTCTATGAACTGTATTTCATCGTCAATTATGTTCACTTAACACTTTACACTGACCGGGATGTTGACTTGTGAAGTTTTGCACTTGTTTTTCGCAATGTTTGATCGTTGGCGTCACAATACTGTTGGCCGTATTTTACGCTTTGCACGTCGATTTACACCAAGATTCAAAGGTACGCAGGTGGATCGTCGCTCAAAGGTTCATCACAATCAATTTTATTCCGATTTATTCACTTATCACATCAAAAATAGAAATAATTTACAGAGCTATGTTTACTTGGCGCCAGTGTTACCAGTCCACTCACATTCACAAGTAAAAGTGTAATTAACTGCTTACCTTCCGATCACAGTGGTCAAACAGTTTCATTCTCAATTGCTATTAAGGATCAATTTTTGACTATTGTTTCATTTTCATTTTGTTTCAAACTGGTATTTTGTTTACAGTTATGGGTCTCCTTGGATATTCACGGAACCCTTTGTCTTATCAGGTACAAGGTTGACAAAAGCAGACCTCATTTGTAAGCATAATGATAACGTGATGCTGCTAAGTAAACTCGTAATAAGCACAACATACGTACAGTTAAGAATATCAGATAATGTTTAACTTGTAGTGTAGACTTACTTCTTCTTTACTCAGATGCTATTTTTAGGGTTCCGTAGAGAAACAAGAAGACTGGTCCATCATTTTATAGGCCTATTACATCCCATAGACTAGAGACATATACGAAAAACTTAGTTATAAATTTGCCAGTACCGGATTTTAATGAACAGAACCCAAACAAAATCTACTCAGACTTCTTCAACATTATTCAGACTGAATTCAATAAAGTTTTTAAATTAAAGAAAGTCAGTGACTACAACGCTAAATCTTAATTTCATGACTGGGCAACGTTTGGAATTCGTAAAAGTAGAGTTATCTTGTATGACCTTTATGATCAAAAAACCTATAACTTTGATCGAAAATTTCATGACTAGGTATGTTAACAAATATTTAAAAACATTCAAGTTGGTTTGTAGAACTGCAAAAACTATACACATTAATAGAAAATTTCAAAAT
Organism: Argyresthia goedartella; assembly: GCA_949825045.1. NCBI lineage: Eukaryota > Metazoa > Arthropoda > Insecta > Lepidoptera > Argyresthiidae > Argyresthia > Argyresthia goedartella. The sequence goes on along the minus strand of OX463812.1, from coordinate 21,071,659 downwards.
TCAAATAATAGAATGAAAACAGTTTGGCAATTAATAAACCGTGAAACTGGCAAAGTTATTTATACCAAGGGACAATAATTAAATCTTTAGATAGGTGATGATGTTGTTAAATCCAGCGATGATGTTGCTCGAGCTTTTGAAACATTCTTCACCAAAGTACTCACAACAGATCGTCTAAATTAATCTCCATATGAAGCAGAGACTTTATTAAAAAATAACACTAGCGTCAGTAAGGTATATTTAAAATTTCATCATGTATATCCCCAGGATATTGTCAAAACGTTTAAAATACTTAACTTAAAAAATACGGAAGACCTGTGGGGTATATCAGTCAGTCATTGGTTCAGTAATTCTAGTTATATATTCAATAAATGTGTTGACGATGGTGCTTTCCCAGACCTCATGAAACACAGTAAACTGATTACCTCTGTTCAAATCGAGAGATAAGGGTGATCCTTCAAATTTCAGACCAATATCTGTTCTTCCAACACTAAGTAAAATATTTGAAAAGATTATACTCAATAAAATGCTCTCACATTTCAACCGTACAAAACAACTCCACGCCAAACAATACGGTTTCACTAGGGGTAAATCGACTACGGATGCAGGTATTACCCTTTTATGTCATATTTATTCTGCATGGGAGGCCGCACAGGATGCTATCGGAGTTTTTTGCGACCTGTTGAAAGTGTTTGATTGTGTTGATCATAATACGCTATTAATTAAATTAAATCATTACGGAGTTCGAAATAAAGCGTTGGATCTACTAAGATCATACCTAAGCAATAGAATTCAAAAGGCAGAAGTTAACGGTGTTAAATCTGATGGATCGGGTGTAAAAATTGGCGTTCCACAAGGTTCCATAATAGGTCCTTTCTTCTTCCTGGTATATATTATCGATCTGCCTTTCATGGTGGAGAAATTAACTGACATAGTATTGTTTGCTGATGATACTTCAATGGTCTTCAAAATTGAAAGACAAAAAGGAGATTTTGATGATGTCAATGGTGTATTGTCTGTAACCTTGAATTGGATCACAGTTAATAATTTATTGTTAAAAGCTGGTAAAACCAACTGTATCAAATTCTCACTTCCAAATGTCAGGCAAGTTGAGACCAGTTTAGAGTTAGACAACAGCACGTTAGAATTAGTAAATGATACGAAGTTTCTTGGAATAACAATTGATAGCAAATTGCAGTGGGGACCCCACATAGATAAATTGGCTGGTAAATTAAGTTCTGCGGCTTACGCTGTTAGGAACATCAGACAAAGCACGGATGTGGCTACGTCTAGGCTAGTATATTTTAGTTACTTTCATAGTGTGATGTCCTATGGTATCTTGTTGTGGGGGAAAGCAGCGGATATTCAAACTATTTTTATTTTACAGAAAAGAGCTATTCGAGCAAATAGTATGCAGCCTATCCCAGCTAATTATGACTCAGGCTGTATAGTTAAGAGGAATTGGCATTTAATTGAACTAAAAACTGTCATATCTCAGAAACATATCTCTGTTCATTTTCTCAAAATCCTGTCATCTTTAATGAAGATCTCGTCGAGAGCTGTCATATCTCCATACAAACCAGGCCCTCTATGCTACTAAGCACAAGCCTCACACAAGCCTATCGCAGGCTCGCGCTATATCTCTCTCTCTCTCCCGACTCGATGAAACGTGACTTCCGAGCCTGCGATAGGCTTGTGGTTAGAAGCATCGGGGCCCCAGTGGTCTAGGATCAGTATTATCCGAGATATGCCAATTTTACTTCCCCGTGGTACAACCACTTGGACATAGCAGTTGTTCAAATAACAGTTGGACTATTGCCCCTCAGTTGTACCACGGGTCATTACAATAAAATGAGTATTTTGACAGTTGGACCACGGGTAGAGTTACGTTCCCGTGGTACAACCAGTTGGACATAGCTGTTGGACCACGGGTAGAGTTACGTTCCCGTGGTACAACCAGTTGGACATAGCTGTTGGACCACGGGTCGGTAGTGAAAATATCATCTAGCAGTAATGGGATGGGAGTGATTCACCTTTATTCCCAGTTGCCCTCGCGCCCATCACCACCGGTGGCAACTGGGACAAAAACATTCCCAGTTGTCTCCGCATTGCCCCCACGTCTTCTCCCACAGTGATTAAATGTAGAGAAGAGGCAAAAATTACGTTTTCTAAACATGTTAATATTTAGAGAAATAAATAATTTTGAATTTGTTTTTCTTATATTGAAAGTAGAATTGTGTGACCGCTGTACAAAGTCAAAGTAAAAGTTCTTTATTACTGTAGATATTTAGATATACTTAGCAAACGTAATTTTTTGCCCCTTCTCTACATTGGACCACTGTGGGAGAAGAAGAGCATAGAAACTCCCACAGTTTGATTTTTAACACAACAAGATACCATAGGTCATGACACTGTGAAAGTAACTAAAATATATTAACCTAGATTTAGCTACATCCGTTTTTGTCTGATATTCCTAACAGCGTAAGCCGCAGAACTTAATTTACCAGATAGTTTATCTATGTGGGGTCCTCACTGTAATTTGCTATCAATGGTTATTCCAAGAAACTTGGTGTCATTTATTAATTCTAACGTGCTGCTGCCTAACACTAAACTGGTCTCAACTTGCCTGACATTTGGAAGTGAGAATTGTGTGGAATAGAATTTGAGTTTTACCATCGTTTAACAATAAATGATTAACTGTGAACCAATTCAAGGTTAAAGACAATACTTCATTAACATCATCAAAATCTTTTAGTATTTCAATTTTGAAGATCAGTGAAGTATCATCAGCAAACAACACTATTTCAGTCAATTTCTCCACCATGAAAGGCAGATCATTAATATATACCAGGAATAAGAAATTACCTAATATGGTACCTTGTGGAACGCCAACTTTTACTCTCGATCCATCAGATTTAATGCCGTAGACTTCTATCTTTTGAATTCTATTGCTTAGGTATGATCTTAGAAGACCCAACGCTTTATTTCTAACTCCGTAATTATTTAATTTCACTAGTAGCGTATCATTATCAACACAATCAAATGCCTTTGATCGCAAAAACCACCGATAGCATCCTGTGTCCATCCACGTAGAATAAATATGAGATATAAGGGTAATACCATTCGCAGTTGATTTACCCCTAGTGAAACCGTGTTGTTTGGCGTGGAGTTGCTTTATACGGTTGAAGTGTGAGAGCATTTGATTGAGTATAATCTTTTCAAATATTTTACTTAGTGATGGAAGAACAGATATTGGTCTGAAATGTGAAGGATCACCCTTGTCTGCCGACTCGAACAGAGGTATCAGTTTACTGTGTTTGATGAGGTCTGGGAAAGTTCCGTCGTCAACACATTTATTGAGTATATGCTAAGTGTGGGGCTATAACTAGAATTACTGAACCAATGACTGATGCTAGTGCTGACGCGTCTGTTGTGAGTAACGGTACATTGGTGAAGATTGCTTCGATAGCTCGAGCTACCTCAGCGTTGGATTTAACAACATCATAACCTTTAATCAGAAATCGTTGTCCCTTGGTATAATTCCGCAACGATGGAGGGAATAGAATACTGCCCAGTGCTCGACACTGTCGAATGCCTTTTCGTAATGCCTGTTGCACAGGACTTTGGCAAATAGTTTATAGACCTCTGAGAGCAGGCTGATGGGTCTATAATTTTGCAGGTTGGCTTTATCTCCTTTCTTGTGAAGAATAGTTACTACAGCGTTCTTCCAGGCCCTTGGGGTGACTCCATTCATTAGGACACTGTTGTAGTTTATTCAGTAATTTGAGTATGGGATTGCCTCCTGCCTGCAGCATTTCCACATATACTCCATCCTCACCAGCCGCGTTTCCGCGATTCATCTGATCCAGAGAGTAACCTACTTCATCTTCGGTGATAAGAGGCAGGTCATCCCATTGTTGTTCCACTGGTTCCGCTCTTGGGTCAGACTCTTCATGCGTAGTAGGCTCCGCTGGTGTGGACGCATAAAGTACTGCATAAAACTGTTCCACTATTTTGACTATTCCATCCCTTTCGGTATTAATGTTGAACTGTGTTTAAGTTTGATAATTTGTTGCTTAGATTTGTTCAACTTTTTTCTGAATACTTAGGTCCTCTGTTCTCATAAATCGTCTCTTCAATAATTTTGGTGTTATAAGTCCTAAAGTCTGTTCTAATTGATTTCTGGATGATTTTGTTTATACTTTTCAGGTGCATGTAGTCAACTTTATCGTTTTTTTGTTGGCGTTTACTAACTTGGTTCTCCTTTTTGGTAAACTAATCCTTAGGGTGGCTCTCACTAGACGATGATCACTGCAGGACTTAAAGCGGTTGGGAACGGAACATCGGTGAAAAGGTGCTTGTCTGAGCTAATTATGTAGTCGATCTCGTTCTTGGTCTTTCCATCGGGGCTGACCCAAGTCCATTTCTTTGAAGGGCGCTTTTTGTAAAAAGTATTAAAAGCAAATAGTTCGTGTTTGCAAGGAAGTTGACAAAAGTCTGCCCCCGGGAGTTTCGAAGACCAAGCCCGTACGTTCCCACCGATTTCTCGGTCTCTAAGGGGGAACCCACTTTCACGTTGAAGTCACCTAATATTACCGTATAGTGGCAAGGGTTCTCCTTTTTTGCTCTCTCAATGTCATCATAAAACTCTTCTACTTCTTCGTCTGCTTTGTCCGAGAAAGGTGCGTACGCTTGGATAATCTTCAAATCATATCTTTTATTAATAGTCAGGTTGACTGAGCAAACTACTCACATTTCGGACTGCTTGAAATAGCTTTTTATGGATGAGGAACCCAACTCCACCGTATTTTGAGTCCTCATGGCCTCGGTGATAGAATAGGTGACAAGAATTAGGTAGTGTTTGTAGGTTTTCCCCCTTGCGCCGTACCTCGGCCAGCCCAATGATATCCCACTTGATTTCTCCACTTCCTCTAGCAACTCTTCCATCCGTTTGTCAGTTCTCAGGGTCCGTGAATTATACATAGCAGGGGTCAGGTATTGGCAGCCGGATTTCTGCCGGGGATTCTTCGCACCCTCTGCCCCGCCGTAACCATAACCGCTGCCGAAGTTAAGAATAGCGGGGCTGCCGGGGACTGAGGGCCGTGCTGAATGTGCGTAATTCTAGGGCGTTTGGCCATAAAACACCACGCTGGCCAAAGCGTCGTGGTGAGTCTTCCTGTCACGTAGGCCTGCGATGAGCCCCTACTAGTACAAGGAGTATTGGTCCATTATTGGCACATAACAGTTACCGGGAGGGACCACGCATAGGTGTGAACTCGGAATCGGGTGTCTCAATCTACCGCCCTAGTGGAACGTGAATGTGTTTCTCCGAAGGAAAGTGCATTTCCGATCCCTTCAGACAGCGTATTACGTACCCCTTCCCCTCCCAAATCCGGTACTGGCAAATTTATTTCTAAGTTTTTCATAAAGGTCTCTAGTCTATGGGATATAATAGACCTATAAAATGATGGATCAGTCTTATCTTTACTAACAATTGGGAATGAAACTGTCTGACCGCTGTGATCGGAGGGTAAGCAGTTAATTACATTTTTACTTGTGAAAGCACAGTCATAAAAAACGTTATCTAAGGAAGTTTGGCTGGTAAGTGTAATTCTAGTCGGCTCTACAAATACATGACATAAATTGAATGATTAAAATTAGTAACCGTTGTTTCATTGTTGTATCAACAAGCAAATCTACATTAAGATCACTACCAATTTTTTTTTTCTGTTATTACATAGTTTAGTGAGGGCTTCCTCTATACTTTTTGAAGTATTTCAAAATTGCCATGGCCTTTTTCATCATTCGGAGGTCTGTAGACACAACCAATAATATGGCTATCTAACTCAATTATCAATACTCAATAGTTTATTGCATTCCATAATGGTACATACATTTGGTATATATACGTCCGAGATCGCTGAACGAAGCAGTCGTGTATCGGTGCTCCTGAGAATTCTACCATAACTCACTTCTACTGTTCACTCAACACTAAGCAGTATACTCTTACGCATTAGTGCTAGATCACCGTACATTCGGCCGTGATTGCTTCTACGGACACTCGGCCCGGCCAGCGAGAAACCAGTTCTGCGATCGTCCACAACTCGCCGCATTGCACAACTCGCCGCATTCCGTGAGTGAACGAGACAGACGCTACCCTTTGTCTCGTTTCCCCTCCGCTACTCATCGACGCGGTCTTCGAGCGCATTGGGTTCCGAATTTTCGTCGCGTCTGTTATCGACGGCCGTGGCGCAGTGTGTACCGTCGCCGGCACTGTTGCACTAGTGGTGTCAAGTTCGTACCCGCGCGCCTGCATCGAAGTAATTTTTTTTTCTCTTTTTTAAAATCATTATTATCTTTGTTTTATCACTGGTGCTGTACAAAGTATGGAGAGAAACCCAACCAAGGGCAACGTATCAACCATGGCCAGCACTTCAAGCAATTGCAACTCGTGCAAGGCAAGCGTTCCTAATAACGCTTTATTATCATGCTCATCATGCAAAGGATCATTTCACAGGACTTGCATCGAACATAATGATGTCTTAGTTGCAAATCCGCAGACCTGGATTTGCCCTCTTTGTACTGATGGGGAAAGCCTGTCTTCTGAAGGACTAGTTAACACTTCCGGCTACGTAGCGTCCCCTGAATCCAATGTTACGATGAAACCCCCGAAGCGGTTGGCCTCATCCTTCTCCCCCGAGTCAAACATTCAACCGTCCGCCGTGATTAACCAAATTACCACGAATGACATTAGAGAAATAGTCACTGATATTGTTAAAACACAAATGGAGGTTTTCGTGATTCAGATCCAAAAGTCAATGACAGTGGCCATCAACAAAGAATTGTCGTCCCTGCGCCAAGAAGTGGAAGATGTTAAGACGAGCATGACCTTTGTTAACTCTCAGTACGAGGATGCAATGAAAGCTATCCAGTCTTCCTCACAGGGCTTTACCGACCTAAAGGCTGAGAACGCCGAATTGCGTACCGCGGTGACTGAACTGAAGAATACAGTGAAGCAACTGGAACAACATGCCCGTTCTAACAATCTGGAGATCCAGTGTGTGCCGGAAAACAGGAACGAGAACACAAACACAATAGTATTGCAACTTAGCAGGGCCATAGACTGCACAATCACAGATAATGATATTCTCCATAGCTCTCGTGTAGCTAAGGCTGACCCAAGCAACCCTCGACCACGCTCCATCGTCGTCCAAATGGCATCACCTCGCTTACGGGACAGCTATATGGCAGGCGTGCTGAAATTTAACAAGGATAATCCTAAGGATAAATTGAACACATCCCACCTCGGCATGGCTGGAGAGCGGACCCCAATCTTCGTTGCCGAACACTTGTCACCCGCAAACAGAGCACTTCACGCAGCTGCTAGGCACAAGAGCAAGCAACTGGGATATCAATTTGTTTGGGTTAGGAATGGACGCATTTTCATGCGCAAAAATGTGGACTCAGCATACGTCATGATTAAGGACATGGACACTCTGCATAAGTTATCTTAGCTTAAAATGATTTCTCACTTATCCAAGTCTTAAATGGTTTATTTATCTCTTTCCATTCAGTGACCTAAATATATACTATCAGAATGTTCGTGGCCTCAGATCAAAAACAAACACTTTTTTGCAAAATGTATCATGCTGTAATTATGACATCATAATCTTAACAGAGACTTGGCTAAATAGCGGAATACTGTGTAATGAATTATTTGATGATAGATTTGTCATATTTAGGAGAGACAGAGACTTAAGTATTAGAAGGAAAATGGACGGGGGTGGTGTTCTGATAGCCATAAATAAAAACATAAAATCGAAACGAATGTTGGACTGGGAGAGTACCTGTGAGGATCTATGGGTAACAATCGAAATTAAAATGATACAAATAGCTCTATGCGCAGTTTATCTCCCGCCGCCTGTAAACACTGCATTGCTGGATTGCTTCTTGGCAAACTGTAATCGGGTATCTGAACTCACCCCGTCCAAAACTTGCATCTTGGGAGATTTCAATCTCGCTTTTATAAACTGGGACACTCACGGGAACAATAGATCTCATGACCATGCAATGCCTGCAAGACAGGAGTTACTAACTGACTTCATGTCCTTCAACAACCTAGTTCAAATAAATAAGATCCTAAATACCAGTGGCAATATCTTAGATTTAATACTCACAGATTTACCTGATTGCCGGGTCTCTTCAGCAACTGACATTTTATCTAAAGTAGATCCCTTACATCCTCCCATCGACGTTTACATGTCTTTCGCGAAACCGGAATACTTACCACAGAACAGCTCCCCAAGACATAACTTTTACAGGGCCGACTACACCGCTATCAATGATTTCCTAGGTGGTATTGATTGGGCGAATCAAATAGGTACATCCGTGGATGTTAACAACATGGTAACCATCCTCTATAAAAATCTCCACGAGTGCATCGATAAATTTGTCCCTTTTAAACAGCATAATAGGCAGAAATACCCCCCCTGGTTCAATAAAAGCCTTATCAACTTGCTGAGAGAAAAAAACAATATCAGACGACGCTTTAAGAAATTCAGTAACCCTCTAGACAAAATTTCGTTCGATATTGTAAAAAAGCGTTGCGAGAAACTAGCTAACGGCTGCTACAATGATTATCTCAACACCCTAGAAGATAATATAGCCAAAAATTCCAAACTTTTTTGGTCTTACGTCAAAAGTAAGCGCAATGGACAATGCTCCTACCCTTCCACTATGACCAATGATAATAAAACTGCAACGTGTGGTAAAGAGGTTTGCGAACTATTTGCGTCATTCTTTTTATCTGTTTATAATACCAGTAACCATAACTCAGACCAAATTGACAACCGCGACCTGCACAGCGACAACTTTTCGAATCTCCCGAATTAAACCCGACGAGATTCTTTCGAAACTTAAAAATCTCGACCCCAGCAAAGGACCTGGACCAGATGATATCCCTCCATTATTAATTAGGGCCTGTGCACTCAGTGTAGTCAAACCCTTGCATGTCATCTTTAACCATTCATTAAGGTCAGGCACATTCCCATTAAAGTGGAAAACGGCCAAGGTTGTTCCAATATTTAAAGGTGGTGAGGTTTCATCGGTAAAGGATTACCGCCCAATCTCTCTATTGTGCACGTTTGCCAAAATATTAGAGTCTTTGATCTGCCCCCACATCCAAAGATACTGTAGGCAGGCTATAACAGACCACCAACACGGCTTCCTCGAATCAAGGTCTACATGTACCAATTTAGTCAGCTTCGAGGACACTCTCGTAGAAGCAATAGATATGAACAAACAGGTTGACGTTATATATACTGACATTTGCAAAGCATTCGACAAGGTTTCCCATCAGGTCCTGTTGCACAAGCTTGGATTGTATGGATTTGCGGGCCCTATGTTGCGATGGCTAGAGTCCTACTTAAAGGGTCGCACATTCTGTGTCGTTGTTAATGGGTTTTCATCAAGCTATAGCGATATAACATCAGGCGTTCCACAGGGATCGCACCTTGGCCCAATATTGTTCAACTTATTCATTAACGACCTCCCAAATTGCTTCCGACACACTACCGCATTCATGTACGCTGACGACCTAAAGATCGCGAGAGTCATCGACTCCCAGCAGGACTCGGCCCCACTGCAAGATGACCTCGACTGTCTCTCAGACTGGTGTCGTAAAAACGGAATGCAATTAAATGCGTCCAAATGCTTCCATATGACGTTTACCAGAAAACTGCACGTATCACAGACACATTATTCCATAAACGGTATTATGCTCGCGTCATTAGACACGATCAAAGATCTTGGAATCCTCTTTGACCAGAAGTTGACATTTACCGCTCACATCGATGGCATTGTGCAGAGGGCATCAAAAATGCTAGGATTTGTTATCAGAAACGGCAAAGCTTTCAGGAACCCCAAGACAAAAATATTGTTGTATAACACCCTTGTTCGTAGTGTGCTCGAGTATGCAAGTGTGGTGTGGCGTCCACATTACGCATCACATATGCTCAAACTTGAAAGAGTCCAGAAGAGATTTTTGTGGCATCTGGCTTACTCTGGGGGTGTTGCCAATAAAATAGTGCATTACGAAGACCGATTAAAAAAATTCGGCATGAACTCCTTATCTATCCGCTATAAATACATTGACCTAATCTTCCTACACAAAATTCTCACGAGCAAAATAAACTGTCCCCAACTACTATCAAAATTCAATATAAAAGTACCACGTAGTCGCCCCCGCCTTCCCAATACACCACTTTACCCCCCCCTGCGTAGAACGGTTCTTGGAGCCAACTCTGCCATCCCTCGCCTATGTCGATTGCTGAACGAGTACAGTAACAGGATTGACGTATTCCACGAATCAACCGCAAAAATAAAGAAGCAGTTGCTGAAGGACAGGCTCGTATTATAAATAGTCTTCATCATTGTTTTATTTAACATTAAATAAAATAAAATAAAATAAAATAATAAAATAAAATAACAAACCTATAATCTAAGTAGTTATAGTTTCTTTAAGAACGCTGTGTTTACTTTTAAGTAATATATATGTCTAGCATTATCCCTACATTAAGAACTGTCGAGTTTGTATACACTTGATGCATATATTGTTAGTAGACCTAATAAAATAAAATAAAATAAAATAAAATATAAAAGTCATTTATTTGTATTAGCTTTTTTAAGAAAATACTATCTTTTGTTTCATTTGTCAATGATTTCGGTAGGTTGTTATAGATTTTTATTGCCTAACAAATTTTTAAACTACACTCTTCCAGTCCATATATTATATGGACTGGAAGAGTGTAGTTTCAATCTAGAACGTGCCAAATGAAGTCTTTTTTTATGTCTCAAATTTTTTGGATTCATTTGCTCACGGCGATTGAAGAAATTTTTGTATTTCCGGACGAGTCGAGGTGCGTCGACGCTGTTTCCCCACAGTGTAACACCATAACTTATCCACGCATATTTAACACAGGATATCTCTATTTGTCTTTCTATAGTAAGTGCAAAAATATCTTTCCGTTGTTTCACCTTATTTTTTTTTCTTTGATTAAATAACCTCCTCTATCAGCATTCTTTCTATTGTAACAACTGACAATTTCGTAATTATTTATGTTAAAAGATATCATATTGTAATACAAATAACATCGGCGTCAGAATTATGAAGAAATAATTCTAATACAAGTTCTTTCCCATCAAAACATGCAGGGGCTGCTTGTTTTGATGGGTAATATTTAAGTGGGGACTTTTTTAATTCGGGCAAGATATTACATATTTTTGATCTCCTATGCTTGCTTGATATATTTAGTGGTTCATGTATGCTATAGATTTCATGTATTGTCTTATGAGCTAATTTAAATAAAATAATACTTGGAATGTCTTCCAATATCCCTTGTCTGGTTAGCCAAATTCTTGGCTGTAATACTATAAAAATAAGATAGCGACACAGCTATCTGTCGTATATAGAAATCTGGAAGGTAGTAACTACTTTTGGTCAAATAACCTTCTTGACAGGAGCATGTTTGTTAAACAAGCTCAGGACAGTCGTGTTAAAGTTCTGGACCTTATCATCAACGGACTTACTTCCCAGAACAAGGGATCAACCTATGGAAGAGGCGTCGGATTTAAGTGAAGTGACATCAATACCCTTGAAACTACGAAGTTCAAGAAACTTAGCTCTACGCTTGGGGGGCTTAATTTTGTAGGATAGATAAATTAAATCATGGTAGGAGTAGGGGGCACTGAGTTGACCATGTACGGCAACCTTAGTCGGGTTAGATATTATCATCAAGTCAAGAAGAGGGGGTACAGTGAGGCTGAAAGTGAGTGGAAGAATGTGTAAATTCAAGGAGTTAACAATGGATTGCAGTTTGGCTGATCGAGCATTGTTTTTAAGGAGGCAGGTGTTAAAATCACCAAGAATAAGCGTAACAGGATAAAGAGGAGACAGGTCATTAAGAAGAGTTTCAAAAGATTCAAAGTAATCTATGCGAAGAGAGGGGCTGTAGTAAACACCCAGAAGAACTTTATTGTGACGAAGACATATCTCAAAAAATAAGTGTTCCGCAGAACCAGAGTATAGGCTGGGCGAGTGGCTGATAACTTTTCAGGAGATGTCAGATCGAAGGTAGATAGCAAAGCCGCCATCAGCCTTACCCGTTCTATCATTACGAAAGAGCCTGAACCCTGGCAGAGCATACATGGAAGAAGAGAGGGATGGCTTGAGGAAAGATTCGGAGACAAGAATTCCATGAATATTCTGGTCAATGAAGGCATCGAGAAGATCAGCGTAGCTGGCGTGAATGCTCTGGGCATTAATATTCACGATGTTGAGATTAAAGCCAAGGGTCGAGAACATGCGTTTCAGTTTATCAGAGAAAGAGCCATCCGCCGACAACCCACCTCACGCACTAAGTGAAACATCGCTATCTCACCTCACCTCACCTCACCATATTTACCTCACCCCTATTTCCAAACATGAGTATTAAGTTTGATTCAGGTGTCAGATCCGGTGTTTTTGTTATTTTTTGCATAACATCATGAAAACTGGAGTTTGGTAAACAGTTATTTATGATTGAGCCTAAGTTTATTCCAATTTTATCACAAAACATTACAGTTTTGCTGGTGATGTTTTTAAGCGTACCTACCTTAAATCTTGGGTCGCTAGCTGGTCTCTCCGGCTGTTGAACATGTTGTCCACCAAAGAATCATAGCGTTCCTGATTACTATGAGACGGTTTAAGCAGCTCATCCATGGTCAGAGAGTACTCCGTAATATCCTCTTGAGATTTTTCTTAGAGGGCAGTAATTGATCTCCAGCAACCATTGACACTGACAAAATCAGACTCAAGATTTTGCAGATCTTTGTCATATTTTGTTTATTAATTTCCATTTCTGCCAAACACATTTAAAAAAAATACAAAATTTTAATTTTACTCTTTTTATTTAAACTCCTATGGATTTTTTTTTGAGATTTTAACATTTTTGATGTTTAGTAATGTTTAGTGATGTGCTTTTTTAAATTTCAAAATATTTTTTGATGAGTTTTTGCTGCATGTTGAACCAGTGCCCACCACTGAGTCTTCATGAGTCAAATCAATCACTGAACTAGACACATCTCTACATGCAACAGAAACTTGGCCGGCAAAATTATCCGCTAACATCAATTCCTCAAATAAATTTTGTTTTTTATTGTTGCTGAACCATGAGACTCCTCTTATAATCATGTGATTTGATTGTGCGCATCGTGTGCGCATCACACAGCTCCCTCTCCAGGATATATGTTCTCTTCAAAGCATCACCGCACCGATCAAAACTATGAATTATCATTTTTAACCTATTTTGTTCTTCAAGTACATTTTCATATTGTAAGTGTAACGTAGACAGCTCGGTTTTTAGTTAAGTATTATTACCTAATGCTTCTATCAATATCTTTTCATTGTCCTCCCGTTCACAAGTCAACAGGCTACACAATTCCCTAGATAGTTTTAATTCTAATTCTAATGGAAGAGAACATGGAGGGGCCGTATCACAAAAGAGAAAGCACGCTCAAGACCGCAAAGCTGCACAGCATCACCGCAATACTGAAGCAGAGACGGCGGCTCTGTTGGCTCGCAGATGTGAATCGCATGGAGCTCACTTGTTTTCCTAGGCAAAACCTCCTGAGTGAAGTAGCGCACGCCAAGAGACCAGTCGCACGGCACCTGTTGCGTTTCCCACAGTGGTCCAATGTAGAGAAGAGGCAAAAAATGACGTTTGCTAAGTATATGTAAATATCTACAGTAATAGTACTTTGACTTTTTTTTACTTTTTCTCAAAAATTGCGCCAAGTGTGACTTGGTAGCGTTCAAAATCGGGATGGGAAGATTCAAAGCAGATGGGAAGAGCTCGCCACCGACCGAGACGAGTGGGGGAGAGTAATCGCGGAGGGTCTCAAAACACACGAAAGGGCCTGGTTTGATGCACTACCTGCAAAAGGGGCAAAACGGCATACTAAAACCCAGACCGCACGCACTGCCAGCATCCGTAGCATGCCGGCCCCGGCGGGGGATGTTGACGCGGGAAAGTGAGGGTAAGAGCTATGCTCTAAAATAAAGCTCTGTTCCCCTCCTTTCGCGAACCACATTTTACTCATATCTGGATAAAGGCCTGTACCCCTCGGTGGGGACATTAATGGGGTACATTACTTTGTAAGTACTCATTTGGTTCGTTATATTGTTGTATGTAGGCATAGGTCTACCCCTGATCAGCAAACCACCTTTCCCATTTTAATCTGGTTTGCTGGAAGAGATCTCTTATTAGAGATAAGCTCGCCTTTGTGCACTAAGTCACTAAACCCATCTTATTCCCTTTAATAAAAACAAAACACAATTGATTAAGCATTTATTCACATTACAGATTGTCATTCGAATCGACATGTTCGGTGATCCAGCGCAGATGAGCTCCTATTGATGTGTAGGCTGCGGGCGTGCCCGGGGCTGCGCAGGTGCTGAGGCCGTGGCTGCTGACCCCCTCTAGTGTCAACGAGCAGAAAAGGGGGCTGCCGGAATCGCCCTAGAGAAATCTGCAGGTTAGTGGTGATATACAAAAAATGACGGTTTACTGCATAGATTATAGTAGTTTATGTGACTGATCCATAATGGAAGGCATTTAAACTCGAGAGTGGGGTAATGAAACGAGGCGAAGGCGAGTTTCATGATGATATCACTCGAGAGTTTTAATGCCTAATTACGTACAGTTACATATACTATTTTATTTATACTCATATCACAAGCACTCTTTGATGTGTTCAGGAACCGCATGTTCGACCGGCGTTGTGGCATTGATCATTGCTCTGCACTTGTTTAGCTTGTTCAGTAGTACCAACTTCACAGAGAAACTAAGGGCGGCACGCAGCGGCGAACGCATTGATACATTAAGGTCATAATGTATCAATAATCAGATAAGAAATGAGTTCTTACCAAGTAGTATATCATTATGCTGGTCGTAACATGCGGTTTTCGGACGCAGTAAAGAGGGTTTATGATACGTGTGTAGATAAAATTACTTATATGTTTACCAGTAACAAAAGATATTAAAGCAGGCATACATATGTTATAAGGAATACTGGTGAATTTTAACTCATATATCCAAAGCATCTATGAACACCTAGATTATAATTTTTCATAGAGTACGCAAGACATTACAGGCCAGATAAAATAAATCGTGTAAATAGGAAATTCGATTCGAATTCGAAACGATTTTTTCCATTACTTTCCTGTTCTTATTTTAATCATCTATTTATACATATACAGGTCTAAAGGTCCAGTTCAGTCAAATCCACACTATGTCATAGTCCAGTTGCCTTATTTCATAATGTGGATTTGACAGATGTGGACATAGCGTCCAGTCCTGTCAATTCCATAC
This sequence comes from Argyresthia goedartella, assembly GCA_949825045.1. NCBI lineage: Eukaryota > Metazoa > Arthropoda > Insecta > Lepidoptera > Argyresthiidae > Argyresthia > Argyresthia goedartella. The sequence continues at coordinate 21,056,252 of OX463812.1, read as the reverse complement.
CTGTATGCTTGTATCATGTGTGTGCTTGTATCATGAATGACAGGCGTGATGGCTTTTCTTTTGATAATGTGTTATAGATATATTTCGCCCAAGTTAAAAGCTCAAATTTCATTATTATTGTAGATATTCGTGTATACTTAGCAAACATCATTTTTGCCGCTTCTCTACATGGAACCACTGTGGGAGAAAGAGGGATTGTTTTCTTTTGGTAATGTGTTACAGATATTACAGCCTATTTCGTTCTCGAAGCTGAAATTTCATTATTACTGTAGATATTCCCATATACTTAGCAAACTTCATTTTTGGCTCTTCTCTACATGGGACCATTGTGGGAGAAGATGGGCGAAGAAACTCCCACAGATTAATTATGAGATCTCTTTTAAAAATTGGTTGTGTCTAGCTAACACAAATATTACTATATCAGAATATCAGTTATCATTATTAATAAGCAGGAATAAATAATTACAAAATCATTAACAGCATGTTCTTTGTTGAGTTAGATTAACCCCATACGGTCCCGTCAATTAAGTAATCTTGAACTTTATAATATAAATTCAGTCAATTTCTCATTCTAAGGGCCCTAGCGGGAAAGTTTTGGGTTAGTTCTGATTTTTTCCATTTTATGTTTTTTGCGCCGAGTGCGTGTCGGACTTCGCACATTTAGGGATCCGTAATAAATGTAGAATATAAGCCAAAATAAATAAATTAGGAAGGTCACATACACCTGAAACACCTAGGAAAAATTCACCGACTTTAGCAAGTTAACTATATTAAGTCCCTATTATTATTAACATATATTGTGTGGCTGTTTTTTTTATCCCAAATAAATTTAAAAAACACTATCATTCTTCACCAGCAAATAATTACTTTGTTTTTCATAGTGTTTGTACGAATGACAAAGTTATATTTGTGGATTTTAATAAACGTATGTAATATTTATATCTTAAAAACTGCTTATTGTTCGGTGAAGGAGATCTCTAGGCTCATCAAGCTGGGTTGGGCCGCCTTTGGCAAATTGGGGGAAGTCCTAAAGGCCAAAATCCTTCAATTCCTGAAAACTAAGGTGTTTAACCAATGTGTCTTGCCTATACTCACATATGGATCCGAGACATGGCCGCTTACAAAGGAATCCATGCATAAAATCCAAGGGCAATGGAGCGTGCTATGCTCGGAATCTCCCTTAGCGACCACATACCCAACGAGATACGACGACGTGCTAAGGTCGTAGATGTGGGTATGCGAATCGAAAGGTTAAAGTGGAGATGGGCGGGACACTTGGGTAGGAGGGATGATGGCAGATGGAACAAGGTGGTGACGGAATGGTGGCCAAGGGACACGCGTAGACCGAGAGCAGACCACCCGTCTGATGGTCAGATGACATCGCCAAAACTGCCGGACCGGCCGCAGTGAATCAGGTTGGCCCAGGACCGCAATAAATGGCGTAATAAAGAGAAGGCCTTTACTCAACAGTGGGTGCAGGAGGCTGGATAGATAGATAGAGTATCATTTGAATAATGTTTTAAGTGCATTGCCACTACATCTGCATAATAGGTAGGTAAAGGAAATTATATTAATCATTGGAGAAATAATGCGGTGGACTAACATGAATTTTATTATTATAAATTCATTAATTTAAATGAATGAATCATTTTGAGTGTGCATTGAGTATATGACCATTTTCCTGGATACTCCCAGTCTGAGGTCTTCATTTAGTTTATTTGATAACTGCTCATGTCCCAACAACAGGGGGCCGCCAAATTATCATCTTGTGATACGACCTTGAGACTTCAATGTATCTTTTTTTGGTAAAATAAACAGACCTCTTCTTGATTTGTGAGTTTTGGAGCAAATTGTATATTGTGTTTGGCGACTGACCAAAACAGTGTAGAGCAAATACTGCTACTTGGTCATCTTTGACTGTCTATTACATCGCGAGAAATAAATATATATATTATATATTTTGATACGGAATAGTAAGGCATTCCATAATTTTGGTGTGGTCCAGCTTCTCTACACGGCCCTAGTGAGAACTAAAACTTGAATCCAGCTCAGTTGTTTGGAATCCACACGAAAGCTCATACGTACTTTTGCTCGAGAAGGTACACAAAGTTTTCCTACGATACCTATACAAGGGAAATTCGGATACTACCCTTACCTTTATCCATCCGCTTTTATATTGGGTATGCTTGGATATAACTCACTAGAGGCGAGACGTAACAACGTAAGCGCGCGCAAGCACCGGCTGCTAGCGGGCGGCACGCACCGCACGGTGGCGCGACGGCAGTCTCCGCTAGTGAAGGCGCGGGACAGCCTCAGCGCGTTTATGTGTGGTATTGAAAGAATTGTTGTATGGCCCCTTTAATATTTACTTTATTCTGTATTTTATTTTAGTATTTGTTGTTATAGCGACAACAGAAATACATCATCTGTGAAAATTTCAACTGACTAACTATCACGGTTCATGAGATACAGCTTGGTGACAGACGGACAGACAGACAGAAAGCGGAGTCTTAGTAATAAGGTCCCGTTTTTATCTTTTGGTACGGAACCCTAAAAATAATTTGTTTTTCTTTTTCCACAAGGTTCTTGTTAATTGAAAATGAGCGAAATCTAACAATATTTAAGGGTCGCTATGATTTGATGTTTTTTTGGGTATTTGGAGAATGCAGAGTTTTTTAAGGCAGCCTTTAATAGCTTAAAGTTTTACGTTACCAGAGAATTTAAATGAAGGCAAATTAACATTAAATTAATTTAGTAATTATCTTTTGACGACTTTCCAAACTATTTTACAATTTCATTTGTCATTTATACTTTATTGCTAACAGATAACGTAACATTCAAAGAAAATATTTATACAAATTTGCTATATATTAAAATATATTTCTTCCAGCAAACTTAGGCATGACAGAAAAACCAAGTATTTCTTTTATAAATCATAACGATCACTAAATGTGGTAATAAAAAGCTCAACTGTGTAGTACCTATGACGTTTTTATCAATATCCGAACAAAATAAAGCTGGTTTTCTTGGACCAACCCAATGCACATTCCTTTTCTATTTTGGCTGCGATTTACTTGCCAGAAATAATGGCAAGTAAATCTGTTTCGCGAATGATAAAACAGTCGCCAAAACATCTATCTACATAAATAAACCACAACCCATTAGTCTCGCGTAATCATGAAGGTACATACATTTTAAACTACGAGTATCTGCAATGTAAATTAACGTACAAGTCTTAATAAGTGTTGATCAATATCTAGTTCAGCTTTTCCAAATATTTTTTTCTACTTATGTTCTACTTCACCGTAACTCCTTTCACTGACGGAAAGCAATACGATTTGATTTATTCTTCTCTTGCAGAACAGATAATTGTGTTTAACTTATTGAGAGAAACTAACTAACTATCCTCCTTTTCCCTTAATCAGCAACTCAAATAGAGAAAATACCATCAACATATCCTGGATTTATCTACACCGTTCCAGTTCTTCTCGTACTTTTTCGAACAGAGTTTACTGGAATGGATTGTTGAAGAATCAAACCAATACGCCATACAAACAATAAAAAAGAGTTTGCTTTAGACCACACAACCGAAGTAAAACTTCTTTAGCTCTAATGCTTCAAAAATACATCTCCTGCACTGTCTCTGGCTATGAGAGGAAGAGAGAAAGAAAATGTGCGCGCGCACCTCTCGTTCGTCTCGCCCGATTACACTTTTCGTAACGCTCTCGTCACGCATTCGCCAGCTTATTCCCCAAGTCAAGCGTGCGTAAAGAAGTTTTACTTCAAAAATATGTAAAAATTATCAGTATCCCGTACACAAAACGTCATTTCGATTTAAAGTGAAAAGATTACCCTTCATCTGACGCGGTCGGGTAAAAAGTGACAAATGTCTCTACCTGGCAAGTGTCAACTCCGTCTCCCATCGCACAGAGCATGCCGCTGTCATACTCCGGCGTCATGTAGGGTCCCAGTCGCTCGTAGCAGTCGTCCATCGATATCACCTTGATCGGGGCCGCGACAAGCGCCTCTGAGGTGGCCATGTTCGCTGCACTGCGAGCGCCGTAACCAGTTATCGTGCATTGGTCGCCTGAAATACTCGTATGGATGTTATTTGTGTCCTCAAATCGCATTAGAACATGATGGCATTATGTATGTTGGTTAGTAAGTAAGGATTCCTTTTTTATTATTTATTTATTTACATATTCATGTTTCACAGAAATTAAAATACAATATTAATCAATAAGGAAAAGAAAATTTGAAATGCCAATTACGAAACAATACAAAAATAAAATAGAAATATAAGAACCCATCTATAGGAATAAAAAAGTGAGTAAAGTAATAAACTTAGTTCAAACTGGTATGACGATATGGTGAACAGTTTAGGAAGCAGGAATTATTACCAAGCCTCCGATGTTCGTCCGTCCGTCCATCTGTCACCAGGCTGTATCTTATGAACCGTGATAGTCAGACAGATGAAATTTTCACAGATGGTGTATTTCTGTTGCCGCTATAACAAAATATACTAAAAAACTGCACCTGGTTACGTACATGGAAAGTGAAAGTTGTACCAATAACTTTGTTAACAACATTTTGCTATGTAAAATCCACACTATTCACTCCACACCATCCCTATCATTGTACGGTGGTACGGAACCCTTCGGGCACGAGTTAGACTCGCACTTGACCGTTTTTTTTTGTGTTTTTTTTTAAACTGCCGAAAAGTTTTTCTTGAATGGCTTAGACTTGATCAAGTCGTGAAGTCCTGTTTAGAAATGAAAAGCTTTCAATCGGATTATCTGTTGGGAAGCTACGATACCATACATATAAACAAATACACGCGTGCTTTCAAGTTATAAGTCTCATACTTTGTCGTGTAGCGACAAGAACCTAAACAGAACCTAACAAGAAACAACAACCAGGATAAAATTTAGAAATGATAGTTTATTATGCGTTACAGTGACTATTTTTATAAAAATTAAAGGAAGATGAGGATGAATGAGGTGAGACAGGGTTTTTAAAAAATACAGGTATCAAAATAAAAAAAAGGAAGCGGAGGACACGGAGAGTAGGAGGCAGAAGAAGTAGCGGCCGTCTGGCGAACCGGTCAGTAGAGGCAGGCAACACGGTAAGTAGCTGCAGTAGGCAGGAGGCGTAGCAGCCTTACTCCAGTAGAGGCAGTAGGCAGGTGAAGTACCAGCCGTCTGGCGAGCCGGTCAGTAGAGGCAGGCAACACGGTAGGCAACAGTAGGCAGGAGGCGTAGCAACCGTCTGGCGAGCTGTTCAGTAGAGGCAGGCCACACAATAAGTAGGCAGCAGTAGGCAGGAGACGTAGCAACAGAGGCTCGCAGGATCCCGGGGCAGTGCGGCCCCGGGATAAGGCCTTTAGGTGATGCTTCTTGTTCAAAAGCTGAAGTGAGACTCTCGAATTTCAGAAATGTTCCGCTCTTATACCCTTTTTGGAGAGTTCTAAAAATTATTTAAATTAAATGCAATTTTTGTGAATGGCCAAGAGGGAAAAAGTATTTTTGTAAAAGTATTGAAGTAAACATATCAGACCGCTAACGAGTTTGAATAGACATTGCCATGACAACCAGATAAACAACAACATCGCAATATGTCAGATTTTGGTTTCAGGCTCGTAATAGAGAAAACAACAAGATCACATAGCCAAAATTACATAACAGCGATAGATAAAAAGGTAGCGCACCAGCGCGCACGAAGCCCGAGATTGCAGAGTTTCGGAGAAAGCCAAATACAAGGTCACCAAAGGTAAACCCCGTCGACATCGATTTAGAAGTGCTGATAGTATGAAAATACGAAGTGAAAATGATTTGTTATTGTGTTCTTATGGTTTAAAACGTTACAGGGTCCTATGAAAATAAAGGTGATACGAAATGTCCAGAGATATATGAGATGAATGCAGCCCATCAACGCAGACTGGAAAATGGCATGTAAGTAGCATAACACTACATTTTCCCCCCGACCCTGGAAAAAATTTTGACTCAGCAAAAATTTTGATATGTACATTTTTTAAAATAAACCATAAAAACACAGCTTTGCAGAAACAGACATCACCAGGCAAAATCAGATATACCATCTCTTACATTCATCATCTTCATTCAGGTAAGGGTGGAGTTCACATTCAATGACTACCACTCTAAAAGTGTGTTTTCAAAAGGACATTTAGGCTTACTTAAGGAGTTGTCATCCGCTCCTGCGTGGAAAAAAAAAAGTGGGGGTAAAGAGAAACAAATTAATCCTAAGGTAGCTTTAGTCGCTTGACTTAAGAAAAGATTAAGAACGGCCAGAGCGGTAGGGCTCGAAGCCAGAGATCAGCAACATCGCCAACGAGATGTGTCTGAAATAAAGATAAAAAAAAAATAGGTGAAGACTAACCAACGAAGATTCGAGGTCCTAAAGTAAAATTGTTGAAGAACACTGGATTAAAGGAAGAAATAAAAATAATAAGGTGAAAATGATGATGATATTTATACATATATACAAATTAACTAGAAGTTAAACTAGAATTAAATAGAAGTTAAGAAAATTTAAGATTTTATGTCTTTAATGTGCCACTTGCCTCTAACTCCGTTAGGGTCTTCTAGAATGTATACTAATGGTGAAAGTTTTCTTTATTGTGTTCTTATGGTTTAAAACGTTACAGGGTCCTATGAAAATAAAGGTGATACGAAATGTCCAGAGATATATGAGATGAATGCAGCCCATCAACGCAGACTGGAAAATGGCATGTAAGTAGCATAACACTACAACTTATAATAACACACCCCTTTGTCGGTGGCTACCAAACACAAAATTTTAACTACTTACCTTTTAAACCAAATGAAGACTTTGGCAATATAGACTCGTCCAACCAACTCGTGTCTTCCAAATCCAGTTGTACTCTCAACAAGGCGATATCATGCGCCCGACTGTACCTAAACACACAATAAGGATCAAATTAGCACCCTCTCTTTTTACAACTAATTACACAGGAAAGCTAATTTACTGACCACGAAGCTTTAAAAGCTCTCAGCAAGGAAACATCGCTAAAGATCACGTTCCGCAAGGGGGTAAAACTTGCTCTCAGCAGGTATTAAAAGTTATTTGAAGTAGCAGATGAAAAGCAAATCAAAAATGGAAATGCGAGGGAACAAAGATGTAGTTATTGTAGATGAGAAATATCATTAAAAAATTAATGTAGCGCATTAATGCTCCCACTGAGGGGCATGCGCCTTTACCCAAATATGATTCAGATTGAGCCATACTGCACCACGCCGGCTCAGTGCGGGTCGATGTAGAGGGTGTAGGGCTAGTGGTCAAAGTCCAATGGTGGCCAACCCGACCGTCAGAAGATATCAATCTGCCCTATTAGGGCCTCTGATACAGCAAGGTCTTGATAATTTTTTTCTCTATAGAAAAGTCTCCCGCCCGACCCAAAAGATATTTTTTTACAATTTCGCACCGGATTAGAATTTATTTACTTGTAATTTATTTAATCACTAGTGTTTCTGTGTGCTCTAGGTCTCGCGAAGTTTACCGAATGAGAAGTGAAATTATTAAAAAAAACGGCCAAGTGCGAGTCGGACTCGCGCACGAAAGGTTCCGTACCATTATCTATAAAAACGGCTAAAAACACGTTTGTTGTAAGAGAGCCCCAATTAAATATTATTTGATTTTAATTTAAATATTTATTTTTAAAGCGAGCAATGTAACTCAATATTCTGTGAATATTTCAAGCGTCTACCTGTTGCCGTTATCAATATCGAGAAAAAACGAGACAAAAAACACGTTTGTTGCGTGGGAGCCCTCTTAAATATTTGTTTTATTTTAATCTAATTATTTATTTTTGAATTGAATATATAAATAAATATTCTGTTAATATATCAAGCGTCTACGTGTTGCCGTTATCAATATCAAGCAAAAAAGAGCAAAAAAAAAAAACACGTTTGTTGTATGGGAGCCCCCTTAAATATCTATTAAATATTCTGTTTTTTTCCGACAGACTCGTGCGTGAGTTAATGGCATGGTGATAAGTGTAAATTTAAATCAATCTGACGATTTGTGCTGGGTGGGTCACAAAGTTTCATAAAAAGTCTGACGCGCTCGATTTACTCATGATAACTCCTCTTGGCCTTCCCTTCTATAATCCGAAAGGCAATCGCCAAAATCCGAAGCGCAACAAAACACAAAAGCCACATAGAACACCCATCCAGTGTACCCGTCTCGGCCAGATGTTGCTACCCACACGATCGTTTCCGATGTGCGAATACCGCTAGGCCATGGACGCTTCGAATATTGCGAAGTGAAAATAAATAATTTGCGGAAACAATGGCCGGTACTCGAAAAATGGCTATTTATACTACTAGTGAGAAAAGAATGTTATATCCGACAAGTGACATTTTTATTCACTAAGTCGACACTAGTCGGATAAGTCGACACTAGTCGGATAAGTCGACACTAGTCGGATAAGTCGACACTAGTCGGATAAGTCGACACTAGTCGGATAAGTTGACACTAGTCGGAAATCATCTTACGCACGCTTACAATGTTTTACTAAGCATTATGTGATTAAATAAATAAATATATCAACAGTACAAGAAATTAGTAAAATGGCGGGCTTATTTTAAGAAGAAATCTCTTGTTAGAGATAAGTTCGTCTTTGTACAAATATTTTGCCTCTATCTTTTTTGTATTAACTGTTTTTGTGCAATAAAATATATTGATGAAAACCGCCTTTACTTACATATCATAGTTCTCGTGCACAATGACACCCAACACGAGCGCTCTGGGCTTCGAACCGTTCCCTTCTACACAGACATTGTTCAACTGCAGAAGATGCTGGTGAGCTGCCTCGGCGACGCAGTGGGCTGCGGTGACGGCGTAGTGGGGGGACAGGAGGGTGGCCCCGCAGATGTGCTCGAGGGTGGAATTCAGCAGTGACGTCACTCGGGGCAGCACTCCTGAAGATCATTGTAGAGTCAGTGGGAATGTCTTAGCAATCCTGTGAGATATAACGCTATTTTTGTTTTATTAGTTGTCTAGACATCTAAGACAATTACAGTGATTTCAAATATACGTGCATAACCCCTCGCCTCTTGCTACCACATAGTCAGATAAAAATACTGTTTATAATCAAAAATGTCCGTAATTCCTGTGATGGTTTCAAATCCGTAGCGTGGCGAATCATTATTTTACGACACTTGGCGTTGTTGCTTTATACAATATGTATGCGGACACCTTCTGCTTATCACTGCTCAATATTCTAGCTAGGTCGTAATACCTACTTCTATAAACCAAGGTTATTTAAACAATATTAATCATCTGCTTAATACCACATTCGACTTCCTTGCCTCCCACCACCCGTTTTACTCTACCACTGAAAACTTCATGCCACTGAACCAGAAATACTACACAAATAATTGATTTAATTTCAGTGAACAACATTTTGTCACGGTCGTTATCACCATTTTACTATGTTTGTTAAAATGCAAAATGATTTTATTATTTTCTATGAATGCGCGAGGAATGGTGTGACGAAATATCATTTTGTTTGAACAGTTGGAGGGTATTGCATCAAGTAATGACATACAACTTACAAGTGGAATTCGGTGTGTAAAAGACTTTCAAGAGCAGCAAACTGAGAAGGCCATTTCGAAATAATAGTGTTCTTGTTCCAATAAAAGGTGTTATTCCCATCAAAACTATGTCAGGATAACTAACATTTCCGTAAAAAAACAGAATGTTCTTCATTTGTCCTCTACAGCGTAGTTTACTCAAATCTCAGAAGAACGAAACTCTTTGGCTCTTTAGCTGTCCTGTAAAACTGTCAAATGTCAATAGTTTTCCCCCCTGCCTGTCAATAACTTATTTGTCAGACAGAACGTGGACAAATATTGATATTATAGTAAATAAGGTTCCGTTCGTCTGTCACCAAGCTGTGTCTCATTCAGGTCCATGGACCGTGATAGTTAAACAGTTGAAATTTTCACAGATGATGTATTTCTGTTGCCGCTATAACAACAAATACTAAAAAACAGAATAAAATAAATATTTAAGGGGGCTCCCATACAACAACTCTTTCAATACCACATACAAACTTATGAATGCACCTGGTTACGTTCATGGTGTGTGAAAGTAGCCATACCAATAACTTTAAAAAAAATTGGTTGTTTGTAAAGTAGGTTTACGATCGAGATGTTTACGTGATAAGCCTCCGCTCGTGAGGATTCCGCGTGACAAGTTTCACGGAATGACTGGCAGCGCTCGAGATGAGACGGGAGATCGGTCCGTCTCTCTCTCGTTATACCTGCGATCGCGCTCGTGAGGTTTTGGTGTGACACAAGTTTCTGAACATGTCACCCGACTAAAACGATTTTAAAGACGTTATCACGTCAAAATAAATAATGTAATTAAAATATAATTAAAACGTGATTTTTTGCCGTTTTTATAGATAATGGTACGGAATCCTTCGTGTCGGACTCGCCCTTGGCCAGTTTTTTAGTTTTATAATCGGAACCCACTAGCCTCAAGTAGAACCGTTCCAAAACTGTGAGCAAGTGAAAGAGGTCTGAAACTTTAGGTAGGTTCAAATCTTCGTTTAACAAACGTAATTGCAGATAATTATTTCATATTTAGAATTTAAAGAAAAACGTAATAGTGTTGTTTGTTTTTTGATTAGTGTCACTTTGTAAAAATCATAGGTTGAATTTACATGAATTTCAAGTTTATAATGTGATGCCTCTATTGTGATATATTAATAACTGTTCTGCTAAATACAGTGAATGTAGTAACAGAAACAAACGTGTACAAACGTTTCTTAAAATAGGCAACATTTTCATAAAATAAAATAAAAAGTAAATAAGTACTTCATATAATAGGAGTTTATGTGACTGGTACATAATGGAGGGCATTAAAACTCGAGGCAAGTTTCATAATAATATCACTGTGTTTTAATGCCTAACTATGTACAGTTACATAGACTATTTTATCTATACACATATCATAAGCTCTCTTTGAACGTATTCAGGAACCGCATGTTCGACCGGCATTGTGGCATTGATCATTGCTCTGCACTTATTTAGCTTGTTCAGTAGTACCAACTTCACAGACAAACTAGGGGCCAAACACAGGCGGGTGTCGTCGGTTTAATGTCATTATATGTCGAAATATCAATATTCAGATAAGAAATGAGTTTTTTTCAAGAAGTATATCATTATGCTGGTCGTAACGTGCGGTTTTGGACGCATTAAAGAGGGTTTATCATATGTGTGTAGATAAATAATAAAATAAATAAATATTAGAGGACAATCTTACACAAATCGAACTAGGCCCGTAGTAAGCTCAATGAGGCTTGTGTTACGGGTATTAGACGACGATATATTTATAGAGATAAATAATTTTAAACATGTAAAAAACATGTTAAAATTGTTTATATATCGTAAGTAACAAAATCGCCTACGGTTGACAACGGGGACTCGTGTTAGTGACCAAACGATACGTAATCGACTGCATGAAGACCAGCAAAGGTCCAGACGCCGAGTAGTACGAATTCCTTTATCTAGGGTTCAACGTGGAAATCGTTTAAGTTTTTGCCGCGAACATTCGGATTGGAGCATGAATCAATGGGGTATGGTGCTCTTCACAGATGAGTGTAAAGTGAAGCTTTGTAGTGATGATCGGCGGATTAGAGTATGGAGACGACAGGGTGAGAGATTTTCCGATGTCTGCATCAAGGAAATTGACCGCTTTGGAGGTCCTAGTGTGATAGTTTGGGCTGGGATTAGCTTACAAGGCAAAACTGAGCTGGTTTTCTTAAATCAAGGCACAGTAAATTCGCAACGGTACATCGATGAAGTCATCAGGCCTCATGTGATTCCATTCTCACAGAGAGTGGGGCCAGGGTTCTGGATAATGCATGACAATGCCCGCCCACACACAGCTCGGGCCACTCAGACTGTACTGGATGACTCCCATATTCGTGTCCTACCATGGCCAGCGTATAGTCCGGATTTAAATTCAATAGAGCATATGTGGGACCAATTAAAACGAAGGGTTAGGGAGCATGAGCAAGAGGTTCACAACCAGCAACAGCTTATGGATGCTCTGAAACGTGCGTGGGAAGAGATACCTGATGAAAACATCAGAAACTTAATCGAGAGTATGCATTCAAGGCTCCAGGAGTGTGAAAACAGAAGAGGAGGACACACCCGTTACTAAACCATTAAAAAAAACAGCTTGTGTCAGTTTTTGTTTTGTTTTCCAAGAGTTTCTGTTTAGTTTTTGCTGTTGACAATGGACTAATTTCATGTTATTTGAAACAAGTGAAACAATTGACGACACAATTAAATGGTTATTAGCATAAGTTAAAACAAAAGCCTTGTTACATGTTATTTTAATAAATATACATTACTGTTTACTATATTTTTCACGTAGCAATCAAAATACTTAGTGGCCCCTATTTTCTTTTGAGTTTATTTATTTATCATCGTCCATTGCTTTAATTTGTGTGCATGTGGCTGAGCGACAACTGCCTTGCTACCAGGATAACATAAATTATACTAGACATGAGCAATTCACGAATGATTGAAGTAAATGAAGTAGTTAATTTCGAATAAAAAAAACCTTATTACTCATTAGAATGTGTCTTTAGTTCATTTACTTCATTTAGTTCAATCTCTCTTCGTCATCCATCGCTCGCTGGCGTCACCAAAATGATATTTTTGGTTGCACTATTCTTGAAGGTTCGTCGAAGTGTTTTTCCATCCTTTTCAAATTGACGCGTTCTGAAATTGGACTACATGAACTACTGAACTAAATCTCTCATACTTCTTCACGATATGTATCTCTCATTTACTCGTTCTGTTAAGGAGGACTAAATTAACTACTGAAATATATGATTGAAATAGTTTACTGACAGAAAAGACACACTTCAACCTTTTTTTTCTATTAGGCACAACATAAAATGTGAAAATGTTGATTTTTAAGATAAAACTCAAAGTACTTTGGATCATGATAAATCTTTTAGACCTGTGTGGTCCTTGGAGCGCTTCGCACAAGTGGTGGGCGTTGAATCGAAAAACCTAATAAATTATTACCTAACGTAGATTTAAGGAACAAACGACGAAGAACGATGTTAAATTACATTTTAATAAAATTATCATAAACAAGAGTTGTTATTTTTCTCGATAAAAGAATTAATATTTTTACCTAAGTACTAAGTGCCCCCAGTATGAAGGCAAATAAAGTCTTAAATCGCTTAACATTCTTCATTCATAAAGATAAGCGTTACCTACTTCACGAATTTCACTATTATTTGATCGTTTCTTCAATTCCATACAGTTGAGCGTCATTAGGTTGACGAAATTAACCTAATATATAGGTCAAACTAAAAGTTTCTGAAACTGCCACTTACATAAAAAATCTTTAAAAAGTAATTACAACATTTGAAAATGGAACTCTTTGGCTGTATAATGCAGTTTGTTTCATCTGACTGTAAATTGGTTTTACATTGTGGCGCCATTTAAAAAATTGCGTGTTTGATTGAAAATTGATTTTCTACGATTTAAGTGTAATTTGACAGCTCAGCAGAGCCTCGCTCGGCTTCAATCGGCTTCAATCTGCTGCTTCAATGAAACACCATACAAGACGACTATTTATAGCTGGTTTGCAGAATTCAAGCGCGGTCGTGTCAATCTCAGTGATGAATCTCGCAATGGTCGCCCGTCCACCGCTGTGAACAACAAAAATATCGATTATGTGCGCCGTATGATCGAAATAGACAGGCATGAGTCAAATTCAAACATTTGGGTGTGAGAAAGCTGTGCTCGAATGAAACACCATACAAGACGACTATTTATAGCTGGTTTGCAGAATTCAAGCGCGGTCGTGTCAATCTCAGTGATGAATCTCGCAATGGTCGCCCGTCCACCGCTGTGAACAACAAAAATATCGATTATGTGCGCCGTATGATCGAAATAGACAGGCATGAGTCAAATTCAAACATTTGGGTGTTAGAAAGCTGTGCTCGCAGTGGATCTCACACTATTTGACCGAGGCTCAATAAACGGACCGCGTCACTTGGTGCAATGCCATGCTTACCAGATTGAACGAAGGAACGTCAAATTTGGTCAAATTTCGTCAAAAAAGTGACGAAACATAGATGCTGCGATGCTTCGATCCCAAAACAAAGCAGCAATCGAGCGTATGGGTCTTTCAAGATGAGCCAAAACCAACCAAAGCAGCGCGCGTGAAAAGGGCATCGAAACGGATGATTGCTTCTTTTTTTAATAAAACTGTACACGTGGCTTCTGTTGCTTTAGAGAATCGTCGTACCGTGAATAGTGACTGGTACGCGACCATTTGTTTACCGGAAATCATTGACGAACTCCTTAAAAATACCCGTAAACGCCGTATCTTCTTGCACCACGCAAATGCTAGTTCCCACACGGCCAGAAAGACAAACGAATTTTTTGAGGTGAAAAACGTAGAACTTTTGAGCCATCCTGCATACAGTCCCAAACTGGCACATTGTGACTTTATTCTCTTCCCAAAAATTAAGAACCAATTACGCGGTCAATGATTCTCATCACCAGAAGAGGCTGTCGAAGAGTATGAAAAACACGTTTATGAGGTCACCACGGAGGAGTTTCACAAATGTTTTCAAAATTGGTTTAATCGTATGAAATAGTGCATTTAGGCGAAGGGAGAATATTTCGAGAACAAGAAATAAATTTTTGACCTTAAATAGTATTTTTTTCTTATTCATTCCGGAACCTTTTTGTGCGCCCCACGTATTTCTACGGTTAGTCGTTGACGGCCTAGGAATACATTTCTTTAACGAAAAAATCGTCAATGACCCACCGCTTCTTCGCATTGGCGATCATTGCCGCGGCGGCGTGGTGGCTAGGAGCATGAACATTTCACAGATCCAAAAAGAATTCGAGTCCGAGTTGAAGTAATATTTCAGGCATTAGTCACCGAAAATTCAATTAGCTTAATTTTTCGATGCGTAAAATTATTCGTGCTCCCGGCTCTTATCACAGAAGCCAAGGTCGCTAGTGAGGAGCCAGAGGTATAGTTCACGCTAAGTTTCTTTGGCTGTGAACGATCTGTCACCTCCCTCTCATCCCAACTGACCCCATGCCAGAAAGATAAGTCACAGTTCGCTCAGAGCTAAAGAAACTGTGGTATCTAGCACGTTGTCGCCATCGCAAGATAGTCATAAGTCCCTCTACTATATAATAATAATAATAATAATAATAATAATAATACCTTGGACACTATTTACACACATTGATCTAGCCCCAAACTAGGATTCCCTGTATCTTGGGTACTAGACAACGATACACATACTTATGTAGATAAATATTATGCTTAGATAGATAAACAACCATGACTAGGGTACAAACATCCGTTCTCGTCGAACAAATATTCGCCCCCACCGGGACTCGAACCCGGGACCCTAGGCTTCGTAGGCAGGGACACTGCCGACTCGGCCATTCGGGTCGTTGACATAATATACATAGTTACCCTACTGTGCTATGCTTTTACAATGTAAAATGCAACAAATACTTAGATAAAAGTGTATTTCCGAGACATGGCGTCCACAGAAAATTCGCGGTTGCCTGTCTGTCTAATTTTTTTTAAATTTGAGGAGAATTTCTATCTGTATTATGGCTTGCGGTATCTTTAAACTACACACATAATTAAAACACAAGTATAGGATGATACATTGATAAATAAACTGTACTCAACCGTGAGTTTTGTTTTTGTAAATAATCTCACAATATCCAAGTTCTCCACACTCGAGTACTTTTTTATTTCAGTAATTACAGCATGGCTCGTGCCCCTCGGTGGAGACATTCATGGGCCACATTTATTTATTTATTTAATGGCAACAACATACCGCTTTGTATACTAATGGTGCTTTTGTAGACGTTGTATCCTGCCCACATAGCGCTCCAAAAGTACTCACAATTTGTATACGCACAAGTACACAAAGTAATGACGATGACAACCTCATAATCACCCTTAGTACAACGTTATGTCTCGTTGTAAACCCTAGGTCAAGAGACTCCAGAGCTACAAGGGCAAATGTAAATATGTATTCGACCTTACCCTTTTGTATTACATGGCTACGGAATGCTGCCAAAGCGGAGTTTCAAATACGAAGTATTTGGCAGTAGCTGCTCTTGTAGAGTCAGCAAAGGTTCCGAGCTCTGATGAAGATGTATTACTACCAACAGTAGTAACTAACGATGTGGGAGGAAGTCCGCATGCCCGTCAAGCCGCAGCTGTTGCACATTGCGATGACCTGTTAGTAAATTGGCCAGCTTGAAGAGAAGTCATGTGCCGACCGACGGCAGCCAACAATCAGACTCAGGCAATTAGCTGCTGGTCAGTTGACAGCTAAATCAAATCAAACTCATGAACTAATCGAGTTCCGTGCGACCGGCTCATTTGCGAAGTAGCGCTCATTTCGCTGCAGCCGGCGAATCGAAACGAACTATTCTCGCCTGTCACAGCGCGTAAGTGCGGAGTGTACTGAAAATAGATAGTGTCTATAATTATTTAGTGTTATTGTTGAGGGCTGCAGCGGCGAGTGCCAAAAAGAAGTCTCGGATAGGTGGAGCGGAGTTTATGTAAGCGTGGTGGAGAGGGCGCGAGGGTAGGTTGCCGCGCGGCAGTGCATTGAGCCGCGCCGCGCCCGCCAGCCGCCCGGCGCCGGCATGGAGCCGCCGCCGCCGCCCGAGCCCCCCGAGCTGCCCGCCCAGCCCGCGCAACCCTCGCACGGCTTCGGCGCCTTCTGCAGCGCCATCTCCGACACGCTCACCGTACGTACCATCGCCCCGCACCCCGTCACTGTCGCCCCGCCGCCCACACGCACCTTCAGCTACAAAAAACCATGATTGACTCACTTTTCAACCGCGATCGCGTCCAAAACACATTCTAACGCGATTATCTACACCCGTATTCTATTAATTCACCCGAAAGCTTTAATAAATCGCGGCTTGCGATGCGCGCTATTTTCAAACGAAACGCACGTGGTATTCGTCGCCCGTGCCGCCATCTAGCCGCGGTCGTCACTGTCGGCTCCCGTTAGCGGGATCGGAACCGGCGAAGGGATTAAGATAAGATTCATGGGTTAGATAATAAATATAAACAAGTTTATTTATAGAGCCCTCGCTTGCCGGGTCGCACGGCCGTGAATTGTCGGTCGGTGAGTGTTAAACTACCGAAATACCCGCGCATAGGTATCAGCGCGTCCTCCTTTGCGACAGCGGGCGGGCACGCGCGGACACCCACACCGCCGCCGCCGCCTCATTCGTCAACAGACGCTACATCGCCACCAGCCGACCTCCCGTCGTTTGCTACCTCGGTGGCCACTCGAGTCTCCGCACTCCACAAGACTCACCGATTAATTTACGTATAGCGCGCCAAAGTTGAAGAGGGTAAAATAACATTGTGCCATTTATGTTAGTGATAAGATGATAACACCCGATTAAGTTCACGTGCTATGTTGTGATTGCGCTTGTTGTTTGTATCGATAATATCGTGACAAGGAATTTATTGAGTAATCCGGTGGCGTGTTCTTTACAAAAGTGTTTGCATTCAAATTGTGTGCAGGATTTCGTTGTGTTCGTAAGTAATCGTCTACTAATAACGTGCATTTCAATCTTATTGTTGCGTAAGGGACTGCGACATACCTAACCTCGGATGAAGTGTTGTTCCCGCGGGTTACAAAGGGGTTGGACAAATTCAAGCTATTCTTCTTCTAACTGACGACGACGCGTACGGAACGGAGGAGGTATATGAGTTTGGGGTTAGACGTTGTGTGTGTGTGTGTGTGTGTGTGTGTATGTATATCTGCTGCAGGGGTATGATAAAATTCGGGTCTTGGTCGAATCCCTAAGGGATTTGATCAAATCCCGAGATTTGATAAAATAATGACATTATTTAAACATATCCCTAAACAGATGTTGGGATTGGATCAAATCCCGAAACTGGTTTATTGAAATGACAAAAACAAAGTTTGTATGTAACTGCTGGTCGGAAATAAATGTCAAATAAGCAACCAATACGGTTCTGTGGAACTAAATGGGTGGCCTAAATTTGTGACCTGACATAACCTAACTTTAGTCTTTGGTCAGAAAGAGACATACAGAAAGGCGCGGTGAAAAGGGGACAGGGAAAAAAATAAACAACATGTATTTTTGACATTTCTCTGAAATCGTATAGGAATGCGACCAATTCACTAGATTTAGTTCAGGGCTTTAGTGAAATCTCTTGATCTGTTTAGGGATATGTTAAAATCATGCCATTATTTTATCATTTCCCGGGATTTGATCAAATCCTCCAAGTCTCTGATTTGGGCGGTCCATGCGACAAATCCTTTACCATTTTCCTGGAAAACGATGCACCGATTTCGATGCTGTTTTTTTTGCATTAAACCTTTATTTTGTGAAGACTGTAGGTACCTATGTTGATGTAATTTCACGCGTGCTCAACAAACAAGAGCCGAAAATATTTTCCACCTTAGAGACATAGAAACAAATCCGCGCCTCATTTGCGGAAACCGCTGTTCTGCGCTCTTGCCCAAGATCAATCAATCTGGGAAACATAAAAGACTAGAACACCGATGAAGTAGACATAGTGCGAGTTGTGTTACTTTAATTTGCCGGATTTTTTTACATCGCTGGCTTATTGAAAGTTGCAGTTTTTCTGGCTGCAATACAATAAACACACTGCACCGGCAGCAGCGGCAGAATTATGTAGTGGAACCGAAAAAAAAATACATTATTTTTATTTTATAATTCTATATTCGTGTTTGGGTTTCTGTATCTGAATATGCAATGTTTCGAGAAACTAATGACAATGACAGAGGACCATCTTGTTAAACTAACCTTCACGCTTCAGATAACGGTTTAATTAACAATCAAGACCAATAGCATCCGCTTGTACCTAAATCAATCAGACTTAACTAAATCAATCAGACTTAACATAATAGACAAATGCAAATTGCTCTTCAGTTAGGCGATACCTCGTCCGTGCATTGCGGTGCCCGATACTCCAAGCGGAAAGACACGCAGTGTGAGAGGGACGGAATCGGGAAAAACCTAAAAAAACGTTGCGCTGAACGACAGAAAAATTGTTTAAAAATAAACTACGCTATTTTGATAAAAAGTTTTTCTACATCTACATTTTGCAAGCAGTTCCACAATAAAATTAGTTAGGATTTCAGAATTACAGGAAAAAATATAATAATTTAGAGGTGTTTTCGTAATTAAATTCTATCGAGAAAATTTCATCCAATAGCGTTTTTCTTTTGTGAAAATCTCAATCAAATACTCAATAAACGTCAACCCGAAAATCAAATCTGTAAATGACTTCATGGGGGAGTAAATGGATTCGAAAAAAACCCCATTTTTTTTCGTGGCACCTTACTTTGCACAGTAATTTGTGCAGTAATTCCGGTAAAACTTAGACGAAGAATTTGGGTATAAAACGTGTCTGGTTATTGGCCTTATTACGCAAGTAAGGGAAAAAACCGGCCAAGTAGGTGTCGGACTTCGCACCAAATGGTGCCGTACAAAATGTAGCAAAGCCATTCAAAGCTAATTTAAAGCAAAACTCTGATTTATATTGGTATTTGTTAAATTATTTTATTAATATTTATAATTTAAAATGTAAAATATATGTAAGTATCACCAAATTTAAAGGCCGTACTACAATAGGAAGTTAAACATTTCTTCGATATATTTTTTTGTTAAAAAACTCACTTTGGAGGTTTCTCTTTTCTTTGTTTTACAATATTTCTTTATACAAAAATACAGTGTTTATCTACACGACACTAACAAGCTCTAAACAATAATACCACCCTCGATGGGGTAGGTCATTCTTTTTTCGCGCCCCCCTTTAGTTGTTTGGGAGGCCCCTTAAAAATGGACACGTGAGTGACGCCCGTTTGGACCCTTCTAGTAGGGAACCCTAAAAAGCAAAACCCTAAAGGCACAGGCTCCACTCCAATGTGCCTATTCTTTGTCTTCACTGTAGAGAAGATCTACAGTGTATTGTTATACAAAATATCCTACAGGGACGCTATGTGCAGCACAGAGCATGTTTATTATTGTTATATAGTAGGTCGCAGCGAGTGCAAGGTTAGGTCCGTCGTTAAGTTTGACCGAATCGATCGGCGGGCCACGGTCTCTTGTCCTCGTGTTTGTGGTTTTACTGCGTTCCTTGAGAATATACTGAGATGAGATGCTGATCTGAGGCACATATGAAGAAGCATGATTTGAGTATAAGTAGACAAACAATCGCTCAGCGGTGACAAACAAGTTTCAGTGAAGGATTTGACTAGCTCTGTACCTAATACTACATTCATTGGAAATTGTTGCCTAGCCGTTTATTTCTCGACGATGAGTTGTTATTTTATTTGTGCCTAATCTACCTTTACATTTAATTGCATGTTTATTTTAATATTGTGATGGTCCAATTTTCGGCTGTGGCAAAGTGCCCATATATTGGATATGAGGCTGTTTTAGTGTTTTAACTTTTCCCTTAGAATTTGTTGATTGCTCGATAAATATTGCTTGAAGTTTAACTTTGTAAATGAAACTGAACGCTTCGTATACTCTAATAGTAAGACTAGTTTATCTATGTCTGATCAAATATGAGATACTCTATCGGATTACGAGTTCATTGCTGGACTATCAATTTAATACCGTAGATAATCTTTTGCTTGATGAAGTATTTCAAATTGATTTACACATGAAGTTTTTATGACCCGCTTATGCTAGGAATAGTACATTGTTCACCGAGAGGAGAAAGTGACCGATTACCGTCGAGGGTGTCGATTGAAGCCCAAGCCGTAGGCGAGGGCTTTAAAACACTTGAGATCGGGAATCGCACTTTCTCTCGAGTGATACATAGTGCTTTATACTACACCTACGATGAAAATAAAAAACTAAATCTTTACTAATTGAAATTTATATTGAAATTGTTGCAGTTAGTGAAGCTTAATGTAACACTTTTTCCATTAATGTTTGTTTGAGATGTTTGCGACAGTATAGGAGGAATAACTGGCTGTGCTGTTGGCACTGCGCTCGTAGAAGGCTGTGGTGCCAAAGGGGCAACTGGCTGCTGAGGGGCATCTGGCATCGCCGCGCTCGTTGATGGTTGAGGAGATGAGTCTTGATGCACATTAATCGATCTCGATATTTGGTTATTTATTCGTGTTTTGTTTTCTACGGAATTCTCTATGTAACTTTCTGCAACAGCGGACGATTTCCAACCACCGTGACGTTTTATTGTGGTTAAATCAGCACCAGTATCGGCAAGAATAGTCGCTGAAGTTCTGCGAAAGCAGTGGCCAGTGTATTCTAGTGGATTGAGTAAATTAAGGTAGGAAGCTATTTCTCTTGGCACAGTACTTATTTAATTTTTTTCCCAATTACTTGTTTCGTACATTTTTTGTTTTTATATTGTAGTAAAAACCGATTGGTTTTGGGGTCACTGGGGCGAATTTCGTTATATTTCTTCACTATCTCATAAAATAAGCCCGATATAACAAATGATCGCTGAATTTTGGTTTTTGTGTTAGGAATATTGACGATTATTCCATTTTCGAGGATTTCGATATCGTCTATCCACAAGTTCTTGCGCACGACAGGCCCCATTTACTCCTAAAATCAAAATAACCTGTAAACAAAAATATCAAACATGAAAACCTAGTAGATTTCTACTCATAAATAGGTACGTAATAAATCATAAACCAGTGCATCTTGTTCATAAACTTACCTTTATCAACAAATATTTGTCATCTGGAGCATTCTGCAAAAAGGAATAAACATCCTTTGTAGTAAGCACTTTTGATTTCTTACTACGGAATCCCTCCGACTTTCTTTCCAAAAATGCTGTAAGTTTTTTGTATTCTTGAATATTTATGTCGTTTCTTGTCAATATAGTACTTTTCAACATTGAGTACATAGACCATAACGTACTTGGTTTGTATTTTTGCGCTTTTTCACTGAAATAAGCTAGCAAAACAGTTTCAGAAAAAGATGCCGCATTTTTTTCAGTTTTCCATTGCAAAAAATCGTCATAAGTTTTATTATATTTTTTAATTGATCTCTGTGGTAAAAGGTTATCAATCAGTATTTTTGCTGTTTCCTTCAACTGCGGCGGAGTTAAAAAATCTTCATCATCACTATCACTACTTATCATTTTGATAGTTTTATTTTACTTTCTACGAAAACTGAATCCTCAAACAACACACAAATTGAAAATGGCGCCAATGGCATCTGCAATTTTCACATGTTCTTTTTTCAAATTGTTTGACACCATCCAACACACAGCTAGTGGCCAGTGTCATTTTGCGAACTTGGAGATAAAAACTCACTGTAAAAACTTTTTCATCACACCTGCTCTGAAAATACATACTAATTATACCAATTAGAGGGAAGAAACGCCTTTATCCCGCCCTTCAAATCCTTTCATCCCAAGGTATGGAAGTTTGTATGAAAATCCTTCCGACCCAAGGGTGGGAAGTATGTATGAAATTCCATTACATACCCGGTTTTTTTTTTTTTATTTGTCAGCAGTCATACTGCAAAGAGACTTTAACTGTCTACTAATTAAATTTCAAGTAAATTGTTACTGGCCACATACAGTTTTTTTTTTACCAGTTACCAAACTCCTTGGTGCATACAGAAAATTAAAACGAAATTATTTTTGTATATAAAACGCGCGGAATCACGGAAGAAGTGGCTGCATGACCTTATGATCTTAGCCTACTCCAGAAACGGGCGAATAAAAAAAGGAAAAGCCCGCGCATTTTCGCAAAAACTTCGATTGATTTAGCATTTATCTTTGTGTTTTTTGTAAAATATGGATGCATTTATGTCTATAATTTTCCTCGTAGGTGTAATAAAAAGCACTATACATACCTCAGGATAAAGTACAGTTCCATACCTCAAATGGTTTGCGCCCCTCGCAAGCTCGTGGCGCAAATGCCATAATCTCGGTATGGAACTGTCACTTTCTTCCCTCTGAAGTAATGTACTATTTGGCTTTTGATATTTAGGATACCGGCGCATAGTCTTACCCAAAATTAAAAAATTATTAAAAAAAACACGTAAGAAATGGATTTTCATACACTTTTCTCTCCCGCTCAGATGCGTTTTCTCCCCGCATATTTGTTCGATATGCAATGACGTACTTTCTACCGTAAATTTGATAAAGTATCAAGGTACTTTCCGAGCAGGTGTTGTATAAAATATTCCCACGCTTTTAAACCAAAGGCTCCATCAAAATTATCGTGCTCTCAGACTAGAGTCAACAAAAGAACTCAATAATGAAAGTGATTGATGATGATGTTTTTGTTTGCAAATACGTGCATGCAAGGCACTTTGTGTCCAGTCAAGGTTCAGTTGTGGCCTTCTCTATCAGTCAAGCAGAGGTCGCTGAAATGCTTGGTAAAGTGTCCACTAAAAATATCCCAACCAAAAGTTACCATGCGGGGGCAATTTGTGTAAACAGAAAAGTTTCGCACGTTTAGTTCATCGCAGTGTCGAGGTAATAGCAGTTCTACTGGCTTCGATGATTTATAAATAGAGGATAGGCAACAATCGGGGACGGCCACTGCTCCTGGCTATTTATGATTGGACCTGCTCCGGTTAGAGAGACGGCCAGATCAATGGTATCTGGGAGTGATCTGTGTCCAGAATGAATTCCCGCGGTCATTTGGGTCACTTTTTTAGGAGCATTAGAACTCATTTCAATCGGTTAAGACACATTGTGCGAGTAAGTCCAATCACCCAGTCTCGACAAAGATAGCTAGCGCTGTATGACTGATGTCGGTTGTAAAGTGATAACTTTGAAAAATAAAAGAGTTTTTGATACTTTTTGTACAATACTACGCTATTCAACTCTTTTTTTTTGCAAAATTATCACTTTACAACCGGCATCGGTCATATACAACGCTCGCTATCTTTGTCGAGACCGCAGGGCCTGGTTGCTGTTTTGTTTGCGCTGCGCTATAATGCTCGCTGTGTTTCGCTTGTCACTGAAGGGTGCTACCATTAGCTATATTACTTCCATCTATTCAGACCAGATTCTGCCTGCTGCTACTGCAGACGGTGCTCGCGATTTCGGATGAGATTAGCCAGACGTTCGTTTATATTTGTCATTGTACAGACCTTGCATACATTGGAATGCAGTTCTCATATCATAGCCGCTCTAAATGTCAATGATAAATCCGATTTACGATTAGTAATTTTTCCAAGTCCCACGGGTGTTATTTGGCTGCGAAATTCTAGCATCTATGGATATGGGTTAAGAAAAGACAAAGTGGCTACCTAGCTATATCAATGACAAATTTGATTTAAACACTGGCAGCAAAGCTATCGTCATTGATTCTTTATTCTCCTCCATTTCAAGAGTGATAAACCTTCTTAAGTACTCACTTAGGGACGTTTGCACACCACACTGTAATGCCATCATTGGCAAGTGATAAACTGAGGCATGATTATGATTTACTAATTGGATTTTCTCTTGCAGGGTATGGCGACGACGTCAAGGACTAGAAGAAAGGTGAGCTTAAATTATTTCCACATACCTACATGCATGATTCAACTACTTGTCAAATACCGGAATTTTCCAAGTATTTGAAGGGCATTGCGCTGGCTCACCAAGAATTCGTATAGGGGTGCGTTGCGCTCCGCAGTTTGCAATTTTCACAGGACTCGAATGTGTGGAATGGAATGTAGGTATTGTCAAAGACGACATTCTTGACATAGGTTTCTATAGCAGACGTGCTTGCAAGCGAAGAATTAGTTGTCAGGGTTCTAGAACCCGTTACTATCTAGATAGTAACGGTAATACTAGAAAAAAATGGGCAGCAGTTTAAGACAGGCTTAAACACAAAAATTTAGGGTGTTTGACGTTTGTTTTGAGGTTTTTAATGTTTAGGTTTTTTTTGTAGTTAGTATTTCTAGCTTCAGTCTAACATTCTGGGTGCCAGCGCAAGAGTTTAATTTAGTAAAGAATGGAATGTTCGCCCACATACACTTAACATAGTAGATAATAGAGTAGTAGACTAGAGGTATCATCACTCGATATGTATTCCCTGGCTATCCTTAACACGTGCTCCGGTTTACCAAAATATTGTCTTACACCTCCCAGTGAGACGCTATAACGATCTTCGTGGAACAGTAGTATCACGGTTATTAGTTACGTGGATGAAAATTGTAGTTTTTTAATTGGCACGAAAACTAAATAATTTAAGATATAAGTATTTGGCAATTTGACGAGTATGTTGTGTTACATGATGATGCAGTAAAAACAAACAATACGGAGTCATGAATGAGCGAGAAATCGTGAGTTCTTCACGAACTTATCTTCTTTGTATATGTATTGCTGAGTATTATAAGCGCATCTGCATATATAACATAACATTTACATACAGGCACATAAATTACTTCTGGCCACACACTAGGATACCCTATGTCTCGTGGGAACCAGAAACAACGACGTCACAAACATGTAAATATCCAAGACCTGGGGATTTTTTCTTCCTCCCCAGCCGGAATTCGAACCCTCTCGCTTGGGTCGCACAGCCTCGACCGCTACACCGTAGAGGTATTCGTACACCACAGAGGTCGTCCAGTCCATATGCCCAGCGATGACCTTTGTGGCCACGTGACATTTTTCATGTTTCTTGTTAGCACTAGACATGGTATCATAGTGAGCCAACGGCGATATTAAATCTAATGAGTCTAATGGATACATAATTGCCTAATGGGCTGCCCTCCTGCCACGCAAAAAGCAGTATTGAATTACTATCTTAATTGCAAACATGTGACTATACTACTGACACTGTACGAGAAAGGCCATGATGATATTACATTTCCCGAAGTTCCATTTATCGTCATGTTATTCACGCATGAGCAGAAAGAGTCGTGTATATAACTAAGGAACAAACACAAATCCAAAGATCTAGATATTATAAGACGCTTTAACATACACTGGAATGCTCCGCAATTGAACTAATTGACCACAACATAATAGTTGTAGGTATGCATATATGATGATTATGAGGTGGGTCGCCCGCTGAACCATAGGCGGGTGATCGGTCCTCTATCGTGACTATTTCACCCAATTCCCAGTGTTTGGGCACTGGTTACTGTTGATTCAACAGATGTCCCTCCCCAAATCTTCTTGTTCGTTTAATGAATTCTAGGATGTCGCCAAACTAAGTTTGTCAAATCATCTGCTTTAATGTTATCCATCCCTAGTGTTCACCATCTTTTGTTTGAATACATTAGACATTCTGCCAAGAAGTGCTGGCTACTTTCCCTCAAGCAACAGTGAGGGCATGATGGATCCTGTACGAGCCTTAATAATGATAGGTGTCTATTTAGTTTGCAGTGACCTGTCACCGGTGTGGTACCAGTATTGCTTAGTTTTCCCTGCTAAGATTAAGAAAATAGCCTTTTTGTGGTCTTTCCTTATGATAAACATCTTTAACTGCCTACAGTCTTTGGTGTTCTTCCATTCTTGGTTTGTATCTCGCGTAGCTATCATGTTGAAGATGTTCTTTGTGACAGTCGCTGATATAGGTAATCTTGGTTCTGGTCCAATGTATGCATATATACTTATAATACCTACATAAAAAATTGTAGATTACATTCAGGTTCTATGAAATTTAACAGGAATATGCATGTAAAAATAAACATTGCATTATAGTAGGTGATTTCGAAGTAGATATTTTAAAGGATAGTGTAATAGCTGGGCGATTTGAACAGCTAATCATGAGTTTCAATTAAAAAATATCAATTAAATAACCAACAAGACTGAGTAGTAACCCTTGTCTGGATAACATCATTAATAAGATACGTGGAGCAGAAAGTAAACGAATTTGCGCTGTCCCACCACAAGGCAGAAATACTTGTACAAAAAACCTGCAATCTCATCCACTGGTATAATATGAAGCGAAACTACTGTCAATAAATATGATTAATTTTAAAAATCATCTCAGCAGTTTAGGTTTTGTTGATTTGTGCAATACATCAGATCCAAATGAAGCATTTATTTAATTCTTTAATATATTCAAATTACTGTTTAATTTATGTTTCCCCAAAATAAGAGATCCATGCCAAACGAAGGCCAAACTGGATGTCAAAAGATTTAAGAAATTTAGCAAAAGAAAAAAGGAGCTGCTATGGATAAATATGAAAAACCAAACATAGACACAGAAACGATTTTAAGTTCTTCTCTAATAAAATAATAAAATTGACACAAACATCTCAAAATAATTATTTCATCCAGTCGTCACAAAACAAACCAAATGCTACGTGGAATATCATTAATAGTACGAAATTAAATCAACCTAGGGCACAAATTGAACAAATTAAACAAAATGGGGCAATAATAAAAAAAAACCTACAAACATAGCAAAGGCAGTCAATAACCATTTCACAATACCAGAATCTTCAAGTAATAATGATAGTTATAATCTGTTTAAAATATCTATGACCTAGAATAAAACGGATTCTATGTTTTGTTTTGTTTTTAAAAGATCTTTATTTACTTGAGACATAAAATGATACAATCCAGTGTAGATTTAATCCTAGGTTATAGCTAGTTCATAAGTATTAACAGATGTTTAGCAGGTTAAAACTAACCTCTTAAAACTTATATCATAAATGAAATCAAAACATAATTGTAAAAGGATTAAGTATTTAAATGTAACAGAGTTATTTTGCAACCTTCGTTTTAGCTTACAATCTTTTCCATCGGTTAATGTCTATGTATCTTAATCCAACTAACCTGTGGCATCCGCCACTCTTAACTATTACTTATATCTATTCTAATAATTATATACATAATATATTGATATCTGTCTAACTACTTACTTACCTAGGATATTGCGCCCGACGATAGCAGGCGCAGTCAGATACCGGTTTAGCCCGTTCGCCGGCAGCGAGCGACCTCCACTCACCTTCGCCAGTCGAAACACATACACGACGCGGAGCGCATGCCGCCGCTCGGCCTCCCGCTCAGATTCGTAGTTCTCTTTCGCTCAAACCTATTTATTAGCTGCTTGCCGTGCTTATAATATTGTTTCCCGCTTCATCTATTGTGCATACCTGTGCTTGTTAAAGATTGTTACATAATTGCTTGCAACCTTCGCAATAAACTTGGTGTGCGTGTGAACGGCTCTTTCATTCACAATCTTAGCCCACTTTACTGGTGACCCCGAACTGGACACAAGATGAGCAACAACGATCAACAACAGGTCGCGGGAGCGGTCAACTCTGCTGCACTCCCACCGGATGTCTGCCGCGTCGGGATAAAGGTGCCGCCGTTCTGGCCGGAGAAACCCGCCATTTGGTTCGCGCAAATCGAAGGACAATTTGCGATTTGCAACATTAAGGTAGATGAAACCAAATATTATTACGTCATGGCCCATCTCGAACCACGGTACGCAACCGAAGTAGAGGACATAATCACTTCCCCCCCTGAAACCAATAAGTACGAGAAGCTTAAAACTGAATTGATTAAGAGACTAACATTATCTAAAGACAAGAAAGTACAACAATTACTGAGTCACGAAGAAATGGGTGACAGAAAGCCGTCACAATTCCTACGACAGCTCAAAAGCCTAGCAGGTACCAATACGCCGGAGGATTTTTTGCGCGTAATATGGACCAGCCGCCTCCCCAGCAACATGCAAGCTATCATCGCAGCACATCCTGAAGCCACACTCGAGCAGCTTGCAGACATAGCTGACAAAATCAATGACTCAGTTTCTGGCAACCCACAAGTGGCATCAACATCGTCTACTATAGGAAGTACTTTGGACACCATGGCGCAACAAATTGCAGAACTGACAGAACAAGTGCAGGCACTGGCAGCTCACAACCAGGGACGATCTACATCTCGAACCACGAAAAATTCAGGATCACAGAAAAGGTTTTCAACTTGCTGGTTCCATTACAAGTTTGGAAATAAAGCGAAGAGATGTCAGAAGCCATGCGACTATAAGCCGGAAAACTACCAGGGCAGTCGATAATGGCGACAGACGACTGCCTCAACTCACCTGGTCGCTTATTTGTAACTGATCGCAATTCCAAAACGCAGTTTCTCGTTGATACAGGCAGCGACATCTGTGTTTTTCCACGGTCATCAATCAAGGAGCGCCGCCCTAAATCAAATTACCAATTGGCCGCAGCCAACGGATCTATTATAGAAACATATGGATATATAAACTTGTCCCTCGACTTCAACCTACGACGCAAATTCACGTGGCGCTTTGTGGTAGCAGACGTCACGAAACCTATTATTGGCGTAGACTTCTTGTCGTTTTATAACCTGATGGTAGACTGCAGAAATCAACACCTCATTGATAACACTACCACAATTTCAACAAAAGCATCACCAGCCCGTCCCTTGGATTTGGATGACATACATTCAGTGAAGATTATGTCCGGAAGCACACGTTACCACCAAATACTCAATGAATTTCCAGAGATAACGAGACCAGCTGGGGCGCAACGTGTTATGCATCATAACACAGTACATCACATACGCACCACCCCCGGCCCCCCAGTATCTTGCTCTCCTAGACGATTGGCTCCGGAAAAACTAAAAATCGCCAAAGATGAATTCCAAGCCATGTTACAAAATGGAACAGCGAGACCTTCAAACAGCCCGTGGGCGTCTCCTCTGCACCTTGCACCAAAAAAGGATAATAAATGGAGACCATGTGGGGACTATCGAATGTTGAATGCTCGCACAATTCCAGACAAATATCCGATCCGTCACATCCACGACTTCACTCAGACAATATCAGGAAGTACGATATTCAGCACTATTGATTTAGTAAAAGCGTACAACCAAATACCTGTAAATGAACAGGATATTACAAAGACGGCTATTACAACACCATTTGGATTGTACGAATTTCCTTATATGACTTTCGGCCTCCGAAACGCGGGTCAGACATTCCAGAGATTCGTCGACGAAATGACCAGGGGCTAGATTTTTGTTTCGCATACTTGGACGATTATCTCATCTTCTCACCGGACGCAAAGACGCACGAAAGCCACTTACGTCAAATATTCAAGAGGATGAAAGATTATGGAATGCTGATAAATACCGCCAAATACATCTTTGGAGAATCAGAGGTTACCTTTCTTGGATATACAATATCCACAAGAGGGATAAAACCTCTAGACAGTAAGGTCCAAGCCATTAAAGACTTCCCTACCCCCAAAACAGTAAAAGAATTGAGAAGATTTCTGGGAATGATAAATTTTTACAGACGATTAATTCCCGCAGCCGCTCACATACAAGGCCCACTCAACTCACTGCTAGGTGGATCAGTTAAAGGCAACCACCCCATTACATTATCAGGAGAAACCTTAAAATCATTCGAGGACTGCAAACAAAGTCTGTGTGAAGCAACTCTCCTAGCACACCCGGATTGCCGAGCGAAAATAAGCTTGACGACGGACGCCTCCAATACAGCCATCGGAGCAGTACTACAACAGTACAAAGGAAGATCGTGGCAACCATTAGCCTTCTTTTCCAGAAAACTGAGCCCATCTCAACAAAAGTACTCCCCATACGACCGTGAACTACTCGCCATCTACGAGTCTATCAAATACTTTCGACACATGGTGGAAGCTACTAACTTTGTTATCTACACAGATCACAAACCGATCTGTTTCTCGTTTCATACAAGAAAAGAGAACTGCACGCCGAGACAGTATAGATACATGGACTACATAGCTCAGTTCACTACCGATATAAGGCACATTTCTGGAAAAGACAATATCGTGGCCGACACTTTATCGCGGGTTGAAGAACTAGAGTCACCGATTGATTACAGCCGTCTAGCAAAAGCACAGGAATCCGACACGGAACTGAAAACACTACGTCATGATGACAACTCACTACGACTAGAAAAGCTCAGACTTCCAGGAACAAACATAGAGGTATATTGTGACGTCAGCTCAGACAATCCAAGACCTTTCATAACAAAAGCTCTGCGAAGACAAGTATTTGAAAATCTACATTCACTCAGCCACCCAGGCGCTAACGCTACCGCAAAACTAGTAGCACAACGTTACGTGTGGCCTGGAGTGAGAAAAGACTGCCGAGAATGGACCAGAACTTGTTTGCCCTGTCAACGCGCCAAGATTACTCGCCATGTGTCAGCACCATTAGGCACATACGAGTTACCGCGTGCGAGGTTCATGAATATACACATCGACCTTATCGGACCCCTACCCATCTCACAAGGACATCGCTACTGTCTAACAGCTATCGACAGATTTACGAGATGGCCAGAAGTGATACCTATACCAGATATAACAGCAGAAACAGTGGCAAAAGCTTTATTATCAGGCTGGATTGCGAGATTTGGCTGCCCAGCAGTCATCGTAACAGACAGAGGGAGGCAATTCGACTCCGCTTTATTTGGACACCTCAGTAAGATCACGGGATTCGACCACAAGAAAACCACTGCTTATCACCCAGCTTGTAACGGCATGATAGAAAGATTACATCGACAATTAAAATCAGCAATCATGTGCCACAGTACTGGAGATTGGACAGAAAGTCTGCCGCTGGTTTTATTGGGAATCAGAAGCGCTTACAAGGAGGATCTGAAAAGTTCTTCGGCGGAACTCGTATATGGAGAACCACTCCGCCTACCCGGCGAATTCTTCCAAACTTCCATAGAGGGGACAACAGACATTACGGAGTACACCGGCCGCTTACGGTCGTTTGCCGAAAAATTACGACCGTCACCGGCCTCACGCCACAGTAAGCAAGATACATTCGTCTACAAAGATTTGGCGACTACCTCTCACGTATTTGTAAGAGAAGATGCATTAAGAAAGGCTTTACAGCCCGCTTATACAGGACCACATGAAGTACTGGAAAGAAAAGATAAGGTATTTAAAATCCGCATCAAAGGAAAAACGGTGACAATATCAATTGACCGCTTAAAACCAGCGTATGTCATGACAGACACCAATGACACCGGAGACGACCAATCCGAAAAAAGGATATCAAAGCCCTTGACAAAGACTACTAGATCAGGCCGTCAAGTTCGGCCTCCAAATTACTATCGCCCGTAGTAACGGTCTCCGCGGGGGAGTCATGTGGCATCCGCCACTCTTAACTATTACTTATATCTATTCTAATAATTATATACATAATATATTGATATCTGTCTAACTACTTACTTACCTAGGATATTGCGCCCGACGATAGCAGGCGCAGTCAGATACCGGTTTAGCCCGTTCGCCGGCAGCGAGCGACCTCCACTCACCTTCGCCAGTCGAAACACATACACGACGCGGAGCGCATGCCGCCGCTCGGCCTCCCGCTCAGATTCGTAGTTCTCTTTCGCTCAAACCTATTTATTAGCTGCTTGCCGTGCTTATAATATTGTTTCCCGCTTCATCTATTGTGCATACCTGTGCTTGTTAAAGATTGTTACATAATTGCTTGCAACCTTCGCAATAAACTTGGTGTGCGTGTGAACGGCTCTTTCATTCACAATCTTAGCCCACTTTAAACCTATTGGCATCACACAAATAATAAATAAAATTAAATATGTTTATTGCAGTAACCAAATTATTACATCGCTTACAATAACAACTGTGTGTGGGTGTGTGCATATGTGTGTATGTGTCTGTTTGGCTGTATGTGTGTGTGTGTGTCATCATGTGAGATCCGTACAAAAGTAACATACCCGTATTTTATAGAATATTTCAAAGAGTTCACGCCCTAAATAATTACTTAGAAAAAAATGACATTCTTGCTCCCGAACAAAATGGTTTCAGTAAACAAAAAACAATTAATATGGCCATCTATGGTTTTCTACAAAATGTTAT
Organism: Argyresthia goedartella; assembly: GCA_949825045.1. Classification (NCBI taxonomy): domain Eukaryota; kingdom Metazoa; phylum Arthropoda; class Insecta; order Lepidoptera; family Argyresthiidae; genus Argyresthia; species Argyresthia goedartella. Next base: position 21,023,340 of record OX463812.1, on the reverse strand, counting down.
AATTAATCTGGATCGTAAGATACCAGTATCAGCCATATATATATAGACATGGCTAAAGCCTTGACTTTGTAGACCAGAAAATATTGTTACAAAAGCTACACACATATGGAGTCCGAGGCAACATTCTAGATTTGTTCAAATTATACTTATCTGATCGAAGACAAATCACCCAAATTAATAGATCGTGTCCCAAATAAAACATGGAACTAGTCTACTCATCCAAGCCATCTATAGTTATAGTCGAGGTTCCACAAGGAAGCGTTCTAGGCCCTCTGTAATTTTTAATTTATGTTAATGACATTGTTAAAACAACATCACATCTCATGATCTTATTTGCTGATGGTAGTACCGTAGTTTATAAACAAAATATGTAATGTGACAATATGGGCTATTTTTACAATTCTAAACCGTTCTTCAAGCACCATTAACTCTTAACTTTGCCACCATTATATATTTATGAAATAATAATGTTTACCAAAACAAATCCTCAACTGTTTCACAACTTACAGCTACAGCCGCACGCCACAATAATAAAAAATTAAGTGCTCCTATCCACCAAACAGCACTGTTCAACAACAGTGTTTTCGGTATGGTGTCAAAAATATATTATAGGGTTTCTGTTCCTATTTAGAATATAGATAACCCGAATATTTTCAAACAGAAATTGAAGAACTATTTAGATGCTGAAGCGTATTACTCCATAAAGGATTTTTTTATTATTATCCAAAATGCATGATTATTATAATTAAACAGTGTCTGCCAAACTGTTGAAACAATTTGTTGGCAGATTACTCTAATTTCTAAAGTTTCACATTGTAGCCAAAATATACTTAATATTTTTGACTGTTAATTAATTTATACATTACATATTTTCACAACATTAAATTCATTATTCATATTTTATTACATAATTTAATTCGTAATCTCATACTTTCATTTATTTTTTGTATGCCTAGAGGCTGGATGATGTTGTGTTGATATGCTACCTAATAATAATAATAATAATAATAATACTTTGACTTGTTTGATTTCTTCTTTGCTTTATACATTTTATTTAATTAATGTGTGTTTGTTATTTTGTACGTTCAATGGCTGGACGTAAGGATATTATGTAAATGTAACAACTAATTTAAAACTACGATCCGCAATAAACTTTCTGATTCTGAGTCTAATTCTGATATGTTTTGTTTCTTAAATAATTTTTCCTGTGATGACTACACACAAGATAATTTTTCGTAGGAGATTTAAGGGTGACTTATCTTTATATATCTTTTAAACGCGGTGCTACTGTACAGTGAACAGTAGATGTTCGTCCTCTGGGTGCTCTGACATTGACTGATGATATCGAAAGGTTCCGTTTACTGGTCGTATCTGCCGCATCCTTCTGGTGTTTGTTAACAAATATTATCTTCAAATAATTGGCATTCATAATTTTTGTTCTTTGTTGTACAGGTAGACGAAAAATATCAAATACCATATGAATTCATCCAGCAATCTCGCACATAAATCCTACTTTTATATTGTATATGTTACGGTCAGAGATAATAATCAGATTATTATAAATAATGACAGTAATTTAAAACAACCACCTAACTTAGTCAAAATGAGAAAAATGGCAGAATTTATTACATTAACCGGACATTATGTAAAATCTCCAGTTAGCTGTGGTTTGAGTAGGTAATAACAATAATGCACATTTTTTTTAGCCTCCTCTCCCTTTTTGATTAAACTATGGACCCAAAAATCCTCCTGTTAGGTTTTCGAATGCATTTCCATAGCTTCAATTCGAAATGCTATATTTATTTTAAATGAAAGAACAAATGAATGGTGCGTTTCCAGCCAGGGTTTTCACCCTGATCCGGTTTTTTGGCCGCCATACTAGAGGGCACAGATTTTGAAAGTAGGGGGAGTGACCTGCTCGTAAAGATGGAAAGGAGGATGATTCTCATCGACCGACTGTGCAGCTTTAAGCCAATATAAGATATGTGGAATGAGTCCAACCCTTAGCCCCCCCCCCCCCCCGTGTAAAACTGTGTGAAATTATCTTTTGTATAGATGTATGGAATAGATTTCACACAAAAGATCCGCGGCAACCTATGCAACGCCACCCCATCCTGGAAAGGCTAGATATTTAAACGACCCGAATGGCCGAGTCGGCAGTGACCCTGCCTACGTAGACAAGGGTCCCGGGTTCGAGTCCCGGTGGGGGCAAATATTTGTTTGAAGAGAACGGATGTTTGTACCCTAGCCATGGTTGTTTATCTACCTAAGTATAATATTTATCTATATAAGTATGTGTATCGTTGTCAAGTACCCAAGATACAGGGAATCCTAGTTTGGGGCTAGATCAATGTGTGTAAATAGTGTCCAAGGTATTATTATTATTATTATTTTATGGCATTATTTAAGCCCTTGTGTTTTATATTCTTGGGGAATATAAAGATCCTCGTACCACATACCTCAACATAATTAATGTTTGTTTGTAAATGTAGGCGGATTGATAGTGTTACCAATAAATAAATTTAAATTACCTTCTTCTCTATTGGTTGTTCCTTCTGAATCGAAAAAAACAGTTAGAAAAGCCCTCATTGCGAGGGCATAAAAACAATTCACATGATTACTTTTTCCAAAATATATCTTTATCCGAATCAGAGGTGCCCTCTTGATGACCAGTTTAGCCTAGCGGGCAGTGACCCTATCTACGACGCTGACGGTCCAGGGTTCCAATCCCGGTAAGGGCAAATATTTGTGTGATGAGCATGAATATTTGTTTCTTAGTCTTGGATGTTTTCTATGTATTTGAAGAAGTATTCATCTACAACATAACATAACATAGCATCAAGCCTTTTCCCATAAGGGGTGGCAGAGACACAATTATGGCCACTTTGAACCAGATACTCAATATTTCATTTTTTGAGTGACAGGGGGCTAGCCCATCGCCGCAGCTATGGAATGATGAAGGTTTCTTCATGATGTTTTCCATCACCGTTAGAACGTCCGTATAATGTACTTTAGATAAATAAATTATCTGGTATGTATGTATGGTCAATAATCGAAACTGCATCTCCGTTCTTTTAATAGCAAGTTTACTTTATCATCAGCAGTAGAAATATTTTGTTGTAAGCCATGTGAAGAATTTTGAGATATTGATAATTGTTCACTCAATGGATTGACATTTTCAGTCATTTCTACATCTGTTGGGATACCAACAGGGACTTCTTTCAGTGCCTGAAGTGCTTCTCTCTTCTAATCGTGGTACCTTTTTTAATACTCACAGTTTTCCTTTCTTTTTTTGCTTCCGACGAGGTCTTCCACTCTTTTCTTTTCATCCTAATTTCGATGGTGGCACTCTTGAAAATATTGCGTTTGAGGGCTTTGAAAACAAAACTTGTTTATCAATATATCAGAAGCCGTTGGGATAAGTAAAGAAAATAATATGCAAAAAATGTAGCTGCACAGATTCTTCACAAAACAGGTTTTTACTATTTTTTATGTAGGGTCAACCGTTTTCTCATAAAAAGTACGTTCTGAAGTATCTAAAGAATGTGTGAAATATTACACGTTCAGAATACTACGAAAATACCTCGCTAAATTTTGAATTCCGCAACATCTTACAGGACCCGCCTTTGGGGCTTGCTTGAAAAATGAAATTTAAGCTCTGGTGAAGTTTCTAGAGTCAGAGTCAGAGTCAGAGTCAGAGTCAGAGTCAGATTCAGAGTCAGAGTCAGAGTCAGATTCAGAGTCAGAGTCAGAGTCAGAGTAAGAGTCAAAGTCATTTTTTTTAATTGAATATAAATAAATAAATTATCTTATTCAACGTCAAAATAATACTTACTTATAACTACAAGTAATTTTTTTTTTATATAAAAAAAGACTACACCGTTTCGGAAGGTGGGCCTCGGTGCTAAGAAGAAACGGCAAGAAACTCCCCCATACCTTTTTTTTTTAAAGTGACTTTACAACAGGTACTGGTTTCGGTCTAAGGAAATTTGCCGGCGAGTGATAGATTTGATCCATCGCCCCTCGTCGAATTTCTGTGCGCTGAGATGGTATGGACCATGCAGTTTTGTCATCTAAGTATTCCTTAATACTATAATAGGACTTTATTATCAGCTCATTTTTAACATAGTTTTTGTAGAAGCGAATACAGTGCCCCATGAATGATGTGCCTACTTTACTTAGTCTAAATAATGGTAGTGCTAACCTATTTCTGTTTCTAGTGTTAATTGTATGGGTATCAACTACAATTTTAAATAAAGCTATGTTTTTTCTTACATGCATGATATTCTCGTTTATATATTGACAGGTAACCGTAAGTATATTAATTTCTTTGAATTTTTCTCTTAATGATTCTCTAGCATCTAATTGATATATCGCCCTGATCGCCCTTTTTTGTAAGACAAATATCGTATTTATATCTGCTGCTCTCCCCCAGAGCAATATTCCATAAGACATAATACTGTGAAAATAACTAAAGTAAACCAATCTGGCAGTTTCAAATCTATAGTGATTCCGAGAAAGATTGTGTATTCAACGAGGTCCAATCTTTCAGATCCTATTCTAACACTGCTTTCAACCTGTCGTACATTAGGTAAACAAAATTTGATACATTTAGTCTTCTTTGAGTTTAATAACAGATTGTTTACATTGAACCAACTTAACACATGAGAGAGTGTACTATTTGCGTCGTCTAGAATTTCTTCTTGTCTTTTCACCTTGAAAATAATAGATGTGTCATCATCAAATAGAACAATCTGAGTCATTTTTTCCACCATATAAGGCAGGTCATTCATGTACACTAAGAAAAGGAACGGACCTAAGATAGAACCCTGGGGTACACCAATATTCATATGGGTTCCAATGGACTTGCATCTGTTTATATCTACTTTTAGTAATCTTTCCATTAAATAAAATTCCATTAATTTTAACGCATTATCTTTGATACCATAGTGTTGAAGTTTGAGCAAAAGAGTTTGATGGTCCACACAGTCAAAGGCCTTGGAAAGATCACAGAAAACACCAACCGCATCCTGTGATCCTTCCCACGCACTATAAATGTGTTCTACTAGCGCTACTCCGGCGTCTGTTGTTGATCTGCCTTTAGTGAATCCGAACTGTTTTTTGTGGAGTAGCCCAGATACATTGAAGTGAGAGAGTAGTTGACTCAATATGACCTTTTCAAACACCTTGCTCAACACTGGCAATACAGATACAGGTCTGAAATTGGCAGGGTCTTGTTTACTACCGGATTTGAAAAGTGGTATTAATCTCCTCATTTTCATGAGGTAAGGAAAAACTCCGTTTGCTATACAACTATTGAATGTGATTGCCATGAATGGTGCAATCACATCGATTACTGATTTAACCACGTTAACCGACATGCCCCATAAATCTTCAGTCTTTTTCATGCTGAGAAGTTTAAATGTTTTAACTATAGTTATAGAGCCTATTGGCTTGAAGTTAAAGCCATCCTTGTTTTGGGGCACATTTTCAACCAAGTAATCTAAAGACTTTTCAGAAGAGGATGGTAGTGTTTCTGTTGTTATTATTGGTATGGTACTGAAGAACTTTTCAAATGTGTTAGCAACGTCCTCGTTTGATGAGAGTAATTGGTCCTTAACTTTTAAATTAAAACTAGATTCACTTGACCTAACCTTGCCTGTCTCTTTTTTAATAATGTTCCATGTAGTTTTAATTTTGTCGCCAGAAGCTTTGATTTTATTGTTAAGATGTAGGCACTTGGCTTTGTGGCAGTCTTTCCTGAAATTTTTAGAATAATTTTTGACAAAAAAGTTAAACTCAGGACTGTGATCATAGGATTTTTGCTCATACAATTCATATAGTCTGGACCTGCTCTGTCTTAAATCCTCTGTTGCCCATTCAGAGAATTTTGATTTGTTGTCCGGTCTCACTTTTGTCAGATTGGAAACCTTTTCAAATTCCGCAGATACAGATTTGAAGAAGCTGGAATATAATGTGTTCGGATCTTCACAGTAAGGTGTTAACGGTAGACTTGACACTAGTCCACTAAGAAAATTTTTCCATTTTCTTCAAAGTTACTGGTCTACACAATACTTTAACGGGCTTTATAGCATTACTTTCTTCAAATACTACAATCTGACCAGTGTGGTCTGAACTTAATGCCTTAACTATTTGTTTATCGTGAATACTACATTCACAGAATACGTTATCTAGATAAGTAGCGGAGGTAGCCGTTATTCGTGTAGGCTCCAGAAAGACATTGCACATATTGTAAGACTTAAATACTGCTAGGATCCTAGTGCGAATAGAGCAGTTTGCGGTGTCTAGTAAATCAACGTTAAAGTCGCCGCAAACTATGATGCGTTTGGACTTGTTTCTGGATGCAAGTTGAAGAACTTGTTCCATCACTGATTCAAAGACTTCAAAATCTCCTTCGCCCCGCCTGTACACACTAACAATAGTATATTTTTCCATCTCAACACACGAGACTTCAGCATTCATTTCACTAGAAAGACTAACAATATTCTTTCATTCTTTACACTTAAAACCATCTTTTACTAAAATTAAGGAACCACCTCTAGTTTTAGTCTTTCTATTGAAACAGCTGATCACTTTATAATTTGGTATGCTGAACTGCATTGCACACTCTTTCAGCCAGTGTTCTGTCATACAAAGTATATCTATTCTTTCGCTTTCTAAAAACATTTCTAATTCTAGTTGCTTGCCAGAAAAGCCTTGTATATTTTGGTGCATTACCTTTAATCCGTGCTTTTCTGTTGTCGGCTGCGGCAGTTTAAAGATACAATAGTATCGTTTGTACATATTGCCTTGTCAGTAGTTACATGCTTCTTAGTACGTGTACTAATCGTTGTGGTGACCGTTATACAATTACTTACTTCTGTTATACTGTTTATAACAGATTCTAAAATAAATGAAGCTAAAGACTTAGCTATTACGTCAGTGTCAATTTTAATAATAATAACTTTGATGTCCTTACTGTTTCCGACAGTGATGTATTTACAAATTAATAGATTTGTGTCAAAGAATACAATTTTTGTATTGCGTACAGTCATATTATACATATACATATTTAACCTATGAGTAGCGTGCTGTTGCTTTCCATTCATTGTATTTTTGTAAGGGAATATTCCGTTAAGGATGTATATTATATAATAATAATAATAATAAATAGGTATTAAATAACCACGATCCCGAGGGGCATGTCCGGAATCAAAACGATATTGTGATTAGGTTTGAATATATTCTGTTATTAAACTCATACAATAAGAATTGTCAATTATACTGTTGAATGTGAACGTAGTTAGCATTTTAATATCTCGTTCCAGCTTTGAGTACTAAGGGTTGCGTTTAGCCAATTCTGTGTTAGGCGACAGGTCATGGCAGAAGAGATTTTGGATGCTTGAGATTTTATTTCCATTTGTTCTATTAGGTATAAGTTATATACAAAAGATTTAATGCTCTCCAGGTAGCTATATAGATGGCGTGCGCTTGTCACACCTGCGTTTCGCCCACGATCTGATCCTTCTGGCTGAAGAAATCGAAAATCTCCAAAGCATGCTCGAATAACTGCATGAAGCATCTCTGAAGGTTGACCTTAGGATGAATATGTCCAAATCGAAGACCATGACAAGCGATCCAGATCACGTACCTAACGTAATTGTAGGTAACTGCTATATAGAAGCTGTGGATAAGTACACGTACCCTGGACATAACCTATCCTTTGGCCAAAGTGATCAGATGCAGGAGATCACCAGACGGATACAGCTATGATGGGCTGCCTTTGGTAAACTGGAAGACGTCCTAAGATCACAAATCCCACAGCGCCTGAAGAGCAAGGTCTTTGACCAATGTGACTTGCCTATCCTCACGCACACTCACAAAAACCAATATGCGCAGAATTAGTCGCACAAAGGGCTTCGGAGCGTGCCATGCTAGGCATTAGCCTCTTTGAAATCCGTAGACTTATCAGTCTCAGACGTGGGTACGTGGATCGCGGGGCTCAAGTGGCGATGGGCGGGACATTTATTCAGAAGGGAGGACGGATGGTGGACAAAGGCAGCAACAGAATGGCGGTCGCCAACAGGGAAAAGAGCAGCCCATCGGCCCGATGGCCAGATGATATTGTCAAGGTGGCTGGTAGACAGTGGACCAGACTAGCAGGGGACAGATGCGAGGGGCGTTCTTTGGGAGAGACCTTCGTCCAACAGTGGGATGATATGGGCTGATATGATGATGATAATGATGATGAGGTAGTCAAAGTCAAAGTCAAAGTACTTTATTACTGTAGATATTTACATATACTTAGCAAACGTCAATTTTTTGCCTCTCCTCTACATTGGACCACTGTGGCAGAAGAAAGGCGTAGAAACTCCCACAGATTGATTTTTAGATCTCTTTTAAAAATTGGTTATGCTTAACTATTACAAATATGAAAAATTTGATTATTATGATTAATAAGCAGGAATAAATAATTACAAAATTATTAACAGCAATGTCTGTGTTGAGCTAGATTAACCCCATAAAGTCCTGTCATTTAAGTAATCTTAAACATTGTTATATCCCTTTTTCGACAAAGTCGCTTTAACATGCTTTTTAAATTGCTCAAATGGCAATCACAAAATCTCCAGAGGTATCTTATTATTGTAGAGAATACACTGACCCTTGAAAGAATTGCTAACCTTCGCGAGTCTAAATCGGGGCGCACACAGTCTGTGATTATTTCTTAGGTTAACATTACAGCTATCGCTAAGTTTGGAAAATGTTGTAAGGTTCTTGCGTATATGCATTATATTTTCGAAAATAAATAGACTGGCTACAGTTAGTATGTCAATTTCTTTAAAAAGCTCTCTTAAGGATCTGTTCGTTTTAAATTATAAATTGCTCGAATAGCTCTAATCTGTAAAATAAAAATAGTTTGAATATCAGCTGCTTTCCCCCACAACAAGATACCATAGGTCATGACACTATGAAAGTAACTAAAATATACTAGCCTAGATGTAGCCACATCCGTGCTTTGTCTGATGTTCCTAATAGCGTAAGCCGCAGAACATAATTTACCAGCTAATTTATCTATGTGGGGTCCCCACTGCAATTTGCTATCAATGGTTATTCCAAGAAACTTCGTATCATTTACTAATTCTAACGTGCTGTTGTCTACGACTAAACTGGTCTCAACTTGCCTGACATTTGGAAATGAGAATTTGATACACTTGGTTTTACCAGCGTTTAACAATAAATTATTAACTGTGAACCAATTCAAGGTTAAAGACAATACACCATTAACATCATCAAAATCTTCTTTTTGTCCTTCAATTTTGAAGACCATTGAAGTATCATCAGCAAACAACACTATGTCAGTTAATTTCTCCACCATGAAAGGCAGATCGTTAATATATACTACGAATAATAAAGGACCTAATATGGAACCTTGTGGAACGCCAATTTTTACACCCGATCCATCAGATTTAACGCCGTTAAATTCTGCCTAGCTAACTCTGCTAGCCGTTGAAACTCTACATAGTTTTTTTTTATGAGTAATATAATGCTAATTATGAGCGATGCCGCGAGACTTCCGATCGCAGGAGAGAAATGCTCATAGAATGACCGGAGAATTTTCTCACATAGACCAAACACCTTTGTCATTATTCATGTTGACCGGCGATTACTTATAATCGCCAATTATTCACTTTGACCGTAATATATATAATCATATTTGTGAAATCAGCTTGAAAGTCGATTTCGCATGAATCGAATTTCGCGAATTGCTAATGCACAAGAGACGAATGACAAAAAACTAAGGAGTAAAAAATAAAGCGAATTTTATGATTTTGTTTCAAGATTGCAATGTGTCAGAAATTACTTAAAAACAGGAAATATAAAACATCTTTGTGTCCGCCAGCCGTGCTCGTAAACAAAACCGTTTCATCCCAGAGTCCACTGTCGATCACCAATATTTCAGTCCATGCTTCGTGTCATGTTGTTTTGCTCAAAGCCCAAGGAGTAGATAGTGTGTATAGTCCCACTTTGTCACAGTGCCAACTGCAGAACACGGTATTTCCCACGCCGAATTTAATAACCAGCAGATAAAATTATTCGTCCTACAGGTCACGTTTACCAGAACCAGAACCTTGTAGCGAATTGGAGACGAATGACACAATTGCGTGAGCTTCCGGAAATTGTCATACACATTCCGAAAATATTTGTTTGTTGTGGAACTTCGTAGAATCCATTTTCATTATGTAAATAATTGAAAAATCTGTTTTTAGGGTTCCGTACTCGAAGGGTGCCAAACGGGACCCTATTACTAAGCCTCCGCTGTCTGTCTGTCCGTGTGTCACCAGGCTGTATCTCATGAACCGTGATAGTTAGACAGTTGAAATTTTCACACATGATGTATTTCTGTTGCCACTAAAACAACAAATACTAAATAGCAGAATAAAATAAATATTTAAGGGGGCTCCCATGCAACAATTCTTTCAATACCCCATACAAACTTATGATTGCACCTAGTTACGTACATGGAGTGTGAAAGTAGCCGCACCATTAACTTTGTAAAAAACATTTTGCTATGTAAAATCCAAACTATTCACTCCACACCATCCCTACCCCTACCGTAAGGAACCCTTCGTGCGCGAGTTCGACTCGCACTTGACCGGTTTTTATTACAATGAACAGTGAAAAATAATAAATCTACGCAGTACATATTAAAAGTCTTTCCAAGTGAGAAAGAAAGACTAAGGAGTAACCAAGCATTGCGTTCCTGGATTCAGTTGAAAAAGCTTTGCATGCTAGTACTTCTAAGTTCTGACGTCGACTTCTTATCAAGAATATAAAATGAAGAAAATGACTCCGAGAACAATAAGTGTCTCGCCGTGTGAAATGTCACAGAAGCCGTTTCAGAGAACATTCTGAAAGAATTTCACTCCGCAGTCTGACATTGCCGCCAACGTGCAGTTTGATAAAGATTTCCTTCCGGCATCGTTTAGGATTGCGGTCTATTAAACTCGACCTTGCATTACTGTAGTAATGGGCTCTAAAGTACTGGTGTAATGGGCTGGTCTCTCACGTCCGCTTTGTCGACCGAGGTGTGAGGAAATAAGTATGTCGCTAGCAATCTTGTCAAGCGTTTTTTTTACGTCGTCACGCTGATCGTGACCTATGCTACGTTGCTAATTCCAAACCATGGCCCACTAAAAATACGACATTTTTACGCGAAAAAATTCATGTTCATTCATGTGATTCATATCTAGATATAGAGCATTTTCATATAATAAAACGTGATGATACCAAAAACAAGAGAACTTGACGACCCGAATGGCCGAGTCGGCAGTGTCCCTGCCTACGAAGCCAAGGGTTGAGTCCCGATGGGGGCAAATATTTGTTTGATGAGAACGGATGTTTGTATCCTAGTCATGGTTGTTTATCTAAGTATAATATTTATCTATATAAGTATGTGTATCGTTGTCTAGTACCCAAGATACAGGGAATCCTATATAGTTTGGGGCTAGATCAATGTGTCCAAGGTATTATTATTACTTCCATCCACTTCACAAAAATAGAGTTGCTAGACCTGACGCCACCACAGGTTTGACTTTAATTAACTTGTTATGACTAGATAAAAGATGAAAAAAGTTTTATCTATGTAAATAACTATGTTTATCGAGTACCATGGAACTGGATAAGCTTATTCAGTCAATAGTTTGATTGATAAAACTTACGATAAAGCCGATAAGCCTTCGCTGGATTGATATCGTTTTTCATTAGGTATAGTAACAAATCGTCCAGCCTTTGTGTATTGTGTTGTGCATTTTAATAGTCTTGTTAATTTATGTCTGAAGAAGTGCCTTACTTGGTTCCTCAGGATGAAGATAAGAAGAGTAAGAAGAGCAAGTCTCCAGTGGATGATCGGCCAGTCGTACCTTCCCCCAGTGAAGCGATGCTCAATAGTAAGTGATTTATTTATTTATTTATTTATAACAGGCACCTCAATAATACAAACATAAAATATATATAAATATATATGTTTGTGTTTGTATTATTGAGGTGATGTGGAGATTTTAGTTTATTTGTTTACTGTAACAGAATGAATGTGTTTTGAATCTAAGTAGTCTAGAGCATCTATATAAAAAGTGATTAATAAGAGATAAACGATTAGCATTCAACTGCTCTTTGTAAAATAGTGAGAAACACACAGTTGGCACTGGCATATAATCCTAGATGGTCCATTCTGAAATGGAGCTAAATAGTCCGTCTGAACATCCGTCCGACAATCTGTCACACAACAAAAATACTGTACAAACCAACATTGGCTTTGCAAAGGTATTTTAACATATATATGTTAAAATACCTTTACAAAGCCAATGTATGCTTATCATGTCGTGTCACTTTTTCAATAGGAAGGTACATCCCTTTCATGAGCTGTGTCCGGTCAACGCGTCCTTTCAGAGAAAATCATATTTGAGAATTGTTTCGGCTGACCAGACCAACTCATCTTATCTCCAGTATTATAAATACATATTGTTTGGCATTTAAAAGATGAAGTTGTAGCCGTGTAGCGCGTAGAGTTATTAGGCCGCCGCCACCGTAGGCTTAACATGATTGATCGAGCGAGCGAAGCGTCTCTGTTCAGGATTGGGCAAAAATGCTTTCATATGTCCGGTTCTGTGTCCGGATGTTATCCTACACAGGCCGAATTTCTCAACCGATTCTCGTGATTTTTCGTCGCAGGCTCGATAATTAAATAGTTTTTTTTTGTCGAATCAGTTTTTGGATTTTTTTTCAAAATGGCGGAATTGTGGGGGTTTTAAAATTTCAAAAAACAAATGAGGTGTCTTTGCATTTGTAGAGACCGTGAGAGTAACACGCCGTATTATTTTAGTGAAACGTCAATAGGTTGGATTTAAGACTTCAAAATGTAGTTTACGAAGTTATTGGTGCGGCTACTTTCATACTCTATGTACGTAACCAGATGCATTTATAAGTTTGTATGTGTTATTAAAAGAAAGTGTCACTCGCGAGGTCTACAGTTCAAAGAGCCACTAGTTATAATTTAGTCCCCAATTATTTGCATGAAGTTGACAATAAAAAATGCAATTTAAACGCGGAAAAATCAAACGCATCACATAAGGTCGAAGTTAAGTGAGATGTCAGATGTTATTTAACGGCATATACATATTCATATTGTGCTATTGGCATTCGAGCAAAGAAGTTGAATATACACGTACAGGGACCCGTACAATATATACGAGTATACTATACACGTACAGGGACCCGTACAATATATACGAGTATACTATACACGTACAGGGACCCGTACAATATATACGAGTATACTATACACGTACAGGGACCCGTACAATATATACGAGTATACTATACACGTACAGGGACCCGTACAATATATACGAGTATACTATACACGTACAGGGACCCGTACAATATATACGAGTATACTATGGATTGTCGATGTTTTTTTCATCTCAATGACGAAGGAGTTTATTGAGTGATGCTAGGCTTATTTACTTTTGACATGGCGTGGCGCGTGGCATGTGACGTCATCCATAGCCCGCAAAAAATGGCGGCATTTAAACCGCTAAAAGTAATTCCGTACTTAATGTTATTTAAAAAAAAAATTGAGGCTTTACAACATTATTTATGTTGTTTTCTATGTTATTACGAGTAAAATAATTACATAGTGTCACGCCTTTTCCCATATTTGGAGGCAGAGGCACAATTTTGGCCACTTTTAGCCAGTTTTTCAATAATCCATTTAGAGTGACAGGGGGCTAGCCCATCGCCGCAGCTATGGAGTAATGAAGGTTTCCTCACGAAGTTTTCCATCACCGTTGTAGGTCCGTAAAATGTATTATAACTCCTTAAGGTGATACAAAAAAAAATATTTTTTTTTTTCGATCCATTTACTCCACCATGAAGTCATCTACAGATTAGATTTTTGGGTTAATGTTTATTGAGTATTTGATTAAGATATTCACTAAAGGAAAACGCGATTGGATGAAATTTTCTTGATAGAATTTAATTACGAAATCAACTCTAAATTGTTTTATTTTTTTCTGTAATTCTGAAATCCTAACTAATTTCATTGTGGAACTGCGTTTAAAATGTTGATAATATGTATTCGCAAAATTTCCTTAAAAAACTTTTTTAACAAAATAGGTAGTTTATTTTTAAACAATTATTCTGTGGTTTAGCGCTAAGTTTTTTCATTTTTCCCCGATTCCGTCCCTCTCTCACTGCGGGTCTTTCCGCCTGGAGTAACGGGGACCTTTGCACGGACGAGGTATCGCTTTAATGCAGGGTCTTACCCGAAATGGATCGCGATTTTCAACCTTATTGCTTTTTAATAAAGTTCAAAACCTATGAAACTATATATGGGTTAGTATGCGGTAAGGGGTTTAGATAAATTACTTATCTCATTGGTACATTGTCAGCACCGGGATTAAGAACCTACGCCTTCTTCGTGAGAAGCAAGCGTGAAACTAACTAGACCACGGAGCTAATTTTAGCTGTAATTACGATGTAAACAGTAAATCGAAAACAAAAAAAATACATCACTGTTCTCTAGTCTGAAGATGTTAAAACTCACTAAAGTGGTAGTCATAGATTCCTTTATGAAAACTCGCCTTTTCTTACGTTAGTTATGTTATGTAGATAGTTTGGAATCTACTTCATGAGTAATAGTAACTTCTGCTATCGTTGTTTCCAAATGCATTAGTTTTACTGTCCCAGTCGCGTCATCACATATTAAGCCAGGCAAAGACAGGCTGTTCAGCTGTGGAAAAGAACTCCTAAAATACCTAAATAAACATTATTCACTCTATGGCCAGGGTATTATACCTATAATGGAATTAAATGAAAGATAAAGTTTATCTGATTTTTTTGGTTTGTTATGGAAAGTAGTTAGTTATTTGTCTGATTTTCACCCATTAAAATATATTTACTCCTAACACGATTCTAGTATTAAAGTTTCACCCTCAGAATTCGTTGCTTGTATCACTCAGTCAAGAAGTGAATTCTTGACTGAGTGATACAAGCAACACAGAATACATATTTGCTTTAAACTTTACACATCACACATACAAGAACCGCGTTGTAAATTGCATTTCTTGATGGAATTCTAAATGATATGACCGTTGCTAGCCCATTTTGAGTTCTTATGATTTGATACATGAATGTATATCGTATGTACTGGAGCGAAGTGTTTATGAGTTGGTATTCTGGCTGTCTAGGCTATGAATTCTTTATGATAATACTCCTTGCTCGATTTAGAGGATGTCATGATCACGATTATTATTACCATGTTAGATAAGATAGTACTATTTTGTACAGTCGCGTTATCATCCAGTTACCTCTCCTAGGCTTTGTATCGTTCTTATTTACTTCGTTGTAAGAACGATCGTATCGCATTGTGGTAACTTTCAACTTTCTAAGCACGTTGAGATCTCAAATCAGTAGACTAAAAATATGAATTTCTTAGAACGTTATACCAAAAACTACCTAACTATAGTAGTAAGTACGTAACACGAAATATCGTCATCAATCAGTAAATCAGGTATGAGGTCAAGACCATTAATATGTATCGTCAATAAGGTTCTATAGTAGTAAGTACGTAATACGAAATATCGTCATCAATCAGTAAATCAGGTATGAGGTCAAGAGCATTAATATGAATCGACAAGAAGGTTCTATATATTTTAACACTCTTATTGTATAGTCAAGAAGTACATAATCGATATCTACCTAATTAAAACCGTTCGCTTTCAGTCTGGGTCATAATCTTTTGAATGAGAAAATAATTATCTCTTGACTTCCTTTCATTGCAAAATTGTAGACACCGAACAAACCGAGTCTGGAAAACAAATGATGATCTTTCTATTACTAACCTAATTTAAAAGAACAAGAAAAATATAGCATACGGTGAAGAAGACTGAAAGTGACGAAACATGAACGAATATAATAATAATAATATCTTGGACACTATTTACACACATTGATCTATCTAGCCCCAAACTAGGATTCCCTGTATCTTGGGTACTAGACAATGATACACATACTTATATAGATAAATACTATACTTAGATCGATAAACAACTATGACTAGGGTACAAACATTCTTTCTCATCAAACAAATATTTGCCCCCACCGGGACTCGAACCCGGGACCCTCGGCTTCGAAGGCAGGGTTCCTACCGACTCGGCCATTCGGGTCGTCAATATGGGTAGCCTATGCTATGATCGTAAGGATGCTATTCCACCAATCGATCGACCGTAGAATGGATCAGACGACGTCGATGGACAGTTTCTACTACACCAATCGATGGCATCGATCGACGTCGGTCGACTGATCCATTCTACCGTCGATCGACGGCCGCTCGATTGGTGGAATAGCACACTAACGTAGAATGCAAACACAACAATGTTATTTGTTACATCACTACTGCGTCACCAAAACCTTTTTCTAATGATTTGATTTGATGTGATGTGACTTTTTTTTTCTTGTATAAATTTGTATGAAATATGTGTATGCCATATGGCAAAAAAAATAGATATATAATATTTTTTATAACAACTAACTGTACACAACCTACCTTTGTTTCACAAAAAAAATATTTGATAGATTGATTGAAACCTCCAATCGCTGACAATAAATCGTAATAAAACCTACAAAATTGGTCTGTTCGTATTTCATTCATCTTGGTGTCTTCTGCTCTTGCACGACACGTCCATTAGTTATATTCCCTACATTGGGACAGAAACAACAAAAAACAAACCATGCTCTCTTATCGTACGTACGTACACTTTTTGTTTTCCTGTGATTCTTGTGTAGTTAGTTTAATACAGTGTATATTTGGAATACATTTTAAGGGCATATTGGGAACACATTCCAAAAAAAAACTCACTAAGAAGTCGATATTTAATCGTTACATAACTTTATTTATCATGTATTAGCACGCTTTCAAACCATTAATATGTAGAAGTAAATCACAGAAAAAATAAACAGGATATATTATAATTCCCATGTGGCAGAAAGGCACAGGAATCTATAACTCTAATTAGGATATTGCTGTAGCCAAAGAATATACAAACACCTAAAGGTATGATTCAACACTTAGGTATACAACAGTCTATAAACAAAATTAATACCGCCTTCACATTTGCGGGGCTTCCGACTGTTCTAACATTTACACAGCGCAAAAGGTGACGGGCATGACCTTTGTGTCGACATATTGACAGCAACATTAGATCGGAGTCGATTTATTTGCCCCCAAACCCCCAAACATGGTGAAGTCAAACAGGTGTTCATTCAACGGTTTTTGAATCCATGTGTTTACCAGCTGATGTCATCGCGTCGTAGATGGTATTTATTTGGCTACGCATTTTTTGAAAATTAGAGAATGTAAATTCTCGTAAATATCCTCATTAGGATTTGTAGATTGAAATAGCTTGCAGTGTTTTATTTACTGTGCTCACAAGTTCAACGAAATAAATCTAATCTAAGAGAGTGATGTAGGTTGAATTTGAAAGAATAACCATTATCTCACGAGAAAATACAGACAGTCTTAACGAGCTACGAGTCAGGCATATCAAAACTTTGATGTAGGTACAGTATTGGAATATTCTTTATCTCCGAGATAACCCCACAGATTACCCGTAGGTATTTCAGCTTGAAATCCTCGAGTAAAACGATCAAAACTAAAGTCGTTCGCCGCCAAAAGTATTATGAAAATATGCGAAGAGCGGAGTTTTTTGCAGAATCTTTACACTATTCTACATGCAGTATGTAGTAAATTGGTGTCACTTTGGAATATCGTAAGATCTCTGCGATATTGTGACTCAAGATTTGCAAATTATATCGTTAACTAAAATAAGAAAACTACGCTTTGAGAACCTCCGATCAGTTTTGGATGGTAATTTGTAATTGTAGAAGGTATAATGTATGTGGGCGCACATTGTTGCTATGATATTAAATTGGATCTTAAATTATTAGTAATTACCAACCAACACAAGCAATTATTTGGCAAACACGTCGGGACAATAAATAGTGAACAACGATTTTAATTGTTTTCAACACGCACGAGTCGTTAAGCTAATTGTGATATGTCGCGATGATAGCATCACATCACAAGCATTACGACAAGCCCTGATCTGTTGTCAACATTAATTTGAATAACACCTATTATTTTATTAACACTTGGTACCGCTGACATTTGGATGATGTTGCCATCACTTTGTAATCATTAATGATGATCGTGAATCATTGTTACAAAGCTAAAACTAGACTGATATCTTCGCCGTAGTGACTTTAAGAGC
Organism: Argyresthia goedartella; assembly: GCA_949825045.1. Taxonomy (NCBI): domain Eukaryota; kingdom Metazoa; phylum Arthropoda; class Insecta; order Lepidoptera; family Argyresthiidae; genus Argyresthia; species Argyresthia goedartella. Next base: position 21,005,011 of record OX463812.1, on the reverse strand, counting down.
ATCTATCTTAAATTTAAAGATAAGAAAGTCAAACAGGTAAACCTTGTAAATATCTTTTATAACACCAGTTACGTTGAAATTTTATAGTGATATACTAACCTTGGTATCTTGATCACATTCTCATTATCATCACGGTGCTTCGACGGTTGACAATATCAAAGTGTTGCTGAAAATAATCGCCATTTACAAAGAAGGATACAAGTTTCTAACTGTGATTACGAAATAGTAATGGCGTCGGAGACACCAAAAGGAAATGATTTCTGTGAGTGAATGGAATCTTTTGATAATCATAGTAGTTTAAAAACTAAAAACTAGATATACATATGAATCAAATACACAAACTCGATGGATTAACAAGTAAGAATGCCAAGGATCCGCTAACACCATCCAGCCTGATGATGATGAGAACATCGCTAGGAGATATGAATATGACTTGTCAAGACAAATCTAATTAGCCCAAAGTAGATGGGTTTACAAGTAAGCATCCTAGGGTCCCCTATCCCACCTTCTAGCTCCATGATCAGACCAGCTCGATTACCATCGAGCTGGTCTGATCATGAAGCTAACTTGGTAAGTATATGTAGTACCCTACATACACATACATACCAAGTTTCATTATTATAGAAGAACTAGAAGTGGGCGAAATTTCCATTCCTCGATTTGTGCACATTGTTATCTCGTTATAAGTGGACCTAATACAAGAAGAGTCTTAAAAATACTTGAGAAGATTCTTCAAGAAAACTTCAATCTTATAGTAACATTAAAATCATAGCTTCGTAGTTCGTCTACGCTGCTACGCGACCCCTACATTGCTACGGAGCTACGAACTTTGCTACGCCCGCCGCAAAGGGGCTACGAACGCTACGAGGCGTCCGCAACGATACGAAAGTCCCTTTTAGCTTCGAAGCTTTTGCATACAATTTTAGATATAAATAAAATCTAAACTTTTGATGAATGAACTAGATTTTGTAAGAGATGTTAATTGAGACCGCTGTTGCAAATGATAAATATCTACCAAAATATATTAAAAATGTAAATTTTCCTCAGCGTATTTATGTACTTTCTTCATTAGGGTTTGTTTCTAAATGTGATTGTTACCACATACCATTAACATTGTCCGTAATGGGTGACCGGAGCGAATGAGGTCAGTCCAAATGATTAGGGCTCATGTGAATGTGATAATGACAACGATCACACAGTGCATGTTGTCCAAATGCAAAGGCTCTTTCACTATAGCAGGCGAGACCTGAGAAATGCCTTTGTGTAAGTGATACGTGCCGGAATGGCAGCAATTCTGTGCTTAGTACGGGGGGTTACCACAACGTCTATGCTAATTCAAATGGAACCTAATTTGATCCGCAAAATTACCGTCTTAAAACAAGTCTTGGTATTAGGTAAATAAAGCCCATTATGGCGGATTGGAATGGAAATGGTTGCCATGGTGATGTTCTTACTTTTGAACCTCATTTGAATCGGAAAAAGATTGCGGTAACCCCACAGGTAGGCACTTTGTAGGTGTACACGCACACAATCGCAATTGTCAGGACTCGCCAACTTGTCTGTAGCAGTATGTTAATGATTCATATTCAATCTGACCCATTCGCATTAGACCCATTGTCATGAACAGTCCTTAGCTGAAGGTTGTGATGATTAATTCTGAACGCACAGAGATCACGATGATCTTGTTGATAATGTGCACTGTATGTGTTGAAAACTCCATTTCAGAAGAAGTTTTGCTAGAGGAAATAAACATACATTACATTTATATACAGGCACTTACGTTATTTTTGGCACCTCAATAGGATACCCTGTGTCGTGGCAACCAGTAACATCCAAGACCTGGGTTTTTTTCTTTATCGCCGGCCGGGGATCGAACCCGGGATCTCTGATAGGCAACCACAACCCTAGCGCCACAGAGGTCGTCTTATCTTTAGGACAAACCACGTCTTTGGACACATTATTTCTTCAAATGTTATTCTGATGGATTCATGTTGCGCTCGGTATCATATATTACTTTTGTCGTGACAGCAGGTTAGTCCATCGCCGCCAGCCCGTGATGCCAATGATAGTTATGCCCGACCAACATTTAAGCGTTAAGATAAGCTGCAGTGGATGTTGATGTCGATTCTGCTTAGATATAAAAGAGTTAGCGTATGTCTTATAAGAGACTTATAGAGTATAACAACACCTTTATATCTACGATTTTGGCGCAAAATTTTGTAGGTAAAACCTGTACAAACCCCTTACAGTGGTTCTGTATAACCTTTAGTAAAAGTCTATTTTAAGAGGTTTATAAGATCATCAATTTCCGCTCAAAACTTTATGGCTCCTTTGTAATGAAGTTAATGGAAACCTTGAGTAATAAATGATATCTATAACGGTGTCGCCTAGAACTTAGACAGGTATTTTCATACATTATAACTCATTTATATCGTTTTCTGTGTCAAAAGTAGATAGTAAAATATTTAAAGTCATAAAATGATACTAATATATCAAATATTATTTATCAATACGATTCTATGCTTGTGCATGTGCTTCCCTTATCTGCGGACATATTTGCAACATTTTCAACACGAAATTGTTGATCAACAGTATTCTTGAAGTGTGAAGTTAATTATTAGTGCATTTCGACACGCCTTCATAAAACAATGAAAGTGAGAAGAAAATCGAAAAACAACTAAACTTACTAATAACCTAAAATAGTTTTTATACACTCAATTTTACATGTTAGTCAGCATTGGTGATGGTACATATGAACTCGTAAAATAATTTGGAAAATTAAGGTCTTTCTATATTTAATAGTGATTTCGTATGTATAACTTTTGAAAGAAAGAGATCAAAAATGGCGATTTTTTTTCTTAAAGCTACTAGCTACTTAAGTCCTCTCTTAAATATATTATGCCACTCAATGAACTACCGCCGATAATAAAGAGTATTTTACCTAACGGGCGTAAGCTGTATAAAAGAATCTTACAACGCATGTAGAGTTTGGTGTTACGACACTCTTAATTAACTGCGTTGCAGAACCGTATTATGATATTTAAGCAACTCCAACATAGCAAATTGATAGCAATAAGAGTTATAGGGAGTTTGTCAAGATTTTTAACAGCTTTTAACGTTGATGGTTGAAACAAGCTTTAACCTCATAAGTATATAAGCAACCACTTACTTTACTACACTACACTGACTGTAAAGTATATTCTGCTTTGTTATTTACAGTTCTACTACAACCTGAAGAGCTAAACTTATAACTAAACTATATCACCTTTAGTGACAAAAAAATCCATTATAAATCAATAGTAGCACTTCAAGCTTTAAAATGATCTGCAACTAACGCTTAATTGTTTCATCAACTCTCCCCCAGACCTGCGCACGGCGTTCGGCCTGCTGGACCGCGACAGTGACGGTCACGTGACTCCCGACGAGCTGCAGTTCATGCTGCGGAACCTCGGCATCGAGGTCAAAGACGACCTCATCGCCGACCTGGTCAAGGATGCCAGCAAGACTGGTCAGTAACATCGTGTTTTCCCTGGAGTATGACTATACTGCACTATTTAAAAGGTCCCAAATTCATGCAGGTAGGAAAAATACTACAGGTTAGTTGCACGCAGACTTCCCCCTGTGATTAGGATCAAAACTCGGTCAAAACTCCTGCAGGTAGAAAAAATAATGAAACCAGAAAGTGACCTATAGCAACCAATTCGGTTCTGTGAAAAAACATGGTGGCGCCTCGGACCGCTCCTCCGCCCGGCTCCAGTTATTTTTTTAAGTTGTGACCTAACAACTTTACTGTAGTATTCGGACAAAAAAGAGACCTATAGCAACCAACTCGGTTCTGTGAAACTCTTTAGCCTAGCGGGTAGTGACCCTGCCTACGAAGCTGACGGTCCTGGATTCGAATCCCGGTAACGGCAATATGATTGTTTTCTATGTATTTACTTAAGTATTTATCTCTATTAAATATATCGTCATCTAGTACCCATAACATAAGCCTTGTTGAGCTTGGTATGGGCCTTGTTCGATTTGTGTAAGATTGTATTCTAATATTTATTTATTTGCCACGATTATTGCATGGGATTCCCAGATTTAAGATTAATGAAGGATAGTTTTACACGCATCAATTCACGTCTTTATTCGAGATACAACATGTCAGTCACGTTAAGTGATATTTTTAAAATCATGGCGTAATTAAGAGGAGGTCTTTACTCAATAGTGGGTGCAAGAGGTTAGATAGTTAGATAAAATAATAAAATAAATGTAGCTCTTTTGTGGGCCTTATCCTAATAAGTAATATTGAGCCATATTCCACCACCCTGGCTCAGTGCGAGTTGATGGAGAGGTGTTGGGTTAGTGGCCAACCCGACTGTCAGAAGTTAGCAAACTAACCTTTTAGGGCCTCTAACCTGATACTTGTTGAAATGATAGTTTAAAATATTTATCTGGCTTTCGATGTTGTAGATTTCTTAATTTAAATTTTAAAATCAATTATTATTTCCATCCTCTTTGCTATAATTCGAACATAACCTTCTAGTTTTTCTTACAATTTCTAGTATATTACTTATTATATACACTTTTTGAGTGATCCCAATTTCAGCCACCCGGGATTTCATTTATACCTACGTAATATTTAGTTAGGCTTGTAAACAACCCCTGCGAGTTGAAGAAGTTTTCCAATCTCAAGCAAAATGTTTGCATGGGAAACTAGAATTAAATTACATTAATACCTGTGGAAATTTATAAATAAAGCTTTTTTATAAGTGTTTCTTTTTAAACTAGTCTATTTCACAGAATGATTTATGTACTGGGTATCAAACGACAGTCAAAAACTTACCCTCGGTTATTTTGGTTTTTCGTAATTAATAACTCTATGACGAAATTTAGAAAAAAAACTTTAAAAACCTTAATTACTCGAACGAGACCCCATTTATATAATAATAATAATAATAATAAAAGTGTATTATAGGATTGAACTTTCTGAAAATGAAATCTACTTTAACGTCTCACAATATATGTATCGAATTACCAATTGACCTGTATTTTAACTACGTGTGGTTTCGAGCCTATATAGTGTGTATTTACTAGTATTCTGATCCAAAATTGTTAAATTATTATAAGCAAAAATTCTAACACATAGTAGGTAATAATAATAATACCTTGGACACTATTCACACACATTGATCTAGCCCCAAACTAGGATTCCCTGTATCTTGGGTACGATACACATACTTATATAGATAAAAAAAAATACTTAGGGCGACTAGCTAGATGGCGGAATAAGACTGAACTCGAGTAAACTTTGTCAAATTTAGTAATCGAGTAAAGTCTTATTCCGCTTTCTAGCTAGTGGCACTTAGATAAACAGCCATTACTAGGGTACAAACATCCGTTCTCATCAAACAAATATTTACCCCACGGGACTCGAACCCGGGACCCTTGGTTTCGTAGGCAGGGTCACTGCCGACTCGGCCATTCGGATCGTCGTCGTCGAGGTATTACCTACCAGTAATTATACAAACAATGGCACCTAATCTCAAAAGTTTGTTGCAGTTGGCGCCGCTGGTGTAGTTGGAGGCTCTATATTTATTTCTTTCGATAGATCACATTAATACAAATATAAAGTGCAGACGGGCAAAATCTTGTAAAGCGTCACATTACCGAGTTTTCAGCTGCCAAAGATGTACACTTGTACACTTGATATTTGAAGATAAATAAAGGATACTTTCTGTATAAAATTTATTTAATATAAGTTTTTGCGCGCTTCTTCACCTTCCCCCTCCGCCTCCACCACCTCCACATTCCAACAGAATTATCATGATTACCTACATTACAAACGTCTGCTGCACGACTTAAAGCTTTAGTTTTGATAATGTTTTTGGATTTAAAATTCTGAAATGCATTAAATGAAATAATACTCTCTAAAATCTCTTTGTCGTGGTTGGTAGCTATTTCTGGGTAGTGGTGTTTGCTGAGTAGTGGTGTCCCGGAAATAAACTATGCACCGTGAACAAGATTAACCTAGTCTCTCATTTAAACTCGATTTGAAATCAAATAGTTACTTGTGTTACTTCTGGATGGTTCCTTTTTATTAAGGATGGATTTTAGGAAGGATATATGGCGGGTACGACTACGCAGTTAATGTAAGTAGACCTTGTCTAGTTTGAAATGGCGCGCCCCACCACTAATCACGCATACCTTACCAAAAGATGTATGGCGGTATTTTAAGATTTAAGATTTTACTGCATTCCGCGACTAATAAACAAACTACCCACTGACATAAGAAACACCATATCTCCGCTAAACATAAAAGCGAAACTTAAAAAATACTTTTCCTCCCTTTCCTATCCCTAACCAATACCTAAGTTGTGTAACCATGAAAAATACATACCTGATATGTTTTTAACTTATTTTTAAAATTTTGTGTGTACTTACATAAACAAAAACAAGATGTGTTAAACATTGTACATATATTTTAGCGTAATAAGGATCCACATACAAACCTATATGGTTTCCGTGGACCTATTGTCAGATGTAAATTTATAATTTCTGCTTAAAATAAATAAAAAAAAAAAAAAAGAAAAACTACTATAATGCAGTTTTTAACGTTGTTCTTATTCAAAAATGTACATAAAAAAAATGATTCTAAAATTTTAATTTTCCTTTTGTATATATATTCATGTATATATTATTCATGATAAGATCAGTAATATTTTGATGCAGGTGACACTTTTCAAAAATAAATCAAATTTACTGTATGCTAAAAGTTGTCTCATTCATACATACACAGTTTTATAAAATTAGGATTAGTCATTCCTAAAAAAAATGCAAAATAAAATGTACTGAAAATTGAGTTTTCTTAAATTTCTCCACACAAAACGCTGATTTCTTAGGTAAGCACCTAATATTTAACTAAATTTGTACGTATAATACTGTTACACCTGCAAGTACGCATTGCCACGGCATGTGATAATTGAATATTCTATTTAATTAGTCCGGATACTCCTAGACTCCGAACTACGTTTATACTCGACTACACAGAAACCGCAATTCTACTGCAGCGGTTATCATAATAATTTGCATAAACTTAAATTAATTTTGTGCAACAAAACTGTTCAGCTCGTATCCAGTAATCACATTACTGTAACATGTAGATGACGTCACGAGGGGATTCTTAAATACTCTGTATTTGATAAGTAGTATTAAAATTACGAGACTTGAGCCGAAGTCGTCCAGTTTGACCTGACCTGAAATTTCGTGCGATTTCGCTCGCCCTCCCACCGTGTCTGAGATTTTTTGAATTTTGTAAATATAACTCAATTTGCTCCATTATTTTATTTAAAACTGTTGTAGCCTAGAATTATAGTGATACAATTGATACGAAGCTCAAACCGAAACCGAAGAAAATGGGAAATGATAACCCAACATAAATTATATAGTTTTAATTTTTTACTGCTGCAGTATTATCGGTATCGCTTAGGTTAGGTAAGACCTTTGTTGTTCGAATAAATACTTAAATTAACTGCTTTATATTAACACGGTGCCTAATTTAATCGGATAGGCATTCATCTTGTTCGGGCTCGAAAACATGAAGCCGAGAGTATCAAGTCCAAATTTAATTACTTAACTAAAGTGTCCGGAAGCTACCCGCGCAAGCGTGTAACTGTCGTTTCCTAACTTAACTTAATTACTACCCTAATGACACCTCTAAGTTAGTTCTTTCAATTGTATATAAATTCAGGGACCGACAGCCAAGGTGAACCAGCCAAGGTCACACAATATTACGCTGCCGAGGCAATAATCGACATAACTTTAACGAGTTTTCAACATAAGGTACTGTGTTCAGCGATCAGAAAAATAATGTGTTCATTTTGACGTTTGGCATTGATTTTGTACTTTCCTATCAACGATCACTCCACCTTCTCTAGTTTTGCGCCAGATAAATAGGTTCAGACGGGGCTATGTAGCTCAATCGTCACATCGCATTCCTCGTCCTGTTGCCGAGATGTTTTTCAATAACCTGGCTCTCGATTATGTGCCCCACCAAGAGGAATATTTGAACCACCCATCTGACCCAATATCTGAAGTCCATCATCCGTTGGATGCTCCTTTTACCATTGTTGAACTACAAACAGTGTTATCCCATGTACGAGACTCAGCTCCTGGGTTGAATGGATTCCCCTAATCTTTCCTGTCCAATGCTGGCTTATCATCGTTGATGCGATCCGTTGTATGATTATTTACGATATGTTTTATTGAGTCATCTGAACAATAAGCATTTTGCGTCGAGAAGTCTAGGCCGTGGCCAGAACCGACATCGATACCATCTTTCGACCATCAATAACAAGAAATGAAGGCTTCCCTGATCTGTTATGTATGAAAGTTTGAATCGATTTATACTATTATGGCCGCTGTAGACTCTCTCGCGAGACATACTGAGAATGATGTACATTACATTTTGCAGACTCTATAAAGGTATCTGGTAGTCAAGAAAACGCAGTGTTATGTCGCGCGCGAGTTTACAGTGCCCATTAGAATCCATCCTATCCTCGGATCCATTTATCTCCTACCTATAGTCCACGAACCTTCGTAGTCACCACGTTATACTACGTAATTTTAGAGCTTTTAGAGCGTCTGAGGAAGACGATGTACGATTAATAGTCGGCCAGAAGCAGAAACGATTTTTAAATTTGAAAGCCCCGCAAAACGCTAATGGCGTGTCATTTCCATAAAATGTTGTTTATTTTTTATAAAACTAGGCTCTTATTTCTGAGTTCATAATATTCATAACATAAGTTCATGACAGTTCACACGCCTTGACGTCAGGATTTTGGGGGCTTTAAATTTTAAAGATCTTTTCTGTTGCTGTTAGAGATGCGTCTTTTAACTATGACTGATGTAGAAGGATCAAGCTCTACAAATATACAAAGCCGAAATTAGCTGATTTTATCTCTTGCAACATATCGAGGCGCAATGATGTGCATTCCTTAACGCCCGGTACTAGATACAAATTATCCTAATTTTAGATGCGGCAGCATAAGTGCAACGGAATTTATAACTGTCAACGTCAATTCGTGCGCCAATTATACAAAATATACCAGACGGTAATTTGACCGATATATCTACCATTTGAAATTTCTGTGCAGCCCAATTGGTACTCAAGAGATCATCGGATCTATTCCTCGGGATATGCCTCGGCTATATGAGTAAATATTAGATGGATGACCATCGTCCCTCTGTCCCGTCTCGTCTTAACCAGCCTAAACATCGTGGGAGTACCATTATACCAGAAATTGTCTGAAAATGTGAAATGGATATTCGTTATGTCTTGCGTTTCGCATTCCTCATTTGTTTGTTGCTATACACACAGAAGCAATTCACCCTGTCACTATAAAGCCAGTTCAAACTAACCGTAACACTAAACGATCACTCAGCACTAATATTAGTCTCGTCTATATCTGTATTGTTCTTGGCAGTGAAAAAGCGGTGGCGAAACAGAAATGTTTCATGACCGGCTTTGATGGGCGCTTGTCAAAATAAACAGAAATATAAGATTTATGTGTAGATAATAACTTTGTCATCAGTACACCTGCTTATTGTAGAATGGCGTGCCCCAGGGACCGCTATTTAAGCCTCTGATTGTAAATAGCCTCAGTAATGGCATTCTCTCACGTTTAAATTTGCTCACTTTAAACGTTAACGGTTATTTTATGAACGATTTGGTTGAAAAATAAAAGATTTATTTATTGCGCTGCACTGTTAATGTATTGTAAACTCAATGTCCTCCACGTGACCCGTGAATAAAAGTGTTGGAATTAGTTTTGATCCCATGATTATTGGATTTTTTCATTTTTGCGGTTACTGCAAAGTGTGTTTTTATGATTCTGGTACGACTTGTACAAAAACACATGGTCCTTTTTAAATTTTTGAGTCGATTTTTGAGTTTGTAATAAATTAACAGTCCTACTCATTCCACCGAATACAAGGTATTAACATAGGTATTAAATCAATTCATGAAAAATACTTTCCTACCTCCCCATTTTAAAAGGTTATGTATCTATCTATACCAATCAAAATAGTTCCAACAGCCTTACACCTCAACTTAACTATGTTCAGTTGTTTACCCCATCGTCACCCCATCCATACTTCAATGACACGAAGGTTGGCTTCCGTTGACCTCAACCGAAGGTCACAATAGTACTACAGTGGCGACGTAGTTGCTCCCCAACCGCTGCACGCAACCGATAGCCGCCCCTCGGATACACCCTGCAGATAACATCGTGGTATGCTAATACCCTGATCGGGGTGAAGATTGCTCGGAATGTGTAAGCTTTCGTTTTAATGAGGAGGTTACCTCAGAGCTGCTAATAGAGTGGGCGATACGAAATGCGTCAGTTTAAACTATTTCCTTTTTTCAAATTTATTCTTATTTTAGACAAAATTGACGCGGTAACTTATTTTCATTGTACTGGGTAGAATTTAAACATTTCTAAACCATAAGGGTGACTTTAAAATCTCTAGCTTGGATTTTCGGAACCAGAGTCATTAGTGATCAGTGATTTTTAAAGTGTTCGCCCAGTTCATTGTTCAGTTTTCTCGCAAACTAACTATATCATATTACTAAATAAGTAAAAATCGAACACGGATTTAAGACTATCTATGGCCTAGGCCAACCATTACAGCATTCGGTGTAAAGTCGAATAAAGTTTGCATTGTTGGCCAACTCTTTTCTTTCTCGGTTCATCTACTAAATACTTAAGTAGATAACCCACCCCCATTCCGCTGCCATCGCCTGATAATTACCGCCATAATTAACTGAAAAATCGTAAACAGGATTATACACCGACGGAAAGCGGAAACTGCTGACGTCACCGCAGTAACGAGCGGCGACCCCGCCTCCGTCCTCCGAGGTGGTAATTAGGATTTATCGACGCCACCCTTTTTTGTTCCCCGTCGCATAAAACCTTTTTATCCTTTACCTCCTCACCGACTAATAAGTATAATTATGTACCTGGCTTTTGGGAGCTGAGTGTTTGAATCGAGCACTCTACAAATAAATGATAATAAAGAGATACGTTGTATGACCTGTACTTTATTCCAGGCTAAATCCTATGCAATGGCCATGGCCTATGAAATTAAGAAATTAACTGCAAACTAAATGCGCTTTACTTTGTCTTTGCAGTAACTTCAGTTAATTTCTTCAACATTTTCTGCTTATGAGCGCAGAATAACTAATTATTCATTTCATATCAGAGGGGAAAGTTTACTTTTATAATAGATATCTTTACTTTCTCGTTGTTTCTGGTTTCCACGACAAAGATACCCCCTATCCTCTGGGCCAGAATCAATGTATTTGTGCACGTCTACGTATAGGTAGATCTTTATTTTATAAAGTATGAGACTCCCATTTGCAGGCATTGTTTCACATTATACGGGCATTCTAACGACGATGGAAAACATCGTGAGGAAACCCATAACTGCGGCGATGGGCTAAATGGGCTATTAGGATAACTGGCTAAAAGTGGGCACATTGTACCTCTGCCTCATTTATGGACAAGGTGTTATACTGTGTTTATTTGTTGTAGGTAATGGCCTTATAGACGAGAACGACTTCATGCAGTGGGTGACGAAGATCCAAGCGCTGCAGGGGATGGACGTGGCAGCCAGCGGAGGCGACTCGGAGGAGGAGATCACGAGCGATCTTCTCGCGGCTTTCAAGTGAGGATTTATTTACATGAAGTTACAGACATTTAGTGTGTAAAGTGTAGCCATACTCTATGTGGTTAACAACGTTAGAGACGTCATTCCGAACAATATTGACTAGAAAACCAATTTGATCATACCAACTCTTTTGTTGTATTTCGTACCAACAAATCGATACCCAAAATCTCTGGAGTAGTCAAGAATAAAAGAGTCATACATAGGTAACTAGAGATCGGATAATCGGATGCGTGTATACCTAATGTTGAGGTTTTGGCCATTATGGAATGCACCTTTGTACCGGAAAAAATCCCGCGATTCCGGTTCTGAATATACAATCGGATGCACGTTATAATTATTATAAAGGAGGTAGCTCCCAAACTGGCTTAGGAAACCATGTCAGGTTTTTTTTTAAATTATATTTAGAATAATTCAGGTACCTATTGAAACAAATCATTAAAATAGTGATTAGTGAATTTTCTTTCTTGCATCTATGCATCCGATTAGTTATGCATTCTCAGATTTCCTCTGACGCTGAATACTTCTGTGGCGCCGCAGTTGTGGCTCTGGCTACCATGCGAGAGGCCCCTGGTTCGATCCCCGGCTGATAAAGAAAAAAAATCCCCAGGTCTTAGATTTTTATATGTGAGTTATGTCGCTGTTTCTGGTTCCCACGATTTTTTATAAAAAAAAAGGGCTGCTTCTATACTTTTATAAAACTCGTGTCTTATGAGGACAGACTGGAACATTTTTAAAATAAGTTCTTTATCAAAACGCTTTGAATGCATAGATTTGCCATTTCTATTTGAAATTTTGAACAATAGGATAAATTGCCACCCTCTTTTATCAAAATGTAAGGCTCCAAGCAGATACCCTCGATATCCGATTATCCCACTTCACACGCCTTACCGTCCGACTGTTCTTGATGCCAACTCCGCTATTCCCACGTCTCTGTACTGTGCTAAACAATTACAGCGACTCTCTCGATGTTTTTGAAAATAGGCCAACTAAAACGCCTAACATAAAGTTTTATTACTTGGGGTCGGATGAAGACCCATGTGTCACTTTGTAAGAATTTTACTTGTATTTAATTTATATACTCAGCAACCCTGTATCCTATAGAATAAGCACATATTTATGTCATTGGTGCACAGATTGTTAGTAGACCTAAATAAAATAAATAAACAAATATATTCATTTCAGGCAAATATGCATCCGAATATCCGATCTCTTTTCTAAACGAAGCTCTGACAAACTCTGCTTCGACCAGGACTTTTATTCCGACTCTGCGGAGCTCCGATATCTTAATTTCGACAATGCATACAATACGACTTTTATATCTTGACCTTTTTTATACCCCGGTCGACTAACATTGTTGTCGACGCAGGATCTCGTCGAACACTTGTCGTTTCAAAGTAAAGTATCATCGAAACGACGTGTCTGAGCTCCGTGGTGTCGAAGAAAAGTCATGTCGGAGCTCATAGGGACTCAAATAATGTTGCTCGGCTAAAATCGGTACGGAGAGTTTCCATGCATGGCGCCGTGAAGAACCGGTGGCGGCCGTTCCACACGATGCGGTGCGGCTGCGGCGCGGCTCCTGAGCAGAGCCGCAGCGGCATCCTATTCCCACTCCTGAATTAAGTCTAGGAGGATGGCACGATGGTTTGTTAAGATAACAGTCGGAACCAAAATGTTTACAGACAACCTAGACTCTGATGATGATGATGAAAAATTAACATTTTCCAGAGTGTTCGACCGCGACGACAACGGGTACATAACGCGGGACGAACTCCGGACGGCACTAGAGATGATAGGAGAACCGGTCACAGACGCACAACTCACCCAGGTGCTGACACTCGGAGACATCGATCATGACGGACGCATCGACTATGAAGGTACGATTTAACCCAGCTTAGAAATGTTGCTGCTGGTATACCTCGAATCCTCGCTACGGTCGTAATCTAATGTTAACCCCAGCAGAAACGCATGCGGCAGGCGCACTTAAATTTATAGGTAAATAATGTACATTATGGTCGACTTGCACCAGAATTTGCCATCCGTTAAATACAGTTTAAACTCAGCTTAAGTGACAATAATGTCTAAGCAAAAATAGGCAGACAAAACCCCTTTAATGCTGTAGTACCATTGGACAATACCATCAATGGAACTAGTGACTAGTTCGATTCCAAACACATGTCGTTTTTGGTGCCATTGTCCGATAATATGAATGGAGTGATTCATTGTCCAGAGGAACAACCAAGCGGCCCAGTTACACAGGTGAATAAAATCTACCCGTGGTACTTCTCTCTCGTCGTTCCTTCAACTTTCCATAAAGTACCAGGGCAACAGACTGTTGCAGGAGGGTAATTCCAAATATTCAAAAGGGGTTACGTTAAGCACAGACAGCACAGCTATGACAGTCACAATAACATGCCTTTTGCCTGCCTCAGATGGGGTGGCAGAGACATAACTTCACATACATAATTAAACATTTTTTAAACATGTGCAGCATGGGGTCCCCACATAGATAAATTATCTGGTAAATGAATGAAGTTCTGTGGCTTACACTGTTTGGAATAGTATATTATATATTTTAGTTTCTTTCATGTGTCATGTCCTATGGTATCTTGTTGTGGGGGAAACACAGCGGATATTCAAACTATTTTTATTTTACACAAAAGAGCTATTCGAGCAATTTATAATTTAAAACGAACAGACTCCTTAAGAGAGCTTTCTAAAGAAATTGACATACGAACTGTAGCTAGTAAATTTATTTTCTAAAATATAATGTATCTACGCAAGAAACTTACATCATTTTCCAAACTTAGCGATAGCTGTAATGATAACCTAAGAAATAATCACAGACTAGGTGCGCCCCGTGCATTCTCTACTACAATAAGATTTGGAGATATTGAAATTTCTCAAATGGCAATTTCAATATCACTGACCCTTGCAAGCTTTGCTAACCTTCGCGAGTCTAAACCGGATAGCTGTAATATTAACCTAACAAATATTCACAAACTAGTTGCGCCCCGGTTTTGACTCGCGAAGGTGAGCAATTTAAAAAGCATGTTAAAGCGACTTTGTCGAAAAAGGGATATTACAATATTCAAGATTACTTAAGTGATGGGGTTAATCTAGCTCAACTCAGTCCTTGCTGTTAATTATTTTGTAATTATTTATTCCTGCTTTTCAATAATAATAATTATATTGTAATATATAAAAGAGTTCTAAAAATCAATCTGTGGGAGTTACTACGCCCTTCTTCTCCCGCAGTGGTCCAATGTAAAGAGGCAAAAAATTACGTTTGTTAAGTATATGTAAATATCTACACAATCTACATTAATATATAAATTTTAATTTGACTTGATTTTTATCACTATTTTTGAGAGGTGTCACTATTTTTGACAAATGTAACTATTTTGACAGTTGTTACTATTTTTGACAGATGTCATGGTTTTAACATGTCATGGTTTTGGCAGGTGTCATGAATTTAACGGGTGTCACTACTTTTGACAGGTATTTTTTTATGTTTGTCAAAATCATGACACCTGTCAAAACCATTACACCTGTCAAAATCATGACATGTCGAAACCACGACACCTGTCAAAAAATCTTAAAAATGATAAAATAGAGCTTTAATACAATGAAACCTCAAACTACAACAGATCTTAATAATGTATTGTCTTTTACCTTGATTTAGTTCATAGTTAATTCTCTCTTCCACTTCTCACTCACTTCTCACTTTTCACTCTCACTTCCCCACTTCCAAATAAAAGGCAAGTTGAGACCAGTTTAGTGTTAAACAGCAACACGTTAGAATTGGTAAATGACATATATAGTTTCTTGGAATAACCATTAATAGCAAATTGCATTCGGGACCCCACATAGATAAATTAGCTGCTAGATTAAGTTCTGCGGCTTATGCTGTTAGCAACATCAGACAAAAGACGGATGTGGCTACAGCAAAGCTAGTCTATTTAATTACTTTCATAGTGTCCTAAGGTATCTTGTTGTGGGGGAAAGCAACAGACATTCAAACGATTTTTTTATTGCAGAAATGAGCTATTCGAACAATTGATAATTTAAAACACACTACCTAAGATAACTTTTATAAAGAAATTAACATACTGACTGTAGCAAGTCAATTTATTTTCGAAAATATAATGTAGGTACGCAAGAACCTTTCAACATTTTCCAAAATTTGCGACAGCTGTAATGTTAATGTGTTAGTAAATAATCACAGACTAGATGTTCCCCGGTTTGGACTCACAAAATTAGCAGTCCTTTCAAAATGCATTCTCTACTACAACATGATACCTCTGGAGATTTAGAAATAGCCATATGAGCAATTTCAAAACCATGTAAAAACCACTTTAGCTAAAAAGGTATATTACAATATTCAAGATTACATAAATGACGAGGGTGCATGGTGTTAATCTAACTCAACACAGAACTCGCTTAGTAATTTTGTAATTAGGTATTTCTTCCTGCATATTATTTATAATTATGTAATATTTATACTAGTTAAACAAAACCTATATTTAAAAGCTAGTTTCTTTGCCCTGCTTCTCCCACAGTGGTCCAATGTAGAGAAGTGGCAAAAAATTACGTTTTCTATGCCTAAGTTAATATTAACAGAAAATAGATAAATTTGAATTATTCCCTCAAGAGTCAGAATTAAAAAAGAAAGATGCTAAGGCTTTGTATGCTGCAATAAAAAATCCTTACTGTACCTCCAAAATTATTTACTTTCTTGTAGACTGCGAGTGGTGGTCCCAGATGCCCTCATGATTTGTATGACGTCTACCTTAACAAAGAGCCGGGCAATCATGATATCTTTCACCTCACCCAATTGATCAGTAGATTCAGTAGCCTCATCATCTGACACTAGGTATTTTAATAGCTTTTGGAACAAATTACCATTCTGAACATCGCCTCTACAAGCAAAGTTGCAATAAAAGACAGCTCATGAGAAATAATCGTGATAAGATTGTTCAATTTTAAAAAGCTATTTAAATTACTAGTTGTCAGAATTAGTTGAAAAGGCTACAGGAATCCGAATAAAGAGAGCATTTCAATAGTCAAAATAAAATATTGTTTTTGTTTCAGAATTCGTCAAAATGCTGCTGTAACGAGTATGTCAGACAAGGAAACCTCACTAGATTTAATGTTAGTTTATTGTGAAGACGTTTGTCCATCTACAGAAATATTATATTTATAGCGCATATTATATCTTATTTATTATTATAGCTACAGCGGAAATTATTGTTAACAATTTAACTTAAGACTGTCGTACCCATGAACGAAAATCTGCGGTTGGGTCCAGTAAGATCAAAATATTTAAGGGGATAATTTAAGGAGACACATCCCAAATCTTGAAAAAAAATGTGAAGATATCATTTTCCATCAATTCCTTCCTTGAAAACTTCAATGTCAACGATACGAAAAAAAATTGTTTTCATCATAAACGTGCTATTTCTTAGGATCTGAAAATAGTACCTATTTAAAATATCTTAAAACTGTACGTTTCAAATTAGGAAATAAGCGAATAAGTTCTGAAAAATAAATAATAACTATTTTTGCAATGGTCTCCCGTAGCGATTGACGTATCAGCAATGTTGCTGTGTGAGTTGGTATGAACTTTATATTTATAGATTTGTGTTAAAATTTCACCTGCAAACCGAGTTACTAATTTTCCCGATACAAGGCCTTGATGGAAAATATGCGTTTAAATCAAAAAGGCTCTCTTCCTTTGGCTGATTTTATAGTAGTATCGTGAACGGTAATATCGCAGGATAGTGAGAGAAAGAACTATGCGCTATATTTAGCTGTCCCTCACTTTCGTACGATAAAACGTTCATTCCTTTTCGGAGATTTAAACTCTCAAAAATCGAGGGTACTTAGGCCGGGTAGCGATTTTAAACCTTATGCCAAGGTAATAAAATTTAAAACCTATAAGGGAAAAGTAGCTTTATCTAACGCCCGTGGTATTCAAGAGGTTAAAACGCCCACTGAATGATAATTCTTATGGAATTGATAAGCTAAGTACGACGCTAAATTGTATTTACTTTTTTTCGCTTATGGGGAGGAAACTATTAAGACATACGAACGTAAGGTATCTAATACTATTATGAAGCTTATCAATATTAAAAGCCGGAGGTCTTGATTGAGAAAACCCGAGGATCACTTACTCTAAAATCAAAATCATTCATTTTCATCGTTTTGGGTAATCTTCTGATTTTTTCGATAAGACTGTCGCAAGTAGCATGCTAACGTGTCTCTTCCATACTTAAAATATATTTTACTATATACATAAATAAATATGTAAATTAAATAACGGTTAAAGGAATCTATATAAAGGTGAAGTTAGTCTTGTTAATATCAAAACGATTCTAAGTCAATATTATACGTAAAAAAATATATAATAGCGAATATCGAAAAAGTTATTGCTATCAAAGAAAGAGTAATATAGTTTAAAAGCTGAATTGTGCATATAGGTATTGTGTAGTTATTAACCAATTTGGAGGCATTGTTACTAATTAAATTAGTTTTTACAATAACAATTGGAGTTTGTATTATATTTTGC
The DNA here is from genome assembly GCA_949825045.1 of Argyresthia goedartella. Taxonomy (NCBI): domain Eukaryota; kingdom Metazoa; phylum Arthropoda; class Insecta; order Lepidoptera; family Argyresthiidae; genus Argyresthia; species Argyresthia goedartella. The sequence goes on along the minus strand of OX463812.1, from coordinate 20,986,728 downwards.
ATAATTATTTGATTAGTACGTAGGTACTTATTATAAGTACTAATAAATAGAAATTATGATTTGCACAAAGTTTTGCAATTTATGGTTGTGAAAGAAAATTTTTATAACAGAAAAGTTACGAACGTACATATGTTTACAACAAATTGTGGAAATTATACCTATAGAAGGTTATTAAAATACCTACATATTTTTCCCTGTTGCTGTTATGGAGATGTTACGATAAACAAGATTTTTTGTTAAAACATTGTTGAATTAATATCAAAAGAAGCGACAGCAAATATGAACCTGAAAAGAAGCAATAAAAAAATTGTTTATCTTGTAATTTCATATTTGCCGCCGTTGCTACCATTGTCCATGAAAGGCATGTGTTATTTATGGAATGCAAGTTATCAATCAATAAATAATAATTTTGTTAAAACCGTATATTTTTTTATCGAAGTTATGCTTTCTTGAAATTCAATCTTGACCTTCTTTGAATTTTTCCGTAAGACTAACAGGCTTAGGTTCCAATATCGGTTTACAGTAGCTCATCCGACGGTCCTTCTGCATCCACATTTCAGATACTTCCTGCATCTCCATGTAGCCCTGTTTTCGACATCAGGAATATAACGACTATATAGTTGAGGAAGCACTTTTTCCTCATACCTAAGTCTAAAATTCCGCCAAGTTTTAGATCCGATATATGTCACGATAAGATCGCGAGTGACCCCAGTAAAGTACCTACTACCCGTAGCTTTCATAACTCTTCTGGCCGTAAAAAACTGACATAAAAATTAAGGAAAATGTTATGTTGTTCCTCCACAAATGCCCAGAATAGAATCAGATTAGAGCATGCTTCCACCGATAAAATCAATCAATCTACTAGGTCAGGTCATAAGTTTTGTCACATACAGCAAATCAAATAAATGATACAAAATTACAAATATTTATATATCAAACGAAAGGTTCCAAAACACTGATTTAAATTAAATTTAATCTATTCAAAATTACCATTTAGGATCAGAAGGTACTCGAAGCAAAACGTCCTTTGAGTCAGTTAGTCCGCCATAATGTCCTTTAAACCAATTTGACCACAACGTGAAAACGGCCAAGGAGCAAGTCGTACTTAATTCATAAAGTCCATGGCAAATGCTTTTTTGCTAAAAGAAAATGGCTTTTAGCTAAAAATTACATAAAATCAAAATGAGTTCAGTGCGGATGGAGCTCTTATTATTGTCTTTTCCATATACTTATGATAATTCTCTTTAGAATACGTGATTGAAAATGTATGTGTATATTTAAGTAATGTCAAGTTCTATATTTTGCTAGTGTAAATCGTGGCAATGGAAAAGAATTTAGAAACAAAGTTGCTTTTGATACAGAGCCAGAAGCAAAAGCCAATTCTATTAGATAATGGATATAGATATAATAGAATTATTGTAAATAGATGTGGATGGATCGTCACAATGGAGGTGTTCATACCATGAAAATTGTGGTGCGACGATAACATTGAATAAAGACCAAACTAATATATTGCGTCCAGCAGAACACACATGTCAACCATACCAAAAATAAAATCGACGCAGTTATGGACAAGTGCAAACGAGCTGTATGTAGAAAGTACACACCAGTACAAAAGATATTTGAAGAAAAGTTTAGTGAACTCGATGATGATGACTTAATACCAAATTTTCAGTCCAAAAAAGACACACTACGACGGGCTCGAAAAAAAATCCTCGTATTGCCGAGAACAGACGTTACAAATTTTATTGATGTTAGTAAAGCCAGTTCTATTAGATAATGGATAAAGATATCATAGAATTATTGTAAATAGAGGTGGATCGTCACGATGGAGGTGTGCATACCGTGAAAATTGTGGTGCGACGATAACATTGAACAAACATGTAAGCCCAACCATACCAAAAATAAAATCGACGCAGTTATGGACACAAACAACCTTTTTTTTTTAAATCATACATGATAATGTCGCTCTATAGAACAAAAAATATACAATCAAAATAAATACATTACCAATGATAAAAAACCTACCTACCTATTCCTAATGTAAAATTATGCTAATTTATAAAGCATTCTGGCTTCCCCGGAGGTTGGGGAAGCTAGAATGCTGTTCCATCCACCCACACCCAAGAAAAAGTTACATGTTGAGACTGATTAACTGCATCCTAAAGGCCTCGTTCAGGACACAGTCCATCAGCACATAGACGACGTCCTCAGACGTCCCACACTCATCGCAATTTGGGGATCCTACTTTCCCATTAAATATCCAAATTTGTTCAGAGGAATGTGTCCGGGACGAAGCCTTAGGGCAAGTACGATGTCACTTCTTTTCAATCTCGCACTAGAAGCAAACCAAGGGTGCCGAGAAGGTTCAGGCTGGACAGTTTTATACCAGATGCCTGCGGTCAGTGATCTTTCGTTTAAGTATTCTTTCCATAATGTAGTGCATTGCAATTTCACTGCGGGAATCAGGTCAATAAAAAATGGTTCGAGAAAGTATGCGTCTCCAACCGAACTCTCGGACTTAGCGAGCCCGTCCACCTCCTTGTTACCTGCAACACCTATATGGGACGGTATCCACTGTAAAATAATTGTCTTGCCAGACTTCTTCAGATGCACAAACATACCAAGATGGTATAGGCAATAGGAGCCCCTCGAAATTTTGGCAGTAAATTTTTAGCATTTGCTAATGTATTGCGGGGCACTCTTTGAATCAGTTAATATTACGAATGTGTAGTCATGGAGAGTATTAACAATGGTACAGTTTCAGCAATTGCGATTAGCTCTACAAACATGATAGATAAACTGTCAGCAATTTAAAAACAATTGTAGAGGCCGGTTTAGCTCCTGTTCCAGGACCATCCTTCGAGCCATCGGAGTATATTTTATAGAGGCCTTTATTCTTATTCCCAATCAACCCGTCACAGCATTATTTTAGCATAATAATGTCACTCTTTGTTTTTTCACACCATCTATATTACAGCATATAATGTCGGATATATCTATATTGATCACCCAGGTCTCTAAAGAGAACATTCCCATAATATTAGACGAATGTATAGAAAGGTTTTTAAGTAACTCATGCGCCATAGAGAGGAGTGGTTTCCTCTTATTAACCCAGTATCTGCCCTTGGTCAATGCAGAAAGTTCATCTATGATGTCAATATTGATACTATCCATTGATTTGGACCGTAGCCAATAATTGCTAGCTAAATAGCGTCTTCGAAGACTAAGTGGTTCAAGACAAAGCTCGCTTTCCATAGAATGGAGTTGATTTAATTAATCCACCAATGGCACGCATAGATTGATTTTGAATTTCGTCAAGTTTAAAGAGATGGCATTTAACAGAATTATCGTGTAGAAAGCTACTGTAGTCTATTCTACTACATATGATTGAAATGTACAGTTGCCTTAAATGTTTGGGGTGAATACCCCAATTCGACCCTGCTAATACCTTGAAAAGGTTTATAAACTTGGCTGTCATTTGACAGATCTCATTGATATGCTTGCCCCACCTAAGGGAACGGTCTAGCCATAAACCTAGATACTTAAAACTATCGAGTAATTCAATTTTACGTTCTTTTAGTTTCACAATTAAATTTGCCGGGTAAAGCCTCTGCTGAATAGGCAAACTTTACTTTTCTTATAAGAAATGTCTCATCCTAATTCATTAACATATGTTAGTACCATATTCAAAGCTAACTGAATATCAGTTAGAGCATTAGCTAAGCTCTTTCGAGACACGGACATGGCCCTTAGAAAAGCCTGTTTGAACACTTGAAACTAACTGTGATATGATAGGTTATCTAGGCAGGATCTCGATTTCCTAAATCCTACCATCTGTTCAGATACAAACCACTTAATTCTGTTATTAATTATAGAATGATGTTTTTACAGGGGCATGACATAATGTTATTGGCCTTACCGCAGAGGATGGCTCTAGGTTACTGTTAGCTTTGGGGATAGGTACAATGTTCACCATTCGCCACTGTTTAGGAACAAAACCATGGGTCAAAAATCTGGAATATAAAGTGGACAAAAAGTTCTTGTCAGCTATTGGAAGGTTTTTTAACTTAGAGACAGAACGTCGTCCCGTGACGTTATTCGAGGTTAATTCAGGGGTGCATGGTAAGGCATAGTCCGGAGCAAGATTGTGAATCAAATCACTGGCTGTGTCTTGATAAACGTAGATTCTTGGAGACCTGTGACTCCTCAACCATCTCATTTTCTGCCACATTTCACTTGTAGAAGTCATTTCACTAATAATATCGCACATTTACCAGTTTTAGCGTGGCGAATAGCCCTCTGAGCCGCAGAGACCTTCAACTGTTAAATATCTAGATTTTGGTAGAATTTCCTCTGCATTCTGCCAGCGCCAACCTGCGTTCAGCGACAGTTTTAGACAAATCAGCTTTCCAATAAGGTTTCAGTTTAAATTTTTCTAGCCTCTAGCATAGCTTTGTCCAGGGGATGGACTTATCCGCCGCCTTATTGATAGCCGCTACAAACTGGTAGCCACTCTTAAAATCTTCTAGCATCACGAAGTTATCGAAAACATTCTGCAAACTATGTTTATATCCCTCCCAATCAGCTTTTTTAAAGTTTCTTCTCTTTGTGGACGTGGCAGGAGCATTTTTTAAAGTTTCTTCTTTTTGTGAACGTGGCAGGGGCGTTCAAGTTGGTACTGTACATTATTACAAGATGGTCACTTCCAAAGTTCTCGTTAGAGACTTTCCAATTGAACTTAAGGGAAATGTCACACGACGCAAGAGCCTAATCTGGGGAGGATTTCTGTAATTTTCCATTAACTAGCTTGAGGTGGGTCGGAGAGCCATCATTGAGAATTATCATATTGTTGTCGATAAGGGAGTCGAAAATCTGAGAGCCACGGGAGTCAGTCTTGTATGACCAGGAAATATGATGTCCATTGAAATCTCCGGCAACTATACTCTTGTCTCGATAAATAGAGAGTATATTGTCCCAATCATTTGACGTTGTGTGTGTGGGTCTGGTAGAAGATAAAGGACAGTAGATGGCCATAATGTGTTTCAGACTTTCACAGTTTAATACACTGACGTTAAGAACTTGAATGCAGGGGTTAGAGCTGGTAAACGGGCAAACCTGGCTCTTAATTGAGTCATAAATAACAATAGAAATACCACCGTATGAATCATCTTTGTCTTGTCAGTAAATGAAATAACGCTGTCTTGTTAGCCGAGTATCACTCAAAATAGCTATATGGATTTTTTCTTGATATAAATTATTTGTGTATTTATATTTTTATATAATATTTATGTACTTGTTTATGTAGTGTATCTAGCAGTTAGTTCTATAGTTCAGTAATATAAGTATGAATGTATCTTATCAGAGCACATAGATCTATCCTGTATATTAAATTATTCTTATCAACCTTTGCTGGAAGAGATCTCTATTTAGAGATAAGCATGCCTTTGTAGATGTCCTTTCTGTTTTATTATATCTTATGTCGTTTATGTGCAATAAATATATACAAATACAAATACAAATAATTCGAATTCAGTTTTCTTAGGGCGGAAACTTTGTGTATTATATTGCACTATTTTCAAAGTTCTGATGTTAGTTGTCTTATCCATTAAGAAGACCCTCCATAATTTTAACAATCCATCCACCGGTTTTTAATAAATTCTCCAATATCTACTTGCCTTCCTCTATAATAATTTTGCAAATAGAAATAAATTTCTTCTTAAAAGGTGAGTCAGACACTACGGCCTCTTTGACCCTCCGTAATAGCTTCAACAGGCCAAACCTTTTTGCAAGAATATCATGTTTTTGCGATGCATAGGTGTATGAGTTTCGGGAACATGTCTGTTGCAACCATCAACTACATCCGATTATGCCTGATTCCTCTTTTTATTTTTTGCTTTCTTGGCAAGGGGGGCCAAATTTCTTCCTGGGTATTTCGGTGGTATTAGGAATATTGCCTAATAAAGCATCTTTGAATGAATAGGCTTCTTTTGAACTTTCACTCCAAACCTCTTGTGTTTATTCAGTGTCGGATAAATGGGCTGTAGCCGTTTTCTTACTTTGGACCACAGCAGCGGCCAGGGCCACTTTGTATGAGCAATTTTTGCTGGACATGATTTGCCGAACTTCCTTCTATTTGAAGTATAGGGGGCAACTTTTATCTAAGGCCACGTGGGAACCCTTGTAATTGGCGCATTTGTATTGCTTACTATCACAGTTTTCATGTTTTTCTCCACATTTTGGGCATGTTTTGCCTTTGGACGGGCACATACATACATAGGGGCAGTGTGGCCAAATTTCCAATAAGCTGAACACTGGGTTACAGGGAAGGCATATAGATACACTTTTAATTCTGATTCCGTATCTTTTCACCTTTATCATTTAGTCTTTTGAGACATTTTACAGCGGCATCTCTTGTGCGCATAAGAAATCTTGCAGTAACTCAGTTTCTTCCAAATCTAGGTCCACATCTTTGACAAGGCCATACGACAATGGAGCTTTATCGATAGATAGATAGATAGAAATAAAGTAACACTTGTATTCCATAACAAGTAACTGTGCAATCAAAATATCGGCATTCTGCTTCTCCGAGAAAGCACTATTACCTTATAAGGGCCTTTGTATTTAATCGTATTATTCCAAAAATCTTCTCGGACCTCAGTAACTTGGCGAGGCCAAATTGTTTTGGCAGAACATGTGAAGAGGAGATACAGACAACATACTGATTTTCCTCCCTCCCAGAACGGAGGGCGACACGCTAGGCATTATTGCTTATAACTTATTTATATATTTTTTTTATTGATCTTAAAAAATCCACAGCTAACAAAATTATGTAAGGCAAGAAAAATAATATTAACATTGGCCAATTACGGATTTACATTTTTTTTTAATATTACAAGACAAAAGTACTTGGCGATTATACTTATATATAAAAATTATAACCTAGTTATAATTTTTATTTATAATACATACCAAAAACTAGTTATACATATATGTAACTAATTGTTTTAAAAATTAATTGACATTATTGCAAGTTGAGATGTGGCTGCTGGTTGTGTAAGTAGTGTAGGTTGTATGTGTTGTGTAGTGGTGTGTGCGTAATTTTACCTGCTTAGCCCTACGACGATGATTGTCTTGGGATCGGGACTGTTCCTATTAAATTGCCACTAAGCAGGGTGAGTATAGGTGAGTAGGCTTTCGTAGGACACGGCAGATACAGATTGACAAACTTATATGTAGAATGAAGGGATGACGCCACCATCGAAAAGGGTTGCCACATATTACATAAATTTCTGCAATCGGTGCAAATAGTGGATGTAACAAACGATTATTTTTAGTGATTTATTAATTTAGGATTGATACATAAATATAGCCGCTTTGTTAGCCAAATAAAAAATATACGTATGTACTTAACATTTATTAATAACTAAAATCCACAATATAAAGCACTTGGCACTTATCACAACTTTTAACATCTAAATACGTATTTTACAAGAGGTCTACTCGACCATACCGTAGGATCGACAAATGATAAAGTATAAATATTGCTTATGAAAATATAATTGCTGAAACATTGCATTTCAAATTTTCGTTTTATTGAAAACTTTTCACACAGTAATTATGATCTAATGAAGCCGAAGTATGTGCACTAATGCCAATTGTATGATCGAGTGGATAAATTCCACTAATTTCCTCGAAATCTGAGTCACTGTCACTATCGGTATCAGAGCCACTGACTATAAAGGGCTTATCTAAATATCCGTCGTTTTGTCGATAATCCTCTTCAATTTTATGTACGTGTGCACAATATTTTTGTCATTCTAAGGCATCAAAAGGAACTGAACGCTTCGGTTACTAGTTTCGGCATATTTTTATTTTTGTGCTCTATATTTACTTCTGCTACTCTCATTTTCATTGAACTCCATACCATCTCAATAGGATTTAGGTCACAGTGATAGGGTGGCAGCCGTAAACATTTATGACCATTTTGTGCTAATAAATTATCAACTTCATATACAGGGTCAGGTTTGTATCGTTTGACAATCTCCAGCAACTGTGGTTTAGTCATTTCTGATGAGAATTCGAAACGATTCTCATTTAACCACTTTTGAATTTCGGGTTTGTTTATGTTTGTACTTGGAGCCTTATTAACCCGAATGCTATGGTATGGAGCGTTGTCCATTACTACCAAAGATGGTTCTTCAAGATTGGGTAGTAATTTTTCCGTTAACCACTTTTTGAAGTTTGTGTTATTCATTTCGTCGTGGTAGTCCCCACTTTTGGTATTTGATTTAAATACAAGGTCTGCGTTTAGGACAAACCCCCGTTCCTCCTCCGGCATGAACAATAATAAAACGTTGCCCTTTAGATACAGGTTCTAGAACTCCATCTGTTTCTTGAATTTGCCAGCATTTTTAGTGGTATATGAGGAATGTATATAAGTCTCGTCTAAGTATACAACTTGTCGACGATTAGCTGAACACGCAGAAACATCATTGCGCTCGGTTAAAACCTTGCGATTGCTTTGTGTTTTTTGGAAACGAAAGCCAATTTTTCATAACAATTTACGAAGTGTTTCTCTGCTACCTTGGAAATTTATGTCGTCTTTTAGAACAGTAAGCAGTTTATTAAACGTTGGTAATTCTCTTTTAATAGCATAAAATGCATGCACTTTTCGCTTGATCAAACCTAGATCGAAACTGTCAACTTCTATTTTGCCACGTGTCCTTTGATTTTCTGGTGTAGTTATTTTCATACCCATTTCTGCAGCGGTTTACCTTCTGCAACAATTTTATAAATTATTGATATACCAATACCTAAAAGAAAAATAAACTCATCATTAGAGTAATAAAATTTGAGAAAATGTAACCGAATTCTAGGCGGCCGAAGTCGCGTTCACCAGGTTATATATAATCAAAATTAAATTGAAACTAATAAATACCTACAGCTGTTTTAGTTAATAACGTATAATCAAACGATGTCGAGAATTTATTTAATAATAATCTGGTAACACTAGCCTGAAGCGGCTGCAATGCGTTTTTATTCTTTTTCAAACGGTATAATTGGAGCTTTTTGCAGCTTTTCTGCATCAAAGAATAATTTCATTTTGAGAATAATTTCTCGTACACCACCTTTGATTGCTTTCGGCGTGATTATCAAACAAAATACTTGTCATATTGGAAAAACTAATGGACTTTCAACTGAACAACACAACACAACAACAACTGACAGCGAAGTTACATTTTCAAAATGCGTCCGTAGTTTCCCCTTTCGCCGTTCTACAGATAAGTTTGTGGCTCTGTACATCATGTTATCTATTTGTTTTAATACTTCAAATAATATTTTTCTTAAAATCTGTTTAGAGGTATTGAAAATGTCTAGGTCCTTGTCTTGTTGTAATTTAAATGACACCTATTCATGACTGAGTTTTGTGCATAGTTAAACCGAGATAGGGGGACATGGAAGAGAGGAGTGTGCCTGATTCTTTTATTCGGAACGTTTAACCGAAGTGCTGAGGAGATTAATTCAGGACAGTTCAGCCTTCCATTACAGAGGTCATGAAGAAATAGTAAATCCAGGAGACCCCACCTGTCCTCGAGTGTTAGCAGTTTGTGGTTTTACAACGAACTATTGTAGTTCTTCAAAGCAGAGTGGTAGCCAGTGCGGTAACTAAGATATTTAATGAATTTGCGTTGTAATGATTCAATTTATTCAATGTAGCATATATATTGGGGTCGCCAGATAGGGCTACAGTATTCCAGAACACTGCGCACGTACGAGTAGTAGAGAACCTTTATACACAGTGGATCTGTGAATGCCTGGCTCGTTCGAAGAACAAAGCCCAGGTTCTTATAGGCCTTGTCTGTAGCAGCGTCTATATGTTGAGAGAATGTGAGTTTTGAATCGAGTAATGCTCCTAGATCTCTTATTTTCGCCCGTTGTTAATTGGTATAAATAGAAATTTTACAGAAGACATATTTCTCGAAATGGTTTTGAGATTTCCGTTTCTGTCCAGAAAGTTAGCAACCCCAATTGCGGACATTTTAGTCCCTCGACATTTTACATTGCAAACGTTCAGTATTTTGAACTCTTTGCTATATAAACTAGCATGCCTTTTCAATTGCGGACGTTTTGCTCTCATGGCGTTTTATATAGAGGACGATACGTCACCAAGAACGTTTTGCTTCAAGTACCTTCTGATGCTAAATGAAAATTACCTCCTCTATTTTTGATACAAGCCTTTAATCGATAGAAGCACGCGCGACATCCATGCCAATTTTGGCCACTGCTTTAGTCAGGGATGCTTTGAGAGACTCCAAATTGCAATGAGGTTTAGGGCAGACCCTCTCCTCTAAGTACTACCATATTTAATAATCCAATGGATTCAAGTCTGGACTCGTGGAGGGCCAGTCGTCGTGTCTGATAAATTCGATTCCACGGGGGGAGAGCCAATTTTGAGTGCTTTTTACCTTCCTGCTGGAATACCCAGTGTCTGATTTTGAACATTGTCTGTAAAAGAGGTTCCACGAGATGTGTTAGGACCATGTTAGGACTGTGTCTTAGTACACGAGTACACTTGTTTAACTCCTTTTTCACAAAAATACACCTCAGTTAGGCCCGAATAGGAAACCCTAAGCCAAACCATGAACGACAAAGGATGGTGACTACGCTGAATACGTGAGATACGTCTGCACTTTTATGCGCATACACTCATTATCATACATCATTCTGATTGTTAAAGCTTTCCTCGACATCAAAAAATACTTCGTCCGAAAAAAGGATTTCGCGGTATTTTTTTTCCGCGTATCGCTCTAGCAAGAGTGACGGGATGCAAGGAAGACGGGATCTATCTAACTTGATTTTCTTCAGTCGTAAGTTAAGCAAATGTGTTTTTTTTTTCCCCGGTGAGCTCGCAGTCCAATGTCTTCATTCAATACCTTTTCAAACTGTAGTTCTAATTAACTTCATCTGGGAGAGCCAACTGACCAATTTTTTGTATTCGCGCCTTCCCTGGAGTAAAAACAGAACGAGGACGACCGCTCCTCTGCTTATCTTCTAACCTCGAATCTTCCCTGAATCGTTTGATAGTACGATAAACGAACCTGTTATTTTTTTTCAGCAGTTTGCAAATCTTGGTTCCGCATCTTTTTGCGTCCACTCCATTTTGTAAACAAAAAAAATAAAGAAAATCTTACATCATTAAACGAAATGGATACTTCATGCGACCATGCAAAAAAATCTGCCACACGGTTTTCATTCAGTCAACAAGTTAGTGCTTGAATCTGTCGATATATCAGTATCGATGAATTCTGCTGACAGTTTACGATAATAGTTGGATATTTTAATGCCATATTTGGTATTTTATTTGCATACTTGTAGTATTTTATTACTTTAGACTTATATATATATGCTTTCTTGTCCGGTCTACAGTATGAATTTGGCTACGTATTCTTTCTCAGGATTACTTTCAGCTCTTAATTTTAGTGCAACAAACACTTCTAATATAAATCCTGGACGCCTGATTATGGAACTGTACCATTTTGGAAGATAAATTGGTGCTGGCAAACACGTTCCAAAAGTCTTTCGCACATATCTACACTCGCGAGCACTAAACTGGAATCACTTCATCGCGGGTTGCTCAAGACAAGTTTTTGCCTTTTTTATGCAATGTATTACAAATTATGGCATATCAATTGAAAGGTAATTTTATTAGCTTTGAAATGATATCAAAAAGATTTTAAATTAACGAAATTTCCTACCTAAATAAAGGTAATTGTTGCAAATGGTTAAAGTTGTATATGTCAAAATTAATACGAGGATTATGATAAGATATGTTTTTTTTAAATTTACAATGTGTAATTTATCCCCTCTCAATATTTTGTGTTACCCCCCCCCCCCCTGGCTCTTATTACTGCTTGTAAACGGTTTCTCATTGACCGAATGAGTTTTCTGACGGAATCTTGAGGAATTTCCTGCCACTCTTCGATTAAAGTTATTTTTAAATCTTCTAACGTCGTCGGAGCTGGATATCTTCCTCGTACCCGTCTTTTCAGCTCGTCCCACATATATTCAATGGGGTTCAAGTCAGGACTGAGGGCTGGCCAGTCCAGTGTGGAAATCCTGACTTCTTCCAGGTACTGTCGAGTCATTGCAGCGGTGTGGCAGCGGGCATTATCGTGCATTAGCAGGAAATGTTCACCAATAAACCCGGAGTAAGGGAGCACATGGTCTTGTAGAATGTCGTTGATGTATCTTTCCGCGGTTAGACCCCCTCCTCGACCTCCTCCAGGTACGAATATCAGCTCCGTTTTTACTTCTATAGAAATCCCTGCCCATATCATACAGGACCCGCCCCCGTATCTATCGTTGCGTACGCAACTGTTTCCGAAAAACAGCATTGTGCAAATCACTCCCCCAGAGTTATTAATCGTTGTTTCATTGTTGTATCTACAAGCAAATCGATCAAAATCGGCAAAAGATCGCCACAAACAATTAACTTTTTTTTCGCATCTTTGGTGCGAAGTCTAGAAAAAGGTTTGAAGTCGATAGTGTGGCATCTAAGAGAGAGGTACGTCGTTTTCTTAGAAGAATGGAGATATAGAGCTCTTTCGAAATGTCAAAAATGTCAATGCCTCGTCGGTGTAAAGCAGTAATTAAAAGCCGTGGACATGCTACTAACTATTAATATTAGTTTACAATGTATTAAACTGCTTTTTTTCTTTACACACAAAAAGAAATGTAATAGAATTTATTATTTAATCCTAATCCCGTTTGCTCTATGCATGGGGCTATTTCATAACATAATTAGTTACTTCTAAGAAGGAACATACAATATGGAAGGAACATATGATATGATTTAGTTAACAAAAATCGGGAATTTCAAATCGTTCTTAATTATATGACCACAACTGAATACCCAGGCTGCAGGCCGCAGTGTTGGAATCAATTTCATAAAGGTGTCTAGAAACCAGCCTGCAGCTGCAGTTTGTAGCCTGCGGTCCGTCTTGAAATCGCACATTAACATAAGTCCTGTCTGTGGCCGTGTTCAACAACTTGCTGGACTTATCATCCAATAGCGGAGTATTTCTAATAGGAGTGTTGCTGTTATCAAGTCGTGTCTAGTCGTCGTCCAGTGGGACAACTGGGACACTACCACTTAGTTTTGTAGTTAGGTGTCAACTTCTTAATTTCTTTCTTTAATTTCTTAAATATTAATACATGGGCCGCAATAGCGTTTATTGCACTTATTACAATCCAGGTACTTATCAGAGTCGAATTCCTTATTACAAGCCTTGCACTTAAAAACCATTTGGCAATGAAGCTGAGTAGTTAGGAATACGATTGCAAATTACGTAGCAAGCTAAAGTCAGGCGTCGTCGTTGGGCACAAGCGAATGGAAGGCGTCAGCAATCTTCCCCGAAGTGAGGCGGGGTGCAGCGCAGCGGTGCTCACGGCCGTGTGTGCGTGAGATGCCGTCCGAGGTCAGCGCCTTTGACTTAACTATCGTATTATTACAACTGTGTAAACGGACATAGAGATAATTTTGCAATGCGTAAATTCGGATTTGAATTAGTAACTGAGCGCAAGACTTGGACGAGACCGAAAAGGCCCATCCATCCATTGGATATGAATTTATCAATATTAAAAGCGGAGATCTTGATTGAGAAAACCCGAGGACTCTAAAATCAAAATCATTCACTTTCATCGTTTCGGGGAATCGTCAGATTTTTTCGATAAGACTGTCGCAAATGAGTTGTAGATACTATAACATGTCGCTTCAATACTTGCAATATATTTAACGATAAACCTTAATAGGAGTATAAATTAAATAACGGTCGAATTTTTATAAAGGTGATCCTGTTAATATCAAAACGATTTTAGGTCAATATACGTAAAAAATAACTGAATAGGGATATAAGTAAAAAAAGTTATTGCTATCAAAGAACGAGTACTATAGTTTAAAAGCTGAAATTTGTATAGGTACTGTGTAGATAATAACCAATTTGGAGACATTGTTACTAATTAAATTAGTTTTTATAATATTTTGCACAATTAATTGATTAGTACGTAGGTACTTTTCATATGTACTAATAAATATAAATTATGATTTTCACAAAGTTATGCAATTTATGGTTGTGAAAGATATTTTATAACAAGTTACGAACGTATACTTACATATGTTTACAACAAATTGTGGAATTTTTACCTATAGAAGGTTATTATTATGCCTATACTTATATTGCCCTGCCTGTTACTGTTACTAAAGAGCTGTTACAATAAATAAAGTTTTTTGTTTGTTAAAATATTGATAAATTAAAATCAAAAGAAGCAACAGAAAATATGAACCTGCAAATAAACATTAAGAAAATAGTTTATCTTGTAAGTCATTTCATATTTGCCACCGTTCCTATCATTGTCCTTGAAAGGCATGTGTTATTTATGGAATACAAGTGATCAATCAATAAATAATAATTTTGTGCAAACTGTATATTTTTAATCGAAGTTAAACAACTATGCAATGCACGTAGCTTTCTTGAAATTCAATCTTGACCTTCGATGAATTTTTCCATAAACCTAACAGGCTTTGGTTCCAATGTCGGTTTCCAGTAGTTCATCACACGGCCCTTCTGCATCCACATTTCAGATATTTCCTTCATCTCCATGTAGCCCTGTTTTCGACATCAGGTGATATTTAGTTGAGAAACTACTTTTTCCTCACACCTACAGTCTAAAATTCCGCCGAGATTTAGATTCGATATGTGTCACGATAAGATCACGAGTAACCCCAGTACCGATAAAATCAATCAATCTATATACTTTATTGTATGGTAAATAATAGAAGAGGCCCAGCACGCCTTACCTATATTTAGAGGTAAGGCGAGCTGGGTATGATACGTGTGTAGATAAAAAGATTAATAACCACTTACCTTGATCACCAACATATCTATAACTCTGGGATCGGTGACTGTTGCGTTTTTGCAGTAATACTCCCTCAATTTAGCGCGACATTGCTTCTCATTTTTGGGTATATCAAATTTTTGGACTGCAATAATGAATAAAACCTAGATATTATGGCCCAATTCAGTCCTATCAGATTAATTTGAAGAAACATGAAATATTGAGTTACTAGCTTACATAGGTACGAACGAGAAGGTTTAGTTTATGCTCCAGCCAGCTGTGCCATCATGGGCCACACAATTAAATTCTAGAAGCCTTCCACTGGTCAAAATATACCAGTTGCGGAACCTTTACTACAGTTGCGGAATAGGTAGCCTGATTCAAATTTCTGATTTTGAAAGTTTGCGCAAGTAAAACAGAGTTGAATATTATCTCGAAAGTTTCCTTTTCGAAGGTAAGTTTTGGTAGTTTTCATATATACATATGTTTTCTTATACTGACAATAAATTCGTGTGATTGATGAGCACTTAAAATAAAACCGGCCAAGTGCGAGTCACACTCCCGCACCGAGGGTTCCGCTAAAATCGCAGTTTTTTTTTTTTTTGTGAAGAAACTACAAATGACGGTTTTCAGATTGTTTCCTTCCTTTACTTGCGCTATAAGAACTTGCTTCGTGCCAAATATCACGATTGTAGGTCAAATTGAAAATTCCTATACTTGCTTGTCTAAAGCAATTATCGGTGGTAGTAACGCTGTGACAAGAGGCCCTAATAGGGCAGCTTGATAACTTCTGACAGTCGAGCTGGCGGAAGGACTTTAGAACTTGACCTACTTTCCTTGACCTTGTGGAGGGGAGGGGGAGGGGGGTAGATGCCCCCCCTACCATTCTCCCCCCCTCCCCGCGGGAATGCCTAGTTACTGAGATATGATTATTTAAAGTTTTGAGGTTATGTTATTAAAATAAAACAAAATTAGACTGACCTTGATCTTGAAGTGGGGGGGAGGGGGAAGGGGGTAGTTGCCCACAATAACCTACTCTAGCCAATCGTTTTTGTTTGTATACGCTCCGCTCCGCTCCGGTTTAGCTTCTTCCAACGTACTAACCTAACCTAAACCCGATTGAAAAGTAGCCACAATAACCTACTCTAGCCAATCGTTTTTGTTTGCATACGCTCCGCTCCGCTCCGGTTTAGCTTCTTCAAAGTTCTAACCTAACCTACAACCCGATTCAAAAGTAGCCACAATAACCTACTCTAGCTAATCGTTTTTGTTTGCATACGCTTCGCTCCGCTCCGGTTTAGCATCTTCAACGTTCTAACGTAACCTATAACCATCTAATCTTAATAACTATTGAATTCCGCAAACTGAAACTTTCAGGAAGATGTTCAAATGACCCCACTTGATGCTAAAAAAATTTGGACGCCCTAGCGAGTAGGTCATCCGCTAAAGGTGAGCCAATTACCTTGTTTACTCGCATTTGCTAGAATGAGAACAATAAGAAGACATTTTTGAGAATTGAGGTGTTTTTTAAGGTTTGCTACATTTTGAGGTTACGTTTACATACTTTGGTATTATCCGCGCGCTATGAGGATGGGATGAGACCTTTTGGAACCGAAACGCGCGCGCTCCGCCCCAGCCAACCGTAGCATCAGTTTTGTTATTGTTATCTCAATTGCCGTAATATACGGCCTCAGAACAAATAAACCAATAGAAGAAATAATGATCACGTGACAGCGTACTACCCCAATTGTCAAAGTTGTATTTAAAATATGCTAACCGCCTTATTCATAAACGTCTAATAAACCTATTTTAACTATAATGCCGTTACAATTCGTTTGTCTTTGTCTGTCACTTTGAAATTTGTGTTTGTGAAAAAAGGACAAAGCACATTTTATCTATCATAGGTTTGATAAGTTTTATGAATAAGGAGGTAACTGAATAACCATCAAATTGGGATGGTCACCGTAGCTTACAAAGTGTCAGTACTTGTATTGGAATCTTTTCAAATTTTGACGGGTCGCCATTTGAGTCAGATCGTGGTCAGACTCTGCAGTCGGTCAGACGAATTTAATTAATAAATCTGTTAGAAACCTTTTGGTGAAAAAACAAACAATTGTTGGATAATCTTCAATAAATGCACAATGTCGTGCACAGGTCGTGGGTGCCAATCGCTCTAGATCAAAACTAGGCACTAAAATTACATAAATAAACAAATCCATTTGTAGGTTATACTAGTGATGTGAAAAGCATTGTCGATGAAATGTTCGTCACAGTTGTAATATTGTCATTTATCGACATAGTAGTTAATCGTCACAGTATTATCCTCGTAACACCGACGGTCCTACACACAGTACTATACGATAATAGTCAATCCTTCCCGGACATTTTTTGAAAAAAGTTCCCATAAAGATTACTCAAAATATTTCTAGAATTTAATAGATCGGTACAAATTATGTCTTTTTGGGATGATATATTTTCTAATAAGCTATGCTAACACTCATTTCGTTAACAACAGCTCTTCACAATGTTTAAACCCAACTGGCGATGACGACTTTGATGGAAGAGATTGACCGGCGAAGAAAAAGCGGAGTTAAAAACTTTGTTTGTGATGATTATTGGGCTTAAGGATAAATTGATTCTCGATCTCGATATTATGTGCAATATCAAACTTAACCCTTTACATCAAAAATACTGATTTTCACAGCAAATATCAGGGCAAAATTCTGCGGTAGCTTAGGTGAAGGGTAAAGGGGGTGAGCGAAGCGAAGCCCTTTTTATCCTTCGTGTTAGGTTGAACATGAAGAACAACAAAAAATACTTAAAACATAAACTTAAGTACATATAAAATATTTAAATAATAAAAAGTGTTTTTGTTGATCCTTTTTTGCTGTGAAAATCAGTATTTTGTAAATCAATACTAGACAATGTTTATGTTGGTTAAGACTGATTATCAGATTGAAAGACTCATAAAACTGTGTTACAATTTGATATTGATATTAATATTAAAATAATATGATTATTTTAAGTTAGGAACATGATTGATTTAATATTTTTACGGAGATTTACCTAAAAGGGTAACACTGGCTGTCAAACGGCAAACAGCTGATTTCACTACGTCCCTAGAAAAAATTATATTTTAATATGATTTAGTGTAATTCTGAGCCCAATTTAGTGTTATTTTAGGATTATAGTGTAATGTTAAGTATTTCTATTGTTTGCAGTGTGTTTTAGTGACGTTTACTAGTGTCTCGAAACATGTTAAATTTGTGACCGTTGCAGGTTATAAATTTAAAAGTATTTGTTATTTCCGTACACTTTCAGCGCTTTTTGTTACCTTATTGTTAAATTATTATATTTAACAACGTTTAAAATATATTTCATAGCAATTAGTGATGTGCAAACGCTGAAAAACGTTACTATTCCACGTAAGTAATTTCGCATTGTTTTGGTGTGCAATTCCTTGATTCTTATCTCAACTGTAACCATGATGACCCGCAGAGCTGCTGCTGTCGCCTCCCGACAGCAGGAAAATGACAAGCTCAAAGTTACCTTACTAGAATTAAAAAAATCAAAGGAAATGGTCACCGAATTACTCTGTGAAAGGGAGGAAAATGAGAAAGAGCTATTATCAGTACTTGAAAGTAGAGATAAGCTAAAGAAACAATTATGTGTATTAGAACAAGAATGTAGTGATGTAATTGTTGAGCGGGACAAGCTGCAGGTCACCGTAGATAGCTTCACTGTATGTAGTGCAGAGTACGAGCAAGCCCTGAAATCGATTGATTCCCTGGAGAAAGCATTGTTCGATGCCCATGAACAAATACATGCACTCCAGGAGGAGAAGGAAAACACCGCAGCGTTGCAGACCCAGAGCCTCTACAGTGAAGTCGTAGGGATCAGCCCGCAGCTGGTTACTGTTGCAACTGGAAGCCTTGATGATGTCATTGATTTAACTAATGACACATTGCCCACATCAAGGTTATTAAGTTGCAGCAATAACAAACTAGGTAAAATAAATAGGTATATATGGAAAACTCAGAAATTAATAAAACATAATAAATTGTGTACTAAAAACTTAAAAGTAAGCAAGAAAAATGTAAACTTATTACATGATTTGAATATGTGTGTATTAGAATTAGAAAGTACTAAGTTGATGTATGAAACTGACACACAAAACTTACATTTGAAAATCCAAAGCTTGGAGGATTCATTGAGATCACTAAACAGTGCATATTTGAACTCTGAGAAAGTTATAAATGAATACTCATTGGCTATGGATGTTTTAATTCAAGAAATGAACCATAATTGTGAGCGGTTTGAGTCGCTGACCAACAACCATACTTGTCGCTGTGAGCAGAAAGGTGGTTGTTTGACAGCGGGCAACTCTCCGGGCTTGTGTGACAGTTTACCAACACAAGGTGTTACTGATAATAGTTCTGCCAAGTCTGATATGACCACAACACCTGATATTATAATGTACTGTGATGAGATTGGAAGTGGCATGGGCTCAGCACTCCACTCATACTCTAAGGGACATAGTGTTATTAGTAATTGCTCACCTTTTAGCACTGTAGATAATATTATAAATCAAATTTTGAATGACAGCACTATCACAGCCAGTGCCACACTGATAATTTTCATGGGCAATAGGGGAGATGTGAACAAAAATAATTTAATAAAATTTTATGAAACATTGAATGGTCTTAGTGTGAAAAAAATTATATTGTTCACATTTCCCTACTGCAACCAATTGACACAAAATGAAAATGTATATAGACATAATATGAATATAACTATGTACAATTTATGTACATATAATAATAAGTTTGATATTATTGACACTAACAATTATGTTAGTAATTATTTTACTATGACTAAAGGTACATTTTACCTTTCAAATTATATATATTATATAAGCCTGGTTCATCAGAATATTCAATGTATTAGAGGCAAAGATCTACAAATAGAGTTATTTTTAAATTGTAATAAAATTGACATTTTGTGCATAACAGAGCACTGGTTAACTATTAATGAAATTATGTTTAGCTTTAAAGATCACCAGGTTGGTAGTTCGTTCACCAGACTTAATTCAATACATGGTGGGGCATTAATCATACTAAACAATCATATGAAATTCAAGGAACGTAAGGACATTGTTTCCTTATCTGTTGAACGAACTATAGAACTTGCAGCTGTGGAATTAGAACAGTTCATCGTTATATGTGTCTATAGGCCACCCTTGAGCGACTTTGAAATGTTCGAGAAAATAATGGAATCCGTCCTAACTATTTCATCACACAGTACGAAACGATTAATTATATGTGGTGACTTTAATGTTAATCTGTTAGAAAGAACTACTCTCAGCGTTAGATTGATAAATCTTTTCTCATCATTTAGGCTTAGCCATTTATTTATGGAGCCAACAAGAGTGACTGCTACTAGTGCTACATGCATTGACAACATTTTTACTGATGTTATTCCAATCAGTAAAAGTGTTATCAGTGAATTGGATTCAGATCATTTAGGTCAATTATTTCAATTTGATTCTATTAGAGAACCTGTCATTAAAAAGAAAATTTCGTTTGTGCCAATAACTGCTGACCGGTTAGAAAGAATGAGATACTCTTTAGCCCAGGAACTACCATTTTTGGCTGCTGAACAGTCTCCTAATATAATGTATAACTTATTCTTTGAAACCTTTATGAAACAGTACAGCGCGATATTCACTTCAAAATCGGTTGTGGTTAGTGGTTCAAACGACTTTAGTACGTGGGCTACTGCAGAGTTGCATAAACGCAGGCAAGCATTGTATGCATTGTATGAGGAACGACGGTTCAACATGAGTGACAAATTTAAAGAACAAGTCAAACAGTTCTCCAAACAATTTAAATTAGACTGTCATACAGCTAAACGTAATTTTCTGAGTAGTAAAATTAAGAATAGTTCCGATGTTATAAAAACGACTTGGAAAATAATTAATGAGGAGGCCGGTCGTAGTAAAAAAGCGAGTCACGATTACGAACTAAAAATCAATGGACAGCTTACGAGTTCTAGCTTAGAAGTTGCAACTGAATTTGAATCGTTTTTTACTAATGCACCGGCTTCCACGACTAAGTATTTAAATTCGACACCTTTGTCTGCTGTTGCAATATTAAAAGATAATGTCTCAGAGTGTGCTTCATACTTAAATTTTAAGCACGTCACAAGTTCAGACGTCGTAAAGGCATTTAAATTGATAAATGTTAAGAAAACGAATGATCTTTGGGGACTCTCTGTTCACGTCGTTAAATCCCTGATCGAATTAATTGCACCTGACCTAGCGGTCATTTTCAACAATTGTATAGACTGCGGTGAATTTCCTGATTTAATGAAACAAAGTAAGATAATTCCCCTCTTCAAAGCAGGTAGTACTCAAGACCCCACCAATTTCAGACCTATATCAATACTACCAACTTTTAGTAAAATTTTTGAGAAATTAATCTTATCACAGCTATTACATCATTTTGAATCAAATAAGCTAATGCATAACAAACAGTTTGGATTCACTCGCGGTCGTTCAACAACAGATGCCGGAATTCAGTTCATTGAAAGTATTTTTGATGCCTGGGAAGAGTCACAAGATGCCCTAGGCATTTTTTGTGACTTATCTAAGGCTTTTGATTGCGTTTGTCATGAAACATTGATCAGGAAATTACATCATTATGGAGTTAGAGACACGTCATTGAATTTGTTAAAATCTTATCTGAACGGAAGAATACAAAGGGTAGACGTAAACGGAGAACGATCACCAGGATCATTGGTTTCTTTGGGCGTGCCACAGGGCTCAATATTGGGACCCTTCCTATTCCTCATCTATATAAACGACTTACCCTATCTAGGAAGGGACTGTCATGATATGGTACTGTTTGCTGATGACACCTCACTTATTTTTAAAACAAAGCGAAACCAACACGCTACTGATGATCACGTGAACAATACCATATCAAGAGTGGTAAATTGGTTTAATGTTAATAATTTGCTATTAAATGAGAAAAAGACTAAATGTGTTAAGTTTCTTACTACTAACGTTAAAAATAATCAGACATGTATAACAATTAAAAATGAGGAATTGGAATTGGTAACCAGCACAGTGTTTCTAGGTATAACGTTGGATTCCAAACTCCAATGGGGTCCACATATTGATAAGCTATCGAACAGACTGAGCTCTGCAGCTTTTGCATGCAGGAAAATCCGTCACTTGACAGATTTAAAAACAGCCAGATTAGTTTATTTTAGTTATTTTCATAGTATTATGTCCTACGGTATTCTGCTCTGGGGCAGTGCTGCTGACATAAATACTATTTTTGTGCTGCAGAAGCGGGCTGTTCGTGCGATTTATAAAATGAATAATAGAGATTCTCTTAGAAATAAGTTTAAAGAAGTAAATATATTGACAGTCCATAGTCAATATATTTACGAGAATATTATGTATGTCCATAAGAACATTGTTAACTTTCGAAGAAACTGTGATATACATAACTTTAATACTAGAAACAAGGACAAACTTGCAGTGCCCACTACTCGGCTCCATAAAATAAAAAACTCGTTCAAGGGTAATTGTGTAAGATTTTACAATAAACTCCCAAGCACTTTGACAGATCTATCAATTAATAAGTTCAAGAAATACATCAAGCAAAGGCTTATTTCTAAAGCTTACTACAGTATTAAAGAGTACATAGACGATAAAAATGCTTGGGACTGAATTGTTCTAATTAATTGTGAGCATCCTCACTGCCAGAGTTTCTTTTACTGGACACTTGGAGGCCTTTTACACCTCCAAAGATTAATTTAATTATACAACTCTTGACTGTGGGGACCATTTACATCTCCTATCATCATTGTATTATTCACTAAAGAGACTATACATCTCTGTTATTTATATTTTAATTATTTTATTATGACATTTGAGACTTTTTACATCTCTCAGAAACAATAATTAAGTACTTTTTTTCTGATAATATGATACAAATAATAACACCAAATATTCTGTAAAAAATGAAATGAAATGACATGTGAAAGTGCCCTTGTGGCCTATTTACAGAATAAACGTTTTGAGTTTGAGTTTGATTTCATAAATAAATGGTACTTAATGCAAATAAAAATCTTAATTTTTTTATCCCTATTTTCAGACTGAATTCAGACCCAAGGTCCTTTTTGAAAACCAATTAAAAACAACTTTTGAGAATGTTAAAATCTTTCTTACCCTATCCCTAGTAAGTTCTAAAACATTCATTGCAAAATAACAACTCGAACGCCCTTAGTTTTGTACTTGTACCTCTGGGACTGAAGCACTAGATTTGAATAGTACTTTTAATAGGACCGCTGGGTGCAATGACTACTGCATGTCAGAATGCGCTGGAACTTACGAGGTTATATACATTGTTTTTCTTTTTAAGTTTTCCCAAAACCGAAATCCGGACGCAATGGTTTGCCGCTATTGGCAGAAATGATAAGCAGCCCAATAAAAACTGGAAACTGTGCTCAAGACACTTTAGACCCGAGTGCTTCTTACGAGGGAGCTTATTGTGACCACAACTCAAGGAAAATGCGGTGCCTACCTTAAATTTACCTAATTCTGTTGAGTAAATATTATTTTTGTTTAAATAGCTCAGTATGAAAATCAATGAAAACAATAAATTAAAAATACTTTTCTGTAGTATGTAGCAGCGCTTGTATTTAATTAATTTAAAAATTAATTGGATGACATTTACATAAATTGGATGTGCGATCCCTTCCAATTTTTTAACCAAGCTTCCAGTAAGCTCCGTTTTGTTGTGTTTTATTTGTCAAGGTTTTAGATACATATTAATTATGACTAATGTAAGTAAAACTTTTTTGACGTCCTGATTAATTAACTTTACGGGCGTCTTCACGACCTCACTTGACAGTGGCGCCAACTAGAGGGCACAAAAACGGCTCCCTCATTTCATTATTATTTTTCTACATTTCTATCGACATCGATGGAGCGGCAGTCTGAGGGCAGGCCATCCCTAGAGGCCAGCGTATGACAGAAGGGGTAGTACGCACTATCAAATCGCTTTGATGATAAACGTAATGCCGTCTCTTTTTTTCCACTGGAAGTTTTGTTAATGAAAGTTGGACAGCATTACCGTCGAAGGTTTCAGCTAATCATCGTTTCTTTTATTGCTTTAATTGTTCTGAGTATGTATACGGCATTCCATGACTTTTTTCAGATTACACGGCAGGATTTTCACTATTGTGTTATGAAATACGGCAATATAAAAAACATTTCTTAAATCAATATATAATATACGATAGGAAACGGCAATTGTGTTTTTTTTTCCATAAATACGGCAAAATTTTACAATCACAACACAGCTTAGCGTAGCGTCGGCAAAGCAAACTCGCGTCGAAGCATGCATATGCTAGTTGTTTTCTGGCGTGGATTTCTGCAAGTTTTATTTTAAATGCGAAGATTTATATATATTCCGTGATTATTTTAGTAATTAATTAATAATGAATGGAAAAAGGGGTAAACCTTTGATAAGTCAATCACCCCAAATAGTTCTGGCAGTTGATAGATATTACGGTCATAGTGATTCAGGAATTATATTGTCAAGAGTTATTTTTGACGAAGTTTTGGGTTTACTCAAAAATTGAAGAATTGGAAAAAAACTGTAAAATAATATACCTAACATTATTATTAAAAGGATTACGACCATGAAACATTTTTGTGTATTTTCATAACCTTGCGATAGATCGTTATAACTAATAATACTTGAGAACTGTCATTTTCGATTTACTTTAACAAGGTTCCATCTCATTCTCATCGCGAGCGGATAATATTATGAAATAATATTTAAAGGGTTAAAAATCATTTATTAACAGACTTTGTAGAAAAAATTAATAGCTTCGATCAATTCAACAAATGGACCCTGTTTGCTTCTTTCTCTAATGGACCCTGAAAGTTTTTCGCCACAACTTTTTCGCTGCGATGTCATTCGACCTCGTGGATTTCGCTGCAATAATATTTCGCTTCAGCGTACCACGCTGAAATTTTTTCGCCACAACGTTTGTCGCTACAGCGTCGTTCGAAACTACGTACGGGACCCATCTACGTAACTGTCTTTGAAAGGGTGGTCCAAAGTAAAGTTTGGTTAGTTTCTTACCAACATAAGGCATAAGCCTATAAAAGGCCCTGTAAAGTCCCAAAGCTCTTCTTCTGGCCTCACAGAAATCTAAAGACATCAGAGGCTGCACAAGCTTACAGGCGATATTAGGAGAAGCCATTGTAACAGGTGTAAGGTTTAGGGGGTCAAATTTAAATATAACAAGTACACCATAGCTACTAAGGTCAAGTAAGCCCACATTGTCTTCAGTAACCAATTACTATCGATATAATAATATATGAGATATTTTTCAGAATGATATATCAACATCAATCCTTGTCAATAAATATGCTCAAATTTGATTTGACATTCTAAAATTAAAAATGTTTTCTTTTCCATAGATATTTGATGAGATTTGTTTGATTGATAAAAAATAGTTTCAGAATGTCTAGAGTATTTTAATAAATACCCATTGATTGACCTATCTTCTACTTATTTTCTGCAGGAGGTTAAAGCCTGCCCACCCATTGAACTATTACATACCTGAAGATATGGCGGTACACGGTCCAAGTGTCCCTGTAATGTATTAC
The DNA here is from genome assembly GCA_949825045.1 of Argyresthia goedartella. Lineage (NCBI taxonomy): Eukaryota > Metazoa > Arthropoda > Insecta > Lepidoptera > Argyresthiidae > Argyresthia > Argyresthia goedartella. Next base: position 20,961,131 of record OX463812.1, on the reverse strand, counting down.
AGGGACACTTGGACCGTGTACCGCCATCACATCCGCAAGCTAGATCGTTTCCACCTCAGATGTCTTCGCAAGATAACGAATATAAGATGGTCTGATCGCGTGCGGAACACTGAAGTGCTGCGACGTGCCAATGTGGGTGGCATTGAGGCCTACCTCATGCGTCGACAGCTTCGGTGGTGCGGACACGTGTCAAGGATGGTAGAGCAGAGGGTCGCAAAGCACATCTTCTACACTGAACTTGAGGAAGGCAAGCGCAAGCGTGGCGGACAACTCCTCAGGTACAAAAATGTGCTGAAGCGGCACATGAAGAGGTGCGGCAAAGTCTTCCCAGTGGGAGAAGCAAGCCGCCCTCAGACCCGAGTGGAGGGCTTTGACACCAAGCGCGATGAGTTAAAAGCCCGACCACCTGCGCTAACTCAGTATAATTATATTAATGGTGTGCTCACATGCCCGCAATGCGCGAGGATCTTCACAAGGAAGATTGGCTACATAAGCCACATGCGAGCACACGAGCGAGTTCAAAGCTCATGAAGCGGTCGCCGTGACCGAAATCGGTCGGAACACTTATTACACAAGGGCAAACCTTTGTCAATCCCACGCTATATACCATAGCATTCGGGTTAATGAGGCTCCAAGTACAAACATAAACAAACCCGAAATTCAAAAGTGGTTAAATGAGAATCGTTTCGAATTCTCATCAGAAATGACTAAACCACAGTTGCTGGAGATTGTCAAACGATACAAACCTGATCCTGTATATGAAGTTGATAATTTATTAGCACAACATGGTCACAAATGTTTACGGCTGCCACCCTATCACTGTGACCTAAATCCTATTGAGATGGTATGGAGTTCAGTGAAAAGGAGAGTAGCAGAAGTAAATATTGAGCACAAAAATTTAAATATTCCGAAACTAGTAACCGAAGCATTCAGTTCTATTGATGCCTTAGAATGGCAAAAATATTGTGCACACGTGCATAAAATTGAAGAGGATTATCGACAAAACGACGGATATTTAGATAAGCTCTTTATAGTCAATTTAGACAGTGGCTCTGATACCGATAGTGACAGTGACTCAGATTTCGAGGAAATAAGTGGAATTTATCCACTCGATCATACATATAGCATTAGGGCACATACTTCGGCTTCATTAGATCATAATTACTGTGTGAAAAGTTTTCAATAAAACGAAAATTTGAAATTTGTCAGCAATTATATTTTTATAAGCAATATTTATACTTAATCATTTGTCGATCGTACGGTCTGGTCGAGTAGACCTCTTGTAAAATACGTATTTAGATGTAAAATACGTATTTAGATGTGATAAGTGCCAAGTGCTTAATATTGTGGATTTAAGTTATTGATAAATGTTATGTACAATGTACAATTTTTGTTCAAAACGGCTATATTTATGTATCAATCCTAAATTGATAAATCGATAAAAATAATCGTGTGTTACATCCAGTATTTGCACCAATTGCAGCAATGTATGTGATATGTGGCAACCCTTTTCGATGGTGGCGTCATCCCTTCATTCTACAGATAAGTTTGTGGCTCTGTAGTTGCACTTTCCGTCGCAGGACATGAGTGGTGGCGCGGTCTCTATTATTGTTCTTAGGATGATGTCACATGGCTGTCATTCGGTTAGGGATGCCCGATATTATCGATCGAAATAGATCTTTATCCCTTTGAATCGATCCCCGATTTATTCGAAGGGTTAGAATCGATTTGGCAAAGATCGATAGAATCGGATCGTATTTAACCTCTCCTTTTCCGCCGTCAGCATAAGCAGCGCGGCCCCGGTCACTCCCTGTACCGCTGTCAGCATAAGCAGCGGGATGACTAATATTTTTGAAACCGGTATTTTTTATCCAACGGTTGGACCAATTTTTACGGTTCGATCATGTGTGGACACCCAATTAGACAAACTTTAGGGTCTGTGTGCTAGTTTATGCTTTTCCGTAGAAAAAAATAATTCAACCGCGTTTTGAAAATCACTTTCTTCCGGACGCTCCCAACGTATTTGGTGGTGAAATTTTATTGGGAGAAAAGTGTAGTTTTTTTGGTGAATTGAGGTAAGTATTTGTTTTATTCATATTTACAACTCTATTTGCGATAAACAAACCACAAATCATAGTAAAATTCATCAAGATGTCCAGAAAATCGGCAAATTTACATGATACGTCATGCAACCAGACGGATTCCCCCCAATGCTATTTGTAATTCCAATGAGAAATACAGTTAGATTTCAATAAAAAATACACATATCTTATTGGAAATCTTATAAGGAATCCATTTTTATAGGTTTCTTTATCAAAATAATGTACCAATTTGCTGATTTTCCGTCAGAAACGTGATCAGGCATCCAATTCACATGCTTCACCCGCACACATAAGCATTCCGCGACGCCATTTTACTCACACACAGACAGAATCTCACTACAGGGTGCGGGTGTTTTCAGTCATATTCGGTGAAACTCCATATCATAGGTTTCGGGGTGATGTGATGATTGGGGTTTCCATATCAAAGGTTCCGCGGCTTTATGATTGGAGTTCAGTGTCGATAAGGGGGCGGAAGCCCCTTTTTTTTATCAATGGAAAAATCCAGCATCCAGCGACTTAGAAAAATTGTGTTAAAAAATATTTTTTTTGACTGTTATTTTTTGCTTCGGAATCGTGTAGTGCTGCTTTTTGCTATCACTTTTGGTTATAAACATTTTCCTCGTGCACCTCACCGATTTCGAGATATACGTCATATTATGTTTGTAATATCGATATCTCTATAAATATTGGTCCTAGGGAAAACATGCATATGACATAAAATTATGCTCGTAAGACACCCTACACGATGCCCAAGTGGAAATATCAAAATAAAAAAAATAAAAAAAAAAATAAAATAAAAAAATAACAAATTTGTGTCATATTGTGTTAACTTGTCTTTTTAGGCGGATTCGTTTGCCTGCAAGTTCAGATATGTACTTTTGACAATTTAGTGTAAAATGACAAAAAAATGCAAAATCACACAAATTTGTAAAAGTGCACAGAGTGTACGTTTTGATCCTAATGCCTTAGCTACTTTTTTCAGAATGGATCATGACTACCATGCCCAGCTTGATGAGAAGCTGGTGTATGTGCGCTCCCGCTCCGGTCGGATGAAGGTAAATAATTGAAATTTCACTCGCATCGTTTTTGCTTCGTTTCCTTTTATATTTATATATATACATATCCATTAATTTGTTCCATTCAGCAGCCTAAACGGTCTGAATATAGTTTTACCAAGTATAATTAAATATTTACCTGGGAAATGTGAAGTTTTATACTAAAAGGACACAAATAATTATACTGCAAATGTCACTGACTGCCAGTCTGGTATTTTGTTTATATTTAATTTGCCTATTTTATTTATGTTATAGATGGTGAAGCAACCAGCTTCTCTGGGCCGGAGCGGGAGCGAGGGCGACTCCTCCCCGCAGCCGTCGACATCAAGGCGCTGCCGGCGCTCGCTGGCTGGCTGTAGTATCGATATGGGTCTAAAATTGGTGTGGTCTGATGTACTACCAGCTTTGAATAAAGGTATAACTTTACTTAGTTTCATCAAGTCAGGAAACACACCATTATCTATACATTGATTAAATATACAACAAAGGTGAGGTGCAATACAATCTACAATGGAACTAATAATTTTTACTGATAGACCATGGGCGTCAGCTGTCTCTTTCATTTCCAGGGATTTAAACGCTTTTACAATGTCTTCATTATTTACGTGCCTAAATTTAAAATCTGTTTTACATTCCTCAAAGTTTTGTTTAAGTATAGATTCAGCAGCAGCGGGAGATGAATTTAAAGACTTGGTTGTTGAAACTGGAATGTCCGTAAAGAAATTTTCGAAAGCTTTTGCTACTTCTAGGTCTATACTTAGCAATTGATTATCTATCTTAAGCTTGAAGTTATTATGTGTAGCTTTGGCCTTTCCAGTCTCTCTGTTTATAATTTGCCAAGTCGTTTTCATTACATTGCTACTAGATTCAATTTTGTTTTTAATGAAATTAGATTTAGCTACGGCACAAACGCATTTAAACATTTTTGAATAACTACGAACATAATCTAGAAAGGCCGTATTTTTGTTATATGATTTCTCTTCATAGAGTTCATATAATCTTCGTCTGCTCCTATGAATTCCATCTGTCGCCCAATCACTAAACAAAGCTTTGTTATTAACTTTTATAGTTTTTGATTTAAATACCGTATCATATTCATTTTTGACAAGGTTAAATACTGAGTTGTACAACAAATTTGGATCGTCACTGTATGGTATTTCCCCTAGTTTATCTAAAATATTATTCCTGTAGTGTTCAAGCCGAGTGTCACTAACGGGCACACATGTAATATCCTCTTTTTGGTCCTTTTTTATTTTAATATTAAATATACCTATCTGACCAGAGTGATCAGAGGTCAATTTATTGATGACCGATTTGAAAATGGGCGTAATGTTAGTAAATATATTGTCAATGCAGGTAGCAGATGTTGCAGTAATTCTAGTAGGCTCCAAAAACAGATAGTTCATGTTGTGACATAAAAATAAAGATTTTAATCTAGTACAAATATTATTATCCTCTAACAGATTAACATTAAAATCACCACAAATTATAAAAAAATTGTTTTATCGCTGATTTTAATCAACACTTCATCCATTTTCTTTTCGAATAAATCAAAGGATGAATCTGGTGGTCTGTATACGCTCATTACAATAAGTTGTTCAAGTTCAATACAGGCTATTTCCATGGTACGCTCAACAGACAGGCTCACTATGTCAACTCGTTCCTTATATTTAAAACTATTATTTACAAGTATTAAGGAGCCACCGCGATCAGCTGTTTTTCTGTTGAACGAACTAGCAACGTGGTGGTTATTAAAGTTGAACATGAACTGATAACTCTTTAAAAAGTGCTCTGTTATACATAAAATATCAATATTATTACAGTTCATGAATAACTCAATTTCCAGTTCTTTACTTAACATGCCCTGTATATTTTGATGAACCACGTTTAAAATATTCTTACTTTTACATTTTTCATTACTAGTAACTTGATTTAATGGGCAAGATGAAGGTATATTTATACAAATATTAATATTACTGCCAGAGTTACTCTCTGTTGTCCTATGGGTTAATTTAAAGAGCTTGGAACAGATACACTGCTCAATAGAAGCAGGCGTTTCATTAGTCAAAAACTTGACTGAGTTCAAAATAAAATAAGATAGTGACTGTGCTATCTGTTTTGTATAAAACCTAGATAGGTAATACCTATCCTTAGTCAAATAAAAATATTTTCCAATACAAATATTGGTGTCTATGAAATGAAATTTTTCAGTATGACGACATGTCAATGTGTGTATAAATGTATTATAATCATGTCTTATATGATTTTCATGTTGTGACAAAGATTGGCTGAAGGGAAACGCAAACAAGATTATTCTATCTACATTTTGTAAAGAATTTAATTTGGAAAAGTATTTAGTAATTAGTTTTTTAGATACATTTTCCCTTCTACCAATTAAAATAATTAGGGTGGTTGGTTCTAAAAACTGCGATGACAACACTTTGTTTAATATTTGTGAATATGTGGCGCCAGGCATACAGTTATTTAATATTGCCTGGCCCACGCGCTGACTAAGTTGTAAACCCATATTTTTTCCAAGTTCATCGCTGTACATTATATACCTATCCTTTGTCCGAGAGAAGGAGGCGTTATTGATAACACTATTAGTACTCAAGTCGACTGACGGCGGCGCCTGGGTCAGTATCAGCTGTTCGGCCGGCTGCTCGGCGGGACACACGGTCGGCACGGAACAGTCCGCTGGAGCTTGTTTACAATCACAGATGTGATTGTCGGTCAAAGATATGAAAGTGTCATAATTATACTTACACGTCTCCAACAAACTATTCATAGCCGACACATGTTCCTTAATTTCGTATTGTGCTGACTCATATTTACGTGTAATACTTTGTAATGATGAGTTTAAAATATGCATATCTGACTGGAGTCGCCGTGTGTCACATTCATACTCGATTCGATTCGAATTCGATATAATACTGCGGGTTCAATCTTGATTTTACGAGTTCAGCAGTAGTATTGTGCTTCGTAGACAATTTGAATGTAGTTATCAGCTGTCTTGAGTTTGCGCTCCGCACTCGAGGATTTATGTCCAAATTTCTTCTAGAGGTTTGGTGCTATTTTGTTCTAAATTCATCTTATCTACGGTATCGATTGCGTGGTGATTGCTCCATCTTCTGCTCCTCGTTTTTGGTTACTGTTGCACGTTTCGGTGTATGATATTCTCAATGTCGTCTCTTTTTTCATTGACTGGGGAGCAGGGCCAGCGTTCATGGATAGGCCTCTCCATGTGCTAGTCACTGTACGCTGTCATGATGAGATTTCTGATGATGATGATAACGATGATTATTTCTGGATATAGAACTTTTATGTGGGTTATCTTCATAACTCGCTATCAACCAATCATTGACCTGCGGTCCATAGTTTAGGTTATGAGGTTGCTGGTGTGCTGCATATTTTTGTTGGAAATAATTAAAAATATAATTCTTTCATATGGTTTGCTGCACAGCGGATACTCTGTTATTGACAGAGACATTTGTGCATGACGTAAGCTGTCGCCTGTCTAAAACTTTCTTCTCTAAAGATCTCTCGAGAGCTCATCCTATGTTGAACAAGGTATAAAGCAGATTCTTGCCGTCATTGTGGAGGATATTGCACGTGTTCGGATAAATTTCTAAAAAATTTGAGCATCTGCTGACTCTTCCTGTGTCTAGAATTTATCTAATTAGTTGTGTATTGTCCGTATTTGTGTTGTGCTTGTCCTAGGGTTTGGATGAGGTAAGGAGTTTTTATTCTATTTAGGTAAACCATGGAGACAGACGATGATCCACCGGATAAATCGCCTCCCCCAAATTTTCCCCTCTCCCCTTCACTCTTCCCGTCAGGAGACTTCCAATCCCAAGACACAGTTTCTCGAAAACGCGCGGCTGGTAATTGTATAGACCAAACTCCGAAGAAATCTGTCACAGAATTGTCACAATCTCAACCGTCCATTCAAAAATAGACGGTTGAGATTGTGACAATTCTATGACTAAGATAGTAGAGTCCTCTTCGCAAGGCCAATACTCAACAAGCGACAAAGGCCTATTCACAGTACACGCTGCTCGTATTAAAGAGGAGACCTCTTCAGGTCTTACCCTAAGACCTATTAAGTTTGGTCAATTCCTACACAGGAACAACATTAAAAATATAGCTCAGGATGGTGTGAAAAGCGTCGGCCGAAAACGTGTTTCCAGTTCAAGACCGCCTCCGATGCCAATTGTTTTCTACCTCACCAAGCATTGAACGAAGCCAAGTATAGAGCAACCATACCCACTTATAATGTGACCCGCATGGGTCTGGTTAGGGACAAACCCAGTGGAGTGGAGCTTGGAAGAAGTCGTTACGGCTATCCAGGTCCCCCCAAACTGTGGTCCCATAATAAAAGCCCGCAGAATTAGCCGAAAAACCAAAAAAGATGATAACTCTGTAGTTTACATCCCAACACAGTCAGTTGTGATCACAATATCTGGTCAGGTTTTCCCAGAGAGAATCTTCTGCTTCTACAATTCTATCCTGGTGGAGCAGTATCAATTCCCCACAATACAGTGTTGGAATTGTTGCCGTTTTGGCCATGTAAAAAATCAGTGCAGATCAAAGCCACGTTGCTATAAATGCTCACAATCGCATGATGGGGACTCCTGTCCCAAAACCCAGGAATCTTGTCTATACTGTTCTGGCCCTCATAGGGCCATTGATAAGTGTTGCCCGGAATTTCACCGACAAAAAGCAATTAAGGTCATCATGTCCCAGGAAAGTGTCTCTTATAAAGATGCTTCAAATCGGCTTCCTACGACCAGAAAATCTTTTGCAGATGTTGCTCGTCCTTCCCAAGTAAACTCTCTGTCCCCGCCTTCTAGCCAACTGTTGGCCCCATCCCAATCCCCTCAGAAAGTCTCTCACCGTAAAACTGTATTTACAACCAGACAACCCAGATCTCCTGATCGAAGACATGGGTATGACAGGAATGCTCATTTTAATATCATTAACTCTCCCACCTCTTCTCTTCCCAATGGCCACGCACTAAGGTCTGAAATGTCCAACTCAGATCAACCTAACGAAAAACTTCTTCTCTCCACCATTATCAATTTACTGACTAAGTTCAGTGATTGTCCATTACCGCCCAACGTGACACAATCTGATTTAATTTATTTAATAAATAAGTATTGGACCTCTGTTATAGCCCTCTCGGAGGTGTGCTTGCTGCCAGGATCTCGTTTTCGGGTGACAGGTTTTACCAGCCTCCGGGAGGATAGAATGGATGGTTACGCAGGTGCCATTCTTTTAATTAAAAATGGTATCCCTTTTTCTAGACTTAATATTCCCGTTCATAGTGAAAACATTAATGTTGTTGCTACAAGATGTTTTGACACCACCTTTCTTTCAGTTTATATTCCTCATCCAGATCTCTCTAATCTCCATGAACTGGATATTATTATTTCGTCTCTTCCTTCACCTATTGTAATCCTAGGTGATCTCAACTGCCATAATCAGATTTGGGGTAGTTATAAAAATGATACAAATTCTTCTACAATTTTAGATATCCTAGATAAATTTGATCTCTGTATCCTAAATGATGGCCGCCCAACCCGCAGAGTATCCCCGACTCAAGATCCTAGAAGTGCAGTAGATCTATCTCTCTGTTCCTCAAATTTAGCTTCAGTCCTCTCTTTGGATATTCTTTCCTCCACATATGGCAGCGACCATTTTCCAATTTTACTTAACTTCCCTAATGAGACTGTCCCAAATAAAACATTCTCACCATTACTCAAATACAGATTGTCTGGTGCAGACTGGGAAAGGTTTGCTAAAGAATGTGACCATAGGATTAAGATGCTGAACTCTGTGTCTTCTGAAAATGCGATAAATCTCTATTCTAAATTTTTTGAAGCATCATAGCCTCTGCTAACTCTTCAATACCATTAAAAATCTCCCCTTAATAAAATTTGTTCTCCTCCGTGGTGGGACCATGAATGTACTGATGGTATCATTAAACGAAAAGAGGCCGAGATTACGTATGCGAAATGTATGTCCACAGACAATTTTATAAACCACCAAAGAATTTCTGCCATGGTCAGTAAAATGTTGTCTAAAAAGAAACAATCAGGTTGGTCAAAATTTTGCGTGAACTTATGTCGTCGAGCCCCAGCTTGTCTCATTTGGACAAATATAAAAATATTCAGGAATTCTTTTTCGGATCATAATTTGTCCTATAGCGATCCCAAAGTGTGGTTGGAGAATTTCGCTAGTAAATTAGCCCCCTCCTCAGTTCCCTTTTCCGATTGCCTGTCATCTGTGCCCTCCTCTGGGTGGGGAATCTATGAGGGGGAGACTGGGTGGAGACCCAGTCTCCCCCCCATAGATTAAATGAAGTATTTTCAGAATCGGAGTTCGATCTTGCAGTAGAAAACCTAAAGGACTCCTCCCCAGGTTTAGATGGCATTCCATACTTTTTTATTAGAAACACTGGGTCTGTGACTAAAAAATACTTTCTACAGTTGATCATTAGTTTCTTCACATCTGGGTCTCCCCCGGAGGCTTGGTCGCAAATAATTATCCGTATATTGAAATCTGGTAAAGACTCCTCTGATGCTGCCTCTTAAAGACCAATAGCCTTGTCTTCTACTCTTTCTAAAATTTCTGAACACCTTGTCAAAAATCGCTTAGAATGGTTTGTGGAGAGTCATAACATTTTAGCCGAAAGCCAGTTTGGCTTTAGAAAAAACAAATCAACTATGGATAGCCTGGCCATCTTGACCACGGCTATTAGGATAGCTTTCTCGAAAAATGAATCAGTCGTGGGAGTATTTTTAGACATATGCTCTGCTTACGACAATGTGCTTCTTCCTGTGCTCAGGTAAAAAATGCTCCATCTGAGTATTCCAGTGAGATTAGTCAATTTCATTACCAGCTTATTTTCAGACAGGTCAGTGTTGATACGAAACCAAGATTGCTTCCTGTCTCCTCGGTCAGTATGGAAGGGTCTGCCTCAGGGATCAGTCCTGAGTCCCCTACTGTATAGCATTTACACTTACGATCTTGATAGAGTAGTTACCTCCTTTTGCAACATACTTCAGTATGCGGACGATTTAGCCCTATACGGTCCTTTGCCTTTGATAGAGGAGGCCGCTGCTAGACTGAATTCCGCTATTATGTACCTTGGGGACTGGCTAAGTGATCACGGGTTGTCATTGTCAGCCCCAAAGAGTAACGTTGTTATTTTTTCCAGTAAAATTCTTATTCCGGATGTGGACATCACCATAGACGGTTCATCAATCCCAGTTTCTTATTCTGTTAAATTTTTGGGTCTCATTCTTGACTCTAAAATGAACGGTTCCGCCCATCTTAACTACGTGATGAAAAAATGAGAAAAGGGTATCAACATCATGCGATGTCTTTCTGGTACGTGGTGGGGCGCTCACCCGTATTGTCAAAAGCTGATATATAATGCCATCGTACGCAGCCATTTCGATTACGGTACTTTCCTCCTTGAACCATGTAATAAAGCTACTCTTGATTGCCTCCAGAGGGTTCAATTCAAATTGCCTCCAGAGGGTTCAAATGTACGCATTATTATCTGTGCCATGAAATCGTCTGCCACAAACGCCTTACAAGTTGAATGTGTGGACCCCCCTCTAAATTTACGAAGACAATATCTATCGGATAGATTCTTTTATAAGGCTATCCAGCTCGAAAACCACCCCCTCATTCCCAAAGTCAAATTGTTGAGTCAGCTAGTGTCATATACGAGCTACTGGTCCCATAAGGATTCTACATGTCTTGTCAAAAGTCCCCAAAAACTAGAAAACGTCAACCAACCTCTATATCAAAGGAATGTGAACCCTCTGTTTAGTACTAACTTTAATGCTCTTATCCATTCTCCTATCATTATTCTGTCTCTTGGCATCTCGAAATCATCCCCCGACGCTAATACTTCTTTTAATGAAATTGTAGCCAATTCTTGGAGTGATTGGCTACCTGTTTTTACTGATGCCTCCAAACTCCAAGAGTCCGGGTGTGTTGGAGCTGTGGTTTGGATGCCAAGATATAAAATCATTCTCAATTATAAATGCCACCCTCTTTCATCGGTATTAACAGGTGAGTCGGTAGTGTAGGGTATCATATTGTGCGTGTGTAGCATATTGTCGCCTGCGAGCGAACAGCTATAGCGGCGACTAACCAGTCGTCTCTTACACCTCTTCGATAGTACGCGTGTCACTATTGTACTTGCATACCACGAAATACATTACTCTCCTCTATTCTTTATCACCAATTAGGGATCCGTTACATTGGTGACCCCTGTGAATTGGGATATTGTGATTGTGTCAGACAAAGACAGTTGACGGGTCAAGAAAGTTGGTCGGTGTTAGTGAATTACTGTGTGTGGGAAGAGACGACTCCCCGCCGGTTAGCGTGGCGATCTATCCGACGGGTGACAGCAATTTCAGGGCGGGCCAGGTTGCTAACCTCGCCGCCAGCCAAGCAGAATACAGCTGTAAGTAAGCGATTTTAAGTCACCAGCATCATGAACCCTCCAGCAGGAGGCGGGCAAGCCCCTGTCGGGGATTTGGCATCAATAAGTTTAACGGCTAAGTTGCCAGAGTTTTGGAAGGAAATGCCGAGATTATGGTTCGCGCAATTTGAGGCAGTAATGGCACCACAGAAACAGAGTGATGAAACTAAATTCAATATGGTCGTGGCTAAATTAACTCGAGAGGCCTTGCAGCAAGTGGGCGCTTTGTTAGTTACGCCACCAGATACACAGAAATATGAGGCGATCAAGACACGTTTATTGGCGGTGTTTGAGGAGAGTACTGAGCGCCAGTTCCAGAAACTACTAGGAGGAATGGATTTAGGGTCACAGCGTCCGTCGCATTTGTTGCGTGGCATGAAAGAGCCGTACAGCCGATATTTCAGAAGAAGCATTGAAAAAACTTTGGATGGCTAGGATGCCAACGTCGGTTCGAGCAGTACTCACAGTGAGCGAAGATAAGAAATTTGAGAATTTGGCAACGATGGCGGATAAGATCATAGAAAGCATGCAAACGGAAGTCGCAGAGAGATCGGCGAGCATGGAGTTAACGGCACAGTTAGCTCAGCTGACGATGCAAATGAGCCATTTGAGAGAGTAAATCAGCGAGATCAGGTCTCAGCGAGGACGGAGCCCGCAGCGCAGAATCGGAGGAGGACGATGGAGACCAGCATCACGCTCGCAGTCACGAGGGCCACGGCGGACGGCGGACAGCCCAGATTGGTTATGCAGAATCCATTACCGATATCAAGAGAGGGCACGGGATTGCGAAAAGCCGTGCAACTTGAAAGAAAAAGGACGCAAATCGGAAAACTAGATGCGGTGCAGTCAGGTGCGGTAGAGACCTGCATCGCAATTTCAGAAAATCACCGTTTAAGTGTTCGAGACAGCAAGACCGGTATGTGTTTTTTAGTAGACACTGGAGCAAACGTATCAGTGATTCCAGGGAAGTGCACAGGTTCAGGGGACTCCTCCGAGTGTCAATACAAACTTTATGCAGCAAACGGGACAGAAATAAAGACTTATGGTGTGAAAACTTTAGAGTTAAGCCTGGGTTTAAGAAGAGTTTTTAGATGGACATTCATAATTTGTGATGTGAAGCAACCAATATTAGGCGCAGATTTTCTAAAAGCTTATAAATTACTGATAGATTTATATAACAAAATAATTGTGGATTCCGTGACAAGTTTGTGTACAAATGGAAGTATTGTAAAATGTAATGAACCATCCATTAAAAGCATTGCAGACGAGCACCCGTATCGTATGTTGTTGGAACAGTATTCAGAGATAACTAAGCCAGTATCATTCAAGGAACAGCCGTGCCATTCAGTTTTTCATCATATCGAGACTGAAGGACGGCCAGTGCATGTTAAGGCTAGGCAGTTACCCCCAGAGAGATATAACAAAGTTAGGGAGGAATTTCGTTTGATGCAGGAATTAGGAGTTTGCAGACCGTCAAAGAGCGCATGGCCAAGTGCGTTACACGTCGTGCCGAAGAAAGATGGACAGCTAAGGCCGTGCGGGGACTACAGGCAGCTCAACGCGATCACGAAGCCTGATCGGTATCCTGTCCCCAGATTGCAAGACTTCACGGATTAGCAGGTAAGAAAATATTTTCCCGTATAGATATCAACAGGGCGTACCATTTTATAATGGTAGCACCAGAGGACATCGAGAAAACAGCGATAATAACACCGTTCGGATTATTCGAGTTCACACGAATGACATTTGGTTTACGTAATGCAGCGCAAACATTTCAACGGTTCATGGATAACACCGTTTTACAAGGAATAGAACGTTTCAAAGATCAGCAAGGACAGGTATCGAATTTATTTTGTTACATAGACGACGTCATAATAGCATCGGATACAGAGGAGCAGCACATGGAGCACCTGTGTGGCGCATCAGTCTTTGGAGTGGCGCATCAGTCTTTGTGACGAGTGCACGTTTCTAACATAATTCCGTGTGAAGCAAGTGTGACTCACCAAAACCAGTCCTGCTGCCTTGCGCTCGCCATCACATACTCTAGTGATGGGAACGCCGTCGATACCCGGGCTATCGATAATCTCGTCATGTAACTGAGATGGATAAATATGTTACAAGAACATACTCGGCTGAAAGCCTTACAAGTGTAGGCAAAAGACCTGCTGACGATGACGCGGATACCTGGCGTTATCCCAAGCGTCATGCACCACCTCGAGCCGAGCAGATGAAGACCCTAAACGTTCCTGTAAGTAATCGTTTTTCAAATCTCCGATTCGAACAAAGTGAAGCCAAGTCATCAAATTTCTCCCGTGTGGCGCCCGAAAAGAAGACTAAGTCACCCAAAATTCCACCAATTGTCATTGAGATTCCGGTAGATTGGACTCATGAAACCATCAAAACCATGATACTATCCTTCACCAAGAACTTCCATCTAGCATATAAAGGTCGCACTAAGGTAGCAGTTCACTGTTACAACGCCACAAGTCACCAAGAAATCAAGGACGGACTCATTACTAAAGAAGTTGCCTTCCACACATACAGTCGTAAGGATGAAAAACTATCTAAGGTCGTCATACGTGGCCTTCCAGCCTCTGTCGAAAGTCTCATCCCTGATGAACTGGCGAGTCTTGGCTACAAGGATGCCTCAGTCACGAAAATGAAGTGTAAAAATACAGACTCACCTTACCCACCATTCTTGATCCAGTTACCAGCTGGCACTGACATGACAAAATTCCGTCAGTTAAAGCATTTATGTCATTGTGTGATTTCGATCCAACGTTACAAGCCCAACTCAACTAGTGGGACTCAGTACTATCCGCTTGATTGTTTTGGCCGCGGCAAGAAAACCGGTCGATTTGCCTTTGCGCGCCAACAAAATGGTACTTATTTTGCCACCATCGACGGACCGCCCGCATCGCATAGGGCCGCCTCACATAAACATTATTTCTGACTCCAGTTCTCGGGTTATTCCTTGAGAGTTATTTATTGTCAACAGCTGATAAAATAGGCATTTTACTGGAATAAGTGTTGATTGTATTAACGACTCTCGTACAGTCATACATAGCTGTCAACATATACTTCAGGCGTAAAATGTACCAGGGTCAATATAAAAATTCTTATCTGAAAAAGAAAATCGTGAACCTACTAATTATATGTATTTAACAGAATCCTGTATTAATATTACATATGAAAAAAAAACTCACTTATCTCAAACAAAAATATGTTTTAATTAATATTTAAACTTTCGCTCACATTTGCTAGCGCGCCGTAATTATTATGACAGATTTAAAAAAAAAACTTATTTTCTGTTGCTCATAAAATTTCTCTAAAGTTTTTACTGAAAACTCGTCTAAGATAATGGTTTTTCAAGATAATAACTTCATATTGACATAAAACACTTTATTTTACTCTAAAATAAAGCAAAACATTTCCAACTTAGCTGTTGGCAACACGGAACAAAAACAGCAAGAACAACAACAAGCAAATGAAATATGGCACAAAATCGGGTTTTTAGCTAAATCCTTTTGATCAAGCAGTACTGGAAGGAACTAATCTCTATGAAAATGATTAGTCCAGAACAATTATCAGCTAAATAGTCACATTTTTTAATATTTATCCCAGCACAACAAACAAACACAAATCACTGACGCGGTTGTTGAACGGCGGAATGAAATTGCATTCAAACTAGATCTATCGCTATGATTGATTATGATTTATTTATTTATTTATTTGATTGGTTGGTGGTGTTGTAAGTCTAAATGTTGGTAATCCCACTGGGAAGGAGTGAGTGAGAACACCTTACGAAGTACTTCATTGGTGTAATAGAGATAAAAAGTTTCTGGCAGAAAGTCGTTGCATTTGCCTCTGGATACTAAAGTATCCAGAGACAATCTACGGAGAAAAAAGTCGTGGATACAAAAGTATCCCGAGACAATCTACTGAAGAAAATCTTGGGATACTTTTGTATCCCAAGGCAATCAAGCGGCTATAGATGCCAACGATTCGGACACGCTGCAAAAAACTGCAATCTAACTGCTCGTTGCGTAAAGTGTACCGAACTACATTCCTCGAAGGATTGTCCAAAGACGGATCGTGCACTCCCAGCCCGCTGTTGTAACTGCAACGAGGAACACTCTGCTAATTATTCAAAATGCAAAGAGCGTGTTGAATACTTACAGCGCACTCAAAGAAGCCGAGGAACCAATCTCACCCGTGTTAATAGTGTACCCGAAACAACAAAAGCTCCGCCCACATCTCAATTGAATTACAATCAAGCAAGGACAAATACTATTACAACGCCAAAACAGAGAACCTACTCGCATGTAACCAGACATCAAGATCCAAACGAGTTCTTAAGAAAGAAAATAGGTTACGAAGATCCTAGTCAAAAACCCGACGATAGTACTTCAGAGATGCTACAAATACTTTCAGTGATTAAGAAAATAAAAGATCAGTTCACTACATGCGACTCAATGGTTGACAAAGTCATACTTGTACTGACACATCTTGGGCAATACATTTAGTGCAAACGCTCTTAATCTAATGTACTGGAATGCAGATGGCATTCGGTCTCAAATTCATGATCTTCTTGATCTACTCCTAGACCTATCAATAGACATTCTTGCGGTAAATGAGACAAGACTATCCACTAATGCCCTGCTAAATACTCCCGGTTATGTGTGCTATCGGCAGGACAAACACCCCAATAACGGCAAAGGTCAAGGCGTAGCCCTACTAATTAAGTCGGACCTTCAACATACACGAATATCTATTCCAATCACCCAAACGATGGAATCCATCGGTGTTCGAGTAATATTGTCATTTTATGAGTATTCAGTAATTGCAGCCTACCAGTCACCTAACTCAGAGATCTCTACTTCTGACCTGGATATTTTATTGAAACTAGGCCCAAGAGTTCTTATCATGGGTGATCTCAATGCGAAGCATACACTTTGGAATTATCCCTCCTCCAACAATCGCGGCAAAACGCTTGTAAACCACATGCTAGATAATGACTTTATAATTCATGCCCCGGATAGTCCAACCCTTGTACATTATAACCCAGATAATATCCCATCTACCCCAGATTTGTGCTTAGTGAAAAATGTTACAAATATCTCCGGCCTACTTACGGTACCTGCCCTCTCCTCAAATCACCTCCCCGTGGTCTTTACCCTCGAAGGCACCCCCTTACGTGAAACTATGAGGCTTTTTAACTATCCCAAAGCTGATTGGACCAGCTTCCGCTCATTTCTTAACGAAAAAATTTTCCTTTCCGCTAAGGTGTATGATTCTATCACCGACTTAGATGATGCTGTGAGTGATATTACCAACATTATCTCAGAAGCTAGAGATAGATTTGTACCCAAAGTGAAAATTTCTGACAGCCCTACTCCTTTGCCCCGGTTTATCAAAAAATTAATAAGAAACAAAAACCGCCTTCGCAAACATGACCAACGTGAAACAAACCCAAATGTTCGCAGATCCCTTAGAACAGCCATGAATAATCTCCAGGAACAGATTAAAATAGCCATCCAAGCACACAACGACAAAACATGGAATAAAAAACTGAGTAAAGTCGATAATCCCAGCTCCGACATTTGGAAATTAGTTCGTTCCCTGAACCGGAAATCCTGTGTAATAACTCCCCTTAAAAATATTGATGGCTCATTAACTAAAGATATTCACGACCAATCCAATGTTTTTGCAGAAACTTTCCACAATAACATGCTCCTCACGTCCAGCTGGGTCCCTTCTGCCGATACTGCTGGCATCGTTAATGGATCTGTTAACCTTTTAAGTAATTACAGTCCTAATGATGACCCTATCTTGCATCCCATCCGTCCTAAGGAACTTTGGAAACACGTCCGTAGCCTCAAAAGTCGCAAATCCCCTGGACCCGATAGCATAACCAATATTCTATTAAAAAATCTGCCTCAAAAGGGTATTGTTTCACTGACGAAAATTCTCAATGGATGCTTACGGACTTGTTACTATCCATCAGCCTGGAAGCTTGCTAAAGTTATAGCGATCAAGAAGCCAGGGAAGGAAGAGTCAGATCCTGTAAGCTACCGACCGATTAGCCTGCTTTCTACCCTATGAAAACTGTACGAGCGGCTTATCCTCTCAAGGTTAGCACGTTACAGTGACCCTCACCTCTTGCCAGAACAATTTGGCTTCCGCAGAGGACATTCCACTGTCCAGCAACTGGCACGTGTAGCTGAAAATATTGCTGACAACCACAACAAAAACAGCACTACAGGAATGTACCTACTCGATGTCGAAAAGCCCTTTGACACAGTCTGGCATGACGGCCTAGCGCATAAATTAATTGAAATAGGAGTCCCTCTAAAACTGGTCAAGCTTGTAGTGTCCTACCTAGAAAATCGGCGGTTCAAAGTACAAATCGGTATCACCGAATCGGATATATACGGTGTCCCAGCAGGTGTACCACAGGACTCTGTTTTGGGACCCTACCTCTTTCTCGTTTATTTGAACGATATTCCTAAACAACCAATCAATCAATCAATCAATCAAAGTACTTTATTACTGTAGATATTTACATATACTTAGCAAACGTCATTTTTTGCCTCTTCTCTACATTGGACCACTGTGGGAGAAGAAGGGCGTAGAAACTCCCACAGATTGATTTTTAGATCTCTTTTAAAAATAAGTTGTGCTTAACTAATACAAATATAAAAAAAATAATTGTTATGATTAATAAGCAGGAATAAATAATTACAAAATTATTAACAGCAAGGTCTGTGTTGAGCCAGATTAACCCCATACAGTCCTGTCATTTAAGTAATCTTGAACATTGTAATATCCCTTTTTCGACAGAGTCGCTTTAACATGCTTTTTAAATTGCTCAAATGGCAATTTCAAAATCTCCAGAGGTATCTTATTGTAGTAGAGAATGCACTGACCCTTGAAAGAATTGCTAACCTTCGCGAGTCTAAAACGGGGTGCACATAGTCTGTGATTATTTCTTAGGTTAACATTACAGCTGTCGCTAAGTTTGGAAAATGTTGTAAGGTTCTTGCGTACATACATTATATTTTCGAAAATAAATTGACTAGCTACTGTTAGTATGTCAATTTCTTTAAAAAGCTCTCTTAAGGAGTCTGTTCGTTTTAAATTATAAATTGCTCGAATAGCTCTTTTCTGTAAAATAAAAATAGTTTGAATATCCGCTGCTTTCCCCCACAACAAGATACCATAGGACATCACACTATGAAAGTAACTAAAATATACTAGCCTAGATGTAGCCACATCCGTGCTTTGTCTGATGTTCCTAACAGCGTAAGCCGCAGAACTTAATTTACCAGCCAATTTATCTATGTGGGATCCCCACTGCAATTTGGTATCAATGGTTATTCCAAGAAACTTCGTATCATTTACCAATCCTAACGTGCTGTTGTCTAACACCAAACTGGTCTCAACTTGCCTGACATTTGGAAGTGAGAATTTGATACACTTGGTTTTACCAGCGTTTAACAATAAATTATTAACTGTGAACCAATTCAAGGTTAAAGACAATACACCATTAACATCATCAAAATCTCCTTTTTGTCTTTCAATTTTGAAGACCATTGAAGTATCATCAGCAAACAGCACTATGTCAGTTAATTTCTCCACCATGAAAGGGAGATCATTAATATATACCAGGAATAAGAAAGGGCCTAATATGGAACATTGTGGAACGCCAATTTTAACACCCGATCCATCAGATTTTACGCCGTTAACTTCTGCCTTTTGAATTCTATTGCTTAGGTATGATCTTAGTAGATCCAACGCTTTATTTCTAACTCCGTAATGATTTAATTTAATTAATAGCGTATTATGATCAACACAATCAAACGCCTTCGACAGGTCGCAAAAAACTCCGATAGCATCCTGTGCGGCCTCCCATGTAGAATAAATATGAGATACAAGGGTAATACCTGCATCCGTAGTCGATTTACCCCTAGTGAAACCATATTGTTTAGCGTGGAGTTGTTTTGTACGGTTGAAGTGTGAGAGCATTTGATTGAGTATAATCTTTTCAAATATTTTACTTAGTGTTGGAAGAACAGATATTGGTCTGAAATTTGAAGGATCGCCCTTATCTCCCGATTTGAACAGCGGTATAAGATTACTGTGTTTCATGAGGTCTGGAAAAGCCCCATCGTCAACACATTTATTGAATATATAAGCTAAGTGTGGGGCTATAACTAGAATTACTAAACCAATGACTTTGACTGATATACCCCACAGGTCTGCCGTATTTTTTAAGTTAAATAATTTAAACGTTTTGACAATGTCCTGGGGATATACATGATGAAATTTTAAATATACATTACTGACGCTAGTGTTATTTTTTAATAAAGTCTTTGCTTCAAATGGAGATGAATTTAGACGGTCCGTTGTGAGTACGGTTCACCAATGGTGAAGAATGTTTCAAGAGCTCGAGCAACATCAGCGTTGGATTTAACAACATCATCACCTATCTTTAGGCAGAAATCACTGTCCCTTGGTATAACTTTGCCAGTTTCGCGGTTTATTATTTGCCAAACTGTTTTCATTCTATTATTTGAATTTTGAATTTTTCTATTAATGTGTAAAGTTTTTGCAGTTCTACAAACCAAATTGAAAGTTTTGGAATATTTTTTAACATAGTCATGAAATTTTCGATCAAAGTTATAGGTTTTTTGATCATAAAGGTCATACAAGATAACTCTACTTTTACGAATTCCAAACGTTGCCCAGTCATTAAATTTAGATTTACCGTTGTAGTCACTGACTTTCTTTAATTTGAAAACTTTATTGAATTCTGTCTGAATAATGTTGAAGAAGTCTGAGTAGATTTTGTTTGAGTTCTGTTCATTAAAATCCAGTACTGGCAAATTTATATCTAAGTTTTTCGTATATGTCTCTAGTCTATGGGATGTAATAGGCCTATAAAATGATGGACCAGTCTTATCCTTAATAGTAATTGGGAATGAAACTGTTTGACCACTGTGATCGGAGGGTAAGCAGTTAATTACACTTTTACTTGTGAATGCACAGTCACAAAAAACGTTATCTAAGCAAGTTTGGCTGGTAAGTGTAATTCTAGTCGGCTCTAGAAATACATGACATAAATTAAATGATTTGAACAGAGTTATTAATCGTCGCTTCAGTGTTGTATCTACAAGCAGATCTACATTAAGATCGCCACAAATAATTAACTTTTTTCTGTTATTACAAAGTTTAATGAGGGCTTCCTCCACAATTTTCTCAAATATTTCGAAATTGCCATGGCCTTTTTCATCCCTCGGTGGCCTGTAGACACAAACAATGTGTATCCCTGCTGTGATGGTGGCAAAGGTCCAACTATATCGATGTGCACGTGATCGAATCTTTCAGAGGTCGGAAATTATTGACAACTCTGTTCATCCCCGGCCAAAAAAATCTTTTAGTTACCATCTGTCTTGTTGTTCGAATGCCGGGGTGACTTATGTTGTGAACTGAATCGAATGCTATTCTCCTGAAAATCTCTGGCAAATATGTCCTGGCATGTTCCGTTGAAGTTTCACACATAACGATCTTATCGCAGTTAAGTATTGTTATTCGCTTGAATTGTAACCTACCGTTTGACTCTGTCAACGTTCGTGTAACTTGATTCATTTCCTGCGCTTCAGCTAACTCTACATAATCAATTACTGTGGGACAAACAATCGCTTCTACTCGTGATAATGCGTTAGCTACTTGGTTATCATTACCTTTGACGTGTCGTATATTTCATGTGAACTTGCTGATATACAACAATTGTCGTGTTCTCCGGGGGGTCTCTTTATCGTTACCTAATTTTGTGAATGCGAAAACTAACGGCTTATGATCCGTGTAAACTGTAAATTCCCGTCCTTCAATCATATTCCTAAAATGCATAACAGCCATGTAAATTGCAGCAAATTCTCGATCGTATGTACTGTATTTCTGTTGTGTCTCTGTAAGTTTCTTTGAATAATATCCCAATGGTTTCCACTCACCGTTTACCTTTTGCTGCAGCACCGCGCCTACACATTTGTCTGACGCATCTGTCATGAGAGCTAAGGGGGCTTCAGCTACCGGATGAGACAATGTAACCGCGCTCTGTAGGCTAACCTTACATCTCTCGAAAGCTTGTTCCGCCTTCTCGTTCCAAACTATTTTTGTCCTATCCCTTTTTTTGTATTGTGTAAAAATATATTCAGCTCCGCTAGGTCTTCAACCGAGTGTGGTAAATGGGCTGAGATTATTGGCAGCCTAAGGTCAGGATCACAGGCGGTAAGCGAATCGAGAATTTTTTTCGTACATCCAGATTTAGAATCGTGTTCACATGTTTTTGTAAGAAATGATGCAGTTAGGAAACCCCTTACTCCTACTTATGATGGCCCTTACCGCGTCATGGGTAGGTTAAGGAAAGTTTATAAGATTCAGTATCCTAATAGAGTAGCACAGGTATCAGTAGATAGGTTGAAACCCGCGTATATATTGAATGACCCAGAGTATTCGAGGCAGTATGCTATACCAGTAAAAGATAGTAATTCAGAAAGATTTCCAGAGATTTCGAAAACGCCATCAGCTTATGAGCGAGTGACGCGTAGTGGCCGCACAGTAAAAATGCCAGTAAGGTTTTTAGAATAAAAATTGATTGGAGTGCGATTGATCATTCGATTTTGTATTTTCGGAGCAATAGAACTTATAAAAATTTATTAAAGTATTATTCAAATAATGGGAAAGGGGCAAAGTAAACAAACAGAGGTGGTTATTGCACAAAACGGAGCGAATAACGCCAAAAATGAGCAATCTGAGACAGAAAGGAAAATGGAAACATATAATATCGTGATTGTAATTGGAGTAGTGATTTTGATAGTTTTTGCAGTGTACATGTTGTACAGGAATTGCCGGAAAAGTATGAAAAAGTGGTTACGGAAAGAATGGGTGTGTTCTTTATCAGCGAATCAGGCAGCCATCATCGCCCCGCAGGTTGATACCAAGGGACAACAACATCCTCAGCAGCAAGTACAGTATGCTTAGACATGAAGGTTCATGAATTATTTTTATTAAATGTATTTTTACAGGCATCGTCACGTAGATTGATTGAGGGAGTTAAATTAAGTTATGGCAGGATTGGTCTAGTGATAACTACCCTTACAGAATATTACGTGTATACTTAACATTAGATGAGTGTTAAAGTTTGGACATCATTGGTCCGCAGTGTTTCGAGATGCGTCATGTGACGTTATAAGATTGTATTTTATTTTGTGTAATTGTTGGAATGAGCATCCACCCGTAAGACTTTCGCAAGATCGGTACGTAGTTTGATACCAAGGGGATACTCATTCTAACGAACGTGTCAGTTTTATTTAATATAAAAGAGTTAATTCTATTTTTATTTTAGTGTCAGTAAAGTAGGTATGTGAGTACGTAAATATGTTTCGTCAAACGGATGTTAACATGTAACATCAGCAATGTAACAGTAAAAGAAACACGATACGTAATAACAGAAGGTATATTTCGTCAGACAGAATCAGAAATGAAATTAATTTTATCATGTTATTGTTGCCGAGAACGAGTCAGCAGAAAGGAGTACAGGTCATATCAAACAGTTTTGCATTGTGTTAAACACTAGAAAGTACACTCAGTCCAGATATTTTTTGCATTTTGTTTATAATAGCTAAAATTTTGGTTACAAAATTTTTGTTTTCGTAGGAGGGGATGATTGTATCATATTGTGCGTGCGTAGCATATTGTCGCCTGCGAGCGAACAGCTATAGCGGCGACTAACCAGTCGTCTCTTACACCTCTTCGATAGTACGCGTGTCACTATTGTACTTGCATACCACGAAATACATTACTTCATATTACCGAAAAGACTCTATTCTTTATCACCAATTAGGGATCCGCTACAGTAGCGATTCTGGAAGCCATTCTTTATGTTTTATCCCATAAATTGAATAAGACCATAATTTTTACAGATTCTCTTAGTTGTCTCCAAGCCATCAAGTCAAACCAATTCAGAGTTAAAATTAGATTCCCAGTAATTTAAAAAATTAAAGAACCTCTTTATGACTGTCATTAACAGGGCATAGAAATCGTTCTGGCTTGGATCCCTGGCCATGCGGGTGTTATGGGAAATGCGGTGCCAGATTCTTGTGCAAAGAATGCCGTTGTATTGGGCGGTCCTGAACATTTTCATAATTTCAGCTCAGATATATGTCCTTTATCAAAAACCCATCTTTATAAACCCTGGAACGATTCCTGGCAAGATAGCCGTCAGGTCAAAGGTAGATATTATGGAGATATCCAGAATTCAGTCCCGCCGAAACCCTGGTTTTACAAATACCGTGTCGCGGATAAACGCACCATCTCTACGATTTGTCGACTCCGTTTGGGTCATGCCTGCACTCGGGTGCATCTTGCTAAAATAAGGGTCAGGGACAACTCCCTTTGTGAGTGTGGTCTTGCGGAGGGTTCTGCTGACCACATCTTTTAATATTATAATTTAATATTTATGTATCTATTGTGTTGTCCTGTTTGTTCTAGATACCGAAAACTCTGTGATTTGGACCGAAACATAGTTCTTGTAATAAATTAATAACGTGTCATTTCTGAAACTTGACATACTACGCTACGCACCATAGCCCTGCTCAACAGGTTAGTGAAGACCAGATTCAAAACTACAATTAAAAAAGCGCAGAAAAGCATTGCACTGATATCCGATAGAAATTTTGTGGCACGACATGTCGACGGGAAAACCAAACGAGCACCACCAACATAACCTCAACAATAGAAAAACTTAAAGGAAATTCCAACTGGATTAATTGGAAATTTGCCATTAAGATGATCCTGACACTTGAAGGGCTGTGGGACTGTGTGGATGACACGGATACGGGCGCCGCCCACGACAAGCGTGCGCTGGCGCGTATTTGCCTCGCACTATAACCAAGCCTTTACCTACATGTTAGATCCGCTGAAACTGCCAAGGCGGCCTGGAAGTCGTTGTCGGATATTTTTGAAGACAAGGGCTGTACAGAAAGGTGTTTCTTCTTAAACTACTGCACCGGGTGGAGTACAATCAATTTCCTGGTATGTCCGATTACATCGAAGGAGTCATGAAGCTTGTGTCACAACTCGCTGACATTGGAAAATTAATTGATGACGCTGAAGTAGCTGAGATCCTTCTTTCCGGCCTACCTGAACAGTTTGATGTGGTCGTTTCAAGTTTGGAAACTGCGAATATGACAAAAACTCTCACAAGCGAGATCGTGAGATGTCGTCTGCTGCAGCAGGAGCACCGGCGTAATGGTCATGGCGATCAATCTCAGGCGTATGTTGTGAAGTCTGAAAGGAAACTCATCTGTGACTACTGCAAAAGGCGGGTCACACTGCCAAGCGATGTTTCAAGAAAAAACATGAGGAGAACGGGAAGAAGCCTGACCACACTTTTTTTGCCTCGGCTTTGACCGTCTCAAGCTCCGACGAGTTCATTGTTGACAGTGGTGCGACCGCTCATATGTGCATGGACCAAAGTTTAATTAAGGACGCTATAAATAAGAATAGTATGGTGTCTGTGGCAAATTGTCAGCAGCACAATAGTAATTGTATTGGTAAGGTTCCTTTATCTAGCACAGTAAGCTTGAATAATGTTGTAGTTGTTCCTAATCTTTCCTGTAATTTAATAATAAAAACACCTTGGACACCATTTACACACATTGATCTAGCCCCAAACTAGGAATCCCAGTATCTTGGGTAGCAGACAACGATTCACATACTTATAGAGATAAATATAATACTTAGATAGATAAACAACCATGACTAGGGTAGAAACACGTATACGACGTAAGCTCGACGCTAAGGCAAAGAAATACATCTTTTTTGGTTATGGTGAAACATACAAAGGTTACCGTCTTGTCAATCCATCGAATCCCCGTACTGTGATATATTCTAGGACTGTAATGTTTCTAGAAAATCAATTTTCAGAAAAAATTGCCTGATTATGATTTTATTTATTTTGACGGTACATCTTATAATAATTACATTTCTAATAATAATAAAATTAAAATTTAGAGAAATAATGAAATTGATGATGAAAAATGATGATAATATTAATGAATTATGCAATGACAACAATGATAATGATGTACTTAATGATAAATCTAATGCTTCTAATACTGATTCCTCTGACATTTCAGATTTGGAAATGACACCACCAGCTAGGTCACCACTGTCTGATGGTCAGTACTGCACAGGTGATGAGGGTGATGAGGCCTTTGGTTCCTCTCTGCCCGAGACTACACCTCAAGGAGGAGTGCAGATGTTATCGGAAGAGTTCGGTGAGTCTGCTGCTCGTCCGGTGCGTACTACTCGAGGGATCCCTCCAAACAGGTATACGGATTATGATTTATTTTTGTCAATTGGAGAAGCTCTATCTGATCCTGCAACATATGATGAGGCTATCAACTCATCTGATAGAGATCAATGGCAGGAGGCAATGGACTTTGAGTACAAGTCGATGTTGAAAAATAATGTCTGGGAATTAGTAGAGAGACCTAGCAATAGTAATATCGTAAAGTTCAAATGGGTGTTTTAACGCAAATATGATGCGACGGGTTAATTAAGTAAACACAAAGCTAGACAGAAGCAAGGTATAGACTTCAGCGAAACTTTTTCGCCCGTTGTAAGGCACTCTACACTAAGAATATTGTTCTCACTTGCTAGTGAACTCAACTTGAAAATAGATCACATTGATATGACTACAGCCTTTTTAAATGGTCATCTAAATGAAACTATTTATATGGAGCAGCCTAAGGGCTTTGCTGTTGATAAAAATAAAGTATGTTTAATCAAGAAAAGTATTTATGGTCTTAAACAGGCCTCAAGAATGTGGAATATTAAAATTCATATTATGTTGTCTGAAGACGGGTATAAGCAAAGCAAATGTGAACCCTGTATTTATGTAAAAAGCTCAAATGACACATGAAATCATTGCGTTATATGTAGATGATTTTTATGTTTTTCACAATGGCTGTATTGATAGTATTTAAAAAAAAATACAGCATGAGTTTGACATTCGTTACTTGGGCGAGTTGATAAATTGTTTGGGTATGAAAGTTATTAGGAAAAACAATGTAATTATTTTAGAAAAATCTAACTACATAAGACGCTTATTAATTAAATTTAATATGAATGAATGTTAGCCTGTATCCACACCTTTGCCTGTTAATTGTAAATTAGATAAATCTGTTAAGGAGTGTTTATCTGATGATGTGTATAATGATAGACAGGAAAGGTAATAATTTTAACTTAAAATGCGGATTGGGCAAATGACTTGTAAGACCGTAAATCTTATACTGGTTTTGCCATCAAATTGGGTAACAATGTGATCAACTGGGAGGCTAGGAAACAGCGTAGTACTGCTTTATCAAGTACTGAAGCTGAGTACTTGGCGATAAGTGATGTATGCAAAGACATTTGCTTGCAAAACTATTAGTGTAATTGTATTTAATGATAATCAAAGTGCTCAGAAGTTGCTGCTGGTTAAAGAATATTCCCATAAAAGAACAAAGCACATTGATTTACGTTACCATTTTGTCAACGATTTAGTAAGTAACGGTTTGATAGATGTACAATATTTGGCTACTGAACATATGATTGCAGATTTATTTACAAAACCTTTACCTGTTCAAAGACATAAGCAGTTTCTTAGTTGTTTGAATGTAAAACTTGTAAATTGAGTGTTTTGATAGAGATATATAAATGTAGAGTTAACTTTTTAGTTATGTAGAGTCAATTTATCTTTATTTTTATTGATGTTTACAGATAAACGCATGTGGATAAGTATGATCTTTGTATCCGATGTAGAGCATAAGGAGGAGTGTTGGAAATAATTAAAAGTATAATTCTTTCATATGGTATGCTGCACAGTGGATACTCTGTTATCGACAGTGACATTTGTGCATGACGTTAGCTGTCACCTGTCTAAAACTTTCTTCTCTAAAGATCTCTCGGCTCGCTCAGCCATGTTTGTGTTTTGTGTCGTCTAATTTAATCAATATCAGTTTAATCTAATCGAATCTTAATTGTATTGACTGATTAATATGCTGCTTTCATTCTGAGCAATAAAACCAGTCATATCAGTGCATAAACGAATTTTATTTTTCAAACCACGCTCTCGTCATATTGTAGTTTCTCCACCTAAGGCCGCTACGCACCATAGCCCTGCTCAACAATTTTCCACTGCTGCTTCGTTGGCTTGGGATATGCGACCAAAGGCAGGAACTAATTCTTGGCCTGAGTCTGCATTGCGGAAACATTCTTGAAGGCGAATCCAGCTTATTTCTTCATATTAACGAAGATTTTACCGAAGATTGCTCGATGTTCACTGTCGGGGTCACCACTTTGCCGGCAATAGGGCATCCGCCGGGAGGCGGAATAAAATGCTTGCACTGCATCCTCAGTCAATATCTTGTCTCTTTGATTGGAATACAATCGTAGCTTATATACTAGGTTGGTACATGATATTAATGACGTACATAAGACATAGTACGTGACGAGATATTTCCGCATATCTGTTACGGGCGTACGGGCCGGCACATACATTTATGTTCCTTTCCAATAACATGTTTATTATAAATTTGATCAACATTGCTGGGACTCCTAAGACTCCTAGTTTATGTTTGGGGATTGAAACTACTACACTATCATATGCCGCCCGGATATCCAAAAATGCAGCCAACACTGACTCATTATTTGTATTTTTACTTTCGATGAACCACTCTAATCGGATTTTAATAAGGTATTCGCTGACTTTGGCTAAGCCAGACGAAAGTGCAATAGGCCTATACGATGAAGGATTACTGGATGGTTTGCCAGATTTAAATATCGGTGTTATGGTTTGAGATCTCCAAGGGGTTGGAATATTACCTGAACTAACAATTGTATTTATAATGCTTAGGAACAACAACAAGGATGTATCTGAAAGATTAGCTATAAAGGAGTAAATATTACTATCTTCACCAGGTGAAGAGTCTTTTACGTGTGTGAGTACATAAAAGAAGGTGCTAAAATTTCCATGAATTTATCGGTTAGATCGATAGGATTTTTAAAGTGGATGGCGCATCGAAACCGTCTAAAAATTTTCCACACAACGGATTAAGAAACACCTGAACATAAGGGGGCACAAAACTTATGCCAGCCATCACTTTTCTTCTTCTTAAGAAGTTTTTTGGTAGCATTAGCCACCTCTTTAACAGCATGATTGACTTTGAATTTGTATATTTTTAGATCTTCGTTCTTGTTTTAAGTATATTTTTTTTGTTTATAATTTGTGTTAATTTTTATTTAATTAAAAATTAGGGAATAGAATTCAATGAAAATACGGAAAAGAAAAGGAATTTGGAAAAGGGAATTTAAAATCAGTATATTAAACCATGTAAAAATATATACGTAGCTCTTATATCTATTCGTTAGTTTACAACGTAGCAGAGTTCAAGATCATGCAACTATGCATTCTGAGTTCTGTTTTGTATATTATCTGAATAAATAAACGCATTTTACTGCAACTATGCACTATGCACTATAACTATTTATCTAAACCTAAATTATGTTCTCACGCTTTTCCTCATGCGATTTTCATACTTTGCTGTTTTCATGTTAAGTAAACTTCACGAATCGCGATAGCCGTTTAATCTGTGGCTGCGAGACGAAGCGAATACAGAAAGTTTTACGTGACGTGATGAAGTCCTTTTTTATTAGTTTATCAAAATAATAGAAAATATTTAGAGATTCGGTCGTCCGTCTTCCCTACATTCCGAGCACCACAACTTTTGCCTCTAGGAGAACTCTTATTAAATGAGAAGACCAGATATTGTTGTTATTGTCCTTTTACGGTCACGTAGTAACTGATGTGTATTGAAGAAAAAGTTTGGTTGCTAGTGACAACAAGCCTATGTTATTCTGTGTCAGTGAAAATTGAAAATTTCGCAATTTTTGTTTACTAAACATTTACTAAATCTGTTTTAAACTTTTGTGGTTTTAATAAAGCTTAATTTGAATAATATAAGTCTTCATACTTCTGCCGACTATCACCTCCAAGTGGTTATGGGCCCAGTACCCAGAAGTTAAATAAAAATGGAGCTTCACAAAATTCAAATTCCGAAACTTGATGGCCACAATTGGGTGTCATGGAAGTACTGGATGCTGGCCTTATTAAGAGGTACAGAGGGACTCATGAATATTGTGGAGGGAAAAACACAAAAGCCGGCGAAACCTGCAGAAAGAAGCGGTGACGCAGAAACAGAGAGGTATAACAAGAGTCTGCGAGAGTTTACGAAGTTAGAGAGTACAGCCTTGCTCTTGATAACTGGAAACTTAACGGACGAAACACTGGAGAAAGTGATCAGACTGTCTACGCCTAAGGAAGTTTGGGATGAATTCCATAGACTGTACGAGGGTCCGAATGAAGGCCGACTCTACGATCTTAGCTTGGATTTCTTCAAACTTAAAAGGGAGTTATCAGATGACATTGCAACTCACATCTCAAAAGTTAAAAACTTATGGCACTGTCTTAAGGAAGAGTTACTAAATGAAGAAAACGTGGAGCTGCCCGAAGTTCTTCTAATATGTAAGATACTGGACACTCTACCAGAAACATATTTTTCATTTAATTCGAGTTGGCTTCTAATGTCGAAGAACGATAGAACAGTAGACAATATCACGGGTCAGCTATGTGAACATGAGAAGGCACTGAACACCAAGATGGCAGTATATGAGTCTAGTGAGGCTGCGCTTTATGCAAGGACAAATAAACAAGCTGTTAAGGGAACAAAGTATAAGTTCAAATGTTTCATTTGTAAGGAACCAGGTCATTTGAAAAAAGATTGCCCGAAGGCTGGCAAAAATAAGAGGAAAGAGCTCAAAGTTCCAATATGGTGTTACTGACAGTGAACTCGACGGATTCTGTCACTGATCGTGATGAATGGTATGTAGATAACGGCTATTTCAAGATTTTGAATTCTTTGGAGGAAGTCACACAGTAACTACGGCAGACGGGAATGTGATAAAGGCTGTTGGACAAGGCACAGTCCAGTTAGAAGCCAATGTTGGCGGACAAATTGAGATCCTCACCCTAGGAAATGTGTGGTATGTTCCTCAGATTAGCAAGAACCTGTTTTCTGTGCTGAGCGCACAAGATAAAAATCCCATGAGCATATTTGAATCACGGGTTACGACGTGTTCCTTAAAGGTCAACGGCAAGATTGTCTTAACAGGAAAAAGACAGAGGTTTGGTAGTTTGTACAAGATAGACTGGAAAACCATAAGACGTCAAACAGTGGAGAGCTGTGCGAAGGATGCATCTTTGCCAAGGCGCACAGAAGGCCATTTGGCACTCGAGAAAAGGCTACGGAGCCCGGTGAGCGAATTCACTCAGATGTCTGTGGGCCCTTCCCGTCTAGCAACTGTGGATATCGATATTTCGTGTTGTTCAAGGACGAACATACAAGATACAGATATGTATATTTCCTCAAACAAAAATCCGACGTCTATAAAAATTTGAAACTTATGTTGTCTGAAGCCAGGAACGCTGGAAACATCATTAAGGATTTTTTAAGTGACAACGGCGGTGAGTTTGATAACAAAAGTGTACGAGATCTACTCGAAGAGAACGGTATAAAACAAAGGCTCGTCATGCCGTACACACCAGAACAAAATGGGCTTAGCAAAAGGGAAAATCGCACAATAGTTGAATCTGCAAGAGCCATGATGCATGCACATGAAGAGATGCCTCAGAAGTTATGGGCCGAAGTGGTAAATTCTGCTGTTTATGTAATTAACAGGACAGGACCTACCACCATAGAGGACAGGTCACCACATGAGCTTTGGTTTAATAAGAAGCCTCGAATAAAGCATTTGAGAATCATCGGCTGTACCTGCTATGCGCATATACCAAAGCAGAATAGAAAGAAACTGCAAAAGAAGGCTACTCGGTGCATTTTGATTGGGTACGATAACGACGACGGGTACAGGCTTTTCGACTCCAAAAATCAAAAACTGGTAAGGTCGAGAGACGTCATCTTTGACGAGAGAGCATTAGATACCTCAATGGATACACACTCAAAAATC
This sequence comes from Argyresthia goedartella, assembly GCA_949825045.1. Classification (NCBI taxonomy): domain Eukaryota; kingdom Metazoa; phylum Arthropoda; class Insecta; order Lepidoptera; family Argyresthiidae; genus Argyresthia; species Argyresthia goedartella. The sequence continues at coordinate 20,929,338 of OX463812.1, read as the reverse complement.
GACACAGTTTGTGATGAGGAAAATGGGATTGAAGTAGGTCTTGCAAGAACTCCTTTGACAGGTAATGAACAAAATATTCCTATGATATCCAACAACGTTGATAATGAAGAGAATGTCGGTGATAGAGAAGAGTTTCATGACGCTAAAACGATGAACAGTCTATTGAATCGGGGGAAAATGTTGGTAATGCTGATGACGATGATGGACTTGTTCTGGAAGAAGTGATGGAACAGATGGTGCTTCGTGACCGGTCTTTGTTGCGACCACCAGATCGATTCAAAGACTTTGTGATGAATGTGTTGGGATATTACGAACCAGAGTCATATAAAGATGCGATTAAAAGCTCTGAGAGAGAGTTTTGGCAAAAAGCCATGGCCAGTGAACTAAAATTACTAGAGGAGAATGGCACGTGGGAGCTTAGAATCATTCCTAAAGGAAGAAAAGCCATTGCATGTAAGAGGGTTTTTAGGGTGAAGACAAATGCTGATGGCTCGATAGATAAATATAAGGCAAGATTAGTCGTAAAAGGTTTTCATCAAAAGAAAGGAGTCGACTATGAACAGACTTTTAGCCCGGTAACCAGAATGGGTACCGTTCGCTCTGTGCTGAGTATAGCAGCTAGCGAAGGATTTGCGATGCTCCAGTTCGATATCACAACTGCCTTTCTTTATGGCTCTCTGGATGAAGAGATTTTCATGAAACAACCGGAAGGCTATGATGACGGCTCCGGTCGAGTATGTCTTTTGAAGAAGAGTCTTTATGGGTTGAAACAGGCACCGAAATGCTGGAACCGGTGTATACTAGATTTCTTTAAAGAAATAGGCTTCAAGTCAAGTGAAGCAGATCCTTGTCTTTTGATAAGAGAAAAAGCAGGTGGAAAAGTAATACTGGCGTTGTATGTAGACGATGGCCTTGTGGCAGGTTCCACTCAAGAGCTAATTCAAGAAATGACTGAGGTGCTCAAGAGGCGTTACAAAGTCGCCATAAAGCCTGTCTCATATTTTTTAGGGATAGAGATAGAAAGCAGAGGAGACGGAATTAAGATTTTCCAAACATCTTATGTACAGAAAATCCTAAAGAAATTCGGAATGGATAGTTGCAAACCAGTCTCGACGCCGATTGTGAAAGATTGTAAATATAATGAAAAAGTAGATATTAGTTATATGAAAAATAACTACAGGCAAGTTGTTGGGGCTTTGGCCTACCTGATGGTATGCACCAGACCAGATATTGCATACGCAGTAAGTATTGTTTCAAGAAGTCTGGAGAAACCAGAAGAGGTAGACTGCATTCGCTTGAGACGCATAATGCGCTATCTACAGTACACACCAGATTTAGGCATCATGTATAAAAACGACTACAAGAAAGGAACTCTAGAATGCTTTAGTGATGCTGATCATGCAGCGGACCCTAGCACCGGGAGATCCATGAGTGGGGTGTTATGCATGTACGCGGGTGGCGCAACGACATGGCTTAGCCAAAGACAGGCAAGTGTGGCGATATCGACCACGGAGGCAGAGATCGTAGCTGCCAGTGAAGGAGACAGGGAAGCCATATGGCTGTCTCGACTTTTGAGCGATCTAGTGGCTCTCAAGGAGACACTATGCTTGAGAGTAGACAACGAAGCCGCAATAAGGCTGGCCGAAAACCCTGAATTTCACCGGCGGACTAAACATATACGGGTCCGACACTTTTTTATAAGAGAGCAGGTGACCAATGGTGAGATACTTGTCAACAAGGTATCCAGTGAGGACCAGCTGGCTGACATTTTCACAAAGCCACTCCCAAGACCCCGGATCAGAAAGATCTCAGAACTCATAGGTCTTTGTTGAGAGGAGATATTGAATAAAAAGTTTGGTTGCTAGTGACAACAAGCCTATGTTATTCTGTGTCAGTGAAAATTGAAAATTTCGCAATGTTTGTTTACTTACTAAATCTGTTTTGATCTTTTGTGGTTTTAATAAAGCTTAATTTGAATAATATAAGTCTTCATACTTCTGCCGACTATCACCGCCAAGTATGTGGCCCAATCGTGGCGGTGCGGGCTTGATAGTTTATCGGCTAATTTAGGCTCTGTGTTGATAAAAAGTTCCTGTGGTTAAATATTTGTAAAAATGGCATATCAAACTCTCCTTCAGGAGTATCTGCTAATGCCTCCGGTTAAAAGTACACTTATTTTTCATTTGTAGCCGCTTCTTCAATTTTTTTCCTTGGTGAATCTTGTAACTGTGGTTTGTAAGTTAAACATGTTGAGGCACACATATTACGTTCCGATGGATGTGGCTGATCTTTGCTGGTTTCGTTTTCTTAAGTTTGCGGTGGTAGAGCATCTTCAAATATTTCCACTTTTCTTCTTTTAGATTAAGATGTTTCTTGTTCACAATCACACTCTTCGCGCGGGTGAAGCTAAAAAATAAATCAATATGTAACTACAAATCGGAATATTTTTTTTACAGAATTTACAAGATGAATTGACATGGAGCAAGCAATATATAACTCCTTACTATATTAGATAATTTCAACGCTGGTACGGCATTCTGTTTCAACCTCCTTTTGTTATTTGAAATCATTATGAAGCAAGAGAGATCAAAATGTTCTGAGCAGATTGTGCTTGTACGCTTAGGCGTCCACGTAACATGATTATTACATGCTTGGACCCATACAATCCAATTCACTACATCTTTTGAAAACCTGCAAAACAAAGTTACAAAAACATTTACATACATGCACTTACATTGCTTATGGCCCCATACTAGGATACCCTGTGTCTTAGGAACCAGAAATAGCGACGTCACACACATATAAACATCCAGGACTTAAGAATTTTCTTCTTCACCCCCAGCCGCGGATCGAACCCGGGACTTCTCGCATGGTAGGAAGAGCCACAACCGCTGCACCACAGAGATAATCGATATCGATATTCAGGCTACAGTATGACAAACATCTTTAAATAAAACTGCCTATTTTAAAATAAGTTATCATGATCAATATATTTTAATCATAAATTAGGGTCCATCGCCAAAATAAGTGCAGCAATCTTCAAATTATACCTTTATAGCTTCATTTTACTTTTCAAAGTGTTTTTAGTAAGAACTTCAGTTGGAAAAAATCATAAAATAAATAAACAAGTCAACAGTAATCTAACATTAATCAGATATAGTAATAATTGGTACTTACAATAGTAGCCGTAAAATAAGTCAAATAAAAAAAATAACCAAATTATGTTTTGTGCATTTGACTGGCGACACTATTTGTTTCGAAATTTTTGGTTTGCTGATACATATACATATATCTATATATATGTTAAATTCCACGCCTTAACTGAAAGGGGGTGGAATCTTGGTAGGGTTGTTTTTCATAGGAATGTCACAAAGCAGTACTGACCTTTGACGCCGTGGACCGGAATTCGAAAGCTCAATTCGAGGCAGGAGTACGGGATGAGGAACACGAGGGTGGGGGGTGATGGGAGTCGAATCTTACTCTCGTCGTAGCCCGAAGCTGTCGCCGTCGTGAGGCTTGCCGACACGAGGATCGCTATCCGAAAGCGACGACTGGATCACCGAATCACTTCAACCTTTCAAAGCACGAAGCACTCACTCCGATGACGTTAAATCTACTTATTTCCCGACGATTGTTCCGCGATTATTATAATTAACATTCCGACCAAGCCCGATACCTGTGTTAGACAATTATTACAAATAACATACAGCCAAGGCCCGAATGCCTGACGCCGCCATTTTCCATGTTCAAAAAAAAGTAACCTCTAACTCGTCATCTCGTCTCTATACAAGTGATAGCTACTAGTGATGTCCCGATCACTCGCGGTCGATCCGCGCAACGAAAAACCGGTGCGTTCCGAAGCATAAATATTAAACAGTCACCCGCCCGGACAGGCCCGAACCTGTCCCTAATCAATAGGAAGGCGAGAAAGTGTTGCGACCGCTCTCTTGAGGACCGAGTCCCCCACCTTGACTTCTGCTGATCGAGGCGTGCCATCCCGACCCGTGTACAAATTGACGATCCGTCCTCGTCTCCATCTCAATGATGGCAGGTTCGCATCCTTAATCAGCACCAAATCACCGACTTGAGGGGGGCTCGTCCGGTCAATCCACTTAAGGCGCTGCTGCAAGATGTGCAAGTACTCAAGGGACCACCGTTTCCAAAAATCTTGAGCCATCTGCTGCAACATCTGCCACCTAGTTAACCGACTTAACTTAACATCACCGAATGGGTATTCTGGCAGGGCGTTAAGGGGCTGACCCATCAGGAAGTGACCCGGCGTCAACGCTTCCAAATCATTTGGATCCGAACTGAGCGGGCACAACGGACGCGAGTTCAGTGTCATTTCAATTTTACAGAACACTGTCGCAAGCTCTTCAAAGCGTAGAGAGGTCTCACCGATGATCCTCGTCAGGTGCGACTTAGCCGATTTAACCGCAGCCTCAAAAATTCCTCCCCAATGAGGACATCCCGGCGGACTGAAAACCCATTCAATCCCTCGTCGGGAGCAAGCCGTACCGATGGCGTCCTGGTTACCGTTCAGGAATTGAGTGACCTCCTGCAGATATCGCCTGGCTCCGACAAAATTTGTGCCGTTGTCCGAACGGATTAATGACGGGAGGCCCCTTCGTGAGACGAACCGATCCAGACATGCGATAAATGCCTCCGTAGTGAGGTCACTGACCACCTCCAAGTGGACTGCCTTCGTGGCCAAGCACACGAAGACGCACAGGTATGCCTTCACTAATCTGGCGTTCCGTAGCTGTGAAGACTTGACCATGAATGGTCCCGCGAAATCCGTTCCGACACCCGCAAAGGGCCGGATTTCGTTAACCCTATCCGAGGGCAAATCGCCCATCTGGGGCTGCATCGTAGCCGCCTTGGCCCGATAACAAGGCAGGCACCGAAATACGACGCTACGCACTAAGCTTCTTCCCGATAGAATCCAGAACTCGCGCTGGAGAAACGCCATCAAGGCGTGGCATCCGATATGCCCATTCCGAATGTGTCGATCCTGTATCAACAGTTCGACCAACTTCCCTTTCCTAGGGAGTAACAACGGGTGGCTAACCGCATAAGGTAGGTTGGCATTCCGCAGCCGACCTCCTACCCTCAGCAATTCTTGAGGGTCAATAAACGGGTTGAGCCGAGCCACAGCTCCCTTCAGTTGGACGCGTCCGCGTCTCAGAATGTCCAGTTCGGACTTAAAGTGCACCGTCTGCACGTTCCGTACCAATGCGAACAACGCATGGTTCCGTTCCCGTGGTGTCAGGACCTGTGTCCGCACCCGTTGCGCCTCAGAATTGCGACAATTCCGCGCAAATCGGAAGATCCAGGCGATCACATTGACCAGCTTGTCGAGCGAGCTGTACCGTTCCAGCAGGCTGAACTCCTCTTCCGGTTGCGTCGTACAGACACCGACTGTCAAGGCGCCGTTCGCCGAGGTAACGCGTGGACTCATTGGCCAATCCGATTCGGCTTGAGTCAACCATTTTGGACCCCACCACAAGGGATGTCCAACTAACTCCGGAGCGTGACACCCACGAGACGCACAGTCTGCTGGGTTCATTTCCCCTGGAACACGTCTCCAGATTAAGGGAACCTCCGAATTCAAAATCTGCGAAACCCGATTCGCCACAAAAATCTCCAGCTTATGAACTGAAGCCTTCAGCCAGCATAACACGATCTGGCTGTCCGTCCAAGCGTAGACCGTATCTTCTAACGCTATTGACCCACGAAGAACCGTCATCGTGTGGTTGAGCAGACGAGTCAGGAGAGCCGCTCCTGAAAGCTCTAATATGGGAATTGTCAGGCGAGTGCGCAACGGCGCAACCTTGCTCTTGGCCATGACCAACCGCACATCAACCTCCCCCGAGGAGTCGACCGTACGCAGATACACCGCAGCTCCGTAGCCCTTCTCCGAGGCATCGCAAAACCCATGCAGGGTGGCGGTGTATCGTTTGGGGACCAACCTCCGTGGCAGTGAAATCCGATTGATGCCAGGGAGGGTCGAAAAGAACGAGTCCCACTCTGAGCTCAATGACCCGCCGATCGGTTCGTCCCATTTCAGCTCAGCAGACCACAATTGCTGCGTAAAACACTTGAGCTGAAATGTTACCGGGGTGATCCACCCGTTTGGATCAAATGTCCTGGCCACCGTTGAAAGGACGTTCCGTTTCGTCCAGACCTTTGGGGAGTCCAACTCGACCCGATACGAAAACATGTCTGACACCGGCTGGTACTGGACGCCTAATACCGACAACATATTCGGATTTTCCAAATTTTCAAAAATGTGGGGATCCTGCTGGTAGTCATCCGGAAGACCAGACAGTAACTCTGGAGAGTTCGACATCCATTTCCGGAGCTCGTAACCTCCACCCCGTAAGAGCTCAACTAGCTCGTCCCGTCGAGCGAGCGCCTCCTCTACGGAATCTGCACCGGTACAGATATCGTCCACGTAGAGATCCTGCTCCAGGATCGCTGCTCCTCTAGGGAAATTTAACCGTTCTCGATCCGCTAACTCCCGCAGAGTGCGAATCGCCAAATAAGGACTAGACCGTAGCCCGTACGTGTTGGTGTTCAGCTCGTACACCTTGATGGGCTGATCTGGGCTCTCTCGCCACAGTATCAGCTGATACCGTCTATCGTCAGGGTGAATGACCGTCTGCCTAAACATCATCCGGATGTCAGCTACAAACACAACATTGTGTCGACGGAACCGTGTGATAACATCAGCGATGTCATGGTTCAACTTCGGCCCTGAATGCAAACACTGGTTCAGGTTCATGCCGTTAGATGTTGATGCCGGTCCATCGAACACTACCCGTATTTTGCCCACCGGGGTCCTCAAGACCGCGTGATGGGGCAGGAAGCAGTGGTCTTCACGCTTCCAGTCGATACCCGAAACCGACATGTGGCCGAGCGACTCGTATTCCCGCATGAAATCGACGTACTTCTGCCGGAAAATCCCGTCACGCTTCATGCGTCGTTCCATCGACAGAAGCCGCGACTCGGCTGCATGGTGTGAACTGCCCAGCGGTGGGCGATCACTCCGGAATGGAAGACGTGTGAGAAATCGACCTGACCGAAGGCGACCAGTATTGTTCCGATAAAACTGTTCACACTCTTCTTCAACCGGGTCCAACCGGCGGACCGTAGGTGGTTCCTCCACCTCCCAAAACTTCTGTATCACCTCCGAGAGTACAGAACCGAATAAGGGACTACTAGTCGCTAGGCGTGGGGCAGCCGGCATGACCGGACCCATTACCGCATGGCCCAGTCTGGTGTTGACCGAAACCAGACCAGTCGCCTGCAACACGTGGACACCTGGCACTAACAGGTATCCCAAGGCATCGACACCCAATAAAATGTCTACTGGGCCCGGAATATCGAACTCCGGGTCAGCCAGTGACAACCCAGCGACCAACAGTCGCACCGAGGGCGACAACCGTACGTGAGGGTGTGAGCCCATCACATTAGGCATGACTAATACCGTGACCGTCAGGTTCACCGATGAATCCACCCGTGACGAGAGAGTAATCCGACATACTCCCTTAACGGAACCGACTTCCGTGTTCCCAATTCCCCGAATGGAATGTGGATACTCCCTTACCGAAATGCCCAACCGTCTTACAAGGTTGCACGAGACTAAGCACCCCTGGGCCCCCGAGTCCAATAGTGCTCGTGCCACACAAGATTTGCCGTCCGTACTCCACGCTATTACAGAGGCGGTGGGGAGCATGACCGTCTGTGGAGTGGCGGCACCCTGTAAGTGGGCGGCGTGTCCCTAGCGGGAACCTCCGCGGGATCCGAACCCGCTCAGACCTCCGTCGGCCTTGGAGTAAATCGGCTGCTGATATGCAACCGGCATATCAGACCGTATGTGCATCAAGGGGTCCCAACCCGTATATTAAGCCCCTCGCTGTCCCGGTATCCGATCATACCGGACGGTGTACGGTGTGCCCGGTGCGCACCGTGGATGAATGGGGGAGAGCGGATCCAACCTGGGGCGCTCTAGGAATGGGGGCGACATCCGACTGTTCGCCTCCCTGTTCGCCTCCCAGAGCGACGGGCAGGGTGGCGCAGAAGGTGGTAGACTCCCAGCCTTCGCGCTACTCATAGGTGCCATCTGACACCCGCCCGTAACACGTGGTGAGCCAGCGGCCCGAACCGCTGACCGTGGACAGCGGCGACCGAACCCCGGCTATCCCGCATGTTACCCCCCGCGCTGCCCCCTTCCCCTCGGGGGGGGTCCCGTCCGCGGGTACCCCAGTCACCCCGTTGGTGACTCCCGTTGCCCGGAGGGGGACTGGGTCCGGCCATGGTTGGGCCCTGTGGCCGACCAACCTGAGTCCGGCCCTGGTGACCGTCCGAAGGGCCTGACCGATTCAGGCACAACACTATGTGGTGCTTGCCACCACAGCACTCACAGGGGAACGCGCGCGAGCACTCGCTCAGCGTGTGCGGCCCCAAACAACCGAAATACAATCGGTGGCGGAAGACAATCTTCCTGCGGGCAGCTACCCCGAGCGCCTTAAATTTAGCGCAACTGGTCACGTCATGACCGGCACTGTCGCAGTGCACACAGCCGTCACCCGACGGCGCGGCATTCAAAACGCCAAATTGTTTCGACCTCCCCCCCCCCCGTGGGGGCGGGGGGCGCGGCCCCTCCCGCATCCGCGCGGGTTGGCGCTGCACACTGGCCTCCGCGTCCAGTGTGTCACATCGCCTGTATTCACCCTCCATGAAATCTGTCAATTGGACAAGCGTGGGCAGTTCCGTGCTACTGCCCCCATGCAGCTGTTCAAACCGACTTTGAACAGCTGCAGGCAACCGTGACAAAGCCATATACAAAACAATGTATGACCATTGGTCTACCGGAAGACCAAGGTTCTGAAAGGCCTTAGTGGCCACCAGCACAGGGTTGAGCACCTGTACTCGGATGTCAACATCCCGGGTTACTTTAGGGATGCTAAACAGCTTCCCCAGCTGCGCATCAACCAACCGCTGTTTGTGTTGGTAGCGGTCAAACAATATGGACCTGGCTATCTCATAATTGCCCGCCGTGACCGTTAGGTGACCGACCAACTCCTTCGGTTCACCCCGCAGAGCCATCAATAGTTGGGCCAACTTGTAGGCGTTGTCCAGGTCGTCCCGACCGTGGACCAAACTATCAAATAAATTAATGAAGGCCGGCCACTCATCAATTGCCCCACTGAAGGCCGGAATCTCCAGGTGTGGCAGCCGTCCAACAACACCCTTCGGGGGTGGGTCTCCGTTACCCTCCCCACGGTCATTCCTTCGCGACCGCTTAATTTTCTCCGCGCGACGCTCGATTTCACCCAAGCATTCCATCGCTTGGTCAGCATCCGCGCAGAGCTGTTTCACTGCAGCCACCGAGGCGTCATCCGTAAGCCCGAGAGCTTCAGCCTCCGCAGCCAGCCGACACACCTTCCCGACGCGTGTCATTGCGTCCTCCACACGCTTGAGCAGGACATTGTCCATGTCAGGTCGCTCCACATACTTATGAGTATGGGCGAGCCATCTCATTTCCTCCCGGACACCATGCCGCGGTAGCGTCAAGGGCGAAGGTGCCATGTTGACCGATTGAATGGATTCTGGTCCTATACTTCGCTACCGAACTAAGTATAGCCAGAGACCAGCACTTGCCCATCAGCGCTGGGCACAGAAATTAAAACTAAGTTGTCAAAACTAAGGCAACCACTAAAACAATTAAATCCTAAAAAATATTTAATATGGTCGCCCTGTGGACATACACCTTATAACTATACACTCTAAATCAATTAGAGAATGCCACCATAAAGCACAATAAAAAATAACACACAAAAATTTATTATAAGAAAAAATGCTATTTTTAATATAATGTTGAAACGTGAACCTTCTAGAAGTGGCCCCTCCGATATGACCCACACTTCTACTGAGGTCAGCAAAATCAGCTTAATACCCCTTAAATAGCCTGACCCTGCTCTGTAATCCGAAATAACACTGCAATGCTATGGAACCCGACTGCAATACTATAGTCCGACCGAATGACTGTTTCTTATGCACACCGAGTAGTTTCCGACTACAAATTTATAATAATTGTTAACTAAATCGTCAATTATACGTTCACTAACCGAAAATGAACCTAAATTGTGGTATACCGACCACACGACTCACTTACAAAACGGTTGCCGACCAATCTGAGGTATCCACCCTCTCCCAGCTACAATGTGGCAAAAAAACAACCCTACAACCGTCCGTGAATCGATTTCCCACTAGGAAACCGCGCCTCTGCTACCAAAATGTTAAATTCCACGCCTTAACCGAAAGGGGGTGGAATCTTGGTAGGGTTGTTTTTCATAGGTATGTCACAAAGCAGTACTGACCTTTGACGCCGTGGACCGGAATTCGAAAGCTCAATTCGAGGCAGAAGTACGGGATGAGGAACACGAGGGTGGGGTGTGATGGGAGTCGAATCTTACTCTCGTCGTAGCCCGAAGCTGTCGCCGTCGTGAGGCTTGCCGACACGAGGATCGCTATCCGAAAGCGACGACTGGATCACCGAATCACTTCAACCTTTCAAAGCACGAAGCACTCACTCCGATGACGTTAAATCTACTTATTTCCCGACGATTGTTCCGCGATTATTACAATTAACATTCCGACCAGGCCCGATACCTGTGTTAGACAATTATTACAAATAACATACAGCCAAGGCCCGAATGCCTGACGCCGCCATTTTCCATGTTCAAAAAAAAGTAACCTCTAACTCGTCATCTCGTTTCTATACAAGTGACAGCTGCTAGTGATGTCCCGATCACTCGCGGTCGATCCGCGCAACGAAAAACCGGTGCGTTCCGAAGCATAAATATTAAACATATATATATATATATATATATATATATTAATAAGCGGGAATAAATAATTCCAAAATTATTATTAGCAAGGTCTGTGTTGAGCCAGATTAACCCCATACAGTCCCGTCATTTAATTAATCTTGAACATTGTTATATCCCTTTTTCGACAAAGTCGCTTTAACATGGTTTTTAAATTGCTCAAATGGCAATTTCAAGATCTCCAGAGGCATCTTGTTGTAGTAGAGAATGCATTGACCCTTGAAAGAATTGCTAACCTTCGCGAGTCTAAACCGGGGCGCAAATAGACTGTGATTATATCTTAGGTTAATATTACAGCTATTGCTAAGTTTGGAAAATGTTGTAAGGTTCTTGCGTACATACATTATATTTTCGGAAAATAAATTTCATAGCTACAGTAAGTATGTTAATTTCTTTAAAAAGCTCTCTTAAGGAGTTTGTGCGTTTTAAATTATAAATTGCTCGAATAGCTCTTTTCTGTAAAATAAAAATAGTTTGAATATCCGCTGCTTTCCCCCATAACAAGAAACCTTAGGACTTGACACTATGAAAGTAACTAAAATATACTAGCCTAGATGTAGATAGATAGATAGATAGATAAACGTTTATTGCATCAAAGCAGCACACATACAAATTAAAAGTGATACGGAGGTGCAACTATAAAATAACTTAAATGAAAGCAAAGTTATGAAAAAAAAAACTCATAACATTATTACTAAAACGATAAAACAAAAAGAAGAATATAGGTCGGTATGTAGGCGCGCTGCATTGACGCGAAAAGGTCAAAGCTCAGTGTTTATTGCTCGTTAAGAGCAGCACTGGTTTTCAGCCCTCACCTAGGAGACGCGGAGACTCAGCAGTTACATCCGAATGTGAATGTGAATGAAAAGAATAATAATAAAAAAGTGTCAGAAATAGATATATACTTACAAGTGTTCAAAGATGTGGAAATAAATAAATACATTGCACATAAATATGTTTCTATACTTTCATGAGTAGGATAGTACAAAATATACATGAAGATTAAATAAATAGGTATATAAGTATATTATGCCACGTGAGTAGTGAGTAGCAGAATGGGTATAGTGTGAATATGTTTACTAAAATCATAAGATATCTAACTAAAAAATATATGAAAATGGCAGAGGTAGCCCGACTATCCAATGTTGGAAAGAGAAATTCCTAGTTTTTGCTTTTGAATCAGGTGCGACTTCATATGTGTTTTGAAGGTGTATTTGGAGGTTAGATTTCTTATGGGCGGCGGAATATCATTCCAACATTTGGTAGCTTGGAAGCGGAAGCTACCTCTAAATGCCACCGTGCGATGAATATGACCTTCAAGAGGTGCTCGAATATCCCTCATGCCATATCTGGGGTGAGATGTTGCCACCTTTAATTTTAGGTACAGGTACTCAGGTTTTTTAAACTTGATGACATCAAACACTACACTTGAAAGGTGTAAGTGCCTACGCAGTTCCATTTTGAGCATTCCAGCAGAGTTTAAGTATGGGGTGATATGACTACGAGATGGTACATCAAAGCAAAACCTACAACAGGCATTTTGTATGCGCTGCACTAAACGCTGAGTCTTCAATAGAAGACGCGGACCATAAACTATATCTCCGTAGTTGAGTCGAGATAAAATCAGTGACTCGCACAGAATAATACGTGCCCTTTCGCAGATAAGGTTACGGAGTTTGTACAAAACCCTTAAACGATACATACAACTCTTCACCAAATTCAAGACGTGAGTTTCAAATCGTAGGTAAGTGTCAAATATGATTCCCAGATTCCTGGCCTCGTCAACACGCTCTAGAGTCTGGCCATCAAGGATTAGCTGAGGATTAGAAATGAGAATTTTTTTAACTTGAACTTTACTCCCAAGCACCATAAACTTTGATTTCAAGGGATTGAGAATCAAGGAATTTTTATTTGACCAGGCATCTAACCTGCTTAGGTCTTCATTGATGAAGTCTGTCATGCAGTCAATATTAGAAGGCACATCAGAAATGTAAAGTTTAAGATCATCAGCGTAACAATGGAATTTGCAGTGCTTGATTTCATTCACCAAATCTGCTGCATATATAATAAATAATAGAGGCCCTAAGATGGAACCCTGTGGAACACCCCGCAAAACTGGCTTTGGATCCGAGTACAAGGCACCACCACTGTCATTGGTCAGCTTAACATATTGGAAGCGTTGGTCGAGATAACTTTCAAACCATCCCACAGATAATGCATCCAGCCCATAGTAACGCAATTTCGACAGCAACAAGGTCGGGCTAATGCTGTCAAATGCATGGCTATAATCTAGTAGTGTAAGAATAGTAGCCTTACCTACATCGATATTACTCAAAATGTTATCAACAACATCAACCAACGCAGTAGTTGTGCCCCGCCCCCTTCGGAAACCTGACTGGAGGTCAGGCAAAATATTAGAGTCTTCTATATATTTGTAAAATAGGGCATGCACCAGTTTTTCCAGCACTTTTGAAAGGAAGGGAAGCAAACTAATAGGTCTAAGTTCCTTGAGATTGGACGGGTTATCGACTTTAGGAAAAGGCATTACTATTGCTTTTTTCCATTGCTTGGGTACTATGCCGCTAGTAATTGACCTATTTATAATCGAGGTTATAACGCGCAGGGTTCTGGGGAGAGTCAGTATTATCATGTTTCTACATATCCCATCATCTCCAATTGCATTGGATTTGATAGAGATTATGTATCGTTATCTTAATTGTATACTTTTTGTTCAGAAACTGGAACGAGATTAAATCTGGAATCACTATACCGATTGGAATTAAAGTACGATAACAGAGGTTTAGGATCTTCACTAGCAAAAGGGAGAGATAAAAAATGATCATTTATTTGATTTGGGTCACTGAAGCAATCAGGAAGTTTTTCACCATGTCCATTATCTGCTAGAATATTTTGTTTCATATTTCGCCAGAATGTTTTGTCATCCGAGACTTCATAGTTTACTAAATGATTAAAGTAAGCACGTTTCTCATTGTATATACTAGATTCCACTAACTTTCTTAGATCTTTCCAGCTCTCCTTGTCAACGTCAGACTTAGTTTCGCGATACTTAATGTGAGCTTCATTACGTAAATCGGTCATAACTCTGATGTTATCAGTGATCCAAGGTAGAGTGTGATGATATTTAATTTTTACCACCTTGACTGGTGCAAAAATATTATAATGAGTCAAGAGCAAGCAGTTAAATCTATCGACCATATCATCAACAGTAGGCAAGTCAATGATAGATTCCCAATCCAGCAAGTCCAATTCGCGATTGAATCGATCAAAGTCTATGTCTTTAATAGGACGATAAGTTATACAGCGGGGCGGTATTTTTTTCTTTCTTGAATGCCAATGTTACATTTACCATAGCGTGACCAAAGGAACCGGTGATATTTGAGACAGTGACTTCGCGCACCTTAGCATTTGTGCAAACAACGTCTATTAAAGTTGCAGACTCAGAAGTAAAATGCGTTGGCTCATTAACTACTTGTTTAAGATCCATATATGTCAGGAATTGTTGTAATTTTTTGGTATGGCAGTTAAGAGAATCGGTGAAGTTAATATTTAAATCTCCAAGCAAAACTACATGATCATACTGAGCGAAACTCGTGATTGAGTCAGTTAGTGCATCAAAAAATTCATCCACACCAACCCACTGAGGTCTATAAGCAGTTCCTATTACAACATGTTGACCATTAATTTTAGTTGATAGCCACATTTGTTCAATATCCGCAGTAGGATACTTTTCATACCGAACGCGCACATCTTGCTTAATGTAAAACGCCACTCCGCCCCCCCTCCCCCCTCGCACATGCTCGGGTCTAGGGGTACAGCGCAGACGATAGCCTGGGACGACAGGCGCTCGCGCTTGCTGATCGATAGGAAGCCAAGTTTCGTTGATTGCAGTAATGTCGGGGTTATTTTGAGTCATAGCGATTAAGAAATCGTTGTGACCGGTATTCAAGGAACCTGCATTAAAAAGCCCTAACTTGAGGTATTTGTTCTTATCCATTTTTTATGTTTATGGACATAGAAGAGTGCAAAAGTGAGACAAAAATACATTGGCCAATCAAAGAAGCAGCTATGTAATAACAGGTGCAAGTAAACATCGTAAAAAATATTGAATTTGAAAATTTAATTTGATTATTATTTAGATTAAGAAAATTTATTTGCATAACAAATGGTGAGGACATAATTTTTATTATGATTCCGGCGAAGTTAATTAAATGAGTGTGAAACTGGCATAGGAATAGTAAGCAAATAAATAAACTAAGTAGATAAAGGGATCTTCATTTTTTATTAGTGTTTGTATTTGAAATGTCTTTAATATTTAAAAAGAAAAATATGGTGAATATGATGAGATTTTGTGAGATAAGAGCGATATGAAAAGTAGATATGTTTGTAGTTAATTGATTACTGATAGTATAATGTGAGTGTGTTTTTTGTGTGATGTAATTATGTGTGTTTAATATTACATTTAATGTTTGAGGAGCGCATGGACTTTGACCTCTCCACATCAACACAACACAGCACAATACCAACATACAACAGAGATATTTAACAAGGGGGACAACCGAGCTTATGTCTATAGGTACATGACAGTTCACATAGGCATGTATGAAATTCCACATAATGCAACGTGACTTAGAGCTTAAGTTATAATACAAGTGGATAGTTAGTTCCTGTATAAGATGAGATAAGAAACTTTTACTATTCATTTTCAGTCGGCGATTGATCAAAAGCATCGAATGAATAATAAAGCACACATAGTACCTCAGTAAAAGCATTAGTATTACATGAAAATTATTTACTACAACAATATAAACAAATTCAAGCAATGTATAACGGAAACTATAGCTTAAACAAGACAAAGATGATATATGAACATATGATAAACGGACACACAGAACAATAAAGCAGCCGCTTACACAGGATGAAAAATTTAAAAGTAAATAATAAAAATACCGTAGGTCTTTAAAATCCACTGTAAGTGTTGTATGTTGATGTAGCCACATCCGTGTTTTGTCTGATGTTTCTAACAGTAATGTAAGCCGCAGAACTTGATTTACCATCACTGCAATTTGCTATCAATGGTTATTCCAAGAAACTTCGTGTCATTTACAGATTCTAACGTGCTTTACCCCTAGTGAAACCAGGACATATCCCACCTCCACCCAACCTCATTCCGACTTCATGTCATAATGAGGCAAACGCGGGGGAGCAAGCCAACGAGTTAGATTTGCATGGAGCTCTTGTAACCCGCAGCTATTTCTGTGCGTCCCCCACATGGCTGGACCGGCCTTCTGTGCCCTCCGCCTGTCCTCTTCCCGCCTCTCCCCATTCAGGGGCGCGGGGGAAAAGATAGCAGCGTCGCACCCTTCTGGTTATGTGACACACACAAACGGTGTGAGCTCGGTGCCGATTCCGCACGTCATTTAAAGTTTCAACCAAATTCCCAGCCACATCTCTTTTTATGCCACGCGTGCGCAAACTGGTGTAGCCGTTGGAAGTTCGCCTTTGACGAGACGAGGTCCTCGTAGTAGACTGGTCCTTCATCCGCTCGAGTGATTCCGTCTAACATTTTCTTCCATTCGTCGTCGTATAGTGGACATTCCCAAAGAGCATGATGCATATCTTCATCTTCTATGCCGCACTCACATACACTCATCGGGCATAACGTCATATCATGCAGTCTCTTCCTGAAGCACCCGTGTCCCGACAATATCTGCGAAGTTTGGTAGTCCGGCTCAACCCAAGAGGCCTTGAGGCGAGCCGCCACGTCCGGAAAGAAACGGTATAGCTCTCGACCTTTCGTCTCATTCATCCAGCGTCCCTGCCATTGTGCAACGACCTCCCCCAGAGTTTGGCGTTTTATCGCTCTGATCTCTGTCTCAGTGCAACCTTCCCGCGCCTCATCACTACGGCCGGCGCGGATGAGCTCCAGGTCAGCCGGCAGCACGCCTGCCAGTACCGTTAGGGCCGCTGTACTGCATGAACGATAAGCTTTGGACAAGAGCACCAAAGCCGGTCGCTGTGTCCTCAGAAGTGAGGCACGCACAGTGTAGTAGGACGCACGTCTGTACCAGCATGCCGCGGCATACGTCACGGTGGAGATATAGGTGCCAGTGTACAGTATGCGCAGAGCACGATGACGTACACCCCAACTAGATGCGGATACACGCGACACTTTTCCGAAGCAATTTGCCGCGCGCTCGCCTTTGTATGACGCATGTGCAGCGAACGACAGTCCGGCGTCGAGAACCATGCCCAGCACCTTTGCTTGCACGACGCTCCTGACAGAGTCGTCCCTCATCTTGACCGTTGGCGAGCGCTTGAACCTACCCTTGATCGTCATAGTGTGTGATTTTGCCGGAGAAAAGCTCAGGCGGTTTCTGGCGCCCCATTCGGAGACGCCTTCAAGCACCCTGGAGGCCGAGCGTTCGATGGAGGATCGAGAGTTGGACTCTATCAGGATAGTCACGTCGTCTGCGTAGCCTACGAGCATAGTGCATGCAGGCAGTGGCAATCGCAGCAGGTCGTCCATCAGCACATTCCAGAGCGTCGGTCCCACCACGGATCCCTGAGGACACCCCATAGTGGAGACCTTCCATTCCACCAGCGGACCGATGAATAGCCCTACGCGGCGGTTAGTGAAGTAATCCACTAACATCTTATAGATGTTAGGGGGTAGGCCTCCACGTTTCGCTTTCAGCAAAATCATCGGCCACCAGGCGTTATCAAAGGCCCCCGAGATATCCAGAAAAATCGCCTGTACATACTTGGCTTTCGAGTCCCTGGCAACGTTAATAATAATAACCCGGAGAGAAGCCGTGCTGGAATTCTGAAATGCCCCTCGATATTTGCTGGGCACAGACCAGCATAATTCGCTCAAGAATCTTACCGAGGACTGGGAGCAAGGTGATCGGCCTGTAGGCCTAAGGATCCGTCAGTGGTTTGCCATTGCACTTTGGTAGGACTAACAGACGTACATCCTTCCACTGATTGGGAAATATTCCCTCTTTCACACACTTATCAAATACATACGTCATCTCTGCTGCTGCTGCATGCCACACATGTTTCAGAATGCGAGCTGTGATACCATCCAGTCCGGGGGCCGTGTTAGGCAGAGCCTTGACTATACCTTGCAGGCGATCACGAGATAGCGGCGGGGCATCCGGGCCGGAAGGCGTGCAGGCGGCACATAAGCGTATCTGTCGGTGGTGTATAGAGTCGTTGCGCTCACCGTCATCAGGACAAAGTGCCCGGAGCATTTGTTGCATAGCCGACCGCACGTCCCCGGCGAAGCCGGTAGCAAGCTCAGTGCCGCTAATAATGTGAGTCGGTGGGCACCGGCGCCCACTGGCCAGTCGATATGATCGTCCCCATGGGTCTTCGTTGCCGGTTTCAGCCATCTCTATTAGGAATCTGCTTTCCGCCGCCACCATCTCTTGTCGGTAGCTCGTACGTGCCTCATGAAAATTCTTACGTCTCATCTCTCCCAACAATCCGCCCTTCTTTCGCACACTCTGCCAGGCTCTACGAAGGTTATTATGCCTTCTTCGCAGTCGCTCTAACTTGTTATTCCACTATTCATATCCTCTATCATTCTTGCAGCCTTTAGTTCCCAGGCATTCATTCGCCGTTCGTTCTATTACATGAGTGAAGTCAACACTCAATTCTGCCGCTGGTTTCCTCAGTTGCAGTCTACCCATTCTTTCATGAATCACTGATTGAAATCTTGGCCAGTCCACCCCACGGTCCCTAAACACAGCAGACTCTGTAACTGGCTTCTCGTGCAGATTTTCGACCCGGTCTCCGAATATGCTGAAAGTGATTAGCTGATGGTCACTTAGGCTTTTTGCCTCGTGGACATCCCATTCATTTATTCGCACTCCACGCGTTGATAGAGTCAGGTCGATGTTAGACTCGCCGTTAGGCTCCTTGAAAGTCGATGGCTGTCCCTCGACGTTGTGGATGGTCAGGCCGCGGGCTTGGATAAAGCCTTCCACGCTGGTGCGTCGATGCATTTGATTCTGGCCGCCACCAGAGTATTGCCGGCGCTCGCAGAACCATAACGGCGAGTGAGCGTTAGAATCTAGTCCCACGACTATCTTGGTCCCATGGAGCGCTTCCATGACTCTATCCAAGTGAGCGAGATGGACGTCGATATCGTGTCCGTATTGGCAGTAGACAGAGATTACGTGCAGCTCAATGTCTTTCGCCACGACGTGGGCGACAGTGCAGTGCGTGGTGCATAAATGGTGGAGCACGCAGATGGCAATAGAGCTGGAGGGGACATATATTCCAGCCATAGGGCGGTCCCCGTACTCCACGAGGTCTAGCATCCCTCTGTATTGCTCCTGGACAAGGACGACATCCAACTTAAGCTCCTTCGCGGTAGTCCGTAGTTCGGTAGTTGCATCTTTCATCCCCTGCAGATTTAGCTGGTCCACCCTGATGTAGATCTAATCTGCCATAATTGGTGTTTCCTAGTAGCCGCTGCTCAGAATGACGACGTGCGGGGCACTTACGCGCGGCGGTGCTGTGGTCTGTCGCCTCTTTGCGCCCAAATCGAGTGCAGGTCGCACATCGTTCTTGTTCCTCCTTGCAGGTGTCACGGCGATGCCCTTCTTTGCCACATTTAGCGCACGTGGTTTCCTTAGCACGACAGTATCGCTCAGGGTGGCCATATTGTTGGCATTTGGAGCAGCACGTCACGTTTATGTGATCTTCAATATTGATCACCTGCCAGCCTATGTAGACGCGTCCACGAGTGACTAGATTTACGCGAAGAGCCGGTGAGCACTCAAACACGCATGTAGAACATGAGCGGCCGCTCCTCCAGCGCTTAAAAATCAGCTTCATATTTTTCTGCAGCTTAGCTAGAGGCCACTTAGGGTCGACAGCAAAGTTTTGTTCGTGTAGCGCGACAATGGTTGCTTCGGGGTTTGGGTCCCCTTCCATATTAAGAAAAGCCACCTGGGGAGTCCTCTGCTGTGGCTCAGTTGCGCGGAGACTTGGTGGTAGTGCTTCTTTAAGTCGCGCTGCTGAGTCTTTGTTGGTCATTTGAATGACCAACCCGGCGTTTCCCACTTTTCGCACTGCTTGAATCTGCACATTTATTTTGGCCGGGTCGATGAAGCTTTTAAGGGCATTTTTTGTATCGTCCGCAGATTTTAAGGCATCTTCGTGGCCTGCAGCGGGGTATATTGCCATCACGGGTCCTTTGTCGACCGGGAGTGCCTGTGATGTGGTGCGGCCAGTTTTCACTGCGTGGGCAAAGGAAATGGATTCCCTAATGGTACTGTGGCATAATGTGCAGTTGGTGCGGCATCAGGTGCACATTTCTCCATTAGAGCACATTTCATAGTGGCGCATCTCGCCTCTGCCCGCGTTCTTTCCATTTCCGCTTCCGCCAGATGCAGCTCTAGTGTTGCCACTGCTGCTATGATGCGCTGGCCGAGAATGCCTATATTAGCGATATCAGCCTTGTTCAGTCTGCTGCTATTAGCTGTTGTCGTAATCGTTTCTAAAGCTGCGTGGACTAACTGAATGAGTTCGATTTTATTTGCCGGTAATAGGTTGTGATCACTTTCTATATAGTCGTCAATTTTGGTACGCTTGTCGACTTGCTGTTCACCAGGAGATTCCCTTCACCTTCTGTTTGCGACCTGGGGGTGCTGGTTCTAGTGGGCTCCATTGGCAGTTGAGACTGAGGCTGGTGCTGCAGTGGAGGGGACCTTGAAAGATTTCGCGCCGGAGTAAAAATACCATCGGAGTTCTCCTCTACCTCTTGGAGAGAACTGAACCTATTGAGCGTTGACATACTGCACTGTTATGGCAACGCCCATGCGAACAAGAAATATGTGGCTAATAGTGTTCAATAACAATAACAAAGTCGTCGCGTCGAAGCTAGTATGCACGTGAGCTAGGGGCAAGCGCGTGGTATTATGCCTGTAGGTATAAGTAAATTAGCAGATAAGCGGCAGAAGCGCAAATTAATATTTTCAGAGCGTTCGACTTAAAACTAGAAAGAGAATTTACACAAGCGTCTGATCGCACACTTAAAACTAGAAAGAGTATATAAAACACAAGCGTCTCTTCGCACGCTTGAAAACGGCACTAAAAAAGCATAGTCATAAGCTAGAAAGAATGTCTATTCAGTTTGAAAAGGATATTTTATCATACAGCTGTCCATATCACGAATATATCATACGCCAGCAAGTGATATACGCTTTGTATGAATCACTCAATTCTCTCAGCGTCAGCGCCCAGCAACAGCAGCACATGCGCAGAGCGCACGCAGATCGCGCACACGCAAAAGCATATTCACTGTCGCTATACGGTCACACAAACAACACACGCGACGGCCGCGTCAGCTTGCCCGTTCCTCACAATGACGCGCTCAGCGCGCGTGAGCGAGACACCCGACGATAGCGGGCAGCGGTCGCGCTGATCAGAGTATACAAATCACACACACACGAGGACACTCAAAACACAGCGGAGCGTGGAATCAACACACGTCTGCTTACAACCGGTATCGGCACCGGACTCTCGCCCCTAGTGAAACCGTATTATTTGGCGTGGAGTTGTTTTGTACGGTTGAAGTGTGAGAGTATTTGATTGAGTATCATCTTTTCAAAAATTTTACTTAGTGCTGGAAGAACAGATATTGGTCTGAAATTTGAAGGATCACCCATGTCTCCCGACTTGAACAGAGGTATCAGTTTACTGTGTTTCATGAGGTCTGGGAGAGCTCTATCGTTAACACATTTATTAAATATATAAGCTAGGTGTGGGGCTATAACTAGTATTATTGAACCAATGACTTTGACTGATGTACCCCACAGGTCTTCAGTATTTTTTAAGTTAAGTAATCTATACGTTTTGACAATATCCTGGAGATATACATGATGAAATTTAAAATCTACATTACTGATGCTAGTGCTGTTTTTTAACAAAGTCTCTGCTTCATATGGAGATGAATTTAGACGCTCTTGTGACGCTGTTGTGAGGAATGGTACAATGGTGAATAATGTTTGAAAAGCTCGAGCTACCTCAGCATTGGATTTAACAATATTATCACCTATCTTTAAGCAGAAATCATTGTTCCTTGGTATAACTTTGCCAGTTTCACGGTTTATGATTTTCCAAACTGTTTTTATTCTATTATTTGAATTTTGAATTTTTTATATTAATGTGTAAAGGTTTTGTAATTCTACAAAGCAACTTGAAAGTTTTGGAATATTTTTCAACATAGTCATGAAATTTTATATCAAAGTTATAGATTTTTTGTTCATAAAGGTCATACAAGATAGCTCTACTTGTAATGTAATTCATAAGAATTCCAAAGGTTGCCAAGTCGTTAAAGGAGAATGACCATTCATGGTATCGCGAAAATCTAAGTTTTGTCACAAGTTCATGAAATCAATAATTCTTGTTTTAATCTAAGATGATTTTATATATTGTTAAGAAATCTTCACTTCTCCGGATAAGAAATCTAGGTAAATAAAAAGTAGTTTTTTTTAGATCGAATTCTGCGTTGTATCAATCGTCTGTTTTTTCATGGGCGTGTGCCGAAAAGGGATACCATTGTAAAATATATAAATTGACTCGGTAGTATAATTTTAACCGCAATTAAAAGACTCGTATGCCTGAAAACGATATATATTACAAAGATTATAATGTTTAACAACTTATCCAAGAAAAGAAATTATAAAAACAACGACGTAGTACACATAATTTATTTTCGAAACTCAAATAGTATCAATTGGTTTTACGTATGGACATCACTATGTTGTGACACTTAAAATCGACGTGGCTCCACGTTGCAACTCTGAACGGAAGCGAATTACTAAAACAAAAAGGTCTGTTTCCTAATTCTTAATATAATTATTTCGTCTGTTAAGCGTTAATTTACGGCGGTAAGCGGTAGGTAAGCGGTAGGTATTTCAGTAAGCACTGAGGCAATATCGAAATCCAGGTTTCTGGGGTTATTGGGTCGGTTACTTTCATACTCCATGTGAAGAACCTGTGCATTCATTAGTTTGTGTGTGTTAGGGTATCATTATAAAAACAAATTACCCGACTGCTAGAAAATACAGTCGGGTAATTTGTTTTTATAATGAATCCACTTGTTGTAATAAATTGATTTTCGCTGTTTGTAACCTAGGCTTCGATAGATATCGCAGGATAAGAATATATCCAACGACTCCACATGAACAGATTGAACATGGTGCAGATGCATTTATCATTCATTCCTCTCTCTGTATTTTTTATTTCGTGTCATCATCTCATGTCAGCGGCCTATGTCAAATGCCAAAGTGACAGTATTTTTTTTCAGCAGTGGCTAATAAATACACATAGGATCAAGAAAACTCTTTGCTTACTATTTCTTTGGTATAACTCGCGCCACGAGTTATGAGCGGTGGCTTTGAATGCGCAGTACCTAGTCACTTTTCAATACCTGTACATATGCGCAGTAATTCCCGCCAACGTCGCCCAGAGCTCTTAATTCGTGGCGCGAGGTATATATCAATCAATCAATTTCTTATATGGTGGCTTCCATCGGTTTGATGATTCTGCCAATGTCAAGTTTCAGAAATGATTAATTTATTACATGAACTATGTTTCGGTCCAAATCACAGGGTTTCCGGTATCTAGAACAAACAGGACAACATAATAGATACATAAATATTAAATTATGATAGTTTAGTTAGACTACAACAAATACAACTATGTAGAGTTAAAGTTTGATGTTATTTACATTAATAAAATTGCACAAGATTTGGATGAATGGAGAATTGACACATGATAATAGGGTTTTCAAATTGGTAGGTCTAGGCATGTACGGCGGAAGATAATTGTATAAAGAAAATTTAAGATTGCGGCATTCAAAAAAGATGTGGTCAGCAGAACCCTCCGCAAGACCACACTCACAAAGGGAGTTGTCCCTGACCCTAATTTTAGCAAGATGCACCGGAGTGCAGGCATGACCCAAACGGAGTCGACAAATCGTAGAGATGGTGCGTTTATCCGCGACACGGTATTTGAAAAACCAGGGTTTCGGTGGGACTGAATTCTGGATATCTCCATAATATCTACCGTTGACCTGACGGCTATCTTGCCAGGAATCGTTCCAGGATTTATAAAAATGGGTTTTTGATAAAGAACATATGTCTGAGCTGAAATTATGAAAATGTTCAGGACCGCCCAATGCAACGGCATTCTTTGCACAAGAATCTGCCACCTCATTTCCCATAACACCCGCATGGCCAGGGATCCAAGCCAGAACAATTTCTATGCCCTGTAAATGACAGTCATAATTCTTTATTTTTAAAATTACTGGGAATCTAATTTTAACTCTGAATTGGTTTGACTAGATGGCTTGGAGACAACTAAGAGAATCTGTAAAAATTATGATCTTATTCAATTTATGGGATAAAACATAAAGGATGGCTTCCAGAATCTCTACCGACTCACCTGTGAATACCGATGAAAGAGGGGGGCATTTATAATTGAGAATGATTTTATATCTTGGCATCCAAACCGCAGCTCCAACACACCCGGACTCTTGTAGTTTGGAGGCTTCAGTAAAAACAAGTAGCCAATCACTCCAAGAATTGGCTACAATTTCATTAAAAGAAGTATTAGCGTCGGGGGATGATTTAGAGATGCCGAAAGACAGAATAATGGTAGGAGAATGGATAAGAGCATTAAAGTTAGTAATAAACAGAGGGTTCATATTCCTTTGATATAAAGGTTCGTTGACATTTTCTAGTTTTTGGAGACTTTTGACAAGACATGTAGAATCCTTATGGGACCAGTAGCTCGTATTTGACACTAGCTGACTCAAAAATTTGGCTTTGGGAATGAGGGGGTGGTTTTCGAGCTGGATAGCCTTATAAAAGAATCTATCCGATAGATATTGTCTTCGTAAATTTAGAGGGGGGTCCACACATTCAACTTGTAAGGCGTTTGTGGGAGACGATTTCATGGCACCGATAATAATGCGTAAACATTTGATTTGAACCCTCTGGAAGTAATCAAGAGCAGCTTTATTACATGGTTCAAGCAGGAAAATACCGTAATCATGGCATTAAATATCAGCTTTTGACAATACGGGTGAGCGCCCCACCACGTACCAGAAAGACATCGCATGATATTGATACCCTTTTCGCATTTTTAATCACGTAGTTAAGATGGGCGGAACCGTTCATTTTAGAGTCAAGAATGAGTAAGTAAGTAAGTAAGTAAGTAAGTAAGTAAGTAATGTTTATTTGCACGAATATAGGTGTACATCAGGTGTATAATAATGTAATTTAAAATATGGTTCGCTATACTCTGCCATGCAGCATGCAAATATTAGTTACACGCAAAAAACACAAATTTACATAGATTTACATCAGATGTCAATATTTACTAAACGCGCTAAGGTATTTTTGTTAAATTTATGTCCACAAAATATTATAATGTTACTTAAAACTAGTTATAATGTACATATTATGTCATATTGACGTGTCTTCAATGTAGTCCTGTATTTTATAGTAACATTTTTCGACTAAGAACTGTTTAAGTCTCGCTTTATATATGTGAATATGGTCAATATTCCTAATCGATTTGGGCAATCTATTATACACTTTTGGCGCCATACCATAAATGCCTTTCGAGAATAGAGCTGTGGAGCTAGGAGGAGCACTTAATTTGATGTCTCGTTTACTATACATTGTCTTAAACAAATTCTACTTTACTTTTACAAATACAGCAGTTTCGTAAATGTAGAGAGATGGCAATGTTAAAATTCCTAATGATCTGAAGTGGGGCATACAGCTATCCATTGGTTTTAACTTACAGATTGCCCTTATACATCGTTTTTGGGCTATAAACGCCTTATCTTTGTCCGTTGAGTTTCCCCAAAATATAATGCCATACCTTAGTGTTGAGGCGACAAAAGCATGATAGACAGTCAACAGAGCAGATTGACCGGTAACTTTGCTAAGCATATATAAAGCATAAGAGAGCTGACTTAATTTTTTGCACAAATGTTCTATTTGCGGTTTCCACGTCAAATGTGAGTCGATGTTTAGTCCTAAGAATTTTGTTACTTTTATTTCGTCAATTTTTTTGTTTTTATATTGAATGTCAAGTTTATTAGATTGTATGTGGTTATAACTATTTGTGAATGTCATATAATTTGTTTTCTCAATATTAATTAACAGATTATTACATTCCAGCCAGTCGACTATATTTTTAAGCGAGTCATTAATTTCTAATTCGTATGTATTTGGATCTCGGCACTCCGCAACCATGGTACTATCATCTGCGAATAGAACCATTGAATGTGTAACTGATTTAGGGAGATCATTAATGTAAACGAGGAATAGTAATGGTCCTAAAACGCTACCTTGTGGTACACCATATTGAACAGTTCTCGGATGTGATAGATGATGAATTTCCGTTTTAGTTCTATCGCAAATTCTAGAAATCTGTGTAAGCTGTTGTCTATTGGTTAGATAGCTTTTAATAAGTTCAGCCACATTCCCTCGGACACCATACACCTCAAGTTTTTTTATCAGCGTTGTATGGTCGACGAAGTCAAATGCCTTCGTCATATCCATGTACAAAGCTGAAACAGGAATCCTTTTATCCAAGCAAGTCACTACCTGACTTAAGAAATCGTAAATGGCTAAGTCAATTGTTTTACTTTTTCTGAATCCCTTTTGCTCTTCTGCAAATAATTTTTTTTTCTCAAAATATTGATAAATGCTATTATAGATTACTTTTTCAAAGACTTTCGATAATATGGGGATTAGTGCAACAGGTCTATAGAAACTCATATTTTCACGGTCCTGTTTCTTGAAGAGCGGTCTAATTATTGAGGTTTTTAATTTCTCTGGATATACGCCTTGCTCTATCGATAGGTTAATTATACAGCTCAATATAGGCGCTATTAAATCTGCCACATATTTTATAACTTTAGTGCATATGTTGTCATATCCAGTACTGTTTGTATTTTTAAGATTTTTAATTATTTGATATACCTCGAGTGGAGAAGTTGGCTTTAAAAATAATGAGTTAGGATTAAATGGTATTTTCATTGGGGTATTTGTAACGTTCTGTTGACTTCGCTTTGATATCTGATCAATGTAATATTCATTAAATGACTCTGCAATTTCACGTGGATGAGTAATAAGTTCATTGTTATGTCTAATTTGTTTAATGTAATCCTTCGGCTTAGTCTTATTGTTGTTGTAGTTGTTTATTATTTTCCACGTAGTTTTCGATTTGTTATTTGATGTTTTAATTAAGTATTCATTCTGGGACTTCTGTGTCAATTTAATAATTTTTTTGAGTCTTTTTGAATAATTTATAAAGGTTTGTTTGTTTTGTTGGTTTGGGGCTCTCCTTGATTGCCATAACAACTCTCTTTTCCTTTTTGTACAAAGTTTGATACCTTTTGATATCCATTGTGGTCGTCTATTTCTTGAGATCTTTACTTTGATGATGGGAAAACATAGGTCATATAAAAGTTTAAAAGTACTATGGAACTCACTGAAAGCTGCATCAGCGTCTTTATTATTGTATACCTCGCTGAAATTGAGACTTGCAATATGATCTTTAAACTTTTTCAAATATTCTGCACTATAGTCATGCCTTAGTATTGACCAATTTTGGAGGACATTATTATATTTTACTGGACATTTTAGTATCTGACCAGTGTGGTCTGATAGTGCAAATTCTACTATTTCGGCTCTACATCCTCTGATGTTATGTATAAAATTGTCCAAACATGTCCCACTACTTAATCTCGTTGGTTCATTAAAAATTAATTTTAGATTGTAAGTTAATAATAGTTCTTCGAAATAAACCGCAGATCTATTCTTTTTGAGTCTATCTATATTAAAATCACCACACAATATAATTTTTATTTTACCCTTGCAAAGTCTATGTAATAGTTTGTCTATGTTGTTAAAGAATACGTCGTAAGTCTTTGTGTCATATTTTGCTTTTCTATAAATACATATTAAATTGATATTATACTGCGGAATTGTGATGCCACAGCATTCTATAAAATTAGGGATATTGTATTGTGATATATCTATTACATTATAATCAAGTCCGTTATTTACTAGTATGGCAGTACCTCCACTTCGCGTGTTTCTGGCAGAGTAAGTAGCCAGTGTATAGTTTTTGACATTAAGCGAATAAATATCAGTTTCAATCATGTTATGTTCTGTGATTCCTACTATATCTACAATTACTCCATTTGTTCGAAGCTCATCTAGATGTATTGTTAACAGGTCAGACTTATTTACTAGGCCATCGATATTTTGATGAAATATATTTACATGGTTATTCACGAAAAAACGTTACGTCATTAGCATTGTCATTATTCCTATAGTCATTATTATCAACATTGTTATCATTATTACTATCATTATCATTGTCAATCAAATTATTATTATTTGTATTTCCAATATTCCCCGTTATAGCACAATCATTTTTGTAATTAATTTCGAGATCCTCTGTCTGTGTCTCTACATTAATCAACATAGGCAAATCAATTGGTAGACCAGTTTGAGTTTGTCTGGAAATCTTACATTGCGTCAGATCCTTTTGTGGAGGATTGATTCTAATAATTTCTTCAAAAAGCTGTTGACATGCATACTGTCTGTTGAGCCTATATTTTCCGAAATATTTTTTATCATCTTTTTTACTTATACCTAAGAGAGTGGTGTGTGTAAAACGGGAACATATATGCCTGAAAGTACAATTGATCATTTCTTCATTTAAATGCTTACTGTTAACCGTTTTACATATTATTATTTTACATTGTAACATAATACTAAGATTATAATACAGTAACGACTTCATTCTGAGTGGATCTTTATCGTTTGAACCTCCTAAAACGATAACGATATCATTACGACCATAATTGTTGCACAGCGAAAGACATGATTTCATAACTTGGTCCATGGTAGCATTGGGCCTCAGAATTGACTCCACAATATATCCACTTCCCAAAGATTCTTGTAGGATACTGCGCATTCCTTTACCCTGTTCATCGGCTAAGATCATCACTCGTCGCTTTGGTTGTGATTGGTGCTGAGGTTTTGTCTTATTCGTGGTATTTTTTGTCTCTTGAGTAAGCACTGATGCCATAGCTTCGTTGGCCTTAAACGTTGATCTTATGGTTTTAGGTAACAACTCTTTCTGTATAGTCGTTACATGGTCATTCAGCTCTATGGGGCATAGCTTAATAGGTGTAATTTTTTCGACGACTCTATTTGTAAATTCAGTTGGTGTTCTACGGGGAAATCCACCCTGTACAGTATTAGGTGTGATTCTACGGTATTGTGGGGAGAAGAAACCCGGCGCTGCAGTGCTTCTAAATGGCACAGATTGATGAAGGCCCACTGATTTACAGAACTCTAGTTTTTTATTTGTGGTTTCTAAAGTGTGTTTCAGGTTCATAATTTCAATACTCAGGTTATCAATTTCGCTGTTCGCCATCTTAAGTTCTGATCGCAGTTTCACATTATCCTCTCGCAGTTCGTTACACTCTTCGCTGTTTTCCATGGCACTCGGTAGGCTTTGATGTGAGATATTCAGTAGCACCGACTCATTCTGCTGATAATCACAGCTGGTTATAAGACGTCGCGGCGCTCTCATTGTAATATTTTCCCATTGCCCTGTTTGTTTGTTTGTTTGTGGAGTGTGAGTGTGAGGGCTGTCGCATTTGTTGTTGGGTGAAATACGTGGCTGGTCTTGTAGATGTGATATTTTATTCAGAGCTTCCTGGCAAACACTGCATTTATAGTCATTTTGAAGTTTTGATAGATTTCCCATATAATATGCCGTTGTTATATTAAGACAATTATGATGAAATTGGCATTGGCAAATGGAGCATGTTAATTTTTCTGGGCCGGGAATTATTCCGTTGCATATTTTGCACTTCATCTTGTTAGATATACAAATGGTGACCTCTGGTGGCGAAATATTGCGACTCTCTCTTCTCTAGTATGGTCTTGTCTAGACTCTGGTTATTAATCCACTGAGTTATCTGTTTTTTTTTTTGGAAGTTGCTTGATTTATTGCACAGATGTCACTATATGATTCGTCAGCGGTGAAATAAAGTTGAAAAAAAAGTTCGCTGCGGCTGGGGATCGAACCATCGATCGAAGGATCGCCAGGTGCGGTTAAGAGTTCTTAACCCGTTCGGCTATCGAGTGTTGATACTGATACGTCGAAAATCATCTATGTATCTTATGAGATGATGAAATGCGTGCTTTGTGAGTTATTTCGTTGGTGGACTTTGCACTGACACTCACTTGTTTACACAAAGGAATGCAATTATTTTATTGTTCACAGTTATTATTCACTACGTTTGTCATAAATTGTTGTTGTATATGTTGTTGTTATGTAGTAGCACTTTGTATTAGACCACTTTACTGTTTAATTCTGTTTATTGATGTTGTCATTGTTGTTGTTTACACTTTGTGTCCTTTATCACTTTATTCACTTGTTTAGTCTTGATTTATACATTTGATTTAATAGTATCTATATACACAGTTTATAAATTCACATTTATTTCAGTAAGATTAGGCTTAGTTGTATTTTTAATTATTTTTCAACACAGAGATACATTTTTTGGAGTGTATACGTAGCAGCGCCATCTGTCGGTGTCACCCAAAAATTTAACAGAATTAGAAACTGAGATTGATGAACCGTCTATGGTGATGTCCACATCCGGAATAAGGATTTTCCTGGAAAAAATAACAACGTTACTCTTTGGGGCTGACAATGACAACCCGTGATCACTTAGCCAGTCCTCGAGGTACATAATAGCGGAATTCAGTCTAGCAGCGGCCTCCTCTATCGAAGGCAAAGGAACATAAAGGGCTAAATCGTCCGCATACTGAAGTATGTTGCAAAAGGAGGTAACTACTCTACCAAGATCGTAAGTGTAAATGCTATAGAGTAGGCGACTCAGGACTGATCCCTGAGGCAGACCCTTCCATACTGACCCGAGGAGACAGGAAGCAATCTTGGTTTCGTATCAACACTGACCTGTCTGAGAATAAGCTGGTAATTAAATTGACCAACCTCACTGGAATACTCAGATGGAGCATTTTTTGCCTGAGCACAGGAAGAAGCACATTGTCGTAAGCAGAGCATATATCTAAAAATACTCCCACGACTGATTCTATTCTTATATCCGTGGTCAAGATGGCCAGGCTATCCCTATTTGATTTTTTTTTTCTAAAGCCAAACTGGCTTTCGGCTAAAATGTTATGACTCTCCACAAACCATTCTAAGCGATATTTGACAAGGTGTTCCGAAATTTTAGAAAGAGTAGAAGACAAGGCTATAGGTCTATAAGAGGCAGCATCAGAGGAGTCTTTACCAGATTTTAATATAGGGATAATTATTTGCGATCTCCAAGCCTCTGGGGGAGACCCAGATGTGAAGAAACTATTGATCAACTGTAGAAAGTATTTTTTAGTCACAGACCCAGTGTTTCTAATAAAAGAGTATGGAATGCCATCCAAACCTGGGGAGGAGTCCTTTAGGTTTTCTACTGCAAGATCGAACTCCGATTCTGAAAATACTTCATTTAATCTATGGGGGGGGGAGACTGGGTGGAGGGCACAGATGACAGGCAATCGGAAAAGGGAACTGAGGAGGGGGCTAATTTACTAGCGAAATTCTCCAACCACACTTTGGGATCGCTATAGGACGAATTATGATCCGAAAAAGAATTCCTGAATATTTTTATATTTTTCCAAATGAGAGAAGCTGGGGCACATTTTACTGACCATGGCAGAAATTCTTTGGTAGTTTATAAAATTCTCTGTGGTCATACATTTCGCATACGTAATCTCGGCCTCTTTTCGTTTAATGACACCATCAGTACATTCATGGTCCCACCACGGAGGAGAACTAAATTTATTACGGGGAGGTTTTTTTAATGGTATTGAAGAGTTAGCAGAGGCTATGATTGCTTCAAAAAATTTAGAATAGAGATTTATCGCATTTTCAGAGTCCAGCATCTTATTCCTATGATCACATTCTTTAGCAAACCTTTCCCAGTCTGCACCAGACAGTCTGTATTTGAGTAATGGTGAGAATGTTTTTTGGGACAGTCTTGTTAGGGAAGTTAAGTAAAATTGGAAAATGGTCGCTGCCATAAGTGGAGGAAAGAATATCCCAAGAGAGGACTGAAGCAAAATTTGAGGAACAGAGAGATAGATCTACTGCACTTCTAGGATCTTGAGTCGGGGATACTCTGCGGGTTGGGCGGCCATCATTTAGGATACAGAGATCAAATTTATCTAGGATATCTAAAATTGTAGAAGAATTTGTATCATTTTTATAACTACCCCAAATCTGATTATGGCAGTTGAGATCACCTAGGATTACAATAGGTGAAGGAAGAGAAGAAATAATAATATCCAGTTCATGGAGATTAGAGAGATCTGGATGGGGAATATAAACTGAAAGAAAGGTGGTGTCAAAACATCTTGTAGCAACAACATGAATGTTATCACTATGAACGGGAATATTAAGTCTAGAAAAAGGGATACCATTTTTAATTAAAAGAATGGCACCTGCGTAACCATCTATTTTATCTTCCCGGAGGCTGGTAAAACCTGTCACCCGAAAACGAGATCCTGGCATCAACCACACCTCTGAGAGGGCTATAATAGAGGTCCAATACTTATTTATTAAATAAATTAAAACAGAATTTTTAGGCTTCAGGCTCCTGTAATTCCACTGAAGAATGCAGGCCATTTTAAGGAGGATTAGAAGAGTTAACAAGTCGTAAGATCTTATAAAGACCTTGTGTCACGTTGGGCGGTAATGGATAATCTCTGAACTTAGTCAGTAAATTGATAATGGTGGAGAGAAGAAGTTCAAGGAGATTTTCGTTAGGTTGATCCGAGTTGGACATTTCAGACTGAAATGTGTGGCCATTGGGAAGAGAAGAGGGGGAGAGTTAATGATATTAAAATGAGTATTCCTGTCATAGCCCTGTCTTCGATCAGGAGATCTGGGTTGTCTGGTTGTAAATACAGTTTTACGGTGAGAGACTTTCTGAGGGGATTGGGATGGGGCCAAGAGTTGGCTAGAAGGCGGGGACAGAGAGTGTACTTGGGAAGGACGAGCAACATCTGCAAAAGATTTTCTGGTCGTAGGAAGCCGAATTTAAGCATCTTTATAAGAGACACTTTCCTGGGACATGATGACCTTGATTGCTTTTTGTCGGTGAAATTCCGGGCAACACTTATCAATGGCCCTATGAGGGCCAGAACAGTATAGACAAGATTCCTGGGTTTGGGAACAGGAGTCCCCATCATGCGATTGCGAGCATTTGTAGCAACGTGGCTTTGATCTGCACTGATTTTTTACATGGCCAAAACGGCAACAATTCCAACACTGTATTGTGGGGAATTGATACTGCTGCACCAGGATAGAATTATAGAAGCAGAAGATTCTCTCTGGGAGAACCTGACCAGATATTGTGATCACAACTGACTGTGTTCTACAGAGCTATCATCTTTTTTGGTTTTTCGGCTAATTCTGCGGGCTTTTATTATGGGACCACAGTTAGGGGGGAGCTGGATAGCCATAACGACTTCTTCCAAGCTCCACTCCACTGGGATGTCCCTAATCAGACCCATGCGGATCACATTGTAAGTGGGTATGGTTGCTCTATACTTGGCTCCGTTCAATGCTTGGTGAGATAGAAAACAATTGGCATTAGTCTTGAACTGGATAGAAACGCGGTTGCGGCCAAAGCTTTTCACACCATCCTGAGCTTTATTTTTAATGTTGTTCCTGTGTAGGAATTGACCAAACTTAATAGGTCTTAGGGTAAGACCTGAAGAGGTCTCCTCTTCAATACGAGCAACGTGTACTATGAATGGACCTTTGTCGCTTGGTGAGTATTGGCCTTGCGAAGAGGACTCTGCTATGTAGACAGTTTGAATGGACGGTTGAGATTGTGACAAATCTGTGACAGATTTCTTCGGAGCTTGGTCTATACAATTATCAGCCGCGCGTTTTAGAGACGCTGTGTCTTGGGATTGGGGTTGGGAGTCTCCTGACGGTAAGAGTGAAGGGAAGAGGGGAAAATTTGGGGGAGGCGATTTATCCGGTGGATCATCGTCTGTCTCCATGGTTTACCTAAATAGAATAAAAACTCCTCATAGTTCGAGAAATATAAGCTGGTAACTTCTTATCTACTTTGCGATCTTTTGTTCGGCGTAAACACTTACCGGTCAATGAGAAGTCGAGTACCCATATCTATTGTTCATAACCGCACTAATTCTCACTTGGAAGCCGGAGTGACTAAAGTGCATTTTTTTACACGCGATTATGCTACTAATGGTCAACGCCTTGAATAGTGAGAACAAACGCTTAATTATGAGTCGCTTCGACACTCGGGTGCAGAAATGGCTACTACTCATGGATTGAAAAATATTGATACTTTTTGTATTTTCTTCTTCACCTAGTAATCCAAAATAAAAAAATTTGCTTTTGGGGGTCTAAGTATTATAAAACATTTAAGCAAACCTCATCCAAACCCTATACCTAAACCTTATACCTCATCCAAACCCTAGGACAAGCACAACACAAATACGGACAATACACAACTAATTAGATAAATTCTAGACACAGGAAGAGTCAGCAGATGCTCAAATTTTTTAGAAATTTATCCGAACACGTGCAATATCCTCCACAATGACGGCAAGAATCCGTATCGAGGTATATATACAAAAAAAAAACTCGTGTCACTATTTTCAGAGACTGACGGTAATAATGGACGCTTTACGAACTCACCGGTGCAGAAATTGTTTTATTTGTGTGGTGCACTTACGTTGGCGTTCATTGCAAGATGCCTCCGAGTACATATTGCATGTCTTATCCACTTGGATTTTACCGATGACGGTAAGTATAGATTAATTAGCTAGGACCCATCCTAGCTCAATCCATGCTCACAATAGACGCGAATTCATTCCTCGTTGGGTTCTCGTTTCGCGCGCACGTCTGTTCTTACCTCGCAAGTGAGCTACCGGTTCCCACTCGACTACAACTAGTGATGGGGCAAAGTATCGATAGTTGGGAGTATCGATATCGTCGTTGAATCCAACATGGATAAATTCGTAAGCAGGAGCTCCTCAAGCTCCAGCCTTAATAACAAGCGCACCAGAGATGAAGAAACTTCAGATGGCTGGCAGCTGCCGAAGCGAACTGCTACTCATTCAAGTTCCGAAACAGCTTCTGATAAGCCCAGATTCATCACTCAAAACCGTTTCAGCAACCTATCTGTGGATCCAAGTCAAGGCCTATCTGAACCTTTAAAACACGCAGTGACAGCGAGGAAAAACCCGACACGAGTTCCTCCCATCATCATCCAGATCCAAGATAATTGGACTCACGGAACTATCAAAGGTATGATTGATAAAATCGATAAAAACTTTCACCTTCAATATAGAAGCAACAATCGAGTGGCTGTTCAATGCTACTCCGCTGCGACCCATAAACTAATCATCGACGGTCTTCGAGCTGAAAATGTCCAGTTCCACACATTCACCAGGAAGGATGAAAAAATGACGAAAGTAGTCATTAGAGGCCTGCCAGCGTATTTTGAAGCCACCTTACCTGAGGATCTAAAAGAACTTGGTTTTGAAGGGGCGATCGTCACTAAACTCGTGTCGCCATCCAATGCAGGTGCTACGTGTCCACCATACTTGGTACAATTTCCCCCTGGAATAGACATTGTCAAGTTTCGCCAGATAAAATACATTGGAAACTGCGTTGTAGAAATTACGAGATTCAAGGCAAACAAATCTGCTGGCACGCAATGTTACCGTTGCCAAAATTTCGGGCATGCAGCTCGTAACTGCAATTTTCCACCGAGGTGCGTGAAGTGCACTGAACCACACGAAACCAAAGCATGTCCTAAAACGGATCGTTCAACTCCCGCTCAGTGTTGCAACTGTAAAGAAGAGCATCCAGCAAACTATCATAAGTGTCCGCAGAGACTTTCATATCTGGACAGAATGAGAGTAAACCGTACAGATGCCCGTCCTGCTATTCTGAACCGTCCTGCTCCTAATCTGCCTGGCATAAAACCGGTCTTTATGCGCAATGATAGAACGTGGGCTGACATCGCTAGTTCAACAAATCCTGCAGACCAACCACCGTTACTTCCCACCCATAACCTGGGACAGGACTCAACAACACAGGAGATGCTTGATATTCTAAGAACGATCCAAACCATCAAGAGCCAATTTTTGCAGTGTAATTCAATCCTGGATAAGGTAGTCTTGATATTGACTCATCTAGGCCACTATGTTTAACTCTCAAGACCTTCGCTTCTTATACTGGAACGCTGATGGCGTAAACAAAAAGCAGTGCGAGCTTGCAGACCTTGTAAGTAGTTTGGCAGTTGACATTATTGCTATTTGCGAGACTAGGTTGACAAATCGCCTCAAACTCAACATTCCTGGGTACGTCTGCTACCGCAACGACAAACACCAAAACGGCACAGGGCAAGGTGTAGCGATTCTCGTAAAATCAGATGTTGATCATTCCCTCGTTGGTTCTCCAAAAACTAAATATACTGAATCAATAGGCATAAAACTTAACATTAATAATTTTAAATGCACAATTTATTCAATTTATCAATCTCCAAATCTTCCATTATTGACTAGTGATATCGATTTACTTCTAGAGTCTGATAATCAGGTGCTCTTAATGGGGGATTTTAACGCCAAACATAAGCACTGGTTTCCAGGGGTAGTTAATTCTTTTGGTAATATTCTCTTCAATCATATGCTCAATCGCGATTATTCAATCTATGCGCCATCCAGCCCAACCTTAGTTCATTATCGTCCTAACCACACTCAATCTTTACCTGATCTCGTAGTATCTAACAACATTTACAACATCGATGACTCAAGTTTTATAACAATAGCTGCACTCTCTTCAAATCATCTTCCCGTATTTTTTCGGATAATGGTAACTTTTGAGCGTAAATCCACCACCCGTTTCAACTTTGCTAAAGCAAACTGGAATCTTTATCGATCTTCTCTGAATAATAACATACATCTCTCCTCCGCAGTCTTCAAGTCCCCTGAAGAAATTGACGGAGCAATTGCGAATCTAACTGACAACATTACCCTCGCTGCTGATACTGCAATACCTCTAGTCTCTGCATCAATTTCACCTAAACGTCTTCCTCGCAAAATCAGAAGACTTATTAGCTCCAAAAACCGCCTACGTAAACTCGACCAACACGAGACTAATTCGGAAACCCGCAAGCAACTTCGCACCCAAATTAATTTCCTTAACAAACATATCCATTCTCATATTATCCAACATAATGACAAAATCTGGAGCGATAAACTGAAGAAAGTTAATAATCCGGGGCCAGATTTATGGCGTTTGGCCAAAAATATTAAAGCGTCTTCCTTTGCGGTAATTCCCCCTCTTTTGAGGACCGATGGCTCTAAAACATCTTCTCCTCTTGAACAATGTGAAGAGTTAGCATCTGCCTTCCACAAAAATTTGATCCTAACACACGACTGGCAAAGCACCGAGGTTGAAGCGGATGTCATGGCGTCATCTTCACTTCTTGCCAACTTTCAACCAGGCACACTAGTCAATCCGGTCTTTCCTAGGGAATTAGCTAATTTCATTCGCAGACTCAAACTGCGCAAAGCTCCAGGATTGGATAAAATTGCGAATTGCTTACTGAAAAGTCTTCCACAGAAAGCTGTTGTCTTAATCACCAAAATTTTTAATTCATGCCTGTCACTAGCATACTTTCCATCAGCATGGAAAGTGGCAAAGGTAATAGCTATAAAAAAGCCTGGCAAAGACGGGACCATTCCCATAAGTTATCGCCCTATAAGCCTACTTCCTTCCCTTGCAAAGCTTTTCGAGAAAATTATAAATTCACGTCTTCTAATGCATACCAAACATCTTCTCATCAATGAACAGTTCGGATTCCGAAATGCCCATTCCACTGTTCAGCAACTTGCCCGAGTGTCTGAGTCCATTGCTCACAATATGAATCTAGGTCACTCAACAGGAATGTTCCTGTTAGATATAGAAAAGGCATTCGATACAGTGTGGCATAAAGGACTTATTCATAAGCTTGTTTTATGCAAAGTCCCCATGCACCTGATTAAAATGATCCATTCTTATCTGTCTTTCCGTAGTTTTTATGTACATATAGGCGATGTGTCATCTACTTCTCACCCTATTCCTGCCGGTGTACCACAAGGCTCTATTATTGGTCCCTACTTGTTTTTGTTGTACATAAACGACATTCCCAAACAAACCAGAACAAGTTTGGCGTGCTTTGCCGATGATACAGCATGTCTTACATCATCAAAGGATGTTGATCTCGTAATAGATAGATTGCAACTTGCTATCGAAGGCCTATCTAAATTTTTCACCACGTGGAAGCTGAAGTTAAATAGCACAAAAACGGAGGCAATCTTATTTACTCGCGCTAGACAAATGCCTACAAGAAATTTATCAATTGACGATCACATCATACCCTGGAATAAGACCGTAAAATATTTAGGATTAATCCTAGAAAGCAAATTGAGTTGGAACGATCACATCCTTCACCTGAGAACAAAGGGTATGAATGCTTTTAAAGCTTTATCCCCACTACTCAATAGGCGCTCCACTCTTAGCAGTTCCACCAAAATGAGAATGTATTCGACTTTAATAAGGCCGTGCATTACATACGCCTGTCCCGTATGGAGTAATACAACTATTACTAATATTAACAAATTACAAGTAATTCAAAACCGTGCCTTAAAAAATTCTTTTAATACTCCATTTTGTACCAATCTGATCAATCTACACAAACAAATAAATTTTCCAAGATTAATCGATTTCATAATTAGACTGACCAAAAATTTTTACTCCATTACAAATCCTGACCACCCAAACGATCTCATTTCAAATATCGGTACAACTCGTCCCATGAAATCAAACTATCGATATCGATACGTGACGAAACTCCCCCATCACTACTTGCTGCACCACGACGGCCGTGCGGGGACATGAGTCATGCGCGTGATCACATCGCCGCCGGCCGGTCGCAGCTCGCACTGCTTATGTTCGCAGCCGCACTTTTAATAACTACCGTACACTTTTGGTATAAAAGTTAACTGAGTAGTTAAATATGCTTACTTATATTTTGTTGTTAATGCTTTGTTTAACTTTCAAATATACTTATTAAGTATGATTGTCTGAGCTAGTATTCCTAAGCTAGCTGGTATTCTTATTTTGTATTTTACAGTATTTTATTATATATGTAGATATCAAAAATGTGCATTTACTAAGATGAACATAACTTGTCTCATAGATTAACCGCGTAGCTTATGTTATCAACTTAATTCCATTGTTATATGTTTCAATAGGCTTGTACAGCCTTGTAAACTTTGTTATTTTATGATTGTTTAGCCTAGGATTAATGTACACTGGGTTGTTAAATAATTTTAAGTTTATGATTAATAAAGACCTTTTAAAACAAACAAAACAATAGACGCGAATATTCAGATTGTAATATAAATATACTATTCCAGGTTACACGTGAAGATTCTGCCAGTCGCAGAGCCCAGTCGCAGAGCCCGTACCTGCTCAAACCTTTGGACATAGAAATGTCTGCTATGGTTGTGGCATTTCTATTTTGCGATCCGGGATTCTCAACAAGTGTCGTTGAATTGTCCTGAACGAAATATCATTAGCTGGTGGACATTACATTATGTATTCATATATTATTATTCATGGAAAAAGTTGCAAAAAATGGAGGAAAGCTAGGTGGATGATGTCGCTTGTTCAGAGTGAGTTTCCAACTGGCTCCGTGGTCTAGTGGTCTGAGCCTTGGGCTCACGATCCGAGAGTCGTGGGATCGATTCCCAAAGTGGACATAGGAGAGTTATGTTTTCATTTCAGTGCTTTGTCGTTGTTTATTGACTGACAGTGTTTTCTTAAGTTGCACTTAACCTGTATACTGACATTAAAAGTAATATTATTGTTTTAGGTTCCTCGCCTTGAACGAGTGTGCCGTGCATGTTGGATGGCTGCTGTAAGAGAAGCTCTTAGAAAGCATGAATATGACGATAACATGCGTGCTGAAGTTGAAGACATTATGTTGGAACTAGTTGGAAGTACCACCATTTCCTCCAGATGTCAATGAAGTTCTGATGTTCGATATTCCAATCCCTCCGCCTCTTCCACCACTGCTCATTCCTCAGCCTCTGATAATTACTGAAGTCCCAAAAATGACCAAATAGAAGATGATCTTCCCCTTGCCATGAGACCAAACAATTCATATTTGATTTAGGGCAGAATTAGGTCCAGGCATAAGCAGTAGGAATTACTACACATACTTGCTAATAAGCAGTGACGAATAATACGAAAACAGCTTGAATGCCATAGAAAGCTGCTATTGCATCTGCCTGGTGGGAAACCGAACAGTTGGCTGTTGTGCCCATGTAATGAATGACAGAGACTTGATATTTAAGTTGGGCACGGTATAACGATGTCTACGCTCCAGCACAGTTTCTTGAGAATATTTTTGACGAATTTGTATATGAAAATGAATAAAATAAATTTTTGTATTTTTTATTCTTTTACTATCTCCCGACAATGACAATGAAATTATATTTATATGTGATAAATACACATCCACAGTAACTAGTAGATTAAATATTATACTGACAAAATTATTTGTGGCGATACTAAAGCCCATAGTCCCATGGGCATTCTACTTTAGATTTACCGTTGTTGGCACTGACTTTCTTTAATTTAAAAACTGTATCGAATTCTGTTTGAATAATGTTGAAGAAGTCAGAATAGATTTCGTTAGGCTTCTGTCCATCAAAATCCGGTACTGGCAAATTTATATTTAAGTTTTTCATATACGTCTCAAGTCTATGGGATGTAGGTAATACGCCTATAAAATGATGGACCAGTCTTATTTTTACTAGCAATTGTAAATGAAACTGTTTGACCACTTTGATCAGATGGTAAGCAGTTAATTACATTTTTACTTGTGAATGCACAGTCACAAAAAACATTATCTAAGCCAGTTTGGCTGGTAAGTGTAATTCTAGACGGCTCTAGAAATACATGACATATTTTAATTGATTTGAACAGAGTTATTAATCATTGTTTCATTATTGTATCTACAAGCAAATCGATCAAAATCGGCAAAAGATCGCCACAAATAATTAACTTTTTTCTGTGATTACAAGGTTTAGGGCTTCCTCCATAATTTTCCCGAATATTTCAAAATTGCCATGGCCTTTTTCATCTCTCGGAGGTCTGTAGACACAATAATATGGCTATCCAACTCACCACAGGATATCCAACTCTATTTGTCTTTCTACAGTAAGTGCAAGAATATTTTTCCGTTGTTTCACCTTAATATTATTTTTACTAAGATTAAACAACTACCTCTATCAGCAGTCTTTCTATTGTAACAACTGACAATTTTGAAATTATTTATGTTAAAAGACATCATAATTTACTTTAACCAGTGTGCTGTAATACAAATAACATCAGTGTCAGAATCATTAAGAAATAATTCTAATACAAGTTCTTTGCCAGGTAGCCCCTGCATATTTTGATGGGAAATATTTAAGTGGGGATTACCCTTTGTCCTACCTATTATTTGTCATTTGATTGCCAGAAAACCCATGTTATTTTGTAAAATTTTCTTATGTTTCTTAAACAATGTTACCTTATGCTAAAGACGTGCTTCCGGTTATTTGGATATTCCAGCACGATAATGATGAGTATACTGCAAGCACCGTTAAGGAATTTCTCACATCGCAATCAGTTTGGCTTAGATTGGCCAGCTAACAGCCCAGATCTATACCCAATCCCACCCCACTTTTTCTTGAAAAAGGTTTCAAATCGACAGTGTGGCAATCTAATACGTCGTTTTCTTAGAAGAATGGAACTCTATCTCTCTTTCGAAATGTCAAAGATGTCAATGCCTCATCGGTGTAAAGCAGTAATTAAAAGCCGTGGACATGCTACTAACTATTAATATTAGTTTAAAATTTATTAAACTGCTTTTTTTATTCACACACAAAAAAATCGATTTTATTCTTTAATCCTAATCCCGTTTGCTCTATGCATGAGGCTATTTCATAACATAATTAGTTACTTCTAAGAAGGAACATACAATATGGAAGGAACATATGATATGATTTAGATAACAAAAATCGGGTATTTCAAATCGTTCTTAATTATTTGACCACAACTGAATACTCAGGCCGCAGGCTGCAGTGTTGGAATCAATTTCATAAAGGTGCCTAGAAACCAGCCTGCAGCTGCAGTTTGTGGCCTGCGGTCCGTCTTGGAATCGCACCTTAACAGAAGTCCTGTCTGTGGTCGTGTTCAACAACTTGCTGGACTTATCATCCAATTGCGGAGTGTTTCTAATAGGAGTGTTACTGTTATCAAGTCGTCGTCTAGTGGGACAACTGGGACACTACCATTTAGTTTTGTAGTCAGGTGTCAACTTCTTAATTTCTTTAGTGATATATCACTACATGGGCCGCAATAGCGTTTATTGCACTTATTACAATCCAGGTACTTATCAGAGTCGAATTCCTTATTACAAGCCTTGCACTTAAAAACCATTTGGCAGTGAAGCTGAGTAAAGAAAGAAAGAAACATTCATTATAAGGACAGTGCACACACTACAATTACAACAAAGAAACAAAGCACAGAGATGAAAAATAGCAATGACACATGATATAAAATGAAATAACACTCGTGGTGTGTCACTGTCATTATAAATGGCGTCTGACTCAGCATTATGTTGACGCTGATTTTCAGTCACCGCCAAGTGTTACCTCGCGAGCGTCCCAGACCGCGGCGTGGTACAATCCATAAATAAATGAGTAGTTAGGAATACTATTGCAAATTACGTAGCAAGCTAAACTCAGGCGTCGTCGTTGGGCACAAGCGAATGCAATGGGTCAGCAATCTTCCCCGAAGTGAGGCGGGGTGCAGCGCAGCGGTGCTCACGGCCGTGTGTGCGTGAGATGCGGTCCGAGGTCAGCGCCTTTGAATTAACTATCGTATAATAATATTGTATATAAATAAAGTGGTAATAACCACTGTGTAAACGGACATAGAGATAATTTTGCAATGCGTAAATTCGGATTTGAATTAGTAACTGAGCGCACATTTACTCACGCTCAAGACTTGGACGAGACCGAAAAGGGCTATCCATCCATTGGATGGATGTTAATTTACCTTATTTTTGCTTTGATAGAGGAATCTTGAGATACGCCATCGTGAGGCATTTAATACTATTGTGAATTAATCAATATCTATTAAAAGCCGGAGATCTTGATTGAGAAAACCCGAGGACTCTAAAATCAAAATCATTCACTTTCATCGTTTCGGGAAATCGTCAGAATTTTTCGATAAAGTAAGCTGTAGATACTATAACATGTCTCTTCTACTTAATATATATTGAACGATAAACCTAAACAGGCGTGTAAATTAAATGACGGCCGAAGGAATTTTTATAAAGGTGAAGTTAGTCCTGTTAACATCAAAACGATTTTAGGTCAATATACGTAAAAAATTACTGAATAGATATAAGCAGAAAAAGTTATTGCTATCAAAGAACGAGTAATATAGTTTAAAAGCTGAAATTTGTATAGGTACTGTGTAGATAATAACCAATTTGGAGGCATTGTTACTAATTAAATTAGTTTTTATAATATTTTGCACAGTTAATTGATTAGTACGTAGGAACTTTTCATAAGTACTAATAAATATAACTTATGATTTTCACAAAGTTATGCAATTTATGGTTGTGAAAGATATTTTATAACAAGTTACGAACGTATACTTGCATATGTTTACCAAATTGTGGAATTTTTACCTATAGAAGGTTATTATTATGCCTATACTTATATTGCCCTGCCTGTTACTGTTACTAAAGAGCTGTTACAATAAATAAAGTTTTTTGTTTGTTAAAATATTGATAAATTAAAATCAAAAGAAGCGACAGAAAATATGAACCTGCAAAGAAACAATAAGAAAATTGTTAATCTTGTAAGTCATTTCATATTTGCCACCGTTCCTATCATTGTCCTTGAAAGGCATCTGTTATTTATGGAATACAAGTGATCAATAAATAAATAATAATTTTGTGCAAACCGTATATTTTTTAATCGAAGTTAAACAACTATGCAATGCACGTAGCTTTCTTGAAATTCAATCTTGACCTTCGATGAATTTTTCCATAAACCTAACAGGCTTTGGTTCCAATGTCGGTTTCCAGTAGTTCATCACACGGCCCTTCTGCATCCACATTTCAGATATTTCCTTCATCTCCATGTAGCCCTGTTTTCGACATCAGGTGATATTTAGTTGAGAAACTACTTTTTCCTCACACCTACAGTCTAAAATTCCGCCGAGATTTAGATTCGATATGTGTCACGATAAGATCACGAGTAACCCCAGTACCGATAAAATCAATCAATCTATATACTTTATTGTATGGTAAATAATAGAAGAGGCCCAGCTCGCCTTAACTATATTTAGAGGTAAGGCGAGCTTATCTCCAAAAAGAGATTATCACATTAAGGATACAGTCAAATAGTGAGATAGATTTCTCTCTCTCAGACCCAATTGTGAGAGAGAGAGATATCTACGTATTAAAACATCAACTGACCTATACGATCCCCAATGCAGAATAGTTCGTATACCTAATCGTTCATTGAGAGACAAC
Organism: Argyresthia goedartella; assembly: GCA_949825045.1. Taxonomy (NCBI): domain Eukaryota; kingdom Metazoa; phylum Arthropoda; class Insecta; order Lepidoptera; family Argyresthiidae; genus Argyresthia; species Argyresthia goedartella. The sequence goes on along the minus strand of OX463812.1, from coordinate 20,884,629 downwards.
CCAAACATTTTGTAAATAAACCTTAGATAGATAAATACTTTACATATAACGTAACAGTATCCCTTTTTATTTTATTTTTCTGATTTATTTAGATGTGATATTTGGAACTTCTACAATTCACGTTTCAACCTAGTTTAGGTGCAAGCAAAGCTAGTTCGGCTAGTTACTAATCAGTAAGCAATGCATAATGTTTCGTCTACCACTTGTTAAGTGTCTCTATAACCACCTGTACCATAAATCATCAGTTCAAGGCTGGTTGAATCCTAAACAGCCATAAAATTCAATTTTATTATCATTATTTATTGGACCTCAAGAAACCCCTGCTACCTCGTGGAAAATAAAGAACGAAATAAGATTTTTTCCGTACATGTTAGTGTGGGAACCTGTGTTTCTTGAGGCATCTTCGGCACTTGCACTTGAATAACTATGGCGTGGTTTCGTTGTCCTCGCAATGTAAAATGAAGCTCCAAACTTTTGAAAATTGTAATGCAATGCAACTAATGCAAAATGTAAATGGTCACGGACCTCATTTACCGATGTTCTTGGCACTTTGAAGTTCAGTGTTCGTTCAGACCTGAACCTGACCTAAAAGACATGCAATCCCACATGTGCCAGAAACCACGGGAGCTGGAAACTTCAGTTTTCATTTGAAAGGAGTGTTCATAAAATGCCTCATTTTATTTCGATTTAGTTCATCTCCAACGGTCACCTAAATTTTAGATTTGCCGCTCCTTATGATTGACGACACTTGTAAGCAGTCTCAAACTCTGGTGATCAAGAACCCATTTCGGCCCCTTCTAACGGGTTCCCTCTAACTATATAAAATCCACAACACAGTCCCTGAGGACTACATCGACTGAGACACCTTCAGGATCAGGTCAGCACTAGGAGTGCTGCTTGGGGCGATGATTTCATTACTATTTTATTCAAAACCTTGTGCTCAGTGTGATTTTTACATCATATTTGGGTTCGAAAAAAACTTGTCTCTCAACTCTCAATGTAAGACTAGACGAACTATTCTGCATTGGGGCTCGTACCTACGAGTGTTAAAATCTCGCTGCCCGCGCGGCAATGAACTTTCGAAATTACCTCGAAACTTTCCTTTTCGGTAAAGGTAACTTTCGCGAATGTTATCTGAATGTATTCTTTTGTAGCAGTTTAAAATAAAACTTTTTCTTACAATTTATTAATTGTGTAATTGGTTATACCCTGCACTTTAAAAACAGCGGCCAAGTGCGAGTAGGACTCGCGCACGAAGGATTCCGTGCCACCACATTCCGTGGCATTATGAACAACGCCCGGGCATTAGGAATGACAAACTTTGGGCAAAGTGAATAATTATAACTTGAACTTCCTTATTATGAACTTTGCCCAGACATTATGAATATTGCCATGTGGGTTTTGGGCAATGTGATAATTTGTAATCTGACAGTCAAGTCAGCGCACTGTTAGTAAAATAAAATTTTTGTATTTTACCTTAATTTGGAAAGTTTCAGGAAAGCTACCGGAAAGTTACCTCGAAAACTACGTTCCTTACCGAAACTTCATATCCAGTGGCGCAACCCGCTTCCACGTTTTATTACCTTGCGGGCAGCGAGATTATAAGACTAGCAAGATTATAGTAGCTTATGTGACTGCTACTGGAGGGCATTAATACTCGAGAGTTTTTATGCCTAATTATGTACAGTTACATTCACTAGTTTATCTATATCACATCACATATCATAAGCTCTCTTTGATGTGTTCAGGAACCGCATGTTCGACCGGAATTGTGACATTGATCATTGCTCTGCAATTCAGTAGTAACAACTTCACAGGGGCGGCACGAAGGCGGGCGTCGGCGTTCGAAATTTGAATGTCATAATTTGACAAATTCTGGTACATTATGGTCATAATGTATCGATATTCAGATAAGAAATGAGTTTTTACCAAGAAGTTTACATATCATTATGCTGGTCGTACGTAACGTGTGGTTTTTGGACGCAGTAAAGGGGGTTTATGATACGTGTGTAGATAAAAAGATTAATAACCACTTACCTTGATCACCAACATATCTATAACTCTGGGATCGGTGACTGTTGCGTTTTTGCAGTAATACTCCCTCAATTTGGCGCGACATTGCTTCTCGTTTTTGGGTATATCAAATTTTTGGACTGCAATAATGAATAAAACCTAGATATTATGGCCTAATTCAGTCCTAGCAGATTAATTTGAAGAAACATGAAATATTGAGTTACTAGCTTACATAGGTACGAACGAGAAGGTTTAGTTTATGCTCCAGCCAGCTGTGCCATCATGGGCCATACAATTAAATTCTAGAAGCCTTCCACTGGTCAAAATATACCACAACTCGTAACACAACAATCTATGGCATGCACCTTTGCTACAGTTGCGGAATAGGTAGCCTGATTCAGATTTCTGATTTTGAAAATTTGCGCAAGTAAAACAGAGTTGAATATTACCTCGAAAGTTTCCTTTTCGAAGGTAAGTTTTGGTAGTTTTCATATACTTATATGTTTTCTTACACTGACAATAAATTCGCTTGATTGAGCACTTAAAATAAAACCGGCCAAGTGCGAGTCACACTCCCGCACCGAGGGTTCCGCAAAAATCGCAGTTTTTGTTTTTTTTTGTGAAGAAACTACAAATGACGGTTTTGAGTTAAATTTCATTTCAATTAAATACGCTTGTATTTAATTAATTTAAAAATCGATTGGATGACGTTTACATAAATTGGATGTGCGACCCCTTCCATTTTTTTTACTAAGCTTCGAGTAAGCTCCGTTTTGTTGTGTTTTATTTGTCAAGGTTTTAGATACATATTAAATATGACTAATGTAAGTAAAACGTTTTTGACGTCCTGAATAATTAACTTTACGGGCGTCTTGAGGACCTCACTCGACAGTAGCGCCACCTAGAGAGCACAAGAACGGCTCCCTCATTTCATTATTATTTTTATACATTTCTATCGACATCGATGGAGCGGCAGTCTGAGGGCAGGCCCATCCCTAGAGGCCAGCGTATGACAGAAGGGGTAGTACGCACTATCAAATCGCTTTGATGATAAACGTAATGCCGTCTCTTTTTTTCCACTGGAAGTTTTGTTAATGAAAGTTGGACAGCATTACCGTCGATGGTTTCAGCTAATCATCGTTTCTTCTATTGGTTTAATTGTTCTGAGAATGTATACGGCATTCCATGACTTTTTTCAGATTATACAGCAGGATTTTCACTATCGTGTTATGAACATACGGCAACATAAAAACATTTCTTAAATCAATATATGATATACCATACGAAACGGCAATTTTGTGTTTTTTTTTCATAAATACGGCAAAATTTTACAATAACAACACAGCGTAGCGTAGCGTCGGCAAAGCAAACCCGCGTCGAAGCTCGCATATGCTAGTTGTTTTCTGGCGTGGATTTCTGCTCGAGTTTCATTTTAAATGCGAGCTTTATATATAATTGCGTGATTATTTTAGTAATTAATTAATAATGAATGGAAAAAGGGGTAAAACATTAATAAGTCAATCACCCCAAATAGTTCTGGCAGTTGATAGATTTTACGGTGATAGTGATTCAGGAATTATATTGTCAAGAGTTATTTTTGACGAAGTTTTGGTTTTGTTCAAAATTGAAGAATTGGAAAAAAACTAAAATAATTTAACTTAACATTATTATTAAAAGGATTACGACCATGAAACATTTTTGTGTATTTTCATAACCCTGCGATAGATCGTTATAACTAATAAATATAGTTAATATTCAGAACTTTTCTGCTAAAGCTACTTGAGAACTGTCATTTTCGATTTACTTTAACAAGGTTCCATCTCATTCTCATCGCGCGCGGATAATATTATAAAATAATATTTAAATATTTAAAAATCATTTATTAACAGACTTTGTAGAAAAAATTAATAGCTTCGACACTGTTTGCTTCTTTCTCTACTCTAGATGTCCTCAATGTTATAATTGTTATAATTGTCTTCATAAAACAACCCGCCTTAGGGATTCGACCCTTTGAGCTTGTAACCCATCATGTGTCCCACACTCCCACTACATGGGGTCGCTCCGCTCCGCTTCGCTCGGCTCCGGGTTGTAACCTTACCTAACTTTTAAATTCAGACAGGAAGTGACCTTTAACAATCAATTCTGTTTTGTGAGACTACATGGGGTCGCCTCGCTCCGCTCCGATGCACTCGGCGGCGCCTGGTTGTTCACTGCGTTGTAACTTAACCTAACCTTAGGTACTTTAGGATTCAGACAGGAAGTGACCTATATCAAGCAATTCGGTTTTGTGCGACTTTATGGGGTTGACTTACCATTACATATTATATTTTCGTCTGCCGAATTTGCTCGCATCGATTTGTATCGCGGCCAGTTTTTCACCCACAAACGTAAAAAATGGCAATAATATTGACAATATACCGTAATATTGCCTGTGTGTGGTGCTAAGTATTAACGTTGCGATACTTCAATTTTTATGTTTAGTTCATAGTTTTCCGATTTTCATTATAATTATTTTTAAACTACGCATTTCCTCGCATAATTATCAATTATCCTAGAATAAGATAGCTAAGTATAACCTGTTTTGTAAAATATATTCATCTTTATGGACATGTCATCTCTTTTGAGGATTAATATTTCAATATAAACATTCAGGCCAAGTTAGATATATTCCGGCAACTGTATCTACGTAGGGTCTCGTACGTAGTTTCGAACGACGTTGTAGCGACAAACGTTGAGGCGAAAAAAATTCAGGGAGGTACGCTGGAGCGAAATATTTTTGCAGCGAAATCCACGCGAAATACACCGCAGCGAAAACGTTGTGGCGAAAAACTTTCAGCGCGTAATACGATTGAAGCGAAATCCACTAAACATTGTAAACATAAGCATTTACATACAGGCACATACATTGCTTCTGGCCCCACACTACGATACCCTTTATCGTGGGAACCAGATACAGCGACGGCACACTAATATAGACATCGAAGACCTAGTATTTTTTTTTCTGTATCCCCAGCCGGGGTTCGAACCCGGGACCTCGCGTGGTAGTCAGAGCCACAACCGCGGCGCCGCCACAGAGGTCGTCATTGTGTCAAAAATTATTTGTGATCACTAGCTTAGCACTCACGATGGGACGAAACACTATTTGCTTCACATTATGAAAAACAAATCGATTTTTTTATTAAATCACAATAATCAAAAATTTCATTTTTGTCAAGTTAGCAATGTTTGTCGTTGCATCATTCAATTCCATCATTCGACCTCGTGGATTTCCCTTCAATAATTTTTCGCCCCAGGGTACTACGCGAAAGTTTTTCGCCACAACGTTTTCGCTGCGATGTCATTCGACCTCGTGGATTTCGCTGTAATAATATTTCGCTCCAGCGTACCACGCTGAAATTTTTTCGCCACAACGTTTGTCGCTACAGCGTCGTTCGAAACTACGTACGGGAACCATCTACGTAACTGTCTTTGAAAGGGTGGTCCAAAGTAAAGTTTGGTTAGTTTCTTACCAACATAAGGCATAAGCCTATAAAAGGCCCTGTAAAGTCCCAAAGCTCTTCTTCTGGCCTCACAGAAATCTAAAGACATCAGTGGCTGCACTAGCTTACAGGTGATATTGGGAGAAGCCATTGTAACAGGTGTATGGTTTAGAGGGTCAAATTTAAATATAACAAGTACACCATAGCTACTAAGGTCAAATAAGCCCACATTGTCTTCAGTAACCAATCCAATTACTATCGATATAATAATATATGAGATATTTTTCAGAATGATATATCAACATCAACCCTTGTCAATAAATATGCTGAACTTTGATTTGACATTCTAAAATCAAAAATGTTTTCTTTTCCATAGATATTTGATGAGATTTGTTTGATTGATAAAAAATAGTTTCAGAATGTGTAGAGTATAAAGTATTTAAATACCCATTGACCTATCTTCTTCTTCTTTTCTGCAGGAGGTTAAAGCCTGCCTGCCCATTGAACTATTGCATACCTAAAGATATGGCGGTACACGGTCCAAGTGTCCCGGTAATGTATTACAGGGATACTTGGACCGTATACCGCCGTCACATCCGCAAGCTAGATCGTTTCCACCTCAGATGTCTTCGCAATATAACGAATATCAGATGGTCTGATCGCGTGCGGAACACATAAGTGCTGCGACGTGCCAATGTGAGTGGCATTGAGGCCTACCTCATGCGGCGACAGCTTCGGTGGTGCGGACACGTGTCAAGGATGGCAGAGCAGAGGTTCGCGAAGCATATCTTCTACTCTGAACTTGAGGAGATGTGCTGAAGCGGCACATGAAGAGGTGCGGCAAAGTCTTCCCAGTGGGAGAAGCAATCCGCCCTCAGACCCGAGTGGAGGGCTTTGACACCAAGCGCGATGAGTTAAAATCCCGACCACCTGCGCTAACTCAGTATAATTATATTAATGGTGTGCTCACATGCCCGCAATGCGCGAGGATCTTCACAAGGAAGATTGGCTACAAAAGCCACATGCGAGCACACAAGCGAGTTCAAAGCTCATGAAGCGGTCGCTGTGACCGAAATCGGTCGGAGCACTTATTACACAGGGGCAAACCTTTGTCAATCCCACAAGCGTGATTAAATCAGCACAACACTAAAAGAGGCTTATGATGGAATAAAAGAATAATTTAGGTTCAAAGGGACTATTTATAAATTAAAAATATTGATTTAACATCTTCTGCCTACATCAGAATGTACACAATAGTTAGATCTACTTATTGCATTTGCTCATTCATTACTTGAGAAGAATTTGGAAAGGAAATCTTTGGGTTTGGGCTCTTCTGTCGGCTTGAAGTATGTCATGATGTGTCCCTTCTGTTTCCATAGCTTTACACACTCCTGCAACTCCATTTGTCCCTGTAAAAATTGGGTTGAGGGATAAATAAACCATTGAAACAATCAGAATAGAAAGGGGTTTGAACTTTTTTTTATGGAAGCTGGCATATCCACCCGCCGCCATTATTTTTTTCGAAATCGAGGCGCACGATGAATGTATTATGTATGGGTAGAGAACATATCCAAAGTGTCACGTCACCGAGATATTTGGAGGTAAAGATCGACATTTGAATACAAAGACCATTAAAATAGACTTATTACGTGTCTATAGGCGTCAGATTGTATCCAGATAATCGTCTCCAGGTTTATTATTACTGTTTATTGGAAGAGAGTAGGTACATTAGATACTACTCATACCTCTGTTCAAGTCGGGAGATAAGGGCGATCCTTCAAATTTCAGACCAATATCTGTTCTTCCAACACTAAGTAAAATATTTGAAAAAATTATACTCAATCAAATGCTCTCATACTTCAACCATACAAAACAACTCCACGCCAAACAATACGGTTTCACTAGGGGTAAATCGACTACGGATGCAGGTATTACCCTTATATCTCATATTTATTCTGCATGGGAGGCCGCACAGGATGCTATCGGAGTTTTTTGGGACCTGTCGAAGGCGTTTGATTGTGTTGATCATAATACGCTATTAATTAAATTAAATCATTACGAAGTTAGAAATAAAGCGTTGGGTCTACTAAGATCATACCTAAGCAATAGAATTCAAAAGGCAGAAGTTAACGGCGTTAAATCTGATGGATCGGGTGTTAAAATTGGCGTTCCACAAGGTTCCATATTAGGCCCTTTCTTATTCCTGGTATATATTAACGATCTGCCTTTCATGGTGGAGAAATTAACTGAAATAGTGTTGTTTTCTGATGATACTTCAATGGCCTTCAAAATTGAAAGACAAGAAGGAGATTTTGATGATGTTGATGGTGTATTGTCTTTAACCTTGAATTGGTTCACAGTTAATAATTTACATAAACGCTGGTAAAACCAAGTGTATCAAATTCTCACTTCCAAATGTCAGGCAAGTTGAGACCAGTTTAGTGTTAGACAACAGCACGTTAGAATTAGTAAATGATACGCAGTTTCTTGGAATAACCATTGATAGCAAATTGCAGTGGGGACCCCACATAGATAAATTGGCTGGTAAATTAAGTTCTGCGGCTTACGCTGTTAGGAAAATCAGACAAAGCACAGATGTGGCTACATCTAGGCTAGTATATTTTAGTTACTTTCATAGTGTGATGTCCTATGGTATCTTGTTGTGGGGGAAAGCAGCGGATATTCAAACTATTTTTAATTTACAGAAAAGAGCTATTCGCACAATTTATAATTTAAAAAGAACAGACTCCTTAAGAGAGCTTTTTAAAGAAATTGACATACTAACAGTAGTTAGTCAATTTATTTTCGAAAATATAATGTATGTACGCAAGAACCTTACAACATTTTCCAAACTTAGCGATAGCTATAATGTTAACCTAAGAAATAATCGCAGACTATGTGCGCCCCGATTTAGACTCGCGAAGGTTAGCAATTGTTTCAAGGGTCAGTGCATTCTCTACTACAATAAGATACCTCTGGAGATTTTGAAATTGCCATTTGAGCAATTTAAAAAACATGTTAAAGCGACTTTGTCGAAAAAGGGATATTACAATGTTCAAGATTACTTAAATGACAGGACTGTATGGGGTAAATCTGGCTCAACACAGACCTTGCTATTAATAATTTTGTAATTATTTATTCCTGCTTATTAATCATAAGTTCATAACAATTATTTTTTTCATATTTATATTAGTTAAGCACAACCTATTTTTAAAAGAGATCTAAAAATCAATCTGTGGGAGTTTCTACGCCCTTCATCTCCCACAGTGGTCCAATGTAGAGAAGTGGCAAAAAATGACGTTTGCTAAGTATATGTAAATATCTACAGTAATAAAGTACTTTGACTTTGACTTTGACTAGGAGCATGAGAAAACTACTACTATAATTAATTATTTATCTACTAAATCGCATCGCATGGCAATGAAAAGCTATATTATGTCAAAGTATCTCGCGCGCACGTGTTGGCTTGTCTTTCATGCCGCTGTATTATGAAATCAAAAATAAGTGTCCAGTAGGAACTAGTCTTGCTTGAAGTCTTAAGTTACAGAGATATGTTTATTTATTTTTTTATTGCAATAAACTACATGTTTGATGGAGGTGTTACATTTACATCACTTAAGTACTATGTAATTTTACCCATACGGTGTAGCAATTAGGCAAAAAATTAAAATAGATAGCTATGTAAGAAACAATAATAAGGTTCACAATCAAGAAGTCTCCCATTTAAAAATTTAAGAGAACATTTTAAATAGATATTGGTAAACACATAAATTATTACTATAGAATTGGCTTGGTCAATATAGATTAATTGAATTTCATTTGATACATATTGCTAATTCCTCAGGAGGATGCTAATTTCTCCTGATTCAAACTCTAATAGTGGTCGCGATCATAGTATTCATTCTTATAGTTTTTTTTTCTTGATATAGGTCCGTCCATCTTAACCGGCGTCAAAAATCATTCATGTCTCTTTTGATCGCGACCAAAAACTACCACATTTGGTTTCCGTTTAAATTTTTTGGCCATTCAGGTGCTGCATGCCTCTACAGAATTATTAGTGTGATGATGTTCTGTATAGCAGTTGTATGTGTTAGCATAATCGGAATTGTCATCGAGCCACGTTTTGATAAGATAGTCGTTAAATTTTGTGGCAGCTTCAGTGTTTGTGCATTCCGCCATGATATATAACCAGGCATCTGATTGTGCGTCAATCGGTAAAAGTGGCAATGTACAACATCTCTTCACGTGATATTTTCCCAATTTCGACTTTGTAAGGCGCAATGTTTCCGTTTTTCGCCACAGACATCTCTTGAAATGAGTATAGCACCCCACAATTTTTATATTTGGAAATAATTTTACAACAACATACAAAATTACCAGTTCCCAGCAGTGGGACGTGAGTGGCCGATGATGATTGTGACATAAAACATTAATCTGCGTGACTGTACTTTGTCATAAATTCGGGTTAAATGCGAACGTGTGTCCAGTTGGCGAAAACATAAAAGTGATTTAATTTAAGTTTCACTATTTGGACACGCGTAAAAATCTTGGCGTGCCCAGATGACGACATAATAAATGATACTAATTTTGAGTTTCACCAACTGGACACATGTGTGTCCAGTCACTTGTGTCGATTTGGTGACGAACCCTAGTCAGAATTAGGCGATAATTTCAAAATATCATTTACATAGGATTCAATGTCAAAATTATTGAATTCACTTATACTAGGATTTTTTATTTGAAGCTAAATATGTAAACAAATTTATATTAGAGAAAATGTATGCTAGATCGATGGTTACAATAGTAACCTCTCTGTTTTAAAACTTCTGAAACAACTAAACATACTAAGACAGGCAGATTAGTAAATAGATGTAACATTCCTTTTATGTAAAGGTATAACAGTTACTTCCGGCGAAAAGAAATATGGTTCTTGCTTGGAAATATGGTAATAGAGGTTCGTAACCTTTTGATTCTTTTTTGAACTTATCCAAAACGAATCTGCTATAGCCAAAAAAAGTCACGCGGACACCATTTTCGCGGACGCCAGTGAAATAAGCGTATTTACAGAGCCACAAACTTATCTGTAGAAAGGCGAAAGGGGAAACTACGGACGCCATTTTGAAAATGTCACTTCGCTGTCAGTTGTTGTCGTGTTGTTCAGTTGAGAGTCCATTAGTTTTTCCAAAATTACAAGTATTTAATTTGATAATCATGCCAAAAGCAATCAAAGGTGGTGTACGAGAAATTATTCTCAAAATGAAATTATTCTTTGATGCATAAAAGCTGCAAAAAGCTCCAATTATACCGTTTGAAAAAGAATACAAACGCATTGCAGCCGCTTCAGGCTAGTGTTACCAGACTGGTAACCTTTGACTGGTGACATGGTTTTTGTGTAACGTAACTGGTGACGAGGGGACTGAGAGGCCCACTGCGGTATCTAGTATATATCATAGAAATTAAGTGTGGTAGCTAGCCAGAGTATGTAAAAACTGTGTTATCATATATAAATGGATAAAATAAAACAAATAACTATACTCTGAATATATTTTTTTGTTACGATCTTGCAATTTTACTGTATGTCGTCTTAACAATCAAAAAACTAGAGATGAGATCACAAATTACATAAGCAAAAAATTAATCAACATATTTTGACAAAAAAACACTTTTTCTATAATATTGAAGTAATAATGAATTAAGAAAAAAAAACAACTAAAATCAAAAGTGTATTTTCACGAAATTGACAATGGTCGAACTTTGCCAATTTTTATATGCAGTCTGGTCATAATTTTTTTGCACACTGCAAGCACACACGTTTCGGACACGATTCAAACTGGTAATTTGATTGGCGCTTTTATCGAGGAAGACAACTGGCTCCTGCTTTCCTGGAGTTTTGATTGTTCTCGGTTAAAAATGTGAAAAAACAACACAACAAAATTACGTAAAAAATTACGTAAGTGGTGACATCCGAGAGACCCCTGCCGAACTTTACGCCAATGTAACTTACCGATTTGAGCCTGTCCGACACAGCCCATCCACGGCATTGACGCAAGTAAACTCGAAGCTACTCAGGTGATGAGCCCAAGGAAACCCGGAGAAGGTGCCAAAATGTTGTTTTACTGACGCCGCTGGGCCTGTAAGACCCCTTGTCACCAGTTAAAGGTTAAATAAATTCTCGAAATCGTTTGATAATACATTATTAACTAAAATAGCTGTAGGTATTTATTAGTTCCAATTTAATTTAGATTATATATAACCTGGTGCCCGCAACTTCGGCAGCCTAGAATTCGGTTACATTTTCTCAAATTTTATTACTCTAATGATGAGTTTATTTTTCTTTTAGGTATTGGTATATCAACAATTTATAAAATTGTTGCAGAAGGTAAAACCGCTGGAGAAATGGGTACGAAAATAACCACACCAGGAAAATCGACAAAAAGGACACGTGGCAAAATAGAAGTTGACAGTTTCGATCTAGATTTGATCAAGCGAAAAGTGCATGAAATGTATGCGATTAAAAGGGAATTACCAACGATTAATAAACTGCTCACTGTTCTAAAAGACGACATAAATTTCCAAGGTAGCATAGAAACACTTCGTAAATTGTTACGAACAATTGGCTTTCGTTTCCAAAAAACACAAAGCAATCGCAAGGTTTAACCGAGCGCAATGATATTTCTGCGTGGAGAGCTAAATATTTGCAAGAATTAAATAAAAACGCTTTATCAGCTAATCGTCGATCAGTTGTATACTTAGACGAGACTTATATATATTCCTCATATACCACTAAAAATGCTGGTAAAGTCAAGAAACAGACGGAGTTCTAGAAGCTGTATCTAAAGGACAACGTTTTATTATTGTTCATGCCGGAGGAGCAACGGGGTTTGTCCAAAACGCAGACCTTGAATTTAAATCAAATACCAAAAGTGGGGACTACCACGTCGAAATGAATAACACAAACTTCAAAAAGTGGTTAACCGAAAAATTACTACCCAATCTTGAAGAACCATCTTTGGTAGTAATGGACATCGCTCCATACCATAGCATTCGGGTTAATAAGGCTCCAAGTACAAACACAAACAAACCCGAAATTCAAAAGTGGTTAAATGAGAATCGTTTCGAATTCTCATCAGAAATGAATAAACCACAGTTGATGGAGATTGTCAAACGATACAAACCTGACCCTGTATATGAAGTTGATAATTTATTAGCACAACATGGTCACAAATCTTTACGGCTGCCACCCTATCACTGTGACCTAAATCCTATTGAGATGGTATTGAGTTCAATGAAAATGAGAGTAGCAGAAGTAAATATAGAGCACAAAAATTAAAATATGCCAATACTAGTAACCGAAGCATTCGGTTCTATTGATGCCTTAGAATGGCAAAAAAATTGAAGAGGATTATCGACAAAACGACGGATATTAGGTAAGCCCTTTATAGTCAATTTAGACAGTGGCTCTGATACCGATAGTGACAGTGACTCATATTTCGAGGAAATTAGTGAAATTTATCCACTCGACCATACATGGCATTAGTGCACATACTTCGGCTTCATTAGATCATAATTACTGTGTGAAAAGATTTCAATAAAACGAAAATTTTAAATGTGTCAGCAATTATATTTTTATAAGCAATATTTATACTTAATCATTTGTGGATCGTACGGTCTGGTCGAGTAGACCTCTTGTAAAATACGTATTTAGATGTTACAAGTTGTGATAAGTGCCAAATGCTTTATATTGTGGATTTCAGTTATTAATAAATGTTATGTACATATGTATATTTTTTATTTGGCTAACAAAACGGCAATGTTTGTGTATCAATCCTAAATCAATAAAGCGCGCAAAATAATCGTGTGTTACATCCACTATTTGCACCGATTGCAGCAATTTATGTAATATGTGGCAATCCTTTTCGATGGTGGCGTCATCCCTCCATTCTACAAATAAGTTTGTGGCTCTGTAGTTGCACTTTCCGTCGCAGGACATGAGTGGTGGCGCGGTCTCTATTATTGTTCTTAGGATGATGTCACATGGCTGTCATTCGGTTAGGGATGCCCGATATTATCGATCGAAATAGATCTTTATCCCTTTGAATCGATCTCCGATTTAATCGAGGGGTTAGAATCGATTTGGCAAAGATCGATAGAATCGGATCGTATTAAAACGTGAAATTAAGGAATTGAGTGTTGCCTGAAAATGGGCTCATCAGTACTCACTCATCAGGAAAAGGCGTGACGCCAACTTATGATAAGATAATGATTAGGAAAGAAAACAAATATATGTGTCGTAGTGTACAAATTGAGCTATAGCTATAGCGTAAGGCAGTAGAGATAAGTACGGTGACACAAGCGATATGTACATTCGCTTAGGTTGAGCCAATAATGGAGGTTAGGTGTGCATGCTATAAAAAGGGCGTGCGCGCCAGTCAGCGAGTTAGTCTATAACGAGCAGTCGTAGTACAGAGCGCACCTCCTCCCACATTATTAGACTAGCCAGTCCCCGTGACTAGTGTGGTTATTATGTATCTAGTACTCCCGTGTTCAGTGTGATTTTTCTGTAACTAGTGCTCCCAGTGTCAAGTGTCATTATTCTGTGTCTAGTACATGATTCGTGCCCTAAAGTTAATAAACTGTGTTATAACGAAGCTGTTGTCTCCAATGCTCGAGTTCCCATCACACCCATCCTCGGGACGCCCTCAGCCATCGGTCCTGACCCTTCTGCGACATATACATAGATGAAGATAATATATAAATATCTTCATCTATGTATATATAAATATACATAGATGAAGATAATATATAAATATACAAAGATATTTATCAGATGCATCTTTATCAAAATCAAATCAGTGAATACATATTACTACAGGAACATAATATATAACATATGAACCGACGATGGTCAGAGCTCAATTGCTGGAAATTGTAAATAGACAAAAGCACATGTATCAATAGCAAGTGGTAGACAAGTTGGCTCCTGGACATGGTAGGTATCACCATCCTCCGACTGCCCCCCTATCACTGTGAATGAACCCCATAGAACTGATCTGGTAAAACACACAGGTAAACGGGCATGTCGGAAGGAATAACAAAACCTTCAAAATGGTAGAAATAAAAGTCCTATTTCATGAGGAATTACAAAATGTGACACCACAAATGTGGAGTGACTGCATTAGCCACGAATAAAAGTGGAGGACAAAATGTGCCAACTCGATCACCTAATTGATTATGTAGTTGATCAATTTATAATAAATGTAACAGACTCCGAATCTGATGATAGTACATCTGATATATAATTGTTGTTTTATTTATCCTTGTCCTTAAATAGTATAAAATCTTTATCCTTACATAGTATAAAATAAATAAATATCTTCATTATTAAGAACATTATAACAATACAATACTTTCATTATCACTAACAAAACAAAGTCGCTCTCCGCGTTTGTCTGTCTGTTTATCTGTTTACTCCTAAACCACGCAACCGATTTTTATTCGGTTGTGCGGTATGTCGGAAAGTATATTACGCCGATAACGATATTGATGGCCCCGTAGGCGGGTTCGAACCCCGCCCAGGGTAAACATTTGTGTATATACTCTTGTGTGTGCCTTGTTTCTGAAATTTAACAGTGAAAAAAAATGTTTTTAAATTCCAAATTCCAAATGTCTTTATTACTGTAGATATTTACATATACTTAGCAATCGTCATTTTTTGCCACTTCTCTACATTGGACCACTGTGGGAGAAGAAGGGCGTAGAAACTCCCACAGATTGATTTTAGATCTCTTTTTAAAAATTGCTTATGCTTAACTAATACAAAATATAATATTTAGTCATTATCATAATTAATAAGCAGGAATAAATAATTACAAAATTATTAACAGCAAGGTCTGTGTTGAGCCAGATTAACCCCATACAGACCCATCATTTAAGTAATCTTGAACATTGTAATATCACTTTTTCGACAAAGTCGCTTTAACATGGATTTTAAATTGCTCAAATGGCAATTTCAAGATATCCAGAGGTATCTTGTTGTAGTAGAGAGGCAATTTCAAGATCTCCAGAGGTATCTTGTTGTAGTAGAGAATGCATTGACCCTTGAAAGAATTGCTAACCTTCGCGAGTCTAAACCGGGGCGCAAGTAGTGTAGTCTGTGATTATTTCTTAGGTTAAAATAGACAGCATCGCTAAGTTTTGGAAATTTTGTAAGGTTCTTGCGTACATACATTATATTTTCGAAAATAAATTGACTAGCTACAGTTAGTATGTCAACAACTGGAATGTCATTTTGACAGTAACGTTTCTTTGTTTACATATTTGGCCTCAAATTAAAAATCCTAGTTTTAGCTATGGGGACACATGTACACCAAGAGTTTCTTCAATACTATAAAAAAATGTAATGCTATTAAGGCATCAGGTAACTTATTGTATACTTTTATGGCTACTATCTTTGTTCCCCGAGCGTAGGCAACTGTTCTACATTGAGGAACTTCAAGTTTTAGTTTATTTCGTACATTTAGCCCAGAGGTCTCCATACTTTGAAGCCTTAGGCCATAATATTTTTTATTATTATTATTTGGGCCATAATATTTTTTTCGGTATCTTCCAAGGGCCAAAACAATTTAAATTTTTCTGCCCACCTAAGCAAATATAGGCTTTTTTTGCATTTCAATTACTGTTGATTGTGTATTGTGACAAGTAACGACATCTAGTGGCGAGTAGTGATACTATGCACTATCTATTTCGGCTACCCACTAACAGGTGGCATATTTGGGAATTTCCGCATTGGTTCGAGAAAGTTCAGGTTCTGGCTAGTTTTTCCGATCACTTCTAGATGGCAGTAATTGCATAGGTATAAAGAGGCTAAGGAGTGGGAACGGCGAAGGAAGCGAAACTGCCTATTGTGAAATAAAGTAACACCCGTGCATAAGAGTACTTTGATTAGACTTGTTTTTATGTGTGATTTATTAGTATGAAAAAGAAGCGAAAAATAGACAGTGAATGCAGAACGTTCCACGATAAATGGAACTTTAAGAGTTTGTGATTGAGTGCTGTAATAAGGCGCTATGTTTAATTTGTAATGAAACCATATATGTTCTCAAAGAATATAACATTAAACGTCACTATGAATCGAAACATCTTCAAAATTACTCTAAATATACAGGAAGTTTGCAGACAGAAAAAAATTGAAGCTTTGAAGCGCGGACTGAAATCGCAGCAATCTTTGTTTACCAAAGCAAATACTGAGCATGAGTCTGTAACTCCCGCCAGCTTTCGTGTGGCTCTTGAAATCGCAAAACGTGGAAAACCATTCACCGATGGAGAAATGTACCGATGAAGATTGCTTGATTGCAGTAGCTGAAGAAAAATGCCCCGAAAAGGTAAATATATTGAAAGGTGTCAGATTGTCAGCAAACACCGTGGCTCGGAGGGTGCAAGACATCGCAGAAAATATATCATCTCAACAGTCTGACAAAAATGGACATCTTGAGTGGTTTTCTCTAGCCTTGGATTAGTCAACGGATGTGTCAGATACTGCTTAGGTGTTGATTTTTATTCGTGAAGTAGATAAAAGCTATGAAGTGTATGAAGAACCTCTTGATATTGATAGTATTCACGGCACGACAACTGGGGCAGATATTTTTAAGGGAGTTGAAAATGCCATTAATAAAACGAACCTTCGATGGAAAAACTTGACATCTATCAGCACCGATGGAGGCAAAAATATGTGTGGTAAAAATAAAGGAATGGTCGCACTTGTGTCAAAGGCTGTAGAAAATGATGGTGCATCAAAACCATTGTATCATTCATCAACAGTCCTTTTGTGGAAAATGTTTGGATTTGTCTGAAGTGCTAAAACCAGTAATATCAGTAGTTAACTTCTTCAGATCCACAAGGCTGGATCACCGACAATTCCCAGAGTTTATCGAAGAGTTGGATAAAATGACTTGCCATATCATACTGCCGTACGCTGGCTTAGTTGCGGAAAAGTCCTTAAGCGCTTTTTTTAACTTCGAGCAGAGATCGTTTTTTTTTTTTTTTATGAGAAGCAACGCCCTTGTCCCGTTTTAGGAAATAGTGAAAGGCTGTGGAAATTATCATTCTATGTCGATTTGACAAATCATAAGAACGAAACTGAATTTGAGATTGCATGGAGAAAATTAGCTACTCAATCGGAGCAAATAGAGGGTTCCCACAAGGTGGATGCTTATCTCCACTGATGTAGTATCTTCTTATAGACTCCCTTATAACTCGCGTTGTCAACATGAATATATACCTAAAGGTATATTCAGATGATAGGGCTATTGTTATAATAGGAAAAGTGCTAAATACAATACGAGATATTATAAAGAACGCAATAGGAAAGGTCTTTCGGTGGTGTCAAGAAAAATACCTTAACCTAAACCCGAAGAAAACAAAGCTCTACTCTTCACGACTAAACGGGAAAATATTGAAATGCTTTCCATTACGTTGAAGGGCACAAGACTAGAAGTAGTTCGTGAAATTAAATACCTAGGAGTGACCATTGACTGGAGAGTGAAGTTTGACACTCATGTTAAGTCACAGAGCGCTAAGGCCAGTAGAGTTTTATTCCAATGCAAGAGAGCTGTAGGGAACAGATGGTGAATGAAGCCAGAGATCGTCCATTGGATCTACACGGCAATCATTCTACCAAGGATTCTATACAATCAATCGTATGGTGGAAAAGAAGAGAACTAGCAACGAGCCATGAGGTCTGCACCAATGGCATCCTAACGGACAATGCTCAATCTAAGCCCATTGCATGTACAAGTACAGCAACTGAACAATGGTATAGAATGAAAATAAACAAAGAATGGAAAGGCAACTCTATAGACACAGGACACGCCTCCATTGTAGAAACGACAGGTGGAAAGATGTTACGCAATGCGATGCGATGCAATGCTATTGACAAACAACGATCTGATAAAGAATGAAATAGGATTCGATAAGAAATACCGAATGGAACAAGAGAAAATTGGGAAATAGAAACAGACCAACCGGTTGTAACTTGCTTCACGGATGGCTCAAGAACAGAGAGCGCAAAACTAGCAGGGGCTGCATCATGGACAGCAATAAACAAGAGAAATCATTTGCCTTGGGGCTATACGCCAACCTGTTCCAAGCGGAAATCTACGCCATAATGGAATGCGCTGAAGCACTAAGGGAAGCAGCAGAAATCAAAAACAAACCAGTAGTAATTTATTCTGACAGTCAGGCAGCTTTAAAGGCGCTTAGGCAACCAATGACTAAATCTGCACTAGTCAAAGAGTGTAAGGCCAGTAGCTTTGGGTAGAACATCAGAAATAATTATTGCAAGGGTCCCCGGTCATGAAGGGATTCGCGGTAACGAAAAAGCAGATGAGCTGCATGGCAAGAAACGGCGCTGATGAGCGTTTTATTGGACCAGAATAAAGATTACTTATAACAGCGACTGTCACAAAGAACATCTTCAACATGATAACTACGCGAGATGCAAACCATACACTCTTGGTTTGCATCTCGCGTAGTATTCAGAACACCAAAGACTGTAGGCAGTCTAAGATGTTATCTTAAGGAAAGACCCCAAAAAGGCCCGAGCCTTCCTGTACGAACAGGACCCATCATTCCCTCACTGTGGCTTGCAGGAAAGTAGCCAACACTTCTTGGGTGAATGCGTAATGTATTCAAACATAAGATGGCGATCACTAGAGATGGATAACATTAAAGCAGATGATTTGTCAAACTTAAAGTATAGCGATCCTAGAGTTCATTAAATGAACAAGAAGATTTGGGGTGGGACCTGCCTGCGGCAAAGCTTCCTAAGTTGTACTTATTTCTGTATCATTTTATAAATAAAGCAAGATTTATGCCTAAAGTTTGGTTTTATTTATTTGTTTTAATGTATAGAACATATAACACAAACACAGATAGTAATTTATAAAAATCTCAACCGTAAAGCGAGACATAAATGCGGAATAGCGGTTCTTCAGAGTTGTGTCTTTGAGTGAGTTTTATTTGAGCAATGAGTGACCACAGAGTATAAAACCATTCATTCATTAGATACTCTGTTATTTCACGTGCAATTTGAATAGGTTAGAAAGAGATAGGATTAATATGAATGCTGCAACATAAGCAAAAATTTAACCTAATTTATTTGTCCCGGTCCGGGACAATCACACACAGGGGCCTGCGTAGTAGTTTTCTCGTACTCCTAGAAGTACTGTACCTACTCTCCTTTAATAAACAGTAACAATAATAATCAACCTAGGAATGATTATTTGGGTATGATCGTATAAATGGACGCCTATAGACACATAATAAGTCCATTTTTATTATGATTGTCGTTGTACTCCTATGTCCATCTTTACCTACAATATCTCGATAACATTTTTGTTCTTCTATGTGTCCTCTACCCATACATTCCACTTTCATAGTGTGCTGCAATTTCGAAAAAAAAAAGGTGTTGTGTTGATATATGCCACATTGGTTCTATCCCCTCTTATCTTATCATGAAACTGTGCCAACATTTTCCAAGAAAGGTGAGACCCAAATAAGCATTTTAAACTGTGGGACGCTATTTACATGGGGATTATATCTAAATTTAAATTTTGATAGAAAGATAATTAAATACAGGAATGTCCCTGCAGCACTATCCCTGAAAGTTAAATTGTGTAGAGAATTATTAATATACCTTGATGACAAGCATATCCACAACACGGATATCTGTAACATCTTTGTTCCTCAAGAATGTTTCCTTCAGTTTGTCCCGGCACTGTTGTTCCGATTTTGGGATATCAAATTCCTTTACTGTAACGTGACAGTTTAGCATCTATAGATTATATTTAAGTTTTGCATAATGGTAAATAATCTTATATGGCTTTACAGTGTCGAGGTGAAACCAAGGCTGTGGCATTCTAGGCAAGATTTAAGATTGAGTGAGACATATTAATCTTCTCTCTAGAAATTACGAATGATGAATTTACAGCCAATAGGCATTTGGTAAAATGATACTATAGCATCATGTGAAAGTTGGTATGAATGCAGCAAATCAAATCAAATCAAACAATTAAGAGTTAAATATTTATTATTTTCCCTCACATAGATGAGGTGGAATTTGAAAATGTAATGATGAAGAAGGCAATCAATGCTTATAACAACAAAGATTATTGATGACATAACAATACTAACCTATGTACGGGATTTGACGATACCAAGCTTTGTACAGGTTCAGAACTCTGCTCTTAGCTTCACCTTTGGTCAGCGAAAGCACGGGCTTTACAGTCTTCTGACCGACTTGGATAGCTTGCCGTGCAGACATTTTACTGGCTTATTTTGATTTTCCCCCAATAGAACAAATTTCCCAAATTCACAAATCTTAAAATCAGCTCTTACTGACAGACAGCTGATGACCTGTGTTGCCGTTGGTAAATCTCGAGGCTGCCTTACGAAAACAGCCGGATTGCCGGATTTACCCCAAAATTGCCGTACTACTTAATGATTTTGACAATTAAATTCGGTGACGTCACTTCTGCTGATGGGCTTTTTAATGCGCGTTTCTTTTCACATCATAATAATACGGCAATGAATAAGGCTAAGGTACCGGAATTTTGCTAAAAGAAGCTTAGTATTAAAGCCAGGTGTGTGGACATTACACCAGTTTTTGTTTCGTTTTAATAGTCATAGTATTTCCGAAGTTATGACCAAAACATATGAGCCATTTCCGGAACGCTTTGTAAATTTGTCATATGGCATCGGGGCTTATGATGACGTCACTTTTCCCCTCGCAGTCAATCTGAGTTCAGCCGGCCGCTCGACTTCGCTGACGCAAAAATCGTTTTCTTATTCTTATATTTTCTTACACCAGTTTGTGCTGTTGAACTATTATAAAATATAACACTAAGAGTGTTTGGTATATAATAAAGTATATAATCAAATAGTTTTATAATGGATAAGGGATTTTTGAGACGGACATACCATACATACCAATTTTATCCCACGCAATTCAGCACCCACGTAGTCACCATTTTTCTAAAAATATTGTGCAACCGTAATAACGTCCACTTTAGTAAGTTGTCAGATTGGCCTTTGACAATCTCTCATTCATTATAAAACTATATGATTATATACTATATTATAAACCAAACACACGTAATGTTATATTTTATAATAGTTTAACAGCATAAACTGGTGTAAGAAGATATAAGAATAAGAAAACTATTCTTGCGTAAGCGAGGTTGAACGGCCGGCCGAACTCAGACTGACTGCGAGGGGAACAGTGACGTCATCATAAGCGCCGATGCCATATGACAAATTTACAAAGCGTTTCAGAAATGGCTGATATGTTTTTAGTCATAACTTCGGCAATACTGTGACTATTAAATGAAACAAAAACTGGTGTAATGTCCATTAACCTGGCTTTATATACCAGGATACCTTAGCCTTATTCATTGCCGTATTATTACGTACGGTAGTAAATGCCTTGTCGTGCACGGTGCTAATCGTTTTTTTTTACATAATTGCCGCACGATACGGCAATTGCCGTGACAGCACTGCAGCTGACAGCTGTTAAAAGATATTTTCGGGCAACATAACACGAAGACTGGGCCGACTGAACTAAAATCGGAACTGAAATCCCCTGAATAAAAAGGGCTAAAGTGGCAACCACTTTAGCGCCATATAGAGGTTTTTTTCTTTTTTAGGGTTCCGTACCCGAAGGGTTCCAAACGGGACTTCGCTGTCCGTCCGTCCGTCCGTCCGTCTGTCACCAGGCTGTATCTCAAGAACCTAGCTAGCTAGAGAGTTGAAATTTTCACAGATTATGTATTTCTGTTGCCGCTATAACAACAAATACTAAAAAACAGGATAAAATAAATATTTAAGGGGGCTCCCATACAACAATACCACATACAAACTTATGGATGCACCTGGTTACGTACATGGAGTGTGAAAGTAACCGTAACCAATAACTTTGTAAACAATATTTTGCTGTGTAAAATCCAAACTATTCACTCCACACCATCGCTTCCATTGAACGGTGGTACGGAACCCTTCGTGCGCGATTTAGACTCGCACTTAACCGGTTTTTTTTTTCTTCAGGTGGCAAGGAGCGCGTCCCATATGCCAGTGTCAAGTTCATTTGAGTATTTTTAGATCTTCTTTCTTATTTTATATTGTTATGTATGTGTTAATTTTTATTGAATTAAAAATTAGGGAATAGTATTCAATGAAAATACGGAAAAGAAAAGGAATTTGGAAAAGGTAATTTAAAATCAGTATAATAAACCATATAAAAATATATACGTAGCTCATACTTATCTTGTAAATACTAGATACTAGAAACCAAGGCTTCAAAGGTAATGGCGCTGGATGCTTTCATAAAATCTGCCTGTCTTGTTATTTTCAAACCAAATTTTATTCCACGATTTGCGTAGAAAGTCCTGGGCAGGAAACACAAAACAGGGACATAATTGTTGTATGGGACCATGTCTCCACAGTCCACTGCTTCATTCGCTAATTTATCTGCCCTTTCATTGCCTCCTAGGCAATCTGTCTTGTCTTTGTGGTATCCTATACCACAATGAGAAGACACCCAAGCAAAGGATACGCGAAGACCCTTTAGAAATAAAGGGAATTTTAACAAAGCCTGGAGAGAACTTCGCGAATCAGTCAGAATAACCGATTTTTTAAACTGCAGTAAAATTACATATTCTACAGCTTACATATTTTACAGTGCAAAGCATTCCCGGCATAGACGATTCTGGTGGGTTTTTTTGACAATATTAAACTGGGCGTGATACATGCCCACACCTACACAGCTTTTTTCCAATGCATAGTCTTACATCGGGCACTAATACTTAGGGTGTCAAAAGGAAATTGAAATATTGGAAGGTCTTTTTTGATGGTATGGTGATGGGTTAAATCATAAAATTTAAGTAACCTTTAACTAAAGGCGGGCTCGTATTTCGCTTCCTATAAGCTGCTGCTGTTACTAACTCAGATAGGAGGGCTAATTTACGGTGCAGAGGAGATCAGCCCCCTAGACGAGTGACATCGCTAAGGATAGCGAGTCGAAACGATAACTTTTTATGTATGCGATATGACATTTGGAATCGCTAAGGTGACGTCACCTAGCGAATCCAAATGTCAAATCGCATACATAAAAATTTATCGCTTCGACTCGCTATCCTTAGCAATGTCACTTGTCTACAGGCATAGAAAGCTGCAGACAACGACTAAGAACCTGTCTGCCAAAAATTCACGTTCAATATGTAAAGGGGTTTCTTTCTACACATTCAGCCTGCATGCAATTCATAGGGCTGGATTACATAGTACCAAGAATGATTCTAACTTCTTAAAACCAGCAACACTTCCGGGTTCCAATAAAAATGTACCATAATCCTTCGCATTAAAACATTGTAGACTAATTTAAGAGAAAATGTATGTGCGCCCCACCGAATCCCAGTAAGGCGCATGATTATATTTATGAGTCCTTCGCACTTAGATGTGAGGGACTCACAGTGGGGGCGTCCCGTAAGGTGAGGGTCCAAAAAGACTCCTAAAAATTTTACTTTTTCGTTGACAGGAATGATATTGTTATTACTATTATTCTGACGACCCAAATGGTCGAGTCGGCAGTGACTCTGCCTACGAAGTCAGGGGGCCCGGATTCGAGTCCCGGTGGGGGCAAATATTTGTTTGATGAGAACGGATGTTTGTACCCTAGTCATGGTTGTTTATGTATCTAAGTATAATATTTAGCTATATATGTATGTGTATCGTTGTCTAGTACCCAAGATACAGGGAATCCTAGTTTGGGGCTAGATCAAGGTGTGTAAATAGTGTCCAAGGTATTATTATATTATAAATAACTACAACATCCGACTGAATTTTTCGATAACAACAGTGATTTTATTAGCTGAAAGATCAAAACCATTGTCAACTAACATGGATGAAATCTTTCAAAGCAAGCTGTTAAAGAGGAAAACAAATTATTTACAGACTTTCCAGCTAGGTAAAACACCAAATCATCGGCATACTGTAGAACATCCACTAAGCCACCCAGTACAGTATGGGGGAAAGAACAAAGCCTTGAGGAAGGCCTTTTCAAACGAATCTAGAAATGTTGTTATTGTTAAAATCTACATTTTGCCGGTAGTGTGGCAACCTACGGGGGACAAATAAAAGGCATGTCACTGTATGCTCAGTTAATATATTGTTTCTTTGATTGGAATACAATCCTAGCTTATATACTAGGTTGGTACATGTTATTAATGACGCACATAAGGCACAGATATTCCCCCCTATACAAAAAATTTACATTGACTCCAAAATACAACTAAAATAGTCTACGAGAGGAGTTACAAATTCGATATAATACTGCGGGTTCAATCTTGATTTTGCGAGTTCAGCAGTAGAATATTGTGCTTCGTAGACAATTTGCTTACTCTTGAAATCGCGTTTCTTGCGTGCAAGGTCAGGAATGTAGTTATCAGCTGTCTTGAGTTTGCGCTCCGCACTCGAGGATTTATGTCCAAATTTCTTCTAGGGGTTTGGTGCTATTTTGTTCTAAATTCATCTTGTCTACGGGGTCGATTGCTTGGTGATTGCTCCATCTTCTGATCCTCGTTTTGGCGTAATGTTGCACGTTTCGGTGTATGATATTCTCAATGTCGTCTCTTTTTTCATTGACTGGGGAGCAGGGCCAGCGTTCATGGATAGGCCTCTCCATGTGCTAGTCACTGTACTCTGTCATGATGAGATGACTGATGATGATAATTACTTCTGGATATGGAACTTTTATGTGGGTTATCTTCATAACTCGCTATCAACCAATCATTGACCTGCGGTGCATAGTCTAGGTTGTGAGGTTGCTGGTGTGCTGCGTATTTTCCATTGCTGCTTCGTTGGCTTGGGATATGCGACCAAAGGCAGGAACTAATTCTTGGTCTGAGTCTCCATTGCGGAAATATTCTTGAAGGCGAATCCAGCTTATTTCTTCATATTAACGAAGATTTTACCGAAGATTGCTCGATGTTCACTGTCGGGGTCACCACTTTGCCGGCAATGGGGCAACCGCCGGGAGGCGGAATAAAATGCTTGCACTGCATGCTCAGTTAATATCTTGTCTCTTTGATTGGAATACAATCCTAGCTTATATACTAGGTTGGTACATGATATTAATGACGTACATAAGACATAGTACGTGATGAGATATTTCCGCATATCTGTTACGGGCATACGGGCCGGCACATACATTTATGTTCCTTTCCAATAACATGTTTATTATAAATTTGATCAAAATTGCTGGGACTCCTAAGACTCCTAGTTTATGTTTGAGGATTGAAACTACTACACTATCATATGCCGCTCGGTGACTTTGGCTAAGCCAGGCGAAAGTGCAATTGGCCTATACGATGAAGGATTACTGGATGGTTTGCCAGATTTTGAAATTGGTATTATGGTTTGAGATCTCCAAGGGGTTGGAATATTACCTGAACTAACAATTGTATTTATAATACTTAGGAATAACAACAAGGATGTATCTGAAAGATTAGCTATAAAGGAGTAAATAATACTATCTTCACCAAGTGAAGAGTCCTTTACGTGTGTGAGTACATCCTTTAACTCGGCCAACGAGAAAGGAGAATTAAGACGGAGAAAATATGAAGAAAAAGAAAACTCTTCCGGAATAAAAGAAGGTGCTTAAATATCCATGAATTTATCAATTAGATCGATAGGATTTTAGAAGTGGATGACGCATCGAAAGCTGCTCTAAACCGTCTAATATGTTTCCACACAAATGATGAAGAAACACCTGAACATAAGGGGGCACAAAACTTAAGCCAGCTATCACTTATCTTCTTCTTAAGAAATTTTTTGGTAGCATTAGCCACCTCTATAAGTTAGATCAACGTTTTCCTCTGTCCTACTATCACGGTAAATAAAATAAGTTCAGCTTCTTTTCGCTCTCATATTGAATATATATATACCAGTGTCAAGTTGGAATTTGTATATTTTTAGATCTTCGTTCTTGTTTAAGTATATTG
The DNA here is from genome assembly GCA_949825045.1 of Argyresthia goedartella. Classification (NCBI taxonomy): domain Eukaryota; kingdom Metazoa; phylum Arthropoda; class Insecta; order Lepidoptera; family Argyresthiidae; genus Argyresthia; species Argyresthia goedartella. The sequence continues at coordinate 20,858,090 of OX463812.1, read as the reverse complement.
TTTTTGTTTATAATTTGTGTTAATTTTTATTTAATAAAAAATTAGGGAATTGCATTAAATGAAAAGAAAAGGAATTTGGAAAAGGGAATTTAAAATCAGTACATATATTAAACCATGTAAAAATATATAGGTACGTAGCTCATACGTCTATGCGTTAGTTTACAACGTAGCAGTGTTCAAGATCATGCAACTGTGCATTCTGTGTTCTGTTTTGTGTATTATCTGAATAAATAAACGCATTTTACTGCAACTATGCACTATTAATATTTATCTAAACCTAAATTATGTTCTTACGCTTTTCCTCATGCGATTTTCATACTTTGCTGTTGTTTTCATGTTAAGTCAACTTCACGAATCGCGATAGCCGTTTAATCTGTGGCTGCGACTGGCTGCGAGACTAAAGCGAACACAGCAAATTTTACGTGACGTGATGAAGTCCTTTTTTTTTTAGTTTCTCAAAATAATAGAAATTATTTAGAGATTCGGTCGTCCGTCTTCCCTACATTCCGAGCACCACAACTCTTGCCTCGAGGAGAACTCTTATTAGATGAGAAGACCAGCTTTTGTTGTTATTGTCCTTTTACGGTCACGTAGTAACTGATGTGGCCCAATCGTGGCGGTGCGGGCATGATAGTTTATCGGCTAATTTAGGCTCTCATGTGTTGATAAAAAGTTCCAGTGGTTAAATATTTGTAAAAATGGCATATCAAACTCTCCTTCAGGAGTATATGCTAATGCCTCCGGTTACAAGGGCATACACAACTGCCTGTGTAATCACAACCCTAGCTGTGGTGAGTACTTCATAAATTCTACATCGTTATTTACTCTAATAATTTAATATTGCTTATTTAGGTCAGAGTGTCGATAAGGGGGCGGAAGCCCCCACTCAACAGTCAACTCTCAAGCCTGGCTGGACTGAAGCACTTTTTTAGATGTTAAGGGGCTGTTTCTGCCCCCTTATCGATACTGTGACCCTGTTCTTGTGGCACAAAGTACTAAGGAAACATAAATAAATGGTGTCCATGATTTTATCCTATGTCATTGTATGAACTCACAGTAATGAATACAAATCTAACTAACCATTGTGTAGAATTTATAATTTACTGCTCAACCAATGAGTGTATTATACAATATCATCATTGATTGCAAATAATAATATTTATGTTCTTGTTTCAGCAACTTGACCTAGTCTCACCGTTTCAACTTTATTTCAACCCAATACTAATAGTAAAGAAATACCAGCTATGGAGACTTATATCAACATTCCTCTTCTTTGGGAATTTAGGATTTAATTTCTTCTTCAATATAATATTTACATATAGATACTGTCGGATGCTGGAGGAGGGCTCGTTCAGAAGCCGAACTGCAGACTTTGTGGTGATGTTCATTTTTGGAGCAGTGCTGATGATTGTATCCTTTTAAAAAATTACAATAATTACTGATTGGTTTAAGATATTTGAAATTATACTGATGTTTCTATTCCAACTAACACAGTTGATGATGATGAGGTGGGATGCCTGCTGAACCACAGGCAGGTGATCTGTCCTCTATTGTGACTATTTCACCCAATTCCCAGAATAACACAGTTAGCTACCTATTTTAATTTGTACCTTATTTTTATTTACATGCTGCTATTGACCATGCTGCGGACACTACCGATCTTGACTGACATGGTTAATCGACTGACATGGTTAATCGCAGCATACTGACCAACACTTTCCCGACTGACTGGAAAACTGCAAAGGTTACCCCACTCCCTAAAATTCCTAATCCCGTTCATATCTCCGATCTCCGTCCCATCAGTATCCTTCTCTGTCTCTCCAAGATAATAGAGAGGGCAGTATGTGCTTAGCTATCGGGATATCTGGATGGAAATGGCATACTACCGGAATTGCAGTCAGGCTTTAGGAAGGGTAGAGGGACTTAAACAGCCCTTATTGACGTAGTGGACAACATCCTGTCGGAGCTTGACCAAGGTAGAAGCACAATTCTGGTGTTGCTAGATTTCTCCCGATCTTTCGACTGTCTGAGCGCACCCCTCTTATTATCGAAAATGTCCTATTATGGTTTTGACAGTACCACGGTGAAGTGGTTTGACAGCTACCTCTCGGGCCGTGCGCAGTTGTTGGATTGGAAAAAAGCGATGGTACTATGTTGTTTTCCTCGACAAAGCGCTTAACAAGGGGTGTGCCTCAAGGGTCGATATTAGGCCCCCTTTTGTTTATTCTTTACACAGCAGAGATAGTTTCTGTCGTGGAGAGCAGCATGTGCCGTCTCTATGCAGGTGGATACCCAGCTGTATATATCATCCGTTCCTTCCGACATCAACACTGCAGTCCAATCCATAAATAACGATCTAGAGCTGGTGGCGTCATGGTCTGAGAGGAGCTGTCTAGTGCTAAACCCTAGTAAATCTAAGTACATGATCCTTGGTACAAAATGTCAGATCCATAATACTGTCCAAGCCCTAGCCCCCACTGATATAGCTATCAGGGGCGACCCAGTGGAAAGGGTCGTAGAAGCAAAAAATCTTGGGTTGTTGATGGATGGTGAGCTTCGATTCGAAAATCATATCAGAAACCTACCGCCTTATGATTCTTTATAATATATGTGATTACCTTAGCACTGATTTGCGTGTCAGGCTAAGTGAATCATTGATATTATCTAGATTAAACTACTGTGATGGTAGCTGTATACTTGGTCGGTCGAGAAGGTTAATTCAACGTGTGCAAAATGCATGTATACGTTTTTTTTTTTTTTTTTAATTCCTCCTAGATCCCATATCACCCCATACTTGGATTCAGCAAAACTTCTGAACATGGAAGCTCGTCGGCATTTACACCTAGCCGAACTACTCTTTGGTGTATACTCCATTTCATGTACCATGGCCCGATGCACTTGAGACGGTCATTAGGCGTTAACAATAGGATTAGTGATAACAAAAGATACCTGGCCAGACCCTTTTGCGGCGTGGTATTTTACATGCAACCTAATGATCTTGATCGTTTAACCTAGTAATCAACATAAACAATATTTCATGTTAGTTGTCATGCGAATAAATGTATATAATTAATTTTTGCCTTTAAATATTTAAAATTGTTAAATATTTTATATAATTAATGTACATGTTTTTAAAGTTATTAAATTAAGTTAGTCTTAAAGCTGATTGTTATTATTTTATTGACACAATTTTTTTTTGATTTAACTCATGTTAGCTATTATTATGAAATACCGTAAACAACTTATATTTCGTATTTTTATTTTCAAGTATATACCAAAATGTTTTAGTCACGCTTTAGTTGCATGCAGGTTGGACCGACGCGTGCCATTTTGAAGTGCTCCTAATTAGATAACAAAAGGCAAACATTATGAGCCCTATTGTTAAGCTTCAAGTGCATCGGGCCATGGTATATGAAATAGAGTATAATACACACGGAAACCCCACCCTACTTGTACACCAAGATAAAATGGGCGACCAGGCAACATGGCGTGCACAAGCATATAATACTTACACCGGCGCATCGAACGGCGACTTTCCGCGGGAGTTTCAGATTTGCGGCATCTAAGTGTTGGAATGATATTCCCCCTCCAGTCCGTGAAGCGGCTAGTAGGTGTGCCTTTGGGCGGAAACTCAGGGCACATTTGCTTGATCAGCAGAGACTACTCCTCCCCCCCGTACCAACCTCACGCCGCAATAAGACTTGAGTCTGTGGTCGCTCATTGCCAGTGGGACCAAAAACCAAGAAGCAAAAAATCTTGGGTCGTTGATGGATGGTGAGCTTCGATTCGAAAATCATATCAGAAACGTAGTCAGCAATTGTTTCTACCGCCTTATGATTCTTTATAATATATGTGATTACCTTAGCACTGATTTGCGTGTCAGGCTAAGTGAATCATTGATATTATCTAGATTAAACTACTGTGATGGTAGCTGTATACTTGGTCGGTTAAGAAGGTTAATTCAACATGTGCAAAATGCATGTATACGTTTTTGTTTTTTTTTAAATTCCTCCTAGATCCCATATCACCCCACACTTGGATTCAGCAAAACTTCTGAACATGGAAGCTCGTCGGCATTTACACCTAGCCGAACTACTCTTTGGTGTAATACACACGGAAACCCCACCCTACTTGTACACCAAGATAAAATGGGCGACCAGGCAACGTGGCGTGCACAAGCATATAATACTTACACCGGCGCATCGAACGGCGACTTTCCGCGGGAGTTTCAGATTTGCGGCATCTAAGTGTTGGAATGATATTCCCCCTCCAGTCCGTGAAGCGGCTAGTAGGTGTGCCTTTGGGCGGAAACTCAGGGCACCTTTGCTTGATCAGCAGAGACTACTCCTCCCCCCCGTACCAACCTCACGCCGCAATAAGACTTGAGTCTGTGGTCGCTCATTGCCAGTGGGACCAAAAACCCAACACTTAAATTTATTACAAATTACAAAAATTACAAAATTATTGAAAAGATGGATTAAATAGCGCGGGCCATGTTTATTTATTTAACTTTTTGTATGTATCATTTATAACAGCCAACTATATTTACCATTATTGTTACCTATTTTTTATATTTATGTATTTATGGATTGTACCACGCCACGGTCTGGGACGCTCGCGAGGTAACACTTGGCGCTGACTGAAAATCAGCGTTGAAGGCCTGGCCTTCAATATAATGCTGAGTCAGACGCCATTTATAATGACAGGACTGTCATTTCATTTTATTATATGCGTCATTGTTATTTTTCATCTCTGTGTTTTGTTTCTTTGTTGCAATTGTAGTGTGTTTCACTGTCTTTATAATAAATGTTTCTTTCTTTCTTTCTTTCTTTCTTTCTTTCTTTCTATTTTCTTATCTTTAAGAGAACATAACTCAAAAAACATAATTGTTCAAGAAAGGACTCTGGGCAGTTGTGTATGTACTCTGGGCCCACTTTTCCAGCATTTTCCACAAGTAATGATACTAATGCCATATGAAAGCTCCGGTAATTTAGCTTTTTTTATCCAAATTATGTAAATAATAATTATGTAAATAATTAGTAAATAAAATATGTGTAGAAAACATCATTTTTTGCCACTTCTCTACATTAGCCCACTGTTGGAGTAGATTACATTGATGCAGCTTAGTTCAAACCTAGTGCGTAAATGGTGGGTACCATAATTATTAAAAAAAACATAACATCGCATCACATCAAGCCTTTTCCCATATGGGGTGGCAGAGGCACAATTGTGTCATTCAATACTCCATTATAATATAAATATACAAAAATCAGACATTGTTTTCTTTAAAATCATAAACATTAAATAAAATATTAAATAAATAATAATAATAATAATAGCCTTTATTTCCAGGAGAAGAGTACCTAATTTACATACTAAAACATTTATTTGAATCTTAGTTATTTCATATTAAGTCTCTTAATTCTGTGTGCCTTTTGGCATAGGCCTCCTCCAGCCGTTTCCATTCATTTCTATTTAACGCCACTCTGGTCCAGTGTGGTCCCAGTGTTAGGCGTAACTCATCCTCCCATCTTCTCGCAGCGTAGCATGTGGCCTGTCCAAACATTCAATAAATAATAAAAATTAATTTTTCACCTAGGTAGGGAAACGGCCAAGCCACATATTTCATAATACTTTATTGCACAAAACAGTGAAAACAGAACAAATATAAAGGAAAGAACATGTACAAAGGCGAGCTTATCTCTAACAAAAGATTTCTTCCAGCAAACCTAATATGGAGAGGAAAAAAAGGAACTAAAGGTAGAACTATGTGCACAACAATAAAAATAATAAAGTACTTACCAATATCTAGATAATACTATAATACATGATGATAATAATACATGACACAAATGCTGTTGTCTCGGACAATGATCTTGAATCACTCGAGTTCAAGATAAATTCAATTCTGTCGATGTTTCATAACTGGTTCACTAATAATAACTTAAAAATAAACACGAGTAAAACCAAACTACTGTTATTTAAAACCACGGCACGGAACAGTGACGTTATTGATGCAACCCTAAACGGTGATACGGTGACTATGGTGAATGATTTCAAGTTTCTGGGGGTACACATAGATTCCTCACTGAACTGGAAGCCAGAACTTATTGCCCTAGAGGGAAGCATCAGCTCAGCGTGCTATGCTCTGAGGAGTTTAAGAGACGTGGTGGATCAGGAGCATCTTAAAATGGTGTACTATGCTCTGATCGAGTCCAAACTACGCTATATTATAAAACTCTGGGGAAATAGTTATGCCTACGATGTGACAAAGGCTTTCGTAATGCAGAAGAGAGCAATCCGTACGATAGTTCGCATTTCACAGATGGAGTCGTGCAGGCCGCATTTCATTAGGCTAGGGATACTAACGGTTCCTGCGCTTTATATACTTGTTTTAATGGTTTGGTTATCTATAAACATTCACAAATTAGAAAACCTGGAACAGAAGTCTAAACGAGAAACTTCTCGTCGGAAGGTCTTCCCAATTGAATCCGCACCGAAGTTAGTGATAGCACGACATGCTGCTAGTTTTCAGTCGCTATTGTTATTTAAACACCTACCAGTGGAGCTTAAAACTTTAGTTACACACAGCAGCTTTAAACATAAACTTAAATTATACCTGTTACAAAAGAGCCCCTACAGCTTTGAAGAATGTATTAATTTAAATTGAATTTAATAGTACCTTTTGACATACCTAATAGTATTATTATTTGTGATTACAATTTATAAATTAATTTTGACACTATGTACTGACTCGAAAGAACAAATATTTATGGACATTCTACTTGTGACGGTTCTTTAGATTTAGTCTTTAGATTAGATTTAGTCTATGGTTATATATTAAGTTAAGTATTTAATCAATTTTTTTTTATTATAATTTTAATTTTCATCTTTAATTTTTAATTTAAAATTTTATCTGTGACATTTTATTGTCATTCAATGTACTATATTTCATTTGATTGATGATTAATTTATTAATTTTAAACTTAATTAAATTTTTGTAACTTCACACACAATCTTTGCATTGTTTTTGAATAAAATACTTATGACTTATGACTTATGACTAAAAATTATGCTATATAAATATGTAACATATACATAAATAGTAGATACAAATAAATACGAATACTTATCATGGAAGAGAAAGATAAGAGTTCTTTCTAACGACTTTTAAAAGTGTGAATTGACGAACTGTCTCTGATGGCGCTGGGGAGTTTGTTCCAGAGACTGATAGCTCGTAGTCTGAACCCATTCTCATAAGCAGCAGTGTTATGTTGCGGAGTTACAAGTAGTGACCGATTGTGAGATTTCCGTGGCCTATCCGAAGACAAAAATACGAAACGATCCCGTAAGGAGCCTGGATAGCGAGGATTACATAAAATATTGAAGAGGCAAATGAGGACATGGGAATCCCGTCGAAGGCGAATCTGGAGCCATTTCAACTCCCTGCGATATTCCGAGACGTGGTCAAACTTGCGCAGACCGAAAACAAACCGAATCCTGAGGTTTTGAAGTCGCTCGAGTTTTTTCAGTTGCTCTTCGTTTCGACTAAGGTGCTTGTAGAGTAAGGGCGTCTAGAGTTAGAAGCTTGGCTCTACATGAGATCTGATAACTTTTTGACAGTGCAAGCCATATGGTCTCGTCTTGGCAACATTTACATGAAAATGTTTATGGTGGGATTTCATTTCTTTTTGTAAGTTGCCTAAAATATATATATATATTTTGGGTGTAGGTATTTCTTGCACATCAGAGGTGCCTTTTTTCATAGACCACTCTCTATCTTTGTCTTTTCCTGATTTGTTATACATGTTTGTGGAATCGGGATTCAGCATTGTCATTTTTGTTTTAGACTTGACTCTTCGATTGTGGTTCAAGTTGACATGTAGCCACTTAATTGTCGTCTAGGGATTAGTGGCATACAATAGGATACCCAACAACGTATCAATGGCCTCTAATGCACCGCACTCGCGATTTGATAACATTCTTAGCCCGATATTTGGGTACACATTAGGCGATTTGCGCGCGCTTAATTCTATCCTCTAATTTAAAGTGTGGGAGGTGATTTACTAAAAATGTGTTTTATTAAATACTTTCAGACCTCAAGCATCAAAATTTACGGAAGTCTCATACAAACTTCCATCCCCTAGTTTAAGGGGTAGGGAGTAAACATTCCAAGTTTTAGATTTTTTAATTGTTTGCCTACTAATTACCGAAGTACATATAATTATGTACTAATATTCTGAAACCTGACGAGAACCCTATCCCCTACTTTAAGGGGTTGAGGTAGGCCTTTTTATTTTTTTATATACTATATTAAGAAGTCTGCATATTAGTATAATTTTCAGATCTCTAGCATGAAATTATGTTTGAAAACGTATACAAACTGGTATCCCCTAGTTTAATTAAAGTTCTGAAATATGTATTTCATTATTTTTAACAAGGAGTCCCTATATAAATTTTCACATCTAGCATTAAATTTGCAGAAGTCTCATACAAAATTCCATCCCCTAGTTTATAGGGCGGGGTGGTGAAAATTCCAAGTTTTGGAATTTTATTGTTGTTTGTATTGTATTATACTAGTAATTATACTAGCTTATGTATAAAATTTCAGCTTACCCTAAGAGGAAGTACCCTAAGAATTTTGATGATCATCAGTGAGTCAGTGACGGATAAGGGATATTTTAAATATCAATAAAATCGAAAGTATGATATGTGCTATGCTATTGAAACTTTCTATGTATATTGAGCCCACTACTGACATCGTATCCCAAGAATGTTGTTCAACTGCTATAATCCATACCAAAGTCGTGCGTGTTCAAAAATGGACGAAGCGCTTCGAGAAAAGGTAGGTAGTGCCCCCAGATATAAATAGCTATGTCAACCCCAAATTTCATATGTCATGACTCATGACATGAGTTTCAGTACTGTTGGACAATGTTGGAAAAGTGCACCCAAACTGATGCATTCATTACCTAAGTTTTAGAGACCAAAAAAATACAAAATTATGCAATAATAATTCCTGATCTCTGTTTTACAGATATTTGCATTCTTTGTGAACCTCCTATTTTTAGGTCAAGCCTTCACAATCATGATTGTGTATGTGTGGTCGCGCCGTAATGTCCTAGTCAGAATGAACTTCTTTGGCTTGGTGAACTTCCAGGTAAGATCATTTGTTACCACAGCAAAGGAACATGGTACATATTTGGGCTCAATATTAACAACATTCAATCATTATGATAAAAGTTAATTTAAAATATAAATATATATACAGTAAATCACTAAAAAGGAAAAAACAAGCTCTGTAATTTAGTGTGAAGAGTTATACAGTGTACCGTGTATTGTATTTTATTAGGTAGGTACCTACATAAATAACAGATATATTTAATTTTTTAGGTACCTATTACAAATATAATTTATATTATATGTTTTAAATTATTGCAGGTTTTTTTTTAGTTAATGCTATGTAATTTCTGTTGAAGTTTAAGGAAATACACCGGAGTGACAGTACACACCCTGTCCATGGCCCTTCGTTGGATTTCTGTACGATGATCATGATTTTCGTTAAACTTTTTACCTTTCCCTTGAAACTTAAACTGCAAGTATTTCGAATCGCTATTGAAAATCCTTCATTTTGTTACCCCACTCGATGGGTTTGGTATAAAAAATATTTTTTGAACTCACAATATGGCGTCTTAAATCTGCCCTTTTGTTTTTTATTGTTTTTAATGTACCCATTGTCACTCGCGCTAACATGGCGAATCTAACGACACCTTATATGTTAAAATCCTTTGAGCCGTTCAGGCTGTAGCAGGGAACATAGAAATCTACATACATACCCACATGCATACATACTCGAAAAACATAACCCTCCCTTCTGAAGGCAGTCGGGTAAAAAGTCAGTCTATATTCATTCGGGTTCGCCGGCAAATATTTCGGAGTTCAAATCCCGGGATTTGGGATTCCAAATAAAGTTTCTCCCATACGGCGTTAATAGTCATTGCACGTCGCTTTTTAGCGTCCAATACTAGGCTCCGACTACAGGCCTTGAAATGCAATACATCATCATACTCAGCTCCGCCCACATCAACCCATTGCTGGGCATAGGCATCTTCTCTATTGCGCCAATCCGCTATGCAAAATGCAGATTCGGTTCGTATTTTTGCAATACCAATACCAAAAACAGATAACTTTAGGTACCTAACAATATTTTTTAAGTATCTGTGACTTAGATACTAAAAACTATTACTAGGTACTGTTAAGTATAATAATAATAATAATAATAATTTATTGCACAGAAAACACAATGGAAAAATATAACGAACAATATGCAAAGGTGAGCTTATTTCTAAAAAGAAATTTCTTACAGCTAACCTGTGAGGAAAGGAATTTTTTTCATAGAGAGGTAGTCCTAGTGTACAATTCAGAGTTAAAAGAAAGAAATAAAGTCTATCAGATATACTATCAGATAAATCACAATACATCCTACACATACTTTAAAATAAATTAATAGAATACAATAAATACATAGATACACATACTTACTATAAGATACCCACTATGCGGAAGAGAAGAGATGCTGTTTCAACTTTTTCTTAAAAGAGAACAAGGATGTGCAATCCCTAATAGCGCAAGGAAACGCATTCCACAAACGTATTGCCCTTAACCTAAACGAGTGCTCGTAAGCAACAGTGTTGTGCTGAGGAATTGACAAAAGTGACACCGTGTGAGATCTCCGAAGTCTATCCCCAGAGAAAAGAAACTCAAAATGTTCACGAAGATATGCGGGATAGCGCGGATTTCTCAAAATATTGAAGAGGAAGGAGAGAATGTGCATATCACGACGAAGTCGGATCGGGAGTCAGCCTAATTCCCTGCGATATTGGGACACGTGATCGTACTTATATAAGTATAATAATATAAATATAGAAGTATAATAATTATTGTGACAGTATGACTGATTGATAGCTGTTAATTATTTTTATTATTATTTATTACGAACCTGATGTGTTACATCATGAATCGTGTCGTGATCGATATTTCTAAATAAGTTCCTACTTGAGTGAAATGTTATCTACTATTAAAATGATGGATGAGTTACGTTAATTATATTATATTATAACAAAATACTATTTTAGGTAATAAGTAAAGTGCCTATTGACCTTACAAAGAGATTTTGTTGATTATAATATAGATAATGTGTATAATTGAAGTATAATAACTATTTCATATAAATTGTGTAACTGATAGCTGATTAAGAAATTATATCTAGGTATGTTTAATATTAATATGCCTAAATACAAAAGCTAAGTTTCTTCACTACATACTTAAGTCATTAAATCCAAACGTGCGATTGCAATTACAAAATACTGAATGAATACAGACTTTTACGTATTGTTCGCTCTTTTTTTTAAATTCTATAATCACGTTGCGGTTCGTCAACCCCGCAATCCCGGGATCGGAAAAAGGGCCGGGATCGGAAAAAGGGCCCGGGATCGAATTCCCTAATTTACACCTAATTTTAGTCACAAAACTACAATGACGGTACAATGTATAAATTGCTTAAACATTTCATGTTTCCATCTCTCGAATCTCTTCACAGGCGGTTGTGTAACCTCCAGACTATGGATGCTCTCAACGGTCACATAAAAGTTCAATAAATGATCTGATTCCTGATTTGTAAATGCTTCCAGGCGCCATATCTACCGTGGGTGCTGCTTGGTTTCTCAGTTCTCCTCGGCAACGCTATCTCAGTAGACCTGGTGGGCATGGCCATCGGCCACATGTACTTCTTCCTGGAAGACGTGCTGCCGCCCAAGCAGGGCGGGCAGCGGATCTTGAAGACGCCTAAGTTTCTGTAAGTTACCCTTTAGTACATTTTGTTGTGCATGGGGATGTCTTGCAGTAGCTGATTAATGGCCTGTTTCACAATATCCAGATAAGCACTATGTGACAGATTCATTTGTCCATTTTTTATACAATATTTATGATTCGTCTATCACAGGACTTATACGGACATCTTGAAAAACTAATAACTCTGGATTTACAAATACTTGTCTGGATTTAGTCTGATGACATTAGTGGAGCTCTGTCCGGTGTTAAGCTTTCAACCTCTTGTAGATTATATTTCCAACTGGCTCCTCCTTATAATTTGTTGAGCAGAGATATTTGTCCTTACGCCTTCTCATCATTGCCTTGAGCTAATATTTTTTCTTGCCTAAACTCATTATGGCCTTGACTCATCATCAGCAGCCTGTCAGGGAACTCACTGCTGTCTCACCTAACGTACACGTAATTCAACTCTGTCCATGTGCGACTCGCATCTTTATTTTCCTGCTATCTTTGCTATGTCGTCGGACCATCTGACGCGACGATGTTGCTAGATCTGTAATCTGACTGATCTTACCTTACTTCAGTCTATTCGTCTTCTTCCTCCGTATTCCAGTCAGAAGCTCTTCGACGCGGTACCCGACGAGCCCGACTACGAGCCGCTGCCGGACATGGCGGGCGTGCGGCCGGGCGGCTTCGACTGGCGCCGCGACGGCGACGTAGCCCCGCCTCCCCCGCCCGCAGACGGAGACGCGCAGAGGTAGACGAGAGAGTACAGGCGTGCGGTCTGTTAGAAGATGATAGAACTATTGGAAGGATGATGATGTCGACGATAGCGACCTCTAAAATTTTCTTGAGTGTTTCCTCAAGCCGTTTTAATTTAAATATCAAGTTGCATGCGGCAATTAATAAATAGCCCCTCCTATGACGCAGAAAGAGGTTGCCATTTTGAGATCAGATTTGGGGCTAGAGCATGGCCCAAGATCGGAATAAATTGACTTTTGTACTGATAGCTCTATCCCTGCTGTGGACGGTACGAAATGACTACTTGTGATTATAACGGGGTAAAAAACGCAGTTGTTCAGATGGCGGCCTACATCAATGCCTGATTTTCTCCCCAATAAAATGGGTCGTAAGTAAGATCGGATGAAATAGTTTTTGTAAAAAGTTCTGTCAACTTCAAACGGACCGGCTTTTATACAGGTGTGATACTCGTAGAAAGGTGTGGTCTGTATTGTATATTTTAAGGGAGTATTCTGCTCAAATCGATTTCATAGTAAGTTTTCTCTTACACTTTGACAATATCTCTGTTACACCATGTAGAACCACCTGTTGTCTAACTATCTAATAAAAAATATCTATCTTCCTTCCCGGAGCGTTTCCAACAACACATTCAAATTATATTTGTTGATGTGTACTAATTCAAATACCTTCCACTGCGATGGTTGGAAACACATCTGGCTCAAATTCACGGAATACTTCCACTACCTGTAGAACCACCACATTGTTGATAAGGCTTATTATCACTCCAGGTAACAGTCAGCGCCGACTATCATGTTTCTATACAGAGTATATCAGACAAACAAATCATCTGACCGCTCGGCGTGAAAGTGAAAAATAAGGTTGCTCTGATCAAATCGGTTTCATAGTAAAAGTTGTTCAGAATGATGTCCCTAACATTAACGACATTCTTAAATATATGATTACACCTTTCTGTTACACTCTGTATACATTTGGGACGCCGCTAGTTAGCCATGTGTCAATAATACAGGTGGTAATGATAGTACCCATTCCCCAAACTATGGTGAGTTAATTAAAGCTCACATGTATATGGAAGCGAAACGAGTCGGCCGCTCACTGTGATTGTGTTCTTTTGTATGAGTAACTGTGAGTGAGCAAATCCATTTCTGTAGTTCGGTTGATTCGAATTTGGATTAGTCGTATTTCGACATAGCAAAGTTCGGCCCAGCGTAGAATAATGTCTGTGGTGGAGGTCACACAAGCCAATTGTTAGTGGAATATTTTATAAATATCTTGTCTTATGTATAAAGTAAAACTATATTTGTGATTCTGGCGACCATTGGAATGAAATTGTACAAAAATAAAACCAATGAGGCTCGGCCTGCGGGACAACTCATTTTAATGTGATGTATGTATTTGTATAGTATAGAGTAATATAAGGTTTACATAAACAATTGAGTTTGTTGTAATTATTATTTGAAAATAAAAATGTTAAACCATGTATGGATTGAAAAAGAAAACTAGATATTGTAGAATCACATGTTTAATTTAATAATTTTACTCATATTTTCTGCACAATTGACCAACATTGCAGTTTTACATTGTTTACGTTTTTTCTGATCACGGACCCCTAGTATTCTTGTGAGACACGTAATAAGGTTTCGAATACATTTCGTGACGAGTCACTTACTCGCCGTACGTATGTGGTAACTTATTTTGTCATCGTAGTACGGAAATGCCTCAAGAATAATATGAATTCGACCTAAAAGCCACAGTTACAATTAACAATAATTGCTACTTCAGAATGTAAAGCTGAAGCTACAAATCAACTGCATATCACAAACACAAATCCAATTTATAAATTTATTGAACAACAGATCTTTCTTTCAGCACTTGTAATTTCTTGTTATTTTTTATATCATCAACAAGCTGTATTTATTAATAACAACAGGCAAGCATTCTAGTAGCCAGAACGTTTTACAATATTTCAATAAACCGGCATTGTTTCGTGCTTCACACTAAAATAGGGTATGATTTCGGTCGATCGATCGGTCCATAAAATATGAAACTAGGAAACGAGAACAAGGCATCAATACCGGCGCGGCGTACACTTTTAATTGAGAAGCTACTAACCTAATTTGATCCTCAAGAGTGCCGAATAAAGCTACTTGCAAATTTTTAAACTGAAGCCAGGATTGATATCAATTTATTTATTTAGTTCACAATTAGACGGCGCTGGAATTTTATACTTCTATGATTTGAGCTCTAGTCTACAAGCAAGGAACTTGTATGGTTTGTGTTCTAGGTAGGACATATAATCAGACCAGAGATACAGGACTTTAGTCTAGATGTCAGCTGTTTTATAGCGCAAACCACAGAACTTTTAAAACATGCCGCCACTGGCTTTTGTCTAATTTTAATTCAGACTATTTCTGCACAGAATTGTGGGGAAATAATACTTAATTAAAAATCAATGTACGAAACTAATTAATTATCACACGTCTGTAA
Source organism: Argyresthia goedartella (assembly GCA_949825045.1). Taxonomy (NCBI): domain Eukaryota; kingdom Metazoa; phylum Arthropoda; class Insecta; order Lepidoptera; family Argyresthiidae; genus Argyresthia; species Argyresthia goedartella. Next base: position 20,843,015 of record OX463812.1, on the reverse strand, counting down.
AACCAACATCTGTTGAGTTAGGATGAGTGTTCATTAACACTTACATTTTGTTAATTACTACATTAATAACAACAGTATAATTATTTTCAGTCTTCATTCAAACATCAAAAACGTTCACCACTCAATTCTTTCAAGTTGTTCGCAGTAGACTTACTTTCATAATCTTTGATGGTTTGCTATACACTGGAATCACATGGAAAAATAACTGTTACAAAAACGATTCTCAATAGACAGTCAATCTTAACTTATGCCAATAAATCAATAATCAAAATTCGAATAGACATAAGAATTGAAAACCCCAACGAATTATAAAAACCTCGAGAAAATCTCTACTCCTCAGATTTAAGACTGTTGCAGCCAGTTATAGAAACGACCTTTCAATTTTAAAGCCCCGCAAATCGCTAATGGCGTGTCAGTTCCATAAAAAATATATTTAAAAGACATGGCTCTTATTTCTGAGCACATAATGTTCATGACAGTTCACATGCCTTGACGTTACGCCCACTAATGTTTTGTAGGGCTTAAAGTTTAAAGATTGCGTCTGCAACTCTTGTGTTAGTCAAGTCAAGAAAAGGAGAGTTGAAAACAAAACGCAACACTCAGATCGCAACCAAACTTAATGAAGACCGGGATTTGACTAGGTTCCTAGAAAGTAACATGAACAACCATTTCCATATTCAGACCAACATTGTGACTCATTTGATTCCTACAAACGTATCAAAAACCAAAAGAAAATAAATAGAAAGTTACTTATCTTCGGAACCGATTTCAATTAGTTTGTGAATTAATATCTAAACATAAAATAAATGTTGTGCGTCAGTCAGTCCATTCAACATGTCGTTTCCGTTTTGAATATTGATTGTATTTAAAATACATTTTTAACCCAATCAGTAAAATATAATAACTTCCTTCCGTTCCTTTGTAACTTTACTTTTATCGAATGATAATGTCAGGAATCTATTATTATTGTATTAAACTGATTAGACACGTACATTACTGGTATACAAAACACAGCCCAAATCTAAGAAAATATACATCGAACTGACTGGATAAGCCGCACCAAGACAAAGATATAATCAGAATCACTCTAAACTACAACAAAAGTTAAAGTAGCAAATATCACTTGAAATTTTCATGTTAATCTACTTTACAATAAATTGACAGTGGAAGATTGCGTCGAAAATGAGTGGCGTGTTCTCTCTATTGTATTGCTTGGCATCTCTAAAAGATCTTAATTATCGTATGCTGGATGTTAACGTTTCGAACATTTCCATAGCAACACGCTACACATCAACTATAATTTATCTTCCACCATTACAAATGCTTTTTTAAGTAAATAAAAATATTTTTTTGGTTTACTTTCAACTATTTTACTAGAGCTAATTCCGATTGTGTTACCACCATAATGATAAATTAAGTGTCTAATAAATCACATTGAGACAATTTCATAGCGCTACGATCGCTAGTAGCACCGTGATGTCATCTGGCTTCCCACCTGGAACAAATATACCAACATGTACTTCAACATTACTCGCTGTCCTACAATAAGGACCTTGGGGATAATTGTATCCAGACCTAGAATCGGACTGTTCATTCATGAATGATGATGATGATCATGAGCAGCCTTGGAGACGGGTCTTCAGATCAGGTTGCGCTGTGCTCGCACGGGACACTTGGCTTCATGGGATGACGGACGGTGGACTAAGGCAGTAACAGAGTGGTGGCCTAAAGGGGCCTTAGGGGGACCGAAACGGTAGGACAAGACCAGGGGCCCAATTCGGTATTGGAGATTGCAACGGGACCGCTCCGAAGGAAGGGCGCAAAATGCAGTATTTGGGTTGCCGGCGGCGACTATTTTGTTTGGAGACTGACTGTCAAATACGGCATTTTGCGCCCTTCGGAGCGGTCGCGATGCGATCACGATGCGATCTCCAGTGCAGAATTGGGCCCCAGTACGAGGACAAGTGGGCAGACCACCTCCCGGATGGTCAGACATCATCCAATTGACGTGATCTAAAGCTAAAGCTCTGGATGGGGTTGCCTCAGGACTGTTCTTCCCTACTTCTTCTCTTCAGGGGGTTAAAGTGCCAGTGCGCTTTATGCATGTCCCATGCACCCACTCTTCTAATTCAGCCATCCTACCTCCTGCACCAGCTCGAGGAGCAGGGGGCCTGGATGGTTCCGTGAGTAGCGCTATATAAACCCAGTAGTGGGTCGATGTGGTGGAACCCAGACCGTACATACAATCAAGTAGACGCCGCAAGCACTCCAATATGTGTGGGAACCAACTGTGTCAATTATTTCATATAAACAGGTGACTGAGCGCTTCATAGGTGCACAACACCTAAGGTACCTATGACACGCGAATTAGGTGCATTTGCGGCGTCTACCTAGTGTAATGGGCTGTGGGTGTGTGGTACACTCACCGATTGCATCGATCCCGTTCTGGCGCGCGCTCTTGGCGAAGGGCGACATGTAGCAGCCGTCGAAGGAGAGGTTGCGCGCCATCCACGCGATGGAGTTGGCGACGGCCTGCAGTCGCGAAGAGTCGCCTCCCAGCGCATGCGCGCGACGCATCTCCGCTACCAGTACACCTGGGGGACGTACAGTTACATTAGGTATGAGTTGTGTTGGGGTTATAGTAGCGCACTGGAAGCGTCCTGGACCCATATCCTGTTTTATAAGCGAACAGTTCAGTATTTAGTCTTTATATCGCTGTCATCTTGTTTACAACTGTCGTATGTAAGATAATCTTTCTTTAGTTTCATCATGTAGTTTTTCTTCTTTTTCAGAATGTTTTGCTTTATTGTTGGACATGCCTCCCCAATTAAAGCTACTATTTTTTGTGCTCGCCACACGAGACCGCACGCTACACCAGCGCCCCTAGCAACGCGTTTTTGTCTCCATTTCTTTCTCGCCACAAGGAATGCTTATGGATTAACCTTTTGAATGCCCCAGTCGGCACTGCCCGACAGCTGAAAGCGACACTGGCGCTACGTCGGCTAGCCGACACTATTTTTATATCAAAAGAGACCTTACTTAGCTCGTAAGAATTAAGTTGTATTTTGCATAGCATAGCTAACATGTTTGGCGGGTTAATGACATATTTTGTATTTGATGTATAACGATCAAAAGCTTAAGGTGGCGCTTCAATTCGTCACTAGGGGCGCGTGGGAACATTCGAGTAGGACTGAAGAATTCACCACGCTAGGCAACCCGAGACTGTCAGCCATTTAGTCATCAAGCAGGCCAACCAATTAGTGAAAGCCGGCTGTTACAGTTATCTCTTAGATAAGACACTTGCTCAATACTGATTAAAATAGCGTGCGTTACCTTCGGGCACGTTGTCGAAGACGCCGTCGGTGGCGACCAGGATGACGTCACCACACTCTACGGGAAACTCGCTCCGCTCCGCTGACTCCGGCCTGGAATATACGGGCGTGGAGTTAATAAATTCATCATCGCCATCGTGTTAGCCCATCACGATGTTTTTGATCATCTTTAGAACTTATCATAAATTACTAATTTTAATAACTAGCCAAACTGATCACACACAACTGTTCCTCTGCCACCCCATAACGGAAAAAGATTTGATAAATTACTAAGAGAGAGTAAATACATTCAGAATAATATTTTTACTGCAGGGATGGCTAAACAATCTATTCAGAATAATATATCAGCAAGAATATTTAAATAATCTATTCTGAATAATATGTGACAGCAGGAATGGTAAAACAATCTATTCAGAATAACACGTGACAGCATGAATGGCTAAACAATCTATTCGGAACAATATGTGATAGCAGGAATGGTTAAACAATATATTCAGAATAATATGTGGCAGCAGGAATGGTTAAACAATCTATTCGGAACAATATGTGACAGCATATATGGTTAAACAATCTATTCGGAACAATATGTGATAGCAGGAATGGTTAAACAATATATTCAGAACAATATGTGACAGCAGGAATGGTTAAACAATCTATTCGGAACAATATGTGATAGCAGGAATGGTTAAACAATATATTCAGAACAATATGTGACAGCAGGAATGGTTAAACAATATATTCAGAACAATATGTGACAGCATGATTGGTTAAACAATCTATTCGGAACAATATGTGACAGCAGGAATGGTTCAACAATCTATTCGGAACAATATGTGACAGCATGAATGGTTAAACAATCTATTCGGAACAATATGTGACAGCAGGAACGGTTAAACAATATATTCAGAACAATATGTGACAGCATGAATGGTTAAACAATCTATTCGGAACAATATGTGACAGCAGGAATGGTTAAACAATCTATTCGGAACAATATGTGACAGCAGGAATGTTTAAACAATCTATTCGGAACAATATGTGACAGCAGGAATGGTTAAAAAATCTATTCGGAACAATATGTGACAGCAGGAATGATTAAACAATATATTCGGAACAATACCTAGTCGGTCCATAAGTTCTGTCACAAATATTTTGCCGCATAGTAAATAATACCAAGTTTTATTTTATTTAATACTATATATGGTTTGATAGCTAATTAAATACTGATAAATTAGAACGATTATTGGTTTTAAATGCTTAAAGCCATATTACACAAATGCTAGTTTCTTCAGAGATTTTGCACTTTTTTACCAAATCAAAAATACGGACGTGATTCACTTTATCTTTTTTCCATGACTCATAAAACCTTTCAAACTTACGTGAGATTTTATTCAGAACCCTCCCTGAGCCCGTTACCTTCATTTTGAAGCATAAGATAACTAAGTCTGGGTAAAACTAATTTTCATATTCACATTTTACGTAGTGTACTTGTTGCCCACAAGATCATTTTTTTACGTTTTTCTGAAAACGTAAAAAGTACGTAAAGTTCTCTTTGGGAGCAGTTGGAACTGAAAGCTAACAGAAAATCAAATGCTAGTTGTTAAGCATGGTCTAAAATCGAGGTTTCAGAATAAATAAAAAAAACCTTGTTGGTTATCTGAAACACTGTTTTTTATGAAATTTGTGGTAAGTGGTATTTTTGTCAGTTGCGGCGTGTTTTGGGTTCGCGATTGTCTCAAGTTATAAGGTTTTTTGTCATATTGCGATAATCGTACAAAATGTATTGTATAGCAATTTGATTCGTATAAAATAAGCTTTTTAATCATGTATAATACGAATAAGAAAAAGTTTATTGCTGAGTTTTATCTATCAAAAACCTTGTGACAGAACTTAAGGACCGACTAGGTATGTGACAGCAGGAATGGTTTCACAATATATTCAGAATAATGTGACAGCAAGAATGGTTAAGCTATTTAAAAAACAGTCAAGTGCGGATCCGACTCGCACACGAAGGGTTCCGTAACAACGTTTAAGAAAACTTAAGGGCTAAAAATAATAAAACAAAAACAAAATTATATTATGTCCGAATGCGGATTAGAACCCAGAACATAATATTGCGCAACCGAAATCTACGATCATATTTGAATCACAATATGGTTTGTTATAACGTAGCGGGTGTTAAAACACTTCTCTTTGATACGAGATTTTATAATTAAAGGGGGGGTGCCCCCTTTAATTTATAAAATCTCGTGTAGAATTTTTTGCTGGAGCAGCAACGGAAATACACATTCTGGGATATTTTTAACTCTACTTTATACTCGACGGACTAACGGAAAGTGGAGGCTTAGTAATACGATCCCGTTTGGCACCCATCGGAACACTAAAAATCAACGGGACGTGACCCTTCGAAAGACACCCTTCAACACTTCAGCGCCCATGTCAAACAAACAAACGTAAAGCGAAACACATAACACATGTCGTAATAAACGAGCACGTGAGAATTTGTTATCTGGCATGGGTCCAGCGCCAAAAATTCTAATATTAGTGCTCGCAAAACACAAACAGAGTTAAATGTGAAATGGGCACATGACCGCGAGTCTTGTGCCTTGTGAGGTGGTGGATTCATATCGTGACTACTGACGATGCGAGACAGGCCGACGGGACGAAAATACACAAGTTTTTAGATGGCTGGTGTTTTAAAACTGCGGATTTCCCTTTACACTTTTCTGTTGAATAGCGCTGGTAATTTCAGAACGAGATTCACTTGACTTTTGTTATTTTTTTAATAAATTAGCAAATGGCAGTTTATCTAGAATACTTTGTCATACCCAAGATAGAAGGTCGTCATCTAATTTTGATTTATCTTAACAATATTTTATAAGTGTTACCCTTCACACACCGATCCGGTTCGTCCAATGAATGAAAATGCATAGGTAATCATAGGTCATAACGAGAAAACAACAAGATAATTCTAATTTAACAATTATAAATCAAATCAAATGACATACATTTTGTAAGTAGATCACGAACCTTGGCGGCTTAATTAAGACTTTATCTTCCGCCAAGTTAACCTCATGGTCTATTTAGCAGATAAAAGCCATGACGCTTTCCAATCATTTAGTAACAACTTATGTTACGGAATAATCGTAAACAACCATTTATATTTCACACCAACGCCCTACAGACTACAAAGAAAAGTATTAAAACGCTTCAGCTCAACTCAAGACAATGTTTTGATAAGAGGTAGATAGGTATCTTCTGCATTTTATCGCAGTGGAAATCTAAGCTGGTGTATATTTTCCTGATACACCGTGATGTCTCATCATTATTATCTACCTCTACGTTGTCCTTTTTAATGTTCCGTACCCGAAGGATGCCAAACGGGATCATATTACTAAGCATCCGCTGTCCGTCTGTCCGTCCGGCCGTCAGCGTATATCTTATGAACCGTAATAGGTAGAGATAATTTTCGCAGAATGTAATTTTCTATGCCGTCACAGCAACTAATAATTAACTATACGAGATTTTATAAATGAAAGGGGGTCCCACCACAATCCCTGCGATATAACAAATCATACCATTATTCAAATATGATCGCAGATTTCGCGGCTTATCACATTGTTCTGGTAGCGCAATTAGATTGATATAGGTCTCGCAATCTCTAAGACCTTGGTTCGAATCCACGTCTGGACATAATATTATTTTATTTATTTTGTTTTATAATTTTTAGTGCTTAAGTTTTCTTGAACGATGGGACGGAGCCCTTCGTGTGCGAGACCGGTCCGCACTTGTCCGATGTTATATATGAAATGAAAATGAAAAAATGTTTATTTCTTGAACTTTAACATAATTAAAAAAACAATTTGACGAGACCTCCTTTTAAGTATTTAAATGCCTATGCTAGAAGGCAAGTAGGTATAATATAATATACATGTATGTTATTGATTCAGATCCAGGACAAAATTTCATTGCATTCTATAACACAATGTTTTATGTTTAATAAAGAGCTCCGTGGTCTAATGGTTTTCACGCTTGCTTCTCACACAGGAGATGCAGGTTCGATTCCTGACCATGCACCAATGAGATAATTAATTTATCTTAAGTACATTATATGGACGTTCTAACGGTGATGGAAAACATCGTGAGGAAACCTACATTACTCCATAGCTGCGGCGATGGGCTAGCCCCCTGTCACGCAAAATGGAGTATTGAATAACTGGCTCAAAGTGGGCACAATTGTGCCTATGCCACCCCGTATGGGAAAAGGCGTGACGCTGTTATGTTATGTTAACACGATGTTGGCCATCACACCGTTAGAACTTGCGTCAGATGTACTTATAATAAATTACTGAATATAGCATTCTAGCTGCATAGAGATAAGAGTTGTTAGCTTAGAGTTCTGTCAGATGACGAGCTGGCAACTTGCCATGGATGGCTTTTGAATCAGTAAGGATAGGACGTAAATTTGCACGGAGTAACATCGTTACTGGCAATAGAATCATTACAAACCTTTCGGCATATTCAGGAAAGAAGAGGTTTCGAATAATGTAATGATTGTAAAAAAGGTGATCGATGAACGAATGAATGAATTATGATAATTGACAACAAAAATACACATGCACGAAACCAATTTATAGTGCATTCACCCAGACTGCGTCGCACCTGCACGGTACACCCGCTCACAATTGTGGTTATTGTAATAAAATACAAATAATACACATAAGTTAGGCAGCAAATATAATTTTAATGAAACATATGAGTAGGTAGTACACGTAAAGTAAAGTGAAATTAAACATGCCGATGGACATTGATTGTAAATTGTTTACATGTTTTACAAAAAACCCGTCTTTTTGTCATTGGTTCACTAATGCTTCACCTTGAGGCCACTTCACCACCACAAAGGTGACTTTAATCAAATGAATAAACTATACCTATGTCAGTAGAGTAAGCTACCCTAAACCCCATAATGAAGTTTAAAATTTTTAGGGCGTAGTTTTAAAAATATTTGCACGAAGTGTATACCTGTCATACTATGTTTTGTTTGTTACATAGTCTAGGATCAATATTTCATGGTTTGGTTGATGGCCGATAAAAAAAAACAATTAGGGTTATTTAGGGTTATCAGTATGTAGTAAATATTACTCGTAGTACTTATTGAGATTTATTGTATGCGCAGGTCTTCCCCCGCTCAACCATCACCTTTCCTACATCATGGTTTGCTGGAAAAAATCTCTTGTTAGAGATAAGCACGCCTTTGTACATGTTTTTTTCTATTATAAGTTATCTGTATGTCTGTTTACTGTACTACAATAAAATAAATTATGAAAAAAAACAGGCACCACTTTTGGCCATTGTTTGTCATCCTTCATTCTCATCCACTTTTCAATTTCCAAATCACGGCTTAAGAAGTTATTCATTTCCAATGTCAACGTCGATCTTTATTTTAATCATATTGCTAACTGCAGTTTTCTGTCGAATTTGCCGTCGGTACAAAATAAGATATTCTAAAAATTCCGCTGGCACCTACCTCTCGCTGTCGTTCTCGCTCACATCAATATACGTGACACAGCTTTACTTGACCGTCAAATCCTATTTTTAAACAAATCTCATTCTCAAAATACATTTTCCAAGCTTGTCGTATACAATGAATAGGCTCATGAATGTTAATGCCTGTAAAGGTGACTTAGGTTTAGGTTAATGTTCTGTTTATTACTATTTATGTCCTATACCCTGTCTATGGTACGAGATGAACTGGCTATGCTAATGGCGGTGTACGCGTAACACTAAACATGCCAACGTGAGCTGATCAACCGTCTGTGAAATTAGAATGAAGCCGTTTTTCGGTCCAAATAATGCCATATTCCTAAAGACGTTATGGCTCCGTAACAAAAGACCGTCGTGGTCAACTTGTTACCCCGGTCGCCTGTAATGCAAGACACGCAGGATCGAATATAGGGTTAGAGACTTAACAATCTGAAGGTTTTTGCTTCGCTTAGATCATGGATCGCTACGTTACTGGGTACGGACCCCTCAAGCTTCAGAAGCGACAGAAATGAGGAAGCGAGAAACATATGAAAAGGTCGTAGCGAGTGGAGTTCTTTAGTCTCTGCCTAGTTCAGGGGTAAGCGCATGTTTATTTGAGCTGCCTCACCTATCACTCAGCACGTCCCGGTCGTGCCCCGGCGGAGGCAGACTCAGCTGGTAGGGCGTGTTGAAGTAGTGCTGCTGCTCGCGCGAGCGGTGCACCACGCGCCCGCCCCGCACCACCATGAAGCCACTGTCTCCGATGTTGGCGGCGCGCATCACGTGGGCGCCGCGGTCGAGGATCATGACGCAGGCTGTGCTGCTGCCTGCGGCCCGAGCACGATAAACAAACATAAACATGTATATTCATGCACATACATTGCTTCCGGCCCCACACTAGGATACCATGTGTCGTGGGAACCAGAAGCAGCGACGACGAGTCAGTGATGATATTCTATACTGTACTGTACTTTCCAAGTCAAGGAGGGATAGCACTATTTTATGTGATGAAGTCGACGTCGATAGTGTATTAATTGTTAACCGACTTCAGAAAAGGAGGAGGTTCTCATTTAGTTTCTTAACTATTTTGGACCATTGGTTTTTCCTATTCATACATGATGAAGATGAAAGTGAAGCCATTTTAATACAACTGTGCAACGTGAGCAATATCGATAAACAGGGTCGGTGCGGACTCGCCCAGCACTATGACAAAGGTGACACAGGGCCTAAGCGAGTGGGCGGGACGTCACTCCCTCCTCGACTTCCTCTTTCCCTTATGGTCATCCCAACCTAACACGAACTATACAAATGGAAAGGTCTTGTCTAAGTCTGGAAAGTCTGGATGTTGGCACAGGACCGTGAAGATTAGCGCTTTAGAGATGGCAGATGGGTTGCAGTAGGTTGATGTCGGCTGATGATGAAGATTATCTATAACGGTTACTGCAGCTCTCAGGTATAGAGGCTAGATAATAAATACTTGGTTTAGGAAATAGTCACAACAATAGATAGAGGACCGATAACCCGCCTGTCTCCCGCGGGCGTCCCATCTGGTAATCATAATACTTGGGTTGGTAGAGGGCAGCTGATTTTTGGACTAAGGTTTAGAAGTTTTAGTTAAGGACGCGTCAATCAGGTGACAGAACGCCACCTCCTCGTCAGGAGCTAAGCCCAATGATTCACGCAAGGTAGAAAAAAAACAATAGTACTATGGCCCCCTAGGACGGCTACAGAGTACAGACTTCGCCAATTGAACTCAAAAATTACCCACGAAGCATGCACAATCATATCCAGAGAAATCTTGTTTAAACCAAGATATCTATGGATACAATTGAGGCAGCAGCAAGCTACAAGGTCCTTGATCTTTCGTGTATTAAATTAGCCACTTCCTGACTTCAGATAAAGTTGTTTCACCATAAGATGATGTGATAAACTAATTTAACAGTTGAAGATATCACAAAAAGGCCACAGTACACTCAGTAATGGACTTTTTATCTCTGTTTGCAGAAGTAGTGCAAACAACTAGGTTATTGCTTTTTAAAGGAGATTTACTCAGAATTATTAATATGTTTAGAGCATTAGCTTATAAACCTAGCATTTGAATTAACCCTTCAAGTGTGTTTGTCCGGGCTACGGATGAAAACCCGTTATAGGATTTGAATTTTATTACCATGGCATAAGGTGCAAAATCGCGATGCCTCATTTAAAATTACCCGGAAGGGTTCAATAAGAATAAAATCAACTCAAGTGAGGGAAGACTGCTCTGAGATAGTGATTCCTTTGCCGAGCAGTAACTACCCAGACTAGATAACAACGACCTCCTCACCTAAGATAGGTTTCTTATGCTCCAGCAGCTCGTAATAGGACTTTGCGAGCAGGTCTCCCGGCTCCGACAGCTTGAAGAGTCCGAGCTGCACGAGCCGCTCGCACGTCCTCATGAGGTACGAAGAGAACTCGCCCGGGTCGATGCCGTATGCCCGCCAGCCGCCCACCCCGTCCGCCACACCTGCACCCCATGAAAGTTAAAACAAAAGTGTAAATATACCTAATTTACTTATAATTTGGCATTAAAATATCCATACAAAGTAAAGATAAACTATGATAACATGGCGCGCGTTTGCATTGGGATATGAACCTTGTAATTTTTATTAATTAATGATAATGTATTGTCATTTGCGTTTCATTTTTTTTTTAATACCTTGGACAATATTGACACACATTGATCTAGCCCCAAACTAGGATTCCCTGTATCTTGGGTACTAGACAACGATACACGTACTTATATAGATAAATATTATACTTAGGTAGATAAATAACCATGACTAGGGTACAAACTCTCATGAAACAAATATTTGCCCCCACAGGGACTCGAACCCGGGACACTTGGTTTCGAAGGCAGGGACACTGCCGACTCGGTCATTCGGGTCGTCAATTTTATCGTAGTTTATCTCTACATAAGCTCACACCTTTTACCTGGAAGAGGTGTAAGGCAAAGCGCACTAAAAAGAGTGTTAACAAAATCAAAACTTACGAAGCACTCAACAGGCTAGGTGGGAAAACAAAGTCACAGTCCAGTGGGTAAAAGGTCACCAAGGACACCAGGGCAACTGTGAGGCAGACAAGCTAGCAAGATTAGGGGGTCAGGAAGGCCAGCAATTGGCCTTGCACCATTCTCGCCCTTATCAGTGGAAGCTCTATGGAATAGGCTCAAAGAAGCCACAGTACTGCAACAAAATGAATTATGGTCTAGCAGAGAAGACTGCAAAAACACATACCATTCATAAATTTACTAATTACCTAATGAGACTGCCACGCGGTAAAATAAAAATACTAACGCCTAATTACAGGTCATTTTACATTAACAAACATTTGAAAATTACAGATGCAACAGAGAGCGCCCTATGCAGGGGGTGTGGATGAAACAGCACATGCTGCTGGCTTTTCCATCCACAATAGAAACCAGGATGGCTATATTGGGTGATACATCAACCACCTACAAGCTTCTAGATCACCCAGGCCCTCTACTCCAGCTACTCCTCAAACTTCCTCAACTATTGACGACCCGAATGGCAGAGTCGGCAGTGACCCTGCCTACGAAGCCAAGGGTCCCGGGTTCGAGTCCCGGTGGGGGAAAATATTTGTTTGATGCGAACGGCTGTTTGTACCCTAGTCATGGTTGTTTATCTATCTAATCAATCAATTTTTAGGTTTGATGGCTTCTACTGTGGATCCCTACAGTAATTCCGCCAATATCACGTATTGAAGATGACACGAAGGGGATCACGTTGTACAGTTATCGGTGAAACTTCCCTTGAGTTGAGATCTCTCTATAACCAGACAAACAACAATTAGGACAGCACAAATTAACATATAATTTAAATGTTAAGTGATTACATATTAAGGGTGTTAGACATAAAAAGAAGACATACATAAATAAAATAATAATTCTACATCTAACTACAGTTTAATCTTGTTAGAGGTTATAAATTTAGAAAGGATGTGAATAAAGGAAGGGTCCGAAAGAGTCAATAAGAATTTAAGATTGACGGGACGGGGGATCTTACCGGGGAGGATGTCATACAATGAGGTTTGAAGTTTAGTGCATTCAAAAAACAAATGATCGGGAGTACCGTCAGCCAGGCCGCATTCACAAAGAGAGCTATCCCTTATCCTAATTTTAGCGAGATGTACTGGCGTGCAGGAGTGTCCCAGTCGAAGCCGACAGATAGTTGATGTAACAGTCTTACGCATTTCCCTGTACTTGAAAAACCAAGGTTTTTTAGGTATTAACGGTTGAATTTGGCCATAATGCCTACCCTTTAAAGTTCTAGATGACTGCCATGAAGATTCCCATGATTTTTCCAGACGAGTCTTAGCCGAAGATACTAAGTCTTGGGTATGAATTTTGAAGTGTGATAAGTCACCAGATTCCACAGCTTCCTTTGCACAAGAGTCAACTATTTCATTACCCGAAATACCACTGTGAGCTGGAATCCAAGCCAGTATAATGTTGATACCCCGAGAGAGGCATCTGAACAGAGCATGGCGAATCTTTAGTACAAGAGGGGACTTAAGTTTTGATTTAAATGGGTTAGCAGAAATTGCGTAAAGAGAGCTTAAGGAGTCCGAGAAAATTAAAGTGTTATCCAACGAATGGGATTCCGCATACAAGATGGCTTCAAGGATTGCCGTCGCCTCCCCGGAAAAAACGGAGGAACCCGGAGGTAGTTTGAAGTTTAAGATAATTCGGAATTTAGGGATCCACACGGCTGCTCCAACATTCCCGCTAGAGGAAAGCTTGGATGCATCCGTGAATATGGGCAGCCACTCTGACCACTTTTCTGTAATTATTCTATTAAATTGGCTATTGGGTTGACGTGAATCTTTTTGAATGCCAAAATCTAATAAGATTTGAGGTTTAAAAATAAGACAATGATATGGGAACGAAAAGAGGGGAAAAGTTTCATAATGGAATATGGGGTGACGGATACGGAAAAAGTTGATGAAACTTCGAAGTAAACAAGGAAGATCCCTCAGGGATCTGTAACCTTGAGCCGTAGTGATCTGGAAGAGTCTTTGGAGTTTAGAGAGTAAGGGGTGAGAAGAAACCTGAACAAGCTTAAAGAAAAATCGATCACATAAATACTGATTGCGGAGATGAAGTGGAGGATCGACACATTCAACCTGGAGAGCATTAGTTGGGGATGATTTCATTGTTCCTGAAATTATTCTCAGACACTTAGCTTGAATTCTGGAAATTTTGACGGTAGCAGCTTTATTACAAGGGTCCAAAAGGAAACCGCCATAATCAAAGTGGCTACGGATAATGGCGTTGTAGATTAATTTTTGAGAATAGGGGTGGGCCCCCCACCATACTCCTGATAAGGAGCGAAGAACGTTAATACCCTTCTCACATTTTTGGGCAACATAGGACAGGTGTGGGATCCCAGTCAGTCTGGAGTCGAGGATCACTCCTAGAAACTTGACTTTATTGTCGGTAGGGATAGGATCGTCTTCAATGAGAAGTTCCAAATCCGGAATGGTTCGTTTTTTTGTGAAAATAACTGAGGAACTTTTGGAGGCCGAAAGAGATAATCCGTGAGCATCGAGCCAATCATTTAGATACATCAGCGCCGAGTTTAGGCGAGATTCTGCAACTGAATATGAATCTACAGCTAAATAAAGGGCTAAGTCATCAGCATATTGTAAAATATTGCAGAAGGGGGTAACGCATCTTTCAAGATCGTACGTGTATAAATTGTATAGGAGTGGGCTCATGACAGATCCCTGGGGGAGACCTTTCCATACAGTACGGCTTGTAGGTGGACAGTTAGTATTTTTTATGGATATAGATCTTTCCATGAGAAGATTGCATATAAATCGAGTCAACTTCTCAGGAATACTCAGATTTTGCATAGTTTGCCTGAGAACTGAGAGCTGGACGTTATCATATGCAGAAGTTATATCAAGGAATGCTGCCACCAAGTACTGTTTCTTCTTAAATGCCAGGTGGATATCAGTGACAATAATGCTTAGACTATCCATAGTGCTCATACCCTTAGGAAAACCAAACTGGGATTTAGCTAGGATGTTATTATGCTCAAGGAACCACTCAAGTCTGGTTTTCAATAGATGTTCCATAATTTTACATAGGACGGATGAAAGGGCAATAGGTCTACGGGACTTAGGGTCAGAGGGATTCTTTCCGGGTTTGAGGATTGGGATTATAATTTGTTTGCTCCATGTAGTTGGGGAGGAACCAAAGTCAAAGAAGAAATTTATTAATTCCAAATATTTAAATTTACATTTTAAGTTGGATTAAGAAAGAGTAAGGAATCCCATCGACTCCAGGGGAAGAGTCGACAAGGCCTTCCAGTGCGCATTCTCATTCGCGGATAGAGAAAGGGGCGTCCATATTCCCACATGCAGAAATAAAGGACGGGGGAGAGGGGAGATCATAAGAATTAGGAGAGAATGGAGGAGAAAGTCTGTCAGCAAAAGCGTCCAGCCAAACTGCCGGATCATTAGAGGTCACATTCTCTATGTTCATAGAGCATCTAAATCTACGAATGTTTCTCCAGACTTCTGAAGGACGCGTGCGAGGAGAGAGACCTTCACAAAAAAAGTTCCAACCTGCTCTTTTTTTCCGATGGATTGTTCTTTTCGCTC
This sequence comes from Argyresthia goedartella, assembly GCA_949825045.1. Taxonomy (NCBI): domain Eukaryota; kingdom Metazoa; phylum Arthropoda; class Insecta; order Lepidoptera; family Argyresthiidae; genus Argyresthia; species Argyresthia goedartella. The sequence goes on along the minus strand of OX463812.1, from coordinate 20,827,494 downwards.
GAGCAGCGGCGTGCTTATATTTAATGAAGTTATCCATCGACATGTCAGAAATGTATAGTGTTTCAGCATCGTTTCTCTCCCCGATCACCAACGTACATTCGGAATCCCACCAAGGAGGTGAGACTCTATGATTCCTTGGCTTCTTAATAGGAATGTGTGAATTGGCAGATGACAAGATGGCATCAACAAAGTTATCATATATTGACAGGAAGTTATTAGAAGTGCATAGGGGAATTGAATCCATTTTAACATCTAGTGAGGAAGAGAAGTCATCCCAGTTAGCTTTAGACAACCTGTATCTAACAAGGGGGCAAGGGTCAATGGCGATATAAGACTGAGAATGAAGAGAAATAAGGATAGGGAAGTGGTAACTCCCAAAAGTACTATAAAGCCTTTTCCATAGACATGAAGAAGAAAGAGAGGGGGAAGTAATAGTAAGATCGACAGCAGACTTGGGGTTCTGATGGGGAAGGACTCTACGAGTAGGGGAACCATCATTAATTATACAGAGATTTAAGTTATCCAAAAGATCAAGAAGAAGATGAGAGAAGGGGTCACACTTATAGGAACCCCAAGAGATATGGTGGGAGTTGAAGTCTCCCATGATTATAACAGGGGGAGTAAGTGAGGAAATTATAGCTTGTAGAGAGGGGATAAGTGAGGCTGTTGGGTTAGCTATGTACAAGGACAGAAAAGACACACCAAGAGCTCTAAGAGCTATGGCATTGATCTCCTGACCATGGGGAGGGAGGGGAATTTGGGTAAAAGTAAGGGAACGTTTTACTAGTAAAGCGGTCCCTGCATACCCGTCGTCTCTGTCCTCCCGAAGGCATGAGTAACCAGGAACCCGAAAACGGGAACCAGGGACCAACCACGTCTCCGAGACGGCAGTGACGGCAGGTTTATATTGATCAATCAGATTAAGAAGTTCTGGTTTTTTAATCTTAATGCTTTGACTGTTCCACTGAAGTATTTGGGGGAACATTGTTAAGGATATTAGAAATTTGTATTAATTGTTGTGCAACGTTGGGCGGTACTGAATCACTAAATTTAGATATTATATTTACAATGAGGGACAAAAGGGTTTCAATGAGGTTGTCGTTTGGGGATATAGATTGAGATGATTGAGATAGGCAGAACCCATTAGGAACTGAGGATGTTGGATCTGCAATAATCATATTATGGGTTGATCTGTCATAACCTTTAAGTGGAGGTCTGGACCTTTGGGAATAAACTGTTTTTTTATAAGATGTTGAGGTAGTAGGGGCTGGAGTTGAGACCAATGGGGCTTTGAGCATGTCTGCATAGGATCTTCCAGATGAAGGGATCTTGATAGAGGCTTCTCCATATGAGATGTTCTCTTGGGTCATCATGAGCTTTATTGATTTTTGTCTGCCCTGTTCAGGGCAGTTTTTGTCTGTGGCAACATGGTTGCCTGAACAGAAAATGCATGTTGGGTCGGTAGTCAATTCTGTACAATCTTCACCTAGGTGGGGCTGACAGCATCGGAAGCAACGGGGTTTAGAGCGGCATTGAGCCTTGACATGGCCAAAGCGAAGGCATTGATGACATTGAATTGTGGGCAATTGGTATGATTCAACTAGCAGGGACGTGTGGTAGGAGAAAATTCTTTCAGATAAGACTTGGCCTCTAAAAGTTAACACGACAGACTGTGTAGGAACCCAAGAAGCAACATGATCCAGCCACTGCTTGCGATTCAATCTGCGTGCTTTCAGGATCTCGCCACATCCTGTTGGAAGATCCACTGACTCCACAAACTCATCCATCGGCATGTCCACGGGGACACCCCTTACAAAGCCCATTCGGGATACTGCATATGTAGGGATATAGGCCTTGTATTATTTTTTTTTAAGTAGCGGGTTTATTAGGAATTTATTTGCCTCACAATAGTTTGAGAATGTCACAGACATTTTATTTCTACCGGTTTTTTTAATTCCATCCTTTTTTATGTTTTTTATGTTTAAATTGAATAGAAGTTGACCGAATTTCAGTGTATAGAATGAAGTTGCAGAGTTATCAGCCTCTCTTTCCACTACTACTACATATGGGCCAATGTCCCCCTCACTATATGACCTAACGAGATCCCCCGTCAGGCTGGGATGAGTATAGGTGGTGACCACGGATGCCGGTTGCAATCCCGGAGCCGTCACAGTTTTTTTAGCTGAAGAATCATTTTCTTTATCGACCCCTGGATAGGACCTTTTACCGTTCTGATTTAGGATCTGGGGGGAGTTATTCGGGAATAAGGTCAACTCCATGCGCTCGTTATCCCCCATAGGATCCCTGGCCTCATCCGTCCCGCCAGGGTCCGCCGGGGGAGAAAATCCCTCACCCTCCATGTCCGAAGACATGGAGGGATCTAGACACACAAAAACTACTTACCTAGTTAAACAAAACAACCACCACCAGATAAACACAATCTCCACTCAAGGGGAGCCAATGATTAGGCAAAAGTTTGGAAAAAATCCCTCTGACACGTGTGATGAACAACAGACGCGAAAGCGGAACCTTGTAAACCTCTAAATAATTTTGTACTGCTCGCTTTTATTTAAGGTTGTTTGGGTTGGGTTGTTGTCAAATTACTACGTTTGTTTGTTTGTTTGTTGATGCTTAGTTCGTTTATCTATCTAAGTATAATATTTATCTATATAAGTATGTGTATCGTTGTTTAGTACCCAAGATGCACAGAATTCTTGTTTGGGACTAGATCAATGTGTGTAAATGGGTCCAAGGTATTATTATTATTATTACTTTATCACTGGTTGCAGGTACTTTTTATTGGCATTAGAAACAAGTCAAAAATAATTTGTGTTTTTAGCAGCCTTAAGGTAGGTTCATGAATGATTGGAAGATGCAGTGGGATAACCATAACAATAGTATAGAGGAACGCTCTGTATTGATTTAGCTGTTTTTTCCATAAAGCAGGATCGTAGAGTTATGTCAAGTGGAAGCGAAGTATATAGTTATTTTTTACTTTATTGTTTGTATTGTATGCCTTTATTACCAATAGGATAGAGTGATAAATGCTAATGTCAATAGATCTAATCAAAACAAATATTTTTACTGTGAATTGTGAAAAAGACATTGAATGAGTTGTCATCTCGCCCAGAGTTAACACCTTTTGACTAAAACTTTTTTTGTTGTCAACTAGCCTGACAGTGAAAATTTGAAGTAGCACCATACAGTCAACACAAAAAGTCTTTTGAGAATTTTATGATTTATTATTAGTATATTTTTTACTCTTAACAAAGTAAAAAACTTAATTAGAGAGAAAGTGAAAGTGCTTTAAGGCAAGGAATAGATAGGTAGAATAAACGGTAAAGGTTTTGATCACAGACACCTGAATTTGGGGGAGGGTAGGGGAGGGTTAGAGGGGGGAGAAGGGGGCAAGAACCAGGGGTTTTTTTAGCATTAGCTCTGGTTACTACGGGGCTATGGCAGTGCCCCCGCACTTCAGCACACCCACGCTCGCTTCCGCAGCTTCGGCTTGCTGGCTCCGTCTTGTATGGTGCATGGTCGCCTTCACCCCTGTGTACCTTCGGCTCATAAAAAACACTCTAGGGAGTAGCCACAAGACTGCCCAGATGATGGTTTGGTACCAACACTAACCTAATAGTAGCCACAAGACTGCCTAGTAAGTGGGGCGCCCTGACTCAGATTTCAAAATCAGTCAAATAAAACAACCAAGTTTGCTATACTAGGTACACTACTTTATTGGAACAGAGTGTCGATAAGGGGGCGGAAGCCCCCTTTATTCCACATTCCATTTTTGCGTGCCATTTCAGGCATACAAAATAATATTTAGTTTTAGGTATAAATCCCAAAAAAGTTTCCGACAATAAACGGTTCAAGAATCTAGTCAACTATCCTCCTAAATAACTCTAGTAATTAAAATCAGGTGTCCATGATCAAAACCCAACCCCTTATTGTAAATTGGATTCAATACTTTTTTGGCAATCTGTACTTTGTACGTGCGGTAAAGTTGACCAGCTAACAAAATTTCAATTGAATGGTGTCAACTCACCTGTTCTTGCGAGTTTCTTTTAAGGGAGATGACCATGGACTCCAGAAATTAAATTCTGTCACAATTACTTACTATCTTCAGACAGTGCCTTAGCCCCCCACACATAGTAGTTACCATGTATTTGTATTATAAAAAACTAACCGATGACATCCGCATTATTGAAATTTGTAGAGAACCACGCGTCGTCTCCAAATTGACCTTTCCTTGTCCGACCATTGGCAATGTCTTTAGGAAAACCACACACAACTGACACCAAGTAGGGATGCTTCTTGCTAGAAACACTTGCTTCGGTTACACTAGAGATGCTCGCAAGTCCATTCCTAATAGCACGTGATAGCACCCTCCCCGACCAAAAAACAGACTGCATCATTCATTAGTTATTGCACTTTGACACCACCAGCCGTTCACGAACTAACGGCTGCCTGTAGCGGCATTGTTGAGTCCAGAAAATAAACTGTACACACTGATCACATCACAGAAGTAAAAAATAATGTGGATTCGAAAACAATGTAATAAAAATGTATTTTCGTTTCGGTCAGGGTCTTGTGACTTTTGAGTTTGCGACCATTTTGACGTAATCCAAATGAATGAACTAAAATTTAATTTAATGAATGAGAATAACAAGAAGCATGTTTTCTTTGCGAAAAAATGCATGTTGGTTGGCTATATACGTCGATTCCATTTGGATTCGTAAATGTGATAAGCTTTGATACTTTTATTTAATATTAAATAGCTGTAACAAAATGTGTGAAAATCACAAGACAAATATAATTTCTTGGCAAATCATGTAGATCTTTTGGAGAAAATTAAATTCATCGCTCTAATCAGAAAAGAAAATGTCGAGAGGTCGAGAGGTTAATATTGATCCATAAACAACTCATTGATCAATGTCCGAGTTGTCTGACGTTTCAGTTTTCATAGATAAAAGGCGTTGTAGAAGGAACTAGGAAGCTCGTCGCTCGGAAAAATATCATTGATGACGGCGGCCAATACTGATTGATCGGTAATTAAAAGCCGATACCACGGTTTATTCTCCTCCTAGTGTAGTGATCTTATCACTAGACGTGTTTGTGATTGAAACCGTGAAGAAAAAGCCTAAAGCTGGTGTTCGACAAGTCACTTGGCAATATGCCTGCCGTCAGGGGAGATGGAATGCGAGGGCTGGCGGTCTTCATATCAGACATACGAAACTGCAAAAGCAAAGAAGCCGAGATAAAGAGGATCAACAAGGAACTCGCCAACATCAGAAGTAAGTTCAAAGGGGACAAAACCCTCGATGGATATCAGAAGAAGAAGTATGTGTGCAAACTGCTTTTCATCTTCCTCCTCGGCCATGACATCGACTTCGGACACATGGAGGCGGTCAACCTGCTCTCCTCGAACAAGTACTCTGAGAAGCAGATTGGGTATCTCTTCATATCTGTACTGGTCAACACCAACAGCGACCTCATCAAACTTATCATCCAGAGCATAAAGAACGATCTGCAGTCGCGCAACCCGATCCACGTCAACCTCGCCCTGCAATGTATTGCCAATATTGGCAGCAAAGACATGGCTGAAGCCTTTGCTATTGAGATTCAAAAGCTTCTTGTCTCTGGTGATACCATGGATGTTGTCAAACAATCTGCTGCACTCTGTCTTCTAAGACTCTTCCGAAAATCGCCAGAAATTATTCCTGGTGGGGAATGGACTTCCAGAATTATACACCTGCTGAATGACCCTCACATGGGAGTGGTTACAGCTGCAACATCACTCATTGATGCCCTTGTCAAGAAAAATCCCGAGGAGTACAAAGGTTGTGTCACTTTAGCAGTGGCAAGATTGAGCCGAATTGTAACTGCCAGCTATACAGACCTACAAGACTACACATACTACTTTGTGCCAGCACCATGGCTCTCTGTGAAACTGTTGCGTCTACTGCAGAACTACACTCCACCATCAGAAGAGCCAGGAGTGAGAGGTCGCCTCTCCGAATGCTTGGAGACCATCTTCAACAAGGCCCAAGAACCTCCTAAGTCCAAAAAAGTACAACACTCAAATGCAAAGAATGCAGTTCTCTTTGAAGCTATCAGCCTTATCATTCACAACGACAGTGAACCCAATCTGCTGGTCAGAGCATGCAACCAACTCGGCCAATTCCTTAGCAACAGGGAAACCAACTTGAGATACTTAGCCTTGGAGTCAATGTGCCACCTGGCCACCTCAGAGTTCTCACATGAAGCTGTCAAAAAACATCAAGAAGTTGTCATACTTTCCATGAAAATGGAAAAAGATGTTTCAGTGAGACAACAAGCTGTAGACTTGCTCTATGCCATGTGTGACAAAACAAATGCTGAGGAGATTGTGCAGGAAATGCTGGCATATCTGGAGACAGCTGATTACTCCATTAGAGAGGAAATGGTGCTAAAAGTTGCCATTTTGTCAGAGAAATATGCTACAGACTTTACTTGGTATGTGGATGTCATACTGAATCTTATAAGAATTGCTGGTGACTATGTGTCTGAAGAGGTCTGGTATAGAGTAATCCAAATTGTCATCAACCGGGAAGAAGTCCAAGGCTATGCTGCTAAGACAGTATTTGAGGCCCTACAGGCACCAACCTGCCATGAAAACATGGTGAAAGTTGGAGGATATATTCTTGGAGAATTTGGTAATCTGATTGCAGGAGACACTCGCTCTTCACCCCAAGTTCAGTTCCAACTGCTTCACTCCAAATACCACCTCTGTTCTGCAGCGACTAGAGCTCTCTTGCTGTCTACATACATAAAACTTGTCAACCTCTTCCCAGAGATCAAAAACCGTGTCCAAGAAGTTTTCCGTGCTGACTCCAACCTGCGATCCGCTGATGTTGAGTTACAGCAGAGAGCTTCTGAGTATTTACAACTCAGTATTGTTGCTAGTTCTGACGTATTAGCAACTGTTCTGGAAGAGATGCCAGCATTCCCTGAGAGGGAATCTTCCATATTGGCTGTGTTGAAAAAGAAGAAGCCTGGCCGTATCCCAGATACAGACACAGTAAGAGATTCCAAGAGCCCTCAGCCCAATACACCAGCTGCTATTGTAAACTCTGTGAACAACACTAACAACTCAAGTGCGGACCTGCTTGGTCTCTCTACACCGCCAGGCATGGCTGCACCCACAACTGGCAATGGATTACTTGATGTCCTGGGAGATCTTTACAATACAAAGGTCAGTCCCAGCACTGTGCAGCAGAACAATATCAAGAAATTTATCTTCAAAAACAATGGTGTTCTCTTTGAGAATGACCTGATCCAAATTGGCGTCAAGAGTGAATTCAGACAGAACTTGGGAAGGATCGGCTTGTTCTATGGCAACAAAACACAGTTCCCCATTCAAAATGTCCATCCTGAACTGACATGGGCAGACTCCAGCAAACTTAATGTCCAAATGAAGCCTATGGAACCGGTTTTGGAAGCGGGGGCTCAAATCCAGCAGATGCTGACAGCAGAGTGCATTGAAGATTATGTTGATATGCCCAGCATGACTGTGTCTTTTGTCTACAACAATGTACTGCAAAAGATCACAATGAAACTTCCGCTAATGTTAAACAAATTTTTTGAACCAACTGAAATGAATGGTGAATCCTTCTTTGCCAGATGGAAAAACTTAGGTGATGATAAACAAAGAGCGCAGAAAATTTTTAAAGCTCAGGGATCTATTGATGTGGCTAACACCCGAACCAAGCTTGCTGGCTTTGGAATGCAAATCTTAGATGGCATTGATCCAAACCCAGATAATTTTGTTTGCGCTGGAATTGTCCACACCAGACTTCAGCAAGTTGGCTGTCTCATGAGATTGGAGCCGAACAAACAAGCTCAAATGTTTAGACTAACAGTGCGGTCCAGCAAAGAAAGTGTATCTCAGGAAATATGTAATCTCCTCGCAGATCAGTTTTAAAATTAAGATCAACTTGTTTCTTTGGTAACTTCTGTTGCAAGTTATGTTCACATGTTTGATTTGTAGGTGTAGCTTGTGAACACTTGTGAACAATGCACCAACTCAAAAGAGACCTGTAAAATATAATCTCTTTATTGTACAATAATAATAAGAATATTTATGAATTGTGTTTTGAACATAGAGAAATAAAAGACAACTTTACAGAATAACTAACTGGATGTTAAGGTATAATATGGCGCTTTTGTGAAATTGTAATCAATTGCAGAAAAAATCCCAAATTCCATTGACAAAGAATGTACCACACTAATTATTAATTGATTTTTATCCAAAATCATTTTATCATCATCTATTATCATATTTTAGAATTTCTAAACTAGGATTTACTACTACAGCTCAGGTTTTTTATTTGTATAGTATTTGCTGGTAGGACTGTTTATGTAAACATGTTTACTGTGGTATGGAAATACCAAAAAGTAGTTTAATATTTGTATATAATTTGTATTGCAGACAGTGATGATGAGGTATTGGGCTTATTAATTTCACAAATTGGTTTAATATTCTATCACAGACCAATTGGTATTCAGTTTGGTACTCACATGCCAATGTTTTACTGTTGGTAGGAGACCATTTTAAAAAAAAAACCTACCAATTTGTTTTTCAGTTCTACAAAATTACTTGGTGTTAAATGTTCCTGGTAAAGATATTTTCATATCTTGTTATTTTATGGTCAGCTTAGGCTCATGTACTATGTTTTGATTTTATTATTCTCTAGGTATAATTTTATAATGATATCATAATTAGACATTCCGGTGTATGCTAAAATAGTATCAAAGCAAATACTTAGAGAAAGCTATAAAAATTTCATTAATTTTTACCATACCATAACTTCTAATGGACTTTGCCTTCTATTGTATATAAAATCATAATTACTCTTAATATGTTACTCATTAGATTAGAGCAATGTAATAATTTTCGGTCAGTCAGTAATGTTAGAAATGTTTGGAATTTACCCAAAAGTTTGAGATTGTAAGTTCAAAGAATCTCACCACTATGAATGGATTTCTTTCGATATTTCCACAAATTTGTAGTGTAGTTTTAGCATTGCAGTAATTATGATACGGACATGAAATGTTAAATAAATTGTAGTAGGTATGCTGAAGCTTTGCATGGTAGGATTAGAGAGTAATATGTAATAAAATTAATATATCACTCATTGTTTAAAATAATAATATAATCTTGTTATTAAGATATGAATGTGGTACAATATTGTATGTATATTGCGAACTACGAACTAAAGGTACATGTAGATAACGTTACACGTACGGACACCTTTTCTAATATGATGTGTTTTGTTATGTATCATGATAAATAATAATATGCATGAGTCTAATTCAAGTGTGGTTTGTTATAGAAATAGAAAGTTGCCGCGCTTCAAAATCACATTGTAAACGTCTAAAATAAATATTTATCCATTATTAATTACCATTTCTATGAAATCCATTCCTCTCCGTTATAAGTATCCTTTAATTCCTAACGTGAACCCTGTCTTGTATCTATCTAAGGCATATGCACTCGGCGACTTTTTGCAGCTACTATCTAACGCGAAGGAGACAGTTAGACGTAGATGGCATTGCAAATAGTCGTCTATTGTGAAGGTTCTAAATATAAAGTGAAAAGCATGTATTTTACAAAACTTCTTTACTTATAACAAAAATACACTTACGTCTTACAATTTGTTATCAGATATCTTCGGTGTTAAGGGAACTAATCAAACCATTCTTCAACATTGGGTGAATTCTCCAATACATCATTGGACTCGCTGCAAAGAACAAAACATACAAATTAAAAGTAAAAGAGAATTCATCAGCATCATACATTGTTGCCTGCTTTGAATAAGTTCCCAATAAATTATTATGAAAAACGATATCAGCTAAATAATAGATATCAAATGTTATATGTAAAGAAAACATGAATACATTTTTGAGCAACAATTCAGAACTTTGGATAAGGGCACTTTTAGTTTCGTGCGGATTGGATCACTCACGCAGGATACACTCCGCGCGGGGGTGCGGTCCAGTATCTAAAAGAGCCCTAATAGTGGATAGGTAGAGTAGAGTTGCTGCTTTGGTATACCATTGATAATCTACGGTGCAATTTACCAACCCATGTAAACCACAGCTTGCGCGAATACGAGTTCATTAAAACGAACTCAAATTGGCCAAATGATCCAAATTGAGTTGGTAATCCTTGAACAAGAAAATGTGTACGCAAGATATGTTTTATACGGGCACTCAACCTTAGGTGGACAATGGTATAGATCGCGGCAGGTTTCCTGGCCTCTGAGCCGGCCCCACATGCGCCCATGCGCCGCTACCTCCTCCAGGCGGCATGCAGAGGCTAACACCCGGTACATGCCGGCCCCGCGGGGGCATGTTGACATGTTGACGCGGGAACGAGAGGGACAGAGTTATGCGCTACTTACATCTCTATCCCTCACCTTTCGCGATAAAACCCTCCCTGCGCTCGGCATGCTGCGGGTGCAAGAAAATAACAGTGTACGGTATTCACAAGTCGCGCAACCTGTCTAGCGATGGGTCGTTGCTGAACATCTCGGTGGGCACAGTCGGCGGCGCGCGCTCCGGCAGCAGCTCCAGGTAGGAGTGGCGCGACTGCAAGTGCCGCTCCACCTCCTCGGGGGTCATGTGGCCGTCGCCCGCCGCCGGCCCGCAGCCGGGCGCGGGCGGCGCGCGGCCCACAGGCGCGCCGGCATGCTGCGGGGGTGTCGTGGGTGATGATAGGCCTGTGCGACTGTCTATTGTCTAACGCTATGTTAAGGTCTTCGCTGACTTATACGACCCCGCTGCCAGCTGAAGAATTTTTCGTTCAAATATAGGTTTTATGTTGTGCCCTGAAGATGCACGTACGAAGGTACATTTGCGGCAAGCTGGCTTACAGATCCCTTCTTATTAATCTGTACAGCGAGCTGTTTGCGAAGTTATGTCGGCAATGTAAATATCTACCTACATCCTACACAGAACACAACCTGAAACCCATATTTGAATGAATATTCTTTTGCGATGGGAGCGGGATCATTTAACAAAGACGCAGCCTTCGCACGCAATGACCTTCGAGGCTTCGGCACATCGCCGGCGGCGGGTCGGCAGCGGAGCGGTTGTCAAGTTCATCAAATGTATGTTTAATTGGCCGCCACACTGACACAACGCGGGCCCGCTATGTGTAACAAGCTTCATAGAGTTTCTTATTTTTGACATCCGCCCCTCTAGCGCACCGCCGGCGATGTGCCGAAGCTTTATAGGTGCCAGGAACAGTAGACGTGTTGCGTGACTGGGTGAGCGAGACAGCGATCGTAGTTTAGACGCGAGTGAGCGAGACAGCGAGCGTAGCTACGACGCGAGTGAGCGAGAACGAGCGCAGTTACGACGCGAGTGAGTGTGTCAGTGATAATACCATACTAGGCTCGCTGTCCCGCCCACACCCTCACGCACCACTTCTGATGTTGCCGTCGGCGCCGAACTGGCACCTCAATGCTCAACGCACATATCGTCACGACATTTTCCATTATATACTCCATTTTGTTGCACGACAGTTGGCTAGCCTGCCGTTAGGCTTAGTAAGATATGGAGGGGAGGCAGTTGCTCACTTCCGAAGGCAATACTTGGATTCCACAGCCCTTCACGTCCTCCCTGGGTAGTGGTAGCGAGCAACAAATCTAATCTGAAGGCGTTAATTTCCAGGTTCTAGAATTGTCATCTTTCAAAAGAGTTTAGCACGCCATCAATATAGAAGATAGTATAAGAAGTTTAACGCTACTCTAAGCTATTTCTGGCAAATAGATTATAATCGAGGTACTACATAGAAACTAATGTCATTTATCCACAATTTTTGGCCGAAATAAAGGGCTGATCCCCAGAATGGAATGGTAGGTTCTTCCATTCATATTGTAAGTAAGGAAGGATCGACTTCGCCTAAATATTATGATAGTGGATGTGAGTGTCTACTTACTACATGCGCCGGATTAGGTGGTTTCTTGACGATAACAGCTCTCTTTCTCTTCACAGGATTATGAGCTCTGTTGACTGCCGAAGGCGCGGACACATTTGGATGGCCAGGATTTGCTTCTTGTTTTTTTCTAAAATTACCAGTATAAAAAAAGGTTTAATGAAAGAAAACATATGCTTGGTTTTTAGAAGCAATTTGATAATGCAGTCACCAATTCATGGATAATTTGGACATACACCAGACATGAATGAATCTATTTGTAATTTAATAGCTTGTATAATGAAATTAATATTTATTGTGACTGAGTTGATAAGCATTGAGCTGTACACTAGGGAGTGGTGTGAATTCATCCCATGATTCCCAAACATGACATCAAATGGTTATGGATGGACATTCATCAAATTATCTCTGATATGAGGTTTTCCTCAACAAATTTATGTCAAAAGAACTAACAATAGATAACTTTACATCTTCTACATACAGAATTGAATAGTGATTAAATAAATTGTTTTACTTGACGGCATAAAGGCAAAATTCTAAAGGCATCAAAACAAACTAGGGAACTAATCTTGCAAACAGCTTCAAAACTGTTGTTTCTTTTCTGGTTGTCACAGCATAAACATAAAATCTAAACATCATTTTTAATAATTCACCTAGTAAAAAACTTAAAAAAAACAACTTCAAGTTCAAGCCCTATTTGTTCCTCCCCGTTCTGGGTGCGCGAATGAAGTCTGTGAACATGAAAAGTCCTCAACAAGACTTTAGCTGCACGGAACCACAAACCAAAACATCATCTGTGTATTTTTTTTTTGTATTTGTTGATTTTTCAAAAAGCTTTAAATCAATTTTGATAAAATTTGTATGGAACCACCTCTGAAGTATGAACTACCAATCAAATCAAGAATCATCAAAATCAGTTGATAATTGACGGAGTAACGCAAACACAAAAAAACACAGATTATTTGAGAATCTCCACCTTTTTGAAGTTGGTTGAAAATAAACAGCTTCGGTCTCGCAATAAACAGCTTCGGTCTCGCAATCGCAATAAAAAAGCTGCGGTACGCGTTATGCGGCATCTGACACACAATTGTATTAAAAACAGCTTGAGTCTGTTGTCACGCCGAATCACACGTCCGTGGCGAGGGAGCAAAATCGAGATGCTGGAACATTTTGTAGCGTACAGTCAGCATCAAAATTATTTCAATATTGTCAAAATTATGTCAAAGTCCATATTAAGACTGAGGGTGTTGAGATAATTTTGACACTTTGGCTGTGTAGATCTAATTGAGTAGCTAGAGTGCTCACATATATCACATACATGTCTGATGCTGACTGTACTACAGAGCTGTGCTTTGTGTTGTGATCTCAAGAGCCAAGCTTTAGTCAGTTTGGATATATCACCAATAGAATTGGGTCTCATTACCTCTTCACATTTTCCACTCTGTGGTAGTCACCATCGTCTGATGATTCTGTGTCTTCGCTATCAGAGGATGTGCTATCTGGCTTCTCAATCTGTAGCAGCCGGTCCAGTAGGAAACTTCTGTCTCTGGAGACTTTCAACAGCCGTTTCTGACTTGAACGGAGAGCATCTTGGAAGCATTCATTTTCCTGTGGAAAAGTGAATGTCTTATCTTAACCCTTCGCTCGCCACGCCCTGTTCTGATTGTTGGTTTTAGCGTCACGAGCTGTCAGGGCGGCGCACGGAAATTATGCGCCGCTGTGTCGTAAATGTAGGATTGCTTTTATTGTAATAGGTCTAAAGCTTTGAAATAAAAAGACTATACATGTTTATTGACTGTTTTATTTGATAGTGTGATTCTAAACCCCATCCCATAATGCCTCATATACTCATACGCTGTCTAAAGTACAGATGTGAGGAAAAATATATGTTTCATGACACTATATGATTTTTGTTTTTATAACTGAGGATAATTATGTATCAAAATTATGACTGTTATTATCCTAAATATATACCTTATCAATCCATATATTCTTTTACTACACCTCCCATACATCATCACTATCAGAAGTCAAAGTTGTTGTGCAAAATGAGAGATTGCAGGCCAATTCTTGAATGAATACAGTTTTGTGGTCTGTTGGCACCTCCAATTTGTGATTGCTAACTACCAAAAAATAAAAGAAAGTTCAGAGAATTTTGATAAAGGCACATTTTCACTGTCCAACCATACAACGGACCGTGTTGTTCCAAGCACTATTTTGTGCATCCGCGAGTCAGCGGTAAAATCATTTCGAGAACTATTTTGTGCTTCTGCGAGCGTACATGTTAAGAATTAAGGTAAAAAGGTTTCACTAATAATTTGCCAACACTCAACCATGATATGAATTAAGCTGAGATGTGGTTTCATGGAAATAAATCACAATGCCAGACTTCATTTAGTTTTCTTAGATAGTATACTTTTTGTTTCATACTGAAAGGAGAATTTAAAAAAGCGCCTTGTGACTGTTTTATAGTGCATGTTGTAAAATTATTTTCCTTACCTATCAACAAGTTCAAGGAAATTTCCGAAAATACTTACATAAATGAGATACTTGAGTTTCTTCTTCAGCGTGAGATACTGGGCCTTGTAGTTGGGTTCTGGGCTCGGATCGCTGCTCGAGTCACTTGAGTAATCCGCACGGGCGTCGCGCGCCCCCGGTTGGCTTGGCTGGTTGTTGCTCGCGCCAGCCGCCTCGCTCGCCTGCATGTTGGCAATAGACCGGCAGTACCACCCGTCCAACATCGTCTGCGATAAGATTAGGGGTCAATAAACTACAAACAGTCAAAACTGCGATGTTTGTTTACTATGAGTAACTTTTGGGTTGCATGATTTTGTAGCTTATTAGTGAGTTTCTTTGCGGTTTGACTTACTGAAAATGTCGTTGTATGTGTCTGTTAAAATGTTTCAATGGGAATAAAACATTTAACACGAAATCGCAGGCAAATCACCAAAAATCTAAAATTATATCCTTATTCTTCGCTTTCTAATCCTACGCTTTTTTCATGCTTTTGCTTTTTGACTTGTTGATTGATTTGATTGACATTTCTTTTTTGACAAGAAAAACCATAGACAAGTTTTACCATTTTCGTTGAAGGAGAGCTTGGATTAATAAATCACACAGTTTGCAGGGTCTACAGACGGTCCAATTTACTGAGGAATTATCTTGCTTTTTAGGTTTATTCTACATTGTGAAGGATGACCTTTCTGAGTGTAATCCGATACATAGAATCATAATTGACCTCAGCCTCACAATGAGCCTCACTATAAAATGAACAAGATGAAATTAAAATTACTGAAATTATTATTTACGAACGTGACCATAAGAACGTCATTGATTTAAATACTTACCACAAAATCCATCAGATGGCGCTCCCCTTAGCCGCCCTATATCGAGATACCATATGTTATCACGAATGTAACTTCAGTTCATACATTTTGGGTACACTTCTGGTTTACAAGGGGTTTCAAAACTCATGAAACGAGAAAAAGGGCAGTGAACTACATTCTTAGCTGTAACTTTGTTAAGCCTATGAAGGAAGTGGTAAGTTTATTATACGGTAGAATTATGTAACCGTCAAAGTTGTATGATATTTGTAAGGAATAAATATCATTTACGATTTAGTAGAGTAACAGCAGGACTTCGAACTGTGCTAGTCGAAATTGAACCTAAAGTTGTAGCGCATGTGCTCTTTCAGCTTCAGCTGATGAGTCTGTGAGATCTTGGTCGTCGTCGGGGCCGGATTTATTTTCCGTGTTGTGATGGCTCTCGGTAGTGAAGTGAACGATAATTCCACCAAAAATACCAATCAGAAAGTGAAAAAATGTCCAACGGATAAAAATGTGAATGCGAAAAGTTGTAAGGATATTGATAGCAAAGGTAAGAATTGTAATTTTGTATAGTCTTGTCCTCAGTTATGTAACATTGTAT
This sequence comes from Argyresthia goedartella, assembly GCA_949825045.1. NCBI lineage: Eukaryota > Metazoa > Arthropoda > Insecta > Lepidoptera > Argyresthiidae > Argyresthia > Argyresthia goedartella. The sequence goes on along the minus strand of OX463812.1, from coordinate 20,811,584 downwards.
TTCGAATTAGCTCAATTATTTTGTTGGTTTCAATGAGATATGCAGAGGGAAAATTCGGGAGAGTCAGGTGACATCGATTTTCGCCAGGGTCATGTGACCGCTCAGTTAGTTCACGCCATGTGTGTGCTGTGCAGTGCAGTGCAGCCTCGGTTACTGTTGCTGAAGGTATCGAACATCACTGAACTACCTATTGAAAATAACCATCTATAGCAATTCTCATGAGCATGTTTTATGATTATGTTATCAATCACCCTGTTTAAAGCGCATGTAACGCTCTGGTTATATTGTGTAATATTTGCTCTAACTGTCTTGAGCTATATTTAAGTAGGTACCTAAATAATTTCATAGACATTTCTGCATTTGATTTAAATTTATAAGAAGGTTATTCTAAGGGTATTCTTGAATGTACTCCCTCAGTGAAGTGGTCATTATCATTGGGATATGAATGACCCTATGGTTTTCTAAACAACAGGAAATAAATCATTGATTATGAAAGACCCTATAGTTTTCTAAACAACTGAAAATAAATCATTGATATTAATACTCTTAGCACTTATAATGTCACACTTAAATAAACAGCAGGTCTATATGGTTGATGGAATCAAATCAGAATTAATTCTAGCCTTCATTTGCATTGCAACTGTAGTTATGCATACTACATACCATCTAATTCATATATTAAAATGTAACAAAGTTTTATAGAAAATAGTATACTTACCAAAATGTGATAATGATATTTTTGAAGTAAACGAAAAAAAAATATGACCTTAACAGGAATAATAAATTTAGTTATGCCGAAGACATATAGATATAGGTAAACCAATTATGTTTTTGATGGTGAAGAAGGAAAATACTTTATGTATGGCGGCATGCTTTACGTTAACATTGGGAAATAAAACATTCAGATTTGAAACTATGTAGAATCAAATATGAATATTTTTAGTTAAAAATAAGGTAGATCTTTAATAATTGTAAAGTGAGTTATTCGATTACTCAGTTATTGACCTAAACTTGTTCTCTGTTGTGTTATCTTAACTAAACTTGTCAATTGAGAGCACTTGTTGAATTTAAAACTTAAGTTGTAATGAATATTTTCACTACACAGTTCTATTTCACGTACCTAACATCTTTCATCATTTGCTTGTAAAAAAAACTAGAATTTTAAGGTGATTATTGATGAAACATTAAAGGAAAGTGCTGAATTCTGAATCAGAATCAGTACTGAGGTAGGTATTTACCAAGTACCTGATTAAGCATCTGATTATCGAAATTTATTAATAATTTCTTTGTTGATTTGGGTTCTTCACCAACTCAACACAATGTGTTCTGTGATACTCAAAGTGACGATTTTAAATTATTAGGTATGCTTAGAGCTGATAGGGTTTTTTTAACAAAAAAGTGAGGCAGCTTTTTCATGAAATCGCCCTGAACATTAATTAAATGAGCGAGGCGATTATTAACCTGACTGTACCCTTTTTTTGTAAAAAAGCTGAATGTGTCCAGTTGGTGAAAAGATAAAAGTGATTTAATTTAAGTTTCACTGTGTGGACACGCGTAATAATCTTGACATGTCCTGATGATGACATAATAAGTGATACTAATTTTGGGTTTCACCAACTGGACACATGTGTGTCCAGTCTCTTGTGCCGAGTTGGTGAAGAACCCATTGATTTAATTATGCCAAATGCCATAAAGACTAAAAGTCAAATCCCATGAATGAATGAAACTCTTTGCTTTTCTTACTTACTCTGTGTCAAAACCGGACAAATATCATCTCATAAACCATAGTTTAAATCTGTTACCATTGGTCTTGTGTTGTTTGTGAGGAATGTCTAGGTGTTTATTAATTCTATGTTAAATCTATATTAAGTCTTATTTCAGTAACTAATACCGAGAAATGTAGAGCGGAAAAAGAATAAATATCTTTTACATTGTTACACTTTTTAGATCAGCTTTCTGACTTGATAAGACCTAATAGTATATTTTGATTACTAAAAAATAAATAGATGTAGCCCATTAATGTCCCCGCCGAGGGGCACAGGCCTTTACCTGGATACAAATTAGATTAAGCCATCCTCCTCCAAGCTGGCTCAGTGCGGGTTGATGTAGGGGTTTTTCGACCACTACCACGTAGGGATAGTAGCCGGGACCTACAGTTTCATGTGTCATCTGAAACACTGAACGTCCGATAATGTACTTCTTTAAGATAAATTAATTATCAGTACATAGTCAGGAATCGAACCTGCATCTCCTGTGGGAGAAGCAAGCGTGAATCCCATTAGATCACGGAGCTCGCAATTTATTTAGTAATAGGTACTAATTGTGTCTTGCCCTTATATGGTGTATGTATGTATGGTGTGTGTGAGTGACAAGTGCTAGGAAGTAGTCCTAAATCAATTGTAAAATGATTCTCAGCATTTATAAAACAAGAAAACAACTGACTTAGACAATGAAAGACTTGTCACTCAGTTCTCACAAGGGACTTAACATTATCTGGGAAAATATGCAGTTTACCTGATATTTGGATATGTAGGTAATTAATTAGTCTAAACCTATCTATAAATATGCTCAAATTTGTATGCAGATCTGCTTACAACGATTATGATTTGTGAATGTTTTAGTAGAAATTTCTACTAAAGAATAGTGTACTTATTCGTATTTTAAAATAACTGCATAGTTTAAGAAATATTAACATTTTATTGTTTCAACGCAAATCAGCCCAATAGGGTGCCCATAAGATCGTAATAATATAATGGGACCATTCACAGCAGGTATTTCATAATAAACAAGTATTACCACAGCAGCTATTAAATTAATATTGTTGATGGCTATAATGATAGCCTAATGTATAGAATAATAGAGAGAATACGTAGAGACTAATATTTTTATGAAATAGAACTCAAACATTATAATGGTGAAAAAATTCTTGTGCATACTTTTCTTTCGGGCAAACTAAGAAAATCATGCTTTTCTTTGCATGATTTTCTTAGCTAACTAACTTAGTTTTAAAATAATATAAATAAAACAATTTCTTCCAGTTATCAAATTGTTCATCTTTGTTTATTTTACTAGCAGCAGTACAAAAATTAAGCAAAAGTTATCCTGTTCTGACAGGCCCCACATTATATTATTCCGAACTTATGGCAGGGTGCGAGGATATATATCATGATATATATCACGATAATATGTCAATGGATTTTTTAATAAAAATCATTGATATATATCCATTTTTTTAAGTTTCATAAAACTAAAGTGTAGATATTTGACTCAAAAAAAGTTTTCATTGTCTATTATCTCTGCTATCCAATCTAATACTGATTTGTAATGGCATAAGTATATTTTATTATTTATCTTATTCAAGAAGAAGAGGAAGATACGGAACCACAGTTCGACGAAGGCCTCCTAGCGGCAATTCTAGGAGGGATACAGTATACTCAGAGAATATTCCTGTGGACTCTGACAGTGACGAAGTCATTCCACTAGCTGCATATCGGCATATCGCTCAGGATATAGATAAAAGAAATTGAGAAAATTAATTATTGATTTTAAATTTATACTGTCCTTTATATTTAATTTATCACACAAAAAAAAAAGATAAAGAAGCAGATAAAGTATAAAATAATAAATATATCCCCGTCTGAATTCGTTCTGGCTGATAACCTCAACCAATAATCAATATTAACGTAAGAATTAATCTTCCTTCAAAAAAAGATAAAATATAAATATATTTATAACTCTAAAAGTTAAAAATAATATAATCAATAAAAAAAAAAGAAGTTTGTATATAAACTTTCTCTAGTTACAATTATTAATAAAATTAAACCATAAGATATAATATCACAACCTAAAATATATATTAAATCAAAAAATCCTCTTTATGTATTAATTATAATTATAAATAAAAATATTATTATCATTAATATCATTTGAACCATTCAAAATATATATTTTTTAAAAACAAAGTTACATACTAGTTTGGTAGGGATTTAGGGTATATATAATTTAATGGAGGTTAGTAGTAAAAAAATAACTGTATTACCAGTTAGGTAAGGAATCATAATTTTATATAATATAAATAAGAATAAGTTAACTAATTCAAATAACGTGATTTTGAGTAGGTATTAATTTCGTAAATGGGTGAATATACAAAAAATGGGTAACTCAATGTCATTAGTCAATAAAACGAAGTGTTAATATATTATGTTCATATTTTTATTTTATTTTGAAACAATTAAAGGTCTTTTATTTGGTCACCCAATTTCAGCTAAATATTTTATACACAATTTAATAAAACACCGCATACATATTCACAAAACGTCAGTTCTTTGGCATGTCACAATCCCAAAAACGCGCAATCAAGTGGCTCTGTATCAAATATTACCATTAATTTAAGCACACTTAACTATTTCACTACAATCTGTGATGAACTTAGAGATGTACAACACAACTATCATAATGCAATATTATCACCATTCTAGTAAAAATTAATAAGAAAGTTTGTGTTCCGTTTTATTCGTCAGTCCGCTGTGTGTTGTTCAATTTTGAATTTCCCGCTAAATATCACAGACCCAAAATTCAAATCCCTGTCAAATTGCAAGGTTGGTAGTGAAGTAACTGCAGACCGCGCCATTTTGCGGCCGCCATTGCTGTTCTAGTGCTAGCGTAGCGTTTGACCCGTGAACACGCGCCACGTCAGTCAAAATTTCAGTCCTTTGGTGAGTTGCTATTTCCTTATAAACCTGTAATATATTTTAATTTCTACATGGTGAACTTTGATTTATTAAAATGTAGCTTGTTGATATTCCAAAATACCAAAAGAAACGTTGGTTCTAATGATAACCTCAAATTCATGTCTTTTTCGTCAGTCCGTTGGCGTCAGTTCTCTGTCTGATTTTACGACAAAGGACTGACGTGTTTCCAGGGAACTGATATATTTTTTCTTTTAGATACTTTTATTTCAACTGTTAGCTTGTGTAAACACAGTTTTTTACTTATTTCAGTTCGAAAAATCATGCCGCCTCTAAAAAAAAAAACAATGTAAGATTAAGGACAGGGAAGACATATCAAAAAAGAAAAGAGAAGCCGAGAAGGCTCGCTTAGCTAGAATTAAAAGCGACCCCGTTAAATTTGCCGAATACAAAGAAAAACAAAGACTGCAATACTTAAAAAAAAGGACAAGGGGCAAAGAAAAAATGTTAAAGAAATGACACATCGGGAGCACCGAGATACTAAAAAAAATGGAAAAAATATTCATCCAACTACAGGCAAAAACAAAAAGTATTGAAACACACTACTGACAATTTTGTACGCCAGAATACTCCACCTCCTGAGGATGAAGCACCAATAGTAGAAGAAATAAGACCTATTGAAGACCAAAGAGCAAAAGAAGCAAAGAAGAGAAGCGAAAGACAAAGAAAGTTCAGAAATAAGCAACTAAAAAAGATGGAAACAAAGGTTTCAATACTGATAACCAAACTGAATACCCAGCGTCAAAAATATAAACGACTTAAAAAGAAGTTAAAGAAAGTTGTAAAATCTGTTGAGAAAACGCCAAAGACCAGAATTGAAGAAATGAGAGAAGATATTACTAAAAAGAAGGAATTAGTGAAGAAGGCCCTTTTCGGAGAGGTTATTAGAATTCAGTTAGAAGATAACTACGCCAAAATAAAGAATCATGAAGATAAAAGAAAGTTCAAACAAGCTGTATCTGGAAAGGTAGTAGACAAATACAAACTATGGAGAATAAAAAACAAAGCAGTGACTTATAAAAAGTCTGGACATAACCTCCCAAAGAAGAAAAATACTGATGTTAAAACTAAAGTGCAAAAATTTGTTGAGCAATTTTTAGAAGATGACTCTAATAGCCGTCAAACGGCAGGAAAGAAAGAATTTGTGACCCGGAAACAAATAAAAAAACAGAAAAGATACTTACAGGACAGTATGAAAAATCTTCATGAGAAGTTTTTGAAAACCATCCCAATTAAAATTGGATATTCGCTATTTACCCGACTCCGGCCATTTTGGGTGGTTCCCCCTAAATTGTCAAACCGCGATACTTGTGCTTGCACGGTCCATGAAAACATGGACCTTCAACTTGATGCTCTAAGAAAGGCAAATATTCTCACAACAGTGAGTAATCATCAAAGTCTGTTGAAAATGCTTTGTTGCGATCGATATGCTGAAAGATGTCTAGAGAGAACATGTGATGAGTGTCGCTTAAAAACATTGACCTATGCAGAATGGCAGACAGAGAGTCATATTATTTTAGTTTCCTTTTTCGATTATTATTCAGGAAATGTGTACAATTAAGTTGTGCTCAAACTAGTATAATGTTAAGTAATATAATGTTATTAAAAATGTTAAAGAGCTGTTGTTGATTCCATGATAATGATACCTTTAAGACAGTCATATTTTTTTTTGTTTATTAGGAAAATGTGTACTGTAAGTCATACTACCTCAATCTTTAAATGTTATAGAGCTGTTTTTAGTGCGGTGATAGTTGTCTTCTCACAGTATTACAGTGATTTAAGACTGAAATTATATGCCTTCGATAGACCGATAATCTTTAAGACAGAGAGTCATATTATTTTTGTTTATTTTTTGGTAATAATATAGAAAATGTGTAATGGTAAGTTAAACTACCTCTAAATATTAATAAATGTCATATTTTTTTATGAAATTGTTTAATTTATCAGTACTCTGTCACCCTCGTCAGTCCTTTGGCAGTCAATTATCAATACTATGTCACCCACGTCAGTCCTTTGGCAGTCAAATTCAGAAAACACTAAATATCTTAGAATCTACGTTGAAAAGTGACTGACCCGATCACGTGCAGTATATTAATTGTATTAGCTATCCTAAATACCCGAATATGTAGGGATTAGAATTAAAAATTATCGTAAACAAATTATCCCTAAATGTTACCCAAATTTTGTATATTCACCCAAATATATCCCTTATTTACGAGATTACTTACCTTCTTCAACAAAAGAAATGACTAATGTGTAATCATTATTAAAATAAAAACTATTGTAGTGATAAAGGCTTGGAAAATTGATTATTATGGACACAAATTATAAAATAATTATTTGGATTTGGATATATATCTGATATGTATCCGATAAATATCAAAAATCCTATAAAAATCGGATTTTTTCGCACCCTGACATATGGGCATCCTACAGGGCTGATTTGCGTTGAAACAATGAAATGTTTATATTTCTTATACTACGCAGTTAATTCAAAATTTGAATTCACTATTATTTAATAGAAATTTATACTAAAAGATGCTCTCTATGTTGTTGTAAACATTGCAAAACTGTAGGAATTATATGGCAATACAGTTTTTCCAAAGTGGTTATGTGGTTTGAGTGTCAAACCAAATAACGCAAATTATACAAAAAGTAACCACCCTAGAAAGATTATTTTTCTTTTACAAATTTCTACAGAATTCCGCATGGCAAAAGACACTTTGATTTGTAAATACATCGTGGGTGTTTGAGCGCTCAAATCTAAGCGAGAGGACTGAATGACCAATTAATTTTATTTGTATTTTTTTTAACACGTAACGGAGCTGAGTACTATTTTGAGCATATCTATAGATAGGTTTTGACTAATTACCTACATATCTATATCTCAGTTAAACTGCATATTTTCCAAGATAATGATAGGTCCTTTGTGAGAATTAAGTGACAAGTCTTTCGATCATGTAACTTTTGTTTTATTGTTTAAAAAATTCTCGGAATCATTTTACAATTGAATTAGATCTTCTAATAATTGCTATCTTGCTATCATTATACCGGGACTTGTCACTCACACCACATGCACACCATATAAGAAGTCTAAGGCATTATTAGTTTTTTAATACGGAACGGAGCTCTGAGCATATCTATGGATAGAAGCGTCCGAGGCCTAGCAATATTCGCACATCGGAAAAAGATAATATATAATCCTGCGGGTAGCAATATCTGGCCGAGAGGGATACTGGATGGGTGTCCGTTTCTATGTGGCATTTGTTTCGGGCGCTTCCTTGTTTCGGAGGACACGTTGAGCTGTGGGTACCGGCTACTACCGCTACCTGGTGGTAGTATTCTTAAAGCTGTGTCAGAGGCCCTAATAGGGCAGTTATCTGACGGTCGGGTCGGCCACTAGCCCGACACCCCTCCATCAACTCGCGCTGACCCAGCGTGGTGGAGTATGGCTCAATCTTATTCGAACTCGGGTAAAAGCCTGCACATTTTTTTTAAATATAGGTCTTTTGTGAGAACTGAGTGATAAGTCTGTCGGTCATGATAGTTTATTCATTTTGAGTTGCCGCCTTGGCGCGTGCCGACTCTTCAAAGAACGTCAATACTCCCAAAAAGAAAGCCGTTTCGAGCGTACACCCGCAACTGAATTTGCTAGTTTGTATCGAAGCGTGCTTGTGTTTGTGTTAACTCAGCTACGTATACCGAGTATGTTTTTTCGTCCTTAGTTCAATAAAATTCTCTTTGGTATATAACTTGTGGGAATTATTTATATACATATTTTATCATAATATCCAGAACTTCGTGAGCGCGAAGCAGTCTGGATGAACGCATTATAACTGTTTTATTGTTTCACAAATTCTGAGAAACATTTTACAATTGATTTAGAAATTTTAATATTTTCTGGCTATTGTTTATCATTATATCAGCACTTGTCACTCGCACCACAACTAAAGGCTGGTCTCGCGATCGAAGATGCACTTTTACGTTGCGTCGTCTGACAACGGGTATATCGGCAATATATTACGGCAATCTAGCTGATCAAAATTATTTTTTGATTTAGTTGGGTTTTGAATAACTTATATGACACAAGGCTAGATCCCTGTCTAAATGTGGGGGTAATGGTAAACATATCTAAAGAGCGCACCAGAGCTCATACCTATCTCAAGAGCGAGCTACGGCGATGGGCTAGACCCCTGTCTAAACGTGGGGGTAGTGGTAAACACATCTATCTTAGTATAAAATTTATCTATATAAGTATATGTATCGTTGTCTGGTACCCAAGATACAGGGAATCCTAGTTTGGGGCTAGATCAATGTGTGCAAATAGTGTCCAAGGTATTATTATTATTATCTCTAGAGCGCACCAGTTCTCATACCTATCTAAAGAGCAAGCTGCGGCGGTGGGCTCGATCCCTGTCTAAACATGGGGGTAATGGTAACCACATCTCACATTTGGAAGTGAGAAGTTGATACACTTGGTTTTACCAGCGTTTAACAATAAATTATTAACTGAATCAATTCAAGATTAAAGAAGATCATTAACATCATCAAAACTTGCCATAGTACCCATATGTTGTCCTTACAGCAGTACATCATATTGTTTTCTTTTGTGGATTAGAAACAGACGTATGTAGTAGAAATCGTTTCCACATTAAAAACTAACTACTAATTGAATTTTCATGTTCAATAAATATAGTGATAGAAGAATAGAAGCGAAGAACGGGTAGAAGCAAATGAGTTCACTTTTTCTTTTTTAGTTTTTCGTTTTTATGTGTGGATCAACTTTTTAGAACTATTAGAAATAGAACAGACAATTTTTTTTTCGCCATACTACGGCGACTCATCCTAGTGTATATGTTACGGCTGAAACCCGAAGCGCGGTTGCACCTAGTTTTACCCGGTTAGAACTAGGTGTAGCCACTTACTCTTAGTTAAACCTAGTACGAGCCGATTATTTTCGGGTAAAACTAGGTCTATCCTTCATCATGCCGGCTACAACTAGGTTCGGCCATTCCCTGTTGAATAAAACTAGGTCTATCCTTCATCATGCCGGCTACAACTAGGTTCGGCCATTCCCTGTTGGATGAAACTAGGTCTATCCTTCATCATGCCGGCTACAACTAGGTTCGGCCATTCCCTGTTGGATGAAACTAGGTCTATCCTTCATCATGCCGGCTACAACTAGGTTCGGCCATTCCCTGTTGGATGAAACTAGGTCTATCCTTCATCATGCCGGCTACAACTAGGTTCGGCCATTCCCTGTTGGATGAAACTAGGTCTATCCTTCATCATGCCGGCTACAACTAGGTTCGGCCATTCCCTGTTGGATAAAACTAGGTCTATCCGATATCATTCCGGCTAGAACTAGGTCCAGACAATCCCTGTTGGATAAAACTTAGATGCGTGTCCCGCCAAGCCTTCCGCCCCGCGTCACACTCATGACTCACAGCATCTGCAGCAGCGGCGCGGGGTGGAGGGCATAGCGAGGCACGCGCCTCTGCAGGTTGTGAGCGCCAGGTGCTGCTGATCTACTGCAGGTCTACTAGCGAGTGTGACTCACAGCGTCTGCAGCAGCAGCGCGTGTCTTAGTTTTATCTAACAGGGATTGGCTGTACATAATTGTAGCCGGCATGCTATCGGCAGAGCTTTTTTAGATATTAAAAAAAACATCAAATAAAAAGAAACGTAGAGTTTTTTTATTCTTATAAATCACATTGTAATAATTAACACAAATGATTAGGAGTACAATTTTTAATATAATAGGAACAATCAGGAACATTTTTTTAACAACACAACCGGAAGCGAGTTGCATATTATAATTTAAAGAATGTTATTATAATTATAAATCACACTTTTATAAAGTAACATAAACTATTTATTAGAACAACTTAAACTTGAGTGACATTTTGAGTTGCACAAAATACCAGCAGCTTTGCAGAGGCACTTTTTGTTGCCACATTTGGTTTTGCAATGGAATCTTTTATAGCCTTGCCCACCAGAGGTCGATTGTGCATTGGCTATTTGGCGTAGTGATTTCTTTTCGGGTGAAACCATGTCAATATCTAAAAATTTTGAGTCACACACAGTGAACTGATTTCTTGAAAATAGTTCTGTTATAGTGCCGTATTTGTTTCCTAATTTGTATAACCCCTTGTCGTTACATTCAAGTACAACCATTAACACATTGGGAAAGTCGCCTCTACCTCTGTCCACGTCAGGAATTTGTACTCGGACTGTTTCTCCGACTTTACATGGGGGAAACTTTTCATTTGATGAAGCCTTCATTTTTATAGCTTGTTTTACCAAACCTTCCTGTGCGCCTTTCCTGTTAGTGTCAATTTTTAGTTTCTTTTCACACAGCTTACATTTTTTCTCCTCATTCTGGTCACAGAGCCCGCAATATGTCATTTCGATTTCTTTCTGGCAACTTCCTGATGTTGATGGCTCATTCTCTTTTGATGGCTCATCCTCTTTAGTAGCTTCGTCACTCTCATCATCAACTAACTATCTAAGAATTTTCTCAAGATCTTCCTCACTTTCTATATTTACAAGGACTTCAGGTGGTAGATCAGATGATTTCAGCCCGACCTTTACATCAGAACCGAACATGGTAAGCTCTATTTTTCATTGGCTGAATAAATCGTAAGCCTTCTGACCATTTTTGGCAGTTCTCGTCAGCTATCCAAGTCATAAGCATTTTTTGGATGTCTTGATTGGCACGTTCAACACTACCTTGTGACTGGCTGTGTCGTGGTTTCCCATGCACAATCTTCAAACCTGGCCACATCTGCGTCAAACTTTCCACAACTCGATTCGCGAACTCTCTGCCATTGTCGGATTGAAGTATTGAGGGTGATTCAAAGATACAAAATATATCAAGTAATTTCTTTGATACTTCTTCCGCAGTCTTACTTTGTAACGGATGAAGTTGTACGAATTTCGTGAGGTGGTCCTGGTCAACTAGTATAAACTTGTAGCCACCATCTGGGTTTGTCTGCATGTCTATCAAATCTACTTGGCAACGGCTGTTTAGCTCGCTGGATAAAATAGGCTTTACAACAAGGCCTTTTTTTGGTAGATTTTTGTTTCATTTGACATGGCTTACATAAACGAAGATACAAAAGAATCGCCTCCTGAGTAATATTTGCATACTTCTTTTTAGCTTCTGCAACCATTCTATTTCTTCCGCCGTGCCCAACATACAGATGTATTTCATGAAGAACATCAAACAAGTCTTCATTCTTGACGTAATATTTGATATTTTCGGAATTTTCGGTGCTCGCCAATACAACAAACATCGAAGCGCTTCAAACGGCGATATTGTAACGTAGTACATTTCGTGGATATTTTGGCAGCTTTAACGGCTTCTATAAACTTGGAATACTGCACATCATTCATATAGCTTTGATTTTAACCATGTTTTGTGGCTAATAAACACTGAAACTGTTCCAAAAAACTTGACTTCATAGTCTGTAGGTAGGTCTTCATTCACAGCCATTCTGAATTCGAACGTATGATTGCGCAAAAACAAGAAAGTACGTCCGTTTTGTACAACGGCACAACGCGTACTAAACTCAAAGCGCAATGGCAAACGCGGGTGTACGGGTGGCGGGCGGCAGGGGCGCGCGAGCGCGACGCGACTCGCGTGAGCCAGGCGCCTGTTACTTGTTTCAACTTGTTTGTATCTAGTATTATCCAACAGGGAATGGCCGAACCTAGTTGTAGCCGGCATGATGAAGGATAGACCTAGTTTTACCCGAAAATAATCGGCTCGTACTAGGTTTAACCAAGAGTAAGTGGCTACACCTAGTTCTAACCGGCTAAAACTAGGTGCAGCCGCGCTTCGGGTTTTAGCCGTAACATATACACTAGGATGGGTCGCCGTAGTATGGCGAAAAAAAAACCGGTTAAGTGCGAGTCTAAATCGTGCACGAAGGGTTCCGTACCACCGTTCAATGGAAGCGATGGTGTGGAGTGAATAGTTTGGATTTTACACAGCAAAATATTGTTTACAAAGTTATTGGTGCGGTTACTTTCACACTCCATGTACGTAACCAGGTGCATCCATAAGTTTGTATGTGGTATTGAAAGAATTGTTGTATGGGAGCCCCCTTAAATATTTCTTTTATCCTGTTTTTTAGTATTTGTTGTTATAGCGGCAACATAAATACATAATCTGTGAAAATTTTAACTCTCTAGCTAGCTAGGTTCTTGAGATACAGCCTGGTGACAGACGGACGGACAGCGGAGTCTTAGTAATAGGGTCCCGTTTGGAACCCTTCGGGTACGGAACCCTAAAAATTGTCTGTTCTATTTCTAATAGTTCTAAAAAGTTGATCCACACATAAAAACGCAAAATTAAAAAAGAAAAAGTGATTTAACTCATTTGCTTCTACCCGCGCATTGACTTTGAAATTATTATTTTTTTGTATTTTATTCATATTTATATATATTTTTTTATTGACCCTATTATTATTTAGGCTGGTTTACCATACAAAAAACACAGAAAATATCATGAGAAAAGTATTTTATTTAAGAAAAACTATGACGATACTAAGAAAATCACCAATCTGACACATTTAAAAAGCCCTAAAATCCTTTTTACTTTCGAACTTTGGCATCATTTTTCGATTCTGAATTTTCGTCTTTATCATACCTTCCCTGGCGTTTTTGGTAAACTGTAAAGATGCTTCAGTTACTGTTTTCACGGCTCGCTCTACAGCTTGTGTGTGACAGGGAAGCCGCAGGAAAAGTATTTCTTTGCTGCTTCCTGACTCAACCATTGAAAGTAGGGCTTCATCTGTGACATCGCGTAGTATTGGGGGTTGAGAGTATTTTACTTGCCAGTCGATCAGGTCAATATAAGAAGTCGCATCAAGGTTAATCTTGGGAACCTCGAACACACGAAGAGCACGCGGGTTTTCTAGAGTGTCAGCTTTTCTGACTTTAAGAATGCGCCTTGCGGCAAGCTGTCGCACATGCTTCTCAGGATCGGTTAACATAGCCAGAAGCAGGTTTTCCGGATGAGCGAAATATGCGTTTCTCTTTATAACAGCATCAACTCAAATCAAATCAAAAATAATTTATTTCCATAGGATGTTGTTACATCACTTAGATCCGTCATTACATTTTTTTGGGTGAGTTCACTAACACAATGGCGGAATCTGTGGAGAAGAGCTCACCGAAGAAACTCCACAGTCGTCGCATCTTTTGCGTTTCCTTTTTTAAATAAAATATTGTCAAATTACAAAATGAATGCTAATTATATATCGAAACAGCCTGTTACTCAAACAATCTATTCCCATGGACATCTGTCCTCTAAATAATCAGATATCCTATAGTAAACTACCTTCCTCAGGTCTGCTGGAAGGTATCGCGAGCTCGCGATCAGTTTATAAAGGTGTCGTGTTCCGTCTTTGCACGAAGGGTGTATTTTTATTTGAAACCAAACGGGGGCATAGACCTTTACTACAAATGCAGCGAGTTCTTTGAGGCTGTTTGATGGATCAGTGCTTGAAACATACAGTCGCATGATTCGGTTGGCTTTTGGAGATCGACAAGCCAAATCAGCAGGACATTCACCGTTTATTACAGCTGAAACTATCTCATAGAGGTAACGTTGGTCGGAGCTCAAGTCTTGCACGTTGGATACGTCAGGCAAAGTGCCGTCGATGCTTTCATAGGCTATAACTAGCCGCTTTTCACACTCGACAAGTTGGTTTCCAATTGCACCAGAGAAAGTAGAGGGCCCAGTCGTAGCTCCATCAAGAAATGAAAACAAGTGTCTAAGGGGCAATTCATTCATATGTAATAAACAAATTACCCACTGAAGAGGTCTGTCAAGTCGTTGCTCAAACAGCCGTATCACCCCACGATACTTTCCAGTATTTGTAACAGTACCGTCACAACCAACAGTAACTGTGTTTTCTAAAGAGATACTTTGACAGGTAAGGGTTTCGTGAATCGCAGACTCTAAGCCTTTCGATGTTCCTTCAGATGGGACAGCGTAATCAACGTAAATTGATTCTGGCTCTTTGATGATATAAAATGTGTTCTTCCACTTTGCTGATCCGGTATTTTTTTCCCGCTTTAGACACAATTTTAAGCGTCTTGTCTTTCCTGCCGTCGAAGTATAATGCAGGAATATGGTTGATCTGCGCCTCAGTCACAGTTTTCTTTCGTAGTTTAGTCCGCGCCCGACGTAGTCTGGACTTGTCGATGATTTCACCACCACATCCTGCAGTACGGCTGAAGCGACAGCAGCGGCCGCTCTGTCTGAGACCCCGTAACGATCACACACACTAGCTAAATTGTCCAAGGACTGAATTTTGCGCTTTTTAAGCAGTGGTGGAGCTGATGAATGCTATGGAGAAGCTTCCTCTGGGATACTGACAGATTCCTTGGAAGTGCTAGGATTTGGGTGAAAAAAAATCTTGCTGGGTTGATTCAGCAGCACTGTTATATGCTTGTAGTTTTAAATTGCGTTCCACAGCTTTTATATTCTTCCGAGTTGTCGCTAAATCGACTCTATTCATCATCATCTTCCTGTTTATTCGCTGATCTGTCAGAAAAGTTTGTTCCGCTGTAGGACATTTTTTTTCTTTTGGACACCCACAAGATTGAAAGTCTTTGCACTTGCAGGCACTCAAATCAAACAACCGTTCAGAGCTCACCAAAAACTCATGCTGTTTTTCTTCAGAAAGACGCTTCCACGACTTTAACATGCCCTTGCTCTTTGCGTGGTAAGTTTTAAGGAGCTGCAGCACACGAGTGTGAGATATTGTGGGAATAGAAGCCTTGAGCCACAAACTTTCGAATTTTTGGGCAACGATTTCAGAAATCATGTTAACAGTGGGTTCCTTTTTCGAATTTTGTTCGATTTTAAGACGATATCTTACAAGGTTATAATATTTCATAACGTCTTTGTATGTCGGCAGTTAGGTCTCACCTAACTCATCAAACGATCCAAATATATGACAGTTCGTGGTTCTTCTGCTGCTAATATCCATGGCACATCACTTGCTGCACGATTTAATAGTCAAACAAGAGAAAAACAATTAGATAATTGCCGCGCGACCGGTCCCGTTGAAGTTGATTGTGTCACTAAAACAATGCGCGAATTGTGCTCAGTTGCATTTCTTTGCTACCCTCCCCCGCGCCCCTTGCCTCACTTCATGTCACACTGTTGCTGTCCAAACTTACCTTGTGGCCTTCTTATTGAGTTTTCGTTATAAAACAATTAATAAAATAATTAAATAAGGTACTTTACCAATCATGTTCTAAGGACTGATTAAAAAAAAAGCAATGCGCGGGTAGATAAAGATATTTTAAAAAAATACGTTGTTATTAGTACATACCAGGGTCAACTTTTCCGCACTATTAGAAATAATTTATATAAAATAAAATAAATCGACCCATTCTAATATACACGTACGATTCATGAATGACTCATATTGCAGGTACAATCGAACCAACTGAAACATGACCCACTTGCCTGATAATTCGTTTGAAACTTTCAAACTTGTAAGATCTATCAAAATGTCAGTGTCTAATCAAATGATAACAAGTTCGTTACCAAGGAAATAAACCTTCAAGCGAATTTCGACCTACTTGCATTTAAGGGGTTTAGCAAAATAAGCTTATGGTGGGTCATGATTCAGATGGTTCGATAGTACATACTATGGGGTCAGAAAATAACAGTGTATCATGTCAAATCAGCATTCTGGCGGTTACACTAGTATTTACTTGAATTATTTCTGCTTCCAGGTACACAAAAAACACTCCGACATGGCCTTCCTAATCCTATTCTTCACTTTCATTCGTTTAAAACTTCGTGTTAGTTCGTGATATTTTTTGTCCGGCGTTTGTTGGCTCGCGTAGCATTAGCGTCTGGTGTTGCTTGAGAGCATGAGTCACCTTGCGCGGGGTCCATTGCTAAAGTTCCAGGAAATAATAATTTAATTATTGTTCTTATAGTTATTATGCCTTTTTTGACCACACCAGCATTATAGGGCTCTTTTGCCTCATAGTTAAGATTGGGAGCGCTTTTTCGGGTTTAACCGGTAGGGTCACAGACGATGGTATATTCTGTCATTTCAACTTAATATAAATACAGACTTACAGATCCCTCGTACGTACAATCGTCAAAAGTTGAGACCACACCTTCCTCACAGATACGTTCTAGGAACGGGGAGCTTGCGTCCGACGGTACAGTTATATGTTTTTATTTGATTTTTGATTTGATGGTTGATGTGAAGTTGACAGCTACTTGACAGCAGAATTACGAAATTTGAAGCGGTAGCAAACTCAACAGAAAACTGCAATAAATATTAAAATAAAATCAAACGTCGATGTCGACAAACTTTTGAACTTGTGAATAACTTCTTTAGCAGTGTTGATGCATGGTAGGATTAGAGTTGTAAATTAACCGTTAAACCCAAAAGAGCAGGGTTAATTTCACGCTACTGTGCCAATTGTGCAGTTGAATCGGTTAGATATTTATATATGTACTACATGCCGACACTACTGCAGATATGAAAATACGTAAAATCACGTTTACAGCCAATGACGCGTATAAGAAAAGGCGTTATGTTTATTATTTATAACACACAAATTATTATGAAATATTATAATGAAATGTTTTAATTCAGTTTATTTCTAGCCATTCCCCATTTCTTGGAAAGAAAGTTACAAGTGGTATGAAATAGCGATCCTACAATCTTAGTCAGACAGATGTGTATTATACGAAGTGCCAGCGATTTTTCAAACAATAAATAATGAACTTACTGCGGAGTTAGTATTGAGTTCTTCTCTTCATACAAGTGGGAAAGATCATTAATTCAATTTCGAAAAGGCATAACTTATATTTGCAGCCTTAACACTTTGCTGATAACAAATTTGATGGATCCTCGATAACGCGGCATTGATATAAGCGACGAAAACGTTCTTTCTATTACTGACTTCATACTCGAATTAGCAACCTACTTAAAGCAAAACGTTCCATCTGTGGTAGGCATTTGTGTGAATTTATGACCAAAACTGGCTTTTATGGAAAATCCACACGATTTGGATATCAATTAGTCAAATTCAACCTCGAATTTGGTGGGATACTTTCGCCATCAAACAAAACTTACACCGAATTGCATCAAGACTACTTTATGTATGTACTTAATCGTCCGCAGCAGCTGAACGTTATTGGAACAGCCATTGTAAAATCCATACCAAGATACGGAATTGTCTTGACAAAGCACGTGTTACAAAATTAGTGGCCATTCGATCGAACTTGCGTCGTAGCAGTGTGTGCTGAAGATAGCGATAGTGATGATGACATTTCTGCAACATTTTTACAAAACAAATAGAAGGCATTTTGCTCTAAAATTTCGATCTAAATATTTTTTGTTTTACCATATATAAATATATTTTTATACATTAAACCTGGTACTTAGAAATGATTTCCAAATCACGGAACAATATGGGATTCAAAACCCTTATGAATATTTAAATCGATATTTTTCCGATACTTATGGAAACTATCATCGAGAAGTCCGTCTATAGCACTCATTCACTCAAGCCACGAGGAAATAACTATGCAAATATAAATTAAACTCAAGAAGATAAAATAAGGATTTAACCCAAACCCCCGACCAAAAACGGTGTGCGGTTAAATGTGCACATTTGGTATTTAATCAATCGGTTAAATAAATACCGACCTTACATGTCTAGGAAGGATATAGTGCTACAATGTGGCAGGTTCTGTCAGAGGAAGGCATGATGAAGGGATTATTGCAATTGAATTTTGTGTATGGATCTGAATTGTTACATTATTGTGAATTTAAATTGGAATCTGAATCTGTATTTATACTGTTATTGAATCTTGTAAATATTTTCTAAAAAAATATGTGTATCGATTTGGCATTTGGTGTATGGCACAAATAAATAATGTAAAATAAAATGAATAAAAAACTGCTTTGATTTTGCAAATGTTTGACTTCAATTCATGTATTACTATAAATATCTGGGAGCACGGCAGTGCCACCGCCAAGACGAGCAAGCGAAGCGCAAGGCAACCTACCTTTTATCGAAGCGCTTCGTCGATTTTTTGAACCCTCACAACTTGGGTTTGTATTATAGCAGTTGAACAAAATTCTCGGGATACGATGTCAGTAGTGGGCTCAAATACATAAAAAGTTTAAATAGCATATCTCTTACACTTTAGCTTTTATTGATATCTAAAATACCCCGATTTCGTCACTGACTGATCATCAACATACTTAGGGTACTTTCTCAAGACCCAGAAAGCTGAAATTTGGTATGTAATGGTATGTATTAGTATACAAACACATTTTTCAGGATTTTTATTTAGGATTTTTATCTCGCTTTAAATTAGGGGATGGAATTAAGCGCGCGTAAATTGCATTACGTGTACCCGAACTTCGGGCTAAGAATATTGTCAAATCGCGAGTGCGGTGCATTAGAGACCAGTGATATGTTGTTGGGTATGTATTGTATGCCACTGATCCCTAGACGTCAATTAGGTGGCTAGATGTCAATTTAAACCGCAATCGAAGAATCAAGTCTAAAACAGAAATGACAATGCTGAATCCTAATTCCTCAAACATTTATTACGAATCGGAAAAAGGCAAAGATAGAGAGTGGGCTATGAAAAAAGGAACCTTTGATGTGCAAGGAATACACCCCAAAAAAAGAAAGACAAAATGAACAAAAATAAAATATTGTCTTAGGCAACTTACAAAAACGAGTGAAATCCCACCAAAGACATTTTCATGTAAAATGTTGCCAAGACGAGACTATAGGGCTCGCACTGTCAAAAAGTTGTCAGATCTCATGTAGAGCCAAGCTTCTAACTCTAGACTTCGGGGGCTTCGCTCCGCTCGCCTCCTCTTGACTTCACTTAAGTAAGCTACGCAGTGTTTGCCCTGGTATTTCCTTTGCAATTCAAGTTTAAACCAGTTCACAATTTAACGGTTTTATTATAAACTAACGCGTCATATCGAAATAGGTACGGTACAGTTAACAATTTATCCATAGTTTGTAAACTAACGAGAAAAAAACGATAGATTATAAACTAACGGTTTTGACAATCTTACGGTGACATATTTACTCCCCGAAACACCGTCGTTCTTGGTGTACCGGTTTGTCGTGCTATGGTGCGCACTGAAAGAGAGCGATCTTCTTCGATTTATCTTATTACTTAACATTCACTAGCACCACCGATTCAGTCACCAAGAATCCTTCCCTCAATAAGGGCGTTAGGTACTCGAAGAAAATCGCGATGGACGGGGTAACGTTCCATATTCGGGAATCTTTCTCGGTACAACCTTGCGGTGGCCCTGGCATTCTCTCTTTTGTTCTCCATAAATCAAATGCATTTAACAGTATGTACTCACGTGGCGTTAACTGGTGACGAGGCATTGCAATGTCTCTGTTAACTGGTGACGAGGCATTGCAATGTCTCTGTTAACTGGTGACGAGGCATTGCAATGTCTCTGTTAACTGGTGACGAGGCATTGCAATGTCTCTGTTAACTGGTGACGAGGCATTGCAATGTCTCTGTTTTTTTCCAACACAACAACACCAAACAAACGAAACTAATACATAATGTTTATCAGAGTCCGTAGGATCGCCCAGACGATAATTCCAAGAAACAAGCGGTCCAAATCGATAGAAAATCAGTTTCCGATTTTAAAGCACATGTCGAGATTAGTAGCAGGAAAATTCAAGCCGGTATGAATAACTGTCTGACGTGCGTATCGAAGTGTTATAAGTAGTCAACAACTAAACTAGTCGTCTTCGACTCTTCGTGAACAGTAATCAAATCACAAATAAACCAAAGGAAAAAAACCTGTTGGTCTACAATCAGTGAGAATAGCGAATTAGTTTAGCTTGCAGTCGCAGGACAGGCTTGACGGCGGCGCGGACTCTGTTCACACATAGGTATCATCTTGTTACTTTCTACCTGATGCGATGACTCATTCCGCCGCAGCTGCGCAGGTAGCGGTTTCATGTTTTGAACTGATAAGATGTAATATTATAAAAGATGTATTTAGTCATAAAAAGTTTAGATATAAGTGCGTAGGCAGGCATTAAAAGTTATTATTTAAGTTAATAATAATAAAAATTAAAAAAAGTTATTATTGCAGCGACAGCATTAAAAAAAGAGACGGAATGGAAAATTCCGGAAAAAACCTTGGTATACCTCGCGTCAGGGCGACGTTGGTGGGAATTCATAATTTCATAATTTCTTTATTGCACACAACTAATATATGGACAACAAGACTTACATAAAAATAGTGTACAAAGGCGAGCTTATCTCTAATAAGAGATCTCTTCCAGCAAACCAAATTAGGATGGGAATGGTCGATTGCTGAGCAGGGGTGACAATGTGTACAACAATATAATTTAGTACATATCTAAATAACTAACATATGGTTAGATATATGTTATATCTAAATAACTAATATAAAACAATATTAACTAAATATACGAGGGCTTACATAAATATCATATAATATACTCGTACATGCTAAACATAAATACTATATAAATATATATAATTTTTAAATAAATATACTAATAAATACATACATACTACCTATATTTCTAAAGAGAAAGGTAATGCTTCTTCACGCGACTTTTAAATATATTAAGAGAAGGACTGTCTCTGATAGTGCAGGGGAGTGCATTCCACAATTGAATGGCCCGGAATCTAAACCCATGCTCATAGGACGCGGTGTTATGCTGTGGGGTTGTGAGCATCGAAAGCGCGTGAGTTCTCCGAGGCCTGCTGGAAGAAAGAAATGGAAAACGGTCTCGTAAGAAGGTTGGATAGCGTGGATTGCGTAAAATGTTGTAGAGGATGTTGAGGATGTGAGAATCCCGACGAAGACGTATTGGCAGCCACTTCAGCTCTTTGCAATGCTGTGATACATGGTCGTATTTGCGCAGCCCAAAGATAAACCGAATCCCGAGATTTTGAAGTCGTTCGAGTTTGTTCAGTAATTATTCGTTAGCACTGACCCAGCAGACATCAGCATAATCGATGAGAGGTAGAAGGAGAGACTGAGCGAGAGTGATTTTGGTCTGTCGAGGCAAAAAGTACTGAAGTTTCCTGAGAGAGTGAAAAGTAGCAAATACTCGTCGACTGACCTCATTGACATGCGATGACCAGGACAGCTGGTTGTCGAAGATAAGACCCAGGTTTTTAGCTTTATCGCTATACACGATTGTGGTACCATTAAAAATGACAGGTGGAATGGGCTGTTGCTGCAACAAGTTAAGAGATTGTCTGGTGCCTATAATCATGGCCTGGGATTTGCTCGGGTTAAACAGGAGTCCGAAGGATGAAGCCCAGCTTCTCACCCCCTCCAGATCAGCGTTCAATGCCTCCACAGCAGAGTTTACATCGTTATGAGAGAAGTGGCGATAAATCTGGAGATCATCAGCATAAAGATGATATGAAGAAGACAGGATGTCCGAGATGGAGTTTATGAAAATCGAGAATAGAAGAGGAGAAAGAATACCACCTTGAGGGACGCCTGACAATAGGTCACACCATTCAGTGGATGTCTCTTCCGTCCTGATTCGCTGTTGCCGATCCCTCAAATAAGAGTCGAACCAGCTGGCAGAGAAGGAAGATACGTTCAGGGATCTGAGAAGCTCAACGAGAATGTCGAAATCTACGCTGTTGAAGGCACTACTGAAATCAAGTAAAGCCAACACGGAAAGCTGTTTGCGGTCCATGGCTAGCTGGATGTCATCTGTGACTTTCAGCAGAGCCGTGACGGTGCTATGACCCGGTCGGAATCCTGACTGGAACGTGTTTAGCAGATTGTTTGAGGAGAGGTAGTAGGAAAGCTGGTTATGGACAATGGTCTCAAGGACTTTGGAGAGGATGGGCAGGATTGAAATGGGACGGTACTCTTTAAAGGAGGTGGGACTGGAGGTTTTGGGTAGTGGGATGACTAGTGCTTTCTTCCACACTGTGGGGAAGACACCATTAGCTAAAGAAAAGTTTATAACGTGTGTTATTGCTGGTAATAGTTCGTCAAGGATTGTCAGTAGCATTTTAAGGCAAATTTTGTCATCGCCTACAGCTTTCGAATTGACTGCCAATAGCGCCTTCTTGACCGCACCGATTCCAACATTACTCAAGTTGAATGGTGTGGTGTTGGGTAAGGACTTAGAGCGCAGGCTCTGAAGCGTGGCTTGTTTGACAGTGGGATCCATCATAACAGGCGGGGCAGAAAGAAACTGGTTGAGACCGTTGAGATCTACATTACCAGCATGTAGGTCCCGGGCCTTACCTACACCAAGCGTTCTCAGGAATTTCCACACCTGAGCTGGAGTGTAGTTCTCAATGCATTCGTGTATGTGCCGACGTTTAGCATCGCGACAGAGACGGTTGCAACGGTTGCGAAGACATTTGTAAGAGAGGAAATTATCATCTGTCGGATTCTTGCGGTATCTACACTTGGCTCTATTCCTCTTGGCCATTAGGCACTTAATAGTGTCTGTTAGCCAAGGGGCAGGGTGGTGTTTAACCCTCACTTTTTTTGAAGGTGCGTGCTTGTCATAGAGACCCAGGACTATAGAATTAAAATTGGCGATTTTATTATCAACAGTCTTACTGGTAGTGACAGGGGACCAGTCAATCGACATGGCATCAGACAAAAGGGACTCATGGTTGATATCCTTAAAGTTCCGGATATAAAGGAATTTCGCTCTGCTCTTGAGAGGCCTTATCTTATAAGAAAGATAAATGAGGTCATGATAAGAGAAAGGAGAATTTAGCTGACCGTGTATTGCGACCTTGTCCAAATTGGAAATGATCATAATGTCGAGAAGCGAGGGAGAGCAATGAGGTTGGGAATGGGTGGCATCAAGCGGCAGAATATGCAGATTAAAGGAGTCGACCATGGACTTGAGTCTGGCAGACCGTGGATTGTGTTTAAGGAGACAGGTGTTGAAATCACCAAGAATGAGGGAATCATTATAAAGTGGTGTCAGTTCATTGAGGAGTGATTCAAAGGAATCGAAATAATCGATGCGAAGAGAGGGACTATAAAGAACACCGAGGAGGACCTTGTTGTGGTGAAGAATGATTTCGAGAAAGAGATGTTCAGCAGACTCGGAGTATTGACTAGGGGACGCACTGATCACCTTGCACGGAATTTCCGCACGTAGACAGATAGCGACGCCCCCATCGGCCTTCCCGACTCTGTCGTTCCTGTACAGCCTGTAACCTGGAAGGGAATACAATGAGGATGGCAGCGAGGGCTTGAGGAACGACTCGGAGACAAGAATGCCGTCCACGCATTGTTCACTAAAAGCATCGAGCAGGTCCGGATAGCTGGAATGGATGCTTTGTGCATTTATATGTACGATGTTTAGATTTTTCTCCACACCACCAAAGACAGTCTTAATTTTGACAGATAGGGGTTCCTCTATAGAGGAGTCATTGCTTTCCGCAATTAAGGAATTACGCGGGAAAAGTGACTACTGCGCATTCAAGGCCACCGCTTATAACATGTGGCGCCACGTATAACCTTAAGTTTTTTTAATTTTAATATTTAAATTAGTTTTAGGAAATAATGTGAGCTGTCTTCCCTTTAAAATTTGACCATTAAATAATGGTCAAATGTTAAAGCTGTTTCGTATATACGAAACATCCTGTATTACTAAGCTTCTTAGTGTCTTGAAATCGGAATGTGATATGAATTTCTATTTGAATCACAATGATTGTAGACGTTGTGTTGCATTATGAAACAGAATTAGCCAAAATGTTGTGTTATGGTCCATGGCCATCAGTTTGATCTCCGACCATGTACTCCCCCCTTTCCCGGGCTTCTGTCAGAACCGACTTTTATGTGTGCTTTGGTCGACCGCGACTCGCCGGACCTGGTTTCCACTCCAGGACCTCTTTTGGAATGTAGCCTGCAGGTCTTCGCAAGGTTTATACATAGTCGGGCCATACGTTTTGACACATACAATTAAGGAAATAAATGACAGAAAAATCTTTGTAATACAAATATGTATATATCAAACGATTCTGTAATTTGTAACCTTTCGTTAAAGACCTAACAAAATTAATTTATTAATCATTGTTCAAAACATAATTTACAATTCGATTAATCTGCAGGAAGCTTCGTCAATAACTTAAAACTAAACTTAAACACTTGCTAAACTAAAATAAGATAATTATACAATAAGGACTATAAGTTAACTAAATAATCCCAACCCGGGACACCTCCCTCCCAAAGGTCCCCATGACACTAGCGGCATTGCCCCGCTGCACTGCCAAGGAGATCCTCTGCATAAAGAATGCCCCGTTTCAGGATGCTTC
The DNA here is from genome assembly GCA_949825045.1 of Argyresthia goedartella. Lineage (NCBI taxonomy): Eukaryota > Metazoa > Arthropoda > Insecta > Lepidoptera > Argyresthiidae > Argyresthia > Argyresthia goedartella. Next base: position 20,786,474 of record OX463812.1, on the reverse strand, counting down.
GAAGACAGTTATTTACAAATACCTGTATTTTGTGGGTTACGGCTTGAGTGACTTTACATGTTTCGCACTCGTATAACAGGAACGTTCTGACATTGGTGTTGAATAAAATATATAATAATTTGTGTTTTTATGGAGAATATGAGACACGGAGTTTCTCAGTTTCCAGAGACATGCCCAAATACACATACTGTAAAAAAATCTCTACCTGTTACGGTTCATTAGATACAGCCCGCTGATGGACAAATAGATGGGCGGACAACCGAGGACATAGTAATAGGGTCCCGTTCGGGTACGGAACCCGAAAATCAACACTTTTACCCATCCTGACGACTATACAATAAGAAACAAAGCTACAAAGAATCACAGTATTAACATTTTTCTAAGATTATTAGAAAATACAATTTTTTCAGTGTAACCGTTTATAAAATTATGTTATATTGTATTATAAAATAGACGGTAGAATTTATAAAATATAGTTTGGTAATTTCTCTACAGGCAATCCTTAATATTTGGCTCAAGGCCATTATATAATTGGCGAATTCAACTTAGTAATTGGTATTTATGTACACGCATCTGTAACGCCGAGTAACGCGTAAATTAAACCAGGCTGGCCTGGGTTGGGGTGGGCTGGCGTAGCTGGGCAACCCGACAGATGATTAGAATTTCACCTTCAGCTTACTTTCAGGGTAATTAAAAAAAAAACGACTGCGGTGCTCAAAACAAGCAGATAACGGTTAACGTAATTATTGAGATCCGATAACATCAATATAATGCAGAGTTAAATTAAATTAAAAAGCAAGCGAAATCCACTGTATCAGATTTAAGGTCCCGCCTGCATTAAAATTTAATTTAATTTAACAGTCATACCTAATATTTTTATAATAAATAAATAGCAAGTACCTATAAACATCTGTTTAAATGCGCCGCGAAATAAACTGATTTTGTGATGATTTCGAGACACTTCTATCGAGCAAAAATATACAAATGACGCTTATACTTTAATTAGTGAATGAATGCTGGCACTCATCATCGTGGTTATCAATCTAGTAAAACAGCATTCATACTCATTATTTTGTTTAACATGAGATTTAAAAATGGCTGTTTTGGCCTAATGTGCTGCCTCTATGTTATCACGAGGTCACATGATTAATTACCTAATGACAAAAAGCATCTCGTCAAGTCTGGACCCCCGCAGAGGGAGCCCCGTCACGTTACTAAATTATTATTAGTCAAAGATATGCAGGACATGTGGCTATCATATGACAGTGAAGGTATCATGTGAAGATGCTTGTTTCGAAGAGATATTTCCGAATGCCTTTGCTACGGAACGTTTGTCATGGAGAGGGTTACTAATGTCACGTGTTGTCCCTATAGATTGATTACACACAGCAGAAGAACAGAAGTGACACTGATTTTGTACTTAGTGTGATGTAAAGTGAAATAAAAATTCATGGCAGTTTTATGATAAACTTTATTTACCTTTAAACAAAATTATTTTTGTAAGTTTCTGACGCTCAGACAAATAATTAATAATAATAATACCTTGGACACCATTTACACACATTGATCTAGCCCCAAACTAGGATTCCCTGTATCTTGGGTATTAGACAACGATACACATACTTATATAGATAAATACTATACTTAGATAGATAAACAACCATGACTAGGGTACAAACATCCGTTCTCATCAAACAAATATTTGCCCCCACCGGGACTCGAACCCGGGACCCTTGGTTTCGTAGGCAGCGTCACTGCCGACTTGGCCATTCGGATCGTCAATTAAGCGGTGTAAAAGAGTAGTTGAGTATTTATATATGTAAAAACGTAATACTTTGGTAATATATTACCAAAATAAACATATTTGCTTATGTGTCCTCTACCCATGTTTACCTACCACATTCATCTTGCGGCAAAGGAAAAAATTGGTAGGGTTTTTAGGAGTTAATAGCGCCATCTGTTGGATTAAAAAATTTGCTCGGAAAGTATCCCATTAATTCATCATAGAGGTAAAATGTAGGACGAAAACGGGTTTCTTGAGTGATGCTTAGGGGGACTTGCACCAGACTTTTGACAGCCGCTTAATTCAGTTTAAACACAACTTAAGTACAAAACGATCAAGTTGTGTAGACAAAAACGGCGAGCTTATTGCCTGTCGGCCAGGTACGCACTTATTTTATTTATTTTTTTGTTTATTTTTATTTATTTATTTTATCTTTACATACATATCATTACAGGTATAAAACCCATTGCGACAGTGCTGTAATTAAAAGTACAATCATTATATGTAATTGGTAATCATAAGTACTTACGTAACATTATTAATTAAATGAGACAGATTAAATTAAACACATAATGTAAATTATCATTATCATAGCCGTGTTGCATTTAATTTGTGTTTCATTTGAACTGTATTCAGTAAAAGTGTGGTGCAATTCGCCATAAATCTATGATTTGAACGGCCACCATTAGGACCACCTCCTTACCTATCTAATCTGTACGGTTCACTTTTCATAATCTCTGATTTTCTCTCTCTGACATCCTCAAAACGCCATTCTTGTTCAGATAAGGGCTGTTGTTGTTGACATGGGATCTCCTCTTAATATTGTAGCAGAACCGTGCACAAGCATTTTGAACTCCCTGTATTGCCGTTTCAGTCTTTTTATACATTCGCGGCCCATAGACAGCATTGCAAAAATTATATAACGATAGAACCAGAGACTATGTTAGAGTTTCCCGGACCTTGATACTAAGGTTTTTACGTAGACCATACAAAATCTTCAGTCTTTAGAAGACTGTTCTGACTTTTGAGTTTACATGGTCCTCGAAACGTAGGTCTTCGTCCATAATTAAACCCAAATTTCTTGCTTTGGCTACGTGTGTAACCCGTTCCTCGTTTATTTTGATTTAAGGATTATTTGATATGACACCTTTACGCTGACATTTTGTTCCTAGAATCAGATATTAAGATTTAGTTGGGTTCAGAACTAAATTGTTATTTTCAGACCACCTATCAACATTATCAAGCTGTGATATAATTGAGTGTCATCTGCATAAAGGTGGATCTCTTGATACTAGTTCAAATGTCGGCAGTAAATATAATGATAATGATACATCCTTGCGGGGCTCCTCTGGATATGTTTTTCACTTCCGATCTTTCTTCAACCCCACGTTTGTCTGTTGTGACCACATATTGTCGCCTATCAGTAAGAAAAGAGCGGAACCAGTTAGAGGTGTTATATGAAGCCCCGTACTAAGATAGTTTGGCTTTTTGAAGCTGCGATTATGTCGTCAGTAACACTTAACAGTACCGTCTCTGTACCGGGACTGCTGCGGAATCCAGATTGCTTGACTGGTAATATACCTTTAGACTCCACGTACATGATGAGTTGCCTCCTCACAACCTTTTCCAGAATTTTTGACAGTACTGGCAGAATACTTATAGGTCTTAGATCTTTGTGTGCTCCTACATCATTGTTTTTAGGTAAGGGGACCACTTTAGCTAGTTTCCAGCTACTTGGGAAGGTGTAAGTCAAAATCGAGGTGTTGATAATAAATGTTATAATTGGCAAGGATACTGGTAATGTGAGACGAATCATATCCATATGGAGATTCTATCATGTCCATACGCATGGGTTTTGATAGAGTTAATTGTTTTAATAACCGGTGCCTCTCTACATGTACTAAGTTCAAAACAACAAGTACCAAACTTCGTTGTTTTAAAATCCGCCAGGGATCGCCAGGCGTCGTCAAAAAGGAATCGTTTATTTTATTCGGGTCATTAAAAGACTCAGGAGAGTAGTGTTATTTGAAAATGGTGAAATCTTCTTTAAGTGCTTCCACATTTTGTTTGGGTCCTTTATGTGTCTATTAACATAGTAGTTCAGGTATGCGGTCTTTTCCCGTTCTATTGACGACGTAACTAGGTTTCTCAGACTCTTATAGTAGTTCCAGTGGTAATCTGATTTACTTTTGTGAGCTTTAATTAGGGCTCTATCCCTTAGTCTCATCATCAGTCGAAAATTACTTGTTGTCCAGGGGCTAGGTTTGTCCTTGACAGGTTTTGTGACTTCAGGGGCGTCTTTGTCAAAAAGGTCAATGACGCACTTTTCAAAAGACTCCACCATCGCGTCCACGTATTTTGATCCATAAATCTTATCGCAATTTATAGTTTTAAAGTCTTCAGAGAATCGATTTTCATTTATCGTATGAAGCCCACGCGTAGTTATATATTTTGGTTTGATGTTTGGTTTTTGTATATTAAACTCTGCTATGACTGCTCCATGGTCACTAAGGGAGGGATTATGATATACTTTGACACTGCCACAACGATCTGATATGTTCGTAATAACAAGGTCTGAGGAGCGTAGCTTCGGTGACTCGGCAACTACCTGGGTAAGATTACGAGATGACAGGAATTGTAGCAATTCCCGTGCGGCTCCTGAGGCATTGTCATCAGTGGCACCCAAAATGTCAACATTGAAGTCAGATAGAACAAACATATAGTTACAGTAATGAACAGAGTCTAGTGACTCATTCAGAGACTCTATAGCCTTCTTAACATTTGGTCCACCCTGAGTGCCCGGTCTGTACACCGCTCCAAGCGCTACGCGTGCGCCTGACAACGATATCTCCAACCACATCTGTTCTAACGATGATGCGGGATGTTGTTTAATTTTCGTTCCTATTCCGTTACGTATTAGAAATCCCACACCACCACCTGTTCTGTTAGCTCGCGGAAAATGCTTCAATTGGTAACCAGGTACTGAAAGTATATAGCGTTTCTAACCGTCTCTCATATTTGTCTCGTAAAGAGCAACAATGTCAGGCTCTCCTTTCATTAGTAGAACGAAGAGTTCATCGTTGCTCGTGTAGAGGGAGCGAATGTTCAGCAAACCCTCAAACAAGTTTTTCGAATTTTAACCATTGGGGATATAAGTAGAGTTTCATAGTAACACCAAGTTGCTGGATCTGTGTGCTGAGCTGTTTATGACTACAAATATTTGCTTGCGGGGTTTTTACATACACATAATTATATAGACTAGTTCTAAGGACAAAGATACTTAAACAGTTGGTGCGAAATGTGACTACACTAAAATTTATGCCTTTCAACGTCTTTATAATCAAAAACATGTAGGTACGATATCTGACTCTTCCCGCAAGCGATGGCAGGCTTTTCCTACAGCCCGGCGGGCAAACACTTTGCCATTGCGGGTCCATACGAACATTCACTGTAGTTTCTTCATGCTTTTACCTAGTTAATGGATTTTTATTTTCTACGTTCTTAACTACTCAAAAACCGAGGTTAGTTAGGACGGATCGTGATTTTGGACCCTATGCTATGGTAATAAAATTTAAAACCTATAACGGAAAAGTGGCGTGGTAACTGAGGGGTTAACATGCAATCCGGCATTTTTAATGGTTGTTTAGTCACAATTTCGGCATGCAACCGTTATGAGCGGAGGCGAGGCAACAAAGTACGAACCCTTGTTGTTTGAGTTTTTCAAGGTATTTTCTCATTCTGTGTCTAGTTTTTTTTCACGACAGCTGATCAAAGTTCAATGTTTTTTGCTGATAATTTAAGTTACTATTACTAGCGTATATAGACACTTTCACAAACAAAAAACGTGTCGCAACTTGATGACACGTGGGAGCGGGGGGGGGGGGGGGGGGGGAGCGAGATTGAACACCGCAGAAGTGACACTGCTTTTGTTTTGTACCTCCCTAAAAGGAATTGTGGTCGGAACGGCCGGAACTATTTTTACCAAATTTTCCAAATTCCAAATTCCAAATGTCTTTATTACTGTAGATATTTACATATACTTAGCAATCGTCATGTTTTGCCACTTCTCTACATTGGACCACTGTGGGAGAAGAAGCTACAGTGCCGAAGCTACAGTACCCAACTAAAGTGACGCGAAAAAGAGAAGTGTAATGTGTTTGACCTTTATGTATGTATGTAAGTCTGACCGGAGATACAATTGACCATCAGAGAAGATTACCCACCGATTAGAATTTTATGATCAGATTTTGGTGGAATATGATCACGGTCAATTCAAACGGATCTCCGGATTTTTAGCTTGTATAGAGTTATCAAAATTATTCAGAGAATAGTGGTAACACGCCTTCGTGCTAGCGGTACTTTGTGGTTACAAACCCCAAAAATCTCAGATGAATTATACAATTTGCTTCAAAAAATGCATTACATAATTTACTAGGGATGGGCCGAAATTCGTTGTAAATTCGGTTTGACCGAAGTTCGGCAGTTTGAACAGAACTTCGGCATTCGGTCGAAATTCGGGTTAAATACCGAACATTCCGTGCAAAAAAAGAGTAAAATACTCACTTGCATTTTGATTGAAATGAATATAATAGAAATCATACTTATCATAATATGTAATCGTAAAATTAAATTAGGCCTTTATTCATTGTCATTTATTTTAAAATTTAATTAGTTATACATTTTACCTAAACGAAACAAAATAAACTTGGTATTTTTAAATGCGTAACTATAAATAAACATAAAAACACTTCTAGTTCGGCGGGGTGCATCTATACATTTCGACAATTTATCTAAGTTCGGCCGAAGTTCGTATTCGGTTAAAACCACATTCAGCCCATCTCTATAATTTACATATAATGCACGGACAGTTGTCACTTCTGTGTAGACCTCTTATGTTACTGTATGATTTCAGCGAAACGTGGCGGCCACATGGCGCGTCGACATGAGTTCAAATTGATATAAAAGTAATTAAATTAAGTGTGATTTTGCAAAAATGCAGAAAGCCTACATGTCGAAAGTCACTCCTTTACTTTTATTTAATTTTCCTGTTAAGTATGTTCAGTACCTCAGTACACATGAAGCATATTTACGTAACCATTTTCACTCCAATATATAGGTTTTATAATCCATAGATAGAATAAATATATCCAATAGATAGAATAAATAGGTTTTACAAGAAATCAAGCCGAGGCGTCTACTCTTGTAACCGTTAGTTTATAAATGAACGCGTTAGCTTGTGAATTTTCGACTAATTGTAAACCACGCCAGGGCTTAGAATTTACGTTTCTTTGGTTCTTAAATGTCAACCTAACATGAAGACTTCAATCGCTGCGCTCGCTCCCTCTAGTCTTCACCCAAGCTACCGCAGTGTTTGCCCTGGTATTTCGTTTGCAATTCAAATTTAAACCAGTTCACAATTTAACGGTTTTATCATAAACGTACGCGTCTTATCATAAGCAGTGCGGTACAGTTTTCAATTTATCGATAGTTTGTAAACTAACGAGAGAAAAAAACGTTAGATTATAAACTAACGGTATTGACAATCTTAATGTGACATATACATAATTATTACTCAAAGAAGAATGTAAACCAAAGTGACAGTAAGGTAGCATTTAAACGGGTAACTGTAAATTAAAGTTTTAAGTGACAAAAATAATTAATTTAGGTTAATGTTTTACTAAGTGAGCCCCTGACTGCCAGTGACGAGAAATCAACAGAACAGAAACTTAAGTACAGATGTAGTGAATAATCCTTTCCTTTCGTATTTTCTCGGAAATGTTCGTTTTTGTCTTACTACTTCACCGCACTCAGTACCCATCGAGACAACGTAGGGAATGGTCGCATTGCAAGAGGAAGTATCTATATAGAGTAGTTAATACCACAGAAATATTTTGTTGATATTTATGTTAGATTTTGTGATAAACTTCATGGACTCGTGTATTAATGCAGGCCACCTATATTTTTTTTTTGACTTTCACTCTTGTCTGTCATTTTTGTAAATAATAAACATTGATTTTATTCGATCCACATTAACAATTTATAACAGACATGCCGAAAGGACTAAGAAAAGGGAAATGTTTAGATCGGCAAGCCTGCGAAGTTATTTTCAATATTTATTTATATTTCTTAACTGAAAATGATAAATTCAAACATACCAACTATACTGCTTACTTTTGTAAAGTCCAAAAACGAGTTTCGGAGGCCAGTGGAATTTCTCAACGAACAGTAAATAAAATATTGCAAAAAGAATACAAAAATCAATCCACCTCCAATAGTCCGAAGTCGGCAAAGTTGGGTAGACCAAATAAATTATTTTGTCTTGACGATTTTGACTACAACGTTATACGCCGATTAGTGTATAATTTCCATTTGATATACAAACAAGTACCTACAATTAAAACCCTGAAGTCCAAGTTATCCGAAGCCATAAATTTTAAGGGATGCGACTTTACGCTAACAAAAATTCTTAGAAAAATGTGATTTCGGTATAAAAAAGTTGAAAACAACAGAAAATTACTTATCGAGAAAGATGATGTTCGTTTAAAAAGAGTAAAGTTTTTAGCCGCGATAAAAAAGTACAGATTGCAAGGGAGAGAGATTGTTTATATGGATGAAACATACATCCATACCTCACATTTGGCAGGTAAAAGCTGGGCTGACTCGTCAGAAAACGGAGTGAAACAGTTAATTTCTAAAGGACAACGTCTTATAATAGTGCACGCTGGTAGTAGAAAGGGGTTTATACCTGGGGCATTGTTAATGTATCAGTCTACTGATAAAACAGGTGACTATCACAACGCGATGAACAATGAAAACTATGAAAAATGGCTTCGTAATCAACTCATTCCAAACTTAGCTCCACATTCGGTACTAGTAGTAGATAATGCTGCATATCATAATAAGTACGTAGAAAAACCTCCTAATTCAAATACCAGGAAGATTGATTGGCTATCCAAACATAATGTTCCGATTGATCCGTCATTAACAAAACTTGAAATATATGAAATTATTTGCAAGTACAAACAAGACTTTGTAGATACTCTAAGTCTAAGTCTAACTCTAAGTAACTCTAAGTACTCTATAGATAAACTTATGAACGAATATGGACACAGCGTACTAAGATTGCCACCATATCATCCTGATTTCAATCCGATTGAAAACATATGGTCTCAAATAAAGGGATACGTATCCAAAAGAAACATCAGTATGAATATGACTACTGTGAAACAATTGGTACAGTAAATGGTTAATATGATTGGTTCCGATGTTTGGGCCAAAGTATGTGACCACGCCATCAAATGCGAAAACGAGTACCGAAAACACGAACCTGAGTTGGAAAATTATATGGCTAGTTTTGTAATCACCGTTCATGAAAACTCTGACGATGGTACACCAGAAAATAGTTCTGATTCTGACTGTGATATGGAAGTTGGAAGTATTGTTTCGCATCACACTGTCCATCCCGCTCCTCCTCCTCTTATCCCGCTGTCATAATCGAAGTCGTTCATCCAATCAGAAAATCATATTTATTTATATTAATTTCTCTGCTGGTTTGTTTTGTTTTATGTTGAGGTGTCTTTTTTGTTATGTCATAGTATTTTTAATTAATTACAAAAATTTATTGTTATAAAAAAGGTCTGCAAAATCCTACTGTAGTTTTGACTTATAGTTAGACTTTTGGGGTTCCAATCCTTATAGAATCATTAGATCATCCCAACCGGAATTTGGTTTTTATCAGTGCGTTTTATTGAAATAAAACGTCCTCAGTAACTAGTTATATTTTTGTTTACCTAACGAATTCTTTATGTGATAGAATCGTGGTGGTTTTAACATCTCAGTGTAATATACGTCAAACGGGCAATTTGACATTTGACATTGATAAATAAAGTATGCGATTTATTTGATACCTACACGTAATTTAATAATACAGTAATTCATAGACACATCGGCACCATTCGGGTGTTATCGTTGTTCCGAGTTTTGCCGATAGGAAAGGATTATTCACTACATCTGTACAAATATTAATTTGACTTAGTTAAAATACAAAATAAGAAGCTTTTTTTTGCCTATAATCAAATTTAAATTTAGCCACAATAACATACTCTAGGCAAATTTGGCTTTCTTTGTTCCTTATTGAAATTCCCCTCTCTGTATTTCTAGTCGCTCACTTAGTAATTTGGTCGCACGGCTAGAATTTTAATATCTGAAATGCCCACTTTTTGTAAGCTCGTTCTGGATTTTATTATCATCAGAAAAAAATGCTCAATTCGCGTTTTATAAAGCACGTGTAACGATTTCGTTATGTTTAGTAATATTATACAAATGTTTATACCAGTCCAAAATTCCAAAATTCCAAAAGTCTTTATTACTGTAGATATTTACATATACATAGCAATAGTCATTTTTTGCCACTTCTCTACATTGGACCACTGTGGGAGATGAAGGGCGTAGAAACTCCCACAGATTGATTTTTAGATCTCTTTTTAAAAATTGCTTATGCTTAACTAATACAAAATATAATATTCAGTCATTATCATAATTAATAAGCAGGAATAAATAATTACAAAATTATTAACAGCAAGGTCTGTGTTGAGCCAGATTAACCCCATACAGACCCATCATTTAAGTAATCTTGAACATTGTAATATCCCTTTTTCGACAAAGTCGCTTTAACATGGATTTTAAATTGCTCAAATGGCAATTTCAAGATCTCCAGAGGTATCTTGTTGTAGTAGAGAATGCATTGACCCTTGAAAGAATTGCTAACCTTCGCGAGTCTAAACCGGGGCGCAAGTAGTCTGTGATTATTTCTTAGGTTAACATTACAGCTATCGCTAAGTTTGGGAAATTTTGTAAGGTTCTTGCGTACATACATTATATTTTCGAAAATAAATTGACTAGCTACAGTTAGTATGTCAATTTCTTTAAAAAGCTGTCTTAAAGAGTCTGTGCGTTTTAAATTATAAATTGCTCGAATAGCTCTTTTCTGTAAAATAAAAATAGTTTGAATATTCGCTGCTTTCCCCCACAACAAGATACCATAGGACATGACACTATGAAAGTAACTAAAATATACTAGCCTAGATGTAGCCACATCCGTGTTTTGTCTGATGTTCCTAACAGCGTAAGCCGCAGAACTTAATTTACCAGCCAATTTTTCTATGTGGGGTCCCCACTGCAATTTGTTATCAATGGTTATTCCAAGAAACTTCGTGTCATTTACTAATTCTAAGGTCCAACACTAAACTGGTCCCAACTTGCCTGACATTTGGAAGTGAGAATTTGATACATTTGGTTTTACCAGCATTTAACAATAAATTGTTAACTGTGAACCAATTCAAGGTTAAAGATAATACTCTATTGACATCATCAAAATCTTTTTTTTGTCTTTCAATTTTGAAGACCAGTGAAGTATCATCAGCAAACAACAATATGTTAGTCAATTTCTCCACCATAAAAGGCAGATCGTTAATATATACCAGGAATAAGAAAGGGCCTAATATGGAACCTTGTGGAACGCCAATTTTTACCCCCGATCCATCAGATTTAACGCCGTTGACTTCTGCCTTTTGAATTCTATTGCTTAGAATTCAAAAGGTATGATCTTAGTAGATCCAACGCTTTATTTCTAACTCCGTAATGATTTAATTTCATTAGTAACGTGTCACGATCAACACAATCAAATGCCTTCGACAGATCGCAAAAAACACCGATAGCATCTGTGCGGCTTCCCATGCAGAATAAATATGAGATATAAGGGTAATACCTGCATCCGTAGTCGATTTACCCCTAGTGAAACCGTATTGCTTGGCGTGGAGTTGTTTTGTACGGTTGAAGTGTGAGAGCATTTGATTGAGTATAATCTTTTCAAAAATTTTACTTAGTGCTGGAAGAACCGATATTGGTCTGAAATTTGACGGATCACCCTTGTCTCCCGACTTGAACAGAGGTATAAGTTTACTGTGTTTCATGAGGTCTGGGAAAGCTCCATCATCAACACATTTATTAAATATATAAGCTAGATGTGGGGCTATAACAAGTATTATTGAACCAAAGACTTTGACTGACATACCCCACAGGTCTTCAGTATTTTTTAAGTTAAGTAATCTATACGTTTTGACAATATCCTGGGGACATACATGATAAAATTTAAAATCTACATTACTGATGCTAGTGCTGTTTTTTAACAAAACCTCTGCTTCATATGGAGATGAATTTAGACGCTCTGTTGTGAGTAAGGGTGCATTGGTGAATAATGTTTCAAAAGCTCGAGCTACCTCAGCGTTGGATTTAACAACATCATCACCTATCTTTAAGCAGAAATCATTATCCCTTGGTATAACTTTGCCAGTTTCACGGTTTATGATTTGCCAAACCGTTTTCATTCTATTATTTGAGTTTTGTATTTTTCTATTTATGTGTAAAGTTTTTGCAGTTCTACAAACCAACTTGAAAGTTTTGGAATATTTTTTAACATAGTCATGAAATTTTATATCAAAGTTATAGGTTTTTTGTTCATAAAGATCATACAAGATAGCTCTACTTTTACGAATTCCAAATGTTGCCCAGTCATTAAATTTAGATTTACCGTTGTTGGCACTGACTTTCTTTAATTTAAAAACATTATTGAATTCTGTTTGAGTAGTGTTGAACAAGTCAGAATAGATTTTGTTCGGGTTCTGTTAATCAAAATCCGGTACTGGCAAACCCATATCTAAGTTTTTCATATACATCTCTAGTCTATGGGATGTAATAGGCCTATAAAATGATGGATCAGTCTTATTTTCACTAGTAATTTGGAATGAAACTGTTTGACCACTGTGATCGGATGGTAAACAGTTAATTAACTACATTTTTACTTGTGAATCTACAGTCACAAAAAACGTTATCTAAGCAAGTTTGGCTGGTAAGTGTAATTCTAGTCAGCTCTAGAAATACATGACATAAATTAAATGATTTGAACAGAGTTATTAATCTTCGCTTCAGTGTTGTATCTACAAGCAGATCTACATTAAGATCGCCACAAATAATTAACTTTTTTCTGTTATTACAAAGTTTAATGAGGGCTTCCTCCATAATTTTCTCGAATATTTCAAAATTGCCATGGCCTTTTTTATCTCTTGGAGGTCTGTAGACACAAACAATAATATGGCTATCCAACTCAACACAAGATACCTCTATTTGTCTTTCCACAGTAAGTGTAAGAATATCTTTCCGTTGTTTCACCTTAATATTATTTTTTACTAAGATTAAAGAACCACCTCTATCAGCAGTCTTTATATTGTAACAACTGACAATTTTGTAATTATTTATGTTAACTTCGAAAATATATAACTTCGACATCTATTCTTAGAAAAAATTATATGTCCTTATATTCAAACATCCTTATACTTAACTTGTTCAATGCACAGTGGGTTTCCGTTAAGTTACAGCTCGGTCCCAAAGACTTATGAGATAAGAATGCTATGCCTTGTCCAAAAGTTGTTTATTGTGTTAAGCATGTATACATTCGTGATCCGTGAATTATCGGAAAAGTGTCAACTACTGGTCAAGCGGACCGCAAAGCTTTCTGTAGACTATTCAGTTCGACACTTGTATTTACTCGACTACTTCACCAAATACAGTTTCAATAAATTTACCCTTTCGTTATAAACCTCTCCAACAAGATCTTATCAAGTCTTAATAGAGCAACCATGTTGAATCCGACCGAACATCAAATCTTCAATGCCAAAAGGTCACACCGAGTTTATTATGAATAGAAGTGTATAAATAATGATTAGAAGACGAACCAAAGTGATTTAGATTTTATTGAGCCTTGATCTCCGTCTCGGAATTAGCTCGACACTGTTCGACACTCGTCTCTAGCTAGTCGTTGGCAGAGCAATCGATTCAGACGCAGGTTATCCGCCCAATTTGCTCCCAACAAACAAGAAGCCAAATACTTGAGCGTTCGTAGTTTAATGGCCTAGTAAAACCACCCGCCTAATATTATTTTACTGCGGAATATTTTACTGTAGTAATCAATAATCTGCAACGTTTTAGCTTATATGAATTAATAAATATCTTTCAGAAAACGCAGCGGAGCTTCGCTTCACTGTCTACGGTGCCATAATAATCATGTCGGTCAATGTTGGTGTATGCCAGTTACAAAACGTAACCAAAGAAATTATAACCTAGTCTAGCCATAAATTATCTTTCAAGGAAACTTGTGCCTAAATTAGATTTGAAAAATAAAAAACAACCAAAATATATTCAATAATATCAATTATTTCCTATTTTATCAGATAAACGTACAAAATATTCAAAATGCCCCTCCTTTGCTTGTAAACACTTCTTCAGTTGGTCGGGCCAAACCTATGTCGTAGCACGCACTGTTTTCAGATGTGAACAAGAAGACATTTAATTATCTGACCATATTTTGGGTAGTTTCCCCCCCTGTGATATGGCGTGATATCTCGAGAAAATCAGGGTTTGGGCCTCGTCTCATGGTCTCCTTGTCAACTCTACTAAGTCACAGGCTATGATTATTGGTTCCAGGTACTCCCTTAACTTGATACAGCATATTGCTATTGTTCCTGTAACCTATGATGGAACCGTAATCTCATACAGCAACAAGGCCAAAATTCTAGGAGTTATGTTTGATAACCAGCTGTCCTGGTCAGAGCATGTCAGCGAGGTTAGTAGACGTGTCTTTGCCATTTTCCACTCCCTCAGGCGGCTTCAAAACTTCCTGCCTCGTCAGACAAAAATCACGCTTGCCCAGTCTCTTCTTCTACCCCTGATCGATTACTCATGTCTGCTGGGCAAGCGCAAACGAAGAGCCACTGAACAAACTCGAGCGATTTCAAAACCTCGGGATTCGGTTTGTTTTCGGTCTGCGCAAGTTCGACCACGTCTCGGAGTGAGTCGCAGGGAGTTGAAATGGCTTCCGATTCGCCTTCGACGGGATTCCCATATCCTCATTTGCCTCTTCAATATTTTATGTAATTCTCGCTATCCCGGCTTCTTACGGGATCGTTTCGTTTTTCTGTCTTCGGAACGGCCACGGAGATCTCACACTCGGTCACTACTTGCAACTCCGCAACATAACATTGCCGCTTATCAGAATGGGTTCAGACTACGTGCTATCAGTCTCTGGAACAAACTCCCCAGCGCCATCAGAGACAGTCCGTCAATTCACTCTTAAAAGTCGTTTGATAGAACACTATCTTTCTCTTCCATGATAATTATTAGTATTTATTTGTAGCTACTATTTATGTATATGTTACATATTTATATATAGCATTATTTTTTGTATTATGTAGATATTGGTAAGTAGTTTATTATTTTTATTAACTTTTTATTGTTGTGCACATAGTTCTACCTTTAGTTTCTTTTTTTCCTCTCCATTCTGGGTTTGCTGGAAGAAATCTCTTGTTAGAGATAAGCTCGCCTTTGTACATGTTATTTCCTTTATATTTGTTTTGTGTTCACTGTTTTGTACAATAAAGTATATAAATAAAAAATAGTGATCGTACCCCATCATTATGAACAACTATCCCCAATAAACTTATGGTCGCAAATGGAAAAAAATATTTGTCCCTCAGTACATTGGCCGGTCAGCTGATTACAAATTAATATGGGGGACCCAAGTCACGATTTGAAGACTTTTTGAGGAACCTTGCGCTGGCTTTCTCCTCTCAAGTTTCCCATAGTCGGTAATACGATGGGTTCATATTGGAGCTGCCTGAGGGCCAACCTTCGACGGCAATCAAATCTGGCTAATTGTCCTAAAACCAGCGTTGCGTGGTTCGCGTTTTGTGTGCAAGTGCTCTGTTCTGCTGGAATATTAAAAGCTTGTTGAATAAATTAACGAACGAAGGAATTGTACCATTTCAGCCAGGATTATACACAGTCAGGTCATAAGTTCTGTCACACAATAAAAACTTTTGAATTTAGAACGCTGGCCACAAAAAAGTTTATTGAATTCGAATTTCGAATTTTTCATGAAAATAAAAATGTGTACTTTTTAGAATTTTCCTCATTTTTAAATATGGAGTGGACACTTACAGAAGACCGTGTCGCAGTTATTGCGTTGCATCGTTGCAGTTACGCGCCAATTCAGATTTTCGACTAACTGAAATTTTTTAATATAACCAAAAGATTCGTTTATCGTACCATAAAACGATACAATGAAGACTCTAGTGTAGATGACAGGTCAAGAAGTGGTCGCCCTCGCTCTGTTAGGACTCCAGCAGTGATAAAAGCTGTGAAGGTGCGAATTCAAAGAAATCCCATACGTAAGCAGAAACTGTTGGCCCTTCAGATGGGGTTAAGCAGGACCACGGTGAAAAGGATGTTAAATGAAGACTTAGGGCTTAGGGCATATCGAAGAAAAACAGGACATCATTTGGACGCTCGTTTAATGGACCTGAGACTAAAGAGATGCCGCGCTTTGTTGAAGCGGTACGCGGGAAAAAAGCATCGGGAAATTCTTTTTTCGGATGAAAAAATTTTCACCGTGGAAGAGAGCTACAACAAACAAAATGATAATGTGTACGCACACAGTAGTGAAGAAGCGAGCAACCGTATTCCGCGTGTCCAACGAGGTCATTTTCCATCCTCGCTCATGGTTTGGTTGGGAGTCTCTTATTGGGGCTTAACTGAGGTACATTTTTGTGAAAAAGGCTTAGAAACGAATGCAGTTATGTATCAAAATACAGTCCTCAAGAACCTTGTGGAACCTGTTTCTCATACCATGTTTAATAACAGGCACTGGGTATTCCAACAAGATTCTGCGCCAGCTCATAGAGCAAAAAGCACACAAGACTGGCTGGTGGCGCGTGAAATCGACTTCATCCGGCACGAAGACTGGCCCTCCTCCAGTCCAGATTTGAGTCCGTTAGATTACAAGATATGGCAAACATTTGAAGGAAAAGGCCTGCTCAAAGCCTCATCCTGATTTGGAGTCACTCAAGGCATCCTTGATTAAGGCAGCCGCCGATATTGACATGGACCTCGTTCGTGCTGCGATAGACGACTGGCCGCGCAGAATAAAGGCCTGTATTCAAAATCGCGGGGGTCATTTTGAAAAATTTTATTACCATAAGAATCTATGTTTTATTAAGTTCATTTTGCTATATAAATGTTTACATAAATAATAAACATGTCTAAATTATTTCATATTGCACATGTGACAGAACTTATGACCTGACTATGTACTTATTTCGGTCAAATGGCCGGCATACTCTAGGGCACGCTTTTTGAGGGGGGAGTGACCTGCTCGAGTGAGAGGGAAAGAGTGTTAATAGAATCGACCGATTAATGCAACCTTTTGCCAATATAGGAAGTTTGGACAGGGGAGGATATGTGATGGGAGAGCAGAAAAAACATTCTTAATTTTTCCTGGTCTTCTATTTAATTGTTGTTGGTTGATTTTCTGGGTTCTGTTCTGCTGGGTTGTCCGATGTGCTTTCAGTTTCGCTGTCTGTTTATTTTTGATTGGGGGCGACCCTAACTTCCTCCCTATTGTGTGCTATTTACATCCAGTAGCTAGGATTCTTTCCGTAGTATTTAATATCGTGTTTGAGGGAGTCTTTTCAGGTGTATATGGGTCGACCGATTTTCTTCTTACTAGTTTTGTAGTTCAGGGCGGCGTGGAGTATGTGTTTTTGGGGGCGTCTTAAAATATGTGTATATTATACATTCTGTAATTTTTTATTAGTTTGGTTATTGTTTTCCCCTGTAGGATGTCGTGTTTTTTCCTATGTATTGGGTGGTTTTTGGCGTTCTCGAACACGTCGCTCAAGATCATGTTCATATTTTCTTAATCTTGAGTGGTTAGCTTTGGTGTGGGCTGCCACTTTTAGTCCATATGAAATGCACGGTGAAGTAACCATTTTGAATATTAAGCGAGCTATTTTCCAGTCCATGTTAGTCTTCTATAGAAAGTTTATTAAGGCTTTAGAGTTGCATGGTGCCTGTTGACATCTTTTCCTTATGGTGCCTCTCCTGCGATGTCCTGCAGTAATATAAGTGCCGAGATATTTTATTTTCGTCATTGGTCGAATTGGAACTCTATCCAATACGATGAACTCTGGTCGCTGAAGATCAATGGGGTCTCTTATTAGAATTTTGGTTTTGGTGTGTTGTGTGTGCTGTTTTGAGCAATGTTTTTAGGTGGGTCACGATTCGGTCGAGATGTTGAAGATCTTGGCTTAAAATGACGAGATCCTCCGCGAAGGAGAGAATAAGGGGTGAGCTGATTTCTTCGTCTTGGTCCAGATTTGTATTGGGGATCTCATCTTCCAATGTTCTGATGACGTCGTCCATTAGGATGGTAAATAGTCTTTGTGACAGTGGCCACCCTTGTTTGACCCCCTTTCTTGACCCAATCGCCTTGAATGTGTTTTACCCATGGGCGTCTCCCTTGATGGTTAGTATTTGATCCAGTTGTGATTTTGATTTTCTGTTAGTCCAGGAGATCTTGCAAGGTGAGCGTGCCCGTGGCTAACGTCGATTTTGATATTCTCGTTGAGATACTGAAGTCCTTAAATGTCTCCTCCCGTCCGGCTAGCTGGTTCTCCTCTTACCTAAGAGATCGGCAGCAGCGCATAAGGTCCGAGTAGACATTAACCGAGTGGTGCGATCTTACTGCGGGGGTTCTTCAGGGTGGTATTCTTTCCCCTCTTTTGTTCTCATCATCAACTCCATTTCTGATGTTATCTATTCTTCACATCATCTCTATGCCGATGATCTTCAGATCTACCGTAATTTTCTCTTTAGTGATGTGACAAGGCCAAAAATCTGGGGGTCATTTTCGATAGCCACCTATCCTGGTCAAAGCATGTCAGTGAGGTCAGTAAGCATGTCTTTGCCACTTTTCACTCACTAAAAAGACTCCAGAACTTCTTGCCACGACAAACAAAAATTACCCTCACTCAATCCTGCTCCTCAATCCTCAATCCTCAATCCTCTGATTGATTATGCTGATGTTTGCTGGGCTAGCGCTAACGAAGACTGCGAAAGTTCGACCATGTCTCACACTATCGCAGGGAGTTAAAATGGCTGCCTATTCGTCTTCGTCGGGATACTCACATCCTCACTTTCCTGTACAGCATCTTAACTAACCCCCGATATCACAGCTTTCTGCCTGAACGCTTCGACTTCCTTCCGTCGACCAGACCTCGTAGATCCCACACGGCCTCCATCCTCTATACATTAATCTGTGGATTGCGCTTCCCTACGCATCGGGGACAGTGCATCTGTCTTTATCTTCAAGAATCGTCTAAAGGAGCATTATCTTTCTGTAGCGTAAACTTAGGAATTAATATGAAGTATTGTTTATTTATAAATATGTATTTTATACAAGGTATTAATGTTCTTGTAGTATATTTAGTAGTTTAGTAAAAAAACACCCACTTTGATTATTCATTTGTATTTCTGCACAAAGGTCTACCTGTCATTGCTATCAAATTTATCCTTTTCATCTTGGGTTTGCTGGAATTGTGAATTTTCGATAACGTCACAAAGCCATTAATCAACATTTTTTCAGTCGCGTTTCGTTTCATCCTTTCTAAATGAATCATATAATTCATATATCACACGGCTATTATTTTTCAACCGATTTCAAAAAGGAGGAGGTTCTCAATTCTACGTGATTTTTCCGTCAATTATGAGCCGATTTTGATGATTCTTGTTTTGATTGGTAGGTCATACTTCAGAGCTGGTCCCATGTAATTTTATCAAAATTGATTCAGCGATTTTCGAATAATTCAACAAATACAAAAAATATATACACAATTATTGGTTTGTAGTTCCGGGCTGAAATTTTTTTTAGAACTTTAGAAGATTAGAACTTTTCACACAGACCTCATTCGCATCCCAACTCAAAACAAGTAGAATTATTATAAAAATAAATAACCCGACTGCATTTTCTATCAACAAACTCATAAATGCACTTGTTTCTGTACATGGAGTTTGAAAGTAGCCGCACCAATAACCCGAGGAACCTAGATTTTGATGTTGCCTCAGTGCTCACTGAAATACCTGTAAAATAAAACATTACGCTAATCAGACGAAATAACTATATTAAAAATTAGGAAACAGACTTTTTTGTTTTAGTCAGTCCAGAGTGAACCGGCCTCACAACACAGTGTTGTCAATACGTAAAAACCAATTGATACCATTTAGGTTTCGATAAAAAATTATGTGTACTACGTCGTTGTTTTTATAAATTCTTTTCTTGGTTAAGTTATAAACATTATTATCTTTGGAATAGATATGGTTTTTAGTAATATGAGTCTTTTATATACGGTTAAAAATATACTACTGAGTCCAATTATATATTTTACGATGGCATCAATGCTGCTTTTTTCTTCAATAGGGATTTTTGTTCTTCAGTAAGGAGACTTTCTAGTGATTTGACTCTAAAACTTTAGAATGGGGATATGAAGAGCAATTTTTAGAGATATCACATAATGAAAACGGGTGATAATTAAGAAAATTGGCACCACAACGATGGGAGGGATTTGGGAGACTGAAGACGTCACTTAAAAAAAACTAGGGCCAGCTAGTACCTACTTGAAGACGAATCAAATGAGCTCAAACTCGATAGGGTTACGTCGTTTTGCTACAGAGTTCCCATGGCCACTTTCTGGCTCCATCATAAGATCAGCTGATTTTAATGACATGGAGCTCTCCATGTCATGAAAATATTGTATAGTACCAAAGGACATGTCAATACATCAAACGCGCCCAAACGAGATAGGGTTGTGTCGCTTTGTTAAAGATTTCCCATGGCCACTTTCCGGCTCCATCATCAGATCAGCTCCATGTCGTGAAAATATTGTACAAGACCAATGAACATGTCAAGAGGAATCAACCTAACATCAATTTTGCGAACCATTCCATCGACCATCTCTCATCAAGAGGAATCAATAGAAATCTCATGCAACAGCAGACTCAAGAGCTGTTTTGTTCAAGGGTGACTATCGGGCTGATCTAAAATACATTTATCGTGCCAGAGCGTAGCGGCAATACTTTTGTGAAAGTGGTCGGCTATGATGACAAACTTAAAAACTAAACAGACTCGTCACAGACTAACTCGACGAATTGAGACCGCAGCTGACTTAAGAGCAATCAGATTTTTCGGAGTTGTGCTGCTTATTTGTCACACTAACCACAGATATGTGCATGTATTAAACTGATTGTCATTGACATTACATTATTTTGATGGTAAAAATACAATAATTTCTACAATAAGGGGTTCGCCAGTTAATGGTTTTTCTTGAAGTGATTACGTAGCAAAAACTTATTGGCGACCACTGGCTTTAATCATTAGATAATATCTATGTATTTTCATTATTACGAAACATGTGAAAGTGTAATCAGTTGATCATGCCCTTTCTCGAGAAATTAGCCTATTTACGAGCGGTAAAAATCATAATGAACAACATTGGACGTTCTAACGGTCAGCCACGGTAAAGTAATAAACTGGCAGACACACTTTTGAATATTTTTTTATCGTATCTCGTATATCGTACTCCTCGAAATAATTTTAGATACCTATTACATAATTATCGCTTGGTATTTTAGATAGAACAAAATGTTCAAATCACGTCATAAACTACTGTTATCATATTCTGATCTATTTGTTTTATGTTTTACCGATTACATTGACCTACATAATCAATGAACAGTTCCTTTAATTCGAACTGTTGGTAATTTGTCAACGTAAAACAGCCTGACTGACTAAACCATTCGGACCACAACACTCCTTCACAACAAGAATTGCCTTCATTATTAACTCCTATTCCAGGACCCTCTCCTGGAATAGGAGTTTCCCCTTTGCCATGCGCTCTCCGCCCTACCAATTTTCGACTTACAAGTAGAAGGTTGGTACTTACCTACTTAGAATATGAAAATATGCCGTGTCATTGTATTTAGCTATTATATTAGGGTGTAGTAATGTACTATCATAAAAATATTGTAGATTTTATCTAATTAATGGTAGCATATCATAAATGAATAAAGTTTATGCATATATATCATCATTAGGACTTAATGATACGTATTAGTAACTCAATGGAAATAACTACCGTTACGATTCGCTAAATTACCACACGAATCAATGCGAGTACGATCCAAATGTCTTCAATATAGACTGCACATTGTAGCTGCAATAGCTAGATAACTTAGCACATATGCACCTTTACTAGTCCTATCCTATCTAAAGGGCATTAGATTTTTACAAAATGCGACCTATTTTAGCCCCTATTTCCTACATCGCAAGACCACTAAAGGAGAAACTAGCTTTGACTACACTTTTTACCTACTATTGATTGTTTACAGTGATCAACTCAATTATAAATTGCTTTATCTACTCGTAATTTCGTGAAATTTTACCTCTTTAGTTTGAAGCCAACTGGCGCCTGCTTCAACCATTGAACTGATTTAATCCATTCTCTTATTGCTCATCTGTGTCCCGAGCTCTGTTGCTAAGCGCATGCGCGTCTTATTATATGTCAGTGCTCGTATAACTCTCATTATTATGTGTCGTCTCGTGTTGCCTAGATTTACCTATGCGCATGTATACGCCCGATAGATGTTGTTGTAGGTTAGGTATTTAACATAACAAATAATTTACGAGTGTGTATACCTATATGTATGTCTGTGGTCTCACAGCAAAAGATGCAAACAAAAATCGATGCAAGTTCTACGGACATGTCGGGCTACGATCTTTCTGCATTTAATAGAGGCGTACACAAATAGACGAGACGTAGAACAACTTTTCTTTGGATGCCTGCATATTAATATGAATGTGTGAATATCTACAAATAGCTCATACAAACAACGTGAATGAGGCTCGTGCTGTCATGTCAGTCATGGAGAGTTAGCACGACTCGCCCGGATTTGTCGGATTTCACTAGATTTCGTCAGATTGTGGTCAATGTCCTCTGCAGCGTCAGGCGTGTCGTTAGCTATTATTTTTCGGTTCTATTCCGTCCAATCTTCTTTTGGCCTATTGCCAGAAGGAGCTTTGTGAAACCGAGAACCGTGCGACATGCAGGACAATTCGCTATGACTGCAACTGTGTTTACTTACCCACTTAGTGCTTTGGAATGTTAAGCTAACGACATGACTACAAATTGCTTTATTTAGTTGTGGTATAACGTATTATGGTTCACAATCTGCGCTCCTGTCGTCGTTGGATGTTGGAGCAGAGGTAATTTCGGGAGGAACAAGATTAGTAGGTACTACCTACTACGGTTTCTTGGGAAAGTACGAAACAAAGATCTGTTGCTCTCTCCATCACTGAGGCAGAGTTTAAATATCCGCTGCTTTCCCCTACAACAAGATACCATAGGACATGACACTATGAAAGTATCTAAAATAGACTAGCCTAGCTGTACATTATGACGAAGCCACTAACAGCAGAAAAGCATTTATGTTTGTCAAGGAGGAGGTAGAAACTATTTTAATAAGTATTACTAAATAACAGTGTGCAACAAATCTAGTAATGGAAATTTCGCCCATTTATTCTATACAAAATATCATTACAAAACTTGGTATGTTGTATGGCAATACAGTAATATGGTATCATCGAGCTGGTCAGATGGAGCACTAAGGTGGGAGAGGGGACCCCAGGATACTTACTTGTGAACCCATCTAGTTTGGGCTCATTATATTCGTTGTGACAAATCCTATTCATATCTCCTAGCGATGTCATTATCATCATCATCTGATTGAGCTGGAGAGTGATAGTCGTAATCCAGGGATTCTTACTTGTAAACCCATCGAGTTTGGGCTCATTTGATTCCCTTCATTAATAGTTTATGTGACTGTCATATAATGAGGGGCCTTAACACACGAGTGTGTTTTATGCGACGAGCGCCAGCGAGTTGCATTATAGGATCACACGAGAGTTTTAAGGCCTAATTATATGCAGTTGCACACACTACTTTATCTACAAACATATCATAAGTGCTCTGAAATGGGTTCAGGAGCCGTAGGTACATTCACAATTCTACTTCGTAAGGAGTATGCAATCTCTATCTAATACTCTTTTCAGGAAAAAAAAACAAAGAAATGGCAACTGACAACTGTCAAAATTCGACTGATGTAATAGACGTCAATACGAATGTATCACAGACTTGCAAATTTTATTTTATAGCATCGATTAATCGATGCGTTAAAGTAAAATTTGTTTGTCTGTAATTTGCTATATCCGCATCGATGCGTCATAATGCAGGTCATTGCCCTATGGTTTCTGAGTTGATTTTAGAGCATTTATGATACGTGCGTAGATAAAAGACATTCTGATTTCGAAAGTTACTGTAAAAATTATTAAGCTCTTTATTTAAGTTGCTATGCTGCTGAGAGCAAGTTTTGTGTTGAGTGGTTATTTCAATTCCATCTTTCGTTTAAGGGTAGGTGACGAATCTAAAGAAAGATTACCTGACATACGTCAGTTGTAAACGAGTTGGCAGCGATACGCAGAAAATAAATATTGATCTCCATACCAGTGTTTGCAATACTATCAATGCGTCAAAATAAACTGTAGCCTATTTTATATTGAAATTATAAAGGACAAATTGTCTTGTGCTAAGGTGTTTGTGTACAACGCCAGTGGAGGTGCATAAGGTGCAAAATAGAAGGCTTGAGGAGACTCAGGTTGAAGATCAGCAGGGAAGCTACCCTTGAACCAGGCGGATTTGAGGTTAAATAACCTGGCGCTTACCCGTGCCGGCGTCGTCTTGCATAATTCATTGATCCGTTCAGCCGACCGATGCTTTTCTGAATTATAAAATGTTAGACTTCTGTTGTATTGACGTCAGATTTTGTTAAGTATAGTACAGTAGTAACGTAAGTTAAGTATAGTAGTAACATCTAGGTTCTACGTGCAATTCTTGCCTTGAACGTAACCGCAGCTACCACCCACTGGAAGTCGAAAATTACATGCATCCTGCCATACAAAACACTAATTATCGAAAAATGTTGGTATCGTGCATAATATTCAGACTGAATGCACGTCTAGTAGGTATGTTAAAAATGATGATAAATTAGTCGTGACGTCAGCTGCCTATACACTAACATAACAGACAGTCTTGAAATGCAGACTTTCACATTCATTTTGTATTTGTTTATTTCTATCCCACAGCATATATGTACTTACTTATAAAAAAGTAAATTCACTTTTTAGTTTAAGCAGTGTTTTGCCTTTTCACACGTCGACTAAATGTCAATTGTCAAAGCAAGACAAAACACTGAATTAACTAAACAGTGAATTTACTTTTTTATAAGTAAGGCCGTTAATCTATCGCAGAGTTAATTAATTACTTTGTATTAATGCCAATTACAGGAAAGCCTAGTATAATATAACCTTTTTAATTTATGCGGTAGTGGAGAACAACAAGTGGATAACAACAACAACAACAACAACAACAACAAAAGAGTGTGCGAGAAAGAATATTTTTTTCCTGATTTGTTCTGTAGAAACTCATTGATGTTGCTATCGAAGCGCACGTGTCTTTAGACTCCGTGTGGGTGGGTGACCCCCCTATAGCTTGCCGATTGCTCAACACGAAAGTTGCTTTTCTGTACTTCTTTCTTCAAAACCTCGAATAAATAAAAGAGGGATGCCATATTTACTTTTTGCTTTAATCGATTGTGCCATACTTCTGCAGCGTTGGTCGTGCGGTACCTGTGCCCATAACAAGGTGACAAGTCTCATGATTTTGACAGCTAACAATATTTTTGACGGTAAGCACGCATTATGCTAAAAACGCTAAATTTCAGTAACTCAAAATGTCAGAAAACACATTGTAATTTGTGCTGTGTTTTTGATGGGAAATGGACTTGACTGGACTTTTTCGGAAAGTCGGGTGAAGAATAAGCTTAGAAAATTCGTAAATTTCCCTGAGGGGGTGGCAGAGGCCTTTTTGAGATTCTGACAGGTGTCAACATCATGATAACTGTCATCCGAAATGAAGATCTTATCGAGAGCTGTCATCTCCAATACATACCAGTGGTCTAGGATCAGTAGTTTTCGGTATATAACAGTTTTTAGTTTGGCAGCTGTCATCCGAAATGAAGATCTCGTTGAGAGCTGTCACATACATAATAATGGTCTAGGATCAGTAGTTTCCGAGATATGGCAGTTTTTAGTTTGACAGTTGTCAAAATAGTGACACATGTCAAAATCAAGACACCTATCAAAATAGTCACACCTGACAAAATAGTGACACCTGTCAAAATTTTAATAAAAGAAAGTAAAGTAAAGTAGACAGAAGGGGAAAACGGATAGGGAAGTAGACTGATTGGGAAAGTGGATGGATCGGAAGTAGAAGGATCGTGAAAAACTAGCAGACCGATTGTGAAACCATTCTATTTTGTTTTTCTTTTTTTTTTGAGTTCAACATTAGCTAGCAGTAAGGTCTAGTAAGGAATAAACTAAAAGTTGATGCAGCGCGTAAGAAATGTATCGGGCATAGTAAAGCGGGTTGGCGCAGTGCCGGCTGACGCCATGCGAATAAATCCGCACAAATAGCTTTTTTTTTGTGAAGGAACTATAAATTTACGGTTTATAGATTTTACTTTTACTGTAAGACTTCGTGCCTAATTTCATGATTCTAGGTCAACGGCAAGGATTTGATACCCTTGCGAGTATCAAGCCAGTTGGCCATGCATTTTTTCTGATATGTATTTTTTTTTAATATAGACAATTTTAAGAAACTAATTTTAAATATTTTTGTTAATTTGCGTCTATTTAAAAAAATAACCTAAAATTTTAACCGCCAAAAGTAAACCTGACGTCACCAAGAGACGTCAGGTTTACTTCAAAATCAAATTGTTTTCTATAATGGGAAGCAAATAGTGTTTCGTCCCATAGTGTTCAAACAGCAGTGTTTTGTTTTTCAAGTCATTTTTTTCATAAATTAATAAATGTAGTACAGATAAGACACGGTCATTGTTGCAACATTAATAAATAAATAAAAAAGGTCACTAATAGATCACAGACTTTACAGGGAATAGATTGACCTTTCACATTGTTTTTTTTTTGTAGGTAAGACGGGCAGGTAAAGCCATTTTTTCATACATCTCATGAAGATATCATAAAAGGTAAAATGAATGTCATTGTGTTTATAAAGATATCTTAAAAGATGTATACCTATTTATTAATCTGATAAATAGAAATAGAAGACATATTTCTCGCAATGGTTTGAGATTTCCGTTCCTGTCTAGAAAGTGTGCAACCCCAATTGAGCAAAATCGTGACATAAACGGCGATATATTTGCGTTGACCTAAAAGTTTTATTTTTTTAATACTTCAAGAGACCACAGACTTGAGTAATCGATATTAATTTGAACTCGAAACCTCCACGCGTTTTTGAGAAAAATTGACAGACGGACAGAGAGATGGACAGAAGTGTACAGTTTTCGGATGTTTCCCGTTACTTTTGTTAGAAGATATTGCTTCGTGACAAATTTCATGATTCTTAGATCAACGGAAGTGTAGTAATTCTCTTACGAATATCAAGCAATTTCAGCAAAATTGTGATACATACAGCAGTTTCTTTTGATTGCGTTGACCTAGGTGTTTAGTTTTTTCACAACTTTAACAGACTATAGACCTTAGTAATCGATATTAATTTTAAATTTGATATCTTTCCGCGTTCCTGAGACAGACGGACAACGAAGTGATCCTATATGGGCTGCTTTTTTCTTTTTAAGAAGTATTTCGTGCAAAAACAGAACTGCTTGAATTAATTTTAATCTATACTCAAATTCCTAATCTCGTAGCGAAAAAGTAAACAACGGCCAGTCCAGAACTAAACCTTTGACTTTGACGTTCATTAAAATTTTGTGTACCAGCTATTGTTTATTTACCTTTATGCCACGAGATTAGTAATTCGAGTTCAAGTATTTTATTGTTTTTTTCTCTGACTTATTTCTTTTTTACGACTTAATATTTAACAAAATCTGCCCTGTGAAAATCCTATTAAAATCAATACGCTCTTTTACAGTCTCGAATCTTTAGAAATTCCCAAACCCCCCCCCCCCCCCCATGCAAGTCTCATAGGTAGTTTTACTCTAAAAAAAAATGTCAACGACAGATATCGCAACTTGATTTTCAGGCGCCTGTTACCTTATCTTATTTACTGAACCCGCTAGTAAGATAACATCAAAATGTCGAGGCGACACGAATGTTGAGCGTAGGTAAAATGTTTTTTACTTGGTTCCCATGAATAGCGGCTCGGAGGGACGGACACGCATTATGTGATTTCTTGAAATTAAAATGCAAGCTAATCTAGCTGATGAATAATGATGTAATAATACGAGCCAAGGTCGGGCTGGTCTGGTAATAATAACAGCTCAGTATCTACAATAATTGCAGAGTTATACCCAGATTTAAAAATTAATTTTATCCACGTAAATATCTTTTCTAGTAGCTTGGAAACTATCAGATAAAGGCACTTAACGACTGTCAAAATAAAAGAATATTTTCAAAAGTACATAATGCAACCCATAAAATGGTAACTAAACATTAATTATCCTCATTAATAAATGTACACATACAGAGACCGTTACCGTCATCGGTTTACGCCATAGCCGGTACTTTTCAATCCAAAGTTGTTTGTAATATCATCGAGTGAATATCGGGTCATGCGTGAGCCAAGTCGTTTCCAACATGGTCGTCGATAACTAATCTAGTAGCTATAATGAACAATCTGTGGAGCTAGTTGTAAATGTGTGAAGCAGCAATGAGTGCAGCGGCGACGTGCGGTCGTCGATGGCGTCTATTGTTGGCGGCATCCCGCACTCGTCTATTATTGACTCGACGCTGGAGATAGTTGGCGGTACGCCAGCGCAGACCACGTGCTATCCCTTCACGGGACGCTGCAGACTTACGCCGAAACTAACCGAACAACCCTCCCCCAACTCTCGTCTCCACCCGCACCTGTCGGAAGAACTCCGCTCTTACCCTATCTAAACCTATTTAAACGATGACGGTGCGTATTTTGCAGAGTCTTATTTTCCAATCAGATCGATCGATTCCATTCATATCATCGTCTGGCAACATACGACGCTCGAATCTAATTGATCGTAATTTATGAGACGGTGGCGAGCGATTAGAGTTCTTTAACAACACATTCATTATGATGTACCCTTTACACCCTTTGGCTCGGCTACTCACGCCAAGAATCACGTGACGTGCCCTCAGAATTGTATCATTTCATGTGCTTTTCGTTGATTGCAGGTAATAAGGTAGAGAAGATGGGGAAGTCGAAGAAAGGTGGCGGAGTGAGCAACGGGCACGCGACCACGCCGAACGGTAACAGTCGCGCAGATGACGAGGGTGGCGGCACCGGCGACGCCGGCAGCGTGGTCTCCCCGCGCGCCTCGTACGCTGCCGCCGCCAAGAAACCCACCTCACCAAACACTATCAACGCACCTCCTAACTTTACCACAGCAGAAGGTAGGGACTCGACGAAACACCTCGTAGATGCAACCTCTCAATCTTTCTTTTTATGTGTCTCACCTTCCTGTATGTAGCTTCGCTGTGTAGTGATTTTAATGTTAAGTAATTTTATCGGAATATGATTTGATAGAAAATTGTTTTTACAGATAATCAGAAGAAAGCCAACGGCGACAAACCATCACAAATTCAGTCTGAAATCGCCCCAGTGAACGGCGGGGGATCAATAGACAGCAATGGTGTAAAGGAACAATTACCTACCAAAGATGTTATAGTGAACGGATCAGCAAAATGCGAGAAAATACTTAACGGTGACCCAAAAAAAGATTCAGAATGTGATATTAGTCGTAGTGATAACACTAAATTAGTCTCTAATGGAATCAATAGTGATTCAGATGATACGAAGTCTAACAAGTCAGATGATAGCAACGAAACGTTAGTGCCCAAAACAGACAGTGACGAAACGATAGTGCCTCAAACATCGGCTGATCAAAAGAAGCAGGCTTCTGCCAAAAAGAAAGACAACAAGAAAAACAAAGCTGAAAAGGCCAATGAAACTGGCAGTAATACGGACGGCAAAGTTAAGAATGTCGATTTAGAGAAAGAAGAAGAGAAATCAAAGGAAGTAGAAAATGCACCGGAGAAGATGAACGGCGATAGCAGTAATATTCTGAATGGAGACAAAGATGACCACAGAGAGTCATCTCCGAGCGAGGACGGAGACGACAAAAAGAGGGAGGCTGAAGTTGTCTTCATTCAAGACTTAGGGTTTACTGTCAAAATCGTTAGTCCTGGCGCCGAACCTCTAGACATCCAGGTAACACTTTATAAACATTAACAATCCTGCCCTATGATATTCTTTTTCCAATGCTAAAGTTTCTAATGTTGTAGGTGTCCAGCATGGAGTTAGTACAAGAAATCCACCAAGTTCTCATGGATCGGGAAGATACTTGCCATAGAACGTGCTTCTCTTTGCAACTTGAAGGCGTTACGCTAGACAACTTTGCGGAGCTTAAGAATATTGAAGGACTGAAAGAAGGCTCGGTGATCAAGGTAAAATATCCACTCTACCTATAGTTCGCGTCAGGTTGGCATGGCCATAGGAGAAAGAGGAAGTCACGGAGGGGACGACGTCCCGCCCACCTCCCGCATACCCTCAAAGGCCCTGTCTCACCTTTGTGCCAGTGCTGCGCGAGTCCGCTTCGACTCCGTTTATCGATTTTGATATTGTTCACGTTGATGTTTGTACTTGCACTGGTGTATTAAAATGACATCAGTTGCCTCTACATGATTTATGAAAAAGAAAACCAATGGTCCATTCTCAAGCAACGAGGACTAGCCAGAAAAGTACTGCAAAAATTGTGACATTGAAAAGTTTCAATTAACTTGTTTAGAAACTAGACCATGAATACTGGCTGGCTGGAAGGATATATAAGATATACATAGAAGATAGATTAGAAAAAGTTATAGAAGATTTTATCATAGAAGTCGGAGAAATCAGTGACGAAGATTCCTTAGGTGTTTCTAGATAGATTAATTTGAATTTGATTGTGATAAATCAAATATTCATTTATAAAAAGGTGCTCATATTTAACCGTCATTTTGTCGTGTACCTTTTTAGTAACTATCGACTATATCACTGAAATAGTTCCATCACAAACCTCGTCTAATTATTCTGCTGAATATCAGGTATAAATCATAAAAAGAAGAACCAGGGTGCCTCCCAAGACTTCAACCGTATCGGGATTTCATTCAAATGTTAGTCCGGCTTTCTATTTCTGTAAACCGACAGACCGCGATGTTTTCCTATACTCCGAACTGTCGCTTTTTAACCTATCTCCTATTTTTCGTTATGTAATGTTCCAAAAATAGTCTGTTTCATTTGGATAGACATCGATGAATGTCTTGTTTGTGGACTTGTGAATACTGAAAGATTGATTGGTGATCCGAGTCAGCTAATGTCTTCCGTTTATCTCTACGGAAGCTAGGGGAAAGAATTCTATTTTGAGAAAGTGACAATAATTCGTGGTTGCGAATATTGTTTCAACGCTGTATTTCAAATAATGTAACATTTTCTTAGAATCGGGAACATCGTGATATTTTTGTTATAGGTTCGCTGGTCAACGTATAGTACTTTCTTGTTGATATATATTCGACCATTGCTTCTTTAGCATCATTGCCACTCTTCCTGCTTCTGAGCCGAGTTTTTTCCAGTATGATCCTATGACAATAGGGGAGTTAGGCTACGATTTTAGCTACATTAACTCATACCCCAAACTACTCTGTTCCTCCAAGGTGGTGGAAGAGCCCTACACGATGCGCGAGGCGCGCATTCACGTGCGTCACGTGCGCGATCTGCTCAAGTCCATCGACTACAGCGACGCATATGCCGGTCAAGAGTGCAGCTCGCTTGCCTTCCTGAACGTCATCACGCAGGGCGACATCTTGGGTAAGAAGGACTCTGTGGGCCTAGCACTGTAAGCTTCTGTCATCTGTTTTCCATTGGAACTAGGAACCCTATACCCCTGACACACTATGTTCCTCGTTCTGCTTCTCGCTCTGCCGCGATGTTGTGCCAGAAAGGGAGAGCACGGCGTGTAACGTGGCCACACTACGTCTCTGCCGCCTTTCCTTTCCTCGTTGCTTTCCTCGGCGAGTTTGTGGCAGGGGTATTAGTAGAGCTGAAACGAATAGTGATTTAACCGAATACCGAATATTCAGCTTATGTTCAAGACACAACTTGTTTGTTTTTTCGCGGGGTAAACGGGAAGCGGGGGGAAGAGTGAGTTGTAGACTCATATGCACCTATCTATTTGCTTTGATTAAGTTAGAACATTTTTTTGGTGACGTTTGCCTCGTTGCGCGTGACATTGTTTATTTTTATTATTTTCACTGAGTTCGTTCTGTTTGTATGGTTGTCTGTGGCAATCTAGCGATCAAACGGGTGGACGGATTTCGATACGTTATTTTGAAAATAGTAGTACAATTATCTTCGATGGTTCTTATATATGTTTTGTTAAAATCGGTTCAGTTGTGAGAAAGTTATATTTTTAAGAAGGAATAGCGGTCAAACGCGTGGACGGTACGATTTATAATATAAATGTCTCGGGTTTTTTTTCATATATGTTTATAGATATATTTTGTGATGATAATA
The DNA here is from genome assembly GCA_949825045.1 of Argyresthia goedartella. Lineage (NCBI taxonomy): Eukaryota > Metazoa > Arthropoda > Insecta > Lepidoptera > Argyresthiidae > Argyresthia > Argyresthia goedartella. Next base: position 20,754,077 of record OX463812.1, on the reverse strand, counting down.
ATTATAAAAGGAAGAACAATTTTTATTGTTTTATTTCTTCCGACGCATGATTCAATGATATTTATATCTTCAATAAAAGAGCATTTTCATCTTTCTGCATTATTCGGTATTCTGCCTAATAGTGCCCTCGAAGTCGCTATTCGGCCGAATAGTAAATTAAGGCCGAATAAGCCGAATACCGAATAGATACCGAATATTCGTTTCACCTCTAGGTATTAGTTGAAAATTACATATTATTATTAATTTACCTGACTCGACATGTCACTCATCATTCATATCGTTGGTGTCGTAAGTCATGCGCCCTCCATGCTCATCTATATCCAATCCGACAATTCAATTGTATTTACCTACCATGATAGGTCTACCGAGTAATTAGTTCTATAGCAGCTGTAGCTGTTGAAGAATCCTTATTATATGGCAACTGCAAGATTGGCATGTTCCAGAGAGTTCTAGCTAAATGATGCCATATGATGTCATTGTTATTGACATCATATGGCATGACTATCTCTGTCTATCTAGGTAGAGTAATCTGGGGGTAAGTGAATTTTAAATATTAGATTTTATACCACCAGCTGTAAAGCTTCACCGATCCATCACTGTCAGAAAGTAGCTCACAAGAGTTCAATACACTGGAAATCAATATTTGCCCACTGATAAGATAAAGGGTATTCTTAATGTAACAAAAAAGGCTCCGTTGCTACTATGGGGAGGTAATGGACTTACCCCCTGAGCTCACCCGTGCTGTATAATAAAATATTGATTATTGTGGTATGACTTTTGCGTATAGAGTTTTCTTGAATCATTATCTACAGCTCAGAAGTCGGCCACGCGGGCTCTCTAATAATGTTTAAGGCGACGCATCAGGCCAAAAATAATGAGAATTATAGCAGTTGTTTCTTTATATTAGCTTTTTTGATCAAGTGTCGGCATCCATTCACTAACTCATAAACGAAATTTGATTGTTTTTGCTCGATAGAAGAGGCTTCCGAAAATATCACATATATTTTTTAAATTTCGCACCGCCTTTTTAATGTCTTTACTTGTTATTTATTTAATCGTTCTAAAAATATATAAGTTACGTTGCTCTGTGAGTCTTCTATCATCGACTATATTAACATTTAAATTGAAATTCTAAGTTCCGCTGTTGGGTACAGACGCTTAAGGAGATATAAAAAAATATATAATTCATTTCCTCCACTATAAAGTCATCTACAGATTTGATTTTTGAGTATTTGATTAAGATTCACCATATACCACCACAATGTCGCAATAAACGTTTTGAGTTTGAGTTTGAGATTGTCACTGAAGGAAAAAGCAAATTGGGTGAAATTTTCTCGCTAGAATTAAATTTCGAAAAAACCTCTAAATTGTTTTATTATCCTAACAAATTTCATTGTGGATATTACGAATTCGTAAACTCTCCTTGAATCTTTTTTTGAAAAAAAAACGTAGTTTACTTTTAAACAATTTTTATGTGGTTTGGCGCTACGTTATTTTTGTTGGAGTCGAGCGCATTGTTTGCCCTCTCTTTTCTGTCTTATGTGGAAGTAATTAACGCTGTCACTTTCGTTTACAATCGTATTCCTTTCATATATACTTTTTCGTATCACCTTAACGCTCCCCTCACACACAAAAAATCCCCTATGCACCTTACAGAAAAGAAGAAATCCCGCCCAGAAAGCGTGGACTGCACTCCGCCAGACTACATAATGCCCGGCAGTACTGAGCGGCCATTACTACCTCTTCATCCAGGCCTGACCAAGGAGAACAAAGCACCACAGTGTCTCAAGGTAATTGTCCACTTTGCAGCAATACTGGCCACTAATATGTTGCCTATTGTATACAAAAATATACAGCGATTTAGTGGACTTTTGCACGAATTGTGTGTGACGCTATAAAAAGTAACCAACCGTCTCTCGAGTCAACAAAATGGGTCGTCTGATGTGTATGTAATATAAGTATTTCACTACAACGAGCCACATTCAAGGAGTAAAGGGTAATAGTAATATTACGTGTACATATACGTTGTGTCGATGCTAAAGTGTTCTAAAATATTTACATACTGCATACGGCGCTTGTATTGATTTGCATTTTGCATGATAAATATCTCTACCACGCTCGATCACCAATCATGCTTGCTGTACGGTAGAAAGAGATCCCTTATCTTGTCATCTGCCTGGGGGCCTTATTTGAATAAACATATTTCTATTTCTGTACAATAGTATGTCAATGGGATGTCAATATCTTGAAATGACTCGTCGGCATTGTTAATAGACCGCCACTAGCTGACGATTCTATTAAAACTACTTTTCATATTCAGTGGAATTGTACCAAAGTTCAAAGAACAGCCATTTCTTGCAGCTTGTTTAGACGTCGATGACGACTACGCCATAATTGCAGGTACTCACAACGTCGGGCTGGAATCCGCCGCCTGGCCCGCGCAAGATGTGCGGAGACCTGCTGTACTTACACGTAGTGACGTTGGAGGAGCGTCACTTCCACATCACTGCCTGCCCCCGAGGGTTCTACCTCAACCAGTGAGTTGCCACATTTCCTATGATGACCACTACCTCGACACTGTATCTCTTGACATCTATCCCGATACCTTTGAAAGGTTTTGTTGAATTGCTATTGTGATTGTGACTGCAATTTAACATAGGGAATATATCAAGTTATTGTGCTCGGAAACGGTACGGACGGTATTTGACGAGGTAGTCCAATAAATTTAGAAACGAGTCTCAAGCTGAACCTATTTCAACAAAAACGTTTGACAATATCAGAATTGTATATTTCCAGCAAGTTGTATTTTACACACTCAATTTTGTGTAAAAAAGTCAGCATTTGACTACGATGCCACGTGCTAGTATATCATAGAACTCGTGAACAGAATTACCGTTTTGACAGTTCCTAAAAAGAATATATTTTGACTAGCAGCCAAGTATCTTATTGGGGAAAATTCTTCGAAACCTCTATTATAAAGGGATCGTCGGATGACAGGTCTGTGACGTGACGTAATTCTTTACAGGGTGACATTTACTTAGCTGACCATATGTTGGGGAATCTAAGTATAAACTGACGCGAAATTTCTTAGCGCCTGAGTGCCGCAAGGAGGGGGTAGCGACGCATAGGAACAACAGAGATTATGCATGGGCAAGGTACATATGGTAAACTCGCTCAAGCGCCAAGAAACCTTTCGATATCTGTACCCATCATTATGAACAACTTTCCTCAAGAAACATGGTCGTCACTATCATTCCCCAAAATATGGTTACCTAATTAAATGTCATATGAATGATTCATTCATTTCAACATTGTTTATGTACTTACATGTGTAAACGCGTTACATTATGCATTCATCCTGTATCCAAAAATTGTGTCATTCTGACGTCATCCGCCTCAAACGTACGGACCGTGCCTGATAACTGTACGAACAGGAAATGACGTCAAACGTGAGATAATATGACATGTTTTTTCGCATTTTACGCGACTTATACATTGGTTTATTATAAGAATCCCCACTTAATAACGGCTTAATGATATCGTAGTAGGAAGTTTTGGACATTAACTCGTAAATCCTTACTGATTTTCTCCAATGTATGTGTATACTATATGAAGTCCATGAGTCGTAAGTAGAAATATAATTTACGACTGTATTCCCAATAAGAGGTAGCCAGGGTTCCCATAGCCTCGTCTCGAAAGTATGCGAAGGCATTCTTATAATCATGATGGTAAGGGCACGTTTATGTGATACCTTAGCCAGGCGAGCAGCTATCCCATCTCGTATTTCCGAGCAACGATGGTGTCTACTCGCTAGGTTTACACTAGGCCATTTCTGGCTTGGTATTGGCCTCGTATGAACAGTTTTTTTAACCAAGCCAGCGCTGGCTGCCAGTATTTTTCAGACTAGCGCTGGCTTGTCTGTTGGACTGGCGCCAGCGCCACTGGCTTTGTGTATCTGCACCATTACACACATTCGTCTCGCTATTTAAGCAAGAACCCGAGATATTCAACAAGGCCTTCTTTTCTCGACCTATGCGCAATATGTTCCAGCGTTCACTGCGTATGCGCATTATTAATTATCATTTTACAGTCCGGAATAAAACTCGGAAGGAATAACGGCACTTGTAAACAACAGCGAAATATATTTTCACTACCGAGAAGATTGCAAACTAATTTCAATATTTAAATAATTTAAACGTGAACGTTTTTCGCTCGTGAAAAAACAATAGCCCCCAGTCCAGCTGAAACCAGCCATCCCTCCGTGATGTCTTCACCCTGCTAATTTGGACATCATCTAAATTTGTAGATGTCTAAAAATATTTTTATGCCTCTTATCGTATTTCATCAGTGGTTTATCTATTTTGGACATTGCAACTGGTACGGTTGCGTTATTGCTGGCCTCGTGAGTCGTGCAATACATTATTTATTTTATGATTACCGTACACACATTTGCTGTGGTCTGCCTGTGACTGAATCAATACGATACTACCTTTACTACTGAAATATATGTAAGGTCGTTAATTTTAATATCTGTGCACTAACATGTTGCTAACTGAACCCAATTTGCGAAACTTTAATAGCATTAATATCAATATTCGGAGTTGCTATGACTGAATTCACAAGAATGGCATTATGTGTTGTATGTTGCAAAGATGTCATAAAATTAAGCCTGCAATGGTAGCTATAAATGGAAATATAAATATATAAATAAAGTAAACCTTGATTATAATGATGATAGATTATTTTCAACCACAAGAGAAGGAAACAGTAAGCACGCCATCTTCAAGGTCAGCCCTTTCATATGAATTAACAATTCGTTGGTAGTAAAATGCAATATCTATTTGCCTCTTGGGAAATCACGTGCTCCTTTAGTATATTGAAACACGTAGGTTTTGCTGTGGGCCTGAGTCAGCGAATTAGGAAGGGGCAGAATCCATTCAAAAATATACCTTTCTATACCGTATAATCGATTATCAAATTATGGTTAATGTGCGGATAGAGTTGGGGAGGCATATATCCACCAAAGTGGACAAGAACATGCTGAACAAGAAAAACAAAGTTCACTGAAAAAAATGTTTATTTACCAGTAACCAAAAGTTTTGGGTCAAGATAATAAGTTCACTGGGCCAAACTAAATTCAACCTTATTACGTCAGTGACAGAGACGCTGTCATGTCACCTATGATCTTGACCCGACTTAAGTAAGCCCTATTTTAAAGACTTGCGAACTATGACTTACTAATAATAAAACCAGGATCATTTAGCTGTGTTGAGATACTTGAAGCTTAACTATTTTTGTTAAAATTAACTACATCGTTTTACTTTTACTATGGTAATTGTTAAAAAAAAAAACAATCTAAATTAATAATCAAATATTTTGTTCAACTAACCTCACCATTTGATTTTATTTAATCTAACTATATATAAAAAATAACGATTCTGTGTAAAAATTTAAATAATTAGTTTTGCTAACGGGGTTTTTACTGCTTACTTGATTGATAAACTGCTGCTCAGCTCTCACCAAAGCTTGTTTAAATTTTTAATTTACTGATTGGTTACTGATTACAATGGGCTTGCTAGTTGTTTAATATTGGTGCTTCGGAACGCACCTCCTCTTGTTGCGCGACTCGGAACGGAAACAGAACCGCAGCTGTCACTCGTACCGGAACGAGATGTAAAATTGGAGGTTAATCTTTCTCTTGGTTCTTGTCTCATCGGGAGAATAACATGGCGGCTCGGGCCCCGTGAAATTGATGGTATTTCGGTGTACCAATTATCATACAGGCATCGGGCCTGGTCAGAGTGTAAATCTACCTCATAGCGTCGGGCTATTGATTGTAATTAGATTCGCGTCAGCGGTCAAGTGATTCGTGGTGAAGGTTGAAGTTGTACGGTCTCCAACTCGTCGTACCGGTAGCGGCGACTCCACGTGTCGGCAGCAGCACGCCGGCGAACAGCGTCGGGCAGCAACGATAGTGATTCGACTCCTATCCTATCCCAAACTGTGCCCCTTTCCCGAATTCCCGTCTCGAATCGAGCTTTCGATTTCCTGTCTACGGAGACAAAGGTCAGTAACAAATTCATCATTCTTTTCTCTCACGTGGCAAAGGCACATCCCCTCGGGTTTCCACGCCGTTCGGTAGGCGTGGGAAATTAAACATTTTGGTAGCAGAAGCGCGGTTTCCTAGTGGGAAATCATCGATTCACGGTAGGGTTGCCTTTGTCACATTGTAGTTGGGAGAAAAGAATATCCCAGATTGGCTCAAGTCGGCAATGAGTCTGTGGTCGGTATACCACGATTAAAGTTCATTTTCGGTAAGTGAAAGTATAAGTGCCAATTTAGTTAACAGTTGTTATAAATTGTAGTCGGAAACTACTGTTGTTGAGCATAAAAGATTGAACAGTCATTCTGCGAAGTAACTAGATTGTATTACTTGCGATAGAACGTCGGGTTCTATAGTCCTACAGTGTTATTTCGGTTTACACAGCAGGGTCGGGCTGTTTAAGGGGTATTAAGCTGATTTTGCTGACCTCAAAGGAAGTGTGGTTCCTATCGGAGGGGCCACTACTAGAAAAATAGTTTTTTTTTATAATAACCTTTTGTGTGTTATTTGTATTGTACCACATGGTGGCATTCTCTAATTGATTTAGAGTGTATATTATAAGGTGTATGTCCACAGGGCGACCATATTAAATGTTGTTTATGATTTAATTGTTTAGTGGTTGCCTTGGGTTTTACAACTTTGTTTTAATTTCTGTGCCCAGCGCTGACGGGAAAGTGCTGGTATCTGGCTGTGCTTAGTTCGGCAGTGAATCATAGGACCAGGAACAATTAAATCGGTAACCATGGCACCTTCGCCCTTGACGGTACTGCGATATGGTGTCCGTGAGGAGATGAGATGGCTCGCCCATACTCACAAGTATGTGGAGCGACCCGACATGGACGATGTCCTGCTCAAGCGTGTGGAGGACGCAATGACACGCGTCGGGAAGGTGTGTCGGCTGGCTGCCGAGGCTGAAGCCCTCGGGCTTACGGATGAGGCCTCGGTGGCTGCAGTGAGGCAGCTCTGCGCGGATGCTGACCAAGCAATGAATTGCTTGGGCGACATCGAGCGTCGCGCCGAAAAAATTAAGCGGTCGCGTCGGGATGACCGCGGGGAGGGTAGCGGAGACCCCCCCCCCCCCCTAAGGGTGTGGTTGGACGGCTTCCACACCTGGAGATTCCGGCCTTCGGTGGGGCAATTGATGAGTGGCCGGCATTCATCAATTTGTTCAATAGCCTGGTCCACGGTCGGGACGACCTGGACAGCGCCTACAAGTTGGCCCAGCTATTGATGGCACTGCGGGGTGAACCGAAGGAGTTGGTCGGTCACCTAACGGTTACGGCGGGCAATTATGAGATTGCCCGGGTCATATTGTTTGACCGCTACCAACACAAAAGGCGGTTGGTTGATGCGCAGCTGGGGAAGCTGTTCAGCATCCCAAGAGTAACCCGGGATGTTGACATCCGGGTACAGGTGCTCAACCCTGTGCTGGTGGCCACTAAGGCCCTTCAGAACCTTGGTCTGCCGGTAGACCAATGGTCATATATTGTGTTATATATGGTTTTGTCACGGTTGCCTGCAGCTGTTCAAAGTCGGTTTGAACAGCTGCATGGGGGCAGTAGCTCGGAACTGCCCACGCTCGTCCAATTAACGGAGTTTTTGGAGGGTGAATGCAGGCGATGCGACACCATGGATTCGGAGGCCAGTGTGCAGCGCCAAACCGCGCGGATGCGGGAGGGGCCGCGCCCCCCACCCCCACGGGGGGGTGGTCGGTCTAAACAATTTGGCGTTTTGAGTGCCGCGCCGTCGGGTGACGGCTGTGTGCACTGCGACAGTGCCGGTCATGAGGTGACCAGTTGCGCCAACTTTAAGGCGCTCGGTGTGGCTGCCCGCAGGAAGGTGGTCTTCCGCCACCGATTGTGTTTCGGTTGTTTGGGGCCGCACCCGCTGAGTGAGTGCTCACGGGCGTCCCCCTGTGAGGGCTGCGGTGGCAGGCACCACGTCGTGTTGTGCCTGAACCGGTCAGGCCCATCGGACGGTCACCAGGGCCGGGCTCAGGTTGGTCGGTCACAGGGCCCAACCAGGGCCGGACCCAGTCCCCCTCCGGGCAACGGGAGTCACCAACGGGGTGACTGGGGTACCCGCGGACGGGACCCCCCCCCGAGGGGAAGGGGGCAGCGCGGGGGGTAACAGGCGGGATAGCCGGGGTTCGGTCGCCGCTGTCCAGGGCCAGCGAGGACTTCGGGCCGCTGGCTCACCGCGTGTTACGGGCGGGTGTCAGATGGCACCTATGAGTGGCGCGAAGGCTGGGAGTCCACCACCTTCTGCGCCACCCTGCCCGTCGCTCTGGGAGGCGAACAGGGAGGCGAACAGTCGGATGTCGCCCCCATTCCTAGAGCGCCCCAGGTTGGATCCGCTCTCCCCCCTCCATCCACGGTGGCCACCGGGCACACCGTTCACAGTCCGGTATGGTCGGGTACTGGGACAGCGAGGGGCCTATTATGCGGGTTGGGACCCCCTGATGTACATGCGGTCTGATATGCCACCGGTGGCATATCAGCAGCCGAGTTACCAGGCCGACGGGGGTCCCAGCGGGTACGGATCCCGCGGAGGTTCCCGCTAGGGACACGCCGCCCACTTACACGGTGCCGCAACTCCACAGACGGTCATGCTCCCCACCGCCTCGGTGATAGCGTGGAGTTCGGACGGCAAATCATGTGTGGCACGAGCACTATTGGACTCGGGGGCCCAGGGGTGCTTAGTCTCGTGCAACCTTGTAAGACGGTTGGGCATTTCGGTAAGGGAGTACCCACATTCCATTCGGGGAATTGGGAACACGGAAGTCGGTTCCGTTAAGGGAGTATGTCGGATTACTCTCTCGTCACGGGTGGATTCATCGGTGAATCTGACGGTCACGGCATTAGTCATGCCTAATGTGATGGGCTCACACCCTCACGTACGGTTGTCGCCCTCGGTGCGACACTTGGTCGCTGGGTTGTCACTGGCTGACCCGGAGTTCGATATTCCGGGCCCAGTAGACATTTTATTGGGTGTCGATGCCTTGGGATACCTGTTAGTGCCAGGTGTCCACGTGTTGCAGGCGACTGGTCTGGTTTCGGTCAACACCAGACTGGGCCATGCGGTAATGGGTCCGGTCATGCCGGCTGCCCCACGCCTAGCGACTCGTAGTCCCTTATTCGGTTCTGTACTCTCGGAGGTGATACAGAAGTTTTGGGAGGTGGAGGAACCACCTACGGTACGCCGGTTGGACCCGGTTGAAGAAGAGTGTGAACAGTTTTATCGGAACAATACTGGTCGCCTTCGGTCAGGTCGATTTCTCACACGTCTTCCATTTCGGAGTGATCGCCCACCGCTGGGCAGTTCACACCATGCAGCCGAGACGCGGCTTCTGTCGATGGAACGACGCATGAAGCGTGACGGGATTTTCCGGCAGAAGTACGTCGACTTCATGCGGGAATACGAGTCGCTCGGCCACATGTCGGTTTCGGGTATCGACTGGAAGCGTGAAGACCACTGCTTCCTGCCTCATCACGTGGTCTTGAGGACCCCGGAGGGCAAAGTACGGGTAGTGTTCGATGGATCGGCATCAACATCTAACGGCATGAACCTGAACCAGTGTTTGCATTCAGGGCCGAAGTTGAATCATGTCATCGCGGATGTTATCACACGGTTCCGTCGACACAATGTTGTGTTTGTAGCTGACATCCGGATGATGTTTAGACAGACGGTCATTCACCCTGACGATAGACGGTATCAGCTGATACTGTGGCGAGAGAGCCCAGATCAGCCCATCAGGGTGTACGAGTTGAACACCAACACGTACGGGCTACGGTCTAGTCCTTATTTGGCGATTCGCACTCTTCGGGAGTTAGCGGATCGAGAACGGTTAAATTTCCCTAGAGGAGCAGCGATCCTGGAGCAGGACCTCTACGTGGACGATATCTGTACCGGTGCAGATTCCGTAGAGGAGGCGCTCGCTTGACGGGACGAGCTAGTTGAGCTCTTACGGGGTGGAGGTTACGAGCTCCGGAAATGGATGTCGAACTCTCCAGAGTTACTGACTGGTCTTCCGGATGACTACCAGCAGGATCCCCACATTTTTGAAAATTTGGAAAATCCAAATATGTTGTCGGTATTAGGCGTCCAGTACCAGCCGGTGTCAGACATGTTCTCGTATCGGGTCGAGTTGGACACCCCGAAGGTCTGGACGAAACGGAACGTCCTCTCAACGGTGGCTAGGACATTTGATCCAAACGGGTGGATCACCCCGGTAACATTTCAGCTCAAGTGTTTTATGCAGCAATTGTGGTCTGCTGAGCTGAAATGGGACGACCCGATCGGCGGGTCATTGAGCTCGGAGTGGGACTCGTTCTTTTCGACCCTCCCTGGCATTAATCGGATTTCACTGCCACGGAGGTTGGTCCCCACCAAACGATACACCGCCACCCTGCATGGGTTTTGCGATGCCTCGGAGAAGGGCTACGGAGCTGCGGTGTATCTGCGTACGGTCGACTCCTCGGGGGAGGTTGATGTGCGATTGGTCATGGCCAAGAGCAAGGTTGCGCCGTTGCGCACTCGCCTGACCATTCCCAAGTTAGAGCTTTCGGGAGCGGCTCTCCTGACTCGTCTGCTCAACCACACGATGACGGTTCTTCGTGGGTCAATAGCGTTGGAAGATACGGTCTACGCTTGGACGGACAGCCAGATCGTGTTATGCTGGCTGAAGGCTTCAGTTCACAAGCTGGAGATTTTTGTGGCGAATCGGGTTTCGCAGATTTTGACTTCGGAGGTTCCCTTGATCGGGAGACATGTTCCAGGGGAAATGAACCCAGCAGACTGTGCGTCTCGTGGGTGTCACGCTCCGGAGTTGGTTGGACATCCCTTGTGGTGGGGTCCAAAATGGTTGACTCAAGCCGAATCGGATTGGCCAATGAGTCCACGCGTTACCACGGCGAACGGCGCCTTGACAGTCGGTGTCTGTACGACGCAGCCAGAGCCGGAAGAGGAGTTCAGCCTGCTGGAACGGTACAGCTCGCTCGACAAGCTGGTCAATGTGACCGCCTGGATCTGCCGATTTGCGCGGAATTGTCGGAATTCTGAGGCGCAACGAGTGCGGACACAGGTCCTGACACCACGGGAACGGAACCATGCGTTGTTCGCATTGATACGGAACGTGCAGACGGTGCACTTTAAGTCCGAATTGGACATTCTGAGACGCGGACGCGTCTAACTGAAGGGAGCTGTGGCTCGGCTCAACCCGTTTATTGACCCTCAAGGATTGCTGAGGGTAGGAGGTCGGCTGCGGAATGCCAACCTGCCTTATGCGGCTCGCCATCCGTTGTTACTCCCTAGGAAAGGGAAGTTGGTCGAACTGTTGATACAGGATCGACACATTCGGAATGGGCATGTCGGATGCCACGCCTTGATGGCGTTTCTCCAGCGCGAGTTCTGGATTCTATCGGGAAGACGCTTAGTGCGTAGCGTCGTATTTCGGTGCCTGCCTTGTTATCGGGCCAAGGCGGCTACGATGCAGCCCCAGATGGGCGATTTGCCCTCGGATAGGGTTAACGAAATCCGGCCCTTTGCGGGTGTCGGAACGGATTTCGCGGGACCATTCATGGTCAAGTCTTCACAGCTACGGAACGCCAGATTAGTGAAGGCATACCTGTGCGTCTTCGTGTGCTTGGCCACGAAGGCGGTCCACTTGGAGGTGGTCAGTGACCTCACTACGGAGGCATTTATCACTTGTCTGGATCGGTTCGTCTCACGAAGGGGCCTCCCGACATTAATCCGTTCGGACAACGGCACAAATTTTGTCGGAGCCAGGCGATATCTGCAGGAGGTCACTCAATTCCTGAACGGTAACCAGGACGCCATCGGTACGGCTTGCTCCCGACGAGGGATTGAATGGGTTTTCAGTCCGCCGGGATGTCCTCATTGGGGAGGAATTTTTGAGGCTGCGGTTAAGTCGGCTAAGTCGCACCTGACGAGGATCATCGGTGAGACCTCTCTACGCTTTGAAGAGCTTGCGACGCTGTTCTGTAAAATTGAAATGACACTGAACTCGCGTCCGTTGTGCCCGCTCAGTTCGGATCCAAATGATTTGGAAGCGTTGACGCCGGGTCACTTCCTGATAGGTCAGCCCCTTAACGCCCTGCTAGAATACCCATTCGGTGATGTTAAGTTAAGTCGGTTAACTAGGTGGCAGATGTTGCAGCAGATGGCTCAAGATTTTTGGAAACGGTGGTCCCTTGAGTACTTGCACATCTTGCAGCAGCGCCTTAAGTGGACTGACCGGACGAGCCCCCCTCAAGTCGGTGATTTGGTGCTGATTAAGGATGCGAACCTGCCATCATTGAGATGGAGACGAGGACGGATCGTCAATTTGTACACGGGTCGGGATGGCACGCCTCGATCAGCGGAAGTCAAGGTGGGGGACTCGGTCCTCAAGAGAGCGGTCGCAACACTTTCTCGCCTTCCTATTGATTAGGGACAGGTTCGGGCCTGTCCGGGCGGGTGACTGTTTAATATTGGTGCTTCGGAACGCACCTCCTCTTGTTGCGCGACTCGGAACGGAAACAGAACCGCAGCTGTCACTCGTACCGGAACGAGGTGTAAAATTGGAGGTTAATCTTTCTCTTGGTTCTTGTCTCATCGGGAGAATAACATGGCGGCTCGGGCCCCGTGAAATTGATGGTATTTCGGTGTACCAATTATCATACAGGCATCGGGCCTGGTCAGAGTGTAAATCTACCTCATAGCGTCGGGCTATTGATTGTAATTAGATTCGCGTCAGCGGTCATGTGATTCGTGGTGAAGGTTGAAGTTGTACGGTCTCCAACTCGTCGTATCGGTAGCGGCGACTCCACGTGTCGGCAGCAGCACGCCGGCGAACAGCGTCGGGCAGCAACGATAGTGATTCGACTCCTATTCTATCCCAAACTGTGCCCCTTTCCCGAATTCCCGTCTCGAATCGAGCTTTCGATTTCCTGTCTACGGAGACAAAGGTCAGTAACAAATTCATCATTCTTTTCTCTCACGTGGCAAAGGCACATCCCCCTCGGGTTTCCACGCCGTTCGGTAGGCGTGGGAAATTAAACACTAGTATTTAACAAAACTGTTTCGTTATCAGCAAAGTTTCAGTTAGGTTATTGGTAACCTTATGTTTGATTACAGACTACAATGTGTTTGTCAGTATGTAACAACATTGTTAGGTTATTACCAAAATTTCAGTTAGATATTTGGTAACAAAATCTTTGGTTACAGGCTACAATGGGGTTTGTCAGTGTAAAATATCAAGAACTTCTTGATATATCACTTCGCTGATCTTGGAACACTGTAACTAAGTTGAAATTAATTAAAACAACCAACTTGCCGCTTGATTTGGTATAATTCTTCAATGTTATACAAAATATTTTTGGTTTTTATAAATTTTTCTAATATTCTCTCCTCTAAAACTAAACTTTCTCCGTTATACTGATTTTGCTTAGAACAGTCTCTATGTAGGAAAACTGTTTGGTTATTACCAAAATGACTAGATTTTGACATTCATATTGTACTTTTTGTACTGAAAAATGACAGTTGTTTGTTTACATTTCTGGCCTCAAATTAAAAATCGCAGTATAGTTCGGTAATTGGTAACCAAAACAATACAGGTGTATTTTAATCACTGGTGATATTTTAGTGTATCTCTCAGAACAAGTAACCGAACAACTTTTCCAGACGATATATCGAGAAAAAAAAGGATCACCCATGCGATTAGTTATGGCACCGATTTTCTTATCTTTTTTCAACCTTAGCTTTCTATAATTATTTAATAATTATTTAATTGACAAGCCGTTGGGTTAAGTGTATTTGAGAATTTGAATTGAATTTGAGAACCTGTTAGTATAGTTATAAGCATATCAGTTTAATTGAAAATAGATGAATGATATGAATTACGACAAACAAATCTTAATTCCAAATAGTATTCAAAAGTTTTGTAGATAGTTGATAAGTGTAGATTAATAGATATCAAATTAACTAATTGGTAAAAACAACTAAGCACGATGGTTATTAATATGCTTAGAGTATTGTTATTTGTGAGCTCAGTGCTTTGTTGCTGCAACAACGCTAGTTTATCTACGGTAATTATGTTGTCAGTAACAAAAACTTGTGTTAATGCATACCAAATAAAAATTTACAAAACAAGTTTTGGATTCGTTACTAAACTATTTCCTTAAATTAATTTAAATTTTGTTTTAGTAAACATTTAGTGAACGGGCATTATGAAATAGTTTTTCGAAATCACTTACTAGGCCTATTGACGAATAGGCTAGATGGCGAATTCTCGGGTGAGTGTTTTATAAGCCTGGTAACAGATTTTGAAAAACTAATTCATAGCGCCCGTTCACATATATTATTTATTACATCAATCATATTTCAGCAATAAATAAATGTTTAGTAAGAAAAATAATACATTTTAGTTTTCAAGTTACAACTTTCAGCGAATACGCTCCAGCTATCATGGCGTCGCTTGTGACGTCACGAGTCTGTATACACAAGGCTCATGACAAGATCATTGAATTTAATTATAGAGGTATCCTCAGATTAAAGAACCTCTTTGTATGGATATAACTCATTGCCTAAACATGAAGACTTATTTACCTCGTCTGCAAAGTTCATGGTAATGAGTCATACAAACAAATAGTTGAAATGGCACTCGAGACGTGCTTTCCGCTCTGGTTGCTTTTAAACACAACATGGCGAAATGCTGTATTTTGATTATTTACTTTATCAAAAATATTATTAATGTAGCTCTTATTATGAAAATAAATCCATTTTTTATAATTAGGACACAGGTTTGGTTATGAAAATACATTATTTTGGTGATTTATAGTTACACTTAACAACCTATTCTTTACCCCAGATCAACAGAAGACGTTTTCAACCCCCGCCCCTCGAACCCGAGCCTACTCTGCCACTCCCTGATCGAGCTACTTAGCATTGTGTCGCCGGCGTTCAAGCGCAACTTCTCTCTGGTGCAGAAGAGGAGGATGCAGAAACACCCCTTCGAGAGAGTCGCCACGCCGTACCAGGTGTACCAGTGGGCATCGCCGATGCTGGATCATACGATTGATGCGATCAGGGCTGAGGATAGTAAGTTATCGTCCTGCTACCTATATATGGGTGACATTTCATTAGCTGGCCAAATTTTGGGAAATAAAAGTACCCATTATTATAAATAACTTTCCCCTAGAAACATATGATTGAATTTTTTTTTGGGTCCAATAGTAACCTATAATCATCTGACAGGGTCAATAAACTGCGGATCAGTAAAACTATATTCATTTGGGTCCCATAGTAACCTGTAATCATCTGACTGGGTCAATACACTGAGCATAAGTAAAACTATATTCATTTGGGTCCCATAGTAACCTGTAGTCATCTGACTGGGTCAATACACTGAGCATCAGTAAAACTATATTCATTTGGGTCCAATAGTAACCTGTAGTCATCTGACTGGGTCAATACACTGAGCATCAGTAAAACTATATTCATTTGGGTCCCATAGTAACTTGTAGTCATCTGACTTGGTCAATACACTGAGCATCAGTAAAACTATATTCATTTGGGTCCCATAGTAACCTGTAATCATCTGACTGGGTCAATACACTGAGCATCAGTAAAACTACATTCATTTGGGTCCCATAGTAACCTGTAGTCATCTGACTGGGTCAATACAATGAGCATCAGTAAAACTATATTCATTTGGGTCCCATAGTAACCTGTAATCATCTGACTGGGTCAATACACTGCATGAGCATCAGTAAAACTATATTTATTTGGGTCCCATAGTAATCTGTAATCATCTGACTGGGTCAATACACTGCATGAGCATCAGTAAAACTATATTCATTTGGGTCCCATAGTAATCTGTAATCATCTGACTGGGTCAATACACTGAGCATCAGTAAAACTATATTCATTTGGGTCCCATAGTAACCTGTAGTCATCTGACTGGGTCAATACACTAAGGATCAGTAAAACTATATTTCACGAGATCAAGCTGTCACCAAAGTATTTCTGCTCCATCTTCGCATTGACAGGCCCTGACATATTTTCGCGTGCCTCTTACTCTCATGGAAACTGCTCTTATAAACTGCGACCATATCTTCCTTTGGGAAAGTAGTTCATAATACGGTATTTGACTGCTAGTCAAAAAAGATATTTTTTAGGAACTGTCAAAACGATAATTTTGTTCACGAGGTCTATGAAGTACAAACATGTGACGTCATAGTCAAATGCTGTCTTTTTAACCTAAAATTGAGTTTGTAAAATACAACTACTGGAAATATACAATTTTGATATTGTCAAACGTTTTTGATGAAACAGGTTCAGCTTGAGACATTACCTTGTCAAATACCGTTTTATTGGTACTATCATTTCCCGAATGTTAGACAGCTAATTAAAAGTGATCATGTATAATTTCCGTTGTTTTTAAAGTCCAGACTTCATAGATAGTAGCAGATAAGTATTAGAGTCGACGACCTTTACCCATCAGTGATATTTTGTATCAAAAATATGATAGTAAATATATTGCGAGAAGGTTTGGCCAGAGAGTAATAATTTTGTGTGCGGCAAAGAAAATCGAGCGGTACCCGGCACGATAGCAGAGGTTGCAACATTGCAACTGCCCGTGGTTCGTCCGACGCATGAAAGAGATAGGCACCAACGCTGCGTCCACTTCTATTGCACCGTATCTTCCTCGGACCAGCTGATCAGCAGTCGGAGCATCCGGCTATAAGTTGTACAATAACATTGTGCATTACCCCCGCAGCGTTCTCGTCGAAGCTGGGCTACGAGGAGCACATCCCGGGGCAGACGCGGGACTGGAACGAGGAGCTGCAGACGACGCGCGAGCTGCCGCGCGGCACGCTGCCGGAGCGCCTGCTGAGAGAGCGCGCCATCTTCAAAGTGAGTGCACTTATTTCTGAAGTTGACGCATGATCTTCGCAAATCAGGTATTGTGGCACATCTGCGCAATGCGCAGCTTAGCAATTTTAGAGCTAACTAGATGTTTTGGTGCCAGCTGTATCCCACCTATCTTTCTGTCCGGTCTCCTGCACTACTGATACGAGAACCACAAGGATCTCGCGTAATGATGATGATAAAGATTCAATGATGATTAACGAAAGTGCAGGCACAGTGCTCTGTTTTTCTGGATTTGCCATAAATAATACCTCTACCTACTAGTGTCTTCAAACGCATGAGTAACGTAACTATCCTCTTTCCTATAGTGATAAATTGATCCTGTCATCCTTCGTGAAGTATTATAATGCGGTATTTCTTATGTCCCACTTTTCAAGAGACATTTCACTTGATGCACTGTTATTGAAGATAAGATTGTTAGGTCACTGGTCAGAGTTATCTGTGTTGTTTATAAACAGATACATATTTATAAGTATACGATTATTTGTGCGATTGCGTAAGCTTATTGATGCAAGATGACGGTTGCAATTGGTTCCAATTTATGATGGTCAATCAATCTGCCTATTGAGTGAACATGCAAATGTTATAAGTATAAGGTTCAATATATTATTGCCACCAGGAACGTTATATTTATTATACATGTACATAATAGTAGTTTATGTGAATGGAGACTCTCGAGTGATATTATTATGAAACGAGCTGAAGGCGAGGCGAACGCACTCTCGAGTTTTAATGCCTAATTATTAGAACATCTACACTAGTTTATCTACACACAAATCATAAGCTCTCTGATGTGTTCAGTAACCGCATGTTCGACCGGCATTGTGGCATTGATAATTGCTCTGCATTTGTTTAGCTTGTTCAGTAGTACCAACATCACAGACAAACTAGGAGCGGCACGCAGGCGGGCGTCGGCGTTCGAAATTTGAATGTCATAATTTGTCGAAAATTTATACATTATGGTCTTTAACCTGTGAACAGCTGATCGGGTCAATGTAATAGTTATGTGTATGTGTAGATAAATTTGTTATACCCTTTCAGGTTGCATGTGCCCTATACATACATTTTCCTCTAGTAATCCGTATCGTACATGTTATATGCAAATAAATGAATATGAAATATGAAATGAAATGTATCAATATTCAGATAAGAAATGAGTTTTTACCAAGTAGTATAATATTATGCTGGTCGTAACGTGCGGTTTTTGGACGCAATAAAGAGGTTTTATGATACGTGTGTAGATAATGTTAAGCAATCGTAGGCCAACCCATTAAAACCTAGAATTGAGTAGTTCCTGTGGCAATCTGTAGTCTTCATCTTCAGTTCCACTTCACCGAGTCATGCTTCCCAAGAGCTGCAGTTTCAAAATGCACGAGATAGGTACCATACAAATTAACCAAATCGCTATAGGTGTGCTTATATTATTTGATCAGGTCCTGGCTGCCGTTGATCAATTGTTGAGGAGTCCTCCAGGTACGTCACCGTCACCTTCACTTCACCGTATGCATTATGACGAGCATTCATTTCCTACAGCAATCGTAATAAAGTAATATTATCGCAACCTGGGGATACTTAGTATTGAGCAGTTCCGGTGGCCATCACTGGTCTTCATCATATCATCTTCTTCAACCACTTCACAAAATGATGCTACCCGAGACTAAATTTACAAGTTTGAAAAATACAAATATCGCTATGGTCTGCCTATAATATCTGAAGAGTTCCCTCGATTTCTCCAGTATCCCATCATAGATCCTATATTATATAGCTTTTCAAAAAATAAAAATTCAAATAGGTCCAGCTGTCTTCAGGAAATCGCTGAACATCGACAAAAAATATCTTAACGAATTGAAACTTCTTGAAGTCCGTAAAAAATAAGTAGACAGGCGGCATGATAAAGAGCGCCCACAGCTACGTTCGCTATATTATGGCGCTTTTAGCGTCGATTGACTCGAGATTACACCGCGCCACGCTTGCGTGTGCCACGCATTATAATAAATACGTGTATGAAAATTGTAGATTGTTTACCGAGGGAGTAAAAAGTTTCAAGGCGAGAGTGTTTTTTATCCAGAGCGTAATGAGGGATTCAAAGTACATCACTCAAGTTTAAAATAGGCTCCTGAGGCTGACACTAATTTTTAAAACACTCAATGAGAAAATTAGTTATGATAAGAATAATTTAAGACAAGTTATGAATAAGAATAGTATTTTTTCATAGACTTGGTAACAATACCATCTATAATCACAAGTTAATAGACCAAACACATACAGTGGTGGTTAGCTAATTAGAAACACAGTTCTGTACACCCATGACGCTCCGAATAAGCTACTGAATTGTTTTTTTTTTGTATTAACCGTGTTACCACAAAAAATATTAAACAGTGTTTAACCTCAAAACAAACGTCAAATCCCTTACAAATTTGTTTTTAAACAGGTGTTGAACAGTAGTTTATTTTTTGTGGTAAGGCCCTAAAGGTTTAGTGGTGTATGTTAAATATGATGGTATAAAATAAATACAAAATAAATATCATATGAGTTATCAACAAGAATTATATTCCATTACCTAAACTGGTCATCATTTTGGCTCACTAGCAGCAGGACAACTAATTAGAAACAAAATGAAAACCTTTGTAACATACAAAATAATTTTACAAAAACAAGAAATATTTATGAAAGTGTGTTTAACAAATGGCTACTATATTAATAAACAAACTAGTATTTACTTGGATAGCCGTGATTATTACTGACGTGACGCGGCATTTACTCTGAGTTTTTCGATGGCTCCACAAATCCGTCGTGAAGCGCCTGCGCATTTCCATACTTGGTATTCGATACTTGTTTCTTTACAATGCACCACAATTTTTCAATCGGATTGCAATCTGGACTGTTTGCGGGCTAATCTTATACCGTCAGAGATTGTTCCCTGATGAATGCCTTCACGCTGTTAGCAGTGGGTTTCGGATCGTTATCCTGTATGAATATCCATGTAACGGGGAGATTATCGTCAGCATTAGTAATCCTGGTTTCTTCTCATATATTTGTACTGGTACTGATCCAGTTTGTGTACAGATCCAGTCAGTGTCCCTTCAATTTTCCTCACGGGACCGATTCCGTAACCAGAAAAGCAACCCCATACATCTACCAAATGATATATCCCCCACCGTGTTTTACTGCTTTCTTTGTATTCTTAGCATCCAAAGCTTGGTTGGTAGGGCGTCGAAAGTATCGTTTTCCATCAAAATTTATCAAATTGATCTTTGTTTCGTCCGAAAACAGAACTTTTTGCATTGAACAGTCCAGGTGGAATACTTTTTGGCAAAAGCCAATTGAGATTCTCTATGCCGCTTGGTAAGAACTGGGACTTTTTTGGAAGTCTTCCGAATAATTTTTTTTCACCTGCGGAATAGTTTTCCGGATACATTCCGATGATCATTTTGGGCGAACACTTCCCTTATTATGTCATTTGACCCTTTAAAAGGGTCATATTTAGCCAAACGTACAATCATCATATCCTCACGCGGTGTGGTCTTCCGTGGGCAAGCAACCCTATACTTTTTAAAATTTCAAATTTAGAACTCAGAACATGTCATGATCAGCCATATTTCTTATTAGTGGTCCAGTTATAAGCAGGGCGAAATAATGAATGGTTTATGTTATGTTAGAAAAAATACTATGTTGTAACTGGTATTAATTATCGTTTGCACTTTTTCGTTACATTATTAGTGTGAATACTTAAATACATATTCCTTTCATATCATGAAAAACAATCTTAAAGCAGTTTATACTGAAGATCATGGGTGTATGGCACTGTGTTTCTAATTAGCTGACCACCACCGTATATTCCGAAAAACGCTTTCGCTTTTCTTCGAATGTTACTTCCCTAACTGTTGGGTAACACATTTTTTCTAAAGTTACCAACACTGGTTTATTTGCTACCAACTCGAGTAAACTTTGACAACTTCATGTAATTTTTTACGGAGTTGTCAAAGTTTACTCCAGTTAAGTTTTATTCCGCCTTCTAGCTATCGCCCTTAGTGTAATCGCGCAGCCGGGATTTTAGTATTTTTAATTATGTTTTTATTACCTGCTTTTAAAGATGCTTAGCTTAAACGAATATGTATTATTCATAGCTTTTGAAAGATTAATATATTAATATATATTACCGCACTCGAGTTTTAAAGCCCTTTATTTTGATAACCCACTCGAGGATATTGAAATATTATATTATGCAACTAGTGAATAAAGTATTAAATAAATGATTACTAGGTATATAATAAGCTGGTTTTATTTAATTACTTACTCGCATTATTTGAGTAAAATACTATACAAGCCTTGGTCCGCAATGACTGCACTGCTGGCCACACTATGAAGGCCTCGAGCTTAGCTTAGGTACGCTCTCGGTCAGCTTATATATAAGCTTGGTCACCATTGCAGCCTTTGATGTCCGCGCTATTCCAGCTTGTCCATCAAAAGCTGCAATGCTGATCGCGATGTGTAGGCTTTGAGCTGAGCTGTGCTGCGCTGTCGGCCACCAATAGTGCGAACAGCAACGTAGTCATTATAAGCCACGACAGTAATGTACTATGGCACAAAAAAAAACGATTAATTTTATTGGTTACAAAAATCGATTATTAGGACAAAAATAATAGTTTTTTGATATTAATAAAAAAAAATAATAAAAAAAAACGATATTTTAAATTTAATAATCGATTTTTTCTTTACTCGATTTTTTTCACATCCCTAAAAATAAGCTTTTTAGAGGGGGAATGGTGTAATAGTAGATTGTACAACAAGGGCATAAATCACGCCATTTTACCCGAGACGTTGATATCCACCCGAGGCTAAGGGTGGATAGTTAAGTCGAAGGTAAAAAGGGGTTTATGACCGAGTTATACACCCTGCTTTTCCATTCGATTGCGAGAAAATGAAACAGTGATAATGTAAAAAATACCTTCTTTTTGCCGCTTCTCCAGAGCATGAAATTTTCATACGTTTTAAGATACCTTTGCTTGGATTTAGGCGGCATTGTCTGTTCAAAACTCCTTTTGCTTTTGTTTCCATTAGTGTATTAGGCGTTAGCATTATTTCCTCATCACTTGAAGACATAATAGTTAACTTTCGTAAAACAAGTTTTGAAAAAAAAAAACAAAAAAAAGGCCAAAACAAGACTCTTTCCCGCAACTGTATTTTAAATTTTTGTTTTTTTTATTTTCTGCATTTGGATTTATGTCTTTTTTAATTATATTATGTACTTGTTTTTATTAGTTTTAAGTTTTTCTTTTTTACTTTGCAACATAGAATGCAAATAAATTAAAGTAAATGTATTAAAATAACAAATTTATTTAATGCAGTCACCTCGTCTGTCACGCTGAATGGCCAATTGTCTTAGTCTAGATTATTAATCTGTGGTCTAGATGATGACGACAACACTTTATGCACCAGTGCCTGAAATGCGATTTTCTGCAGCCTACATCCAGCATAACGAAGGACTTTTCGAGCATGAGAAGTGAAAAATATTTTTTAACCCGCATATTTAAGCACACAAAAAAGACTTAAGCAACATGCGTGCTTAAGTCTTTTTTGTTTATTTTCAATTTAATGTACCCAGTAACACTCGCGCTATCAAGGCAAATCTATTGACGTATCATTTAATAAAATCGGTTCAGCCGTTGAGTAGTTACGGGGGATCCAGCAACAGACATATCTACTTATATAAATACAGGTCAAACACATAACCCTCCTTTTTTCGCTGCGCTGCCAGTCGGGTAAAAATAAGTAACATTGCCTCCCAAGGGAGCAAAGTGCTATTTAGCTTCATGTTTACCGGGAATAAACGAGCTCTTTTCGAATACATGTGATGAAAAGACACTTGTGGGTCCCAAGCAACAACAAGTACTATAAAAGTCCTAAGAACTTCCTCGGTTTCCTTCTTTCCCTCTGGCCATCAATCCTGACATAGACTATAGGTGTGCCAGTATCCATACAAAAATGTTATCAACAAATGAAAGGTATTTATTTGCAAATATAGGTTTTTGCGGTGCATATTTAGAGGAAGTTAAATATTTTTTAATCCTATTAGGATCTGTACTCACACATCTTTCAATTGTTAGAACCTTTTTTCACTTGTCGTCTCAGGTACACAGCGACTTCGTAGCAGCAGCGACGCGCGGCGCCATGGCGGTCGTCGACGGCAACGTCATGGCCATCAACCCGGGCGAAGAGCCCAAGATGCAGATGTTCATCTGGAACAACATCTTCTTCTCTCTGGGCTTCGACGTGCGCGACCATTACAAGGACTTGGGCGGCGATGCGGCGGCGTTTGTGGCTCCGGTTGGTACTTCTACATGCTCACATGCAGTCTTAGGCGCTATGCCCACTGAACAGACAAGACAGAGACACGACACGAAAACTTATGAGATATAGCTCGCTGCTGGACAGACTGACAGCGGAGGCTTAGTTACCCTAAAAATGGGAGAAGTGTCGCAGAAATCACGGTTTATCTAACCCATATGTCATCTCACCAACAGCGCAACGACCTGCAAGGCGTGCGCGTGTACAGCGCCGTGGACACCCCCGGCCTTCACACGCTCGGCACAGTAGTGATCGACTACCGCGGCTACCGCGTCACCGCGCAGTCTATCATCCCGGGCATACTGGAGAAGGAGCAGGAGCAGAGCGTCGTGTACGGCAGCATCGACTTCGGCACCACCGTGCTGTCACACCCCAAGTACATGGAGCTGGTGAGTGTGTGTGTGTGTGTGTGTGTGTGTGTGTGTGTGTGTGCGCGTGTGTGTGTCGACACAGTAGCGATCTACTACCGCGTTAGCGCGCAGTCCATCATCGTGAGGACATGAGGCGAGAAACAATAAATCGCTTACGAGTATACTTTAACTTTTAACTTTTATACTTTATTGCACAAAAACAGAAGATACATTTACATCAAAATGGAAACTAGGTGTACAAAGGCGAGCTTATCTCTAAAAAGATATTTCTTCCAGCAAACCTAATATGGACAGAATACATGAAATAACAGGTAGGCCTATGTGCACAACGTTAAAAATATTAAAATAATAAACTAATTACTAATATGTACATAAATACATAATATCAATACAAATAGACAAAATTATACTACATATATATCAAAGCAATATACCTACATAAATCTAGTATGGAAGAGAAAGATAGTGTTATTTTAAGCGAGTTTTAAAAATATAAAGTGACGGTCTGTCTCTGATGGCACTAGGAAGTTTGTTCCAGAGCCTGATAGCTCGTAGTCTGAACCCATGTTCATATGCGGCTGTATTGTGTTGCGGAGTTATAAGCAGTGACCGAGCGTGAGATCTCCGAGGCCTATCCGAGGACAAAAATTCAAAACGATCACGTAAGAAGACAGGATAGCGAGGATTAAATAAGATGTTATAGAGGCAGATGAGGATATGAGAATCCCGACGAAGACGGATAGGGAGCCACTTTAACTCCCTGCGATACTCCGAGACGTGGTCATACTTGCGCAGGCCGAAGACAAACCGAATCCCGAGGTTTTGAAGTCGCTCGAGTTTGTTAAGTTGCTCTTCATTCGCGCTCACCCAGCATACGTCAGCGTAATCGATCAGGGGAAGGAGAAGAGACTGGGAAAGCGTTATTTTTGTCTGACGAGGCAGGAAGTATTGTAGTCGTTTGAGAGAGTGAAAAGTGGCAAAGACTCGCCTACTGACCTCGCTGACATGCGCTGACCAGGAAAATTGGTTATCGAAGAAAACTCCTAGATTTTTGGCCTTAGTACTTTAAGAGATTATAGTTCCATCATAGGTTATCGGGGCAATGGACAGATTCTGTAACAAGTTAAGGAAAAACCTGGAACCAATAATCAAAGCCTGGGATTTACTAGGGTTGACAAGTAGTCCAAAAGAAGTGGCCCAGTCCCTAATTCGCTCGAGATCGGCATTTAACATCCCTACAGCAGGCAGTTTACGTCCTAAGACACATGAATGGTTTTCCCGTGCCTCAATGGACAACGTGAGGCAAGGACCTTAAACATTCACGATCGTGATAAATAATAATCGTACAACACTAGAGGTGGTCGTTATTGCAAAAACGCATAAAATAACGCGCTCTTTTAAAATAATGAAAAACAAAAAATGGGAACCAGCTGGCGCGCGTTAGTTTTCACAATACGTTGCCGCTCCGCTGGTGATTGAGTCGCGTGATATTATTGATATGGTATGATCGCGTGTCGCCCGGTGCGGCACGGTTATGGCAAATGCGCGCCCGAGTGTATGCGGCGGTGTTTGTTTTGTTTGAGTGCATCGCTTATTCCCGTTGCGTAATTACGTTATTTGCTTGGCGCGCATTCGCATACCTGCTTGTCTTCCTGTTTTCTCGTAAAAGGGTGGTCGTGAAAGACTATTGTAGAACTCTTCTAGACGTTAGATGATTAGACATTGTATATAGGTAAATAGTGTAAAGATATTTAATTTAGTGCAGTGATTTGTAAATAAATATTTTTCAAAATACCAAAATCGAGAAAAAAAACTATATCGTACAAATATACCATAACAAATTTAAAAAATCACTCAAATAAAAAAGGGAAACGGAAGTTTATTTGATTGTTATGATGTTACTAATAACAATAGCTAACAGCAATGTCACACATTATTACATAAAGCAATTTTATAGGCTACAACGTGCGAATGTTATTTTCATTACATAAACGAAAAGCCGTTTTCAATAACAGTTCTTATAAATTAACTCAACGGTTATTTGCATTTTTGTAAAAGTGCCGTTATTCCCACCTCTGGTTTACACAAGTCTAGATAACTTTTCCTTGCCTCAATAGACAACCCGAGGCAAGGACGTTGAACATTCACGATCGTGATAAATGATAATAGTACTAGTCCATTTGATTTTACGATAACTTTCTCAGCTTCACACGTAGTAATACTATAGTATCTGTGGTTTCAGTCAGCCTGCACTTTAAAATGCAACAAGCGACGACATCGCAATATAAACGAATCAGAAGTCGGACGGACTTCTTAAGATAGAGGCTACACTACACCATGCAACACCATGCACCTACTACCTAGCAACCAGTTTTCAACCATGTGCCTAACGACCTCGTTCCCAGCTCAGCAAAGCCGGTCAGCAGCTCAAGATAATGCCGCACTCAGTGAGCAGCGCCAACGGCGAGACAGTTGAGTTGTGTTCCAGTGTGGAGTGCAAGGGCATCGTGGGCAACGACGGCAGGCATTACATACTTGATCTGCTAAGGACCTTCCCGCCTGACGTCAACTTCTTGCAGTGTGAGTTTGTTTTCTACTTTTGTCATTATAATTAAACTGTTTGCTTTTAATTTACTATCCGCCAATAGTTAAATTTGAAGTGTAGTACAACCGACCACTATTATAGTTGTCCCTTTCCATGCCACTTAAAATGTAATATACTGCCGGCCAAGGAAACGACTGCTAATGAGTGTTTGTTATTGTTTCAGTGGAGGATGACGAGCTAAGGGAGGATATAAAATCAATGGGCTTCCCAATCATTCATAAGCACAAACTCTGTTGCCTTAGACAAGAATTAGTTGATAGTTTTGTTGAGTGAGTAGACCGTTTTCGTTTTACAAATTAAAATTTTACCTCAGCAGCAGCCGTTCTTATATTTAGTCTTCCCGTAAAAATGCATATGTTTGTTTGATGTTTGATTCTGCTTTTAATAAAAGTCGTTTTGGTTCCCGCAGGGCGCGTTACTTCATGTTCATCCGCTACGCTGCCTTCCACTTACAGCAGTTAAGTGCTAAGCGACAGCGTGACTCCACTGAGCAGAATGCCATCGAAGCGAACAAGGAGACCAAAGACACCACAGACAAAGTCGCCGAAGTGAAAGAGACCAAACGAGATACCAAGAGTCAAGAGAAGGAGACGCCAAAAAACAAGAAACAAAAGAAGGAAGAAATGAAGAAAACCGAAGCTGCCAAAAAGGAAGAGAAGACAGAGACAAAAGAAGATAAAACTGAGACAAAAGTGGAAAAAGGGGAGGCTAAGAGTGAGAAAGTGAATGATGATTTGTTGCTGAATGATAACTATTCGGAGATTGACACGGACGTGGCAAAGAAGATTGTTGAAAGCATCACTGATTCAATGTGCAGCGGGGAAAAGGACAAAGAGAGTGATTGTAAGTGTTGTTAGTAAATGTTTGCATTTTTCAGCAATGGAGTCGAACAGGAATTTGATTGGAAACCTATTTCTGCAATCACAGATACTATAATATTATACTAATACATCATTCTGGACATAGAACTGATATTTGGAAATCGATTTTCTTCTGTTTGATCTATCGCAGCTTCCTTCAACTTTTTAACCTTTCTTATTCATAACTTGCGCCCACGTTGAAACAGTCACTCATAACTCAAATAATTCTAGCCACCTGCCTCTTATTCATTCAGGAGGTCCGAAGAATAATTCGTTAAACCTATAAAGTTTCCATAATTAGTCATACATTTGAACACTTTCTTTTATTCTCGGTCACTAAGACAGTACGGTCCGCTCCGGTCTACGGTCCGGTCAGTTTCTTTGGCTCTGAGCGAGCTGTGTCCTCTCTTTCCCGCTTACGTGAAAAGTATGGTGAGGGAGAGAGAGAGAGAGATTACAGCTCGTTCAGAGCCAAAGAAACTGAGCAAACTGTAACACCAAAGCAAATACTCGATTATGGAAAATCACGCATGTACGGAATAGAGAGAGAGTTGGTAGGGAAGGAAAAATCAGGAAGTTCTTTCAGTGGAGTTGTAGTTTCATCTACCTGTTTTTCAATTTGAAAGGATCAAAATCTGCAAAGTAAATGAGGTATCGGGAATTGTATGACATTATTGTGTTGTGTCCAGCCGGCGACAGGTCCCGTGCCGTCGTAGCGGCCGCGGCCCGTGCCGTCGCTTCCCTCAAGGAGTCCGAATTCGACGTGCGGTTCAACCCGGACGTCTACTCGGCCGGCATCAAGCACGCCGCCGCGCCGGAACAATTAGCTCAGCAGAGGCACCTGGTGAAGGAAGCGGCCGCGTTCTTGCTGACCACGCAGATTCCTGCCTTTGTGAGTGGATCACTTCTTCCTTTGTAGATTAGATGAATACGACACCATAAATACAAGTGTAATGTTTGCAACCTTTTTGTAGTGATGTGTGGGCTCAAACCGGGGAGGCAGTGGGACAACATGGAGTAAAAAAAAACTTCGAAACGAACGCCACGTCTTTTCCCAAACGGGTTGTCAGAGGCACAATGAACGCTCTCTGTACGACTCACCTCTATTCCTCCGGCTACCAGGTCCGCGAGTGCCTCGAGCACACCTCTGCGCCCATGGACGGCGCCGGCCTGACGGAGGCGCTGCATGCACGCGGCATCAACGTGCGCTACCTGGGCCGGGTGGCGGCGGCGCTGAAGCCGCACAGCCAGCTGGGTTACTTGCACGCCATCGCTGTCGGCGAGCTGGTCCTTCGAGCTGCCAAGCATCTGTATACTAGCTATTTACAGGTATGTTGGCTTTTTCTACGCTTCTAGTAGCTACATAAGGTATTACAGGCATCAAAGTTCACTACCTTACACGGTTATCGGCGAAATTGAACCCTACAATAGTGAGCTGGGGTATTTGTGCACGCCGGTCCTTCGAGCGCCCAAGTATATTCAATATCAGCATTCAAACTAATCGTACCTAGCCTATTTATAGGTAGAAACAGCGGTGGTAATATAATTACAGATACTGAATGCATATTAAAATATACGCTATTCCTCTCTAATTTTTTTTATCTACACACGTATCATAAACCCTCTTTACTGCGTTCAAAAACCGCACGTTACACGTGAATATTGAACATTGTGACCATAATGTGTAAATTTTCTACATATTATGACATTCAAATTTCGATCGCAGACGCCCTCCTGCGCTCCGCCCCTACTTGTCTGTGAAGTTGGTACTACAGAACAAGCTAAACAATTTAATGCCACAATGCCGGTCAAACATGCGGTTCCTGAACACATCAAAGAGAGCTTATGATATTATATGTGTAGATAAACTAGTGTATGTAACTGTACTTTAATAGGCATTAAAACTACAACAAATTATCTTCTTGGTCAATGCAATCAAAAGATCTTTTGATTGCATTGACCAAGAACTTAATTTGTTTCACAGATTTAGGGGACCACATACAGTACGTACAGTCCTTTTCCTCTTAGACCTGGGTTCGGTATTTGTCGAGTCGGGTGGGTCTGCCATTGCGCGCGGTAATATTGTCCTTGTCAGACTCGGAAACTGAACCAAGGTCTAAGAGGAAAAGGGCTGTAATTGTTATTAAGTACAACTTGAACAACCGCGTTCCTGGGGAAAAGGTATTGACAGACGGACAGCCGGAAAGACAAGACGGACAACGAAGTGATCCTATAAGAATTCCGTTTTTTCTTCTAAAATACGGTACCCTAAAAATGATCGTAATCCGATACAGTGTCGGAAAAAGAAGCGGACAAATATAGAGTCATACACATACACACAGCCGTATAAAGTTATATCATATCGCTCTTATACGTCATAGCGTCGGTCGCTATGTCTTTAATACTATTGAATATTATGTAATTGATTTATTAATGATGTTATTGAATATTTAAAATATTGCTTACTTAAATACGATAATTAATGAGTAGACTACACCACTCACAAACCCCAGTGGTTTAAGTGGTGTTCCCATAATGCTTAACTATGTAAATTTTTGTGTAAATAATGAATAAAAAAATAAAAACTTTTTTAAACACTCCTCCTTTTCGTCGCGGGATAAAAACTAATAGCATCCGCCTTTTTGCCAAAGGGGGTGGCAGAGCCACTAGTTTTATTTTATTAGCGAGCGAGCGAGGAGAAACAAATGACTCGCGGGTGCCATGTTAACTTTGGCGCGTTGTACAAACATACATAGGTACGTACAAACATACACCTATGTTTGTATACTGGTCTGGAAATAGAATAACATATAACTGAAAAAAAACAGAGTTGGGCTGGCTGGATCCATTCGAGGTAATCGATGATTCAAATTAGAACACATCCCAGTTGATTGAGTCCATGTAAACTTCCCATACAAAAGTAAAAACTTTGGAGGTTCACTTAGGGTCCGATTTCCGTAAAACCGTTTCACCCTCCAAGTTTCACTTCTAGCTTTAGCCGTTTGAGCCCTGCAATGATGAATCACACAGTCAGTCACTTGTTCTTTTATAATATACATGATTTCGACGTTTCATGAAAATACGCGCCAAAACAAAGAAAAACTGTAGCTTTCTTTTTTTTTATTACTTAGAACACAGCTTTTACTGTATAACATTAGCTGGCCAGCTACAAGTACCTTAAAGAAAGTTTGTGTTACGTTCCCACAGTCTAAACTACTAACGAACACAATATTTTTTTGTCCCACATTTTAAGAATACCACGACGTGTATCGTTTTATAACAATTACACTAGATTAATTACCAATTTTAGCTAATGTTACAACCATAATAAAATTTTTGGTGGTCAATAAGGGGGTGTCTTTAATTATGTGATCACCACTGTATGTCGATCATGACCAGTTACGAAACTCCGGTTCCGTCCGCGGCCGAACGGAAACCACTATAGAATCCACTGTCCCCAGGGCTGCGACGCGATGTGCATCGGCGTGGCCGTGGCGCACTTCCTGAACTGCCTGCTGGGCGGCGCGCCGGCGCCCGCGCCGCCTGCGGGCGAGGGGCCGGCGCGGCGCGGGGCACGCGGGGGGGGCCGCGGCCGCCGGGCACGCGGCCGGGCGGCGGGCGGCGCGCCGGCGCCCGACTGGCACAGCCTCACGCCCAAGCTGCTGCTGCAGCAGATACGTCACGAGTTGAAGGTGGGCGTGCTCCGTAGTGTGTGGCTTTGTTCCATTGCGACGGACGGTCGGCGGCCGACTGGTTCGTTTCCTTACAAAAGACAACAGGCATCTATAGGCGTCTCGTACCGAATTGCGATAATCACGTCACTCTTACAATGATACGTCCTTACACTAGCATATCAGAATTAATTCCACGATTGTTGTAATAATGTAATTTTATGATAAACGTAAAATCGTAAGATAACTTTTACTGAGATTTTGGGGTTATACTTCTCTAATGTTCGAATATTTGAAGTTATAATTCTCAATTGTATCCCTTGTTTCACCAAACAATCGTCATCCATTTTCTTGTATTGTACTGTCATCTGCCCAGCCTAGCACATGCAGGAGGCTAATGCTACTATTTAACAAGCCTCGCACAAGCATATTGCAGGCATCAGTAGCGTAATATTTTGAAGTCTAGGACACATTTTGACGTGTGAGAGAATTTCCTAAAACTCACTAAAGCGCACTGCCGTCGCCCTCCTTCTCCAAAGTGTCCTTGCGTTTGAGCTTGTCCAATACGGTTGAAGGACACTTGCCAACGAGCCTCTCACACCGGTAAAGTGTCCTAGACTTCCCACTATTATACTTCTGAAGCCTACGAGACATGCTTGTGCGAGGCTTGTCAAATAGTAGCATTACCCCCCAGGTATGGCCTCGGTAATGCGGTCCAGTCCTGTCAAATCCACTCTACGTCATAATCCAGTTGCTACTTACTATACATGGCAACTGGATTATGACGTAATGTGGATGTGGAAGACTGCACCGCTATACCTGTAATTCTTGTATCATGGCCCAGTCCATGTCGCAGTCAGTTTCTGTTTGCTACGTTTTGTCAGTTAAGTTTTGTTTTTTACACAATCTTAAAACAAGAAAAAATCCTAGTAACGAAATTTATAAATTGGGAAAATGCGACCTCAAAACATTTAATATATTAGGTGATGCGCTAGCTGCCATTTTTCTTTGATACATCACTAGTTTGCGGCGTGTCCAAATAAAGAAACAAAACAGTCTAGCGCTTCCATTCTCACTACGTCTAGTGAGAATGGAAGCAGTCGCAGTTGTACGATGGCCTTAGGTATAACATAATGTTGCACATCTTAAGAATTGAGATCATTACTGATGAGTCCCCTTGCATGTTGTATCGCAGCCTTTATAGAATGTCTCGCCTGTCGGTGCTACAGAAAGGATTGCCACACGCAGAAAATCTGATCTGGAACATATTTCGTAAAAAAATATTAGGCTCATAATAATATTAATTAAATTAGGACTAATAGCTAATATTAAATTCAAATGGTAGAATGCTACAATGAAAAAGGCTCCTAGGCGTATTCGTGATTAATTACCCTCGTATTGCTGCTCATCATTGCTGCAACTGTTACCGTATTCGAGGTGGGGCCTACCATTGGTATCCGCTACCATGTGGAGATCCGTTTATAATATTCTATGTTTATTATTTCAGGCTTACTGGGGCTATGAGCTCAATGCTGACAGTATGGATTCCGTCATTGAGAAAAATGGTTTACAGAAGATATCGCTTTTGAGGTAAGTATTCATTCAAATCTTTATATATAAATAACAGCCATAGCATAACTGAGTAGAATTCTGTGGTAAACTACAACCAAAGCGCTTAACTGAGTAGAATTCTGTGGTAAACTACAACCAAAGCGCTTAACGGAGTAGAATTCTGTGGTAAACTACAACTAAAGCGCTTAACTGAGTAGAATTATGTGGTAAACTACAGCCAAAGCGCTTAACTGAGTAGAATTTTGTGGTAAACTACAGCCAACGCGCTTAACTGAGTAGAATTCTGTGGTAAACTACAGCCAAAGCGCTTAATTTAGTAGCATTCTGTAGTAAACTACAGCCAAAGCGCTTAATTAGTAGAATTATGTGGTGAACTAAAGCCAAAGCGCTGAACTGAGTTGAATTATTTGGTAAACTATAGCCAGAGCGCCTAACTGAGTAGAATTATGTGGTAAACTACAGCCAAATCGCTCAACTGAGTACAATTATGTGGTAAACTGCACCCAAAGCGCTTAACTGAGTAAAATTATGTGGTAAACTACAGCCACAGCCCTTAATTCCTGCAGTAGTGCAGCGGTGCGTTGTTGTGACGTTTGTATGGCGCGAGACTTCAGTGCGAGATTGGTACAGTATGTAACGTCACCCCTCCCGAGCCGCTCCGCTACTTCAGGAACCTCCTCGTAGCGATGCAACAAACAACATATCAAAGACACTTCGAATTTATTTCACAACCTTAACTTTTTGTGTTTTCAGATCGTTTGCTCTCAAGGTCGGTCTTCAGGTGTTGCTGCGTGAATACGACTTCGACAGCAAGAACAAGTCTGCGTTCTCAGGCGCCGACATCATGAACATTACGCCCGTCGTCAAACATATCAACCCTAGGGTGAGTGGCCTTTCGATAACAAGTGGAGGGCGATACAAGTTGTAGATGATAAACACAGGGTAAGTAAGCAGAGTTTCGTTCATATGAGGTTAATTACAAATTAACTTGTATAAGTGCATTATATTTGCCTTCGTACAATAAAACATTCGTGTTTTTATTTTTAGACGTCTTCTTCACTTTTCAATACCATACAAAAACTAGTGGAATCATTTCAAAAACAAACAAACAAAACCCGACTGCATTTTCTTTCAATGCCACATACAAACTTATGAATGCACCTGGTTCGTACGTGGAGTATGAATGGTCATACAGACATACAAACATACATTCATACATATGGGTATATATATCCTCTTTGATGTGTAATCGGGTAATAAAACATATTCGCCCCCCAGGCCTCGGACGCCTACAACTTCTACACCACTGGCCAGTCCAAGATCCAATCTGGTGCCGTGTCTGAAGGGCACGAGCTCATCGCCGAAGCCCTCAACCTGCTCAACAACGTGTACGGAGCCATGCACGGCGAGATAGCACAATGTCTGCGCATGGTGGCGAGGTTGTGCTACGTCACCGGAGAGCACAGGGAGGCGATGGCGTACCAACAGAAGGCCGTGCTCATGTCGGAGC
The DNA here is from genome assembly GCA_949825045.1 of Argyresthia goedartella. Taxonomy (NCBI): domain Eukaryota; kingdom Metazoa; phylum Arthropoda; class Insecta; order Lepidoptera; family Argyresthiidae; genus Argyresthia; species Argyresthia goedartella. Next base: position 20,720,105 of record OX463812.1, on the reverse strand, counting down.
GGGTGAACGGGATCGATCATCCGTACACCATTACTGAATATGTAAATATTTTTATCTCAGACCATACATAGAAGTTTGCAATATGTATGCAAGCAAGCAAGCCCCCAATATGTTACCAACTGTGTCAATTTTGTCATATCAAAAAACGACGACATCAATCACAGAGCGATTGAGCGGTTCGTAATTGAAGAACATTTATGTTATGACACGCGAAGCAGCGGCCTCTACCTAGAGTTCTGCTCTGTGATTTTAATCTTTTATATAAAACGACGTTACAAACTTATAGTAGTTTATGTGACTGCTATATAATGGAGGGCATTAATGCTCGAGTTTCATAATAATACTCATTCACTCGAGAGTTTTAATGCCTAATTATGTACAGTTACATACACTAGTTTATCTACACACATATCATAAGCTCTCTTTGATGTGTTCAGGAACCGCATGTTTGACCGGCATTGTGGCTCTGCAGTTGTTTAGCTTGTTCTATAGTATCAACTTCACGCAGGCGGGCGTCGGCGTTCGAAATTTGAATGTCAGTACCAACTTCACAGACAAACTAGGGGCGGCATGCAGGCGGGCGTGGCGTTCGAAATTTGAATTTTTCTGCATATTAATGCAGAAAAATTAATATGTAATATAATATATAGATATATGTAATATGACCATTATAACTTTGATTTCAATAATCGATGCCAATCAGTTAATAAGATTTTGTAGATGTTACATGGGAATGTCTAGTTTAGTCGCTGTCGTATATTATTTTTCCTCTCTCCCGCAGTCGCACCTCGCGCTGTACTGCTTCGCGAACGGGCAAGTGTCGGCCGCGCTGAAGCTGCTGTACCGCGCGCGCTACCTGGCGCTGCTGGTCTGCGGCGAGAGCCATCCGGAGGTCGCGCTGTTAGACGTGAGTACTCATCGCATCGACATGTGTATCCTGCTTATCCTAACCTACGGCGTTCAGACATGCTCTTTGACCAAACTTCTAAGGACCAAACTCAAGGCTTGCCAGCGAGCAATGGAGCCGATTTTGCCCAATATTGCTGTCTCAGGCTATCAGCGTGGTTTATTTCCCTTTTCTAATGATCGCGTGTTAACTTTCCGATTCCTTTTTCTGATGTGATACGTATTTATCGGCCACTCGCTGTATCATTATGTTCCAGATATATTCTATCGGATTTGAATCACATTGATGATCACGGAAGCCGCATTACTTCGTGCACGTGGCTTCTAACGATTTCGTCTATCAAATATGTTTTGGGTGGCGCGCTCTGCTTTAGTGAAGTGATAGTTCGGGTTAAGTACAACGTTCTTCAATTTCAATACAACGTTCGTGCTACCAACTTTGCATATTTTCCTTCAGTAAGGTTGGCAGTTTGTCAATTTGCTAATATTATTATAATCTAACTAGGTGGCAGGTTTGGCAATAGTCTCTCATTCAACCACTTGGTGAAATTTCTATTATCCATTTCATCATGTTAGCCACCACTTTTGCTTTTACATTTCTACAGTAACTGCATTTGGAACGAACCTGTTCTGCTGTTGTCGTCATCGTTATCTTATTAATTCGGTTCCCAATCATGTCGTGCTGTCCAATTTTATCTCATGTGCTACTTATATTACTATTTTCATCTGTCTACTTCGTTTCTTTCCGTTTTTCTTATGTAGTTACTCTTTGTTGAGTACAAGAACAGTGGGTGCGTGTGACGACCAGTTCTCACGAACTCACGCAGAGCTGTGCTTTCTTCTAGTTTTCGTTATTGTTATTTATGCAACAAATCATGGGGTTAAAACGATATTTTTATCGATAAAAGGCTGCAATAAAGATAAAACTATCGATATTCACCCCATCACATTTTGTTGAACCCTTTCGCTTCTCTGCTGGCCGCAAAAGAAAAAATAATGACACAACAATTAAGGCAAATTTTAGGTTTTTTGCCCATAAATGCCCACCATAGAATCTACTGTACTCTAGGTGACGTCTGTCATAAAAGTTCCGTTTTAGGGTTTACGCGAGTCTACAGGTTAATAGGGTATCACTCTATCTTTCAGTTAAATCCGATAGTCTGAATACAGAAGCGATCTCACCCGAATTGTGCTTGTGTTAGCTCATGCCAATATCACCCGGAAGACTTCCGTCTGCTTCGCTTTACATCGGCAGATTCAGGACACGTTGTAATCGTTAAATTTTTAACTTTCACACAAACATCACTCACATTCAGTAACACATATCTTTAAAAGTATGACGTCAATACAAAATTCACACTTTTATATAAAATTTAGTAATGATGATGAATGATTGAGCTGACTAACGAGTTTAAGGCCCATAATAAGAAACCCCTCTCAGATCTGAAGGCATCTCAAGCGCGTGAAAATGATAGATTTCATTTGGCGAAACTGTCATTGTGACTTAGTTGAGGTTTATTATTACGGGCCTGAGTAAAAACTCCAACTCCGGATTGATCAACCCATAATTTGTCCCACAGAGCAACATCGCGCTAATCCTGCACGCGGTGGGCGAGTACGAGCTGTCGCTGCGCTTTGTGGAGCGCGCGCTCGCCATCACCGTGGCGGTGCACGGCGCCAAGTCGCTGAAGGCAGCGGTGGCACGCCATCTGCTGGCCAGGACGCTGTCCTGCCTCGGAGACTTCAGGGCGGCGCTGCAGCATGAGAAGGAGACCTACTCCATCTACAAGCAGCTGGTGAGTGAACTGTCAATATGACAGCTCTCAAGAATCCCTCCGCTTCGACAAGAGGGCAGTGGACATCATGCTGGCGGTGTACGGCGCCTTAATCCCAAACGGATCTGCCAAAAAATATTCATCACTGTCGAAACGTTTGTGTCGGTCAAAAATTGCGAAACCTATAAAAATCGATTTAACTGTTAAAAATGCTTACGCTTCGAGCAGATGACAGCAGCCAATTACAGTGGCGGTGTAAGGCGCCATGTGGTCTGGAACTGTCAAAAATATTAAAATTCAATACTAATATTGGGACCTGGCTATAATCGAGACACCTGTCAAAAATCCCCTTTGACAAGTGGGCACAGACGCGGTGCACGTTGAATGATATTACATCAGTATTGTATTCGCCCCAGCTCGGCGAGAAGCACGAGAAGACCCGCGAGTCGTCGGAGTGCCTCCGCCACCTCACGCAGCAGGCGGTGGTGCTGCAGAAGCGGCTGACGGAGGCGTACCGCTCGCACGCGCAGCCGACACCGCCGCCGCTGCACATCCAGCCGCCGGGCATGGCCAGCGTCATCGACATGCTGAACCTGATCAACGGGATACTCTTTGTGCAGATTAGGTAATTCCAATCGATTAGGTAGTGTCTTCACACCCACACGCAATACGGTATTTGACTGCCAGTCAAAATAGATAGTTTTTAGCAATTAATTTAGTAAAACGGTAATTTTGTTCACGAGTTCTACGAAATACTAGCATGTGACGTCATAGTCAAATGCTGTCTTTTTGACACAAAATTGAGTTTATAAAATACAACTTGCTGGATACATACAATTCTGATATTGTCAAACGTTTTTGTTAAATAGGTTCAGCTTGAGACACGTTTCTAGATTTTTTAGACTACCATTTCACATACCTTATTAAAGTTATTATACCTGACCTGACCTGGCTTTAAGCCTAATATTGAGAGTAGCATACTTGACTTCCTTTCCAGTGCGACGAAATTAGCCCCAAACAGCTCACTTCCTGTTTAAAACTCCTAAAATACATGTCATATCCGTTTGGAACCTCAGCAACATTGCGCGCGTAAAGTTTCAGAAATGGCGGCAATTGAAGCCAGCGTTATTGCGCGCGCTCAATTTTCAGGTCATTGGCGTTTTGGATTTCTTTCCGTGCGCACGGGTCAACAAAATTAAAAATATTCCTAGTTATTCTTCGAAATATCCTTGGAATTTTGTTACGGTTATAGTGTTAATTGTTCAGTGTAACAGCAAAAAATAATCCGTTTAATAAAAATCGCGGTAAATAGCCCCGTGTAGTGAATCATCGAGGAGTGATCGCTACGGCAGTTCCACTTCCACGTCTCCGAAGCGGAGGAGCAGCCGGAGGAGAAGACATCGGGGGAGTAAGAAAGAATTGAAGGACAAGTGAAATGGAAAAATCTTTCCAAGATTCAGCTAGTAAACTCTCGGCAATGCATTATCATATGGTGAACAGATCGAGTGATGCAATGTTTAGTAACTCATACAATCTCGCAATATGATGATATGTTTGATTATGACATTGAATTTGACAGGAATATCGCGCCCTTTGATATAGGAGTGATATTAGTAAGTAGCTAATTGTAACTACCCTCGAAAGTACAAACATTGCACTCATCCGAATCTCACGCCGAGAAAATCATAAGTAAATCCAATCCAATCAGGTTAGGTATTTGCCGTTCGCATGAGTAACAAACTTTTATTGTTCTGTGCTGGGGTTCATTGAACTCGAGTGCGCCAAGTCCTTCGATGACAATCACACTTGGCGGGAACGTGGTTTGATCAAGCAGAAGGAGGCGCAAAAAAGGGATATTTTCGACGGTCATGTCTTGGCTTGTTGAGCACCAAGCAGATTCCGAATACAGGGATAAGGTATGTAATACAATCAACGAGATGTCTTCCGAGGGGGAATATAATAAAATCGATTCTTATCAATTGCGAACTATTGACGTTGGACGAGTGGATCTCGTCCGCAGCGTCGCGAATCTATACTTAATACATTCACGACCGTCGCGTAATGGTAACCTCGTGCAAGATTCCGCCCTCGGTGGATATTCCATAACTAATCCCAGTTTTACAGATTTTATGTCCGAGGAAGGAGAAACCTGGAGATTTTTCGTGAGTTTGAACTCCAGAGCAAGGCAAATAGAGGAGGCAAGCCCTTGCGCAAAGGGCTCCACGCAACAGTTAGCCCGCGCCCGCGCGCAGCGGTGTCGCGCCCCCGCCGCCCGGAGCCCGGCTAGCGCTCCGGGCCGCCAGCCTGCGCAAGGCTGGCGCGCGCGCGGAGGGGAAGCAGGAGACAAACGACGACTGCGCGCATTTTCGTGAGTTCGACCTCCAGAGCAAGGCAAGTAGAGAAGGTGAGCCCTTGCGCTGCTGGCTGCCCGCTACACTTAGCCCGCGCCCGCGCGCAGCGGTGACGCGCCCCCGCCGCCCGGAGCCGGCATACGGCGAGCGCTCCGGGCCGCCAGCCTGGTGCGTGCGCGGAGGGGAGGCAGGAGGTGAACGAAGACGCGGCGATACGAGCGGTAGCCACGTGTGGGTACCGCAGCCCAGTCTGAGCGCCATAAGTACACCAATCAGCGCGGCTTGGCTACAGAGAAATTGAAAATCCCGCGTGAAGTGACCTGTTAATCAATCTTCGATGGTAAGATACCGCTGATACAGTTTCTGCAACTTAGTCCACCTGCGCAAGGTTTAACGCGACATTGACATGCAGTTACGTCAGCCATTCGCGGTTATGCCGGTAGAGCCTGCGCGTAAGGGGACATCGCTACTAAACGCTCGTGTGAGTATGAAATGAATCAGTCTATGCGAGACGGTTCAATTGAACATCTTGCGCAAAGATGTAGATATCTGATGGCTGGCTGTCGTCTATTTATAGTATCCCGGCGAAACTTGAGATCTAGCTCAGTCTCTGCAACGTTTCCATCTGTACAAGGTTCAAAGCGACATTTTCATACAGAAACATCGCATGACGTGGGTAGAACGAGGCGGACAGAGTGGAGGCAAACAATTTTCCTACAGTTTAATTGTAACGTTTACTCATTTACGTGATATCTTAACCCTTTTTAAGCCAGTGACTAAGAAATATAAAATCAACACTATTTTATATCCCATTTATACAAATTACTTTAAGTAACTTTCTTTACTTTGAAATAAATAATTTCCATATCAGCACTGCTGCTTTTAAGGGATTAAAAGGGAGTTCTAAACATTAGGTATGTGGCTGGAGGACCGGCTATCTATATAATACGATACTCAAAGAGTAAAAGAGTAGTCATAAACTACTCTTATTGTGGTGTTGGACTTACCTTTAATAAGTTAAACCACATTGTTAAGGAACTTTGAGTACCTACCTAGATGATTACCTCCAACCCCTAATATAACAACGCGTTACAATCTAACAACAGAGCCGTCGTTTTTCAATCCGACTACTTTCCTCAATCGGGCAGGATATGGTCGAAAATATGCCTACTTCACTGCTTCAGACAATTATCATTGTAGTCACCTTTCAGATTCACTATCCAAAGATATAGTCTGCTAATATTATTCAGACAGTCATCCACCAGGATATTGTCGGAGCCATATAGAGAAGCTATCTACATTACTTCTCACAAATGACCTACGTGTCACTGGACCGCGCAGGTCATCATAATTCACTAGGCAAGCTGCTGTAAGAATTCACTTTTCAGTATATTAGCCAAAAGAAGCTGATGACAGTCCTCGAGTCTCTCAGGACATTAATATAAATTTGAGATCGAGATTTTTTTTCACATATCCACTATTTATTTGGTTGTTTCTCAATAGTCGCCTTACTTCGACATATCCCAAGCGAACAGCAGAGGCAGCTTTAACCAAATCGACGAAATAGAGGCAATTTAAGCTTAATGTGTCTTGGATGTGGCTGGTACGGCATACAGCCCACAAGCAGAATTCCTTAATATTTCTACAGCTGTTCCGTGGAGTACCTACATAGTAGAGGAATAATAATTACATTTAATGTGAGTAGCAATGGAGCATTGAATATCGGACTGAGCATGATATACATTAGCGTGCATTAGTATATATTGAGCGTGGGCGCCATCGTGCCTCTGCCGCCCCGTATGGGACAGTATTGCAAAACTTTTGTTGTGCCTCTGCCGCCCCGTATGGGAAAAGACGTGACACTATGTTATGTAAGGACACCAACCTGGTATTTCTACCAGTGAACTAACTTAATGACAGTATTGAAAAACTTTTATAACCATCTACCTACATTATTATTTTAATGAATGTTATGACCACGCTGGATTATTCCACTGAAGTATGTATATGTATGACTTTTATGGTTCAGTCCTAGGTAACATGGTTTCAGTAATATTCAGTTTTCAGTTTTAAATAGTTTATTTTCATTGGATTTTACATAGAGAATCTAATATAAAACCTCTTAAAAATAGTCATTAAAATTAAAAATAGTTACCTGCCTAGGTGCATTCGAAATGTTGTCCTCAATGTGAGGAATGCACAAGAAACACATTGCATACTCTTTTCAAAATTCATGTACTTATGTCTAAACAATAATTGTTTGGTCAATTTACATGAAAAGAAGCTGTCAAATGGAGCTAATTTACTGCCAGACCAGTTTATCATTTAAATAATCCTCAACTTTATAGTATGCCTTTTTAATTAATACATTCTTAACAGTTTTCTTGAATTGTTTTTCTGATAAATTAATAACATTGGAGGGCAACTTATTGTAACACCTAACAGAAAGCCCCTTGAAGCTAGAGGAAACTTTGCTTAAACGAAAATGAGTATAAGATAATTTTAATTTGTTTCTAGTATTAACTGAGTGAAGATCACATTTTCTATTAAAGCTACTGATATTTTTGCGGACATACATAATATTTTCATAAATATATTGAGAGGGAAGAGTCAAAATATTAATATCCTTAAATTTATCTCTCAAAGATGATCTAGCCTTCAAGTTATAAATGGCCCTAATGGCACGTTTCTGTAAGATAAAAATACGTTCAACATTGGCAGCGCCGCCCCAAAGGAGTAGTACTCCATATGACATTACACTGTGAAAATAGGCATAATATACAAGCTTTGCTGTTTTTTCATCAGCTAGTTGCCGGATTCTTTTAACAGCAAAAGCCGCAGAACTTAATTTAGAGCCCAGTGTTTCAATATGTGGACCCCATTGCAGTTTACTATCCAGTGTTAAGCCAAGAAACACTGCCTTCTCGACAAAGCCCAGTGTCTCCTTGCCCAGGTTTAATGGTGCTTCTACTTGCCTTACATTTGGTAGAACAAATTTTATACAATTAGTTTTCTTAGTGTTAAGATTTAAATTATTTTTATTAAACCAATCTAGTAGCACCGATAGAGCAGAGTTCGCCTTGTCAAGAGATGTAGATTGTCTTTGTATATTAAATATTATAGAAGTATCATCAGCGAACAATACAATATCGGCAGATTTTTCCATAAGGTATGGCAAGTCATTAATATAAATAAGAAATAAAAATGGTCCTAATACTGATCCTTGAGGGACACCCATTTCCATTTCACATCCGTTTGAAGCAATACCATTAACATTGATTTTTGGGGTTCTGTTCGACAAATAAGAATGAATTAATTCATTTGACTTATCTCTTATTCCATAATGTTTAAGTTTATTGAGCAAGGCCTCATGATTTACGCAATCAAAGGCTTTAGAAAGATCACAGAATACTCCAAGAGCATCCTCTGAATTTTCCCAAGAATCATAAATATGGGATATAAGAGCTATGCCTGCGTCAATAGTTGATCTACCTTTCGTAAACCCAAACTGTTTCGCGTGGAAAAGCCCATTAGAACTAAAGTGATAAAGCATTTGCTTGAGCATAATCTTTTCAAAGAGTTTACTTAACACTGGTAATATCGCAACTGGCCTATAGTTATTAGGATCACATTTTTCTCCTGTTTTAAATAATGGTATAACCTTAGCTAATTTCATGAGATCTGGGAACATTCCATTTTTGATGCAAACATTAAAGATGTGTGCCAACAATGGAGCTATACTTGTTATAATGGATTTAATAACCTTAACTGATAGTCCCCAGTGGTCCTCAGTTGATTTTAACTTAAGTTGACCAAATGTTTTAATAATAGTATAATCGCTAATTTTCTTAAATGAAAAACCTTCATTACATCTGCTAACATTTTCTATCAGCAGTTTGGTTGCTGCTTCTGGTGATGAATTAAGCCCATAGGTTAGTTGGGATGGAATTTCCTTAAAAAACCTTTCGAAAATGTTTGCAACTTCAGCTGGTGAGTCTACTTTTTTATCATCTACGATGAAACAAATATTTCTATCTTGCAATTTAGACTTTCCAGATTCCTGCTTAATCATCTTCCAAACGGTTTTAATTTTATCATCTGATTTAACTATTTTATTTTTAATATGCAGTATCTTAGCTGCTAGGCATACCCTTTTAAATGTCTTTGAGTAATTTCTAACATACTCATGAAATTCTGGACTTAGCGTAAGTGTTTTTTCGGCATACAGGTCATAAAGTTTTCTTCTACTGATGTGAATCCCCGTAGTAGCCCAGTCGCAGAAAGATTTACAATTATTACGTGTTATAATTTTAACATTAAATACGGCATTAAACTCTTTTTCTAAAATATTAAACATTTTTCCATATAATATATTGGGGTCCTTGTCACATGGAGTACTAGTAGATATATTTATTAAAGACTGCTGGATAATTGTTTTAAATTTCAAAATCTGACTATTTGTTATAGGTCTAAATTTAATTTGTATCATTTTGTGTAGCTTAGTGAACGGTATTTTAATAATTTGTCCACAATGATCAGAGGGCAAGGCATTGATAATACTTTTAAATTTAATGTCACAATCTTTGCTACAAAAAATGTTATCGATGCAGGTTGCTGTGGTAGCCGTTATCCGTGTTGGTTCTTGAAATACATGTGATAAGTTAAAAGATGAAAATAAATTTAATAATTTACTTTTGAGGGTAGACTCTTCCAATATATTAATATTTAAATCTCCACAAACAATAATGTATTTTTTAAGCTTAATTAAATTACTGAGTACATCTTCCATGACATTTTCAAAAGTTGTATAGTTTGAACCAGGTATTCTATAAACACAGATTATAACTGACAGTTCCAGCTCAACACATGACAGCTCTACAGTGCTTTCAATAGATTGTGATACAATATCTCTCCTATCCTTTGCGTTTATAATATTATTAATTAAAATAAGAGAGCCTCCACGCTCATGACTTTTCCTAGTAAAAGCACTTACAATTCTATAGTTATTAAATCCTATTGACAACTCATGTTCTTTTAACCAGTGCTCAGTTAAGCATAGTACCTGTATCTCTTCGCTTTCTAAAAACAATTCAACATTTAAAATTTTGCCAGAAAAACCTTGAATGTTCTGATGAACAATATGAAGCAAGTTTGGTTTTTCTTTTGTCTTACTTATAAGTTTAAATTATATTTACTTGTAACTTTAGATATGTCTAAATCCCTATCCACACATCTCGGCTGCGGACAAAAGTCCTCGTCTCTATTTATCAGTGGTGGACAATAATCCTTGTCATCTCCTAACTGTGAACAAATCGAATTGCCCACATCTAAAGGCGGACAAAAGTCCTTGTCAAGTACATTGTTAGTAATTGTACTAACGTTAATATTTATAAAATTGGTTTTACAAGGTAAAACAAAGTTAAAATTACATGTTAACAACTTAGCAAGAATATATCTAAAAGAAGTTAAAAAAAATCTTGTCATAAAGGACTTATTAATATAACTATTTATGTCAATTACATTGACAAAATCAAAACTTTTTGACAAATGCAACATTAAACAGTTTTTCTCATATATGAGTGCATTTGATTTATTATTTACATTTCTGAAGTATGGAAATGTTACTAAAGTCAACTGTGTTGGTCGCTTATTACTATGAATCCTACCTATCCAATCAAACAAATTGTAAATTTCACCCTTATCTACGTTAAGACTACTGCCGTACATTAGTTATTATATCTTTACTAAACCGGTTCACAATGGATCCCAAGCCTCTGCCTATCCCGTCACATACTATAACTGAGGAGGCGGGGGTCGACTTAGAAAAAGAAAGCTTTTCGTTAATGCTTAATTCATCATGATTATTTTGTTGCTTATCTAAACAATTGTTGCAACTGTAGTTGTTCAACAGCGAGTTAAACCTCTGTTCATTTTCATTGCACAACTCAACTAATTGACTCATCGCTATTGTATGGTCAGACAGCTCGGTTTGTGCTAGACTGTAGTCTAGGGAGATTTTCTCTAACTGATTTTCTAATAATAATATTTTCTTCTGAAATGCTTGGGCTTCCTGCTCATAACTGCCTATAGTATTTACTAACAATTCATTATTACAAACTAAATCATCCTTCAGCCTTAGATTACTTTGCCTTAAAGTATTAACAGATACCCTATATTTCTTTAATAATTTACAATTTTTAGTCATTGATCTAGATAGTCTTAAATATTTCTTTGATTGTTTCCTGCTTTGGAACTTGCAGGAATGGCTATGGACATTTTTACATACTAACATTTCATTATATCTATTCAGTGTTGAATCTAATTTATATTTACATAGTTCTTCTTCTAATGAAATTATTTTTGATTGTGCCTGGTCAAGTACACGCCTAAGGTCCTCAATTTCATAAAGGGATTCATTGTGGACTAAACGGCATTGGTCCCCCTCCTCCAAAAGCCTCTGAAGAGTGTCTCGGTGGTCAGTTGTGTCCAAGAGCTCAATGTGTTGTTCTTTTAGCTCGCTCTTCATTTTGCTAAGCCTATCCAGAAGCTGTTTCATTTCCATCTCACTGTCCTCTCTTTCCCTTAATAGTTGAGCATTAAGGTTTTCCTGGGTTTTGAGCTGATCTATTATCCACACAGCTGCAGGTAATAATGAAAACGCGTTCAGATACTTGTATTAGGTATCTGATCAATGATACTAAACTTCTTTATCACTATAGACAAATATGCTTACTACGCGTAAACTTGTCTTTTTCTCTATGCTTGCCCACTGTAGAAGCATCTTCAGTAGAGCCAGATAGCCACACTAGCTCCTGTAATAGAATCAGCCAAATCTAGCTATTCTTCTCAGAAGTGATACGAAAAGGTACTTAGATTAATTGAGTAACTTTATTATTAAAGTCACATTACAGACTTGTTCGCCAGTCTTTTGCAAAGACCAATCATATGTGGAAGTACATAATTAATGGTAGTGCATCCAGGAGGCGCACTCCCAATTCAAAATACAGCAATTGTAATTTGATTACACCTACTGCTAATCACTAATTTCATCAATGTTTTGTGTTTAAATCAGATTGGCCCTGTCTGCAAGGTTCAAATTATAATAACTAATTTTCACATGTATTCGATTCGGCACGCCTACGTCCCTAGCTCCGGGTTTCGTAGGTCAGGCGACCGACCTGATATCCTGACCTCACAACTGCAGTCTTGGTAGTCGTCGAGGTGAATGGCGACCTAGCAGCCAACCACCGAGCACCAATCTCGGTGAACTTGTACGTAAGTGCTGACTGAAGTGAAAACCTAGCGGAGGTAAAGCTTTGCATATTCTTAGATTCATATAGTAGATCAGATGAGTCTTAATAGCCAGAAACTAAGTTTAACCTAGCCAGCCCGAAACTCGGCTGGCTGCAAAAGATGACTTCATCAGACCTTTCTTAAGTGTGTGTTTGTTTCCATCTATTGGCCTTATTTTTGAGTTGCATTTGCGCAGCCTATCTTTGCATCACGTACACGATGATGCATAAACATTCTGTTTCATAATTTATAAAATGTTTCCATAAATGAACTCCTAGTCATATCACATTGGCGTTTTTAACTCAGCAGTCGATACCAAACACTACTCAATATTAGGCTTAAAGCCAGGTAACGTCAGGTATAATATAGCAATTTTACCTGAAAATAACATTGTTATTATACATACTTACCTGGCTTTAAGCCTAGGTAAATCGCTGCCTGCTGTGCACATTACTGTGCATTGCATGATCGTGACACATTCTTAGACACGATCAGCTCTTTATTGAGTTGCCAATGACCTGAAAATTGAGCGCGCGCAATAACGCTGGCTTCAATTGCCGCCATTTCTGAAACTTTACGCGCGCAATGTTGCTGAGGTTCCAAACGGATATGACATGTATTTTAGGAGTTTTAAACAGGAAGTGAGCTGTTTGGGGCTAATTTCGTCGCACCGGAAAGGAAGTCAAGTATGCTACTCTCAATATTAGGCTTAAAGCCAGGTAAGTATGTATAATAACAATTTTATTTTCAGGTAAAATTGCTATATTATCTTTAAATGTTTTACACAACGGCCGTATTTTTATTTTTGGTTAAATTAAATTTCACCTTGAGGCACTTCCCAAAGAAGAAAATTTATTTTTGGTTTACGTCGTAGAGTCGACAAACATAACCTTACAATACGATGCTGAATCAGGCCGGAGACACTCCGCACTTTACCTACGAAGCTGCCAGCACATCCGCGGCCGGCCTGGGCGGCACTATTTAGAGGAATGCCGAGCGCAGCTAGTTGTTACATAAAATACTTACTTATTCAATAGATATGAATTATGATTTTCGGGTGACGGCACCCGGACCGTAATTGTTGCGGTTTGTTGTACTTCGTCATTCCGTATTAAATTCGCAACCAATTCGGTACCTAATAAACACCTAAAACTGATTCCATTTAGTTTCGTACACAGGATACACACTAGATAAGCTAGATTAGTAGAGACGAGTTAAATCGAGGATTTTAGAAGTTCCAAAAGATATTATGAACTCATGATAACGTTAAAATAAAGTAGAATAAAGAGGGATAATGTGATATAAAATGTTCTGAACTATATCATAAACCTGCCTTCAAAATATTTGGGTTCTAAAAACGTTGTCTCACAATATACGACTAGACGAAGTATTCTGCATTTGGGCTCGTATTATGCCTATCTACAGATGTAGTGAATAATCCTTTCCTATCGGCAAAGCTCGGGACAACGATAACACCCGAATGGTGCCGATGTGTCTATGAATTACTGTATTATTAAATTACGTGTAGGTATCAAATAAATCGCATACTTTATTTATCAATATCAAATGTCAAATTGCCCGTTTGACGTATATTACACTGAGATGTTAAAACCACCACGATTCTATCATATAAAGAATTCGTTAGGTAAACAAAAATATAACTAGTTACTGAGGACGTTTTATTTCAATAAAACGCACTGATAAAAACCAAATTCCGGTTGGGATGATCTAATGATTCTATAAGGATTGGAACCCCAAAAGTCTAACAATAAGTCAAAACTACAGTAGGATTTTGCAGACCTTTTTTATAACAATAATTTTTTGTAATTAATTAAAAATACTATGACATAAAAAAAAAGACACCTCAACATAAAACAAATCAAACCAGCAGAGAAATTAATATAAATAAATATGATTTTCTGATTGGATGAACGACTTCGATTATGACAGCGGGATAAGAGGAGGAGGAGCGAGGTGGACAGTGTGATGCGAAACAATACTTCCAACTTCCATATCACAGTCAGAATCAGAACTATTTTCTGGTGTATCATCGTCAGAGTTTTCATGAACGGTGATTACAAAACTAGCCATATAATTTTTCAACTCAGGTTCGTGTTTTCGGTACTCGTTTTCGCATTTGATGGCGTGGTCACATACTTTGGCCCAAACATCGGAACCAATCATATTAACCTTTTCCTGTACCAATTGTTTCACAGTAGTCATATTCATACTGATGTTTCTTTTGGATTCGTATCCCTTTATTTGAGACCATATGTTTTCAATCGGATTGAAATCAGGATGATATGGTGGCAATCTTAGTACGCTGTGTCCATATTCGTTCTTAAGTTTATCTACAGAGTATTCTACAAAGTCTTGTTTGTACTTGCAAATAATTTCATATATTTCAAGTTTTGTTAATGACGGATCAATCGGAACGTTATGTTTGGATAGCCAATCAATCATGTCTTGCTTCCTGGTATTTGAATTAGGAGGTTTTTCTACGTACTTATTATGATATGCAGCATTATCTACTACTAGTACCGAATGTGGAGCTAAGTTTTTAATGAGTTGATTACGAAGCCATTTTTCATAGTTTTCATTGTTCATCGCGTTGTGATAGTCACCTGTTTTATCAGTAGACTGATACATTAACAATGCCCCAGGTATAAACCCCTTTCTACTACCAGCGTGCACTATTATAAGACGTTGTCCTTTAGAAATTAACTGTTTCACTCCGTTTTCTGACGAGTCAGCCCAGCTTTTACCTGCCAAATGTGAGGTATGGATGTATGTTTCATCCATATAAACAATCTCTCTCCCTTGCAATCTGTACTTTTTTATCGCGGCTAAAAACTTTACTCTTTTTAAACGAACATCATCTTTCTCGATAAGTAATTTTCTGTTGTTTTCAACTTTTTTATACCGAAATCCCATTTTTCTAAGAATTTTTCTTAGCGTAAAGTAACATCCCTTAAAATTTATGGCTTCGGATAACTTGGACTTCAGGGCTTTAATTGTAGGTACTTGTTTGTATATCAAATGGAAATTATACACTAATCGGCGTATAACGTTGTAGTCAAAATCTTCAAGACCTAGACAAAATAATTTATTTGGTCTACCCAACTTTGCCGACTTCGGACTATTGGAGGTGGATTGATTTATGTATTCTTTTTGCAATATTTTATTTACTGTTCGTTGAGAAATTCCACTGGCCTCCGAAACTCGTTTTTGGACTTTACAAAAGTAAGCAGTATAGTTGGTATGTTTGAATTTATCATTTTCAGTTAAGAAATATAAATAAATATTGAAAATAACTTCGCAGGCTTGCCGATCTAATCGTTTCCCTTTTCTTAGTGCTTTCGGCATGTCCGTTATAAATTGTTAATGTGGATCGAATAAAATCAATGTTTATTATTTACAAAAATGACAGACAAGAGTGAAAGTCAAAAAAAAAATATAGGTGGCCTGCATTAATACACGAGTCCATGAAGTTTATCACAAAATCTAACATAAATATCAACAAAATATTTCTGTGGTATTAACTACTCTATATAGATACTTCCTCTTGCAATGCGACCGTTCCCTACGTTGTCTCGATGGGTACTGAGTGCGGTGAAGTAGTAAGACAAAAACGAACATTTCCGAGAAAATACGAAAGGAAAGGATTATTCACTACATCTGTACTTAGTTTAAATATGGACACGTAAAATAGTTTTCTGATCAATTATTAATTGACCGAGCGAGCGAAGCGTCCAGTTCGCATTTTCAACCGATTTGGACAAAAATTGGCACACTATACAAGTGCCTTGATTTATTTGATTATTTTAGTCGATAGCGATTTTTGGTTAGATGAAAAAAGGGGAAAAGGGGGGAAGTTTGCTGTAGCGTTATTTAGCGACGGATTGCAATAAAATTTGAAAGGCACTCTTAACCTCTCAGTATCCGAACGCATCAATAGCTGCAAAGTCAAAATACCGTTGGTTACCACGCGCAGCTATTGATGCGCGGGTAACGCTGTGTTTACAAAGCGGTATTTTGGTACAATTTTAGTGCATAATGTTGGCACGCTTGGCAAGTGTAAATGCGGCATTAGTCAAACTCTACCATGAACATATTTGTCTGTGGTATTTCGTTGAAAAAAATATTCAGACTGGAAAAAACAAAATCACTTTCTCGCGCGCGATTTTTGACTGATCTTTTCTGAGCTTTTATGGTGAATATTGAATTGTTTCTATAAGAACACACTAATGTTTTTATTGTTTTGAAAAGGTTATCTTTTGTAGATTACGTAGGTATCAAACAACATGTATATTTGTTGATGTTTTTCTCATGTCGGCTAGATTTGTGTCGAGAGGGAACATTTTCATAGAAGTCGCTGATTCTCATGTCGGTACAAAAATAAACTAAGGTCACAGTGACATTTTTTCGCATAAACTAAGAGAGGGTTTCATTAGCTACTCAGATCTACAATTCATATAGTTCTAAGAGTTACCATTCCAACAGAATCACTTGATACGTCAGTCAAGTGCCGCGCGCGGGTTGTCTCAAAGTATGCCGCGGATCCTAGCTGTTTCGCGCCGGGGCGGCCCGGATTCGCGGAGGTTAAGGACTTCATCTGCACAAGATGCTGCGAAAAAATATCTAAAAGGTGGAGTGGAGGGGGAAGCACTCCGGGGTATTTTCGACCCTCCTGTTACTATGTTGTAGACAAACCTGAATTTTCTGTGACTAGTAGCCCACAATTTAAATAGGCAAATTCCCAAAATTCAGTCAATTTAAACCATAACATTGGAAACGGCTGCCATTCAAAGTTCCATAATTTTGTCACTGACTGACTCATGATCGATCATCAAAATTCTAATGTACTTCTAGCAGACGTACAAGCTTGAAATTTAAACAGGTGCGTTCTACAGTTCTCACATAACCACTCGTGTTATTGTTCACAAATGAAGAATATTTTTTCACTAGAGGACAACCCTAACGTTAAGCGTGCCGCGCCAGAAGAGATAGAGTTACGCGATATAAAGAGAGTGTAACTTTTAGGTGAACTTTTAATAATGCAGTATGAATGTACTTTATTGCGTTATTGCAAGAGTCGCTATTTAGTTGAATGTTATTGAGCGGATTTCCGATCTGTTCCTAACTCTTTAATAATCTGTGGTTAAACTCCACATCAACTTGCGGGTGTACCACTCGCGGCGCCCTTTATAATCTTTTGACAAGAGGCTGCACGTGCCAAGGCGGCAGTAACTAAATGAATAAACTTTACATGCTCGACTCCTTTCATTCGATACTGAGGCTAGATTCAGCGTATCTCGTGACAAATTGACGTTTGTCCAATGACAGTCGCTTTAAATGACAGCTCATGGCACCACTAATCACCCTTTGATCGGTCAAACATAAATTTTAAAACATTTATCAAATACATTAATTTGACAGGGATAACATCCAGTATCTTGATAATATGGTTGTCAATTTATCTTGATAATATGGTTATCAATTTAAAAAGTTATAGTTTTTTTTTTCATTATAAGTCAAGGCCATCTACATAACTAATTGTTTCCCAGATAGGGTGGCAGAGGCATAGTATAGCCGTGCGTATCACAAGAATATTTTTTTTCTCAGATGGGGTGGCAGACGTAGCTTCACATAATTTTACCTTCCTATCTTCATTATTAAACTTTAGATTTTTGACTAATTAGATGTCAGTATTTTTGATAGGTGTCATTATTTTGACAGGTGTCAAAATATATCATAATATAAGTCAAAAGTAATGAAGGCTGACAAAATATGGACACCTGTTAAAATTAGTGACAGTAAAAAATTGTGAAACATGTCAAAAATAATGTCAGCTGTAATATTGACACTTGTCAAAATTAGTGACAGTAAAAAAGATAGTGAAACATGTCAAAAAAAATGTCAGCAGTCAAAAATATTTGCGGGTTCTGCAAACTCTTACCTTGAATTTGACCTCGATCTTAACTCAACTAGACCCTTTAACTATTAGTCCATTCCGGTTTGGTAACACTGTTACACATTTGGAATTGCGACAGAATCGGATCCACGGGTTAGAAGTTCTACGATTGTGCTACTTTAGGGTAACTCGGCCTTATTGAGACTATCTAATATGACTATGACAATGGCCCTTGAAATTCTTCCACAGCCCGCAAGACATCGAGCAGTTTAAGGCCGAGATTGAGAAACGGCAGCTGAAGGAGCTGCCCTCTGCGGCGGCCGCGGCCGGAGTCGACGCCGCCGCTCACAGTTGAAACACACTGCGGCCACTGTGAGCTCGCCACACCCACATACACTACACATACACACCCTTACACACAGACACAAAACACACACACACACACACACTTATACTTACTAAATTGATCATATTGTTCCTTATTATCGAAGAATGTATGCCGTAGTCTAGAGTGCTAAGGTTTGATGTAGGTTTTGTTTTGTTAGTAAAATTTTCAAGAATATTTTGATGAATTTTGTAAAATTACGGATTATGTTATACCTATCGATATGGAAATTGCGAGTGCAATATTTATTTATGCATGCGCATGTTTTGTGTTACGCTCAATTCACGCCGACGACGCCGTAGGTTTAATTTTGCGCTTCCGTTCGAGCCCGGCAGCACGATCTGTGGAAAGCTGAACGTTTGTCGAATCGAAGAAGTAAGCGGAACGAGTTGAAATTACTTTTATTTGTTACTGTACATGAGAATCAATGATACAGATCAATACGCTTAGCTTACTTACTCGAGTAGCATCGATGCGTGTTCGAGTTTACCCCTGTGTATGCAGCGAGCCACCGATCTTTGTGTGCGTTAGCTTAGCTGCGGTACAGATTGCGCAGCATCTTGTAGCTGTGTTTACGCTCAGAAAGAGCAGTGACTCGTAGTGCTGTAGTCGCGTGTAACGTGCAATGTAGTGATATAGCAATAAGTTGTCCGGTTGTGAGCGACGCGCCTCGCAAAGGTGCTACTGCCAACTTAACCTTCGTACACGATTTAATGAATTGTTGTTGTCGAGTATTATTTCTTTTAATAATTATGGGAGTTTATTGAAGTACCCACAGTCGTAGAAATTCCGTTATATTGTCATTGAAATGTAACAGGATTTGTCGGCTAGGTGTTATTGAGTTTTAACAGAATTTATCAATTGTTTTTAACTGATTTCCATGCTTAAATTATTAAAGCTATCTATGTATGAATCTTGCATGAAATCACAATGAGCAAATCCGTTAGTTGAAATCTACTTAAAACGCTAAACTGATCTAGTAGAAAAATAAGTTTGAACACTGCCTTGATCATTATAATGTACTCGTAGGTTCATTTTGTAGTAAATTAGTGCCATAAAACTAGTTAAAATAAGCCCGTTGTTTTCAATTCTTTCTGTTAGTCTGTGATATGTATTAATTTGTCACCGGGTCTTGATGGGAATCAAAGCAATAATAAAGGCCGGGTTAGGTTATTTAGTACTCACCATTACCACACCAGACATTACAATATTATCCACAATCGATAGTCAGTTAATCGTGCAAGTGTTATGTAGTATGTAAATAGTGGTCATTCGACAATAATGATGATAATGTTGAAACCAATGGATATTTGCTTTGTATGCGTTGGCTTTGATGAAAGGCAGCGAAGGGGTTCTGCTATGCGACTCTGTAGGTTTGGAACTAAAGACATTGTTGTATTTAACAAAGCAATATTGATGATTGAAAGTGTTTATTATACCTAATAGTTTTTGGATTAAATTCGCTACTACTGTTGTAGGTATTAATATTGTCGTTACGTAATGTATCGCGGGTTTTCTTTTGAAGAGTTTGATGGAATATGTGCCTAAGCAAACGAAAATGTTCAGGCTGTTGTTTTGTTACATTTCTTTAACAATATGACGTCATGTAAATACGGCGCTGTTCGTAGTACACTAATAAAATCGTTTTTAAAAATTATGTTACTTTTATTTTTGACAATGCGTTTTGATTTTGTAGACTACCTTCTAAATTCAGTGGCCAGGTTTCTTGGCCCCTGAACGCTGCCTGGAAGGGGTAGCGGCGCATGGGTAGGTACAAGAGATATGCATATATGGGAGAGAGGTGAGATTTCGCTCACGGGCCATAAGGAACCTGGCAGGGCTTGTACCAAATGTAAATAAGCCACACGAGACAAGATAGGGATTTTATGTCCAAAAAAAACACAATATGAGAGGGATAATAATAGATTGTCAGTCCATCGTCGAGTTATGTCGGTAATAGGATTTTGTATCATCTAGCTCGTAGAATTTAGCAGGTCAGTGCTAGTCCTTTTATGTTAATGATTTGGGGGAAATTAATTCAATAGTGTTTTATGTAGTTCTTGAACACGACTTATTATGCGGTCCTAACTTTAATTTGGGAAAGTTAAGTTTAATGCGTGCTTAAAACAGGATTTCTGCCTTTTGATCCCGGAGAAAGTTGTTCAAATTCGTCAATAAGTGAGTAACTATACGACGGCATGACCTCCTCAGAACTCGAAAATGTCTTAATCAGAAAAAGACTAACCTGATAATTACCTGTGACGAAAATTACCTACTTGCTCCGCCTAAACGGATGATTTTGGACTATCAGGTACTCAACTGCCTGAGGAAATCCTCAGTCAATGTGTGGGCCGGAGTGATAGGCAGGACGTTGATTGGGCCACACTTCTTACCAGATACCGTAATCCAAGTAGTTTACGGCCAAAACTACTTGGATTTTGTCCAGATCGACCTCCTGGTTTAGGTGGAAGAGTCTGGAGCTCCGATGGATCGGGAACTTATATTCCAACAAGACGGCTGTCCAGCACATTGGACTATTGAAGTCAGAAGCTAATAATAATAATAATAATAATAATGATTAAAATCACGACCACAGAATTTGGAAGACGGGCTCGTGTCTGTGTGAGGAACCAAGGATCTCATTTCGAGCATATTCATGCTCGAAATGAGATCATTGGTAGCATAAATTTTATTAATTAAAAAGACTGTCTAAAAGTATTTATGTCTCCCCCAAACTGGTTAGTAGGTCATAACTTCAAGAATGTGTGAGGTATCTACGTCAATATAATACCTTACATGAAAGAACATTAACTAAGAATGTTTTTATAAAGATTTGCAGATAAAAAGCTTTCACTTGTTTTTGTTAAATTAGATCCCAAAAACTTATTTTAGTGATGATTGAAATTTGCCGTGCTCTTCAATGGTCTGTAAAAACCAAGTGTGACGTAGCAGATGCACAAATCAAGATTGATTAGAATGCTTATTAAGTGATTTATTAGAATCAATTGTAAAATATTCCAATTATTGTTTAGTTTCGCAATGATAATCATTTAACTGCGAAAATCTGAAAATTTTCTTCAAAAACACTAAATCATCAATAAAAAATTAACGGTAAGACTTCGCCATATGTATGTTTGGCTCAAATGGTTTTAAATGGGGTGTACTAACTTCGGTTTAAGACTTTGCATCGATCTACCGGACACCCTGTATATTTAATATATTAAGCAGGCTGCTGGCTGGCGATTTGACTCCGCGATGTACTTTTTCATAATTTCATAATTCTTTATTGAACACAGTTATTTAAAAAAGATACATTAAGAGAAAACATATGTACAAAGGCGAGCTTATCTCTAAAAAGAGATTTCTTCCAGCAAACCAAGGCATGACAGGAAATTTTATCAATAAAGGGTAGGCAGTGCACAATATCTAAACAATAATAAAATACATATAAGTAAATTACATATCTATAAAATACGGTAAATAAAATACAGACTCGTATCTAACAAACTACTAAATACGTATCAATGCATACATAAACCTGTACATAAAGTTTACATATAATAATAATATACATACTACAACTATCACAAAAGAGAGAGGAAGTGCTCTTTTACCCGGTTTTTGAAAGCGAAAAGAGTCGGGCTGTCTCTTATCGCACAAGGAAGTGCGTTCCACAGTCGGACCGCCTGCAACCTGAAGGAGTGCT
Source organism: Argyresthia goedartella (assembly GCA_949825045.1). NCBI lineage: Eukaryota > Metazoa > Arthropoda > Insecta > Lepidoptera > Argyresthiidae > Argyresthia > Argyresthia goedartella. The sequence goes on along the minus strand of OX463812.1, from coordinate 20,697,775 downwards.
CATATGCGGAAGTGGTATGCCTTGGAGTGGCTAAGAGTGAGACCGTGTGAGATCTCCGTTGCCGATCTCCTGAAAAGAGATACTCAAAGCGGTCTCGAGGGTAGCTGGGGTAGCGCGGATTTTTCAATATATTGAAAAGACAAAAAAGAATATGGGAGTCTCGGCGACGACGAATCGGAAGCCACCCCAACTCTTTGCGAAATTGAGAGACGTGGTCGAATTTGCGCAGCCCGAAGATAAACCGAATCCCGAGATTCTGAAGTCGTTCGAGTTTGTTCAGAAGATCTTCGTTCGCGCTCGCCCAACAGACATCGGCGTAGTCGATTAGCGGCAGGAGAAGGGACTGAGCAAGGGTGATTATGGTCTGCCGCGGCAAGAAGTACTGCAGACGCCTGAGGGAGTGAAAAGACGCAAAGACCCGTCTGCTGACCTCGCTGACAAGTGGAGACCAAGACAGCTGGTTGTCAAAAATAACCCCAAGGTTTTTCGCCTTATCTGTGTACTCTATTGTGATGCCATTATATGATACGGGAACAATGGGTTTTTGTAACAAGGAAAGAGTGTGCCTGGTTCCTAAAATCATGGCTTGTGATTTATTCGGGTTTATTAACAGCCCGTATGATGAGGCCCAGTCTTTCACATTCTCGAGGTCAGCATTCAGTGCCTCCACGGATGAAACTACATCGCAGGGGGAAAAGTGGCGATAAATTTGTAGATCATCTGCGTACAGATGATACGAAGAAGAGAGGACGTCGGAGATGGAGTTTATAAAGACTGAAAAAAGAAGAGGAGAGAGAATACCACCTTGAGGCACTCCTGAGGAAAGATCACACCATTGAGTTTCGGTCTCTTCAGACTTAATGCGCTGCTGACGACCTCTCAGGTATGAGTCGAACCAGCCAGCAGCGTGGGAGGAGACATTCAGCGATGTTAATATAGCGACAAGAATGTCAAAATCGACGCAGTTAAAGGCATTGCTGAAGTCAAGCAGGGCCAGCACCGTAACCAACCTCTGATCCATGGCTAGCTGTATATCATCGCTGACTTTTAAGAGTGCTGTGGTAGTACTATGCCCTGGTCTGAAGCCAGATTGGAAAGGATTGAGAAGTTTGTTTGATGAAAGGTAGGAGGTGAGTTGGGAGTGGACAATGGATTCAAGGACTTTGGAGAAAATAGGTAAAATAGATATGGGCCTGCAATCTTTGAAGGAGGAGGGATTGGAATTTTTGGGCAGTGGGATGACAAGAGCTTTCTTCCACAGACTAGGAAAAGATCTAGCTGATAGAGAGAAATTTATGATGTGGGTAATTGGAGGGAGCAACTCTTCAAGGACGCTGTGGATCATCTGATGGCTGACGTTGTCGCCACCAGCAGCTTTGGATGTGACCGCTAGCACTGCCTTTCTAACTGCGCCGATTCCAACGAGACTAAAGTTGAACGGTGAGGTACAGACTGCAGCCTTCAACCGTAGATGACGAAGGGTTGCCTGCTTTGTGGCGGGGTCTATCACGAGGGGGGGAGAAGAAAAGAACTGGTTAAGACCGTTGAGATCGACATCACCTGAAGAAAATTCCTGGGACTTGCCAACACCAAGGGTTTTAAGAAATTTCCAGACCTGAGCTGGGGTGTACATTTTTCATTTTGTATTTTCTGTGTTCTGATTTGAGTCACACAAATCTCCTTATCTGCCGCGATGGGCTAGCCCCCTGTCAAGCAAAATGGAGTAGTGAAAACTGGCTAAACGGGGCGCATCTGTGACGACCTTATTCACGTCCCGGGTTCGAACCCCGGCAGAGGAAGAAGAAAAACATCTCCAGGTCTTGGATGTTTCTATATGTGTGTTGTCGCTGTTCCTGGTTCCCAGGACGACACAGGCTATCCTACTGTGGGGCCAGAAGCAATGTACTTGGGACTATAGGTAAGTACATATATTGACAAAGTACAAAAATAAAACATTTAGGTATATAATGAACAATAAGCTTTTTATTAGTTGTCAAGACTTATCAGTATACACTTACAAATATAAATAATAGGAATACATAAATTAGCTAAATAAGAATAAATATGCACACTGAGTTATAAATAGAGCTCCAAAACGAATAGTTAACCTTTTGACCGCCACAGTCGGCTAACAGAACGTTGTGCCAATGACCGCTACAGCCGACACATATTTTTTTTTATTTAAAGATAGACCTTATGTCGCACAAATTAAGTTGTGTTTTGCATGCCATAGCAAACATGTTTGGCTCATTATTACTTAGATCTGAAGATGCGAAGCAATTATGTTCAGTATATGTTATTATCAAAAAGGTGTATCATACAATTAAAATATCAGTAAGTTCACTAGTCAAATGAGTTGCAACTACAAAGTAGCCTAGTAAGCCAAAAAGTCAAAAAAGTTAAGAATTTAAGCTAAGTGACGAATAACGGTGCGAGTGCACTGAACGTTTGTGAAAGGGGCAAAGCACATCGAACTTAAACAAATGCCACCCACGGTTCTGTGTCTTGATCTTTATCTTGGATACACAGATCAATTTATTATTTAAGCACACTTGCCCTCACTATAATCGGATAGTCATAATAACTCCTAATAATGAATGACACACAATATCCGATAGACGTGATGGTACCGATCCAAGCAGAGTTACTGAAAAAAAAAAACCCTATGATACAGAGATTAAACATTTTACTCAAATAAATAAGGGAAATATTAAACTGCACATAAAAATACTGATTTGCACAGCAAATATCAGGGCAAAATGCTGCGGTAGCTTAGGTGAAGGGTAAAGAGGGTGAGAGGAGCGAAGCCCCCTTTATCCTTCGTGTTAGGTTGAATGATGCAAGAACAACAAAAAATACTTAAAACATAAACTTGAGTACACATAAAATATTTAAAACATAAAAAGTATTTTTGCTGATCCTCTTTTGCAGTGCAAATCAGTATTTTTGATGTGCGATTAAATACTAGCCAATAAATAATGCCTAGACCATCCGCCGGCAGATTGGGCAGAGAGGTTTGTCTAGTAGGCCTGTAAGATACTAAGTACCCGCGTCTCCTAAGATGATGCTCGAATCATAAATATAGACAAATTTCCCATTGTCGCTTCTACACTTTTTCCTACCCGAAATATCTTCCTCTACTGTAGTCTATCGCTTCTACACTCTGTCTCACTTCCTCGGCCGCGGGCTGGCTCTGGGTCACAGCCTGGCTCTGGCTCTGGGCCGCTCTCCGTTCCAGCTGCGACGCCAGCAGTCGCGCCTACACTCTGTCACCGTTAGTGCTCACTTCCTTGGCCGAGGCCTGGCTCTGGGCTGCAACCTAGCGCCATGGCGCCCCTCCAGCTGCGCCGCCAGCAGTCGCTCCTACACTGTGTCACCGCTAGTGCTCACTTCCTTGGCCGCAGCCTGGCTCTGGGCCGCGGCCGGGGCCGGCGCCGCCACATCCTGGCGCTGCGGCCCCCTCCAGATGAGCCAGCAGCAGTCGCTCCTACCCTCTGACACCACTAGTGCTCACTTCCTTGGCCGCGGTCTGGCTCTGTCCCTGGCTCTGGGCCGCGGCCGGGGCCGGCGCCGCCACGTCCTCGCACCGAGGCCCCGCTCCAGCTGAGCCGGCAACAGTCGCTCCTACCCTCTGACACCACTAGTGCTCACTTCCTTGGCCGCGGTCTGGCTCTGGCCCTGGCTCTGGGCCGCGGCCGGGGCCGGCGCCGCCACGTCCTCGCACCGAGGCCCCGCTCCAGCTGAGCCGGCAGCAGTCGCTCCTACCCACTGACACCACTAGCGCTCACTTCCTTGGCCGCGGTCTGGCTCTGGCCCTGGCTCTGGGCCGCGGCCGGGGCCGGCGCCGCCTCGTCCTGGCGCCGCGGCCCCGCTCCAACTGCGCCGCCAGCAGCTCCCCGAGGGCGCCGCGCTCCGCCAGCATGGACAGGAATGTGCAGATGAACTCGTCGTAGTTGTGCGTGCGCCGGCAGTCCTCCACCTGCGGACATCAGAACAACTTTATTATTATTTTTGTACCAGGTTGTCCAGGTATGTCCAGAGGAGAAAATGGAAGTCGGGGAGGGCGTGACGTCCCGCCCACCTCCCGCACACCCGCAATGGCCCTGCATCATGTTTGTCATAGTGCAGCGCGAGTCCGCATCGACCCCGTTTATCGAATTCGATATTGCTCATGTTGATGTTGGTACTTTGGTGTATTAAAATGGCATCAGTAGTCTTTTCATCATGTATGAAAAGGAATAACCAATGGTCCATTCTCAAGCACTAGAACTCGCCAGACAGACCTAAAAAAATGGTTTTCTGTAAAGTCGGTTTACGGACGATAATTTTACGTGATAAAGTCATAAGAAACACCTAGGCCGATCTTGTCTCGATCTCTATCGCATGTTCCGCGCTCTCGCTTGCACGCTCGGCTCAGGCGGAACGTGACACTTTTTCGCACGTGCAGCCGGCGTTCATCGATTTATAAGACGTTATCACGTCAAAAGTGTGACATTGAAAAGTTTCGAAAAACTTGTTTAAGAAATAGAAAATGCATACTGGGTGCAGGATATAAGATAAGAAAGATTAAAAGTCGGAGATCAGTGTCGAAGATTCCTTAACTAGCGATGATAGGTTCATTTGATTGTGACAAAGAAAAAGGTGACTTCTAATTCACTAAAAAGTAATAAATAATATCACCAAAAACAAACTATAAATAAGGGGTAACTTTTTTTGAGGTCGGCGCCAGGCCTTTATTTACCTCTACAGCCCCAGGACGAACATATACGTGATTTTCCCGTAATAGATATTGAATTTTATTACCAATGGCATGAACAAAATTGCGATGCCTCGTAACGGGAATCTGTACCGACCTCAAAAACTGCCTCTATTCCCAGTTGCCACCGCGTTTTACGCCACCAATGGCAACTAGGGCATAAAACATTCAAATCATTCCCAGTTGCCACCCGAAGCATCTGGGAATGATTGCCCCTGTAGTTGTATTTTTACCATTAAGTAGAAAGAAAGAAAGAAAGAAGAAAGAAACATTTATTATAAAGACAGTGAACACACTACAATTACAACAAAGAAACAAAACACAGAGATAAATAGCTGCATTGACACATGATATAAAATGAAATGACAGTCGTGGTGTGTCACTGTCATTATAAATGGCGTCTGCCTCAGCATTATGTTGAAGGCCAGGCCTTCAACGCTGATTTTCAGTCAGCGCCAAGTGTTACCTCGCGAGCGTCCCAGACCGCGGCGTGGTACAATCCATAAATACATAAATATAAAGAATATATAGAAAATAGGTAACAATAATGGTAAATATAGATATGGCAGTTATATATGACACATACAAAAAGTTAAATAAATAAACATGGCCCGCGCTTTTCAATCCCTCTTTTCATTAAATTTAAGTGTTGGGTTTTCGGTCCCACTGGCAATGAGCGACCACAGACTGAAGTCTTATTGCGGCGTGAGGTTGGTACGGGGGGGAGGAGTAGTCTCTGCTGATCAAGCAAAGGTGCCCTGAGTTTCCGCCCAAAGGCACACCTACTAGCCGCTTCACGGACTGGAGGGGGAATATCATTCCAACACTTAGATGCCGCAAATCTGAAACTCCCGCGGAAAGTCGCCGTTCGATGCGCCGGTGTAAGTATTCTATGCTTGTGCACGCCACGTTGCCTGGTCGCCCATTTTATCTTGGTGTACAAGTAGGGTGGGGTTTCCGTGTATATTACACCAAAGAGTAGTTCGGCTAGGTGTAAATGCCGACGAGCTTCCATGTTCAGAAGTTTAGCTGCATCTAAGTATGGGGTGATATGGGATCTAGGAGGAATTTTAAAACAAAAACGTATACACGCGTTTTGCACACGTTGAATTAACCTTTTCGACCGACCAAGAATACAGCTACCATATACGACATCACAGTAGTTTAATCTAGATAATATCAATGACTCACTTAGCCTGACACGCAAATAGGCAGGCACCTACCTAAAAAAGGACCACCGATTTGAATTGGTTTTGGAGGTATTATTTTCCATTTCGTTAGTAAGCACTACAGCCCAAACAGCTGGACGGATTTTCATAATTGTGGAAGTTTCATATAATTTGATTAAAAAGGCAAAAGGTTGGATTTAAGATCGCAAAATGTAGTTTACAAATTAATTGGTGCGGCTACTTTCATACCATGGACGTAACCAGGCGCATTCATAAGTTTGTATTTGGTATTGAAAGAAAATGCAGTCGGGTCATTTGTTTTTATAATGTTTCCACTTGGTGAAATCGGTTAGAAAGGTTCAACCTTCATTTTGTCGTGTACCTTTTTAGCACCTATCGACATCGCGACTACATCACTAAAATAGTGCCATCCTAAGTTGACTTGGACAGTATATTGCTTCTAATCCTAATGTAGGGCCACATTAGAATATGTAACAAGAAAGGTTACAACTACAAACAGCTGGGAATTTGGTGTTCAGCGGGCGTCTTTCCTCATCATCTATCTAAGTACAAGCACATATACATCCAAGAAGTGTAGGTTTTTCTTTCTCCCGGCCAGGATTGGAAGCCGGGGCCACACAAACATAAAAAAATAAAAACACCGACACACACTTTAGAACTACAGAACCGATATTAACAAAACATATCGAAGAACCATTGCAATGGAATCTACTACCAACTACGAAAATCCAAATTAAAAACCGTCTACAGGTTTGACCGCTATCCCTTGTTAATCTGATAAAATCCGTCCACCCGATCAACAGACGCTTCAAACATGTAACTATACACACATAAACACATATACAATAAAATATGGTTGCTAATCAAATAGGGTTAGATTGAAGTCGACTTTTTTAAGTTTCACTAGTAACTATAATTTCTTACCTTGTACATATCCCGCTTGTCGTTCTCGTCGTTGAGAGCCTGCTGGCACGCCTGCAGCTCGCTGCTCAGGGTGCTGAGCAGGGCGCTGAGCTCGCTGCGAGTGAACAGCAGCTTCCTCAGCCGCAGCGGTCGCTCGGGGGAGCCCTCACTGCAGGCCAGCAGGAGCGAGTCGTTGCTTCGGATGAGGGCGGTGGTTGTTGTTGGGTAGATCTGAAATTATTTGTTCTTGTTTATGTTTTTGACGATACTCTGGTTCACAAATCAAACTAAAACATATAAGATATCATACTGTTATAAGCAGTGGGAGTGTATAAAATTTTTATTAAAAAACGTTATTTGACAGACTGAGAGACAACGCTTAGCATAAACCGGTGGAGTCATGAAACTTTGTAGAGTGGTTCCGTATGTAGCATAGGCACATGAGTAAAGAAACGGAACAGAGTGAAAGATTGATAGAATCACACCGTCGTAGGTAACCTACTATAAGCACACGGCGTATGTGTGCGTGTCATCAGCCTCTGTGTGGCGTACGCGCCGCCACCGGAGAAAACCGGTTTACGATCGTCCGGGATGATGTCAAACGGAGGGCCGGCATTGCATAAATCGTATTCTTTATTTCATCACCTACCTTATCGAATTGTTTTAAGTGCAATAAACATTTAAAAAAAAGCCAATAGGTATTAAAGTGTTAAGAAGTGTACGTTTTGGAATAGTACAATGGTTGTTTACTGTACTGTTTGTATGAACAATACGAGGAAAAGAAAAGATAATTCACACTTCATTCATCGCAAGGAGTCTAAGGTAAGTAAATGAATACCAGATAATACGCACAAACAGTGTTATTTAGTTAGGCACTTAATTGTATTAGTATTTTATTACATAACAAACTGGACGAATTTACAAATATTTTGCTGTCTGGTTTCCGGAGTCATTTGCGCATATATTCACGGCTATATTCCCATAAAGGGGTAGCCAGAGCTGCAGGATCATATAAGCAATCCTACAGCCACATTCAGCAATTTTGGGGGTAAGTGTTTAAAGGAACAGTTAGTGACAAGTTGCTAACTCATCACAGCCCTCCTTGGTTCCCTCAGTCGCCTTTTAACTACTCAAAAACCGAGTGTAGTTGGGACGGATCGCGATTGTGTACCCTATGCTATGGTAAATTTAAAACCTATAACGGTTAAATGGCGTTAGCTAACGCCGTTGGTAACTGAGGGGTTTAAGATCATAACAGTTTATTTTGGCGAAATTCATCTCCTTACTCATCACCTCCTATTTGTACGAACATCAAAAGCTATTTGATTCATGAAGCTGAAATTTTGCAGGTAGATACTTAATAGGTGCGAATCGTCAGATAAAAAGAGCTTTTTTAAATTTTCCCCCACTAAAGGGGGGAGAGGAGGGGGGTGAAATATGTATAAAAATAAAAAATATACGGACCGTACAAACTAGAAATGAAAAATATACGGGCCGTACAAACTAGAAATAAAAAATATACGGGCCGTACAAACTAGAAATAAAAAATATAACAAGGAACCTGTCTGTGTTCGTGTATGACTTGGCCATTTTTAGACAATTACACGAGGATGAAGCCGCGGGAAACGGTTAGTAATAATAAAAAGTTTATTTTTGAAAGCAGAAAATGTTAAAAGTTCGTAGCTGCGAACATTAATTAAACTTAATAAACTTACATTAAAAAAGCTATATGGTACGTAAAGAGTAAATATAGTAAGGGATCTCTATGTTTGGCGCAATGGCATACAAATATTATTTCGTTGATGCAACATATTACAAATTATAATAGTAAGAGTAAAGTAAATAAAATTGACAGTTGTAGTTGCATAAGTATCTCTTTCTATCTTTCTAACGCTTCGCTCTCAGTCTCTTCTGGCTTTGTTTACATATGTTACCTCTTCTTCCAGCGGGCCGTACTTTATTGAGAAAGATATAAATAATAACACTTACATCGCCAATAATTTGGCTATCTCTATCGATTGATATAAACTTCACTGGCACATCCTGTTCCACGGGATCAACTGAAACAGAATTTCCAATGTAATGTAATTCTTTAAATACTCATTGAAATCTACACTACTACATCTTTCGTCATAAGCTTATTCCCTTTTTATACTAAGGTGTTTCAGAGATAATAAACCACTTAAATGAAATGGGCTTCATTAACAATAACCCCACCAAGGGGCCCAGGCCTATGAGTAAGATTGGGCCACACACCATCATGATGGCTCAGTGTGGGTTGATGGAGGGGTTTTACATCTACTATAGTATACTTGTACCTTGTACTTGTATACTTGTACTTATAGTATATTGCTACCAAATAGAAATAGTGACCGGGACCTACAGATCAACGTGTCATCCGAAACACGGAACGTCCGATAATGCTCTTCACAAAAATGTCATTGGTACATGCACCGGATTTGAACCTGCATCTGAATGCATAAGGGAATGAAGCATGAAACCCACTAGACCATAGAGCTCACATATATCTATAAAACACTTACCAAGTACAGTCCTGTTGTCAAGATGTTGTCTATCTGAGGAGGCGATCTCAACACTCAGTGGTTGTAAATACTCGACATCATACTTCTGAGTCTGTGACGACTCCAGCGCCGAGATGATAGTTTCTTCACTAATTTGCACAAAGTCTTCATTCATGGAGTCGTCTGCGGCCTCGGGAATAAGTTCGCTTTGTTCTGAAATTCGTCACAAATTGGATGTTTTTGGCGTTAATATTCATGTTCAATAGTCTCCCGAATTATGCTTTGACAGCACTAAGGACATACTGTCAACCTGTATCTACAATACGAGACTAGTACAAACGAATTACAGACGGAATAATTGAAAAAATAAACAACAATAATACTACCCACCATTATATTCTCGTGGGTTGGAAAGCATATGCCTTAAATGCTTCCCAATTTTGGACAATGCTTCTTTGATTCTTTTCTGGTTATGTTCCAGTGCGCTTAGATTCCTGGTTAGTGCTATTCTTCTGTCTGGTACTACAGCCATCAGGTTGAACCTGGAATCCATAACATAAAAAAAAAATATAATATATATATTTATTACATATATTAAGAGTTATGAAACTGTATGTATGTCTGTACTGTAAGTGTAATGTATATAAATTTAGTTTCTATATTTTTAAATTAACTGATTCTATTATTTTTTTAAATCAATTTTCCTTTTATGACTTGCAAATGGCGCGTGACATAGCAATCTTTATGTTAATAACGTTTTTAGATTCCCACAACCCAGGCTTGCCTAGTAGCTTTTCTGTATCGCGGCATGATAATGATTTATAAGATATGTTATAAATATGAAATGAACATACACAAGAAGAAGGTAAATTGCATCTCACATTTTCTATAAAAGACCAGACAATCGAATTATTTTGTTAGTCCCAAGTTAGGAAATAAAGGTGTAACTGAGTGTGTACTATATTCATGTGTATGTATATGTATTTATGTATGTATGCCAATAATTTCAACATCACCTTATATCATGCACTTGTTCACCAGCATCCCTCCCCAGCCGTTCGGCCATGACTCTCCGGAATTTGTCCGTCCAGTCCTCCTCCATAGCCCAGGGTCCGTGGTCAGTCGGGAATGGCTTTAGTCCATCCAGCTCAAACAAGTGTCCATTGATGGGGACAAAGCTGACAAAGTGGTACGCTTCACCTGAAATATGCAATTCGCATGTAAAAGAATAGTTATTTCAAAAAGTTTATAAACCATATCAAAATAAAAAATTTCTTTATCCCACTAAAGCCTGCAATTTGTGTCTACTTTCGGAATCCGGCCCACTGTCCTCACATAAGAACTTAATTATTTATGCCTTGCAGCCCAAGAAATAAAATGTCGTAAAAATGGTCTAAAAGACATGTATTATGAAAAATAATTTTGTGGGTTATTAGAAACATGTAAAAGAGTAGATTGCAATCTTCAAAAACACCAAATGTTTTGTTCTTGTAGGAGAACATTGGGCATTTCTTCCAAAAGTAAGTCCCTTTATTATGTACTCAGTCAAGTACATTAGGTATTTGAACAGTAAAAGCCAATTTAAAATTAAATCGTATTTATTAGGAAAAGTCTTCATTTGCAAGTGTTACACATTCTGACCACAGGTATCAGTCTATTTCTTTAGGAAATATTTGGTACATTTTTATTCCAAAACTATAATAATAAAGACAAAAAGTTTCGTAATGTATAACAAAGACATAAAGTTTCAAAAACTTACACAGGTATGTAATACTTAAGTAATTAAATCAATGACTTATTTTATCACCTACAAGAAAGTCAACGAACAGTCGTAAACAAAATATAAAAAAATAGAGATCTAATAGAAACATAATCAAACAAAGACAAAAACTCAGGTAGGTAATACAATGAAATCAATTATTCATTTTATCACAAACAAACAGTCGTTACCTTAATATTATAAAAAAGAGAGATCTAGGTCATAGGAACATTGTCATAATTATATTAGTTGAATTAACTTACAATTTAGTTTTTGGTGTGAAATTCTAGATAACAATTTCGATCAGAGGTCAAACATAGAGCAATGTGACACGTGTTGCATGAAATGCGTGACTTTTTGTAGTGACACTTTCTGCATCTGCTCTGCTTTGCATTGAAAGTAGGCATGTGATTGGCCTTATTTACTCGTCGTTTCTTTGATGGAAGTGGAAGGTTCGGAGTCAGAATTTTGTTCTTGATCACTGTCTGTTTTAGAATGGGTCTCAAGCAAGTATTCTCCAAGTTCCATTTTGAAACCACGTAATTGGATTATCTTTTTTAAAGGCACACCTTTCTTCAATTGGTCGTTTCTGAATTGAATCCATGAATTAGACACCGCCAAGTCTATCATGTGTGAAATGAAACGTTGCGTCCACTTCTTGGTGCGGTATCTATACGGACACACGGCCAACATACTGTCGGCCAAATCGACGCCGCCCATGTTGTTTTTGTAGTTTCTGATCACTCTGGGTCTTTCTACAAAGATATATCGCTTTTCGCGCTTGCACCATCTTTTACACATGTCCGTATCTTCACTAGCCTCAACTGAAGATAGCATTACCACTGGTTTATTATCGAACCACTTGGTCAATGCTATCTGTTTATCTTCTCTGACCAAGACCTGTGTACTACCTCTACCACGTTTTTTAAGCTCTCGATCTTCAACTAGACTTGCTCTAGACTGTGCTGGAATTCTATTTTTCATTACAGTACCGGTACACCCTATTCCTCTCTTCTTTAGTTCGTCAATCAATTTCTCACTTGTAAAGTAAACGATCGAAATAGAGCACGTGCCCTGGCACCAGCAGATCAGCCAATGTCAACACTGCCTTTTCTCCGAGACCAAAACGACTTTCTTCATATTGAGGGTAAGTGGTGCCACCTTCGTATACATGAAAATCACAGACTAATCCATTAGGATTAGCCAAAACTAACGCTTTGAGCCCCTCCGGTTTGGTTTGCCTGGACAATATTGTTTAACACCACAACTCCCTGTAAATGGTATCATCATTTCATCAATACAAAGTTTTTCTTGCTTTTCTTGAATACGACACCCCTGTTGCATCCTATCAATGATCGGCCGAACCCTCCATAGCTTGTCCTTCAGGCGCATCTCTGCTGTGACGTCGTCATCGTAAACTACTTTGAGGGCATTTCTCAGTTGAGTAAATCGATTTCTCGACATTTTATCGGCAATTACATCAATCCTCCACTTTTTCTCCCAATACATGCGTAAGTTTGGAAAATTCACACTGCCCATTATCATTGTTATACCGATGTACGTGTAGCATTCATCAATATCGAGGTTTAAACTCCGACCGGTAAGTTTAATTGCTGTTTGATTAGTTTTCTCAACAATCAATCTTACAATCTTGTCATCTATGTATTGTTGAAAATAACAGATTTTATCAAAATCTGTAGTATCAAGAACCATATAAGAAGGTTCTGAAACATGATGCTCTTTAGGAGGAAAATCTCCAGGTGTCCAGCTGCTTGTTGCTCCACTTGTGGATGGAACAGCCGGTGAAGGGACTTGTTGACTGACTCTGCCACCACGACCACGAGATCTAGCAGCACGGGTTCCACGACCGCGCCAATTATTGCAAGTTTGCTTACCCTGAACTCCGCGATTCAAGTTTCCTGTCAGGATTGTTTCTTCGTCGTCGTCAGAGTTAGTGTCAGAACTTGAAGTACCGTTTGCAGTAACTGACAAGATTTCAAAAGGAGGGTCACCTAAGACTTAGGTCCTAAGTCTTCGTCAGACGGAGTAAAATCTTCTACATCAGACTGGTTCAATAAATCTTCTATAGCCTTGAACTGCAGCACTAAAACATAATAGGTATGAAATAACATTAGAAGACAATTTGCCGGATTTAAACCCGATGACCTCACCTGAGTTCATGCATTAGCTAGTAACTTTTGGAACATAAACCCTTTGCACTCATATGAGTACATATTATTTAACTTGAAAAAAAAAGTAGTTTTTAAAAGCGGTTTCATTGAAATAATTGTTTACAAACACAATACATCATTTAAATATATAAATTTACGTGTTAGTTGCACATAAAACACCTTGATTACATAAATATAAATAGATTAAACTTACCTTGGCGACGCGTGCGTCCCATTTTTGACAAGTGGACGTCAAAATGGCAGATAAACTCTGATTGGTTCCGCTCCAAGATGAACAAATAATGTCATAGACAACTCCACCAATCAGATAAAAGTAAACCAATGCATCAGAAGGCGCCAAATTTTGAAATATTTAATCACAAATATTATGTGATCGTGTGAGGACACTATGTCACTAGGACTTCAAAGCGATTTTGAGTCTGGGCGGCAACCAGTATACCATTTTGTTCTTGTGAAAGTACGTCAGGCCTTAGGAGGATATTGCAAAAAAGTAATTGAAAAACATGTACATAAATTATTAGTGTACAAAGGCGAGCTTATCTCTTCCAGCAATGTTTTATGTCTTAGCAGTATTAAAGCACTTCGTGACTGCAATATAACACATACACATTATTGGACAATTACAAACACAGTTGGAATACAAAGGCGTAATTTCAAGTTTGATACAAAATAACTTTCTTTTTTCCTAAGTTTATTTGAGAATGATTCTCAATGACTCATTCTTATTCATAATTAGATGCATTAATTTACCTAATGATAAGTTAGTAAATAATTTACCAATGAATCGTCCAGTCGACACACTAGCATTTTTATCAGTTTTCTTTCTTGCTAGTGGGATGGCATGGGCGTTGTGTGCACAAGCCAGCTCCGGAGTGTTGCCAATCGCCCACCCCTTGTTCTCTGGGTTCATACTAATTGTGTGGTGCTGAAACGGAAGGACTTTAGAAAGACGGCCGTTTCAGATGCTTTTGCTGATTTTTTCTATGCTTTATTAGTGGATTTATAGATGATTTCAAAATACGCGAACCGTTGGAAATAATAAGTTGTTGAGTTATAATTTTTTTAAATCGCCATTTCAAGCATTCGGGACTGTGGGGATGTGGGAGTATTAGGGTGGGGAATCAAACATTTCCCATTTTTTTAATGTTAGATGCCATTTGAAGTTCATTGACCTCGTGGCCATCGACCTTGACCTTGAACTCAATCTTTCGTGTATACTTCGCAGAAAATTCTCAGTTTTGCTATTTATTACGTTCGATGTCATGCGAAGTTCATTGACCTCGAGGTCTTTGAACTTGACCTATTGTGCATATTGCGCAGAAAAAGCCCAGCCCAGCCCGGTTATTTGATGCTTGATGTCGTTTACAATTCATTGACTTTGACCTTTTAATTGACCTTTTGTTGAAAAATATGAAAGTGACCTATATGGCATTATTATTTCGAAATTGCCTTAGCTCCGGCTGCTACATGGCTATGGCGATGCCCCCACACTGCAGTGCACCCATGCTCACCTCCGCAGCCTCGGCCTCTCCGTCTCACTCGATGCGAAGCAATGCAACGTCGCGGCCCTACGCGCCTCCTAAATAACACCCTAGAGCTCACCTGCGGCTCTTAAACAACATCCTAGAGTCGAGCCACAAGACTGCCTACGAAGTGGGGTGCCCTGATTCAGATTTTATATTCCAAAACGGCGAAACTGAGAATTTTTTGTGAAATATGCACAAAAGGTCAAGGTCAAGGCCACTGATCTCGAGGTTAATTAACGTTGAACGACATCTAACATTAACATTAGTTAATCCTAATCTCCCATCCTAATACTCCCACATCGCCACTATCCGGAATGCTTGAAATGTCTATTAAAAAAAATATACTCAAAAAATTATTCTTTCTGATGGTTGGCGTATTTTGAAATCATCTATAAATCTACTAATGAAGAATAAAAAATCAGCAACAGCATCTGAAACGGCCGTCTATCTTAGGCTAGAGGCTGAAACCATCATCAGCATTACATGATAACATAGTATAGTTAGTCAGTTATAGCTGATAATGTCCAACCAACCTAAACTTGGATTCCAGTTAAATGTTGCTATACTCCACTACATTGTGCAACTCGAACATAGTGATTAACTTGACTGACTGAAGTATTTAAAGAATAATTTACAGACTCCATAGAAGTTAAAACAGGGATAGAAGATGGTCTGCGGTGTCAATGAAATTAGGATTTCCTGTTAACTTGTTTACCCATCTTGTGGATTAAAGGTAATAAATAGATGACATTAGACAGTACAACAAAATATGTTTTGTACTGGGCAGTGACGTTTCTTTGTTTATCTTTAATCTACACTATTGCTAATGCTAGTTTAAGAATAAGCTGCTTAAAATTATTCTCACCTTCAACCTGGTCAGTGTATCACCCAAATGCAAGTTAGCACAGTTCAACAGAATAGACAACAACGCATGAGTGGCACAACTGTTTGGCACCATTTGCTGAGCGAAAAATATGTTGTTGATAGTCTCTTCATCTCGCACGAAACTCTCGATTTGCTCCACGAACTTGCGCCGCGAACGTCGCTCCTCTATCCAACGGAATAAGAAGATAAACCCGTAAACTGGGCTTTCCAGAGGCTTGTGTAAATCATATATTTCTTCCACTTGAACACCCTTCACTCCAAAGTCTTCTAGCAGCAATGTGAACAGACCCGGATCACTTTCTAGCTCCAGCCAGCCCTCCGTCAAGCTGTTCAGTTCTACCGGCATGATTTACGAGGTTTAAATGTGGGTTTAATGCAAAGAGTAAGGTAAATACATTGCTTCTTTTAGCGAATCAAACAAAACAACCCATCCATCCCTCCCACCGTCAATAGTCAAAACATTTTTTTTCCGTCGGCTGTCTGGTATCCTTAGATAGTCTGTGGCTCTCTGTCTGTACCACAGAACAAATATATCCTAGGGTCTGTAGGTACCATAGAGTACAGATGTACCACTTTAATAAGTCGCATCGGCTGTACTCGTTCACGCAGAATAGTGCAACCGCCGATAAGAACCGAACTTGGAAAGCATTATACATAAATATAAACCTTATTAGGTACTTTCAAATTAATTTTAAAACATAAAAACAACAGAATTTCATTCTGTCTTGCTCTTACTAACTTACACTTCATGGCAAAGAAAAACTCCTTTTTTGAATCCTTGTTTTTATTACTGAGAGTAGGTTAAATAAAATTCAATCAGATATAAGATTATAATATATATATATATATTACATCACTGTTCATGTTTAATACTAATTAATTTTATCACATCGCTCACCTAATCGGGTTCATCCGAAGACGACTTTGATGAAGACGAATCACCAGTATTAATGATGAATTGGTCCAGGTGATCATCAATAGCTGTCTCCAGCATCATACATTCGTCTCACATTTTATAGCATGACCAACTACACGACGCCAAGCGTCTTCATCAATCGAAGATTTTATTTCTTCCAAAAGCTGCTTTATTTGGGTGACATTCATCTTTACTTTGTGTTTACTCACATGCCCTTTAACTTGTGCCCAAATATTTTCAATAGGGTCCTCGTAACTTTGTGTCCATGTTCCTCCATTATTTTATCTATGATATATAATATGATGGCGTGCCTCTTTTGAGAGTAGACATTTTTAAGGACGTAAATAGGTGGAGTAGTTTCTTTGGTCAATAGTGTACGACAAAGTAAGAGCACGTGCAGTCCACTCGGCGGGTGAAAAGTAACTGGCGCCACAGACATACAGGGTATCCGGTAGATCGATGCAAAGACTTAAACCGAAGATAGTACAGTCCATTTAGAGCCATTTGTTTGATACACCTACACATGGCGAAGTCTTACCGTTAAATTTTTATTGATGATTTAGTGTTTTTGAAGAAAATTTTCAGATTTTCACAGTGAAGTGTTTATCATTGCCAAACTAAACAACCATTGGATTATTTTACTATTTATTCTAATAAATCAATTAATAAGCATTCTAATAAATCTTGATTTGTGCATCTGCTACGTCAGACTTGGTTTTTACAGACCATTGAAGAGCACGGCAAATTAAAATTATCAATAAAATAAGTTTTTCGGACCTCATTTAACAAAGACAAGTGAAAGCTTTTTATGTGCAAATCTTTAAAAAAACATTCTTAGTTAATGATCTTCCATTTAAGGTATTATTGACGTAGATACTTCACAATCTTGAAGTTATGATATAAGCAGCCGTTATTCAAACTATTTTTATTTTACAGAATAGAGCTGTTCGAGCAACAGTCTCCTTAAGACAGCTTTTTAAAGAAATTGACATACTAACAGTAGCTAGTCAATTTATTTTCGAAAATATAATGTATGTACGCAAGAACCTTACAACATTTTCCAAACTTAGCGATAGCTGTGATGTTAACCTAAGAAATAATCACAGACTAGTTGCGCCCCGGTTTACACTCGCGAAGGTTAGCAATTCTTTCAAGGGTCAGTGCATTCGCTATTACAATAAGATACCCCTGGAGATTTTGAAATTGCCATTTACGCAATTTAAAAAGAATGTTAAAGCGACTTTGTCGAAAAAGGGATATTACAATGTTCAAGATTACTTAAATGACGGGACTGTATGAGCTTAATCTAGCTCACCACAGACCTTGCTGATATTAGTTTTGTAATTATTTATTCCTGCTTATTAATCATAATTACATTTTTTTAATATTTGTATTAGTTAAGTATAACCAATTTTTAAAAGAGATCTAAAAATCAATCTGTGAGAGTTTCTACGCCCTTCTTCTCCCACAGTGTCCAATATAGAGAGGAGGCAAAAAATGACGTTTGCTAAGTATATGTAAATATCTACAGAAATAAAGAACTTTGACTTTGACTTTGATTAAACCATACTCCACCACGCTGGCTCAGTGCGGGTTTCTGGAGGTGTTTTACAACCACTACCACGTAACGTTGGTAGCGGGACCTAAAACTTAACAAACACGCATACGCCGTCGCGAGTGGTGTGCGGAGAGCGCCTTTTTGATATCTAATGTTTATCGCTGGAGATTTCACGTTGCATTGTTATTATGATTTGGTTATTTCTTTAATTTAGTGAACTATGTTCAAAATTACTTAAGTATACTTACATTAGTTTAAGAACTTAGTAGTTATTAAGGTTAATTAAAACTCAAAATAATTACAAAAATACGAACTTTGATATACTTACATTAGTTTATCTACACACGTATCATAAACCCTCTTTACTGCGTTCAAAAACCACACGTTACGATCAGCATTATGTTAAACTACTTGGTAAAAACTCGTTTCGTATCTGGAAAACTACACATAATGGTCATTATGTGTAGTTTTTCTACATATAATGACATTCAAATTTCGAACGCCGACGCCCACCCGCGTGCCGTCCCTAGTTTGTCTGTGAAGTTGGTACTGACATTCAAATTTCGAACGCCGACGCCCGCCTGCGTGAAGTTGGTACTAAAGAACAAGCTAAACAATTGCAGAGCCACAATGCCGGTCAAACATGCGGTTCCTGAACACATCAAAGAGAGCTTATGTTATGTGTGTAGATAAACTAGTGTATGTAACTGTACATAATTAGGCATTAAAACTCGAGAGTGGGTTTATGAAACGAGCCGAAGGCGAGTTTCATAATAATATCACTCGAGAGTTATGCAGTTATGCACCTCCATTATGCAGCAGTCACATAAACTACTATTAAGAACGTAGTTATTAAGGTTAAATAAAAAAAGCTTTGCTTTTCAGTTTTTTCGGCGGTTTATTTTTTTTGTTATATATTTTTTAAAATAATAGTTTAAGGTGTAAATTTAATAAATATCATATTTAAAAATAACATAAAACTAACACTAACTAACTACGACAAAAACCCCACAATACAGGCTTATGAGGAAAGCAATTAATCACATGTTTTGAATTTATAGCAGTATCACGAAAAAAATCATTGTAAGTGACGTTTGTGCAAACAATAATAATATCTCAACTTCTCTTTAGCTATTAAAAAAAGTACTTTAAGATGAGCGGTGCTTTGAACAAAGAGTGACAAAACATGTGAGTAAAAACATAGTACAACATAAAAATTTATTGCGAACAGATAATAATTCTGCAAATATTATTAATTAAAAGCTTTGGAAGGACTTTAGCGGATAACCTACTTTTGTTTGTTGACCCTGAGGGGGGGAGGGGGGAGGGGGGGTTGGGGGAGGGGGGTAGATGCCCCCCTACTACTTCCCCCCCGCGAAAATGCCTAGTTTCTGAGATATTATTGTTTAAAGTTTTGAGGTTATGTTGTTAAATTAAAACAAAATTTAGACTGACCTTGATCTTGGGTAAGTGGGGGGAGGGGGAAGGGGTTAGATGCCCCCCCTACTACTCCCCCCCGCGCGGAAATGCCTAGTTGCTTTCTTCGAAAGGGTCATTTTTCTGCCTCGACACCTTTCTCCTCCACAAATGCTCCATAATGCTATGATCAAAATTTACATGAAAAGTAGCTTCCCATCGTTTTTGTTTGCATACGCTGCGCTCCGCTCCGCTCCGGTTTAGCTTCTTCAACGTTCTAACATAACCTATAACCCGATTGAAAAGTAGCCACAATAACCTACTCTAGCCAGTTGTTTTTGCTTGTAAATATCGAGAGAACAAGAAAATAGAACATTCACGAAACTACTAGAAAAGGGACTACTACTTTGCCGCCCAACCAAAAACGCGGCAAAACGCCCCAACAAAATGCGTTCTGTTTTGAAATAATGACAACTTTTTTATTATCAAAAGTGATATTTTACGAAAGAAATACTAAATTAATTTGATTGACCTAAAATAAATAAACAAACATAAATTGCAAGTTAAATGAACGTTTTTATTAAAATAGGTATTATTAAAAAAAGATTCCACATTTCCTCCTTTTTTTAGAGAATTCTCATCATTTCAAAAATGCGTACAACGAAATGTAGGTAATGTATTTTGACCACAGACAAGATTTAAACATATTATTTGCGAAACGTTACATACATCATTTTACAAAGTATTTTCAGATTTTCAAAAAATCATATCTTAAAAACTATTGAATTCCGCACCCTGAAACTTTCAGGAAGATGATTAAATGATCCCAACATGATGCTAAAAAAGTTTGGACGCCCCAGCGAGTAGGTCATCCGCTAAAGGTGAGCCGCACGGACCCATTGACTGGAGTGTATACAATGAAGGACCTCGGTGTTACGTTCGACCCTAAACTTATATTCCATGAGCACATGAGCACTTTGGCCAAGGTGCTCATCAATCCTAGCGCTAATAGGCCGATGGGAGCGCTTGAAAAACATTATATAAAAATTCTCAGTATTAAATAGGAGTTTGTTGTTCACACTCCTTCAATGAACCAGCTCACCCTTCTTGAAGTAGCCTACTATTATCCTCTGATTTCACAGGAAGTATCAGCTTCAGATCTTCCGCGTACAGGAGGAATTTGGTGTGATTAACCTCTGCGAATCCGGGCCGCCCCGGCGCGAAACAGCTAGTGTCCGCGGCAAATTTTGAGCCCACCCGCGCGCGGCACTTGACTGACGTATCAAGTGATTCTGTTGGAATGGTAACTCTTAGAACTATACGAATTGTAGATCTGAGTAGCTAATGAAACCCTCTCTTAGTTTATGCGAAAAAAATGTCACTGTGACTTAGTGTATTTTTGTACCGACATGAGAATCACCGACTTCTATGAAAATGTTCCCTCTCGACACAAATATAGCCGACATGAGAAAAACATCAACAAATATATATGTTGTTTGATACCTACGTAATCTACACAAGATAACCTTTTCAAAACAATAAAAACATTAGTGTATTCTTATAGAAACAATTCAATATTTCAATATTCAATAATTCAACAATTCAAATCATTCGCGCGCGAGAAAAAGTGATTTTGTTTTTTTCCAATCAGAATAATTTTTTCCACGCGCATCACTAGATGCGCGTGGTAACCGACGGTATTTTGACTTTGAAGCTATTGATGCGTTCGGATACTGCGAATGCTTAGACTCCAACTCATTTATCATGATGATGGATAACAACAGACCAAGAATAGATCCTTGGCTAACTCCCGATCGCGTGTGGTACGGCTGGACTCAAAACAGCCATGTCACATGTCGCACATATTGTTGGCGGTTCTTCATGTAGTCAGTGAAGAAGATAGGCAACGTCCACCTGATATCCCCGATCCATACTCACCATGATGATGTCGACCGACGTAAGTTGGTGGTTACTGAGCGGCGACTCTTGAATCCGTGTTGCGAGTCACATAAATTCGGCGCAATCGCTGATTTTAGTATATATTATATTGATTTTAACAATTTTGCCATTGAATTCAGGATCGCTATAGGACGATATTGGTTCACAGAGGCAGTGTCACTTTTCTTGTGAAAGGATGGGGCTGGATTCGAAAGAGCTTCCAGCTGGTAGGGTACCTTCTTTGCTAAATCGTTAGGTTGTATAATAAGTAATAATCGATAAAAAAAGAAAATGGTGTTCAAAGTTCAAGTCCAAAGTTGAAATATCTTTATTACTTTAGATATTTACATATACATTCATTTCATTTTTTACTAGTTCTCTTTATTGGATCACTGAGGGATAAGTTGAGCGAAAAACTCCTACAGATTGATTTAGATCTCTTTTAAAATTAATGGGGTCTCCACTGCAATTTGCTTCGTATTCCAAGGAACTTCGTATCATTTACTAATTATAATGTGTTGCTCTCTAACACTAAACTGCACTCAACTTACCTGACATTTGGAAGTGAGAATTGGATGCACTTGGTTTTACCAACGTTTAACAATAAATTATTAACTGAGAACCAATTCAAGGTTAAAGACACATTATCAACATCATCATAATCATCTTTTTGTCTTTCAATTTTGAAGACAAAAAGAAGATTATCATCAGCAAACAATACTATGTCAGTCAATTTCTCCACCATAAAAGCTAGATCGTTGATATATACCACGAATAAGAAAAGGCCTAATATGGAACCTTGTGGAACGCCAATTTTTACACCCATCTATCAGATTTGACGCCGTTGACTTCTGCCTTTTGAATTCTATCCAACGCTTTATTTCTAACTCCGTAATGATTTAATTTCATATCATGATCAACACAACCAAATAAATGTCTTTGACAAATCGCACCAATCACCGATAGCATCCTATGTGGCCCCCCATGCAAAGAGAATATGAGATATAAGGGGAATGCCTGCATCCGTAGTCGATTTACTCCTTTTGCAACCGTATTGTTTGACGTGGAGTTGTTTTTTACGGTGGAAGTGTTTGTCATTTTCATGTTTCATGTTCATTTTGTGTGTGTCATTTGATTGAGTATAATATTTTCAAATATTTTACTTGGTGCTGAAAGAACAAATATTGGTCTGATATTTGAAGGATCACCCTTGTCAGACACCCGACTTGACAGAGGTATCAGTTTACTGTTTTTCATGAGGTCTGGGAAAGCTCCATCGTCTACAGATTTATTGAATATATAGCTAATCTAGAATTATTGAACTAATGACTTTGACTGATATACCCCACAGGTTTTCAGTATTTTTTAAGTAAAGTAATCTAAACATTTTGACAATGTCCTGGGGATATATAAAATGAAATTTAAAATCTACATTACTCTCACTAGTGCTGTTTTTAACAAAGTCTCTGCTTCATATTGAGATGAATTTAGACGCTCTGTTGTGAGTAACGGTGTATTGGGGAAGAATGTGTCGAAAGCTTTAGCTACCTCAGCGTTAGAATTAACAACAACATCACTTATCTTTAAGCAGAATTCATTGACCATCGCCAGTTTCACGGTTTATAATTTGCCAGACAGTTTTCATTCTATAATTTGAATTTAATATTTTTCTATTAATGTGTAAAGTTTTTGCAGTCCTACAAACCAACTTTAGGGTTTTGGAATATTTTTAACATAGTAATGAAATTTTATATCAGTTAAGTATATGTTTTTTGTTCATAAACAATCTAACTTTTCCGAATTTAAAAAGTTAAATTTTAAGTTAAAAACTTTATTCTGCTTGAATAATATTGTAGAAGTCTGAATATATTTTTGTTTAGGTTCAGTTCATTAAAATCTGGCACTGGCAAATTTATATCAAGTTTTTCGTATACGTCTCTAGTCTATGGGATGTAATAGGCCTAAAAATGATGTATCAGTCTTATCCTCACTAGCAAGCAATCGGGAATGAAACTGATTGGCCACTGTGATCGGATGTAAGCAGTTAATTATATTTTTCTTGTGAATACACAGTCACAAAACACGTCTTCTAAGCAAGTTTGACTGGTAAGTGTAATTCTAACCAGCTATAGAAATACAGGACATAAATGAAATGATTTGAATAAAGTTATTAATCATTATTTCATTGTTATATCTACAAGCAAATCTACATTAAGATCGCCACAAATAATTAACCTTTTTTTTGTTATTTCCAAAATATTTCGAAATTGCCATGTCCCTTTTTCATCCCTCAGGGGTCTGTTGACACAAACTATAATATGGTTATCTTACTCAACACAGGATACTTCTATTTGTCTTTCTACAGTAAGTGCAGGAACATCTTTCCACTGTTTTTACTACGATTAAAGAACCACCTTTATTAGCAGTGTTTATATTATAACAACTGACAACTTTGTAATGATTTAAAAATAAAATCGGTGTCAGAATGTTTAAGAAATAATTCTAATATAAATTCTTTGCCAGGTATCCCCTGAATGTTTTGATGGGTAATATTTAAGTGGGGTTTACCCTTTGACATATTTAGTGGCTCATGTATGGTAGAGATTTCCTCTAATGTCTTATATTCTAATTTAAATTACTTATATTACGCATATATATGCGACGCAGTTATAGTTGGTTTAATCAAGTTCAACTTGACATCAGCTGTTTTTATTGAAGAGACTAATCAGAAACCTGCTAATGTTAAGGGTAAGATGATACACTATTACGAATTCACCGGTCAATAATACTTTGCATGCAACAATGGGATCTGTTCCAAGTAATTTAAAATGTAGCTACTAATTTTCTATATTTATTAGACAGGTACAACGTGTTTTTATTCAGAGTAAAGTAATGAATAAAATTATTCATGTCGATATATAAAATAGCTTCGCTGTGATGACCCGTTAAATTAAATAAGTGAATATTCATTCTACGCACGGATTTGTTTTGTTGTTCTGTCAAATTACAGAAGTATGGAAAATTGCATAGTATAAATTTTCATTTCATCCTACTATGTAATAATGTAAATAAATAAATAATAATAATGTATTTTCATCCGACTAATGCTGGAGGCAATGGGAATCTGTATATTAAGTTTATTTTTCTGAAAAACATTGGGTTTTGGAGGCCTTGGAATAACCCTCATACAACTCACGCACATTATGCATGCAATATTGTTAGTTAGTCATACAAATTATTGTAAATTCAGACTACTCGTAAAATACTGTCTGATCTTATAACAATATACCAAGCAAAGAACTGAAACCATCTTGATAATTTCATAACAACATTTATTTTGTATGTACACTCTCACCTTTCAACTTTGTACAATGTACAAATAATAAATGCACAACTTCAGCATTCTAAAACCGGTTTGGTTTTTTAAAGATAGCATGTTAATCTAGCATTTTAGAAAAACAATACAGATAGTAGGTTTAGAAAATAAAATGAACAACACTTAAAAGAAAAGGTATTTGGTCCCATTTTAAAAAGCTCGACGTTCTAACCACAAGACAAGGTATTCTCCTCACATTTATACAATAGTAATTAATAAATCGTATTGCTTGGACGATATAAAAATGTATTCAGTACTTTTAATCTTACGCCCAATGGCAGTGTTCCTGATTCATGGTATTCGATGTACCTACTCACATATAGTTCATCCCTCTCCACTGAACTACTATTACTAGCATAGAGTCGCTGTCTCAAACAAAAAACGTGTCGCTAATTGATGTCAGGTGGGGCGTCGGGCGGGGGGCTGAGCGCAACTTGTCGACCCCCATATTATTGCCCAACAGAAGTAACAATAGTTTTGTACCTAAAAACTTAATTTATGTGCATACTATATTTCACAATGTTAAAATAGTCACTTAGATAACAAAATGGGTGCAGATGATTGTCAAGCCAGTATATTTTTTTCATCGCAGATTTTCACAAGTATATAAAATGCAAGCTGGCATTTTTCAATTGTTGTTCAGTCCCAATTTCGGTATGTGTTCGCTATGAGCGCAGGCGAGGGACTAAATGAGTTGTTGCCAACCGGCAACAAAGCTTGCTGCAAACAATCAATGATCGTTGCGTGGTTTCATACGCTAGTAATAGTAGTTCAATGTCCCTTTCACGAAGGGGGCTCTCTCGTTATGCCTATGTCTTGGTGTGTGATACCATTACACTCACCAAAGTGGTTCTACACACAACACAGATATAATCAAGATGCCCTTGTGACATGAACAGATGAACTTAACCTTAGTAAGTATCACCTTTTAAAAGAGGATATCTTAGGTACTTTACTTTAGATGTGACTGAATCAACTTTAAACCAACTGCAGTTAGCCATGGTAACTGTTGTGCAATCAAAATGTGTACAAATTACAAATTATAATTATGTGAACATGATTTAAGAATCGTCAACTAAAGTATTTTAGACTAGATTCATAACGGACATTTGTATACGTACCTAACCTCAAACATAAGTAGGTAGCTGTGACAATATTCATACAATTTCTTGTATGTAAAACGTTATTATCACACATATTATTATGTCATATAATAACTACCTTGTGATTACATAGACCAGTTAATCAAGTTTATTTTAGCATACAAGAAGGTAATAATTAAATGATTAAAACTTGAACTATAGGGAATGGCACAGTGCAGCTACTTCGAGTTACCTATGATTTTGAATATCAGTACGGAACAGAAATTATTTCTAACGTAAACATTTTAATAGACATTCTAAGATATTAGAATATTTTAAGGTTGTGGCCGAATAAATCATTATAAGTAAACTGGAAGATAATTTGTTTTCTACTCCATTCGCAACCTATTCCTACAATACTTATTTTATTTTAGGAGGCCCAAAAAGCCCCAATCAAGTGGGTTTCAATTACAAAACTATACACAAGTTCATAACAAAACTCTAATGATTTTTATACAACTTCCTAAATATCACATAAGTACGCAACGCTCCGTCTAAGCTCGATACCAACTAAGTTGAAAAGTTCCGAATAATCGAAGAACTTGAAGATATGTTATGCACGTACAACAATCAATAATACCATAGTAATAACACTTCAACTCTATGTACAAGTTTCGCATGAAACAGCAGTCGATGTAAAGTAGCAGTAACACAGAGGGTGGGTTCTCTGGGTACTGTAGGTTCATCTGATGGTATGTGGAGGTCGGTAGGGCGGGGGAGGTGTCTTGGGCACTGGTTGCGAGCGATGGACGGGCGCGGGTGGCTCTGGCTGGCCTGGGATGACTGTCGGAGGTGGCGGCGGTGGCTCTAAATGGGCGCTGCTCGACGCTGGTAGTAACCTCGCTGGGTTTAGTTTTATAGCGTCATCGTATGTCGGTGGTGCGCCGGCGACGGTTTCGTAATCTGGAGGCTTTTGTTGCATAGTCTCTTCATCTGGCATCGAGATCACGTGGATCGGGTCGTCGATCTGGAAGTAAGAAAGGATTTTTTGTCAAATTATAGTGTAGTGTAGTGTATGCATCTTCGTACATACAGCTTGTAAAATAGTTTAGATTCTTCACTTCCCTGCTCCAATCACCCTTCTACGAAGCTGTCCTGTCCCTATCAATCCTCTTTCCAGGAATGCGAGACAGCCAGCTTGAACTGGCCACTTCCTACCTTCTTCGTCAAGAACGCATTCGAACCTGGAGAGCCTTCAAATACTGACAGAAGGTCAGACGAGGCCCGACCTTAAAAGTGGACGGACATACTGCTAGTATGTCCGTCCACCACTGCTGTCAAACCACAAAACTACCTGTAGCAGCCTACGCTAACAGACTTCGGCCTTCAATGGTGCTCTAAACCACCAAAGAGATCTCTGGATGATCCCTGAGGAACTGGCTTATGCCCCGATGAACGTACCTTAATCGGAAGGAACTACAGATGTGGAATACGGGCGCTCTCCCGCTGGATAGCGCCACAGAGTTAAGTACCCTTTAACGTCCACTACCCACCACCTACTTATTTGCTCGGAGCCATTCACCTTCTCGGACCACTTCTCTCCCTAAATGCTGGCAAGAGACGAAGACCAGAAGACTCTACGCCTCTAGCGCTGTGTAGGGACTCTAGTGTTGTGTAGTGCTCATCCTGCGTACCCATCTCCATTTAAACTAGCTAGATAACCCTCTTCTGATGGTATTCTTAGGTAGGTAACCCTCTTCTAATGGTAATCTTGGAGTAAAAATATGTTGAGACATAGACCCACTGTATTTCCCTTGCTCATTACCCCAGCTAGTAACGTAACAAAATCATATTCGCTTTTTAATCGCGCGGAAAATGCAACTTAGCGTTGTTATTGTAGTTGTTATCGGCAGGTAAGCCACTCGAAATAGAACTCGTATCAGTGCAGTTGAAGGTGTCGTAAATATTGACAACAGAACTTGTAGGTACATATGTCGTCGTTTGATGTCGTTATATATTTTTCTACGGACCACTATATCAGTGTGGTTTGTATTTTCGCATTTGTCTCTAAACTGCTTACTCTATTGTTGCGTCCACTAATCCTTAGGTACCTGATGTGTATCCGGTGAGGCCCTGTCATTGTGCGGCTGCCGAGCCGGTGATTGAAGCCAGCAGCACATCGCTGCACATATCAGCAACGCCCCAGCCACTATGCACGCCACGCCTACATAGCGCACCGGTTCCGCATAGTCTTCTGCCAGGCCTAGCCAGTTGATGAGTGCGCCTGCGCAGAGGAGGACCATGCCATATCGGTACGGCCGCTGTGACTGTCTGCCATCGTCGAGGGACATGCCTGGAATGGGGAGAAGGACGGTCTTAATGTGCTAGTCATTGAGTTATTTGACAACCTATTATTTAGTTTCTACCAATCCAAACCTAAGGGTATAACTTAACCACTCAGGCTTGCTTATACAGGTAATACAGAGCGGCGTAGTCTTCGCCGTTATTAAGGAAATCACTCTGAACAACTGGACTTGGACCTTTCTGTTACAACTCGTCTAGTGTCTGTGGTTGTGCATTTAATACAGAAGTAGGTTTTTAATATGTTTAATGTTGCTCCTACATATGTGTGACTAACAAACCGGCCCCAACAAATATTAAATTCAAACTCTAACTTAATTTCTTTATTACTGCCGATATTTACATGTAAAGTAATTTTCTCTTCTTCTGTACTTTGTACCACTGTGGCAGAAGTAGATCAAAGAAACTCCCAGAATTTATTTTTAGGTAACTTTAAAAAAAATTTTGTGTTTAACTAAAGCCAATATTACAATATTAATAATTATAAATAATAAGCAGGAATAAATAATTACAAAATTAGTAACAGAGTTCTGTCTTCAGTTAGATTAACCCCATTCAGTCCCATCATTTAAGTAACCTTGAATATTGTACTCCTTTTAAATATGCTTTTTTTAAATAAGTCGCTTTCACGTGGTTTTAAATTGCTTAAATGTCATTTTCAAAATCTCCAGAGGTAAATTGTTAAAGTAGATAATGCACTGACCCTTGAAAGAATTGCTAACTATCGCGAGTCTAAACCGGGGCGCAACTAGTCTGTAATTATTTCTTAGGTTGACATTACAACTATCGCTGAATTTGGAAAAGAATGTAAGGTTCTTGAATACCTACAAACATTATTTTCAAAAATAAATTGACTAGCTATAGTTAGTATGTTAATTGCTTTTAAAAGTTATCTTAAGCAGTCTTTGCGTTTTGAACTATAAATTGCTCGAATATTTTTTTTCTGCTGTATAAAAATAGTTTGAATATCCGCTGCTTCCTCACACAACAAGATACCATAGGACATGACACTATGAAAGTAACTAAAATATACTAGCCTAGATGTTACCACATCCGTGTTTTGTCTGATGTTACTAGCAGCTTAAGCCGCAGAACTTAATCTACCAGTTAATTTATCTATGTGGGACCCCCACTGCAATTTGCTATCAATGGTTATTCCAAAACTTCTTATCATTTACTAAATCTAACGTGTTGCTGTCTAAGACTAAACTGGTCTCAACTTGCATGACATTTAGAAGTGATTATTCGATATGAAATGAAATGAAATGAAATGAAATTTATTTGCGTTGATGTGGTACTGTCATAGGTCTTGAAGTAGGTATAATTAATTCAGAACGGCACATTCAGCCAACTTGTGGCATGCAAATATTAGAGTCGGGTATCTTTGTGTTATGTACCGACAATTAGTAGCTAAAATATATAAATTAAATCACATGTCCTAACACTAATACCTTAATTAATAAATCATTCATAATAACAATATTCCGTAATAATAACATTAAATTAATTATTGAGTTTTGATGTCATGCTATAAAATTCATTTAAATCATAAAAGCAGTTATTAACGAACCACCTCTTTAGCCTAAACTTAAAAATAGGTAATGGTAAACATTGTAAATCTGCGGGTAAACAGTTAAATATTTTCACAGCCATAGAATAACAGTTTCTTTGTAAAAGTGCCGTTTTTGATTTAGGGACTACTAGGCGATTTGGATATCTAGTATTAAAAGGATATGCACTGGAAAAGTTGGTAAATAAATTGATATTTAATTTTACAAAATTGCTTATCTCGAATATGTAAATGCCAGTCAGTGTTAGTAGATTTAGTTTTTTAAACAACGGCCTGCAAGACTCATATGGGTTTACGCCACATATGGCTCGTATGCAGCGTTTCTGTATTATAAAGAGACGTGGTATGTCCACTGAGTTCCCCCAAACGACGATTCCATAGCGTAGCATGGACGCCACGTATCCGTGATAAGCTAAGAGAGCTGATTCTCTGCTGGCTACTTTCGTAAGGCGGTACAGTACAAAAGTAAACCTGTTTATCTTTTTACATATTTTGTCAACTTGCGCCTTCCATGATAATTGAGAGTCTATTGTAATTCCGAGAAAAACTGTTTCATTTGATTCATGTATTGGTTGATTTTGGTATGTCAGGGATAAATTTAATTCAGGTTTAGTTTGGTTGAAAAATTGCATAAACGATGTTTTGTCGACATTCACACATAAATTATTCATTACTAACCAGTTGATTATTTGTTTAATTGTATTTTTATATCATTATTAAATTCATTTGTATCTGTATGATGATATTTCTATTATCTTAGAGTGTACACTCTAAGATAATAGAAATATCATCCGCAAATAGGGTGCAACGGTGTTCTGTCACTTCTGGTATGTCATTAATATATAACAAAAACAATAGTGGACCAAGCACATTACCTTGTGGAACACCAAATGTATTTCTACGTAGTTCTGATTTGTTTTCAGTTAGTTCTATGTTTTTATTTAACTTTTTTATTACGACATACTGTGTACGGTCGCTCAGGTAGGTTTTAATCCAATTTAACGCCGGTCCGCGGATACCGTATCTTTCACATTTTCTTATGAGAATATTTTGACACACGAATTCAAAAGCCTTTGACATGTCAAAAAATACGGTCACTGTGTGTGTCTTTTTATCAATAGCCTCGGCCAATTGTTTTACTAAATTGAAGCATGCGAGAGTTGTGGATTTTCCCTTCTGGAAACCGTTTTGTTCTTGTTTAATAACACTGAATTTTGATAAGAATGATGCGATTCTATTTTGCATAATTTTTTTCGATTTTTTTTGATAAAACAGGGACAAGAGTAACCGGCCTCTACATGCTCATATCGGTTTTTTCTCCTTTTTTGAACAATGGCTTGACCGCCGATATTTTTAATTCTTTTGGGAATATACCTTCTGTAAGTGATTGATTGGCTAGTTTTGTCAACACTGGAGATAATTCCTTGCAGCAATCTTTTAAAATATTTGTTGCAATTTCATCATAGCCGGTAGCATTGGTATTGTTTAGCTGTCTGATTGTCTTTACAGTTTCATCTATAGTACACGGCCTAAGGAAGATGCTAGAATTTGATTGGGATACTTTATTGATAGCGTCATTGTCTGGTTGTGTACTCAATTTATTATTGGTCAAGTCTATAAAGTAGTTGTTGAAACCACGGGCCATCTCCAATGGATCCTCCGTTTCTGTATTATTTATTATTATAGATTTTATTTCAATGTCTTGATTTTCATTTTCATTTTCATTTTTAATTTATTGCCATGAGGCTCTGCATTTATGTTTAGATATTTTTATATAATTGATATTTTGATATTTTTGGGAATATTCAATACATTTTCGCAACTTTCTGCTGTATCTAATGTAGTCATTTTTGTTTGCTACTGATTTTTGTTGGTAATATTGAAATCTAAGTTTTCGTTTTGTTAAACATGATATCCTTATACCTTTAGTGAGCCATTTAGGTCTCCTATTTGTATCTCGTCTGACCTTGACTCTAGTTATCGGGAAGCACAAATTGTAAAGTAAGGTAATCGTATCATAGAACAGCTTGAATGCTGGTTCGAAGTATGTAGTATTTAGAACTGTAGTAGTAGAGATACACTTGGTTTTACCAGCGTTTAACAATCAATTATTATTATTAATTGTGAACTAATGAAACGTTATAGACTATGTACATCATTAACATCATATTATTATTAACATTTGAGGGCAGAACCTCTAATGTAGTATATAAAGAGGTACTTTAAGTACATAAATCAAAAATGAAAAATTCTTAAAAACTGTGAAAAGCAACCTTAAAATTTAATCCTCAGTTTTGAAAATTTACAATTGGTTCGAAATATATTGACTGCAAAGAAAAAAACGGGCCAAGCCGAGGGCAAAAGCTAGTATGAGATATAAGGGTAGTGCCTGCATCCGTAGTCGATTTAGTCGACCTAGTGAAATTGTTTGACGTGGAGTTGTTTTGTACGGTTGAAGTGTGAGAGCATTCGATTGAGTATAATTGAATACAAGATCTCTTGTTAGAGATAAGCTCGCCTTTGTACGGTCGGCTGCAAAATTACAATCATAGTTATCAGAAAATATCGCTTGCAGCATCACTACGATAACATTTACTCACACAACTACATAAATAAACGACTTACATAACTGTTTCAAGTATACTGGGCTACTATTATATGGGTACCTAGTCACACAAATATTTTGCCGCATAGTAAATAATACCAAGTTTTATTTTATTTAATACTATATATGGTTTGATAGCTCATTAAATACTGATAAATTAGAACGATTATTGGATTTAAATGCTTAAAGCCATATTACACAAATGCTAGTTTCTTCAGAGATTTTGCACTTTTTTACCCAATCAAAAATACGGACGTGATTCACTTTATCTTTTTTCCATGACTCTTAAAACCTTTCAAACTTACGTGAGATTTTAGTCAGAACCCTCCCTGAACCCGTTACCTTCATTTTGAAGCATAAGATAACTAAGTCTGGGTAAAACTAATTTTCATATTCACATTTTACGTAGTGTACTTGTTGCCCACAAGATCATTTTTATACGTTTTTCTGAAAACGTAAAAAGTACGTAAAGTTCTCTTTGGGAGCAGTTGGAACTGAAAGCTAACAGAAAATCAAATGCTAGTTGTTAAGCATGGTCTAAAGTCGAGGTTTCAGAATAAATTAAAAAACCTTGTTGGTTATCTGGAACACTGTTTTTTTATTAAATTTGTGGTAAGTGGTATTTTTGTCAGTTGCGGCGTGTTTTGGGTTCGCGATTGTCTCAAGTTATAAGGTTTTTTGTCATATTGCGATAATCGTACAAAATGTATTGTATTGAAATTTGATTCGTATAAAATAAGCTTTTTAATCATGTATAATACGAATAAGAAAAAGTTTATTGCTGAGTTTTATCTATCAAAAACCTTGTGACAGAACTTAAGGACCGACTAGGTATATATATATATACACATATATATATATATATATATATATATATATATATATATATATATACCTAATATATATATATATATATATATATATACATATATTTATATATATTAGTAATTTATGTGACTGCTACATAATGGAGGGCATTAATACTCGAGAGTGTAATAATATCACTCGAGAGTTTTAATGCCTAATTATGTACAGTTACATACACTAGTTTATCTACACACATATCATAAGCTCTCTTTGATGTATTCAGGAACCGCATGTTTGACCGGCATTGTGGTTCTGAAATTGTTTAGCTTGTTCTTTAGTACCAACTTCACGCAGACGGGCGTCGGCGTTCGAAATTTGAATGTCAGTACCAACTTCACAGACAAACTAGGGACGGCACGCGGGTGGGCGTCGGCGTTCGAAATTTGAATGTCATTATTATGTAGAAAAACTACACATAATGACTATTATGTGTAGTTTTCCAGATACGAAACGAGTTTTTACCAAGTAGTTTAACATAATGCTGATCCTAACATGCGGTTTTTGAACGCAGTAAAGAGGGTTTATGATACGTGTGTAGATAAATCACATTAACTTCAGAACGTTTCATTTCGAAGATTGATAAAAACACAAATATAAATAATGTTTATATTAATTTCAAACGCTGCAGATTCATATGGAAGGTAAATATCTGAGGATGAGATAGCTATTGATCTTAACTTTGCTTTGTCGTTACTAGTTGGCTAGCTAGTAGGGTGCATGTGTTGATACATTTGATTACTTACTTATTGATTATTACTAGCCGTGACCACGCAAGCCAACATCGATATGCAGGACAGGATGCGAATTATTGCATTGCATAATAAAGGATATAACATATCTCAAATTTCTAATGAGACTGGTTTTACTGTAAGTATTCTTTTTAATGAGTATTTTATCATTCGCTGACAATAAAACATTATGTTTGTATTTCAATAATTATGTATTTTATCTTTAGATCTTATGTTTATGCTATATTATTTATGCTTTTTTTTATTAACTAGACATCTCGGGATATTTATGTAATTCCTACTGTTGTTTTGTTTTAGTGGTAACAGTGAAACGGTGGATAATTCGCTTTCAAGAAGAAGGTGCAGCAACGAGTCGTCCTCGAAGTGGTCGCCCCCGCATCTACCTGAATCCCAGCGGAGACTCATGGTTCGACTGCTGAGTTCGCAAAATTGTTCAATAATTCAGTGGACACCATTCGCCCAGTTCTACATTCTGAGGGCAAACACCACAGAAAGCCAGCTAAAAAACCCTATCTTAACGAGACCCACAAACAAAAGAGGTTATCGTTTGCAAGGGAGTATTTAGATTTCGACTGGACCGGTACTACATTTACTGATGAGAAGACGTTTATGTCATGCCAACACGGCAGCTTCACTTATAGCGCAAGACTGGAACTCGTTACCGTGACGAAAATGTTGTCGCAAATATGGAGTCTGGTCGCATATCAGTGAATATGTGGGGATGGATGAGTGCCACTGGACCTGGTGAATTGGTGTCGATAGTAGGACGCGCTACAGCTGCTGATTATGTGCCAGTGTTACTGGATAGTATGCTGCCAACTGTGCGATGTGTATCCAGCTGCTGATATGCCACAATTATCATTTGTGCAAGATATCTGTCCTGTGCATCGGGCTGAAGCTGTGTGTGACTAGTTTGGTCAACACACCGACGTAGCCGTGATTCCATGGCCTGCAAAGCCACTGGATTTAAATCCGATCGAAAATTTATGGGGTTTGATGGTGCAAAGGTGGGACAAGCGGAATGAAAGGACTCCAGAGGCATTGCAAGCGCATTGTATGGAAGTGTGGGGAAATTTAAGAGGGACTGACATTTGTTCTAATATAGTTAGTTCAATGCGGCGGCGTTTGCTTGCAGTTATAGTTAACGGGGGAGGTAACACTAAATATTTAAATGAGGGTGTTTTTGTATTTAGGCACGATTGTGCCACTGCTATCACAAGGGAAAAAGCGTGAGGCCATTTTATGTTGTTTTATATTTTAGAAAAGCTTTTTCAATCATATCAAGTGAAAAAAAAACGCCGTCACATAAATTAAAATGACAAAGTAGTATATTTATTTTGATTGGCTAGCTTTAACTATTTTTTCATAATGAAAACGAATACTTAAGCTATAACTAACCTTACGAAATAGATAAAAATATGATTAAGAAATATTATTGATTTATATGTAACTGAAAACAATCGTTTATAATGTTAAACATGAAATATTTTTAAAAGTTTTTTTATTCATAAGTATTAGCACACAACTGAGCCACTGGCACCCCGTATGTTATGTTATATTATGTTTTAGCAAAAAACTTTTTTAAATCCTTGCTACCGGAAAAAGCACAGGGTGCATGGTATATTTTAAGGTATTCTTATCATCACGTATACTAAAGCTACACCTAACCTTAGTTACCTAGTTAGAAATGTG
The DNA here is from genome assembly GCA_949825045.1 of Argyresthia goedartella. Taxonomy (NCBI): domain Eukaryota; kingdom Metazoa; phylum Arthropoda; class Insecta; order Lepidoptera; family Argyresthiidae; genus Argyresthia; species Argyresthia goedartella. The sequence goes on along the minus strand of OX463812.1, from coordinate 20,661,912 downwards.
TTTTTGTTATTGTTACTACGTGAAACTGTGAACAACATTATTTAATGTAAAATATGAAATAAACATAATGATATTATACTGAACTAGTGTTATTTTTTTAATTACAGATAAAAATATGTCCTTATATAATAACATACAGGTAACTTTTACTGATATGTTAGTTAATATCTCTTACTCCACAAAACAGATAAAAAAACAAAAGTGGAAAAGTAATTGATCTGAGGATTCCAATCCAACCTCCGGGCCGTTGTGTCCTGAACTTAGAGCGCTCATCGCGAGACCACTAGACTCTCTTGTTGATGTGACGAAATAAATAATGTTATTCGTCTTGTTTTGGAAAGCGAAACGGCAACCACAATATTCTATAGAAGTAGTTAATCCTTAAGTCTGTCAAGTTAAGGTTGATATTATTATTGACAATATGTCAATGTGTGTGTGTGATTTGCCTGCACGACATATTAGTCTCTAAGCTATATCTGCAATTTTGCAGCCGACCATTTTTTGATTTACTGTTTTTGAGCAATACCTAATGTATATTGTATTGTATTGTATAAAGTTTTGTATAAATATTTTCAAATATTTTACTTAGTGCTGGAAGAACCCATATTGGTCTGAAATGTGAAGGATCACCCTTGTCTCCCGACTTGAAAAGAGGTATCAGTTTACTGTGTTTTAAGGTCTGGGAATGCTCCATCGTCACCACATTTATTGGATAAGTATATCGGCTAAGTGTGGGGCTATAACTAGAATTAGTGAACCCACGTCTTTGACTGATCTACCCCACAGGTGTTCCCCAGAAATTGGAGTTGGCTTTCCGACAAAATTATCGAGGTAGGTATGCAGATGGCAGACGAGTCAGTAAATTCCTTCAAATGACCAAGAACGAGCACAAACGCGAGTAAAAGCCTGTTTTCTAGGGCAGAGAAGTGGCAAATGGCTCATAACGGTATTCGGTTTACAAAAAGAGAGAAATCCAAATATGTGCTTCGAAATTTCACACACCACCATCATCAGGTCAGTCAATAGTCATATCTCTGTGCCACCTGTGTAATTCACACAGTATAATAATTACCTATATACTGCCTTTGCTACGGAGAACTAGGTTTTCTACTAGCTAGATCGTTACCGATTCTACCTACATAAAAACTCGACATGATAATTAGGTAGCCTTCAAGAGGTCATGTCTATCGTTTTAGTTATACTCCCAAAGTCCTTATTAGGCGAGTAGGTAGGTACCTACCCGTACATGTACATGGATTCGTTTCAATGATATACAAAGGTGAACCTAAAAAGGTAGATGTGAACTAGAGTAGTCTTGCGAGTTTGTTAATGCTATGCTCGGTCTGATGCCCAACTAAAAGGTGAAGGGGTACCTACTAAAAGTCTTGTTGGCGCTTGCTCCCGTTAGGAAATCTCCTGTATGACATATAAGATGCACTTGACTTGAGAAGCAGTTTGTGCATTCGAGCATAAGTGACATTGTAGTTGTCAGAAGGGCAAGACGGCGAATACAATAGTCTCTCATCTGGAGAGGTTGGAGAGTGGGTCAAGTTCAGGTCAGGGCAGGGACAGGGAGGAGCCGGAGTCACGCGCTACCGACTGCTGCGGTCTCAAGGGTTAAGAACAACTAATGTATGTGAAGGCCTCCGAGGAGGAAAAAACTTGGTACATTCCGAGTTTACGCGGTTCCACTCTAGTATGCGGAGGACTCTAAAAAGTGGACTACTCCGGCCCGATTGTGCATCGGTCAGTCGGTCGTCGACGTGATGTAAAAAATCGGTCAAATGCGAGTCGCACTCACAGTCGAAGGGTTCCGTACCATCGTAAATGAAAAATCGTAAAAAGACTTCTTGTATGTGGACAACATTTTTTATTTTTTAAGTTGCGTGTTATTCATTATTTTTTGCTGTAGCGGCAACAGAAATACACACTCTGTAAAAAATCCAACTCTGCCTATACGGTTTATCAAATAGAGGACTGGACATGACAGAAGGACAGCGAAGGCTTAGTAATAAGGTCCCACTTGGCACCCTTCGGGTACGGAACCCTACAGTGAGCTATTATTGTCGGCCATGCAGGTAAACGAATATTGTATTGATTTATGGATTTGTTGATAGTGGATAGATGTTTTGAGCTCGGGTAAATAAAGGAAGCAATGTTGCTGTTTTAGCATAATATTTTTAAAGCTTTTTACATAGGTACGTATAAGACAGTAGATAAAAAATGTAATGTGAAGGGTACACTCTCGATTTGAAGCATAGTTATAAGATGTATGTAACCTACACGGCTCATTATAATTTTGCATTGCGAACCCAACAATTCGTTGGGTTATCAAAGTATCACTTAAGATCTCTATCGTAACATTTATTTTCAAGACACTGAATATGCGAAGGTGAAGGTCAAATAGTAAGGTTAGTAAGAGCTCTTAACTAAGTTCCTACCTACCTGCACTAGATCCATACTAAACATTTCGTTATAAGTAGGTAGGTTTTAATAATAGCACAGAAAAACGAAGGTTAGGTTGAGATAAGTAGGAATATTCCACCACAAGCAAACCAAGTTTTTTTTTAGTTATTCACATTACAGACCATCGTTTCTTCTTATCTGAGGATACCACATAAGGTCAGCTGTTGCTGAAGAAGCCGTAGGATATATTATTGGCCACCACGCCATTATACAATTGCGTAAACTGACTGCACCACTTTTCACTTGATAAATAACAGAAAGAAATACTCAAATAACTGCAGTATGTTGTGTCCTGGATTCTGTTAATGCGAATGAGGGAGAATTCTCCGAATGATGAAGATGAATCTTATCGGAAAATACAGACTATCGATAAACGATAAGGAAGTGTCGGCAAATTATTGTTTTTGTCATCAGTCAGCATTCCTTGTACTATCTGACTGGCATTGTATGACATCCTATCTCATTATCTCTAGAGAACGGCTTGGAATATTTGGACTTAAATTTAAGTAAAACGTACTTGTAACGCCTTAACTTTTTATCTAGGTTCTAATAAAACTAATGCGTTAATCAATACACACAATTCAGAACAGGATTGTTAAAGCAGGTGACATTGGGTTGGTTAGTGATAGCAATTCAAGTTGAAATAAAATCTTTACTTAAAATTAATGAGCCCTAAAAAACCTGCTCACTCGTAGAATTAAAGGGTCTTTTGGCGGACCGTTTGAGGAGTTCACGAGGAACTTGTGAGAATTATCTGAGTTCTTCTTAACTACTCAAAAGCCGCGGGCAGTTGGGACGGATCGCGATGTTGAACCCTATGCCATGGTAATAAAACTTAAAACCTATAACGAAAAAGTGGCGTTAGCTAATTGCCGGTGGTAATTGAGGGGTTAATAAGTAGGTACCTACCTATGTTTCATGCTAACTGTAGCACAATTTTATTTAACAAGTTCTCCTACAGAATTCGCTTCGCGGTCTGTCTATTGTAAGCCGTCGCGTAACATTGCATAAACTGCCCACCTGTGTCGCGCAGTTTAGGGCTTCGCTGGCGGACCGAGGGACGAGGGATATACTAAAGCTCTGTAACTGGATTATAGAACACATCATACGGAAATAGTTACAGGTTTGGGACTAAGTATTTTAACCGTCCTATTCATATTCATATTTATTTATTCATTGCTTACATGTGGTCTGCTTGTGGCCCTCATCCCAGTGCGCAAATTATAATTTGTTTTTTGTTTCTCTCCACAAAGCCGTAAATTACGTTTGCGAGAAAATTCGCAAAATGCGAGAAAAACTCTCCGGACTTTGAAATTTCCTATCTGGTAACCCTTGTAATTGCAAGATATTTTTTTTATTTGGGGATGTAAACGAAAGTGACAGGGTTAATCACTTCCACATAAGAAAGAAAAGAGAGCGCAAACAATGCGTTCGACTCAAACTAAAATAGCGTAGCGCCAATAACAACCACATAAAAATTGTTGAAATAAACTACGCTATTTTCTCCAAAATATTTTCAAGGAGAGTTTACGAATACGTAACATCCACATTTTTAATGTAATTCCGAAATGAAATAAGGTAGGATTTCAGAATTACAAGAAAAAAAAAACTATTTAGAGGTATTTTCGTAATTAAATTCTATCGAGAAAATTTCATTCAATCAAGATTTCCTTTAGTGAGAATCTTAAACAAATACTCAATAAACGTTAACCTAAAAATGAAATCTGTAGATGACTTTATAGTGGAGTAAATGGCTTCGAAAAAAACCCAATTTTTTGTATCACCTGAACTTAATTAGTTTAGGAGAGATGATAAAAACAATTAAAGCCCGACAGATGAAACGCGAGTTAGCACTAATCAAGGGTCAAAGTTGACATAAGTATTACATTTTCTATGGAACGTCGTATATCTGTCGGCCTAAAGTTATCTCCGCAATTGTCACGTAGAGGAATGTGTGTGGCATGATACGAAAGAACATTGCATTTCCGAATGTAAATACTGTATTAAGGTAGTATGTATTAAGGTGTAGTTATAGTTTCCTTATGTTTAATTCTCCTTTGGGCATATACACATACCCGGAAGGAATGATTAATTTCTAGGCTATTATTAATACTAATAAACGCACATAAGCTGTATTGTATTGTAACAATTGTATGTATGTCTTTACTACTATTTAAATTTAGAAATATACTCGTACTAATTCACATGTTAAGTAGGAATGTGCTCGTGCGTACCACATAGTGCTGAACTGCTAGGCTTCCTTGCTAGTCAAGGTGCTAGGTAAAAATATGTACATAGGTACGCTAATGGCTAACTGATCATTAATATTTTCTTTTTGCTTGCATCAGTTTTAGTTAAGAGTTTAGGTAGGTTATGGTTTTGGAAATGGAATTGCGGTTTCCGGTTGGAAAACAGATTCTCATAGAAATGAAAACCCATAAAATGAGCGAATAGAACGAAAACCAATACCTAGCGGATTGCACGACAAACGTGAAATTGACTGCAGTGAGCCTATTGCAAGCTCATTGAAACCCGTGTAATCGTTTTGAACAAGCAACACACCGTAAACTAAACACCATACCTAATAGGCAAAGATACTAAGTATCATTAAACTGTTTAAACAGAACCATTGAAAAGCAGCAAACTATCTCAATGCTATATGCAAATAATACTCCGACACGGTTCTCAGAGATTTGCGTGAAGTTTTAAAGGCTTTAGCGGGCAATATCATGTAAAACATGCCTGACACAATAAAGGAGGGAGCACCAGCTGTTTAAACATGTGCACACAGATCGTCGCTTCTGTTATTGATTTGTTCTAGGAGCGGGAGGTGAGTTGGAAGGATGTCAGACCAGAGTAGTGGGGGCTCCAACGGTCTGTTTCTGATTGATTACGGATGGAGAGACTGCTGCAGCATTGATATTGGAAATGAATGCCGAATCGGATTAATTAGGCTAAACAAACATACGTGTGTTGGACATGCAGACAATGGATACGATGCAGTTGTATTGTATATTCAGAGACTTTTAATTAAATTATTACCAGACCAGGGAGGAACTCTCCACTATGACTATTCGACAAATATGTCAGACAGCGGCAATTCTCTGTTTTTTTAAATACGATGGTTTGACCATTCTTCATTCCATTCAAATGCGACAAATATGTCAAAGTCCGACAATTATGTATAACAAGTCGTTTAAAAAACAGAATCTTTTCAGACTTGCCTGATAAATATGTCTGATTGTCGCGAATTTTAGACAGGAAGATTAGCCTTACGTCAATCGGGGTAGTGCGATTTTAAACACCAGTCTCATTTCTTTTTTCGTCTCTAAGAAATTAATACTAATACATTTAATCATCTGACAACAAGTGGTATAGTACCGGAAAATTACCCGAATAACGTTTCTCGACGACCATCAATAAGACCCAGTCATCATTTTTTATGGACATCTATGTAGGAGAGGCAAGTGAACACAATAATTATTTACGACAATGGGTAACTAACCCTCATTGCAAATAATTTCTCCAAAACCATTTTCATGTTCTTAAAACGCCCTTGTTTTTCGACAATCCCACTGTTAAATCAGCCTGTCAACTTTTGACAGATTGTCACGTTCAATAAACAAAAAATGTCACGACAATCACGACAAAATGTTAGTTCTTGACATATTTATCAAACTGTCACGTTTATTAAATAGGGCCGGGCGTAACAGGGCGTGACATTGCCTTGCCGGTGGCTGGCAACGTGATTTCAGTTGCTGGTACAGTGACGTCCAGGTAGGCTTACAATCAGTTACATTAATCAAGTACGATCGCATCCCTATGACTGTTAAGCACAAGAAGGTCACAAAGTATCAGGTCGAGAATCTCGACTCGAGATCATCACAGTACCTACATATTGCGGGGGTTGTCAACGTGTTGTACGTTAACATCTTGAGTCCATGTCATTTAATAGCAGGTTCCATGAATTACCTGAATTTGTATTGTCATTAGGCTCGTCCAGTCCAAGGAAGGATTATAAAGAAAGACAGTTACTCAATATTCTGCAGTGTAGTAAAAGGCGGTGAAGTATAAAGTATATATTAATCAAGATTAGATATTCCGTCGCATTGTTTTTACCATCGCATAACAGCTACGCTGATAACATAAGGCTTAACTAGCTTCGTTGCTAATTGCTCTCAACAACTCAATGATGAATAATGATTTACTGACTGAAAACCCCGTATGTATATTAGGTACTTGTACAATATCTATGATGTATGACTCAAAGTGTTGCGACAGAGAAATCCCAAATGAATAAATATAAATTAAGAATTAAAACACTCCCGCCACATTAATGATACCTTACCGCTATAATTTGGTTCACTTGTTTCCTATTTAAGCTGATAACTTTTAAACCGATTTTAATAAAATATACCTATCTAAGAACCATCGCAATGAAGTGCGTCAGACGCACAATGACCTATTTTACGAACGCATATTGCCCTAATCGCAAAATGCCCCAAACGCAAAATGCCCCAAACAGTAACTACAAAAACCACATCAAATCCGTCCAACCGTTTGACCGATATTCCTTGTTTTGAACTACAATTTTAATAAAATATAGCCAGCTTCTAACTCTACAAGCTAACTTCACATCACAAACTCTACACCTGAGTCAAAATATGTGGCTTGGCCGTTGCGCTACCGTCACATGGGCGTAAGGAGAAAAATGCATTCACTGTTCATTATTTTTCTGTCCTACATTAGAAAAGAGTTAGGGCATGTAACGGTAGAAGCTTGGCTATACATAAGATCTGATAAATTTATGATAGTGCCATCTCCGAGCCATATGGTTTACATGAAAATGTGTTGGTGGGATTTCACTTTGTGTAAGTTGCTTATGGCAATTTTTATGTTCTATTTTTCTTTCTTTTTTGGGGTGCATTTCTTGCACATCAGATGTGCTTTTTTTCATAACCCACTCTCTATCTTTGCTTTTTATCTTTATTGGTTGACTGTTTAATAGGTGATAGATCAGGGCGATATTTGGCTCTTAGGCGATTATATTCGACGATACGTGGATGACCCAATATCAATGAGAGCATTATTCAAACTTAACCCTTGACTTTTATGTATGGTGATAGCAACCCGCGCTGTATATTTAATTTGCTTCATCATCATTCATCAATCACAGCGAGTACACATTAGGCATTTCGCGCGCTTAATTCCATCCCCTAAATGAAAGTGTGGGAGTAAAAATATATTTTATTCCCCTGAAAAATGTATTTTATTATTTATAATAAGGAGTCTATAAAAGGGTAAGGGTAAAAGTTCCAAGTTTTAATTTATTTCTGTTGTTTCTGTACTAATACTAGCTTACGAACCAAATATCAGCATTCTAGGAATTCACGAAATACCCTAAGAAATTTGATAATCATCAGTGAGTCTCTCGCGAAATTGGGGATTTTTAGATGTCAATAAAATCTAAAGTGTGATAGCTATGCAATTGAAACTTTAATTTTTATTGAGTCTACTATTGACATCATATACCGAGAATTTTGTTTATCTGGTATAATCCAAACCCAAGTTATGAGGGTTCAAAAAACAACGAAGCGCTTCGAGAAAATGTATTAGTGGCCTTCGCAACTGTGATCAAAGAACCATCGTAGCGAAGACTTCTACCATTTACAGAAACCCGTATTAAAATCCATCCACTCTTTTCATCGCTAGGGTGCCTCGGACAGACATAACGACACACGCTTCAAACTTATAACACCCCTCTTTTGGAAGTCGGAGGTTCACAATAACAATAACAATACGTCTAAATTGTTTTAGCATTATCTGCTTGCGTAGGCACGACATTCTGACAGGACATGACAACAAGACAGTTTTAATAGTGTTTGTGCCTAGACAGACCTACCCCACTTGCCTATATCTAGTTATGGACTCTTATAATGTCCTAACGGCCGGATGCATTTAAAAAAAACTTCTAGGCTAGGCTTCTTTTTTGAAGTATGAAATTTTTAGTCTTTTCGATCTAGGTATCCCAACTAACTATTCGGATTCTGACATACCCCAATTTCACCTACTTTCTCTTATTCTAGGAGGTTGGTGTCAATTGAGATGTCAATCACTCTTTGATAGTCTTCGTGATGTGGTCAGACAGTGAATGTCCGTAAATATCGTGTCGGAATACAACTGGTTGAAAAACACATTCCGCGTTACCACAAAAAATATTAAACAGCGTTTAACCGCAAAACAAACGTCAAATCCCATACATTTTTGTTTTTAAACAAGTTTTGAACAGTAGTTTTTTGTGGTAAGGCCTTTGAGTAATAATGTTATACATTTTTGGCCCACATGTTTCATTTTATTCTTCGTTGGTTTCTTGTTTATTCTACATCTAACTAGGTATGTAGGTATGTTATAAAGTCAGAGCGCTTCCTTGGCAATAGATATTTCAGTGGTCAGGCAGGTGGTAAGCTGATATGGGCTCGGTAATACAACCCCTTTAGTCTTTACTATAATTATTGTGCAACAAATAGACTCAAACAATGTGTGTGTACTAGAAGTAGGTACAACGATGCTGATTAATAGACTATTGTGCGATGAAGTGTCGTGTGATTAGTTTTTGTATCCTTCAGATTTCTTGCTCACTGTTGCATCAGAACTTGTGATGATTTTAGACAAAGATGGAATCTATCGATGAAATAATAATAATGATAAACAAATAATCCAACTTATATTATAAATGTGAAATATGTGATGTTTGGATGTTTGTGTGTTTGTGCCTCAATCACGCTAAAACGGCTGAACGGATTTGAATTAGCACAGAGATAGTTTACGAGCTAGATTTACATAAAGGATACTTTTTATTCGACTGCACCAGAAGGAGGGTAACGTTATCTCGGTACATGACACTTCCTACGAACACGCAAATGAAGTTGCGGGCAAGTATTTTATAATGTAGTAGATATGTACTTAGATACCTACCTACTACGCAAATTCAGGATGGCATTATGTGTGATGGCAATTAAAAAGTACTACGCAAATTCAAGATGGCATTATGTGTGATGGCAATTAAAAAAGTACTACGCAAATTCAAGATGGCATTATGTGTGATGGCAATTAAAAAAGTACTACGCAAATTCAAGATGGCATTATGTGTGATGGCAATTAAAAAAGTACTACGCAAATTCAAGATGGCATTATGTGTGATGGCAATTAAAAAAGTACTACGCAAATTCAGGATGGCATTATATGTGATGGAAATTAAAAGAGGCCCCTTATAATTGCTACCTATACATGTATAGGTAAGTAAGTACTTAATTAGTCTACGTAGGTAAGCAGGCACCTACGTGGGTAAACAGAATTTCGCGTGACAGTGACCCGAAGTAGGTATTTTGCCATCTGTTTCGTTCAATGAAGGGCCCCACAGAACCAGTACCCTTCACTTTACACACCTTCCGGCAATAGCACCGTATGTCATGCATGGCTGTGGTCAGGATGTTGGCTTCCTCTCTCCAATTACAATTTCTTGCCCGATGTACCTTTACCTGGGTTATCGACACAATCGCTTTCCAACGTCAACTTGATACCTAATCGAGTGCTTACCTGTAACAAGGAAATAATAGATTTGTAAGTTTTGAGTACATACTTTAAATTGCCACACTTAGCAATATCGTTCCTAGTTAGATACCTATCGATAATCGTACCTAATGTCTTTTATCTGCGGTTTTTGGCAGATGTGACCTAACACAACCTAGCTTTAGTATTCGGACAGAAAGTGACCTTAGCAACATATTCGTATTTCGGCTAAGTTGACTCTGTAAGAAATGTACCTAACCTAACAAGACAAAAGAAAAACTTTCTATAAGGGCTCATTAAAGTCAATAACCTTATCGACATAATGATGACGTTGTATAGTCGAGAGGTCACCGGCCGGAAGTGCACGGTCAATGCATTGAAAGGCTTCAAGTCTATTAAAATTGTATGAGCTTTTACAATTCTCGAAGTGTTGAGAGTCGTCACGCTCCGTGACTTTCCACGGCCTCTGGATTCAGACAAAGGCCTCGCAATTTTCTGGTTGTGCCTCCTCTAACCTGATGCGGTGTAGTAGAAGATTTGGTTGCGCCGGCGCAAACTCCGTGACTCGTGGTAGAGCTAGCGGTTGTTTATACCCGTGACCGCGCGGTTTCTGTTGTTGACCTCGTCAAAACCACGGCAAAGCCCTTTTCACGGTTCCTTGCCCTAAGGGCGCTAACGGGACTGTATCTGCTCGTGTAACTAGGTAGGTAGGTACGCCTATGCCGATAATTTGATCGGATGGTAATTGTTTTGACGATAAAACGACAAGAATCTTGGCAAATATCATATCAACGTTAGCCCTCGATAGTAAGCAGGTTGATACAATTTCAAACATTAGGTAAGTATCAGCTTCAACTAATTCCACTTTCCTACTTGCTGCATTAGGTTTGTAGGCATTTAGTACATCATATCGTTACATACCGGACAACTCTCATTATAAAAGTGCAAACAAATAAAACATGCAACTTTATTCGTCTCGCTCTAGTAATTTTTAATCTGATAAAGCCAACAGTTGGTCCGCTTTGAGTTTTGCAGTAATTTAGACCTGGTTATGGACTCAAGTGAACTCGTTTATGGTGTTTTCCAAAACCGTTAGGTATTATTATTATACCGCAGTGCCCCATTTGATAGGCATGTGTAAGGCACGCTAAACAAACAATCACCGACTTTTTATCAAAATATTTCAAAACTACAACAAAAATACTGGCTGCACCTCTGAATTTACCCACAAAATAAAATAAATTTTGTTAAATCGTTATACTAAGTGACTATCGTCTGAATGTAAACCTGACAATAATTTTATTAACTACAAAAACTTAAACCCAACTTTACTTGAACCAAGCACCTATTGTTCCTTGGGGCCCATAAGTTTTAATAATGAAAACACCATTTTAATCAATAATTATTATCCATCACCTAAATGCAAAAATAATAACAACAAAGAACGATAAATCAGATTTGGGCACATAATTGTTTGCAATTGCGACATAAAAAAACAAAATTAAATCGGGTATGAAATTAAATATGTCCTATTTGGCACAGCAAAAATGTTCAGCAAAAACACTTATGTTTCTTATTCTCTTACATGTTCAATCATTTAATGTTTCTTTTGCTCTTACATGTTCAGCCTAACACGAAGGATAAAGGGGGTATTGCTTCGCTCACCCTTCACCTAAGCTACTGCACCACTTCGCCCTGATATTTTCTGTGAAAACAGTATTTTTGATGAGCGGTTTAATATTTCCCAATTAAATATAATTAAAGCCTCAATTTTTTCATTGTATGACTAAGGCAGGTCTTGCTTTAGCAGGGTGTCCGCTTTTCGCTTTATGCTATATATGATAGGGATTTTTTATATATAATCTTCATAATAACAGATGAGAAAAAATAAATTTATCTTACTACTATAAGCTTTTTAGAGACAATAATGACAAAATTGTTAAATATAATTTGGTAAAGTAAACATGAATTAGTGTAGTGCAAAATACATGAATTTTACAAATTCCGTTATATGGATGGATTTGGTGAAATAGTCAGAATAGAGGACCGACCACCCGCCTGTGTTTCAACGGGCGCCATAGCCTCATCATCATATATGGATGGAGAATTTTGAGTGCAAGTCAATATTTTAGTTTGACTAAGAATATTTTTGTATCGAAAACGGAATTTGTGTTTCAAAAGCCAGATCTTTGTTGTGAACTGCGTATTAGATTTTGTTTTGATAGGATTTATGATTTGGTTGGTGGTGCTCGTTTTGTTAATTAAATGGTTTATTTGTAGAGTAGTCAGTTTTCTGGTTAACGGTAGATAAATCAGTGAAGATAATTCGTTTGCATAATTTTATTTTAAGCTTCAGTTAAATATTCCCCCATTTGATAGTATATTTTGTAGCTTATACAGAGTGACATTTAATCAACTATATTTTGGGGAATGATAGTAGCCATCATTATGTACAACTTTCCCCAAGAAACATAAGGTAACAAATAAAAAAATGACCCTCAGTAGGTACATTGACCCGATCCGACCCGAGTTGATTACAAATTACAAGTTACTATTTCATCATTTTGTTTTCCTTTGCGCCCATCCATATGTTCCCGGTGGAAAGTTGTTCATAATCATAGGTACTATTATTCTCCAAAATATTTACTGTATTAATGTTTTTTTTGGAACTCTCCAAACTACAAATAGCTACTTTGCGCTTAATGAAGCAAGTTGACAACCAACCAAACTTAGCATAGAAAGTTAGCCTTTTATGTATTGAAATTGAGAAAGTCAAACGAGACAAAAAGACAAAGTTTCACTTTAGAAAATAATTATAGTGCCTGCCTTGCCTACTTTTCATCCGTTTGGCAAAATAAGGGACGAGAGTCACTTTACCTACACTCCCAGATAGTAGTATATGTACTCGTATACCTCGCGCCACGAGTTATGAGCGGTGCCCTTGAATGCGCAGTAGTCACTTTTCAATACCTGTACATATACGCAGTAATTCCCGCCAACGTCGCCCAGCGCTCTTAATTCGTGGCGCGAGGTATACTAGAGGTAGAAAATGAGTATTGAATGCAAATGAGTCATTCAAAGATGTCACTTTTCAATACCTGTACATATGCGCAGTAATTCACGCCAACGTCGCCCAGCGCTCTTAATTCGTGGCGCGAGGTATACTAGAGGTAGAAAATGAGTATTGAATGCAAATGAGTCATTCAAAGATATCCTCTAGCTAACTTCTTTATTACTAACTTCGTATAATGGCCACGCATTTCGGGCGGGGTTAAACTGATACAGTTTTTTTTAAAGTCACAGTTTTGCGAGACTGCACTAAACTGCTTGCCATGTAAATTAATTGGGTGCAAGCTGAGTAAGTAAGCTAAGGTAATGCACGCTTATGAATGAAGCAAGACATGGTAAGGCCTTAGTGGTCACGATTTGATACATTTTCTCAGCGTAATACATTTTGTTCCACGTTATGATTAAGCCTTGCTTATTTATGAGTCACGATCTTGTAAATTACCGTACTGTTTCCTTTGTACCCATGTAGAATTACTAACTTTGTGGAAGAATATCACTTAGGTGCTAATAGTTACAGTAACGTATTGTCATGCTCTTGCTAACAAATATGATAAATTAAGTCAATCATTTGCGTGAAAACGTCATCCGAGGATAAATGGGCAAAGTAGGTATGGCGCAGTAGCTAAATTAACATGAACTAGGAACGTAGATTGTAGAGCTGTGCAAAATGTTTTCAACAATTTTATCACCTAGACAAAAGCTACTTGTTTGTTCATTGAATTGAATTCTTTCAATTTTTTTTTCTATGAACTAATTCAAGGTTAGAGACAATCCATTTTTTACAGCTGATCCATCAGATTTGACGGCGTTGACTTCTGCCTTTTGTCTAAGTATGATCTGAGTAGAACCAACGCTTTGTTTACAAATATCATGATCAACAAAATCAAATGACTTCGACAGATCGCAAAACGCCGATAGCATCCTGTGCGGCCTCCCATGCATAGAAAATATGAGATATACGGGTAATGCTTGCATCCCTAGATGATTTACACCTAATGAAACCGTATTATTTGGCGTGGAGTTGGTTTGGTCGGTTGACAATGACCATTTGAGTGAGTATAATACATTTAAATATTTATTTAGTGCTGGAAGAACAGATTTAGGTCTGAAATTTAAAGATGTGAAGATTACTGTGTTTCGTGAGGTCTGGGAAAGCTCCATCGTCAACACATTTATTGAATATATAAGCTAATTGGGGGGCTATAAGTAGAATTACTGAACTAAATACTGATATACCCTTCAGTATAAACGTTTTGACGATGTCCTGGGGATATACTGATTAAATTTAAAATCTAGATTACTGACGCTGGTGTTGTTTTTTTAACAAAGACTCTGCTTCATATGGAGTTGAATTTAGACTCGCTGTTGCGAGTAAGGGTGCATTGGAAAATAATGTTTCAAAAGCTCAGCGTTGGAATTAAGAACATCATCAAATATCTTTAAGCAGAAATCATTGTCCCTTGGTATAATTTTGCCAGTTTCACGGTTTATAAGTAATAAATTATTTAATAATAAATAAATTGGCAAATAGCCAAACCGTTTTCATGCTATTATTTAACTTTTGTATTTTTCTATTAAAGATATGTGTAAAGTTTTTGCAGTTCTACAATCCAACTTGAAAGTTTTGGAATATTTTTTAACAAAGTCGTGAATTTTTCTATCAAAGTTATAGGTTTTTTGTTCATAAAGGTCATTGAAAATGGATTTTGCAGCCTTTAACCGGATAGGCCACCATGAATATTTCGATGAACTGCAGGGGTAGGGTAGGTGTCACCTCGTGGCATACGAAAGCTGAAACCCCAAACTGGATGCTCTTGTGGCTCTGTCGGCTCCAACATTATTATTGCAGCAGGAATAGTCCTATGACAGCCAGACCTGAACTCCAGACCAGGCAGCACAGGACAAGGCTGGGCCACCACCCACGTGTAGTAAGTGTACTGTCTACCGCCTCTCTCCAAAGGGGTTGATTGAAGGTTGATGAAGTAATGGGCTTAACAATTTTGGAAGTTAAACGCTTACTTGGTTTACACTACTACACTTTAATATACAGAAACACTATAGATTTATGACAAATTAACTACGCACTATGCGTTGAGAAACTGACATTACATATGATGATATGATTGACCGCGACGGCGTCCATTGAACTTGATTTTACTGAGAGATTACATTATGACCATGGCAGCGTCCTCCGAGCAAGGCTTGATTTAATTAATGACTGGTTGAGACCTTTTTTATATATGAAGCAACGTTTTCAGAGGCAGATAGCATAACTATGACAATTGATCGGTCGGTCCATAGTAACGACCTTTATAAAAGAAGTACCATGTTAATTTGATTAACAGTATACAATAACAAGATAACTCTACTTTTATGAATTCCAAAAAATTGTCCAGTCACTAAATTTAGATTTACCGTTGTTGTCAATGACTTTCTTTAATTTAAAAACTTTATTGAATTCTGTTTGAATAATGTTGAAGAAGTCTGAATAGATTTTGTCTGGGTTCTGATCATTAAAATCCGTCATTGGCAAATTTATGTATGTTTTTTGTGCACGTCTCTGGGATGTGATAGGCTTATAAAAAGATAGATCAGTCTCATACTTACTACCAACTGGGAATGAAACTGTTTGACAGCGGTGACCGGATGGAAAGCAGTTCATAACATTTTTACTCGTGAATGCACCGCCACAAAAACGTTATCTAACCAAGTTTGGCTGGTAAGTGTAATTCTAGTCGGCTCTAGAAATATATGCCATAAATGAAATGATTTGAATAAAGATATTAATCGTTGTTTAATTTTTGTATCTACAAGCAAATCTACATTAATATATTTTTCTGTTATTACATAGTTTAGTGAGGGCATTCATCATCCATTTATTCATATTAGTTAAATACCCTTACGAGTTTGGAAGACAAAAAATAGCCTTGTATTACAAAAAAATCACAAAGAAGTTTTACAAACTAATTTGTGCCTGGCTGGAGGAGGAGGTATGGTGAAGTCGAGTAACTCGGTGTACCTACGCGCTAACTTAACTTCGCTACACGCGGTATTGGGTCTGACCTTTTCGACGCGGAAATGTGAACGCATAGTCCCACAGCCCGAGCCAAAGCCTTGGTCGAGTCTAGCCGCCCCGCCCGCCGATACGTATGTATTACTGGGACCATATTCACTTAACCAAACGTACTGAATAAATGCGGATATGTTATACGGTGTATCAAAATAAAATCAAAATTTCTGTTACTATTAGCGATATCCATGATTTCATGTATGAAACTAATCTGTTGAATAAAGTCAGTCTGTTGCGAACATCCAACGTGTCTTAATAGGTTATAGGCCCAGCTCGCTTCCACTCTGCTTCCTTATATGTATAGACCCTTACTAGGTTTTATCAATTTTCCAGTTAAATCTCCAATAACCCCATCAAGAGCATTATTGTGTTCTACTAAGTGAACCAAGACCCCAGGACCTAAAAGTGTTGGCACTACACAAAGGTACCTACTTTCGTTGTCTGCTGGGAATTTCAATGACATCACATAACGCATATAATGGATTCTCCTTCAGACACAGCCCACCATATAAGCGATAGCCCACTTTCACTTGAATTATTATGTTGACCTTTTTAGATGTCGTGGATCGATTTTCCGTACTTTCTTTATGATTACCACCACGTAATACGAACAAATTGGATTTAGCTCCTTTGCGTAGGATTTCACGAGAACCGCTAGGAAATTATGTATGAAGTTATAAAGGTCTTTGTAATAATTTTTGTAGTTTCTGGTTATTCATAAGGAAAATCTCTTCTTTCGAGTCCTCAGTTGACCATAAATTGTAGTCTCGCACCAACAGATTAAATTAACTAATTTGATGGTCTTTATTGCTGACCAGAATTGTGTAGGTTTAGTTAGTCGAATGCAAAGAAAACTAGTCTAAGTCTAATGCGTTAACTCGTATTTTTTATGTATTTGGTACATAATGAGACCAATGTTAATAGGAGACCTACTTAAAGAGTCGTTAGGTAAAATTGACTTAAAGTTGCATAGCTCGACAAGATCAAGATCTTGTTTTTGAAATAACCCGTATTGGTTGCACATTTATAGAGGTGAATGTCAACTAGATTTCTGGGTAAAAACGAGGTTTTTTCCGGGTCATCTTTGTTCGGCATCCATAGACTTGAATGAGGGCTTGTACTCCTAAGACATTGTCTGTGTTTTCATATAAGTAATAATACCTACGTAGATGTATGTACTATTTTAATATGGAAGGAAGTTCTTGTAATTTATTAGCGCGCGTTGGTTTTTCGAAAACCTCTGACAGTGGGTTTCTGAACCATCTATACAATTACATTAATTACCTAACAGTATGTCCTAATCAATATTAATTATGAAAATGGAACTACTGAGATACAATCACATAAAACTGTAGGTTGATTAGTTTTAGCAATTCTAATGTTCTTTGGACAGAACTCCTTCCTTTTTGCAATGCATTATGACAAGCTCATTTTACACTAGGTATTTTGTATTTATCCACCACAAAACAACAAACTTGTCATGCCAGTCTAGTAGAGCCATCATTTTTTTGGCAATCTCTGTGGCGTAGCGGGGCCTCCCGAGCGAGAGGGCTCGGCTTCGAATCTCGGCTGGGTTGAAGAAACACCATAGATGGATATAAGTGTGACGTCACTGTTTGTGGTTCCCACGTTACAGGGTATCCTAGTGTGGGGCCAGAAGCAACGTATATGTCTTTATATAAATATTTATGTTTTTGCACATTAACATCCCAAGCCAGCAATCGCTGGTCTGATTCCGTTCTTCTATTCTACTCTATTGTTCATATTCATTCCGTGTTACCCAAACATTTTCCGGTGCGCAGTAGAGCGGCGCAGGCGAAGGTCAAAAATAAAAAAGATACCTTCAGATAATATAAGAATATCGAGGATAGTAACACCCATGATACTTTTTGGTGTTAGAAAGTTATTAAATGCTCCGAGGAGGGTATTTAAATTAAAACAGGTTTTAATTTTAAGACGACGAGAAAAACTTTTTAACGCCTTTTTAGTGTTGGAAAGTGAATAAATCCTCTGGTACGCAATACCGACTCGAACCCTTGAAGGCTGCGATCCGAGGCCAGCCCCAACTTTCCACAAGCCACGCTGATTTCCACCAGCTGCCCACCAACTGCGAACCAAGTACTAATCGCGGTAATCATCCGGTTTCGTCACGCTATCTAACACCACTTTTACAGCTGACCCACTAATTCGATTTGGGACAATATATAACTGTAGCTGTGAAGTAAACTGGATGGTCTTCTAAAAAAATCCTCATCAGTATTCCGATCAAACACCTATGGAGTTGTTTTAATTGCGATTGCTAGAGCACTTCGTATTCTAAGAAAGTTATTTCATCGGAGTTTACGCTGTCACTGTGATCAAGGCATCAATGGTAATTGTTCAACCCACGTGCACACTGAATCCGGAAAAAAAAAACACTTGTTGCTTTAAATCAAGAGGTTGTTTAACTATCATTATTTACATAAAGGCACAATGCAAATAAATTGCTTTTGGCGCTACACTAGTGTACCCTCTGTTGTGGGAACCAGAAACCGCTACGTCACAAACCTGGGGATATTGTTTTTCTCACTCCTCAGACAGGATTAGACCCGGAGACCCTTCGCTTAGGAAGAGCAGCCTCGACCGTTACATCAACCGATTGTCATTATTATCATAAAATGACAAATGCCAAATGAAATTAACTCTATCATATCCAACCTACCAACAAGATTGCGCAATATGAAGTCACAAGTATTGTCTGATAGGTCTACGCGTGTAAGGACCGATTCGTTCTGTCTTCGTCACATTACAGTCATGGTAAATAAAGTCCTGTACGTTACAGTAAGTACAAAGCCTTCTCGGCTTATCATCTCGGTGGCTGTGACGAATGCACCGCTGTTTCATAAAAACCGATGGCATTGAAATTAATATGTTACGCGCCGTGAGTTGCGTAAGATGCTGTAAACCGTGGACAATGCCTGGTTCCTGGGTTATTACCAAAGATGACGTGCACGTCGTGAACACTAGAGCATATAATAACCTGGGTAATAGAGCTAATCTGAGCAGGTATGCCAATTTTCATCCCAAGTTCCCGGTGTTGCATATGATGTGCTGATGTGACGGAAAAGACCCCGGATGACAAAGGGCGTGTTGATGTGTGGTAAAGACCATATAGGCAGTGTTATCCCTAGTAACTAAACATCATAGAGTCGAGATGGTTTTTAGTGAGAAAATAAGATGTTATGGCTTGGGCACTATTGTGACCTAGGAATCCTAGGATGGCAGATTGGCATTGAATGAATGTTTTTATTTTCAAGTATTTATAAACTTTTAATTGAGTTTAATGAAGTGTTTGTAAATAATATCTCGAAAAACAAACACCATTGATTTAAGATGATTATTATTTTAGTATCGCGTGTGTCATTCATAAAGTGCATTAAAGTATTGCATAAAATCTGACTGCCGATGAGTAATCACCGTTACGACTAAATGGTAGCGATGTTATGTAATAAGAAAAAAACAACTAAGTGAGTAAGAGTATGATTTGCGCACCGACGGTTGCGGATCCAAATACACTTTGCTAATTTTGCTTCATAACTCGTGAAACTCAGGTTGCTGCCCTGCTAATTAATTGAACTTCTGTAGAGTTTACTACCCCTACCCTGTGAGTTTTATCAGTTCCTCCTTTGGACTTATCCAAGGTTCCGTAGAACCTTAAAAAGTGGATTGAGACAGCGCATCATTTGACGTCATACTGTTTGGGTATGACACAGTTTCTGCACTTTTATTTGGATTCAGCGGGGAGTCCGCGCAGTTACCGGAAAATATTATGACATAAAGGAAATGAAGAAATTAGGACAAGGCGATTTTTTATCTTTTACTTTTGTCATAATTATCTTCTATCTGTTTCTGCTGTATTTTTTAAGGTATTGTGAAATATTAAATAAATTCGTGAAAGTTCGTTGAATCAGTATAAATTTGACATATATTATTTGATCAGCCGTCGTTTTTATAAATGAAGGGGTAACCGCTTACAAAATATTGCTTCAAACCACCTGCAGTCACGTAAACCAACTTAAAAATAAAGCAATGAGCAGGTTTATAAGTAATCCATAGCTCATACAATTTAATAATAACGTTATTATGAAAACAAGTATGTGATTGAATACACCCGTCTAAAAATCATAATTTTTGAAAGTTTCATACAGATCTATTGTCCAAAACCATAATTGTTAAGCTAGTCTATGTATTGACGTAAATATAAATGTACACAACCATCTACATACTTAACTGCCCGTAAACATACCTACTGGTTCCCGGTAATCCGTAATTTTGACAGCACAAACTGACAACAAACACTAATTATAACACTTCACCCTTCACTCACAAATCTTAGCGACTGTCTAGATTTCTAGACGACGCTATATTCTAGATTGTTATCACAGGAGAATAAAAGAGCAATTAAAGCCGTGACTTCAGGTAAAATCACTTTATCAGGAATAACAATAACAAGTGTTTATGAGTTGTAGTGATAAGAGAGAGGCGGCTTTGTATATATACGTGTGTAGTCTCGAGTAGCAAGACAACGTGTGAGGTGAAGTGTGGCGAGCCATCACTTAATGAGTCGACGATTCCGAGCTGGTGACGTAGCGGACCAACGGACCAAGAATTTTTAACATTGTTCAAACCGAAGAAGTGCCATAAAGCATTATTTTCTTGAACATCAGCAGCCTCTGCTTTGTCATGTTATGTTAAGTTAATCAATTATAATTATAAGTATTGTTTAGCATTAGTTTGTGATGTCGCCATACCGGATATAAAACTTTTGGTTTTTGTCGGATGGCTTTTATTCTTGGATCAATGTTTTTATATTTGTGTCTTAAAAAATTATGTGAAATCATTATGGAACCTCGCACACCGCATCAAATCCTGATGACGTCATAAAATCCGTTCGGTGCGGACTTTGCGGATAGGTGTGCGTTCTCGTTATTGGTCTCGGCGATAAGGCCAAATCGTGACGTAGTGGCGGCGGCGGGCCGTCACGGACAGGCTGATATGTATGCCTATAATTTTGAGTTTAGGTACGTCAAAATACGTCACTACAAATACCAATGTGTGGGAGGATTAAGAAGGTCGTCACTATATAAACGACCATTCCAAATATAAATTTAAACTCTAATGTCACTCTAAATGAAAATTACAAATTACAGGCCAAACAAGAAACGTGTTTTTTTCGCCGTTCAGAACCCTCCGTATGCGAATCCAACACTTGCTTGACCGGATTCTTAAAATTTTCTTGTATTTCTATCAAGGATATTAAAAGGGCTTATTTTTAAACTATTACCAAAAACGCACCTATTTTAATACCAATAAATTCGAAATGACTGCCAGAATGGATAAATGTCCACCAAATTGTGTTTGGATAAATGATCACCAAACTTCTTTTTATGTTTTGTGTACTTAAGTTTATGTTTTAAGTATTTTTTGTTGTTCTTACATCTTCAACCTAACACGAAGGATAAAGGGGGCTTCGCTTCGATCACCCCCTTTACCCCTTCACCTAAGCTACCGCAGTATTTTGCCCTGATATTTATCAGAATATCTGCAACTTTTAGTGAGAAAAAAATATTTTGGTGATTATTATGCTTGCCCTTAAAATTTATTGCCGACCTATTAATTCAGTGGATAATTAATTCTTTTATTTTGAAGACGGAACCGGATTTTTAACCTTTCTAATGTCTGAATAATCCCCAGATGAGACGAGTGGATGACTAGATTCAAATTATCTTATTATCGCAATTATTCGCAACCATTCGGTTTTTCCTGTAGCGAGGTATTTCCATGATTTACAGAGTAATATACCTCAATCGTGTCGTGGCATGTGGGAAAATGAGAGACAAGAAAAAATAATACGAGGAAATATATTACAACTGCATTCATTCATCTTTCTCCCATGTTTTACCCGACGGAACCAGAATATTACCTCCCTCGTAATATTTTTCGAGAAGAAGGTAGTATACTTACCTTGGCAGGAAATGCCATGAAATAAATGACGTCAACATTTGCAGGCTACTGCTTGTTTTTTAATGAAATATTTGGTTTGTCTATTAGAACAAGCAGTAGTGCACTAATATGCCACTTATGTTGTCATAATTTAATTTCTAGCATTTAATTTCTGCCAAAGAATCTGATTCTGTATGACATAAATCATTTCATGAAATAGGCAACCATTTCATACATATTCAATTATTTCATGAAATTATCAGAAAGGGTTGAAATTCACGGAAGCATGTATTTTTAAAAGCATTTGTATTCCGTACTACCTACGTGGTGTTTTTTGTATTATACAAGTCGAACTTACACGAAAACTATTCGGGGGCTTCGCTGCGCTCGCCCCCTTACGTCTTCACCTAAGTTACCGCAGGGTTGTGCCCTAAAATATTTCTTCGTTCAGCGAAAGTTCTAATTCAACCATGTTTGGCTATTTCATGATATAGTCAATTCTACGATATTGTTACGACAGATATCCAAACACCAATAGATGTCACTATCTTAGGTCTACTTTAATTGAAACAGAGAAAGGTATAGATTACAAATACAGTCGGGTTAACATACAGAGATGGAGCCACGGCTTTTCCCGTACGAGATGGCAGGGGCACAGTTGTTGAATACTTCATTTTGCGTGACAGGGGTTAGCTCGTCGCCGCAGCTTTAGAGATGTTTTCCTTCACCGTTAGTACGTCCGTGGCCGAGTAGCACAACGGGTTTCGCGCTTGCTTCTCACACAGGAGATGCAAGCGCGTCCGGACCATTTACTAATGGTGGAGTATAGCTTAATCTTACTCGTATCCGGGCCGGCTTTTTACGGGGCAAGATAAGAACATAATGATCTTCAACATCCATCCATTTAATACAATCTCGTGTCGTGTCGTATGACAGTAGCGGCTGTTCTCACATCAGCCGTAATCAAATTACCCGTTTGCAAGCCGTGCATGGCAACTTATCTCAGCAGCTCATTGCAAATGGCGCTGATGTAGTTGGAGGCTGTCTACCTGTCAAAGTTGTAAAAATGTATTTACTTCCTATAATATATATGGCGTGCCAACCTCATTTGGGGAATATTTGGCCAGTGTCGAGTGTATTTGAGTGAGACCAAAGGCGGACATAGCTGCCAGTGCCACGTCACGATCCCTGACTGTCTACGTGACATAACAAGAATACTAGACTCGCCTTACGCCTATAAAATACGGTATTTGACAAGGTAGTCCAATAAATCTAGAAACGTGTCTCAAGCTGGACCTACTTCAACAAAACCACAGGCCGTAAAGGCCTGTGCCCCTCGGTGGGGACATTAATGGGCTACATTTATAGGACGTCCGTACAATATACTTAAGATAAATTATACATGGTCCGCTCCAGATCCGACCCCGCATCTCCTGCGTGAGAGGCGAGCGTGAAGACACTAGACCACATGGAGCTCCCTCTGCAGTCGATAATTTTTCGTGACACTCTCTAGAAAAATTCAGCTTCTCTAATACCCAAAAACTTTTTCGGTTGCCGTCCCACTTTTTTTAATTTCCCCAGCATCGTTCGGACTCAACCGAAACAATTTTCAAATTCCCGAGTCCACTGCCCGAATGCGAAGACTGCTCAAATAAAGTGGTGTTTAACCTTTAAGCGGGCCGTGATTCGTAGATTTTCGCATTTATATTTCAACAAGCAATAAAGTTGAAAAATTGGTAGAAAGCATACATCCGCGACCTGCTCTCAAATTGGGGCTGTCGTTTCCTGATGGAGATGACAGTTGGGGGTGACCGAAAGTTGTGTATGAGTGTCCGAAAACTTTGAGGGTGTGCATGTGCATTCGATCCTTCAGTTAGTATATACCAGGTAAGGGCCGGGCCACACGATGCGGTGCGGTGCCGCTGCTGCGGTGTGGGAATACGGTATTTGACTGCCAGTCAAAATAGATACTTTTTAGGGACTGTCAAAACGGTAATTTTGTTCACGAGTTGCATGAAATACTAGCATGTGACGTCATAGTCAAATGCTGTCTTTTTGACACAAAAATGAGTTTATAAAATAAAACTGCTGGTTATACAATTCTGATACTGTCAAACGTTTTTGTTGAAGTAGGTCCAGCTTGAGACACGTTTCTAGATTTATTGGACTACCTTGTCAAATACCGTATTTTATAGGCGTAAGGCGAGTCTAGTATTCCTGTTATGTCACGTAGACAGTCAGGGATCGTGACGTGGCACTGGCAGCTATGTCCGCCTTTGGTCCCACTCAAATACACTCGACACTGGCCAAATATTCCCCAAATGAGGTTGGCACGCCATATATATTATAGGAAGTAAATACATTTTGACAACTTTGACAGGTAGACAGCCTCCAACTACATCAGCGCCATTTGCAATGAGCTGCTGAGATAAGTTGCCATGCATGGCTTGCAAACGGGTAATTTGATTACGGCTGATGTGAGAACTGCCGCTACTGTCATACGACACGACACGAGATTGTATTAAATGGATGGATGTTGAAGATCATTATGTTCTTATCTTGCCCCGTAAAAAGTAAACCTCATATAAGTAAGGTATTTACACCCAAAACGACGACGGAATTTCATGAGTGACGCTAAATCTGTGTTTACACATCTATAAATGGTTTATCATTTTATTTATGAGTGCCGCGTCTATAGTGCTAGGTTAAGTATTCGTTGTTATAAGTACGGATAAGCTTTCCAAGAGATACCAACATCGACATCGTAACTTGTTGTCTATATTTGGAGATAAAACATACTTGGACGATCGGGAAATAATATACGTAACGTACTGTCGGACAAGATAATCCTCGGCCGCGCTCTGTTGCGTGGAGCTAAGGTCGGAAACTGTCGTAAAAGTCTTATTTTTCCTCCAATTCAATATAACTGTAATAAGACGACTATACCTTTGTTAAGTTGTTGAAAACAAAGGACCAAGCAAATGATTGTATGGGCACTATCCCCACCACCATGGTGTGGACGTGGCACTAGTTCAATTTTATTATGACATAGTAACATTTAGAATCGAAAAATCGATAGGGTTTAGAAAAAAACACTCGACGGGACGGCTAATACAAAAGACATCAACGAGCGCGCGCATTCAATAGATGCATTTTTTGGAACGGAAAGCCCTTTTGCTCTAAAACCCCATACATACGGCGGATGGCATCATAATAGAAGATAATCAGACAGTTAAGATCAACTGAGATATGTTTAAAATCTGTTGGCCGGAGGAAACGATCTTTTGCATGGCCCTTTAAAAAATTAAGTGGTGATTGAACTAATTCAAACACAAGAATCCTATGAGACTCTTGTGATAAAATTTGTTTAATCACCACTTAAAACTTTAAAACTGTTTCGAACAACTGAGCACTAGACTCCAAGATTCAAGTTTTCCGACACCAAAGAAAGTGCCTGAGCAGATACCTATTGCGTAATGGCAAACCGATAAATTATAAATAAATGTTGTTTACTTTACTACGCAAGATTAACAATGAAAAGTAGGTATTCGATTATTGTTTCTTGTATCTAACTATGAATATGTACTGCCTGTTATTGACGTTACATTTAAATTCGGACTTAACCAAAACGCACTGTTTGTGTCTACATTATCTTGTTTATCTACACACGTATCATAAACCCTCTTTAGTGCGTCCAAAAACCACACGTTACGACCAGCATAATGATAAACTTCTTGGTAAAAACTCATTTCTTATCTGAATATTGTACATTATGACCATAATGTACCGAAATTTGTCAAATTATGACATTGAAATTACGAACGCCGACGCCCACTTTGTGCGCCCCTAGTTTGTGTGTGAAGTTGGTACTACTGTACAAGCTAAACAACTGCAGAACAATGATCAATGCCACAATGCCGGTCGAACATGCGGTTCCTGAACACATCAAAGAGAGCTTATGATATGTGTGTAGATAAACTAGTGTATGTAACTGTACTTAATTAGGCATTACGTAGCAGTCACCTATACTACTATTATCGATTTGGATTGCTGTCCCTAACCTAATTGACCGCAAGAACTCTAGCCCCTGAGCCCTGATTCCAGTCGACATGGGTCAATATATGGATGTAGATGTATTCTTTCCCGCACGAGTCAGCACAGGGCACAACTTCGCTATTGTACTGTGCAAGTATCGTTTTAGCTGGTGCTATTTCTGTTGCGGTGTTAATGACACCATTGAGATTACCCCACCAGTTGATATTTGGTTTATAAATAGACGGTGACGATGCACTTACAAGACATTTGTACTGACCAAGGTAATTTACACTAACGTTTTTGTTGAGTTGAGTTTTTGTCCTGAGCTGAGTCGGAACATAGGTACCTACTAATCAGGCTGCCTATGCCTGCCGAGCTTATTGACCGAGCGAGCGAAGCGTCCAGTTTCGAGATGGCCTTTGTCCGTCTATCTGTTCTCGCCTACAGGTCGTATATTCAAAGAATTTTGACGAATATTGCCACACAAGTTCCTTGATTTATTTTATTATTATAGTCGATTGCGATTTTTTATTAGGGGGAAAAGGAGTAGGGAAGTTTGTTGTAGCGTTTTTTATAGACGGATTTCAATCAAATTTGGCGGGCATACTAAGAACGTCAGCATACAAGATGCTGTGACAAAAAAAAGTGGGGAGTGGAGGGGTCACAACTATGTTATAGGTAAAGCTAGGCACCTGCATTTTGTGTGCTAATGTACAAATCTACAAATTAAATAGTCAAATTCCTAAAATCCAGTCATTTTGAACTTGCTGGCTCATTTATCAGTCATCATCGGTCATCAAAACTCTAATGTACTTCTAGCAGACAAGCTAGAAAGTTTAAATAAGCGAGGTCAACTGTTCTCACAGAACCACTAATAGATCGTTATAAATAGATCTGCAGGTGTGACTTACCCCTTACTTTTAAGAATACAGCTATTATGAGTACCTATTATATAGAGGTATAGTAGGTATGTTAAAAAGACGGTGATAATGCCAATTTAAAAGAAGGTTGTTTTGCAATTAATTACACTAGAGTTTTTGTGCGGGGTAGAGTCGATCTAAGTAGAATCGTTGAACTGTTACAATGACCGATGAAGCGTGCCAAAAGATTTGATACACGTTACGCCAATTTTGTTGGCCTCAGTCTTGAATTGGCATCATTATATGGTTGCAATTCTTTGATTAACATTAATTAACTACAAAAAATCTAGTAGTAACAGAGAACTTTTCAACATCAGTAAGTAAGCGCTGCATCAAATTAACATGGTGAATGCTTTAACCTATAGCAAGGATAAGTTGAAAAAATGCGTAGTATTTAAAAGTATGACGGTCAATTCAGTGTTTGTTGACAAAAATACTGATTTTACCGGACAAAATTACTCAATTGTGCGACTAGAAATTTAAAAAACGGCAACTTGAAAACTTCAACGAGAGTTGGATTTTGTTCTCCTTACCTTAACCAAACACGATAAGAATAAAAGGGGCTTCGCTTCGCTCCTTCCTTTATCCTTCGCCTACCCTTACCCACCACTTCACCCAGATTTTATTTAGCTTATAAGATTTGGCTAAATCATTCAGAAATTTTGTCGCGCAATTCAGTTTTTTGCTTTTTTTGGTAATTCTGCTGTTTGTGGTTATTAGCTCAATTAGATTTTTATTAGCACGTTTTATTACTCCCCAAAAACGAATAATGTGTTTATTTGATTGGCCGTTCGACGCTTGTTTTTGATTAAAATATTACAAGGCAAGATCATAAGGTGAAGTAAATAGCAATCAGGGTGTTTTCCCTCAGGTAGCCTTTCCCGTAAACAATGTGTATTCAAACAGGGTGAAACAAATGATATCAGAGTCCCAGAATTGGAGGGTCTGCCACTGTGACCCAGTTTTTTATAGCATCAACAATAATGACACAATTACCTACTTGGGTCTGTGCTCCTCATTTTGATATATAATTTAGGAACGCAAAAAAAAAGAAATGTATTTCAGCTTTTTACGTCCGTAAATGTCCTTTTTCGTCCATTGTCGTCGTATGCAAATAATCTTAGTAATTTTGTGTCGTATCCGAACTACATTAGTAGGGTTTCTTACACCACCGCCAATATGTTAGCCGAATACATCAATATTACGTAATATCCGTATTTTCAGAATAATTTAACAGTGGGAGAATGAACTAACCACTACAATTACATCAAATTAATAACAATTACAAGAGTCCATATTGTTTCAAGGGGTCTCTTTATAATTTAGTAGTAAATCTACCCGATAAACGAAAGGCAGGTTAGAGTTTATTCGATCGATCGATACGCGCACGTAATCACGCGTTACCGTCTCTACTTCATCAAACATTCAGTTCAGACTTCAGACATAAAGTGGCGTAATTCACCCACTCTGTATAATACGAGCGACGGCGACGGCGACGGCGGTACCTACCACTTACTCTGTAATTCTGCGGCTGAGACTTACAAAAAAGCTATTGTAGTTGAAGATTCCATTAGAAATGTATTTTCCTACGCTCTAGCGCATATACATTTGAAACACACCTTTTTGCGTGACAGGCTGCCAGCCCAACGTCTCAGGTTTGAAGATGTTAATTATTGAGAAGTTTTTATACAACTTCCCAACTTACCGTACCGGTGTTTGGGGGACATGTGGCAGAGTTTCTATAAAGGAGTTGGGGCGCCGTCTGCGTGAAGGGGGTTATGACTACCGCTCCGGGGCATTCCTTATGCAGAGGATTTCCTTAGCAGTGCAGCGGGGCAATGCCGCTAGTGTCATGGGGACCTTTGGTAGGGAAGTGTCCCAGGGTGGGATTATTTAGCTATATACTTATCTTATTTTAGTTTAGCAAGTGTTTAAGTTTAGTTTTAAGTAATTGACGAAGCTTCCTGCAGATAAATCGAATCGTAAATTATGTTTTGAACAATTGAATTTAATAAATGAAGAATAAAATAGTTATTATAAAACTTGTAAGAGTAAAACCATAGAAAAACCCCTTTCCAACCGTGCAAAAAGCATTAATTTTTTATGGTTTTATAATAAATCTATTGCCAAGTAGGCACCTACTAAAGAGTGAAGGTTAAATATAATTAATCTCATGAATAATGTTGGATTGACACACGATAGGCATAACGTTCCCACGCAAATTCTAGGCCTCAAATTATACTACCTCACTAACCTACATACATGCTGACAATGTAGTTTTCTTGCTATATAGGTACTTAACAATTATTCAAAGCTAAGACAGTGAAATAAATGGTCAAGTACGATCGCGGCAAGAGGGTTCTCTCCAAATACCCACCTAATATATAATTTTTCAGTTGTAACATTTTGCGTTCAAAGTTCTTTTGAGTTATGCCTCTGACAGAAAACATTGTGAGAGCATAGAAATCAGATTGAGACGGAACACAAAGCAACAATAAAGGTTTTTACATTAAACCCAACAAATTTGATACTTATTACACGAAACCCGTGTCGCCTATTCCACAGTACGGGAAATTTCGCCTATATTTATAGCGGCATAAAAAAGTGGAAGGAAATGCGCTCGTAAAGTTTTTAGTAAGACAAATTGAATTTTATCAATCTCATGATCGAGTAATGTGATTTTTTACTCCTAAATGTTTTCACGGCTATAAATAATTATAGGCACGAACAAAAATAAATAAATTGGTAGCTTTCGTCGTCGCTACAAACTACAATTGGTTCTCTATACCTACTATGTATACTTTATGTAGAGGTGCTATGTTACGTCCTTGACGATGCTCACTTATTGATACGAAAATTTAATCGAAAACCTTCCACATTTCCATTAGGCGGCTCCACACCACACAGAGCGAGCAGCCTCGCGAGGCGTTCTCCGAGCGAAGCAGCTCGGCCTGTGTGGGTGGACGGACGTGCCGCGGCCTGGGGTTGTCTGGATGGACGCGTATTTTTTGTTTAGAGGGCCAAAATACTTTTCGATGACTACTAACACGTCCCAGCTAATTTTTTATTTTTTTTTTATTTTCCCAAGATTTTTATTTCGAATACTATGTAGATTTTCTTTGTAGATGTGTAATGTGTAAAATATATTTAAAATACCTAATCGTGTTTTATTTACTAGCATAGATTTATAGAAATTATGAACTCAATCTTTTATTTATTTAAGTTATTCCGGTAACGACGTTGTTGTTTACGGCAACGCATACGTTTGTCGTGTAAAAAAAACTGTCTCTACAAACTTGTATGATGATACTATCTTAAAAAATTTTTTTTTTTTACTCGGATATTAATTTATTTTATTTTAAATGGTTAATGTTTTAGCTTTTTCAAAACACAGTTTGATCAACTCCTGCTAACTAATTCATATATATTTTTAATTGTTAATAAATGTCCTCGGTCAATGTCAAAGCCGTTACTCCATTGTGTTACACACAAAAATAGACTTAAAGTCAATCAGTGTAAGGTTGAAACAGCGGGGAGTAATCCTGTCGCCGGCTGTAGCAATCGAAGGTGCACGCGGAGTGCTTGTGTTTTTTCCGTGTGCCCTGTGTTACTTAACACCCACCGTCCGAGGTAAATAATTTATTTTTGGTTGACATGACCACAAACAATTCTGTCTTTATAGCTTACTAGCTGATGCCCGAAACTTCATCTGCATGTTCCTAGGAAGTATCATTTACCGAGATAACGTTCACCTCCTTTTGGTGCAGTGGGATAAAAAGTACCCTATATGTTGATCTAGCTCATGAACTGTCTCTGTGCTAAATTTCATTCAAATCCGTTTAGCCGTTTTCGCGTGATTGAGGCACAAACACACAAACATCCAAACATCCCTACTTTCACATTTATAATATTAGTTGGATGAAATAAAGACGTAATATTTTTTTTGTTTTTGGTCATGCAGAACACATTCCTAACTTACAATGGCGTTGACGCCGGCAGAGAATTAGTGGCGTTTTAGGGAAAAGCTGAAGCTGTTAGTCAAGCCGAAGCAAAGCGAAATCATTTAAAAAGATATCATTTTAAAAAAAATTGCTATGGGTAAAAACATGACACCTTGACATAAAATGCAAAACGTAGATGGAAAATTGCCAATAAAAAACGTACTGGTGACCAAAAAGATGCTTATGGCAACGACGTTACTGATGCCACGAGATTTTTTCATGCACTGAAGACGCTGGTAAGACAATATTGTTTTTTGTTACTAGTGATGACATTGATAATGTTTCTGAAACACTACCAAAATATGTAACTCCTCTTCAAGTTACAATGCGAGTCCAGCAGGTGGTAAGAGATAGTCCGGGATCATTGAAATATCGGAACCTATGATGCTTTTGCAATGGAGGGTTATGTTCTAGTCTGAACCCAAAAACATACACTCCAATCAAAGAGCCTGAGACTCCTGTGAGCGATGATGAATATTGGAAAATATGACTGACCCAAAGACTCCAACCTAAAAGACTTTTACTCCTATAATAAGTGAGGATGAAGTGTTGATATAATCTTCTAAATCGGCCAAGACAAAATTTCTAGAATCTTATTTATGATTCTGGTTCTGATTCTGGCATCGACTGTTCTGATTCTGAAAACGAACCTCTAGCTCGGTTAAAAACTGCCAATGAAACTACAGCAGCAACCACATCAACTGCAACAGAAAAAAAAATGATAGAGGAAGAACTACATATGTACTCGTCAAAGTTTATAGTGATAAAAATAAGGATTATGCTTACCTTGGCCAAGCCAAAAGTATGTGGGGAGTTGACGGTGAGGTGAGAATAATATTTTTAAGGCCATTGACTCCAGTAGAAGAAAGTATAAGGCACTTGAAACTAACCTATCGTATGAACCATACCAACATATTTTAGAAATAGTTTCGAAAGCAAAGATTATATGAAAGGGTAAACGTATGTTTTACGAATTTGCCAAACCCCTCGACATTTGAGAAAAAAAAACTTCCTGTTTTAGTAATAGGTTACAAAAAAATATATGATAAAGATTATTTAGAAGTGGCCTTATATTTTTCACAATTTCGTAGTTTATCGATAATAACAATTAAGCTTAGGCTTAAAGGAGTTCTTTATGTCCTGATGAGAAATATCTAAAATGTTCCGTCCATTTTTATCAAAATCGTAACGCACAGTGGTCTTTAAGTTCCTAAACGTATATCTTGAGACTGCAATTAGATTAAGGGATGATTGCCTTTGCACAAAATTTTCAATATTTTTTTATAGTTTTGGTTGGAAAAATAAGTGTCCTTAAAAGTGAACAAAATACAAAGTTGCAACGTTTCGCAGTTGTTTGATATATCGACCCTGCATCTCTTAAATTCAAACAAAACATAAACTATACTGTTACTAGCGCGGCCAAGCTAATAATATTAACTTTAGATAACATTTTATAACATGGTACTTAAGAAGAAAATTAAATGACCTGAGTTCAATTTATAACTACTTTTCACTTTTATTGCAAACAAATTATACATCGGAAAGTGTTTTATCCCTCGTGCCTCGCTCGATTGTTTGAAATTGATATCTTTCTGTGGTGCAAACACTTGGCTATGGAACGAAAATGATACAAATTATACAAATAGAGGTCTTAGAAAGATGCCAGTTAAACATTAGCAGCGAGATGAAAAATATCCTGATTTGAGAAACAAAATGGAGCCATTGATGGGATCCTCAGCGGGAAAAATCACGAGAAAAGAGTCATGTTACAGGATCAGGTAAGATACAAAATTATTTATTTCATATCACATTTACTCTTTAGATCTAGTAAATATCTTCTAATTAATAAAACTTGTCAGTTTTATCATCCGGTCGTGATGATGTTTATAAATCCAGCGTGTTCGCATATAATGGCTTTTTTATTTACGTCTAATAGGAACGAGCCAGGTAGCACCCGGGATACAAAAGGGAAATGTCAGTAGGTACCTACATATAGTATTTTTTATAGATGAGTCATCTTGCCATGAGACAAATCCATTCTAAATAAAATGTCCTTCTAAGTGGCCACGCATCGCTTTAGCATTATTTGCTCCTCGCCGTCGGTCGTGGCATTATTTCAATTGGTAGTAATGATGTTGGTTCTGATTCATTTCGCCGACGTCCTTCTACTATTTCCCCGTAATTTCAAAAAAGTTACGTTTCAAAAGTTACCTCAAAAATAATGAATTGAGGAATGGTTATTAATCGAATAATCGCAATGAATAAATTGGCTACCTACAACACTTAATTACTAATATATCTGTCACCAGGCTGTATCTCATGAACCTTGATAGTGAGACATTTGAAATTTTCACATATGATGTATTTCTGTTGCCGCTATAACAACAAATAATAAAAAACAGACAGAAACAAATATCTAAGAGGGCTCCCATACAACAATTCTTTCAATACCACACACAAACTGATGAATGCACCTGGTTACGTACATGGAGTGTGAAAGTAGCCGCACCAATAACTTTGTAAACAACATTTTGATTTGTAAAATCCAAACTATCCATACCATTGTACGGTGGTACGGAACCCTTCGTGCGCGAGTCCGACTCGCACTTGGCCTTTTTTTACCTTAAAGCGGCAACCCACGAACTGTGGTTTTGGTCCAGTTGTTTAGATATCAGGGTATAGGTTACAGTTATAATACGCACGTATCATTTATTTTCAGACCAAAGACTTTTACAGACGAAATCCACATACCGTGTAATCCCGCCAACTTTATCATCAACGCACGCTGCAGCCCCGGTTACAAATCCACATACCGTGTAATCCCGCCAACTTTATCATCAACGCACGCTGCAGCCCCGGTTACAAATTACAACTTTCCTCGGTCACGTGGTCACCGGCCGTAAACCTAATCTTAGAAGTAGGCTAGTGTTTGATGCAACCGGCGCAAACGCCGCTAACTGTCCGTTGCTAAATGCTAACCTACGTGGTACAGTTACCGAGTCTGTGCGTGCAGTAAACAAAGTCGTTGCCTGGTGCGGTATCTATGAATAAAGCTCTGGTTTGGAACACTTTATATGTGTAGTTTTAGCTTTAGCTGTATCATTATATATACCATGCTGTATGCACAAATTTTTGGCGCTAGAGACAGCCCTCTTTTACATGTTCTGTTGTTTTGGTTTAATGTGTTATCTCCACTGCTGTTTTGTGTACCTAATACATAGTCAGGTCATAAGTTCTGTCACATGTGCAATATGAAATAATTTAGACATGTTTATTATTTATGTAAACATTTATATAGTAAAATGAACTTAATTAAACAGAGATTCTTATGGTAATAAAGTTTATTCAAAATGACCCCCGCGATTTTGAATACAGGCCTTTATTCTGCGCGGCCAGTCGTCTATCGCAGCACGAACGAGGTCCATGTCAATATCGGCGGCTGCCTTAATCAAGGATGCCTTGAGTGACTCCAAATCAGGATGAGGCTTTGAGCAGGCCTTTTCCTCCAAGTGTTGCCATATCTTGTAATCTAACGGACTCAAATCTGGACTAGAGGAGGGCCAGTCTTCGTGCCGGATGAAGTCGATTTCACGCGCCGCCAGCCAGTCTTGTGTGCTTTTCGCTCTATGAGCTAGCGCAGAATCTTGTTGGAATACCCAGTGCCTGTTATTAAACGTGGTATGAGAAACAGGTTCCACAAGGTTCTTGAGGACTGTATTTTGATACACAACTGCATTCGTTTTTACGCCTTTCTCACAAAAATGTACCTCAGTTAAGCCCCAATAAGAGACTCCCAACCAAACCATGAGCGAGGATGGAAAATGACCTCGTTGGACACGCGGAATACGGTTGCTCGCTTCTTCACTGCTGTGTGCGTACACCTTATCATTTTGTTTGTTGTAGCTCTCTTCCACGGTGAAAATTTTTTCATCCGAAAAAAGAATTTCCCGATCCTTTTTTCCCGCGTACCGCTTCAACAAAGCGCGGCATCTCTTCAGTCTCAGGTCCATTAAACGAGCGTCCAAACGATGTCCTGTTTTTCTTCGATATGCCCTAAGCACTAAGTCTTCATTTAACACCCTTTTCACCGTGGTCCTGCTTAACCCCATCTGAAGGGCCAACAGTTTCTGCTTACGTATGGGATTTCTTTGAATTCGCGCCTTCACAGCTTTTATCACTGCTGGAGTCCTAACAGAGCGAGGGCGACCACTTCTTGACCTGTCATCTACACTAGAGTCTTCATTGTATCGTTTTATGGTACAATAAACGAATCTTTTGGTTATATTCAAATTTTTCAGTAAGTCGAAAATCTGAATTGGCGCGTAACCGCAACGATGCAACGCAATAACAGCGACACGGTCTTCTTAAAGTGTCCACTTCATATTTAAAAATTAGGAAAATTCTAAAAAGAACACATTTTTATTTTCATGAAAAATTCGAAATTCGAATTCAATAAACTTTTTTGTGGCCAGCGTTCTAAATTCAAAAGTTTTTATTGTGTGACAGAACTTATGACCTGACTGTGTATATAAATAAATAAATTTGGACTAAAGGGGACAAAAGCAGTACCATCGCCAATCTAGCAGAAGGCGGGCAAGCACCATCCTTGTATTGTAACATAGTGTTTAGTAAAAATCCACGTAGCTATTGTTCCAGGTCTGTGAACGTGAAGTGCGGGAACTTGTGGAAACCGTGCCAGCTTTGATGATCGGCCCGAATTGGGCATTTGAGTCCAAACAACATAAAATCTGGTTAACTGGCGGTCCAGGCGGTTTATCTGTTGCTTAAATAAACACGTCCAGTTTGATGTCAGCTGTTAAATAATTAAATCGTTAGGTCAGTAAGAAAATTTGTGACCAGCGGTGACCTCGACGTTAAGTAATGATTTTAATGTTACGTTTGGTAACAGAAAAGTCGATAAATTATAAGTATTATTTCTGCGATGGGGTTTTGTATCCGTATTCGTAAACATTTACTTTACATGATACACAATGGATATCCTTTATGAATTACAAAAAAAAATGCTGGTTTTGCCTAGGTTTTTTGGAAGAAATCTCTTTTTAGAGATAAGCTCGCCTTTGCGCATAAGTGTTCATTTGTTTGTACTTATTATTTACCGTGCATTAAAGTATTTTAAAAATGAGCAGACAGTAACTACCAAGTTTTTTTCTCTTAGGATGGCGGCATTGAAACTTACAACGGTGGAGGACACTCATAGAAAATATTGTTTTAGCGTCACGTTTGCGGGATATTTAGTTCTGAATAAATTTACTTACCATTTATTAGCTTTCCTGCCGAACATCTCTCAAACATGTCCTCTAGATGTTCTATCTACGATCAATATGAAAAATTCTGCTTGGTGAACAACAAATGTGTCTAGTAGCCTGTTCGCTGAAGCCTTTCAAATTCAACTATCTGTCTGTTAATTCGCTTACAATGGCAGGTCACGCAACCTTTCTTTTTTAATGCCCCGTCGCGTCGGGTCAGTTGAATCAGTGGCAATTTACTGCTTTACCTCTAGATACAAAAGAAAGCGAAAAGTGGTTTTCTATTGTAAGTTCCAGTCTGTCACCTTTCACCACTTGAAGGAGTGCAATAAAAATATCATTGTCTACCAAAAGAGTTACGAGTGGAAAAGCACATGAAGTTATAATTTTCGGCTAAAATAAAAGTATCCTTGTTCTGCCTCGAATCCCTCACTTTAATAAATAATTGATGAGAATGGTTTCGTTCGATAAGCCAAGCACTGACATTTAAATTGTCTGCCGTTATACAAACGACGTAACAAACCGGAGTCCATTTCTGATTGTAATATCAATATCTGTTTATAATATCACGCACGTCCAAGCTATGAACGTGAAGACACTGAGGTACATAAGTAGTACATAAAAGCGTACGAGGATAGCGTATGCCTAGGGAGCCAACAAACGTACGTTTTGCATATACATAAGCTTCGTTATAGTAATAGGCGTAACGATTAGTGCGATATATAAAAGCTTTAATTTGATTAGAAAAAAACAAACCGAACCCAATTGATTTCGGCTTAAGGTTGGGCACCCCGAAAGCGGTGTTGTCTTAGTTTAATGGGAGCCCTCCTTAAATATATTTTTATTCTAATTTAATTATTTATTTTTTAAGTGAATAATATAACTCAATATTCTGTGAATATTTCAAGCGTCTACCTGTTACCGTTATCAATATCTAGCAAAAACGAGGAAAAAAACACTTTTTTGTATGGGAGCCCCCTCAAATATTTATTTTATTCTATTTTTTAGTATTTGTAGTTATGGCGGCAACAGAAATACATCAAATTTCAACTGTCTACCTATCACGGTTCATGAGATACAGCCTGGTGACAGACGGACAGACAGACTTACGGACAGCGGAGGCTTAGGGTCCCGATTGGCACCCTCCGGGTACGAAACCCTAAAAACGATTCGCCGATCTAAAGAGGATTAACAGACCAACATAAATAAATATTTTTATAACGATTAAATAAATAACAAGTACATAAATTCAAATCCGGTGCAAAGTCTAAAAATATATTGTGAAAAACAGATTTTGTGATAATGTCGGGGGAGTTTTCTGTCGACCAAAAATAATCAAATTAAATTTATACACTTTCACGAATCCCTGCTGACACTCACGATCAACAAGCTGTATAATGAAACAACTGCTTTAATAGGTACTTCTATTTTGTGTAACTAGAGATTTACAAAAGGCTATGTTGGCCTAATGCGTCACCTTAACAAAATAATTAGCCAAGTTTACTTTGAAATAATTACCATAGAAGAGAGTTTTTATAAACTGTAGACAGTTATGAAAACTAAAATATTCACGCTGATATTTTTACGTGCTTATCT
The DNA here is from genome assembly GCA_949825045.1 of Argyresthia goedartella. Lineage (NCBI taxonomy): Eukaryota > Metazoa > Arthropoda > Insecta > Lepidoptera > Argyresthiidae > Argyresthia > Argyresthia goedartella. Next base: position 20,623,937 of record OX463812.1, on the reverse strand, counting down.
AAGTGTAAGCCTGTAATGCCAGCAAGCATGGCAAGCAATATCCGCAAAAAAAAATACCGTTGAAAAACCAGGCCAAGCATACTGATAAAACATTATAAGTAAGTATACCATAAAAATAACCCATTGTAATTGAGTCTGTGCCAATTCACCAACGATTATTTTTTGTGCAAAAAACACATGAATTGCTTTTCAACTATTTTAAGATTGTAAATAAGCTTATTCGTCATTACCATTCCAGTTTGCCGCTACATTGCCGCAAACTCACCATTTTACTTTGGTTCGGAAAAAAGAAATTAAAGAGGCAGCTTTAAATGTTATTTGTCCGCATCTGTGGCGCCGCGGTAGTGGCTCTGCGCCCAAGTAGCACAACGCTGCGTTATATAATTCCGCACAAGGTCCACATCGGTTGTTTAAGCACTTTTAACGACTTATTAGTGTTCACTCGGACTGCAATAGCTGCATAGGAAATATCGAAACCCAATATAATGCAATATTCGGTACTACGATTCTATTAAGCGCTACACAAACGCCACAGATTCACTGTTATTCAGCGTTTAGTACAGTTGTACCCTATCAGCTGCAAAAACGCATTTTGTGGACACAAATAGTGCAGCTTTCTGAATAATGGTTCACAGGTGTACCTTTAAAACACTTGCATTGTAAGAGAACATACGAACCTCTATAAAGCAAACAGACACGATGTGAAGTCTATTAACAAAGATATAATGCTCTATGCTGCTTAAACGTGGAATTTTACGTCATTATTTACTGATAGAGCATACTCGTATATCAGCATTAATATAGGCCAATATTGTACCAAGTGTGACCTTTTATGCAGTTACACAGCGCCCTGCTATAAATCTGTACATTGTGACCGTCAATTCAGACCTGGGTTGAATAATCGAATTTAATTCGGCATTAAGACTGCTGGTTGAGTTATAATTTACCATTATAACCCATGCGTCGACATTTATAAAGCATTTAGCATTAAATTAAAGTTAACACTGACCACTGGTTTATCCGCCATTTTTAAGTACGTAACGCGTATTATTGTAAACATTTAGCTTCTATCCATTTTGTTTATATTAGAAAATATCAGCTTGCACTGAACTATATCAAAAATAAATTAATATTTAAACATGTAAAAATAATATATCAAAAAAAACTTGCAAATAGCCTATTTTATTTTGAACTTCTTTCACGTATTTGTGGATATTATGAGAGCGCGTGAAAATTTTGACCTAAATATGTATGGTATTTCACAATAAAGTTACATTCCCGATACAATTTAACACATAATTGAAATAACTCAAAGTTTTACTTAACATTAACTTGATTATTTATCTACAAAATGGCAACCAAAACATCTTCATTTACACGCACAATATTACTTATTGCACTTCAACACTCTTGTACGGAGTAAAAATTAAAAATACGTTTCTGCATACCACAATTTCACTGATAATGTACTCTTAGCTTCGATAGAGCATTTAAGATGACCACACTTATTCCAATTTTGCGAATGAGTATGGGAATGGTCGCATATTAACTATAATGAGTACCACGTGCCTTGTTATTCAGGTAATGTTCAGCACTTGGAGTAGCTGTTGCCTTTATTAATGCTAACATGATGCTATTATAATTCAGTTGTACAGCAATGTGCTACGTAATTTGTGCCCAAATCAGAGTTATATCAGCATTTTAAGGGCATATAATGCTGATATAACTGGACTTTGTTCCATCCAATGTTATAATTGTTTATTAGCCTTTTATTCTCACAATTCACTCTTACTTTTAGTAAGCGGCACAAAATTTAAAACAAGAAAAACCCGGCTCACTTCACATACACCAGATACACCCAGCCAAAATGTCACATCATTGTTCACCAGCAAATAATTACTTTGTTTTTCACAGTGTTTGGATGAATGACTAAGTTATCTTTGCTGTTTTTAATAAATGTTTTATATCTGAAAAAATGCTTATTTTATTTTGTTTAAAACAATTTTCATTGAAAGTGTTTATTGAGATACACAACACATATATTTTTTAGATTATTCACTCTCTTACTTTAAAAGTTAGAGGAGAAATCGTAAAGCGGTTCACAAATTAATCTACATACCAAGTTTCAACTATGTAGTCTTAATAGTTTTGGAATAAAGTTGCTGTGACTTACGTCCGGACGGAGAGACCGACGGACAGACTTGACGCAACTATAAGGGTTACTCTGTTTCTCTAAGGAACCCTAAAAACCATACAGCATTTTTCAAATTCCGAATCGATGTTGGCGTGGAACAAACATAATAGGCCGCTCAGCGAGGCCATCAATCTGTGCCATTTCCCTTTTGCCCCCGCCCTGTCGCCGCCCGCCCATGGCCCGCCCTAGAAAAGGTTACAGTTGATAATTAGCTTGAAAATATAGTGCTTGAAAACGTAGAACATTGTCACATTGACAGTTAGTAGACGAGGAGGCGGGAACCCATGCTATGGATGATAGATAAAAATTCATGGGGTAATTGTTCCTCACGTCTGCAGATGTAATAATTGGATCCCACCGCCCTGCACTGTCCTCCTGGGTAGTTCTAACGATCAGCACTAACTTTTTCTGGTTCTGGAAAGAGAACGTTCCAAACAGTTAACAGAATTCTATAAAAACTCGTGACATTGGAGAAATTTACCGACGTAGTTATTAGACCGATATTAATTGAGAAACTGATACAAATTCACCATATAGAATAGGACGGAACAACAACATAAACTTGGAGATTTATAATCTATACTTATAAAAAGAAATCGCTGTACGTCAGTCTTACTAAATCTCTAAAATGGCCCGGTTTGGATTCCTTTTTACATTTGTTCACCTCAGTCCGGAGGAGGTTTAGGTTAAAATAAAATAAGGAAAAACGCTGAGAAAAACGCCAAAAAATCAAAAATCTATTTATTGTATGGGAAGTGGAGAAGTCTCAGCTTCCTATCGCTAGATGGTGTTGATAGCCACAGATCATTCAAACGCCTTGTGCCTTTGTCATAGATTTATTAGTGATAACCTCTTTGTTGATTGTCCACCTAAAAGTTTTAGCTTAGCGTAGATCTATAGGTAAATACAAAATACCTACGTGTTAACTAAATGACTTTTAGTTAAATAACAACTATGTTACTATTAGTAATTTTTCGCCAACGCGACACTTTAGGGTATGAATGTACCATATTACTTATTTTACAATCAAATTTTATGTAGGTAGTACGAAGTTACGGGTCAGCTAGTTACATATTAATATTATAAGTATTCTACGCAGAAAACTACCAACAAACAAATATCGACTAAAACAAAACGGCAGTAAAACTTATTAAGCATTAATGCTGGATTGCTGGATTAGTGTAATGATGGCGTCAACAATATTTACGTGTACGCTCTTTCCCACTTTGCCCAAAACAAACAATGGTCTGAGTCTCAGTAGGTACCTACATTAAACGTGCGCTACTATGCCACCATTGAGGCCAGATTTAAGTGGGCGTGAACCCAATTGACATTAATTTTACTGATGATTACTGACGGATGAGTCTGATACTGACTGAGATACAGGAACACCTGTTATCGATGCTAATGGCCGCGAACACTCTCGCGCGAGAGAGATTTGCAGAATATACGAAATATCAGATATTGGTAGTCTGGAAAACGCAATGTATGTCAGCTTCGGTATGTCTCGCGCAAGAGTGCACAGCGACCATAATATCTTATAAGTCCTTGTTGATAACCTATAATCATCTAAGTCAGCAATGAAATACTCGAATACTATCTTTCCTATAAGTAGGTACAATTTTAAAATGGCTATCGTCTGTCATTTGCCAACTATACGTTATGAAGAGAACAGTCATAAGTTTTCATTTAATCAGAATCAAACTCAACTCAACTCAATCAGACTAGGCACAGTCGAACAAAGCCACCCGTGCTGCCTAACGACCTTATCTTCTTCGCAATAAAGTCATGGGTTCTTTCGACTGTTTATTTCGTAGCAGGATTTTTAACTATTTATTCCATTGACCTGACAGTTGGTAGTGCAAGTACAAGATCTAGAGGTGCACTCCTCACATGGTATTTGCCCGTTTTGCCACTGAGTACTGACCGTCTTACAATCTGATGACCGAATGGCCGAGTCGGCAGTGACCCTGCCTACGAAGCCAAGGGTCACGGGTTCGAGTCCCGGTGGGGGCAAATATTTGTTTGATGAGAACGGATGTTTGTACCCTAGTCATGGTTGTTTGTCTATCTTAGTATAATATTTATCTATATAAGTATGTGTATCGTTGTCTAGTACCCAAGATTCAGGAAATCCTAGTTTGGGGCTAGGTTAATGTGTGTAAAACAGTGTCCAAGGTCTTATCTTATCTTATCTTATCTATCCAGTCTAGGAGCTCAAGCGTATTATGCCTATTATGCTGTAAATCAGTGTGCCAAAGACTTCAAATGAATTTCATCATCAATACAGACCAGTGTTATGATACTTATGATATACATATTATAAATAAAATAATACATATTATATATTATTATAGATAAAAACAGCAGGCAGAAAATGTACAGCTATTATGAAGAACTAACAAATTACAAGTCATTTATTTACTGCTATACATTCAAGTTTGAACTTTAGGTACCTTGTCATAGAGATTGCAAGAACATATTGCTGAAAGTCATTTGAAAGGCATTGTGTATGTATTGCTAAACAAGTTTCATACGAATCGAGATTTCATAATTTGACATTTCTTTCCGGGTTTATTTTCACCGATATCATATGATGATGATCTAGCTCTAGACGAGACCATCACCTTGGGATAAAAAAGAGCATTGCACTCTGATCATATAAATATTGTATTGAAATCAGTCCAAAATAAAGACGTATACTGGTAAATGAAGGAGTCCTTCCTTGATTTACCAGTATATCTTATTTTTAATGAGGACCTTGAATGAAGAGTCTTGGAATGTTGAGGAAGCGACAGATTTATTCCAAGATGGTCCTTAGTGTCTGTCTACTCTTCTTCTGGAAAAAGGCGGAAGTATTCATAATATCTATTTAGTTGATATCACAAGGAAGGTACCTATTTATAATGACCCAAGCCAGCAAACAAAAGTAGATTCCAATAATATTGTCACACTCTACGAAGTTGAAGTGGAAAACCTAATGAGAAAGTCCAACAAAGTTAAAACATACGCATTCCTAATCCTATACATACATACATAGAGGTAAATACTCGTGTCTACAACAATGACCCACATGCATTTTAGGGTTTTAGTAGACTATAACTTCGATGTCCTCAGTTTAGGCATTCAGTTTATTGCTCGCATTCTGAGCATAGGTACCATGTTCGTATCGCGTTTGGAGAATTGAGAAAATGTTCAATGAGCCTCGCTGAAAATATTACCAAATTGCGTCGAAGTGTCGAACTTCAAGTATTATTATGTAAGATATTATACTTCCTGTGCCTATGCCATACGCATCGAAAAATAACTCGTACCTATGGTGGTGATCCAATTTCTTTGTAATCCATGTTTACATTCATTCATTGTTCAGTGTTATCGGTCATATATTTGCTGCTGTATGCCAAGTCCTTACTACCTAGCTACTAACAATAATCTACTAAACATAAAACGCAAGCTTATCAAATAGCCGCGACACATATCAATATCACATACTTATCTAATGCACGGTTTTCGCATTTCAGCCAAATACGTAGCGCTATTTAGCGCTATTTAGCGGAATTAATCTTAGATTTATCGCCTGTTATACGTCGCGCCACACTTTATGAGTGGAGGCCTTGAATGCGCAGTAGTCACTTTTCAATACCTGTATACCTCGCGCCACGAATTAAGAGCGCTGGGCGACATTGGCGGGAATTACTGCGCACATGTACAGGTATTAAATAGTGACTACTGCGCATTCAACGCCACCGCTCAGAACGTGTGTCGCGACGTATACATACGCAGTAATTCCCGCCAACGTCGCCCAGCGCTCTCAATTCGTCGCGCGACTTATATATACATTTGACCACTTTTCAGAAACTGGAACAGGACGAATATTGTTTGCTTAGTTAATTTAAAAAGGGTAGTATTTATACGACTGACTGTAAATTAAAGTTTTAAGTGATAAAAATAATTAATTTAGGTTATTATATTACTAAGTGAGCGAATGACTGCGAGTGACGAGAAATCAACAGAACAGCAACTTGCAAACATTTTTGAATTACTTACAATACAAAATGAGAAGCTTTTCTTTGCATACGCTCCGGGGTTGCTTCTTTTAAGATCCAACCTAACCTAAAATCCTATTTTAATTTAGCCACAATAACCTATTCTAGCCAAATTTAGCTTTTCTTTGCATACGCTCCGCTCCGCTACGCTCCGGGGTTGCTTCTTCTAAGTACTAAACTAACCTATAATCCAATTGAAATTTTGCCACAATAACCTACACTAGCCAAATTTGGTTTACTGTGTTCCATTATTGAAGTTGCCCTCCCTGTAGTTCTAGTCGCTCACTCAGTAATTTGGTCGCACGGCTAGAATTTTAATATCTGAAATGCCCACTTGTTGTAAGCTCGTTCTGGATTTTATTATTATCAGAAAAAAATGGTGTAGTTCCGTTGTCCCCATGGCCTCCGTCCCCATGCTCAATTCAGTGTTTTTTTCGCTCATTTCAAGTATTTCCGCTGTTCATGGTCATTGGCTCAGTAATCATTCCCTCAATTAGTTTTTTATTCGATCGTTTTATAATTCCCCATTTAAAAACGATGTCTTAGTGAAAATGATTGCAGTTTTAATAAGAAATTGTGACGCTTTATAGTGTAGAGTCGAGGAGGAATGTATCGATAGCCAGTGGGCTTCTCCCCTACCGTTCTTGTGATGGCAACGGAAAAATGAGAAATGTCAAAACAATTTCTCCTTATCATAACTACTATACTTGATATTTTCTTGTCATTCTCATAAATTCGTACTTTATATATCGGGCACTTTCTGCAGTGAATTTTCAAGAATATAATGAAGAGATGATGCAGATTGAAGAAGTATTAGGTGCATCGATCTGAACAATTTTAACTGGGAAAAAACATTGATAAGAGCAACTTTATTTACTTCTCCATATCTACTAATCGATTTGTATTTGCCTGGTCGAATCTGTATCGAGTTAAGTCGTCGAATTCATTAGGGAAGGTTTTTGAAGCAACTCTACGAGTAATAACAGGATAACATCGTAGCTACGAGTAGAAGCTTTATTTTGACGGCTTCCTCGTCAAACAACCTTCTACAGGGGTAGAACGTTAATTTAAAAACTCTGGGCTAGTCCCACCTAGAATACCATAATTTCCAATTCCAGATTTTTTTTACTGCTTTCTTCACTTAGTTTTCGTTTCGTATATATTTTAACTTCCAATATCTCCATATGGAGGTGTTTCCTACTAATAAAACATAAAAAAATATGCTAATTGCATGCCAAGGCATACCGGAATTACTTGTAGATATCTCATAAAACGTTTCCGAAAATTAAAGAGACTGCTTTGAAGTTACTCCTAGTTCATGAATCGTGGCAGAACAAAATTTACTATAATTTACACGTCTCCATTCAAAGTACAAATGTACGCTTGAGATGCTATCGACTGTATTAAAATAACAATTTAGACGAATCAGCAAGCACCCACCCACCACGTATGACCACAATGAAATTAAAACCGGTCAAGTGCGAGTAGGACATCGGACCCGCACACGAAGGGTTCCTTACCATTGCTTACGGAAAAACGTAACGCGGGAGTGTTTCCTTATGAGTATACCCTTTTGTAATAACACAATATTAAATACCTACTAGGTAGGACTACATTCAAGGCCGTACATCGATCGAAACATTGAAAAAGAGTGTTTTGTATGTAGTATGTAATTATTGAACGATGTACTCAGGTTAACGAAACTGTTTTCATTGAAACCGGAAGTGGATAGAAATTGAGTCCAGTTCAGTTCACCGATAAACAAATAAAACGAAACGGCTAAGAAAATGGCCATACAAATAATCTCTTTTATGGGTAATACTTTTAATTCTTTAAAACCTAATAATAATAATAATAATAATAATACCTTGGACACTATTTACACACATTGATCTAGCCCCAAACTAGGATTCCCTGTATCTTGGGTATTAGACAACGATACACATACTTATATAGATAAATATTATACTTAGATAGATAAACAACCATGACTAGGGTACAAACATCCGTTCTCATCAAACAAATATTTGCCCCCACCGGGACTCGAACCCGGGACCATTGGCTTGGTAGGCGGGTCTGCCGACTCGGCCATTCGGGTCGTTAAAAAATGGTCGTATGTTTTTATTGTGTGTTGTTATAGCGACAATAGAAATACACCCTCTGTGCAAATTTCAGCTCTCTACCTATTTCGGTTGATCCGGTAGAGCCCGGTGACGGACTGTCCGACAGACGGACAAACGGGCAGCGGAGGCTTAGTTTAGGTTCCCGTTTGGCACCCTTCGGATACGGTACCCTAAAATGACCATTATGATACTCCAATAGAATATTGTATAAGTTGTGAATAGAAAACTAAAACGTATATTTTTATAACTTAACTAAACTTTTATTTTTTGCTGAAATATGATTGAATTGAAATAGTATATGTACGTATACTGCTATAAGAAACAGTTTTTCAAAATCACTTACCAGGTGAATTCTTAAGCACGTTGTACCTACCTACCATACCAACACTTGGAAAACTAATTCCGTCTCAAAAATAATCAGCCAAGTGCGAGACAGACTCGCGCAAGAAGGGTTCCGTACTACAAAATTGTTTTGCCCTTAATTTTTACTAAATGCTTTAGATAAAACTAGAATTTCCTAGTAATAACTAGAATTTACTGATGTACATGAATGTCAAACTAGTTTTAAAGTAAACTGTGCTATAGTGAAAACCCGTTATTAGTCAGAATACGTTTCCACAAAAATCAAAACTAGTTCTAACTACCTTAGTTAAAACTAGCATTTCCTAGTATAACTAGAATTTGAAGCTGAATTAGTTGCTATAGGTCACTTTCTGTCCCAATACCAAAGTTAGGTGGTGTTAGGTCACAACTTTATGTACAACCTGGAGCCGAGCGAACCGTAGCGGAGTGAGGTGATCCCATGCACTGTTACACCACCGTATTGGTTACTTAATTGACATTAAATTTCGATCAGCAGTAAATTGTAGATCTTACTAATGTGATTATACTAATATAATATATATATAATAATACTAAATACTAATCTATTATTTGAATATGTGCAAAACTAGTTTTAACTAGTGAAAACGCGTTTTAACTCAAAACGGGTTCTTACTGCAACATATCAGGGAATCCTAGTTTGGGGCTAGATCAATGTGTGTAAATAGTGTCCAAGTTATTATTATTATTATTATATCTAAGTAAAGACCTATATTAGGTACGTATTTAAAAAATAAATGATCTGAACTTTTTGAGATAAGGGGGAGGGAATGGTCTTTCTTTATCTTATTTCTTGAATATTTTTATAACTAAGTGTTATACAAATTTACGAAAAAAAAAACTCACCATAAGCCCTTTCATTTGACATGTCACACATTTGAGTTTTGAAAAACTTTTATTTTTAATTTTCTGATTTGTCTCCCATTGGGGGCCCCCTCTATTTAAGCCAGGCATTTTTTATTATTTTTCCTGTTATATTTAAATAAAAGCATATTTTCGTAATTTTATCATCGTGAATTGGATCAGTAGTTTGAAGATAGGTGGCTCAGGAATGGTCTTTTTTGTCTTTTTTTAGGGTTTCGTACCCGAAGGGTTCCAAACGGGACCCTATTACTAAGACTTCGCTGTCCGTCCGTCCGTCCGTCCGTCCGTCCGTCTGTCACCAGGCTGTATCTCAAGAACCTAGCTAGCTAGAGAGTTTAAATTTTCACAGATTATGTATTTCTGTTGCCGCTATAACAACAAATACTAAAAAACAGGATAAAAGAAATATTTAAGGGGGCTCCCATACAACAATTCTTTCAATACCACATACAAACTTATGGATGCACCTGGTTACGTACATGGAGTGTGAAAGTAACCGCACCAATAACTTTGTAAACAATATATTGCTGTGTAAAATCCAAACTATTCACTCCACACCATCGCTTCCATTGAACGGTGGTACGGAACCCTTCGTGCGCGATTTAGACTCGCACTTGACCGGTTTTTCTTTATTTATTATTTAAACTTTCAGGAGATATCAGAAAAGTGGCCTTTTCATTTGACATGTTAAATGATACAGTTTGAAAAGCCATTATTTTTAATTTACTGATTTAAATCCTCCTAAAGGTGCCCCCAAATTTAAAATTATTTTTTGAATTTGTTTGTGTTTTGGTCAGAGAAATACAAACAATGATTCCATTTTTCCTTTTTAAGGCACGGAACCCTAAAATATACTAAACACAGTAAACTGGCACGATTTAATGGAAGATAATTATTGTTAGACAAAATCGTCTTGACGAGAAATAAAATCAACAAACAGGGTTTTATTAGTTCTCAAAGCAATTTAGGTATTCAGCGGTGAAGACAGGCAGACACAGCTCGATTTGAATGTGGAGCAAACACAACAGAAATAAACTTCCGATCATTCCTCGTTGACGAATAGTGTTGGTATCCAAATAACTATCAATTCATAGGTATCACAAGTGATCACAATTTAATAAAGATTTTAATGCTTTGTAACGAAAGTTATTTTCTTACAATCTGAAACAAGTTTGACAAAGAAAAGAAAGTTAAATAAAGTTTTATAAAAAAGGATGGGACAATGTTTTTTTACTAACTATAATCATTTGTTTGCAGGCGCAGGAGGAGGGTTTTTGCTGTAGCGAAGAGGCCTTTGCCGAGCAGTGGGTCGATGTGGGCTGAGCACGAACAGGGTGATGTAATGATGATGATCATTCGTTTAAACTTCCGTAGCCCACCCGAAATCTGAATCGTCCGTTGGATCGGATGGATTCTTATTAATCAGAATCACCTGTATCAAAATGCGATGGATTCCGTGCATTTGCCACACCATCTCGGAGAAGACTTGCCTCGATCATTGTACCTTATGATCTTGTTTACATGGAGGACAGACGTTCACCCCGAGTTGGGTCAACGTGTTTTTGGCTCGTTAACTCGTACGAAATCAACTACGTGTTTAAAAATAACGTTGGGAATTTAAGCTATGCCGACTCGACCTGAATAATAATATTATTGGAATATGGCATACGTGCGGGTTTATGTATAATATCTATTAAAATGATGATAGCCGAAATGTAGCTATATAATGTAGGTATAAAATGATTGATAGTGCAAGCACAGTGTCCATCAGTCTTCTCAAGGGAAAGACTACCTGTAGGTAGGTACTGCAATCAAGATTCTATTCTACAGCAAGATGGCTCAAGACTCTGTTGGAAACTCGTCATGGTCGACAGGAATTTTCCTCACAATCACTAAGAAGCTGAGGTAGGTAGTGATTGAAAATAAATGAACCAATCAGGCGCTTCTTAAAAATACTACTTTAAAATGCGCATACGAGCTGAGACATACTCGTCGCTTCGAATACAAATAAACTCGTAATACTGGTGTAGGCACAACACCAACTTATAAAGGCCAACTGCCTTTAGACAAATCTATATAAAGTGTGAAGGATACGCCGCCAACCGAGGCTACGCACATATCCGCATTATAGATAAAAGAAAAAGTCATCGACAACTTATTTTCACAGCGATGTAATCGTACCCTTGGCACCAAATCTGATTAATTTTAGCACGAACCGCCCCGATTGATTTGCAGATCAGTTGTTCTCAGTCGCGAACGTACACAATTCACATTATCACTCATCATGATGGTGTCTATGTCTAGGTCAACGCAACAATTAAGCTGGATCTCAGGGCGACAACAATGGCTCTGCAATACTATTGTCTATCTATTGTATATCATGATAATCTTTGATCTAACAGCTATTTAGAGTATTAGCCCGGAGAGTGAAGCGATTAAGTTGTCGGGGATTTAGAGTGCGATGCCTCTATCACGAGAAGGCGATGAGCTAACAATTTGTATTTTACTTAAATCTGTCATCTAACACAGCCTAATTTGGGATGGCTGCTTGCCTTAGACGGCCTAGATGCACACGAATCAATTAAACATTTAACTGACACTGAAATTAATGCTGGCTCTATCTTTTGATAACAATGCCAGCGCCCACCGTGAGACATATGACATAACTTTTGTTTGTTTAAGGCCAGTGTAAGTAACCGGCAGCTAGCAAACTTTCAGCGGACACGAAACTCACCTGCGCCACAGGAGTTCTTCCAAAAGTCACAAAACTGGCTGCATGCACACATCTCGACCGTTAGCCACTAGAAACCGTTGCCAATGTATTTTTAAACTTCACTTGCAGCGTTTCGCAACCCTTCAGCGCGATCACGATTAAATACCTAGTACTACAACTAAACTAGTCTAGTTCACTTTTGTTTACGAAACTGGATTCAGCGGTTCACGTAGAAAGTTTGCAGTTGGCGCGTCGCGGCTGCTTTATGCATCGTGCTGCTATAGTGGAACAGGCCTGAGGCGATGTTGTGGTCAGCGTGGGAACTAACGTTCGAGCGAGGCGCTACGTGCTCCGACCGAGGACGGCCTCGTGCGACTGACTGACTGACGCGAAGCGAAACCCCACGACCACGAGCGACGAGCCAGTTCCATTCCACTTCCTTGGTGAATAGGGTGTCGCATCTAGTTATGATTTTCCTACTTCCTGTAAAACGGGGCAGTAGCTTGCATGCGGCAACGTTAACTATACTGTAAACGGTTAACTATCCTGTTAAGTGTTAACGTTAACGGGTCAACGCGTACAGGTATTCCCGCCTTTATCGCTCGCCTGTAGCTGGACTCTCACAGCCCTTAGAGCGAAAGGCCAGCGATAGGAGAACAACTCAGAAACAAGAGGCCATAACAGCTACTACTGGCAGTCGGGCACCGTACCTATCTCAGAGAACTTAAGTTTCACTAGTGCAGGCGTCTAAAACGAAAACTGTTCAATGCACACCCTGATTCATCGAGGTATTCATAAACGTATTCAAAGTGATGACGATGATGACTTTCGATTAGCTGCGGCGACAGGGTAGCCCGAATGGAGTATTGAATAATTCACAAAGTCAAAAACTTTAAAAAAACGACTTTAAGCTCTAACGTCCGGTTTCCGACTGTAACAAACTCATTTCAGCCAATCACGTGCCGCTATTTTTAATTAATCTTCGATTAATCGCCTGTTACATTTGACCGCTCTTCCAGAAACTGGGGGTAAATCTTGCTCCCCGGTCTGGACGCGAATTTGTACGCGAAGGCGAGGCTGCGAAATAAGTCTTCCGACAGTCAACTCCATACATATCACACGACATATATACGGCACATCCTTATAGCCAGAATTCATCTCATGATAATGACCCCCCGATATAGATATGTAGGTACGCAATTTCGTTTACATGGATGACATTATTATGACTGTTATTTTATTTTGAAACGAACCAATTGGACGAATTACTTTTGAAATAATAGGTATAAAATAAGACAAAACAAACATTTCAAATATAATTCACCAAGTCAAAAACTTTAAAAAAACGACATAAAGTTCAAGCCCTATTTCTTCCTCCACTGTCGGGATGCGATTTAGTTTGTGTACTCATCAAAACTTTTGCTACACGGAACCACAAACCAAAACCTCATCTATGTATTATTTTTTTTGTATCTGTTGATATTTTCAAAAAGCGCTACATCATTTTAATATAATTTGTATGGGACCACCTCTGAAGTATGACCTACCAATCAAAACAAGAATCATCAAAATCAGTTCATAAATGACGAAGTTATCGCGTAACAAATACTCTAAAAAACAGACGAATTGAGAACGCCCTTCTTGAAGTCGGTTGAAAATACAACCGAATTGAGTTTTTTTAGGTTAATAACTGGCCCCACGTGGCCACAATTGTGCCTCTGCCGAGCCGTATGAAAAAACGCGTGACGCTATGTTATGTTTGATCATCATGACATTTGTCGTGATAAAAAAGTGTTGCATATTTTCAAGAGTATGCATTCTCTAGTACGTACCAATAAGTCAATGTTCGCCGCAATCTAACTAATCTAACTAATATTTACAAATGTGAAAGTAGCGATGTTAGGATGTTTGGATGTTTGTGTGTTTGTGCCTTAATCACGCTAAAACGGCTGAACGGATTTGAATGAAATTTAGCACAGAAGTGGTTTATGAGCTAGATTAACGTATAGGATACTTTTTAACCGACTGCACCAGAAGGAGGGTAACGTTATCTCGGTTAATCATAATTCCTATGAACACGCAGATCAAGTTGCGGGCATCAGCTAGAAATATGAACCCGCAGGGAAATGAAGCGAGCAAACGAATCGTGTGATTGTATCGGCGAAGGAATATTATCGAGCAGGAATGTAGGGCTTAGGGGAGGGGCGAAAATTCAGGTCGCTTCCGGGGAAACGGGCGACCGCAAAATATGAAATGCAGCCATTTGCGGGGCTAAATAGAATTGCGCACAGGAGTGACGAGTAATGATTTAAGCTCATTTCCCAGGCCTTTAGTTCACCCAATTTTTATTAGCAACGATTTGTTTTAAATTTTACTGAATTCATCTTAATCTAACGGTTACTCAATTTGCCAAATATAGTTTGCAAAATATCATTGGAAGGAGTCATAGTATGCAATTATTTTTATTGGTTTTGGACTTGAATTAAGTGTTATTTCGGAACAATATTGCGATAATCTATATGTACACGGAGCGAATACGGAAAGATGCCACATACAAAGCAGAGTAGGTAGGTACTACTGGTAAATAATATAGTCTCGTATACCAGTTTCCCGATCAAAAGAATTCAACGATCCCCTATTAATTAAGCACAAAGCGCGCTCTTTAATTACAGTTTGGACGTTTTTAGGGTTCCGTACCCGAAGGGTTCCAAACGGGACCCTATTACTAAGACTTCGCTGTCCGTCCGTCCGTCCGTCCGTCCGTCCGTCCGTCTGTCACCAGGCTGTATCTCAAGAACCTAGCTAGCTAGAGAGTTGAAATTTTCACAGATTATGTATTTCTGTTGCCGCTATAACAACAAATACTAAAAAATAGGATAAAATAAATATTTAAGGGGGCTCCCATACAACAATACCACATACAAACTTATGGATGCACCTGGTTACGTACATGGAGTGTGAAAGTAACCGCACCAATATCTTTGTAAAGAATATTTTGCTGTGTAAAATCCAAACTATTCACTCCACACCATCGCTTCCATTGAACGGTGGTACGGAACCCTTCGTGCGCGATTTAGACTCGCACTTGACCGGTTTTTCTTTATTTATTATTTAAACTTTCAGGAGATATCAGAAAAGTGGCCTCTTGTACGTCTTAAAATGCTATTCATCTTATTTTGACGAAAACTACGTTGCCTTTTAAGCCACTCTGTGTCACATTTCCGCCACGCTAAGATGAAAATGCTGTTGATTGTCCAAGATCGGAGTTTAAACTGCAGATTTACCAAAACGGAGTCTGAAACATATGTGGGTGCACTCGGGCGGGGCTTTTGAAGACCATGACGTAATGCAACCGAAGGTCAATCACAAGTTCACAACAATCATATAAGTCAGTATCCACAGAAACAATAACATACGCAGTTCCGTAAACTACACAATTATAATATATGATATAAGTATGTGGGAATTGTCAGAGAAATATGGAGCGCAGTATTCTTGGAGTCCGGCTTCTTGACCGAATCCGGAATACTGAACTGCGCTCCAAGACTAACATCATTGACGCAGCTGAGAAGGCTGCCCCACTGAAGTGGGACTGGGCCGGCCACGTCGCTCGTATGCACCTGGACCGCTGCTGGGCGAACCGAGCCACTAAATGAGTTCCTAGAGTCCTACAACTGTAACGAGAAAGCGCGGTCAACCCAGGAAAAGATGGAGCGACGAGTTGGGTCTCTGCGACATGAACTGGTGGGAGACCGCTCAAGACCGCCAAGAGTGGAAGAAGGGGAGAGAGGCCTTTGCCCAGCAGTGGGACGTCGTGAGCTCCTAATAATAATAGTAACTATGTGAAACGATAGCGCAACGGTGCTTATATTCAAATTCAAAATTATATATTTTCCAAAAAGTGCAGTCATACAAAATATTGTTCAGTGGCCCACACTAGGCTAGGGAGTCCACATCTTGCAGCAAATTATTCAAGGTGTTTGCAAGATTGTCTATATAATCTCGCAACTTCTCGGTATTTTGCGAGATCTCGCTTATAACATGGCGTCAAGCCTCTTCCCATACGGGGTGGTAGAGGCTCAATTGTGCCCAATTTTAACCAGTTACTCAATACTACATTTTGCGTGATAGGTGGCTAGCCTATCGCCGCAGCTATGGAGATTGTAGGTTTCCTCACGATGTTTTCCATCATCGTTTTAACGACTGTAAATGTAATTTAAAAAAATATTTACCTCATTGGTACATGTTAAGCACCGGGAATCGAACCTGCATCTATTGCGCGAGAAGCAAGCGTAAAAATCATTAGATCACGGAGCTCTATTTTTAATAAATGCAAGTATTCTATTGAATCTTCTGTATGCTCGCAAGACTTTATCCTGTTCAGATGGACGAAGAATAAAAAAGGCTTTTGCGTTTTGAGTATTTCGAACGAAATCAAAACTGCATGAATTATACAAAATATAATTATTTTATTATTTTTTTCCCCCCGTCTGATGAACATTCTTTATTTCGACTGTTTTGAATAAATACTGCCCTATTAAAACCTTTTAAAAAACAAATAAGCTTCTCAAAAGCCTTCAACTAATCCATTACACATTTATATTTTTTATCCCCCATTACAAATCCACCACATAATAACTTCAAAAACTCTTAAGAAAACACAACATATCTAGAGTGTCTTTTGCTAACTAACTTCTGATGTTTCGTGCCAAATACCCAGCAGCAGAAAACGCCCGTTTAGAGTGTCCGCGCTCTCAAATGGTCGTGCCTGTAATATGTTGCCGTGCAATCGCAAATCTTGCGGTATATCGCGCACGATTTTGGGTGCAAGATTAATCTTGCAAAATTCGTGCAGGACCTCAGAATAACGAGGGTGTCTGTGTACAGATTTAAAAATTGAAATTGACTTTTCCTTGCTTAGTCTTACATAAAATAAAATAAATGCTTAAAGCAATTTACAGTTAAAAAAAAGGTCCTACAATGTAGCTATACAAAAACGATTACACTCAATCTAAACAGTCATAAAAAATTACAACAAACAAAAAAACCCATTAAACTAAATCATATTCGGGTAAAGGCCTGTGCCCCTCGGTGGGAACATTAATTTGGGGGGGGGGGGGGGTCGTACTTCTTTTTCTCCTACAATAACCTGTTTTTAGTTATAAGTATCAAAACAACAACAAAAAACATAGTAGTGCTAAATAATCTTTTATTTCCCCTTCGTCAGTTTTTATTTGTTGTGTCACAAAATGTTACAACGTGACAAAGTGGTAATCCAAAATGACGTCTCCGATGAAAACAGCAACTCTGTCACAATATTCTAGAGTACCACTACAAGTAAAACACAAAATTGGGTGTTAAAATGAATATTGATTAGTCTTATAGTAAAATAAAAATTTGACTTGCTGTTTTATACTTTACTATCGCAATTTTATTGATATTTCAGAAATCTAAAAAACCAGAAAACGTATTTTAATTTAGGTAAAAAAGAAGAGCAACCCGGCTACATTTATTATTTTATTTTATATTATAACATATAAACTTGCTAACATAAAGAAAACCATCCTTACTAGTATCTTTATAGTATGAGCGAATTTAAGGTGCGTGTTATGTTGGTAGTTAAGTATGAAGGCCGCACACCTACATAGAGGAATCGGGAAGTGAGCGACAGAGAATGACGTATGTATTCAGTATAATTGACGCTTTTAATAAAAGATTAATAATCAAGTCTGACATTGCCTTAAGATAACTTAATAATAATGACTCATTTTATATGACACTGGCCACTAAATCAAAACTCAAAGTACTTCCCGTCAGCGATTGTTTGGCAGATATCACGGTAAATCTTTATTCAAAAAGCTAAGGTTCATTTAAAGTTATTTTACGTGTGAAACCAAATGAAAACTTAAAAAAATCTTAAAAACTTGCATTTGAGATTGCTTTTCTATTCACACCAAGTTTATTCGGAAACTTTGGTGTGCGAGAAACGCTCCGCCTACGACGCGACGTACTAGACTTTCGTTACATATTTTATGGCGCATATGGATAACGTAAGGATTACAATAATCTTCCTTGCTAATACACAGCTTAACCGTTCTAAGCATAAAACAATGCCTAATTGAATTAATAACTATACATTGAAGATTCATATCCCACGTCACATTAATAAAACCTTACGGCTAAAATTTGGTTTTGATTTTTATAAAACACACCCAGAAACCCATCGCAATGAAGTATACTACCAACTACAAAAAGCCGCATTACAAACTGTCCACCCGTTTGACCGCCATTCCTTGTTAAGCTGATAACTTTCGAACTACCGAATCGATTTGAATAAAACATATCTAAGAACCGTCGCAGGAAAATCTACTACCATTTACGGGAAACCGCATTGAAATCTGTCTACCCGTTTGACCGCTAGGGTACCACGAACAGACATACAGACACAACGACAACCGACCAACAGACGATTCAAACTTATAACCACTTTTGGTCGTCGGGGGTGAAATAGTTATTTGTGTCACAAGGGAGCAAAATGATATTTACGGCGAGGGCGGTACATTGAATCCAGAGTGAAGGGAAGGATTCTACGATAGAATACTGAGGGTAGCGAGGGATTCTAAGTTAGAATCCTGAGCGTAACGAAGGATTCAAGCGTTAACGCCCATGACGAAAATAATTTTGCTCCTGAGTGACTTTTCACACCGACTATGAGGAAAATTTAAATTAAATGCTCCAAAAAAATTTAATAAATATACTTTGAATTATACTTTCACCACTTAATAATCGTAATAACCACAGTAATCGAACAACGTAAACAAAACTTTTTTTTTGATAAAGTTAAAACTTGAAACATGTTTGTTTTCAATCGACTACGATGAAATAACAGTCGATTATTTTATTAAGATCTGTGTTCAATTGGCCCATTGCGTAAATGCTAGATGCCAATGATTAAATTAAAAAAGTAGCTTGAACAGAAAAGTAGCATTTTGCTCCCTCTCGTCGTGAAGCAAAACTTACTTTTCCAAATGAAAGGCGTTAAAAATAACTTAATTAACATGCCTGTAAACGTAGGATTAACCGTTCGGACCCAACAAACTAACTGTGATGAGAAATTAGAGCTGAGAAAAGAGGTTAGGCCATTACATTGAAGTGGGTGAATGACCCGAGTTGATGGAAGTGAAGTGCTAAACGTAGTCAGCGTCGGCGAATGCCGGGACGATCGAGAAGGAAGAGAGTACGAACTATCAGGGACGATTTTTCTAAATATTTGATAAATTTTTAAGGCTTTAGGGCGAGTTGTATGACATTTTTTGACATTGTTAAAAATACTGTTAAATACAACACACCCATGGCAATATCCTTTGACTGCTGACCGTGTCTTTGTTAATAAGGTATCTAAAAATAGTGTATCTGATAGTTTCTCTTTCCAGTAATACGTTTATCAAATCTGTATACGTTTTGGTTGAAAGCCCGATGAAGAAGTGAAAAATAAAGCTCTGATCACATCGGTGTTGAAAGTTGTTCAGAATGATTTTCCTAATATAATATAATATTCTTCTAATATTGTGTAACCTCCGACTGCACTTGTAGGTTAGCTGTAGACTTGTACAGTCAGCGTCAGATATATGTGAGCCCGCAATATACTCAAATAGAAATCTCTGACTTAGACACATCATAAACAACTAGAAATATCTACAAAGCCTAAGACTCAAAATTATGCTAATTAATAAAGTGGGGTCCCTGGTAGGTTACGCACATATTATGCTACAAAGTTAACAAAGGTACCCGCGAGGGATAGTTTCCGCTCCTCTCGCTCGCTCTCTCGTCCTCGACTCGTCAGTAGAACAGTGACGGACGCTATGACGTCATCAGAGCGAGGTGCAAAGTTAACTTTGGCGTTTAGTATATATAATAATAATAATACCTTGGACACTATTTACACACATTGATCTAGCCCCAAACTAGGATTCCCTGTATCTTGGGTATATATATGTTGGTCTCTTGTCAGGTCGAAATCCTATATCCTTTTTTCCCAACCATCACCATAATTATACGATCATAAACAACTTCCTTAGGTTCCTTGCATGCAATCGGTGATACTGATAACCCCAAGATAAAGGGTTCATTGTCGTCATCAATAAGCTACGTTAGATACGAGCTATCACTCACTTACTGCCCGCTAGAAAGTGGGAAATAACCTTGGGAGCTGGTTAACTTGCCATTGCACTGCTGTACCGAGTGCTTCCTACAAGGACGCAAACGTTGTGTTTTCCGACCACTTTCATTGCTAGGAAACCTTCAACCTTCATAGCTGCGGCGATATCCCTCTGCCCCAAAATGGAGTTTTGAATAACTGGCTCAAGACAATAAGCTCAAAAACTCAAACCCGACTAGTTAAACATCGCGCTCTAAAATCCCTCATCCATCACAATACCGTCGCATATAAGCAGTGTTTTCGATTGCGAGCGAACTTTGGAACACGCTTCCCTGCACTATCAGAGATAGTCCGTCTCTCGCCGTCTTCAGGAATCGTTTGAATCGTCTTGAGGAATCTTTCTCTATCCTAGATTTGAGCTTTGTATATATTAGTTTATTTATGTGTATTTATATTTTTATCTAATATTTATGTACTTGTGTATGTAGTGTATCTAGCAGTTAGTTCAATAGTTCTGTAATATATGTTTGTATCTTTATCTGAGCACATAGGAACATTAAATTATTCTGATCAACCTTGGGTTTGCTGGAAGAGATCTCTAATTAGAGATAAGCATGCTTTTGTAGATGTGCTTTCTGTTTTATTGTATCTTATGTTGTTTTATGTACAATAAATATATACGAAATATATACGAGTATGAAACATATAGCCACCGGGCGGTAAATACTCTTCGATCTATCGATACATCGATTGTCAAAATCTGAGAAGTAGTAAAGATGTTCTGGTGGAACAAATAAAAATACATAACCCTCCTTTTGGCTTCGCTGTGGCCGGGTAAAAAGTGGGCACAACAGTGCTTCTCCCATCCCGTATGGGAAAAGGTGTGAGGGCGTGTACATAGGGCCAGTTTCACAGGCGGCTTATCTAACTTATTGATCTAGCCTTTATTAAATCTCAAGTTACGCGTTTCTTTGTATTAGCTTGTTCATCACGACCATGCGTGTTAGCAGGGACCGTGAACGTGTTAAACGAAATCTGATTATTTTTGCTCAGTAGAAAAGTCGCCCGAAGTTATCACAAAATATTTTTTCCTAATATTTTTTTTACAATTTTGCACCGGCTTTGAAATTTTCTATATTCTCTAAAAGCACAGATCCTATAATATACTAACGCCCGATTTTTTAATCCTGAGATAACCTTTATCTGTTTGTTTATCTGAGGAATTGGTACCCGTAAAATGTCAAATATGTGTGTGTTTATCTGGGGATTGAACAATCGCCACTTATACAGTTAGTTCACGTAGCACAAAATATGTCACCGGGCGTAATCAGAGTTGCTACGAAAGCATCTTTAGTTCGAGGCTTATATCGCTTGGTGCAGCACTACTGAAATACTACACATAACTACAAATAACACGAGATGGCGCTAGGAGGTTAAATTTCAAGAGAACAACAGATTTTTCTGTGACACTTATTTAATAGATTATACAGATTAAACAGATTAAACAGATTAAAAGATTCACTAAAAATCGACCTATAAGCAATTATAAGATTAGCGACCAGCGTCATCTAGAAGTATATATAGTATATTGGCGTTTAAATTACAATTGTTACTCCAGCGCTATCTTTGGATTACGAATGTTACTAATTCTTAGCTGAATGGGATGAGCACCCTGTGTTAAAAGTAAGCTGAATGTGAAATTCTATGTCGGGATGCCTAGCCTAAACATTATACTAGGTCGGGCGATAACTTTTGTCATTTTGTCATAAATGAAATAAATAATACTAAAATCTCTGTAATAAAAATATTAGGTTACAAAATACAGTTTTAAATGACATTTAAACTATTCAAAATGACCTCCCCTATTCTCGATACAAGCCTTTCATCTGCGCGGCCAGTCATCGATAGAAGTACGCACGACATCCATGTCAATATTCGCCACTGCTTTGATCAGGGATGCTTTGAGAGACTCCAAATTGCAGTGAGGTTTAGCGCAGACATTCTTCTCCGTACTACACTATTAAGTATTCTGTGGTACTACGCTATTTTATAATCCAATGGATTTAAGTCTGGACTTGAGGAGCGCCAGTCTTCTTGTCTGATAAAGTCGATTCCACCGGAGGAGAGCCAATTTTGAGTGCTGTTTGCCTTATGAGCTGGTGCAGAGCCCTGCTGGAACACCCAGTGTCTGTTTTTGAACATTGTCTGTGAAAGAGGTTCCACGAGGTTTGTTAGGAATGTGTTTTGGTACACGAGTGCTCTTGTTTTAACTCATTTTTCACAAAAATACACCTCAGTTGGGCCCGAATAGGAAATCCCAAGCCAAGCCATGAACCAGGAATTCGCGGGATTTCTTTGTGTTCGCGCCTTCACTGCTTTGATAACTGCTGGAGTCCGAACAGTACGAGGACGACCGCTCCGCTGCTAATCTCGAATCATCCCTGAATCGTTTGTTTGAACCTCAATATTATGTAAAATTTTTTCAGCAGTTTGAAAATCTCAGTTGGCGCGTGACCGCAGCGATAGTCTTTTCACGTCCACTCCATTTTTGAAAACAAAGAAAATAACTGAAACCTATGAATTTAGTTTCAAATATTCGTATTCCGAACGCCCATAACTTATTTTTGGTTCGCGTTCTAAATTCGAAGTTTGAGGTATGTGACAAAACTTGAGTTACTTGGCTAAATATGTGTGCCGAATGATGTTTGTCTAAGGCAAAAAATATATTGTTTACTAATAAATGTTTAGACTTCCAAATATGTCAAATGTTCACTAAATTTAGTGCCCCCGTGTAGTTTCACAAAACCGTTTTGGTCACTTTCTGTGCGAATACCAAAGTTTGTTTTGTTAGGTCACAAGTTTTTATTACAACCTAGTGGAGCCGAAGCGAAGCAGAGCGGAGCGAGGAGACCACTTGCAGTTTAGTATTAAATTTTGGTGAATGTTTAGTTAATTTGGGATGAAAATGTATTTTTTGTGTAACTTTTTGCTCAATGTGGTAAACAGATAAATATAAGCCTAGGTTAAGTAGTAACTATCCTATATTTCCTCGCACTTAAGGTGATACGAAAAAAATAACCTTTTTCGAACTCCACCATGAAGTCATCTACAGATTTGATTTTTGGGTTAACGTTTATTGAGTATTTGATTAAGATTCTCACAAAAGGAAAACGCGATTGGATGAAATTCTCTAGATAGAATTTAATTACCTCTAAATTGTTTTATTTTTTCCTGTAATTCTGAAATCCTAACTAATTTAATTGTGGAACTGCGTTCAAAATGTAGATATAGGGTATTCGTAAAATCTCCTCAAAAACATTTTAACAAAATAGCGTAGTTAGTTTTAAACAAGTTTTCTGTGGTTTAGCGCTACGTTATGACATGTTTTCCCGATTCCGTCCCTCTCACACTGCGGGTATTTCCGCCTGGAGTAACGGGACCTTTGCACGGACGAGGTATCGCCTTGAGTATAGACGTCGCTATTGATATAGTAAATACTATAATATCGCAATAATCAATTTATATTTACAATGAAATTGACTTAGCATTCCTGACTGTTTGTTTGTCGTTGCAAATCTATACATATTCATGAGTGTCTCGTCAATTTGTTTACTCCAAGACTGACGTTACTACATACTATAATCTGTCTGTTTATTAATACATTGTTAGTTGGTGAGTGAGTAGAAGTTTGTATAGGTACTCATTTTCCCACTACACAGGCTATTCAAGTGTGGGGTCAGAAGCAACCTAGCTATGCGATTCTATAAAAATGTATGCTTACATTACGTAGGTACTGATATTCAGTTCCGAATCAATTGCTACCCCATTCGGGGAAGTATATTATACTTACCCAGCTGATAGACATGGTACTGTGCACTGGAGCCCGTCTCCTGCGTGCTGGCAACTGAAGGCTGGAGTGTCGAAACATCCCTTCGAGGCATATCTGAGTGACTTACCTGGAAAGACGAGAAATACTTTTGTATCATAAAGACCCGAAAAAAATTCACCGCAAGGAAACCTTCTTATCTCCATAGATGCGGAGATGGGCAATCCCCCTGTCACACAAAAAATGGACTACTAAAGGAATCCCCTCTGTCACCCCGTATGGCACAATGCGTGACGCTGTTTATATTATTATAAAGCTTCGAATTCTAGACAGGTAAAGGCCTGTGCCCGTTGCAATTCGGAAACAATCGTGCGGTTAAGTAATATCTGGCAGAGACGCTATCTAGATGGGTGTCTGGTTTTATGTAGCGATTTGATTCGCTTCCGTGTTCATTGTGCGAACTAGTAGGCTGTTTGTCTGGCTGGCTGGCTGGCTCTGACTTATATTTAAATTAAGAGCTTGACTCGGACAGTCAAGAAAATTATTGTTATCATTGGCAATCAGACTCAGAATAACGAATAAACCTAAAAACTAGTGTATTACCTATAGTTTCACTTATAATAACAGGCTGCTTATATCTATTTGCTCATCAAATATAATTCGATACAAATACAGCCGTTGGGAAGTGATCTGATATACAAATGGTTATCACACCAGGCCCCGTAGTCTCCAGACTCTCTCTCTTATTGCTCGCTATCTTAAGATAGCGAGGATAAAAGAGTTGGATAGGGCCTGGGGTACAGGACCTTCTTTACCTTGCGCAGGGTAAGTAGTGCACACGGGCGCACGGTGTTAGGGGGCGCCGATCGCTTAGAGGCGGCTGTGGCCGCCCCCTCCTACCAGTGTTTGCTGGCTTTTCATATCTCTACTTACCTTCCATGTGAAGTTGCGGGTCATATCTATGTGCCTATATTGCTTGCAGGTAACTCGAATTGCAAGCCATGTAAAAAAATATGGGCAGCTTTGCCGCCCCTCTTATATCCTAGGTTTGCTTTTTTTTTGGATACGTAAAGGGGTCCTATTTCTGCGTTCGCCGGCCCCTCTTACCAGTATTTGTTTATTTTTCATAGCTCTACTTAGCATCCACGTAAAATTTTAGGGTGGCATGCGTTGCCGCTCATATATAGTTTATTTCGACCGACCTATTTCTCTGACTACAACTTGTTCAAAACTATTTGATGCCATTATTCTGAAATGTCTTCCAAAGTTTGTAGAAATATGTGAAGCCCAGTTTGGTTTTAAAAGTAATAGCTCGACGGATCTTGCTATTTTCACACTGAAGAATATCGTGGATTACTATGTCTCAAGAAAAACCTCCATACATGCAGTCTTCCTTGACTTAAGCAAGGCGTTTTATCGGGTCAACTACGGTCTGCTTTGGGGGAAGCTAGCGGATTGACGAGTGCCCTCGGATATTGTTAGGGTCATGGCGGCAGGTGAACGTCATCAGTGTAGGACGCAGGAATAATAACGCGTCGAAAAAGTATGCGAATCGAACTGTCAGTGACTCTTATGTACAATGACATAAGGTTCATGTTTTCTGAACTCGAACACTTTTTCGCTCTGGTTATTATTCCTGCTTGAGCCACAGATGGTGTTATGCCTCGTCGGGCGAGTTTGTGCTGTCCTGCGGATTGAGACAGGGAGGGCTAACATCTCCTCTACTGTTCAACTTGTACGTCGAGTCGCTGATCGAGAGGCTCAGCGGCACCGGCATCGGCGGCCATGTTGGAGGCAAGTGTGCCAACAACCTGAGTTATGCGGACTACATGGTGCTGCTGAGCCCTACGATTGGCGCTCTCAGACACTTACTGCAAATCTGTACTAATTACGCGGATGCGCACGGGCTCTTCTTTAACACGAGGAAATCAGTGGCTATGGTGTTCCCAGAACGGGGAAAAACAGAATGCTCGCTGGCGGCAACGCTTGACGGAAACTATCTGAAATTTGTTGCTAGATTCATGTACCTCGGGCACTGCGTTACGAGCGACATGCGAGGTGATCTCGATCTGGACAGGGAGAGACGAGCTAGGGCGTCAGGGCCAACATGATAGGGCGCAAATTCAGCAAATGCTCGCGTGACGACTGAAAACTGGTTCTCTACAGGACATACTGCCAAACGATATACACGCCTTAGCTCTGCTAAAGTTATATATAAGGTAGAGAGTTATCGCAGATTCAAGGTGCAACATAACAAAGCTAACCGCATTCTGTTCCGCCTGCCGTGGTGGTGCGGCGCGTCTACAATGTTCGCAGAGGCGTGGCTGCCATGCGCTGACGCAGTGATTGATAATGAGACACAGGGTGGCTAATTTTACTACTAATAGTATTTATGAGGTTGTAAGGTTAGCCTAATCTACACTTCATTCTAATTTGCGTGGGTCGGTAATCTAAAATCATTGTGAAAGATATTATGTTTTATAATTTCACGAAATATTTTAATTAATATGGTGTATTAATATGACTTAATTAAAACCTCTTTTAATTTATTTTGGCATTACGGACGCTTCCGTGTGGCATAAATAATAGTAGTTTATGTGACTGCTGCATAATGGAGGGCATTAAAACTCGAGGCGAGTTTCATAATAATATCACTCGAGAGTTTTAATGCCTAATTATGTACATAAACTAGTGTATGTAGTTACATACACTAGTTTATCTACACACATATCATAAGCTCTCTTTGATGTGTTCAGGAACCGCATGTTTGACATTGTGGTTCTGCAATTGTTTAGCTTGTTCTTTAGTACCAACTTCACGCAGACGGGCGTCGGCGTTCGAAATTTGAATGTCAGTACCAACTTCACAGACAAACTAGGGACGGCACGCGGGTGGGCGTCGGCGTTCGAAATTTGAATGTCAGTACCAACTTCACAGACAAACTAGGGACGGCACGCGGGTGGGCGTCGGCGTTCGAAATTTGAATGTCATTATATGTAGAAAAACTACACATAATGACCATAATGTGTAGTTTTCCAGATACGAAACGAGTTTTTACCAAGTAGTTTAACATAATGCTGATCGTAACGTGCGGTTTTTGAACGCAGTAAAGAGGGCTTATGATGCGTGTGTAGATAAAGAGTATTATTATTATTATCATCATTATATTGCCTTGTCATGTGAACATTTGTGGATAGCTTCGCCGCTCCCTCGTATATAATCCCAGCCCGGTTTGACTTTTTGCATACATAAAGGGGTCGCATTTCGGCATCCGCCGCTTTCTGTTAGCAGCGTGTGTTGGATTTTTATTAACGTGGATTTGCGCCGCTCTTCATATTAATGTAGGTATATTTATTGCTTGCAAGTAACTCGACTTGCAAGCCGTGCAATAATTCGCAGGTGGCTTACGTCACATGTTTGTTTTTGGCATAGGTTTATATTACATATAATTATATAGGGGTGCAAAATTGTACGGTGGCATGGAACCCACGCTTCTCACACAGGAGGTGCAGGTTCCAATCCTGACCATGTACCTATGAGATAATTTATTTGTTTTAAGCACAGTTAACACACGTTTAGCTGTAGGTCCCGGCTACTATCGCTTCTTGGTACTTAGTAGTCGTAAAACCCCTCCATCAACCCGCACTGAGCCAGCGCGGTGGAGTATGGCTTAGTCTTACTCGTATCCGGGTAAAGGCCTGTGCCTCTATTATTAGCTATTAGCTTACCTATTAAGCTTCCTACACTACTAGGAAAGTGAGACACAGCACCGTGCATTTCACTTATTACTTTTATACAAATTATTAATATGATTTTTTGAAAAACACTTCGAACCTATCCCCTAATTGAAAATGTTATGAATTGTATTTCAGGATTTAACTAATTATATTGTACCACAAATATCACACCACTGATTGTTTACTGATGCTATTGGACTGACAACAAGCGTAAACTGAGAAAAGTAAGAAAATGTCTCAATAACGAAGTAATAATGTGGGTAGTTTAGCTCAGTTTATGGTGGTTTTGTTTGTATTTTGTTGCATTGTGTTAATGGGATTACTACATATTTAGTTACAGTACAGAGTCATATTATAGATTACGTTTGAACAAAACACGTAATTAAGTAAAATGTTAATATGTGTTGTGGGTGTGTCAATGCAAGCGGAAAGAACCTATTGTATTGGTATAGTCAGCAACAGGTTAAGAAAAACGTTTCAAAGGAATTCAGACTGCAATACCCAAGTAAAAACATGCGAGTCGAAAATGAAGCTGAAGAGTTTCAAAGGTGAACGCACACTTATCCGAGCCGAGCCGAACGCATCGAACGAGCCGGACGGATGACGTAATGAATCCTTTATTTAGAATCCTACATATGACATCCCGTGAAACCACGGACACCTGCCAGCGTCGTGTTGTTTGAATAGGTTATATAATAATTATAGTAATATAAAAACATCCTTTGGAAATCAATAGGTCTTGTTAGAGATTTATCAATTGGGCCCAGACTCAGACAGAGATTTTAAAATAATTCTGTTTGCTGGACATGGGCTCTACTTTTAACTCCTCACAATATATGTATCGAATTACAGGTTATCCTGTATAAGTACATACCAAGTTTTGTGGTGATAGACGAACTTTAGATTTTAGATTATTGTATTGGCAAAATTTTGTTAAAAACTTAATTACAATACGAAATAAGACAAGAGAGTTTATAATGCTGAAAACATAAAAAATGCCTTTAAATCTTTCCACTAAGATACGGCCATCTAGGCGGAGGATAAAAAGCATGTTTTTATGGATCTAGAATTAAAATTTTAGAGAATTCTGGGACTATGGGGGAGGTAAGAGGTCTGGGACTATGGGGGAGGTAAGAGGTCTGGGACTATGGGGGAGGTAAGAGGTCTGGGACTATGGGGGAGGTAAGAGGTCTGGGTACATATAGTACCGTGACGCTTCAAGCCGACGCGACGACGACGGGTTACTAACTAACGATGGAGAATGCTGCTAATTGCACTCATCGCTGTGAGAGTCAGTCTGAGGTTGTTGAGTTCAACTACCGTATTTAGTGCTAAGTACGAAGTATCCATATGCCGGTTACTATGAATAATCACCAACAGTATAGATAATCTGATAAATAAAGCAATTTGACCGGTCACTAATTATCATGAGCACTTGGAATTGGCGAAATTGATAAATAAACAGATAAAACATAGTTGAAAATAAAAATAGAGCATTATGTAATGGAAGCTACAGGAAATAATTTCTAAAAATAAATGGTCAAGTACGAGTCGGACTCACGCACGAACGGTTCCATATAACAGCGCAATGGTATTCAAGTTATTGTATTGTATGGGGATTTCGTCTTTTTTCATAACTTTTTAACTAAATAAGGTACCGCCGCATGGTAAGGCCCACTTTTTTACAAATTGAAATAAAAGCTTTATTTAACCATCCTCAAGCAAAAAACAGGTTTATAATGAAAGTTATGATTATTTCAAAATCCAAATAAATGTACTTTTTGTAGCTATAACGACGGTAAGTTACTTTTTTTAACCTTTATAAAAACCTCTTTTTTGGGCTTTACTACATGGTGTCGATAATAAGGCCCGTGCCGATTGTAGGTCGTTTGTCGTAAAAGTATTCATTAAAGACCTCAAAGATTGAATAAATATGAACATTGTGATATTCATGAACATTATACCAGGAAGTATAAACTAAAATCATCAATATTTGTTTAAAAAATACGCGTTTCCACTGTGTGGGAAATCAGCCTAGCTTTTGACTTTTGAGGTGTTTTGTGAATAAATATTAGTATTTTATTTAAAAATATTGTTATTCATGCTATAATTGAGTAATTATTTTCAAGGTTTTTTGATTTCAAATTTTCGTTCATTGGGCCTTATTTATTACACAGATATCGTTAAGAAGGCCCCTATGGTCGGCTACAAGGCCCTTTAAAATTCAGTACAATTCACTTGACCGAAAGCAACCGAATTTCCGATCAGTAATTATAAGTGTATTTATCATAATCATCAAGCACTTTTGTAACACTCAGTAAAACATTGTTAGTTAAATTTAACACTACAGAAACTAGCGGGCTTTATTAGACTGCAGTAGGGTTGGAAGGCCCAGCCGAGTCTTGTATGGCCCGAGGAACAATTTAACGACATGGGCCTTCCAACACAAATTGATAATTTTCGAAATAAATAGACATGAAATAGCACATGTTTATGTAAATATCAAAATAATAATGATCAAATAAACACTCTAACAAAAAATCTACTTACAAATCACAGTATAACAAGTGACTATGAGAAGTAACAAGCAAAAATTACGTTTTGTGGGCGCACAATATAGCGTAATCAGGGGCCGCGCCCGACATCGGCGAACAACCGGGCGTCATTGTCAAGATGGCGGCCCCACGCTGCCCGCTATTGCGTTTCTGCGTTCCTATTGGTCTATTCCATACGTACTTTGAAGCTCGCGCAAATCAACTGTATAGAAGTCGGTTTTCTGCGCCTGGGCCTTGCTAATTGGTGGGCCTTAAAGACGACTGTACCTTAGTTTAAAATTATAAAAAAAAATGAGATCACTTTTATTTGACATTTTACACGATACAGTTTAAAAACGGCATGTATTTAAACGCTAAACAATCAATCCCCGATTTTTTCATCGGGAATCGATGCTGACTGCACCTCAGAATTCACCCACAAACCAAAATAAATAATGCACTGTTTAACTACTTATGTAAAACCATTATACTAAGTGATTATCTGATATGAATGTAAACCTAATAATCATTTTATTAAATAAAAGACTTAAACTCAATTTATTAACAACCCTATTATCAATCGTTATTACCTAATCAATCAATCAAAAAATCACCTAAATGCAAATATACCTACCTATAATAACAACAAAGACGATAAATCAGATTTTAAAACATATTTTTTAGCGAAGGCAATATATAAAAATATCTTATAGTTATTACATATCTAATCGCACATCAAATATGTCCTATTTGCACAGCAAACATGTTCACCAAAAACACTTATGTTTCTTACGCTCTTACTTGTTTAAACATTTTATGTTTCTTTTGTTCTTACATGTTCAACCTTACACGAAGGATAAAGAGGGATTCGCTTTACCCTTCACCTAAGCTGTCGAAACACTTCGCCCTGATGTTTGCTGGGCAAATCAGTATTTTTGATGTGCGGTTTAACATTTCCATTAAATCTAATTAAAGCCTCAAACTTTTCATTATACGATTAAGGCAGGTCTTGCTTTAGCAGGGCGTTCGCGTTTTCGCTTTATACCAATAAGGATGTTTTACATATAATTTTATTAAAACAGTAAGCTTTTTAGGTACAAGAATGATATAGTTTTAAATATATGTAATTTGGTAAATTAATTAATGTGGTGCAGCAAAAGACAGGAATTTTAGAAATTCCGTGATATTGATGGAGAAATTTGAGTGCAAGTCAGTATTTTAGTTGGACTAAGAATATTTTTATATTGAAAACGGAATTTTCGTACGAAACGCCAGATATTTGTTGTGAACTGTGTAATAAAGATTAGCTTGTTTTGATAGGATTTATGATTTTGTTGGTGGTGCTTGTTTTGTTAATCAAATGATTTATTTGTAGAGTAGTCAGTTTTTTTGGTATACGGTAGGTTAATCAGTGAAGATAATTAGTTGGCATAATTTTATTTTGAGCTTTAAATATAATTTGGTAAATTAATTAATGTGGTGCAGCAAAAGACAGGAATTTTAGAAATTCCGTGCGATTGATGGAGAAATTTGAGTGCAAGTCAGTATTTTAGTTTGACTAAGAATATTTTTATATTGAAAACGGAATTTTCGTACGAAACGCCAGATATTTGTTGTGAACTGTGTAATAAAGATTAGCTTGTTTTGATAGGATTTATGATTTTGTTGGTGGTGCTTGTTTTGTTAATCAAATTATTTATTTGTAGAGTAGTCAGTTTTTTGGTATACGGTAGGTTAATCAGTGAAGATAATTAGTTTGCATAATTTTATTTTGAGCTTTAGTTAAATATTCCCCATTCAAAACCATTTTTTTTATTGTGCCTCCCAAATTCAAAATCAATTTGCTTACGTAACACGTTGGTGTTTGGGTCACATATATGCATAAGTGTACCTTTCAATATTTTTTTCAGATTTGATGGTCGTTTATTATACTTTCACACGCGGACGGACGGACGAACACACGAGTGATTGATCCTATGGTCCCTCTTTTCCTTTTGACATCTAAAAACCTAGTAGACAATGCTAGAACTTATCAACTTCAAGTTCATCACCATCGTCAGCCCACATTCACCCACTGCTGGGTAGTCAAGTTCAAGTTCAAAATGTTTTTTATTATTCTGATATTAACATATGTTTAGAAAATGTAATGTATGCCTCTTTTCTACATTAGACCACTGTGGAAAAGAGCGAAGAAAGTCTCACAGATTTTGATTTTTAGATACATTAAAAATAGGGTTTAATATCTAGTAAATCATTATAAATAATATGAGGTCTGTGTTGAGTTAGATAAACAGCATACACTCTTGTCATTTATGTAATCTTG
Organism: Argyresthia goedartella; assembly: GCA_949825045.1. Lineage (NCBI taxonomy): Eukaryota > Metazoa > Arthropoda > Insecta > Lepidoptera > Argyresthiidae > Argyresthia > Argyresthia goedartella. Next base: position 20,591,038 of record OX463812.1, on the reverse strand, counting down.
AATATTTTAATATCCCTTTTTAGATAAAGTAACTTTTCCATGGTTTGTAAATTTATGTAATGGAAATTTCTAAATGTCGTATTTTGAAATTTCCATTTGAAAAATTTAAAAACCATGTAATATTTATCGTGCATACAAATAGTGCATTACATATATACATATAGTGCATTACATATAAATCATTATAAATAATATGAGTTCTGTGTTGAGTTAGATAAACACCATACACTCTTGTCATTTATGTAATCTTGAATATTTTCATATCCCTTTTTAGATAAAGTAACTTTTACATGGTTTGTAAAATTATGTAACGGAAATTTCAAAATTTCGTATTTTGAAATTTTTTGAACAATTTTGAAAAATTTAAAAACCATGTAATATTTATCGTGCATTAAAATAATCATAATAAAGGTAGCCCATTTATGTCCATAACTGATATTAGAAAACGTCAGCGCTGAAACTGTTGAAAATCTTTTAAAAGTAAGTAAAGCTTCGCCCGTGTGGAGTCGTGTAATAATCAAATCTTTTATCTGATACCCAAATATGTCGGGGAAAAAAAACGGTCAAGTAACTCGCGCAAGGGTTCCGTACCACCGTACAAAGGCGGGAATGGTGTGGAGTGAATAGTTTGGATTTAGTAAAATGTTGTTTACAAAGTAATTGGTGCGGCTACTTTCATACGTAGGTACGTACGTAATGTATGTTCGTAACCAGGTGCATTTATAAGTTTGTATGTGGTTTACATATAAATAAATAAACCTTGGCAAATCCTATTTTCCTGTAATCATTCGCTTGAGTTCTATATTCTGTATTTTTTTCATAATTTTAGACTATGTAGTTTCGGAGATAAAGGGAGGGAATAAATTTTTCACACTTTTTTGATTATAACTTCTGAAGTTATCACAACTAAAATAAAAAATATATACCCCTCGACTTTTTTATAGGAAATGTTTTATTATATTAAACTTGAATTCTGTTGCGGTTATCAGGATAAGTATTTTTGCAGAAGATTTAACGACTCTATCTCTTATAGTCTCTGAAAAAATGAAAAAATGCCTGTGACAGATATATAACACACGCATACACATGTGTGTTAACGTAGTGGTTCTGTTCTCTTTGCCCAGACGTGTGAGAAAAAAATGTCTGTTTCACTGACCCGAATCTGGCCTCAGTTTGAATCGGAGCATTTAATTGAAATACTGCCGCTTCCGTTTACTCTGCATCTTCTATTTATACGTTGAGGCTTAGATCCATTTTCACATGTCATTCCCATCACTCTGTCACAGAAGAACGAAAGGTTTTTATCATACCTAGGCTGTTCCGAAAATTGTTAGCCACAGAGTAAATATTATCTCTTTTTTCCTAAAACTATTTTGAATGCAAACCTCCTTTCAATACAAAACCTCCTTGGTGGAAATAATTGGCTGGCTATTTTTTTATTATTTTTAAAAATTATCTGTCGTTCTTCTTTTGTTTGCAACAATGGACGTCATTATCAACGCGGGTTAACCTTTAAAATATCCCAGGAAATTTTACAAGCTACGTTTGGGGAGTCTGCTTCTGGGTTAGCAACAGTCACTTATTGGTTTCGTGAATTTAAACGTGGTCGAGAGAACCTAAACGATGACCCCCGACCCCGCCGACCAACAACTGCAGTAACTCATGAAAACGTCATCAGGGTGGAGTGGCTATTGCGGGAAAATATACATATTACTCATAGGGAGATTCAGGATGAATTGAAGATTGGATCACAGGCAGTTTCCACTAGGTATCCTACATGAACACCTTAAAGCCAGGAAGGTTGCTTCACGGTGGATACCTCATTGTCTCACAGAAGAGCAAAAATACCGTCATGTTGATTGGTGCAAATTTATGCTAAAAAGGTTCGAAGGAGGAACTTCACAAAACGTATCCTACATCATGGTCGGAGCGTTAATAAAAAAAAATGATTGCCGTTTTTTTTCTCGACCTAGTGGACCAGTCTAATCCCGCTAGAAGACCATAGAACAGTTACTAGTGAATGGTATTCCGAAGTTTGTCTACCTCAGGCTATTGGGGAGTAGTGAGCGCCGAAGGAGCGGCGTCCGTGGCATTCTTTTTCACTAAGACAACGCGCCCGCTCACACAGCTGCTAGAACCATCGACTATTTGTCAACTTCGGGGGCACAAATGTTACCCCATCCTGATTTAGCACCGTGCGATTTTTTTAATTTCCCACAATAAAAAGAAAGCTTAGGGGACGAAATTTAACAACGCAAACGACGCCGTCGAAGAATCTCGTCGGTTATTTTCGACCTCCAGCAAGATGCGTTTTTCAAATCAGTTGAGGACTGGTTTACTCGAATGCATAAGTGCATACGGGTTGGAGGGGAATATTTTTAAAACTCTAAATAAACTTTTTTGATATTCTAACTATTTTTCATTTCACTAAAAAAAATGGAACAGCTCGTATATCATAAAACTGCATATGCCTATTAAGTATCAGATCTTGGATTACCCTTTAGTTATTAAACAAAAATACTTATTCTATAACTTGTTACGAATGGGATACTTTTAGAGCAGGCTTTTTCAAAATCCAACAGATAGACGACGAGCCTGCTGTGTTTTCTTTTGGCGCATTTTGATTAACAAAACTTTTTTTTTGCTCAAGTAAGTTCTACCCTTATGGGTAAATATTTACCACATTGACTGTGCGCCAAAGGAGAAATGGTAGAGCCAACGGTCACGGCATCTGTTAGATTTATTTAAAAGCATGCTCTGAAACTACACTGGCCAGCAAAAAAAGTTTATTTTTTTCTAAACTATAGAAGGTAGAGATTTTAGTTAAAAAACGTTTTAATACAAATTTTACCAACTTTCCTTGAAACGGTAGTACAAAATTAAAACCCTTTTTCGATTCCTTTTTATTTTGAAAGTATAAAGTAATAAAATGTATCTTGATAGCCTATATACATATCAGTTCAGTTCAGTTCTTTATTGCCATAAATTACACGTTTATAAAGATCTTATAATAAAAACAATAATGAGTCAGTGTAATTTTACTCATAAGAGTGTAGCAGTTTATTATACAAGGATTTAAATACTAACAAGGCAATTATAATACAATTTACACAGTCACAAAGTCATAAAAGAATAAAACTACACACGATCATTTGAATTTTAATATCCTAAATAATATACACATATATAATATACAATATATATATACACATTTAAAAATTAGCTCATTAAAACATATAACTGTAACTTAAATAATAATGAAAATAATAATACATAACTTGTTAAGAATGAATCAATTACCTTAACAATTAAAACTATGATAAAATAACTTAAACCTTACAATCTGTAAAACAACTTGTCACTTTTATTACAACAAACTTTGTTTAACTAAGTAAGGTAACTATCAAACTGATAATAATCAAGTAGATTGTAAATATGTGATAATGTTTATTTCAAAAGATATATGTCATTGTGGAAGGTAGGAATCTCCTGATACAGGTATTATACACTGACGAGCAATGAAAAAGTTCCAGTGAGATAGCACCAAATTACTCCTAAACGGGAAAGGTTAGCTTAATGACGTCGTCGTCTGCAATATTGAAGTACATTTAACAGCGCATCAGAATATTACCAAGTAAAAACGTCAATATTGTGCTCAAATTTTAAATTAAATGTTTTAAAAAATTGGATCGGTGTTTGTTGCCATTTTGTGGGTGGAACTTTTTCATTGCTTGTCAGTATAACACTGACTTAAAAGGGGATCCCATGTCTGTTAAACCGTAATTCTTACTATGAAATAAACAATATTGTATGTGTAATTTGTGTACTTTCAAAGTTGCAATTTTGCAGAGTATATCACTAACTAAATAAAACGAGCAATTCGTGCATTTTCCACATGCCTTTATACCACAGATTGGCTGGTGTCATAGTAGGTAGTGTCGTGAACGGTACCTAATATCCTAGGAAAGTGAGAGTCAGTCATTTAGGAATTTAACATGACATCAAAATAATTACTTAGAAATTAAGAATGCTTTTTATATGATATGTTTATATAAAACGGACCCTGTATAGCTTTATTTTTCGGAGATTAAAAAGGCCCACTCCTTTACTCTAACTTTGACGGCAAGAACAACATAGCTTGGAACTCATTTCTAGGCTGCCACCGTTAGTTAGAAAGAACGCGAATGCACTCTGGCAAATTAAGCCCATTTAAACAACTTGTACAAGATGGAATAGACAGTTGCACAGTTCGCACTACGTTTCTTTGGCTCTGAGCGAAGATAAAGGGGTAATCGATTATCCCCCACCTTGCCCGCGCTCAGAGCCAAAGAAACTTGGCGTGGAGTGTAGCCATAATTTTTACGCGTGTGCTGATACATATTATATTTTTTTTAAAGGGTTCAAAGGGTTTATACGAAACCTTTTAATTTAAACTCCTTGTCGCAAGAAAACGGTGTGATGAACTTCACTATTCACATTTATAACTCCTATTGCGAAATCGGTTGGCGATATTTTGGGATGTTCTCATCCCAAAATATCGTGACCAATTTTATTTGAATAGACACCCTTAACAAAAAATATGGAATAATATCTAATCATTATTAAGTTCTGAACTATGACTACATCTTTCTGCAACATCCTGAATAACAGGAAGTAGGGTAAAGGTAACTCGGGAGCGCGGGAACATTACGGTGTTATGTAATATAACCGTATTTATGGATTAGTTTTGGAGCATGTTAAATAAGGTAAAGTCACATTGTAAGGCCCACTTTTTTACAAATTAATGTAAAACAGTTATTTTATCACCATAAAGGAAAAAAGGCTTACAAAAATAGCTATTTTTATTTAAAATTCCAAATAAATTTAGTTTTTAGAGCTGTAACGATAACAGGTTTTTTTAACGTTTTAAAAACCTTTATTTTGGGCTTTACTAAACATGGTGTGCCCGTGCCGTTTATAGGCCGTTTGGCGCAAAAGTATGCATTAAAGACCTCAAAGATTGTATAAAAATGAACTTTGTCATATTTATACGTAAAACAGCAAGTAAACTAAACTCATCAATATTTTGTAAGAAAAATACACTTTTCCACTGTGTAAGAAAACAGCCCAGCTATTTGATTTTTAGGTGGTTCAGTATTTTACATATAAATATTCATAATCATGCTAGAATTGAGTAATTGTTGTCAAGGTTTTTTGATTTATCATATTCCTACATCCTTATTAGACATATTTGCTTTAGATAGCCCCTATTCTGGGTTACAAGGCCCTGACAAATTCAGCACTGAAATCTAGTTAAGTATTGGTATTCGTTCATTCTTAAATATTAATTTATTTATGTATTAGGTAAAAATTAAAAAAGACAGTAAAAATTAAAAAAGACAAAACATTGAGTATTCTTTTATTGAGAACTTACATTATCAAGGACTAAAGGGCTTTATTACACTGCAGTATGGTTGGAAGGCCCAGCAAATTCTTGTAAGGCCGTAGCAACAGCATTTTGGGCCTTACAGCACGACGCGGGCCTTGCAACTCAAATTGGTAATTTTCGAAATATGTCTTTGTAAATATCAAAAGAATAATGAATCAAATAAAAATCTAAACAAAAATCTACCTTCAAATCGCGGTACAGACAAGTAAAAAGTTACGTTTTGTGGGAGCATAAATTAGTTATATGAGTGGCTGTGACCAACGTTAGCGAAGAATCGGGTACCTTTGGCAAGTTGGTGGTCGCACGCCGCCCGGTGATATGTTCGTGTCGTTTGTTTCATATTTACTATGAAACTGGCGCGAATCAAATGTATTTTAATTGGTTTTCTGCGCTTGGGCCTTGCTAATCGGTTGTACCTTACATGAGAATCGGTTAAGGAAAGCGACGTGTAGAGTTGGAAAGCGGGAAATCCGGACATAGGGACTACGACAACATATTCGCCCAAACTGAAGCGGTCACGGTTCGTCGCTCGGTCAATAACGATATAATTAGTGTCACCTATACAAAACAAAACGTTCCTATAAGGAGTCTCCAAGGCACAGTTACCAAGTACACAAGTATCTGTGTTATTATAAGAAATCACAGCAATAACTTTCTTTTGGATGGCTGTAAATGACAAATGTAAATTTTACATGACAAGAAAACCGTGAAAGTGTCTTGGATATTCAGGTTTGTGACGTATCTGATTTCATAGTAACATGGTTCTATCTATAGATACATAGATAGATTATTTAACTGTTCATAACGTAAACCCATTCGTAACCTATGCGCGCTTAGTTTCTGTAGGGGTAATGTACGTACTGACCTAAATCTGTTTAATAAACTGCCGAGTGCAGCGTCACAGCCTGAAAGGCATGCGCCAGATCGATATTGAAATGAGTCCTTTGTTACAGCCGATTGTAGGATACAGGTGAGAATGGCACTGAAAGAGAGGACTGAAGTTTATTAAAAAAGCGTCATGGATTTATAACCGACTTAAAGAAGGAGGAGGTTTCTCAATGGCTGGTATTTAATCTCACAGCAAAAATACTGATTTGCGCAGCAAAAAAGGATCAGCAAAACCACTTTTTATGTTTAAACATTTAATGAGTACTTAAGTTTATGTTTTAAGTATTTTTTTGTTCTTACACATTGAACCTAACGCGAAGGATAAAGGGGGCTTCGCTTTCCCCCATAAATTCCTCGGTATTCCATTTATTACCAAATTTAAAAAAGGAACATTTTCCGTGATTCCTCCTCTTACTAGAATCTTGGATTTTGAAGCTTGCCTCCTCGTATTCACAGACCTTATGAGCCTAAGCTATAGCACCACTCCAAAAAGGCCTTGGTCAGCAACGTCGTCGGGTCGCTCGACGACTTCGAATCCACCGAGCTTCTGTGCATCGAGTTTACAGATGAAAACTGGAGTCTGGAGCCTTCGATTGCCACCAGGGTTTGGGCAGACCCAAGGCTACTTCAGCCGCAGATGATTGGTACATCGATTTTACTGTTCTCGCCGACTCAATGCAGTTCAGATCCAATAAAGTCTGCATGATGAACGACAAGTGGTGATGAGTGCAGGTGCAGTCAGAAACAGATTTGCTGAACGAAACCTGACACCAAGAAGGGCTGCAACTGGTCCAACATTTACGGTAGCTCACCGAGAAGCATGGCTTCGTTCGCACGGGAGCATAACGATTGGACATTGGAACATTGGAGTGATGTAGTCCTTACCGATATTCTCATTAAAGGCACGCCTTCCAAATAGAAACAATTCTTAGTCATTGTCTTTTACACTGGATAGTGCACGATAAAACTTGGTGACCAAACCAAATCTTAGTTAAAGCTGCTTTAAATCTTTTCAACAAAAGTATTTCCGGTCCAACAGATGGACCAAGAGCTTGATTGACTTGAGCCTCTGATATAATCTCCATGATTAGATGGCAGCAAGCCAATCAAAGCATATCCTTTTGCATTTTGGTTCCAGCAGAACGCAAGCGCCATTTCTTAACTCAGAACGTGGTATCAAAGCAGAAGCATTTAATTATCTTCTAAATTTAAGGACGTTGACGTTTCGTATACGCTGAAGCATACGCCTCCCCATTTCCTCGATCAAGCTTTGGCACAGCTGGGAGTTGACCAACCCCTTGACCAGAAACCAAGATTGGTGGACGATCTACGGTGTGGTGTCCCGTAATATATTCTATTAAGTCCCCACCCCAGTCGGTACAGGCACAGTCAGTAGAACCCTTCTTCTTCAAGTCTATTACGGACTAAAAGCGGCAATTTCCATGAGTCGGTGGGTCACCGCCAGGTTGGGAGGGGGTGTATCGAACAAGGGAGACCCGAGCAATCGAGATACGTTCTAAAGATAAAACAAATACAAAATGGTGACTGTCAATCACATTGTGTAAAGATGGCTTACTCAAAACTTTATCAAACGGGAGCGACCCCTAAAATTCATTTAAAAATAAATTTAACACTAGCATTCGTTATTCGCGGTACTGGAACCTAATGGCAGGGTGAGACAAATTCTTTTTGAACCTAGCAGGTTTATATTTTGCGTTGTAATAATTTGTATTAAGCTGGGCACACACGGTGATTTTAACTGATGAAAATGGACTGACGAAATTGGATGACAATTGGATGGATCCAAAAAGATTTTCTTACTCACTGGCATCAAACTGGCTTTCATTTGTTGATCGACCGGGCCGCGCGCAGATATGCGTTACTACTTAAAATGGTGTAAGGTAAATTTAAAAAAATTGTTAGCACTAGTCATTTTGCAGTAGAAGGCCACCAATTACATCAGGAGCACCTCACAAAATTGGTGGTTAAAAAATACCTGGCAATAAGGTGTCATCATCTGTGCAAATCAGATAACTTAGACATGCCATCATCAAAACGCAGATTGTATAAAAAAGAGATCCAAAGAAAAGGTCATCAAGATGATCCCCAGATCTCAATTTTGAAGCAAATCGGAGCAGTAACTACGAAGTTAAAAATGGCGGCCACTTTTTCAAAATCTGACTTCAGAGCAGTGTTACCAGGTTCACGGTAATTACCATAGCACCACGGTATTTTTGGCTAATACACGGTCTACGGTAGCGATCCACTACCGTGTCTTTTTCTACGGTATTCTTAGATATTAACTACCGTGTAGGGAAGTAGCACATACAATAAAAGTTTGAAATCGAAGATAGGCCAATAGGCCGGCATCGGGTCGCAGAGATCCGATGATATTTTTTAACTTTTGTGTGAAATAATATTCAGTCAAATCTACGACATAAAAACGAAGAAAAGGAACAAGCTGATACCGAAAACCATTAAGGGAAATATACTTGCTCAACAAGCTATTCACCGGAATGGTCATAACTGTGTTGATTTTTCACCTACTAAGAACATGTTATCAAAAATGACGGCAGCCATATATGAAAAACATCTAAATTCAAGGTTGTTTCGGTTGCATTTTATACGGTAATTTACACAGTATTTTCCAAATGATTCTACGGTAATTTAAGTCTTAAACACCGTAATTTTAACAGATAAACACGGTAGTTTATAGTTTTCATCTGGTAACACTGCTTCAGAGTCATGATCGGACTCCAACCGGATCCCCAGATATATTTTAAAGAATGACTTCACACTTCTAACGTCATTTCCAATTAAAAGATGGGGTCTGACAAACCCTCCGCATGTAAGGCGGGGTCTTTTTTGACGCTACCTATTAAGAAAAGATTACCTAATAATATTTATTTATTTCAGATAAACATCCATAATTTAACACGGTAAAATGAAAAATAAATTGAAATAATGACACAAAACAAAAAATAAATTAATTGGTAACACAGAAAAGTGAATACTTGGTCATTTGATTTTCAGTCTTATATGTTTAGCAGTCGCTCTAAAAATTAGTTTATTACTTGAGAATATTATACACATGTACCTATGATGCTACCTTTAAAGGTATATTTCTTTGCTATTCAACTAACGGTTTTGACAATCTTACGGTGACATGAACACTAACTAAAATAATCAATATGATTTTAGTACATAGTTAAGTTATAAAGTTAATATCTCAGGCTTGTCTTTTAGTTTAATGATCTCGAAAATACCTTTTTAATTGTTGTAACATTTTATTTATCAGGGATCGTTAGAGCATGGAAAATTACCGGAAAACTTACTACGAACAGCTGGTTTAGGTAACTATTTGTTTGGTATGATTAAGTAAATATAAATATTCAGTAAATTTTCTTGTATTCTGCATCGTATTAAGCACGCAAGTAAGGAACGTGTCGTAAATAAAATATAGAGTCGTTATATCTGACATATCGTAGGTATCTGACTTTATAGAAATCTGTAAAATATTATTGACCGAGAGAGCATGTAGCGCGACGAAGGGCCTCCGTTTCAGCCTAAACCTGCTTGGGAGAAAATTCTTTCATATGTCTCCCCTAAAGGTCGCATTTCTCCACCGAATCTAGTGAAACTTTAAGAGCTGGTTTGATATTAAGTATGTTTTTACGTCGATTCAGTATTTGGTAATTTTTCGACATGGCGGAGATATGGGGTTATAAAGTAATTGGTGTCGCTACTCCGTGTGCGGATCCCATATGCATTCATTGACCGAGCGAGCGCGAAGCGCGGCCGAAGCGTCTCAGTTCAGCTTGGGCAAAAATGCTTTCGTATTAATCGCATGTCTGTCCGGCTATTTTCCTCCACAGGTTCCATTTTCAACCGATTCTCGTGGCATTTTGTGAGCGGGTTCGATAAATAAATGTTTTTTTTTGTCGGGTTGATAATGTAAAAATAAAACGTATTGCAGCCATTTCGAAAAAAAATCACAAATGTCACAATACCTTTTTGTTACCCTTATTAAAACGCAACTTTTATGTCCGATTTTTTTCATCCGATAAATTTCAAGGGGTCGGGGATGTGAAGTAATCACCAATTTTGTGACAGCTCATACAAAAATAAAATCAAATCAAAACATTCTTTCTTATGTTGGATAATGAATTACATATCTCTTAGAGCACGTTATTCATTTAATACCAGGTGTACGTTCCAAAAGCAGATACTTCTCAGAGAGGAACGCACAAGAAACTCTGAGGTAGCTCTTTTTCAAAGGTAATACGTATATCTAATAAAACATTGATTAGTCTTGTGCTTATTTTTACGATAGCCAATGAAAGAACAAGCAATTTATCCCCCAGGGAAATACCTCTTCTAGATAATTTGACACTGAGTAATATCCCTTCAAAAATAATTTACTTTAGATAAACGTGTCGGTAAGCTTTGAATAGTGTTGGCGACCTTATTGTAAAAGCGTATACATTGGCCGATGAAGGAATTGGAAATTTTGTGGAGTCTGCTATTTTGTGGAGTCTGCTAGAGAAGCTGGAAAATTTATTCTAATTTCTAATATTAAAATTATGGTTAATCACATTTTTTTAAATAACTTGATATTTTTCTTGACATGCTATAAATTCACAAGAACGTACTGAGAGGGCAGAGTCAGATTGTTGATCTCCTTAAACTTGTCTCTTAGCGACTCCCTCGGAGCGAGTTCGTAAATGGCACGTATATACCGTTTCTGCAGAATAAATATGCGATTTATATCGATTTATTTATAGTGTCCAAGGTATTCCGAAGGTAGTCCGAAGCATTACCTAACAGCTGGATGCCATAAGACATCAAGCTGTGGAAGTAGCCGAAGTAAAATAATTTTGCTAACTCCGAAATACGTCGGATTTTTTATGCCGCAGAACTCAATCTACCCGCTATTGCATCCAGATGAGGCTTTCGGGTCGTCAGTGTGTATGGTGTATGTGCGTGTGTGTGTGTGTATATGAGTGTGGGTGCGTGTGTGAGTGTCTGTGATGCGAGTGACATTATAAGCAAATCATTGAATTAACTTGAGTCTAATTTAAGTGTATACTATTGTTATTAATTTATCACAGACCCATAAATGAAGGCCATGGCGGACCAACGCAATGTTTATCAGCTTCCAGTACTTTTTAGGGTTCCGTACCCGAAGGGTTCCAAACGGGACCCTATTACTAAGACTTCGCTGTCCGTCCGTCCGTCCGTCCGTCCGTCTGTCACCAGGCTGTATCTCAAGAACCTAGCTAGCTAGAGAGTTGAAATTTTCACAGATTATGTATTTCTGTTGCCGCTATAACAACAAATACTAAAAAACAGGATATTATAAATATTCAAAACAGGATAAAGAAATATTTAAGGGGGCTCCCATACAACAATTCTTTCAATACCACATACAAACTTATGGATGCACCTGGTTACGTACATGGAGTGTGAAAGTAACCGCACCAATAACTTTGTAAACAATATTTTGCTGTGTAAAATCCAAACTATTCACTCCACACCATCGCTTCCATTGAACGGTGGTACGGAACCCTTCATGCGCGATTTAGACTCGCACTTGACCGTTTTTTTTTTTTATTACTGTGTCTACACAAATTTACTAGGATCAATGCACAAGGAATCGCGAGTTTTACAGCTCAGCCGCTAGTATTATATATAATAATAAAATATCATAAATAAAAGAGTGATGATATTTGAGACAAGAAATAATTGTATTAGTAAAAGTAAGCAACAAGACATTGTGACCGCGGAGCAGGTAGTCAGGTACTGAACCGTAATAGTGCTATTTATGTACGACGTATTTATGTTACGGTCAAACTGGATAATTGGCGATTATTCATATACGCCGGTCGTCGCCGCTTTGAAAATCAGGTCAATAATACCACTGGCGATTAGCGCCAGTGATACAAATGTACGAAATAAAGCGAATGGTTAACGTGAGAAGTTTTGCTTTATTTCTCACTTTGAACAAGTAAAGCGGCATTATTCACCTTGACCGTGACATGTATACCATACACCCCCTGTATGATATCACATCATTATGTTACTTGACGCTGAGATGATAATTATGACCAACACACACAATAGTAACAATTATATGTAGTGCTTATAGCATGTGACTGCAGGAGCCCAGTTCCGGAAGACAATGGCCGCTCATTGACAATCCTCCGATTTCTGAATTAGGAATTTCACTAATCAAGCTTGTATCGTTGTCTCTGCTGAATTCATAAGAAAAACGTGAGAGAACGATACTCAAGTATTAACTTAGTGAATTTCTCAATTCAGAAACCGGCGAAATGACGTGACAACGACGGTCAACTTATTTGTCTTTTATCTTTTGACGACCCGAATGGCCGAGTCGGCAGTGACCCTGCCTCCGAAGCCAAGGGTCCCGGGATCGAGTCCCGGTGGGAACAAATATTTGTTTGATGAGAACGGATGTTTGTACCCTAGTCATGGTTGTTTATTTATCTAATAAGTATGTGTATCGTTGTCTAAAACCCAAGATACAGGGAATCCTAGTTTGGAGCTAGATCAACTTGTGTAAATAGTGTCCAAGGTATTATATTTAAAAAAAACTGACGTTTTTTTAATCCCCTCTTTGAATTATTATGATTAGCAATAAACTCAATTTTTAACATAAAACACCTAAAAATACTTAAAGATTCTCCAAAAATGGATACCTAAAGAGCGGTCATTGTGCTAGCAGAATTGTACCCCAGTTTGTATCGAAGTTACTGTGTCAACATAGTCATTGTACTGGGTGTTACCATTAATCTCTATGATGTACACATAATGAGCTTGATATACTTAACCATCCGTATAATATATGTACTATCGAACCATCTGAATCATGACCCACCATAAGCTTATTTTGCTAAACCCCTTAAATGCAAGTTGGTCGAAATTCGCTTGAAGGTTTATTTCCTTGGTAACGAACTTGTTATCATTTGATTAGACACTAACATTTAGATAGATCTTACAAGTTTGAAAGTTTCAAACGAATTATCAGGCAAGTGGGTCATGATTCAGTTGGTTCGATTGTACCTATCTATAGCAAATACCACATTCCTAAAAATAAAGATATGCGTATAGGTATAATTTTGTAACTAGTAGATGGGATAAAAGTTAAAAGGTCCAGTTATGTACCCACCGAGGGGCACGGGCCTTTACCAAACACGAGTAAGATTGAGCCATTCTCCACCACGCTGGCTCCCGCGAAAATTTTGTATAGAATATCTGGCGCAGATGAACTTTTGACACGCAGAATGGGAAAAGGCGAGACTAGTTTTATTTACACAGGATATAACAATAAATAAAATAAAACCCCAACACATTAATGAAACCTTAAAAGTCTTAAATTTGGTTCAATTGTTTCCTTGTTATATATAAATCGGTTTTGTGGTTCGAAAGGTGTCACCTTTCGAACCACAAAACCGATTTAAATAAAACTTGGCTAAGAACCATCGCTGGGATGTCTACTACCAATTCAAAAAACGCATTGAAATCCGTCCACTAGTTTGAGTCTAGACTGCCACGGACAGACACACATTCAGACAGACCACCGATGCTTCAAACTTATAATTATAACACCCCTCTTTTTCCTCAAGGAGGTTGAGTTCTGCTTTGTCGGACGGAAGTCTCTGTCTGGAACCACATCCCTGTGTGAATATCCGTGGCAATGGGAGATAAGATTCACCTTTTGAAGTCTCCATTATGCGACTCTTACTCAGAAAGCACGATCTAGTGAGCCGCAGAATACGGGAATAAAATCCTATTTAAAACATGAGTCATGTACCCCACACAACACATGATATCCCAGTGTAAGCTCATTTTATTAACTTTAACTAATTATATAACTTGTGTTATATCGTCGCTATTTAATTTTGTAGATCCCACAAAGATATGGATCTCCATCCCTGAGTACAGAGTTTTATTTACATGCCTGTATTGTTAAAAGTGCATTTGTAAGCACATATGGCTTTTACTCCCAGTGCAGGCAATACGGAACTAAATAACTCTATTCAATTCGACGCCAGGACGTGGAATGGATGAAAATATATCTGTATTCTAAAATTAGGAACCAGCTTCCGGCAGATCGATACCTTATCTGCAACCTTTTCGCAACACGCGATACCCTTATTACAAATGGGGAAGGTTTATTTCTCACAGGCTGGTTGGTACTGAGGTAGGGTGTTTTGGTGTCTAGACGGAATTATATCTACCTAATGGGCAATATAAGTATATTTTATGATAATTAATATCAATGTACCGTCAACATTTGGCGCGCTGGGATCTTTACCAGCCTCACCTTAACGAGAACTAGTTATCACTTTTTTCCCGCGGAAATACGTAGAGAACTTTATTTTTTACAAATCTGGGCTGGCCCTTGTCACCCAAAATGGAGTACAGATGTAGTGAATAATCCTTTCCTATCGGCAAAACTCGGAACAACGATAACACCCGAATGGTGCCGATGTGTCTATGAATTACTGTATTATTAAATTACGTGTAGGTATCAAATAAATCGCATACTTTATTTATCAATGTCAAATGTCAAATTGCCCGTTTGACGTATATTACACTGAGATGTTAAAACCACCACGATTCTATCATATAAAGAATTCGTTAGGTAAACAAAAATATAATTAGTTACTGAGGACGTTTTATTTCAATAAAACGCACTGATAAAAACCAAATTCCGGTTGGGATGATCTAATGATTCTATAAGGATTGGAACCCCAAAAGTCTAACTATAAGTCAAAACTACAGTAGGATTTTGCAGACCTTTTTTATAACAATAAATTTTTGTAATTAATTAAAAATACTATGACATAACAAAAAAGACACCTCAACATAAAACAAAACAAACCAGCAGAGAAATTAATATAAATAAATATGATTTTCTGATTGGATGAACGACTTCGATTATGACAGCGGGATAAGAGGAGGAGGAGCGGGGTGGACAGTGTGATGCGAAACAATACTTCCAACTTCCATATCACAGTCAGAATCAGAACTATTTTCTGGTGTATCATCGTCAGAGTTTTCATGAACGATGATTACAAAACTAGCCATATAATTTTCCAACTCAGGTTCGTGTTTTCGGTACTCGTTTTCGCATTTGATGGCGTGGCGCATACTTTGGCCCAAACATCGGAACCAATCATATTAACCTTTTCCTGTACCAATTGTTTCACAGTAGTCATATTCATATTGATGTTTCTTTTGGATACGTATCCCTTTATTTGAGACCATATGTTTTCAATCGGATTGAAATCAGGATGATATGGTGGCAATCTTAGTACGCTGTGTCCATATTCGTTCATAAGTTTATCTACAGAGTATTCTTCAAAGTCTTGTTTGTACTTGCAAATAATTTCATATATTTCAAGTTTTGTTAATGACGGATCAATCGGAACGTTATGTTTGGATAGCCAATCAATCATGTCTTGCTTCCTGGTATTTGAATTAGGAGGTTTTTCTACGTACTTATTATGATATGCAGCATTATCTACTACTAGTACCGAATGTGGAGCTAAGTTTGGAATGAGTTGATTACGAAGCCATTTTTCATAGTTTTCATTGTTCATCACGTTGTGATAGTCACCTGTTTTATCAGTAGACTGATACATTAACAATGCCCCAGGTATAAACCCCTTTCTACTACCAGCGTGCACTATTATAAGACGTTGTCCTTTAGAAATTAACTGTTTCACTCCGTTTTCTGACGAGTCAGCCCAGCTTTTACCTGCCAAATGTGAGGTATGGATGTATGTTTCATCCATATAAACAATCTCTCTCCCTTGCAATCTGTACTTTTTTTTCGCGGCTAAAAACTTTACTCTTTTTAAACGAACATCATCTTTCTCGATAAGTTATTTTCTGTTGTTTTCAACTTTTTTATACCGAAATCCCATTTTTCTAAGAATTTTTCTTAGCGTAAAGTCACATCCCTTAAAATATATGGCTTCGGATAACTTGGACTTCAGGGCTTTAATTGTAGGTACTTGTTTGTATATCAATCGGAAATTATACACTAATCGGCGTATAACGTTGTAGTCAAAATCGTCAAGACCTAGACAAAATAATTTATTTGGTCTACCCAACTTTGCCGACTTCGGACTATTGGAGGTGGATTGATTTATGTATTCTTTTTGCAATATTTTATTTACTGTTCGTTGAGAAATTCCACTGGCCTCCGAAACTCGTTTTTGGACTTTACAAAAGTAAGCAGTATAGTTGGTATGTTTGAATTTATCATTTTCAGTTAAGAAATATAAATAAATATTGAAAATAACTTCGCAGGCTTGCCGATCTAAACGTTTCCCTTTTCTTAGTGCTTTCAGCATGTCTGTTATAAATTGTTAATGTGGATCGAATAAAATCAATGTTTATTATTTACAAAAATGACAGACAAGAGTGAAATGTAAAGTCAAAAAAAAAAAAATAGGTGGCCTGCATTAATACACGAGTCCATGAAGTTTATCACAAAATCTAACATAAATATCAACAAAATATTTCTGTGGTATTAACTACTCTATATAGATACTTCCTCTTGCAATGCGACCGTTCCCTACGTTGTCTCGATGGGTACTGAGTGCGAGTGAAGTAGTAAGACAAAAACGAACATTTCCGAGAAAATACGAAAGGAAAGGATTATTCACTACATCTGTACTGAATAACTGGCCCCCCGTGTGCACAATTGTGCCTCTGCCACCGCGTATGGGAAAAGGCGTGACTCTATGTAATGTAATGTTGTTGTTGTTATATCTGGATAGAGGTAGACACATGCCGTCAGCCCAGACTAGTTCAACATAAACTTTTTAATGTTATGTTTTTTACTATTCGAGTACATAATGCAAGATTTCCAGGAATAAATATTCATAGAGGTTTAGTTTGTCTATATGTAGCCTTATGACTTCTAAGAACTTCTATGGGAATCCCTTTCAAATTGACGATTCAACTAATCAGAACACGATCTGTCAAATTGTAAGAAATACTTAGAAGTCAGAATAACATAATAAGCCTTCTTTTTTCAAATAGGTCGTCCTAAAGTTAAGATTCGCTTTTGGAACGCCAATGGCTTACCATTGATCCGTCTGTCAGTGAGGGTATCCTCCTCGTCCCACCAGGGTTGATCTGGCACCCTCCTCGTTGGGAGCCGATGGAAATTACTCGCAGCGTATTGAAACTCCATGGACAAAACTCACAACACAAAACTTTTTAATTGAAAAAACAACACAGGTTTTTCTGGAGGTTTCTCAGCACGGTCGTAATTAAATTGGAGCGGCAAATAGCGCCTTGCCTTGATTAGAGTGTTCGTGATACTGAGGCAGCTATAATTGCACACCCGACGGTAAAGACAGAAGATAAAGATTGACGCTAAACATTAACATCCCGGGGCATTGTCATTGACAATATACGAGATAATATTGTTATTTTGTTTGCCCTCTTGTGTTGGGATCGCAGTATCCAATTCTATTATTATACTTCGTTAAGATATAGCTGTCTTATTACGACATGACTTGGCTCATTTCGATCGCATGCTACTATCATCAACAGAAGGTATTGTAGAATAATCGGTCATGTGCGGGTCGGACTCGCACATGAAGGGTTCCGTAGTATCGTACAAGAAAACTTATCCACTAAAAATAATAAAACAGAAACAAAAAGAGAATAATAATATTTCCGAACGTGGATTGGAACCCAGAACCCCAAGAGAGCGAAACCGATATCAACTAAATCTATTTCAATGTACTTTATTGTACGGTCAATATTGAGTACAATCACATGAACATTTATGAGCAACACTAATGTATAAAATATAAAAAAGTAATATAATGCGTTATACATAATACATACTATATACTATATACATCAAGGTATAATATATATATATATATATATATATATATATATATATATATATATATATATATAACATACTACTTAAACGACTATTTGAAGAGATAGGAGACGCAGTTTCAATCTTTTCTTGAAATCCCTAAAAGCGCAGAGAAGTGACAGAAGACACTCAGTCAGAAAAATGAACTCGAAACGTTCTCGAAGATAGGCGGGGTAGTGCGGATTTCTCAAGATATCAAAAAGGTACGAGAGAATGTGCATATCACAGCAAAGTCGAATCGGAAGCCACCCTAGTTGCGATTGTGGGAGACATGGTCATACTTGCGCAGCCCGAAGATAAACTGAATCCCGAGATTCTGAAGTCGTTCGAGTTTATTCAGTTGTTCTTCATTGGCACTCAGCCAGCAAACATCCTCGTAGTCAATTAAAAGCAGTAGAAGTAATGAGCAAGCATGTGATTTTAGTCTGCCGTGGCAGGAACTACTGAAATCTTCGGAGGGAGTGAGATGACGCAAAGACTCGTCTGCTAATCTCACAGACATGGTGCGGACACCAGGTTATCAAAAACAACCCAAAGGTTCTTGGCTTTCTCGCTGTACGAGATTGTGTCATTGTGGTACCATCATACATTACAGAAGCGACGGACATTTTCTGTAATAGGTTAAGAGAGTGCCGTGTTCCCATAATTATCCCTTGACACTTGCCTGGGTTGAACAGTAGCCCATACGAACGAGCCCATTGCCTGATATTATCAAGGTCAGCATTTAACGCCTCTACGGTCAGAGTTATATCACACTACCCTTGGCACGGTTCCTCTTAGCCATCAGACCCTTGATGGTGTCAGTAAGCCGTGGCGCAGGAAGTTGTTTGACTTTAACCTTTTTGATCGGAGCGTGTTTATTAAACAAACTCAGGACAATCGAATTAACCTCTCAAAAACCGAGGGTGATTTCGGGACGGATCGCGATTTTGAACCTTATGCCATGGTAATACAATTTAAAACTGTAACGGAAAAGTGGCGTTATCTAACGCCGGTGGTATTCAAGAGGTTAAAGCTCCGGATTATGTCATCAACTGTCTCGCTACTAAATACAGGGGAACAGAGGAGGAGAACTCAACAGAGAAGGCGTCTGATTTAAGGGAGTTGAGATCCATGCTCTTGTAGCTAATAATGTCCAGGAATTTAGTTGCACGCTTGGGAAGCCTTAACTTAAACGAGAGGTAAATCAAGTCGTCATAGGAGGTGGTGATGAGGTGATGAGGATGATGATCACATTTGAGTCATGTTATGGTTTGTTATATCGCGGTTGGTGTTAAAACACGTCTCTCATATGGGGATCCCCTTTTATTTATAAAAGTCTCGTGTAGTTCATTATTTGTTGCTGTAGCGGCAACAGAAATAAACATTCTGTGAAAAGAGCCCACTGACGGACAGGCGGATGGACGGACAGACGGACGGACGGACAGCGGAGGTTTAGTAATAAGGTCTCATTTGGCACCCTTTTAGTACGGAACCATAAAATAACTTTTAAAAATTTAGACCCTTAGTTTAATAATATTATTTCATCATTTTGAGATAATTTAATTTTGAAGTTGTTTTTATTATTATTTCGTGATTTTTTGCTTTATGCAATACATTAAATATTTGGTTTTACTTTAAGTACGATTAAAACAAAGTCAATACGACCATTTTCCAGCTGTTGTTTTTGTTGCGCCATAGCCCCTCAAGTGTCCACGTCTCAAATATGAGACGTGTCAAATGTCGCTTGAGTCAAATATGAGACGAAATATAAAGTTGACATTTTGGACCAATAACTGAATGTAACCTATGTCCTATCATGTTCAAAATTGCACCTTAAGCAGCTGAAAGAACAAGGATCATTATATGCGGCGGTATGCAAGCCGACAAAGTGACGCCACCTCAGTCTCGTACTATCTACTACCTGGGGTCGCCTAAATTAGGCTTGATTTTGTAAAAGCTTTTTTCATCATTTTAGTAGAACGGGTCCGTGACACACGCGCCATTTTGTGGATTTCGGCCATGACACTTGAATGGTTAAGAGGAGGACTCCGCACCCAAACCCCCCGTCTTTTGTTGCACTCCGATTATATTTACAGTGCTATATGGAGTTTACAATGTCAAATTGTCCATTGCCCAGCTCGTATCCTTAAGGCCCAAGATCACACAAACCACTGAAGAGCGCTTTGGCAAAAAAATATATAAAATACTTCCACTAAATTCATCACGCTCAAGAAATATATATTTATTGGATTAATTTGCCTCCATCGAAAATCTATGACTGTGAGGATCCTGATATGGCAATGACCTTGTTAACGCAAACCGTGATGTCAGCAATAGAAATGAATACGTCTACTGTAATGCTATCAAGACTTAAAAAGATACTTAAACCCTGGATCACACCAGGGCTTTTACCATGCATTCGTCACAGGGATAGATTACATAAAAAATCGATGGCAGATCCAGTAAACACGATTCTTGAAACTACATATACGCAAGGTACAGAAACTATTGCGGTAAACTTGTCAAAAAGGTAAAGAGATCGTATGAAAAGCATAAATTACTTTAGCGGGTAACAATAATAAAAAAATATGGCAAGATATAAAATAAATAACATATTCATCTAAGGATAAAAGTCCACCGAAAGAGCTTCTGACAGTCTTCCCGGACCCTAAAGCCTCCTTGAACGAAGTAAATAAATATTTTGTAGAAGTAGGTTAAAACCTCGCAAAAAACTTTGCCTCTATGGATAACGCAACCACAAGTATCGAAGATAACGATGGAGTAGCTACCTCGTTTGTATTATTAAGTACGGATGAAGAAGAAGTTAAACGTTTGATTATGTATTTGAAAAGCGAATGCTCGGTTGGATGGGATAATATTTCATATATCGTACTAAAAGAACATAAAGAGTTAGTTATTCCCCCATTAACATTCATTTTTAATATGTGCTTGGAGTATGGTGTCTTTTCCACGGTGCTCAAGCATTCACGTATTCGTCCAATACATAAAGGAGGCGATAGGGATCGTATTAGTAATTATAGACCCATATCAATTCTTCCTGCGATTTAAAAAAAATAAACATAAATAATAGGCTGGTTAATTACCGCGAAGGAAATGGGCTACTATCCAACAACCAGTTTGGTTTCTGATGCGGAAAATCCACTGACGCAGCAGTACAATGTCTTACAGACTATATTGCGACTAATCTCGAAAATGGTCAGAAATGCATTCGAATATTTCTTGACTTGGCGAAAGCTTTAGATACGGTCCCTGTCCCTTCTCTGCTAGCGAAACTTGAGAAGCTTGTAATTAGAGGCATTCAACATAAGTTACTGACCAGCTACTTAACGAACCGCTTCCAAAGTGTACAATTGAGCAATCACATCAGCTCTGATCTGCCTACTTCTTACGGAGTTCCCCAAGGTAGCATATTAGGATCAACATTGTTTCTGGTTTATATAAATGACGTGCTACGTCTACCATCTTTCGACGGTACCGAATTATATCCTATGCTGATAATACTGTTTTACTTTTTTTGCTAAATCTCTTGATACTGTTTACGAGCTAGCTCAGAGTGGTCTCAACAGAGTTAAAAAACCGGTCAAGTGCGAGTCTAAATCACGCACGAAGGGTTCCGTACCACCGTTCAATGGAAGCGATGGTGTGGAGTGAATAGTTTGGATTTTACACTGCAAAATATTGTTTACAAAGTTATTGGTGCGGTTACTTTTACACTCCATGTACGTAACCAGGTGCATCCATAAGTTTGTATGTGTTATTGTTGTATGGGAGCCCCCTTAAATATTTATTTTATCCTGTTTTTTAGTATTTGTTGTAATAGCGGCAACAGAAATACATAATCTGTGAAAATTTCAACTCTCTAGCTAGCTAGGTTCTTGAGATACAGCCTGGTGACAGACGGACGGACGGACGGACGGACGGACCCTAAAAATGTTTGCACACAAACGATTTATGCTTTTTTCTATACGGCAAATGCAAGTAGATAACAAGTTTAAAATTGTGTCACATGACTGCTCCTTAACTGGGAACACAATCAAAACGGTTGTAAATATTTGTTTCTGGAATGTGTACGAAGTATAAAGTATCTTGGCAAACAAGTAGATTGCAATTTATTATTTAAAGAGCACATTAAACAGCTGAGCAACCGACTTCGTAAATGAATTTATATTTTCAAAAACTTGAGGCACGTTGCACGTTCAAAACCTCATATACTCAAACAAATATACTACCTATGCGCTAGCCAGTCAATTATAGCTTATTGTATATCATCTTGGGGAGGTGCAGCAAAAACCTTTTTTAAAACCTTAGAGGTGTCTCAAAGGGCTACTTACTTAAGGTTAGCACTTTTAGAGGTTGTTATTATTCAACAGAATTATTGTACCAGGATTGTGAGGTACTGAGTGTTCGATAACTTTTCATGCTAAGTATTATAATTAAACAACATAGTAAGATAATTTTTGACCCAAACAGCTAAACAAACGCCGAATTAATGAATTACATAGTGATATCACTTTTCGCACACAATTTATTAATAAGTTTCTGCCTTTTTTGGGTCCCTATTTGTATAAGATACTTAATGAAAAGATGAGTATCTATTCAATGACGGCTTTTCAATGTAAAAAAAAGAAGTAACCAACTGGCTTAAGAATCTCAATTACGAGGAGACTGAAAATATTCTAAACGTTATAGAATAATAATAAAACATGCAAAAGAGGAATCAATGAAATTTTTACTGCCATTTAATCCTTTCCTACAAATAATATCACACACCCTCTCACACACATACACAAACCACATTTAAGCACACAAAGAGGAGTGAACACTACAATACTTTGTTTAAATTGTAACTTGATTTGCTTTTGTGTTTAATATTATAGTTGTCTAAATTTTTTCTTAGATTATATTGTCCTACTGGTAGTTGTCAGAAATGAGGAGATCCGTAGAAGAACCAAAGTTGCTGACATAGCCCGTAGGATAAGCAAGCTGAAGTGGCAAGGGGCAGGCCACATAGCGCGAAGATCGGATGGCCGATGGGGCAAAAAGGTCCTTGAATGGAGACCACGTACTGGCAAGCGCAGTGTGGGTCGGCCATCTACGAGATGGACCGACGACCTGGTGAGGATCGCTGGATCTCGTTGGATGCAGGTGGCTACGGACCGGTCACGCTGGAGTGCGATTGGAGAGGCCTATGTTCAGTGGACGTTAACAGGCTGAAATGATGATGAATGATGACTGGTAGTTATAATATGTTATGTAAACTACATATTTTAGGAGCTAGAATTTTTATTTGTCTATAAAATACATACCGGAATTTTGTGCCGCTGTTTGTTGAAATACAGGTATTACGCCTAGCTCAACAACAGATGCTACAATGCTTTTCTTTGAAATCTAATCTAGCCTACATTTAACAGCACCATTGTAACTAATACGTATACTTCTCTTTTTAGTGACAATAAATTATTATTATTATTATCGTAAACAATCGTGAAAATAGTCTAGAAAAAACGGTCAAGTGCGAGTCTAACTCACGAACGAAGGGTTCCGTACCACCGTACAATGGTAGGGATGGTGTGGAGTGAATAGTTTGGATTTTACATAGCAAAATTTTGTTTACAAAGTTATTGATGCGGCTACTTTCACACTCCATGTACGTCACAGTTTGTATGTGGTATTGAAAGAATTGTTGTATGGGAACCCCGTTAAATATTTATTTTATTCTGATTTTTAGTATTTTTGTTATAGCGGCAACAGAAATATATCAACTGTGTATTTTATATCGGTTCATGAGAAACAGCCTGGTGACAGACGGACGGACGGAAGGACAGAGGAGGCTTAGAAATAGTGTACCATTCGGCCTCCTTTGGGTACGGAACCAAAAAAGGAAATAATAGTAGTTTATGTGACTGCTACATAATGGAGGGCATCAATACTAGAGAAAGGGTCTATGAAACGAGCCGAAGGCGAGTTTCATAATAATATCACTCGAGAGTTTTAATGCCTAATTATGTACAGATACAAACACTAGTTTATCTACACACATATCATAAGCTCTCTTTGATGTGTTCAGGAACCGCATGTTTGACCGGCATTGTGGTTCTGCAATTGTTTAGCTTGTTCTTTAGTACCAACTTCACGCAGACGGGCGTCGGCGTTCGAAATTTGAATGTCAGTACCAACTTCACAGACAAACTAGGAGCGGCACGCAGGCGGGCGTCGGCGTTCGAAATTTGAATGTCATAATATGTAGAAAAACTACACATTATGGTCATAATGTATAATTTTTCAGATAAGAAATGAGTTTTTAGCAAGTAGTTTAACATTATGCTGATCGTAACGCGCGGTTTTTGTACGCAGTAAAGAGGGTTTATGATACGTGTGTAGATAAAATAATTTTAATGTAAAATTACTGATTCTGCTCATAATTTTATATCTAAATATTCCTCGATTATAGGCTTATCAATCCTTAAATGTTATCAATTAAGTAGCTTATTTCCGTATCGAAAAAGCAACAAATTTTTAACGTCGTCGCCGCGCGGACCGATGATATTCCGCACCGCCCGTTACCCCGTCATTGATAACTACTGATCCGATTTTGATGAAATTTGCACTGTTCCCTAGTTTTATATAATGCCTTCGTAACTCGGCTCGTATCAATAAGCCAGACTACAACATTTAAACGTAATATTCAATCTTAGAAACTACTAGAAATTTTTATAAATAAAAGTCGCACGTTTCGCTAGGTAAATGTAAGTCATATAAAATGGTCACAATCCGATTCATTGTTTCAGAGAAAAACGTGGACAAACATACATACGTACAAAACAAACTATGACATTTTCTATATTTGTTTGGAAGCCCTTAGAGAATGACATTTAATACTTTGCAGTTCTAATAATATTACATATCAACCTAAAGAATTGAGAAATAAGAAACATTTTTGGAACCATTGAACCGTCCAGCTTTCTCTGACACAGAAAAAATACTTGAATATCAAACAGAGACGATGTTGCCGTATTTTTTCGTTCTGTAGTCTTAAAAAGACAAATCATGATGAATGATCCAATTCAGAATTTTCTAAATAGCGTCAATGGTGTCAATGTCACCGTAAGATAGTCAAAATAATTAGTTGATAAACTAAGGCGTTAGTTGATAAACTGTCGACAGATAGTAAACCAGACCGACAGGGTTTAGAATTTACGTTTCTTTTATTCTTACTTGTCAACCTAACACGAAGACTATTCGGGGGCTTCGCTGCGCTCGCCCCCTCTAGTCTTCACCTAAGCTACCGCAGTGTTTGCCTTGGTATTTCGTTTGCAATTCAAGTTTAAACCAGTTTACTATTTAACGGTTTTAACCGTTAGTTTATCAACTAGCAGTACGCAACAGTTTAGTTGTCGATAGTTGACCAACTAACGAGAAAAAAAACGTTAGTTTATCAACTAACGGTGTTGACAATCTCACGGCGACATTACATATAGAAAAGGAAAATGAAGATAACGTAACCCTGATGTGAGTTCAATTAACAACAATAACTTCTTTAAAACATGTTTCAAATGTTTTCGCACACAAAATACGTTTTAAATACTTATCAAATCGTAAATAAATAAATAATTAAATAAAGTTATTACAAATAAGAGCGATAATTTTTGCAGTATTTATTGTCATTACGAGAATGCGCGCCAATACGAAGTGTTTGTGGCTTAAGGCGACGACGGCGAATGTCGAGGTCACAAGTTGCATATTGGAAGGCCCGCGGTGCATTGTTCTAGTCCGAGGTCTGTTCGCTGTCGTGGGGTGAGCACTTGAGCAGTCGGCGGCGGTCTTCGGGCGAGTTCAACTGCACATGAATTGTGCGCCGGGGTGTTTACTGATAGCTGTTACTTAGGGCACTTTAGTATGCACGAATACCGAGATACAACTTTATGGGCTATTTATTTTCAAAGTCCAGTAGAATTGTATGTATGTGAAGTTATCCATAATAAAATTATAGCAACATTATGAGAACAGGAAATTGAAGGAGTTTTTTAACTCAGAATCGTGTGACATTTTCTATTCTCTTACGGAATCTCCTACTTGATGTTGATTTTGTTTTGCGTGATTTCTACAATTAAATGGTGGTTAGTGTCCACAGCAGTTTATCGTTTTATTTCACGATTTTTCACGAAAAGCTGATAATAGCTGATCAGATAATAAACTTGAAATATTTTGAATGAATTATAAATGTATAACCTTTGTTCGCTATCTCTCACCATTTCGTGTCATACCTGGCGCCCTGCGTGAGGAGATGATTGAACGTTTCTTGCTTATCTTTAGAAGTTGTTTTGAAATCACGCCACCTTTCACGCTAAACCTTGCGTCCAAGTAGTACTAGATCAAGGTCCTAAATTTATTTTTTCCGATCTGCTCACTATTAGAAACAATTAGACTTTAATAATTACTATATTTTCCCGGCAAGTCTATTAGTATCGGGTACTCAGTTAAAACCCCCGTCATTCACTAGATAACAACAACTGATTTAAATTGCTCAAAGGACAATTTTAAAATCTTCAGAGGCATCTTGTTGTAGTCGAGAATGCACTGACCCTGAAAGAATTGCTAAATATTGCGAGTATAAGCCGGGGCGCAACGACAGCGTTCTTGCTTACATAAATTATATTTGTGAAAATAAATTGACTAGCTGCAGTTAGTATGTCCATTTTTTTAAGTTATCTTGGGAGTCTGTGCGTTTTTAATTATAAATAGCTCGAATAGCTCTTTTCTGTAATATAAATATTGTTTGAGTATGCAGAAATTAATCTACCAGCTAATTTATCTAAGGTTGCTATGTGTGTATAATGGATATTCCAAGAAACTTAGTACCATATACTAATTCTAACGTGTTTTTCTCAAATATTTCGATATACTTATATCGTAAGTCGAATTAGGCACCAGATCACTGAAAACTCGATCAAAAGGCCGATTAATCACTGTATAGGTAGATATACAAATATTCTATTAAGGCTCGTCTATCGGTAAACTTAGCAACTCGATCCGCGATGGTTGAAAATTGGACACAACCATATTAAAATGATTCCGAAACGTATCACCAACAGTCATTTCTACTTTGGAATATTCACCGACATAACATTTGGTCTTCCTTCGCTTCTCCACAACTATGTTTCACTATTGGTTATTTCACCGACATAACACAGCGCTACAGAACCATTCGCCGACAGAATAAAGTTCATAACAGCTGACACTGCAACATGGCTGGTACGTCAGTCGGTGAGCAGAACATTGCGAAAATTGTCTGTTATTTAGTTATTTCTTCAAAACCACTGATTATTTCTGAATTAAAAACACATAGCTTTAAGCTATTTTGAATACCTATTTTTTGACACAAAAACCATATCAATATTCTTTTTAGATCCCAAGAAATAGATAGTATTAATTTAAAAAAACGTCTTTTTTTTCGAATGACATCATTTATTCAACACACACAGATTGAAGAAAACGGATGTCTTCATACCATTTTTGTGATTTGAGAAGTGTCTCCTTCAGGAGGAATAACGCTTCAAAGATTGGCATTTCACCGAATTTGAGGTTACCCATCGTCTTAATAACTAACCAGCTGCAATTAATTAAGTAAAACTACATTATCGATATGCTCACATGCCCGCAACGTGAGAGAGATTCTTTGAAGATTGCCCACATAACATAAGCCACAAGCGACAAGTACAAAGTTAAGTAAAATCCATATAACTTCCCTTCTTCGTGTTAACGAAGAAAAAGTGGTAGGAATGTAACCAGTGTAGCTAGCTTTAAAAAAATGTGTTAGCCATACGTTAGGGAAAAAATATCACATCAGTGACTGACATAAAATAGCTACCCTAAATTATCAAGGCATCAAAACTATCTATAGTAAAAACAAAAAGGTATATAAAAGAAGAAAGCAATATTGACAGCCTGCCAACTTCGCAGGTTTCTTCAAATTAAAATAAATAAAAAAGTGGTTTTGAAAATGTGGCTAGATCGCAACATAGCCGTCGGATATTAAGGTTTACCTTTATCTATATACCTGGTATCTATTTTTTTAAAGTGTGATCTGAGTAAGTCTACCGGATATTATATTTCCCCATTTTTGGACAGTTGTGCACTACAGCCAACTTAACAGCGAACGGAAAAGTAATATGGAATGTACTTTAGTTTAAGCCGTCGCCGCCTCATGACCGAAATCGGTCGGACGTAGGACATCATGTGTTGTGTGACAAATCAAAATACAGGGGTCTCATGACTTGCAAGCAGTTAGTCGTAGATACCTGATCGTAGTCTCTATGTCATACTTTATTTTAACACCTACGTATTAAATTCACAACCGAATGCTAATCAGAACATAAGACGAAGAAGTTGGGTACCTACCTAAATTCATTTATTTATACATTAAACAGTCGTGTTCTCCAAATTGTAGATTAAATTATGTGCAGAAACCATTAATATACAAGTCTGTGGCAGAACCCATATTTTCATAGTACCTGTTATGTTAAAGTATGACGTAGGTATATCAGCTACTTCAAGTGTTATCTACCTATAATTAATAGTAACGTTCAAAACCAGTCCAGTTGTTTATCTGCATCTTTATTGTTATTTGATTCACTTTGTCTTGAACCATATCAAAACTTTCAAATGTATGAACCGAAATGTATGAAAACATTTTAGCGACCCCGGGGTTACCACGACCTTTATTGCGACTCAGATTAGGTCCAAAACAAGAATATCACCATGGCAATAATTTCCATTCCAATATGCCATAATGGGCTTTATTTACCTTATACCAAGACTAGTTATAAGACGGTCACGGTCATTTTGCGGATCAGATTAGCTCCTAAACTGAATCGGCGTAAGACGTTGTGGTAATTCATAATTCTTTATTGCACACAAATATAATTTAAAAAGTTACAATGGCATAGCTTGCCATCTCTCTTGGATCTCTAAAAAGAGATTTCTTACAGAAACCAAGGCATTACAGGAATTGGTATCATAAAAGTTTAGACAGTGCACAATAAATACTATAACTAAATTAAACTAACTAAAATTTGACGACCCGAATGGGCGAGTCGGCAGTGACCCTGCCTACGAAGTTAAAGGTCCCGGGTTCGAGTCCCGGTGGGGGCAAATATTTGTTTGAAGAGAATGGTTTTGTACCCTAGTCATGGTTGTTTATCTATCTAAGTATAATATTTATCTATACAAGTATGGATATCGTTGTTTAGTACCCAAGATACAGGGAATCCTAGTTTGGGACTAGATCAATGTGTGTAAATAGTGACCAAGGTATTATTATTATTATAATTCAGATTGACAAATGGTCAATCATATTCGGATCAAAAGACAGCCCTTTTAAAATAATCGTGTTCTTCTTCTGTTAGAAATGGTGTGCTAACCTTTTTTAACTGACTTCGAAAGGAGGAGGTTCTCATTTATTTTTTTGTGTTTGTTTACGCGATTACTCCGTCAATTATGAACCGATTTTGATGATTCTTGTTTTGATTGGTAGGTCATACTTCAAAGGTGGTCCCCATACAAATTTTATCAAAATTTATTTAGCGCTTTTTGAAAAAATCAACAAATACAGAAAATATATACACAGATGACGTTTTGGTTTGTGGTTCCGTGCAGCAAATGTTTTGATGAGGACTTTCATGTACACAGACTTCATTCGCATCCCGAGCGGGGTGCAAGAAATGGGGCTTGAACTTGAAGTTGTTTTTTTTTAAGTTTTCAACTTGGTGAATTGTTTGAGGGTTAATCTTGCCATTGTCAAGTGTGTTTGATAGATCACAATTCGGTCAAGTTCTCTCCAAAGAACCTGAAAATTAGGGGTGTTATCTGTGAAAACATCCTCCGGAATTTCTGAATTTTAGTTAAAGATATGTTTCTTCTCTTCCTGATTAATTATAGTCCCGATAATTCCTGATATAAGTAATTGTCCATGTAAAATATCTAACTCATGCCTTCGATTTGTAGACTAAAAAATCTGCAACAGTGTAGTATGCCTGTAAATTGTCGAATCTCCTTATTGTATTCGGGAGGATACATAATATATTATAGGAGCCGTTCCAAATATGTTCCTTCTTGTGTCTAAACAAATCTAGATTTGTATTTACAAATTTTACTAATTCAATGATGTACAGTACAGAAAAGGTAGTGTTAGAATTTTTAATTTTATAAAGTGAGGCTTACACGTCTCTTGTTATCTTAGTTTGCACAAAGCTCTCACAGATTTTTCTGGGCTTTGAAAGCTCTTCCTGTATGGTTTGGTAATACATTCAAAAGATCAGAATGCACAGGCCCTATTATAGGTCATAAACTATGTTTTTTTAATAAATTACCCGAAATCCTTTAATTTCGGATGGGCTATGATTAAATTTGCTGGAAATGGGATCTACTATAAACCCTCACAATAAATACTTGTATCCAATAACATATCACTCAATACCTATAGTGATAGAGATATTTATTTACAGCCCGACACCCCTTCATCAACCCGCACTGAGCCAGCGTGGTGGAGTATGGCTCAATCTTACTCGTATCCGGGTAAAGGCCCATGCCCCTCGGTGGGGACATAAATGGGCTACATTATTATTATATACCAGACAAGTCAATTTAGTTTAAACCGGAAAGTGAGCATTGGGTCATTTTAAATAAAATGAATAAATAGCTTTAATTAAGTACATTCAAAAATTCATATTTATCAACATAACATAAGATAGCGTCACGACTTTTCCCTTACGGGGTGGCAGAGGCATAATTGTGCCCACTTTGAACCAGTTATTCGATACTCCATTTTGCGTGGCAGGGGGCTAGCCCATCGCCGCATCTATGTAGTAATGAACGTTTCCTCACGATGGTTTCAATCACCGTTAGAACGTCCGTTTAATGTACTTGTTATAAATTTATTATCTCATTGGTGCATGGTCAGGAATCGAACCCGCGTCTACTGTGTGAGAAGCAAGTGTGAAACCCATAAGACCATGGAGCTCTTTTTATTATTATATTTTTTAGTAAGATAAATTTGTTTATACGATTAGGTAAATGATACTCAGTACTAGGACATCTACATTACTGACCCAGCGGTACATTATAGCCGATTCTGCTAGCTATACTCTACAGGGAGACAGTTCATTAGCTAATCTAAGGAACGATATGATACTAACCATAATTTGTAACAATTTTCCCAAAGAAACATGAAAAAAAAAACCGTAGATAGTATATATTATATATAACCTATTCAGTAGTACGGTCAGTACAAGATCAGTTAAGTAAATACATATAAAACACTCACGCTTACTATAAGTTCCACATAGAGAAAAGCTTACATAACTTAGGTACTTACTGTCACTCCCCAAAAGGTCAGCTAAAACTATGTCATCCCTTTGTAAACAATAGAGCCGATGTTACAGTTTTTGACAGAGGCACGCCATTATTATATTGTATAATAAACGATATGGAAAAGTCGTCAAGTCAAGCTGAGCGATAGGCGTGATCGCTAGGACTCTATGCTCGATACTGAGCGATAAAAGCCTTAACTTGCGTAATGTTTCAACAAACTGTTGAGATAATTTTTCACGAGTTTTTCATCAAGTTCTGTTTACTTTGACTGTCCGATCCGCTTCCTAGTGTACCGTGACAATATGATTTTGGCCCTTGAAGATAAATGAATGCTTTACACAGATGCAGACACGATCTTTACATGTTAAGCCCCGCAAAACGGGAGTAACGTCAAGGCGTGTCATGAGCATTATGTACTCAGAAATAAGAGGCATGTTCTATCAAAAAAACAAAATGTTATGGAGCTGACACGTTATTAGCGTTTTACGAGATAGTTTCTGCAACTGGCTGGTCAGGTTGAATAGAATAATTGAGTTATTCGTCGTCTCGCACCAGATATCCATCCCGTGGTGCGAGTTGACCCTGTTCGATTATAGTAGTTTATGCGACTGCTAAACGAGCCTCGAGAGTTTTAATACATAATTATATATAGTTACATACAGTAGTTTATCTACACACATATCATAAGCTCTCTTTGATGTGTTCAGGAACCGCACGTTCGACCGGCAAAATGGCATTGATAATTGCTCTGCAGTTGTTTAGCTTGTTCAGTAGTACCACCTTCACATACAAACTAGGGGCGGCACGCAGGCGAGCGTCGGCGTTCGAAATTTGAATGTCATAATATGATACATTTTGGTACATTATGGTCATAATGTATCAATATTCAGATAAGAAATGAGTTTTACCAATGTGCTGGTCGTAACGTGCGGTTTTTGAACGCAGTAAAGAGGGTTTATGCTACGTGTGTAGAAAATTTGAGGTAGTTATGAACAGTCAATACAAAAACTATTTTTATTTTTAACTATTCATTAAAAGTAAATTTTCTAGAATCTAGACGACCCGAATGGCCGAGTCGGCAGTGACCATGCCTACGAAGCCAAGGATCCCGGGTTCGAGTCCCGGAGGGGGCAAATATTTGTTTGATGAGAACGGATGTTTTTACCCTAGTCATGGTTGTTTATCTATCGAAGTATAATATTTATCTATATAAGTATGTGTATCGTTGTCTAGTACCCAAGATACAGGGAATCCTAGTTTGGGGCTAGATCAATCTGTGTAAATAGTGTCCAAGATATTATTATTATTAAATATGTTATATAAATTATAAGTAACTAAAAGTAATCAACAATATCACAACTATTATTATTATTTCGAATATTACTATACATATTCGAAATAATAAATATCAATATAATATTCTTGAGAGCTAACAAATTACAAATCAGGATTTGTTATGAATGATTTTCATAACCTGATTTGTTATGAAAATGAACTGAAATGAACCATATAAAAATCACAAGAAAATACGTTCGATCAATCAATCAATCAATCCTCACTGCTAAATTCGTTAATTGTCGTAGTTATATGTTCATGGATAGTTTCTTGCATTTTTTTTGTTATGTCGGACCTTTTCAAATTTAAAGTCTGAAAGTAACGAGTTTCTTGAATTATTGATTTAAAACAGGCTATCTTTACAACAAGCGACTTATTTCTCTTTCGAAACCACTTGTTCTTAATATTTCCGTATTTGGGTAAGTTTTTAATGCGGGAGATTCCTTTAACGTTGAGTCTTGATACAGGGATATTGGTACAGGGACGGTACAATTAGATATCACTTCTACCTCGCACTTGTTGAACTCTACATCCAATCCATTTGAAGCAAAATTAGGCTTACATTTGTGCATATCCTCGTACATGATAAAGTTATTGCTTGCAGTAACTTGTGTCGCCTTGCTCGGTTTTCTCTCCTTACAACGCCAAACTCAAGAAACTTTTTTGTGCGTAGTATTTATGGCCAGCCCGAATTAGTATAGGCTTTCCTTGCTGAGATGACACTATTTCAAAACCAGTTTCATATTGTGAGGTAGATGGAACTGACTGTGCCTGATATTCTAAAAATATTTTAAAGTTGTTATCGCTGATAAATTTTGGAAATACAGGGTGTCTGGTGGCAGATTTATGTTTTCTAAATTAAATAAAAAAATAACTGTTCGACATATAATTTTAATAAAAGTATTAAAAGATAGAGTACACATGCGGATTTCATTTTTTTAAGATTAAGTCATCCAAATGTCTCCCATCCTGTTGCACACACCGCTCAAAACGGAGCCTCGTATTCCGCGCCACACGCTGCAGTAAGCTCGGTTCAATTGAGCTGATTTCTCGCCGTATGTTTTCTTTCAAGTTCACAATAGTTCGCGGATTGTTGGTGTAAACTCTCTTTTTGAGGTAGCCCCACAAAAAAAGTCAGTCCATGGGGGTTAGGTTAGGAGGGAATAAATAACAACGATAAATTATCAAAAAACGTGCCTAATTTAATTATTAATGCTCCAGACCGACCAGAAACTTTAATATATGATACGTTTTTACAATAAAACTCCGCAAGAAATACAAAACTTAATTGAAGCTCGATTAAAAAAAAAACACTTTGTGCACAAAGGCCTACTACAAAATTAATGACTTTTTACAAGACACCGACATCTGGCATTACAGTTCATTGTACCCTATATATTATGTACTAGTAATTAGGCACCTACTTAATGTTTTATTATGCTTGTTGCTTGATTATATTATGACGTTCATTAAGTCTCAATTATCGAGTCTTTGTGTGATCGAGAAGTCTTTTGATTCCTTGTACACTATCGTACGGTGGAATGGAGAGAAAAGTAAATTGCTATAAGATAAGGAAGAGATAGGTAGAATAAAACATTATAGTATTTGGGTTTCATTATTTTTCAACTGACTGTACTTTGTATGTGGGTGCGAGTTGACGACAACACAAATAGGTTTAAGCGAACAGGGTCAACTAGTGCAAGTTTATTTGGTGCGAGATGACGACTAACTCGAATAATTTGAGAGATCTAGACGAAACTGATATACTATGTAAGCAGCGGATGTGAATGTAGCTGTATAACCAGACGCATAAGGCTGGCCACCCCTCACAGCGGATTTTAGAATTTCACCTTCAGAATACATTTAGAGGAGAAGGAATTCTATGCTGAAAAAATGGTCAAGCGCGGGTCGGAGTACGGTACGGACGCGAAGGGTTCCGTACCATCGTACAAGAAAACATAAGAGAATCGTGTGGGCGCGAGCCTCCATACAATAAGCGGTAACCTTTTTTCACCCCTTAAACCTTGTCCGATTTTCACAATTTTTTCACATGTTTGAGATACTATGAAAAACTAAGCTCGTGCGTTTTGTTTTTTTTGAAATATTTTGTATTTTAGTAAATATAAGGACCTAAACATTCACTTTTTTGACCAAAAAAAACCCTCGAGAAATTTATTTATTTTTAACCAATCAAGCCAGATTTTCAAAAAAAAGAAAACTACAAGCATCGTTTATGATGTGTGGAAACGAATGAGACCAAATTTGTCTTATTCTATAAAGGTTTAGGGGTAGAAAAACGTTACCGCCAAAAAGCATAATTCGGCCGAAAATTTAGGCAATTGCGCTCTTATAGCTCTGAGATAGCTTGTATTTTGGTAAATACCTACTCGCGCCGAGTTCTGTCGCCATTCGCTCGTCTTAAGCACTAAAAAAAATAAAAGAATAAAAAAAAAAATATATCATGTCCGGTTCGAACCCAGAACGTAAAATTGCGAACTAACCAATTGCGCCACAACAAAGACGTGTCCGCGAAATCTGCGATCATATTTGAATCATGATGGGGGGTGTTAAAAACGTATCTTGTATGGGGACCCCCCTATGTAGTTCATGATTTGCTGCAGAAATACACATTTTGAGAGTGTTGTTACTGTTCATGAGATACAGCCCGCTGACGGACGGACAGACAGACGGATAGCGGAGGCTTAGTAAGTCCTTTGTGGCACCCTTCCAAACCTTAAAAATGAGCTAACTAATTAAAAGACTAAAATCCCGACTGCGTTACACTAAAAAACACAAATCAAGCTTAATAAGATTACCTTAACGTTATTAATAAGATTCGATGAAATTACTAATAAAAAAACCCGTCCAAGTGCGAGTCTAACTCGCGCACGAAAGGTTTCGTACCACCATACAATGGTAGGGACGGTGTGGAGTGAATAGTTTGGATTTTACATAGCAAAATGTTGTTTACAAAGTTATTGGTGCGGCTACTTTCACACTCCATGTACGTAACCAGGTGCATTCATAAGTTTGTATGTGGTATCGAAAGAATTGTTGTATGGGAGCCCCCTTAAATATTTATTTTATTCGGTTTTTAGTATTTTTTGTTATAGCGGCAACAGAAATACATCATCTGTGAAAATTTCATTGGTCTAACTATGACGGTTCATGAGATACAGCCTGGTGACAGACAGACGGACGGACAGACAGCGGAGGCTTAGTAATAGGGTCCCATTTGGCACCCTTCGGATACGGAACCCTAAAAAAAAAGTGGGACCCACTCTTTGAGATTTAATTATGCCCGCCTAATAATTTCATCAAATCTCTATAGTTACGTTAAATCTTATTTATCTTCCTTTGTTTTCTGTTCTTTGGTGTACCGCAGTAGGGTTTGAAAAAGTGTTTATGGCCGGTACCGGAACAGACATACATAAATACATAATACAGGTCAAACACATAACCCTCCACTTTTCCGCTACGCTGCAGTCGGTTAAAAAGGCTCTTATTCGATGTATAGAGGATTAACAAAGCAACATTATTTAATATTTTTTAGGACGATTCAATAAATAATAAGTACTTAAACTAAAATCCGGTGTGAAATTGCAAAAAAATAATCGGGAGCCTTTTCTATCGATCCAAAATAATCACGATACACGTTGTCGAATGCAGGCCGATTCTCATGAGATCAATGAGATCACTCAGAGGTCATTCATTAGGTATGTCAAGATCGCAGCCGATAGAACTGGACGTCCTTAAGGTCCTACAACTAGTCTAGGATCAGAAAAATGCTTACATGTAGATTCTATATATTACGTCATCGTAAGTATTTTGTACTTACAGACCTATCAACTTAAGCTGAGAATTGCATTTGTGTGAGTGCACACCGATAGTGTAGAGTGGCAATCGACTTGAGGCGCGGCCCGTCCCGCGCATGGTTTAAACTGGTTAATACTAGTTTATAGCAAGCGGCCTGAGGCGCGGCACGTCCGCTACGCACCGCTTCCCTGCCGCCCGCTCACATACTTCACTTCACCTCCGGTACTGGTAGCAGATAGACGTGTAATTTTATGTGATTGATTGTGTTTGAAATATTAGTGAAATGGCTCCTACTGTAAGTGAATTTCCTGTACGAAAACCATTAAGCAGCCAAGTGAAAGAAATTTTATGCAAATTGAATACGTATTTTAAAGGAGTGAACGAAAAGGATGTGTCAAGTGTCGTTACATCGGCCCAATTGGTAGCGACATCGACGGGAATTCCGCTGTCAACTGTACACAGAGTTTTAGCATAAGGTAAACGTGCTTTGGAACATGGAAGTAAATTTAAATCTCCGAAAAAAACAAGATGCAGACAAAATACCATCGTCATTGACGATTTTGACAAAGCAGTAATACGGAGAACAATCCACAACTTTCACGTCACTGACAAACAGGTTCCCACCATGAAAATATTGCACGAAAAGTTAAAAACAGAATCCGGGTGGAGTTACGACGCTGAGAAAAGAAGTGGCTCTGTTGGGATTTAAATGGAAAAGGACAGAAGACAATTGCAGAATCCTTATGGAGAAGCACCAAATAAGATATCTGCGAATATTTTTCCTGATTAAAATAGCTGAATATCGTGCCCAGGGCCGTCCAATCGTGTATACTGACGAAACGTATATCGACACGTGTCACACTTCGTCGAAGTCTTATTCAGATGGAAGCACTTCTGGCTTAAAGAAACCAATTTTCAAGAGAAATCGTTTAATAATAGTTCATGCCGGCGGAAAGGACGGTTTTATATCCAATGCCCTACTCATGTTCAAGGCAAACCAAAAAACTGGCGACTATCATCATAATATGAACACCGAGAATTACACAAAATGGTTGCAAACGCAGCTGATTCCAAATTTAGAACCGAATAGTGTTGTGGTGGTTGACAACGCTGCATATCATAATACGTTACATAATCCAGCCCCCAATTCAAACCATCGTAAACAAACTATCATTGATTGGCTAAAATATAGAAATATTGACCACTCTGCAGAGATGCTCAAACCGCAACTTTATCAGTTGATTCTACAAAACAAAGCAAGATTTGTTGAATATAAAATTGATAATTTGTTCGAAGAACATGGTCACAGCGTTCTACATCTACCACCCTACCACCCTGATTTCAATCCCATTGAAAATATATGGTCAATGCTAAAAGGCTACGTAGCCAAAAGAAACGTGTCAATGAATATAGACACTATAATGAAATTAACAAAAGAAAAAGTTGACGCGATCACTGCACAAGAGTGGAAAAATGTTTGTGACCATGCAATTACAAAAGAAAAAGAATTCCAAAGTCGAGAAACCACAATCGACGATATAACGGAACGATTAATTATTAACACAGGCTCTGACTCTGATGAATCATCAGACGAGAGTGAAGATGAAGATGCAATGAGCGGAGTAGAAGAGTTATAAGATTCAGTCATTATGAGGTCGAGAATTGGACAGTTGGTAACATTGTGTTTTATGGACTTCGTTTAAATAAAACATTGATTTTATTTGTATGTGTTTTACTAACTGTACTTTTGGCGATCACTCACACAAATGCAATTCTCAACTTAAGTTGATAGGTCTGTACTTATCTAGCTGGCCGACCTACGTGCATTCGTCAAAAAGCAAACAGCCAGGGTTTCATTGATATTGGCGTGGCGATAAGTAATGTGTTACTGGGCTGCCAAAGAGTCGTTATAGTAAACATAATAACAGTTATCAAGTTACTGACCCAAACAATTTACTTATTTATGACTTTTACGATAACATGTTATGTCTTTGCTGTCTATTTATTAAATACATTCTAGTTGATCAGGGTCTTCCATTCAACAAAAAAGAGTTGCATTGCTAGAGTTGCAACCTTGCACGTTTGACGAAATTATACGTTTGATAGTCTGAAAATAATAAAGAACCGACATTCGACATCGCGGCGTAGATACTCGGCGTACTCAATGTATGGGAGTGATAAACGATACCTTAGAGTGAGGTGTTAAAAACTCATACTTTTCCCCCCTCCCCCCCATAGGAGCGCCGTAAAGTCGACTTCCACGTGCGTTTGGCCAAAATACATTTCCAAGCCACTTCGTGGTGTGTAGTGAGTGGCGCATTTTTCAAGCTTCCATAGCCGAAAAATTCCCAATCGGACCCTACCCGATGATAACACCCATATTCTCAGACGTTTTCTCAAAATCTCCTCGACTCGACTCAAAGGGTTGAGGAGTTTATTTGTTTTCTGCCTCCGCTGTCCGTCCGTCCGTCATTCTATGCTTCCGCTCGTTCTTTCGCATTTCTATCAGCGGGCTATATACGATGGAACTTAATAGCTAGGTAGACAGTTGAAATGTTAGAAAAGTTTGTACCTTTATTAATTATTAAGGTCTCCAAACAAGAGATGTGTTTTTTGCTTCTTTGCTTCGTGATGTAACTACGAATTTACAGGTTTCGTAATTTTTTGTTTACTCGTGTTATATGACTGTGTTCATGGAAAGTACCCTATAGGATACATTTTGATTCCCTAATGAGTGTCAAAATATGCGGCGATACCTTAGGACTTTGATTTTTTCACAGTTCTATGACACTGTATACATGCATAATTGATAGCTATTTCAACTTGATAACTTCACGTGTTCCTGAGAAAAAGAGACTAAACGATAAAAAACGGACGGACGGACGGGCAGACAGAGAGGCGGACAATGAAGTGATCCTAAAAAGTGTATTTTTTTCACTTTGTGGTAAGCAACCCTAAAAATACCAAAAAAACACGTCCGTTATAAGGCCGTTTATTCCATTTAATGGCCACAAAGCTAGAACTATTAACACCCCTGTCAGTTGTGCTATTTCAAAACAACACCAGAAGATATCATAAGACACAAGTTTCAAAACTTTATTCATTAATATGTCTGAAAACATAGAATTACTCGTCTATAAGATGGTTGAATTTCTATTGTAATTTTTTGGTTTTTGCAAAATGGGTAAGAAACTGTCAATGTAGTTCCACATAGCTAAGTGATGTAACAACACTGAGTAAGTGAGCAAAGAGTTTCAGTTACAAATGAATCACAGAATAAGTAAGTAAAGCAAGTTTATGCAAAGAGTTTCGTTAATAATACAAATGAATTGTCAATATCCAGGATTTTGATGATTCAGTTTGCTGTTTACAACCTTCTGCCTACATGTTTACTTGACCCAGAAAGGTAAATAAATGTCACGTGATCACAAATCTCAATATTTCAAAATTTTATTCGTATATTCCATTTCCACACTATGTGGAAATGGAATATCGTGTTACCATTTTTTATATTTGCTCAGTTGCTCCCACAACTACAAGATAACAAAAGTAAAATAATATTTTGTAACATAGAATGTGGAAATGGAATATACGAAAACAATTTTGAATGATATCTCGGGACAACTTTTGGCAGCTACAAAACCTGAAACAGTTGTACTTTTTTGGTTCTCGCTCATAAATGATTTATGGTAAAAAGTTACTTTGTAACAAATTATATAAAGATAAGTAATTTATCTTAAGTACTTTATACGGACGTCTGACGTTGATGGAAAACATCGTGAGGAATCCTTAATTACTCCATAGCAAGGGGCTAGCCCCCCCCTGCCACCACGTACGGGAAAAGTCGTGACGCAATGTTGTTGTTGGAATATAGTGGTTTTTAATCATGTGCTGCTTGGAAACAATCACTTGAGTCACAATCATTAAATAAGAAGAAGAAAAAGGAGACAATGGAAGGAGGAAGAAGAAAGAAGACGCAGATGGAGAGTAATAAGATCCTGCGTGTTCTGACTGGGTACCACATCAGATCAAATACACTCCTCGCAATTGGAAATCTCTCAATTGCCTGAAACTGGCGTTTTAATATACCCATCATTTTTGCCAGTAATTCATTACTCCATTTTGCGCGACAGGGGGCTAGCTCATCGCCGAAGCTATCTATTTTTGTTTAAGTCGTGTATTTTGTATGGAATTGATTGTCACTTGACTGAAGACAGATTTCGTAAGTAAGATTTTAACATATAACTCCGATCGCACAACTGTTTTGAATCAATGTCATAGCAATTACTGTTCTCCATGAATCAGTCCTGGAAACAAATTAAGTGTAATTCTTATTGGACGGGTGTACCAGGTTTTATACATTTTTACCCATCATCCTTTACGATTTATCTGTCAATTAGTGTGTTTCCGGACATTTTGAAACAGGTCCTTCTCGGGGTCCCGATGCATTATATGATGCCAATTCCCCGTTAAGGTTTTGAATTTGCATGGCATAAGGTTCAAAATCGCGATGCCTCAAAACAACCTGGGGGTCCCTCTCACGGCCCCCGGGCATCATATGATGCCAATACCCCGTTGTAGGTTTTGAATGTTATTATGATGGCATAAGTTCAAAACCGCAATGCCTCAAAACAACCTGGGGGTCCCTCTCACGGCCCCCGGGCATCATATGATGCCAGTACCCCGTTGTAGGTTTTGAATGTTATTATGATGGCATTAGTTCAAAACCGCAATGCCTCAAAACAACCTGGGGGTCCCTTTCACGACCCCCGGGCATCATATGATGCCAATACCCCGTTGTAGGTTTTGAATGTTATTATGATGGCATAAGTTCAAAACCGCAATGCCTCAAAACAACCTGGGGGTCCCTCTCACGGCCCCCGGGCATCATATGATGCCAATACCCCGTTGTAGGTTTTGAATGTTATTATGATGGCATAAGTTCGAAACCGCAATGCCTCAAAACAACCTGGGGGTCCCTCTCACGGCCCCCGGGCATCATATGATGCCAATACCCCGTTGTAGGTTTTGAATGTTATTATGATGGCATAAGTTCAAAACCGCAATGCCTAAAAACAACCTGGGGGTCCCTCTCACGGCCCCCAGGCATCATATGATGCCAATACCCCGTTGTAGGTTTTGAATGTTATTATGATGGCATAAGTTCAAAACCGCAATGCCTCAAAACAACCTGGGGATCCCTCTCACGGCCCCCGGGCATCATATGATGCCAATACCCCGTTGTAGGTTTTGAATGTTATTATGATGGCATAAGTTCAAAACCGCAATGCCTCAAAACAACCTGGGGGTCCCTCTCACGGCCCCCGGGCATCATATGAAGCCAATACCCCGTTGTAGGTTTTGAATGTTATTATGATGGCATAAGTTCAAAACCGAAATGCCTCAAAACAACCTGGGGGTCCCTCTCACGGCCCCCAGGCATCATATGATGCCAATACCCCGTTGTAGGTTTTGAATGTTATTATGATGGCATAAGTCAAAACCGCAATGCCTCAAAACAACCTGGGGGTCCCTCTCACGGCCCCCGGGCATCATATGATGCCAATACCCCGTTGTAGGTTTTGAATGTTATTATGATGGCATAAGTTCAAAACCGCAATGCCTCAAAACAACCTGGGGGTCCCTCTCACGGCCCCCGGGCATCATATGATGCCAATACCCCGTTGTAGGTTTTGAATGTTATTATGATGGCATAAGTTCAAAACCGCAATGCCTCAAAACAACCTGGGGGTCCCTCTCACGGCCCCCGGGCATCATATGATGCCAATACCCCGTTGTAGGTTTTGAATGTTATTATGATGGCATAAGTTCAAAACCGCAATGCCTCAAAACAACCTGGGGGTCCCTCTCACGGCCCCCGGGCATCATATGATGCCAATACCCCGTTGTAGGTTTTGAATGTTATTATGATGGCATAAGTTCAAAACCGCAATGCCTCAAAACAACCTGGGGGTCCCTCTCACGGCCCCCGGGCATCATATGATGCCAATACCCCGTTGTAGGTTTTGAATGTTATTATGATGGCATAAGTTCAAAACCGCAATGCCTCAAAACAACCTGGGGGTCCCTC
This sequence comes from Argyresthia goedartella, assembly GCA_949825045.1. Taxonomy (NCBI): domain Eukaryota; kingdom Metazoa; phylum Arthropoda; class Insecta; order Lepidoptera; family Argyresthiidae; genus Argyresthia; species Argyresthia goedartella. The sequence continues at coordinate 20,548,165 of OX463812.1, read as the reverse complement.
TCACGGCGCCCGGGCATCATATGATGCCAATACCCCGTTGAAGGTTTTAAATGTTATTATGATGGCATAAGTTCAAAACCGCAATGCCTCAAAACAACCTGGGGGTCCCTCTCACGGCCCCCGGGCATCATATGATGCCAATACCCCGTTGTAGGTTTTGAATGTTATTATGATGGCATAAGTTCAAAACCGCAATGCCTCAAAACAACCTGAGGGTCCCTCTCACGGCCCCCGGGCATCATATGATGCCAATACCCCGTTGTAGGTTTTGAATGTTATTATGATGGCATAAGTTCAAAACCGCAATGCCTCAAAACAACCTGGGGGTCCCTCTCACGGCCCCCAGGCATCATATGATGCCAATACCCCGTTGTAGGTTTTGAATGTTATTATGATGGCATAAGTTCAAAACCGCAATGCCTCAAAACAACCTGGGGGTCCCTTTCACGACCCCCGGGCATCATATGATGCCAATACCCCGTTGTAGGTTTTGAATGTTATTATGATGGCATAAGTTCAAAACCGCAATGCCTCAAAACAACCTGGGGGTCCCTCTCACGGCCCCCGGGCATCATATGATGCCAATACCCCGTTGTAGGTTTTGAATGTTATTATGATGGCATAAGTTCAAAACCGCAATGCCTCAAAACAACCTGGGGGTCCCTCTCACGGCCACCGGGCATCATATGATGCCAATACCCCGTTGTAGGTTTTGAATGTTATTATGATGGCATAAGTTCAAAACCGCAATGCCTCAAAACAACCTGGGGGTCCCTCTCACGGCCCCCGGGCATCATATGATGCCAATACCCCGTTCTAGGTTTTGAATGTTATTATGATGGCATAAGTTCAAAACCGCAATGCCTCAAAACAACCTGGGGGTCCCTCTCACGGCCCCCGGGCATCATATGATGCCAATACCCCGTTGTAGGTTTTGAATGTTATTATGATGGCATAAGTTCAAAACCGCAATGCCACAAAACAACCTGGGGGTCCCTCTCACGGCCCCCGGGCATCATATGATGCCAATACCCCGTTGTAGGTTTTGAATGTTATTATGATGGCATAAGTTCAAAACCGCAATGCCCCAAAACAACCTGGGGGTCCCTCTCACGGCCCCCAGGCATCATATGATGCCAATACCCCGTTGTAGGTTTTGAATGTTATTATGATGGCATAAGTTCAAAACCGCAATGCCTCAAAACAACCTGGGGGTCCCTCTCACGGCCCCCGGGCATCATATGATGCCAATACCCCGTTGTAGGTTTTGAATGTTATTATGATGGCATAAGTTCAAAACCGAAATGCCTCAAAACAACCTGGGGGTCCCTCTCACGGCCCCCGGGCATCATATGATGCCAATACCCCGTTGTAGGTTTTGAATGTTATTATGATGGCATAAGTTCAAAACCGCAATGCCTCAAAACAACCTGGGGGTCCCTCTCACGGCCCCCAGGCATCATATGATGCCAATACCCCGTTGTAGGTTTTGAATGTTATTATGATGGCATAAGTTCAAAACCGCAATGCCTCAAAACAACCTGGGGGTCCCTCTCACGGCCCCCGGGCATCATATGATGCCAATACCCCGTTGTAGGTTTTGAATGTTATTATGATGGCATAAGTTCAAAACCGCAATGCCTCAAAACAACCTGGGGGTCCCTCTCACGGCGCCCGGGCATCATATGATGCCAATACCCCGTTGTAGGTTTTAAATGTTATTATGATGGCATAAGTTCAAAACCGCAATGCCTCAAAACAAACTGGGGGTCCCTCTCACGGCCCCCGGGTATCATATGATGCCAATACCCGTTGTAGGTTTTGAATGTTATTATGATGGCATAAGTTCGAAACCGCAATGCCTCAAAACAACCTGGGGGTCCCTCTCACGGCCCCCGGGCATCATATGATGCCAATACCCCGTTGTAGGTTTTGAATGTTATTATGATGGCATAAGTTCAAAACCGCAATGCCTCAAAACAACCTGGGGGTCCCTCTCACGGCCCCCGGGCATCATATGATGCCAATACCCCGTTGTAGGTTTTGAATGTTATTATGATGGCATAAGTTCAAAACCGCAATGCCTCAAAACAACCTGGGGGTCCCTCTCACGGCCCCCGGGCATCATATGATGCCAATACCCCGTTGTAGGTTTTGAATGTTATTATGATGGCATAAGTTCAAAACCGCAATGCCTCAAAACAACCTGGGGGTCCCTCTCACGGCCCCCGGGCATCATATGATGCCAATACCCCGTTGTAGGTTTTGAATGTTATTATGATGGCATAAGTTCAAAACCGCAATGCCTCAAAACAACCTGGGGGTCCCTCTCACGGCCCCCGGGCATCATATGATGCCAATACCCCGTTGTTTAGTTTTGAATGTTATTGTGATGGCATAAGTTCAAAACCGCAATGCCTCAAAACAACCTGGGGGTTCCTCTCACGGCCCCCGGGCATCATATGATGCCAATACCCCGTTGTAGGTTTTGAATGTTATTATGATGGCATAAGTTCAAAACCGCAATGCCTCAAAACAACCTGGGGGTCCCTCTCACGGCCCCCGGGCATCATATGATGCCAATACCCCGTTGTGGGTTTTGAATGTTATTATGATGGCATAAGTTCAAAACCGCAATGCCTCAAAACAACCTGGGGGTCCCTCTCACGGCCCCCGGGCATCATATGATGCCAATACCCCGTTGTAGGTTTTGAATGTTATTATGATGGCATAAGTTCAAAACCGAAATGCCTCAAAACAACCTGGGGGTCCCTCTCACGGCCCCCGGGCATCATATGATACCAATACCCCGTTGTAGGTTTTGAATGTTATTATGATGGCATAAGTTCAAAACCGCAATGCCTCAAAACAACCTGGGGGTCCCTCTCACGGCCCCCGGGCATCATATGATGCCAATACCCCGTTGTAGGTTTTGAATGTTATTATGATGGCATAAGTTCAAAACCGCAATGCCTCAAAACAACCTGGGGGTCCCTCTCACGGCCCCCGGGCATCATATGATGCCAATACCCCGTTGTAGGTTTTGAATGTTATTATGATGGCATAAGTTCAAAACCGCAATGCCTCAAAACAACCTGGGGGTCCCTCTCACGGCCCCCAGGCATCATATGATGCCAATACCCCGTTGTAGGTTTTGAATGTTATTATGATGGCATAAGTTCAAAACCGCAATGCCTCAAAACAACCTGGGGGTCCCTCTCACGGCCCCCGGGCATCATATGATGCCAATACCCCGTTGTAGGTTTTGAATGTTATTATGATGGCATAAGTTCAAAACCGCAATGCCTCAAAACAACCTGGGGGTCCCTCTCACGGCCCCCGGGCATCATATGATGCCATAACCCCGTTGTAGGTTTTGAATGTTATTATGATGGCATAAGTTCAAAACCGCAATGCCTCAAAACAACCTGGGGGTCCCTCTCACGGCCCCCAGGCATCATATGATGCCAATACCCCGTTGTAGGTTTTGAATGTTATTATCATGGCATAAGTTCAAAACCGCAATGCCTCAAAACAACCTGGGGGTCCCTCTCACGGCCCCCGGGCATCATATGATGCCAATACCCCGTTGTAGGTTTTGAATGTTATTATGATGGCATAAGTTCAAAACCGCAATGCCTCAAAACAACCTGGGGGTCCCTCTCAGGGCCCCCGGGCATCATATGATGCCAATACCCCGTTGTAGGTTTTGAATGTTATTATGATGGCATAAGTTCAAAACCGCAATGCCTCAAAACAACCTGGGGGTCCCTCTCACGGCCCCCGGGCATCATATGATGCCAATACCCCGTTGTAGGTTTTGAATGTTATTATGATGGCATAAGTTCAAAACCGCAATGCCTCAAAACAACCTGGGGGTCCCTCTCACGGCCCCCGGGCATCATATGATGCCAATACCCCGTTGTAGGTTTTGAATGTTATTATGATGGCATAAGTTCAAAACCGCAATGCCTCAAAACAACCTGGGGGTCCCTCTCACGGCCCCCGGGCATCATATGATGCCAATACCCCGTTGTAGGTTTTGAATGTTATTATGATGGCATAAGTTCAAAACCGCAATGCCTCAAAACAACCTGGGGGTCCCTCTCACGGCCCCCGGGCATCATATGATGCCAATACCCCGTTGTAGGTTTTGAATGTTATTATGATGGCATAAGTTCAAAACCGCAATGCCTCAAAACAACCTGGGGGTCCCTCTCATGGCCCCCGGGCATCATATGATGCCAATACCCCGTTGTAGGTTTTGAATGTTATTATGATGGCATAAGTTCAAAACCGCAATGCCTCAAAACAACCTGGGGGTCCCTCTCACGGCCCCCGGGCATCATATGATGCCAATACCCCGTTGTAGGTTTTGAATGTTATTATGATGGCATAAGTTCAAAACCGCAATGCCTCAAAACAACCTGGGGGTCCCTCTCACGGCCCCCGGGCATCATATGATGCCAATACCCCGTTGTAGGTTTTGAATGTTATTATGATGGTATAAGTCAAAACCGCAATGCCTCAAAACAACCTGGGGGTCCCTCTCACGGCCTCCGGGCATCATATGATGCCAATACCCCGTTGTAGGTTTTGAATGTTATTATGATGGCATAAGTTCAAAACCGCAATGCCTCAAAACAACCTGGGGGTCCCTCTCACGGCCCCCGGGCATCATATGATGCCAATACCCCGTTGTAGGTTTTGAATGTTATTATCATGGCATAAGTTCAAAACCGCAATGCCTCAAAACAACCTGGGGGTCCCTCTCACGGCCCCCGGGCATCATATGATGCCAATACCCCGTTGTAGGTTTTGAATGTTATTATGATGGCATAAGTTCAAAACCGCAATGCCTCAAAACAACCTGGGGGTCCCTCTCACGGCCCCCGGGCATCATATGATGCCAATACCCCGTTGTAGGTTTTGAATGTTATTATGATGGCATAAGTTCAAAACCGCAATGCCTCAAAACAACCTGGGGGTCCCTCTCACGGCCCCCAGGCATCATATGATGCCAATACCCCGTTGTAGGTTTTGAATGTTATTATGATGGCATAAGTTCAAAACCGCAATGCCTCAAAACAACCTGGGAGTCCCTCTCACGGCCCCCAGGCATCATATGATGCCAATTCCCCGTTATAGGTTTTGAATTTTATTATGATGGCATAAGTTCAAAACCGCAATGCCTCAAAACAACCTGGGGGTCCCTCTCACGGCCCCCGGGCATCATATGATGCCAATACCCCGTTGTGGGTTTTGAATGTTATTATGATGGCATAAGTTCAAAACCGCAATGCCTCAAAACTACCTGGGGGTCCCTCTCACGGCCCCCAGGCATCATATGATGCCAATACCCCGTTGTAAGTTTTGAATGTTATTATGATGGCATAAGTTCAAAACCGCAATGCCTCAAAACAACCTGGGGGTCCCTCTCACGGCCCCCAGGCATCATATGATGCCAATTCCCCGTTATAGGTTTTGAATTTTATTATGATGGCATAAGTTCAAAACCGCAATGCCTCAAAAAAACCTGGGGGTCCCTCTCACGGCCCCCAGGCATCATATGATGCCAATTCCCCGTTATAGGTTTTGAATTTTATTATGATGGCATAAGTTCAAAACCGCAATGCCTCAAAACAACCTGGGGGTCCCTCTCACGGCCCCCAGGCATCATATGATGCCAATTCCCCGTTATAGGTTTTGAATTTTATTATGATGGCATAAGTTCAAAACCGCAATGCCTCAAAACAACCTGGGGATCCCTCTCACGGCCCCCAGGCATCATATGATGCCAATTCCCCGTTATAGGTTTTGAATGTTATTATGATGGCATAAGTTCAAAACCGCAATGCCTCAAAACAACCTGGGGGTCCCTCTCACGGCCCCCAGGCATCATATGATGCCAATACCCCGTTGTAGGTTTTGAATGGTATTATGATGGCATAAGTTCAAAACCGCAATGCCTCAAAATAACCTGGGGGTCCCTCTCACGGCCCCCAGGCATCATATGATGCCAATTCCCCGTTATAGGTTTTGAATTTTATTATGATGGCATAAGTTCAAAACCGCAATGCCTCAAAACAACCTGGGGGTCCCTCTCACGGCCCCCAGGCATCATATGATGCCAATTCCCCGTTATAGGTTTTGAATTTTATTATGATGGCATAAGTTCAAAACCGCAATGCCTCAAAACAACCTGGGGGTCCCTCTCACGGCCCCCAGGCATCATATGATGCCAATTCCCCGTTATAGTTTTTGAATTTTATTATGATGGCATAAGTTCAAAACCGCAATGCCTCAAAACAACCTGGGGGTCCCTCTCACGGCCCCCAGGCATCATATGATGCCAATTCCCCGTTGTAGGTTTTGAATGTTATTATGATGGCATAAGTTCAAAACCGCAATGCCTCAAAACAACCTGGGGGTCCCTCTCACGGCCCCCGGGCATCATATGATGCCAATACCGCGTTGTAGGTTTTGAATTTTATTATGATGGCATAAGGTTCAAAATCGCGGTGCCTCAAACAATCTGGGGTTTTGTGAGAGGAATCTAAAAATCATTCGACATCATAATGTACGGGTGGCATTTAACTAATGTTTTTTTTTTGGGTCTCCCATAGTAACCTGAAATAAGGCTGATCGGGTAAATGTACAGAGACGTTTTTTTTTCAAAAGCGAGCATTTGTTTCGTGGGGAAAGTTGCTGATAATTATGGGTATTATAATTTCCCAAAATATGGTCAACTAATTAAATGTCATCTGTATAATGTCTACTGAATTCATGTCATCCAACAATAAATTCTATCAGATTTCAGCAGTTCATTCAATTATTCTCATAACACTGAAATGTCACAATTTATTGGTACGGCATGGTTGTTATTGAGATTGCCCAAGTTAAGATATATATTATACGCCAGAAAGAGTGTACATCCACTTAGAAACCTAAAAAAACAGTCAAGTGCGAGTAGGACATCGGAACCGCACATGAAAGGTTCAATACCATTGCACAAGGGAAAACGTAAAACGACAGTCTTTTGTACGAGTACATACATATACCTATTTAATTTTTAATAATAGAAGAATAAATACTAGGTAGGACTACATTCAAGGCATCGAAACATATTAAAATAGTTTTGTGTAAGTAGTACATACTACTTACACAACACTATATTTAACTATGTACTCAGGTTAATGAAATTCTTTGCTCATTGAAACCGGAACTGATAGAAATTGAGTAACTTATTTACAGATATAATATTTACAGATATATAAAATCAAATATGATAAAAAACTTAATATTATTTATAATAATTTGAATGAGCAATAATTAATCATATAATGACAAATAACTAAGCAAAACTCAATACCTGCAATTAAAAATCTTTTCCGAGAAGGTCGGGAGAGTTCATTTTTCACCGATAAACAAATAAAACAAAATGGCTAAGAAAATAGCCACACCAATTTCTTCTATGGGTACTTCTTTTAATTCTTAAAAATCGGCATGTTTCATTATTTGTTGCTGTAGCGGCAAAAGAAATGCACATTCTGTGAAATTTTCAGCTCTCCAACTACTTCAGTTGATCCGATAGAGCCCGGTGACGGACGGACGGACTGACGGACACACAGACGGACAGCGGAGGCTGTCAAACGGGACCCTATTAGTAAATAGGGTCCCGTTTGACACGCTTCGTGAACGGAACCCTAAAAACCCAAAAAATTGCACGAACACCGTGAAATATGTGTGGACTTGACTGTCACGACAAGACCGATTTCATAGCCACGTTTTTGTATATTCGAAGATATACAGCTTGGAGGCGGTTTGGATCCCTTTCATTATGAGTTTCGTTCAATTTATCAGTTTCGTTACAATCTTAGTTTAATAACGATTTCGTTACGCTACTATCTATTCTGCTTTTTTCCCTAAACGTGGGCACATCTGTGCCTCTGCTACCTTGGATGGGAAAAGGAGTGACGCAATTTTATTATATTATCTTTCATTTTGCTGTTAAAAAACTATTTGAACTGTATTTTATTTTTTCAAATTCATTCAATTCAAATTCAACTTCAAACTTTTTTTTAAAGCGCCTTTATTAACCGGGAATCGAAACGCCAAATATGGAAAAAATATACCTGTAAGTTTACATTACCGATCGAAAGGCTGAATGTTATAGATCATTTAAGTCTGAGAAATCAAAATAAAAGGAAGATCGTAAAAAAAACTATTAATAGTCATACTTTAAATCGGTCGGTTGTTAAAATACGCGGCAAAGTCCGTGGAAACAGCCTATTCGGAAAACGAATAGGCTGTTTCCATTTTGTTTGTTAAACATTTTTTATTTAATGTTAAACGCGAATGAAGTATTATTTCACTACAATGCTCTATCTAAAGGTACATATTTAAGGTACTTTCCCTCCATGTGGCCTCCATGTAGCCTTGGACGTGGGACGGGAATTCTTGTATAAGGACAAATTTTCATGACTATATCAACGGCTTAGGCTGTGTGTGTCTGTCAAAGACTAGACTAACAGAATAGCGTTTTAGTTTTGTATTATATTTATCTTAGATTCGAGTCAATGGATAGGAATATCGCAAATAAAGTATTGAATAGATTAACACTGTGAAGGCCGGCATAAAATTCGATATTTGATCCACGGAGGACGCTGTCACTGCACTACTTAAACTTATAAGCGAAAATCTGGATAAAAACAGAGCATGTGAAGGCGTTTTCCAGGATCTAGAAAAAGCATTTGACACAGTTTCTCCGCAGGTACTTCTCGCAAAACAGGAAATACTTTGCATTCGTGGCACGGCTCTGGATTGGTTTGGAATCTCTTGGATAGATGCCAGTGTCTCAAAATAGGAGATAAGGTAAGTTCCCACGACCCGATAAATATTGATGTGCCCCAGGGCACTATCCTCGGCCCAGCCCTCTTCATTGTCTACATTAATGACATCTGGCAAGCAAAATACAGGTATAACGATGTAAAGGTGTTCTATTACGCCAACGATACAGCCTTGGTGATAAGCCAGGATTCATGGGACCAAACGAAAGCTCTGGCTGAGTCATGCTTGTCATCGGTTGGAGGTTGGCTTGATGACAATCTTTAACCATTAAATGTGGAAAAGACAAAATTCGTATGCTTTCTTAAGATAGCGGCTTCTCAGCCACCTACTAACTTTAGATACCTAAGAATTCACACCTGCCAATAGAGAAATGATGCATGCTACTGTCCCGTGATTGCCAAAACTAATATATTAAAATATCGCGGTCTCACACTCGATGAAAAACATACGTTTCGACCTCATATCAACAATATAGCAAGTCGTGTCAGCAGGCTCATACTCATTATAAAACTTCTGCGACAGAGGCGGGCGATAATGAGGTACTAAAAGCAGTTTATATCACACTAGCCCAGTGCCTCCTGCTCTGTTGCATTACCGCTTGGGGCAGCGCAGCAAAAACTGCCTTGATCAACTTAGAAAGGGCTCAACGTTCCATTCTTAAGGTGATGATGAAAAAACCGTTTCTCTATCCCACTACAAAAATACTTCGCGAGTGCCAAGTTTTGTAAGTCCGAAAACACTTTATCTTGCTAGTAGCGCTACATAAACACAGAATAACTATAAATTCTAAATAGTACCGCTCAGTACTAGCTAAGGGAGAGTATAGGGTGCCAACACCCACCGTCCGCACTGCATTTGCGAAGCGTTTTAGCTCCTTCTCTTTCCCCTTTGTCTATAACTTTATATCTAAGAACACCGACATCAAAAACTCCACCATCCCCGAAGCTAAGACTAAATTAACAAAATGGCTATCGACACTAGACTATGAAAAAACTGAAGCTCTCCTATCCATATATATGTATCTAACCTAATATAATAAAATATTTACACGCCTATATATTTGTATACAGGGTGTCCCGTTATGAGTGGACCAAACGGTAATCAGTGAAGGGTTGGACTGCCCTCTATCAGAAAAACTAAAAATAGGTTTAGTAAAAGTGTTATGGTTTTCGTGATATTTGAGATCAAAGAGTTTCTTTAAATTTTAGGCTTTTCATATTACTTTTTCGTGTGAAATCTACAAATGAATGATTTCGTTGTTTTATATATATATATATTTTTATTCATAGAATTAGAATAAATAAAATAATCTTATAAGGAATTTTCAACCCTACGAAAAATCATTTGAGTTTTGGTTGAAAAAAATGATATGACAACCTGACTGCCTATGATGTATTACAAGGTGACATTTAATTAGCGGACCATATTTCGGGGACCGATAGAACCCGTCATTACGAATAACTTTGCCCAAAAAACATATGGTCGCAAATGTCGCAAAAATTACATTTTTTATTTAAAAAACCCACATATCAATGTAAAAAGAATTTGTCTACACTACTAAAATCCTTAACTTACGATGAAACAGAAAATTTTATAATGTATTACAATTAGTTACGTACTTATCCACTCACACACACACACACACACACACACACACCCTCACACACACACACACACCCTCACACACACACTTACACACACCCTCACTCACACACACACACACACATACACACACACACACACACAAACACACACACACACAAACACACACACACACATACCCTCGCACACACGCATCCTCTAACTGAGGCGTGTAGTATTAACATTTTATTTTGTGTCCTTCCCTCTGGGGGAACATATAAATTGTTTAACGTAACATTGTATGTTTTTATTTTAATTTTTTCTTGCTTGTAATTTCATTCTTTGCTTAAAACACGACGCCACCGAATCACTGTTACGATCCTCTTAAGAGGCGCGGGCCTACTAATTCATAAATACAGGCTACTTGTGAGCCTAATTATGATAGTAGTCGACAAAACTATCTCCTTTTTGTGTATATTTTTTACTATGAATAAAGATTTATTATTATTATTATTATTATAAATGAAAAACACTATTTGTCCCTCAGTACATTGACCCGATCAGCTGATTACAAGTTAGTATGGGGAACCCATTTTTTTTTTCCGTTTGCGACCATATATTTCTTGGGGAAAGTTGTTCATAATGACGGGTACTATCATTCCCTCAAATATAGTCCGCTAATTAAATGTCACCTTGTATATAAAAGTATGACAAAAAAAGGTAACATGAAAAGCCTAAAATTGAAAGAAAACTTCGATATCTCGAAAACCATGACAGTTTTACAAAACCTTATTATTATTTTTCTGATAGGGGATAGTCCAACCCTTCACCGATTACCGTTTGGTCCACTCATAACGGGACTCCTTGTATATACATATACAAAATGTAGTTATAAACATATAAATATATAACTGTTGGTCTCATTATGATTTTTTTTCTTTTACCTCTATAGGTATATTAAGTTTAGTTAAAAGTAAACTAACGAGATACATCGTTGCCGCTGCGGTGCCAGGGTGTGCCAACGTGGACACCACGGCCTGTCTTGCAACTACAGCGCTGGCCGTCTCTCTAGACATGCTGCTCTGAATGACGTCATCCGTCGGGCCCTTTCCAGCGCGGGCTTGCCATCTGTTCTCAACCCCCAGGCATAGCCCGCGACGACGGTAAGAGGCCCGACGGAATGACGCTCATTCCATGGCAGCATGGGAGGTCGCTGGTGTGGGATGCGACATGTGTTAACACACTAGCGCCACCCCATTTACCAGCGACTTCTTCAAGGGCCGGCGCAGCGGCGGACTCTGCGGAGGGTCTCAAGCGGCGCAAGTATGCCGCCCTCGGGGAGGACTACATATTTGTGCCGTTTGGCGTGGAGACCCTCGGGCCGTGGGGACCTGACGCACGAGTCCTGACGAGTTCTGACGGCGAGTCTTTAAAGAGATTGCGAAAAGACTCGTTGAAGCGGCGGGTGATCCAAGAGCTGGCACCTTCCTCGCCCAGCGCATAAGCCTGGCTATACAGCGAGGTAATGGTGCCAGCATGTTGGGCACCCTGCCTCTCGACGGCGGCGATTTGAGGGATATTTTTTATTTAATTTAATATTTGTACATAATTTAGGCTATTTTGTGATTATTTCTAAGTTGTTAATAGACTAATAATGAAATAGTTAAAATTAAAACACCAATAGCTCTTTTAGTAGACAGTGGTGCAAGTATTTGTTCCGGAGCCCGGTGACGGACGGACGGACGGACAAACGGACAGCGGAGGCTTAGTAATCCCGTCGTCGTGTCGTTCCGTTTAGCACCCTTCGGGTACAGGTACCCCCTAATAAATGGGGTTCCCCATGCAAGTTTCTCAAATCCTTGAAACAAGAAACTGGTTTCTGTTGGCAATGTTTTTTTCACACCTTTCATTCGGAAAAGTAAGTTTGGCTCCACGACGAGGGGGAACAAAATGCTACTTTTCTGTTTAAGCTTCTTTTTTAATTTATTCATTGGCCTGTAGCATTTACGCAATGTGCCAATTGAACACAGATCTTAATAAAATAATCGATTGTAATTTCATCGTAGTCGATTAAAAACGAACATGTTTCAAGTTTTAACTTTAACAACGTTATATGAAAATTTATGAATTTTTCGTAATATTTAAAAATAAAACCGGTCAAGGCTACATTCATAAGGCTATATACATTCAAGGCCGTACATCTAAACATTGAAAAATAGTTTTGTGTATGTAGTATGTAAGTATTAAACTATGTGCTCAGGTTAATGAAACTCTTTGCTCATTGAAACCGGAAGTGGAAAGAAATTGAGTAACTTATTTACAGAAATAAAATCAAATATAATAAAAAACTTAATACTATTTATGATAATTCGAATGAGCAATTATTAATCATATAATGACAAATAAGTAAGCACAAAACTTAATACCTGCAATTACAAAATATTTTTCGATAAGATAGGTCGAGTCTATCTTTCACCGATAAAAAAATAAAACAAAATGGCTAATAAAATGGCCATACCAATAATTTCTTCTATGGGTACTTCTTTTAATTCTTGAAAATCGGTATGTTTCATTATTTGTTGCTGTTGCGGCAACAGAAATGCAAATTCTGTGAAAATTTCGGTTGATCCGATAGAACCCGGTGTCGGACGGGCGGACAGCGGAGGCTTAGTAATAGGGTCCCGTTTATCTCCCTTCGGGTAAGGAACCCTAAAAATGTCACAATAAATTATATGTTTTAGTGAAATCAAAACTATCGTTGACTGTTATTGTGATATAATGAATATTGATATCCGATGCCATTGTAATATTCGATTCGATTATTTTTGCACATTGTTAAATTAAAAAAAAATGTCGCAATAAATTATATATTTCAGTGAAATCAAAACTATCGATTACTGTTATTGTGATATAATCAATTTTGATATCCGATACCATTGTAATATTCGATTATTTTTACACATTGTTAAAAGTAGCACAGGATTATTTTATCTGTGATGACCTTTCCCTAATCCTTTACAATCCACCTCTATAAAAGAAGTTTTGTTTTCCTTGTTCGATTACTGTAAAAGTGGTGAAAGTATAATACAAAGTATAGTTATTTCATTATTTTTGGAGCATTTTATTTCAATTTTCCTCATAGTCGGTGTGAAAAGTTGTATGTGTCACTCAAAAGCAACAACAGTAAAATTATTTTCGTCATGGGCGTTAACGCTTGAATCCTTCGTTACGCCCAGGATTATATCTTAGAATCCCTCGCAACGCTCGGATTCTATGGTTGAATCCTTCCTTTCACTCTGGATTCAATGTACCGCCCTCACCGTTAATGCATCATTTTGCTCCCTTGTGACACAAATAACTATTTTAGGTTATCTGCGTCTCAGCAGGTTAAAATCGTGTTATTTTATTTAAATCCCAATGGTCCACATTTTACAATCTGATATTACATTACTGCTGCAAATATGATATATTATTTTTTATAGTAATTAGTGATGCGAGTGATTGATAAAATGTTTAAACCCAATGAACCTATGTGATCAAGCGTTCGTATTTTTTTACGAATCACTTATTTAAGTACGGTATACTAAACGTTCATAAGGTAAATATTAATAATTAAGTATGGTGTTGCTAAATGTAAGGTAAGGTTAGGTAAGGTTAGTAGAGTTGTGTTAACAAGGGTGTGTATTGATGTGCGTGTTGCCTTGTGAATCTAAGTGGATAAGAGGATAAGGAGATAAAAATGACAGAATGAAATGAAAATATTTTGAAAAATCCATGTTAAATCTCAAATGTCAACAAAAAAATAAACAACGAAAAATAGTAGGTAGTCGCCAATGCAACAGCTATCCTAGCTTAGGCCCAGAAAAAAACTAAAGGCGCACGCACGCACGTATAGAATTTTAGTATAGCGATTAGAGACATGACAAAAGACGAAGGCAACCAATATTTGGAAGAATAAAACAGAAGTTTTAAGGCAGCTATTGGAAGGACTCAGTGAGCTTCTCGGAGAAGACACATCATCTTGGAACAATATATCGAATGCTCTTATAAAAACCAAGCAAATGGAAACAGCTACTCTCCAAATCCCACATTCTCCCCATTCCACATATCCTATATTGGCTTTAGGCTGAAGAATTGGTTGATTGCAATCACCCTCCTTGCCTTCCTGAAGAGCAGGTCACACACCTCCTTTCAAAAACTTGTGCCCTCTGGTATGCCGCCCGATAGACCGGAATAGGTTTAGAACCCTGGCTGGTGCCTCTCCAGCCAAGGTTTTATGTCCAGCCATTCATTCATATATTTTTTTTATTTTTTGCATTTAAATTCTTTATTTACAAATCTGTGCAAAAGTGTAAATAGAGGTGAACATACATTTTCAGAAAAACTGAAATTTGTAGATTTTTTTTCAATATCTTTGCTCATCCCTAAATGTGTTTACAAATATAAATATATATATACAGATCAAAACACGATATACAGATTTTTATCGCTGCGACTTTAAAGGTTTAGAACTTCATATAGAAGTTAAGGTTCAAATCCTATAAAACAAAATTAATCTATTTAATGATCAGTTGCAACATAGGGGTTAAAGGACACCGTACCTATGAGCTAATTACTTTAGGTTTACTTACTCCACTTTGTTCAATAACAAAGATAAAACCTAACCGCGCAGATCACTATTCAAACAACTACTACAAACTACTTCAAACAAATTCTTAATCCATGTATAACAAAGGAAATAACAAAATATATATTTGTTTATCGCTTTATCAAGGCTTTGAAGCGCAGGTCATATTCTGTTTTTACGTCAATCAAGTACGCCTGTTAGTACTTGCTATGGGTAAATAATGTGAATGACATGTACCATTTAATTATCATAAACGGCTTATGCGGTGGTAGAGACGTGATGACATTAGGCACCGAGTGTTATCACGTTTTCTTGGAAATTATAGCGCACCTATGAATTGTACGTTTTGTGTTTGAGCGTTAAGATAATTTACCAACTTCAAAACTTAAAAAAGCCACATTTCTTAATGCCGGTCGGGATTTGAATGTCGTCTAAATACACGATAATGAAGCGGCGAAATCTGTCTTCTGACAAGCAAGGCGCACAGTTCATGAACATACGGGACTACTTATAGCTAGAACGCATCTCATATGTCACCGTAAGATTGTCAAAACCAAAACCGTTAGTTGATAAACTAACGGTTTTTTTCTCGTTAGTTAGTCAACTTTCGACAGATAGAACGCGACGACAGACGCGTTAGTTGATAAACTAATAATTAAATAACTGGTTCAAAACTGAATTGCAGACGAAATACCAGGTCAAACACAACGGTAGCTTAGGTGAAGACTAGACCGAATAGTCTTCGTGTTAGGTTGACATGTAAGAACAAAAGAAACGTAAATTCTAAACTCTGTCGGTCTGGTTTACTATCTGTCTGGTTTTTCCCCAAAAGGTGTTAACTGTCTTACGGTGACATCTATAAACACGCCTATAAAGTCATAGAATAGATAAATAACATCTACACAAGTTAATCTCGTAACAAGCTTTAAATCATATAAATTGTGTTTTTATGGTGGGTTTAATTCAATTAAAAAGTCTATTTGCTTCTTTTTAGAGCATTTAAATAAAACCTTTTTTTCATGTTTTTACTATTAATTTATTACGTAGTAGATCGCAAATGTATATAAACAATGATTTAAGCAAAGAATTTCGTTAATCTGTGGTTTTAATGCCTAATACGGTATCTGAATGCTAGTCAAAGTAGATGCTTTTTATTAACTGTCAAAACGGTTCTATGAAATACTAGCATGAGACGTCATAGTCTTTTTAACACAAAATTGAGTTTATAAAATACTACTGCTGGAAATATATAATTCTGATATTGTCGAACGTTTTTGTTGAAATAAGTAGGTTTAGCTTGAGATAAGTTTCTAGATTTATTGGACTACCTTGTCAAATAGCGTATTGTGTACAGTTAAATACACTGTTTTATGTTACACACACATGCTACACACATGTTTTAAGCTGTCGATGATGTATTCAGGAACCGCATGTTGCGACCGGCATTGCGGCATTGACCGGAATTTCGAATAGAACGTCATCTCGAATGATGTTAGAATTGAGGTCAAATCAAATTGCTTTGTTTTTCATAGATGTTCGAAATTTGAATGTAATAACAACATCGAACTCGATGTTATTATGAAGCAATAATAATATTTTCACAGATAATAAATGTGTTCTAACAAAACTGCTGGTAATTTACGGTTTTTGAATACATTATTATAGAGGGTTTATGATGTGTGCAAATAAAAGCTTTTCAAAAACTATCAATGGATGAACCCGTAACGGCAAGAATATCAAAACTTTATGTGACTACAGGAAAATATATGCACCCGGACTTGTTCCTATTTAAAGTAAGTAAACGTAAAGACGAAGACGTCAAGTTCATATTGAAATTTCCGCCTAACGCCAACCGGCGTTATTCCCTTTAGTCCCTCGCCAGCGCTCATAGCGACCGCATGCGGGTATGGTGACTAAAAACAGTTCACAAATACCTCTTGCATCATGCAAAGTTGTAAAAATGCGACTACTACGAAGAAAAAAGATTGTGGCATGACGTATCATCAGTACATCAGGCCGTCACGAGCAGGGATGTCATGAATGTTGTTTTTTTGACATTCGCGAATGCGAATGCGAATTCAAAACTTTGAGAGTGCGAATGTGCGATTGGTTATTTCTTTGACATTCGCGAATGCTAATTCGAATTTTGAGAGTGCGAATGTGCGAATATTGCCATTCGCACATTCGCACTCTCAAAATTCGAATGTTTAGGTAACAGCATTAAAAAAACTTAGATTAACTTAAATCATAATTTTTATTAGGAACTTACTTAGATTAGTCAGACACAGAAATTGAATTTTATTTTTATTTTATTGAATGATTGTATACATACGTAACTAAGTATTTCTATTGGTTGAATGAAACACGTGACATCGGTTTGCGTGCCATGCGCATTGCGCATGCGCTAACACAGCACGCGCCGCCATTGCGCCAGACTTGAATCGACTTACAAACATTCGCATCGTTTTATGCGAATGCGAATGTCTAAAATGTTCGAATCATTCACATATGCGAATGCGAATGCGAATATTCGTTACAGTGGCAGTATTTGAAACTCCGCATCGTCCAAATGGGCAACTTGCAGATAGAAAGCCTACAGCATATAGCGAGCTTGGCTAACAAAAAAATAAAAACCGAACTCCGCATTTGCTCTCACGTGTCAACGCAGGCACGTGAGTACATTACTGTTATTCAAGACTCCATTTTACGTGTCTGGGTGCTAGCACCCAGCTGCGGCGATGCGATGGGCTAGCCCATCGCCGCAGCTATGGAGATATGAAGGTTTCGTAATGATATCACCGATAGAACATTCAACTAATAGATAAATTAGCAAGGTGTAGAGAATTGTTACGGGGTTATCGGAGATTTTTTATATTTCCTTACGAAGTACAAGCGATAAGTAAGTGAATGTCCTGAACGCCCTCCATAGGATAGGATAGGTAATGATTTCACTAATATGTTTTTTTATTTTCAATATTTTTATTATACTGGCACATACATTGCTTCTGGCCCCACACTAGGATACCCTGTGTCGTGGGAACCAGAAACAGAGACGTCACACACGTAGAAACATCCAAGACCTGTTTTTTCTTCTTCTGTGGATCAAACCCGGGACCTCTCGCATGGTAGGCGAGAGGTCTATCAAATATGTCTACGTCTTTTTTTACACCCTGTTCAGAGTAACCATAATAATCGCGAGGTATAATATTTAATATCTGTTTATTAACAGCATCCACTATCTAATTATTTCATCTGATTCACATCAGGAGTTGAAAGCGAAAACAAAGCATTATAAATAACTATACTTACTTATAAAAATGAATTTCTGTTCGTTAGTACCATAAAAATGGCCCGACCGGTTCGTATAGCTCCTATTTGGTTTTATTCTCTTCATTCCGGAGGTTGAGGTGAAAAGAAAATAAGGAAATGTGCAAAGAAACAGCCAAATAATAAAATAAAACTTTGTATGTGAAGTTCAGCTTTCTATCGCTAGATGGCGTTGGTAAGATCATCGCTAATTTTTAAGACCCCGTACCCGTACATCTAAAGAATGTTCATTCAAAAATCGGTTTTAGTTTGAGCTCTGTATACATTAGATTGCCGACGTAACTTAGCAAACATTTCGCCGTAAAGTCCGATTTAAAACTTAAAAATGGACAGTAGCGAGTTAACTTGCGTCATCGGCGAGTTAAGTTGTGATTGTCGTTTGAACGGGAAAAGCGACTTAAGTAGTAAGTTGTTGGTTAAGTTTAGTTGACATTAACACGATCCTATTTTTGGCTAGTCAAGTGCGAAGTAGCCTCCCGTCCAGTCTCCCACACCAACCCGCAGTCTTAACTGGCCGGCATGTAGACGGGCGAATTTAGAACAGTAGGTACATAAGTTTGCACTCAGTGGCCGCGGACACGTGTTGTTGTTTTATAAGTTATGCAATAGTTACCGCAATAAACTAGCTTGAGTTCAGCTGATTTAGGACCGAAGGAGGCTTTCTCAAAAATAAAAAAATCACGTCGCACATAGCAAACTTACAAAAATAAATGAATCTATTTTTTTTATTAAAAACATCTATCCAAAACATAAAATAACGTCACGCATTTTACCATACAGAGGCACAATTGTGCCCAATTTTAGCCAGGGGTAAGTGTAAGTCGTAACTAAAACTGAAAGGGGAAAAATACCGGAAACTTCGGAAAGTCTTAGAAAAACCTTTAAAATAAGCTAGCAATATATCGGCCCGACTGGTGATTTCAGTTTTCAGTTCCCTTTCGACAATGAGGCCCGTATTATTAGCTCTGACAGGTTGGCTCAGCTATGCCCAATGACGGTTTCGTCATGGTCAAATCTGTCATTTTCTAGCTCTCAGAGCTGGGAGCAGTTTATTGATTCGATTTGAGAGTCGTGAGATGTACTATATTTTGTAAGTAGCAAGCAGCTGAAGATCAGGCTGTATTGGACTCTTTGAGCCAAGACTAAGCAATTCAATTTATACTCGCCAAAATGTATCAGATATGTTTTCTGCAAGATCAAGACCACGGCTGTGTGTCAAGCCAAGTTCGAGTAAATATATTGGCGGGCGACGTACCAGCCGTGTGTTGTTACATAACACGAACCTTACTGAGCTACTTTTGACACATTGATAACACAACACAACAATAAAACAATATTTAAATATTAAAGCCCCGTTAAACGAGGCGTGTCAGTTCCATACAATTTTGTTTTTTGATAAAAGATGGCTCTTATTTCTGAGCACATACATAGTGTTCATGACAGTTCACACGCCCTGAAGTTACACTCATTAGCGTTTAATAGAACTTCACAATTTATGGATCGTTTCTGTAACTGGCTGAAATTCTATTAAATTACAGACATGAAATTTGACATAAACATTAAGGCTGTTCACCCCGACAGCGGAACTTATGCTCCCGGAGATGATCAAGAAGGTTTGACAAGACTCAACTATTGACGGTTTCACTTGATGGGGCCCTTGACACCCCATCAAGTCTGGGCAAGTGCGCGCGCACGCCACACTCGCCTACCGATCTGTGCCCAAAAAAGTCGTCGCAATAATAAAATATATTCCCAACGCAGTTATGGCATTCCCTGCCATAACTCTAGCGGTATCTATAAAAACCGGTCAAGTGCGAGTCTAAATCGCGCACGAAGGGTTCCGTACCACCGTTCAATGGAAGCGATGGTGTGGAGTGAATAGTTTGGAATTTACACAGCAAAATATTGTTTACAAAGTTATTGGTGCGGTTACTTTCACACCATGTACGTAACCAGGTGCATCCATAAGTTTGTATGTGGTATTGAAAGAATTGTTGTATGGGAGCCCCCTTAAATATTTCTTTTATCCTGTTTTTTAGTATTTGTTGTTATAGCGGCAACATAAATACATCATCTGTAAAAATTTCAACTGTCTAACTATCACGGTTCGTGAGATACAGCCTGGTGACAGACGGACGGACGGACAGCGGAGCCTTAGTAATAGGGTCCCGTTTGGAACCCTTCGGGTACGGAACCCTAAAAAAAGAAGAGACGATGGTGTAAGGAATGGTTTAAATTGAGATTCAAGATTCAAGATTCATTTTTTTTTATTGAATGTAAATAAATAAATTATCTTATTCAACGTCAAAATTATGCTTACTTATAATAATAACTACAAGTCAATTTTTTTAATAAAAAATAGAGACTTCACCGTTTCGGAAGCTGGGCCCCGGGGTTAAGAAGAAACGGCAAGAAACTCCCCCATACCTTCTTTTTAAAAAAGTGACTTCACAACAGGTACTGGTTTCGGTCTAAGGAAATTCGCCGGCGAGTGATAGACTTGATCCATCGCCCCTCGTCGAAGTTCTGTGCGCTGAGATGGTATGAACCATGCAGTTTTGTCATCTAAGTATTCCTTAATACTATAATAGGACTTTCTTATCAGCTCATTTTTAACAAAGTTTTTGAACCTTTTTCAGGAAGGATCAATGATTCTGGTATTTTATTGTAGAAGCGAATACAGTGCCCCCTGAATGATGTGCCTACTTTACTTAGTCTAAATAATGGTAGTCTATTTCTAGTGTTAATTGTAAGGTTATCACCTACAGTTTTAAATAAAGCTATGTTTATTCTTACATGCATGATATTCTCGTATATATATTGACAGGTAACCGTAAGTATATTAATTTCTTTGATTTTTTATCTTAATGATTCTTCATGAGATATCGATTCACTCATGAACATTTGCAAAGAATTCTTCAAGCGATTGAGCCGGACGATTATAGTAAAAATCATCGAATGGACAATGATTATATTGAAACATTGTTGGAGTTGAACAAAACTTTTCAAGTCCCGTCAATCCGCGTCACGTGCAAGCGCATCAAGTCACCGTCAATCAAGATGTCTGTCAATCGCGATCAAGTCGTCGGTAGAGTTTGCGCATCAAGTCACCGTCAATCAAGATGTCTGTCGATCGCGATCAAGTCGTCGCTTGCCGGTTGAGTTTGCGCATCAAGTAGATTAGTCAAGCGCACTTGACGTCTCGGGGACCCAGTAGAATTACACCTTCAACTTACTTTGAGTGGAATAGGATTCAAATGGTAAAAAGGCCCTTCACCGATCCATAGAGGACTCACAGAGCAAAATAACTTAATACTATTTTATAACGATTTTATGAATATCAAATACATAAATTCAAATCCGGTGCAAAATTGTAAAAAAAAATAAAAAGAGATTAAGTATGTGATTAGTTCGGGAGACTTTTGTATCGAGCCAATGATAATAATATTATGTTTATACGTTCAAGAATCCTTGCTAACACTCATGATCAACAAGCTAGTATAAAGAAACGACTGCTTTAATACTTTCCTATTTTTCGTAACTTGAGATTTCTACTGCGTCCCCTTAAAGCCGAGGTTATGTAGCCCTAACCGTTCATATTTCATTAACGTTGAAGAACTGCCATTTTTATAACCCATGGACTGAGTGATAGATCAAAAGCATAACCCACTTTCAGATAACCCAGATGGAATGGATCGAACAGTGGGGGGGGATTTCGATTTAAAGTATTTTTGTCATACCTTTTGACGCAATTGAAAATCTACAGAATTTGACACCCATTTAGATCTAAATTCTTTCGTCGGTAAATTCTCTCTAATTTTTATATTTTTTATAAACATAAAAATTTACATCAACATTTATACATACGGGCACATATATTGCATCTGGCCCCACACTAGGATACCGTGTCGTGTTAACCAGAAACATCGACGTCACCACATATAAACCTGTTTTTTTTTGTTTTCTTTATCCCCAGCCGGGGATCGAACCCGGCACCTCTCGCATGGTAGGCAGAGCCTCGACCGCAGCACCACAGAGGTCGTCGTTGGCGCCCATTTGAAACTGTTTTGTTGAGATTATCTTTGCTAGAGGAAAATTTTAAAATGAACTTTTTAATTATACCAATAATTTCATTTTCAATAGAGTCAAAGTCGAATAAAAAGGTTTTATATGCTTCTGGGTATTCAATACTAAGTACTAAAATAAACTCACCCAACTCCAAGTCGTCGTCCTTAAGATCGTCCCCCATGCCAATGGCCATCGAGCTTCTCATCAGATGCGCCATCTTAACACTTCTTCAAAAAGAAATTGACGAAATCAAAATGCTGAAGTTGCCGAAGGTTGAGGTGTACAATAACAAACAAATCGATACATACAACTACTAAACTACAATCGATACATACAACTACTAAACTACATGGGCTAATAATATTTATTTATTCAACGGATTATCAGATAACGCGCGTAAGTCGGTATAACAATTCGCTACTAAATTACCGCTCACGTCGGTTTAGAGGCAAAGCGGCTACATTTCGGATGCAAAGGTTTTAAGATCCACGTTTTCGAGATGAGAAACCCCGATTAGTGTATACCGTATCGTTACTAAAGCGCAAATGATGTACGATGTGTATCAACCGAAATTATAGGACGCGGTATTAACCCGAACAGAGAGATCCGTGGAGTGCGCCGCGGTTTTTATTTATTTCGCGACTGAAATTGGTGTTCGTGACAAGCGTGTTACATACATATCTGGTACTTGGCCGCGCCACCTAGACCTGCTTAATCTGCTGATGGCGGATCAACTTGCTGAACAGCGCTGACGGGGTAACCTAATCCCCGTAACCTACATTCTAAAGTGCTTACAAGTCATGACGTCTTCATGCCTTTTGATGTAAGGTGAGAAAGTTTGCTTGGCAGTAATTCGACTTTTTGTGTGGGACTTTACTATGAGGCAAGACTATCATAGATAATAAAAATTACGGCTTATGTTTAAACGATCACCAAAACGCACCTATTTTACTACCAATAAATTCCAAACGACGGCCAGAATCAGTAAACGACCACCAAATTGTGTTTGGATAAATGATCACCAAACTTCTTTTTATGTTTTGTGTACTTAAGTTTATGTTTTAAGTATTTTTTGTTGTTCTTACATGTTCAAGCTAACACGATGGATAAAGGGGGCTACGCTTCGTTCCCCTTTACCCTTCAACTTTTGCAACTTTTGGTGATCATTTACTCATTTTGGGTAGGAAAAAAATATTTTGGTGATCATTATATTTGTTGCCAAAAATAACACAAGATCAGTAATGTTTAGCGGTTATTTTTGATCCATTACAATATCTTTAAAGAGTGGCTTTGTGAGCTGTTGACATAGCGAGGCTGTTGGAGGAAAGCTTCACCTCTTTGGCGCTGCGGTATAGGTCTGCCTACCATGCGAGAGGTCCCGGGTTCGATCCCCGGCTGGGGATAAAGAAAAAAACCCAGGTCTTGGATGTTCATATGTGTGTGATGTCGCTGTTCCTGCTTCCCACGACACAGGGTATCCTAGTGTGGGGCCAGAAGCAATGTATGTGCCTGTATATAAAAATTAAAAAAATATGAACTTCCCACGTACAAGCTTATGAATGTACTTACCTGGTTACGTACATGAAGCATGAAAGTAACCGCACCAATAACTTTGTGAATTAATTTTGCGATCTTTAACCTCTCAACAGCCGAGGGTAGTTGGGACGGGTCGCGATTACGAACCCTATGCCAAGGTAATAAAATTTAAAACCTATAACGGAAAAGTGGCGTTATCTAACGCCGGTGGTATTCAAGAAGTTAATCCAACCTATTGACTATTCACTAAAAGTATATACCCTATCTCAAACTCAAGGTCTCAAGCCGTTTTAGGCTGATGCGGTTTTCTTTACATTTTCAACCCCATATATCAACCATCAATGAGCCAGCGTAGTGGAGTATGGCTCAATCTTACTCGTATTCGGGTAAAGGCCCGTGCCCCTCGGTGGGGACATTTATGGGCTACATTTATTATCGAATATATATCCGCCATTTTCAAATATTTCCAAAAATTTAATCGACTAAAAAAAGCATGCCTGCTCATCAAATATGCTCACCACAATAATTCACGAGAATCGATTGAGAAATGCGTCCTGTAGAAGAGAAAATCCGGACAAAAATCCAGACAAACCAAAGCATTTTTGCCCAAAGCTGAACGGAGACGTTTCGCTTGCTCGGTCAACTATTGCGAGTTTTTGTATCCTTCCGTCGAAATTCTCAGCGCATTGACTAATCAGTTAACAATTTATGTTATTTATGTTGAAATTCTGCTGAGATTGTAAGGTCAAGGCATACAATTTCAGGCTGTTGCTATGACAGTTTGATCTTGTTTGTTTAGTAGCATAAACCACTTTCATAAATGGAAGTAATATATAGCTATCTTCGCTTTCAGAAAATAGAGAATTTGGACTGATGTAACTGGAACGGTCATCGGAACATCAGCCCATTATTCAGTAACTTAAATCGACTAAAAACTGAGGAAATGAGACGATTTCCCACACAATAAATGTGAATTTGACGACTGCGTTGGATTTCCTGTGGATTTGAGTTACTTAATAAGGGGGCAACAGCTAGTTAACTAAACTAGATTTTAATTGTACACAAAAAGTACACGATATCTACTCCTTCTCACAATTTTAAAAGGATGCATTATGACTGGAGGTTCATGAAATGTAAACGAGCAAGTCGTCTGCACAGCCGCCTCTGTTCTGCTATCAGATGCTGTGTTGACAGAGCGGGCTGAACAATAGACTCACCTCCACCTCCAGATATCCCCCGACCAAACAACTACCGATTACTGATGCAGCGAACTTAAACGCAAACTGAAACCTATCTCTAGAACAACCTGATAACATCTGCAGCTGCTTAACTTCTCAAAACACGCTAGTTTGGACCGATCGCGATTTTGAATATAAGCCATGGTAATAAAATTTAAAACCTGTAACGGAAAAGTGGCGCCAGTGGTAACCCTTCCGTTACCACTGGCGCCACTTTTCAGTAGCAATGTACCTGGGTGACCGATATTTGCTCGGTGTCAAATAATACAACAAAGGCCTCATAGGGATCCCGCACATGACCTACTAAACGGAATGACGGCTTTGGCTATCGCTTATGTTCTGCTGTAGTGAAACTACTCAGCTGACATGCGTGACAACTCGGAAAAACACGTTTCGATGGATGGTCTGTCGACAACTCAAAGGATCCTCGCCTCGAGGAGGTAAAAACAACGTCAGTATCATATTTAGGCGGCACGTTATTTGAGCAGTTAGTTACTTGCAGCTACACCTAGACTGAAAGAATCATTAAATCAGATTCGAGCCATGTACATAAGTACACGAAAACCACTGAACTAGGTCAAATCTTCGTTCGTTACCGTACTTAGTATCGCGTTAAGCCCTTCCTTCCGTCCGTCCCTTACATTTCCGAGGTTTTGGATATTCTTCGATGAATTAAGGGTTCCGCGGTGAAAACTTAGATTCCGTCGCCTTGCTTTTTGGATGTAAGGGTGTTTTTAGTTGTATTCTCATTAAAAGGTAACTCATATTTTTTAACAAAATTACGAAAAACCATGTTCTGACCTCAAAACGGGTAACATCACACGACTGATTTCACACTAAATTCATATTTCAGCTGAGAAACCAAAGCTCCGCTCGCAAGCTCGCTCCGCTGCCTGGTTGCACTCATACATTCAGACCTAACGTAAACTACAGGTTTCGCACTAAATTCTTGTTTATAGGGTTCGGTACTCGAAGGGTGCCAAACAGGACCCTATTACTAAGCCTGCGCTGTTTTTCCGTCCGTCCGTCCGTCAGTCACCAGGCTGTATCTCATGAACCGTGATAGTTAGACAGTTGAAAATTTCACAGATGGTGTATTTTGTTGCCGCTAAAACAACAAATAGTAAAAAGCAGAAAAAAAATAGGGGTCTCCCGTACAACAATTATTTCAAAACCACATACAAACTTATGAATGCACCTGGTTAAGTACTTGAAGTGTGTAAGTAGCCGTACCAATAACTTTGTGAACAACATTTTGCCGTTTAAATCTAAACTATTCACTCCACACCATCCCTACCATTGTACGGTGGTAAGGAAGTTTTCGTGCGCGGGTTCGACTCGCACTTGACCAGATTTTTAATATAATTTTCATTTTGTACAGGGTTGTCAACCCACCACCACCCCCCACCCCGTCATGGCGGCCCGCGCGCCCTTACTTGTTTGTAGGTTGGTAGGTACTGTTTTGAGGTAAGGTTATTCGATAATTTGTTGAATATTGAGTTACCTTGTCATGAGAGTGGTATGTGGTAGTGGTATCATTGTCACAAATCATAATCAACTTTAGTTATATGGTTAAATAAATAAACGCCAAACCATTAATTTTTTTATCTGAGTAATTCGTTTGGGTTTTTGTCTTCCATCATCATAAGTAACGCCTGTAGTATTGCCAACTGCACCGTAACTATGGTAAAAAACAGCAGAATCAGCATAGATCCACAACCTAGCGAATTATTATAATTACGGTACCAGAAAACACCGTAATACCCATTGAAGGATTTAAAGGTCCTATTTTTTAATCTTGTAGCCCCTCGTTTTTTTTTTTAGGGTTCGCGATTTTGAACCTTATGCCACGGTTATAAAATTTAAAACCCATAACGGGTTTTTGGGTACTGCAGAACCCAAGTGTGCTCGAGGGGATAGATAATTATGATATATGGCATGTAATTTAAATATGTGGCAACGGGCGGGACACTAGGATAGATGGCAGGACGGAAAGTGGACCAAGGCAGCCACAGAGTGCCGGCCGCGAACTGGACAGGGAACAGCGGGCATACCACGGGCCCGATGGTCAGATGCTAAGGTGGCTGGAAGCAGTGGACGAGACTGGCGGGTGACCGTAGCGAATGGCGTGCTGTGGGAGAGGCCTGTGCCCAGGAGTGGGGTGACAAGGGCTGATGATGATGATGATGTTAAATATAAGACCGAGATTTAATAGTTATTACCTTTAAGTTAGGGTATTTTGGTTTTATTTTAACGACAACATTATGCTTCGTGCGCGCATTAACAATTTTCAGGAATGGCAGCTATGTCTGCCTTTGCACCCGTTTGGTGGCGCTGGGGTAGTTGGTTGGAGACAAAGAGTTTCAATCTTCTAATGTTAGGTTAAAACTTATCACTTAATTTTTCAAATTCACTTGAAACTAGCAAAATTAACCTCAAATGTAGTAATCCCGTCATTTATTATAAGTAAATATAATTAGACAACTTTGACAGATTGTAAGCCCAACCACAGTAGTGCCATGTGCAATGAGCTCTTGAGATGAGGTGCCATTCCCCCAACGCGGTATCATAATCTATATATATAAAAATGAATCGCTGTTCGTTAGTCTCGCTAAAACTCGAGAACGGCTGGGCCGATTTAGCTGATTTTGGTTTTGAAATGTTTGTTGTAGACCAGGAAAGGTTTAAAATTAGAGTAGGATAGGGTATGGGTAGGGGTAGGGTAGGGGTAGGGTAGGGGGAGGGTAGGGTAGGGGTAGGGTAGGGGTAGGGTAGGGTAGGGTAGGGGTAGGGTAGGGGTAAGGGTAGGGTAGGGGTAGGGTAGGGCAGGGGTAGGGTAGGGTAGGGGAAGGGTAGGGGTAGGGTAGTGGATGGGTAGGGTAGGGTAGGGTAGGGGTTGGGTAGGGGTTGGTTAGGGGTAGGGGTAGGTTAGGGTAGGGATAGGTAAGGGTAAAGTAGGGGTAGAGCTACCCGCAGCGAAGCGAGAGCGGGTCAGCTAGTATGATAATATATATTAAGTTTAATATAAATACAACGCGTCCAAGTTACATGGTCAAGCACGGTAAGGATACTGCCTGTCAGCCAGGTTCAATACAACGCGTCCAAGTTACATGGTCAAGCACGGTAAGGATACTGCCTCTCAGCCAGGTTCAATACAACGCGTCCAAGTTACATGGTCAAGCACGGTAAGGATACTGCCTGTCAGCCAGGTTCAATACAACGCGTCCAAGTTACATGGTCAAGCACGGTAAGGATACTGCCTCTCAGCCAGGTTCAATACAACGCGTCCAAGTTACATGGTCAAGCACGGTAAGGATACTGCCTGTCAGCCAGGTTCAATACAACGCGTCCAAGTTACATGGTCAAGCACGGTAAGGATACTGCCTGTCAGCCAGGTTCAATACAACGCGTCCAAGTTACATGGTCAAGCACGGTAAGGACACTGCCTGTGAGCCAGGTTCAATATAACGCGTCCAAGTTACATGGTCAAGCACGGCAAGGATACTGCCTGTGAGCCAGGTTCAATACAACGCGTCCAAGTTACATGGTCAAGCACGGTAAGGATACTGCCTGTGAGCCAGGTTCAATACAACGCGTCCAAGTTACATGGTCAAGCACGGTAAGGATATCTACTGCCTGTCAGCCAGGTTCAATACAACGCGTCCAAGTTACATGGTCAAGCACGGTAAGGACACTGCCTGTGAGCCAGGTTCAATACAACGCGTCCAAGTTACATGGTCAAGCACGGTAAGGATACTGCCTGTCAGCCAGGTTCAATATAACGCGTCCAAGTTACATGGTCAAGCACGGTAAGGATACTGCCTGTGAGCCAGGTTCAATACAACGCGTCCAAGTTACATGGTCAAGCACGGTAAGGATACTGCCTGTGAGCCAGGTTCAATACAACGCGTCCAAGTTACATGGTCAAGCACGGCAAGGATACTGCCTGTGAGCCAGGTTCAATACAACGCGTCCAAGTTACATGGTCAAGCACGGTAAGGATACTGCCTCTCAGCCAGGTTCAATACAACGCGTCCAAGTTACATGGTCAAGCACGGCAAGGATACTGCCTGTGAGCCAGGTTCAATACAACGCGTCCAAGTTACATGGTCAAGCACGGTAAGGATACTGCCTGTGAGCCAGGTTCAATACAACGCGTCCAAGTTACATGGTCAAGCACGGCAAGGATACTGCCTGTGAGCCAGGTTCAATACAACGCGTCCAAGTTACATGGTCAAGCATGGCAAGGATACTGCCTGTGAGCCAGGTT
This sequence comes from Argyresthia goedartella, assembly GCA_949825045.1. Lineage (NCBI taxonomy): Eukaryota > Metazoa > Arthropoda > Insecta > Lepidoptera > Argyresthiidae > Argyresthia > Argyresthia goedartella. The sequence continues at coordinate 20,518,668 of OX463812.1, read as the reverse complement.
CAATACAACGCGTCCAAGTTACATGGTCAAGCACGGTAAGGATACTACCTGTGAGCCAGGTTCAATACAACGCGTCCAAGTTACATGGTCAAGCACGGCAAGGATACTGCCTGTGAGCCAGGTTCAATACAACGCGTCCAAGTTACATGGTCAAGCACGGTAAGGATACTGCCTGTGAGCCAGGTTCAATACAACGCGTCCAAGTTACATGGTCAAGCACGGTAAGGATACTGCCTGTCAGCCAGGTTCAATACAACGCGTCCAAGTTACATGGTCAAGCACGGTAAGGATACTGCCTGTGAGCCAGGTTCAATACAACGCGTCCAAGTTACATGGTCAAGCACGGCAAGGATACTGCCTGTGAGCCAGGTTCAATACAACGCGTCCAAGTTACATGGTCAAGCACGGTAAGGATACTGCCTGTCAGCCAGGTTCAATACAACGCGTCCAAGTTACATGGTCAAGCACGGTAATGATACTGCCTGCCAGCCAGGTTCAATACAACGCGTCCAAGTTACAAGGTCAAGCACGGTAAGGATACTGCCTGTCAGCCAGGTTCAATACAACGCGTCCAAGTTACATGATCAAGCACGGCAAGGGTACTGCCTGTGAGCCAGGTACAATACAACGCGTCCAAGTTACATGGTCAAGCACGGTAAGGATACTGCCTGTCAGCCAGGTTCAATACAACGCGTCCAAGTTACATGGTCAAGCACGGCAAGGATACTGCCTGTGAGCCAGGTTCAATACAACGCGTCCAAGTTACATGGTCAAGCACGGTAAGGATACTGCTTCTCAGCCAGGTTCCCACTAACATGGCCGCGTTGTATTTTTATTGCATTTAATTAAACTCCATTTAGCGGCTGGCTGTCAAAACAAAAGCCTGCTGCAGGCGGCCGTTTGACACTTCGTTTAGAGAATGAAGGGGGATGAAGTAAATGAAAGACGAATGAATGAATCATGCGCCAAAGGGCAGGGTTCATAAATATTAAGATATTTTTACGCCAGACAACGGATGTTAATGAAAAGCCCCCCGTCCATCATTTTTTTGTTCTAATAAGATAAAGAACCTTTCCATAAAGTACAAAAAAAAGTAATTTAATGTAATTTTTGTTGTTTTATGTCATCCCTCATATGTGACTCAAGGACGTAGGTTATAGCATTATTTTCGCCAATTGCAATGACTGATAATATGTGAGCACACACAATTACTAACAACTTTACTCTTTTGTCACTTTTCAATCAGTGTGGTATCTTCAATTTCTTGTGCCACATCAAGCACTTCTGGACATACTGCAAGATATCCCACGAAATGTAATAAACTTCAACGACCTCTGTGGCGCAGCGGTTGTGGCTCTGCCTACCATGCGAGAGGTCCCGGGTTCGATCCCCGGCTGTGGGTAAAGAAAAAAACAGGTCTTGGATGTTTATATGTGTGTGACGTCGCTGTTTCTGGTTCCCACGACACAGGGTATTAGTGTGGGGCCAGAAGCAATGTATGTGCCGTGTGTAAATGTTTATTATGTAATTAAAGAAAAGCAAGCACAAGGAGTGCTAAATGTGTAAAAAGGCGTTCTATTTAGATTGTTACAATGAGAGCATGCTTGATTATAAATGAATGTAGTTTAGTTTTTCAATGATTTATTAAAAGTTTATCTTGCATATTTGAGTTTTATTGCATAATTTCGTTCAAACGACTATGAGTCAAAAATAAAAAATTGCCAAATTTTATTTGATTAAGTTCTAAAGTTAAGGCCTTTTGCTATACGTCCATGTCTAATTTAAAAATATATCACGTTCATATCTGAAAATCAATTCGAAATTGTATGGTAAAATGAGTCACATATGAATTATTGGACTGGACAGTGAAGTTGTTAAATTTTAAGTAGGTTTATTTTGTTTCTTTACGACACGGTGGATCCTTTTCTAATTCGATGACAACCATCTCCATTTTGCTGGTGGAAATATCGATATTTTTTGTTTCAGATACTAACTAGACTAACAACATTTGTTATGTGGAAAAAATCTGTAGGGTAAACTTTTCGAGAAAGGAAATATAAAAGAATATGTCGGAAGAAAAGGTGGATGTGCATTATGTAAAGGTCTAGTTAATAAGAACGTTTTTTACTACTACGACATTTTCGAAATAGATGTCCGTTTAGAAATATACCTTCACAAACATTCCAAAATTTATGCGAATAGAATTACAGTTTTTAATTATTTTATTTCTAATTTACATGAATACGAAACGCATCGTCATCGCAAGTATGTCATTCGTTATTAGCTTCAAATCACCTGTAAGTTTGGTTTTTTAAATCAAAATTACTGGAACTCAATTGTAATCCAATTAATTGAAATTATAAATTACTTTTCTGTTAATTTTCAGGCGTATTTACGGTCATTGTCGTGAGATTTATTCTGGCCAAACGTGCTGTATTTTCTTTTATCTACACGTATCATAAACCCTCTTTACTGCGTCTAAAATCCGCACGTTAAGACCAGCATAATATAAAACTATTTGGTAAAAACTCATTTCTTATCTGAAAATTTGTACATTATGACCATAATGTACCAAAATTTGTCAAATTATGACATTCAAATTTCGAACGCCGACGCCCGCCTGCGTGCCGCCCCTATTTTCTCTATGAAGTTGGTACTACAGAACAAGCTAAACAACTGCAGAGCAATGATCAATGCCACAATGCCGGTCGAACATGCGGTTCTTGAACACATCAAACAGAGCTTATGATATGTGTGTAGATAAACTAGTGTATGTAACTGTACATAATTAGGCATTAAAACTCTCGAGTGATATTATTATGAAACTCGCCTTCGGCTCGTTTCATAAACCCACTCTCGAGTATTAATAGCAGTCACATAAACTACTATTATCTACACACGTATCATAAACCCTCTTTACTGCGTACAAAAACCGCACGTTACGATCAGCAAAATGTTAAACTACTTGGTAAAAACTCATTTCTTGTCTGAAAAATTACACATTATGACCATTATGTGTAATTTTTCTACACATTTTGACATTTAAATTTCGAACGCCGACGCCCGCCTCGTGCCGCCCCTAGTTTGTCTGTGAAGTTGGTACTGACATTCAAATTTCGAACGCCGACGCCCGAAGTTGGTCCTACAGAACAAGCTAAGCAACTGCAGAGCCACAATGCCGGTCAAACATGCGGTTCCTGAACTCATCAAAGAGAGCTTATGATATGTGTGTAGATAAACTTGTGTATGTAACTGTACATAATTAGGCATTAAAACTCTCGAGTGATATTATTATGAAACTCGCCTTCGGCTCGTTTCATAAACCCACTCTCGAGTGTTAACGCCCTCCATTATGTAGCAGTCACATAAACTACTATTATGTCGTGTACCCTATTATGTGAGGCATCGATTGTCAGAAGACAGATTTTCGAAATAACTAACAATTACTGCAATCCTGTGTCATGCAAGTGCGAGGGGAAATATCGTGTAAAAACAATCAAATTTTGGGTGTCCAGACAGAACCTCTCTATTCAGTTTATTTTCGAAAATATATTGCAAGTACGCAAGAACCTTACAAAATTTCCAAATTTACCGATAGCTGTAATGTTACCCGAAGAAATAATCACAGACAGCGCCTCGGTTTGGACTCGCGAAAGTAAGTAATTCTTTCAAGGTCAGTGCATTCTGTACTAGAACAAGATACCTCAGGAGATTTTTGTAACTATTTATAGCAATTAGTATTCTAATATTGGTACTAGTATGTAGTAGGTACTTTAGTAAACACAATCATATTCATATTCATATTCATATATTCATATTTATTTATTGATAACGTCAGTTACATGTCATTTTGTTATTGTTAAATAGAGTTAGTTCAGTTGAATGTCAAATAAAAATTACATTAAAATTAAATTGTGTCAAATTAAATTAAAATAATAATAATATTGAATTATATAAAAATATAAAAGAAATAATAATTTACTTAATTAACATAAATGTTGTCTAGAGAGAGACTACCTTGTTGGGTAGGTCTAGGAATTCCTAAAAAGAATAGGTTTGCTCGACAAGCCAGCGCTTCAAGCGCAGTTTGAAAGTGCTTGGATTGGGAGCATCGGTTACGTTGGCGGGAAGACGATTATATACCGCCGGACCCATGACGTGAGTCATCTTCGATGACTTCTCCAATGTGTGGGGGACCGTCGCGAGTTTGTGACTGTGGCGGTGTGTTTTGCGGAGCGTGCGGAATGAGTCCAGGTTTTCGCGCACGTAGACGGCCACTTGCAGAATGGTGATGGACGGCAACGTCAGGATCCTGAGCGCTTTGAAGTGAGGCTTCGCGGAGACGTCCCAGCGGATCTGGACTATAGCTCTCACGGCTCGCTTTTGCATCCTGAATGCCCGTTCCCAATCTCCTGCGCGTGACCACAGTTCGGCTCCGTACTGCAGCAGTGAGTGCACTGTAGCGATGTAGCACGACTTCACTATGTCGCGCGTCACCGTGCGTGCCAGCCGTCGCAGCGCGAAGCACGCGCCGCTGAGCCTCGCACACAGCCTGTCCACGTGCGCACTCCACGTGAGGCCGCAGTCCAGCTCGAAGCCCAGAAACGTTGTTGCCTCCACCTGCTCGACCCGCACTCCGCCCACATGAACGTTCAGCGGGACGAGATGGCGGCCTGACAGGTCGAAGTGGAGAAAGTGGGTTTTTTTCAAGTTAAGGACGAGGCCATTGTCGCGAAACCAGTGATACAGTTCGGTTATTATATGGTTTAGGCTTAGCTCAAGGCCTCCAATCGTTTTGTTCATAATAATTCCTGCCACATCGTCAGCGTACATATATAGTTCGCTGGAGGTCATTGCTTGTGGCAGATCGTTGAGCAAGAGCGAAAACAGAATGTTGGCTACAGAAGAGCCCTGAGCAACCCCCATAGGTGTCATCACTGGTTTTGATCTCGTCCTGCCTCCATCACCAACAACGATCTGGGTACGGTTTTTCAGAAAATCCGCTAGCAGAGATAGGGTCTTTCCATCGATACCGTAATGCCGGAGTTTGACGGCGAGAACGCCGTGATCAGCCACGTCGAAGGCCTTCGAGAGGTCACAGCAGAGTACTGCCACCTGGAGCTTTCTCTCTCTCGCCTCGAGCACGCGTCGCACCACCGCCCTCGTCAGCGCAGTCGTCGAGAGTCCCGCGCGGTACGCGTATTGCCGGTCCGACAGCGCTTCAGTCGACGCTAGAAATTCAAGGAGTCGGGAGCTAAGGCCGTTCTCTAGGATCTTGGACAGGATGGGCACGACTGCGACTGGTCTGTATCCATCGATATTCTCCCTCTTTCCTTTCCCCTTGAATATCGGTGCTATTTTGCTCTTCTTTAGCGCTGTCGGGTAGATGCCTCGTCTGACGCACTCGTTAAAGAGTTTAGTGCTAAAGGCTCTGCGGCCCAGTGTATAAGTTCCGTCCAAATGTCATAAATATCTTTGGTGGGTTTATGCGCGATTTGGAATTTTATAATACGATAAACTTCACTCGGAGTGAATAGATGTAGTCTTAGTGAGCGGTCGGCGATAGGGCGGGCGGCCTGCAGGGCGCGGCAGGCGCGCGGCACGTCGGCCGGCGGGGCTCCACACGCGGCGGCGGCGCCGGCGAATCTCGCATTCATGGCGTCTACCACATCTCGCTTGCTGTTGAATTTAACGCCGTTTGAGTCTACAGCCACGTCCGTGAAATCTACACAAAGACGACTGCTTTTCCCTCTCTCTCGGTTTATCACATTCCACATGGCCTTGCTCACATTCGTGCTGGATGTAATTAACTTTGTATGAAAGTGTGCTCTTTTGTTCTTAACCAGGTTGTCATATTGGTTTAATATAGCTTGTGTCAATCAATTCTTAAAAAGAGATATAAATGTCAATCTGTGGGCGTTTCTATCCCACAGTGGTCCTATGTAGAGAAGAGGCAAAAAATTGGATTTGCTAAGTATATGTAAATATCTACAGTAATAAAGAAATCTTAATTTTGATTTTGAGACAAAACTCGGCCTGCAATACCCCCAATACTGAGCAACATTATAGTCAGTGGACAATATGGCGTGACTGCTATGCTGAAACTAGAGAGAGCGCAGCGATCGGTTACAAGGCATGCTTAAAAACCATACAGATTCCCGATTGCTGTTCATGTTTGCTGGACCAAATCAGCGGACGATAACTTTATTTATTAAGAACCGCTACTCATAAGAAAGAAAAGACAATCCGCAGTATCAACTATGAAGATTTGTTGAATTCAATCCTAAGTTTCTACCTATGAACAGGTCAATGAACCGAGCGTCTCAGGCGGAAGGCCTCTGCGTCATATTTCATTCCGCTAGCTGTTTCAATGTTTTGTGTTAAGTGTTGTTTACGTTTTAAAAGACCTGGTTGTATATATAAGTTTAGTTAGTCTAGTTAGCTAATTAATAACATTAAGTAATTAATTAGCAGTATATTTTCTCCTGTACATTGTTTTCATTGGGTATTGTAATAATATCGTTGATCGAAACTTATTCTTCGAAACATATCTATTCTATCTAGAATACATTATTTAACTCCACCTATACTTCTGAACCGATCCTGGCCCAAGTTACATGAGTGAAAAGGAGATTTAATGTAGTTTTCAACTATTCATTCGTTTTTTACAAAAGTAGTTTCGGAGATATAGAGAGGCTAGAAACCAGCGCGGAGAGCGCCATCTGCGCAAGAGACCCTAGATGCTAGTTTGTGGTCCGGATACGCCACAAATTACAAAAGCCACAAACAGGTAAATAAACATCTCAATAATTTAATAAAATGTAGTGCTTCAACGTCAAAAACCAACAATCTATAGTAATTGCAATTAAATCCATGCCAACTACTAAAAATAAAGATTTCAGAAATAAGATTAGCTGCTTTTGTTGCTGAGAAAAAAATAACTCATAATGTCACAAAGCAATTAGCGGATTTGTTACTAAAGTTGTGCCATATTCAAAGATAGGCAAAGATATTAGATTAAAAAGAACTGAAGTTGAAGCTGTGATAAATAACTGTATTGGAAAAACCGAAAAACCATGAAACCATGATCAGAGACATGGAGTCACAAAAATTTAAAATTTTGATAGACGATAGCACAGATATTGCTGATGAATAGACAGTAAATGTAGTGGTAGGTATTTTGGTCTAATAATTTGTAAAGAGATCTCTCGGTTTTGGGATCTGATTCAATTATCTGATGAAAAAACAATCGATCACGTTGCTAATGCCGAAAAAAATACAATAATTTTCAGAGCGAATCTGTTTTAATTACAAAACTAGACGAGAAAATGGCAGCTTTTTACAAAGAACTGTAACTGGTTTTTCACAGACACTATGTAAATTCTGCTCCTATTGAAACTTTCAATCCAACGGCAGGAATAAATCACAAATACCTGAAAGACATCATAGTTTAGGTTTCCGGATATAACTAGATTCTATTGAAAATGAAGACTCTGAGAAAGGCTTGTGTTGGCATTCGTAAACGATACTCTTTTAACGACAAAATTATGTCAAAAATTACAAAATTCGATCTAGAGAGAGATATTTCCGATAACAGGGAACTATCAGTTTCGACGTTATTTCCATTACTGCCCAGAACTTCCCCAACTTCAATCCAAGATCAATGAGAACTAGATAATGAGTGGCGGAAGTTGCCCCTTTACCACAAATATTTGGATTTGTGTCAACCTCCACAAAGATTTATTTGGATTTGAGTAATTTCCTAGTAAATATCATATTAGTTATTACAAACAATTGCCAAAGTTAAATGGCCAACATACCATTTTGTCTCTTCCACGCTCGAATGCTGATTGCGAAAGAGTCTTCAGCAGAGTCGGGTTTGACTGGCACACTAAGGGTACCGTACCATCCTACATGAAAACTTAAGCACTAAAAATAATAAACAAAAATATAAATATTATGTGCGCACGTGGATTCGAATCCAGAACTTAAAGATGCGAGACCGATATCAAACCAATCACGCTACCACAACCTATCACACGGTTTTACTAATAGATTTTGGGAAATATTAAACTGCACATCAATAATACTGGTTTGCAGAGCAAATATACTGATTTTTACAGCAAATATCAGGGCAAAATACTGCGGTAGCTTACGTGAAGGGTAAAGGTATTCTTCGTATAAGGTTGAACATGTAAGAACAACAAAATACTTATAACATACAAAGTATTTTTGCTGATCCTATTTTGCTGTGAAAATCAGTATTTTTGATGTGCGATTAAATACTAGCCATAGACTTTTATCGCAGCAGGCCATACAGCGGCACAGAAAAATACATCGGTTTTAATCCCACTAACAATGATTCAGAAACATAACATCGATATACGTTTATTAATATTGAAACAGTATACTGTGTGATTCTAAATAAAAATATGTATTTTTTTCAACTCTAGTCCTTAACTAGCTACTAAATAGACTAGATAATTTTACCGTATATCACTATAAATTTCCGAAAATCTAATATAAAGTAGATTTTCGGAAATTTATAATGAGAAGAATTCCTACCATCCGATAGATTTCAGAGTTGGCAAAACTGCGCCTGTCCAATATTAGCAAGCACGAGTAGATAATGATGAGTTTGAATGAAGTTTAGTGTAGTGGATGCGGAACCCTCCGTGCGCGAGATTGGCTCGCACTTTACCGGGTTTTATTTAAGTATTTCCTTACGCTCGACCGACTTCTTCCACTTCGGGAGGTTGATGAGAAATTGAGGCGTACATAGGTGAAAGGGTAGGTTAGGTGAAACTTATTGCGATATTTTCAGGAGGACCAAACGACATTTTATAAAGTATATTGCATTTAGCGCTTCCAGCTTTCATGATACCCATGGCATAGGCATTCTAGTATGGGTATCATGAAAGCTGGAAGCGGGTAGCATAGGCCCTATGCTATCATTTGACCAAGAGAGCGCGTAGCGCGACGAAGCGTCTCCGTTTCAGCTTGGGCAAAAATGCTTTCGGAATATATGTCCGAATTTCTCACCGATTCTCTGTGAGCAGGTTCGATAATTATATGTTTACTTTTTTCGATTCAGTTTTTGGATCTTCTTTAAATGATGGAGATATGGGGTTGAAAATGTAAAAAAATATCATTCGTCAGCCACTTAGAAAAATGTTCAATAATGTCACACAACTTTTTTGTTATCTTATTAAGACGCAACTTTTTTGTTCGAACAACTTTTCCATCCGGTAAACTTCAAGGGGTCAGGGGTGTGAGGCGATCACTCTCAGTAGACCCATTGACCAGATCCATAATGAATCTAATGAGAGTTTTTTTTTCTTACTAGATCTGTTATGTTGTAAACTGGATCTGATGAGAAATTGTATTGCCAATAGATTAAAAATGTTAAAATTAATTGGATCTAATGATTATGTCTATAGTGTCACTATATACAATATATAATATGATTTGAAAAAAGTTGGATCTAATGATCGTCTACACCAGCGGTTCCCGAATGGTGTTCCGCGGAACCCTGGGCTTCCGTAGAAGGCCCTCAGGGGATCCGCAAAAATTCAAGATTTCGATGTTTTTTTTCTAGTCTAGCGAGCTATTTTTAATCGCTTTACTCGTACCTTTGATATATTTAGATATAGATATGGGATTTGGCGCCTATCATGGCGTTACTTCCATTTGTGTCAACTTATAGATGCGAGGCTGGGTTTTCAGCTTACGCCTACACGAAAAATATGTTTAGGAGTAGGCTGAATGCTGCACCAGACCTCCGAATCCAATTGTCAGACATAAAACCTGACTTCAATGTTATTTTGTCAAAAACTATGAAAATATTTCATTCTTCGCATTAAGTTTATCTAAATTAAATATCTTTTTGTTATAACTAAATAAATATTTTTATCTTAAAAAGTCTTTCTTTTAAAGTTAAACTATACTTACAAGATGCGAACACCAAACCGAAAAGCCTCAGTATGGTGTGATCTCACGTAAAAAAACAATGTTACAGTAAGTTTTCTTCTTACTTGATCTAGGGTTCCGCACAAAATGGTGAGCCAAAAAGGGTTCCGTAGCTAAAAGAATTCGGGAACCGCTGGTCTACACTACAGTATCACTAGATAGAAAGCAGCTTGCGTGCTCGATATAAACATAACTACCGACTGGTATCCTTAGATCGAAATTTACACATTAAGTACCAGGGCAACAAACTATTTCAGGAGGTTAATTCTTAATATCCAAAACGAAAATCTAAAACGTGTATTTTATATAAACATTAAGATTTAAGAGTATCATACTAGGAGTTAATGGGTTGCTAGGAGGTATTGTATTCTCCGATTAATATACACAATCAAATAAATTTATATGGATTTCGTTTTTGTACATAGTGTTCGCAACGCCGGATGCTGTTGCCATTTTTATTAAGAACATGTTTATGAAATACAAGGCCCTCGAAGAATAGTGCAGTCTACGTCCACTTTTAATAAACGTCATCACTTCGTTACTCATTTTTCTACGTTTTATTTTATAAAGGACATCGAGAAAATAATATATCATATTACTAATGCGTCTATGAAAACCTCCCATAACAGAGAAAATAATTTATTTCAGTACAATTTTTCATATGTCATAACGTTAAGCAATACAGTTGCAATGTCAAAGTATATCATATTTATTATTTATTACTTTTAGAGGTCATAGACTTATTAATTATATTAGTTCTCATTAGGTCCATAACTGGATCTAGTGACAAAGAAATTCTTTAGTAGATCCATACCTTCAAATCTGGATCTGCTTAACGGAAAAATTGGATCTATTGAGAAAAAAATATCTCACTAGATCCATTAGAGATCTGGTCAGTGGATCTAGTGAGAGTGATCGGTGAGAGGGGGTGGAAAATAATGAGAAAAAAAAACAAATACCCTGTGTCACCAATTTGACTCGCGAGGTCTACAGCCCACAGAGGCACTAGTAAATAACTATATATCTATTTGAAATTAGAGTTTTTTTCATTATTTTCTACCTTTTATCGGATTAACAAGTGGAATTATTATAAAAACAAATATTCCGACTGCATTTTCTTTCAATACAACATACAGTGCGAACTGCGAAAAGAGTAGAAAACGGAACATTCGGAACTAAAGTGTTTCCGCGTCCAGAGGTGAGTCTGTAGTCTGTATAATTTCGGCTAAATCAACAACAAACAAAGATGGTGGCGCCCCCAATTATTTTCTACTCTTCTACGTCGCACTATAAAAACGTATGAATGCACCTGGTTCCGTACATGGAGTATGTAGTACCAATAAAATTGTAACAAAATCCACCATTTTTAATAATTTTACAAAAACTTTACCGACATAAAAATCCCTAATTATCGAAACTGCTTACAAAATATGAAGAGAATCTGTTGAGAAATGCACCCAGTAGAGGAGAACAAACGGAATTCCAGTCGAGGAATCCAGTAGGTATCAATATTGGTCGCATCCCTTTGGCAGAAATGACATGACGACATATCTTGGACCCATGAAATCGATCAATTCTGCACAAGCTTCTACCGGAATTTGCTCCCATGCTTCTGTAAAAGCTAAGTAAAGTTGATCGACGTTTGATGTCCGCTTTGTCGCCACTGTCTTCTTCACCTGGTACCACAAATTTTCTATTGGATTTAAATCCGGACTGTACAGGGGCCAATCCAAAACTTTCAAAGACTGGTTTCTTAAGAAGTATTTTACTACTATTGCAGCGTGTTTAGGATCACTATCCTGTTGGAAAGTACAAAAGAACGGTAAATTTAGTTCGGCATTGGGCACAGTAACTTGTTCTAATAAATGGACGTAGTTTAGCAAAAAGGATTCAACCCACAAAATGCAAGTTTCGAGATATTGACGTTTGAAGTTTAGAAATGATTTGCGCCTTGACTTTAAATGTTAAAGTTGTGGTTGTTTTGTAATATTATTAGTATAAATATGTACTTTATTATTAGCTGTCTGTTTGATTCGCATTGTTGACATTTACCTGAGATATTTAGCCGAATGGGGCTTTGGATCCTTTTTGTTAAATGTAATTTTTAATGAACATAGCTCAAATTTTGGATCAGCAGTAAAGATCCAGTGTTTCATAAAGGTTTGAAAAAGTCAAATATAAATAAAACAACTATATCTGGTATCATTATTAATTGCCAAAATATACCATATAAAACCAACCTATTAAATAAAGTTGTTATTTTCTCATATGACGGTTTTGTATGATATATTTTATAGAATAGAATTTAATATTGGTAACATATTTATAGCATCTTAATAAACTATAATCAGTCATTGTTATCAGTCTCTATCTGTGTCCCTCCCCGTGTCCTCGTGCTGCTCTGGTTCTTCATTGTCGAAATCCAGAGGACCTGTAAATCCATCGACATCATCCACAATACTAGCATTCCCCTTAAGAGCCTTGTAAAACCCAATACAGTCTTTGGGAATGAGATCAAACATTGATTCTAAGTCATCAAGTTTTGCCTGGGGTATTTCTTTTCCACTGGGCCATAGTGTAACGAAGTCATTCTCAGATATGACCAAAGGCCTTCCTTTATACTTCTTTTCTATATTCAGTTCTTGATACTCATCTCCGTCCATAGTAGTTTTCATAAAAACACTGTATTTTTTTGTTTTCTTCAACAATATTTCTTTTGTTTTGAGCCAATTTGTTTTGTTTTTGTTTGTATCAACTTTCCGATTTACTATCTTTTTCTCGATGTTTTTTATGCTCAAAAAGTCATTTTTACACATTCTTGTAACTTGCAGTTGTTTTTGTACCTTGCAGCCCTTTATGACTTCTATGTAATCTTCAGGTGTGTAAAGTCTTTGGTAATACTTCAAATGAGTCTCGATTTTAGAAAAATCCGTATCATTCGGCAAGAATGTGTGACCTGACTCTAGATATTTCAGAGTTATAGTTTGCAGAGTCTCATGGGAGTTTAAAATCGTCTTCAACATCAGTACGATTTTGATGTTGCGGTTTTGTCCACCACAACAATCACTCCACAACACCAAGTGATGTACATTTGGATTAAGTTTGTTTTTTATGAAGTTGATCAAGCACGATCCAACTTCTTGGGCTCCTCGACCTGCTTCACCTTCTATCCAGACATAACAGTGACCACTGTCATCAGACCCCGCATGTATTCCACAATTGTATAGCCATAGCTGGCGTTTATAGAAAACGATGCTGGTTGGGATTCGAGGCAGTGGCAGAGTCTTTTCTAAATCATATGTCAGACATTCGAAGTGTATATCCGTTTCTGCTTGCCTTAGATCCTCGTTCATAAAACTTCTTAAATCATCAGCTCGTTTCAAGTGTATCTTATGTTCTTCGTGTAACTTTTCTTTTTCTTCGCCTGTGGAGTTATTTATTTTGTTTTTAAATGTGTCGCATCTACTGCATGTATCTTTTTTTAGGCTCTTACAATGTAGGTCGAAGTTTGTATAGAATATACGTTTGAGCGTTACTATGGACACAGGTTCTTTTTTTTCGCCATAAATTTTCTTAAGTTCTTCTTTATATAAATTGTATATCTTTTGGACAGTCATACCCAATTTTAAATACTGACGGTTGCCAGTATTTTGCGCGCGTCTGTAGTGGGATTCATATTTGGGCAAGGCGTTGATAATGTTCTTAATAAATTCAACGTCTTCTTCTTTTGTTTTATTCCAACCACCTCGCGTCTGTCCTCTTTTGTCCTTGATCGTGTCACCATCGCGATTCTTCTTTAGGCTTACATCAACTTTCTTCGGGGTAATTTGCAAATGGTTTAAGAACATGTTTTTGCAAACTTTTATACCACAGATCGTATATGTCCTTGTGTATACTTTAGTCTTTTTCACGCCACGCGACTGGTTTTCTGTGGTAACAGTGTACGATCTTGATTTCGGGGTTTCTTTGACGCAATTCACTATGAATAATAGCTGAGCTTCATACGATCCCAAAGTTACATACTTTTGGAAATCTTCTTCTCTTTTATCTTTTGGTACCAGTCGATGACATTCTTTGACACAAGTACACCTGTTATCACGAAATACTTTTGTTTCAACATGTTTTTTCTTGGTGTGGTATGGTAAGTTTGCGTATTTCCTAGTCTTTGTTTGAATAAATGAATGCTCTTTGTTTTTCCGTTTCCTTCCCTTTTTTGGACGACCTTGAGGAGATGCATTTCCGACTTTATTCTCTGAATTTTCATTGATGGCGATATCACAATTATTATTTCGATAATTTTCTGTAATATTTTCACTCATCAGTTCGACGCCTGGCGTTGTTGTCTCAACCCGACTACTTTCTACCAACTCTGCCGTTGATATAATATCATCTCCATCCGTGATTTTGGCGTTAGTTGTGCTAGGTTCATCTATCCTGGTTATGCATCTCTCTGATGTATGCACAGTAGCAGACACAATTATTTTCCTTCTGGTTGGAATCTCGTCTTCGCTCGAATCTTCGTCACTATTTGGTATAAAGTCAGAATCCGTATCACAGCTGAAGTCACTTATGTGATCTTGATGTTCTAAGATGCCGTTAGTTTCATTCCCATGTTTTGAATTCCCAGACACTGCCACTGGTACGTCAAAGTTTATGTTGTACTCAGTTAGGGTCTTATATATTTCTAGGGTTTCCGGAGACATAGGTCGTAGTGGCGACAATGATTTCTTATTCAGTTTGATGTTTTTCGTAGCTTTACTAGCTATCAGTGGGGTCAACGGTGAATACAGTGGAGCCTGCGGTGATTCTATATCTGAGAAAGGAACCGCAGGGGAAAATGATAGTCCTTCACCGACATCCACTGAAATGCAAGGCAATGTGTTAATAGCAAGCTAATGTTTAAATTGTAATCAAATGTTATCAACTAAAGACAATACCTATGTGTAAGCTCAAGAAGTTACGATATTTGGACAACCTGCCCTCACGTACCCTTCATCTACCACGACACTCACGAAAATTTAATATGTATACATTTTAGCTAAATAAAACCTTGTCACTACTACAGCAACGAAATTAACCAGATTCTATTTAGTTCAGGCTAAACAATGAAAAAACGTGGGTGCTATTATTATGCCTCTGATGCCCTATCTGAAAAAAAGCGTGATGCAATGTTTGTATGTTCCAAAATGTGAACATATTAATGCTCGTGACTGTACAAGAACCCCTAACACGAAGCGAAACATGTATCGCAAAGTTCGTACCGTGATGTGAACGTGTCTTTATTATGATAATCTGCTAACTTGTGTAAGTTTGCAGAATACCATCTAATTTAAATTATAACCTATAACTCACTTTGGGAAACATCGGGTTCAATTGTTTCTATATTGCATGCCTCAGCCGTTTCAGAAAGCCCAGTGAAGTCGACAGTAGCTAGAAATCAAAGCAATATGTTAATTTGCAGTTCACTTAAGATAGCTAAATATTTCTTAATTCTTTATTGTACACACAAACACAATAATATAAACAGGATACAAGTAAAGGCATGTGCAAAGGCAAGCTTAAATATAAAAATATATCTTCCGGAAAACGAGGGTAGTCAGGGATAGAATCATTTGAAAGCAAGAAGTAAAAGCAAAAAAAAGATAACCTTAAAATTAAATGGATGATACTTACCATCTTCTTCTTCACCTCTATCACTAGTATTATTCACACTTGAATCTCCCAAAGCATTCGATAATATTCGATCTACTCTCCTCATCTTCACTCACTTCACATCACTTGCTCTAATCGTAATACAGTGTAGTAAGTAATATCTAATAAGCGAACAATGGAAACTACTACAATCCGTTGTAATCCGCAAATGACAGTGTTGTCAGTCGTATGTTAGATAGCAAAATTTACCACCAAAAACAATTTCTACCAAAAATGCTATTGTTAATTTAATATTTAATTACTTAATCTAGTAGGTATGGTTCTTGTGACGTTATAAAGTACTTGGGATTTTAATATTAATACAGGAAAGATTATTATTACGAATGACTTATTTAATGGAACTTTTTTGTAGTATTCATTTGGTTTCAAAATAATAAAAATCTGATTCATCAGAAAAGATTCATGTGTTTTGGATTATTTTGTTGTTTTCATCTGTTGTAAATTGTGCAGTAAATGAAAACAGCAAAAAGGTTCTATGTGCTGTGGGTCATTTTTGTAATAAACCTGGTGAACGATTTCAATTGAACTTGGTTTTACTTAAAGGACCCAAGTGGCATGGATCCTTTTTGTTGTTTCCATCAGTTCTCTAGTGTGTAGAACACAGAAAACAGCAAAAACGATCTAAGCGCTCTGGATCTTTATTGTGATGTTAACTGGCGTATTCTTTCAAGTAAACACAGTTCCTCAAAAATAATCCAAGTGGCTTGGGTCGTTTCTGATAGTTGAATTTGAATCTGTCTTCATTCTCGGCATTTAATTTAAAAGGATCCATGATGCTTGGATCATTTCTATGAAATCAAAACACGTACTCGCCGAACATGTGGCTTGGTACCCTACGTGGTTAAAATGACATTTATTCGTATTTAGCTAGGAGAGTTTTTACTAGTTCATAGTATCGACCTCGAGGACCTCTTAGGTATCATTAACTAATTTTCGACCATGTTGTGGGTTGGATCCTTTTTGCTAAACTACGTCCAAATGATATTCTTGTACCTACTGGAACTTATCCATGTTGTCGTTCTATTTTCCTGACAGGTCCAACACCAAGTCCTGAAAAACAGCCCCACACTATGATATTTCCGCCTCCATGTTTGACTAGGTACTTTTTTATACTTTGGATCCATTTCTTTGTTCGGGGGGCGAGTAACATATTGCTTTCCGTCAGAACTAATCATATTAATTTTTGTTTTATCAGAAAAAAGCACATGTTTCCACTCTCGTCCAGTCGAGTGTTCATATTTTTTAGCAAACGCTAATCTTACCTTAGCATTTTGCGTTTTCAAAAATGGTACCTTCCGAGACACTCTTCGGTGCAAGTTTGCCTCTCTAATAATCTCTAATAATCAAGTCTCCGTCTAATAGTTCTTGCAGACAATCCCTTCGACCCTCCTGCACCAAACAACTCCAAACGTATCAGTTCTGATCTCTTGGACGGATCTTTTTTTGCCAATAATACCTTCTTAGAGTCTTCCCGCAGAGTAGTTTTCCCTGGTCTCTGTTTTCTAGGTACGTTTTCGGTCGTGTAGAACTTTTTCACAACCATTTCCTTAGAACAGTTCAAGTGGTTTGCTATTTTTCTGTATAAAGTTCAAAATAATCTTCCTAGTGGACGAACGAATCGCAAGATTTATTTTTTCCCATATTGATATTGATAAAAGTTGGGTTTTATAGGTAATAATAAATAATAATAAAAGAAAATACGCGGCAAAACAAGGAAAAACAGAATGTAGTTTTCTTTCTTTTAATTTTTATAATTTAGATCACAGTTTTTATTATCTTTAATTAGCCGGCCAGCTACATGTACATTAAAAAAGTTTGTGTTACGTTCCCACAGTGAGCAGTGTCTAAAGTACTAACGAACACATTTATTTTATTTGTCCCACATTTTAATAATACAACGTCGTGTATGGTTTTTTAACAATTTCACTAGATTAAAAACCTATTTTAGCTAATGATACTACCATAATTTTTTTTTTTATCTACACACGTATCATAAAGGCAACAAATATAATGATCACCAAAATATTTTTTTCCTACCCAAAATGGATAAATGAACACCAAAAGTTGCAAAAAATATCAGGGCAAAATACGCGGTAGCTTAGGTGAAGGGTAAAGGGGGTGAGCGAAGCGAAGCTCCCTTTATCCTTCGTGTTAGGTTGAACATATAAGAACAACAAAAAATACCTATAACATAAACTTAAGTACACATGTACACAAGTTAAGTTAAGTACACAGTAGGACCATAATGTATCAATATTTCGACATTCAAATTTCGAACGCCGACGCCCGCCTGCTTGCCGTGCTTACTTGCTTGCTTACTTTGTCTGTGAAGTTGCCGCCCCTAGTTTGTCTGTTGAGTTGGTACTACTGAACAAGCTAAACAAGTGCAGAGAAATGATCAATGCCACAATGCCGGTCGAACATGCGGTTCCTGAACACATCAAAGAGAGCTTATGATATATGTGTAGATAAACTAGTGTATGTAACTGTACATAATTAGGCATTAAAACTCTCGAGTGCCCTCCAGGATGTATCAGTCACATAAACTAACTACTATAGCGGTCAATAAGGGGGTGTCTTTAATTATGTGACCACCACTGTAAATAAAACATCCAAGACCTACAAATACATAGAAAGAATTCATCGAATGCTTGACACGTTTCACCTAAGAGCTCTAATACTTAACATTTGTTTGGGTTCATGTAACTATGACAACGTCCTTGATAGAGGCGGGTCAGCAAGATGGAAT
Source organism: Argyresthia goedartella (assembly GCA_949825045.1). Classification (NCBI taxonomy): domain Eukaryota; kingdom Metazoa; phylum Arthropoda; class Insecta; order Lepidoptera; family Argyresthiidae; genus Argyresthia; species Argyresthia goedartella. Next base: position 20,500,238 of record OX463812.1, on the reverse strand, counting down.
GTTCCTTTAATGCTATGTAAATTAATCGGAATGTCAAGGGCATGGATTAGGCTGTCCTGTAATACCTATATTTTGAAGTGGCAACAATTTTAAATAGTCATCTAAGGGAAATGGCAGTAAATTTTTAGTTTTCAGGCCATACGGGTATGAGTTTATTATCAAATATAAGATCATTAAGGAAAAACTCCGTGGTCTAGTGGTTTCAAGCTCACTTGCCACGCAGGAGATGCGGATTCAAATTCAGTGTATATTCAGCACCAATGAGATATTGAGATAAGCCATTAATGTACGTACCTTAGTGTTGTGATGGAAAACATCGTTAGGAAACCTTCATTCTCCACAGCTGCGGCGATGGGTTTGCTCCCTCTCACGCAAAATGGAATACTGAATAACTGGCTAAACGTGGGCATAATATTGTGCCTTTGCCACCCTATATGAAAAAATGCGTGACGCTATTGCCTGTATGCAAATAAGGACATATTTTAGTTTCCTTTGAGTTACAGGTAATTTCAGACCTTTTCATATACCTGTTCGTAGGAATAATGTCTGATTCAATGAACCAATATCCAAAATGTCTGTATATTAATAATCTAACCAAAGAAGCGAGTGAAGATATCGAATTTATAATATAATCGATAAAAATTCAGTAAATCGGTCCATAAATTATTGCCCGTCCAGTGTTTCTTGCATAACTAATTTTATCTACAGGGTGTCCCTTAAATAATGGTCCAACGATAAAGGGAAGACAGCTCACCTTACTTCCTAAAACTAATTTAAATATTTAAAAAAAATGGCGTTATGCACTCGAAGAAAAACGCGATGGTCGGGATAACGGTCCATATTCGGGAATCTTCCTCGGTACAATCTTGCGGCGGCCCTGGCATGCTCTCTGGCTTCTCCATAAATCGGATGCAAGTACCAGTACTCACGTGGCGTGAACTGGTAACGAGGCATATTAATGTCTTTTGTTTTTTGCTAACACAAGATCAAGCAAATAAAACTACTACAGGTATACACGTATCATAAACCCTCGTTACTGCGTCCAAAATTCGCTCGTTATGACCGGCATAATGATATACTACTTGGTAAAAAATCATTTCTTATCTGAATATTGATATGTTATGACTATAATGTATCAATTTTTCGACATATTATGACATTCAAATTTCGAACGCCGCCGTTCAAGATTACTTAAATGACGGGACTGTATGGGGTTAATCTAGCTCAACACAGACCTTGCTGTTAATAATTTTGTAATTATTTATTCCTGCTTATTAATCATAATAAGTCATATTGTAATATTTGTATTAGTTAAGCACAAGCAATTTTTAAAAGAGATCTAAAAATCAATCTGTGGGGGTTTCTACGCCCTTCTTCTCCCACAGTGGTCCAATGCAGATAAGTATAAAAAATGACGTTTGCTAAGTATAAATAAATATCTACAGTAATACAGAACTCTGCGAGTCAAACTCGCGCACTATTAGTTAAGCACAAGCAATTTTTAAAAGAGATCTAAAAATCAATCTGTGGTGGTTTCTACGCCCTACATCTCCCCAGTGGTCCCATGCAGATAAGAATCAAAAAATGACGTTTGCTAAGTATATGTAAATAGAACTAATAATAGTAATAAAGAACTTCGACTTTGACTTTGAGTCGAACTCGCGCAAGAAGGGTTCCGTACACCGTACAATGGCAGGGAAAGTTATCCCCAGTGGTCCCATGCAGAGAAGAATCAAAAAATGACGTTTGCTAAGTATATGTAAATAGAACTAATAATAGTAATAAAGAACTATGACTTTGACTTTGAGTCGAACTCGCGCAAGAAGGGTTCCGTACACCGTACAATGGCAGGGAAAGTTATTATTAATGTTAATAATTTTGTAATGATTTATTATTGCTTATTAATCATAATAATAATAATAAAAATATAGTTAAGCACAAGCAATTTTTAAAAGAGATCTAAAAATCAATCTGTAGGAGTTTCTACGCCCTGCTTCTCCCACAGTGGTCCAATGTAGAGAAGAGGCAAAAATTACGTTTGCTAAGATAAGAATATGTAAATATCTACAATCATAAAGAACTTTGACTTTTACTATGACTTTGGTGGTAACGTGCGGTTTTTGGACGCAGTAAAGAGCGTTTATGATACGTCTGTGGATAAACTACTATTATTTGATACATAGTTCGAATTGGAATTATAATTATCGGATGTATTAATTATATTCTAAGTAAATATTTATAGTTATTTTACTATAAAATATTTTCAATATGTCACGCCTCACTTATGCCGCCATGAGTTTTCATACCTACTCTGGAGAGTAGTCGAGAGCGATTTGTTGTTCATGTCCTAATGCATATTTATATGATTGTAATCCGTTTTGTAAACCTAAATAAACTGGTGGCTCTGTGAGCTATAGACCTCGGGAGTCTGTTGGAAGAAAGCTGAACTTCTAACATACAAACTTATGAATACACCTGGTTACGTACAGGGAGTATGTAAGTAGCCGCAGCCATAACTTTGTAAACTACATTTTGCGATCCAAAATCCAACCTATCCTATTTATTGACTTTTCATAAAATTATATAGCCTATGTGGCGCAGCGCAGGTCTTGGACGTGTGTGACGTCGCTGTTTCTGGTTACCACGACACAGGGTATCCTAGTGTGGGCCAGAAGCAATGTATGTGCCTGTATGTAAATGTTTATGTTCATGTTTATGTTTATATTTATGTCAATCTCACGGTCTTCACTAATTCAACGACACCTCATTTATTAAAATCTGTCAAATTGTTTGGGTTGTAGCGTTTTTAGGGTTCCGTACCCGAAGGGTGCCAAACGGGACCCTATTACTAAGCCTCAGCTGTCCGTCCGTCCGTCTGTCCGTCTGTCACCGGGCTCAACCGGATCAACCGAAGTAGGTAGAGAGCTGAAATTTCCACAGAGGCTGTATTTCTATTTACCGCTATATTTACAAATAATGAACCATGCTGCTTTTTAAAGAATTAAAAGAAATTATTTTCGTTCTAGAAATTATTTCATTTTCTTAGCAATTTTGTTTTATTTGTTTATCGGTGAAAATGGTCTCTCCCGATCTTGCCGAGTCGGTCATTCGGGTCGTTAGTGTCGGATGCAGCTACCAAATGTCAGCGGAAATTAAATTTTAATCTATCGTGTTTCAGTTCCAGACTCTCTGATGTGTTCGCGAGTAGCTTGGGATGGTTCAACGGCGGCCAGGCCAGCTTACACTTACGGCCGGAGGCGGAGTCACGGCCCATGTTGATGCGCGCGCGACCGCAAGCGTATGCGCTGCGCGAGCCGGTGGCGCGAGCGCTAGAACAGCTGGTGCGCGAGGGTGTGCTGACGCCGGTGGACTGATCTGACTGGGCGACGCCGATCGTACCCATCATCAAGAAGGATGGTAACATCAGAATATGCACCGATTATAAGTTGACATTGAACAAGGTATTAGAAGTCGACCGTTATCCGTGACCGAGGGTGGAGGATCTCTTAGCCCTTTACACGGAGGGAAAGCGTTTAGCAAGATCGATTTTTCCAAGGCGTACGCACAACTGGAACTAGACGAGTCTAAGAAATTTACCGTTATCAACACGCACAAGGGTATGTTTAGGTACAATCGTCTCGTTTATGGTCTCGCATCAAGCTCAGGTATCGTTCAGAAGACAATAGAAGAGTTATTCGCAGATTTGTATTACGTAGGGGTATTCTTGGATGATATCATCATCACTGGTAGGAATACTGAGGAGCACCCGCGAAACTTGGAGGAGGTATTTAGGAGATCACAAAGATATGGCCTGAAAGTAAAAAAGGAAAAATGACAATTTTTCGCGAAATCAATATCATACCTCGGGTATACGATAAGTGAAAACGGTGTCCATACTTGCCCAGATAATATACAGGCAATATCGGACACCGCAGCCCCCACCAGTATCACAGAACTACGAGCTTTCCTGGGCATGGTGTTGTACTACGCTAAATTCGTGAAGAATATCAGTTTCATTCTGGCATTTGGAGTAGGTACGGATTGTCAAACCGCATTTGACGAGGTCAAACGATTGCTATGCTCAAGCGAGGTGCTAACGCACTACTCATTAGACTTAACCGTTGTAGCGTAGTGGGCGTAGGGGTAGGCGCGGTGATCTCGCACATGACAGCGCAGGACGAGCGACCGGTCGTATACGCGTCACGCTCACTCACATAGGCAGAACGTGATTATTCACAGATTGAGAGGGAGGCCCTAGCTATCATCTACGGAATTAGGAAGTTTTACCAATATTTATACGGTAGAAAAATTACACTGAAAATCACAAATCACTCACTACCATATTTGGTAATAAGGTAGGCATACCGATAATGGCCGCGAGTCGAATGCAAAGATGGGCGATCATACTATCGGGTTACAACTACGATAGCGAGTATGTGCCTTCAGCTAAGAACAGCGCCAATGCGTTATCGCGGTTACCGGCGATCAGTACAAGGGGTAATGGAACAAAGGAGGTAACCTAAGTAAATTTTTGTAGAGAACTTTGTACCGGTCAGTCACGAGGAAATTAAGAAATTTAGCGTTAGGTAAGGCATTATTGTACACGCGCACTGGGTGGCCTCAAACATGAACAGACACAGAAATAAAACCATATTTCAACATACGCAATGAGTTATACTCTGAATCCGACTGTGTCATGTGGGGTTATAGAATGATCATGCCAATGGCAATGAGAGATCAAATGTTAAAACAATGACAGCAGCCACATGGGGTTAGTCAAGAAAACGCCCGTGGGTACGTTTGGTGGCCTGGCATGGATACAGACATCGATTCTATGTGCAAGCAATGCGAGACGTGTGCGGCACAGATGGCAGCACCGGCGCCGCCGCAACCGTGGCCATAGATACCAATAGTATGGAGTACGCTACACGTCGACTTCTTAGGGCCGATAAGCGGGAGAACGTTTTTAGTCATGGTTGATGCTAGTTCCAAATGACTCGAAATATGTGAAATGCAGCGTACTAATGCGACAATGGTAATCAGAGTACTACGGTCATTATTTGCTAGGTTCGGATTACCATTGGAGACCGTTTCGGACCAGGGCCCGCCCTTCACTAGCATAGAGTACAGGGATTTTTTGGAAAATAACGGCATCAAACAGATGTTCTCACCAACATACCATCCGGTATCTAACGGGGCGGAAGAGAACGCAGTCAAACCCTGCAAACGAGCTATTAAAAAAGCGATATTCGATAAAATGGATATAGATACAGCTTTGCAGATATTTTTACTAGCCTATAGAAACACCCCACACACAGCAGTACTGGCCAGACACCAGCTATGTTATTACAAAAACCATCGTTACGATCCCGGCTAGACCTAATATGTGTGAACCGCGCGGTACAGGCGCGAGTACACGACGCACAACAAGGACAGATGGAGTATGCGGGGGGTAAGCTACGGGAGTTACAACCGGACGAACCAGTGTGGTTTAGGGACTATAGGGATCATAATAGACAGCGTCAAGGGGTAATTAAAGACAGACACGAAGGTATCTTATCGAGGACGGTAACGGTCGACAAATTACCAAACAGATAGATCAGGTGAGACTCTGGTCGCGCATAGACGATGTTCCCTGTCCTGACAGCAGCGGGGCAACGGGGCTTCTGTCTCCAGCGAGGGGTGCGGATCATTCAAGTGTTGAGCTCGCCAGCACTCCAAATAGGGCGGACACGCGACCGGACACAAGCAATGGGGAAGTGTTCACAACCCCGACACCAGCGCCCGCGCCCAACCCACCAGCGGCGAGCGCAACTCCTCAACCTAAACCATCGCCGCCGCCCGAGATCCGTCCCAAGCGCATCCGCAAACCAGTCGTAAAATTTACAATAGAGTAGGTAAGTAGGTTAAGATAAACTTAAATAATATAAAGTAGTTTGCCAGTAAGTTATCTCTGTAATTATGTAAACCACTAGCGATAGGCTTTTTTTTAACTTTCAACTTGCTTTAATTAATTATAGCGTGTTGATTAAGGCTAGAGGTGTAAGGTAGTCGAAAATAAATCGTGGTATCGAACAGAACAGCTTTAGTCGTATCAAATCGAAAACTTGTGAAAACTAGGTTTTAAGCCGGTAACAAAGGATAACCTACGGAAAACTTACATCGGACCATACGATGAATTCGCACCATGCTAAAGAAATTTAACATAAAGAGACTTTCGATAAAGTGATCTTCACAACAATACAAACAGGATTTTGGCGATAATTCATCTCTTCTCATTATTTTACACCATCGTGTTCGTATTTTCTGAACTCTTGGAACTCGAAACAAACACATCGTCTGGTGCACTTCTAATTGTGTTATTGCTCTTTGGCACGATGCAATACCTATAAAAAGGTTTTTTAGCTTCTTATTATTCTTTCTTATCTTATTCCTTTATCTCACCAAAATAAAACTAATTTGGATAACAAATCGGCCCCGGTAATAAAGAAAACCAACATGGAGTGTGGTGGCGTGGCAAGTGACGTCATCCGCCGCCACCATTTACTCCATGATTTTTAATGTGATTTTAATAGTTAAAATGACTCTTTGTAACAGTATTTTTATTGTTTTCTATGATATTAGGATGTAAACAGTGAATAGAAAAGGAAAAAAAACATCTATATTCTCTATTATCGAACCTGCTCACAAATTTTCACGAGAATCGGTTGAGAAATGCGACCTGTATAGGAGAACAGCCGGACGTCTGAAATCCGGATAATCCAGACATACGAAAGCATTGTTGCCCAAGCTGAAACATCGACGCTTTGATAGAAATAAATAAATAAATGTTGTTGTATTTTGCATTACTGTATTTTGGGAAAGGCGTCGCGTCATCATTAACTCATCAGCTCTGGGTGACAGAATTGGCACAAGTGGGTGGGCCCCCCAATCACATTATATTTAAGTAGTACATAAATGTATTCATAGTACATAATTAATAGCTGTTAACTTATGCCAGATAGTCCAACTTCGGCGAACAGGTAAGCTGTAGAGTCTATGTCAAAGTACGCCTCCATTTCCCAAGCGGCTACGTAGACGTCTATGAGCTTTTCATCTCTGCAGTGAGCAAGGTTTTCTGCAGAAAACAAATAGTACAATATATATATGTGATATTATAATCTACAGCAGGAAGACTAGAACTTTGACGGCATGTGTACTATAAAAAATATATTGACATACTACGAGTATTCAAGCAAGAGCAAGATCAATATGTTATTTAGTTACATTTTTTTAACTATACAGGATCTTCCGCAAATCAACCTCAAGCGGGCACCAGGGGAAAGCCCTGATCATGTAGGATCAGAAAATAATAACTACGTCACTTGGTTCAAAAATTACAGCGATTTTTGACCAAATTTGTAAAAACGACACCCCTTATCACATTTGTCATTTCTAGTTATATATTCACTTTAAAAATAAATAATCAAATTAAAATAAAACAGATATTTAAGGAGGGCTCCCATACAACAGACATGATTTTTTTGCCGTTTTTATAGATAATGGTACGGAACCCTTCGTGGCCGAGTCCGACTCGCACTTGGACGTTTTTTTTTTTGTTGGTTTTTTTTAGTAACAGATTATGTTTTTTTGACTCTGCATGTTCAATGCTTTCTGCTGGTGCCCGCTTGATGTTGAATTACGGGACACCCTGTATACCAACAAATTTTGAGGGAGATGGTCACAATAGAGGACTAATCACCCTCAAGTTTTTCAACAGGTGTCCCACCTTATCATGGTATTCCTCTACCATTCTATGTGGAAAAAGTGTGACTCTGAGAGGAGACTACCTCTGCTCAAAAGCTGCATTTTTGGCAGAAAACAATTCACTCTGCCGCTGTGAAAAAATCCCCAGGTCTTGGATGTTTATATATGTGTGACGTGGGGTGTGTGCAAGATCGCCTCCTAGTGTGGGTAGCTGGGGATAACCCACAAGGACCTAAAAACCCAGTGGGGTATAACCAATTCATATTCATATTCTTTATTGCACAAAAATCTTAATAGTAAGGTAACAAAAAAAAATATGAGCAAAGGCGAGCTTATCTCGAAAGAGTGATTTCTACCAGCAAACCAGTTGTCACGGCGCACCCTGGGCGACATGGTTAGTAAAGTGAGGGCATTGTCAACACTCTGCTAGCTATGTTGGTAAAGATCTCATGGTTCTACCGAGGGTTGTAGCCGCAATCGGTAGACTAAACACGCTCACCTGCGTTACTCCTGTGCAATTGAGCGCCGTGCGCGAGGATAAAGAAGTCCTGGGGGGTTGAGCCGAATGAGGTCGGGTTAGTTACCTTCGGGAAACAACGCGTCCTCTTCGGTCCGGCTTTCATGCAAAACGGTAGCCTTGCAACTAGCCACTGCAAGGTCGTTACCTTGCAGTGGCTAGTTGCAAGTCCACGAGTCCTGTTCGGAAGAAACGGGAACAGTGCCGGAGGCGAGGGGTGGGGGGTCCTCTGGGAGGACCCTGGGTCCTCTGGGAGGACCCTGGGTCTCGCCCATGCTGATGGAGCAAGGGTGTACGGAGCAACAGGGGGGGACAGGATCGTAACCTCCAGCAGTAATGTCTGCAGCACCCGATCTCGCGCATGTAGACCCAACCCGCTACACCTATATCTTCTAAGTAGCCCTGGTGCCAATGTTTAGCGTCCCCAAAGGTGCAGGCTCCATGGAGGGCGGGGAACCCAGATGATACACTCTGGGCTATGAAAAGACAACGATCCAAACCCCAAATGACACAGGGAACCTGACGGGTCCACTCAAGGTGTTGGGTCGGCGCAAGCTGAACCTCACCCATTAACACAAAGAACTGAGTCTGTGCAAACGGAACCGCTCTTTAAAATCAACACCTACAAGCGGAGGGCAAGCGCGGTGAAAGCTGCGTTACCCTCTTTCCTAAGTAGGTTCAGGGCAACGAAGTCGACATTGAAACCTAAAAGCACACCCACACGGGGGCGGAGCGGCGAAAGCTGCACCGCCATACACTAAATCGCGAAAGTCCGCGAAAGGTTACGGTAAAGCCAGGAAACTAGCTGAGCCGAAACCTGCCGTATCGACAACCCAGACAGGCTCGGCGCCGCCCCACAGTGCTACTGCATGAACAAGCACACTGGCCACTACCACCAGTGCGGCTGCTGGGCACGCGGAGCAATCTGTGGCTCAAAAGCGAGCGCAGAGGTGGTGGCTTCAACCTCTACACGACCCAACCTGACGCAGGGTGGACACTTGTCCCACACAGCCGGAGTAAGAGGCAAACTGCAAAGGGAGCTCCTGAAAAGGTCAAGCTTGAACCTGCCCAAGAGAGTCCTAGAGTCAAGCGCAAACGCAAGATCAGGCTGCAGCGCGAAAGGAAGAACGCGGCGCGCGCAGCTCAGAGAACAACAGCTGACGTAGTCAAGGTACCTGTACCAGGGACCTTGACAGCGGGCGAAAACCGGGCAGGGAAAGGGAGCAACCCAAGGGCTTCGACCTCGTCAAAAAGAGCTCGACTCGACGACACAAAGACCAGAACCCATAATACCACTGCCATTCAGCTGGTTGTGGAAAACCCTTTACGACATCACACAAAGGTAATTCACCAACTTTATTGGTCAACCTTGGATGCCTGCAAGAAAGCTAGACAGGCCCTCTCGATGATCAGATCCGGGTTATCACGTAAGCTTCTGGAGCTAAAGAGGTGACATCTCAGCTTGGTAACCAGAGCTAAGACTGGACACGCTTTCTTAAACAAACACTTACACGCTCTAGGTATTACAGACAGCCCACTGAGCAGAGCCTGCATGGACGTCGAGGAGACAGCCACCCACGTCCTGCTGGAATGTTCCGGCTTGGCCATCTACCGGGCAAAACCTCGGGTCGCCGAGGTCGCTCAAGGAAGTCGTCGGCAACATAAAGGGTTTGCTAAGCTTCCTACAGGAGCTGAGTTGGCAGGAGTAGTCCCCCCCCCCAACCCATATCAAGCAAAATAGGCGCAATTTGAAGTCGTCGAGTTGCAGAAAATCGGCCCGCGATAAACTATAACTATGTGTGAGACGTCGCTCGTTCTGGCTCCCACAACACAGGATATCCTAGTGTAGGGCGAGAAGCAATGTCTGTGCCAGTATATAAATGTTATGTTAGGTATGTGCTTCTCCCACAGTGGTCCAATGTAGAGAAGAGGCAAAAGTGAAGTTTTCTAAACATGTTAATATTTGCGATTTAAGCATTTGAATGGTTATGTTAAGTGCCAATTATATTATATAAAATACCTAAAACTAAAACTATTGGCCTGTAATTTGTTATACCTGTAACGGACTTTTTCACTACATATTCCTTTCCCGCACACATGTGTATTCTGTCAACTTCCTTGTCTATTTGATCAGAGGACCATGTGTAGATTATTGGTTGGGATGTCGTCGGCTGCATCTTGGCAACAGCATTCAACTGCTTGTTTATTATCTGAATACCTGTAATGTGCAGTGTTGATTATAATATTAACATACATAAACAAATTCAGTGATATACACACATCAGCTTCAAGCTCCTAAGTTTAATAAATAAATAATAATAATACATTGGTACATAATGGGAAAAACAAATAGTCATTTAAAATGATTAAATGGGGACATGTCGACAAGTACATCTACTTGGGCCAGATAGTATCCTTCGAAAACAGGCAGGACAATGAAATCAAAAGACGTACTTCGAATGCCTGGAAGAGCTTCTGGTCCATGAAAGAGCAAATGAAGGCCAGCCTTCCTCTGTCCCTGAAGCGCAAACTCGTCGACATGTGCATCCTGCCCATCCTAACCGCCAAACTGAAGTGGAGCTGGGCAGGCCATGTGTGTCGAATGCACCCAGACAGGTGGGCGAGGTTAGCCACTGAATGGGTGCCTATAGATGGACACCGGCGCAGAAGAAGCCCCAGAAGGAGATGGCAGGACGACCTGGATATGTTCGAACCAGAGTGGGTCAATCTAGCTCTGACTAGAGATGTGTGGGCTCGAAATGGGGAGGCCTTTGCCCAGCAGTGGGGCACAATATAGGCTAGGTAAAAAAAAAAAAGGGGGACGTTGGACTTAAACTGGAAGACATCCTAAGATCACAAATCCCACAGTGCCTGAAGAGCATGGTCTTTGAACAATGTGTCTTGTCTATCCTTATGTACGATGCCGAAACATGGATGGATACTCACAAATGCCAATATGTGCAGAATTAAAGTCGCACAAAGGGCTATGGAGCATGCCATGCTAGGCATCAGTCTCATGGACCGGTGCCTAATGTTGAAAACTTTAGACTTCCCAAAGTTGTAGACTTGGGTACGCGGATCGCAAGAATCAAGTGGAGATGGGCGGGACATTTGGTCAGAAGGGAGGACGGAAGGTGGAATAGGCAGCAACAGAGTGGCGGCCTCAAACAGGGAAAAGAGCAGCGGGCAGGCCACCGGCCCGATGGTCAGATGACATTGTCATGGTGGCTGGTAGAAAGTGGACCAGACTGGAGGGGGAAAGATGCGAGTGGAGTGCTTTGGGAGAGGCCTTTGCCCAACAGTGGGATGATACATGCTTATATGATGATAATGATATGGGAACAGGCAGTGTTAAGTGGGTTGTTTTTAAATAAAATTTCACAATCTTTAATTTGTTTAGCAGAGTAACAAAATGAAAATCTTTGAGTCAATTTCTTAATTAATAACAGTCTAGGCATAGGATAATTTTGCCAATTTCACCTGATTTTACAGAGTTTATTGTATTTGGGATTTAAAGTGTTGATTTGTTTTCCAGGGGGACTATGGGTGAGTGTCGATAAGGGGGAAGAACCAGCCGCTTGTAAAAAAAAAACTCATTTTGAGGTGGCCTTTTGTTACCGTTAGGGTGTAGAAAAGGGTGGGGCCAAAAAAACTTTTTTTTATATATGTGAGGAAAAAAGACTTTCAGGGACTTTTTTTTACTACTTTGTTTTGTTCCCATATCGTGTAGTGTTGCTCTTTGCCATCATTCTGAGCAACTATGCAACCATAAAATCTTTTCATAACATTCCTTGGAGAAAATTAGAGCAATTCCTTGGTTCTAAAACATTCTTTGATTTAGATTAAAAGTAAATGCATACCATCAACTATATTTTTGAAGCTGTCTACTGCATTCAAGAGGCTCTCGGTCAATGGACCCAACTGAGATGGATAGTAGTCATTGTGACACTCATGCAGTTTTAGTGCCAATATCGTCTTGCAAAGCTTGGTACCCTTGTCCCGCAGTCGGACCCAGTCATTGAGTAATCCATGTATAGAGGATATGTGGGTGAACACCGTCTTTGAGATGCCAGGTAAATCCTTGCTGGGTGTTTTTAACTCTGAAAAAAAAGGCTATTTAAAAAAGTGGGTATGTAAGATGCAAAAAACTTACAATACAGGGATATTATGTAAAAGATGCATCAAAGCTTATGGTCACAGAGAATAAGAAGGAATCAAGGTAATAGGTACTTGGCATCGATGTGGATAAGTAATAGGAGAGAGGTTATAAATGAAAGTCTTTGAACTGTTACTTGCCTCTGGGTGTAAAACCACATATTACACTATCGCCACTTTTTGAAGGTGTTTTGGACATGTTTTTATGGTATCAGGCTTAGGTATCAGGTAAATAAATGTCCATGTCCGTCCAGCCTGTCCTCAAATAAATCTTAAATTAAATCCTAACCTAACTAACTACTTCCTCTTACTACACAAAAACAAAACAATCACGTTCCGTTAATAATCTAAAAAATTAAGGCCCATATTAAAGTGGGCTTGGTTTTAGTATTGTTCCCCCTTAATTTAATAATGATGAGGTGTGGATCACTTTTCCTAATAAAGTACTTTTATTTAAGTGAGGAAATGTGCATATGTATAAATCAAAGATGAAAATTTGAAAATTTCTGTAAACAAAACGTAAAAGTTTGAAAATATCTGTGAGCGAAACGTAAAAATTGACGTTACAAAATGTCAATAAGACCATACATAGTGAATATTATGACAATATTATTGTCATTATTGTACGTTTGTGGGCGAAAAATTACCAACCAAAATGGCCGCGCTCATGACGCCCCATTCCGTTTTCTTGTAGTTTCGCGAATGTTCTCTTTTCTTGTTCTCTCGATATTTTCAAGCAAAAAAAAACTGGCTAGAGTAGGTTATTGTGGCTGCTTTTCAATCGGGTTATAGGTTACGTTAGAACGTTGAAGAAGCTAAACCGGAGCGGAGCGGAGCGAAGCCTATGCAAACAATAACGACTGGCTAGCTAGAGTAGGTTATTATGGCTTCTTTTTAATCGGGTTATAGGTTAGGTTAGAACGTTGACGAAGCTAAACCGGAGCGGAGCGAAGCGTATGCAAACAAAAACGACTGGCTAGAGTAGGTTATTGTCGCTACCAGGGGGATAGCTAGATAATTAATAACGTTTCTAAAATTTTACCAGTATCTATGTTGCTGTAATGAGATGATTGATGGTCATGGATGAAGTTAAATTCAAGCCGAGAAAATAATTCCACTTTTATTTTCTCGGCTTGAATTTAACGTCTGGAACGCATGAGTAGACGTTTTTGTAAATTGTAAGGGCCTCAAGCCGCTCAAACCTGTCCTGCCTGTCCCCATACCATTACCTACCATTTTATAATTCTAAAATATAGAAATGAAAAAGCCCTATCCTTTTTATCAGCCAATATAGGGTCAGAGTGTCGATAAGTAAAATTGTAAAATATTCAAAAATTATCACTTTTTGACAAAAAATTCTAAGTTTTTTTTTTCCTTGGCGCCCCCTTATCTACACTCCAACCCTCTTACCAACACGATTAATTCAAAAATCTAATTTTAATTTGAAGGCGGTTATTTTGTTACAGGCCTGGATCACTGTAGGTAAAAAAATCTTCATTCTTGTCTTTTAACTCGTGATGTCGGCGCATCATGGTAGGTACCATGGAACATCACCGTCTTTATTGGGAATTCCTCCATCTTCCTTACCACTTTTGAACCTATGGAAGAAGATTTTGTTGCAACCCTTTTTGGGCCTTAAAGCCAACGTTCCATTATTCTTTTATTAATAATTAGAATGTATAGTAAAGACGAACTTAAAAATATTGTCAAGATATACAAGACTTCAAAACAACAAACACGATTTCGCGCGGAATGCACGGATGTGAATGTGTTGTGAACTAGACTAGACTGGCGGTGGCGGGCGACCACGACCAGTGTTCACAGATCGCAGTGTTGGTTGCGCTGGTGACCAGATAGATGGAAGGGGTGTATTTTTGACAATTTTTCTCATAAGCACCAGTATTCTCTTGGAGCCCCTACAGTGATCTCCGCGGATCCCTAGGGTTCCGCGGAGCACACTTTAAGAATGGCTGTCTTAGATGATAAAAACGTCTGGTTAACTGTTGTTCCAAATTAGTGGAATAGATTGTAATTATAACTTATGTATCATACATTTTATATATTTAAAAGAAAAGTACAAAAGATACGATTCCTGTTGAGTTTCTTCTGGCCTTTCTTTTCCACAGCGTGCGTACACTGGTAGTTAACGTGCCATCCATAATAGCATTGACTTCGAAAAATTATTTGTAAAAATCTTTATCTACACACATATCAAAAACCCTCTTTACTGCGTACAATAACCGCACGTTACGATCAGCATAATGTTAAACTACTTGGTAAAAACTCATTTCTTATCTGAAAAATTACACATTATGACCATTATGTGTAGTTTTTCTACATATTATGATATTCAAATTTCGAACACCGACGCCCGCCAGCTTGTCGCCCCTAGTTTGTCTGTGAAGTTGGTACTGACTGGTATTCAAATTTCGAACGCCGACGGCGGGCGTGAAGTTGGTGCTACAGAACAAGCTAAACAACTGCAGAGCCACAATTCCGGTCAAACATGCGGTTCCTGAACACATCAAAGAGAGCTTATGATATGTGTGTAGATAAACTAGTGTATGTAACTGTACATGTAATTAGGCATTATAACTCTCGAGTGATATTTTCCGCTCGTTTCATAAACCCACTCTCGGGTATTAATGCCCTCCATTATGTAGCAGTCACATAAACTACTATAATGGCAACAAATATAATGATCATTAAAATATTTTTTTCCTACCCAAAATGGATAAATGAACACCAAAAGTTGCAATAAATATCAGGGAAAAATACTGCGGTAGCTTAGGTGAAGGGTAAAGGGGGTGAGCGACGCGCCCCCTTTATCCTTCGTGTTAGGTTTAACATGTAATAACAACAAAAAATACTTAAAAAATAAACTTAAGTACACAAAACATAAAAATAAATTTGGTAATCATTTATCCAAACACAATTTGGTGGACATTTATCCATTCTGGCAGTCATTTCGAATTTATTGGTAGTAAAATAGGTGCGTTTTTGGTAATCGTTTAAACATAAGCCAATCTTAATAGTCGAATAAAATATTTTTGACTTTTGACTTTTGACTTTTGACTTTTGACTTTTGACTTGTGACACCTTCAAGCCGCGCCATTGAGGGTTTTCGATACTTTTTCTGCCACCAGGCGGCGCCTCGTAGGCGTCAGGTCCAAACAGCTGTCAGATAGTACAAAGTCAGAAAACCCTCGAGGGTTTTCGATACTTTTTCTGCCACCAGGCGGCGCCTCGTAGGCGTCGTCAGGTCTAAACAGCTGTCAGATAGTACAAAGTCAGAAAACCCTCAATGCACCGATCACACATTTGTGCTTTTATATTTATGCCTGGAGTATGATTTGTACGATATGATATTGCCAAAGGTTGATTGCGCTGCGTTAGAGAAAAGAAGGAACATTTTCTCGAAGAAATGAAATGTTGATTGATTATTTTTTTTGGTAGAGATGTTGGTAGAGTTTGGGTCACACTTACACTAATTTCTCTGTCTGTGACTGACCAAGTTCGTCTCTCTATCTGTCATGTATTTTCTGCTCTGTTGATATTTTTGACATTACTTTAGTGATGCACACATTCGACTATTTTGATAATAGATGAATTTATTACGGCATCCGGGCAAAAATCGATTAATCGATTATTAATTGATCATTGAAATACAAAACGGTAAAATTTTAGAGACGCTCCCCCTTAATTGGGGGAGGGGGGGGATTGGAGGGAAGACATTATTGACATTTCGTTACGTCAATTTTTACGTTTCGTTCACAGAAATTGTTCAATAATTACGTTGTTAACAGAAACGTTCCAATTTTCATCTTTAATTTTAAAAAAGCCACGCACATCCTCATTTAGAAAAAAACACTGTTAGGAAAAGTGATGACCAGCTATCAATTACACATCTCGTTATAATTAAATTTAGGGGGAACGATACTAAAACCAAGCCAACAAAACAAGGCCTGTAAATAATATGTAATATTCAGAAACTGAACATTTGTTTCATGATGTCGAGATGGCATTTATTTATCATTTCCGATTTAAAATACATATATGATTCTAGGGTCTTCATGTAGGACTCTACAAACAAACAACAAAGTTGAGGACACAATCTCTTGTTTTTTCCATGTATGAAATGTTCCTTTAGTGAAAACCCTTTACCGTAGGTCTTTTGACAGATCGACTTAATGCAACGACGTTACTTTGTTGGACGTTCAAATGTTGCTTTATCTTTTTCAGTCAAAATTCAATACTTAATAGCTTATGATGACAAAATAATTCAATATTACGATACACTAAATCACCCGAAGAAGTTGATGAATAAGGAGCATACAGTTTTTCAGTAATCATAATTAAATCCGTTAATGGCCCTTATTAAGTCTCTGTTAGTTTACTGCAGTCCCATTGCCTGTGGGTTTGTGGTAATAATGACATAATTAAATTCTAAGAACAATCAATATTGTTTGTTGTAGAACACTATGTCGTTACAAGGTTACGTCAGCTAACGAAGATGAATAATTCTATAAATTAAATCTAGGTATGTTCCCGAAAAAATCAAAAGAAAGAGGGTAAGTAAGTTAAATTGACTGGATGACTATTGTGAAGGAATGTTTAACCATATTATATATTAAATTAATCTTTGAAATAAAACAATAATAATAATAACATTCAAATATAAATAATATTATGTAATTTTCATCATCATCAATCAGCGTACAGCTCAGACTGGGCAGAGCTGGAGATGGCTGCAGATCTGACCAAGTGGAGAGCTATAATGTGAGACTGAGTCCAACACCTATACCCCTGCCAAGGGGTGTCAGGACAAAATAAGAAGACAGATGTTGCATTTGTAGGCTTTAAAACTTTGTGGAATGTTTCTATCATAGAGATATCATGGCATATATATTCCCCTTTTTCCCTAGAGCATTGTCATGGCCTCTATCTTGTTATGACTTCTTTTCATTTTGATCACCACTGCTTTTGTCGTAGTGCGAAGTGACTTGCTGTATTTGTTGTGATCTCTGATAATATCTTCTAATCCCGGCTTCTCTAATTGGATTGATCTTACTCTTTGTTATTCTTTTCTGACCCGGCATTCATTAACGGACTTATTGATATTGGGTATCTACTCTGACGTGGCTGGCTATAATTTTGGTTTCCGATTGCCTAACGAATTGTTCTGTTGTTCTTGTACATTATCATGTCGATGTCGAAACAAGCAAAAACTGGCGTGTGTGCCAGTGCTGGTAAACTAAAAGCAGAACTACTCAGTTCAGTCAGAGCTAAAAAGTCATGCAAACCGATATATATATAATTGACGAATTAGCCCAGGAGTAGGGGCACGAAGTAATAAGATTGCCGCCATAGAGCTTATTTGGGCTAATATAAAGGGCCATGCAGCTCGACACAATACGCATCCACCATTTAGTAGGGGAAAATGATGAGATTGCTAGAAGCTGCGTGTGCAGGAGTAGCAGGAAGAAGGTTGTGGAGATAACGAAGTCAATAATACAACAAGATTTTGAACAAGATATACACGTAGACGATATACAAAACGAGATATCTCTTAGTGCAGACAGCAGCGATGACGACGACATAGTTCAAATGAATAAAGCAGTGCTAAGGGCTAATATTTCTCTTTTCTGTTAGACAACACACAAATATGTTGGTTTTTAGACAGGTTGCCATACATTTCATACGTTAGATAAGTTATATGACGTTTATCTTGATTCGCCACGACAGGAAAAACTAAATAAGACACAACAATTACCTGATGTTTGAAGTCCGTATCGATTCATTCAATTTAATCGATGATTTTAAGCAGGTCGCTTCACTAGCAGGAACCTGTCAAAAGACCTACAAACGGTAGGTATATTATACGGTAAAGTGTTTCCACTATAGACTGCACAATTTTACTATGTACATTTATTATCACATAAAAGACCTAACAAAGATTGCTGTGAGCAGCTACGTAGTTTTTAAATTGATCATATTTATTAGTACCTAGTAGATTAGCTTTTGGAAAATACATAAAAAATATTATATTGACATATAATTTCAATTAAAAATCAAAAAATCAATATGTGAGTACATAGGATACTCAAAATCTTCTACACATCCCAAATAGCTAGAAATTTAAATCATTTTGGCACTTTTCTCGTTTGGCGTTCTCACATATATCTGATGCTGACTTAACATCTTCATAAATATTTACTAGTAACTACATAGGTAGGTAGGCTACATAGTTGAAATCAGTCAGTCTAACAACTCTGCTGCTATATTTTTTTACTTAGATTGCGCTGCGTATATTTATATGATGCGTTTACAAAATAATTTTTGAAATATAAATAATTAACAGTGTGTGTTTGTGATAAAATATTCTATGACGGGTTGAGCGTTTAGGGTAAAAACGTTCGATTATTTTTCATAATCGATAATAACTTTCGTAATCGATAACGGACGACTATCTTGATAATCGATTATTTATAATCGATTGGGCACATCACTACATTATGTACTTTCTGTTTTCATTTCTTCAAATTAAAACTGAAACTGAAACTGCCAAATTAAATTAAATTGAATTGGATTGGATTCGAGATTCAAGGCTCGCTTGTCGTTGCTTTCTTTGTGATAAAATTCCGCAAAAAATTGATATTATCACTATACTTCGATATGTCCGGTCCTCTGCAAGATGTTGTAGAAGAAGACGCTGCTGATCTGCAGTTCCCGAAAGGTTTAGCTTAAATACTGATTATATCAAACATAACCAAACACACCAAGTTTCAAGAATTTGTCTATTATATTTCCTGTTACAGAGTTTGAGAATGCCGAAACTCTCCTAATATCTGAGGTGGACATGTTGCTAGAGCACCGAAAAGCTCAAAATGAGTCTGCTGAAGAGGAGCAAGAGTTCTCCGAAGTTTTTATGAAGACGCTCACATACACAAATATGTTCAAGAAATTCAAAAACAAAGAGACAATCGCTGCAGTTAGAAAGTAAGCTGCCTTATATTTACCAAGCAGCTGAACTAGAAAGTAGTTTCTTTTTTACCACAGTCCTCAGCCATTATCCTTTCAGTGGACAGTTTTGTTCTATCTAGATGCATAATAGCTGTATTTTATTAGTCTCTCCTGCTACTAAGATACTTGCCTGTTTGTCCTGAGAACTACCACAAAGAAGAAGGTGGACACATTCTGTCACTGTACTAATATATCAAACAAAACCCCAGTTCATGTAAGATTCATGAAATGTAATAAAATATATTAATCTTTTATTACATTTGATGATGAATTCAAAATAGTGGCACTTGATTGGCTGAAATGAGTAACAAGTTCACATCTAATTTTCCTTTCATACTACCCTGGCGCGCTAAGGCACTTGACTCGAATGATGTTTGGGCAAAGTACAGTGGCTACAGTACAGTATTGCATATTACTAAATCGAAATTTGATGTACCATTATCAGCAGTTGTGGAAGACCACTGTAAGGTTCCCCTCCCATGCAGCCCAACACTTAAGTCATGAAACAAATGGTTTTTGTAATTCGACATAAAGTTTAACAAAAGCAAGGGTTTACCGCCACATGCTAGCTTCAAGGGAAATACGTTTTGAAGTGGGCTTCCACTTCTGCTACTGATAGTACATAATCAATATTAGGTTTTGGTTGTGTGTTGCCTGTCAGTTAGGCATGTTACATTAATGGTGCATTCAGCAGAACACATTGATGATGGAATGTTCTAATGGTGATGGAAAACATTGTGAGGAAACCTTTATCTCCATAGCTGCAGCGATGGGCTAGCCCCCTGTCATGCGAAAATAAGAGTATTTAAGAAATGGCCAATTGGGTAAAAAAGAAAATTAGCTTCCATTTACAGATAAAATAAGAGTATTTAAGAAATGGCCAAATGGGTAAAAAAGAAAATTAGTTTCCATTTACAGATTTAAAATGTGCTCCTGATGTTAGTTTTTAAAATTTGTTCTTATATATTTATCCGTGCTTGCGTTGTCTACTCTATATAAGCCTGTGAGTAAACCTAATATTGATTATCAAATTTCGATTTAGCTATTTGTTATACCATACTGTATATAGTATATACTGTACTTTGCACAAATGTCACTCGAGCCAGGTGCCAACTTAGCTCGCCCAAGTATTATGTATATTGGTCAGCCTACATAGTAATCCTAAGTTTTGTTTTTATTGCAGTCTCCTACAATCCAAGAAGTTGCATAAGTTTGAGGTAGCCAGTTTGGCAAACTTATGTCCTGAAACATCTGAAGAAGCTAAAGCCTTGATACCTTCATTAGAAGGCAGATTTGAAGATGAGGAACTCCGAATACTACTGGATGACATACAGACAAAAAGAAGTTTACAGTACTAAAGCCTGGTTGGATATGTGCGTTTTATATGAATTCATCTTTATATTAAGACTGAATCATCATTCAACATTCATCTCATGTAAACTATAAAAGAGTTGATAAATAAAATAATCGTTTAAATCAGTCTGTATATTGGATATGTCTGTAATACAGCAAAGATACATTACAATGAAAACAGGTAAAACTGATAAAATATTGGAAACAAAAATAGTAATTAGAATTTCTTCCAAGAAACAAAACTATAATAAACCACTCTAACCATTACTTAAAATAGGTTATATAATAATATTAATAATAATGATGTTAATTAATCAATGCCTTTAAAATAATCAAGCCTTTTGTTTTGCATCACATGTAAAAAAACTAAATTAATCATCTTTTCCGATAAACCTCAACAATTTTAGATAACTTAAAACTCAACAATTTGATTAATATTCTTATTTAGCTAATTTTGTTGCCTAAACATTACTTTCAACAAAATGCGAAACAAAAGGCTTGCTCCTTATACTGCCGTTCCATGCTGCACCTGCATCACAAACTTATCTCAATGGGCACTTTTGGTTTATGTTAGTATTTAATCTAATATGATAGTAATAAAAATTAAAACCTATCCATCATCTAAAAGCAAACTTTAAAATAATATTAACCATTCATAAAATAACTATCAAATCTAAGATCCTAGCCAAATTACTTTTATGGTACATTACCTTGCACAACTTAGCCAAACATACAAAAATATCTTTATGTACTTTTAAAAGAACTACTTAAATTTTCTAACTAAATAAAAATGTCTCACAGTATACAAAGGTTTGTTTAAATTTTCTTTTTTGTAGAAATAATTCTTGGGCATTATACCTACTACACTTACATAGTATACTACAAGTCATCATTATTTAGAGAACATACTACACAG
This sequence comes from Argyresthia goedartella, assembly GCA_949825045.1. NCBI lineage: Eukaryota > Metazoa > Arthropoda > Insecta > Lepidoptera > Argyresthiidae > Argyresthia > Argyresthia goedartella. The sequence continues at coordinate 20,478,528 of OX463812.1, read as the reverse complement.
TCCCATCCACATCCATTGGTAAATTTAATTATTCTAAGGGACCTGATGAAATATACAACATTACAGTAGATTTGTATTAATTACTAAACATTCTGGGAGGGTTCCCTAGCTAAACAAATCTAATATTAAATTGGGTAACAAATAACATTTAGCTAAAACCTGGATCTGTTTGACATGATTAATATGTATTGTATATCTGTCGTAGTCATATCATAGAATTGATCATTTCATCAAATGACTTACCGTTTCAAGAAATGGTCAAAAAGGGTTGAATTTGATGAAACGTGTCTTTTTAAAAGCATTTTTACTCAGTTAAACTACCTAATGTTTTTTTTGATTTTTATTAGTCTTTAGACTTCACTTGAGCTACTGCCACTGCAGGAAAATCACTATTTTCCTTAAAAGATTTCTTAATTTAATGAAAGTTCAACCATGGTTGGCCACTTCATGATATGGTCAATTCTACAATATGGTGACGACAAATCTTTAGTGAAAGCATTGTTTGTGTCAGCTAAGCAAAAGGAGGAAGGGGAACATCGGAGGCTTGCAGCGGTCTGCTAACTGCTAAAGGATTAGAAATAAACTTGAGAAACAGTGATGACTCGATAATCCTAAACACATAACCTCTGTCAGGATAAATCGTAATATTACAACTAGCTAGTGCACTTACTTGAAGATTTCTGTACGGAAATCCGGACTGTAAATACTGGCTCGGTTTTCATTCCATTTACTTTGACTTCTGCATTGACAGTATCTACCTATAAGGTATGATAATGGTAGCTAGTGGGACCGCCAGGAGACTTCTGGACTGAAATATCTTGCTGTATTTTGTACCAGATGCGTCAAATTGGAATTAATAGGATTTTCACAGCGCCAAACATAAATCATTGCCAGTTTTAATATGAAAATAACTTCCTGTATTATGGGACAAGCTCTGAAGCTGTTCATAAGCCCAGATGGCTGTCTGTCGGCGAGACTATGAAATTAAGATGTGATCTAAGTAGGTTCATTCTGCGAATCAAATGAGACTTTAAACTTATGCCTTAACTTCTCCGTCATATAACACGTCTAACAATGATTTATTCGATCTCTGCTTATTATATCACATTTCATTGCTCTAGACAGCATCAACTTTGAATATTAGGATCACAATGTAAATCTGTTTTTAATTCGGCGATCAATAACTGGCTCTGGATATAAAATTTCGCTTGAGCAATGACAAGTTCAAAATACTCTATGTTCCAAATGTGAGCCATAAAAATACATTATTCAATGTTGTATGTTTACAAAAGTGTTAAGATAAATTTAAAAGCAGCCCTACCTACTTTACAAGTTAGTGTCAACCTTTTACAATATCAGTCTCCTTTGATAAAATGCATTTTGGCCAAAACGAGAGATCCATCTGCCATGGTCCAACATTTTATTAACATTAATTTTAGATTTATAGAAAATTACAAACCAACCCAAGATCAACACGAAATGATACAGAGTAGACTTTCCAAGAGATTCTTCTGGAATAAAAATCTTTTGTGCATAACATGCCAAGGTGCAAGATAATTTCGTGTTACAGAAACATTTAGTCTTTTCAAGATATTGCCCCCAAGAAATGTTACAAGTAGTTTCCAAGAAAACTGAATTATAATTCTATCTGAACATGAACAGCACAGGCCGGTGTCATATCTCTAACATATTGTGGACCGTCATCATTTTATCTGAGTCGTAGCACGTTTAAAATCTTCAGTCTATTAATTTACAATGTTTTATCCAAGCATTTAAAGCTTTTTTCCATAGTGGACCCTTCATTCATAACATTTCAGTACCTTGTACAGAACTCCAGGGGTTCTGTTACAAATTGTCATGGGTCTTGTCCTATCACATCTTCTCATATTTATGGTTGTTACAATAAGTCTGTTATAACGCTATTGAAGAAAGAATTTCCAACTCGGTATGAAAAACGATGGTTAGTTCCGCCAATTTCAGGTCTTCACTTTCTTGCATGGTGTTATAACAGTCTCAAACAATCTGGCACCACTTGGGACATTTGGTCATAGATTTGATTACACCTTCATACCTTTATGTCGAAAGAAAATGTAAAAACATATAATATTGTAAGCAAAATAATACACTCTTGAGATCAGACGAATATCTACAGTTAAAAAATGATGTACGAATGGATTAATCAGACACAAAAAATATTTTAAGCTTTGCTAAAGAATCTCAAGGAATGATTCGTTATATTTAGATTGTGACTCAATCAGTCCATAAAGTAAAAAATAAACATGCAAAACAGAAATTAAAACTCAACTTTGGTTAAATGTATACGCCGCTAATTTAACACTTCTCTATTGTTCCATGCAGTTCCAATACAACTCTGGTGTTAGTTCATTTTAAGTTACATTTAACATTTATCTTATTTTTTTAATAATTTCTTTAAATTGACCATTTGAAATATTCAGTGATCTTACATTGCATTAAACAAGAAATCGCGATAGGTCTACAGAATTACAGCTCGTTTCTCATTAGAATCCAAGTATTTATTGTTGTGAAGTAATAATAAATGTAAATGTAATGATTTCGTGAAAGAGTTGTGTACGCGACACATACAGGGTTACAGGTGTGGCGTGGGCAGACTCATAGACTGAATGGGACTGTCTCATTGCGAACGAGACTACCACTGAGTTAGTAGCAACAAGAATATATATGTTACAAAGTACATTTATTATCCCTTCCCATTTGTGGACAGTTTTATTGCTATTTCTGTCGTTCATACACCTGGTATAAACAGGTAAACCACTGATACTAATGACCACAGAAAATACGAAATGACGTTATTCCTACGACCAAATAAGAGACTAGCCATAGTAGCCATTGACATGTCGCAAAATTGTGTGGGTCTACCAGTCTACTTACTATCAGCAATGGAACAACTTTAGCTGAATGTACCAACCAGTTATATTTTTGTTGTTCTTACATGTCAAACTAACACGAAGGCTTCGCTTCGTTTGCCCCTCGCGTTCACCTACCATGGCCCACTTCGCCCTGAAGTCGGTAAATGTTAAATGTTAATTATAAAATAATTAGCTGTTTGACTCAGCGCCTCATGTAATGCTGGCAGTATACACAGTTAGTTACTGCGGCGGCAGCGGCGGCTGCGGAGGGCTGACGTGGTGGCTCGCCGGCTGCAGCGGCTGGAAGGCGGAGCCGTGGGACGCGCGCAGAGTGAAGCCGGGAGTCGCGGGCTTGATGACGCACACCGTGTCTGGATAGAGACCCTCGCCCGCTTTCAAGTTCACCTGCGAAGATAAATATACGTGTCGATTACATTGCTCCAGTGCCGCGCCGCATCGCAATAATTTCAACCCACAGGTGGCTACACGAGCGGTGCTGCGTCGCTGCAGCGAGCGAAGAGTGGCCACGCGATGCGGCGCCTGAGCGGTGCATCTTACATACAAATGCGGCACGGCGTGGCGTCGGAGGTGCCGCTTTGTCGCCGCTGCGGCGCACACCCCCGCCTTGTCCCGCTTGTGGAGCTCCGGAGCTGGCCGGTCGTGGACACTTGTTGGACACTTGAATGAAATGCGGCGCCGGCGCAGGCTCTGCTTTGGGAAAAATCATCCTTCGTCCTTGGAAACAGCGACTTTATAGCTTAACAGATAGCTCTTTACCTTTTCGCAGCCATCTGGAGGTTCGCGGGCCAGGAATCGGTTTATCTGAGGCGAGGTCCCCAGTTTGGACCCGTCTAGGTCGGGAGAGGAGCATACGCTACCACCTGAAAATCACGACGAATCCGTTATCAAATCCGTGATAAAATAAAGAAAACAATACTTGTAATTTCACAGTAAAACATCACGTATTTTTGCAGTCTACGTATAAGCTGACCGCCTCAATCAACTAGTGTTCCATCAAGAAAGATATTTAAGGGAGTAAAAGTCGTTCGCTTTCCACTACAAACTACAAAATTATATACAATGTTTATTGTCTACGAACAGTGATGCAGATGTTTGGTTACCCGCAAGGGAAGGACAATGGAATTACGGCAATTTAAAGTAGCATCACCGAATGTCTCTCATACCATCTGAGGCATCAGCTGACAACGACAACCTATACTCATTCCACTTTTGCATAACTACGTTACATATAAGGATCAATTTTTTTCTAATACATTCTGGAAATAGTATTAGAAAGTATCGACCCAAAAATCCCCATCAGACATCACAGTAGCATGTTTGATCAAGCGGGGTCTAAATAGGAGCATGCTTTGGAAGGGGTCACTCTTCCTATAGAAAGTGCATTAGCTATTGGTGGAACAGAGAAGTGAGATATATCGTGGCGGTACCTGCCCGCTCGGGTAATGACCACATTTCTGTGACATGTCGAAGATTCCGTCTGGGCAAAAGAGACAGATTTACTGAGCTACAAGGATCATTTGGCACGTGACCGAAATCAGAACTAACACCACCATCTCGTAAAAGTAATAAGAGAGTTGGTGCTAAAAGCTAAATTTGGCGCCCGCATGTCAATGACAGCCAAGAGTCAAAAGCTTCTTGTAGCATTCTTTAAGCAAGTATATGGTCCCTTTTTGAAGCCCGAACGGAACCTTCAACCTGACCCGATATGTCTTAGCTCTATTTGCAACGAATGAAAACTCGTTGTATTATGGATGGATATTAGTGGGCACGTACCGCCCGCGTGATCCCGAGTTCTGTGGTCGATTGCATTGCATTGCCATTACAGTAAAGGTTGGATAAAGACCTGCTAGCAGCTCCGTGGAGCCACAGCTGGAGAGGGATCCTCTTGAGAGAGAGCCTCTGGATGGTGAATCTGAGCCCACAGTTTGTAACGTTAGGACATCAAATACACCATTTGAACAATTCTTGTAAGATTTTGAACACATAAAGTTAAGCAGGGTGCGTGGAGTCAGTAAAATATCTTTTAGTATGGGAATGTTCGCTGTATTTTTCATTTATGTTTGTCATAAGATCTACGCACCTAACCAAATATTGAGGTAAGTATATTGAAATGCCGATAAATTGTGAAACTGTGAATTGTGAAATTGTGAATTTTTTAAAGGTGTCATCATTTTTTTGTAAAGGTTCCGATTCCAAGACGGAACTTTCATTCGCATCAACTAGGGATTCAATCATTAAATTAAGGCGACGCAGTCAGCCAAAACAGCCTTTTGTAAATCTCAAGTTACGCAAAATAGGAGTATTTAAAGTCATCTACCGATTTGATTTTTGGGATAACATTTATTCGGTTATAACGTTTTTGGGAAAAAAAAATATCGATGGAATCTGATTACGACAATACCTCTAAATTTTTTTTCCCTGTAATTCTGAAATTTTAACTAATTTCATTGTGTAATTGCTGTCAAAATGTGGATGTTATGTATTCGTACTCTCCTTAAAAATCTTTTTGACCAAATAGAGTAGTTTATTTTTAAACAATTTTTATATGTTAGTCAGTGACAGTCAGTGTACCTGAGGAGTGCGCCGTGTGGCACAGGTCGTGCGGCGTCTGAGTGTTGACGGAGCGCCGCAGCAGCTCCGCGAGCGGCGCGCGGTGCCCCTCCGGCGTTACCTGCAATAAGCGTGAAGCGTCCTTTGTAGTTTCTGCATTGTACACTAACGAATAAGTTACGTAAACCTGACATATGTATAAAAATAAAAAACTACTACTACTGGTCCGTTTCTTTTTGCATCACTTAAACACATACTTTAACAACAAAAGGATCTTATTGGGGTAATCTATTATTGGCTATGTAATTGGTGGTAATTTTAAGGATTATCTGTTTTGTAACGCTATTGATTACCTGAATAAATAAATAAAAAATAAAAAACGACAAGTAAAAGTTTATTCATTTTGTCACCATTAATCGTGCCGCCCTGCCACGCGCCGGCTCCTTTCAAAAACCGGCATGTATAAGTAAGGTACAATAGACGCCAAACATCTTGAACAAAATGTGACGTGGTGGGGGAAAGTTTGCGCATGTACAATTACGTGCAAAAAAATCGGCGCATTTGAAATTCTCATTCCTACGTCTACAATTTAATTCCTTCTTTAGAGGTAGATCAATTTTGTATGTGTGTTCGGAAATGCTTCAAATGGAAATGCACATGGAAATGCACATGCATGAGAAAAGAAGTAGGTACATGTGCTGAGTCCAACTAGATTTAATGGTTTGTGGGTTTGACTATCAAAATAAAACTATACTTAATTAGCGGTATTTGTCGGCTTTATTGGTAAATAACTAAACTTAGTCTTGAGGTAAATAAGATATGCCTTCCATCAAGTCGTAACCTTGTCCAGTAGAAGCAGAGCTTGTGCTAGGTCTTGGTTCTTCGTCATCGAAATTTTCATAATCAGAATCAATCTCGTCCTCATCATCATCATCATCATCATCCTCCGAGTCGCTGTCATCACCAACCAAAATAATAAATTGGTCAGTTACCAAATCTACAACATGATCACTCTTTTTATATTCTGTTTCAATCTCTATAACTTTTTGGCATAATTTTTCCCATTCGCTTTTGCCCATATTAGCAACTTTCTCCTTTACCAGATCTATAACTTTGGTAATGTTCCATTTGACATTTCTGCTACCGACATATCCTTCAATGGCTGCCCAAGCCATTTCAATGGGATTGAGATCAGGATGGTATGGAGGTAAGCGAAGGACTGAATGGCCGTGTTCAGTTAAAATCTTATCAATGCTATATGATTTGTGTTGCTGTTTATGTAGTCTTATCAAGTTATACAGCTGTGGTTTTAACATACTTTCATCGAACTGAACGCCTTTTTCTTGCAACCATTTTTGCATGTCTGCTTTTCTTGAGTTTGTGGTTGGGGCGGGATCGGACTGCTTATTGTGGTAAGACGCGTTGTCAACTACTACGACTGAATTAGGTGGCAGATTCGGTAGTAGTTGACAACGAAGCCATTTTTCATAATTTGTTTTCATACTTGCGAATTTTTTGAAGATATTCGATTCGCAGTAATCGGATATTGTTCTTCTCGATCAATATTTTGCGATTGTTTTCTGTTTTCTTCCATCGAAAACCTAATCCATGTAAAATTCTTCGTAAACTGGTTACGGATCCGTTAAAATCTATGTCTTCCTTTAATTTTTTACGGAGTTTTACGGCTGTAGGTAATTCACCATCCGTTACGTGGAAATTATGTATGCACCTTTTGATGACTGATTGATCGAAACTGTCAATTTCGGTGACTTTTTTCTTCCCACTTCTTTTCTTCCCCGGAGTCCGGAACACCTAGAGCAAGTCGGAGTTTTTACAATCGCTGATTATTCTTCTTACCGTACTCACCGATGTTTTAGTTGCTTCCGATGTCTGTTTCACGGTTTCAATATCAGGTGTTCCTTCTCTCTTTAAAAAGCAATATACATCGTATACCATCTTTCTGGCTTGCCTTTTTAAAACTACGACGGCATGTTACGCCTCGACGGTAAAATGCCGTCGAGGCATTTTTAGCCGTAATTTCACTGCACGCAAGTGTATTGGGTAGCGACGAGACGTGAACTCAAAGCGGGAAGCGATGGTCGACTGATCCATAGATAAAAATGTATAATAGGAAATAGATGGGCATCTTGACATTTTTCAGTGGTACGTAGACAGTGCTGCTGACGGCGGACCGGCATGGAACAAAAATTAGCGCGAAAAGCGAAAAGGAAGCTTTGAATGTTTGTTTTTTTTCAACTAGTTTCTATGTTACACTAACATGATATTTGTAAGAAAGTTTTTTGTATTTTTTCAGTATAACTAGAGTACCACGTTTATAAGTTCCTTATCTTAACATAACCGTTATGAAACTTATAAACATGGTACTCTAGTTATAGGTACTGATATTAATTAAAAACTTTCTTACAAATATCATCTCAGTATAACTTTGTAGCACCACATTACTAAAAAACTGTCTAGTTAATAAAACAATTTGGTTTGGATATATACAAGATGTGTTTGTTTAATACATTGTGAAGGTTACACATTTACACATTTTTTAAATCGCAGTCCTGACAAAATAAATTTAATTTCCTCTTTTGCAAGCTAATACATAACCAAAACTGATATGGTCTCTAACATTCTAAACTTTATGCACAAAATTCTCATGTAAATATTATTGATAACTACTAGTTAAGTAAATATATCATTTTTATACCCATCTAAGGTTGTATCATGGGAAACTAAAGTAAAAAATATTTAAGATCAAATTGCAAACCATGTTAAGCAAATAAAATCTAAATTTCTTTGTTTTAATATGATATCTCATACAATTGGTGCCGATGTCATCTGACATTTTGTTTGGACTACTGATATTTTTTTGCAAAACTTGCAGGACAAAATTTGGTAATTGTCATGAGTAGAATAACCTTGTTCACAGTATACTGGCAGCATATATGAATACTATGGAAGTAACTTTACAGCGGTAATTAATTAAGTTTACAAACAAAATAATTAAAACAATACAGTCGATCAAACTGCAAGTGCAACTCCCGTTTGCCTTAGCCTTTTTTGTTGTCCACATATTTTTTTGCGGCTAATTTCATCTCACCGTGAATTTCATTTGTACTGACAATCACCTTATTGGTAAGGATTTTGTTGATTTCTCTGCACCAATTTGTAACAAAAAATTATATTTACTTTTTTTATTATATATTCAGTTAGTGCATTTTTGTGATCTTTACAATTTATAAAGGTGAAATCAATGTTAGTCAAAACCACAATCTCTAGGTAATTAGTAAAGCCTTTTAGGTTACATTACGTTTCTAAAATGTTTTGCACAACATTCTCAATTTGAACGAAGAAGTAAAAAAAATGCCTGTTTGGGTCAATACCCCAACAGGCATTTTTTTGACTTCTTCGATTGAAGCCAGGTTTTTTCTTTGTTAGACTATTCCTTATGCCTTTCATGAGATGAGGTGGATCATAAATGGGGAAGATTTTCTCTTCATTTATTTCGAAGAACCCTCCTTTGTATTCTTCTTCCCTTCTTAGATATTTTTCTTTCGTGTCGCGTATTAAGGAATTGATTGCAGCTACATTAGTCGCCCCTTGGTCGCATACTGTGGCTACTACCTTGAGGCCTGTCTCCTGCAATTTTTTAATGCAGCCTTGTGTGATCTTTTTCATATCTAACGACGATGTTCAGCTTTGGCAGTATGTATAAGCAATGGGCTGTTTATATTTTTTAATAACGCCTCTAACCATTATAACTAGAGCATGGTCACAAAAGGTCTTTTTCCTCTCTACTCCGTTGTCGCTTAAACCATTTATAAAATCTTTTTTCCTGTCCAGGTTGACACCATCTCATCAAAAACTAGAGTGCAGTACCTGTGCGCTCTAGGCATTTTTGCGACTTTCCGTTTTAACTGGTCAAATGTTGTGTCTTGAATGCCTTTTAGATCTACTTGCGCCAGGAGTTTTTGCAGTGTTTATCTTTTTGGTAAAATACACATTGGACTCAAAAGTCGGTATGCTTTTGGGCTGGGCTTATATAGCGATATTGCCAAAAAAATTTGATCCAGTGTGAATCGTCTGCCTTTTCCTTTTTTTTCAGATTGCTTTATTTGCATTTCAAAAAACAATTTCGCTGGTCTGGTCATTTTCTGGCTCAAGATATTATATGCTGTAGAAGAGCTTATTTTTTCAGCAAGTTTCAATCTTCTATTAAATGACCTATTTAGGTTATCTTTTTTATGCAACATCCTTTTCAATTTACAGATTGACTTCATAAGTTGCCTCTCCTGCACAGGAGAGACAACTTGTTGCCTTGAATCTTCGGTTAATTCCTGAAATTAAATGAAAACAAGAACGGTTATATCATTGTTTTATTTTTAGGGTTCCTTGAAATTAGTCAAATTAATTGTTATTATTATTGTAAAAAAATACCTTTATTGTTTCCAGCTGCGGTTTGATGAATATCAGAAGTGTTTGCTTGTACAACATCCTTAGGGGTATCTAAGCTCCTTCCTGAAAAATGGTGATAGTAACTTACTTAGATAGAAACTCGGTTTATTTATCATTCAATTGCATATTTTTAGGAGCGCCCCAGGTACTTCAATAAAATAAAATAGCTGTTTAACCTGTTGGATGTAATGTTGGTACAGCACTTCTAACAAGTCTGTTTTTACTGCCATGGTAATTATCTTCAAAATGCCTGTGGCACACTTTTCTGTCCGAGAAAATATACGAGTCTTCAAAACCGACTAATCCTGCTGTTGCCTTCCAAGTTTTAAAACGGTCGCCATCATTGGATGGATTAGGAAAATAATGCATCGGGACACCTTGAACAGAAATAATGTTGTTGTTAAGAACCTGAGTCCAGGAAAAATCAGTGGTGACGATGAATTCAGTGGGTTCAATTTGTTACTACGTTACGTTGTATGTACATACCGTCAGAGTTGCTGGTTGTGCAACCAGGCATGCAACATTTATTCCTAGACATAATTAGAGACCTGTCTTTATTATTAAAAGTATTTGCGCTGCACTGCACTGCACGGGTAGTCCTATCACAAAACTACCGCCGCCTTATCTAAACCCCAACCGAAAGTCCTGTTTTTAATCAAAACGCTGAACTGGAGGAACAAACTGCTCAACACCAAATAATAAAATTGAAATGAAAAATTTTAAATCGCCAAACAAAACTTTCAAACTTTTTCCGTTTTTTCTCGTTGTTTATTACATGAAACAAAGCAGGAACAAAAAACAGAATTACTACTAATTTATCCTAAACTTTTATTACCCAACGATATCTTGTTAAAAATATGGTTAGCTATAACAAATAAATAATCATGAATAAACTGTGATAAACTTCAGATTAGAGATCTATTAAATATAACATAAACATTAAAAAAACGTATAAAATATTTTCTACCCTAGAAAATAATAATTGTATAGTGGCAAGACCACGTTGTGCCAATGACATGTTAGTCCTATGCCTAGCCGGTAGATAGCGCGACCGAACTTTTTGACAACCATACTCTAAGATACCCCAGCATGGACTGATCTACCAATAGCGTGGCTTGGCGCGGTCGATGCGATGCTCCCTCCGCACGCCGCGCCCCGCACCGCATACCCCGGCCCTTAGAATCGGTTTCTGCGCATGCAAGGTCATTTGTTCAAGTTGTTTGGCGTCATTTATAACAGGTATTACTTTGGCGGCGGCGTCCTTTGAGTGAGTGTCGGCGTTCTTTGGAAGGAGCGGGCGCGTGGCATGGCGGCGCGATTAAAGGTGACGCTAACAAAATATGGCTCTCGACATACAGGTTCTCACCTAGTTCGTTATTATTATATTACATTATTAATCATTCTATCGCAATGAAGGAGCCTGTTAATTTAACAATGTAATGTAATTAGTTGTAAGATATTCTTGGCTCAATAAACCATTTCCATTTTATAACAAAAAGAATAGACTGTACATGCAGGCAGGGACATAGATTGCCTCTGACCCAACACTAGCATACCTTGTGTCCTAGGACCAGAAACAACGCCGTCGTGACGTCACAAACATGTAAATATCCAAGGCCTGGGGTTTTCATTTTCTTCTTACTCAGTCGAGATTCGGACCCGGGACCTCTCGCTTGAAAAGCACACCCACGGCCACGACACCGCAGAGGTCGTCAAATATTATTGTTATATACAATTATTTTTAAAATATTATATTAGTCCATTCGCTTAGATAATGTCGTAAATCCGCTCACAAATGTGGTTATTAGACTTATGAGGATAAGGTCATATATCCTTTGACAAGGGGCGGATCTTGCGCGACCATATCTAACACTTTACAGAAAACTCATGTACCAAATCCAGCTTATTTCTATCAAAATATCTCTTCCAGCAAACCAAGTTGGATGTGATAGGATGAGTGCTAAGCCGGGGTAGACATAACCATCATCATACGCAGCCCCCGTTAACTGACTGCTGGGTGGGTGGGTATAGGCCAATATTCGCAATGTCTCCAGGGCGGCGGCTAAGGGCAGGCCACCTGTTACGTCATTCCTGCTCTGCTATGTTGGACAATGTCGATATCACGAAATGTATATAGTTGACATAACATAACATAGCGTCACCGCTTGCCCCATACGGGGTGGCGGAGGCAAAGGTGTGCCCACGTTTAGTCAGTTATTCAACACTTCATTTGGCGTGACGGGGGGCGAGCCCATAGCCGCAGCTGTGGAGATTGAAGGTTTCCTCGCCATGTTTTGCATCACCGTTAGAACGTCCGTATAATTTAGTTAAGATTTAATCAAAGTCAAAGTAAAAAAAACTTTATTATATTATATAAAAAAAATACGGGAAATATTAAACTGCACATCAAAAATACTGATTTGCACAGCAAATATCAGGGCAAAATGCTGCGGTAGCTTAGGTGAAGGGTAAAGGGGGTGAGTGAAGCGAAGCCCCCTTTATCCTTCGTGTTAGGTTAAACATGTAAGAACAACAAAAATACTTAAAACATAAACGTGTTTTTCTTGATCCTTTTTTGCTGTGCCAATCAGTATTTTTGATGTGCGATTAAATACTAGCCGATATTTATATAAGTGGTGGTCATATAATTACAGACACTGAATGCATACTAAAATAACTAAGCTATTCCTCTCTATATTTTTATTATTATTGGAACTTGCTACAAAATTTAAAAATATTTGTGAAAGTTATTAAATATTCGTGTAATTTTAACGAAATATTATCAACAAAACTTGCTCGTACCTAATCTTTTATTCGGATTATCCTAATTGCAAGCAGTATAAACTTATCAAAGATATGGTAATATAATTAAAGATACTCCATTTGCCTAACAGAAACAAAATATATATTGTTAATATTGAAATTATCTTTATTTATTCCACAAAATTCCTAACACGTTTATAAAACATTCCGGTACGTATCAATATTTGTTCGCATGTCCTTTAGTAGAAATGACAGTACGACGTCTCTTGGGCATGGAAGCGATCAATTATGTTCAAGCTTCTACCGGAATTTGCTCCCATGCTTCTGTAATAGCTGTGTAGCGTTATCGACGTGTGATGCCCGCTTTGTCGCCACTGTCTTCTTCACCTGGTACCACAAATTTTCTATTGGATTTAAATCCGGACTGAATGGGGGCCAATCCAAAACTGTCACAGGCTGGTTCCTTAACCCATATATGCCCAAGGGGTCGTTTTCGACCCCAAACTACCCACCCAAATCAGTCGACAAGAACTACGAGATGTGATGTTTTATTTTCAATATACCTTCACAAATAAGAGTCTGAAAGAAGACCTACCGTAAATCAACGTCATATGTATTCTGTGTAGTTACCTGAACGGCAGACTGTGGTGCTAAAATATCATTATCTTTTTTCGAGTCAAGATTGCCGTTTTTCGTTCGAAATATGTAAGTACTGAATTATTCTATGACAAGTTGTCCTTTTACTCCACATTACTTTTTACCTGAGTTATACATCTATAGATTGCAATAGTTTTTGTCCACCTAGTTTAGTCATCTCTTATATTTTTCGAAGGGTTTGTCTTACTGGGTCGATAACGACCCTTTGGGCATATGTACTGCCCAGTTACAGTAGTAATATGATTTTGCAGGAGTCGGCGTACGTTAACCACAAATGAAATAATTGACTACTTGGAGGACTTGCAACATGAACAAGACGTACAAGCAGTGGATATCTTCATGGATCCTCCATGTGATAGTCACATATCTGATGGAGATTCCGGTGACGAAGATAATCAAGGCGTTGAAAACTTGAATCGTCATCAGTTGCTAGCCCCGTCTGAAATGGTGATTCATCGTGTTCAAGATGATCGGATTGATGATCTAAATGTGGCTGACGATTCTGATATGCCAAGTACTTCTGGAACTTCTGCACAAGCTGGGAGTACAGCAACTTCCTCGAGGACTCGAAACGTAGAAGATTCTTCCGAGAATACCGTCACCAGACTTCGTCCAACAGTACACCCTCGGAGGTGGCTGAAACGTGACTTACAAGTCCATGTGGATGATTGGGCAGCACCACCACCAAGATCTGTATTGACTTTATCTGACAAAAGCGAGCCAATAGAATTTTTCGAACTATTTTTTTCTGAAGAAATAATTCATCACATAGTCCGACAGTCTGTACTTTACGCTGTCAGAAAAGATCCTAATACAAATTTTTGCCTTTCTTCGGACGAAATTAAATGTTTGCTTGGTATATTGATACGCAGTGGATATGTACCTTTGCCAAGACGTCGAATGTATTGGGAAATCCAAGACGATACACATAACATTTTAGTCTCGAATTCTATGAGAAGAAACCGTTTTGAGGAGATTCTTCGATTTCTTCATGTAGCTGATAATGACGATCTTCAGCCTGGGGACAAAATGGCCAAAATACGTCCTTTGTGTGACATGATGAATGAGAAATTTCTGTTATATGCACCAATTGAGAAAAAATTCAGTGTAGATGAATCTATGATACCGTACTATGGACGGCATAGTTGCAAGCAACATATCCATGGAAAACCGATACGATTTGGCTTCAAGGCATGGGTGGCGGCTACCCGTTTAGGATATTGTTTGAAAGCTGATTTATACAGAGGTCGCTCAGAAAGACGTGAAATTGGGCTTGGTGAACACGTCGTCACCAAATTGACTGAATCAGTGAGAAATATTTATCCGGACAATAAATTCTCGATATATTGCGATAACTTCTTCACGTCTCCGTCGTTGCTTACCAATCTGCAAGGCAATAACGTAAAAATTACTGGCACAGTTAGACAGAACCGTGTTGACAAATATCCTCTCAAAGATGTAAAAGCGTTCAAAAAGGAACCCAGAGGCTTCTACGATTTCAGACTGGACACTAATGACAATATCTGCGCAGTATGTTGGAATGACAACAACGTTGTGACTTTGTTGTCAAATGAGTTTGGTGTCCAACCTCTACAGAAAGCCAGTCGCTATTCAGCTGCGATGAGAAGACGCATTGACATCGATCAGCCAAATGTTATATTTCAATATAATCGGTTCATGGGTGGAGTAGATCGACTTGATGCTAATGTTGGTGTATATCGTATAGCCATCGGAGGTAAGAAATGGTACATACCAATTCTAATGTGGATTATCGACGTAGCTGTGAACAATGCGGCATTATTAGCTCGATCTATGGGTACTAATGTTGACACATTAGCATTCAGACGATCAATAGCAAAGTAGTGACTTTGCTATTGCTAGAAGTGTCTACTGAAATATGGCATACCAAAAGAACATACTGGACATTCTTACGGGTCAATTAAGAAGACGATGCGCAGTGTGTCACAATAAAACTGTGAAAATGTGTCGAAAATGTGGTGTCAATTTGCATGACAAATGCTTTGGCGCTTTCCATGATTAGATGTTTGTTTGATTTGTTTTCCTAGCTTTTGATCCCTTCCTTCCTTTTGTATGTAGAGCTTAGGTAAAAAGAAATAAATACGTTCAGAATTTATTTTCCGTGTTTTATTAAACTTGTCGAGTTTTCATACATCTATGGTATCATATGTGCCCAAGGGGTCGTTGTCGACCCACCTGAAAAAAATTACTTTCAGTGCTAAAAATTCAAAATTTTCACCATGGGCCTTATTAATGATCCACCAACATCTACATATAAAAAAATCATTAAAATCGGTGATGTAAAAAGTTACGGGCATATATGGGTTAATAAGTATTTTACTACTTTCGCAGTGTGTTTCGGATCATTATCCTGTTGGAAAGTCCAAATTACCGGTAAATATTGCTTGGCTTAGGGCAGCATGGCATGTTCTAATATGCTCTTGTACTGGAATTTATCCATGTTGCCTTCTATTTTCCTGACAGGTCCAACACCAAGTCCTGAAAAACAGCCCCTATCTTTGATATTTCCGCCCCCATGTTTGACTACTTTCTTGCTACACTTTGGATCCATTTCTTTGTTCGGGGAGAGTCTAACATATTGTTTCCCGTAAGAAATAACTATACTAATTTTTGTTTCGTTAGAAAAAAGCAGATGTTTCGACTATCAATCAGTTTAGTGTTCATATTTTTTAGCAAACGCTGATCTTGCCTTAACATTTTGCTTTTTCAAAAGTGGCACCTACCGAGACTATCTTCCGTATAAGTTTGCCTCACATATTGCAGACACACCCTTTGACCCTCTTGCACCAAGCCACTCCGAACGTATCATTTCTGATCAGAGGCGGCTCGCGACATTTTTTTATGGGTGTCGACTAAACATAAAAACGAAAAGAGAGCTTACCATTTATTTAATTTGTAGAGGAAATCCATTCGCCGGTCTTACAGGCGAGCGCAGACATCTATCACTTTTTTGTGAAAATCAGTATAGTATAACCGTTTTTCTACCACGGCACCAGCTACTAACACCAGACACGGGAAACAAAACAATTTATTGCTGTCTTCACATCCACACAACTAAACTAAATATACTAACTGAACTATTTGTGCAACAAGAGAGCAAAGTTAATTTTTGCTGCGAGTGGTTGTGAGACCCGATTGAGCGAAGGATTATTCGTTAGAATCCTGAGTGAGCGAGGGACTCAAGGCACGAGGTGCAAATAATTTTGGTCTCGTGTTGCACATACAACTTTTCGTCTCAGCAATGACAACATACCAAAAAAAATAAAACGTAAAAAAAACAAATGAAACACATGATGTCTACTGCGGTTGTGGCTCTGATTACCATGCGAGAGGTCCCGGGTTCGATCCTCGGCTGGGGATACAGAAAAAAAATGAATCCCCAGGACTTGGATGTTTATGTGTGTGACGTCGCTGTTTCTGGTTCCCACGACACAGGGTATCATAGTGTGGGCCCAGAAGCAATGTATATGTCTGTATGTAAATATTTAATGTACCCAACTTTAATGTACAAATAACATTTATTGTAATTTTTCATGATTAACTGACAGATTAGATAGAATAAAAGCATACTCGATTATTTGTAAATTAATAGCATAGATACTGCAATCGAGTTAAAAATCGATAGCAGTATCTGTGAAATTGGCGTGTGTAATCGCAATCAGCCAAAGAACATCGAATTATAAATCGATGCCCGTTGGCTCTTTGCGATTTCGCCTTGTTCCGAGGCATTCAAAACTAAAAAGCTACTTTGTCTCACTCAGTGAGCGAAACGCAACTTTGCACAATGTTTACTCGCAGTAAAAGCCTCTGCTTCGAGCTGCTGAGGTGAAATAGTACATTTCCCACGAGTTTGGAAAGGCTTATATTTACGAATCGAGAAGTTTACGGCACGAGCCGAAGGGTAACTATTTAGTAATATGTGCCGAAGGCGAGGGTAGTAGCGAGTTTTGTAAAAAGCCTTTTCGAACGAATTAGGAATATATTTTTTCCGCCTGAGAACCCAAAATCAAGCGGTGAAGGTGCTATTTTAGCTCAGAAGTCGGAAAAATAATCTTCCTAGTGGACGAATCGCAACTTTTGTTTTTTCCCATATTGAATTTGTTTGAAACATTAATTTTAATGTAAATATTTATTTATGTAATTTAATGTGTATAGGTGATATCGATATTCCATAAAAATACGCGGCAAAACAAAGAAAAACAGAATGTAGTTTTCTATTCTTTAAAAAAAAATAGAACACAGCTTTTATTGTCTTTAATTAACTGGCCAGCTGCAAGTACGTTAAAAAGTTCGTGTTAAATTCCCACAGTGACCAGTTTCTAAACTACTAACGACCACAACTATTTGATGGTCCCACATTTTAAGAATACAACGTCTATATCGTTTTATAACAATTACATTAGATTCAATACGGGAGTGTCATTAACCATGTGACCACCACTGTATAGCAATTTTTTGCCTCTTCTTGGGCCACTGTGGAAGGAGAAAAGTGAAGAAGTTCCTACAGATTCATTCTTAGATACTTATCACTTGGTCAGCACTGGATTCGAACCCGAATCTCCTGCGTGAAACAACTAGAGCACGGAGCTCGTTGTTGTTGAATGTCGGAAATACCTTGTCTCTTAGCCTGTCCAGGTGCGGGGTCTGGGTGCCGCTGGCCGGGTACAGTACCAGTCTCTCGATCTCCTGGTTGAGGCCCTCGACCGAGGACCTAGCGGCTCTCAGCGGCACACTGCCACTGCCGAACCGAGACCCTGGGGGTGGACAAAATATTGTGAATTTCGTTCATTAACCTGCTGTTACGTCTGCCAATCAAGAAACTAAAATGGCGCCTTTTATTTGCAGTTATCACCTTTTCTCATTCCTTTCACACTATCGCTGTCTTCCTTTACTCACACACGGCTGTACTGCTTGCAAAAAGATAATCAGTCTGGATTTAATCTCACGCCCCGCACTGTCTCGACGCGTTCATTACTCTCAAATTCTCGTTATAAGGGCGATTCTCTGTAAGCTCGTAATCGGCTGTCCTGGCCAATTTTTTCAAAAAATAATTTAAAAAAATATTAAAAGGTAATTTAATTATTAAAAAAAAACACTCCTAATGAAACGTTGACTCCGAAACTTTACGGGCCCTGTTTTTAGAACCATAAATATTTTAAGTTTTTTTCTAGACGTGATAGAAGCTCTAAAAATCCAGCCCCCTGTCTGTCCCCATTACTGTATTCCCAACTAGAAATGATATTTACGAAGAAGTTATTGAAACTACAAACATTTGGCAGTTAATATCATAAAGAAAAATAGTTAAATTATATTATTTTCATAAAAAGAGGTCTCATTACGTTTTTCATTTATTTAGTAAAGTCCTGTAAACTTTGTCCCCAGAATTTCCATACAATCCCCTGCCAAAAATTTAAAGCCATAATAAAGAAAGTGTAATGTTTACAAACGTTTTTTTGAGTGAAACAAAACGCAATTGTTATGAATTTGGCAACCTTGCCGAATGCGGCGGCGAGACGCTATTTTGTTTAGTGTTAGAGCGTCATTTGTGAGGTGAACACGCATTTGGACCGCTACCACACACATTCCTCTGGTAAGTAATAATATTTATGTTAATAACTTTAATTGACTATATATATCATTTATTGTTTTATTATTTATGTCTAAATTGATCGGTAGGTTCTTAAAAAACTATTTTACATCAGTTTTGTCAACATTGTGAAATTTAACAGAAATACACAGTCCCCTGGCAAGAGGCCTCTCCCTGAAAATGCAGCAGGGGACTGTTCTATACAACAGGGGACTTAGGATTTTGCGTTTTGGTTATTATTTTTATGTATTGTTTGTGTAAATGTATCCGCGAGTCTGTTTTATTAATGTTAGAATCATCAAAATATCATTGCTTTGCATTATCTTCCGTTATAAACTTAAATTATTTTACAGAGGCTGATCGAACACACATGATGTGGCTCCTAAAAAGAAAAAGTTATCCCGGGAGGAATTATTACAGAAAAATAGAGAAGCAGAACCGCTACGACACCGAAGAAAAAAAAATGACCTTAAAAAAAGAGGATAAATGAGAGAAAAGGAGAAGTTGAAATACCAAACGAAGAAAGAAAAAGGTTTGCGGAAGTTAGTAAAGAATATGACACCTCGTGAGCACAGAGCTGCCTTAAAGAAGTGGAAAGAACATTATACCATATACCGAGCCAAAAGACTAAGACTTCAGTAATACTTTTGTACGAGAAATCACGCCGTTATCAGATCGCCGTTACAGAGAAGTAGATACTCCGCCTTCAATACCCTCCACTTCAGTTCCAGTTCAAATATCTTCTGCTCCAAGCCCAGCAGTTTCCAGTGCTAGTCTACAGCAAAGAAAAAAAAAGCTACAAAGCGACGAAAAAAGTTTAAGAGGGAAAGAAATGAAAAGATCGCACGTTTAAAGAAAAAACTTGAGAAGTACAAAATAAGATTAGCGAGATTTGAAAGTAAAAACTTTACATTGTGAGATTCAGACAACAAGAGATATTGAGAACTTTACATTGAACTACACCGAAAGCAAAGGTGCACCGGATGGAATCGGAGCAAGGTGCAAAAGAACAGCTGATTTTGTTGTTAATTCTGGAGGCGACATGAACAATATTGATCACTTTGTTAAGTAATCCAAGAGCGATGCCTTGGCATCACATGTATCGCAATCGACGAAAAGACATCCAGGCAATGGTCCATAAAGTTGAAGAGGAAGCGTCCGATCAGAAGGGTTTGAAAGGCACTTTAAATACGTTAAATGTGCATCAGATCGCAGATCTTTATTCCAGCTCCATCCTCAGCCTTCCAACTAAATGTAAAATACTTACAATTAAAAGTCTCAGCTGCAACTGATCTTGTGTGTGAGCGATTGGTAGTATCATCTTTGCTCAAAACCTAGATGGACAGTAGAAGAAGTGTTTACAGAGTCCAAACAAGTCCCCTCAAATATTGGATGATGATATAGCAGGAACGAGTGGCATTCGGAATTCATGTTACAATACTGGAGATTACGTTCTTGTAAAATTTCCACCTACAAATTTTAAATATCGTTTCGCTGCCGTAATGAATGAGGTTGATGACGATGAAAACGACTAACGAGTTACTTTCCTCAAGATTTGTGACCAAAAAGCAGACCTTTGGAATTTGGATAGACGATAAGGACATTTCAGACGTGGCATTTGATCAAGTTATCCAAAAGTAACATTATCCTGACTTGATTGTAAAGGGAAAAAAAATCTACTCAAGCAGACGTTTTCAAGCGCATTTTTTTAAATGTTAAGTTCATTGTGATTGAAACTTTATTAAGTGCCTAATTTGATTAAGAAAAATCCTTAGGATTTGATTAGACATATCAGTTGAAATATCATATATTTGAGAGAAAATACTGTTTTCTAATAATTAAATTAATAATAGTAAGTATTTCAATGAATACTGTATAAAGCATTTACTGATTGATATTATAATAGTAAGACTCTATGTTGATCTTAGTGAGTACAAAATGTTTCTAGCCTTAAGGTTAATTTTTGATATGAATGTTTAAAGAAAGTTTTGAGTTTAAGTTTGAAGTTATGTTTTCTGTTGATTTTTTCCAAAGAAACTTTGTTGATTCTTGATGCGCAAATATGCCATAAAAATAATAAATCATTGAATAATGTGAAATTACTTTTTTCTAAGTACAACAGTCCTCTGTCACGTTCAAAACAGTCGCCTGATGCCTCAAACAGTCCCCTGTGATGTTTTTTTTGGAAAATCGCTAATAACTCGGAAAATACGTAAAATCGCGAATAACTCGGGAAATACAAATTCAGTAGACCTCATTATCTAACTAAAATAAAATTTGATTTACTTCGAAATAGAACACGGTTTTTTGGCAAATGTATAAAAAATGCTAGGACAGCATTTGTATGCTTACGAGCTTACAGAGAAACGCATATGTTTTTTTTTACTTCGTTGTTCTTGTTGTTGTTAATCTTCGTTACTGTTGACATTTTGTTCAAGAACTTAATAACAGTATTTCTTAAATTTCCCTCCTCGCCATCACCATATGGGAGTCCCTATCGTGCATTTTTCATTATGTGATATTGGCGGAAAGTTTGCAGGCATCACACATTAGAAGCCACAAAAAGTTGTGATTGACCTTTCTGGCACACAAGATAAAGATGGCTGAAATAGAAGAGTGAGGGGGATACGCACAAAGGCCCGCCAGGTGCAGTTTCTACAACCATTTGCAGTGAAAATAAACATGGTGGTACTCACAGAAGCCAGGGCTCATGGTGTGTGTGGAGTACTCTCCGGCCGCCGTGGGCTTGTGTGGGCGCTGCAGCCTGGCGCGTAGGAACCGGTCTAGTTTGTCATCTTCCGAGCCTCTCGAGGAGCGGCCCGATTGACCACCTCCGTCGTCGGTCTGTATACGTATAAGAATAAGAATTGTTTAGCTGAACTTGTTAACTATGCTAGTAATAACAATAACATAGGTATCCTAGAACATAATAATTTAAATAAAAATGAAGACTTCAAAACCGCCTATTTGGAACATACCCATATATGACTTCATTAATTAAACTTTTTTCTCCATGATCCTATCCTCAGATCCTGACGATCCTGACAGACGTTGATAAATTGTTGGGAAGCTCTCCTCGTACGTCACCACCACTTCCATTTCGCCAATATGCATTATGACGAGCATACATTACTGACGAACCATAAAAAGTTATTATATTGCAACCTGTAGGCTATCTTTTATTGAGCAGTTCCGTTGGACATCTGTGGTCTTCATCATAAGTTCCACTTCACAAAATAATGCTTCCCGGGAGTAAATACACAAATTACTATGAACATTACAAAAATCGCTATGGGTCTGCCAATAACATTTCAAGAGTTCCTTCGATTTCTCCAGGATCCCATCATGAGATACTAACCTGATAAAAATGGGACCAATCGGAAGGTAAACTCTTAAAAAAAAAATTGGTCCATCCGTCTTGGAGAAATTGATGAACTTACTTTAAAAAAACATAGATCCCTATGAATAGTGAATTGGAGAAGTTGGTTAAAAATGCCCATAATATGCAGTAAAACAAGAATGGATTTAATTTGCAGAGATTATATAGATACATGTTGCAGATTGAATTACATAAAATGATGGAAATCAATAGAGGATCTAAAAAGTTATCAAAGTGAATTATACGAATTATGTGAATTATGAAGTTTAGTAAGGTAACATACATATACCCACGGAGGACAAGGCTACGGTACTCAAAACAAACCTGGAGAGGAGATCCTGGACTTTGGCACTCGTCACAACCTATCAATGGTAAATACAGATTTCCAGAAGAAGCATGACCACCTCATTACATATAAAAGCGGTGGAAAAAGCACCCACATAGACTATATACTTACTGATAGAAGATTACTAAAATACTGCAAGTACTGCAAAGTTATCCCAGGAGAGGCGCTTACAACACAACACCGAATATGAGTATCAGTTTTCAATCTACCCAAAACCCATTAAGACAGTATTAGATAGGACTCCAAGAATAAAATGGCGCCAATCATTCGTGAAAGGGAGAACAAGATTCATGCCAGATTAAGACCTAATTAGACAAAGATATGACCAACGAATGTAACATCGACGCAAACAAAATGTGGTCCAACTTCGACAAAAAGTGTACCCAATAAGCAGCACACATCCTAGAAATGTCAAAGGGTGGGCTTAGCAACAATAAAGATCCCATGGTGTGGACAGATAAAGTAAAACAACTTGTAAAAGAGAAGGGAACCCTTTTCAAAAACGCAGCTCGATGAGGACCGCATAGAATATAACCTTGCGAAGAAAATAGCCAAGAGTAAAGTTGCACCGTCAATGGCGGAATCCAAAGAAAACCAGATATCTTTAAGATTACCAAACAGCGCAATCGGTCTACACTAGATGTAAAGGTGAATAAATACATACGGGATAAAGATGAAATACTCTTAACATCGAATGATATGATCAACGTCAGATGGTGCCAATATTACCAGGAACTGCTAAACCAAGAATTCCCAAGTCAACCTTTACGACCTATTGCCGCAGTTGCAGGGCCAGCGGAAGAAATCAGTCAGGCTGACTGCCGGTAAAATTAAGATCCATAAAACCACTGGACCCGACGGAATACCCGCAGGTTTGTGGAAAAGACTGGGACCCTTAGGAGCTGAATGGCTAACGCTACTGTTCAACACCATCCTAAGTAGCAACAAGATCCCGGACGCCTGGCACCACAGCTATCTCCTCCCCTTCTACGAAAACATGGGAGATGTAAGCGACTGCGGAAACTATAGAGGTAACAAGCTAACATAGCATACCTTAAAAATATAGGAACGATTTATCCACAACCGTTTTCTAAGACACGTTGCCATATCAGAAAACCAATATGGATTCACAACGTCAAGTTCAACCACAGATGCAATACAAACAGTGCGAATCCTCATGGAAAAAGTACGCAGCAACCATGAGCATCTACATCTCGTGTTCATAGAGCTAGAGAAAGCATTCAAAAGGGTACCGCGAAAACTAGTGTGGCAAGCTCTGAGATCACAAAGAGTACCTGTGTGCTACATATCACTGGTACAATATAATATGTATGAGAAAGTAAGCACACGAGTGAGAAGCCTCGCTGGTACGAGCAATCCCTTTGAAGTCAAAGTTGGAGTGCATCAAGGATCTGCCGTCAGCCCGCTGCTGTTTAATATTTTTATGGACTACCTCATCAAAGACATCCAGTCCCCACTACCATGGTGCCTGCTTTATGCAGACGATGTTGTCCTCATTGACAAACGTGCAGAACAACTGCAACATATCCTAGAGCTATGGAGGCATGCACTAGAATCCAACGGACTGAGGATTAGTAGGAGCAAAACCGAATACCTGCCATGCCAATAAAGCGCCACTACGGAGATGATAGCACCCACACTCAAAATCGATGGACGCCCAGTGCCGAAAGTAAGCCAGTTCGAATACCTTGGTTCGGTCCTGTCCGCGGACGCAAATGTGGACATGTTCGTGACATACAGAGTGGCTTGGTAGAGGTGGAGGGCGCTCACGGGTATGCTCTGTGATCGCCGTATGCCAATAAAGACTAAAGGCAAAGTCTACAAACAGCTGTGAGACCTGCTATGGTGTACGGTACTGAATGCTTGGCGATCAAACAAGCGCATAAACAAAAACTCCATGTCAATGAGATGAAGAAGCTAAGATGGGCGGCCGGTGTGACGAGACTCCAGCACATCAGAGGAAGCTACAAGGTCGTCTCTATCGCCGACAAACTCAAGGAATCCCGCCTGTGGTGGTATGGGCATGTCATGAGACGCGACGAAGATAATTTCGTGAAGAAAGCCCTCGCACTACCTGAAAACAAGAGGGGCAGAGGTCGCCCGCTTGCTACTTGGTGGTACCAAT
This sequence comes from Argyresthia goedartella, assembly GCA_949825045.1. Lineage (NCBI taxonomy): Eukaryota > Metazoa > Arthropoda > Insecta > Lepidoptera > Argyresthiidae > Argyresthia > Argyresthia goedartella. The sequence continues at coordinate 20,453,688 of OX463812.1, read as the reverse complement.
CAAATGATATGAAACAAGCCAGTTGAATGAAGAGACAACCCAGGCTTGACTGACTGAGAATGAGGACGGGCGACCCCAAATAATGGGGAAAGGCAAAGAAGAGAAGAAAAAGTGGGGTTACATACAACATCTTAAGCTAAAACAGTTTAGGAGTTTAGGAACCTAAACTGTAGGCTTTTTCTGTCTTAAGTTATTCTGACATCTGGGAATTTCTTTCAGAATCCGTTTTAAAGTGACAAATCAGCCAATCAAAAGACAGCTCATTGAAAATAATTGTGTTCTGATTGGTTGATTTGTCAATTTGAATGGGATTCTAATATAAATTCCTAAATCTCGGGGAGAACACAATAAATTACCACAACATCCGTAAAACAATTCATAATTTTAGGCAAATAAAGCCCATTATGGCGTATTGGAATAGGAATGGTTGCCATGGTAATGCTGATGTTCATATTTTGAACCTGATCTGAATGGTATATAAAGGTTATCTATATAAAGGTTATGGTAACACGCCATGTCTCACCTTCCTGCCTGTACGGTACTTAGGGTGAATTATTCTACTTGCATTGTATAGATTACCAGGCCTTTTTGGTTAATGTGTCACATAATATGCCAAATGATCTTTACTTATTTATTACACACATCACCCTGGTAAGATTCATGTGTAATTCATATATAGAATAATGAATGTAATTCATGTATAGAATGCCTAGATAGTGTGAAATAAAAAATATTTTATACATTCACTGCCAATTTTGGTCATTCTATAGGTGACATGAAATTAGAGCACAATCTTGTAAGGACATAGGACAGGACATATTAAATAATATTTTTATTACATATCTTATATGACCTAGTTACACATACATCTCATTAAATGAATAAAAATGGCGTTATTGTAGACACAGTGCTCAAAAATTCAAGAAACAGAAAAAAATACTAATGTTACATACAAACTTGCTCCTTTAACTCAAAAAATTACTATGACACTTGTTGTGCACATTGTAAAAAAAACTTCCACAGTTCCTAAGCTTTCAAATAAGGTAAATAACTTAAATGTAGCTGCTCTAACACCTAAGATATGAGTTAAACAATGGAGCAGGTAGAAAAATAAATAAGTTGAAAGTTCAATTTTGAATGTGACTCTAGACCTGTAATACAAGATATGTAATAAAATATTATTTAATATCTTAGGTTTTTTTTTCTTCATTTTTAAAATGGGATTTAAAAAAATACACTGTAATTAAAAAATTTCAGTAACAGTTCATTTTTGCATGCAAGTGACCTTAATCAAAAATGTTGCAAATGACCTGTCCTATAACCCCTTACAAGATTTTGCTCTATTCCCATTGTATACAATCATGGATTTCATACTTTGCCGTTTACACATACACCATGATGATGAGGATGATGATGAGGTGGGACCACAGGTGGGTGATTTCACCAAATTCTCAGTGTTTGGGCACTGGTTACTGTTGGTTCAACAAATGTCCCTGCCAAATCTTCTTGTTCGCTTAATTGAAATTCTATGATGTTGCTGAACTTTAGGTTTGGCAAGCCATCTACTTTAATGCTATCTATCCATGTTACAAGTACTATGGAAGCTTAATTTATCATTTGTTATATCATTCTGCATGTTTCAGTCAAATCTAAAAAATATTAAATTGTTAGGTACCTGAGTAGATTTGTCCACTTGCAACTGGGTAGCATGTTGGTAGTAGTCTCTGGACCACTGCCCTTTGTGGTACAATGTGTCAAGAGATGCTGTGCGTCGGATCACATTAGCTCCAAACCGATTCTTGCCTATGGACAATGCAATAAACATTGGACATCTGTTCACTAAGAAATTATGTTTGCATTGATATGGGTAACATGATGGTGTCTCAAATAATAAGCACTATTGGTTATTCTTCTTGTCAAGCCTCTCTGCTAATGGAGGTTGGTTGTCAGCAATTGGCAAGTGTTAATTAAACATCGTGAAGATATCAAAGATGTCTATTATGGTAGGTTCATAGAGATCTTATAGTTACACAACAAAAAGAGGTTGGCTAACAAATCCTCCTAATGAAACGATATGGAGTAATGATGGATAAATATTGCCACCACAGTATTAACGGCAGTGATTATATTCTCTTTGGTATTAACATATTGTTGGTGTGATACTATTAGTTGCTGTCATTGATGAGAACCAAAATTGGAATTCTCTAAAAGTTATATATAAATCTTCAAGCCTGCCAATATCTTGAAGGAGGTAAGATGGCTGTAATGGTAGTGCCTGGCATATACATGCAATAATCACAGTCAACCTGAAGCCAGGTTTAGGAACCCAAGAGGGAACCGAAACTTGTCTCAACATGTTGATGGTTATCTGACCTTTGTAGTTGACGGCGCCAGGGCTCCTCTGGCCGGACAGGGCGTGATCTGGTGAGATCCGCCTCCACAGGTTGGTCGGCGACAGCGTGGGACTGTTCCCCGCGTTCTTCCTTAGTCCGCCGCTCTGCTTCATCACCGAAGACACCGGCAGGGTCGCTCGCATTGGACCCGACTTCCCGACCGGACAATCCGCTTGCTTACGTACGCGACTCGACATCTTACTACCTTATTTTTATCGAGAGTAAAATGTTTCACATCTACCCTGATTGTACACAACTATTTCTGACTGAATGAGACGACCGGGAAAGGCCAAGACGCCACAGCCCTTTTGTATAAACGTAGGCCCCGAAAAGGTTACAAACAAGTCGACTGGAGAAGGCTGCGTTGAAGCGGTGGGCGATGAAATAAACAAAATGAACACAGGAACTGCACAGCACTCAATGTTCGTGAAATAAAAACGGAGTTACAAAGCTCATCGTAGTCGAGTCACATTTTTTCTTCACTAGACAATGGATGAATGGAGCTGACAGACAGACAAATGACATGACATCGCTCATCGCGCCATTCTAGGTATTTCACTAATTATATCTGCGGCTGAATAAATAACTAGAAATGTTTAAGGTAAATATATATTACATCTGTAACAGAAGGATCACGACAAAAGAAACAATTTACAACTATTCGTTGGCATTTGGTTGCAATTAACAGCTGATTAGTGTCTCTCCGCCATTGTATTGTAACCAAGGCTGTGTTCCAATATCATCCATGAAAACACAAAATTAACGCAGTAGCGGATACTGCGGATACATTCATGAAAGAACAAAATTAGGGGTTGTGGTTGACTGAATAGCTAGTTTTATAGTAGTGTCGTGAACGGTAATATGTCAAGAAAGTGAGGGACGTACGGGTGTTGTGACGCATCCGCACGCGCGAATATGCCCAGCTTCTGGACAGAGAGAGGTTCTCTTAGGCTCGGAGTCTCCGTTAGTTCATCTACAAGCACTGGGCGTACCATTCTGGGGCCGCGATGGTGAGGTGGGATCCCACGTAGCCCTTGTAGATCCCGAGCTTCAACTTCAGAGGGAGGCTGGAGTCGAGAGTGGACGCAGCTTGGCGCGTGCCACTTGGACCTGGCTGACGACGTTATCGAGGTGCTGCTTCATGGTGAGCCGGTGAACGATGTCACTCCCAGGTACTTTACCTGCGGAGACCACACGATGTCCTGTACTTGGAGCTGGATCGATGGCGGAAGGGGGGTTGGGTACTCTAAATCAACAGTTTAAAATGCCAACATTCATATTACCAACACCATTTGATCAACGTTTTATTAAAGCAAATGCTTAAAATGGCAACAGTTTATTAGATTTATTGTGTATCGCGTTAGTAGATAAACTGAAATGACGAATCACTGGGCAAAGTGGTGTGTCAGGGTAGGTGAAGGATAAACGGACCACCCTAAATGTCTACTACAACATCATCATTTTTATTAATTAAACATAATATTTTGAAGTTAGAGGAGATCTGTTGAGGCTTCACTCAAGTTTATTTTTGCTGGTTCCTTATCCCATGAAGTCCTCCAAGGATAGAGTCGGTTGCCGATTCGTCCCGTGCGTGACGCACGTAGGTTACAGTCATCATGTTTCAGCCTATCACGGCTAGCCAGTCTTATATAAGGACCAATCAGGAGCCTTTTAGGATTTGTTCCAAATATAGTCAAATGATAGTCCGTGCTCTTTTTGGTACCAATCCAGAATGACAATTTGTTATAAGGGCGTCCTCCATATATATTATCGCTTACTGTTTCATATATTTATATTTTTAATAGACAAAAATAAACAAACAACAAAATGTACACATCTTTCGGTGTTAAACAAATAAGTACATCGTAATGTACGAAAGTCGGTTTACTCCATTTTATATTCTATATACGTAGGAAATCTTCTTGAGAAAATCCATCATTTCGCATAAGGTGGATAAGTTAAATATGGTCGATTCTCTGAAATCGAGTGCAAAAAATTCCTTGATGGAACATCAACAAAAGCAGATTGGATAATTTGCACAGGACGGAATAAATTTAAGGATGTCAATTGTTTAGACGACATACCGGATTCACTAAAGATGGTGAATGGAAAGAAATTTCTTCATTATAACGAAGAGATCGATGAAATATGACGAATCATAATATTTACAACGGAGAAAAATCTAAAACAGTTGGAATCTGCTATGTACTGGATCATGGACGGTACTTTTAAGTGTACTTCAAGACCTGCCGTTCAATTTAGACATGGGTAACTCCTGAGTGAGTGATATAAAATAACTATATCTTTCCGTTTCAACCAATCACTCTCCATATCCCTCTTATTCTGAATATATCTCTATATCCGTAACTCTTTTTCTTCTCACTCACGCCTGGCGATATTTGTATCGATGTCACGCTTTCGGTCGTCAAGCGAGGCAAGGGTTACTAACTTCACTGCGGACATTGTGAACAACTTCATAGTTCATACCAGTGATACATTCCCTTCACCTATATCAATCACTCCACTAATCAACATCTCCATCTCTCTCAGATACACAGCACGAGTGAGCTTCTCATTCAGACAGATATGGATATAGAGTTATGAGAGATATAAACTAGAGAGAGAAAGAAAGACGAATGTCGCCGCGTGTCGCGTAAGCGCGGGATACATTCGGATATAGAGATATGAAAGAGAGATATATATCCCAAGGTACAAAAGATACATATCACTCTTTTCTTTGTAGTGAGTTACTTTGCCCATGTCTAATTCAATTGTACACTATACACGCTTTAGTGGGAACTGGAGAAACACAAAGAACGGTTCCACTTGTCTATGGCCTATTGCCATGCAAGACAGAGGAGTGTTACTCAGCGTTTTTTGAATAACTGAAACGATGTGGAGAGGTATATAACTTAGAATTGCCCCCTCTATTCATAATCACTGACTTCGAGATGGCAACAATAAATGTTTGCAGGCGTGTTTTTGATGATAGTTGTCACAAGTGTTGTTTCTTCCATTTTACGCAAAATATATGGAAACAGATTCAGAAGTTGGGATTAGCTGTGGAATACGGAAAAAACAGCGATTTTGCGTTGCTAATAAGACATTTATTTGCTTTGGCATTTTTGTCGCCGAATGAATTTTCTGGAGCTTTCGAGCGAATAAAAACAGAGGGTATCATCCCTGAAAGTGCTCATAGTCTTCTGGAGTGGTTCGACCAATACTATGTAAACGGAAAATTAAAATCCAAAAATACAGGACCTACTTCTATAATCATGAAGAAAACGAAGCCTTTGTTTTCACCAAAACTTTGGTCAGTTTATGATAACACCAATAACAACTTACCGCGTACGCAGAATGTTGTCGAATCATGGCACAGGCGATAGAATACACTTTTAGGTGGTAAAAAATGGAATATGAATATAATGTTTTCAGAATTCGTCAAGGAACAAAATATGACCGAGCTGAAAATTTAAAGAATAAGAGCAAATATTCCAGTTACACCTCCAAAAAAGAAGATGAAAGTTTACGAAGATTCCTTGCAACGCATCATAAATAACAGAGAAGATTTGATGGATTTTCTCAAGAAGATTTCCTACGTATATAGAATATAAAATGGAGTAAACCGACTTTCGTACATACGATGTACTTATTTGTTTAACACCGAAAGATGTGTACATTTTGTTGTTTTTTTTTTTTGTCTGTTAAAAATATAAATATATAAAAACAGTAAGCGATAATATATATGGAGGACGCCCTTAGAACAAATCGTCATTCTGGATTGGTAGCAAAAAGAGCACGGACTATATTTGGAACAAATCCTAAAAGGCTCCTGATTGGTCCTTATATAAGACTGGCTAGCCGTGATAGGCTGAAACATGATGACTGTAACCTATGTGCGTCACGCGCGGGACGAATCGGCAATCGACTCTATCCTTGGAGGACTTCATGGGATAAGGAACCAGCAAAAATAAACTTGAGTAAAGCCTCAACAGATCTCCTCTAACTTCAAAATATTATGTTTAATTAATAAAAATGATGATGTTGTAGTAGACATTTAGGGTGGTCCGTTTATCCTTCACCTACCCTAACACACCACTTTGCCCAGTGATTCGTCATTTCAGTTTATCTACTAACGCTATAAAATGTATGAAGTGCGGTACAGTTCACAATAAATAGACAGATTTCATTCATCGTTAGATTGTAATCTCGCGGTTTTTACAATATTACGATAACAGATACATTAAATTCGTTACCCTTTAAATAGCCGACATTTTAATTTGTTGGCAAACTGAGTGTTGGCATATTGAACCGTTGACTATGTAAACATTTGTCCTAGTAAATTGTTGGTATTATGAACTATTGCCATTTTAAGCATTTGCTTTAATAAAACGTTGATCAAATGGTGTTGGTAATATGAATGTTGGCATTTTAAACTGTTGATTTAGAGTACCCAACCCCGGAAAGGGAGTCTGGCCTGTGATGAGCGCCTGCGTCTTCCCAACATTGACGAGTAGTCGCCACTTGGCGAGCCAGTCGGGCAAGTTGTCCAGGGTGCGCTGCAGCTTGCGTGCTGAGCCTAGATCGATGGCGCATAGTAGGCTGCGTCGTCGGCGAAGAGCACCAGCTGGGCACCCTGCCTAACGAGGATGTCGTCCGTGTATCGGGCGTAGCAGGCGGTGGGGATGGAAGGGGATCAGAGGAGGCGATGATCTGGACCGTTCATTTAGGGGCTGGAGACGTCGACAGTTTGTACAGCAACCCCTCGTGCCATACCCCGTGGAACGCATTCTCCATGTCCAAAAGTACTGCGGCAGTGTATTCTTTCTTCTCGAAAGAAACCGTCATGTCATTCAGTACTCTGGTGAGCTGAAGCGTCGTAGCAAGCTCGGGCCTGAAGCCGACTGTGCCGGGCACGGCTGGATGTGGGCAGTAGCTTCGCTGCAGGAGTTTTTCAAACACCTTTGAAATTGAACCCATCAGAGTGATCGGCCGATAGCTCTCAGGCTGCTTGGTGTCCTTGCCCGGCTTGGGCAACATGATGACTAAGCCCTCCTTCCACTGGTCTGGGAAGTGGCCCGTACGCAAGATACCGCTAAACAGGCGCATAATGGCCGCCACAGTACTTGGCGGCAAATGTAACAGCGCCGTGTTGGGTATGCGGTCTGCGTCCGGTGCTTTCCTGGACTTGGTTCGTCGGAATACGCGCATGATCTAGCCGGGAGTGACGACGATGGGGTCCTCTTTGGCAGCTATCGGCGCGGCGAAGTACTCTCACAGGTGTCTCTCGACTGCTGAGATGTGCTCCACATCATCCGTAGGGTTCGGCTTGAACTTCTTCTTGAGCCATTTGGCGGTCTTGGGCTCGGAATCTCGGTGGGCCGTCGCTGCCCAGGATTGGTCGGACAGGGGCAGGAGTGGTCGACAGATCCCACCAAAGGCAATGCTTGGAGGGGACGTGGTCGCCTATTGACTCGACGTGGCGTTCCCAAGATTATTCGGCGTGGAGTTCAAAAGCCCTTTTCGGGGCTACAGTGCTTGTGAACGTGACAGTGTGAAAAGGAGGGGGGCTCTCCCGTGAACCCAAGACTTGGTATATAGAGGAGAGCAGTGAAGGTAGATGCGGACCAATAATAACTATATTATATTTAAATATCCAACTATAAATACTAATGAATCTGCTATGTTGACATGATATCTATCACAACTCTCTCAAAAAATATGTGTTTTATTTCAAAATAAAAAGAGTTTTAATTAACATTTTGCAGCTGCACTTAATGCGTAGGAATAGCTTGAGTGCTTATATGTTTTTTTTAGGCTGCTGCGTATCGAGGTGTAGTGTGTTGTTTGATATGTATTTCCGCGTTGTACTTGAGTGGTTTGAATTTGGGTTGGGTTGCCGTGATGCATAGTCCTGTGTCGTAAGTAGTGCGTCGATCCTGTGTCCTTGTTTTTGTGTCTTTGAGAAATATTTGAGGCCGTATTGAGCAAAATATTTGAGAAGATTATATTGGGTCAGTTACTGGCGCACTTCAATGCGCATCAAATTCTCCATAGCCAGCAGTTTGGATTTACAAAAAGGCGGTCGACAACAGATGCTGGAGTCATGTTAGTTAAAGGTGACAAGACGCTATAGGTGTTTTTTGTGACCTGTCCAAGGCATTTGACTGTGTAGACCACAAAACATTGCTCTTAAAGCTAAAACACTACGGCATAAAAGGCAATAGCTCTAAGCTTATGAGATCGTATTTAAAAGGGAGGGTTCAAAAAGCTGACATTAATAGGACAAAATCGTCGGGTTCTCAGGTGAAGATGGGAGTCCCACAGGGATCTATTCTGGGTCCGTTCCTTTTCCTCGTGTATGTAAATGATTTGCCATTCGTGGTACAAAACATGTCAGAGATAGTATTATTTGCAGATGACACGTCACTAATTTTTTAAATTAGGAGACAGGAATATGACTTACAGGAAACAAATAATGCTCTCTTGCGAGTACTAGACTGGTTTACGGCCAATAACTTTCTTCTGAATTTATAAAAGACAAAGTGCATAAAATTCACTTTACCTAATGTAAGGCAAGTTGAAAATAACATTGTATTGGGGAAAGACAAACTAAAACTAGTAGATGAAACTGTATTTCTCGGCATTACTATTCATGCCAAACTACATTGGGGTCCCCATATTATTGTAAAATTAGCACATAGACTTAGCTCCGCTGCAAATGCGGTTAAAAGAATCAGGGAATTGACTGACGTTGCAACTGCTAGGCTTGTATATTTTAGTTATTTCCATAGCATTATGTCCTACAGCATACTATTATGGGGACGGGCTGCTGACTCTCTAGAGTAATAGAGAATCTCTGAGAGATTTCTTCAAAGAAACCAACATCGTAACAGATGCAAGTCAATATATCTATGAAAACATAATGTATGTGAGGAAAAATAACAGTAGCTTTAAAACGATTGATAGCCGCCACAATGTGCAAACTAGAAATAAACATAAACTTTCTTTTCCAATATTCAGACTCACAAAAGTTAGCAGTTCTTTTATGGGACACTGTATACGCTTCTACAATAAAATTCCGCAAGAAATACAAAACTTAACTGAAGCTCGATTTAAAAAATGTATAAAGCACACTTTGTGCACAAAGGCCTGCTACAAAATTAATGACTTTTTACAAGTCACCGACATCTGGCATTAAACCAGTTTATTGCACCCTATATATATATTATGTACTATGTAATAATTAGGCACCTACTTAATGTTATATTATGCTTGCTTGATTATCAGTGATAGGAATAGGTAGGGCTTATTAACCTAAACTTCGAGGAACAGAAGCGAAAAGTGGAGTCGCGTTAGAGCTTTTATTTTTTGGTACAATAATTTGAGTTGAGTATAAGTCCATAATACAATCCTACCGACTGCGCCAGTTATAGGTTTCGTGAAGGAAACTCACTTTTTAAAAAGTTAATTATTTAATTATAAGAAACAAGTAATTATTACAAGACCGGAAATGTGAATGAGCGTTAAACAAATTAATATTAAACGAAGACGAACTCGCTGATGATGCGTCCTAGTTTCGGCTTCCTGCCATACGCTGCGCGGGGGTATGGTATGGTCAGCAAGTACCAGGGCCTTCAGCCATGGTAACTCCAAACGGATTTTATTATTTTAATATTTTTAACTTTTTTGAAAAATCCTCCAGAATTACTCCTTTAAACTTGAATACATAAAAAATTTCAATTATTTACTGTTATTGGCTGTATTATGTGGTACGGTTATTTTGTAGTAAAAATACTGGAAATTACAATTAAAAATTTTAGAGAAGTGAAATTCTGTAACGAATCATCTTTGACTTGCAATAAATAAAACTAAACGAGGCTTTTTCTTGAAAGTTTAAAAAAAAAACCTCGCTTCGTTCTCCCCCTTTATCCTTCGTTTTAGGTTGAACACGTAAGAGCAAAAGAAACATAAAATGTTTGAACATGTAAGAGAAATAAGTGTTTGTGTTGATCATTTTTGCTGGGCAAATAGAACACATTATCACATATATCACATTTGACGTGTGATTAAATACTACCCTTTTTTAACTATTACATTGCAATTTTAAAAAACTGTTCCAAATCCGATTCATTGTTGTTTGTTATTATTTTTGCATTAAGATAATTTTTTGATTGATTGATTAGATAATAATGATCGATTAACTAGTGTTTTCATTATTAATCCCATTTTCATTTTTTTTATTTGGAGGGTAGCCTAGCAAGCAACATTTAAAAAGTCTGTCTATCTATTTTAAATTAATTTCAATTAAAATAAAAGTTTAATGTCAGTAATTTTATTATAAATCTAGGCCTGGACCCCTAACATCACTGGGCAAATCACATTTTCCATATACATACCTGGAAATCATATAACAATGGATCTCTACACTAAACTGAACAACAATATAATAGAAGGACCTTCGGGAGGCCGCCACCATGTCCTCGTCCAGCAGCCCACCCGATCTCAACACCATCGCCAGCGAGTTTGTGGAATTTAAGGCATTCACTTGGAACTGCCTTGACTTGCTGCGCGCACAGATGGAGTTGCTGCTTGCTGGCCAGGACCGTCTCGAGATGGCGTCCAGACGGAAGGTGCTTCTTCTCCATGGTGTTCATGAAGTGGAGAATGAGGACTCCGTTAACATTGGGCGTGCAGTATTGTCCGACCAAATGAAGTTGACCCCGGAGTGTGTGTCCAACATCAGTGTTGTGCATAGACTAGGATCCATGAAGAAGCCGTCGCATCCCCGTCCGTTGCTGGTGAGGTTCTCGACCTTTAGTGCTCGCTCAGAGGCCTGGAAATGCAAGACTGCATTGAAGGGATCCAGAGTCCTACCTTAGAGACCGCCAGCAACGCATTAAGTCTGAGGATATCTCAACGGACTGGTGTGATCTCTCCGCAGGGAGGCATCCTTTCTCCTCTCCTCTTCTCGGTATTCATTAACTCCATCTCTGACGTTCTTACCTCTTCTTATCATCTGTACGCAGATGACCTTCAAATATATCGGCACTTCTCTTCGTGTGATGTGAATCTGACAGTAGAGGCGTTGAATGCTGATCTCGAAAACATCAGGAAATGGGCTACCTCTTATGGTCTGCTTGTCAACCCGGGCAAATCGCAGGCCATGATTTTGGGTACTCGTCACTCTCATAACCTAGTTCAGAAAAAGCCCGTCGACCCTATAGTGTATGATGGTAACATAATTTCATACAGCGAGAAGGCCAAGAATCTTGGGGTTGTATTTGATAAATTGTTGTCCTGGTCGCCCCATGTTTGTGAGGTCAGCAGACGAGTCTTTGCGTCATTTCACTCCCTACGGAGATTGCAGCACTTCCTGCCACAGCAGACTAAAATCACCCTTGCCCAGTCCCTCCTACTACCTTTAATAGATGTTTGCTGGATCGGTGCGAACGAAGAACAACTGAACAAACTCGAACGACTTCAAAACCTCGGGATTCGGTTTGTCTTCGGGCTGCGCAAATATGACCATGTCTCACAGTATCGCAAGGAGTTGGGGTGGCTTCCGATCCGCCTTCGTCGTGATATGCACGTTCTCTCCTATCTGTTCAACATTTTGCGAAATCCCCGCTACCCCTCATATCTTCGAGAACGTTTCGAGTTTATTTCCTCCAGGCATAGCAACCGGAGATCCCACACGATGTCTCTTCTCTCTACTCCTCGGCATAACACTGCCGCTTACAAACACTCGTTTAGGTTAACGGCGATCCGACTGTGGAACGCACTTCCCTGCGCTATTAGAGATGTCCCTCAATTTTCACTTTTAAGACAAGATTGAAAGAGCATTTCCTTTCTCTTTCGTGATAGGTACTTTTATATATGTATATATAAGTAGTATATGTTTGATATATATTAAATTTTTTGCTTTTGTATTTTATTTAGTATATATCATTTATTACATTATTATGTTTTGTTGTAAACAATTAGATGTGTACAGTTTTATTGCGCACTAGGACTCTCCTGTTGCACAATTTTTCCTGTCTCACCTAGGTTTGCTGGTAGAAATCTCTCCTTAGAGATAAGCTCGCCTTTGCTCATAAAATGTTTTGTTACCTTACTATTAAGATTTCTGCAATAAAGAATATGAATATAATCCCGAAGAATAAAAAAAAATAAAGGTGCTTGGTTCAAGTAAAGCTGAGTTTAACTTTTTGTAGTTTATAAATTAATTGTTAGGTTTACATTCAGATATCAGATAATCTCTAAGTATAACGGTTTTATATAAGTAGCTTAATAGTTTGCAAAATTTACTTTGTTTTGTGGGTAAATTGTGAGGTGCAGTCAGTATTTTTGTTGAAGTTAGTTAGTTTCGACTCATGCTAGCACCTCCCAACGTATGTAACGCTTACCAGTAACCCTGTAGCGCTTAGCTCTATCCCTCACTTTCCTGCGATATACTAATAGTGGCTTTGTGACCTTTAGTTTATCGGATGTACAAGTGGATTTATTATAAAAAACAATAAAAACAAATGCCCGACTGCTTTTTTTTTCAATACCACATAGGTACAAACTTACGAATACACCTGGTTACGTACATGGAGTATGAAAGCAGCTAGAGATGGGCAGTGCTATTAATCATGTTAATATCATTTGGCTAGTAACAGGTTAATAGCCAGTTAGTAGCCAAAATGGCTATAAACCCTGCTATTAATGTTTTTTATACCAATCATGTTTTTTTACGGTTATATTATCATTAGTGATCTGAAATTCAGATGCTTTCGGTCAAGTCTGTTGCGGACTTCTCAGCCAAGTGCGAATCAGAATTTTCGGGAAATTTTGACGGGAAAAAGTCGCGAAAAGGGTGTCGTAGTTACTAGTCCAATTTACTTCAAAATCAATATCTGGGGATCCGGTTGGAGTGTGATCATGATTCTGATGTCAGATTATGAAAAAGTGCCCGCCATTTTGAACTTTGCAGTTCCTGGTCCGATTTGCTTCAAAATAGATATCTGGAGATTTCATATTGCCTAAACATTCATGAGATTCATCTAATTAAAACTTAAAAAGTGTGGCAAACACACCTATAATGCATGCTCAATAGCTATCACCAACTTAAGTACCTATTATAAATCTAAACGAAAACCAGTGAAGTTCGTACAGATTTGGCAAAATATTACAAAATAACTCAATAAATAAAAAACTAAATCCCCAGACAGTGCTTTTAGTGGATATGATACCTTCCCCCGACCGCATACTTCAAACCATTCAGGTAGACACACGGGCTCTCTCTCGAACGCAGAACATTTTCAGATATATATTTGTGCCAGAAAGAGATGGAGTGCGTCTTCGCCGATCACTTCTGCCTGCGTATCCGGTCAAGTACCAAACCTCCAGCCAATGGCGATTTTGAACCTTAACTTAAGGTACAGAGTTCACAACCTATCACCAGAAAAAAATGAAACAGATTCACTTAGCTGGTGGAAGGGGATTTGCAGCTCTACTCAGTTGCATAAAATGGCAATTGCGAATTTGTCAGCTCCTTGTACATCAGCAGCTACTGAAAGGACGTTTAGTGCTCAAGCTGATGTACATAATGCTAAAAAGAATAGGCTAACTACAGAACGGGCAGGAAAAATAACGTCCAGACCATCCTATTCAACAAGTACACTAGTCACAGAAAGCGACCAGATGGATTGCTACTCGGAGTCACAGCCACCGACACCAGATATATACGAAGTCGATGAAGATGAAATCAACCCAACAGAAATTGATCCATTAGAATCCAATCCTATCCAAGAAGACGATCCAATTCAAGATGCCAATCCAATCCAATTGCTTATCAGGACAGAAGGCAGTGATTGGGCTGCAGGATAACTTTTTAATTAGGCACACAATAAAACATGAAAGCAAAAAAAAAAAAACTTTGTAAATAAAATAGCTGATTGAAACTTTTCAAATGTTAGCCAGCCAGATTAGTTCCAAAAAATTGCATTCACATTGTTTTAGATTTAGATTTTCCTAATTCTGATAACCATGGAGGGAAATTTTAAAACAATAATAGCTGGGTTAGGTTAGGTTCTAGGTAATAGCCTCTAGAGGGCGTAACATCCCTTTGGCTTTGCCATAGTCGAATAAAAATGGCGGCCACTTTTTCAAAATCAGACGGCAGAATTATGATTAAACTCTAACCGGCTCCCCAGTTATAAATTTTGAACCAAATCAGACCAATAACTACGAAGTTCAAAATGGCGGCTATTTTATTAAAATCTAAGTTCAGAATCATGATTGGACTCGAACAGGATCCACAAATATCGATTTTGAAGCAAATCGGACTAGTAACTACGACACCTTTTCCCCGACTTTTTCCCGTCAAAATTTCCCGAAAATTTTAATTCGCACTTGGCCGATAAATCCGCAACGGACTTGACCGAAAACATCCGTATTTCCGATCACTAGATAAAATGTACAACCATAAAAAATCAGTTTTGTATTAAAAACATTAATAGCAGGGTGCTAGCTATTAACTCATCTCTAAAAGCAGCCAATAACTTAGTAAATTACGCTTTGCGATCTAAAATCCCAACTATTAACTTTTCACTAAAATTATATAGCCTAGTCTACAAGAATCCAAGAAAAATTCATTTGTTAAAATTTGACAAGCTATTTGGACTGTAGCAGTTTTTATCATTTTCAACTCCATATCTCCGCCATTTTAAGAAATTACCAAAAATTAAGTCAACATTTAAAATTCCCTGACAAAATTTAACGAGAATCGGTTGAGAAATGCAACATATGGAGTAGAACAGCCGGGAATCCGGACAAAAGAAAGCATTTTTGCCGAAGCTGGAACGGAGACGCTTCAACGCGCTACGCGCTCGCTCGGTTATTAAAACTAGCCTATCAGGCACAGATTGCCGTGGCATGCATAAACATAAACGTGTATATACAGTCACATACATTGCTCCTGGCCCTACAATAGGATAGCGTGTCGTGAGAACAAGAAACAACGACGTCACACACATATAAACATCCAAGTCTATGCATAACTCCATATAGACCCTGGACTACACTTTGTGGAAGGCCTCATATTGTAGGTCTGATTGATTAGCACATAGGTATTAGCTGTCTCTAAACACTGAAAAATACAACTGCACATTTGCTAAGAATGTTTATTTATTGTAGATTGTAGCTAGGATCATTGGAAAAGTAACAAGGTCTTACAAAATGTTTATCAACTCTTAACTTTTCGCATTATGCCTATGAATGAAGATTCTATCTATATTATACCAATGCCAAACGACTTGACGAAGCTTCACGATTTAACCTTAGCAGTCATGTACTTCCAATCGATATACCTATGAACATGATCAATGTATATGTCACCGTAAGATAGTCAAAAGTCGTTAGTTGATCAACTATCGACAGATAGTAAAACAGACCGAAAGGGTTTAGAATTTACGTTTCTTTTGTTCTCACATGTCAACCTAACACGAAGACTATTCGGGGGCTTTGCTGCGCTCGGCCCCTCTAGTCTTCAGCTAAGCTATCTGAGTGTTTGCCCTGGTATTTAGTTTGCAATTCAAGTTTAAACCAGTTTACTATTTATCGGTTTTAACCGTTAGTTTATCAACTAACGGTTTTCTTCTTACAGAATCTTACGGTGACACATACAAGGTGTTATCTATATAAGCACCTGATGGCAACATATTGAAAGCCAATCACTAAGACCTTCATTATTATGCTTCGCGTAAATTTTACCCTGATGATAATGCATCACTTAACTAATTAAATGAGCTAGCATTAATTCCCACCAAACGACCCACACAGAATGTACAATGTACCGTTTTAATTAACAATATGTACCTATGTATATTTATCTATTACATAAATGAATAAAACGTCAAATTTAACTTATCATTTCGATTAATAAATTATATGTAATTCACCGTATTTAACGTATCATAATAACATTTTATCACAAATCACAATTAACACTAGAATAATAGCAATAGATAGAGTAACTAATAGAGCTTGCACCAAAATTCTAGAACTAAATAAACATTATACCTAGAGTACAAATAAAATCCCCACAAAAACAGCCAACAAAATACATAACACGGTCTTTTATATTTTTATTATTATACAACTTAGTATTAAATGCAATATTAATTGCTTGTCGCAATGTCTATGGAGGTCTGAATATGTTGGCAAACCACCAATGAGTTATACGGTGTAACTACTCTTGTAATTATAAGTTAAACTTTTTCGACGATGCTATATTTAAATCAAAAAGCTAGTGACTTGGTTAAACGTCGGCGTTTCATTAACGGTGTAGAGAGTTAGTTAAGTGTCTGATTTACCACCAACTGCGACATGGACACGAACATGGTGTATATCTGGTAGTCAACTATGTTTCACAATTTCACATATCTTATAGATCTAACCTTCCCGGGTCACCTCTTACTTGTTACACAGAACGACGGATGGATGGATGCTATTTTACATTAGTCGGCGTTAAAGAGTGCGCATCGTGTTAGCAAGATATAACCTGCTAAAATCGGCTTCGCAAAGCGTCGTCTGTCACTCGGGTATATGTGCTGTGACGTTTTCATGACACTTACCAAAGCTCGATGAGCGTTATTTACCAGAGACTATTATAAGCGTATGTCCTACGGTTCATGCAAGGTCGTTTCCTCTTGCGTCTCACTTTTCTGCTTCTGTTCAGCGATCCAGGCGTGTATCTTCTCTTTGAGTTCAGTGTTGGACTGCACCTGGTCCATGGACAGAGGCGAGCGGTTGAACGGGTCGGACTGGTCGCTGAGCAGATGTCTGGAACGGGAAACTGTTTGAAAAACGCGGTTTGTTTTCTCGAGAAAGCGAAGCAAAATTGGTTTTTAAATATCTGGATATAAAGACGAGACTGGGGCCACGCCTAAACTAAATCAGTGGTACCCTGGTACGCTTGTCCAACGTCGCCGTCACCGGGACGTCAAAAGTACAAGATTGTTACGGGCCGAGTTAGGGGTTAGTTATAGATATATCTTTCACTGGATTTTTAATATTCTGGTTTAGGAGCTCTCCTATCCACCTAGTGGTGTAGTTTTTCTGCGAGGAAATGTATAATTTTTAAGTTATAAATTATTTAATTTTGTTAAAATTTTAGGTTATGTTTACAAAGAAAATAAAGAAAGAGACATTTATTGTACCCAACCAAAAAATTGACACCTTAGATACATAAAAAAGACAAAGTAAAACACAATTATACACTTTAAAATACACAATTGGCGGTGCTGAGGGTCACGGTGTCTCTCGTGTGCAAAAGGCACTTACTCAGCATTATGCTGAGGGTGGGCGCCGTCAGCGATCAGCGCTTGTATCAAATGTAACTGTAAATCAGTTACAGTTAGAGCTAGGAGGCCAATTGCGGCGGTATGGAGATCATTTCCATAGTCGAAATATGAGGCGAGAAACTGCTTATCTCCGTCGGAAAGCAAAAAATGCTATTCTAGCGATCTCCATTAATTTTTCCGATTTTGAGCCGATTAAACTGTTCGATCCTGCACCAGCAGGAGTAGGAACACCCAGGCCTCTACTCCAGCTGGTGCAGGAGTTGGAATGGCTGAACTAGATGTGCAGGCAAAGGGGACATGCACAAAAGCCCCGCTCAAATGGGCCAGGTGCAGGCGCTACAACCCCCTTAAAGAAGAATAGAACCTTTCCGTTCCGACAAATTTATATGCATCTGAGTCTAGAGATGTATAACTCAGGAGTGATTCATAAAAAAGATCGATTATTTTCCAAAAGAAGCATTCACTCTTTCGATCATACGTTTTCCAAATACATCTTTAAATCCTTAACGCAACGGTTCATTATAATTGATTGAATCATGGAAGCATGAAGTAGGGCGCTAGCGAGCGAGAAGCATTCGGCTCGCGCTTCTTTTTTGCAAGATAGCGTCGTCAATGCAACAGCTGATATCCTGTGCAAAGTTAGCGCATGCGTACGGCAATGACCGGTAGAATTTTCCTCAAACCCCGCATAGGAAACTATTTCTTCTGTGATTGAGACAAAGTGCAAAATCATGTTTTTGTTTACGTATATAGTCTAGCTATAGACTTACAGGTTAGCTGGAAAACAAAAATCAAAGAAAGAATCGGACTCGGCAGTAGAAAGTGACGTATTGATGTATGAATGATGTAGTGATTGTTTGTTTGTTTTCGCTCAGTGAATGATTTGGGATTTAAAGATGTAAAGGAGTGATTTAAATCTCCTGAGCAAAAAGATGTATAACTCTCTGTTCCTTGAAAAGATTTAAACTGCGCATGTCCATCTGACACCTAGCCGAATCTTGCAAAACGGTGAGATCAAAATAGAGCCAGTTCACACTACGTCGGACCAACAGTTATCCGGATCCGATTGGGATTCGGATTCCGATTGCTGTTCACATTAGGCGACCTGATTAAACTGTCGGGTCCAAAACACTTGTATGCATCTGACACCTTGCCGCATCCGGCAGAAATGTCGGTCGGTCATTGTATGAACTGGTTCTAAGCGGGATAAATGAATACAAAATGCATTATAATTTACATTACTTTTATTTAAATAAAATGTAACAAGACTTCATTCAAATACAAAATATATTTTTCACACCTTTCATTCAGAAAAGTAGGTATTGCTCCACGACGAGAGGGAGCAAAATTCTACTTTTCTGTTCAAGCTACTTTTTTAATTTATTCATTGGCATGTAGCATTTACGCAATGTGCAAATTGAACACAGTTCTTAATAAAATAATCGATTGTAATTTCATCGTTGTCGATTAAAAACGAACATGTTTCAAGTTTTAACTTTAACCACGTTATATGAAAATTTATGAATTGCTCGTAATATTTAAAAAAAATGTCACAATAAATTATATGCTTTTTCTGAAATCAAAACTATCGATGACTGTTATTGTGATATAATGAATATTGATATCCGAAACCATTGTAATATTCGTTTCGATTATTTTAACACATTGGTAAAAGTACACAGGAATATTTTATCTGTGGTGAACTTTCCCTAATCCTTCACAATCCGCCATTATAATAAAAAAGTTTTGTTTATGTTATTCGATTACTGTAAAAGAGGTGAAAGTATAATTCAAAGTATAGTTACTTAATTTTTTTAGAGCATTTAATTTAAAATTTCCTCATAGTCGGTGTGAAAAGTTGTATGTGATGTGTCCCTCAGGAGCAAAATTATTTTCGTCATGGGCGTTAACGCTTGATTCCATCGTTACGCTCAGGATTCTAACCTTCACTCTGGATTTAATGTACCGCCCTCGCCGTAAATACATCATTTTGCTCCCTTGTGATACAAATAACTATTCCAACAAACACAGAGTTGCCCATTGTGCCGGTCGACTATGTTGGTCATATTTTCACGTAATGTTAAGATAAGTTGACGACCGTCACAGATAAGGTATATTTATATTCATCACGCACAATGTCTCATGTACGTCATTAATAACATGTACCAACCTATGATAACAATGACCCGATAGTCAGCCGACTGCTGATTTATCAAAATGGAGCTCGCACCAGCAGAAACGAACGCGTCGGCAAATTCATTCACAGCAAGCAGCTTTTCAAGTTCAAGACATAGGAAGCCGTTCCAGCCCCCAGAAGAATATTGAAATCATCCAGGAAGAACATCGCACGAAGAATAATCAAATCACTGAAGAGAGAGAGAGAGAGATATATATTTATATATAAACGATTGGTGTACAAGATGTGCCCTATGTTGCCAAATCCCAAGGTTTTTAGGCACACAGATTTCATCAATCGACAACTTAATATTCACTCAAGAATGAAGAGCACGCACGTACATATGACGTACGAGATCATTGACTGCCTACAGCCAAGGTTACAGATTTAATGCTGACGCTGATTCAGCACAATCATCCTTGTGTAGGTACGGTCGCAATTATAAACAAACAGTGATTACAACTTCAATGACGTGCGATGTAAATTGACTCATCGATTCCTGAAAAACATGGGCGGCTGCAGCATCAGACGACTCTCCTGCGGATCTTTTCCAGTTATAGGTTAGGTTAGTTTACTAACCGCAAAACCCCATTTTCCTAGTGTTTTTCTGTTTTCCAGTTTTTAGTTTATTTTATGTAGTGTGCGGCCAGACACAAGACTTGCCTGTAGGTAAATATTAAGTAATTCTTTAAACTTATGTAGAATTCACATAACAGTAGTTCCTTTATTTTTCTAGATTCGTGTAAGAATTACCTTTAGATTAATTTGAAGTATGCGCTATTACTATCTAGTTTTATTTAACAGTGACTTTCCTTATATATAAAATAGATTAAGTTAAAGTATGCACGTTATTATCGCCGTTGATAAGTTTTTTATGGTATCTAACTTAGATTTTTTCCATTGTTATAAGTACATTCATTTTATTTTTTTCCCTTAAGGGGGGAGTATCTGTGCCGGTCGACTATGTTAGTCATATTTTCACGTAATGTTAAGATAAGTTGACGACCGTCACAGATAAGGTATATTTATATTCATCACGCACTATGTCTCATGTACGTCATTAATAACATGTACCAACCTAGTATATAAGCTAGGATTTCCTATAATAAAACTAATCTAGTCTAGTCTGGTATTTGCGCGCATCTCAAGCCCTTTACTTTACTCCCGAAGATGTCGCTCTCCTTATAATTGCCTCTGGCAAACCCATCATAATCTACTTTTTTGTAGTTTCAAAATCACTGCGAGCAACCCAAATTAAAATGGGCCTTTGCTCTGTTAGAAAAATCTATCTGTGGTTTCTGGCTCAAGCTTAATCGTGGGTGCACGGCATATTTCCCTTTCGCTTTTAAGAATTTCGGTACCAATCAAAGCATTGATTGAAAATAGCAATTTTAGATTTTTTCCAATAGCTCAACGCTAGCTGTGATGTCTTCATTACACCACTGTCCATGTCGAAAAAGCAATAGAATGCGTACATTCTCCGGATCCACCTATAGTAATATAAACGAAATTTTAAATTGATATCAGTCAACTTATCCTTATCACCTCCTTCGTTCATTATATGACAAGTTCAGTTGTTGTTCAGTGGGGATTAAAACAAGAAAGGAGTATACATACCTTAAAGTTTGCTGCACAATCATCACATTGATAACAGTTTCCTCTGTTTCATTCATCACAAATAGGACATAATGTTTCCCTTTTTCGTAAGACAAAGACAACTAAATCAGTTGATAGTTTTAATCAATAATTCTGCCATAATCACATGGGCATGCAAATTGCAAAACTAATAAACTAATACCTATTCGGCAAAATTTTACTCAGAAATCAGCTGTTTATTTCGTTTCGTGTCAAACTGCGTTTCGGTTCACGCTATTTTGAGTTAAATTCAACCGATACATTATTTTATAGATACGTAAAATGCTGAAATGGTGTTTAGTTGTGTTTGCTGGTATTTGTTTTATCAAACAATCATTTTTGCAACTAAACAAAGGAAAACATATCATAATCGATAATTGAATCAAAGTGAATCGATGAAAACGGAACGTATCTTCGGAAAAAATATCTGTAGTAAACTTCATTTATCCGAATTTCTAGGAAAATCCGAATCTGAACAACCCCATTTCCTTGGCAGTCCTTCCTAGGCAGTCTTGTGGCTACTCTCTAGAGAGCTTTTTATGAGCCGGAGCTAAGGTAATTTTGAAAATGAAGGGTTTCGGCGGAGGGGGATGTCCAGGGGTTCCGCCCGACACCCCCTTTCCCCGGACCTTCCACGGGTTGCTTTATGTTACTTTCGGAGCGAAAATTATGTAAAAAACATAAAAATTACAAAATTAAATAATTAATTTCTTAAAAACTATACATTCCCTCGCAAAAAAACTACAAGGAGGACAGGGGAGTTCCCACCTACTCCATAAACACCTCCCCCCAAATTAAGGTGAACGATATCTATAGTTTACCCCGAGTTAGAGGTGACGGTCGTCGGCGCCCGGGCGAAGGGCGTACAGTGACAGGGCTGGTGCGCACAGCCCGAAAGGTGTCTCGGTCGGTACCCACACTTGGAGTCTGTGTCGTGGCCATACCGTAAAATTTCTAATTTCATAACCTGGCCGGCCATTTCATGAAATGGTTGTTTCTCATGCAAACCTGTCTTTTGAAAAGCATTTTTATTCAGCACTACGTTGTGTTTTTTGTATAATAATTGTCGAACTAACACGAATTCTGAAATAGTAGATTGTTTAACAAGGGAGCAAAATAATATTTTACGGCGAGGGCGCTATTTTGAATTCAGAGCGAAACGAGCGATTCTATAGTAGAACCCCGAGCGAACAGCGAGGGGTCCTTTAATAAGATCGTGAGTAAGCGAAGAATCCAAAGTACTTCGCCCGAAGAAAAAATAATTTTGCTCCCGAGTGATGAGTGTCACTCGGGAGCAAAATTATTTTTTCCTTTTACCTCCTTACTTTTCATCTCCTTTTATGAGAAAATAAGTAAGAGACGCTTTAAAGAAATAAATGAATAAGTTTAATTCATAAAAATTACATATGAACGCAAAAATGTATGATACCAACACCACTTACAAACTTATATTTATATTTGTCACACTAGCGCAATTTTGAAAATTTATAGTCACCGTTTTATTTGGGACCGATATTGTTGTCGATTTATTTATATTTTCTGGGCTTTTTTGATTAAACAGGTATGACAATATTTACTTCTATTTTAATAGTTTCAGGACTAAATAATATCTACTTTAACTAATTTTCAATCACCAGCAAATTTTTGATAAACATTTCTAAATGTTCATCTTTAAACAATAATGTTTAAAGATGAACTGAACATAATTCCCGCCCTTTTTATTATTATGTTGGCGCGCCGTGCCGTACTGCCAACGGCAACGTAGAGCCAAGAATTCATACAACTTGCGTTCGAATTCTATAAAAGTTTCATATTCCAAATTCATATCTCATTCCCGCCCGATAAAAAGTCTAGTGGAGAAAAGAGCTACTTTGCTCTCGGTAATCGAGGAACAAAACGACACTTTTCGAATAAAGGGGATGAAATAGAAGAATTCCTACGAGTTCGCAAAGGCTTATATTTATGAACCGAGAAGTTTACGGCAAGAGCCGAAGGCGGGGTTCGTAGTGAGGTTCGTAAAGAAGCCTCTTCGAACGAGTTAGGAATAGAATTTTTCCGCCTGAGATCCCAAAATCAAGTGACAAATTTGCCAAGTGACAAGTTATCACCTAAGCTACACCAGTGTTTCGTCCTAAATGATTTCTTCGTTTAATGACACTTCACGGTTGGCTACATCAGTGATATGATCAACTACGATAACGAGAGATAAACCACAATAATACAGCGCGCCACTCCACTACTCGTCGGCGAGACAGCTGGAGAGCGAACCTATGGAGTAGAGGAGGGGAGTAGTTTGTCGTGTGCACAGTCACCTGGCGATGGTGGTCCGGTCGAGAGTGGCCCGCGAGCTCGGCAGCACCACGGGGTCCAGCATCAGCGTGCTCATGATGGGGTCGAGGAAGTCGTCGGGCGCGTGCGCGAGGATCCGCTCCTCGATGCGGCGCGCGGCGCGGGCTCGGCCCACGCGCGCCGCCACCTCCTGCAGCGAGCCGAGCAGTCCGCCGCCGCCGATGCGCACTGCCGGGGGGGCCCTCTTTCAGTGTCATGCGGGTTTATGATTTAAATGATAAATTATTTAAATTTTGTATTCCATGATTTCCGTTGATATCGCACGGAATTTTGGTTTGAAGTCACAAAGATGTGACTTTTGTTTCAAAATCCCTCCTAGATCCCATATCATGGAGGCCCGTCGGCATTTACACCTTGCGAAATTACTCATAGGTGTAAAACGCACAGGAACCCCACCCTACTTGTCATGAAGCTTAAATGGGCTACCCGAGGTCGCAGCGTGCACAAAGAGAGAATATTGATACCGGCACATCGAACGACGACTTTAAGCGGGAGTTTCCGTTATGCGGCATCTAGTTTTGGGAAAGATATTCCCCCTCTAGTCCGTGAAGCGACTAACAGTAGACTGTATGCCTTTGGGCGCCAGCCTACAACCTAGGTACTTTTTTTTTTTAAATTGAGCCTACGGCTTCCGCCCATGAAATGTATTAACATTTACACTATTAAACTAAACTTAAGTTTAGCCGGCTAGTGTTAAGATTAATTTCGAGCCTCGTCTAATGTCCGAATATATACAGGGTGACTTTAAAACCCCTAGCTATAATAAAATTTTGGAATCAGAATCACTAGTAGAAAACAAAAAAGCATTTTTTTCGTTTTTTTTTTTCATATTTGATTGATAGGAAATAGCTCCCATATTCGAATTTAAAGACAACCTACGCGCTCAGGGCGGCGTTGTGTGACTCGCGGTGTCTAATCCGCCCACCGCACCCCGCACCCGCCCGTCTCACCCCCGCAATGCCTTTACGTGCGCCGCCGCCGCCAGCCAGACTGCCCGACGCCAGTCCAGTCGCCTGCACAACCTTATCGCGGTTTGACGTGCGCACGCTACAAATTCCCCTCGCCGCGCGGGTACTTTTATCTTTGAGTCTGTGTCCGTCTGATGCGCTCATACAAGATGTACTCTAATCGTGAATATTACGAGACGGTGCGTGTGTACATCCAAAGTGGAGAAAACCTGTACGAAGCCAGAAGATTGTACGAGACGCAGAGCATCCCTCGGCTCCAAGCACAAGGACTACCTAACGCCACTGTCCCCCACCGTCAAACCATCTTAGCGGCAAACCAACGGCTTCTGGATTATGGCCAGTTCACAGTGCCAAGCCATGCTTATGGTGGAGGCGCGCCGCGTCTGGCTGTGGAGGTAGAAGTATCTTGGTATCTTGGAGTACTTTCTGCGCAACCCTCGAAACAGTACGCGAGACGCAGCTCTTCGTTTCGGAATCAGCCAGTATTCTGTGTGGAAGTTGCTGTACTCTACTGGACAGCATCCATACCACTTTCAAAAAGTGCAGCAATTAAATGAAGATGATGCGCCACGTCGTCGCGATGTTCACTCGTGTAGGGCTCTACAACCAGCACAATCAATATTGGTGGTCATACAGTAACCCAAAATGTATACGAGAACATCATCACCAAGTGCGCTTCAGTGTGAATGTGTGGGCCGGCATCGTGGAAGATAAAGTCATTGGGCCGTACTTCATCGAAGGCCGCCTGACCGGGGGCACGTATCTAGATATGCTGCGAGGCGTAATAGCAAACTTCTTAGAGGACGTGCCGCTCGCATATCTACAAGATTTTTTCTTCCTGTTCAAAACTACCTGGACGATGAGAAAAGTGGTCGGTGGATAGGACGCGGAGGGCCTGTGCCTTGGCCTGCCAGATCACCGGACCTCACACCCTGTGATTTCTTTTTGTGGGGCGAAATAAAACGGCGTGTCTACTGGGACGAGGTTCAGAACCGGCAAGAACTTAAAGACTGCATCACAAGTGCATTTGACGCTGTAAAAAGTGATGTGGTAGTATTAAGAAAAGTGCGTCATAATGCAGTGAAACGTGCAAGACTGTGTTTAGAAAGGAACGGATTGCATTTTGAACAGTTGTTGAAGTACAGCTAAGTTTGAGGTACATATTCAATATCACTGTTTTTAATAATTTCTTCAGTTCGCAGCACATCAAGTTGATCCTAAACTACAAACTACGTACAGTATTTACCTAAACTCGTGCTCATCCATGAAAATAAGTATACCTACACCAGAACTCAGTAGCTAGGGTAGGTAGGTAGGTACCTAACTAAATAATAATCGCGGCCCACCACCGGTGGTTAGTAGCTTCTTGACTGATCCATCCTAACTTACTGACCCCCACTCAAAAAACTAGTTAAACTGACCTATCTAATGGTGAACGCACACTTATCGGCATAGTCCGCACCGAAATACCGCACCTCATACGAAACCTCGCTCACCTATCCGCGTCGGAATCCGGAGAAATCCTGATGACGTCATCAGATTTGGCGCGAAGTATGCGGACGAAGCATTCTGCCTTCTGTTGCGTGCGACAGAGCAACACACGAGTCGCAGGGAAGATTCCTTAGACAAGGCCTATCCGCTCCGTGCGGATGATGCGTGCCGATGCCGATAAGTGTACGTTCACCTCAAGAGCGGTCGTTTGCGGGTCGAAAATCCATTTGTTTTGTTTGAAATGTTGACTAGGTAGGTAGGTAGGTAGGTAGTTAGGTAGTTAGGTAGATAGGTTGTAAGGTAGCTGTAGTTTGAAGGTTTGTTACAAGTAAATCAACGTATTCTTTAGTAGCTAGGCAGGAATCATTTTAACTACAAATCGCCGCCGCTGCGATCGTCTCACCATTACCGTAATGCCGAGACGATCGCAGCGGCGGCGGCGGCGGCGCTACACAAAGTGAAAGCGCGGCGCTACACAAAGTGAAAGCGCGGCGCTACACAAAGCGAAACCGCGGTGCGACGTTATCAATACTGGGCGGGCGGTAAATATGGCAACAACACTATTCGGGACTAGTAGGAATACTTTGACGGTTGATTACTTAATATTTTACTATGAAAGCAGACGAAAGTAAAAAACATGCATTTTGTACTTTTATCAAGGAGTACGCTCTTTTGATATAGCTAGAGGTTTTACAGTCACCCGGTATGTATATATTCCTTATTTTTGTTAACACTTCTCTACTAGTAATGTGCTTCTGTTTGTGTGAGTTCACTGTCTTTGTAATAAATATTTCTACTTCATATTTTTTCATATTCTTTATAGCACAGATAATATAAAGTTACAGACAGTTAAAAGAAATTTTATAAGCAAAGACGAGCTTATCTCTAAAAAGAGATTTCTTCCAGCAAACCTAGGCAAGACTTAGCGATACAGGAAAGTCCTAAGTACTTCGACTTCTTCTTTTTTATGAGCTGCCAGAAAAATTGCCATTACTGGTCGGAATAGTGTTACTGGTCGTACATTGAGATACCTTGCTGTGAGAACCAAAAACAACAACGTCACAACACAAAGACATCCAAGATGCGTTTAGTAGACAATTCGAATACACCTTTATGCATGACAGGGGCCATCCCATAAACCGTCTTATTGTCTGGTAATAAATAACGTTGGTTCCCTCTATACCAGATTCCCAAAATACCAGATGACCAGCATACCAGATTCCTAATTTATCAGATTCCCACAATACCATAAGTACATATATGAAGAAAATAAATGATGCATCAACTAACAGTGTCCCGCTTAACTAGCGATTTCATAGGTACGTGGGCGCTCCACGTGTCCCACATTCGACACAACATTCACTGACGACCTGCGATCTGATGCGAGAGGTCCCGGGTTCCATCCCCGGCTGGGGATAAAGAAAAAAAATCCCCAGGTCTTGGATGTTTATATGTGTGTGACGTCGCTGTTTCTGGTTCCCACGACACAGGGTACCCTAGTGTGGGGCCAGAAGCAATGTATGTGCCTGCATGTAAAGGTTTATGTTTGTTTATGTTTTAACTATTTTACCAAGCACCGCCTCAGCTAGCGAGAACAGCTGCGGCGAGTATGACCGGCCGTCGTCCGACACGGCCGCACAGAAGCGCTCGTTCTTGCCCAGCTCGACGTACACGCGGCAGATGTCCAGCACCGTGCTGGCGGGCTCGAACTCGAACTCTTTAGGGTTGCTCACCTGGAATGGAGACGTGGCAAGTGTGCTGAGAGGCAAGGCGTTTACTTGGAATGTAACGAGATCCTCACGTCACACCGAGAGCGAGCATGGAAAGTGTAACATGATGATGATGATTATGAGGTAGGACGCCCGCTGAACCATAGGCGGGTGATCGGTCCTCCATGGTGATTATTTCACCCAATTCCCAGTGTTTGGGCACTGGTTACTGTTGGATCAACAGATGTCCCTCCCCAAATCTTCTTGTTCGTTTAATTAATTCTAGGATGTCGCTAAGCTTTAAGTTTGACAAATCATCTGCTTTAATGTTATCCATCCCTAGTGTTCGCCATCTTATGTTTGAATACATTACGCATTCTCCCTAGAAGTGCTGGCTACTTTCCTCCAAGCCACAGTGAGGGCATGATGGGTCCTGTACGAGCCTCAATAATGATAGGTGTCTGTTTAGTTTGCAGTGACCTGTCACCACACCTGCCAGTATTGCTAAGTTTTCCCTGTGTAACATAGGGCCGCTGAACCTTTAGTTCTGAGGTACCAGGCGTGCATGACGACATTGAAGTTCCTCTTATTCAGGGGAACATAATTTCGGTACAGTCCGCGCCAAGTGTCTTTGACGCTGAGCGAGGGTAAGGAGGGGGTAACCTCTCTTCCTCGCACAGGGTGTGAGGGAGAAAAGCATGCGCCAAAGAAATGTAACGCCAACTGTTCTTCAAGCAGGAAGAAGTTGAGCATGCTCGTTATACGTTGCACTAGTAGTGTGACTCAACACAGCGCGGGTGAACCAGTGGATTTTGTTCTAAGATACCAATATAGACCAGGCGCGAATACCCACCTTGAAGTTCTTCTTGTTAGGCCCGACGAGGTGCAGCAGGAAGTAGTTGAGCATGCTGGCGATGCGCTCCACTAGGGTCGGGTGACAGAACAGAGTCGGCGCGTGCGCAGACAGCCGCACCAGCGTGCGCACCGTGTGCCGGCCGAGCACGTTGTCCGAGCGCGCGATCATGCTGGTCTGCGTGAGGTTCTGGATGTTCTGCTCGCGCTCGGCGGCGGGGAGGGACGCCCACGCACCGGATTCTCTGCGGCGTCAAATTTATTGTTATCATAAATTAATCACACCCATGTTAGGCCTAGCACACAAAAGCTAGTAATTACTTTTTCTGAGCTAAAAATAACGCCTTCGCCGCTTCATTTTGGGTTCTTAGGCGGAAAAAATAATTCCTAACTCGTTCGAAGGCTTTTCACGATACTCGCTACAACCCTCGCCTTCGGCTCGTGCCGTAAACTTCTCGGTTCGTAAATAAAGCCTTTGCGAACTTGTGGGAAATTTACTATTTTATCACTCATGCTCTGACAAAAAGTTGTATTTAACGGCTTATCGATGCGGGAGGTAAATGCGATTTACCACCATAGGGAGGTAGGTATAGTTATATGTGTCACAAGAGAGCAAAATGATGTATTTACGGCGAGGGCGGTACATTGAATCCAGAGTGAAGCGAATCCAAAACGTTAACTCCCATGAAGGATTAAAACGTTAACGCCCATGACGAAAATAATTTTGCTCCTGAGTGACACATGCAACTTTTCACACCGAATATGAGGAAAAGTTAAATTAAATGCTCTAAAAAAAATTATAACTATACTTTGAATTATACTTTCACCGCTTTTACAGTAATCGAAAAACGTAAATTTTTTTTTTATAATGGCGGATTGTGAAGGATTAGGGAAAGTTCACCACAGATAAAATATTCCTGTGTACTTTTACCAAAGTGTAAAAATAATCGAATCGAATATTACAATGGTATCGGATATCAATTTTCATTATATCACAACAACAGTCATCGATAGTTTTGATTTCAGTAAAACATATAATTTATTGTGACTTTTTTAAATATTACGAAAAATTTATAATTTTCATATTACGTTGTTAAAGTTAAAACTTGGAACATGTTCGTTTTTAATCAGCTACGTTGAAATTACGATCGATTATTTTATTAAGATCTATGTTCAATTGGCACATTGCGTAAATGCTACATGCCAATATTTAAATAAAAGTAGCATAAACCGAAAAGTAGCATTTTGCTCCCTCTCGTCGTGGACCAAAACTTGCTTTTCCGAATGAAAGGTGTGAAAAGTAGTGTCATCCAAAACACGGAACATCTGATAACGTATTTAAGATAAATTAATTATCTCGTTACATGGTCAGCACCGGATTCGAACCTGCACCTGCTGTGTGAGAAGCAAACATCAAACCGCAAGACCACGGAGCTCTTAGATTTATTTTTAATTTTATACAGGCACAAACATAGCTTCTGGTCCCACACTAGTATACCCTGTGTCGTGGGAACCAGCGACGTCACACACATATAAACATCCAAGTCAGGGTTTATTTTCCTCTCGCTCGAACTGCAACGCCAGAGGTCGTCAAAACGTGAAACAGAACACGTCATTAGCTCTGGCTAGAGTGGACTAGCGGCTGCCCCCCCCCCCCCGCGTCTTACTGTGCGGCCTGCGCGGTGTGTATCTCGGCCATCTTGCCGAGCGCCTCGTCCAGCAGGTAGATGGCGTCGTTCATGAGCAGGTTCACGAAGCGCAGGTAGATCGGCGGGTGCACCGCCTCCATGTTCGCTTCCGCTTCGGTGGCGAGTCGCCTGCAATATGGACAAATCCAATTTAAGTAGGTATATAATCAACAATCATATCATCATGGTAAAATTCAATATATAAGTAGGTATGTAGTAGTTTAAATACTAAAGACACCCCCTTCGAAATAAATAGGACTTATTAAGACTAATCAAATAAGCCCAAACTCGCTGGGTTCACAAGTATGCATCCTAGGGTTCCCTCTCCCACTTTAGAGCTCCATCATCACACCATTTTGATGGTATCATATTGTATTTTCATCTGAACTAACTACATACCAAATTTCGTAATGATAGAACGCGCAGCGTTTTGGAAGAGCGAGCGAAAGGTGACATCTCTTGAGAACTTGTCTGTGAACTGGGGGGTTACCACAATCTTTTTCCGATTCAAATTAGGTTCAAAACAAGAACATCACCATGGCAACCATTTCCATTCCAATTCGCAATAATGGGCTTTATTTACCTAATACCAAGACTTGTTTTAAGACGGTCACGGTAATTGTGCGGATCAAATTAGATTCCTAATCTGAATCGGCATAAGATGTTGTGGTAACCCCCCTGGTATTATTGTAGTAGGTAACGCCTGCGAGTTCCCATAAAGCAAAGACACCGAACCGAAACTCGCAGGCGCTACGTACAATTTATTTTATTTTTGATGATATTCGGGAAATCTAAACATGAAGTTAAATCACCATGTCAAAGCTCAAACCTATAGCTCTAATAGTGTTTTCATAAAGTGAACCACAAGGCGTGCTGGATTGTGGCCTAGTGATATGCTCGATTCTCTCGCCTAGTGTTGAGGA
Source organism: Argyresthia goedartella (assembly GCA_949825045.1). Classification (NCBI taxonomy): domain Eukaryota; kingdom Metazoa; phylum Arthropoda; class Insecta; order Lepidoptera; family Argyresthiidae; genus Argyresthia; species Argyresthia goedartella. Next base: position 20,422,154 of record OX463812.1, on the reverse strand, counting down.
ACTGGTATGCATTGTCTACGATCACAAAAACGACGAGTATAATATTATACTAATAGTACGATAGAAGATTCTTACGTGAACACGTCCCGATGCTCCTCCATGGTCCACAGGAAGTCCATTACGAGGTACATCGGCCGACGGTAATTGAACTTCTGTTCCGTCACCTCGATGCCCACGAACACGTCCAATAGGCACGGCACTAGCTGTAATAAACATAACGTATTCGACTATTGGTATCTAATGTATGACGTATTTCACTTGAATAGGTTTAGAGGGAATAAATACGCAATGACTATTGTTCAGGCCTCTCGGCACCCGATGACCTCGCAGGGGCCCATAGCTACGAGGTAGCGTAGCGATCGGATGCCAAGAAGCAAGAACGTCGGCGATTCACCGAGCTAAAGTAAATAGATTCTATCTGACCTGGTCTGTGCTTCGTTCCCGTCAAACTCCTGTCTCTCTGCAAGGCCTGGGTGCACCCTAGGCTCTTCTTGGTAGACAGGTTCTTCAGCCAACCAGGTGTGGCTGGCAGGCCAGCTTCGACGCGCACAGTGTTACGTAAATACGAACTTTATCTGGTTCGGAGAACCACAATACACTCAGCTATAAGACAATCCTGAGGGGAGCCCGAATACAATTCCAGATGGCTTACGATTTAATTTCAATGCCCAAAATCAATACGCGTCACATTGCGGGGGCTTTTCGTCTGTCAGTTGTCAAAACTGCTCTGTTGGCAGCAACTGTCAAATTCAAAATGGCCGTTCCGAAACCATCGATCGAGTATCGATTTTGAATCGAACAATCACCCGCCCGGACAGGCACCCACCTGTCCCTTAATCTACGGGCAGCCGAGACAACGTTGCTACCGCTCGTTTTAGTACCGAGCCTTCTACTAGAACCTCTGCAGACCGGGGGGTCCCGTCCTTGCCAGGGAACAAGTTAACAATGCGCCCCCTGCGCCAACGTAGTGGCGGTAGGTTAGCATCCTTAACCAGCACGAGGTCACCAACACTAGGGGGGCTGGTTTTGTCAGTCCACTTAAGGCGCTGTTGTAAGATATGCAGATACTCGAGCGACCAACGCTTCCAGAAATTCTGAGTAAACTGCTGCAACATCTGATACCTTGACAACCGATACAATTTCACTCCCTCGAAGGGGTGCTCGGGCAACGCGTTAAGTGGCTGTCCTATCAAGAAATGGCCTGGGGTCAGAGCCTCCAGGTCATTTGGATCCGAGCTGAGCGGACACAACGGTCGCGAATTGAGAACGGCCTCGATCTTACAAAACAATGTCGCGAGCTCCTCAAAAGTCAGCGCGGTCTGACCTACTATACGCCCTAAGTGCGTCTTCGCTGACTTAACTACGGCCTCAAAAATCCCACCCCAGTGGGGGCAACTCGGTGGGCTGAAGGTCCATTGTATACCCCGACGGGAGAGGGCCGTTCCAATATCCACTTTATTTACATTCAAAAAGTTGACTATCTCTCGTAAGTATCGTTCCGCACCGACGTAGTTAGTGCCGTTATCAGAGCGGATCAAAGTTGGAAGTCCCCTTCGAGAAACAAACCTATCCAAACAAGCAATGAAAGCCTCTGTCGAGAGATCAGCAACGAGCTCGAGCTGTACCGCCTTGGTGGATAAACAAACAAACACACACAGGTACGCCTTGTATTGCTTAGCGTTACGCAATCGTGAACTCTTCACCATAAACGGTCCTGCAAAATCCGTACCAACACCTGAAAACGGTCTGACCTCATTCACACGATCAGGGGGCAAGTCCCCCATGAGAGGTTGCATCGTGGCAGCCTTAAGTCGATAACAAGGCATGCACCGAAACACGATGTTCCGTATGACACGGCGGGCAGATAAGATCCAAAACTCCCGCTGGAGCGTGGCCAACAACGCGTTACAGCCGGCATGCGCGTTTTTAATATGACGATCAGTCACCAGCAATTCAACTAACTGTCCCCCCTTGGGGAGCAGAAGTGGGTGACGAGCCGAATACGACAGATTCGCATTGCGCAATCTTCCTCCTACCCGAAGTAACCCGGTCGAATCAACAAAGGGGTTGAGACGCGCGACGGCTCCCTTCAATTTCGAACGTCCACTTCGTATAGTCTCCAATTCTGCCCCAAACTTCGAGGACTGTACCAACCGGACCAAATTCAGTAGCGACTCGTTTCGCTCTGCCGGAGTCAGAATAGGGTTCAACGTTCGCTGATCGCGAGGAGTACGACAATTTCGAGCGAATCTCCTAATCCAAGTGGACAGGTTTATCAACTTGTCAAGTGAGCTATACCGGTCCAGCAGAAACCCGGCGTCAGGGTCCTCAGCCTTCTGGGTAACATGCACGGCCGCTCTGGGGCCATGATCCGAAGATACTACTACATGGCTGTGGGGCCAGTCCGATTCTCTCCTGGCAAGCCAGGGTGGTCCCCACCACAAATGGTGTCTAACGAGTTCAGGAGCCCGACATCCCCTGGATGCACAATCAGACGGGTTCAATTCTCCTGGTACATGCCTCCAGGTCAGTGGGACCTCAGACGACACAAACCACGCTCTGCTACCAATCACCTGAGAGGTGGGTGTCCCAGGTCAACTGAGCCGCCCATAGCCTTTGCATAAAACATTTGAGAGCAAAGGTGACTGGAGAAATCCATCCATTCGGGTCGAACGTTCTCGCAATCGTTGACAGTACTGACCGCTTCGTCCAGGCCTTCGGTGTTTCTAAAACCACCCGATAGGTAAACTCATCATGGACGGGCCGGTACTGAATTCCAAGCACTGACAACATGTTAGCGTTGTCAGGATTCTCAAAAACGTGCGGGTCTTGTTGAAACTCATCTGGGAGACCAGCCATCAACTCAGGGGAGTTGGACATCCACTTGCGTAGTTCATAGCCGCCTCGTTCCAGCAATTGAATGAGCTCGTCACGTCGGTCCAAAGCTTCCTCTACACTGGCTGCCCCTGTGCAGACGTCATCGACGTACAAATCTTGCTCCAGGATAGCGGCGGCTCTAGGATAGCTCACACGGTCACGCGACGCCAACTCCCGCAGGGTACGCATCGCCAAATACGGGCTAGACCGTAACCCATACGTGTTCGTGTTCAACTCATAGACCTTGACTGGCTCGGCCGTGGACTCACGCCAAAGTATCAACTGATACCTTCTGTCAGCCGGATGAATTACCGTTTGCCTAAACATCATCCGAATGTCTGCGACAAATACAACCTGGTGCCTCCGAAAGCTCGTGAGAATATCCGAAATATCACGACTCAACTTGGGTCCCGAGTGTAGACACTGATTCAGGGACATCCCGTTCGAGGTAGGTGCTGACCCATCAAAAACAACTCGAATCTTGCCGGTAGGGGTTCGTAGGACGGCATGGTGTGGAAGGAAACAATGATCCTCAGATCTCCAGTCCACACCCGATACCGACATGTGTCCTAACGACTCATACTCCCTCATGAAATCGACGTATTTTTGTTTAAATACGGCGTCCCTTGACATCCTACGCTCCATCGACATCAATCTCGTCTCAGCCATCTTCCTAGATTCTCCTAGTGGCGGTCGATCGGCCCTGAAAGGCAGTCGAGTTACAAAACGACCAGAACGAAGGCGACCAGTACTATTCTGGTAAAACAACTCGCACTCTTCTTCGTCTGCGTCGACTCGACGAGCGGTGGGAGGTTCCTCTATCTCCCAGAACCGTTGGATAGCGTCTGACAACGCTGAGCCAATAAGTATGCCATCTGACTCGGCAGGCCTAACCATTGGCAATGCCGGACCCATGATCACGTGACCAAACTTAGTATCCACAGCAATCAACCCGTCCGGCTGAAGAACTCGCCGATCCGACAACAGAAACCTACCCAAAACGTCTGCTCCCAGTAGCAGATCGACCGGGGCTGGAGTGTCAAAATCGGGATCCGCCAACTTGAGTCCTGACGTCAGGAGTCGAACGGCCGGATTCAACTTCACCAAGGGGTGTTTGCCCATGACATGCGTCATTACTAAAGCTTGCACGGATGTTTTTGTCAAAATGTCATAACGTGGAGAGAACGTGATCACCGATTGACCAACTACATTCGTAACCGTAACATTCCCCACGCCCCGTATTGAATTATTATACCTATTTACCTTGAGGCCCAACCATTTTGCTAAATCGTTCGATACAATGCAGCCCTGAGCTCCAGAATCTAATAGGGCGCGAACGTATGTTGGGTTGCCCGCCAAATCCCAAACAAGCACAGAGGCGATCGGTAACACCACCGTCTCCGGTTGGGGGGCAACAAATCGTTGGGCCGCAAATTCCTAGCGAGGACCCCCGGGGCCCCACTGTGCCTGTAACCGATCAGGTAGGCAGCTATACGCCAGAGGGTCCCATTGTACAAATGGCCCACGCGCCGGTTCCATTGCCACCCTACGACGCCCCCCGAAGGGTTGTGGGCGTGAATTCAACCGTGGCCGCTCCATGAGCGGGGGGGACATCACATGCGACCGACGAGGACGAGGCGACGAGCGGGGCGACAACTGAGGCGGCGTCCGAACCGCATCCGCATAGCTCGAAGTTGTCCCATGCCACCCGCCCGTTACGGCCTGCTCAACACACCCAATGTGCCGCTGAGTCGGATGCTGAGTCGCAACCGAGAACTCAGGGCCCCCCATGTGATGACCCTGAGTGCGGCCCTGCACCCCTGGGTGGCCGCGTGCTTGTGGCCCCATTGCCCGCTGAGTCGGATGCTGAGTCGCAACCGAAAACTCAGGGCCCCCCATGTGATGACCCTGAGTGCGGCCCCGCACCCTAGTACTACCCTGTGCACGTGGGGACGCTGGCCCCTGAGTTGCGCTCCAAGTCGCAAACAAATTCTCAGGGCCCCATTCCGTATCACCCTGGGTACGGCCCTGTGGACGTGGGGACGTTGGCTCCTGAGTTGCGCTCCGAGTCGCAAACGAATTCTCAGGGCCCCATGCCGTGTCACCCTGGGTACGGCCCTGTGGTGGCTGTTGGCCGGACCGGTTCATGCACAACAGATTGTTGTGGGCCCCACCACAATATCCGCACAATTTAGTGCGCGTGCAGTCCCTAGCCATGTGTGGCCCGAGGCACAGGAAACACCAGCTCCGCTGCTTGGCCATCCGGCGCCGTCCCTCAACCCTAAGTTCCCCGAACTTATTGCAATCGGCCACAGCATGGCCAATCTGCCTACAACATGGGCAGGTCTCACTATGTGGTGTCAATGCACTCACAGTCCCATATGACTGCCGGTTGGTGCGGTCCTTCCTCGTCGGAGAGCCCCTACTCACAGCGCTCCCGGCAGCTCTCTGTGGCTCCGAAGGATGGGTGACCGTCAACCCCAAATTCTCTGCCCGTCGAGCCTCCTCTTCCAAGAATCCGACCAAGTCGGAGAAGGCGGGCAGGTCCTCGGCCGACCGCCCGTGAGACTGTTCGAAACGAGTCTGCACGTCAGCGGGTAGGCGGGAAAGTACAATGTACAGCAATAGGTACGACCATTCACCAACCGGAAGTCCAAGATTCTCTAGGGCCTTGGTGACGGGCAACAACGGGTTCAAAACCTCCGTCTGTATGGCCCCGACCTTGTTCACAACCGGGATACTAAACAAACGGTTCAGTTGGGCATCGGCCAACCTCCGTTTGTTGTGGTAACGTCTGACCAGCAATTGCCTGGCCGTTTCATAGTTACCCTCCGTAACTGTCAAATGAGCGACCAGCTCCCTGGGCTCACCCCTCAATGCTGCCACCAGCTGAGCCATTTTGACAGACTTGGTAATGTCCGATCGCATGTGCACCAAACTGTCGAACAGATTGATGAAGCTCATCCATTCACCGGACACTCCGTCAAAAGTAGGCATAGTTATAACGGGTAACCTGGTCCCCGATCCCTGATGCGGCAGAGGTGCTTCAATGTCACCACCACGGCTGGACTCGCGCTGCCTACGTATGTCCGCAGCCTTCTGCGTGATAGCAGCTGCCATCTCCATACACTGGTCGACATCCCCTAGCAACCGTGACAGCCTGTCAGGTGCGCAACCATCAACTGCTTCCGCCTGCGCGGACAATTCGAGCACCCTGTTGTAGCGTTCCTTAACGTCCATAGACCGCTCCAACACCACATCATGCCTATCTAAACGGTCTATCAGACCGTGTGCGGAGGAAAACCATCTGAGCTCCTTAGAAACACCCTTCTGTATTTCAGACAACGACATGATCGGAACGATACTTACTCACAATTTGCAGTAACTCAATTATATTGGACCCTCCAGTCTACAACACAAACGAGGGAACCCTAATCTATAACTTAAACAATGCTGATTTCCCCAAACAATAGAAACCGAGTTTTATATCTACACAAATTCTGTAAACAACAATTTAGTTTCCCTATATCATATAACACACACAGATAGTCAATATTAGTTCAAGTTATAAATTGCTATAAACTGAAAACAATGTCCAAACATTCATTAGCATTACTAGACCACTAATAGATTGACTAACTTCAATGCAAATTTCAATTCACCTACAATGTACCTGTAATGTAATTACTATTCTGAGTCACATCTCAGTACAACTGGTCATTTAGGGAAAACTGTTATATCTGTCTGTCTACTACCAGCAATAGACTTATAACTTACAATACTACCAATCTATGTGGATACAGGAACAAAACCAAGTTAGCTAATAACCGCCTATACCTACAGATTGATAGTCCCAAATCGTGGGTTCCTGGAGCCCTTGACGGCTGCAAATCTCAGGAAACCACGCTCTTGCTACCAAAATGTTCAGGCCTCTCGGCACCCGATGACCTCGCAGGGGCCCATAGCTACGAGGTAGCGTAGCGATCGGATGCCAAGAAGCAAGAACGTCGGCGATTCACCGAGCTAAAGTAAATAGATTCTATCTGACCTGGTCTGTGCTTCGTTCCCGTCAAACTCCTGTCTCTCTGCAAGGCCTGGGTGCACCCTAGGCTCTTCTTGGTAGACAGGTTCTTCAGCCAACCAGGTGTGGCTGGCAGGCCAGCTTCGACGCGCACAGTGTTACGTAAATACGAACTTTATCTGGTTCGGAGAACCACAATACACTCAGCTATAAGACAATCCTGAGGGGAGCCCGAATACAATTCCAGATGGCTTACGATTTAATTTCAATGCCCAAAATCAATACGCGTCACATTGCGGGGGCTTTTCGTCTGTCAGTTGTCAAAACTGCTCTGTTGGCAGCAACTGTCAAATTCAAAATGGCCGTTCCGAAACCATCGATCGAGTATCGATTTTGAATCGAACAACTATAATTTAAAAAGGAACAACTCCCCCGACACATTAATCAAATCTGACAGCAAAAATTTGGTTCATGTTTGCTATTTAAGCTAAGAACTTTTGAACCGCAGAACTGATTTTAATGAAACGTAGATAAGAACCATCGCAGTGAAGTCTACTAACAACTACAAAAACCGCATTAAAATCCATCCACCCCTTTGACCGTTATTCCAAGATAAGCTGATAACTTTCAAACTACTGATTCGATTTTAATAACATATGTCTAAGAACCATCGCAGGGAAGTCTACTACCATATACAGAAAACCGCATTAAAATCCGAACACCCGTTTGACCGATAGGGTGCCATGGACGGACATGCAGTCACACCGACCTTCAGACGCTTCAAACTTTTAACACCCCTCTTTTGGTCAACAGTTAAACATGTACAAAGGCGAGATGAAGTCTTTCTAGGCTGGATTCAATTAACAACCGATTATTGGATTTAATTTTCCTAAAGACGAAGAGGCAGCCGATGCCATACCACGACTCAACGACGAGAACGACAAGCGGGATATGCATGTATAGGGTAAGGAATTATAATTACTAGTAATACTTTAATGTGGTATTTAGATATCTTTTATTAAAATCGGTTCAGTAGTTCGAAAGTTTCCAGGTAAACAAGAATAGCGGTCAAACGGGCAGACGGATTTTAATGTGGTTTCCTATAATATAGCTATACTTTCCTATAGTTGGTAATAAACTTTGCTGCGATGGTTCTTTAACCAACTTCAGAATTAAAGCCCACTCCTGCTCGGAGCCTATCAGGGCCACGTGCTTGTGTGATAAAATAAGATATCTGGGTGTGATGATAGATCAACACCTAAACTGGTCTGCCCAGATTGACTCAGTCGCCTCACGAGTGAGGAAGCTGATTTGGGTGTTCAAAAACCTAAGACACGCCCATGGTCTATCAGTAAAAATTATTAGTTCCATTGTAGATTGTATTGCACCTCACCTTTGTTGTATATTTAATCAATGTATAGATAATGGTGTGTTTCCTGACTTGATGAAACTAAGTAAAGTTATACCTTTATTCAAAGCTGGTAGTACATCAGACCCCACCAATTTTAGACCCATATCGATACTACCAACGCTTAGCAAAATATTTGAAAAACTCATACTTAATCAATTGCAAAGTCATTTTTATCTCAATAATTTCATTCATATTGCTCAGTTTGGTTTCACAAAGGGTCGTTCAACAGCCGATGCTGGTGTTGAACTAATCGACAATATTTTTGATGCCTGGGAAGACGCAATGGATGCAATAGGTGTCTTCTGCGATCTATCCAAGGCTTTTGATTGCGTCCATCATGACACTCTTGTCAGGAAGTTACGCCATTATGGTGGAAAAGATCAGGCACTTGGCCTTCTGGAGTCATATCTAACAGATAGGGTTCAGATGGTCGATGTTAATGGGAAAAGATCACCTGGGTCTTCAATAAGTATGGGCGTACCGCAAGGTTCAATTCTTGGTCCTTTCTTGTTTTTAGTATATATTAATGATTTACCTTACCTTGTTAAAGCAAAACATGGGTTAGTATTGTTTGCCGATGATACTTCTTTGATATTTAAAGTTAAAAGACAGCAATCAAATTATGACGAGGTAAACAATGCTATCTCTAGTATAGTGAACTGGTTTACTGTTAACAATTTATTACTTAATGAAAAGAAAACTAAATGTATTAAATTCGTGTCACCCAATGTGAACCCGGTAACTACAGACATATTTATAAAAGGACAGAGATTGGACATTGTGCAGTCGACTGTCTTTTTGGGCATTACTTTAGACGCCAAACTACAATGGGATCCTCATATAAATAAATTGTCGAACAGACTGAGTTCGGCAGCGTTCGCAGTTAAAAAAATTAGAGCTCTTACCGACGTAGACACCGCTAGTCTAGTCTACTTTAGTTACTTTCATAGTCTAATGACCTATGGTATTTTATTGTGTGGTCACGCTGCGAATGCTAATAGTATATTTATTCTGCAGAAACGGGCTGTTCGTGCAATTTATAGATTAGGGCCTAGAGTGTCACTGAGGGAAAAGTTTAAAGAAATCAATATTCTGACATTTGTGTCTCAATATATCTATGACAATCTTGTGTATGTAAAAAGAAATATAACTAATTTTCAGAAGTACAGTGATATACACAATTTTAATACTAGAAATAAAGACAAGTTGGTTGCTTATGTAAGCCGACTACATAAAATTAGTAATTCTTTTAAAGGCAATTGTATACGCTATTACAATAAGGTCCCTACTGATATCAAAAACTTACCTTTAGACAAGTTTAAAATAATAATAAAACAGAAATTATATAAAAAAGGTTACTATAGGATATCTGATTACTTAGAGGACAGATGTCCATGGGAATAGATTGTTTGAGTAACAGGCTGTTTCGATATATAATTAGCATTCATTTTGTAATTTGACAATATTTTATTTAAAAAAGGAAACGCAAAAGATGCGACGACTGTGGAGTTTCTTCGGTGAGCTCTTCTCCACAGATTCCGCCATTGTGTTAGTGAACTCACCCAAAAAAATGTAATGACGGATCTAAGTGATGTAACAACATCCTATGGAAATAAATGATTTTTGATTTGATTTGATTTTATTTTGTTGGTAGTAGACTTCACTGCGATGGTTCTATTGGTTCTTAGATATGTTTTGGTAAAATCGTTTCAGGTTCTAAGTTACGACGTTAAAGTTATTTACAGTTATAAATACACAAGTACATGTGCAAGCTTCAACGTTAGCAAGATTGAAATCGATAAACAAGGTCGATATTGACTTGTGCATCTCTAAGTCAGGGCGTTTGGAGGTGTGCGGGAGGTCACCCCCCGCGATGTCTTTTTTCCCCTCTGACCTTCAATCCTGACTTGGACTATAGGTTGACTACCCTTGTCAAGTAGGTAAATGGTAGTCGTTCAGAATCATCCTTAGTGTATTAACTGACTTGTGGGGTAGAAGTGCGGTTCGGGAAGAATGACATTAGATGTTATGCTAATCTAGTCGCATGATGATTAATGTTGTAAAAGAACCAAAAACTCTCCAGTACCATAAAGCCTCGGTCTTGCTATATGAAACCCTATCAATAGGGAATATTACGGAAAACATTTTAGTAGAGTTTGTAACATAAAGAGTTTCATTCATCAGAAGTTTGTTACTTCATAAACATTGTCGACAGCAACAAAGAGTTTCATTCTTCTGAGGTTCTTTGGATATTGACAATTCATTTCTCTGAATAACAAAATTCTTTGCATAATTTTGCTTTATTCACCTCAACTCTGTGATTCACTTGTAAATAACCTTAGATGAACGAAACTCTTTGCTTATTTTTAGCGCCCTTTACATGGAATTAATTTGACCGTTTGTTTTCCCATTGAAAAAAGGGACTGGCAATGTGGCACAAGGCACGCATTGAGCCAGGCGGCTTAACCGCTTGACTGCCAGGTCGGCTAGAGCTGACATTTTCCCGTTTCGGTTTTAAATTTTATAACCATGGCATAAGGTTCAAAATCGGGATGCCTTATAAAGGGATTTGGCAAAGGTGCGGTTAGAGAGAGACGAGTCGGCAGACAGACAGTATGCAAGCAATCTGAGCGAGATGCAAACAAAAAGTAGCGCCGCCATTTCCACTCCTTTTCTTAAATTGAACGATTAGTACATAATTATACTTTATGACAGTATTAAACAGTACCTGTAACCTATGCGGGTGTTCTTTGAACAGCTGTTCTCTGTAGAAGGACGCGAGACTGCTCAGCGGCTGTTGGTCATCAGGGCTTGAAGGTAGCATTGTCTCGAGACACTCGGCCAGGCGCGCTCTGGAAACAACAAATATCATAACAACAACAACAACATTTATATACAGGCATATACGTCTTCTCTCACACACAATGCGGTCGGATTGAGTTGATAGTTTGTGACATTGGTGGGGTTAGGGGGTGGATTATTTTCATACATTTATCGATACGCATACCTACCTACTACTTATTTTTAGTATATTTAGTCTTACTTGAAAACAAAATCTCATCTTCCTACGTTTATATTTAACCGTGCCGACAGGGCTCTGAAGCTTGTAAAAATAGTGGAATTTACTATTTTGAAAAGCTTCATAGCCCTGTCAGCATATCTAAATATTGACGTTTGAAGTTAAAATGTTGTTTTTAAGTACATCTTAATTTAATATACTAAAAATAATTAGATATCGATAACATGAAAAATCATCTTTTGGATGCATATAAGGGATAAGGGACACCCTGGTGGGGGTACTAAATGGCTTTTCTCACGCGCACAACACGATACAGTATCAGAGCTCACCTCAAATGCGGATTATTAGTTCGCCTCGAGTCCCCCATGAATGTCAGCACTAACGTCAGCGCAGGCCGCAGCAGTCCCGTGGTGTCCGCCTCGGCCGACGCGGCGCTGACCGTGCGCCGGGCGAGCGTGATCAGCACCACTATATTCTCGAGAACGAACTCCGGTATGCACCTGGGGATGGGAGACGAAGATCATGGACATCTGTTCAGTAATACTGCTGCAAAATTTATTTGCAATGATGAGGGTGGGTATACAAGTTCATGTAAGATACACATAGAACGCCTACTTATTCAGCTATTATATTGTAGAATGTTTTTTTTATATATTTGCAGTATTATTATTACATTATCATTATTATTTATCCATTAAAAGACGATGACAACAAAAGCCAAGATCACTATTACGTACATTTATAGTTAATAAATTCGTCTATAGAGTAAAAACAGTTTAACAGAATGTATTTAGGTTTGAAGCCGTTGAACGGAAGCGTTTATTGTCAATGGCCCAATGCCCGCCTGCATTCCTTGGTGGCGCTGGTGTAGTTGGAGGCAAAGAGTTTAATTCATCTGAGTTTAGGTTCAAAAACACGTCACGTGTTCTTTCAAAACATTTGACACTGGCATATATTATGGCATATATTATGAGAAGAAGTAAATAGAATTCGACAAATTTGACAGATAGACACAGCCTTATTTTCTTAAAAAATATTACAGACATTGCTGAATAATTCTCAAAATAATTCTAATTAAAGCTAAATGTGGACACAACTGTGCCTCGGCTACCCCGTAAATATAGCAATTTTACCTGAAAATAAAATTGTTATTATACATACTTACCTGGCTTTAAGCCTAATATTGAGAGTAGCATACTTGACTTCCTTTCCGGTGCGACGAAATTAGCCCCAAATAGCTCACTTCCTGTTTAAAACTCCTAAAATACATGTCATATCCGTTTTGAACCTCAGTAACATTGCGCGCGTAAAGTTTCAGAAATGGCGGCAATTGTAGCCAGCGTTATTGTGCGCGCTCAATTTTCAGGTCATTGGCAACTCAATAAAGAGCTTATCGTGTCTAAGAATGTGTCACGATCATGCAATGCACAGTAATGTGCACAGCAGGCAGCGATTTACCTAGGCTTAAAGCCAGGTAAGTATGTATAATAACAATTTTATTTTCAGGTAAAATTGCTATATTATACCTGACGTTACCTGGCTTTAAGCCTAATATTGAGTAGTGTTCGGTATCGACTGCTGAGTTAAAAACGCCAATGTGATATGACTAGGAGTTCATTTATAGAAACCTTATATAAATTATGATACTGTGTATGCATCATCGTGTACGTGATGCAAAGATAGGCTGCGCAAATGCAACTCAAAAATAAGGCAAATAGATAGAAACAAACACAGACTTAAGAAAGGTCTGATGAAGTCATCTTTTGAGGCCAGCCGAGTTTTGGGCTGGCTAGGTTAGACTTGGTTAGTTAGTTTCTGGCTATTAAGACTCATCTGATCTATATGAATCTAAGAATATGCAAAGCTTTACAGTAGATTTTCCCTTCAGTCAGCACTTATGTACAAGTTCACCGAGATTGGTGCTCGGTGGTTGGCTGCTAGCTCGCCATTCACCTCGACGACTACCAAGACTGCAGTTGTGAGGTCAGGATATCAGGTCGGTCACCTGACCTACGAAACTCGGAGCTAGAGACGTAGGCGTGCCGAATCAAATACATGTGAAAATGAGTTATTTTAATTTGTACCTTGCACAGACAGGCCCAATCTGATTTAAACACAAAACATTGATGAAATTAGTGATTAGCAGCAGGTATAATCAAATTACAATTGCTGTATTTTGAATTGGGAGTGCGCCTCCTGGATGCATTACCACTGATTATGTACTTCCACATATGATTGGTCTTTGCAAAAGACTGGCGAACAAGTCTGTAATCTGACTTTAATTATAAAGTTACTCAATTAATCTAAATACCTTTTCGTATCACTTCTGAGAAGAATAGCTAGATGTGGCTGATTCTATTACAGGAGCTAGTGTGGCTATCTGACTAAACTGAAGATGCTTCTACAGTGGGCAAGCATATAGAAAAAGACAAGTTTACATGTAATAAGCTTATTTGTAAATGCCTACAGTGATAAAGAAGTTTAGTATCTATCGTATTCAATTATCATTGATCAGATACCTAATACAAGTATCTGAACGCGTTTTCATTATTACCCGCAGATGTGTAGACAACATTATGTGAAACCATGTTACCTAGGACTGAACCATAAAAGTACATACTTCACTGGGATAATCCGGCGTAGTCATAACATTCATTAAAATAATAATGTGTAATGGATAAAAGTTTTGAAAAACAGTTCACTGGTAGAAATACCAGGTTGGTGTCCTAACATAACATAGCGTCACGCCTTTTCCCATACGGGGTGGCAGAGGCACAATGGCACCCACGCTCAATATGCTAATGTATATCATGCTCAGTCCGATATTCAATACTCCATTGCTACTCACTTTATAATTATTATTACTTTACTATGTAGGTACGGTACGGAACAGCTGTAGAAATATTAAGGAACTCTGCTTGTGGGCTGTATGCCGCACCGGCCACATCCAAGACACATTATGGTTAGATTACCTCGATTTTGTCGACTTGGTTAAAGCTGCCTTTGCTGTTCGCTTGGGATATGTCGAAGTAAAGCGACTATTGAGTAACAACCAAATAAATAGTGGATGTGAAAAAAAAAATATCACGATATATAATCTCAAATTTATACTAATGTCCTGAGAGACTCGAGGACTGTCATCAGCTCCTTTTGGCTAATATACTGAAAAGTGAGTTCTTACAGCCGCTTGCCTAGTGAATTATGAAGACCTGCGCGGTCCAGTGACACGTAGGTCATTTGTGAGAAGTAATGTAGATAGCTTCTCTATATGGCTCCGACAATATCCTGGTGGATAACTGTCTGAATAATATTAGCAGACTATATCTTTGGATAGTGAATCTGAAAGGTGACTGCTACAATGATAACTATCTGAAGCAGTGAAGTAGGCATATTGCCGACCATATCCTGCCGGATTGATGAAATTAGTCGGGTTGAAAAACGACGGCTCTGTTGTTAGATTGTAACGCGTTGTTATATTAGGGGTTGGAGGAAATCAACTAGGTAGGTACTCAAAGTTCTTTAAAAATATGGTTTAACATATTAAAGGTAAGTCCAACACCACAATTAGAGCAGTTTATGATTACCCTTTTACCCTTTGAGTATTGTATTATATAGATAGCCGATCTCCAGCCACATACCTAATGTTTAGAACTCCCTTTTAATCTATTAAAAGCAGCAGCGCTAAAATGGAAATTATAAGCAAAGAAAGTTACATAAAGTAATTAGTATAAATGGAATATAAAATAGTGTTGATTTTATATTTCTTCGTCACTGGTTTAAAAGGGTTAAGATATCACGTAAATGAGTAAAACGTTACAATAAAACTGTAAGAAAATTGTTTGCCTCCACTCTGTCCGCCTCGTTCTACCAACATCAGGCGATGTTTCTGTATGAAAATGTCGCTTTGAACCTTGCACAGATGGAAACGTTGCAGAGACTGAGTTAGATCTCAAGTTTCGCCGGGATACTAGAAATGCACGACAACCAGCCATCAGATATCTACATCTTTGCGCAAGATGTTTAATTGAATCGTCTCGATGTCCCCTTACGCGCAGGCACTACCGGCATAACCGCTAACGGCTGAAGTAACTGCATGTCAATGTCGCTTTAAACCTTGCAGGTGGACTAAGTTGCAGAAACTGTATCAGCGGTATATTACCATCGAAGATTGATCAACAGGTCACTTCACGAGGGAATTTCAATTTCTCTGTAGCCAAGCTGCGCTGATTGGTGTACTTATGGCGCTCAGACTGGGCTGCGGCACCTACATTTGGCTGCGGCTCGTAGTCGCCGCGTCGTCGTTCACCTCCTGCCTCCCCTCCGCGCACGCACCAGCCTTGCGCAGGCTGGCGGCCCGGAGCGCTCGCCGTATGCCGGCTCCGGGCGGCGGGGGCGCGTCACCGCTGCGCGCGGGCGCGGGCTAAGTGTAGCAGGCAGCCAGCAGCGCAAGGGCTCACCTTCTCTACTCGCCTTGCTCTGGAGGTCGAACTCACAAAAATGCACGCAGTCGCCGTGTCGTCGTTTGCCTCCTGCATCCCCTCCGCGCGTGCGCCAGCCTTGCGCAGGCTGGCGGCCCGGAGCCCTAGCCGGGCTCCGGGCGGCGGGGGCGCGACACCGCTGCGCGCGGGCGCGGGCTAACAGTTGTGGGGAGCCCTTTGCACAAGGGCTTGCCTCCTCTGTTTGTCTTGCTCTGGAGGTCAAACTCACGAAAAATCTCCAGGTTTCTCCTTCCTCGGACATAAAATCTGTAAAACTGGGATTAGTTATGGAATATCCACCGAGGGCAAAATCTTGCACGAGGTTACCATTACGCGATGGTCGTGAATGCATTGAGTATAGATTGAGTAGAGATCCACTCGTCCAACGTCAATATTTCGCAATTGATAAGAATCGATTTTATTATATTCCCCCTCGGAAGACATCTCGTTGATTGTATTACATACCTTATCCCTGTAGCCGGAATCTGCTTGGTGTTCAACAAGCCAAGACATGACCGTCGAAAATATCCCTTTTTGCGCCTCCTTCTGCTTGATCAAACCATGTGGCACTACCATGGGCGGTCACTACGTTCCCGCCAAGTATGATTGCCATCTAAGGACTTGGCGCACTCGAGTTCATTGAACTCCAGCACAGAACAATAAAAGTTTGTATCTCATGCGAACGGCAAATACCTAATCTGATTGGATTGGATTTACTTATGATTTTCTCGGCGTGAGATGCGGATGAATGCAATGTTTGTACTTTCGAGGGTAGTTACAAATAGCTACTTATAAATATCACTCCTATATCAAAGGGAGTGATATTCCTAACAAATTCAATGTCAGAATTAAACATATCTTATTGCGAGATTGAGTGAGTTACTACTAAACATTGCATCACTCGATCTGTTTAGCATACGATCATGCATTGCCGAGATGTTACTAGCTGAAACTTGGAACGATTTTTCCAGATTACTTGTCCTTGAATTCTTTCTTACTCCCCCGAAGTCTTCTCCTCCGGCTGCTCCTCCTCTCCGGAGACGTGGAAGTGGAACTGCTGTAGCGATCACTCCTCGATGATTCACTACGCACCGCGGTTTTTATTAAACGGATTATTTTTTGCTGTTACACTGAACAATTAACACTATAACCGTAACAAAATTCCAAGGATATTTCGAAAAGTAACTTGGAATATTTTCAAATTTGTTAAACGCGTGCGCACGGAAAGAAATCCAAAACGATGGCTACAATTGCCGCCATTTCTGAAACTTTACGCGCGCAGTGTTACTGAGGTTCAAAACGGATATGACATGTATTTTAGGAGTTTTAAACAGGAAGTGAGCTATTGGGGGCTAATTTCGTCGCACCGGAAAGGAAGTCAAGTATGCTACTCTCAATATTAGGCTTAAAGCCAGGTAACGTCAGGTATAATAAAAATGTGTGACACACTATGTTATGTTAAGTTAAGTTATGGCGAGTACTAGCACTTACACTTTTACATCTGGTAAAAGAGAGTATGGGAAATGAAGTGAGTATAGACGATGTCATGATACCAGGGGGGGGCGAAAACGTTAAATACAAACATGGGGATCGCTTCGCAGTAGCAAATTGCAAAAATGGCGAATATCGGTTAAAAATTGCAAATGAATCGTACATTCCGCATTCCGCAGACTCCAAGCAGCCACAGTCAAGAGACAAAAGTCTTTTCAAATTTCAAAACCAAAGACAACGCCATATTTATTTGCCGAGCACGAGTTTTTTAACCTATTGATAGTAGATTTAATTTATAGGGAATATCCTTTTTAAGAAGTAGCAACAATGTTTGCAACGGCCGTGTCGTTGCTGGCGAGATGCCAGCGCGATCGTGAGATCGGCGAGCGTACAGTTTGTAGAATCCCGGTTATATATAAAACGCGCTGGCATATCATGACCCCGCTGACCTGCTTCGTAGGTGATCCAGAAGAGATTCAATGATCTGACCCCGACTCCCCACGCCGCAGAATGAGGTTTGTGAGAAGCAAAACAAACATATAGCCAGTTTTTTGGCGTGACAGTGTTGGCGAGCCAATGGCCGCTTTTATGGAGCCATAAAGGTTTTCTCTCGAGTTTCTAATAACCGAAAGTAAATTGGTAAATAGTGAAGCTGCACAGATATAGTACATTGTTGCCCAGGTATAGAAAGCAAGCAATAGATGGACGAGTTAGTTCGCGGGCCGAGCCGCAGGTGCATCTATTGCACTTTCTACCGAGGCATTTACTATGTGCTTTTCACGCCTAATGTAAGGAAATAAAACAGGTTGAGTACACAGTATAATACACAGTGTAATTAAAAGTAATATTGATATTCGCATTAGGGCAGTTGTGGAATGACAAGGAAATGTTTTTTCCCGGAACATAAAACGTCAACAACAACTGGTTTTGTTTTTTTCCGCACGCCGCCGCTCTAGCGATGCGCGCTGCTGTAAATAAAGGCACTGAACGAGTTACTAATGTCAAAAATAATCGACCAATAGCAGAGTAGAAAGTAAAAACGGCCCCTAAACACTACATTTTACTTTGTAAATCTACATTGTTTGTCTGTTTTTGAATTGTACTACTAAGAACTACTTTCTACTCTCATTTCAATCCATCTTTGGCCATATTTCCGAGCAGCAGTGGCGTGAAAACATATTTATCAAATTTAATAATATTTTGAGACACAAAAAACATACAAGACACTTTTGCACGTTTTTTGTTTTATTTTGTATTAATTTTCAACAAAAATTCAAATTTAAAGTAACGTGACGAAAGTTACGTGTTTGAAACACCCATCAGATCAGTTACTTGTCAGAACACAACACAGCATGACACTTGTGGTAAGGGACACAAGCTTAGGGTAAGTCTCACTTTCCTTTGACGACAGGTTGAAAGCAGTGTAAGAATAGGATCTGAAAGATTAGACCTAGTTGAGGACACAATCTTTCTCGGAATCACTATAGATTCGAAAATTCAATGGGGTCCTCACATAACTAATCTCGCACGAAGATTTAGCTCAGCTGCTTTTGCGGTCAGACAAATCACATACTGCCAGATTGGTTTACTTTGGGTATTTTCACAGTATCATGTCTTATGGAATACTGCTATGAGGGAGAGCAGCAGATATAAATAAGATATTTGTTGTACAAAAAAGGTCGATCTGGGCGAAATATCAATTAGATTCTAGAGAATCATTATGAGAAAAATTCAAAGAAATTAATATACTTACGGCTAACTGTCAATATATATAGTTCTAACGTAGCTTTATTTAAAACTGTAGAAGATAGCCATACAATTAACACTAGAAATAGGTTGGCACTACCATTATTTAGACTAAGTAAAGTAGACACATCATTCATGGGGCACTGTATTCGCTTCTACAATAAATACCACAGGAATCATCATTGATCCTTCCTGAAAAGAGGGTCAAAAACTATGTTAAAAATGAGCTGATAAAAAAGTCCTATTATAGTATTAAACAATACTTGGATGACAAAACTGCATGGTCCATACCATCTCAGCGCACAGAAATTCGACGAGGGGCGATGGATCAAGTCTATCACTCGCCGGCGAATTTCCTTACACCGAAACCAGTACCTGTTGTGTGAAGTCACTTTTTTACAAAGAAGGTATGGGGGAGTTTCTTGCCGTTTCTTCTTAACCATGAGGGGCCCACCTTCCGAAACGGTGAAGTCTTGTTTTATATAAAAAATGACTTGTAGTTATAAGTAAGTATAAATTTGATGTTGAATAAGATTATTTATTTATTTATATTCAATAAAAAATTGAATCTGAATCTTTTCTAAGCAAAAGAAGGAGAAGGGGATTGACGCATAGCTCTGCGCATTGAACAACAAAAAATACTTATTGTTGTTCTTACAAGCTACCGCAGTATTTTGCCCTTATATTTGCTGTGCAAATCAGTATTTTTGATGAGCAGTTTAATATTTCCCTTGAACATGTACCTAAGCGTATCTGGCGGTGGCCCCTCCAAGGGCAGCTGCACCGGCGCAGGCCCCCCGCCCCCCGCCGCCGCCCCCGCCGCCGCCCGCACGAGCCACGTGCACGTGGTGGCCTGCAGCCGGTGCAGGTTGCTCAGCATCTCGCCCTCCACCAGTGCGCAGCGGAGGCTCAGGAATCTAGGGAGGCATTGTAGGTGCTTGAATGTTAAAAGAAAAGTAAAGGTAGCCCATTAATGTCCACTGAGGGGCTTGGGCCTTTACCCGGTAACGTGTTAGATTGAGCCATACTCCACCACGCTGGCTCAGTGCGGGTTGATGGAGGGGTGCCGGGCTAGTGCCCAACCCGTTTGTCAGAAGTTTTCAAGCTGCCCTATTAGGGCTTCTGACCTACCACCGAGTAGCGATAGCAGCTTATTCGAAACACTGAACACGGAAGCGCCCGAGACAAATTCCACACAGTAACGGACGCCCATCCAGTACCCGTCTCGGCCAGATGTTGCTACCCGCACGATTGTTTCCGATGTGCGAATACCGCTAGGGCACGGACGCTTCTCGAATAATTTAAACTTTAGAAAAAACAGACTTCAAGATGTGTACTTAGTTATTAGCTGCTGATCATTATATATAAACAGACTTCAAGATGTGTACTTGGTCATTAGCTGCTGATCATTATACAAGATAGTGTGTGTGGTGATTCAAGCAGCGCCAAATCTCTAGATTCGGAATAGACTTTGCGTCCGTTTGATTATAAAGATTTGCATGTGAATAGATAAAGTAAAACAATAAAATGGGCGAATAAAAAACGAAATAAATGAAAAAAAAACTGAATTAATCGAAAAATAATAATGAATTAATCGAAAATACTACTGAATTGCGCGACAAAAACACTTATTGGTTTAGGCTACGCTTATTAGCTAAATAAAGACTGTCTGGGCGAAGTGGTGGATCAGGGTAGGTGAAGGATAAAAGGGGTCAGCGAAGAAAAGGCTCCCTCATCCTTCGTGTTAGGTTGAACACGTAAGAACAACAAAATTCAACATTCGTTTTGTACTGCTATTTAGTTGAATCAAGAGTTCTGATTTTTTAGATTTCTAGTCGCGCAATACAGTGATTTTGTCCGACAAAACCAGTATTTCTAGTCGCGCTCAGTAGTAGTAGCAAAATCAGTGTTTTGTCAATCAAAAACTGAATTTACGGTGATACGATTCAACACTAGCCATAAATGAATAGTGATGTGTACTTGGTCATTAGCAGCTGGCTTCTCTGCTGGATGGGTTCGACCAGGTGCGTGGCGGCAGCGGCGGTGACGTCAGCCAGCGCACGCTGCACGCGCCCCAGGTCTTGTCCGGTCCGCCAGAGCTTCTCCGCGCATACTCTGAAACCTGCAGTGAACAGGTTTGTGTTAACTACTGATTGGGATCCAACGTGCACTATATACGGTGGGATTGTACTCAATCGAGTTGATGGGTTGTGATATTGAAACGGTAAGCATACAAGTTAAGAGGGTGAATTCCCGAAATTGCTTGTGAAAATGTGAAAGTTGTGCGTCGGCCTTATATTTTGTAGCAATATACTAAGTGTCACATGCTCAGACAGAGGAGTTTCCAAGCGTAAGTAATAATTGAGCATGACACTGACGTAATTAACTAGATTAATCAAACCCTTGCGTCCTTGGTCTAATTTTAACTAAAAGGTGTTCATTGTAATCAACCGGTAAATCGTCGCGGAGCAACAGTTTTTTATTGTCCGTCCAGCAATGGACCTGATCACAATTCCATCAAATCATGAGGTCGCTTCGTCTCTGAACAGTTCACATGCTGAGCGGAACAATGCTGCGTCTGAGATCTCTCGAGAAGCACGTACTTGCTCCAACCTTCGCAGGAACGCCTCAATGCAGGACTTGCCGTTATATTTCAGATCTAATTTAACGCACAACTTTCACATTACTGGATCAAGTTCTAAGTTGCAATGGGATAAAACATGGATACTGCATCGTATTTCCGATGATTTAAGTAGATTACAGTTGCAATGGGATAAAACATGGATACTGCATCGTATTTCCGATGATTTAAGTAGATTACAGTTGCAATGGGATAAAACATGGATACTGCATCGTATTTGCGATAATTTAAGTAGATTACAGTTGCAATGGGATAAAACATGGATACTGCATCGTATTTCCGATGATTTAAGTAGATTACAGTTGCCAAGGGATAACATGGATACTGCATCATATTTGTGCTGATTTAGGTAGTTTGCAGTGCAGAGCCAATGGGATAACATGGATACTGCATCATATTTGTGCTGATTTAGGTAGTTTGCAGTGCAGAGCCAATGGGATAACATGGATACTGGATCGTATTTGTGCTGATTTAGGTAGTTTGCAGTGCAGAGCCAATGGGATAACATGGATACTGGATCGTATTTGCGATAATTTAGGTAGATTACAGTTGCAATGGGATAACATGGATACTGCATCGTATTTGAGCTGATTTAGGTAGTTTGCAGTGCAGAGCCAATGGGATAACATGGATACTGGATCGTATTTGCGATAATTTAGGTAGATTACAGTTGCAATGGGATAACATGGATACTGCATCATATTTGTGCTGATTTAGGTAGTTTGCAGTGCAGAGCCAATGGGATAACATGGATACTGGATCGTATTTGCGATAATTTAGGTAGATTACAGTTGCAATGGGATAACATGGATACTGCATCGTATTTAAGCTGATTTAGGTAGATTGCAGAGCCAATGGGATAACCTATTTGCGATGATTTAGCTAGATTACAGTTGCAATGGGATAACATGGATACTGCATCGTATATGTGCTGATTTAGGTAGATTGCAGAGCCAATGGGATAACATGGATACTGCATCATATTTGCGATGATTTAGCTAGATTACAGTTGCAATGGGATAACATGGATACTGCATCGTATTTGCGATGATTTAGGTAAATTACAGTTGCAATGGGATAACATGGATACTGCATCATATTTGCGATGATTTAGCTAGATTACAGTTGCAATGGGATAACATGGATACTGCATCATATTTGCGATGATTTAGCTAGATTACAGTTGCAATGGGATAACATGGATACTGCATCGTATTTGCGATGATTTAGGTAAATTACAGTTGCAGTGGGATAACATGGATACTGCATCATATTTGCGATGATTTAGGTAAATTACAGTTGCAGTGGGATAAAACATGTATACTGCATCGTATTTGCGATTATTTAGGTAGATTACAATGCAATGGGATAACATTTCCTTGAACGAAAATAATCACAAAGTTACCTGTTGTTTTAAAGGAGCCTATTTTTCTGATTATGGAATGGTTATTGAAATTCGCAAAAAACTAAATTAGTCCATTACGTTCTAAGGGCTTGGAAAAGCGATTTTCGAAAATAAATTTACATTATAAATCTTACCGTCTTTCTGCCGTCTCATGTCACAAATGTTTTGAATAATGTTTTGTATCAAATCAAATTTGATGGGAATTCGCCCTCTATAGAAAACATTGGTTTGAGCTTTGAGTACTAAATCACAATACCGTAAAAATGTAAAGTTTTTGGGCTAGATGTGGCAACATTGAACTATTGGATATCAATATCCAAGATCACTAACAGAACAAAGCAGAAAATCTGCATAGCAAGTAATTTTTAGCAACAGAAATCAAATTAAATAAATATTAATTAAAAAACTTAAAAAACCTCCAACAAAATACCAGAACTACTGAACCGATTTCAACCCAACATATCTAAGAACCATCGCAGTGAAGTCTACTACCAACTACTAAAAATACATTAAATCCGTCCACAGGCTTGACCTCTATTCTTTGTTGAGCTGGCTTATAACTTTCGAACTACTGGACCGATTTTAACAAAACACAAATACAAATCATTTAGTCATTAAATATTTTCAGTATCTAAATATACAAAAGGGCCTTGAACTAGATTCTAGAGAATCTGTATTGTATTACAAGAGCCCCGCCATTCACATTGTGATACAAATTAATAAACAATGACAGGTAGATTATGTACATAATAGTCGCAAAAAATTCTAAATTTAATTAAACTAAATTAAAAGTAAACCAAATATTATTTCAAGATAAATCTTAGGGTATTAAAATAAGGGGTAGTTATGTAGAGATGTTTGATCGCTGTTCCTTGTTAAGCTGATAACCTTCGAACTATTAAACCGATTTTATTAAAACATATCTTCGAATCACCGCAGTGTAGCCTACTACCAACTATAGGAAACCGCATTAAAATCCGTCTACCCGTTTGACCGCCTTTCTTTGTTAAGCTGATAGCTTTCGAAATACTTATATAACCGATTTTAACAAAACATATCTAAGATCCATCGCAGGGAAGTCTACTCACATGTATAGAAAACCGCATTAAAATCCATTCAACCGTTTGACTGCTAGGGTGCCACCGACAGACATACAGACACGCCGACACACCGAATATGCTTCAATTATAAAACCTCTCCTTGTCGGGGGTTAATAAAATCGTCGTTTTATCAATAAAAAGTCGGTTCTCACCTAAGTCGACGCACTTTTGTGTCATAAAGAAGCACTCGGTCACAAAGTTGTACGTATCAGCTGTGGGTCGTCTCAGCGCGACTCCTTCTTCAGTTTCCTTCGCTGGCAACAGACACGTCTCACTATGTAGACAGTCGAGGTGGACGGACTTTGCTTCACATTCTTCGGGCTGTAATGATATGAAAATACAAAATATTACAAATGCGAAGTACCCAAGTCTGTTTGTCCTCAAAGAACGTCCCGTTTTATTTTTATTTTTTGCTTACACCTCGAAAACGATGAATCAAAAGAAATTTTGTTGCACTACATAATGAAAGCTGATAAAATTCTCTACAACTTTGATTCTACCAGCATACCTACTACATTTTTTACCTATTCCCAATCATTGTGATGATGAGCTCCGAAATTTTCAACGGTAGATGACGAATTAGCATATTTATATTATATATGCGGCACGGCAGTCCCAGCCGTACCACAAAGGGTCCGGTATTAGCAAAGGCTCTATTTTTGGTCTGTTGTTATTTATCATCATGATAAATGACCAGGAAACAGGGCTAAAACATGCTAAATGCTTCTTGTACGCGGACGATCTGAAACTGGTACTTCCCGCGAATTTGTATTCTACTGAGGAAGATATGGATGCGATGTGAACAGAATACTCTTATTCAATAATGAGAAGTGTTGTATAATTTTCTTAACGCGCTCGCCTCGGACTATTTGTTACATTTATTAATGAGGATAATAAAAGTCTCTAAAATATCATAATTCATAATTTCTTTATTGCACACAACTAATATATGGACAACAAGACATACATAAAAATAGTGTACAAAGGCGAGCTTATCTCTAATAAGAGATCTCTTCCAGCAAACCAAATTAGGATGGGAATGGTCGATTGCTGAGCAGGGGTGACAATGTGTACAACAATATAATTTAGTACATATCTAAATAACTAACATATGGTTAGATATATGTTATATCTAAATAACTAATATAAAACAATATTAACTAAATATACGAGGGCTTACATAAATATCATATAATATACTCGTACATGCTAAACATAAATACTATATAAATATATATAATTTTTAAATAAATATACTAATAAATACATACATACTACCTATATTTCTAAAGAGAAAGGTAATGCTTCTTCACGCGACTTTTAAATATATTAAGAGAAGGACTGTCTCTGATAGTGCAGGGGAGTGCATTCCACAATTGAATGGCCCGGAATCTAAACCCATGCTCATAGGACGCGGTGTTATGCTGTGGGGTTGTGAGCATCGAAAGCGCGTGAGTTCTCCGAGGCCTGCTGGAAGAAAGAAATGGAAAACGGTCTCGTAAGAAGGTTGGATAGCGTGGATTGCGTAAAATGTTGTAGAGGATGTTGAGGATGTGAGAATCCCGACGAAGACGTATTGGCAGCCACTTCAGCTCTTTGCGATGCTGTGATACATGGTCGTATTTGCGCAGCCCAAAGATAAACCGAATCCCGAGATTTTGAAGTCGTTCGAGTTTGTTCAGTAATTCTTCGTTAGCACTGACCCAGCAGACATCAGCATAATCGATGAGAGGTAGAAGGAGAGACTGAGCGAGAGTGATTTTGGTCTGTCGAGGCAAAAAGTACTGAAGTTTCCTGAGAGAGTGAAAAGTAGCAAATACTCGTCGACTGACCTCATTGACATGCGATGACCAGGACAGCTGGTTGTCGAAGATAAGACCCAGGTTTTTAGCTTTATCGCTATACACGATTGTGGTACCATTAAAAGTGACAGGTGGAATGGGCTGTTGCTGCAACAAGTTAAGAGATTGTCTGGTGCCTATAATCATGGCCTGGGACTTGCTCGGGTTAACCAGGAGTCCGAAGGATAAAGCCCAGCTTCTCACCCCCTCCAGATCAGCGTTCAATGCCTCCACAGCAGAGTTTACATCGTTATGAGAGAAGTGGCGATAAATCTGGAGATCATCAGCATAAAGATGATATGAAGAAGACAGGATGTCCGAGATGGAGTTTATGAAAATCGAGAATAGAAGAGGAGAAAGAATACCACCTTGAGGGACGCCTGACAGGAGGTCACACCAATCAGTGGATGTCTCTTCCGTCCTGATTCGCTGTCATCGCTATCATAATCGGATACCCAATAGTCGTCCACTGACTCCCGTGTGATGGTCATCCTACTTTTCTTGATTTGGTTTATATTTCAAAAGCTAATAAAAATATTTATGGATAATTATTTTATTTTAAATTTTTTTATTCGTAAAATTTTACCTATTTTATGATGTGACGTTTTATCCTTTGGCCATATCAGATGTGGCGAAGCGTTAACTGGTGATATCGACAAATGTTTGGTTCTCATCGATCTGCCCGATTTTGGTTTGAGCACATCATGATGTGCCCTATAGACAACGGCGTATTTCAAGACACGCCGACATATCTTAATATGGCGCGGCACATCATGATGTGCCCAATTCGACAATCGGCGGCAGACATATATGTAGACATATATATTGTATTGAACTGGCATGACCTTGAATTGAATTGAATTGAAATTAACTGATGTTGTATTTGAATAATTAAATGTATTTTATATAATTTTTTGATAAATTTTAATGGTTATTTGTGCAATGTTTTGGACCTAACTATGTGTAATTTTCTGCGGATTACTTAAACAATAAATACATACATAAAATATAAATATTTTTCCTCAGAAGAACTGTTTTAAAAAACGGGACATTCTTTGTGATGAATATTTTGTAGGCAGGCTTAGGATATAATACTTAACATGATATATCACATTATCCCACTTTATACTAATTTATTCTAACGTAGGTTATATTAATTTCTTTTGGAACTTATACAATCCTCGATTTAACCAAGTCTCGGTGCAAGAGAAATTGTTCGCTTTGTTCCTAATCGATGCAAAAAAGTTCGGCTATGTTGAGTTAAACCTCAGTGAGTGTTCAATATTTGATTTAAAACAAAACCTGTCATTTCGTGGTATAAATAGGAAGAATAAACTGATTTCTGGTCACTATTCTTCAAGCATTTTCTGAGGAGGTCCGAAAAATAATAATTTCTGATACTAATAAAGGGAAGTCAACATACCAAATATCCAAAGAACTGTTACTACCAATACTGTCTACTCTACTATCCAGTCAATCATCCAGCATTAGAAACATTACAAATCAGTGGCATGTTTGAAGAAGACCGACTGTCGCCGCTTAACTAGTGACTCAGAGAACAAGAAAATAATAAAGAAAAATCGTCGTGTGCGAGCAGGAGAACTCACTGAGCAATGATCTGGAAATATGTTTCAGTCGACACTCGCAAGAGTCTCGAAGAGAATTGGGCATGGTTTGAACACAGCAAAAAAGAGCCTTAAATGACTGCCCTGCAAAACATGTACAGTCTGTTACCGGCATGTGGGCATTTATTAAAACTGATAATACATGCTCCGTTAACAATCGTTTGCACGTATTAGTAAATCATAATTATGTTAATTAACTCCACAATTAAACTTTCTAAATTTGCAGCTTAAATGTAGTAGACGTATTGCCTAATAGTCGTAACTCATGTCGTTGAATTACTTGGTACAAGGCATGTCGATAGTGTGACAGTGTGACAGGCACGACAAGTGTTGATAGTAACTTGCGTGCTTTACATTGCGGGCAATTAAATTTTTGTTAGAAAGTTAACAAACTCTGAAATTTAATTTATTAATTAAATTAATGTTATGGTTACGTTACAGACACACGTTATTTTAACGTCCTTAATTTAAAAGCCCAGCTGCTAGTAACACACTGTATATATAAAAAATCGCTTGTGAACATCAGAACTCGACTTCATCATGTGCAGCCGGTCCGTATAGACATTTTGACACGTTGACTACCCAGTCCCGGAATGCTTCATCTGCCATACCTGTGCCACGACTGCTCCAGCTGTCGCGCCCACATAAGTTATGTTCATTACAGCTTGTCTTTGTTCTTATTTATTTATTTTGTTAGATTATTATTTTGAGTATAGATACGATGGTGAAATATTGTCATTAGATTAGATTATTTGTATATTGTACATTATGTAATAACAAAAAAAATTGGCGAAAATTTAAAAAATTACATCCCCGTAGAGTTTTTTGGTGCTATCTTCTCTGACGGGCGTATTTCCGAAGCCTTGGTAGAGTTAAAGGAGTTTCCTTTTCCTGTTCGAAATTCAGCCATGAATCACCAATTGAAAGGGAGATTTCCTTTTTCAAACTCAAACCATAATCAGTAACATAACATAACATTTACACACCGGCACATTCATTGCTTCTGGCCCCACACTAGGAAAACCCTGTGTCGTGGGAACCAGAAACAGCCACGTCACACAAATATAAACATCCAAGACTTGGGAGTTTTTTTTTTCTGTACCCCCAGCCGGGGATGGGACCCGGGACCTCTCCATGGTAGGTAGGGCCACAACCACTGCGCCACAGAGGTCGTCAAATCAGTCATGTATTCATTTGTTTAGTTAATCATATTTGACTATTTTTTTACCTTTTATCCATGCATATGAATATGAAACTTAAGTAAGTGTTTGACTTGTAAAAGTGCATTATTTTTGCAATAAATGATTTGAGTTTTGAGTTTAGGGATAGCATGCCATCACAGGGTTCGGGTCGGGTACAATTTGTCAAGAGAAATGTACACGCTATTTTTATTTTATTAATTAACGCTACAAAATACCAGGACATTTTACGAACCTATATTACCGGCTATTCAGATTTTGCAACATCAAGATACCTTCATTCAGAGTTTGCAACATCAAGATACCTTCATTCAGAGTTTGCAACATCAAGATACCTTCATTCAGAGTTTGCAACATCAAGATACCTTCATTCAGAGTTTGCAACATCAAGATACCTTCATTCAGAGTTTGCAACATCAAGATATCTTCATTCAGAGTTTGCAACATCAAGATATCTTCATTCAGAGTTTGCAACATCAAGATACCTTCATTCAGAGTTTGCAACATCAATATACCTTTATTCAGAGTTTGCAACATCAAGATACCTTTATTCAGAGTTTGCAACATCAAGATACCTTCATTCAGAGTTTGCAACATCAAGATACCTTCATTCAGAGTTTGCAACATCAAGATACCTTCATTGAGAGTTTGCAACATCAATATACCTTCATTCAGAGTTTGCAACATCAAGATACCTTCATTGAGAGTTTGCAACATCAATATACCTTTATTCAGAGTTTGCAACATCAAGATACCTTCATTCAGAGTTTGCAACATCAAGATACCTTCATTCAGAGTTTGCAACATCAAGATACCTTCATTCAGAGTTTGCAACATCAAGATACCTTCATTCAGAGTTTTCAACATCAAGATACCTTCATTCAGAGTTTTCAACATCAAGATACCTTTATTCAGATATTGCAACATCAAGAAAAAATTCTTTAAAAAAACTGATGATATCAATTTTTGTCAAAAATTTAAAAAGGGCACCATGTCATCCATATCTAATAACTTTAACAACAACAAATAATCGGTGAACCACATGACATAGATTTTTTAAATATTTTTGTAGGCCACAGACCATAGACAGAAGAGGGCGCCCCGTTAGCACCGCAATATGTATGCGAGCCAACCGTGTCAATTATTTCATACAAAAAATGTCAGTCAGTAAGAACAGTCATAGCAAATACACTCTTATCCATGAGTGATAACAACCCAGATTGCCCATATCAGCCACTATCACCAAAAATATCTTCAACTTAATAGTTACACGTAATGCGAACCTAGAATGGAAGAACAACAAAGACTGTAGACAATGGAAGATAGTCTTCACAAGGAAGGATCCAAAGAAGGCTAAGTATTTACTTAACTGACCGACCAAGCGAAGCGTCCAGTTTCGAGATTGACCAAAAACGCACTACCCCTTCTGTCTGTCTGTCTGTTCTCGCCCACAGGTCGCATTTAAGTTTTTGATTTTATTTTGGAAAATTTATACCAAATCAGAATATCTCCGCCTTCACGAGACGAACCCGTAGACACCAGATTTGTCCTCCTAGGACCAAGGAAACGCGAGTTAAAGCCAAAACTATACCCCTATTTTGCTCAAAAGTCTGCATAGCAATAGTCTGCATAATAATTTAATTTTAAAATTGGCTTTTCTTCGTTAAATTGTTGCGCAAAATAAACTTGTATCGCATTATAATAAAGCCTTTTGTCCGCCAGAGTTAACTTAGCAACTCTGGTAGGTGTGGTAATGGGTCTCTGTAAAATAAATAGATACTTATCATTGTTAAAGCTAGCACCAAATCGTTCATGCCCTCATTATGAGTTGGAGGAAATTAGCCAGCACTTTTTAGGAGAATGCGTCATGTATTCAAACATAAGGTGGCGAACACTAGGGATGGACAACATTAAGGAAGAAGTCCTTGCAAACCTCAAACTTAGCGACTTACTATACTCTATCCACCGAAACGAGTTAATAGGGGAAAAATGAACTGGCATGTGATTGGTCGAACAATGACGTTAAGGCTGTGTTCACAGCGCGAGTTTTTTTAGTTTGTTCGTGCGACTCGTACTGTTCAGACGTGCTCACTGTGCTAGTGCAATCTATTATTTTATTTTTTGACTCGGCTTGTTATTTGGACTCTGGATAATTTTGTTACGTGTGACCCGGCTTTGTGATTGATTGCATTCCTAAAGACTTGGCGCTTGTATAACGGACTTTTTGAGTTTACTGTCGATTTGCCTAAGTGAGATGGCCGACAGTTTACATGGAGGTAACTCTGTGGTCTCTCTCTGTGTGTGTGTAACATACAAGATGGCAGAATTAAAAATTTTATTAAACAACTCAATTCAAAATATTGACGCTGCAAAATGGAAAAAATGCATAAAACATGTCGAAGAGATAGTAGAACCGAAAATGAATGCCATGGACAGAAATGTGGAAACAATGACCGAAACATTCATAATAAACGTGGGAAGTGACAGCGACAGTAGTGATACGTCGGAATAATTTAATTAATTGTATATGTTAAACTATTTAAATATACATAATTTTATTTTAAAACATTGTCTTAATATTTTTCTTTCTTTCTCTAAGTTCAATACAAAATACTTAAGTGGTTTTAGTGCTTACTATTGAGCGCACAAAATCATCGCATATGAACACACCTTAACTTTTTATCAGTATAGTTGACGCCCACTCACCTTTTTGTGTCCTTATCTTTTGTAAGGGATTGTGCGACAGAGACAATGCTCTATTAACTCGTTTCGGTGGATAGAGTATAGAAATCATTAAAAAAACAAAGATTTAGGGAGGGAAATAGAATAAACCAACAGAAACCAGCGCGTAACACTGGGAATTGGGTGAAATGGTCTCAATAGAGCACCGATCACCCGCCTGTGTTCAGCGGGCGTCCCACCTCATCTTCAACCTATGAGCCATAATAGCAACTGAGGGGTGATGCAATGCTACCTAGAGTAATGGTATGTGGAGCAGGCCTGTCTCCTGGTACTGGAACTTTGCATCACCATAATTTTATCAAATAAAATTTCTATGATTGTTCACCGCTCACAAGGCTGACCCACAAAGAGGTCAAAGAGGTCAAAGAGGTTCAGTATCTCTAAAGCACCCTACGACGAAGAAAAGCGAGCCCAGGTCCGTCATGAACCCATCCGGCAACATAACAATTTGACCATAATCGGTTCAGTAGCTCCACAGCGCTATATGTTGGGTCTATCTTGAGCGACTTCGGGTCGCTGGCGGTGCTGCAGAGTGGCTGGCACAGCTGCAGCAGCACAGCTCCGAGGTTCATCATGAACCCGACGGCAACACGAAATTTTCACCATTATCGGTTCAGTACCTCAACAGCGCCGTATATCGGGGCTATCTTGACCGCCTTCGGGTCGCTGGCGGTGCTGCAGAGTGGCTGCAGCAGCACAGCTTCTAGGTTCATCATGAACCCGACGGCAACACCAAATTTTTCGTTCCTGGGCAATCTGTACAATGGTACTCAAAGTTTTCGTTTGTTCAATATATATTTTTTACTATTTTATAGACTTACTAATTTGTGGAATTCCTGATTTGTACAACAGTAGCATTTTTTTAACTAAACATACTATTTTGTACAATTACTAATTCGTGGAATTCCTTATTTGTACAACAATAATAGCTTTTTTTTGTTAAAACATCCTAAGGACATATGTGCTCTTTATAAATTTATTTTATTGTGAAACGAGCCGAAATAAAAGATTATCGCTGTCTCATTTTGCTTATTATTTACATGTCTTAAGAGTGTTTATGCCACGCGTGATGTGTAAGAGAGGGACAACAGATAAATATTGCTTCCTTTGGTTTTGCCTTAGGTTTTTGTATTAAACACCCCCTAAGGATAAATGTGCTAGAACTTTGCAAATAATAAGCAAGTTTCGTTTTCTTTCGATTGACCTTTTATTAGACGTTAGAAGATATTGCACGAATTCGTGACAAAATTGTGTGAATCAGGATTTTCTATCGTTTGTACAAATTAGGAATGGTACGAATTGCCCAGGAACTAAATTTGTGCATAAGTAATATTTTTTTTGTACTCATTATTTACCGTGCAATAAAGTATAAAGATATATCTTTATTAATATTTATGAAGATTAAATTTTATCATAATCAGTTCAGTACCTCTACAGCGCCGTATGTCGGGTCTATCTTGAGGGCCTTCGAGTCATCGGCGGTGCTGCAGAAAGGCTGGCACAGCTGCAGCAGCACAGCTCCCAGGTTCATCATGAACCCGTCGGGGACGCAGGTAAGAGTCGACGCACTCATCTCGCCGGCCTGGTGAACGAACGACGGCTAGTTAGTCCGAAAATCGGTCAAATGCGGGTCGGATCCACAAACATAAATACAAACATTTACATACAGGCACAAACATTGCTTCTGGCCCCACACGACACAGGGTAATGTCGTGGGAACCAGAAACAGCGACGTCACACACATATAAACATCCAAGACCTGGTTTTTTTTTCACCCCCAGCCGAGGATCGAACCCGGGACCTCTCGCATGGTAGGCAGAGCCACAACCGCTGTGCCACAGCACGAGAAAATTTAAGGACAAAAAAAATGTGTCCGAACTAGGTTTCTATACCAGTCGCTATAGATTGCGGATCCGACTTATAACCAATTGCGCCGACGACGTTATGTTAATCGCGTTTACGTTGACCTTTGAATGATGACGACTTGGTAATTCGCAGGGGCAGTGATATTAAAACTCTCTCTTCTTCTCGTCTCTTGCATGGGGTCCCCATTTAAAAATAAAAGTCTCGTGTAGTCGTGTTGCTGTAGCGGCAACAGAAATACACATTCTGTGAAAATTTTAACTCTTTACCTATTACGGTTCATGAGATACAGCCGGCTGACAGACGGACGGACAGCGGATGCTTAGTAATAGGGTCCCGTTTGGCTGCCATCAAGTACGGAACCCTAAACATAGGGTTTTATGATCATTATCTTCATCATCATCTCATCCTGCCATTCCACAGGGGTGTACGGGTCTAAATACAGTTTTACAGTACCTACATTTGGTGCGATCTTGGCACATGGGCTGTTCCACTGCCAATTATGGTAGCCACTGAAAACTATTCAGGTGCCAGGTGTGACACTAAGATAAAATCACAAGAAAAAGCATAATTGGCTTGTTTTGTTATGGTTCTACCACATGTCAACAATAGCGCTTCATGCCGTGTCGGTAAATGCGGTCGTCAGTAAAAGCGTGCGTGCGTGACGTGTGCTGTCGATTGCGGAACATGGCGAACCTCGCCAGGCGGAGAACCAAACCTAATTTATGTAAAAAATATTTTTTCTGTACAATTAATTTTATTTTCTCGCAGTAGTGAAAGCACAATGTCATGCCTCTGCAATAGATAGACTCGTCTCACTTTCCAGCCTCTACAATAATGTACCTTGACCTTTTTACTGTTTACCTGGACATTCCATAGTTTCCCTCTGGCGGCGTTGCTCTTCAGACAGTTGCCGATCCAGCCCAGTATCCTGCGGCGCATCGCGGCCCCGCCCCTCAGCAGGCTGAGGAAGATCTTGTGCAGGTTGCTGGTGAGGTGGTTGGACGCGTTCCACGCGTATGTCTCCATCATGGATGTTGCTGACTAGAAGGTTGTGAAGATATAAAATAAATGATAAATGTAGCCCAGACGACCTCTGTGGCGCTACGGTAGTGGCTCTGTCTACCATGCGAGAGGTCCCAGATTGCATCCCCGGCAGGGGATAAAGTAAAAAAAAACCCAGCTCTTGGATGTTTATATGTGTGTGATGCCACTATTTCTGGTTCCTACAACACAGTGTATCCTAGTGTGGGGCCAGTAGTCCTGTTTGCGCCTGTATAATAGTAGTTTATGTGACTGCTGCATAATGGAGGGCATTAATACTCGAGAGAGTTTTAATGCCTAATTATGTACAGTTACATACACCAGTTTATCTACACACAAATCATAAGCTCTCTTTGATGTGTTCAGGAACCGCATGTTTGACCGGCATTGTGGCTCTGCAGTTGTTTAGCTTGTTCTGTAGTACCAACTTCACGAAGGCGGGCGTCGGCGTTCGAAATTTGAATGTCGGTACCAACTTCACAGACAAATTAGGGGCGGCACGCAGACGGGCGTCGGCGTTCGAAATTTGAATGTCATAATATGCAGAAAAATTACACATTATGGTCATAGTGTGTAATTTTTCAGATAAGAAATGAGTTTTTACCAAGTAGTTTAACAATAAGCTGATCGTAACGTGCGGTTTTTGTACGCAGTAAAGAGGGTTTATGATACGTGTGTAGATAAAATTGTTTGTTTTATATTCATGTCTATTGATGTCCCCACCGAAGGGCAAGGGTCTTTACCCAGATAAAAGTAAGATTAAGCCATACTTCAACACGACGGATTGACGGAGGGGTTTTACAATTACTACAACCGGTATAGCGATAGTAGCTGGGACCTAAAGATACAGCTTAACGTGTCATCCGAAACACGGAACGCCCGATACGGCACTCACGATAAATGACTTATCTCATTGACACCTGGTCAGCACCAAATTCAAAACTGCATCTCCTGCGTGTAAAGGATGTTTGAAACCACTCGTCCAAGGACGACTCCTTATCAATTTCAGAGAAATAATAAATATTTAGAAATAATAAGAAAGAAAAAGATATTTCACAAATGAGTAGTAATAAATTTTTGCAAATATTATGCTAAGCCTCTTAGGTATCTTCCAAATTTAATTAATTAAATATTTTAATAAAAAATTATGTCAAATATAACCATTTAATTTTAATCCTGAACCTAATTCAACATTGATCACCTGAATCAACATATCCACACATTATCACAACACCATGGATCTGCACACAAAACTGAGAAACGACATGGATAACACTGTGGAATCATCCAACACCCGGATGTCGCAGTATGAGAAGGAGCTGTGAGAGGCCTCCACCCTATCGCTGTCAAGCAGCCCTCCTGACCTGAGCACCACCACCTGAGCTGCTGCTGGTGGGTCAAGACCGGCTGGAGATGGGTACCAAGCAAAAGGTGCCTGCATCGCGGAGTGTCAAAGGAGGCAGAAGGAAGTTGCTCCGGTGATATTAAGTGATTGGATGAAGATGTCCCCGCAGTGAGTTTCAGAGGTGAGTGTGGCCCACAGACTTGGCCTCAAGGAAAAGGCATCCAAAGCCCAGCCCTTGCCAGTCGTCGTTTAAAGCGCGGACCGAGGCGTGGAAAGCAAGAATCCCTTGAAAGGGTCGGGGATAACTGTGACAGAGTTGTCACAAAGTCTAGACACTCTATGTTCTTGGCCGCCAGGAAGCACTTTGGTGTACGGAACTTTTGAATCGTCTTATTAATCCCAGATAAGACAAGGCGGACTATTTAGGAGTACCATAGCACTTGAATATATCCCTCGTAATTGGAGGAGAGTAAAAGCAGCTTTCATACCATAACCAGGAAAGAAATCTTACCAGGCAGCTAAGTTGTTCCGGTGTATAAGTCTTTCCTCCTTTTTATTGAACTCACTAAGCACTTAAGAACAAAACTTAATGAAAGTGCCTCTCCCCTACATAGCAATCAGCATGCATATATGGAAGGGAAATCAACAGTAACAGCTCTACACAACCTAACAATAAAGGTGGAAAGAGCACTAGAAAACAAAGAGTATGCGCTGGGATGTTTCTTTTAGGTAGAGGGAGCTTTCGACAGGGCGAACTTCCAAGCAATAGAAGAATCCCTAAAGCGGGACGGAAAACATGAACAGTTAGCAAAATGGGTGGTAGCCATGCTCAAAAATAGGGCGATCACTGCATATCTTGCTGGGACTAGCTATTCAATCCGATCAAATAGAGGATTCCCCACAGATCAGGATTCCCACAAGGTGGATGCTTATCTCCACTGATGTGGTGTCTTCTTATAGACTCCCTTCTAACTCGCGTTGCCAACATGAACATATACCTACAGGTATATTCAGATGATGGGCTATTATTATAATAGGAAAAGTGCTAAATACGATACGAGATATTATGAAGAACGCAATAGGAAAGGTCTTACGGTGGTGTCAAGAAAAAGATCTTGACATTAACCCGGAGAAAACAAAGCTACTACTCTTCACGAATAAACGGAAAAATATTGAAATGCTTCCCATTACGTTGAAGGGCACAAGACTAGAAGTAGTTCGTGAGATTAAATACCTAGGAGTGACCTTTGACTGGAGAGTGAAGTTTGACACTCATGTAAAGTCACAGTGCGCTAAGGCTATTAGAGTCTTATTCCAATGCAAGAGAGCTGTAGGGAACAGATGGGGCATGAAGCTAGAGATCGTCCATTGTATCTACACGGCAATCATTCTACCAAGGATTCTATATGGATCAATTGTATAGTGGAAAAGATCAGAACTAGCAACGACGAAAAAAGAGCTTGGCAAGGTACAAAGATTGGCATGTCTTATGATCACAGGAGCCATGAGGTCTACACCAACGGCATCCTTACTAACAATGCTCAATCTAAACCCATTGCATGTAGAAGTAAAAAGGACAGCAACTGAACAATGGTACAGAATAAAAATGAACAAAGAATGGAAAGGCAATTCTATAGACACAGGTCATGCCTCCATTGTAGAAACGTCAGGTGGAAAGTTGGCAATGCTATTGGCAAACAACGATCTGATAAAGAAGGAAATACGATTCCATAAGAAATACCGAATCCATATAGGAACAAGAGAAAATTGGGACATAGCAACTGACCAACCGGATGTAACTTGCTTCACGGATGGCTCAAGAATAAAGAGCACAAAACTAGCAGGAGCTGATTTTGACATCATGGACAGCCATAAACAAGACAAATTAATTGCCTTGGGGCTATACGCCAGCGTGTTCCAAGCGGAAATATATGCCATAATGGAATGCGCTGAAGCACTAAGGGAAACAGCAGAAATCAAAAACAAAACAGTAGTAATTTATTCTGACAGTCAGGAAGCTTTAGAGGAGCTTAGGCAAGCAATGAATAAATCTGCACTAGTCAAAGAGTGTAAGGCAAGTCTTAACTCTTTGGGAAGAACAACAGAAATAATTATCGCATGGGTCCCCGGTCATGAAGAGATTCACGGTAACGAAAAAGCAGATGAGCTGGTAAGAAACGGCGCTGATGAGCGTTTTATTAGATTACAAGATTACCAATATCAGCGACTGTCACAAAGAACATCTTCAACATGATAGCTACGCGAGATGCAAACCAAGAATGGAAGTACACCAAAGACTGTAGGCAGTCTAAGATGTTCATCTTGAGGAAAGACCCCATAAAGGCTAAGTATTTACTTAATCTAAGTAGGGAAAACTTAGCAATAATGGTAGGTGTGTTGACAGGTCACTGCAAACTAAACAGACACCTATCATTATTAAGGCTCCTACAGGACCCATCATGCCCTCACTGTGGCTTGGAGGAAAGTAGCCAGCACTTCTCGGGAGAATGCGTAATGTGTGAAACATAAGATGGCGAACACTAGGGATGGATAACATTAAAGCAGATGATTTGTCAAACTTAAAGTTTAGCGATATCCTAGAATTCATTAAATGAACAAGAAGGTTTGGGGATGGATGTCTGTTGAATTAACAGTAACCAGTGCCCAAACACTGGGAATTGAGTGAAATAGTCACGATATAGGACCGATCACCCGCCTATGGTTCAGGGGGCGTCTCATCTCGTAATCACCACTAAATCTGAGGGAAAGGAGACTCCTACCAACACGCCAACCGCTGCTGTTGCTGCACCCTCGGTTGCTGCGCCCACGGCTGCTGCAGCGTCGGGCCTGTTTCGCCTAGCAAGAGAGATGTTCCGAGGAGCAATATAGCATAGGTATTGGGGATATAGAGTGAAAGAAAAAACTTACTTGATCCATAGGATTTTCGAAGAATTCGTGTGCGGCAGTGGCTGTCCTTGGAAGAACAGACAAGCTCAGCAGTGCACCTATCACAGAATCTTGATACAATCTTCCATTATTGGCCACTTTTGGTTCACACGCCTCCATTAGCACCTGTGCTAAGTGTGGGCTATCTGCAAAAATATTTATATTAAGTATTTCGTGGTTTAGTGGTTTCATGCCTGCTATATTCGGTATGTCCTGCAATAGCATATCAAATAAACCAATGCCTTGTTTAACTCAGATTGT
Organism: Argyresthia goedartella; assembly: GCA_949825045.1. NCBI lineage: Eukaryota > Metazoa > Arthropoda > Insecta > Lepidoptera > Argyresthiidae > Argyresthia > Argyresthia goedartella. Next base: position 20,383,099 of record OX463812.1, on the reverse strand, counting down.
ACTTACTTGCAAACAATTGGATTGACGGTAAAATATAAATAGGAAGGTTCACTAAGTTAGACTTATTTATGTGAGTGTGAATCTTTTTCAGCACTGGGATCATTATGTCACGGAGCTGCTCTTGAGCAGCAACATCTTCTGAAAATTGGAAAAATACCAGTTAACTTCTGAATCCAAATTTGTGTCACATTTTTGATACAATGCCGGTAATAGAATGATAATGAGGGCTCTCGTTTTTCATGTGAGATGTTGTGCTGCACCAGTGCCATTATATATATATATATGCAAGCTCTCAATCCATAAGCATGTCTTGTTGCGAGAGGGAGATGGCAAATGAAACTAGGTAGGTTCTTATTCTTCTTTTAATTTGGCATGCTAACCTCTTTTGATTTTATTATTATTTTTTATATTTTTTTTATTTTACTGGTGTCAAAGATCACAATTTGGTCAGGTTCCTTATTGAGAACCTGGAAATTAATGTCTTGAGAATAGTTTGTTGCTCCTTAGCACTATCCCGGAGGAGGTGAAGGGCTGTAGGAACCAAGTATTTCCATCAGACTTGAGCAACTGCCTCCAAACTAGTAGGTTCACACGTCAAGCATGAAAAACGGTAGCTATCAGTTCTTAATAATATAGAAATCATAATAATAAAAGGCACCAATATGTTAAAGAAAACAGGTACATAGATCTTACCATCAGCCATAAAAGCATTCACAATGTCAATAAAGAATGTGTCACTCTGTGGGTCTACATGCTGCAATAGCTCCACGAGCTGCACCGAGAAATCTTGCTCTTCAAACAATGCAGGTTGTTTGAGAGCAGTCACCGCATTCCTAAATATCAACTCCTTCATGGTTTTCAATGCACTTTGCACTGCTGCTATGCTGCTCTGGTCATAACTCTGCAAGTTCTGTGTAGAACTAAACAGGTAAGGAAATATACTCTTCTGTATTACATGCTCCTTGTAAACTCTAGTAGTTTTAGGTATCACAGCATTTTGGACTTCGGGCAGTAGTAATCTTTCAAACAAAGCCTGTTCAAGCCCCTCTAAATCGATAAACACTTTTGGTTTCATGCATTCTGCCAATTCTTCCAAATACACCAGTTGCCTGTCTGAGCCCTGGCTGTCAACAGCAGCAGGGTTTATAGTGAAGTGGAAAACATTCTCAACAATGTTGTTTATAGTTGCGGCCTCTTCATCAGCTTGTAGGTTCTTACTGTTCATTTGTAGTGGAGCTCCGTCGTTGCCGTTAGAATCATTGACTGACAGGTCAGGGATGGCTACAAATCCAGCAATAGGATTATTAGAGTCAGACATTTCTTTCTTGCCAAAAACTTTAGGTTAAGCGATACATAAACGACACAGTTCTGTCGAAGTTGTCACATAAATCTTGGGTATTTATTATGGCATGCTACATGAAAGTAAGTAAAAGTGTACTCGGTACTGTCTGTAAAATGATATGACAATACGTGCCTACTGAAACTGAAACAAATTGAATTTAAATTTCCTGATAAACTGAAGTCAGGCAGGAGAGGTCGTTTTGCTATTGCTATGCTAACTTGATATGTATGTTAAAACAGTATCTTTAATATATGTCTGTGACTCTGTCTATGTTAATTAATAAGTCGCAAAGTCCCAAATGAAGTTTAGTGAAGGATCAAGAGACAAGACAAGATAAGAAAACTGACAATTCATTTTTTAATGGCAATAAAACAAATGGGCATGACATGCATGATCGTAATCCACGTTCTAAAACTGTTTTATTCTGAAGCTCATTTTGAATAGCCATAAGGCTATTCAAATTATTGCAATGGTGTATAGTCGTCTCTTTTAATAAATGAGCTAGACAGAGACATATGATGGCTTGATTACGTCTTGATTTGCATGATTATGTAAACCGGAACTTCAGAATACTACGTTGAATGTTGACGACGTTGCCTATTTTCGATATGGCAATAAAATATAGATAAGAGAAGTCAAATGGTAATCATTTGTCAACATTTGTTATTTCTGCACTAATAACTCAACATATCGGGACAAAATAATACACTTAACCAAAAAATACATTTTGAATCATAATTTCGTATAATCAGAATCTCTTACGTTTGTTTAAAACATTTGTTGACCGGAAACTAGGAGGTTTGTTCCATGACTGACGGCCAGATGGCACAAGAATCTTGTGATTTTAGCGCCATATGGTAAATCAAATCAGTGTCAAAAATTGGAACTATTCATTCTAGATTTCTGCCTTGTGTCGCCGTAGTCGATCGACGCCCGTACTCGTACTGCGTAATCCTAATTGTTTCATCTAAATGCAGCAATAGCAATGCTATGAGAAAATCTATTTTATGGCGTATAGTAGTCGCACATAGTGAACCGTTAATTTTATGTAAGATTGGTAACACCTAAATATTCTATATTAGCTAGGAAATCATGAATGCGTGACCCCTATTACATTTTACACGAAGTGCTTTCAGCTAAAAGTATACCTACATAAATCTTTATTCTGTGCAACAATAACTACACATCAATTCTTTTCCGCGTTTTGGTAATCGTCCATAATTACCTATTGAACTGAAAATGGTGCAGCATTCGTCATTGAGCTAACGGTAAAATCAATATGGCGGCGGCGGCCAGACATGGCCTCGCCCTTGCCTGACTGAAATGCAACGAAGAATCAATTTATTGATACAGTCGTTTGCTTTGTACAAGTTTTAACAATTTGGGGTACATTTATCTGTAAATATGTGCATGCTATATATTTATTTTAGATCAACTTATCTGTGCTTTTAAAATTCGTAAATTTTCATGTTGGGATTTTTTTGGTGTTGGTGATAATCGTACTCCTTCCTTATTTTACTGTTAAATCCTAGATATAGGTTGTATATTCATTATTCAATCATTCTTATTCTTTGGGCTTCATTTCAATTTCATTTTACTATTCAAGCAAATATTGATTGCCATGTTAGTATAACCCAACCAAAACAAAATGGCCTGCTAGTCGTTCAAAATATTTTTGTGAATGTGTAAGTAGGTACAAGTCGACGTACAATGTTTATTACTTTCAATGTGTGTTTAGTGTGTTACACACAAGTACCAGTTTGTGTGTGGGTGCTTGGCGGATACGTGGTTTGACCTCCAGCTGCTGGCACACAAGCAGAGCTGTCCGTTCTAGAATGCTGACGTCATGGCATAGGTACCTAAATGACGAGCGAGCGAGAGTGCGGCGCAAAACGGCATTGTGAAATGTGAACGGCCACCCACTGCCTGCTTTGCTGAGCCGTCCACCACATAATTTACTTGAAAGTAGTGGCTATGAACAGTTGCAGTACTAACTTCTGCCGTAGATGTTGAATCGCAAACTGCGCAATATCTAAATTTAGTGTTATTTGGAGATCTAGCCCCAATGCTTTTTGTTTCGACGAGTTTTAGGTATAGTATTCACATCAAGGTCACAAGAGAAATCTTACAGAAGAAAATCTCGGGACCGTAATTTTAATTACTTACTCATTTAATACGTCTATAATTGCGAACGCCCAACGCATATTTTTTGTTAATTTATTTCTTATATCAGGTCAATGCTATTGATTATTTATAGGGGTGTATGTATTGGTAAAAGATAATTTTGGTGCTCTTACACACATATGTACATTTGTTGCATCTGTGTGAGTGTAGATAGCGAGGCTAAATTTTACGCAATGTCTTTGATTTTATTTCAATAAGTAATTTTGTTACATTTGTACCCATTAGTCACATATTGACAATCTAACCCCATTTTTAATAGAATTTGTATGCATAATCTCTAAATATTGGGTTTATGGCGCGATGCGATTCCCATTTCCACTGAACAGACAAGACAGAGACAAATGCACAGAAAATAACGAGACAAAAAAATGCGAGCACCTCTTTAATCTGGTCGGTTTTTGTCGTGATGGCCGACAGCAGCCGCTTTCGATTCCTATAAACGTGGTATAAACATAAAAATATAAAACTTATATTTTTGAGAATTTGATAAACAGAATTTTCGTTATATTTTTAAACAATAACATAACCACAAGCAATAGGGTAATTATTGGGTAGCCATTTTCTGGTCGTTAGTAATCGAGCGGGTCAATTTGTTAATAGAATCAAAAGGTTCAACTAAAAACCGGAAGTCCTTTTCTATTGTTCCTATTGATTAATCTTTGCAAAATCAAGTCTAAGGACGGCTTCAGAATTTTTCTAAATTCTAATCTATAATTTGAGATTTCAGGCGATGGTTTATTCTCTTATTTCATAGCTCTATTCAATTCTATATATTCTATTCTTTTCAATTCAAAGCTATTTCCAGCGGCACCTATATTTTTTGAGATTCACAAATCCGTGTGATTCATACAGAAATCATGGAAACTATTTCTTTCCTGTTCTCTCATACCTACACTGTCCCGCAAAACTAAAGTCCCCTTGCCCTGCACTAACATAGTAAATTATTGAGACAAGGTAGTTCTTCTGATCTAATTACTTAGGGTCGTCGTGATTACATAAATACGGATGACGAATTTCTTATCGTATTTACCTCTTGTAGCTAAAGATAAAACGTATTCAGGCCACATACATTTCCATATCGAAAATGATTTGTTGGAATGCCTTGTGATATTCAAATTATAAACGCGCTGGGCACACCATACCATGCCATACACGCCACACAGCGTGATGGTAAATATGGGCACTAGAGTGCCTCTGTCACCCTGTATGGAAAACGGCGCTATATTTGTATTTCAAAAGTGAATGTAATTTTCTGGCACTTGTCTTTTCTTAATCTTAAAAACCTAAATTACAGTTTATAATAAGATTTTTATCATTTTATTATTTTTTCTACGTATTAATTATTTTTTATGAACTCATTCCTAGTATTTATTTGGGCACATTACTCGTCCTATAGTTTATTCGTAAATAATGGCCCTTATCGACGTATAACTTTCCATTCAAAAGTTAATACTCCTAGATAGTGATATGATACTGATATTCTATGTAGTGGCAATAAATATCACGTATCATTGGCGAGAACTTAATTTAGTAGAAGAGTCGATCGTCAGTGTCTACCATTCGTGTAAAAGTATTGTACAACTCGTCATGTTTCTTCTTTATAACGAAACAAATTGATAAAGGAAACGAATGGAACGTAATGGGTTATACATCTAATATAGGTTTTAATTTAAAGCGAGACTGATTTGGTTGAATTTAAAGATTATTTTATTAAATCTCGATTCTCTCTAGGTATCTTTAAAATCATGAAGGCTTTCAAAATACACAAAGAATGTTTCTAGAGGTAAATGTAGCAACACTTTTTGTTAATACCTGAATGCGCCAACAATTAGGCACTTTATGTTCATCAATATGGTCAAATATACGTTTACGGGAAATTCCTTAAATAGGAAGTATAAGTATAAATTGAGCTTTAGTTAAAAATAATGTCAGGGGTCAGACGCTTAAATTAGGTATTTTCGCAAAACACAATTTTAGCCGTTATCTACCCGTCTACTCTAAATAATCATGAGATCGTAAGTTGTAACAAAATTATTTTCGATTTTCAGTGCATCATTTAAAATGACTGAACCAGAGGCAAACTTGGAAGATTTGGAAGACGGAGAAATTGAGAGCGATGGAGAAGAAACAAATGAAGTACAAAATGAAGAGAAGAAGGAGAAGACCACTCCAGTCGCCATAGGAAACTTGCCACCAGAAAACACAAAAGCAGAAGAAAAATATCATAAAAAATCAGGTAAGAAAAAGAAATCAAAAGCTCAAAAACGTGAGCAAAAACTTAAGGATAAAAAAGCTCGTAAATTATTGAATAGTTGCGAAGAAGATTTTGCTGGTAAAATAGAAAAAGCTATTAAAAAGGCTATGAATAAAAACGACGACGGGGAGCCGCCATATCATGAAGATATTGATGAGCGCCGTAAAAGTAAGAAACGGAAGAAGTATGAAACAAAAGAAGGTCCAAACAAAAAACGAATCAAGCCAGAGTATTCAGAAGATATGGATGAGAGTGAAATGATGTGTGTGAGAGGAGCATCTCCACCTCACAGGCATTCTCCTGACGGGTACAACGATGACGATAGGGATTCTTACGCATCAGACAGCAGTCATGAGTCTCGTGGCCAGCACCAACAACAACAACAGCAATCACGACCACAGAGACACCGGCCCCTGCAGCGAGAGCGAAAGAATAATAATAAAAACGATCGCGACCGTCGAAGAGGCGGGGCACATCCGAATCAAGATCCCGATGGTGTTTGTTTGTATTATATGCAAGGGAAGTGCCATAAGGGCGACGATTGTATGTACTCGCACGACGCACACCCTCCGCGAAAAATGGAACTCTGCAAATTCTATTTAATGGATTGCTGTGCCAAAAGAGATAAGTGTCTATACATGCATGCAGACTTTCCTTGTAAATACTATCACACAGGACTTCCGTGTATTTACAAAGATGAATGCAAGTTTGCACATGGAGCTCCATTGACAGAAAACATAAAAAATATCCTTTTAAAACATATAGAATCTGCACCAAAAGAAATTTTGGGAGATTTCCCACGACTGAATCGGGAAGGCGCTTTGAAAATGATACAAAATACCCAGATGAAGCTCCATCAACAATTTTCGGATAATAGTGATGTCCAAAATATTCCATCTCTCTTTGAATTTAATGTACAAAGACCACACAACACTATGGAGCAAAGTAAGATATCTCCCAAAACACGACAATCTAGATGGCACAATGATAATTCCATTCCAAATTTCAATAGTAACATGTCGCCCAATAGTAATACGAATAATGGTAATGTTTTAAGCATCAAAAATTTAACTGGAGTGTTGACACCCCGGCAAATTTCCGACCTCACAAAAATGGGAATCGAAAATCTAGATCAATTGGGTCAGCTAACAGTGCTCCAATTGAATAGCCTTGGAATATCAATGAAACAAATTTCAGAGATACAGCAAAATACCATGAACATACAAAAGTTGGGACTAATGAATCAACAAACTGATCAGCTTTCGCTCCAAACATTGATGGGTGCGTCTGTTTCAAAAGATTTAGACTTACGTGTACCGCCTCAGGTACCAGTGGCAATCACGTCTGTCATAAATGCAGAATCATTACCAGAAAAAGACGTCGATATGCGCTTCCGAACTGTTACAGTGCCAAAAACTGGCGATGTTGACCAAAGACAAAGTGGTTCAGCTCAAGTAAGTAAAGACATGATTGACATTGATCAATATACTAAAGATGCATTGAAATTCGCTTCTAAAGATAAAGAAAATATAGATGTCTCGAATGACACTTTTGAAAATGAAAAACCTTTGGAATCTAAGGACGTTGATCACAGAGTGCTTCCATTTGCAGGAGAAGAAACTCGGCCAATTCATACACCGTTACATATTACGGGAAAACAAGAAACTGATACAGATATTAGATTTCTTCAACCCGAGCCAATTTTTAAAAGTCCTGAACAGAAAAGAAGCCGCCGATATACCACTGATGATGAAGAAGAATGCAATCTATTGATTGATGAAAAATGGTATTCTAGTGATGAAGAAAAGAATGCTAAAAAGAAGTCACCTGCAATGTCGCCCAATCTTATGTCTCCGCCCCAAATACCAACTCCTCATGTAATAGAACCTTCAACAGTAATAAGGAATCTTGGAGACCTCTCAAAAATTGATATCAGCGATGAAGTTACTAAGTTGTTGCATACAATGAAAAACAACTTACACGATCCTAAAACTGACCGTGACAATAAGCCAGAAGAAGCCGAAACAAGCAAATCCAGAGACCCCAGATCAAGACGATCACCTGAAAAGGTGGTAACTAAGGAAGAGATTCCTAAATCAACTGCTAGGAAACCTAAAGTATCTATTTATGAATGCATTGAAGGTGAGCCAACAGATGGTAGACGTAGAACTGACGTGGACTTACGCCAAACTGATTATAATGTACCAAACTTTGGAGATACTGATCTAAGACCGGGGTCCAGTGGAGATATAGATTTTCGCTTTGGGTTACCGTTTAAGCCTATACCGAATTATACTCCAGCCTCTGAAATAGATGGTTCCTTCAACAGCCACCCCCCAATAGCGTATAAGTTAGTAACTATAGATATACCTAGGCCTGACTACACAGATATTAGAAATAGTACAGCGAAGTCTCAGGCTTTAACGGATCCAAGACTTCGAAAGGTATTTAGATTATCATTAGATGAATCTGGCAGTGACAGCGAGAAACCGCCTAAGACTGCTGCAGTTAATACTCCTAGGGTAGATCCTCGTAGAAAACCTAAAGATCCTGACAATTCTAATCAGGACCAGAAACCGCCTTCTTTAGATTTACAGATAGTGCTTCAAAATTCTGATTGGTACAAAGAATTGAGCTCGACTAATAAAATATTTGTGAATCAGCATATAGCTACAGTAAATGGAATGATTAAACTATACCAACAAGATAAGACACCAGGAAAAATATTCGATCTGGCGCCTGTTCACACTAACACGGCGTTGGCCAATATATTTAGTAATTTAGGAGTGACGTTAGGAGAAAACGGCGAATATTCGTATTTGCCAAAACCAAAGGAAGGTTTATTGAAAACTCCTATTGGATTTAATCAAAACGCTTCATTTGGCCTGAACAGTAATATGGCGGGTGGAATGGATACTGCTAACGTCAATATGATGAATATGCCATCGATGGGTATGGGAGGTCATATGAACAGTAGGCATATGGGAAATATGCCTGGTTACAACGCCCCATTCCAAGATCCTCGCGGAGGTCCGGGCCCTTCCCCGGGTTTGTTAGGAATATCTCCCAATATGCCGCATAGTTTTAACAACTTTAACGGCCCAAATAGTTTTGGAAATATGCCTTACAACGGTCCAGGCAACGATTTCGGGAATATGGATGGTGATCAAAATTATCACAGGTTTCAAAACAGGGGTGGTATGGGTGGCCACCGTGGCCGTGGCAATGAGAGGTGGAACCGTGGAGGCAATGGCCGAGGAGGTCATAGGAACAGAGGTAACTGGAAGAACGATAGGCAAATGAACTAATTATTATATAAGTTGGCTGAGAAATATCAGCCCTAATTAACATGAAAATGTTCATCATCTATTAATTAGATTTTTCCTGTTTTTGATTTAATTGTCTATTAATAAGGCAGTGTAAAAACATTGGCACATAGATATTTATTAAATACAAGTAATAATTAGAATAACGATAATATGAAAGTAGGGTTATACATTAGATAGTAGAAAGCTAGGAATTATGTTTTATTTAAAACGAAATTATTATAAGCTAATTTAGGACGTCTAATATTGTAAGAGCCAAATGTATTTAAGACTGACAGAAGTTTAACATTGTAATAGTTGGTTCCGATAACAGTCATGTTAACACTCAAAAATAAGATGCTAAGATAATTAGCTATTACTGTGATTAATCAAGAACCGTTTCTTATTATTTCAAGTGCTTATGGATTTCTGTACGTATCGGATACATCTGAATGAAACTATACTCTTTTTCTTAAATCGTAGGCCCTCGTTTATATATTTTCATGAACAAATATTTTCATTGTAACAAAAACTGTACTAAACTCTTTAGAAATGGAATGAGTGACAGACATTTCTGAGCAATAACCTATTTTATGTTAGACAGTAATGTAAATATTGAAATGATAGTTTTGTAGAATTTGTATTATAGTCATTTCATGATTCAAATGATCGGTCTTTACGATCTTGCAATAAAACACCTTTTTATAAATAATGTTTGCAGTTATTAATTATGCATCTTACCGTATACATTTCAATGAATGTGTATGTACTCATTCTGTATGATATTTAAATTGAAAACCACATAAATAGGCAACGAGTCCGCGTACTATACACATAAATAGGCAACGAGTCCGCGTACTATACACATAAATAGGCAACGAGTCCGCGTACTATACACATTTAATTAATTACATATACACCATCCGACAAAACAACTCAGCTTATCCTAACCTACCAATATGCTATGTAGTAGATATACCTACCATATTTATTCCAGACGGCTGAAATATGGTACTTTTCAGTTTATGAACACATCTAAAAATTTGATTTGATGTCTCAGGTTCCAATTCTGCTTGTAATTTCTTTGATCTTGTATACTCGTAGTTAATTGATATATTGATAAATTCCATGAAATTTCAGGTTTATGATTTTCGAGGGATGTATTTCAGCTAAATGCTAGACGTATGGTTGTTGGTAAGTATATTAAAAAGCGATACCTTATTTAGGATTAAGGGCTATTAGGTAGGTACTTAGATATCTAGTTAAGTATGTATATGTCACCGTAAGATTGTCAAAACCGTTAGTTTATAAACAGATGTAACCTAACGACAAATTGTAAACCAGACCGACAGGGTTTAGATTTTATATTTCTTTTGTTCTTTCATGTCAACCTAACACGAAAACTATTCCGGGGCTTCGCTGCGCTCGCCCACTCTAGTCTTCTCCTTAGCTACCGCAGCGTTTGCCCTGGTATTTCCTTTGCAATTCAATTTTAAACCAGTTCACTATTTAACGGTTTTGTTATAAACTAACGCATCATATCGTAAGCAGTATAGTACAGTTTACAATTTATCGCTAGTTTTTTAACTAACGAGAAAAAACGCGTGATTATAATCTAACTGTTTTGACATATTTACGGTGACATATACAGGGAGTAACAGAAAGGTGTGCACATATTTTAAGGGGTTGTTATGGACATCATTCTGAACAACTTCACCACGAAACCGGTTTTATCAGAGCAACTTTATTTATCACTTCCACATACATGGGATCGCCCGGGCCAAAATAGTGAAAAGTAAAGTTGTTCACATCAAATCAGTTTCATAGTAAAAGTTCTTCAGAAGGTCCCAGACAACTTCCTAAAATATGAATACACCTGTATACTAGAACATTTAAACCAAATTGGTAATTTGATTATATTATTTATTTATTGTCTGCAAAACAGACGATATGAAGTTAGAGAAATCAATTTTCAAGCGATTACCTCCAGTCTTGAGTTTGACCGAAACTTGAGACACTTTAGAAAATGTGGAGGCTGAAACAAACAAAAATCACATATAGTAAGATATAGAGATATCTGGATATCTAGGATTCGGTACTTCGTAAGAAAAGATTAAACACGCAAGCCGCTCTATGTGAGTAATAGGGATCCCAAAGAATTTATGTCATCCTCGAAATCGACAGGAACTGGAGTGAAACATCGTAAAAAATTGTAGCGGCAACAATAATATTCTGTGAAAATTTCAACTCAACCAATTACAGTTAATGAAATACAGCCCGCCAATGGACAGAGAGACGGACGTAAAGCGGAGGCTTAGTATAGGGTCCCTGAAAATCAATATCCATGAAATATACATACATAGTCTCAACGCATCCAAATCCTCCGGTTCATCAGGGCAGTTGTAGAATATCACGCACTGCTTAGCAGACAGTTTCGACTGAGACACAAAATAGTTGTAAAGAAGCTCCAATTCCCTTGCTGCTGAGCTTGCGGTGTATGGAGAGCAAACCAGAATCACACCCTGTACTCCTACCCTAAGAGCTGGCCAGCAGGATTCGAATCTGGGGGCAAAACATTTATAAGCTTGGCAAATAACACTTTGTTGTACTTTATCGCACAAAACAGTGTAAACAAAACCAATAGAAAGGAAAGAACATGTACAAAGGCGAGCTTATCTTTAACAAGATATTTCTTCCAGTAAACCTAGAATGGAGAGGCAAAAAATAAAGTAAAGGTAGAACTATGTGCACAACAATAAAAATGTTAATAAAAATAATCAACTACTATCTACAATGTAGATAGTAGTTTATTATAGCATTAGTTTTAGTATTATGTAGATTCTACGTAATACTAAAACTAATGCTATATATAAATATGTAACATATACATAAATAGTAAATACAAATAAATACTAATATTTATCATGGAACAGAAGGATAGTTTTCTTTCAAACGACTTTTAAAAGAGTGAATTGACGGACTCTCTCTGATGGCGCTGGGGAGTTTTATCCAGATACTGATAGCTCGTACTCTGAACCCATTCTCATAAGTGGCAGTGTTATGTGTGACCGAGTGTGAGATCTCCGTGGCAATCATGGCTATGTTTTCTATCTTTCATAGGATGAACGTAACTACAGAGGTACGTCACTGAGAAAGAAGAACGTTCACAAAGAACAGATCTTTCTCATATTGAAGCGCCACCTATGGGGGAAACAAATAAAATAGTACGCACTTTCCTAAAGGATGAGCTGGCAAACTATGATACATAGTTCATACTGGTTATTAGACTCATTGAGTAATTTTACTGACATTTAATGAGCGCAAATAATATCAATTTGAGTCACACCTACTCAAGTACATAATTACTTCCTATGATTGTTTAGTTTTATGTTTAACTGTAAGGAGGCGGCGGTGGGGCGGCGCGGAACCAGCTTGAAGAAGCATCTACTTCTACCATTGGGCAGTAGTTCTAGGTTCTGCCAGTAGATGGCATATAATATCACAAAACTCGTGCTCGTGTCAGTGTCCAACTTTTTCTGATTTTAATCCTGCCTGCTCTACAGCTCTAAGCTAACATAATTTAATTCATGCTTGCCTATGATCACCACTGCAGTCCCATAGTTCAATTTCAGCTCTGGTCTTTTTATCATCCACGTTCAGGTCAGACAGTTCAAATTCGACAATCCTGACTCCCTGGGTTGGCCTCGGCACGCCACTCTCATCTATATTTGTCGATTCCGATATGAAATTAGCTATTGTTGTCTTTCCACTCTGTAAAAAATAAGGAAAAAAAATAAAATTGATAAGGAAGACAACTTATTAGGTACTAGATATCTCTTTATTTTTATGATAGGACACTTACGCCACTTGGACCGATCATTAGAATCTTCAATTTATTGAAATGCATTATTCAGTATGTTCACAGTAGTTTCAATATTTTGCGTTCAAAATGCTTGATTGGGTTGAAGTTTTTGCTGTGACATTTTTTTGCTTGATACGTCTCCTTGACAACCCGTTCGTAAACAAAGTAAATGGTTACTACTCGGGCGAGCTAAGTTGGCACTTGCTTGGCTCGAGCGACGCTTGTGCAAAGTACAGTGTGTACAGTACATTATTACATATTACTTAATCGAAATTCGATATATACATAATTTGGTTACGCGTTGCCTGTTAAACTCAACAGTAGCGATGACAAACGAAAGGTTAAATACTGCACGTGTTTTTAGTACCCAAAGTGTAGTGTGTAAGGCCTATTTACCCCTACGCTAGAGCCCGAAATTACGTAACTCTGTTTTGGGAAATCGATGTTTTTTCCGAATTAGACATCGATGTTATTATCCACTCACTGTCAGTCAGTTTAGCGTGATACACCAATTGGTGCATTCAGCAGAACACATCGATGATGGAACGTTCTAACGGTGGTGGAAAACATCGTAAGGAAACCTTTAATCTCCAAAGCTGCAGCGATGGGCTAGCCCCCCTGTCACGCGAAAGTGGGGTATTTAATAAATGGCTAAACGTGTACAAAAAAAGATTTGTTCCCATTTACAGATTAAAGTTTTTAGTAAGTAGATACATATTACTAAATCTAAATTCGAATAGGTGTATAATCGATTAGTCAGTCTGTTAGCGTTATAAGATTATTAAATATCGCGAATGTATTACGATTCTGGGATTAATGTCAACATCGATAATATCAATTATCGTTATATAAAGGTCAGGTTAGGAACTTACTCAAGTTCATATTTTGGTATCCTACGTTAAGTAAACTGGGAAATTCGATTTCGATGGAAATAAAACAAAAAAACATCGTTATATTTTTATACGCTGAATAGTCACTGTCATTTTCACATGAATAAAAGGTAAATAACACAGGCAAATACGTACTTCAACACTCAGTGGATAAATACTGAACTGTTGCGTCCGCGATTCACACAAGCACGAAAAGATCTAGCAGCTTACTGACAATGACAATACGACAGCTCTGTGAAGTTAGCAGTACAAATTCGGAAAACGGGACTCAAATTCAGGGGATTTTGAGCTTATTTTGAGCTCCCAGAATACGAAGTTTCAGAATTTGAGCTGGAGTGGTTTTAAAAAAAAACGCATTAAAACACCAGCAGTGCAAAGGCCGAGTAGAGACGTGTAACTCGCAGCGTATTTGGACATGATTTTGAGTTAGCTCCCAGAATATGTAATCAGAACTTCTCTAACTTAAGTAGTTTGCGAGAAAAAAAAAATAAAAACCATTTACACAACAATATCATCTAGATAGATGAAATTGATATGTTTTTACACTTTTTATCTAAACCACTAAAGCTAGAAATCAGAAATTTTGTATTCTGGAATCTCTAAGCCTTTTTTATATATATTCTGCAAATTTCAAATAGCCGTACGTAAACAACTGCACTCGAACACATCAGCCAAGACTTGATCTTGATTGAGCCTAAAACACATACTAATTGTAAAGAACTCAAAGCTCAACTCATCTGGTGTGATGCTCCATTATCAAAGGGGTCATAGTAAGTTATTTAAATAATTATGTGGTGCAGTGGTGTGAGGGTGATGCCCTATTCTGTGAATAAATGCGTTATATATCATGACGCGGTTCTGTTATATGCCTTTTGTGATATTACGAGCATTACCTACATATAGCATTACGACATATGAATTAGAGGTCTAGCGATGTTCTCATCATAATCACCCGATGATGGAGCTGAACGTTGGTAGAGGGAAAACAGGTATTATTACTTGCAAATCCAACAATAAATAATTAAACAACTAATATGATAATCAGTCTTTATTTTTTTTAGATAGGTGTAAGCACAATAATCAACTATGGCACTTGCTTAAACAGAAATATTTATTTACAGCTTTCACCAATGTAGACATGAAATCGCTCATACATTTGTAATAATTAACGAAGTCTTGTATTCATTAAAATATCACAGAAAATCGCATTTTTGCACATATAATTTGCAAATACACATATTCTCTTAAATAACTGTTACTGTATCCTATTTTGTATCCGATAAAAAATATAAGTATAAGATATATAAAAGTGGTATCGCTGATAATTTTTTACGTATTGACATAAAATCTCTCTTAATAACATCACAGAAAATCAAATTTCTACACTAATCGTACTAGTTCTACAATCACAGATTACGTGTGCAATAATATTGATTGAACACTTAAACATGAAGTACGTAAAAATAATAGTAGCTGTAAGTATCACTAACAAATCACTTTTTACATGTTAGACATAAAATCACTTCTAAGGCTGCTCACTCACTCAATTAGAGTTATACTTACAACTAGGTGTTTTATTACGTTTTTTTCGGAAACCGCTTGAGCTCAAATTCTGAAATTTCGTATTCTGGGACAACATAAGATAGCAATGCCCTGAATTGGAGTCCCGTTTTCTATGACTTTATAGGTGTTAATATTTAAAATACAGCTTTATGGATACCTACAAGTACTCTCTAGTTGAAAATGTCGCGAGTTGACAGAGCAAAGAGTTGAAATTTTTAGCATATATAGAAAAGACTCAGAGATTCCAAAATACGAAATTTCAGATTTCTAGCTCTAGTGGTTTCGATAAAATGTGTAAAACATATCAATTTTATTTATCTAGATGATATTGTTGTGTAAATGGTTTTTTTTTCGCGCAAACTACGAAAGTTGGAGAAGTTCTGATTACCTACTCGGACTTTGCACTGCTGGTGTTTTATTGCGTTTTTTTTTCGAAAACTGCTCGAGCTAAAATTCTGAAACTTCGTATTCTGGGAGCTCAAAATAAGCTCAAAATCCTCTGAATTTGAGTACTGCTAACTTCACAGCGCTCAATAACGGCAACGCGGTTTGTACTTGGTAGGCGGTACCTTCAGAAATTCTGTCGGCGGCGGTGCCTTTGAATCGGATTCACATTTTGATTTATTTCAAGTCTCTTCACTAAAATACGCTCGTGACGTCACAGTAGGTAGCAAAAAACCGGTCACTTGCGAGTCTAACTCGCGCACGAAGGGTTCCGTAGCACCGTACGATGGTGGTAGGGATGGTGTGAATAGTTAGGATTTTAGAGTAAATGTTGTTTACAAAGTTATTGGTGCGGCTACTTTCACACTCCATGTACGTAACCAGGTGCATTCATAAGTTTGTATGTGGTATTGAAAGAATTGTTGTATGGGAGCCCCCTTAAATATTGATTTTATTCTATTCTGTTTTTTAGTATTTGTTGTTATAGCGGCATCAGAAATGCACCATCTATGAAAATTTCATCTGTATAACGATCACGGTTCATGAGATACAGCCTGGTGACAGACGGACGGACGGACGGACGGACAGATGGACGGACAGCGGAGGCTCATTAATAGGATCCCGTTTGGCACCCTTCGGGTACGGAACCCTAAAAATTGACAAGCTTGGTTCTCACACATTTATCCTTGCTTGCGTTGTCTACTCTATAAATGTCTGTGAGTAAACCTAATATCAATTGTCGAATTTCGAATTAGCAATATGTAAAGCCGTACTGTATACACTGTACTTTGCACAAACATCAGTCGAGCCAGGTGCCAACTTAGCTCGCCCGAGTTATAGTGTCCGACCGACCGAACCTAATAATATTATCTAATGTTCTTAGCCACTCTGGCGCCAACGTTTACAAAAGGTAATGCCAAGAGACTCGACTCTCCGTCGCTAACGTTTACAAAAGGTAAAGAACTGCGATCCGATTTTTTTATACTGTGTATAATTAGTACTCCTACTCGATACTAGATGGGTCTGATTACTTCTGATTGAAATTATCTTTGCAAGTGTTTACGGGATAGTTATATGGTATCCAAATAACATCCTGCCGAAAAAAATAATCAAAGTTAACCGCCGTTTGATTTGAGCTGTAAACGCTTGGATTTGTTGCCGAAATCTCTGTCATCTGTGTCATAATCATAATAGTAGTTTATCTACACACGTATCATAAACCCTCTTTACTGCGTCCAAAAATCGCACGTTACGATCAGCATGATGTTATACTACTTTGAAAAAAATCATTTCTTATCTGAATATTGAACATTATGACCATAATGTGTAAATTTTCTGTATATTATGACATTCAAATTTCGAACGCCGACGCCGCCTGCCTGCCGCCCCTACTTTGTCTGTGAAGTTGGTACTACAGAACAAGCTAAACAACTCAATGCCACAATGCCGGTCAAACACGCGGTTCCTGAACACATCAAAGAGAGCTTATGATATGTGTGTAGATAAACTAGTGTCTGTTACTGTAGATAATTAGGCATTAAAACTCTCGAGTGATATTATTATGAAACTCGCCTTCGGCTCGTTTCATAAACCCACTCTCGAGTATTAGTGCCCTCCATTATGTATAGCAGTCACATAAACTACTATTATGTGACTGATACATAATGCCTAATTATGTACAGTTACATACACTATTTTATCTAAACACATGTCTTATGCTCTCTTTGATGTGCGAACCGCATGCTCGACCGGCATTGTAGCATTGATCATTGCACTGCACTTGGTAAGCTTGTTGATACCAACTTACACAGACAAACTAAGGGCGCAACGCAGGCGGGCGTCTGTGTTCGAAATTGGAATGTCATATTATGTCGAAATATTGATATATTATGGTCATAATGTAATTTGTGTATAAAAACGGCTCCGTATCAATGTGACTGTCATTCTACTAAAATCTACTAGAAACCAGAAAATATTTCTGAAATCCTATAAGATATATCTTCACATTATAGTCTTCATCTACACACCTATCATAAACCCACTTTACTGCGTCCAAAAATCGCACGTTACGACCAGCATAATGATATACTACTTGGTTAAAACTCATTTCTTATCTGAATATTGGTACATTTTGACAGCAATGTCGACATATTATGACATTCAAATTTCAAACGCCGACGCCCGACTGCGTACCGCCCCTAGTTTGTCTGTGAAGTTGGTACTACTGAACCTAGCTAAACAAGTGTACAGATGTAGTGAATAATCCTTTCCTATCGGCAACACTCGGAACAACGATAACACCCGAATGGTGCCGATGTGTCTATGAATTACTGTATTATTAAATTACGTGTAGGTATCAAATAAATCGCATACTTTATTTATCAATGTCAAATGTCAAATTGCCCGTTTGATATATATTACACTGAGATGTTAAAACCACCACGATTCTATCATATAAAGAATTCGTTAGGTAAACAAAAATATAACTAGTTACTGAGGACGTTTTATTTCAATAAAACGCACTGATAAAAACCAAATTCCGGTTGGGATGATCTAATGATTCTATAAGGATTGGAACCCCAAAAGTCTAACTATAAGTCAAAACTACAGTAGGATTTTGCAGACCTTTTTTATAACAATAAATTTTTGTAATTAATTAAAAATATTATGACATAACAAAAAAGACACATCAACATAAAACAAAACAAACCAGCAGAGAAATTAATATAAATAAATTTGATTTTCTGATTGGATGAACGACTTCGATTATGACAGCGGGATAAGAGGAGGAGGAGCGGGGTGGACAGTGTGATGCGAAACAATACTTCCAACTTCCATATCACAGTCAGAATCAGAACTATTTTCTGGTGTATCATCGTCAGAGTTTTCATGAACGGTGATTACAAAACTAGCCATATAATTTTCCAACTCAGGTTCGTGTTTTCGGTACTCGTTTTCGCATTTGATGGCGTGGTCACATACTTTGGCCCAAACATCGGAACCAATCATATTAACCTTTTCCTGTACCAATTGTTTCACAGTAGTCATATTCATACTGATGTTTCTTTTGGATACGTATCCCTTTATTTGATACCATATGTTTTCAATCGGATTGAAATCAGGATGATATGGTGGCAATCTTAGTACGCTGTGTCCATATTCGTTTATAAGTTTATCTATAGAGTATTCCACAAAGTCTTGTTTGTACTTGCAAATAATTTCATATATTTCAAGTTTTGTTAATGACGGATCAATCGGAACGTTATGTTTGGATAGCCAATCAATCATGTCTTGCTTCCTGGTATTTGAATTAGGAGGTTTTTCTACGTACTTATTATGATATGCAGCATTATCTACTACTAGTACCGAATGTGGAGCTAAGTTTGGAATGAGTTGATTACGAAGCCATTTTTCATAGTTTTCATTGTTCATCGCGTTGTGATAGTCACCTGTTTTATCAGTAGACTGATACATTAACAATGCCCCAGGTATAAACCCCTTTCTACTACCAGCGTGCACTATTATAAGACGTTGTCCTTTAGAAATTAACTGTTTCACTCCGTTTTCTGACGAGTCAGCCCAGCTTTTACCTGCCAAATGTGAGGTATGGATGTATGTTTCATCCATATAAACAATCTTTCTCCCTTGCAATCTGTACTTTTTTATCGCGGCTAAAAACTTTACTCTTTTTAAACGAACATCATCTTTCTCGATAAGTAATTTTCTGTTGTTTTCAACTTTTTTATACCGAAATCCCATTTTTCTAAGAATTTTTCTTAGCGTAAAGTCACATCCCTTAAAATTTATGGCTTCGGATAACTTGGACTTCAGGGCTTTAATTGTAGGTACTTGTTTGTATATCAAATGGAAATTATACACTAATCGGCGTATAACGTTGTAGTCAAAATCGTCAAGACCTAGACAAAATAATTTATTTGGTCTACCCAACTTTGCCGACTTCGGAATATTGGAGGTGGATTGCTTTATGTATTCTTTTTGCAATATTTTATTTACTGTTCGTTGAGAAATTCCACTGGCCTCCGAAACTCGTTTTTGGACTTTACAAAAGTAAGCAGTATAGTTGGTATGTTTGAATTTATCATTTTCAGTTAAGAAATATAAATAAATATTGAAAATAACTTCGCAGGCTTGCCGATCTAAACGTTTCCCTTTTCTTAGTGCTTTCGGCATGTCTGTTTTGTAGAGCAATGATCAACGTCAAAAAGCCGGTCGAACATGCGGTTCCTGAACGCATCAAAGAGAGCTTATGATATCGGTGTAGATTGTGTAACTGTACATAATTAAGCATTAAAACTCGAGTGATAGTATTATGAAACTCGCGTTTGGCTCGTTTCATTAAACCACTCTCGAGTTTTAATGCCCTCCATTATGCTGCCTTTTATAGTGGAGAAATTGACTAACATAGTGTTGTTTGCTGATGATACTTCACTGGTCTTCAAAATTTAAAGACAAAAAGATGATTTTGATGATGTCAATAGAGTATTATCTTTAACCTTGAATTGGTTCACAGTTAACAATTTATTGTTAAATGCTGGTAAAACCAAATGTAGCAAAAACTCACATCCAAATGTCAGGCAAGTTGGGACCAGTTTAGTGTTGGACTGCAATACGTTAGAATTAGTAAATGACACGAAGTTTCTTGGAATAACCATTGATAACAAATTGCAGTGGGGACCCCACATAGATAAATTGGCTGGTAAATTAAGTTCTGCGGCTTACGCTGTTAGGAACATCAGATAAAACACGGATGTGGCTAGATCTAGGCTAGTATATTTTAGTTACTTTCATAGTGTCATGTCCTATGGTATCTTGTTGTGGGGGAAAGCAGCGGATATTCAAACTATTTTTATTTTACAGAAAAGAGCTATTCGAGCAATTTATAATTTAAAACGCACAGACTCCTTAAGAGAGCTTTTTAAAGAAATTGACGTACTAACTGTAGCTAGTCAATTTATTTTCGAAAATATAATATATGTACGCAAGAACCTTACAAAATTTCCCAAACTTAGCGATAGCTGTAATGTTAACCTAAGAAATAATCACAGACTACTTGCGCCCCGGTTTAGACTCGCGAAGGTTAGCAATTCTTTCAAGAGTCAATGCATTCTCTACTACAACAAGATACCTCTGGAGATCTTGAAATTGTCATTTGAGCAATTTAAAAACCATGTTAAAGCGACTTTGTCGAAAAAGGGATATTACAATGTTCAAGATTACTTAAATGATGGGACTGTATGGGGTTAATCTGGCTCAACACAGACCTTGCTATTAATAATTTTGTAATTATTTATTCCTGCTTATTAATTATGATAATGACTAAATATTATATTTTGTATTAGTTAAGCATAAGCAATTTTTAAAAAAGAGATCTAAAAATCAATCTGTGGTAGTTTCTACGCCCTTCTTCTCTCACAGTGGTCCAATGTAGAGAAGGGCAAAAATGACGATTGATAAGTATATGTAAATATCTACAGTAATAAAGACATTTTTTTATGTATCCGTCACCTAGACTACTTATTGTGTTTACATTATTTTGATTCATTCATTCTTAACCCTTTCACTACTCTGTTGGCCGTTAAGATTAGTTTGATAAGTAATCCGATTTCATTTAATGTTTATTTTCGCTTAAATCTTTCTTTTTCGTAGTCATGGTATAATTTCAAGTATCGTATGGAACTCTTGAATAAAACGGATTTCTATCGAGAGCCATGAATCACTCGCGTCGCTCAGGATTCTAAAACTCCTTACGGTCGTGATTCATTCCTTAGAATCCTTCACTTGCTCGTGATTCATCTATGGCCCTCGCTTTAAATCCGTCCTTTATTCACTAGTTGCATAATATAGGTATTATTTTTCATAAACCTGCAATGCTTATTGAAAAAAATATTTAAGAAAATAGGCATGCCCCTTGCTAACATTTTGTAAAAATACGTTCTTCTAGGTCTTTACGTAAATATTACGGGAAAAATAATTAGAAATGTGTGGTTTCAATAGGCAGGCACATTTTTTTTCAATACCACATACAAACTTATAAATGCTCCTGTTTACATAAGTACATGGAGTATGAAAGTAGCCGCACAAAAACCTTGTAAAGAGTATTTTGATATTGAATGATGAAACTTGAATACTTTTGTGCGGTGATAAGGAACCTTCGTGCGCGAGTCCAACTCGCACTTGACGGTTTATTTCAAATGACGTGGAAAAAGGTCATAACAGACGGTAATAAAAGGGTGACTTGTTGATTCATTTCTTTTCGAAATAACAATTAAAAAAACATATCAATAAAAGCAAAACACAGGTTCCACTGAGATTTGAACTCGGATCGCTGGATTCAGAGTCCAGAGTGCTAACCGTTACACCATGGAATCGGCGACTGCCGCTGCCTAATATCGATTGTGCCGGCCCGCTTTGTACGCAGTTAGGTATGGTTAGGTTGTGCGAGGAACTTTAGGAATTGTTACTTTATCTCTTGGTGAGTCTTGCGTAAGCAACCCTAAAATGTAGATAAAGAAGCGTTATAAACATAATATAGGAAATCTAACAATGTTTTTATTAATATAGGTACAGCATAAATTGTCAAGGGACCTTATGGACATCATTAGGTTATCATTTACCTAATTCACTTCACGGAAGTCCATCAGTTTACAGTGTTATCCTTAACATAATCACTATATACACAAACGTGCAACGAACTTACCTCTTATCAGAAAAGGGAACCTGGTCTAGTCTCGCGTTCCACAGTGATGACAATAACTGTTCCTAACAATCTTGACTCCTTGGCAACGGGATAAAAACGATCCAGCAGTCATTAGACAGGCCGTTAGGTAAGGACTGCCTTCTTCGAAGACCTGAAGTACAGGCTTCCCGGTTGTTAAGGCTTAAGAAATATAGGCGTGACTTCCTTGCTTAGTTATTATCTAGTGGTAAGGCATCTTAGTACCTAGCATGCCTCAATCTCTAAGTGCCTTAAGTGTACAGATATTGTGAGCGGACTGTACTTTGGAATATCATAACAATAGTTATTAATACAATAGAGTAAATTTTTTCGCTCGAGACTCGAGAAAACTCGAGAAATCTAGTCCATGCCGAGACGGGAAAAAATTGCATTGTGATGTGGAGAGCTCGAGAAATAAATTAGCACTCTAAATCGAATAAAACATAGCGATTTCCGCATTTGCAACCGGCGGCGCACGCCACGCTATCCAGAACCTCTCCCAGCGGGGTATGGGGGCGGGGATGTACACCTAAAGCCGGCCTAAATCTGGAAACATAGCAAGGAAAATTCGGAACCGGTCATCCGATGAAGCAATCAATACTTACTTTTACTATATTTAAAAATCGATTTAAAAGAACATATAAACAAATATTGATTTGGATATTTAAGTGTATTGAATTTATTATAAACAAATACAATATATAAATAAAGAGTGATTGATTTATAACTCTTGTGCAATAATAAATACCAACTATGACTGTTAATTAGGTACGCAGTAAGAATTTAGGTAACTGACAGCAAAATCCATAAAGAATTTCGATTAATAAAAATACTGGATGATTAATCTACTATCTACGATCTAGTCATCCTGTAACACTTACGCAGTAGGTGCTGTAATGGTACACGAGAGTCGGTACATTAGATACTTCATTCTGCGTGATAGAGGGCTAGCCCAACGCCGCGCTGTTTTGAATACGAGAATCGGTTCAGATAACGTTTGGGGGTTTTGCGTTGCTTACTGGCAAAGTTCGCAAAAAAAAGACGCGTGGGTTCATTCGTGGAATTTCAGTTCAGGTCAAGTTTTTTTGTCGCATTCCTGCGAGATGTGTAGAGATCAGAGCCGATTTGGCTGCGCGTTGAATAAAATTATGAATAACTAAATAATGAAAGGTTATTATGGAACGATACGGAGAAAGCTATTATGTAGATTGCAAATATACAATTGCGATTGAGGTATGAGATGGAGGGTCTGACACCGCTGGTTTGATTATCATTCTGGTAGGTCTTTGCTACGCGCAGCTAGCGGTCGGGTATGCTTAATTAATCGCAACAAGCTTTTATTGGTCAGCGATCAACAGATTCTGTGTATCGGCAGTACCAAATGATTTGAGTGATAACCTACGGTTGATCATAGTGAATATGCGTACACACAATTTGTAGAACGGCGGATCTGCATGGCATGGTTGAAATTGGACCCTGTGTAGTTAGTGAAAAGAAGCTTCGCTTGGGCAGAGCGTATTCGCAAAGGACGCCATTTTTTCAGACATGTGAGGCGTATAAATACCAGAGTTTGAGAGGGGAGGGCATTCAGTCTCAGCGTCTAGCTACTGTGACAGTCGTCTTCACGAGTTCTAAACAGTTTTGTCTGCCGTGTTACGCGTCAGAACTATACGAATTGGTGATTGCGAAGTTTCAGTGGGTTTTCGTGAGTGTCTGAAGCGCCGAGATATACCTCGGTTCCTACCTTTATATCAACCTACCCCAAATTCCAAAACTATCCTTGGGTCGTTAGGAAAGAAGTTTTAAGTCAATTTATCTGAGTCTGAGTCTGGGCTTGGAGCGACCCTAAATTCCTTTTTCCTTCACCATAGGGTTCCTGTATTGGCTCTTAGGATATTCGCGGGCTAATCCTCTTCTCATTCCTTTCGAATAGCGAGTTTTGTAATTCCCACACACACAGTCGTTAAACATTCAAGCACATTCAAATCAAACTCAACCATTTTCGAGTGGTGTCGATAATGGACGTGGTATAACACTAGGTTTTTAGACTAGGCTAGCCAGGAGTTTAGTTGCGGCTAAACCTAGGTTGTCAGGGCTTAGGGAGACTGTTTGATCGATGAGGTTCCGCGGATGGAAATAACAAATTCAGAACAAAGTTAAACCGGTGTCAACACAGATAACATATCCTGTTGATATTTTGACATTTGAGTGTTGTCGGGGACGCGCGAAGAGATCAATTTACAGTCTAAAGTTCATTGTTTAGGTCCGGGTAGGTGTTTTGCATTGCCTTGAGTCAGGTTGGATTCAAGTTGCATTTTTAAATTAAATGTAAATTTCGCTGGATGTCTAATGTGTAAGTTGAGTCGGTATATATGATTTGGCTCAGCCCAGGACGTGCTGCGGCTAGTGGAATTCATAGTTCGGTATTTATCGAACTATGCACTTCGCTATGGTGTGGGTTAGATATCCTAAAACAATAATGCTTGCGTTTCGATAACATCCAGCTCAAATTGCGCAGAGTTGAAGGTTTCAAAACGTTACGGACCTTTTGAGGTAACCGCTAGTTCAGAACCCATTTCGGAACTCAAATCGCAATTGTGTAAACCGGTCTTTTCGGATCGTTATTGCCGTGAACCAAATATATAATTGGAACCACCACAAGCCGCTACTAGCGAGCACATGAAATATCATTGAGTACTCACGTCGTAAAACTACGACGGATATCTATACGATATCACAAACAAATATTATAAACTGTGGTCGATCACTAAAACTAAAACTAAAACTAAAACAAAAGATGTTCCAATGCGCTCAGATATACAAAAACCAGATGGTGCCATCACATAAAATATAACAACGATCGTTCTGGCGCAAAACACCGCTGACTGATGTGAATTACCGGCTCGCGGACATATATGCTTTCTCTGTCTAACTTGAAACTGTAACTTCCTGAACCAAACTTCGTTCGACTAACGAATTTCTCAACGAACGAGAAATTCAGACTTATCATTCTTACTTACAAATCTTACAGCTGAATCGGGTCCTCTCATTTTGGGATAGATAGAATAGACGATCATAGCTACTGTTAGCGGCGGCTTCGACCTTAGCCAGGTGCCGCTACAGTATATTATATAGGCTCTCAGTAGAGTTTTCCAATTATTTTCATATTTCATTTATTTGTATTTATTTTACATAATATTTTTCAATGTTTAATAAAATTCTCGATCAAAATATGGTGAGAAATCGCAAATCCTAAATAGAGTGGGCTACCTGCTATCACAAAAATACAAAATGTCCTCTAGAATATTATAATGTTATGGTGGTTTTAGGGTTGCGTACTCGAAGGGTGCCAAATGGGACTCTATCACTAAGCCTCCGAAGTCCGCCTGGCCGTCCGTCTGTCCATCCGTCCGTCCGTCCGTCAGCGCGCTGTATCTGATGGACCGTAATAGGTAGAGAGTTTAAATTTTCCCCGAACGTGTATTTCGTTTACTGCTACAGCAACAAATAATGAACAACACGATATTTAATAAATTAAAGAGGATGCCCAGATAAAAAAACTATATCTTGATTCTAATATGTTGCTGGTGCAACAGTTTGATATCGGATGCGCAATCTTTATGTTCGATCGAATCCACGTTCGGACATAATATTATTCTCTTTTTGTTTTATTTATTTTAGTGCCAAATTTTCATGTGCTATGGTACGGAACCCTTCGTGTGCGATTCCGATCCGCACTTAACCTATTTCTTCAATATACGAGGAACGTTGATTAAGGAACAGGTCGCGCCAAGTTTATCTGTGCCGCGTGGAGGCGGCGACATCTCTCTCTCTCTCTCACCGAACTTACCTACGAACCCTTCTCACCAAAGCTAATCCTTCCTGTGACACCTGTACCTATTACCATCCCACTTTGGGAGCCATCATCACATTGCGGTATGTGGTAAGGCCCAAACAACCTTGGGTGCGGTAAAATGCACTAATATTTACCGCCATTTTGCATAATCCCGGCTTGCGTCGTCATTTTGCAGCGTTAGGGTACAAGGTCTGTCTTATGAGATTCTATAAAAAATATTTGATCAAAACAACTTAATTTTTCTCTTACCCATACTCACCAACTTTTCGCCCGGCCTAAAACGTGAAATGTTGGGGAAGTGAAATCGGTTTCATAGTGAAATAATGGTACGATACTCTGTTATGTGAATGTAATTAGAAAATTCAGAAATCATGTAAAGTATAAATAATAGTTTGTCTCAATGAAGAGAAAGCAATCAAATTCCCAATTTGTACCAACTAACAGTTCCAAGTTAATAGGAATTAGATTTTTCTAAAAACAAAGTAGAAACCATAATCCGTGAGACAACTTCGACGATTCATTTCGCACAAGTGTTGCCACGGTCGGGGTAGTGCTATTCGTATCGATATAAAAATACTCGTGCAGCACAGCACATGACAGCACAGGACACGTCATGCATGACATCACATCAAGTAGAAATCATGCTCATAAAAATTAACAATAAACCGCCTTTTAGGTTTTCCGCACGAATCTACGAAAGGAAGTAATAAATAAATAAGAATTGGCTGTATGGTCGGAAGACCTATTCTTATTTTTTTAATATTCATTGTCCATCTGGACAATGATGAATATTTAAAAAAACCACGCGACACAACTGGTTTCATTGTAACCAAGTAACGGCGAAGGGAATTTAAACCTGAAATACACTTTATTCAAGTTCTTAATTATTTTCGAGATGGACGTCATTATGTCACCGGCTATGCATCTGTCACGTTGTTCCAATCTGGTCGATATATTATTAACGTGTCTGATGATGATGAAATATCTGACGATGATTCCGTATAATACTTGTAAAAATACCGACTCGTTTTTTTTTCGCTCACCCAAAGTACCTAGTTACTACGACGTCACTGACGACCCGAATGGCCGAGTCGGCAGTGACGCTGCCTACGAAACCAAGGGTCCCGGGTTCGAGTCCCGGTGGGGGCAAATATTTGTTTGATGAGAACGGATGTTTGTACCCTAGTCATGGTTTATCTATCTAAGTATAATATTTATCTATATAAGTATGTGTATCGTTGTCTAGTACCCAAGATACAGGGAATCCTAGTTTGGGGCTAGATCAATGTGTTTAAATGGTGCCCAAGGTATTATTATTAATATTATTACTAGCACTAAGGAGCACCTACCGCACTAGGGAGTGCGGAGCTTATAGTACAATCTCCACCAACCAAACGTGCCGGCAATGGATTTTACAATATTTAAACGAAATTAAACTGTTAACTGTTAACACGCTAATTTAAGTTATCATTATCCATGTTCGACATAGCAAACCATAATAGTCGAGTCGATACTGATTATCGATATCGGCCAGATAACTATTTAATTTCGCCTAACCCTTGTAACCATTAATCACTTACTTGTCAAGCTTGTCTCACAGATTATGATTTCTTCTTTAGTTTGCGTGGGTGTTGGAGGAAGGGAACATATCTCCGCTAATTCCGAGTCAGCTTACTCTAAGTACCTTATCTGCTAGCTGCAGAAGTGATCATTTATAGTAACGGTTTGCCACCTGTCTCACCTACAAGTTTCTGATTCTGACTAATTTCGCATTTCTTGCCGATTATACGAAGAATTGCAGAAGCGTGATAAATTGCATGGGTGTTTAGTTCCGAACAAAAAGTGATCAATTGCCTGCTCGGCTCAAATCGTAATTTTTAAGAATTACCTATACTAACTCCTTATTCCTTATTATATAATTCGAGAAGTTGGTCTTATGTTGCACCAAAATCAACAATATACACATTCTAAACGATTTTATTTTGGGGATGTCAGTATGCTGAGTTTACGTTTATTGTCTCAAGTGTAACTTGGTGATGCCTTTTAATTTTATACGTTCGTAAATACTACCAGACTAGTAAGTAAGTACGTTTGTACTGCTAACTGGTAAGTTTAGTTACCCCTGGATGTTCATATCGTGCATCATAGGGCAAGCTCGACGTCGTGTCTGTGCTGCACAAAGTCGGCTGATGTAACACTGAAGCCAGGTAGAGGTCGTAATTTATACATGAAACAAGACCTCGCAATTTGTCGGCTTAAATTAAAGCGGTAGCAATTTGCTTTTAACAAGCTTAATCTTGGATGTTAATGCGGTTTTTTCTTGAAATTACCCCTTATATTATTTGCTACTTCATTACGCGTAAACGAGCTGTAGCCACAAGACCCGCGTAATGTTGAAGCAATTGAGATATCATAAAGTGTTGGTTATGTTAGTTTGTAGATAAAAACACAAGCCTCAAATATGGATTAACTTAACTAACTCAGTTTAACTTTTTACGTGTCTGCGTACCTATCAAAGTAAGCTAGCTATAAGTTCGTGGGTCTCGTCTCGGTCTGTTTCATCCCGAGTGGGCATCTCGGAGTGGCTTTTAATATTTTTTGTATAACTTTTTTTCCAGTGCCAAAATATCAATTAATACCCGTAGATAAGAACCTTTTTGATGTTTTTAACATCTTATCACCACATTTTGATGCAGTTAAGTTTCTAAAATATTATCCAGAAATAAAATATTAGTTTGTGATTCAAAACAGACGTTATGCACTCGTTCCGCAACTAACCAACTACCGAGTATAGGTGTGGTTTAGGTAGGTACCTACTGTAAATTCTCAAAGACCTCACGAACAAAGCTCGCCATCGTCGTAGATACTGTACCTAGATATAGATGTACTCACAGAATAACTGATAGTACAAGGTGTCCAAAAAGAGTATCGGGTATTTGTTTTCGCGCCATATTCGAAACGGGGCGTTTAAAGAGAGCGGGGAGGGGTTCGTGGCGTCCGCCACATAGTAGCGGGGGCAATCTGCCCCCCTAACATGCCGCTATCATGCCCGTTGACTATGAGCTGAGGCCCGCTCATAAAATCGGGTAAGCAGGCAAACTCCTCCCATATATATCATATACACATATATATCGCCCAAAAGGGCAAAATTGCAGGTAGAAAGCCTTCAGCATATACCGAGGCCATGGCTCACAGTTAATTCTTAATAAGACAACTGTAAACACAAAGGGGTTGTTTTTAGTCCGTATACCACACGAGCTGATGCCCGCTCAATATGTGGGGACCCGGACATAGCAGGGAGGTCTGACTCCTGGGCATGGGTAATTCCATTTTTTTCCCCTCCAACAAAAAAAAAAAAAAAAAAAAATCGTGGCGTCCGCCATTTTGTGGAGTTTTAGTCACGATGGAACAGTACTCGGGGACGCATCGCGCATTTTGCGTACGAGCGTATTATCGTAATAGTGATTCAATAGTGACCGCTCAACGTCTCTATCGTGCGGAATATCGTACACGCCACGCGCCAAGTGACGATAGCATTAGGAAATGGATCAGGATGTTCGAGAATACAGGTGCGACAGTTAAAATTCAAAACTCTGGTCGTCCTCGTTCAGTTCGCGATGAAGAAACAATTGAAGGAGTTGAGGCGTCGGTTCGTCAAAATCCGTCTTTATCCATCCGAAAGCGAAGTCAAGCGTTGAACATCAAAAAATCGTCTTTACATTCGATTTTAAAGAAAGACTTACATCTTAAAGCCTATAAAATTCAATTGGTTCAAGAATTGAAGGATACGGACTATGCTAATCGACTGAATTTTGCGAACGAAATGCTGCAGCGATTTAACAACTTTAACAACATACTGTTCAGTGACGAAGCAAATTTTCACCTGAATGGTCATGTCAATAAGCAGAATTGTCGGTACTGGGCAGTGGAGAATCCGAGACGAAAGCATGAACGACCCCTGCATAGCCCAAAGGTCGTTGTTTGGGCCGCTATGTCTGCTAAAGGCATAATTGGTCCTTATTTTCATGAAGATCAACGAGGCCGAGCAATTAATGTGAATAGTGACCGTTATTGCGATATGTTGCGAAATTTTTTGGTCCCGGAGTTGCAGGAGTTTGCAGGTTTCAACTCAAGAACGTGGTTCCAGCAAGATGGGGCCACTTGCCATACCTCAAATGACTCAATGGAAGTTGTTAACGAATTATTCCCTAATAAAGTCATTTCGCGAAGGGGTAACATCAACTGGCCTCCCAGAAGCCCCGACCTTAGCCCGCTTGACTATTTTGCATGGGGATACCTTAAAAGTAAGGTTTATCAAAATAATCCGACGAATCTAACCCAGTTGAAGCAAAACATACGGTCAGAAATGGCAGCAATATCGATAGCTATGTGTCAACGTGTTATCGCCAATCTTCGTTCCCGTTTAGAAGAGTGCCAGCAACGTAGCGGTCATCATTTGGATAACATAATCTTTTCCAAATAATTCTCCAATTCATATGCTTATAATAAACAATAAACTTTTTTATTGCTTACCAAAAAAATTTTGTTTTATTGAACTTACAAATACCCGATACCCTTTCTGGACACCTTGTACTACGTATAGTCTAAGCGTAGTCTACCGGTACAATAAGATTAAAAGGGGTATTAGAGCTGCATACAAAGAGTATAATAAAGCTGCGCAGCTCGTTGTTCGGAGGCGTCAACTCTCATTTCACTTACCACCGCGGGACGCCCGCGCGCACATGGTATGTAGAAATGCCAGTCAAGTACGACGCTCGATACATGCGATCTTGCTAATTCATTAGCCGAATTCACAAACTGCTGCTGAAAAATGGTTTGCTGGCAGACAACTTCTCAATGTTTTGAATATTTTGCACAACATCTTTGAAGTCAAGAACAAGAAGAGTGTAGAGAAATTACGAAAGAAATAATGAATGTTTTATCGCCCTCCTTTCCTTTCTTTACGAGAGACAGCAAGAATTTCTTTGAGTTGCAATAGAAAAATGTGGTGTTTGTATTTTTACCGCCGAACCAGTTCCACTATTCGTTCGTTGTACAATAGTACCTCCTTTACTTTGGGCAGTGTGACCGTGTACCTGCAAGTACTCGCGTGGTTTATAGTTCAGACCTCGCTCCAGGTTCCAGTGTATGAGGGTGTGTGTGTGTGTGTGTATGTGTGTGTGACCTCTTCAACTCACACACGGGTCGGGAATAGAATACAAGCACCAACGGCATGGTCAAGCATTAACCCTTCATTAGGTGGGATACGCCGCTGTGGGTTGGATGTATATTCTTCCACGCCAAAACTACGAATCGATTTGGCTTAAATTGAAACAGGAAGGAACCTGAAAATATTAAAAAGCTGGAATTTGTATCATACCTAAAATGCACTTCATGCGGGATACAAGGTATTGGAAAATCGGATTCGGTTTGGTGTTCTCAGATAGGGTAGGTAACTACTTACATATAAGAAAACATTATTGCTCAGTAAATGTGAATTTGACTGTTGGTCATATCATAACAGATACTTTTTATCTGTCAAGTCGGTAATTTTGTTCGTCAGTTCTAACGCAGTAACACAAGTTTTATAAGTGTTTGGAATTTTTGAAACGGCTCGAAATATACAATTCTGATATTGTCAAGCCTTTTTTGTACATAATGCTTCAACTTCAGACAAGCTTTTGGATTATGGGCTACCTTGACAAATAGCAAATTAATTATTATTCAGGGTATGTTTACCACTTCAGACAATGGACTACCTTGACAAATACCGAATTAATTGTTATCAGGGTATGTTTACCACTTCAGAGAAGTTTTTGGATTATGGGCTACCTTGACAAAAAATCAAATCAAAAAATCAAAAATTGTTTATTTCATAACAAAAACATGTTTGCACAGACGTGGGATCTCCTTTTAAGTATTGCAATACCTGTATCAGTAGATAGTACCTACCTTCCACAATGAACATTTAAGAAATAAACACATTTATGTATTTGTTTAAAAAAAATTCTAGTGTGTTAACTAAGTGTCATTTGCACAGATAATTTGTGATTAGTGCGCTAAGCGATTATTACATTGTTATTATAGTTATTATACAACTGCTAAATAGCATCATAATTTTGGTGCAAATGGACCTAAGTAACAATAATGAAAAGTTGTCTTACTGTTGATAGCAACCGTAAGACACCCTCTCACCACCATCACTAAAGAAACTTATATTTAATGTTAAATTTAATCAAAGTATTAACAAAAGTAATTAATACTTAGGAAGTTAATTCTAAAATACTGTAATTATATAAGTTACATATTTATGTATTCATATGCTTATTTATACAATATAGGCTATTATGATACAGTTTTAAACAATACATTGTTAAGTTAAGCCATTTTATAAGCGATTGTTTAACATCTCTAGTAGTGAGTTTGTAAATATTTAATATTTTATTTATTTTATTGTAAAGAAAACTTGCTTGTATTTTATACTGTCTTTGGTAAAAATTCGATTTGTACTGAGTAATATCAGAGACTGTGTAATGTCGTCGAGTTTCAGGTAGATTAGGGTTAAATGGTAATTGTCGGTGTTTTTTAATAATTGTATTAAGAATGTAGATTTTCCTGATAGAAAGTAAGTTGGATTTAAGATAGAGTTGAGTGGTGGGAAATCTATAAGGTAGGAAGTACATAATAACCTTTATGAGGGATCGTTGAGATCTTTCAAGTTCTAAGAATCTCGTTTTAGTTGCTCCACCCCATATCGGGATGCAGTAAGAAATAATGGATTGAACCAGTGCAGTGTATATTTGATTTAGTAGTGACCCCAGTGTAACATGCCTTAGCTTTTTAAAAATCCACATCATCTTTCTAATCCTGTTAGTTACCAGTTCAATATGATAAAACCAAGACAACCTTTCGTCCAGCATAATACCCAAATATTTTACTTTAGGAAGCTTATCCAACACCGGGCAGTCACACGTGTCAGACGGTTTTTAGATTTGGGTTGGGTTCGTTTGTTCATAGTAAAGCACATATAATTAGTTTTAGACGTGTTGAGGGATAACATGTTATTTTTTAGCCAACAGTTAATTCTTGTTAGTCCTTTCTCAGTCAGCTCCTTGGTCTCTTCCCAAGATTGACCATGGAAGACGATTGCAGTGTCATCTGCGTAGGAAAATATTTGAGTACTAAGCTTAAGGGAATACATGTCATTAATATAGATCAAAAAGAGTGTAGGCCCAAGGACACTTCCTTGGGGAACTCCATATGTAATGTCAGACTCCTCACTAATATGTGATTCTATTTTAACTTGTTGCTTACGTTCACTGAGATAGTCTATAAAAAGAGCTAGCGGGTAACCTCTAATACCAATACTTTCTAGCTTGTTTATAAGGGTAGGAATATAAACAGTATCGAAGGCTTTCTTCAGATCAAGGAACACCGTTAAGCATTTAATTTTGTTGTCTACACGTTCAGTTATTAAGGAAATCTGGAATCTGAGACTGCGTCTTAAGTAGATCTTGCCTGTCTAAAGCCATATTGCGAGGGAGATAAAATATATTTTTTTTCTAAGTAATTAAGAAGTCTGTTATTTAATAGTTTTTCTAATATTTTGGATATCGAAGGAAGAACAGAAATAGGTCTAAAATTATTAATGTCTTCTTTGTTACCATTTTTGTACACTGGTGTTATAATAGCTTGTTTTAGACGCGACGGGAAGATGCCTTGTTGAAAACATATGTTGGCGAAGTGACAGATTACAGGAATTAGAAGAAACTTAGAAAGTTTTAGAAAACATGGTGATATATTGTCGAGACCGGGAGAACTACCTGATTTCAGATTTGAAATGATTCTATTGACCTCTTGTGGGTCAGTGTCAAGAAGAACAAAGGATGAGGGTTGTGACATGACAGATCTTCCTGTTTCAATTTGGATTTTATTACTATATGATTTGTCGGATGTGATTTCCTGGGCAAGTTTTTTTCCAATGTTGGCAAAAAATGTATTTACGTAGTTTACTGAGTCTTTCGGGGTTGATTTGAGATTTAGGAGACTAGAGTTTTTAGATTTGGTATTATTAAGATTTGTAATCGCTTTTATGGTTTGCCAAAGAGTTTTAGGGTTTTTTGTTGAGCTAGCTAGTAATTCTTTTTCGTATTGACGTTTCAGTTTCTTTTTTAGGTTATTGCAGTAGTTGCGGTATCTTTTATACGTAATTCTAAGAATTTCATTATGGGGATCTAAACGTAATGTTTTCTGAAGTTTGTTTCTATTATTTATGCAGCGTAATATGCCACTGCTTATCCATGGTTTTATTATTCTTTTATTTCTAGGAATTCGGACTATTGTGCTGTTTTCTTCTAAAGAATCAGTTATTTTATGTATTAATAAGTCTAGTATTATGTTAGGGTTATTTAAAGTAAGTAGTAGTTGTAGATTTTTTTGTTCTAAACTTTTTAAGGCATTATCGTAATTTATATTAATTTTACTTCTATTGATTTTATTTCTATGTTTAGAGTATTTCAAATTTAAAAATGTCATGAGATGGTCCGTGATAGTTGTGTTTAATACAGCTATAAATGTATTATACTTGGTTGTTTGTAGTTTTAGAAAAAAGTGATCTAGGCAGTTATCACCTCTAGTAGGGAGCAAATGACCTGGAAGCAATCCATGAAGAGCGTTAAGATCTAAGTATTTTATTCTGTTGTTTCGTTCTGTTGAAGTTTCATTTTCCTTAGGAATAATATTAATATTTAGGTCACCAACTATGATTAAATTTCTCTTAGTTTGTAAGGACTCTAAGTGGTTATTAAAAGAGGTGATAAATGGGTCAATGCCACTATTGTGGGATGGCGATCTGTATATTCCAAGGATAGAGACATCTTCGATATTAATTTGTAAACAACTACGCCATCACTCTTATTCAAAAGGTTGCAAGTAGTGTGGGAAGAATAAGATTCTAATAAAGGGACTGGTTTGTCATGATTGAGCCAACATTCTGTTAGTATTAATATATCAACTTCATACTTTAATTGTGATAATGTTAGCTCAAGATTATCAAAGTTAGCACAAATACTCCTTATGTTTTGTGATATAATTGAGAGACTATTATCATTTAAAGGCATAAATTGATGAAGATCTAAGATATCACACGACACTGAATGTGCACAACTTGTGTTGTCTAATTCATTCAGAGTTTTTAAATTACTATCCATTAGGAGGCATTTTTAAAGTCCTATCGGACTCTGAGGGCAATGTGATACTCTTAGAAGATATAGTAGAACTCTGGGTAGGAGTAATTTGTGTCAGGCTCAAACATTTTACATTAGCAGGTCTATTGAGGCTGTATAGTGTTCCAACATTTACAGTTATATTGTAGAATACAGGTTTGTAACTTATATCGTTCTGAATTTCGATAGATGACAAATTATTTAAAGATAGCACTAGGTAGTGTGAGATTGAAATATGATCGCTTAAGTATATGTATAGTCACTTGTTATTATTGGCCGAAAAGGTCGCTAGTTGTTTATCGGACCTAATTACAATCGCTTTTTCTTCCTGGTCCGTACGTAGGTAGATCTTTCCGTTGGAATGCCAGCACGAGTACTTGTTTGTCTCGTCTCGTAAAGAAGTTTTCTAGTCGATGGAGCCAGGTGCTCATCTACATAAACAGGTTCACTCATACCTGGAAATCCAAGAATCTGAGTATTCAGTTTTTCCACGATGGGACGATCCTTGTTGTACTTGCGAATTGATGATAGGAGATGATTCCTTTTGGTAACGGTAGAAAATTCGACCACAATAGATCTGGAAGTGTTCGATTTTCCCGGTAGACGATAGACGTCACGTAGATCAGATGTTTGAATGTCTGTATTAATGACCTTTGCGACATTGGCAACAAAAGAAAACAGGTCACTTTGCTTCTCAGAGTCCTTGTTTGGAACATTACGAAGCTCAATCGTTGCAGTACGTATTTTAAGCTGTAGGTCATTAATCTGGTTCTGCAGTTGAAGAATAGCAAGGTCTTTTTCTTGATTTTCCTTCTGTAGCTGAGAAAGTTGGAGCTGTGTTCCATCAAAGCAGTTACTCATGTATTCCATACTCTTCTCAATGTCACTGTTAGTGGTTTGGGTTTTGAGACATTGGGCCCTCAGTTCGGTTACTTCTTTTACCAATGTAGATAAACTTATGTCTTGGTCGTTCTTCCAATCGGATAGGCGGCGATCCTGGTCCTCTCTCCATGACGATAGCATTTCCTTAATTTCCAGGGTGAACTTTCTTAAGTGATCGTGAGATAAGCCAGCCTCCGGAGATCCCTCAGTTCTCTGACGCTTATGTCTAATTGTGACCATACTAGGAGCATCTTGAGATGGTTTTGTGTTTAATGCAGGATCCGAGAAGGATAATGCTTGATTCAAAGTATTATTTTCAACAAAATTCGATTCGATTCGACATTTTCCGAATAAATTGTTATTCAGGGTATGTTTACCACTTCAGAGAAGTTTTTGGATTGTGGGCTACTTTGACAAATTCCGAATTAAATATTTTTAGGGTATGTTTACAACTTCAGACAAGTTTTTGGATTATGGGCTACCTTGACAAATTCCGAATTAATAATTTTTCAGGGTATGTTTACAACTTCAGACAAGTTTTTGAATTATGGGCTACCTTGACAAATACCGAATTATTTGTTATCCAGGGTATGTTTACAAACGTTATAATTCTAAAGAAAGCATTTCAGTAAGTGGTAACACATTCATCGGTAGTGCATGCATGCATTTTACCTATTGCAACAGCAGTATGTAAATAGTTTCGTCTGTGCTATAAACATAAGTAATTGAGTGTACATCGACTGAAGTATCGTTAACTCCGCCAAAGACTTAGGACTTCTAAACGCCACTGATTTATTCGCCAAAGAAGCTTACTGTAGTAAAATATTCATCCATAAATTGGTAAGTTTATGATCAAGTTTTCAATGTACACTGTGGAATACTTATTTGTGCAACAAGAGAGCAAAGTTGATTTTTGCTGCGAGTGCTTGCTTGGGTCCCAAGTGAGTGAAGGATATATTTTATATTTTTTGTGTTTTTTTTTTAAATCCTAGATTTTATTTATTCAAAGTAATCATATTTGTCACTTATCAGTTAAAATATGAATTAAAAATATAATAGAAACACAAAAGAAACAACTACGCGAATAAACCACCCCGGGACATTGCCGAGGCTAAGGTTCCCATAACGCTTGCAGCATTTCCCCGCTGCACAGCCAGGGAGATCCTTTGCATCAGAAATGCCCCAGAGCGGTAGTCTAAACCTCTATCCCTTAGACGGCGCCCCAGATCCTTAGTAAATATTTTCCCTTGTGTCCCCCAAACCCCAGTCGTCTCGAGCGCAAGAGGCACAAAGATGTAGCTTCCCGTGAGTGCGGCATACTTAAGGCACTTCTGTCTTGCGGCAGACTCGGCGGCTGCACCAGCGCGGGCCGCCGTCGACCTGACATGGGAGGCTGCAAAGGACGCAGGTCGCATCCCATAGCAGGGAACGTCCTCTCTCCCAAGGTACCAGGGTCAAGCCGTCCGGACGCTTCCCATCCGACCGGCACAAACCTGGCGGCTCCAACACACTAGGAACGTTGGCCGATACCAAAGCCCTACGAACGATGTCGTTTATTGCGTGGTGCCGCAAAAAACCTGCCAGCGCTCCTGGTACAATGTAGGCCATGGCGACCCAACTCATTGGCCCATGCCCCACAAACGCATCGATGCGGCTGGCAGATAGTGCAGCCCAAACGCAAAGCGACTGCCACGCGCAAAGTGTCGTCGTCCAGGAAAGTTCCCAGCTGGGGAGAAGGCATTGCGTGCAGCCACAACCCCGAGTCGGACTGACAAACGGCACGCAGGCGCGCCAATTCCGGCCCCGAACTATGAGCGAGGAGATCATCACGAATGACTTCGCACACGACCTCATCCCAGGAGCGCTGACTATACAGCCTTTCCGGCAGGTCGCTTCCAGGACACCGGGCACGCCATAAGCCCTCCGCCTCCCCCGTAAAAGGAATGCGGAACACGTCACCATGTATACCTCCATCTCACTTAGAACTATATATATTTTATATATAGTTTTAAGTGAGATGGAGGTTTCTATCGATTTTTCTTGAAAAATGACTTACAAAGCAGGGAAACGGTCAGTAATTACTTCATCTTATTCTAATGTTATCTTCCATAAGAGCAACTTCTTCTGAAACCTAGTAATTTTATTTGCCAGTTGCAGTCTATGAGCATTGTTGCCATCCATGGACTTATTAAGGTCATTTAATTTTTAAAATATGTCGCAGAGATATGTCAATTTTAGTACAAACTCTGTATGTATTATTGAAGTTTTCATGCCCGTTGGCTGTTTGCGATTTCGCTTATGTCCGCGGCATTCAAATTTAAAAAGCTACTTTGTCTCAAAGTTTCATTTTGCACATCACACTGATGTGCATAATGGAACTTTGCACACCGTTTACTCGCAGCATAAGCCTCTTGTTCGAGCTGCTGAGGTAAATAGTCATTTGTGCAACAAGAGAGCAAAGTTGTTTTTTGCTGCGAGTGCTTGTTTGAGTCCCGAGTGAGCGAAGGAATTATATTTGAATTAGCATCCTGAGTGAGCGAGGTACTCAAAGGCACGAGATGCAAATAACTATGGTCTCCTGTTGCACTTACAATTTTTCATCTCAGCAATGAGAACATACCAAATAAGAGAATGAAAAAATACAACATTGAAAAATTTAATAAGTTACATTTATTCTAATATTTCATGATAAACTTCGACTAATGTACACTACGGAATAATTCTCTTATTGTATTATTTATCAATTAGAATGCTAGGGGATAAAATGAAATAAGCTCCATTATTTGGAACTTAATGGAACAGTTACTGCAATAGAGTTTAAAATCAATAGGCAGTATCTGTGACAAAAGAACATCGAATTATAACTCGCTGCCCGTTGACTGTTTGTAATTTCGCCTACGTCCGCGGCATTCAACATTTAAAAAGCCTGCTTTGTCTCACTCAGTGTGAAAAATGCAACTTGGCACACTGTTAACTCACAGCAAAAGCCTCTTGTTCGAGCTGCTGAGGTAAAATAGTACATTATCCACGAGCTCACAAAGGCTTATACTTACGAACCGAGAAGTTTACGGCACGAGCCGAAGGCGATAGTCGTAGCGAGGTTCGTAAAAGCCTTTTCGAACGAGTTAGGAATAGGATTTTTCCGCCTGAGAACCTAAAATCCAACGGCGAAGGTGCTATTTTTAGCTCAGAAGTCGGAAAAGCATATTTGCACAAAGGTGAAAGCTAACCTGTAATCCAAACCAATCTCCCAAACTTGTCACCATATTTTGTAGAGAACATAAATAGAATACATATATGCTCCCGTCGTGTGGTCAATTATATAGCTTGAGCGGAAAATGTCCGCATTTCGACGCGACATTCATCTTACAGTTTACACCCGTGATACACCGTTTACCGGTGATCAAATCGGCTGAAGAATTGGAAAGACCCTGAACATAAAAATATATGGTCATAAAATTAGCCACCAGCAAAAACGACCTAGCAACTCTATTCTATGTATATGCGTTTCATGGTGTTTTTATGCAGCGGCTATGATGCGCCTTCATATTGCTTGTACCAACGCATAATGTAAAAAATAATCTCTTACGTTATTACTTACAGGAGTTTAGGAGCGAGCGGCCTTTTAACTTTGAAGCGGAATTTTAATGCAGAAGTTACATTTTAAGCATATATTAAAATACAAGGAGATTCAAATTAACTATGCAATCAAAGTCAACATTTCAATGGTGATTTGTTCCTGCATAGATCATCAAATAGGGTCAGTTCCACGTCAGTTCAGTCGAGAAAAATCGGTCAAGGGCAAGTCGGACTCACACGTGGAAAAATGACGTCTCTTGTATGGAAAACCCCTCATAGTAGTTTATCTACACAAACGTCACAAACCCTCTATAATACACATTATAGAGGGTTTGAACACTCAAATAGCATACTACAGACCAGCTTAAGATTTGTCAGAACACACTTGTGACGGACAGACAGACGGACAGCGGAGGCATAGAAATAGGATCCCGATTGTTAACCTTCGGCTACGAAATCCTTAAAAGTATCAAATACTTGTGGGACTGATCAATCACACAATCGGTCATGATAAAATCGTTTTCCGCGATTATGAGTAGGTACCTAATAGTAAGAAATAGGATGGGTTTTATTTTCTTTTTGCTGGGCCCATTTAGGAGTCACCCAGGGTGAAATGAGTGGGGTCATTATATCCCGCAGCGATGTCAGTGTTTATGGAAATGTCTCCTCTGATGGCACCGCCTAAGTATTGTGATTAACCACTTTATCCGATGTGCCAAGTCACCCAGTCTGTGAATGTCTTAGTGAAATATCGTCGATTTTATGAGAACCAGGACCGGCCTGATGACCATAATTAGCGTGAGATAATTTTGTAGCGGTCATCAGTGTCTGGATGTACAATCATCATCAGGGACTAGACAATCCTTAAAGTAGTATTTCAATAAGAATAGACTTTAAAAAAAAACGACTCAATCTAATATCGAAATTAAGTTGCGTGATCATAAATACAAGTAGTATTGGGAGATGCATCGGAGCAGATTTGAGTACATACTTCAAGATTTTTATCATAACTTTTTTGAACGTCAAATACTTAATAGATTCCTACTTTTTTAACCCTACACAATTTTGCAACTTGTGAGATGATCTACGCCCAATCACATTTAATGTTTTTGCCTCGGAAAAACAATTATGGGATATTAACAACCCTAAGATCAAAGTAATATCATAGAGTAAATTTTATAGGCATGTAGCAATAACATACTATGGCGGATGAGGATGAATAGATAAATATATATGATGTATGATGATATGATGGACATAGATGATGAGGTGGGAAGCCCGTTGAAACGAAGGCGGTATCGGTCATCTATGTATTGTGACTATAATATAATTATAATAATAATAATTGAATAACTGGCTCAAAGCGCGCACAATTGTGCCTCTACCACTCGTTATGGGAAAAAGGCGTGAAGCTATGTTAATAATAATACCTTGGACACAATTTACACACATCTAGCCCCAAACTATATAGGATTCCCTGTATATTGGGTACTAGACAACGATATACATACTTATATAGATAAATATTATACTTACATAAACAACCATGACTAGGGTACAAACATCCGTTCACATCAAACAAATATTTGACCCACCGAGACTCGAACCCGGACCCTTGGCTTAGTAGGCAGGGTCACTGCCGACTCGGCCATTCGGGTCGTCGTATAGTGGCAACAGAAATATATCATCTGTGAAAATTTCAACTGTCTAACTATAACAGCCCTTCGGGTACGGAACCCTAAAAATGGAGCCACGACATATCTCGGAAAACTTTTGGCTGCTACAAAACCTCGATATATGGGGACGTTTTTAGTTACTCACTCATAAATTCTTAACGGTGCATCCTAGCGAAAAGCTAGTTAGTAAACATTAAAGAGCATAAAGCAGGCTTAAGTCCCGGTGCTGATAATGCACCTATGAGATATTAGTAATTGACGTTCAGCTTGGGAAAAAATGCTTTCGTAACATATCATAGCGTTACGCCTTTTCTCATACGGGGTGGCAGAGGCACAATTGTGACCACTTTGAGCCAGTTATTCAATACTCCATTTTGCATGAATGGGGGCTAGCCCATCGCCGCAGTTATAGAGTAATTAAGGTTTCCTCACGATGTTTTCCATCACCGTTAGCACGTCCGTATAATGTACTTAATATAAATTAATTATGTCATTGATACATGAACAGGAATCGAACCTACATCTCCTGTATGAGAAGCAAGCGTGAAACCCATTAGACCACGGAGCTCTTGTTCTTTCGTCTGTCCGGATTTCCGGATTTCCGGCTGTTCTCCTCTACAGGTTGCACTTTTCAATGGAGTTTTGAGGGCAGGTTATTCAACCTGCCCTCAAAACTCCATTAATTATAAGTGATTTTTGTCATTTCAGTTTTTGTAAATTAATCAAAATGGCGGAGCCATGGAACTACAATGTAATTACAGTCTTCACAAAATAAAAGGCCCGGTGGCCCAAACTCAATTCAACCTTATTACGTCATTGACACGGACGCTGTTACCAGGCCTTTTACTTTGTGAAGACTGTAGTGTAGTTGCTTTCTTACCCCATTTACGTAACTAAGATCAATTTATTGGTCATCTGCCGAAAATAAATAAAATTCACATTTTACACATGCGCGTCCAGGCGAGTGCGACTGAGTTAGTGTGTGGTGTATTAGAGTAAATTAGGTGGTGTATTTATCCTTGCGGTCCTTGCTGGAGTGCTTTAGCTAGTAGATATGGGATGCGAAGCAGCGATTAATAACAGCACGATCTTCGATCGAACATAATATATAGCCGAAGCACCGTGAAGGGACTTTTTTAGCATACACGATACAGTCAATTTAGTGGAGCACTAGTGAGGATATAGATAGATACTGATGGGTAGATAGTTTTTACATAGCCCTAAATAATATTATCTCCAAACATGTCCCCCGCGTCAAACCGACAGCACAAGCTAAGGGATATCCTGAATGGTTTACTGCCATCCTTAAAAAGTCCTTAGGGATAAATTTAGGTATCTAAAAAAGTTTTAAAAATATGCAAACCCTTTGGATTATAACACTTTTCCGCTGCTTCGAGAACGAGCAAAAAAGTTGCAAGCAGCTGCTTATAATCTATTTATTAAGAATACTGAGGAAAATATCATATGTAATCCAAAAACTACTTGGGAATATGTTAAAAGAAAGCATGGTGGCAAGTCAGAGATACCTGGGTCTATGTTTTTTGGAGACAGGAAGGGTGTAGGCATACAAGCCGTTTGTCATTTATTCAAACATTTTTTTGAATCTGTCTAAGAGTCTGGCACTACCTTAACACCAAATGTTGATAATTCCTGGTCACAACCTAACAGAAATGCAAGCATTAATAATATATCTTGATCAGTTAACTTGGTTGCGGATTATCTAAAGAAAGTAGACGGGTCTAAAGGTGCTGAAAGTGACAAGTTGCCTCCTCTACTTATTAAAACTGTGCCTTATCTCTAGCCACTCCCATATATTTCTTGTTCAACCAGTCTTTGACGGAGAGGGTATTTCCTACTGTGTGGAAGACAACATTCATAACACCCATTTTTATGTCTGGACCTATAAGTAAACTCACAATTATCAGTAAAGTTTTTGAGAAAATAGTCTTTGATCACATTTTTTATGAAGCATGCTATAACTGAAAGCAAGATGGTTTTCTAAAATTTCGCTCAGTTATGTCTAACCTTGTCGCTTACATGATTCGTGTTCTCGAGAGTCTAGAAGCTGGAAACCAGATGGATGTTATATTTACTGATTATTCTAAGGCTTTCGACAGAGTAGACCATACTGTTCTGGTGACTGAGCTATGGAACATGGCAGTGGTAGGTGACGTGCACTGGTCTTACCTCAAAGATAGACATGAATTGGTAGTGCAATTAATGGTGCTCAATCAGATGATATATTAGTACCATCCGGGGTACCACAAGGTTCTCATCTGGGTACTCTATTTTTTATTTTGTTTATCAAAAATATCGACAGATGCGTTCACAATTCAAATATAACCATCTTTGCTGACGATATGAAAATCTTTCAAACGGTAACTTGCCCTAATGATGCCCTACTTATGCAAGAAGATTTGAATAGACTTGCCGCTGTTAATAAAATAAACTTTCATGAAAGAAGATCAGCCTGGATTATGATTATCAAATAGGCCCAAATCGGATTCATTGGGTTGATGTGGTTAAAGATCTAGGAATTTTTCTGGCTCCAGAACTTTTATCCAAAACTCACTATGACTATATAATACAAAAAACCAACCGAATGCTCGGATTCGTGTTAAAGATGTCTAAAGAATTTAAATATGAGTCAACAGTTAAAATGCTCTATTTTGCCTTTGTTCGTAGTAATCTTGAATACTGCTTCACGGCACGGAACCCTTTATATGATGTGCACTCAAAAAGGATACAAAATAAGTATCTGGGACATTTAAACTTCTTGAACCATGCAACAGGTATTGGGAACCGCAAGGCGACATAAAATAATGTCCCTCAACCACAGACGTACTGTTGCCGACGTGACGTTTCTGCATAAAGTCGTAAATGGCTCGA
The DNA here is from genome assembly GCA_949825045.1 of Argyresthia goedartella. NCBI lineage: Eukaryota > Metazoa > Arthropoda > Insecta > Lepidoptera > Argyresthiidae > Argyresthia > Argyresthia goedartella. The sequence continues at coordinate 20,338,413 of OX463812.1, read as the reverse complement.
TTTACTACCCAGAGCTGCTAAGTCGTTTGAAGTTCAGATTGGCTAAACCGTTAACCAGAATTAAAACCCTTTTCCATCCCACCTCACAGAACAAACCATGGAAAAAATAATACGATGGACAGAATGATGGACATCTACGATACGTTTTTTTAACAGCATTGACATTTTCAATCTATATATTGACGCTTTTTAAAATCTTGTAATAAGGACATTAACTAGTACAAATTGAATTAACACCCTTCACCCTTAATTTAAATTTATGAATCATTCATACTGTATTAAATTATTCAAATCCGTTATAAAATCAGTAAGTAAATATAATTTGATGCGAATCTGTTATTGGAACGCACGCTTTTCTCGTAAATCCAAATCTAGGTTGCTTTCTTTCAGCTAAATTTATTTATATTTATTTATGTTTATTTACCGAAACCAAAAGAATACACAGAGATTTTAAAATAATTAATAGTAGATAATTAATGACCCGCACATGAAGGGTTCCATACCATTGTACATGGAAAAACGTAAAACGACAGTCTTTTGTACTTGGTTGGTACTTACATTCAAATTTCGGACGCCGATGCCCGAAGTTGGTGCTACAGAACAAGCTAAACAACTGCAGAGCCACAACGCCGGTAAAACATGAGGTTCCTGAACACATCAAAGAGAGCTTATGATATGTGTGTAGATAAACTAGTGTATGTAACTGTACATAATTAGGGATTAAAACTCTCGAGGGATATTATTATGAAACTCGCCATCGGCTCGTTTCATAAACCCACTCTCCCTCCATTATGTAGCAGTCACATAAACTACTATTGGAATAGATATGGTTTTTAGTGATACGAGTCTTTTATTTAACGTTAAAAATATACTACTGAGTCCAATTACATATTTTACAATGATATCAATGCCGATTCTTTTTTCGGCAGCTAATCGCAAAGTTTATGTGTGTTTGAAAAAAAAATGCAGTCGGGTTATTTGTTTTTAAAATAATTCCACTTGTTCACCCGCCGATAAACTTCAAGGGCCTGGGGGGTGTAAAATACTTAGAAAAAACGCATGTTTTGGTGTCGCTCGTGAGGTTCACAGTTTTCAGAGCCGCTAGTCAGTCTATTTAGTTTACAGTGACTTGTCACCACACCTACCAGGATATCTCTAATAAGATTAAGTAAATACTTAATCTTCTAGGGACCCCTCCTTGAGATAAACATATTATAAGACTGCCTGCAGTCTTTGGTGTTAGTCCAATCTAGGTCCGAAGAGCACGTGGGCATCAAATTGAAGACGAAGAAGGATGAAGAGATAGAAATAAAACTAAATAGCCATTTGAAGTAGCAACAACACATAATTATCCGTCTAAAACGCAGGAAATGCACGCCCGCCTCAATTTACTCATGATTTACTCCCGCACGGCTGCGCTCGCGCATCGGGAGATGTAATCGTGTGTGACGATAACACAAATCGGTAATGTCGCTATAATGATGCGCCGATCATCGCTCCCACGTAACACCGACACGAAACAACTGTTAAAACAGAGTAATTCGAAATAAGAAATAAGAAATAAGAAATTTATTTGCTATGTCAAGGGTATTGTACAGTAATTATTCTTGGTACATTGATTGTGCTCCTTAAACAGCTAGTCAATATAGCATGCAAATATATACAACACGTTTAACAAGTTTATTCAGCAGTTTTAAAATTGAAAAAATCTTGAAGTGAATAAAAACAATTATCTAATAGCCATTTTCGTAGTCTAGATGTGAAGAGATTAACATCGAGGTTTTTAATATATCGAGGTATCTTATTGTACACCGCGATACACATTGCGTCACAATTATTTTGGTACAGTGCTGTTCTGGGACAGTGTTTATAAACAAGCTTATCGGGATTTCTGGTATTTCTGGGATATACATCACTAGCCCTGGCAAATAGATTTGTGTTAAGTTTAACAAATTTCGCTACTTCCATTATATATAGACAGGGAAATGGTAGTATTTTTAACTCGCGAAACAATGGCTTGCATGATACGTGCTGCGGTACTCCAACTATTGATCGGATGCATTTTTTTTGAGCGATAAAAACCGCTTGCTTGTCGGTACCGTTTCCCCAGATGATCAAGGCATATCTGAGTGCTGCTTCTATATATCCGTAGTAGGCCGATATCGCCGTTTGTCTTGATGCAACTTTACTTAGCCTTCTTAAGACAAATACAAATCTATTTAATTTTCCGCACACTTTCTTGGTATGCTCCTTCCAATTTAGATTCTTATCAATTATTATACCTAAGAATGTTGCATGGTCTACATTTTGTAATTGTTGTCCTTGGTGATTTATACTTAGTAATTTATTATTTATAGTTTTATTAAAATTCATTATATTAGTTTTTGTTAAATTTACTTTTAAATTGGAATTGATTAAATAATTTACAATGGTTGTCACAGTTTCATTAAGGTCCGAGATATGATTACTTAAATTATTATTTTTTTGTGTCACTATTATTGAAATATCATCAGCAAATAATATACATTTGTGTTTGATGTGGTCTGGGAGATCATTTATGTATATGAGGAATAAGAGAGGACCAAGGACACTGCCTTGTGGCACTCCGTATTTATTAAACCTAGGTTGTGACTTATATGTTTTTAAGACATTATCTTCTACTCTTGTGGTTTCTACATATTGGGATCGGTCCCCTAAGTACGTTTTTATCCAGGACAGTGATGGGCCTCTTATTCCGCATTGTTCAAGTTTTATCAGCAGTACTTCATGGTCAACAAAGTCGAAGGCTTTGGACATGTCAAACAATAAAAGAGTCGTAGTTTCTTTTTGATCAGCCCGTCGGCTTAAATTGCTAACTAGATTAAAGGCCGCTAGTGTTGTAGATTTTTTTTTTTGGAATCCATATTGATCGGGTTTTAATATTTGATGTGCGGTAAAAAATTTGTTGAGTCGAATTTGCATGGCTTTCTCAAATACTTTTGACAGTATTGAGATCAGTGTTATTGGCCGATAGTTACCAACATCGTCTCTACTGCCTTTCTTATGCAACGGTTTAACTACAGATTGTTTAAGTTTTGATGGAAAACACCCTGACTCTAGAGATAGATTGATCAGATACGTTAGCACGAAGCAAAGTTCGTTAGCACATCTTTTTAAGACTTTCGTAGTCAGGCCGTCGCTTCCTGAAGCATTAGTATTATTGAGGGACATGATGATCTTATAAGTTTCGATTGGACATACAGGTTCTAAGAAAATTGTTTTGTCCAGTGAGTGACTCGTCTTTTGGAATGTATTATTACTGTTGTTTATATTTGTTGTATCAATGAAATAATCATTAATTGTGTTTGCAATATCTACCGGATTTGTGACACTTTTTCCCTCGTACAGTATCCTTTCAATGCCCTGTATTTGATTTGTGGGCCCCATTTCATTCTGGATGATTGTCCAGGAAGCTTTGCACACATTTCTGCTGTTGATTATAAATTTACTATTGTTATTTCTTTGGGCTACTTGTGTACATTTTTTTAGTATCTGAGCATACCTTTTAAACACATTTTTTGTGGTTCTTGTTTTGTGTTTATAGAAGTTAAACCTTAGTATTCTTTTTACTTTACAGCTAATTTTTAGACCTTGAGACATCCATTTTTGTTTTTTTGTTCTAGTTATCTTTACTCTTTTTGAAGGAAAGCATAAGCTGTAAAACAAACATAGTAGATCATGAAATTCGTTGAAAGATTGGTTCAAGTCAGCTTCACCGTACACATCAGAAAAGGAAAGACTTTCAAGACACTCTTTAAATTTGTTTAGATTATCCTCACAAAAATCTCTTCGGTAAACGAACACTGTTTTTGGTATGTTAACCTTCGATTTCACTGGTATCTTTAATATCTGGGCAGTTTCATGATCAGAGAGGCCGAGCGGGATTATAGATCCTGTTCCCTCTTTTACAGTACTTATTATATGGTCAAGACAGGCATTGCGCCTAGTAGGCTTGTCAATGTGATTAGTCAGATTATAATTTTTTATGATGTCAAGTAGTCTATTTGAATATATGGATTCTTTAATTGTATTAATATTAATGTCACCTGCAATAATTATTCTTTTCTTAGGATATTTCTTTGATACAATGTATAACATTTGTTCAAATTTTTCTAAAAAGACCTTCGCATTTGTTGGTTTGTTTCGTTCATCCGTTCTATATAGACATATTATTATAAAGTTGTGATGCGGAATCTCAGTAGCGCAGCACTCAAAAGCACTTTTTTGACATAGACTGTCAAAATTATGTTTAGGAATGTGCGGCAGTCCTTCTCGTACGAAAATACATACCCCGCCTCTTTTTTGTATTCTACAGTAAGTCGCTGCTAATTCGTACCCATGTATATAAGCGTTTTGTTCATCACCTGTTTTAATAAATGTTTCTGAGAAACAAAGGATATCTGGGTCTATATTATTATCATTTAGTTCCGCGATCGTTATCTCTATGATTTCTTTTTTACTTGTTAGGCTAGCTATATTTTGGTGTAACAATATGAAATCAGTTTGTTTAGGCTCGAAAAAAGTTATTGTTGCTCACTTCTTGTGTGATACGTGTCGTTTTCTTTGTATTGCTAAGCACCGGGAAGAAGTTTAATATTTTGGTTTGAGTCTTTACTTTTTGTTGGATGTCGTATTTTGTTTTTGAGGTTATATCCTTAGAGAAGTAATAGGGAATTGTACCTGGTTTTGTGTGTCTGTTTTCGTTGTTATTATTTGCTTTATTATTTGATTGTATATTGGAAGTTTGTGCTTTTTTTGAAGCAAAGTTTAAATCTATCGATCTTTTGTTGTAATTCAGATAATTTGTATCATAATCATTTTGAGCGATCGCATTACTTATCATTTTGCTCATTGTGTCTAACCTTGTTAAAAACGTTTCCCTGTCATGTTGTCCTAATTTTAAGAAGGTACAATTTTTATGATTTTTACTGGCTATTAACAATGTATCATTCAGCTTGTTTTCATTTAGGTAGTCTGATTAACTTATACTAAGCAGTATCACATTGGGTTTCTCCAATTTTTGAAGAATTGCTCCCAAGTCCATCAGTAGTTTGGTCGGGTTGTTGTCGTGTTCACCAATTGACAGAATGACGTAGTCATCTTCTTTTATGCTGAATAGATCACATGTTTTCCCAATCTCTTCAGATTTTGCATTGGGTTTTATGAAAGAAGTGATGTTGTAGTCTTTCACCTTTTTTTGCGTGTTCATTTTGTACATGAGCTCTGATGATAGTCTTGTGCATTGCCGTCCTCCGAAAATGAAAATTGAACTCTTGTCTTTTCCATCAATCTTGATTTCATTTGTTTTTTTTAGTAGTTTTTCTTCATAAGGTGTTGTCTCTTCATTCGTTGTTTTCTTCACATTTTCTTTCACGCCTTCATTTTTAGTGCTTCCTTCTTCAGCGTGATTATCTCGTTTCTCGTGTTTTGAGATTTCTGATTCTTTCTTATTTTTAACGTTTTCATTGTCGTCTTCATTCGCAGTTTCTGTGTGTCCTTTTTTTATGTCAATGTATTGTTCATTGCGTGTTGGGGTTTCTGTTCGAGACTCCACCTCTTTTCCCACTTTGTCATAAATTAGTTTCTTAAATAATTTCTTTTTCTTCGTGCTCATGCTCATATTGTCAATATAAATTTGTTTGTAAATGTCATTCTGTTGGGTGATTTTTCCAATAATACATTTCAGGTCATTGTTTTCAATCAGAAGATTGTCTATTTCTGTGTGTGCACTGGCTATATTCTGTTTGAGTTCTTCAATTTCTTCCTTATAATTACTTTCTCGCAGATTCTCCAGTCTTATTGATAGGTCTGGTAGACTTCTATTCAAGGTTTCTGTGCTGGAAGTACTGAGATTACTATTTTCCAGATTTTCATGCAATGATTGTTTGCGCATTGAATCTTCCAGTAATCTAGGCTTGAATCTTTTTCTAAATGTTACTCCGACTGGGGTCATCGTGTTATCAATTTGTGTATTTTTGTTGATTTTTTGTCCACTGTTTGGCGACTGAACTCTTGGAAGCAGCGTTTGTTTCGCAGACTTCATCTTGCACTTGCAGGCAGTATAGGCTCGTGGATGTGCAAGTGACTTCTGGTGGTCTGATCTTGGAACTATTACGTCTTTTTGGTATTATGTAATCTTGCTTGGTACAGCTGGTAGATCACAGGTTATGTTTGGTATTCATCAACAAGTGCTTGATTTATCGCACAGGTGAAAAAAAAAAAAAAAAGTAAAATCGAAAAAATTATGAGTCGTGGTGGGACTCGAACCATGTCCACCGTGCGCTGCACAGTATAGTCAGCCTCCTTAACCGTTCGGCTATCGAGTCGCTAAGAGACGCTTCGAATATAGTCTTTGGGTCCTATGTAGTTGAAGGTCGGTGAAGGTGCATCTGTGCGTTATGTTGTTGGTGGACTTTGCACTGCACGATATTTGTCACAAGATTTACACAACGAATAACGTAAGTTATGATATTGTTCACTGAGTTTATATGTTATTTGCTGATATGACCTTGTTTAACACTGCTTTCGTATCTATGTACGGTTGTAACTGATCACTTTTACACTGTTTCTTGTTATGGTAATATTGTGTCTTTTTCACTTTAATCACTTGTTTAGTCCGGTTGATACAATTGATTTAATAGTGTCTATACTTAATCTATATTATATCACAAAAAAAATGTACTTGTTTAAGCGTAATTATATCCTTATTTAATTTTTAACACGGAGGTGCCTTTTAAGAGGTGTTTACGTAGTCATAATTTCGCATAATGTATGCGCAAGAAATAACTTATTATGAATGAAATTGCGCCGGCGAAAATTGACAGGAAATGAGATTTCGAGAAATTATCTTGATTGAGTTGATTGGATAGCAGTTGATATTAACCTCTGAATACCACCGGCGTTAGATTACGACACTTTTCCGTTATGAGTTTTAAATTTTATTATCATTGCATAAGGTTCAAAATTGCGACCCGTCCCAACTGACCTCGGTTTTTGAGAGTTTAAACCAGCTTTTAATTATTAATTCCATTATAAGAGTAGTCCAAGAAATTTAGAAAAATAAATCACTTCGGATTGTGAGATAATAAGCTGGAAACTTGCATGATACCTTAAAGTCAAAGTCAAAGTACTTTATTACTGTAGATATTTACATATACTTAGCAAACGTCATTTTTTGCCTCATTGGACCACTTTGGCATCCTTAATGTTGTCTCAAAATTTAGAATAAATTAAATGTCTTAGGTTTTTCAAGGCCAAATACAGATATAAATATGTTATAAAAATCTTTGGATGCTAATTTCTAGAGAATTTCATTTTTGACATCTGCTATGAAGAGGCAATCATTATTGAAACCAGGAGGCGAGATTTTATGCGAAAAAAAGATTTTTGAGACTTTTGACCTTAAATAACTTAACAATATTTAAAAACATTTACATTTACATACAAGCACAAACATTGCTTCTAGCCCCACACTAGGATACCCTGTGTCGTGGGATTTTTTTGAATTTTGAATTTGAGTAACGTAACACACGTATAAACATCCAAGACCTGGGTATTATTTTTTCTGTATTTCTGTTTCTCGGGCTTGAATTAATAAATAAAAGCTGGTATCAATATCGACCGCTAACTAACTAACCCATTTAATTTGTTCTTCGAACTGACTGAAAGTCATTTCTCTAAATCTCATTTCCTGTGAATTATTGCCAGCGCAATTTTAGTAATTATAATTGACTTCTTGCACATACATTACGCCAATTATTCTATCAATTGATAACCTTTATGTTCCTGCATTATTGTTCAAATCAAAGAAACAACGAAATCTCAAGCGAACACATCTATATCTGGGTGAATTGTATCTTGCAAATATTTCGTGTATATTAATAATAATAATAGTACCTTGGACACTATTTACACACATTGATCTAGCCGCAAGCTAGGATTCCCTGTATTTTGGGTACTAGACAACGATACACATAGATAAATGTTATACTTAGATAAATAAATAACCACGACTAGAGTACAAACATCCCTTCTCATCAAACAAATATTTACCCCCACCGGGATTCGAACCCGGGACCCTTGGCTTCGTAGGCCGGGTCACTGCCGACTCGGCTATTCGGGTCGTCAAATGTGACGAACTGGCGTTTGCTGCAAATAATTTACACATTTCATTTTGTAAAGGTATTCCGGTTCTTTAATGAGTTGGCAAATCATATCTATCGAAAAGAGCAGGTTTATTCCTGATATGAAGGGAGCAAAATAGCTCTGCCCTAGGGAGGAAAAGTAACATTTTAATCTGTGTTTCCAGTATAGAGGAAATAATCACTTTCACAACATTCTAATCACAACGGAGACTTTAAAATGCAAACAAAATAAAAAAATAGGTTTCAGATCTTATTGTAATGGACGCAAAAATGTGATGCAAGTTCTATTACCTACAAAATCCTGTGAGAATGTGTAAAAGCATAAGACAATGTCATTTGGACAAATGCAAGAAGAGCGAAATCTTTTTCGGAAAATGTGTTTTTGGCCTATAAAATGTGTTTTTGGCCTATTTTGTTTTGTGTACAATATGTTGTTGTTACCAATTGCAGGCAAATACAATAAAAAAAAACGATAAACACTTTATACATTCCTATGTTATGAATAATCTGTTATTATTAATAATTAGTCTTTTACTATTTTTGTCATAACCTACCATAGCTAATATAACTTTTTATATATCTGTGTGCAATAAAGAATTATGAATTATCAAGTATAGATATATAGTTATTTTCTCATAAAGGGCGATAAAAAGTGTCAACCTCAGGAGTAATAGTAGATTATGCACGAAGGGGATAAAAAGTGTCAACCTCAGGAGTAATAGTAGATTATGCACGAAGGGGATAAAAAGTGTCAACCTCAGGAGTAATAGTAGATTATGCACGAAGGGGATAAAAAGTGTCAACCTCAGGAGTAATAGTAGATTATGCACGAAGGGGATACAGCAATCGTGCAATGCAATCTGAGAATCAAGCGTGTCCAAGACAAAACAGCTTTATCCCCGAGGAGTATACTCTATTCTTCGCACCTCTTCCTGCGAGAAAATATGCTAAAAACAGCTTTTTATTAAAGATAATTAATGTGAAAATGTGGTTTGATACATTGGTCCAGTTACAGCGTCTTGCAACAATTTTCAATTTCTGAATAAGATTGAGCCGCGCCGCATCCCGCCGCCCCCGCCCCCTTGGAGCGGGGCTGTCAGCGCCATGCGTATTTCACAAAATTAGATTTAAAGGCCATAGCAAAAACTACGAGCAGTGAAATTCTTTTAATCCCTGGAGTGATCTAGGTTGTGAAATAATGAAATTCAGTACAACTTATTGTCACCGCTATTATGACTTGCCTTAGGTAAGGTTTGCATGATATATGAAGTATCATTTTCGAGCAGGTGGGGCGAAAAAACTATTTTTTACGACTTAAAATCTAACTTGAAACCGGCTGAATCGTTAAATAGACTTTGACTAGCTTTTATGGACGAGACCCCATCTAGAGCAACCTTGGATCGCTGGTATTATGAATTTAAGTGCAGTTGCCTAACTTTGAGGAATTCAAAATGAAGCAGTCCTTTGACTATGGTTACGGAAGTAAATGAATTGGCAGTAAAAAATCTCATTGAACAAAACAGTCGAATCACCTAATTCTGCAGATTGTATCGGGGAAGCATCCATGACATTTTACACAGTCACCTTCGCCTGAGGAGGATTGTTACGCGCTGGGCACCACACAATCTCACGACGCTCAGAAGCCGGCGCGCGTGGAATGGTGCCGCGATGTGATTGATAAATTCGATGCAGGATCATCCCGCCGTATTCACAATATCATAACCATGGATGGATTTTCCAATAAGATCCATAAACAAAGCTCCAGTCAACAGCACGGCTTTTTTAAAACTGACCAACGCCTTTGAAAGTAAAGCGACCTAGAAGCGCTGGAAATAATTTGATTGCCGGTTTTTTCTTCTTAACGGGGTATTTAGTGTCCGTTTCCTTACGAGATCAAAGTAGCATTAACGTGGAGTGGCACGCTACCAAATGCTTGCCAGAAGGGTTTGCTGCTGCAATCAATAAGCGATTGAATACGGGGCTCCGAGGCATTTTGCTCCACTGCGTCCGCACACTTCGTGATTAAGACGAGTGTCATCCGCTTTACAGCTCTGATTTGGCACCGTGAAACTTCTTCTTGTTCCCAAAAAATAAAAAGCAGTTTAAAGGGATACGGTTTTCATCGTCGGAAGGAGCGCTCATGGCGTTCGAGACGGCCGTAGGAGAGACGTGTCAGCGGCAGTCTGGAAAAAGTGCTTCAAACATTGGTTTAGACGCATGAAACTTTGTATAGATGCTGGTGGAGAGTGCTTTGAAAAGATGGAATAATAACAATATAAACTATAGAACTTTTTTTTCGCAAAACATTCTGAGTGTCCCACGTCTCTTCAATGCCTCACCTTTCATATTGGGTGGTAATCCAGTCTTATCTCGGTAGGATCGTAGGGAAAATCTTGCACCTTTTGACTTTTATTTGCCACTCTGCAGCAAATTACCTAATAGGGAACAACATTCTGCCATTGCAGCTGCGGAATCTACACTTAGGAATAAAATTGCTCGCATTACAAAGTAAATTGAAGACAATCTAGTGAATATTTTGAGCCGGCAAAGCACCACGAGCCCACACTTTTTTGCGCGGTTTTAAATCGGGAATTTAAACGTGTTTATGTAAAATATTTCAATAAGTCAGTCCTGTATTTTTATAGCCATTAGTCGGTTAATTTTTAAAGCACTTAGGTGTTGTGGAATTTTCATTGTTTATCTATAGGTACTTTGGCGTAAATATTGTCCAGGTAGATAGATTATGTATACTGACTGGGAGTCCAATAAATAGTTTAAGATTCTCGCCTTTAGGATTGTACTTGTATATATTTCGTATATATTATATGAATAGGTAGGATTCAATGAAGATAAGTAGTCACCAAGCTTAACCATTAAATGCACATTTACTTTCAATAAAACCTGTATAATATTGAAATAAAATTTCAATTTCGATAAGGGTGTACTGCGTATTCAAAGTGCAGACTATAACCATTATTAATGACAACTGTTTTCTCACCTGTATCATAAAGGTAATAAGGACGAAATCGGAATCTTAGGTTTAGGTGTCGAACTCAGTATGCAATACAAGAAATTGTAGAGTCGAAGTCAGCAACCTAATATGGTATCAAACGACATGCCCGAAGCTATAACTGCATGAGTATATGATGACGAGTTTACATTATGATAAATGTTGGTTGGTTGATTCAAAATTTATAACTTGTATTAGGCGTTATAGTTTACATATAGCCACAAATACCTTAAATCAACTACTCAGATAAAATGACTATATGTACAAAAGTGCGTGTATATCGAAAATAGACCGCAGACCGCAATAGCGGCTGCTCTAGTCGAAGGAAACATCACACAGTACTGATTCATTTAAGAGCGATACCATCGCCTTGTTTATTATACATTGTGAGCGCGTTCCGATTTAACGATAAGCGGCTATCGATGCCCGAGTACAGTAATCAATTACATTGCCTACTGCTCGGCTCCCAACCACCATTCAATGCCGAGACAATATTATCTCGAGCGGCCGAGAAATTAAATAGTTGTAAAAGTTTTCTGATCGGAGGTGTAAGATTGCGAGTGGGTAATGGTTTTTATTTACTTACTGTGTTATGATTTATGATTCTTTTGAGGTATTCTTCGACTTTACGTGCTTTGTAAGATTGCATTCGAACGCAATAGTACATTTTTCACGATTTTGCATAGGCTTATATTTATAAAAAGCCTTTTCGAACGAGATAGGAACATAATTTTTCCGCCTGAGAACCCAAAATCAAGCGGCGAATGTGCTATTTTTTGCTCAGAAGTCGGAAAATCACATTGCTCTACATTTTTTTGTTTTTAATGTTTTTGTCGTCGTCGCTGATTTTGGACCTCGTGCCAAAATCGCAGCCGTGCCATAAAATATTGTGGAGCAGAGGCACCTCCACCAACCCGCACTGAGCCAGCGTGGTGGAGTATGCCTTAATCTTGCTCGTATCCGAGTAAAGGCCTGTACAACTCGGTGGGGACATCAATGGCCTACATTCATTCAGATGTGGAGTAGATGCAATATGTAAGACCTCAGGTCCAAACCAAACATCACAAATGAAAAGATTTGTATATATTTCCTCCAAATAACAAAAGATTGGTGTAAAAACAGACTGTTGATATTGGTTCTGCTCCTTGGTTGGAACTGCTCCTCTTATAGGGAAAACCGTGACGTAATGTATGTTAGTATGTATAATAATATGTACATATAACAAATAATCTAAAGGACATTTTTTATTTATTTTATTTGTATATATTTTTATTTTTTATTTTTCACTTTCGTTTAGTGTTGTTTGTATATAGGTAGTTTAGATAGGCTTTATAATTTATATCACAATAATGTAATGATAATATTAATGAAATAAATAAGATTGCGTAATGAAAAACAAATAATCCAAATAATATTTTAAATGTGAAAGTAATGTTTAGATGTTTGGATGTTTGTGTATTTGAGCCTCAATCACGCCAAAATGGCTAAACGGATTTGAATTAAATTTTATTCATATGTAGTTTATGAGCTAGATTAACATATTGGATACTTTTTATCCGACCGCATCAGAAGTAGGGTAATGTTTTCTGGGTTAATGGTTATTCCTATGTACACCCAGACAAGGTTGCGGGCACCAGCTTGTTACCAATATTTTTTCGACATCCAACGTGTCAGTACAGCGGAGGAATGGTGCCAGCTAATATCTACAAAAATACTCAATAGGGCACGCTGCCGCCCGGCGCGGCGGCGATCTGGGGGAAATATTTCAAATGTAGGTTTTAGTGTAAGCATAGTTTTTGTTTGTTTTATATTTAAATTAATTCATAGATATTGTAAAATTTGAACTTGAAATAAATGAGCAGTTATGATTGCCTGTTGCATTATATTAACCGGCGTAATTGATACAGTGATACCATCGGCTTATTGTCCAATCCGAAGATACCAATCTCCTAGATTAAACGGACTGCATTGTTGCATACAGACACAGATAAGCGTCAATCTGTATCTGTATTAATTACGAGTTGAATGCTAAGTGGGTCCAGTATATTGTTTATTTTTTCGGCCTTGAGTAGTATTATGTTATATCCAAGAAATAACATAAAACACAAAGCGTCACGGAATTTTCCGTACGAGGCACAATTGTGCCCACGTTTAGCCAGTTTATTCAATTTTGCGTGACAGGGGGCTAGCCTATCGCCGCAGCTATAGAGATTGAAGGTTATGAAATAAGCTAGACAAATGGTTATAAATTGCTGATCTTAAAGCTTGTATTAGCCTTCATTCAGAAAACCGATACTAGTTGGCAGCTTGGTCCGATTTTCTCCATCACTTACATCTAGTTAGCGTACCCATCAGATAAGCAAACTTGTGCAGACACCAGACAGGAACTGAAATGAATAAATAAGTACTCTAGCACTGACACAGGGTAATTCAAGCTAGCTCATACCACCTTTGGGGCCTACCGGGGACATTCGCATTTCACAATACGAATGTCAGGCAACTTTTAAAATCTCCATCGAAAGTTGATGGCCTATCCCCTTTGTCCCTGACACAAACAAATGAACTGCGCGATGCCCAAATACAGGCTTCTGCCGGAGCCTATTTGCTAGTAGGCATTACAGTGCTGTCGCCCCCAGGCTATACACCATATTGTTGAAGTCAGACGGAACCCTCACACAACTCAACACATACAGATTCAAAAAAGCACTCCAACAGTGGCTTAAGCTGATGATGATGGTACTGAACAACTCATAAATCGAATAGCCAGGTCTACCTGATTGTTATTAAATTGTGTTTTATTGTGCCTTATCTTATTTTATTTTACAGCATGTATTATTTTATTATAAGTATATCATACTGATCAATTGTCCACCACACTGTAAAATACCTGTCTTACCTAAGTTAGGTTAAGATTGTTAAATATTATTGTCTTTATTTTGTGCAAGTAATGTGTTATTTATTGTTGAGCCGAGTACCCACGACACAGGGAGACCTAGTACGGGACCACAGACATATAATTAGATACTAATATGGGACTTGTGCAACTTATGTCATGTAAAATAGTTGTGCAAAATAACGATTTTCATTTTTATTTTCATAATCACTTTAGGCTGCAAAAAAAGGATTACGCATCAGCTTTTGTTTTTGTGAGGGGACAAATAATGGTATTAATCATGCCCGGGAGTCAGACCTCCCTGCCATGCCCGGGTCCCTACACATTGAGCGGGCATCAGCTCGTGTAGTATACGGACTAAAATTTATATGTATTGTTTGTGTAAATTTATCGACAATCGATTTAACTGTGAGCCATGCTTTTGTGAGCCATGGCTAGGAAGGATTACGCATCAGCTGTGCGAAGATATATGCCTTAGAATACCACCTTTCTTACTAGACTTGGCATATTCATATTTTTTGTGATTGTACATTGTAATTAAATAACTGAAGAATTCCTCTTTGTTTAGGAAATCAAAGAGGATTGTACTTTCTGTTATTATAACATTATGTTCCCCTGACTTTTAATAATTGTCAAAGTGACCTTCATAATTTCAAAATCTGATGACTCTTATATCAAAGGCGGCAGCAGATACAAAAAATATGGGTACATAAAAGGAGCATTCCACAGTCTAAGCTGAGATTGAAAATGCACTTACGCTCACTATAAATCATCCGGACAGTTGTAAACGCACAGTCACGATGGGAAGAGCCAACGAAAAGAAAACCTATTGTAAATTGCAATATAATTTTATTGAAGAGCACTTCCATTCGATTGGACTCGACACAATATACACATTGTGGTATGGCCCCAGTGACCCGCTGGTGTGAATTCAAAGTGTGACTCTGAGGCCTTTGAATGCAATGTATGAAAACGGAGAGTGCAATAAACGGCATTGTGTTTACAAAGAAGGAACACGTAAAAACTCCGTATGTTCTTGTTTTGTTTTTACATATTTGTTACAAAACAAAAACGAATTGGTCCTGTAGTCCCTGAATTCTTGGGAAGGTCTACGTATCTCGGGATTCCTCTCCCTGACTTATAACTTTCTTGATAACCTCCCTTAGATGTGGCGGTGGTCGTCGTCTTGTATACTTATCTTCTTGTATCTGAAGACTTAGCGTTGACAGAGCGGCCCACGCGTACTTAATGCTAGACATATTTACGCGGTCGTTATCATAAACTAATTTTGCGTAGTGTTGAATACCTGATTATAATTGCGAAATTGCATTATACAGCTTGATATACAAAAACAGTTTCTGAGCTCTGGTATTTTCTACGTCTATCAAAAGTGAAGCGTCCCTTATTTTCGTCATTTTCTATTCAAATCTGTTTCATTTTTATAACATTTAATTTTAAGAAACAGTGAAACAGCCAAACCACATATTTTTCTAAGGTTGAGAGTTTGTGAAGTTAGGGCGTGGAGAGTTAGAAGCTTGGCTCCACATGAGATCTGATAACTTTTTGATAGTGCGAGCCATATGGTCCCAACTTGGCAATATTTTACATGAAAATGTTTTTGGTGGGATTTCACTTCTTTTTGTTAATTGCTTATGACAGTATTTTTTTGTTTTGTTCATTATGTCTTTCTTTTTTGTGGTGTATTTCTTGCACATCAGGGGTGCCTTTATATAGCCCACTCTCTATCTTTGCTTTTTTTCCAATTCGCAATATATACTACTCAAAAGAAAATAAGGGCCACTTACATATTTCTGTTTTTGAGTAAATTTTTAGATGTAAACTAATTAATAAGTGACTAATTAATTATGTCCGGCCTCCTTCAGTATCCAACCTCTTTAATGCTGGTGTTTAAGTCCTACAGCTGGCCGGAAATTGAAGCAAATAACAAAAACCGAGTTTCAGGTCAAATTCCTTTCAGATGGAATCACAATTTTATTCTGTTAAAAAACTATTTCTGTCCATCTTTTTCTTCTTTTAACATCTTTTGTTAATAATGCCACGTCAACGAAGGCATATGGATACCATTACTGCCACCAGAGCCGTTACATTGATTGCTGAAGGTCATTCACAGCGGTCTGTAGCTTTTTCGTTGGGTTTCTCTCGCCGAGCCATCCAAAATGTGTGGGATCGGTTCCAAGAGACTGGCAGTGTTGCAAGAAGGCCTGGATCGGGCAGGGTGCGAGCGACTACGGCACAAGAGGATCGCTACATCCCATTGAGAGCCCGTCGAGAGCGCTCTGTGACGGCACGTAAGTTACAAAATCGCCTACGGTTGACAACGGGGACTCGTGTTAGTGACCAAACAATACGTAATCGACTGCATGAAGACCAGCAAAGGTCCAGACGCCGAGTAGTACGAATTCCTTTATCTAGGGTTCAACGTGGAAATCGTTTAAGTTTTTGCCGCGAACATTCAGATTGGAGCATGAATCAATGGGGTATGGTGCTCTTCACAGATGAGTGTAAAGTGAAGCTTTGTAGTGATGATCGGCGGATTAGAGTATGGAGACGACAGGGTGAGAGATTTTCCGATGTCTGCATCAAGGAAATTGACCGCTTTGGAGGTCCTAGTGTGATGGTTTGGGCTGGGATTAGCTTACAAGGCAAAACTGAGCTGGTTTTCTTAAATCAAGGCACAGTAACTGCACAACGGTACATCGATGAAGTCATCAGGCCTCATGTGACTCCATTCTCACAGAGAGTGGGGCCAGGGTTCTGGTTAATGCATGACAATGCCCGCCCACACACAGCTCGGGCCACTCAGACTGTACTGGATGACTCCCATATTCGTGTCCTACCATGGCCAGCGTATAGTCCGGATTTAAATCCAATAGAGCATATGTGGGACCAATTAAAACGAAGGGTTAGGGAGCATGAGCAAGAGGTTCACAACCAGCAACAGCTTATGGATGCTCTGAAACGTGCGTGGGAAGAGATACCTGATGAAAACATCAGAAACTTAATCGAGAGTATGCATTCAAGGCTCCAGGAGTGTGAAAACAGGAGAGGAGGACACACCCGTTACTAAACCATTAAAAAAAACAGCTTGTGTCAGTTTTTGTTTTGTTTTGCAAAGAGTTTCTGTTTAGTTTTTGCTGTTGACAATGGACTAATTTCATGTTAATTGAAATAAGTGAAACAATTGACTACACAATTAAATGGTTATTAGCATAAGTTAAAACAAAAGCCTTGTTACATGTTATTTTAATAAATATACATTACTGTTTACTATATTTTTCACGTAGCCTCTAGGCCCCTATTTTCTTTTGAGTAGTATATGTTTGTGGAATCGGGATTCATGTTATTGCTATTTTAGTCTGGTCTCTTTGATTGCAATTCATGTTGACATCTAGCCACCTAATTGTCATTTACGGATCAATGGCATACAATGGGAAACCCAACAACGTATCACCTCTAATGCACCGTACTCGCGTTTTGACGACATTCTTAGCCCGATGTTCGGGTGTACCCGGCGGCCCGGATTAGGCGTTTCGTACGCGCTAATTCTAGCCTCTAATTTAAAGTATGGGAGCTGATTTACCAAAAAGCCTGAAATACTTATTTTATTAACAAGGAGTCCCTATATCAAGTCTCGTTCAACATTTCATCCCCTAGTTTAAGGGGTTAGAGGGTAAAAGTTCTAAGTTTTAAATTTTTGTTTTTTTATGTACCAATACTAGCTCGCATACCAAATTTCAGTTTTCTAGGACTTCAAGGAAGTACCCTAAGAATTTTGTTGATCATCAGTGAGTCTTTAACAATCGGGGTTTTTTAGATATCAATAAAATAAAAAGTATAAGAACTATTTAATTGAAACTTTACATGTTTGATGAGTTTACTATTGAAATAATATCTCCAAAATTTTGTTTATCTGGTATAATCTAAACCCAAGTTATGAGGGTTCAAATAAACGACGAAGCGCTTCGCTTGGCTCTTCTTGCCCCCACTACCGTGCCGCGCCCCCAGGTTATTTTCTTTCAGGTTTCCTAAAAAGAAAAATAATTCTGTTTTCTAAACTGATTTCGGACCTTTGGTTTAGGAAGTGGCCGAAGGGGTAAAAATAATAATTTTCACCGATTGAAAATAAAACTTTACTGTATTATTTATTATACTATCCGGTAGTGTTGCTATGAACGATAGAATTCTGAGAAATATTGTGTTTATTTTCTAAAAAAATACGCGTGTGTTATACTTCACTGGTGAAGTATAATCAGCAAATAACACTATGTCAGCCAATTTCTCCACGATAGAAGGCATCTCGTTATTATATACCAGGAATAAGAAAGGGCCTAATATGGAACCTTGTTGAATGCCGATTTTTACACCCGATTCATCAGATTTAACGCCATTGACTTCTGCCTTTCAAATTCTATTGCTCAAATATGATCTTAGACAATGCTTTATTTCTAACTCTGTTGTGAATTAATTTAATTAGAAGCGTATCCTGATCAACACAATCATATGCCTTCGACAGATCGCAAAAAACGCACATAGCATCCTGTGCGGCGGAAAATGTTTGATATAAGGGTAACATCCGTAGTCGCTTTACTCCTAGTGAAACCGTATTATTTGGCGTGGAGTTGTTTTGTACGGTTGAAGTGTGAGAGCATTTGCTTGAGTATAATCTTTTCACATTATTTACTTAGTGCTGGAAGTACAGACATTGGCATGAAATTTGAAGGATTACCCTTGCCTCCCGACTTGAACAGACTACTGTGTATGCTGTGTTTCATGTCATGAGGTCTGGGAAAGCTCCATCGTCAACACATTTATTAAATATATAAGCTAGGTGTGGGGGCTATAACAAGTATTATTGAACCAATGACTTTGACTGTTATACCCCACAGGTCTTCAGTATTTTTAAAGTTATAAGTGTGCCCCACATGGTGGCCCCATGGACTATAACCGGAATGACTGAACCAGTGATTTTGATTGTTATACCCCACAGGTCTTCAGTATTTTTAAAGTTATAAGTGTGCCCCACATGGTGGCCCCATGGACTATAACCAGAATGACTGAACCAGTGACTTTGATTGTTATACCCCACAGGTCTTCAGTATTTTTAAAGTTATAAGTGTGCTCCACATGGTGGCCCCATGGACTATAACCAGAATGACTGAACCAGTGACTTTGATTGTTATACCCCACAGGGCTTTAGTGTTTTTAAGAAAGTAATGTGAACGTTTTGACAATGACAAATCTACATCACTGACGCTAGAGCTGTTTTTTTTTAACAAAGTCTCTGATTCATATGGAGTTGACTTTATACGCACTGTTGTGAGTAACGATACATTGGTGAAGAAGGTTTCGAAAGACCTATGACCTACATCAGCGTTCGATTTAATAGCATCATCACATAAGCTACCTTTAAGCAGAGATCATTGTTTCACGATTTATTATTTGCCAGATAATTTTCATTCTACTGTTTTGACATTGTATTTTTCTATTAAAGTGCAATGTATTTGTATTTTGTACAAACCAACATAAAATAGTATTTTAATTTGGAATAATTTTAAAAAATCTTGTTTTTTTTATATATATTTTTTGTTCATATAGGTCGTACAAGATAACTCTACTTTTACGAATTCCAAAAGCTGCCCAGTCATTTTGAAACATTTGATTTACCGATGTTGTTCACACATCACAAATTCACTCCGACACTTAAGTAATTAATTAAGTAATTTACCATGGGCTAGCCCCCTGTCACTGAAATGTAGCATAGAATAACCGGCTGATCGTGGGCACAATTGTGCCCTTGTGATGACAGAAAACCACCTGTGTAACCTCCCTAATACCCATTTTTGTTTACATGGATGACATTATTATTCCAGTTTTTATTTATAATATTAACCAAAATACTAGACCGATTAAAGAAAATTTAAAAATGAGAACAAAATGGAGATCTACAGTGTAAAATAAAAGAGTATAAAAATGTCAATAAATTATACCAATATCGAGGTAACAAACATTAAAAAATATAATATTAATAACAACACCATTGATTTTTATCAAAATCCATATCATAGTTCTTAAAATTTAATCTCTTATACTTAGTTTCCGATTTCACCCTACTGATGCCCTTACGTATTTCCGCTGTTACTAACTGTTTTAAATTCGATATTAAAACCAAACTCAACCCAAACAATAATATTTAAGATAAATTGCGCAGGTTTGTCATTAGTTCATTGGTTTCTTTTAGTGATTTGATAAAAAAGGATTCGCATCGATCTGTGTTTGACTTGCACATTTTAAAAGTATTCTACTTACATTCCTAACGAGAGTTTATCATCTGAAAGAAAGTATAGGACCGGGGGCTATTCTTATTCTATTCTTTCATTTTACTCCCTACTTCCCGCTGTCTAACGATCGAAGGTTGCAGTAAGCGCAGTCAATGCACTATTGAAATTTATCGTATCCTGCGAATCTGCAGGCCCCTGCGCCAGGCCTGGGCCATCGACCCACACCACTGTTGGGATACCTACTAAGTATACCAGTATAGAGTTTAAGCCACGGGCAGGATAGAGCGATGAACCCGGATAACTTGACTATTTATTATGTACCAGTATCTGTAAACTAGCGTCTATGGCCTGAGTTGTGGAGGCGAAAATGCTAGTTGAACATGGTTTATGGCCGTATGAAGGAAGTTTATGTTGGTTTTGCGAGTATTTGCGCCGCAGATAAGTATTTCCTTGTTAAAACGTGTGCACGTAAAAATACAAGCTAGGAAGCACCACCGAACACTCAATGTTGTACACTCAAAGTCATGCTGTCATGTCTTTCGCTCGAGAAATCTCATAATGAGGGTTATGACATCTAAGCAGCACTTCAGTGTTTTTCAACTATTTCCATGACGCGACCCCCTAAGTAATTAAAAAAGACAGCCATACCCATTGGTGAATCCAGCTTTCTAGTCATGGGGGTCATGCAGTCGAGAAATAGTCAGAACATAACACAATTCAAGTTTTTAAGCAAAAACGGCAGTCTGACAGAGACATAGATTTGGAATACTCATTGTTCATAGCAAATTGTTTCAAAACGTTTGTATAGGTGTGCGTCCCATACACCTACAAAAATATTGCCAGTAATGGTCTATAACCTTTTATTTTAAAATCATTAACATGGTGGATTTTTCATTTCAAAACGGCTACAGTATTAAAGGAGTTTTAATTATTTCCCTTTTTTGCCCGTTTTTTTAATAAGCTGTGATCAAACGACTTATAAGCAATAAGCAATGTCTCTCATAGGAGTTCTAAGATTTAATTTTCAGAATTGTAAAAATCTGAAAGTTCCTAAAACTTTTGAAATATGTTTGAACTATTCTGTCATTCAGAATTATGTATTGTTTAAGCATTTAGCAATACACAATTTAGAATACAACAACAATACAATACTAGAGCAGTCCGCCTATACATCGATCAAGCCATGTCCTTTTACATGGCTAGCATAGCAAGTCGAGTAATGAGGAACCCCACTTGGGAGGAATCAGTGATTGGCGGGCCCCCTACACTCCCATGCCATGCATCATTTTTAGGCCTACGCACCTAAACAAGCCCGTTCCTAAAACCAACCCCTAAAAGTGGCCTCCCGACGCCCCGAAAGGTCGTGACCCACCGGTTGAAAATCTCTGGTCTAGTGCATACAGTCACTACTTGAAACTTTGAGATTTATTTTGGCATGTATGTTAATGATATTGCTCGAACTCTACATTCCTTTGAAAACAAGTTTTAAAGATCGAAACAATTGAACTTAAGAAGTATTTTCGAAGTCTAGAAGTCTAATATCCCACCGTAAAACTTTATTTCCATTCGGCCACTGATGATAAGCTAAGTAGGAACAAAACCTAAATGTTAAACTAGTTAAAATAACAGTAGCAAAACAAACAAGGAATTAACATAAACATTTCGTGGACTACGTCAAAGTGAAATTACGTTTTTTTGTAAATTTATTTTATGAGATTTTAAGCGCAGCTTTTATACGGCCTTCATTACTTGTGATAAGGATATGTCATAGATTTTAACATAACTTCAGTGATATGGGTGTAACTGTGCCTCTATAATCCCGTATAAGAAAAGACGTGACGGTATGTTTCTTTTCGGCAAAAAATATATTCTACCAATATACTGTATTACCCATAAACAACATATTGTTTATCGATGTGTTGTTTTTGACTCCCAAAATATCCTACATCTTTACCAAATGTAGTGCCCCCACGCAGTTTCACCGAACCGTATTAGCTGAGATAGTTCACTTTCTGTCCGAGTACTAAAGTTAGTTTTGTCAGGTCACATCTTTATGATACAACGTGGGGCCGAAGCGAAGTGAATCGAAGCGCGGCGGCCCCATGGAAGTAGTTTGGTATAAAATGGCTTGTTCAATTTTGGTAAATATTAAGTTAACTTTTAATCAATTTGGTAAACAGTTAAATAAAAGACTTTATTCACCGTAGATATTTTGCCAGAGTGGTAGGATCTAAAATACCCACTTGCCCCTATGGCTAATGAGATAACTGACAATTCTGCAATTTCATGTCTGACCAATAATTAGGGGTGTAGAATCAAATGCAGCTGCAGTGCGTGTGTTTAAGAAAATTTTATGGGCGTTTTAGCTGCTTTTGATTCTATGGTACTCTGGTATCTGGTATGGTGGTATGGTTCAGATTACTTATGTAGCTCCGAGTTAATGGATTCCTGTAATTAGACAAAGAGCATCTACCATGTCCCTGTTCTAAGCGGCACTTAAATGTCTAATGGTACTACAGAAGTTACTTCTATGGTACATACTTACTTCACACTTCATCTACTTGCGGCTAATGTTGGAGGTACAGATATCTGCTTATAGTATTGTTGGCTCCCATATTCCAGGTATCTAATAAATAACACTGACCATTCCCTCCGCCTAAATATCCGGTAGGACGTAATTTGCATGGAGATTTATTTTTTAAAGCGTAACTGCTATGAATATATAAAGTAATCAAACACTGTGTATCTTATGGCAATGATAGAGCGATCCCAATCTTTAATATTTGATGTGGGGGATAAGATAGAATGCTAATTCTGGTTTCTTCTGTGGAAAATCGGATTATTTTAAAAGTCTTAAAAGAAGTAGACACTTTATTTGCTTTATCCTTTAAATAATGAAATAAATGTAGTCCCTGCCAAAGATTGTTTTTACGAGTAAGTAGGCAGGCAGGTAAATACATATATAGTGCAGCGTGAACTCGCAGACGTCGTTTTAAGACTCCTTTGTAATGCTAATTTTTATTTCAATTTTATTGGGATACAGGCTGGTTGATATTTTAAGTTTATGCGAAATTGAAAATTCGAATTATTCTATATTCTTATTTGTAGTTGTCAGTTTTGGCAAGACTGTGAAAAATTGATTCTGTTCGAGTGAAAGGCCTTTTGAAGCACATTTTTTTTCATTTAGCCAGTTTTATTCACGTTAAGAGTAAAACTGGCTAAATGAAAAAAAATGTGCTTCAAAAGGCCTTTGACTCGAACAGATCAATGAAAATTAATTTTTCACAGTCTTGCCAAAACTGACAACTACAAATAAGAATATAGAATAATTGAATTCGAGTTATCGTGTGATCTCTGTGTTTTGGGCAGTTTTTTTTGGAATTGTGGCCACAGGAATAATGGTCTGTCCTTGTCGTCAAGAATTGACGCCGGCCTAAACGATTGCTGGCGTTGTCTTTTTCCGATATTTCATCTGAAGTCAAAGGCCACATGTTGGAAGCGATCTGGCTTTTGGTGGAGAGCTGCGCATCGGGCCATAACTTCCTATTTGAAACCGACACCGCGGACGCGTAGTCCTCGCCAAGGCGTGCTTTGGAGCGTACTTCAACGAGGAATTAGGACACTTTTTCTTAGCACGGCTTCTCTCTTTGGACGACATTCAATCTTTGAACAGGATTATGTCGTCTGTTCATCATTAATAATCTAAATTCCTAAAGGCATTTGCACGCCACCGTTAAAGATATTTTCGGCATACTTATTGGGCAATCATTCATATAACCCCTCATCCATTCCATACGCACTTCATAACCTCCTCATACAATCATTCCATTTTCACGTCGAGTCCTGGTCAAAGTGCGCATTCAGCGTCAAAAGCGCGTTACGATGATATTGATTTCGTTGTAAACGAACCAGCAAACTCAGTGTTCATTTGCAACGTAGACAAGTTCAGTTTGTGATCTCTTTCTGGTTTAATTTTCGGTCCTGGACACCTTGTCCGATACACGGTCGCCACAATATTTTGTTATAAACCTTTGATATTATTATTAAAATAAATTATACGTGTTTTGTTAGTGAATGTTATTATTTAAGAAATCACTACAATGGGTACATATGATTTACAAGTAGTTTTCTTCGAAGTTTTTAGATACTGAATGACGGTGAGTATGTGACGTGGTTTTCAGCTTCTACTTCTTCTTATTGTGCCTCTGGCACCCAGCATGGGAAAAGGCGTTACTCTGTGTGTTACTCAATACAATAAGTAGTGGCGGCTACTAACAATTTTAATGGTTCTTAGTCATACATACATATATTTTTACTCAAGCGTTTGAATGATATTGGATTTGATTGAAGAACAACAATACTAGCTACTTATACTAACCTATGCTCGCTGACTCATACCCAGTTTAGGTACATGGTCGTAAGTGTACCAACATAGTTTTTGTTCGCACCTCTCTGTATACAATAATACGCTTTTTATTCCACCTGACAGCATCTCACTCTGTCTCATCGAGAATCCATTTATCCTGAGATAATGCATGATGGATGGCCCACATCGACTTTTTCATTAACATCTACAGCAATAATCATAAACAATTTGCCGTTAAATATTGATGTACTGACGGTCACCGATGTAATTCATATAAATGACATAGTACCTGGTAGTTAAAGAATAAATTTATGTACCTACTACCCATAGTCATAGCATTGAATTCTTCGATTTTCTTTATTTGGGAACATTAAGTGTAATACCAAAATGACAGAAAAAAACGAGACGAAACCTTCATATATTCATAGTTGCGGCGATGATTAGCCCACTGTCACACAAAATGGAGTATTAAATAACTGGCTGAAAGTGGGCTCAGTGTGCCTATTCCACCCCGTTTGAAAAAATGGTTGACCCTATGTACCTATGTTACCTATGGTTACCTATGTTAAAGTATATATGTTAAGTTTTTACATAGCAGCGGCTGTTCAAGGGACAGATAGGTCCGAAGTTAAACCAGGCCAGAGCTCATAAAAACTTGACCTCGCACCACAGGGCAACCAAGGCGCTCATGGTGCGCGCTATGGCAGCAGCAGAACACACTGTCAAAAAGCGCATCTGGGCGACTTTGGGACACTTAAAATAATTGTAAAAATCGGTCAAGAGTTACCATCGTACAAGGGAATTTAACCACTAAAAATAAAAAAACCAAAACAAAAAGAGAATATTATTATTGGTTGATGAGAACGGATGTTTGTACCCTAGTCATGGTTGTTTATCTATCTAAGTATAATATTTGTCTATATAAGTATGTGTATCGTTGTCTAGTACCCAAGATACAGGGAATCATAGTTTGGGGCTGGATCAATGTGTGTAAATGGTGTCCAAGGTATTATTATTATTATTATTATTATTATTATTATGTCCAATATGGATTCGATTCTAAGATTGCAAAACCCATATCAAACCAATTAGACCACCAAAACCATGTGTTAAGCCGCGAAATCTACAATCATATTTGAGTCATGTTATGGTTTGTTACATTGCGGGTGGTGTCGCTTATATGGCGGGGGACTCCTTTTGATTTATAATAGTAGTTTATTTGACTGCTACATAATGGAGGGTGTGCCGGTCGACTATGTTAGTCATATTTTCACGTAATGTTAAGATAAGTTGACGACCGTCACAGATAAGGTATATTTATATTCATCACGCACTATGTCTTATGCACGTCATTAATAACATGTACCAACCTAGTATATAAGCTAGGATTCCCTATAATAAAGTAGTCTAGTATAGTCTCGTATTTGCGCGCATCTCAAGCCTTTTACTTTACTCCGAAGATGTCGCTCTCCTTATAATTGCCTCTGGCAAAGTGGTGACCCGACTCCTGAACATCAGCAACCTTCGGTAATAGCAGCATGGACCCAGCCGCGAAGAAAACTCCGTGTGCTGCCACCTTAGAAGTGCAAGCAATAGCACTTGGTCCAAGATCGCCGAGCCCCGACTTCGGTTTGACATAATCAAGACCCCACCCAAACCAAGACGGCTTCAAGCAAGCCATGACGGACCAGAAGCCAAAAGATTTCAACTGAAGATTTCCCGCATCGAACTCAAGATACCGCAAGAATAATGAACCGATAATCAGCCGACTGCTGATTTATCAAAATGAAGCTCGCTCCAGCAGAAACGAACGCGTCGGCAAATTAATTCACAGCAAGCAGCTTTTCAAGTTCAACACATAGGAAGCCGTTCCAGCCCCCAGAAGAGTATTGAAACATCATCGATATACCTAATTCAACAAATATTGAAATCATCCAGGAAGAACATCGCACGAAGAATAATCTAATCACTGAAGAGATATATATATATATATAAACGATTGGTGTACAAGATGTGCCCTATGTTGCCAAATCCCAAGGTTTTTAGGCACACAAATTTCATCAATCGACAACTTAATATTCACTCAAGAGTGAAGAGAACGCACGTACATATGACGTACGAGATCATTGACTGCCTACAGCCAAGGTTACAGATTTAATGCTGACGCTGATTCAGCACAATCATCCTTGTGTAGGTACGGTCGCAATTATAAACAAACAGTGATTACAACTTCAACGACGTGCGATGTAAATTGACTCATCGATTCCTGAAAAACATCGTCGGCTGCAGCATCAGACGACTCTCCTGCGGATCTTTTCCAGTTATAGGTTAGGTTAGTTTACTAACCGCGAAGCCCCATTTTCCTAGTGTTTTTCTGTTTTCCAGTTTTTAGTTTATTTTATGTAGTGTGCGGCCAGATACAAGACTTGCCTGCAGGTAAATATTAAGTAATTCTTTAAACTTATGTAGAATTCACATAACCGTAGTTCCTTTATATTCCTGATTAAGTTGAAGTATGCGCTATTACTATCTAGTTTTATTTAACAATAACTTTCCTTATATATAAAAATAGATTAAGTTAAAGTATGCACAATTAAGATCTGGTTTGATGTTTGTTAAAATACTACTAGTTATTATTGCAGTTGATAAGTTTGTTATAGTGTCTAACATAGATTTTTTCCATTGTTATAAGTACATTCATTTATTTTTTTCCCTAAAGGGGGGAGTATCTGTGCCGGTCGACTATGTTAGTCATATTTTCACGTAATGTTAAGATAAGTTGACGACCGTCACAGATAAGGTATATTTATATTCATTACGCACTATGTCTTATGCACGTCATTAATAACATGTACCAACCTAGTATATAAGTTAGGATTCCCTATAATAAAGTAGTCTAGTATAGTCTCGTATTTGCGCGCATCTCAAGCCTTTTACTTTACTCCCGAAGATGTCGCTCTCCTTATAATTGCCTCTGGCAAAGAGGGCATCAACACTCGAGAGTGAGTTTATGATACGAGCCGAATGCGAGTTTCATAATAATATCACTCGAGAGTTTTAATGCCTAATTCATTCACAGCAAGCAGCTTTTCAAGTTCAACACATAGGAAGCCGTTCCAGCCCCCAGAAGAGTATTATAACATCATCGATATACCTAATTCAACAAATATTGAAATCATCCAGAAAGAACATCGCACGAAGAATAATCAAATCACTGAAGAGAGATATATATATATATATATATATATAAACGATTGGTGTACAAGATGTGCCCTATGTTGCCAAATCCCAAGGTTTTTAGGCACACAAATTTCATCAATCGACAACTTAATATTCACTCAAGAGTGAAGAGCACGCACGTACATATGACGTACGAGATCATTGACTGCCTACAGCCAAGGTTACAGATTTAATGCTGACGCTGATTCAGCACAATCATCCTTGTGTAGGTACGGTCGCAATTATAAACAAACAGTGATTACAACTTCAACGACGTGCGATGTAAATTGACTCATCGATTCCTGAAAAACATCGTCGGCTGCAGCATCAGACGACTCTCCTGCGGATCTTTTCCAGTTATAGGTTAGGTTAGTTTACTAACCGCGAAGCCCCATTTTCCTTGTGTTTTTCTGTTTTCCAGTTTTTAGTTTATTTTATGTAGTGTGCGGCCAGATACAAGACTTGCCTGCAGGTAAATATTAAGTAATTCTTTAAACTTATGTAGAATTCACATAACCGTAGTACCTTTATATTCCTGATTAAGTTGAAGTATGCGCTATTACTATCTAGTTTTATTTAACAATAACTTTCCTTATATATAAAAATAGATTAAGTTAAAGTATGCACAATTAAGATCTGGTTTTATGTTTATTAAAATACTACTAGTTATTATTGCAGTTGATAAGTTTGTTATAGTGTCTAACATAGATTTTTTCCATTGTTATAAGTACATTCATTTATTTTTTTCCCTAAAGGGGGGAGTATCTGTGCCGGTCGACTATGTTAGTCATATTTTCACGTAATGTTAAGATAAGTTGACGACCGTCACAGATAAGGTATATTTATATTCATTACGCACTATGTCTTATGCACGTCATTAATAACATGTACCAACCTAGTATATAAGCTAGGATTCCCTATAATAAAGTAGTCTAGTATAGTCTCGTATTTGCGCGCATCTCAAGCCTTTTACTTTACTCCCGAAGATGTCGCTCTCCTTATAATTGCCTCTGGCAAAGAGGGCATTAACACTCGAGAGTGAGTTTATGATACGAGCCGAATGCGAGTTTCATAATAATATCACTCGAGAGTTTTAATGCCTAATTATGTACAGTTACATACACTAGTTTATCTACACACATATCACAAGCTCTCTTTGATGTGTTCAGGAACCGCATGTTTGACGGGCATTGTGGTCCTGCAGTTGTTTAGCTTGTTCTGTAGTATCAACTTCACAGACAAACTAGGGGCGGCACGCAGGCGTCGGCGTTCGAAATTTGAATGTCTTAATTTGACAAATTTTGGTAGATTATGGTCGTAAGAAAGATAAGAAATGAGTTTTTACCAAGTAGTTCATAACATTATGCCCTACACCCAAAAGCCATCAGCACCTTCACCAATACTGCACCTCCCTGATCACCTCGACCCTTCTGAACGTACCCCCCAGACAACAGCCGAGGACGTCCCCGCCGCGCTGATGTCCTTCAGGAGTGGCTCTGCGGGTGGGCTCGACGGAATATCCCCACAACACTAAAAATATCTTCTGTGGAGCCGTCGGGGACGTCGGGCGGACTCTTCTAGCGGACATCGCTGAGCTGGCGAGCCTCATGTTATCTGGGATGATACACGAGGGCTTAACAGATGCTTTCTACGGAGTAAATGTGAAATGTAAAAAGAAGAAGGACGGGGGCATCAGAACCATCGCTGTTGGCAACACCATCCGCCGCATATTGTCATCAATCTGCTGCAAGCACATCCTGCCAGGTCTTTGCGCTACCTTCCAACCGGTACAGCTGGGTTTCGGTAGCAGGCGAGGCTGCAAGGCCGCCGTGCACGCGACTCGCACCTTCCTTGCTAACGAAGGAGGTGACGTGCTGCTGAAGGTAGACGTGGAAAATGTCTCACCATCGACGTGAAACGATCATTTACCATCTTTTTACAATGTGGAAATGTTTTAGTCAAAATTCTAAATCAATCTTTAGGCACCATTTATTACATTCGGTGGTCGGCTGTTCGAAGGTTGACCCACTTGGAGCGGCAATTTTTAGATTGGTCATCCATCTGAT
Organism: Argyresthia goedartella; assembly: GCA_949825045.1. NCBI lineage: Eukaryota > Metazoa > Arthropoda > Insecta > Lepidoptera > Argyresthiidae > Argyresthia > Argyresthia goedartella. The sequence goes on along the minus strand of OX463812.1, from coordinate 20,308,377 downwards.
TATCACCAGCTTAAACTTCAAATTAAACATCTGGTACCTAGACGACGGAACCAAAGGAGGTAAACTCAATACCATACTACAATATCTGGAACACCTTACAACATAATTAAAAATGAGCCTTAAAAATGAATCTCTCAAAGGGCGAACTATCGTATTACGCCTGATAAAGAAACCCTGATTTCTAAATTCAATCAAGTCGCACCTTACATCAAGAGGTTTATTAAATATGTATAAGTTCAAAATTACAATTAAAGCAGTATTAGAAATAAAAATGTCAAATATCCGCCTAGAGCTTCGTCAAAAACTAGATAATTAATAAAATATAAATAAAAAAGTGAAAATTAACTTTAAACTAAGCAATAGGCCGCCCCGATCATCAATATGCTTGACAAGTCATCACTTTACGTCCTAGGGGACACAGGTTTTAGAGAACGGGATCCCTAATCCTAAATACAAGTTTTAAATTAAACCAAACCTCAGAAAGTCTCACCGAGACGTAAATCCTAACATGGCTAACATGGCTAACAAGCGGATAACATCTGCATTATCCGCTTCAGCCTATTCGTGACCTTCACCATATTTATTCGCTGTTCTCTTCTTTGGAAATACTCTGTTCTACTATACATTTAAGGCAATTTAACCAAAAACACATTCACTAAAATTCTTAATTTATAGACTCGGCCCAGAGCTCAGCAGAGCGCGCTCGCCTCCTCGCAACTAGGAAGAAAGAATCAGGACACTAGCCACACGATCCCGTCGAGGCACATCGGCATTTTACTCCATCCAGTAGCGGTGACACTCGCCGTCTGCCTGCGACTCAACCTGCCTGATGTGATGACAGCTTCAATAACGTCATCCGTTGACCAGCTATGGCGTACCGGTCGTTCTTGAACCGAGCGGCCTGACGCATGACGATGGCAAGAGACTAGATGGAGAGACGCTCATTCCCTGGCAGAACGGGAGGTCGTTGGTTTTGGACGTGACTTGTTTGGATACGCTGGCACCATGACACTAACCGGCGACCTCTGCCTCGGTTGGCACTGCGGCGGCAACCGCAGAAAGGTCTCAAGGGGCGCAAATACGCCACACTCGGCAATGAGTTATTTGTTTATGCCGTTCGGCTTCGAGACCACGGGGCCCTGACGCTCGACGATCCCTCAAAGACTTCTAAGCGGCTCGTCAAATCGTCAGGGGACCGCAGAGCTGGCATCTACCTTGCTCAACGCATCAGCATTGCGATACAGCGAGGTAATGGTGCCAACGTTTTGGGCACCCTCCCAGCAGCCCGGCAGCCATCTGGCCATTTTTTTTAACCTAGTTCAAACTTTAGTTGTAGTTTAGTTTTAGTTGACATATGTTATTATGGTAACTTATTGATTATTGTATAATGTAACATACAAATAAATGTAAAAAGATAAACATACAAATTAAACAAACAAGTATGTAGTTATATAAATTAGTTTATTCGCACAACGCAAGGCGCGGTGGCGAGCGCCTGCGCGAGTCTGGTGCGCAAGCGCAGAGCAGCGTCGTCGCGCTCCGCCACGCGTTCATACTGCGCACACTCGTCTACTAGCGTGCTGTTGCACGACTCCTGGAACAAGCAAGAACATTATTGAGTTGGCTTACTACAGAGGTCTTGAACTAAATTGATTGCCCCGGGATTCTCAGCGATCTATGGTAATATTCGCTGGGCAGGATAGCGCTTTTGTCTTGAGATACCTAGGCCTATCAGGTATTCATACAAGTACATATTTACTGTTCTCACTGTCCAGATTTTTCCTAAACGTGGTAGAGGCACTCGGTAATTAAACCCAAAGTTATTCAGAATAATCGCCCTAATAAAATAAGGGAAATATTAAACTGCACATCAATCATACTGATTTGCACAGCAAATATACTGATTTTCACAGCAAATATCAGGGAAAAATACTGCGGTAGCTTAGGCGAATGGTAAAGGGGGTGAGCAAAGCGAAGCCACCTTTATCATTCGTATTAGTTTGAACATGTAAGAATAACAAAAATACTTAAAACATAAAACGTGTTTTTGCTGTAAAAATCAGTGTTTTTGATGTGCGATTAAATAACAGCCATAAAATAAACTTTTTAAACTACTAATTCAGCTACACTTTTGTAAATAGAATATCCCTTGCCTTGTAATGATTGAGCTGCACCTCTTCAAACGGTGCAAACCAATACTCGGAAGGGTCAGGGCCAGCCGACCCTACACTGGCCAGAGGATAGTGGTTGAATGCCATCAAAACATGTTTTGTCACCATCAGGCTCTTACTGAAGGCACCCTTAGGACTGACCAGAGCCGACCTCGTAGTATGACGCACCAATTTTGGCACTAACACTGACCCACATCTTAGTCTGTACAATTCAGTTAGTTCATTATTATTGTCTATGACTTTATCACTTAAATTTATATCATTTTGTACTTCATCTAACCGAACGTCGTCACGTTTGATATACACTTCACTGTTGTTGGTTGCTTTAATGGGATTCTGATCACTTTGCATAAAGTCGAAGAAGAATACATTTTGTACTATCGCAGCAGAGCTTTGTGAAATATTCCATCCATTTTCTATTAGTCTTACTGTAAGTTCTTCGAGAGTATCTGCAATTTTTGGTAGAACTACTTCGTCAATGTCTAATGGAATAATATATTCTGATTCCTTGATATTTCTGTATAAGCAATCGTTGTAGGTTATTATGTGATCTCTTCTTCGCTGCCACAAGTCTCTCTCTGGGTTATGTCTTGTAGGAACATGAAACAGTCTGACTAAGCCTGTACTTCGGTAATATTCTAATAGTTCCTCAGTTTCTTTTTGTACTTTATCAACATACATGTCTATTTTGTCAACGCCGAGTATTCTATTTGTCTCAATCCATTCTATTATGTTTCTTGATATGTCATTTTCAAAGTCCAAATCTTTGACACAAATAGTGAATTTCCTTTCGAAACCTTCTAATTTTATTGGTTTCACAACAAAGGCGTTGTTTGGGTCTTCGCACATTTCGGTGACCACAGATACTATTGAAGGTCCATAGAGTGGTTCTGTTAGTGGACAGGAGAGTAGCAATGGAGTCTCAACTTGATCTGTGCTAGGGTTCCATTTCTCGTACCAAATCTCCTGAGGTTTCGCTGCTACCACCTCGACGAATTCTTCATTAGGGTCTAACGAGTTTCCACGACTGCTTTGACGCGTTTGACAGAATAGTTGATCTTCAGAAGGATAGTATTGACCTGTGGACAAACAAATACTTTCGTTAATATGGATGTAATTATTTACTTAACTGTAATCATCTCAGCAGTTAGGTCCTTGACAAAAATAATGAACATGAACCATTTCATGACGTCAAAGGAGACCAACCTCTAAAATTCAGGAATGCAATTCTGCGGTGTAGTAGTAGAAGTACATAGAATACATATTGATTATATCTATTTCAAGTATTCATGACTTTGTCGAACCACGAAACCCAAACAAAATCATGATAAAATATAGTGATTCCATAAACAGCCAATAATCCATCCGAGGCAAATAGCATATTCAGGTCCGAATTACTTTGACGTAACCGTGAATCAATCTCTTGTGGTTTCTCAAAAGATATCATTATAACGGTGATAAATTGCTACGGGCCGGGACGGGAGCCCCACGTTTCCATATAAGCAAGTGGTGGAATAGCCTATCTATTTCTGTTGAAGACCTGTTGCACTTCCCGCTTTGGTCGCTTACAATTTGTTTGCTTGTCGAAGGAATGCAATTTTCACACGGATATTGATCTGAACGGTTCAAGAGGTTTGTATCAGTATTTTTTAGTTATATTTCTTTGAACTCTGTAAATAATAACTAAACATATAACATATAAAGTTACATACATGCTCATGTTTTTCCTAGAAGGGGAATAGGTAGGGACTAAAGTATTTAACTGATATCACTAAAACCTATATACTGTGATACAGTATAGGAATAAAGTTATAGTTGAAAGAAAGAAACCGGTTTTCTGTCAGAAACTGTGACTTTCTATGGATTTGAATCCGGCAACAGCCCAATGAAACTACTAGCTATAGTTACTAGCTTGAGTCTATTTCATTGCGGAAAATTAAATTGCTTTTGCAGCGCTTTGGTTTCGTGATAGGAGGTTTGAAGAATAGTGTGGAGATGTAAAGCTCAAAGACGGTATACAAGAATCGATAATCGATTTTACTTACATATTGTAACGAAGCCTTCGTTACAATATGCTACCGGAGCTCTAGTTTAAAATGGAAACATTATCTGTCAAAGAACGATATCACTCTCAGAATTCGATTTTATGATTACTTTTCGGTAAACCTCCTATCCCAGCTTTAAATGTAGTTTTTCGCACCACTACAATTCACACGCAATCAAGCAATCAGCCTAAAACCAACACAGCAACTAACTGAAAAATGCAAATACCTCACTATAGCCCATAAACATGTCTCATCCGACAAGCATCTCGAATAAATTGAGAAACGCTTTAAAGGTCTTCGGGAGTAAAGAGAAAGTGTTTTATTTTCTCTGGCTGCGATGTCTTGCCGTTTGTGTTTTATGCGATCCGTCTGGCAATACCGTCGTAGGGTTGTTCCTGTTTGGCTCATTTTTGATTCTCCAAACTATACAATAAATGATACAATGGTTCATAAAAGCCCCAAAAGTACGAAAGAACGAGTAGAGGTTACGAAATTGTAAGGCTCATGAATCCTGTCGGCCCAAAATGAATAGTATATAGTCGCCAATAAAAGTACAAGTTTAATGTTTGGATAGCATCAAATTAGACAACAGGTTAGGTAAAAGTTTAACCAGAGAGAGACAGAGGGAGTAATGATATTAATTGCCTGCTGCCTGTACTTTCAAAGTCGTTTAAAGCCGATTTCACACTTTCTTGTGGAAAACAGAATCAACCCGCGTCGTGTCGGGTTTTATCTGCTACGGAATTTACAAGTCGGCCTCGCGCGCCGGGTGACAAATGAGGGCGGGCCTATCGCCCAGTACAGTAGGCAACACGGTAACATACACTACACTGGAACCCTAATGTACAACCGCCTATCCAAAGATTGACGGATACAAAAAGTCATTTTACCCCGAGTGAAATTGAGTGTGGCGTTTGAGACCCCGAAATGATATTTTATTAGTATTCTTATTTCCATTCTTTTCTTCCCATTATACATTTTGCCCATGCCGGATATTTATATTTATATTTAGATTTGGGCCACATTCTTATAAATTTCTAGTCAATTTTCATAGGATTCAGTATTGTTACTATTCTGATAAATTGCTAGTCACCTTTTTCGCTGCACATAACTGGAAAACGAGGAAAACAAGGAGCTGGACCAAGCAGCATCGACTCATAATAATTGAAATCACTCCTACTTCGCTTTGGGAACCTCAGCTCCAAACTGAGAGAATCTATCGCAGCACTAACTAGAAAACTCAGCAGTGAAATTGTCGATTAGGATTGCATAAGAGCTCTATTAGCAAGAAGAGCTATAGCATTGGATAAGTGTCCAGGCTTCCGCCCTATCGGCACAGATGAAACACTACAACGCATCTTTGCAAAAGCCATGGCGACCGCAACAGGGCTAGATGTCCAACTAGCATGTGACTCTGATCAGCTATGTGCAGGTATAAAATAGGGTATTGGAGGAGGGATTCATGATATGACCAAATGTTTTAATAAAGGTGTAGATGATGAAGGCCTCCTCCTAATAGATGCCGCGAACGCCTCCAAAGCCCAATCGCTCTCTGGAATGCTAGAATTTACTGGGCACGTTTTGCAATATTTCTTTTTAACACATATAGAGGTTACGCAGTCATTTGCCTATCAGGCTGAAACGATTTCATCTTAAGCAAGGTAAGAACAACACAGGGTGATATATTAGCAATACTGTATGTGTATAATGTATGCAGTCGGAATTCTACCCTAATCCAAAGCTGCAAACACCCTGGAAAATATGTACAAAACTGGTATGGCTGATGGCTAGAAAAACTGATGAAACTAGGTCCAAAATACGGTTATTTCACAGAACCTTCGAAATGCTATATCAAAGTAAAAATAAATCAATCGAAGAAGCTAACAGGATATTTGGGAACCTTGGAGTAAAGACTATACTTTCACATCGGTTTTTGGGCGGCCTCATCGGTGACGAGTATGGACGAAAATAATACATCAAAGAAAAAATTGAAGAATGGATTGAATGTATATAAGACTACTATCAGAAGCAAGTAAAACACCCACAACTTGTACATAAAATGTTTACAAAATCACTCCAATGAAAATGGAGATACTTAAAAACAGTCATGGATAACACTTGTAAGGAATAACACACTTTAAAACAACCCATCATGACAACACTAATACCATCAATCTTAGAACCAGAAATCACTACAACACTACAACATGAACTAATCCCATGAATAACAACGACTGTTATAAAACATCGTTAGAATTAAAATATTATACTAACGCATGCCATTAAATCTGACAAAAACTAGACTTACTAAGCCATCAAACTCATGCTACAAATACTCTCAAAGAAGAAAAAGTATCGCGGCAAAAGAGAGACGGGAAAATATAATGTCATAATATCTAAAATACCAAATAAAATGAAAAGATGTACCCAAAGAGTCGTTGAAATGAACTCTTCACAATGGCTAACCATCATCCCGACCACCGCTAATAGTACTGATCTCACAGCTACCCAGTTAAGGGATGCTTTAGCTATTAGATATGCCCACGAACCTGCAAACCTCCCTCAGGCCTGCGACGGATGCGGAGAGAATAATTTCAATCTAAACCACGCACTAAACTGCAAGAAAGATTCATAAAAAAAAGACATGATCAACACAGAGATGGCTGCAAAAATTGGGCCGAACTAGCCTAGGGAACTGGCACAATAGAACCCATAATGCAAGACGCAAATATAAATCAACCAGCACTTATTGGTAATATTTTACTAAACAGTGTGTGGGAACCTGCAACGAAAGCGTTCTTCGACGTACGCATAGTAAATGCTGATGCTTCCTCTTATAGCAACCTCACCTGGCAAAAACAGCACAGAGGCATAGCCCACAGAAACTCTCAAAATACGACCGAGCAGCTGAAGACCTAAGAGCCTTATTCATCCCACTAGTCATTCCAAGTGATGGAACCCTAGGAATTGAATATAACAGTTTAAAAAAAACCGCTTCAAAGCTTAACGAGAAATGGGGAAAAGCGTATTCTCAAATAGTGTACTGGCTGAAGGTAAAAATACAAATCTCAGTTACAAGAACAATTTCTATAAGAGTAAGAGACACGCGAAAACATATGAGGTACTTTCAATGCGAAGATGGGGCAGGAATACTTTGGTAACAGCTTGATCTCCTGAAACAGAAATACCTACATAAGTTTTTATATTTTTAACTTTCATAGACAGGGTTTATTTAACAGTGGACTATACTTATCTGCAATAATGTTACACTATCCCTATTTGTTGTATCTTCTTGATTCTGTTTTGTGTAGTATCTGAATAAACGCATTATGTTTGTTAATTAAATGAAACAAAGGACATTTCACTATGGTGAAGCAGACAATGCAAATATGGCGACACGATTATTTCAATCGGATTAAAAGAGGCACACGTGTAGCGAGTTCTTCAATTGCGTGATAGGGGGCTAGCACATCGCCGCAACTGTGGACATGATTTATGTAAGTAAATAAAATTATAATAATATTTTGTATCAATTTTGAATTTTGTTTTCTTCATGATGATGAAGATTATGAAGACCAGAACAATAAACGTTTCGCAATTTTCATTTAATTTATATTTTAACACCTATCTCTATTCCTCTCTCTATCTAGGGTTAATAAGTAAAGGTAAATATTAAACCGCACATCATAAATACTGATTTTCATAGCAAATATCAGGGAAACACTGCGGTAGCTTAGGTGAAGGATAAAGAGGGTGAGCGAAGCGAAGCCCCCTTTATTCTTCGTCTTAGGTTGAACATGTATGAAAAACAAGAAATTTTAAAAACATAAACTTAAGCACACATAAAATATTTAAAGTGTTTTAATTGAACCTTTTTTGCTGTGCAAATCAGTATTTTGACGTGTGATTAAAATATAATACCCATAAGTAAATAGAAAAATGTTGAGCATTAAAGTTAAAGTAAACGTACTGTAATAAAATAATATATGGCTACCAATCCAATGGCATACATATACCGTCTGGGAAGAAAGAAAATAAACTACGAGATCTTGGATGTTTACATGTCTTTGATGTCGCTGTTTCTGGTTCCCACGACATAGGCTACCCTACCAGAAGCAATGTATGTGCCTGTATGTAAATGATAAGTTATGTTATGTTGACGACCCGAATGGCTGAGTCGGCAGTGACGCTGCCTACGAAACCAAGGGTCCCGGGTTCGAGTCCCGGTGGGGGCAAATGTTTGTTTGATGAGAACGGATTTTTGTACCCTAGTCATGGTTGTTTATCTATCTAAGTATAATATTTCTCTATATAAGTACATATATCGTTGTCTAGTACCCAAGATACAGGGAATCCTAGTTTGGGGCTAGATCAATGTGTGTAAAAGGTGTCCAAGGTATTAAGGTATTATGTCATGCGTTTTCCCATACAAGGAGGCAGAGGCACCATCGCAGTACTGCAATGCTAATACTACAATATTAGTAAGTGTGAAAGTTTGTATGTTTGTTCATCAAACTAGAATAACTGAACGGATTTTGGATCAAAGCTGGCAAACAGATAGTTGTGACGTGGTTTAATATTTGTACATAGTTTTTTTTAGTTTTTTATTGTTTATTATATTTTAATAACGACAATTCCGAAGGCTTTTAAAAAAACAGAGTCGTGTTATCAACATTGGTGGTTATTCATCTGAGACATTAACCGCCCGCTGCGCCAGCCATTCAGGATCGATTAAGTTCGAAGTTTCGAGAAAAAGAAACGTGCTCAAAACAACGTCTTCATTTGCAACAAAGAGCACAAAATATGGTGCCGATAAGCCGTAATTCAGTGCAATCATTCAGCGATCTGTATGTAGAGCATGAGTGTGTCCATATATGGACAACAAGACTTACATAAAAATAGTGTACAAAAGCGAGCTTATCTCTAATAAGAGATCTCTTCCAGCAAACCAAAATTGAAATTGACAATATTTACCATTATACTCAAGTAAACTTAAAATCATTTGCTTAATAAATTTCTTATCGGTAATAATAAAAAAAAAAAAGTAAACTTAAAATCTGTATTCTGTATTATTGTATTAGATGTTTAGTTTATAGATATACACAATATTTAAAAACATAACATCTAATACAGTTAGGAGTTATTTGGGTACTTTGGAATAAGGTTATAAAGATACAAGGTTCAACTATGCTATTTTTTGGCTATGGTCATTCGGGGAGAATATCAATTATCTAATGTAATTCTAAATTCTGCATCCTTATTCACATGAACGTCAACTTGACATAAGCTGACATAAAGTTTGTGTTCATAGATTTGATTTAGAAATAATTTAAACAAAAAGTTAAACTTTAGAAAAAACTGACTTAAATACCGCCAATTTGATACAAAACATACCCATAAGTGTCTTCATTAATTAAAGAGTTGACATTATTATTATACATATATGAATTAAAAATAAAATAAAAGCACAAAAAGAAACAACTACGCGAATAAACCACCCCGGGACATTGCCGAGGCTAAGGTTCCCATGACGCTGGCAGCATTTCCCCGCTGCACAGCCAGGGAGATCCTTTGCATCAGAAATGCCCCAGAGCGGTAGTCTAACTAAACCTCTATCCCTTAGACGGCGCCCCAGATCCTTAATAAATATTTTCCCTTGTGTCCCTCAAACCCCAGAAAAATTAAAGAGTTCCCTTATTTCTGCATGATCCCATCATCAGGTCGTGACTGACGTTGACAAATTGTTGGGAAGCTCTCCTCGAACGTCACCATCACGTCCATTACACTAATAATGCATTATGACGAGCATACATTACTGAACAACCTCAATAAAGTTACCATATCGCCACCTGTAGGCTACCTTGTATCAGATCAGTTGCAGATCCGTTGGCCTTCTGCGATCTTCATCATCAGTACCACTTTACTTCCCGAGAGTGCACGAGTTACAAGGAAAATTACAAAAACCTGCCTACAATATTTGAAGAGTTCCAATCGGAAGAAAATGGATCCAATCGGAAGGTCGACCCTTAAAAAAGAATAAAATAATTTTCGAAATAGCTCCCTCCGTCTTGGAGAAATGGATGAACATACATACAAAAACAGATTCCACGAATTGTAAACCTCCTCCTTTTGTGATGTCGGTTAAAAAGGGGGGCTGATCTTGTTTCGAGCCATCATACTATCGAAAATTATAAACTTATGCTCGACGTACTGGGTGTGAAGAGACGATTAAATTGAATACAGCACTGAAATTAACGACGGTACACTTATCGTCTGATTTCTTGATGTCTTTATGCGAGTAGATTGCGATGAACTTTTTATTTCGCATGTACCTCTTAATTAAGCAAAACCTGCGTTAAGGTACGTATATGTGCGTTTATTTAAGCGTTGAACTCTTTTTTTGGATTGATTTTATTTTAACGGCTTTTTTTCATTTTAACTGCGGCGATGGGTTAGTCCCCTGTCATGCAAGTTCGAGTATTGAATATCTAGCTAACTATGGGTGTAACTGATCCCTACCACCCCGCATGGGAAAAGGCGTGACTCTTCTTAGTTTTAGTAGTCCACATGCACTGGAGCAGATGAAGATGATACATTAATGTCCTGCTTCAGTACAGAATACGAAATAATAGGTTAAGTAAGGAAATAGTCTAAGATAAAAGATGAACCTAGTGCAATTATTAGTTGCTAAACAAACCTTATAGGTAATGCTTTAATAGCCAAATCGCAACCAACAGCATCCAACTGCTTGTGGTCGATTTGAAGATTTCAGCACCGTGGGGCTAAACCAATACAAAGATCTCAGAACTAATATCCCTGGAAGCGCCTCACGAATAAAAAATCCTTTACAAAAGTTTGTTTGTTTTTGTTGCGAGGGCGAAGCAACATCCAGTGAGTATTATTAATTTGAGTCATTCTCGTCACAATAACTGCGAGACTAGGCAACACAGTGTTACTTTTAAAAACACCTGACCTAGTTCTTTAAGCCATACATAATTCCCAATCAGCATGGCTTTATGGCCTCACGTTCGACAACAACAAATTTGGTCTCTTGCCAGACAGACATTTGCCGCTCAGTGGACCACCGTATCCCTACGGATGTTATTTACACCGACTTTAGCAAGGTTTTCGATTGAGTTAACCATAGACTATTGATCGGTAAACTATCTTCGTACGGTATCGGCTGCAGCCTTATCAAATGGTTGGAGTCATATCTCCACTATTCTCCACGGTAGAAAGTGCAGAGTGGCGTTATATGCGCTACCCAGCAATTAATTTCAGGCTCATTATGGAGTCCCTTAGGGAACTCATCTGGGTCCCATCCTGTTCTATGTGTTTGTCAACGACATAGGTAGATTTAGTAACTCACAATTTTACATGTTTGCCGATAACCAGGTTTGCTGGTTGACCAGGTCGATTGCCTCACCTAACGACTCATACCTCTTACAGGAAGACCTAAAATAGCTGAGTGAATGGTGTGACAAGAATGGCATGTCATTAAATGCGGACAAACGCTATTGTGTCCATTGTACTCGTAACAAAATCGCAAATCACCAAACTTACTCCATTGGGGATAAAAACCTAAAAAGCATCGAGTATATCCGTGATCTAGGCATTCTGTTGGATGCTCGGCTGAAATTCGACAAATATTGTACACATTTCATCCAAGAGCCTAATGACACTGTCTGGATTTGTCATATGCAACACGTACAGAAACGTACAGAATCGATTTATTTATTTATTTTATTTATTTGGTTTACAAAACAGATCAACATCACAAAATTACATTATTAAAGCATGTACAGAATATGGTTCCCGACTGCTCTCCAAAGTATGTAAACACATATAGCGACATATAGGAGGCGGAACACAATTAATCAACATTAAAATGCTAGATATTTTACAATAAAAATTCCAGTAACGTGCATCAAATTGACAATTATTCATAAATATTGCGTACAGCGATAAAAAAGCTAAAAAGTTTCCCAGTTACAACTCGCGTTTGGACTACTACGAGATCGACAGTCTGGCAGCCCGTAGAAAAGTAATCTTTCTACATAAGCTTATTAACGGATCTCTCGACTGTCCTGACACCCCCAAGAGACTACCTCGGTCTAACTCCAGTCCTATTCTTCACGCCTTCAGTCAAAACCAACCTAGGTTCCAACGCGTCGCTGCATAGCATAATCTATTGTGTACTAGATCTAGACATTTTGGCGAGCCTTAGTAGTTTTAGAGCAAGCTTGCAAAATAATAATCTAGATTAGCTCTGTGCCAATATATTCTAAGAAAAATACATGCCGATATTAATATTATTCGTTCGTATTTTCATCAATTTATCATTAATGGATATGAAATTCATGTCAATTATTAAAATTTAAAATCTTAATGAAAATAATGCATATAATAATCAATTAATAATAAATAAATACCAAATGAACATTTCACAAATCTAATATAGTCGCATTTGCATGCTGTGATATTTTATAATTAAGAAAGCGCTTATGTCTGTTATTATTAAGTATCTAACCTGTATCTATATTGCAAATTTCTTGATAGGGATCCTGTATAAATAAATAAATAAGAATACACGCCAAAAACATGTTTTAAGTACTATTTGTACTTCATCATCGATTCATACTTGCCATAGATGGCAGGCAGTGTATGTAGGAGCAGAGAAGGTGGCGTAGTTAATAACATAATGACTGAGGATATTAAACACTAACTTGGTTACACTATTTCACTACTTTATTTGAAATGAAACTAGGGCTCTGTACAACTATGACAAACGAAAATCACGCACTCCCCGTTTACAACTGAGATTACAACAAAATACACGATCGATCGCTACTTCGTCAGCGGCTTGCAAGAGAAAACTGATGATAACACTGAGGTTACATATTATGATACGACTGACGGCGAAGGCATTCATTGAACATGACTTTACTGAGAGCAGGGGTGTCCCACTCAACAGTTTAGGTACGTTTGAGCGGCCAACCCGACGTTAGGGATTTCAGTTAGGTTGCTGTTCGCTTGGCTCGCAGTAGAGTCGCGCGCTAGCCGATCCTCATAAGCAACTTTTCTGTGATGTTTGCAACAACAATGACTTATTTACCTAACATTTTAGGGTATCTAAAGGAATTATACACAAATAAAATTTGATTCATTTTTAATTGAATACCTTTTGGTTTAACTTAAAGTAAATACTTTAGACCCAGTATAAAATAAATTAAAATTACATAAGTAAGGAGGTAGGTACCTACCTAGGCATAGAATTTGCCAACAGCCTGAGTAAGTACTTATAATACCTCTCTTACACAAAGTGGACTAAAATTCACAAACACAAATCGCATGTAGGTAAGGTAACCCTACCGTGATCAAGCGAGACAGGAGTTTACGGGAGGACCTTGTGATGTCAGAGTAAAAGAAGCTTTCTAGCGTAGTGATGCGGCGCAAAAAGCTGGGCAACCGATTCTGTGGGTGTTTAGTGATTACTGTACGTAGCGCAGGTGCGAGCTAGATTGCGCTCTATTACCGCGCAGCGAGAGTAGATATTTTTTTAAGTGTATTTGCGGAGTGATATTTCTGTACGTTGTACTATTAAGTATTCTGTGCTGAGAGGATACATTGTGACACACGATCGCCCAAGGCGGTGTCCTACGAGCAAGGCTAGATTGAACGTAGGACTTGTTGAGACCTTTATAAACATGAAGCAAAGTTTTCAGAGACAGATAGCATAACGATGACAATTGATCGGTCGTTACGGAGTATCGACCTTTACAAAATAAATAGCATGTTAATTTGGATTAAAAATGACTTATACTTTGGGTAAATCGGATGGAGGCCACTCCAGCACTAATAGTTCCAAGACCAAGACAGCTCTAGGCCCAATATAATTAGCATAATTGCATCAAAACTATCAGCCAAGTATGTTGAGACGCGTAATTATAAGACAGGGGCGCTCCCGGCACGTGCGGCCAAGTAAAAAAAGTAAAAAATTAAAGTTCTTCTTAGCTGATTAAGTGCATAGCGATTAAAATGAGGCCTCGTTGAAAGATATATCTCAAATAATAATGCTGTAAGGATTAATAAGTTTTTTTCGCCTCAGTGCACGGAGATGTGCCAAAAATGGTCTTTAATGGGGCCCCAAAACAATGAATTGTTAAACAGGATAAGAATAATATTTCTGGCCAGTCCACAGGACAGAAAAAACATGGCTAGTTTGTTTTATCATGGTTCTATCAACTGTCAACAGATGGTGCTTCATGCCGTGCATGTCATGCCGCATCATGTCGGCACCATGCTGTCGCGTCGGTAAAATCGTGCTTGACGTGTGCTGTCAATTGCGGAATATGGCGGACTCCGCAAAGTGGAGTTCAAAAACCAAAATTATCTAAATAATGTTTCTGTACAATTAATGTTATTTCTTCGCGGAAGATGTGAAATTCAATATGTTATGTCTTGCCCAAAAACTGCAAAAGATTTACTCGTCTCTCGAACTCGCTCGATCATCTTGGATATTTTGTTCAATATACACGTATATTTACTAACCAACACTTTCCTTACACAACGCGCATTACACAATTATACAACTAGCTGTTTAAAAATATGTTTAAATCATGATCTTAAAGGAAGTTTTATTCAGACTTAACTACATACTTAAGATGGGCACCCACGGTGATTTGAACTGATGAGAATGGACTTAATGAAATTGGACTGACGACAAAAACCGACGGTGAGTGTGAAATCATGCATTGAAATTTTAAACTGATGACAACCCGTGGATTTTCCGGGCGCACCGTAATCTGCTAGGTTTAGTCCGTTTTCATCAGACCAAAACTGGTCGTGAGTGCACGTGCATCAGTCAATTTCCACCAGTCGGAGCTACGACGCAATGGCGGCTGGACGTGCAGTAACTATGAATGTATGTAGGTTCGTCTATTGAGTTATAGTGGAATAAAGGTGCTTTCTGTTCTATTACATTCATTCTCAAATAGTTATAGTGATAACGCATTTAAACAATTAATATGAGATAATTGATATTCATTCTTTCGTCAATTTTTTTGGGTTTTCTGGTAATCAGATGGCAACAATAGTAGAATAAGTAGCCGCGATAAAAAGAATTTCCCACTAAAAATCAGAATCCATTTTTTCAACTGACGCGGTGAGAAATTCACCAGCCCAATATGCAGTAACGCACGTCTGCTCGCGGCCCCGTCGATCGAGAAATGAAAGCCAGTTTGACGCCAGTGAGTGGGAAAATCTTTTTGGCTTCGTCCAATTATTGCCAGTCCAATGCCATCAGCCCAAACTACGTGGGTATTTAATTATGGAATATATGGAACTGCACATCAAAATACTGATTTGCACAGCAAAATGCTGCGGTAGCTTAGGTGAAGGGTAAAGTGGGTGAGCGAAGCGAAGCCCCCTTTATTCTACGTGCTAGGTTGAACAAAAAATACTTAAAACATAAACTTAAGTACACATAAAATATTTAAAACATAAAAATCGTTTTTGTTGATCCTTTTTTGCTGTGCAAATCAGTATTTTTGATGTGCGATTAAATACCTTTAATTGTGCCTTTAATTATACCCTGGACAATTAAATAGTAGGATTATTCGCCTCGCCACACCTCGTTTGTCCGGGGAAGAGGTCAACAGTTTAAATGACCGCGATATAACCATGGGTTGTCTTGTACTATGTAGTCACGTGTCAGTAACCCTTAAGGGTTATAGACCTATGAGTACCCTGACTACTATTTTTATCAGATCCAGCGTTAGAAGTTAGAAGCTTGCGCAGTTAAACTATATTATCGTTGGCATTATCACCTGCATCCGTTTTATATGCAGTTTGTTTTAGACACACTTAGACCGTTAAGGAAAGATGATAGGTACTTATTTTATCGTATACCCAGTGTTACATAGTACAAAACAAAAAAGAAACAAATTACGCTTATTCCTATAGGGGGTGGCAAAAGCACAGTTGCGCCAGTTTTTCAAAACTCCATTTTGCGTGACAGGGGGCTAGCCCATCAATCATCATAATTCTGGTTGTAATCACTCGGGAGAGACTTTTCAAGGAATAGTTTTGCGAATAAACCTATTCTTTAGTTAATAACATTCCTGTTCTTGCTTGTAGTATAACAAGTTCTGAGCAATTTGATTTTTCGAACCTATTTCTGTTCCTAAAGGATTTACGGGTGATTTCTCACCCCAGTCATATCCCCGTCCTTTGTTTACAGGGTGAGATCTGAGTCGTGTTGCGACCCATTTGTTATTATTATTTATCTGAGTAAATGTTGTCATAAATAAAAAAACAACATTTATTGTTTTTTATTTATTTATCGCAATCATGTACTGAATTGGAAAAAAATGTTTGGGAGCACGACCCAGATGTCGACGTGTATAGTTGCGGCGATGGGCAAGCCCTCTGTCACGCAAACAAGAATATTGATTAACTAGCTAAACGTGGTTGCAATCGTGCCTCCACCCCTCCATGCGTGATACAGCGCGAAGGTTTGTTTATTTGCTGCTTTGGTTGATTTATTTGGCGACCCCTTATTGGGCATACTTGTGACTTGAGTAGTACAGTCGATATGGAATCGAAACACTCGGCCGCTCACTTCAGCCGTAGTGAGAGCGAAGCCTTACATTTGCAAAGAAATAAAATTCGTATCAATTTATAAGTACTACTCTAGTCAATTTATGAGTACAGTCAGCATCAGATATATGTGAGCAGGTTAGCTACTCAAAAAGATCTACACATCTTAAAAAATCAGAAATATCTATACAGCCATGGTGTCAAAATTATGTCAACACCCTCAGAGTTAGTTTGGATGTTGACATAATTTTGACACATTGGCTGTGTAGATATTTCTGAATTTTTAGGATGTGTATATATTTTTGAGTAGCTAACCTGCTCACATATATCTGACTATGACTGTACTCATAAATTGACTATAGTAGTACTTATAAATTGATACGAATTTTATTTCTTTGCAAATGTAAGGCTTCGCTCTCACTACGGCTGAAGTGAGCGGCCGAGTGTTTCGATTCCATATAACATGACATTTATATATTTAATTAGTCACATATGCAATAGATTACAATATAAATATTGCGGTATTATTCTTCAATGAGTGCCTGTTCTAGATAAGTACAGCATTGACCACTGTTGTATTAGTAAACATAATTTTATTATAATTTAACTAAGGATTTAGGCATATAATATAGTAGTTTATGTGACTGCTACATAATGGAGGGCATTAATACTCGAGAGTGAGTTTCATAATAATATCACTCGAGAGTTTAACATTAGAGTTTTTAACATTATGCTGATTGTAACGTGCGGTTTTTGTACGCAGTAAAGAGGGTTTATGATACGTGTGTAGATAAAATTAATAAAAGTTATGAAAAATACAAATTTGGTTGCAAGTTAGTTTGTTCTTCTTCTTTCCTCCACCCCTCATCCTCCCCCCCTCTCTATATTATTTTGACCGGTGCGTTTGTGTTGTCTGACTTTGGCTAATTTTCCTTGAAACTGGGACATTTTTAGCACGATCGAGCAGTTTGGTTCCATGCAGCTAACTCTGTCATCCTCTTCGGTGTACTCACAGCACCCAGAGCAGCATGAGGTCTTGCAAGCCGGGCAGAGCCAGGTGGCGCTGGCGCCTTCTAAGGCTAGAGAGTCAAGAGATCGCTGCACACTTACCGCGCACCCTGTTTGTTAGTATTTGACTGGTATCGCTGAACTGTAAATCTGGCATTTGCTGATTGTTCAGCAATAATAATATACATGCGCAAAAAACTAAAAAAATATATGGTCAAGTGCGAGTCGGACTCGCGCACGAAGGGTTCCGTACCACCGTACAATGGTAGCGATGGTGTGGAGTGAATAGTTTGGATTTTAAATAGCAAAATGTTATTACAAAGTTATTGGTGCGGCTACTTTCACACTCCATGTACGTAACCAGGTGCATTCATAAGTTTGTATGTGGTATTGAAAGAATTTTTGTATGGGAGCCCCCTTAAATATTTATTTTATTCTGTTTTTTAGTATTTGTTGTTAAAGCGGCAACAGAAATACATCGTCTGTGAAAATTTCATCTGTCTTACTATCACGGATCTAGCCTGGTGACAGACGGTCGGACGGACGGACAGCGGAGGGTTAGTAAAAAGTGAACGATAGGGGCTGGGATTTCAAGACGGTATGTCTGTAACCATAGGTAAGCTGACGCCGGCTGCGGCACGTGGTCGACTGCAGTATTGATGAAAGTTGCATAGGGGTGGTGGTGATCAACGCGGCAGTGACTGATAGATGTCTAGTTGGTGACTAGCCGGGCGCTGCCGCGTCGTCTGGCCACTGGGTAGGAACGGTCCACTGAGCACTTCACCTTTAGTTTTTGAGAACTGCGATAGGTTAAGTACTGACCTGGAAACGAGGCCAGTATCCGCACATAGTGCTGTGGTTGTCTCTCGTCGTAGTGAGCGCTGTACAGCTGCACTCGTGTGCCGGCAACGCGTTGCCAGCCTGAAGACCTGGACTCCGCTGACCAGCTGCGGTTCTGGAAACATAAATAAATACTTATTTTGAGACGGCGATTGGTTTTTCCATCTATTGTGTCCAGCTAAGTCGAATCTTGAATTTGCAACCATTTTTATTAGAATGTGTCAATCCATTGTTTAATTAGTATTTCCTACATATATAGGTAAGCAAGTACCTTCCCTAATTTAAAAACATATTATCTAATAAGTGTTCATATATCCTGGCTTTGTATTTGGTGGCATCAAGTTGGTTTCTTGTTACCAGTGAATAAGGAATTCGACAAGGTAGTCCAATAAATCTGGAAACATGTCTCAAGCTGAACCTATTTCAACAAAATCGTTTGACGATATCTGAATTGCATAATCCCAGAAGTTGTATTTTATAAACTCAATTTTGTGTCAAAAGGCGGCGTTTGATTGTGATGTGACATGCCAGTATTTCACGAACTCGTGAACAAAATTACCGTAGTTCCTAAATAAATGTCTTGCAGACAATTACCGTATTTAACAGACGAACCGAATGGCCGAGTCAGCATTGAACCTGCCTTCGAAGCCAAGGGTCCCGGGTTCGAGTCCCGGTGGGGACAAATATTTGTTTTATAAGAACGGGTGTTTATGTTAATTGTGGTTGTTTATCTATCTAAGTATAATATTTATCAATGTAAGTATGTGTATCGTTATCTAGTACCTAAGAAACAGGGAATGCTAGTTTGTGGCTAGATCAAATAGTGTCCAAGATATTATTATTATAATTAACATTATGTTTTGTGCACGCGTTGATGTCTTTAGTATGAAATGTTTCTACGCTGATATTTGAATCGTTAATTTTTCAGATTTTATATCAAAACGTACAATAATTATCATCCTATCTTCGAATTCAGTGCCAGTTTTCGAAATTGTTAACAAGAATTATGTAAATCTTATTCTCCAATCATTTGTAAAGACTAATTGATTTAAAAGCTGTGTCTAGCAAGAGAATTGGAATCGCAAATCTTAGGCAATTAGCATTTGTTAGGCACATTAATTACGTCAGATATTAAATTTATAATAGTTCCCACGAGAATTTTCCACATTTATCCCGATAGAACTCTCTCACTAAGTTTTTTGATAGAATCCAATAACACGAAGGACATTTATAATTCACTTGCATTTTCTGAATTAATAATATTTACATTTTAAACATATCTCATCTTTATGAGAGAGAAAAATACCACAATATATTATAAGCTCATCATTGCAAATAATCTTGAGTTCTAAAAGTCGCTATCGTTGTTTTGGGCTCATAACAGAAGGGGCAGAGTCAATTATATTTGCCAGATTAACTGTCAGTCAAGTGCCAGTGTAATGACAAACGAGATTTGACAGCTAGTTATAGTGTTTGAATTTGCACAAGAAAAAAACAGTATGACTGGAAATTACATTTGTGTTTGTGTACTTTAGCCACTTGAACGTAAACTGATGCTATAGTAACAACGGGATTAGTATGAACTTAAATTTAAGTCGACGTTTGAGTGGTTAGCGCTGTAGATAGTCTTCTAGTTATTCTCTTTTGTATATATTATATTATCAATGTAGTCTTGTAGTGAAATTCAGAAGGCGTTAAAACTAGCTAACTAACGAGTTAAACTGGTAGTTTGAAATCCGACATATATATTACAAAACAGTACTGATGTGTTTTAAGTCGTTTAATACTCAAATAAAAATAAACATTTACATACAGGTACATATGTTCATTGCTTCTGACGCCACACGTATCGTGGAAACCAGAAATAGCGACATCATATACATATAAACATCCAAGACCTGGGGATTTTCCCCCCAGCCGGGGATCGAACCCGCGACCTATCGCATGGTAAGCAGAGCCACAACCACAGCGCCAAAGACATCATCGTTAAGTTAGTTTAGTTGTGACGCCTCTAGAACCCTCTTAAATAAGAAAGTCATCAAAAGCCTTTTCACTCACTTTTGAAATGTCGCGAGAGAGGGTCTGTAATGGGGTTGCAATGCAACACAATGAATAGTTAACCAGGACAACAAAAAAAATTCCGGCCTGTTTAAACAAAATATTGTTGGATAGTTCTGTTATGGTTCTTTCAGATGTCAACAGATGGCGCTTCATGCCTTACATTTCATGCCGCTTCATGTCGGTAAAAGCGTGCTTAACATGTGCTTCCAAAAAATGTAGAAGATGGCGGACTCCGCCGGGTGGAGTTCCAAACCTAATTTATAAAAATAAATTGTATTAAATGTAGCTTATTAATCCCGACTCAAAACTCAAAACTCAATGCTCACTTGTTTAATTGTAGGCAAAAATGCACTTTTACAAGTTAGACACAACATGGAGAAAAATAAAAGATAAATCAAATATGATCAAATAAACTAATGTGTCTGATGATTATGGTTTGAATTTGGAAAACGAAATTTCCCTATCACATGGTGATTCATGACTAAGTCTCGCACATGCAAAGGAACTCTACCAGTTCTTCGGAAATACGCTCGTCAGAGAAGATTCGTTCAATGAATAAATGATTTATCTATCTATCTATATAAGATAGCACCTAGAAACTCCACGGGGATATATTTTTAAAATTTTCGTATTTTTTATGCCAAAATGTACAATATAAAAATAATCTAATCTAATGACAATATTATAACAACGTATCTATAAGTGCCAATAAGATGTCTCAAAATAACAACTTTACAAAAAAAGAAATAAGAACAAACAAAAGCTGTAATGAACATAACTTATGAGAAACCAGACTGGACCAGTCCCCCCCCCAAGCAGCACCCGTTCACGAGTATGACTTGTGCACCAACCATCCGCTACACAGAGCCTGAGGGTATTCTTGTGTCGGTCATGAACGAAGATCGATTAGGAAACGTTACTGTGCAATGAACGAAAGAAAACGTTCCCTACGGTAATCGAACAATCGGTCTATTCGGAGATCACTCCGAGAGAATGGCGGGCGGGAGCCATGCCGAGAGCGGATGTTCGGTCTTTCGGTCAATTGACTGGTGTAGGTATTAAGTAATATCCGCCTTCCCAGGAAATTATAGTTTGTAAGATAATGCAATAAAGATTTATTACTTTACATTCAGATTTGCTCATTTCCTAATGAGACAAAATGCAATCCATAGCTTCGTTTCGTTTGGATTTTTTGTGCGTAAGTGTTATGTGTCTACAAACATTTTTTTAAATTTGTTTAAGTCAACTAGCAACCAAGAGAAGTATCTCTCGCCTGTGATCGTCAAAAGCTATTGTATATAATTGCATATATATGTTAATTTTATGTATGAGAGTATAATATTCATCACGTTTCTGCTCTGCACGAAAAGAAAGGTTCCTAAATAACTCTATTTTTTAATTCTTATGATTCACGTCCAAATAGTACTAATAGAGCTATTAGAGCGTACTATTACACTGACTGAAATGTCCTAGTACGGAGCGCTCTCTCTGATGTGATGACCGAGTAGGCACAAGACTACCTGAGGGGAAAGGGCCTTTACCCGGATTTGAGACGAGCCTTACTCCACCACGCTGGCTCAGTGGCCAACCCGACCTACTGTCAGAATTTATAAAACTGCCCTTTGAGGGCCTCTGGCACAGATTTACGATTACTACTACCGAGTAGCGATAGTAATAATAATAATTATGAATTTGATTTAGTCATAGATCTCTTTTTAGAGATAAGCTCGCATTTGCGCATAAGTATTCATTTGTTTGTACTCATTATTTACCGTGCAGTAAAGTATATTGAAAGATTCACCGGATTGGGATGGGGTGTAGTAGCGGGGCGGCCTTGCAACTCACTCGTCCGTCTATTGCTCACTCCCCGTCTCTACAATAATATACTATTTTAGCCACGCAACCTGGTTCAATCGATTAAATAGAAAGTACGGGAAAGTCGACCTAAAACTTGCTTTCCACAAAGAGCGTGGTTTTTGCTAGGCAAAGAAATAAGGCTAGTGGCTATAGTGAATAGCCTCGGCTGACGGCAAAACGTGACAATGTGAAAACGTGCACGACTCGATGCTCACATAGAACTTTGTGCAAATATACCGCCAATGAACCAACTAGGGGCGGTATTTTAAGTTTATTGTCAAATAAAAAATGGAAGAAAATAAAATAAAAGCCAGTTTCGCCTTATAAATTACTAAATTGTCCACTGAATTACTGAACTAATAGAAAGCGCCTAATACATACTTTTCAATCCACTATTATATTGTAAGTAATTAATGTAAAGTCAACGTGATAATTTTATTTTAACTAAATTTGTAATGTGTCTATACTTTGCCAGCTTCTTATAAGTGTATCAACACTATTTATATAATAATTTCAACGACCTCTAATTTCATATGGTTTGCCTCTGTTTTTATACGTTAGCACAAGTAATTAATGACTGAATTTAATATTCTAGAATCGCAATATTATTTCGAAATCACCCTAGTTCCGACTCATAAAAAACACTTCGAGCTGAAATCATGCAAATTTTCATGATAAAAGAATATGACTTATTGACTTAGTTATTGAATAAATATTTATGACTAATTTTGAGGCTAGAAATTGATTTTATTATCGGACAGATGTTGAATTTCTAAAATATATAACGATGGCCACTTGGTTTGAGTTATTTAAATTAGATGCTAAAATATTTATCGGTGGCACTGAGTGATATTAATTATTGTTTTTGAATTATGAAACAGCCAGTTTCATAATGTGCAGAAGTAAATATAGATGCTGATACTATAAAAGCTGTTAACTCGTTACTTATATGCAAAATACAAAACACGCTAGGTTGCAGTTAAAAGGAAAACTTTTGATGTTCCATTTATAATACATCATTTTTTTTTTGTGTAGAAAATTGCATTTATTTATACTTTGCAAATTAACGGCGACAACAGGAAGCTATTCACGAAACATCATTAGGAATGTCATGGTCGTGGTGTAACTGAGAATCTCGTGACAAATCACGAAATCGTGCGCCAGCGCATCCCGACGTTGTTATCCGTTATTGCGATAACGTGATATCGCTACAAACGACTACGTGGTGTTTTTTTTTTTTTTGGGAGTTAGTAAGGAATCACCTGTGGAAACCTTATCTCCATCGGTATTCAGCACTGTCATTTCTGTTTTAGACTTGACTCTTCGATTGTGGTTCACGTTGACATCTAGACACCTAATTGTCGTCTAGGCAGCAGCGGCATACAATGGAGTACCCAACAACGTATCGCTGGCCTCTAATACACCGCTCGTGATTTGAAAACATTCTTAGCTCGAAGTTCGGGTGGAGGCTAATTTCTGTTACGCACAATAGAATATAGGATAATTGGCTTAACATGGGGACAATAAAAACGCGTATCTACAAATATCAAGGTTTTCCATCACCTTTGTAATGGCCGTATAATTTACTTTTCATACCACCTGCCCGACAATGCTACATAGATCGTCAAGTTACCGCTTCGTTCGGGAGTTAAATCTGGAGTCCGTCGCTACGTTCAAGATGCAATATCGCGCCCATGACATAAAACACTGCTTTATCCCCTTAGCGTATGCTATAAGGTACATGGTCAGCATCGGGATAAGAACCAGCATTTTCTGCAGGACAGGTGTCCGTGTAACTACATATTCAAGTTAATAAATAAATGAATTTAAAGGCCATACAAGAATTATTCGTCTGTACTCTTTTGTCTTGCTGAATGTAATGTTCGATCGAGGCATTTCGAATAGCGATGTCGTCGTCCCGTTATTCCGACCCTGTAATTGAGCGTCTTTGATAGTATTAGTAAAGTATAGAGTAGGGAATTATAGGATGATTGTCTAACTGTACTGGAGAAGGGTTTTGAATGACAATAATGCTATGTTATATTAACTTTCAGGTATTGAAGCTTGAGACTATCAGTCTTTGTTACTTGTATTTTATTCAGAGAATATCCGATCTGAGTATCCGCAATAGGTATTATAACTATAAAAACTGGTGGTACTGGACCCCAACTCTTAAGATACAGGTTACACTAGTTTAGGAATTGGATGTTCATTAAGATGTACCTATCATACCTATTACTAGACCTACAATTTATGTGCACAGGTTAAGTTGGCAAAATAAATTTCTAATTCTAATTTATAATTTCAGGCTTTACACCTGCCTATATACGAGTACATATTGTACGAAAATGATTGTTATATCAGTACTAAAACAAAAAGGCTTCAAATCCAATCTGGAGGGTTTTAAATTGCTTCAGTGAATGAGATTTCCATTTGATTTCGTTTTATTTTTCTGTAATCTCAAACAAAATAAACGTTTTGTCTTGTGAATGAACAGCATGTGTATAGTATTCTTATTGTTTAGTCCGCACTGGTCATGCTTTTCAATCGGAAATACTGGACCTTCTGCGTCTTTAAAAAATACCCCGTTGTGAGTTTTTCATGATTGGAAGTTGGTTTTCGCTTTACCGTATTTTAATTAGGGCTGATACTAATAGTGTTTCAGCCGAGTACCGAACACCGAATATTCGGCTGCCACACTAACCAAATAGCCGAATATTTGGCAGGACTTAGTTATTATCATATTTTAAAGACACGAATTGTTTGATTTGTGACTAGACATTCGGGGGTACACGGGATGTGGGGGAAAGTCTCCATTTTTTTGTTTACGTCAGAACACTTTGTCGGAATAAATATCAAATTTTAGAGAGATTTGATAGAATTTTACTTTCGGTTTCATGTAGCACTATGGGATCAGAACAAGCGTTAGCCCATGAACGCTGAAAAAATATATGTGTAACTGGACTTACATAAAAAAAACTACATTTTCATCCTAAATTTACAAAATTTTCATTGAATTTACTAAAATACCTATATAAAATTTACTAAATATTCATTGAATTTACTAAATATCTCTCAAATTTACTAAATAGTTATCAAAATGTACACTCTCTTTTATACTAAACTACATGGAGTCGCCTCGCTCCGTTCCGCTTTGCTTCGGCTCCAGGTATAAAGTTGTGACCTAACAAACCTAACTTTAGTATTCGGAGAGAAATTAACCTATAGCAACCAAAACAGTTCTGTTAAAGTACATGGGCGCACTAAATTTAATAAACATTTAGTAAATTTGGTAGACAAATCTTTTTAATGGTAAGTAATATATTTATTTCCATTTTTTTTGTTGTGAATGAGAAATTGCGATCTATGTTTTGTCGACGGATGATTATTTTTATAAAAATACAGAACTGTATTTATTTTTTACATTATTTCGACGCATTTTTTGATGTTATTTATAAAATTATATCATCAAAGAAACAGACATAATTGCATTTGCATGCGCGTAAGTGTTCATGTGTTTGTACTTATTATTTACCGTGCAATAATATTAGTTTATGAAACAATCACATAAAGAGGGATATTAAAACACGAGCCTTTGTTTAAAAACAAGCCGCAGGCGAGGTTTTTAATAGATACTATTAAAAACCTCGCCTGGCGATTATTTTAATACCTAGTTATGTGCAGTTTCATACTTTACTTTTTCTTTTGTCATTATTTTTTTTTGCATTTTCCATTCCATAAAATTTCATAGCATTTACTATATAATTTTCTCGACTTTGGTGGTATAAGATTATTAGCCATTTCCGTCGCCGCATTTAAAATATCGGGCGAAGTCAAAATTTCTTAACAATCACTGCTATATGTAATTTTTAAGCAAACATTATAATATTTCCACGAAATACAACAAAACGTGAATCGCGCCAAAACACAGCATATCACCGCGCATGCGCTAAAGTAGGCGCCTATTAAACTGATATATAATAAGATACCTCTGGAGATTTTGAAATTGCCATTTGAGCAATTTAAAAAGCATGTTAAAGCGACTTTGTCGAGAAAGGGATATTACTATGTTCAATATTACTTAAATGACAGGACTGTATAGGGTTAATCTAGCTCAACACAGACCTTGCTGTTAATAATTTTGTAATTATTTATTCCTGCTTATTAATCATAATAATTAAATTTTTCATATTTGTTATAGTTAAGCACAACCTATTTTTAAAAGAGATCTAAAAATCAATCTGTGGGAGTTTCTACGCCCTACTTCTCCCACAGTGGTCCAATGTAGAGAAGAGCCAAAAAATGACGCTTGCTAAGTATATGTAAATATCTACAGTAAAAAATAAATAAAATAAAGATACAGTTTTAGATAACTACTCTGTGATGCAACGTAATGAATAAAAATATTATTTTATAACATTGTTATGTTTGAGATATAATGTTCTAGTATAACTTTTAAATTTTATTTCAGTATTGTGTGTATGAAGTATGTCAATATAAACCCGATTTGAAGTTTGTAATTCGAATTTTACGATATGAGAGTAGATAACGTATATTATATACATTTAAATTAAAATTTCCCTATTTACTTGGTATTCGGCCGAACAGGCCGAATACCGAATAGTTACCGAATATTCCTTTCAGTTTTAATTTCGAATAACTTAAAGGGAGCTTGCGGTTTCTAAATAACTTGTGTTGTCAATAAAAATCGTTACCTCAGGAAAAGTTGTTATTCCTCAGTTCTTTACGAACTAACACAAATTGGCAAAGAAGTCTGTCTCGTGCGAACCGACAGTAAACGAATTATAAAGGCAATAAAGTGTAATAATTCGAGCGAATCACGTATCACTCGCCAACGTGCTCTCATTTCACACGAAACGGAAAAAATAAAAACACCAATCACTTCTTATTATTGTTATGGATGTTTCGCGTCGTTATCTCGCTAATAATATGCAGACAAATGAGTTTTGGATTATAAGTGTAGTTGCGGTGTATTATTCTCCGGATAACTGAGCAGTTTTTATATTTTTGATGTCGTTCAGTGAGTTGCGAATACTCCTGAGATTGGTCCAATTTTTGAGTAATTGTTGGTTTTGAAGTTCTTCTGCAATTTCTAAATGTAGTGGAAGTTTTAATACAGATATTGAAATTACACACGAATTACTTGAAATTGTGTATTCAATTTGTTTTTAAATTTATATTAGGTAATATTTTTTATTTTATTTTCACGTTGCGATTTGTAGCTCTATAAATACCAGATATATCATCATAAAACATAGTCATAACTACAACAGCTGCGCGGATAACAAGCCCTTAAGGGTGAAATAGATAAATTCACGATTTGTGGGAACATTCGAATGCAACGAGTTAGATCGTCAAGTTATTATGGTCCAATTAACACCGGTTTTAGTTAGACCCGTGGTCTAAAACTATCATTTGTACGCCCCGGCATCTGAGATCTCATCCGTTTAGGTTAACCAACACAGACACTTTGCAACCTCTATTCTTATTTGATTAGATTTACAAGATTTACAAGATTTGAAACATACGAGTAAGTAAAAATAGCGTCGTCGTTTCTTTTTGGAAAATAATTAGGTGAATTATTAAATACACATTTGAACAGCAAAGCCGATAAGGAAAATATTTTCAAATATTTTATTACCTAGGAACTAAACTACATCTATATGTTTCCGTTCTGTGGCAGAATTTAGAAACCTCACTAAACAATTTATTTAAAAAGTTAAGTAACTACGTTACCCATATTTTATCAATCACTTCCTGTGGCCACTTAGAGGATCAAAGTAGAATAGACCTTCCGGAACGTGGTCCGACTGGTCAACTATTGATTCTATAAATGCTGTAATGTAGCTTATCCTTAATCCACCGCGGATAGAGATGGTAATTGCCTGTCAAGTGTGTGGTGTAATATGTTGATAGTACACACCTTCTCGTAAGTCGATTAAATAATGCAGGTAACACAACGCATTTGCAATGTTGATGAACCGGTGAAGACCGTGTCTTGTCCTTTAGTGTTGCCATAT
Source organism: Argyresthia goedartella (assembly GCA_949825045.1). Lineage (NCBI taxonomy): Eukaryota > Metazoa > Arthropoda > Insecta > Lepidoptera > Argyresthiidae > Argyresthia > Argyresthia goedartella. The sequence continues at coordinate 20,279,754 of OX463812.1, read as the reverse complement.
TCGAAACGCTACGATACTGTATAAATACCCCTTATTGGTGGAAATTGCGTACTTTCGTGGACAAATAATGGACATAGTCTTCTCATTCTGAATTCCAGTTAATAATTGGATATGTGTACTTATATTGCATATCTTTTTGACTTCAACCCTCCAGAAATAAATGAAAAATATATATTAGTTAATAGAAGAAGAAACATTATCATCGAAAAATTTATCGAATTAACCAACACTGTACAAAACATAAAGTACAACGTCCTAGACTTAAGCGCGACCAGAAGACCAGGATGCAATATAGAAGATCACAAAGATTCTTCGCTACAGTGGCGATCCAAAGAGAGAGTTTGGCGTGGGATACTTAATAAAGAAGAAGTACAAAAAGAACATCAACACTTTCACTAGTTTCTGGATAGAGTTGCACTACTAAAAATTACAGTTAATAACTTCCCCATGAGTATTTTACAAGTTTAAGCGTCAACTTAAAACGCAAAAGAAGAAGAAATAGAGTTGTTCTACAAAACACTGAACGAAGCAAAAACGCAAACGTGCAAAAACTTGACAATAATGGGCGATTTTAATGCCAAATCGGGACACAATATGAACACCTTGTAATTGGTCAATTTGGATACGGACAAAGAAGCCCCAGAGGCAAGACACCCGTGAAATATTCATTGTCAATCAAAATGTTTATAACAAACACTATCTTCAAGAAGAACTCGGACCGGTAAATGACGATGGCGGTACAAAGAACGAATTTCGATTTCATCCGGTCCAACTTTCACAAGCAATTCCATAACTTAGAGGTGTTAAATCATTTTCTTTTTGCTACAGGACAGAATATGGTGAGAGCAAGTTTCACCCGAAATAAAACACAGAAATGTACAGCCCTGTTTTAAAACAATAATAATAATAATAGTTGTAATGATATTTAACACCATTGATGAAACAAAATAATACCTCGAGAAACTTGATACATGAAAAATTTATTTAATAATTTTAAAGGAAGTTACAGTACAGACTTACTATAACCGAATGTTCTCCTAATTCCGGTTTACTAACCACAAAACATATATCCAGAACAACAAGCAATATTCTATATGAGGAAACAATAAACCTACATGAACGACAAATAATATAAAACCAACAACACCAGAAACAAGAAAAGAGCTATCCAAATTATACAAAGTGATAAATAAAAGGAGACAACAGAAAACAGAATAATGAACGCAAAATAAAAATAAAAAGAAGTGTAGAGAAACATGCGTGAAAAGAACTAACAACATTTAAAACATGGATCCCGAGGCTGGACACAACTTCAAAATACAGAAAACCAAAATGACATCTTGTAAATTTGAACAGGATTATATTAACCAAATTCCATTCCAATTACCAAGTCACCACCAAATTATAAGTAACAAACAGAAATTTAAAAAAGTTATAAGATATTGGTTAATGCAACATGTTTTATACTCGATTATGGAATTCCTAGCACATAATGTTAAAATTTGTGTCAATTGTAAACTTTGACTAATTTGTTACCTACTATTTAAAATTATGTGGCTCTATGTCATAAATGTTTTGCATGCTATAATTTAATTAGCTGGATGTGTGTATCTGACTGAAACTATATAGTACCACCTTTGTATAACCATATCTATCGCAAATAAAAAGTCTTTATCTTTATCTTTATCTTTCCAAATTCCAAATGTCATTATTACTGTAGATATTTACATATACTTAGCAATCGTCATTTTTTGCCACTTATCTACATTGGACCACTGTGGGAAAAGAAGGGCGTAGAAACTCCCACAGATTGAATTTTAGATCTCTCTTAAAATTGCTTGTGCTTAACTAATACAAATATTATAATATCATTATCATAATATAGCAGGAATAAAAAATGACCAAATTATTAACAGCAAGGTCTGTGTTGAGCCAGATTAAGTCCCGTCATTTAAGTAATCTTGAACATTGTAATATCCCTTTTTCGACAAATCGCTTTAACATGGTTTTTAAATTACTCAACTGGCAATTTCAAGATCTCCAGAGGTATCTTGTTGTAGTAGAGAATGCATTGAAAGAAGAAAGAAAGAAAGAAGAAAGGAAGAAAGAAGTTTATTTGTAACAGGAAACAAAAATAGAAATCAATATTGAACAACTAGGTACATAAGAATATTTCCTGTCACAAGCCGGCCTCAACTCAGCATATGCTGAATGCGAACAATCAGCGCTGGTCTTCTGTTCTGACCGACGGGTGACAACACGCACAACAATGTGCACTTTTGTGTAAACATTTATAAACACAGGCAGAAGGAAAAACATTTTAAAAGAGAAACATAGTTAGACAAGAATATTCAGACTTTTTATTAGATAACAGGTTAATTAAAGGTAAAAAATAAATCTTTTAAAATATCTTTATAATATTAAAGGTCACAATTTCATATGATATATAGTCAGTTATATTGCGCTAGTGTTATTTCGTATAGACTCTTAGAATTTTTGATGCTAAAAAAGGAATTTTCTCAACGTGCATTTAAATCCGTAAAAACAACGCAGATTCCTGATTGGTGGAGGGATATTATTCCAACACTTGGTCGCAGCATAGCGGAAGCTCCCTCTAAAGGCAGCTGAGCTGTGCCGCTCTGTAGCGAGCTGCAGGACACATGGTGCCTCGACTTAAATGAAAGTTTCTCAAAAAGATAACTTGGCTCTTTATATTTCATCACCCCGAACAAAAGACACGCCAAGTGAATCTTTCGACGATGTTGCAATTTTAAAATTGTATGTTTATGTATGGGGTCACGTGATACCTTAACGGAATATCAAAATTGAAACGCGCGCAAGCATTCTGTACGCGTTGCACTAACTTTTTAGTTTTTGCTAAAAGTCGCGGACCAATAACCGTATCAATGTAATTCAGTTTAGACAGAACTAGTGACTCAGTCAATTGTATTCGCAAGGTTAACCCCAAATACGGCTTCATCTTGTACAGAATCTTCAACAATGGCTCACATGCGTTTCAAAACGTAAGCCACTGTCCATGATAAGTCCTAGGTTTCTGGCTTCGTACACTCTTTCGATAGGCTCTCCCATGAACTCAACACATGTCGTTGGGTTTATATTATCTACTTGGTACTTGCTACCGAAGATTAGGTACTTAGTTTTTATTGGGTTGACATTAACCCTTGAAAGAATAACAAGTATACAGCCAAGCTTAAGAATATTTCAATGAGTATAAGATCTCTATAGAAAACGAAATAAATACCTGGAACGAAACAGAATTTATCAAGCACATTCGACGACTTAAATGAGAATAAAGTCCCGGATCAGATCACATGACAAATGAGGTAATAAAAGCTGCTGTATATATACTGGCTACATATCTTTTTCACCGTTTTAATCTCATAGCAAGAACAGGAAGAGTACCTTGGCAATAGCCGGAATCTAAGATAATATTGCTCTACAAAAAAGGAAATCCAAAGGATGTTTTTAACTACCGCCCGATCAGCCTACCAAGCAGCCTATTCAAACTTTTTTATTTTTGTATCAAAACTCTAATAAACGACTATGTCAAGGAAAATCCGCCAATAAAACGTGCAGGATTTCATAAAGGATTTTCTACTATGTCCATATACATGCAGTAAGTATGTAACAGAAAAATGCAATGAATTAAGGAAATCTCCCTACCTCATATTTGTGGACTTTACAAAGGCGTTCGACTCCATAACACTAAAAGCGATATGGAAAACGTTGGCTGAAAGCCAAATATACCACACTTACATAAACATACTGAAATATATGTAAAAAGAAGAACGGTAAAACATGAAACGGTGGGTCCTAGAATAGCGATACACGGGGGATGTTCGATAGAGAGACTCGATCTCCCTAAGGGTGTTATCTCTGTCCTAGAAGAGATGGTATTCAAAAATCCACAATGGGAAACAGTAAACTCCAATAAATGAAAAGTACACCAGTTACCATCGTTTTGCCGATCACATAGTATTATTCCCAGTAAGTGGCGCAGATATTAAACGAATGATACAGACTCTACTTACGTAAATAAAAAGGGCTAGAGATGATTTTTTTAAATACAAAAAAATATGTCAAACGCTTATAGAACACCCATTAATCTGGATGGCGACGAAATAGAACATGTCGCTTCGTACATATATCTTGGGAAACAAATATCTTCCAAGATAACAATAACTTATCAGAAGTCAACAGAAGAATAAATAAGTAGTACCCGTAATAGATTCTCGTTCTACTGCCTCGGAAAGAAATCGTGATGGATTTTACCCTATCTAATTGATAGAGCACAGATAAGGACATATACAAAAGAGGTTAAAGAAAATATACAGACGTGTCAAAGGGCCCATGGAACTAAGTCAGTCAGGAATAAGAAAACTTCAAAAAATTTGAAGTTTACTAGTAGCCCAGAAATTCCGATGTTCAAAAAGTTCAGAGAAAATTGGAAAAACATCGATTCTAGTAAAATTTAACCATCTCTTGGGCATATTTCAAGGCTAACAGACCAGAGGTGGATTTTGGAGATGACAAAGTGGACCACGTACGACCATGGTACGTGATGATTAACATGCTTGCAGATGTACATGCGATAAAAGTCTGGATAATCACAGCAACCAGTAATCCACTCAACTCAACTCGACTGCAGCGCATTCACCAAAAATAAATTATTCATATAATTAAAAAGTTGTTTTTATTTGCTCCGGTCTTGCTTCTTCTAAGTTCTAACCTACCCTATTGTAACCTTATTGGCATACTTTATTTTAATTACAGATGAAACAATTTCAATTCGATCGAACGCACGAATGAAAATAAACAAATACACATGACTAACTCGTCGGTACATGAATCGAATGGCGCTCTCTGATTGGTGCATTTGCATTTGGCCACTTGGCCGGTCGTCTCGCGTACTCGCGCCAAATGTTGTAGTGGCTATTTTCACGATAAAAGAATATGATGTGCTATTTTACATGCTAAGTTATAATTAATGATACTTTCTATAGAAGCTTGTTTTTTTTGTTTGTAAAACGTAAAATGGTGATAAGGTATAAAATATACGCTGAGTTAGTAAATTAGATGCAATGTATAAATAATAAGGACAAGTAAAAATACTTGTTGAACTTTACTTGACGCTTTCTATAGAATATTTAGTTGGCGTTGTAACAAGACGAATAAGTTTTTCAAAGGCTATCTCATTTTCCCACTGCTTAATTATAAAATGCTGCATTATACAATTCCACACAAGGTCCACATCGGGTATTTAAGCGCTTTTAAACACTTATTAGTGTTCACTTGGACTGCAATAGCTGCATAGGAAAGGACGAGACCCAATATAATGCAATATTTTGTACAGCGATTCTATTAAGCGCTACACAGACACCAAAGATTCACTGTTATTCAGCGTTTAGTAGCGTTGTACAGCAATTTTTAGAAGCTTATGTGTTTGGACGTTCCTTGGGTGTACTGTAAAAATGCTTTTACACAGAACTTTTGTGCTACTTGAGCGTGGCCAATAAAGAAATCTGTGGCTTGACTTATAATTTCCCCTTTTATACATTAATAACTTTTTTATAATGAATTTCATTTGACATTTAATTATCATTGTGCATATAAAGAAATAATAACAGCATAGTAACAGCGATGGGCTGGCATCCTATCACGCAAAATGTAGATTTTAATAACTGGCTAAACGAAGGCGTAACTGTACATCTGCCATTCCTTATGTGGAAACCATGATGCTACATGAGTTTGTTTATTTTATACCTAATATAAAAATAATGTAGCCCATTAATGTCGTCCCCACCGAGGGACACGAGGCCTTTACCCGCATACAGATAAGATTGAGCCATACTCCACCACGCTGGCTTAGTGCGTGTTGATGTTTTAAAGCTTACCTATTAGGGCCTCTGACACTGCTTTACGACTACTACCGCCGAGTAGCAATAGTAGCCGGGACCTGCAGCTCATCGTGTCATCCGAAACACGGAAGCACCCGGAACAAATGTTACATAGAAATCATCCAGCACCCGTCTCGGCCAGATGTTGCTACCCGCACGATCCTTTCCGATGTGCAAATACCGCTCGGCCACGAACGCTTCTTAATTAATCAATACTTTATTAATAGAATAATGAAACAAATAACAAAACTGAATCAACGCTTAACGTATTTTGTCTTAAAATTGTACCTAGTTCGATTCACCAGTAGATGTCTACTAACAAGGCAAATCAGAAGTTATCAAGCAGATGGCATCCCTGATGTCAGGAATTAGCTAACAAGCTAGGAAGAAAAATCTGATAAAAAGCATACATTGCCAACCACTCTGCGCTTAGGAGTTGCTGATGGAAAACCAATAGAAGTAGTGATAAGTAACTTTGTCTGTGGCTGTTATGACGTTCATTTAGTCTCAATTTTTGTGCTATTATTTATGAATACAAATATTTGAACTGAACTGGTGCTGTCCCAGGTTACAAAGAGTAAAGGTTGCAATTTTTTTCTATTTCCATACGTGCAGCGGGATCCAAGCCAATTATTTCCAACCAACCGAAGTTGGCGGCATGTTATTAGAAATGGCCATAGGGATATTGATTTCGATTCATTTCGCGCTCGTAACCAACAATCTGGATAGATTATTATCTTATTGCAACTAGCTCGGATACTGATTTAGAATAGTGAGATAGACCACTAGTTGTGCGTAGGTTGGCAAAGCGCTGGGTAGGTTGGCAAAGCGCTGGGTAGGTTGGCAAAGCGCTGGGTAGGTTGGCAAAGGGATAGCCATTATGGGTACCAATACCAACAGCAATAATTACAATTGAGGTCTATACATATTGATATTATATCGATGATTTTGTTATGGCTGGTATTTAATCGCACAGCAAAAATATTGATTTGCAGCAACAGCAATAAAGGATCAGCAAATCACTTTTTATGTTCTAAATATTTAATGAGTTAAGTTTATGTTTTAAGTTATTGTGGTTGTTCTTACATGTTGAACCTAACACGAAGGATAAAGGGTACTTCGCTTTGCTCACCCCCTTTACCCTTCACCTATGCTACCGCAGCAAATATAAGGGATATTTGCTGAGCAAATTAGTATTTTTGATGTGCAGTATAATATTTCCCTTTTGTTATCAGTCAAATGTCGAAGGATCGTGGTCACGAGAAATGTAGTTAGTATTAATAAACTTTCTAAACCCGTGTAGAACTGCGCCTCTGGCATCTCGTATGGGAAAAGGAGTGACGTATTATATATTTTATAAACTGTACTTTTGAACGTGAAGATCTTTAGTTTTTAGTTTCTCTTTAAGCTAAGCGAAGTAAGGCCTTACTTATCATTTTGCCCGCGTTTCAACACAACGTAACGCATGCAAACTTCTAAAAGCAGGAAGCTGTCGCGTGGGCGGGCAGTGATAGGTGTCTATGGCGTACATTCAGAAACACAACAAAAATCACAACTGTCTTTTAACCCCTGGGTGACAAGCGGCGTCCAGGGACACGATTTTGCAGTTACAGGTTTTGAATTTTTACACCATGGCATAATGTTCATAAACGCCCTGCCTCATAACCAGGTCCAGGTGTTCACCGGTGGAATTTGTGCCTCTGCTAGCATATTTATGATACCCTTTATTGGTTATTTTTCCACATTTGACGGGTTTGATTCCCGGTTAACACAGGTAATAAAAAAAATATGAATAATAATGATATTAATACCTTGGAACTACATTTACACACATTGATCTAGCCCCAAATTAGGATTCCCTGTATCTTGGGTACTAGACAACGATATACGTAATATAGATATATATTATATATAATATAGATATATATATTATATATATAATATAGATATATATTATATACAATATAGATATATATTATACTTAGATAGATAAACAACCATGACTAGGGTACAAACATCCGTTCTCATCAAACAAATATTTGCCCCCACCGGGACTCTAACCGGAGACCCTTGGCTTCGTAGGCAGGGTCAATGCCGACTCGGCCATTCGGGTCGTCATGAGGCTTAAATTGGATTTTAACACGAAATAAAGGCTTCTTTCAGTAAAATGCTCTATCTAAAATATTGAATGTACTTCCCTCCATGTGGCATAACCGTGGGAACCCTGTAAGCATATTTTATTTACAAAGCTTCTAGGGTTCTGCTTATATTATTTTAAAATTTATCACTATCCATCACTATTTCAGATTCATACTTTACTCTACAAGTACTCTCTGTAATGTCAACATCCCAAAAGTAAACAAGAGTCCGGACAACTCAAATTTTGACGGACACTCGAACACATGCTGTCTCTTATCCTCGCTCAGGAAATCTCAGCTCCAGTATGATATTTAAGCGGTACTTTATTTGGGCAGCAGATTGAGCATTCGTCCAACAGAGAACCAATTGCTGTTATATTCTTAGTACTTATTTAGTACCGTTAGGATCTTGTCCTGTCGGGAAGCGGTCGTCCGATGTCCATTGTCATTTCCGGCAGATAAGTGTAGTTTCTGCATAACGGGACGTTCTGTACTTACGTAGTATAAAACACGCACTAACTTATATTGTAGGTAGAGCGATCTTGCTTAAGTTATTCTGTTCTTTAGTATATCGGGTGTAACAGAAAGATGTATAGTTTTTGTGTAGTATATTTGAAGGGGGAGTTAAGGACTATAGTTGTTCAGAATGACTTGTACAACCCCCTCAAATATGAGTACACCTGTACAGTACAAATGTTATAACCTGTATGGAGTCTATAGGATTTTTGGAACTATTTACCTATACCTCATCCTAATGTACATACAATAATAATAATAATATTTTATATGACTAATAGCGTAACAAAAATGTATTATTCTCTGAATAAACTAAACAACAATAAGGCACCATTACAGCAATATGGCCTGATAGAAGACTACAATATTTTTTATTTTTTTGATTATGTTGATTTTTTCAAAAAGCGCTGAATCAATTTTGATAAAATTAATGAATAAAAATATATGAGACAACATCTAAAGTATGAGCTGCCAATCAAAACAAGAATAGTTAAAATCGATTCATAATTGACAGAATAATCGCGTAACAAACATACAAAAAAAAAACAGTCGAGTTGTGAACCTCCTCATTTTTGAAGTCGGTTGAAAAGGCGGTGTTCACTTTTTGTTTTAAAAAACATTTACAAGGTGACGTTGGTGAACCCTTTTCTTTTTAAACAAAAATTCAATTGTCAATCGATCAATCAAAAAGAATTGAATGCACTGATGGCTGCATTCACTTCGCAGTTGTTCGAGGTCGGTATCGATTCATTCAATTCAATCGATGTTTTAAGCTGGTCATATTTCTATGAAGCTAAGACTGACAGGTGTCAAATGGGACCTTTTACAATGGCTCTACAACAGCGATGTGTCAAATGTATATGGGAACGAAACAGTTCGCCGCTGACTGGCTGAGCAATGAGACCCTTGGTAAGCCTTAGTTTTTGAGTTTCTGCTCCATACAAAAATAAAAAGCATATTATATATAAAACTTTTCGCTCAGCGAATGTTAGGATAACTGATTAAATGAGTTCTCAAATAAGGGATTTTCGGACAGCTGAGTTATCAAAGCAGCTCGCCAGATGGCGTCATTCTTTTGCGTATCCACCACAGAGAACAAAAATATTGTAGTATGTGCAATTTCATATTTGTATTGTGGTGTGATTTGTGTAATGCCCCCTTGCGCTAAAACATTTTCATCATTTCGGACCGCAGAGTTGAAGTTAAAAGTTAGTGTTGCCACAAACAACTTTAAAAAATCCCTTACATATAATACACCTACGTTAAAAGGTAAAACAGCATCAGTCATTTTGACTTTTAGAATATTTTTCCCACTTTATTAGCTAAATTTACAACATAAATTTCATAGTATAACGTATAGAGTGGTAAATCCGTAAAAAGCTTTCTCACAAACCGGGGAAATACAAAATAAATTCACAGCACAACCGACGCAAATGAAAAACGCCCTCTAGCGAGCTATTTGGAAGCTTTGTTTCTTTTTTTAATCAACAGTCAGGAAAATGCTCATCTAATTGCTAATTAAAGCTTAAAGGAAGTAAGATTCGCTGATTGAATAGAATTAGCAATAATCAATTCTATTCAATCAGCGAATCTTACTTCCTGTCTGTTTGTTTGTCAAATAACTTACTATTCTCACGCGGGCAAGCAGAAGCACATATTTGAATTTACGTTTAGTCAATAAATCACAACAGGACTTATGCGCGACAGGGGGTTTGTTCATCGCCGTCATCATCGTGTGTCATTGTCCTTTCATATTATATGTGAGCCGGTTTGGCCTTCGGTAGCTTCCGGAAATATAAAACAACTATCTTATCAAAATTCCGTACGTTTTTACAGCCTCGTTATTATTTTACTGTCGTCAAATGTATATATCATCAGCACATAATCAAGAATAATAGTCGAGTTCCAGGGTATTCTTAGGTAGAACCTAGAAGTTAATTTTATTAGGGTTCTGTACCCGAAGGTGCCAAACAGGGCACCTTCGGGTACAGAGGACTTAGTAATATTACTAAGCCTCCGTTTCACTCCATTCGTTCCTTCGCCAGTTTATCTTCTGTTCACTAACGGGCTGCACCTCATAAACCTATAAAGGCAGAGTTGAATTTTTCAAAATTCCAAATTCCAAATGTCTTTATTACTGTAGATATTTACATATACTTAGCAATCGTAATTTTTTGCCACTTCTCTACTTTGGACCACTGTGGGAGAAGAAGGGCGTAGAAACTCCCACAGATTGATTTTTAGATCTCTTTTTTAAAATTGCTTATGCTTAACTTATACAAAATATAATATTTAGTCATTATCATAATTAATAAGCAGGAATAAATAATTACAAAATTATTAACAGCAAGGTCTGTGTTGAGCCAGATTAACCCCATACAGTCCCATCATTTAAGTAATCTTGAACATTGTAATATCCCTTTTTCGCCAAAGTAGCTTTAACATGGATTTTAAATATGCTCAGATGGCAATTTCAAGATCTCCAGAGGTATCTTGTTGTAGTAGAGAATGCATTGACCCTTGAAAGAATTGCTAACCTTCGCGAGTCTAAACCGGGGCGCAAGTAGTCTGTGATTATTTCTTAGGTTAACATTACAGCTATCGCTAAGTTTGGGAAATATTGTAAGGTTCTTGCGTACATACATTATATTTTCGCAAATAAATTGAATAGCTACAGTTAGTATGTCAATTTCTTTAAAAAGCTGTCTTAAGGAGTCTGCGCTTTTTAAATTATAAATTGCTCGAATAGCTCTTTTCGGTAAAATAAAAATAGTTTGAATATCCGCTGCTTTTCCCCACAACAAGATACCATAGGACATGACACTATGAAAGTAACTAAAATATACTAGCCTAGATGTAGCCACATCCGTGCTCTGTCTGATGTTCCTAACAGCGTAAGCCGCAGAACTTAATTTACTAGCCAATTTTTCTCAGAATTTCACAGAATCTTTATTTCTCTTATCGCTACAGCAACAAATAATGCTACAATAAATTTGAATAATTAAAGAGACGTGTGTCTTTTTGCGCTGTTTCTTGCACCATGGTACTGAACCCTTCGTGTGCTCCGACTCGCACTTGACATTTATTTATTATATGGCATCAACGTCCATGCAAAATAGACACATGGTTTTACTCCGTTAGTTACGTAACTCCAAACATTTACATATTTTATTCCGTTTTCCAAATGATTTCAAACGATTAAATAATGGGAAATATTAAACTGCACATCAAAAATACTAATATGCACAGCAAATATCCCTTAAATTTGCTGCGGTAGCTTAGGTGAATGGTAAAGGGGGTGAAGCGAAGCGAAGCCTCCTTTATACTTCGTGTTAGGTTCAACATGTAAGAACAACAAAAAATACTTAAAACATAAACTTAAGTACTCATTGAATATTTAAAACATAAAAAGTGTTTTTGCTGATCCTTTTAAAGTTTAAAGTTTATGTTTTTGCTGATTAAATACCAGCCTTAAATAATTCAGTAGACCATAAAGCAGTCATTGTTATTAGTTCACAAACGAAAAAACGTTTTATTGGTATTTTATCGGCACTTGGAATTTTATCATTAATAATCTGGTTATTAGTAAAAGCTTTTAATGGCAATTTACATTAATGATGTGGATCACAATTCACATATCTAAAACCGTAACATTTACGACTAATCTCGCTAATAATATGTGGTGTGGACAGGACTATAGGCTAAAGATATGTGGGAAAAAGCGTGACGCTATGTGTATCTGTGTATGTGTGTATCTATGTATGTGTGTTTGTGACTACAGGATCTAATAGGATGGTGTAGATAACTTACTTATATATATATATATATATATATATATATATATATATATTGTCGTGTTAGTGTTCTCCTATTTGATTACGATACGGATGGTTGCAACGTGAGTGTTAGTTGCCACGAAGAAACTCACATGCATATGAATAAGGATACCGGTAGCGTGGTGCATCATTATATATATATGAGACTGCTCTATTTGTAAAGACAAACTGGAAATTATTTAAGAAAATGAATAGTAAAAGAGAGGTCAAATTAAGTGCTCCTTTACGCTCCACTGCGTTTTATGATAAGAGTATTTTAGGTATGGCGCCAAGGCTCTATAATAAGTTACCGAAATCAATTAGGGATGCTAACCAACTGCACTCATACAAGGCTTTACTGAGAAATTTCCTGGTCGAAAAGGCTTACTATAGTGTGCAGGAGTTCTTAGATGATAAATTGACAATGCATTAAAATAAATTATTGAATAATGATTACGACATGTACTAATATTAACTATAATAATTCATTTGTTATATAACTATATTGTACTTAAATAATAATTGTTAATTATATGTAAATTTTGCTAATTTATTTAATTACATATGTGATACAAAATTTGTATGTCTACATGGCAGAATATAGAGAAACTCTATGTGGCATTCTCTGTAAGAACTGTTGTAAACCTATATTCATGCAAATAAATAATACTTTACTTTACTTTACTTGGTGTGCGAGCCTGCATTCAAATATATGAGATACTTCGTGGCGAATAGTCTTCGAGGGTCTGGTAGGATGCTAGTTGCCTATGCGGGTCGTGATGGGAGAAGGGGCTTGTATCCTCTTATGCAAGGTGATAAAGGTACAGAGGTATCGTGAATTCTAGTCACAGCGTGAACATTTAAAACGGGATTTGAAATTAGAATTCAGATGCAGTTTAAACAAAACTATGGCTTTGTACGCGGTTACACGGAATAAAACGTTTGTAACCGCAGCAGTAGCACAACCGCATTATTTCGTGTGCACAGCTGTAGAATGTATGATTAGGTACTCTTAGAAGGAATCTACAAGTGTAGGTATTCTGGGTCAGTGAAACAAATGGTTTTTCGACCTGAACGCCTATCGCATATTAATTACTAAGTGAATTATATTGCTTGCAAATTAAAGGCATATTTTTTGTATTCTACATATAACTCGTGATTTGTTAATATAGGTAGTATCAAATCAATCGACATCAATCAATGCCATCGAAATGGAGCCCCGATTTCATTAATATTAATTTATTTGATACACCGAGGAAACAAACCATTGGCTAAACGGTTCAAAAGCGACTAGTACACGGTAGGTGATACTATAGTCTATATTATCTATCACTATAAATACATATAAAGGTGATATAGGTACAGGGTATAGGTACAGGGTGGTTAATGCTTTTGAAGCTACCAGTAAGAGAGATTTGCGGAGATATGAAGCCATTACACTTTATATGTTTATTTTTTATTCACATAAAGCAAGCATTGAAAAAGTGACGATCCGATGATGCAAAACTAGTCGATATTATTATTACTCACTAAATTAGGCACCGTCGGAAACGCTGGCACCCGGTCGCAGGTCACCGGGCCAGGGCGGTCCATCTCCGCCCGCTTGCCCTCCGAGTAGGCCACGATGGTCCTCATGGTGGGCGCCGCCCGCTCCCCGCTGCCGCCCCAGCGCACCCGCCCGTGCCACTCGCTCACACAGGCGATCCAACTCACGCAGAATATAGTCACGCCCGCCAACAAATACTTGGCTATCTGGACTAACTTGGACATTTTGGGGTTTATTTAGCCATTTCTGTTGCGCCGGCGGAGGTCTAAGCTCGGCCGAGGGCGCAGCGCGCGACGCATGCGCCCGGCGCGCGCTACCATGGCGGACTGCCGTCAGCTGATAGCGTATCAACAATGCGTCTCGCAACTAATCGCTCTAAACGCTCTAGGACGTGGAAATCTAGTTTTCTGCCGGCTTTTTGCCCGCGTTTTTCCTTTTGCGGCGTGCGGACGCGGCGTGAACGCACTCGCGACTAGTTCGAGATAAAAACTATTTTACTTGGGACCAGAAACGCTCGACGGCTACTGGTTATTAGAATAATTACATGAAATCGATTAGATTAGAAGTCCTGTGAATGAGCCCGAGGAAGCAGCCATAATCGGGACACCCACTGAGATAAGACAGAATTAATTATAGAAATAGGCCTTCTGATCAATTACTTAGTGATGTCTTAATGGCTTGTAATGACGATGTCAAATACCGAGTTCACATTCACCGATCGGCTTTAAAACGCATGACAGGTTGCTCCAGTTCTTCACTAACTCGTGTTAGTAGTAAAAAAAGTTTTATCGGCATCTAAAAACTAAAAATAGGTTATGAACGGTTTGATAACTCGCTTCGCAGGTGGTCCCACATTAGTCTTTACATGATCTGGCTGACAAAAATAAAAGAAAGATTGTTGAAAATTATGGTGTTTCCACGATACGACAGCACAGGACTTATGTAGTAGTAGTAGTAGTAGTAGTAGTAGTAAAGATAAAATTAATGGCAGTGAAATACACTCGTATGAGCTATAAGTAACCTTTGTCGTCGTATTTCCAATATAATTATCTCAAAACTTGAGAAATTTACGAAATTATTTTCAGAAATAATTTGTAAGCAAACGGATTTCTTTTAAAATAAATCTGATGAGCGGTGTCTTTAAAGCACAGTTTGTTTACCTCCAACTACATTGATTGAGACACATCGGCCATTACGATCTCTCGTTGTTCTTGCATCCGTAAATTAAGCATGACAATTTAATAAACACGTCAAGTCCTAAACGCTTTTTCAATAGCGGCAGTACGCGTCGTGGGGTATTAATTTGACAAATAAAATGGCCACCGTAAGCCGGATAATTGCACACGACACGGCACACTTGGGTAATAAACTGAATATGGGAGGACTGCATTGTACCGTCCAAGATATAGGGCTCATTTTAGATTGATCTCGGAAAGTATGGGGATTAAGTGTGCAGGTAAAGCTGAGTCTCGACTAAGCGTTATTTATGTTTGTGTAAAAAATAAAGTTTTTTTTTTATTTACTCAACAAATCAGCTGTGCTGAGGTGCCAAAAAGAATGCAGTTAGTGCAGCTAAAGTACAGTGAATTATAGGTCGCGCCACGAATTAAGAGCGCTGGGGGACGTTGGTGGGGATTACTGCGCATGTGTACGGTATATTCCTGGCGCTACATATACCAAAAAAAATTGTTCGATAGATTTTTGTGTCTGGCAGTCATCGATATAAATACTAAGGATAGGCCTTCCCGTACTAAATTTCTTACCATTTTGAGCCTAAGAAAAATAGCGCCCCTGTCGGAATTCGTCGGAACCAAGACAGTACGAAAAATTGTAACGGCGTCACGGTCGGTCACGTTCCGATTTGTGGTGTATAGACACAATATTAGGAAAGTTGATCTACGGATAACTCTCAAATACCCGGTGACTTTTAATCGGTGATTAGGAATAGAAATAAAATATATCTAGCTAAAATTTTACTCAAGGGGCGAGGTCTCACGCAATTAGCTCATGTTTAATTAATAAAAAGTTGAAACATAATTAAATAGGCATATTAATTTTTGTCTTTGCCGTTAAAATATGAAAGAGGATGTAAGCTCACAGATACACATTAGTAGCGTGACTTGGAATTTAAGATCTTGATTTTGATACCTACCTACCTACCTAATCATAGAAAAAGTTATGAATTAGTTAGGGGGGGGGGGGGGTAACCAAATGACATTACGAATAGTAATCTTGACATTACGAATAGAAAAATAACCAAATCGGATCGTTTTTCAAATATAGGAAGCGGGCAGTTTCACTGTGCGTCGCGCGTCGCTACAAAGTTACGTCAGTCGAATGGTTGATTTTCGTTTGAGGATTTTTTCGAGAACAATATTTTATAGATAATCAATTTAAAGCCAATAGTAATTGAAAATATAATACTTACTTGTGATACGACGCTCCCTGTTTTTGTGTTTTGCGATTTGGGTATGATTTACACCTTTTTACGTCGCAGGTCACCATTTTTGATTTTGCTGCCGATATGTCAATCGCCAAGCGCGACTGATTGCAAACAGTCCAATTTTCCCGATTTTGTACTGTTTTTGTAGCGACACTTTCAGGCGCTCCGTGCCCTGTCCCTACTATTCAAGTCTGTGCTGGCAGTAGACAGTATGTTCGGATTTATTGTTGTGTAATGTTTGGTAGCCTGTTGTAAAATAGTGATAGACAGTTTTTTGGAAGCTAGCAATCTAAGACTTGCTAGGGATAGCAAGCACAAAGCATTTTGATTAATATACTCGTAATGCAATTCATTTGACAGTTTTATGAATCTATGATCAGATATATGGTTATAATATGGCTGTTATTTATTTTTTAACACTTCTTCATAAGTAGTTAGATTTAAAATAATAAAATAAACACATTTTTACCCACAAGTAAAGTAGTCCAATTAATGCTAACCTGTGTCTCCACGCTGCTGATTAGATAGAACAGAAATTCTCATCGCATGCAGCCAAGTAGGTTATATATAATTTTTAAACATCCTTCTTTTACCAAAGGTAAAATATATCCAGCCAGCAATAGCAGAATCAGTAACTGATGCTTTTTGTGTCAGTAGGATAATAGCTGCATGTAGGTAATGAGACCGCATGCAACCTCTTTACAGTGTAGCTATTGCAATGATGAGAGTCAGTGCTTAGAACCATATAACTATCTTATTAGAAGATGTGCGTAGAATGGCGTGCAAGAATTGTTGGAAATAACCGCGTTTGAGTTAATTATTAAGTGGCTTGTTCTCTCTAGTCTATATAGAACTCTTATAAAGTTGCTTGGACAATGTTGCAGTATATGTTAAAACAAGTAGTATACCTATACCTACCTACCTAACGGGAAACTACATCTTTGTGCCTCTTGCGCTCGAGACGACTGGGGTTTGGGGGACACAAGGGAAAATATTTATTAAGGATCTGGGGCGCCGTCTAAGGGATAGAGGTTTAGACTACCGCTCTGGGGCATGTCTGATGCAAAGGATCTCCCTGGCGGTGCAGCGGGGAAATGCTGCCAGCGTCATGGGAACCTTAGCCTCGGCAATGTCCCGGGGTGGTTTATTCGCGTAGTTGTATCTTTTTGATATATTAACTGATAAGTGACAAATATGATTACTTTGTATACCTATTGACTGCGTTATGTCTAGATGCCAGAGAGTGCATGTTTTATAAGAAAAACGTAATATGAATTCGTAACCATCATTTTTCAAAGGGTTAAAATACCAATTTCTCAATAGTTTATATAAAAATTGCACGCATATACAAATTGCCGCTCCATAGAACATTAAAAAACGATTTTCTCTTGATCTAATGAAGTTACTGCGAAAAGTTCTTTCTTACAGGATTTGAACAATCAAGAACTATGCGTGGGCGAAATATATTCATGCTAACTTTTTTACAGTAAGTATTTCAAAGGTCTTGACTTATTTATTTAGATATACACTGTAGCAATCATTTGTGCAACTATGTTCTTTATATCTGTCATACCTCTATCTCTTGTACCTCAAACAGATTTCTCACATCTGAATCAAACAATAAATTTACATTTTATTTATTTACTTCTCATTCGTCTAATTGAACGACACTTGAACTGCATACGTCTTATAAAATAAAGTTGATAAACAAAACCGTGGTCCGGCAATTACATTTTTGGACTCTATCGCAAGGAGATAAGGCCTATATGTGGAACTGCGAGGATATGTTGGAGTGTACCTTCCGATTCAGCCTTGTAAGGTTGATTTTATGGTGAAGTGAAGCATAAAATTGTTTCCTGCGAGAGTTACAAGAGCTCGCTTTTATTACAGGTTGTAATCGGGGGAAATGCTCTATAAAATAATAAAAAAGATAGCAGATTGCGGTTTCAACACTAGAACTGTATAAAAAAAACTATATAAATAAAACTATTTAAATATAGGCAAGCCTGATGGCTAACATCTCAGAATAATTGTTCTGAGGCCAACAAGAACGAGATGTTGAGAACATTGTAACAGAAAGGATGGGTAAGTTTAAGTATTAAGTTCAATACCAGACTTGACAGCCACTCAATACATAGTTTAATTACAACTTAAGTACAACACGGTCAAGTTACGAAATCAAGCTGGCGCCGCTATTTCTGAATATTGGTCTCTTGCTGTATGAAACTAAGTAGGTAGGTAACTACTTTACCTATACTATTTGCGTACTATGTTTACAACTACCCGTATTCTCGTACTATTTAGGTATTTTCTGGAGACTGATATGGAATCGATTTGATTAGATTTTGCTCTCGGCACAAATCAGTTGACCGCCTGGATCACAATGTATGGAAGTATAAAAATAAAATAAAACAACCAAAAATTTTCCCTTTTTTTACCTATTTTTGCGTGTAAGTTTCATATAGGAAACTGATTTCGTCTCCGAGCGCTTGTTCATTTAGTTGAATAATAATGCATTGCGAAAATATTTTTAAGTAAGTATTAAATATAACAGATATCCGGTAATTTTAAAAGTCCATTCTTGTCTCTAATAGACCTTTTATAACATATATTTATCCTAAATCTTTATGTTGTCTAGTTTAGCCTAGAATTGAAACTAAAGATGCATTTCTGGCCATATTTAATCCCTTAATAGCTCGCTGCGGCGATGGGCTAGTCCCCTGTCACGCGTAATGCAGTATTGAATAACTGGCGTGACGCTGTTATTTTGTGAGCATAAATGAATATCATGGGAATAGAATCGAACAACAAAATTCCGCGCACGGAATCGTGAACGGACTTTATAAGGCGTTCTAACTTATACAAATAGAAATAAAGCCTGGTTTACATACAACCATTGCAGTAGCTTTGAGAATATTAGCTAAGATTTCTTCAAAAGATCTATCCTTTTGTAAATCTTGGTGAGTTGATGAATTTGAAGTGGGACTTACAATAATTTTTGGCTTGTTTAAACGATTACCAAAAATTTGAAAATTTACTACCAATAAATTCGAAATTACTGCCAGAATTATAAAATGATCACCAAATTGTGTTTGGATAAATGATCACCAAAATATTTTCTTACCCGGTAAATGATCACCACAAGTAGCAGAAAATATCAGGGCGCTTAGGTGAAGAGTAAATTTTATCCTTCGTTTATGTTTAAAGTATTTTTTGTTGTTCTTACATATTCAACCTAACACGAAGGATAAAATTTACCCTTCGCTTAAGCGTTTACAGTATTTTGCCCTGATATTTTCTGCTACTTTTGGTGATCATTTACCCATTTTGGGTAAGAAAATATTTTGGTGATCATTATATTTGTTGCCATTAATTTTTAGTCCAAGTTTTTAGTTTAGCCTCAGAAATGATCTTTAAATTTCAAAGCCCCGCAAAACGCTAATGGAGGTAACGTCAAGTTGTGTGAACTGTCATGAACGTTATGTGCTCAGAGATAAGAGCCATGCTTTAACAAAATAACCTTTTTTTTGGAACTGACTCGTAGCATTAACCGTGGCTTAACATTTAAATAACGTTTCCGTAACTGGCTGCCTGTCAGATAGCACTTTTTGGTTAGCCTTTACAATGATACTGATAGAGAAAAAAATGTTCATTCAGAAGACGCGATTAAAATATAAATCGTTACCAATGTTTTTTTTTATGTGATTTTATTTATTTACTTATATTATTGTCTTTTAAGGTGACCTCAACATTTTCATAGTAAAAAAAAATATGCATTACTTATTAGCGCTTCTTTACTTCCCCATAAGAATGTGCGAATGGGCATTTTCTTTTCGGATGCTAGAATAGGTCATAAATAAAGGTATTGTTATTTAGAAAAGCAGGGAGATGTCAGATTTATAATGCCCCCTCTAGTAAGAAAGTGTCTAGGTCCTAAGCACAGGCAAACTGCACGGAGGTAATATCTATGGAGACGCCTAACATCTTATCGGCATACTACTAAATAACCCCTAAAGAATAGTGGAAAATGTCTGATGTCGTGTTTCTGGTTCCACGACACAGGTTCTTGGTGTGCACCCAAAAGCAATGTGCCTGTATGTAAATGTTTATGTTTTATACACTGGTCAATGAGTAAATGCATTAATGTTGCAGAATAAAGTGCCGCTTTAATGTCACACGGCCGCTTTCATAACTCCGAGTGAGAGATAGCAGGACTTTTAATGTTAGCTTAACTTTGAGTTAACGGCTCGGGACTGAGGCCCAACTCTCGGATTAACTTTGACAATTCCATATAAAAGTTCTAATATTTTTGTATTAAGAAGGCATGCATACCCTACGTTGAAAAATATTGATTTTTGCAGCCAGAAATAAAACGAGTGTCAATCGATAGAGTAAATAATTACAAACAAAAGTATGTAGTTATGAAGTCCATATATGATATACTTTACGAGAAATCAAACTTCAAAGTTTGAAAGAAAAGGCAAGAAGTTTAACCGATGGATGGTCAAAACAGTCAATGTTTTAATAGGTATTTTAATTTTCAAACTCAAACTAAAACTATACAATTTAAGGAATGCATAACTACACACTTTTGTTTGAAATAAATTTACTCTGTCAATTGACACCGGTTTCATATTTTTTTGTATTAGTTAAGCACAACCAATTTTTAAGAGATCTAAAAATAAATCTGTGGGAGTTTCTACGCCCTTCTTCTCCCACAGTGGTTCAATGTAGATAAGAGGCAAAACATGACGTTTGCTAAGTATATGTAAATATCTACAGTAATAAAGAACTTGACTTTGACTTTGACATAGCTGGCCTAAAAAATTAAAACTTCCACATTAGGGCGGAAAATTTTGGTATGCCAAAAATGCTGTTATATGCTCTATAAGGCGTTGTCAAAGTTAATCCGAGAATTATGCTAACTCGAGGTCTGTCTTTCAGGCCTTAGGCTTCTCCATAGAGAGTGTCTCCACGGTGAGCCAGCTATATTGAAATGCGGAGATATCGCGGCGGTCGCATCTAGCGTTCGTTACGAACACGCAGCCGTGGGCGAGGCAGCTTTACGCGAGCATTTGATCGTTAGGACTGGGTTTTAAATCTGTATTCAATTGCTGCCGTGGAAGGTAAATGTAATAAGAATATAATTAAATGGGCCAAGTGCGAGTAGGACGTGGGACCCGCACACGAAGGGTTTCATGGTATGAATGGTATGGTTTCCGTGCAAGATGGTATTTTGCACGGAAAAACGTACAACGACTGTATTTTGAACTTTTTATTTTTATATTAAAATATTAGGTAAGACTACATTCAAGGCTTTAAATCGAAACATTGAAGAATTTTTTGTATGTAGTATGTAAGTATTGAACTATGTACTCAGGCTAATAAAACTCTTTGCTCATTGAAACCGGAAGTAGATAGAAATTGAGTAACTAATTTACAGAAATAAAATCGATTATGATAAAAAACTTCATATGATTTATTATAATTTGAATGAGCAATTATGAATCGCATAGTTACATTTAATTTTATTTTTTTATTTTTTCTTTCTATTATCTTTTCCGATAAGATCGGGAGAGCCCAGTTTTCACAGATTAAGAAAATAAAACAAAATGGTATCATTCATTATTTGTTGTTATAGCAGCAAAAGAACTACACCCTCTGTAAAAATTTCAGCTCTCTACCTATTTCGGTTGATCCGTCAGAGCCCGGTGACAGACGGACAGACGGACGGACGGACAGCGGAGGCTTAGTAATAAGGTCCCGTTGATGCTTTTATGCGTGATGGGTGCTTCGGGTACGGAACCCTAAAAAGTGACATCTCAAATATATTCCAATTCCATTATATTCCATGACCTGCGAGGGATTCGATTTCGGAACGTCTGGATTGTGAGGCACATCCTCGACAGACCACATCACCTTAGAGAGGTTTTCTATATAAACTAAACCGAAACCGAAACCCACAGCTAAGTAAGATAAAACTAGTGAACAACTCTGAATACTAAACATACTAGATTGAGAAGTCCTGAGGGAAGCTCCAGGATAATATTTGTAGGGAGTGAAACGAAACACAGCTATCCGGTAAACTAGTATAATCGAAAGAGAGCGATCATTACAACGGTGGATAGTCTTGAGAATATAAATATCGAGATACCTACATACATACATGACATAAAATCATTAAACTTACTATCAGTATTGTTAATTAATGGACGGTAGGATTTTTGATAACGAGAGTAAATTTGTCAATCCAACTTAAACAGAGCCTTGAAGATACTTAAAGGACCATCAACGTTGCAAGAAGCTGCTGCGATGCTACTTCGTCAGGTGTAGGACCCTGAGACCTGGCTCGTACTGCACTTACCCGATTCCAAGGTTACCTGGCACCTGAGTAAATGCAGCTGATGAGATGTCCTCCTGCTTCCTCAAGGTACTTAGTGTATTTTTTAGTGTTTTTTTTAGTTTTAGTGTCTAAATTGATAACTCCCAATAACTAGTGCGACTATTTGCGCGGAGCTCGATTTTCTTCAACGTATCTCGAAAACGACCGCGACAAAAAGTGACTCGACACCACCACCATTTTAGATCTGTCACTACGCTTGGCATAGAATCTTGCCAGATCAAAAATACCAACGCATATAATAGTAGGTAGTTTATGTGACTGATACAAAATGGAGGGCATTAAAACTCGAGAGTCATAATTATATCACTCGAGAGTTTTAATGCCTAATAATGTACAGTTACATACACTAGTTTATCTACACACATATCATAAGCTCTCTTTGACGTGTTCAGGAACCGCATGTTTGACCGGCATTGTGGCATTGAGTTGTTTAGCTTGTTCTGTAGTACCAACTTCACAGACAACGTAGGGGCGGGGCGGCAAGCATGCAGGCGGGCGTCGGCGTTCGAAATTTGAATGTCATAATATGTAGAAAATTTACACATTATGGCATCGATATAAATACTAAGGATAGGCCTTCCCGTACTAAATTTCTTACTATTTTGAGGCTAAGAAAAATAGCGCCCCTGTCGGAATTCATCGGAACCAAGACAGTACGAAAAATTGTAACGGCGGCGTCACGGTCGGTCACGTTCCCATTTGTGGTGTATAGACACAATATTAGGAAAGTTGATCTACGGATAACTCTCAAATACCCGGTGACTTTTAATCGGTGATTAGGAGTAGAAATAAAATATATCTAGCTAAAATTTTACTTAAGGGGCGAGGTCTCACGCAATTAGCTCATGTTTAATTAATAAAAAGTTGAAACATAATTAAATAGGCATATTATTTTTTGTCTTTGCCGTTTAATTATGAAAGAGGATGTAAGCTCATAAATTAGATAAGAAATGAGTTTTTACAAAGTAATTTAACATTATGCTGATTGTAACGTGCGGTTTTTGGACGCAGTAAAGAGGATTTATGATACGTGTGTAGATAAAAGCAATAGCAAGCTGTTTTGAGAATACCATTATTAACTTCTCTTGAGAAGTTATTATAATAGGTCTGAAAATTGAAATAGGTAATTTTGTGTTTTCTTTACGTTTTAAGACCTGGAGAATCATTTGCAATCATTTTTAGAGTGATGTCTGTGTGTGTGTGTGTGTGTGTGTGTGTGTGTACGTACGTATGTACGTGATCAAAATTATGGAATTCGTTTTCTCAATAACTACTGGACCGAATCGCTTTGATGACCATATCAATCGATACGCCACGTCATGACTTAGATCTGAAAGGAGTCTAGAAAAAATCGGTCCAGCGGTTCGTTTTTTATTTGTAAAAAACTGACTTTTTTGAACACGCAACGTTAATTTTGTATGTAATTCCAAGTATTGAGGGGTAGATGTGGGTTTTTGAGGGTGCTGGTTTCGAATCTTTCATCAGTTTTTTAAAATTCAAAATGGCGGACCCACTATGACGTCATCTTTTTCGTGAAAAAAGAATTCTTCTCAAGAGAAGTTGCTTGTACGGTACTTGCTGCCGAACCGATTTTTTACAAATTGCGTCTGTTTAACGGCTTATATTTATATTCCATTTTGGAATACGAGATAGGAAGCAACTTCGTAAATCTGTCCTCAGCTCATGAATATCGTGATTCTCAATTATGTCCAGGAACACGATTCATTCTGCTCCACAATTCCACATCAGTCCTTTGGAGACAACACAGCAACTCTTTTTGTCCACTTTTATTAGAGTCATATAAGATACGCTAAGAGTACTACCTGCACATGCATGTTGCAGGCAGATTGAATTGATTGGTCCGTTAACAGACGGGCGTCGTCATTTGCCCAAAAAATATTTTATCGATTAAAAGCCTGAAAGATCAGGTTAGGTTAAATGTAATTTAAGAACAACAAAAAATACTTAAAAAATAAACTTAAGTAAACAAAACATAAAAAGAAGTTTGTTGATCATTTATCCAAACACAATTTGATAGACATTTATCCATTCTGGCAGTCATTTCGAATTTATTGGTAGTAAAATAGGTACATTTTTGGTAATCGTTTAAACACAAGCCATATTTAAATTGCTTTAAATTATTAGTTGGTGCCCGCAATCCGTCTGCTTGCTCTTAGGAATTATCATTTAGATACAAAAACATTACCCTCGGTCTGGAACAGTCGGGGCAAAGTATGCTATTATGTTAATCTACCTGTGTGCTAAATTCCTTTAAAATTCGTTCAGTCTTTTATGCGTGATCGGTGCTTCGAGATGCGAGTGCGAAAGATACTCTTAGAATAGCAACTATGTTCAGTAATGGAGTACTGAGCACTACATAGTTAAGCGTGGGCACGACCTCTGCCTTTACCACCTCGTATGGGAAAATACGTGATGTAGGTATGGTTGTAAGGGTTCCGTACTCGAAGAGTGCCAAACGGGACCATATTACTAAGCCTCCGCTGTCCGTCCGTCTGTCTGTCCTTCTGTCACCAGGCTATAACTCATAAACCGTGATAGTTACACAGTTGCAATTTTCACAGATGATGTATTTCTGTTGCCTCTATAACAAAAAATACTGAAAAACAGAATAAAATAAATATTTAAGGGGGCTCCCATACAACAAACGGGTTTTTTTTTACTCGTTTTTGCTCGATACTGAACGGCAACTGGTAGACGATTGAAAGCTTCACAGAATATTTAGTCATATATTCACTTTAAAAATAGATAATTAAATAAAAATAAAATTAATATTTAAGGAGGGCTCCGATACAACAAACGTGATTTTTTTGCTGTCTTTATAGACAATGGCACGGAACCCTTCGTGTGCGAGTCTGACTCGCTCTTGGCCGTTTTTTTTAGTTGCGCGAAGACCATTCAGGGGTTCAGTTCAGTTAAGGGCGAAACACTACATTCCAGTACGCCTGGAATGTAGTGTTTTGCCCTGAAATATTTATTCGCCCGTTCACATGACTGCCGCCGACTTCGTTTCGACCCATTCAATTCGGCTGCAACATGCACACAATTATTCTCTGGTAGACTTGAGTGGTCGTTACCGTGATATGTGAGGGCGGCTCAATGGGAGAACATTTTGCACACATTCCACAATTGCCCGGGAATTCCCGGGGATTCGGCCTCGTAAGATAACAATCAAACGAGCCATTGGTTTAGTTAGAAATCTTAATGAGTTGAGTCCAAGAGTAGTTTTCGGTCAAATAAGTTGGATACTATAAATCTTTTAGAAAACCGGCTAGGTGAAAGTTGGAGTTGCGCACCGAGGGTTCCGCGAAAATCGCATTTTTGAACCATAATTTTTTTTTGTGGTTTGGTTTTCAGTTTTTTTCATATTTTCTTTATTGAACACAAAACTTATAAAAAAAAACAATAGTTACATGAAAATATTGTACAAAGGCGAGCTTATCTCTAATTTTTTCCCTTTACTAGGATCTTGTTTTGAGCTTAATTTCATGATTCTAGGTCAACGGGGAATACCCTATAGGTATGGATTGCCTTGTGATATAAACTGCGATATCTCGTGAATGCGTTGATAAGTTTTATTTTTTCACAATTTCTAGAAACCACAGACTTGAGTGATCGATATTAATTTTAACTTGATACGTCCACGCGTTCCTGAGTAAAAAAGGGACTTGACAGACGGACAGACAGACAGACAGACAGACAAATAGAAATTTATAGTTTTCAGATTTTTTTCTTTAATTTAAGCAAAATTGTGACATACATATATGGAGGGTATGTTTTGATAGCGGAAACCTATAAGTTTGTTTTTTCAAATATTCAAGAAACCACAGACCTCAATAATCAATATTAATTCCAAATTCATACATTTTTAAGAAAAAAATTCTTGAATCAAATCAAATCGACTTTGACTGACGGACAACAAAGTGATCCCATAAGGGTTTATTTTTTCCTTTTAAGATACGGAACCCTAATAAGAGTACTTTATTAGAAGTAAACCTAAAATCTTCTGTACGTTCTGGTTCAGTTGAAAAGTCATTCTAATCCGGATTTGAACCCATCTGGGGAGGATAACAAAAAACCTAGGTATTGGATGTTTATAAGCGTCGCTGTTTCTGGTTCCCACCGCTCAGGGTATCCTAGTATGGGGCCAGAACCAATGTATATAAATGTTTATGTTTTATGTTTAATAAAACGTACTTTATCTAATAATATTGCAAGGTATTTGGTACAGAAGAAACATAAAGGTATGTACATGTTTCCTATGCATGTTGACCTCACAAATTGACTTGTGACATGACTTGACAGAGATATAAGATGGACTACAGTGATAACAGTATGTAATGAATAGCTATACGAAGAGAAAGTTGTATTGATGCATTGAACATGTGGTGAAGTTAATCCAACTTCAATAGGGATTTATCTTCGACTATCTTTCGAAGTGGTTTTATATGTTCTATCTATATTAACGGGGGTCAAATCTATTGATTGAACCTAATATAAAATGTTATTTGATGTAATAAATAAAGGGTCCATTGTGATGAAGCGTCTTCGTGATGTACAGGGAGTAACATTATGGTACTTTTTATTGGAGACTTCATAATTAACTAGGTTTTAATATTTTCTTTCCCAATTTAGTCGACTTACTAAGAAACATTAACATTCATTTAATGTTAGTAACATATTTGTTAGCACAATAAACTATTGCGAGTAATTTCACTGTTCAAACTCATTGACTGTATCTATTCTTGACAGGTCTCAGATCCTATTCGAGCCAAACCTCAAAACGTATAGGGTAAAACTAACAATATAGTTTTACAGTAAAAGCTGTCGAAATGTGTGTTTCCAAACCATTCCGTATTACCCTGTAGGTGATCATATAAAACCCCAGACCATTAAACACATGCACAAACAATGACAGACAATTTCTTTCCACACTCCACAAATGTTTTGAACAATCGTTTCGACCGCATTGTATGTAAAGGGTAAATAAGAGACATTGTGGAGCAATGCGTGGGAGTGTAACTGTAGAACTCTTGTAGGTTACTCATTCCTACAGTAAGGTAAATCGGAGTTGATCAGGAACGTGCGTGTGCGAAGGTTTTTGTTTGAGAACAATGAATGAGCCCACACTCTTAGAGCAATTTACATTCTGGGTCGCGCGGAAAGCTGATTGAGTTCTTATATGCGTTTAACTGTCTTGATGTGCGGAGCGATAAAAGACCAGGAATGGTCTAGCAAGTTTTGTGATTCCCTGAACGAATTTCACATTTTTTTCCTTGTCGGTTAAATTCAAAAGAGCCTATGAAATCGCAGATTAAATGTTCACGGTTAATGTATGCAAACTTCGCCTCATAGCGATCGCCCAACAAATTGACGATTCAATCTTAATTACTTTATTTCCAACCCAAGACGATGATAAGCATCATTTTGATATACACTGCCTTGCTATGTCTTATATGAGATGCACTTAATTAAAAGGAGAAGCAATGGAATAAAAACAAAAGAGTCTTAGCAAAACGGTGATGTTATTTGTGTATGGGTCTCGAATAGGAAACGTTCTATTCATGCTAAGTAGCTGTCTTAACAAATTACTTTCCGATGCTTAATCTCAGTTTAAAATCTCGTATCGTGAATCGGGTACTTCCCAAGTTGTAGTGCCTTTATCAACCGCTATGACATGATTTAAAAATATTGATGTTATAAAGCAAGTTGTAATTGGAAAAGCTTGGTCAAGATGTAGTGTGTTTGTTAGCATTCAGGAGATTAAAGGAAACGTTCATCAAACACTCAGGTTGTGAAAGATCTTGATATTTTGAATGGTAACCACTTAACACTTTGATTGCAACATACGCACCGGGGTGCGTATTAAGACGCCCCAACGGCAAGACGGCGACGCACCGCTGCGTGGTCTCTCCTAGTGGCGGGCTTGGATAAAGGACTTTATACCACTTCCCCTCTAAAATCATATTTTATTCTCTGTAAATAGTGAATAAAAAGTACTTTAATACGCTGTTTTGACCATCGACAGGAAATAAATATCGCGTCACAAGTTGACCATCCTAATAATAATAATAAGAAAATTATTAAGAATTTTGGTCATTTTTCCAATTTTAGGGTTCATTTCGATTAATTTTAACTTCCTTTTCTTCATTAAATGTCGTTTTTCGCTTAAATCGCTGTACTGTGTACTTATTTCTAAGTACAAACAAAGTATATAACTCTTGAATAAAATGGATTTAAATCGAGGGCCACGAATCACTAGTTTCATTCATCATCATATGATTCTGATGAATCACGCTCCACGACACGACCCAATAAAAGGACGAAAATTTATTTCGAATCTCAATGGCTACATGCCAAGCGCTGACTGATTTTGCATGGCTTTTATTCATAATGCGGCCGACGGTCAGCCTCGACTGTTTCACTTCCATATAAAATTTGCTCACTCGCTTCTCTTTATATGAAAACTAGTCGGCGCTGACTACCATCACTTCGTGCGAGCCGTCATGGGAACAAAGCCTTGCTCAATTCAAAATGTTTCGAATGATTTCGAATGGGTAAGTATCTCTCAGCTTACTAAATTTTATGTTTTGTATATTGAATGGGCATGTAATGGGTAGGGGTCATTTGAGAAATACCCTAAACGCCGTGATGCCAAATAATATTGTGTGAGCCTCCCATTAACATCAGCTTTTTGTTTCAAGCCTTGATTAGATTTTTTGTGCCAACAATAATGGCGCAGCGCGAAGTTCAAACATGAAGACAAATTGTAAGTTATTCAAATTGGGGTTTAAAATTGCTTTTGGGTTCGTGAGAGAAATAATACAACTACAGACGGGTCTATCCAAACATAAGCTTGAAATACTGCTCATACTTACTTACTTCTTTACTTTACTTTACTTCTTACGTATGTTTGTCGGTGGCTGATCGTCAAATTCGGCACAACATGATGTGCCTCGGCATATCATGATATGGCCTGATTTCTTGATCTGCCATGTTAAACCGCCATATCTTTTCAAGACCAACGTTAGATGATCTGCCAGCCTATAACTCGGCATATGCAATATGTCGGCATATGTGGAACCAATGGAGCGAGCCTGCCACTAATGAAAGTAATGAAAAGCCAAAATGCGAGTAATGAAAAGCCAAACTTGGCTAAAGTAGGTTATTGTGGCTAATTTCAGTTTTGTTATAGGTTGGGATGGAACTTAGAGGCAGCAAAACTGGAGCGTAGCGAAGCGGAGCGGCTTGTGCTTGGTTTGGGCACATCATGATATGCTCCATAGTCAGCGGCATATTTCAAGAAACGCCGGCATATCTCAATATGGCGCGACACATCATGATGTGTCCAATTCTATAATCGGCCAGCGATATGTACAAAGCCTTGTAGGTACCTACCTATAGTATTCTCCACACTTTGACATGCATTTCGATTGTCTCATCTGCCATTAGGAGCTCTTCCTCCTGAATAAGCTATAGGCGTCCACATTCAAACAGATTTTCACTCTCGAACCTTCTGTGGAATGTGGCCTACAGATCTTCGTTAGTTGTATCCATCGCAGCACGACCTAAGGTCACGTGAACGAGAATATTATTAGCATCGATACATGAAATTAAAATTGATTGCCTCCACGCTTCACAAGGGATATACAGCTTACAGCGAATTTACTATTGATGTGCCGAACGCTTTCTTCAGTCTTTTAAATAAAGGCTCTTACTCGTAGATTTATACCCGCTCTCAGACTGAGCTAGGAAATAAAATTAACTCTAATGTTCCTCGAAGTAATGACAGTAAAATTTATTGCCTAAGAGCATTGAGACTGCTGGAATAATGCTTTGATTACATGAGAGGTTCCATTATTTTATTGCCTGTTGTGTTTTTGTGCTAAAAGTCCAATTATTTCAGGTAGATTTGAGATTGTATTTCAAAACCATCACCATCACCTCAGATGCAAGTCTCTTGGTAGAAATATTATCTCTTTTAAATAACGAAGTGTTTTCTGTTTGTATTCGTTGTCAGAATAAATAAAACAGGCTTTTTGCCCCATACTAGCATACCCTGTGTCGTGGGGACCAGAAACAGCGACGTCACACACATAAAAACATCCAAGACCTTTTTTATTTTCTTTACCCCCAGCCGGGGATCGAACCCGGGACCTTTTGCTTAGTAAGCAGAGCCACAACCGCTGCACCACAGAGGTCGTCAATCCCATTACCACATGTATGACATAATGATAAAAGTGCGCAAAATTAGTATTCATACACAACGCGGTGTAGGCGAGCAGGAAAAGATAGCCGAGTGTCTTAGGACCAATGTAAACGCGTTTCATACGACGTTTTTGAACACACTGTGAGGAAAATAAACAGACATCCATGCAACGATAACGTCAACAAATATTTATCAAAACGGCTCGCAGGTGTAAATAAAGCCACTGGCTAAACCGCAAAATAGCCTTTAACATTATGTGTTGAATACGCGAATTAAGGTATTTAAAAATATTTTTTTAAAATAAAAACGACATATAAAACAGGTAAAAGTGTACACTGGCGTGTTTGTCTCTTACAAGAAATCTCTTCCAGAATACCAAGTAAGGAATAATAAGTACCAAGTGAGAAAATATATAATTTTATCAAAAAATGGTAAAAAACTGTTGATTGATTAGGTACTTATCCTAAAATAGTTTATTTATGCACAAAAATATTCATCGTTTGTGGGCATAAAAACTCTAGCAGAGAATTAAAAAATATGTAAAGGAAAAAGTTAGTACCAGTGCGATGATGTAAAGTATTAATTGACCAAGTAAAGAACTTAAAAAAACCGACATCAAGCCCTATTACTTCCTCTCCATTCAGGACGCGAATGTCGTCATCATCATCATCATCGTCATCAGCATGTCAGGGCACCCACTGCTGAGTATAGGCCTCCTCATATACGCGCCACTCGACCCGGATCCGGCAACCCGGGTCCACTGCTTTCCTGCTATCCTCACTATGCCATCGGACCATCTGGAATGTTGTCTATATTCCGAAAGTGAAGACCACACATATTATACGACATAAACGAATATACTGACATAAATCCAGTCAGAATTCATGTCATGACCATAGCCGTAAACACTACTGCAAAATCACTGGAAAGCAATAATATGCAATTTCATTTACCTGGATGACATCATATTACCATTTTTTTTATTTGGAAACAAAACTACTGGACCGAATCATTATTTTGAATAAAATCATTAAAAGATTTACGATTTAAAAATAGAACCAAACTGGAGTTCTGCTCTTTCCAATAAAAAGTATATGTCAAATCGGTTCATAAATAAAGCTCACCTTTAGAAAATGACCACTTAGCTAGGACCCCAACCTTTTTTGAAATTGGTAAAAAGTACAAGTGCGTAATAACTCAATTATAAACCTAAATAAGTTTATATAAGTTTAAAGAGAAGAAGTGTGTTGAAAACCAAATAATCTAAACTTAAAGAACGCTAAAATGTGATTGATGTATCAACTTTTAGCAACTTGATACTTTTGATGATATGATACAGGCATGGCATGGCGCTGGCTTGGCAGAATACAAATAAAAAAGAACATAACCCTCTACGCTCGGCATACAATACAAATATTGTGCATTCCTCTCATACAATACATGTCTTTCTTATCACCTCGCACCAGACACATTTAACCCTTTATGTGTGAGTAGTTTATCGCAATAGCATTTGCGACATCATTGTGTTGCCCACGTATACCCGCACTTGTGACCACTAAAGGGTTATTTAAAGAGAGTATTCATGTTGGGCGCGCATCGACAAGCATTGCGAATACTTTATGAGCGTTGTTTGTGTACGTTTTAGAGTTTTTAAAATATACAGAGCCTTTTTAATGCCGTATTAACCTTTACCTATTTTTTACATGTAGTGAAGTTCTATTTTCGTATAATGCATTTACATTTATTGTGGTACGACACTAAATTCTTTCGATTTCGACATATTCTTTCGATACCTACACACTGTTGTATAGTTGAATAAAGCTCTATACTGCGACTATACTCACGGAAGCTCATAAAGCAGGAAGATAGCAGGAAGAGTTTATTTTATTATATCACGTTCAGTGAAATAATAGGGCTCGTACAAATTAAGAACCAAAACAAAGAACCCAGAATAAGTCGCTAGCTCATCTCCTGACATACTTAACTCCCGATATGCACTTCAATAAAAAATAATAACTGAGCTACTGCTTATACACCACCTCATGCATAGGATCAATTGGGATCTAAAGACATAATACTAGTGTCTCTAAGCTGTAGACCTGGCGAGTCTATCGGAGGAAAGCTGAACTTCTAACATACAAATCTATGAATGCACCTGGTTACGTGCATGGAGTATGAAAGTTTGGGGCTGTAGCGGTTTTTTTCATTTTTAAAGCCATATCTCCGCCATTTTGAAAAATTTCCAAAACTGAATCGACATATTCCATATAATCATCACCTGCTCACAAAATTTCACGAGAATTGGTTAAGAAATGCGACCTGTAGAGGAGAACAGCTGGGCAGGAATCCGAACAGAAATCCAGACATACCTACGAAAGCATTTTGCCCAAGCTTCGCTCGCTCGGTCAATAACAGATGAAGTATATAGGTACATACACATATATATAGATACCTACGCGGAAAGTCGGGTCCGGAACTCAATATCAAGAGAACAAAACAATTTAAAAACGATCAATCCTCTTTGAATATAAAGCTTGGTATAAATACTCTTACGTTTTGTGTCGTGAAAAAGGAATATGGTACGAAACCTTTTAATGTGAGCCTCCTCACGTCCCTGAATCAATAATGTATGTAGATTAGTGTCCGACCGAACGTTCGGGTTCGGGTTCGGGTTCGGCAAGGTTCGGCAGAAAAATGCAGGTTCGGCGCAAGGTTCGGGTTCGGCCATTTAGCGGCAGAACCGTTCGGCACCGCCGAACCTTTGTATTTGCTTGAGTTTTCGTGCGGAATTCGTATGATTTTCTCACTAGATGGCGCTGTATGTATCCTGCCTCGCGGTATCGTTGTGTATTTCCGATTTGATGACCTTTGAAAAGAAAGTGTAGTATGCATCTTTCACTGAAGCTGTTCCGCTAATCATGGTAAGTGTTTGTTTTACTCTTCTGTTCTTTTTCTATTACTGTATTTTTGTGTTGTGTGTGTGTGTGTGCCACCGCTCCCCGAGTGGTGGATGCCACCGCTCCCCGGGTGGTGGGTGCCACCGCTCCCCGGGTGGTGTGTGTCACCGCTCTCCGGGTGGTGGGTGCCACCCCTCCCGGGTGGGGGTGAACAAAATAAAGCTACTTACTTTAATTGTTGATTTTTAAAAGTTTACTTATAGAAGTAACGTGTTGTTATTGTTTTTAGGATATTGATTATAAATAAAGGTAATTTTTTCTAAGCTTTAATGACTGTTTATTTAATTTAATTGAAGACATGTTCTCACCTAATTTTATATTACAACTAAAAAAAAATTCTGACTCATTATAAAAATGTTTTATATGGTTGAAAAAGGTTCGAGTTCGGGTTCGGGTTCGGCCGAACCTTACACCAGTGCCGAACGTTCGGGTTCGGGTTCGGGTTCGGTTGAAAACACAGGTTCGGTCGGACACTAATGTAGATTGGTCCCGAAAATTGATTGTTACTGGTAACAGAGTTGGATTGGGGCATATGCCATTAAATAAATGTAAGTTTTTAATTTAATTAGTTTCCTCTCCTAAATGCGACGCATGTGGTGTGATCGAAGATGTCTTTCATGTTTTGACGGAATGTATACGGATCGAATCTAACAACGGCCTTACTAATAAAAAAGTTATTCACGGTTTAATTTATTCAGTGTTTTGTCCTTCTCATACGACGAGTAAATCTCAAATGTCAAAGCAAGACAAAACACTGTATAAGTTAAACCGTGAATAACTTCATTTATTAGTAAGGCCACAAGTGTTTAACTATTTAAATTTAGAAGTTAAAATGTAGGTATATAATAGTAGTTTATCTACACACGTATCATAAACTCTCTTTTCTGAGTCCAAAAACCGCACGTTACGACCAGCATAATGTTATACTACTTGGTTGAAACTCATTTCTTATCTGAAAATTGATAGATTACGACCATATGCCGGTCGAACATGCGGTTCCTGAACACATCAAAGAGAGCTTATGATATGTGTGTAGATAAACTAGTGTACGTAACTGTACATAATTAAGCATTAAAACACAAGAATGGGTTTATGAAACGAGCTGAAGGCGAGTATTATTATGTATCAGTCACATAATCTACTATTATGGTACGACATGGTGGCATTGATAATTGCATTGCACTTGTTTAGCTTGTTCACTAGTACCAACTTCACAGACAAACTAGGGGAGGCACGCAGGCGGGCGTCACAATTTGTCGAAATATTCAGATAAGTTTTCACCGAGTAGTTTAACATTATGCTTGTCGTAACGTGCGGTTTTTGGACACAGTAAAGAGGGTTTATCTACACACGTATCATAAACCCTCTTTACTACGTCTAAAAACCGCACGTTACGATCAGCATAATGTTAAACTACTTTGTAAAAACTCATTTCTTATCTGAATATTGAACATTATGACCATAATGTGTAAATTTTCAACATATTATGACATTCTAATTTCGAACGCCGACGCCCACCTGCGTGCCACCCCTACTTTGTGAAGTTGATACTACAGAACAAGTTAAACAACTCAATGCCACAATGCCGGTGAAACATGCGGTTCCTGAACACATCAAAGAGAGCTTATGATATGTGTGTAGATAAACTAGTGTATGTAACTGTTCATAATTAGTCATTAAAACTCTCGAGTGATATTATTATGAAACTCGCCTTCGGCTCGTTTCATAAACCCACTCTCAAGTTTTAATGCCCTCCATAATGTATCAGACACATAAACTACTATTATGATACGTGTGTAGATAAACAGTTTTTACCAGTGCCATGTAGCAAATGTTAAAGTGTATTTATAGGATAATTATTCATTTTGTAATGCTTATTCTACTATAGAACTGGCATTGTACTCTGAATAAAAAATTCTAAAATAAAATGAGATTGCAAAATAAAAATAAGATAGAACAAACCTAGTCGTTATGCTGCGAAGTTACCAATTGAAAAGGGAGAAGATCAATTTAGAAAATTTAATCATATATCTCCTCTATAGATGGAGCCAACCAGTGAGGATTCCAATTTAAGAAAAAAAAAAAACTTTTTTTTCCGGCATTTCAATAGAAATTATTATCCGGCCGGTGGCGCAATGCCGAGTCGTGACCGTCATATTTATTCTGTGCACGCGCATACAATGGCGTTTGTTTATTTGTGAAGTCCTCTGATTTAACCAACACCCAAGGCGACCAGCCTAGCACCAGGCAGCCCCGGTCTTGCCACCTACTGAGCAATTAATATATTGCAAATTCATTTTAACCTGCAAAGGAGTGAGTTACACAAGTATGAGTCTCTTTGCGTGTTTTGCGTTGTGCCTGGAAGCTGTGGCCTGGCGATGCTTCAAGCTGCGAAGAGGAAATAGGATATGCTATAAATTGATTGTATCTTTTTTCAAAAAGGACTTGGAAAAGGTAAAACTTAGCTACTTAATGTGGGTGGTGTAGGTAATCCAAGATGTTTGTTTTTTTATATGTGTTTTATTAAGCTTTTTGCCAAACCATTAAATTAATTGTAGGTGCGGAAAAAATTATGGTTGTATGGGTACTTGATGAGGTATACCATCAACCACAACCATATTTTTTCGACATCTCCGATACCTACGCGGAGTTTATAAATACCATGAGCCAATACACTAATTACTCTCAACTGTTACTGGTTTCTGGTGAACAGAAACATTAAACCATTCCTTATTTAATGTTCCTGCCGGGTTAGACTTAGAATCCGGGCTCCGGCATTCGCAGATAAGCCTGTTTTTAGTTGATAGCGGATTGCGCCTCGATTACAATGATAACACTCTCATTACAAGGTAACTCAATATAATTAACAAATTATCTAAATAAAACAGGTAAAACACAAACAAAAATCTGTAAAGTGCGGTTCGGACTGGCACACGAAGGGTTCCTTACCATCCTACTAGAACTTCAAAACGTAAGCGCTAAAAATAACAATAAATAAGATATATATATATATATAAATAAGAAAATAATATAATATTATGTCTGAACGTGGATTCGCAACTTAAAGATTGCGCGACCGATATCAAACCAATTGCGCCACCACAACCATATGATAAGCCGTGAAATCTAAGAATCTCGTCATATCGCGGGGTGTATAAAAACAAGTCTCTAGTATGGCACAAAATCTTGTGTACTAGTTCATTATTGTAATGGTTATGGTTTCTGGTTTGGGAAATCAACGATGTTTTGTGAAATGACGTCAAAATGTAATTTCTATTTTTTTAGCTTATATTCAGACTAAAATCCTTAACTTTTGTTATGTTACATTGTGGTAGCTGATAGAGCGAGTGAAACGTCCAGTTTTGAGATTGATAAAGATGCCTTTGTCCGTCTGTCTGTTCTCGCCTACAGGTCGCATTTTTAAACCGATTTTGACGAAAAATGGCTACAAGGTCCTTGTTTTTTATGTCATGTGCGATTTTTGATTGTGGGGAAAATAGGGGGGAAGTTTGATGTAGCGTTATTTATCGACGGATTTCAATCAAATTTGAGAGGCAAACTAATTACTTCATTATACACAAGGCTATGCGAAAAAATACAAAAGTGGGGGTGGAGGGGAAAGCATTTTGGGTTAATTTCGAACCCCCTGTAACTTTGTTAGACACCTGAATTCTATGTGACTAATAGACCACAATTTAAAGAGGCAATTCCGAAAATTCAGTTAATTTGAACCAATAGATTGGGAACGACCGTTCAAAAGGTTCAAAAGGGCTTGCGAGGTCTTCTTTTCTCACAGAACTACTAGTGATACCTTTGATAATGAGCCTTTACCTAAATTTTGGTATTGAAATTTATATTCATAAGTTGAATTTTAATGTTTTTTATCACAACTTTCAAAAGGTTTGCTATAAAACAGTGGCAGGCGTTGGCAGGTTTGGGCAACATAACTAAAATCCGTAATTAAATGATTTTGCTATGAACTGTAAAAAGGTGCCGTTGATTCCTACGCCACACAAATGACGGAGGTATAAGTTTAGTTTTGATCAATGCTCAATTAGCGGCAAGTTAAATTAGTAATCTACACGCTGTCTAGATTATCGGGGTATATGCATAACTCCACACCGACCACAAGGTAGCGGCTGTGGAACGTCACATTTGTTGCTGTAGCGTTTATAGAAATACACATTCTGTAAACATTTCAACTCTCTACCTATTACATACTGCCCGGTGACGGACGGACGGACAGATAGACAGACGGACAGCGAAGGCATAGTAATAGAGTCCCGTTTGGCACCCTTCGGGAACGGAAGACTACAATTGGGCAGAGGGGGTTGAAAGCACTGAAACAGTGTTTTTTTAAACACAATTTCGTGCGAAACTGTTAGGGTTAGGATAGGTTAGAAAGTAAATGTGCAACTGG
This sequence comes from Argyresthia goedartella, assembly GCA_949825045.1. NCBI lineage: Eukaryota > Metazoa > Arthropoda > Insecta > Lepidoptera > Argyresthiidae > Argyresthia > Argyresthia goedartella. Next base: position 20,241,371 of record OX463812.1, on the reverse strand, counting down.
TGGAGGGAGCTTGCGAGCGGATCTTGGGTTACTCATCTGAAATACGAATTTAGCGTGAAATGTAAGTTTTTAAGGTTAGAATATTGATTATCGTAATTTTGAAAAAAATAATAGATTAACCTTGTAATGAGAGCGGTAGCTTACAATCGTGAAGCAATCCTCTATCAACTAAAAACCCCCACCGTCAAAAGCCGGAGACCGTTCTTTAAGTTTTAGCCTATGTGCCTATCGCTACCGTCCCTACCAAGTTTGTTATTATACAAGGTGAAATTATTAGTGGGGAATGATAGTAGTCATAATTATGAACAGCTTTCCCCCAGAAACATATGGTCGCAAATGAAAAAAAAATGTCCCTCAGTACATTGACCTAATCAGCTGATTACAAGATATTATGGGGGACCCAATTTTTTTGTCGTTTGCGACCATGTGTTTCTTGGGAAAAGTTGTTCATAATGACGGGTACTATCATTTCCTAAAATATGGTCAGCTGATTAAATGTCACCTTGTATAACCAAGCACATCAAGACTATGCGGACCTTACTGTGCTGTGGAAATCTTTGGCTCCGATGCTACCTTGATGGTGAATAGGACGATAAGTTTTTTTGCTGTGCCCCCGACTGTACGATGACACGCATCACGGGTCGTCTTGGAAGACCGGCGCACGGGCGCAAACGACCACGTCAGCATTTATTTGCAGTGCTCTAAGTGGCATACGCTGCCCGCGCCCATTCAAATGTCTCACGCTGATAAATTGCACTCAATTTGCATATAAAAGGCCGGAAAAAACGAAAATTGTTATATTTTATCTCTCACTTTGTCGCTAGGTAGCTGGTGGCGTGGTGGAAGGCTGTGTGTGAATGGAGAGACCGAAGAAAGGAGAAAGCATGTTTAGAAAATCAGATTAGCAATACTCTCATACTCGTATCTATGTATTATAGCAACTTCTTCTACTTATTGCCGAGTACCGTATCGCTGAACTGTATGTAAAGTTCACATCATGACCATTTAATGACTATGATACGGTACAGGATATATTATTTTATAGCTAGCTACTTATTTTCATTCACATCGCTATTTTAAGTAACATAAATTCCATCACAGTAACTGGCAGCCTTTTATAGGAAATATTAAACCGCGCGGATAAATATTATATCTAAAAGACAAGTTGCAAAGTGTGATAAATTTGCGTCTATACAACGATACGCGCTTCCATAATGTCCTCACATTATCTGCGACTTCTTACTTTTGAGTTTAGGTTATACTTAGTTTCAGTCAAGCAGAGGCTGGTTTGAACTAAACAGCGCACTATATGTTCTATCGCACCCTTTCCGGTTTATTCCGGCTGTTGAACTTCCGATAGCTAGAAAGGGAAACCGCTATTTTCTTCCTCCCCACTCTTGCGTAACTGGCTACTTGATATACCAACTTTTTTGCTCATCGACCTCCGTAAACAGGTTTCAGGTAAACCGGAGCTATCATACAGTTTAACATTATGTAACACGTACTAGGAGTCTTGCTTCCTAAGGCCTAATTATATAGAAGTTGAATTTGATTAACATCTATAGTAGACTAGACTGTATTTAGAAAAATAAGAAAAAAAAACACAACTGTATCAGATAGGGTCGTGGTGAAGCAAGGTTTTGTCTAGTGATAAAAACATAAATATAAGTTAGACATGGTAAGAAAGACCAGTTTTGTAATATTTTATGCATAAAAAACGTTCACATGTTCGAATACCTAGTCAAATATTTATGAAAGGTCGTGACTAAGCAATTTCTATGATAATAGGTTTTTGTGCTGAGCTATAAAGGGGTGTTAGTTGAGATTCAATTGAATCGATGTTATTATAATGTTACTTGCACGAACTCTAGCCACCTCTAGCCAAGTACGGAGTTATTCTATTTTGGATGTGGTTCTGTAACTTATTCTTATTTACTTTGTTTAGCTTTCCTAAGACTGACCGTTCTAGGAAAATAGGATCGGTAATAAGATAAATTTTGGCCTTGAGATAAAAATTATTTATCAGAAATCATTTCCACACGCGGTAACTTTATCTATATCAAAGCTGTAAGAATTATTTTATCGGTTTATGAATAAAGCCATTTTACATAAAAATTCTGAAATATGTCTCTATTCTATCCCCAGATCTTGGATGTGGAAGTCGTTCCTCCACAATCTACATTGACACTCGCCATTCTGATCGAGCGCCGCTCCGCAAAATAACGTTTATGTGTGGGTCATCGCTGTTTCTGGTTCCCAGGACGGTATCCTAGTATGGGGCCGGAAGCCATGTATACAGGCGTATATAAAAGATTATGTTTATTTTTGGGTACATTACAGAATGTTCCCTTTCGTAGCTCTGTCCAAAGAATGCTGTGTCAAGCCCACAGTCGAGATTGGTAAGAAAGAACGTGAGTAATGCTTTAGGCCCGGCGCAGCGCACAGGCGACGCGTCGTTGAAATACGTTGCCATTGTAAGCACTCGCAGAATAAATATTTTACTTAGCATACCACCCAGGGCGGCTCTTATAAAGCATAAAGCCAGATCCATGATTGATATTTGAAGAGCAGCATTAAAAAGATACGGCCTTTCGATTATTTATCTACCTTTTCAATGGGTATGTGATGTTTTATTTACTTTCTTGGATTCTCGTGAATAATGAAGCTGTAAACTGAGTTGGCATTATGAAGGAGACAGTCTCAGTGCAGAATAAAAAAACTGTCTTTATGATCTGAGTCTTGAAGGTTGGATCATATTTACGAGTGGAATGACTATACATATATTGTACCGGGCTTTGAAAAAACGTTTTACCCCGAGCAGTAAACCGATTTGAATAGTAAAAATAAAGGGCAACAAATATAATTATCACCAAAATATTTTTTTCCTACCCAAAATTGATAAATGAACACCAAAACTTGCAAAAATATCAGGGCAAAATACTGCGGTAGCTTAGGTGAAGGGTAAAGGGGGTGAGCGAAGCCAAGCCCCCTTTATCCTTCGTGTTAGGTTGAACATGTAAGAACAACAAAAAATACTTAAAACATAAACTTAAGTACACAAAGCATAAAAAGAAGTTTGGTGATCATTTATCCAAACACAATTTGGTGAACATTTATCCATTCTGGCAGTCATTTCGAATTTATTGGTAGTAAAATAAGTGCATTTTTGGTAATCGTTTAAACACAAGCCAAAATAAAGTTCCTTGTCATAGAAAAAATTGTGTACATTGATATACAATATAATTATTTTAATTCTTGTTGAAGTTGAGGTGTTTCTGACTGTTTGCGGATACCCGACTGGTAATTATGGAAACGTAACTTTTTACACATTTTATCACACATTGTTCAGATTTCTGGAATACAATACAATTCTGTTACGGTACTCAAATGAAAGACCGCGTTTTCCGTTATCGTGTTTAGTCTTAGGTTCATACTTACTTAAGCTTACTGGTACACAGAAACGGTAAGGCACATTAGCAAGCGCATGTGTTTAGAACTGTAAAATATGTTTGTCAACAGTAGACTAAACTGTTAACGGTATGAACTTGCTATAATCATCATTACCTCACGCCATTTATATCAGATGTTCAGATGCTGCGAGGTGAAATACACTTCTACCACTATATAGGTACACCGATTATGATCCACTTCTCTGTTGTATTACCACAACTAAACCAAATAATAAGCGCGTTGGAAATATAATCTATAACTACCGGAAAAGGGCTGTTGGATTTCAATTTGTCAGTTTGTTTACTTATGACGAGTTATGTTCGACTAATAACCCCCTAAATTATGACTACCTTTGCATTTCTGTTACAGTAAACTGTAAAACGGCAAAGTTATACGATTCATCCAATATTTCTTTCGAAGTCTATACATATGAAGACAACACCTCAGGCAGTACTTTAATAACAAGAAGTGACTCAATAAATAAATCGTACAAGTTATTTACGGCTTAAAAATTCATTAACCAAAAACTTTTTTATTTAGCGTAGCTCACTGATTTATAGTTGTATGCACTTTTTATTAACTAGGCTTTGGCCTTGGCCTTAACATTGTATTTTACATCCATTACGCCTCCTAATGGGATTCAACCCGCGAATAAATCCGCGGAATGAATCCGGAAAAAATCCGGGGTTTTTTCTTGGGTAAAATCATTTAAACTACGTGAAGGAATCACGTCTAGACAAAAAAATACTACAACAATTCAATCACCATATGTACTTTTGTTTTACATAATTAAAACAACTTAATGGATTTTATAGTAACTATCACTATCAATATCTGTGTGGAAATTTCCCGCACCTATGTCAAAAAAATCCACAACCTAGCTTTGTCCTTGTGATGATGACGGCTGCTGATCAAAATCCGTCGTAGGACTGTCATTTCGCTTCTTGGGAGGGGACTGGATTGTGGTTTCCATTCTTCTTCCGTGATTGGTTTCTTGATCAGAAAATTCTAATTATATGAAATATGTACTGTTTTTGCCGCCCTCCCAGTTGTCGAACGGTTTCTTATCAAACTGTGGATGTGTCCATATTTACTTAATGACCGTTCGGCAGCTGCTGATGTACAGCAATATAGGCTTTTCCCCAAAAGCTTTATCCGGCTCTATAATTTGCCAAGTCTGCCGTTACTCCAAGTTTTTACTGGTGTCCAATGCCATGGATATATTGCATGGCCGCAACTTCTTCGACTTCCTGCAGTTCAACACCTTGGGTCTTAGGGCCTAACATATGTATATGCAGCCAAATGGGCTTAAGGCAGTTGGTTTTTCTCGCCTCCACTGCATTCAAAATTCGCTTTTTATCTTCATTACCCCCTACCCTGGTGGGATTGCAGAACGTTAACAACATTCTTGACTTAATACCTTAAAAGCCATGTATACGTCGTTAACTTTAATATCATTGCCCTCCAGCTTAAATATATGCTCCGTGATAAGTTCTAAAAGCGCGGAGCATTTTCTCACCATTTCCAAGAAGGACTTATCAAGTAAATGGCTTTTTATCACCCTTGACATCATGGAGGCATTTTGTATAAAATACAAAAGAGGTTTATTTAAGTTTATTTATGTTTCTTAATTTAAAGTATAGATCTTTTTTTGGTTTGAATTGTGAATTTTATTTCGTTTGCTTTGCATTCCATCTTTTTTATCCACTAAATACAGTCCTATTTTTTACACTATTTTATCTTTCATTTTATAAGTAATTTAGTATTCCTTCACATTTTCATTAACTGCAAGATATTGTTATGCTGCCTTACTGTTAAAAAGGCTTCTCAAGGCATGCATTTAACTAACCCAACGCGTTTTGCATGGCATTTTTAATTGCTCTCTTGATCCTTTTTCCTTTATTGTATGTGAAAGGGATGTTCAGGATTTGACCTTTGATTTGCTTTTATAGTGTCCACCACAATCAAAATTATTGCTGTTATAGCTTCCAATTTCACAATGTCATGGCATAAACAATTCAATGTGTGTGCTACACAACTCAATCCTATTAGATTTGGGAGCATGTCCCGTGCCAATTTGACGGCGTTTTGGACATTTCTGGCATTGTCTGCAATAAGCGTGACAAATATTTCTTTGCCGTAAGTTGGCATAAATTTTTCAAGCTCTTCCTTCAAACATTCTGCGGTGTGACGATGACTTCAGGCTTTTCATGAAAATGTGTTCTAGCTTCGATATGATGAAGTTTTTTATGCCTTCCTTCCGACAGTTGCTCCATCCATCACACTGAAGATGAAAATTATTTGCACCTTTCAGTTCTTTGGTGATTTACTTCTCCATTTCTTTATAGTTGAAATCCAAGGGTTTTGAAGACAGTGCTTTTCTGGTTGGTAGCCTAAACAAAGGCTGCAGTTCTTTATAAAACTCGGTCCACAGTAGATGTTCTACCTTTGATAGAGGAGTGCCAGTCACATAAATCATCTTTGCAAGCAATTGTGTAAGACGTTCCTTTTTTTTCATTCAAGGCGCTTTCAGGGCACATAATTCCATCTGATTCACTCGCCTAAACCCTCTCTATCATCGGTGAATTTTGGCCGACAACTGGTTGCAAACTAGATGTAGATGAAGATTCCTCTTTTTCACGCTACTCATTTCTGACTACTTTAGTGGGCATTTGAAGCATTTTTGCAAATGTTGATTTGATTGAGATCCTGAAACAAAAAAATAATGACTTTAAATGAAAAACTACATAAAAGGGAGAGGGGGCGACTCTTGAGAATTCCATTTAGATATTAAGTTTAACACGTTTACAAACAAACTGACAAAAAATGGGTCAAGATAAACAAAAGAACGCATTTGTTAATTAATGATGAAAACAAAGGGAAGAACGACCACAGTTTACAACACCGAAATTATTAACACCTGCGTTAATAATATCGGCAACCTTATCATTGTATTGCTTTTTACCAAATAATGACATATTTTTGGATAATGGATTTGGCCCCTTATACTTATGATTACAAAAAAGTAAAACGGAAAATGTCGGCAACTTCAAAAGCTTCATTTTAATTTGAACTACATATGACCTTTCACTACCGAGAATGCAGGTGTGACGTAGCATTGAGTACCATAACACATGCCATTCCACACAGTCGATTTATTTTCAGGAAATCGCGTGGCCTAACACAGTATGGCACTTTTAACCAGATACCTATCCCATCTGAGGCATAAACGGAACTTAAGAGTGAACTAGTTTTAAGGACTTCATACATAAATATACCAAACTGATTCCTGAATAATAAATACCTTTTATCTACACACGTATCATAAACCCTCTTTACTGCGTTCAAAAAACGCACGTTACGATCAGCATTAATAGATTGGATTTTACATAGCAAAATGTTGAAAGCAAAGAATTTGCAAAAAAATTGAAAGAGACAACTGGAATAGGCTGTTTCTGTAACAGTTTTTTGCAAATTTTTTGCTTTCAACATTTTGCTATGTAAAATCCAATCTATTCATTCCACACCATTCCTACTATTGTACGGTGGTACGAAAAATTCCTGCGCCAGTTCGACTAGCATTTCACCGATTTTTTTCATTCGCTTGTAATTTCTTGTTGTTTCTATTCTTTGTTGTTCTATTCTATGCCTAATTGTTGTATTTTGTTTGTTTTGTTTTGTGTACTTTGTCGACTGAATAACGCTTTATCTATCTATCTATCTATCTATGTGCAAGTCTTCGCGGAACACTCACCGTGTCGAAGGCCGTGTTAAGGTCCACAAAGGCGACGATTACAGGGGATTATTGCTCTCTACACTTCTCCTGAACCTGGCGCAGAGTGAATATCATATCCACCGGAGAACTTATTATAGTGGCCACGGTATCCGACTCCTATGACTCTTGTACTAAAACTATATCTCACTTGTAAAAGTCCATTAAGGGCGTTACTAAAGATAGGTCGCGGAATGATTCCGCAGAATAATTCCAAAATGGGATGATTTCCGGGGAAAAGGCCAAAATGGGTTTTTATGCGGGTAAAAACGTTTATCGTCGTTTAAATTACAAAAAATGTACCGTTTCAACGTTATGTTTACTTACTTTCAATATTCGACCAACGTCACATTTGGAAATTTCAGCTGGAAGCAGACATACTCGCGTGAGATAATTCCGACATATAAAAAGTCAAAACAAAAGTAAATGCCATTTTGTGTACCTACTTATTTTTATCGATAAAAATATCACTAGGCTGGCAACACTGAATAATATGGGTGTTCTATTGTGTAAACTTTTTTACGACTTTATTTATTGATTCAGACTTCGATATTTGCACTGTGATTTGGTTGGTGTTTTTTCCTGGAACTACGACTTTGCGTCTTTGCTCACCAACACCGACTCCTATCATTATTATTCCTGTTTTTGGACTTGCATCTCTCAGGTAAGTTAATTTTATATTATCTATTGTATTGTATTATTGACGAGAGGAACTAAAATATAATTTGTTTTTAATTCACTTTTCTATATGGTATTTTATAGCTAGAAATGGTAGTGGATACTCATTAGTCATTAGTTATAGTCCTTACAAATCAAACAATCAGTCCACTGCAGGGTATAGGCCTCTTCTTAACAATGCCATCTACTCCAGTCCTAAGCCTCCTGAATCCATTTCAATGTCAATACATAACAATTTTCATATTTAATAGTAGTTTATGTGACTGCTGCATAATGGAGGGCATTAAAACTCGAGAGTTCATAATAATATCACTCGAGAGTTTTAATGCCTAATTATGTACAGTTACATACACTAGTTTATCTACACACATATCATAAGCTCTCTTTGATGTGTTCAGGAACCGCATGTTTGACCGGCATTGTGGTTCTGCAATTGTTTAGCTTGTTCTTTAGTACCAACTTCACGCAGGCGGGCGTCGGCGTCCGAAATTTGAATGTCAGTCAGTACCAACTTCACAGACAAACTAGGGACGGCACGCGGGTGGGCGTCGGCGTTCGAAATTTGAATGTCATTATATGTAGAAAAACTACACATAATGACCATTATGTGTAGTTTTCCAGATACGAAACGAGTTTTTACCAAGTAGTTAAACATAATGCTGATCGTAACGTGCGGCTTTTGAACGCAGTAAAGAGGGTTTATGATACGTGTGTAGATAAAAGGTATTTATTATTCAGGATACAGTTTGGTATATTTAAGTATGAAGTCCTTAAAACTAGTTCACTCTTAAGTTCCGTTTATGCCTCAGATGGGATAGGCATCTGGTTAAAAGTGCCATACTGTGTTAGGCCACGCGATTTCCTGAAAATAAATTGACTGTGTGGAATGGCATGTGTTATGGTACTCAATGCTACGTCACACCTGCATTCTCGGTAGTGAAAGGTCATATGTAGTTCAAATAAAAATGAAGCTTTTGAAGTTGCGGACATTTTCCGTTTTACTTTTTAGGGTTCCGTACCCAACGGGTAAGAACGGAACCCTATTACTAAGACTTCGCTGTCCGTCCGTCCGTCCGTCCGTCCGTCACCAGGCTGTATCTCAAGAACCTAGCTAGCTAGAGAGTTGAAATTCTCACAGATTATGTATTTCTGTTGCCGCTATAACAACAAATACTAAAAAACAGGATAAAAAAATATTTAAGGGGGCTCCCATACAACAATTCTTTCAATACCACATACAAACTTATGGATGCACCTGGTTACGTACATGGAGTGTGAAAGTAACCGCACCAATAACTTTGTAAACAATATTTTGCTGTGTAAAATCCAAACTATTCACTCCACACCATCGCTTCCATTGAACGGTGGTACGGAACCCTTCGTGCGCGATTTAGACTCGCACTTGACCGGTTTATTTGTAATCATAAATATAAGGGGCCAAATCCATTATCCAAAAATATGTCATTATTTGGTAAAAAGCAATATAATGATAAGGTTGACGAAATTATTAACGCAGGTGTTAATAATTTCGGTGTTGTAAACTGTGGTCGTTCTTTCCTTTGTTTTCATCATTAATTAACAAATGCGTTCTTTTGTTTATCTTGACCCATTTTTTGTCAGTTTGTTTGTAAACGTGTTAAACTTAATATCTAAATGAAATTCTCAAGAGTCGCCCCCTCTCCCTTTTATGTAGTTTTTCATTTAAAGTCATTATTTTTTTGTTTCAGGATATGATATTCGCTCTGCGCCAGGTTCCGGAGAAGTGTAGAGAGCAATAATCCCCTGTAATCGTCGCCTTTGTGGACCTTAACACGGCCTCCGACACGGTGAGTGTTCCGCGAAGACTTGCACATAGATAGATAGATAGATAAAGCGTTTATTCAGTCGACAAAATAAACAAAACAAAACAAAGAAAATACAACAATTGGGCATAGAATAGAACAACAAAGAATAGAAACAAAAAGAAATTACAAGCGAATGAAAAAAACCGGTGAAGTGCTATTCGAACTGGCGCACGAATTTTTCGTACCACCGTACAATAGTAGGAATGGTGTGGAATGAATAGATTGGATTTTACATAGCAAAATGTTGAAAGCAAAAAATTTGCAAAAAAATTGAAAGACACAACTGAATAGGCTGTTTCTGTAACAGTTTAAGAGAATATCTTGTACCTATAATCATCACTTGGGACTAACTCGGGTTAACCAGGAGTCCGAAGGATGAAGCCCAGCTTTTCACACCCTCAAGATCTGCGTTTAGTGCCTCCAAAGCAGTGGAGTTTACATCATTAGGAGAAAAGTGGCGATAAATCTGGAGATCATCAGCATAAAGATGATATGAGGAAGACAGGACATCCGAGATGGAGTTAATAAAAATCCAGAATAGGAGTGGAGAAAGAATACCGCCTTGAGGGACGCCTGTAAAGAGGTCACACCTTTCAGTGTATGTCTCTTCTGACCTGATACGTTGTTGCCGATCCCTCAAATAAGAGTTGAACCATCTGGCAGAGGAGGAGGAGACGTTCAGAGATCTAAGAACCTCAATGAGAATGTCGAAATCTAGGCAATTAAAGGCACTTCTGAAGACAAGTAAAGCTAAGACGGAAAGCTGTTTGGAGTACATGGCTAGTTGGATGTCATATGTGACTTTCAGCAAAGCCGTGACAGTGCTAGGTCCCGTTCTGAATCCTGACGTGTTTAGAAGATTATTGGAGGAAAGGTGATAGGAGAGCTGGATATGGACAATGGTCTCAATGACTTTGGAGAGAAAGGGCAGGATTGAAATGGGACGATACTCTTTGAAAGAGGCGGGACAGGGAGTTTTGGGTAATGGGATGACTAGCGCTCTTTTTCACACTGTGGAGAAGACGCCATTTGATATGGAAAAGTAAATAATATGTGTGATAGCAGGCAATAGTTCGTCTAGGATCATCAGTAGCATTTTAAGGCAATTTTTGTCATCGCCTACAGCTTTTGAGTTGACTGCTAATAATGCCTTCTTGACCGTTTCGATTCCAACATTACTTTACTTGAATGGTGTGCTGTCTGGTAAGGTCTTAGAGCGAAGGCTCTGAAGTGTAGAGTCTTTGACAGCGGGATCCATCACAACAGGCGGTGCAGAAATAAACTGCTTGAGACCATTGAGATCTACATTACCAGCCTGTAGATCCTGGGACTTACCTGCACCAAGCGTTCGTAGGAATTTCCACACCTGGGCTGGAGGTCTTCTGTCGGATTCTTGCAGTATCTACACTTGGCAGTGTTCCTCTTGGCCATTAGAAGCTTGGTAGTATCTGTTAGCCAAGGGGCAGGCAGGTGTTTCACTCTCACTCTTTTTATGGGTGCGTGCTTGTCACAGAGACCCAGGACCACAGAATTGAAAGTGGCAATTTTATTATCAACGTCCTTACTTGAAGTGATAGGGGACCAGTCAATCGACATGGCATCGGACATAAGAGAGTAAGTAATGATGATGATGATTATGAGGTGGGACGCCCGCTGAACAACAGGCGGGTGATCGGTCCTCTATCGTGACTATTTTACCCAATTCCCAGTGTTTGGGCACTGGTTACTGTTGGATCAACAGATGTCCCTCCCCAAATCTTCTTGTTCGTTTAATGAATTCTAGGATGTCGCAAAACTTTTAAGTTTGAAAAATCATCTGCTTTAATGTTATCCATCCCTAGTGTTCGCCATCTTATGTTTGAATACTTCCAAGCCACAGTGAGGGCATGATGGGTCCTGAAGGAGCCCTTATAATGATAGGTGTCTATTTAGTTTGCAGTGACCTGTCACCATACCTACCAGTATAGCTAAGTTTTCCCTACTAAGATTAAGTAAATACATAGCCTTTATGGGGTCTTTCATCAAGATAAACACCTTAGACTGCCTACAGTCTTTGGTGTTCTTCCATTCTTGGTTTGCATCTCCCATAGCTATCATGTTGAAGATGTTCTTTATGACATAAATATATGTCGCTGATATAGGTAATCTTGGTTCTGGTCCAATAAAACGCTCATTATCTGCTTTTTCGTTACCGTGAATCCCTTTTATGACCGGGGACCCATGCGATAATTATTTCTGATGTTCTTCTCAAAGAGTAAAGACTGGCCTTACATTCTTTGACTATTGCAGATTTATTCATTGGTTGCCTAAACGCCTTTAAAGCTGCCTGACCGTCAGAATAAAATACTACTATCTTGTTTTTGATTTCTGATGTTTCCCTTAGGGCTTCAGCGCATTCCATTATGGCGTATATTTCAACTTGGAATACGCTGACATATAGCCCCAAGGCCAAGGCAATTGATTTGTCTTGTTTATTGCTGTCCATGATGCAAAAACCAGCTCCTGCTAGTTTTGTGCTCTCTCTTCTTGAGCCATTCGTGAAGGAAGTTAAAGCCGGTTGGTCTGTTTCTATTTCCCAAGAGAGTGATGGTCGATGTGTTTAAAGTTACGGATGTAAAGAAATTTCGCTCTGCTCTTGAGAGGCCTAATCTTATACGAAAGATAGACGAGGTCATGAACAGAGGAAGGAGAATTAATTGTCCTTGTAGGGCGACCTTGTCCACATTGGAAATAATCATAATATCGAGAAGTGAGGGAGAGCAATGTGGTTGAAAATGGGTGGCATCAAGGGGCAGAATATGCAGATTAAAGATATAAAAATTAAAGCAGAATCGACTACGGACTTGAGTCTGGCAGAATGTGAATTGTTTTTAAGGAGACCAGGTGTTAAAATCCCCTAGAATGAGGGTGACTTTTTAAAGTGGTGTCAGTTCGTTAAGAAGGGATTCGGATGAGTTGAAATAATCGATCTGAAGAGAGGGGCTATACAGAACACCGAGGAGGACCTTGTAATGGTGAAGAGTTATTTCGAGAAATAGATGTTCAGCAGACTCGGAGTACTGGCTAGGGGATGCACTGATCACCTTGCACGGAATTTCCGCACGCAGATAAATATCGGGTGATCTTTGCACCATAGCTGCCGTAAGCTCATCATGCCCCGTGTTTAAAGACCTCGCGTTCCAGAATGTTTTTTTTTATAATTAATTACTCACTTTTTTCACATAGAACAGTCTTCTATTTTACCGACGACGCGGCATTTATTTCACACAGCGCAGAGGAACTCCAGTGCCTTATGGACGAGTTCGCAAGAGCTTGTGCGATGTCCTCTATGTCGATCGACGCGAAGAAGACCGTATTGCTAGTGCAGGGAGATGTTGAACCACCAGAAATCTTACTGGACGGTACTCCGCTAGAGGTGGTTGACAGGTTTTGCTACGTGGGGTCGCATGTCTCAAGCGATCTTCCACTTAACGTGGGGATTGAATCTCGCATTGGCAAAGCGGCCGCTATGTTTGGGAAGCTGCGTGCAAGAGTATTGGACAATAATCATCTGACAGTGAGGACCAAAATGCTTGTATATTAAGCATGTGTCCTCAGCACCCTCTTGTATGGAGCAGAAACCTGGACGTCAAACTCAAAACACGAACGTCGAGTAAATACCTTCCACCTGCGTCGTCTTCGGAGCATACCCGGCGTAACGTGGATGGACCATATCACAAACGAGGAAGTGCTCAAGTCCGCACAATTGCACAGCATCACTGCGATGCTAAAGCAGAGACGGCTGCGGTGGATTGGAAATGTGCATGGAGCACACTCGTTTGCATCGGCAAACTCTCCTTAGTGAAGTCGCGCATGCTTAATGACCAGTCGGACGACCCCTGTTGCGGTTCAAGGATTGTGACAATCTCAACATGTCCACGTTTCAAATAGAAGCCAACAGGTGGGAAAAGGACGCCGTTGTCCGAGAAACTTGGAGGAGAGTTATCGCGGAAGGTCGCACAGCACACGACAGGTTCAATGTTCTGGCTGTAAAAAGAGCGAAGCGACATGCTCCACCACCCAGTCCGCATGCACCACCAGGATCTGCAGTGACACAGCATGTGTGCCGTGCGTGTGGACGTGTCTGCCATAATTGATTACATGTTACAGGCCATAACTGATTGGTAATTAGTTGCATAGATGTGTCATACTTCACGTTTAAATGGGTCATATAGTTGAAAATCTACCCCATATTACGATACTTTAAGGATTCATTATATAAACTTTAAATAATGCATGCTTAGTACCGTAAATGGGATGGGTAGATATCCAGGGCTGAATAGGGATGGCTCTTATTTTCTCTTTTGTAAAAGTCCTCCCTCTTCTCACCCCATTTTATGGCAGGGGTTTATAGGAACAAAGAAGGCTTTTTTTGGTGTGGGTAGTCCTACAAGGCAACAATAAATTTTACACTCCATAGTTAATTTAATTTATTTAATAACTTACAATAATTTAATGAGTATTCAGCAATAATATTACTGGCCTGGACCCTTCACTGTACATTCCCAATTGAAGAACACTACAATTTGACCAGTCAACAACCACATAACCTCAAAATCACAAGCATGGACCAGTATTCGGAGATTTCCAAAGGTATGGAAGATTTAATTTCCACATTCTCGGACCGGATGGACAAATATGACAGGGATCTACAGCTAGCTGCAACCTCTACCAGCCCCCAGGACATAAGTGGACTCGCGCAACAGTTTTCGGACTTCAAGTCCCTGATCTGGAAAGCTCTCGGAGTTCTGAAGTCGCAGATTGAGCATCTGGGTTTGGGGCTTGACAGGCACGAGCAGATGACGTCGGCGTGGCTGAAGAACCGGAGGAGCAGCCTGTTGCGGAGGCTGAAGAGGAGCGTCTCAGGCTCGGGCAGCCAAATAGTGCAGTGAGGTTATGCAAGCGGTAGATGTCACATGCTCAGTTAAATCGCGGTCTCCATTCGACGCCCCCGTATAATTATGCTGTTTCTCATGTTTTGTGAGGTAGAATGTCTTTTTAACTTATTATTTTTACTTTTTTGTTTCGCTAAATCCTCAGAACAACTTTACTTGTCAATGTCAATCTGCCTGCTGTCATTTCACGCGACCGGTGTTGTCATTTTTGTTTTTTTTTAATACGTTCCGATTTCTGCATCGCTGCGCAGTAGCGGTAACTCTCGCACGTGTTTTGTTCTGTCTTGTTTATAGTCTAACGATAAAGTGTGTTGTTTTTGTGTTATTTTTTTTGGTTACTGTTATTATTGTGTGTTTATCTAGATTCCTTTCAGCATTTCTGTGTAGTTAGGGTCTGGGTCAGTATTTATTTGTTTATTTATTAAGTAGTGTAGTTAACTACTCAGTTATTGAGAAGGCAACTTTTATCCATATATTTTTTTTGTGCTACTGTACCCCAGCATAATTATTTATATTGTATTTATATATTTAAGTAGGTATATTCTTATTTTACATGGAAAGTTTAAGTAATATTGATAATAGTTTCTTCTCTTGTTCTTCAACCGACGACTACATTAGTGCGGAGAGTGATAACTCCCTTGTGGAGGAAACACTATCCGCCAAACTGACTTCTGTCTTTGCTGGACTCGATAATAATTTTAACATCGTTCACATCAACGCTCAGAGTATCCACACGAGTTACCCGGACCTACTCGAGGCTTTCAGTCGTAAACATGTGGATGGTATACTTGTATCAGAATCATTTCTTAAACCGACATTACCTTCCACTATGTACTCGCTGCCTGGGGTCCAGCTCTACCGGAACGACAGAGTTGGCAAAGCTGATGGTGGGGTGGCTATTTACCTTCGCTCGGATATCCCTTGCAGAGTTGTTAGTGCTTCACCGAGTGAGTACTCCGAATCCGCAGAACATCTCTTCCTTGAAATTTGTCTTCGCCATTATAAAGTTCTACTCGGTGTTCTCTACAGTCCCTCACTTCACATCGATTATTTCGACTCATTTGAGTCTTGGCTCAGTGAGCTAACTCCTCTTTATAATGATACCCTCATTCTCGGCGATTTCAATACATGCCTTCTCAAAAACGATTCCCGCTCTGCCAAACTTCAGTCCATTATCAACTCTTTCAATTTACATATTCTTCCTCTCAACGCTACTCATTTCCAACCACATTGTACTCCCTCTCTCCTTGATCTCATGATAGTTTCTAATTTGGAAAAGGTTGTCAATAGTCAATAGTCAAAGTACTTTATTACTGTAGATATTTACATATACTTAGCAAACGTCATTTTTTGCCTCTTCTCTACATTGGACCACTGTGGGAGAAGGAGGGCGTAGAAACTCCCACAGATTTATTTTTAGATCTCTTTTAAAAATAAGTTGTGCTTAACTAATACAAATATGAAAAATTTAATTGTTATGATTAATAAGCAGGAATAAATAATTACAAAATTATTAACAGCAAGGTCTGTGTTGAGCCAGATTAACCCCATACAGTCCTGTCATTTAAGTAATCTTGAACATTGAAATATCCCTTTTTCGACAGAGTCGCTTTAACATGCTTTTTAAATAGCTCAAATGGCAATTTCAAAATCTCCAGAGGTATCTTATTGTAGTAGAGAATGCACTGACCCTTGAAAGAATTGCTAACCTTCGCGAGTCTAAAACGGGGCGCACATAGTCTGTGATTATTTCTTAGGTTAATATTACAGCTGTCGCTAAGTTTGGAAAATGTTGTAAGGTTCTTGCGTACATACATTATATTTTCGAAAATAAATTGACTAGCTACTGTTAGTATGTCAATTTCTTTAAAAAGCTCTCTTAAGGAGTCTGTTCGTTTTAAATTATAAATTGCTCGAATAGCTCTTTTCTGTAAAATAAAAATAGTTTGAATATCCGCTGCTTTCCCCCACAACAAGATACCATAGGACATCACACTATGAAAGTAACTAAAATATACTAGCCTAGATGTAGCCACATCCGTGCTTTGTCTGATGTTCCTAACAGTGTAAGCCGCAGAACTTAATTTACCAGCCAATTTATCTATGTGGGGTCCCCACTGCAATTTGGTATCAATGGTTATTCCAAGAAACTTCGTATCATTTACCAATTCTAACGTGCTGTTGTCTAACACCAAACTGGTCTCAACTTGCCTGACATTTGGAAGTGAGAATTTGATACACTTGGTTTTACCAGCGTTTAACAATAAATTATTAACTGTGAACCAATTCAAGGTTAAAGACAATACACCATTAACATCATCAAAATCTCCTTTTTGTCTTTCAATTTTGAAGACCATTGAAGTATCATCAGCAAACAACACTATGTCAGTTAATTTCTCCACCATGAAAGGCAGATCATTAATATATACCAGGAATAAGAAAGGGCCTAATATGGAACCTTGTGGAACGCCAATTTTAACACCCGATCCATCAGATTTTACGCCGTTAACTTCTGCCTTTTGAATTCTATTGCTTAGGTATGATCTTAGTAGATCCAACGCTTTATTTCTAACTCCGTAATGATTTAATTTAATTAATAGCGTATTATGATCAACATAATCAAACGCCTTCGACAGGTCGCAAAAAACTCCGATAGCATCCTGTGCGGCCTCCCATGCAGAATAAATATGAGATACAAGGGTAATACCTGCATCCGTAGTCGATTTACCCCTAGTGAAACCATATTGTTTAGCGTGGAGTTGTTTTGTACGGTTGAAGTGTGAGAGCATTTGATTGAGTATAATCTTTTCAAATATTTTACTTAGTGTTGGAACAACAGATATTGGTCTGAAATTTGAAGGATCGCCCTTATCTCCCGATTTGAACAGCGGTATAAGTTTACCGTATTTCATGAGGTCTGGAAAAGCCCCATCGTCAACACATTTATTGAATATATAAGCTAAGTGTGGGGCTATAACTAGAATTACTGAACCAATGACTTTGACTGATATACCCCACAGGTCTTTCGTATTTTTTAAGTTAAGTAATTTAAACGTTTTGACAATGTCCTGGGGATATACATGATGAAATTTTAAATATACATTACTGACGCTAGTGTTATTTTTTAATAAAGTCTCTGCTTGAAATGGAGATGAATTTAGACGGTCCGTTGTGAGTACGGGTACATTGGTGAAGAATGTTTCAAAAGCTCGAGCAACATCAGCGTTGTATTTAACAACATCATCACCTATCTTTAGGCAGAAATCACTGTCCCTTGGTATAACTTTGCCAGTTTCGCGGTTTATTATTTGCCAAACTGTTTTCATTCTATTATTTGAATTTTGAATTTTTCTATTAATGTGTAAAGTTTTTGCAGTTCTACAAACCAACTTGAAAGTTTTGGAATATTTTTTAACATAGTCATGAAATTTTCGATCAAAGTTATAGGTTTTTTGATCATAAAGGTCATACAAGATAACTCTACTTTTACGAATTCCAAACGTTGCCCAGTCATTAAATTTAGATTTACCGTTGTAGTCACTGACTTTCTTTAATTTGAAAACTTTATTGAATTCTGTCTGAATAATGTTGAAGAAGTCTGAATAGATTTTGTTTGGGTTCTGTTCATTAAAATCCGGTACTGGCAAATTTATATCTAAGTTTTTCGTATATTTCTCTAGTCTATGGGATGTAATTGGCCTATAAAATGATGGACCAGTCTTATCCTTAATAGTAATTGGGAATGAAACTGTTTGACCACTGTGATCGGAGGGTAAGCAGTTAATTACACTTTTACTTGTGAATGCACAGTCACAAAAAACGTTATCTAAGCAAGTTTGGCTGGAAAGTGTAATTCTAGTCAGCTCTAGAAATACATGACATAAATTAAATGATTTGAACAGAGTTATTAATCGTCGCTTCAGTGTTGTAACTACAAGCAGATCTACATTAAGATCGCCACAAATAATTAACTTTTTTCTGTTATTACAAAGTTTAATGAGGGCTTCCTCCATAATTTTCTCAAATATTTCGAAATTTCCATGGCCTTTTTCATCCCTCGGTGGCCTGTAGACACAAACAATAATATGGCTATCTAACTCATCACAGGATACCTCTATTTGTCTTTCAACAGTAAGTGCAAGAATATCTTTCCGTTGTTTCACCTTAATATTATTTTTCACTAAGATTAAAGAACCACCTCCATCAGCAGTCTTTCTATTGTAACAACTGACAATTTTGTAATTATTTATGTTAAAAGACATCATATTTTCCTTCAACCAGTGTTCAGTAACACAAATAATATCAATGTCAGAATTTTTTAGAAATAATTCTAATACAAGTTCTTTGCCAGGTAGCCCCTGGATGTTTTGATGGGCAATATTTAACTGGAGCTTACATTTTGACATATTTAGTGGCTCTTGTATGCTAGACATTTCCTCTATTGTCTTATGAACTAATTTAAATTACTTGGAACAGATTCCAATGTTGCATGCAAAGTATAATTAACAGGTGAATTCCCAATAGGGGTGCATGTCATATTACTCTTAAAATAAGCTGATGTCAAGTTGAACTTAGTTAAACCAACTATAGCTGCGTCGCATATATTATAAGCTAACAATGTAGCTACTAATTTTCTATATTTATTAGACAGGTACAATGTATCCCGTGTCAGAGTAAAGTTATGAATAAAATTATTCATGTCGAAATATAAAATAGCATCGCTGTGATGACATGTTAAATTAAATAAATGAATATTCATTCTATGCACAGATTTGTTCTGTAGTTCTGTCAAATTACAGGCATATGGAAAATTGCATAGTATAAATTTGCATTTCATCCTACTATGTAAGTCTAGAAGTGTTTCAACACTTTTATTCAAATCATTCCGACTAATGTTTGAATGATTTCCTACCATAATTACAATAGTGCTGTACTCATCATAGATACCGCGACTAATCATCTTCACTAGATCTACAAATGAACTATTTGGACAGCAAATGTTCGTTACTTTTTGGTTAAGCCGGTTATGTAATAGAGTCTCAAATCCTGCACCTACTTTGTCGGAGAACAACAGAGTTTTTCTCTGAGCACATACTTTGGTAGCTGGCGGTACACGAGTGGAGGTGAGTGGCGGTACACACGTGTTGGAGTGCGGTTTGATGCACGTGGCGGCGTTTGGCGCGGCATTCGCAGCAGCGAGCGTCGCAACGTGCGCAACGGCGAACGGCGCGGCCCTCGGGGCAGCTTGCGGCATGACACATGCCTCAGCAGGGACAGCGAGCGGCGCGGTGCTCGCGCTGTTGAGCTGCGAGGTGTCTCCTCGTCGACGACGGCGACGCTGTTTTTTGGTTGGGGCAGCGGTGGACGCTGCAACACTCTCGTTGAGGGGGGTCGAGACCAAAGTTAGTGATGTGGGCTCGTCCTCCTTGCTGGTCTCATTCTCCTCATTCTCAATTAGAACGCCCACCAATTCCGCATTCTGGCGTTGTAGCTGTACTAACTCAGACGTCGCGGCTCTGAGTTCTGCTAACTCACTTTGCTCCACAAGGACAGTTTAACTCTCCTTTCTCCTATCATGACCTGATTTACCTCTCTTATAAGAGCAAAACCCCCAAGAGCAGAGCAAAATTTATCCACACTCGTAGCTTCAAGGGCATTAATTCTGAATCCCTTAAATCTGATGCCGCGTCGATCGACTGGTCCCCCGTCATCTCCAGTGAGTCCGTTGATGACAAGATCCACCATTTCAATACAATCATTCTGTGACTGTTCGACAAGCATGCACCGGTCAAGAAGGTCAAGGTAAAACACCTTCCAGCTCCATGGCTCACTGATGCTATTAGGCGTCTGATGACTAAACGCAACAAAGCCAAATGCCTCTACAAAAAGGAGCCTACATCCGAACATTTTTCCATCTTCAAATGCCTTCGAAACCGGTGCAATCGCATGTGTCGTGACGCCAAGCGTCGCCACATCTTTCAGAGCATTGAGAGTTACACTCCGGGTCAAGTATGGAAATTCCTCAAAACGCTTGGTATCGGCAAGTCTCAGGATGAATTGATTGGTAATGTTGATCTCAGTGGTCTCAACAAATTCTTCGCGGTCCCCCCTGTCGTCATGAATCCTTTTGTAAAGGATTCCACGCTTTGTCACTTGCGCACGAAGTCAGCTCCTACCTCCACTCCTTTTGACTTTAGACTTGTCGGAATCGATGCGGTTAAAAAGGCTGTACTCGCTATTTCCTCTAAAGCTATAGGATTTGATAATATTTGTTCCAAAATGATCAGCATTGTACTTGACGAGCTCCTTCCTGCTATAACTCACATTATAAACCACTCACTCTCCAGTTTCTCCTTCCCTAATGTGTGGAAAAAAGCTTTAGTTATCCCTTTACCCAAAACATCTAATCCCTCCTCCTTTAAAGAGTTTCGTCCAATTTCCATCCTGCCAATCCTCTCCAAAGTCCTTGAATCCATAGTCCATGCTCAGCTCTCCTCCTACCTTTCCTCTAACAAGTTGCTGAACAAATTTCAGTCCGGATTTAGGTCGGGTCACAGTACCGTAACGGCCTTACTCAAAGTCACTGATGACATTCAGCACGCGATGGATGAGAAACAGCTCTCTGTGATAGCACTTTTGGACTTTAGCAGCGCCTTTAACTGTGTCGATTTTGACATTCTCGTTGAGATACTGAAGTCCCTGAACGTGTCCTCCGACTCTGCTAGCTGGTTTGATTCGTACCTGAGAGGGCGACAGCAGCGCATCAAGTCAAAGGAGACTTCAACAGAGTGGTGTGACCTCTTTGCGGGAGTGCCCCAAGGCGGTATACTGTCTCCCCTTCTTTTCTCTATCTTCATTAATTCCATCTCGGATGGACTCTCCTCGTCTTATCATCTTTATGCCGACGATCTCCAGGTTTACCGACATTTTTCTCTTCATGATATGGCCTCAGCCGTAGAACTGTTAAATGTAGATCTTGATAAAATCAGGGACTGGGCCAATTCTTATGGGCTACTAGTGAACCCTAGTAAGTCTCAGGCTATGATTATTGGTTCCAGGTACTCCCATAACTCATTACAGCATTTGTCCATTGCTCCTGTAACAACCTTCCTCCTGGAACCATAATCTCATATAGCACGAAGGCCAAAAATCTAGGAGTTTTCTTCGATAACCAACTGTCCTGGTCAGTCCATGTCGGCGAGGTAAGTAGGCGAGTCTTTGCCAGTTTCCACTCTTTCAGGCGTCTTCAAAACTTCCTGCCTTGTCGGACAAAGATCACGCTCGCTCAGTCTCTCCTCCTCCCCCTGATCGATTACGCAGATGTCTGCTGGGCTAGCGTGACTGAAGAACAACTGAACAAACTCGAGCGACTTCAAAAACTCGGGATTCGGTTTGTTTTTGGTCTGCGCAAGTTTTACCACGTCTCAGAGTATCATAGGGAGCTGAAATGGCTCCCGATTCGTCTTCGCCGGGATTCCCACATCCTCATTTGCCTCTTCAACATTTTATATAATCCTCGCTATCCTGGCTTCTTACGAGATCGTTTCGAATTTCTGTCCCCGGATAGGCCACGGAGATCGCACACTCGGTCGCTACTTACAACTCCGCAACACAATACTGCCACCTATGAACATGGGTTCCGACTTCGCGCCATCCAACTCTGGAACAAACTCCCCAACGCTATTAGAGACAGTCCGTCTCTCAACATATTTAAAAGTCGGTTGAAAGAACACTATCTTTCTCTACCTTATTCAATCTAAGTAATTTTATTTAGGTTTTTTTATTTTTTACATATTTATATACATAATTCTGGTATTTATGTACATATTGCTAAGTAGTTTATTGTGTTTAATTATTTTGTTTTATGTTGTGCACTTAGGTCTACCTGTTGTCAATTATTTCCTTTCCATCCTAGGTTTGCTGGAAGAAATCTCTTTATAGAGATAAGCTCGCCTTTGTCATGTCTTCTCCATTTTCCATTGTAAAATCTGTTATTTTGTGCAATAAAGTATATTGAAGGTTTATTTCCTTTGAGGCTTTTACCATATTTAACTCAAGTGAAATTGACTGGCCACAGTGAACGGAACTCAGTTTATTTATACTGGATTTATTACTTGGAGTCAAGTTCATGTAAATATTATCAAGACACGTAGCGGTGGTTGCAGTAATTCAAGTCGGCTCAAGGAAAAGATTTACCACATTATATCACTGAAATAAGGACTTTATCCATATAGTATGGTTATAGTTCACAAGTAGATCAACATTGAAATCTCCACATACCACAACGCTTTTAAAACGATTTTTAGCAATCTTACATAATGCATCATTAATGTTTTTCTCAAATAAATCAAATGAAGAGCCGGGAGGCCTATATACACATCATAATACAATAAGCCGCTGCAGTTCTATACAGGCTTTCTCAATGGTCCGTTCAACTGACAGTTTCACAATGTCCGCTCTTTCTTTAAACTTTATTTCGTTCCGAATAAGGATCATGGAGCCGCCACGAATGGCTTTTTCTCGATGGAAAGAGTTTGCAAGTTGATGATTTGATGTTTTTAAACAATGTTCAGTAATGCATAAAATATAAATATTTTCACTATTTAGTAAAAGTTCCATAGTAAGTTCTTTGCCCAACATGCCCTGAATATAATAATGTACAAGATTTAAACATTATCTTATTTTCAAATGTTTCGAATGGGCGGGCTTATATTTTGTTTCCTATTGCCAGAGTATTCCTCCGTTGTCTTAGAAATTAATTTAAATGATTAGGAACAGATTCCATCTAATGTTGCATTCAAAGTATTATTTATCGGTGAATTTCCAATATGGGTTCATGTCATAGGTCACGTTTAGATGGTTCATATACTTGAAAATTTACCCCAATTTACAGTACTTTAAGGATTCATTTTTAAACTTTAAATAATGAATCCTGGGTACGGTAAATAGGGTGGGTAAAAAACCAGCGGTGAATAGGTATGGCTCTTATTCTCTCTTTTGTGAAAGCCCTCCCTCTACTCACCCCATTTTATGACAGGTGTTCCCTATTTAAATTCGACAGTCATTTGATCGGTTTTCCTTTTACCGAACACCATTGATCGATTGCTCTGTTGGATGGTGGCTTATTTCCATAAAGCCTTAATTAACCGATGTAACTTTTCATCGAATAACAACTTGCCGATGCTCATTTAAAAGACGTAGCGTTTCATCGAAAAATTACTTGCCGAAGTCTCGTTTCAACGAAACGATCAGATTGGAACCATAACATCATCAGCCACTCTGCGTCC
Organism: Argyresthia goedartella; assembly: GCA_949825045.1. NCBI lineage: Eukaryota > Metazoa > Arthropoda > Insecta > Lepidoptera > Argyresthiidae > Argyresthia > Argyresthia goedartella. The sequence goes on along the minus strand of OX463812.1, from coordinate 20,217,406 downwards.
TACCAATGTTCACTGGGGAACATATACTTTGACAGCTTAGCAAGCAGCCCGGAGCAACTAGCTTGAAACAGGTTTTCTGCAGCTTCTGCACAAATATAGGCTTCCCAGTCCCCATCAGTATGACGCTGATGATCTCATTCTTCGGCAAGTAGTTTTTCGATGAAACGTAGAATCGTTCAAATGGTGTTTGTTAAAATGAAAGTCAAATCAAAGTTACATAGGGAACCCTTTCGAAGTTACATAGGGAACCCTTCAAATCTTTTGGAGTAACAATTACAGTATGCATAAATATACCTATATAACGCAACGTAGTAAGTGTACTGCAAAAGAAACTCTAATTTCATTAGCATGTAGGAAATCTAGTGATCTGTGACGACTAGTGAGGGAGCCTCAGTAAAGCACGTACCCAGATGACCTTTATTTACTCTGCATTTTTTGCTTTTGTCTTAAAGGTCAAAACAGTGATTAAAAAACATTACACGTAGAACGGGTACCTACCGTACAAACCGATCTGTTATAAAAGTAGATAGTTATCAATTCGACATAGGAACATATTCTTGGTTCTTCGTTTCTGAGTTTGTTTACTGTAAGTTTAAAACTTGATTCTGAATAATGTAGCGTCTTCTTCTAGTGCCTCTCCACTACTGGAGGTTGACGGTAATCTCCGAATAGAAATAGAAATAGAAATGACTTTATTAACACACATTATATAGAAGAGACAATAGATTATTACACGGTCATAGTGCTAATAGGACCCGGCTCAGCAATGCTGACCTTCAGCCGGACCTTCGGAACACAGGACTACCACACACATAATTATGATAACAGTAAAATCAAAAAAAAAACAATAGAGAGAACAAATTAATCCTGCCAAATACGTAATAAAAATAAAAAATTAAATGAATAAGAAAAAATAAAAAATACATACGCTTGATTAAGTTTAAGCTGAAAATTAAGCTTAGCTAAAAATTAAGCTTAGCTTAGCACACACACTTATGAACACTATTTTTATGACTATGAATATATTTTATTGTAAGGGTAGGGGTTTTTTTTCGATTAAAGACACGCAGAATAATACAGGTGGCATTGGTGGCCCTACAGTTTTGTCCTCTACTATTTTTTAAATGTTTTTTTTAAATCCCTCTTGGTGTTTCGCCGATGTAACCATGTAATTAATTGCACAAAATGCCACTCTTTCATTTCGTCTGAAAGCCTCAGTAGCCAATCAATCTGGTTTTTGCATCGATCGTAAGAAAATAATTGCACATCATAAATTCTCGTTGTTGACGTGACATGATTAATATGGACGCTAAGGGTAATATAATAAGGACGGGGAATATTCAGACCTTACTCAAAGAACATGAATTGTATGAACAGAAGTCACAATGAATTCAAGGGTCTTCAAAACTATAGACGGGCTAAGCCTCAGAGTCAGTCGTAATAACCGGCGAACAGAAAAATGCACAGACTCCTGTTAAAAAGTAACACTAAAATGACATATCGCGAGAGAGAGAGACACCATGATTAATTTTGGGTGTCCGCTTAAAGTTTGTGTTGACAGTTATGTAACGTGTTTTTATTTTATTATATTTTATAATAAAACCCCTCGATCGAGCCGCACTGAGCCAGCGTGGTGGAGTATGGCTCAATCTTACTTATTTTATGTTTTAGGTATATTTTATAATATGTAATTTCATTTGGCCACAATGGGCTCTCGCAATCAATATTTAGATTACTGACAAAAGAATCGTCGTGAGAGAGAGATAAATGTAGGGAATGTATGGAATTAATGGAGTCATTTCTCTTCGATGCATGGCTCTGACCCTACAGTTGACAGATGTCAATTGCTACTTCTAAGAATGGCTCCACTTTAGTAGACAGAATTTCTAGGTTAGAAGTAATAAACACAGCCTTAAATCACGACACCAACTCACGTGCTCGTTTTTAGGGTTGCGTACCTCAAAAGGTAAAAAAGGAACCCTTAAGGATCACTCGCGTTTCCATCCGTCCGTCTGTCAAAGGTACTTTTCTCAGGAACTATAAGAGTGTCTTGAAATCTTCAGTAAAATATGAATCCTGATAACCGCAACATAATTCAAATCTAATATAAAAAATGATTGCCTACAAAAAAAGTGGTGGGGGTAAAATGATAAAACGAAAAAAATATTATTCACCGTAATAAGTCATGTAGGGTATTGAAAAGGGCTCTATAAACTTTTTATTTAGTTAAGATAATTTCAGGAATTATGATAAAAAGAGCAAAAACAGATCCATCCCCACCTTATCTCCGAAACTGCAGTCTAAAATTATGAAAAAAATTCAGAATATAGAACTTAAGCCAAAGATTACAGGAAAACCTACCCGGAATTGCCTAAGTTTTCATTTATCTGTAAACTACCTACAATCTTATAAACGCACCTGGCTACTAACATGGAGTATGAAAGTAGCCGCACCAATAACTTTGTAAACAAAATTTTGCTATGTAAAATCCAAAATATCAGTCCACAACATCCCTACCATTGTAAGGTGGTACGGAACCCTTCTTGCGCGAGTCTGACTCGCACTTGATCAGTTTTTTGATATTGTGTCCCCTTACGGCTCAATTCTCAAATCAACCGAAAATGGTGGAATCACAGTTTTTTCACAAAGTAAACATCAATTCGGCTATTGATTTGAGTAAGTGAATACCTGTAGGTATTCGACCTTAAATAAGAGCTCCGTGGTCTAATGGGTTTTAGGATTGCTTCTCACACAGGAGAGGCAGGTTCGACTCCTAACCATGTACCAATGGGACGGATCGGTGTTTCGGATGACACGTTAAGCTGTAGGTCCCGCGTACTATCGCTACTCGGTGGTAGTGGTCGTAAAACCCCTCCACCAACCCGCACTGAGCCAGCGTGGTGGCGAATGGTTAATCTTACTCGTATCCGGGTCAACGCCTGTGCCCCTGGGTGGGGCACAGGCGTTGACCCGGATACCGCTACATTTATTGTTTGACCTTATAAGGCTATTGTCACATCTGCTAACTTGTATACTACTACTCGATTTTTTCGTCCACATTACCCACTGGGACGTTGTTAGTGTTCATATTAATGAGGGTATGTCTTGTCTGCATTATAAGCAGATAGAGCTACTGCGATTATGTCCTATAATTCGATTTATGCATCGTAAATCGCTTAACGAAATTCGACGAGATTATAGCGAAGTGCGCTAGATTGCAAACACGGCTTCTGGACTAGGCCATCCATACTCACACTCTAATCGTTATAATTACTCAAAAGAGCAAATAGGAATCTGAATAGCCAATGAACCACGGAGATAATGGTTTAATTTCAGGCATTTAATTTAAAATTGCACGCGCCTGCTGGTACTGTCTCGGTCAGGTCGAACTGCGACAACCAAGTAGACAACCGAGTGTAGACCCAATGATGTACCATGTAGGCACTGAGCAAAGTACTTTAAAGGTTAATAGGATCTGTTCGTGATAGTACAATACTAATGCAGCTGTTTGTTTGCCTATAATGAAGTGGGGTAGAAGGTGCTCAGGTAATAATAGTTGTTAGTGGGCAGTAAAAAAAGTTTAACCAACCGTTGAAAGGTTCGCTATCCTGTTTTGCTAAACAACATGATTGTTTTGCTCCTAGTTAAATGTATTAATTATTGAAGTTATCTTTAAAGTTTATATTATTCTTTTCTTCTTTTATATCATATTTAAGTATTATAACTTACTTTTATCTACACACGTATCATAAACCCTCTTTACTGCGTTCAAAAACCGCACGTTACGATCAGCATTATGTTAAACTACTAGGTAAAAACTCGTTTCGTATCTGGAAAACTACACATTATGGTCATTATGTGTAGTTTTTCTACATATAATGACATTCAAATTTCGATCGCCGACGCCCACCCGCGTGCCGTCCCTAGTTTGTCTGTGAAGTTGGTACGGACATTCAAATTTCGAACGCCGACGCCCGTCTGCGTGAAGTTGGTACTAAAGAACAAGCTAAACAATTGCAGAACCACAATGCCGGTCAAACATGCGGTTCCTGAACACATCAAAGAGAGCTTATGATATATGTGTAGACAAACTAGTGTATAAAACTGTACATAATTAGGCATTAAAACTCTCGAGTGATATTATTATGAAACTCGCCATCGGCTCGTTTCATAAACCCACTCTCGAGTTTTAATGCCCTCCATTATGCAGCAGTCACATAAACTACTATTACAACATTCTTTTCGGATTATCACACGCAACAGGGGTTCGATTCTACAGTTTACAAGACCCCCAAGAACTGTCACTATGAAGGCGTTGTAACTGCCATGGTGCCTTTACTTGGTATGCTGCTACTACATAATGTCTGGAAAATGGCTGTACATTGGCCTGGCCAGTGGCTGTCTAAGAGGAAAATCAAGCAGTTTTGCCATTACCCGAAATTATTATCTACTATCAGTCTTGCGTCCGATTTGTTTGTCGGCAGTTGGGTCGCGTCTTCTGAAAAGCTCGTGGGGTACAATGCTAGGCCGTGTTGGGCCCCACGGGCTTTTCAGAATTTCAAACCTCTTGAAAAGCCAGAGCGCTACAGCGCGAGGCTGCGTTGTACCACACGGGGTTTTCAGCGGTCACATTGACAATTTATCGTATGAGTATCCCGTGGGGTACAGCGCCTACTTTTCGTGAATTAGCTTCTGGTTAAAAAACAACAACAACGCGCTCATGTATTTCCTAATTTTAGTAATTAAAAATTTGTACCTCTTATAGATCAAGTTCTTTCAAGTTACAGCCGATTTTCCAATCCTCAGACAATCTTTGTATAATGTAAAGGTGATGGAAAACCTTCATTATCCCATTGCTGCGGCGATGGGCTGCCCCCCTGTCACGCAAAATGGAGTACTGAATAACTGGCTAAAAGTGGGTACAATTGTGTCTCTGCCACCCCATACAGGGGAAAAGGCGTGACGCTTTGTTATATTGTTAGGTATTTAATTAATGGTGATTTGCTAAGGGCTATTGAAACACGTCGCTTTATATTGGTCTCCCAACCTTAAATAAAAAAAAATACTCGTTTACCTACCTACCTTCCTAGTGCATTATTTGGTGATATAGCGACAACCGAAATAGGACATTCTGTGAAAATTGCAAATATCTATATAGATATAGATCATTACGAAAATGAACGTTGTGTGATTGTCCGTAAGAGACATTTTTACTGTCATTTACGCGCCAAGTTATCGTAATTTACCTTTAAAACATAAGAAATAGGTATAGGAAATAGGTAGAGCTATATAAACAAATACCAGTGAAACATAAAAATTTTATAATGTCAACATGCACATATCAACAACAACAACCTATAATTAAAATTATAGGTTGTTGTTGTTGATATGTGCATGTTGACACACATATTATTTTCTGAAAACGTATTGCATTGGGTTGAATATCGTCTCTTCGTTATCCAGTTGGTGTGGGTATTGGCAGATAATTTTTGATTAACTTATCACACTGTTTTTCGTAACATTCGCTTTTCAGTTTCCACCGCAACCCGCACGAGGAAATTTGTTCTCCACTATTGTCATCGTCAAATCTAATCAACCCAAATCCTCATCCGAGAATAATAACAGGTAGTTTATTAATTCGCACATATTTGTAACGATACTAACAATAACTGCATCAAAACAAAATGACGACAAATCACCGGTGAGAATTGTTACCATGCACCGCACGCGCTTGGTGCGCTAATACACTTTCTCTTTCACGCCTAGTGCATTCAGAAGTTGAATTGTCAATGTTAGCGCTGGAAAACCCCGTGTGGTACAAAGCAGCGTCGCGCTGTAGCACTCTGGCTTTGCAAGCGGTTCGAAATTCTGAAAAGCGCGTGGGGCACAACGCGGCCTAGCATTGTACACCCCGGGCTTTTCAAAAGACGCAGTCGGGTCGGGGAAACAGGCCAAAGTAGCCAGGTAACTTTTTCCTTGATAAGAAATATACTAGTTCACGTTTTGTGGTGAATACTTACAATATGCGATACAGACATGGAAAATTATATTATATCATCTCTGCGTAGGGAGCTGCCCCGATAACACCTCTATTGCAACCGGAACGAGCTCAACAGGCGCTATTTAAAGTTATGTTCTTTAAACCCAGAATGTATCCCACTGAGAACCTCTACAAGGAGTGTTCGGTGCTGACAGTGCGACAACTCTACACTCAATCAATTCTACTTAAACAACACACAAATATCTCAACGGTCAGCATAGAGGAAAGCACACAAAAAAGGAGAAAAGACATTATTTTCATAGTTCCTCCATCTACAGCATGCTTGGTGCGAGACAGATATCTAAAACGAGGCCCTTTATATATAACGGAGTCAGTATATATATCAGCCTATTAACACTGAGTCGGCATGAATGCACCAGAACAATCACACTGTACTTGTTGCATTTTAATTTTGACTAAACAGAGAAATAATTTGCTATACCTGCGTAATTGGCTACTTTATATACTACTCTAGCAAACACACCCCCTTTCTCTCTCACACCACACACACACCCTCACACACACTCTCATAAATGCGCTCCGCTGATCACACAAATGACGATGTCCTTCCATGGATTAGGGGTAGTATTGTAAAGAAACAACTGATGTTAGAATAGGAACCACCATTTCGACAGATAAACTTAGTTTAGGATTAGTTTTAGTTTTATATGTAAACCGTTCACCAGTCAGCAACTAAACACTTTTCCGTTTTTTTAGATTAGTTGAAACATATCCATAATTTTCCATGTTCTTTTTACGTAACAATGTCTAAGCACGTTGTCTAGATAAGTTAAATTAAGATTCACATTTTCAGTTACTCGTATTTTAAGTTTTTTTATCATACTTTCGCCTTAGGTCTCATGCAGATGTGGTACAGTGCAACACAACCCTCGTGGCAGTAATGTTTTTCCTCCTACTTAATAATGTAGGTACTTGTGTATTCTTAATAATAAGTTTTTTTCCTATATCACATACCCAAGAAAATACCATGGCACAAGTCTTAGGTTATATCTATAATAATCAATTATACCTTTTTATCTATAAATTTAATCAATTAATTTATAAATTCAATTCATACTTTTAATAAATATCATATAAAAATGTATCACCTAAATAAATATAATGTCAATAAATAAGAGCATAAAACACAGCCGAAGAGAGACGCTGTAAGTAAGCTTATTATGCAACTTTTACTTAGTGTAGGGAACAGAGCTTCCCTGAGGTTACTTATTATCTATCTATGTAATTTTTCAGCATGAATAATTAAAAAATGAATTTGAATTTGAATATAAAATGTTTTTTTTACTTTAGAATTTGGGAAAACCTCTCTGGGTTTGTCTGTGGTTGGCGATTTCATTTGTCGTAAAGTAAATTTAGGTTATACTGATTATTTCAGGAAGTTTATATCGATAAAATTGGCGATAATAACCAATTTCCTAGCGTGGCAAAGGTACTCACAGGGTAGACAATAACTAAAAATCACAGCGGTAAATTTGTCGATTAAAAGGATGTTAATTCTTCTTAATTATCACGCGTTTTCCCATACGGAGAGGCAGGGGCACAGGTATGCCCATGTTTAGCCGGTAATGGCAGGGGGCTAAATGAAGCCTTCCTATGATGAAAGTTTCCTCACAATGTTCTCCACCACTATTGAAAAGTCTGGTAAATGTAAATGTCGTTTTTAAAACAAATAACCACAAAGATACCTATGTTAGATATACGTCGCTCCACGAATTAAGAGCGCTGGGCGACATTGGCGGGAATTACTGCGCATATTTACAGGTATTGAAAAGTGACTACTGCGCATTCAAGGCCACCGCTCATAACATGTGGCGCGACGTATACCCACGTGCAGCTTTATTATGGTCACAGACACATACAGGAAATTTCTGATTATATTCTTTCCTTTTCAGTACAGACTGAGTCGCCTGCCATGAATGGATTTGTGAATACTTGTAAAATTATTTATTCATATTATATATACTGTTAGTACTTAATACATTTCAAACTGTTGTGTTTGTACACCTTACCTATGCCAGTTTCGCCGGTTGATGTGGGACTGGTAAAATAGTGTAAAATCTAAATCATCTTCAACCGGTGTCTCCGGTCCGGACCCGACCGGACTTTTTTTGTTCGGAGTAAAAGAAATCTAATTTTGCTTGATGATTATTACAAAAGCACCCTGCTTGTGAGTTCAATGTTTTACAGTAAGGGATATATATATTTTTAATCATGAATTTCTAATAAATATTTTGTTTCTTAGAACATTGACAGGAAAAAACAATCGAATTTATTCTTTTTCGAGCAGAACCAGTAGAGTACTGACTGGAGGTGAAACAGCTCAACAAGATGGCACAGTTCTTGAAACAGCCTGTTTTAGAGTCGTTGGATAATGTCTTCTATTCATCTTCACATAATCAAATTGGTTAGCCATTATATGTTGTTCTGGTCAAAGTTATAATGTGAATAAATGTATGTAAGCCTACGTTGGAGTTTATAATCTCATTTTTCTGAGCTGGGTATCTACCTAGGAATCTTCCTATGGAGGCAGATTTCATGTAAAAATAATTTAAACAGGATGTTTGGTAGATGGTTGCAAAGCCTTATGTTATAGGTTAGGTTGGAACTTAAAATAAGTAAATTGGAGCGTAGCGAAGAGGAGCGGAGAACTAATATAGTGCTTAATTTTAGGCGTTTTCTTTGCTTAATTTTAGGCGTTTTGCCGTGGTAGCACAAATTTCATATTTCGCGCACTATTTTTTTTCACAGAGTTTTAAATTAAGTAACTATTCATAATTATAAAACCCCAAACTTTTTGATGGGAGCACACCAGGGAGCACACCAGGTATAGACAATAACCTCAAGGAAGAATTAACGATACGTTATCAATTACACCCTCTCTTTCTACCACAGCCGTTATGACGTGTCGTTAATTCCATGGTTCTACGTACTTTGAAGTATTCTGTGGTTCTACTATGGTTTTGTGTTATCCTAATAAAATTGGTTGTTTGAATTTTGATCGTTTCCCGAGCGTTTTCTCGTCACATCTTCTCTTGTTTTGATACCTACGATACCCTGTCGAACATCCCAACTTTGGAGCCGCTGCATTATTTAATTACATTTGCTTAGTTACTAGCGCTGGGCAGGTTGATATACCTACCAAAGTTTATTTCCTTTTCAGAATAGACCGAGAGTGATTTTTCAACTTTTCTAGGGAGGAATCTCGGTAAATGGTTTTATCTGAAGATAATAATCTTTTATTAATAAAGTTATTGATCGAGCGAACGAAGCGAGCGAAGGGCTCCATTTCGACAAGATAGGAGGTCGATTTTTATTTCGTCGGTCTCTGTGTGTCTTTCAGGTCCGGTCTAGGGGCCACAGTTTTCAAGCGATCCTCACAAAACTTGGCACACGTGTTCCTTGAATTAAAAGTTTTTTTTGTCGAGAGCTTTTTTCGATTTTCCCCTTGGGGGGGGGGGGGGATTTATGACGTCATAAATTTTTTGTATGGGCTTTTTTACCTGACGGAATTGACCGTTTTGAATGTTCCTAAAGGTATCTATTTTGACTAGCAGTCAAATACCATAAGCGAGTTTGTTATAATGGGGTGCCACACACTGACAGCAGCGATCGTCGTTTGTAATAGTATCATTCGAAACACACTATTTTTGTCGATTTCGCGCACGAGCCAGAGCGTTGTGATAACAATGATAAACCGTGCGATATTGCAACTAAGAGACCTGGGTCCCAGGTCATGATCTAGTCCCCCAAATTAAAAACCCTAATAAACAAGTCGAGACGGCCTCATCAAGCCCTTCACTGCAGAGTGTGTCTGTGGTTACCATAATTCCAGGTTTTTAGGGACTAGATACCTAGAATTCCTCAGCACACCGTTGGCCCTAAAATAGATATCTTTCTACTTATGTTCTAGCATCACGCAGTGACGTGACTTTTATTTTTTATTTTTTATTTTTTAATTTAATATACAAGTACGTTATACAATATTACAGGTATACCCCCAATACGCTGTACAAAGTCAAATAGTTATACAATGTCAGTATCAATTTAGGTAAGTCGATTTCACAGGTAGGGCTTTTCTTAAACGTTGCGATGGCAAAGACACAGTAGGGTAGTTAAGGGGGTTATACAATAATCTATTTTGCCTGACAGAGGGCTAGCCCATCACCACAACCTATGATTATTCACTAGTGTAATACAATGATGATGAAGTTTTATTTATTTCTTTATTGCACACAAATGATCACAATGACAAGTTATATATTAAAATAATGTACAAAGGTGAGCTTATCTCGACGAAGAGATCTCTTCCAGCAAACGAATTTTCTGACAAGCCATTTTGAATTCCTTAAAGAGTGAAGGAATAATCACCAACTAAGTACATGAAAAGTCCTCGTCAAAACTTTTGCTGCACGGAACCACAAACCAAAACGTCATCTGTGTTTATATTTTTTGCATGTAATGATTTTTTCAAAAATTGTTAATTAAATTTTGATAAAATTTATATGGGACAACATCGGAAGTATGACCTTAATTTTTTTTTATCAAAATCGGTTCATTATTGACGGAGTAATCTTGTAACAAACACACAAAAAACAGTCGAATTGAGAACCTCCTCCTTTTTTGAAGTCGGTTAAAAAGGGTAACGTTATACAAGCATATCTACAGATACATATATCTGTCCATGTTTGATTGATAAGTCTACTGTTCACAACTTTACGTACCTGCCTAAGTGAATTAGTGGAAAGGGGGTACCTAGTGTTATTTTCAGGACTTTCCAGCTATGGTTTTGGTAACCCTTGTGCCACTGATGATGTATTGTTATTGTCTGGTCGTGCCCATATTTCTCTCGGTAATGCCTCATAACGAATAACGATTTGAGTCTCGGGTAGTCTTAAAGACTTACATTATGGATATGTGCAGTAGGTAACTCAAGTTTTACTTTATGACGCAGTTATGTACGTACATACCTATAGAGAAGTTATGAACATAGTTGAAGAATTAAAATGTTGTATGAGCCAACAGCATTACACATTTTAGGGCGTATAAAAGCCTTGCTATGGCTATAGCCATAGTAAGGCTTATGTTTAACTATATACGAAATTGGTAAAAAGTTACCTCAAAAAAAAAACATTTTCATCCCAAATGAACTAAATGCTCACCAACGTTGTAATTTATACTAAACTACACAACCTATTTTATACTGAAGTACATGGGGTCGCCTCGCTCTGCTCCGCTTCGCTTCGGCTCCAGGTTGTCTTATAAAGTTGTGACCTAACAAATCTAACCTTAAGTGTTCAGTCAGAACGTGACCTATCCTATAGCAAGCAACCTATACGATTCTGTGGAACTGCATGGGGGCACTATGTTTGGTAAACATTTAACTTATTTGGGAGTCAACACTTATTTTGGGAAACAGTATATTTTTGCTATATATTTTTGTTTTCTACATATCTACTACTTATTCATAGTTTGACATGCACTTATCCTTTGACATTATATCTTTATTTAAATTTTAACACAAAATAATTGTGTTTTGACTCATAAAAAAATAAAATAAAACACTTTTGCATGTATGTAAACTTGATATTATGATTTGAAATACTGAAACCATTATGATTGAATTGATTGTGTAAATAATGTGTACCTATTTAATTGATTTATACACCTTTAAGGTAGACTATAGCAGATCATAATTATTTGACCTTGTAAACGCCTGCCTCAAACCTATGTGTCATACATAAGCTGTTGCTGTTGCAGCATGTGCACGCGGCAGCTAAACCACCCACAACTTTTCGGTACTTTTAAATGATATTTTTACTTTTTTCTACATTAAGTTAGTTTTATTTTTATGTTTGACTTTCATATTTGTGTATGTTTGTGCTGATACTGCAAATAAATGCCATTCTATCCTTTCTGTTGAAAACATCTGCATAATTTCACAAAAAAGAGCAGTTACTATGGTGCTTTCCTAATTTTAATTAAAATACTGCATAGCATATATTGTTTTATATATTACAGCATTTCCATGTATAAATCAAGCTTAAGATAACACCATTCAAGAGATGCCTCGATAAAGTTGCAATTATTGGCTATTGTGGCTCAGATCGAAGGTGGCCAGCCTTCTTCAGCGTGGCTAATGCATTACACGCCTGTGATATATGACCACGCTTTATATTGCAATCAAAATTTATACACACAAGGCAGTGTGTCAAAGCCAAGTTCGAAGAAAGAAACTGGCGACGCACCAGCCTTGAGTTATTAAACTCGCCGTAAGATTGTCAAAACCGTTAGTTATAAACTAACGCGTTGTTTACGTTTCTTTTGTTCCTACATGTCAAGCTAGCACGAAAACTATTCGGGGGCTTCGCTGCGCTCGCCCCTGAGATTCAATTTTAAACCAGTTCACAATTTAACGGTTTTAAGCAGTACGGTACGGTTTACAATTTATCGATAGGTTGTGTACTAACGAGAAAAAAAATTGTGAATCTTACGGTGACATATACCTAGTCGGTCCTTAAGTTCTGTCACAAGGTTTTTGATAGATAAAACTCAGCAATAAACTTTTTCTTATTCGTATTTTAAAAAGCTTATTTTATACGAATCAAATTGCAATACAATACATTTTGTACGATTATCGCAATATGACAAAAAGCCTTATAACTTGAGACAATCGCGAACCCAAAACACGCCGCAACTGACAAAAATACCACTTACCACAAATTTAATAAAAAACAGTGTTACAGATAACCAACAAGGTTTTTTTTATTTATTCTGAAACCTCGATTTTAGACCATGCTTAACAACTAGCATTTGATTTTCTGTTAGCTTTCAGTTCCAACTGCTCCAAAAGAGAACTTTACGTACTTTTTACGTTTTCAGAAAAACGTATAAAAATGATCTTGTGGGCAACAAGTACACTACGTAAAATGTGAATATGAAAATTAGTTTTACCCAGACTTAGTTATCTTATGCTTCAAAATGAAGGTAACGGGTTCAGGGAGGGTTCTGACTAAAATCTCACGTAAGTTTGAAAGGTTTTAAGAGTCATGGAAAAAAGATAAAGTGAATCACGTCCGTATTTTTGATTGGGTAAAAAAGTGCAAAATCTCTGAAGAAACTAGCATTTGTGTAATATGGCTTTAAGCATTTAAATCCAATAATCGTTCTAATTTATGAGTATTTAATGAGCTATCAAACCATATATAGTATTATATAAAATAAAACTTGGTATTATTTACTATGCGGCAAAATATTTGTGACAGAACTTATGGACCGACTAGGTATATAACACGAACTATTACGTGCTCCTTTTGACCACTTGATAATAATATCATAATATTCTTCGTTATCATAATAATTCGTCTTATACAATAATGCATTGACGTACCTCAGTCACATGATCTACATACTTTCAAGAAAAACAATCTACTTTTCTGCATAATACAGGGTGACCGGTAATTCGATGCACATATTGTGTGGGGTTAAAGTAGAGCCCATTTCCAGAAATAAAACCATCCTCATAATACCTTATCCTAAAATAAATTGGTTTCAAGTTTCGAGTTATTTAGGGTTATAAACGTTTTTCCAAAATTTGGAATATTTCTAAAATAAAAACAAAAAAACTAAAATACTTTGGGTAAAAGCGACTTAGTAAAAAAATGTATGCTTCTGAGCGTATAAAATTATTAAAAAAACTTCATTGCTTTATCAGGTTACAACATGTTAAAAATGATGAAAGTATTGCAATAATTGTAAATTAATGAGTACCCTAGAAAGAACACGGATCACTTTTGTACGCCTAGCACACGAAAGGTGATATCGATAGCGTCACGCCTTTTCCATACGGGGTGGCGGAGGCACAATACGGTATTTGACTGCTAGTCAAAATATATACTTTTTAGGAACTAACAAAGCGGTAATTTTGTTCACGGGCATGTGACGTCATAGTCAAATGCTGTCCTTATAACACAAAATTGAGATTATAATACTACACTGCTGGAAACGTAAAATCTGATATTGTCAAACGTTTTGTTGAAATAGGTTAAGCTTGAGACATGTTTTTAGATTTATTGGACTACCTTGGCACATACCGTATTGTGCCGGGTCTTAATTAAATAAGCGAAGAAGCGGCGAATGAGGTTGGCACACAATTCGTCTGGTATACAGGTGACTTTGAATTGGCTAAGCAAATATTGGGTAGCTAAGCTAACAAGTGAAGAGGTTTTACCCTGTCCTCTGCGAATTAAAGGGTCCAATTTTTATTGCAGCCTACAAAGCATTTCCTAAAGTGAAACCTGTGTACAGCTTTTAGTATATAGATAATGTAGTCTCTACATTCTAAGCATTTTTTGTGAATGTTTTAAAACGGCGCAGCAGTGCCCTCTCTGTTCTTAGCGCGGAATTATGTACAAGTTCAATGGACCCTTCTAGGTCCCTACCGCTGGACCTCCCAATCTCTCTACTGAGAGACGTCCTACTAACTTTAACATCAGGCGTACAGATGGCGACCTGATACTCAAAACAACACCTTCCCCACTAATGCAATTATAAATTCGAGTAGGTAAGTAAATCTCATGGTAACTAACAGGTCTATTGGACAATTTATACAATTTCTGACTCTGACTCTGACTCAATTCAAATTCAAATGATTTATTATCCAACAATTCACAGTCTTAAAAAAGATATTTCAGTGACCTTTATTATTACCCGATTACTGTATTTGGTCTAGTCGTTAGAAGTGTACTGGCCACCCGGTGGTAATATGTTTTATACTCTTTAGAACTCGATGTTTCAGTAGCAGGGTTTTTAAACCTGTTGTCTTGTTTACATAAGTTACGGTTACTGTTTAAACAGGCTATGTTTAAAACAAAAACTAATTAAAAAGAAGTGGTAAACAAGCATATATTTTTTTAATTGGATTTTATTAATTATAAAATATAACTAATAAATACGGTACCCTGAAAAGAAAGAAACTAGTCTAGAACCAGAGTACTCGTCAAGAAGAATCATTCGAGCCCAAACTCGATGGGGTTGTGTCGTTTTATTACTTAGCTCCCATGGCAACCTTCCGGCTCCATCATCAGATTAGCTCCAAGTTATAAATATTGCATCGTCATTCGACTTAATTGCAAAATTTCAACTCAACCGGAAACCGGGATGAGGTTCTAACATGCATGACTTAACATAACATAAAACATAAACATAACCATTTACATACAGGCACATACATTGCTTCTGGCCCCACACTAGGATACCCTGTGTGGTGGGAACTAGAAACAGCGACGTCTCACACATATAAACATCCAAGACCTGGGGATTGTTTTCTTATTCTTTAAACTCTCGCATGGAAGGTAGAGTTACAACCGCTGCGCCACAGAAGTCGTCGAACTTCATTACACCGGTGGGTAAAACGCTGGGCCGCGATGTGCCCCGCGGGCTTTTCAGAATTTTGAACCGCTCGAAAAGCCAGAGCGCTGCAGCACGACGCTGCGTTATACATATACCACACGAGGTTTTTTCAGTGATCACATTGACAATTCATCATCTGAATAGCCCGTGGGGTACAACGTGTGCGATCGGATTAGCGCACCAAGCACGTGCGGTGCGTGCGACGCAGATGAAAAACTGGTTTAGTGAAATGACAAAAGCAAAGTGTTGTAACTGCTGGTCGAAAATAAATGCCAAATAAGCAACCAATATGGTTCTATGAAAATACCAGGGGTCGCCTCGCTCCGCACCGCTTCGCTCGGCTCCAGGTAGTACGTAGAGTTGTGACCTTGCATTACCTAACTTGAGTATTTGGACAGAATATAGCAACCAATTTGGCTCTTTATTCTAGATAAAATAGGCGCGGTGAAGAAGGGGGCAGGGCAACAGAAACATCAAGCTCCTCGCTTACATCAAAACCCCTGCCCTAGGCATGGGTGGAAGCAAAAAATCTGATAGATGAAGAAAAAGTGAGATGGGCGATCAACTCTTCCTTCCATATTAATCACCAGGACCAGACGGCGTATTACCAGCTTTAATAAAACGGGGAAAAAGCTCATTATACTAAGACTTGTAATAACATTCAGGGCATGCTTAGCACTTGGCTATATGCCCATGATCTGGAGAGAGGTAAAAGTTGTCTTCCTGCCGAAACCCGGTAAGGATGACTATATTGAGCCCAAATCATCAGACATATAAGTCTTACATCATTAATTCTAAAAACCTTAGAAAAAATGTATGATAGATACATAAGATACATAAATGTGTGATAGATACAACCATATACACCCAAATCAACATGCGGGCTTGCTGAAATCAAGAATTATATCTTTGGAAATCAGTGATAAAATCAAATGCAAAGTGGCCAATGGCTGTCCATAAGGGGGCGCACTATCACCACTATTGAGGGTATTAGTAGCTAACGACCTGGTGATACAACTGAACACAAGAGGATTTTACTCAATAGCATACGCCGACGACGTGACAATACTCGTGAATGGCCTCTTTTTAAACACCATATTTGACCGCATGCAATTAGCACTACGGTACATAGAAACAAGGTGCATTAAAAACAAACTCTCAGTTAACCCCGCTAAAACTGAGATGGTACTATTCACAAAAAACATTAACCACGGCAGTTATAGGTTGCCCAAACTCTTTATTAAAACACTAACACCTGCAAAATGGGTGAAATATCTAGGCTATCTATAAATTAAGTTGGAACAAGCACATAGAAGCGACACTAAAGAAAGCCACCATATCGTTCTTCCAGTGTAGGAAGATAGTGGGGAACAGATGGAGTCTCAGGCCTAAAATTTGTCGATGGATGTATAAGGCTGTGGTGAGACCCATCATTACATATGGCTCCCTCGTATGGTAGCGATGAAGAACACAAATCACTACGGTAACAAACTGCTTTAGTTCTGTTGCCTTTGTGGTTTGCATTGTTCGTTCCATGGAATGTGTAGCCATCACAGGTCGCATGAGGTCAACGCCATCAGCGGCACTAGAAATCATGCTAGATATTCCGCCGTTGGACCTTTTTGTAAAGCAGAAGCTAAATCGGCAACCATGAGGCAAATAAGGAAAAGACAATTAGCAGATAAAGGACCCTGCACAATTCTAGCAAAGTCTTAAAGGCGTAGAAGTTCCGGAAGCTATTATTGGAATCGATCGCATGAAAAAACAGAATTCCTATTCGGTAGGAAATACGAAATTGGAAATACCATCAAAACCAAATTCCAACAGCATAACAATATACAGTGATGGCTCAAAGAAAAGCTGCAGCACAGGCGGAGGAGTATTCTCGCCGGAACTAAACATTAAAATTTCCCTAAGCTTCGGAAAGGATATGACAGTGTTTCAAACGGAAACATGGGGCAATGCACATGAAAGATGATGCAGAGGGGAATGACATTATCCTTAAAGTGGACTGCGCGGCCATACTAAGCGCACTAAAAATGCTGTTAACAAAATCAAAACTTATCCTAGAATGCCAGGAAGCACTCGACAGGCTAGGTGAGAAAAACTAAGTCACTGTCCAGTGGGTAAAAGGTCACTAAGGAGACTAGAGCAACTGTGAGGCAGACAAGCTAGCAAAATTAGGGGCGGGAAAGCCAGCGATTGGTCCTCCGCCATTCTTGCTCTTTTCAGGGGAAGCTCTGCGAATGACAATAATAAATATAAGTGGACAATCTTACACAAATCGATCTAGGCTCATAGTAATTTCATTAAGGCTTGTGTTATGGGTACTAGGTGACGATATATTTAATATAGATAAACACTTATGTAAATACGTAGAAAACATCTAAGACTGATATGCTCATTACACAAATATTTGCCCTTACCGGGATTCGAACTCAAGACCGCCAACTGCGCAGGCAGGGTCACTAACCTCTAGGCTAAACCGGTCGTCAAAGGCTCAAAGAAGCCACAGCACTGCAACAAAATGAATTATGGCCTAGGAAAGGAGACTGCAAAAATATAAAACTATTCATAAATAAGTATTAGGTCCTTACATATGAAATTGGCGTTTCGCCGTACTGGCCACTTTGATCTCAAATATCTCCTCTATGGTTAAGAATTCTAAATTCAAATTTATACAGATATTTCAAATCAAATCAAATCAAATCAAATATTTATTTATTTCACAAAAAGCAAACAATTTTAACTATAATTTAAATATTATGTGACGACTTATGTGTAAAATTAAGATTAAACAAAAACAGTACTTGTGATCCCCACACTAGGCAAGCCTGTATCGTGGGGATCATACAGAGGAGGGACTGACACACAATTTCAATAATTTAGATTCACCTGCACCAAAAATAACAATTGCAATCAGCGCGTTACTCACAACTAAGTTGAGCATATTCTATACATTTTGACAGCTGCTAAGTAGAATTAGGACGCTAATCGCAACTAGTGTCCCCGGCGCAAGACGATCTTTTTTCATAGTTTAGGCGTAATTCAATTGAAAATGTATAAGTAAATGTGTTACAAAAGAAAAGAAAAGAAAACAAAATAATCAATCATAAAACCATATATATAAAATAAAAATAAAAAATAAAAATACATATATAGCTATACATATATACACAACAGCAATTGACTAAGAAATTACTTCAAGCAGCTTTTCTGTGTCGCAGTAAGATAATGAGGACAGCCAACTCTTAATCACATACTTTACATGATAGTAAGGCTTAAATTTAATTTCACAGTTTTGCGATATCCTATTATACAGGAAGGGATGAAGAAATCTAGCTAGACATTGGGAGAAAGAAGTCTTGACGGGGGGAACAGGTATCCGAAATATTCTTTTGTTTAGTAATTCTTGTAAAGCTGGAATCTTCAGAATATGGGTATGCATTTTTAATGTAGATTTAAATATATACAGTTGGCGCACAGTCAAAAATTGGCATTCCTCGTAAAGACTAGTTGTAGGGTACTGAAAAGGCTTCCTGTACATGACCTTCAGGAGTGATCTTTGAGCCCTTTCAACACTTAACATATTCGTCTTGCGTGCACCGCCCCACACAGGTATACAGTAAGATAGGATACTCTCACCAAGCCCTAGATACACCATTTTTAGTACAGCCTCTGGGGCTATGCCTCGTAGGGGCTTCATGATGTATATGAGCTTCCTAATCCTAGTCACAAGTAGATTTAAATGGGGCTTAAACGAGAGGTGATCATCTATCAGCACACCCAGATATCGAATGTAGCGGGTACTCCCTATGGTTTCACATTGACAGTTAGGTAATAATACTTTCCGCTGCACGCCACACTTATGAATCTTTAATGGAGGGGTCGAAGAAGGGGCAGACGCATTTGTTTTTGAGAAACATAGGTACTTTGTCTTTTTCGCGTTAAGTGTCAAAAGGTTGTGGTCTAGCCACTTCGCTATAGTGCACATGCTGTCCTCTACTTTTTCAAAGGTTTCCTGCCATGTCACTCCATTGAAAAGTAGCGCTGTGTCATCAGCGTAGCAAACGACTTCAGTTTTATTTCCAAAAAGGCTAGCGATGTCATTTATATAAATTAAAAAGAGAGTGGGGCCCAGTATACTCCCTTGGGGGACACCAAATTTTACTGTTCTGGGCGCGCTAACTTGAGAGCCAATCTTGACACTCTGTGTGCGAATGGTAAGGTAGCTTTGGAACCAATTGTTCGGTAGTCCTCTTATACCAATATTGTGCAGTTTGCTCAGCATTATAGGTATAGATACTGTGTCAAACGCTTTGGCGAGATCGAGAAAAACGCCGACACAACGTTTTCCGCTGTCGAGGTAGGAATCAATGAAGTTTGTTAACATCTGAACGGCATCCTCCGTCGATCTCTTTTGCCTAAAGCCAAACTGCCTATCAGATAGTAAATTATGAGTCTCAATATAATTGACTAAGCGTGAGTTGACAATTTTTATCGATGATTTTGGAAAACACGCTGAGTAACGCAATGGGTCTAAAATTACACGGGTCGTCTTTAGCTCCATCTTTATGTATTGGAGTGATGGCCGCTTGTTTCCTCGCGTCAGGGAAGTCACCCGTAGATATGCTGAGATTAATAATAAAAGTTAGTGGTTGAAGAATATGCTCCCGTAAGCATTTTATCAGGGAGCCTGAAAATCCATCTAGACCAGGCGCTGCCTCACTCTTGACTTGTTAGATAAAACGATTGACTTCTAGTGGGTCTGTTGGTTTCATGAAAAACGAGTGACAGGAAGAGGACATTAAGGTCTCAGTTGCCATTGCCAGTGAGTCTTGGGTTTGATTTAGTCTAGTTAGTGTCGAGTTCGCCAGTTTGTTCCCAACTTCCGAAAAGTATTCATTACAGTAGTCCAGAGATTTATCCACCCTTGCTTTGGAGCTGAGTAGTGCAGTAGCTTGGCAATTTTTTTTCTTTATATTACAAATATCCTTCACCGTGCTCCAAAGTTTCTTTGGATTATTGCTGTTTCTGGAGAGTTCGCTAGTTTCGTGGGCTTGTTTTAATGTATGAAGTAAGTTGTTGCAGTAAGTTCGGTAGCGTAGGTAAGATATTTTTAGGATAACTTCATTGGCGCATTTTCTTACTTTTAAATGCAGATTACCACGATGTTTTATACAACGTAATAGCCCTGAGGTGATCCATGGTTTTAATATAATTTTGGAGTTGCTGATTCGGATTTTTCGAGTGTTTTTATTAATGATTGTAGTCAGGTTATCAGTAAACGCCTTGACAGCATCGTTAACATTTACTGAATTAGTGACAATTGACCAGTCAATAGCCCGTATTTCATCTGTTATAGCAAGGTAGTCAATTTTGGTTATAATTTTCGTTTTCTTTTTAGTATTTCCTAAGATATTAATTCCAGCTATACACATCTCATGGTCGGTGATCGCCGTTGAGCAAACCACAGAGACCACTAGACTGCCACTCTTTACAAAGATATGATCCAAGCAGGATCTACCACGTGTAGGTTTAGTGATAGCAGGAAGAAAGCCTTGCTCCGCGGTGAGACATAAGTATTCTGTAGCGGGATCCTCCTCGATATTAGGTATGATATTTATATTAATGTCTCCGGCAAATATTACCTCACGGTTATTCTTAAAAGTATCGAGTAGGCTAGCCAACGATGAGAGAAATTCTTCCGTAACTGATATTGAGGGTGTTCTATACACACCCACCACTGTTATAATCTTAGGAATCTCTATAGTAAGACATTCAGCATTTGCGAGAGTAGGTTCTTCGGAAATTACATCCCAACAGTTTTTAACATAGATAACAACACCACCGGATTTATTTATCTGTTTCATTGTCCTGAATACATTATACCCATCAAGTTGGTTAATTACTAATGACTCTCGCAACCAGCATTCGGTCAGTACTATGACATCAACCTGGGTGTCCATACGTGCGAGTGTGAGACGGAAGTTATCAAAATTCTTATTTATGCTGCGAATATTGTAGGTAAGTAATCTAAAAGTGTATTCGTGCGTAATAATAGTGTTTATCTCTTCGGGTGTGTTTATAACATGGCAAGAGTATTCCAAAGTTTCATCAATATCAGATATTAGGTTATGTGACTCCATCGAAAATATGATATAGTGACTTCTTTATTCTATTTTTCATGAATTCTTGCCAAGTAGTTGCACACTTCGCGAAGCACTGCGATTGATGTTTGTTTATTTGATTAGAGTCTGTAAGTGTATATAATGTAAGTGTATATGGTATGGGATTTTCAAACAAAGATATAAATAAAAATATGTACATAAATAGAACACTGTAAATTATATCTAAATTACTATTATTAATCTGTTTATCATTTAGTTCACTTATGAGGCAGTTATGTGGAGCACTGAGGCCCAACATGTTCGTCCAGGTCTTCGAAAGATTGAATTCTGTGTGCAGTTTGTTTCTGCGCTTTTCGTACGAGTATCGTACCGTTTCTGACTCAGCAGAATTTGAATTTATACGTCGCAGTACGCAGTCTTGCTTCACGAAATAACAGACGGTTGTCTTTTGTAAGTCTTTCATTGAGAAATATAGTGCTTGCTGGGCCTTGCACGATTCCTTCGGAAGTTAGTCCTTTCCTGGTTCGGGCTGCATTAACAAGCTCATTGCGTTTGCAGTTCCTTATTAGTTTTGCTACGATAGGTCTCGGTCCATGCTGTTTTCCCACTGGTTCATCTGCCTGTGCCAGTTGCGCGAACTCAGGTGTTTTGGGTCCGACGCGTGACACAAAGTCAACATCATTATCGGTTAGGTCAATGCCTATTTTCTTTGCTGTTAGGGAAAGGATGTGATAGGCATTTTCGTTTTCGTGCTCAGGAATTCCGCATATCTCGATCTCATTTCTTAGCGCCGACTGAGCCATCATGCCGTTCTGCGACTGTAGCTGAATAACAGATGCTTTGAGAGCAAGTATCTCCCGGTCACGGTCCTCTATTTTTTTCTCGTACTCGTCGAGTCTAGTGCAGCACAGAGCAATCGCAGAGGTAGCCGCGGCAAGATCGGAATTCCAGCTTCTTATATCATCGCGTAATAGCTTTATCTCGGCAGTGAGGCTTAATAGTATTATGCACTATCGAGACTCTCACCTACTCTGTCTAGAGAGCACTTACTAACCACATACTATGGCTACTTCCATTCGATACTTTTGTATGGTATAGACTTGTGGGGAATGGCTGCTGAACGCGACAGACCATTTCTCATTCAGAAACGTGCAGTGCGTAGAATTGCCGGAGTACCTAACGACACCCCGGCTCGGGAACTCTTCATTAAGCTAGGTATTCTCACACTCCCCTCTATGTACATCTTGGAAGTACTGAAGTATGTGAGGCAGAACCCATCGGAGTACCCAAGCTTCCAGAACCCAGACCGTAGGTATTCTTCTCGACGGCCCCACGACTTGTATTGTGCGACCAGTCGTCTTGCTAAAACCAGCAAATCATTGAAGGGTATGGGCCCTACCTTATTTAATAAACTACCAGTGGAGATAAAATCCATCAACATGCTAAACATCTTTGTAACAAAGGTTAAAAAGTACCTCCTAAGCAAAGCATACTACTCAGTGTCAGAATTTATTGACGAATAAGTTAACCACTGACTTAATTAACTTATGATTGTAATAAAATTGTGACCTATTTTATTTTTTATTTATTTTTTTATTCTGACATGTAATTTTATTAATTTTTACCTGTAGTGGTATTATTCTTATTATTATGCGATTTTTACATTATTATTCTTTTTGACATAACTTTTATTATTGACTTTTATTAGTGAGTGTATTACTATTGTATTATTGTACTATCCTGACATGTTATTCATAATCATTATGCCTGCTAATTTAATTTATTTTCGTTTATTGTATACTGTTGACATGTAATATCTTATTATCAATAAAATATGAATATGAATATGAATATTTCTGGCATGTTAACGGTATCTATAGTTCTATTCGATTCCTTTGCAGGTTTGTGTTTCTTACGTTCAGTTACATTGTCCTTAGTGACATTCTCAAGGTTAATTGAGTACGAAGATGTGCGGATCGGTGTACTGTCGCCTTTGATTTTCGAGTCTTCGCATTGAAGGCACTTCCATAGGGATTTATAGTCTTCTGTGAAGTCATTCAGTGTTTTGCAAGTTATGTTCAGACATGTATTATCGTAAAAGCTATTGCATTTAGTACATTTGAGGTAGCAGTCATCCAAAATTGGTGAATTGCATGCGGCACAAGTTTTTGCCATTGTAAAACAACAGCGATCCCCGTCTAATGGAGTTAAAATGGCGAAAGTGCTTCAAGCGGCTGAGTTGCCGACGGGGTCAGTCGATCGGATTCGTAAACAAGTTGGTCGGGGCGGTGGCGGCGGCGGCGGCGGCGTGTGGCCGGCCGGTGATGAGTCACTTCAAGTTCACTGATAAATTTTGATGTGGTTAATTCATTATTTCACAAAAGGTACGTAGGTTTCCGAAAGACTGTTTATTTCACTGGCATAACTAGATCATAGGCTAGATAATATGGTAGTTTCACTTGATATCCGACAATTTAGACACAGTAAAACATTAAAACACACGAGGAACGGGTGGTTAGCCTTTGCTATCGACGGCGTCGCGCGTCACTCCAATTTACTCATGTATTTGTGTTTCTAAAATTATAATTCATTTGTTTTTTTCATCATTTTTTTTTTCTTGCGACACTCAGCTTACAAAATGGAAAACTTGAAATATCGCGTTATTTACGAGTATGAGTTTTACCGTGGCACCAGTGCTGCAGAAACGGCTCGAAGGATTAATTATGTGTATGGCGACGGTGCCGCAATAGAAAACACAGTACGTTTTTGGTTTCAACGTTTTCGTTCTGGAAATTTAGACCTGCAGAAAAGTTGTCCAAAGTTGATAATGAAGAATTTAAAGCTATTGTTGAAGCGCATCCATCGCAAACCACGTCCGAGTTAGCTGCAGGCTGTGGTGTTAGTGATAAACCTGTTTTAATCCACTTGAAGTAAATTGGGAAGGTGAAAAAGCTTGAAAGCGTTGATTTGCTTCACGAACTGAGTGAAGCAAATCAACAAACGCGCATTGACTGCTGCGTTGCATTACTCACCCGGCATAATAAGGAAAGGATTTTAAATCGAATCGTTACCTGTGATGAAAAGTGGATCCTGTACAATAATCAAAAGCGCTCATCGCAATGGCTGAACCCTGCCGAACCAGCCAAACCATGCCCCAAGCGAAAATTTACTCCAAAAAAGTTACTTGTGAATGTTTGATGGACTAGTGCTGGTGTCGTTCACTACAGCTTTCTTAAATCTGGCCAGACGATTACGGCAGATGTCTATTGTCAGCAACTGCAAATCATGATGGAAAAGCTTGCTGCTAAACAACCGAGGCTGGTCAATCGTTCTAGGCCACTGGTGCTTCATGATAACGCTAGACCACACACTACACAACAGACGGCTACCACATATAGGTGCTTCAATTGGCATGTCTAAGACATCCACCGTACTCTCCAGACCTTGCTCCAACAGATTGCCATTTTTTTCGAAATTTGGATAAGTTCTTGAAAGGGAAAAAATTCAACTCCGATGGGGCAGTCCAAGCCGCCTTCAAAGATTTTATTGATTCCCGTCCCAATGTTTTTTTTTAGTAAAGGGATCGAAGAACTACATTTGAGATGGCAAAAGTGTATAGATAGCAATGGTAATACTTTGATTAAATAAATATATTATATTTTAAAAAATACGACTTTATGTTCCTCCCATGCAAAACGCCAATTTCATATGTAAGGACCTAATATAACCATAAATTAACTAACTATATATACTGATAATAGACTCAGCGGCAGACAATGTGGCCCAGGTGCTTATCGTAAGATTTAACTCAAACTGAGTGTTAATTAAAGGATGTTTTGAATAGGATAGGATATAAGCTTTTATTTAATTAAGTTGATGTTTGCGCAAAAACTATGTGTCAGTATGGATTTATAAATCCAAGAGTTAAATGAATCATGAGTTTTTAGATTTTAGGTTTGTAAAAATGTATTTATGGTTTTTCTTTTTGATTGTTAGTCTTCTCCGATTTGAGAAAATGTTAGAAGATGCCACTTATGGCTGCTTTGGTGGTGGCATTTCATAAAGTACCGGGTAATAACCCTAAGATTTGTGTCCATGAGGTGTCAAGGGACTGGACCCTTTACGCAGCGACCAGTTAGTTGCAAAGTTAGGTGAACCTCCGGCCCTAATTGCTGGTTGGTTTTCGCTTCCTCGCCGCAGTTGAGATCAGGCAGCAGCTTCAAGCGGCACATGGTATTATCGTCATTAAACTACCAGAAGGTGAAGAATGGAGGGACGTAATTAATATGCAAAGAGGCCAGTGTGAAGGCTACAACTTGACAAGCACCAATGAGCAGCTTGCTGGCATCCGTGCCTGAGCAGTTCTGGCCTGTTCTGGCTGGGGAGTAGGGACTTGGCACGACGCACGGCCCAACAGTTTGTTCTCTGAATTCGCTATTATGGGAAAACAATGTCTAATATCATGGGTAATCTGCCATCACAGCGCATCACGCCTGACTTCCCATTTTCTAATACCTAGTCGGTCCTTAAGTTCTGTCACAAGGTTTTTGATAGATAAAACTCAGCAATAAACTTTTTCTTATTCGTATTATACATGATTAAAAAGCTTATTTTATACGAATCAAATTGCAATACAATTCATTTTGTACGATTATCGCAATATGACAAAAAACCTTATAACTTGAGACAATCGCGAACCCAAAACACGCCGCAACTGACAAAAATACCACTTACCACAAATTTAATAAAAAAACAGTGTTCCAGATAACCAACAAGGTTTTTTATTTATTCTGAAACCTCGATTTTAGACCATGCTTAGCAACTTGCATTTGGTTTTCTGTTAACTTTCAGTTCCAACTGCTCCCAAAGAGAACTTTACGTACTTTTTACGTTTTCAGAAAAACGTATAAAAATGATCTTGTGGGCAACAAGTACACTACGTAAAATGTGAATACGAAAATTATTTTTACCCAGACTTAGTTATCTTATGCTTCAAAATGAAGGTAACGGGTTCAGGGAGGGTTCTGACTAAAATTTCACGAAAGTTTGAAAGGTTTTAAGAGTCATGGAAAAAAGATAAAGTGAATCACGTCCGTATTTTTGATTGGGTAAAAAAGTGCAAAATCTCTGAAGAAACTAGCATTTGTGTAATATGGCTTTAAGCATTTAAATCCAATAATCGTTCTAATTTATCAGTATTTAATGAGCTATCAAACCATATATAGTATTAAATAAAATAAAACTTGGTATTATTTACTATGCGGCAAAATATTTGTGACAGAACTTATGGACCGACTAGGTATAGCTAGATATAGTGGATTTTGCAGAACCGTTTTTGATCACTGATCGACGTGGGCGTGGTTGCAGGATAACAAAATGTTACCTTTGTCTTTTTATATGTCTTAGATTTAAGTGTATTCATCTAGAAGCAGTGAGTGAACTTTCCAAAGACGCCTTCATATTGTCCCTGCGTCTGTTCATTTTACGCAGGGGTAAACCGAGAGAGATTTTTTTGTGACAATGGCAAAAACCTTGTCGCCGGTGCCAAACAAATTAATGATTTTTTAAATTTTCATCGGCTTACGCTCCTAATTTTAACGGCTACGTAGAGGCAGGCATTAAATCGGCTAAATTTCACATCAAGCGCATATAAGGCAACACACATCACACATTTTAGGAGCTATCTCTTTCTCTCTCTATCTCTAGTCTTTGTTTGCCCAAATTGAGGCTATCCTCAATAGCCGACCTCTCTGCCCCCTCTTTTCCTCTCCTAAAGATTACGCAGCGCTTACACCAGGGCACTATCTCCTTGGCAAGCCACTGATGTCGCTCCCAGCACCGGACCTGACGGATGTCAACACCAACAAGTTGAGCCGCTTCCACCATCTCGAGCAAAGAGACAGCACTTCTGGAGGCGCTGGCAGTCCGAGTACGTCATGGAGCTGCAGCAACGAATAAAATGGAAAACACACACCAGAGACCTACATCAAGGAGATCTCGTCATCATAAAAGAAGAGAATCACCCTCAATTGTCATGGGGCCTGGGGAGAGTACGAAAACTTCATTCTGGCTCAGACGGAGTACCACGGGTCGCCGACATAGACACCGTGAGAGGAGTCATTAGACAGAAAGAAGGGCTTTCAAGGGCCCCCAGCATATTCGCGCCCCTACTACAACGTCATACGGGTGAGCGACGAGCGCCCCACTACCGCCAGCCGCAAGCAGCGGCTTTTTCTATTTACCTCGGGACAGCGTACCGCACACACGCATCCCACATACATTTATTACTATACAAACTTGTAGAAACCTTATTAAATAGTTTATAACTTCTTCTCGAGTTCGTCATTCTAAATCATATGTTCGCCCGTACCTTGGTGTAATACTAAATAGCAAGCTTAATTAGAACAACCATCTGAACAACAAGATAGATACAGCAACATTCACATTTTGGCCGTGCCGAAGAATAATAGGTAACATGATTACAGAACCGTTATAAGTTACAGAAGGGACAGATAATGGCTGCAACGTGTTTAATGAGTGTCTGGTACCTAAAATCATGGCCTGGGACTTATTCGGATTAACCAGCAACCCAAATGACGATGCCCATCCACTAATACCAGCCATGTCAGCGTTCAACGCCTCCACAGCGGAATTTACATCATCAAGAGAGAAGTGACAGTCTGTTTTATTTAGACCTGCAGGTCATCCGCGTAGAGATGATAGGAAGAAGAAAGGGCATCGGATATGGAATTGATAAATATTGAGAACAGAAGATACTGTTTCTGTTATAATTTCCACTGTGTTTTCTGTGCAATAAAGGATTATTATTATTATTATTAAGAGGAGAGAGAATGCCACCTTGGGGGACACCGGAGGAGAGGTCACACCACTCCGTACAAGTCTACTCTTACTTGATACGCTGTTTTCGGTCTCTTAGGTAAGAGTCAAACCAGCTGGCAGAGAGAGAGGAGACTGCTGGAGAAAAGGCAGATGAAGGTCTGCTACAAGTGTGGCTCGGTGAAGGTGGAGCTCAAGCGGAGGGCAGACAGAACTGGGTCCAGACCCGCTCCAGCCGGCCAGCCGAGTGAGGTACAGCCCGCACCGAGTGACGCTGAAGGTAGCAGCAACACTCTGCCAACACGCAGGACCTCGGCGGGCAGCGTGGGGGAAGCGCTAGCGCTATCCGAAACCTAGCGATTGGCTCACCGATGTCCGACGAGGTCGAGGCGCTTCTCGGCTCCGAGGACGAAAGTTCAACTCCAGCAGAGGGGGAGTAATACAAATTATGTGTCCTTTCACAACATGCTTTGCACACATAATAAAATAACTTATATATATATATATATATATATATATATATATATATATATATATATATATATATATATATATATATATATATATATATATAATAAATGTATTCATGTATTAAAAAATATACATTCACACTACATATCATAACAATAACAAAAGGCGCTAACACAAATATCATACAAGCCAACATCCAACATAGCTCCTCCGGTGCAGCGGCCCTTCGGAGAACTCTGGAAGAGTACCCGAAGACGATCGCACTTATAATAAAAGAGCCAGCAATTTATAAAAGCAGGGTATGTGGTTTCAATAACTTATTTGGAAATATATACACCTACTATTCAAACACAAAAGTGAGGCCATATATGTCCCGAATCACTACAAAGCCACCTTAATAACACACCTCTGCTCCCCAGATCTAACCGTGGTGAACATTGACACGGGGCAAGGGGGTCTCTCGTTATACCTCGCCTCGGCATACCAGCCAGGCGAAGGAGAGATACCTACGGAGGAACTGGAGGTGCTAGTCAGAGAGTGTGAAGAAAATAACATACCCCTCGTAATAGGATGCGATGCCAACGCGCACAGCACCGTATGGGGCGGAAAGGACATAAACAAAAGAGGTAAGTATCTCATGTAATTTCTCTCAAAATACGAACTGTCTACACTAAATAGAGAATCAGAACCCACATTTGTCACAAGAAAGGCACAAACAATGCCAGACATAACAATTGCCAACTTTTTGGCTCTAGACCTAATATCGGGATGGAGAGTTTCATCAGAAGCATCGTGTTCGGATCACAGATGGATCACCTTCGGCCTGAAGAATATAAAGTTAAAACCTAGGCAATTTCGTAACCCAAGAAAAACCAACATAAGTGAGTATTATCAGCACCTAGAGACGGAGTTATCTAGAACTGAGTACAACATCAAACTGGAGACAACAGAAGAAATAGAATTAGCGGTCATTCATCTCAACGGAGCGATAAATGAGAGCTACAACAAATCATGCCCTCTAATGACAGCGAAGCCATCTAAAGACAGCTGGTGGTGCGACAAACTGGAGAGAATGCGGGTTAACATGAGAAATCTTTTCAATCATGCCATCAACACGAAGGCAGAGGACGACTGGAAAGCTTTTAAAAAAGCACGTAACCAGTTTAAAAAACAAACTAGGTGCAATTTTAGAGAATCGTGGAGAAATGTCTGCAGCTCGATAAACAGCGAGTTGCAGGCCTCACGAATCAAAAAGCTAATAGGTAATAAGACATACAACACCAACCTGGTTCGATAAAGAATCCGAATGGAGAATACACCAAGAGCGAAGAAGAGTTCTGTAGTGTATTGCTACAAACGCATTTCCCGGGGTGTACAATCCTACCCGCAAAAGAGGTAGAGACACCGGCGGAAACACCAAGTTTCTCACAAACATTAACACCACCGCCGGAAGCATGGGTGGAAGAAAAAAACCTGATAGATGAAGAGAAGGTGAGATGGGCGATCAGCTCTTTCCTTCCATATAAATCACCAGGACCAGACGGAGTAATACCAGCCCTACTGCAATGGGGAGAAAAGCAAATTGTACCAAGACTTGTAAAAATATTTAAGGCATTTCTAGCACTCGGCTACATGCCCAGGATCTGGAGAGAAGTGAAAGTAGTCTTCCTGCCGAAACCAGGCAAGGACAACTATACTGAACCTAAATCCTTCAGACCTATAAGTCTCACATCATTCATTCTGAAAACGTTAGAAAGAGTGTGTGATAGATTTATAAGGGACGGTCCCATGAGAACCAACCCTATACACCCAAACCAACATGCGTACCAAGCGGGAAAATCTACAGAGACCGCCTTACACGCAGTGGTCAGAAGAATAGAAAGCTCAATACTAAGCCAACAGTCGTGCCTGGTGGTATTTATATACATCGAAGGAGTTTTTGATAAAACAAACTTCAGTAGCATCAGAGAACTGGATTGGAGAAACTAGGCACCAACCCTAACATAATAACCTGGATAACAAAAATGCTGGAATCAAGAATAATCTCTCTGGAAATCAGCGATAAAATCAAATGCAAAGTAGCCAAGGGCTGTCTACAGGGGGGTGTGATATCACCACTACTGTGGGTACTAGTAGCCAACGACCTGGTGACACAACTCAACACAAGAGGATTCTACTCAATAGCATACGCCGATGACGTGACAATACTCGTGAACGGCCTTTTTATAAACACGATATTTGACCGCATGCAACTAACACTACGGTACATAGAAACATGGTGCAAAAATAACGAACTCTCAGTAAACCCCGCCAAAACTGAGATGGTAATATTTACAAAAAAAATAAACCACGGCAGTTACAGGCTGCCCAAACTCTTTAATAAAACACTTAACACTATCAAAAGACGTGAAATATTTAGGTGTGTGGCTTGACCACAAATTAAGTTGGAGCAAGCACATGGAAGCAACACTTAAAAACACCACCATATCATTCGTCCAGTATAGGAAGATGGTAGGGAACGGATGGGGACTCCAGCCCAAAATATGTCGATGGATGTATATGGCTGTGGTGAGACACATCATCACATACGGCTCCCTGGTATGGTGGCAACGAACAACACTATGCACAACTGCAACACAACTACAGCAGTTCCAGAGAATGGCATGTGTAGCCATGACAGCATGAGGTCAACGCCATCAGCGGCACTGGAAATCATGCTAGGCATACCACCATTGGACCTATTCGTACAGCAGGAGGCCAAATCGGCGGCCTTAAGGCTATACAGTACTGGACAATGGAAAGGACACATAGCAGATAAAGGACACTGCACAATTCTAGAAAAAGCATTCGGGGAATCGCCGGAAGCCATTATTGGAATTGATCGCATAAAAACAGAGTTCCTATTCGGTAGGAAATATGAAATCACAGCCAAGGGCTTGGAAACATCCACAATACCAAATCTCAAAAGCATAACAATATACAGTGATGGCTCAAAGAAAAGCAAGAACACAGGCGGAGGTCTTTTCTCGCCGGAGCTTGACATTAAACTTTCCATAAGCTTCAGAAAGGAGACGACAGTGTTTCAAGCTGAAACACTGAGTCTCCTACACGGGGCAATGCACTTGATAAATGATGCAGAGGGGAATGACATAACCTTTAAAACGGACTGCGCAGCCCTACTAAGCTCACTAAAAAGACCGTTGACAAAATCAAAACTCATACTAGAATGCCACAAGGCACTCAACAGACTAGGTGAGAAAAACAAGGTCACATTCCAGTGGGTAAAAGGTCACCAGGGTGACCAAGGCAACTGGGAGGCAGACAAGCTAGCAAAATTAGGGGCAGAAAGGCCAGCAATCGGCCCTCCACCATTCTCGCCCTTATCAGCGGAAGCTCTACGAAAAAGGCTCGGAGAAGCCTCAGTACAGCAACAAAACCTATTATGGTCTAGCAGAGAAGACTGCAAAAACACAAAACTTTTTATAGACAAGTATAACCATAAATTTACGAATTACTTAATGATACTGCCACGCAGTAAAATAAAAATACTAACAAGCCTTATGCCATTGTACACTAAACAAACACTTGACAATTACAGGTGCAACGGACAACCCCCTGTGCAGGGGGTGCATGGAAGTGGATGAAACAGTAGAGCATATGCTACTGGCATGTCCATCCACAACAGAAACCAGGATGGCTATCCTAGGAGACACAACAAACACCCACGAGCTCCTAGAACACCCAGGCCTCCTTCTCCAGCTGGTGCAGGAGTTGGGATGGCTGAAGTAGATGTGCAGGCGAAGGTGACATGCACAAAGGCCCCGCTCAAGTGGGCCAAGTGTAGGCACTACAACCCCCTCGTAGAAGATAGAGGGAGGAGACGTTAAGAGATTTGAGAAGGTCAACAATAATGTCGAAGTCAACACAGTCAAAAGCACTGAGAGCTGCCTTTGATCCATGACGACCTGAATATCATCACTTTTAATAAAGCCGTACTGTGACCCGTTCTAAAGCCTGATTGAAAAGGATTCATTAGATTTTCAGAGGATAGATAATGGGAGAGCTGAGTATGGACAATGGATTCAAGGAAAGGATCGGCAGGATAAAATGGGGCGATATTATTTAAAGTATGGGTGGTGGGATTGGATTTTTTAGGGAGAGGGATAACCAATGCTTGTTTCCAAGTTGTAGGGAAGGAACAATTTAAAATGGAGAAATTTAAAATATGTGTAATGGCCGGAAGCAGATCATCAAGGAAAGTGAAAATCATTTGTTGGCATATATTATCATCTCCTACAGCTTTGTAGCTAATTCCTAGTAATGCTTTCTTAACCGTGTCGTTTCCAACATTGCTCAGGGTGAAAGGAGTGGTGTTGGGTAATGACCTAAAGCGCAGAATCTGAAGAGTGGCTTTCGTGATAGAAGGGTCCATTACAATTGGCGGAGCAGAGAGGAATTGATTTAGAGCATTCAGATCAACATCACCCAAATGCATGTCCTGGGATTTGCCAATACCAAGTGTCCTGAGGAATTTCCACACCTGAACTGGAGTGTACCTTTCGATACACTTGAAGATGTGGCGGCGCTTGGCGTCGCGACATAGACGATTGCATCGATTGCGAAAGCATTTGTCGGACAAACGATGTCATCTGTCGGATCCGTTTTGTATTTACACTTAGCGCGATTTCTCATGGCCATGAGGCGCTTGATAGCATCGTTTAGCTACGGCGCTGGCTGGTGTTTCACCCTTTCACTTTCTTAATGGGAGCATGTTTGTCGTAAAGTCCCAAGACAATTGCATTAAAGTTGTGGATTTTATCGTCAACGTTCGCCCTCAAGATGACAGGGGACCAATCGAACAGTGATACATCAGACCTTAGGGACTCCAGATCTATGCCTTTGAAGCTTCGAATATCTATGAATTTCGTTCTGCTCTTCGGGCACTTAATCTTATAGGAGAGGTAGAGAAAGTGGAGTTAAGTTAACCGTGAGAGGTAACCTTATCCAAGTTGAAGACGATTATGATGCCTAGAAGAGAGGGAGAACAATGCGGCTGTGAAAATGTGAAAGTGTTAAAATATGTGTTATGGCCGGAAGCAGATCAACAAGGAAAGTGAAAATCATTTGTTGGCAGATATTATCATCTCCTACAGCTTTGTAGCTAATTCCTAGTAATGCTTTCTTAACCGTGTCGCTTCCAACATTGCTCAGGTTGAAAGGAGTGGTGTTGGGTAATGACCTAGAGCGCAGAATCTGAAGAGTGGCTTTCATGATAGAAGGGTCCATTACAATTGGCGGAGCAGAGAGGAATTGATTGAGAGCGTTCAGATCAACATCACCCAAATGCATGTCCTGGGATTTGCCAATACCAAGTGTCCTGAGGAATTTCCACACCTGAACTGTAGTGTACCTTTTGATACACTTGAAGATGTGGCGGCGCTTGGCGTCGCGACATAGACGATTGCATCGATTGCGAAGGCATTTATAGGAGAAAAAGTTGTCATCTGTCGGATCCGTTTTGTATTTACACTTAGCGCGATTTCTCATGGCCATGAGGCGCTTGATAGCATCGTTTAGCTACGGCGCTGGTTGGTGTTTCACCCTTTCACTTTCTTAATGGGGCATGTTTGTCGTAAAGTCCCAAGACAATTGCATTAAAGTTTTAGATTTTGTCGTCAACGTTCGCCCTCAAGATGACAGGGGACCAATCGACCAGTGATACATCAGACCTTTGGGACTCCAGATCTATGCCTTTGAAACTTCGAATATCTATGAATTTCGTTCTGCTCTTCGGGCACTTAATCTTATAGGAGAGGTAGAGAAAGGAGAGTTAATTAAGTTAACCGTGAGAGGTAACCTTATCCAAGTTGAAGACGATTATGATGCCTAGAAGAGAGAGAGAACAATGTGGCTGGAAATGAGTGGCCTCAAGTGACGAGATGTGGAGATTGAATGAATCAACTATGGACCTGAGTTTGGCAGAACGGGAATTCTTCTTGAGGAGACAGGTGTTGAAATCCCTGAGAGTGAGAGTGTCATCGTAAAGTGGGGTCAAATCATTAAGAAGGGATTCAAAGGTATCGAAGTAATCAACACGAAGCGAGGGGCTATAGAGGACACCAAGCAGCACCTTATTGTGATGAAGAACAATTTCAAGGAAGAGGTATTCAGCGGACTCAGAGTACTGGCTAGGAGATGCGAATTTCCGAATGCAAGTAAACAGCTACACCTCCGTCTGCTTTTCTGGTTCTGTCATTCCTATATAGCCTGAAGCCTGGAAGAGAGTACATGGATGAAGGGAGTGAATGCTTGAGGAACGACTCAGAAACAAGGACGCCGTCCACACGTTGCTCATAAAAAGCCTCGAAGAGAGCGGGGTAGCTAGTGTGAATACTTTGAGCATTGATGTGCACTATGTTCACATTTTTCCATGACCTACCAAAAAAAGTCCTAAGTTTGACGGAAAGTGGTTCTTCCACAGTTCAGTTCTTCTACAATAAACAACCACGAGAGGACGTTAGTAGGACCAACAAATCTCGAGAAACTCACTAGAGACCGCACATTTTGTAAAGCCATTTATTAACATGGATGAACTCAAGCAAATGCTTGTAGAGATAAGATCTGATATGGCCAACCAAAAGAGAGACATAAAATACATGGAAGAAAATATCAAAAGTAGTATCAATAAATACATTAACGAGAAATTCAGAAACCTAGAGATGAAAAATTAAGAGCTTGAGCAAAAACTCGAAGATCAATGAAAACAGATTTATTTTTAGATACGCAAATAGGAAGAAAAAATATTGTTTCCTATGGCATAAAAGAAAAGGAAAAGTCCTACACTGATTTGGAGAGCATGATATTGAACATCACTAACCTATATTTCACACCAGAATCGTCAAGACCCACTGAGATAAATAAAATGATCACCCAAACATCTAAAAAGACCCGATCAATACAGTCATGCTACAACGGAACAAAGGAAACTCCGCAACCTTGGAGCAAACCACAGATATCGCACAGCATTCAGTAACGGCCCCTCCAACAGATCCGCAACCAAAAAATTCAACATCTGTATATAGCCCCAATACGGCTGGTTGAAAAACAAAACCAAAACCAAAAAAACCGGTCAAGTGCGAGTCTAAATCGCGCACGAAGGGTTCCGTACCACCGTTCAATGGAAGCGATGGTGTGGAGTGAATAGTTTGGATTTTACACAGCAAAATATTGTTTACAAAGTTATTGGTGCGGTTACTTTCACACTCCATGTACGTAACCAGGTGCATCCATAAGTTTGTATGTGGTATTGAAAGAATGGTTGTATGGGAGCCCCCTTAAATATTTCTTTTATCCTGTTTTTTAGTATTTGTTGTTATAGCGGCAACATAAATACATAATCTGTGAAAAATTCAACTCTCTAGCTAGCTAGGTTCTTGAGATACAGCCTGGTGACAGACGGACGGACGGACGGACGGACGGACAGCGGAGTCTTAGTAATAGGGTCCCGATTGGAACCCTTCGGGTACGGAACCCTAAAAACAAGAAAATGAAAGAAATTTACTTAAAATATGCACTTTCAACCTAAGATCGCTGATATCAGACATCCGCATAATGGAGTTGAGTATGCTTTGCAGAAACTCAACTTGGATATAGTCGGGATTTCGGAAATAAAAATCAAAGGAGATGGAATATTCGAAAAAGATGACTATGTGATCATGTATAAATGAATAAAAAACGAAAGGAACGGAATTGGATTCATAGTAAAATCGTACCTGAAAAAATACCTATTGCATCAGATGATGAAGAGATGTTCTGAAGAACATCTGCTTTTAGTTATATTAAAATGAAATATTTATTTGATGCTAGGTCGTAATAAATCTTAATTAATATGAAAGGTAGCAATAGGTTTAATTATTGCATTCAATACAAACCATTATATCACATGTCATAAACATAATGTAAATGTACTCGTAGTACATGGAAATGCATTTGATAATTTACTTAGTATTTTTTATGCGTGACGGAAGAAAATTACGAATAACTATAACTGGGGATCGAACCCTGGAAGAAGGTTGGTTGTTGCAGTTAGCCGATGACATATCATCAGAATGCCTATCACTCATCCTAAACTGTTATACCGTTATACACTTCCTACGTGTAGGCTGAATGATTGAATACCTGTGACCAAAAAATAGCGTACTTACTTGTCCAAGCAAGGGTTGGTTTTGACGCAATTGAACGAAACTTGTTGGTTAAGAATCTCACCGGAATGATGATGTAATTTTTTGAATAGGAATTACCTTTTAACTGCCTTATTTTTATTGAAAAATAGAGAATATTCAGGGATCGAAAGATACCAAGCTATTCGACCAATGAATCCTGCCTACAATGACGTTCGGTGCCGACACATGGAAGCTTACAAGGGAAATGGTGAAACGAATGAAAGTAGGCCAAAGAGCCATGGAGCGTTCCATGCTAGGCATCACACTCCTAGATAGAGTCAGAAAAGTCGAGATACGTCGACATACGAAGGTCCAAGATGTCGTAAAGCGTATCACTAGGCTCATATTTAAGGCAGGCAGGGCATTGTGATCACAACTCCATACCATATCGTAAGACTGAAGGTAACTCTGGCATTATTTCATCTCATCGGGTTGACTCAACTTCTGTATAATTCAGTTTTAATTAAGTACCTACTTATGACGTCATTCAGTGTTTGTAGGGGAAGATGCCCGCCTTTATTATTAGTGCAAAAGCATATCCACTATGATTAGCTGTAATTAATTTAACTGTGTCTACCTTGTGTATGTGACTTACATTTCAATATATAGTGAACAATATCCCCAGCAACACTATTTCTTTCTATCCCAGACAATCTATATTGTACGGATGTTGAAGAAGCTTTGTTAAAATATAAATTAAAAAATACTAAGTAAATTATCAAGTGCATTTCCATAAGTACTACGAGTATATTTACATTATGTTTATGATATGTGATATAAAGGTTTGTATTGAATGCAATAATTAAACCTATTGCTACCTTTCATATTAATTAAGATTTATTGCGACCTAGCTAGCATCAACTAAACATTTCATTTTAATATAACTGAAAGCTGATGTTCTTCATAAGATATAACTAAAAGAAGATGTTCTTCAGAACATCTGCTTTTAGTTATATTAATGAATTAATTAGTGAAGTTCGCCATTCAAGTTTTAATTGTCATTGCGTTATAAAATAAACCTTCTTTGCTTTATTCTCAAGCTGCATTTTTTTAAAGTTAGTTTGTGGGTGCCTTATAAAGGTCAACTGTGTTATTTAATCAACAGTTAATGAAATAACGTTGTTAGTTTCATTTTTGGATAATTTGTCGCCGGAAAAGTTACTGTCATTTCTTAAAATTTTATCAGCGAATGAAGTCCTGTCCCTGTATACAGGGTGACTGGTAAGTCGACCTACATACGTTGGGAGATGCTAGCACGGATCAAAACCAACCATTGTTACTATGAAACACCCTACCCGAAAATTTACCGTTTTCGAGTTAGGGGCCTTTAAAGAATTTCGAGGACAAATCCCACTTTTCAACATATTTCGCACCAATTTTCCTAATCTAGGTGATTAAGACCAGATATTTTGCTGATATTAGGTAAAACTAGAGTTAATTTAATATTTAGAAACAAACAGAACCGACCAAAGCAAAAAACCTATAATACAGGCTTATGGTGAAAACCGAATATCGCATGTTTACTTAATGGGTTGACTTTGAAGCAGTGTCACCAAAAAAAAAAACTAGTAACTGTTTGTGCAAACAAAACCTAAAACATCTCCAGTTCTCTAGCTATTCAATGATATACAATATTAAATAAAATGTTTATTATTCTTGGGAAAATTGGGCGACAAAGTAGATAAGGTAGTGGACTCTAAGATGACCGGTGATTTAAAAAAAGGGTTTTAAGATGTTGTAAGGGCAAAATAATTTAATTTTTATCGCCCGATGTCCAAAAGGGGGTGTTATAAGTTTGTAGCGTCTGTCAGTCTGTCGGTCTGTCTGTCTGTATGCCTGTCCGTGGCACTCTAGAAGTCAAACAGGAGGACGAATTTTGATGCCGTTTTCTGTAAATAAAAGTAGACATGTCTGTGGTGGTTCTTAGATACATTTTGTTAAGATACAATAAGTCAGGGGGGGGGGTATTATCTTTACAATTCATGTTCAACATGACCACCCATGTTCCTAATACAATTTCGTAACCTAGTTCTCAATTCATTTTTGACTGCTCTGGTTGTGAGCTGCCTTCTCATTTTTTCAGATGCGTCAATAATCCTTTGTTTCAAAATGTCTACATTTGCGACAGGATGACCATCTTGGTACACGATACTCTTCATGTGTCCCCATAAGTAATAATCTATCGGGGTTACGTCTGGACACCTTGCAGGCCATGGTAGTGGACCTCCTCTCCCGATCCATCTGTCTGGGAAATTTTCATTCAGCCAATCCCGGACGCCCCTAAAGTAGTGAGATGGACAGCCGTCGTGTTGATACCACATGTCTCTTATCAGTGCGAGCGGTAAATAATCTAATAAGTCATGTAATTCCGTTGTCAAAAATGTCTTGTACCTTTCACCATTCAAATTTTGAGGCAAGAAAACAGGTCCAATTAAATGGTTATTTATAATTCCCATCCAGACGTTCACACTGAATCTTCGCTGTGATCATTTCACTCTTATTTGGATTCCGTAGCGTTTTAGAAGCCCAATAGTGAGCATTATGATAGTTTGATATGCCATCTTTATCAAACTTAGATTCGTCTGTCCACAATATTCTTTTTAAAAAGTCCGGGTCTTCGGCATCTGCATTTAGCATAAAGCGACTGAAATCCATACGTCGAATCGGATAACCTTCTTCTATCACGTGAACTGGCGTATAGTGGTAAGGATAGTTTCCAGCAGTGTGCATGGTGAACTATGCTTTCCACTGTGAGACGCCAAGCTGTTGAGCAACAACACGTGTAGATGTCGTAGGATCCTCTTGGAAACATCTCTGTATTTCGTCTTCCACGTTGACGTCATACAATACGTGGTCTACCCATATCCGTATTTCGTCGTTGCAACGAGCCAGTTTCCCTTAGTCGTCGGTAAGCACCATCAAACACAGACACATCTGGCACTCGACGACCTGGATATCGTTGCACATACTCTGCCCGTGCTGCTCGAGAATTCCCTTGACACAACCCGTAACACATAAGAATATCAGCATATTCTTCATTAGAAAACACCGGCATCGTGAACCAAAATCTCACAATCCAAATCACAAGCAAGTCGAAGTCCTAGTTACACAGCCAGGTCACAGTACAGGAGAAGATTCAAAAGTCCACAAAACAAGCAAAGTCGCGATGAAAGAAAATGTTAGCTCAGGGAGGAAGGTATTACGGTACGTACAGCGCAAGTTACGATAGTGCGCGTAAGGACCTCGTAAGGACCTATCCGTGGACTATCCAGTCCAGTAATTGACAGACGTCACCTAGAGTACTGAAAATTCAAATTTCGAAGAAAACATAATTTTCCTTAATTTTTATGTCAAAACTTTTCTTTTCGTCTCGGCCTCATTAATTTTTGGATTATTCTAAATGATAAAACTTTTTCACATCAGCTCTTCTATAATGCATTTTCCCCATTAATTGACCTGTTTTGATGTT
Source organism: Argyresthia goedartella (assembly GCA_949825045.1). Taxonomy (NCBI): domain Eukaryota; kingdom Metazoa; phylum Arthropoda; class Insecta; order Lepidoptera; family Argyresthiidae; genus Argyresthia; species Argyresthia goedartella. Next base: position 20,176,807 of record OX463812.1, on the reverse strand, counting down.
AATCATCAGAAGTCTACTGCCATTTACAGAAAACCGTATTAAAATCAGTCCATTCGTTTGACCACTATTTCTTTTTAAGCAGATAACTTTCGAACGGCTTAACCGATTTTAACAAAACATATCTCAGAACCACCGCAGAGATTTCTACTTTTATTTACAGAAAACGGCATCAAAATTCGTCCACCTGTTTGACTTCCAGAGTGCCACGGACAGGCATACAGACAGACAGACCGACAGACTGACAGACGCTTCAAACTTATAACACCCCCTTTTGGACATCGGGCGATAAAAAATATTAATTTTGCCCTTACAACATCTTAAAACCCTTTTTTTTTAAATCACCGGTCATCTTAGAGTCCGCTACCTTATCTACTTTGTCGCCCAATTTTCCCAAGAATAATAAAAAAAATATTTGACTATTGTACCTCATTGAATAGCTAGAGAACTGGAGATGTTTTAGGTTTTGTTTGCACAAACAGTTACTAGTTTTTTTTTTGGTGACACAGCTTCAAAGTCAACCCATTAAGTAAACATGCAATATTCGGTTTCCACCATAAGCCTATATTATAGGTTTTTTTTTGCTGTGGTCGGTTCTTTTTTGTTTCTAAATATTAAATTAACTATTTTTACCTAATACCAGCAAAATACCTGGACTTAACACCTAGATTAGGAAAATTGGTGCGAAATATGTTGAAAAGTGGGATTTTTCCTCGAAAATCTTTAAAGGCTCCTAACTCGAAAACGGTAATTTTTCGGGTAGGGTGTTTCATAGTAACAATGGTTGGTTTTGATCCGTGCTAGCATCTCCCAACGTATGTAGGTCGACTTACCAGTCACCCGATATGCCAATTACAATCCTCACTAGAAAAAAAAACAATAAAAAATTTAAAAAGAAAAACAAAAATAGCCTAGATCTCTAATTACAGCTCAGACGAAGGACGTAGGTGTCAGCGTAAAGTAGCGGCGACTTAATTATGCACAAGTAAGGGCTTCAAAATAATTCTAATGTCTGCGCAACGGCGGAGGGTCTGATAAATAATTCATGTTTGTCGGTTACATCAGGACGACAGACAAATGTCGGCAGAACCTCCTTCTGGATTCTCATCCAACCTTACTTTTATACAATACTTAGGCACATATAAAAGGTCACTCATTTTCTCCACACGGGGTGGCACTGTAGAATAACGTGAGAAGTAAATGCTTATTGAAACCAAGGGCTTATGCCTTTTTACCTAATTTAAATCCACAGCAAATGACGCAGTTCATGCCAAACATACGTTCGCAAACAAACATTAAAAAACATTGTGTCACGCCTTTTCCCATGCAGGGCGGCAGAGGCCCAACTGTGCCTACTTTTAGTCTGGTATTTGATACTCCATTTTGCGTGACAGGGGCTAGCCCATCGCCGCAGCTATGGAGCAATGAAGGTTTATATTTGTCGTAACAATATCGTGGAATTGACTATATCATGGTATCGTCAACTATGGTTGAATTAGAACTTTTATTGAACGAATAAATATTTTGGGGCAAAACACTGCGGTAGCTCAGGTGAAGACTAAAGGAGGCGAGCGCAGCGAAGCCCCCGAATAGTCTTCGTGCTAGCTCGGCATGTCCAACCTAAAAAACACCACGTAGTACTGAATATGACAAGAAATGAATTTAACAAGACATGTTATCGTCAAATTCAACCTTTTCTGATAATTTCATGAAATAATTGACTATATCATGTATACAGGGTGTGACCATATTTTGGGGATTGATAGCACCGATCATTATGAACAACTTTCCCAAAGAAACATATGGTCGCAAATAAAAAATATTTTTCGTCCCTCAGTACATTCACCCGTTCAGCTGATTACAAGTTACTATGGGAGGCTCAAAAATTTATTTCGTTTACGACCATATGTTTCTTGGCTAAAGTTGTTCATAATAATGGGTACTATCATTCCCCAAAATATGGTCAGCTAATTAAATGTCACCTTGTATAGCTATAACACATATGTGACGTCCGTATAGGTATAGTGTGTGTGAAAAAATTGTAATTTTTAACCCCCGATGGAAAAATGTCTGTCTGAGCACTAGAGTGCCACAGACAGACGTCTGTGGCAGTCTAGTGCTCAAACGGGTCGAAGGATTTTAATGCGGTTTTTTGTAAATAGAATTAGACTTCCCGGCGATGGCTATTTGCCATGTTTTTTAAATCGGTTTAGTGGTGCAAAAGTTCTAAGCTAAGCCTAGGAAACAAGTTAGCCGAAATTTAGACATAGTCTTATTAATTGTGTACGGGGCGCTTTAAATGTTTGATTTATAGCTATTCCAAATAGACCTCTTTTCCACAATATTCTTTTTATTTTGGTGAATGAGGGGAGGGTGCCAGATTCAGCAAGTAGAATTTAGTTGGATCTCCTCCCGTGCATGTTGACTATGGACGGTCAATTCAATTCTGATAGTTCCTCCATCTGCTCTAGACATGAGTATGTTTCTGCAGCCACAACTTTGCCCCCATTGTGTTTCAGACTAGCACTGACTGTTTTGAAGATAACAGCGAAAGGAGTGCATTCACACACGCAGATTTGTCAGTGATAAAATCAGCATAAATTTCGTCGCGTGCGGCTTGTAAAGCTACCTCAGCTTGCCATTTTAGGGCTCCGCACTTGAAGGGTGACAAACGGGACCCTATTACTAAACCTCCGCTGTTCGTTTATCTGTCCGTAACCGGGCTGTATCTCATGAACCGTAATGGGTGGAAATTTGAAACTTTCACATAATGTGTATTTCTTTTGCCGCTACAACAATAAATAATTAAAGCCCGTATCATTGTTGGCGCAATTGGTTTGGCGTCAGATCAGCTATCTTTAGGGCAAGGCAACGAAACCAAGTTCAGACATATATTTTTTTGTTTTTGTATTTTTTTTTAGTCTTTAGGTTTTCTTGTACGATGCTACGGAACCGATTTGTATTTTACCCCAGAACTAACTCTCCTTGAGACAAAATGGAGTATAAATTACCGGTTAACCATGAACAAACACACTGAGCCTTTGCTACACGGCAAGGGGAGTGAATGTTTTGTGTGTTTGTATGTTCGGGTTCGATCCCCGGCTGGGGAATAAGAAGAAAAAAATCCCCAGGTCTTGGATGTTTATAAGTATGTGACGTCGCGGTTTCTGGTTCCCACACACGTATCGTAGTGTGGGGCCAGAAGCAATGTATGTGCATGTATATAAATGTTTATGTTAACAAACTTTGAAAATTAGAATGTAAGAGAAACTAGGCTTACTTGACTCAAATTGGATCTTATTCACACAATCACTTTGTGGGACATGATTGGAATCCGGGCAGCATTGTCTGTCGGCCTGGCATACCCTGCTGTCGTGTCGGTCGAATACCAGAACTGGGGCAGCGAATTCACTGCGAGCCACGAACTTTGATGGAACTCCACAGTACCTAGTTCACACCGCTCTCAAACTTAAAGGAATTTCTGGACATGTAGTTTTTAATGATTAATTATAAAGCGAGGTCCATTTTGAAAACTGTAGAGTCTCTACGTGGAAAATAGACGAAATAGTTTTAGAGCTTTGTGACGGTTAGAGAATTGCTATGCTATACATACAGGGTAGGTTACCACAATCTTTTTCCGATTCAAATTAGGTTCAAAACAAGAATTCCAATTCACCATAATGGGCTTTATTTACCTAGTACCAAGACTTGTTGTAAGACGGTCACGGTAATTTTGCGGATCAAATTAGGTTCCTAATCTGAATCGGCATAAGACTTGTGGTAACCCCCGGATATTGTTTTGTAAAGTTACGCCCGACTCAGAGAGGATATTTTACATATCGCTTGTAATTAAAATTAGTTTTATTTTTCCCTTCCATAATTTAACGTATCATCCGAAACACGTGTGTTATTGTTTATTTATATAATAATATGTATTTTAAAATACAGTATTCATGAATTTTACATGTAGTATATTTAGTAGTTTAGTATAATCACTTATTTAATTATTTAGATGTACTGCTATTAATGTTATCTTGGATTTTCTGGAAGAAATATATTCTTAGAGATAAGCTTGCCTTTATAAATGTCTTTTCTAATAGCTTGTAATGTGAATTTCCATCTGCAAACTAAATAAGCTCCAACGGCTGATTGGAGCTCCACTTTTGACTATGGGATTTATTGTATATCACGTCCCGTCCCAATTTAGTTCAGATAATTTAAACCCCTTAACACATGGTCTTACCAGAAACGGGTAAGGGCATGGTAAAGGGTTAAACCCTTTACCATGCCCTTACTTACCCAAAAATTTGGTAGGATATGCCCACAGATAACGAGAGATAGGCCCTTGGCGCTGGGCTTGTACCGGAACCAGTGTCGCCGAAAATTAAGAACACGCACACATCTACACCACTCATACATCAATCCTTCCGCTTTTATTGGTCAGTGCAATGTCATGCACATATCGTCCGAACACACCTACACTACCGCAGGTACACTAGGTAGCCGAGCTAGTGTTGGACAGCGTGTTTCATCAATCCATTATAATTTATAGACAGTGGTATTTAGGCCGGGTTATATAAATAAAATACTTTGCTTGTTAATATGACATATTTATTTTATAAGAAATACTTATTACTATGTTTACAGGCTGTAACACAAACGGGGTGCCAAGCCGAAAAGGATTGTTTGGGACATGATTTTGAACAACTTTCTCAATGCATCTGATTTGATCAGAGAAACGTTATTTTTAACTTCCCCATACAAATCAGCTGACCGCTCGGCCCAAAATGTACTGCAAAGTGAAAAATAATGTTGCTCTGATCAATCGTTTTATTAGAGAAGGATGTTCAGCTTGATACTATACCCTTTCTGTATAATCCTGTACAGTACAATACAAGAAAAATGTAAATATTTATTAAGAACTTGGCGTTTTGACAATTTAGGCGTAGCATTTTTTGCTAAGTAATGCAGTCTAATATTAGTATATATTTTCATTAGAGCTTTGATTAGTAATATTAGATGATTACCCAATGGGTTTTGTTCGAGTTGGTAAAAAATCTATTTCTTTCATCGATTCAAAAACATAATTCTCACTATTACTATTCCCATCACTATACGTCGTCTCTGCGTGCGTGTAACAGTTCACCTACGTACCTCGTTGCATTTAGATATATTTTTTCGTATTTAGATAAGTGTGAAATATTCATTGCGTGTTAGTTTGGAAATATGTAGTGAAATTAAGATACAAAACAAGCAATGGATAATAAACCTAGCGAGAACAACATAATATTGTCACTTTAATGATCAACTCGTGGCGAATTTTTTGTGAATGATTTATTTCCGTAATAATGTTTATTTCTTGTGTTTTAAGAAGAAATAATAGTTGGAATGAGACTTACAAGTAATATGTTACTCCGCCTTTCTTGGAGTTTAAAATCCCGCTTCTATTTTTGCACAGGCGTATTGCACAGGTCGGCGTTTTTGAAAAACTATGGACATGAATTCGTCACTGCGGTCGCCCGTAGACTACCGAGAATTTTTTATATCAAGACTACCAGGGCTAGATTTGTTCGCACGTGCAACGCCTCTCAACATATCTCTCGATATCTGTGGATATGCCCTTACAACTTTTTATCTTTGATATATTGGTAATAAATTCCAAAATCAATGAAAAATTCAAGATACTGAGCCTATGACAGTATTTTAATCAAAAATGAGCGTTTAAGTGCCAGTTACCTTATTCTATGTAGGCACATACTACCGTTCGCATTTCACTGGCATCAAATCAATCTGGCATCTGAGCTACTATTTGTTTCAAGAACGCTGCGGTCTTGCAAGTGTTTCACTTATTCAATAGACACTGCCATTGCATATTTAGCTTGCCAAAGGAAATTCAGGTCAGTTTACAGTCGGTACTTCAGGCTCTATTGTTCGGTATTTAGTTCAAGCATTCCAGTTATAGATAACAAGCCCTCGGTATGATGTGATAGTCAAGTTGAATAATAATAACAATATTGTTTATTTCAGTCTATAAAAGATCTATAGCTTGATAAATAGTATTTTATAAGTAATATAATAAATTAATAACTAATGACAATGTCAGTAACAAACTTTATTTATTATTTCTCTCTCGTTGCACGGAGGCCCAGTGATGCAGTAGTAGAGCTATGTCGTATAACCTTTATGAACAAAAAACCTATAACTTTGATATAAAACTTAATGATTGTTAAAAAATATTCCAAAACTTTCAAGTTGGTTTGTAGAACTGCAAAAACCTTACACATTAATAGAAAAATACAAAATTCAAATAATAGAAAGAAAACAGTTTGGCAAATAATTAATCATGAAACTGGCAAAGTTATACCAAGGAATAACGATTTTTGCCTAAAGATAGATGATGATGTTGCTAAATCCAACGCTGAGGTTGCTCGAGCTTTTGAAATATTATTCACTAATGTACCCTTACTCACAACAGAGCATCTAAATTGATCTCCATATGAAGCAGAGACTTTATTAAAAAACAGTATTAGCATCAGTAATGTAGATTTTAAATTTCATCATGTATATCTCCAGGATATTGTCAAAACGTATAGATTACTTAACTTAAAAAATACTGAAGACCTGTGGGGTATGTCAGTCAAAGTCATTGGTTCAATAATACTAGTTATAGCCCCACCCCTAGCTTATATATTTAATAAATATGTTGACGATGGAGCTTTCCCAGACCTCATGAAACACAGTAAAATGATACCTCTGTTCAAGTCGGAAGACAAGGGTGATCCTTTAAATTTCAGACCAATATCTGTTCTTCCAGCACTAAGTATTTTTTTTTTAAAGATTATACTCAATCACATGCTCTCACATTTCAACCGTAAAAAACAACTCCACGCCAAACAATACGGTTTCACTAGGGGTAAATCGACTATGGATGCAGGTATTACTCATATATCTCATATTAATTCTGCATGGGAGGCCGCACAGGATGCTATCGGAGTTTTTTGCGATCTGTCGAAGGCATTTGATTGTGTTGATCATAATACGCTACTAATGAAATTAAATCATTAGGAAGTTAGAAATAAAGCGTTGGATAAACTAAGATCATACCTAAGCAATAGGACCTCAGCGTCGTCACGCACGGCCAGATCATGCGTGCATTTAGCCGTACCAAGCCCAGGAAAGCCACGGACGCAGACGGCATACCTAACATGGCGCTGCTACATTTGCCGCCACGCACCGTGGCGGCCGTTACGCACCTGTTTAACGGTATCTTGCGCACGGGCTACTTCCCAACCCAATGGAAGAAGGGCTTGGTCATCATGCTGCCCAAGCCGGGCAAGGACTCCAAGCTGCCTGAGATCTATCGGCCGATAATTCTACTGAGTACCATCTCAAAGGTGTTTGAGAAACTCCTGCTGGCGAAGCTACTGCCCCAAATCCAGCCGTGCCCGGAACAGTTCGGCTTCAGGCCCAAGCATTCTTCGACGCTTCAGATCACCAGAGTACTGAATGACATGACGGTTTGTTTAAACAAGAAGGAATCCACTGTTGCAGTACTCCTGGACATGAAGAAGGCGTTTGACAGAGTATGGCACGAGGGCTTGCTGTACAAATTGTCGACGTCTCTAGCCCTAAGAAGATTGGTCCAGATCATCGCCTCCTTCCTGAAGAATCGTCGTTTCCGAATGATGGTGGAAGACGCCGTCTCCGAGGAACACCCCGTTGCAGCCGGCGTCCCTCAGGGGTTCTGCCTGTCTCTAGCCTGCTACTCCCAATACACGGGTGACATCCCCGTCGGGCCGGGTGCCAAGCTGGCACTCTTCGCCGACGACGCTGCCTACTACGCGTCGTCGATCCAGGCTCGGCACGCTGCCGTCAAACTGCAGCGCACCCTGGAAATCTTGCCCGACTGGCTCACCAAGTGGCGGTTGTCCATTAACGTTGGGAAGACGCAGGCGCTCATCACAGGCCAGTCCCCCCTTCCACCATCACTCCAGCTCCAAGGACAGGACATCGTGTGGTCTCCGCAGGTGAAGTACCTGGGAGTGGCGATCGATAGCCAGCTGGTGAGCTGGCTATCGATCGCCACTGTCGATCGAAATGTTGCTTCATGGTGATGAAGCAACATTTCGACAACGTAATCAACCAGGTCAAGGTAGCACGCGCCAAGCTGCGTCCACTTCTCGACTCCAGCTTCCCTTTGAGGGCGAAGCTCGGGATCTACAAGTGCTACGTGAGATTCCGCCTCACCTACGCGGCCCCGGCATGGTACGCCCTGTGCTCGGAGACGAACAAACGGAGACTCCGAGCCCAAGAGAACCTCTCTCTGCGTACCGTCGTCGGCGCCCCCCGCTACGTGAGTAACGCGATGATCCAGAGGGACCTCAGATGGGAATCCGTGGACCAGTTTGTCCAGAGGCTGGCGAAGGGCATGTCCGCGTGTGCGGATGCGTCTCACCATCCGCGAACTGGCGCCGTACCACGCGCGCCCACCTGACCGCCGCCGACTGCCACGCGACCTGGTTGCCTAGCCGGCGATCACCCAATGGAACACCACAAGTGAGTAGATCTCCACTGCCCGCGAGGGCCCCTCGATGACCTGTCCATAGGAGTGGACAGAGGCGCTTCTTCAGGAAGAGATCCAATGATTTGACCCTGACACCTCACGCCCCAGAATGGGTGCGTGAGAAGAATGCTTGATTGATTGGAGCAGACACAGTCCACTGCAAGTCGCCGAGGAAGCAGCAAGCAGCAGCTAGCAAGCGAGAAGCTCTCTCCTACCACCCTGCCAAGGAAGCTGCGACCCTGTCCGAACACAAAACTGCGCTGTTTTTCTTCTATCCAACGAACCAGCCGCCCCAGCAATAAGTGTTGGTTGTCGAAGGGGTCCACACTAACTGTAGCTAGTCAATTTATTTTCGAAAACATAATGTATGTACGCATTTTACGACATTTTCCAAACTTAGCGATAGCTGTAATATTAACCTAAGAAATAATCACAGACTACTTGCACCCCGGTTTAGACTCGCGAAGGTATTATACCCAAACAAGTCTTTCCGATCACCAGCACGGTTTCAGGAAACGACGTTCTGTAGAATCCAACTTGGTATCCTATATAACTGACTTTTCAACAAAAGTTGATAAGGGGCTACAGGTGGACGCCATCTACACAGATTTCAGTAGCGCGTTTGACCAGGTAGATCACTCACTCCTACTTACCAAATTGGAGTCGCTCGGTGTACACGGATCACTACTAGAATGGTTTTCATCCTACCTTGCAAAGCGACCACAACCTGTAGTTGTAAACGGCCATCAGTCGCAGGTCTACAGTACCGAGTCCGGCGTACCCCAGGGATCGCACCTCGGGCTGGTTCTCTGTCTCATCTTCATCAATGACATCACGTCACACATCCACAATTGCAAGTGCTCTCTCTTTGCGGGCACGATCTCAAGCTATATAATGTGGTAAACAACAGCAATGACACCGCCATGAGGCAAAGTGACCTCGACTGACTGGTGCAATGTTGTATCAACAATGGAATGTCAAAATTCTCAATGTCAAAAAATGCTTCCACATAAAATACGACCGGAAACACAAACCTGTCAAGTCAGCCTACACGATCAATGGTAATCGTCTGCAAGAAGTTAAGGAAATAGTGACTTGGGAGTTCTTATGGACAGCCAATTGACGCTTGTCCCTCATGTCGACGCGATTTTGTAAAAAGCGGCACAGATGATTGGCTTTCTTAGACGTAACACAGCGGGATTTAAAAGAGTCAGAACCAAGATTCTTTTCTACAACGCCATAGTATGAAGCCATTTAGAATTTGCCAGCGCAGCCTGAAATCCTACGTCAGTACGCAGGATTTCAGGCTGCGCTGGCAAACTTTCAATGCGTTGTGCACTCACAACGCATTGAAAGTTTGCAGCGTACATTCCCCAGGGCCCTCGCTTACAATACACGGGGTTCTCCCACGGATGCCTCTACGATCAGCGCCTTGCCTTCTTTGAGATGCACTCGCTGTACAGTCGCCGGAAGGCCCATGACCGGATCTTCTTGTACAAAGCAGTAAAACGTCCGATGGATTGCAGTGATCTTCTTGGAGCAGTACAGTTTTCCGTCCTATATAACATACCACGAAACCCAATCACCAAAACGTTTGCCTTACCGCGATGCAGGACTAACTTGGGCCAACACTGGCCACTATCACGAATATTTCATTCATATAATATGCTGTGCGCTATTCAAAACGATATAGATATTTTCCACGACACTCTTAGTAATTTCAAATCAAAAATTCATAATATTTAACTAATTAACGTCCAATCAAATTAATTTAATCCTTAGTTAAGTACTCATACTGTCTTATTATTAGCAATTTATTAATTACATAAGTTATAAATAATAAAGCTATAGTTGTTATGTAAATGTTGTTGCGTGATTAAACTGTAAATGATGTGCATGCCTATAAAAGGAATATGTATCAGTATTTGTCATTGTTCGTGTCGTTATATGTCGATCGTTATGTGTGTAAAAATATGTATTATGTTGTTGTTCCTGCTAATAAATAAATAAATAAATGATCAAACTTCTACCTGCCCGCCACGACAATGCCCTCTCGCATCGTGGTCAGACTTCTCTTAGCCCGTCATGACTGCGCTCTCACATCATGATCAGACTTATTTCTGCCCACCACGACTGCGCTCTCAAATCGTGATCAGACTTCTCTCTGCCCTCCACGACTGCGCTCTCTCGCATCGTGGTCAGACTTCTCCTAGCCCGTAATGACTGCACTCTCACATCATGATCAGACTTTTCTTAGCCCGTCATGATTGCGCTCTCACATCATGATCAGACTTCTATCTGCCTACCACGACTGCGCTCTCTCGCATCGTGGCTAGGTACCTGAAACAGAAATAAACAAAACTAGAGTATCTTTCTTTAGACTACCAAGCCTCTCTAAGAAAATCTAGGTTTAAACTGAAACCAGAATATCATCATTAAAACCATCCTCTTCGTCCAGTCTGATATTAAATGTATGTCAACTGCATACATATGTTATCTATTATAGTGAACCAAGCACCTGATAGCTCGCCACCCCAGACACGGCACGTTGTTCAATTAATGACTCTCATCGTAGTCAGACTTCTCTAGGTTCGGCACGACCGTACTCTTACGTTGTGCTACAATAAAATACTTATACTGATACTGATTCAAGTTGTATATATGTCCACTACTCTTAATATGTTTAGATTTAATTTAGATTTAAGATGTTATAAAAAAAGGTTAATATTTGTACACCCAGTAGTACTGGGTACCAACATTTGAAGCACTGTAAACAATATAAAATCTAGTTACAAACAATGATGAATAAACATGTTTGTATTTGTATTCGCATTTGTATTTATTCGCATATTTGCACAATACTCATCTCATCTAATACTTGGATTTTATTTTCCACAGATGATAGGAACTCGTTAATCGCTATGTTGCGATTAGCCATTGTTATCCAATTAAACTCATATTGCGATAAGTAAGCGTTACTTCCAGATCGATTTACGTACCTAGTTAATTTGATGCGCGGCGCATGAGTTGACGCGACCTGTCCGCTACAAGCTCAGCAAAGATTAAATAATGCTCTCAAGTATTTAAAAAAAATTTATATAAATAAATTAGTTTGTAAAGATGTGATTTTTGACTTAATTCAAGACAAAAATACGCATGCAGCACCGTATGCAAGAAAAATCGTAAAACTACTGCGTAGGTATGCAAATAGGAAATAAATCTCGCGCCCAAAAGTTAAAAGATCAAGGAAGCGCAAAGAAATAATTATGAATTAGCTTAAGGGTCACAAGACTTTGGCCTCTCCAGATGGATGATACATAAAATGGCTCTAATTTCGTTGGGAGTATTTCAAACAAAAACAAAACTGCTTGAATTAATTCAAATGTAATTTTATAGGTAATTTCTTTTTTCTTTTTTGACTATGTAATTCTTCAATACAACTTTATTTTTAACATCATCTGCTCTGTTAAGGCTTGGCATCCCGACAACGGAACTTAGAATTTCACCCTCAGCTTACTGTTAAAAAAGGCTTATCAGCCATAAGGCAAATGTTACGTCATGTATCCATGACGTAACATTTTTTGATAATAAATTCAGATATATACGAAACAGAACCCATGCTGACCCTCATAATTAACAATCTAGTAAAGAAACCAACAGCTTTCATACTCATCATTTGCGTAACTTGAGATTTACAAAAGGCTGTTTTGCCCTTTTACAGCCCCATAAGAAGCGTATTAAAAATAAATATATTCTTACCTCTTAGGGCCCCAAGGCATCATATGATGCCGATTCCCCGTTATAAGTTTTGAATTTTATTACCATGGAATAAAGTTCAAAATTGAGATGCCTCAACACAACCTGGGGTTTGAGAGAACAGCCTTCAACGTGTTTTCCGTTACCCAAAAATGTGACGTATATACACAAATTCTATAAATGTTACCTCTCATCCCAACGCTCCATAAGTTTTACTACAAAAATAAATATATTTTGAGACGCAAGGCAGTCGTCAAAGTTCGTCAACAAAGACTCTAAAAATCCAACGAACGTACTTTATTGTACTACGAATAAAAAGACGCATATAAATGAATTCACAAAAGTACGAATGGACACTATAAATGTAGGTATGCAACTTTTGCTTTACGACTACGATATACCAAAACTTCATCTACTACTACAAACTATTTAGTATTTACGACCCCAGTTAATATGAAGGCAACGGCGAACGCTGAATTTTCACGCGTATATTTTTGCAAGATCAAAACTTTGCTTACACATTGTGGCGGACAAACAAGCCGATGTTTCTGTAAGAACAATATGTATCTACGAACATTTGCCTGAAAGTTCCGACTATTTATGTATATCTTGATTAACAATTTTCGCGACCTAATTTTGCACAAAACAAATACAATAATTAGTAAATAGCAAACTTGTATCATAATGTACTATTATTTTGCGTAGACATGATTACATTAGAGGTGCTAAACATTTATCATATATCATTATTAGGGAGAAAGGAAAATAGCAGTTGAATTTCAAGCTGTCTTTGTATTCGTCAGTTATTTTTGACTTCTTGAGAATTGGACTCAATTGGAAATGTGCTAAAGGTATCCATCATTCATCACTAAAGCACACAAGGTGTTCACACGCAGAATGTTGACGAATGTGATTGAATTTGAAATTTTGTTTACTCATGTACTCATAAGAAACTGATTTTCTCATCGAGTCGAGGGCGGGATGACATGTAAATCTGAGTACGTGGAATATGTCTCCCTAAAAGCTTTTCCCAGAATTCGATTAGATCGATTTTCAGACATTCCAGGGTTTTGGTATGATTCGGCGGCTCTATTCTACGAAGTGGTACGTTTGTCGATTGGATGTTAATATCGCTAACTCTAAATATCGTTTACTTAACCAATTTCGTCAAATACAATTAACGTCAAACGCTTTTTTGGTCAAGTACTTTAATAGTCAAGCCCTTTTTTTTGTCAAAAGCAGCATTTGTCATAACATATGTACAGTTCAAAGACAGATGGCATCGCAAATTTAAAACCAGGTTGATTGGTGTCATAAACATAATTTAGTTATGTTTTTGAATGTACAGAAAAAGGAAAAAAAAGATTAGTTTTATAAAAATTTAATTCTAAAACAACTGTTGCGATATAAATTAAGAACAGAAATCGAAAGAGATAATAAGAGATGCAAAAATTGAGAAAATTATTGAAAATTTGAAGAAGAACCAAAAGGACTGTTCAAAAGTTAGGCTACGCTAAATGCAGGCTGTAAAATATGGCGTTACATAATATCCGCTCTTGATTAACACATTATAAAATGTACAAGATAAGATTGGAAGTTATCCGCCGCGATGGCTTTTTAGTCTGTAACTATGCCATACACACTGTACGCACGTGGTGAATAATCAAATCAAATCAAAAATAGGATAAAAACATAAACAATATATCTAAACATTTTACTCTTCTATGCTGGGCTAGTAAATTTTAATATGTAGGTTAGGTACGTAGCAGCATCAGAACTGAAGGTAATTAATTATACAAAAGCGGCCTAGACGAATGACGTTTTTGACGAAAAAAGGGCTTGACGATTATAGCACTTGACCAGAGAAGCGATTGACGAAAAAAGTACTCAAATAAAGTCTTCGCTACGTTATAAAGTTGGCAAGTCTTTGCCTCTTGAGGATTACCTATAGAGGTATTGAAAAAAAGTTTTCACGTTGCTTTCTCTTTGGAATATTGGGTTCGTTCAGTAATAAAACATGAAATGTGTGATGCTGTTGATATTAAAATATAAAATATTATAGATACTAAATGCATTATTTATTACATTAATTTGAAAACGGTTTGAATGTGGGTTACAATATTTTATACTAGGGAGTTTAAAGCATTGTAAAGCAAAGCATAGTCCACAATTATATTTCTACGATACCCACATACCTACTTATTTATCACGTAGCAAAAGTAAGCATTTATCATAAACCCAATAACATAACCATATAGATATTTCAGTACCTAACTAGTACTTCTTGTAGTATATTACAAACCGTAATTCACAAGTGCGCGCAATGTTACGTCACTTTTGTCCCAACCGCACAATAAGCCTTTTCATTATTACAACTCGTATATAGATATATTCATGTATGTTTGTGCTAACTTTAACCTATTATATCACCAGCGATGATCCCTGAATAGTGCTTAAATAGAACTGTCCAGTAAGGAGCTATATCTTAGAAATGGGTAAACAAAGTTTGACGACGTTGTTTGGACAGGAAACCAATGGATGCCATAAATATACGATACGGGCATAAACGTTTTAAGATGTGTATCTAGGATTGTTGATATGATCGAATTGCAATCATAAACATTGACGATATGTTGGTATCATAGGAAAAGTGGGTTTATACAGAGTGTTACAGAAATGTTTTCTCAAATGGGGGGGTTGTAGGGCACGGAATATGGTGGTTGCGGAACACATGAAAAATCAAAGGCCTGCATTGGGAGAGCCCCATATCTGTATTAGTGAGATGATAAGTTAACTTTAGTTCATTTCTACCAATCTGAGTAAATCTGGCAGATTTGCCATCGGTGTCACGAAGACCTGAGTAAATCGAGAAGGGCCGTTCGCGCCTAATTCTAATTACCTCCAAGTCAGCCCTACATCAAGATGGGGAATTCCTACAAGTTTCCTTTGTTTAATTGACCGTAAACTTGGGGTCTCGGCTTCAGAGAATGGTTCCCAGTGCCTGAATCCTACGGACCGCAGCACTTAATGAAGCCACGCGGCGAAAACTTTCGGGGAATGCTTTAAGGAATTTTTAAAAGACCGACAGTACAGTACTTGCCAAGGTAGTCCAATAAATCTAGAAACGTGTCTCAAGCTGAACCTATATCAACAGAAACGTTTGACGTTATCATTATCATTGTCAGAATTGTATATTTCCAGTCGTTGTTTTTTATAAACTCAATTTTATGTTAAAAGGACAGCATTTGTCTATGACGTCACAAGCTAGTATTTTATAGAACGCGTGAACAAAATTACCGTTTTGACAATCCCTTTAAAATAATCTATTTTGACTTGCAGTCAAATACCGTATTGAATATATTTTAAAGTAATTTAAATCATCAACTATCCAACTACCGATAGTATAGACCTTTGTCAATAAGAGGTTAACCGTAGCATCCAACTATTAAGAATCTATTATGTACCAGAATGTTTTACTACTAATGTCAATTATAATACGACATAGTAATTTTTATCTTCTTACTTATACATTTTTAATTTGATTTCATTACTTTCAGTAAATTCTTATCAAGCCTAACGACTCTCCCAAAGTAATCGATCAAATACAAAATAGTCTGCGAAAAAATGTAAAAAATGTATTTCATAGAATTCGCTAACAAATTACCGTTTAACAGTTCCTAAAAATTATCTCTTTTGACTAGCAGTTAAATACCGTATTCGGTTTAGAGGCGGGATATCTTAGCCACTTTGAACGAATAGATAAAGATGTCTAGTTGGCCAATTACTTTCTATAATTGTTTCCCCCGGTATAAGCCGTTCAATGCTCAATCAATGCGCTAAGTTTTACTAAGTATTCCGTGGTACCAGTAGCAAAGATATTATTGATTCAACCATATAGCAAGCTTCGGACTGCGATTTTATAACGATTAAAATAGTTGTAAGTCAGAAAGTTCCTTTTTTAAGTATTAATTCGCAATTTCACGAGTATTTCAAAATATATCGAAGTTGCATATATACATAGGTATATTCTGTAAGTAAGTTTCCTCTCTATTGAAGAATTAGCATTGCTGATACGGTTTACAGCGACAACGACACCTCAAATTGAGTTCTCGCAAAAGCCTTGCCATGTTTCTATGTAACAGATAGTTGTGCGACAAGTATGTACCGCATTTACTTAACTACACCTACATAAGCAAATGTAATGCGAGTTGGTACATAATTTGATGTGTTAATTGTAAATGCTTAGATGCTTAAGTATATAATTAGCACTAATGGATAACATCGTCATTCTACAGTCTGTTATGCATAAATATATTCATGCATTACGCCTGTACTGTTCCTATTTACTTAGTCTTTTTCAATGTAGTTTCTAAGTCTTTATAACTGGCTATTATCAATCTATGATATTTCTATAAAACTTAATACAAATTTATTGTTTACTTGACCGATGTCAATTATTGCGCAGTTACATAATAAATTAAAAAAAATATTGAGTAATAGCGGTATTAAAAAGAGATAAACGTAGAATATATTTTCTTAATTGGAAGAATTTTTCAGGAACGTTTTTTGTTAATAATTTTTAAAGACAATTAATTTTTAAAAGGCATAACGCATAAAACGTTTGTGCAAAATGTATTTTAGTTTTATGGCTGTCACCCACGGCGACTTTTTGCAGCAGTCGCAATACAGTAGAGGTACAGACACGATGCAGCATGGATACAACGTGATACAAAGTTAAAAGCGCGTCCTTAGAGTAACGAATTATAATACAGAATGTTGGGATGGCTATAGTGGCAGCCCTTGCAAACAAATTTACGTGCTAGGGCCACAGCCTCAGGTCCCTAAAGGCTTACCTCCCTACCACCCCCGATCCCACCACCCTGTTCTGACAACGAAATTGAGTTGCGAAATTGCATTTTAAAATGCGACCGAAAAGGTGGACGTTGTGTTAATTAAAGGTTACCCGTGAAGTTAATCTAATCTAAAAATACCTGTTAAATTTGAGTCCTAACATCGACAGATGGTTTTTTTGTGTGGTTATACAAAAAGTGGATAAAACTCGTGGAAGCAACGTAGCAGATTAACATTTTGGTAGGGATTTTATGGACTGGTTTCTTTTCTGGCTTTATGAACTAGAATTTCAACTATGCCACATCAGCATTAGAAAAAATAATGTGTGCTGCTGCTACTTGAAGGAGAGGTCTTAACAAAAAAACTATGTAAATGTTTGAGTAATACTTTTAAAGACTTTACAAACAGTATGACAGTTTAAAAAAAACAACCGACACGTTCTGAAATAGCACTATTCACACACGACCGTCGTTGTAGTTAAACCTGGACTTATGCCGAAGGCACAGCTCTAAGTTTATTACCGCTGCGTCGGTCGCTCCTCTACGACGTCTTACCACGTAACTTTTTTTCTAGTCTAGACCATTCTTTAGTTTTATATATCATCAACATCATGATCATTGTAGTCAAGAAATAGAGTTCATATTCAGATAGAGATTCCCTGATTCTTTCCATTCAGAGAGCTGCCTTCTTTTACGAAAAAATCAAATCCACCAAAAACTGGAAATGTGACAGTTTTCCCATACACTAAACGTCAATTGACCGAAATTTAAACCCCTGGTGGGAGAGAGAAAAAAACTGGTCTTGAACACGTTTGCGACGATGCTGTTTCTGGTTCCCAGGACACAGTGTATCCTAGAACAAATGTATGTGCCTGTATGCAAATGAATGTTATGTTATGTTAGTATTAATAATTTATTTATTTATTTATTATCATGGAAAACTAACAGCAGTGATATAACTTAGATACTAACTTAGAACTAGAAAGCCAATTACAGGTCTTCACTTATAGTGTTACAATATTCCTTGCGAGTATTTGCCTATAGTTGGGTAGCTATTGATTAACAATTATTAAGTAGTGATATTATTTTATGTTTAAGATTAAATTAGTAAAATTAATAAAAAAAAAGATAAATTTAGGTAATTAAATTAAATATCAATAATATAAATAATTAATAAGATAAAACTCCATCGTAGAAAACAAAAAATGATATAAATAATCAAAACAACAATTTCTTCATTAATGGCCGTTTAACAACTCAGGTTAATTTCGCCAATGTGACGTGTTTTTATAGATATCATTCTTTGAAGGTTCTATTTCGAGAACCTGGAAATTGTTGTGTTGACTTGTTGCTAGCCAGGGGGTCGGGGCATGGTGGTGGAACTCAAATATTTCCTGAGCAACTATTTCGTGAGCAAACTATTCCCCTCTCTGATATAACTATTACAATATTAAAAGTAATTTTATGGGTGTCAGAAAACCAGTCATGACATACCACCAAGCACCTATATAAAATTCAACTAGTAACCATCGATGACCTCCGTGGCGCTGCGGTTGTGGCCCTGCCTACCATCCGAGAGGTCCCGCGTTTGATCCCGGCTGGGGATAAAGAAAAAAAAATACAGGTCTTGGCTGTTTATCATATGTGTGATGTCGCTGCTTCTAGTCCCCACGCCACAGGGTATCCTAGAGTGGCGCCAGAAGGAATGTGTGTGCCTGTATATAAATGTTTATGTGTGTTGTTTATTGGATAAAATACGTCTTAATAACCCTCCTGGAGAGTAGAAGTAAGTTAACTGAATTGTAGAAAAGATCTTTAAATATCATAGCCCCGCCATAACGCTAAGGGCGTAACATCAAGACGTGTCATCTGTCATTAACATTATGTACACACAAATATGAGCCTTGTTTTATCAAAGGAACAAAATTTTAAGAAAAGTCCCGCAGCACGCCGTGTTATTAGCGTTTTTCGGGGCTTTAACACTTAAAAATGTTTTCTGCAGCTCAGTGTGAGTGCTTTTAAATAAAAACCGGTCAAGTGCGAATCGAACTCGCACACGAAGAGTTCCGTACAACCGTACAATGGTAGGGACGGTGTGGAGTGAATAGTTTAGATTTTATATAGCAAAATGTTGTTTTCAATGTTATTGGTGCGGCTATTTTCACACTCCATGTACGTAACCAGGTGCATTCAGAAGTTTGTATGTGGTTTACATTTTTATCAGGTTTTTTTAATTTGTTGTTATAACGGCAACAGAAATACATCATCTGTGAAAATTTCAACTGTCTAACTATCACGGTTTATGAGATACAGCCTGGTGACAGACGGACGGACGAACGGGCAGCGGAGTCTTAGTAATAGGGTTTTACCCTTTGGTTACGGAACCCTAAAAGCGACAGTTTGAATCATTTTTCAAAGCACACGTTCTCAAAGCGCTCCTCCGGATGTACGCCGGAGGCTTTACAGTAAGTTTATTACCGTTGCGTCGGTCGCTATGCCGAGACGACGACGACAGCGACGTGTTGCCACGCTAAACATTTTTCTAGATCTTCACTCACCTGGGGGTCTTATTCGTACAGCGTGAGACTGTTGAAGCATAAGGCTGATGTGAAACAGAATTTGGAATGCAGTTGTGATGAGTAACTTGTGATGTTAGTTGAAATAACTATGAAAAATATAATAATTATGAAAATGTATAGCGTACCTATGCAGCTAGGTGTTATATTTTACTACATTTGGGACAACATTATAATGCTTGTACAAAAATATGGATATCCACAAAATAAACTTTAGAAAAGAGGACCGTGCTCTCGCTCGCACGCTCTGTTATGTTAAAGTTTAGAAGAAAGCCTGGTATGTACAGGGTGACATTTAATTAGCTGACCAGAATGATAGTACCTATCATTATAAACAACTTTCACGGAGAAAAATATAGTCACAAATAAAAAAAAAACATCTCTCAGTACATTAACCTGATCAGCTGATTACAAGTTAAAGGGACACCCAAAAAATATTTTTTGCGACCATATGTTCTTTAATGTGTGTACTAAGTTATAGTTATTTTTTTTAACTAAGTTACTTAAGGGAAATATTAAACTGCACATCAAAAATACTGATTTGCACAGCAAATATCAGGGCGAAATGCTGCGGTAGCCTTTGAGTAATAATGCATTATTACTCAAATCGGTAGCTTAGGTGAAGGGTAAAGGGGATGAGCGAAGTGAAGCCCCCTTTATCCTTCGTGTTAGGTTGAACATGCAACAACAAAAAATACTTAAAACATAAGTTCACATAAAATATTTTAAAACATAAAAAGTGTTTTTGTTGATCCTTTTTGCTGTGCAATTCAGTATTTTTGATGTGCGATTAAATACTAGTTACTTTACTTTAGTTTACCGTTACTTTATAGTTTTTAAGTTAGATTCTTGAAAGTAACCTAATCTAGGTTACTTTCAAGAATCTACTAGGAAAAGCTCGCCTTTGCCCTAAGTATTCATGTATTCAACATTTGTATCAACAAATGTAACAAACATTCAAGCAACCATGCAATAAAGTAAATTGAAATTGAAAACAATTAGATATTGTCCTAAACCGCGTCTCAAAGTGCGGTCCGTGAATTGCAACCGTAAAGTTGTTACTTGCAAGTAATGTGAAGGGCGGCGGCGCACCCGTAAACTCAGACATTTATTACGTTTGATACCGTCTGCCAGTCGTTAGTAGACGGAGACGTTCCACGTAAATGGGAAATTTTGCTTATGCAGTCGTGATCACGTCGAATCATGCCAATGCAGTATAATCTTAGTCCTTAAGGTCCAATGCACACGCAGCTACTTAAAACCGTTTGGTAACTATGGTAACCATGGGAATGAGTCACAAACGATTCGCTCTCGCTGGTTGAGCTTAGTAAATGGCTGCTCACACCGGGGTGGTCTAGATGGAAAAGTCGAAAGCGGAAAGTTGGTTTTCGGAACTTTGTTTGGACTATTTAGACAAATATACAAAAATCCCGACCCCTCTTAGATGGGGGTGTCCATGCCATGCCGATGCCCTGTTGGGGGCACGAGGAAGGGTCCCGGTTTTTGGTTTTTTGTCTACATCTCGAAAATTACCAATCATAGGAAATTGGTTTTGCAACTTAACGAAAGCTATTTAAATTCTATACAACTTTGAGTCTATTTACTATTTATTGGCTGTTGACATATTTAACTATTTCCAATCGTTGTCTAGGATTATAAGCACCGAACTTTTCAGGTGTAGATGACGATATATATGATATGATGATGATATATATTTCATAATTTCATAATTTCTTTATTGCACACAAATGATATAAAAAAGAGTAACATAAAAATAGTGTACAAAGGCGAGCTTATCTCTAATAAGAGATCTCTTCCAGCAAACCAGGTTAAAGTTGGAGATGTTGATTGCTGAGCAGGGGTAGACCTATGTGTACAACAATATGACGAAATAAACGAGTACTTACATAAATATTAATAAATAAAATAAAACATTTAATGACTATAATTATAAACTAAATACTTATAATATAATACTAACTACTACTATTATATATAAATGTGCTAATAAATACTTACATACATACTATCTGTAATTCTAAAGAGAGAGGTAATGCTTCTTCACGCGACTTTTAAATATATTGAGAGTAGGACTGTCCCTAATGGTGCCAGGGAGTGTATTCCACAACCGAATGGCCCGGAGTCCAAACCCGTGCTCATAGGACGTATTACGCTGTGGAATTGTGAGCAAAGAAAATGCGTGAGTTCTCCGAGGCCTGCTGGAAGAAAGAAATTGAAAACTGTCTCGTAGGAAAGTTGGATAGCGTGGATCCCGTAAAATGTTGTAGAGGAAATTGAGAATGTGAGAATCCCGGCGAAGACGGATTGGCAGTCACTTTAACTCCTTGCGATGTTGTGATGACTGTGACTACATGGTCGTACTTGCGCAGCCCGAAGATAAACCGAATCCCGAGATTTTGAAGTCGTTCGAGTTTGTGCAGTAGTTCTTCGTTAGCACTGACCCAGCATACATCAGCATAGTCGATGAGGGGTAGAAGGAGAGACTGAGTGAGAGTGATTTTGGTCTGTCGAGGCAAGAAGTACTGAAGTCTCCTAAGAGAGTGAAAAGTCGCAAATACTGGCGACTGACTTCATTGACATGCGAAGACCAGGACAACTGGTTGTCAAAGATAACACCCACGTTTTTAGCCTTATCGCTATATATGATTATGGTACCATTAAAAGTGACAGGTGGAGTGGGCTGTTTTTTATTTATTGATTTATTTATTATTATTAGTTGTTTCACAGCATATAAAAAATAATAATAATATAAATACGAAATGCCAGTTACGAAACAAACCGATAAGAAAGTTGGTAGGAGGAAAAGTAACCTTATACAATTGATAATTATGGAATAAAATAATAACTAATAATAACAATAACATAACATTAAATTTAATTAAGTTGGCATTAAATTTAAATAAATTGATATTTAAGTGTGCGAGTGTGTTGTGTGTGTGTGTGTGTGTGTGTGTGTGTTTGCGTGAGTGTGAAAAAAAAATAGTTCCCCGGATATCAATGTTGATCGTTATGTCTAATCTGACCGATTTCTGTACAAATCCTGGATATAAATTGAATACGGCTTAGGCAAAAGACATAGACATCCGCAAAGTATTTCTCATATATGTACACATATATGCTCCTATTCAGTGCCGAATGCAAAGCATAATTGGTGCGTGTGTGCGCGTGTCCAAGCAACGCCGGGACGTGCCGGCGCGAGCGCGCAGGTGCGACCCTCTGCAGCACCGAACTCACCAGCGAAGAGCTGTCCAGCCTGTTGTTGATCACATCGTATAGTAGTTTCTGATCCGCCAGCATTCTCCTGCCCTCCAGTGACATCAAGGAGTGTTGTGTTAGGCCGTCCCTGTACCCCGCGTGTGAACCAAACAATTTTGACTGATAATGCCTCATGAATCTCCTCTGAATAGACTCAATCCTCGTGATGTGGGACTGATAGTGTGGTGACCAAACGGGTGAAGAGTATTCGAGTATGCTGCGAACGTAGGCGAAATAGAGGACCTTAAGAGCATGTGAGGAACGTAGCGGTTTCGACACACGATTAACAAACCCAAGCATCTTATACGCTCTCGAGATGATATTGTCATAGTGAGATACGAATGTAAGTTTTGAATCTAATATTACTCCGAGATCCCTAACCTCGGTGACTCGTTCGATGGGGTGGTTATTTAATAAATATTGGTGGTCCAAGTTAGAACACTTCCTGGAGAACGTGATCGATTGGCATTTTTTAGGATTCAGGTCCAAACTATTGAGACGGCAAAACTCGCAAAGACGATCAAGGTCTTCCTGGAGCCTGTGACAATCAGGTAAGTCAGATATCGGAAAAAAAATCTTTGTGTCATCAGCATACATTAAATAACTAGCAAATCTGAAGCACGAGGATATGTCACACAAACAGACATTGAATAACAGTGGCCCCAGGTGGGAACCCTGTGGAACGCCGGAAGGAATGGGAGCAAAGCGCGAGTGGTGAGGCCCAATTCGGACAGCTTGGCTTCGATTACGGAGGTAAGACTCAAACGATCTGAGTAGATCGCCGTGAACACCGATTTGCTCCAGTTTAAATAGTATAATGTCATGCCTGAGCCGATCAAAACATTTGGAATAGTCGGTGTACACGGCGTCGACCTGATGGCTTTTGTCCATTAAACCTGCAACAGATCCTACGAATTCAACCAGATTGGAAGTGGTCGAACGTTTCCTCATGAAACCGTGCTGAGTTGGCGGAATACTACGAGAGATGATAGGGTACACCTGATCATGGACTATAAGCTCAAGGAGTTTACCAAAAACTGGCAGCACTGATACCGGGCGGTATTGTTCTGTCTTGTTTTTAGGACCACCCTTGTGAATGGGTACAATAAAAGCCTTTTTCCAGTGAGTAGGAAAGCACTGTTCGTTGAGTGATCTGCGGAACAGTGTACATAATGGGGCAGCTAGCTGATCGGCACACTGTCTTATAAATATGGGCGGTATTTTGTCGTGCCCTGCACCCTTGTTCGTGTCAATGCCCTTGAGGTACTTAAGGACTAGGCCGATTGAAAGCTCAATGGAGCCCACATGGCTCAAATCAGGCAAAGAAGCATAAACAGGCAATAAACGGTTGTTTGGGTGAACATATACGGACAAAAAATAGTCTTAAAATACTTCACAGGCCTCTTCACCACCATTGGCAGTTTTAGCGCCATATGATATCTGTGCTGGAAGTCCATGGTCGGGGCGGAGGCCCTTAGCAAAGCGCCGAAACTTTTTAGGGTCACTGACAATAGCATCTCTTGTTCTATGAATGTATGCATTCCAGCACTGCCGCTGTAGACTTTTATGACGTCTCCTGAGCAGTGAAAAGCTGTCATAATCACGAGGATTACCCGATCGTTTCCATTTGTTATGAAATTTGGCTTTTTCTGCTGGCATATTTATTAGCGATTTAGAGTACCAGACCGGGTACCCCTCGGGATTTCCAAAAATAAATGGTTCGTATTTATCAATTACTGAGTGCAGAGTGCTATAGAAGTTGTCCAGCGCAGTCTCGAGCGGGCATGTGCTCAAAATTGAAATCCAATCCTTTGCTGCAAGTTCATTACGTATCATTGAATAATTAGCCTTTTTAAACTTATAAATCTTAATGGGAGGAGTACGCAACAGCTTTATGCCTAGGTTAGGGAGTTCAATCTCGAGGGCGGGATGATGAGGCATATCTTCGTGAGTGAATGGGTCCAGCGCTCGTACCACAGTCGCATCGCAGTCGCTAAAAACTAGTTCCAATAGTCTGTTATTAGCATTCAATACATTATTATATTGAGTCCAGCCTACTAGAGAAATTTCGTCAACCAGTTGCTGCTGACTGTCATTCATAGTACCAAATGGATTCAAACCAAAACCACAAGAACGCAATCTCCATGAAATGTCGGGTAAGTTGAAATCGCCAAGCAGAAGGTAATGGCGGATATAATCAGAAAGACTATCAACGAGAACGTTATGTTTCTGGCCCGATCCAGGTAAGTAGGTACAAATAATGTGTAAATCATTAGTCGAGTGGATCGAACGCGCGTTTACTGTGACGTGAACGATCTCCAGTTGGGAACCAGCTCGCGCCGGCGGTGGCGGTGCACAGCGGGCGGAGAGCTCGCGCCGCGTGGTGAGCAGCATCACTCCCCCGCCTGAATAACTCACCGGGCGCCGTCCGCCCCCGCCCCCCGATACATTGCGGTCCGCTCGGTGGACGTCATAGCGAGGCTCGCTCACCTCTGAGTCGAACACGCCATCTATTAAGTTCGTTTCGCAAATACCAATATATGCATAAATAACATTATATGCATTCCTAAGTAAACCATGGACGAACGCCGACGTCTCCCCCCTGATGCCGCGAGAATTTTGTAAGTATATTTTTTAGGCCCTTTAAAAAAAAGATACAATGTGTAATACAATCAGTTCAGAAATGAAATCAGTCGCAATGACGACAAAGAAATACAAAGATGGGTAAAACGGGAACCAAAGAACTAGTTGTGTGAGGTGTTGTTGTGAGAGTGTGTGTGTGCGGTTAATGTAGGAGCGGATAAGCCTATTTATTACCACGGAGTAAACTATGATATCAGTGGTTCTCAAGCGTTTCAGTTCGTGGGGCTTCGCGGACGAAGCGGGGGTTTGCTTGATCTTTTTAAGGTGTTCAGTTGTGAAAGGCTGTCTATGCGTACTGCTGGGTAATTGTCGTCTTGGCGAAGGAATATCTTGGCATTGCGTGTCCACGAATAACGAAACCCCAACTTATTGCCTTTAGTTTTTGCCTGTTTCAGCAAGTTCTTATTCTCAGCGGTAAGATGCTCGTTCACGCTTATATTCTTACTCTTACCAGGGAACCCGATGATATCGGTGTATAGTCAGTTCTTCTGGTAGGTGATGCAGTAATAGATGCTTTTGACAGTTCTTTAGTAAGTTGTTTATTTAATGATTTACAAGGATATAAATGACACGACTGTATTGCACTGATGACGTTTGGATCGAGACTGGTTCGCAGCGCCTCGCCGCCGTGCAGATTATCCTTGTGAATGTGTGCGTGAACAGGCTCGCCCGCCAGTTTAATGCTGATCATTTTTTTTTTTTTATTTTTTTTTTTTTATTTATTTATTCAGAAACAAACAGTCTTACATATTTGTATACAATACATAAACTCTTTATAAAACATAGACCTACAGTTTCCTAATTTAGTAAAAACATCTTTTATAATAGTTTAAATATCAAAGAAATAATAATGATGAAGAAGCAACATAAAAAGCATTATACATAAAAAGAAAGTTAAAAATTTCATACATGTTCAGTTTGATTTTCAGAACAATTTGAAAGACACTCCAAAGTTAAACTTTTGAAGCGTTTAAGAGATTCACTAAATATCTATACATAAAAAGAAAGTTAAAAATTTCATACATGTTCAGTTTTATTTTCAGAACAATTTGAAAGACACTCCAAAGTTAAACTTTTGAAGCGTTTAAGAGATTCACTAAATATATCTATATTTACTAACTTATCATTGTACAACCTGCAAGCACGTCTTATGAAACTATTTCCAGCGTAATTTGTGTGACTACGGGGTATAACAAAGAGAGGCTTGCTTCGACAACTACGCTCACGACGACGAGGCACTCTAAACGACAATAAATGTAATAATGGGGGGGAATCGATTATATTATTAATTATTTTAAAAATTATTGATATATCAATACAGTCACGACGACAACTTAATGAGTACATTTTTGCCTTTTTCAAGGACGTCACATAATCCGAATATGTGTTGCCAGTACGATATTCAAGGGCTCGAATAAATTTTTTCTGCACCCTTTCTATCCCGTCTATATGAATGTTATAAAATGGGTTCCAAACAGCACTGGCGAACTCGAGATGACTGCGAACATAACTATTAAACAGTATCTTGTAAGTTAAGACTTTTTTGAAGGGCTTTCCTACGCGGAGTATAAAACCAAGTTGTTTAAGAGCTTTATTTATAATGTGGTTCACATGAGGTACGAAAGTGAGCTTGGAATCCATTATTGTGCCTAGATCACGAATTTGATCTACGCGGGCTAATTCTCTTTGACAAAGTTCATATTTATAATTAATGGTTTGTATTTTTTTTACTGAAACTTATTACAAAGCACTTAACTGGATTTAAAAATAAGTTGTTTGAATTACAGAAAGATTCGAAATTATTAATGTCATTTTGCAGGACATCACAATCTCCCACACTTCGGATAACCCTAAATATTTTTGTATCGTCGGCATATAAGAGTAAACCAGAGCTGTTTGTAATTTCTGTGACGTCGTTTAGGTAAAGAACGAACAACAAAGGTCCTAAATGTGACCCTTGAGGGACACCCGAAGTGATGGGTTTGAGATTTGAAGTGTACCCACCTACTGCTACAGCCTGCGATCGATTTTCGATGTAGGATTTTATCCATCGAAATAGATCCCCGTGTATACCCATCTGCCAAAGTTTCAACAGCAAGCGTTCATGACAAATTTTATCGAATGCTTTAGCAAAATCAGTATACACGGCATCCACTTGATAATTGTTGTCCAAGGCTTCAAGTATAATTTCTGTATAGGATAAGAGATTTGTTTCAACACTTCGACCTTTAAGAAAACCGTGTTGATGAACAGTAACATGACGGCGTACAGCGGCAGACAATTGGTCAGTAACAATCTTCTCCAAAATTTTGCCAAATTGACATAGTTTAGAAATTGGCCGATATTTCTCAATGTCACAGCTGATATCTCCCTTAGGTATCGGTGTAATTAGAGCACGTTTCCAAATAGAGGGAACACAACCTTCGCGAAGTGATTTTTCAAAAAGCAAAGTGATTGGAATTGATAACTCAGACGCACATTTGTTAATAATAACAGGATGAATGCAATCTGGTCCGGCACCTTTATTTACGTTAATAGACTTAAGGTATTTATGAACAAGGTCTTTAGTTAAAAATATTGTATCCATCTCAAAAACTGTATTATGTACCGGCGGAAGATTGTTCAAATCAAACATGTTATTACTAGGTTTTTCAAAAACAGAGTGGAAATGTTCATTAAACATGTCACAAATCTGAGAACCAGTTGAAGCTGAAATACCTTTATAGTACATTATTTGTGGTAGACCACTCTTCGCGTAGATTGACTTCATGTAAGACCAGAAAAATTTCGGGTTTGATGTGATTTTATTTTCAGTTGAGTTTATAAAATTTCTATAGCATATAGGTTCCAATTTATCAACTCTTTTCCTTAGACACCTAAAACTGTCACGATCTAAAGGATTTCCGTATGTCTTCCATAGTTTGTGGTACTTTCTTTTTTCATTTAATAACCTTCTAAGTGGCTTTGTGTGCCAAGGAGGCCTATTAATGGAAGTGCGTAGAGGACGCTTTGGGACATGCGCGTCTATTAAACGATTTAGTATTGTATATAAAATTAATGTACACTCCTCCAAAGAACGACCTGAAAATTGTGCAAACCAGTCTATTTCAGATAGTTCGCGATTAATTTCATCAAAATTAGAGTTAAAAAAGCAATATCTAACAGTAGGAGCGGGCTTAAGAATAGGTGAGTAATCTAAACTTAACTCAATTTCAACGGCTTTATGATGCCGGTCCTCTTTTATTAAAGGGTTTGGGCTACTAGTAACGGCGCAATTTCTATTACTTAAAATAAGGTCTAATAGCCGATGATTTATATTAAAACTACTGTTAAATTGTTGTAACCCTGTAAAGCATAAAAACTCTTGCAATGGCTCCACTGTTGGTTTGGTACCATTATCAAGACACATATGTCTACAACTCGAGTTCGACCACTCAGCATCTGATACGTTAAAATCTCCAGTAATAAGGAAAACATCGTCAGAATGTTCTGTTACAATCCGACTACAAATATCAAAAAAGTTAATTAATGCGCTTGTATATAAATGCCCTTGCGGAATGTAAACACAACAAATATGCAATGATTTATGCCTACTGTTATTAGATAACGGTATTGATACCCAGACGCACTCGGAGGACGCGGCGGGGGGGCAGGGCCAGTCCCGGCGCACGGGCTGGTAATCACGGTGAACCGCCACCATAGCGCCGCCACCTCGCTCCAAATCAGTCGCCTCAGCCGATCGATCGCAACGATAGACTAAATATCTAGTGTCGAAGATTTCCCCGTCGTAGAAGTTTTTGTTTAGCCAGGATTCCGTTATACAAATGAAATCATAATGAGACTGTGCTACCTGTGAATAAAATCTATGTGTTTTTGTACGAAGTCCGCATACGTTTTGATAATAACCGCTTAGGGTAATGTTAGCCATTAGTGATAAAGGGAAAATATATTAATATTAAAGTGTGTGTAATTAAGATAGGTTGTGAATATGTATTGCGGAACACATAGATATTTTTAAATTTTGGATAGCAATAGTTAACTGATACAAAAATATGTAAGACGTAAATAGTTTCAATAATAGTGATTGCAGGCTGAACTTTCCATTTAACCAATTGTTGGCATTGTTTACATAATAATAACGTGAAGTATGCATACAATATAAGGTAGGTGTGGGTATGAGAACAAAGTAACAAATGTAGGAGTGAAAACAAATTAACAAAACAAGTACATAGTCACTTTATCTTGTCCAAATCGAGATTCTTGTTTATCAACGTAACCTTAGAAGTTTCCGTCTTTCTCGCGAGAATTTTGCAGTCTCGGACCCATAAATATGCGAGTTTTCCATCTTTTTTCAATTGGCGAGCACGTTTAAGCAGTAGCTTGGTGGTCGGTGTCAGATGATCACCCAGAAACAGGTTAACAGCTGGACCGTCTAACCCTAAGGAAGCTGTTGTGATGCCCCTACGCGCCCGCACTGCTGATAGTAGTTCATCCTTGTATATGCGCCGAGTGAATTTTACTATGACGGCCGGAGTGTTAATTGTTGTGTTTTCGTCATTGTTGTTACCAACTCCAGTTCCATAACGACGTACCCGCTGTATGCAGTCAATGGAATTTACGTCCATTGTAAGTCCAACGACAGTAAATATACTTTGAAGGATGCTTAATAAGTTTTCATTCTTTTTAAATGGCAAACCTGAAATCTCAACATTATTCATCCTAGAATATTGCTCTCGTGTATCATTTTGTTGTTGAAGGGTAGATATTGTGTTCTTCGCAGTAGATAATTCGGACTGCAAAGTAGGTATTTCGTCACATACTTTCTCGAGCTTAATTAATCTATTCTCTAAGGCAGAGAAGCGGTTTTCCATTTCGGTAAATTTTGTATTTATATTATGAATACCTGTAGAACATGATTGAATATCGGATTTCAGGGTATTTATGTCCGACTTCATTGAGGAAAAATCAGCTCGAAATTCTTTTATTTCTTTGAGGACGGCCGCAATACCTTCAGTCTCATTTAGGGATCCAGGAACAGTCAGATTAGGCAAGTTACGACAATTCGGACACCTCCATGCTGCTTTTCTGTCGACGCCCATACGTCTGTATCCAGACTCCGTTACACCAGCACAGGCATAGTGCAGAGACCTATGGCATCCTTTACACACAACTGCATCAGTCACTTCATCATTACACATGCTACAAATCATTTTTCTTCGATGTAAAAGCTTTGTTACACAGCGACGGTCGGATGTTTACGCGATAACGATGTAGGTGGGTATTCGCGTAATTAGCGCAAGCGCACGTAACACAACCGTCTACTGACAGCGCAGAGCGATTTGATCATCCTCAGCATCGTCCAAGAGAGGAACAATATTTCTAATGGAACGTCGAATAATTCCTCTTGATGTCTTGACATCGACAACTCGACTGGCCTCATCAGATCGAGGATAAAGGCTGTGTATTCTTCCTAGTGGCCATTTGAGTGGTGGAGTCTGTTCATCCTTAATCAGTACGAGTTGGCCAGGTTTTAAACCATCTTGCCGGACACGCCATTTTGTGCGTTGATGCAGCTCAGCAATATATTCACGGCTCCATCTGGCCCAGAAGTGTTGACGTGCTTGTTCTATTTTAGCGTATCTGTGCAGCCTATTTGGATTGGCTTCTTGAAGGTCTGGAGCCGGCAGACTAGTAAGGGGTCTTCCAATTAAGAAGTGTCCGGGGGTAAGCGGGGATAAATCATCAGGATTCGAAGACAATGGAATTAACGGACGCGAATTCATTACAGCTTCAATTTGCGCGAATAATGTAGTTAACTCTTCATATGTTAAATGACTATTGCCTACAACCTTTTTCATGTGATTTTTAGCAACCTTTATACCTGCCTCCCAAAGCCCGCCAAAGTTCGGAGCATAAGCGGGTGAGAACCGGAATTTAATACCCTCATTTGCAAAAAAGTCTGAAACTATATCATTATCAATATTTCGTTTTAACTCATGGCTTGCACCTACGAAATTAGACCCATTATCACAATAAATCTGCTCGGGTTTTCCTCTTCTCGAGATAAATCTTCTTAAACTTAAAATAAATGCCTCTGTAGTGAGGTCACTAACTAACTCTAGATGCGTTGCTTTTGTTTTAAAACAAACAAATATGCATAAATATGCCTTAACTATTCTAGCGCCTCGACCTTTCTTTGTACTTATCATAATAGGGCCGGCGTAATCCATTCCTACTACTTCAAACGGAAAGCCAGGCACTATGCGCTGTAAGGGCAAATCTCCCATTATCTGAGCCGCAGCCCTTCCCTGCATCCTTCTGCACATCACACATTGCTTAAAAACCTTCCTAGCTAATGTTCTGCCTGCAATTGGCCAGTAACGCTCGCGTACAGAAGCAAGAAGAAGCTGCGGCCCCGCGTGGAGGAGACGTCTGTGCTCATGCTCAAGTAACAACTTAGTAAAGGAACGCTTTGCACTCAAAATCATTGGGTGCTTTTTATAGTAACTATAATCCGAATTATTTAGTCTTCCTCCGACGAGCATAGCACCCTGGCTATCCAAAAAAGGATTTAAACTTAGCAACGCAGATTTTAAATTAACTTTCTTATTTTTAACTAAACTATCAATGTCTGACTCAAAACATTCTTGCTGCGATAATAAAGCTAACTTTAATTCAGCCTCATTTAACTCATCTGCAGTTAATGGATCCTTTAGCCTTTTATCTAAATATTTACAGTTTTTTATGAACCTGAGAACATACGCATACGTTCTTATTAAAGTAGTTAGCTTAGAAAATCTTTTGAATTCTACAACTTCAATATTATCGGCTTGTACAATGAAAACTTTCAGCTCTGATAACTCTAGGCTACTCTGTGTCTGACTTGGCCATCCACTTTCAATATTCTTCAAGAATGTAGGTCCCTCCCACCAGAGGGCATTGTGTTCTACTTTCTCCGGAAATAAACCTCTCGATGCTAAATCCGCCGGATTCTGGGAAGAAGGGACATACATCCATGAGTTGTTATTTAATTTTTCAGTAATTTCTTTTATTTTTGTAACTCTGTGAACAACAAAGGTTTTCAGCTTTGATTGCTCCATTTTGAGCCATCCTAATACAATTTTTGAGTCAGACCAGTAAACTATTCTATTAATAGCACACCTCAAAGCCTTTACGACATTATTGCATAATTTTGCTGCCAATACAGCACCGCATAACTCTAGTTTAGGTATCGTAATCGGTTTGAGTGGTGCTACCTTTGTCTTTGCGCACAAAAGTTTCACATGAATCATCGCGTCCTTATCAATTGATCTTATATAAATGCTGCTCGCATAGGCCTTTAATGAGGCATCAGAAAATGCGTGAATTTCTGTATGAATGGGGTCATTACATATAACATGACGCGGTATTTGCAATGATGACAATGTACTTAGCGTATTTACCAACCTTTGCCATGTTACACGCATGTCAGTGGGGATTTCATCATCCCAATTTAACCCTTGCACCCATAGTTGCTGCAATAACATTTTAAACATAATTGTACATACACTTAATAACCCTAATGGGTCAAATATCTTTGACGAATCTGATAAAATTGTGCGCTTAGTTAATTTGCTTTCTTTCTTGCTATCAGGATTGTAACTTATCAATAAATTATCCGTAGACGGATTCCATTTCATCCCTAGTATTTTACACTCTGTATTTAATTGAACCTTATCTTGTATTTCATACGTTTCTTTTTCTTTTAATAAACTTGTACAGTTAGTTCTTATTTTCGGTAATTTTAAGCATGCAGAAGCCAGAACACTTTCCACTGAATTTTGTATGTACTTCAGCTCGTCTTCAGAGTCGCATCCAGTCAATATATCGTCACAATAAAAATCATGCTCAATAATTTCTCTTATTTTTGGATCTCGCACTCTGAAGCCAGCTGAAGCAAACAGCGCGTGCTGAAAAAGGGGGCGGATGAGGTACCGTATGTTACAGTATTTAATTGTAAATACCTCACTCGCTCCCACTCATTTTCACGCCATAATATCGTCTGTAAATATCGCTGCGATTGGTCGACCAAAACTTGTCTGTAAAACTTTTCAATATCTCCGGTTAAAACCAATTTATGTTGTCGAAATCGCAACAATATTGAAATAATGTCATCCTGCACAGTGGGTCCTATCATCAAAATATCATTGAGTGACAAACCCGACTCGGTTTTGGCCGATGCATCGAATACAACGCGACATTTAATTTTTTCGCTATTCCCACGCAATACAGGATGATGCGGCAACAAATTACAGGTTTCCGGTCTGTCAATCAAAGTTAGATGACCCAAGGTATGATATTCATTTATAAATTCAACATATTGTTGTTTTATGTGAGGCTGCTTCTCAAAACGCCTTTCCAAATTATTGAAACGACTTCTACAAACCTTGTAGGAATCTCCTAGCTCTTCTGGCTCACCTTTGAAAGGCAGCCTCACACAAAACCTACCTTCTTTAGTTCTATACGTGTTTGCTACAAAGTGTGCTTCGCATTGTTCTTCTTCAGTAGTGTAAATCTTGTCTTCAGAGGGCAACTCCTCCAGTTCCCAAAATTTCTTTAATGTGCTATGTACATCATGACTAAAATTGCAGTATATCTTGTTAGTCGGAATCATAACTGGACCTACAACCAACCATCCCAGCTGTGAATTTTGTAAAATAGGTTGATTGTGTCCTAAACCTAGCCTTTCAGGACTAATAATATCCCAAAACAGGTCTGCGCCGATTAAAACATCTACAGTTGCAGGATAATTGAAATTTGTGTCGGCCAGCTTTAGATTTTGTGGGATATTAATGTCGCTAGTGTCGATTTCAGTGCTTGGTAAATTTCCAGTAATAGAAGGTATAACCAAAGCATAAACTTGTTTTGTGAATGAATTGTTGCAGGATACGAGCTCAAATTTACAGTTGTCTAGTGCATTTATTGTTATATTGTTTATACCTGCAACAGTTAGCGAGCGCACTGCTTGGCCTTGAATGCTGAGCCTGTCTTTCAATGACTTGGTTATGAATGAGGACTGACTGCCACAGTCAAGTAGAGCGCGGGCCTCTATTGATTGCCTTGTTTCAGAGTTTACAATTTTTACCATAGCAGTAGACAGTAATACTTGATTTGCCACAGCAGTCGTCATAGAAACAAGATTCGCATTTGTGCTTTCAGACTTTTGAGCTTGGTAATTTCTATGTAACATACTGTTATGCCTTCTGTGACAAATCCTGCATGGACCCATCCTGCATTGATGAGCAAAATGACCTGGACGGAAACAGTTTATGCACAGCCTTTTCTTACCTATCTCTGCGCTTCTTTGATCTATTGTCATTTCATTAAAGGCCTTGCATTGAAAGATCCGATGCTCATCACTGCAAATAGGACAGCTAAACTTTTTGGTTTCAGAAGCAGCGGCGACAAATGTTTTTTGATACTTATCTAATCTCTTCACTTGTTTTTCTACATTTTCAGGTTTTTCAACTTTATTCGCAGCTAATGTTTCCAAAATATCGGCTCTGCTTCTTATAAACGTGTAAAATTCGTCTAATCTTGGCAACCTCTGTGTACTGTTTCTATATTCTTCCCATTTTTTGTTTGTCTCCGCATCTAACTTTGATGAAAACATAAATATGATTAAGGTATCCCAATTATCAGTGGGTTCATCAAGGTTATTAAGTGCTCTGAGGTTTCTTGAAATATGATCAACAAGAAATCTCAGCGAAGCGTGTGACTCTTTTGCAATTGGCTCAAGATTACATAAATCCTTTAAATGACTATTTACAAGTTGTCTCTTATTGTCGAACCTTTCAAGAATCAACTTCCATGTAATCGAATAATTTTTAGCAGATGTTTCTAGCGAGTTAATAACCTGAGCAGCGCTGCCTTCTAAAGAGGCGCGTAAGTAATGATATTTATTTATCTCGCTTAACTTTTCGTTTTCGTGAATCAGCGATACAAAAGTATCTTTAAACTCGAGCCACTTGCTATAGTTACCGTCAAAAATGGGAAGTTTTATAGTAGGCAGTTTGACTCCCCCAAAATGACCTGAAGGGTCACAGGCTGAGCTAGCATTCCGCTGAGCACCCGAGCCTTGTTCTGAAACAGCGTCATCAAAGGCTGCTTGATGAGACTCATACAAATCTTGGGATATACTAATCGCAAAGTAAAATTGATTTTCCATTTCATCTCTTTCATTTTGCTGCTCAGCAGTTGCTTCACTACATAGTTCAATGCTTGTCTGAAGGGTGTCAAACTCCTCAAATATTTTTTGCATCTTTTCTAATCTTAATTTCAGTTCAGTTAATTGTTGCTTGCTTATTTCCTTGTAGTTTTGCAAATCAGCTAAATATTTCTTAAATACAGTTAATCTTCCTTTTATTAAACCTCTCTTTTGAATCAAAGCTTTGATATCTTCAGACATTTTTGCAAATAAGTATGAGTTATTTATAATGTAATCAAACGCTATTGAATCAACTTGTCAATGGATGATGGACAATGGTACCTTGAAGGCAAATAACGGTTCAGCACTCACCCGCTCAGCTGTTGTTTACCTCCGTATCACCGCGCAGAGCACAAAGGTAGGTGTCACGCGTTGAGATTGACCATGCGCGTGATCGTTTCTATGCACTGGCGGCGTGAGCTCGGGCGGGGCGACATGACGGTAGGTATCCTAGCGCGGCGGGCCCTGACAGCCAGCTGAAATGTTCGGCCAAAGCCTTTTAAACTATGTATAAAGGTTCCACATTTACAGGTTCTTGCTATTTACTAAAGGTAGGTTTAGGCAGGCAAAATATTAAAGCAAGCAATTAGCAGTGCAACTTACTAAATAGCTTATTTGTTCGTACAGCATACCTTATGTGGATAGGTATGTTATATTATAAGTACAGATATGCGAAAAGCTTGCTCCCACAGACAATAGACAGGTAATAAACAGTAAAAGATGCTTTGTAAGTTTGTGGGAACAGTGACAGGCTATGTTTCACTTAAATGGCTAAGTTTTAACTAGCTTATTAAATATACAGACAGTAAAAGATGCGTTATTCAGATTGGTAAGATAACAATACAATTTGTTTACCAATCCGACATTTATTATTATTTCTTATGCTTTCAGGAAAGATGCATGCTAATAGGCAATTTTCAGGATGCTTGATGCCTACTAGCCAGTTCACTATGTTGAAATATATCAGTAAACGATGTATTTTGCTAATAGGCAATGTAACAGGTTAACTTGATACCTAGATGCCAGTTAATTATGGTTAATTTTGAGCCTCAACGTTATCAGCGCAAACCGAAGCTTGAATGATTTATCACTTCGAAGGCAAATAAGCAAAACAAAGTTTATAAAAAGAGGGATGGATAAAAAAGGAATGGATCACTTTACTTCCCTTTTTCCAGTGTATTGAGATCGCCTTTGTTATCACACTCAAATGTAAATCGCCACGTTGCGCGTTGACTTCTCCGTGTTACGTAACTGCGCAGTTGATTTTCGTTGCAGATCTTCCGCCTCGCAGAATGTTCCCAAAGATACGGTCGCCAAAAAACTTTGTATAGTCAGTTCTTCTGGTGGTGATGCAGTAGTAGTAGTAGATGCTTTTGACAGTTCTTTTGTAAGTTGTTTATTTAATGATTTAAAAAGGATATAAATGACACGACTGTATTGCACTGATGACGTTTGGATCGAGACTGGTTCGCAGCGCCCCGCCGCCGTGCAGATTATCCTTGTGAATGTGTGCGTGAACAATCGGAGGTGGTGACGCCGCGCCGCCTTCGAACTGCACTAATCATCTCGTCTTTCTTTAGAGTCGAGTGCAGTTTTGCAATAATTGGTCTGGGTAGACCGCTGGTATTGCGCGTGGATATTCGCACGGCTGAGTAGACAAGTAGACATCATCCGTCTTCAAGTCGATGCCCACGGCTTTTGCAATAGAAATGACAATTGTTTGGGCCGACTCAGACTTGCGCTCAGGGACCCCGAAGATCTCGATGTTATTCTGCCGACTCCTTTGTTCCATACTGTTAATGCATGCTTTCAGTTCATTCGTTATATTGGACATTTCGCGGTTTTCAATTTTTACTTTGTCCATGTCACCCAGCATTCCCTAAAGTTTGCAAACCCGGGCCTCGAGTTTGTCGACCCGCTCCGATGTGAAGTCAGCTGATTCACTCAGTTGCTGGATTTTTGTGGTTAAGAGGTCAACGGAGATTAGTTGCGACGACCTGATGACCTTATTCTCGACGAAGTCGCGGTGGCTCTTAAGTTGGCCCAGAAGATCGGCTTTAAATTTGTCCAATGAGTCGGCTTGTTTCAATGTGAACTCATTGAGAGATTGAATTAAAAGTGCATGCATTTTATCCGACACCTGATCTTGTATCGGACTGGTAGTTATGCGAGTGGTTGATGCAATGGGAGTGGTATTGATGGTCAGGGCAGTGGAGCCAGTATAAGATGATTCAGTAGTACCGGTTGGGTACAAATGTTGAAGGATTTGGTTTTGTCCCGAGTTTGGCCGCTAGTGTCGTCGTTGCAGGCGCCGATGCCAGTGAGCCGCCGCTCGCAAGCTCAGTCTCCTCCTTGCGCTCGGTCCCGTCACAACACATTCCGACCCAGCTACCCTTTTTCGGTTTTCTCATTTTCCTAAAGAGGTTCTCGGGGATAGATGCGCAGTGGAAGTGGTACTGTGACTGACATGTTGTGCAAGTGATATCCTCGTTGTCGTAAATAGGCAATTTACATTGAGAGCACTGCATTATGAAGGCTGGACGTGTGTCGGTGAAATTACTAGTGTTCGTAATTGAATAGGGAAGCGTTGTACCTTGTAGAGCTGTCGTGTGTATGATGATGGTGATAATATAATTCCAAAATCAGTTTCGAAGTCTATTGAAAAATCGATCATATTTGCAAACTTCTGAGAGGAATTCGTATCCCATTTGTAATGAAGCCGCCCCTGATATATCCAAATCGATCTATAATGGTAAATTACGAGACCAAGAAGATCTATCATATGTCACAGCTAATAAAAAATATGTTAGACACACGTGTACTGGAAGAAGGAAAAATCAGTCCCAGCTATCTATCAACGTTCTTTCTAGTTCCGAAGACAGACGGATCGTTATTTTGGTTACGGGCTATTTATTTTGATATTTGGAATTAATATAGATAATGAATCCAATTTATATAACGATAAAAAGTGAGAGAACAGAAAAATACGTGTTACTTCAAGTACCCTCAATATGTCGTCTGTTGCTGTAACAAGTTAAGAAAATGTCTGGTACCTATGATCATAGCCTGGGACTTGCTCGGGTTGACCAGTAGTCCGAAAGATGAAGCCCAGCTTCTCACCCCCTCCAGATCAGCGTTCAGTGCCGCAACAGCAGAGTTTACATCGTTATAAGAGAAGTGGCGATAAATCTGGAGATCATCAGCATAAAGATGATATGAGGACGACAGGATGTCCGAGATGGAGTTTATGAAAATTGAGAATAGAATAGGAGAAAGAATACCACCTTGAGGGACGCCTGAAAGGAGGTCACACCATTCAGTGGAAGTCTCCTCCGACCTGATACGCTGTTGCCGATCCCTCAAATAAGAGTCGAACCAGCTGGCAGAGAATAAAGAGACGTTCAGGGAGAAGCTCAACAAGAATGTCGAAATCTACGCTGTTGAAGGCACTACTGAAATCAAGTAAAGCCAACACGGAAAGCTGATTGCGGTCCATGGCTAGCTGGATGTCATCTGTGATCTTCAGCACAGCCGTGACGGTGCTATGACCCGGCCAGAATCCTGACTGGACCTTTTTTAGCAGATTGTTTGAGGAGAGGTAATAGGAAAGCTGGTTATGGACAACGGTCTCAAAGACTTTGGAGAGGATGGGCAAGATTGAAATGGGACGGTACTCTTTGAAAGAGGTGGGACTACAGGTTTTGAGTAGTGGGATGACTAGTGCTTTTTTCCACACTGTGCGGACAAAGCCACTAACTAAAGAATAGTTTATAACGTATGTTATTGCTGGTAATGGTTCGTCTAGGATTGTCAGTAGCATTTTAAGGCAAACTTTGTCATCGCTTACAGCTTTCGAGTTGACTGATTAATAGCGCTTTTTTGATCGCATTGATTTCAACATTACTCAAGTTGAATGGAGTGGTGTTGGGTAAGGATTTAGAGCGCAGGCTCTGAAGAGTGGCTTGTTTAACCTTGGGATCCATCACAACAGGCGGGGCAGAAAGGAACTGGTTGAGACCGTTGAGATCTACATCACCAGCATGTAGGTCCTGAGGCTTACCTATACCAAGAGTTTTTAAAAACTTTCACACTGCTGGTGTGTAACTTTCAATACTCTTGTGGATGTGCCGACGTTTAGCATCACGACAGAGACGGTTGCAGCGGTTGCGAAGACATTTGTAAGAAAGGAAATAGTCATCTGTCGGATTCTTACGGTATTTATACTTGGCTCTGTTCCTCTTGGCCATTAGACGCCTAATAGTATCTATTAGCCATGGGGCGGGTAGGTGTTTCACTCTGACTTTTTTATAGGCGCATGCTTGTCATAAAGTCCTAGGACTATGCTATTGAAATTGTCGATTTTCTCGTCCATGGTCTCGCTCGAAATTACAGGGGACCAGTCGATCGACAAGGCATCCGACCTAAGAGACTCCAGGTCAATATCCCTAAAGCTACGGATATTAATTTTGCCCCGCTCTTGAGAGGCCTGATCCTGTACGAGAGATAGATAAGGTCATGAAACGAGAAAGGATATTTGAGTTGACCATGTACGGCGACCTTATCCAAGTTAGAGATGATTATAATATCGAGGAGTGAGGGAGAGCAGTGGGGTTGGAAATGTGTGGCATCAAGAGGCAGAATATGCAGATTGAAGGAGTCGACTATGGACTTTAGTTTGTTAGAACGGGAATCGTTTTTGAGGAGACATGAATATTACGAATATTAAGAAATTTTGCCCTGCTCTTGAGAGGCCTGATCTTGTACGAGAGATAGATAAGGTCATGAAACGAGAAAGGAGATTTGAGTTGACCATGTACGGCGCCCTTATCCAAGTTAGAGATGATCATAATATCGAGGAAGAGGGAGAGCAGTGGGGTTGGAAATGTATGGCATCAAGAGGCAGAATATGCAGATTGAAGGAGTCGACTATGGACTTTAGTTTGTTAGAACGGGAATCGTTTTTGAGGAGACAGGTGTTGAAATCACCGAGAATGAGGGTATCATTATAAAGAGGCGAGAGTTAATTGAGGACGGATTCTAATGTGTCGAAGTAGGAAAGCATTAACTATAACATATTAGTTAAGATGGAATAATGTCTATATTGATAAAAGCACAAAAGAAAGCCATCAATATTACTAAAAGGAGATAACTGTGAAAGTCATGTTAATTGAGAATATAATTAGTGAAATTGTCATTGACAAGACTATCTTTCCAATACCCAGTCAGCCCACATCGTACAGGGTGCCGAAGCAGTGTTGTTAACTTATAATTGTTTACTCTATAGTGGGATATATGGCGCTCTTTATGACAACCTGCTACGTCACTCTGCCAAGCCTAGTGACCTACAAATAATGGCTGGGCCAATCAAAACAGACCGCAGGTGGCGTCGAAGTTAGCGTGATTTTTATTTAACTCAGAAATATAAGTTTCAGATGTAAAAAGATCTGGGGCCTTTTTATAAAGCAACAAGCCACAATAATATGTCTGATATGCGGGCTAATATAATGCAGGGACAAGAAAAGAGCCTCCCCGTGCTCCTGGTGCTTCGTTTTATACCGATTTAAAGCACCCGTCGTTCCCTGGAAGCAGCTACTTGCCAACAAGCAGTAGCCTGACTAATCTTTTTACCACGATGGCCATGCATATAAACCAAGCTCGCAACATATGGCCCTTCTCAGGGCCCGGCTTGACAGTGCTCTCTATCAACATAGACGGCTTCTCATCCGACAAAACAACTTTACTTGCTGAGCTGTGCCTTAGAAATAAGATCGATTTTTGTGCGTACAAGAAACGCACCGAGGCCCCGACAACCTGAGGCCAGATATAATATTTTTTTGTAATTTCTTTATTATACTACACAAAACAGACAAACGCAAATTACAAAGAAATAGACAGAAGAATAGCGCTGGCTTGAAAGAAATACTGGTCCCATAAAGACGTGTTCAAAAGCAGCATACCAGTTCACCTCAAAAAGAAGATCATGGACGGTTGCCAAAGGTGGCCCCTGACTAAAAATGTCGTGGTAAGTTACAGGTATTTCAACGTTCCACCGAGAGATCAATGCTGGGTATAAAACTAAAGATAGAGTAAGATGCTCTGTGATACGAGATACGACAAAGGTGACAGTTGCTGAGCAAATGGCGTGTAGTGTCCAGTGGAAGTGGGCCGGCCTCATAGCCAGATCAACGGACGCTAGAGCGAACGCGTCCCAAGAAACGGACAGAGACCAAGAGACAGACCCCGTCAGCGCTGGTGCGACGATATAGTGCAGGTCACACTTGGAAACGGCAAGCCCAAAATAGAACGAAACGGCAGAGTAAGGAGGAGAGGATATCACGTCTATTTGTTTTTTGCAGTTACTTTAGCAGATGTCAAACTTCTTATCTATATTTTTTTTCTGTTTAGTTGTGCGAAACTGTTTCTGTAAAACTGAGTTTCTTCAATCGTATCGACTCTCATTGCATGTTCGTTCTGAAATGTAATTTAAAGCATTTCGTTCTTCTATTGGTACTTTATGTCTTTTGATATTATATTTATT
The DNA here is from genome assembly GCA_949825045.1 of Argyresthia goedartella. NCBI lineage: Eukaryota > Metazoa > Arthropoda > Insecta > Lepidoptera > Argyresthiidae > Argyresthia > Argyresthia goedartella. The sequence continues at coordinate 20,134,362 of OX463812.1, read as the reverse complement.
TTATTTGATGTGTTGGTGATAGGTAATTTTCTTTAAAATTGTTTAATTTCATCTATTGTTCTTGTATAGTTTTTCTCAGTCATATCTGAAGTTAATTTACTGGTTACATGTTCAATATTCATAATGGTTTTTATTGAGTATTGTTCAATCGGTGTGATGTTTTTATTTCTTAGCCTGTTGTTGGCGGAAGGTTTTTTTATAGCGATAATAAGGTTAGGTTAGGTCTGTCGTCTGTCCTTCTAAGTTCAAATGCATTTATTACTGTCGATATTTACATATACAACGTTATTTTTTGCCTCTTCTCTACATTGGATCACTGTAGGGAGAGGGCGAAAATACTCCCACAACTGGTTTTCTAGATCTCTTTTAAAATTAGTTGTGCTTAACTAATACAAATATTACAATATTAATGATTAAAATCAATAAGCAGGAATAAATAATTACATTTTTTTAACAGCAAGCTCTGTGTTGAGTTAGATTAACCCCATAAAGTCCCGTCATTTTAGTAATCTTGAACATTATAATATCTCTTTTTTGACAAAGTAGTTTTTATTTATAATCTCCATTTATTTTAGTACTCTTATAACTTGAGTACACGACAGTTTTATAGTAGCAAAATACAAGGCTTTTCCTCTAAATTATCTTCATAAGTCTCTTACTAAATTTATCAATAATTGAGCGCTCTCACTCCATGGCTCCGATAGTAAACTTTTTACGCTACCCCCCATTCATAACTGTTATATCTAATTTATTAAATACAGCCATCCTTTTAGATGCGTTTCGTACACATTCCATCAAGATATGAAAAATATCATCAACACATCACATGTGTCACAATTTGGCGAGGGGACTGCTTTCATTAAAAAAATAATGTTTGATGGAATGTGTCCGGAGCGAACTCTGTTACATGAAACAATTACATTACGGAAAAATCGACATAATTAACCCAGGGGACATGAGGAGGCTCACATTTAATGGTTTGTCTCTAGGTCAACTATACGTAACTTTCTCTTGAGGAAGAAATTCAAAAAAACTATATATTTATAACAAACATATAAATGTTGTTTATAAACAAGTATTGTAAAAAGAAGTATTGTAGTTTAAAAAAAATAATATCTCCTGTATTTTAAAGTTTATCCTTTCTCATATCAACAGATGAGCGAAGCCGGGTGCCCTAGCTTGTAATATATAATCCTAATATTAAATAATCAAGTGCGAGTCAGACTCGCGCACCAAGGGTTCCGTACCTTACACACTTGTAGACATATGTATGTTTTTCACCGCTCCACACTGATTCGTCTAGAACATGCTAGCTGGACAAAATATATTTTTTTATTTATAATGGCTTATTTTAGCTCAAATAGCAGTCAATTGTTGTTACTAGTAGGATTTGAGACTATCCCACGATTTGAGAGGATATAAAAAAATCATTAAAAAAATAGATTTATTCAAAAGAAACACAACACCTTTTGGAAATAAATAAAGATAAATATATTAAATCATTACAATGCATAAATTCAACGTTATTTACAAAATTATAAATATAACTTAAATTAAACGGATGTTGTAATACGTCATTATTATGATATATCACAACATATGGTATGGCACAATATATGGTATATATTTATACCTATTTCGTTAAATAATTAATGCAAGACGTCACTTGCGAGTATTATGTAGCCGTAAATGGCGTATGTCTTTGTTTCTCGCTTCTTGGGCTTCTTTGGAGAACTGTTCAAATGGAAGTAACGAGGTCTTGTAGAGTTTTCGCGTTTCTACACAGATGTTTTCAAATATAGCCAAATCGATATCATAGCCAGATGACAATGTTCTTAATATTATATTAAACTTTTCATCTAACCCTGTAATCTCTACACTCAGATCTGCATTATCAAAAAATCTACGCGCGGTGTTTCCATCGTTTGTTTTTCCGAACCCTGGTTTTGGTTGGTCCACAATAAAACCTTCCTTTTTGTACAATTTTTTTATTGCCTCTGCACGCTGTTTTACACTAAACCATTTCTTGTTCAGATGATAACTTATGTGCTACAGATACTCAAAACTGTGAATCCAGGCGTGCAGAGTGGACAATCCAAAACCAAAGTTTTGTTGCCAACCATCATGACCCTTCACTTCGTCATTCATTGTTTTCGGCTTGGCTGTAAGTATGTAAATATGTAACACGATTTTGCTGACCATAGTTAGGATAAAATTGTATTTCACAGAAATTTTGACATCTCCGACTGAAAACAATGTTGGAACTAACTGAGCAACCTCTTCCAGCACTTTATTTGTTTTTATTTGTGTAAGCTCCGTTGATTCCTTTGAAAAGATGAATTTGATGGGTCTGCAGTACATAGTTGATGATGGACGTTGGTTTTGCCAAATAATGAGGTCGCTATCATACAAACTCAAAGGAACAATGAAAACACAAACAGAAACTCATCAGTGGCCTCGGAGTCCTCAAATTTCTGTTTATAAGTACTATAGTCAGAACTACCGACGCAACCCCACTTGCTTATCAAAGTGAATGATGATCTAGGGAGTACACTTCTAATTACATCACTTTGTGTTATAAGTAATCTCTTCGTTGTCTTATCCAAAAGAGGTTGCAACTTACAATCGACACGCGTTTGCGTCACAGGAATATGCTCCGCTGAAGGAAAAGAACTATAAATTTACTTACGCATGCTATGCCACGATGGAAATATTGACCACTTCCTCGCCGTCATATATGACTTTTCCTCTTGAAGTCAAAATAATAAGCCCAAGTTTTATCGGTAGAGAACTGCCTACCATCCGGGCACGAAGTAGCTTTAGGGGTTTCACCATCACTTGCTCGTTTTATGGCTTTTAAGATGCTTTTTTTTCCCTCCGCCCTGCTTACGACCTCAGCAGCAGTCGCCAACTCCTCAGCAGTCCACTTGTTCACAGCTTCTTCAACACGCCGTTTCTTTGTCTTGAATGAAGCGCATCCAAAGCTGCTTTTTGGCCCTCCCGGTGCTGATCACATCAACCTTGAATTGAAAGCCAACCAATTTCTAACCAAATTTTATTGTTAGTTAAGAATCGATCTTGATGACCTCCTGATGAGGCCCATTTTTCCACTATCTTATTACAATACGATACGATTTTTAGGTGCATTTCTCGACGTGACTCTTCAGTGACATTTGAGAGGTCAAACCTAATAGACAGAAAGTAAAAACTCTGCGAGTTACGGTTTTATTTATCGTGTTTTATCCGAAAAAGTCAATTTTCGAGACAGTGAGAACGGGTTATGAAAAAAATATACAATAAAAAATGATGTATGTACCAAGATTGCACAAAGAAATTTTATCAGAGATTAAAGCTAAAGGTTACGTCTAAATTATATTTAAAAAATAGCCGGGGTACACGTGGATACAAAAAGATGTGGTCCTTTAAACTTTTAAAAAGGTAAAAATTTACGGTTTTTTTCAGCCTACAATTTAGACAGTTAAGTTGGACACAAAACAGACATTTAGGAGAGGTTTCAATATGATATCATAATCTACATACCTTCAACAATAAAATCCATAGCACAACACTTTTTGTTTTTTCACAAAACAACTCATAAGACCCTTTCGATCGTGTAGCAAATTTGTAAGTGACGAGAATTTATCAAATACAAAATCGTAACACTTACCCTTTTACTGTCATTACTTAATGACTTCCTCACTTTGACACATACAAGTCTTGGAAATGGTCCCTCTGGGGGTTGCTAATGACATGTGACCACTAATTCTTGGAAATTAGGAGGTGACTTTTGTCCAGCTAGCATGTTCTAGACGAATCAGTGTGCGCTCCACTAAATATTTTTTTGTAATGTATCTGCAAATTTGCAGTATTAGGATTTTTTCCTTTACTTGCGCTATAAGACCTTGGTTCGTGCCAAATTTCATGATTCTAGGTCAAACTCAAATAATTTAATGAAAGTAGACAAAAATTATGCACTTTTTCATGGAGAACATTAAAATAAAAATCAAATATGATCAACTAAACTAATGCGTAACTGATTATGGTTTGAGTTTGATAAAGGAAATTTGCCTTTCAAGTGGTGATACACGGCTGAATCTCGCATAGGAAAAGAAAACTCCATTAACTTTACCAGTGCTTAGGAAATACGCCCGTCAGAGAAGATATCACGAAAGAAACTCTACGGGGACGTATTTTTTTTTATTTTCTTAATTTTTTATGCCACAATGTACAATAAATAATCTAATCTAATGACAATATTATAATATCGTTTCAATAAGTGCCAATAAGGTCAACGGGCAGTACCATATAGGTTTTGATTCCCTTGCGAGTATCAAGCAAATACAGCAAAATAGCTGTCAAAAATAGTGACAGCTGTCAAATGACTGTCAAATGTTCATATCCTACGTGCATATATATTTCATTGTTGAGCTTCAACACTGTTTGGGATATTCACTCTAAAGTATTTAATATAACGTCAATTGATTGTGATTAAATAAAAAGATGATAATATTCAACCTATATTTCACTGTTACGATCCTCGTAAGAGGCGCGGGCCTACTAATTCATTAATACTTACATTAGGCTACTTGTGAGCCTAATTATGATAGCAGTCGACAAAACTATCTCCTTTTTGTGTATATTTTTTACTATGAATAAAGATTTATTATTATTATTTTGTATTGTATCTTTTTGGTCATTACCGACATCACTATAAAATTGCCATCGCAACCTGATGCGAACTACACCTATTATTGTTGTATTGACTAATGTACACATGTACATGTTGTCGTGTGAGGATCCGAACCTAACCAGAACCTAACAGCAAACAACCAAGATAAAATTTAGTAGTATCAGTTTATTAGAAGTATAGTATTTACAGTGAAGTCTATAAAAAAAAAATGATGCGAAGATGAGGATGGATGAGATGTGAAACAGGTTTTATAAAATACAGATGTCTGGATGGAAAGAAGGAAGCGGAGACCTGGGTGCAGGTGTATTTGTTGTTGTAGATGTTGTTGAAATCGTCGTTGTAGGAACAGTAGCGGGCGTACTTGTAGTTACGCCTCGCAGGATCCCGTTGTAGAAATCGTCGTTGTAGGAACAGTAGCGGCGTTGGCACGGCTCGCAGAATCCCGTTGTAGAAATCTTCGTTGTAGGAATGGTAGCGGCGTAGGCGCGGCTCGCAGAATCCCGTTGTTTGAAGATTGATTTGAAGGTTTCGAGGGAGTTTGAAGGCTCGCAGGATCCCGTTGTAGATGGAGAATTTGGAGATTGGAAGGAGTTTGAAGGCTTCGCAGGATCCCGTTGTAGATGGAGAATTTGGAGATTGGAAGGAGTTTGAAGGCTTCGCAGGATCCCGGGGTTGAGCGACCCCGGGATAAGGCCTTTACTGGTACTTCCAGTTCAGAAACTGACGTGAGACTGTCCAGAATTGAAGAAATGTTCCGCTTTTATACCATTTTTGGAGAGTTCTAAAAATTATTTAAATTAAACGTAATTTTCGTGAGTGGCCAAGAGAGAAAGAGTATTCTTATAAAAGTATTAAAACAAACATATCAGACCGCTAACGAGTTTGAAAGGACATTGCCATGACAACCAGATAAACAATCAATATATCAAATGTCAAATGTTGATTTCAGACTCGTAATATAAAATCTAACAGTAACCCCAGGAAATAAATTACCTAAAAACGAGAGGAAAAAAGGTAGCGCACCAGCGCGCACAAACCCCGAGATTGCAGAGTTTCGGAGAAAGCCAAAACAAGGTCACCAAAGGTAAACCGTTTCGCTATCGATTTAAAAGTGCTGATAGCATGAAAATGCAGAGCGAACATGATTTATTAATGTGTTCTAATGGTTTAAAACGTTACAGGGTCCTGTGGAAGTAAAGGTGATACCAGATAATAAGCCATCAGCTCACCAAGTATCCAGCGTAATAGAGCAAGGTACCCTGAAGGACAAACAAAAAAGACTGATGGTGGAGCTGGAGCTAAGGGATAGGAGACCAGAATAGCATGTACGTACAGGAGCAGTTACCAAAGCTTCTTTAAGTTTCTCGAAAGTAGCTGCAGCCTTGGAATTTTTAAGACATTCAAGAAAATAGCACGTAAGTAGTATAACATAACACTACATTTTCCCCCCGACCCTGGAAAAATTTTTGACTCAGCAAAAATTTTGATATCTACAAAAATAAACCAGAAAAACACAGCTTTGCAGAAACAGACATCACCAGGCAAAATCAGATATACCATCTCTTACATTCATCATCTTCATTCAGGTAAGGGTGGAGTTCACATTCAATGACTACCACTCTAAAAGTGTGTTTTCAAAACGACATTCAGGCTTACTTAAGGAGTTGTCATCCGCTCCTGCGTGGAAAAAAAAATTAAGTAGAGGTAAAGAGAAACAAATTAATCCTAAGGTAGCTTTAGTCGCTTTGCCTTAAGATTAAAGACGGCCAGAGCGGTAGAGCTCGAAGCCAGAGATCAGCCACATCGCCAACGAGATGTGTCTGAAATGAAGAATATACATATATACAACAGAGCGGTAGAGCTCGAAGCCAGAGATCAGCCACATCGCCAACGAGATGTGTCTGAAATGAAGAATATACATATATACAAATTAACAGTTTAGAAGTTAAGAAAATTTATGCTACTTACGTGCAAAAATTTTAAATAAAGATTCGTATCAACTTCAGGACAGAAGTTTGAGAAACAAGAGGAGGTTCCATGAAAGTCGGATCAGCAGGAAGGTCAAGTGATGGAGAGTCATTTGCAGTTGAGGGTGGAGTCATTGTTATAGTTAAGTGTAGAGTCGAGTGTTAATTGAAGTGAAGTGAAGTGAAGTGAAGTGAAGTAATGTAAGTTAAATGTAGACCTAAATAATCCAGATGAGTTGAGTTGAAAAACTAGATGAAGTTTTGTTTTAGAATTTGGAAAATGTGAAAAGGATGAATAGATAAAGATTTAAGAGTGAAAGAGAAAGCAAATCAAAGGGAAAGAGACAAGGCGCAGAAAAGGTGAAGAGTGGAGAAGAACTTTTACGTTGGGCGCCAAAATGTCGTGTGAGGATCCGAACCTAACCAGAACCTAACAGCAAACAACCAAGATAAAATTTAGTAGTATCAGTTTATTAGAAGTATAGTATTTACAGTGAAGTCTATAAAAAAAAATGATGCGAAGATGAGGATGGATGAGATGTGAAACAGGTTTTATAAAATACAGATGTCTGGATGGAAAGAAGGAAGCGGAGACCTGGGTGCAGGTGTATTTGTTGTTGTAGATGTTGTTGAAATCGTCGTTGTAGGAACAGTAGCGGGCGTACTTGTAGTTACGCCTCGCAGGATCCCGTTGTAGAAATCGTCGTTGTAGGAACAGTAGCGGCGTTGGCACGGCTCGCAGAATCCCGTTGTAGAAATCTTCGTTGTAGGAATGGTAGCGGCGTAGGCGCGGCTCGCAGAATCCCGTTGTTTGAAGATTGATTTGAAGGTTTCGAGGGAGTTTGAAGGCTCGCAGGATCCCGTTGTAGATGGAGAATTTGGAGATTGGAAGGAGTTTGAAGGCTTCGCAGGATCCCGTTGTAGATGGAGAATTTGGAGATTGGAAGGAGTTTGAAGGCTTCGCAGGATCCCGGGGTTGAGCGACCCCGGGATAAGGCCTTTACTGGTACTTCCAGTTCAGAAACTGACGTGAGGCTGTCCAGAATTGAAGAAATGTTCCGCTTTTATACCATTTTTGGAGAGTTCTAAAAATTATTTAAATTAAACGTAATTTTCGTGAGTGGCCAAGAGAGAAAGAGTATTCTTATAAAAGTATTAAAACAAACATATCAGACCGCTAACGAGTTTGAAAGGACATTGCCATGACAACCAGATAAACAATCAATATATCAAATGTCAAATGTTGATTTCAGACTCGTAATATAAAATCTAACAGTAACCCCAGGAAATAAATTACCTAAAAACGAGAGGAAAAAAGGTAGCGCACCAGCGCGCACAAACCCCGAGATTGCAGAGTTTCGGAGAAAGCCAAAACAAGGTCACCAAAGGTAAACCGTTTCGCTATCGATTTAAAAGTGCTGATAGCATGAAAATGCAGAGCGAACATGATTTATTAATGTGTTCTAATGGTTTAAAACGTTACAGGGTCCTGTGGAAGTAAAGGTGATACCAGATAATAAGCCATCAGCTCACCAAGTATCCAGCGTAATAGAGCAAGGTACCCTGAAGGACAAACAAAAAAGACTGATGGTGGAGCTGGAGCTAAGGGATAGGAGACCAGAATAGCATGTACGTACAGGAGCAGTTACCCTTCTTTAAGTTTCTCGAAAGTAGCTGCAGCCTTGGAATTTTTAAGACATTCAAGAAAATAGCACGTAAGTAGTATAACATAACACTACAATGTGTACATTAGTCAATACAATATATCTAAGACATCTTAGATATTTCAAAGAAACATTAAATTTGCCGGCGATATATGTATAACCTATAAAGGCACCTAAATATTTATTTTATAGTTTTGTAGTTCATTTTATGTGGTACGACTAATACCATTTTCGACACCACGGAGTTTGAGCCGCAAAATGCCTGACAATATTCCACCTGCCTGGCTATCAAAGTTGGCTCAGCCAATATCTATCTATGTGCCGGTACATCACTGTATTTGGTGCAAGCTCCACTCTACAAACAAGTTGAAATTGATTTTGAAGCTTACTAAACTCATACCTCAGGGCGGGTTTCCCCCACAATGGATGTGGGGTTCTAGTTAACTTCTAGTACCTACAATATGTGTTGATATTGTGTGAGTGCTTGATGCTGTTTAATATTACTCTGTCAAAACTCTACAATTTGGAAGCAGCGTATTCAAGTTTTGATTTTATTTTAAATGCGATTCAGGTTGACCTGGCTGTAAATAATATCAACATTTTTTTAAATTAATACTTCTTAGGGGACGTTGTGAAATATACTTCTTCGGGAGAGTTATATAGTAAGGGGATAACATTCATAGAATTGTAAAGAATTACCAGGTTTAGGTTATCGACATGTCGGTTCGAGAATGTTAAGAATCGGATTTTGAAGTAACACAATGTGTTTAATATTAAGTTGTAAAATTAGCCGGTGGAAAAATTACAAAAAGGAATCATATTAATATAACAGTATAATTTAAAGTAGTTTTGTTTGAAATTTACTCTGAGTTTTTTTTAAATTATAAGTCTGTCTAGTCAGGCAGGTTTTTTAGGTGTGGTTATTGTAAACTCTTTATAAAGCAAAAGTTAAGTTAGAATATAGGTAGTATGATAGTAACTGTTTGTGGTTAGAAGAAAAGTAGGTGGAGAGAGTTTTAGAAATGAAAATTGCTTGTGTAAGTCTGGTATAAGTTACTCTACAAGAGTAAGAAAAATGTTTAATAGCTCTCCATATTCAAATTGGACTAGATTTATAAGTACCGTGTAGAAGAAAAATATGTTCATGCTCACCAAATAGATACATAATTAATCTTTGGTTATTGCAGGAAACTTTATTTATTCCATAACTTACCTTCTACTAACATAGTTTTAACACCCGTAGATACATGATATTACTCTGTTATCATCTCTAAACCCATTTATGTTATTATTAATTTATTTACTACAAAATGCTCTTATAGCTAGTCGTTTTGCTAGGGTTAAAGACTTAGTAAGATATGAGACGAATTTCTGAAGTAAATATTGTGCTACTAAATAACCTTTTAACACGTGTACGGTGCTGCACACGCAATTAGTATAGCCTTGAACAAGCATCAATAAAGCTTGCAATTCTAGGCCAAACTAGTTGGCAGAAAAATCTGGGATAAATGTAAGTTATAAAAAGGTTATTTGAGAAGAACGTGCGTTGAAAATATATAGACTATCTGTTACTATATTAATATTCTTCCTGGTGCATTATTTTTCAACTATATGGAAATTCGCTCGGAGACGAAATAATTTCCAAACGAGACCCTTTGACTAAATCTTTGCTGTCTGTTCGTCTATCCGTCTGTCCATCCGTACGTCCGGCCGTCCGTCAGCGGACTGTTTATGAACTGTAATTGATAGAGAGTTGCAAATTTCTCAGAATTTGTATTTCTGTTGCCGCTACAGCAACAAATAATGACCTATACGAGATCTTATGAATTAAAGTGTTCCCTATACAAAAGACGTGTTTAAAACCACCCGCGATAAACCATAACATGATTCAAATATGATCGTAGATTTCGCGGTTTAACACATGGTTGTGGTGGCGCAAATGGTTTGGTATCGGTTTTGCAATGTCAGGGCCCTGGGTTAGATTTTGTTAGAATATATAATTATCTCCTTTTATTTTTGTTTATTTTTTAATGTTTTTTATTTATTTTTTATTTTATGTTTTTAATATGGTTAAGTTTTCTTGTACGATGGTACGGGTATGCGAGTCCGACCCACGCTTGATCGATTATTCTTAATGTCAAAGTCAAAATTTATTTATTATTGTAGATAATTACATATAATTAGTAAACGTAATTTTTTTATCGTCATCAACACTGTACGTGTACTCTTGTCATATACGTAATTTTGAGTATATCTAGTAATATCCCTTTTCAGACAAAGTCGTATTTACATGATTTTTATATTGTTCAAATGGCAATTTGAAAATCTTCGGAGGTATCTTGCTGAAGTAGAGAATACACTGACCCTTGAATGAATCACTCACTTTTGCACCGGGTCTAAACCGGGTCTAAACGGGGCTAAACCGGGTCTAAACCGGGGCACAACTAGTCTGCGATAAATGCTTAGGTTAACATTACACTATAAAGCTTAATAGCAAACAAGTTGAAAAAATAGAATTTATGTGTATTGTGTATTTTATTTTTAAAGTTATTATTAAACGTGTTATAATTAATATTTCATATAATTTGTGAACTCGCAGCCACGGAGCTCTGCAGGGTACTCTGCTTCGACGTGTTGCGATGGGTATTTGTTTTCTCGTTTTATTCTCAAGCACGTTGGCGTTTGTTCCAGCCTTAACGGTTACTTTTATCAACGTGGTTAAATTTATTTACACTCATTACTCACATTATGTTACAAAATTAACTATAAGCCAAATAGCGGTTTGATGGGCATAAAACTTTACCGGTATTCAGCGGGCGTTCTATATAACATGACCGTAAATATAGCCCTCACATAAGCGCATTCACTTATGGCGATGTATAATATGATAGAAAACTCTTTTAGAAAATTTTCTCGAAAATTACACAACTGTGGAGTTTTCCAAACTAACCAAGCCTCGAGGCGGGGGTGGAACTGGTGCACACTTCTTTGAAACTTCCCCCCGCATGAGTGTCTGCTAATATGTAACCCATAAACGTACCGATTATCATGGACTAATGTTTCAATGTAGATTACTGTTCTTCTTTGTTTGAGTTAAACATTGAGCCTACTAAGTCAATTAACTACTGGATACGATTGAGTTGTAAATATCCATATGAATTAGTCAGAGGAAAAAATATCAACAGGATAAAGTAAAAATACCCTGATTCATAAAAAACAGATTTATTCTCTGCAAAAAAACTAGCGCCGTTTTGTGGTACCTATTTTTGTGCTTCGACCATAAAGCCAAATCACATTATTTATTTCTTCGTTTGTTGTATATGTATTTATTTTCTTTTATTCTTCTGACGTAGACAACAATTTTTCTAAACGCGAGTTTTACTTCGAAGACGTGTACTGTGCTGCGTGTGCGAAGAAAGAATTTACATATATTTTTCTTTTCTTGGAATTTACATATATTTTCTCCAAAATATTCCCGTGCTTTGACCGTTACGCATGTCACAAAAGTATTTTATGATTCAGATCACATATACTCAAATAAAGCAATCGGAATTCCGCGATTGTTTAACTTTTATTTTGTAAAACTGAAATATCGCTGAAAAGCTCGTTTCATGTTTCGTTCGCGGTCCGATAACGTTGTCATGTCCCGATACTGAAACCAATACATCTGATAACAGTGCATGTTGTGTTGGTAGATATGTTAAACGTAGTGAAAGACAGAGGTAGTAGATATGGTTACAAAAATAAAAAGCAAAGGCATACCCTAGGTCAACAGTCACTTCTTCAGACTAGTCAAGTGTGAGATAACATGAATGAGCTAAAGGACTGCCCTCCGCGGAAAAAGTTATTCAGAATTTGATCTTAACCTAAAAATATGTAGGAAGATGGTGGACAATGGATGGGGTCTCAAGCCTAAAATATATTGATGGATATATATATATACACAGTCAGGTCATAAGTTCTGTCACACAATAAAAACTTTTGAATTTAGAACGCTGGCCACAAAAAAGTTTATTGAATTCGAATTTCGAATTTTTCATGAAAATAAAAATGTGTACTTTTTAGAATTTTCCTCATTTTTAAATATGGAGTGGACACTTAAAGAAGACCGTGTCGCAGTTATTGCGTTGCATCGTTGGGGTTACGCGCCAATTCAGATTTTCGACTTACTGAAAAATTTGAATATAACCAAAAGATTCGTTCATCGTACCATAAAACGATACAATGAAGACTCTAGTGTAGATTACAGGTCAAGAAGTGGTCGCCCTCGCTCTGTTAGGACTCCAGCAGTGATAAAAGCTGTGAAGGCGCGAATTCAAAGAAATCCCATACGTAAGCAGAAACTGTTGGCCCTTCAGATGGGGTTAAGCAGGACCACGGTGAAAAGGGTGTTAAATGAAGACTTAGGGCTCAGGGCATATCGAAGAAAAACAGGACATCGTTTGGACGCTCGTTTAATGGACCTGAGACTGAAGAGATGCCGCGCTTTGTTGAAGCGGTACGCGGGAAAAAAGCATCGGGAAATTATTGTTTCGGATGAAAAAAAATTCACCGTGGAAGAGAGCTACAACAAACAAAATGATAAGGTGTACGCACACAGCAGTGAAGAAGCGAGCAACCGTATTCCGTGTGTCCAACGAGGTCATTTTCCATCCTCGCTCATGGTTTGGTTGGGAGTCTCTTATTGGGGCTTAACTGAGGTACATTTTTGTGAGAAAGGCGTAAAAACGAATGCAGTTGTGTATCAAAATACAGTCCTCAAGAACCTTGTGGAACCTGTTTCTCATACCATGTTTAATAACAGGCACTGGGTATTCCAACAACATTCTGCGCCAGCTCATGGAGCGAAAAGCACACAAGACTGGCTGGCGGCGCGTGAAATCGACTTCATCCGGCACGAAGACTGGCCCTCCTCCAGTCCAGATTTGAGTCCGTTAGATTACAAGATATGGCAACACTTGGAGGAAAAGGCCTGCTCAAAGCCTCATCCTGATTTGGAGTCACTCAAGGCATCCTTGATTAAGGTAGCCGCCGATATTGACATGGACCTCGTTCGTGCTGCGATAGACGACTGGCCGCGCAGAATAAAGGCCTGTATTCAAAATCGCGGGGGTCATTTTGAATAAACTTTATTACCATAAGAATCTATGTTTTATTAAGTTCATTTTGCTATATAAATGTTTACATAAATAATAAACATGTCTAAATTATTTCATATTGCACATGTGACAGAACTTATGACCTGACTATGTATATTTAGGTCTCCCAATTTGAAAAATCGACCAATCAGTAGCTATATTATGTATTTCTGTTTCTCAAATTGAAAAGTCGACCAATCTGTAGCTGTATTATGTATTTCTGTTTCTCAAATTGAAAAGTCGACCAATCGGTAGCGATATTATGTGTTTTTGTCTGTCAAATTGAAAAGTCGACCAATCAGTAGTTATATTATGTGTTTTTGTCTGTCAAATTGAAAAATCGACCAATTAGTAGCTATATAATGTATTTCTTTTCGTTAAATTGAAAAACAGACCAATCAGTAGCTACATTATGTATTTATATCTATCAATTTGAAAAATCGACCAATCAGTAACTATATTATGTATTTCTGTCTGTCAAATAAAAAATCGACCAATCAGTAGCTTTATTATGTATTTCTGTCTGTCAAATTTAAAAAATCCATCAAGTAGCAGCTATATTATGTATTTCTATCTGTCATATTGAAAAACCGACCAATCAGTAGCTATATAATGTATTTCTGCCTGTCAAATGGGAAAATCGACCAATCAGTAGCTATATTATGTATTTTTGTCTGTCAAATTGAAAAGTCGACCAATAACTAGCTATATTATGTATAATTCTGTCTGATATCAGTCGTAATGCCGTTCATATTCGAAATCGACCATCGCAAAAAAAGACAGCTTGTGTGAAACAATCATGTTCTAATCGGTCGATACTTCATTTTGACTGGTGTTGCGATTCATGTCAAAAATACATAATAATCAGGTTAAAAACACTTTGACACAAGCAGTCTCAATAAAAGACAGCTCTTGTCAAATAATTATTTTCTGATTGGTAAATTTTTAGGTCTATGCCTGTCTATTCCTATGCCTCTCTAGGTATCTGTCTACCGTCATCGGGGTATCTGATGAACCGTAATAGGTAGAGTGTTGAAATTTCCACATAATGTGTATTTCTGTTGCCGGTACAGCAAAAAATTAACGATACGAGATTTTATGAATCAAAAGGGGTCACCAGTCATCATACAAGAGATGTCACAAACTTATGTTTGGCATAACCAGATGTAGCGGCACCAGGCTAAGGTCGTAGCCGCCGCTATCAGTAGCTATGATCGTCTATTCTATTTATCCCAAAATGAGAGGACCCGATTCGGCTGTAAGTTTTGTAAGTAAGAATGATAAGTCTGAATTTCTCGTTCGTCGAGAAATCCGTTAGGCGTACAATAGTCGAACGAAGTTTGGTTCAGAAGTTACAGTTTCTAGTTAGACAGAGAAAGCATATATGTCCGCGAGCCGGTAATTCACATCAGTCAGCGGTGTATTGCGCCAAAACGATCGTTGTTATATTTTATGTGATGGCACCATCTGGTTTTTTGTATATATGAGCGCATTGGAACATCTTTTGTTTTAGTTTTAGTTTTAGTTTTAGTGATCGATCACAGTTATAGTATAGATATCCGTCGTAGTTTTACGACGTGAGTACTCAATGATATTTCATGTGCTCGCTAGTAGCGGCTTGTGGTGGTTCCAATTATATATTTGGTTCACGGCAATGACGATCCGAAAAGACCGGTTTACACAATTGCGATTTGAGTTCCGAAATGGGTTCTGAACTAGCGGTTACCTCAAAAGGTCCGTAACGTTTTGAAACCTTCAACTCTGCGCAATTTGAGCTGGATGTTATCGAAACGCAAGCATTATTGTTTTAGGATATCTAACCCACACCATAGCGAAGTGCATAGTTCGATAAATACCGAACTATGAATTCCACTAGCCGCAGCACGTCCTGGGCTGAGCCAAATCATATATACCGACTCAACTTACACGTTAGACATCCAGCGAAATTTACATTTAATTTAAAAATGCAACTTGAATCCAACCTGACTCAAGGCAATGCAAAACACCTACCCGGACCTAAACAATGAACTTTAGACTGTAAATTGATCTCTTCGCGCGTCCCCGACAACACTCAAATGTCAAAATATCAACAGGATATGTTATCTGTATTGACACCGGTTTAACTTTGTTCTGAATTTGTTATTTCCATCCGCGGAACCTCATCGATCAAACAGTCTCCCTATGCCCTGCCAACCTAGGTTTAGCCGCAACTAAACTCCTGTCTAGCCTAGTCTAAAAACCTAGTGTTATACCACGTCCATTATCGACACCACTCGAAAATGGTTGAGTTTGATTTGAATGTGCTTGAATGTTTAACGACTGTGTGTGTGGGAATTACAAAACTCGCTATTCGAAAGGAATGAGGAGAGGATTAGCCCGCGAATATCCTAAGAGCCAATCCAGGAACGCTATGGTGAAGGAAAAAGGAATTTAGGGTCGCTCCAAGCCCAGACTCAGACTCAGATAAATTGACTTAAAAGTTCTTTCCTAACGACCCAAGGATAGTTTTGGAATTAGGGGTAGGTTGATATAAAGGTAGGAACCGAGGTATATCTCGGCGCTTCAGACACTCACGAAAACCCACTGAAACTTCGCAATCACCAATTCGTATAGTTCTGACGCGTAACACGGCAGACAAAACTGTTTAGAACTCGTGAAGACGACCGTCACAGTAGCTAGACGCTGAGACTGAATGCTCTCCCTTCCCCCACAATTGTATTTATACGGCCCACATGCGTCCTTTGCGAAAACGCTCTGCCCAAGCGAAGCTTCTTATCACCAACTACACAGGGTCTATTTTCTACCATGCCATGCAGATCCGCCGTTCTACAAATTGTGTGTACGCATATTCACTATGATCAACCGTAGGTGATCACTCAAATCATTTGGTACTGCCGATACACAGAATCTGTTGATCGCTGACCAATAAAAGCTTGTTGCGATTAATTAAGCATTACCCGACCGCTAGCTGCGCGTAGCAAAAGACCACTAGTATGATATTCAGAATAGAGGTGTCAGACTCTCCATATCATACCTCAATCGCAATTGTATATTTGCAATCAACATAATAGCTTTCTCCGTATCGTTCCATAATAACCTTTCATTATTTAGTTATTCATAATTTTATTCAACGCGCAGCCAAATCGGCTCTGATCTCTACACATCTCGCAGGAATGCGACAAAAAAACTTGACCTGAACTGAAATTCCACGAATGAACCCACGCGTCTTTTTTTTGCGAACTTTGCCAGTAAGCAACGCAAAACCCCCAAACGTTATCTGAACCGATTCTCGTATCCAAAACAGCGCGGCGTTGGGCTAGCTCTCTACCACGCAGAATGAAGTATCAAATGTACCGAACCTCGTGTACCATTACAGCCCCCTCCCAGACCTTGAGACACTGTTTATCTCAGTTAACATGGCGCAAGGATCTCATTACCACTATGCTACCCATACTTTGTACATATCTACTCTATATGTACGGACATCTCAAATCATGTACACAGACCGATGAATCTGTCAATTATGTATATAATATTTACACAACTCGATTGAGTTCTCTCCTGTCTTCTTATTTATCTATCTAACTATACAACCTCGCTTACCCGCAATTTATCCTAATTCGTATTACTATATATATACTCAAATTGTTTTTTTTTTTTTTTTGTTTTTTTTTTTTTTGGTTTTGTTTCCAAACCATGCAAGATCCTCAATTCTTCAAAGTAATTACTCTAATTTACAGCTTACAGCTTAATTATATAACTTTTATACACTATCTTATTTATCTACGCCCTTATTCGTCCTCACATAATACCTGGCTATATTTATAGTATTGAAGTTACCCAATATCTCATTTGAACCCGGATCTACTAAAGTATAACAGTTAGGATATACCACTGCCGAAATAACATAAGGCCCTTTATACAACAACGAAAATTTCCGCATGATTTTATGTTCTTTATTTGAACGCACAAAAGTCTTAAGTTTCACATAATCACCTATACGATAGACTTCTAACTTACGCCGTTTGTCCGCCTGTCGCTTACGCCGTTCACTAGAACTTTTAGAGTTTTCTATCGCTACATTCCGCACCTGTTCCGAATCTCGCACACTATGGCCTAATAACCATTCATCGCCTAATTCCTTGTCAATAGTTAACGGTTCCCGCCTACCAAACGCTAACTCATTAGGCGCAAAGCCTGTGCTTGTGTGTTCGATATTATTATAGCAATTCTGAATGTCCGGTAACACGTCTACCCAACTACGATTACTTCCGCCGCAATAAGTTCTAATCAGCCGACCTAGCTCGCGATTCACTCTTTCTACGCTATTAGAATTTGGACAATACACCGACGTATGAGTGACCCGAATCCCCAGCTGTTTGAGTCCAAATTCCCAAACTTTCGATATGAACTGTGGTCCTGAGTCCGTAATTATAGTTTCGATAGGTACCTCCCTATGAAATATCTTTGTACAAGCGAGCACGCTCCTACCTGTCGCTTTTCGCATTGGATATAATTTTATTACTTTACTGTACACGTCTTGAATCACATATATATATTGATATCCGAATTTACCTACGGGCAATGGCCCATAAAGGTCCGAGAAAACTTTCTCACCCAACCTTTCCGCCAACACCGGTGTACAAGGACCAACGGTATTGTTAGTACTTGGTTTGACCTTTTGACATATGTCACAACTTCTTATCACCGCGCTAATCACCCTACTCATATGAAGAAAATAATATCTGTCCTTCATCAGTGCTAATATTTTATATCTGCCGTAGTCACCTATTTCTTCATGTATGTGTAAAATTAGTTCCTCCTGTAGTGATTTCGGAATTACTAGCAACTGTACGTTCCGCTTCGGCACGTGAAAATATAACGTATCACCTACTAGCTTATAATTTTCAAAACCTCTTGTCCCCGTATCTACTACATTACGTCTGATACAACCGCTAATTCGATTTAACCGCTCATCTTCGCTTTGTAATCTCGCAATGTCCCGTAAACTCGAAATAACACTTGCGGTATTCGATGCCTGAAACCAGAATATCCCCGGCTGAACATTTATACTGTCAATCATACCCCCAGGTCCCGCTATTTGCCTGCTTAGCGTGTCGGCAATTTGATTATCAGTCCCTCGCACAAATTCTATGTCGTAATCGAATTGCTCTAAAAACATAATCCACCTCGTTACGCGTGCCCCTAATAAGGTCCACGACTTAATGAACGTCAAACTTTTATGATCAGTTCTAATAATAACTTTTTCTCCCCGCAAATATATCTCAAATCGCTTTAAAGTGTATATAACTGCATACATTTCCTGTTCACTGGTAGCCCATCTCGTCTGAGCACCCTTGAATGCCTGCGAACAGAACCCTATAATTCGTTCCTGGCCCGAATCATCTAATTGATAAACATAGCCCCCAATTCCTATAGCGCTGGCGTCACATTGAACATAATATGTTTTTCCCGCCAATGGCTGACTCAAAATTATACTTTCTGAGAATTGGTTTTTTATCTCGTCAAAAGCACTTTGCATCTGCGCACTCCAGACGAACTTGACTCCAGACCGTAATAAGTTGTACAAGGGCTGTGTCAACGTTCCAAATTTTTTTATAAACCTCCGAAAGTAATTTATGAACCCCAAAAACGCCCTCAATTGCCTGACAGTTCTGGGTGACGGATATAATTTAAGTGTTTCAATTTTGTCCGGGTCCATCTGCAAACCTTGTGTAGACAAAATATGCCCCAATAACTTGACCTTTTTTTGTGCGAACTCGCATTTTTTTAGTTTGCATGTGAAGCCCGCGTCTTTCAATTTACTCAGAACCGTGTCCACTTGAGACAAATGCTGTTCGAAGTCACCCTCAGTTAAAATTGCCAAATCGTCAACAAAATTTAAACAATATGACCTAACCTCTGGCCCTAGAATTAAGTCCATCGCCCTCGAAAATGAACCCACACTGGTTTTCAACCCCTGAGGTAAAACGTTGTAAACATAACTTCTGCCTTGATATACAAAACCCGTGTATCGTTTAGATTCGTCTGATAATGGTATAGAAAAATACGCATCTTTGATATCAATAACTCCTATGTAATTTATCCGGCGCCCGGATTGCAATATCTCACTCATTAAAGGTGTGGTTTCAACCTCCCCGACCATTCCCATGTTCAATTGTCGTGCATCTAGCAAAATACGGACCTCTCCTGTTTTCTTTAATGTACAAGTCAATGGACTGCTGAAATCCGTAGATTGCCTGCTAATAATACCTATCAATTCCATCTCTTCCAAACGTTTTGTTACTTTATCGCGATATGCGAACGGTATGGGATAGCTTCGTTTTACGAAAGGCGTTTCATCTCTCATTTTTATCTCATGTATATATTTATTTGTCCGACCTATCCTATCGCTAAACAACTCTGCATGTTTATTTAACACCGGCAATAACCTTGTTTTGTGTTCAACAGGTATTGATGAATTATTCACATATTCCTCTATCATATTTCTACAGGTATCTTGGTTCTGTACTTCCATTGTACAACAGCAAAAATCCTGATTAGGGCCAGTACCTAATGGTATTTCACACATCCGCCCGGCGCTTCGTATAATTAGCCTCTTATTACCCTCACACATTAAACTGGCTCGCGTCTGTTGTATAAAATCAAACCCCAAAATTAAATCTTTAGGCACCCTTGTTAATACTAGCATTGGAGTATCGATAACGCATTCACCTATTGTTAATGGTAACGTTACTAATTTATCAACCTTTTCCTTACTGACTCCAAACGCACCTGTGATTCTCAAACTTGGAATCGGTATTTCCGTCGGTTTTCCCAATTGTCTGCACACTTCTTCATACACTCTCCGACTTATTACACTGATTTCGCTCCCCGAATCAATCAAACTCCTTACAACAATATTCCCAATACGCACATCTATCTCAGGTAATGTCAAAGTACTACATAACTCGCGCCCACACTCAGTCGAATCGTCGTCTCTGAATATCGTATGTAAACATCTGTCATTTCGATCTCTATAATTCGATCTAGATTTTTCATCTAAACACACGGCATATCCGTGCGCTTTATGCGCTAATAATTGAATAAATTCATTCACACCCACGTTCGAATCCAAATTACACAAATCATACAGTCTATGTTTTTTTCCAATTTGATCGGCTGTCCACCCAAACCGTAATAAATATCTGAGCGCGAACGACCCGCGCGAGTCCACTAGTTTTTTGAATTCTGACTTATCGCGTTATTCCTGTCACTTGAACTTTGCCCTGCCTCTGTATCTCCTGAACCCCTCTGAAACCCTATTGCCCTGAAGCTAGGCTGAGGCTGTCTGCCTCTACCGCGAAAATAACCGCGACCGCGCGTCCCAAATTCGTTTCGCGCCTTCGTTACCGCGTTATAATTATTACTACGACTTATCGCGTTATAACGTAACGTATTTACCCGCATAGCTCGATATTGCCCACGCATGTAGCTATCCCGCCTTACGTTATTCGTATTCATAGGTTCCGAACCATGTATCGCACTTAATCCTCCATCGACATTCCGTTCTAAATGCCGAAGGAATTCGACCGCATCACGTATAGACATTGCCTCTTTTCTAGCAAAAAACGCTACCTGAATATCACGCGGCAACTGTCTGAAAATCGTGTTGATTTTCTCCGTATCAGTAAACGGTATCGTAAGCTCATATATGCTATTCAATTGAGAGGCAAAGAATTCTTCCATACTTTGACCTTTCTTAGAATCAAACTTCGCAGTTAGGAACCTTTGTTTAATTAATTCCTGTTCATTATCACCCCAGAATACCTCTCTGAAATCTTTTTCAAAATCCGAATAGGTTCGCCATGAGTCTCTGTATATGCTCATTCGAACTTTCGCAATTCCTACCAAACTATCCGTTGCCCATATCAAAGCCCTAGAACTATCTCCCGAGACTTTAATATAAGCCTTTAAATCTCTTAAGAAAATCATCGGATTTTCCGAATTCCGCCCATCGAATGTCGGCAACTTCTGTGTCATTTTCACAATGCATGATTGACGTTTTTCTACCGATTGTTCAAACGTCTCTAGTTCCTGTCTGTCAGTCTGTCTGTCCGAAGTCCTACTAGCATTGCTCGTGCTGGAACCCCTTTCCAAACTGTCTAATCTTTTCACTATTTCAGATAATAATTGCGTCACCTGTTCTGACGCCATTTCACTTGTGTGTGAAAGTGAATTTTGTGCTACCCGACTATCGTTTTTCCTACGCCGGCCGGCCATTATTCCTATTAAACCGCCGTAGCTCGTACAAAGAATTGTGAAAACAATGCCCCTTTTTGCTTATTTCTTATTTACAAACTGA
This sequence comes from Argyresthia goedartella, assembly GCA_949825045.1. Classification (NCBI taxonomy): domain Eukaryota; kingdom Metazoa; phylum Arthropoda; class Insecta; order Lepidoptera; family Argyresthiidae; genus Argyresthia; species Argyresthia goedartella. The sequence goes on along the minus strand of OX463812.1, from coordinate 20,112,538 downwards.
ACTGTTTAAAATCGTTTCTACGTTGTGTTATTTTTAAAAGTAACGCGTTAGACCTTGATTCTTTTAGAATATCTAGGAATATCTAGGTATCAGACTATCTAGGATATCCTGGTCACGGCACCAGAAATCTGTAGCGGCACCAGGCTAAGGTCGTAGCCGCCGCTATCAGTAGCTATGATCGTCTATTCTATCTATCCCAAAATGAGAGGACCCGATTCGGCTGTAAGTTTTGTAAGTAAGAATGATAAGTCTGAATTTCTCGTTCGTCGAGAAATCCGTTAGGCGTACAATAGTCGAACGAAGTTTGGTTCAGAAGTTACAGTTTCTAGTTAGACAGAGAAAGCATATATGTCCGCGAGCCGGTAATTCGCATCAGTCAGCGGTGTATTGCGCCAAAACGATCGTTGTTATATTTTATGTGATGGCACCATCTGGTTTTTTGTATATATGAGCGCATTGGAACATCTTTTGTTTTAGTTTTAGTTTTAGTTTTAGTGATCGATCACAGTTATAGTATAGATATCCGTCGTAGTTTTACGACGTGAGTACTCAATGATATTTCATGTGCTCGCTAGTAGCGGCTTGTGGTGGTTCCAATTATATATTTGGTTCACGGCAATGACGATCCGAAAAGACCGGTTTACACAATTGCGATTTGAGTTCCGAAATGGGTTCTGAACTAGCGGTTACCTCAAAAGGTCCGTAACGTTTTGAAACCTTCAACTCTGCGCAATTTGAGCTGGATGTTATCGAAACGCAAGCATTATTGTTTTAGGATATCTAACCCACACCATAGCGAAGTGCATAGTTCGATAAATACCGAACTATGAATTCCACTAGCCGCAGCACGTCCTGGGCTGAGCCAAATCATATATACCGACTCAACTTACACGTTAGACATCCAGCGAAATTTACATTTAATTTAAAAATGCAACTTGAATCCAACCTGACTCAAGGCAATGCAAAACACCTACCCGGACCTAAACAATGAACTTTAGACTGTAAATTGATCTCTTCGCGCGTCCCCGACAACACTCAAATGTCAAAATATCAACAGGATATGTTATCTGTATTGACACCGGTTTAACTTTGTTCTGAATTTGTTATTTCCATCCGCGGAACCTCATCGATCAAACAGTCTCCCTATGCCCTGCCAACCTAGGTTTAGCCGCAACTAAACTCCTGTCTAGCCTAGTCTAAAAACCTAGTGTTATACCACGTCCATTATCGACACCACTCGAAAATGGTTGAGTTTGATTTGAATGTGCTTGAATGTTTAACGACTGTGTGTGTGGGAATTACAAAACTCGCTATTCGAAAGGAATGAGGAGAGGATTAGCCCGCGAATATCCTAAGAGCCAATCCAGGAACCCTATGGTGAAGGAAAAAGGAATTTAGGGTCGCTCCAAGCCCAGACTCAGACTCAGATAAATTGACTTAAAAGTTCTTTCCTAACGACCCAAGGATAGTTTTGGAATTAGGGGTAGGTTGATATAAAGGTAGGAACCGAGGTATATCTCGGCGCTTCAGACACTCACGAAAACCCACTGAAACTTCGCAATCACCAATTCGTATAGTTCTGACGCGTAACACGGCAGACAAAACTGTTTAGAACTCGTGAAGACGACCGTCACAGTAGCTAGACGCTGAGACTGAATGCTCTCCCTTCCCCCACAATTGTATTTATACGGCCCACATGCGTCCTTTGCGAAAACGCTCTGCCCAAGCGAAGCTTCTTATCACCAACTACACAGGGTCTATTTTCTACCATGCCATGCAGATCCGCCGTTCTACAAATTGTGTGTACGCATATTCACTATGATCAACCGTAGGTGATCACTCAAATCATTTGGTACTGCCGATACACAGAATCTGTTGATCGCTGACCAATAAAAGCTTGTTGCGATTAATTAAGCATTACCCGACCGCTAGCTGCGCGTAGCAAAAGACCACTAGTATGATATTCAGAATAGAGGTGTCAGACTCTCCATATCATACCTCAATCGCAATTGTATATTTGCAATCAACATAATAGCTTTCTCCGTATCGTTCCATAATAACCTTTCATTATTTAGTTATTCATAATTTTATTCAACGCGCAGCCAAATCGGCTCTGATCTCTACACATCTCGCAGGAATGCGACAAAAAAACTTGACCTGAACTGAAATTCCACGAATGAACCCACGCGTCTTTTTTTTGCGAACTTTGCCAGTAAGCAACGCAAAACCCCCAAACGTTATCTGAACCGATTCTCGTATCCAAAACAGCGCGGCGTTGGGCTAGCTCTCTACCACGCAGAATGAAGTATCAAATGTACCGAACCTCGTGTACCATTACACAGAGAATATCAAATTAACCTAGAAAAAAATGTATTTTGTAGACATTACTGTAAGCTGAAACCCATTTATTACTGCAAGACAAATAAAATCAGTTTTAAAGTGTTAGTATAACATTATTGATTGTGTAAGATTTTATTACTATACATATAGGGCTCAATTTGCAATGAAGTTGCTGCTCTAATATCACGTTATAAATCATAACAAAAAGTTTCTTATTCTTGAGGTCGAATACAACTAGGTCCTATCATCCTACCATCTACTATCAACCTCTTTGCTACATAAAAGTCAGATTTTGTTTAATTTTTGGCGAAGGTTAGCTGACAGCCCCAGATTTTTGATCATTCAGGCTATCTAGACACGCGGCAGCGTGTCAAGCCAAGTTCAAAAGTTGACGCAGCGGCCGTGTATTATATTAGTTAGTCTATGTTATGTTACGGTAAGTTGTTATGTTTATTAAACATAGAGTCTTATTCGATCGACATGAATTATGATTTTCGGGTGACGGCTCCTGGACTATAAAGCCGGCTACCCACTATGAAATATAATACATACAATTACATCCCAAGCTATACACATCCCGCGTGTGACGTTCATACTAAAAACTATATATTTTGAAACAGTTCAGCTGCGATCGTCATTAGGAATTTGCGTCGCCAAAATGGCAACGTGTAAGTGGAGAGGTAAAATATACACCTTCAGTTAATGCTTATAAAAATATCTGAGGATATAATGGGAACAGGCTCATAGACAAAGAATGGCGAACGATAGAATTTTACATGTTGAGATGAACTCGTATGTATCCGATAGTGGGTTGCCAGCTTTCTTGTACTTCACCATTGCAGTTTTAATTCGCTTGTAGGTCCCGGCTACTATCGCCACGTGGCAGTGGTCGTTATACCCCTCATACCTCATAAACACCTAAAACATTTATACTTAATTTCATACACATAATATAATATTATGTGTATGAAATATTAATTTCTTATAATATTATAATAATCATCAATTCATAAATACAATAATTTCATACAGAACCGGATACATAAATAAGTGTTAACTGATTAGCTTAAAATATCGAGACATTGCAAAAGGCAACAAATATAAAGATCACCAAAATATTTTTTTCTTCCAAAAGCTGCAGAAAACATCAGTGCAAAATACCGCGGTAGCTTAGGTGAAGGGTAAATGGTAAAGGTGCGGTGAGTGAAGCGAAGCCCCCTTTATCCTTCGTGTTAGGTTGAACATGAACAACAAAAAATAGTTAAAACATAAACTTAAGTACACATAAAATATTTTAAACCTGAAAAGTGTTTTTGTTTATCCTTTTTTGCTGTGCAAATCAGTATTTTTGATGTGCGATTAAATACTAGCCCAATCTAATTAGCTTAAAATAAGGAGACATTGTAAAATCGTTTTCTGACCACTTATATATAATAATTATATTATAAATGTTATTCTTACAAATTGAGAATGATAGTAATTGCTTCGTATCAGGTAAGTAAATATTCACATCAAATAATCGTCACAAGAGAACAACCCTGACGTTTCACAAGCCGCAACAGAAGAGATAGAAAGAGAGGCGCCTTGTAGGTAAATTTTCAATGTTCGCCTCGCTGTGCAGGATGAATTGCACTTTATTGCGTAGTAGCAAGGCTGCTATTTAATAAATTGTTTTGCGGAGTATCCCATCTGTCCCTACTCCTTATTAATCTATGCAATGAGCTACGAGTCAATGTACACAATTCCTTGTAGTTAGCGTGCGGAATATAGGTTTCTGTTTTGTGTTCAACACACTTGCTCGTAAAGTGACTCTTTATGGCAACGCATTTAGGTTCATAATGAAGCTCATTACGAACGTGTGTTTTTTAGGGTTCCGTACCCAAATGGTAACACCAGGCTGTATCTCATGAACCTTGATAGTTGGACAGTTGAAATATTCACAGATGATGTATTTTGTTGCCGCTATAACAACAAAAACTAAAAAACAGAATAAAATTAATTATTTATTTGTAAACCACATACAGACGTATGAATGCACCTGGTTAAGTACATAGTCTGTGTACGCCACCAATAACTTTGCAAACAACATTTTGCTATGTAAAATCCAAACTATTCCCTCCACACCATCCCTACCATTGTACGGTGGTACGGAAGCCTTCGTGCGCGAGTTTGACTCATTACATTATCGCACTATTGCGGTAATGTAAAGAACGACGCGGAGACTAAGAGCCGGTTTCCTGAGAGCTGATTAAATTAACTAATCACTAAAATCAAATTAACCTACGATTAAGCATGATTTGGGTTTCATGAACGTCGATCAAAACACTTGATCGAAAGATCAAATCAGTTGACAAATGAAACGTCAACCCTTGTGTCAAACGATGTTTCAGTTTCTTGGCGAATGATTAGGTCGTAATCATTGATCAAAATCAAATTTGGAGTGTCAAATCGCCTTGTTTACTAATCGTATGAGATCGACGAATTAAGCGCTACTTTCGTAAACTTGAAATGAAATATTGTGGTTAGCATTAGAAGTAATAATGTCGTCGCTTTCGGATCTTTCATCTAGTGATGGTGAAGTGCCGCGCCGACACGCTGCTGCTAGAGCTAGACGCTCAAGGAGGAGGATGAATCCTATGGATGAATTTAACGAAGAGGAGTTCCGAGCACGGTACAGGGTCCCAAAAGCAGTGATTCTGATGCTTGTAGAGCTCATTGGGACGCAAATTATGCCCTATCCAATTAGGCGCAGCGCCATCAGCGTAGTGGAGCAAATCTTGCTTACCATCAGCTTCTATGCAACTGGGGCCTTCCAAATAACAGTTGCTGATATTGTCCGTATTCACAAATCCACAGCCTGTAGAATTATAAGAAATGTTTCTGTTGCCATTGCCCAGTTAAGGCCTAACTTTTCAAAAATGCCGCAAACTCCAGAAGAAATAAATGGTGTAAAATCTGGTTTTTTCAACATTGGTTCTTTTCCCAATGTTGTAGGTGCTGTGGACTGTACTCATGTCAAAATACAGTCTCCAGGAGGTCCACAAGCAGAACTCTACCGAAATAGAAAAGGTTATTTCTCCCTTAATGTTCAGGCAGTTTGCGATCATTTGTTAAAAATCAATGATATCATATGCAGGTGGCCTGGCTCTGTGCATGATACCACAATTTTTAATGATTCCCATATTAGAGCTGATTTTGAATCTGGTCGGTATGGGAACAGTTACCTATTAGGAGACAGTGGCAACCCATGCCGTAATTACTTGCTCACACCATTTTTAAACCCCTCCACAGCCAGTGAAGAGGCCTATAACAGATCCCATATAGCCACAAGGAACACTGTAGAGAGATGTTTTGGTGTTTTAAAGAGAAGGTTTCCTTGTCTCTCTATGGGCCTTAGAGTTAAATTAGACACAGCAATGAATATAATTGTAGCTTGCTGTATACTTCATAACATAGCAATAGACCAGAACCACATTCTTGACGAGGAAAATGAAACTGCCATAGATTTAGACCAGCCTGAAACACAACATCCTCCACCCAATACTTCTAATGAGAATCCATCAGTACGTGCATCGCTGCTTTTGACACATTTTAACAATTAGGTAAGTAACTACATTTTATAGTTCGTAGCCCTACTTAATATTGTCACAAATTTTTGTCCTCTTCACGGGTTGTCAGGGGCTTGAGTGACTAGCTCACAATGCCCACTTTTCACCAGATAGAACCCAATGCCTGTGCCCAGCAGTGGGACGTTATAGGTTGATAATGATAGGCATATTCAATGAAAAAATATATACTTGTAACAAATGAACATAACATTTTTCAGTAAGTACTTCTAACTAATCAAAAACATAATATTTTCTAATCATCTTATGGAACTAGACTCTGTAGACTCATCTGATAACATATACATTAGTAACTTAAATAAAAAAATACAAAAAAAATACTTATGTAACTACATTCTATAATAATAATAATAATAATAATCCTTTATTGCACAGAAAACACAGTGGAAATTATAACAGAAACAGTATGCAAAGGTGAGCTTATTTCTAAAAAGAAATTTCTTACAGCTAACCTGTGAAGAAAAGAGAAAAATAAAATAAAGAGAGGTAGTCCTAGTGTACAATTAAGAGTTAAAAGAAATAAATAAAATAAATATACTATCAAATAAATCACAATACACCCTACGTAATTACTACAAAATAAGTAAATAGAATACAATAAATAAATAGATATACATAAATACTATGAGATACCCACTATTCGGAAGAGAGGAGATGCTGTTTCAATTTTTTCTTGAAAGTGACCAAGGATTTGCAATCCCTTATAGCGCAAGGAAGTGCATTCCACAAACGTATTGCCCTTAACCTAAACGAGTGCTCGTAAGCAACAGTGTTGTGCTGAGGAATTGACAAAAGTGATACCGTGTGAGATCTCCGAAGTCTATCCCCCGAGAAAAGATACTCAAAACGTTCACGAAGATATGCAGGGTAGCACGGATTTCTCAAAATATTGAAGAGGAAGGAGAGAATGTGCATATCACGACGAAGTCGGATCGGGAGCCAGCCTAATTCCCTACGATATTGGGACACGTGGTCGTACTTACGAAGTCCGAAAATAAACCGAATCCCGAGATTTTGGAGTCGCTCGAGTTTGTTCAGTAGATCTTCGTTCGCACTGGCCCAGCAAACATCGGCGTAGTCTAAGAAGGGTCTGAGCTAGCATGATTTTAGTCTGCCTAGGAAGGAAGAACTGCAAACGCCGAAGAGAATGAAAGGATGCAAAGACTCGTCTGCTGACCTCACAAACATGGGGCGACCAGGATAATAGATTGTCAAAAACAACGCCAAGATTTTTGGCTTTCTCGCTATACTTGACAATGGTACCGTCAAATAGAACGGGATCAACGGACTTATTCTGCAACAAATCAAGTAAGTGCCGTGTACCTAGTATCATCACCTGAGACTTGTCCGGGTTGACTAATAGCCCATACGAAAGAGACCATTTCCTGATGTTGTCGAGGTCAGCATTCAAAGCCTCAACAGTCGAAGTCAGATCACACAGGGGAAAATGCCGATAAATTTGAAGGTCATCTGCATAAAGATGATACGAGGAAGACAATACATCCGAGATGGAATGGATGAAAACTGAGAAGAGAAGAGGGGAAAGGATGCCACCCTGCGGAACACCTGTAGAGAGCTTGCACCATTCTGTAGTGACCTCTTCCGACTTGATGCGCTGCTGGCGGTCTCTCAAGTAAGAGTCAAACCAGCGAGCCGAGTGTGAAGAGACGTTAAGCGATTTTAAGATTTCAACAAGTATATCGAAGTCGACGCAGATGAAGGCGCTGCTAAAGTCTAGGAGAGTCAGGACTGTCAGCTGCTTCTTATCCATTGCCAGTTGGATATCGTCAGTTACCTTGAGTAGTGCTGTGGTGGTGCTATGCCCCGGTCTAAAACCAGACTGAAAAGGGTTCAGTAAATTCATGGAGGAAAGGTACGAGGACAGCTGGGTGTGGACAATTGATTCAAGGATTTTGGAAAGGATTGGTAGGATGGAAATGGGACGGAACTCTTTGAAGGAGGACGGGTTAGACGTTTTAGGTAGGGGTAACACTAATGCTCTTTTCCACTGGCTTGGGAAGCAGTACTCGCTCAGCGACGCATTGATTATATGCGTTATGGGTTGTAACAAATGATCAAGTACACTGAAAAGCATCTGAAAGCAGATCTTGTCATCACCTATAGCCTTTGACGATATTGCTAGAAAAGCCTTCTTTACTGCGCCAACTCCGACAGACCTGAGGTTGAAAGGTAAGCTACTGGATGTCTTTCTGGTGCGCAAGTAACGAATGGTAGCATCCTTGACAGGGGAGTCCATCACGACAGGGGAGACAGCAAAGAATTTGTTGAGACCGTTGAGGTCGACACTACCGGTTACTGCGTCCTGGGACTTACCAACACCGAGGGTCTTCAGGAACTTCCAAACCTGTGCAGGAGTGTAACTCTCAATACTCTCGTAGATATGGCGGCGTTTGGCATCTCGACAAAGACGGGTGCAACGATTACGGAGACGTTTGTATGTAAGGAGATTATCGTCCGTCGGATCCTTCTTATATCTACATTTGGCACGGTTTCTCTGGGCCATCAGACCCTTGATGGTGTCAGTAAGCCAGGGCGCAGGGAGATGTTTGACCCTAACCTTTTTTACAGGAGCATGTTTGTCGAACAAACTCAGGACAATCGATTGGAAATGCTGGACTTTTTCATCAACGGGCTCACTACAGACGACAGGGGACCAGTCTATAGAGGCGGCATCAGACTCAAGGGAGCTGAGATCCATACCCTTGAAACTGCGAATATCCAGGAATTTCCCTGCGCGCTTGGGAGGCCTTAACTTGAACGAGAGATAAATCAGATCATGAAAGGAGAAGGGGGCGTTAAGTTGGCCATGCGTTGCAACCTTGGATATGTTAGAAACAATCATAAGATCCAAAAGAGAGGGGGTGCAGTGGGGCTGGAAGTGAGTTGCACTCAGGGGAAGAATATTTAAATTTAGGGAGCTAACTATAGACTGGAGTTTGGCAGAGCGAACATCATTTTTAAGTAAACAGGTATTGAAATCACCTAGGATAAGTGTGTCACTGTATAGGGGAGATAGATCATTAAGGATGCATTCAAAAGAGTCAAAGTAGTCGATGAGGAGAGAGGGGCTATAGAAGACACCCAGAAGGACCTTAGTGTGATGGAGGCATAGCTCAAGAAAGAGGTGTTCAGCGGATCCAGAGTACAGACTAGGTGAGTGGCTGATGACTTTGCAAGAAATGTCGGAACGAAGATAAATAGCAACACCGCCACCAGCCTTGCCCGTCCTATCATTCCGATAGAGCCTGTACCCCGGCAGAGCATACAAGGTAGAAGGAAGAGAGGGTTTGAGAAATGATTCGGAGATCAGAATACCATGAATGCTCTGATCGCTGAAGGAGTCGAGAAGGTCGACATGACTGGAATTAATGCTCTGAGCATTTATGTGAACGACGTTGAAGTTCCTACTGAGGTTGGAAAACACACGTTTAAGGGCAATAGGCAAAACGTCATCCGTGGACGACAATCCACTTCCTACGCTATCGGAAGCTTCACTTTCGGAGTAGGAGAAGTAACTATCACTAAATAAGAAGGTATCCATATGAGTAATTATAATATAATAAATAGATATATAATAAAATAAATACAATAAAACCTACTAAAAACACAAAAAAATAAAAAAGTCAAATCCAAAAAAACAGAAAGGCCCGAACCCAGCCAAACCCTGGGTTTACAAAAGTATAGTACATATGGAAGGAAATACATTATACAAGATAACAAATAATAGATGAGACGTGGGTGGGCAGCACAAACAAAAAAGAGATGAAGAAACAGCAAAGTGAATCCAAATACGAACATACAAGATCCGTTCGCACCGTCCGGTTGCCCGTCCGTTCCGTCCGGCTGTCTGTCCGTCCGTACAATAAATAATAATAATAAAAAAAAAAAAAAAAACTTCAAGTACACAGACCACACTATGCTTGTCAAATGAAAGACTGCGTGACCTAAAAATAAAAATAAAAAGTGAATCATTTAATCTAATCTAATTCAGTCTACCCTTCGAAAATAACCCGACCAAATCACGCGACGTATGTTGCGCTGCACACGATGGGATACAACTACTTTTTGGTACCTGCCTTCGTCTGGCCGGCAGTGGCACGCCTAGCGCTGGGTTCTCGCTGCTTGCTTGCCGAGGGCGCCGCAGAACCTGCTGCCGCTGCCGCAACCGCAACCCCAGCCACAGGCATAGGCACAGCCGGATTACGAGAAGAGTCGGCGACCTTTTGCCCGGATTGCAGAGCAGAGGGAGGGAACTTGCTGGTGTATTCCTGAAGCTCCGACATGCGCTCCACCTTCTGTCTACTTTTGTCGGGAAGCAGTAGGACAATCTTACCACCAGAAGTCCAGCAGTTCTGCACGCCGAAGTGTTTCCGGGCAGTAAGAAACACATCATGTCTGGACTTTGTCAGGAACTCTGATATGGTGGTTGCAGTGCCCTTCAATGCGGTTTTGCCGTTCCACACCTCCATACGGGCACCGAGTGTGGAGAATCTCACCAGTATTGGGCGCGTTTTGGCTGGCCTTTTGGGTCCAAGACGATGTACAACAGAGGCACTCGCAATGCACTCAGGGGACACTTTTATTTGGTCGGATAGTATCCTTTGAGCCACATCATTTACCCGTTCCTTCTCATCTTCGGGTACTCCATGGAGAAGGAGCACCTTACGACGTGATGCAGTCTCCATCCTGTCCTGTCCAGCGAGCAACAAGTCAACCTGGCTGCGCAGCAAGTTTAGGCAGTTCCACGTGAACGCCTTGAACTCGAGAAACTCGCTGGCCAGGGAATTGATGTTGAGTGGGCTGCTAGATGAGGACATTGTGGCGCACTCACGGAGCTCCTTCTCATACCGGGCCATCCTGCTGCTGAAGTCGGCTGCCATCTGCTCCATGTTGGCACTGATTTTTGTGCATAGATCCATTGTGAGTGTGTAGTTGTAGTGAAATCTCCAGGTATGTTTATATGTTTATTAAATATTATATACCAGTGTAGGTAAAGGGTCCAGGCCTTGTTTTTAATAAAAAATTATAACATTAAGAAACTGATTTTAATTTAAATTAAATAAAAATAGTGGGACACAAATTTATGATGTTGGCTAGGCTACCCTCTTTTTTGAAGAAAAAAAAAAAAATTCTATCATCTAAGGCTTTCTGTTTAATTTTTATTTCTAGTTCCAAAAGCTGATATCTTTTTAAATTAAATTTATACTCCATCAGTCGAGACTTTTTCTCAATGGTAGTACATTCCAATTTTTTTTGGTAATATGCTTTTCGCAGATCTTCACCACGAGTTTTCTTTTGTTTTAGATGACTTTTTTGAGTCCGCTGCTGCTGTTTCAGGCTCCCTGATGTTACTGTATGACCTGCAATAATTGTATTTGATTACTTTCACATAAGTACCTATAGGGTATAGACAAAACATAATATCTATAATAATTATTCTTAAATGTGAAATAAAATGCTTACTGATTCTTTTTTTCCTTAATATGTTTTTATGCCCTTGTTGTTCATTAAAGATGACATCAGTGTTAGTTGAAGTGGTAATAGATTGCACTGTAATAAAGTAATAGGTTTATTTAAGTAATGTACTCTAGTCTGCATTTCTGGCTGGACACTTTGGAGTTAATACCCTCCTTTACTTCTAAGACATATGCGTAGCAAATCCTATGGGAGTGCAAATGTCCAGCCGAACAAGCTGGCTTCTTTACTTAATATTATACCGTCTTACCACAAAAAATAATTCAAACACGGTATGATCACTTGTTTAGCAAAATCATCATCTATCAGTAAACAAATGGTTAGCAAGCTTCTAAATTTCGTTACCACAAAAAAGTGTTTAGTGAGTATCTAACTAAAAAACGGCTAGATCATTCAGTTAATTTCGTTCGTTCATCAACTAGCCTCAAAGGACTGAATTTCCAGGGCCGTACAACACAATATGAAAAAATATTTAAAAAAACGTTCATAGTTTCATTTTACGCGAATAACATAAGAATAAATACATAATTTGATGGAAAATTGTATGCTTAATGTAATTCCTAACTTAGTAATAGAACATGGTTAGGTAAAGTAGTGGTAAATTCTTATTTTTGTGTAGAAAAACCGTTCACTTTAGTACTTTTATCAAACACGACTAAAAAAATAAGCAGCGAAACGGAACGGAACGACACACGGAACTGTCACTGATAGTTCGTCAGACAATTTGTTTGTTTTGGTTCGGGATATTATTATTTATCCCTTGCTCAGGAAAGGAAATTCTTGGATCATACTGCCCGCCCTGCACTTACCCTGGGTAGTGATGACGATCAACAAAACAACACCTAAATTTCCAGGATTTCGAAACAGAAAAGGTAAGAAATCTTCATAATCGTTTTCAGCACACATCAACGCACTTCTGGGCATAGGCCTCTTGGTTAGTGAGTCAAGTCGATCAAAGACAAGTCTCTTCTATCGCGCCAGTCTCCAAAGTTCTTTGCCAACTGCATGCAGAGAGATGTTGACTTGATAATATCGTCGGACAATGCCCACTGGATGGCCCTATCTATCCCCTTGTATTTTCTATCGCTACGGTCCACTGTCCGTCATCCCCTCTAACCAAGTGTTTCATTCACCTCTACCTTAGCATTTTGGTATAATTTAATTGAAATCTTGTCTTTTCAGCACCAGCAAAGCCGCCATACATACTTGAATCAAATATGGAAATAAAAACCCACAAATGTGATAGAAGATGAACATGAATTGTGGTGTAAACATTAATCCCTCAGATAGAAACATTAATAATGGAGATAGAAAATCTTTCAAGGAATTGGCGATATTAATGAAATTGTTAATAAACAAATTAAAAATGTTGATATCAAAATGTGGTGTTATTACTGCTTCGGTTTATTTCCTTTCATTCCAGGGGTCCTTAATGGATAAAGCCAGCTTTTCACTATGGGATATAATCTAATATAAATTACATCTCAAGATGTAAAATAAGTATTGCTGAACGGGCACTAGAAAGACTGGCAAGCAATATTTATTTCACAACTTGAGATGTTAAGCTTGGTTTACCCGAGGCCAGTGCTGGCTGGCTTGTTGTTGGCCTTGTAAAAACCTTGTTTTGGCCTTATAAAATCAAGCCAGTCCCGTGCTGTCTGCGAGTGCTGGGGTGAATAGAGCACCCGTCTAGCCAAATTTACATGAGGCCAGTACTGGCTACCACCGGCACCACTGTCTTCGTGTATCTGCCTGCATCTTAATACATAATTCATTACATCCCATAGTGAAAAGCCGGCTTATCTCCTTCACAAACTGGCCTAACTCCTGCACCAACTCCAGCTTGAGCGACCGCCCTGGATGGTTGAGTAGATCTCAGGCAGATGAAACTTCTCCCAAGATTGCTGTGGCTTGCGGCTAGTATGGTTTTTATAGTGGATGGGCACACCGGTAGCAGATGTACAAATTTCATCCCATAGTATAAGTAAGTTAAGAGTGCTGGGCGACGTTAGCAGGAATTACTGCGCATATGTACAGCTTTTGAAAAGTGACTACTGCGCATTCAAGGCCACCGCTCATAACGTGTCGCGCGACGTATACACTGTCTCCCAGTAGCCCACCATAAATTTCATCATTGGATGATATATAGCTTTATGCTTTTTCGATACGGGGTGGCAGAGGCACAGTTGTGCCCACTTTTAGATAATTAAGTCCATTTTGCATGACAGGGGGATAGCCCATCGCGGCCACTATGGAGGTTTCCCCACGATGTCCTATGGAGATATGAAGGTTTCCTCACGATAAAACTTGGACTTTAATGGAGTAAAAACCGCTTTTTCGTAAACAAAACCAACACAGCAGAACAGCTGGTCAATAATTCCGCCATCTTGATAAACAAGACACTCACTAAACAAGCTTTCTCGGTTGCCTAAATTGATCACATAATATAAGCCATGCCTATCCCTGCTAAGACGCTAAAATCAGTTCTGTGGTAACGATTTTTATAATCATGTGTTAAACAATGGTTAAAGTTTTTTGTGGTAAGACGGATATAGTTTATTAACTTTAATTGCTAAAAAAACTGTGTTAAAATTATGAACTTACAAAGCTTACCATGACTAGCACTGGCATAATTATCTTCTCCTTGTTCATCAATGTAAATTGATTCATCTGCTGCAAAGGGAATTCTTGTGTAAATTTCATAAACGAAATACCATTAGACCTGACAACTCAAATGTCAGATTTGAATGAGTCAAATGACCGACAAATATGTAAATTATGTAAACTGTCACAAATTGCCATGCTAAAAAAATGTGTTTGACAGATCGGATGTTAAAATTAAATTGATCAGTGATTAGTAAATTTTTAACTGATTTGCTTTCCGGAAACTCATTATGATTTAATTGCTCGGTCAAATTAAATGCTCTGTTAACTAATCATAACTTTGAACAGCGCCTAGGAAACCGGCTGTTAGGGTTACGAACGATGTGAACGTAACCCTCGTAGTGCGACTCAAGTTCGCACTTGGCGGTTTGATTTGTCCATAAATCATCATAATAATCGTTTTTTTTTTCAATTTCATAGCATGGAGTCTGGCAAATGAATGCGTGGCCTGAGAAAACGTGGTAGAATTCATAAAACCTCTATGTGGTATCACTAACATAAATCACTACACTCCGTTCAGTTATTCAAAAGATCTTTGCCTCTCTTTCTGCTGTACGGAAGCGTTACAGCTAGAAAGAGAGACAGAGGTTTAGAATAACGGAACGGAGTGTGACTATCTATCACTTTGTCGTTTGACGTGCCTTTGACAGCATAATATTGTTGCCATATTGAAACTTTTAAGAAAACTCCAGGTCACGCTTTTGTTTGCCAGACTCTACCTATCAAATTGAAAAAAGAAATATGCATAGCGATTGCTATCAGAATGACATAATAAGGCTTACAGGTTCATAGATATTATAACCGTATTGTTGGTATACTTACACCATGTTGCATCATCCTGAAGGCAACGGCTGCGGAAATATTTCCCCGAGGCCGACACACTGTTTCATTAGTGTCCACGAGCAAGTTTACTAAATATGTAATATCTTCGCTTCTGTTCTACCACAGAGATAAATATAAATAGATCGACGATCGGGTAAACGAAACACTGCTTATCATCCAGAATTAGTGTGAGCGTATGATGGGACACAACACAGGTAAAGCAGGTTCAGGGTAAGCAGGCAGGTGTGTTTAACTAATAAACATATTACAATTATTATAAACAATAAGCAGGAATAAATAATTTTGAAATGCTTCACAGCCAATTGACTTGCTACGGTTTATTTCTATTAAAAGTTCTCTTAGGGAGTATGTGAGCTTAAAATTATAATTTGCTCGAATAGCTCTTTTCTGTTATATAAAAATAGTTTGAATATGCTGCTTTTCCCCACAACAAGATACCAACAAGACAAGAAACTACAGCCAGTTCTACCGTATTTAGCGTCATTGTTCGTTAGTTTCGCTGAAGCAACATCTTGAAGAAACTTCTCGGAAGTTTCCTCACTTGTTATAATCGTAGTAACAGTAAATGCATACGTGTACAAAACTGTGTACAAACAGTCAGGTGTCGATTGTTGCTTGTTTCGACAAAGTTTCCCTAACTGCTGAAGGGTGATGAGGTGAATTATGGGTGCCTGGCAGCTATGTCCGCCTTTGCTTCCGCTTGTTGGCGCTGCCGTAGTTCTGCAGAACGCAAAGAGTTTCATTCATTTGAGGTTAGTAAAAACGTCACGTGATCTTTGAAATACACTTGACACTGGCAAAACTCAGTTGCAACTGCGACACCGGCACGTACGGACGCTTCCTAGCAGCGTTCGCAACAATGTCCCATAACTCAGTGTCGACCTAGTTTTTGCAATACTGATACCGCCATGGCTGTACCAGCCAAGCGCGCGGACACCATCTTGGTGAACGAGCTGCTCGCCTTCGTACAACAGAAGCTGGACGTGATGGACGAGCTCTCCCTGGAGCAGATCTGCTCGACCAGCTTCAAGGAGGTTGAGATCGCCGCCGCCAAGAAAGTGCTGCATGACACGTGTCCACCGTGCGCCTTGTGGCGTGGAGGAACGTGAGCGGAAAGGAGGATCTCCAGGACATCTTCCGGGTGTTCAAGGAGACCGAACCCGATGACATCCCAACCTACGTAGCCCGCAACCTCAACAAGCTGCCGCGCGTGACATTTGACCACGTCGACGTCACCCGGCCGCTGAAGGACATCGTGCAGCTGCAGGCTGACGTGACCGAAATCCGGAGCAAGTTGGAGGCTTCCGAAGGCATCTGCGCCGACCTAAAACGTGAGTTGTCGGTATTGCGTCAGGCTGATACCTCTTTGCCGACGCAGCGAATAGCCGACACGCGCAACAACATTACGCCGGTAAGCAAAAATGCGGTTACTGCAGCTGACCCAGTTCCACGAGTCAAGCCCGCGTTAATAAATATCGCACCGCCTCGTGACGTCACGAAGTTGAGTCGACCAGCACCGGATGCGGTTTCTTCTGGAACATCCAAAATACTGGAACCCCAGAAGGACACGTATGCTGCAGTGTCCCGCCGTGCCCACCGCCGCTGCCCGAGACCCGCACCGCCCGCCGCTGAGGCGAATGTACGGATCGAAGTTTTGGAGTCAGAAAGACCCAAGGAGTTCCTTTCCTTCAAACTTCGTGTGCCGGCGGACCTCAAGACGATGTTCCTGGCCAAAGATTACTGGCCGGAGGGCATTGTTTACCGACGCTACAAGAAAACCCTAGCTAGGTTAGATTATATTTAGTGTGTTTTTTTTAAATTACATTATGTATCTCTAGTTGTAAGATATTTATAGATATGTGTTTTTTTATGTCTGAAATAAAGATTATTATTATTATTTTTATTATTAAAACTAACCTAAAATAAGGCTAGCATGCCAAATATTATATGAAGAAGTAAATAGAATTTGACAACTTTTAAAGATAGACAGCCTCTAACTCATAACAATAACTATAGTTCTGAGGCCTCTAACTACACCAGCGCCATCTGCAATGAACTTTGGGATTATATTATACTCCATTTCATATAACATTGGAAAAAAAGCAGTGGCAGAAGAGAGTATCAACTTACATTTTACAAATTAAAGCATTAAGTAAAATTTAAGTTAACACTTTTCTGTACTAAATTTATTGCCTTTTCACAATACACAATCCTTTATTGCACAAAACATTACAACAATCGGGGGCACGGCAATGCCCCAGCCAAGTCGAGCGCGAAGCAAACATTGCCGTACCATCCTTTACTGGAACCATTTCGCCGCATTTTCAGGCCCCTATTTGAGAACTTCTGGATAAGACCAGAACGCAGAAATTTTCGTCATCCAGTAAGCTATAATCACATACTTAAAATCCATAATTTAAAGTCTGTAGGTCATTTAGTTCCGAATTTAAGCGAAAGCAAAGTTTCGCATTTATGACACTCACTCACTCACTCATGATCATCAGAATAGAACTAGTACTTCCCATAAACTCAGAGAGCTGAAATTTGGTACAGAGTTAGCGTTTAAGGGCCACATAAAGGGAAAACTATAAAAACTAGGATAATCGAAGATCTGGAGTACCTAGTGACCCTGATTAGAAAACACAATAGATTCTGTGTATACCTTTTTCGTATCATCCGGATATCTCCCGAAAATCTAATAAAATAAATCAATATGCCCACGTTTCTACAAAAAGAAGTGAAATCCCACCAAAAACATTCTGTAAAAAACTAGCCAAGTCTCGATGGAGCTGCTTGTTTATCTCTAAAAAGTAATGAAATCTAGTTAAAGTCGTGCCAAGTCTTAGGTTCCCTACTGCGATTTCTTTATTATTATAGTTAATGTTGTGTGACTTGGCCGTTGAACATTCTTTATACGTTAGTGGGTACACGCCAATTTTAAACTGCGTCGTATTAAATTACAATATATTACAAGCTGCAAGTTTCTTGATAGGGACACGTTATGAAATATTGGAAAATGACTGCAGGCGCCTTCCGTGATCGTTTTATGCTGCTTGTTAAGGTTATACAAAGGAATTCTACTTTAAGCAAATAAATATGTAAAATAAAAATAACTTTGCCATGACTTATTTTTTATTGACATTGAGAGTTACAGATATAACATAGGTAGTTACAACAGATATAACATTACGTGTTAAAAAAAATTACTTGTACCCACTAATGTATAAAGAATGTTCATCGGCAAAGTCACACAACATTAACTATAATAATAAAGAAATCGCAGTAAGGAACCTAAGACTTGGCACGACTTTGACTAGATTTCATTATTTTTTAGAGATAAACAAGCAGCTCCATCGAGACTTGGCTAGTTTTTTACAGAATGTTTTTGGTGGGATAGATTATACACGACATAAAAAGGCAAAGGCGAGCTTATATCTCAACAGAAATTTCTTCCAGCAAACCTATCAGGATAGGATACCTAAAACTGAAAAGGGTAGTCTAGTGAAATTATAAAATTACCAAATACCAATAAAAGATAATACTTAGTATAAAAATACAAATAATAAAAGAAATAGTAGATAAAAAAAAAATAACAAATACAAATAATAAACAGATACAAACAATTACTTATATATACAATACCTATGACGAAAGAGAAAGTAAGTGTTCTTTCAAGCGATTCTTTAAGGAAAAGAGAGTGGGACTGCCCCTAAAAATGCAGCGAAGTGCGTTACACAGCCTTTTCCAAACGACATCAGGAGTAACATCAGGAATAATTGACTAATATGATGATATCTGACATCAGCCCCCTTCAAATTTTATATCCCATAAAAGAGCCTACACTCAAGGCACTCTTCTCTTTGGCCGGGCGTTGCACGTGACGGGTTAATATTTTGAGCTATTGCAATAAAGGAAATCTCGAGACGCATTCTGCTGGGTAAGGCCGCTTTTGGCAAATTGGAAGACGTCTTAAAGAATAAAATTCACCAATGCCTCAAAATCAGTGTTCAACCAATATGTTCTGCCTATACTCACTTACAGATCCGAAACATGGCCGCTAATAAAGGAATTCATGCGCATAATCAGAGTAGCACAAAGGGCAATGACGCAATGGTGGCCAAGAGACGCAACTCGACCAAGAGGCAGTCCACCCGCGCGATTATCGGACTATCTTACCCACTTTGCTGGGCGCCAGTGGATGAGGCTGGCGCAAGACTGCTTCAAGTGGCGTGCTGAAGAGGAGGCCTATACCCAAGAGTGGGTGCGCAATACTGTATAGATAGGTTGCAAAAATGTTCACTGCCACTGCTTCTTTTTTTCCAATGTTGTATGAAATGGAGTATAGGTGCCATTGAAGTAGAATTATCGAGAAATATGGTCAGTTTCGAGGAGAATTGTATGCTACGAGTATTTGGTACATGAAACCATTTGCAAGTGTAACAAAAAGGAAGCCATATAAAGGAGTGATGTAGATATCAATCTTCAATCTTCAATAGGGGGTTGAAGTCCCTGCACCTGGCCCACTTGATCGGGGCTTTTGTGCATGTCTCCTTCGCCATTCATCATCGCATTCATCTTATTCAGCCATCCTAACTCCTGCACCAGCTAGAGTAGGAGGCCTGGGTGTTCAAGCAGCTCAAGGGATCTTGTGCATCCCAGGATAGCCATCCTGATTTATATGGTGAATGGTTCGACGATATCCTCCACTTCCATGCACTGCACCCCCTAAGTGCAAAGGGGGCTGTCTGTTGCACCTGTAACTTTCAAGTGTTTGTTTAGTGCACCCAGTCCTGTTAAAAGGCTTGTTAGTATTTTTGTTTTACTGCAAGGCATGCTCTTTAGGTACCTAGTTAGTAAATATGTGGTTGTACTTGTTTATGAATAGTTTGGTGTTTATGCAGTCTCCTTTGCTAGACGCTATGACATTCTGTTATACTCCAGTGGCTGCTTTGAGCCTTTTTCTGAGTGCTTTGGTAGCGAAAATGGTGGAAGGCCAATCGCCGTCTTCTTGCCCCTATTTTTGCGAGCTTGTCTGCCTCGCAGTTCTCCTGAGCCAGTAGACACAATGAAAACGCAAATAACCATCGCACGTAACTCTAAGCAAATTTATACGATTTACCATTTCGAGACGTAACTTTGCGTCTCGGTTTTGCGTTTCATGCGATTGTCTTCTTGTCTACGGGCTGCTGGTCTCCTTGGTGACTTTTACCCACTGGAAGGTGTCTTTGTTTTTCCCACCTATTTTAACATGTTGTATGTGAAGTATGAGTTTTTATTTTGTTAACAGAGACCGTTAAGAATATCAAAACTCATACTTCTCGTAGCAAGCACTGAACAAGTGCAACAATGCTCTTAATAGAGCGGTGCAGTCCATTTTAAAGGCAACAACATTCCCTTCTGCATTGCCTTTTCTATGCATTGCCCCACGTGGGGGAAGTTTCTGCTTTAAACACTTTTGTTTCCTCTCTGAGGCTCTGGGAGTGCCTGACGTTTAATTCTGGCGACTGCTTGTGTCACAGTGTTTTTAACCTGATTATTATGTATTTTTGACATGAATCGCAACACCAGTCAAAATGAAGTATCGACCGATTAGAACATGATTGTTTCACACAAGCTGTCTTTTTTTGCGATGGTCGATTTTGAATATGAACGGCATTACGACTGATATCAGACAGAATATTATGTATACATAATATAGCTAGTTATTGGTCGACTTTTCAATTTGACAGACAAAAATACATAAGATAGCTACCGATTGGTCGATTTTCCTATTTGACAGGCAGAAATAGATTATATAGCTACTGATTGGTCGGTTTTTCAATATGACAAATAGAAATACATAATATAACTACTACTTGATGGATTTTTAAATTTGACAGACAGATTTACATAATAAAGCTACAGATTGGTCGATTTTTTATTTGATAGACAGAATTACATAATATACTACTGATTGGTCGATTTTTCAAATTGGCAGATAGAAATACATAATGTAGCTACTGATTGGTCTATTTTTCAATTTAACGAAAAGAAATACATTATATAGCTACTAATTGGTCGATTTTTCAATTTGAAGAACAAAACACATAATATAGCTACTGATTGGTCGACTTTTCAATTTGACAGACAAAAACACATAATATCGCTACCGATTGGTCGACTTTTCAATTTGAGAAACAGAAATACATAATACAGCTACAGATTAGTCGACTTTTCAATTTGAGAAACAGAAATACATAATATAGCTACTGATTGGTCGATTTTTTAAATTGGGAGACCTAAATACATAATATAGCTACTTGGTATACTGATTGGTCGATTTTTCAATTTGAGAGTTATTGCGATATCAGAAATACATAATAAGCAGTGATCAGAGTAGGCAGAGCTGTTTTATGTACTTGCCATATGTAAGAATAATATGGATACTCCTCGAATCCCGGGATTTGCTTTTCAAGTAGAAAAATAATAAAAAGCTATTTTTGTCTTAACGAGTAATAAAAGAATACACTTCCTCTCCGACGGGTAAGTATAAGAACGGGCTTAAGGATAGTAAAATAAATAGATAGAAACTTGATTCATTAAACCACATTTATTTTTTATGTAACAATTTCTTCGACGCATATTTATACAAGACAACAATCATTTAACATTTTTATTCTGAGGTTGTACATACAAGAACATACAAATTATTTGTTCCCCAAAATCAAAATACAATATATACAATAGAACAATAAAACTCTTAATTAAAATATCAACACGTTTAAACAACAATTTACTTATTTAAACAAAAATGTCATTGGTCTTTTTGTTGGTCTGATTCGTTTTCAGCTTCACTAGAAAAATGAGTATGACCTAAGTTAAGACAAATTACCATTATTTTTTCTAAATTTTCTAATTTTAGCCTTTTTCATTTTACATCTAACACCCATTTATATGTGGAAAAGGAGCGTTCGACATCTGTGGATGTTAGTGGAGCAAATTTATATGACAAAATTTCATCATTTGCTTCATTTTTCGTCAATTTTTCTTCATATTCTCTGAGGATATCAATGTCAGGATTCCTATCCAAAACTTTTAAAAAAAATATTTTTATTCTATCACAATCACGTTCATTTAAAGCAGCTCTGACTTGATCAAAAGCCAAAAATGAGTCGCTTAATGCTAAATTTTGTTTCTGCAACTCTTTAATGAAAATAAAATAATCGTATAATGATTTTGTATATATACTAATTGATTCCGTACATTTTCTTTTTCTAGAATATTTTTCGCATTTCGTATTGCCATTGATTCAGAGCTGTTTAATCGACAAACAATATTTATTATTTCTTCATGATATTTTGCATAATGTGATGCAGCTTCAAGCCAAGTGCCCCATCTAGTTATCACTGGTTGTGGGGGAAGAGGTAAGTTTGGATACGTATCTTTTAATAATTTGACGGCGCTATACAAATGAGTGAGACAGAACGCGCCTTTTCTCGCTCATTTCTATAGCGCGGTCCCCTTTAGATCAAAGAAACTTGCGTCCCGTCTATGCAGTAGAGCCAAGCCTAAGGCAAGGTTTTACTAAGTCCTTATACATTTGACTTTACTATTATTTCAAGGTAGAATAAGATTAATAAATAAGTTTTAGTCAAAATTTTACTTTTTACAATGTATCTCTGTTCTCTGCCTAACCCACTGGGTAATACAGGCTTGAATGCTCTATACAATTTGCGTCTCTGCCCACCCCTTTGGGGATTTACGGGCGTGAGCGTACATTATTATTATTATTACTTTTTACAAAAAAAAACAGACTTACCAAATTAGTAGGTATCCAATAAAACAACTCCAAACATCCAATCCAGTAAGGTCAAATCAGAGTCCGTAAATGCTGGCCGAAGTCGTAGTAGCAAGGAGATTCCAGAATCCAGTAAACAAGCCAGGGTCAAAAGACATTCACCACACAACAAAACACAATAGGAAGCCAACAACCACACTCTAAGAACCGAGGTAATTGAGTGAGACAACTTTTGAAAAAAAGTTACTATCGGTGAACAATTGAATTCTAGTGGTGCTGAAAGAAACAAAAACAGGTGCGTCACTCTTGTTTTCATTTCGTTTCGAGGAACACCCCGCTATTGTTTTCGTTTGTTTCTATAATGCAGCGATATCACGACGAGTTTCAACAAAGCGGCAACGTCGCACGTTAGGTAAAAAGTTTAGCAACGTGTTGCTGATATAAAATTTACAATGTCGCTCATGCGCTTATTGCCATACATAAACCATGCTTTATACTTATTGATAAAAACAATTATATTCATTAAAATCCCGGAGTATCAGTCCCAATCCCATGGATTATCCATATTAACATCAATGTTTGCGGTCAATGAACCTAAATAGCTCTGCCTACTCCGATCACTTTAAGGCTACTGGACTTTTGATGCCTTTACAACGTTCTAAAGTTATTGCATTCCAGCGCGATGAACAAATAATGTGTTTTGTGTACAGACTGCGTTGTGTTATCAAATTACACAACGATGAGAATGGTTTTTTATTTGTAATCAGTTTTGTTCAATTCTAATAAAAAATACTATAGC
Organism: Argyresthia goedartella; assembly: GCA_949825045.1. Lineage (NCBI taxonomy): Eukaryota > Metazoa > Arthropoda > Insecta > Lepidoptera > Argyresthiidae > Argyresthia > Argyresthia goedartella. The sequence continues at coordinate 20,088,993 of OX463812.1, read as the reverse complement.
TTTAGATGACAGCACGTGAAAACTGATCGCGTTCTGTTCGGTTAACGTCAAGTCGAAGCTAACGAATAGCTTTTAAATGATTCCGGATTGATTTCACAAACTCAGGATACAGCTACGATTCCTTATCTATTGAGGGATTATTGATTATACATTTATAAGTTCACTACCAATTACCATGTGATTTGATAACATTGGAAACTGAGAGAGAAATATGCATTTCAACGCTACGATGATTATTATTTTTTTGGCAAGAATAAATATTACTGATATAATGATATGAATATTACTGATATATTTGATATGACTTCATATACTGTATTTCTTTTTTAAAGATTTATTGTAAAAAAAAAAGTATTTAAACAGTCAAGTCGATTTGCTCTATTACCGGCGTATGAAAAGGTGCATATTACGAGAAAGTCTTATCTTAATACCGAGGATAAACAATGAAAATATTGTGGTTCCGTACAGTGATTAAATTCTGCAAAGGTCAGTAATTCCCAATTTGTAACCTAATTGCAGCAAGATCACGTTAGTAAAAAAATATTGAGAAACCTGCGACACATAAAAACCCTTTTATTTATAGCTACTGTATACATTTTATACTGTTTAATAATCTCTCTCAAATTACAAATAGGGAATAGCAAAAATTATTAAAACATTTGGTTTTATTTTAGTAACTCAACATAAATTAGGTATGTAAGGTAGGTATACATCGGTAAAAGTTTAAATGAAGCGCCTTTTATCGAGGTTTACCCACGGAAGTAATAGCACATAGACCCCATTAAGCGTGGGGCACACCATTCCTACCTCGGTGATAGGTTATTGTTTGTTATTAAGACCCTTCAAAAAGTCGACACATAAATAATGTAAGAACAACAACAGTGAGTTGGATAATTGTAAGAAAATGCGCCTCTTTTTCACCCTTCTAACAAACCAACCTTTTCTCTCAACAGTTTTCATAACAAAATACTTGTTTTTTATAATGTGAGATTCAACATCATTTCATCCAAACTTAAAACTTGTTAAAGAATTTATTATAAACTGTAAGTTTAAGGCAAATAAATATCATATTGAATTCTGCTAGTACCGATGGTACCGCTGTTTCGTGTACATCATCTAAAATACAAGTCCTATCACCGGGGTATTTTGTTTTTTGATTTTGACGTTTAATATCAGTTATAAATAGGACAAGACCTTTATATAACCAGATATCTAATAATCGGATGCATTTTTACCTAATGTTTAGGTGTTAGTTATTTGGAATGCTCTTTTGTATCGAAAAAATCCCGCGAATCCGGTATCAACAAATTTAGTATTCTGATGATAGAATCGGGTGTTTTACCTACGTTCAGGCATTGGGTGGTATGGAATACACTTGTGTATCGATCGTAAAAATCCTGCGATTCCGGAATCAACTTGTTTTTCTGACTGTAGAATCGGGTGCATATTTACTAAAACACAGTGCCCCTCCTGTTACACCCTGCACACATATATATTTGCATCGGAATTTAAAATTAACGAATGAAATCCCGGAAAAACATTTTTTATTCAATGTTTTTAAAAAGTCATTTCCATATTATGCATGCGATTAATTATTATGGTTTCTTTTTCTTACATAATTTTATAGCCAAAAATAACTCTAGGTAAATTATCATCCAATATACGATCTCTAATGATAACGTAAGAAAACTTTGTTAAAATATTAGCTTTAAATTATGTTTGTGCTTATCTTTGGCTTCCCGTGTATTGTATGTGGCGTACTTCCGCATCGCCCCCGCAGTACTGATTAAATCATTTTAGTATGTTGCTGGTGTATAATATTCTCGAGCGTTATGCAATGAAATATAATATAGTTTTTTTTGTAAATAAAACACGAAAATAAACCGCAGTAATGTCGCCACTTATTTTATGGCTTTATCCCAAAGAGACATTTTTTATAGACATTCCTATAGAATCGTGTGGCATTTCACCCCTAGAAGCTATTTCTCCACCCTATTTCTGATAATATATTCATTGAGTTTTGGGTTGAAGGACACTTTTGCTGTGGTCATCTCTCCTGTGAGAGATATCTGGTCTGTTCTCTCAACTATCCTTGATTATTCCTATCATTATAATATTCATAGTTGAAAATCACACCCACAGAGTAGAGAGTAGAGTAAGCTAAAGCAGTAGATTTGAATAATTCATACACAAGGTATAGGTAGGTAGTATGTGTTTTTTTTTCCTTAGCACATGTTACTGGTAGCACTCTGAAGAGAATGAAGACGCTTAAATTATTGGACTACATTATACTGTAACTGTATGTAGACATCCGTTCTTCAGAAGCCAGTTTTCTTTATTTATAAAGTATATTCAGTATCTCCATTAGTTTCAGTATTTAATGTCAGTAGTACGTTGGCCGTGAGTGTGACAACCATTGGAATGGAATGGAAATAATTTATTTATGATCTGGCAACTATGTGGAAAACAATAAACTCTGCCCTACCAAATAGTCCAACTTGCCAAGTGCCCCAGTTAAAACTTGGATTGAAGCACGGAGAACTTATAACCTACAATTTCATGTGCACTTCCATCTTATGTCAGTAATAATCGTTCAAGGCGGACTGTGCTAGTGGAATTAGGAAACCGGCGTCTCTTAGGCCCCAGGACACATCGGCGAGTCATAAACTCGGTCACAACTTCTGTTAGCTTGGTTAAACTTAGGGAGGGCAACATAAATTGGCCGGTTCATTAAATCATGCCGCGTCACCTCGGGGTCTATATTAAACTGGTTCACATATTTAGATTATGCTGACATTTGTCGCCTGGTTCTATGTTGATGGAACTGATTTTGAAGTCTTTATTTTTTTTATTTGAGGTGTCGGATGAACTTACAGTAGCCATTTCACCGCTGCAGTGTAGGTAGAGCTACAGCTGTCCGGGAATAATGGCCGATTCACAACATGATCACGTCACGTGGTCACTAAATCCATGCCTGTCTAAAACTAGTTCTCCAGATTATTTTATTTTATCGAATGTTTACAGAATATCCTTTAGGTCACAGAAGAGCTTTAAGTAGTCTCTGTGGATCAAGCACTCGGTATGCGACACGACTCTTCGTTTACCTCGACAAACTCCTTCCTAATGTTGGTAAAACCTTTTTCCGCTTTGGTCATTTACGGTTTGGTCGGGGTTGTGATGACTTTGATTTGGTCATGTACAACTAAAGTGGAACCATTCTTAGAAGTAGTATTTGTCATCTCTCAACATTAGGGACTTTTATAAGCGAAACAAGAAGAAGACTGACGAATAATTCTGTCTGTCTATTGACAGATGTCAAAAACAATACCACATACAAACTTATGGATGCACCTGGTTACGTACATGGAGTGTGAAAGTAACCGCACCAATAACTTTGTAAACAATATTTTGCTGTGTGAAATCCAAACTATTCACTCCACACCATCGCTTCCATTGAACGGTGGTACGGAACCCTTCGTGCGCGATTTAGACTCGCACTTGACCGGTTTTTTTATTTTATTAAAAGTGCGAGCTCACGCGATTAACCCGGACAATATGGCGAGTCGCGGATAAATCGGTGAATTTAATGTGGACAGTGGTAACTGGTGGTTGTATTGTGAGCGGCTGGAGATGTACTTTTTGGCAAATAATTTGGATGATGCGTAAAAACTGCCCCCTGGTAGCTAAAATAGGTGAGAAGCGTATGAACTGATGGTGAATTTGTGCAGCCCGGATAAAGATGTAAGTACGATGACGTATTAAAGAACATGGACGATTAGCTGCAACCGTCGCCATCAATATTTTTGGTACGATCTATAATTAGGAAGTTCGTACAACGAAAAGCACAAACAAGCACTGATGCAGTTTGTGGCAGAACTAAAAAAGTTATCTTTCAAGTTCAAGTCGAAGTCAAACTGCTTTGTTATTTAGATATTAACTTAAACTAAGCAAACTTAATGTTTTGCCTCTTCTCTAAATTTGACCACTATGGGAGCAGAAAGGCGCAGAAACTCTCACGGATAGTTTTTAGATTTCTATTAAAATCGCTTGTGCTAAACTAACTAAAAAAATATTACAATATTAATTATTAAAGTTAATATACAGGAATATAATTACAAAATTATTAACAGCAAGGTCTGTATTGAGCTAGATTAACCCCATATAGTCCCGTCATTTAAGTAATCTTGAACATTTTAATTTCCCTTTTTCGACAAAGTCACTTTAACATGCTTTTTAAATTGCTCAAATGGTAATTTCAAACTCTCCAAAATCTTATTGTAGTAGAGAATGTCCTGACCCTTAAAGAATTGCTAACCTTCGCGAGTCTTAACAAGGGCGTAACTAGTCTGTGATAATTTCTTAGGTAAACATTACAGCAATCGCTAAGTTTTGAAAATGTTGTAAGGTTCTTGCGTAAATACATTTCGAAAATAATTTGACTAGCTACAGTTAGTATGTTAATATCTTTAAAAAGCTCTCTTAAAGTTTTAATAATAAATTGCTCAAATAGCTCTTTTCTGTAAAATAAAAATACTTTGAATACCCGCTGCTTTCCCCCACAACAAGATACCAAAGAACATGACACTATGAAAGTAACTAAAATATATTAGTCTAGATGTAGCCACATCCGTTTTTTGTCTGATGGTCATAATAGCGTAAGCCGCGGAACTTAATTAACCAACTAATATATCTATGTGGGGTCCCCACAGAAATTTGCTATTGATGGTTATTCCAAGAAAATTTTGTATCATTTACTAATTCTAAGGTAATTCTTGCTGTCTAACACTAAAGGTCTCTACTTGCCTCGTTTTATTAACGTTTAACAATAAATGATTAACTGTGAACCAATTCAAGGTTAAAAATAATACAATATTTTTTTTGTCTTTCAGTTTTCAAGACCAGTGAAGTATCATCAGTAAACAACAAAATGTCAATCAATTTCTCCAACATGAAAGGCAGATCGTTAATATATACCAGGAATAAAAAAGGGCCTTATAAGAAACCTTGTGGAACGCAAATTTTTACACCCGATGCATCAGATTTAACGCCGTTGACTTCTGCCTTTTGAATTCTATTGCTTAGGAATAGTCTTTGTAGAACCATCGCTTTATTTCTAACTACGTAATGATTTAATTTAATTTATTATGATAAACACAATCAAATGCCTTCGACAGATCGCAAAAAACTCCGATAGCATCCTGTGCGGCCTCCCATGCAGAATAAATATGGGATATAAGGGCAATACCTGCATCCGTAGTCGATTTACGCCTAGTGAAATCGTATTTTTTGGCGTGGAGTTGTTTTCTACGGTCGAAGTGTGAGAGCTTTTGATTGAGTATAATCTTTTTAAATATTTTACTTAGTGCTGGAAAAACAAATATTGGTCTGAAGATTGAAAGATCACCCTTGTCTTCGGACTTGAACAGAGGTATCAGTTTAGTGTCTTTCATGAGGAAAGCTACATTTATTGAATATATAAGCTTAATGTGGGGCTATAACTAGAATTACTGAACCAATTTGACTTATATACCCCATAGAACTTCAGTATTTTTTAAGTTAAGTAATCTAAACGTTTTGACAATGTTATGTCAATGATAACGACAATGATTAAATTTTAAATTACAGACTAGTGTTGTGTACTGCTAGTGTTGCTTTTTAATAAAGTCTCTGCTTCATATGGAGATGAATTTAGACGCTCTGTTGTGAGTAAAGGTACATTGGTGAAGAATGTTTCGAAAGCTAGATCAACCTTAGCGTTGGATTTAAAAACATCATCACCTATCTTTAGGGAGAAATCGTTATCCCTTGGTATAACTTTGCCAGTTGCATGATTTATTATTTGCCAAACTGTTTTCATTCTATTATTTCAATTTTGTATTTTGCTATTAATAAGTATTTTTTTTGCAGTTCTACATACCCACTTGAAAGTTTAGGAATATTTCTTAACGTAGTCATGAATTTTTTTATCAAAGTTATAAGTTTTTTGTTCATAAAGGTCATAAAAGATAACTCTACTTTTACGAATTGCAAACGTTGCCCAGTCATCAAATTTAGATTTACCGTTGTAGCCACTGACTTTTTTCAATTTAAAATTTTATTGAATTCTGTTTCAATAATGTTGAAGAATTGATTTTGTTTGGGTTCTGTTGATTAAAATCCGATACTGGAAAATTTATTACTAAGTTATATATGTCTCTAGTCTTTCGGATGTAATAGGTCTATAAAATGATGGATCAGTCTTAGCAATTGGGAATGAAACTGTTTGACCGCTGTGGTTGGACTGTAAGCAGTTTATAACATTTTTACTTGTGAACGCACGCACAGTCACAAAAAACGTGATCTAAGAAGTTCAGCAAATTACAGTGGGGAGTTCTGCGGCTTACGCTGTTAGGAACATCAGACAAAACACGGCTACATCTAGGCTAGTATATTTTAGTTACTTTCATAGTGTCATGTCCTATGGTATCTTGTTGTGGGGGAAAGCAGCGGATATTCAAACTATTTTTATTTTACAGAAAAGAGCTATTCGAGCAATTTATAATTTAAAACGCTCAGACTCCTTAAGAGAGCTTTTGAAAGAAATTTACATATTAACTGTAGCTAGTCAATTTATTTTCGAAAACATAATGTATGTACGCAAGAACCTTACAACATTTGCCAAACTTAGCGATAGCTGTAATATTAACCTAAGAAATAATCACAGACTACTTGCGCCCCGGTTTAGACTCGCGAAGGTTAGCAATTCTTTTAAGGGTCAATGTATTCTCTACTACAACAAGATACCTCTGGAGATCTTGAAATTGCCATTTGAGCTATTAAAAACCATGTTAAAGCGACTTTGTCGAAAAAGGGATCTAACAATGTTCAAAATTACTTAAACGACGGGACTGTATGACAAGAATTTCGAAATATTTGGGAAAATTATGGAGGAAGCCCTCACTAAACTATGTAATAAATAAGAGAAAAAAGTTAATTATTTGTGGCCATCTTAATGTAGATTTGCTTGTAGGAACAATAATGATACAACGATTAATAACTTTATTCAAATAATTTAATGTATGTCATGTATTCCTAGAACTGACTAGAATTACACTTACCAGCCAAATTCCAAATTCCAAATGTCTTTATTACTGTAGATATTTACATATACTTAGCAATCGTCATTTTGCCACTTCTCTACATTGGACCACTGTGGGAGAAGAAGGGCGTAGAAACTCCCACAGAATGATTTTTAGATCTCTTTTAAAAATTGCTTGCGCTTAACTAATACAAATTTTATAATATCATAATTAATAAGTAGGAATAAATAATTATAAAACTATTAAAAGCAAGGTCTGTGTTGAGCCAGATTAACCCCATTTAAAAAAGATAAGCCGTTAGTTTTTCCACTGCCAGAGTGGGAAAACGAACAGCCGGAAAAGTTTAAAAATATAAAGGCAATGTTGAATAAAAGTGGACGCGAGTGTGCGTGGCTTGGGCGCTGTGCTGGCCACGGTGGGCGTCCCGTGGCCTGCGCCTCGCGGGCTCTCAATTTAGAAAGATATTTTTTTATTTAAATTTTAGTGTGGTTTTACAAAATTTATCAACAGATCTCAATAGTGATATATTGTTACATATTTTAGGGGTTAAGTATCTTCTTGTCCTTTGTCCGTAGTAATTATTTGCCTTTGGCTGGATAAATTTTCTATTAACGGCTGATCTTGTAAAATAGCGGTGGTTTACCAGGGTCTTATGGTCATCGGAGTAATATGTTTCAATAGCAATCAGATACTTAACCTTACAATGAACCGGAAGTATTCGGCATGAGGCAAACAGTTTGTCGTCTCCATCACAACTATCTTTTGTTTTCTTATCAGCTAAATATTTTATTAATCTTATTTGTAGTTGTTTTATTTTATCTAAATATGTTTTAAAAGTCAGGCCATAGCAACTCAAACCATAACTAAACATTGTATCTTCAAGGGCGTAATACACGATATACAGGGTGCGTCTATTTAATATATTGCTTAGATGATAGAACTTGCCTAGAACTGATCGTAGTCTGTTACATATTCCATTTATGTGTGGTTTCCAATTAAAGTTACTATCTATCAATAGGCCGAGTTATTTGAACTGGTTAACAGTTTCTAACTTTTCACATTGGTAGTTTTGATAGATGTTATAACTGATGAGTTACTCGCTTATGCTATCTTATTGTATGGCGAATATATGTGCATACAGTTAGTTTTATTTATATTTAATATTATACCGTTATCGTGGGCCCATTTTGTAATCATATCAAAGTCTGTTTGTATATTACATGGCCGTGCGCCTGGCCATGGCTCGACCGCCCCTGGACCAGGCTACACCTTTTTTTCATGGGACCGACGGCAGGTGTTGTCTTTCTAGTGTTAGATGATGCTTGTTCTAAATGGATCGAACTCATAAAAATGAATTAAACTAGGGCTAGCTGTGTGATATAAGTAAACTACGAGAAGTATTTGCCAGGTTTGGGCTGCCAAAACAATTAGTTTTCGATAAAGGACCACCCTATGCTAGCATTGAATTTAGTTCATTCCTCAAAAATAATGGGATCGATCAGGTCTTTTCAGCACCATACCACCCAGCTTCCAACGGGGTGCAGAGAATGCAGTCAAGACCTGCAAGCAAGCGCTGAAAAAATCTGTCGCTCAAGAGTTAGATACGGAAGCGGCACTTTGTATGTTGTTATTTATGTACAGGAACACTGAACACAGCATGACAGGAGTTAGCCCGGCGCAACCGCTACAGGGCCGCTCCCTGCTCATCCGCCGCGACTGCATTCGCCCTTTACATGACGCGCCGGTACATGCTAGTCAAGAGTGGCAACGACGTGCAAAAGGTGGGTCAGTCCGTGAGTTTGCTGCAGTTGATAAGAGCTGGCGTCGAAACTACTCTGCAGGACAGGTAATTTGTGTGTCAACATGTACATATCAACAAGGTAAGAATCTACCTATAATTTTACTGTTATTTTTATGTTTCACTTGCTTTTAGGGTTCCGTACCCAAAGGGTAAAAACGGGACCCTATCACTAAGACTCCGCTGTCCATCGGTCTGTCTTTCTATCCGTCTGTCACCAGGCTGTATCTCATGAACCGTGATAGTTAGACAGATGAAATTTTCACAGATGATGTATTTCTGTTGCCACTATAACAACAAATACTAAAAAATGGTTTAAATTAAATATTTAAGGGGGCTTCCATACAACAATTCTTTCAATACCACATACAAACTTACGTACCTGGTTACGTACATGGAGTGTGAAAGTAGCCACACCAATAACTTTGTAAACATTATTTTGTTATGTAAAATCCAAACTAACACTCCACACAATACCTACCATTCTACGGTGCCGGTGGTACGGAAACTTCGTGCGCGAGTCAGACTTGCACTTGTCTCGTTTTATATATATACTAATAGATATTTTCTGTACCTATTTCTTACAGTTTAGAGGTAAACGAAAAAAATGTTTTCTACGAACAATCACAGGGTTCATTTATCTCTACCTAGGTAGAGATTTGCAATTTTCACAGAATGTCCTATTTTGGTTGCCGCTATAGGTAGTACTAAATAATAAACTACGTAGGTAGGTAGATAGGTAGGTAAACAAGATTTTATAAACTTAAGGGGAGGAGACCAATACAAAGCGACGTGTTTTATTAGCCACTACTAAATCACCATTATTCAAATATCTACCTCCCTCACAACATAACATAGCGTCACGCCTTTTTATATATATGGGGTGGCAGAGGGACAATTGTGCCCACTTTTAACCAGTTATTTTCTACTCCAATTTGCGTGTAATGGGATTAGCCCATCGCCGCAGCTTTCATCGCAAACGCTGCCAATCACAACGTCTAAAATCTTTAAGATCTAGTTTCGAATCCAAGATATAGATTGAAAGAACAAAGAAAAAGATTCGAAATAAGAAAGAAAATAATATCATGTCTGATCCTATAATAAAATAATATCCTATCTGAAAAGACATGATATTATTTTCTTTTAACATAACATAGCGTCACGCCTATTCCCATACGGGGTGGCAGAGGAATAATCGTGCCTACTTGTAGTCAGTTTATCGTTACTCCATTTTGCATGACAGGAAGCTAGCCCATCGTCGCAGCTATGTGCTAATGAAGGTTTACTCACGATGTTTTCCATCACCGTTAGATTACATGAAGATTGTCTAAGGATTGGAAAATTAGCTGTAACTTGAACAAACTTGATCTATAAGATGTATACATTTTGAATTACTAAAATTAGGAAATACATAGGACCGTTGTTACGTTGTAGCGCTCCGGTTTTTTAATGAGAAGCTAATTCACGAAAAGGCAGAGAAACACAACGCCGCAGGAAGAACTCTGAATAGCCCGCTGTACCCCGCGGGCTATTCAGACAATGAATTGTCAATGTGACCGCTGAAAATCCCCGTGTGGTACAACACAGAATCGCGCTGCAGCGCTCTGGCTTTTCAAGCGGTTCGAAACTCTGATAAGCCTGTGGGGCACAAAGCAGCCCACGGGCTTTCCAGAAGACGCCGCCGGGTGATACGCGATCACGCCATATCAATAATATCATGCGACTCAATCAACAACTAAGCAGCATCGTATCGTGAAAACTGAAATGACAACTTTGCGCGCCAGCTGGCTGGCTCCCCCTTATTGATAATTTAAAAAGACGGCTATTTGATAGCCGTCTTTTTAAATTATCGATAGCGGGGTTTTTCATTATTTTAAAGAGCGAGTTGTTTTATGCGTTTTTATAAGAAATATAGGTGATTTCTGAGGATGGCTTCACTTTTTGAGCTTTTTTGTTCAGTTGTTCAACATTTTGTTGGAGTGGTTATATTATTTTAATTTGTCACTGTTTATTACTATATTAAACATGTGGCTCCCTATAACTTTCTGAACGTTACTGTGGGATCAATGTGATTTGGCTAACCCCTTATGAACACAACCGTGAGTTTGTAAAATAGGATAGAAAACAATCACTCTGCCCCACAGCGTCAACAGGAAATTTAACTCTATGACAGCCGTAAAGGACTAGACGGCTTACAATTTGGAACTCAGTCGAACTCTGTTGGCCCTAGGGGCTTATCGGATTGCCATCGGATTTGGAGTGGGCACAGGGGCAGTTTGCTCACTATGAGCTCTCACTAGCAATGCCATGCCAATTCTGGTCAACATGCAACCCGACCCAAGCCAACCAAAAACATAAGCGGAGAAGACAACAGCAGATGAAGATTCTTGCTTTTGATCCGTTAAATGTATGGATATCATATCGAGTTATATCGTTAGATTTCATAGTTACTTCATCACAATTTTTGAGTTTTATTTATATCATATTTTCGAGGCAGCAATTACTAGTAAGATACTGTGTCTGAATATTTCAAGTGCTTTAAAACATATTTTAGAAGCGTATGCACTGGCTTTTAGGGAAATGCATGAATACCCTACCTTACCTATATCTGGGTCTTTATTCTTAGCGAAATCCAGATGCCCGTGTTCAGGGGGGAAGCCGCAGTTTTACCCCCTAACAACCGTTTATGTTGCAAAGCTACAAAGTAACACTTATTTAATAATACCTGGTCTGAACGGGATTAGAAAGCTCCAGTAGGTAACTTTAACGCACAGTACAGGGTTACAGGTTCTAAGTAACAGAGAAAATGGCAAGAAAACTGTGTAGAATCGGCGTTGTGTTTATGATATTAGACCATGAAACGGCCGATTTTAGGGTTCCATACCCAAAGGGTAAAACGGGGCCCTATTACTAAGACTCCGCTGTCCGTCCGTCTGTCTGTCTGTCTGTCACCAGGCAGTATCTCATGAACCGTGATAGTTAGATGGCTGTTGTCGCTATAAAGCAATTACTAAAAAACTGAATAAAATAAATATCCCTTGCAATAAAGGTGACTTTTTTGCTCGTTTTTTGCTAGATATTGATAACGGCAACAGGTAGACGCTTGAAATATTCACAGAATATTGAGTTATATTATTCACTTTAAAAATAAATAATTAAATTAAAATAAAATAAATATTTTAGGGGGCCCCCATACAACAAACGTGGTTTTTGTCGTTTTCATACAACGGAGTTTTTATATACGGAACCTTTCCTGCACAATTTCGACTCGGCCGGTTTTATTAATTACAGTTCTCTTATCTACAGTTCAGTATAACTTGAAAATGAACGATATTCAAATTTAACAAAACGTTGCAACTATGAGGGAACTTAAGTTTCGAGCAGCTTCTAATCGAAAGCCTGAGCTCAGCCCCAGATCTCGGATAACAGCACCAAAACAAAACACCTGGAGCCATTTGCATGACAATTAGACAGCTTAGTGAGGTCGCATTACCATTTCAATTGTGGCGAATAAGCCGTGCCAGTTGTGCCATGAAGACGGCATTGGGTGTCGGATCGTTACTGGGTATCTACCAGAATAATTTCACCAACGGATAATTGCGTCACACGTTGGTATAGGAAAACACACAAATAACAATCACACTGATATGAAACTAATACCTAAAGGGTGGCTAATTAACATACTAGTGTGCTTGCCTATAAGTCTAAGCACTTTTCACATGAAGCCATGTAAAGAAGAAGTAATGACTAATTACTGCTCAACTCGATCACATTTAAGATTCTGCACGCTCACCAATAATACTCACAACCCAATAACCAACCTTACCACTACTGTACGAGTCCATCTCCAGGTTTTCAACGAGATATCAAATGCCCTGCATTTCAGTTCGGCGACTTCAGTGGGAACCTGGACCTAACGACTGTACTGTGCTGCTGCAAACACTGAATAACAAGTAATCCGATTACCTGCTTCGCATTTCCGCCATGGAAAATGCAGGGTACGTACTGCATCCTGATTGTCGAAGTCACTGACGTAGGGCTGCTTGCTGGGATGCATTGAGAAAATATCCTGTAAATATGTACTATTTTAATATTATACTCGAATGCCGAGTCCGAAATTCGAGTATATGAATGAATGAATGAATGAATGAATGAATGGTGCTTCTCCAGCCAGGGTTCTAAACCTGTTCCGGTCTTTCGACCGGCATACCAGAGAGCACGAGTTTTGAGGGGGGGCGGAATAACCTGCTCGATAGGAGTGGAAGGAGCGTGAATTCAATCGACCGACTCTTCAGCCTGAAGCCAATATAGGATATGTGGAATGGGGAGGATATAGGATTTGGAGAGCAGCTGTTCATAATTCATAATTCATAATTCTTTATTGCACACACATATTCAATTTAAAAGGTAACATTAAGAGAAATCATATGTACAAAGGCGAGCTTATCTCTAAAAAGAGATTTCTTCCAGCAAACCAAGGCATGAAAGGGAAATGTATCATGAAAGGGTAGGCAGTGTACAATATCTAATATCTAATTTATACTAAAATACATATAATATAAAATACGGAAAATAAAATACTTATATACCAGACTACTAAATACAATACATACATATACCTGCAAATATAGTTTATATATTATAATGATATACCTACATACTATAACTCTCACGAAAGAGAGAGGAAGTGCTCTTTTACCCGGTTTTTGAAAGAGGCAATAGTGGGAATGTCTCTTATAGTGCAAGGTAGTGCGTTCCACAGTCGGACCGCCTGCAGCCTGAATGAGTGCTCATATGCCGAGGTGTTATGCCTTGGAGTGGCTAAGAGTGAGACCGTGTGAGATCTCCGGTGCCGATCTCCTGAAAAGAGATACTCAAAGCGTTCTCGAAGGTAGCTGGGGTAGCGCGTGTTTTTCAATATATTGAAAAGATAAGAGAGAATATGAGTGTCTCGGCGACGACGAATTGGAAGCCACCGCAACTCTTTGCGATATTGAGAAACATGGTCGAATTTGCGCAACCCGAAGATAAACCGAATCCCAAGATTCTGAAGTCGTTCGAGTTTGTTCAGTAGATCTTCGTTCGCGCTCGCCCAACAGACATCGGCGTAGTCGATTAGCGGCAGAAGAAGGGACTGAGCAAGGGTGATTTTGGTCTGCCGTGGCAAGAAGTACTGCAAACGCCTGAGGGAGTGAAAAGACGCAAAGACCCGTCTGCTGACCTCGCTGACATGTGGAGACCAAGACAGCAGGTTGTCAAAAATAACCCCAAGGTTTTTCGCCTGATCTGTATACTCTATTGTGATGCCATCATATAACACAGGAACAATATGTTTTTGTATCAAGGAAAGCGTGTGCCTGGTTCCTAAAAGCATGGCTTGTGATTTGGTCGGGTTTACCAACAGCCCGTATGATAAGGCCCAGTCTTTCACATTCTCGAGGTCAGCATTCAGTGCCTCCACGGTTAAGGCTACATCGCAGGGGCAAAAGTGGCGATAAATTTGGAGATCATCTGCGTACAGATGATATGAAGAAGAGATAACGTCGGAGATAGAGTTGATGAAGACTGAAAATAGAAGAGGAGAGAGAATACCACCTTGAGGTACTCCTGAGGAAAGATCACACCATTGAGTTTCAGTCTCTTCAGACTTAATGCGTTGCTGACGACCTCTCAGGCATGAGTGGAACCAGTTAGCAGCATGGACGGAGACATTCAGTGAGCTCAATATAGCGACCAGAATGTCAAAATCGACGCAGTTAAAGGCATTGCTGAAGTCAAGCAGGGCTAGGACCGTGACCAACTTCTGATCCATGGCTAGCTGTATGTCATCGCTGACTTTTAAGAGTGCTGTGGTAGTACTATGGCCCTTGACTGTTGTTTTCTTCAAGTTCATTTTTTCCTTCTATTTTCAGGTATTGTTATAGGTTGAGTTTCCTGTCCTGTCGTGTTCGTTTGGGTTATCCGGTAAGGTCTCCATTTCGCTTTCGCTGTCTGTTTCTAGAATATGGTATATTTGGCTCGATGCCTTTCTGACTTCGTCCCTGTTGTGTGCTGATTCTGTCCAGTAACTGTGTTCTTTACCGTAGTATTTCATGTCATGCTTAAGGGAATCTTTCCAGGTGTAAATGGGTCGGCCAACTTTCTTCTTCTTTGCTTCGTATTCCAATGCAGCGAGGAGTAGGTGTTTTTGTGGGCGTCGTAGAATATGTATATAGTAACACATCCGATGGTTTTTGATTTGCTTGGTTATTGTTTTGCCCTGTAGTAAGTCATGAATTTTGTGGTGTCTTGGATAGCTTCTGGCGTTCTCAAACATGTCTCTGAGGATCAGGCGTTCATATTTTCTTAGTCTAGAACGGTTTGCTTTGGTGAGGGCTGCCGCTTTAAGTCCGTATGTTATACACGGTGCAATAACCATTTTGTAAATCAGGCGTACTATTTTCCAGTCCATGTTGGATTTCTTTATAAAATGCATTAGGGCCTTGGAATTGCCTATGGCTTGCCGGCATCTATTCTTCATTGTGTCTCTCCTACTATGTCCTGCCGTTATATATGTGCCGAGATATTTTATTTCGTCTACGGGTCGTATTGGAACTCCGTCCAATACGATCACTTGTGGGCGCTGGGTGTTTATGGGGTCTCTTATAAGAATTTTCGTCTTTGTTTCGTTAGTATTGAGCCCTACTGTTTTTAATAGTGCTTTCAAGTGCGTGACGATTTGTAACGTTATGTTGTAAATCTTGACAAACGATGATGAGGTCATCCGCGAAGGAGAGAATAAGTGGTAAGACTATTTCTTCATCTTGGTCCAGTTTTATGTTGGGAATTTCTTCTTCCAGTGTTTTGAGGACATCATCCATTAATATTGTAAATAGTCTTGGTGACAGTGGACAGCCTTGTTTTACTCCTTTTCCTTTGTTGATCAAGTTACTTTGCTGACCGAACCATTTGATGCAGGTCCGTTCATACATGCAGGCTTTTATTATCCTATTGGTTAAAATCTTATTGGTCCTTGAAAGGAGAATATCCTTGAGCACGTTTAGGTCTATAGTATCAAATGCTTTGGCGATATTTAGCGCATATGTTCTGTTACCCGCGCGCCATTCTTCGTCTAATACTCTGCGTAGTGTGAAGATGTGGTCATCGGTGGATCTATTGCGGAGAAATGCTACTTGATAGTTCCCGAGTTCTTTTGTTATCTCGTCTAGTTTGATGAGCAGGTATGTCGCGTATATGCGATATCCTGTATTACACATTGTTATACGGCGATAGTCATTGGTGTCTTGAGGGTTTCTGATATTGGGGATAGGTACTTGGACCGTTTCATTCCAGGACTCCGGTATTATATTTTCTGTCCATGCTCTGTGCATTGTTTTGGTAATAACCTTTAACAGTTGTGGCGGTATTCCTTTGTACACTTCCGGGACTACCTGATCTGTACCCGGCGCTGTTCCGTTACGCATGCGGCTGATTATTGTTTTTATGTCGGCTATTGTTGGACCATTTTCTAGATAGTCAGGGTTTAATGAAGTTTCGTTAGGGATAATCATATTTTTAGGGCCTTCTGATTTCCTTAATTCCTGTTCCCAGCGTGACATTGGGATAAATCGTTGTTTTTTTCCACCGTCTCGATTGAAGCTGGTGTCGTCTGTAATAGTGGTACACGATTTGCATGCGTTTGCTTGGGTGTTTTTTTCCTAGGCCTTAAAAAATGCTCTGCATTCTCGTTTTTCTTCATTATCAATAATTTCCTCAAGACGTCGTCGGCATTCTTTGAGTTATTTATTGATTGATTGGTCGGTTGGTCGACGTCTTTTAAGGAATTTGGCCTTTTGTAAATTTGCCAGAGCAATTCGGTGTTCCCGCGATCTAGCGGGTTTTACGGAAAGTGTTTTTTGGGCTACTGACTTCATAACCCCTGTAATAGATTCCCACGGAATGTCGGGCGTATATTCGTCGTCATTTTCTATAAATTTGTAGTTGTTCGCCGTAAGTTCTTCCATAATCCCGTTATGGTATTTTACTTTTGTGTCATTCATTTCATCTCGTGTTAGGGCGGTGTACGAACACTGTTTATAGTTGAACTTTAAAGCTGTTATCGCTTTGTACTTAGTTTGGGTTGTACTCTTTGTTGATTCCATTTGCGTGTCGCCAGTTCTTGGAAGCAGGTTTAGTGGGTCTATTTCACCCCAGATTATCTTGTGGTCGGAAATATGCAGGTAGCTCCATTGTCCTTTGATGAAGTTAAATGTGTGTGGCGCATTATTCGAGATAATTATATGGTCTAGTTGTGATTTTGTTTTCCCGTTAGACCATGTGGCCCGACATGACTTGCGAGCCCAGGTGGTTTCTACTTTTAAGTTTTCGCGGGAACAAATATCCATTAGCATTTCTCCGATGATATTTGATGATTTGTGTAGGAGATTTGTTCCTATAATTCCCTTTTTCCTGTATTCCTTTGTATCGCCTAGTCCGATATGCGCGTTAAAGTCACCTAGCATTAATATTTTGGCTTTGTTTGGTTTCTTTTGAATAATCTTTATAAGTTGCGAAAACGCTGCGGTTGCTCTCGTGGAAGAGCTGGGGATATGTGCGTTTATTACATATAGTGTACTAGTGGCCGATGTTATTGTTGCTGCCATGGTTTCCAGGTCGCGATTTATATTGTGGACCGTTAAGTTCAGGTCCTTTCTAATTAGTATAGCTAAGCCACAGTGTGCGATGCTGGTTGTGCCTGATAGATACCAGAGATAGTGTTTTGACTCGTATGTCCCCGATGTCATGTTTGTTTCCTGTATACAGGCTATATGTATGTTTCTGTTTGTCAATTCAGCATCAATGTTGAGTCTCTTAGCTATTTCGGCGCATCCTCTAACGTTCCAAGTAGCAATGCGCATACGCTCGCATGTGACTTTTGGTTTAAATATGGGGCTGTGTCGTATCATCGTATATCCGGTGTTGTCAGGGATGTCATCTATTGATGTTATGGTTGACCCTGAGGAGGTCATGGGTGTTGCATTAAGTATCGGGGAAGGTATGTTGTTATCAGTTTGGCTGTCGGTTGCTAGATTCGTGGGTAAATTTTGTGATTCAAGCAAGTATACGCTGTCGTAGTGGTTTCCTGTGAAGTTGAGGTTGATAGATCCCACTGCATCCGCGGGATTCTTGGGCCTGTATGTGAGCGATGGTGTATTTTGCTGGTGGATTGTTACGTTAATTAGAAAGTATTCGGCGGCTGCTATTATAATCTCCTCTCCAGCCCAAGTGCCGTAATTGCGCAGATTTTTAATGTAGTCATTGAGGGTTTCTTCAGGCTCGGCGATTGCAAACTTTATGTTCTGTTCATCGCAGTTTTCTTCTACATATTTAACTAGGTCCTTACGAATGTGGGTGTGGTCGAGTGTTAATTGATATAGGTGATTAATTTGGTCAGCAATTGCGTGGAATAGGCAGTTACCATCTCTCGGCATTGATAAGGCTTTCATCTTTTTGGAATGTTGTTGAAAGAAAGAACTTAGAGCTAATTTGATTAATTTGAACTACCTACGTACCTATTGTTAATGGTACGGGTTGTGGCTGTCAAAGTTTGTGCGTATCTTTGCGCACTTATTCTCGGTATTTTCTAAGAGAATTGAAGGCTGGGCCTGGAAGCTATAAAATGGGCGTGAGAGAGACCCGCTTAGGACAAAGAGTCGTTGATTTTATTTTGTTATTGTTCGTCAGCTGCCTTTCGTTAATTGCCTGTTTTTTGCAAGATGGTAAAACGATCCTTTTATGATGTGCAAGTGTTGGCTTTTACTCGCTATTTCTCAGAATATGCAGTAGGCTTGCATTATTGTTTATTTTATTTTTGTAACAGGTCAAGATGGGCTGGTTGGACCGGATGGTGGCAAATAGTTTAGTTTTGTTTTATTGTGCTTGGGTAGGTTCCTGCCTAGTTTTGTATTTTCGTATACCTATCACCTACCTATTTGTACGGGACTATGCCTATAGAATAGTTTAGAGTTGGCGTAGTAATTTGGAGCGAGAGCAGTATCTGTTTATGAAATGGTAACTAGCATTACGAAGGATGTTACCTGCCAGATATAAAGTTAGTTTTGCTGTTTTATCTGATATAGGGCTATCTTAATCGGAGCAATCTCACCAGGTTGTTGCTCAGCTAGTGACACTCTCTGCACTGACATCACCTACTTCAGTTCACTTCATTAGTGCGTAGTAGTGAGGTCCGTGACACGGGTCGAGGTTCAGTCCCTGCACAAGGCCCTATTGTTTATTGCTCGTTGGAATTCGTTTTTTCTTAGCTCGTTGTCCAGAGAAGGGGCTTGTTGCACAAAAAAAAACGTATTTGCTTCGCCGTTTTGCAGCTGTGTTAGTTTGAGGAATGTTTTCTGTCGTAATTTATCTCTTTTGTTTAACTTTTTCTGTCCAGTATTGTTTGGGTTTTAGTGTCCTTATTCACGTGCCTGCAGGAAGTGCATGAAAGGGCCTGCCTCTTGGCGTGGGATAACACCACCACTCGTTGCGCAACTCTAGTTTCTATTGACTTAGTATTTATGATGATGTATCAAGCACCACGAATGTCTGTGATGAAATGAAATAAGTCTGTTTCCCAGGTTGTTGCTGTTGAGAGAGCTTAATATTATGGGTTAGATTCACTTAAGAAATACCTTAAATAATGAAGATTCTACGTCCTATGTAATCGTTTGTGTGTCCGGAGAAAGCAATTCATTGATAAGGTTAGGTTATTGCCGGTTAATACTCCAGGATAACGGCGTTTCGGTAGGGAGTACTGTTATGTATTGCGTGAGACGTAAACTCGGGGTCTCTTCTAGTAGATTCGTCTGTGGAGATAAATATTGATTGCATGCGTTAGGACACTGAATAGGAACGGGCTCACCAGGCAACACTCGTTGAGTTGTCTCAGCTATGTGCACCTATTGTCGTACACAATATTGTACACGTATTGTCACAGCAGCGTGGCGTAGCCTATTATCTGGTAGGGCGCAGTTTAGAACCTATCTAATTCACACTTTACGCACTCTACTTTCACACTTGTAGCTATATTAGACACTCTCATATCATCTCGCTGATACAAAATCTCCGAAACGCGAGAAACCAGAGACAGAACAAAGGCGCGCGCCGGGTTGTAAACTATTTTTTTTTTTTTATATATTTATTTCTTAACTTAAATATTTACATTTCAGTTCCAATGTGCTCTTAAACCACAGAGGTTTTACTGGGCACATAATATTCGTGGTTGTTTTAATGTACAAAGTAGGTATAAGGTAAGTACACATTGGTCAGGCTTATTCTCTAAGCACAGCACAGAACAAATTTCTCCCAACCGTTTGGGTGCACACCGTACCTAACCCACCTAATTGTTTGTTTTAATGCGTTTGCAAGATGTCGGAGGTCTATAGACACGTCCGTTCGGTCCGGCAACACAAACGCCCAATGCCGAGTCCGAAATTCGAGTATAATATTAAAATAGTATGTAATACTTACGTCACTAGACGCTGAAGGGTGTTTATAACACGGTTCGTTTCATGTTACTTTAAAGTCGTTTTTTTTTTAAATCTATACAATAATAAACTAAAAATGTTCAAAAGTAGGGCCCTTTATGTTTTTATCTACACACGTATCATAAACTCTCTTTACTGCGTCCAAAAACCGCACGTTACGATCAGCATAATGTTAAACTACTTGGTAAAAACTCATTTCTTATCTGAAAAATTACACATTATGACGATAATGTGTAATTTTTCTACACATTATGACATTCAAATTTCGAACGCCGACGCCCGCCTCGTGCCGCCCCTAGTTTGTCTGTAAAGTTGGTACTGACATTCAAATTTCGAACGCCGACGCCCGAAGTTGGTGCTACAGAACAAGCTAAACAACTAAAAGACGACCCGAATGGCCGAGTCGGCAGTGACCCTGCCTACGAAACCAAGGGTCCCGGGTTCGAGTCCCGGTGGGGGCAAATATTTGTTTGATGAGAACGGATGTTTGTACCCTAGTCATGGTTGTTTATCTATCTAAGTATAATATTTATCTATATAAGTATGTGTATCGTTGTCTAGTACCCAAGATACAGGGAATCCTAGTTTGGGGCTAGATCAATGTGTGTAAATGGTGTCCAAGATATTATTATTATTATTATTATTATTATAAACTGCAGAGCCACAATGCCGGTCAAACATGAGGTTCCTGTACACATCAAAGAGAGCTTATGATATTTGTGTAGATAAACTAGTGTATGTAACTGTACATAATTAGGCATTAAAACTCTCGAGTGATATTATTATGAAACTCGCCTTCGGCTCGTTTCATAAACCCACTCTCGAGTATTAATGCCCTCCATTATGTAGCAGTCACATAAACTACTATTATGTCTCAAAATGATATCAAATGTGATAATTATCTTAACTGCAGCTTCTCTGTTGATTCGATCAATTTTGTTCTACGCATCATACCAGGCTGATTTTTTTTTCGGGCAAGAATGGACGTGATATTTGATATTATTTTATATTGTAGCTATATTTATTTTTTAAGAGATTTCATATTTGAAAAAAATAGATTTCTGTAAAGTCGGTTTACGGACGACAATTTTACGTGATAATGTCATAAGAAACGCTTAGGCCGATCGTGCCTCTCTATCGCTTATTCCGCGCTCTCGCTTGCACGCTCGGCTCAGGCGGAAGGTGTCAATGTTTCATGATTTTTAGTGCGTGCACCCGCCGTTCATCGATTTATAAGACGTGATCATGTCAAAATATAATAAACCGATACAAGTACATCCTGCCAGATCTTTGCGCTTCATTCTAACCCATACAGCTGGGTTTCGGTAGCAGGGGAGGTTGCGAGGCCCCCGTGCACGCGATTGGCACCTTGCTAACGAAGGAGGTGACGTGCTGCTGAAGGTAGACGTGAAAAAGGCCTTCAAAACATATTATGAGCAAAGGCGAACTTATCTCTAAAGATACATTTCTATCTGCAAACCTAGGAAGGACAGGAAAAGTTGTGCAAAAGTGAAAATTGAGGGACTATCTCTATTTGCTCAGGGAAGTGCTTTCCACAGTCGGATTGCCCTTAATCTAAACGAGTGTTCGTAAGCTGCAGTGTTATGCCGAGGATTTGAAAAGAGAAACTGTTGGACCTCCGGTTGCTTTCCCTGGAGAAAATAAACTCAATTACGATAAAAAAAAAAGGAGTTGATGTAGGTTGGATACGATTAATTACTATACGTTGCATTAGGTAGAATAATATTACGATAAGTTGGGTAAGGATGAATTTGATTACGATAAGTTAAGTCAGGTTAAATTAGATTACGTTTATTGGGTGAGGATGCATTTGATTATGATAAGTTGGGTTAGGTTGAATAAGATTACGATACGTTGGGTTAGAATGAACTTCATCCTAACCCAACGTATCGTAATCTAACGATAAGTTGGATTATAATGAAATATATTAGGTAAGATAAGTTGGGTTAGTATTAATAAGAATACGATAAGTTTGGTAAGGTAAAGTAAGAGTTAGAAAAGTTGAGGATGAATTACATTACGATAAGTCTGTTAGGTTGAATTAGATTGCGATAAGTTGGATTTGGTTAAATTATATTGCGATAAGTTGGATAAGGTTGTCGAAGTTTGAAAGTCTCTCCGTGTTCTATAGGAAAAACTACCTGCAACCAAACCCAGCAAAGACCCAGGTCTGCGCATTCCACCTCAAAAACCGCAAGGCAACAGAGAAGCTGAACATCACTTGGCAGGGTAACAAGCTGAAACATACTTTCACCCCGGTGTACCTGGGAGTAATGCTTGATCGCACGCTATTGCTCAAAAGTCACTGCCAAAAGAGCAAGCTCAGTCTTTGCGAGGAACAACCTGTTGCGACGCATTACGGGCACAACGTGGGGCGCTCTCCCGTAAACACTGAGAACCACTAACTTGGCTCTCTGCTACTCAGCGGCGGAGTATGCTGCCCCAGTGTGGAACAACTCCCCACACTCCAAGGAGGTGGACGTGGCGATAAGCAAGACCTGCCGCTTAATCACGGGTTGTCTGAAGCCTACTCACACGGATATGCTGCACCGCCTGGCTAGCATAGCCCCGCCTCCTGTTCGCCGTGGGGTGGCCTCCATGTTTGAGAGGGGGAAACAATGCAACGACTCTCGCCACCCTTACTTTGGTCAGGAGCCAGCAAAGCCTCGTCTTAAATCCAGAAGAAGCTTTCTGGCCACAACAGACCCTCTCGCTGAGACGCCTGCCTCCACAAGGCTTAGGCTTTGGGAGCAATCCACACAAAGCCACATAAGCCATGATTGGGGAAAAACTGAGGAACAACTCCCTCCGGGCCAAAACCTGGGCTGGCAGCTGTGGAAAACCTTGAACCAGCTAAGATCATGCGTCGGGTGCACCAAAGACAACATGCGATGCTGGGGCATCCTGCCTGAGGATGCAAGCACAAGCTGCCGTTGCGGTGCCCGTCAAACTTCCGGCTACCTACTATCGTGCCCGCTGTGTCCAACTTCCTGCACATACGCGGACCTTATGCAGGCTAATGACAAAGCCATCGCGGTGGCTGAATACTGGAAGGATCTAATTTGATCCTCCCTACAAGTTTCCACACGAAGCAGAAGAAGACCATACAAAACACTGATACAATTGTACATGGCCATAGCTGACTCTGTCATCTCATTCTTCATTGCTTTCCGTTCATCAGACCACCAAGGTAACTTTTTATTTATTTTCTTTTTTCTTTAAGGAATGGTTTTTTCACATGCTTTTTCTATGCTACATATGTATTTTGTAATTGCTGTTTCTATTTTTGTTCCATTTCAGGTTTTGTATTCAATAATACAAAACAATTTTTGTTTTAATGTGTTTGCTAATGATTTTAAAAATTCTCTCCATTTTTTTTTAAGTGTGATATCTTCTTGTTGATGTTTCCATTTTATTATTATTATTTGGTTTTTCCAATTCTATTCCAATTCCAATTAAATGTTGTTGCGTTGTGGTCTGAAATGGTTAATTCTTTATCTACCTTCCTTTGGTATATCCAGCTAATAATATTTTCGCTGCACGTTGTGATGTCGACATGACTTCTGTATATTTTCCTCCACGGATAGTTTCAAAGGTTGGTTCTATGCCCTCGTCTAGCACATGCATTTTCATGTATTCTAGAGCTCCGTACAGTACTTCCCCCCTTTGGTCCTCTGACACGCTACCCCACCATGTACTCAACGCGTTTACATCTCCGCCCATCAATACCATGTTTATAACCAGCTCGTTCTTGGTGATTTTGATTTGGTCTAAATATGAATCAATTGGTTGGGAATCTTTGAAATATATAGAAATGACTCCACTTTTCCAGGCATTTGCCCTAAGTACAACTACCGCTACATTTTCTGTCGTAAGAGTCGGACATCCTACCACTTCTTTCTCGTCATTAAAGACCATTATAGCAGCTTCGACTGGTTTATCGTTTTTTAAATTCTTTGAATAACTCTGGTTCCGGCATATTTTTTCAGTTCACCAAGCAAACCTACATACGGTTCCTGAATCAATGCGAAGCATATTTTCTTTTTGCATGATTCTATGATAAGTTCCTGTATAACCAGTTTTTTCCTTTGTAGATTTGCCTGAATTACAGGTATATTTGTTGAGTTTGCGGTGTTGATGAGGCTTCAGTTAAGCTAGATACATCCGTGTCGCCCTTAGCAGTACGCTACTGATGACTTAGACAAAATTTCCAAAAGCGTTGTGCTTTCTTTTTTCCAGCTTAGAGTTGAGGCAGTCTTGACATGGTAGAAAATTCCCAGCCAGGTAGTCTGCACAGTCTTCCCTTAGATGAGGGCCTCCGCAATGGCTATAGCTGTCCACATCTTCCTTGCAAAACCTCCTCTCATGGCCTTACCCCTGGCACCGAATGCATTGCACAAGGGGTGACTGGTCCGCCACTTGGGCCGCCAGAATGCTTTTGGATTTTGCAGACCGCCTCCCTGGAGGAACAGCCCAGAATGAACTTTTGATCTAAAGAACAAGGTTTTCTTTGAAAGAAAAGAAAGAAAGTCAAAGAAAACCTTGTTCCGATCGGTTCATGGGCTCAAGAGTTATAATAATATTATATTAAGTTTATATATTTTACAAATAAATGACTTCACCTAGTATATTACGTTCTATTTCTTTGCTAGAGCTCCTTAGCAATCCTAGGAACGAAGTGTTTTAATCTAATAATGGAAAAAAATAATCTACTTTCCAGAGGTGACTTTATGCAGAGTCTTTCTTTACCTTGCTTTGAGGAAGACTTTGTGACAATCGTATCTGAGAAAACCTCATCAAATAGAAGCGGAGTTATGAAGCTTTTTGCTTTTCCAAGATGGCTGCCAATATGGCCGCCAGTTATTGGATTTGGTCTTATTTTGTAAGTACTTTCTTGTTTATACGCCTAATTTACCAGAGTTTGGGCTCACTGTGTAGGTAATTTATTTTATTACTGATATTATATTTATCAAGACGGATTTTAGCCCCCCTAATTTAAAATTGAATAAAATACAAAATTGCAGAAAAAATAAGAAAAGAAAAAAATCCTTAACTATTTTTATGCATAAAAAATTGTTCAGTAAAGTTATTACTAAGGGTGCCTTAAACTACCCTCAAACTTTGATAGTTTTTTCACAAAAAACTCCTTGTTGGAAAAATCTGTTTTTTTTTGGAAATAGCTTTAGTTAAGGTCAGTATGAAAAATAACAAAAGTAATATGTTGTCGATAGCTTTTATGAGAAAAAAATATCTGAAATTTTCTTAAATTTTTGAATCTGACACTACTGTACAAAAATTGTCGGATTTTAATTTTGAAAACTGCATAGAGTCCATAAATTATATCTGCTTACGCTCCGCTATGCTGTTTTGGCAGAATTATTCTCCTTCCGAAAACTCGTGCTTGGATTCGTATAGTTATGGCTCTAGCATCGGTAATTATGATGGTAGAGTAACGCAAAAAATTCAAAATATAGAACTCACAGTCGTTAATTTTAAGAGACCAAAAAAACCTGGGATCGTCGCTTGTTTTTCAGCGTGACGAACGAAAAACTGGTCTATATATCACAGTTTTATTAATGAAGTCACTTTCTCTATGGCAACACTGCACTCTAGCGGTCTTCCACGATAACCACAATTAAGGCAATAGTAAAACATATACAACACATTTTATTTGGAGAAAAGTTAGATTTTAGATATTTTTCCGAATATTTTTGTGCGGAACAGCTAGTTTTCGTGACGTTATCAGTGGGCAGTTGGGCTCGACTAGTTGGGTATAGTTGGGAAGCACTTTAGAAAGCAGGTGGTTTCAGATGATTTTGTCGATTTTACCTATGCCATTATAGGTGCATTTAGAGACGATATCAAAAAACGCGAAGTATCGGAAATCATTACTTTAGAGTTTTTTTTTTCAAAACGCTAATTGCTTACATTCGGGACGGTGGGGATGAGGGATTATTAAAGTGGGGAACGACGGATTTTGCCTATTTTTAGCCACAATAACCTACTCTAGCCAAATTTTGCTTTTATTTGCATACGCTCCGCTCGGCTCCGCTACGCTCCGGGGTTGCTTCTTCTAAGTTCCAACCTAACTTATAACCCAATTGAAATTTAGCCACAATAACCTACTCTAGACACATTAGGCTTTTTTTTCATACGCTCCACTCCGCTACGCTCCGGAGTTGCATCTTCTAAGTCCTAACCTAACCTATAATCCAATTGAAATTTAGCCACAATAACCTATTCTAGCCAAATTTGGCTTTTCTTTGCATACGCTCCGCTTCGTTACGCTCCGGGGTTGCTTCTTCTAAGTTCCAACCTAATCTATAACCCAATTGAAATTTAGCCACATTAACTTACTCTAGCCAAATTAGATGTTCAAAGCGACTCAAACAATGAATGCAAGCAATGAAGGCCTAAAAGGACAATTTCTGGGCCGTAAAACATATTTATAAAAGACAAAAGCAAGCAATTAATGAACGCATTTGGCTTTCTGTGCTCCGTTACTAAAAACTGAATCTCAATAAATCTAAAAGAACACATTGAAATAATCACAAGTACAAAAACGCAAAGAAACAAGCTTGTGACGCAAAAATATAATCAAAAATAGTTTTATATCAACATAACAGTTTAATGAATACTTTCGTCTATGCATTCTCATGTTACAATAAGCGTACAAGGAAACGTAACACATTTTGAGGTTATTATTGCGTGTTGTATTATTGTGTGTGTCATACAAAAAGCAAAAATTTATAGATTTTCAAAAAATAATATCTGAAAACTATTGAGTTCCGACTCCTGAAACTTTTAGACCGTGTTTAAAATGACCCAAACTATCTACCAAAAAATCAGGAAAGCCTACTAGCAAACCGCCCGTTTTCTCAAGGGTAAGTTGGGTTAGGTTGAATAAGCAGGGGTACGAAGTCAGATCACCTCCCCGTGGTGTACCCTGGAAACCATTAAAACCACTGGTTCTGTTCCAGTGGCTAAGAGTCTGACATGGCTCCCTGTTTTTCACCCTGCTCGTTGCAGAGGAGTTAGTCGGGGTGCACGAGGAGGCCCTCCTGCATTTCCTCTGCTCATCAGAGAAAATTGCGGAGGGCAGAGGAGTGGAGTGGAGAACACCACTATAAAAAATCCCTAATCGCAAAGTCTGACGTGCTGAGGGGATGAATGGCGGGAGGGAGTCCCGTCCCAAGCGGACGAAGCTGTGGATCAGCAAAACCATGAAATGAGTGCGAAAACTACATGTATACCCCAGGAGGGTACCACCGGCTCCGTCGGTGGAGAATCCCTCCCTGTGCCTTCGGGCACAGGCTGCCCCTCGTTCTCTGGGGAGGGCAACACCCATTTTGAAGAGGACCGAGAAGGTCGGAGATCTGCTGTTCCGGGCAGTTGCCTGGAAATAGCGCTGAGTCCTCTCAGGCTGAGAGGCGGAGGTGGCGATGGGGATGGTGGTGCTTTAAGCACGCCCCCGATGCGGGCTGAGCCGGCTGCAGCTCCCCCGCGAGACGCAAAAGGGCGCTTCAGGCGTCCACCCACACCAACACCAGTCATTAACACCAGGCTGGTGTCGACGGACGGCGAGGAGTATGATGTTTCCTCAGCAATGTCACTGTCAAGGCCCCCATCAGCAGCATCGATGGGAGGCAAGAGTAGAAAGCGGACGCTATCCACTTCAATGGACTATGCAGACGGAGACCTGGACCCGTCCGCTGCTCCGAAAAAGACGCGGGCGAAGCGGTCACTCCCTAGCGTAGAGGAGCTGGCTGCATCTATGGCGAATATGCCTACCGCGGAAATTCAGAGTTTGATGCGGAGCAACCTTGAGACGGTGGAAAAGGTATCTGACACCTCTAGCCATCTTAAGGGCAACTACGTCCGGAGCCTTAGGATGGCAGCGAGGAAGGTTCAGGCCGGAAGCGAGGAATTGGCTTGGAGGACTAACTCCGATGCCAACATTGAGAGGCTGGAGCGGGAAAACGCAGAACTGCGCTCACAGCTCGCTTCTCTCACCGCAACGGTCGAGGGGCTGAGGAAAGAGCTTGCAGCCTTCTCTCAGACTTCCACCTCTCAGCCAGGGCCTAGCCGTGCTGCCAATCCACCATCCGGTATGGCACAGCCTGAGCCAATGCGTCCCCTGCCCTCCAAAGGCAAGAGCCCAGCGGCTGCGTTGCGGAGACCCGCAGAAACGCTGTCATCTGTTGTGCCAGCTCCGGCGACGGTGGCAATACTGACCGAACCGAGGATCCCGGCAGCGGCCTGGGAAGCCCGGCTGATGGGGCGCATCGGCGCCTTAATTGATGAAAGACTCGGGAAGAGATCGACGACGCAAGCTCGGATAGCCCCGGAAACCTCGACACAAACCAAACAGAAGAGGTTAAAAAGGAGGAAGAAGAAAAATGGGGAAACCAGTGATGGGAGCCAGGCACCGCCTGTCGATGTAAACCGACAGCAGCTGCAGTCTACGCAATCCCCGCAGGCAGCCACCCAAAGGGAGGCTGCAGCCGAGGCGGAGGACACCTGGACGCAGGTTGTGAGGCGCAAAGCGCTGCCACAGACTGCGTCTGCGCCACCGGCTTCGCATCGACCCCGAATGCCTGCATCAGCTGCAGTTAAGCTGCCGAGGCCGCCTACAAGTGCCGTTGTCACCGTCACCATAGACGAAGGCGCTAAGGTGACGTATGCCACAGTTATGAGAGCCGCTAAGGAGCGGGTAAACGTCCCAGACTGTGGCATTGTGACGGGCTTGCGTATGCGCCAGGCCCAAACGGGGGGCCACATTTTAGAGGTTCCCGGCCCGGACAGCTCTACAAAAGCAGAGGCGCTCTGCGGACGTCTGCGGGTAGCACTGGCTGATATGCCAGTGCGCGTGGCACGACCCATCGCGACGGCAGACGTTCGGGTGATGGATCTCGATGACTCCATCACCCAAGAAGAGCTGATTGCGGCGATAGCTGCAGTTGGGGGCTGCGAAGCTGCAGACATCAAGGCTGGTGAGATCCGACGCTCTACTGGCGGGCTCGGTACCACAGTAGTGAATGGCCCTATCGTGGCGATGCGCAAGCTGGCCACAGCAAAGCGCATTGACGTGGGATGGGCCTCCGTCAAGGTAGAGGCATTAGAGAAGCGTCCAATGCGATGCTTCCTATGCCTTGAGGTCGACACGTAAGCAGGAACTGCTCCACGGGGGTTGACCGCTCGGGATGCTGCTTTGCCTGTGGCCAAAGAGGTCACAAGGCCGGGGACTGCAAAGCGGCTGTTCCAAGGTGCCCAGTCTGTGCAGATCTGAACAGGCCCGCAAACCACAGGATGGGTGCAAAGGCGTGCAATCCTCCAAGGAGAAAGCGGAGGGGCAAGCAAGGCCCCGGCTCTGCAACCCCCACCAATGAGGCGGTGCCGCCAGGAGCACCAACTGGACAGGGCGCAAGCCCTGCTCTAGCGGAGGCGGCCATGGAGACGTAAAATTCAACAGCTACGTCCTCCAATGCAACCTGAATCACTGCAGGAGTGCGCAGTACTTGCTACTGCACACCCTTGCAGAACATCGGGTTGCTCTGGCCGTCGCGGCAGATCCCTACCAGGTCCCGGACCATCCTCGATGGTTCGGTGACTCGACGGGCTCAGTTGCAATCCACTGGAGGGGTGGTGAGGGGGACCCTCACTGCGCCTTGCTTGAGCAAGGACAGGGATTCATCGCAGTGGAGTGGGGCCCCCTTGTCATTATCGGCTGCTATATCTCCCCAAACATACCCCTCGCACAGTTCGAAGGGTTCCTTGACCGGCTAGCGGCCTCCGCCCGTCGCTGGTCAACACAGCCGGTCATTGTCCTGGGCGACTTTAACGCGCGGTCTAGCGCGTGGGGGGATGCCCGGGACAATGTTAGGGGAGATACGGTGCTGGAATGGGCGGCAGGACTCGACCTCCGTTTGTTAAATCGGGGGTCAAAAAACACGTGCGTGCGCGTGCAGGGGGAGTCGATAGTCGATCTATCATGGGCGTCTCCTTCTGCACTGCGCTTGGTGACAGGTTGGAGAGTGGCGGAGGAGATGGTCACGCTCTCTGACCACCGCCACATTATAATTAATGTGGAAATCCGCCGCCACAACAGGGCCCTGCGGCCTGATCGACGGAGCGGCCCACCGCAACGGTGGTCCCTCAAGCGGCTTGACAGAGATCTGCTCGAGTCTGCTGCCATCGTTGCTTCGTGGTCGTTAGGACACGAAGAGGTCTCGCCCGATCCTGAAAGGGAGGCGGGTAGATTCGGGGAAACGTTGGCGTCTATTTGCGACGCCTCGATGCCCCGAATCAGACACTCCGATGGAAAAGGGGCGTACTGGTGGTCAGAGGAGATTGCGCAGCTGCGCGAGGCATGCCTGCGTACCCGCCGCCAGTACCAAAGATCCCGAAGACGACGGCGAGCCACCGCCAGCGAACGAGACGAGAGCTACGTGGTCTATCGAGACGCTCCCAAAGCACTCAGCGATGCTATCGCTAGTGCAAGGTCTCGGTCCTGGAATGAACTCCTCGACGAGCTGAACAGGGATCCATGGGGGCGCCCGTACAAAATGGTACTGGGCAAGCTCAGACCATGGGTCCCTCCATTGACGATGACCCTGGAGCCCGGCTTCGTGGGGAGGGTGGTAGACACGCTCTTCCCCAGGCTCCAGGATCATCCGCCACCTCTAACCGAAGCGGATTCGATTGAATTTGATTCCGACAGGTTGGGGGTGACGGTCGAGGAGTTGGACCGAGCCGTGAAGCGTCTCATGGCGAAGAACACAGCGCCCGGGCCAGATGGAGTTCCCGGCAAGGCGCTGGGTTTAGCTCTCGCCGCTGGATTGGGTGACTACCTGAGGCAGCTGTTCACCAGCTGCCTCCAAAATGGCGTCTTCCCTTCCGGCTGGAAGCTGGCGAAGTTGGTACTCATATGGAAGTCAGGTCGACCCGCAGACTCGCCCTCTGCCTACCGACCCATATGCCTGTTGAGTGAAGTCGGCAAACTCTTTGAGAGAGTCGTTGCCGAGCGACTCAACGGGCATCTAGCTTGCACAGGTCCCGACCTGTCGGAAGCCCAGTTCGGCTTCCGCCGTGCACGGTCGACGGTGGACGCGATACTACGCGTCCGAACACTGTCGACCCAGGTCGTCTCACAGGGTAGGGTGGCGTTAGCGGTATCGCTCGATATTGTTAACGCCTTTAACTCCCTGCCTTGGTCGAGCATCAGGGAGGCGCTCAACTATCACCGACTGCCCCCATACCTGAAGCAAGTTGTCGGAGCATACCTGTGCAACAGGGACATTACGTTCCCGGGTCGGGATGGCGAAAGTCATCAGAGAGAGGTCAAGTGCGGGGTTCCCCAGGGGTCGGTTCTAGGCCCACTCCTGTGGAATCTCGCATACGATAAAGTACTGCGGGTTGAGGTCACGGTCGGCGTGCACCTGGTCTGCTATGCAGACGATACCCTGGTGCTCGCCGAGGGTGACGACTTCCAGAGTACCATCAGGCTCGCCGAAACCGGAGTGTCTCGCGTCGTCGAGGAGATCGAGGGGCTGGGATTGCGTGTGGCGCCTCAGAAGACTGAGGCGATCTGGTTCCACAAACTCCCGCGAGGGAGGGAACCGCCCAGCTCCTCGATTCGCGTGGGTGACGTACTGGTCCAGGTGGGGCAGTACATGAAGTACTTGGGCCTCATCCTGGACAGTCGATGGGGCTTCGAGGAACATTTCCGTCGCCTGGTCCCCTGGCTTGAGCGGACAGCTGGTGCTCTACACCGACTGCTGCCAAACCTTGGGGGTCCTGAGGAGGGAGTCCTCTACGGGGGCGTACTGCGGTCCATGGCCCTTTACGGGGCGCCCGTCTGGTCACCTCGACTGACGGGCGTCCGGCGCAACAGAGCACCTCTCTGTAGCGTCCAACGTAAGGTGGCCATTCGGATCGCAAGAGGTTACCGGACGGTATCCCTTGAGGCGGCCACTATCCTGGCGCGCTTTCTTCCGCTGGACCTCCTGGCAGAGATGGACGCGCGGGTGTATGCGCGTCTCCACCGGGAGGAGGCGGAGGATAGAACGCCGACGGAAATTCGGCAGGAAGAGCGGCGAGCCGCAATAGCGAAGTGGCGCGAGAGGCTTTCTGAGCCATGGATCTCGCGCCAGCGCGCCGTAGGCGCTATCCTGCCGAACCTCGAAGCCTGGCTCGAAAGAAAGACGTACGTCACCTTCCGGCTGACGCAGGTGCTTACCGGACACGGTTGTTTCGGTGAGTACCTGTATCGGATCGGACGCGAACCGACGGCGCAGTGTCACCATTGCGGGAGCGACCAGGACTCAGCCCAGCACACGCTGGAGGAATGCCCCGCGTGGGCCTCCGAGCGAGAAGTCCTGGAGGCCCGGATCGGGCGAGACCTCTCTCCGCCAGCAGTAGTTGCGGCTATGCTGGCGGATCAAGAGTCGTGGAGCGCAGTGGTCTCCTTCTGCGAAGCAGTAATGCTCCAGAAGGAGGACGCGGAGCGGGATCGGGAGAGGGCTGATCCCGCTCGTAGGCGCAGACGACGCAGGGGCGGTGGCGTGGGCCGCCCTTGAGCCTTATGGCTATCCCTGTAGGTCGGGAGAAATAATACATCTACAGTAATCCCTGCTTGGCGTAAGAGGCCCCTAAAAGGGAACCGGAGTTATGGGCGTTCAGACTTCCAACTCTGAACGCCTATGACTCCAAGACGACGACTGGGAGGGCACCTGAAGCTCTCCCAGGGCGGTCGCTGGCGGTCGCAAGTGGTCGGGTCGGGGGCCCTTGATCGCAACAGTGCGCCGCGAGGAGTTTACGACGGGATTGGTTGTGGCCGTTCCCGTCGTGAAGTGGGAGGAAGTTGAAATGCTTCCTCCCTGGGTGCTGGGGACAGTTCCGGCGCGTGTCACCAGCGGTCCCGGAGCTGCCCTCACCATGCACCATGACGGCCACCCCGGGGGTTTTTAGTGGGTGCAAGCCCCACATAACCGCCCTGGCGCCCCCGCGCCTCGGCGGTATCCGTCAGGGATTTTCCCCCGGGCATCAAAAAAAAAAAAAGTTGAATAAGCAAGGGTAAGTTGGGTAAGGTTGAATAAGATTACGATAAGTTGTGTCAGGTTGAATGAGATTGCGATAAGTTGTGTCAGGTTGAATGAGATTGCGATAAGTTGTGTCAGGTTGAATGAGATTACGATAAGTTGTAACAGGTTGAATGAGATTGCGATAAGGTTAGGTTTGGTTAGGATAAGGATGACGAAATATCTTACGTCATATTGGATTGATATGAATCAGATTATCAAAAGTTGGGTTGCGTGAAATTAGATTGCGGTAAGTTGGGTTATTT
Organism: Argyresthia goedartella; assembly: GCA_949825045.1. Classification (NCBI taxonomy): domain Eukaryota; kingdom Metazoa; phylum Arthropoda; class Insecta; order Lepidoptera; family Argyresthiidae; genus Argyresthia; species Argyresthia goedartella. Next base: position 20,055,228 of record OX463812.1, on the reverse strand, counting down.
GAATTAGATTAGCATAAGTTTAGCATGAGGTGTGTATACAAGCCAACTTTGTACAATGCAAACGCTGCATTATCAGCACGTTCTAGTTTCTATATAATTGTATTCTACCTACTAATATATTGCAGTTCAGCTTACTTATTCGCCGTAACACCTAAATCTAAGCCACAAAAGGCTATTTTTAGAGTGTATTCCATTATTATAAAGTAAAGTGTTTGCAACTATACAAAGAGACTCTTGAACTACTAACTGACATCATAGCTAACCCTAAGTTGTATGTAAGGGTGTGTGGATCCCTCCAAAGACCATACAGTGTGTTAGGTTGAATGAGTCTGCCATAAGTTAGGTTAGGTTAGGGTAAGTTGGGTCAGGATGAAAAAAATTACGTTATATTGGGTTGGGATGAATAAGATTACGATAAGTTGGGTTATGTTAAATGAGATTTCGATAAGTTTGGATACCTTATATTGTTAGTGTTTAATTCATCTCAACCCAATGGTTGCGATGAATTAAATTATGATAAGTTGGGTTAAGTTGAATTAGATTTCGTTAAATTAGGTTAGGATGGGCGTTAATACGTTATATTGGGTTGAGACGAATTAGATTATGATAAGTTGGTTTAGGTTGATTTAAATAACGTTAAGTTGGGTTAGGCTGTGTAATACGATATGTTGGGTTACGATTAATAAGTGTACGATAAGTTGTAACACAACTTATCGGTTTGATAAGATAACGATAAAATAGGTTGAGTTAGACTACGATGAGTTGGGCTAGGTAGAATAAGTGAAAGAAAAGTTGTTTAAGGTGGAAAAAATACTTAAGTTGGGTAAGCTGAATAAGATTACGGTAAAGTGTGTTTGGGATGAATATGATGATGATTACAATAAGTAGGATCAGGGTGAATTTGATTACAGGGTTTGGATTAATTAGATTATGATAAGATTGGTTAGTTTGAATAGATTACAATAAAGTGGATTAAATTGAATTAGATTACGATAAAGTAGGTAAGGATGAATTAGATTACGATAAGTTGGATTGGTTTGAATCAGATTACGAAAAGATGGGTTAGGTTGAACTAGATTACGAAACGTTGGGTTAGGATGAATAAGATTACGCTAAGTTGGGTTAGCTTGAATTATATTATAATAAATTGGCTTAGGTTTCATTAAAATACGGATAAGTTGGTTTATCGCCCGATATTTTAGTTGCGAGTACTACTTCGTTACCTACTCGAAATCTCTGGTCTGTATCGCTCGGCCCAAGTCAATTCGACCCGTATTATAATACCAGATATTTCACTTCCCATTACGGTGATTTGTAAAGTCAGATGGAAAAGCGATAATTGGCTATAAATAATTACGTTTTCTTATTTTATTTTCTTACAAAGCAGGAAAACACAATGAACTCCACTTATTTTAATTAGGATACCTACATAAGTTGTGTAAATATATTATAAGACGGAAGCAATACGGTTTTACTAGGGGTAAATCGACTACGGATGCAGGTATTACCCTTATATCTCATATTTATTCTGCATGGGAAGCCGCACAGGATGCTATCGGTGTTTTTTGCGAGCTGTCGAAGGCATTTGATTGTGTTGATCATGACACGTTACTAATGAAATTAAATCATTACGGAGTTAGAAATAAAGCGTTGAATCAACTAAGATCATACCTAACCAATATAATTCAAAAGGCAGAAGTCAACGGCGTTAAATCTGATGGATCGGGGGTAAAAATTGGCGTTCCACAAGGTTCCATATCCCTTTCTTATTCCTGGTATATACATAGTCCGGTCATAAGTTCTGTCACATGTGCAATATGAAATAATTTAGACATGTTTATTATTTATGTAAACATTTATATAGCAAAATGAACATAATAAAACATAGATTCTTATGGTAATAAATTTTATTCAAAATGACCCCCGCGATTTTGAATACAGGCCTTTATTCTGCGCGGCCAGTCGTCTATCGCAGCACGAACGAGGTCCATGTCAATATCGGCGGCTGCCTTAATCAAGGATGCCTTGAGTGACTCCAAATCAGGATGAGGCTTTGAGCAGGCCTTTTCCTCCAAGTGTTGCCATATCTTGTAATCTAACGGACTCAAATCTGGACTGGAGGAGGGCCAGTCTTCCTGCCGGATGAAGTCGATTTCACGCGCCGCCAGCCAGTCTTGTGTGCTTTTCGCTCTATGAGCTGGCGCAGAATCTTGTTGGAATACCCAGTGCCTGTTATTAAACATGGTATGAGAAACAGGTTCCACAAGGTTCTTGAGGACTGTATTTTGATACACAACTGCATTCGTTTTTACGCCTTTCTCACAAAAATGTACCTCAGTTAAGCCCCATTATGAGTCTCACAACCAAACCATGAGCGAGGATGGAAAATGACTTCGTTGGACACGCGGAATACGGTTGCTCGCTTCTTCACTGCTGTGTGCGTACACCTTATCAATTTGTTTGTTGTAGCTCTCTTCCACGGTGAAAATTTTTTCATCCGAAAAAAGAATTTCCCGATGCTTTCTTCCCGCGTACCGCTTCAACAAAGCGCGGCATCTCTTCAGTCTCAGGTCCATTAAACGAGCGTCCAAACGATGTCCTGTTTTTCTTCGATATGCCCTTAGCCCTAAGTCTTCATTTAACAACCTTTTCACCGTGGTCCTGCTTAACCCCATCTGAAGGGCCAACAGTTTCTGCTTACGTATGGGATTTCTTTGAATTCGCGCCTTCACAGCTTTTATCAGTGCTGGAGTCCTAACAGAGCGAGGGCAACCACTTCTTGACCTGTCATCTACACTAGAGTCTTCATTGTATCGTTTTGTGGTACGATAAATGAATCTTTTGGTTATATTCAAATTTTTCAGTAAGTCGAAAATCTGAATTGGCGCGTAACCGCAACGCAATAACTGCGACACGGTCTTCTTTAAGTGTCCACTCCATATTTAAAAATGAGGAAAATTCTAAAAAGTACACATTTTTTATTTTCATGAAAATAAAAATGTGTACTTCAATATAGTGTAAATTCAATAAACTTTTTTGTGGCCAGCGTTCTAAATTCAAAAGTTTTTATTGTGTGACAGAACTTATGACCTGACTGTGTATTAAAGATCTGCCTTTTATGGTGGATAAATTGACTAACATAGTGTTGTTTGCTGATGATACTTCACTGGTCTTCAAAATTGAAAGAAAAAAAGAAGATTTTGATGATGTCAATAGAGTATTATCTTTAACCTTGAATTGGTTCACAGTTAACAATTTATTGTTAAATGCTGGTAAAACCAAATGTATAATATTCTCACTTCCAAATGTCAGGCAAGTTGGGACCAGTTTAGTGTTGGACAGCAATACGTTAGAATTAGTAAATGACACGAAGTTTCTTGGAATAACCATTGATAACAAATTGCAGTGGGGACCCCACATAGAAAAATTGGCTGGTAAATTAAGTTCTGCGGCTTACACTGTAAGGAACATCAGACAAATCACGGATGTGGCTACATCTAGGCTAGTATATTTTAGTTATTTTCATAGTGTCATGTCCTATGGTATCTTGTTGTGAGGGAAAGCAGCGGATATTCAAACTATTTTTATTTTACAGAAAAGAGCTATACGAGCAATTTATAATTTAAAACGCACAGATTCTTAAGACAGCTTTTTAAAGAAATTGACATACTAACTGTAGCTAGTCAATTTATTTTCGAAAATATAATGTATGTACGCAAGATCCTTACAAAATTTCCCAAACTTAGCGATAGCTGTAATGTTAACCTAAGAAATAATCACAGACTACTTGCGCCCCGGTTTAGACTCGCGAAGGTTAGCAATTCTTTCAAAGGTCAATGCATTCTCTTCTACAACAAGATACCTCTGGAGATCTTGAAATTGCCATTTGAGCAATTTAAAATCCATGTTAAAGCGACTTTGTCGAAAAAGGGATATTACAATGTTCAAGATTACTTAAATGATGGGTCTGTATTGGGTTAATCTGGCTCAACACAGACCTTGCTGTTAATAATTTTGTAATGATTTATTCCTGCTTATTAATTATGATAATGACTAAATATTATATTTTGTATTAGTTAAGCATAAGCAATTTTTAAAAAGAGATCTAAAAATCAATCTGTGGGAGTTTCTACGCCCTTCTTCTCCCACAGTGGTCCAATGTAGAGAAGTGGCAAAAAATGACGATTGCTATGTATATGTAAATATCTACAGTAATAAAGACTTTTGGAATTTGGAATTTGGACTAAGTTCATTATTTTTTAACATTGTCGGGACTAAAAAAACAAATAGTCTAGCTAGAACATAAAAACAACGATACTTTTTTATGTGAAAAATTTACCTTGCCCTTGGCTCGCTTTTTTATTATTTTTTTCTCTCTTTTTTCTACGCTACATATTTGCAATTTTTTGTGATTCTACATTCAATTTCATTTAAAATAATATTTATATATCTACTACATATATAAATATTATTTAGAAGATTGTTTTTATTTATTTCATAAAAATAAATAAAAACAATCTTCTATACTTTTCATGCCGACGGTAAAAACCACTTTTTTAGACATATTTTCTGGTATTATTATTCGGGTCGAGTTGACTCGGGTCGAGATGTCCCTGACTCTTCACGTTGGCCTTTGTTGCATGAAATAAGATAATAGTACCTAGCCATTAGTTAAAATATCATGTACACACACACACACACACACACACACACACACATATGCTCTTATGGCGTCACGCCTTTTCCCGTACGTGGTGGCAGAAGCACAGTTGTGCCCTCTTTTAGCCAGTTAGGCAATATTCCACTTTGCGAGACAGTTAGCTAGCCCATCGCTTCAGCTATGGATTAATGAAGGTAGCTTCACGATGTTTTCAAACACCTTAAGAACATCCGTATAATAAAAAATACTTATCTCTGTGGTGCAAGGTCTGCACCGGGATTCGAACCTGCTCCTCAGCAAACCAGCAAGTGTTAAACCCACCAGATCACGGACATGAACCTACAATATTCAGTCTTTTACATATTTAACGACTGAAGGGACCAGATTATGCGAGTTTGTATACTGGTCCGAAGTAATAGATTCATATTGACGCTGTTAGCGGATTAAAATGCTCTACCATGTATGTAAATACGACTATTACGGTGTGCAGGACAATAAGCCAATTACCCGCACTAGATAATTCAAAGTTTAAGTTTGCAGTTAGGAGTTCCTTCACCCCGCAAATGCCTATATTTTTTCAGTGTCAAAAATTTGTTACAGATGTGTATTTCACACACAGTGAACTTCCTTTATGATACACTTTTTACCATGTGAGGGTATTTGATGGATACATGTCACGACTAATTTCTACATAGCGGATGTAGACACGCTTAGTTTATATGCGCCTTACTGGCTAAACATGGTTTCTTTGTGCTTATGCCAACCCATAAACTTTACTGAAACGAAAATGGGAATTGTCCCTGGGCTCCGAAATCTCGCAGCGAAATTCATAATAAGCCTTATATCACATCAACATTGTATAAAGTATCAACCTGGAGAGCACCAAAACTTTTGTAAATAACTAATAGAACATATGGAAATAACATATCAAACACTCAAAATCTCACGTGTCGCGACCTGTCTCTAACGCATAATTCGCTAATACTACTCAAAGCTATATTACAAAAACCAGGATATATTAAAACTTTAACTAGATTCACATATAATACCATAATTGAGAGTTCTTGTAATCTGATTTTATTAACAGATATTCTAAAACCTAATCTCAATATCGTTTTGAATCAGTGTCCCGGACATGATCTTCGGAACCACAGAGCACTGAATCATCACGGGCGCGCGAGATTTTTCAGTGTTCTGTGTTCGGTACCGTTGCCATTCAAAACCACGCGATGACGCTAAAGACGCATCCCGAAAAATTCACTATCCGTTTAGTTTCATTGGTCAATCGAACCCCGAAGGACGGGCCGGTAAGAAAAGAAATAATATCGAGGTCAGTTCGTAGTATTCTGGGTTGACAGACTACTTTCTCGGTTTAGTGTCTAAAATTCCAAGTTTTTTTTTAAATATATATTGAATCAGAATTATATAGGCAAATAATTGGTTCTATAGTGATTTGGAGTAATCTTAAAATATGTTGAGTTTTCTCACTTTTGTGTCTCTCTCAGGATCGTGTATTTTCGTGTCATTATTATTCGGTTATTTTTGATAAGGTTATGAGGAAAATAACCACTATACTATTTTCTTTCACCTTTTCCAACATCTGAATGCTGTTCCTACACATCAGACAATCAGCTTTAGTTATTGTCACATTCCGGTGGTAACCTAGGATAAGATTTAGTCATCTAGCCCTTCACGTTAAATATGAATACAAAAAAGAGACTGACGGAAGAATGTAGAAAATTTGTATGCAGCCTCCAAGCAAAAGTACAATGAAAAAATAAAAGGAAAAAATTAGAAAGAAAGATCCTGAAGATGCCTGAAAGACATCGTCGAGAGCCATTTCAAATAACTGAGCTGGATTGAACTTTGATCCTCACTAGGGACATATACTGCAGGTGGACCAGAACCAGATTATGGAATCCTTTACTATTTCCCTATCAAAAATCCTAATTTTTTGAAGCATTCCTAAGCCAAAGTGCTCATGTGCTAATAAAATGTGAGTTTTGGGTCGAACGTAACACCGAGGTCCTTCATAGAATACACGGGTCCGGCCCGTGAGGGCTTAATGTCAAAGTGACGTATACACTCAGCACGGAGTCTATGTCATGCTAATAAGCTGAGGAGAGCGCGTGAAGGACATTATAATACACTCGTCACTATTGAATATTGACGATAATTATATTCTCTTTAGAGATAAGCTCTCATAGTCGACTCCTTCAATCTGCATATCCTCTTGATGCGACACATTTCCAACCCTACTGCTCTTCCTCTCTCTTCGATATTATGATCTTCTCTAACTTAGATAAGGTCGCCGTAAACGGTCAACTCAATTATCTTTTCTCGTTTCATGACCTTATCTATCTTTCGTACAAAATCGTACCATGGACAAGAAAATCGACAATTTCAATAGCATAGTCCTAACTCTTTACGGCAAGCATGCACCTATAAAAATGTGAGAGTGGCTGATGCGGGAAGCGGTGGTGGGCGGCGGCCCGGAGGAGCAGCAGCTAGTTAGCGAGATGGCAGACGCATTCGTCTCTGATGTCTTACCTGAAAACGTATTCTCCTCACCAAAAGCCTGTTTTTTTTTTGTTGGTGGGGAAAAATATGGAATTACCCATGCCCAGGTATCAGACCTCCCTGCTATGTAAAGGTCCCCACATATTGAGCGGGCATCAGCTCGTGTGGTATACGGACTGAAAACAACCCATTTGTGTTTACAGTTGTCCTACTAAGACTTTACTGTGAGCCATGGCCTCGGTATATGCTGAAGACTTTCTACCTGCTAATTGCCCTTTTGGGCGATATATATGTGGATATGATATATATGGGAGGAGTTTGCCTGCTTACCCGATTTTATAAGCGGACATCAGCTCATAGTCAACGGGTATAATAGCGGCATGTTAGGGGGGCAGATAGCCCCCCTCACCAAAAGCCGGAGCAGGTAAACAACATACATTTGTAAATTAATACATTCTCCACATTCTCTGGGCAAGAGAAGACCTTGTCAGTGAGCATACTGTCTCTAATCGAATGTGGCCATATCAAATCCCTGCGTTAATCCCAGATGACTCCAGTGAGTTATTTGATTCAAGCATGGCAGACATTCCTTTATTATATATTAGTTTCCTTTCTGATCATAGTATAATTTTTCATGGTAATACAAACGTACTCGGCCTGTGTTTACCGGGCGTCCCACCTCATCATTTTCTTAAGTATGTATGTGCTTTGATTACTTACATCATACTTGTCGGCAGGCATGTGGGCGTTGCAGATCCGCGTGGTGGACGTGTCGGGCGGCGGCGGCGGCGGCACTGTGTACAAGCTGCCACTGGAACAGAACGAGGCAGCGGTTTCGCTGTGTCTGCTGCGCTGGGCGGCGCACGGCGATGCGGCGCCCGCGCACCTCGTGGTGGGCGTGGCCAGGGACGCCGTGCTGTCGCCGCGCGCCTGCAGCATCTGATGGCTAAGAGGAACAGAGCCAAGTGTAAATATCCGACAGATAACAATTTCAATTTGTTATGTCTTCGCAACTGCAGCAACCGTCTCCGTCGTGATGCTAAAACGTCGGCACATTCACGAGAGAATTGCAAGTTTCTCACCAACGCAGGTGTGGAAGTTTCTAAAAACGCTTGGTTTAGGTAAGTCTCATGCTTACATGCTGGTAATGTAGATCTTAACCAGTTCCTTTCTGTCCCGCCTGTTGTAATGGATCCAAAGGTTAAACAAGCCACTCTTCAGAGCTTGCGATCTAAGTCCTTACCGGACACCATACCACTCACCATTCACATTGAGTAATATTGAAATATGTATATGCGGTCAAGGAGGCGAAACTTGCAGTCAACTCGAAAGCTGTAGGTGACGATAAAATCTCCCATAAAATGTTTTCACAATCCTGGTTGAACTACAGCCACCTCTTACTCACATAATTATTTTTTGCACATCAAATTGCATCTTTCCCACCATCTGGAAAAAAGAATTAATGATCCCTTTTCCTAAAACATCCAGTCCCGCCTCTTTTAAAGAGTATAGTCCTATTTATCCTACCCATCATCTCCAAATTACTTGAATTCATTGTCCATAGCCAGCTCTCTTTTTACCTTCACTCATACAATCTGCTGAACAAGTACCAGGCAGGATCCAGACCGGGTCAAAGCACCGTCACGGCTCTGCTGAAAGTCTAAATTAACTATTTACTGCTAGAAAACTGTACTTTTTACTCTGTTCATTTTCTAAAATTGTTAAGTGTCACTTACTGGAGGGAAGTAATACTACTTAACCTACCTACCTACTATTTTAGGAAGTAGTGATCATCCCTTGTCCCTTACCTAGTGTAATAATAAGATTTATGTTGTAAAATTTTCAAGAATAAACGATTATTATTATTACATAGTCACAGATGACATCCAGCTAGCCATTGACCGCAAACAGCTATCCGTGCTGGCGTGCCTTCAACTGCGTAGATTTCGACATTCTTGTTGAACTTCTCAGATCTCTGGACGTCTCGTCCTTCTCTGCCAGCTGGTTCGACTCTTATTTGAGGGATCGGCAATAGCGTATCAGATTGGAGGAGACATCAACTGAATTGTGTGACCTCTTTACAGGCGTCCCTCAAGGTGGCATTCTTTCTCCTCTTCTATTCTCAATTTTCATTAACTCCATCTCGGACGTCCTATCTTCCCCATATCATATTAACGCTGATGATCTCCAGATTTATCGCCACTTCTCTCCTAATGATGCAAACTTTGCTGTGGCGGCACTCAACGCTAGGGTATAACAAGTTGGGCTTCATCCTTCGGACTACTGGTCAACCCGAGCAAGTCCCAGGCCATGATTGTAGATATTCTCTCAACTTGTTGCAGTAACAGCCGATTCTACCAGTCACTTTTAATTGAAATTGAAATTGAAAATACTTTACTAGAACATTATAAAAGGACAAACAATAAAATATTACAGAGACAGAGTATTAATAGGAGCCAGCTCAGCAATTCTGGGCTGAGACGAATCTCAGCTTTAGTGCTGGTTTTCAGCAGGCCCCTTCACAGCACGGGAACACCACACAATACTTTTAATTAACATTCCGGTTTTCATTACACAATAAATCTATTCTTAAATTATGTACTAAATTAGAATAAGTCAGGGAGAAAAAATAAAAATAAAACACGGGAAGTTTTGTGACGAAAACAAAGGAAATAATGTGACAACATAAGTTAAAATAATAAATAAACACAGGGCAATATTTTGCTATAGCACACACGGCCAACAACATTGTAAGTAGGCATACTAGAAAAATCATTGCGTAGGCTATACTAAGATTTTTTATTCGAGGCCAAATATGTAAACAATGGTGCTACCATTAGAGGAAATGTATGCTAGATCGATGGTTACTATTATTGAGAAAAAAAAATGCCATAATTTATTTTCATCTCTGTTTTACAACTTCTGAAACAACTAATCATACTCAATCAGACATATTTGTAAATACATGTAACATACATTTTATGTAAAGGAAAACAGTTCTTTCCGGCGAAAAGAAATATGGTGCTTGCAACACTAAAGATGTTCGTAACCTTTTGATTTTTTGGTTGAAGTTATACAAAACGAATCTGCCAAAGCCAAAAAAAAAAGTCACGCAGACACCGTTTTCGCGGAGGCCAGTGAAATAAGCGTATTTAGTTCCACTTTCCATTACAGGACATGAGTGGTGGCGCGGTCTCTATTATTTTTCTTAGGATGAGTCACATGGCTCTCAATAGACTGCTACCATTCAACTTGCCTGCTTAGCACACCAGCGCCTACCAACATCAAGGGGCAGCCTTGGTGGGGTCCTGATCTAGATAGGATGCGTGCTCAGAAGACTGCTAAACAGGGCGATGAACACCAGTGCTGATGAGGATTGGGACAACTACAAAGATGCCAAATCCAAGTACAAGAAACGACTACGGTTCAAAAGCAACTCATGGAGGAAATTCTGCAGCGACATTGAAACCGTTGATCAAGCAAATTGGGTAAGGCCAATACTAGCTGAACAAGGCACCTCCAGGCTAGGGTCGCTTAAAAAACCCGATGGAACATATACCTCTTCCACCATAGAAACACACAGTCTCTTGTTGGAAACTCACTTCCCCGGAAGTAGAACTATTCAAGAGATTGTGTGGCCGGAAGAGGTTCACCATGAAGCTGTCGACCACTTAGACATAACTAATAATATTATCACTGCTGACAAAATGAGATGGGCCATTAATAGCTTTAAACCTTTTAAATCAGCAGGACCAGATGGAATCTTCCCAGCACTTCTACAGTGGGGTGGGGAACCCGTCATCAATATAATGGTCCGAATCATGAAAGCATTTCTTAGATTCGAATACGTTCCCAAAAGGTGGAGAGTAGTAAACGTAATTTTCATACCGAAGCCAGGAAGGAGCGACTACACTAACGCTAAATCTTTCAGGCCGATTAGTCTCACCTCGTTCTTGCTTAAGACTCTCGAACGTTTGTGCGAGAGGCACCTGAGAGATGGAGCGTTAAAACATATACCCTTACACAAGAATCAGCATGCATATAGTTTGGGTAAGTCTACTGAATCGGCTCTCCATGCAGTTGTATCCACAATTGAAGAGGCGATTCAAAACAAATGCATCTGTCTTGGAACTTTTATTGATATAGAAGGTGCCTTTGACAAGATGCAGCATAGCAGTATACGTGCATCTCTAACAAGGCATGGAGTGTCAACAGCTGTAAACAACTGGGTCACAAAAATGCTTAATAAACGTATCGTGCGTCTAGCTGGTGAGTCCCTGTCGGCGGAGGTAGTGCGGGGAAGCCCGCAAGGAGGAGTGCTCTCCCCGCTTCTGTGGAATCTGGTCATTAACGACCTGATTACCAAGCTTAACGCTTATGGATGCTACACCGTAGGATACGCCGACGATTTGGTAATCCTTATCACAGGTGAATTTGCGAGCACAGTGTGCAACCTTAAACAAACAGCTCTTCGCATCGTGGAGCGCTGGTGTCAAGAATATGACCTGGCGTTTAACCCAACAAAAACGGAAATGGTCATGTTCACTAACAATAGGGCTCTTGGTAGGTATACCCTACCTAAGCTCTTTGGAACGGAACTCCAGCTAGCAACTGAGGTGAAGTACCAACCTTGGACAGCAAGCTCAACTGGAGTAGCCACATTGACAACAAACTAAAGAAGGCGAGTATTGCTTTCTGGCAGTGTCGGAGAATGGTGGGTAAAAAGTGGGGACTTTCTCCCAACATCATTCTTTGGCTGTACGTGAATCCGTCCTCTCGTCTGCTACGGAGCTGTGGTGTGGTGGACCAGGACCAAACTAACCACAATGGTAAGCAAACTCCAAAGCTTCCAAAGGCTGGCCTGCATGGCTATCACAGGTAGTATGAGAACTACTCCAACAGCAGCAATGGAGGCCATGCTGTTGTAATGGTACACGAGAGTCAGTACATTTGATACTTCATTTTGCGTGACAGAGGGCTAGCCCAACGCCGCGCTGTTTTGAATACGAGAATCGGTTCAGATAACGTTAGGGGTTTTGAGTAGCTCAGGGGCAAGTTAGCAAAAAACAATGAGCCGACGCGTGGGATGGTTCGAGGAAGGTTACAGGTCAGGTTTTTTTTGTCGCATTCCTGCGAGATGTGTAGGGATCAGAGCCGATTTGGCTGCGCGCTGAATAAAAAATGAATAACTAAATAATGGAAGGTTATTATGGAACGATACGGAGAAAGCTATTATGTTGATTGGAAATATACAATTGCGTTTGGTTGGTATGAGATGGAGAGTTTGAGACGACTAGTATGAATAGCATTCTAGTGGTCTTTGCTTCGCGCGCTAGCGGTCGGGAAGGCTTAATTAATCGCAACAAGCTTATATGGTTAGCGATCAACAGATTTTGTGTATCGGCCATACCGAATGACTTGAGTGATAACCTACGGTTGATCATAGTGAATATGCGTACACACAATTTGTAGAACGGCGGATCTGCATGGCATGGTTGAAATTAGACCCTGTGTGGTTAATGATAAGAAGCTTCGCTTGGGCAGAGCGTGTTCGCAAAGGACGCCACTTTTTTTTCAGACATGTGGGGTGTATAAATACGATTGCGGAGGAAGGGAGAGCATTCAGTCTCAGCGTCTAGCTACTGTGACAGTCGCCTTTCACGTGTTCTAAACAGTTTTGGTCTGCCGTGTTACGCGTCAGAACTATACGAATTGTGATTGCGAAGTTTCAGTGGTTTTTCGTGAGTGTCTGAAGCGCCGAGATATACCTCGGTTCCTATCCTTTATATCAACCTACCCCAAATTCCAAAACTATCCTTGGGTCGTTAGATAAGAACTTTTAGGTAATTTATCTGAGTCTGAGTCTGGGCTTGGAGCGACCCTAAATTCCTTTTCCTTCATTCACCATAGGGTTCCTGGATTGGCTCTTAGGATATTCGCGGGCTAATCCTCTCCTCATTCCTTTCGAGTAGCGAGTTTTGAAATTCCCACACACACAGTCATTAAACATACAAGCACATTCAAATCAAACTCAACCATTTTCGAGTGGTGTCGATAATGGACGTGGTATAACACTAGGTTTTTAGACTAGGCTAGACAGGAGTTTAGTTGCGGCTAAACCTAGGTTGGCAGGGCATAGGGAGACTGTTTGATCGATGAGGTTCCGCGGATGGAAATAACAAATTCAGAACAAAGTTAAACCGGTGTCAACACAGATAACCTATCCTGTTGATATTTTGACATTTGAGTGTTGTCGGGGACGCGCGAAGAGATCAAATTACAGTCTAAAGTTCATTGTTTAGGACCGGGTAGGTTGTTTTGCTTTGCCTTGGGTCAGGTTGGATTCAAGTTGCATCTTTAAATTAAATGTAAATTTTGCTGGAGGTCTAATGTGTAGGCTGAGTCAAATATATATTATTAGGCTCAGTCGAGGACGTGCTGTGGCTAGTGGAATTCATAGATCGGATTTACCGAAGTATGCATTTCGCTATGGTGTGGGTTAGATCTCCTAAAGCGCTAATGACTACGTTTCGATAACATCCAGCTCAAATTGCGCAGAGTTGAAGGTTTCAAAACGTTACGGACCTTTTGAGGTAACCGCTAGTTCAGAACCCATTTCGGAAAATCAAATCGCAATTGTGTAAACCGGTCTTTTCGGATCGTTATTGCCGTGAACTAATTATATAATTGGAACCACCACAAGCCGCCACTAGCGAGCACATGAAATATCATTGAGTACTCACGTCGTAAAACTACGACGGATATCTCTACGATATCCCAAACAAATATTACAAATCGTGGTCGACCACCAAAGAAGTTCCAAGCGCCCATATATACAAAAAAGTAAATGGTACCATCACACAAATACAACAAAGATCGATCTGGCGCAATACACCGCTGATTGATGCGAATTACCGGCTTGCGGACATATATGCTTTCTCTGTCTAACTTGAAACTGTAACTTCCTGAACCAAACTTCGTTCGACTATTGTACGCCTAACGAACTTCTCAACGAACGAGAAATTCGAACTTATCATTCTTAACTTACAAATCTTACAGCTGAATCGGGACATCTCATTTTGGGGTAGATAGAATAGACGATCATAGCTACTGATAGCGGTGGCTCGACCTTAGCCGTTAATGCCGTTATACTGTGTCTTCCGCCACTCCAGCTGTATATTAAGCAGGAGGCCGCGTCATCTGCGGTGAGACTCAACACCTTAGGACTTTGGAGGAAAAACAGGACCTCACACACCGCCATCCTAGGGGAAGTTTACAAAAAATTTCCCATCTCTATGGCTTGCAGTGACAGAATCCCTAAACAATTTGTTTTTGACAAAAAATACAATATACAGTTACATGAAGACCATCGGGTTGAGGGGCTCGACGTTAAAGAGCTCAGAATTTTTACCGATGGTTCAAAAACTGAAGCAGGCACTGGTTCAGGCACCTTCTCGGAGGACCTAAACATCAAGATAGCCATTCCACTGGGTGCCCATAATACTGTCTTTCAAGCTGAATGCATGGGCATCATCTCGGCCGCTAATGCCATATCATCGAGAAAGGTAAGAGATTCCTCCATTCGAATACTCTCGGATAGCATGGCCGTCTTACAAGCCCTAAATAGCAACACTGTTAACTCAGGGCTAATCTACGAGTGTCACAAACGACTAATGGAGGTATGTCAACATAACCGCGTAATCCTTCAATGGATAAAAGGACATAGCGGGTCAAGAGGTAACGATGCAGCGGATGAGTTGGCGCGTAAAGGATCTAGCTTGACAGCGTCAGCGTCATGGTCCCGAACCTATCATCCCTCTTCCCTTCAAGATGGTACGCACATTTCTGAGAGAGTCGACCAGGAGTGATCATGCCACTCTTTGGACAAACCATGAGGAGTGCAGGCAGGCTAAGCTGGCCTTGCCGTCCCCTAGCGCTAGGCTGGCTAAGACCTTGCTTCGACTTAGTAGGTCGCGCATGCGACTGATGACTGCATCACTTACTGGCTATGGTTTCTTTAATAAACATCTATATGTCCTAGGTGTTACCGACAGCCCCCTTTGCAGAGCCTGCTTGGAGGCAGAAGAAACGGCTGCTCACGTCCTCATGGAGTGCACAGGAGTAGCGGACTACAGGGCTAAACACCTCGGTCAATCGAGGGACCTTCCAGGGATAGTTGGTAAGAGGAGTTGGGTTGGCTCGAATGATATCGCATTCCCACCCACACGCAAAATAGGCGCTTTCGTCGTCGAGTTGCGGAAACCCGGGCTGGTTTCCGCAACTCGACGACGACTCTTACAATTGACAATTGACAATTGTCACATGGCTCTCATTCGGTTAGTGATGCCCGATCTTATCGTTCTAAATAGATCTTTGTTCCTTTGAATCGATCCCCAATTTAATCCAGGGGTTTGAATCAATCTTGCAAAGATCGTAAGAATCGGATCTTATATAAAAAAATAAATAAATTAAGGAATTGAGTATTGCCTGAATATGGGCTCATCAGTACTCACTCATCAAAAAAAGGCGTGACGCTAACTTATGATCAGATAATGATTAGGAAAGGAAACAAATAGACACACAGATAAAAGATATTTATTAGATGCAACTTTATCAATATCAAATCAGTACATATTACTACAGGAACATATGAACCGACAATGGTCAGAGCTCAATTTCTGGAAGTTGTAAATAGACAAAAGCACATGTATCAAAAGCAAGTGGTAGACAAGCTGGCTGCGGAACATGGTATCACCATCCTCCGACTGCCCCCCCTATCATTGTGAACTGAACCCCATAGAACTGATCTGGGCACACGTAAAAGGGCATGTCGGAAGGAATAACAAAAACTTCAAAATAGCATAAATAAAAGCCCTATTTCATGTGAGATAACAAAATGTGACGCCACAAAAGTGGAGTGACTGCATTAGCCACGCAATAAAAGTGGAGGACAAAATGTACCAACTCGGTCAACTAATTGATGATGTAGGTAGTTGAACAGTTTATTATAAATGTAACACTCTGAATCTGATGATAGTGCATCTGATATAGAATAAAATTGTTGTTTTATTTATCCATAACCTTAAATAGTATAAAATCCTTATCGTTATACAGTATAAAATACATAAATAAATATCTTTATTATTAAGAACATCATAACAATACAATACTTTCATTACCACTAGCAAAACAAAGTCGCTCTCCGCGTCTGTCTGTCTGTATATCTGTTTACTCCTAAACAGCATTTTGGACTCTTTGGATCGCCGTTTGAACCGAATAAAAATCAGTGGCGTGGTTTAGGAGTAAACAGATATAAAGAGAAACGTATATCTGTTTACTCCTAAGCCACGCAACCGATTTTTATTCAGTTTTAGCCATCAGCTAGATATTTTTTCATGGAAAGTATATTACGTTGATAACGATATCGATGGCTCCGTAGGCGGGTTCCAACCCCGCCCAGGGTTAACATTTGTGTGATGAGCACACTCTTGTGTTTGCCTTGTTTCTGAAATATAACAAAGAAAAAAAAATGTTTTCAACAACTCACAAAATGTCATTTTGACAGTTACGTTTCTTTATTAACATATTTGGCCTCAAATTAAAAAACCTCGAATAGGTTAATTAATAATGAAGCAGGTATCGTTTTTTGCACATCGCGTCAGTACTTCTTGAAAGATCTTTTGAAAGTATAGCTATACATAGGCAGCCTCAGCGGTGGCGGCAGATTATTCCAGATCTTAGTGGAGGCAAATCGAAAGCTTCCCTTGCTCCTGTGTTAGGGAATTGACAACTTATTCTCCTGCTTCGAGCGTGTGCCTTTGCTGTAGTTGTTTTTCTTAAATTTAAGCTTTGGAATGTTTTTTTAAATTATATTTTCGTGTAAATTACTTTATGTAATAGACGTGCACCATGAGCCATTCGACGAGCTAACATCTATAAAACTCCGTTTTTATTTAAATAAGGGGCAACGTGTGCTCTCCTCCTGACATTGTAGCAGAACCGTGCGCAAGCATTTTGGACTCTTTGGATTGCCCTTTCAGTCCTTTTGAATAAACATGGGCCATAAAATGTGTCACAAAAGTTGAACAGTGACAAAACCAGGGTCTCTGTTAGAGTTTCCCTGATTTAACACAAAGGCCATACAAAATCCTTATTTGTAGAAGGCCGGCCCCAACTTTAGAGTTAATGTGCTCCTTAAATCGCAGGTCTTGATCAAGCACTAGGCCCAGGTTTCTCGCCTTTGCTATACGCATAATCTGCTCATTATTTATCTCTATCTGAGGATCACTAAATAGAACGCGGTTGCGCTGCCTTTTGGTTCCGAGTATCAAATAATTGGTCTTAGACGGATTTAAGACTAGATTGTTGTTCTCGGACATTATCTAGGTCGTGGTTAATTGTATTTACAGCTTCAGGGGTCGAAACAGGAAGAAGACTGTGACATAATTGAGTATCGTCTGCACATAAATGAAAACGGCAACTCTTGAAGCTGTTGTAAAATTATAAAAAGAATCGTGCTTATTACATAACCCAGCGGTGCACCCTTGGGTAACCTCTTTACGTCTGAGTTTTTCTCAGCGACATATTGGTCTGTTGAGAGCATTCATTGTCGTCTTGCATTTAGGAAGGACCAAAACCTGCTGCAAGTATTATTCAAAGCTCCATAGTAAGGTGATTTTGCAATTAAAATGTTGAGGCACTTAAACACTCTTGAGAAATTGAGCAGAACCAGAGCAATTGCCAGTTTTTCCTCTGAAGCCGCGATTATGTCTTCAGTTAATAATCACAATCTGGATTCAGGAGCAACCAAGGCACAGAGACAGAGTCTCTGTGCCGTGGTTGCTCCTAAATCCAGATTGTTTGGGTGGCAGTAAACCGTTGAGCTCTACGTACATGGTAAGCAGCTTGCTAATGACTTTTCATTCCTGCATATAACGAAACGCACATCTCTGAGTGAAGAGGGCGCATCGGTATATCAAGGACATCTATGACTACCGGACGTCCGTAGCTAAACGGTACAGAAAGTAAATTGTGGAACGGTATTAACGACTCGTAATTGGTTACGGAAAAACGGACAGTTACTTTTACGAATGACGATCCGTTAAATATAGGAACGTGCATTTATTACCCAATGGGTAAAAAACTAATGACTTGTTTAGAGCTAGGTTTGCTAAACATTCCCTCCTTCTACACGGGTCAAGATGATCTCTGTGCGCTACTAATGAAAGTGGAACCCGACATTGTTGCCCTTAACGAAACAAACATGAGAGATAGAGAGAAGCGTTTTATACTCTCAGTACCGGGTTACCGTCTGAAACCTATCCCTCGTGTTGAAGGAACCAACAGTGGCGTAGGATTTCTAATAAGTAAAGGAATCCGAACAAAAATAAAACAGCATCCTGCGTCTTCGCTGGTGCAGATATGGTTGGAGTTGTCGGTTACTGGCGCCCACGTGGCACTCGGTGCAGTCTGCAGACCAGGTACTAAGGGTGGGCCAAGTGTTAGTGAGGCTGTAGAGTCACTGAATGAGTCACTCGACTGTTTTTCCTATAGTAATTATGTGTTTGTTTTGTCAGATTTGTGTCACTGCAGAAAATGCTCGTGGTTCCACGCAGGAACTATTGCTGTTTTTCTCACATCACAATCTTGGCTAGGTGGTTGCTGAGCCTACACGAATGAGAGAAACTAGCTCTACACTCCTGGACCTGGTCATTACCGGACCGCTGTGATACTGTCAAAGTATATCATAATCCATCTTTTAGTGATCACGGAGCAGTCATAGCACAGATGAATGTGCAAAAACCGGGCATTAAACCAAAATATGTAACAAGACGGAGGCTACTTATAATAGATGAACAGAATATTACTGAAGACCTCAATGCCATAGACTGGTATATATTATACGAAATGGAAAACGTTGCATATGTGGTTGGGTTGTCGGTTACTGGCGCCCGCGTGGCGCTCGGTGCCGTCTGCAGGCCGGGTACTAAGGGTAAGCCAAGTTTTAGTGAGGCTGTAGAGTCACTGAATGAGTCACTCGAATGTTTTGCCTATTGTAATTATGTATTTGTTTTGTCAGATTTCAATGTTGATCTCTTGAGTGTCACTTCATAAAATTCTCGTGGTCCCACGCGGGAATTATTGCAGTTACTGTCACATCACAGTCTTGGCCAGGAGGTTGCTGAGCCCGTCACGAATCACATAAACTAGCTCTACACTCCTGGAAATGGTTATTACAAACGTACCGGACCGCTGTAATACTGTCAAAGTATATCATAATCCATCTCTTAGTGATGACGGAGCGGTCGTAGCAGAGTTTAATATGCAAAAACCGGCCATTAAACCAAAATATGCCTAGCCAAGATTGTGATGTGAGAAAAACAGCAATAGTTCCTGCGTGGAACCACGAGCATTTTCTGCAGTGACACAAATCTGACAAAACAAACACATATTTACTATAGGAAAAACAGTCGAGTGACTCATTCAGTGACTCTACAGCCTCACTAACACTTGGCCCACCCTTAGTACCTAGTCTGCAGACTGCACCGAGTGCCACGTGGGCGCCAGTAACCGACAACTCCAACCATATCTGCACCAGCGAAGACGCAGGATGCTGTTTTATTTTTGTTCGGATTCCTTTACTTATTAGAAATCCTACGCCACTGTTGGTTCCTTCAACACGAGGGATAGGTTTCAGACGGTAACCCGGTACTGAGAGTATAAAACGCTTCTCTCTATCTCTCATGTTTGTTTCGTTAAGGGCAACAATGTCGGGTTCCACTTTCATTAGCAGCGCACAGAGATCATCTTGACCCGTGTAGAAGGAGGGAATGTTTAGCAAACCTAGCTCTAAACAAGTCATTAGTTTTTTACCCATTGGGTAATAAATGCACGTTCCTATATTTAACGGATCGTCATTCGTAAAAGTATCTGTCCGTTTTTCCGTAACCAATTACGAGTCGTTAATACCGTTCCACAATTTACTTTCTGTAGCTTTTAGCTACGGACGTCCGTTGGTCATAGATGTCATTGAAATACCGACGCGCCCTCTTCACTCAGAGATGTGCGTTTCGCTATATGCAGGATTGAAATTTGTAATAAGATAAAGTTCAAGCCGATACAAATTAGATTTACATACGAATTGATCTTAGAGTTCTCTAAACTTATGATGTTTATTAGAGCTATACGAACGCAGGCATCTTCGTGACATATTTTTTTCCTTACCAAACTTAATATAATGCAATAGCATAACAAGAACGGAACGTTCAGCGCGCCAAAAAGACATTTGACTCGACATTGACATCCATCAATTGAAATATATATCCTGTAAAAAGTTTGAGTCTTCTTCTAGTCGACAAATTCTTCAAATAATACAAAGTGTTGGTGGTTTGAAATGTATATTACGCCGGTGAGTACCTATCATCTTCCCATTTGATTTATCTACAAATTTGTTTGCCGCCTAGTAGGCATTCAACGTTTTTGCCTCGGTACCTAAATCTTCATTCAGGGCTAAGACTCAGGGATATTTCTGTCGGTTCTTTCGTTCTAGTCGCTCCCTCATGGCTGAGGATCGTGACCTTCATGGTTGTTGGTATGAGGCTTGTTCAGTGATCTCCCATTTGTTCTGTCCTGAGCTGCATGTTTTGCCTATTATCTTCTGCTGAGTCAGTCTCGCTGGAGTACGATATAATTTCGAACACTTCTCTGTCACTATCTGATGAACTGGACATTTTAAATTCAAAATTACAGCGAAAACAGTGAAATATAAACTTTAACCGACCGAAATTGAGGGGTAACCAAGTGACATTACGAATAGTTATCTGGAAAGCCTACTGACGTTTAAAATATTTATAGGAACGCAACCAAGTGACATCTCCAAACAATACGCTTACGCTCCGTTGCCGGTAACCCTCCCATCCGTTAGAAGCCAGCCGTCGGTTGGTTGCATAACGAGACGTTTATTGTAGGAACGGTTTTAGCTTACGCCTCGTAGAATTAACTACCATTCGTAACTAAAACGGATCGTTTTTGAAATATAGGAACCGGGCAGTCCATTCCGGTCCTGTGTGCTAACCTTTTTAAAACATTTATATTATAACAATGTACAGTCACAGATTTTGAAATGACATAAACAGACATATAAATTACATAGATTGTTAGCATAAACACAGTAAAAAGGTTAAAACTAAAGCTGCAATGCATTACAACATTTTAATTTGGGGGTCTCAGCAGCTGTTTTGCCAAAAAATGGGCGATATCTGAATCGAATAGCAGTCAATGAGAGGCTTTACCTACTGCCTGGCGAGCAAATACTTTGCCATCATGGTTCTTTACAAACTTCCACTATTGCTTCTTTATTCCGACCTCACTGGCTCGCCCGGAAAGATGCCCGTTGGTGTTGGTGAGGCGCTCATTCACGCTGAACTTGATGGGCGGCCCTGACACCAGCAGGCCCATGCCCCCGGTGGTGGCTCCACGGCACGCGCGCGTGGCACTCAGCAGCTGGTCGCGGGTGTGGCGGCGCGCGAGCCACACCACTAGGGGCCGCGGCCACGCCGGCTTGCCCTTGGCGGTGGCGAGCACGGGTCCTAGGCGCACCGCCCACACGATGTTGCACTCCTCAGGCTGCACGCCAAGCTTGTAGGCCGCGAGTGTCGCCACATACACGCTGTTCTCCCCACTCAACTTCAGGAATACCTGCTATCTCCACGTCGTTGAGAAGCAACTCTTATTTTAGGTCTTCCACTTCAAGCTATAAGTTGCTGGTGCACTTGCTAGGTTCTTGATTTTCCAGAGTGGCCACACGAGTCTCTAGTGTCTCTATCGTTTGCTTACATTTAGATAACAACTTATTGAGCGTGGCCATTTGTAAGCGTAAGTTCACCATCTCGCTGCGTACGTTCCTCATTTCTTGCAACCACAATCTAAAATAGCGATAAAGCTTAAAACCTGGGTCTTATCTTTGACAAACAGCTATCATGATCATCGCATGTCAATGAGGTCAGTCCCCGAGTATTTGCGACTTTTAACTCTCTCAGGAGACTTCGGTGCTTTCTATTTTAGTCTCTCCTACTCCTCATTGACTATACTGATGTATGCTGGATCAGTTCTAACGAATAACTACTGAACAAACTCGAACGACTTCAAAATCTCAGGATTCAGTTTATCTTCGGGCTGCGCAAATACTACCGTGTATCGCAACATAGCAAAGAGTTGAAGTGGCTGCCGATCCACCTTCGCCGGGATTCTAACATCCTCAACATCCTTTACAACATTTTACGCAATCCCGCTATCCAACCTCCTTACGAGACCGTTTTCCATTTCTTTCTTCCATCAGGCCTCGGAGAACTCACGCGGTTTTAATGCTCACATTTCCACAGCATGAGTTTAGATTCCGGGCCATTCAATTGTAGAATGCACTACCCTACGCCATCAGGGACAGTCATTCACTTAATATATTTAAAAGTCATGTGCAGAGCATTATCTTTCTCTTTAGAAATATAGGTAGTATGCATGTATTTATTCATATATACAGGGTGTCCGGTAGATAGATGCAAAGACTTGAACTGAAGTTAGTACAGACCATTTAGAACCATTTGAGCCAAACATACATATGTCTTACCGTTAATTTTTTGCAAAACTAAACAATAATTGGATTATTTTACAATTGGTTCTAATAAATTACTTATTAAGAATTCTCACCATTCTTACCAGATACCTTAAACGGTCAAAATTACTTGGTTTTTGTCCAGAACGACCTCCCGGTTTGGGTGGAAGAGTCTGGAGCTCCGATAGATCGGGAACTCATATTCCAAAAAGACGGCTGCCAAGCACATTAGACTATTGAAGTCAGAAGCTATCTTGACGAATGTTTTCCCAGTTGCTGGATCGGCAGAGATGGGCCTATTCCTTGGCCTGCTCGTACACCAGACCTTACCCCGATGGTCTATTTTGTGTGGGGCAGAGCCAAAGAACTGGTCTATTCCAACATAGCCATCAACACAAAAGAATAGTTGATTTCAAAAATATGGCAAGAATGGCTTTCGACACTATGAAAGATGAAATGGTGCTCAAAATCACGACCACAGAAGTTCGAAGACGGGCTCGTGTCTGTTTGAGGAACCAAGAAACTCATTTCGAGCATGAATAGTATAAATTTAATTAATTAAAAAGACTGTGTCTAAAAAGAGTATTTTTATCCCTCAAACTGGTCTTAACTTCAAGAATGTGTGAGGTATCTACGTCAATAATACTTTAAATGAAAGATCATTAACATAATGTTTTTATAAAGATATGCACATAAAAAGCTTTCACGTGTTTTTCTTAAATTAGGTCCGAAAACCTTATTTTATTGATGATTGAAATTTGCCGTGCTCTTCAATGGTCTGTAAAAACCAAGTCTGACGTAGCAGATGCACAAATAAAAATTTATTAAAATGTTTATTAAGTGATTTGTTACAATCAATTGTAAAATAATCCACTTATTGTTTAGTTTCGCAATGATAATCGCTTAACTGTGAAAATCTTGAAATTTTCTTCAAAAACACCATATGGTCTGTACTAGCTTCGGTTGAAGTCTTTGCATCGATCTACCGGACAACCTGTATGTATACTAATATATACATACACGAGTATATTATATAATATTTATGTAAGCACTTTTATATTTAGTTAATATAGTTTAATATTACTTATTTAGACATATTATATATTTAGCCATATATTAGTTATTTAGATATGTACTAGGTAAATTATATTGTTGGACACATGATCAATCAAATCAATCAAATGTCTTTATTACTGTAGATATTTACATATTTTTTGCGACTTCTCTACATCGGACCACTGTGGGAGAAGCAGGGCGAAGAAACTCCCACAGGTTGATTTTAAGATCTCTTTAAAAAATTGCTTGTGCTTAACCAATACAAATATTACAATATAAATTATTATAATTATTAATAAGCACGAATAAATAATTACAAAATTATTAACAGCAAGGGCTGTGTTGAGCCAGATTAACCCCATACAGTCCCATCATTTAAGTAATCTTGAAAATTGTAATATCCCTTTTTCGACTAGTCGCTTTAACATGGTTTTTAAGTTTATCAAAAGGCAAATCGACCTTTCCCATCCTAATTTGGTTTGCTGGAAGAGATAACTTATTAAAGATATGTTCGCCTTTCTACACTATTTTTATGTAAGTCTTGTTGTCTATATATTAGTTGTGTGCAATGAAGAAATTATGAACAATAAGAGAAGTCCGATAATTGTTTTTGTACTTGTTTTACTTCGTAACCTAAAAAGAAGACTAGTAAAATGGAAGGCAGTTACAGCATTTAAAATGATACCTTCTTGGGCAGGCCATAAGTGTCGAATGCACCCAGACAGTTGGACGAAGACAGCCACTGTATAGGTGGCTACAGACGGACACCGGCGCAGAGGAAGGCCTAGAAGGACATGGCGGGACGACGGGGACAGGTTCCAACCAGAATGAGTTTAGCTTTGTATAGAGATGTGTGGGCTCAAAAGCTAGGTAAAAATTAAAATACAGAGGTTAGAAATAAAAACCAAAAATTATAAGCTAAAACAGTATGATTAGTATTTTAAAAAAATATGTGGATAGGGATCTCAAATAATCTACAATAATTATAAATAAAGTTGATTACTACCCACCGTGAATATTTTTTTCCCCTGAAGATTTGTAAAAATATTACTTTTCTTACATTCGTGCCCTAATTTCTAAGTTTCGTGTCAACTCACTTTTTTGTCATTCATATTAAGTGAACTGATGAAACTTCAGCTGCGTTTTCAACTGATTCATTAATCAGTTGAAAACGCACTTATTTAAGAATTATTTCTACATATCTAAAATATAATCGAAAAATATATAAAAAAGGACACGATCCTGAAGAACCTTCGGTCACATAGGAGAACTGCCCATAGATATATCTATATAGAGATTTTAAACTTCTTCACATTTAGAAATGGCATAACCTATAATATCAATAATGTCGTAATATCAATATTTCTTTATTTGAGTATGTACACTTACCAGACGAACAGAGAAGCGTTTGTTTTAAATAAGTAGCTTAAAAATAAATGACTAGCTATGCGATGTCAAACGGCAGCAACCGATTCGAAACATTTTGACGCCTCTATAGAATTATTTTGATGACGGCAAAATTTAAATACCTACGCGTTTTGTCCACCGCAATGTTGAAACACACCAGTTCAGGCTTTGTTACCAAACAATAGCGACTCCGAAGCAAACAAACTATCGCGGGCTTTTAACAAAGTTTGCTTTTAAAAAGCTGAAATATTTTCCGGTCGCCCGTTACACTTTTTTGACTCGATATTCCTACTTCACTTTGGCTTTATGCTGCTAAAACTACCAATATATCCTACAAATGTATAAAATACACGTTGAAGAAGTTTGATAAGCTTTTACTATACGATTAGATATACTAATAAATGTATGAAATTATGGTAATATTCTTTATCCTGCAAAAATGAAAATATCTTTTTTTAAATCTCATTTTATATAAAAAAAACTATTTTTAGTTTGGCAGGATAAAGAGCTTATTCAAAACTTTCAGTACCGAGCTGAAATTCAATTCCATTTGGACTCAAAACCCTTTTCCTTGAGGATAGGTTGATAATGACAACGTGTACAACATTTATGAATTGTGACGTAATGACGTAATGACAGGACGGGAAGTGGACTAGGCTTGGTGACAGCGTTCCGACGTACTCCATACCTAGCAATAAACTACAGCGCACCCTAATTCTCCGGCTCTACGACACCTCACCACTTGTTATAGAACACAACCTACCTCCCTTTTAGCTTTAGGCACTTGACAAGGACAGAGCATGGCGCGAAGGTGAACGTGAAGTGCATCAGTCAGCCAGCCAAGCCGATGCATGCAGGATGTGCAACCGGTAATGCAACACTGTAACGTGATGGAAGTTGATGGAACGCTAGTCCCACATGTAGCTGAGTATTCCAACCCACCATCGCATGAATAAATTACAACTTTTTACCTACGGGATTTAATAAAACTCAACCTACCTAGGCTGGGTGACTTATCGGTGTATCTCTTACGAAGACAATTTCCTTTCTCATCGGATTAATAGGCAATTCGCAAATATTCTCCAGCATGGGATAACCGTTATGTTTGAGTGCGGTGCGGAATACGTTGACTTGTTCCTTGGATATCGTCAAAGGCATTTGGTATATGATCCACGTAGTTACCATGCCGTCGGCCATCTCACTTTTGTATGTGAAGTAGGATTGGTCTGTTTGCTGCCGGTTCATCCAAGACAGGTATCCGGATTTGACGACTGCCGAAGAGTTTGGTATGGTAATTGCTTGTATGGACTGGGCTATCGGTTGAAAGCCATCGTTTTTCTCACCCTCAGTGAACTGCTTGGCGATTATCACCCAGTTTGTTTTTGAGGTCTGAGGTTGGATTGGTGATTCGCAGGAGGAGTTGTAGTAACTGGTGTGTACCTCCATAGCTATTGGAAGATGTCCGATAAGGTGGTGTGCACCGATTTCATTAGTAATACCCCAGTGGAAGTTAACTCTATGGAAGTGGTAGGTCCCGATGAGCGGTCCTCCGGATATTGAAGGCACGTTCTCGTAATTCTTTAGTTGAAAGTTAACATTCTTGCCGTCGTTATGTATTGTGGCTATGCCATTATGGCTGGAGTGATTTAGGTAAGTGAGGGGCGCCAGGTCATTCCAGAATGGCACATGCAGTAATTTCGCTAGAGGCATTAGCGTTTCTGTTATGTAATTTTGGTATGTTTGTGAGTGGAGTTTGGAGGCTGTTATCTAATAAATAGTCATCGTATTCGATTTCACCTGAACAATCACATCAACACTAAATTATTGTTGGTAAACAAATGCAGTGGCTGCAAGATGCGCAGGACCGGACTATATGGCGTGGTGAAGAGGATGCCTATAACAGCAGTGTGTAAATGTGGGCTGGTTGATTGAAATAAATGGGTAATAATGAAAATTATCTCAAACTGTGTATCCTTTGCATGAATTTGTCAAAACTCACAGAGTATAGGTAGTGGCGATGATAGATTGAAAAAATGTCAAGGAGGTTCATCAAATCACGATTAATTTTGAATTCACATTAAAATTACCCATATGAATGCTTAAAAACGCTATGGCTCACTGACAGACAATGCACAGCCTAAAGCCTCTCGCCGGGCATGAAACTGGGGTTCCGTATGCGTGGGTTACACTAATAAGGGGTTTTCCGAAATTCATCTCCTAATGAGTGTGGTTGAAATGTGTTTTTTTTTTGGCCCCACGAATGAATTGATTTAGATCTTGCTGAAGTTGAAATTGCACTTGTACTTATGTGTATAAAATCAAAAATCTGAAATTTAAAAACGACGTGACCTATGAAGCACATAGCACATATTCAACATTTTTAGAGATATCAAATAAATAGATAAATGTTATAAAATCTAGGTACGCAACTCTTTGTGTCCGAATCACACTTGGGTATTTTACACAACTGCACGCGGGAGAATCTGCCGCAGAAGGCAACTGATAGTACTTTGTATAATACCTAGTCGGTCCATAAGTTCTGACACAAATATTTTGCCGCATTGTAAATAATACCAAGTTTTATTTCATTTAATACTATATATGGTTTGATAGCTCATTAAATACTGATAAATTAGAACGATTATTGGATTTAAATGCTTAAAGCCATATTACACAAATGCTAGTTTCTTCAGAGATTTTGGACTTTTTTTCCCAATCAAAAATACGGACGTGATTCACTTTATCTTTTTTCCATGACTCTTAAAACCTTTCAAACTTACCTGAGATTTTAGTCAGAACCCTCCCTGAACCCGTTACCTTCATTTTGAAGCATAAGATAACTAAGTCTGGGTAAAACTAATTTTCATATTCACATTTTACGTAGTGTACTTGTTGCCCACAAGATCATTTTTATACGTTTTTCTGAAAACGTAAAAGTACGTAAAGTTCTCTTTGGGAGCAGTTGGAACTGAAAGCTAACAGAAAATCAAATGCTAGTTGTTAAGCATGGTCTAAAATCGAGGTTTCACAATAAATAAAAAAAACCTTGTTGGTTATCTGGAACACTGTTTTTTTATTAAATTTGTGGTAAGTGGTATTTTTGTCAGTTGCGGCGTGTTTTGGGTTCGCGATTGTCTCAAGTTATAAGGTTTTTTGTCATATTGCGATAATCGTACAAAATGTATTGTAGTGCAATTTGATTCGTATAAAATAAGCTTTTTAATCATGTATAATACGAATAAGAAAAAGTTTATTGCTGAGTTTTATCTATCAAAAACCTTGTGACAGAACTTAAGGACCGACTAGGGTTGAGCGTCAAATTCTGGAAAAGCTGAAGAAATTTCTACCGTCTAGTTTCAAGGAGTCAAAGGTAAATATTGAGGTTTTGGTGTCAGAAAGACCCAAGTGCTTCCTGACGATATTCCTGACCAAAGATTACAGGCCGGAGGGCATTGTTTACCGAAGCTATAGGGAAGCTAGACCGAAGAAGAAAATTCCTAGCTAGGCTAAATAATATTTTTTGGTTATGCAATAAATAATGTATTTATAGTTTTAAGGAGTGAATATGGGTTTTGTAACTTGATATTATTATTGTTATGACAGCAGCATCAACGATAAATAAATGTACCTATATTTGTTGCTTAACTTAAATGCATAGAATTTCACATTTTACTCTGGCAGCTCAGACCTTAGGTAATCAAGTTCCATCGTCCTCTGAATATTTTTGCATATTTTCTTCTTCGCAGCGATTTGCTCGATTTAGCCGCGCTGCCTGAGTGAAATTTGCTGACGTCCCAGAAATATTATGCCTGATTTGATGCGTCGACGTTATCACCCTCTCGTTGACTAAAGCCATGTTTCAAAACTATACTGGTGTAGTGTACCTTGGGTGTACCGGTGTAGTTTGAGTGCTTTATTTTGCAATTCTCTATTACAATCGGCTGGCTATTGTACAAATCATACGGAATAGTGAAGTGAAAGTTGGCCACAACCAATATCACTACAAAATACTGTATATACTTTTTTGATACATTCTGTATAGTAAAGAATGCTCATATGTAGAGTAATCTCGTGACGTCGATATACCGTTAGTGTTCAAAAGATATGAAAAGAGAGGGCAGAGGCGGAAAAGAGAGAGAGAGAGAGAAAGAGAGATAACGTAATATTAAAACCCCTTGTAACTCCGCAAGGATGTGGATTTTTGACTAGGTCG
Organism: Argyresthia goedartella; assembly: GCA_949825045.1. Taxonomy (NCBI): domain Eukaryota; kingdom Metazoa; phylum Arthropoda; class Insecta; order Lepidoptera; family Argyresthiidae; genus Argyresthia; species Argyresthia goedartella. The sequence goes on along the minus strand of OX463812.1, from coordinate 20,025,765 downwards.
GCGTCAAGACTACAGTGTATTGAAGTTTGAACGACGCATGCCCTAATTCTCAAATAAATACATTGTTACGATAATAATAGTTGAGTAATAATATATAAAATATTCTCTAAAGGCTGCTGAAGGGTGTCGTCTTGGTAAACGCGATGTTCTAGGAAGCCGTTTCAATATTTTACCCAGTAGCGTAAAATATTGAAGCGTCTTATGGCAAAGTTTTGTAAATAGTTCAATGAAAGAGCTGGAATTGAAATTCCTCTTGCGGCTTGTTCTTGATTACTTCAGGGCCAATAAAGTACGTATTAAGTAGGTATGTGTGATTGATTACAATAAAGTTGAGTTACAACAATATCTTCAGAAATAGGCACATACAATGCTTACAGGCCTAACTCAGTCCAACAGAGTAAAGAAACTGATACCATCAGAAAGTTCATAATAGAGATTAAGTTACGCAACAGTACTCCCTCTGCCCTGAATTCAGAATCTGATGGAACAATTCGGTCCCTTTGAATAATAAATTGAGAAATCCGAACCTTTTGCAATAAGTCTGCCTAAATTATTTATTCTTGAGCGAAGACATGGAACTGGAATATCTAATTCAGATTATTACGAGTCGCTATAACGGAGCCAGGGCCCTTATTATTATTAATTACAAATTTTTACAATTTTTTTTTAGTGACACAGAATTTACTGATCACGTACATTTTGAAATAGGCATCGAAAAAGGAGAGTAACACCAACCCAGCCGTATATAACAATATTAAAAATCCCATTTGTATAGGTAAACGTATAACACATAAGTCTATATACTCGTACGTATGAATATTCAAATAATTTAATTCTGGAATTGGGCAGGGACATGTGTAACAGGGGTACACAAATGTTATGCTACGTTAGTGCATTTGGCGTACTGAATTGTGAATCAATAAATAAATTATGCACAGTTATCCAAAGCACCGTCTGTTTGGCCCCGACGTGAAAAAACGACATCATTCCGAAACATTCCGTATCAACTGCTAACAATTGATAAACAGCTTCCATTCCTCAATTACTTGGTTCACAGCCGGTCGCGAACGATCCCAGCGCGTAACGGATGCAATTGCTAATGATTACGAATGGTGCGTTCCGAGAATCTCCCATGTGTTCCGTCTGTCACACATGTAAAGTCCATGTCAGGATTGATGGCCTGAGCGGAAAGAGGAAATCACCGCGGAGATGACGTCCCGCATACCTCCAACACCCGCACAGGCCCTGTTAAAGTGCTGCACAGGGCCGAATCGACCTTTTTATCGATTTCAACCTTGCTAACGTTGAAGTTGCATTTGTACTTGTCTATTTAAAATGGCATCGGCTGCCTCTTCGTCTACATGAAAAGGTAAAATCTAATAATCCATTCTGAAACACGAGAGCAAGCCAGAAAATTACTGGAAAGTTACACAATTTTCCAGTATTTTTTTAACCAGTTCTCGTGACAATGAACGGAAAAAATATTTCGAAAACATGTTCAGAAACTCAATGAAATTAATCAATCAATAAATGTCTTTATTGCTGTAATAGTAATAGCAAACGTATTTTTTTGCCTCTTTGCGTCATTGGACTACTGTGGGAGAAGAAAAACGTAGAAACCCACACAGATTGATTTTTAGATCTCTTTTAAAAATTGGTTGTCCTTAACCAATACAAATATTACAATATTCATTATTATTATTAATAAGCAGGAATAAATCATTACAAAGTTCTGAAGAGCAAGGTTTGTGTTGAGCCAGATTAACCCCCATACAGTCCCATCATTTAAGTAATCTTGAACATCGTAATATCCCTTTATGGCATATTATTATATTATTATGGCAATTTCAAAACCTCGAGGGTATCTTTTTGTAGTAGAGAATGCACTACCCTTGAAAGAATTGCTAACCTTCGCGAGTCTAAACCCGGGCGCAACTAGGTTTCTTAGGTTAACATTACAGCTATCGCTAAGTTTGGAAAATGTTGTAAGGTTCTTGCGTTCATACATATTTTAGAAAATAAATTGACCAGCTACAGTTAGTATGTCAATTTCTCTCTTAAGGAGTAGGCTTTCTTAAGGAGCTCTTTTCTGTAAAATAAAAATAGTCTGAATATCCACTGCTTTCCCCCACAACAAGATACCATAGGACATGACACTATGAATGTAACTAAAATATACTAGCCAAGATGTAGCTAAAACCGTGTTTTGTCTGTTGTTCCCAACAGCGTAAGCCGCAGAACTCAATTTACCAGCTTATTAATAACTGCAATTGGCTATCAATGGTTATTCCAAGAAACTTCGTATCATTTACTAATTCTAACGTGTTGCTGTCTTGTTAGACAGCAACACGTTCTCAACTTGCCTGAAATTTATATGATTGATACACTTGGTTTTACCAGCGTTCAACAATAAACTATTAACGATGAACCAATTCAAGGTTAAAGACAACTCCATTAACATCATCAAAATCTTCCTTTTGTCTTTCAATTTTGAAGACCAGTGAATTATCATCAGCAAAAAAAACCTGTCAGTCAATTTCTCCACTATGAAAGGCAGATCGTTAATATATACCGGGTATAAGAAAGGGCTTATTATGGAACCTGTAGAACGCCAATTTTTACACCCGATCCATCAGATTTAACGCCATTGCCTTCTGCCTTTTGAATTATATTGCTTAGGTATTATCTTAGTAGATACAACGCTTTATTTTTAACGCCTTAATGATTTAGTTTCATTACTAGCGTATCATGATCAACACAATCAAATGCCTTCGACAGATCTCAAAAAACACCGATAGCATCCTGTGCGGCTTCCTATGCAGAATAATTATAAGATGTTAGGGTAATACCTGCATCCGTAGTCGATTTACCGTGTTGTTTGGCGTGGAGTTGTTTTGTACGGTTGAAGTATGAAAACATTTGATTGAGTATAATCTTTTCAAAAAAATTACTTAGTGCTGGAAGAACAGATATTGGTCTGAAGTTTGAAGGATCACCATGGTCTCCCGACTTGAACAGAGGTATCAGTTCATCATGTGTATCATGAGGTCTGGGAAAGCTCTTAGCTTAGCCTAGCTATATAAGCTAGGTGTGGGGCTGGAACTAATATAACTGAACCAATGACTTTGAATGATATACCCCTCAAGTCTTCAGTATTTTTTAAGTTAGGTAATCTTAACGTTTCGACAATGTCCTGGGGATATACATGATGAAATTATAATCTACATTACTGATGCTAGTGCTGTTTTTAAACAAAGTCTCTGTTTCATATGGAGATGAATTTAGACGCTCTGTTGTGAGTAAGGGTATATTGGTGAAGTATGTCTCAAAAGCTGAGCTACCTCAGCGTTGGATTTAACAATATAATCACCTATCTTTAAGCAGAAATCATTGTCCCTTGGTATAACTTTGCCAGTTTCATGGTTTATGATGTGCCAAACCATTTTTATTCTATTATTTGAATTTTGATTTTTAGGGTTCCGTACCCGAAGGGTTCCAAACGGGACCCTATTACTAAGACTTCGCTGTCCGTCCGTCCGTCCGTCCGTCCGTCTGTCACCAGGCTGTATCTCAAGAACTTAGCTAGCTAGAGAGTTGAAATTTTCACAGATTATGTATTTCTGTTGCCGCTATAACAAAAAATACTAAAAAACAGGATAAAAGAAATATTTAAGGGGGCTCCCATACAACAATTCTTTCAATACCACATACAAACTTATGGATGCACCTGGTTATGTACCTACATGGAGTGTGAAAGTAACCGCACCAATAACTTTGTAAACAATATTTTGCTGTGTAAAATCCAAACTATTCACTCCACACCATCGCTTCCATTGAACGGTGGTACGGAACCCTTCGTGCGCGATTTAGACTCGCACTTGACCGGTTTTTTCTATTAATTCGTAAAGTTTTTGCATTTCCACAAACAAACTTGAAAGTTTTGGAATCTTTTTTTGTTCATAAAAGTCATACAAGATAGCTCTACTTTTACGAATTCCAAATGTTCCCCAGTCATAAAATTGAGATTTATCATTGTTAGCATTGACATTCTTTAATTTAAAAACTGTTAGTTCAGTGAGGGCTTCCTCTTTTTTCCATTGTTTCACCTTAATATTATTTTTTACAATGATTAAAAAACCAACCCCTATCAGCAGTCTTTCTATTGTAAGAACTGACAATTTTGTTATTATTTATGTAAAAAACATATTTTCTTTTAACCATAGTTCTGTAATGCAAATAACATCGGTGTCAGAATTATTAAGAAATAATTTTAATACTAGTTATTTGCCAGGTAGCTCCTGCATGTTTTGATGGGTAATATTTAAGTGGGGCTTACCCTTTGTCTGAATATTATTTAATATTGGGATATTATTACACTTTGTCTTTTTTGATTCGGGCAAGATATCACACATTTTTGATCTCCAATGCTTGCTTGATATATTTAGTAACTTATGTTTGCTAGAGATTTCCTCTATTGTCTTATATTTCCTCTATTGTCTTATATTTCCTCTATTGTCTTATATAACTTGAAAATGAATACCCAGTATCAAATTATACCTATACAGGAATGGAACCAGGGATGGAAGATTGTATTGTAGAAGACGCAGTACCCAGTGACGAATAAATAATTTAGTGTTTCTTGTGATGATAGTATAGGGACATTTGATTTTGATTGTATTAAATAAAATATAAGTTTAAATAAAACGGTGATAATATTCAACCTTAGTTTTGTCGTGAACACAACCTTTTACGTAACTACCGAGATCGACCACCTCTCTAAAAATCACCTTTCCAATTTTGAGGATGCCTTAAGGCTGGTCGAGAGATACCTTGAGTTTGACAGTTGATTCCTCGACTCAAGTAAGGGAATTGCTCAAGTCGAGTAGATATTTATCAATTAAGCATACAAATTTCCTCAAGTGAGGTCGAGTCGAGTCGAGAAAATCTCGAGGAAATGACTAAGAATATGGGTGTAAGTGTCGCCACAAGTTCCGGCCACAGCTACAAACGCCGCGATGAGAATCTGGAAGTGGCCACGAAGGAAGCTGACGCCCGCGTCAGCCACTTGTGGCCGGTGGCTGCTATTTATTTTAACACATGCGCGCTGTATCAAAATAGACTTAACCTCCTGAGGCCCAAACTTAATTTGGCTTGGTTGAATTAATTGCAAATGTTGTAGGATAGAGCCCAAACAATAAAACATGCAAAAAATTGTGTTTCATTGAGTTCATGTACGTGATATTTTTTTCTAGCTTCAACTTCATGGTAAGTAATATATTTCGACTATCTAGACATCAAAAGGGGGGTAAGGGGCGAACGGAGCACAACATCTAATCCGGCCCAAATATCAACCTCTCCTGCACGCGTCGGTGGTTCGTATGAATAGCCGGCGGCGGCGTCTGTCATCCGGTGGCCGCCGTGGTACTCCCTGCTAGACAACTAACGAGGCTCTGGCGTCCGAGCTAATGGCGGGATAACCATTCACCCAACCAGGCAACTGGGAGGAAGAGGCTTCAGTGGCCTTGGAGCTAATAACTCCTTAAAGTCTGGTGCAGAAGGCAAGGGGAAACCACTGCACTATTATCCCAAGAAAGTCGTCATGGAAGTACGACCGAATTAATTAAGGTGGCCATGTGATCCGCTTAGCAACCGGCGCCGCGCTGCGTCCGGGGCAGACGGTGGGAAATGTGCTACCGGCCATGCGGATGTAGGAGACCAGGCAACGCATGGAAAATATACTACTGGAGCCTCCCTCACGATGTGACAAATGCAGAGACCAGAGAAACTTCCTAAAGTTGAGAAGGAATTGACGAGATGCGACGTGAATATTTGTGGCCTTAGTGAAACTCACTGGAAAGGTAATGGCCATCTACTCACTGAAACCCACGCCATATACTTCTCTGGCAACGACAAAACCAGCCAAAACGGAGTTGCTTTCCTGATTCCCAAACATCTAAGAAACTGTGTGTTGGGGTACGAGCCAGTCAGCGATCGAGTGCTGAGTATAAAACTCAAGGCGTCGCCTGTAAACCTCAACATCATACAAGTATATGCTCCTACAAGTAAGGCAAATGATGAAGTCCTGGAGAGATTCTACACCGAACTGGATACCACTATTAATACAATACCCAGTAGGGAAATTCTTATGATTGATATGATTTCAACGCGAAGATTGGGGCGGACTCTAGTCAGCTGAGCGACAGCGTGGTAAATTTGGATTGGGTGAACTAAATGAAAGAGGTGAACGTCTAATACAGTTTGCAGCCGACAATAATCTAGTGATATCAAACAGCTTTTTCCAACACCAACCACGGAGACTTTATACCTGGACATCACCGGATGGCAAATATCGCAACCAAATTGACTATATTCTGATAAGGTCGCGATGGAAGACATCGATTCGAAATAGTCACACGTTACCTGGGGCCGATTGCGGATCGGATCACCAACTTCCGATCTCCAAGGTTCAACTCAAGCTGAGAGCAGCCAGAAAACTTGAAAAGCAAAGAAGGATTGAGGTGAAGGATAGCTCAAAGTTTTTGAAGAGAATTGGACCCAATGGACAAATGAGGACCCTAATTCCGAGACCCCGAATCAGCTGTGGTACCGAGCAAAAACCCTAATAGAGAACGCCGTCAAGGAGTCCGTACCACCTGAACAGACACGAAAACTACAACACTGGATGGGCGACGTTACTATGGAACTTGTTGAAGAAAGGAGAAGAATGAAAGCCACATGAGCTGATGTTAGATCTCTGAACGCCATGTCTGCGCAGATTCAAAAAGCATGCAGGCAAGACCGAAACGCTCAGCTTCAGAATATATGCGCAGAAGTCGAAACACACGCAGACAAACATGAATCCAGAGATCTCTATCAGAAGATACGCTTTATCACTAAGTCTCTTACTTCTAAGATATGGGCCATCGAAAACGCTCATGGTGAGACGATCACTGAAATAAAAGAGATATCCGAAACTTGGAAAGAATATTGCCAGTCACTATTTCAGGAACCAAACTCATAATGTTTCACATCAACCGAACCTAGGGATGAAGAGATAGAGCCAGACATTCTCGAAAGCGAAGTGAGAGCTGCGATTAAACATCTGAAGAACAGGAAAGCCACCGGCAGAGATGCTATCCCGATAGAAACCATCAAAGCGTCAGGTGAACATGGTGTTCAGATTTTCAAAACCCTCTGCAACAAGATATGGCAGACAGGGACATGGCCGCAGGAATGGGCTCACACTGTATTTATCCCTCTACACAAAAAAGGTTCGACGAAAACGTGTAGTAACTACCGCCTCATTGCCCTAATATCATCACACTCGAGCAAGATCTTACTGCACATTCTCAACGAACGCCTTAAGACCTTCTTATACAAAGAGATTGCACCCGAACAAGCCGGCTTTGTGAAAGGTAAAGGAACCCGGGAGCAAATCCTGACAGTGCGCCAGATCATCGAAAAAACCAGAAAATTTAACAAGCCCACTTATATTTGCTTTGTTGATTTTTCAAAGGCGTTTGACTCTGTGAAATGGCCGAAACTTTGGAAAACTCTACTGGAGATGGGTACACCAACACACCTTGTGCACCTCTTAAGGCGCCTCTACGAGGATGGGACTGCGTCAGTGAGAACAGACGAGACGCTTTCAAGCCACTTCCACCCTAGCGCGGGACTCCGTCAGGGATACATTATTTCTCCGCTTCTGTTCAACACCTACACAAAGCTCATAATGAGAATTGCCCTTGAACACTGGATGGACGGTGTCGCATTGGTGGCCTGAGGATCTCGAACCTACGCTACGCAGATGATACCACCCTATTCGCAAGCAGTATGCGAGATATGGAAGACCTGCTGCATAAAATGGAAAGCGTCAGCTTGGAGTTTGGCCTTAAGATCAATCGCAGTAAGACGAAGATGATGATTGTGGATCGTGCCAACAACAACTTGCCCGAAGTCGCGAAAATAGCGAATTGTGATGTGGTCCAATCATACGTCTATCTGGGAGCGCTGATATCCAACAATGGCGGATGCATGGACGAAATAAAGCGACTTATGGCGATTGTGAGGTCTTCTATTGACAGGCTCAAGAAAATATGGAAGAACCGCAACATCACCAAAGCCACAAAGACACGACTGGTAAGAGTGCTTGTGTTCCCCATATTCCTTTACGCTGCAGGACGCTTCGGGAAAACGAAAAAGAGGATAGATGCTCTTGAGATGTGGTGCTGAAGAAAAATGCTTGGGATATCGTGGACAGAGTTCCGTACCAATGACTCCATTCTCCAAGAACTAGGCATCAAGCAGCGCCTATCTTCATTAGTCCAGTCTCGTATCCTTCTTTGGACACGTATCTCGACGCGGCCGTATGTCCATCGAGCGACTGGTGGTGCAGGACAGAGTAGAGGGCACCCGAATGCGTGGCAGATCACCAATGAGATGTACAGACCAAATCAAGGCAGCACTGGATGAGGGCTGCTTTTTTGGTGCATTGGTACAGGGGCCAATGCACCAAAAAAGCAGCCCTCAGAGACGAATGGCGACGAATTGTGAGGCGGGTTACTCGACCGAAATGACGACCACGACCGCTCTGTCAAGAGTGCTACGACTGAGAAGAAGACATCAAAATGTTTGTTCTTCAGGAGGACCATTGGGCCGATGCTTCAATAGTAGGTCTATTTTTGTACTCAGTAGGACATTGGGCCTTTACTAGGCTAAATAAATATTTTCTAAATTGTACTTTATTTTATAATTTTCGAATACAGCTGCTTATTAAAATCAATAAAGGGACTGCTTTTCTCATTAACAATGATATTATGATTCTCGATTAAATGTTGGCTCTTTTGGTCCAACTTTATGAATGAAATTAATTACCTAAAAAGCCATATTACTTTTTATTTTAAATTATTTTATTTTACCTGTTTAGTAGTAATCAGTGAAACGTCGTACGAACCTTTCCGCGTTTATAACAAGGATATTTGAATATACAGTTGAGTCCACTATAGTTATATCTGGAGGGTAGTTTAATAATATTAAAAGCCAGGTTCTAGTTAATCTGGTTACTGCAGGGGAGAATAGATTAAGGTATTATAGTAGATAGGTACAATGGATAAAGTAAGCAGAAGGTAACTGAAATTTTCTATCAGTCTAAAATCAGAGGTCGCAATTCTTTATATTGATTTCCTGAAATCACTTTAAATGGGATATTACATTACGTATCATCACCACCTTGAAAACAGCCTGAGAGCAATGACGTGGATTTGAGCTAAACAACCTCAGTAGACACTCTCGCCAAAATTTCGATGACAGCATATGCATGATGATGTGCACTCTGTCTCACAGTTTTTACCCAGGAATGAACCCAGGTAATTTCGCGCAATCCGCACATAAAACTGCTTTGATTTAACCGCCCGTTGGCATTGACCAATATTGATGATGATGATTGACCAACAATATGACTCAATCAAATGCTTTCCCATTTTAATCACAATAATATATTACACAACCAGCAATTTGGCTTTACGAAAGGACGTTGTGACACAGATGATGGTGTTGAACTAATAAAACATATTTTATGTGCATGGGAAGAGTCAAAAGATGCCATGGGAGTCTTCTGTGACCTTTCCAAAGCATTTTATTGCGTATAACATGAAATTGTACTGTTTAAACTAGTGAAATAATATAAAAAGCGGAAATAAAATTTACCAACTTTAAAATAGACTATCTAAATTTTAAACTTCATTTGTGGGTCTGAGCATACAATACTATAACAAAATACTGGAAGAGATATTAAATTTGTCTGAGAAGAAATTTAAAGGCATTGTTAAAAAAACATTATGTTATAAAGCATATTGTAGGTTAGATGATTAGATCAATGATAAAGAGTTATGGAGCTTTGCTTTTCCAGCGCAGCACAAGAACCACGCACACGATTATAACACAAGACCTATTTTTGAAAACAAAGAAACAAAAAAAGAGTAGTCCGTGTTGCAATGTACTAGTTTCTTACGCCCCTTCTTCTCCACTGCCACAGCACTTTCCGAAGCGGTTCTAGTTTTTCTTGCATTTTATAGATTCAACTGACTTTTAAAAAGTGTTCGTAAGAATCTATTTTGAATGAACAATTTGAAGTTGGAAGTTTGATGCAAAAAAAAATGAAAATAATTGTTTTAAAAATTATTTTACATTTTTTTTAAAATAATTTAAATACATACATTAGAGAAATTGAAATGACATTAATCATCAATTACATAAGAATCATGCGTAAGGTTATCGATATTTTTACCGAAAACTTTTTTTTTTTTTAAAAACGGTGATTATTGTTGACACGTTACACGTGTCAACAATCAATACTTACAGTATCACTTTATTGTTAAAAAATTTCGGTATTCCGAAGGATTAGATAAAAGCGATAAGAACTTATAAGGTTAAGGTAACATAAAAATATAAAAATATACGAGCAACAGGTGCTCTTTTTTTACAAGCTAAAACATAATGTTAGGATATATTTTTTAAATCCACTCACACAATAACAAAATTGTTGAGAACTGCTTTGCTCGATAAATTTCATGCATGACCGACGCCATCTCTGATTAATTCAGTCGCAGAGTCTATATAAGCGATTGATTTTTGAAACAACATCTTTATTTGTTTTACTAAAAAATTAGGCTGAATTTGATATTGTCTCAACACGATCGAAACAAATTATGCTCAGTTTCTTCAGTAGAAACTACTTTGCATCGTTTTTTTTTAAGTATTTATTTGTTATGCAAATAAACACAAATATACAAATATATGACAAATATCTCAACTTTGAAATTACCAGTCGGCACTTTTGTTCGTATGCTATATTTAAACAAAAAACACGATAAAATCTATTGTGCACACTGAATTCATCTTATAAATACCTTAATTTGTCATACTTTTTATAACGACGACCATTGACAATATAACACTGCATGACGACACATTGCTTAATTTGAGGAAAACATAATTTGGCATGCAAACCTTATGTCAGTACTCATCATTCGTTCATCATTTACTCAAAAGTCGTCCCGATCACGTCACAAGAGTCGACTTGGTTGCCACACATTATGTCGACACTTTGTTGTTTCGAAACTTACCCAATTTTGTCGCCACGTCCAAAACAGACCCGAACGGCGATCATACTGTGCTAGAGTCGAAACAGCTACCAGCTGTGTTACTGGTGTGCAAAATTCAAGTGGCCGCTCTTATTTAATGGTAACCAAATTGGTTGTATGGGAGTATTCTAGGTTGCATTTTATTCCTAGCCTACATCAACTAAATCCCGAAAATTTCAAAATCTAATGTTTGCTGTCGATATATCCTTACTGTTTAAATGTCCCAAAGATTTTAATATTCACCCCTACATACAAGATTCTTTCGAAACTATTCAAATTTGACTATAGGAACATTACTTAGAGATAAACACAAAAGGACAAAAATCATACAAATTAAACCCTACCAAAATCAACCCCTAAACCTCTCTGAAGTTAAAGAACAATCAGGCACAGAAGAAGTAACTGACGTTAAATTAATAGGCCTGACAACAGACACAAACCTAGACTGGAAAACACATAAACGCGCTCTCTATCCTCAAAAGAAACACCGAAAAGAGTGTGCTTTGTCAGCTTATTATGCCTACGCTCATTCGTGATTAGGTTACGGGATAATGCTCTTGGGTCAATGATAACGATTTGTTTATTTTGCAAAAGAAATGTGTCAGAATCATGGCTAATATATAACACCGAGACAGTTGCAAAACCCACTTCCAAAAAGACGAAATAAGAGAGTTCTTTTCGAATTCAGAGACGTAGCAGCAAAATAAATTTGACAACTTACAAATAGCATTAGCAGGCATCTGTCAATCAAATGCAAATCTGGCATACGCTGCACAAAACTCAGACATACAAGCATCAATGGAAATTCTGTATTCAAAGCACAATGACATACAAAATGAACTTGAGTGAACACTTGAAAAAGAACACTTGTCATAAATTAAAGACCTAGAGACCAGACTAGACAATGTTGAGAGGTACTCGTGCACAACCAAGATAGAGATCATAAATATTCCCAAGGACAAACAAGCTGAGGACAAAGAAGATCTGTCGAAGATAACCGTGAATATTGGCGCAGCTTTGGGGTTTCAAATCCAAAAATCGGAGGTTAGGAATGTCTACCGTGGATTTGCAAAACCCGATCAGATAAAACCACTAGTGGGAGAGTTTAATACGAGATAACTAAACATGGACTGCCTTGATTCCCCAGTAGGCATATATCTCTGAATGCCTCACATCTAAAGCAAGAAAACTACATTTCCTGGCTCGCGACTTTGCAAACCTATATGGGTATAGCTTCTGCTGGTTCTCGTATGGAAAAATATATATCCGTAAAGCGGAAAATCATCCTTTCATCAGGGTTGACGATGAGGACGTACTTGCCAAACTAAAAGCGAGCGCTTCGCCGTCAATCTGACTAGTCCTCTCAAATTCTTCTTTTTGCTCTTAGCTCACTCACAGTTAATCTCTCTCTACAGCATATAATTTTTATATCATATAATATATTGGTTTATACTCTACCCCACATGCACACACAACTACAACAAACAAAATAATATATCTGTACATAGACACTAATCACATACATTTAACTCTGTTACTCTTACACATTCAACACACACACACGCCAATCTACGAATATATGATAACTTATATTCCCGAACTTATAGACTCTTGTGCCTTTGCTAAAAAAATATAATTCAATACTATATCGGTTAATATCGCGTTGGAGATAGAGGAGACAGGTGAAATAGCTTGCATGAAGCTAGATGATCCAACAGAATACTCCACGACCTTAAATCATAGATTCCCCTCTAACTACCTACGCTTTCTAACAGTTAATATACGAAGTATAAATGCTAATTTTGACTCCTTCATGGTTTTCGTCACCTCTCTGGAAACCCCCATTGATGTGATTGTAATGACGGAATGTTGGATAAATGAGAAAAGTTTAATACCTAGCATTGACAGCTACAACTACTTCAGTACCAAACGAAGTTATAATCAGAATGATGGATTTATAGTATATACTAGAAAGGCAATAATAAGATGGGAATTGTATAGTCACGGAACTAGGAGAAGATACCACTTTAATCTGTTCATATAGAACTTTAGCGATCCCTCTAATTATATAAATTCTTTAGGAAACCTAATACAAACTGAAAAAACATAATACTTACCGGTGACATAAATATCAATATTATCCCGGATGAAATTACTGGTCATGTAGCACCTTACCTAGAACTGTTGGCAACTTACGCAGAATAAAACATGCCTTGACCATTTCATGGTAAAAACGAATAAACTTGCGCACACAGTAGTTTTTAACGAATTCACAGATCACAGTCCTTATAATTATGCTTCTATTGAATCACACAGAAGTTATAAACAAATCAATATCCCGTAAAAAGTCCTTATCAATACTGCAGGCATTGGCAACAACTCGAACAACATGATTGGAAACCTTTTTTCATAACGGAAGACGTAAATACTGCAGCAGAAACTCTGGCCACTTGCCTCCAAACTATAATTCCTGACAATACGACTGTAACAAAAATCCCCAAACCTAAACAACCTTTGAAACCGTGGATTACAATTTCTACACTTAAATCAATTAGAACTAGGGATAACATTTATAAGAAACTAAAAAGAATAATACAAACGATACAATACGAGAGGAATACAAGAAATAGTGCTGTAATAAAATAATAAAGAGTCTCAATAAACAATATTATCAAAATCAGCTTAAAAATAATGCTAGCAACGCAAAAGAAACATGGAAATTAATAAAAGAAATATGATACCTAAATACAAAAAAGGAAACAAATGTAGATCTACTTAATATTGAGAATGGTCCAATAGAATCGCTTGATGAAGTTAACGCATACTTCACCTCTATAGGAGGTACCCTAGCAAAAGGTATACTGGAGCGTACCGGCAAATCTGAGAGTGAATTAGCAGACCTAGCTATCTCAAAAATGACACCTGCTAACTCGATGATGGTCCCTCCGACTGATCAGGCTGAGATTGAGCGTATAATAGCAATGTTGAAACTAAACAGTGCACCCGGCTAGGACAATATACCAACCACTATTGTAAAGAGTTTCTCCCATCTGCTGGCTGGTCCACTATCTCACCTATGCAACTTAAGTTTTAGTAGGGAAGCTTTCCTGACATATTTGAAAGGAGTATAGTTTGTCTAATCCATAAAAATGGTGATAAGCAGCTTCGCTCAAACTACAGACGCTCACACTACTGACAACGCTTTCCAAAATCATCGAAAAGCTAATGAACAAACGTACAAATGACATACCTCGAAACAAGCAATCTCTTAGCTAATAACCAGTACGGTTTCAGAGAAAAAAGGAGTACCGAGGATGTTGTTATGAAGATGCTATGTATAGGGGGGAGCATCTAAGACACTGCTATTGAGGGCTGAGCGTGCATATCGCGTTGTCCTTAAAGTTTTGCTGTATGCTCCCTTTCGTCATCCCACCGCTCTCGTCCACGGCACAACCAATGTCCTGAGCATACGCCAGTCATTTGTATACAGATGCATCAGGTATTACCACAAGCACACAATACCATATTCCTGACCACGGCAAGAGGTTGTTTCGATGTCCTCTACCAGCAATAAAGAGTGCATTCGCACGTAGACAGTATGACTCGATGGCTCCTCGCCTCTACAATAAAATCAACTCTGCAATTAATATAAAAAAGTTAAACAATTATATTTTAAAAAGTAAAATTAATTGTTGGCTCCGTGAATTTGACTATGATCAAACCGAAAACATGCTGATTTCTATTACCTAAATCTACGAACTATTCCGCAGAAAGCAATAGAAACTTTAAGTTTCCTTAGTTTAAATAGTTGTTAGATATTATCACCAAATATTATACACACGCATTCACCACACTTCACACACCAAACGTACAATCACACCACCTTTACATTCACTACTCTACCACAATGATACTCTACACGCACAAACACACATATTACATAGAGAACAGCTATTGTTTTCTATAGTAATAAAATACCATTTTTTTTCCTTTATCTTACTTAATTTCGTTACAATTCTACTACAGCCTTCAAGTGTGAAGCGTACTTACTCAAATATGTAATATTTATTGATTACCTACTTTTGGGAAGAAACTGTCTCTCAAGACACAGCTCACGCTAATTTGAGGGACAGGGCAACAAAAGTACATCATGGATGGAAATCCATGATGTACTTTTGTTTACAAATAAACGAAATTTTTTACTTTTTTTTTATTTAAAGATAAGATCTTGACTCTACCACCACTGTACATATTTGAAATAGCCCGAATAATATTGACACTGCACAAACGCTAGACGGAAAAATAACTTAATGTTACCAGAACCTAAGCTAGAAATTTACAAAAAAACGCCCAAATTATATGTTAAACTTAACCTCTCAAAAACCGAGGGTAGTTGGGACGGGTTGCGATTTTGAACCTTATGCCATGGTAGTAAAATTTAAAACCTATAACGGAAAAGTGGCGTTAGTTAACGCCTAAATAATATAAAAAAACGAACCATCCATTCGTATGTTCAGCCTAAGACTAAAATAATTACTAATAAGCAAAAGATACTATTCTATAGGCAAATTCATGACTGATTTCAAGCAATATAGATAGATCAAATCACTCAGTCGTAAGACCATAAGACAAGATATTTCTATTTTACTTTATTTACACCTCCACCTGTAACCCTAATGTACATGTTAAGAAATAAAATAAATATGAGTATGAATATGAACTTTATTTTAATATTAGTCCGGGAGGCCAAAATGCTATTTCGTGAGCTAGCGCGTCAGATTAAGATATGGAAGATACCTTTGACCCTGTTTAGTAACTCCACTAAATCCGAGCTTTCCACTTTAACGTTATCTGATCTGAGCCAGCATGACGGAGTATGGCTCTATCTTACTCGTATCCGGGTCAAGGTGAGATATCCTCGGTGAGGACATTAATGGGCTACATTTATTATTATATTATTTATACATCTTGTACAGTTCTAAAAGTACGGTAAAGAACATGGTTACTGGACAGGATCAGCATAAATACAACGGTAAATAAAGTACTTAATGGACAAAATCATCAGACAACAGGGACGAAGTAAGGAAGGCCTCGATTCAAATACATGTTATCACAGAAACAAACAGCGAAACTGAGAGATTACCGGATAACCCGACCGAACAGGACTCAGGAAACTCAACCAATCTTAGATCAACATAGAAGAAAAACTAGATTTAGAAGAAAATAACAGCTGCTCTCTAATACCCACATACTCCACATGCCACATATCCTATATTGGCTTTACGATTTAACTCACTCTCCCAAAGGATGGCACCTTACGAGCAGGTCCTTTCCCCTCCTTTCAAAACTTGTGCCCTCTTGTATGCCGGCTGAAAGACCGGAAAAGGTTTAGAACTTTGGCTGGAGAGGCACCATTAATTTATTTGCATTCAAAATACTTATCGCCTTTGAAAAAATAGATATTAGTTGCAACGAAACTGAAACCATATGGGGATTAAGATATTAATAAAATTAAGAATAGGAACATATTATTTTTAACAGTAAAACTATTATGTAGTGTTTTTAAAATTTATTTAGTTTCACGATATTTCAGAAAATCTAACTACACAAACTTTGGTAACTCAAAATATCACAAACATAATAATAAAAAAAAAAACAATTACATAACATGAATATAATTACAAGAAAATCGTCAATATCAAAATAACAATTAAAACAAACAAATAAGAAACGAAATATGTATGTACTTATTTAGTGAAAATAGTTATGTAACAAAATTTCAATAATTATTTTGGATTTATTGACTAAACATTTACTAACTCGTACTTTTATGAGTATCAAAATTGAAGCCTTTGGTTTAAAATGCGTGAAATATATCACAGTGTCAGTAAGTTAAAAAGTGTGTATAAAAACATAGCAATAGTATACTGTTGTAATAATATATGTAAAACTATCGTAAGATTATATACCAACTTATTATTGAAGACATTTGAATTAACTTAGACTACAAACAAAGTCTCGTTATTTTTTATGTTGAATTATTACGGTCAGTTAACTTTGCTTTATTAGAAGAAGTAATCAATAGACATACAAAATTATGGAAGCTGCTTCCCCAATATTTTATATAAAATACTTAACTCTGAAATGTTACTGATATGCAGTTTTGTACAAGACTATAACCTGTTTGAGCTTTCACAACACATCTGTGGTTAACACATTAATTAAAATATATTACTTAAACAGAATAGCATGCGCTCCTTGCACAATACATCTTAGAAGATAATTATATTAATTAATCTGAACAAAATTGTCATTCATTAAGTAGATGTAAGCAGTTTATTTTGGTACAGACAATAATGATACATCATAGAATTCATGGAACAACAATACATCTTGAAGTAAGGTAGATATGAAATATGACATTCAATTACTTACATTTGCTCTATAGCTGAAGTCTCTGGAATACGGTATTTGAGAAGATAGTCAAATACATCTAGAAACGTGTCTCAAGCTGAACCGATTTCAACAAAAACGTTTGAGTATATCAGAATTGTATATTTCCAGCCGTTGTATTTTATAAAATCAATGTTGTGTTAAAGTCAGCATTTGGCTATGAAGTTACAAGATAGTATTTCATAGAACTCGTGAACAAAATTACCATTTTGACAGTCCCTAAAAATAATCTTTTTTGCCTGGCAGTCAAATACCGTATTGAAAATATTTGAAAGTAATTTAATTCATCCACTATCTAACTACCGATGGTATAGACCGTTGTTAATGAGAGGTTAACTAAAGCATCTAACTATTAAGAATATATTAAGTAACAGCAATTTTTACTAATGTCACATTTAAAACACGGCATACTATTTTATCTACCTTCTTAAACATTTTAATTTTATTAGTTTAATACATTAATTTCAGTAAATTTTTATCAAGCCTACGACTCTCAAAGTAACCGATCAAATACAAAACAGTCTGCGAAAAAATGTAAGCTCCTTCCTTCATTTTGCTGTTTTAAGAGATCCCTTTGGTTATCAAATTCAGAGCTTACATTAAATTAATCGCTAGATGATCGAGTAATTGACATCGTTCACTCTACACTGATCCTTTGCTGCATGCGTTTATGTCGCCTATACTTTTAACCCGTCGATGACGTTTTTGCTTCACTGCTGTGTCGTCAACTGATTTAGCTGGTAATGGGGAGCTGACTCGGTGTGCATGGTCCGCCTTGTTTCCATGTCTGTGACAAACATACATGTTTTTCGTTTAGTTTCTATACCTACATCTGGATTGTGTCTGCCAAAAAGATGAGTCAGATTTATAACCTGGAGCCAATGTAAAACAACATACCTGTGAGTGATATTCAAGTTATCCCCCTTCGCCTCATTGAGTCGTTGCAGGCTGTCTCTCGTCGACAAACTGGACTGTGAGTACAGACTCAGAGGAGTGTAGATCGGTTCGTACTCCTGAAGAGTTGGTGGCGGTGCATAGGCCATACTCAGTTGTGATAGAGTCCTCATCCCTATTGGTGGGGAGTACGTCATCTGGTAGGGCCCCGTGAGGCTCAGGACAGATGAACTCTCGCTTGAACTAGAAGGTGATGGGCGGTCGTGTTTGGGCTTCAGAACTCCTAGTGCTCTTGTGATTGAACCCTGTTGGCAAGGAAGTTGTTGTTATGTATGAATAAAAACCGGTTAAGTGCGAATTGGACTCGCACACCGAGGGTTCCGCATAAATCACACTTTTTGTAAAGGATCTCTAAATTTTCCTTTTTCAGATTTGTCAGTTTATTTGTACTGTAAGAC
This sequence comes from Argyresthia goedartella, assembly GCA_949825045.1. Classification (NCBI taxonomy): domain Eukaryota; kingdom Metazoa; phylum Arthropoda; class Insecta; order Lepidoptera; family Argyresthiidae; genus Argyresthia; species Argyresthia goedartella. The sequence continues at coordinate 20,006,819 of OX463812.1, read as the reverse complement.
CTTGCTTCGTGCCAAATCACATGATTCTATGTCAACTGGAAGTATCCAGTAGGTTTTGATTCTCTTGCGAACATCAGCAGAATTCATATGGCGGTATCTTTTGATTGCGTTGACCTGTTGTCATGTTACAGGGGTTAAATTGATACGAAAAAATATATAATTACAACTTCCAATAACGAAAGCCCTTTTGTAAGGCTAAACAATAGATCACTTAGGATTGCAGTATTTGTCGAAATCCTGCAGGTGAGTTTAAGATTAGGTATTTAGAATCACCAAAGGCGATCCGCTATCCCCAAAGCTGTTCACTAGTACACTTGAAGAAATCTTTAAAACCTTAGCAATATCGTGGCAAGACAAGGGCATTATCGCCGGCGAGAGAAGGTTACACAATCTTCGCTTTGCCGACGATATTCTGCTGTTTTCTTCATTGGTTGTAGAACTGGAGATGTTGCTACAAAAACTGAGCACGGCAATCCTTGAGGTTGGACTAAAGTTGAATCGGTCAAAAACTCAATCGATGACCAACGCCACAAAGCGTAAGTTATTGATGGGAGGACGATAAAATATGTCGACGCGTATATCTACTTGGGCCAGACAGTATCCTTCTAGTATAGTAGTAGTCTAAGAAAGAATTGATGAAGGCCATTTGTGGAGAGTGAATCCAGACAGGTGAGCGAAGATAGCGATTGAATGGGTGCCTACAGACAGACACCGGCGCAGAGGAAGGCCCAGAAGGAGATGGCGGGACAAGTTGCAATAAGAGTGGGTCAATAGTGGCTTTGTCTAGAGATGTGTGAGCTCGAAATGGGGAGGCCTTTGCCCAGCAGTGGGATATCGTAAAAGCTATGTAAAAAAATAATTGAATGTGTAGCAGATAGAGTAGGGCAAACTTAAAATGTAGGGAATTACATTGAAAGTAGTTTTTTACAACTTCAAGATACTACGGATTTGAGTTTTGATAGATGGACAGATGGACAACAAATTCCTAAAAGTATTCCTTTTTTCTTTTAAGGTACGAAACCCTATATATAAAAATAAGGTAGAAAGAACTGTTATTCTAGGCGATGATCTTCCTCATAGCTATATTCATCATTTCAGTCGACGGTTGAAAATACTATTAATGCTTCATGGGTCCTTCCCAAATTAAAGTCGAACTTGCGTTTTCTCATCAAAACGCTGCTGAAAATCCTAACTTACCCTTAGGCTATGTCTCCTAGAGTCACTGCTCAGGTCTATTCCTGGTAGGCCAGTGGCAACGGATCTTGAGAATGGTCGTCCAAGCATCCTGATTTGTTGGCCGAACATATTCCTGTAAATTTTGAAGTGTTTAAATAATTTCATTCAGAGTTATGAGACAACATTTAAAAATTTGTGAACGAAGCGAAGCCGGAACTTGTAAAATAATTTCTCTGCAGTCTTAATAAGTATCTAACATAGAAAGCCAACATGCACTTTCTGAATGATGACATGAGTTTTGCTATATTCCCTATGATAACAAGTATTTAAAAACTTTTTACAATTTAAGTACACAAATATGAAGTTGTATGTGGTCGTTGTGTTGATTTAGGAAATTAATTAGCTGGAAACATTTAAAGCATGATGCACATAGCTGGAAATAATGTGTCATGCTGTGTGACAAAAATAATTGTGGAGATTCAATAAAAATAACCTGAACCGATGAATTCAAGAAAAGTACTGTTATATTATTTGAGAGACATACACGTGGTTAAGATGATAAATAATGTATATCACGCAGTACTTTTCTGTACAATTAGTCTAACAAATTAATTATAAAGTCAAACCTGTAAATCAAGAACAATAAGTACAACATGAAAATTATTTAGAAATAATAAACGATGGTTTGTGGTGTAAGTGACGGAAGAAAGTGGATAGACTTATCAAAGTGCGGACTAATGATAATGATGACAGAGCATTCATGATGTAACGACTAAATGATCTTTACCGTTATTCTCTCGACGATATGGTCACCATGTAAGGGATGATTGCTTTAAAATAAATTGACTCAAAGTGCTTCGAATTTCATTTCATTTTACTTAGATTTTATTCACATATTAATAATGTCAATTGATATTGTTACAGCTGAACCTAATATACATTGTCATTTACAATAGGAATGTATACAAGTCGAAAACATATTGTACTTATCTCACAAATATCGGTTAATGCTATTATTGTTATTTAAAGTTCTAAAGCTATAGTGAATGGTTCTGGTTTTATGCCTAAAGATAAAGTCATTGAATTTGTTCAATTTAGATGATTTATTAAATTAATGTCTCTAACTTCTTTATTATTTCTAATCAAATCATGCTAGAGATGTCGTTTGCCCTCTGATACATTTGAAGCATATAGTGCCTTCAATCCAATAAGTAAGAGTATACAATTACTTTAACTAGATCAATGGATCTTTGAATCAACATTTATGTGACAACTCTATTCTAATATTAGGTAAACCGGGGATCCTAGAGGGTTACAATGTTTAACACTCAATCTAACACTGACGTAGGCAAAAGGGTCGACATTAACAGACTGAGCGGCGACCTCAGGAAACTTTGTATTGGCTCACAAACCACCATCCCTAAAGTAACTTATCAGTCTTCACAGCACGCCAAGAGTCCATCACAAAGTTCAAAATACAAGCGGATTCGACGGAAGATGAAAAAAAAGTCTTTGCAAAATATATTCTGTGTAAAAATAGCAATTTACATACGTTAAGGGAATTTCACAATAGATGTACAATTTGAAATTAGCCTTCGAAGCTTTTCATTTTTTGAAGGTGAGTCTCTTTAAATTGATGAATTTATCTTTGCTTTGTGGACAACATGGATGCTCGGGCAGCTTCCACTTGCAGTTCTTCCACCTGGCAAAATATCGTATACCTGCAGGATTGCACCTCATATTATAATCAACTACAGGTTGCTGGCTCACTTACAGGGCTGTGAAATTGGGTGACATCGACATGCAGTGCGTTATGTTCTTCTCAATGATGTAATAGGTAAATCTCTACATCATTCATGATATTAATATACTAAGCAGTAATGGGAAAATTATCAAGAATCATTGCCTGCTCTTGATACAAAATACATGGTATTGTGTTACTGTCATTATTTTCATCTCACAACCATGTCGTCGGCAAGCAGTAGGCATGTAAGATATTCAATTTCAGCCGATCGGAGAGCTCGGGGAGTAATATTTGCTTGAAGCATAAAGATGCTTGCTCGTAATCGTGCTGATTCAAAGAGCTCGAACAAATATTATTTCTCCACTGCGAAGTGGAGGTGGGATTAAACAGGGGAAGTTTACCTTGCAGGTATTACGAGGGCATCGAATTCTGCGACTAAGTGGCGACGGATGATGCTCTTGGAAGGTGGTATGCCGAGGGCCGTGGCCATGGTCTCACCAGTAAAGGAGGGCTCCAGGACCACTAGTCCACCGTGGACTCCACTGTCTGTAAATAAATGAACCCCATCTTTTAAGATTCACTCTATTCATGGAATGCACATTCTTGTTTCGTGCATACCAATTGTTCAAGTCCACGTCGTAGCTATCTGCTTATAGCAACTTTGACCAGTGAATTGATTGTATAATTTTCGTATATTTATAAGTTCCTCTGTCGGAAAAAGTAAACTTACATAAATTGAAGTGTAAATTTTAGCTGAGAAAACTAGTAAGGACATACATACACATGTATTTCTTCGATTCAGGACAAAAATATAGTTTAAAAAAAAAATTGTTTCAAATTTCTTGCCTTTCAAATTGTCAGCGAATTCGCCTAAGTCGATATTGTGCGCCCATCTTATAAATCTCTGGTTAGTCCACACTAAAGGATCTGCATCCACATTCTCGCACTGATGCCGGCGCATTGCCAAAGCCTGCAAACAAAATATATATTTGAAACTGCTTTATTAATGATATTATACGAAAGGATTCGAAATGACTAAACAGCTGCTAGGCACTTGAGGCACAACGAGTACCTGTGCCTGAGGTTCACATTTATTTTTAAATCGAAATTATTGAACTTTTCTTTTTAACACAAGGAAAACTAACGAGAAATGATTAATGGATCAGCATTCCAGAGGCTCGAAAACAATAATAGCAAACGAAACAACCTGTGTAAGGTATGTTTAATTTATTCCTTTATTTGCCCAAGAACGTCTTTTTCGGACAAACATCTTTGAAGTAAAAAAAAATCTCCAATCACCAATATGATTTATCGGTCTGTTTTTCTTGCTAATTATGTCAATCCGATTTTATGCGTGCCAAAATGGTTTATAGCAAATTACCCAATGGATTTTTAAGTCATCAATTATTCATAAGTTCTGTTATTCATGCATTTCTTATCTACACCAATACACCTTACTTGTTGTTATCACGACCTAATAACTTAAAGGACACAAAGTAGTAAATGTACAATATAACTAAGTAAAACCTCGTGGTAAAACTGTATTTTATGTGTTAAATAACGATATTTATTTCATTTAACAAAGGGATAGTGTTTATGAATGTATAATTGGTATTGTTAATGTTTAATAATGTGATTTATGCTCACCTGCCGGTCGTATTTCATTATCCTGAGAAGATGTATGCCATGCACGATAGAGGCCTGGTGGAACTTCCTTGTCACTCCGAGGTACTTCTCAAGCTCCTTCTTGCTGATGGTGTCCAGCATCCTGGCGTCCACTAGGCTTGACATGAATGAATCCGCGTACTGTAGATGAATTTGTAGATTTATTTGACTTTAGATGAACTATTGTTGTTTGAAATCAGGGCGCTATTGAGTAAAAACTTATGACAACCTCTTGCACATAAATATGAGCACATTTATGTGAGAAGAGTAGAATATTTTAGTACTCAATATACTGGTACCGTAAGTGGCACTTCGAATGTGAAACGAGTAATATGTGTATTACCTGAGACAACCCCAAGTCCGGCAGCCACTCCGCCGCTACCCACGCGTGCGTGAGCTGCCCTATAGTAGGGTTCCGCACCAGGTCGGGCCTCCGTCGTTCCTCTATAGCCAGCCGCAGCTTCTTCCTGTGCATCGGCTGGGAGATTCCGAGACCGACATCCAAATCCGCGTCGGTGAGCTCAAGCAGGACCTGCCCATTCAAAGCACGGATCTAGAACCAACCAGAACACAATATTCGACGCATATAGAGGCGTCATATTTGCATTTCTATCAATGATTGAACGTTAATTGTTTTAAAAAAAGTATTAGAGGTACCTTAATAAAATCAGATAAGTATAAAGATAAAAAGTGAAGATAATTGAAAGGATTATTGAAAGACTGTTGATTGGAGGCTTTCCAAAATCAGTGTAAATAAATATGTTCAACATTCCAATAGTTTTGTTTAAAAATAATAGGTACCTATTGGAAACAGAAAACACTTTGCTGTTGGGGATTAAGAAGGAAATGTATGTGAATTGTTAGGCACTGGCAGCCGAAGCACGTTTGATTACATTTCCAGGCAAACAGCAATAAGGGTCCCACGAATGCAGCGAGAAATCAAAGATCGTGTTTTGAATAAACAAACCGCGCGATGAATTTATCAAGAGATTCAAGTATATGTCCCTGATTTCCATACAAATCTAATAAAGCCCACGTTCACTGAATAATGAGCGGATGTAGAAAAACAAAAAAGGAATTATTTATTCCACTCATATTATTACAAAAAGATAAGGCATGCTTTTGTGTATCCGAAATACGATTAACGTATGTTGAATGAAACAGCAATTTATGTTCCACTTGTACAATGGTAGGCCCATTACTCGCGCGTCTCGCGACAATATAATACAAATATGAGTCAAATATTTTGCACCTAGCATTTTCGACGTAACCACAGGACGTTGAACGGAGGAAAAAGTACAAAGAACATAGCGGCGTAAAATATTCATAGCTTCCGAGCAATTTTATAATATGTAGGTCGACCTGAAAGACCACCTGAATAGAAACTCACTCAAAAATCAAGAGTGTTAAACAGCAGTTCGAATAAAATCCTATTTTAATTTGGATATGTTTTAATACCACTTCAGTTGTACTACTTGACTGGAATTAACTAAAATGTCTTCATTCCATGCTTTATTTTATGACCATCTAATAAAAACTTAGATTTTTATTTAGGTTATTGTAAACAAATACGAGTAGTTAAGGTTAAAGTTTAAGCTAGCCCGAGGATTTCAGCCGTTGCACGTTCGCAATGTGTCTTGCATCGCTGATTTCACAAGGTATCTCATAATAAGGCAATTTATCTAAAAAACAATGTTACCTTCCCGCTCTTCACATTATCAGCAACAGCAGCGGCGTACTGCGGCATGCCCAGCGCGAGTTCCAGCCACGCTATGATGGCCGGCGCCCGCCACCTCGCCAGCGGTAATGATGCTGCCTCGCGCAGCGCCGCTTCGCTGCCCAGCGGCGACCAGGCGCGCGAGCAGCCAGTGCTGGCGTAGACTGGCTCTGTTGGAGGAGAGCTCAGTTCGGAGGAGTTCTAGGTCTGAGTGAAAGGCACTGTACGACAGAAATCAATCAAGTGTAAATTGAGTTTCCTCGCATTATTACTTGCATATTGTGAGGCAGAGTACTTGATTCATAGAATAAGTCATTTCATATTTTATACACCCAAAAACTGTTTCTAAATACTGTTTTAAAATAAATTGTATCCAGTTCCGATTTAGTAAAGTATCTACAAATCACCCACATTCCATAGATCACGATACCTTTAAGATATTTCAGCCCGAAAGATAGAAATCTAGTTAGCCCTAATCTCGAGTTTGACCTTTCGTTCATATATTCTATGGTATGTCGAAGATAAGTCGATTTCATCTCTTTCTAGCATTCGCCTTCAGTATCTGTATCAATGATGTTCTCTCTTGTATCTGGCATGCATGAACAGACATCACTGGACATGTCACATAAGAGTACCGTCATGCGCCCTATGTAGGTAGAGTGGGGGTTAGGACTATATTCACGTCACATAAACCTGTTTCGTGGTGGGTGTCGAGTGGCGACCATGCTCTTGGATTGCCTGTGCTGGCGTAGACTGGTTCTGTTGGAAGACGATGCAGCCATAGTAATCTCAACTTTCTGATCTTCAAGTATGAATGGATAGATAACTTTTCTATGATATTCTAGGATGTTTAGATAGTAGTTTTAATTTGGTGACCCAAATGTGGAAGAACCCTAACTTCTGAAAGTGATGATGCTAGTTCAGGAGTCTAGTATCCTTTTAATGAGTTTGTATTAAATCCATAAATGTAAATATCCACAAACTTATATTTAATATTCTAAAATAATAAGAACATAGGCTCATGGTGTGTTTTGTATTTTATTTAGAGCTGTATGTGGAGTTGTGTGTGGACTGGACATTAAACATAACATTGACCCAGGCTGGAAAATACATTTCAATATTTCGGATATTCACGTCTTAAGCAGAAGTTTATAGTGTTTCTATATCAAGTCCTTATAACCAATCGCTCCACTATCGTATGATAAGTAAGTATTATACGCTGGAGATACAGAAATGCTCAAATAATTATGCATAGCAAAAATCCCATCATTAGTATCTTGTCATTCATAAAGATTTGGAACTGGTACAGGCTACGGAATTAGGAAGTTAGGAAACTGAAATCAATAAGCTCACCACTCTCATGTCCGCTGGCGCTTGTCGCGCTACCGGACTTGGTGCGGTGCCGGCTGCGGGCAAAGACCCGGGAGATGGAGCCCCAAGCGGAGCCCCGGCCGCGGCCGCCCTTGCCGCCGGCCCGGGAGCGCAGGCCGCCGATGAGGGCTGATTCGCACTCACCGGGGCTGGAGAGCTGTTCTACTGACCTAATGAGGAGTTTGGTTTTTAAAAGATGAAAATACAGGTTTCAACGAGATGCTATGTGAAAGATTTATTGGTCCAAACTTTGTGGTATGAACTAAAATTTATCGATTCATTCTAAACATGAAGGTCTCTTCGATTAAGCTGTGTCTGATTTGAATTTTTTTTGGACTTTTATTGTTGATTTTAAAGATTATGTTTTGCGTTTACGACTCCAATTTAATCGGCTCTAGGCTGGAGGGGGCTGGAGTTATGAGACTTGTATGTATGTACGCTGCTTCCGGTTTCATATAAATATACTATAAGCAAGCAAAACAACAACTCAATTTTTTAATGTCTCCTACAGATTACGCATGATTTCAGAGAAGCCGGTTTTGGCAACTCTAGTGTAGACAGTAGACACGCTTACCTCGAAAGAGATCCAGTATCGATGGACCTCGAGAAGGGCGAGGCGCTGTTGTGAGGTGACAATGTAGGACTACAGTCCCGCGGGGTACTCACTACAACGAAAGTAGATTTATTTTAACTAAACCCCTACACTTTTATCCAGAAATAAAACACTGCAATACCGCTTGAGTAAACAATGAATATACGAACGACGTATAAATTTGCATATACGAGTATTTCACTTTGCGGTAATACCGGCGTTAGCCAAACAAACAGTACACGAAGCCACAACATACATAGTTATGGGCTGTATTTAATGTGCTCATACTATGTGTACTCTGACTTACCTACCAACCTTACAACAAATAATAACTTTACATTTGCGTAGATACCTCTAAGCAAATGCAAGTCATTTCCAGAGCAATAAGTCAACGTATGTAAAGTAATATAACTACCGTCAGGTCTTATCCGATAACAATCAATGCCTACTCTAAACTTAACTAATATATAACACAAGCCTAACACCACACGTCTACTCAAGACTTCAGTTAGACTACTCGTAACGAAGCAAATAGTTTTAGTTGGCCCGTCTAGTTGAATAACGTCGACGTACGAACTAATTACAATTGAGGTGGAGCTTACGTATATTCATTATATTTTTTTACGTCCTTTAATTTTTCTTCTCTTGCCAATCCGTGAGATACTCTCCAGGTCCTCACGCCATCTCCTCTACTGAGTATTATGAATAAAATAATTTATCTATAAAATTTCAGTACACAGCGCCAAATTGCGGTCATCACATCATTCCATTCCGTCCCTCCATTACATATTCCGCTCACATCAAACAAACAGTCAACTTTGCGGTACAGTAGGGTGCAAGTCAAACAGAAACTTTTTGTCCCACTCCCCGCCCCCTGTGACATTTTGTGATAAACACAGGAAGCAGGGGGCTCTAGTTTTTGCCCCCTGTACGAGTGGGGTTCCGTGATTAATTAACATATAGAACCTTATCGCAAGTTGTCATCATGGCAGCCGAATAAGCGACCGATGTCGTCACTGGCCGACGAAGGTTATTTCATAATAAAATTGATTTGCTGGAAGCGTTTTTTGTAAGGTAAAGGGCCTTTCATATTTCAAAAGCCCTTTGGTAAGCTATTGTGAACTCCTTAATAATTAAAGAGATCTACTTATTTTGCGATGGGTTTGCCTCGATGAGAAAATAGAATTTGCTTTGTCCGGATACAATGGACTATGTGCTGTGAATGAAGCTTACTTGTTTTGCCAGTGAGAGCAAATAGAATAAGGAAACCATTATCCGCTTTAAAGTTGTTTTTTTAATTCATGAGCCGTGCAGGCATGAAAATTATATTCCATGTAGGAAAGCTCGCCGTAGTGACGGTGGAGGCTTTTAGTAAAAGCCATTAAAATTTAACCGTTCCATCCATCGGTGCGGTAATAAAAGTTCCTTTTACGTTTAATCGCTATGGCATCCATCAATTTTGTTACCACAATTATCTGTTATACGATTTAAATTACACGGAGGCATTTTGGCGAATATGCAAACTGTACTGAAGGTCTCGACATCTAATGAAACAAGGCGTTATTTCCTTTCAATGTTGCTCCCATTAGAGATTGGGCAAAAGTTTATTGTTAAAAGTGTTGGAATGGTTGGAAAGCGATTTAACTTTAAAAGGGTAGTCCATTCGAGTTTGGATTAGTAGAAATAACAATTAAAACTGTCAAATTACTTTGTTTCCATCTGTTGCTATACTCCGGAAGGTGCATTGTTTGTCCTAAAGTTACTTCTGTTCCCGCTTAGTTATAATGAGAAACTCTAGGAGTATTGATTCAAAGGTAAAATTCAAAAGTCTGCGTTATGGGGCTCTGGAATTAATTGAAAATAGCAGTTTGATCAAAGACAGCCAGGATTATTGATTTTGGCAAATAATTATTTAATAATTTTGTGAAGCGCTATTGTTTACGTTTCCAGTGTCAATACTTTAGATGTAGTCCATTAATGTCCCTAACGAGGGGCACAGGCCATAACTCGAGCAATATTAAGTCATACTTCCTTAAGCTGGGTCACGGGGGGTTTTCCGTGAATAAATACTAATGAAACAGAAACTATATTTGAATGCATATAATATTCATTGCTTGTTGTACAATCAATATCAATACATATAAAACCGGTCAAGTGCGAGTCTAAATCGCGCACGAAGGGTTCCGTACCACCGTTCAATGGAAGCGATGGTGTGGAGTGAATAGTTTGGATTTTACACAGCAAAATATTGTTTACAAAGTTATTGGTGCGGTTACTTTCACACTCCATGTACGTAACCAGGTGCATCCATAAGTTTGTATGTGGTATTGTTGTATGGGAGCCCCCTTAAATATTTATTTTATCCTGTTTTTTAGTATTTGTTGTTATAGCGGCAACAGAAATACATAATCTGTGAAAATTTCAACTCTCTAGCTAGCTAGGTTCTTGAGATACAGCCTGGTGACAGACGGACGGACGGACGGACGGACAGCGAAGTCTTAGTAATAGGGTTCCGTTCTTACCCGTTGGGTACGGAACCCTAAAAAGCAGTGTGGAAGCCCTCTTGCCTTGGTATCTGCACTTTGTGATTAAAGTGTGGAAGCTTTGCATAGTGGTTCTGGATAGAACTGAACAATTTTGGTCCGGTTCCCCATCGCGCTGACCCCCATGGGGGGAGGGGAGAGAGGGAATTGCGTTTCTGCCGCGCCTCAAACAAAATATTCTAGCTGGCCTAGTTTTGAGACTAGCCCGTGTTTGTTATGTTTTATTATAAACTAAGCACGTAGCATTCAATACAATTTCCGTTTTTTAAGGTTTTCCCCAAATTTTTATATGAAAAGCTGGCATTTTGTTATTAAAAATGAATTCTACGTCTCTTAATTATAAGAAAACGATACTAAACACAGCCTAGACACAAAACTAGGCCAGCTAGAATGTTTTGTTTGACTCCGGCCAAAATTGTTCAGTTCTATCCAAAGAACCACTATGCCAAGTTCCACACTTTAATCACACACTGCAGAGTTCTTATGGAAGAGATGTCAGGAGGGCTTCCGCTTTAAACTGTGTCCGTATATTGAAAATATATAATTTAAAAAAATGGCCAAGTGCGAGTCGGACTCGCGCACGAAAGGTTCCGTACCACTACCACCGTACAATGGTAGGGATGGTTTGGAGTGAATAGTTTGGGTTTTAGATAGCAAAATGTTATTTACAAAGTTGTTGGTGCGGCTACTTTCACACTCCATGTACGTAACCAGGTGCATTCATAAGTTTGTATGTGGTATTTAAAGAATTGTTGGATGGGATCCCCCTTAAATATTTATTTTATTCTGTTGTTTAATATTTGGTGTTATAGCGGCAACAGAAATGCATCAACTGTGAAAATTTCGACTGTCTTACTATCACGGTTCATGAGATACAGCCTGGTGACAGATGGACAGACAGACAGACAGAGGAGTTTTAGTAATAGGGTCCCGTTTTAACCCTTTGGGTACGGAACACTAAAAGTAAAAGGGAATTAATAATAGCAGCCATAGTATACAAATCAGCGGTTTTTAGGGTTCCGTAGAGAAACAAGGACCCTTTATAGTTCCGTCTAGTCTGTCTGTCCGTCCGTATGTCACAGCAACTTTATGCAGAAACTATTAGGACTACACAGTTGAAACTTAGTATGTAGATGTATTCTCTGACGACCCGAATGGCCGAGTCGGCAGTGACCCTACCTACGAAGCCAAGGGTCCCGGGTTCGAGTCCCGGTGGGGGAAAATATTTGTTTGATGAGAACGGATGTCTGTACCCTAGTCATGGTTGTTTATCTATCTAAGTATAATATTTATCTATATAAGTATGTGTATCGTTGTCTAGCACCCAAGATACAGGGAATCCTAGTTTGGGGCTAGATCAATGTGTGTAAATAGTGTCCAAGGTATTATTATTATTCTGTAAACCGCTTTTCAGTTTTTACCCATACATGGAACTGAGATCAAAAAATATTTTTTTCATCAAACCTATAAGTGTGGGGTGTTTGTAGCTCCTTTAAAATGACGTTGAGATTCCTAAAACCATTTTCCCTCAAAGTAAATTGTTAAAGAGACAAACCCCTGCAAAAATGTGTGTCCCGCCCCCCTCTATGTTTTAAAGTAAGAGAGTGAAAAATCTACAAAAAATATATGCTGTTATCTCAATTAGAGATAGGTAGAGTCCTAGTGCGCAATAAAAATATATACCTCTAATAGTTTACGAAATACTATAAAAAATACTATACTATACATAATACTATAAAAAGTACAAAAGCATAAAAAGCTTAAAATATTTAACATATACTTACTTATAAATATATATATATATATGGGATTATCTCTAATAGCGCAATAGGTAAGTGCATTCCACAGTTGGATTGCCCTTAACCTGAACTAGTGTCCGTAAGCCTAAACCAGTGTTATGTTACAACTCTTAGGATTCTTGGCCTTCTCGCTGTTTGTTATTATGTTACTAACATACATATAGTTGACGGGGACTTCTTTACTAAGTTATGAGAGTGACGTATATCCAAAATCATGGCCTGTGATTAGCCCGGGCTGACTAGGAGACCATATGAAATAGCCCATTTCCTGATATTATCGAGGTCAGCATTCAACGCCACTACAATCAGATTCCCATCACACAGAAAGTAGTGCCGATATATATGAAGGTTATCTGCCTTGAGATACTAAGAAGAAGTAAGAACGTCAGAGAAGGAGTTAATGAATATTGAGAAGTGGAGAGGAGAAAGGATGCCACCCTGCGGAATGCCTGCGGAGGGATCACACCAGTCCGTTGAAATCTCCTCAGACTTAATGCGCTGCAACAAATGCAGAAAACCTTTTTGTATTGTCACAAGAGTAAACACGAATCAATGTGTTCTTTAAGTTAATTCTTTCATTATCATCATAATTAAGAGCATACTCAACCCACTATTTTGCATAAGCCTGATCGCTGCCAATCTTGGAGCCGTCGACTCCATCATTAACTTCCACGCTCCATTGCTCGGTTAACTTCCACGCTCCGTGACCCCGACTAGCCAATCTTGCTGTAGTTGTTAAGCCCCCCCCCTCCATATTTTAATTCCTAAAGTCAATGCAGATGAAGTTTCGGCATCAGCTACTACAGTATATAAATATTTAATCATAGTGAACTTACAGAGTGCCTGTGGATGAAATGAAAGCAATAATAACAACCCTGTCCGAGTGCGTAATTACACTTGGTATGAAAATAAAAGGGCAGATTCTATTTTGATACCAACTACAAACAGAAATATAATATACGAGTAGAACACGACACTAAATATCAGGATATATCAGGATTTTCCAATAGCTATTTATATCCGCCTTGATAAAGCTTATAAAAAATTGTAAAATCAACAGCCCGCACAGCGTAATGGGCCATGCTTACAAAAAATACGTACTACTTTTTATTTTATTTTGTGAAATTTTAGGCTATTAGAAGGAATTGATTTGAATATTGAGGGTAATGGATGTCTTACTTTTTTTAAATAACGCCATTCGTGACGTCACTTGCTCACAGTTATGAAACGTTTGTGCTTGAGTCCGGTTGTTTCCGATTATACATACAAAACTATTATATCAATATTATTACGTTCCGACTGACATCTGCGTTATCGACTGACAGGAAAACTGTTGATACTTGACAGTTTTACAGAAAAGCTAACTTATCGGCGAAGGGAATCTGAAAAAACTACGCCGTAAAGGACAAATGAAGTACAATATGTTTTTATGGATACTTCAGCAATCCTTTAGATTATTTATGATGGGAATAATATATAATAGTAATAGTATTTATGATGGGAATAACAACACAAATTAGTAAGCAACACAAATATCTAGAAATGGTTTTCTCAGTTTGGTAACTTTGATTTATTTTTTACATGGCCCATTGAAATGATATTTTTAAAAAGAATCGCATTTAAACACACAAATATGACGCCGTGCTTCAATCCTACTTCGTTGATTCAACTCTTCGAGACTTGCTAGTTTTGTACACTTATAAAAAGGACAACCCAATATTGTACAAATTATTCTGATGATTTCGTAAGATCAGTAACATGTGGTCTCTAGACAAGCAGCCTTATGGTGTAACTCTCTGAAGTTCATAGCGTGTGTCTATGGTTCATCTCATGCTCGTACAATTTCATCGATTGCGGGGTATCACCGAAGGCTTCTAGGCTTCATTCAATGAGCTTGGGTTTGGCCTCCATTATGATGCTACTTGCGTGATACCAATTTGACAGATGAAGCTGGTGCAAGGTGTCAAACGTAAAAGTCTAAATGAAGTTCATAGCTCAGACGACTTAAGCCATAAGGCTGCAGATACCCTTATGAGTGTTTAATTTCTGGCCAAAATGCGGGATGTTATGTATTTTTAGGGTGTCTTACCTTCAAATAAAAAAGGAGCCCTCAAAGGATTACTTCGTTTTCCGTCAGTCCGGCTTTCAAGACCCTTTTTCATAGCAACTTGCAATTAATATCAATTACACAAATCTGTGATCTTTTGAAGTTGTGAAAGAAGTCAAACAAGTCAACGCAATCAAAAGATACCACCATATGACGACCGACGACCCAAATCTATATAAGTATCTGGATCGTTGTCTAGTACCCAAGATACAGGGAATCCTTGTTTGGGGCTAGATCAATGTGTGTTAATAGTGTCCAAGGTATTATTATAGGATATGTCACCATTTTACTGCAATCGCTTGATATTCGCAAGATAATCAAAATCAGGGTACTTCCCGCTGACCTAGAATCATTAAATTTGGCGCGAACAAGGTTTTATACCACAAGTGAAGGGGGAAATCCGAAAACCGTAAATTTAGTTCCTTCACAAAATTAATAAGTAAGCGAAAGCCTTGGAGTGCGAGTTCAACTCACACTTGGCCGTTATTTGTACTAACTAATCACACTAGCATGTATAGCACTCTACAAAACCCTAGCCTGCTGTTCTACCTGTATTGCATAGTGAATAGGTACTAATACCGTTACCAACCAGTTATTGGATGATGATAATGAATGATGTTTTCGGTGACTCTCACGGCTGTTGACGGTGTCGATCGTGCATCCTCATCCTCATTAGATCCAGGCATTAGAGAGGAGCCCTCAGCTCCAGTTATTTTAATAGAACATTGTACGACCGGCTAGACGTGCGCACAACTATAACTGCTTGAACAAAACTCACGTACAGAGACTGAAACGCATCTTGGCGTGCGGCGTTGGGTTTGTGAAGACACTGTGATTGCGTGCCTGCACGGACTACACAGTGATCGGAAAATTGGTCCGCCATACGCATAGAAACTTTTAAAGTCCGGAATTTAAAAAAAACAACATTGGGATGTCTTCGGTTTACCTCCCATTATCACGAGTGGGAAAACATTAGGTTTTTTTTTTATTGGAGAAAACACTAGAGTATATGTTTTTGAAACTTATTCAAACTGCCGGGCAGGTGTTCTATTGTATATGAGCTATTGTAGCTTGCATGCTGAACAATATGACACATAAATCATGCATCCTTGGCTGCCGCTTTGGAAAAAGTAAAATTTGAAATTTTGTTTTAGTTTATGAGATTTTTCGAATGTTTGTCGTAATGAAATACATCTCGATACGGCATACATCAACAAAACGATTGGCAACTACAGTTGCCGATCGCTTTGAGTGTCAAAATATTTAAAGATAATAGACATTTACAAAAAAGTATAGATTTATACTTATTAATTTATGCACCTTCATTATTTTTATTCTCCGTCCAACGATTTTTTAAACTCCGGACTAAGTTTCTATGAGTATGGAGGCTCATTTTCCGACCACTGTGCGACGACTGCCGCGTCACTACCACACAAATCAAATATACATATTTACAAGCTCACGCATCAATGGCGCCGCGCTCCAAGGTGAGTTCAAGTATCTGTAGCGTCATGCCTGTTCCATACGGGGTAGCTGAGGCTCGGTTGGGTCACGTTTAGCAAGTTACATTATACTCCAGGGACAGGGGCCTAACCCATCACCGCACGGCGATGTGAAGTTTTCCTCACAAGGTTTGTTTTCGTTTATTTAGTGGTGCTTCATCAAGTTGTACATACACTGGTAAATGTGATGCGCTGAAGACACCAAGGAAGCTGCGTCTGTGTCGTAAGGGTCCAGGTTTGGAGCCCCGCCCTCCGCGGTAGAGTCCGAGAGGTTGCCGCCGCAAACCGATGTGGCGCCACCGTCGCTACTTCCGGTCACTGGTGGAAACAAAAAGGTATGGAAAAGGTAAACAAAATCACTAGCGAAAGTCTCCGAAAGAAGAAGGCTGTTTCATGCTGCCGTATTTGTGACGTAGACTTTGGCGTAGACAAACTAACCATTTGAAGTTTTGTTTTAATAGAAAAAAAAATCTTCCTTACCATTTTTTCCACTGTTGAATCTACTGCCTCCCAAATTAACCTTAAATATATTTTCCAGAATGATATAAGTAATGATAGTAAATTGAAAGAAAAAAAAAACTTTCTTTTTAGGTACTACACATCATTGCATGGGCTAAAGGCTGGACTGTCCAAAATCCCGGACACTAGGAACACCTTCACATGGCTTCTAACTTTAATTTGAGGGTCATTGAATAGGGGTTGGGTAGTCTTGCCAACCTTTGTCTATTATATATTATTTATTCATGCTTGAGTTCCGAAATAAACGTTTTTGATTTGATTTAATTGGAGACTCAATCGATGAAATCGGAATGAATATTGCAGGCGTACAAAGGCTCACCTCTTACACCAGAATCCGCGCTGCAGCTCCCACGATCGCCGATCAAACCTGAAGGCCCGCCGAGCATCAACGGAGGCCCGATACCGAGGGAGGCGACACTCTCGCCTTCTGATAGACAGCCAGCTGCCTGGAGCTGTCTGCGAGCCTGGTAGATAGGATGATACATTTAAATAAATCTAAGTGTTCCGACAACGTTACAGTATGGAAGGTAATGCCATTACAAATTCATTCCGAATTTCCTGCCTACGTGACTCGAGAGTAAGAAATTGTAAAAAAACATGTAATAAATCAATTCCCCAGAGACCAATTCTCATTTGTGAATTCACTGTTCACATTTCAAGTAGAATTCATAATAAGGTAAACTGCTCAAATTTTGGGTTATTCAAAATCACGCTCTAATTGCGGGGTATTTATGTTTTCATGTTTTATCCGCGATTAGGTATAGATGCACACAAAAAATATGTGCTAGTGTGAAATCGAATACCCCACCACATAACTGGCGCTGGGAATTCTAAAACAGGGGCAACACAACAAAACATAGAAACGGAGAGCGAGACAGGTAAGAGCACGCGTAAATACAATCCATGTTATATGTCTTTCTACAGCTCCAAGTAGTGAAAAGTATATTTATAACTTTTTCCTTTTGATATATATCTTATAAATTGAAGTTTTTTGCCATTTTTAATTGATTTAGAACCTAAAAAGGGAAAAACAAATTACCTCGAAATTAGAGCATTAATTTTAAGGGAGCGGCCTAATTTCGCGGTTTACACCGAAATTAAAGAAATTATGCATCGTGTTTATTTGCTATTAACTTAAAGAATATTAATGAATTATTAATCTTATTTAATGAATGTTATGTTTGATTGTAATGCTAATGATAGATCAACAATATGAAAACTTAATTACGTGGTATGTTTTATCTACAAGAAATCTTATTATATTACAAAAACTTTTGATAAAAAGTTTTGGCGTCTTATAAGAGCCTAAAAAGTTATTGTCTATTTTAGTTGAGAAAAAATGTAAATGTTTATGTTTATGTTTATGTTTATCCGACAGAAAAACGAAACGATCCCGTAAGAAGCCAGGATAGCGAGGATTACATAAAATATTGAAGAGGAAAATTAGGATATGGGAATACCGTCAAAGGCGAATCGGGAGCCACATTCAATTATTTCAACTCCCTGCCATACTGCAAGACGAGGTTGAACTTGCGCAGGCCGAAAACAAACCGAATCCCGAGGCTCTGAAGTCGTTCGAGTTTGTTCAGTTGCTCTTTGTTTGCGCTTGCCCAGCAGACATCAGCGTAATCGATCAGGGGAAGAAGAAGAGACTGGGCAAGCGTGATTTTTGTCTGACGAGGCAGGATGTTTTGAAGACGCCTGAGAGAGTGGAAAGTGGCAAAGACACGTCTACTAACCTCGCTGACATGCCCTGATCAGGACAGCTGGTTATCAAACATAACTCCTAGATTTGTGGCCTTGGTGCTATATGAGATTACGGTTTCATCATCGGTTACAAGATCAATAGAAATATGCTGTATCAAGTTAAAGAACTTAGTAGGGTTGACAAGGAGACCATGAGACGAGGCCTAAACCCTGATCTTCACAAGATCGGCGTTTACTACCTCTGAAACTGGTGGCATTTATCAGGGAGGGAAATGGCGGTATATCTGGAGATCGTTGGCATTAAAATGGTATAATGAGGAGGGACATCTGATATGGAATTAATGACCAACCTCCTCAGGTTGAAGTCACTTGAATGAGTTTAGTTTGAACTAAACTGCTACAAAACTGATTTTCTAAATAGAATAAGAGCTATTGGAGTTAAGGATTTAGTTGGAGTTCACGTCAGTGTCGCTCACACTATCAAATAGTTAGAGAGCAGGTATACGTCACGCCACGAGTTATGAACGGTGGCCTTGAATTCGCAGTAGTCACTTTTCAATACCTGCACATATGCGCAGTAATTATCGCCAATGTCGCCCAGCGCTCTGAATTCGTGGCGCGAGGTATACTGGTGAAAAAATGAAGGACTGTTGTAAGGGACATCATTCTAAACAACTTTCACTAAGCCTACCGGCTGCGCCATGTCAAGGAATTAGGAGGGACACAAAATCAAAACGCTCTCGATAAATTCAGATATGTATTTAGTATTCACACAGTGACACGACCGACTTGTTGAGAGGAACATTATTTTCACTCCCCCGTACAAATCAGCTGTGCACTCGGTCCGAAATGTACTGAGATGACAAAAATTAAGTTTCTGTGATCAAATCGGTTTCATCCAGAAAGTTGTTCAGAATGACGTCCCTGACAACCCCTTTCAGCTTATAACCCCCCTTGTTGTTATACTCTATATAGTCTATGTTTCATAAGTATGTAGTCTAATGTATGTGGAGGCAGATTACGGCTTGCTCATTGGTTATAAGCAGCCGCGACGTGCCGCCGTGGACAAGAGAACACAATCGTCAAATGTGTCTAATTTATTTGAATGAACCAATGAGCAAGCTGTATTCTGCCTCCACTCTACATACTTACAAAATAAATACTTGAAGGTTTGAATAAAAGGACCCCAGACATAATATAATCTACATAAACCCTTAAGGTGCCTTCGAAGAATAAATTTTTCTACGGAACTCAATGGGTTCAACTTTCCGACCCACGAAATTAGGAAGGGACTTCCACGAAATTGGGGAAAAAAGTTACTCATACCACGAAATTAGAGCAAATCGACTGTATCATTTAAATATTTTTTTTAAATAAGAAATCAGTCAAAATAAAATAAATTATCAGTAGAAACATTGCATATAAGCCCCACAATTATATAAAAAAATATTTTCACTACCTATGATGCACAGATCTGTTTTCTGTCTTAATTCCAAATTTTGCTATTTACCACGAATTGGGGCAGTTTACCTCATACATAACAATAAAAGGGGTACATAATTTCGTTCTCATGTAAAAGCTAATCGGTCATTGTAGGCATCATTTGTAGATAATTTCTTTTAATTACTTCCGCAATGTTAAATAACTGACTCAAAGGGATGCTAAAATTAGTTAATGCTCTTTGATTTCGAAATTCTATGTTATGTAAGAAAAAGTCAATTCTGGCAATATTATTAAATTAACTTCAAAAGTATGATTATGTCCAAAACATAAATAAGATTAAAATGTTTTGGATAAATAAATATATACATATATATTTATTCATCCAAAACTTATTAAGAATTTGTTCACAAATGAACTATCCGCGGAAAACTAATGAGGTTTATATGCGGAAGGTGAGGTCGATAAGTGCGTCTTTCAATTAATAATTTACCTACTACTTTACACGGAAAGGTTTAAGAACCCTCACATAGTAATGCAAATGCATTACACCGTTTTGTAATGCTTTTGCAGATTTTCTGTTCTTTTCACACTCTACTAAAGGCTCTTCACAATATCTGAGGGCAGTTCGTTTAGCAGCACAGGAAGCATATATTCCCATTTTAGTAGGTAGTTGTTATACCTAGGCAAGTTATACATAGGCAGATATGATAGGTCACGTAATCATTTTGATCTGGTTTGAACTAAGTGAAGGCAGATTGTGAAACTGAATATATAAAAGCAAATTTTATCTTAATAAATATACTCAGGGTACCACAGTATTTAAATAGTTCAGTTTCACTATCTCTGAATTGGATTCTTATCTTACATGGTAAAATGGGCTGAAGCAACCCGACCTGTAACCTATAAAAATCCTCCAAATTTGTTTTATGCGTACGGCCGTAGCTGCTGATTCTGTAAGCAATTACAGAATCTGCTTAAGACATTATACATCATTCTGATGATTTTGTACAGTAACTTATATTTTAGGATGGATAGTTTTCACGTGAAAATTCTAAGTTTCCCACAGATGTAGTCTATATGAGGTTACCACTGAAGGCTGCTATCTATAATCAGGCCTAGATACATGTGATGTATCACTAGTTCAAGGTGTTCACAATGACAGTTATTATTTATAGTTTGGTGCAGGCATGCATGTGCTTGGGCAACAATAGACGGTCTAGACTTCAGGTAAGGAGAGTGAATGTGCATCATCTTTGTTTTTTATGAGTTAATTATCAAACCGAGGCTCATTTACACATAACGTCGATGTTATTTTGCATAGTTTTTTTTCGCTACAGTTATCTCCTTTTGTGCTACCAATAAACAAGTATCGTCAGCAAACTGGTACACAAAACCCTCCTGGAAGATGTTACACATGTCATTAACGTACAGTTAGTACTCTGTCGGTCCGATAATGGATCCCTGGGCGAGCCCTCTTTCGTTATGATGCTCTTGCTCATCATCACCCCAGTGATAGTTACGTGAGTAGACCTATTGGTATGGTAGTTTTTTATCCACTCCAGAAATGGGACCTGTATACCATTTTGGTGTAATTTAGAGGAAGTGTATCCAAAGCCTTACTGAAATCAATGAAGACCATGAGCACATATTTCCGTTCTTTGATGTACCCGTTGACCTCATTAGTAAATTGTGACAATAGTTGACAAGTATTTCGTTTTTTATGGCTACCAAATGGTTCAGTTTTAATTACATTATTGGTCTGCAGAAAATTGTAAATTAAATTTCCGAAATATCTCTCCACTATTTTATCTAAACCTTAAGTACTGAAATAGGCCTGTAGTTATTTATATCTGTGTGTTTACATTTTAAGGGTTCCGTACCCGAAGGGTTCCAAACGGGACCCTATTACTAAGACTCCGCTGTCCGTCCGTCGGTCCGTCCGTCCGTCTGTCACCAGGCTGTATCTCAAGAACCTAGCTAGCTAGAGAGTTGAAATTTTTACAGATTATATATTTATGTTGCCGCTATAACAACAAATACTAAAAAACAGGATAAAAGAAATATTTAAGGGGGGCTCCCATACAACAATTCTTTCAATACCACATACAAACTTATGGATGCACCTGGTTACGTACATGGAGTGTGAAAGTAACCGCACCAATA
Organism: Argyresthia goedartella; assembly: GCA_949825045.1. NCBI lineage: Eukaryota > Metazoa > Arthropoda > Insecta > Lepidoptera > Argyresthiidae > Argyresthia > Argyresthia goedartella. The sequence goes on along the minus strand of OX463812.1, from coordinate 19,984,771 downwards.
ACTTTGTAAACAATATTTTGCTGTGTAAAATCCAAACTATTCACTCCACACCATCGCTTCCATTGAACGGTGGTACGGAACCCTTCGTGCGCGATTTAGACTCGCACTTGACCGGTTTTTTACAGATTGGTTTTATGATACCTATTTTGAGTTGAGGATAAATATTTGTGATTTTACATGCGATGATTATGTCGGTAATAACTGTGGTAATGTTTGAGTTTATGCATTTAATATCCTTTGCTCGAATCCCGTCCCTACCTGGACACTTTTTGTCATTTAGGGTAAAGGAAAAAAATATCGCTTCTGTAGCCTTCTTCATTCCTATTGTAGTGTCTCTCATAATTTTTATTTGTAAGGCAATCTAAATTGCAGTGTAAGTAGATATTTTCTACGTTGTCACGGAATTCGCTATTGTAATTGGGTTTAGTTTAAACGACTTAACTTATTATATCGTCGATTGATTGAATAACTTTACCACTCAATATATTTATAATTTCCCAAATTTTCCTGGGCTCGCGTTTATTTATGTTAAGTTGCTTTTTTAATATAGTTATATCAAATTATTAATATATTGTTTATTTTGTCCCTATGGGTATTGCATAATATAATTTTTTATAAGGTCTTTTCATCTACCTTCTATATGCTGAACAATTCATCTCTTTTATTACACAAAGATTTGATGGTTTTAGTCGCCCATTTACATGTGTGCCATTTTCCAGCATTTATTTTAACATTTACTTTACAGTCATCATATCATATATAGAAGAAAATTTATCTATTATGAAATAGTTCATCATTTGGATTACTGTGTCTCATTGCATCTCTCCAATCTTCTGCAGATGAGCTCTTAACTACTCACAAACCGAGGGTAGCTGGGACGGGTCGCGGACCGTATGCCATAGAAATAAAATTTAAAACCTATAACGGAAAAGTGACGTTAGCTAACGCCGGTGGTAACTGAGGGCTTAATGGTTCAGTCAGATTCAAGTTTCTATATCTCAATATAACAAAACACAGTTACAAGCCTCAGAAAAGCTTAAACATCAGAAGCAAACATTTACAGATGTACGCCGAAGGCCTTCAATAAATTTTAGCTTTTCCTTAATGTTTGCTGAGTCTTCCCAAACATCCAATGAGCCATCAAATGAGTGAGCCCATTCGCAATTTAATTTGTTTTAGGCTAATTTAGACATTTTTTGTTAATTACGCCAGACCTTCTTTAATAACGCTTCAGACCACCGGGGTCATGAAGAGTCTCATTAGTGCCAGCATGTACCATGTAATCTTCAATACCTATTCAACAACCTAAGGTAGACTAGTATATAGGTAGGTTCGTAATCCTAATGACTTTTATTTTAAAATTTTTATAACAGCTCCATACATTATTTCTAATCAGTTAATTAAAACGATTCTAAGAACTCATTGATACGTACATCGGTACGTACCAAACGTCCCAATAACACCGATACAATTAAATTTTAAGGAACTTGGATGTAAACCAGTTACGTAATTACGTATTATTTAACTTTGACTCAATCTCATTCACATATATGAGTTGGTATTGTAGTGTATTCCAGATAATTATCATACATAGTCAAACAACTCAAAGACAATGCCCTATAATATAACGCCTGCTGCTATCCTCATCACCTCTGTAATCAAGCTCGATGATTGATGAGCTTGTCACTGTCTCGTAGTGACGTTCGATGCTTATCAAAGGTGCGTCGTTAGACTCGTTAGGGACGGAGGAAGAAGTCGTTTGTTTATTTGAGGTGTCTATCATTTAGTTACATGACTAAGGAAATGCGTCTCATATCTACATAATACAACGATAAACTGACCTAGTAAATACGTGGTGAGCAACATTCTTAACTTCTTAACGTGTTTAGCTCTAGATAGTTACGTATTGTATGATTGTACTCGTAGTAACATAATGATTAATCGATTGACTTGAGTTAGGTAGGCTTCACGTGTAAGGGTCATTTGATAGGCCAGTTCATGCCATTACAAAGGGAGTGTACTACAGGTATCATTCAGCCCGAACATAGGAGACACCTGGCGGCATGCTCCGACATAGGAGACACCTGGCGGCATGCACCGTCATGTACTAACTGGGAAGTTTATCGGACACAGTTGATTAGTGATGTTGTTGCTACAGAAATTAACCGCCCGTCCAAAGTTTTTAATAGTTAGTCTTTTGTCTAAAGACAAAGCTAAAGCTTTATTGTTGTCTTGATTTAAACCATGATTTGTTAGCAATAACTCTAGAACATGGCTTATTGTTCGATGTAACGAGCTGGTTTGGCGAAAAGATACCTGATACCAGCAGCATATATTGAGGTTTGTTAAGACGATTCATCATAATGCCTATCTATACTATTAGGGCTTTGTACTTTTAATGAAAAATCGATACCTTATGATTATGATATACTAATTTTATGCTCTACGTCCGACCATTGTTCTCCACTCTTTTGTTAATAAACACTTCAGGGTAGCCCCTATTTTCATGTAAAGGCCGGTGCGAGCCAACGAACACTAAACCATCTTAAGCCTTTGTTACGAGATTCTTGCTCAAAAGCCAATTTATTTTTCCATCATTTTATTGTGTGAGGAACGCTGAAGGCGCGGCCTTCCCCCAGATAAACGATTTATGTTCTAGCCTTCCGGGAACGCGGTCCGACTAGCTTGATTTAATTTCTTCCTTTGTTCTTTACTTGTGGGCGGAATGTAATAAGCCGATGCTCACGGATCTTATGGTCGGGAAAAGATGACTAACTGTGCTGGTTATTAAAAGGGATATGTCATCGTTTAAATGGAAACTCGGTCACGGTATCTACTTAGCATCTTTGTGCGCATTCAGGTCAGATGCCCCGTCTGGAAATTACGTCGGGGTTGGAAAGCGATGTTTCTTAATTATGATGAACGACTACGGGCCTAAGTGGGTAATAACGAGATAAAATTTCTTAAAATGTGGCCACAATCTCTAATGGTTGATGTTGGTCGGTTTTCAGAAATAGACTGACTACCATACAATATAAATAACCAAGGCTGCACTAGATCATTCCCTAGAAGCTATCCTTTATGGCTCAACATATCATACTTCGATACCGGGATTTCACGCCAATAGAGCTAGCTATAATTCACCTCAGGGTACGATCATCCGTTGGTTGAACTGATATGCTATATTAAAGACGAATAATCATAGTGAAAGAGCTTCCTTTAACCTCACCTCAAATAACTGCTCTCTAGCATGCCTCAGTTGAGTATCGCGCGCGCTCAGAGCAGCAGCCAGCTGTAACGAGCGTTCGGCCTCGTCGCGAGCGTGACGCAGCAGAGCCGCTCGTTCGCGCTCGCGCTCGGCCCGCTCGGCGCCCAGGGCGGAGGACGCGCCGCCTCGCGATCGCATCTGTGTGGGTGTTATGTTCAACGACAAGGAATACAGTACAATTTTAATAAACTCTGTGACGCTCATGCGAACCAGGAAAACAAAAAAGAAATAGATTTATATTGCAAAGAAAAATATACAGAAAGCTATTTTTATGATTACGTAGATCTATATATCAAATGAAACTATTCGCTATTCCTAACTAAATTTTATCAAAACGAAAGACGAAGTATGTTCAATAGAAGAGCAAAATTAAAACAAAAGCCACCGTTTTCTTTTTAGCGCTGATTGCGAACGGCGCGTAACAAAAGACGATCGATTGCACCCAGGCCGATTGGTTTGACTTCGAAACTCTTTGATGGTGACACTGGATGGTAATCAGAGCTGTACGTACGTATTGGCTCGGGATCATACAATGTTCTTCTATACAGGTCATACTAAGGGCCTGTTTCAAGAAGTCCCGATAAGGCCCTATTGAACACATAAATGAAACATTTTGCAACAGAACCTATCAGGTCTTCTTGAAACATGCCAGAAGTATCGTATTTGTAGATATTTTGCATGCATATTGAATGATTTCTCTCTGTTTACAGGCGGACGTGGTAATTTTCCAAAGCATTCGGAGCTCACGCTAAGACTGGGATCAATATACTCTTTTTACCCGACTGAAGCGAAGCGGAATTGAGGAAGGATATGTGTTTGACCAGTATATATATATGTAGGTATGTCTGTTCCTGTGTCCCCTTGTAACTCATAAGGTATATGTATATATGTATGCATGTCTGTTCGAGTGTAATACTTGCGACATCAAGACTAATCTACTGACGTGTCATTTATCAAAATCGGTTGAGCCGTTGAGCAGTTACAAAAAAATAATTCACCAAGTTAAAAAAGCCGACTTCAAGTTCAAGCCCTATTTCTTCCTCCCCGGTCGGGAAGCGTATAAAGTCTTTGTACATGAAAAGTCCTCATCAAAACTTTCCGCACGGAAACAGAAACCAAAACGTCATCTGTAATTATTGTTTTGTATTTGTTGATTTTTTCACATAAATAAAAATAAAAGACGAATTGAGAACGTCTTCCTTTTTGAAGGCGGTTGATAATGAAAATTGGTGGATTTTATGCGCTATAATGTGCGGCTAAAAAGCGTTTTGTGGGTTATCAAAATAATGGCATTAAGAGGTGAGAACGGGAATATTTACTAATCCCGCGCTAGCTATGAATAATAGTTTAAAAAAAACATTCGCAATTTTGGTACTAAATAGCAGGAAATAAATGACCAATTAAATATTATCCAGTGGCTTCAGCTTGCATTTAAAATGAATTAAACTTAATATTGTACGATAATAGTTTTATCGAATCTCAATAATTTCGTCTTATCTGCTTGTTTTGTGCTTTTTGTGTACCAAAGTCGGTTGTCTTTTTTTTTCAATTAGGTTTAGGATAAGTGAATAACGATACCTGTTCGTAATTCCTGATGAAGTCCCGCAGTTCCTTCTCCTTGGCGTCGAGGGTCGAGTATAGTTGTTTCATCTGACTCAGAAGATCGAACTTCTCAGATTTCAGTCTCTTCTTATCAGCTTTCAGAGCTGTAACAAAGAAAATGGTGATGCATTTAGAACTTAGGTCATGAAGTAAATCTATCGTATTTCCAGCCAAATCTTTTCAGTCCAGTTTGATAGTTCATTGAGATTTGTTCGAAGGAAATATATATATAATATTCGGTTTATCTTTGGGCTGCGCAAATACGACCATGTATCATAGCATCGCAAAGAGCTGAAGTGGCTGCCAATACGTCTTCGTCGGGATTCTCACATCCTCAACATCCTCTACAACATTTTACGCAATCCACGCTATCCAACCTTCTTACGAGACCGTTTTCAATTTCTTTCTTCCAGCAGGCCTCGGAGAACTCACGCGCTTTCGATGCTCACAACCCCACAGCATAACACCGCGTCCTATGAGCATGGGTTTAGATTCCGGGCCATTCAATTGTGGAATGCACTCCCCTGCACTATCAGAGACAGTCCTTCTCTTAATATATTTAAAAGTCGCGTGAAGAAGCATTACCTTTCTCTTTAGAAATATAGGTAGTATGTATGTATTTATTAGTATATTTATTTAAAAATTATATATATTTATATAGTATTTATATTTAGCATGTACGAGTATATTATATGATATTTATGTAAGCCCTCGTATATTTAGTTAATATTGTTTTATATTAGTTATTTAGATATAACATATATCTAACCATATGTTAGTTATTTAGATATGTACTAAATTATATTGTTGTACACATTGTCACCCCTGCTCAGCAATCGACCATTCCCATCCTAATTTGGTTTGCTGGAAGAGATCTCTTATTAGAGATAAGCTCGGCTTTGTACACTATTTTTATGTAAGTCTTGTTGTCCATATATTAGTTGTGTGCAATAAAGAAATTATGAAATTATGAAATTATGAAATATATTCATTTAAATAATACTATTTTGCTTAAATAAACGATTCATTTGGTTTATTACGTGAAATACCAACAAGTAATACATATTCTTTACTTGAATTTTCCAACCGAGAATTGTCAGAGAGTCGCGGATTTAGACATTTAGACGCGATATAATGCGCAGGTAGATTATTAAATAATGTTGACATCCCTTTGTGAACAGAACCGACAAACTCAAATTCGCCATAGACAAGGCTAAGGATATAGTACCTATATGTCAAACCGTCAGATTGTCCCAGCCTTTATGATTATACTGTCGGGGAATATAATGAGGAGCCATATAATGTATTATCGCTGCCTGACACGACTGTTTAGCATTGACTACGGCTAGATTGAGTGGAGGGTAACACATTATTACCTACGCATTTATAGTAGTTTATGTGCCTACTACATAATGGAGGGCATTAATACTCGAGAGTTTTAATGCCTAATTATGTACACTAGTTTATCTACACACATATCATAAGCTCTCTTTGATGTGTTCAGGAACCGCATGTTTGACCGGCATTGTGGCTCTGCAGTTGATTAGCTTGTTCTGTAGTACCAACTTCACAGACAAACTAGGGGCGGCACGCAGGCGGGCGTCGGCGTTCGAAATTTGAATGTCATAATATGTAGAAAAACTACACATTATGGTCATAATGTATAATTTTTCAAATAAGAAATGAGTTTTTACCAAGTAGTTTAACATTATGCTGATCGTAACGTGCAGTTTTTGTACGCACTAAAGAGGGTTTATGATACGTGTGTAGATAAAGTATATAATATTTCTTAAAAATCGAAACGAAGGAGCCTAGCTTTTTTATAAAACTTTTATGAAGAAATTAAAATGCAGATATTTTCAAGCTAAAGAAAATATACTTCGCTAGGCAAAATAATTGGATCAGAGAAGACATGAATATTTTATTAGTGTGAGTTCACTCAGACCACAAATATTTGAAAGTAATCAGCTTTAGTGTGTTTAATGGAAATTTAATGACAAGCTAAAAAATGTTAAATAATGTTACTCAAAATGAGCATTCTATTTTACTTTAGCAAAGAGCTTGCTCAGGTGAAGCAAAGCTTTCATTCAATTCGCATGCCTGTTTACTTCAATTTTCTTGTTTTGGCAACATTGGTAGAAATGTCAGGGAAAGTTGGCGCACACGTCACAAAACCTTCAGCATACGTGACCAATTTCCTGAATCTTGTGTTACATTTTACCCGTGTCTCCGGTGTTTGTCAGAATTATTTAGATTGTCTATCAGTCCGTAACAGGCTTGCTTTAGCACAACTTTCTTGCCTAGTTATAAGTATAAGTGTAACATATTTTATATTTGAAGAATGTGAGAGGAATTAAAATGACTTAGCACTACTACGAGCTAGACATAGTAACCTAATGTATTAACTAATATACTTATATGTCTTATGAACATAGTTAGATAACTATATAGTGTGTTTGGTGCATCGTTTGCCAAATTAAAATGGCGGATAGAAGGGATCATTCGTTATTTCCTAGGTCCACAAAAAAAAAAAAAACCCTCCAGAATATCGGGTAGGAAGTGTTGTCCAATGACTTAATTTTCAACAACTCCTGCCCAAACATTGATACTAAATCTCCTCTGGAAACCTTCCTGTCTTTTGACCCGTGGGTTCTGTCCTTTCGACGGTCAGTGGTGCAGAATGTGGAGATTTAGAATTTCCTCTTTTGTAAATTTGGACTCGTCCGTCCACAGGATACTTTTTAAAAAGTCACGATCCTCCAGGTCTAAATGCAGCAGAAATCGACAAAACCGGAGACGTGTCCCAAAGGCGTTATCTTCGAGACCTGTACAATACGGAGGGAACGCATTAATTAACGTCAACATGTAGATAATTAAAATTAGAAGAAGTACACTACCTTAAGAGACAGACTGATGATTGGATCAATCAGGATTGGGTTTCAGGCAATGTGATATTAGTTGTACCTACTTAATTCCGTAAAATAACGCGTACCTTTACAGGAGTGTCATGAAATGCATGTTTGTCATTTTGCCGAAAACCTTGCACACCTTCCAGATTGAAATGTCTAGCAATAGAGCAACATTCCTAATGCTCCTGGTGGGTTGTTCCGCGAACAGCGCCAAACTCTGTTCGTTCAATTCGACGTTATGTCGAATTACTATCCCTCTAGGTTCACTAGATCTTAGATTGCCAGTTTCACGTAAGCGTCGGTATGTGTTTTGAAATGTGTGGCGAGAAGGCAAGTGCCTATTAGGAAATATTTCTTGATAAATTCTTTGCGCTTCTCGTGCAACACCATTAGCGCTTCCAAATGGATAGGAAGATGTCCGCGTATTCGTCATAAGAGAATGAAGACATAATTTAATCATAAAAACCACAGTATTAAAAGGTTCACGGCATTAACCAATACGATAAAACACAAAGAATTAAAAACACAAACGAAAAAAAAAAATGTTTGAAAAACGCGCCAATCACAGTTTTTTTCTGGGTAGTATCCCACTGATGGCCAAACTTAACAGCCCAGTCCGCCAAAAACTTCTCGAAATCAGCGATACGAATATCGCCCTGCAGCCCGATACATAAAGTTGGCAAAATAATGAACTTTTTAATGGTTTTTATGGCATTATTGTACACTATTAGAAAGAAAGACCACCAAACTTTTTTTAAACTTTCAAGAAAAAAAGCCTCGTTTAGTTTTTTTTTATTGCAAGTCGAAGATAATTCTATACAGAATTTCACTTCTTGAAAAAACATAAGTGCATAAATAAAAAAATAATAGATGCTAATTTCCAATATTTTTGACTTCATAAGGATTGTACAACTTTACACAACCAATAACAGTAAATAATTGCAAGTTTTATCAATAACTTTCTAATTTATTCAACTTTAAATGAGTATTTCTGGAGGATTTTTAAAAAAAGTTAAAATATTAAAATTAAAAAAATCTTTGGGCCATAACTTTTTTTTGTGGACTTAGGAGATAGCAAATGACCCCTTCAATCCGCCATTTAAATTTGGCAAACGATGCATTAAACACCCTGTATAAACCCTTAGTAGTATTTATGTTCCTATTATCTAGTTCCGTTTCTGGAGCTAGGTTGTAAGATTAACTCTAGAAACGAGATAATAAGAAAAGTTAATTTATCTTATAAAAGTGTCTTAAAGATGATATTTTAAGATCACAAACTTCAATTAATACTGAAATTTTATTCATCAATGAAATACTTCAAGGTTGGTTTAAACAAGTAAATACCTTTGATAAACTTCCAAATATAGTAGTATCATAATTAAAATAATAATTGCTTTACGAATATCCAATTATCGCGCAATACAGAGCAACAATTATTCCACAATCACTTACCCATTTGAACACGATGTGCATCTTCAACTGAGGTGGAGACAGACTAATCTCACTTGTAACCAAAGCCGTAAGACGATATAATCTTACTGTAGCCGTACATACGAAGGACGAGATCTAGATACGCCATCGGGACGTTTCTACTAATCCCTCTCCTATCCAATACTCGCTAAGTCAATAAGCTGGGGATTTGATATCACTTTATGTGTTCAATTAACTTGATTTTGAAATTCAGGTGGTAGCAATAATGAGCATGTGATTTCCTCTCCTTGTTAGTAACCTAAACAAATCCAACTGAACTAAACTATCTAAATTATGTCGACTGGATCAAACGGCATTAAATCTTATGATATTTTGTTCACCACAGCGTCTGTCTTCTTAATCGCACAGATAGTAAGTTCTTTTCCAAACGAAATCGCCTAAACTAAACCCAGCTTGCTTACGACGCAAGTTATAAGGTCCACAATTTCTCTCGTGAGCCCGTAGTCTACACGATTGAACCTTATCAAAGATTTTTCGTAAAGGACCTAGACCTAGGAGCGCATCGGAGGAAAGTACATCGTCGTTATTATCAATTTCGACGCAATGCCACACGAAAATACAGATGTGTACGCGGAGAATCTAGGTCCTCGTAGCTAAATGATCAGATCCATGAACAGCAACTTTTGCAAAATTTGCTGCCACGCCTTGTACGCGGTCAAAGGTTCACAGGTGACGGCTTGTTTCGTGGTTTGCTCGCTCCAGCAGTACTGTGCCCACCTCTAACCTAACCCAGATAAACCCAACCGAATGGTGACAGCCTCCTTTGCCAGCGGCAGCTTCTTCTCCAGGTGCTGGGGGTCAAGCAGCGAGGCGTCTGAGTCCTCATGCGTGGTTCGCTCCAGCAGTGCCGTGCTTGCCTCTACCCTAACCTAACCTAACCAGGTGACAGGCTCACTGGCCGTCAGCAGCTCCTTTTCCAGCTGCTGAGGGTCGAGCGGCGAGGTACTGAGCCTTCGTGTTTATCTCGCTCCAACAGTGCCATGCCTGCCTCTAGCCGAACCCAGCCGAACCCAGTCAAACCCAGCCGAACCCAGCCGAATGAAAAATACTCACAGGTGACAGCCTCCCTGGCCAGCAGCAGCTCCTTCTCCAGTTGCTGAGGGTCGAGTGGTGAAGCGTCGGAGTCCTCTTGCTTAGCTCGCTCCAGCAGTGCCGTGCCTGCCTCGCCACGTTCTGCTGCTGCGACTAGCAGGCGCCGGACTCGCGTTAGTTCGGCCTGTAGAGCAGAACAAAATTTTGACCTTTAACTTCCGGGTTGGTGAAGTATTGAATTACTGGCTAAAAGAGATCACTACTGTGGCACCCCGTATGTGAAATGAAGTGACGTTCTGTTGTTATTGTACTTCAGTAAAAGCCGCTTTTACAAAATCAGTACAAAAACAAACACAACAAAGCGTCAAGTTTCCCTAAGGGCCCGGCACCATCACCACGGCACGGCCCACCACCGTAAAACATCATCCGTGGCACAGTGCCGTGGCATTTATTTTGTTTTGAAACGGGCCCTATTACTCGAGTTAATGAGTGTTAGATACACAGTGGTGCCAGTGTTAAGCCAGTTTTTCAATAGATAATATATATTTTTGGCGAAATGTCCATTGTAATTTAAATATAGGACAGACCTATTCGTAAAACTCCCTTTCTTTATTACGCATGGAAAAACGCTGACCTTTGTATGTAGGTCATCCCAATCTAATTACTAGCAATCTGTAGTCTCTCCTCGCAGTTTATCACAGGGATACCAAAGAATGCAGACTAAAACAATCTTAGTTTCTTAGAAAACCCTGAATAATAAACTTTTAACACTCTTTTTCCGCTCGGTCTGAGTACCTTCACACACACTGCAAAACTTCATAATTCACACTAAACTTTAGCCATTTCTCGAATACATTTTCTTCAGTAAAGTCTTAATGTTATGTTACACCTTTGTAAGTTATGTCATTTATAGTTACCGTTACTGTGATAAAAGTGGCTGTCTGCATGACTTATCATCAGTGTGACCAGATTAAATTTTACGAAAATACCGAGGCACCTCAAAAAAATACTGAAATATACCGATTTACATAGGACAGATATACCAATAAAAATACTGATTTTCTTAACAGGTTTTATTTATTCATTTTCACAATAAATGTTAGAGTTATATTTTAACATCTTTTTCGAAGGATTAAATTTTACACAACCTCCTTCATCCTTAACACCTTGCTTTGTTTTTAAAATTGCTGACACATTTTTGTTTACAAATCTATTTCTTTGGTCCGTTTTTATTAAATTTATCTGTGAAAATATGCGCTCGCATGCAGCATTCGATACCGGTATACATAGCAGAGATTTACTAAAACTAGTTATATTTTTGTATTTTAACATGCCATCACTGTTAGAAATTTTCCCAACTTCCACCCAAAATTGTTCACATGAGATGGGTGAGCCAGTGCTCGAAGATTGTAACAAATCACTTACTTCGCGATCAAACTTTAGGGTTCTATATTCTTCGTCGATTAACTGCATTTGTTCTGGCTGTACTTCGCATGGGAAAGTTTCTATTACATTTCGTAAACTGCGAAATTCTTTATGCACGGCAGTGTGTGGGTCAAGAAATTTTAGTTCTTTAAAAACTGGATTTTCAAAAGGCAAACGTGATTTCAATTGCGTGCTTAGCTCAATTAAAAATGATTGGCACCTTCTGAAAAACTCAGCAATCTGTTCTTTCATGTTTACATTTCCCCTGTGTTTGATTAATTCTTGGCCCACTTGAATACCTAAGTACATATCTTTCAATGGCAAATAATTTACATGTGACTTTGGGTCTAAGGTAAATACATTTTCTGTATGTTTGATGTAATTAGTTTTCATGAAGCAACCCAAAATCGACAAGTACATACTAGATGCATCATCATACAGTCTATCAATGCACGGATAGTCGCCTTGAAAAATTACGTTAAATTTGTTTACAATCGGCAAAATGTAGTCCAAAAAGTGAAAGTACAATTTGTTTATATCAGTGGTAAAAGAATTATATAAAAATTCTGATGACATATTGCGATCACTCAAGTATTGGTCTTGAAAGAACAATTGCAATGCCCTCCACTGCTCAATTATTCTACTAATACAGGCATGAAGTGAAAGCCACCTTATGTCGTAATGACGCAAGATTCTGTGATTTTCAGTGTCTGTGAAATTTTGGAACTCAGCAAATTCTCTTTGACGCTTGCTGCTTTGAGAAAAATATCCATATACTTCTTTTACTATTTGTTCTAAATTTCTAGGCAGTATTTTACAGGCGTGGCTAACACTTAATGCTGCAGAGTGACAAACACATTTTATGAAAAAGCACTTTGGGTTTACTTCTTTAATTTTTGCAACAATGCCAGAGTGTTGACCAAACATCACATTCGTAGTATCAGCAGCGAATCCTATTACGTCTTTTATTTCTAAACCTAATTCGGATAATTTTGATGACAACGAATTAAATAAATGACCTGCGGTCTCACCACTTAAATCAACTAAATCAAGGAATTTGGTTTGTACAGTACATTTAGTTTCAGAGAAGTATTTAATTACTATCGCCAATACTTTGACTGTCGCAACATCTGTACTCTCATCGATTATAATTGAATATACTGGTTTACCTGAAGGAGATGCAGTACGAAGTATGTCCTCAATCATATCTTTTTCGAATTCGGGTCCTAAAACATTATAAGTTATAGCAGCTGCTTTGGTTCTCTTGCAGGAAAATTCTTTCGCAATATCGGAATCGGTAAAACACTTCACTAGAACTTCACTAAGATGGTCCATAGCTCTAAATGGGATATTGTGTTCCGACAGAAAACTGCATAAACGCAGCTCAGCTTTCTTGACTTCGTCTTTCAGTGGGGCCTTTTTGAAAAATGTATCAACCTGAAAATTAAATGAAAAAATACTTGGTTATTTTGGAAACAAAACCAGGATGATTAACTTTGAATTAAAATATATCAAAACTCCTTGAACTAGGTAAGTAAAGCGAGTTATGCTTACCTTTGACTGTCCTTTATATTTTATCAAGTTCGATTTATGCTTTTCAGTATTTGCATGCTGTTTTATAGATGCTAATCTACTTTGCAGTTTCGCATTGCATGCTTTACAAAATGCGGTGAACTCATCATCTTTATAACGTGAAAGCCACGAAGAAAATTCCGGAATTTGTTCCCACTTAGCTAAATAACTTTGCTGAAAACTAGACATGCTGTCCGGATGGATGCAACTAAGTAAATAAAAATAACGAAAATCGCAATCTATTTATATGATGACAAAAACATCTCCTATTTTGGGGAAATTCCCGAATTATCGAAAGAAAGTCCTCAAAGATTAAGTCGAGTGCAGAAGAGACAATCATTTCACTTGAACCGTATTAGACGATTTAATACTAGTAATTAAGTATCTTTTATGTCTAACTACTACCTATTCATGCAACTGAAAACTTAAAAACTAGACGTTGTTTTGAAAATTATAGATAAACTAGCGGTCCGTCCCGAATTCGTCCGGGTAGACTGATATTCATGAAACAAACGGATTTGAATGTATGAAATCTGGAAATTACACTATATCTAATGTTGCAAACCGCATTAAAATCGGTCCAGCAGTTGTAAAGTTTTAGGCGAACATACATTGTGCAACTCTGATTTATACTACGTATTGATTGATAATTGTATAGGTAGTATTACAATACTACAACGCCGGCGACGGCCGTCTTTCTTGTCATATCTGTAACTTACTCATCTTTGCTCATAGATAACATGTATAAACTAAATCCGGGAAAGCCCCCAGCCAATGTTCGCGTTCCGGGGAATTCCGCAAACATTGTCCCAAGGACGATCACTCACTACGGTGTTGCCATAACGTCAACCATAATATACCCAAAAATACTGACTCCCAGCAATATACCTGAAAATATACTGATGTTCGGAAAAATCGATGAAATATACTGAAAAAGTATTAAAATACTGAATCTGGTCACACTGCTTATCATCTTATGAACAACCCTAACGGATGTAGTGTAGGGTTGTGTATTGAGACTCTTAATCTTGCAACATGTGTTGCGAGGCTAGGCTTCGTTATTAATTGGGGCAAACCTGTTACGGGGGAACTGTGAGGATTAATTACAAACACAGATAATTAAGTAGCTATCTGTGTGGATTTAATTAAGGTTATTTAAGACAACTAGTATTATTACCTACGCAATAATAGTGGAATGTGGAATCGTTACCAAAGATAATTTTGATTAGTATAAGTTTTTCATCTACCTGGTAAGCCTTAAGAATATTAAATATGAATTTCAGGAATTCGATAGTAAGTATGCATGCTATAATAATTGTCATAGCATTTGTTCTTAGCATCATTTGCTACGCCGTAGCACGAATACGCTACAAGCATTGTGAATTGAACGATGGAGTAAAGGTTCTGTATTTTTCGGAATAATTGTTGAAATTATCATAAAACATTTTCCTACTGGATAGCACACAAAAAAAAATTTATATTAATTATATTTTTTTAGTCGCGATATTCCATATTCCTCGCTTAACAGATCGTGAAGTAATAACAAACATTAAAACCTTTCCTAAAACCTAATACACAGCCTGAGTAAAAACAGGAATTTAATTACTCGGAGGGATTCAATGTATGTATTGATTTATCAGAGGAAAAGATGGAAGAGGTCTATTATTCTGACAAATGAACTTGAAGTCAAAAGCTCATTGCTACGGAGCTCCGGAGTTTAAGCATAATGTTTTTTTTAAGTTAAATGAGAAGTGATTTAAAGATAAATGCGTATTCGCATTGCAGAGAAAATAAATACGTTTACAAAAAACGTAAAGAAAAGAGTTCTTTGAGGTAAGTATTTCAATTACTTTGGATTAAAATGCTTTTGCTATTACTTGTCATTGTTTATACGTTTATGACGTTGCTACTTCTGGTTCTCACGATACCAGGATCTTAGTGTGGGGCTAGAAGAAATGTATACGCCTGTATATAAATGTTTAATTATAAATTTAATTTTATGACTACATTCATCCCACCAGAGCCTACACGGTAATTCGTACAATTATCCGTGCATCGCATTACCTGTAAGCGCTCATTTTCCAAGCGCAGCCTCCGCGCCAACTGTGCGGCGGACAGGATGCCCGGGGAGGCGGGCACCTCTTCCTGCCGTGACCTGTCAGATCTGCCGCCGGGCGACGCCGCTTCTGTGGACAACCACATTCATAATACTCCAAGACATTCATATTCCAGGACAAAAAAGAGAATTTATTTTTGATTCCGAACAAAATTTTGCCACGAAATCCACGGTAAAACTTTCGAAGTTTCTTTCTAGGATGCAATCGCTTACAAAATAATGTGCGGTCGTTTTGAATTAGCGAACATTCGGAAATGGACCAGCAATGCCGGCTTTGAAGGTCTGTTGCGCCTGGCGAAATACCGAAAGGGATATTTGGAGCTGACTGCCAGCCTCCATTATAGGAGACGAACAAGAATAACAAGAAGAATATGAGTGCAGTATGTACATTCGTCGAACCTACAAAAAATACTGAGGGTTAGTTATTATGGTACAATGGTAGTAAGTCTCTGCTTCAGAATAATTATTTTCTTATATCTCCTATATTTGTACATACAGGTAGCTTTAGATTATTACTCTATACATGTAGATAGATTCTCACGATTTCACAAAAGTCCATGTAGGTTGAGGGGGTGACGTCACTCATACTAGGCTTGACCTTTCTAGCACACATACTTTGTATACGCGACTCAGTGTCACCCATTTTTATTTAATCAGTCATTATTTGTATATTTGATAATGTGTGTTCAAATAATGTTGTGCCCTGACCCACTGTACTAAGTATAGGCGCATATTACAGAATTACACAATGACTAACAAATGACGTAACTAAAAAAATGAAATTTTGTTCTTTTTTGCTACTCAGTGACACTCGCGTTATCAAGATGAATCTAATGATATATAACAATTTATCAACCGATACATACGATCAACCGATTTTGATAAACGTATCAGAATTGGTTGAGTCGTTAAATAGTTACGAGGGGACACAGGAACGGACATACTACATACTTACATACATACATATATAGCGGAAAATAGGAGGGTAATGTGTTTGATCTGTGTTTGACCTCCTCTTTTCCGCTTCGCTGCAGTCGGGAAAAAAACTATCATAGTTTTTTTTTCACATCATAGACAAAATCAAATGGTTAGTATATTTATGGGTTAATACGGTTCACCTCTAAGTTAACGGGTAGTATATTACGCAGAACATGCATTCCTATTAGTTTGCGTCACTTTCTGAGATTAACAGACATAAGAACGTATTTCATATTCATAAGATCACAAGCAAGCAACTACAATAATCTTTAGCAAGGAAAACTTCGCAGTTTGATTTGAGTTTCTTGATTTCCGAGGAATATTGTTTTGTTTTCCATCTTAGTTTGTTCCTATCTTTCACTACAGGATACTCTCAACAATGAGATAGAGTTAAACAGTTGAAAATGAAAGGTCAACACCAGAGTTTCTTAAGTGTCTACTTAGGTAGATAGAAGGTATGACGTCAATGATATTACTATGTAAACAACCAAGCCACTCCGTCACCTAGGTCACTCACTCCAGAAAAATCGATTGCAACAACATAGTTCATAGGTAGTATAATACAAGTCTGCCTGGCCTGTAATTATAATTATTTGTTTAAGAAAATAAATCAACCACAGCTTTTTTCAGAAATTGTAATTAACGTATTGTTCTCCCGATGTCGTCCAAGGCCAGGCAGTATATATTCTT
This sequence comes from Argyresthia goedartella, assembly GCA_949825045.1. Taxonomy (NCBI): domain Eukaryota; kingdom Metazoa; phylum Arthropoda; class Insecta; order Lepidoptera; family Argyresthiidae; genus Argyresthia; species Argyresthia goedartella. The sequence continues at coordinate 19,967,688 of OX463812.1, read as the reverse complement.
TTGGCATCGTTCCACGGATTTCCAGAACAATAAAACGAGCTCCTTTCAACTTCTATAAGATTTGCGCTAATGCGACCGAGCAGTAAATGAGCTGACGATCACGCTCTCAGCATCAGCGGTCGCCTTTCTCTGAGAGTTTATAAATTGGTAAGACTTCAGGCAATCTCATTTCGTCGAAGCCGGATATTCCTAATACGATCCGAAGTTTTCAGGATTCGGTTTGCAGTTCTCGTTTTTTTGTCTCTGAGCGGAACTTTTAATTAACTTTTAAGTAAATTAACTTACCTTACCTACTATGTATATATCTTTGACGTAATCAAACAGAACTACTGCAGCCGCGTGAAGTTGGCAAACGTTTTCGCGTTATCAAAGCGTGTTTATGTCAAGAGGTTTCGCAAGTTGTAATGAAAACGTAGCGCGATGAATTAAATGACAAATAATAAGAGGAGTTTTTCTCGGAAGAGTTCGCTGGGGGCGAGCAGATGCTCAGTTAATGAGCTTATTCCCTGAGGCTACCGGCTCATTAGTGAGGGAGAATACACCGAGCCTGCAGTAGGGTCGGAGTACGGAAATGTAGAAAAAGCTCAGCGCTTTATGCTTTATGCATCTTGCTACCGATTAGTTTGCATACTCGGTTATTATTATTAGTTTCTGCGTGGTTTACCAAAACATGTAGAGTGTGCTTAGTGGATGGCGACAGTCCCAGTCAGGTGCGTAGTAGACGGCAACAGCTTCCCTCGACCAGTATTTTGCGTAGTAGACGGCAAAATACTGCTATTGGCCGATAACAGTTGAGCGTGGTAGTAAGTAGCTTTAAAGGTGGTAGTTGAATTCTTGGATACGCAGACGTGGCTCTCAATGCTCTCTAATCCCACCACCGGTATATGCGACGTCTCAAATCCAGGTCGGTTAGACCGCTTGTGGAAGCCGACATCAGACACTGATGTAAAATTGTAAGCGGGGTTTGATCACAATTCTCTGTAGTCAGTTGAAAAATAGGAAGAGGTAGACGTTTTAGCAATTATACCACAATTTCTTAATCAGTGCTTATAAGGGACTTAGGGCAACTAGCTAGAAACTCCATACAAATTTATATGGAGTTTTAAAAATATACTCGAGTTAAGTTTTATTCATGCTAGTGGCACTTAGAGGCATGTCAGGCAATGTCTTTGCAAACATGACATTGATTGCTCTTAAATTTCAAAACTCGCCCATCATATTTTCTCAACGTGACGTGGGTATTCATTATGAATTTCTGTAGTTTTGTCTACACTTTATTCAGAAAACAATTATATTTATATACCTACTACCTAGATGTAAGAGCTACTTTCACCGCAAGAATCACTCTTTGATACAAGTTTTTTGTCTCAAACTCTAGGTAATCTTCATAGCGCTGTTCTAAGAGATAATTCGCGAGATAGTCCCAGTTTGACGCGGAAAAAGTTGATAACACCAAGTTTTCCGTAGGACGCGGTAAGAAGAATTTCCAACTAGCTCGGAGCTTATTCGAGGAACAAAACAAACTAGTCTAGAAGCGGGTGGTTAACAACTATTATCCCTTGGATTACGGCGCCCGTCGTCGTGAATTCGGTGGTTTATTTCAGACAATCATGCAATTGTTATTGCTAGTAAAACCTTCAAGACAAAAGTCTGAACTACTACTACTTTTTAATGTTGACATTTTTAATGACGTAATTTTACAGCAATCAACAAGTTTTATTACTTTTATTTAGGGGGTATTTGTTGTCTATGAAACATCATTATGATTTTAGTAAGCTAGCGTTCTTAGTTTCCGAGATATTTCGGTTTTTATAGATGATCCGGAAATTTTGCCCTCGAGTGTAATATAGAAATAAAATAACAAACTTTTTCATATTTCCACGTGGGGCTTACCCCCACGCCACACATGCCACCAACATTTATCTTATATATCAATGATTGATGGACAGCCCGTGATTGGTCATGCACCTGTGTTCCTGTTGACGGGCTGACAACCGAATCCAATTTCATACTCCATCTCAATACATCGACATATTTTTAGTTCACTTTCGTTCGCATGTCAAATACTTGTGTGTGGAAGGAAAAATGTCGTAGGGAAATAGAATAGGAGATGGCCCTACAAAAAAGTGCCAATATCCCAGTCTTTGGGTGTAAAATTAAACTCGCTACAACTAACAAGACGTGGCGTCACGCTTTTTCCCATAAGGGGTGACAGAGGCACAATTATGCCCACTTTTAGCCAGTTATTCAATACTCAATTTGCGCGACAGGGGGATAGCCCCTCGCCGCAGCTATGGAGTACTAAAGGTCTCCGCGCCATGTTTTCCATCACCTTTAGAACGTCCGTCCGTATAATGCATATAAGATATATTTTTTTATCTCATACATCTTTTTAAAACAGTTCGTTTATAAGGTTTCGTACCTTAAATAGAAATAAAACAATCGGTCAAGTACGGGTAGGACTTGCACATGAAGGGTTCCGTTCATACAAGAAACCTTAACTACTAAAAATAATAAACAAAAAACCGGCCAAGTACGCGACGGACTTCGCACATTTAGGGTTCCGTAATAAACGTGGAATATTAAGTACTCGTTGGTACATAGTCAGTACTGAGATTCGAACCTTCACCTCCTGCGTGAGGAACAAGCGTGAAACCTACTAGACCGCGGAGGTTACCACTAGGTATAACTATATTTTTTATATGTGAGTAAACAATATCATCATCTTGTACAATATGACTTTTAATGAACTTGTCAAATTTTAGGGAACGATAGTGGGTACCACTAATTATGACCAATATTCTCCATACGAATGTTAAACAGAAAGGTTACAAAAACAAAGTGAAATTTTTTCAGCATGATGAACCTAACTAAACCTGAAAATATGACTTCAAACACTTACAGCAGTATAATATCCAGACCAAAGAATTTATAATCATTTAAGAACAATTGTAAAGACCACTTACCACCATCAACAAGCTGCGCAGTGATGTCCGCCCGCGGCTCCGGTCCATCACTGCTCCTGCCAGGAGATATCGCGTCAGGCAGAGGCACCTCCTCGTCAGAACTATCAGCCGGGTCCAGGACGTGCCGCTCGCTCGCCGCCCCACTCGTATTACCGTTCCCGATCTCGGCGTACGTACCACTGTCACTGCCATTCTGAGTCGACCATTTCACTGGTGATTCGATTTTACCGTTTGCCTGGTTCTCTTTATTGTCGTCGTCTGCAGAGGAAATATTATTATGTTAGCGTCTAGCGAAGGGTGTGGGTGTGACAGCGCGGTAATGTGGGTCAATGCTGGTAAAATAGCTCGGTAATATCGATCCGACTTGCTTTCTTTGCCGATTGGTAAAAGAAAACTTTGAGGTGCCTATTCCGGTTGTGTATTGTGGGTTCATGATTTTTGGGCGGCGATGAACTAATTCTCTTGTACATACAAAGACAATCAGACGTAAGTCTGAGATTACTGGCAAATGCGGTGACATTCATAATTTAGATACTAACCTAAGCCTCGAGTCTAGAGTCTAGACCCAGCAGCTGTTCAAAATGTAAGTTATTGACGTCGTAAATTATATTTCCAACCGTTGCTAAATCTCTGTGTAAACGCTTGTTTAATAACACAGATTAATTTTAGGTTGTTCAGTTGTAAGTAGGTTACCAAATTACTAAGTTTATAAAATATTTAGATTTCATAAATCTAGCTGAAAGGCCTCTTTTGGAATTTAGCTGGGGCTAAACTAGTGGTTCTATGAGAACAGCTGCCCTAGCTTGTATAAAATTACAAGCTTGTAGGTCTGCTAGAATTTTGATAATCGATGATGAGTCAGTCAGTGATAAAATTACGAAATTTTGAACGGCTGTCATTTCGAATCTTTTGGTTCAAATTGACTGAAATTTGGGAATTTTCCCATTTAAATTGTGGCCTAATAGTCGCAGAAAATTTAGGTATTGAGCTTTATTGAAAACATAGTTACCCTACATCCTTTTTTCCCAACATCTTGTGAAGAATGAAGTCCTTAGTGCGCCTCTTCAATTTTATTGAAGTCCGTCGATAAATAACGTTTCAGCAAACTTCCCCCCTTATCCCCCCTATTTTCCACCCAATAAAAAATCGCGATCGACTAAAAAAATAAAAATAATCTGTCTGTTCTGGTCTTCTGTGACAATTTTCGTCAAAATCTGTTTAAAAATGCGACCTGTAGGCCATAAAAGACAGACGGACAAAGTAATTTTTGCTCAATCTCGAAACTTCGTCCGGTACGCTCGCTCAGTCAATAAATATGCAGCAAGATAATTTTGACATATTATTTGTAGCACTTTAATGCTCTAGATTCTAAATGCTTATTAAGGGTGGGTTACCGTAACTCCTACTCTACCAATTTGCCCTCTACATTTGGAAATTACTATAGTACTTTATTAAATTCAATAATATTAAAAAGTATCTCACCAATAAATGGGTTATCCTTCCCATTGCGAACCGAAAGTCGCGTAGCTCTATTCAACGTCGCCTCTCTATCCCCATTAAGCGAACTTCTTGGTTTCTCCAGTGTCCCTATCAGGAATCTTCGCTCTGGCGGCGTGGGCCTTGGGTCCGATTCTGGGCGGTCCAGGGCCGAACTGGCAGGTGTGATGAGAGGGTCTGCTGGTTCAGGCTCCTCTGCCTCTACCCGAGCACCGACTGTCACTTGTTCGTCGACCATCTTGCGGAGTTTCGCCTGTTGAGAGATTCCAGTTTCAGTGGCTCAGGCAGGAATAAATACAAGAGTGAAAAAGTGATTGAGTTCAGATAAAATTATTTTCTCAAACATGCAATGCAATGTCGTCATTACGTGCGTTGTAACAAGCTTGAACTGTAAAGGAATTTCATACAAAATTGCAGGCCTAGGCCGGGAAGTAATTTTTAAATTTTGTGCTGAAGCAAAAGACATTAACGGGCTCACGGAAATTACGATTAGTAGTATTTTTAACCTTCAATTATTTTTTTTGAGTGGTGTATTTTGCCCTTCTTTCCCGGCGTCTGCAGTACCTAATGTATTATTATATAACTATTCATAAGAGTAACTAACAGTTCGATACGCACACTGTTTCGATGCGTTATTATTCCTGCTTCCTACACAGTTTATACAGACAGACAAATAAAACGACACAAAACATATTCGTTTGCATGACATTTATTACTCCATTTGTGGTTACAAGGATGCCACATACAAATGAAGGTCCCAACAATTGACCCTGTTAGGGCTCTGCAATAACTTACCAACTATCATAAATCTAACATAGATTTTTTTACAGCGTGCGCCTTTTCCGCTTTTTCGCCCTTTCCTCTGCAGGGCCATCACCCTGCAGAGGAAAGGGCGTACAATGGAGCCCAGATTTAGAAAGTTATTCAATACTTGGTAGATAGACAAATAATAAAACAGTAAATATAGTTTTCATAGTAGGTGGTGTTAGAGCAGAGAGTACTTATTGTAATCGCTTTGTTGGGGACCCTTTAAGAGACTTACACCTGGATGGGAATATCTCAAACTTTGTAGATATTCATTATGACTGGCTACAAAGATTTCGATTTCCATCGCTTCGCAGGGTTTCTGTCCGGGAATGAGCTAGCATATTTTTTGCTCTATTTCTAACGTGTCCTGTGTCGGATCATTTTGTGTCCCTTTTGGCTACCCATTATTACGTATTCATCCCATAATTATTCCATGTAAATAGCAAAAGAGTTGGAGCCCATTAGTTTCCCCCCCTAAGGGCACAGGTCTTTATCCAGATACGAGTAAGCCATATTCCACCACGCTGGCTCAGTGCGGGTTGGGATGCTGGCAAACGATTTTTTCTATGTTTGCTTTTATAACTAGAACCAATCATAGATAATTAGGAAATAACAAGTTAATGTTATGGCTTTTCTGAATGTTGTGTGAATATTTCAGAAGAAGTCCCATCGAGCTAATGGCTATTCATTTCGCTGGCCATCACACTAAGCGTTATCTATGGCAATTTATCTAAAACGAGCCATTTACTTCACGAGGTTTACCTCCACTCGCGGCCCGCCGACCGAGTTTTGTATTTAGTGTTATCCTTGTAGGGGAAGGTTCCATAAAAGTATACATTGACGATTCATTATTCATGGTTCATAACAATACAATAGGAGTAAGTACATCTACTTTTCAAAAGTAATCGTGAGTTTGGAATTTGTTCGAAAACAAAAACATTTTTCTATTTTTTTCAACCGACTTCAAAAAGGTGGAGTTTCTCAATTCGTCTGTGTTTTCGTGTGTGTGTTTGTTACGCGATTACTCCATCAATTATGAATAAATTATAATGATTAAAATTTATTCATAATTGATGGATGGTATGTCATACTTCAGAGGTGGTCTCATGTACATTTTATCAAAATTGAATCAACGCTTTTTGAAAAAACCATCAACTACAAAAAAATATACAGAGATGACGTTTTGGTTTGTGATTCCGTACAGCAAAAGTTTTGATGAGGAATTTTCATGTACATTCGCATCTCGCCCGGGAAGCAACAAGTAGGGCTTGAACTTGAAGTCGGTTTTTTTTTTAAGTTTGTCGTGTTTTTTTATATGGCCGGTTAGTAAATAGTCAATAACGATCAAAATATCGGTCTCTTTGTATATTTTTAGTTACATCAAAGACAAAGCAATGAGTTGTGTGTGTCGGCTACAATATAAACTTAATCCGCGGATATAAGTTGACCAATTAGCGTAGCAGCGTTTACCGCCTATTTAGTTAATTCACCTGATACCTACTCATGCAATACTCGTTTAGTTTTAGGGGTTCGGGAGCCATTAAACCGTTCGGGGAAACGGTCATGATTTTAACGCCAACTTTGTAATTGTTGCCTACAATGTTGCAATATACATGAGATGGCCGCATAGACTTGAGTTGTTGTTACAACGTTTAATAAAATTGTTCAAATTTTATGAACTTAAATTTATAAATAATTTGGTGCAAAAAATTAAAATTAAACTTGAATAACATTTACACTCTTAATGAAATGCTCGCATACTAAAAACGGGATCTTTACTATTTGTACATCCCATCATCACAACCTGTTAATAAATCCATAGCTAAAAATGTTATTCATAAGCTTTTACCACAGCTTTATTAACAATATCATCGCGTGCGTCGAAGCTTACCCTTTGACGAGCCCGATCCGGCCCGTTCTGACGTGCTGCGCGGGCTAATCGGGCATGTCAGTAGGTGGGGTAGAGGTTAACGTACCTAGATTATCTAGGCTGACAACCGTGTATTGTGCTCGGAAATGAATTGAAGTATTCATAGTTTGCAAACCCTGGGGCCGAATAATTTGGTAATGATTTGGTTGCGTGCATCTGCGCGGGAATTTTCCACAGCGTTATACCATCAGCTTTCGACAGCTGTTACTCACTTTTAAGGAATATAAATCCTGTTTAATTACATTGCAACATTGTATTACTGTGCTAACATTATTTCTCTGTATTCATTTCCGCTTTCAATGAAGTACTTAATATTTCCTGCCGAGTAAAAATAACATCCACCGAGAAACGAGTGGAATAACCATTTCAATCATCAAAAGAAACCACCCCACCGGAAAACCGAACAATTCATATCACTTACCTGAGCGTCGCCTAGTATCCGGCGCACTAGCGCCATCAGGCGGCCGTTGGGGCTGTCATGCTACCCACCGCCCCCCCGCATGGTACCTCGATCGCCTGTCACACCCTCAGGTGAAGAGGGAAACTTCGATGTTGAACTATTCCACTTTGGCGCGCACCCCTGCTTGTAGTGACAGATGACTGGCTGAATTTGGGGCTCGCGGCGCCTGAAACAAGACGAATGGATATTTAGGTCTTCTACTATCTCGGGCTGGCTCAATATTTACGGGTGTAACAGAAATCTATGGATAAATTTAGGAATAATAGATAATTATATGTCGATTATGATTGTGTTTTGAATTATTTGATGATGATTGTTTCACTCAACTCGATTTGATGAGAGCAATTATATAATTCCATTCTCCATAAAAATCGGGTGATCGTTCAGGGCGAACCTTTTAAAGAAGGGTTGGGTTTCGAGATCCAAACAATTTAAAAAGATACGCATCGTTAATCCAAAGGGTTATTTTCATTCGCGAAGGCTCTTCTCCTCGTCGCTCACGGTTTTAGGTTTATTATCCCATCACATTGACACCAGCGGAACGATTTCCATTGACAGAAGGTTTATTTATTTATATGAATATCTATAATAGCAAAACTTCTTGTGGCGTTGTGATTTGTGAATTTGTGATGGGAGGTGAAATTTATTGAACCAGTCGCCTGTGGCGGCCATTTTGTAAATTTCGCCGTATCGGTGTGTCCCGGACCGGTATACGCACACATCAGGACTTTTGAGCGCCGATGTTTAGTTTTTGTCGAAATTCTCCTATTCTAGTTAGAATTAGGGATAATTCTTATTAGAATAACACTCTAATTCGGATTCATTACCCTTTTTCCTTTCCATAACGCCTTTATTTCAATTTGATTACAGCTAATATGTGTTACTTAATATGAAGCACCCTAAGTTCTACTTATTTCGGCATTACTTAAAAAAAACACAATATTTTGGCCTAAAGTTTGGTTTTTAATGTGTAGAACTACATATAACAAAAACACAGATAGTCTTCAGACATTTATTTAATAAGATAAATCTTTTTCAATAGGTCCAAAAATAGAGCCCCTCAACCTCATCTTTGAGTGCGTTTTATTTAAGCAATGAGTGGCCACAGAATATAAAACCATTCATTCATTATTAAACACCCTGTTCTTTCACGAGCAATTGGAATATGTTAGAAAGAGATAGGATTAACATGAATGCTGCAACGGAAGCAAAATTGAACCTAATTTGAATTGAAAAAACACAGACTAGAGGTTAACCTCTCAGCAGTGTGTAATATATAACATAGCTTTTCAATGGAAACATTTTTTAATATACAGCAGCTTATATTAAAATTTAAGTCGCAATAAATAATTATAACAGGGCAGAGAAAATTTGTTCAATTATTAAAATAATTATACTTCAATTAATTCAAGTAGTTATGCTTATATTTGAAATACTCGGAACGAAACAAGCGTCATTTTATGTTGCCATTTTATATTATTTGTCCATCACATTAGGCTTTGGTGTTCCAACCATATAGACTATAAAAAACAAACGATTCTAGATGGAAAAGTCGAAAGCGGAAAGTTTGATTTCGAAACTTTGTTTGTACTAATTCGGAGACAAACGTACTAAAATTCCTGACCCCTCTAAGGTGAGCCCTTGGCACAAAGATGGTCCCGTTTTTTGGTTTTTTGCTTACATCTCGAAAACTCGAGAGGTCCCGGGTTCGATCCCTGGCTAGGGATAAAGAAAAAGGAAAAACCCCAGGCCTTGGAAGTTTATATGTTTGTGATGGTGGTTTTTCTGGTTCCCATGACACAGGGTATTGTAGTGTGGGGCCAGAAACAATGTATGTGCCTGAATATAAAAAAATATACGCATCAAAGGAAATTTCGTTGAACCACATAATTCAAGCTGATAAAGCTTTTACACTTTTACTTATTTCCCATCGTTACTTAGGTATGAGTTGTATCACTAATTTCCTAAGCTAATACAGCCATAAATACCAATAATAATTAAGCCCATTAATGTCCCCACCGAGGGGCACGGGCCTTTACCCGGATACGAGTAAGATTGAGCCATACTCCACCACGCTGGCTCAGTGCAGGTTGATGGCGGGGTGGCTAGTGCGGGCTAATGCGGGCCACCCCGACCGTCAGATGTTTTCAAGGTGCCCTAATTGGGCCACTGGTAGTGGTAGTAAGTAGTCAGATATTGGTATCTGATTACTTACTACCACTAAGTAGCGATAGTAGTCGGGACCTAAAACTTAACGTATCATCCGAAACATGGAAGCGTCCGAAACGAATGCCACATAGAAACGGACGCCCATCCAGTATCCGTCTCAGCCAGATGTTGCTACCCGCACGATCGTATCCTATATGTGCGAATAGGCTAGGCCACGGATGCCTCAATACAGCCAATTCTTGTTTTTTTATTTCTTCGATTCATAGTTCTTTCTATATTTACGTGACTGCCAACTGCGGCGAAGCCTAGAAGGGGGCTTGTTATCTTCTGCCTTTGATAACACATTTTCAGACCATGAGTTCTACTTCGGTAACGTGTACTGTGCTGCGGACGAAGAAGCTAGCTTATCTTAGCTAGCTGTATCAAATATATAAATTTTTCAATAAATACAATAAACTCAACATGACGGAGCGGTAAAGGCACAGTTGTGCCTACATGGCGATAGGCTATCTCTGTTACGCAAAATTACCTATCGGTTAAGGTGCTAAATACGATTTAGTTTAAAAAATAGGGTCCTAGTCCATTTAATAAGTAGTCTTACGAGGGCTAATTTTGAGACTACTAAGAAAACACCAGAGGCGTTCTCATAATTGCCTGCCAAGTAACTGTAATAACATTTTGTCAAAATACTTGTGAAACTCATTATTCAAAGGCGCGGAGCCGCGGGCGCCCCATCCTCGCCACAAAAGAGTATTGTCTTTCGTTATCGCCATACTACTTAGCGTTCGGTACCCAAAGGGTAATAAGTAATACTTTTCCATATCCTACAGTTTTGTTTGCGGATGACTGTTCCGTTGTCACAAAATGTACAGAGCCACTAAGCTTCGAACTAGATATAAACAATATATAGAGTGGGCTTGTCGAATGGCTTCAGAATAACAATCTAAAAACTAACCTACACAAACTAAAATGGTAGGTTTGCTTATGGTTGATGAAATTGCGTACAATTTCATCAACCATAAGCAAACCTACCAAAATTAAACATAAACTTTGATAACAATGACGTAGAACCTAGACCTACAGTGCGGATAGATACTGCACGAAGAAAAACTGTGCTGTAAGATAAAGGGAAATACTAAACTGCACATCAAAAATACTGATTTGATTTGCGCAGCAAATATCCCTTATATTTGCTGCGGTAGCTTAGGTGCAACCACAGAGGCAGCTTTTACTGCATATTTCGGATATGTGCATTCTATCCTTAGTTACGGCATCATCTTTTTCGGAAATTCTACTGATAGGGACAAAATATTTAGGCATCAGAAAAATGTATTACGGCCATCGCTGGCATAAAAAAGACGGAAAGCTGCAAACCCTACTTCAAAAAATTAGACATTCTAACTTTTCCATCGATATTTATCCTAGAGTGCTTAATATTCGTTAAGAAAAACTATCATACACGTTTTATAGAACTAAACACAATTCACACAAGAAATTTACGTAATAAAAACCATATAGTAACTTCCTTCTCCTAAATGCGTGCTATATAGAAATAGGGTTTTCTATGTCGCCATAAAAATATTTAACCTATTACCAAAAACTGATGAAAACTTTGGATTTAAATTTTTTCAAAAAAATGATATCAATGAATACTTAAATGACAAAGAACTGATTCCTCAACAAATCCGCGTTGAATAAAATGGGCTGGATTGAGTTTTCTTGCCGTTTCTTTCTCGTCTTAGTCCACGGTTTATGAAGTTTGTGAAGTGGTTTATCATCGTAATATTAGTATACTAAGAGTCATAAAATAAAACTATATATAGTAAATAGTTATACTGATACTGATTTAAGTTGTAAATATGTCCAACACCCTCAATATGTTTAGATTAAATTTAGATTTGAGATGTTATATAATAAGGTTAATATTTGTACACCCAGTACTACTGGGTACCATCATTTGAAACACTGTAAATAATATAAAACCTAGTCGCAAACAATGATGAACAAATAAACATTTTTATCTTTGTCTTGTCTTGTCTGCTTAAAATACTCACAATATCAATATTACTACAATAGAGATCATCGTTCAAGCAACTTGTATTTTCACTTTCAGTCATTTGCCCAATCTCTATTAGGAACTTTAACGTGGGAGTGGAACTCGGACTTGGCTGGTATTATCATCAGTATTTATCTCTAAAATGAGATGGAATTATGTTTTCAGTTCACGCTAAATTACGAAAACTCTTTATTTATCAGACACAAAAAAACTTGACCTTATACTTGTTGTTTTGTTTTTAATTACAGATTGAATAAGGGCGCGTTTTAAGAATCGGGCTCTCGTAACTTTTTTAAGTAAACGACCTTTTGAAACTTTATTAGGGCGAAGTTTTTTTATTATTTATGGCAGACGCTGCTGACGAATATAGTCCAAGGCAAACAGTTAAAGGCGGTGATTTGCGAGGCGCCCTCGCTGCCCGGGTGGCTGTGGTTCAGAAATTGGCCTGAAAATTGATTAAAATTCCGAATGCGTGAGGAAGTCTCGTCTACTTTATAATCGATTGCGGGCCTTGGGCTCGTTTCACCGAGTTCTTACTTATTTACTCCTCCTAGAAACTCGGAACGCGAACGAATAAAGCCTGCATATCAACCGTCGCCGCACGCCCATTTTAGCAAATTATATCAAAAGTTGGGCACAAACAGAATACACGATGATACTGCAGTTTCGGCAAACATGCATGAATTTTCCATTATCGTTGAAAACTACAGCACGGATTCTAAATAGTCGGTACATATTTTACATTCTCTATGACTCTACAAATTGGCTGTAAACGAATGGATGTAGGGTAGCTACATAAATACAATTTTAAAAAGCCAAATAGACCTTTGATAATTTACCTAGTGGGTAATTTTATCATCTTGACCGTGGACTAATTGTAATGAAATTAAATTTAGCATCACTTTAAATCATTACTACATTCTACAAACCTCTTAAACCTTGTACATACGACGTGTAATAGAAAGACCTCGTAAAATGTTATGCGCGGGCGCCACCTTTAGAGCCTATTTAAAATCTATAAAGCAAAGCGGACGCCTATTTTAAATTAGAAGACGACATAAATCTGAGGGTCGACACTTCCCCAGTGCAGTTTACATCAAAGTAATTGCTCCAGTTTCATTAGGACGCGCGGCACATCCTTCCAGATTTACATAAAAAGGTCTCAAGGCTCGGGGGAGAAAAGTCACGCTTCGGTTACTTTACTTGAATTCTTTACTGTCACTACCTTTTATGCTGCCTCATTTAGTTAGCCTAAATGTCATCACAGATCATTCGTTATATTTTGGGGTGCATTTATTTTGTGGGTAAATTCTGTTGTCATAATTTCAAAACAATGTTTGACGCTGACGAAATTAGTAGCAAAACATATGCAGTAACTTATTTAATTAGCGCTGAGAAATACGTAACCAGCGATACTAGCTGTGCGTAGCGTGCTTCTTATAAAATAAACGTTTTCAAACTCAAACTCAAATATTTTATTGTAAGGAATGCATACAGTTTATTATATTTCATGACGTCAGAAAAAACTCCTTCGTCAACACACTTATTAAAAATAACAAACAAGAAAGGAGCAATAGAATCAATAACACAAGTTGAAATTTTAGTTGATATTCACCAAAGATCTTTGGTGTTTTTAATACTAAGCAATTTAAATGCGTTAACAATCGTGTCTACATCAATATGATTGAATTAAGTAAATCACCATAATTATGTATCAACATTATTTTATAGTATGGAAGGAGCCTCCGCCAATAATGAATCTAAGGACTGTATTAACTGTAGTAACGGCTGCATTGGCTACTTCGCGATCTTTAGAAATTATTTTATAGGCTATATTTGACGATCTCTGCATGTGACGCTGCGGTTGTGCCTTTGTCTACAATGCGAGGGGTCCCGGATTCGATGTCCGGCTGGGGATTTATAAAAAAACAGGTCTTGGATGTTCATATGTGTGTGATGTCCCACGACACAGGGTATCCTAGTGTGGGGCCAGAGGCAATGATGTGTAATATAAATATTTATGTTTTGTTTTTATTTGTTACAAATTTCCGGTCCCGAGATTGCATTTTCCCAGTTTCGGTATTGGTTTTTTCCAATTGTTTTGATTTATCCTCAGCTTGCTTAATTTTCCTACTCAGTTAAAGGCACTTTGCTATATGTTACACAGATTTGAATTTCTTTGAATATTGTTTAAGGGGCTCTAAAAATTAAGTATCATACATCTTTGTGAATATAAATCATACAATTTATTCCAGCTTTTATAAATGCAAGATGAAGCCCGGTCATCAAATCTCGCCTTGATGCTACCTCTACATTTTTTTAATTTAAATTAAACTCTTTATTAATCACATTGAACAAGAAATTGCAAAAGTCATCTTGATTCTCAAAGACTGTTCGATTCCAAATCGATATTCGATCGATGGTTTCTGAACGGTCATTTTTAATTTGACGTTAGCTGTCAATCTGGCAGTTTTGACAACTGACAGACGAAAGCCCTCGCAATGTAAACGCGTTTTGATTAGGGTGTTGAAATTAAATCGCAGGGCATCTGGAATGTATTCGGGGTTCCCTCAGGATTGTTAATATAGCTGAGTGTGCCGTTGTCTCTCGAACCAGATAAAGTTCGGATTTTTGTGCCCGATTTGTATTTACCAGTAGAAACATAACCTGTGCTGGACACTGTGCTCACCATGCTAGCCCGCCAGTCATACCTGGTTGGCTGAAGAGCCTGTCTACCAAGAAGAGCCTAGGGTGCACCCGGGCCTTGCAGAGAGACAGGAGGTTGACGGGACCGAAGCACAGACCAGGTTAGATCTACCCCACATAACTTCAGCTCGGTGAATCGCCGACGTTCATCACTTCTTGGCACTTGATCGTCACGCTACCTCGTAGCTCATGGGCCCCTACGAGGTCATTAGGTGCTGAGAAGCCTGAACAAAGACGATAATTAAAAAATTAAGTTGCTTATCCTTTTTTGATTTCCGAAAACTGTCCCATACGGCTGTTAGTAATGGGTCTGTAAGTAAACTCCTGAGAGTTTTTATTCAATTTAACACAACGCCTTGTCTACAATGATCCGAGCTAAGTTTTTCACACATAGCCATGCTTTGAGGTTCACAGTAACAAAAACATTGTCTACGCAAATTGCAGATGAGGTTTTTATTTTCGTTGGCTGATTAAGAAATTTTTTATTCTTCTCGGCGCTTTGTTTATTAAACAGGTTGTTAACTATTTACTATACTAATTTTGTATTTCTTCGGTTTCCTAACAACGCATTCCATTGTATACTGGCATGAGTACTTGGCCAGAAATAAACTTTTATATCGAGTAGGCCGCCGCCAAAATTCGGGTGCGAAATTCGCAAAAAAATACTTGGACGGCTGACTGGATAATAGACTCAAACACTTTAAAATCAGCTGATGGGGGTCTGGGAGTCTGTACACACAAACAACTTTATGTTGCTCAGCTCTATCAAGATAACCCGTTCCGTTCAATACACATAGGCACAAGTCTTTTCTCTCCTTAAATTGGCAATTTTTCCCAACGTTAATCAATGACCCGCTATGGATAGCTTTTTTACTATATAAATAACTAGCAATGAGGACGTTGCCTTTTGTGGGATGCTACTTGTGTGTGCACGTTCGCGGCATCCCACATTGGCTCCACCATGGTGACACCTGGGGCTGCAGCGGAGTCGGCGGCGCGGCAGAAATGCCTAAAATACGCACAGCTGATGGGGAGCTACCTGTTTGTTCCCTTGGCCGTCGACACCACGGGTATTTGGGGTGCTCAGGGCAGGATGTTTGTCAAGGACATTGGGCGACGCTTGAGGGACCGAGGTTTTGACAATCGTTCCGGAGCGTTCCTGATCCAAAGGATCTCACTCGCCGTGCAGCGCGGTAATGCTGCCAGCGTGATGGGTACCTTTGGGTCGGGCATGTCCTGGGGCGGTTTATTTTTTTAGTATTTTGTTTTTTATTATGTTCAGTTTTTGTGTGTGTATTTTTAAATTATTTGGTAATTTTAATTTCTTAGCTTATTGACGACGCACTTTGCGGATTTTTGCAAAATAAAATAAGCAATATGGTTATATAAGGTAACAAAGTATTTTTAAAGTTACCAGCCTTTCCATTGTCTTCGCAATTAGTTTAAATCAACTGACTTCACAACTGTGTCACATATATTATGCGCTAAAAATGTAGCTACGCGTTTTTTTGTTTTATTAGACAGGTTCACAGTATCCTAAGTCAAACTAGTTTTGTGAGACACTTACATAGTATCCTGAGTCGACGACCCAAATGGCTGAGTCTGCAGTGACCCTGCCTACGAAGCCAAGGGTCCCGGGTTCGAGTCCCGGTGGGGGCAAATATTTGTTTGACGAGAACGGATATTTGTACCCTAGTCATGGTTGTTTCTCTATCTAAGTATAATATTTATCTATATAAGTATGTGTATCGTTGTCTAGTACCCAAGATATAGGGAATCCTATTTTGGGGCTAGATCAATGTTACACACATATATATAATAATAATACCTTGGACACAATAGTGTGTCTATTTATTATTATTATAGGAGTAAAGTAACTTTTTTTAACTCCGACATTATACTTATTGCACTAAGGTCCCGATTAAGGTTCTCTGTTACAATTATTCATCAATTAAGTATAAAATTGGAGAGAAGACTGACCCAAAATGTACAATAATTTAAATACGAAATTTGCGATTGACTTCAACGGGTTGTAAATGTCACTGCACACGAAACACAATGACACAATAACATTTAATGCATTTGGCATTCAGAGAAATTCAGATCGCTCGTCGAAAGCCGCAACTCATCAATGTCCCAATTCCACCAGATAATTAAATTTTTCAGGCTTCGTTTCGCAGATGAAGCGAGAAATCTGTCACGGCTTTCCGCACTATCTGTAGACCGTAGTTTTTTATTCGTAATTGACTTTTACAGTAATCAAAAGACACCTTGGCAGGAAATGCTAGAAAATAAATAATGGCATTTGTAGACCACTCTGCGTTTTATACTTTTTTATATGAAATATGTGGTTTGTCTATTAGAACACGCAGTTGTCCGTTAAAGTGTCACTTATGTTTCCATAATTTTAAGCTGACCTGTTTGCATACACAGAATGGCTTAGGTTCAGTTGTGCCCACCAGCCACCAACCACCCACTCATTTAATACTCCAGGTTTTTCGTGACAAGGGGCTACGCCATCGCCTCTGCTATGAAGCACCTTTAAGTATTAACGATCGAGTCCACATAAAATATCCATATAAAGGTCGTTGTGGTGTGGTTCTATTAGCTGTTAGCATAATAATAATTCGACCTAATTAGAGACCTGTGTCTGTAAATCTGTGAGTGACACATTTGTGCACATTTAATTTATAGCATGTATTTTTAGAGCCGACTAGAATTACACTTACCAGCCAAATCTGCTTAGATATAAAATGTGATTGTGTATTCACAAGTAAAAATGTATTTAACTGTTTACCTTCTGATCAAAGCGGTCAAGCAGTGTCATTCCAAATTATAGCAAAGATAAGACTGATCCATCATTTTATAGGCTAGGCCTATTACACCTCATTGACTAGACACATATAAGACAAACTTAGGTAAGCCGAACAAAATTTATTCAGACTTCTTAAGCATTATAAAAATATATATAATATAATAATTGCTAAACATATAAAAATAATAAAGTGATGAGATGTCTTCCTAGCTGATTTCGGCCACGGCAACATCTTTCAAGGTTTCCTGGTTGGTTTGTGGGGCGTCGATCGTGTGCCCTCTTAGGACTATTATAGCCAATCTTGGCAGAAAAAGTTCGCCCACCCAGAGTGCAGATGTTAGCACGCCATCCACGTAGTTATATTCTATGGCTGCTGGTGGTCTAGCCTTCAATTTAACAAATAATTATTTACATACAGGCACATACATTGCTTCTGGACCCATACTAGGATATCCTATTCCCTTATACAGAAGCAAAGAGCCTCTGGTCTTGTTCTCTTGTCTTTTCTCGTAACTGACGAATTGAGAATATAGCTTCACACGTGCCTCTTTCTGGGCGCAAGCCAAGTTGGGCTTCTGGTAAGATTTTCTCTGATATTCCTACCAAGCGGTTTAGTAGAGTCCTGGCCAAGACCTTCCCAGTGGATGTCAGCAGTAAGATCCCCATATATAAGTTGCAGTCCGACCTGTTGCCTTTGTTTTTGTATAGACTGCGAGAGACTCTGAAATCTCTGGGACCTCTTCTTCTTAGAACATGCGTACGAAAAACTTCCAGATAGTCAGATGCAATGAGTCTCCACAGTATTTAAGTAGCTCTCCTGGTAAACTGTCAACGCCTGCCGCTTTCTTGTTCTGTTATGCTCTAATGGCAGCAACAACCTCGCTCAATGTTAGTGGCTCATCTAACTCATGTGCTGTCATGTGCATGTTGGTAGTGCAGGTATAATTTAGATATGTCCTAAGTCAACTGACCTGTCGACGTTGAGTAACGTATCGAAGTGCTCAGCTCATCGCTTGAGGACATCCTCTTTGCTTGTGAGTAGCTATTCCCTGTCAAGTGACTTCAGGGATACAATGATACGATGAGCTAGCTGTACCGATGAGTTTGCAAACCTCTCCAAAGAACTCTTCCAGCAGTATTTTACGACCTTCTCTTGCCACCACTTGTCCTTCAACTCTCTCTTGAGTGTGCATAGCTCAGACCTACTCTGCTTCACCCCATCTGATACGTCTCCCAGTCCAAGGTCTAGCGTATGCCGGAGAACTCGGTGTTTCCTTTGTGCTTCTGTGAAACATGTATCATTATCGTAGAACCAATATTCACTTATCCGTATTTTTAAGCCCAGAGTCTGTATTGCGCTTTCAAATAAGCGCGTAGATTAAGTCTTCCACTCAGCTTGAAGGTAACCATTCTCAATATTTAGCTCCTGTATCGCGCTTTCCAGAGTTTCAGCCTCCTGTTCGAGCCTTTCGACGCCTAAACACGCAGGCTTCACTCTCTGAGATCTTCAAGGAGGGTGGAGGTGGAGACTTATCTTCGTAACGACTAGCCTATGATCGGTCCAACAGTCAGCACTGCGCATGACTCGCGTTATCTGTACCTGGGAGATATGCTTCTATCTCACAATTGCCTAATCTATAGGTGCCATTGTTTCAAAGTCAGATACATCGATGTGGTCTTGTACTTTGATCGGAGCCTGAACATGGTGTTGGGAATTGTTAGCTCAAACTGAGTACATAAGCTTAGTAGTTGTTGGCCATTAGAGTTCATATTACCAATCCTATACCTGCCCAGGATTCGTAGTCTGGCCAAACTCGTGCATTAAAGTCGCCCAACAGAAGTATTTGCTTCTGTGGACGAATCCTACTGAGGACCTGCGTGACTTCTTCATAGAACCTGTCCTTGATGTCATCATCCTTATCCAAAGTTGGTGCGTATACACTTATCACATTCAGGTAGTTGGTATTCGTCCCGCTGGAGGCGCAGTGTGGTGACGCGATCCAAGATGTGGACAGGACACGCGTCTAATTTTGTCGAAATGCTGATCTTGATCGCAAATCTCACTCCAGAGCATCTGGGTTCCGATGCAGCCATCCCTTTCCAGAAAAAGATGTATCCGCCGCCTTTTTTAAACGATTTGCCCTCGTCTGAGAGGTGTGTCACACTTAAGGCAGCAATATCCACGTCGTAGCGGCGATGCTCGCGGGCTACCACTGCGGTCTTCCTCTCAGGACACAAGTTACCATCACGATCGAGGAAAGTGCGTACGCTCCATGTGAACATTTTTCTTGTATTTTTTATTCTATAGTCACGTGGACCACGTTGAAATGATGCGGAGGCAGCCGTGGTTACTACCATCCTCGTGGGTTGGGGCAAGCGATTTTTGGACACCTTTTCTAGCCCCATCCCCGGCTGACGGGGGGGGAGCAGTGCCTCCCTAAGTAGGACTGCTCTGTCGTTCAAGGTGCTGCCAAATCCGCACTGTTACCCCGTTGCAGTGAAAAAGCGACCACTGTCTTAAAGCCGCCCATGTGCAAACATCATCCAAAGCCCCGCAAGCATCAGCACGAGACGTCTCTTCCTCTGTTCATCGCCACAGGACTTGTAGTCGAATTGGGTCCTTTTGTCGAACGCGGTCATATTCGCAGGACATATTATAGTGCAAAGGTGTTTGCGCTTGCACGGATGCACTTTTTCGTCCCTACTCCTCTTGGTCTAAAGGGACGGGGGCCGCCACGATTAGAGAAGAATTCGAATGCAGTGTCTGTCTGATGGATGGTTATGTCCTCTACCATCGCCCTAAGCCTTCCACGTTGTCTTGTTGTCTCGCCGTGTCCGCCATACCATTGTTGTTTATCAGCAGTAGGGATGTCTTCCTCGCCGAGCCAGTCTTCTTGCACTACGTGGGAGGAATCCACCCCCTTCTTATGCCTCTTCCACCTGCTCCACCGTACCAATGGCTTTCATCTCCACTTTCACAGCCTTTGAGGTATTCACCCGTAACGATCACCCCGCGCTTCACCCGTGATATCCTCCGCAAAACTGGGTCCCTGCCGAACTTGGCCACCATCCCACTCCGGTCTACTGGAGTCGGGGGTGCCCACTCCCGCGACTTGGAAGAGCCCGACAGGATTAACCCCAGCGGGTGATAGAGAAGGTGATCTCCTCTGGGGCCGGTTTGACGACCTTGTGTGTTTCATGATATTTCGAATTTCAGACCAATATCTGTATTTCCAGCAATAAGTAAAATATTTGGAAAGATTATACTCAATTAAATGCTCTCACACTTTAGCCGTATAAAACATCTACACGCCAAACAATAATGTTGCACTAGGAGTAAAGCGAGTACGGATGCAGACATTACCCTTATGTATCACATTTCTTGTGCATGGGAGGCCGCACAAAATGCTATCGGCGATTTTTGCGATGTGGCGGAGGCGAAGGATTGTATTGATCAGGCTAAGCTTCTAATGAAATTAAAATCATTACAGAGTGTGAAGCAAATTGTTGAATCTACTAAGATCACATTTAAGCAATATAATTCAACGGATCGAAATCAACGGCGTTAAATCTGATGAATTCGGTGTAAGAATCGGCGTTCCACAAGGTTCCATATTACGCCCTTTATTATTCGTTTAGTAGAAAAAATTACTGACTTAGTGCTGTTTGCTGATGACACTTTACTGGTCTTCAAAATTGAAAGACAAAAAGAAGATTTTGATTATGTAATTAATGTATTGTGTTTAACCTAGAATTGGTTCACAGTTAATAATTTTAAAACTTATTGTATAAAATTCTCACTTCCAAATGCCAGGCGAATTGACACCAGCTTAGTGTTAGAAAGCTACACGTTAGAATTAGTAAATTATACGAAGTTTCTTGGAATAATTATTGACAGTAATATGCAGTGAGGAACCCACATTAATAAATTTGGTGCTAGATTAAGTTCTGCGGCTTAAGTTGTCAAGAGGAGCACTAGATAAAACACGGATGTGGCTACAGGTAGGCTAGTCCATTTTAGTAACATTCATGTGTCATGTCCTATGGTATTTTGTTAAAAGGGAAAGATTAGATTTTTGGATTAAGTTGATATTCAAACTATTTTATATTACAAAAAACAGCTCTTCGAGCAATTTATAATGTAAAGAAAGTGACATACTAAATTTGGCTGCCTAATTCGTTCACTAGTATGACTTGTGTTCCAGCCATCACCCCCTTCACCATATTTGAGGGAGAGGAGCAACTCGCTACAAAGAGCCGTAGTAGTAGCCGTGTAACATAACCAATTTACATATATACAGTAGTAAATAATGTTTGACATTGACTTTGACAAAGACACCGACTTTTTACCCTGTGGCTAATTATACAACAATGCCTAGCAAGGCTCGTACTCGTACAAATAAACGAATTCAATACATCTTGAGGAGGCTAATTGAAATAGGGTCCCAGGTGACACGAATTATTCCCGGAATAATTTACGATGGAAGTTTGCGCCGGCTACATTACTTGTACTATGTTGCAAAGGTCTTAGTGAATCAATTTTGCTAAAAATCAGGTAGTAAAATGCGTGTATTACTGTATTGTATTTCAATGGTTTTAGCCACAATTATCCATGGCTGGCCACAAATAATAAATTGTTAATAAAATACTTTTCGTTAAAAGTGGTGCGTCCAGAAACAGGATTGATGGATAATTTTGACAGTCACACAATAGTTATGCAATAAATTTAAAACAAAACGTCACATTAATATTACGCATTAATGGTGCTATCCAATAATAGTTTGCTATTGGATAGCACCCGTTGAAAAGGTGTGTCCTCATATTTTGGTGGTACTCATAAAACACCCCCTAACTAGTTATTAAACGAATAAAACTTACCCCATGTAATCAAATGCGAGCTCTTACGTAACAGAGAACGATAATTATGTTCTATTTTTTCCGTTTTTCAACAAAAAATTGTTCATTGGCAACAAGTTTTTTGGAAAAATAAATCCCCAAAATCGCAGATAGCTGAAATTTTGGTGATTAATTTTTTAAGCCTTGAGTACAAGATTTAATTATGATTGGCATGGTGATTGGTAGAGGTCAGCTATTTTTTAATATGATGGCTCTGTGTTATTGTGAATTTTTATTAAAACCCTTTCTTGTTTCCAAAACTTTGTTTTTGTTGGGAACATATTAGTAGTTTAAGCGTACCAAAAAAAAAATGTTAAATAATATAACGCTGAAACTACTTGGATTATTTAATTTCTCTTGCATTTCATTTTAAGGGATGGTGGTTTATTACTGTCTCCATTTTCCAAAAATGTACAAACAAATATCTCCACCAAAATTGAACAAAGTTATGAAAAAGTGAACATGTTGAAATTAACTCACAAAATAATCACAACTGTATTCACGTTGATTCACTCACAATAATTACCAGTGATCTATATTTCTTCCATTTCTTTGTGTTCATACAAAACAGGACTCGATGAAATTAACAAAAAAATAAAAACACTGGACAATATTTGACTCTCATTATAAGAGTGTTCCCCGCACCCTCATCCGGAACACAACCGCTCTCTTTATTATCAACTACTGAGTGTCGTGCATTAAGAAATAAAGTTTACTGTAAAAGTTCTTTGAGACTTTTGCACGGGAACAGCTGCTGAAACTTAATCCTGCCACCTTCTATTGTAGAAAGGCAGTTACAACATACTCTACTTTAGAGCTTTTTCAGTTGAAATGGGAAATTCAGCCGTGTATTTTAAGCTTTAGCTATTGATGAATTAATGAATATATCTTTATTTCAGGCATAGACTTTTATCTCCAGAGTTTTATTCCGTAATATTCGTATTATTTAGGAGGGTACTTAAATATTGAATGAATTATTGATAAATCGTCTTATTAATATAACACTGCATGAATGACTTTTATCGTATTATGTTTACTAATATCCTCATTTCTTTTGTAACAGCTCTTGTTTATGAGTTATAGCTTTCATTAAAAATGTATCTGTTATAACAAAGAAAATTAATATTTTTTTATTTTATCAGCAAATATTATTTGCTGATCAAATAAAAAATATCAAGTTTTCTCAGTATAATTTAAAATGGCATCGTCCAGTCGAGTTTGTGTGAATGATCCGAATCATTTTTGTTTTATTTGCTGAGAATATACGTTAAAGAACAACGTTTAAAGGTGCCAGTGTTCGTAAAAGAGGCTTACAAAAAATACTTTGGTCACCCGCTGCAAATGAAAGATAAGCTTTGGATTCCGCAAAATGTATGCAAAACGTGCGTTGGGTTTCTACGTTTGTGGTCAAACAAGTCAACAAATATACGGCCAGCATATAGACGTGTTTTGAGACCCAACATATCACCTGAAGGTCACACTGATGCCTCACAGGAAGAGCCTATGCATTTTGAGATGAAAACTTATAGTAACTTTGAATGTGAACTGGAAACGCCAAAATCATTTAACTAAGATGATTCCAACGAACTTATCAGAGATCTGGGACTGTCATTGTCTGCTTCCGAAATTTTTGATTCTGGGCTAAAAGAATAAAAACAAAAAATTCTTACTACCGCAAAAGAGAACAAAATCTCCTCAAATGTTTTGCTGAACTTCTTCAGCAGAATATTTGAGGAGATTTTGTTCGTATTTTGTAAAGATGTGATTTAATGGCTGCAGTGGGATAACTCAATTACGATTCTAGTAAGTGGCGTTTATTCATAGACTCATCAAAACGGCGTCTAAAATGTATATCTTACACGATGGGAATAAATTAGGCTCGTTGACTATTGCTCATTCTACAAAAGTAAAAGAAGAATACACAACTATAGCTCTCGTTTAAAACAAAATTAAATATGTGGAAACAACTGGCTCATATGTATCGATTTAAAAATGGTGAATTTTCTTTTAGGCCAAAAATGTCGTTACACAAAGTATCCGTTTTCTTTGCTTATGGGATAGCAGAGCTTAAATTCAACATTGGATTAAAAAGATTGGTCAGGTAGACCAATCTTTTTTAACTAGGACAACAAACTTGATAAACCCACCTTTAGTATCAAGGGATCTTATAATTTTACCTCCGTAACATATAAAACTAGGACTTATAAAACAATTTGTCCTGTCTTCAAAAAGGTCTTGACAAAAATTGAAATTGTTTCCTTTTTCTATCAAAAAATTTCCCAAATCTGAGTGCAGATAAAAGCGGGCGTTTTTGACGGGCCACAGATAAGATAGTTAATAAAAGACCCAAATTTTACGGCCAATAAGACAGAGATTGAGATAAAGGCATGGAATGAGTTTGTTTGCCTTGTTCAAATTATTTTGGGAAAAGTTCTGAATATTCTCAACACGTCGAACAAGTAATGTGTAACTTTCAAAGGGTTGGATGTAACATGAGCATCAAGTTACACTTTCTTCACAACCACCTGGACTATTTCCCCACCAATCTAGGGGATCTAAGTGAAGAACAAGGACCAATTCCACCAGGACTTTCGCACGATGGAGTAACGCTATCCAGGCAAGGTGGAACGCACACATGATGGCTGACTATTGTTGGTGTATTCAAATCACCTCTTTGTTCAAGCTTCAGCAAGGAAGTCAAATAAAAGAAAGTATTTTTCAAGTTACGAACTAAATAAAATAGTATTATTTTTAAATATATAGTTTTTATAGAAAAAAGACCCATGTGTTATATTTTTCTAACTAGAGCTGATACAGAAATTTTAGTCACAGATTTGAAATCATTATTAAAAATTGGACTAATATCACGTAACATAACCCAATCATCAGACATACTGTTGTGATGTACGTTAAGCAAAAACCAGCCAACCAATATTCATGATAGATAAAAAATAATAAGATTATTTTGCGATGCTAACAATATCAGATATTGGGTTGAATTTTAATATAAAATCTTAGCAGTTGGTTTGAAGTTAGATAAGGAACTGTGCTTGTGAAGATCTTAAATAGAAAATATATCGCATGTTATTACATAAACGATATTATTTAGCAGATGACGTAACAGTAATTATTACAGTTCTCTAATGCATTTCATAGACGTCCGGACTCAATCGGAAAGTGTGCAATAACAAAAAACTGACCTCATTATTATTTCAGACAATGAGATCATTACCATAGCAATGGTCGTCCGGCGGTATATCATCAACGATATTCATTATCACCCAGACATGGTCCCATAAAATATTATTAATATAGATCCCGCTGTCGGTGTTCCCGGATAAATGAAAGCGGAGATAATTTGACACCGGCGGCATATGTCCGGTCCGGTCCGTGACTGGACCGTGACGTAGGTATATTGATTGTAATTATCTACCGAACGCATATTGTTGTGATGAGGCGTCGAGTATACTCTGTCTCTGCCATCAGTTTAGAGAGTCGACCCAGTATGAAAATAAATGTACGAGAGAGATGCAAAACAGGAAACCATTTGGGAATGATAGTATCCATGGTTATGTACAACGTTCCCAAAGTAAAATATGCTCGCATATATATATTTTTATTGAACATGGAACGTACATTGATCGATCAGCTTATTACAATTTACTATGGGAAACCTATTTTATTGTCTTTCCGTTTCTAGGGGAAAGTTGTTCATAATAATGCATACTATAATTTCCCAAAATTTTGTCAGATAATTAAATTAAATTAAGATCATAGTAGGCTAAGGTGCTAAGGAGTATTCCGAGCTTCAATAATAAGTTTCCCATTCCTCCGGCGGCGGCGGCGGCCCGGCGGCGTCTTTGTTTTTGAACACTTTGTCTGCAGATGTGCAGAAGTTTGTTTTGGAAACAGCAACATTTCTTTACAAAACTCTCGTTCGGAAATAGAGTTTCGAATTTGTCTTTAAAGTTATAGCGGAAATTATTAACTTCTGAAGTTACCTAGAAATATTTCTCGAGGACTTCGTTTCAGCTTTGGTACAGTTTGCTTACGAATAATGCCCGGCTGTGCAAAAATTGTATGCAAGTAGAACGAATGATAGTTAACAATTAGCTATTACTGCTCGGTATTGAGATGTTTAGGTATATGCATTTATTTATGTAGATATATATACGTATACGCCCACGAAGGTCCTATAAAGACCAAATCGGCAAATATGAAGTACCCGTAACCGGCGAGCTTGCATGACGAGATGTATGCCAGGTCTTTAGTCTTTGCCTACCCCTCTTTCGGGAAATAGGCGTGATCGTATGTATGTATGTAAATAATATACCTTAATATTATACGTACGTAAATATAGAGTGCAAAGAATGTCAGTCACCCTTCCATTTACCATAAAACATCATCGATTTCAAGATTACTTTCCAACGACACGACAGGTAAATAATGTTATCTTTCATTATTCAGATAATTATTGCCATGGGCAATATTACTGAGTGCTTGCTGGGTGTTACGTTATATTATCCTCTTTCTGCTCCTACCCTTATGCTGTTGTAACCCTTAAAATACTGCGATGCATCTAATGACCCCCCACTAATGAAACCACTAGACTCCCGGCTATACTGAAAGTCAAAAGCAACGTTCTGTTTGTATTCAAACAAATACGTTTATCAATAGTTGTACGTTTATAAATGTTTATAAGAGCTCCGTGGTCTAATGGGTTTCACGCTTGCTTCTCACACAGGAGATGCAGGTTCCTGACTATGTACCAATGAGATAATTAATTTATCTTAAGTACATTATACGGACGTTCTAACGGTGATGGAAAACATCGTGAGGAAACCTTCATTACTGCATAGCTGCGGCGATGGGCTAGCCCCCTGTCACGCAAAATGAAGTATTGAATAACTGGCTCATTGTGGGCACAATTGTGCCTCTGCCACCTCGTGTGGGAAAACGCGTGACGCTATGTGTGTATGTGTATAAATGCGCACCAAATTCAATACTCCTCATGTACTTCCAAAGAACCGTATTGTTTGCTATAGGTCACTTTCTGGCCGAATACTAAAGTGAGGTTCGGATATTTACTAAGGTTAGGTCGCAACTTTATAATATAACCTGGAGCTGAAGCGAAGCGAAGCGGAGCGGAGCGAGGCGACCCCTTGTTGATACTAAACCTATAAAATGAATTTTTTGGATGAAACTTTTTACTCAATTTGGTAAATAGTTATACATTTTTACACATTAAAGGGTGAGGGACCCTGCACGTATTTCGTCATGTAAGGAGGCAGGCACGAATCTGCATTCACCTCTTTGAGACAGGCTCAATACTTATTTTTGCGTGACATGGACATAGATATTATTTTTGTTTTTATCTATAATATAATATATTAGTAAAATAGACGGAGATGTTACTTTTACTTCATATTTACACATAAGATACTTTATCTACACACGTATCATAAAGCTTCTTTACTGCGTACAAAAACCGCACGTTACGATCAGCATAATGTTAAACTACTTGGTAAAAACTCATTTCTTATCTGAAAAATTACACATTATATGACCATAATGTGTAGTTTTTCTACATATTATGACATTCAAATTTCGAACGCCGACGCCCGCCTGCGTGCCGCCCCTAGTTTGTCTGTGAAGTTGGTACTGACATTCAAATTTCGAACGCCGACGCCCGCCTGCGTGAAGTTGGTGCTACAGAACAAGCTAAACAACTGCAGAGCCACAATGCCGGACAAACATGCGGTTCCTGAACACATCAAAGAGAGCTTATGATATGTGTGTAGATAAACTAGTGTATGTAACTGTACATAATCAGGCATTAAAACTCTCGAGTGATATTATTATGAAACTCGCCTTCGGCTCATTTCATAAACCCACTCTCGAGTATTAATGCCCTCCATTATGTAGCAGCCACATAAACTACTATTATAAACATAACAGCACAGCACTGTATGTTAGATTAAGTAAAAATAGTAGTTTATGTGACTGCTGCATGTGTAATGCCTAATTATGTACAGTTACATACACTAGTTTATCTACACACATATCATAAGCTCTCTTTGATGTGATCAGGAACCGCATGTTTGACCGGCATTGTGGTTCTGCAATTGTTTAGCTTGTTCTTTAGTACCAACTTCACGCAGGCGGGCGTCGGCGTTCGAAATTTGAATGTCAGTACCAACTTCACAGACAAACTAGGGACGGCACGCGGGTGGGCGTCGGCGTTCGAAATTTGAATGTCATTATATGTAGAAAAACTACACATAATGACCATTATGTGTAGTTTTCCAGATACGAAACGAGTTTTTACCAAGTAGTTTAACATAATGCTGATCGTAACGTGCGGTTTTTGAACGCAGTAAAGAGGGTTTTTGATACGTGTGTAGATAAACAAACATATATATTCACAGATAACCATTATCGTTTAAAGAAACAACACATATCATAACATAGCGTCACGCCATTCCCATCCATTTCGCGTGTCAAGGGGCTAGACCACAGACCTATCTGGTCTGTGGGCTAGACTATCGCCATAGTGAAAGTTTCCTCACGATGCATTCTACCACCGTTATAATATTATACATTAATTAATGCGCCCATTAATGTCTCGACCGAGCCATCCACCACGCTGGCTCAGTTCGGGTTGATGGAGGGGTTTTATGACCAATATCACGTAGCGATAGGAGCTTACAGCTTAACATGTGATCCAATACAGTGAACGTCTGACAATGTACTTAAGAGAAATTAATTATTTCATTGGTACATGGTCAGGTTTCGAACCTGCATCTCCTGAGAAGCAAGCGTGAAACCCATTAGACCACGGAGCTCAAAGAAACCTCATAATAAACTTACATTGACCTCGTGGTTAATACCTTGCATGCACAGTCAAGTGCTCATTTCCGCAAGCTCAATCTAGACAGACATTGCCTACCCTGGGAGTAATAATGACGTCACATGCGCAGGTGCTCATCCCGCATATTGCACTCCAGATGTGCTGGAATTAATCACTGTATCAACACAGCCGAGCACACACATTAGGGCATGCTTAATGGCACATATGCCCTCCTTTACCCCCGCTTGGTCGCGATGGCGTAGTTGGAGGCAAAGAGTTTCATTCATCTGAGGTTAGGTTCAAAAACGCTTCACGAGATCATTCAAATATTATTTAGATTGGTAAAATTTACCTCAAATGAAGTTAGGGTGCCATAGGAGAAGTAAATAGAATATGACGACTGACAGACAACTACAACTACACCAGAGCCATCTGCAATAAGCTTTTCAGATTAGGTGCTATTGGCAGGTATGCTATTGCGGCTGGCGCGGAGTCTGGAGAGCGTCGAGGTGCAGCGCTTACGTAACGTTGTATAGAAACAGTCTACGCGCGCCTCTGCGAACATCCCCGACGCACTACACCACCGCGGCAGCCGCAGCAGCACCCTCAATGCATTGTTGAATTGTACGCGAAGGGCGCTGAAAGCTTTTTTCGAATAGTCAGTCCATAGGCTGCAGGTGTAAAGCGATGTGCAGTAAGCCCTGAACAGTGTTAATTTACACATCGCGCGAACCTATGGGCTATCATATTCGACCTGACCGCCAGCGCCCTTCGTTCCCTATCCATATCCGCATTGTCACATAGGGTGTCATTCAAAATGTGACCGCGATATTTGAAAGCCGAGACTCTCAACGGTATACCGTTCAGAATTACTGGCGGTACATAGGAAGGGCATTTATTGCCCGCCTTAAATGAAATCATCTCACTTTTAGAAGTGTTATATTTTAATAAGCCATTCCATATAATAATACCTTGGAAACTATTTACACCCATTGATCTACCCCAAACTAGGATTCCCTGTAGCTTGGGTACTAGACAACGATACTCAAACGTATATAGATAAATATTATACTTAGATAGATAAACAACCATGGCTAGGGTACAAACATCCGTTCCCATCAAACAAATATTTCCCCCCATTGGGACTCGAACTCGGGACCCTTGGCTTCGTAGGCAGGGTCTCTGCCGAGTCGGCCGTTCGGGTCATCACTAAGCTAAAGCACTTTTTGCATAATTTTACCAACGTTTTCTTTTATTGTGTTTCCCAACTCAAAACCCTACCAAACCCTTTCTATCGTGACTTTTGCCTACTGTGCCCGTCATAAACAATTATTGTTCTCCCAGCGGGCATCGACTTGATACTCGTAGGTGGCAGACAGGTGAATGCTCTCCTACTTACCAATAAATATACATCCATAAACAGTAGATGTAAACTGTCGTTTATTTACTGGAATAACACTGACGTGCTTGCAACAAACGAGGAACAATATGTAGCAGGGAGAGATAGATTACACACATACACTTTTGTGTATATTAACGTAGCCTTAACGTATTATAAGATACTATTAGGTATCTCCTAGCTCACCCGATGTCTTATGGGGCATTCATACTGATTCATACAAAATTGATTCTTTTGTATGCGCTTTTGGACCAAGAAGCTACAAAAAGAGGATATTTCTTTTTCAGATATCGAATATGAGTAAATGTGTGTGTAATTTTAATTAATTAGAGAGAGTGGAAATAATGCAAAGAATTTTGGCAATATAGAAGGTTAATTTACTTGACTATAAATTTATAGAGACCAGTACAAAATGACGCTTCAAAAAGAAATGGCGGCACGGGGCGTCGCAAAAATATCGTCACAAACTGTATTACCATCGGAATGGAGGGTACTTTGTTTATTTTAACTATGCTGATTGCAGACGGCGACTGGGAAAATTATCGTGGAAAAACAAATTTATATTTTCCAAAGGCGAGTGACGGGCTATTTCTGTTTCGTTGAATTGTTGGGATGATATTCTGATGCTGCTTAGCTTAGTACCTTCAGAAAGTACTCTACGTGTGGAGTAGATAGAGCAATGGCGATAAAACAAACCTTTGATATCAGATAGCAGGCAGATAATGAGGTGGTAACGTTATAACGAAAACGTGAGTATAATTTAATTAAAACACCTCTAGCAATAAAACCCAAAGGTCATACTGAAGTTAAATATTATATTTGTTTTATTAGAAGTTGCTGGCCAGTTAGAAATACGAGTTTAATACCACGGGATCGTTATGGTTGGTACCGCGGGTTCACGACCCGACGAGCCTCATTTTAATATGCAATTAAATCTACAGTACGACTACGGCATACAGTTCTTTGCCGATCTGGGATATTCATAACATACGAGTAATACCGAAGCTGTATTCAAATCAATCTGTCTGAGTTTCTTCGCCCTTCTTCTCCCACAGTGGTCTAATGTCTAGAAGAGGTAAAAAGTGACGTTAATAAGAAATGTTTACTTTGACTCTGACTTTATTCCTGTATATCTCAAGAGTCGCATAGGAACCAGAATCTAGCCTAGAACATGCGATGGGCAACTTGTTTGTGATGGGTATTATTTTCATTAGTTTATATCTGAATTATCGATTGACATATGTATATTGCTAAACTTGGCTGTGGTCTCATGATCCTGGAGCTTGCACTAGTCCTTATTGGCATATGTGTTTACAGTACGACTTACCCAGCACATGAGGGCGCTACAATTTTATTGCAAAACAACGAATTCTCAAGCGGTACCGTGGTTATACTGTATAAGCAGTAATCACAGGAGTAACATCGTCACTAAGAGATGGCACGTCGTGGATTACCCAATTTGTTAATAATTTTGTTTCGTGGTTGGTTTGTAATGTTGTAATTCCCCTCCTTTATGGGTTGTTTATCGGCGAGAGGCTTATGAAGCACCTAAGGCTAATTGATAAATATGTAAAAGGTAGATTTATTCACTTATTTTTTCTCAAGAAGTAAATACCTCAGCGGTATGGATTTATCGAATACGTAGACGTAATAAAATGGGTGCCAGGCTATCAAGATGATCTAATGCGTAACATCTATGAATAGTTTTGTAACCAAATGGGGCTGAGACACGAAACCTTATACCACCCCAATATGACCCAATTATATGGCCCACCAATTTATTTTGTGGCAACGTAACTACAGTATAAATATAAAGTAGGAGTACGGTTGAAGAAAGAGCCAATCAGTGGCTTTTATGGCTGCGGCGGTAAATTTCCGCTCAAAGAAAATAATAAAGGAGACAATAATATTCCGAGGCGATATTAAATTGAATGGCAAGGAAATATTATTCAAGTATTTTTCCTCGACTATGTACTTTCCCGTGGCACAAATATGACTAGTGCAAGTCATATAGGTAACAATTTTCTTAGTTCTAACATACAATATAGCTCTTGAGTCATTTCAAATTCACTTGTTTGATGCTATATTTTACATTTGACTCTAATGAGTCGAAGAGAGAGAATGAGAGAAGTAGCTCTGGGTTGTTCTTGTGAATTGAAAATAATAGTAGGTTGTATAACAAGGGCGCAAATTTATATTTTTACGGCGAGGGCACTATGGTTAATTAAGAGCGAAACGAGCGATTCTATAGTAGAACCCCAAGCATTCAGCGAGAAGTTCTTTAATATAATCGTGAGTAAGTGAAGAATTCAAAGTACTTCGCCCGAGGAAAAAAAATATTTTGCTCTCACGAGCGATACCCTTAACTTTTCATCTTCTTTTATAAGAAAATTAGTAAGAGACGCTTTAAAGTAATAAATGAATAAGTTTAATTCAAATAAAAAAATACATAAGAATGCAAAAATTAATGATACCAACACCAATTATAAAGTTATATTTCTTTTTGACTCACTAGCGCAATCTTGAAAATTTAAAGTCACCTTTTTATTTGGGACCGATATTGTTGACGATTTATTTATATTTTCCGGAATTTTTGGGCGTAAACAGGTATGACTACATTTAATTCTATTTTAATAGTTTCTGGACTAAATAATACCTACTTTCACCAATACTCAATCACTAACACATTTTTCATAAACATTTGTAAATAATGTAAACAATATTTTTTTCATTACTCATACTCTGAAAGGGGGTCATTGTTCATCCAGGCACCGTGCTGAAAGTGGTACATGCCTGCTCTAAAGCAGAAAAGTATTAAAAAAAATATATATGAATCGCAGTTTATATTGAACAACGCAATGGTAGTAACCTATACAGCCATAAAACGGAAGTATTTTTTTAATGTTATGCTCAAAGTAAAAGACATCAACGGGGGCACCGAAATTACTTTTTTTATGAGTAGTATTTTTAAACTTGAGTTTGTTGTTTGTTTTTTAATAAAATAATTTTGATTTCAAGTGACTTTGTTTTTAATAAAATAATTTTGATTTTAACTGACTTGTGTTTACTTTCCTCGTATTCGTAATGAAAAGTAGAGTGTTTTACTCGGGTGATAGCACCCATTTCTGCCTCGAACTATTGGCGCTCGAACGAAAACATCTCGTCAGGAATGGGTGCCTTTCAGCCCTCGGTTAACAATCTACTATTACAGATGAACTTAACATAATTCGCGCCATATTGTTTCTTTTTAAATTATTATTATGTTGCGCCGTGCCGTACTGCCAAAGGCAACGTAAAGCCAAGAAGTCATACAACTTGAGTTCGATTTCTATGTACGATTCATAATCCAAATTCAAATCTCATTCCCGCCCGCTAAAAAGTCTAGTGGAGAAATGAGCTACTTTGCTCCCGGTAATCGAGGAACAAAACGACACTTTTCGAATAAAGGGGATGACACATTTCCCACGAGTTCGTTAACGAACGAACGAACTTCTCGGTTCGTAAATATAAGCCTTAAGGCTTATATTTACGAACCGAGAAGTTTACGGCACGAGCCAAAGGCGTAGGTCGTAGCGAGGTTTGTAAAAAGCCTTTTCGAACGAGTTAGGAATATAATTTTTCGCCTTAGAACTCCAAATCAAGCGGTGAAGGTGCTATTTTTAGCTCAGAAGTCGGCAAATATTATTACCATAGCATATGATTATGTCGTTTAAAGATAAGTATGCTTTGGTCAGCTAAGTATAACTTTGTCACATAGATATCTACGGCAAATCTCCTATGTAAATAGCTGGAATTAACTACAAGACGTCGTCATTCAGCACCATAGTCTGTTTATCTTATGCCTATGACAGATCTGCTATTCGACGTAGTTGAAAATATCGTTGTTGTCTGTCAAACTATACATATGGCGAGTACCACTTAATTTTGTAGGTGTTCGCGAATCCAAAATTTATAAAAAGTAAAGGACAAAAAGTTTGTAGACGTTTTATTTTGTTGTTATAGGTAAAACCGCATAAAATAACACATAAGATTAGATTATGTTCGGGCATACGCTTTTTCCGGCTCGAGGATTAATCGCTGATACAAATCTAAACTTAAAACTGATGTTTTTTGCTGATGGGATTCTGTCAGTTTCAGTTTCAGTTTGTCTTGTTTACGTTACTTATCTACATTTTTGAGGTACTGAGAAGGGTTTTAAAACTTTTACCTTATAAATTTCAAGTGAGATCATCTTTCTTGTTTAATCAATCTCTGTAGCCCATGTTTAAGTACCTGAAACATAAAAAAACGTATAAGTCTCATTTATTGCGAGTCACAAATTAATAGTGGTGATAGTTGAATGTGGTATTTGTAGGATCGTAGCAAGTGGAGTTCTTTAGTCTCTGCCTACCCCTCTTCCTGGAAAAAGGCATGTATGTGTGTAGTTAACATATTGGTATTTCTAAGTCAATTTCTAAATAGAAGTAGGTACTGTAGGTCTCTTCTGCTTCAACTTTTCTCGGGTACAGCAGACAAAGATTATTTTATATTTATTCTCATTAAAATATAAAGACCAAGACGTCCTTTGTGGATATGCAGTTCAAGGCTCTGCCTTCCTTTAATTCAAACTATTACCGGTTAGTTTCACAATAAATTTTATCGTTGCAATCACAACAGGATTATTTTGGGCAATTAAAAAAGGGAGACTCCTCGCTCCAATATGTACTTTCTTAAAATCTTTTCTTAAAGTGTAGAATTGTTCACCAGAAGAGCCTTTTAACACATTCCAAAATAACTTTCAGACAAAAGAAGGAACTATACTAGACTATAAGTATTTTCGGGTTAGCCTGGCAATAGCGAGCATCGACTCCTGCCTACCACTGTATGCTCTTGATTAGGTAAGCGACACTTACTTATTACGTGGAACGTTCGAACATACTGTCGTTTCGCTTATCATGATAGCGGTCGCCGATCGTTACCATGGCCACCATGTACGATTCGGTTCGTAGTAGCAGTCGGGCCAACGACTGCTTTCGCAATGCTAACTCGTACACACTATAACTTCGTAGCTGCGGCTATGGGCCAGCCCCTATTGTACAAAGTGCAATAGATATGTGGGCTCCTCACCCATACATAATTATTTATATTACACTTATACATATATATAATACATTTACAATTACACAATTATTATATTCACAGTCACACAAATAAAATATACAACAATTATATATATTTACACAAAACAAATATATTCCTACTAAGTATAAATTTACATAACAACATAATATTACACATACTCAAAACATACAAATAACATTGATACCCACATAATACATAATGACGGATGAGTGCCGTGCCACGATACACCGCGTGACCGTGTGAAACGCGCGTTATGGAAACAACTACAAAACCGGCCCCTGCGCCGCCGCCCGACACCTAGCCTCGTGGCGACCGCCCTCACCAGTCGTGATCTATCTCTCACGGCGAAGCTACGCTCGCTTGCTTGAGTTTCCCTCGCTTTCGTGTGACGTTTTCTTCCTTTCGCTTGCTCAAACTGTTACTTCTCGCTATCCTCTGTGCTATATTGCTTGTGATCTATTACTGTGCTTTCTCCTACTCCCTTCTGCTTTAATAAACTATAAACATTGTGAAAGTAGTGTGAGTGTATTCATTCATTGTGCCTTGGA
Source organism: Argyresthia goedartella (assembly GCA_949825045.1). Taxonomy (NCBI): domain Eukaryota; kingdom Metazoa; phylum Arthropoda; class Insecta; order Lepidoptera; family Argyresthiidae; genus Argyresthia; species Argyresthia goedartella. The sequence goes on along the minus strand of OX463812.1, from coordinate 19,931,468 downwards.
CGAAAAACTATCAGGTACCCACTACACCACCTATACTGGTGACCCCTTCAAACACCTTATTGGAGAAGATGAGCAATGATGCTGGAGGCAGTAGCAGCGATGACTCGACAAAAACGGTCAACAGGAACGTCGGTAACGAAGACTCCGTGAACAATGGTCAACGACAAAGAAGATCTCGCGTTTCCATTGACCCGTCCGGTACGTCAAATTCCGTATATCGAGTAGGCATCCGAATACCACCTTTTTGGCCTGAAGAACCCGAAATATGGTTTGCGCAGATAGAAGGCCAATTCGAGATATCCAAAATTACCAGTGACAGCACCAAATTTTATTATGTCCTGGGACAACTGGAACCGAAATACTCAGCAGAGGTGAAGGATATAATCGTAAAGCCACCGGCGGTCGACAAATACATCAAACTCAAGACCGAATTGATCAAGCGCCTATCGGTATCACAAGAAAAGAAGGTCAAGCAACTTCTCATGCACGAAGAGTTAGGGGATCGCAGACCATCACAGTTTTTGCGTCACCTCCAGAGTTTGGCAGGCAACAATGTTCCAGATGATTTCATCAAAACGATCTGGACAAGCCGTCTGCCAAATGCGACCCAGACCATCCTCGCATGCCAACCTTCTTCCGCCAAGTTGGACTTTTTATCGGAAATGGCCGACAAGGTACACGACATAGCGCCTTCATCGCCACAAGTGGCAGCAGCTTCTACATCGAAGACCGAAACGACGCTGGAGACCATGGCCAGACAGATTTCCGAATTGACCAAGCAGGTCAGCGCACTAACTGCCAAGGTCGAACACCAATCGCGACCAGCGGATAGACACCGCGCACCACGCCGAAAGCGCAGCGGTTCAACGTCAACCAGATCGCAGTCCAGTTACCGGCAGTACCCCACGTGCTGGTACCACTCCAAGTTCGGCAGCAAAGCGTCGAAATGCATCCGCCCATGCGACTTCAAGGCGGAAAACTCCCCGGGCAGTCGATAATGGCGACTGACGATTGCCCTGTCTCCACCGGTCGCCTGTTCGTCACTGACCGTAGATCGAAAACCCAGTTCCTGGTAGACACCGGAAGCGACTTATGCGTCTTCCCTCGATCTGCACTTCGCGAACGGCGTACGAAGACCACCTATCAACTGTGTGCAGCCAACGGGACTACAATTGACACTTTCGGATACGTCCAGTTCAACCTAGATCTCGGCCTGCGCCGAGACTTTTCATGGCGTTTCATCGTTGCTGATGTAACAAAGGCAATCATTGGTGTAGATTTCTTGTCATGGTATAATTTGGTTGTAGATTGTCGTAATCAACGCATAATTGATAATACAACAACTTTGTCATCCATTGCCGCCACAGCTGGTCCTTCAGATATAATTTCTTCTGTAAAGGTCTCGACTGGTGATACAAAATTTCACAATGTACTTAGTAAATTTCCAGAAATAACGCGACCATCTGGCACTCCACTCATCCCCACACACAACACTGAACACCACATCCGTACTACAGCAGGACCACCCGTATCTTGCGCTCCTCGTAGGTTAGCTCCGGACAAACTACAGATTGCCAAGAAGGAGTTCGACGCGATGTTGAGCTGTGGTACTGCGCGACCCTCCGAGAGCCCATGGTCTTCGCCGCTGCATTTAGCCCCTAAAAAGGACAATGACTGGCGCCCCTGTGGCGACTACCGGATGCTCAACGCGCGCACCATACCAGATAGGTATCCTATTAGGCACATACATGACTTTGCACATAGTATTGCCGGATGTAGAGTCTTTTCAACCATAGACCTGGTTAAAGCCTATAACCAAATCCCTGTCTGCAAGGCCGATATCCCAAAAACGGCGATAACAACACCGTTTGGCCTGTATGAGTTCCCCTTTATGACCTTCGGGTTGAGGAACGCAGGCCAAACTTTTCAAAGGTTTGTGGACGAGATGACGCGAGGCCTCGACTTTTGTTATTGTTACCTCGATGATTTTCTCGTGTTTTCCAAGGATGAGACGCAGCATGAGTTGCACCTACGGCAACTGTTTACCAGGATGAAGGAGTACGGCATACTGGTCAACACTTCAAAGTGCGTTTTTGGCGCCAAGGAGGTAACTTTCCTAGGTTATAGTATCTCCGAAGCAGGCACAAAACCCCTGGACACTAAAGTACAGGCCATCCGCGACTTCCCCGCACCCAAAACCATCAGGGAGCTCAGGCGGTATTTGGGCATGCTTAATTTTTACAGGCGATTTCTACCCCGCGCTGCCAAAATTCAAGCTCCCCTGAACGGTTTATTAGCTGGATCAGTGAAAGCTTCACATCCAGTACAATTATCAGGTGACACGCTGAAAGCCTTTGAGGATACCAAAGACAGTCTCTGCAATGCTGCGATGCTAGCACACCCAGACTGTCAAGCCAAACTCGCGCTGGTCACAGATGCATCGGACTTGGCCCTAGGGGCAGTTTTGCAGCAGTACAAGGACGACACATGGCAGCCCCTAGCATTCTTCTCACGTAAGTTGAGCCCAACGCAGCAGAAATACTCTCCTTATGATCGCGAGCTCCTTGCAATTTACGAAGCCATTAAGTATTTTCGGCACATGCTAGAGGCTAGGCACTTTATAGTCTATACTGACCACAAGCCTATTTGTTTCGCTTTCCACGAACGGAAAGGCAACTGTTCGCCTCGTCAATATAGGCATTTGGACTATATATCTCAGTTCACTACTGACATTCGCCATATCGCAGGGAAGGATAACGTTGTTGCAGACACACTTTCCCGCGTTGATGAACTGCAGGTACCAGTTGACTTTGACGTGCTAGCCAAGTCTCAGGCCTCCGATCAAGAACTGTCCAAACTCCTCGGTGAAAATTCTTCACTTCGCATCAAAAAGATGGTCATCCCCGGCAGTCGCGCAGAATTGTACTGTGATGTCAGCACACCGACCGCCAGACCATTTATCACCAAACCACTACGCAAGCAAGTATTTGACAGCCTACATTCTTTTAGCCACCCTGGAGCCAATGCCACTGCCAAATTAGTAGCAGAGCGTTACGTCTGGCCAGGGGTACGTAAAGACTGTCGTGAGTGGGCTCGAACTTGCTTGGCTTGTCAACGTGCCAAAGTAAATCGCCATGTGTCATCACCACTGGGCACATTCGATTTACCACGCGCACGCTTCAAATTTGTCCATATAGACCTTATCGGACCACTGCCACATTCACAGGGTTTTCGCTATTGTCTGACAGCTATTGATCGCTTCTCGCGCTGGCCAGAAGTAATCCCAATAGTCGATATAACGGCAGAGACGGTGGCCAAAGCTTTGCTATTCGGATGGGTAGCCCGTTTTGGTTGTATGACCGATATCGTTACGGACCGTGGCCGACAATTTGAATCCGCTCTTTTTGCATCACTGGCTAAAATTGCTGGTTTCAAACACAGAAGGACAACCGCTTACCATCCGGCGTGCAACGGACTTATCGAGAGGTTCCACCGACAGCTAAAAGCCGCTATCATGTGTCACGCTCATGAAAATTGGGTAGAAGCCCTACCCCTAGTCATGCTTGGCATACGCAGCGCTTTTAAAGAGGATCTACAAGCCTCTTCCGCAGAACTTCTTTATGGCGAACCACTAAGACTTCCAGGTGAGTTTTTCGAACATGGCGATACGGGTTCTACCGACGTAACCGAATTCACCACACGCCTGCGTTCTTTCGCCCATAAATTACAGCCTGCTCCAGCTTCACGCCATACCAAAGGTAAAATATTCATTTACAAGGATCTCGCTTCCTCTAGTCACGTCTTTATAAGAGAAGACGCGGTGCGAGGTGCATTAAATCCACCTTACACTGGACCACACGAGGTGATTGACAGGGGGGACAAATATTTTAAAGTCCTCGTAAAGGGAAAGGAAAATACGGTAACGGTAGACCGCCTTAAGCCGGCCTACATACTGTCAGACCAAACCGACCATACTGAACCCGAACCACCGGTTGACAACTTCACCGAGCTAAGAACAACACGTTCAGGTCGCCAGGTACGATTCCCGAATTTTTATCGCCCGTAGTGACGGTCTCTGGGGGGGAGTGATGTGGGCTCCTCACCCATACATAATTATTTATATTACACTTATACATATATATAATACATTTACAATTACACAATTATTATATTCACAGTCACACAAATAAAATATACAACAATTATATATATTTACACAAAACAAATATATTCCTACTAAGTATAAATTTACATAACAACATAATATTACACATACTCAAAACATACAAATAACATTGATACCCACATAATACATAATGACGGATGAGTGCCGTGCCACGATACACCGCGTGACCGTGTGAAACGCGCGTTATGGAAACAACTACAAAACCGGCCCCTGCGCCGCCGCCCGACACCTAGCCTCGTGGCGACCGCCCTCACCAGTCGTGATCTATCTCTCACGGCGAAGCTACGCTCGCTTGCTTGAGTTTCCCTCGCTTTCGTGTGACGTTTTCTTCCTTTCGCTTGCTCAAACTGTTACTTCTCGCTATCCTCTGTGCTATATTGCTTGTGATCTATTACTGTGCTTTCTCCTACTCCCTTCTGCTTTAATAAACTATAAACATTGTGAAAGTAGTGTGAGTGTATTCATTCATTGTGCCTTGGACGAAAAACTATCAGGTACCCACTACACCACCTATAGATATATGACAAATAATTCTCTAAAAATGCCTCTGCCAACCTGTGTGTGATAAGTCATTATGATATGAACAAACTAACTACGTTTCTAAATCTATCCATAATTCCTTAGGCCTGATTTCTCCATAAAATTAGAGCTTTAATTGATAATCAAACAGGTCTGAGGAGTGGTAAGAACGTCAACGTGAAAAAGTCCTTCAAGGAGTGTAACGCAAAGATTCGAACGTTTTAATGATTCCAAAAGTAAGCACGATAATTTCTTTTTACGTAAAAGTCAAATTATAGCTCGATATGTTTAGTTACTACTAGTAACTTACTAGAGACGTAAATATTCCTGCATAATAGTGTAGCTGGGCTAAACGTAACGCACAACTGTATCACTGCCACCAAGTATGGAAAAATGGGTGACGCTATGTTTGCTTGTTAGTAGCATTTCCATACAAATAATGGAAAAGTATATATTGAAGACAGAGTGTCAGGATAGGTGATAATATAAGTGAACCCCAGCCAGTCGAATGGGGAGTTCCGCAGGGTAGTATTCTCGGCCCAACTTTATTTTTGCTGTATATAAGTGAGCTTTGCAACCTCAAATTGCCCTGCGGAAGTATTGTCGCCTATGCTGATGACACTGTGTTACTTTTTAGAGAGAAAAACTGGCAAATGGTCTTTGAGAGTGCTCAATTTGGTTTTAACAGAGTCTCAGATTGGCTTCAGAAAAATGTTTTAACATTAAACGTAAGTAAAACCAAATACATCACGTTTTCAATAAACAGTTCGACCCAACCCTCGGAAAATTTCAAATTATTTAGTCATATTTGTACTGAAAATAACGACTGTTCTTGTAAAGCCTTAGAAAAAACAGATTCAATTAAATATCTGGGTGTAGAGCTGGATCAAAACCTAAATTTTAAAAAACATATCCAAGCCATGAGTGCAAAAGTTCGTAAACTGATTTATATATTTAAGGGTCTGAGACATATTGTTGAACCAATATATATTTTGCCTTATGTCAATCTGTTCTATGTTACTGTATCTCTTGTTGGGGCGGTGCAAATAAAACTACTCTTCTATCATTAGAGCGTGCCCAACGTGCAGTTCTAAAGGTTTGTACTTTTAAACCCAGAATCTTTCCTACTGTAGATCTTTATAATTTCTGTGACGTTCTAACCGTGCGGCAAATGTTTATTCATAGCATATTAATGAAGCAACATAAAATGCTTGAAAAACAAACTATCACAAAACGTAGAAAAGACATAGTCTGTCAAACAATTTTTACAAACACTAAATTTATGCAGCGTTTTTTTAAATTTTTGGGTCCTTATCTTTATAATAAAATTAATAAAAAAGTAGAAATATACACAAAAAATGTCTTTGAATGCAAGAAAATTATTTTCAAATGGTTGAGATCATATACATACGAGGACACCGAAGAATTTATAGAAGTATTATCATACTAAACTTACACATACACTTTTTAGTCATAGTATAAAACTACACTACACTTACATGCACTACACACCTCAGCATACATACATACATAACACTCTACAACTACACATACTGTACTACTTACACACAAACAAACACACAATGTGCATTAATTTTTAATTTTAATTTTTCAAATGTTTTCTTTTTTGTAAAATTAAGTTGTAATATTTAACCTGTTTACATATACTATATGTACAAACAAAAAGGGAAGAGATATTTTAACTTATCCTATAACACAGGGGAAACCCTACCATAGGGAGTTAAAGTCACTCTGACACTGTTATAACGTTTTTAACGTATGTATAACAAGTGAACTGTAATAACTCTCTAGAACACAAATAAACTATTTCATTTCATTTCATTTCATTTCATTTCATTTCATTTCATTTCATTTCATTTTGTAAATACTGCCTAAAATACTAAAATAATTTGCTAAGTACTTCACTTATTTAAAATACCTTCATGTCTACGGCAATATAATTATTTTATATAGGTACTTACGCAAACCGTGAGTATCAACAATATTTCCGCAAGGGAATAAACCGTGTTAAAAATTCATCATTTATCGCAAATTACGATGATGTGTTTTTTTCACGTGTTCACTGTAAGAAATGTTTCTTCTTTTTAACCGACTTCAAAAAAGGAGTGGTTCTCAATTCGGTTGTTTTTTAAATTTTATTTTATGCTTGTAACCTCAAAACTGGTACTATTTATGAACCGATTTCAAAACCATCCAGTTATGATCCACTTTTTGAAAATTAGAAATATCTCCAGTAGTTTGTTTTCTAAAGCAAAAAGATTATGAGCTCATCCAAGTAAATGAAATTGCGTGTTATTGCTTTACTGTGATTTATCAGTGGTATTTAAGGTCATTGTCATAAGATGAATTTTGTCTATTTAAAGTACCGTAATTTCGTTTATGTCGTGTCGTACGTATGGACTTGAATGTCAGCCAGAATTATTTCGTAATCTTGTTTTCGTGTATTTTGATGACATTCGCATCCCAACCAGGGAAGAAAAGATAAGGCTTGAACCTAAAGTTGTTTTTTTTTTTGTTTTTATCTTGGTGAATTATATAGAAAATATTGAATCAGTGTGTTTGTGTCGGAGCAGTAAATAGATTAAATTAATTGAATGATACTACCTGTTATTATGGCTAGTAATTAATCGCACATCAAAAATACGGATTTGCACAGCAAATACACATTTTATGTTTAAAATATTATACGTGTACTCACTGACCCAGGAAGAGATACTCCATCTCCAGGAGTGATGAGTTGGGTCTATGGGACAAGGAGTGGAGGGAGACCGCTCAGGATCGGATAGAGTGGAAGAGGGGGAGAGAGGCCTTTGCCCAGCAGTGGGACATGGTGGGCTCGTAAAAATAATAATAATAACGTTTACTCAAGTTTATGTTTTAAGTATTTTTTGTTGTTCTTACATGTTCAGCCTAACACGAAGGATAAAGGAGGCTTCGCTTCGCTCACCCCCTTTACCCTTCACCTAAGCTACTGCTAAGCTAAGCTTGCCCTGATATTTTCTGTGCAAATCAGTATTTTTGATTTGCAGTTTAATATTTCCCTATTATTATTTACAGCTTTTTTCCATAAACGTATAGTCACAAACGAAAAGAATCCTAGTTGTCCCATAGCAACTTGTAATTAGCTGATCGGGTCAATGTAGTGAGAATAAAAAAAAAAACATAATCATGGGTACAATCATTGCTATAAATCCTTAAAAGATCGGCTAATTAAAATTCACTTGTATATTTATACTCGTAGGTATAGTCAAAATCAGGTTTGATGGCCAGAGAGGAACGGGGAAATCGCGGAGGGGGTGACATACGCGCAAAGGCCCTGCGTCACCTTTGTGATAGTCCGGCGCAATCCGCATCGAGCCGGTTTATCGATATCGGTCTACCTCACGTTGAAGGTTGAACTTGTACCTGTGTATTTGTAATGGCGACTGCTGCCTTTCCTTCTAAGATAAATTCCAATAATCTGTAAAGTACTGTAGGCAAAATTGTGACATTGAACGGAAAAAATATAATCGAAAAATATGTTCAGTAACTAGAAAATTAATACCCAGTGACATTGGAATAGAAAAAAGATGGAAGATTTAATCATAGAAGTCAGATTGTTACTTTGACTCTTCTTACTAAAGTGTTTCTTGCGTTGATAGTTTATTTTGATTGTGATAAATAAAATATTAATTTAAACAAAAAGGTGATTATATTAAATTTTAATTTTGTGGACCTTTTTGGTAGCTATCGACATTGAATACCTTACTAAAAATGGGTCTTCAAACTTGACTTGTTTATGAGACCTGCAGTATACTCGTAGTATTTTTAATACCAGTGACACTGAGAAATTTGTTGTACTAAAGACGGAGTTTTTCAGCGAAGCACCCACATGTGAAATAAAATAAACAGATGCTTGCGAGTACTGGCGACAAATGGAGGTGGGAGTATCAACAAAACAAGCAAGACGTAGCAGCAAGCAGCCAGCAGAAGTAGCAGTTTAAACTGGACTCGAGCGGTGATGTCAACAAGACCGAATTTCAAAGCAAATACCTGCTGCTGACTTCACTAAGAGTAGAAGCGAGTTGTCCAGGGCTCCGAATCTTAATTCAACACTATCTGATGAAAATACGAGCTTTATTGCTCGTCTCAGTCTCCGTCCATAAAGTTAAATATTATCTACGCCTCAACCTAAATCGACATATTTTACTGTATGTTTTAGATATGAAATACAGAAATTAGAATACGAAAGAAAGGATAAAAAAAACGTTTAAATATAGAACACCTACATGTTTGTTGGACTAAAGCACCGTAATGATGTGGTTTATCACGATGATACGCTTTAAACAAAGGTTACCTACTATACACTTATACTTTGCCTGCAGACCTACAAACATCATAACGACTTTTAAAAGGGTTGTGGTCGTTCCCTTAATTTCACTTCGCTTGTCAGGAAAATAGGGCTGGATTTTTCAAATTATTTGACAGCGTTTCGGTAAATGTTCCCTTGTTATATTCCAAGCGATCCCCTTCAAGGCCCTGGATTTCATTAAAGCCCTGAAACACTTAACATTGGTAATAATTGTGTTTGACGAAGCTTGCGAACCGGTTTAAACCGGTTAATTGACAACACCGATATTTATATTAAAGTCTGCCTTCTTTAGCATTTTGCCATATTTTAATACAGGTCGTTGTTAATTTTGCTTGTTGCGATAAAAAGCTACTATTAACAACAACGTTATTTTGCCTAATTATTTTTTCCTTTATTAAAATTGTGAATAGTCACGGTGTATTGGCGGAAATTTCATTCAATTTGTGGTAAAATTGGTTGGCTTCATTTTGTTGCTTGTGTATTTTTTTTCTGTTAACATTAATTACGTATGTAACCGCAATATAAATAGCATCATTTTACTTTATGATTAGCCAATCAAGTATTTCGGAGAACTTCTGAATCGCATACACTGCATTAAAATTGATATATGGGTATGACCAAGCTATAGCCTCTGCTAATAACTGCTTTTACTCTAGCATCGTTTGGTACACAACAAGATGAGACTTGCTTTGTAGTCAGTGTACGAACAGTCACGAATTCCCTACCAACCTTCAGATGGCTGGAGTGTCGAATACCTCAATAACAACAAAACCTAATGCTATTACACAAGTTTACCTTTGTTACATTTCTCGCTCAGAATTCCTTACTTTACTATCACGTGGCGGCAAGTAATAAATACCGAGCCCCTACCCCCCTCCTCTTTTACTCCCTAAGGATCTGGAAATCGTTTAAACTCAAAGGAGGACCCGACTAACAAATTATAGCTACTTTGTGACCCTAAATGAATGCCTCACCTTTCTCTCTGACGGCGAAATGTCGCCTCACACTGAAGAGAAACGGTTACTTTTTCAATGCAGATGTACGTAATTTAAAGAAACTGATAGTATTCGTCTTTATTAGGCAACCAAGGAAGCAAGGCAATCTGGTGCTGATTTTAACTAAGTACTGTACTAACTTTAACTAAAACTGAGTAATGTACTAAGTGGATTTGCCGAGTGAGGAAGGCACTCTCTTCAGTAAAATGGTGTTAGCAAAGCAAATACAAGGTTTTTGTACACTTATTTTGTATGTTCCTATGTTTCCTTCAGAATCATTCCAATACTGGAAAACCATTTTTCTTAAACAGATGCTACTCGCTCGATAACTGAAACTATAACTCACGGGATCAGAAATCAAAGAGAAATAATATCCGCAGAGGCCTGATAATCCATCATAATCAGGGTATCGAGCAGAGCAATACATAGCATGGCCAGAAGTTAGTTTTTTATTCTAATTCAAGATGATTTATTATCATCCATCACAAAATAATTGAGTACCGTACCCGAATGGCCGAGTCGGCAGTGACCCTGCCTACGAAGCCAAGGGTCCCGGGTTCGAGTCCCGGTGGGGGCAAATATTTGTTTGATGAGAACTGATGTTTGTACCCTAGTCATGGTTGTTTAGCTATCTAAGTACAATATTTATCTATATAAGTACGTGTATCGTTGTCTAGCACCCAAGATACAGGGAATCCTAGTTTGGGGCTATATCAATGTGTGCAAATAGTGTCCAAGGTATTATTATTATATTTAAATAAATTAATAAACAATCTTGCAATGTCCTTGCAGGCCGCATGTTTCGTGAGTTAACCTTAATTTTGTCATATTTTGTAATTAAAAGCAATAAATAAATAAATATCAATATGGATAAGTACAAGTCGTCGTCACACAGAAGTTAGTATTCCTTGTAATTTATATTAAGTGTCAATTAACAAGTTTATTTTAATAACACAGTTGTAAGTTTATAATTACAACTAACACACATTCAACTAAATAGAAAATGTCTTTTAGATCGCCGCTATCGTGTGGCAGGGTACCCAATATGCTGGCACCATTATCGTGTGGCAGGGTACCCAATATGCTGGCACCATTATCGTGTGGCAGGGTACCCAATATGCTGGCACCATTATCTCGCTGCAACACAACGGCTGCGATTTATTTCATTTGTTAAAAGTTGTACTTAAGTTGGATTTAAATTAAATAGATTTCAAGACCTCTTCGTATCTTCAGATAGAGACCATTTCTAATTTGACGACCTCTGTGGCGTACGGTTGTGGCTCTGCCTACCATGCGAGAGGTCCCGGGTTCGATCCCCGGCTGGGGGTCGCTATTTCTGGTTCCCACGACACATGGTATCCTAGTGTGGGGTCAGAAGAAATGTAAGTGCCTGTATATAAATGTTAGTTTGTTTAAATGTAATTACTTCCGTCCAATGGAAGTGGCATTGATATACATACAACCGAATACAGAAAAATCCAGCAGTACCTAACAGCGAGATAATTTCGACCAAGATGTTTCTTAATCGTTCTGAAATCTTTATTCCTGATTCGTTCAATCCACATGAATGGTCCTTGACGACCCTCTCATCAGCCACCGAATCTGCCTGCGCTTACCTGAAGAGCTCAGAAGCCGCTTGAGTAATAGTAAACACTTCATAACCCATTCATAGTTAGCGAACGCGGGAGAAATATGACCTCGACATACTGCCCTCAGGTGACAACGGAATGGGCGTCTGACAGTATTGCGATGCTACGGGAGACTCTGCATGAGGTGTTCCATATTCTACGACGTGCCATTTTGGAATTGCAGTTTTACCCACAGACCTTTGATTACTGGTTAAGTAAAATACAGTAATTCTAATTTGGAAGATCCATTTTCACCATGTTTTAGGTATGATTGCTCACGGGAACATACATATAGAAACATTTATTCTTTTTGCTTACTTTAAATTAAATAATCTACAATGTATATTTGCATCGTAGGTAATAAATGATCAAAACTTATATTTAGTCATAGTAGACCATCAAATCATTTTTCAGATTTTACTTTCGTATAATAGAATATTGTCGTCGTCGTGTCGTTTGATTTTGTCTTATTAGAACTTTTTGTCTAACTTAATAACTTGCTTCGTTTATGGTCATTGAAACACCAGCAAGCAGGGTTCACCACTTCGGTGGAGGTCCCATACACTTCGCCTGCGAGTTGCAACGTAGAGCGGCCGAGACACAATGGCCGCGTATCAAGATTTACGGCATAGTCTCATGAGAAATTATGTGAGAATATTATTTATGGAAAAGTCTAACAATGCACCACATTGAGCCATAAATAGGTTACGCGGAAATCTGACAGTATTATGTGGGGCAGCAAATAATCATAGATATGGTGAAATGGCCGTAACAGAGCGATACATTATTTCAAGCAATTTATTATACTTTAAAAACAGAATCCTATGTGGTGTATGTTTAAATGATGTATCCAATGATAACTGTATCCCATGTATATTATGATGTAAAAATGTGCATTTTTTTTCAGAACTTTGTGTCTCTTGAAATTGTACTATTATTATTACCTTGTTACCTTATTTTAATTTGGCTTGTGTTTAAACGATTACCAAAAACGCACCTATTTTACTACCAATAAATTCGAAATGACTGCCAGAATGGATAAATGTCCACCAAATTTTGTTTGGATAAATGATCACAAAACTTTTTATGTTTTGTGTACTTAAGTTTATGTTTTAAGTCTTTTTTGTTGTTCTTACATGTTGAATGTAACACGAAGGATAAAGGGGGCTTCGCTTCGCTCACCCTCTTTATCCTTCACCTACGCTACCGCAGTATTTCGCCCTGATATTTTTTGCAACTTTTCATTTATCCATTTTGGGTAGGAAAAAAATATTTTGGTGATCATTATATTTGTTGCCTTTTAATTTTGTATCGTATGTGTCAAGTATTGTATGTTTTAAATTAGCTGCTATACCCATATGGGTAAAATTACACTGATACATTATTTATTCTAAAATCTATTTAACGTGTAATTTATTCCAATAAAGAAATATGAAATATGATGATATTTGAATATAAACATATTATAGGTACCGTACTTTAAAACGATTTTGACCTCGATAATACTACCTAAGACCACATAGATCAATTAAACTTATCTATCCCTAATCTTTGAAAGTTATAAAGGCACTTTTTTTAGGGTTCCGTACCCGAAGGGTTCCAAACGGGACCCTATTACTAAGACTCCGCTGTCCGTCCGTCCGTCCGTCCGTCCGTCTGTCACCAGGCTGTATCTCAAGAACCTAGCTAGCTAGAGAGTTGAAATTTTCACAGATTATGTATTTATGTTGCCGCTATAACAAAAAAATACTAAAAAACAGGATAAAATAAATATTTAAGGGGGCTCCCATACAACAATTCTTTCAATACCACATACAAACTTATGGATGCACTTGGTTACGTACATGGAGTGTGAAAGTAACCGCACCAATAACTTTGTAAACAATATTTTGCTGTGTAAAATCCAAACTATTCACTCCACACCATCGCTTCCATTGAACGGTGGTACGGAACCCTTCGTGCGCGATTTAGACTCGCACTTGACCGGTTTTAATAAATTACACCCCATGTTTCACAACCATATGCTAATGCTAATGCTAGCTCCAACAGCTGTAGGAACAAACACAAACAAACAAAAATTTTGATTTGTTTCCCCAAAACTGTCAGTTGATGAGATATAACTTGTCTTCGGACTGATTAACCGAAGCATTCTGTCTACAAGTGCAAGCACATCTGTGTATTTCAACTATAACCTTATTATTATTTCTTAATAAATGGCGGTCTAACATCGAGGTTAATTTCGCCAATGTCACGTGTTTTTTTCAGATTTCACTGTATTTGGACAGGCTCTCTTTCGAGAACCTGGTAATTTTAGTGTTCACTTGTTGCACTTAGCACTACCCGGGAGGACGTAAAGGGCTGTAGGTACAAAGTATCTCCTTCGGACTGAGCAACTGCCTCCCACATACCCTTATAATTCAATAACTTAAACAATATGACAGTTAGATGGTTGCCGCTATAAGGTAGACCACGAAGGGTACCATTATTAATTAAAACGGCAAAAATACATGTTTGTTGTATGGGCGCCTCCCTTAAATATTTGTTTCATTTTTTTATTTATTTTTAAGTGATTCTATATCTAATAATTATGTGAATATTTCAAGCGCCTACCTGTTACCGTTATCAATGTCGAGCAAATACGAGAAAAAAACATTTGTGGTATGGGAGCCCCCTTAAATATTTATTATATTCTGCTTTTTTGTTTTAGCGGCAACAGAAATACATCATCTGTGCAAATTTCAACTGTCTAACTATCACGGCTCATGAGATATAGCGTGGTGACAAACGGACGGAGGGACAGCGGAGGCTTAGTAATAGGGTCCCGTTTGGCACCCTTCGGGTACGGAACCCTAAAAAAGGGTGTAATTAAATTTAACGACCCGAATGGCCGAGTCGGCAGTGATCCTGCCTACGAAGCCAAGGGTCCCGGGTTCGAGTCCCGGTGGAGGCAAATATTTGTTTGATGAGAACGGATGTTTGTACCCTAGTCATGGTTGTTTATCTACCTAAGTATAATATTTATGTTTATAAGTATGTGTATAATTGTCTAGTATCCAAGATACAGAGAATCCTAGTTTGGGGCTAGATCAATGTGTGTAAATAGTGTCCAAGGTATTAAGGTATGAAATGCAGCTTTTAGCAAAATTGATTGATTGTCCAATGAATTAATAGGTCAGAAATAAATTTTAAGCGCCTAATAAATCGTTTTCATTCCACTATTATACCGTGATAATACGGTTATTATAACTCAGCATCAAGATAATTCCAACGCAACTAAATTTGTAACATGTCTACACATTGCCAGCTTCTCCTTAATAAGAGTAGCAACTGCATCTATATAAGAATTTTAACGACCTCTAATTGCAAATAGTTAGTCACCTCAATTTTTATACGTTAGGATAAGTTAGTGATGCCTGAATATACTATACCAGAATCGCATCTGCCTAGGAAGTGGAGTGCCCTGATTCGGATTTTATATTCTATTCGACCTAAAACATGCAAGTTTTCATGTAAAAGTGATGATTTATTAATTTAGTTGTTGAAAAATAAATGCATTTACAGTTAAAGTTAAAGCAATATCCGTACAATCAGTCACATCGCAAGTCAAAGAAAAGGACGAGATAAATACGTCGACAAAATGGCTTCTGTCTTGTGTCACCGCGACAAATACATCTGTGACACTGTCACGTCACGGGGTGTGCTTCATGCTGTCTTGTGTCACCGCGACAAATACATCTGTGACACTGTCACGTCACGGGGTGTGCTTCATGAAGGCTCACAGTAACATAAATTTGATATAGATCGGCGAAGGTTGAAACGAATAGTATGCAGGTACCCTATTTATTAGAAGGTACAGGCCGTGCCAAGTTTATTTTGAATCTGAGCGAGTTGTGACCTCTCTTTCTCGCAAAGGGTAAGGAGGGTGAAAGACAGAGAGGTGACAGTTCGCTAAGAGACAAAGAAACTTGGCGTGATTTAATAAAAAAGGAAAATATTAAACTGCACATCAAAAATACTGATTTGCATAGCAAATATTAGGACAAAATGCTGCGGTAGCTAAGGTGAAGGGTAAAGGGGGTGAGCGAAGCGTAGCCCTCTTTATCCTTCGTGTTAGGTTGAACATGTAAGAACAACAAAAAATACTTAAAACATAAACGTTAGTACACATACAATATTTAAAACATAAAAAGTGTTTTTCTGATCCTTTTTTGCTGTGCAAATCAGTATTTTTGATGTGCGATTAATAACAAGTCAATAAAAAAAACGAAAAATATAATATTCCTTGTTAAACTTGGATACGTTTTGGTTTATTCACTCAGACAGATTGCTTAGTAAATGAGTTGGATAGTGAAATACTACTCTCAAAAACCAGTGTTGTTTGTTTCTACCGGGTAGATTACCTCATAAATGCGAAAAATTCTGTGCCATACTGTCCAGTTAGGCATATTTTGTTGATAGATATTCATAGGGGGTATGTGTGTATAGGTCCACGGCCCTTTGGCACCTATGGGTATGTATTTCTAAGTCCAGGGTCCTTTCATCTTGTACAAAATGCCACCCATAGTGGAATAGTATTTGAGTCCACGAAATTTTTAGGGGTTTTATTGTTTAAAGAAAAAGTACCGTTAGACAAAACAATGAAATAGTAAATCCATATCTGCTGAAAATAAACAACAAACAACCATCTTATACAATAATTTTATTCACTTGGTATCGATACTTTTCTTAGATACATATTTCGAGTATTAACTATATTAGAAGCATCTTATCTTGGCAAATTTTTAGATAAAGATAAAGATAAAGATATTTCATTTGTGAATGTGGGTTACAGGGTTGTTAAATAAATATTGTTCTTGCCACACTCTACCTTAAAGGCGTACAAAAGTTTAAAGTTAATGGCTGTTTATTCTCCGAAAAGGAATGTTAATAACGTAAGAAAGTAAGGTACAGAATTATGCGCTATTTATAGCTCTATCCCTCGCTTTCCTACGATACATCAATCCTTTTCAGAGAGTAAAAAGTCCCCAAAGTTCGAAAGTTGGCCAAGTTAAGATGCTTCTAATATACATAAAAAATATTTGAAATCACAGTATTAATCACAATAATTATTCTTATAACTTAAGCTTTTATTTCTTACTTATTGAGTATAGCTCACTTGTCAGATGTATTCAACACTTTTCTTTCTTTCTTTCTTTCTTTTCTATTCAGTTTATTAGAAGTATCTTAACTTGGCCAATTTTCAAAACTTTAGGATCTGTTTGCTGTCCGAAAAGGAGGGAGTAAGGGGAGGAGGAGTAAGGGCGCTCCATCTCTTTCTGGCACAAATGAAATATAGAAAGTGTGGAAGTATGCGGGCTGGGGAAGCATATGAATTACTAACAACCATAAAGACAAGTTTTTCTGGAAAAGTATTTGTATCAGGGTTATTATCCAATGGATGGTTATTGATTGATGCAAAAGGATTAATTTACAATCAATTTTTATCTAAACCATCTGGGTATTAATACATCTCTATGTCATTAAAAATCCATGGACCTAGATAAAATTGCAGTATGGGCGGCTCTTTTTCCAACATCAAGGGGTCGTGGACCTAGATACACAAACCCTTCATAGGTGCATAGGGAGAAAATAAAGAAAAGGTACAAAATATAAATATTTATATTTTATGTTTATAATAATTATATTATATAGGTCTTCGATTTTACCAAAAGCTTGCAACATGAAGCCAAAAAGGGCGAATCCAAATGTCATGTTGGTCAAGTTATTTCAGGTTTTAGGTATTTGTTCCCCAACAAATCACTGCACTTCGGAATGGGGGAAATTATACGGAAAAATAAATCCATGGCGTGGAACAATTTAATAAAAATCTATTCCATAGTTTTTGTTTGAAGTAGAAGATAAATCTTAATCCAATCGTACCATTTTCTCAAACTTCAGCTTTTATTATATAATATTATTATATTTACTCATTTATTACAAAAATATATATATATATTCATAAATTGCACCGACGAAGTATTTAGCGATTACTCTTGTAAATATCTCAGCTGAAGACAAAAGATGAGCTTTGTGAAGAATTAAATAATTTATCATTAAAATCTCATTAGAGATAGTAAGAGCTTCTTGCGCTTGTTCGTACAGCATCTGCTGATGTTTGGAACTCTGCCAAAACTCACTAACGAATAAAACCCCACGGAAATTGGGTTATAGCGTTAACATTGTGATATTTTTAAATCGTTTCGCGATGTACCTTCTTATTTTATATATTAAGATATTGTTTAACTATGATGAGTTATTTTTATTTAGGTAGGTTGATTTAATAGTCATATTGACACTGGTCTGCAAAACTAAATACGACACGACACTTTTAAATTTTTTATTTTTTCTAAACTGTAGAAGTTAGAGATTTATAGAGAAAAACGTTTTATAGCAAATTCTATCAATTTTCCTCGAAACGATAATAAAAAATCAAACTCTTTTTCGAGTCCTTTTTATTTTGAAACTATAGCTTATGTACTTAAAAAGTTATTCCAATTTTAAAAGTGTGATACTTAGTTTTGCAATCCAGTGTAGTTGTATCCTTCTGTAGGCAAATTTGTACAGATTTGGTGCGATCTTTGGCCATTCCTTTCAGCGTCGCCAAATAAAGTATTTTAGCAGTACCAAATACCTATTATACGAGTATTAAGTTTATCCGCACCTTTCACTACGCTCAAACCTGATTTGCGACATCAAATAATCCCCGAAAGACCGATATTCTCCTGAAGCTAGCTAAGGTAAACCCTCCAGTAATGTATGAGGTTACCACCTGAAACGTGTAAAAGATTTTTGCTCGGGGACGCTGAAAATCGACTCTAGGGATTTCGATTTCGACTTCCTTTATAAGTTGCAAAAGCCTTCGATATCTTTATAAAACAAGCCTTATCTTTGCATCAGCTTGCGTGAGCACAGTCAATAGTGGGATCTTTCCCGGCGTATCCATTTTCCTTTTTGTTCTTTGGGTTGCAAACAATTTAAGACTTATGCCGTAATAAATAATACACAGCTATCTGCTCTGAGAGCTTCCTCAAGTGCGTGAAAATGGCAGATTTAATAAGGCAAACCGTCTTTCTGACACAGCAGAGACAACTCTCAGAGTCTCAGGTATTCATCAGATTAAATTTCGTTGGTATTTTGCAACAGGTAGGTTAGCTGTAGATATTTTTGCTTGGGGAATTGTGTTGAAATATGTGGGGACACTTAAAGGCAACAAAAATATGGGTGAATATATCATGGCAATATCGTTTTTCAGTAATGTTAATAGGTAGTTCAGTTTCTAGATGTTATAGAAACTTATATATAGGTAGTTATTTAAGTATCAGCCAGAGTTTCCCACGCTTCATCTCACGCGAACTTGTTCGCATGACATTATTCTACATTGAAGATTCAAAACTACTTTAACACTGAAGCCATTCACAAAATTTGCTTACTAAACGGAATTTACTATAAAAAAATACAAAATATGTATAGCAATTGTAAGAAAACCCTTGTAATGTTAAAATACAACAGAGATTTAGAGCGCCCCAAACAGCTATACATTGGAATACAAAACACGCCTTGAATTTTCCAGAAGAAGGCAATTTATTTTTATTTGACAATGGTACACGCGTATTCTTCTATTATACTTATTGGACAACTATATAAGAGACAAGTATGTCATCTAACACATTCTGTACCCGTGAGAGTGCGAGTAGAAGTCTTCTATCGCGTACAATTCTTTATGTAAAATATTTTCAAGGGCATGAAACTAAGAAAACCATTTCAAGATATAGTGTTCTTTAATAATTTTTCCAACGAGGCTTCTCAACAACGGATCACCGGATAATTAAACAAAATGCTCGAAAAATACACCGACTTTGATAAGCCCTTATAACTTGCCTTTGTCGATTACTCGAAAGCCTTCGACAGTATCACTCATGATTCTATATTCAAAGCTCTTCAAAAACAAAACCCACTTCTACTAACATCATCAAAACCATTTATAACAATAGTTCTGCAAACATCAAGTTACAGTCATCCGGACCAACATTCAGAATGGACAGAGGTTCAGACTTCTGACCATGAAACAGGGCGATCCTTTATCACCAAAGTGGTTTACCAGCACCCTCGAGGAGGTATTCAAACAGCTGGCGGTCCCATATCAGAACAAGAGCATTGTAGTCGGTGGCAGAAGGCTCACAAACGTTCGCTTCTCCGATGACATTGTCCTGTTCGCGTCGACCGACGGCAGCAGAACCTGCAAATTATGCCAGCTTCCAAGCAAAAAAGTTCGGTATTTTTTCTTTAAAGAAATCTAATTCAGTGGGTTCCACTTGCGATTTAATTTAATTAACACTTTACTACTCAATATTTACGTTAAATCTTATATCAGCTTGTTTTGTGCTATTTAGTGTACAGCAAGATTTTAGTTTTTTTTAGTTTTAAGTTAATTATTAGAGATAGAGATAAGGTCGCCTTTGGGCATACGTTTTCTGGTAACTTTACCATTTATTTAGAATAACGAATATGAAAACTTCATGTCCTATGGGATAGCCCCCTGTAACGCAAAATGGAGTATTGAATAATTTACTAAATGTAGGCCCAACTGTTTCTCTGCCTGAACGTATGGGAAAAGGAGTGACTCTTTATTTTGACCTTAAGTGATATGAATTTGGATACAACGAAGTTAACTCAGTATATTTATGTAAAGGTATGTGATAAGGTTTCCACCTAGGTTCGTAACTCCACATGTAAATTTTAAACTTCTTGCGTACTTGCGAAGTGAGTTTGGCTCGTTCGACAGAACTTCCGGGAAAGCGGCTCAGCGCTTTTGTGCCTTTAAGTTTTCAACAGCCATTCTCATGCAATTCGCGAGATATGCTCGTAACAAAGGGAATTACTTGTTCGTTATGACTATGAGTGACGGCCGTATCTAAAGGGGCACCTAATTAAGTAAAGTATGTTATCTTATAAATCTTATAAATGATTACGAGTATATTACTATATCAAATTACTTTTATACGTGAAAATAAAAGCGTATTATTCACGTATATAATGAATATTATGTGGGTTAGCACAGCTCATTCTCTGTAGTACTTAGATAGATGACTCATTCATTTGCTGTGCCCAATTAGCGGTAATACGGTAATATCCACCCATCAATTATTTGATATTAAATTGATTTTTAATCTTATCCCACAAGAGCTGAAAGATATTAATTACTCTTCACAGATTGTACTTTTTTACGATTACACAGGAGGCTCGCGTTTCAGGAAGCATTAATAAATAACGTATTGTTGAACAAGCTGTTTTACACTGAGTACTTTTTGACCCGTAAAGCTAAACAGGGGATGCCCTTCACCTTTTCAACCTTTAAAAGACCCTTTTCAACCTATTTTGTTTTGTTGTTGATAGATAAAGTTTTAATTGCTATAGTCTCTCTTTGTGTTTGCAGTAAGCCGTTTGCGATCGGAATCGATAATGATTTCTGTTGAAAGGAAAAATTGTTCAGTACTTTTAATGGTTTGTTATCAGATCGAAGCCTGGACGTGCCGAAGCGAGGTTATGGAAAGAAAATCAAACAAGACGGTTATCAACCGATGAACATCGGTTAGTTGTGCACACGCATGAATACCAGACGTTTCTTTTGTGAGTAAGTGATTGATCACAATAGCCGTACACTTATTCAGAGATTATTTATTACTGTTGGTAACTACTAAATGTACGTAGCCCACACATTCCCTTTTAAAAAACCCTACAAAAAGTTTATCCCATCCTGAAATCAGCAAAAAATAAGTAATATAATCACAATCAACCCTAAAATTTTAAACTACACTTTTATGTGACGTAATCTGAAACATTGGTTATAAGAAACTTCTCACCCAAGTCGCCTACTAAGTAGGAATATTAGAGAAAACATTAAATTCGCCCGGTTTCTCAACATCTTTGTAAAGTTAAAAGTTTTCTGGAAATATTCAATGAGTTCATGTTTGAGAGGGCGGTCGCTCGTGGATCAGATGGACAGTTTAGTATCATACAGCTGAACCCAAGTGCTTATTTATTAGGAAATAGGTTGATATAAGGAAAAAGGCAACAAACAGCTTACCGATATAAGTTTTGACTCCCTAAATATGTTCAATGTTATTTATTGCCGAAGGGGCACAGAAGTTTCACAGAACCGTTTTGGTTGCTATAAGGTTACTTTCTGTCCGAATACTAAAGGGCAATAAATATAATGATCACCAAAATATTTTTTCCTACCCAAAATCGATAAATGAACACCAAATGTTGCAAAAAATATCAGGGCAAAATACTGCGGCAGCATAGGTGAAGGGTAAAGGGGGTGAGCGAAGCAAAGCCCCCTTTATCCTTCGTGTTAGGTTGAACATGTAAAAACAACAAAAAATACTTAAAACATAAACTTAAGCACACAAAACATAAAAATAAGTTTGGTGATCATTTATCCAAACACAATTTGGTGGACATTTATCCATTCTGGCAGTCATTTCGAATTTATTGGTAGTAAAATAGGTGCGTTTTTGGTAATCGTTTAAACACAAGCCATACTAAAGTTAGGTTTGTTATATCACCACTTTATAATAAAGGTGCAATCTGGAGCCGAAGTGAAGCGGAGAGGAGCGAGGCGATCGCGTAGATTAGTATAAAATAGGGTGTAACATTTAGTTAACTAGTGACGTTTTTTTTATCTAGCTTATTACTCAATTTGGTAAACAGTAGTTTAGCTATTATAAGCAAAGTTAAAGTAAAGATGTAATTAAATAGGAACCATAATTAAATAATCATATTTATATTTGAGTGCTAGTTAATCTTTATGCGATACGCGAAAATCCGGATTGCTAAGTTAATTTCCCCAGATATAAAAAGTCCGTTCGTGGCCTAGCGGTGTTCGCACATCGGAAACGATCGCGCGGGAGCAACATTTGGCCGAGACGGGCACTGGATGGGGGCGACAGTTTTATGTGGCATTTGTTTCGGACGCTTCCGTCTTTCGGATGACACATTAAGCTGTAGGTCCCGGCTACTATCGCTACTCGGTGGTAGCAGTCGTAAAGCTGTGTAAGAGGCCCTAATAGGGCAGCTTGATAACTTCTGACGGTCAGGTTGGCCACAAGTCCGACACCCCTCCATCAATCCGCAATGAGCCAGCGTGGTGGAGTATGGCTCAATTTTACAAGTATCCGGGTAAATACCCTTGCGCCTCAGTGGTGACATTAATGGGCTACGTTTATTTCATTTATTTATTATAAAATATTCCATCAATTCTTCTATCCTATGTCAGCTCTAGGTGAGATCTCTTGTTAGAGACAATGTCGCCTTTCTCTCTTTCTCTCTGTATTCCATTGACTGAATTCCATTGTTTTATGCAAAACATAAGTCATTTCACACTAAGGTCATATTTTACGAGGTCTTCGCGCTACATGCATTTTGGAGCAGGTCCAACAAAGTTTTGTCTCCACCCTCCCTCGCGACTCAATAAACATATCGAGCTAAGTGGCCCGAAGATCCTCACCTAAGTTATTATCATTCGATACTGAATTTAAATTAAAGATTTACAGGCGGTTCAATGAAATGATAATTTTGCTCGCGGTAGGCCACGGTTAACTTCTAAAGTTAACAAACCATTAATACTATATAGGAATCTAACTGATTTAATGAAATGAGGATTTTAACTCTTACATTGTGTACATATTGTGACGCCTTTTCTCATATGAAATGGCAGAAGCACAGACGTGACAGTAGATATGAATTTCTCTACATGACTCTTCTAAATTCTCAGGAAATCGCTAATACGTTATAGGCAAAGCAATATCGTTTCCAAGTAATTAAACCCACGTTAACATGAACTAAGTGGACTTGCGAAGAAACTGAGGCGGGCAATTATGAGCCTCGCCTGCGCAACTTTTAATTAAATTTAAATTCAGTTTTCATAGGAAATGTAGGAGTAAGGCAAGATGGTTTATAAATTTAGGTGGCTAGTACTAAACCTTCGTAATTTGGAGTCACATGATAATACGGAATACAAGATAGCAAAACCATATTAACACTTTAGGCATGGAATAGTACGAAACTGGCAGAACGTGGAGGCAATCATTTAAGGCTGGGTGTGGGCACCTGGACAACGGAGCTTAGAATTTCACCAATTGACCAAGTTCAAAACTTTTAAAAAGACGTCAATTTAGGCCCTATTGTTTCCTCCCCGGTCGAGATACACGAAAATGAGGTTACCAAACATGTCTTTGGACAATCAATTATGTCTGTTTATCTAAGGAATTTGAGTTAAGTACCTGTTAAATGTCAATTTCCAGGGATTTATCATTCGCCCCATAAATGAACTAACGGTACTTATAGATTTCATCTTACGACAAAGAAACAACTGATTTAATACTCCTAATTTGCGTAACTTGAGATTTACAAAAGGCTGCTACGGCCTAATGCGTACGTCACATAACTGCAGTACTATCGCCGAAAGTACAAAAAGTGCCAATAAGTCTCGATAAATTTACATGAAAAATTAAAACTAAAGTAGTATAGGTATTCACAAATTCATAAACGAAAACTGCCGCCCACAGGTTCAGTCCATCAAACTCGTCAACGATACTCGAAAATACATTACGGACCCAATTTACGAGTACCTATGTAGATCTACTCATAAATATAGTGTTGACGCAAATCGGACCTTTCCTTAAACGCCCAGTTTAGGCGGCAGACATCGGGCAATATTTTTAGCAACTCAAGATGACGATATTTACTAATTCATATCGCAACATTAGTTCAACTCTAGGTCGACCAATAAACTATAGCGCGTGGTTTCGACTCTTACTTATAGGACAGGTTATAAAGTCTTGCCTTGTTCCAGATAAGGGAAGGGAAGGCACTAAGTATAATAGGCTGTGACTATGATATTCCATCTGAGAAATAAGATAACCAATGATTTAGTGAAGTGATGGATGGATGACATCATCGCTTGGGAGGCAGTGTATGCGGGAGGCTCTACTATCAGCTGATATTCAGTCACTCCAGGACATTCAATAGCAATACATCACAATGCCAGTGCAGTCTTAGCAGACGGACCCCAGCGCCACCTACCCTCCGGAGTTTCTCATCAACTACCGTTTGCGGTTAGAGTTCCAACGCACCAGTTCACCGAGCCACCAACGGTCTAGCCCAAGGTTTCACACTTTGGGGAAGTCCGTATAGGTGGGGATGGAACCTTACAAGTAGAAAACCTTCAGCCTATACCGGGGCCATGGCTAGTAGTAACACCTAACGATAACTACTTACTCACACAGCGGTTCTTTTTATTCCGTGTACTACACGAGCTGATTCCTGCTCACTGAGTAGGGATCAGAAATAGCAAGGAGAAGGAGTCTGCTTCACCCCTCAGAGCCCCGATGAGGACCGCGCAGTCATCCGGTACCTAGACGGAACAAGCGGACCACCAATCGAAGATCGCCGTCCGTGGGCTCCCCGCCTCCAGCATCGGCTATTCGGTGCAGCACGTTCGCCAGATTCCGGGTCGAATGGGTCGACCTGCTGGCCGAGAAGCAGTACCCGGCAAGTCTCCAACGTCTCTATGAGACAAAAGAGTTGTTCTGCATACCGGGGGTTAAGCTGGAGGAGTGGCGGGGCCAGAGAGGACCACCACAGTGCCGATGCCAGGCATTAGGTCATGCTTCCGCCGCCCGCCACACCGCGTATTCTGCGGTGAAGGCCTCACAGCAGCGGAGAGTCCGCTACCCGCGTCCCGTAATGAGCCTGCTACGTGCCCCAACTGTGGACAAGTGCACATAACTAACAGCCGCCGCTGTAAGGCCCTGAAGACCGAGTTAAAGAAGAGGTGCTTACCATCCCGCCACCCATTACAATAAGACCATGCACGACTTCCAGTGCAGCGCGCCTACATAACGCCACACTCATTTTATCCACCGCTGCAGCCCAAAACCATCACCACCGCCGCGCCCACCATATGCGCGCGGATCACGAAGCCTGACAGCTCGTCCACGGCTAGGGGAGATGTGCCGAAGCCCCGCAGGTGATGGAGCTGCAAGAAAAAGGCCTTCCGCGGCCCCTTTGGGCCACACTAGGCACCCACCCTAGGGCAGCAGCCGCCAGCACCACCACGGACCCGAGTCGTGCTGACCACGGAACTTAGTGGACCATTGCATCGATCGGGCCAAAGCCACGCGGGCGACGCTCCGGCCCGGCTTGACCTCCACTCCGAGCCAAGCTGTAGGCCAACGCGGCGCCGGCATGTTACGCGCTACTGTCGGACATCAACAAGATACGCATGCGGCAGCTCCAAAACGTCACTCTCCGGGAGATGGTGGGAGCCGGGCGGTCCGTGCGGAACGAAACCAACGTACGGGACACGTGCATCCACGCCGTGGAGAAATTCATGGCGAACGCCACAGAACGGCAAAGCCCTTCTTCACGCATGACCGCCTGAGGGAAAGAGGAGGAAGCAGAGAGCTTCTCAACATCCCGATGTCACCGGTGAGGGTCAGGACAGCGCGAGGAGCCTGCAACCACCCGCCAACCTAATTCCTGACACGGACACTGTTAAGTAGGGGCCTCCTAGGTAGTTGGAGAACTACCGGAGGATGTAGCCCCCTGCGTAAAAGCCGAGAGCAAAAGGCCTAGCCTTTGCCCTGCAACCAAGAAAAAAAAACACACTTCTTGTGGACCACGATGCTCAGTTTGTGGGCTGATTGATTCATGTCCATCGCATGAAACGGAATAATCTCGCATTTGATTTTAATATTTCCAAATGTTAGATAGAAGAGTTTCAGTGGAGTAACCCATGTAGAAGGCCCACGCCCACCCCACGTTCGTCGCTCGAGGCAAGCTCAACTGAAATATCAAACTCACACAAACTCGCGCAAACTTCCCGCCCGGCTCGCAGTCACGTAGGTAATTTCTCCATTCTTTCTTACATTAGATCGGATGTCGACACGGAGATGTGTGAGTTATCGTATTTTAAAAATAGAATATGTTTTGTTTACACAAAGAAATCTATTTTAGCTTTACATTATGGTTTTGAGATTTGTTTAGCGGCGATGACCCCATGATGATATATTTATCTATTTTCAATTTTTATAAAAATAAAACGCTGTAGGTACATTACTCATGCATAGAGTAATTCGGCAGAGATTCGATGAGGCGCGCCGTGCGATGCGTATAAGCCAAATGATATGATTACCAAAAACGCGTTTCAAACTGGCGCAACGGCCAACTAGTTATATACGAGTGGCCATATTTAGTCAGTGACTAGTTGGCCGTCGTATGCCATTCGTAACATGTTTATTTTTTAAAGCAAAGTTTACATCTATTGAAAACAAAAACAACAAGACGACCCGAATGGCCGAGTCGGCAGTGACCCTGCCTACGAAGCCAAGGGTCCCGGGTTCGAGTCCCGGTGGGGGCAAATATTTGTTTGATGAGAACGGATGTTTGTACCCTAGTCATGGTTGTTTATCTATTTAAGTATAATATTTATTTAAATAAGTATGTGTATCGTTGTCTAGTACCCAAGATACAGGGAATCCTAGTTTGGGGCTAGATCAATGTGTGTAAAATAGTGTCCAAGGTATTATTATGTAAACTTTGCTTTAAAAATAATCATGTTACGAATACACAAACAAATAATAGAGCAAATAATAACACAAATACAAGACATACGAAGCCAGGTAAAATTCCCTATTACTTCCCAAAGGAGAGACCCTCAAAAACAAAGTACGACGTCCAAAAAGTAAAGACTCAAACCAAAATATATAATTTCTTTCCGGTGTTTTCACAACATAGTAATACAAATGTTAATTGTTTTTATTTTTGTTAAAAACAGGGAGAATTCAGCAGCCTTATCATTTAATTCTGACATGCAAGAATTTCATTTCGCTATTGAATTATATACCAATCACAGCTTGTGAGGAATAATATTGTTGTTATTGGTCCATTTCTCAAAAGCAATTGGAATTCTTAGATGTCAGAATTACATCAATGGAGTGACATTGTTTCGTCTCGGCTTTTACTCCCCAGCGGGGCGGCCAAAAGTAAGTATCGACATGAAGACTTATCACTTAAATCAAGTCATAAAGCTTACAATGTTATTTAAAAGTTAAATGGTCAACACAAATCCGCTTATGCCTCCGTCCATTAGAAACAATTGCCACAGTCTGACAAATATGGTGAACACTTACGCCTAATAAACCACGAAAAGGAGATTAAACATATTTAAGTCAGCCTGAAACTATTACAATTTGCATTTCTATTCAAATTCGAGTATAACAGGCGCGTTCGTATTGTACGTAGATTATACTGTCGGAAGGAATGAACTCGTTTACGACGGCCTAATGAATGGCTTGATAAGTTGAACTAGCGTAGTGATGGACATAGACATAGACGACATCATTTATTAATAATATTCATTACAAGTCAATGATGGCTAAGCTTAGGTTGTTTTTGCCTCAAGGCGTATGCCTCTGCCTACCCCTCTTCCGGGAAAAAGACAATTGCATAGGTATATATACAATCTTAATTACAAATAAAAAAATACCTAGGGCCAGTCATAAATTACTAATTAGGCTGTAATGATTTGGGGTAAACACTAAAACCAAAGCTCAAAATATTAATATACAAATAAATTTTATTTAAATGTACAAATTCTGTAAGTGAGTGAACGATAGGTCAGCCTCAAGTTATCGTGATCCTCTAAAAATCTAGAAGAACCTAAAACACGTATTGGGTCCGAATATTGGACTATCGTGATTCCTCAATCAACGGTCATTGTCAGGATCGAACCAAGAAAACGCAAAGGGGCTTCCCCTTTTCCTTTTTCCGAGTATACATATTTATACTTTCTATCAAGTGGGAAATATGTATAGTATAAGTATTTTAACCTTACTGCAAGACACTTCTCGGCTTTTTTAAAAAAAACGTAAATCTTTTTCAATTTCCTTAATATACTTTTATGATACACCTCTGTGCGAAATTGTAAGTCTGCAAGACATCTTGATGACTTTCAGCGACTAAAACCGAGAGGTGTCGAGTGGTAAAGTTACAAGTAATCGTACTGTACATAACGTCATGAATAGGTCATAATTATACGGTCAGCATTTTATAAGTTCCTGTATCCGAGTTCCCGAATCGTTTGAGAAATAGAAGTACGGTCAAACATGGCGCATAATTCATAAGTAGAACACGCTACTAGATTTACTCTATCCACCAGAGACACCATAAAAAGTTGATAGTCAGATGCAGCGAACTCAAAACTGTAGCAGCGAAGCCAGAGGCACGTTAAGTTTTACGATCCCATCAAAAGGCAACGTGCAGTGAACTAGAAATTGTGGGAAATGGAACACCTTGCGATGATAGGAGGGCGCAGAGCGCGGTAGGCTTCGTTTTTTTTAAATAGGAAGGAATCGTTGTAGGCACTTCTGGCAAGTTTGCAGTAAAACCTTTACCTTCCGTTATGTTCGGTTTACGGATGGGGTTTAATGGTTGAGTTCAAACGCGGGTCAATATTGTTAACTGAAAACTTTTTACAGCTTCATAATTTTATATAAAGCCATACAAAGTTATTCAGAGAATAGTGTTCAATAGGGTTCGAAGTACTGGAACTAAGGTATGAAGAACATTCACATTTAGGTACCAATTGAAATTAGAAGTCATTTTAGAAGGGGTCATTTTAACTATTTATACGAGTAAACAACGGGTATACGGGTTTGCTGGAAGAAATCTCTATATAGACATAAGCAAGCCTTTGTATACCAACTGTAACTTGTAATTATCCAATAATGTGTATGTGCAATAAAGTATTAAGTAAAGTAAAGTAAGTAAGTATACAACTTACTTTTAATATCACGGAAGATAAGTATTCAAAATGTTAGATAACCAATGAATCGGTAAAGCTATCTTTGAAACTAACTCAGATCGTATGTTTAATGACGCGATCATATCATACCGTACCGCTCTCTTTCACTTACAAAAAATATATAATTAATAAAATATAAATTTTGCGCCTGGTAACGACGCGCCAACATAAATCTGGGGGCATGTCGCAAACTCTGGAATTTTCCATTACTTTTTATAGGTTCCCCCTCCTCCAAACATAACATTAAAAGGGAAGGAAACGTAACGAACACACAATAGTACATCGTTGCCCAGGTATAGAAAGTAAGCAATAGACGAGTTAGTTCGCGGGCCGAGCCGCAGGTGAGGCCCGCGAAGATGCGAGTCCATCTATTGCACTTTCTACCGAGGCATTTACTATGTGCTTTTCATGCCTAATGTAAGGAAATAAAACAGGTTGAGTACACAGTATAATTAAAAGTAATATTGATATTCGCATTAGGGCAGTTGTGGAATGACAAGGAAATCCCGCCTTTTCAAGCTTTTTTACTCACTAATTTGGTGTATGAATTTAGAACACACCAATATATTCGACCTACATCTCAATGCTATACAACCTCCTTGCACAAAAAATACTCGCAAATTCCTAGTGCAAAGAATACTAAACATATACAAACTCCTTGTAAAAACGCACGCACAAATGTAATGTTGCTCTAATAATTTTGTTATTTTCTGTTAACGAGTTACTTATGTCAAAAATAATCGACCAATAGCAGAGTAAAAAGTAAAAAAGGCCGCTAAACACTACATTTACTTTGCAAATCTACATTGTTTGTCTGTTTTTGAATTGTACTACTAAGAACTACTTTCTACTCTCATTTCAATCCATCTTTGGCCATATTTCCGAGCAGTGGCGTGAAATAGTACATTATGATACAAGTGTGGTATGTTGGTCATTACACTCGAGTCGGTTTTTAAGCCTGAGCCGAAGGGGAAGGCTTAATGGAGACGAGAAGTGTAATGACCAATGCTCACGTGTTTCATACGACGTTTTTCAACACACTTGCGAGGAAAAGTAAATAAAACTAACGAAATGCAATACTGTGAATAAACTTAACAAACAGAAACCCATTTAAAAGATGGCGGCCGTAATTTTATTTTTTCGCGCGCTCAGCGCTGCATGCGCGCGCAAGTCTGAGATAAGGGCACCGGCAAAGTAGCTAATCAGCCACATATTTATAAATTTTGAAATTGGGTATCTATAGGTAAAAATACACCGTCAAAATATAAATACCAACAAGCTAACAAGCAGTTTCATGATTTTTTTAAATTATTTATCACATTTTGAATTGAATTTTATATTTACGCAAATAACTACTTAGCTGTTTTCGAAACATTAATACTTCTTGCTAATATTCAAAAAGATATGTAATGAAAAGGCACTAGTGCGATAATGTAATGTAAAAGGCACGGCATGGGTAATATTCTGCATTATCAGTGTAAATACGCTGTAATAAGACCTACTTTACGAGCAGGTGTGTTGAAATAGTACATTACTTCAGAGGGAAGAAAGTGACAGTTCCATACCGAGATTATGGCATTTGCGCCACGAGCTTGCGAGGGGCGCAAACCATTTGAGGTATGGAACTGTACTTTATCCTGAGGTATGTATAGTGCTTTTTATTACACCTACGAGGAAAATTATAGACATAAATGCATCCATATTTTACAAAAAACACAAAGATAAATGCTAAATCAATCGAAGTTTTTGCGAAAATGCGCGGGCTTTTCCTTTTTTTATTCGCCCGTTTCTGGAGTAGGCTAAGATCATAAAGTCATGCAGCCACTTCTTCCGTGATTCCGCGCGTTTTATATACAAAAATAATTTCGTTTTTAATTTTCTGTATGCACCAAGGATGGTAAAAAAAAAACTGTATGTGGCCAGTAACAATTTACTTGAAATTTAATTAGTAGACAGTTAAAGTCTCTTTGCAGTATGACTGCTGACAAATAAAAAAAAAAACCGGGTATGTAATGGAATTTCATACATACTTCCCACCCTTGGGTCGGAAGGATTTTCATACAAACTTCCATACCTTGGGATGAAAGGATTTGAAGGGCGGGATAAAGGCGTTTCTTCCCTCTAATTGGTATAATTAGTATGTATTTTCAGAGCAGGTGTGATAAAAAATATATTTCAATCTTGTTTTATTTAAACACTTCAATACTCTTTGGATTAATTTAAACATTATTAAATAATAATACCGATTACAATATTAAGTAGATAACAGTAATATGAAGTTTCATATCAAAAAATATTATTGTTCGTTCAGCGAAAAGGAAATAAAACAAAAAAATCCGCATAACGTGGCTACTCTTATCACAAAACCCCGCCTCTTGTATTTCGCATAATATCATATTTTTGCATAAAAAGAGGGTTTATTTAGTCAACGCAGCACTTTAAGTTAATTGGATAATGAATGGCCCAGCGTTCGGTTCGGTATAAATTTAATTAAACAACTGGCTTTAACATTTATCCAAGCCAACCCGTTTTATAAATCTTTATTTATTTTGAGGTTAGTAGCCCATCCTTCCCTGACACGATTGTTTCGGAGGTAAATTAAATCCACAGGGTGTAAGGATGTAAGAGAAAGGTGTACTAAAATTATCTTACAACTCAACAAGGGTGTAAGAGAAAGGTGTACTAAAATTATCTTACAACTCCAAAGACTTCACTTTTCTTTAACACCCTATGTTTTTGTACGCATTGTGAGAGTGGTACTTGAAGGTACATATATGTTATGAGGGAAATTTTGGGTTAATTATATGTAAATTTGTAAATAAATCCGTTCTCGCTACGACAGCGATACGCCCAGAGCTACGAGAGCCACGCCATGCTACCACTATTTCTTTGCTACGACGTAGCACGTAGAACAATGTATTTTATATTATTTACAAACGAATAAACCACCACCTCAGAAGTAGGCTCTAGTATATCTAGCATATTATGTATATTGTAGGGCGGCTTGAGGGTGGGCCCTAGCCCGACACTCCTCCATAAACGGTTTTATCGATTTTAATTGTTAAGATATAGCTTAATGATATGTAGAGTGATTTACTTTAAGTACATTTCAATATTAAAACGCACATTACAAGATAAAATATATGTAACCTTTCTCAT
The DNA here is from genome assembly GCA_949825045.1 of Argyresthia goedartella. Classification (NCBI taxonomy): domain Eukaryota; kingdom Metazoa; phylum Arthropoda; class Insecta; order Lepidoptera; family Argyresthiidae; genus Argyresthia; species Argyresthia goedartella. The sequence continues at coordinate 19,898,701 of OX463812.1, read as the reverse complement.
CCTGGCATCCTGGAAGAGATCTCTAGATAGAAATAAGCTCGCCTTTGTACTCTATTTTAAGAAATTATGGTTTTGAAATTATGTAGGTATAGAAGAGGCCTCTACCCAGCAGTGGGTAAATGTGGGTAAAAGTATACTTTAATTCAACAGCAGTTGATGAACTAACGTGTTAGTTGATCAAATGTCGACAGATTGTTAACCAGACCAACAGGGTTTAGAATTTATGTTCCTTTTGTTCTTTCATATCAACCTAACATGAAGACTATTCGGGGACGTCGCTGCGCTCGCCTCCTCTAGTCTTCACCTAAGCTACCGCAGTATTTGCCTTGGTATTTCGTTTGCAAATCAAGTTTAAACCAGTTTACTATTTAACGGTTTTAACCGTTAGTTTATCAACTAACGCGTCATATAGTAAGCAGTATGCTACAGTTTACTATCTGTAGATAGATGACCAACTAACGAGAAAAAAAACGTTAGTTAATCAACGAACGGCACTATCTTACGGTGACATATTTTTTTTTTAGGTGGATAAATCTGATTTAGTACTCAAACTAGGTGTAAGATGAGGGTCATCTATTACATTCTTATCAAGCTGCGGGATCTATTGACGTTCGGCATTGATCTCTTCCCATTTGCTCCAATAAGTCTTCCTAACCCAGTCGGGTCCAGAGAAGATCCTTATATCGCCCGGCCACGTAACTGAGGGCCTTACATCGTGACCTTTGCTATAGTAAGTTCTATACGTATAGCACTAGCAAACAGTAATAATATTCATAGCGAAGCGATGATGTATTGTAAACAATTATAAAGGCGTTAAACAAACTAACTATGGAACTAAACTGGCAGCATGAAATCCGAAAACTCCTGTATTACATAGCTTTTTTTCGAAATTGTTTTTAATAACGAAGCTCCGTGGCGCAGCGGTTGTGGCTCTGCCTACCATGCGAGAGGTCTCGGGTTCGATCCCCGGCTGGGGGTAGAAAAATAAATCAATCCCCAGGTCTTGGATGTTTATATGTGTGTGACGTCGCTGTTTCTGGTTCGCCGACACAGGGCATCCTAGTGTGAGGCCAGAAGCAATGTATGTGCCTGTATGTAAATGTTTATTTATGTTTATAATTTCGATTCTAAGCGACTGGGATTAGCCTCAAGTTATTTTAATAACAATTATCGTATCTAAACGTCCTTGCGGAAATATCTTGTGGGTAATTATTATTCAGCGTAATACCCATTTTAAGGGGCAGTAGTCAACATGGAACAATTACAGATTCGCCAAATTCTGTAAAATGTCGCGATAGATAGCGACTCTCAAATATCTGTTTGCAGAAATTTTTCAAAGCTCACATGCACTCAAAAGCTGTTGAATATTGAATCAGTTCTCAAAGGGAGTCGCAAAACAAACAGCCGCTTTTGAATGCATCTAACAGACTAATGTACTGGGTATTACAAATAAACGGGTACCGACCGTGAAAGCTTATTTGCAGAAATTTAATTAGGAAGTCAACCAACGCAACGTGAAATGCCTGCGGGTTATGCTAAGCAAATGGCTGGGACACTCCATAAGCAAAGAGTGCAAACCGAATAAAGTTAATATTTTACTACCGATGGCAAAGATTGTAAGCTAAAACGAAGTTTGCAAAATAACTCTGTTACATTTAAATACTTAATCCTTTTACAATTATGTTTTGATTTCATTTATGATATAAGTTTTAAGAGGTTAGTTTTAACCTGCTAAACATCTGTTAATACTTATGAACTAGCTAAAACCTAGGATTAAATCTACACTGGGTTGTATCATTTTATGTCTCAAGTACGACGAGTAGACGACCTCTGTGGCGCAGTGGTTGTGGCTCTGCCTACCATGCGAGAGGTCCCGGGTTCGATCCCCGGCTGGGGTTAAAAAAAACTCAGGTCTTGGATGTTTATATGTGTGTGACGTCGCTGTTTCTGGTTCCCACGACACAGGGTATCCTAGTGTGGGGCAAGAAGCAATGTATGTGTGTATGTAAATGTTTATGTGTTTAAATGTTTATGTTTATATGTTTAAGTAAATAAAGATCTTTTAAAAAACAAAATAATAATAATAAGGTAATCAACCAACGCAACGTGAAATGCCTGCGGGTTATGGTACGCGAATGGCTGGGACACTCCATAAGCATAGACCGCCAAGCGAATACAATTTATAATATTTGTATTCTGTTGTATTCCGTTGTATCAGGCTAACTGACCCTTTGCCGCCATTTTTAAATTTCTTTATCATATTCTACCTATATACTATAAATTATATGTCAAAAAATATCATATTTAATTAAGCATATCAAATTATTCCAAAAGTCCGAAGTCTCAGTAAAAACCAATAATTCCTAAAATCGGCCTAGACTAGTACAACATCAGTCGCAAGGGAGCCATTTCAGGCGACTTATATTAATAAATTATGTGAAACGGCCCACTGGCCTTACCCGGGGGAACATCATTATCGATTCCGTCCTAATTTCATGATTATCGTTTTATGTTCTCCCCGGCCTAGTTCCAATAAATGTTTATTGAGGTAACGGACTCTCGTTCTTTTTAACTTTTTATGTTATATATGTCACCGTAAGATAGTCAAAACTGTTAGTTGATAAACTGACGCGTTTCTTACATGTCAACCTAACATGAAGACTATTCGCTACCGCAGTGTTTGCCCTGGCATTTCGTTTACAATTCAAGTTTAAACCAGTTAAGTTTTTAACAGTTTTAACCGTTAGTTTATAGACTATTGCGTCATATAGTAAGCAGTACGCTACAGTATCTGTCGATAGTTGATGAACTAACGAGAAAAAAAACGTTTGACAATCTTACGGTGACATACCTATTTAATAATGATGAGATGCGAAATTTTTTAGGTGAGATAATTACTTACCTTTAAATTGTTACATTATTGATAAGTCGGAAAATGCCCATGTCTCCGAGTTCCATAGGTTTAAACTTGTTTCCCTAGTTTGGGGCCATATCCATGCGCAATTTACGTGCAAATATATATTTTTGGTTGTTGTCAGGGTTCCATACCTTAAAAGGAACGGTTTTCCCTATAGGATCATTTTGTTGTCCGTCTTTCCGTCTGTTCAGACCCATTTTCTCAAGAACGCGTGATAGTATCAAGGTGAAATTAATATCTAGGTCAACGTAATTAAAATATAACGCCGGCGATTGCTGAATTTGCTTAACACTCGCAACGCGTACATCCCCTTGACGTAGAATCATGAAATTTGGCATGAAACAATATCTTATCGTCTATGTCTCATATTAATTAATACAAATTATTCCAAAAAGCCGAATCTGAAGGATCTGTAAATCTAGCATTTGTAGTAACTTCCCAATTAAAAATGAGATTTGTACGGAACCCTCAGTCTGCGAGTTCGACTCGCACTTGGCCAGTTTTTCCACTGATGACGGAATACTTCACGAGGAAACCTTTAGAACTGTTGAGGCGCGGAATGGAGGATAGGCTATTTGACAAGGTAGTCCAATATATGTAGTAAAGTGTCTGTATAGTTGAAACTATTTGAACAAAATGGTTTGACAATATCAAAATTGTATATTTCCAGCAGTTGGATTTTAGATACGCCGTTTTGTGTAAAATATACAGAATTTGACTATGACGTCACACGCTAATACACGCACACGCATTTTGGTCACACATTGCATTCACTGGCTCACTTTAATAAATAATAATTAAAGGAGTTGCAGAGCAGTATGGTGAAAAGAAAACTATTCTTACTCTGTAACTGGTTACGAACCAATTGACTTTGACGTTGACTGATTACGTATGAAGAAAACATGATCACTGTTCGCAACCGGTTTCGTACAAAGATCATTTTTTCTTCCTTCGATACCAGTTACGAAAGGTCGGTTACGTACACGGCCGAAGGGAGTTTTTCATAGAACTTGTGATCAAAATTACTGTTTTGTCAGTTCCTAAAAAGTATATATTTTGACTGGCAGTCAAATACCGTATTGAGCGGCTGGCTGTACGCGGCGGGCATGACTGTGCCTCTGCCGGCTTACGGGCAGGTCTGCTTTTGTTCCACATCCAAAATAATAGTCCAAAGGGGGGCTCAAGAACATTCTCCCCGCGAGAACTTTGTGGATAAATTCCCGGAAATATTCACCAAAGTGAGAATCTAAGAGAATTTAAAACTTCTGATGAAGTTGTGTAAAAGGGGTTTTCATACAGGTATGAAATGAACTAAGTAATAGGCAAAACTGAAGTTTGCAAAACGTAATAGTGATAGTGAAGCAAATACCAAGTGTCGAGCTCCCGCACCGAGGGATCAGAACAAAAGTTCTCAAGAACGTTCTTCCGAGCGAGAATCTAAGATATTTTTTAAAAGTGGTTAGTTAGCTGTATGCACATATTAAATTAACTAATAGTAGCAGTGCGATATTGTTCTGTTTGCGCCATCCTCGTCAGAACATCAAATATGCTCCAAGAACTGAGCACTGCAAGCCTTGGTTGGACTGAAAATGAACCGGTCAAAAATGCAACTCATGACCAACGGCGACATAAATAATGTCGACGAGTACATCTACTTGGGCCAGACAGTCTCCTTCGAAAACAGGCAGGACAAAGAAATCGAAAGACGTGTTTCGAACGCCTGGAGGAGCTTCTAGACTATGAAGGAGCTGATGAAGGGCAGCCTGCCTATCTGAAGCGCAAACTCGTCGACATGTGCATCCCGCCCATCCTAACTTACGCACAAACTTGGTCGTGGGCGGAACATCAGAACATTGCGCTAGGAACACTATACTGCCCTCCAAAACTGGAAAACTCGATAGATGAAATAGTGGAAAAAAAACCGGCCAAGTGCCAGTAAAACTCACGCAAGAATGTTCCGCACAAAAAATAACCTTTTTTAAATAACTAGTAGCTACAAAACCCAATGACTAACAAGTGGTGACTTTTCCTAGCGGCTATCACCAAACCTTATATTGATTTTAAGACTACGTAAAAAATGAATAAAAGTACGACATGCATTGTATACCTCGAAACACAGTCCGAGCTGAGTTATGTAGTTTAAAAGTGAGGTATGTTTTGACGATTACTGGTTTGGTAGTAAATCCATAGCTGCTGCGATGGGTTAGCCCCCTATCACGTGAAATGGAGAAGCGAATAACTGACTAAAAGTAGGCACGATTGTGCCTCAACCACTCCTTACGGGAAAAGGCCTGACGCTATTTTTTTCTTCATATAAGACCTCTTAATTGTATAAATGTCGCTTATTTGTGCCTAGGATTTAAATAAAAAACGAGGGAGTTGAATACGAAAATGACATCCTTTCAAACCGTCTTCAAAAACGAGGAGGTTCTCCATTCGTTTTTTTTTTTTTTTGTGTTTGTTACGCGATTACTCCGTCAATTATGAAACAATTTTGATGATTCTTATTGTACAGTACAGTATACTTCAGAGGTGGTCCCATACAAACTTTACAAAATTTATTCAGCGCATTTTGAAAAAATCAACTAATACAAAACAAATATACATAGATGACATTTTGGTTTGCGGTTCCATGCAGCAAATGTTTTGATGAGGACTTTTCATGTACACAGACTTCATTCGCATCTCGACCGGGAAGGAAGAAATAGGGCATGAACTTAAAGTCGGTATTTTTATTTTTTTACTTGGTGAATTATTGACACACAACATGGCGGACATGATTTATTTAAAAAATCAACAGTCAGTGTCCTTTTTGGCAATACTGTTATTGTTTCTTGAATACATATATAAAAAATATGTGTATCATTTTCGAGGTTTATCGGGATGCTGGGTTCGAAAACGACATTGGTTATCTCGGTTTCCAAAATATATATCATAATCGTATTGAACATCCTGACAAATCTTGAATATGATACCCATATCGATTTTGTCGTCATTAGACACTAAATGAATAATTTTGAGTACAAGCGAGAAATCATTGAAATCGTAATAAACAAGATTGCTAGAGAGTTTAACAATCGTTATGGCTAGCGAAAAAGAAAAAGTATTTTTAATATTTTCAAATTTTTTCTACAATCCCGCATACCGAGGTATTTTTCATTATTTTTAAGGAAGACGCAGTGAGTTTTGCTAGTACATATATATAAAAGTATAACTCTGTTCTAAATTAAAAGCAAAGCTACAGAAATCAGGGTCAAGTATGCCAGAAATTGAGAAGTGGAGTGATGCAGAGTTTAGAATTGCGAGAATCAACTTTTTTCATAAATGTTTTGGAGATCATTTTATGCGGAGTTCCAATAAAATCTACACATATATAAAACTGTTTTAATGTATTTACTACCTTTTTGATTAACCCTTAATAGTGCCTGGTGGTAGGTAATTTTTCATTGCTATCCGCAATTATTACCAAGCCTTAAGGTTGAAAATGATGTGGGAATATATTTCCCCATGACTCATTAAGGGTTAAATAGTAAAGTTTTGGTAAGTTTTCAAAAACGCCCGCAATATTAACCTTACGATATGTCTCGTTATTTACGAGGGTGGCCATCAAAATAATTCGCTATAACAGTAGAGTGGAGAGGTGCCGTCAATTCTGCTTCACGGCAACCAACCGTCTTCGTTTTATTCCATTACTCCAATGAAAACTGAATGTAAGAATCTCTAGAGAGGTATTTCTATTTCTGGGCAGACCGAGGACCATAATTATTCAGGGTGAGGTCAGTAATAGAGTTCGATCGGAGGAAGCATTACTAACCGAACCCTTGGAGTGGATCGTGTTTCTTTCGGGAATAAGAGTTTGTTGTACTCTTTAAGCCCAATTAATCTATCTCGAATGTGAACGTGTCTTTCGTTATGGTTTATAATGTGTGAATATGTGCACCTTCAAAGAAGACCGTAATAATTATATTTCTGACGTTTAATGATTATTGCAGCATCCCTGGTTTGAATGGTGGTTTCATAACAATTTTCAAATCACTTTCAGCATTTTCAGTTGATGAGAATGCTGAATTGCTGAAAGCTGGCAGCTTGTAATCCGCCAACTCTTGTCCGTTTTCCATAAGTTTTAATTTGTTAAAATTGTTTTTAATATTTGAATTCTATGACTCTGGAATCAGAATCATTTTCTTATTATAAGATTTATCGTATCTAAACGTTCTCGTGGATATATCTTGTACGTCATTATTATTGTATATTGACCATTTTTATACAAAAGAGGTCCGTGGTCTCGGGTTTGCACGCTTGCTTCTCATACTGGAGATGCTAATTAATTTACCTAAAGTACAGTATCGCACGTTCAGTGCTTCGTATGACACGTTAAGCTGCAGGTCCCGGTTGTTATCGCTACGTGGTAGTGGTCGCAAAAACCCTGCATCAACCCGCACTGAGCCAGCATGGTGGAGTATGGCTTAATCTTACCCATGTCCGGGTAAAGGCCTGTGCCCCTAGGTAGGGACATTGATGGGCTACATTTATATAAATAATATTATTTACCCATTTTCAGGACTCAGTTGTCAACAAGGAACACTTTGTAGATTCCCCAAATTCTTTTAAATACAATACAAAATTCAATTATAAAAATCTTTATCTACACACGTATCATAAACCCTCTTTACTGCGTCCAAAAACCTCACGTTACGACCAGCGTAATAATATACTTCTTGGTAAAAACTCATTTCTTATCTGAATATTGATACATTATGACCATAATGTACCAAAATTTTTCATATTATGACATTCAAATTTCGCACGCCAAAGCCCGCCTGCGTGCCGCCCCTAGTTTGTCTGTGAAGTTGGTACTAATGAACAAGCTAAACAACTGCAGAGCAATGATCAATGCCGCGATGCTGGTCGAACATGCGGTTCCTGAACACATCAAAGAGAGCTTATGATACGTGTGTAGATTTAGTATATGTAACTGTTCATAATTAGGCATTATGTAGCAGTCACATAAACTACTATTATTTGCCAAATTACAGCTATTATACAAAGTGCTAATATAGTGCTTCCAGACATGTATATATAAGGGATAGATTGCTTGTGGTCCCGACAGTAACCTTTATCGTGGGCCGGTCAGAGATTACTAGAGCTGTCGGTTTCTTAGCTATCGGGTGGTTATTACCAGAAGTGAGTAAGACAAAGACAAGTAAAGCCAAAAAGGAAACTTAATCTAAACTTTTACGTTTGGTAGGTATTAAATATATTAGAGTCCAGTTAAAATACAAAATATATGTGTATGTGAGTATTAAATGTGTAACAATGATATGTGTGGGTAAGTTCCTATAATGATTAAATAAATATGAATGAATAATTTAAAATATTTAGAAATGTATATGCGTATTTTAAATAAATAATACCATTATTGCTCATAATAGTTTATGTGACTGTTACATAATAAAAAGCATTAAATAAACGAGTTTGGGTTTATGAAACGAGCCGACAGGTGAGTGTGTAGATAAAGCAGTGTACAATTACATAAACTGCTTTATTAACACACATGTTATAAACTATCTGTGATGTGTTCAGGAGCCACATGTAACGACCGGCATTGCGATGTTGACATTTAATTACGAATAGAACGTCATCTCGACTGATATTAAAATTGAGGTCAATTCAAATAGCTTTGTTTTTCAGATATGTTCGAAATGTAGAATTAAATAAGAACATCGAATTCGATGTTATTATGAAGCAATAATAACTTTTAACATATAATAAATGTGTTCTTACTCAACAGTATATCTTAAAGCTGGTCGAAATTGCGGTTTATAATAATATAATAATAATAATAATAATCGTTTATTCTCAGGCAACATGACTCATAGTTAGAACATAGTCCCAAATTGTAGTTATAAAATAATCAAAAAAGTAACAATAATTAAGGCTAAAATAAAATAAATAAAAATATGAAACCTTGTTTTATAGAAGCATTATAGAAGGTTTATCATATATATGTTGATAAATAAATATAAAGCGAACTTCAACTGAACACTATGAGATAATGACTATGAGCGTATCATGCATTCAGTGTAGTCGTAGTTGAGAAATATTAGCCATTTGGTTTTGAGGGACTTAGATTCGTGAACTGAACATTGTCAATGTCTGTGCAAAATTGTACACGAATGGAAAATAGAAAGTGTTAAACCGTTTAAGCGAATGTCGTGCGCACTGTAGGACTTTGTATCATGTATAGTCTTTTGGACATCGTGGCAGCAGTGAGTCATACTCAGGGTAGTTTAGTATTACTTTTTGGTGTCTCAAGGATACTCTCATTATGTGTGATTGGCGAACTGATAATACTTTGCATTCCTGCATCGTGTGTCGGTATTGAAAGGGCCTCCTTAACATCACCTTAAGGATAGAGCGCTGGACCTGTTTATCAGAAATTGAATTTGAAAAAATCTGATAAAATTTGTTTATCAGATTGATTGAAATGTCGTGATATATAGAGATTCTCAAATATTTGTTTGCAGATTTTTTTCAAAGATCTCATGCACTCAAATGCCTTTGAATATTGAGTCAGTGCTCAAAGGGAGTCGCAAAACAAATAGCCACTTTTGAATGCATCTGACAGAATAATGTACTGGGTATTACAAACAAACCGATATCCACCGTGAAAGCGTATTTACGAAATTGAATTAGGAAGTCATCCAATGCAACGTGAATTGCCTGCGGGTTATGCCGTGCGAATGCTAAGGAAATATTTACTACGCCACAGGGATTGTAGAGAGTGTTTTCATTTTCTTTATCATCTTCTATACTGTCAATTCCATGTTAAAACAATCATCAACAAATTTGATATTTAATTAAACCTACGAAAATATTCAAAACGACAGATGTCTAATTATTTATTATTTAATTTTTATAATAACACCTCTCACGACTTCACTTGTTCACATTTTGTGAACGGTTTTACTTGAGGCTGGTTGTTTCTGATTATAAAACTAAAATCCTACTAAATCAATATGTCAGTTATCGACTGACAGGAAAACTGTTGATATTTGATATTTTTACAGGCCAGTTAACGTAACTACGATGGGAATTTGAACAACGCTTTAGAGAACAAATGAAGAGCATTATGTTTTTATGGATATTTCAGAAATCTCTATATATATTTAATGGGAATAATTGAGTTTAGTTAAGAACACAATTATCTCGCAACGGTTTTCTCAGTTTGGGCCCTTAAAAATTGTTTACATGGCGAAACGCAGAAGATGGTGGAGTTTCAAATCTAATTTTATTAAAAATAAATTATCTGCATATTTTTCTTACGTCCATTTTTCCGATATATTAATCGTTAATCCAAGAAATAAGAAATCATGAAAATCAGTCCAACCCTTCTTGAGTTATTAGTGGTGTAACGAACCCGACTTTGTTTAATATATTAAGATGTGGAACGGCCTACTGGCCTTACCCAAGGGAACACCATTATCGATCCCGTCCTAATTTCATGATTATCGTTTTACGTTCATCTGCCCGGCCTAGATCCAATAAATGTTTTTTGCGGTAAGGGTACCTCTTTCTTTTTAGAGTTATAATTTTGATGAGATGCGCAATTTCTTAGCTGCGTTAAGTACTTTTATTATAGATAAATTGGAAAATGACCATGTCTCGGTGTTTCATACGTACAACATGACAATTTTGAAGAGATGCGCAATTTAATAGCTGCGATAAATACTTTTACCATCGATAAATTGTAAAATGTCTCTGTCTCGGTTTTTCATATGTATAATATGACAATTTAGATGAGGTGCGCAATTTCTTAGCTGCGATAAATACTTTTACTATCGATAAATTGGAAAATGTCTATGTTTCAGTGTTTCATAAGTATAACATGACTATTTTGATGAGATGCGCAATTTCTTAGCTGCGATAAATACTTTTATTATCGATAAATTGGAAAATGTCCATGTCTCGGTGTTTCATACGTACAACATGGTACAACCATTGAAATACTTCTACTTGTGTATGAAAACGAACGCTGCGAACCAGTTGCTACGCCATGCACTGTTGCCGGCCGGCAACAACTCAATTAGTCCCTTGCCTGTGCTTACAGCGAACTCATGTCAAAATATGGACTAAATAACAATAAAAAAATGCCGGCTTCGTGTTAAGAATAAGAAAAAAAAGATAGTAGCGAGACTTCTTATCGATAAATTAACAAAATATCGACTAAAACGAACCAAAACACATTTGGTACTTTAACTAATACTGAACCCGACATTTTCTACGCAAATGATAGATAAAGAAAAATTAACAGTTCAGATTAGAAACGTAGGTACTAATGGTGGTACGAGTGAGTAATAATAAAAAATTAACGAGGCAGTTTAAATGTTAAGCCTTGTTTTTGCATTATCCCTAGAATTTTATTCCAAAAAATACTTATTGAAATACTTATTTACGCATATTAATTCATTTTCACTTACAAATATTTTACCATATATTTTTAGATCTTATCATCTATGAATACTTTTGAAATAGAATGTGCACCTAAATTTAGTTTTTTAGTACAAAAGCGTCGTGCTCACCCCGCCCGCCGACCCCTGTCATCAAGTTGCGTTGCGACTAGTGAAGGGATTCTTCCCGGAAATCAACCTATTTTGGGAGAAAAGGCTGAATAATTCCAAAATGGGTTATTTGCGGGTAAAAACGTTTGATTTGTTCAGTTCTTTCATGCACCATGAGTATAGTGTATATAGATAGAGGACACATAAACAAACAAAAAATGTCACATAATATAGAATCCTAAAGTGTTGCGTTTGTGAGTGGGAGTACTCACATATTATATACTAGCCGTTGCCCGCGGTTTCGCCCGTGGGCTGTGCGTTGTCTGTCAGTCAGTCAAATAGCGTTATAGTAGATAATGCCCTAATAAACTAGTGTCGTGTTTTTAAGAAAATTGGGAGTAAATATTAGCTGCTAGAGACTGGCATGCGAAAGTAAAGGAGAATAATTTAAATGACCACGAAAATATTTTTTTCCTACCCAAAATGGGTAAATGATCACCAAAAGTTGCAGAAAATATCAAGGCAAAATACTGCGGTAGCTTAGGTGAAGGGTAAAGGGAGTGAGCGAAGCGAAGCCCCCTTTATCCTTCATGTTACTTCTTGTTAAGTACTGGATTATGTTGCCATATATAAGACGACCCAAATGGCCGCGTCGGCAGTGACCCTGCCTTCGAAGCCAATGGTCCTGAGTCGAGTCCCGGTGGGGGCAAATATTTGTTTGATGAGAACGGATGTAGGTACCCTAGTCATGGTTGTTTATCTATCTAAGTATATTATTTATCTATATAAGTATGTGTATCGTTGTCTAATACCCAAGATACAGTGAATCCTAGTTTGGGGCTAGATTAATGTGTGTTAATAGTGTCCAAGGTATTATTATTATATATAAAGTATGTAAATATTTTCCGTCAATACTTTCAGTGCCAGACTCTAGCAGCTGATATTTACTCCCAAATTTCTCACCAGCGTGACACTTTAGTTTACGGTATTGTCTTCTACCCATATATACCCCACTAGCTGACCTAATGAGCTTCGCACCACCCAAAATTTGATTGCAAAATAAATAATATGGTACATACCCTATCTAAAGTGTCGCATTGGCGCAAATTTAATAGGTGATAAAATTTTTGGTCGTCGCTGTACACTCTCACCCGAGACATCCCGTGTCTAATGTATTATCCGATCAACACAAGTTTGTATCTCGCTGGAATGAATAACGTTGCATCATGAATGCATGAATGAATAAGCATGCGATAACGTTGAAGCGCCGTAATCACTTCACGAATCCAGATTTAAAATTTCAAACTTGTAGGTCTGCAAGAAGTACCTTAGAATTTCGATGATCGGTGAGTGGGTCAGTCAGTGAGTCAGTGACAGAATTAAGGAACTTTGACTTGCCGTAGTTTTAAATCTACTTTTTCAAATTGAATATAATTTAAGGATTTACTTAGGTATATTAACCTTTCTTTGCCATAAAAAAACCAGGCTTCTAGCTTTTTAAGTTAACGGGAGGTTGAAAATGCCTTGAATGCTTTTTAGCAAAAGATGGTCACGACTATGCTCGACGTTTCATCGCCCAGCAAAAACAAAATCACACCATCGTAACTATTACAATATTTGTCCAAATCTTTTAGTGTGATAGACAAAGTTTATCTACTTTGAATACTAGAAGCGATAAAAGTATTTATTTTTATAAGGATCAATTTGTTACGACCAAATGTGCGTTAGAAATAAGGTGTCAATTTTTATTGTATTTATGACAGAACATGACACTTTAGGGTACTATATTATGGTAAAAAAATATCCAATGTCCTCTATCTATATATACCACACTCATTGTGCGAAAAATACTTGAAACACTAAAAACGTTTTTAGGCATTTTGGATATTCCCTCAAATGTTCCCATTTTGGAATATTGCTACGGAATTATTCCGACGGAATTATTCCGCGACCCTTCTCTAGTTACCACAGGTTTTTCAGGGTTACGTACCCGAAGGGTGCCAAATGGGACCCTATTACTAAACCTCCACTGTCCGTCTGCCCGTCTGTCACCGGGCTCTACTGGATCAACCGAAATAGGTAGAGAGCTAAAATTTTCACAGGGGTTGTATTTATATTGCCGCTATAACAAAAAGTAATGAAACATACCGGTTTTTAAGAATTATAAGAAGTACCCATACAAGAAAAAACTGGACTCTCCCGATCTTATGGAAAAGATCTTGAATTGCAGAGTTTTGTGCTTAGTTATATGTCATCATAAGAAAAATAATTGCTCATTCGAATTATAATAAATAATATTAAGTTTTTTATCATATCTGATTTCATTTCTGTAAATAAGTTACTCAATTTCTAACTACTTCCGGTTTCAAAGAGCAAAGAGTTTCGTTAACCTAAGTACATAGTTCAATTCTTACATACTACATACATAAAACAATTTTTCAATGTTTCGATGTAGGGCCTTGAATGTAGTCTTACCTAGTATTTAATATTTTATTATAAAAAATAAAAAGGTATACTCGTACAAAAGACTGTCGTTTTACGTATGTTCCGTTTACAATAGTATGGAACCCTTCTTGTGCGAGTCCCACGTCCTATTCTTACTTAACCGGTTTTTGTTTAAGGCAGCTTGACCGCCAAATACTCGACCCTAGTGATATGTCCGTAACGTACCTCCGTATCGTACAGCGTCACGATCCAAGATCGCTAGTTTGGACGCCCGTTTGGTACGTTACGGTGGTACGGCGCGTCTGGATCGCAGCTAATCCGGGCGTCCAAACTAGCGTTCTTGGATCGCGACTCTGATACGATACGGAGGTACGTTGCGGACAAAAGAACATGTCTGGACCCACCTTGATTATTTTCGCGTAACGGGAGGGCCGAATTTACGATGGTCAAGCAAAAGCGTCTATATACGCTAGTTATAGTAGCTTAATGGTTACAACTTGTATTTCCTAGTATTGAGGCCAAAGCCATACGCAATTTACGTGCTAATATATATTATTCCAACTTCTGAGCTAAAAATAGCACCTTCGCCGCTTGATTTTGAGTTCTCAGGCGGAAAAAAACTATTCCTAACTCGTTCGAAAAGGCTTTTTAAGAACCTCGCCTTCGGCTCGTGCCGTAAACTCCTCGGTTCGTAAATATAACTTCTCGCCTTTGTCAACTAGTGGGAAATGTACTGTTTTCGTTGTTTGTTCCACTGATGACGGAATACATCGCGAGAAAATCTTCATATCTGCTGAGGCGCGGAACGGCGTATTGAGTGGCCGGCTGTACGCAGCGGGCATAACTGTGCCCTTACCGCCTTACGAGAATGTTTGCTTTTGTTCCACATCCAAAATAATAAAATAGAAGGGCCAGTCTCTGTAATCCCACGTATAGTCACGCATGAACGGACAGCGTTTCCTGTCATTTAATCTTCCACATTCCAGTGTGCATGCACAACGTGACACAATGACACGCAACAAAGTTGTTGATAGGAGAAACACGGTGATCGATGAAGGTGGAGATGGAAAGACAAAAAGCGAGGAGCGTAGTTGCTCAATCGGTCTGTGGTCCGCCTCCTTATACGAAGGACGGATATACTAGTATAAGCGAGGGACCGTTGTTGAAAGAAATACTCTAGTACAAATTATTTTATACACACGACGCAGAGCTTTTGCAAGTACTCACATGCAATTTGCATCGCAAAATGCAAAGGAAAATCTGTTTTAGTGAAAAGCAAAGCTAAGGAAAATAGGTTCTTGACCCTATTTTCTGAAAAGTTGAGTGACTTGACGCAGAGTTTATGCTTATGAGAAATAACCTTTTTCATTTATGGCCTAGTTATCTTTCAAGCCTAGGATTTTGGGAATCATTGTACCTGAAGTACCATTACAAAAACAAAAATTGGTTGTCTGTAAAGTCGGTTTTGGGACGATAATTTATGTGATAACATCATAAGAAACGCTTCGGCCGATCGTGCCTCTCTATCGTTCCGCGCTCTCGCTTGCACGCTCGGCTCAGGCGGAACGTGACTCTTTTTCGTGCGTACAGCCGGCGTTCATCTGTTTATATCTTTGAAATAGACTTTACCTTTTCATGTATTTACTGTGTTTTACCAAAAATATACCCCCAATAGTAACCTTACGATATGTACGTCACGTTATTTATTACCATTGCCATCTAAATAATTCGCTACGAGACAGTAGGTAGAGAGGTGTCGTAAATTCTGTTTTACGAGAACCAACCGTCTTTGTTTTATTCCATTACTAGAATGGAAACTAAATGTAAGAATCACTAGAGAGTTATTTCTATTTCTCTGAGGGCTGACCGAGGACCGTAATTATTGAGGGTGAGGTCAGTAATAGAGTTCGATCGGAGGAAGCATTAACAACCGTACCCTTGTGGTGGATCGTTGCTTTCGGGAATAAAAGACTTTTGTAAACGGATGGAAACGTTGATTTCAATTTAGGTTTATGAAGTCTGATATATGCACCTTAACTACTTAAAAACCGAAGGTAGTTGGGACTGATAGCGATTTGGAACCCTATGCCATGGTAATAAAATTTAAAATCTATAACGGAAAAGTGGCGTTAGCGAACGCCGGTGGTAACTGAGGGGTTAAGAATTCCCAAATTATTTTTGCTTTTAGATTTGGCTTTCTCGCCCTCGCTAATATTCAAAAATCATAGGCGTTTCAGTTTTTGCAAATAGCTTTCTTTCTTATGAGGTTTCTTATAAACCTGTCCATCTTCCCGCAAAACCTCTACTCGGTCAGGCCGTGTCGTGTTAGGTAAATACCACTCCATTTTGTAGTCTTCCAAATTTCAACGGCTCGCACCGCCGCCGCCACAAAGTTAAAATGTTCACACGAGCTCCGGGTTTCCTTGGGGACGAGGGGGGTGGGGTGCTCACTTGGGCATTAGCGGGGGAAAAATTAGATTTAGCCCGCCAGAGCGCCGCGGACGTGCTTTTATACATAATATTATATTCTATGATCCTTAAACAGCCACTCGCTCGGTCCAGTTACCAATTTCATGCGAGTATTTTCGACCAAAAAGCGACTTTGATGATATTTGTTCGTCCTTTGAAGTGATGATGGGTTTTTTTTTCATTTGAAATGGACGTGTAGTAGATGGTAGGGTTAAATTGATCGTAAGAGATAGCAGATATAATACCGATCAACTATCGACAGATAGTAAACCAGACCGACAGGGTTTAGAATTTACGTTTCTTTTGCTCTTACATGTCAACTTAACACGAAGACTATTCGGGGGCTTCACTGCGCTCGCCCCCTCTAGTCTACACCTAAGCTACCGCACTGATCGCCCTGGTATTTCATTTGCAATTCAAGTTTAAACCAGTTAACTATTTAACGGTTTTGACCGTTAGTTGATCAACTACCGCGTCATATAGTACGCAGTACGCTACAGTTTACTATCTGTCGATAGTTGAACAACTTACGAGAAAAAACCCGTTAGTTGATCAACTGATGGTTTTGACTATCTTACGGTGACATATATATATTATTGGCCACAGCATCTAGTAGATGATTGTTGCAGCGCTAGTGGGTTGGCAGCATCCCATCGTCATTCATGGCTGTAGAGCCCAATTGCTGCCCGGCATTTGTTGCCACATCAATCGCAAGTCCATCGTGGTTCTGTTGGAGGAGTTGAGGCGCAACGAAGTTTTATCCGCTTGATATTCTCCAGCCAGTCTTCATCGTGTTTTGATACTCCAGTCTTGATATCCGGTTGAGGACCGGTACACTCTCAAAAAAATATTGCCATTGCAACAAAAAAACTTTGATGCTGGACAGCCGTCAAAGGTGCATAGTTATGAGGGCAACGTTTTTATTGTTACTAAGTAAATTTACCAATTTTGATGTAATAGCAATAAAACATTGTTGAAATTACAATGCTAAAATTGTTCGAGTCACTATATGATTTCTTGTCCTATTGTTCCCATGACAAATGCCTTTAGCTATCATATCAAAGGTATATTGTCCCGATGACAAGGGGTTTTGCTAAAAAGACAAAGATTTACTGTCCGTGGATCTAACTTTGTTTTGTTGAATTAGCTATCTTCCTTTGTGCTTTTATCAATTCACCGTTGCTTCTCCGACAAAGTTACTTTTCTCGTATATATTTTACTACTCAAGCAAAGTAACATAGCTAGACTTGATCCATGCACTTTGTTAATGGTACACTATGAAAAAATATTATATACTCCCCGAAGCTTCTGACTATTATTCGAGAGGTATGCGCACATTGAACTATGTTTACTGTACATACATCTGTATGGCGTATACACAGAGAACTCCGGTCAAGCTACGTATACCCTTAACAATATATAGGCAGAAGTTTAGGGGTTTTTTTTTCAGTGTACCATTTACAAAGTGAAGGGAATGAAATCTACAATGTTACATTGCTTGGGTAGCATAAAGAGGATAGAGGTATTTGAGAATTCTAAAGGAAAATACGAAAATATTTATATCAAAAGTATGTATTAATCTCTACTTTACTTATTTAATCCTATTTCATACCAAATTACAAGTTAATATTAATCACGAAGCGGTCCAGGGTGACGCCAAGGTACTTAGGAGTAAAGTGCTGGTTTAGTATGGAACCTCCGAGTACCACTTTAAGCTCGCGTTTGGCTAGTTGATTGTGTAGATGGGAGCGTCTGACCTCTGTTTTGCATGAACTAGGTATTAGTCGCCAAATTTTGAAGTACTTTCTTAATTCTTCTATGTGTTCAGTTAGTGTGCTTTCCAGATTCCATTATTAATTCAAACGTCAGTTCTTGATCTGAAAAAGAAGAACGTTGTTATTTTATGCTTAAGCTATCTGAGACTTGTGATAATTTGGCCATATGTTAGGTTAGGTTATTTTAGTGGCTTTAAAAACCAAATTCTGACTGTTCACCGGGCCAACGAAGGCCAACGAACGGCCAGTGTTGCCATCTTGACTACTTTGTAGCCAGATCTAGCAACTTTATAGGGTAATTTAGTTAAGTACTCAAATTGTTGGAAGTTTCATACATTTGGCTACTTTTTGAGGACTGAACTATTTGTTATTTTCGACATTTTTCCTGACTAATGGACGTGATCGGAGCCGTAATATACCGAACTATGGACAAAGGAACTTACGGCCGGGTGCTGATTATGTTAAAAAATACGCAGTCACCCCCCCCCAAAGGCGCCAGTTGTTGCTCAGCGCTCATAACTCGTGAGGCGAGGCATACCTACTAAAATGATTGCGATGAAAGTAAGTAACCCTGAGAAAAAAAAGGATACTTTCATTGTGCAAAATATGAATGGAACCAGCTACCTAACCTAAAATCCTAGCAGAAAGGTAATTCGCCCCCCCAACAGCTGCAGTCAAAGGTCCGAAAACATTTCGAAGATATTTGTTTGAAGTGTGATTCGAAACAAAGCACAGGTTACAGCCAATATCGCGAAGCAACGACATGAAACTCATCATTTTATTAGGGCAATGTTACTCACCGACCATAGACTGCAGCAGATGCTGCTGTTTATTTTCTGTTAAAAAAGTCTCCATTGCTATATTTCATATCACTCTTGAGCACAAACACTACTTCTCTGCCCGACATCCACGTTGAAACTGGCAGAATAGGAGAAACAGTTTGCGCTTGCGAGAACAAGTATCATACGTCACTTTGTAATTTTATCTAAGAATACTTTGTCAAAACATCTACTTCGCATTTTGTTAGTATATGACGTTGCCGTATCAACAACACCATTTAGCCGTAGTAACAACTGTTATTTTGATAGATTAAACTTGGCTGTAACATCACTGCATAACGTTGCCGTGTCAACAACACCATTTAGCCATAGTAACAACGGCTATTTTGATATATTAAACTTTGCTACAATATCACTTCACAACGTTGATAAGTTGACAACGTACCGTTGTTATCCCATTTAAATATTTTTACCATAGTTACTGTATCTACGTTTCTTTAGCTGAAATAACAAAAATCATTCCAACAATAAAAAAGTTGCCACAGCAACTATGGGCCTATAGCTGCATCGACGATGCACTTACGTGCGGTAACAATAAAATTCTAACAAAGCTTTTATTGTCGCTTTGCTAGCCGATTTTTCTCTGAGTGTATTCCAAAACTGATCATGTCCTGTTTGCAGTAGTCTTTGAACCGTAGCACCGGGCGCCCCACAGGTATCTTCGCGTTCGCTATCTTACTCAGCATTACTTGGCGTGGGAGTGTCTCGGGGCCCGTGGATATCACGACATAATTATGTATCGGACTAGTTTTATTTGAAGTCGAATCAACACTCAGAGAAAAATCAGCTAACAAAGCGACAATAAAAGCTTTGTTAGAATTTTATTGTTACCGCACGAAAGTGCATCGTTGCTGCAGCTATAGGCCCATAGTGGCTGTGACAACTTTTTTATTGTTGAAATTATTTTTGTTATTTTAGCTAAAGACACGTAGATACGGTAACTATGTTAAAAATATTTAAACGGGATAACAACGGCAAGTTGTCAACTTATCAACGTTATGAAGTGATATTGTAGCAAAGTTTAATCTATCAAAATAGGCGTTGTTTCTATGGCTAAATGGTGTTGTTGACACGGCAACGTTATGAAGTGATGTTACAGCAAAGTTTAATCTATCAAAATAACAGTTGTTACTACGGCTAAATGATGTTGTTGATACGGCAACGTTATATACTAACAAAATACGAAGTAGGTGTTTTGACAGAGTATTATTAGATAAAATTACAAAGTGACGTCCTATACTTGTTCTCGCAAGCGCAAACTGTTTCTCCTATTCTGCCAGTTTCAACGTGGATGTCGTGCAGATAAGTAGTGTTTGTGCTCAAGAGTGATATGAAATATGGCATTGGAGACTTTTTTAACAGAAAATAAACTGCGGCATCTGCTGCAGTCTATGCTCGGTAAGTAACAGTGCCCTAATACAATTATGAGGTTAATGTCGTTGTTTTGCGATATTGGCTGTAACCTGTGCTTTGTTTCCCATCACAATTCAAACAAATATCTTTGAAATGTTTTTGAACCTTTGACTGCAGCTGTTAGCCGGGCGAATTTCCTTTCTGCCAGGATTTTAGGTTAGGTAGCTGGCTCCATTCAGTTTTGCAGGATAAAAGTATCCTTTTTTTCTCAGGGTTACTCTTACTTTCATTGCAATAATATCAGTAGGTGTACCTCACCTCACGAATTATGAGCGCTGAGCAAAAACTGGCGCCTTGGGGCGGGGGTTACTGGGTTACTGCGTGCGTTTCTTAACATAATCAGCGCCCAGTAAACCGGCCGCTCAAAAAGTAGCCAGATTAGTAAATTTTACCACCTAAAGTAACTAAATGTAGGGAAGTTCAGTCCTCAAAAAGGAGTCAAATGTATGAAACTTCCAAAAATTTTAGTACTTATCTAAATGACCCCATAAAGTTGCTAGATCTAGCTACAAAGTAGTAAAGATGGCAACACCGGCCGTTCGTTGGCCTTCGTTGGCCCGGTAAACACTCAGCATTTGGTTTTAAAAGCCACTAAAATAACCTAACCTAACATATGGCCAAATTATCAAGTTTCAGATAGCTTAGGCAAAAAAAAACAACGTTCTTCTTTTTCAGATCAAGAACTGACGTTAGAATTACTAATGAAATCTGGAACGCACACTAATTGAACACATAGAAGAATTAAGAAAGTATTTCGAAATTTGGCGACTAACACCTAGTTCATGCAAAACAGAGGTCAGATGCTTCCATCTAATCAATCAACTAGCCAAACGCGAGCTTAAAGTGGTACTCGGAGGTTCCATACTAAACCAGAACTTTACTCCTAAGTACCTTGGCATCACCCTGGACCGCTCTCTCACTTTTAAAAAACATCTAGCTGGTACTACACGCAAGCTCCAGTCTCGCAACAATATAGTATAAAAGCTTACGGATACCTCCTGGGGCGCGAACGTCGACGTGCTTCGCACCTCTTCCTTATCGCTGGAGTACTTGACGGCAGAATACTGCGCACCGGTTTGGTTGGGCAACTCCCACACCAACAAGGTAGACGTGGAACTCAACAAGGCCATGCAATGCATCTCCGGTACCTTGAACTCCACCCCATATCACTGGCTACCAGTGCTCTGCAGCATTCCTCCCCCTGACTTGAGAATAAAGCACGCTCTCCTAAGGTGGTCACGAATCTTGCGCTAAGATTCGTGACCACCAATGCCTTCTCATACGCCCAGAGTTTATAGACACCACTAAGCACCGTCTTGAATCCAGAAACCCACCAAACAAAATCGCAATAAATCTGCTGCAAGAAGACTCCAACCTCATGCAACAATGGTCGCAACAATGGAACTCAACAATGGCCGGCAAATTGGGCTCAGATCTTGTTCCAGGCTCCAAAATAAAGGGGTCCCAGCTGCCGAGGTGCGACTGGTGTAACTTCAACAGACTACGCACGGGACTACGCATGGACGCTGTGCCCAATATAAACATCGCTGCGGCTGGATAGACTACCCTGCTTGTACCTGCAGAATTTAAGTACAAGACATCCAACATATTATCTCTGAATGCCCAGAAACGCGATATACCGGAAGACCTTCCGAGGACCTGATCAAGCTTACTGACGAAGCCACCGATTGGCTTAAATCCCTTAATATTAACTTGTAATTTGGTATGAACTGTTTACTAATGCCATAGGAATAAATAAGTAAAGTAGAGATTATTACATACTTTTGATATAAATATTTTCTTATTTTCTTTTAGGATTCTCAAATACCTCTATCCTCTTATCGTATCTTGTGCTACCCAAGCAATGTACTACATTGTAGATTTCAATCCCTTCACTTTGTAAATGGTACACTGAAAAAAAATAATATTCCTCGAAGCTTCTGCCTATATATTGTTACGGGTATACGTACCTTGACCGGAGTGCTTTGTGTATGCACCATACAGTACAGTACAGTATGGTGTACCATACAGTATGGTGTACAATAAACATAGTTCAGGGTACGCATACTCCTGGAATAATAGTCAGAAGCTTCGGGGAGTATATAATATTTTTTCATGGTGTACCATTAACAAAGTGCAGCCAGCCATGTTACTTTGCTAGAGCAGCAAAATATATACGAGAAAAGTACTTTGTCGGAGAAGCAACGGTGAATTGATAAAAGCACAAAGGAAGATAGCTAATTCAACAAAACAAAGTTAGATCCACGGACAGTAAATCTTTGTCTTTTTAGCAAAACCCCTTGTCATCGAGACAATATACCTTTGATATGATAGCTAAAGGCATTTGTCATGGGAACAAAAGGACAAGAAATCATATAGTGACACGAACAATTTTAGCATTGTAATTTCAACAATGTTTTATTGTTATTACATCAAAATTGGTAAATTTACTTAGTAACAATAAAAACGTTGCCCTCATAACTATGCACCTTTGACGGCTGTCCAGCATCAAAGTTTTTTTGTTGCAATGGCAATATTTTTTTTAAAAGTGAAGTAGCGACACAAAATCATGCCACTGCAGATATTTTTGTAGCAGCTTACAAAAACAGCATACGCCACCCTTCATTTAAAATGTGCAGCCGTGAAAAAACAATTTGTAAGGGAAAGCTTTCATATTTGCACAATAATAGGTTTATGCAGGGCCTGCGAGACCGTACAGGGTTGTTAACGCCCTTTGTTCTTCAACTAAAAGGGTTAACTTAAACACCTTCTCTCTTAACCCGAGAATGGTCTTATTCTAACTCCCCGCTTGGCATGTTGACGTATGTTCAACATTATTCTCGTCAAGGGGTTAAGCAAAGTAGAATCCACTAACCCCCTTTAGTTGCTCGCGAAAAATTATCCACCAAATTTGTTAGATAAATTGTATTTTTTTCTCTGTTTCAACATACTTTCCATCATCTTCTTAATATACATATTTGAACTTCCACTAACTTGGGTAATTACCGCTTTATCGTTAATAGTCTGAGAGAGAGAGAGAGAAAAGTTTTTTTTATACTTAGTATCTCAATCATAATAACAAATTATCAATTATCATGATAACAAACTAAATAGCGCCCTGATAAAGTCGTTTTCACGTTCTGCATTTTTACTTTCTAAAAACAGTTAACCTTAACACTTGACCTTTTAGATTCGATCCGTACACATTCCATCAAAACATGAAAGACATCTTCGATCACGCCACATGCGTCGCATTTTGAGGAGGTAACATATTAAAAATTTAAATTTATTTGGTGCTCTATATCCAGATCGAATTCTGTTATCAGTAGTAACAATCATCATATAACAATCATTGAACCATGGAGCATGAGGAGGTCACATTTTAGGGTTTTGTATCATATTCCTTATTCGTAAGGTAAAACATCATACTATTATTTCCAAATTTCTAATATAGTCTCCGTTTAATTAAAGTACAGCATTTCTGAATAGTCTAAGATTTCGGTTAATAATCTTGTTAAACTGTAAATAATTGCGTTTTACTCACCTTTATTAACAGCACGAAAATTTTACCTGAAAATAAATCAAATTTGAAATTTGAATCATATGCAAATGTAGCACAAAATTCCTCACATCAAACTCCCTCAGGCAGTCGGCAGTCTGTGAAAACGAAAGCGCCCCAAAAAGTTAATTTGCTGTTATAAATTTCCATCAGATTATTCAAACAGGGGGCTGAGGAGTTAGCCAGATTTAAACACCTATTCTTTATATCAGAGATTTTCAGATCCAAAAATGGCAACAAGCCAACTGTTTCAATACACTCGGAACCGTATTTTAATACTGTGATATTGTGTTACTGTGGTTTTCCTAAATCCGCTGAAAATATTTCTCGGAAAATATATTTGAATAGAAATCGAATAGCATAGAATATATTGAAAGGATAATGAAGCCCCTCTCACTCACTATTTCTTTGTGCATAAGGGTTGTGCTTACAAACTTGATGTTAAACGCAGTTTATTGATTTTATGACAGCATAAATAAACGTTTAACTCGAACACATACGGAACCCCTCGTTCATTCCGGTACCCTCTTATCCAAGGTCGCTTTTGTCAGAGCATTTAATTCTTTGCACACAACATCAACTCCGGATGGTCCGATTAAATCACACTACGTACGTGCAGAAAGTAACGGAAAAAACTCTCAGGCCTTGGATGTTTACATATGTGTGACATCGTTGTTCCTGGTTCCCACGGCACAGGGTATCCTAGTGTGGGGATAGAAGCATTGTATGTGCTGAATTTGAATGTTATGTTGTGTTAATTAGCTAGGCCGTTCTATATACTAAATTAATATGCAACCCGACCGAGTGAATTCCGTTTCTCACTGAACTATACTGTACTTGTACCGGGGGTTGCGCTATTGATTCATTTATCAGATGCGGTTGCTCCGGATGGTATAGATAGTGTGCAAACTATCCAAAGGAATATTCACCGAGGCTTCCGGCATTTTGTTTTCCGATGTACCGCGATATGTCACGGGCCGCACCCACGTCTCGTTGACGCGGGCAACACTTGCCGACGACACCTTAACCGATTGAGTGGAAACGCCTTACGGGTTATTGTGTAAATTTGGGATACAGCCACGTACACGTAAAGCAGTACGATCGTAGGCCCTATGACGCACGAAATATGAATGGTCCAAAAGGTGTAGCTTGACCAGGACGCGTCTGGAGTGAAGGCGATTTGTTGGTGATTGATTGACAAACATAATCGAAATAAACGGACTGTTAATACGTATATGTGAATATGTGTTGCCTCATTACATTCTCTTTGTACACGACAAGTAAAATTAGAATCCTAACTACATTACAAACTATACAATTTAATAACAGGAAACTAATTTTCACTCCCGCGTAAATTTACGTTCGTACATTGTTGGGCTAACAAAGTAAAATTTAATATCGGTTGGGTAGCGAGCGACAAACTGTGAATTAAAACCATTATTTCCCGATAAATTGAATAGTTATATCGGCATAGATAGGCGAACAAAGCCGCAGGTAGACTTGTTACCACTTTGTGGGATTTTATGCAGACTTTACTGTCATAAATAAACAGTTTTGTTCGGTACAGTTTTTTGCAGTTAAAATCTCAATATATTAACAATATTGTTGTGATCTAACTTAAAATTTCTAGTGAAAGTACACTAAGAGTGCTCTGTGTTCATTAATATAATTGCTTTCTGAAATTTGATACCGTCAGTACCTGCATATAAGGTACCTGCATAAAATAAAACATATGTCTAATAAATGACTACCCAAGTACAATACGATTAAAATCAGTTAACGATTCGGCCAACCTCGGAAATTGTTGTGAATCCCTCATCCCTCTCCCTCATCAAGAAATCGCGGTAATGTATTTCGTGTCATTTCCGTCTCCGGATTTAGGCGATGATATCCGAGAAAAGCCGAATCTTTAACTGATTTTAATCGCATTGTATAATATTTTGATTAATTAATTTAAACTTTCAAACCGCCTTTCATACAAGGAACAAAAAAGGCTTACAGCCTTAGGATGTAACCTCCGTAATTATTATTAAATATTTCGGTTTTCTATATCCGTACAGATTTACTAAAGAACATGAACAACTCAGGGCCTTAAAATTAAAAAAAAAATACATTTTCACCCAACTGTGGGTGGGTAGCCACTTCTCTAAAAAATGCTGCCCGTCGGGCCTATATCTATGTTTTGAATGCAATTAATTTTTCAGCAAAAGGACTGTTTGGTAAAACTTGTCCGAAAACAGGGAGGCGTGGCCGCGTTACCCACCACGGAACCACCTCCCGAGTCACTTGCACAAAGGAACTCTGATGAGATTGGGGAAAAAGGTAAGGCGGGGAACAAGAGGTCACTTTAGTGGAAACACTTACCCACGTGAGAGTACCTACTTGAATAGAAGATTGACATATGTATTTTCAGTATAAATCGCTCACGGCTGGTCCTCAATTAGATCGTTTGACTGTAAAACGTTTACTTATAAATAGCAGTAAATTAAATAAATACCTATGAGGGTTACAGTATATAGCCCACTGTGCGTTTGAATATTCCATCACTAAAGTAAACTTTGACCAAAAGAAAGAATAGAAAGTATTCTTTTAAGCGCTCGCCCACTTTTCCGTCCTCATTCAATTTTCATTCCCCTTTGTAGCCAGCTCTTGGTAATATGAAAAATTCCGCCAACAAACAAGTATTGTGAATCACAATGAACAGTCTCAGAATACCGCTGAAACGAAGTCCGTTAAAAATTACCAGCTGCGCGCGTAACCTTAGTTCTTCCGCCGAACAAAGATTCCCGTCCGGGCCTTACAAAAAAAGTGCTTTGTCACAGACAGTTAGCAGCGGAGACGAGAAATTAATTCCTTTCGCTGAGGAAGAGCGAGAGTCTAGAGACGACAAGTGCACTCGTCCGACAAAACGGGAACTTTCGGCCTCTACCGCAAAGAGTAGGTACCGACATCTGCGGCCCGCGCGGCTATACAGCCTATATAGGTTAACTACGTCTTAAATGCACTGGAGCATGTGCAAATCCTGCGCGAATGGCCGTCGAAGCGGTTTATGTCGACAAAGGAAATATCGTAAAAGTACAGAGCATGGAGCGACTGTAATATTGCAGCGCATATAAGACTGT
This sequence comes from Argyresthia goedartella, assembly GCA_949825045.1. Taxonomy (NCBI): domain Eukaryota; kingdom Metazoa; phylum Arthropoda; class Insecta; order Lepidoptera; family Argyresthiidae; genus Argyresthia; species Argyresthia goedartella. The sequence goes on along the minus strand of OX463812.1, from coordinate 19,871,601 downwards.
TTCATGGAAAGCCGTATTTGCGATTTCACGGCAGATTTACCGAGAAAGATATGAGAAATACATAAAATTAGGGTAAGGGACTTATACATTATGTAAGTAATTTCATGTGGTATCTACATGCTTTATTAATAAAGCAAGTTGGTCAACAGTAGATATCCGCCATATGAAGAGGTTCCCAGGGTTCAACCGAGCGAGTGTACGACCGTTAGGTTTTTGGCTAAGACGGAGCTAAAGGAAAAAAGCTGTCTTTCGTAAATCACAAGTTAAACGCAGGATAATGAGTATAAATGTGGTTAACTTGTTAATCATGAATTTGTGAATGTCGAAACAATTTGATTATTTTTGGTCGATCACAAGCATCGAAAGTCTTCACTATTCCAACGACTATTCAACTTATGACCTTGATATTTATTCAATGTTATAAAATATATACGATTGTTACTCATTGCTATATAGATCAGTGAATATACATTTTTAACATTTTAATTCCAGTTCCTCCAAAAGTTGTCTGAAAGTCGGGCTATCACTTTTCTCCCACTGAAATTCATTTCGCACGGCTATGGCTTCCTCGTCTCATCACTCCCGCCCTAGACATTCAGGTCACTCATTAATAATAATAATATATATGAGTTTTATTTATCACAATTATTTACCGAGTCAGAAAAAATCGGTTCAATTACGACCCAGAAGTCACTAGTACATTTGCTTGAAGCCGTCAAATACAGTTCAGTAATTCAGAGGATATTGTTGACTCGACTTTGAAGTAGTGAGCCTAAATAATTTACCAATAAATGACAATGCCGGTAAAATTATCATACATACTCCGTTCATTTTCCTTTATTTTACTTCTGTTATTTCCATATGGCTTATGTTTAAACGATCACCAAAAATGCACCTATTTTACTACCTATAAATTAGAAACGACCGCCAGAATTAGTAAACGAACACCAAAATGTGTTTGGATAAATGATCACCAAACTTATTTTTTATGTTTTTTGTACTTAAGTTTATGTTTTAAGTATGTTTTGTTGTTCTAACACGTGCAACCTAACTCGAAGGAAAAAGGGGGCTTCACTTCACTCACCCCGTTTACCCTTCACCTAAGCCGCTACCCCGGTATTTTGCGCTGATATTTTCTGCAACTTTTGGTGATCATTTACCCATTTTGGGCAGGAAAAAAATATTTTGGTGGTCATTTAAATTGTTCTCTTTAGTTATTGCCTACACTACATATATGCAATGAAAGGCAGCATAAACTCATATCCACGTAAAATCCAACGCAGTCAGTGTCGAATAAATGTTTATTGTATGGGAAAACTGTCACATTTCCACAGTTTTTGTTCGATTAGAGTGACAGAATAAGGGGGCAGTTGTCATTAATGCCTTGGAGTTGGCAGAAGTAAAGAGATTCTCTGAATATAATATAAATATCATGTTTTTGACAACCAATTGAAGGAGAAAAAATACAAGTAAGAACAAAAGAAACGTAAATTCTAAACCATGTCGTTCTGGTTTACTATCTGTCGATACTTGATCAACTAGCGTGTTAGTTTATCAACTATCGGTTTTGACTATCTTACGGTGACAAATATAATATAACAAGCTCTTGCTCGCTCCAATGCTTGCATATCTAATAGGAAATAGTTTTAGCTTTATTTTAGTTTTATTTTATGTTATTTAATTTTACTATGGACCTAAGTAATCTATTGTGCAAATGGACTGAAATAAAATCTTTATTATTATGTAGTCGAATTGTTAAAAGGTGGTTAGTTTTCGTAGTCTTTAGAGCGCGATGTTTTAGTAGACCGGTTTAGTTTTTGAACATTGGCTTGCTGATTTACTGTAATAGTCTATTCAGCGAATGTTTTTTATAATTTTGACAGCTCCAAAGAAAAGTATTGTCCGCAATAAGGAAATGTCAAAAGTAAATTAAAGGATTGAACTTGATTGATTATTGTGGCCTTCGGGTGCTGCTGCGGGAGGGTGTCAAAATCATTAAGAGAAAATTTCAAAGAAATTAATACACTTACGGTAACCTTTCAATATATATACGAGAATATCATGCATGTAAGAAAAAACATAGCTTTATTTAAAATTGTAGGTGATACCCATACAATTAACACTAGAAATAGAAATAGGTTAGCACTACCATTATTTAGACTAAGTAAACTAGGCACATCATTCATGGGGCACTGTATTCGCTTCTACAATAAAATACCTCAGGAATCATTGATCCTTCCTGAAAAGAGGTTCAAAAACTATGTTAAAAATGAGCTGATAAGAAAGTCCTATTATAGTATTAAAGAATACTTAGATGACAAAACTGCATGGTCCATACCATCTCAGCGCACAGAAATTCGACGAGGGGCGATGGATCAAGTCTATCACTCGCCGGCGAATTTCCTTACACCGAAACCAGTACCTGTTGTAAAGTCACTTTTTTAAAAAGAAGTTTTCATAATTTTCATAATTCTTTATTGAACACAGTTATTTAAAAAAGATACATTAAGAGAAAACATATGTACAAAGGCGAGCTTATCTCTAAAAAGAGATTTCTTCCAGCAAACCAAGGCATGACAGGAAATTTTATCAATAAAGGGTAGGCAGTGCACAATATCTAAACAATAATAAAATACATAGATATAAGTAAATTACATATCTATAAAATACAGTAAATAAAATACATACTCGTATCTAACAAACTACTAAATACGTATCAATACATACATAAACCTGTACATAAAGTTTACATATAATAATAATATACATACTACAACTATCACAAAAGAGAGAGGAAGTGCTCTTTTACCCGGTTTTTGAAAGCGAAAAGAGTCGGGCTGTCTCTTATCGCACAAGGAAGTGCGTTCCACAGTCGGACCGCCTGCAACCTGAAGGAGTGCTCATATTCGGAAGTGGTATGCCTTGGAGTGGCTAAGAGTGAGACCGTGTGAGATCTCCGTTGCCGATCTCCTGAAAAGAGATACTCAAAGCGGTCTCGAAGGTAGCTGGGGTAGCGCGGATTTTTCAATATATTGAAAAGACAAAAAAGAATATGGGAGTCTCGGCGACGACGAATCGGAAGCCACCCCAACTCTTTGCGAAATTGAGAGACGTGGTCGAATTTGCGCAGCCCGAAGATAAACCGAATCCCGAGATTCTGAAGTCGTTCGAGTTTGTTCAGAAGATCTTCGTTCGCGCTCGCCCAACAGACATCGGCGTAGTCGATTAGCGGCAGGAGAAGGGACTGAGCAAGGGTGATTTTGGTCTGCCGCGGCAAGAAGTACTGCAGACGCCTGAGGGAGTGAAAAGACGCAAAGACCCGTCTGCTGACCTCGCTAACATGTGGAGACCAAGACAGCTGGTTGTCAAAAATAACCCCAAGGTTTTTCGCCTTATCTGTGTACTCTATTGTGATGCCATTATATGATACGGGAACAATGGGTTTTTGTAACAAGGAAAGAGTGTGCCTGGTTCCTAAAATCATGGCTTGTGATTTATTCGGGTTTATTAACAGCCCGTATGATGAGGCCCAGTCTTTCACATTCTCGAGGTCAGCATTCAGTGCCTCCACGGATGAAACTACATCGCAGGGGGAAAAGTGGCGATGAATTTGTAGATCATCTGCGTACAGATGATACGAAGAAGAGAGGACGTCGGAGATGGAGTTTATAAAGACTGAAAAAAGAAGAGGAGAGAGAATACCACCTTGAGGCACTCCTGAGGAAAGATCACACCATTGAGTTTCGGTCTCTTCAGACTTAATGCGCTGCTGACGACCTCTCAGGTATGAGTCGAACCAGCCAGCAGCGTGGGAGGAGACATTCAGCGATGTTAATATAGCGACAAGAATGTCAAAATCGACGCCGTTAAAGGCATTGCTGAAGTCAAGCAGGGCCAGCACCGTAACCAACCTCTGATCCATGGCTAGCTGTATATCATCGCTGACTTTTAAGAGTGCTGTGGTGGTACTATGCCCTGGTCTGAAGCCAGATTGGAAAGGATTGAGAAGTTTGTTTGATGAAAGGTAGGAGGTGAGTTGGGAGTGGACAATAGATTCAAGGACTTTGGAGAGAATAGGTAAAATAGATATGGGCCTGTAATCTTTGAAGGAGGAGGGATTGGAATTTTTGGGCAGTGGGATAACAAGAGCTTTCTTCCACAGACTAGGAAAAGATCTAGCTGATAGAGAGAAGTTTATGATGTGGGTAATTGGAGGGAGCAACTCTTCAAGGACGCTGTGGATCATCTGATGGATGACGTTGTCGCCACCAGCAGCTTTGGATGTGACCGCTAGCACTGCCTTTCTAACTGCGCCGATTCCAACGAGACTAAAGTTGAACGGTGAGGTACAGACTGCAGCCTTCATCCGTAGATGACGAAGGGTTGCCTGCTTTGTGGCGGGGTCTATCACGAGGGGGGGAGAAGAAAAGAACTGGTTAAGACCGTTGAGATCGACATCACCTGAAGAAAATTCATGGGACTTGCCAACACCAAGGGTTTTAAGAAATTTCCAGACCTGAGCTGGGGTGTACATTTCTATACGCTCATAGATGTGGCGTCGCTTGGCGTCACGGCACATGCGGTTGCATAGGTTTTGAAGGCGTTTAAATGTTAGGAGATTGTTATCGGTTGGGTCTCTCTTATATCGCCCCTTTGCACGGTTTCTTTTTTCCATTAAACGCTTGATAGCGTCTGTCAACCACGGAGCAGGAAAATGTTTTACCCTGACCTTTTTCATTGGTGCGTGCTTGTCGATCAGCCCCAGGACAATTGAGTTGAACTTCAGGATTTTGTCATCAACGGTCTCACCAGTTACAACGGGGGTCCAATCGACAGATGAGGCATCTGATTTCAGGGAATCGAGGTTCACACCTTTGAAGCTTCGAATATCAAGGAATTTGACTTTGCGCTTAGGGAGCCTAATTTTGTATGAAACATACACCAGATCGTGATAGGAGAATGGGGCATTAAGCTGGCCATGAGCAGCCACCTTGGCTATGTTGGAGATAATCATGAGATCGAGAAGGGAGGGAATACAGTGCGGTTGAAAGTGAGTAGCGTCAAGGGGAAGAATATGTAAGTTAGAGGAATTTACAATAGATTTAAGTTTGGCAGAGCGGGCGTTATTTTTCAGGAGACAGGTGTTAAAATCACCGAGAATGAGAGTGTCACTATAGAGAGGAGTCAAGTCACTGAGTAGAGATTCAAAAGAATCAAAGTAATCGATACGAAGTGAGGGGCTGTAATATACACCCAGAAGAATTTTGTTGTGGTGCAAGCTGATCTCAAGGAAGAGATACTCAGCTGAACCAGAGTACAGGCTTGGCGAGTGGCAGATGACTTTGCACGGAATGTCAGAACGTAAGTAGATAGCAACCCCGCCATCTGCTTTGCCTGTCCTATCGTTGCGATAGAGCCTGAACCCTGGCAGAGAATACATGGAGGAAGGAAGAGATGGTTTCAGAAATGATTCGGATACAAAAATACCATGTATAATCTGATCACTGAAAGCTTCCAGGAGATCAGCGTAACTAGCAGGAATGCTTTGGGCATTAATATGAACGAAGGTATGGGGGAGTTTCTTGCCGTTTCTTCTTAACCCAAGGCCCACCTTCCGAAACGGTTTAGTCTTTTATTTATATAAAAAAATAATGAACTGTAAGTATAATTTTGACGTTGAATAAGATAATTTATTTATTTATATTCAATAAAAAAATTGATTCTGATTCTGCGCTTGAAGCGGGGCGCTCTGTCATTTGTGCATCTAAATCTTAAACAATTAGTAGCCATCTTTATTATAACTAACATATTACTTAAGTCCACACACGCACATACCAGCACAATGCAGAGTGCATTTGTTGGTTAGGTCATGACCAGATAATTGCAAGTAAGAACATCTTTTGAATGTGTTCATAATTTCCAAATCCATACATCATTTGGTAATTCATTAAACAGCTGCGCTAAATATGTTAAATTTTACTCTAATGTCGTACAGACTTGCCCATTTTTCCATTCCATTCCAATGGTTGCGGTCCTGTTGATAAGTGTCGCAGTTAGTTGGTTAAATCAGACACTTAACTAAAACCTAGACCGTGAATCAAAGATGTTTAACTTGATTTAAATAAACCATCGTCGAAGACGTTTAACAATCTGTCTTACCGAAAGCCAGCTTGTTGGTTAAATAATGTAAAACAAGATGGCATCACGACAACAGCTGATTACTTTCAGAGTCTATTAAATCAGGGCAAAATATTGCGGTAGCTTAGGTGAATGGTAAAGGGGGTGAGCGAAGCGAAAACCAAAATACTTAAAACATAAACTTAAGTATACATAAAATATTTGTTATGTGTACTTAAGTGTATTTATATTGTTAATGTCTTGTTGCCTAGGAACGTTAAGACGACTCGTTAAACGCTTCGTTCACTCACTTGTCTGACGGAACTTTAGCGACTTGGTTAAACGTCGGTCTTTAATAAATGGTCTAGGGTGTTAGTTAAGTGTCTGATTTATCCAACTAACTGCGACAGATATATCGATTGGTGCTATGTTGTTGCCAATTGGTGATATCAATTTCACCACACCTATCAGTTATACCTACCATGATACTGCATTTACAACATTAGCATGTGCAGTTTCATTGTGTCACAGATAAGAGTCACAGTGAGCGAACTAGCTGTGAAACAGGACACCCACCTTTCAGACCGGCGGAGTTGTAACATTATCAGTGCGGAACAGATCCTGTCCGAAGTATGAACAGGATCTGTAAGGAAGAAGCAGTCGCGCCGACTCCTGCCTGACAAGAAACTTTGAATGTGCAACATGCATTAATATTATCTGTTGTATAATTTTTGCTGAACTTTACTGAATTTAGAAAGAAAAGAAAGAAAGACTTTTACTGCACACAATCAAATAAACACGCCTAACATAAATCAAAAAACAAAAAAATACGTACGTCATTTGACTGCTAGTCAAAATGGATACCTACTTTTAGAAACTGAAATAATAGCAGTGACGTCATAGTCAAATGCTGTCTTTTTAACAAACAAAAAATTGGACTACCTTGTCAAATATCAAAACAGTAGGCGGTAGGGTCGTCTTTGGTGTGCAAAAGGCACTAACTCAGCATTATGCTGAGGGTGGGGCCCTCAGCGCTGATTTTCAGTTAGTGCCAATTTTGTTCCTTTCCTGCAGCACTGACTACCCCACATTGGCAATATAGCCGGGAGTATTGTAATTGAGGTCTGAAATAAAGGATATATTACTATTTATTATATTTTATATATTTTATATATTTTGTGTTTTTGTGTATTCATTTTATTTTCTCTCTGTGGAGGTTTTGTTACGGTACGGGCAACTCGTAATACCAACATAGACGTGGTTAAAAATAACTCATACAATTTACATAAAGATTTTTTTAAATAATGTTTTAAGTATAGACTCTCTGTGTAAATACTGTCTCCAATTATCTCACGAGCACATTATTTGCAAGGATCCTAAAATGCATCGTATTGCCGCACCTCCAAATTCTCTCTATACGTACGTAAGTATAGTACACACCCTGAATGTACCGCCTAGTCTACATATACATATAAAGGTACAATAACATACCTTTTGTAACACTATTGAATGCTTCATTCCTGCTATTCTCATGCACGCTGTCTGCCTAGGCAGGCCATTGTTAGTCCTGCCTGGCCGACCAGTCTAATCTTGGAACTGGCTACTATTCATGCTTATATTGACGACTGCAATGGAAGTTTTACTTTTAACAAGATTTATGCATAGATATAAAAAATAATTCACTTCAACATTGCGTTTCGACATCTAAACCTAATTACCTAGTAGCTTCAAGTACCAATCCTTTATCAGCTAAAAACGGGAATATAATTAGCACTTGAAGTAAACATTGTAAATACAACAGCCGAGAATATACTCGTACCTAAATATGGTACCTATAAACTCCTACTCGTAGCAAGATGCTCCGATTTTGTCAAATTTCTGCGGCAGACATTTATACGTAAATTAGTCTGGGAGGGCACGTGTGTGTTTTGCTAACGAAACTAAGAGCTTTCAGCTTTGTGCGATTCTTTGACATTGCAGCTCAAAGCTTGTTTGTCGTACAAACACGTGTTTCCTTGTAAAGCTAGAGATTGAATTTACGGGGATCATGCGAAAGACGGCTTTTGAAAAATAAATTACCGGCTTATTAAGGAATTGTACTCTAGCAGAGGTTTATAGATAAATTATGTTATTACTAGAATTTTAGTTAACAGTAGGTCCTTTTATTATTAAGGTTAACAAAAAATATATTTGGAGATTGACTGTGTTATATGTATATATCACCGTATGTAGTCAAAACCCTAAGTTGATAAACTAACGCGTTAGTTGATAAATGATCAACTATCGACAGATAGTAAACCAGACTGACAGGGTTTATACTTTACGTTTCTTTTGTTCATACATGTCAACCTAACACGAAGACTTTTCGGGGGATTCGCTGCGCTCGCCCCCTTTAGTCTTTACCTAAGCTACCGCAGTGTTTGCCCTGGTATTTCGTGTGCAATTCAAGCTTAAACCAGTGTACTATTTTACCGTTTTAACTGTTAGTATATCAACTAACGCGTCATGTAGTAAGCAGTAACAGTTTACTAACCGTCGATAGTTGACCAACTAACGAGAAAAAAAACGTTAGTTTATCAATTAACGGATTTGACAACCTTATACGGTGACATATACACTTTTAACACCACCTTGATGGTATTAACTCCTGATCGACATGAACTCTATTTACACATTACGCATACTTTAAAAACACTGTATGTTTAATTAAAGAAATGGCTTTTATTAATCGACTTCAAAAAAGGAGGGCCGTTTTTCAATATTGCTACAGCCAGCCGACGTACTTTGGGATTGACGGAAATATGTCTAGACGTGGAGGAAATCAGTTTTCGAGACAGAACATTCGTCGCCACCACTTTAGAGGAGTATACACATTGACGGGCGTTTCATTGAGTGCTCCCGATTCGAAAGAATATGGTAGGTTGCATTAGTTGCCTGTGCCTTCATAATATTAGCCTCCATTGAGCATGCGTCCAGCTTGACTACGAATACGGATGGTATTTTGTTCTTCGGGGATGCGTAATTTTTCAGCGCTTGCGATATGCTCTTTTATCTGGAACAAAGTTAGTTTTCATAATGCCTTAGATGCCTTACTAACCATACTGTGATATTGTCAAGGCAGTTAAGTCAGAACTATATGGTAGCTACGTGCTAGCTCTGAGAGTCTATCCTCAACTCAGACGCCAACAATGTTCCTCCCGGGGTGGTCTCAGCAGGTTCCTAACTTATCACAATTTACACCAACTTCAGCACTTTCACCAACTCAAATGCGGATCTAACATACAAAATTCAACTTTATGACTATGTATTAAGACTCCTGTGTATCAAAAACGATGTAATGTGGAAGTTTGTGGGTATGTTACTGTCACTTTGGGAGAGAAGCGATGATTAATCTTTAAAAAGGTCGCTTTACATTAGTGTGATGGGATGCAAAATGGAAATTGTGACAGTTACTATATACCTACCGTTTTGAATACTGATGATGTTATAGGTAACGGCAGTCCCTTCTTAAATAAAGTGGTGGGTATTATCTATATTAGGAACCTAGCCCCTTAATCATTACCTAAGGAAGTGGGTAATTAGGTTAATTTAGTTGTTGGATGTGGCTATGGGGTCTATTTTATGCGTGACTAAAGCTCTGGTAACAGTTTTTGACAATAAAGCTATGGAAGCTATTGATTTAAATAGATCATAAGGTACATTTCGACATCATAACCTTTAAACTTTAGAGACGGGAGTGAAAAACACCGATTTTAAATCGATTGAAAACATCGAAATCAAGCAGCATACAAGAGAAAGTTCTATAAGACTCATTCTTCTTTGCGCAAATGTGTAGGTAATCGTCCGGAAGAGTCATATTGAAGGGTGGAACAGTACGAAGTGCTAATAAAATCTTATCAAAGAAAATTGCTGAAGTTCTAAGGCTAGGAGACGTTTCCGATAGCTTTATCACGTGATATAAATTGCTTTAACAAATGAAATTTAGAGAAAAGACGTCGGCGTAATGGGAAAACGGAATTCAGAAGGCATGAAGAATGGTTTAATAAGTGTTCACACAAGGTTGTATACTGAAGGATTTTGGAAAAGTAATATCTTTGAGACTTCTGGAATGAAATGTGGTAAAAAGATCTGGCGCAAAAACATTGACAAAGGACAAGGCGCGGATACTGACCCTGAGTGGACAGAAACGGGTGTGGCTTGAAATTATGGATCAAGTTAAAATAGTATGTGCTGGGTGTATTTATTTTTCCAAAAACCCATTGTTTTGTTAGCAGAAAAATCCATAAAAATATCCAATATTTACGAATACTGTAAACAAAGATTGACGCCGTTTTTGCGAATTTAAGAGCGAAAGCTGATGAGAACTTATTTGAAGCAAGCATGTGACCCAGTCCGGTAGCGCAGATCTGTCCGCTTGCAGAAGTTGCGGATCGGGTCCGTTTACCTGGACGGCATAATGATAAGGAATACTAATGATAATAAGGTTTTATCGGCTTCCGTACCTTAAAAGGAAATAAAAATCAGCCAATTGCGAGTCAGACTCGCGTACCGAGGGATCCGCACAAATTACATAGTTTTTGTAAGCGAACTCCTTTACAGTTTTTCGATTTTTTCCTTTATTGCTATGACCTTGCTTCGTGCCTAACTTCGTGATTTTAGGTCAACGGGAAGTATTTGGAAGAGTATGAAACAAAGCACACCCCGAGGACTTACCTCTCTCGGGGTGTACTGTGGTTCATTATATGGCAGCTAAGTTCTGATCCAGCGCGAACAGGTATTTGGTACGTTTTTTTTGTTATCTTAAATATCAATATTATACTTCACTTATCAACAGTGTCCAACAATAATGAAACTTCTGTCATAAGAAAGCTCTTGGGATGTGCTTTGTTTCATATTACGGCAGCTAAGTTCAAATCCAGTGTCACTGAGGGAAAAGTTTAAAGAAATCAATATTCTGACATTTGTGTCTCAATATATCTATGACAATCTTGTGTATGTAAAAAGAAATATAACTAATTTTCAGAAGTACAGTGATATACACAATTTTAATACTAGAAATAAAGACAAGTTGGTTGCTTATGTAAGCCGACTACATAATATTAGTAATTCTTTTAAAGGCAATTGTATACGCTATTACAATAAGGTCCCTACTGATATTAAAAACTTACCTTTAGACAAGTTTAAAATAATAATAAAACAGAAATTGTATAAAAAAGGTTACCATAGGATATCTGATTACTTAGAGGACAGATGTCCATGGGAATAGATTGTTTGAGTAACAGGCTGTTTCGATATATAATTAGCATTCATTTTGTAATTTGACAATATTTTATTTAAAAAAGGAAACGCAAAAGATGCGACGACTGTGGAGTTTCTTCGGTGAGCTCTTCTCCACAGATTCCGCCATTGTGTTAGTGAACTCACCCAAAAAAATGTAATGACGGATTTAAGTGATGTAACAACATCCTATGGAAATAAATGATTTTTGATTTGATTTTGATTTGAGCGCGAACATGATGTTTAGCACATTTTAAAAATATTAATTTTAATATTATTCGTTCACTTTTTCAACACTGTCCAACACTAATGAAACTCATGTAATATAAAATTTCTTGGGGTGTTCTTTGATATATATTAAAGCAGCATAGTTGAAATCCAGTGTACGTTTAAAAAAAACATAATTATTTATTGAGAATGCAAAAGATGAGTTTTCAGTGAGTAATGAACCCTTATTTCTATATATTATAACATTCATAAACTTGACTAACCTTCTTATATAAACCCTTACACACAAACATTCTCAAACATTAATTTCATAAAAGCTAAGTTATTCTCTATATTCTCTATATTATAGCTCTTTTCTCAGGAAAGCGTGGAGGTATCAACTTGAAATTAATATCAGTTACTAAGGTCTATGATCCTTCGAAGCCATGATAAAAAAAAACTTACAGGTCAACGTAATCAAAACTGACAGTCATTTGTGGCACAATTCTGCAGAATTTGCTTTGTACTCGCAAGGGAATCAAAAACTTAAGCTACTTCTCATTGATTTATAATCATGAAATTTGGCACGAAGAAAACACAAGAAGATATCTTCTTTTATACTTATCCAAGCGCCAAACTTATCAATACGTTAAACGTTGCTACTGAAGCTCTGTCTTATTTTTGTATTCTCAAGTTTCCCATGCTCTATAGAGTTGTGACGTGGTTTTGACCCAAACCAATGTCAGGAGTAACCATATATGCAATACGTAAGTTTTGTCTCTGTCTGGGTAATTTTTCCATACTTCCATTTTGTTGACCATTGTGAAATACAGTGCTCTAGAGAGATTAATCCCCTTTCTCAGATATTGTTCAGTCAAAGTAATGAGAAATGCCATTAAAACGTTTACAGTTAAATTAATGAACGAATTGAAAATTTTCAGAAGGAAAATTGTATACAATCTGTTCACAGTGGCGTAGATTGGAGCGAGTGCAATTTAGAGAAAATATTTCGTGTCCCTTTGATGTCCTCTGCGCGCGTATCTTGAGTTGAATCTGTACTGGTAAAGAGAGGCCCAGAAAGTAATTTGTTTAATGCTTGATTAAACACAGAATAATCACCAGTCTTTTCCCGAAAAGATCGTGAGAGGCAGAGATTTACAGCCGCAGTTAGGCAGAAAACCGATCAATAAAGAATAGCTGAGCTGGTAAAATATTCAGAAGTCATGGTAGCATTACAACTGCGCGCGGGAAATAATACTTTTTAGGGTTCCGCTGTCCGTTCGTCCTCCCGTCCGTCTGTCACCAGGCTGTATCTAATGAACCGTGATAGTTAGACACATGAAATTTTCACAGATAACAATAAATACAAAAAAACGGAATAAAATAAATATTTAAGGGGGCTCCCATACAACAATTCTTTCAATACTACATACAAACTTATGAATGCACCTGGTTACGTACGTGGAGTGTGAAAGTAGCCGCACCAATAACTTTGTAAACAAGATTTTACTATGTAAAATCCAAACTATTCACTACTCACCATCCCTTCCATTGTACGGTGGTACGGAACCCTTCAAGCTCGAGTTCGACTCGCACTTGAGCGGTTTTTTAGATTTCGTTTCATCGCGTTTGTAAGTACACTCGGAAATCTCGTTCACTTACTTTTACCAACAGTGTACAGTGCTAATTTTGTGCGTCATAGGGACTATGTTCGTACTGCAGTGGTGTAACTCATCCTGAACACAACTTCACCAGGCGGGGATGCCCCGCGGGCGTCGTTGCAGACTCGGCGGGGAACCAAATACTAGATTTATTCACCATTCACAACTCTTCAAAATGCCCCGAGAGATTTGTAGCCTCCACTTTATATGAGCCAAATTAATACCGCTAAAATAGTATCTTTTTGTCTTTCGTTCGATTTTAGGAAGCTAAAGATTGTGGTACAACTAGTGTAGAAGGATCGTGTATTGTTTATTGTGGGCAATAAAATTATTAGCTTCAGCTATCATATGAAAACTTCTGAAATGTCAAGCCATCTATGCAACTATACTTTAAACTAGGATTTGATTAGATATCTATGTACAATCAGCACCGAATGTATAATTTGTAAATATGTACCACTAGAGTTATTTACCTAAATATCATAAACTATTGAGGTTCAGTCAGCTCCCTGTATTAAAAACGTGTCATTAGATTTATTTCCCGATAGAGACATGTTTTTTTTGGATCCTAAAACATAACGCATTAAACATATGCAAAAAAACGATAATAGCAGCAGTAAAATAAACCGTCTGCTGACATTTTCAATTCCCAAAATGTCCCAAACCAATAATTCAATCGAAGTACAGATATCGATCAACAGTGAAACAAAGTTCTTTTGTTTATATTATTATACTGCCTTCTACAAAGGCATCTAAAACAAACGACGGCGACAAACGCGTGATCCGCATACATTGCAGTTCTATTTCTCGACTTTCGAAAATTATTAGCGTCGGGCGAGCATTAGATGTTGCATTAACTTATTTCAACGTATCGGCGTGGTCTCGAGTGACACAGAGTAGGCAAATTACGGTAAGCGCTTTCTCTTCATGTTACACATTTAATACATTGGTCTGTTTTGATTTGTCCTTTTAAAAATGAGACTGCTCTTTGATTAAATAAGAGCGTAATAATGTATTTTATTTAATACATTTCATTATTCTTTTTTACTTCCCATTCCTTCTGTGAATTGAGCAATGCTCTGCCATCTGCCATGGATGTTTGTACCCTAGTCATGGTTGTTTATCTACCTAAGTATAACATTTATCTATACAAGTATGTGTATCGTTGTCTAGTACCCAAGATACAGGGAATCCTAGTTTGGGGCTAGTTCAATGTGTGTCAAATAGTGTCCAAGGTATTATTATTATTATTATTTATTATCTTACAGTCTTGCTCTAATACGGAGAGCACTACACTACACAACTCACTACAACAACTCATTAAGTACATATTTGTTTTTTGGCTAGTATTTAGTTGCACATCAAAAATACTGATTTTCACAGCAAAATAGAATCAGCAAAAACACTTTTTTATGTTTTAAGTATTTTTGTTGTTTTTACATGTTCAACCTAATAAGAAGGATAAAGGGGGCTTCGCTTTGCTCACCCTCCCTTCACCTAAGCTACCGCAGTATTTTGCCCAGATATTTGCTGTGAAAATCAGTATATTAGCTGTGAAAATCAGTATATTTGCTGCGTAAGTCAGTATTTTTAATGTGCAGTTTAATATTTTCCTTTGTTTTTGTAAGTAAAAGGGCGTGTTTTTATGTGTTTTGCTAGTGTTAACTAGAGTTATTTTTTGTACGAAAATATAATATATATTTTTTTCTATTACTTAAAATTAAATTAATTACTTTGGGTTTTAAATTTGAAATAAATATTTAAATAGAGCCAACAGGCTTCTAGAATCACCTTGCGTTTGCAAACTGGTACTCCAGGTACCTGAAGCGAATGCCTCAAAACTCTGTGGCAGCACTAGGGCACGTTGAGCTCAGTACAGGGGCGGGTATATCGATTGGGCCTCGCACCCCATCACCCCACACACCCTATTCCCACACTAGGTAAGCTACACTAACGCATTACAGCTTTACTCCCTATGCCGCATGCAATAAGGTGCACTCCAGAACATGTAGCCCAACAAGAGGTAATACTCCCCAGAGCTACCAAACACAACACTCACTTTATTGCTCTCGTGAGCGCATCGACTCGACTCTTAAATAAAATATTTCATTTCAATATAAAAATATTACCGAGAATTTAATTAAATAAAGAAGTGGCTCTACAGATTTATGAGCTTGGCATTTATTAAGTGGTATTGCAGGAAAATTGTATGTTTCTCAATATTACGCACTCACTTAGCCAGTCCTGGAATATCTACTTAACTTTGAAGAGCCATTTAATTTTTATAGAAGCTGCCACAGAATGTATATTAATGGAAGCTGCTTTAATTTTTACAAAATTTTAGCGATTCAGATCAGGTTCAAAACAGAGCATCACCATGGCAACCATTTCCATTCCAATACGCCACGATAGACTTTATTCACCTGATACCAAGACTTTTTAAGACAGTCATGTTAATTTAGCGGATCTGTGTGGGTTTCTAAGCTGAATCGGCATAAGACGTTGTGGTATCCCCCAGGTGACGAAATAAGGACGAACCACAGACCATCATAGAAGACACCCCAATATGTATGTATCACCGTAAGATAGTAAGTTGATCAACTACCGACAGATAGTAAACCAGACCGACAGGGTTTAGAATTTACGTTTCTTTTGTTCTTACATGTCAACCTAATATGAAGAGTATTCGGGGGCTTCGCTACGCTCGCCCCTTCTAGTCTTCACCTAAGCTACTGCAATGTTTGCCCTGGTATTTCGTTTGCAATTCAAGTTTAAATCAGTTTACTATTTAACGGTTTTAACCGTTAGTTTATCAACTAACGCTTCATATAGTAAGCAGAACGCTACAGTCTACCATCTGTCGATAGTTGACCAACTAACGAGAAAAAACGTTAGTTTATCGACTAACGATTTTGACAATCTTACGGTGACATATGCAAACCAATCGTATCAATTTTCCATATAAAAATCGTCTGTCAGTTACTGTGATACTGTTACGGAAATGACAGCGCCAGGTCATACTGTCACCGTCTCGCTAGGTAAATTACAGCGCCAGGTCACACTGTCACCGTCTCGCTAGGGAAATGACAGCGCCAGGTCATAATGTCAAGGTCTCGCTAGGGAAATGACAGCGCCAGGTCATACTGTCACGGTCTCGCTAGGGAAATGACAGCGCCAGATCATACTGTCACGGTCTCGCTAGGGAAATGACAGCGCCAGGTCATACTGTCACGGTCTCGCTAGGGAAATGACAGCGCCAGGTCATACTGTCACGGTCTCGCTAGGGAAATGACAGCGCCAGGTCATACTGTCACGGTCTCGCTAGGGAAATGACAGCGCCAGGTCATACTGTCACGGTCTCGCTAGGGAAATGACAGCGCCAGGTCATACTGTCACGGTCTCGCTAGGGAAATGACAGCGCCATAGCTTTCGTCATACTTCGGCCATAGCTTTCGTCTTTGAGGATTCCCTTAGCTTCGACTTCTGCGACATGCAAGGTTTCAAACATCATGACGACCGGTGTAGCCTAGGGGGTAGTCACCCTGCCTACGAAGCTGCCGGTCCTGGGTTCGAATCCCGATAAGAACAAATATTTGTGTGATGAGCATGAATGTTTGTTTCTTAGGCGTGGACTTTTTCTATGTATTGCTTTGCTTGTTGTTCTTGTTGAGCTTTTGCTTTGAGCTAGTTCGATTTGTGTAAGATTGTCTTCTAATATTTATTTATTATTATTTATTTATTTGCGATTATTAATGATTTATTTTATCATGGGTCTTACCACAGAAAAGAAACTCCTATTCAACACTTGTTTAAAGGCAAATATTTTTGGGATTTGACTTTGGTTTTGAGGTGAATATTTTTTGTGGTAACATGGCCTATCTTTAACTTTCCAAGTTAATACTTTCTCAATAGACGGGGGTGTAACCTGTATATCACACATATACATATACGGGTCGTCGTAAATCGGAACTAAACGAGGAGCAGTGACTAAATTAAGACAGGGAGACGATCAATGGCCTATTTCAAAAAGCTACAAGACAATAAGTCACAATACTACAATCCTAAACTGACAACATTGCTAAACCGTACATTCTTTCTTACCATTGTTTCCACATTAGACTTGTTATATTGTAACTTGTTGATTTGTGGAATGGGCCGCTGACGATCCTTCGCTCAATTGTGCCAATCTAACCGTGCGACATGATGATTAAAACAACATACATCACCACTAAATCAGGGTTGCACAATATTCTGCTAGTAACATCGTGAGGAGACCTTCGTATCTCCATAAAGGAGTATTGAATAATTGGCTTGACATGGGTTCCTCCGTCCCCTACGCCTCCCGTAAAGTCGTCATACTATGTTTTGTTTGTTTGTACATTTAAAACACTTATTCAAACAAGGGCGAATCCAGGGGGGGGGGAGGATGTGCCATGAGAGTCATCACTCCACATCCTGGGCTGGGTTTTGACAGACTAGAAATATTTTTCAAATCTCTTAGAGTAACATAAAATATTTGCACAATGATATATGGAAGGGCGTGCATATGTAACGATAAAATTGCTCGCAATTGCAACAAGCAAATCTACTCATGCTGCAAGCGTGCACAAGACACCTTACAACAACATCCGTAAACTCAAACTGAAAAATCTGGTTTAATTTAAATGCTTCAGCTTTAAGAGACACCACAGCCGTAAAACTAATCAATACTTTTTTGTATGATGTGACACTATGGTGCACGAGGGTGTGGGTGGTGATGGCATTGAACAATCCACTAATTTCTTCGATGCTACAATGCAACAATACTCGAGTGGCTTGGCCCGCCCCTCTTGTCAGATCTTGTGCTCACTACTCGACCTGCTAGCCATGTGATCGGGGCGGGGCGCTAGCTCATGACGGATGCTATTGCTCGATTGCTAGCCATTTGAATTTTCCAAGGCGGCTTGTGCCGGCTCTTAAAAGGACATTTCCGGGGCGGCTTGCGCTGCCCTCCCCCTCTCGCTCACCCTCACATTCGTTATTCCATCGACAAAAAATACTGGAAATAACTGGAAATTGTTACTGTTGAATGTTTGAATGGGTTGTACATGTACATAGTCAGGTCATAAGTTCTGTCACATGTGCAATATGAAATAATTTAGACATGTTTATTATTTATGTAAACATTTATATAGCAAAATGAAGTTAATAAAACATAGATTCTTATGGAAATAAAGTTTATTCAAAATGACCCCCGCGATTTTGAATACAAGCCTTTATTCTGCGCGGCCAGTCGTCTATCGCAGCACGAACGAGGTCCATGTCAATATCGGCGGCTGCCTTAATCAAGGATGCCTTGAGTGACTCCAAATCAGGATGAGGCTTTGAGCATGCCTTTTCCTCCAAGTGTTGCCATATCTTGTAATCTAACGGACTCAAATCTGGACTAGAGGAGGGCCAGTCTTCCTGCCGGATGAAGTCGATTTCACGCGCCGCCAGCCAGTCTTGTGTGCTTTTCGCTCTATGAGCTGGCGCAGAATCTTGTTGGAATACCCAGTGCCTGTTATTAAACATGGTATGAGAAACAGGTTCCACAAGGTTCTTGAGGACTGTATTTTGATACACAACTGCATTCGTTTTTACGCCTTTCTCACAAAAATGTACCTCAGTTAAGCCCCAATAAGAGACTCCCAACCAAACCATGAGCGAGGATGGAAAATGACCTTGTTGGATACGCGGAATACGGTTGCTCGCTTCTTCACTGCTGTGTGCGTACACCTTATCATTTTGTTTGTTGTAGCTCTCTTCCACGGTGAAAATTTTTTCATCCGAAAAAAGAATTTCCCGATGCTTTTTTCCCGCGTAACGCTTCAACAAAGCGCGGCATCTCTTCAGTCTCAGGTCCATTAAACGAGCGTCCAAACGATGTCCTGTTTTTCTTCGATATGCCCTAAGCTCTAAGTCTTCATTTAACACCCTTTTCACCGTGGTCCTGCTTAACCCCATCTGAAGGGCCAAAAGCTTCTGCTTACGTATGGGATTTCTTTGAATTCGCGCCTTCACAGCTTTTATCACTGCTGGAGTCCTAACAGAGCGAGGGCGACCACTTCTTGACCTGTCATCTACACTAGAGTCTTCATTGTATCGTTTTATGGTACGATAAACGAATCTTTTGGTTATATTCAAATTTTTCAGTAAGTCGAAAATCTGAATTGGCGCGTAACCGCAACGATGCAACGCAATAACTGCGACACGGTCTTCTTTAAGTGTCCACTCCATATTTAAAAATGAGGAAAATTCTAAAAAGTACACATTTTTATTTTCATGAAAAATTCGAAATTCGAATTCAATAAACTTTTTTGTGGCCAGCGTTCTAAATTCAAAAGTTTTTATTGTGTGGCAGAACTTATGACCTGACTGTGTATATATCCCCATAGTAGCTAGTTAGCTGTAGATACTATTTTATTGTATTTTGTTGTAAAATTGGTTGTATGGAGACTCTAAGTATCTTATTGTACGACTGGCCCCTGTGTAAAAAAGAGAGTATGTGAGCTTACAACTTAACACTATTTGGAGCCGATCCTTACTAGATCTTGACTATATGATCCCCTGAATTGAATGCTGGATCCGACCCTGAATTCAAGGTAGTCACATACACATATTTTGTGAATTATTCCCATTCCCACATTGTGCACTTCGTGTTTTTCCCTATTACTTAAAACCCTCATTGATTTATTGGCTAACAGGTATTTCCAAAAATTTCCCAAGTCAACATCTGCACAAACAATTCGATCAGATGCGGGCGAAGATTAAACAGAGTAACAAACAAGCAACTAAAAAACTACTCACAAACTGGTGTTATTAGATTTTGGTTTGAAAGTCAAAGTCAAAGTCTTTATTTATAAAATATAGGTGTAATTACATAATGATCTTAAAGTATTTATGTTAAGGATAATATAAGCCAGGCCAAGCTAGCTAAGCTCAGTTAGCCATTTGAGCCGTATAAGTTCAGGGTATTTCTGACAAAGTAACTCATCCTTAAGAATAGTATACAAAGATAGATACCAAAATTGAATATTTCATGATCATCCATGCCACAATTTTACATAAAATTTATAACTTGCTAAACAAATAAACCACTAAAGCACTGAGTATGACAATATTGGCATCACAATGTTAGATATGTTATACGGTAACTATATATTTGTTACTGGCAAATAAAGATTTATAGTTATATTTTTTTTGGTTTTTGAGTTAACATAGAGAGCTCGTTAACTCAACAAATTGTCACTAAATAGAATAAACTAGTGGCTGTGAGCTGTAGACCTCGCGGGCGTGACAGGAGATTTTCGTTTCAAATTATAATTTTTCATCCCCTCGCATCACACCAAGCTGCCCTATTAGGGCTTCTGATCAACTGTGCGACTACTGCCACCAAGTAGCGATAGTAGCATGTACATGGAGTATGAATGTAGCCGCGACAATAACTTTGTGAACTACATTTTGCGATCCAATATCCAACCTTTCAATTTTTCACTAAAATTATATAGCTAAACTCACGGTCTCCACGAATCCAATGCAGCTTTGCCAGAATGTTACTTTTGTAACATATAACGTTACTTTTGACCTTGCTATGTTACTTCTATGTTACAAGACTCAAAAGGTTACTTTGTTACTTTTCAAGTAGGTACCCACCGACGATTATGAGGGGGGGTTTAGTGGGTTCAATTTTTCTTACGAAAGGAGCGCAACAATAATAAATATTGCATTCAAATATCCGCAACGCAACACAGTAAATTTATTTGGTTCCTCATCAGTGAGATCTCAATTTTTTCCCCTTATCATGAAAGTTGCAGTTAATACTGGCCACGATGCCAGTCTCAACAGCAGCTGCCGAAAGAAGATTTTCAACTTTAAAAAGGGTTGAAGATTAAGACCTGCCTGCGCAACCGGACCGTAAAAGAGCGCCTCACTGGTCTAGCACTAAGATGTTGATAAAGGGCTCAGTCACCTCGGGGGAAGTCAGTCACCAAGCTGATCCAAGTTGGCAACCCGTTCAGCTGCACCGTAACTGATGATCGCTGCGACGTTAGTCAGGTCAGGTCAGCTAGAAAGTTAGCCTCATCAATAAACGCCCAAGAAATGTTCAATTAATTTTAAGAAGAAACGCAATAATATATAATTAATCACCTATGTAAAAAAAACTTTGTCTTTCAATTTGCGTTATTGTTACTTATCGAAAAATTTCGCGCTCGTTCCGCTCGCATTTTCATCTGCCTGCCTGTTTCAGACACTGGATATAGTGATGTATGAGAAATTAAGCAATTGGAAGCTTAAAATTTCTCCTTCATACCTGGGCATAAATGGGAATTTTTTGATAAATTGGGACCAATGTGGAAAAATAATCCTTTCAAATAAAAAAGAATACAAACGATTTGAGAACCTCTTCCTTTTAATTGAAGTCGGTTAAAAAAAAGCTATTAAGTAAAACCGAATTGTAAACCTCCTTTTTGAAGCCGGTTGAAAATGTTCCTTTTTTCCTGAAAATTTTACTTTTTGAGTAGCCTCATGTTATTTTTCGCACTCAAGCACTGGTAACACTGATCCAATGACACCCCCATGTTCAACCCCATATCTCCGCCATTTGGAAATATTTCCAAAATATCTATTTTTTATCGACAAACAAATCAAATAATTATCGAACCTGCTCAAGAAAATTCACGAGAATCAGTTCTCAACTGATTCTGCCTGTAGAGGAGAACATTCGGACACACATTCGGACATAAGAAATCATTTTGGCCCAATCGCTCGGTCAATAAATGTATCTCCTTATTGTCCTCATATACTCGTACATCAATCTTCGTCATTTATTGGATCACGAATTAGGAGCTGTGGATAAAATAAATATCAAAATCCTTCAAATCAAACGCCCTTTCTAATTAAGGCCGGAAATTGAAGAAGATCAATTCAGGATATTGATTCTTCATTGCCTCCATTATATAAACGGTTTCAATTACTTTTCAATAAATAAGAGAATAAACGAACTTGCTTGCCCAAGTTAGGCATATTTTATATGGTTGATGTTTAAATAACTAATACTACTAATTATTTTACATATAGAGCGACTCTACAGGTACGTATGTGTTAAGGGGGATGAATTTATCGTCTGTAGTTACCTTATGTTGAAGTCTTTTTTAATCGTATGGCATTATTTTATGCAGTAGATGGACAATCTATATTTTTTTTCTTTAGATCTTTCAGCCAGTTGACTACGTCGTGGTTAGTTTGTGGAACAGGTCTTCTGGTGGACCGGGGTATCGATGAATCGGGCATCGCTGGATGATGTGCTGCATTGTTTGGACCTCAGTTCCGCATTCACACAAGGCAGAATCTTTCCATCTTCACTTGTTCCGGAAGTAGTTGCAACGGCTATGGCCCACCCTTAGCCTGTTCAAGCGACACCATATATTTCGCGGTAGATTAAAAACTTCTGGTTTTTTGGTTGGGTCAATATTTTGAGCTTTCATTCCGTTGGTTGCCATGGTCCATTACATCTTCCAGCTATCTGATGTGTTGAAGGGTGTTGTGGTCCTGGCAGTAAAGCACGGGGTGTTTCAGGATTTCAGCCTGCGGTTACAGACAATTTCATGGTCAGGGAGCGTAGGTTGTGCGGCTAGTTTCTCTGACTCTCTCTTAAGGCCGTGGAATCTGCAGAGATGAATGTGGCTGAGCAATAGTAATCACTTTGAAATAAAATAAAAGTGTACATAGAATGAACATGCATCTATACAATATAACGTGTCATCGTAGTGATGCTATTTTATATTTCGACATGAATAATTTTATTCATAACTTTACTTTAACTCAGGATACTATGTACCTGTCTCATAAAACAAAAAAACGAGTAGCTACATTGTTAGCGCATAATATTTCGTAATTTCTTTATTGTACTAAACATAACAGACATACAGATAACTTATGATAGAAAAAACATGTACAAAGGCGAGCTTATCTCTAAAAAGAGATTTCTTCCAGCAAACCATGTTGGATAGGAGACGGAGATGATAGGTAAGGGAAAGAATATATGCGACACAGTTGTAAATATAACGCAGTCGCCTTCAGTTTTAGTTAGTATTAGTACTAATAGTAGTGCTTTAAACTACATAGATAGTTCGACAAAAGAGGACCCCTCAAAACATAAGAAAATTTTACAAAATAAGCAGGGGTTTTCTGGCAATCAAATGAAAAATACTAGGACAAAGGGTAAGCCCCACTTAAATATTTCCCATCAAAACATGCAGGGGCTACCTGGCAAAGAACTTGTATTAGAATTATTTCTTAATCATTCAGACACCGATGTTATTTGTATTACAGAACACTGGTTAAAGGAAAATATGATGTCTTTTAACATAAATAATTACAAAATTGTCAGTTGTTACAATAGAAAGACTGCCAATAGAGGTGGTTCTTTAATCTTAGTAAAAATAATATTAAGGTGAAACAACGGAAATATATTCTTGCACTTACTGTAGAAAGACATATAGAGGTATCCTGTGTTGAGTTGGATAGCCTTATTATTGTTTGTGTCTACAGACCTCCGAGAGATGAAAACGGCCATGGCAATTTTGAAATGTTCGAGAAAATTATGGAGGATGCCCTCATTATACTTTGTAATAGCAGAAAAAAGTTAATTATTTGTGGCGATTTTAATGTAGATTTGCTTGTAGACACAACATTGAAACAACGATTAATAACTCTGTTCAAATCATTAATTAATGTCATATATTTCTAGAGCCGACTAGAATTACACTTACCGGCCAAACTTGCTTAGATAACGTATTTTGTGACTGTGCATTCACAAGTAAAAATGTAATTAACTGCTTACCCTCCGATCACAGTGGTCAAACAGTTTCATTCCCAATTGCCAGTAAAAATAGGACTGATCCATCATTTTATAGGCCTATTACATCCCATAGACTAGAGACGTATATGAAAAAGTTAGATATAAATTTGCCAGTACCGGATTTTGATGAACAGAACCCAAACAAAATCTACTCAGACTTCTTCAGCATTATTCAGACAGAATTCAATAAAGTTTTTAAATTAAAGAAAGTCAGTGACTACAACGGTAAATCTAAATTTAATGACTGGGCAACGTTTGGAATTCGTAAAAGTAGAGCTATCTTATATGACTTTTATGAACAAAAAACCTATAACTTTGATCGAAAATTTCATGACTACGTTAAAAAATATTCCAAAACTTTCAAGTTGGTTTGTAGAGCTGCAAAAACTTTACACACTATTAGAAAAATTCAAAATTCAAATAATAGAATGAAAACAATTTGGCAAATAATAAACCGCGAAACTGGCAAAGTTATACCAAGGGACAATGATTTCTGCCTAAAGATAGGTGATGATGTTGTTAAATCCAGCGCTGATGTTGCTCGAGCTTTTGAAACATTCTTCACCAATGTACCCTTACTCACAACAGACCGTCTAAATTCATCTCCATATGAAGCAGAGACTTTATTAAAAAATAACACTAGTGCCAGTAATGTATATTTAAAATTTCATCATGTATATCCCCAGGACATTGTCAAAACGTTTAAATTACTTAACTTAAAAAATACGGAAGACCTGTGGGGTATATCAGTCAAAGTCATTGGTTCAGTAATTCTAGTTATAGCCCCACACTTAGCTTATATATTCAATAAATGTGTTGACGATGGGGCTTTCCCAGACCTCATGAAACACAGTAAACTGTTACCTCTGTTCAAGTCGGGAGATAAGGGTGATCCTTCAAATTTCAGACCAATATCTGTTCTTCCAACACTAAGTAAAATATTTGAAAAGATTATACTCAATCAAATGCTCTCACACTTCAACCGTACAAAATAACTCCACGCCAAACAATACGGTTTCACTAAGGGTAAATCGACTATGGATGCAGGTATTACCCTTATATCTCATATTTATTCTGCATGGGAGGCCGCACAGGATGCTATCGGAGTTTTTTGCGACCTGTCGAAGGCGTTTGATTGTGTTGATCATAATACGCTATTAAATAAATTAAATCATTACGGAGTTAGAAATAAAGCGTTGGATCTACTAAGATCATACCTAAGCAATAGAATTCAAAAGGCAGAAGTTAACAGCGTAAAATCTGATGGATCGGGTGTTAAAATGGGCGTTCCACAAGGTTCCATATTAGGCCCTTTCTTATTCCTGGTATATATTAATGATCTGCCTTTCATGGTGGAGAAATTAACTGACATAGTGTTGTTTGCTGATTTGAATTTATTGCAGCATTCCATTCAATTAAAGGATAATGTTACTCTAGTTTACAGAAAACCTTACAGGCTTCCACAGGCATTGAAAAATGAGGTTCAGAAACAGATTCATGATGATACTTCACTGGTCTTCAAAATTGAAAGACAAAAAGGAGAATTTGATGATGTTAATGGTGTATTGTCTTTAACCTTGAATTGGTTCACAGTTAATAATTTATTTTTAAACGCTGGTAAAACCAAGTGTATCAAATTCTCACTTCCAAATGTCAGGCAAGTTGAGACCAGTTTAGTGTTAGACAACAGCACGTTAGAATAAGTAAATGATACGAAGTTTCTTGGAATAACCATTGATAGCAAATTGCAGTGGGGACCCTACATAGATAAATTGGCTGGTAAATTAAGTTCTGCGGCTTACGCTGTTAGGAACATCAGACAAAGCACGGATGTGGCTACATCTAGGCTAGTATATTTTAGTTACTTTCATAGTGTGATGTCCTATGGTATCTTGTTGTGGGGGAAAGCAGCGGATATTCAAACTATTTTTATTTTACAGAAAAGAGCTATTCGAGCAATTTATAATTTAAAACGAACAGACTCCTTAAGAGAGCTTTTTAAAGAAATTGACATACTAACAGTAGCTAGTCAATTTATTTTCGAAAATATAATGTATGTACGCAAGAACCTTACAACATTTTCCAAACTTAGCGATAGCTGTAATGTTTACCTAAGAAATAATCACAGACTATGTGCGCCCCGTTTTAGACTGGCGAAGGTTAGCAATTCTTTCAAGGGTCAGTGCATTCTCTACTACAATAAGATATCTCTGGAGATTTTAAAATTGCCATTTGAGCAATTTAAAAAGCATGTTAAAGCGACTTTGTCGAAAACGGGATATTACAATGTTCAAGATTACTTAAATGACAGGACTGTATGGGGTTAATCTGGCTCAACACAGACCTTGCTGTTAATAATTTTGTAATTATTTATTCCAGCTTATTAAATAAAAATAAATCATAATTGTATTAGTTAAGCAGAACCTATTTTTAAAAGAGATCTAAAAATCTATCTGTGGGAGTTTCTACGCCCTTCTTCTCCCACAGTGGTCCAATGTAGAGAAGAGGCAAAAAATGACGTTTGCTAAGTATATGTAAATATCTACAGCAATAAAGTAAAAAAAAAAAAAAAACTGCGTGGGAGTGGATTTTACATTGCCAGATATACTTCGCATGGCATTTAGTTTTGTTTCCACTCTGTGCACTTGCGAGCTGTTCATCCATTCCAGAGCGCGGTATTCTATAATATCTCTTCAGGGAATATTCTCTGTTGGGTAATTTTTATTATGCGTCTTTTTGCTCGGTACTCGTAGAGAAGTGTGTAGAGGGGGACACGGGAATCTCGAAATCAACAGTTATTTATAAATCTACGGATATAGCTCAATGTGGCAATGTGGTTACCAAGCAGTGGAGACCGGGAAGGGAATTATTGATTAAATCTATTTGAGACCAGGAACTAGGGGTCAATTATAACCATTTAGGGGACAACCACAGGGAATGTTTAATAAGGGCGGAAACAGGAAGACCACGGGAAGAAAATCACTCGGGTTTAACTGACCAGGTACATGACGCCACTCAGAGGGTCACTCTAAATTCACAATCTGAGTTTGTCAATTATGAGCGGGAATCTTTATGCATGCTAGGACAATTCTACTATCCGTCCAACTATATATTGCGTCCAACACGATTGACTTCTGAAGACAGAAAACAACTTGTTGAACTAAATTTGTAAAGAGCGAAGCTCCTAGTAATTCCAATTTTAGAATTGTGAGGCGATTAAAAACAGCAGCATATTTACTTTTGGCCATTAAGAGATGGACGAAGCAGACACCATGGGAATCAACACATCGTCACAAAAACCGTGAAGGGTAATGATATCAGCACCACTTGGAAAGACGCGTCGGGGAATCTCTAATTTAGGGGCATGTACAAGGTCTTGGGTGAAAGAAGCCCACTTCTTAGTAAGAACTGAATTAAAGGGCTCGTCCCAGGTAAGGCCAGATCACCACAGACTTTGTGTAAAGCCCTTAGCTTTAAATACAACGGGCGCAATCCACCCACAGGGATCATACATTCGGGCTATCAACGAAAGGACCTTTTTTTTAGTGATTACTTACCCAGGTTTATAGGAAGATCTAAAGGTAAAGGCATCACTCGTAGGGTTATATTGGACTCCTAATACTGCTATGGTTTGGAGATTATCACAATGTGGGGGATAATTGGAGGTGTTCAGGTGGGAGATTACTCAGGAGCTCGGGTTTGTTACTCATATACTTTCTAAGCTCGTTTCCGCCGGATAACATAAGAGCTTCTAACTCAGTTTTTATGGTAAGAGTTTCCTCTACGGCCTGAGCTTCTGTTAGTCAGTCATCTACGTAAATATAATTCTCGAACACGGCCGCTGCTGGGGGGAGGTAGTGCGCTCTTGTTTAGCGAGCTCTATGAGGGAACGTATGGCAATAAAGGGGCTAGAATGGAGACCATACGTAGTGGTATTCAACACGTAGGTAAGAAGAGGATCAGAAGGAGACTCGAGCCAGAGAATAAGTTGGTATCGACGATCATCAGGATGGGTCCAAGTCATTCGAAACATAGTTTTGATGTCGGTCACAAATACTACTTCATGTCTTCGGAAGTTCAAAACGATGTGACTCATATCTCTTTGTAACTTTGGACCTTTATGTTAACACTGATTAAAGGAAACACCAGACGTTAATGCTATTAAACACAACGCGTATTTTGGTGGAATCACCGGAGGCTTTGAACACACAATGGTGAGGAATATAATAGTGCTCATATTTTGAAATATCCCACTCATGTAATTTAACTCTAGATACTCTCTCTCTCTCTCTCTCTTTCTTAGATAGATCTCTAATTAAGGTTCTATATTTCTCAAGAAATCAAAAAGGGTTGGCATGTAGTCTCTTTTCTAAATTAATTAATAGCTATGGTTTATGTTTAGTTATGGAATCGCCTCTCTTGGGTTGGTCCAGTAGGAAAGGAAGCCGCAACATAAATCAGCCATCATTATGACGGAAGGTTGTACATTTAAATAATGACTCACACTCTTCATCTAAAGGGTTAATAGGGGGTAGTTGAGGGGTTTCCTCAACCTTCCAAAATGTTCTTCAATCGGGATAGCGATATGCCTGTCATTGGCGGTTCTACTGTCTTAAAGTTACCTGCTATAGGGCCTGATATAGTACATCCAAAAATTGTTGAATAGTTACTCCACTAGGGTCACAGGAACATATTAAGGATGATGCCAAAGACGTCAGCAGCAAGGAAAACACCACGTTTATCAAAGTTGGGGTCCGCAAGAGGTTTGTGAGATCAGAGAGTCAGTCACATGTATAGGGATCTTGCCTTCAGGGTTAGTACTAGCAATCACGTCTATAACCAATGTCGCGGTTGTGACTACAGGGTAGGAACAATTCACAGGTTTAAAGGTAAGAGACAAGGAACCGCGTGTCTCTAATGACGGAACATTACCGATGCCACGCAAGGCGGGAAGGGAGGTGGGAGTCAAAGGGAATTTCATACGTTCTACTTTTAAATCGGTAGATATTAGCAGCCCTGCGCAGCAGCATCACACAGTGCGTGTGACTTTACAAAATAACCAGAAGGGCTTTTCACATGGATTACAGCATTGGGGAGGAGCACAAAACAACTATCGGGAATAAGGATATGAGTCGCGCAAGTTTGGGGTGCACGTTCTAGTTATTGTGATTAGTACTTATCTCTACTATAAGAGGCAGCGGCAGCACAGTGTATATGCACGAGATTTACTCCATCACAACGGCCACAGGCATCATCTCTACGCAGAAGGGGTGAGGGATTAGAGTACACACGAGGGCGGTCACATAGAGAAGGTCAGCGCTGGGACCGCGATGGGGCATTTTGAAGGAAAGTTCTAAGGCCGCGATACTCACGGGAGGCTGCATAATGATGAGCACTGCGGCCCACGCCCGAAAGACTGCCACGGGCACTATTGCGCGGTGAGAGAGAACGCGGGGGTGGGGGTTTCGTCTTGCGGAAAGACCTTAATTTCTAGGCCTTGCGGGGTACTCGGGGTTGCGGGGGTCATTAAAGCACAACATTGTGTGATGGTAACTACGATGGCATGTTGCACATCTATAATCTCTCCTACATGAAGCTATCTGGTGCTTTTCAATACACCGGTAGGCCTGTAATTTTCACAAAGTTGGAACGATAACATGATGAACGGGGTCATACGGCTAAATTCCTCACATTCTCTCAAAGTCTCTAGGAAACTTGTTTAGGCCAAACTAGGGTCATTCACTAGTCGTAAGAGTGACTTCGGCCGCATGTACACGTCTAGGTAAGGGAGGTCGCACACTAGGTCGGTTTGGCATGGCGTCAACTAATTCGGCGTTTCTTGTACGTTATCATGATGACGAGACTCGTCCTCCAAGAAGGTTATCAATTGATCGAGCTTAGCAGGTCGTTAGTATCTTCACCATAACGTCACCCAAAACGGGATTTTGAAACGAGATTAGTGGAACTGGAACATTTGTTTATGGTCTCGGTTAAGGATACTAAAGGCTGATGCTTCATCATTTTGGGGTCGGGGACGGAGTTCGCAGTATCTAACGCGCAGGTCATCTATCATAATTAGCATGGATTTCATGTCAGTTAGAACGTCTTGATATTCAGTTTTATCAACAGTTGGGTCTAAACCACCAAGCAGTACCTTACAGGCATCTTTTAATTGAGAATAATCCTCCAAATCGTTCAGTCTTGTTAACAACGTATCCAAAGGAGCCCTATCGATCATCCCATGGGTGTCTCGAAGCCACTCAATCACGAACCGAAAAATACCATTTGCCCTGCGTTAGTCAGAAGTTTCAACAATAGCTGTTGTTTCACAGTAGGTAGGTATCATCAACGCTAATCGACATTATGACAATTTAGGTATATGGGTAAGTTAGTTTAATCCAACAAATAACTTCACACAGGAATTTACACAGTTCACTAAAAGGTAGGTAACAATCAAGAAAATAGGTCACGATATCAACACGTAGGCACAGTTATCCTATCAATCAAGGTCAATGATCGCTCGCTGGCCGACAATGAAATGCTTAGGTAGGTAAAGGTTATGAATCTCAAGCCATCAAGCACCGAAACGCGCTATTATTTTACAGTGTTATTTATAAAGATTCAATTTCTCTAAAACACTCATAATATGGAGTTAAAACAGTCTTACAACCCGTTCACACAAAATTGTGGTTTATAAAATAAAATCTCTATGTTTGTATCGTTATAAACCTTCAACAACTTAAAACAGCTCAGACCCTTCTATAACTGTCCCAAAGAGTATAGTCCGACAAACCCACTTTAGGCATTATCACACATTATATTATCTTTGGTGTACACCAAATGCCAAAAGCAAACGTCAAAGCAAAGTTGTCAATGTATGAATTTATGTTGGTTGTTTTATCTTTGTTTGGTGGAACCATGGAGGTGGTATATGCTACGGTAGTACAAACTACTTTTATGGTGGGAACACGGAGTAAATTTTGACACATACACCTCATGAAACTCTTTGCTTCCATACACAATTTTATTAAGCTTACGGCTTTGGATTCAGCCGACATCCACAGAACCTCAAATAATTAACGAACTTACCCCCAGTTTCCGAAAGAGTGGTCAAATGTAACAGGCGGTTAGTCGATCATTTATTCAAAATAGCGGCATGTGATTGGCTGAAATGCGTTTAACAAGAGTTTAACAAGTTGTCACAGCTAATTTTCCTTTCAGAAATCGGGCGTTAGTGTTTTAGTTAAAACTGACTCGCTGTACCTTTACAAATCAATAAAACATAAAAAGCCCTTTAAGGTTTTAAGGGGATTTTGCTAAAACAGGTCTATAAACATAAATTAGTTATTTTTTTATAGGTAAGACAATGATTAAGGCTATAAATATTAGTAATTTATCTAACTATGCTTACAGTAACTGGTCTAGGGCTTTGGACAAATATATTTACGTAGTAGGTACTTGGAATCCGCATGTCAATTGATAAATCACATTATACCGTGTCCGAGGTCGATGGTCCAAGAGGGCTTTCACAGTTGATCACTTGTTATGAGGGTAACACATCACTCAGATTTCTCTGGATTTATTCAGGCACTCAGCACTACCATTTATTTTTCACGAGGTCCACACACACGTCAGTCCATATCTGTCAAACTCGAGATATTTGCGGGTAGTAAAATAATTATAATATATTTAGGTAGTTGCATCCAAACCGAAAGCCGTAAAACGAAGCGATTAAACAGCATGTATATGTTAACCCTGTCCGTCAATACTTTAGAAATAAGAAAGACTATTAAGCAAGTACAAGTTGGAAGTGTGTGTTAACTGCAAATTTACAGACTTCAGATTTTTTTTAAACCCTTGCGATTATCAAATGCGGCAAATTCGGGGCATAAAAGTAATATTTTTTTTTGCAATGACCATGAAGTTTGATTTTCTAACAGCTCTATAATAATAATAATAATAATAATAATACCTTGGACACCTTTTACACACATTGATCTAGCCCCAAACTAGGATTCCCTGTATCTTGGGTACTAGACAACGATATATATACTTATATAGAGAAATATTATACTTAGATAGATAAACAACCATGACTAGGGTACAAACATTCGTTCTCATCAAACAAACATTTGCCCCCACCGGGACTCGAACCCGGGACCCTTGGTTTCGTGGGCAGCGTCACTACCGACTCGGCCATTCGGGTCGTCAAATATGGTATGGCACCACAGACTTGAGTAATTGATATTAATTTCAACTTGATATAGAATTTCTGATAAAAAGGGACTTGACAGACAGATAGACGGGCGGACAACGAAGTGACCCTATTAGGGTTCCTTTTTTTCCTTTAAAGGCACAGAACCCTAAAAATACAAACAGACAGCCTTAAGCTAGGTTTGAAAATAAATACGATTTTTCCTGAATCTTGTGAGGTATGAAATTACCAGTGCATGCAACTGCTGATTGCAATTTGCATCCACAGAGATCATAGATAAAAAGTTGCATAATTTTCTGATGACTTTTTACTCACGACGACGGACGGAACAGAACGTAGGCGGTATATGCGTTTGGGGTTAGAGGTTGCTTGTGTGTGTATGTTACCATTTTGCTTGAAAATTACTGGACAGATTTTGATGCAGTGTTTTTCTTTAGTAGTAAAGTTCACTGCGATGGTTTTTAGCTATTTTTTATTAAAATCGGTTCAGTTATTCGAAAGTTATCAGCCTAACAAGGATACAGGTGAACCAAATTTTAGACTTAAATTATCAAATTGTCGGAATCTGTTTTTAGATTTTAAATTTACGGTATGTAATGACGTACTAGTTGTAGTACGTCATTACAACTTAGTTCCTCTCCAGAATATTGTAACTTGTATTTTCATGCATTCCATGAGTATCCCTCGAATTTCTAATTAAAACTTCGCTTGCAGCAGGAATGAATAAAGATGATTTTGCTGGCAAAGCTGTGATGTCACTGCTGAACGAACGAGGAAGGAAACACTTATTTGAGAGTTCTCTTTTGACGTTCAAGTTATTACGACAGTGGATAAACATGGGGCCGATGCTGGAGGCGACACAACTAACTAAACTAATTAAAATCGTGTGTTTGGAAATGGAATCTATGGCTGCCGCAAAGAGCGGTCCGATTCAAGGTTGTCAGTTTAGTACCTTGGTTGGTCTCAAAGTTGGTTTTGTTCTAGAATCACTTAGCCGCTGCCGCTGGTGCGCGACTGGTATAGAAGCCAACCATTTATGGACTGATACTGCACGGATACGGACGGATATTCACACACAAAAATATATACTAACTATTTACGCACTAAGTGAAGAATTTTAAACTTAAAAATACCTTCTTTTAAGTTATAGATAGTTACATTACAATGAAATTGTAAAAGTACTTGATTAGGTCTGCAAATTTTTCATCATTCCTATTTTAGGGGAAGAGCCTCGCTACTTATCCCAAAACACAGAGAAAACCCTACCCTGGGGAGTATCGACTCTGACGTTACTTCTGCTTACTACCAACACCTAATCTCATAAAAGATGATGTATCTATCTTTAGTTAAGTAATATAACATGAAACTGTACCTTTCTTTTGCTGTATTAATTTTTCATTTTATCATTTTTGTGAAATGTTTAATGAATAAATCATAAATATTATTGTTATTACTGCGCCTAGTATGAAAACCTTACCGCATTGACTTGTTGACAAAATATAGTTAAACTGGTCATACGCGTGCAGCTAGGATTTATGTCTATGTATCTCTCTTCTCTCTTTCTAACAAGACTTTGCCCATTTAATCTAAATGCTATCGGCAATCTGTATAATGCAGGTATTCTATGCAATACCTAGGCAATGTATATATCATGGACCTAGTGATAAATCCGGGAATTATGAGCAATGCCCGGACATTATGAATAATGACAAACTACTTTGGTCAAATTGAATAATTATAACCTGAACTTCCTCATTTATCACTTTGCCCAGACATTATGAATATTGCCATGTGGGTTTCGGGCAATGTGATGACATATATGCTATCAGGGAAATCACTGCGGTAGCTTAGGTGAAGTGTTAGGTTGAACATGTAAGAACAACAATATTATCATAGGGCAGCAGAGTACCAATGAAAAGAAACATTGGTCTGCCCGGTAGGTGATGGGCATTATATAAAATGCCCGGCGATTTGATTATTCTAAGAGTTGTTATCACACTGCCCTCTCATTTGCAGTATTCAAATTACGCGGGAATTGTTTATAATGACCGATTAATTACATAGTCCATAACATATATAATATCTGGTGCGTTCAGGCAATGTATGAAATATTATTAATATTAATGTCCATGTCATACTTAAGGGATTGTATAGAGTACCTAATTGGTCACCGGCAATGTGTAAAATAAAAGGAAATATTAAACGGCACATCAAAAATACTGATTTGCACAGCAAATATCAGGACGGTGAAGGGTAAGAAAACATAAACTTAAGTGTGTACATTATGTGTATAATAGTAGTTTATGCAACTGTAGTATAATAAGGGGCCTTAAATCACGAGTGTGTTTTTATGGGGCGAGCAATGTGAGTTCCATAATAGCATCACACGAGTGTTTTAATGCCTAACTATATACAGTTGCATACACTACTTTATCTACACACATATCATTAGTGCTCTAACATCGGTTCAGAAGCCATTCGTAAAAACAAACAACAAACAAATAAACAAATGACAACTGTCAGGCGATACCACCAAAGTCGGTAAAGCGGTTTGAATATTTCGTGTCGGTAAAGCAGTGTCACCAACAAAACTGTTCAGTTGAAAGCGTCGCTAGCGTATACGTCACAATAATGTAATTTCATACTGGGAGGGCATTAGTTTCGTGTTTTAGCCACCTGAACTGTTAAGTTGGTGGCACAGTACACTGACGATTCGATGATTACAGACAAATAAAAAGTTTAACGCATCGATGCGTTATTTATTTATGCGTTAAAATAAAATTTAGTAGTAGAGATTTTATATTGTTTTACTTTCATTTAAAATAAATATAAACATAGCCCATCAATATTTCTTGCATTGAAAAAAATTAACTTGATGATGTGTCAAAACGTGTATAGGTAGCCTTAGGGCGGCCATCTTGCCAATATTTTTTCGAGATGAAGCCCGATCGGGTTGGTTGAAATTTGGGCTGCATGCGGTAAGTGTGCCAAATATTCGTAGTCACGACTTATTGGTATCGTTAGAAAGCTAAATAAATGCAGATTTATTTATTTACCAAAATTTGTCAAATTATGACATTCAAATTTCGAACGCCGACGCCCGCCTGCGTGCCGCCCCTAGTTTGTCTGTAAAGTTGGTACTACTGAACAAGCTAATCAACTGCAGAGCAATGATCAATGCCACAATGCATGTCAAACATGCGGTTCCTGAACAAATCAAAGAGATCTTAAGATATGTGTGTAGATAAACTAGTGTATGTAACTGTGCATAATTAGGCATTATGTATAGCAGTCACATAAACTACTATTATGCATATTTTAGGCAAAGTATGAAATAAATAATATTTTATACATTACCTACACGTTTTAGACATACCACATTAAACATATTACCGTTAACATATACACCTCCTTGATCGTAAGTAGGTAGGACCAACGCGGAAACCAGTTGCGACATGACTTTGACTCTTCGTAGCGCTTCGTGGTGAGTGCACGTACTTCGTGGTGAGTGCACGTACTTCGTGGTGAGTGCACGTACTTCGTGGTAGAGTTCTTCTTTGCTTTGATTTTATGTATTTACAATGCAATTACATGAAATCAAGGCTAGTGACGTGTGCTAGTGGTGCAACTTGACCGTGTTTTGGTGAAAATAGTACATACTTATTTTCTTTAAAACATAGTCGTTATTCGTGTTTGAAATGCAGGTTGCAACGAAAATACCTACGCATCTAAATTGGTGAACAGTGTTGTTAGTATTCGGTACTTGATTACGAATAGAATAGTGCTCAGATTTACCGCCTGTCACTTTGTTTTATGCTAAACACAAGTTTCTTCTTAAATAAGCTGTACTTTGGAAATATTTAACAAAATTTTAACGATCCGGCGAAAAGGGCATGGTTAGGGGATTTTTCTTAAAAGCTCGCAATCAGCCTTATTCATGTTAGGGTGATGTGATGACATAGCAGGAACCTATTGTTTGATTTCTTTACTTTATTTCTAACATGCGAAGAATTATTTTGTTTTAATGTTTTATTCTGTAAGATAAGAGAGAAGATAAAGGCTTGTAAGATAAATATAATGCAAGACGTGTTACATATAATGAACTTTAGAACTTGCAGCTGTGGAATTAGAACAGTTCATCGTTATATGTGTCTATAGGCCACCCTTGAGCGACTTTGAAATGTTCGAGAAAATAATGGAATCCGTCCTAACTATTTCATCACACAGTCGAAACGATTTATTATATGTGGCGACTTTAATGTTAATCTGTTAGAAAGAACTACTCTCAGCGTTAGATTAATAAATCTTTTCTCATCATTTAGGCTTAGCCATTTATTTATGGAGCCAACAAGAGTGACTGCTACTAGTGCTACATGCATTGACAACATTTTTACTGATGTTATTCCAATCAGTAAAAGTGTTATCAGTGAATTGGATTCAGATCATTTAGGTCAATTATTTCAATTTGATTCTATTAGAGAACCTGTCATTAAAAAGAAAATTTCGTTTGTGCCAATAACTGCTGACCGGTTAGAAAGAATGAGATACTCTTTAGCCCAGGAACTACCGTTTTTGGCTGCTGAACAGTCTCCTAATATAATGTATAACTTATTCTTTGAAACCTTTATGAAACAGTACAGCGCGATATTCACTTCAAAATCGGTTGTGGTTAGTGGTTCAAACGACTTTAGTACGTGGGCTACTGCAGAGTTGCATAAACGCAGGCAAGCATTGTATGCATTGTATGAGGAACGACGGTTCAACATGAGTGACGAATTTAAAGAACAAGTCAAACAGTTCTCCAAACAATTTAAATTAGACTGTCATACAGCTAAACGTAATTTTATGAGTAGTAAAATTAAGAATAGTTCCGATGTTATAAAAACGACTTGGAAAATAATTAATGAGGAGGCCGGTCGTAGTAAAAAAGCGAGTCACGATTACGAACTAAAAATCAATGGACAGCTTACGAGTTCTAGCTTAGAAGTTGCAACTAAATTTGAATCGTTTTTTACTAATGCACCGGCTTCCACGACTAAGTATTTAAATTCGTCACCTTTGTCTGCTGTTGCAATATTAAAAGATAATGTCTCAGAGTGTGCTTCATACTTGAATTTTAAGCACGTCACAAGTTCAGATGTCGTAAAGGCATTTAAATTGATAAATGTTAAGAAAACGAATGATCTTTGGGGACTCTCTGTTCACGTCGTTAAATCCCTGATCGAATTAATTGCACCTGACCTAGCGGTCATTTTCAACAATTGTATAGACTGCGGTGAATTTCCTGATTTAATGAAACAAAGTAAGATAATTCCCCTCTTCAAAGCAGGTAGTACTCAAGACCCCACCAATTTCAGACCTATATCAATACTACCAACTTTTAGTAAAATTTTTGAGAAATTAATCTTATCACAGCTATTACATCATTTTGAATCAAATAAGCTAATGCATAACAAACAGTTTGGATTCACTCGCGGTCGTTCAACAACAGATGCCGGAATTCAGTTCATTGAAAGTATTTTTGATGCCTGGGAAGAGTCACAAGATGCCCTAGGCATTTTTTGTGACTTATCTAAGGCTTTTGATTGCGTTTGTCATGAAACATTGATCAGGAAATTACATCATTATGGAGTTAGAGACACGTCATTGAATTTGTTAAAATCTTATCTGAACGGAAGAATACAAAGGGTAGACGTAAACGGAGAACGATCACCAGGATCATTGGTTTCTTTGGGCGTGCCACAGGGCTCAATATTGGGACCCTTCCTATTCCTCATCTATATAAACGACTTACCCTATCTAGGAAGGGACTGTCATGATATGGTACTGTTTGCTGATGACACCTCACTTATTTTTAAAACAAAGCGAAACCAACACGCTACTGATGATCACGTGAACAATACCATAGCAAGAGTGGTAAATTGGTTTAATGTTAATAATTTGCTATTAAATGAGAAAAAGACTAAATGTGTTAAGTTTCTTACTACTAACGTTAAAAATAATCAGACATGTATAACAATTAAAAATGAGGAATTGGAATTGGTAACCAGCACAGTGTTTCTAGGTATAACGATGGATTCCAAACTCCAATGGGGTCCACATATTGATAAGCTATCGAACAGACTGAGCTCTGCAGCTTTTGCATGCAGGAAAATCCGTCACTTGACAGATTTAAAAACAGCCAGATTAGTTTATTTTAGTTATTTTCATAGTATTATGTCCTACGGTGTTCTGCTCTGGGGCAGTGCTGCTGACATAAATACTATTTTTGTGCTGCAAAAGCGGGCTGTTCGTGCGATTTATAAAATGAATAATAGAGATTCTCTTAGAAATAAGTTTAAAGAAGTAAATATATTGACAGTCCATAGTCAATATATTTACGAGAATATTATGTATGTCCATAAGAACATTGTTAACTTTCGAAGAAACTGTGATATACATAACTTTAATACTAGAAACAAGGACAAACTTGCAGTGCCCACTACTCGGCTCCATAAAATAAAAAACTCGTTCAAGGGTAATTGTGTAAGATTTTACAATAAACTCCCAAGCACTTTGACAGATCTATCAATTAATAAGTTCAAGAAATACATCAAGCAAAGGCTTATTTCTAAAACTTACTACAGTATTAAAGAGTACATAGACGATAAAAATGCTTGGGACTGAATTGTTCTAATTAATTGTGAGCATCCTCACTGCCAGAGTTTCTTTTACTGGACACTTGGAGGCCTTTTACACCTCCAAAGATTAATTTAATTATACAACTCTTGACTGTGGGGACCATTTACATCTCCTATTATCATTGTATTATTGACTAAAGAGACTATACATCTCTGTTATTTATATTTTAATTATTTTATTATGACATTTGAGACTCTTTACATCTCTCAGAAACAATAATTAAGTACTTTTTTTTTCTGATAATATGATAATTATACCAAATGTTCTGTAAAAAATGAAATGAAATGACATGTGAAAGTGCCCTTGTGGCCTATTTACAGAATAAACGTTTTGAGTTTTGAGTTTTTGAGTTTTGAATGCATTCTGTACCTTGAAATCTGTATCTTATTAATAAGCTTGTATTTTATATTTCATGAAAAATATTGTATTCTGTGCCCTATATTATCTATCTTATTTTTAAGATGAAAAAGAAATATACAATTCTTGTTTTATTTTTTACTTCTTATTAAAAAATGAAAAAATATTAACATTTATAATTTTTATTGCCCGTGACCTCCAACACATTTAATAAAAGTGTTGTCATAGTTTTATTTTGTTATTATATATAAACAGTTTACTTTATGGTTGAGTAGTATTTCTTTCATTTATTTGATTACTAGTCTGTTTGTTTAATTCCACTTGCGTCCGTCTTATACTATCAAAATCCTATATTGCGCCTGGAGTGACTTCAATACCAGTAAGAGGCCGTTTTTTGGACAAAATTTAAATATAATGTAAGTCATAGAGTATGTATAATTTTATCCTAGATAGTTATGCTCTAAATTTTCGAGTATACCAAAAAACACATCAGTACAAAATTGTTGAGAAGTATGCTTTCTCAGAACGACATGTAAAGGAATTTTTTTGTTGAATTTAGACCTCTGGTACTGAATGTAATTTCGTTCAAATATAGTAAAACTTACACACATCTTTTTCATGTTGAGTCTAAATTTGGAGAAAAATCATGTTTTAGTCATAACTAAGAAAGCCTTGGCCCAAGAAAAATTTACATCCATGCGCTGTTCACCGCGAATGTGCGCGGAGAGCAGAATGTTCAAACCGTCCTAGATAACAAAAACCGAGGCCTACTGTTTGCCATTTTTATAATTAATCGTGAGTTTAAACCATTTTCTATCAGAAATGAGATAAAATGTGTATATGTATGTAACCTAAGACCCGACTTAGAATAATAAATTCCAAAAATTTGCCAAAAAAAAACAGTTGCGCCGTGTTTTTATTTTTTTGTACTGATAGGAATACGAAACCATTTTGATTACACGAACAGTCACAATTATATTAATGTTGTATTAATTTAATTCGTTTTTTAAATACCCGTATCCGCTCATTTTCCAATGTGAATGCGACACAAGTTACCAACACAACAATGCAAAGCATTTGGGCTGACCACGTCCTGACCCCAGGAATAGAGCGTTCAAAATAGCTAATGCATGCCCGACAAATTGACTCATTAGTCAATTGAGATCTCTCGAGGTTACGCGATTGTGTTCGAACGTGGATATATAGCCAGGGGCGAAATACATACCTCTTTAAACATATGTGTACCTGTCCTTATTAACAACTGTCCACCACACTATAACAGTATATAACCGTATAAACACTGCTTACCTAAGCTAAGTTTATATTTATAGTTATTGCTTTCATATTTCACTTTGTTTATGCAAATCATTTGTAATTATTTTCTGGTTAAGCCCCACCCCAGGGAAACCTAGTGTGGGACTAGTGCAACATCTATTTAGCATAATTGTTGCGTAAAATAAAGATTTTAATTTTATATGTATAAGAAATATTCAAGGCTATCTACAGGACCCCGCAACAGCAATGTTGATATTTGAAAAAACTATTTTATGTAAATATCAACCTTAAATCATATACGCGGCAATGGGATACCCCCCTATCACGCAAAATGGAGTATTGCATAACTGACTAAACGTGAGCGTCCCACTGCCAGTATGTTATCTTTATCAACTCTCCATTCACACCAGGTCTAGGATGTTTATATGTGTGTGATGTCGCTGTTCCTGGTTCTCACGACACAGGATATCTTAGTGCGGGGTCAGAAGCAATGCACGTGCCTGAATATAAATGTTTATATATATGTTTTATGTTTCATGAATATAAAACACAACAGCCTTTTCCACCACCATGTTTAACCAAATTTGTACCCATATCCTTAAAACACATGTGTGCCAAATAGGAAAAAATCGGTCAAGTCCGGGTCGGACTCATACATGAAGGGTTCCGAATCATCGTACAAGACAACGTAAGGGCTAAAAAATGACACACAAAAACAAAACAATATGTCCAAATTTGACTCAGATACCAGTCCCTACAGATTGCGAATGCGACGTCAAAATAGGATGGGCGCCGCGAAGTTTGCTTGATATTTGAATCATGATGATTAGATAATTTGCATGAATACCGTCGCATCAAGCACTGTTTGCGATTGCGATCACTCTATGGAACTCGCTTCCCTGCACTATCAGAGATAGTCCGTCTTTACCTTTCTTCAGGAATCGTTTGAAGGAACATTATATTTCTCTTCCTAGGTTTGAGGTTTATATATTTAGTTTGTTTATATGTAATATATTTTTTTATATAATATTTTTGTACGTAGTTAGTTAGTTCAATAGTTCAGTAATATATGTATTTATCTTTATCACAGCACATAGGTATATCCTTTACATTAAATGATTCTTATCTACCTTGGGTTTGCTGGAAGAGATATCTATTTAGAGATCAACATACCTTTGTAGATATCCTTTCTGTTTTATTTTATCATATGTCGTTTTATCTGCAATAAATATCGAAATACGAAATAAACGAATATTAAAATACGTATGTTGTATGGGGAACCCTTTTTATTTATAAAAGTCTCGTGTAGTTCATTATTTGTTGCTATAGCGGCAACAGAAACACATATCCTGCGAACATTTTAACTCTCTAACTATTACGGTTCATGAGATACAGCCCGCTGACGGACGGACAGACGGACAGCGGAGGCTCAGTAATAGGGTCCCGGTTGGCAACCTTCGGGTACGGAACACTAAAAAACCCAATTTTCACACCGAATGCGAGCGTGTATTACATGACAGTATGTATAATAGAACCCTTTCCAT
The DNA here is from genome assembly GCA_949825045.1 of Argyresthia goedartella. Classification (NCBI taxonomy): domain Eukaryota; kingdom Metazoa; phylum Arthropoda; class Insecta; order Lepidoptera; family Argyresthiidae; genus Argyresthia; species Argyresthia goedartella. Next base: position 19,829,385 of record OX463812.1, on the reverse strand, counting down.
GTCGATAAGTAAATGTTACCCTTGTCCTCATGCTGAGTTACGGACCCTTCTGGGGTCACGAAAGCGTATTTTTGCTGGGCCATTGGCTCGTGGACCCAAATGGGGATAAATGTAAAGAGAGATGCAGTTATAACACAAAAATTGTAAAACTGTTAAGTTAGGTTTGTGTGGCGGATACTCGGATACAATTGTCAGTGACGACCTTTGTGGCGCTGTGGTTGCAGCTACCATGCGAGAGGTCCCGGGTTCGATTCCCGGCGGGGATAAAGAAAAATTGAAATATTGAACTGCACATCAATAATACTGATTCCCACAGCAAATATACTGATTTTTATAGTAAATATCAGGGAAAAATACTGCGGTAGCTTAGGTGAAGGGTATTAGAGGGTGAGCGAAGCGAGGCCTCCTTTATCTTTCATATTAGGTTGAACATGTAAGAACAACAAAAATACTTAAAACATAAAAAAGTGTTATTGCTGATCCTTCTTTGCTGTAAAAATCAGTACATTTGCTGTGCGATTAAATACTAGCCAAGAAAAAATATCACCACAGGTCTTGGATATCAAATTGTGTGTGATGTCGCTGTTTCTGGTTTAAATAAATAAAATAAATAAATGTGATAAATAAATTATGTAAATAAATAAATGTAAAAAAAAATAAAATAAATGTAACAATAACATTGGATATTTTTCACATGGATTTATGCTATCGAAATATATGTTTCGCTAATGGTTGAATTATTTATCTTTGCCGTTCTGAACGACTACCTATAAGAAGATACCAGTAGTTACTCGTACATCTAGATTATTCTAGATAAAACTGAGACCTATAACTTGATACAGGGTATAACAGAAAGGTGTATTTTCTTAACAACTTTCAATATGAAACCGATTTGAGCAACATTAATTTTCACTTCTCCATACAAACACTTGATCGCCCGACCTAAACTGTATGTAAAAGTAAAAATTAAGTTGCACTGATAAAATCGGTTTTATAGTGAAAGTTTCTCAGAATTACGTCCCTAAAAACCCTATAAAATATGACTACACATTTCAGTTACACCCTGTAAATATGTAACAGCCGTTCTATATACCTATTTTCTGAATAGCTTCTTATCAGCAATCTTCATAATTTCGTAATCAGGAAGAAAATATCACAATAATCCTATCAATGGGAAATGTTTTCTTATCAACACGAACATTGGCGATGGCAAAAGCAAAATTATACAACGGAACACTTTTTATTCTTCGCTTGTCAAAATTATACAACGGAACACTTTTTATTCTTCGCTTGTCAAAATTATTCAGCAACAAACAGACACTTCGAACAAAGCTGTTTTCCATCTCTGAGTTTCCCTCAGTCCACGAGAGGGGTAAGTCCTCCCCTTCGCCAGTAATATTGATTATATCTACTAGGCAGGTAGGCTACGGGGGGCCGTCGAGCCTGCCATGCAGCCACCCTTGCCTTCGGGCAATTTGGAACCGACAATGCAGTTCTGAATAATATTTATTTCTGAACGATATTGAATTTAAATGGCACGGATACTGGGGACCTGTGTCAGAAAATGCAACAGACCGGAAAAGACCTTTCTATAAATAATACCTTGGACACTATTTACACACATTGATCTAGCCCCAAACTAGGATTCCCTGTATCTTGGGTGGTAGACAACGATACACGTACTTATATAGATAAACAACCATGACTAGGGTAAAAACATCCGTTCTCATCAAACAAATATGCCCCCACCGGGACTCGAACCCGGGACCCTTGGCTTCGTAGGCAGGATCTCTGCCGGCTCGGCCATTCGGGTCGTCGAATAGTAGGTTCGTTACTTTCGCGTTGATAATATTACCAGCAATGTGCAAACTCTTTTTAAACGCATCAGATAATTATTTGTAGAACTCAAGGAAGCGATCGTTATTTTGCCAATTAGCTGTATTTAGGTTACATTATGTAGATCCAAATTGTTCCACTTTCGGCGTCAACTTCTCAATTTTGCTCTTAAATGTGTCCAAATATTTCAGCTTATCCCTTGTTATTTCTGTCGGGGCCCGAAACTTTTTCAATTTCCATTTAAATGTCGAGCTTGTGACGCTTAACGGGAATATGCTCCAAAAATCCCTGAAATTCTTTGAAATTTTAATGTTCATGTCCCCCTGGTGTTATAAACGTATTAGATTATTCCGGAAATCCCTTTTACACTTTTGATCTAGTTTTATAATATTGATGAAACAAATCATGGTCATTTTTATGGAGTTGTTAACCTATCTTTTACATATGCTCTATATGTACAGCAAGTCATTCGGGAAATCTTTGTCATCTTTTGAATTTTCCAGAATATTTCCACACAGCAATCTTTTTATTAGAATAAATAAAAAATCGGCCAAGTGTGACTCGGACTCACATACGATTTTCAATTCAATTCAATTCAATATTTTTAAGGCAATAACGTGTCATAAGTTCTTAAATAAGTAAAGTTTAGTCTCAATGTCATATTACCCATAGGGCGTAGCAATATCATTAAACAATACAATCATATAAGTCATAAAATTAATTAAGGTCGTAGGGGCAGATTTTATTAAGTACCTGTCTGAGTTTTTTAATAAGATTAGAGTAAGGAAGTAATTTCATTTTGTCAGGAAACTTATAATAAACTCCTAAGGCCACCATCCTCGCGCACCGCGAATATGCAACAGTCCGACAGATTGGCACCCCCGGATTGTATTTATACCTCTCATTCAATCGATTGCTGGATCCCACATAGGGATCTTTAATGGGTGTTGCCTCACCAATTTGCAAAGCTCAACTACGTCCAGAGCTGTGATAATCAGGATATTTAACTTGACGAAAGAGTCGCTACACGAGTCCCTGCTAGACTTGAGTCCGTCCAAGATGCGCACACTTCTTTTTTGTAGTAGTTTATTTTTTATTTTTACGCAGTTCCCCCATATTGCTAGACCATAAAGCAACCTAGACTGAAAGAAAGCGCAGTAAGCTTGCATAGCGGCACATGAAATTTAAATTCTCGCTAAGCATCTCAAGGCGTACCTTCCAGGCATTCTACATGTTTCTTCCAGTTCCATAGTTTCATCGCAAAAGATCCCTTAGAATTTTGCATTCGATACTGTAGAGCACTTTTTCCATCAAAATTTATATCCAAAGCCACATCCGGGGTGTTGTGATTCCTAAAATAAATAACATTTGTTTTATTAAGATTCGTATTTAGACTGATTTTTTTAAACCTGTTTATAACATTGATTGATTGTGATATCCGGTTCGCCAAGTTATGACTTGAAAATAAACTCGTTTCTTTTTTCTCCTAACACATATTTTTTACTTTGTAGATACAAACAAACGTCACTGTCATTCGACAGAAACTTAAATCTGTACATAGAGGTAGTAAGCAAAGAGTTTCATTCATCTGAGAGAGTACATCTGCAACAGAAATCTGTGGAGGAAAACTTTGATTTTGGCTACCTATTGTTATTCTTGAACAAAATCGGTGAAATCGAGAAAATCGTAAAAACAGGACTTCATTTTAAATAACCTAACCAAGCACACACAAATTCGTAATAAATATGCAATGCTGACATGTCGAAGGAAGCCTCAAAGTTCATAAAACTTACCTTCAATTTGGCAGTTCATTCCTCAACTTCTCAAGTCGAGGCGATTTTTGACAACGAAGAATACCAAACCTTTGAGTGAAGTTGAGTTGAGGTTGAGTCGAGGTGAAATCGAGTGGAGGAAACGACTAAGCATACTAGTGTAAGTAGTGTAGCGAAAGTGACTCTTTATGTGTTAGTATTGAAGAAAATCAGCGCGATTAAAGAGTGGTCCACATATATAGAAGTGGTCTCATTTATAATTTGCTTCTGGGAACCAAAGAAAATGAACTAGGTGTAGTTGCAACGGCAAGAACTGTTGCAGCATGCATGTTGTAAGAGTCCACTGAGGGAAACAAGAGTTATAATTATTCCCGACATTCGGAATATATGTGCTTATTTAATCTAAGTTCAAAAAAACATAACATCCATACAAAGCATACAATGTCCTAACAAACGTAACTAACGTAATTTGTACGACTAGTACTTTTGTATAGTACAACTTGTATGGTATATTAGACCCCAGTAGCGCTTCTTGTATATACTGTACCTTAGTTCAGCCGTGGAGAATCTCTAGTAGCCCTTTCGTGCGCCCTCCGGTATATAGTCGGCGCTGGCGCGGGGCCTCCAGCAGCGCTTCCATAGCTAATCAAATCAGATTCTCATCACAATAGTTTCTCAGCACAGACACGTCACCTAGCCCTAGGGAGCCACTCCGAATTGCTTTCCGTTGTTTATTTGTTTCCTTCACAATACTCAACAAGACCACCTTCAAACTATTTGTGTCTTAAGAAATTACTTTGATAGATGCGATGACGCATATCTCTATTATATAACGCGTGCAGACTTACGAAAGAAAGGAAAAAACGGATGCTTATTTATAGGAAAAAACAAAAACGGATGCTCAAGTTAGGTACGACTTATTTATTTTTTAGATTATTGCCGAGATACACAACTACCTCCTCTTAAGTTTAACTGCTCTAACAAATAACACAGTCAGAACATAGTTTAGTGACAGCTAAACTTAAGAGAAGGGGGTTGTGAATCTTGGCAAGAAGTTAAAAAAATCCAACCATTCCCATATACAATAGCAAACTTTGTTCTATAGTATTCACCAGAGGATTATACCCAGAAGACACGATTTTACTTCATCGACTAAATTTCATACCCAAATGAATCCGGCAGGAAAATAGCTCTTAACCAAACCACCGCAGGGGCCAGATGCGAGATCACAAAAGCATGGGTATAAAAGCTATCTTTAGGATGTAACAAAAAGGTGCAGCCATATTTGCAGATGATCTTTATTTTCCACTTCTCTACATAATATTAATCGGTGGCCGCTCGGCACAAAATATCAAAAATGAAGTTGATCAAATCATTTTCATAGTGAAATTTGTAGAGATTGATGTCCCTAACATCCTTCTAAAATATAACTACACCTTTATGTTACAGGGTGTAACATAAAGGTTTAGCTGTTACCCATGTTTGCAAAGCGGTACGTAGTCGTCGCCGCGTGTCTAAACACCCTCACAGGGTTAGGAAGATCGGATGAGGTTACGCTAGTGCACATACGTTGCCAGTGCATGTGGGGGATAGGATTATCTTAGCTTTAGATGAATGCTATGATACGAATCGGACTAAGGCTGGCTCTGAATTTCATTAACAGAAGATAAATCATTTTGTTTTGTGTCATCCGTTTTACACATACAAAGCTTTTGTGACATTGCATTATTCTAATAGGTTCGGGGTTTAGGTCATTCATCAGTAATAATACTAGTGGGCATGTGAGCAGTAGACCTCGCTAACAGGAGGGACTGTGAACCAATTTCTGTCTCTATTAAAGATACTTCATATTTTAGTTTGAATTTATGAATATACATGTTCTGTAATTATTATTACTAGTGGCCCTGTGGGCAGTAGACCTCGCTAACAGGGGGGACTGTGAACCAATTTATAGGTAAGTATTTTAGATTCAATCAAAATCAAGTAGTAAAGTAGCCGCACCAATAACTTTGTAAGCTGAATTTTGCGATTTAAAATACAATCTATTGACTTTTCACGAAAATAGTTATAGTCTATTTCACTCACTCTCATGGTCTGAATAGATCCTCTTTACTAATCCGTCTCCTACTTCGAGGAGTCCAAACTTGGTAAGTTTTGAAAATATTTTTTGGATTTTTAGAAAACAGGCGTCCGAAAGGTAATAGTGTAGTATATTTTTAGAACCGGCTCATGAAGCCCTTTAATTTGTTACCCCACACGATAGGTTTCCGAAAAAAATAAAACCCATACAAAAAATAATGACGTCATAACTCCCCCCCAAGTGGAAAATCGAGAAAAGCTCTCGACAAAAAAAATCTTTTAATTTCAGGACCACGTGTGCCAAGTTTTGTGAGGATCGCTTAGAAACTGTGGCCCCTAAACCGGAACTGACAGTCACACATAGAGACAAACGAAAGCAAAATCGGCCTCCTATATCTTGTCGAAATGGAGCCCTTCGCTCGCTCAGTCAATTAGAATTGCAAAATTGCGCAGACAGAATATTGTCATGAATGAATCAACATTTTATTTAATTTCATGAAAAAATATCAACAAAATAATCCGAAAGGAAGTAAAGCACCTACTTCGTAACATTGTTTTAATACGAACAGGCGGCAAATTTTGCAGAAGCACGGTTCTTCTGTTTACTCAGATTCTAGAAGAGAAAATGTAAAGATCTTGAAACTCAATCTTCCATGTTTATTTGATCGCGACTCGCGGTGAACAAAGCGTAGCTCCTCAAGAGTGTTTGATCACCTGATTTAATGCGACGCATTTGGCCAAAACAGCCTATTTTAAATTTCAAGTTACTCAAAATAGGAGTATTACAGCAGTTGTTACTTCATACAAGCTTTTTGATCATGAGTGTCAAACGCGGAGCTTAGAATTTCACCTTCAGCTTTCTTTAAGAGGAATTGGATTCAAATGTTAAAAGAGCTCTTCAGCAATTTATAGAGGACTATCAGAGCAATATTACTTTGTACTTTATAACGGGAAAATATTAAACTGCATATCAATAATACTGATTTTCACAGCGAATATACTGATTTTCACAGCAAATCAGCTCAAAATGCTGCGGTAGCTTAGTTGAAGGATAAAGTGGGTGAGCGATGCGAAGCCCCCTTTATCCTTCGTATTAGTTTAAAAATGTAAGTACAAAAAAAATACTTAAAACATAAAAAGTGTTTTGCTAATCCTTTTTGGCTGTGAAAATCAGTATTTTTTATGTGCGATAAAACGCCCTTTGCAACGATTAAATAAACAACAAGTAAATAAATTCAGCACGAAATAGTGAAAAAAATGTGAAAAAGATTTTGTGATAACTTCGGAAGATTTTTCTTCGGGCTTTTGCCCGAAATAATCAAACTACGTTTATACGTTCACGAATCCCTGATTTCAGTCATGATCAACAAGCTAGTTTAAATAAACAACTGCTCTGATACTGTTTTAAGTAACTTGAGATTTACAAAAGGCTTTTTGGTCGACTGCGTCGCCTTTGTGGAGAGATTGGGAGTACGTACTAAATGTCAATGGACATCATCATCTAATAAATATCAATCAAATGGAGCTTCGTAGCCATTAGGGTAATTGGTAGGTACACTAATAAATCACTGGTACATACAAAACATACATTAAGTTCGACATTTTCCCTGAATAGGTATGTTTCTCATATACTATGTTCATAGAAATATTCACCATCCAAAGATAAATCATAATATTTGAGCGAGTATTCATTATCTTACGTATTCGAGCTAACAAGTACTTCGTGCTTTAAGAGTGCCATCCACCAAAATCTTCACACTCCAATTATGGCCAATTTACCTCTTCAACCGTCGTATTCATTGTTCCTAAGGCTCGTATTCATCAATGAAGTAGTAAGTAGAAAATGTATCGTGTGGATCACTTTAGGTCTCGACTAGACGTTTTACTTCAGTCAGTGGGGCAGCAGGAGCCTGAGCACTCCATCTAATGACTCGTATTCATAGCCGCCGACTGTGATCCAGCACGTGTACAGATAGAAAGAGAAAAGACACCCTTCTCATGTACCGCATCGGATTGCGGTGGCAAAGCTTGAGAGTATTGCCACGGTGATTACAGAACAGTGATCTTTTGAAACTAGTTTCGGTTACTAATTAACGTAATTGGGTCCATGTCCGTGATCAATGTCACGTGTCCGTGACGACCTCTGTGGTGGTTCGGTCGAGGTTCTGCCTCACACGGCTTCGTATAGATAGCTCATCTCTATATAATGTATTTAACTGGATATTGGATTGTTACATTGCCCGAAGTAAGAAAGCTTCTTCAGATTGAACACGAAATAGTTAATAGACCAAACTTGAGCCAAAAATCCTAAATGAAAGGCAACGCAACACAAAAAGCGCTAAAGAAGACAAAATTCAATTACTGGGACGCCAAAGGCAACTTTCGTTGCTTACTGTATCCTACATTTCCGCCAGGGTCGACAGTGCGTTTGAAATTCTGATCACGAGTGCATGCCCCGGCATATAGGCCACGGGAATGTGTATTTGGGATACATTTTCTTGATTTCGAAACGTTCCTGTGGAGTTAGGGCAGTATACCGGTATATCGGCGGCCGATCGTCAAATTCTGCACATCATGATGTGCCTCGGCATATCATGATATGGCGGCATTCCTTGATCTGCCATGTTAAAACCGCCATATCGTTTCAAGACCAACGTTTGACGATATGCCAGCCTATAATTCGGCATACCTTATAAAAGGGTGACAATAGATTTGGCTCGGTATGTTAGGTTAGGTTAGGTTAGAACGTGTATGTGTAACTGAAAGTAATGAAAAGCCAAACTTGGCTAGAGTAGGTTATTGTGGGTAAATTTCAGTTGTGTTATAGGTTAGGTTGGAACTTAATAGAAGCAAAACCGGAGCTTAGAGAAGCGGAGCGGAGCGATGCATATGCAAATAAAAACAACATTTAATAAAGAGGATAGTAAAAGTCTATATAACATAATACTTGTATACCCAATAGAAGTCCACCGACTCCCGTGTGCTGGTCATCCTACTTTTCTTGATTTGGTTTATAACCTAAAAAAATATTTATGGATAATATTTTTTAAAAGTATACAGAAATAGTCATCTAGCAGAAGTGTAACAACAAAAAATCATTGTGAAAATGAAATAGATTTGTTGATTCGTAAAATTTTTACTATTTTACGATGTGACGTTTTATCCTTTGGCCATATCATGATGTGGCGAAGCGTTTACCGGGAATATTGACAAATGTTTCGTTTTCATCGATTTGCCCGATTTTGGTTTGGGCACATCATGATGTGCTCCATAGACAACGGCGTATTTCAAGAAATGCCGCCATATCTTAACATGGCGCCCTATTCTACAATCGGCCGCCGACATATATACTCTTATAGGTATATTTACTAAGCACAGCTAGGGCTAACGAGATATTTGACTTAGTAGGAAAAAATATTAATAATTTTATCGAATATAGCAACTCTTGTTACGCATTAAATTCCATTTATAATTTATTGCTCACGTTTAAATAAATTTAAAAAACAGCGATTATTGAAATAAACATCCACACCAACATAAGTATGCTTCCTTACAGATGTTACAGTAGTAATTTCAACAGATGGCGTTAGAAATCGGTTAGCATTGCAGTTCATACAAAATTGTTACTTTATTTTTGAGGATATCTAGAATAATCACCAAGTTAAAAACTTTAAAAAACCGACTTCAAGTTCAAGCCCTATTTCTTCCTCCCCTGTTGGGATGCAAATTTCGTCTTTGTACAAGATGATGATGAAACTATTGGTCTGAGGCTAAAAGATATAAAAGGTTGCACACCCATACCACCATCAAGTACTACGTTTCAGGCAACAAGGGGTTATGGAGATGTGGAGCGTCTTATGTTGCCACTTATATTAAGCTGGGCGGTTACATTTCATAAACTACATTGTACAATCCTCGAAAGAGCTGTGATTGAACTTGGCAAAAAATATTGCAAAAGGACAAATACTTGTTGCGTTAAGCCGAGTCAGAAGTTTTTTTGTCGATGTAGTCGATTTATTGTTTGCTAACAATAAATCGACCACATGATGACAGATCGTCATTGAAAATTACTAGACTTTGTAATTTTTGTAATATGTCTTCCGATAATCAATAACATTATAAAGCTCACTTTTCACTATACGATTTAATGTTATCACATATTGTGTCCCACAGTGAATATACGGTGTATACGTGAAAAAAATGCAAGCAAAGAACGTAAACACCATAATTCACCAAAATAAAAACTTTAAAAAAACCAAGCCTATTTCTTTCTCCCCGTTCGCGATGCGAATGTCGTCAAAATACACAAAACCAAAGCTACGAAATCTTTCTGCCTGACAGTTAAGACGACATTATAAACGAATATACGGTACTGTTCAGGCCTCTCGGCACCCAATGAACTCGCAGGGGCCCATAGCTACGAGGTAGCGTAGCGATCAGATGCCAAGAAGTAAGAACGTCGGCGATTCACCGAGCTAAAGTAAATAGATTCTATCTGACCTGGTCTGTGCTTCGTTCCCGTCAAACTCCTGTCTCTCTGCAAGGCCTGGGTGCACCCTAGGCTCTTCTTGGTAGACAGGTTCTTCAGCCAACCAGGTATGGCTGGCAGGCCAGCTTCGACGAACACAGTGTTCCAACACAGGTTATGTTACGTAAATGCGAACTTTATCTGGTTCGAGGAACCACAATACACTCAGCTATATAGACAATCCTGAGGGGAGCCCGAATACAATTCCAGATGGCTTACGATTTAATTTCAATGCCCAAATCAATACGCGTCACATTGCGGGGGCTTTTCGTCTGTCAGTTGTCAAAACTGCTAGGTTGGCAGCTCCGTCAAATTCAAAATGGCCGTTCCGAAACCATCGATCGAGTATCGATTTTGAATCGAACAATCACCCGCCCGGACAGGCACCCACCTGTCCCTTAATCTACGGGCAGCCGAGACAACGTTGCTACCGCTCGTTTTAGAACCGAGCCTCCTACTAGAACCTCTTCAGACAGGGGGGTCCCGTCCTTGCCAGGGAACAAGTTAACAATGCGCCCCCTGCGCCAACGTAGTGGCGGTAGGTTAGCATCCTTAACCAGAACGAGGTCACCAACACTAGGGGGGCTGGTTTTGTCAGTCCACTTAAGGCGCTGTTGTAAGATATGCAGATACTCGAGCGACCAACGCTTCCAGAAATTCTGAGTAAACTGCTGCAACATCTGATACCCTGACAACCGATACAATTTCACTCCCTCGAAGGGGTGCTCGGGCAACGCGTTAAGTGGCTGTCCTATCAAGAAATGGCCTGGGGTCAGAGCCTCCAGGTCATTTGGATCCGAGCTGAGCGGACACAACGGTCGCGAATTGAGACCGGCCTCGATCTTACAAAACAATGTCGCGAGCTTCTCAAAAGTCAGCGCGGTCTGACCTACTATACGCCCCAAGTGCGTCCTAGCTGACTTAACTACGGCCTCAAAAATCCCACCCCAGTGGGGGCAAATCGGTGGGCTGAAGGTCCACTGTATACCCCGACGGGAGAGGGCCGTTCCAATATCCACTTTATTTACATTCAAAAAGTTGACTATCTCTCGTAAGCATCGTTCCGCACCGATGTAGTTAGTGCCGTTGTCAGAGCGGATCAAAGTTGGAAGTCCCCTTCGAGAAACAAACCTATCCAAACAAGCAATGAAAGCCTCTGTCGAGAGATCAGCAACGAGCTCGAGTTCAGGAGCCCGACATCCCCTGGATGCACAATCAGACGGGTTCAATTCTCCTGGTACATGTCTCCAGGTCAGTGGGACCTCAGACGACACAATCTGGGAGACACGGTTCGCAACAAAAACCTCTAAGTTATGGACCGATGCCTTCAGCCAGCACAAAACAATCTGGCTGTCCGTCCACGCGTACACCGTATCCTCCAAAACCACTGACCCACGCAACACTGTTAGAGTGTGATTCAAAAGTTTGGTCAAAAGAGCAGCCCCGGACAGTTCCAGTTTTGGAATCGTCATCCTTGTCCGAATAGGCGCTACCTTGCTTTTTGCCAAAACCAAACGCACGTCGACCTCCCCGGTGGAGGTGACGGTTCGCAAATAAACCGCTGCCGCAAACCCTCGTTCAGAGGCATCACAAAACCCGTGAAGGGTTGCCCTGTAATCCCCAGCAGGGACCAATTTCCTCGGCAGCGATACATTATTTATATTGAGGCCCAACCATTTCGCTAAATCGTTCGATACAATGCAGCCCTGAGCTCCAGAATCTAATAGGGCGCGAACGTATGTTGGGTTGCCCGCCAAATCCCAAACAAGCACAGAGGCGATCGGTAACACCACCGTCTCCGGTTGGGGGGCAACAAATTGTTGGGCCGCAAATTCCTAGCGAGGGCCCCCGGGGCCCCACTGTGCCTGTAACCGCTCAGGTAGGCAGCTATACGCCAGAGGGTCCCATTGTACAAATGGCCCACGCGCCGGTTCCATTGCCACCCTACGACGCCCCCCGAAGGGTTGTGGGCGTGAATTCAACCGTGGCCGCTCCATGAGCGGGGGGGACATCACATGCGACCGACGAGGACGAGGCGACGAGCGGGGCGACAACTGAGGCGGCGTCCGAACCGCACCCGCATAGCTCGAAGTTGTCCCATGCCACCCGCCCGTTACGGCCTGCTCAACACACCCAATGTGCCGCTGAGTCGGATGCTGAGTCGCAACCGAGAACTCAGGGCCCCCCATGTGATGACCCTGAGTGCGGCCCTGCACCCCTGGGTGGCCGCGTGCTTGTGGCCCCATTGCCCGCTGAGTCGGATGCTGAGTCGCAACCGAAAACTCAGGGCCCCCCATGTGATGACCCTGAGTGCGGCCCTGCACCCTAGTACCGCCCTGTGCACGTGGGGACATTGGCCCCTGAGTTGCGCTCCGAGTCGCAAACGAATTCTCAGGGCCCCATGCCGTGTCACCCTGGGTACGGCCCTGTGGTGGCTGTTGGCCGGACCGGTTCATGCACAACAGATTGTTGTGGGCCCCACCACAATATCCGCACAATTTTGTGCGCGTGCAGTCCCTAGCCATGTGTGGCCCGAGGCACAGGAAACACCAGCCCCGCTGCTTGGCCATCCGGCGCCGTCCTTCAACCCTAAGTTCCCCGAACTTATTGCAATCGGCCACAGCATGGCCAATCTGCCTACAACATGGGCAGGTCTCACTATGTGGTGTCAATGCACTCACAGTCCCATATGACTGCCGGTTGGTGCGGTCCTTCCTCGTCGGAGAGCCCCTACTCACAGCGCTCCCGGCAGCTCTCTGTGGCTCCGAAGGATGGGTGACCGTCAACCCCAAATTCTCTGCCCGTCGAGCCTCCTCTTCCAAGAATCCGACCAAGTCGGAGAAGGCGGGCAGGTCCTCGGCCGACCTCCCGTGAGACTGTTCGAAACGAGTCTGCACGTCAGCGGGTAGGCGGGAAAGTACAATGTACAGCAGTAGGTACGACCATTCACCAACCGGAAGTCCAAGATTCTCTAGGGCCTTGGTGACGGACAACAACGGGTTCAAAACCTCCGTCTGTATGGCCCCGACCTTGTTCACAACCGGGATGCTAAACAAACGGTTCAGTTGGGCATCGGCCAACCTCCGTTTGTTGTGGTAACGTCTGACCAACAATTGCCTGGCCGTTTCATAGTTACCCTCCGTAACTGTCAAATGAGCGACCAGCTCCCTAGGCTCACCCCTCAATGCTGCCACCAGCTGAGCCATTTTGACAGACTTGGTAATGTCCGATCGCATGTGCACCAAACTGTCGAACAGATTGATGAAGCTCATCCATTCACCGGACACTCCGTCAAAAGTAGGCATAGTTATAACGGGTAACCTGGTCCCCGATCCCTGATGCGGCAGAGGTGCTTCAATGTCACCACCATGGCTGGACTCGCGCTGCCTACGTATGTCCGCAGCCTTCTGCGTGATAGCAGCTGCCATCTCCATACATTGCGGACAATTCGAGCACCCTGTTGTAACGTTCCTTAACGTCCATAGACCGCTCCAATACCACATCATGCCTATCTTAACGGTCTATCAGACCGTGTGCGGAGGAAAACCATCTGAGTTCCTTAGAAACACCCTTCTGTATTTCAGATAACGACATGATCGGAACGATACTTACTCACAATTTGCAGTAACTCAATTTTATTGGACCCTCCAGTCTATAACCCAAACGAGGGAACCCTAAACTATAACTTAAACAATGTTGATTTCCTTAAACAATAGAAACCGAGTTTTATATCTATATAAATTCTGTAATACAATTTAGTTTCCCTATATCATATAACACACACAGATAGTCAATATTAGTTCAAGTTATAAATTGCTATAAACTGAAAACAATGTCATAGCCTGCTATCAATAAATGTAACTACCTATGTTAACCAAACATTCATTAGCATTACTAGACCACTAATAGATTGATTAACTGGTAACTGGTACTTCAATGCAAATTTCAATTCACCTACAATATACCTGTAATGTAATTACTATTCTGAGTCACATCTCAGTACAACTGGTCATTTAGGGAAAACTGTTATATCTGTCTGTCTACTACCAGCAATAGACTTATAGCTTACAATACTACCAATCTATGTGGATACAGGAACAACACCAAGTTATCTAATAACCGCCTATACCTACAGATTGATAGTCTCAAATCGTGGGTTCCTGGAGCCCTTGACGGCTGCAAATCTCAGGAAACCACGCTCTTGCTACCAAAATGTTCAGGCCTCTCGGCACCCAATGAACTCGCAGGGGCCCATAGCTACGAGGTAGCGTAGCGATCAGATGCCAAGAAGTAAGAACGTCGGCGATTCACCGAGCTAAAGTAAATAGATTCTATCTGACCTGGTCTGTGCTTCGTTCCCGTCAAACTCCTGTCTCTCTGCAAGGCCTGGGTGCACCCTAGGCTCTTCTTGGTAGACAGGTTCTTCAGCCAACCAGGTATGGCTGGCAGGCCAGCTTCGACGAACACAGTGTTCCAACACAGGTTATGTTACGTAAATGCGAACTTTATCTGGTTCGAGGAACCACAATACACTCAGCTATATAGACAATCCTGAGGGGAGCCCGAATACAATTCCAGATGGCTTACGATTTAATTTCAATGCCCAAATCAATACGCGTCACATTGCGGGGGCTTTTCGTCTGTCAGTTGTCAAAAACTGCTAGGTTGGCAGCTCCGTCAAATTCAAAATGGCCGTTCCGAAACCATCGATCGAGTATCGATTTTGAATCGAACAGGTACTTATAGGCAGAATTCATCTAATGAAAATGACCTTAACCACCACCGATAAGTCACAGTAAAGCAATAATACGCAATTTCGTTTACCTGGGTAATATCTTAATCCAGTATTTTTGCTTTAGAAACCAAACTCCCGGACCGATTTCTATTTTTCGAAAAATTGGACCAAATTGAATGGTCAAACGTTCAATTAAAAAAATATATTTGAAATCGGATTATAAATAGTACGATTTTTGAGGTAACAAATATTAAAACAATTAAATGAAAAATACAACCGAATTGATAACCTCCCCCTTTTTTGAAGTCGGTTAAAATATATGTCTATTATATTAAAACAGAAAACAAATATGAACTTAAATGATTATATCAAAGCTCAAAAGTAACAACTCTTCATAAATGTTACCAAACGGTTTAACAGATTGTGACTTAGGGGTGGGCACGCGGTACTCGTCCTGATAAATATCATTCTATTTACTTTAAAATCTACTATTGTATCTACTTTCTACTTTAATCTACTTTAAACTTGCTATATTAGGCAAGCCTGATCATTTAAAGTTCTCTATTTGATATTAAAAATGATGTGACTATGTATCCCCACATAGCGCGAAGATCGGATGGCCGATGGCGCAAAAAGGTCCTTGAATGGAGACCACGTACTGGCAAGCGCAGTGTGGGTGAGCCACCTACGAGATGGACCGACGACCTGGTGAGGATCGCTGGATCTCGTTGGATGCAGGTGGCTACGGACCGGTCACGCTAGAGTGCGATTGGAGAGGCCTATGTTCAGCAGTGGACGTTAACAGGCTGAAATGATATGTATCCCTGGATTTTGAGACATGTAGCACAGTGACCAACTCAACACGTAGCTAGCCTATCGATTGCTTCATCGTTCCGCCGATAGATCGCGTGATTAGGTCCGGAATGGGTATTTTGTCCAGCTTCTTGAATATTCCATGCTGTTTGATTTTCTATAAATAGGCCGAGTCAGGGCTTCACTTGCTCTTGTTTTTCGTAGCTGAGTTGAAGGGCATTGTGGTGTCTGGGTGAATATGTGTTATTAAACAAGCTTCGCTCCCCAACCGCGAATTCAGACGGAAAACAGATTGAACGCACTGCGCGTGGAGTCGCCAACGCAGTTTTTTTTTTGATCAAGACCTTTTGGAATATGACGGGCTGGTGCTATTTTCATCAAGTTGAACACGTCGGGAGACAGCAGACTGCTGGCTGCACATAATTGTCACCATCGGGAGACGAGCTCCAACCTGCCCTTGAAGAGAAATAATATCACGCATTGCTTCCCACGGTGGTCTAAAAGGCCCGCTGTGATGAGCCATACTCCTTCGCCGAGTGCAAATGAACTCTGAGGAGACGTCCCCACCTCACCGTGACCTTGGAGAACCCACTTTCCTTTTGGATCAAGTTTGCGTTTTGGATTAACATTAAGATTTCGTTAACCACGCGGGATAAGTTTAGATCTAAGACCTAGATGATAAGGCTAGTTCAATGTAAGCCCGAGGACCTAGGAAAAGACCCTATTCTTTTATAATAAACCGAGCTGACCACCAGTTGTCACTTTTATTTCAATATAGGTACTTCCCGTGGATAAAAAGCAGGTTACAACGAAGTGTGACAGAAAAGTCAAAATCTTATTATTATCAACTTCATGTATCTTAATTAAACTATCTAAACAATTAATTTCAAGAACAAACAACACATTTCAAAGAAAACTGGAGCTCTCTGAAGGTTGAAGATTTGTATCAGAGTATTCTAGAACTTTCTTTCCTTGTTTTATATCTAAAAGCTTGTTTTTTTCTTCCCTTGTTGTCACAAGGGAAGAAAAAATCAAGCTTTTTTAAGATAAGAAAGGCGGCTTGGTGAAAAAAACATAATGCTGCTTGCATAGTAGTGTGAACTTGTACCATAATTATGTACTATAAGTATTGTGTCAGTATGTAAATAAAACTATGTTAAACGACTCATTTGGCCAGAACAGCATTTCTTTACTTGCCTGTTCATTACTTTTGGCCCGATACAAAAGTCTCCCGAAATTATTCTGTAGTTCCGACATTTCACAATATCATTAAAGTTGAGAAATTGATCAATTACATCGCTAGAAAAGCAACTCATGTAAAATAATCAATATCTGATTGGTTATGATACATACGGCTTAGGCTACTGTTTACCACAATATATATTTTTTACCTTTTCGCATCGCCTTACAATTCGTGTCAAAAAATATATTGTTATGTCCCCACCGAGGGGCATACACACCCGGATATGAGGAAGATTGAGCCGTACTCCATCATGGTGGCTCAGTGCGGGTTGGTCAAGGGGCTTTACGACTACTACCACCGAGTAGCGATAGTAGCCGGGACCTAGAGCTTAACGTGTCATCCGAAACTCGGAAGCGTCCGATAATGAATAAATTAACCCTCTGAGTCTCATAAGCAGAGTCACAATACAACCAATTTTTCGACAAAATAAAATAGTATCTACAGCTGAGTATATTTAACTTTTTGCAAATAAACTGGTTTACTAGCTATTAAAGGATATATTATAAGTCACCGTAAGATTGTCAAAATCGTTAGTTTATAATCTAAAGTTTCTCTTTTCTCCTTAGTTTACAAAGTATCGATAAATTAAAAACCGTACCGTACGATAATAAACGTTAGTTGATAATAAAACTGTTACATTGTGAACTGGTTTTAAACTTGAATTGCAAACGTAATACAGGACAAACAGCTTAGGTGAAGCCTATAGGGGACGAGCGCTGCGAAGCCGAATAGTCTTCGTGTTAGGTTGACAGTTAAAAACAAAAGAACATAAAAGTCTAAGCCCTATCGGTCTGGATTATGGCTTGTTAAGTCACTAACATACATAGGTATAAACGTAGTTTGATTATTTTGTGTCCCGAAATATCACTTAATTTGTTAGACACTGAAAGGTAGCTTAAAGGTTCTCTCGTTCTATCATCCCAAAACTTATGGAAATGAAAAATTTACTCCATATTAGAAAATAAACATACATAGCATAAATAAACATACATAGCATAACTTAAGAAACTCCTTTGTCTGAAAATAACACAATACTTACGAGTTGAGAGCTTGCACAAGGTGTAGATCTTATAAATCTTGAGCAAATAAAAACCCAAAAATATAGTAAGTACATACTTTAGGTTCACCGCCACTCAGTAATCCCCGATTTAGGTGAACGAGGAGTTCAAAGTGAACCTCTGAAACCGTTTATTCCCTCATTATACCCAGGAGCGACTTAGCGATGTGAATGCAAACGATTTCCTTCACGCGAAGTTCGCTTACAGACTGTTTATAACAGATCCGTCCATAGTACCGTTGGGAGCAACCTGAAGATTCTTATCTAAATCCAGCGCCCCTAGGACTGAAAGACAGAAAACGAGTTACAATAATCCCAACTCAACTTTGCCATTCCAGAGATAATGTATACAAAACGTCATATACTTGGAGAGGCTTCAGAACCTGGCTTTGCGCTTCATTTTTGGCTTGCGAAAGTACGACCATGTATCGGATTTTCGCAACCAATTGAAGTGGCTCCCAATCCGGCATCGAAGGAACCTTCATATTTTAGTTTTACTTTTTAAAATCCTGCGCAATCCTGGTGCTCCAGAGTACCTACGAAACCGTTTCGCGTATTTACCGCCGCCCTCAAGACCTCGTCGTGCAGGTGTCGCATCAAGAGAACTAGCCTGTCCGACGGCCAACACCAGTTTCCTGATGAATTCTTACACAGTCCGTGCTGCGCAGATGTGGAACCTCCTGCCAGACTCTATCCGTGATAGTTTATCGCCTAGCTCATTCGGATCAAGACTGAAAGAATACTACTTATCTCAATTATCGTAGGTTTTATTTATTTAAGTATTAAGTGTTTATGTAGTAGTATTATCTTCATAATGATATATATATATTATAAAGTATATTTGTAATATTTGTGTTTATTTATGATGTATTCTATTTTTAAATTTAGTTGCTGTTTTCTTGTTTGCATAAATATTTTGTTATTAGCTGAACCCGCATTGTTTCACTGCACATACTTATTGGGTTGGCTGGAAGATATTTCTTTTAGGAATAAGCCCGCCTTTGTAAATCTTATTTCCCACTGCGTTAATTGTTTTTACTGTTGTTTTATGCAATAAGGATATAATATTAATAATAATATATTTGTCGGCGTAGATATGACTTAGCCTATTGTAAATATGCCTCCACGATTTGGGCTTGGTTTACATGAGGTTACAAAGTTTTGCTACAAAGAACAGAATAACTCCCTTTACCTGTGCATAAAATATTTATTATTTTCTCAGGTGAGGAGCTGTGATGTGGTTGTGATGTGAAACATATCGGTAAGTAATTCTAATGAATATGTACGAGTACCTTCGATTCGTGTGTTGATTTATCCTTATTCCTTCGTTAGTGTGTACAGTAGACGCATGTGTGAGCGTGTGAGTTCAGAAATACATACATATGTATTTCTGAGCTCACCCGCTACGAGTCCTCAAAATAATGATGTTGTGGAGATCAAACGGCAAAGCATATACAATACACGTCCGTACGAGTATGTGTGTGTGCCCACAGATACGATAAGTATACCACAGGGCACGACTATATTAAAGATCTGCTCTGAAGCATACATTTCCTTTCGCGGAGAGTTCATAAAAGTAGAACATTATTCCCCTTGCGGCACCGTCCGAGCCCAGATAGTATCATATCACGAGGTCGTAACTCTTCTGTACAAAGAATTAAAGGTGGGTTCACATGAATTTGCATTCTTTTTCGCTACAACAGGTTCGTGCTTACTTATTATCGAATTGAATCCGAAGCGGCTTACGACCCACGTACATAAATCTGGATAGCGTCTTAAATGAAACCATAAATTCGAATTCCGCCCCCATTTTAAATTCATCAAGATCCAAATGCAGGGTGGCACCTGTACCAATAAATAATTCTGTGGGTTACGAGGCCGAACTGGCTTCCTTTGTGCGCCTTATTCAAGCAATCACATAAAAGCAATTTGTATATTACGCCCTTACGTTCAAGTGTGTAAAAGATCCCGAATTACCGTTACCTTCAATATAATTGAATAATTGTCTTATAGATATTATACGTATGTCAAAAAATTGTTATCTATTGAATTATATAATCATAGATTTCAGATCGTGAAATCCTTGAGGCGAATAGTGCTTCCCAGGGAAGGAGCTTACTATAATTTTGTGTTATTTTTGTGTGCATATAAATAAATTACAAAGCAGATTTTAACAAACATATTGATGATATTGAATTTGCATTATATACGTATATAAGTAAGTAATAAGTGAAAGTAGTCCTACTTTTGAATACTACCTTATTATTTCTAACGTTAAAGTTGAGTATATAATGCAAATTATAAATTAACTTTACTGTTAGAAATAATAAATGTAACTCTAGTTTTTCATTGACAAAAATACTGATTTTGATGATTGACAAAATTACTATAAAACTGAAAATCAACAACTTGAAAACCTTAAATAGAGACCTAAATACAAAACGGCCGTTGTGTTTTGTTATTCTCGTTTTATTATTCACCGAAATAATACGGTACAAACCTAACTTTAAACAAAGAAAAGTTTGGACGATCGTAAAACAAATCCTAAAACCAAGTAGCACGCAGAGGAAAATTTAAAATTAGGTCCGATGAAATTGCAATTTCACCCCCACCGTAATGTGGAAGAATTCCTGAAAATGGAACATAAAATCACATTTGAACCACAAAACGCTGAGTTCACACTCGCTACGGATTCCTTTTCATACCCCATTCATTTCAATTTGATCCACGCGCTGGGACTTTATGATAAAACGTTTTTATTAAATAATTGAATATATTCTACTCAACGATAACTTTTTCACTTTTGTACCCATCTAATTACCACCATATTATATATAACCAGTCATATTTACATAAACAATACTTTCAATAAGCACGCCTATCCACCCATCAAATCCATGTACTTTATAAATATTTATCATGCCATTACAGTACTCCATTAGGCCCGAAAGCTGCCCGAGATGCTATTCACTTCGGCATAACGGCACGAAGGCTCATACATAACACATAACGAACCCAGCAACACATTCATCACATCTGCCGCTTGATCAATATCCTTGTCCTTGACATTAGACATCCGAGGAGTACAAATACTAAACTACTCCGCAAAGACCTGGATATAATAATTTAGACCTACCTTATTCAGCGGCGTCCGTGGCACGATTCAAAAACACCAAACACAACACAATTATTTCTGCTCACTTAAATCCAATCTGAGAGGGGCACTACTTTTCGTGGTGTAAGCTAAAGAGTGACGTAGTCGGCACGCGTAGCAGCGTAGCAGCGCGTAGCAAGCGCGGCCGAGCGTAGACTGCCGCCGCCGGGCCGGTCGTAGCGACGCGGCTTCGGTCTGTGGAGCACAGTATATGGCAGGCAAGCCATTTGCGTACCTACCTTTGTTGTGATAGCATAGTGTAATTAATTATGAATTCTCTGGTTATTTGGTAACAAAAACGTGGATTTATTGATGCAATGTTATAAAGGTTGAACCTTAAATAAAAACTCGCACATAGCTGTGAAATCACTAGAAGCAAAGGTGATTAATGTGATACTCTTACAGTAAATTATGTTAACAAAGAAATTGATTTCCATTAAGTTTATGTGATTTCGTACAATTTTTATACTCATAATATATACATTATGAGTATACAATATATTGTACTCATTATACCTATTATCACTCTGCAAACCCGCCATATCCTATGTTTCAAGGAGTCACCTTACCGCGCATGCGTCCAGTGACGTCATCGATGCGCCGCCGCGTGTTCGCCGCTGATCGCTTCGCGTGACGCCGCTCGCTCCGCTCATGACTCCCTGTCGGTCGGTTCGCTCATGGATCTCGGTCGGTTCGCTCATCGCTGCCGCTTATGCGGTGACGACACTGCTTGCCATTCAAACAAAATACAGCGAGACAGACAGATGTTCTGGCACATCCGGATTTTTACTTGTAGGAAGTTTGGTCACATGATTTGAGTGAGCCGAGTGGCCAATTGAGATAAATGACGAGTTGTTGTCGTATGAAGGTCCATACTAAAGATTGGTTTTGTAGGTAACATATTGTCTACAGTTTTGGTTATGAGGACAAACCACTGAAGACGAGAAGACTTTTTGTCATATTGTAACATGGTTTACTTAGAATGAGGTTCTACTTACCATTAAGTCGTACTTAAGTATACTTAAGTACGACTTTCAATACTTTCAATTCTTAAGAAGATTGGTGATAAATACCTAAGTGCATAGTTCATTTTAGAATCGCAATTATTTTGTGTTGTTTACTTATGAACTACTGGCTAAACATCGCCAAAACTGTGCATCTTCTACCAAGTTTGGAAAAAAATATTTTGTATGTGTTTTTTTTTCATTGTATACTTTTTTTTCATTGTAGAAGTCTAACTACTGTAACCGTCACTCTCCACGTCTGCTATTCCATAACTTCTATGACCCTATGAACCGCTGTTCATAATTCTGCGTTCTGTAACAACAGCTCCTATCGCGCTACCGAAAAGTTGAATTTTGATTGCACCGCAGTAGCACCGCGCTTCGATCGAAATTCACCTGAGAATAATTTATGAGTTTCGCTGCACATGTTGATTTGAGTTTCGCTTGAAAAATCGGATGAATTTCGCACACGATTACATTCCCAATGCAATTTCCTTCGTGTACAATACGAAATTAATGTGAGCCATGTTCTGGATTTGACTGAACCACTTTAAAACTTTTCAACATTAGATGCGAGCGTGTGATTTTCGAAGATTTTTAGTCAGCGATATACGAGTGTAAATAAATATATTTATCTTCTTGGAGTAATTCTAATAATCTCAAAATACCCAAACAAGACTTAACGAGGCCCAATCCTGAAATTCACATTCTGTTTAATATTACTGGGTAATGCTTTGTCAAGGTGTTTTAATTTTAACGACATTTGTTCAAGAAAGTCTCAACTGTTCATGGTTAATTGCAAAATTAAACTCTTTGAGTTGCACTCAGGAAGTTTTCGCAGCAAAGTTTAGATAAAATTAAGCCTATAGGCTTAATTTTATTTAATCTATAAGACCCTATAAAGTTCTGGACTCTGTGTCACAACAATGTAAAGTATTAAACGAAGACAAATATACATTTTACTGGCTGAGAATCACAAAAAAACTGAAAATAATTCTTGTAACATATTGCTGGCTATTAATTAAAGTCAGGTATTTAAAAGTCTCCCATCACTCGTGCTCGTAAAGTATGCAGGGCGTTGTAAAATACGTTTTTTTTTTACAAAAAAGCTTATTTACTTTCATCTTCAGAGTACCGCACTCGTTTCGCTTGTATTAAAACTATAGGTATATTACCAAAACGATACTAGTAATGTCTATATGAAATTGAATATTTTCGTAAATTCTACTCTATTCCACCTGCCTACGTATTGTACAAAATCTCTTAAGCAACGAGAATTCGATGAGACTGAATACATACGTACGAGTAGTTATTTCTTCCGAATTAGGGGCCCCGGAGAAGTTTTCTCAGGGACCCTTTATTTTGGGGTTGTCATCGACCCCCCGCCGTCGATACACTGACCCCTACAGTTAGGGGACGATTAAGGTGGTGGGGTAAGTTATAAGCGATGTTAATATGTGTGTTTTTAATTATTACATTGAGTAAAGTTTCCGTTACTCAAGCCGCATTTTTATGCTTTTGTTCAAAACATCTGGTTTTTTTTTTCAAATGTTCAAAATAGTCAATCAGCCCACACATTTACCTAGTGCTGCATAAATCCTAAACCTTGCACATGTAATGTCTACCAGCTATCACGATGATGACAACTTAGGAACTTAGTTAACTTAGAAAAAGGGTAATGTTTTTCGAGCAAATATATGTTTGTGTGTATGTATGACCATTTTGTTAGCACGAGGTAAAGCCCAAACTGTCAAGCAGATTTTGATAAATTAGTTGTCGTTGTATTTTTATCAGCTGAAGGAGTATTATAGGCTATATAATTTTAGTAAAAAAACAATAGATTGGATTTTAGATCGAAAATGTAGTTTACAACGTTATTAGTGCGGCTACTTTCAGACTCCATGTACGAATCCAGGTACATTCATAAGTTTGTATGTGGTATTGAAAGAAACTGCAGTCGGGATGAATACAATTTTTATAATGATGATGATGATCTTCTACCTTCAAACAATTTGCACACTTGAGCTAAAATAAATGGCCGTCTCTCGTAACTTACGCTACAAAGCATCCAGCTATTAACAAAAATGCATTCGTCAGATCACGATATACCGCCCCCCTACCCCTCTCTTCACCCGCCAACATCTCCCTCCCCGCACTTTTGCTGCAGTGGATTTGTCATCGTGTTCATTAAGTTGACATTCGTTCGTCAAAAGCTGCTAACTGTTAATATCTTGTTAACGCTGCGATTTTCAGCCGTAAATTGACGTAACCGTCAACAGCTTAACAGCTTGGTTTTATTGAGCGTTCGATTATGCGGTGATTGCACTTTTGCATTGCTCTTTTATGGAGAGGTGAGCTAAACCAAGGCTTGTATTTTTATATAACTCTATATTTTTGTTCTAAACACAGAACTAAACTTTTTGTTCTGCTTTTCTAATAATTATACTTTTAAAGTGATATAAAGAGTGTTCATATTTAAAATATACCCGCTTTTACACTGAAAAACATGGACTGTACATGTACGTTCACGTTTTGGCCCATTTATGTGGGATTTCATACCTAACCGACGAAGTACGGTAGATTATTATGGTACCATTACGCGGAAACTGTGTAACAAAAGCCAATGACAACCTTTGTTCGGAAGTAAGTAAATGTAATATGGTTTGTCAAACATCCGACAATCTCCTACATATTTTATCCTCTTTTTCTCTCTTTGTTCATATTTGTGTGAAACGACAGCATATAGGTAGGATGGGAACGAGTAAAAAATGTATTTCCTAACGTGTAAATAATATTCACAAACCTCTTAGACTATGTTCCCATTGCTCAGCCGATGAGCGGCCGACTGCTTCGCCTTCTTACAAGTTTAGAACTTCGCTAGTGGAATGTGTTAAAGGGGTACCTCGGCAAAGGTTCTCGTTACTTCAGGCGGAAAGACCCGCAGTGTGAGAAAGACGGAATCGGGAATCGGGGATTAATGACAAAAAGTCAGTTTAAAATAAATTAAAAATTAACTAAAATAGCTATGAAAATTACCTGTAAATAAGGTATTGTCAAAACCCATCTTAATAAATATTTTTGAAGTCTTGTGTTTTTCCAATATCTAAGAAAAAAAAATCGAGACCATATTTCAATAATTATTTATATCAAGCGAAATCCCTTCAATCGCGTTTCTGATAACACAAAATCTGGTTCCAAAATTGTTATACTAATTTATTTAACTTGGGACTACTTTTGAACAGCAGATAAATTACTTAAAAAAATATCGCCTTTGTAAATTCAAGAGATGGCGCTGTAGATGGCCTGTACATTTTTAGCTTTGATGCGCAATGGATATTGTAAATATGGATAGATCAAACTTAAACAAACAAAAGTGTTAGTAATATTTCACCTTAACTGTCACGTACACGAGATAATTGGAAGTACTGATAAATATTTGTGGACATTGATTATTTTAACCTAATTATCTCGCTAACGCAATACTTTAGGTTAAATATTACCGAACATTTTTTGTTTGTTTAAGTGTCCTCTACCAGTATTTATAATATTCATCATGTGCCTGTGCTAAAAGAAAGTCAAGCCGTCTGCCGAGCCTTCAGTTGGAATTTGAAAAAAAAACTTCCCTGAATGTATCCACCTCATAGGGAAATGAAACAGTTGGCCGCTTACTCATCAGCCGTAGTGAGAACACACTCAGATAAAAATCGGCTAACAAAGCGACAGTAAAAGCTTTGTTAGAATTTTATTGTTACCGCACGTAAGTGCATCGTCGCTGCAGCTATAGGCCCATAGGTGCTGTGGCAACTTTTTTATTGTTGAAATTATTTTTGTTATTTTAGCTAAAGACACGTAGATACGGTAACTATGTTAAAAATGTTTAAACGGGATAACAACGGCACGTTGTCAACTTATCAACGTTATGAAGTAATATTGTAGCAAAGTTTAATCTATCAAAATAGGCGTTGTTACTATGGCTAAATGGTGTTTTTGACACGGCAACGTTATGAAGTGATGTTACAGCAAAGTTTAATCTATCAAAATAACAGTTGTTACTACGGCTAAATGATGTTGTTGATACGGCAACGTTATATACTAACAAAATACGAAGTAGATGTTTTAACAAAGTATTCTTAGATAAAATTACAAAGTGACGTCTTATACTTGTTCTCGCAAGCGCAAACTGTTTCTCCTATTCTGCCAGTTTCAACGTGGATGTCGTGCAGAGAAGTAGTGTTTGTGCTCAAGAGTGATATGAAATATGGCATTGGAGACTTTTTAACAGAAAATAAACTGCGGCATCTGCTGCAGTCTATGCTTGGTAAGTAACAGTGCCCTAATACAATTATGAGGTTCATGTCGTTGACCCGTTGTCGTTGTCGTTCACCGTCTTGAATCCAGAAACCCACAAAACAAAATCGCAATAAATCTGCTGCAAGAAGACTCCAACCTCATGCAACAATGGTCGCAACAATGGAACTCAACAATGGCCGGCAAATTGGGCTCAGATCTTGTTCCAGGCTCCAAACTAAAGGGGTCCCAGCTGCCAAGGCGCGACTGGTGTAACTTCAACAGACTACGCACGGGACTACGCATGGACGCTGTGCACAATATAAACATCGCTGCGGCTGGATAGCCTCCCCTGCTTGTACCTGCGGAATTGAAGTACAAGACATCCAACATATTATCTCTGAATGCCCAGAAACGTGATATACCGGGGGACCTCCCGAGGACCTGAACAAGCTTACTGACGAAGCCACCGAGTGGCTTAAATCCCTTAATTCAAATGTCATGTAATTATATTTATAATTCCTTTGTTCTCCTCAGTTAAAAATATGATATTCCACAGCAAACCGGTGACAATATAATATCGACCACTCAACAAGTTACTGGTATGCGTAGTGATGATTTATCGTCACGTCTAGGAAGGCCGTGACACAAATCAGGGACTTCGCGACATCGAATAATGTGGCAAGAAAATCGACGTCTTGAAATTGCCATTTGAGCAATTTAAAAACCATGTTAAAGCAACTTTGTCGAAAAAGGGATATTACAATGTTCAAGATTACATACTTTAATGATACATACATACACACATACAGTCCCGTATGGGGTTAATCTGGCTCAACACAGACCTTGCTGTTAAAATTTTTGTAATTATTTATTCCTGCTTTTTTATTAAGATATAATGATATTATAAAATTTGTATTAGTTAAGCACAAGCATTTTTTAAAAGAGATCTAAAAATCAAACTGTGGGAGTTTCTACGCCCTACTTCTCCCACAGTGGTCCAATGTAGAAAAGTGGCAAAAAATGACGATTGCTAAGTATATGTAAATATCTATAGTAATAAAGACATTTGGAATTTGGAATTTGGACGAAAGTCTTTTAGCGACTTCAGAAGTACATGACTTTCATATCTGCAGTAGTGAGATAAAGCTCCTCCATATCCCTCAACAACAAGACAAGGTTTCAGCTTGATTTACATCAGAGGCTGAGGTCATAAACACCATTAAACACTGTTTACAGTCAGCATCGAGCTACATTAACATAATTTATCTCAACTTATTGTGCGTTTCGGTCCTAAATGGCGACCTTTTCCTGCCTCTAAAACATCTCCCAAAATAAAACACACCATCTTACAAGTCCCGACATGATTAGTTCACAATGTCATGCCAGCCTGACTGATAACATGGAGCCGTAACCGAGGGCGGCGGCTGTCCCATTGGATAACAATTTGTAGGGCAACAGTGATTTATGGCTTTTGTTAAGACGAGGCGTAATTTAATATGTTGGGTAATAGCGCTTTTAAAGCGTAGAACGTTTTAATAAATAAAAATTAGACTAACACGATTATGCGCTCTAAATACTTGAATCATATTAGATCAATCTCTATGATTATGTTCTCCCTATGCTTTTTAGGGTTCCGTAAACGGGACCCTATAACTAAGCCTCCGCTGTCCGTCTATCTGTCCGTCCGTCCGTCACCGGGCTCTATCGGATCAACCGAAATAGGCAGAGAGCTGAATTTTTCACAGGGGGTGTATTTCTATTGACGCTATAACTACAAATAATGAAACATGCCGATTTTTCAGAATAAAAATAAGTACCCATACGATAAATTATTGTTATGGCAATTTTCTCAGCCATTTTGGTTTATTTGTTTATTGGTGAAAAATGGACTCTCCCGATGTTATCGGAAAAGATCTTTAATTGCAGGTATTGAGTGTTTTGCTCAGTTATTTGTCAATATAGATCGATTCATAATTGTTCATTCGAATTATAATAAATTATATTAAGTTTTTTATCATATTAGTGTTTATTTCTGCTAATAAGTTTCTCAATTTCTATATCTTCCAGTTTCAAAGAGCAAAGAGTTTCGTTAACCTGAGTACATAGTTTAATTACATACTACAGAAACAAAACTATTTTTCAATGTTTCGATGTCCAGTCTTGAATGTATGTACCTGCCTAGTATTTAATATTTTATAATTAAAAATTTAAAAGATATACATACAAATACAAATCGTACAAAATACTGTAGTTTTACATTTTTCCGTGCGCGTGTGTGTGTGTGTGTGTGTGTGTGTGTGTGGAAACCTTCGTGTGCGGGTCCAACGTCCATCTCGCCCTTGAACGGTTTTATTTATATACGAAAGTATAAATAAAATGACCACCTCTGTTGCGCTGCGGTTGTGGCTCTGCCTACCATGCAAGAGGTCCCGGGTTCGAACCCCGGCTTGGGATACAGAAAAAAAACCTAGGATGTTTATATGTGTGTGCGTCAAAATCTCTAGGATGTTTATATGTGTGTGCGTCGCTCTTTCTGGTTCCGACGGCATAGGGTATCCTAGTGTGGGGCCAGCAGAAATGTCTGTGCCTGTGTGTAAATGTTTGTGTTAATAATATACTCGTATAGGTTTCTTGAGCGATGCTAAAACTGTGCAATAAACAATGGCCACATTAAACCTGTAGAACGATGAGATGTAAACTATCTACGGATTTAAAAACCGCACTAGTCACATATAATGCATATGCATGGTTAAGCTATGGCGTTATCCTCTGGGGAAATATCACAGATGTACCATCGCTTTTCACCCTTCAAAAAAGACTCATAAGGATATTGGTCAACATAAAATCGACTGATAATTGTAAGCCTTACTTTAAGACCATGAAATCCTTGCCTTACCATCTATTTATCATTTATTTCGAAAACACCCTGAATTCAACACCAGACGCGACAATATACCATCCAACCGTTCGCTAAGACCTACACGAAAAAATAAGTTAGTATTACCCCTTTCCAATTTAAAACTACATTCATCAGGACCTTAAGTAATGTCAATAAAAATATATAATTATCTGCCAGAAACTCTATTAATCTAACCGAAAGATAATATATTTATACAAAAATTAAAACAAATGTTATACAATAAATGCTATTATACAGTTAATGATTACATAAATGACAAATTTAAATAGACAATAAATTTATTTCTAGGCACAGACTTGAATAGTAGGGACAGGGCACGGAGCGCTTGAAAGTGTCGCTACAAAAACAGTACAAAATCGGGAAAATTGGACTGTTTGCAATCAGTCGCGCTTGGACGGTGACAGCCGATTGACATATCGGCAGCAAAAACAAAAATGGTGACCTGCGACGTAAAATGGTGTAAATTATACCCAAATCGCAAAACACAAAAACAGGGAGTGTCGTATCACAAGTAAGTATTATATTTTCAATTACTATTGGCTTTAAATTGATTATCTATAAAATATTGTTACTCCTCCTCTCAAAAATCCTCAAACGAAAATCAACCATTCGACTGACGTAACTTTGTAGCGACGCGCGACGCGTAATATATAAATGTGTAATATATAATAAATTGTACAAATGAAAGCCATGTTTTATTTAAATAATTCCATAGATAATAATTTTATTGTTACAATAATACCTACTATAATGGTATGGAACCTGGTATGGAACCGCTAGATTTCAGACTCCATTTTGCGTGAAATAGTCCTAGCTCGTCGCCGCAACAGAATAATATAAGGATAAATAATCTAACCGGATGTCCTAACGGTGATGGAAAACATCGTGAGGAAATCTTCATTACTCCGGCTTCATTACATTAGCTGCGGCGATGGGCTTGCCCCCTGACACGCAAGATGGAGTATTAAATCACTAGCTAAGTGGGCACAGACCGGCACAGTTGTGCCTCTGCCAGCCCGTATGGGAAAAGGCGTGACGCTATGTTACGCGTGTAATGTATTGCTAAATACTCTATTTTATACACGATGACTTAATCAGTGATATCAGGTACCAATTTTCATAACTTTTTCTATGATTAGGTAGTTTATTACTTATAAATCAAAATAAAGATCTTAAATTCCAAGTCACGCTACTAATGTGTATCTGTGAGCTTGCATCCTCTTTCATAATTTAAAGGCAAAGAGAAAAACTTATATGCCTATTTAATTATGTTTCAACTTTTTATTTATTAAACATGAGGTAATTGCTTGAGAACACGCCCCTTAAGTAAAATTTTAGCTAGATATATTTTATTTCTACTCCTAATCACCGATTAAAAGTCACCGGGTATTTGAGAGTTATCCGTAGATCAACTTTCCTAATATTGTGTCTATACACCACAAATGGGAACGTGACCGACCGTGACGCCGTTACAATTTTTCGTACTGTCTTGGTTCCGACGAATTCCGACAGCGCTATTTTTCTTAGCCTCAAAATGGTAAGAAATTTAGTGCGGTAAGGCCTATCCTGAGTATTTATATCGATGGTTATGCCATTATCTGGCATCTTGGTTGGAAGCTGGCCCAATCCGGCACCAAAAGCTAATGAACTAAAATTTTCTTACTACCCGACAAATATTTTCTGACATATTGAAGAACAGCTATTCTTTAACATATCGTGGTTGAATCTGAATCTTTATGAGACAGAGTATCATGTCTTATATAACATTATCTAGTATCATGGTTGTAATCTGGCCAAATCCTGCTTCAAAATCTAGTGAATTTCTATGGCTAATTATAATAAGGACTGAATTATCAAATCGTCAGCTCAATATAAATAGTAAAATTGGTGTACGTTTGTTTTTTTGATAAATGTTACTTTAACTATTGTTGTAAACGACATAGTAGTCGCGTGGACATCACCGTTTGTGTCACAGCTCGCTCCGGAGTCAGCACATCCTGGGACTGTACAACTTTCAGCTTCTTCTTCGTCATCCACATCACAAGCTTCAAAATTCGCCTGGCAATCAGCAGCTCTTCGCTCTGTATGGACTTTTCGAGCAATGCAATGCAAACTACAATGGTCACTGTTGTTGCTGAGTCAAAATCAGAAATAAGAATTTAATTTAATAAAAAGAGTAAAATAAAATTACTGAAGATATTTACATACTAAGTGTATGTAATTTTTTGCCTCTTCTCTACATTGGACCACTGTTGGAAAAGTAGGGCGAGGAAACTCCCACAGATTGATTTTTAGATCTCTTTTAAAAATTGGTTGTGTTTATTACAGTAGCTACTGCATAATAGTACTAACATTACAATATTAATTGTTATAAATAATTACAAAATTATTAACAGCGAGTTCTGTGTTGAGTTAGATTATACAATCTCGTCATTTGAGTTATCTTGAACATTTTAATATCCCTTTTTACACAAAGTCGCTTTTACATGGTTTTTAAATTGCTCAAACGGCAATTTCAAAACCTCCAGAGGTATCTTGTTGTAGTAGAGAATGAACTGACCTTTGAAAGAATTACTAAGTTTTGCCAGTCTAAACCGTGGTTCAACTAGTCTGTGATTACTTCTTAGGTTAACATTACAGCTATCGCTAAAATTGGAAAATGTTATAAGGTTCTTGAATACATACTGCTGCTAGTCAATTTATTTTTCGAAAATTTATTGACTAGCAGAAGTTAGTACGTCAATTTCTTTATCCTCTTGAATACCACAGACGTTAGCTAACGCCACTTTTCCGTTATAGGTTTTAAATTTTATTACCTTGGCACAAGGTTCAAAATCGCGACCCGTCCTAACTACTCTCGGTTTTTGAGAGGTTAAAAGGTTATCTTAAGGAGTCCGTGCGTTTTAAATTATAAATTGCTCGAATAGCTCTACTGTAATATAATAGTATAGGTATCCGCTGCGTTCCCCCAAAACAAGATTCCTCAGAGTACGATACTAGATGTAGCCATATCCGTGTTTCGTCTGATATTTCTAACAGCGTAAGCCACAGAACTTAATCTACTAGCTAATTTATCTATGTGGGGTCCCCACTGCAATTTTCTATCAATGGTTATTATAAGAAACTTCCTAATTTCTACAAAAACAAAATCATTTACTAATTCTATAACGTGTTGCTGTACGTGTAAGTACGTGCAACCATAGACTATGGTGTAACATTGTGCAATCACCGTTGAAGCGTGTTATCTTTTGCTTTGCTAGTTGGTCTTCGTGATAGGCATTATTCAGGTACTTTTTCAGAATCTTCTTTTTTTCTTATTGCTATTCGGCACAGCTCTAGCTCGGATTGCCTGGCACGGTCGCCTTGTAGAACGATGTTGATTAAAAACAGTTATATGTTGTAAAATACGGTATTTATCTACTTATTGAGTCCTAAACAATGATACCCCATTCAATAGGGTAGTTCAAGGTTTTCTTTTCGCGTCATCCTTTAGCTGTATGGGAGCACCCCTTAAAAAGATTTAAAAATAGTTTTTGACAATTTGTATGGCTTTGGGTCAATAAGATGTTTGAACTGTGAAAATTTGAAGACTTTAACCGTTTGGCCATAAAACCTATGTGACAAACGATGGACGAACGGATGGACAGGATACGTGAGGGACAGCAATTGCGCTCCGTTTGGACGCTTCAGGTTGGGAACCCAAATAAAGGTGGGGTGTGAGTGTGCATGCAGACATGTAGACATAGCCATACTACACTAGGCTATAAAAAATTGATTCAATCAACAAAAAAAAAATTGTCTGTCTCTATCAAAAGTAAATTACCGACGCTCCGACAAAATTACATTAAGATGGCTATAGGCAGTAGGTTATCGTCGCGGCAATCATGTAAAAACCCAATTTCTTTTACGACGAAAATTTTATTACGCTATAAAATATCTATAAAGTTAGAAACAAAGAGTCGGAACACATGTTACGGCGCACGTACAGTACTTGGCTACAGATGGATATCTACACATCGACTATAAGGGTCGTTCATTCACAGTTTTCCGTAGTAGTTATACCTAAATATATGACATTTATCGCACTCAAAAGTCACACAAATTTGATTTTTGGGTTAACGTTTATTGAGTATTTGATTAAGATTCTCACTGAACGAAAACGCGATCGGATGAAATTTTCTCGATAGAATTTAATTACGAAAAAACCTCTAATTTGATTTATTTTTCCTGTAATTCTAAAATTCTACCACCTTTCATTGCGGAATTGCATTCAAAATGTGGATATTAAGTATTCGTAAACTCTCCCCAAAAATATTTTTGACAAATCAGCGAAGTTTAATTTTAAACAATTTTTATGCGCTACGTTATTTGAGTTTGATTCGAGCGCATTGTTTGCGCTCTCATTTCTTCCTCATGTATTCCTTTTATATATATTTTTTTTACATTAACCGATGACGCAGCTCTCCATAACGGCAATAAGGTGGTTCTGGCAGAACTATTATCACAGAATCAGTAGCAATACCTAGAGCTTCACAAGGATCACTCAGCAAAGACACTTAAATAGATAGCAAATCGCTGCCAGGAAATAAAGCGCAATAATGTTACGAAAGCAGAAGTAAAAGCACATATCACACTAGTAACATCGCCAGATCATGATCGATGTGACTTTCTAAAGTGTAGCAACCTCGGACAAATACACATTAGCCTGGAAGGACAGAGTCAGAAAGCGGGTCGTGGTGGAAACTTATTTAATTTCAGGGCAAGAGGTCGGATTGTGTGTGGGTTTCTTCATTTCCTCTACGGATCTCTAGTCAGCCATTCAATTCCTGCGGGCCAGCGGCTCGGGATGTAATTTCGGGATGGATTGCCGCTTTCATTGCGCTTTTTGTGCCCAAAAAGCCTTCGATTTACGTGAATAGTCCGTATATTTCGTTTGCGATGTAATTGGTTGCTAAACGACGACGTTGGTGGAACCGAGGCGTAATTGATAGCCTGAAATCAGAGAGATGTGTAGTTTTTAATCGAAGGCAAAAGGATTAGTTTCTCAATTAGGTTGTATTTTATTAAAAGCAATTTTGCGTGTATATGTAAATCCGATGACGATGAAATATTTTCATGACATGGAGCTGATCTGATGATGGAACAGATTGAAAGTCTGTAATAAAGTACTGGAGTTAATTTTTGCAACTAATAAAAGATTTTGTTTAAATCAACTTGTTTTTATGCTTTTTTAATATGCTTTTATTCGGTCGACTTGTATTTTTTCCGAATTGGTCACATATTTTCCCAGGTTCGCATAACAGTTTGTTAGGTTATTTTTTTAGTGCACAAGTTAGTAAGACCAAATACTGCTGTTGCAAAATTACATTATTTCCTTGTTTACCATAAGGTAATCAACGTCTAGTTTCATGCTTCCCAGATACGATACTGTGCTGTAAATAATAACTGAGAAGTTGAAGATCTCTATCCATTATATTTATGAACGTGCATTTCATCGTGGCTATTTAAAAGCAACGCCTGAGCACATACAAAAGTATGCAAATACGAGGAAGTTATGGAGCCAATCTACCAGATTCTTCCCAGGATTAGGGGCTCAGGATCTGGGGGATTTAAAAAGGTTTTTGTTGCCAAATCGCTGGGCACCCTTTATTCATTGCAGCATTCATTCATCTTAATCTCGATAAATAGAGAGCGGTATCATAACAAGGGGATGATTTATGTATTTGTTCCGTACTTCCCTACTTCATTTATAAAGATTTCGGGGAATTTGTCAGTTGGATGTAAGCAATGTAAATAACGGAGTATGGGGGTGTCGTCAGGGTCACTATTCTCACTTTCCTCCATACTCCGTACCAGAAGTAAGGCACAAGACATGAAATAAAAGTAGAACTAAAATGTATTTTTTATGTCGCACGAGGAAAGGAAATGGAGGATAGAACAAACAAAAATGCACTAAGCATTAGATCAGATACGGCAGTTGCACCACGTGCGCTCCAGTAAAGCGCAACAGAAAGTTTGCTTACGCAGTCGCTGGAAGAGGCTGCAATCGACACCTCCATTCGCCCATTCGTTGACGGCGAATGCCGCGCGGTCCTAACTGCTGCACTTTTACAAAACTCAGGAAATTAACTTATTTGCTAAACTAAACAATTTCAGCATTGTATCATTAGTCAACTTGTTTTTATGCTTTTTTAATATGCTTTTATTCGGTCGACTTGTATTTTTCCGAATTGGTCACATATTTTCCCAGGTTCGCATAACAGTTTGTTAGGTTATTTTTTTAGTGCACAAGTTAGTAAGACCAAATACTGCTGTTGCAAAATTGCATTATTTCCTTGTTTACCATAAAGTAATCAACGTCTAGTTTCATGCCTCCCAGATACGATACTTTGCTGTAAATAATAACTCAGAAGTTGAAGATCTTTATCCATTATATTTATGAACATGCATTTCATCGTGGCTATTTAAAAGCAACGCTTGAGCACATAAAAAAGTATGCAAATACGAGGATAAGGCACAAGACATGAAATAAAAGTAGAACTAAAATGTATGTTTTATGTCGCACGAGAAAAAGAAATGGCGGATAGAACAAACAAAAATGCACTTAGCTATTAGATCAGATACGGCAGTTGCACCACGTGCGCTCCAGTAAAGCGCAACAGAAAGTTTGCTTACGCAGTCGCTGGAAGAGGCTTCAATCGACACCTCCATTCGCCCATTCGTTTACGGCGAATGCCGCGCGGTCCTAACTGCCGCACTTTTACAAAAATCAGAAAATTAACTTATTTGCTAAACTAAACAATTTCAGCATTGTATCATTAAATCAGACTACAATTTTAGAACCTTTAATAAGCATTCTAAAGTTACATAATTGATCAGCTTTAACAAAGATAGACTTAACCGGAACCTAGTACTATTTACCCCGCTTCCGCAAGATTTCATGTCAGCAGAATGTTTACTAATTACTCAAGTAAATTCTGAAACATTTACAGAAGTCTTAATTAATTAGTAGAAGATTTGTAAAACCTACAATTGAATTACAAGCTAAAATCAAATTATCTTAGAACCGGAAACCAAAACAATTGCACAAGAAATGTGGGCAAGGTAAAATTGATAATCATCACAGTTTTTGCCTTCAAAATTACAAGCAATCCGCTTAAAATAGTTAGGAACTCAACAAACTATATCTTTTTATCATTAAAATAATTTAAGCCAGTTTAATAGTATGACTCATTGCGCCGATATACATGTTAATGTATATTAATATGTAATATGCGCATTCAATAATGGTGTAAGAGTGTGAAACATGACGTTGTAGCGGCCCCAAGCCAAGGTCTGAGCCGCCGCTAACAGTAGCTATGATCGTCTATTCTTTCTATCCCAAAAGGAGAGGACCCGATTCGGCTGTAAGTTTTGTAAGTAAGAATGATAAGTCTGAATTTCTCGTTCGTCGAGAAATCCGTTAGGCGTACAATAGTCGAACGAAGCTTGGTTCAGAACTTACAGTTTCTAGTTAGACAGAGAAAGCATATATGTCCGCGAGCCGGTAATTCGCATCAGTCAGCGGTGTTTTGCGCCAAAACGATCGTTGTTATATTTTATGTGATGGCACCATCTGGTTTTTGTATATATGAGCGCTTTGGAACATCTTTTGTTTTAGTTTTAGTTTTAGTTTTAGTGATCGATCACAGTTATAGTATAGATATCCGTCGTAGTTTTACGACGTGAGTACTCAATTATATTTCATGTGCTCGCTAGTAGCGGCTTGTGGTGGTTCCAATTATATATTTGATTCACGGCAATAACGATCCGAAAAGACCGGTTTACACAATTGCGATTTGAGTTCCGAAATGGGTTCTGAACTAGCGGTTACCTCAAAAGGTCCGTAACGTTTTGAAACCTTCAACTCTGCGCAATTTGAGCTGGATGTTATCGAAACGCAAGCATTATTGTTTTAGGATATCTAACCCACACCATAGCGAAGTGCATAATTCGATAAATACCGAACTATGAATTCCACTAGCCGCAGCACGTCCTGGGCTGAGCCAAATCATATATACCGACTCAACTTACACATTAGATATCCAGCGAAATTTACATTTAATTTAAAAATGCAACTTGAATCCAATCTGACCCAAGGCAATGCAAAACACCTACCCGGACCTAAACAATGAACTTTAGACTGTAAATTGATCTCTTCGCGCGTCCCCGATAACACACAAATGTCAAAATATCAACAGGATATGTTATCTGTGCTGACACCGGTTTAACTTTGTTCTGAATTTGTTATTTCCATCCGCGGAACCTCATCGATCAAACAGTCTCCCTATGCCCTGACAACCTAGGTTTAGCCGCAACTAAACTCCTGTCTAGCCTAGTCTAAAACCTAGTGTTATACCACGTCCATTATCGACACCACTCGAAAATGGTTGAGTTTGATTTGAATGTGCTTGAATGTTTAACGACTGTGTGTGTGGGAATTTCAAAGCTCGCTAGTCGAAGGAATGAGGAGAGGATTAGCCCGCGAATATCCTAAGAGCCAATCCAGGAACCCTATGGTGAAGGAATAAGGAATTTAGGGTCGCTCCAAGCCCAGACTCAGACTCAGATCAATTGACTTAAAAGTTCTTTCCTAACGACCCAAGGATAGTTTTGGAATTAGGGGTAGGTGGATATAAAGGTAGGAACCGAGGTATATCTCGGCGCTTCAGACACTCACGAAAACCCACTGAAACTTCGCAGTCACAAATTCGTATAGTTCTGACGCGTAACACGGCAGACAAAAACTGTTTAGAACTCGTGAAGACGACTGTCACAGAGGCTAGACGCAGAGACTGAATGAATTCCCCTCCCACGCTCTGGTATTTATATGCCCCACATGCGTCCTTTGCGAAAACGCTCTGCCCAAGCGAAGCTTCTTATCACCAACTACACAGGGTCTAATTTCAACCATGCCATGCAGATCCGCCGTTCTACAAATTGTGTGTACGCATATTCACTATGATCAACCGTAGGTGATCACTCAAATCATTTGGTACTGCCGATACACAGAATCTGTTGATCGCTGACCAATAAAAGCTTGTTGCGATTAATTAAGCATTACCCGACCACTAGGTGCGCGTAGCAAAAGACCTACCAGAATGATATTCAATCCAGAGGTGTCAGACCCTCCATCTCATACCTCAATCGCAATTGTATATTTGCAATCTACATAATAGCTTTCTCCGTTCCGTAATAACCTTTCATTATTTAGTTATTCATAATTTTATTCAATGCGCAGCCAAATCGGCTCTCATCTCTACACATCTCGCAGGAATGCGACAAAAAAAACTTGGCCTGAAAACTTCCACGAATCAACCCACGCATCGGCTCTGTTTTTTTTTGCTAACTTTGCCAGTGAGCTACACAAAACCCCCAAACGTTATCTGAACCGATTCTCGTATTCAAAACAGCGCGGCGTTGGGCTAGCCCTCTATCACGCAGAATGAAGTATCTAATGTACCGACTCTCGTGTACCATTACAGCCCCCTCCCAGACCTTGAGACACTGTTTATCTCAGTTAACATGGCGCAAGGATCTCATTACCACTATGCTACCCATGCTTTGTACATATCTACTCTATATGTACGAACATCTCAAATCATGTACACAGACCGATGAATCTGTCAATTATGTATATAATATTTACACAACTCGATTGAGTTCTCTCCTGTCTTATCTTATTTATCTATCTAACTATACAACCTCGCTTACCCGCAATTTATCCTAATTCGTATTACTATATATATATACAAATTGTTTTTTTTTTGTTTTTTTTTTGTTTTTGTTTCCAAACCATGCAAGATCCTTAAATCTACAAAGTAGTTACTCAAATTTACAGCTTACAGCTTAATTATATAACCTTTATACACTATCTTATTTATCTACGCCCTTATTCGTCCTCACATAATACCTGGCTATATTTATAGTATTGAAGTTACCCAATATCTCATTTGAACCCGGATCTACTAACGTATAACAGTTAGGATATACCACTGCCGAAATAACATAAGGCCCTTTATACAACAACGAAAATTTCCGCATGATTTTATGTTCTTTATTTGAACGCACAAAGGTCTTAAGTTTCACATAATCACCTATACGATAGACCTCTAACTTACGCCGTTTGTCCGCCTGTCGCTTACGTCGTTCACTAGAACTTTTAGAGTTTTCTATCGCTACATTTCGCACCTGTTCCGTATCCCGCACACTATGGCCTAATAACCATTCATCGCCTAATTCCTTGTCAATAGTTAACGGTTCCCGCCTACCAAACGCTAACTCATTAGGCGCAAAGCCTGTGCTTGTGTGTTCGATATTATTATAGCAATTCTGAATGTCCGGTAACACGTCTACCCAACTACGATTACTACCGCCGCAATAAGTTCTAATCAGCCGACCTAGCTCGCGATTCACTCTTTCTACGCTATTAGAATTTGGACAATACACCGACGTATGAGTGACCCGAATCCCCAGCTGTTTGAGTCCAAATTCCCAAACTTTCGATATGAACTGTGGTCCTGAGTCCGTAATTATAGTTTCGATAGGTATTTCCCTATGAAATCTCTTTGTACAAGCGAGCACGCTCCTACCTGTCGCTTTTCGCATTGGATATAATTTTATTACTTTACTGTACACGTCTTGAATCACATATATATATTGATATCCGAATTTACCTACGGGCAATGGCCCATAAAGGTCCGAAAAAACTTTCTCACCCAACCTTTCCGCCAACACCGGTGTACAAGGACCAACGGTATTGTTAGTACTAGGTTTGACCTTTTGACATATGTCACAACTTCTTATCACCGCGCTTATCACCCTACTCATATGAAGAAAATAATATCTGTCCTTCATCAGTGCTAATATTTTATATCTGCCGTAGTGACCTATTTCTTCATGTATGTGTAAAATTAGTTCCTCCTGTAGTGATTTCGGAATTACTAGCAACTGTACGTTCCGCTTCGGCACGTGAAAATATAACGTATCACCTACTAGCTTGTAATTTCCAAAACCTCTCGTTCCGGTATCTACCACATTACGTCTGATACAACCGCTAATTCGATTTAACCGCTCATCTTCGCTTTGTAATCTCGCAATGTCCCGTAAACTCGAAATAACACTTGCGGTATTCGATGCCTGAAACCAGAATATCCCCGGCTGAACATTTGTACTGTCAATCATGCCTCCAGGTCCCGCTATCTGCCTGCTTAGCGTGTCGGCAATTTGATTATCAGTCCCTCGCACAAATTCTATGTCGTAATCGAATTGCTCTAAAAACATAATCCACCTCGTTACGCGTGCACCCAATAAGGTCCACGACTTAATGAACGTCAAACTTTTATGATCAGTTCTAATAATAACTTTTTCTCCCCGCAAGTATATCTCAAATCGCTTTAAAGTGTATATAACTGCATACATTTCCTGTTCACTGATCGACCATCTAGTCTGGGCACCCTTGAATGCCTGCGAACAGAACCCTATAATTAGTTCCTGGCCCGATTCATCTAATTGATAAACATAGCCCCCAATTCCTATAGCGCTGGCGTCACATTGAACATAATATGTTTTTCCCGCCAATGGCTGACTCAAAATTATACTTTCTGAGAATTGTTTTTTTATCTCGTCAAAAGCACTTTGCATCTGCGCACTCCAGATGAACTTGACTCCAGACCGCAATAAATTGTACAAGGGCTGTGTTAATGTTCCAAAATTTTTTATAAACCTCCGAAAGTAATTTATGAACCCCAAAACCGCCCTCAATTGCCTGACAGTTCTGGGTGACGGATATAATTTAAGTGTTTCAATTTTGTCCGGGTCCATCTGCAAACCTTGTGTAGACAAAATATGCCCCAATAACTTGACCTTTTTTTGTGCAAACTCGCATTTTTTTAGTTTGCATGTGAAGCCCGCGTCTTTCAATTTACTCAGAACCGTGTCCTCTTGAGACAAATGCTGTTCGAAGTCACCCTCAGTTAAAATTGCCAAATCGTCAACAAAATTTAAACAATATGACCTAACCTCTGGCCCTAGAATTAAGTCCATCGCCCTCGAAAATGAACCCACACTGGTTTTCAACCCCTGAGGTAAAACGTTGTAAACATAACTTCTGCCTTGATATACAAAACCCGTGTATCGTTTAGATTCGTCTGATAATGGTATAGAAAAATACGCATCTTTGATATCAATAACTCCTATGTAATTTATCCGGCGCCCGGATTGCAATATCTCACTCATTAAAGGTGTGGTTTCAACCTCCCCGACCATTCCAGTGTTTAATTGTCGTGCATCTAGCAAAATACGGACCTCTCCCGATTTCTTTAATGTACAAGTCAATGGACTGCTGAAATCCGTAGATTGCCTGCTAATAATACCTATCAATTCCATCTCTTCCAAACGTTTTGTTACTTTATCGCGATATGCGAACGGTATGGGATAGCTTCGTTTTACGAAAGGCGTTTCATCTCTCATTTTTATCTCATTTATATATTTATTTGTCCGACCTACTCTATCGCTAAACAACTCTGCATGTTTATTTAACACTGGCAATAACTTTGTTTTGTGTTCTACAGGTATTGATGAATTATTCACACATTCCTCTATCATATTTCCACTGGTATCTTGGTTCTGCACTTCCATTGTACAACAGCAAAAATCCCGATTAGGGCCAGTACCCAATAGTATTTCACACATCCGCCCGGCGCTTCGTATAATTAGCCTCTTATTACCCTCACACATCAAACTGGCTCGCGTCTGTTGTATAAAATCAAACCCCAAAATTAAATCTTTAGGCACCCTTGTTAATACTAGCATTGGAGTATCGATAACGCATTCACCTATCGTTAATGGTAACGTTACTAATTTATCAACCTTTTCCTTACTGACTCCAAACGCACCTGTGATTCTCAAACTTGGAATCGGTATTTCCGTCGGTTTTCCCAATTGACTGCACACTTCTT
Organism: Argyresthia goedartella; assembly: GCA_949825045.1. Lineage (NCBI taxonomy): Eukaryota > Metazoa > Arthropoda > Insecta > Lepidoptera > Argyresthiidae > Argyresthia > Argyresthia goedartella. The sequence continues at coordinate 19,786,956 of OX463812.1, read as the reverse complement.
CGTACACTCTCCGACTTATTACACTGATTTCGCTCCCCGAATCAATCAAACTCCTTACAACAATATTCCCAATACGCACATCTATCTCAGGTAATGTCAAAGTACTACATAACTCGCGCCCACACTCAGTCGAATCGTCGTCTCTGAATATCGTATGTAAACGTCTGTCATTTCGATCTCTACAATTCGATCTAGATTTTTCCTCTAAACACACGGCATATCCGTGCGCTTTATGCGCTAATAATTGAATAAATTCATTCACACCCACGTTCGAATCCAAATTACACAAATCATACAGTCTATGCTTTTTTCCAATTCGATCGGCTGTCCACCCGAACCGTAATAAATATCTGAGCGCGAACGACCCGCGCGAGTCCACTAGTTTTTTGAATTCTGACTTATCGCATTATTCCTGTCACTTGAACTTTGCCCTGCCTCTGTATTTCCTGAACCCCTCTGAAACCCTATTGCCTTGAAGCTAGGCTGCGGCTGCCTGCCTCTACGGCGAAAATAACCGCGACCACGCGTCCCAAATTCGTTTCGCGCCTTCGTTACCGCGTTATAATTATTACTACGACTTATCGCGTTATAACGTAACGTATTTACCCGCATAGCTCGATATTGCCCACGCATATAGCTATCCCGCCTCACGTTATTCGTATTAATAGGTTCCGAACCATGTATCGCACTTAATCCCCCATCGACATTCCGTTCTAAATGCCGAAGGAATTCGACCGCATCACGTATAGACATTGCCTCTTTCCTAGCAAAAAACGCTACCTGAATATCACGCGGCAACTGTCCGAAAATCGTGTTGATTTTCTCCGTATCAGTAAACGGTATCGTAAGCTCATATATGCTATTCAATTGAGAGGCAAAGAATTCTTCCATACTTTGACCTTTCTTAGAATCAAACTTCGCAGTTAGGAATCTTTGCTTAATTAATTCCTGTTCATTATCACCCCAGAATACCTCTCTGAAATCTTTTTCAAAATCCGAATAGGTTCGCCATGAGTCTCTGTATATGCTCATTCGAACTTTTGCAATTCCTACCAAACTATCCGTTGCCCATATCAAAGCCCTAGAACTATCTCCCGAGACGTTAATATAAGCTTTTAAATCTCTTAAGAAAATCATCGGATTTTCCGAATTCCGCCCATCGAATGTCGGCAACTTCTGTGTCATTTTCACAATGCATGATTGACGTTTTTCTACCGAATGTTCAAACGTCTCTAGTTCCTGTCTGTCAGTCTGTCTGTCCGAAGTCCTACTAGTATTGCTCGTGCTGGAACCCCTTTCCAAACTGTCTAATCTATTCACTATTTCAGATAACAATCGCGTCACCTGCCCTGACGCCATTTCACTTGTGTGTGAAAGTGAATTTTGTGCTACCCGACTACCGTTTGTCCTAGGCCGGCCGGCCAATATTCCTATTAAACCGCCGTAGCTCGTACAAAGAATTGTGAAAACAATGCCCCTTTTTTGCTTATTTCTTATTTACAAACTGAACTGTTTAAAATCGTTTCTACGTTGTGTTATTTTTAAAAGTAACGCGTTAGACCTTGATTCTTTTAGAATATCTAGGAATATCTAGGTATCAGACTATCTAGGATATCCTTCCGTCTCGGCACCAAAAATCTGTACCGGCCCCAGGGCTAAAGGTCGTAGCCGCCGCTAACAGTAGCTATGATCGTCTATTCTTTCTATCCCAAAAGGAGAGGACCCGATTCGGCTGTAAGTTTTGTAAGTAAGAAAGATAAGTCTGAATTTCTCGTTCGTCGAGAAATCCGTTAGGCGTACAATAGTCGAACGAAGCTTGGTTCAGAACTTACAGTTTCTAGTTAGACAGAGAAAGCATATATGTCCGCGAGCCGGTAATTCGCATCAGTCAGCGGTGTTTTGCGCCAAAACGATCGTTGTTATATTTTATGTGATGGCACCATCTGGTTTTTGTATATATGAGCGCTTTGGAACATCTTTTGTTTTAGTTTTAGTTTTAGTTTTAGTGATCGATCACAGTTATAGTATAGATATCCGTCGTAGTTTTACGACGTGAGTACTCAATTATATTTCATGTGCTCGCTAGTAGCGGCTTGTGGTGGTTCCAATTATATATTTGATTCACGGCAATAACGATCCGAAAAGACCGGTTTACACAATTGCGATTTGAGTTCCGAAATGGGTTCTGAACTAGCGGTTACCTCAAAAGGTCCGTAACGTTTTGAAACCTTCAACTCTGCGCAATTTGAGCTGGATGTTATCGAAACGCAAGCATTATTGTTTTAGGATATCTAACCCACACCATAGCGAAGTGCATAATTCGATAAATACCGAACTATGAATTCCACTAGCCGCAGCACGTCCTGGGCTGAGCCAAATCATATATACCGACTCAACTTACACATTAGATATCCAGCGAAATTTACATTTAATTTAAAAATGCAACTTGAATCCAATCTGACCCAAGGCAATGCAAAACACCTACCCGGACCTAAACAATGAACTTTAGACTGTAAATTGATCTCTTCGCGCGTCCCCGATAACACACAAATGTCAAAATATCAACAGGATATGTTATCTGTGCTGACACCGGTTTAACTTTGTTCTGAATTTGTTATTTCCATCCGCGGAACCTCATCGATCAAACAGTCTCCCTATGCCCTGACAACCTAGGTTTAGCCGCAACTAAACTCCTGTCTAGCCTAGTCTAAAACCTAGTGTTATACCACGTCCATTATCGACACCACTCGAAAATGGTTGAGTTTGATTTGAATGTGCTTGAATGTTTAACGACTGTGTGTGTGGGAATTTCAAAGCTCGCTAGTCGAAGGAATGAGGAGAGGATTAGCCCGCGAATATCCTAAGAGCCAATCCAGGAACCCTATGGTGAAGGAATAAGGAATTTAGGGTCGCTCCAAGCCCAGACTCAGACTCAGATCAATTGACTTAAAAGTTCTTTCCTAACGACCCAAGGATAGTTTTGGAATTAGGGGTAGGTGGATATAAAGGTAGGAACCGAGGTATATCTCGGCGCTTCAGACACTCACGAAAACCCACTGAAACTTCGCAGTCACAAATTCGTATAGTTCTGACGCGTAACACGGCAGACAAAAACTGTTTAGAACTCGTGAAGACGACTGTCACAGAGGCTAGACGCAGAGACTGAATGAATTCCCCTCCCACGCTCTGGTATTTATATGCCCCACATGCGTCCTTTGCGAAAACGCTCTGCCCAAGCGAAGCTTCTTATCACCAACTACACAGGGTCTAATTTCAACCATGCCATGCAGATCCGCCGTTCTACAAATTGTGTGTACGCATATTCACTATGATCAACCGTAGGTGATCACTCAAATCATTTGGTACTGCCGATACACAGAATCTGTTGATCGCTGACCAATAAAAGCTTGTTGCGATTAATTAAGCATTACCCGACCACTAGGTGCGCGTAGCAAAAGACCTACCAGAATGATATTCAATCCAGAGGTGTCAGACCCTCCATCTCATACCTCAATCGCAATTGTATATTTGCAATCTACATAATAGCTTTCTCCGTTCCGTAATAACCTTTCATTATTTAGTTATTCATAATTTTATTCAACGCGCAGCCAAATCGGCTCTCATCTCTACACATCTCGCAGGAATGCGACAAAAAAAACTTGGCCTGAAAACTTCCACGAATCAACCCACGCATCGGCTCTGTTTTTTTTTGCTAACTTTGCCAGTGAGCTACACAAAACCCCCAAACGTTATCTGAACCGATTCCCGTATTCAAAACAGCGCGGCGTTGGGCTAGCCCTCTATCACGCAGAATGAAGTATCTAATGTACCGACTCTCGTGTACCATTACAGCGTATCTAAAAATTAAATGCGTTTAAACTTCAGGAACGTAAAATTTGTCTTGAAAGCATAATTTCCGATCCGCAAACTTAAAGCTCAGAACTAAATAGTTTAGATGAGAAGATAAAATGATAAGCGAGTATAAAGAGCCGGCGGATAAGCTTGTACAAGCAGTGACTGGCAAGACTTGTGGGTTGCCACAGGATAATATTCATACTTCATTTGTGGTAACATTTACAAGAAATATTTTGATGTCAAGAAAACACAAGTATTCCGAGAACTCTTGAACTCGGCATTGAAAGAGTAGTACGATGATTGGATTGGAATACAGTGCGAACGTTTTTCAGAGTTCCGTACGCGAAGGGTGACCAACGGGATCCTATTACTAAGCGTCACTAAAACAAATTAAATCCAACTAAGTGGAGTTTCTACTTCGTTAACGTTAATTTGGATTAAACAAATATGAAATTAATTACATTATCCATAATTGATTCGTTGTGGCGACAAAATCATCTATATTTAAGCTAACTAAAATAGAACGTTTATTAAGCAAAAGATTCTTGAAAATAAGTACAGAGAATATAAATAAGATACTTCATTCTAGTTCAAGACAGTACGTGTGGGACTGCCGCTCCATCCTCATATAGGCCTGTGCGATTCCATCTATGGCGGGTGCCGCGGATGCACATGCTGCTAGCCCTGATGATGGCGGTTTGAATTCTTGCTCGTAGCCAGCCCATTATTGTGGCAGGGGTCCGGTTCCAGCGGTCCGCTAGCGTTTCGGCGAGGTGTTTAGTGAATGATATATGATTTGTGGAGCAAAAACTCCGTCGACAGAGGTTACTAAATGGGTAAAGGTGGTGTTGCGCGTCTCGCATGGGTCGCAGTACTTCCTTTTCTTTTCTTCTTCAGCTGAACGAAGGACAGCCGCTACGGGACGTGATGCGTGGGAGGGAACGTCGGTGTCTATGACACGGATTTCAAATAACGCCTCCCTCTAGGCAATCCATATCCCACGACAAGCCAAGTCTCCGCGCAGCTCAGTATCGCCTTCGGAGATGACTGGCTCTTTCGTGATGTTTCCCCAGGCTTGCTGGCACAGTTCACAGAAAAGGACCCTTATTTCATTATGTCTGCGTGTGATAAGGCCACCTGTTTTGCAGCACAAGGCGTGGTCCACGTTGAAGTTGTCATTGCCGCAGCCGTCGCAAGTCGCAGGCATGGATATTGGTGTGCGGTGGTATCTTATGGCCAGGGCATCTCTTAATTCGTGGGGTGATAAGTCGATGTTGTCTTTTCTTGTCGGTATTACTAAAAGCCAAGTTGATGTTTTTGTTTTCATTTTTGTCGCTATTGATCTTTCTATTGCTCTTTTCTTTTTGGATGTTAATTTTGTTAGAATGCTTTCGAGAGTTTCGTTCTCGCGTGTTTTTTTTTCCTTGTTTCCTTCCTTTCTTGCGTCACGCAAAGAATTGTTGTGTTCAGCCAGGTTTATGACTTTCATCTCTGTTAGGGCTGTTGAAAGTATTGTAGATCCCTGTTTTGAGATTTGGTATGCACGGTTTGGTGTGTTGAAGGGGTCAGAAAGGGCAAGTCCGCCTTTGTAGACTGGGAGGGTAAATAGCTGGGTTTCAAGTTTTGTGATTTCGCCTCCGATTAGTGTTGGCATGAATTTGTCGTGTAATGTGTTAGTTAAGGGTTCAAAAAGTTCTTCTGCATTTTTTAAGACACGTAGTAGGAAGAACCATTTAAAGTGAGTTGCTTTAGTTAGGGCAGTGTAAGCGGCTTGAGGTGAGTTTTTGCAGATTGTTGTGAGTTTCTCGATGATAGATATCCATTCGGTTTCATTATTTTTTATGAAGTCGTCCCCTCCTGTCCCTATGTAGCCTCCTAGGAAGCGGGAGCCGGTAACTATGGAGACGTTGGTACCGAAGAACGTCTTTTCTGCGGTAGACTTGTCGGTTTCTGACACTATTAGAAATGATTTTTTACCTTGTGGTAAGTAGCCGTATGCTGGGCCTGTTTTGTTTAAGTTGTCCCACCATTGTCGTAGGCTATTGCCTTGCGCGGAGGAGTCATCGGTGTACCAGCATTTTGTGACTGTGTTTTCGGTTTTAAGTTTTTTAATTATTAGTAGTGTTGTAAGCGCGTACAGTGGCATTGCGAGTGGGTCTCCTTGGGTTACGCCTTCTCTGCTATATAGTCTTGTATCAGAATCGCGAAATACTAGTTCAGCGTGGCCATTGTAAGTATTATAAAGAAAGCGGGCGCAGTGTGGCCAGTATATTCTTGCTTGCCAGAGGGCTAGTTGTCTATTCACGGCGTTAAAAGAATTGTTCGCGTCAACGAGGAGCATTCCCTTGTTTGAACTCTTGTTGGCAAACTCTTTGGAAGACATCGATCATGGCATGAATGGCGCCTTCGATGCCACTGCCCAGTCCACTACAGAGCTGTGACTGGCCGCATGCTTCAGTGACTTCTGAGCCTGAGCTAAGATCATGCATTTGGATAATAATCTTCGTAGGCATTTGCCGATGCCGATAGGTCTTACGCCAGGGCATTTGTCTAAAGCAACAAGTCGGCTTGACATTAATGCTTGTATTTGGGTCCAGGGTATGTTTTTGTTGCTTAGTTTCGTTGTGAGCTGCGCTACGGCTTCTCTTAAATGGGCGCTTGCTTGGCCGAAGCGGGGTAGGAAATCTCTCCAGTTTTCGGCTGTGCATCCAGTGGGGCCTCCGCCGCCGTGTAGTTTTCTCGCAACTGTTTCGACATTTTCACAAGTTATTTCGATTTCAAGGAGTGGTGGGAGTTTTGTGACGTCTTTGGGGAGGGTGAATAAAGCGGGATCTGGAGTATTAGGCGGGGGGTGCTTTTCTCTCAGCACATCACTGACGGTTTTACCGGATAGATCAACTTCAGTATCTGGGTTTAAAACTTTGCTCGTGTCTTTTGTAAGGAGCCAGTTGAGCGCTTCCCGCGTTTTTCCATGTAGTATCAGTCATATGAATTTGTTTCTTTTGCGATTTTGTTTCTTGGTCATTTTTGTTTTGTTTCCGGTTTCTTGTATTCCATATAGATTTATCTGCTTTGGTGGATTCCGTGATGAGTTCCTCGAAACGTTTGTCTGCCCAGAGTTTTGGGCGCCGATCGAATAGTCTCAGTATATCTTTCTTTTTTCTAACGTTTTTGTGTCTTTGCAGTATGACCGCAGCAAAAGTTAATACGCGTTCAGAGGGGTAGGTTGATTTGGTTAGATGCTCAATTTCTAACTTAATATATTTTAAATACTAATGGGTGTGGACAATGACATGTTTTCCTTTCCATTTCCTGTCCATTCGGAATGGAGATGCGAGTTTCTTAGCCGTGCTCTCAGATCGTGGGTCACGTTGGGGCGAGGGAAGTAGCTTCACGCGGTTTTTGGCAAGGTAGTCCAATAAATCCAGAAATGTGTCTCAAGCTAAACCTATTTCAACAAAAACGATTGACAATATCAAAATTTATATATTTCCAGCAGTTGTATTTTATAAACTCAATTTTGTGTTAAAAATACAGCATTTGTTTATGACGTCACATACTTGTATTTCATGGAACTCGTGAACAAAATTACCGTTTTGACAGTTCCTAAAAAGTATATATTTTGACTAGCATGAAATACCGTATTTTAACATCTTTAGAACCAATGAAGCACCAAATGATTTAAATTTGGAAGTAAAGATTCTCATTAAGTAGCTTCACGTTAAATTGTTAAAGCTTGAATTTCGATCTTTTATTTACTTGGTATGCTGGAAGAAATCTTTGTTAGAGATAAGCTCGCCTTTGCACACATGAACCTTCGAATTATATAGGATGTAGAATATGAAACATATCAAAGCGTTTGTAGGGACTTGTATGAAACTACTAAAGAATTTTCGAAAAATGTGTTTTACTAAATCAAAGGACTTCTTTATAAAATACATTTGTTGTTTTGGGTTGTGGAGCTAAAATAACTAAACTATTTGAGGAGCTAACTCCAGAGCAAGCAACATAAAGCTGGCCATGTGAAAAACTATACTCTGTCTAATCCATACCCACCATTTTAAGTGACTCCTACTTATTAATAGTCATCGCAAAACAGGATTTGATGGGAAATTAAGACCCTTAAAGTCGAATGGATAATCTGTTGGGATAAGCGGTATTTGAGGTATGAACACTGATTCCCCTTTTGCACAACCTGTAAAGATTGTTGCCTCTATTACATTTCTGTACAGTGCTTGGATGCGTAACCGTGGGCCATTGCATAACCTGGGTGGAAGCAAGTTACGCAAGAGAATCATGGGTGTACCCACTTTGAGCAACAGTTTATATTTTATTTATTTTTATTTAGCGAGTTAAGAGACTCTATAATAGGAAAAATTTACTGCGTTATCGCCCTCTAAGAAACTATCTATTGACCAATGCTCTTTTTGGTCACCCTCGAAGGAATTCAAGAGAATGGTATTTATTTCGGAAGCTCTAATATTTTTGGGGGTTAGAATCGCGCGTTTGCACAACCATTCCATATATTTTTCTTTTAACAGATGAATTTCTGAATATTTGGATGTAAATTCAATTATATTAGACACTACAGTACGCAGATATGGAGGTAAACTAATTTTGCCCTATTACTGCGCTCATATGTACAGGTATAAAAAAATGGCGCATTCAAGGCCACAATGTGGGAAATTCTCCGTCACCGATCTCGAGAATCGTGCGAGAAAGTTTCATTCCATCCACCATCCTGCTGAGGTTATTTTTTTTACTAACATCATAATAGCCATTGTAATGAAGGTTTTTGTAGGCTAGTATGGAGTAAAGACATCTGATCATACTGATCACAATATTGTTAGTCACTTTTTTTTTCAGTTACCGCTGTCCGTCTGTCTGTCTGTATATTTATCTATCTGTCTATCCGTCACCGGGCTGTAATGTAACTGAATTTCAACATGCAAGGTGTCGCTAGGAAACAATAAAGAACACACACACACACTTTATAATATCCATTATATATAACAAAAACATATTTTGAAATTTAGTAATAACCTTCGTTCTTAAGTATTTCATTCGTTCGTTCTTTTATTCACTTCATTGCCTATCTTAAATATAAAACAAAATGAAATGTAAAACTACCTGTGTCATTTTGCTAATCTGTGTTCGGAGTGTTGTTAGATTTACAATATTTACAATTATGTTATTACCCGACTGCCTTCAGAAGGTAGGGTTATGTTTTTCGAGTGTATGTATGTAAGTGTGTATGTATGTAGATTTCTATGTTCCCTGCTACAGTCTGAAGGGCTTAAAGAATTTAAACGTTTGAGGTGTTGTTAGATTCGTCTTGATAGTGACACTGGATACATTTAAAATAATAAAAAACAAAAGGGCAGATTTTAGACGCCATATTGTGAGTTCAAATATATTTTTTACCATACCCATGGAGTGGGGTGTCGAATCAAGGTTTTTTTTAGCGATTCCATATATACGTATAACTTGCAGTTCTAGTTTAAATGGAAAGGTAAAACGTTTCACGAAAATCTTAAGTTTCAATATCAGCGCATAGAAATCCAACGAAAGGCGATGGACAGGGTGTGTACCGTCACTCTTTGGAGTATTTCCTTAAATTATGTTAATGGTGTATTGTCTTTTACCTTGAATTGGTTCACAGTTAATAATTTATTGTTAAACGCTGGTAAATCCAAGTGTATCAAATTCTAACTTCCAAATGTCAGGCAACGTTTAGTGTTAGACAACAGCACGTTAGAATTAGTAAATTATACGAAGTTTCTTGGAATAACCATTGATAGCAAATTACAGTAAGGACCCCACATAGATAAATTAGCTAGAAATTTAAGTTCTGCGGCTTACGCTGTTAGGAACATCCGACAAAGCACGGATGTGGCTACATCTAGGCTAGTATATTTTAGTGACTTTCATAGTGTCATGTCCTATGGTATCTTGTTGTGGGGGAAAGCAGCGGATATTTAAACTATTTTTATTTTACAGAAAAGAGCTATTCAAGCAATTTATAATTTAAAACGAACAGACTCCTTAAGAGAGCTTTTTAAAGAAATTGACATGCTAACTGTAGCTAGTCAATTTATTTTCGAAGATATAATGTATGTACGCAAGAACCTTACAACATTTTCCAAACTTAGCGATAGGTGTAATGTTAAACTAAGAAATAATCACAGACTATGTGCGCCCCGATTTAGACTCGCGAAGGTTAGCAATTCTTTCAAAGGTCTGTGCATTCTCTACTATAATAAGATACCTCTGGAGATTTTGATGCTGCCATTTGAGCAATTTCAAAAGCATGTTAAAGCGACTATGTCGAAAAAGGGATATTACAATGTTCAAGATTACTTAAATGACAGGACTGAACGGGGTTAATCTAGCTCAACACAGACCTTGCTGTTAATAATTTTGTAATTATTCATTCCTGCTTATTAATCATAATAATTAAATTTTTCATATTTATATTAGTTATGCACAACCTATTTTTAAAAGAGATCTAAAAATCAATCTGTGGGAGTTTCTACGCCCTACCTCTCCCACAGTGGTCCAATGTAGAGAAGAGGCAAAAAATTACGTTTGCTAAGTATATGTAAATATCGACAGTAATAAAGTACTTTGACTTCAATATGTTCAACTATGCAAGTTCTTGCAACATTTGTGCATTTTGAGTTATTAAACAAGGCATTCGAATGAAATAACAGGGGCTTTACAACAACGTCTTATGCCGATACAGATTAGGAACCTAATTTGATCCGCAAAATTACCGTGACCGTCTTAAAACAAGTTTTGGTATTAGGTAAATAAAGCCCTTTATGGCGAATTAGAATGGGAATGCTTGCAATGCCATGGGTTGTGGTAACCCCCTGACCATAAACTCGACTGTAGTTCCACGTCATTGTCATCGAGCCGCCACTTGGCTAATATAATTGAGCCTAGGTTTACTTGATTTGCTGTCGTTGAAACAAACATACCGTACATCATGAACCGTAATAGGCAGAGAGTTGAAATTTCACAGAATGTGGCAATCGTCTAAAACATAATTAACACATTTACTGCTCAAAAAAATAATAAATAATAAAAAAATAATAGCCGGAAACCAAAAATATTTATGGCCAATTTTGATCAAGTACAAATGAATGTTTGAAAATATGTATGAATGTATATTATTATTATTATTATATTAATTTAAAAAATCATTTTTCGGATCCGAGTGGTCGGCACACAGCACGCCTGGGGCCGAATACTCGGATACGAGTGCTAGGGATGGCAATGATTAATTCACTAATATCATAGATATTTGTTCCGCGAGTGCATTTTTGAGTACTAATATGTCACAAAATTTTGACAAAGCCGTATTTTTTTATTAAATTCCAAGATCTTGATCAAAATCATATAAGAAAACGAATCAAAACTAGTTTTTAACTTATTGTACGTCGGTCCTTGACCAAAATCTTGTAACATATGACACACACACAAAAACACGATTCGTACATAGGCCATACACTTATATATACACGTATACATACATGACATTCAGTTCAGACATATCATCATCATGTGACACATGTCTTGTGACTTGTCATCTTTTAAAAAATAGTAAATAAATTATATGCATTTGGAAAATTATTTATTTAGGAATACAAATCTGAGCAAAGTAGCAATTAAATAAAATATCAAAAATCAAATCAAAAAACTTAGGAGTGTGCCAGGCAGAAACGTCCACGCGCCTCAAACGCCGGCGCTTTACTAATTACTACAAAATGAACGGGACGGTCGCTCGGATCCGAGTATGAGGCACCGTTACTATGGCGCCGCCGCACTCGGATCCGAGTGATAGGCAATGAATGTGTTAAGTGTCACTGTAAATAAGTATCACTAAAATAAAGAGCTCTGTAGGTATAAGTGACTCTATTAACTTTCAACGCAAACTAGTTCGAAGACGAACAAAGGCCAGTCACAGATTATCTCTTGGGCACTAAATTGAATCCCCGTTCAAATGTTGTCCTTTGTACATGGAACATAATAACATGATGTCTGCAACATCGCCGTCTCAACAGGCTAAATTCAAATTGCTTTCCGCCTCAAAGGATCGTCTGAACAGGTCTGACAAGTAATAAGCAAATGCGATTAAAATTTCAGTGAAGATACTTGTTAGGTCTAGGACCTAAGTAAAAACATTGGCTACGATCTCGACCACTTATAGAATGGAGAAAATACTTAGGTCCTACAGAATTTTCATAGCAACATTCAAATGTACTTAAGATTGAATGTCGTCGACTAACGATAATTTCGATAAACGGCTATGGATAATTTTTTAAACTCCATGATTTTCCGACATTCAAAATTAAGAATTCATATTTCCGATTAACCGAAATTATCGATAGTCGATATAATAATACATTCGATATCAAGTGACATTTGTATTTGCTATGAAAATTCCACCCCCTACATTATATTTATTAAAAGATATATTAGTTACTAAAAACAAAGATCAGTGTAGGATCAGAACTAAATGTTCAACGCTACATGCCTATATACTTTTGTTTAATTACTATGGAAAGTTGTACAACCAAGCGTGTTAAGATAACATTTATATTTTACCCGTTTCTCGGGTACCCGCCACCGCGCCCTAAAAGCCTATTGAATTTCACGCTAGTTTTCCATTCGATTGAATACATAGAATTTCCATTCGACCTCACGCAAACGAATCGTTTTTCAAGATCGTGGCCCATTTGAACCACAATACCGGTAACCGGGGTGCAATCCTGGACAAAATTACATTCGACCCCGCTCCATCTCAGTTTAACTCTGTTGTTGCCAGCTTACTAACACGGTTTCCTGAAAACTGGTGTCTAAATAACAAACAAACATTTACATACATGCACATACATTGCTTCTGGCCCCACACTAGGATACCCTGTGTCGTGGAAACTAGTAACAGTGACGTTACAAACATGTAAACAGTCAAGACCTGGGGACATTTGTTTTCTTTAGCCGGGATTTGAACCCGGGACTTGGGAAGCCAAACCTCCACCACTACACCATAGAGGTCATCTAAAGACAGTCACACAATAGAAATATAAAAGTTACAAAAGGTAGCAGACAACATATCCGCGCTAACTTCAATAAGACCAAGATACCTACCCAGATGGCAATTTACTCTTATAATAATAGACAGAAATTCCCGATAAAATCGGGTCGCCCGCACCGCACCTGTTAGTTAGGTTTAGAGGTGTCACCAGGCTTTACTTTGTGTCACACATAAAGTTCTACCCCGGGACTGAGTTTCCGAGTCAGATGGGAGTATACCGGAATGCCCATATGGCGAGTACATATATCCTATGCATTATGTACGCAAGATAAAATTAATCAAGCAAAAATTATTATACCTGTTTATGCACATCGGGAAATTGCGAATCCCGGCGTTAAACCCGGATTCGTCTGGGCAATCCCGTGGTCTGGGAACCCTACTCGCTTGCTAACCTCAACTACGAATCTGTACAAGTGTGTTGTGTTGCTAGAAGCTTTAAAGGCACTTAACGTTTTAAATTGGATTTTAACAAAGCTGTAATCTTGTTTTCTAACAGATTGGCGCTGGATTTAGGAAATGTTTTTACAGGTATAGGGGATTTAATTCAATCGAGATTTACCGACTTTGCTGGCACTAAGAGTCAAAATCCTGGGAAAGATAAAACGCTCGTTCAGTTTATGCTCGGATATCGCTCTTATTTCGATGTTAAGAGCCACATACGACATAAAGTAGAGCACACGATGTAGATACGCAGCAGTCCGAAGTGGCAAATAAAAGAGTCCCTATCTCTATAATGTTATGATAACTTTGACACTTTATAACTATAGTCCATATCATATTTTAGCAAAAAATAAAGGCTTAGTTAGAAAAATAAGGCTAGTATTTAATCGCACATCAAAAATACTGATTTGCACAGAAAAAAACCATCTATCCCACTAGTCCCATTGAGTTGTCCCATGGGACAAGTGGCACTAATATTTATATCATATTTTGTCCCAAAAATCGCATTACCATTATCATCGTATATGGACTCTTGTTTAGCCACGTCGTGCCTCTTTGGTATTAAATTGAAAATAATGACAATTGTCACTATTATTTATCCAAATGTGAGAAAATCTCTTTTGGATGTGGAGGAGGATGTCACAGTCACAGGATTTTAATATTATAAAAAGAGCCGTGGCTATGTATTGCTGTATTCCGGCCACGAATTTTATAAGCATCTAAAATACGCGTCTGGTGAAACAATATGGAGCTGCAGTACCCGACAAAAAACGAAATGCACGGGCTCGGTTACTGTCACAAACGTAAGTTGTTGGTCCCAATCGTCCTTTCAAGTTTCTTAATGTACCAGGGCAACAGACTGTTGAAGAAGGTTAATTCATAGGATTCTTAATCATCTACTTTTATATAAAATTACTTACTCAAACACAAATTAAAATTACTTTTCAATAAAAGGAATAGCCTCCTGCAACAGTCTGTTGCCCTGGTACTTCATGGGTGTTCCAGGGGACTACTGGTACGAGTACCTTACTAAGGGTGAATTTTACCAGGAAAAGTTTGAGCGAGAATAACCTATCCCGGGGATAATTTGTAAGACAATGTAAGTTCAAAATGAGGTCATTCTATGAAAAAGTAGAAGATACTCTCGAGTAAAAGATACTCTTTCGTTGGTAAAATCCACCCTAAGAGTTAAGGGTTAATAAATATTTATTTTTGCTGCATAGCTGCAGCGATGGGCTTGCCTCCTGTCACGCAAAATGGAAAATTGAATCACTGGCTATGGGTACAGTTGTGCTCTGCCATTCCGTATGGAAAAAAAGCGTGACGATATAGTGAGAGGATGTGTGTGTGTGTAACTAAGTATTATTTTTCAACAGGTGTCACTACTTTTGACAGGTGTCTCTAGAGTCACTGCTTGTGACATCGGATGACAGTTGTCAAACTTAAAACTGTCATATCTCGGAAACTACTGATCCTAGACCACTGGTTTGTATGGAGATATAACACCTCTCGATGAGATCTGTCAGCTGTCAAACTAAACAATGTCATCCGAAATTAAGATCTCATTAAGTGGTGTCATATCTCCATACAAACCAGAGGTTTAGGATCAGTAGTTTCCGAGATATGACAGTTTTAAGTTTGACAGATGTCATCCGATATCATAAACAGTGACTCTAGAGACACCTCCAGAGATTTTGTGATTGCCATTTGAGCAATTTAAAAAGCATTTTAAAGCGACTTTGTCTGAAAAGAGATATTACAATACTCAAGATTACTTAAATGATGGGACTGTATTTTACTCAACACAGACCTTGCTGTTAATAATTTTGTAATTATTTATTCCTGCTTATTAATCATAATAATTAAATTTTTCATATTTGTATTAGTTAAGCACAACCAAAAGAGATCTAAAAATCAATCTTTGGGAGTTTCTACGCCCTTCTTCTCCCACAGTGGTCCAATGTAGAGAAGAGGCAAAAATGACGTTTGCTAAGTATAGGTAAATATCTACAGTAATAAAGTACTTTGACTTTGACTTTGACCTGCCAAAAGTGGTGACACCTGTTGAAAAATAATACTTAGTTACACACACACACCTTCACACATATCACGTCACGTTTTTTCCCATACGGGGTGGCAGAGGCACAACTGTGCCCATAGCCAGTGATTCAATTCTCAAAGTGAATAATATAACTCAATATATGGTCTGAGGGGAATGGAATGCTTCTTAGAATTTCTATATTTGTAAAGCTATATATAGTTGGGCGATAACTAAACATGGGCGTTGGTAATTATTCCGAACCACCCAACTTGGAAAAATTACAAAATTAAGGTGTTTTACAAAGATATTAAATTGAAACCTGCACACATTGATAGAGGACTATTAGACTTACAAATTATTTTATATATTTGATATCATAGGGAGCGAAAAGTTTTTTTTGAAAATCCTTTGCATAATCTTTCAATCGTAAGACTTGGTCATAATTTACACAACGAGCGTGGTTCTGTCAAAAATTACTTGACGCCATGATTTAATGTCCATTTATGTGTTTACTTAGGTTCAGCGTACAATATCTCGTACAAAAGATCATATAGAAGTTTGCACTGCGGATCACACACAGCAAGAAATTGAAATAACATTAAAAAAATGTTTTGATGTTGCTGCTGAAGGGAAAGCATCTGTTCCTGAGGCCTTCGACAAAGGGATAGTCAAATAGAAAAATAGAGGCATTGACCTAGCGAAACGTCTGCCAAATTATGCGCAAAAAAGTCGGCAATGTACCGATACCATAACAAAATGGCCGGTGTATCAAAAATATGTGCAAAAAATCGTGAAGAAGTGGAAATCCCGAAACAGTATGAACATTTTCTCTTTGCAGACTATAACTGTGAAGGAGTGAGGGTTTTAATGTTTTAGTGTTCGGGTGCAATGAAACAAAACATCATCTGTGTCAGCTAAACACTTTCTTATGGACGGTACATTCAGATCATGCCCAAATCCGTTTACCCAAATTTATGGCATTCACGCTGATTTAGGAAGTGATACCAATAGTAACAAGTAGTAGTCCCGTTACTTTATGCTTTTATGTCACATAAAATCTTATACGATTTTGTTTGAACTGATTTTATCGCAACTGTATTGACGACCACTTATAGTGAAATTGACTTTGAACAGGCAGTGATTAAAGCATTGGGCAAAATGTTTCCATTTACCGTTGTAAAGGGATGTTTTTATCACTTTACAAATAGTGTAAAAACAAAAACAAAAACACTAGGGCTCAAAAAATCAAACGGAGTTGTTGGCTTATGTTGTGCTTTGCCTCTCTTACCGGAAAATATGATAAATATAGGATGGAAATATATATTGAATGAATTACCATGTGAAGATGACAGATTTAAGCAGCTACAAAAATATATGACAAAACAGTCGCTTAAAAAAGAATATCTACGGTGCGTATACGCAGAGAGACTTCGTACAACGAAAAAAATTGAAGGGTGACAAAGGCCGAGGTGATTTTTTTAAAGATTTTGCCAATCTTAATCGATGATGCCACGTTAAATACCGTGCGAAATGACGAGTAAACATCGGCACGTAAAAGAAAAACAGCTAATGTGAAAAAAGATATATATATATATATATGCCATCACAGTTGGACACTTTTTAGAAAAAAATGTGCGGTATGGTTATTATTGAATATTATTTACACCGTAGTATAAATTAAGTTAAGTTATATTGTTATAATAATACCTACTTAGGTAATATTTATTTATGATAAGAGTCCCTAATGTTTTATTTTACAGCAGAGTATAAATTAAGTTATATTGTTATGATAATACTTATTAAATATTTATTTATGATACGAGAGACCGTTATGTTTAATTTATAATAATTATTATTAAAGCCAATACAATAAAATTAATGTTTATAGCTGTATACTTTCACGCCTGAGAAATTTTAGACCCACGTTACTAATAAAATAAAAATTAGAATACATATTTGCAAAAATATTCATATGCACAAAATATAATATTTAAAAATATACGTTTAGAGTTGCAAAGACAGGTAAAGATTTATATAGTACCAGGGCCCAGACTATTGTAGGAATTCAATACTTAATATTGAAGGAATATTGAAATTCTGGAACTAGCATTTTTATTTAAACATTAGGACTTAGGGGTATCATACTAAAAGAGAAGGAATCAATTACAATTATAGTAAGTTGATTCTTGACACATCCCATCCCAATAACATCGTCGAAAAGGCATCTCAAACTTTAGGTTTCCTATTAAGAACTTCTAAAGACTTTAAATCTGCAAAAACAGTAAAAATTCTTTATTGCACACTTGCAACTTATTGCAACTAGAATACTGCTCACAAGTATGGAATCCCACGTATGAAATATATATAAACCAGATAGAAAATATCCAGAAAAAGTTTTTAAGTTGCTTAAATTACAGATTCAAGATATCTGTCACTAACTACGAAAATAGCTGTAGACGTCATCACCTGCTACCACTCGCACTACGCAGAGAGGCAGCTGATCTTACCTTCCTATTGGCAATTAGCGACAGGCACCGTCGACGTTTCTGACTTACTCAGCAAACTGTCCATTGAGGTCCCCGGTACTAGATCCACTAGACGGAACCTTCTTAAACTGACTTCAGTTAGCAAACTGTACAACGACAGATATTCGGCATATTGCGATTAATCCATGATAAGGCAAACATATTCCGTAACACAATAAATAGACACTTTTTTGGCGACAGGCACGAATCAGATCAAAGCACTAAATAGACATCTAATGGGTATTACTAATATTATTTACTACGAGTATTATTGCAAGGCTTTGACTATAAAAAAAAAACTTAATTAAACAAAACCTTGTGGTGTAATGTGGTGCACCTAGATAACTTATATTATAATTTAACCTTAGCAAGTATTCACTTGTCTCAAACATAGGCGAAAACTTATAATTAGCTTACACATAAGCATTTATCTGTACTTAAATGAATAAAATAGCTGTAAGTTTTCCAAATTTAATAAAATAAAATAAATATAAAATTATGTTTGATGTATGCCTGTTGGTTTGCTATTGGAAAACTGACAAATTATTGCTGCTTCGTCAGTATTTCTTATGTATCCATAGATCGAAATTCACACATAAAGTACCAGGGCAACAGACTATTGCAGGAAGTCAATCAATACTTAATATTCAAAAAGAAAATCTTCGTTTCCATGGTACATTCAGTCAAAAAAGTATCGGGAATGGATAATTTGTCTATGGTTCCAAATTCAAAATTTTTTTTTGTTGTTGTTTTTCAATTGGCACACCTGTTTTCCATTTTGGCGCGGATTTTGAGTTGCATCTGTTGTTTATATTTATTATAGTGCTGTTTTTAGTTAGATCATATCTAGTGTGTACTGCGAATTTCACTATGGACAAAAATATCGAACAAAGATTTTGTCTTAAATTTTGCATCGCCAACGGAATTTCGTGTTCGGAGTCACTGAAAATGTTACAGAAGGCTTACGGTGAATCAACTTTATCAAAAACACGTGCTTATGAGTGGTACAAAATGTTTAAAAGCGGTCGAGATGTGATAGAAGATTTGCCTCGCTCTGGTAGGCCATCAACATCTTCAACTGAAGTTAACGTCGCAAAAGTGAAGGAATTAGTGACTGAACATCCACATTCAAATTTGAGAGAGATAGCCGCTAAACTTTCTGTGTCTCACGAGTCGATCCGCACCATTTTAAATAATCACTTGGGTATGAAACATGTTGCTGCTCGGCTGGTCCCAAAAGACCTGAATTTTCTCCAAAAACTCAATCGCATAAGAGTCGCTGAGGACATGCTAGAACGAGTCAATTCCGACCCAACATTCTTGAAACGCATTGTTACTGGTGACGAGACGTGGGTTTACGAGTTTGACATGCAAACTAGTCAACAGGCTTCGTAGTGGCGCCTCCCAACTGAACCGAAACCGAAAAAACCACGCCAAAGTCGATCAAAAGTTAAAGTCATGTTGACTGTTTTCTTTGACTATCGAGGTGTTGTGCACTCGGAGTTCTTGCCGGAAGGTGAAACGGTAAATAAAGAATATTATTTGAGCGTAATGCGGCGTTTAAGAGAGCAAATTCGGCGAAAAAGGACAGATTTGTGGAAATAAATTTCTTGGATTTTGCATCACGATAATGCGCCTTCGCACAAGGCCATAATTGTAAACGAATTTTTGACCAAAAACTCAACAAATACTATCGGGCAACCACCTTATTCACCAGATATGGCTCCAGCCGACTTCTTCCTTTTTCCTAAACTCAAATTACCACTTCGTGGCACACGTTTTCATTCGGTAGAAGACATAAAGGAGAATTCGCGACGAGAACTGAACTCAATTCCGGAAAAAGCGTTTAAAAATGTTTTGATGATTGGACTGTTCGTCGGCGTAAGTGTATCGTTTCTGAAGGAGCATATTTTGAAGGCGATAAAATAAATTTAGATGAATAACTAACATTTTGTGTATTATTGATCTTTTCCCGGTACTTTCTTGACAGAGTAGTATATGGGTAAATAGTTTTACTTACCCGTGGTACAACCAGTTGGACATAGTGGTTGGACCACTGTGTTAGTCAGTTAACCGCCGGATTTTCACTACTTATATATAGGGTTATAGGATTTAATGCAGCATATCATCCAAATAGTTTCACAAATTCTAACTAACATCCTCTAACGCATAAAGTCTGAAATGCTGATCGAAATTCACACATAAAGTGCCAGGGCCACAGACTATTGCAGGAGTTAGTTTGTCTACTTACTAACTATGTTTTAAAAAAAAACTGTGTTATCGGTAATGGGACTTTTGGGACAACAAAACGAGTGCCACTTGTCTCATGGGACAACTCAATGGGACTAGTGGGATGGACGGAAAAAAAGGGCCATCAAAAACACTTTTTTGTGTACTCAAGTTTATGTTTTAAGTATTTTTGTTGTTCTTGCATGTTTAACCTAACACGAAGGATAAAGGGGGCTTCACTTCGCTCACCCCCTTTACCCTTCTCAAAAGCTACCCCAGTATTTTGCCCTGATATTTGCTGTGATTTTGATGTGCAGTTTAATATTTCCCGAAAAAGAATACATTTTAGATTCCACACAATAACTGAACTGAAAAGGATGTCTTATGATGGCACTAAATGCCCAAAATCATTTCTAATGAAAATGAGTGAATTTAGCACCTCTAGGCAAATCCCAAAAGGAAAAACTTTTACACCAAGCTTTTGAACTCTTCACTAACAAGGCACTTCATTGGTTTAGGTTCCAAAAGAATCGATACCCTGACATGACTTGGACTAAACTATGTGACTTACCAGTAAAAGACTTCGGTGAGTTTGACTTGAGGTTTTGACCACCGCTCCGGGGCATTTCTCATGCAGAGGATTTCCTTGGCTGTGCAGCGGGGTAACGCTGCCAGTGTCTTGGGAACCTTTGGCAGGGAGATGTCCTGGGGCGGATTGTTTAGTTAGTTTTTGGCATATAGATATATTATTTTATTGTTGATAGAATATTATTATTAATTTGTAATAGTGCATGATACTTGTACTTTTTTTGAATGAATAAAAAGTATGACTATGATTACAAACTCATGACTACTCTCACTCACATACTCAAGGTGAATCTAAAACCATCATCATTTATGTTTCCATCATGTTCGGAATGTTTTCTCGCCTAAAAAATAAATTCAAGCAAGCAAGGAGCAAGGAGTAACTAAAGATTTTGCTCAAAAACATCCGCACCAGTTACTCCATGTTTGTTGCACTAAATAATATAACCTCCATTGACGCACTCATCTCTGCCTGCCAAGGTTATCAACACATTTTGGACAGAGACCGTTATTTCCAGGAACCAAAGCCTTAGCTGACAATCATCTAGCAAAATAATTTAACTACACGTCATCTGCTCCATCATCTTCTAAAACCATTGATAGTTCTAACTTTAAACCATCTTCTGCTCCTAAACCAAACTTTACCCCTAAAGGAGAATGCCCATTCATGGTATCGCAAAATTCTAAGTTGTGTCACAAGTTCATGAAATCAATTATTCTTGTTTTAATAACTAATCACCACTCATTACGATCTTGTTCTCAGCCACGCTTTCCCATTTGTTTTAAATGTGGTCTTAAAAGTTTCAAACTTTTAGATTGTCCTAATTGCAATAAAACTTCTAACAAAACTATTCCAGTTCTTGCTTATCCAGACTTTGATTTACCTTTCGCTGTGATACATCTAATCATGGCATTGGTGCAATGCTTACTCAAATACAGAACGGATAAGAGGTTATTGGTTACTTGAGAAAAACCTTTAACAAACATGAAAGTTATTATTCTACTAACGAAAGAGAAACAGTCATTATAGCGCTTGAACATTGGCGTTGTTACTTAGATAACAGAAAACAATTTACCGATCTTACCGATCACGCCGCTTTAAAAAGGTTTATTTATCTGCTCAATCCATCCGGTAGATTAGCTAGATGGGTCATCCGTCTCTCGTTTTTAATATTGATCTGAAAGATAAACGTGGTAAAGATAGGGCTGTTCCAGATTTGCTCTCACGTTCTTATAATTCTGACACGGTAAATACTCTGCACCCTATTGCTCCTATTGCTTAGAACAACCCGCCCTCTTCTGATGATCATAATAATATAGATCTTTTTCATGGCTGTCAGTACAATCCAGATAGTTATCCTAACGACACTATCAAACAAAACAAACTACTACGACATACCTTTAATCCTCACTCCTTAACTGTCGATTTTGTTTGGAAAGAACTACCACTTCCATCTGAAAGAGTAACCCTTATTAAACTCATCATGGCTCTTTATCAGAACCTTATTTAGGAATATTTAAAATATATAAAAAACTATCCTTGCGATGTTACTGGACAGGTATGTTCAAGGATGTGACTAAAGTTATTTCCGCTAGATGTCTTGCTTATAAACAATCCAATCATTCTACTAATGGCCTAATGGGTAAACCAAAGATTTGCTCCAGACCTTTTCAGTGTATATGTCACCGGAAAATAATACGATCCGCAAGTTTATAAATTTCCTCGGAAATTTATAAACTTCCTTCTAGATTATATTAGGCTAGGTTAGGTTAGGTTAGGTTATGTTAGGTTAGGTTAGGTTAGGTTAGTATATTTATAAACTTGCGGAAAAAAAATAGGAAATTTATAAACCTGCGGATCGTATTATTTTCCGGTGACATATATAGCTAGATGTAATCGGTCCCTTACTGATGACTAGGAAACGCAATCAACACATTCTAGTGAATGGTTGTTACTCAAAATATTCACTAATTTTTCCTATTAAAAATATACAGCCTCTAATAATATTTTCTACTTGGAAAGTTTTCTTTTTCTTGTCCATGGGATCCCTCAGACGTTTTAGGACAAGTTTTAGACGGGACTAAGGTCTCGTTGGGCCCCGGGAGGCCTATTGCCTTCGGCACGATTTTTGATTACACACTAATAG
Source organism: Argyresthia goedartella (assembly GCA_949825045.1). Lineage (NCBI taxonomy): Eukaryota > Metazoa > Arthropoda > Insecta > Lepidoptera > Argyresthiidae > Argyresthia > Argyresthia goedartella. The sequence continues at coordinate 19,764,030 of OX463812.1, read as the reverse complement.
GGCCAATTGACGCCTTATATACCTCACCTGTCAAACAGGACAGCGCACTACCCATTGTCGGTGCTCATACAGATCCCGATCCATCCGCTCAGGATATACACAAAGACATAGAAAGGTTTTGGGAGTGTGAGGAACCCCAAGTGCACAAACTTACCAGCCCATTGGAAGATCAGTGCGAGGACATATTTCGCTGGTTAAAGGAGCCTCTCTGCACGTGGCCCATGTAGCCACCCTCATTAGGGCATCAAGTTGTTCTCGTCTTACTTAATCTTTGTTAGCTGACGTAACCTTGTAACGACGTAGTGTTCTACAACAAACAATAATTATTGTTCTTAGTCATTATTAACACAAATAAACAACCAATCGGACTTCGATAAACTAACAGAGACTTAATACGGGTATTTACGGATTCAATTATGATTCTGAAGAACTGTAAGCTCCTTATACATCGACTTCTTGAGGTGATTTAGTGATTGTAAATCGTAAAATTAAATAATTTTGTCACCATAATCTATTAAGTATTGAATTTTTGACTGAAAAAGATTAAGCAACCGTTCAGTTCTAACATTAAAACGTCCGACAAAGTTACGTTGTTGCATTAAGACGATCTACCAAAAGACCTACGGTAAAGTGTTTTCACTATAGTATCGAAATTTCCACGAACTTGGTTCACAAATATTTAAAAATATCAACAATATTATTGATAACTGAGACAAAAATAATTTGATTTGATTTATCATTTGTTGTTATAACTCTATATATTCTTATAAGCTATAATAACTAATAATACTGAATTAATATAAACATTAATTGTTAAAAATTAATTACATACTAAGCTTAATAATGTAAATAAACCTAAAACCTATACTAAATTAAAAATTTCCCCAAGATCGCTGCTGGGCGGCAAGGTGCCTAATATACTGGCACCATTTCCTCGCTGTATCGCTAAACTCATACGTTGAGCGAGGTAGGTGCCAGCTCTACGGTCTCCTGAAGCTTCGACGAGTCGCTTAGAGATGTCTTTAAGGACTCGTCGAGCGTCAGGGCCCCACGGCCCGAGGGTCTCCCTCTGCAGCTGCCGCCGCAGCGCCAGCCGCCGCTAAGGTCGCCGGTAGTTAGCATGGTGCCAACGTGTTTACGCACTGCGCATACCAAATCAGCGACCTCCCGTTCTGCCAGGGAATGAGCGTCATTCCATTAGGCTGCTTGCCATCGTCACGTGCCAGGCCATTGGGTTCGAGGATGGCTGGCACGCCACAACTGGCAATATTAATATTAATTTGAAATATATTTTATATAATATAATATTATATTATATAACATTCAATAAGGGTGCGGGTCACGATGAAATTCCACCTATTTTTACGCGTCTTTGCGCAGATCAACTTTTTTTTTCACTTTACATCATATTCCAAAGATCACTTAAAGAAAATGTTTTCCCTGACCAATGGCAAAAATCGTTTATTGTCACGATCTACATGGGAGGTTCTAAGTCAAGCGCCAAAGGCTTTCATCCTGCGTCTGTGTTGCCAGTATTCAGAAAGCTTTTCAAACTTTTTGTCCACGACCAAATCTACCCAATTGCAGCCTTCCACCGGAACAGCAAGGATTCATGCTGAAACGTTCGACTGTGTCTAACCTTGTCGAGTTTGTTGACTCGGTGGCGGGCCATATGGACAATGTTTATCAGGTGGTTGCCTTGTACACCGACCACTCTATAGGCTTCGACAGGCTAAGACATGAAGCGATTCTGTTTCAACTTTCTAACGGTGTGCACGGCGATTTCTTCAGATTCCTAGTAAGTAAGTAAGTAAGTAAGTAGGTAAGTATTTATTTATTGGTAATTTCTAAATTTACATGTCATTTTATCATTGAATGTCATTAATTAATATAATTAGTAACATTTTAATATTAATAAAATTAATTTCATGTTTAGGTACATACAGGTATTTTGGATTTAAAAATAAAATAGTTTGATGATACGAGTCACGTCCGAAAGTAGCCATCAATGCTGTAGTAGGTTCCCTTCATCTGCTGATCTTTCAGTTTTTTTTTTAAATATGGCATCACATAATTTCAGATGGTAGCGAATTATATATTTTAGAACCCATAACATTTAGGCATCTGTCAGATCTCGCCAGACTTCTGTCAGTCTGATGTTCTTCACATTATGACGGTCATGGTTTGTGGGGAACATGTTTAAGTTGCTTCTAACGTACCTAGCTACCTCCAGTATGTACTATCGAACCATCTGAATCATGACCCACCATAAGCTTATTTTGCTAAATCCCTTAAATGCAAGTAGGTCGAAATTCGCTTGAAGGTTTATTTCCTTGATAACGAACTTGTTATCATTTGATTAGACACTGACATTTTGATAGATCTTACAAGTTTGAAAGTTTCAAACGAATTATCAGGCAAAAGGGTCATGATTCAGTTGGTTCGATAGTACATGCTCGGCAGTGTGAGGGTCTTATACTTCCTGAAAAGTTCTTGTGCAGGCCAATCTCGCGGTTTACCTGCAATAATTCTGATTGCTCTCTTTTGCATAATAAATGCCTTGTCTCTGTTTGCAGCTGTTGCCCAGAGGTCAATCCCGTAGTTTAGTATGGAGTTGAAGTATCCGTAATAGGCCAGTTTTATGTTATCTATAGTAAGACTGGGACCCAGTTGTCAAAGTCCATGACACTCTGAAGAGTCTGAGATAACGCTTCTAACTCTCCCTTGAATAGGAGCATCAGTATTTATGAGGAGCATTTCCCAGCGTTTGATATATTTCTACACAATCGCTGCCCTTACTTTTTGTCGGAGGTTAGGAAATATTCGACTTCGTCACCTTTCCTAACTTAGTTACTATATTGATTTTCTCATATAAATTATCCTAGAATTACATATTACTATACCCAACGGAACTTGATCACACACCCTCATACACCATTCAATCAGCAGTTAACTATATTGTCAGACCAGTTTGAACTAAGTTTTAACTAATTATTTCTTTACTTTCTTGTATTTCTATTTTATCTTTGTACTGTTTCGTAATTGGGATTAATAATTAATTGATATTGTGTTTTAATTGCTTTGAAACTTAAATAAACCAACTAAAATAGGCTAGCCTAGCTGTAGTCACATCCGTGTTTTGTATCGTGTTCCTAACAGCGTAAGTCGCAGAACTTAATCTGATATAAACTTAAGCTAATTTATTTATGTGGGGTCCTCCCTGCAATTTACTATCAATGGTTATTCCAAGAAACTTCGTATCATTTAATAGTTCTAACATGTTGTTGTCTAACGATAAAGTGATCTCAACATGCCTGACATTTGGAAGTGAGAATTTGATACCCTTGGTTTTACCAAAGTTTAACAATAAATTATTAACTGTGAATCAATTCAAGGTTAAAGACAATTAACATCATCAAAATCTTCTTTTTTCGTTCAATTTTTAAGGCCATTGAAAAATCATCAGTAAACAACACTACTCAGTCAATTTCTCCACCATAAAACGCAGATTTTTAATATAAACCAGTAATAACAAAGGGCCTAATATGGAAACATGGGGAACGCCGATTTTTGCACCCGGAACATCACATTTAACGCCTTTGATTTCTGCTTTTTGAATAATATTTTTAACCTCTCAAAAACCGAGGGTAGATGGGACGGGAAGCGATTTTGGACCTTATGCCATGGTAGTAAAATTTGAAACCTTTAACGGAAAAGTGGCGTTATCTAACGCCGGTGGTATTCAAGAGGTTTAGTATGATCTTCGTAGATTCAACGCTTTATTTTTAATTCCGTTATGACTTTCATTAGTAGCGTATCATGATCAACACAATCAAATGCCTTCGATGGATCGCAAAAAACGCTGATAGCATTCTGTGCTGCCGCACATACAGAGAAAATAGAAGATATGATTTATTATTATATATTCACTTTCCTCTTAATTATTACAAAAGTGAGTTTTATATCTATTAATCTTAACCTTCTGAATTCTATTATCGAAATAAAAACTCAAAGTTCCATAGCTTTATTTTTAATACAGTTGTGTTCCATTTTAACAGTAAAGTTTCGTCCCTAAGGGATTTTATGAAATTGTTTAGGGAAACTTATGTTAAAATCATGTCATTATTTTATCATTTCCCGGGATTTGATCAAATCCTTCAGGGATTCGGGCAAGACCCTGATTTTATCACATCCCTGCGATTTATATATTTCTAGCTTTCTGCTTTGCTTGTATTAAGAAGAATCGTTAGAAGCGTAGGTGGTTATAGGTGTCATACTCTTCACAATGCGATGTTTTAGTAGGCGGGCGGGTTTATTTATCTTGTTTGCTTGATCAATCTTTCTCTGGTTACCAAGCGCAGTTTCATTTTGTTCAATAGTCAACCCGTTCATAACCCATTTCCACCTGACTGATAACAGTCAGTCAAGTGGAAAAATCAGTCTTGCGTTCCGATATTCAGTGAGATACAGAAATGTGCATAATTTATTAATATATTAGTCAAAAATAAATTAAATTAGTTAAATTAGTAAATTAAATAATGTAGCATTTAATTTACAGTATGTAAATTAAATGCTAAACCTTTTTGTTCATTTCTTCATTGGACCCTTACATCAGTGTAAGGGTTGTACAGTTACATACCAAACGTAATAACAAATAAACGTATACGAGGTGTATGCTCGCGGGTTCGATCCTGGGGATAAAGAAAAAAAAGAAAAAACCCCAGGTATTGGATGTTTATATGTGTGTGACGTCGATGTTTCTGGTTTCCATGACACAGGGTATCCTAGTGTGGGGCCAGAAGCAATGTATGTGCCCTTATGTAAATGTTTTTGTTTATGTATTGGCATTCTTCTTCACCATGTTTTTGTAGTTGTTCGCCACATGCATCTTTATACTCGTAGGTGTAGTTGATAATAATTTACTGAGTTGATATTTTCTTGTCTTTCTAGACAGTCCACCACAGCTTCCAGCAGCCTACAGGTTCCTGAAAAGATCACTTGTGTCTTTCTCGCGTCATTCATACTATTTTTATTGGACTCTGATTGTTATTCAACACTGTGTTAATATATCAATACACGTTTAACAATAGTAGTACTTTTAGATTACTAATATTATTATACAAGGTTACTTGTAATATCTGACCAAATGCTGGATTATGTTAGGTTAGGTTAAGCCTTGATACCTACCCATTCACGACCATATTTTAAAATTATTCGGCTTCTCATTGCATAGCTAGGTATGCAAGGTGCATAAATCAAATAACGATCACGGTTTTGCCCTTGGTATTTTAATCATATCTAATAATATTTACCTAATTTGAAATTATTTATTTACAATACAAATCGCACGTATACGGTATAATACCAAAACGTGCGAGAGGCAACGAACACAAAATATTCTACAAATAATACTTCATAATTTATGTATAAAATATACATTTATAGGAAGTTTTCCAAAGAGATAAATAGTTATTGAAACGTATCTGGAGCGGCCTCGGCTCTACGAATGAAATCTTTGCTTTACGCCCCAGTTGTTTACGCGGAAGATTCTTTTGTCACACCGGTCGTACGCTCACACGATCTACCTTATGAATTAGCGGAAAATTCAAGATACTTGAACACTTCATTCGCTAGACGGCTCAGTTTTTTCACTCTTCTGGGTGAGTTTAAATATTTATGATTATTTAATATTTCTTAAAAACGCATCAAAACACCTCGATAGCACTGGATTTGACCTTAGCGGCCATAATATGAACCATAGTACTACCCAAGAGCTTTCATATGATATGGGTATCATTACTGTTGGAAAAGTGAATAAATGCAATCGCGAGCAACAAACTGGAATCACTCCATCGTGCGCTGCTCAAAACAAATCCGTGGGGATTTGTTTTGAGCAGCGCATTGACCATGGATTGTGTGGTATAACATTTGAAAGAAAATTTTGTGTAAAAAATATTTTAGTTTCCTACTTAAATTAAGGGAATTATTGCAATAGGTCGAAGTTGTGGACGTCTAAATGAATAGGAAGTAATATTAAAAGATAAAAAAAATCTTAAAAAAGGGTTCTAAAATTTTGTATCGAGACTGGTATACCGTCTTTTTTAAAAAATCTTGATATCTGCGGCCAGAGATGAAACCGATGTCCATCGATAGAGTACATTATTGAAACACATGTGTGTAATTATGAATTTCCAAAACGACATGCTTCGCGAGAAATCGGAGTTCAAAGTTAAAAAAAGTATTTTGTCGACCTTTGAAGTCAGATTTCTCGAAAACGATATACGTTTTAGAAATTTATATTTACACAAATTTGTTTTTAAAATAACAACAATAACTCTATCGACCAACACACGTTCTGTCACTGGCTGCAGTAATAATGATTTTAGACAGTTAATATGCCAAAAATCTTACATGCCCTTTATATTAGTTCACTCTAAATATTAAACATCCTCCTGGCCGAATCACTGCCTATAAATGATTTTTCATTGACCGAACGAGTTTCCGATGGCATCCTGTGGGAGTTCCTGCCACTCTTCGACTAAAGCAGTTTTCAGGTCACCTTTTCAGCTTGTCTCATGTCAGGACCATGATGGCTGGCCAGTCTAGTGTAGGAATCCCGACTTCTTTCAGGTACTCTCTAGTCACTGCAGCGGTGTGGCAGCAGACATTAGCAGAAAATCTTCGCCAATAAATCTGGCGTAGGGGAGCACATGGCCTAGCAGAATGTGAAAGATAAATCAACATCTGCTGCAGTTAGCCCTCCCCGGCCTCCACCTGTATGTATATCAACTTCATTTTTGTTTCAATATAAATCCCCGCCCACAACATACAAGACCCACCCCCGTTTGCCACTGTTTCCGCACAACAGCATTGCGCAAATCGCAATAATAAAAAAAAACTAATAAAACATTACAAAAATAGACTCTCCGTCAACGGTCGCTAACATACAGGCACATCCTGGTTTTGTTCCAGAAAAGGGCCTCGATGCTTCTAACCAAAAGCCTCACACAAGCCTATCGCAGGCTCGGAAGTCACGTTTCATCGTGACGGGAGAGAGAGAGATAGCGCGAGCCTGCGATAGGCTTGTGTGAAGCTTATGCTTAGTAGCATAGAGGGCCTGGACTCGGCTTCATTGCTCCAAATCATAGTCTAATTGGTCGCCAGAAAACTGAAACCGGGCTTGTCGGTGGGCCTGAGACAATTTGGGTCCTGTGTCAGCCTTCCCTTGAACTTCTCTGAGCAGCCGCTGGATGTCCACGCCGGTCAGATGTCAATTTCGGAGAGAAGTGGTGTGACAATAAATCGGTCATCTCTCATCGAAGTGCATCGCTATCGTCCAGATCCAGGCCCTTCGAGATACAAGACTGGCTCAGATGAAGCTGTCGAGCGTAAGTTGAGACAACCCTTGCTGAATTAGGTCGACGACTTCAGCGGCTTCCTTGGGTGTGGTTTCCATTTTATTTTAGCTTCAGCGTTCCCAGTGACGCGAAACATTGGACTAATTATCAATTTTCAAAATTTCCTCTCAAATGATACACCACGATCCTAGTTCATTACATTGAAAGTTCAAAAAAATTGTTCCGAGCAACGCGCGGTGAAGTCATTCCAGTATATTGCTCGCGAGTGTATTTAATTTATTTATTTTTTACTTACAAAAACGCCATTTTCGCGCTGGAATAGAAATAAGGTGCGATAATATGAAATGAAGTACATCCTAAGATGTTTCATATAATTTGAGTTTCATTACTGTAGCATAAAGTGGGCCTGAAAATTAGGTATGCAGGTGAAATCTAAAGCTAGCCCTTTGCCGCAATGATAATGACGATTTCAGTGAAACTAAAACAGCATCATCAGCATTTTACCTTCTTTTTGCAAAACAATGAGATGCATTGTAGGAAGTTAGTGGGTATGTATCATCATGAAACCTTTGCAAATAATCTTGAGTATGCTAGAGATTTAGTCACTTTGGATTCATTGCGGTCCAATATCCCGCCTGGGATCGTGATTGGTGCGCGGAAATGGCACGCGGGCAGCAAGCTCTCCGGGTCTCGGGATCTAGTCGGCTTAGGTCATACCCTCTGTAAACTATTCGCTTCTGTATACTATCAGAATATTAGGGGAATGCGATCTAAAACACACATTATTTACAAGAACATCCTACAGCATGATTATGATATAATAATTCTGACAGAAACCTGGCTCAATAGTGAAATTAATAATTTTGAATTTATAGATCAAAGGTATCAAATTTATCGACGTAATCGCGATGAAGGTGGCACTACGAATAAGCTCGATGGGGCGGCGGGGTCTTGATTGCCGTAAAAAATCTATAAACTCTATACGTATGAAAAATTGGGAAAGCAGTTGTGAGGATTTATGGGTTGTGGTGAGTTTAATAGATGGTAGGTTTCCTAAACGCATTGGCATCGGTACAGTGTACCTATCGCCGCGACCTAAAATATCTGAGATTAACACCTACCTTTAAAATACTATGGATATAATGGGAGGTTTAGATGATTATATGGTGGTGGGTGACTTCAACATGAGTTTTATATCCTGGTCCGTGGATAAAGGTATACTAAGCGAGGGATTAATACCGCATAAGTATCAAAATAGATTAGGCCACGCTCTGGTTGATTTTATGTCTCTAACAGGAGTGCACCAATTTAACGCGATAAAAAACCATCAAGATAAGATCTTAGACCTAGTTCTCAGCAGTTCCTCTTGCGAAGTCACTAAACCGGACCATATAATCAGTAAGTTGGACCCCTACCACCCCCCAGTAACTATCTACACCCATTTTGAGTGTGAAAAAGAAAATAATTTGCCGCCAATTCCTAGGACGGACTACAACTTCTTTAAAGCCGACTATGAAAAAATTCTAATAAGTCTTAGAACTGTAGATTGGCTGCATTGTTTTACAGAGTGTAGCGGTGTTGACTCGTATGTAAGCATTTTCTATGAGAAATTATACGACATCATTATTTGAACTGTACGTCCCAAGGAGAAAACCCCGAAAGCAAACCTATCCTCCCTGATTCAGCACAGATCTGATTAAGCTTCTCCGTGAAAAGGATAAATTAAAAGTGCGTGCGCGGAGGTTCCAAAATCCCAGAGACAAGTTAGAATATAAACTCCTACGTAAGCGTTGTGACAAGCTTTTTAACTTACGTTACAGAGAATATATCAGTTATGTGTAGTCTTAAACATAATCCGAAAGCATTCTGGTCTTACGTAAAAAACAAAAGATCTGGTACAAATACGCTGCCTTCAATCATGCATCACGGGAATCACTCTGCTGATTCCGGTTCTGGTGTAGCCAATCTTTTTGCGTCCCAGTTTAGGTCTACGTTTAGCCAAGATGATGGCACCACGTCATCTTTCTATGATGAAGGGTCAACCGTTTGCAGGAATCCTCAGTCCAGGCTAATAAGCAGCATTGTTCTAAGCGAAAACGCTATTCTCAAAGCGCTTAAACACTTAAACCAAAACAAAGGTGCTGGGCCTGATAGGATACCCTCTATTTTTCTGAAGAGATGTGCAAAAGTATTATCGTATCCGCTAACACTGATATTTAACGCATCTCTTCATAGTGGTATCTTTCCCTCCGAGTGGAAAAGAGCGCTTATTGTACCGGTCTACAAGAAAGGTGCTAATGATGACGTCCGAAATTATAGACCTATCTCTATCTTATCCGCATTTTCGAAGCTATTTGAAGTAATGACCTGTCCTGTGCTATGCGACCATACGAGTTACATTACATTAGTAAGCGGCAGCATGGATTCCAGCACAAAAAATCCGTAGTAACGAATCTGGTTGCCTTCATTACAGACATTATTGAGGGTGTTGATGCTGGAAACCAAGTTGATGCTGTCAACACTGACTTCAGTAGTGCGTTTGACAAGGTCTCACACAGAATCCTGATTAAAAAGCTTAAGTGTCAATATGGTATTCAAGGAAGATTACTTGAGTGGTTTGACTCTTACCTGAATAACAGACCTCAGATTGTAGTTACTAACGGATATGAGTCTCAGAGCTACATTACCACTTCTGGTGTCCCCCAAGGCTCACACTTGGGACCTATTTAGTTTGTACTATTTGTCAATGATATTGTGTCTTGTATTCAGAATAGTGACTGCTCTCTTTTTGCCGATGATATGAAAATATATAGACAAATAGACTGCCTGAGTGATGTCCGTTTACTCCAAGATGATTTAGACCGCGTACACCAATGGTGTCTTAACAACAATATGGCTCTGAACACTTCTAAATGCCAGTTTATTCGATTCACACGTAAGAAGAAACCTACCTTGTCTAATTACAGGATCGATAACGACAGTATTGAGGAAGTCGATAAGATTCGCGATCTCGGTGTTATTCTGGATTCCAAGCTTACTTTCGTTCCGCATTACGATAGCTTAGTTAGCAGAGCTGCTAAAATGCTGGGTTTTCTGAAGCGCGCCACGAAGGAGTTCAAGAAAATCAGTTCTAAACTCTGCCTATTTAACGCTTTCGTGCGCAGCATTCTGGAATTTGCCAGTGTTATTTGGAACCCAGTATATAACGTTCACACGGAGCGATTAAAAACCATCCAGAGATCATTTACAAGGCACCTTGCTTTCATCTCGTCTGGGATCAGTCATAAGGACAGCTATGAGCAAAGCCTCTCCTTTTTTAAAATGACTTCCTTATCTGATCGCAGGCGAATGCTTGACCTATCCTTTCTACACAATATATTAAATGGCCAAGTCCAATGTCAAGACGTGCTAGAAAGGGTAGAACTTTCTGTACCCCGCATTAACGCGCGGCGAGTGTGTCTGGACACTTTTAAAATACCTAGATTCAGAACTAACCTGGGCGAACACGCACCTCTAACGAGGATGCTTTCCACTTATAATGAAATATGGATACCTTACAATCTAGATATCTTCTGTAACAGCATAGGGTGTTTCAAGCGCAAGCTTATCGTTGGCCAACGCACATAGTCGTGTTTTTTTTACATTATCTACTTTTGTTTAAATATTGTATTTAAATTTTCTGTGAATATATTTGTTTAAATTTTCTGTGTAACCATTTCTTGTTTATGTTGTGTTTTATAACATAACTTATGTCTTTTATTGTATATTTTTAAAACAATTAATTTGAATTTTACCACTGTAGTTTTTAAAATGATTTGACTGTTGACAATGCTGAACGCATCTATAATTGATGCAAACTCTTGTATTGTTTTTTTTTGTAATATTGTCTTTCTGTGTTCGTGTTTGTATTGTTGATGTGCCTTATATAAATAAATAAATAAATAAATACCCTAATACTCAATGTGACCATCTATTCTATTTTGTACTGATTGTACGATTTATCACATTGGCAATAAATAAGATTCCATTTTTATACGCTTACACACCGTCATGACCTATAAACTAACTTCAACCTTGCATTTTCAAATATTTTATCCAAAAGTAAAAAACAGGTGCTCTCAACCATTTGCCATGCACTACAAAATATTTGGTAAAATGTCCTTCCGTTACGAAAGTCTAAGCAAATACTATTAAGACGTAAGTATCAATGAAACTACAACGTTTCGACGTAAATTTTATTTTTGATCCAACGACCCGGATCTAGTTAAACACAAAATAAAGTCGTTGACCGCTCGCTTTGGACTGTTTAGCAACATCTGAATACCTAAACATATTTAATTTGAATTAGACTATAAATATTTAAAAGGGAATATTTTAGTTGGCATCGTATAAATGTGGTTGGAGCGTTGACACTGGTTTAGTCTTTGTTGGTCGTGAGGCATATCGTGACCGTCGTATTTGGTAAGTAGGATGAATAAGTCTTCCCTGATATCATACGGAGTGAAGTTAACCATTTCGAGAGTTACTGCTACAATCCTAAATACGCTTTTGTCTCAGGCGAGGCAAGCATAGCCGAGCAACTATCGCTTCCTCAATATTCTTTGGGTCAGAACTACCCATTCTAAGTATACAAAGACCCATTCTAAGTAATGGTACAATTATAGGGTTCTGATACGATCAAATTTTTAGCTCACTAAATATGCTTCATAGTCATGCGGATTTATGATTTCCATGCCACTTGCACTAGTATAGTATTCGTCTTATCTAAGTCTTTATAAGATCTTCTCCTTACTTACCTTTAAAACATATAAGTGCTCTTCATACTTTTTAGTCGGTATGAGAAGCTAGAGTTGGTAATAGTAGATCGTTTATCAGGGGGTAAAGAACTGCTTTTAATCTAAGTGCAGCTAGGAATTGAAAGAAAATCACTAGAGTTTAAAATAGTTTTTACTCCTGAGGTGGACACTCTACTTTTTATCACCCTCTATGAGAAAATAAGTAGCTACCTAAGTTAAGCTATGATAAGAATAATAATAGAGAAGTCATGAACAAGAATGGTATGAATTTACATACGTTTGGTTACAATGACGTATTATTATCAGAAAATAATAGGCCAAAAACACATTTTCCGAAAATGATTTCGCTCTTGCATTTTTCGCATTGATTAAATTGTCGTATGGTTTAAGATATTATATATATAGGCCTTACATCTCATTTTTGCGTCTTCTAATTACAATATGATCCAGAGCTAAATTGTCATTTTCATTAATTGTGGAAGAACTAATGTTTCAGACTAATTACCTAATAATCAGTAAACGAAAGTGAAAGTGAACACAAAGGTGGAATGCATTTATTTTTTACTTTTTCACAACATTTCTTTCATATACAAATCGATCTCTTTACTGATTGGAACTGACAAATAGAACGTTGGCTTAGTCAGTCTGTGCTAGACTGCGGACTTAAAAAAACTTTAGCACAAAGTTATTTCTTTATTTGGTCTGCGTTTCAAGATCGGTTGCTTTTGTAATTGGTGCTGTCAGTTAGAATGCAGTGAAAGTCTTGTGAAAGTAATTATTTGCTCTGTACTGGCAAAACAAATCAGATTGTTTCTTTGCCTTCCAAGGTAGCAAAGTGCTACTTTTCTACCTGTTTACCAGGAATAGACATTCTCTTTTCGAATAGATGCGATGAAAAATATATTGATACTCTCATGGGATGAAAGTTTTAGATTGTCAAATGTTTATTTCGCAGAAATAACTAAATGCCTCCACAAGCAGTGGATCCCACAGTAAGTGGTGTCCTCTTCGAGTCTGATGGACAGACTGAGGACCTGGGCCTGGCCAAGGATGTCTCCAAGCTGAAGAAAGCTGGCCCTAAGGAATACGAATACTTCTGGGGAAACATCGCGTGGTTCACTTTCCTCCATATTGGTTCTCTATACGGTATTTACCTTGGTTTGACCTCGGCTAAATGGCAAACCAATGTATTCGGTAAGTCCAATAACAAATTTAAAGTAGAGTTAATTATTCTGTGGTAGAGGTCCCTTTTTGGAATAATTAGATGGCAACTTGATTGATGGCCTTGCAATTGTTCACAAATTACGGTAATCTGGTATTTATGAGGTGTTTATTTATTTACAGTTAGTTATTTTTCACATTTTTGCTAAGACTATTTTAAAGCAGGAAAGAAAATCATTTATTGCCAAACATTTAAAAATATTAAAAAAAAACAAAATAATAAAAATCCCTTCCGAGGAAAAAAGAATGCCTTTGTCAAAACTCGAAAATTATTTAAGACCTTTCTAATTTTAGACGGTTATATCTCAGCAGAGATTTTCGCATCTAAATTAAGATAAATAAGGGCGTATACATTTATTAGACATTGTTCACTGGATTACGTTCTATTCAATTACATTAAAAAGATGTTTAACTACCTACCTCATTCAATTCTCCATTCATGTTTAGATTATGACTGAATGAATATTCAACCTGAATAGTTGTGAAGGTCGCTCAACTGCTATTATATATTTAATATAAATAAATAATCTTAAACTCTTCTTCATGTGCGTCGACTGGACGAGCGGCGGGAGGCTCTTCGATCTCCCAGAATCGTTGCATGACTTCGGACAACGTTGAACCGATGAGCATGCCATCAGACTTGCCTCATGATACTTTACTAATCTTTAGTCACCTCTAGGCCACCTCACATTTAGAGCTTCTTTGGTGTTCCATCACTTCGTTGTCCGGCTGTCTGTCTGTCATATTAATCGTAACCGGTCTGATTAATCGTTATCAGGTCTGTGGTCTATTGAAGTTGTAAAAAAAACTTTTAAGTCAAAAGATACCGCCGTGATGCATGCCATACGCAAGCGAAACGCGGGGCGCAATACTTGACAGCACCCCAGCGCGGGGTCTAACCCGCGGGGTCTAACCCGCGGTGACAAAATACGCACGACATTAAAAGAGCCCATAAGCCTTAAAAGCCAAGTTCAGCAAAATATTAATGAAAGTTTTTAAGTTATTTTCTTTCCACAGCGTTTGCAGTCCATCTGATGTGTGCAACCGGCATCGGGGCTGGGTCCCATAGACTCTGGACACATCGCTGCTTCAAGGCGCGCACTCCACTCAGGATTGTCCTCATGCTGTGGCAGACCATGGGCTTCCAGGTCAGTTTTCCTTGCCTTTTCACACCATAGACGTTATGTCTCTTGCTGGTTGAAAAGTTCTTGAAAAGTACCAGTCTTCCAAGTTTATATCATTTCTACATTGCAAGGAAACTCGCACTGTTTAAATTTAGATTTCTTTCAAAATTACTTATTAAGAACATGAAAGTCGTTTGTGGCGTCTTCTTAACAGCTTTTTGTTTGCCTCCTTCAGCAAAAATTATGTGTGCATGGTAGAGAAAGAAGCAATCAAGTATCGTACTTCACACACAGGATAGCATATTCGAGTGGGCCCGCGACCACAGGACCCACCACAAGCACGCAGACACAGATGCAGACCCCCACAATGCAGAGCGGGGCCTGTTCTTCTCCCACATGGGGTGGCTGTGCTGCAAGAAGAACCCGGAAGTGATAGAGGCTGGCCGGCGGATCGATTTGAGGGATCTGTTTGAGGATCCGGTGGTCATGTTTCAGAAAAGGTTAATTGCTTACTTACGATTCGGTTATACCAGAGAATCCACGCGTTGCATTTTCATTCTTAATTCTGGTAATGGACGACATAAAGACCTAGGTGAACATATCTTCTAGCAATCGTGGAAATCATTGACGCATGTTTTTCAATTGCAACAGGAAGATTTGAACTTCTCTCTAAAGAGTCCATTTAAACTTGCCCTATAAATGGCTAGATGGTGCGATGTTATCGCGTGTAAAAAATAGACACAACAAGCTGTGCTGAGTCTATAATTAACATGAAACGAATGAATATAAATATAAATATAAATATTGGAGGACAATCGTATACAAATCGAACTAGGCCCATTCTAAACTCAACAAGGCTTGTGTTATGGATACTACGCTACGCTACTCACATACTATACGACGATATATTTAATAGAGATAAATACTTATGTAAATACATAGATATTTTATATATATAATATTTTTAGAATTACTGTAAATGATTCTGGGAAAAAAACTTATTATTATTATTAAAGAAAACATCCAAAACTAAGAAATAAATATTCATGCTCATCACACAAATATTTGCACTTACCACCATTCGAACCCGGGACCGTCAGCTTCGTAGGCAGGGTCACTACCCACTAGGGTTAACCGGTCGTCAACGGAAATGAACTTACCTATCAAAATATTCTTAGTAGCCAAACGAAACTCCATCAAAACCAGAGAAACCGGTGCTGACGCTCATAATCTTAACCCCACAGACACTACTTCAAGATGATGCCGCTCCTCTGCTTCGTACTACCCACAGTGGTACCCATGTACTTCTGGAACGAGACCTTCGTAAACTCGTTCTTCATTCCCACCATCCTGCGGTATACATGTGGTATCAACGTGGTGTGGAGTGTCAACAGCTTCGCTCATCACTTCGGATATAGACCTTACGACAAGTGAGTATCTACAGAAATGGGCTTGAATGCCTCAGTGCCACAGCGGACAAAAGTTGATGGAGACTCAAGTCATGCATGCTATCAATGCACTGACTCTCGCTCAGGACATGACAGCTTCATATTGATTATATACTTTATCAAAGCGGAATCACAGAAATCGTAACTCTTCATTATGTATTTTAAATTATTGAATTTACGAGAACGAACAGAATGAATATGTGACTACGTGCCTATTAAAATGTAAGTGTTACAAGAAAGCATCTGGTTTGCACCCTAATCGAAAGCTATTAATATTCAAAGCGACAACACCAACCGGGAACCCAGCACAATGGAATAGTTCAAATTAATTACCCTAATTACGTTTGTTAGCATATAATTAGCAGCGCTAAATAAATATGTTTAGCTTTTGGGTAAGTATCACAAAGAGACAAACAATTGTAGAATTATAGAATATCTACCATAGGATATCTTATCAAGAAGGCACCGGCACCGGCACCCACTCCCATAAGGGGTGACAGGGCACAGTTCAGACAATAATCTAATACTCTCTAACAGAGATCTCCTATTATTCAGTGTTATACCAGAATGTACACTTCTCTACATTTTATACTTCTCAATATCGACGGACAAACCATACTGACAGACCATGTGGTTAACCAAGGCCAATGGCTTCTGCATTTGACCTTATAAATACTTCTTACTCAACAACATAACATAGCGTCACGCCTTTTCCCATACGGGTGGCAGAGGCACAATTGTGCCCACGTTCAGCCAGTTATTCAATTACCCCATTTTGCGTGACAGGGGGCTAGTCTTCAATGAGCATTCCTATATAGGATACCTTCAATCTACATAGCTTCGGTGATAGCTATGGAGATAGAACCATTCATTCACCGTTAGAACGTCCGAACTTCTTACTCCAGGTCGCTTAACCCTCGTGAGAACATCGGCGTGTGGATGATCTGCGTGGAAGGATTCCACAACTACCACCACACCTTCCCGTGGGACTACAGAGCGACGGAACTACCGCTCTACAATATGCTGACACCCACTATCCTGTTCATTGAGGCTATGGCTAAGGTTTGTAACTCTTTAATAGATCCTTCATTCAGACGGTTACATACAAATAACAGTAGATCTGAATCAAATTAAATCTGAGGCTTAGGGCTAATTTCATCGTTTGCTTTGAAAACCGAGTTCAATAAAACTTAGTTTAGCTAAAACCGAGTTTCAATGGTCAACTTAATCTTAGTTTAGTCAAACAGATTTCACCAGCAACATTTTGATCCCGTTTACGTAAACTCAGTTTTTGACGTAATCACAGATAAAACCCGTGATGCGTTTTGTGTTTGCATCATAAAACAGCGATCCGCTGCGGCTTTTTATAGATTGGCAAACAGTATCTAAACGTAGCTGTCACGAATGTGTCATGCATATATACCCTTGCTGCTTCTAACTAACCTCTGAGTTTTCGTGTTACGTTTACTACAAAAGTTTATTGTTATATTAGCGTCTGATTCTGTGTATTTGGCTATTTGCATTACAAATCTATGGCGTCGAAAAGAAAAAGGGATCCGGTTTTCAAATAGTTTATTTATGTACAAACCTTACACGTAAATTTTAATTAAAAAAAACGAATGTACATGTACTTAATAGAGGAAAATACAATAAAAAGTAAGACTTACTTAAATATAATAAAATACACTCGTATAAATATAAAATTAAGGAATAAATGTGATATTTATACAAATATAATTAATATATTTGCTACCCACCTACTTTTATTTATCTGGTGTAATTAATCAATCATACATATATGAACAACTTAAAGAAAGATATACATTTCAAACTCTCTTGGCCTTTGTATTAGTTCCAATGACAATAAAGATATTTTACGGTCCCTAGTTAATATATAAAGCAAAAAAAGCAACTGTTATAAGTTGATACATAAATAAGATTGCCTATTTGATTATTCTTTATAATTAACAGCAGAATTCTTAATCTTATCTGCAGCAGTCATTAGATAGCACGCCTTTGCATCAAAATTTAAACCAGCACATGTCATACTCATATCATCTTGTTAATCTGAAAAGATGAAAATGGAGTTTTATATAAAGTAGGGATAGTGTTTTAAAATTACTACTGATATTTATATTTTGGCAGATTTACATGCAAAAGGAACACTGGTGTAAACTTACTGTGCAAAATAGTTCGTCACAAGCTCAGTAGCTCTTCTAAAATTAGGATTGCTTCTTCGTCTATCTGCATCCATGTTTCCATTATTTATATTGCCTGGAGCTAATAGAGCATGCCAAGTATCGGGATAATTACACGGCTATCATTAGCAAGTGTGTCTTCCCCACTTCTTCATGCAATATTGTGTAATATAGCTGTGGAAATTATAATTGGAAAAGAATTTTGAATGGAAACGCCTAAACCAATGGCCATGGCTGGGAAACGTCTTTTCCAGACCCCAAACAAGCTTTCTACACAATTTCTTTTTCGAATTTGAGACTCA
Organism: Argyresthia goedartella; assembly: GCA_949825045.1. Classification (NCBI taxonomy): domain Eukaryota; kingdom Metazoa; phylum Arthropoda; class Insecta; order Lepidoptera; family Argyresthiidae; genus Argyresthia; species Argyresthia goedartella. The sequence goes on along the minus strand of OX463812.1, from coordinate 19,745,583 downwards.
TTGTACAAATTTACAGCAGCATTATTACACTGTTGCAATGGTGTCATCATATAATTATTACATGCGTAGCCTGCATCTCCAACAAGAAGAGCATTTCCATATTGACCCTGTTCGAACAAAACATAACAACTGGTTAATGGGATACACAGTGTTATTTCTTTAATAAAAATCCATTCGGTACCATTAGGCCTTTATGGTTGTCATGCAAAAATAAGGGATAAGCAAATAATCGTGGAACAGGCCCTCTTATCAACACTCCGACCAAATTCTTTAATTGATAAGTACATAGGTATAGTATGGCATTTCAGCCTTAACAGTAAGCTGTCCACCGAAGGCGGGCGAACGCGTAGTATGAAATAAAACACGTTTCGGTGCTTACATGTTTGTAGGAATCTCGATTTCATCTGCAATAGACTCCAATACAGACAAACTGTTGGTTTCGTGATACGAAATCTTGTAAAAAAATCTTTGTCATCAAGGGTGTCGAAGTGTTCTTCTCTTTCAAGTATCCATCTCGGTCGACTAACAACGAATTCGTCATCATCATCACTATCTTCAAAAGCTAGTGCCAACGCTCTTCTCATTATTGATAAATAATAACAAAGCAAAAAATAAACTGCAAAATTATAAAGTGACAGTTATGACAGCTCTAAACGCAGTTAAGGAGTTTAACCGTCCAAAATCGGGCGTTCAGAATTTAAAACTCCGTTTAGCTTAAACTGCGTTCAGTAATGACGGTGAAATGCTCTAAACTCAGTTAAGTGCGTCAACTGAGTTTTGCTTGAACTAATCCAGTTTAGTTACAGTGGTGAAATTGCGCCTTAGTCCAATATGAAGTTCTTTCGTGATTCACATTGACCAAACTCAGCACTTATAAGTTTAGACCACTTACATTATTCATTGGTATAGATGTCGCAGTTAATTGGTTAAATCAGACATTTAACTAAATCTCTAAACCGTTAATTAAATACCGACGTTTAACCAAGTAACTAGCATTTTGATTTCAATAAAGCAATTTCTTATTATTCTGAATCAATCAAAAAAATCCAAACAACCCCTTACAATTTGACACCAATATTTTACACCCTGTGTATATCGGTACATAGAAGAAAAAGCTTTACATCTTTTCTCATACGAAGAGACACAGATGTTGCCCCCATTTGGCCAGATTAAAAAGAATAGCAAGGTCCAATGGAATCCATTTTAGCATATTACAATATCTGAGAGGAACGATGCACTATTCTCCCGGGATTTGCAGTAAGATAAATGTCGGCTGCAGCTACAAAGTTAAGTCAGAACGAAAGTTCTAAAGCTGTCCAATAACTACTTTTCAAATAAACGTGGGAATATGTCGTAGGGTGACCAGACTGTCTGCTATTCGGAACGTTTTGTCGACAGCAATTTCACGATTTTTAAAGTCAGAAAAAAAAAACTTATCGCTGAAATGTAGTTTTTATGAGGTATAAGGAGGCGTCATTCAGTCGACGAAATTACCCCGAGGCATATTTGCTACGGTCAAGATAGTTATTCGGTTATTATTCTTATTAACCGGCTATTATTCATACTTACTAATATCGATGGTTAAATTAAGATTTATCACATTAACCTGTTAACCTATATATAATCACCACACGTCCGTGGTGAATATGATTAATACTGTTTTGCACAGCTAATATCAGGGCAAAGCACTGCGGTAGGTAGGTGAAAGGTAAAAAAGATGAGCAGAGCGAAGCCCCCTTTATCCTTCGTGGTAGGTTGAACATGTAAGAACAACAAAAAATACTTGATGATAAGAGCTCCCTTGGCTTGTATGGAATAACAAATAAGATACTCAAGGCAGCAAGTCATGTCTTGTCTGTGGTTAGCCACAATTTTTAATCTTAGTATCTCAACGGGTTGTTTCCCAGACTCATGGGAAACTGCAGCCGTAATTCCAATTCATAATGCTGATCCTAGGGATGAGCCGGAATATTATAGGCCCATATCTCTACTGGGGGCCTTATTGAAACTGCCGGAAAGGATAATCAATAGGCGGCTTACTGATTTACTGAACTCAAATAATCATCTCTCGAAATACCAGTTAGGTATTCGACAAGGGAAATCTACCGAAAATGCAGTCAGCCGTCTAACTGACATCGCAGTCTCTCACCTTGATGTGGGTCGAGCCTGTGTCAGAATCTTTATTGATCTTGCAAAGGCCTTCATCACATCCTGCTAAGAAAGCTCCCTATCCTTCTAAGAAAGCTGTTTTGGCATACGCGGGACCACACTAGACTGGTTCACCACTTACCTAAAAAGCAGAAGTCAATGTGTTCAAATAGGAGATTCTGTAAGTGGTGTAAGACCTGTGTCTTTTGGAGTGCCTCAGGGTAGGCTATTGGGGCCAACTCTATTAATGGCATCACTCCAATCCCCTTAAAAAACTATGACATAATTTGTTACGCTGACGACACAGCAGTAATCTTTCATGGTATCACATGGCACGAAGCTCAAATCGATGCGGAAAAAGGTCAATTGCCAGCTGCCTACAAGAAAATTTGCTCACTCTCAATACATCAGAGACACAATGTTTACTCTTCCATAAAACAGCCGCGTCGGCTCCTCCGTTACAGCTTAATATCAGAATCCACAGTATTACTTTCTTGGAACCGAGTGACGCTGATACAGCAGAGTGCACTTGCCGACAGGTAAGTAAAGTGAGCACGCTCAAATATCTGGGAGTAAAGATTAACGATAAACTCACTTTTAAGGAGCACTTTTCGGTTGTGTCTAGCCGTGTAATTATCCATTCTCAATTATTGTATACTGGCCTGGGGAGGTGCTAGTAAAAGCATTCTCATCACTCTCGAAAGAGCTCAGAGATCTGTCCTCATAGTGGCTCTGAGAAGGCCTCCTGGTTACCCCACAAGGTCTCTGTTCGATGATACGCAAGTTCTTAGTGTTCGGAGACTATTCATGTTGAGAGCAGCCACTGTTATGTATCGAGAGTTCATAAATTCACCTTCCTACAACGAAATACCGAATAAGAGAGTATGTAGATTGCCTGTACTGACTATTTCTACAGTATTCGCCAAAAGATTTCGATCATTTCTATTCCCTTATATATATTACAAATTAAACAAAATAAATGGTATTGCAACCTTAAAACTATATCAAGCTAAGTCCGTACCCTAAAAATATATTGAGGATAATGTCTAAAACTAAACAAAGACATAAATACACACATACATATACGCACGTGTTGAACTAATCATAAACATACTTACACCCATATACGCAGGACAGGTATATAATGATTTTTACTGAGCTGATTGGCTGTAGGTCTGTTTTATATTTAAGTTTACTGAATCAATAAATTATTTCATCTGCATGTCGAAGTTTTACCTATGTTCGACTTATTTTTAATTTTACTGAATCTGTTATTATGAATTTATCTTTATATGCATATCAAGTCTGATTTTGATAAGGTAGTACTTTCTAGTTTTATTAATTTTCTAAAAGTGAATAATAATATTTTAGCCGCCTACATAACATATTGCTAATTATGTAGATCAGGTCCTCACGATACAGGGCCAGCCTAGTATGAGGATCATTGTAATATTTTATATGTAAAATGTATTAATATTTGGCACATAATAACACAACACAGACGACCCGAATGGCCGAGTCAGCAGTGACCTTGCCTGCAAAGGCAAGGGTCCCGGGTTCGAGTTCCGGTGGGGGCAAACAATTGTTTGATAAGAACGGATGTTTGTACCCTAAGTCTTGGTTGTTTATCTATCTAAGTGTAATATTTATCTATATAAGTATGTGTATCGTTGTCTAGTACCCAAGATACAGGGCATCCTAGTTTGGGGCTAGATCAATTTGTGTAAATAGAGTCCAAGGTATTATTATTATTATTATTATTATAACATAATTATAGTGTCACGCCTTTTCCCATACGGGGTGGCAGAGGCACAATTGTACCCACTTTGAGCTAAGGTAAAATTAATTTGGGTCGCATTTAGGGCAGCTATTGTTTTCGAAAAATAGCCACAAAATAATTCCATTACACTTACATATCTAAGGATCTTAACATTGTAATTTTGCAATTCTAGATCGGACAAGCCTACGATTTGAAGAGCGTAACACCCGAGATTGTGAAGCAGAGGTCTCAAAGAACTGGTGATGGATCCCACCATCTTTGGGGATGGGACGACCCTGAATTCACAGAAAAGCTAAAAGCTCAGATGGGAGTTGTAAGTCATAAAAAAGAGTGATGATATTATATAAGAAAATGGTTTAATGATGATTTTAGGTGAGCATTATTTATAAAAAAACTGAAAACAAAACTTTTTTTTATTTTAATTTTAATAACTATATATATATATATGTTACGGCTAAAGCTAGGTGTGAAATTAAACTTAAGTTTAGCCGGCTAGTCTTAAGATTAATTTCGAGCCTCGGCTAATGTCCGAAGTATTGTTCGTTTGTGATAACGGATGTCATCTTTTATCGGCTAGACTGCACATTAGCCGATGCGTTTCGGTTAATGTTGGGCATTAGTTAGCTAATGTTGAAAACGAAGTATTCGTGCGACTGCGGGGAGCGTGGCGGAGTAATTTTATTCAGATAAGAAAGCTATTTCTAATATCAAAACACTGCGGTAGCTTAGGTGAAGGGTAAAGGCGGTGAGCGAAGTGAAGCCCCTTTTATCCTTCGTGTTAGGTTGAACATGTAAGAACTATACAAAAACTATAATAAGACGAGTATAAGTATTTTTTATTGTTCTTACATGTTCAACCTAACACGAAGGATAAAGGGGGCTTCGCTTCGCTCACCCCCTTTATCCTTCACCTAAGCTACTGCAGTGTTTACGGCTACCGAATCATTATTATCACTTTTTCCAGATTAAGACGGTAATTTTTCAACATTAGCCTAGGTATACTGAAAATAAACTTAAGTTTAGTCGGCTAATGTTAACCATATTTTCTCAACCATCTTTAGCCCCAATAGCGTCGAGGCTTAACTGCAGTTTAGCCGACTAATGTTGAAATCATTTATCGCAATGAACATTATTTCGGACATTAGCCGAGGCTCGAAATTAATCTTAAGACTAGCCGGCTAAACTAAAGTTTAGTTTCACACCTAGCTTTAGCCGTAACATATATATTATAAGATTGTCAAAACCGTTAGTACGTAGTAGTAACAATTTTTTTCTCGTTAGTTTACAAACTATCGATAAATTGTAAACGGTACCGTACTGCTGACGATATGATGTGATAGCTTATGATAAAACCGTAAATTGTGAACTGGTTTAAACTTGAATTCCAAAGGAAATACCAGAGGAAACACTGCGGTAGCTAAGGTGAAGACTAGATGGGGCGAGCGCAGCAAAGCCCCCGAATAGCCTTCGTGTTAGGTTGACATCTAAGATCAAAAGAAACGAAAATTCTAAGCCCTGTCGGCCTGGTTTACAATTTATCGATGTTTACAAACTACGGTTTTGACAATCTTATGGTGACATATATTGAGGCTTACCTTTGAAATTGGCGGAATTTTCCTACCGATTCAGGAGTTTATAATTCGTGTATTTCAATAGCTATTTCCATTATTTTTTTATTGTTTAAAAGTTCATTTCAATGTTTTACATCTACATATTGAATTTTCTTTTAATTTTCAGTTTGATAACTAAAATTTTATCTTCAAAATCAGTTCGTCCTAAATGTTATTCATTTTCATGATAACATTCGTAATATTTTTTTACTGCTGACACTTTTCAAAAATTCAAAAATTTTTGTGCTGAAAATTCAGTTTCCTTCAATTTATCCATACAAAACGCTGATTTCATAGGTATATAAAGCACCTATATATGTTGTAAATATATCGTATGATTCACCATATCATGAAATAGCCGACCATGGTTGAAGAAGAACTTTCATTGAACGAAGAAATATTTTAGGGAAAAAACACTTTTAGGTTAAGACTCTAGAGGGCGAGCACAGCGAAGCCCTCGATAGTCTTCGTGTTAGTTTGACATGTATTTCACAAAAAAACATCAGGTAGTATTGAATAAAAATGATTTAAAAAAGACAGGTTTCATCAAATTCAATATTTTTTGACCATTTGATGAAAGGGTCGGCCAGATCTTGACATGGCTACGACATATATATGTAAAATAAATAGAAATATGATTAGTTTATTTTTATTTGTTCATTATTTAAACTTAAAATAAATATGTTGGATCCATCCAACTGATTATAAGCAAGCTATTTTACGTTGGGTTGGGTTTCGTACCTATACTAATAACTATTTTGTAAATAAATAATCATTTTATTTTAATATGTATTAGAATAATTATTTCTTAGCATATATTTTTATATTAGTAGTTACTTTTCATACAAATAAAGTTCCTTTAAAAAGTCTGCTCTCCTACCAAACTAGTTTGACCCAGATAAATAGTGGTCACCCTACACCAAAGTGAATCCCGCCTTATAGTTAGCACCCTATACACGATTTCCATTTCACTAAACACAGATGCGCTTGCAAAAACACTTCAAGCACCTACAAGTCGAAGTTTTTTTTGCTCTGAGCGAGCGGTGACTGCTCTTTCTCGCACATGGTGATGTGGGGTGAGAGAGAGAGAGAGAGAGAGAGAGGTGACAGCTCGCTTAGAGCCAAATTAACTTGGCGCGATCTTTACCTAAATTCGGAGCAGTAGCTTTGAATTTAGGACGTTACATACATATTTATAAAATCCTAGTAGGTTAATTATCTAGGTAATAAAAATTGCACGCACCACAAAGTTGGAAATGTCACACGATGAACAAGAGAAATTATTTTAAGTCGCCCAAACTGCCTGAAATAATTAACAGCTATGGGAAAATCTTTTTTTTTTATAAATTAATAAATATTAGAGGAAAATCTTACAAAATTCGAACCAGGCCCATAAAAAGCTCAACAAGGCATGTGTTATGGGTACTAGACGACGTTATATTTAATAGAGATATATACTTAAGTAAATACATAGAAAACATCCAAGACTAAGAAACAAATATTCACACCCATCGAAAAGATATTGTCCTTACCGGGATTCGAACCCAGGACCGTCAGCTTCGTAGGCAGGGTCACTACCCGGTAGGCTGAACCGGTCGTCTGCCAAATAGTTGGTAGGTAGGCCTTACATAATCATTACGTAGTGGAGTCAAAATTATGACATAACATTGCTAATCAATTATATTTTAGTTTGGTAGTCTAATAGTTTACCATCTACGAATATACGTTAGTTCTAAGAAATCCAGAATAGCAGCCTCAGGAATACTACAGCTTTGTACACGGCTTCATCTGTGTAAGTTAGGGACAACGGTAGGTACAAATCTTTTTCCGATACTCGCCACATCTGAGCCATTCGTAAAGCAATAAACGAAAATCGATAGCAGCCTCACATTAGCGAAAGCGAATGGGGGATAATAGAAAACATGAATTCATTTAATTTTGCTTTATAAAAAATAAATGCCAAAAATCGCGGGTTCCAACTGACAGCCGACAGCTGACAGTTTGGCGCGAAAACACCCATCAGCGGAAGTGACTCCAGTTTGTGACACTTCTATGTAAGGGACAGAGCTATGCGGAAATCTTTTCTCCTTCTTTCGCTTCGAAAGGGAAGGGAGACTGACGCATAGCTGTCTAATGGCAATCAGGACGACATTTCCGCTTAGAACGGTATTTTAAAACACGTTTCGTTAAACGTTACTTTAAATTCGTATTTTTTGTTGAAAATCAATTCTTAATCTAAATAGAAACGTGCAAAAGTGGGGCCTTCAGTTCATAAAATATTATTAGATGTGATGAATATCTTTACTGGAGCTTCTCTATTATTATTCCTGGCAACTTGTGATCCCGGCCTAAATTATTAAACGCCTCTAATCATCTTGTTATCGAACGGAGATCCCATGGCGTCCCGTTGGTATAAAATATAGGTAGATTAATTAATACTACCTTCCTTCCTACCTAATCATCATACCGAAGCAGACATCCATGGTGGGTATCTAACGTGTACCAAGTAATTTTGGAAGTTTCTCACTGACTGACTGTAGGTGCAGTGCATTTACTGTTAAGAGTTTTGGGCGGTCTTTAAAGCATGTATCGATTATTGCCGGAAGCATCCAAGACATTACCAGTGCCTTGCTCTGCACAAACTTTGACCAGCAAGTTTAAAAAGTCAAGTCAAAGTTGAACATCAATATAAGCTTTTCACACCATCTGCTCGACAATGCCAAATTATATATCATTTGTTTCATCATTAGCCTTGTATGTCCATCAATCTCCTTTTTATCTGTTTTAATACACTCTTCTTCCAACGCAAACTTATTTTCATCCATCATAGTCCACTTAATAATTCTTTCTTGTATCAGCCTGATGTGAATTGAGTTGGATCATCATAAACATTTCAGACCTTATGTTTTTTGTGCATCTGAATTTTATCAACATGATGAAGCATCAATGGAACATAGTTATTGAATTTGAAATATCTGTAGCTTTCGGGGTGTAATTTTATATCAGATAAAATAGTAATTTTCTTACTATCGCATATAACTGTTTTTTTCTTTTTTAATCATCACGAAATTATTTTCTTCACAGTCGTTTCCCATATGATTTTTATTTAAACCTTTGTCCAAAATCCATTGTCAAAAATCGTTTATTCACAAAAACCAATCATTGACAGAACGGTTTCCCTGTCTCCGAAATTAGGGAAACCTGTGTCTTGGCCAGTCATTTTTTATTTTTATAGAGAACAGTATCTAAACTTATACGACATGTCATTGAATAAACACCTTGTATATGTACCCCAAATATTTTTTTAATAAAATAAAATATTGAGCAAATTTGTAGAAAATATTGGAGACTTAAGTTGTTTCATTTCCGACAAATTCACAACTCTGTGATGCGTAAGTGCCGCGGCCCGCGAGCTCAATCAAATTCACAGACTAAGTATATAGGGATACTACGTATATCAAATTATCCATCACACTTTTTAATGTAGGTTAGTTTTTTAAGTTAGTTAGGTTACCATAGCAACATCATAGTAAATATCTACGACGACCCGAATAGCCGAGTCGGCAGTGACCTTGCCTACGAAGCCAAGGGTCCCGGGTTCAAGTCCCGGTGGAGGCAAGTATTTCTTTGATGAGACATATTCTAGCCATAGTTGTTTGTCTATCTAAGTATAATATTTATCCATATAAGTATGTGTATCGTTGTCTAGTACCCAAGATACAGGGATTCCTAGTTTGGGGCAAGATCAATGTGTGTAAGTACTGTCCAACGTAAAAAATAAATTAACAAAATATAGAAATAAATCAATTGAAAGATAAAATAAAACTAAAATTAAGGTTAGGTTCCTACTAACTACAAAACATCGCAAAAATCTAGGCATATAAAATTTCCCGCCCCCACCCTCATTAACCTTACAGTTTGCGTCAAGTTTCTTGGGATCTGAGCGAGCGGTACCTCTCTCTTACTCACCCCACCCTCACCTTATGAGTGAAAGAGAGTCCCCGCTCGCTCAGAGCCATAGAAACTTGGCTCGGCTTGTATGAAACGAGCTAGATAATTTCCGACATATTGTACTTACTTGTATCTACCATTCGCTCGCGAGTTGAATGCACTCCAAATGTACGTACTGGGGGCTTACCACAATCTTTTTCCGATTCAAATTTGGTTTAAAACAAGACCATCACCATGGCAACTATTTCCATTCCAATTCGCCATAATGGGCTTTGTTAACCTAATACCAAGACTTGTTCTATGGCGGTCACTATAACTTTGCGGATCAAATTAAGTTCCTAATCTGAATCGGCATAAGACGTTGTGGTAACCCCCATGTACCTACGGGCTGTGTTTGAAAAAAAAAAACATGAAATCGGCAACAGGTAACAAAAGGGTTAATTTAGAAGGAGCCTCAAAATACTTTGAAATAGAGAAATATGGGGAAAAAGAAGCACAAGAAAATAAAGAAGGATGAGGGGGAGTAGCATCTTTCTGATAGTGGGAAATACTCTACCTTGGGGAATTGCTACCTTTCACTCTCTCAGGAGACTTCAGTACGTCTTGCCTCGACATACCAACATCACTCTCGCTCAGTCTCTCCTTCTCCCCCTCTTCGATTACACTGATGTCTGCTGGGTCAGTGTTAACGAAGAACTACTGAACAAATTCGAACGACTTCAAAATCTCGGGACTCGTTTTTTCTTTGGGCTATACGACCATGTATTACAACATCTTCGTCTCCGCCGGGATACAAACATCCTCAATTTCCTCTATGAGACAGTTTTCAATTTCTTTATCTCAGCAGGCCTCGGGGACCTCACGCAGTGTCCAAGCTCACAACTCCACAGCATAACACCGCTTTCTATGAGAACGGGTTTAGACTCCGGGCCATTCGGTTGTGGAATGCACTCCCCTGCACCATCAGGGACAGTCCTACTCTGGATATATTTAAAATTCGTGTGAAGAAGTGTTACCTCTCTCTTTAAAATTATTTTAAGTTTATTAAAGGGATAAAAAATATTAAAGGAATAAATACAAGCCATTTCAGATTCCAGATTACGTCCGGTATTACCCAGAGTATAATGTAGACTACATTGTCTACTTTGAGAGCAGCAAAATTAGCAAGGCTTTAGGCGACACAGCGGTGATGTCTTTAGTTAAATGCCTCAATAGATTTAATAAAGGCATAAAACCATAATTTACGCTTAAAAAAATATAAAATTGGAATTGTTTTTGAGCGGCCAAGGCTCGCCAACGCTGCTGTGAGCAACAATTCTTTTTTAACCCTCAAAACTTGTGTTTGAATCATAACAGTTAAACAAAATTTTCGGGATATGATGTCAGAAGTAGGTTTATTATACATAGAAAGTTTTAATAGCATAGCTCTTATACTTTAGATTTTATTGATATCTAAAATACTCCGATTTCGTCACTGACCCATCACTCACTAAAGATGATCAAAATGCTTAGGTACTTCCTTAAGTCCTACAAAGATATATTTTGGTAATAAAGCTTGTATTAGTATATTAACAACATAAAAAACTTGGAATTTTTACCCTCCATCCCCTTAAACTAGGGGATGGAAATTTGTATGAGACTTCCGAAAATTGTGATGCTTGAGGTCTGAAATTTGTATAGGGACTCTTTGATAACAAAGATAATGAAATACATATTTCAGGATCTTAAGTAAATCACCCCTTTAATATAGGGGAAGGAAGTTTATATATGTTTTCCAAAACAAACATAATTTCATGCTATAGATCTGAAAATTATACAAGTACACAGACTTCTTACCATAGTATATTACAAATAAGAGAATACGTGTTTCAGGCCTAAAAAAAACATCCCTCAACCCCTTAAAGTAGGAGATAGGGCTCTCGAGAGGTTTCAGAATATTAGTACGTATATATACGAATAATATTACTCCACTTATGCACTTCGATAATTAGTACGCAAACAACAAAACAATTCTAAAACTTGGAATTTTTTCCCCTTACCCCTTAAACTACGGGATGGAATTTTAGTAAATCGCCCCCCACGTTTTAAATTAGGGGATGGAATTAAGCGCTCACACAACGCCTAATGTGTACCCGAACTTTGAGCTAAGAATGTTGTCAAATCGCGAGTGCAGTGCATTAGAGGCCAGTATTCAGTATTCAGTATTAATTTTTCAGTGATACGTTGGTGGGTATAGATGTAGTGAATAATCCTTTCCTTTCGTATTTTCTCGGAAATGTTCGTTTTTGTCTTACTACTTCACTCGCACTCAGTACCCGTCAAACAGGCAATTTGACATTTGACATTGATAAATAAAGTATGCGATTTATTTGATACCTACACGTAATTTAATAATACAGTAATTCATAGACACATCGGCACCATTCGGGTGTTATTGTTGTTCCGAGTTTTGCCGATAGGAAAGGATTATTCACTACATCTGTATTTCATTGTATGCCGTTGCTGCCTAGACGATAATTAGGTGGCTAGATGTCAACATGAACCGCAATCGAAGAGTCAAGTCTAAAACAGAAATAGCAATGCTGTATCACGATTCCACAAATATAAGTATATTACGAATTGGCAAAAAGGCAAATATGAAAAAAGTGGATGAAAAAAGGCCCCTCTGATGTGCAAGAAATACACCCCAAAAAAGAAATATAAAATGAATAAAATAAATTAAAAATGGTCATAAGCAACTTACAAAAAGAAGTGAAATCCCACCAAAAATTTTTTCATGTAAAATGTTCCCAAGATGAGATCATAATCCTGGCACTGTCAAAAAGTTATCAGATCTCATATAGAGCCAAGCTTCTAACTCTGTTTTTCCTAACTCTACAAACCCTAACTTTACAAACTCTACATCTTAGTCAAAATATGTGGCTTGGCCGTTTATCTACTGTCACATCGGCGTAAGGTGAAAAACGTATTCACTTTCATTACTTTTCTGTTATACAATAGTTCCTGTAGTAAAAATGAATGTTGTAAAAATGAAATACATAGATTTGTTTATTCGTACATATAAGAACTATACATAGTCAGGTCATAAGTTCTGTCACATGTGCATTATGAAATAATTTAGACACGTTTATTATTTATGTAAACATTTATATAGCAAAATGAACTTAATAAAACATAGATTCTTATGGTAATAAAGTTTATTCAAAATGACCCCCGCGATTTTGAATACAGGCCTTTATTCTGCGCGGCCAGTCGTCTATCGCAGCACGAACGAGGTCCATGTCAATATCTGCGGCTGCCTTAATCAAGGATGCCTGGGGTGACTCCAAATCAGGATGAGGCTTTGAGCAGGCCTTTTCCTCCAAGTGTTGCCATATCTTGTAATCTAACGGACTCAAATCTGGACTGGAGGAGGGCCAGTCTTCGTGCCGGATGAAGTCGATTTCACGCGCCGCCAGCCAGTCTTGTGTGCTTTTCGCTCTATGAGCTGGCGCAGAATCTTGTTGGAATACCCAGTATCTGTTATTAAACATGGTATGAGAAACAGGTTCCACAAGGTTCTTGAGGACTGTATTTTGATACACAACTGCATTCGTTTTTACGCCTTTCTCACAAAAATGTACCTCAGTTAAGCCCCAATAAGAGACTCCCAACCAAACCATGAGCGAGGATGGAAAATGACCTCGTTGGACACGCGGAATACGGTTGCTCGCTTCTTCATTGCTGTGTGCGTACACCTTATCATTTTGTTTGTTGTAGCTCTCTTCCACGGTGAAAATTTTTTCATCCGAAAAAAGAATTTCCCGATGCTTTTTTCCCGCGTACCGCTTCAACAAAGCGCGGCATCTCTTCAGTCTCAGGTCCATTAAAAGAGCGTCCAAACGATGTCCTGTTTTTCTTCGATATGCCCTAAGCCCTAAGTCTTCATTTAACACCATTTTCACCGTGGTCCTGCTTAACCCCATCTGAAGGGCCAACAGTTTCTGCTTACGTATGGGATTTCTTTGAATTCGCGCCTTCACAGCTTTTATCACTGCTGGAGTCCTAACAGAGCGAGGGCGACCACTTCTTGACCTGTCATCTACACTAGAGTCTTCATTGTATCGTTTTATGGTACGATAAACAAATCTTTTGGTTATATTCAAATTTTTCAGTAAGTCGAAAATCTGAATTGGCGCGTAACCGCAACGATGCAACGCAATAACTGCGACACGGTCTTCTTTAAGTGTCTTCTGACTGTGTATATATATATATATATGTATATATATATATATATATATATATATATATATATATATATATATATATATATATATATATAAAACGGATTGTATGAATATATCTCGTTACTGCAAAAACGGATTGAATGATTGAAAAATGGATGAAAGGTTTTATTATAGTAAAAATTAACATTGTAAAATAAAAAATTAAAAGCCAAAAACTTAAAAAAAAAAGCTTTTATTTAAACGCTCTAAAAAGAAGAAAATAATTTTATCCTTAAAAAATTTGACTATCAACTTATAAACTCATTATATATAATTTATATGATCATAAAAGCTTCTTCATCAATTGCACAGACTTGGGCTGAATTAGGTGAACGCCGTCTTAACCAAAGTCTATACGGACGGATGGTATATCATTGTCATACATTTGTGCTCTTCGAAAGCAGGGCCATATAATTTCTGTAATATGTCCAATGGCACCATTCACCAGACCTTTGGAGACATCTACATTGTAACGCAACATCACCTTGGCCCCAGTGAATATTTCTAGCTCCTTAGGTAGCCCTCCTGTCTTGTTTATATCGGATGGTATAATATTATTTAGATCTAAGTTTTCAGTTTTTCGAGTACGATCTACAAGACTATACTGTGCTATGATTTTGTTAATAGTTATACCACGAGCTCGGAAATGTTCGAGGACAGTTTAATTGTGATTGTATACTTATTGGTTAGTGGGATGAATTCGCAGGGCTTTTTTAATCGTAAACTCGCCAGTAGGTTCTTTGTTTAGCCGATTCATTAAAATAGCAAAATGCTCTGATTGAAGATCACCAATACGTAATGCATTCAGAAGGTCTTTGAAAGTTGTGCTATCTTGTTGTCTCATATTTTCAGTCAATTCATTTTCATTTCATTTATTTTATTTCATTTATTTATTGCATACATGTGGTACATAAGATGTCAAATAACAAATAAAGACCCCAACATGCGCCCTACTAGGGCGCATGTTAGGGTCATAAAAACTAAAACATAAGATAAAAACATAAAAATAGAAAAAGTCATAAAAACTAAAACATAAGATAGTAATCTACTTCCTATGGTACAATATCTTAATCTTATAGAAATCTTTCTTTTCTTTATAATAAACTATAAACGTAGTAAAAATAAAAAGTTTATTTAAAATTTTAACATTTTACAAATTATACTATCTTTGTTGGGTAGGTTCGTAATCATAGAACTCTTCTAGGTCGTAAAATGTATTGGTTATTAGGAATTTATGTAGTATGTTCTTAAACTCTTTAAATTTATCTAGGTTTTTTATAGAAGGTGGTAAGTTATTATATATTTTTATATACACACGTATCATAAACCCTCTTTACTGCGTACAAAAACCGCACGTTACGATCAGCATATTGTTAAACTACTTGGTAAAAACTCATTTCTTATCTGAAAAATTACACATTATGACCATAATGTGTAATTTTTCTGCATATTATGGCATTCAAATTTCGAACGCCGATTCCCGCCTGCGTGCTGTCCCTAGTTTGTCTGTGAAGTTGGTACTGACATTCAAATTTCGAACGCCGACGCCCGCCTGCGTGAAGTTGGTACTACAGAACAAGCTAAACAACTGCAGAGCCACAATGCCGGTCAAACATGCGGTTCCTGAACACATCAAAGAGAGCTTATGATGTATGTGTAGATAAACTACTGTATGTAACTGTACATAATTAGGCATTAAAACTCTCGAGTGATATTATTATGAAACTCGCCTTCGGCTCGTTTCATAAACACACTCTCGAGTATTAATGCCCTCCAATATGTAGCAGTCACATAAACTACTATTACGCACATGTTGTAAGGGCCTGATGATACAAATATCTACTTGATATTTGTATTTGTGGCAGCTAATCTAGGTCGAGGTCTAAGGTTTGCTGGGCGTTCGCGCATAGGGAACATGTGTAGATGTTTTCTTACAAATAATGATAGTTCTAAAATATAGATCGAAGTTAAGGTGAGGATTTCGTAGGTTTTGAAATATGGTCGACAGGTGGTCATTCGGTCAATATTAGCTATACATAATTCTAACACACTTCTTTTGTAGAACAGAGATGTTGTCTATGTCGACACTCTTTCCCCACAGTACGATGCCGTATTGAAGACGAGAATGTGCGTATGCATAGTAAGCTTTCAGGGTGGTTTCTAGATCTGTTGCTTTCTTTGCTGGGCAACATTTGTATGCCTGATGCATCTTACATGCAGATAGTAAACTGCATGCTTAATAGGGAGTATGACAGTAATACAACTATTGTATTACAAATAGGGAACACCACAGGAGTTCAACAAGACGATTTGATTAATTACTTTGAATCTATAGTATCTCTCCGGGCAAGGAAAATTATTCTGTGTGGTTTTCCCTATTCCAAAGCTCTAACAGAGGCACAAAATGACCGGATTTCTAGACCCAACGAGCTTATGTATAACTTGACCTTTGGGCATCGTGACCGAGTATTATATTTTGATACGAATAAGTTTATTCGAAATTTTATACTGACTAGGGATACAATGTATGTACCTGCATCATCTAAGCGACAGATTGCCAAATTATTGGCATACAATATTTATGACCCTGTTATTGTAGAGAAAATAACTAGGGTGCCAGTAGGAAATGACGAGTGTAGAAATAATTATACTAAACCTTTGTATGTTAAGAGTAATGTCACATGCACCCCTATTGGGAATTCACCTGTTAATCATACTTTGCATGCAACGTTGGAATCTGTTCCAAGTAATTTAAATTAGTTCATAAGACAATAGAGGAAATCTCTAGCATACAAGAGCCACTAAATATCTCAAAATGTAAGCCCCAGTTAAATATTGCCGATCAAAACATCCAGGGGCTACCTGGAAAAGAACTTGTATTAGAATTATTTCTAAAAAACTCTGACATTGATATTATTTGTGTTACAGAACACTGGTTGAAGGAAAATATGATGTCTTTTAACATAAATAATTACAAAATTGTCAGTTGTTACAATAGAAAGACTGCTGATAGAGGTGGTTCTTTAATCTTAGTGAAAAATAATATTAAGGTGAAACAACGCAAAGATATTCTTGCACTTACTGTTGAAAGACAAATAGAGGTATCCTGTGTTGAGTTGGATAGCCATATTATTGTTTGTGTCTACAGGCCACCGAGGGATGAAAAAGGCCATGGCAATTTCGAAATATTTGAGAAAATTATGGAGGAAGCCCTCTCTAAACTATGTAATAACAGAAAAAAGTTAATTATTTGTGGCGATCTTAATGTAGATTTGCTTGTAGGAACAACAATGAAACAACGATTAATAACTTTATTCAAATCGTTTAACCTAAGTCATGTATTTTTAGAGCCAACTAGATTTACACTTACCAGCCAAACTTGTTTAGATAACGTTTTTTGTGACTGTGCATTCACAAGTAAAAGTGTAATTAACTGCTTACCTTCCGATCACAGTGGTCAAACAGTTTCATTCCCAATTGCTATTAAGAATAAGACTGGTCCATCATTTTATAGGCCTATTACATCCCATAGACTAGAGACATATACGAAAAACTTAGATATGAATTTGCCACTACCGGATTTTATGAACAGAACCCAAACAAAATCTACTCAGACTTCTTCAACATTATTCAGACAGAATTCAATAAAGTTTTTAAATTAAAGAAAGTCAGTGACTACAACGGTACATCGAAATTTAATGACTGGGCAACGTTTGGGATTCGTAAAAGTAGAGTTATCTTCTATGACCTTTATGATCAAAAAACCTATAACTTTGATCGAAAATTTCATGACTATGTTAAAAAATATTCCAAAACTTTCAAGTTGGTTTGTAGGACCGCAAAAACTTTACACATTAATAGAAAAATTCAAAATTCAAATAATAGAATGAAAACAGTTTGGCAAATAATAAACCGTGAAACTGGCAAAGTTATACCAAGGGACAATGAATTCTGCCTAAAGATAGGTGATGATGTTGTTAAATCCAGCGATGATGTTGCTCGAGCTTTTGAAACATTCTTCACCAATGTACCTCTACTCACAACAGATCGTCTAAATTCATCTCCATATGAAGCAGAGACTTTATTAAAAAATAACACGAGCGTCAGTAAGGTATATTTAAAATTTCATCATGTATATCCCCAGGAAATTGTCAAAACGTTTAAATTACTTAACTTAAAAAATACGGAAGACCTGTGGGGTATATCAGTCAAAGTCATTGGTTCAGTAATTCTAGTTATAGCCCCATAGCCCCGTTTAGCTTATATATTCAATAAATGTGTTGACGATGGGGCTTTCCCAGACCTCATGAAACACAGAAAACTGATACCTCTGTTCAAATCGGGAGATAAGGGTGATCCTTCAAATTTCAGACCAATATCTGTTCTTCCAACACTAAGTAAAATATTTGAAAAGATTATACTCAATCAAATGCTCTCACACTTCAACCGTACCAAACAACTCCACGCCAAACAATACGGTTTCACTAGGGGTAAATCAACTACGGATGCAGGTATTACCCTTATATCTCATATTTATTCTGCATGGGAGGCCGCACAGGATGCTATCGGAGTTTTTTGCGACCTGTCGAAGGCGTTTGATTGTGTTGTTCATAATACTCTATTAATTAAATTAAATCATTACGGAGTTAGAAATAAAGCGTTGGATCTACTAAGATCATACCTAAGCAATAGAATTCAAAAGGCAGAAGTTAACGGCGTTAAATCTGATGGTTCGGGTGTAAAAATTGGCGTTCCACAAGGTTCCATATTAGGTCCTTTCTTGTTTCTGGTATATATTAACGATCTGCCATTCATGGTGGAGAAATTAACTGACATAGTGTTATTTGCTGATGATACTTCAATGGTCTTCAAAATTGAAAGACAAAAAGCAGATTTTGATGATGTTAATGGTGTATTGTCTTTAACCTTGAATTGGTTCACAGTTAATAATTTATTGTTAAACGCTGGTAAAACCAAGTGTATCAAATTCTCACTTCCAAATGTCAGGCAAGTTGAGACCAGTTTAGTGTTAGACAACAGCACGTTAGAATTAGTAAATGATACGAAGTTTCTTGGAATAAACATTGATAGCAAATTGCAGTGGGGACCCCACATAGATAAATTGGCTGGTAAATTAAGTTCTGCGGCTTACGCTGTTAGGAACATCAGACAAAGCACGGATGTGGCTACATCTAGGCTAGTATATTTTAGTTACTTTCATAGTGTGATGTCCTATGGTATCTTGTTGTGGGGGAATGCAGCGGATATTCAAACTATTTTTATTTTACAGAAAAGAGCTATTCGAGCAATTTATAATTTAAAACGAACAGACTCCTTAAGATAGTTTTTTAAAGAAAATTGACATACTAACAGTAGCTAGTCAATTTATTTTCGAAAATATAATGTATGTACGCAAGAACCTTACAACATTTTCCAAAATTAGCGATAGCTGTAATGTTAACCTAAGAAATAATCACAGACTGTGTGCGCGCCGATTTAGACTCGCGAAGGTTAGCAATTCTTTCAAGGGTCAGTTTATTCTCTACCATAATAAGATACCTCTGGAGATTTTGAAATTGCCATTTGAGCAATTTAAAAAGCATGTTAAAGCGACTTTGTCAAAAAAGGGATATTACAATGTTCAAGATTACTTAAATGACAGGACTGTATGGGGTTAATCTAGCTCAACACAGGCCTTGCTGTTAATAATTTTGTAATTATTTATTCCTGCTTATTAATCATAATAATTATTTTTTTCATATTTGTAATAGTTAAGCACAACCTATTTTAAAAGAGACTTAAAAATCAATCTGTGGGAGTTTCTACGCCCTGCTTCTCCCACAGTGGTCCAATGTAGAGAAGAGGCAAAATTGACGTTTGCTAAGTATATGTAAATATCTACAGTAATAAAGTACTTTGACTTGACTTGACTTGACTTGACTTCTTAATTTCGTATAGGGCGTATGAAAATCTAGATAATTTAGATTTCAATTTGCTGATATGATGTTTCCAGTTGAGATTCGAATCAATGTGAATTCCCAGGAAGCAATAGTTGTTCACACATTCAATTGGCTTGGTCCTAAATGAAAAGTTTATCTCAAGTTGAGCTCTTTGGCACGGATGAAACTGTATTAGTTTAGTTTTATTAATGTTAAGTTCGAGATTGTGGTCTTCGAGCCAGTTGACGATAGTATCAAATGTGGAGTTTAGATGGTTATTTAATGAGTGGACCTGATTGCTTGGGATTAGAACAGAAGTGTCATCTGCAAATAGTGTGCACGAGTCTTCGATAACTTTCGGAAGGTCGTTTATATAAATCATAAACAGCAAACATACAAAAGAGTGCCTTGTGGGATTGATCTGTGTACGATTTTAGTTTCTGATTTTACTGTAGAAATCTCACCTGTCTGATGGTTGTAATAATCTACTTCTACATGCTGTGTGCGTTTATCTAAGTAGGAAGCGAACCAATTTACGGCTTTGCCTCGCACGCCGACTCCTGAAAGTTTTTTAATCATGATATTGTGAAGAACCCGGTCATAAGCTTT
This sequence comes from Argyresthia goedartella, assembly GCA_949825045.1. Classification (NCBI taxonomy): domain Eukaryota; kingdom Metazoa; phylum Arthropoda; class Insecta; order Lepidoptera; family Argyresthiidae; genus Argyresthia; species Argyresthia goedartella. Next base: position 19,725,281 of record OX463812.1, on the reverse strand, counting down.
GCTCATGTCGAGAAAAATGCCAATTCCGTTTTTTCCATTATTAATAACGTCTAAGATATTATTTATGTATTTAAAAACCGCTAGTATAGTAGACCTTGCTTTTCTGAATCCGTGTTGATTATCATTAAAAACATTAAACTTTTCGCAAAATGTGTAAAGCCTGTTATACATTGCGATTTCAAAAATCTTAGCAAATGAAGACAAAAGGGCGATTGGGCGATAGTAATTGGTGTTTTGTTTAGAGTCTTTTTTGTGTAACGGTCTGATTATCGACTTTTTTAACAAATTAGGAAAACTTCTTCTTCTCAGTCGTAGCACTCTTGACAGAGCGGTCGTGGTCGTCATTTCGGTCGAGTAACCCGCCTCACAATTCGTCGCCATTCGTCTCTGAGGGCTGCTGATTTTTGGTGCATTGGTACAGGGGGTCATCCAGTGCTGCCTTGATTTGGTCTGTCCATCTCATTGGTGATCTGCCACGCATTCGGGTGCCCTCTACTCTGCCCTGCACCACCAGTCGCTCGATGGACATACGGCCGCGTCGAGATACGTGTCCAAATAAGGTGAGGATACGAGCCTGGACTAATAAAGATAGGCGCTGCTTGATGCCTAGTTCTTGGAGGATGGAGTCATTGGTACGGAACTCTATCTACGATATCCCAAGCATTTTTCTCCAGCACCACATCTCAAGAGCATCTATCCTCTTTTTCTCGTTTTCCCGAAGCGACCATGTCTCTGCAGCGTAAAGGAATACGGGGAACACAAGCGCTCTTACCAGCCGGGTCTTTGTGGCTTTGGTGATGTTGCGGTTCTTCCATATTTTCTTGAGCCTGTCCATAGAAGACCTCGCAATCGCCATACGTCGCTTTATTTCGTCCACGCATCCGCCATTGTTGGATATCAGCGCTCCCAGATAGACGTATGATTGGACCACATCACAATTCGCTATTTTCGCGACTTCGGGCAAGCTGTTGTTGGCACGATCCACAATCATCATCTTCGTCTTACTGCGATTGATCTTAAGGCCAAACTCCAAGCTGACGCTTTCCATTTTATGTAGCAGGTCTTCCATATCTCGCATACTGCTTGCGAATAGGGTAGTATCATCTGCGTAGCGTAGGTTCGAGATCCTCAGGCCACCAATTGCGACACCATCCGTCCAGTCCCCGTTGACCCCGAGCTGCTGATGGCGAAGATGTCGCACTATGGAGTGTCAGACGCAGCATGCTCCTGGTTCCAGTCGTATATGAGCGCCAGTAAACAGTTCGTTGTCGTGGAAGACGGCCGTGGCCGTGAACTAGTCTCAAAAAAGCAGGTGGTCCCACGTGGGTGCCCCCAAGGCGCTGTAGTGTATGCACACCTGAACCCTACTTACATCTATAAATAGCCTCTTTATTATGATTCATCACTCAATATACAACTGTCTTTCGAACATGTGACTGCCTCATTCCACACCTAATAGGCCGATCCTTACATGGCGACCGTGCCAGGCCAGCCTACCTCTCGCGAGGTAGTGCTGTGCCGAATGGCGATTAAATAAATTCAAATAATATTTAAATAATACTTGAAGAACTTGGAAAAGAGAAATATAACGAAGATAAATATATAGAGAAAAAGAACGGGATGACCTATGAAGAGACCACGACATTAGCGGATTGCAGCCAGAAGAAGACGGATAAAAAGAAGAAAGAAGATAATTATAGAAGAAAGAATATATTTACACAAGAAGAGAAAATAAAATATTACAGAAGATTTGTGCTGCCGGGTGCCGGGCGATTTCCTAAGCCTGATGATGTGGAAGCAGGGCGCTGGGCGTAACCGTACGGGTCAAGCGCAGCTGGGAGATGTACGGATCCCAGGATGTGCTGACTCCGAGCGAGCTGCATGCGACACGGGCGATGACGTCGTGGCGTCAATGTGTTTTTTGGACAATGGGTTTTATTATACGTATGACATGTAAGTAAATTAAATTATTTGTCGATTAGTATATTTAAGTTTTGGCTAGATTTTGTATTGTCAAAGGGTTGACGATACGATCAATATTAATATAATTATTTTTCCAAATGAAGATAGCATGAAGTAACTAAAATAGTATTATGATGAATGGCATAGAACGAAAAGTTAGTAGTACAGTATAGTCAGCAAGAGAAGTGTGAATGAACGATTGATATTATTTTTTAGGAATGGAGATATTTTTGAAAGCCGAAAAGTAAATAAGTTAGACACGAGTTATTTGGGATGAGATGATTTGACAGTATTTTTTTTTTTTGAGGAGATTTTGAAAAATATGGGAATAATGTGATAAAAAGTGTGAAGTAAGAAGTTGAAAGTATTGTTATTTTTTTTTGTTTTATAAACGCTAGTATTTTTTTTATATTGCATCATAATTCTGATTTACTCCAAATGTACAATCAAGTACATAAATGATTCAGTTGTTCATTTGACTTGGTAACAGTCAAAGTTATCCAAAAGTTAAGTATAGAAATTCAATCCAGTGTTCGCAGGCGAACCAAATATGGACATGCTACACTGCAGAAGAAACCAAATTAGATTAGAACATAACACATGTTTTGATTACAGAGAAACAGAATTGTTATTATAATAATTAGTAGTTCATGTTACCGCAGTGCGACTTGTATAGAGCGAAAGATTTTAGTTTCATGCGACTAATATGGAAGATACATAAAAGGTGATGGATGATTGATAGCAAGCTTAGGGTACCGCAAAGAGATAAAGTTTGGAACCATTTTTAAATTACAGTATGAAATGAATTTTAATAGTATGAGTATGTACGAAAATCAGTTGAGTGTGTGTAATAAATATTTAGTATGCTAAATAAGTACGTCTTAGAGAGAAGATAACTTGAGTTATTTTTTTTTTTGTGTTCAGATTTTATGTTTCATTAGTTTTCAGAATAATTTACAGATAAAGTAGTTTAACCTCAGATTTAAAATACATTACTAACGACGGAACCACTTACGTTAGTTTAATACAAAAGATTGTTTCGAGATTGCATTTACGTTTATTTTATTTTACAGATTGCAATCGAGTCTATTAATAGAATTATAGTCTGACCAGCGGATATGGTCACTTCTTCTTGTTTTATATTGAGAGTTGAAAAGTATGGAAATTGAATGAAATTAAAAGTTAATCGTTGTTATCAAGGTTTATTTCATATTTGATATTTTTGAGTTTTATGATAGTATTACATAGGAAAGTTGATTTTGTTTGGATTTGGGAATGTTGGTTTTTGTTGTCGTTAGGATTAAAAAGTATGAATTTGAGAGAAGGTGTGGAATGTGCAGGATTGTTACTCTAGGCCACAGAGCAAGTTAGTTGGGAACACTTCGTTTGTTAAGGTTTCGAGAAAAGTTGGACTGATCATCCAATCTTTACAGAATATCTTAAAACTCGAAGGATTCGTATGGATTGAGTTTAAGTTATGTTTTTAGTATGGTACGTAACTATTGGCGAGTCCGATATGTTATTGTATTTTCATCAAAGTCTCAAAGGTACAAGGTACAAGGCACGAATCCTTCCTCTTCGATCATGATGTGAACGAGTTTCCTTCGTGAGAAAGTTGGATATCGATGACCTAATAAGCTCGCGAGCAGGCTCAGGCAGGTAGACCTGGAGCCAGGTACTAGTAGTATATGTATTTAAGTATTGTTATAATAATAAAAGTACCATAAGACGTCTATAAATAAATAAATAATAAAAGTACCTATAAAAGTGCACTCACTATAATGTGAAATAACATGGGATCCGGATACCCCTAAAAAGTACCTATATGAAGTGGAAGAGAAAAAAAAAAAGAGACTTTGATTGATAGCGTTTGTATAAGAAAAGAGAGAATATTTTGTTAGTTTGGAATGAAGATGTATACCCAATGATTTATATTTAAGAACATTGTGATGTGAGTTTTGAGAAGGTTGTTATGGAAAATAAAAATAAAGTAGTTTGCATTAATGGAATAAGAATTGAATAAATGAATAAAGGGAGAAAAGAAAGAGAGATACAGAAGGAATGAGAAATATAAACATGTATTGCAATCAGTAAATATTGTGAATTTGAATTTTTAGTATGAAAATAAAGATAAATTTATGTCGTCAACCCTACACCTAAAACAGTTAGTTATTATTTCGTGTGTTTAGAAAATGGGTACTAGTATATAACCTGATATTTTTATGTAATCGTCAACTTTATAGATAAACATACTTCAGAAATTAAGAAACATTATAGCGTTTCTTTTGCATATTTTTTTTTAATGAATAACAGACAAGTGTATGTTTTGTAATAATTAAAATTGTGATAGATCATCAATTTATTTGACTTGTTTTTTTTTTTATATATGAAACTATATGAAAGTATTTATTTTTAAAAGGATATTTACAAATTGTTAGATTTGCACCTTTTTTTTTTAATGGTATTTTCACACAAATGAATCATTTTATAGTGGTTAATTTTGTATTAATATTTTATAGATTGATGTTTTGATGATATTCTTGTGGTGTGTTCTAAATTGTTAAATTTCATAAAAATAGAACGAAACCGTACATACAAGCATTATGAAATATTTAGATATAATTTCAGAAAAAAATATATAATCATGTATTTTTTTTAAATTTCCTTTGGAGGTGAAGTGTGCGGACATAGAGATGTATCACTGTGTGTGTGACTCCTTATTTGTAAGACTATATAAGATTATACTGCGGATAATTAGAGGCTCGGCTATCCAAACTTCAGTACAATAAACATCTATTTACTCCTACAAACCGCTTTCAATTCATGTGGAGTTTTGAAATTGCAACTGATTAATTGTTATAATTTTGTGTAAAAGTTCAATGTGTTAAAAATAAAACGTTCTCATGTTTGATGAAGGATTGAGAAATATGTACTTTTGTTTTGCGTTTCATTTATTTTATGATTTTGTGTTATTTTGTTTAAATGTATAAAATTCGTTCATGTCGTCAACCCTACCCCTAAAACAGATAGATATTTTAGTTTCGTGTATTTACTTGTGTATGTACTTATTCGTTTATTTCGTGTATTCAAAATTAGTTTTAGAAAATACATAACCTGATGTTCTTATGTAATCATTATCAATGTACTTTAATGAAGTTGTTTAAAAATAGGTGTTAAAAAGGGGTGAGAAATAGTAATAAATGGTTATAGTTGATTTTGATAGTATTGAAAAAATTGTATCCAGCAAACAAAAATATAAAAGGTTTTCATTTGTTATATTTTTTACAGATTTTAAATTTTCAATTGATATTTTACACAGGTGATTTATTTTATTGTTATTTTTACAGAAATTAGTTACTTATTAGATTGTTGTTTTGATGTTATTAGATCTAAATTGTTAAATGTCATAAAAATTATATGCATATTTTTTACTTTCAAAAAAGGGGGAAGGTGTAGTGTATGCACACCTGAACCCTACTTACATCTATAAATAGCCTCTTTATTATGATTCATCACTCAATATACAACTGTCTTTCGAACATGTGACTGTCTCATTCCACACCTAATAGGCCGATCCTTACAGCGCTATACTCAGTCCATTACTATTTATTCTCTACACAGCAGATGTTGACAAAAAGCTTATGCACTGTGGCGTGCATCTCTATGCAGACGATACACAATTATATTACTCCTTCCAGCCAACCGAAGTGAATGACGTAACAGGTAAAATAAATGATGATCTAAGGGTCGTATACACATGGTCAAAAAAAACGCACTCGCACTAAACCCCATTAAGTCGAAATTCATTGTCATGGGAACAAAACACCAACGCCTTACCATACTCGAAAGGGAACCAACCAACGGCCAGCATGTAGAGAGAGTCAACATTGCGAGGAATCTGGGCCTGGTGGTAGACGGCGAAATGCGCTATATGGAGCATGTGAATCTTAAAGTAAGAAACGCATTCTTCCGACTGAAACTTTTATATAATATTCGTCAATTTCTAACGGAAGAAATAAGGGTGATGCTGACGGACTCACTTGTGCTGTCGCTTTTCAACCACTGCGACATTGTGTATGGGCCAAGGTTATTTGCTAAAACAGAGCAGGCCATTCAAAGCGTACAAAACGCATGTGCCCGGTTTTGCTTTAATGTCCCAAAGCGATCGCACGTCACTCCTTTTCTCAATAAGCATAACATTTTAAAAATGGAGAACCGTAGAAAACTCCATCTTGCCTGTTTAATGCACAGGGTCCTAAAAGCCAAAAGGCCGAAATATCTGTATGACAAGTTCGAATGGCGGAGCGACACACAAAAGAGGAGTGCCAGTAACCGATACGCAAATAAACTGGTAAGCTACAAACACAAAACGGTGGGATTTAGAGGGAGCTTCCGTTTTGCGGCCTCCAAGATCTGGAATGACCTTCCACCACCCCTACACGAATGTCCCTACGTCTCAACATTCAAGTCTAAGCTTCGCAGTTTACTATTCACACAACAACAAAAACAGTAATGTTAAATAATACATGTTTATACACATACTATACAACCACACAAAAAACTGACACATAATAACTGCGATATAGCTACAAATTTTAACCTATTATTATTCTAACGAAATTGAATTTATTATTATTATATGCATATTATTTCATTGAAATCTACAACTTTAATTTAAATTGCTCTTTAAATTACTTAATATTAAGTTTACCTTAACTACGTGTTAAGTAGCCCGTACGTACGTGTCTATGGATAATTTAATAATGTCGTGCACGTTTATTGCATTCCTTTTTTTATTCTGCTACTGTTCTGCTATTTGATTTGATAATTATATAAACTACTCTAGACAATGTTTAAAAATATTGTTGATGAAATGATGTATAGAATTACTTAATTATTATTTAATTATTTCATAATTCATAATTTCTTTATTGCACACAAATCATACAAAAAACAAGAGTTACATAAAAAAAGTGTACAAAGGCGAGCTTATCTCTAATAAGAGATCTCTTCCAGCAAACCAGGCAAACAAGGGAAAAGTTGATGGTTGAGCAGGGGTAGACCTATGTGTACAATATATAAAATAATAAATAAAATAAATTAAATAATAACTATAATAATATTTTATTTATTTTATTTTATTTATTTTATATAATAATATACTAAATACTTATTATATACTACAAATACTATTTTATACACTATACTAATACATACTTACATGCATACTACCGATAACTCTAAAGGGAGAGGTAATGTTTCTTCACACGACTTTTAAAGATATTCAGATTAGGACTGTCCCTGATGGTGCAGGGGAGTGCATTCCACAACCGAATGGCCCGGGCTCTAAACCCGTTCTCATAGTAAGCGGTGTTATGCTGTGGAGTTGTGAGCATGGAAACTGCGTGAGTTCTCCGAGGTCTGCTGGGAGAAAGAAATTGAAAACTGTCTCGTAAGAAAGTTGGGTAGCGTGGATTACGTAAAATGTTGTAGGGGAAATTGAGGATGTGTGAATCCCGACGAAGACGAATCGGCAGCCACTTCGGTGTGGAGTGAATAGTTTGGATTTTACACAGCAAAATATTGTTTACAAAGTTATTGGTGCGGTTACTTTCACACTCCATGTACGTAACCAGGTGCATCCATAAGTTTGTATGTGGTATTGAAAGAATTGTTGTATGGGAACCCCCTTAAATATTTATTTTAGGTATTATGTTTTTTAGTATTCGTTGTTATAGCCAACTCCCTGCTATGTTGTGACACATGGTCGTATTTGCGCAGCCCGAAGATAAACCGAAACCCGAGATTTTGAAGTCGTTCGAGTTTGTTCAGTAGTTCTTCGTTAGCACTGACCCAGCAGACATCAGCGTAATCGATGAGGGGTAGAATGAGAGATTGAGCAAGAGTGATTTTGGTATGTCGAGGCAAAAAGTACTGAAGTCTCCTGAGAGAGTGAAAGGTAGAAAATACTCGGCGACTTACCTCATTGACATGCGATGAGCAGGACAACTGGTTGTCGAAGATTAGACCCAGGTTTTTAACTTTATCGCTATATACGATTGTGGTACCATTAAAAGTGACAGATGGAATGGGATGTTGCTGCAACAAGTTAAGAGAATGTCTAGTACCTATTATCATGGCCTGGGACTTGCTCGGGTTGACCAGGAGTCCGAAGGATGAAGCCCAACTTCTTATTCCCTCAAGATCAGCGTTGAGTGCCTCCACAGCAGAGTGTGCATCGTTGAGAGAGAAGTGGCGATAAATCTGGAGATCATCAGCGTAAAGATGATATGAGGAGGACAGGACGTCCGAGATGGTGTTGATAAAGATCGAGAATAGAAGAGGAGAAAGAATACCACCTTGAGGGACGCCTGTAGAGAGGTCACACCATTCAGTGGATATCTCTTCCGACCTGATACGCTGTTGCCGATCCCTCAAATAAGAGTCGAACCAGCTAGCAGAGAAGGAGGAGACGTTCAGAGATCTGAGAAGCTCAACGAGAATGTCAAAATCTACGCAGTTGAAGGCACTACTGAAGTCAAGTAAAGCAAGCACGGAAAGCTGTTTGCGGTCCATGGCTACCTGGATATCATCTGTGACTTTCATGAGAGCCGTGACGGTGCTATGACCCGGTCTGAATCCTGACTGGTACATGTTCAGCAGATTGTTTGAGAGAAGGTAAGAAGAGAGCTGGGTATGGACAATGGATTCAAGGACTTTGGAGAGGATGGGTAGGATTGAAATAGGTCGATACTCTTTAAAAGAGGTGGGACTGGAAGTTTTAGGGAGCGGGATGACTAATGCTTTTTTCCACATGGTGGGGAAGATGCCATTCGATAGGGAAAAATTTACAACATGTGTAATAGCTGGCAGTAGTTCATCCAGGATTGTTAAAAGCATTTTAAGGCAGATTTTATCATCACCTACGGCTTTCGAGCTCACTGCTAGTACCGCCTTCTTGACCGCATAGATTCCAACATTGCTCAAGTTGAATGGTGTGGTGTCGGGTAAGGACTTAGAGCGCAGGCTCTGAAGAGTGGCTTGTTTGACAATGGGATCCATCACAACAGGTGGGGCAGAAAGGAACTGGTTGAGACCGTTGAGATCTACATTACCAGCATGAAAGTCCTGAGTCTTACCTATGCCAAGTGTTTTTAGAAACTTCCACACCTGAGCTGGTGTATAACTTTCAATACTCTCGTGGATGTGCCGACGCTTAGCATCACGATAGAGACGGTTGCAGCGGTTGCGAAGACATTTGTAAGAAAGAAAATTGTCATCTGTCGGATTCTTACGGTATTTACACTTGGCTCTGTTCCTCTTGGCCATTAGACGCTTAATAGTATCTGTTAGCCAAGGGGCGGGTAGGTGTTTCACTCTCACTTTTTTTATAGGTGCATGCTTGTCGTAGAGACCTAGGACTATGATATTGAACTTGTTGATTTTCTCGTCCATGGTCTCGCTGGATATTACAGGGGACCAGTCGATCGACAAGGCATCCGACCTAAGAGACTCTAGGTTAATATCCCTAAAGTTACGAATATTAAGAAATTTTGCCCTGCTCTTGAGAGGCCTGATCTTATACGAAAGATAGATAAGGTCGTGAAACGAGAAAGGAGAGTTGAGTTGACCATGTACAGCGACCTTATCCAAGTTAGAGACGATCATAATATCGAGGAGAGAGGGAGAGCAGTGAGGTTGGAACTGCGTGGCATCAAGAGGCAGAATATGCAGATTGAAAGAGTTGACTATAAACTTGAGTTTGGTAGAACGGGAGTCGTTTTTGAGGAGACAGGTGTTGAAATCACCTAGAATGAGGGTATCGTTATACAGAGGTGAGAGTTCATTAAGGAGGGATTCTAATGTGTCGAAGTAGTCGATGCGAAGAGAGGGGCTATAAAGAACACCGAGGAGGACCATACTATGGTGAAGTTATTTCGAGAAAGAGATGTTCAGCAGACTCGGAGTACTGGCTAGGGGACGCGCTGATCACCTTGCACGGGATTTCCACTCGCAGGCTTTCCCGACTCTGTCGTTCCTGTAAAGCCTGTATCCTGGAATGAAGTATGAAGAAGATGACAGCGATGGCTTTAGGAACGACTCAGAGACAAGAATGCCGTTCACGCATTGGTCACTAAAAGCCTCGAGCAGGTCCGGATAGCTGGAGTGAATACTTTGAGCATTGATATGCACGATGTTTAGGTTATCCTCCACACCACCGAAAACAGTCCTAATGTTAGCAGAAAGGGGTTCCTCCGAAGCGGAGATGTTGCTTTCTGCACTCACAAAATCGTCAACATGAGCAGGAAAAGAAACTTTGATTGATAATATCAGGTAAATAATTCATATATATATATATATATATATATATATATAACTAATTATAATACACTCTAAATATATATTTATATATAAATATTTATTCAATTAATATCTAGTTATCTAGCGTTATTAACTGGTTTGAATAAGCGCCTTACTTACACCTAGACCAACCATAAATGGAATGTTGATAGTGATATTTATCTTACAAAATTAACTCAATACTACATATATTACATTAAAAGAACAAGCACAAACTAAAGACTGTAGTGCAAACATACGAATTCAAAGTGGTAAGGTGTGTACTTGACACAAGTCAGATTGTATAAGCTAAATTCGGAACGGACACATTTTACACAAATTAATACTTAACCAGTCGCCTGTGGCGGCCATTTTGTAACTTTCGCCGTGTCGGTGGGTACCGGAGCGGGAATCCCACACATCAGGAATTCTGAGCGCCGATGTTTAGTTTTTGATGAATTTCTCCTATTCTAGTTAGAATTAAGATTAGTTCTAATTAGAATATTACTCTAATTGGAATTCTTTACCCTTTTTCCTTTCCACAACGCCTTTATTTCAGTTTAATTACAGCTAATATGTGTTACATAATATGAAGCTCCCTAAGTTGTACTTATTTCTGTATTATTTTAATAACAAAGCAAGATTTAGGCCTAATGTTTGATTTTATTAATGCGTTATATTGTATAGAACTCTAATAAACACAAACACATATAGTCTTCATACATTTATTTATCAAAATAAAACTTTTTCAAAAGTTACAAAAATAGGGCCTCATAAATGTCAGCCAATATTAGGTATACAATTTAGGACTGTTTCAAAGCACCCTTGGCAATATTGACCAATATTCTTCGGTTTACAGAAACTAAAGCATATGAGCTATCAGTAACCAAAGCCTCAAACTTGTAAGATAAATAAATAACGAGCAGAGAATCTACTAAAATACCACTGTAATATGACACAAAAAATAGTAGGTAAGTAAATCTTAGGTTATGGTTGAAAGGTAGTAGTTATCTTATTAAATATACATTATCTAATAACTACATAGAACAAAGTATTGGATTTATACATAAACCCAAGACCTTTCATACAAATATTTAGAGTACCATGATGATAAACATTGCAAATAATCATCCACTTTTGTGCCATGGAGGTGAAGATAATATGGATGAGCCTTGTGATTTTTCTCGGGACAAAACTTTTATATTATATTTTGTTAAAATAACATAGGTACCTAATATAAAAAGCGTAACGCCTTTTCCCATTCCGGTGGCAGTGGCACAATGGGCCCACAAAGGATATTTAAAATATGTTCAAATTAGATGAAATTAATACGGCTCAACAAAATCTGTCATTAGACATAGTGCCTTACGGGGTCAAATGCAATGTAAGATATTAAATTAAATAACTTTATTAATATTATTAATTTATTTTGAGATAAAAATACAAATTTTACAATTATAAAAACACAATCAATCAGACAACACCGATATTAAATTAAAATGAAATCAATTGGTAGGTATTATACACAGCATACAAAGACATTAACACATTTTATTATGTTTGTTTGTGTAAGTACATTTTTTTGTTTATTTGTTCATCGATTAATGTTATTTTCATTATTTGCCATGTAATATAAAAAAAAACAACTATATGAGCAATTATACATATCAACATACGGGATCGTGGAGGAAAATTGTTGGTTTGTAATTTTACTAGTGATAAAATTAGTGAACAATACAAAACATTAATAAGAAGTGTTCCAAGCGGCATAAAAAAAACACAAAGCTACATTAAAAACTAAAGAAAGTAGCCTTATTGTTTATCTCGCAGTCCCAGTCGCATAATCCAGCAAAGCAGGGCATTGTCGTATTAAAAGAGAGAGAGAGAGAGAGAGAGTATTCTGAATGGTATTTTTTTCGATTTAACATTATACAAAAATCAGCTCTTGTCAAATAGCGAATTTCGACAGGTATTGCTATCGATATGCAGACATACACATTAAGGCTACAAAGAACAAATAAATTGCGATCCAGATGAAGCTTTAAAGGCCTTACATGCGCCAATTGCCTAAGACATAAAATAAAACGAGGCAAAATTCCGTCAAAATACAGAAAAAAATATACCCATATAGGTATGAGAAAATAATGCATCAGAAAGTACTTTACTTTACTTGATACTTTCTTACACAAAAAAAATATAGTGAGCTTATCTCTAACAAGAGATTTCTTCCAGCAAACCTAGGATAGAAAAGATAAAAAAACACAAACAAGGTTTTCACATAACAAATATAAGGAAACAAAAATACAAATTGACGCATGTTTAGGCCTATACTACTACTACTACTCTACCCTGTATGATACATTCTCACAATTAAATAACTGTCTCATTCCACTGTAGGTAAAGGCTTATTCTTTGAATTAAGTATGAAAGTCTTCATACCACTGTGGGCAAAGGTCTATCTTCCGCTGGAATAAGAAACAAAGAAAACATAAAGACAAACTAAAAGACAATTAGAGAAACAAAAAAACAACAAATGTATGCCGATACCATTTGGATGTTATTGTTATTGTAAATTGTGAATTTAAATGGAATTGAAAATAGATAGAGCTTTTGAATACTAGCGTGTGTGTGTCGTGTTACTGTATGTAGTGTATGTGTTTTGTGAAGTATTATTGGCGGAGAGAACTAATGTGCGGCCTGAAGCACGTGTAGCCACATACCGGAATCTCACACTTTTCACAGTATGTGATTGACCGTTTGCGGCAGACCACACACACTTTGCGGGTACGGTTTTTCGCGCTGACTATTGGCAAGAGCTTGTAAAGTATCGGGATATGGTAGAGAGTTTCGTTGTGTGGTGTATCAGGTGTTTCGACTATGCGAGCGTGGGTTTCAATCAACTGTGTCACCAGAGTTTTGCGAAAACTCCGGTGAACCATTGGATTGGCGGATGTTTCTTTGTGCAGTATGAATGCGTTGAGTGTGCTAGCATTCAAAAGTCTTCGAAACAGCTTCTTGTACCAGACCCTGTTACGGCGGCGTTCCAGGGGGTACATAGACAGCATTTGGTCTTTCTTGTCTACCCCGCCCATGCACACGTTATAATCGGGGACCATGGACGGCTTCAGTGTTTGGCCGCAATTCACAGAGCAGAGTCCGTGGTAAGTGGAGATAAGAGCGACGCGGTTCTTATCTCTCCATACCAGGATATCTACATCGCCTGATGTGCAGCCCACCACCTGACCAACCACCATTTCATTCTTCTTCAACTGCGCCACATTGGTCGGAACGAACTTGCGGTTGGTCCGAAGCGTCCCCACACAGTCGAAACCCCGGCATTTCAACTCGCGTGCAAGGGCGGGGGAGTTGTAAAAATTGTCCATCCAAATGGTATATCCTTTATGCTCGAGACCAGTCAAAAGTCTGAGTACAAGGGCAGGCACGATTCCAGTTATTGGACTTACTTCATGTTCGTCTGTGACATCGTGGCCAGCATGGACCTCAAAGCGCCACAAGTAGCCGGTCTTTGATTCACAGACTTCGTAAGTTTTTATTCCTACGCCAGCTGCTTTATTCTGGATGAACTGGTTAATATCTAACCAGCCCTTCCACATTGTGAGACTTTCATCGAGCGCAATGTTTTGAGACAATTTATATAATTGTGAGAATTTAGCATTCAGGTGGTCCAAAATGGGACGTACCTTAAAAATCTTAGCTTCGGATCGTGTCATTGTTGCCGGATCGCAATTTACATTGTCCTCGAAGTGGAGACATGTGCTCAGCAGCCGGAAGCGGTCATACCTCATCACTTTTGTGAACCCCGGGGTGCTGAAGATATCGACGCATTTATTCCAATATTCCTCTAGCCGTGATTTTGCCACAACTCCTACCGCCAGAATTATGGCAAAATACACGTAGAGCTCATCTACCGTCGTATCAACCCATTTGGTAATTCTGCTGGAGGGACAGATCGATCCGTCCTCCAGCATCCTCGCTGCCGTCTGCTGAGCATACCGGTTTGTCTCCACTGCAATGTGCTCCATAATCGGGCGATCCCATATGGCAGTAAATGCATCATATGGGGTCGCACATGAAACCTGCGGACCACAGTTATTTTCGGAGAAGGGTTCCCTCCTCAGTTCAGGTGGAATCTGAGTTGTTGGGAATTCTCTCCAGTTAAACTTAAATTTATCTATATTTTCGCTCGGGGTCTGGAACTCGGGCTCAGTTTGCGGCTCGGGACGAGGCAGGGGCTCGGGTTCAGGCAGGGGCTCAGGCATGATCACTGACAGACCGTCAAGGTTCACAGCCTGAGCCAGAGCCAGAGCCCGAGCATCTGGCGCCCCTTCATTGTCATCGTCCTCGAACCGCCGCGTGGCCTTTGGGTCCTTTTGCCTTTCCACATCGTCATCGTCATTGTCGACGTCGGAGTCCTCTTCGCTACCTGATTTGAATGGTTAAAATAGAGTTAGACGTCTGAGGTGTGAGTATTACTCGTATCCGATGGAGATATATATTTTTATTCTTACTCGTCTGAGGTATGGAGGAAAAGGTTTGACGTTGAGTTATGACTTATGATATAGGTATTCAGTAAACGCATGTAAAGGAATATTCTTTTAAAGACTGTATTTTTTTTTCGTAAAAATCCGATTTTTTTATCAGATATATATACAATGAAAAAATTATCTTTTAACATCACATAATTAGTTTATACTGACAAAGTGAACAGGTTAAATGATACATTTATAACATAGCGTCACACCTTTTCCCATACGGAGTGGCAGAAGCAGAATCATGCCCACTTTTAGCTAGTTATTCAGAGCCAACAGTGGCCAACACTCCAATCAGCGAGACAGGAGGCTAGCCTTACTATGTTTTCCATCAAATATGAAGGTTTATAATTTAATGTTTATTTTTTTATCAAGAAAAGCAACACGATATTGTCATAATAAAAAAAAGAAAAGCAATACGATATTGTCATAATAAAAAAAATACAACAATAAGTGTCGAAATCGATATGACTGAGTCAAAAAATCGTCAAATCCCATACATTTTTGTTTAGGTAATAAGTTATTTTTGTGTAGTAAAGCCCTTACAATCTGCTAAATTTATAGCCCAGAGCAAACACAAATATCATGACATATGGACCTCTTCCTAAACGGGGTAGCAGAGGCAAAATTGTGCAAATTTTTAGACAGATTTATCCATTTCTTCATAAAAAAATAAAATAAAAATCCATTGATATATATCCATTGAAACATATATCGTGATATTTATCAGCGAACCCTGATTGAAACATATATCGTAATATATCTGCGAACCCTGGTATTTAGCGAGGTTTATTTCACTTACCGTAACAGAGTAGGTTTTCAATTTCTTTCTCACGAAGAGGACGCACGTTCGCCGACGACGACGATGACGATGGGATACTGTAAAATATAATAATGTTATCATCCTCAAAAAGTATGAAATAATGGAAAAATCTAAAAATAATATACTTACAGGCAACGTTTTGCCCTGGGAGGCGGGCACAGCGGCAAGATACCTTCTTCTATCTGCCTGTAAAAACATAGTAAATTGTATTACGTAAATAAATAAAGAAATACTACAATGCAAGTTATCTCGAAATTAAGTATACTCACTCAGGTCTCTTGAGGCCCCTGCGTGGGGTAGGCGTTGAAGCCCCGCTACTGCCGCCACATTCTAAAAATCTAAAAAAAAAAACATTTTAATTATGGTTTATTAGGTATCAATGGACATAAAATATGGTATGATATGAGGAAGGCCTGTGTCAAATTTTAATTAAGTCAATTAAATCAATACGTTAAAGACACAAAGTACTCATTTCAATACTTACACAGAAGGTGACGGAGGTGCTGAGCACGGGGACATGTTTAAAAGCCTGTCTCCCTCCTCATGGGTGACCTCGATTGGCAGCTCTTCAAACAAGGAAGACCAGAGTAGTAGAGATCTAAAAACAAATAAAAATTGATATTTTAACCTTATGCCTTGGAAGTAGAGTCCAAAACCTAAGAAAATCAATATGGGGTGGTAGAGCTAACAATATTTTGAAAATATTTACCCTGGTGACTGCCTGGCATCGGGAGGCAACTCTCTGGTCTTCCTTGTATGAAGGCTGCGCTCCAGCGACTGCACTTGAACCGGCAAGTCGGTAATATTTCTCATTGATCTGAAATACATGATCCTACATTAGTTTTATTTCATTTGAAAACATGCAATTATTAGTAAAGTTAGTTGTTAGTAAAAGCTGTTATTTACAAAGAAGATGCAGATGGCCTCTCCACGGCCCCACCGCGAGTGCGGACTCCGCCCCGCGCTCGTGCGCCGCCGCCACGCGTGCGCCCGCCGCTGCCACGCGATCGTACAGCGGCTCCACGATTGCCCACGCCGCCACCACGAACGCCCAAACCATCAGCACCACTCTCATCCTCCGCGTTCACACGCCCTCGGCCTCTTCCAGTTCTTGCAGCACTTACAGAAAGAAAGAAAAAGCATGCAAAAAATGCCAACCAAATAGTGCAAACCATAATATATAAAAACACACAACACATAAACAAGCTCGAGCAGTGTATGCAGCATCAACATTTATTTTTTATGAAATCAGTGAAGGGTGCATTGCGTTAATTAATACAAACATATTTTGTGAAATTAACTCTTTCCCGTGTTTCATTTTCATATTCTTTATTGCACAGAAACATTAAAAATACAATCACATATTCGAGTGTTTCTTTGACATAATTGTTTATTTGAAAATTATTTTTTCTTTATTTCCTGAAATAATTTAAATCTAGGGCTGATTTGGTAAAATAATTTCGGCAAAATTATTGACTTGAAAGAAAAGTTTATATGACTAGAACTTATTTTATTTATTGATCTTTAAAAATCCACTGTTATTTATTATTTATTTACGACCCATAATAAAGTCCCATCAACAAAAGAACAAATATACGAAATAACAAAAATGTTTCGTTTTTGTCCGG
The DNA here is from genome assembly GCA_949825045.1 of Argyresthia goedartella. NCBI lineage: Eukaryota > Metazoa > Arthropoda > Insecta > Lepidoptera > Argyresthiidae > Argyresthia > Argyresthia goedartella. Next base: position 19,707,978 of record OX463812.1, on the reverse strand, counting down.
CTATCGTCATGCACACACTGTTGTTAAAATATGCAAAAAATCACCCGTGTTAATTAAAAAACATCAAACCAATCAAGCTCAAAACAAAATAAAAGTAAAAAGGTAAGATTATATCAAAACACGGAAAAGCTTGTCGACATATCCACACCATTGTGTCGGCCATGACCAACCGCAATTGCCCGATGTGTGAAATTCCGTCTGCGGTACTGGGACTCCCCCGCATTTGTTTTGATGAAATTTCGCATATTTCTGAATGAATACATGTTTTGAATAGTAACCAATAGGAAATAAACAATATGTAGAGTCCTAGGATGATAAGCACGTTCGGTTTCTCTAATGAAATTTGTCTATTCAGATGAAAACCAAAATCATGTTCCGTTGAGAAGAGCGAGGTGAAGTTGTTTTGGACAGTTTTTTACTCACAATGGTATAGATAATCGACATTAGTATTAGTTAAAATTAAACTTTACTTACCGTTGCATATTGGATAATCAGCAGCAGGCACTCCACTTAGCACAAATAATTAAAATATCTATGTGAACACTGAGAGACACAAACGCGAAGTAGCGGTTGGGATGGCGTCTTTGAGTGAGTTTTATTGTGCAAACAGTGACCACAGAGTATAAAACCATTCATTAATTAGATAGCCTGTTCTTTCTTGTGCAATTTTAATAGGTTAGAAAGAGATCGGACTAACATGAATGCTGCAACGGAAGCAAAATAAAATCCTTTACAGCAGTACCGGAGACGGTCGCGCCACACACAGGCGCCAGAATGACAGTACCGGAGCGGGAATTTTCACACACAAGGGGTTAACATGAACACAACAAAGTGACAGCTGACAAAGATAAGGAAAAAAAAAGAAATGATTTGGATTTGTTGTGCCGATTCACGAAAGGAAAGAAATATACACTGAACTTTGGAATGTAAATATTGTCGACTACCTCACAGTTCATAGTGGGAAGCAAATGTTGGAACACATTCAACTACACAAAGAGTGGAGATTGGTGATATGTGGTGAATGTGCGATGGCCCAACCTCACTTCTTCTGAGCACCCTTCCTAGTCGTGAGGCCCTTTTTTGAAACAGCAGCTGCGCCCGCAGCTGGCTTCATGTGCTTTGAGGTCAACGGCTGCAGGTCACCCCAGCACTCCACCCTGTGACGAGACTTGTCTGGCAGCAGCACAATGATCGTGCCTTCGGATGTCCATGCGTTGCTCATTCCAAAGTGTTTGCGCGCTGCTGTGAATACTTCCTGGCGTGACTTAGTCAGGAATTCGGTGACTGTGATGCCTGAACCTTTCAGCGCCTTCTTGAGTATCCAAACCTCATTGCGGGCCGCCAACGTCGTGAAGCGAACTAGCAGAGGCCGGCATTTCGCCCCCTTGCACCCAGACGATGTGTGACACTGATGGCACCAATGCAGTCGACGGATGCCTTGAGGAGGTCAGCCAGCACTTTCTTCAGGACAGCTTCCGGCTGCTCATCAGTTACCTCTGGCACTCCATGCACCAGCAGTACCTTCCGCCTTGATGCAGTCTCGTGCCGGTCCAGCCCCAATGTCAGTAGCTGCATCTGCGACTGAAGCAACCCGAGGCACTTTCATATGAGAGACCTGAAGTTGGAAAACTCACTCGCCAAGCTGCTGATGTTCTTGGGAGCGGGAGCAGGTCTGGATGCTTGCAGCTCCTGCTCATACCTCTCCATCCGTTCCCCAAATTACTTCACAATAGCATCCATGTTCTTAGAGAGCTCTGCATATAGGTCCATTGTTGCACTTGTTCTTTGATGATTATTTATGTAAGATATCAATTGATTGTGTGATTTGGAGAGTCTAGGTAAGTTTAATTAAATTAATTGTGCATTTGTTGATTGTGTTTATTATTAAATTAATTTAAAATCGGGAGCTACAAAATTTTACTGTTGTCACATAGAACACCGTCAAGAAAAAAAAAAAAAGTTATTTGTTTTTTATTAACATTTGATATTGCAATTTATTAATATTGTTCGAGTATTAACACCGAAACGAAATAAGCTTTTTATAAAAAGCCTTTTTTTCCATGTTCAAGTAAATGCGACTCGCGCCTTTTCTTAATGCTAAATGTGTTGAGCAAGGGGCCCTGCTGAAAACCAGCGCTGTGCAGCTCATGCTCACAGCATTGCTGAGCTTGTCCCTTTTGCCAAATATTATTATTTATTATTTTTGTTTATTCTTTAACCGAATGTTTGGCAATAAATGATTTTCTTTCTTTCTTTCTTTCTTTCTTTCAGTCTTCAAGGGTAATTCTCATTATGAGCTCTGTGTAGGTGTTGAACAGAAGCGGAGAAATAATGCATCCCTGACGGACTCCCGCACTAGGGTGGAAGTGGCTTGAAAGCGTCTCTTCTGTTCTCACTGACGCAGTCCCATCCTCATAGAGGCGCCTTAAGATGTGCACAAGGTGTGTTGGTGTACCCATCTCCAGTAGAGTTTCCCAAAGTTTCGGCCATTTCACAGAGTCAAACTCCTTTGAAAAATCAACAAAGCAAATATAAGTGGGCTTGTTAAATTGTCTGGCTTTTTCGATGATCTGGCGCACTGTCAGGATTTGCTCCCGGGTTTCTTTACCTTTCACAAAGCCGGCTTGTTTGGATGCAATCTCTTTGGATAAGAAGGTCTTAAGGCGTTCGTTGAGAATGTGCAGTAAGATCTTGCTCGCGTGTGATATTAGGGCAATGAGGCGGTAGTTACTACACATTTTCTTTTTTGTGTAGAGGGATAAATACAGTGTGAGCCCATTCCTGCGGCCATGTCCCTGTCTGCCATATCTTGTTGCAGAGGGTTTTGAAAATCTGAAAAATTAGGAAAACAGCCGGTATTGAATGATTGGTTTATCAGGAATGCTATCGGCGTGACTAGGTATTGAGGACACTGTTTTAATAAAGATGTAGGGAAGTCGTCAAATCCTGCACTGTTTTTATTCTTTAACTTTTTAATAATTGTGTATACTTCATTGTCAGTTACAGGATGGATGTAAAAGGAGTTTTCGAGCGGGGTTAGTACTGGTCTACCTGATGGGGTTGTAGAGGAGTTGTTAGGGTTTTCGCCCACAGATAGGAAAAAGTCATTGAAAGTATTAGCTACATTTTTCGGATCGTTTATTTTTTGTTTCCCTCAAGTAATTCGATGTTATTTTTGTTTATTTTCCGGAGTTTGTTTGAAGTCTCTTTTACTACTTGCCACACGGTTTTGGTAACGTTTTTTGAGTTTTTAAGTCTTGTTATATAGTTTAATTTCCTTGATCTAGTTATTGCCTTTTTTAAAGTTTTTGAATATTCTCTATAATGGTTCTTAAAGATTGTGCTTTTTGTTTGTGATGTATGAATTCTAAGAAGACGTTTATGCTGTCATGATTTTTTGATACCTTTAGTTATCCGTGTTTGTGTGTTTTTATGATAAAGTTTGATTTTAACTTTTGGTATGCATTGATCCAATGTTTGTTTTATTTTGTTATAAAAAGTATAAAAGTTTTTATCAACGTTTGCAGTGGCTTGTAGTATATTTACCCAATTTATTATACTTAAATCTGCAATGAATTTTTGAATATTTAATGAGCTAAATTTTCTCTTTAGTGTATGCCAAGTTTTTGGCTCTTGTTGTGTTTTTGTGAGGTCTATGGGTACAGCAACTGTAACACTTCTATGGTCAGATAAACCAAATTCAGTAGTGGTTACTATTGTGCTTGGTTCGCTGAAATTGGTAAAAATGAGGTCTATGCAAGTGCACGTTTCTGGTGTAATTCTAGTTGGTTCCTTAACTTGCTGGTAACAATTTAAACTTTTAAATAGATCTAATAATCGTGAGCTGGCTGGGGTTGTCACTAGCATATTTACGTTGTAGTCACCACCCACTATAATATTTTTCTTTTTGTACTTTAGCTGTAAACTATGCAAGAGTTTATCTAGAGAACTATGAACAAGATCAGGCATGCTGCTGCTATTTGGCCAGTATATTAGAATTATTATTAAATTAGATGTCGGAATTTCAATACCACAGACTTCGAACACTAATTCAGTCGACATTTCAGGAATATCAACCAGTTCCCTGAAATGTATATGCCCTCTGACATAAATACCAACACCTCCACGAATATGATGCTTTCTACAAAAGAATGTAGCCAATTTATAACCTGTTATTTGTGTAAGTTCTGTTTCTCGTACCTACAACCATGTTTCACTTATACATAACTATATTACTGTTTTCTTTTATTCTAGGGTCAGTTTCTATAAGAGGTATATTATGGTTTAAGCCTCCTATATTTTGATATAATACACTCGAGCTAATAACGAAAGTTATAGTTTTGGCCACTGGGTGTGTTTCTGTTGCTGTCATTATTTTCTGAGATGATATCGTTGCAAAAGTTATTGTTTTGGCCACTGTGGGTGTTTCTGCCGTAATTTGTTGCAGACATGCTGTCATGAGCAGATAAGGCATTGTTAGTAAGTTCAACTGGTTTTGACGCAGTCTTGGTAAGGCTTCCCGTTGATGAGGAGACGGTTGTTGCGTATGACTGCGTGTTTGCCTTCTTTCCTTGCTTCACGGAGAATTTTGACAAGGTCTTTTCTTTGTTTCAGCGATTCTTCGTCTAAATGGTAGCAGATACTTAATCCAGTATTCATGAAGTGTTTTTGGATGGCTATTATGTACTTAGCCATTCTCTTACTTATCAATTCAATGGCCACTGGATTTCTGGCTCCTTTGCGACCCAATCTACGCAGATCTTCGATGTATCCATCCAAGTTCACAGCTAGGATGTCCCTGAATATATATGTGACTCTTTTGTAGAGCTCATCATCATCTTCCCAGTCAGGTTGATCTAAACCGTATAGAATTATGGTCTTCATGTGGTAATTTTTTGGTTGAGTTTCAAACTTTTGCGGCTATTGTATCTCTTCATGTAACATGGACTTTATTTCAGATTTTATTACATCAACTATTTTTGAGTTATTGTTCAGCAACTTGGTTTCCAAGAGCTCACTTATTTTCTCGATGATTCCAAAGTTTTCCTGTTGTGAACCGAGAATAGTGTCTCCAAATAAATTCACGTCGATGGTTCTTTCGCATGTTGATTCTGATGTATCATTTGAAATGCTAGAGAAACTGAGAAACTAATATCTTCTACTTTTTCCTCGGTTTTTTTGCGCAGAGTAAATGGGTGTGTTATCTGTGTTATTTTTAGGCTGTTTGCAGATGCAGCTTGGACAGGAGAAAGCGCGGGAACTTTCGTCTTGATAGGCGGAAAATTCTAATTTAAATTTTGAAAATTTAATTTAATTACAGTAGGCTATCTAAAAATACTGTAAATTGGTTAAAAATGGGCAGGAAGAAGCCTAAGAAAAGAAAGAAGGAAGAGGAGGAGGAGGATCTGTCTGATAGTGGGGAATCCTCAAGTTCGTGTGATGAACCAAAAGATGACAAGGATAAGTATAAGCCTTTTCAGGTCCCGGATTATGTCCGCTATTACCCAGTGGATGGAGGTAAATTAGATTATATCGTTTATTTTGAAAGCAGCGACACTGGCAAGGCATTGGGCGACAGAGACATGATGGCTCTAGCGAACTGCCTCAAAAGATTCAATAAAGGCATAAAACAGTTACGCATCAACAAATACAAGATTGGCGTTGTGTTTGAGCGGCCAGGGCTCGCCAATGCAGCTTTAAGCAATAAAACATTTCTGGATTCATACAAACTAAAGGCGACTATTCCTGCTACGGCCACTGAAGTGACTGGAGTAATACAATATGTGCCACTTGATTTATCCAATGAGCAGATCTATTCAAATATTTCTTGCTCCAAAAACATAGTATCAGTAAGAAGATTTATGAAAAGAACAATTAACAATAACACTGTTGAGTTCCAGCCTTTGAAGACAGTCTCAATAACATTCTCCTGCCCATCCCTGCCCGACAGTGTGGATCTGAACAGCTGGCGCTTCGAGGTTCGCCCGTACATCGCTCCAGTGAAGCAGTGTCTACGGTGCCTGAGGTACGGACACATAGCTAAATTTTGTAAAAACGCAGAGAAGTGCTCTATCTGCTCAGGCAGCCACAACTTCAAGTCTTGCACAGTTGATGCAGCGGATGCCTCTTGCTGTCATTGCAAAGGCAATCATATCGCCATCTCACCTGACTGCCCTGTAAAAAAGGAGAAAATTAATCAAAACAAAATGAAATTAGACAAGAAAACATTTGCTGAAACCCTGGAAAAATCATTTCCTCCACTAATATCTATAAGCCCTTCTGATCAGCTAGCACTGCTTCTCAATTCAGAACATATAATGAACATTATAGTAGGCTCAGTAACTAAGTTACTAACTCAGAACAAAACAAACGAACTTTCAATTATTTCACAAAACATTAAAACCATTCTTCTCGAAACACTAAGTAAGAGTAATTAATTTGTTATTCTTTTTTAATGGATCAATTAAACATAATGCAATGGAACTCACAAAGTTTAATTAGTAATAGACTTGTTTTAACACATTTCCTGAAGGAGAATAATATTCACGTAGCAATTATTTGTGAAACTTGGCTAAAGCCGAATCAACGTTTCAATATTCGAGGTTATAATATTTGTAGATTGGACTCCGGCAACGACCATAATGGTGTTGCCATAATTGTTCATAACAGCTTAATTTTTAGAAAACTTGATACATTTTATGATAATTCCATTCAGAACATAGCAATACGTTTAATGTACGGAGATAATAAGGAAGTATCAATTGTTAGTTTTTATAGCCCTAAAAACTGTCTACCGGTTTTTACCAAACATAAATTTGATCAACTTATACAAAGTGTTCCAGAACCTGTGCTTTTTGCGGGAGATTTCAACGCTCTCCATTCGGCATGGGGATGTCAATCAACAGACGCTCGTGGTCGTGATGTCCTTTCAAGTACTAATGACAATAACTTAGTTTTGCTAAATGATGGCCAAATGACCACTATTGGATCACACCAATGGAGGCGAAATGCTTTAGATCTTTCTTTTATTTCTCCATCACTGGCTCTGAACTGTGATTGGACAGTGTATGATGACCCGCTAGGTAGTTACCATCTTCCAGTAATAATTAAAATACTTATTCACAACAATTCACCTTACACTTCATCTCCATTAGACTGTTCAGCTATGGAAACTCATTTAAACTTTCGTCGTGTTAATTGGAATAATTACAAAAAAAATGTAGATACCCTTCTACAAGAATTCAATATAGATACCTCAAACTCTAAAGATTGCTATAAAAATCTTATTGATATTTTAATTTTAGCTGCTCGGAATTCATCACCAGTGTCCAGTTTTCGTAATAATAATTCATCACCAGGCATATTTAGGAAAAAAAGAATTCCTCTCCCTTGGTGGAATGAAAAATGCAGCCAGGTTGTAGAGTGCTCTAAAGAAGCGTATATTCAATTTAAAAATGATCCAACTGAATGTAATTACATCAATTTCAAAAAGAAGCAAGCTCTTAAAAAGCTTACATTAAAGCAGCAAAAACAAATTAGTTGGGTTGCATTATGTGAATCCTTCAACAGAACCACGCCGATTTCGCATATTTGGACTATCATGAAAAAATTTAATAAAACTTTCGTACATAGTTTCTCAAACAGTAACATAAGTTGGGTCTTCGAATTCCTTAAAAAATATATGCCTGATACCGTTGAGTCTAACTTGAATTTACATAGTTATGTGCATGCTAAGAATAGCGAATTTCTGGTAAAACCATTTTCTTTTCAAGAATTACAGTCAGCTATTTCATCTAGGAGAGACACAGCTTTTGGCCTTGACGGGATTCCTTACAAAATGTTAAAAATGCTTTCTAATAAATCTAAATCAGTTCTTTTAAATGTGTTCAATTCTTTATGGTCTCAAAATATAATTCCTGATGATTGGAAATCAGATTGTCTTATTCCAATATTAAAACCAAATAAAGAGAAACATTGCCCTGACTCATATAGACCTATAGCACTTACATCTTGCGTTGGTAAAATTTTTGAACAAGTTCTAAAACAAAGGCTAGAGTTTTTTGTTGAATCCAATCATATACTACCCATGAACCAGTTTGGGTTTCGCAAAGGTTGATCGTCAAGAGAAAGTATAGCTCAATTACAATTAGACATCTTTCAATCTGTGAAGAAGAATATGTCGTTTGCCGGAGTCTTTTTTGATGTTGTTGGTGCATTCAATAATGTCAATCATCATATTTTGTGTAGGGAATTAGCTTCCATTGGGATTCCTATTAAATTTATTGATTTTATTTTTTCCTTTCTTCACGACAGAAAAGTTTATGTTAAGATTAACAATCAATTACTCGGTCCCCGCTCATCTTTTAACCCCTCGCACCCCCAGCCACTTGGCGCCGACACAGCTCGTCCCCCAGGCACACTTAAGCCCGCGCGGCGCGCGACACTTGACTGACGTATCAAGTGATTATGTTGAAATGGTAACTCTTAGAACTATGAGAGTGTTAAATATGAGTAGCTAATGAAACCCTCTCTTAGTCAATGCAAAACTAATGTCACAGTGACCTTCCTTTATTATTGTACCGACATGAGAATCACAGACATCTATGAAAATGGTCCTTCTCGACACAAATCTAGCAGACATGAGAAAAACATCAACAACATATACATGTTATTTGATACCTACGTAATCTAAATAACATTACCCTTTCAAAACAATAAAAACATTAGTGTGTTCTTATATAAACTGTTCAATATTTCAGCGTTTGAAATTTTCCAAAAAAAAGTCCTCGAAAAAGTGTTTTTTTTTAGGCACGTTTGGAATATTTTTTTCTATGAATGACCATAGACAATTGTATCTGATTATAGACTTTGTCTTATTGAGCGTCTGGAAAATCTTTAACAGTACCAACATGACAAAAATTGGCCAAAATATACCGGTTTAAAAAAGCGTGGGAGCGAGAGCGTCATATGACGCTTGGGGGACGGACGGTACTCGAGGCGAGCGTCATATGAGGCTTGGGGGATTGTAAGGTTAAGGGAGTTTGTCAAGGTGGGATTTTAAGCCCACTCTTATTCACTTTGTATATTCATAAACTTAATCTTATTTTGGGCTCCAAAGTCCGAAACCTTCAGTTTGCGGACGATTTGGTGATATATAGCTCTGGAATGAATGCAAATGAGGTTATGCGAAATCTAAATGATTCTCTTTCTAGGTTCTCAAATTATTTCAAATATTTAAATTTAGACATCAGTCCTGAAAAATCTAAAGTGTTAATTTTCCACAAAATCAAACAAGCTCAGTTTAAAATTTATTTTAATAACACTCCATTAATGTTTGCATCGGAGATCAAGTTTTTGGGAGTTATTTTTACGGGTAACTGCTCGTGGAAGAAATATGTTGATAAGATTATATTCTCTGCAAATAGGGGTTATAACATATTGAAGTCTCTTACTAAAACTTACTGGGGTTCAGATCCGAAAGTATTAATAACTTTGTATAAGGCCATAGTTCGGAGTCATTTTGAATATGGCTTTATTTGCTTTGCAGCTAATGATCAACTTGTAAGAAAATTGGAAGTAATTCAAAATAACAATTTAAGACTTATTACTGGTGCTATGAAAACCACGCCCATTAATTCCCTTCAAGTGGAATGTAATATTCCACCGTTGAATCTTCGCTTCAAGTACCTAAAATACAGGTTTATCTTAAAAATGTTAGCCATTGAGCCCCATCCTTTGTTTAAAAATTTGGTACAATTTTACAGAAATAATCAGGCTTTGGCCTCTTCCTCCAAAACTCCCTACATTCTTCATGATTTTTCCTATATGGTTGACTTTAATCAGCAGTCTAATATACATAGAAGCCAAGATCATTGGGCATGCTACTCAGACGATTTTGATAGTAAATTCACTTCAATGGTATTTCATATTGATCCCGAGAAAAAGAATAAACATGAAATCTGTGAACAACTGGCAAGATATATTCATTTTACTCAAATATACACTGATGGTTCAAAAACTGATAACGGCGTTGCCGCAGCTATATACCTACCGCACATTAAAAAAGGATTCGGAGTGAAATTGCCACAAGAAATGAGTATCTTTTCAGCAGAAGCACTTGCTATATCGAAAGCATTAACTTATATTTCGGAACACCCAGCTGATTCCCCGGAAAACAAGTGGGTCATAATATCTGACAGTATGAGTACTCTAAAAGCTCTTCAATCAAACAAACAAGACTGCAACACCAATTATATTATTTACGATATCAAGAATCGCTACTCCCAACTTCATAAATTAAATGTACATATTATCTTTATGTGGACTCCATTTCATGTCGGAGTGACAGGAAACGAAAATGCCGACTTCCTGGCCAAGGCGATCGTTGAAAGTAATGCTCCTGAGTCTACTGTACCTGTGCCAAACTCTGATTTCATTACCAAACTCAAACAGAATTTGAAACAAGAATGGTTTAGTTATTGGCAACAAACTCTTGCAGTTAAAGGTTCCTGGTACGGATCCGTTAGTGGAAGGATTGGACGTGCCTGGTTCTCTAAGTCAAACATGTGGAAAAGCAGGAAATTCTATGTTATAATGACACGTCTCAGATTTGGTCACTGTCGCTTCGGATCACATCTTCACCGTATGCAAATTATTTCTTCGCCAATTTGTAATATCTGTAATGCCGCTAATCAAACACTGGATCATATATTTTTCGATTGCCCCGCCCATATTATACAACGCCTTGCCTTTATTGATAAACTGTTGCTCATCTACAAACCAGAAGACATCCCGCGTACCACTGTTGACTTATTGAAGAATTTTGAAAATTATCAATATATTTACGATTATATCTGCTCTACTATTGAAGATATTTAGAGTGGTAAAAATATGTATCGGACTTGGAACAATACACGGACTAAGAGATATATTACACGGACATGACTCCTCAAATGTGACGTGGCTTCGGCCTTATAAAACAAACAAAAAGACTTGGCTTCGGCTGAAACAAAAACACGCAAGACTTGGCTTCGGCCTTAAAAAAACAAAACTACGGAAGACTTGGCTTCGGCCTTAAAAACATGAAAAACGGTAGACCTGGCTTCGGCCTTAAAAACAAAACTACGGAAGACCTGGCTTCGGCCTGAAAAATCATAACTACGGAAGACTTGGCTTCGGCCTTAAAAACAAGATATACGGAAGACCTGGCTTCGGCCTTAAAAAACAAAACTACGGAAGACTCGGCTTTGGCCTTAAAAACAAGAAATACGGAAGACCTGGCTTCGGCCTTTCGAAACCTCGGAAACGGAATAAGAAGATGTAAACACTGAAGACATGGCTGTACGGCTTTGATTGCTATTGCCTTTCCTTAGGGATAAAGACGGAAAAAAAAAATGCAGCTTGGACATTTCCAATCTTTTGTTTGTTGGTTGATTGGGTGGAAAAAGAGGTTGTATCTTTGTTCTGACACATACGCGCAGGTAAGATCATATTCGCCTTTGCAGATAAGGCATTTCATAATTTGTTTGTGGCTTATAACAGCCTGAACATATTGCCATTGTAGTTAAAAAAATGGGGGCTCCGGCTACAGCAATAAATTTCGGATAGAAGTACTCCGCTATTTGATTTCGTGCGGCGAAAACTCGCACTATGTTCCGCGTATAGCTTCAAATCTGGTCATGTCATGTGCTGCCCTCTGTCGATAAGTAGCGATAACTTTAAATCGAGTTGTGTGCTGCTCTCTATCTCTGACTAGCGGTATCTTCAGATCGAGAAGTGTACTGCCCTCTGTCGTTGAGTAGCGGTAGCGATCCGGCAGAAATTCTTTTAGTTCTATAAAGCTACACCAGATGGCCACTTTTCTTGTTTTCGATACTAAATAAATAGCCGTTGGAATACGTATGAAGAAAATTATCTGTTATATTTTCTTAGAAGCCTTCTTAGAGTGTAGTTTTGAATAATATCCATTTGCACACGTAGACTAACCTTCAAAATGTATCCTTGTGGTGATTTGTTTGTGTAATATCACTGAATTTGTGAGATTTTTCGGTTGATCGTTATGACATGATTTTCGTGTTTTGCTTCTTAACTGTCTCTTGCTTCGTGTGGATAACAATTCTGCACTTCTCCAAAGGTAATAGGTAACTGGGATTCTTGTATTTCTAGTGACTTTTCAGGTTTTATTTTAGCAAAATATCACAGAGCCGATGTTGACATGAGCACAGTAGCGACCTCCCCTAATTAAGGAGAAGCAACGCCATAGGTGCGTTGCTGGGACAAATCTAGAGGGTTGATCAAAAACTTGATTTCCTCGCACAGGAGGTAACTGCATTAGGTCACCAAATACACAAATATTTTCACCACCAAATAATTATTCGTTTTTTTTTTAGTTGTTTAAGTCGGGAGTCCACCATACCACACCACACCATTTCATACGGGACCATAGAGATTTCATCAATAAATAAAAATTAAATATATTGCCGCTGTTGCCGCATCAGGCGCAAGTAAATGCCAGTGAGATTAGGCATTTGCGCTATTCTACCATCCTTCTGTACTGGCAGTTTTAGTGTAGAATGTAACGTGGTTCCACCCACTAACCGTGCTGCCACCCCTGTAAGCGCACAAACTTTAACAACTTGCTTGCCATAACACATATTTACTTGGTTTTTCAATAAGTTAAAGAGAAAGGTCTTTCCAGTCCCAGCATTGCCTGTTATGAACAATCTAAGATGCTCATTGGTTTGGTTATTTATCTGTACTGAAATACTCTTTGTAATGATCAAAAATGCATCTGTTTGTCCAACATTCATTGCTCTTCTAGCATTCAGAAATCCGTCATCGGTCATGTGCTTTTCTGGCATCTCCAACTCTTCTTCAAAGTTTTCCTGTTGAAACTCTTGATTCAAGACTTCAAAAGCATAATTCTCTAGCTGTCTGTCACGCTCCCTAAATGTCTCCAAGCGTGCGTTAGTTGCGCGGAGATCAGATTTTCTTGCCAGAAAAGCTACTCTTGCTGTATCGTAGTCAACAATTTATTCGTTCTCATTTCTGAAAGGAACATACTGAAGATGTAAGCTATAGTAATAGTTTTCTGGGTCATTGGTAACCACAAATTATGGTACACACGTACGACGGCAGGAACATTTCTGATTACCATTTTACTATTATCTGTAAGTGTAATTAGACGCAGTCTGGTTTGCCTTTCTGATGTTTCATATATATCAACACATTATTCCGTTTCTTGGTTTGATTTAACATAATGAGGTTCAAAGAGCAGAGCAAATTCCAGAAGGCACATATAATCAAAATCGTAATTGAGATGCTCTGCAGGACGTTTTTTCGTAACGTTCGAATATCTTACTACAGTATGTTCCGGTAGCTATCCCATTCGAATCAAATTTAAGAACCTTATATCTCTGTTCCGGTTTTCTTGTATTTAAAAACGTACATTTTCTCGAACTTTCCCTGAAATTTAAATGACAGAGTCTATAAGCACATTCGCATGCAGACACTTCCCTTTCATACATACTTTAAAAAAAATTACGTGATAAGTATATCTGTTTCTTCACGTTGAATTTCGCGTGTTGCTTGAGCTACACTCTATCAAGCTGTGTCGGCTCAGATTTAGAAACATATTTGGCTATGTAAAATGCTATGGCTTCATTTGTTCCGAATGGCTGAATATCCATATTGGCATTCCAGACTTTCAAAAGAGTTGGGTTATAATTGTTAACCTAGCCAGCTTCTGATCCTCGCTCCAGAATACAGATTCTGCCTCCATTACGAAGTTCTTGCCTCCAATATGTATATGTTTCTGCATTGGTGTTTCTTTACCAGGTCGTGCATTTCAAATGTCTCAGGCGGTAGATCACAACTACACACTTGATTAAGCTGACTTATCCCCTCATCCGTGTCGAATGATGCGTGACCTTCCACCCAAACTACCATGTGAACATGGGGAATGCCACGATTCTGGAATTAGATTCTCCACCGGTAGTCTTTAATACAACCATTTAAAACTTGATTGTTGTTTAACGTAATTTCATAAGGGCATTGAAACGATAAATTAAATGTCTATATACTTACTACGACAGGATACTGTTCTATTAACCGCTGCATAGCTATCATGTCCAATACTTGTGGATTATCCATCGGCAATAAGAAGAGCTTTACGCATGTCCAACCAGATTATGTCATTACAACTGAAGGTTAAAAAATAAGTTGGTGGTCATAGGACCACACCACAAATTCGATGTCCAGACATCGAATTTGTGCCAATAGTTAATTTAATGCAGTACGCCAATATGCTGCTGAGCCTCTAAGGTTTTTAAGATAAAGATGAACATCTTAGACCTTGCCATCCTGGCCTTCAACTTTTTTACAGCAAGCAGATATCGTTAATTTTACCCCGTGATACTCAAACATTGATAGAGCGTAAAACAAGTAATCATTTCGTTGAAACATGGTATCGCTTCCTAGAATTCGATATTGAAAATTATCAAGGGGTGAAATTTTGATATCTCTGCGTTGATTTAAGCCATTTACTTCATTTATGAGCCACATTGACGATGTTATATGTTGTTTTCCTGGTAATTTTGTTGATATTGTTTGACACATCTAATACTTGGTCTTCTGTGGGTTGTGCGCTATCGAAAGGAGCCATTACTGAAGTATTTATTTATTTATTTATTTATTTATTTATTTATTTATTTATTTATTTATTTATTTATTTATTTATTTATTTATTTATATAATCTATTTGTGCCATTACAGCAAAGCCAAGTCGACACAAATATACAAAATTAGAAAATACAATACAATTCAATTATTACAAATTAATTTACCATAATTATGTCAAATATAATAAGTTCAATTCAATCGTATAAATGCAGTTACCATATTATAATTATATCCATAAACATTCGAGAAAATAATTACAAGACTACACTATCATGCAATCTTCTCACAGAACCTTCCACATTCTCGCACAATATCCCTCCATGCATCACAAACAGATCATTCAATGGTGCTGCGGCCAACAGTGCATTGAGGCTATTCCGTGCCCGGACCAGCGGAGACTGCAGGCGCGCCACCGTGCGGTGCGAGCCGCCCGCTAGCAGCTGGTGCCTACGAGCGCGTAGGTAGTTGTCAGGCACGTAAAGCGCGCATACGGCACTGACAAGCGCTGCGCAGTCACTGTCGCCTCGCAATAATCGACACACGGCCATTCGGCCATTCCCGTACACACACAGTATGTACGGGAATGGCCTGACAAGTTGGGTTTCTTTCATTTTCAGATTCAGATATAATAACAGTTGGGGGTATTAATAATCTTTGACGTTGCTGTGTTCTTTGATTTAAATTAATTTCAATTTCGTATTATCGGTGTGTATTGATTCTATTGATTGTAGGTATAATTTGAGAGATTGTTGCAAATTATGTTCTGAAGTATTATTTGTATTGTCCATCAATCTGTCTGTTATATGAACATATAAGTAATTTAGGTAATACTGTACGTTACCTGAACCTGTAGCACGTTTGCAAACTCGGACAAGGTCATCAAGGGAACTACATTCAATAACACAAGCTTTACCGTGAGTATCAGACGCATTTACACCTTTTGGGTCACATGCGTGGGAGTCGGTAATAGTACATTATGATACAAGTGTGGTATGTTGGTCATTACACTCGAGTCTTAATGGAGACGAGAAGTGTAATGACCAATGCTCACGTGTTTCATACGACGTTTTTCAACACACTTGCGAGGAAAAGTAAATAAAAGTTCACATTTATTTAAAAAGTTTAATTATTGAAACAGTTTTTAAAAGTACAATTATTGAAATGATATGCTACCGCCTTATGAGGCATTTGTACTGTATGTTTAATTGTATTATTAATTATTTCATTGCTTTGTTCTTGGGTAACTGTAAATGTCGGTGATAATGCAACATTCTGAAAGGAGGTAGAAGAACATTGCGTTTCATCATTAGCAAACGTATGAAATCCCAAATCATCATTGGCATATGAGGTGGAAGGACGCGGTTCAGGGCAGAACTTCTTGGATTGTGTTGTGGCTCCAAATTATTATTTTTTTATT
This sequence comes from Argyresthia goedartella, assembly GCA_949825045.1. Lineage (NCBI taxonomy): Eukaryota > Metazoa > Arthropoda > Insecta > Lepidoptera > Argyresthiidae > Argyresthia > Argyresthia goedartella. The sequence goes on along the minus strand of OX463812.1, from coordinate 19,691,882 downwards.
TATTTATTTACCAAATAGAGAAAAACATCTTAATTATATACATTTACATCACATAAACCACGGAGGTTTGTGCGTGATGCTGGAATTCGTGCGAACAGGGTACAATCATTAATTATTAAATATTTTTTTACATTCTACATGGGTACATGGGCATTTCGTAATGTATCGTGCAGTTACGTTACATTACGAAATACCCAAGTTGTTTGTATTTACATAATAAGTTGTTTGTATTTGTGTATAATATATTAAAACAGTGAATAAGTTTATTTATCCATCTATCCATCAAAAGTCAGAGACGAGTAACTTTGGGACCGGATCGAACAGATGGAATGGATGGTGTTGATGAATGGTGTTGTTCCGAGGCTGCAGTAATAATGAAGAATTTTTTTAATTTGAATTTTAGTGTATTAGGGGTGAATGATGCTTTAAGTTCGGTAGGCAGGCTGTTCATCAGTCGTGGTATGATAAATTGAGTAGTTCGCTCACCATAGTAATTTCGTGCTCTAACCGTCACTAGTTCGTTATTTGTCACCTTGCGAGTCTGGATGCTATGTGAATGGGAGACAGTTTTGAGTGTATGGATGTCAGCATATTGTTCTTTGATTATATTATATTTAACTTTAGTGTGGATTGGTAACATGTTGCAGTGATTGAATAAACCATTATAATCAGCCGAGTAGTTTAGTTTTGTTTGTGGTGATACTATTAGTTTTAGAATTTTTAATTGTAGTTTATATATATTGTCTAAGTATGTATTAAAAGTGCGTCCATAACTAGACAGTCCATATGACACTATTGACTCTGCAAGAGCGTTATATAATAGTATCCTGGTTGAGAATGGTATTCGGTTCTTTATTATATACATCGTTGCCAGGAACGCGCGTAGTTTTTTGCATACTCTGTCAATGTGTTTTCCCCAGTTAAAGTGTTTGTCTATCACGAGACCCAGGTAGACGTGTGAGTCAACCCATTGTATTTGTTCACACGTGCACCCGGCTCCCGCGATAGTAGTTCCGCTATGTTGGCAACTGTGCGAGTGGGCGATCAGGTGATTTTTTCGGTTGGCCTTTGAGGTATGGTGATCTTATGTGAATTACTTTAATTGGTGTTGTCAATTTTGACCCGTATATGACGGTTGCGCAAGAAGTCTGAACACCACTTCAACAGAGGACCCCTTATACCACTAGCGGCGAGCCTGTTCACTAACTCATCATGTTTAAGTGTATCAAAGGCACGAGAAAAGTCAATGAACAGTGCTAGTACGTGTGTCCTATTATCTAGTCGCTGGTTGATGTCGTCGGTGAATTTGGACAGTAAGGAAATAGTGCTTTTTCCCGGCTGGAAGCCATACTGTGTACTGTTAATCACTTTGTTGTCGCTATAGAATGAATGTATTTGCTGGCATATGTACTTCTCAACTATCTTATCGATTGACGACAACAATGTGATTGGACGATAGCTAGTGGGGTCCTTATGGCTTCCCTTCTTGTATATCGGCCTGATACAGCCATCCTTCAGCTGATTTGGATATGAGCCCGTTAAAATACTTGTGTTGATAAGGTTGGATAATGCAGTACAAACTTTATCACCTATTCTTTTTAGGTCTAGCGTTCTTATTCCGTCTAGGCCAGGGGCTTTATGAATATTGAGGTTATTAATAATTTTCAAAATGTTGCGGCTGGTTGCTTTTTGGAACCTTAAACTAACTTGTGTGTGCGTTTGGTGTGAGTTATCATTCAGTAATTTGGTTTGACACTTAGGAATTATTTTTTTAACCGAATTGCTAAATTCATTGACAAATAAGTTACTGATATCTTGAGTCGAATTAATAATATTATCATTGAATGCGTTCAGAATAACTTGGTCTATGGATTTTTGTTTTCTACCACTGATTGAGTTAATTATTTGCCAGATTTTTCTTATGTCACCGGTGTTTTGTTTAATTTCGTCTTGATAGTAGTTATTTCTTGCAAGTTCTAGCACTTTATTACATTTATTTCGTAGTTGGGTGTATTGTAGACGTGTTACAAAATCAGTTGTGTCCTTTTTCCAGTTGGTAAATAGTGAGTCTCTTCGTTCACATAACTTAGTTAAATTTTTAGTTATCCATGGTACATTGCGGTTGGTTAATTTTGTAGCTTTGATTGTTTTAAGCGATTTTTGGTAGGCATTGGAAAAATTTGATTTAATATAAGAGTAAATCTCATGCGGGCATTTCATGGTATTTGTATAATTCCAGTCGATGTTTTCAAGTTCCTGAGTGAGTATCTTGTGATTATGTATCGATACCTGTTTTCGAGGTATGTCTCGCGAGTTGGCTGCACTGCTGCCGCCCGTGAGAGTGAGCGCTGTGAATCGATGGTCCGCTAGTACCGTAGCGATAGCCGCCGTGTGTGGGTCAAACGAGGGAGCGCGAATTAATATATGGTCAATGCATGACCTAGTTATGGTATTTTTTCTTTTCTCAATACGTGTGTAGTCGCTAATTCCGCTCGCTAACCCACACCTGGCTAACATGTTTAAATACTCGTCTCTGGCTGATGTGGGGGTTCTGAGGTCAATATTCATGTCTCCGACTATTATTACATTATTTTGGTGAAGAGTGTTACGAATGATTTGGTTAAACTCAGTGATAAAACTAGATTTGTTCAATCTCGGTGGTCTATATATTGCACAAACAGCTATGGTGTGGTTAGATTCCGTCTTAAGGATTCCGGAAATACATTCAAAATAAATAGTTTTTGTCATTAGAGGTGTAAATTTTAGGTTTTGTTTTACATATATTACTATGCCTCCGCCTTTTAGCGAATTACGTTACTGTGGGTGCATCGTATAGCCATCAATCATCACTAAACAATTTACATATTTCTTGTGATATATTGACCTCAGTGACTGCCATTATGTCTATTGGATGAATACTATTGTGGATGGTTTGTAGCAATTTAGGGAAGTTTTTTATTGTTGAACGTATGTTAACATGAATACAGGTAAGGTTATAATTACTATTTGGCTGTGATATTATACTGTAATATGCGTTGATATCAGGACAATGAAAGCATTCATTTATATTATTGACTTGTTCACCCATTTTTGGGTAGGGAAATTAAATACAAAGTTTTAAATACCTACTTGGCTGTACATATTTACTTGATCAACGCATCTATATCCGACGTTTTTCTAATTATATATACTTTACTCTTGTCCGACTTTCTTACACGGATATTGCCAAACTTGAACCAGATATACTTGTAGGATGATTTGAGCTGGTCTCGGGTTGTCCACAGAAGTGTTTTGATTTCCGGGGTGAGCGCCTCGCGTGCTACGATCTTCAGGTCGGCCAGCTCGCCGGGCAGCGATGGCAGCAGGTCGCCCAGGGGCAGCTCGCTGTCTCTGCTGGCGGTGATCCACAGGTTCCTTTCTTTCTCGTTCCGCAGCTGCAGCCGGATGGCGCCGGGTTTCTCCTGGCTGCCGTTGAGCCGCCGGATATTTTCCGCTTCGTTGTAGTTCAGGTCGAGTTTGGTAGCGATTGCTTTAATTACTTCTGGTTCTTTTAATTTTATATCCTCACTTTTCGGCACACCAAAGATTTCTACACTACTCGAGAGCAAGCTCTGGTTGAGGTTTGTCACTTGTTGTTCAAGCGCAGAGATCTTCAGCTCAAGATTCTCATTTTTGTTGACCAGGTTGATATTCTGGTTCTCAAGTTTTTTTTATTTTTACTGAGTGTTCCTTAATGGTGGTCTCTATATTCGTCACTTGATCACTTATGAAGCTCAGTGACTCCCGGATTGCTTGTGTTATCGGCTCCTGAATTAGCCAGCAATGTAGCTGAAGTCCGCCTAAAACTGTGTCCGGTGTAAGCGTCAGCCTGTGGTAAGCCTAAAAACTTGGCAATTTCTCTAGGCATCGATCCAAATTTGTTCACTCCGATAGGCTGACTCGTGCATTTGCCGTTTTGAAAATTTTGGAAGAACCGGTCAGATTTTCCTTTTGTTGAACGTAAAGTTTCATATTTTTTCACTATTTCATAAAATGGTCCGTGAAGTGAAGTGGGGTGCTCATACCCAACGAACGGGGCAAGTGGAAGTCTGCGCCCGACGTCGGCGTAGTCCTCCACTTTATGAACAAGTGGGCACAGGTTGACCGATGGCTCCTCCAGAAAGTGGATGAGCAGCAGGACAACCTGTTTCTCATTACAGACGTCCCTGAAGATGTGGTGCCGACCCTGCTGGGAAGGGGCAGACAGCTCCTTTTTGGTAGTGGTTCGGTCTACCTTAAATTTCAGGGACCCGGTGGGAAATTTGTTAAGGAACCACCGGTGGTAGCGCAGACCAGCTCTAAGCTGGTCATCACTGGGGTTTCATCAACAACAGCTATGCCCCAGAGTTCCACTCCAGAGCGGCAGCAAACAGGTCCCGATGTAGTCGGGGAAAGTTCTGCTGCTCAACCGCAGGACGGGCACGCGCACTGGGAGGCCATGCTGCTTGGTGAAGGCGATGAGCTAGAACCAGCAGTGGTGCCCTCTGAGGGCGAGGAGCTTTTCACGCGGCTGGAGGAGGAACTCGTCTTGGAGGTGGAGGAGGGGTTGACCAAAAATGGCGTCCCTCTCCCGCGATTGTAAAATCCTCCAAGCCAACCTCCAACACAGCCAAACTGCAACGGCCCAGTTAAGACGCTGGTTGGGGGCAAACAGCACTGCCGTAGCTCTGATCCAGGAGCCGTGGATCAACCGCGGTAGCATTCGAGGGCTCGCAAATTTGAGAGGTAAGCTTTTCGGTACAACTGATCACGATAACCCTAGAACGTGCATCATAACTACTAACAACATCCCAGCACAGCCATTAACAGAGTTCTGTTCCAGGGATCTGTGTGCCATAAGGCTGCAACTGCCCGACACAGCTAGGTGCCCCGAACTCGTGGTGGCCTCCGCCTACATGCCTGCGGAGGACAACCCGCCTCCACACGACCTGTGCCGGCTGGTGGACCACTGCGAGAAGTCGGGCCTCCAGCTCATCGTTGGGGCCGACTCGAACGCGCATCACCCACTGTGGGGCATGCCGGATATGAACAGCAGAGGTAAGACACTTGTTGAATACCTATTTACTACAAACCCTGTTCAGGCTTCTCGGCACCTAATGACCTCGTAGGGGCCCATCAGCTACGAGTTAGCGTAACGATCAGTTGCCAAGAAGCGTGAACGTCGGCGTTTCACCGAGCTGAAGTAATTGGGTTCGATCTAACCTGGTCTGTGCTTCGGTCCCGTCAACCTCATGTCTCTCTGCAAGGCCCGGGTGCACCCTAGGCTCTTCTTGGTAGACAGGTTCTTCAGCCAACCAGGTACGACTGGCGGGCCAGCTTCGATGAGCACAGTGTTCCAACACAGGTTATGTTACGTGGGAAAAACCAATCGGCCACGAAAATGCGAATTTGATCTGGTTCGGGGAACCACAACACACTCAGCTATATAGACAATCCTGAGGGAAACCCGAATACATTCCAGATGGACTGCGATTTAATTTCAATACCCTAACCAAAACGCGTTTACTTTGCGAGGGCTTTCGTCTGTCAGTTGTCAAAAAACTGCTAGGTTGGCAGCAACGTCAAATTCAAAATGGCCGTTCAGAAACCATCGATCGAATATCGATTTGGAATCGAACAATCACCCGCCCGGACAGGCACTCACCTGTCCCCTAATCTACGGGCAGCCGAGACAACGTTGCTACCGCTCGTTTTAGAACCGAGCCTCCTACTAGAACCTCTGCAGACCGGGGGGTCCCGTCCTTGCCAGGGAACAAGTTAACAATGCGCCCCCTGCGCCAACGTAGTGGCTGTAGGTTAGCATCCTTAACCAGAACGAGGTCACCAACACTAGGGGGGCTGGTTTTGTCAGTCCACTTAAGGCGCTGTTGTAAGATATGCAGATACTCGAGCGACCAACGCTTCCAGAAATTCTGAGTAAACTGCTGCAACATCTGATACCTTGACAACCGATACAATTTCACTCCCTCGAAGGGGTGCTCGGGCAACGCGTTAAGTGGCTGTCCTATCAAGAAATGGCCTGGGGTCAGAGCCTCCAGGTCATTTGGATCCGAGCTGAGCGGACACAACGGTCGCGAATTGAGAACGGCCTCGATCTTACAAAACAATGTCGCGAGCTCCTCAAAAGTCAGCGCGGTCTGACCTACTATACGCCCCAAGTGCGTCTTAGCTGACTTAACTACGGCCTCAAAAATCCCACCCCAGTGGGGGCAAATCGGTGGGCTGAAGGTCCACTGTATACCCCGACGGGAGAGGGCCGTTCCAATATCCACTTTATTTACATTCAAAAAGTTGACTATCTCTCGTAAGTATCGTTCCGCACCGATGTAGTTAGTGCCGTTATCAGAGCGGATCAAAGTTGGAAGTCCCCTTCGAGAAACAAACCTATCCAAACAAGCAATGAAAGCCTCTGTCGAGAGATCAGCAACGAGCTCGAGATGTACCGCCTTGGTGGATAAACAAACAAACACACATAGGTACGCCTTGTATTGCCTAGCGGTACGCAATCGTGAACTCTTCACCATAAACGGTCCTGCAAAATCCGTACCAACACCTGAAAACGGTCTGACCTCATTCACACGATCAGGGGGCAAGTCCCCCATGAGAGGTTGCATCGTGGCAGCCTTAAGTCGATAACAAGGCATGCACCGAAACACGATGTTCCGTATGACACGGCGGGCAGATAAGATCCAAAACTCCCGCTGGAGCGTGGCCAACAACGCGTTACAGCCGGCATGCGCGTTTTTAATATGACGATCAGTCACCAGCAATTCAACTAACTGTCCCCCCTTGGGGAGCAGAAGTGGGTGACGAGCCGAATACGACAGATTCGCATTGCGCAATCTCCCTCCTACCCGAAGTAACCCGGTCGAATCAACAAAGGGGTTGAGACGCGCGACGGCTCCCTTCAATTTCGAACGTCCACTTCGTATAATCTCCAATTCTGCCCCAAACTTCGAGGACTGTACCAACCGGACCAAATTCAACAGCGACTCGTTTCGCTCTGCCGGAGTCAGAATAGGGTTCAACGTTCGCTGATCGCGAGGAGTACGACAATTTCGAGCGAATCTCCTAATCCAAGTGGACACGTTTATCAACTTGTCAAGTGAGCTATACCGGTCCAGCAGAAACCCGGCGTCAGGGTCCTCAGCCTTCTGGGTAACATGCACGGCCGCTCTGGGGCCATGATCCGAAGATAGTACTACATGGCTGTGGGGCCAGTCCGATTCTCTCTTGGCAAGCCAGGGTGGTCCCCACCACAAATGGTGTCTAACGAGTTCAGGAGCCCGACATCCCCTGGATGCACAATCAGACGGGTTCAATTCTCCTGGTACATGTCTCCAGGTCAGTGGGACCTCAGACGACACAATCTGGGCGACACGGTTCGCAAATAAAACCTCTAAGTTATGGACCGAAGCCTTCAGCCAGCACAAAACAATCTGGCTGTCCGTCCAAGCGTACACCGTATCCTCTAAAACCACTGACCCACGCAACACTGTTAGAGTGTGATTCAAAAGTTTGGTCAAAAGAGCAGCCCCGGACAGTTCCAGTTTTGGAATCGTCATCCTTGTCCGAATAGGCGCTACCTTGCTTTTTGCCAAAACCAAACGCACGTCGACCTCCCCGGTGGAGGTGACGGTTCGCAAATAAACCGCTGCCGCAAACCCTCGTTCAGAGGCATCACAAAACCCGTGAAGGGTTGCCCTGTAATCCCCAGCAGGGACCAATTTCCTCGGCAGCGATACATTATTTATGTCCGATAGCGAGGTGAACATTCGCGTCCAATCAGTCAACAAATCACCTGAGAGGTGGGTGTCCCAGGTCAACTGAGCCACCCATAGCCTTTGCATAAAACATTTGAGAGCAAAGGTGACTGGAGAAATCCATCCATTCGGGTCGAACGTTCTCGCAATCGTTGACAGTACTGACCGCTTCGTCCACGCCTTCGGTGTTTCTAAAACCACCCGATAGGTAAACTCATCATGGACGGGCCGGTACTGAATTCCAAGCCCTGACAACATGTTAGGGTTGTCAGGATTCTCAAAAACGTGCGGGTCTTGTTGAAACTCATCTGGGAGACCAGCCATCAACTCAGGGGAGTTGGACATCCACTTGCGTAGTTCATAGCCGCCTCGTTCCAGCAATTGAATGAGCTCGTCACGTCGTTCCAGAGCTTCCTCCACACTGGCTGCCCCTGTGCAGACGTCATTGACGTACAAATGATGCTCCAGGATAGCGGCGGCTCTAGGATAGCTCACACGGTCACGCGACGCCAACTCCCGCAGGGTACGCATCGCCAAATACGGGCTAGACCGTAACCCATACGTGTTCGTGTTTAACTCATAGACCTTGACTGGCTCGGCCGTGGACTCACGCCACAGTATCAACTGATACCTTCTGTCAGCCGGATGAATTACCGTTTGCCTAAACATCATCCGAATGTCTGCGACAAATACAATCTGGTGCCTCCGAAAGCTCGTGAGAATATCCGAAATATCACGACTCAACTTGGGTCCCGAATGTAGACACTGATTCAGTGACATCCCGTTCGAGGTAGGTGCTGACCCATCAAAAACAACTCGAATCTTGCCGGTAGGGGTTCGTAGGACGGCATGGTGTGGAAGGAAACAATGATCCTCAGATCTCCAGTCCACACCCGATACCGACATGTGTCCTAACGACTCATACTCCCTCATGAAATCAACATATTTTTGTTTAAATACGGCGTCCCTTGTCATCCTACGCTCCATCGACATCAATCTCGTCTCAGCCATCTTCCTAGATTCTCCTAGTGGCGGTCGATCGGCCCTGAAAGGCAGTCGAGTTACAAAACGACCAGAACGAAGGCGACCATTACTATTCTGGTAAAACAACTCGCACTCTTCTTCGTCTGCGTCGACTCGACGAGCGGTGGGAGGTTCCTCTATCTCCCAGTAACGTTGGATAGCGTCTGACAACGCTGAGCCAATAAGTATGCCATCTGACTCGGCAGGCCTAACCATTGGCAATGCCGGACCCATGATCACGTGACCAAACTTAGTATCCACGGCAATCAACCCGTCCGGCTGAAGAACTCGCCGATCCGACAACAGAAACCTACCCAGAACGTCTGCTCCCAGTAGCAGGTCGACCGGGGCTGGAGTGTCAAAATCGGGATCCGCCAACTTGAGTCCTGATGTCAGGAATCGAACGGCCGGATTCAACTTCACCAAGGGGTGTCTGCCCATGACATGCGTCATTACTAAAGCTTGCACGGATGTTTTTGTCAAAATGTCATAACGTGGAGAGAACGTGATCACCGATTGACCAACTACATTCGTAACCGTAACATTCCCCACGCCCCGTATTGATTTATTATACCTATTTACCTTGAGGCCCAACCATTTTGCTAAATCATTCGATACAATGCAGCCCTGAGCTCCAGAATCTAATAGGGCGCGAACGTATGTTGGGTTGCCCGCCAAATCCCAAACAAGCACAGAGGCGATCGGTAACACCACCGTCTCCGGTTGGGGGGCAACCAATGGTTGGGCCGCAAATTCCTAGCGAGGACCCCCGGGGCCCCACTGTGCCTGTAACCGATCAGGTATGCAGCTATACGCCAGAGGGTCCCATTGTACAAATGGCCCACGCGCCGGTTCCATTCCCAACCTACGATTCCCCGTAAAGGGGGGTGGGCGTGAATTCAACCGTGGCCGCTCCATGAGCGGGGGGGACATCACATGTGACCGACGAGGACGAGGCGACGAGCGGGGCGACAACTGAGGCGGCGTCCGAACCGCACCCGCATAGCTCGAAGGTGTGCCATGCCACCCGCCCGTTACGGCCTGCTCAACACATCCAATGTCCCGCTGGGTCGGATGCTGAGTCGCAACCGAAAACTCAGGGCCCCCCATGTAATGGTCCTGAGTGCGGCCCTGCACCCTGGTACTGCCCTGTGCACGTGGGGACGTTGGCCCCTGAGTTGCGCTCCGAGTCGCAAACGAATTCTCAGGGCCCCATGCCGTGTCACCCTGGGTACGGCCCTGTGGACGTGGGGACGTTGGCCCCTGAGTTGCGCTCCGAGTCGCAAACGAATTCTCAGGGCCCCATGCCGTGTCACCCTGGATACGGCCCTGTGGAGGCTGTTGGCCGGACCGGTTCATGCACAACCGATTGTTGTGGGCCCCACCACAATATCCGCACATTTTTGTGCGCGTGCAGTCCCTAGCCATGTGTGGCCCGAGGCACAGGAAACACCAGCTCCGCTGCTTGGCCATCCGGCGCCGTCCCTGAACCCTAAGTTCCCCGAACTTATTGCAATTGGCCACAGCATGGCCAATCTGCCTACAACATGGGCAGGTCTCACCATGTGGGGTCAATTCACTCACAGTCCCATACGACTGCCGGTGGGTGCGGTCCTTCCTCGTCGGAGGGCCCCTACTCACAGCGCTCCCGGCAGCTCTCTGTGGCTCCGAAGGATGGGTGACCGTCAACCCCAAATTCTCTGCCCGTCGAGCCTCCTCTTCCAAGAATCCGACCAAGTCAGAGAAGGCGGGCAGGTCCTCGGCCGACCTCCCGTGAGACTGTTCGAAACGAGTCTGCACGTCAGCGGGTAGGCGAGAAAGTACAATGTACAACAGTAGGTACGACCATTCACCAACCGGAAGTCCAAGATTCTCCAGAGCCTTGGTGACGGACAACAATGGGTTCAAAACCTCCGTCTGTATGGCCCCGACCTTGTTCACAACCGGGATACTAAACAAACGGTTCAGTTGGGCATCGGCCAACCTCCGTTTGTTATGGTAACGTCTGACCAACAATTGTCTGGCCGTTTCATAGTTACCCTCCGTAACTGTCAAATGAGCGACCAGCTCCCTAGGCTCACCCCTCAATGCTGCCACCAGCTGAGCCATCTTGACAGACTTGGTAATGTCCGATCGCATGTGCACCAAACTGTCGAACAGATTGATGAAGCTCATCCATTCACCGGACACTCCGTCAAAAGTAGGCATAGTTATGGCAGGTAACCTGGACCCCGAACCCTGAAGCGGCAGAGGTGCTTCAAGGTCACCACCATGGCTGGACTCGCGCTGTCTACGTATGTCCGCAGCCTTCTGCGTGATAGCAGCTGCCATCTCCATACGTCGACATCCCCTAGCAACCGTGACAGCCTGTCAGGTGCGCAACCATCAACTGATTCCGCCTGCGCGGACAATTCGAGCACCCTATTGTAACGTTCCTTAACGTCCATAGACCGCTCCAATACCACATCATGCCTATCTAAACGGTCTATCAGACCGTGTGCGGAGGAAAACCATCTGAGTTCCTTAGAAACACCCTTCTGGATTTCAGATAACGACATGATCGGAACGATACTTACTCACAATTTGCAGTAACTCAATTTTATTGGACCCTCCAGTCTACAACCCAAACGAGGGAACCCTAAACCACAACTTAAACAATGTTGTTTTCCTTAAACAATAGGAACCGAGTTTTATATCTATATAAATTCTGTAAATACAATTTAGTTTCCCTTTATCATTATAACACACACAGATAGTCAATATTAGTTCAAGTTATAAATTGCTATAAACTGAAAACAATGTAATAGCCTGCTATCAATAGATGTAACTACCTATGTTAACCAAAACATTCTTCAATAGCATTACTAGACCACTAATAGATTGACTAACTGGTAATTCAATTCAATATCTGTCTATCTACTACCAGCAATAGACCTATAGCTTACAATACTACCAATCTATGTGGATATAGGAACACAACCAAGTTACCTAATAACCGCATACCTACAGATTGATAGTCCCAAATCGTGCCTTCCTGGAGCCCTTGACGGCTGCAAATCTCAGGAAGCCACGCTCTAGCTACCAAAATGTTCAGGCTTCTCGGCACCTAATGACCTCGTAGGGGCTCATCAGCTACGAGGTAGCGTAACGATCAGTTGCCAAGAAGCGTGAACGTCGGCGTTTCACCGAGCTGAAGTAATTGGGGTCGATCTAACCTGGTCTGTGCTTCGGTCCCGTCAACCTCCTGTCTCTCTGCAAGGCCCGGGTGCACCCTAGGCTCTTCTTGGTAGACAGGTTCTTCAGCCAACCAGGTACGACTGGCGGGCCAGCTTCGATGAGCACAGTGTTCCAACACAGGTTATGTTACGTGGGAAAAACCAATCGGCCACGAAAATGCGAATTTTATCTGGTTCGGGGAACCACAACACACTCAGCTATATAGACAATCCTGAGGGAAACCCGAATACATTCCAGATGGACTGCGATTTAATTTCAATACCCTAACCAAAACGCGTTTACTTTGCGAGGGCTTTCGTCTGTCAGTTGTCAAAAAACTGCTAGGTTGGCAGCAACGTCAAATTCAAAATGGCCGTTCAGAAACCATCGATCGAATATCGATTTGGAATCGAACAAACCCTAATGTGCTTAACATAGGTTCTGAACCAACTTTTGTTACCAAGCGGAGCAGAACTATCGTTGATATTACCCTGGCAACGGCGGACATATCCGACGACGTTGGGGGCTGGCATGTGTCCAACGAGGCGTCATGCTCTGATCATCGATGGATACGCTTCGAGGTCAACGCAGCGTTCTCCCCAACTGTCCCTAAGAGAAACCCACGCAAGACTGACAGAACCAGTTAAAGAGCTATCCTAGGTGAAAGACTTGCTTGGGCTGAGACTACCAGATCCGGAGGGACCCGAACAAATCGAACAACAGGTAACAGATTTTACTAATACTTCAATAGACTGCTACCATTCAACTTGCCCGCTTAGCACACCAGCGCCTACCAACATCAAGGGGCAGCCTTGGTGGGGTCCTGATCTAGATAGGATGCGTGCTAAGATCAGAAGACTGCTAAACAGGGCGATGAACACCAGTGCTGATGAGGATTGGGACAACTACAAAGATGCCAAATCCAAGTACAAGAAACGACTACGGTTCAAAAGCAGCAACTCATGGAGGAAATTCTGCAGCGACATTGAAACCGTTGATCAAGCAAATCGGGTAAGGCAAATACTAGCTCAACAAGGCAACTCCAGGCTAGGGTCGCTTAAAAAACCCGATGGAACATATACCTCTTCCACCACAGAAACACACAGTCTCTTGTTGGAAACTCACTTTCCCGGAAGTAGAACTATTCAAGAGATTGTGTGGCCGGAAGAGGTTCACCATGAAGCTGTCGACCACTTAGACATAACTAATAATATTATCACTGCTGACAAGGTGAGATGGGCCATTAATAGCTTTAAACCTTTTAAATTAGCAGGACCAGATGGAATCTTCCCAGCACTTCTACAGTGGGGTGGGGAACCCGTCATCAATATAATGGTCCGAATCATGAAAGCATGTCTTAGATTCGGATACGTTCCCAAAAGTTGGAGAGTAGTAAACGTAATTTTCATACCGAAGCCAGGAAGGAGCGACTACACTAACGCTAAATCTTTCAGGCCGATTAGTCTCACCTTGTTCTTGCTTAAGACTCTCGAACGTTTGTGCGAGAGACACCTGAGAGATGGAGCGTTAAAACATATACCCTTACACAAGAATCAGCATGCATATAGTTTGGGTAAGTCTACTGAATCGGCTCTCCATGCAGTTGTATCCACAATTGAAGAGGCGATTCAAAACAAATGCATCTGTCTTGGAACTTTTATTGATATAGAAGGTGCCTTTGACAAGACGCAGCATAGCAGTATAAGTGCATCTCTAACAAGGCATGGGGTGTCAACAGCTGTAAACAACTGGGTCACAAACATGCTTAACAAACGTATCGTGCGTCTAGCTAGTGAGTCCCTGTCGGCGGAGGTAGTGCGGGGATGCCCGCAGGGAGGAGTGCTCTCCCGGCTTCTGTGGAATCTGGTCATTAACAACCTGATTACCAAGCTTAACGCTAATGGATACTACACCGTAGGATACGCCGACGATTTGGTAATCCTCATCACAGGTAAATTTGTGAGCACAGTGTGCAACCTTAAACAAACAGCTCTTCGCATCGTGGAGCGCTGGTGTTTAGAATATGACCTGGCGGTTAACCCAACAAAAACGGAAATGGTCATGTTCACTAACAATAGGGCTCTTGGTAGGTATACCCTACCTAAGCTCTTTGGAACGGAACTCCAGCTAGCAACTGAGGTGAAGTACCTGGGCATAACCTTGGACAGCAAGCTCAACTGGAGTAGCTACATTGACAACAAACTAAAGAAGGCGAGTATTGCTTTCTGGCAGTGTCGGAGAATGGTGGGGAAAAAGTGGGGACTTTCTCCCAACATCATTCTTTGGCTGTACGTAACGGTGATCCGTCCTCTTGTCTGCTACGGAGCTGTGGTGTGGTGGACCAGGACCAAACTAACCACAATGGTAAGCAAACTCCAAAGCTTCCAAAGGCTGGCCTGCATGGCTATCACAGGTAGTATGAGAACTACTCCAACAGCAGCAATGGAGGCCATGCTGTGTCTTCCGCCACTCCAGCTGTATATTAAGCAGGAGGCCGCGTCATCTGCGGTGAGACTCAACACCTTAGGACTTTGGAGGAAAAACAGGACCTCACACACCGCCATCCTAGGGGAAGTTTACAAAAAATTTCCCATCTCTTTGGCTTGCAGTGACAGAATCCCTAAACAATTTGTGTTTGACAAAAAATACAATATACAGTTACATGAAGACCGGGTTGAGGGGCTCGACGTTAAAGAGCTCAGAATTTTTACCGATGGTTCAAAAACTGTAGCAGGCACTGGTTCAGGCACCTTCTCGGAGGACCTAAACATCAAGATAGCCATTCCACTGGGTGCCCATAATACTGTCTTTCAAGCTGAATGCATGGGCATCATCTCGGCCGCTAATGCCATAGCATCGAGAAAGGTAAGAGATTCCTCCATTCGAATACTCTCGGATAGCATGGCCGTCCTACAAGCCCTAAATAGCAACACTATTAACTCAGGGCTAATCTACGAGTGTCACAAACGACTAATGGAGGTATGTCAACATAACCGCGTAATCCTTCAATGGATAAAAGGACACAGCGGATCAAGAGGTAACGATGCAGCGGATGAGTTGGTGCGTAAAGGATCTAGCTTGACAGCGTATGGTCCCGAACCTATCATCCCTCTTCCCTTCAAGATGGTACGCTCATTTCTGAGAGAGTCGACCAGGAATGATCATGCCACTCTTTGGACAAACCATGAGGAGTGCAGGCAGGCTAAGCTGGCCTTGCCGTCCCCTAGCGCTAGGCTGGCTAAGACCTTGCTTCGACTTAGTAGGCCGCGCATACGACTGGTGACTGCAGCACTTACTGGCCATGGTTTCTTTAATAAACATCTATATGTCCTAGGTGTTACCGACAGCCCCCTTTGCAGAGCCTGCTTGGAGGCAGAAGAAACGGCTGCTCACGTCCTCATGGAGTGCACAGGAGTAGCGGACTACAGGGCTAAACACCTCGGTCAATCTAGGGACCTTCCAGGGATAGTCGGTAACGTAAAGGGCCTGCTGGCGTTCCTGGAGGAGTTGGGTTGGCTCGAATGATGTCGCATTCCCACCCACACGCAAAATAGGCGCTTTCGTCGCCGAGTTGCGGAAACCAGCCCGTCTTACAATTGACAATTGACAATGGTCCGTGAATAGTAAATGACCGAGGAATTTTATTTTTAGTGTTCGGAATTTTGACAAGTAGCATCTCTCCGTGATTCTCTATATCTTTTGTCGTAATGTTGTTTAATTCCTGACGCCTACAGGCACCAGTAATTCCGAATATTAATGCGACCTGAAAATAAATAAAATCATAATTAAGTTATAATAATCGTACTTAGTTCCTATTATATCAACACTCACAATACCGCCTACAAATATTATAATAATGAATACAAAACTAAATAGTGGAACTGACCTTTGTCGCTAGATATTGATTATCCGGTGCTTCTTTAATGAACTTCTCCACTTCATTAGGTGTTAAAACCTTGGATTTTCGACTGTAAAAGCCGTCTGAACGTCTTTTCAAGAATGCAGTTAGATTGGTGTACGCTTTGATGTCAATTACATTTTTATTCTGCACGGTACTCTTCAACATAGAATATATACACCAAAGCGAACTAGGTTTATACCTCTTCGCCAGTTCACTAAAGTAAGCCATGAACACGTTCTCTGAGAAAGAGCTTGCATTTTTGCTATTTTTCCATTGAATGAAATTTGCGTAGGCTTGCATTTATTTATCTTTTGATTTTGAGGGCAAAAGTCTATCACTCGCATTTTGCGCTTCAACTATGATATCTGACGGCGTACACTCGATAAGTAATTCTTCGTTATCTAAATTCGACATTTTACAAAACAACACTAACGAAATGCAATACTGTGAATAAACTTAACAAACAGAAACCCATTTAAAAGATGGCGGCCGTAATTTTATTTTTTCGCGCGCTCAGCGTTGCATGCGCGCGCAAGTCTGAGATAAGGGCACCGGCAAAGTAGCTAATCAGCCACATATTTATAAATTTTGAAATTGGGTATTTATAGGTAAAAATACACCGTCAAAATATAAATACCAACAAGCTAACAAGCAGTTTCATGAAATTCTTTAATTATTTATCACATTTTGAATTGAATTTTATATTTACGCAAATAACTACTCAGCTGTTTTCGAAACATTAATACTTCTTGCTAATATTTAAAAAGATATGTAATGAAAAGGCACTAGTGCGATAATGTAATGTAAAAGGCACAGCATGGGTAATATTCTGCATTATCAGTGTAAAGTAAGTAAGCAGGTGTGTTGAAAAATTTGAAATATTTTCAACACACCTGCTCGTAAAGTAGGTCTTATTACAGCGTATTATGAGTAAAAATATTAAATTGCTTTGAAACTAACAAGTGTTTAATGTTGTGTTACTTGATCCCATAGCACTTTGGTATAATTTCATTCTTAGTATCGATAATTTCCTGACGTTTCGTGTGTGTGAGCGTTTCCGATATGAAGATTACTTTCTTAGGGCCATGTAGATGCAGGTGATGGGTGTGCAGTTTTGTATCATTCGATTTATTTTTGTTAAAATCTTTTACCGCCTGCAATGTTGCAGGAGAATATGTATTCTCCTTCCTGATGACGCTGGAAAATTCAACAACAATTGGCCGCATGTTGTCTTTCTTTCCGACGTCCTATATACATCTCTGATTTCAGAGATGTATATATTCATTAATTTTGCTTTTAGTGCATCTGAGAGGGTTGTGACGATGTCGCAGAGGTCACTCTTTGATTCAAATTCATTTTTATCGGTCTGAGTTAAGGGTATTTTTCGGATCTCAATACAGTAGGCACGTGATATTTTTCTCCAGGATATCCAGCTTGTCCTCCAGTGAGCGGATTAAGGATCTATCCTCACGTTTTTCATTCTCAAGAATCTCAATTGTTTTTAGCAGTTCATCGTGCTTATCAGACATATATTCTACACTCTTAGTGATTTCTGAGTTCTGTTCTCTTATAACCCTGACCGAGTCTTGTTTTGCATTCAGTCGCGTCTCCATATCAGGAGAGAAGGATGAAAACTTACCTCTCACAGAGTTTATCATGACATCGCTTAGGTTAGGTGTAGAGTTCGAAGACTGCAGCATTTTAGTCGATAGGCGGAGAGGGCCACGGGGGGAAGGTCGCTCTCCCGCTCCGGCGTCGGGGGTGGGGGGCTCTATCCTCACACGTCCCCGTGTCCATGTTGGAGATGGGCCTCGGTTTGGGTTTGGGGGGAGGGGTGCGCTGCAATTTCGACGACATGGTGGCGGAGTAAAGTCGTGGAGGAAGTGTTTGGGTTACCAGGTGCGTAGAGCCAGTTAATAGGTGTCAGACAGCGGTATCCACACGAGTATTTCAATTTTAGTGATACCGATGTTCTCAGTCGCGTACCAGGGGCGCAGAGCAACGAGGAGCTCGTAGGAAACAGGTATTGCTGATGCGGGCGGGGCGTCAGCAGGCGCACGTAATGGTTGGTCAAGGTGGCGGATGCAACACTCACGCACTGGACATGCCCATCAGCAGAAGTAGGGGGTGTGGCTCGTCCGGACGGGTTTGTGGCGCGGGGTCACTTCGCTCACGCAGAGTGAATCATGTGCAGCCGTGCACAGCACCAAACAACTCCTGGTTTCCTTTGCACTCCTATTATATTTAACTTGATTATAATTTTGATTAAACTTTTAAATATAAAAAAATTAAACAAATGCGGTTACTATCCACGTCAAACTCTAGTCGAGGTCCGGGGGGAAGAAGTGAAAATGTCACCCCATAATAGGGTTGCCAACTTTTTTTACAAGAAATAAGGTATTTTTTAATTTAGAGATAGTAAATAAAAAGTACAGTGTCATAAAAGAAAGTATTATTTATTTAAATGTTTAAACACATATTTTTTAGTGATTTTTGCACAATTTACCAGTGATTGGTTCTTTTTGAATGCACTGTAAGATGAACTAAAGTCTAAATCAAGATTTAGATATATAATCAATTCATTTTTAATTAATTTTAAAGATGCCATATTCCTCTCTTCCCGCCACTTTGCATTCATCACTGAAAACACTCCCTCAGTGAATGCTGAAGTGGCCGGCACAGAGAGTATATAACATAATTTTTTTCTTTAATAAAAAAAATCATCAGGACATTTTTTGAATATAACTTGCCATTTTTAAGAAAATTCTGCATCATCTTTCAATTTAACATAAAGTTCTTTTAAAATAACTATTTCCGAATATAAGCTGTCCATGTTTATATTCAACCTTTGCAAATTTAGTTTTCCTTCTATTACTTGTTCTAGATGATTAAATTCAATATTAGTCTTTAAAGGTATGTTCTTTAGTGCATTAGCACTGACTATTAAGCCAGTTATCATTGTTAAAATCAAACCACTTTTCTAAATATATCAAACATTTTTCAATGAACAATGATAAATTTCTATTAATTGTATTAAACAGGTCAGGAGATGATTCTTCAATGGGCTTTAATTTACGTTTTGTAGCATAGCCAAAATATTTATCATTCTTTCTTTGCAATAATTCTGTTATTAGATGATCCATTATGCTGAAAACATCTACTATTGTTACAGAATTACCTTCTAGAGCTTTTACAGCGCCACAATATACACAGTCAGGTCATAAGTTCTGTCACACAGTAAAAACTTTTGAATTTAGAACGCTGGCCACAAAAAAGTTTATTGAATTCGAATTTCGAATTTTTCATGAAAATAAAAATGTGTACTTTTTAGAATTTTCCTCATTTTTAAATATGGAGTGGACACTTAAAGAAGACCGTGTCGCAGTTATTGCGTTGCATCGTTGCGGTTACAGGCCAATTCAGATTTTCGACTTACTGAAAAATTTGAATATAACCAAAAGATTCGTTTATCGTACCATAAAACGATACAATGAAGACTCTACTGTAGATGACAGGTCAAGAAGTGGTCGCCCTCGCTCTGTTAGGTTGGTTAGGTTAGGTGGTCACTCCAGCAGTGATAAAAGCTGTGAAGGCACGAATTCAAAGAAATCCCATACGTAAGCAAAAACTGTTGGCCCATCAGATGGGGTTAAGCAGGACCACGGTGAAAAGGGTGTTAAATGAAGACTTAGGGCTTAGGGCATATCGAAGAAAAACAGGACATCGTTTGGACGCTCGTTTAATGGACCTGAGACTGAAGAGATGCCGCGCTTTGTTGAAGCGGTACGCGGGAAAAAAGCATCGGGAAATTCTTTTTTCGGATGAAAAAATGAAAGCTCACCGTGGAAGAGAGCTACAACAAACAAAATGATAAGGTGTACGCACACAGCAGTGAAGAAGCGAGCAACCGTATTCCGCGTGTCCAACGAGGTCATTTTCCATCCTCGCTCATGGTTTGGTTGGGAGTCTTATTGGGGCTTAACTGAGGTACATTTTTGTGAGAAAGGCGTAAAAACGAATGCAGTTGTGTATCAAAATACAGTCCTCAAGAACCTTGTGGAACCTGTTTCTCATACCATGTTTAATAACAGGCACTGGGTATTCCAACAAGATTCTGCGCCAGCTCATAGAGCGAAAAGCACACAAGACTGGCTGGCGGCGCGTGAAATCGACTTCATCCGGCACGAAGACTGGCCCTCCTCCAGTCCAGATTTGAGTCCGTTAGATTACAAGATATGGCAACACTTGGAGGAAAAGGCCTGCTCAAAGCCTCATCCTGATTTGGAGTCACTCAAGGCATCCTTGATTAAGGCAGCCGCCGATATTGACA
Source organism: Argyresthia goedartella (assembly GCA_949825045.1). Taxonomy (NCBI): domain Eukaryota; kingdom Metazoa; phylum Arthropoda; class Insecta; order Lepidoptera; family Argyresthiidae; genus Argyresthia; species Argyresthia goedartella. The sequence continues at coordinate 19,671,610 of OX463812.1, read as the reverse complement.
TGGACCTCGTTCGTGCTGCGATAGACGACTGGCCGCGCAGAATAAAGGCCTGTATTCAAAATCGCGGGGGTCATTTTGAATAAACTTTATTATCATAAGAATCTATGTTTTATTAAGTTCATTTTGCTATATAAATGTTTACATAAATAATAAACATGTCTAAATTATTTCATATTGCACATGTGACAGAACTTATGACCTGACTATGTATATCAGGATCATTTTTTACCCAAGTATAGGTTTTCTCCCACTCATATTTGTATTTTTGAATCCTTTTGGTTTAATTTGGCTTTCTTAGGAGGATTTTCAGGACCAACCACACTATCACTACTTTCACTGTCCACATTTCTGGGTAAAAAATTAATCGCTTTCTTTCAAATTAATTTACGTAAAAGTAACACCAACAATCTTCAGTTTTCGGTGTCCCTCGCACGCATGTAATTATTATGGCTGCATTCTCAGTTTATGAGAATCTCTATTATTGTGCGCACGTAGCGCCATCTCTTGATTGACTTTACAACTGCTAACTCCTTTTGGCTCGGCCTCTGTCAATTTACGTTTCATTTTACGCATTGATTTAACGCAATGTTGAAATAAAGTATTTTCGCGTACTTTATTGCTATTCAAAAGTATAAAGTACGAAGGCTAAAAATAACGTAAGATACTTTATATTAAAGTACGGTTGGCAACCCTACCCCATAACCTTAAAAAAAAACAAATTTGGGGGAATTTCCCCCAATCTGGCATCACTGCATCCAGTTTGTCACTCTGTTGGAAACACACGGCTGGATACACGAACGCAACGCTTAGGTTATATCCAACGGCAGCGGCGTAGAATATCGAAGAACCAACTCAACACAACAATCGAAATGTCAAAATCAGCTGTAGTTTGAAGTGAACTTGTGTTGGGCAGTGTTGCCGTTCTAGCCCCTTTGTGGCTAGATCTAGCGGATTTTCAACGGTTTTCGCCAAAAATAATCAATTTTAGCCACCAAATCGAATCTAGCGAGTTCTAGCCACTTTTGGTAATTTTTAGATTATTACTGTTGAAAGTCGACCAAGTAAGTAATTTTATATAAATCTGAGGTTATCGCCTTTTACGGAGTATCATATCATAATATACCTACCGAAACGATATCATTGTTTATGATAATAATATTATTTTATCAACAGTAATAGAATATTTAGATATGCAAAGAATACTATGATAAACTATACTACTATTTAGCTACTTCTCGCCACATTTCGAAAGTGTTTTTTTTATAAAACTGGCCACTTTTTTATTTTATGTAGCCACAAACTAGATTGTCCTAACGGCAACACTGGTGTTGTGTTGTTTTGTTAGTACTGTTGTGTAGGTACTGTGCAATGTAATTGTTGTTGGCGTTTTCAAGAATAAAAGATTCATGTGTTATTTTAACAGTTTATTGCAATACTTATAAATCGATTAATTAAGTTGCGTGAAACAATGCTGTCTTCACTTGTTAAAGAACACCAAGCTCGACAAACTGCTAAGAAAATTACACAAGGTAAACACGAATACCACCCTAATTATCAGTCTTCATTGCTGTACCTCCTTCAGCCACTATTTACAAGGGTTTTTTTCTGTTTTAGAGCAAAAAAGGAAAGAGGCCATCGCGGCTGCAAACGACTTAACGCAGGCACTCGTAGATCATCTTAACGTTGGGTGAGTAGAGAAATGGTGAATGCACACTTATCGGCATCGGCACGCACCGAATGCACCATCCGCAATGAATGGATCGACCGCGCCGTAGGAATCTCTCACGCTACTCGCGCGCTATAAAGAATGCAGAATTCCAACGAATTGCCTGCTTCTTCTCTGCTGATTCTGATGTTCTACGGATTCCGACGATTCCGGTACAGATATGTGTGCGAGGTTTCAAAGGATTAAATATAAAGAATTGTAAAATCCAAGCGGTCTGGTGCGTCCAGTGTGGAAGATACCATTAAGTGCATTCACCATAAGTAGGACTGTAAACAAACATCAAGTTAAGTTATCCTTTGTTTTTCCTTGTGTATGTTATCTTATCTTATGCATTAGTGACTGTAAAACACGTTTGGACCTTTTTACAGTCTCTAATGCTAAGTTATGAAGAGTCACAAGTTATTGCACTCCTTGACAACAACTTGTGAACTGTGCGATAATTGTTAAATTTGAAGCAATTGTTTTTTTTTTCAGAGTGGCACAGGCATACTTAAATCAAAAGAAACTGGATGCTGAAGCAAAGTCACTACACCAAGGAGCAATAAACTTTGCTAAGCAGACACAGCAATGGCTGGCGCTAGTGGAAAATTTCAGTAGCGCATTGAAGGAAATAGGTGATGTGGAGAACTGGGCTCGTAGTATTGAAAATGATATGAAGATTGTCACGGATACATTGGAAAATGCATATAAAATCACAAGAGAACAACCTTCTGCTAGTCAATAAAAGAAATATTTATAAGTACAAGCTTTTAAAATTTTCCAAAACAATAGCTGTGAGTGGTTGTCCAGACAGTTAAAGGAAAAGGGTGTGTTTTGGAATTAAAGATGTGGCTGTAAAAACATGAAATCACTATTACATTGTTAACCTTCAAACCACCCCAGTCGTCACTGGCCGACAACAGAAAGTCATGCCACTGGTGTGGCGCCACGACATTTTTTTTATTCCAATAGAGACCTTATCTTGTATGGATAAAGTTGTATTTTGCATTGCATAGCAAACATGTTTGGCATGTAAATAACACATTTTGTATTCAATATACATATGGCGGTCAAAAACTTAGCAATACTGGTAAGTGTGGTGACAGGTCACTGCAAACTAAATAGACACCTATCATTATTAAAGCTCATACAAGACTGATCATGCCCTCACTGTGGCTTGGAGGAAAGTAGCCAGCACTTCTCGGGAGAATGCGTAATGTATTCTAACATGAGATGGCGAACACTAGGGATGGATAACATTAAAGTAGATGGCTTATCAAACTTGAAGTTTAGCGACATCCTAGAATTAATTAAGCGAACAAGAAGACTTGGGGAGGGACATCTGTTAAACCAACAGTGACCAGTGCCCAAACACTAGGAAATGGGTGAAATAGTCACTATAGAGGACCGATTACCCGCCTGTGGTTCAGCGGGTGTCCCACCTCATCATCATCATGGCCATCAAAAGGTTAATCATTCATTACATACTTCACCCACCACACCACGTGGCTGGTTTTAAAGCAGTGTCATATGAGTGTAACCCTAGCATCTCAAATGTTAGCATTTCACAAATAAACCAGAGTAGTGATGGCATCCCCTACAGTTCCAAAGTATTGGATAGTTATTAAAAATAGTTTCGTTGAAATGACCCTTAACCTCTCGAATACCACCTGCGTTAGATAACCCCACTTTTCCGTTATAGGTATTAAATTTTATTACCATGGCATAATCGCGACCCGTCCCAACTACCCTCGGTTTTTGAGAGGTTAAAATCGAGTTTATAAAAATGAGATGCTAACTTCCCGTAAACCGAATTACAAAGGTTTACTAACCTGAGATACTTCTCAGCATATTTTTCATTGATTCTCAAGGCATAGTTACCCAGTTCTTGATAAGTTTCAAGAATAGATCTGTTGAAACAACTCATAAAATAATTATTTGAAAAATGAGATGCTGTAGGTGTGAACTTAGCATCTCAAAAACTGACTTCAGTATTAGTATTATTTTGAATATGTAGTTACACAGTATTGGATAGGTACCAACAATAAGTTTGTTAAACCAAGCACATTAAAAAATAATCAATAATGAGATGCTGGAGGTGTGAAGTTAGCATTCTTAAATCAGCATCTCAAAAAATGACATCAGCATTAGGTGTGCGTGCCTCCAGAAATCCCAAAGAACGGAGGAGCATGTCACATACACCAGGTTTTAGTGCACAAATGGAGCACTCCGACAGCCAAGTGCCTGAATTAAAACCTCAATAGAAACCGGGCTACAAGGTAAAAACCGTGGGCTTGCTCGGGAAAATCCCGCCAGCAACCCCAAGCTGGATCTCCAAGAACTCTTGCGAGTCCTTAGAAAGGTGCTACTCAAGTTTTAAAGCATAATTGAAGTACTCCGCTGCCAAATTTACAACTTCGAAGACAGAAGATTAAACGAGATACAAGGCAATATCCGTGGGGTTGCTGGCGTCCGCCGGCCTACAGCAACCCCAGATAGATTTCGAGAACTACTGAATGCAGACTTTTCGTTAATATCACAAATTGTCGGTGACAATTAGAGCATCAGGCTCAAATCGTTCATTGCCGTCTGTTCAGTACTTTTTGAATAATAAGCTTTAAAGGCCTGGAATTGCTGGCGTCCTCGCCTATAGCAAGCCCTACCCTATCTTAAACTGATGGTCACAAATAGAGCATTAGGCTCCAAATCATCTGAAAAGCTAGACCCTGCGGTTGCTATGCAATCAGCAAAAGCAGTTTTCCCGCAAAAATTTCAAATTTTGACATATTTCCACAATAAGCTAGTTGCACGACTTTGCCGCTTCGTGCAACTAGCATAGGCGTTCTTTCACTACATACAAAAATAAGTCTTGCAATAGATAAGACTCATTTTCCTCTGTGATTAACATGACCATTCCATAATAATAATAGACCGGGGGCTTGCATATCTTCTTCTATAGGGAATGCGTTAATATTCTAACATCCAAGTATGTAAGTATTATATTTTTTTAGAATAATATAGTCTCATCAAAAATACCTGCTAAATCATGTGTGATAGATATCGGCCAGGGCTTGCTGTAGGCGTGGACGCCGGCCTGGCCTTTATTATTCCAAAAGTACTGCAGAGACGTTAATGAACTATTTGGAGCCTCATGCTCTAATTTTTACAGTCAATTTGAGATATTAACGAAAAGTCTTCATTCAGTAGTTCTCGAAATCTGTCTGAGGTCTCTGTTGGCCGGTGGACGCCGGTAACCCCACGGATATTGGCTTACATCTCTTTTAATCTTCAGTCTTCAAAGTTGTAAATTTCATATTTTCTTTATTGCACACAAAACTTATAAAAACGGGTCAAGTGCGAGTCTAAATCGCGCACGAAGGGTTCCGTACCACCGTTCAATGGAAGCGATGGTGTGGAGTGAATAGTTTGGATTTTAGTTTTACACAGCAAAATATTATTTACAAAGTTATTGGTGCGGTTACTTTCACACTCCATGTACGTAACCAGGTGCATCCATAAGTTTGTATGTGGTATTGAAAGAATTGTTGTATGGGAGCCCCCTTAAATATTTCTTTTATCCTGTTTTTTTAGTATTTGTTGTTATAGCGGCAACATAAATACATAATCTGTGAAAATTTCAACTCTCTAGCTCTAGCTAGGTTCTTGAGATACAGCCTGGTGACAGACGGACGGACGGACGGACGGACGGACAGCGGAGTCTTAGTAATAGGGTCCCGTTTGGAACCCTTCGGGTACGGAACCCTAAAAAACAATAGTTACATGAAAATAGTGCACAAAGGCGAGCTTATCTCTAATAAGAGATCTCTTCCAGCAAACCAGGATGAGATGGCAAAGGTTGATTGCTGAGCAAGGGAAGACCTATGCGTACAACAATATAAGAAAATAAACAAGTACTTACAATAAATAATATATTATACTATGATAATATACTAAATACTTATAATAAACTACACATAGTCAGGTCATAAGTTCTGTCACATGTGCAATATGAAATAATTTAGACATGTTTATTATTTATGTAAACATTTATATAGCAAAATGAACTTAATAAAACATAGATTCTTATGGTAATAAAGTTTATTCAAAATGACCCCCGCGATTTTGAATACAGGCCTTTATTCTGCGCGGCCAGTCGTCTATCGCAGCACGAACGAGGTCCATGTCAATATCGGCGGCTGCCTTAATCAAGGATGCCTTGAGTGACTCCAAATCAGGATGAGGCTTTGAGCAGGCCTTTTCCACCAAGTGTTGCCATATCTTGTAATCTAACGGACTCAAATCTGAACTGGAGGAGGGCCAGTCTTCGTGCCGGATGAAGTCGATTTCACGCGCCGCCAGCCAGTCTTGTGTGCTTTTCGCTCTATGAGCTGGCGCAGAATCTTGTTGGAATACCCAGTGCCTGTTATTAAACATGGTATGAGAAACAGGTTCCACAAGGTTCTTGAGGACTGTATTTTGATACACAACTGCATTTGTTTTTACGCCTTTCTCACAAAAATGTACCTCATTTAAGCCCCAATAAGAGACTCCCAACCAAACCATGAGCGAGGATGGAAAATGACCTCGTTGGACACGCGAAATACGGTTGCTCGCTTCTTCACTGTTGTGTGCGTATACCTTATCATTTTGTTTGTTGTAGCTCTCTTCCACGGTGAAAATTTTTTCATCCGAAAAAAGAATTTCCCTATGCTTTTTTCCCGCGTACCGCTTCAACAAAGCGCAAAGCGCGGCATCTCTTCAGTCTCAGGTCCATTAAACGAGCGTACAAACGATGTCCTATTTTTCTTCGATATGCCCTAAGCCCTAAGTCTTCATTTAACACCCTTTTCACCGTGGTCCTGCTTAACCCCATCTGAAGGGCCAACAGTTTCTGCTTACGTATGGGATTTCTTTGAATTCGCGCCTTCACAGCTTTTATCACTGCTGGAGTCCTAACAGAGCGAGGGCGACCTTCTTGACCTGTCATCTACACTAGAGTCTTCATTGTATCGATTTATGGTACGATAAACGAATCTTTTGGTTATATTCAAATTTTTCAGTAAGTCGAAAATCTGAATTGGCGCGTAACCGCAACGATGCAACGCAATAACTGCGACACGGTTTTCTTTAAGAAGAGTCCACTCCATATTAAAAAATGAGGAAAATTCTAAAAAGTACACATTTTTATTTTCATGAAAAATTCGAAATTCGAATTCAATAAACTTTTTTGTGGCCAGCGTTCTAAATTCAAAAGTTTTTATTGTGTGACAGAACTTATGACCTGACTGTGTATATATACTAATAAATACTTACAAGCATAATACCTATAACTCTAAAGGGTGAGGTAATGCTTCTTCACACGACTTTTAAATATATTCAGAGTTGGACTGTCCCTGATGGTGCAGGGTGCATTCCACAACCGAATGGCCCGAAGTCTAAACCCGTGCTCATAGGCCGCGGTGTTATGCTGTGGAGTAGTGAGCATGGAAATAGCACAAGTTCTCCGAGGCCTGCTGGAAAGAAGAAATTGATAACCGTCTCGTAGGAAGGTGGGATAGCGTGGATTCCGTAAAATGTTGTAGAGGAAATAGAGGATGTGAGAATCCCGGCGAAGACGGATCGGCAGCCACTTCAACTCCTTGTGATGTTGTGAAACATGGTCGTATTTGCGCAGCCCGAAGATAAACCGAATCCCGAGATTTTTATGACGTTCGAGTTTGTTCAGTAGTTCTTCATTAGCACTGACCCAGCAGACATCAGCATAATCGATGAGGGGTAGAATAAGAGATTGGGCGAGAGTGATTTTGGTCTGTCGAGGCAAAAAGAACTGAAGTCTCCTGAGTGAATGAAAAGTAGAGAATACTCGGCGACTGACCTCATTGACATGTGATGACCAGGACAGCTGGTTTTTGAAGATAAGACCCAGGTTTTTAGCTTTATCGTTATATAATATTGTGGTAGCATTAAAAGTGACAGGTGGAATGGGCTGTTGCTGCAATAAGTTTAGAGAATGTCGGGGACCTATAATAATAATAATAATCTCTATTTCAGGTTAACAAAAACCCATATCTATAAATACCTTATAACTAGAGATACATAATTTATTATAAAAACACACACAAAATATTATCTAACCTAGCTAGGAATTTTAATCTTCGTTCTCCGGTGGCATATTATCAGCTAATTCTTCTGACCACGAAGACCGACGAGCATAATCAGTGTACGATGCGTTTTGTTCCGACACGACCGTTGTATTTATACTCTCTTTCTGCTTCTTTTTCCTCTTTTTTTAACTCATAAATTTGATTTTTATGACGTTTAATGATGCGCTTAAAATCGTCCAATTTTACCAAATATGCCGATTTCCCAAGTCTCTTGTAAATAACTCCATAGTTCCAGAAAGATTTTTGATTTTGATATGCTTTGACTATAACTAAATCACCAACGACAAAGTCAATGTTCCTCCTTCCTCGATAATATTTAGCCTGTAAGGACTGACACATTTGTACAGTTTCTGTCAGCGCTGAGTTTGATAATGGCGATGACAACGGATTTAGTAAATCAAGCCTACAACGTATTTTTTTACCGAATAGAACCTCTGCAGGAGAATGATTAGTAGACGAATGTTTCGAGTTACGATAATTAAATAAAAATTCGTATAACTTTACGCTTAATTCTGAACTACGCGATCCTGATAACAAAATCGACTTAATTGCTTTCTTAATCATTTTAACGTAGCTTTCGGCTTGCCCGTTACTGGCAGGATGGTACGGCGGCAAAGTAAGATGTGAAATACCATTCAATTTGCAGAAATTATCAAACTGTTGTGACGCAAAAGATGGCCCATTATCACTGCAAATTGTAGCGATTAAAGCCAAATCTTGACATTAATTCGCACAGTTTCTCAATCACCACCGTTGTACTGTACCCTGAAGTAACGTCAAACACCTCTACCCATTTAGAGTAGGCGTCGACTGCTATTAAATACATTTTTTTATTGAACGGCCCTAAAAAATCTAAATGAACTCTGTGCCAGGGTTCTGGGGGATAAGGCCAAGGTGTAAGTGGGGTGCGCGGCGGGGCGGGTCTTAATTAACTGATTGCAAATGTCACACGTAGCCACTGCTTGTGCTAACGCTGTCGACAGGCCGGGCCACCAAAACCTAGACGCCGCGTTAGATTTCATTTTCATATAACCAAAGTGCCCTTTATGGAGTTCATTAATTATGGTGCGTTTAAATTTATCCGGGATTATCAATTTAGTTCCTTTCATCAAACAATTTTTCTCAATAGCTAATTCAGAACGACAATTATAGAAAGGTTTTAAATTCTTATCAGTAACCGATCTGGGCCAACCATTCAAGGTATAATTAACTACTTGTGATAGTATCGAGTCTGATCGCGTCGCTTCACTCACATCGCACCGCGAAATAGGCAATGAGTCACCCTTCCAAATGAAATTTGTATAATACGCATCATCATCATATAGATCTTGCGAATCTAAAACCGGTATGCTATTGTTCCGCACTTGTTTACTCACTAAATCATTAGCTACTGGTAAGGGCCCTGCTTAGGAAATCTGCACAGTTATGAGCACTGCTCACGTATTCTATTTGATAATTATATGCTGATAAGAAAATTGCATACCTCTGCAGTCTATTAGCCGATACCTCAGGAACTGCTTTGTCGGGTCGAAAAATGGATAAGAGAGGCTTATGATCGGTTTTTAAAACAAAGGCCTCCACTTTGCCATACAAGTATTGATGAAACTTACGCACTCCAAATATGATGGCGGTGGCTTCTTTTTGTATCTGAATAAGTATACCTTTTTTCGGCGTCATTCAAAGAGCGGGTTACAAATGAAATAGGCCTTTCAACTCCGTTCTCGACTTGTGACAAAATTGCACCTAACCAGTGTGTGGTGATGCGTCTACGGTCAAGATGTGTTTTGCGTGCGGATTAAAGTGTGCTAAACAATTATCCGAAGCAAGTTTTTTGTTTTTTGTTTTTTTATGCACAGGAATGCATTTTCGTGCTCACTATCCCAAGACCATTTTACATTTTTCTGTAACAATGTGTGTAATGGTGCTAGAATACTACACTCTCAAAAAAATATTACCATTGCAACAAAAAAACGTTGATGCTGGACAGCCGCCAAAGGTGCGAGGTCAAAGTTATGAGGGCAACGTTTTTATTGTTACTAAGTAAATTTATCAATTTTGATGTAATAGCAATAAAACATTGTTGAAATTACAATGCTAAAATTGTTCATGTCACTATATGATTTCTTGTCCTTTTGTTCCCATGACAAATGACTTTAGCTATCATATCAAAGGTATATTGTCCCGATGACAAGGGGTTTTGCTAAAAAGACAAAGGTTTACTGACCGTGGATCTAACTTTGTTTTGTTGAATTAGCTATCTTCCTTTGTGCTTTTATCAATTCACCGTTGCTTCTCCGACAAAGTTACTTTTCTCGTATATATTTTGCTGCTCTAGCAAAGTAACATGGCTGATTTTATCCCTGCACTTTGTTAATGGTACACCATGAAAAAATATTATATACTCCCCGAAGTTTCTGACTATTATTCCAGGAGTATGCGTACCCTGAACTATGTTTAATGTTCACCATACATCTGTATGGTGCATACACAGAGCACTCCGGTCAAGGTACGTATACCCGTAACAATATATAGGCAGAAGCTTCAAGGAATATAATTTTTTTTCAGTGTAACATTTACAAAGTGAAGGGATTGAAATCTACAATGTAGTACATTGCTTGGATAGCACAAAATACGATAAGAGGATAGAGGTATTTGAGAATCCCAAAAGAAAATAAGAAAATATTTATATCAAAAGTATGTTATAATCTCTACTTTACTTATTTATTCCTATGGCATTAGTAAACAGTTCATACCAAATCACAAGTTAATATTAAGGGATTTAAGCCACTCGGTGGCTTCGTCAGTAAGCTTGATCAGGTCCTCGGGAGGTCCCCCGGTATATCGCGTTTCTGGGCATTCAGAGATAATATGTTGGATGTCTTGTACTTCAATTCCGCAGGTACAAGCAGGGGAGTCTATCCAGCCGCAGCGATGTTTATATTGGGCACAGCGTCCATGCGTAGTCCCGTGCGTAGTCTGTTGAAGTTACACCAGTCGCGCCTTGGCAGCTGGGACCCCTTTACTTTGTAGCCTGGAACAAGATCTGAGCCCAATTTTCCGGCCATTGTTGAGTTCCATTGTTGCGACCATTGTTGCATGAGGTTGGAGTCTTCTTGCAGCAGATTTACCGCGATTTTGTTTGGTGGGTTTCTGGATTCAAGACGGTGAACGACAACGACAACGGGTCAACGACATGAACCTCATAATTGTATTGGGGCACTGTTTATTTTCTGTTAAAAAAGTCTCCAATGCCATATTTCATATCACTCTTGAGCACAAACACTACTTCTCTGCACGACATCCACGTTGAAACTGGCAGAATAGGAGAAACAGTTTGCGCTTGCGAGAACAAGTATAAGATGTCACTTTGTAATTTTATCTAAGAATACTTTGTCAAAACATCTACTTCGTATTTTGTTAGTATATAACTTTGCCGTATCAACACCATCATTTAGCCGTAGTAACAACTGTTATTTTGATAGATTAAACTTTGCTGTAACATCACTTCATAACGTTGCCGTGTCAACAACACCATTTAGCCATAGTAACAACGCCTATTTTGATAGATTAAACTTTGCTACAATATCCCTTCATAACGTTGATAAGTTGACAACGTGCCGTTGTTATCCCGTTTAAACATTTTTAACATAGTTACTGTATCTACGTGTCTTTAGCTAAAATAACAAAAATAATTTCAACAATAAAAAAGTTGCCACAGCAACTATGGGCCTATAGCTGCAGCGACGATGCACTTACGTACGGTAACAATCAAATTCTAACAAAGCTTTTATTGTCGCTTTGTTAGCCGATTTTTCTCTGAGTGTAGAAGCATTTCTAATGAAACTTCTGTAATAATTAGCGAGGCCTAAAAAACACTTCAGCTCTGAAACATTCTTTGGTTTATTTGCCTCCATTATAGCTTTTATGTTCTCTTTTGATTTGTGTAACCCGTGTCTATCTATTACAAAACCAAGATATGTTACAGAATCTTGGAAAAAATGGCCCTTTTCCCGTTTTAAGACTAATCCTGCATTTTCTAATCTTTTAAAAACCTCCTGAAGTCTTTTTACATGTACTTCTCTTGTATTCCCTGTCACTAAGATATCATCAAGATATTGGAGAACCCCCCCAATTACCGACAGTATATTTTCAAGTGTGCGTTGGAAAATGGCTGGTGCGCTCGATAACCCAAAAACCAAACGCGTAAATTTAAATAGACCTTTATATGTATTAATGCATGTTAAATTTTGACAATCTTCACATAAAACCAATTGATTATAAGCATTCGATAAATCTAGTTTAGTAAATTGTTGCCCCCCATGTAACTTGGAAAACCATTCATCTATTCTCGGAAGAGGGAATTTTTCAATCAAAAGTTGTTTGTTTATGGTTGCCGAGTAATCTGCACAAAGACGAATCTTCCCATCATTCCGTAAAACAGGTACAATTGGGCTCGCGTACTCTGAATGCCTAACTGGGACAAGTATACCTAGATTGACTAGTCTTTCAATTTCCTCCTCTAATTTTGGTCTTATTGCAAAAGGAACTGAGCGAGCTTCAATGAAAATCGGCGTTGACTCTGACTTCATCTTTAACTTAACTTTTACATCCTTACAGCAACCAACACTGTTTGAAAATAACCTTGGGTATTTGCTTAACAATTCCAAGTCCCCATCAGCTATAACGTTACAATACTCAACCGGCCCTATCTGTAAGTTAAATTTTGTAATAAAATCGCGTCCGATTAATGGTGGTCCACCATTTTTCACTACATAAACTTCTATATAAGATATTTTGTTACCATAAGAAAATGCGAGAGAAATTGTGCCCAATATATCAATTTCACTCCCAATACAACTCTGCAAATACTTAGTACTCTTTCGCAATGGGTGGCCCGAAAAACATCTGAAGTAAATGCTTTCAGATATTGCCGTTACCGCAGAAGCCGAATCAATTTCAAAAGTTAATTTAATGTTATCTACAGTAAACGACTCCTGCATTGGCTTCCCGTTTAAACTACGGATATTGAATATCATTCGCTTACCATCATCGCCATCATCCAAACAACACTGAAGAAAATGTTGTTTTAGGTTAGCCTTTTTACACTGCCGATGTAAATGCCCCTTTTCGTTACATTTATTACAAGAATAATTTTTGAACCGACATTTTTTATTATCATGGCCCGAATAGCCACACACACTACACTGCTCTGAAGTACGCTCTCGCGGCCCATGGCCACGCGAAGCGTTTGACGATCCACCATGATTAGAATGCACCGCCACATCCCTGAACTGGGGCGGAGGCGCGACCACTATCGAAGCATAGCTGCCTGACGAGCACCTTCCCTGGCACAGCGCACGCCCTCTGCCAGTTGCAAAGCGTTGGCGAAGGTCAGCTCGTCCAAGGGCTTGGTGATCAGCTTGTCCCGATCAGCCGCGCCCGCCATGCCGATCACGAACCGATCGCGAAGGGTCTCCTCCAGTGAGCTCGCCGGGAAAGCGCAATCCATAGCTAGACCATGAACACGTGGCGACCAATCTGCTAACGTCTCGTCTGCCTTTTGGACTGCACTATGAAATTTATAGCGTTCCGCCAAGCCACATTTCTTTATTTTAAAATGGCTGTCTAACAGTGCCGTTGTCTCTGTGTAGGTTAGTGATCCGACGTCCCGCGGGAGTGCTAGGTCCCTGATGAGTCGATAAGTAGCCTCTTATAAACTACTTAATAAAATAGCTCGCCGCTTAGCTCCCGATTTGTCCACATCGTGAGTAATCTCGTTGGCTAAATACCATTGTTCCAACCGGCCTTTATACAATGCCCGCACTCTTGTGTCTCATGATTAAAACTATTTAATGAGCCCACAGTTATCTTGGCCATTATTATTTGCACAAATTACGCGAAAGTTCAACCAAAAACCGCCTCGTCGTCACTGTTAGTTTAGTGATACGGGAGCCAAATAAGAGGCACACGTCGTATTGAAGTGCGAGTATATTTATTCGACTGACTCACCCTGCCGACATATATTGCTTATAATGACTTAAGTACCTAACATTTTAGGGTGTCTAAAGGATTAGTTTACAAATAAAATTCGATTCCTTTTTAATTGAATACCTTTTTGTTTACCTAAAAATAAACACTTTAGACCCAGTATAAAACAAATTACAATTAAAACTCTCTTAGAGTCTAGCCACAAGACTGCCTAGGTAGTGGGGTACCCTGATTCGGATTTTCTATTCCGAAACGGAAAAACTGGGATTTTTTGCGAAATATGCAAGAAAGGTCAAGGTCACTAAACTTTGAACGACATCGAGCGTAAAAAATGGCAAAACTGTAAATATTCTGCGAAATATGCACGAACGGTCAAGTTCGACGAAGAATCAGCAAAAGCATCTGAAACGGCCAGCTTTCTAAAGGCCAACCTTAATTAAACTTACGAATATCTTTAGAAACGGAACTTTGTTCGTATTTGTATGGATTGGATGAATGTCAATTAGACTTAGAAATTGTGGAACGGAACGTAACGTCGCTGTACCGCCTTGTGGCTAGCACGGATATGCCTGGCGGGCAGATCTGCCGGGTACATCCGTGCGTGTATGCCAGGTGTTGGTAGCAAACCGACATCTGGGCAGTCCTTCCTGGACAGTCTTGTAGCTACTCCCTAGAGTGTTTTTTATGAGCGGGAGCCGCTGCAGAGCGCGGCGGCAAATAAGTTCACCGAGCGCACGCCTAAACATATATATAAGTATCTTTACAAGATAACGACACATCAAGGATATTGATACGATAAAGGTGGTTTACTAGTCACTGTGCCAATCTGTACCATCCTATGGTATAACCGCGTGGAGGGGCAGCGTTAAAAGTAATCTTATCAAAATTGAAAGAGCTCAGAGGGCCATCATAAATACTGCAACTTTCAAACCCTATCGATAGCCTACTGAAGATCTCTACCGTAAATTTAAAGTCCTAACGATATGACAAATAAATCTGGGCGCGCTTGTTCCAAGACAACACAGCACCATTCCACCAGAGCAGATCTCCCAAAGAAGATTGGATAATGTTTATATGGTCCCTCTATGCCAGACAAGTTTTTTTCACCACTTCTCTCACTTTTTAGGACCATATAAAATTTGCGCTACCTGCCCTATTAGAAACAATACGAAATATAACTGTAAGAAAATATATGGCAACTTCTTGAGTAGACTTAACTATGAGCACACTGAGAATCTTTTAAAAATAATCTCCTAAAAATCATATACCTATAAAATCATAACTCATTTATTTTTAATCGTATTTATCAATATATTATAAATGTATATTATTATTATTATTATTTATTATTATATCGAATCATGCATAAATACTTACTTAAATACATATATCTATACTTACTTAAACATATTACTATACTTATTGCAACAAACTATATCCAATAAACATTTATAAACATATATGCATATGTGCATGTATAATCACAATTAAACATACCTATATAGTGGAAAACCGAAGCTAATATCAATTTTAAATTTCTATTTCATGTTAGGGAATATTTATAATGTTATTATTCCTTCAGATTATAAAAACTAGTGCGGGGGGCAGTATACTTGAAAGACTTTTCCGCACCTGTTAAATGTAAAATGCTCAACAATTTGTTGGTTATTAGTGAATTTGTAATCTTTTTTTGGTAAATAAAATTATAATTATTATTATTATATTTTCGAAAAAAAAATGACTAGCTAAAGTTAGTATATCAATTTATTTTAAAAGCTCTCTTCAGGAGTCTGTACGTTTTGAATTATAAATTGCTCGAATGTCTCTTTTCTCTAAAATAAAAATAGTTTGAATATGCTTTTCCCCACAACAAGCATAGGACATGACACTATGAATGTAACTAAAATAGACTAGCCTAGATGTAGCCGCGGTAAAGCCGCAGAACTTAATCTACCAGCTTATTTATTTATGTGGGGTCCCCACTGAAATTTACCATCAATCCAAGAGTATCGTTTCCTAATTCGTGTTGCTGTCTAACACTAAACTGGTCATAACCTGCCTGACATTTGTAAGTGAGTATTTGATATAACTTATTTTATACACTTAGTTTTACCACAGTGTTTAACAATTTTATTTGCCACGATATTACCGTCCACGATACTTCTATACAACCAGCCAGTGTGTTACTTCACCCCACAGAGTACCTTGTTATATAATGAAACTATACCCATTGAACAATTACTATTTAGTTAGTAGCTCAATGACTTTACCACTAAGTACCTACCTACTATTCACACATTATTCGGGAAGTCGAAACATTAAATGTACTCTGTGGTCGAAACTATTGACTTGACTCAAATCCATAACAATTGCCTGGCCCCTTCCTCGATAGTCCTAGTGCACGTATAAGAAATTGTATACCGTGCATTACTGCATTACTGCAACTTACATTTTTATATCTCTCTTTTGCCATACCTACATTTTTTTTTCGACGGATTATGAATGGAATCTCGGCTCTGAATATATCTCGCCGATCTGGGAATTGGGCCTCTGTTCTGTTGTATTAAGGCGACGTGAGTTCAGCGCTTGTCTGCTTTCGAGGGGGTGAGGTGCGTGGCCTGAGGGGAGCAGGTGCGGGGTTGCCCCGCTTGCAAGCGCGCGAAATATTTATCTTTGCGCGCTCGCTCGCTCGCTGCTAAGATGCCACAGTATAGCTACTAGCAGTAACAACACCCGTCAGTACAACGACGACGGTGCTTTGAAATAAAGATGTTTGTATATGGAAAATTATACAGGGTGTTTTGGGGAGAGTGTAGGTATTTTGCAGATGGACAGGGTCGATCCATACGATCATTTTATAGTATGGAAACTATGGTCCGATATCCTTTAGTTTTTAAGTTATGGGTTAAAGACTGATTTTTTCAAATCTTTACACTTTTTGGGTTAGCAAGCTAAAGAATAAACACAGTTTCAGAATAAATACAGTTTTATTTTATTCACCGATTTAAACACATAACACACGATTAATTAAAAGTCTTAAAACTATCCCGATATCAAAAACAATCAAATTTTGGTCAAAAGAAAAAAAAAACAAAAAACAAATCTTAGTGACTTTTATCATTTCAATGTGTATTTAAAAAAATGTGTTGGTGAAAAATTATTAAAATTTCTAAAAAAAATGGTTATCTTTTCCCCTTTTTATTGATGTATCGAATAACAAACTACGTCTCAAATTCACGGAGATATGAGACTTTACATGCAGGGATACCTCAAACCGGACTCGCCTCAGGTAACAAAGTTGCAATAACAATACCTGCTAGGTATTATTATTTCAACGGTACTCAGCAGTAGAAAGAACATTTCACAAATTCCGCAGAGATATCAGTCACATCTTGTTATTAAATTTGGTGTTCAAAATGGCTTCCGGCATTTCGAAGACAAGCTCGCGCACGTCGTCTGACTTCTGTAGTTGTTATGCCTAATGTAATAAAAAATATGTTATCTCTATTAATCTTCGGCCCATACTGATTTCACTCATACAATTTCCATGTTCTTCTTCTATTATTAATTATTCATCTTTCTGGCTCCTAAAACAAATATTTATCAAGCGTAAGTATTTTTCACAGTTAACAGTTAAACAATACAAAAATCATCTTCCAGATATCAGAATCAGTATCGCTGGCTGATATGAAATCAATGGCTGAAAATCAAAGAAAATCTACGAGTTTTTCTCCAAAAAAATGATTTTATTACTACTTGAACGGATTATATTGTGATATCTTAAATACTCATCAGCTTTTGATTTTTTTGAGTATCTTACCGTGTTTTTTCAACACGATTGACCTCCTATGTCAAAAGATATCATAAAATTTTCAAATAGAGGTCACAGTGCCCGAACAAAACACTTTGAAGTCCGATAAAAAAAAGTATTATTTTTAATATCATTTTAGTCGATAAAATAAGCTAAAATTTAACGTATATTCTTATGAAGAATCAAACAGTTTTGAAGAATCAACCTGTATTGTTGAGTTTATTCTTACGGTGTCGGTGAAATTGTATCAAACTGCACCAAAGGCTGAATATTTTCATCCAACAAACTGTCGCATCTGAAATAAAGTTGAAAACAATACTATATATCTGTAGAAGTAATATAATTGTAAACGACCCATGTATATACGAAACACCAAAACAACACACAGTATATCCACATTAATTTAATTTTGTTATGTCTATACTTACGGTGTCGGCGACACTGTGCGCAGCTGCACCAAAGGCGACCTTTTTTGTCCGTACAATCCATAATAGATGAACTTTCGCATCTGAAATAAAATTGAAGACATTCATATTTCTAAAATTGACTATGAAATTGACGTGAACAGTTTCCACACTGATAACAGAAATTCCCTGCACGATACACTCAAATACTATTGAACGGCTTTACAGATAATTAGCCAAGGAACATTTATGTTTCTCGCATGAAAAATAAAATACCGTAGTTGTTCTACTGATATTTTCTTATACTGTGTTTATTTCCCGGTGCAGGCAACTCCCGTATCGTGTTATAGTGCCGTCCCTCTCGGCCTCCTGTCAAACTATATTTGGTTGAGCGGGATGGCACTGTCACTATAGAACGATCGAAATTCGAACATCGGAGTAGTTCTGGGTTTGGACATCCACACAAGATATTCGCTTCTAACTATGATTATTTTACATTGTTCTGGGGTATACTAATTAATTAACGGTAAAAGGGGGCTAATTGGTACTGCAGAGATTTGGCTGCGTTTTCTATTAGTTTCAATTAGCCCTCTTTTATATTTTCCTTTAAAAAAATATTCAAAATATTATAATTGCCACATACTGATTTGATGTTGTCGAAGTTATAGATAGATATAGATAGCTAAAGATATTTCCTTGTCATTTTCTTTATTGTGGCCCGACCAACTAAAACAGCGAAACGTAATATTATTATTTATTGACAACACAGAAATAATTACATTGTTTATCGTATTGCTTTGACAATAAAAATGTACATTGCCTACCATTCGGAATTGCATTACAATTACCGTGACGAAGTCTTGAACGTTTCCTTTTATTTTTTTAAGTTACCCATTTTTATGAAACGACGCTCGGCCGCACAGCGCAGCGACACAAGTCAAACCTAGAACGCAGCTCGCGGAGCACTGAAGCAGAGGGGGGACAGTCCTTCAGAAAGGGAAATATAAAAAGAAAGAGGCGCCATCTGTTAGTTAAAGTAAAAGCCAGTTTCTTTCTCTAGTCAACAGATGCCTCTGTACAGAAATTTAAATAATTATTTTAAGATTATGGTGTTGTAAAGAAGCGCGGATATATTTATTTACATATAATTATGAACAATAAATATTTCCAGGGGGGCCGAGGTGGTTTAAAATCGTGGTTTGGGCAAAAGGCAGTATATATTTTTTCATATGGTAACCCCAAAATACACTTTATTATTTTTGCTGGCAACAATATCCTGACACTTGAAAATAATCACAAGTCAAGGCGCACCTTGCAGTACTATACGTACTGCAAGGTGCGCCTAATTGTAATGGTCGCGTAGTACTGGAAAATACCTAGGTAGGTAACGAGATATGGATACATACCTATCTATACGTATGGATATATAAAATAGTTTTTACTTTAAAAACGAGATGGCGCTTCAACCTTGTCATGCATAAAAGTCCCGGGAGAGGGCACTCTATTTCATATTACTACTTATATTGCTCTGTGCACTGAAGGCTGAGAGCGATCGAGGGCCGCGGGAGGATTACGCTCGTAATTCAAACTATGTAAATTTTGGCATAATTTTCGTTTCAAAAGATGATTGAATTGAATAGTTATATTTTTTAAACAGTGCAATTTAGAGTCGTGTTCTTCAAAAGTGCTTAATCGTGTTTTGAATAGCTGTTGACCCTGCAGAAAGGTCTTAAGATTTCTATGTAAAATTTCTGGAAACCAAACTGAAGTTGTTCAATTATATATAAATTTTCAAGTAAGCGTATTCCTGAACTCACGTCGCCTTAAGGGAAAGTGATTTTATGATCTCTTATTGTCTATAATCTCTATTGTTTACTTGTGATTAGTACCTACAAAAATATCTTAAAAGTTCCTTTATGTTGACTAATTTTGGATTCCTATATTTAATAATTGAAAGACCTAGGTAGTGTTAATATAAGAAAAAGTGCTTTTTGTAGTGACATATGATACTCTACTTTGAAGTACCTATGGCCTGTTTTGTTTGTTTGTAGTAAGTACAAAAATATCTTATAAGAATAAGTTCCTTTATTTTGTAATTGTGATCTTTAAGGCGATACCTCGTCCGTGCAAAGGTCCCCGTTACTCCAGGCGGAAAGACCCGCAGTGTGAGAGGGACGGAATCGGAAAAAAATGAAAAACCGTAGCGCTAAACAACAGAATAATTGTTTAAAAATAAACTACTCTATTTTGTTAAAAAGTTTTTTCAGGAGATTTTGCGAATACATAATATCTACATTTTGAACGCAGTTCCACAATGAAATTAGTTAGGATTTCAGAATTACAGGAAAAAATAATATAATTTAGAGGGTTTTCGTAATTAAATTCTATCGAGAAAATTTCATGCAATCGCGTTTTTGTTTTGGTGAAAATCTTAATCAAATACTCAATAAACGTTTACCCAAAAATCAAATCTGTAGATGACTTCATGGTGGAGTAAATGGATTCGAAAAAAACCCCATTTTATTTTCGTAGCACCTTAATAACTGTGTGCCAGCCATCCCTTATCATCACGGACTAAAGTATCGTTGAGATAAGTTATTGGCTGACACAGAAAATCGACATCACGTACCGGTTTTGGTACATGATGATTATCGAAGACGATTTATTATATTTTCTTTACGATTTATTTTATTTTCTTTTGAGTAGTTATATAAGGAAAGTTATTGTTAAATAAAACTAGACAGTAATAGAGCATATTCCAAGCCTTTTATTCCGTCTCCCGTAGGTTGCCACAACGTTGGCAAAAACTGAAATAGGCAGGTGAGTGTTTTTTTGCCTTTTTTATGTTTTAAATTCCGAAATTTTCAATGCAGTTCCACTTCAAATCACGAGCTCTTTTCAGCACATTAGGAGAAAAAAAGGGTCCCATTTTTTTTCTTTTTTGTATGGTGGTAACAAAATTGGAAGTCTGAAAAGACGGAAAAATGTATGGATATTTGGGACACTTTTTTTCTCTTATTGCGGTGAAAATCGTGATTTTGAGTGAAACTGCATTAAACATTTCGGAAGTTAAGACAAAAAAAATGGCAAAAAAAAAGAAACGCTGAGGTAATCTTTGAAGATAATAAATGTTTTTCAATATTAATTCAGTTATTTCTTATTGGACTTACGTGGTAGGTACCTAATGGCAGTTTATTCCAGCAATTACGGGTTAAAATATGTAAACACATAACGCCGCCCCTTTTTCCCATACGGGGTGGCAGAGGCCCTGTATCATTAATTCAACTTTCCTACATAATAAATACTTACTACCTAATTTTTATTTAGGAAGTACTATATTTTTGTGACAACCCTAGCAGATTTTTCTATTCAACCCGTATAGCGTTTCTATTCACCCATTCCCTGGGGTAAATAGAAATCGTCAATTTTATGTAAAATTTCTTAGTTTAGCTTGGAAAAACAGGTAAAATAAATATGAAATAGTAAAATATACGGCCGGACTCATAAAACGTAGCAATAGGCATGATGTACTGTCCTTTATTTAAAAATATATGCAACTCCGAAGTTTAGAATCGTATCTATCCACCCCGGTTTACTGTAAAGGCGTGCTTATATAAAGAGATATTTCTTCCAGCAAGTAACTGACTCCGAATTCGAGGCTGACCAACAAGGTATTTGCACAAGGTCAGTCAGTATCGGGTCAGCACTGAATTGCCTCGAACTCGATCGAATTCAGTTTTACCTAAGTTTTCCAAACCAGCCTTTAATTAACCGTATATCAAAAAATCATCGTTTCAACAAGTTTTTGTGTAGATTGGAACGAAAACGTCAATTTCAAAATGTAGGCTAAATTCCAACGCTTGGAACGTTGTGGTTATTCCACACATGGCTATCTATTCTAAATTCACCAGCGTTGAGAATCGAAGTTACCCCTGACCCATCTGTCTGCTTGTCGTGCTTGTGCCTATTTTGAAGTTGGATTGGAGATGAAGGCTGTTTCATAATGTACCTATTCGCATTTTCTTATCACATTCATAATAGCCATAGTACCGGCTCTAACTTCGCTCCAGTTAATTGGTAACATTCGCTACCGTCAGCGGCCAGGTCAGTCTGCTGTGGGCCAGTCTTTCTGCGTCGTTGTCACGAATAGGTTCTCTCAGAAGTTATAACTTCTTTGAAATTTCGATCAGTCTTGCCTTTGAGATATTTTCTGGTAAGCAGCACTATTTACTTCCTCAGCCATACTTACTTCAATTTCGGTCCTAACCTTTCATGCCTATTCAAAATGGTATTTAAATCAATATTACAGCAACTCAATTATTGACATTATGTAGCACTAACTAACTAACTATCTACACTTCTATCTCCGTAACTACATACCTACCTTTTGTATGTCAACTGGTTCAAAACATTTCAGGTATTGAATCTGGTGGTGAATAATAAAAAAATAAAATGACTGAAGACACTCCGAGGGTATTGTCTATTCAAAGCCATGTTGTGCATGGATATGTTGGAAACAAAAGTGCAGTCTTTCCTCTCCAGGTATGTACCTATTTGTATTGTGTAAAACAAATTCATATAATTAAAAAAATTAAAGTACCTAACTAAATTTTAATTCAAAATTCTTTATTTTCTGTAAGATTTAACCCTTTCACTTGCCTGCTGGCCAGAAAAGAAAAAATAATGACAACAATTAAGGCAAATTTTATGTTGGTGCCCCACAAATCCCCACAATAGAATCTAAAGGCCAACCTTAATTAAACTTACGAATATCTTTAGAAACGGAACTTTGTTCGTATTTGTATGGATTGGATGAATGTCAATTAGACTTAGAAATTGTGGAACGGAACGTAACGTCGCTGTACCGCCTTGTGGCTAGCACGGATATGCCTGGCGGGCAGATCTGCCGGGTACATCCGTGCGTGTATGCCAGGTGTTGGTAGCAAACCGACATCTGGGCAGTCCTTCCTGGACAGTCTTGTAGCTACTCCCTAGAGTGTTTTTTATGAGCGGGAGCCGCTGCAGAGCGCGGCGGCAAATAAGTTCACCGAGCGCACGCCTAAACATATATATAAGTATCTTTACAAGATAACGACACATCAAGGATATTGATACGATAAAGGTGGTTTACTAGTCACTGTGCCAATCTGTACCATCCTATGGTATAACCGCGTGGAGGGGCAGCGTTAAAAGTAATCTTATCAAAATTGAAAGAGCTCAGAGGGCCATCATAAATACTGCAACTTTCAAACCCTATCGATAGCCTACTGAAGATCTCTACCGTAAATTTAAAGTCCTAACGATATGACAAATAAATCTGGGCGCGCTTGTTCCAAGACAACACAGCACCATTCCACCAGAGCAGATCTCCCAAAGAAGATTGGATAATGTTTATATGGTCCCTCTATGCCAGACAAGTTTTTTTCACCACTTCTCTCACTTTTTAGGACCATATAAAATTTGCGCTACCTGCCCTATTAGAAACAATACGAAATATAACTGTAAGAAAATATATGGCAACTTCTTGAGTAGACTTAACTATGAGCACACTGAGAATCTTTTAAAAATAATCTCCTAAAAATCATATACCTATAAAATCATAACTCATTTATTTTTAATCGTATTTATCAATATATTATAAATGTATATTATTATTATTATTATTTATTATTATATCGAATCATGCATAAATACTTACTTAAATACATATATCTATACTTACTTAAACATATTACTATACTTATTGCAACAAACTATATCCAATAAACATTTATAAACATATATGCATATGTGCATGTATAATCACAATTAAACATACCTATATAGTGGAAAACCGAAGCTAATATCAATTTTAAATTTCTATTTCATGTTAGGGAATATTTATAATGTTATTATTCCTTCAGATTATAAAAACTAGTGCGGGGGGCAGTATACTTGAAAGACTTTTCCGCACCTGTTAAATGTAAAATGCTCAACAATTTGTTGGTTATTAGTGAATTTGTAATCTTTTTTTGGTAAATAAAATTATAATTATTATTATTATATTTTCGAAAAAAAAATGACTAGCTAAAGTTAGTATATCAATTTATTTTAAAAGCTCTCTTCAGGAGTCTGTACGTTTTGAATTATAAATTGCTCGAATGTCTCTTTTCTCTAAAATAAAAATAGTTTGAATATGCTTTTCCCCACAACAAGCATAGGACATGACACTATGAATGTAACTAAAATAGACTAGCCTAGATGTAGCCGCGGTAAAGCCGCAGAACTTAATCTACCAGCTTATTTATTTATGTGGGGTCCCCACTGAAATTTACCATCAATCCAAGAGTATCGTTTCCTAATTCGTGTTGCTGTCTAACACTAAACTGGTCATAACCTGCCTGACATTTGTAAGTGAGTATTTGATATAACTTATTTTATACACTTAGTTTTACCACAGTGTTTAACAATTTTATTTGCCACGATATTACCGTCCACGATACTTCTATACAACCAGCCAGTGTGTTACTTCACCCCACAGAGTACCTTGTTATATAATGAAACTATACCCATTGAACAATTACTATTTAGTTAGTAGCTCAATGACTTTACCACTAAGTACCTACCTACTATTCACACATTATTCGGGAAGTCGAAACATTAAATGTACTCTGTGGTCGAAACTATTGACTTGACTCAAATCCATAACAATTGCCTGGCCCCTTCCTCGATAGTCCTAGTGCACGTATAAGAAATTGTATACCGTGCATTACTGCATTACTGCAACTTACATTTTTATATCTCTCTTTTGCCATACCTACATTTTTTTTTCGACGGATTATGAATGGAATCTCGGCTCTGAATATATCTCGCCGATCTGGGAATTGGGCCTCTGTTCTGTTGTATTAAGGCGACGTGAGTTCAGCGCTTGTCTGCTTTCGAGGGGGTGAGGTGCGTGGCCTGAGGGGAGCAGGTGCGGGGTTGCCCCGCTTGCAAGCGCGCGAAATATTTATCTTTGCGCGCTCGCTCGCTCGCTGCTAAGATGCCACAGTATAGCTACTAGCAGTAACAACACCCGTCAGTACAACGACGACGGTGCTTTGAAATAAAGATGTTTGTATATGGAAAATTATACAGGGTGTTTTGGGGAGAGTGTAGGTATTTTGCAGATGGACAGGGTCGATCCATACGATCATTTTATAGTATGGAAACTATGGTCCGATATCCTTTAGTTTTTAAGTTATGGGTTAAAGACTGATTTTTTCAAATCTTTACACTTTTTGGGTTAGCAAGCTAAAGAATAAACACAGTTTCAGAATAAATACAGTTTTATTTTATTCACCGATTTAAACACATAACACACGATTAATTAAAAGTCTTAAAACTATCCCGATATCAAAAACAATCAAATTTTGGTCAAAAGAAAAAAAAAACAAAAAACAAATCTTAGTGACTTTTATCATTTCAATGTGTATTTAAAAAAATGTGTTGGTGAAAAATTATTAAAATTTCTAAAAAAAATGGTTATCTTTTCCCCTTTTTATTGATGTATCGAATAACAAACTACGTCTCAAATTCACGGAGATATGAGACTTTACATGCAGGGATACCTCAAACCGGACTCGCCTCAGGTAACAAAGTTGCAATAACAATACCTGCTAGGTATTATTATTTCAACGGTACTCAGCAGTAGAAAGAACATTTCACAAATTCCGCAGAGATATCAGTCACATCTTGTTATTAAATTTGGTGTTCAAAATGGCTTCCGGCATTTCGAAGACAAGCTCGCGCACGTCGTCTGACTTCTGTAGTTGTTATGCCTAATGTAATAAAAAATATGTTATCTCTATTAATCTTCGGCCCATACTGATTTCACTCATACAATTTCCATGTTCTTCTTCTATTATTAATTATTCATCTTTCTGGCTCCTAAAACAAATATTTATCAAGCGTAAGTATTTTTCACAGTTAACAGTTAAACAATACAAAAATCATCTTCCAGATATCAGAATCAGTATCGCTGGCTGATATGAAATCAATGGCTGAAAATCAAAGAAAATCTACGAGTTTTTCTCCAAAAAAATGATTTTATTACTACTTGAACGGATTATATTGTGATATCTTAAATACTCATCAGCTTTTGATTTTTTTGAGTATCTTACCGTGTTTTTTCAACACGATTGACCTCCTATGTCAAAAGATATCATAAAATTTTCAAATAGAGGTCACAGTGCCCGAACAAAACACTTTGAAGTCCGATAAAAAAAAGTATTATTTTTAATATCATTTTAGTCGATAAAATAAGCTAAAATTTAACGTATATTCTTATGAAGAATCAAACAGTTTTGAAGAATCAACCTGTATTGTTGAGTTTATTCTTACGGTGTCGGTGAAATTGTATCAAACTGCACCAAAGGCTGAATATTTTCATCCAACAAACTGTCGCATCTGAAATAAAGTTGAAAACAATACTATATATCTGTAGAAGTAATATAATTGTAAACGACCCATGTATATACGAAACACCAAAACAACACACAGTATATCCACATTAATTTAATTTTGTTATGTCTATACTTACGGTGTCGGCGACACTGTGCGCAGCTGCACCAAAGGCGACCTTTTTTGTCCGTACAATCCATAATAGATGAACTTTCGCATCTGAAATAAAATTGAAGACATTCATATTTCTAAAATTGACTATGAAATTGACGTGAACAGTTTCCACACTGATAACAGAAATTCCCTGCACGATACACTCAAATACTATTGAACGGCTTTACAGATAATTAGCCAAGGAACATTTATGTTTCTCGCATGAAAAATAAAATACCGTAGTTGTTCTACTGATATTTTCTTATACTGTGTTTATTTCCCGGTGCAGGCAACTCCCGTATCGTGTTATAGTGCCGTCCCTCTCGGCCTCCTGTCAAACTATATTTGGTTGAGCGGGATGGCACTGTCACTATAGAACGATCGAAATTCGAACATCGGAGTAGTTCTGGGTTTGGACATCCACACAAGATATTCGCTTCTAACTATGATTATTTTACATTGTTCTGGGGTATACTAATTAATTAACGGTAAAAGGGGGCTAATTGGTACTGCAGAGATTTGGCTGCGTTTTCTATTAGTTTCAATTAGCCCTCTTTTATATTTTCCTTTAAAAAAATATTCAAAATATTATAATTGCCACATACTGATTTGATGTTGTCGAAGTTATAGATAGATATAGATAGCTAAAGATATTTCCTTGTCATTTTCTTTATTGTGGCCCGACCAACTAAAACAGCGAAACGTAATATTATTATTTATTGACAACACAGAAATAATTACATTGTTTATCGTATTGCTTTGACAATAAAAATGTACATTGCCTACCATTCGGAATTGCATTACAATTACCGTGACGAAGTCTTGAACGTTTCCTTTTATTTTTTTAAGTTACCCATTTTTATGAAACGACGCTCGGCCGCACAGCGCAGCGACACAAGTCAAACCTAGAACGCAGCTCGCGGAGCACTGAAGCAGAGGGGGGACAGTCCTTCAGAAAGGGAAATATAAAAAGAAAGAGGCGCCATCTGTTAGTTAAAGTAAAAGCCAGTTTCTTTCTCTAGTCAACAGATGCCTCTGTACAGAAATTTAAATAATTATTTTAAGATTATGGTGTTGTAAAGAAGCGCGGATATATTTATTTACATATAATTATGAACAATAAATATTTCCAGGGGGGCCGAGGTGGTTTAAAATCGTGGTTTGGGCAAAAGGCAGTATATATTTTTTCATATGGTAACCCCAAAATACACTTTATTATTTTTGCTGGCAACAATATCCTGACACTTGAAAATAATCACAAGTCAAGGCGCACCTTGCAGTACTATACGTACTGCAAGGTGCGCCTAATTGTAATGGTCGCGTAGTACTGGAAAATACCTAGGTAGGTAACGAGATATGGATACATACCTATCTATACGTATGGATATATAAAATCGTTTTTACTTTAAAAACGAGATGGCGCTTCAACCTTGTCATGCATAAAAGTCCCGGGAGAGGGCACTCTATTTCATATTACTACTTATATTGCTCTGTGCACTGAAGGCTGAGAGCGATCGAGGGCCGCGGGAGGATTACGCTCGTAATTCAAACTATGTAAATTTTGGCATAATTTTCGTTTCAAAAGATGATTGAATTGAATAGTTATATTTTTTAAACAGTGCAATTTAGAGTCGTGTTCTTCAAAAGTGCTTAATCGTGTTTTGAATAGCTGTTGACCCTGCAGAAAGGTCTTAAGATTTCTATGTAAAATTTCTGGAAACCAAACTGAAGTTGTTCAATTATATATAAATTTTCAAGTAAGCGTATTCCTGAACTCACGTCGCCTTAAGGGAAAGTGATTTTATGATCTCTTATTGTCTATAATCTCTATTGTTTACTTGTGATTAGTACCTACAAAAATATCTTAAAAGTTCCTTTATGTTGACTAATTTTGGATTCCTATATTTAATAATTGAAAGACCTAGGTAGTGTTAATATAAGAAAAAGTGCTTTTTGTAGTGACATATGATACTCTACTTTGAAGTACCTATGGCCTGTTTTGTTTGTTTGTAGTAAGTACAAAAATATCTTATAAGAATAAGTTCCTTTATTTTGTAATTGTGATCTTTAAGGCGATACCTCGTCCGTGCAAAGGTCCCCGTTACTCCAGGCGGAAAGACCCGCAGTGTGAGAGGGACGGAATCGGAAAAAAATGAAAAACCGTAGCGCTAAACAACAGAATAATTGTTTAAAAATAAACTACTCTATTTTGTTAAAAAGTTTTTTCAGGAGATTTTGCGAATACATAATATCTACATTTTGAACGCAGTTCCACAATGAAATTAGTTAGGATTTCAGAATTACAGGAAAAAATAATATAATTTAGAGGGTTTTCGTAATTAAATTCTATCGAGAAAATTTCATGCAATCGCGTTTTTGTTTTGGTGAAAATCTTAATCAAATACTCAATAAACGTTTACCCAAAAATCAAATCTGTAGATGACTTCATGGTGGAGTAAATGGATTCGAAAAAAACCCCATTTTATTTTCGTAGCACCTTAATAACTGTGTGCCAGCCATCCCTTATCATCACGGACTAAAGTATCGTTGAGATAAGTTATTGGCTGACACAGAAAATCGACATCACGTACCGGTTTTGGTACATGATGATTATCGAAGACGATTTATTATATTTTCTTTACGATTTATTTTATTTTCTTTTGAGTAGTTATATAAGGAAAGTTATTGTTAAATAAAACTAGACAGTAATAGAGCATATTCCAAGCCTTTTATTCCGTCTCCCGTAGGTTGCCACAACGTTGGCAAAAACTGAAATAGGCAGGTGAGTGTTTTTTTGCCTTTTTTATGTTTTAAATTCCGAAATTTTCAATGCAGTTCCACTTCAAATCACGAGCTCTTTTCAGCACATTAGGAGAAAAAAAGGGTCCCATTTTTTTTCTTTTTTGTATGGTGGTAACAAAATTGGAAGTCTGAAAAGACGGAAAAATGTATGGATATTTGGGACACTTTTTTTCTCTTATTGCGGTGAAAATCGTGATTTTGAGTGAAACTGCATTAAACATTTCGGAAGTTAAGACAAAAAAAATGGCAAAAAAAAAGAAACGCTGAGGTAATCTTTGAAGATAATAAATGTTTTTCAATATTAATTCAGTTATTTCTTATTGGACTTACGTGGTAGGTACCTAATGGCAGTTTATTCCAGCAATTACGGGTTAAAATATGTAAACACATAACGCCGCCCCTTTTTCCCATACGGGGTGGCAGAGGCCCTGTATCATTAATTCAACTTTCCTACATAATAAATACTTACTACCTAATTTTTATTTAGGAAGTACTATATTTTTGTGACAACCCTAGCAGATTTTTCTATTCAACCCGTATAGCGTTTCTATTCACCCATTCCCTGGGGTAAATAGAAATCGTCAATTTTATGTAAAATTTCTTAGTTTAGCTTGGAAAAACAGGTAAAATAAATATGAAATAGTAAAATATACGGCCGGACTCATAAAACGTAGCAATAGGCATGATGTACTGTCCTTTATTTAAAAATATATGCAACTCCGAAGTTTAGAATCGTATCTATCCACCCCGGTTTACTGTAAAGGCGTGCTTATATAAAGAGATATTTCTTCCAGCAAGTAACTGACTCCGAATTCGAGGCTGACCAACAAGGTATTTGCACAAGGTCAGTCAGTATCGGGTCAGCACTGAATTGCCTCGAACTCGATCGAATTCAGTTTTACCTAAGTTTTCCAAACCAGCCTTTAATTAACCGTATATCAAAAAATCATCGTTTCAACAAGTTTTTGTGTAGATTGGAACGAAAACGTCAATTTCAAAATGTAGGCTAAATTCCAACGCTTGGAACGTTGTGGTTATTCCACACATGGCTATCTATTCTAAATTCACCAGCGTTGAGAATCGAAGTTACCCCTGACCCATCTGTCTGCTTGTCGTGCTTGTGCCTATTTTGAAGTTGGATTGGAGATGAAGGCTGTTTCATAATGTACCTATTCGCATTTTCTTATCACATTCATAATAGCCATAGTACCGGCTCTAACTTCGCTCCAGTTAATTGGTAACATTCGCTACCGTCAGCGGCCAGGTCAGTCTGCTGTGGGCCAGTCTTTCTGCGTCGTTGTCACGAATAGGTTCTCTCAGAAGTTATAACTTCTTTGAAATTTCGATCAGTCTTGCCTTTGAGATATTTTCTGGTAAGCAGCACTATTTACTTCCTCAGCCATACTTACTTCAATTTCGGTCCTAACCTTTCATGCCTATTCAAAATGGTATTTAAATCAATATTACAGCAACTCAATTATTGACATTATGTAGCACTAACTAACTAACTATCTACACTTCTATCTCCGTAACTACATACCTACCTTTTGTATGTCAACTGGTTCAAAACATTTCAGGTATTGAATCTGGTGGTGAATAATAAAAAAATAAAATGACTGAAGACACTCCGAGGGTATTGTCTATTCAAAGCCATGTTGTGCATGGATATGTTGGAAACAAAAGTGCAGTCTTTCCTCTCCAGGTATGTACCTATTTGTATTGTGTAAAACAAATTCATATAATTAAAAAAATTAAAGTACCTAACTAAATTTTAATTCAAAATTCTTTATTTTCTGTAAGATTTAACCCTTTCACTTGCCTGCTGGCCAGAAAAGAAAAAATAATGACAACAATTAAGGCAAATTTTATGTTGGTGCCCCACAAATCCCCACAATAGAATCTTTAGTACTCTAGGTGACGTCTGTCATAAAAGTTCCTTTTAGGTTCTCTGTGTCCCAGCAGGTTAACACATGTTTAGAAAACTGAATTTTTTGCCCTTCTATACATCGGACCACTGTGGGAGGAGGGCGAAGAAACTCACTCAGATTGATTTTTAGATCTCTCTTTTAAATATAGTTTTTGCAAGTACAAATACTAAATTTTATAAACAATAAACAGGAATAAATAATTGCAAAATTATTAATCAAGTTTTATGTTAAGTTAGATTAACACCATGTTGTCATTTATGTAGTTTTGAATATTGTAATATCCCCTTTTCAACCTCCAGCAGGACCTTTAATCAGAACTCCGAAAATGTACCCCCATTCGGATTCATGAAGCGTTTGGATTTTAGTACAAAAAATTAATAGGGTATTTTTATGAAATAAAACTAACATTATTGTGATATTTTAAATGTGTATTCATCTATGTATAAACATTATATTTATTATTATTTTTTTAAAGAAATCCAATATTTTAGTTTGTCAGGAGGTTTTTTTTTTTTTTCAAATATTTATTTATTCAAAGAAAAGAAACAGAAAACGTTTACAATATTTGAGGCCCTTAGCTAAAATGTGACACATGATAATTGAGTCATCTGAGCCTGAGCTAGGTGTAAACCTGTATTTCAGACTACAGTGCTCTTCCTATAATATATATATATATAAAGCTAATTTAAGTTACACGGATACGGACACTATTTAATGACAAATAAAAAGCTTTATCACACATTTTACCTAAAAGCATTTTTTCTGGCAAAGGACTGTCCAAATGTAGGGCATTTTGATTACAGAGATGTTCAGATTAAAGAGGTCCTGCTGTACCTCAAAAAGGAGGAGCTTCTCAAATCAACTGTTTATTTTTGTATGTGTTACATGGTTATTCCGACAAATATGAATCGATTTTGATGATTCTTGTTTTCATTTCTAAGTCTTACTTCAGAGGTGATCCCATATAAATTTTATCAAAATTGATTTAGCACTTTTCATAAAAAAAATAAGTTATTAACTCGGTGAATTAAAGATAAAGTGGTTTTTACATGTTTTTAAATTGCTCAAGTTATCATTTCAAAATCTAGAAGTATCCTGTAAGAGAATGTATTGACCCTTGAAAGCATTGCTAACATTCGTGAATCACGTGTAACACGTGATTCGTGAGTCTAAACTGGGGTGGAACTAGTCTGTGATTATTTCTTAGGTTAGCATTAGAGCTATCGCTTATTTTGGAAAATGTCGGTAGGTACTTGCGCGTACTGAGCATATTATCAAAAATTGTAGAAAGATAACTAACAAAAGACTGACACACTACCTAAAGAGTTACAGACTTCTTTCAAATAACCAATACGGCTTTAGGCGGAGTCGCTCAACAGAAAATGCGGTCATAAGGGTCACATCTAATATAACAAAGTACCTTGATCAAGGCGAACGGTGCATAGGACTTTTTATCGACTTGCAAAAAGCTTTTGATACTGTTTCGATCCCCATTTTGCTGAGTCGCCTAGAAAACTTAGGAGTACGAAGAAATGCAGCCACATGGTTCCAAAGCTATCTCACTAATAGGACTCAGTGTGTCCTCCCTCGTAGATGTTCGAAAAAGTTCTGATGAATCTTGCTTCTATGGTGTCCCCCAGGGACATTAGGACCTACACTATTCAATGTCAATTGTAAGACGGGCTGGTTTCCGCAACTCGACGACGAAAGCGCCTATTTTGCGTGTGGGTGGGAATGCAACATCATTCGAGCCAACCCAACTCCTCCAGGAACGCCAGTAGGCCCTTTACGTTACCGACTATCCCTGGAAGGTCCCTCGATTGACCGAGGTGTTTAGCCCTGTAGTCCGCTACTCCTGTGCACTCCATGAGGACGTGAGCAGCCGTTTCTTCTGCCTCCAAGCAGGCTCTGCAAAGGGGGCTGTCGGTAACACCTAGGACATATAGATGTTTATTAAAGAAACCATGGCCAGTAAGTGCTGCAGTTACCAGTCGCATGCGCGGCCTACTAAGTCGAAGCAAGGTCTTAGCCAGCCTAGCGCTAGGGGACGGCAAGGCCAGCTTAGCCTGCCTGCACTCCTCATGGTTTGTCCAAAGAGTGGCATGATCATTCCTGGTCGACTCTCTCAGAAATGAGCGTACCATCTTGAAGGGAAGAGGGATGATAGGTTCGGGACCATACGCTGTCAAGCTAGATCCTTTACGCGCCAACTCATCCGCTGCATCGTTACCTCTTGATCCGCTGTGTCCTTTTATCCATTGAAGGATTACGCGGTTATGTTGACATACCTCCATTAGTCGTTTGTGACACTCGTAGATTAGCCCTGAGTTAATAGTGTTGCTATTTAGGGCTTGTAGAACGGCCATGCTATCCGAGAGGATTCGAATGGAGGAATCTCTTACCTTTCTCGATGCTATGGCATTAGCGGCCGAGATGATGCCCATGCATTCAGCTTGAAAGACAGTATTATGGGCACCCAGTGGAATGGCTATCTTGATGTTTAGGTCCTCCGAGAAGGTGCCTGAACCAGTGCCTGCTTCAGTTTTTGAACCATCGGTAAAAATTCTGAGCTCTTTAACGTCGAGCCCCTCAACCCGATGGTCTTCATGTAACTGTCTATTGTATTTTTTGTCAAAAACAAATTGTTTAGGGATTCTGTCACTGCAAGCCATAGAGATGGGAAATTTTTTGTAAACTTCCCCTAGGATGGCGGTGTGTGAGGTCCTGTTTTTCCTCCAAAGTCCTAAGGTGTTGAGTCTCACCGCAGATGACGCGGCCTCCTGCTTAATATACAGCTGGAGTGGCGGAAGACACAGCATGGCCTCCATTGCTGCTGTTGGAGTAGTTCTCATACTATCTGTGATAGCCATGCAGGCCAGCCATTGGAAGCTTTGGAGTTTGCTTACCATTGTGGTTAGTTTGGTCCTGCTCCACCACACCACAGCTCCGTAGCAGACAAGAGGACGGATCACCGTTACGTACAGCCAAACAATGATGTTGGGAGAAAGTCCCCACTTTTTCCCCACCATTCTCCGACACTGCCAGAAAGCAATACTCGCCTTCTTTAGTTTGTTGTCGATGTGGCTACTCCAGTTGAGCTTGCTGTCCAAGGTTATGCCCAGGTACTTCACCTCAGTTGCTAGCTGGAGTTCCGTTCCAAAGAGCTTAGGTAGGGTATACCTACCAAGAGCCCTATTGTTAGTGAACATGACCATTTCCGTTTTTGTTGGGTTAACCGCCAGGTCATATTCTAAACACCAGCGCTCCACGATGCGAAGAGCTGTTTGTTTAAGGTTGCATACTGTGCTCGCGAATTTACCTGTGATGAGGATTACCAAATCGTCGGCGTATCCTACGGTGTAGTATCCATTAGCGTTAAGCTTGGTAATCAGGTCGTTAATGACCAGATTCCACAGAAGCGGGGAGAGCACTCCTCCCTGCGGGCATCCCCGCACTACCTCCGCCGACAGGGACTCTCCAGCTAGACGCACGATACGTTTGTTAAGCATGTTTGTGACCCAGTTGTTTACAGCTGTTGACACCCCATGCCTTGTTAGAGATGCACTTATACTGCTATGCTGCGTCTTGTCAAAGGCACCTTCTATATCAATAAAAGTTCCAAGACAGATGCATTTGTTTTGACCTACACTATATCTGGTGTACATAAATCAGCTCTGTAACATGACCGTGAAAAATGCCGATGTAACAATGTTTGCCGATGACACGGTTCTTCTTTTCTACAACAATTCTTCAGAATCTGTTGGACTGGCTGCTGAAAATGGAATGAAACAGGTATCATCTTGGCTGGAGGATAGTCTCCCGTCACTGAACGCCAATAAAACAAAATATATATGCTTCAGTAAAACTAAAGCTACTAGCCCTACCGATCTTAACTTAACTCTTCACACTTATCCATGTAACAGATCCATTAATTTACATAACAACTGCAGCTGCACAATACTGAACAGGGTTAAAGACATCAGATACCCAGGACTTCAGATAGACGAAAATCTTAAGTGGAAATACCACATAACACTGTTGGCAGGAAGAATAAGAAAGTTCATATTTGTCTTTCGCACATTGCGCCACGTTGCAGATACACAACTACTACTACAAACCTTCAAAGCCCTATGCCAATGTATAATAAGGTCTGGTATTAGCTCTTGGGGTGGGGCTTGCAAGACACACATGCTTGAGCTGGAACGAGCGCACCGGGCTGTTCTTTCTGCCCCGTAGACATGAAACTAATGTAGTCTAGAAAATGGCATCTATACTGTGTCAGAAAATTGTACGTCTCAGGAGATATAACCAACTCGTGGTCCCCGTACTAGTAATTAGAAACGATAGAACAAAGAAAATTCCACTCCCTCAGGTTAGAAGC
Organism: Argyresthia goedartella; assembly: GCA_949825045.1. NCBI lineage: Eukaryota > Metazoa > Arthropoda > Insecta > Lepidoptera > Argyresthiidae > Argyresthia > Argyresthia goedartella. Next base: position 19,635,853 of record OX463812.1, on the reverse strand, counting down.
GAATTCGCTCAAAGACAATATTATTATATTTCGGTTTGATTGTACAACTTATTACAAAACCAGAATATGAATTTGATTATTAGTAGGTACACAAAGTAATTATGAATATAAAAACTAGTGATTGTATGGCTAAATAGCTTAGACTGCATATCATTAGAGAACATACTGTAATCTATTGATTGCAGTATGTTCTCTAGTGAGAATTGTTATTGAATATTGTTAAATTTTGCCTAAAATGTTAACCCTTCCTCCCTTTTGTAAACTTAGGAAAGTAAAATACACACAAATTAATAATTTATTAAATCTTATTAAACTCATAAAAACAAATTCAAGTTTAAAAATACTACTAATCATAAGTTCCGTGCGCCCGTTGATGTCTTTTGCTTTGAGCATTAAATTAAAAATACTTCCCGGCCTAGACCTGCAATTTCGTATGAAATTCCGTTTCAGTTCTCTCGAGTTGTGGGGCCCGAAACATGATACTTTCAAGCCTGTTATGACGCACGTAATGACGACATTTCATTGCACGTTTGAAAAAAATACTTTTCGGGCCACCTGCTCGAAAATGAGACTTTATATATCATGCAAACCTTACCTAAAGATAAGATAAGATATCTAATCTTCTAAGCGTTTATTCAAGTGTCGCAATACCTAATACAGAACACAACACAGAAAGTACAAGTATAATATTAAGCATAGAATTTACACACAGACAGCTACAACGATCGAGAGATATTATCTATTTTTATAATTTTTATATAGAACTATTATATAAAACTTACCAGACATATAATAATAGCATACAGAAAATTTCATTGGTGGGAACATATTTCCCTATAGACAAAAGTATAGAATAGTGTGCAGTATGGCGACGACGGTCAAACGGCTCCCACTCAGCATTATGCTACAGGAAGATCTGTAACAAAATGTAGGTAGGTATAATGAGTGTGATGTTTGATGCTGTTGATCAGTTCGAGTTAAATGCATAAATAAGATATACAGGGTGATTGGTAGATGGGTGCAAAGCTTTAAGGCGACGATAGTATAGACAATTATGATCAAATTAAGCCATAGTTGTCTTAGACAAAGTCTGTCAATTTTTTTTATTTTTTTTTTAAGTTTTTTGACAAATTACCCAAATTTTTACAGATTACTGCAAATTTATGAAAAAATAAATGGTATTTTTTTGATTATTTAATTTATTTTATTGAAATAATGTATAGCCAATCTAACAAAATACGTTCAAGCATATCAGTCTTTTTACATTTTTTTAGAGTCATTTGAAGTTGATAAAAAAATCTTAAATAAAAATACTGTTTTCAGACCTCATTTAAAAAAAAACAAGAGCGTTTTTTTACTTCAAACCATTTCGAAAACATGCCTAATCATCGTTCTTTCTTTTAAGGTATTATTCAAGAAGATATCTTAGTAATTATTGAAATAAGGACCTAAAAACCAAATTGAGGGAGAAACTTCATATTTTGGGGCGGACTAATTAAAACACCATTTTAATTTTAATTTTTTATTTTTCGTGTTCAAAATGACCGCCGCCATTTCGGATGCAAGTTCGATCCGTGTTTCTTACTTCGGTTGTGGTTATTTTTAACATCATCTCCCCCCTAATCGTTTTAAATGCTACATTAATTCTTTCAATTAGTTGTTCTCTCGTATTTATTTCTTCATGCGTGTACACCAGTTCCTTGGCCCGACCCCACACGAAAAAGTCCAGCAGGGTTAGATCTGGCGACCGGGCGGGCCAAGCAATCGGTCCATCTCTGCCGATCCAGCGTTGAGGGAAAGCATTATTCAAATGTTTCCTCACCATTAAAGTCCAATGAGCTGGACAGCCATCTTGTTGTAAAATAATTTCACGGTCGCTGTCAAGTATTGGGGCACCGGATTCCTCGATCAGTATTGGTAAGTCATTTTGCAAGAATTCTAAATAATTTTTACCATTCAAATTATCTGGCAAGATGTGGGGCCCAATCAATGTTCTGCCTATTACTGCTGCCCAGATATTGACAGAATTTTTTCTCTGGAAGAGCACCTATTTGTTCCAGTGTGGATTGCGGTCCTTGTCGGCCCATTTGTGGAGGTTATGAAAGTTCGTAATGCCCTGTCTATCGAATTTATTTTCATCCGTCCAAATGATTGATTTTAAAAACCACGGATCGTAATATCTGCATTGGGAGGAATCGGCAGAATTGTAATCTCCTTTGGGGATCTTGCTCCTCCAGACCTTGTACACCCCTGCCATGGAACGGATACTTGTAATTTTGATGCATGGTATTCCAGACCTTCCACTGCGAAATGTTGAGGTTTCGAGCCACTACTCTGGTACTAGTAGTAGGATCCGCTTCAAATGCTGCTAAAATGTGTTCTTCGATTGCCAGGTGCGTGTCTGCCTGGGTTGACTCTAGCTTCCACTCGGCATCCATCCCATCTTCGACAAATCTTCGATATGTGTTGTAAAACACTCGGACATTCGGTACCCTGCGATTAGGATAGCGCTCTTGATACAACTGTCGAGCCAAATTTTCATTACCGTCAGCTCGGCCATACATAAAGATGATATCAGCATATTCTTGATTTGAAAAATTAGCCATGGTTCCTCACACTGAGCAAAAATAGCGTAAGAGCGCACTAAATGTCAACTTAACACAATTTAATAGTTCAAAATAAACACGTGCAGGAGCTTTACAGCTACAACTGGACACGGTTAGCGTAAGAGCGCACTAAATGTCAACTCAACACAATTTAATAGTTCAAAATCAACACGTGCAGGGAGCTTTACAGCTACTACTGGCCACGGTGAGTAAAATAAACACATCCAATACCAACTCAATCAACACACAAAACATCAACTCTAAAGGGCAGTAGTTACTCAACTAATAAAAAATGTATCGGCCGGCTCAGAAATCTGTTTAACACCGATTGAAAGATCCTTATGAAAGAAACAAGGCCTTACTAAGTAGGTCAAATAACCTATAAAAACCAAGATACTTATCGCCTTCTTCTAATGGGCGAACTACCTGGAAACTGGTTATGCTGCCGTTTGCCGACCCGTCGTCACACGGCGGCGTGAGGCAGCTATTGTTTGGGTACCTAATCCCCTAAGTTTCGTTTTTAGTTCTTGCATGTGCACAATAATAATTAAAATGAACATAAATTATTAAGAACATCCAAATTTAGCAAAAAAATCGTTTGCCCGAAAATATGTTTTTTTTCTCTCAATTTGGTTTTTAGGTTCTTATTTCAATAATTAGTAAGATATCTCCTTAAATGATACCTTAAAAGAAAGAACGATGATTAGGCATGTTTTCGAAATGGTTTGAACTAAAAAAACACTCTTGTTTTTTTTAAATGAGGTCTGAAAACAGTATTTTTAATTTAAGTTTTTTTTTATCAACTTCAGATGACTCTAAAAAATAGTCAAAAGACAGATATACTTAGAACGTGTTTTGATAGATAGGCTACACATTATTTCAATAAAATTTATTAAATAATCAAAAAAATACCATTTATTTTTTCGTAAATTTGCAGTAATCTGTCAAAATTTGGGTAATTTCACAAAAAACTTGAAAAATTTGTTAAAAAAAATAGTCAAGACTTTGTCTAAGACAACTATGGCTTAATTTGATCATAATTGTCTATACTATCGTCGCCTTAAAGCTTTGCACCCATCTACCAATCATCCTGTATAAATGAATAAGTTGAGGAGTCAGACTTGTGGAAGGTACATATCGAATATTATATGATATGTATGTTCTGGGTTTGCTGGTAGAAATCTCTTTTATAGAAATAAGTGCGCCTCTTGTTCATATCGAGGGCTTCATATCATAGGGGCGTATGCCCAAAAATGGAAAAAAATATTTTGATGCCATTCGATTCCTATTTATAGTTGGCATCTTCTGATTTTTTTTCATATTTTTTGAACAATTATATTTTCAGTTATTGATAAAAAATCAAAAGGCGTATCTATTATAACAACAACTTCTGTTGTAACAGAAAGGCGCATAATGGGCGCATAAGCTAACTTTATGGAGTAGTAATACTCTACCGCCGCGTCATATAGGCGTATGAACATACAGCTGACGATTTTTCCCATCTTACTTAAAAATTGACAAATCATAAAGACGTATGCGTATACTTCCTTAAAATTTCAGCACTTTGCTTGATTTGTGTCAAGACATACAGGCGTATGCGTATACGTCCTTTAAATTTCAGAAGTTTGCTTAATTTCTGTCAAGACATACGGACGTATGCACATGCGGCGTCATATCACTATCCCTTTCCATCGGGAGCGCGGGCGCATTTACCGTCTCGTCTCGTCATTCGTCAATATTGTGTCACATCAGTGTTCAGAGAGTCGCGAACCAGAGCAGGTGCGTAAAAAGGTGAAGCTAACGACGACGTGGTTCTAAAATACCTATGAGCGAGATACATTATGAAGAGAAGAAAAGATGAAATATTACGTTTAGTACTCGCGAGTGATGGTAAGTAATTTGCATTATTATCGTAAATTTACTTGGTAGGTAATTCGTATTTTATCTGACAGACGAAAACTACTTGTAATTGTTAACCCACTAGGCACTTGAGAGGTGACTGTTCTTCACAAAATATTAGGACGACTTGCCGCAATTTTTGATAGTCGGTAATTACAGGTTAGACACAACTTAAGTAGGTACGTAAAAGACAGTGAAGTTAAGTTAAGTACTTTCAAGCACGTAAAGGTTCAATAATGTGTTAGTCAGGTTCCTATCAAACATGTTTTTTTTAAATTGTGTGTAAGTTATACTTAGCGACTATGAAAAGTCTGTCTTGCAAGGGATTGAGTTTACGGGAGTTTAAAAAACTTGTTAATTGATAAAGGTACCTACTTAAAAGTTTACGGTGTTGAAATTTTGATGAAGTGTCTATTGGGTTTGTTCCCTTGACGTCGAATCGCACTATGTCGAATAGCCTCGCTCGACGTCGAATCTACAAACTATCGCTTATAGTAATTTTAGTTAATGATTCGATGTACTGATTACTCAACTATCATTATTAGATTTATTATAAAGGTAATTTTTATATTATTTATTCAAGGTACTCGAAAGGATTATGAAAATTTGCCAATTCAAGATCAAGATGGTCCGAGAGAGCCCATTGAACGACAAACTGAGAAGGCACACTCGCCGCCTTATCCAAACATACTCGGAGAGACTCCAATCCACCGGCAACCAAAAATGCAAAAGAAGACTTTACGACAGTTAAGTGTAGAATCCAACACAAACCCAACTTTGCCACCACGAAGGGTACGTAGCGAGTCACCACTCACAGAGTACCAAGAACAAGTCGCAGCAGATATGGACAACCTCAACGTCACCACAGATGACGGAAATCCCACAGACTTTCCACTATTTTCGGATTCCGGGCCATTATCGGTATTGGCAACGGGCGATGTAGGAGACGACGACCAAATAAAACCTGGAAATGTCAGCGAGCTTTCTCCTCATTTCCCAACAACAATTAGAGGCGTTGCCACAGACGTTCCATTGTTTTCGGGTTCGGGGCCATTATCGGTATTTGCAACAGTAGATGTAGGAGACGAAGAGAAAATAGAACTTGAAAATGTGAGTGGGCTATCTCCTCTTTTCACACCGATACAATCAGTGCAACCTTTATCTAGCCCAAGCATTATTGGACCATCTAACCCTCCATCTAACATGAATGAGAATGTCTTCGCAGAAGACTCTGATGATTCTGTGGCAGATCCGCACTACGTTCCTCTAGAGACTACAAATCAACTATCCCCCAGGTCATCAACATCTTCTGAACTAGAGGAACATCTTGTCGGTAATGTAGATCCTCCACTCTCTCCACGCTCTATTCAAATAGAAGCTCTATCATCTGTTGACCCAGATATATCCCACCAAGAAGAGGCCTTGACGCAGCCATCGCGCAGAAATAAAAGAAAGAAATCGGAAAATTGGAAGTGTAATGTAAGAAAAGCAAATAGAAATAAGGGCTTGGAATATACTGCTGCTACAGGAAATAGCAAATCTGCAAGACAATGTAAGACCATTGATGTTCCATGCAAATGTAAAAAAGCCTGCCACACAAATTTCGATGATGAAACTAAACAAGGTATATTTAATTCATACTGGGCATTAGGTAGTGTTGAGCGTCAGAGAGACTTCCTAGGAAAGAATGTGACCAGAACAACACCAACAGAATCTCGTGTTCCAAATTCCAAAAGAAAATTCACACATATTTACAGTTTTTCTGTAAATAATAACATTATCAATGTGTGCCAATTTTTTTTTCTGAGTACGTTGAATATCAGCGAAAAAATGGTTCGAACAGCTTTGAAAAAAGCACACAGTGGAGTGGGACAAATTCAGTCTCCGGACAAGCGTGGACGACACCCCCCCGGCATTAAGCATACCGATGACCGGAATGAGTTTGCTGATCATCACATTGACTCTTTTCCAGCTGTACCATCACATTGGTGTCGGAAGGATTCAAAGAAGATTTATTTGGAATCCAAGCTGAACAAAGAAAAAATGTACGATTTATACAAAATTCATTGTTCACAACACAATAAACCCATAATTTGCAAGACGGCATACAAAGAATTACTAATAAAGAAGAATATTGGCTTTCTAAGGCCAAAGAAAGATCTATGCTGGTGTCACAAATTTGAGGACCTTCCTGAAGAGGAACAATTAAAAAGGATGGAAGAGTTTGAAGAACATGTAAATAGAAAGGAATATGCCAATGCTGAAAAAAGAAATGACATTGCTCTAGCTAAAACTAATAAAATGATGCAAGTCTGCACCTTCGACTTTGAGGCAGTTTTATACTGTCCCTTAGTTCTAGGTAAACCTGTGTTTTACAGAAGGAAATTGGGAAACATGATCTTCACTATCCACAATGCAGCGACCAGGCAAGGATATTGCTATTTTTGGCAAGAATATGAAGGGAACAGAGGCTCAAATGAAGTCTCCACATGCTTGTATGGTTATATTACCAATCTTAGAGACGTGGATCACCTAGTCCTGTATTCCGATTGCTGCCCTGGACAAAACAGAAATTCTGTTGTACTGACAATGCTCACGAACATCATGATGTCACCGGATAATACCATAAAAACTATTGACTACAAGTTCCTCGAACCGGGACACACTATGATGGAGTGTGACAATATGCATGCTGTGATAGAGCGGGCATCGGAATACGCAGAAATATATATTCCAGAAGACTGGGTAAACGTTGTACGCTTAGCCCGTAAAGATAGTCCTTACGTAGTCAAGGTTATGGAACATACGGATTTCCTGAACTTCAAACCAATGCGTGAATTGTTGTTCCCCGCTAAGATTAAGTCTACTGATGGACATTTTCTGAAATGGTCTGATGTCAGATGGTTGCACCTAAAAAAAAATGTTCCAGGGTCCTTCTTTTTCAAACAACAATACTGGGAAGATTTCAAAGAAGTTAAGTTTCGAAACAGACCCGATACAAGACGTATTTTGATTCCAAAGTTGTACACGGAACAAATTATGCTGAAAGCTGTAAAGCATAAAGATCTGATGGCAATGTGCCAAGATGGGACAATTCCCAAAACTTACCACAACTACTACAAACACCTACCCGTTGTGGGAATCAACTCAGGTAGGACAGCAAATGACGATGCCGACGATGAGTTAGCACTGGCAGCCTCCAGGCAATCGTATTTGAGGCGTCGTCCTTTGAGGATGTGAATAAGGAGAGAAAACATTGCTTAATAGATAAGTGTCATTTATAGATTGTTTTACTAAATTGTATTGTATTGTCCAATAATATTATGTTCTTGTTTTTTATTTATACTATTATTTGCAATTGTTAACTTTATGATGAAAAAGCATTTGGACTATTGTTGCATTTGTTAAAGTATATTTTTTGATTTATGCTGATCTCATTTTATTATTTTGATTACGTTTGTGATAAGTATTCTATATACTTATGTGTCGTCTAATAAATATTTGTAGTAAAAATGCATGCATGCACCGATGTTGATTATTATTTCAGAGTTAATGACTTATACTTCCTGTGTTAAGTAGTGTGTATTTGCTATTATTAATTTTATGATAATTGTTTGTTAGTGACAACATTATATTTCGTGTTCATTCTGATCTCAAATTTATATATTTTTATTTGTAATACCTTGCAATAAATACCCAAGACGTCTATCGTGTTTTACTTGTACTATTTTTTCCCTCTTACAGAATAAAAAATATTCTCATAGCTGTATAAATGTTCTTAAAGTGGCCCAAGTCAAATATTTCTGCCAAAATCATAAGGACGTATAAAATTCTATAAAATTAAAAAAATATAGAAATAATAATATTAGGGACAAATTTTACTGAGAGACTAATTGTAGATAAAACATGATATTGCCAGAGGCCTTCATGATGGTATAAGTTATCAAAATAAAAATATTTTTTATACGCCTATTTTTCATATGCATTTTATGCTCAAAATAAGACTGAAATTGAGTAATTTTTGTCAAGTCACATTGGCGTATACCCCAGAAATTGATCTTAGAGCTTATATAGGACAAAAATGATTCTAAGGCATAAATCAAGGTCGCCTTGTTATGCTTTATGCCAAGTTTAAGCACGCTAGCTTCATTACATACGAAGTAATTCAGTTTTTTGTCTCTCCTGAAAAGTAGGTGTTTGGGCATACGCCCCTATGATATGAAGCCCTCGATATATCTTTCTTTGTATGTCTCTGTATGTTTGTTTTTGTGCAATAAAGTATTCATTCATTCATATTTGTCTTTAGGTGTGGAGTGTCAATTTCGGTAAGATATTAATAGGCAGAATATGATAATAAGGACAAAATGCATACATACACAGATGAGTGGTACAATCGGCCAAGGGAAACTGCAGAGACAGGGTCAGATATACTCCTTTTGAAGGGCTGTAGGTAAATTTTGTACGATGTTTTGAAGCTGGTTATAGATTTTTTTCACGATGAAAGCAAGCAAGTCATTATTGCTCTAGGCTTTAACGGTGATATTTAGTTATATCACACTGAATTTCATTATATCACAACCTCCAGGGTTTAAAGTGATTTTCACTTCTCATATAGTTCTGATTGCTAGGCCTTAAAATCTAATTTCGTGAAATACGCTCGGCGCTCACTGCCCAGCTCGCCGGCGTAATTATTTATTCCTGCTTATTAATTATGATAATGATATTATAATATTTGTATTAGTTAAGCAGGAGCAATTTTAAAAGGGATCTTAAAATCTTTTATCTGTGGTTGTTTCTACCCCCTTCTTCTCACACAGTGGTCCAATGTAGAGAAGTGGCAAAAAATGACGATTGCTAAGTATATGTAAATATCTACAGTAATAAAGACATTTGGAATTTGGAACTATCGCTACTCGGTGGTAGTAGTCGTAAAGCTGTGTCATAGGTCCTAAAAGTGCAGCTTGATAACTTCTGGCAGTCGGGTTGGCCACAAGCGCGACACCCCTCCATCAACCCGCACTGAGCCGGCGGGGTGGAGTATGGCTCAATCTTACTCGTATACGGGTAAAGGGCCGTTCCTCTCGATGGGGACATCAATGGGCTACATTTATATTATATTGTGATGAAGCTTTGTGGATTTATAAAATTTTGAATGTTATTGTGATTATAAACGTCCTATAAAAGCAGCCTATCTCTTGATATTTATCTGTATGGAACCTGCTACCTTTTTGTATCTGCTATTGTAATAGATGCAATGCATGTATACTTTAACATGTTTAAAGCATAAAAAACCTATCCCTTTTAGGTTCTGGGTTTTGAAGTAGACTCCATCAACACAGTACAGTTCTCGACTCATACAGCATACAAACACATAAAAGGCAACGTGCTGCAAACCGAGGAGTTAGAGGAACTTATCCAGGGGCTGATCCTGAATGAAGTTGACTACTATACCCACCTCATCACGGGATACTCAAGATCACCGGAATCTTTGAAACAGATTGCTGGAGTTATCAAGAAATTGAGGCAGAAAAATCCTCAGCTTATTTACGGTGAGTCATATTGTTTAAAAATAGTAGATTTTACAACAAGTGCACAAAACGAACCATTTTTATCCGAGACTTTTAGCAGCCCGAGCCGAAGGCGAGGGCTGATAGTAATGTCGAGGATAAAAATGGTTTTTGTGGACGAGTTATAAACTCTGCTTTTCACTTCGATTGCGAGAAAATAAAACAGTAATTTGAGAAAATTCAATACGAAAAGTTCACAGCTTCTTTCCCGCTACTTTACTTTTTTTAATTTTCCTGCATAATTTTCGGGCAAAGAAAAAAAATATACAGCCTATTCTTAAATTATTTTGGAATAATGTTTTTTTTTTTGTGGTAAACACGTTTTGATATTTAGTTTCTTTTTCGTATTATCTTATTATAAATCAAAAATGCAAATAGGGATGGAAATATTATAAATTAGCAAGTTTTATCCATGTACAATTAATTGTTTTTGGCTGTATGGGCTAAATGGTCACTGCCTTAGTGTAGACACATTTTAAAAGCTACTTTTATGCACAAGAGCATAAAATTCAACTTTATGTCGCCTAGATCCTGCATAAAGTAGTACTTTTTCGAGCATGAGAAGTGAAAAATATATTTTTAAACATTGTAGGTATGTCATCTTTCAAGCTATTATTCACTTATTAGTGCTCTTCGATTATCCCTTAGTTCATTGTGTTTTCACACTGTGTCCGTTCAAATTAACTTTGATGAGAAATATGATTTCCTAACTTTCATCAACTGTCTAACTAAACATACCTACCTATACCTAGTTAGTGTGATGTCAAATACCTAAATGAAGGTGATTGATTTGATTTCCTACCTCCCACACTCTAATAGCGTCTCCGCAATCGCGAAACACCCGCGAACCGTGAATGTTGATCAGAACCAAAAGATATTTTTATGAAACCTAATTTCTCGCATACGTGGCACTTCAGGAAATTATGTTACAAATAAGTTTTTTTTATTATTTGTTGGTCCTCTATCGATGTATGTAACATTATGTGCGCCACCAACTTGAGAAAAAAAGGTGTCTTTTCTCTTTTTCAATTTGGTTCGGAGGAGATACCGTTGTAAATGATATCTCAAAAGATAGAGCAATTTCCAAGCTTGTTTTTACAACGGTTTGCATACGTTTTTTCAAAAATACCGTCAAACTACCTTCAAAGGTATGGAAAAAACAAATCTCAAGTCACAGATGCCTACAATCAATTTTATTGGATTATTGCAAAGTACCACACAAACGCTAGACGGAGAAATAATTTAGTTTTACCAGAACCTAAACTAGAAATTTACAAAAAAAGCCCATACTATATGTCAATCTTAATATACAATAACCTACCAAACAATATAAAAAACGTACAAACCGTTAGTTCGTTCAGCATAAAACAAAAAAATCTGCTAATCTCAAAAAGCTACTACACTATAGACGAATTTATGACTGATTCTAAATAAGTGATATAGAGGATCTCAGCGTTGCAATAATTAAGAATATTAAAACAAGATATTTTGTATATTTTAATTGAAATGTTAACTACTTGTGAAATGTTTTATCTAGATATTAAGCGAACAATTGTGATACCCTTTCAGGGTGCATGTACTTTTACTCTATATTTACACACACCCCCCCCCCCCCCCACCCACCTGTAACCAACCCCCGAGTACATGTCTGCAAATAAAATGAATATGAATATGAATACTTATTAATTGTTGTTGAAAATCGCAATTATGAGCAATCAACTGCAAAGTTCTGGAATTTTTCGTTAAATAACAATAAACATAGATAAGAACGAAACGGTAAGACCTTGGCCAACATATGTTTGGCCTTTTTGTTCTAAATGGTCTGTTCTGTCTTAGTTTTAAGTCTTTGTATCGATCTACTAAACACCCTGTATATCGTAGACAATTCATAATCTTAAAAGTATCAATTAATATGTTTATGACTGATATATATAATGGAGGCCATTAAAAACTCGAGAATGGTTTTAATAATATCACTCGAGAGTTTTCATGCCTAATTATGTACAGTTACATACACTAGTTTATCTATACACATATCATAAGCTCTCTTTGATGTGTTAAGGAACCGCATGTTCGACCGGCATTGTGGAATTGATCATTGCTCTACAGTTGTTTAGCTTTTTCATTAGTACCAACTTCACAGATAGACTAGGGGCGGCACGCAGGCGGGCGCCAGCGTTCGAAATTTGAATGTCATAATATGACTAATTTTAGTACATTATGGTCATAATGTATCAATATTCAGATAAGAAATGAGTTTTTACCAAGTAGTATATCATTATGCTGGTCGCAATGTGCTGTTTTTGGACGCAGTAAAGAGGCTTTATGATACGTGTGTAAATATAGATATGATAAAGATAAATGTGTATTATGTGTCTATTTAGCTAAATAATGTTGATAATGAAAATATTATCTCTTGTCAACAAACTAACTGTAGGTAGTTACTTTACGTGAATCTAGAAATTCTGTTAATGTTGTTCAAGGTTGCTAAGATAAACTTGACAGATCAAGTGAAATCTAGCCTTTTAATCTAAAATGATCACTAAATATGTTAGGGGTGTAGACTAATTCTATGCGCAAGTATGACCATGTCTCCCAGTATCGTAAGGAGCTGGAGTGGCTTCCGATCCGTCTTCGCCGTGACATGCACATTCTCTCCTATCTGTTCAATATTTTGCGAAATCCCCGATACCCCACATATCTACTCCAACGTTTTGACTTTCTTTTCCCCAGGGATAGCAATCCGAGATCCCATACGGTATCTCTCCTTTCAACTCCTCGGCATAACACTGCCGCTTACGAACTCTCGTTTAGGTTAAGGGCAATCCGACTGTGGAACGCACTTCCCTGCGCTATTAGGGAAAGTCCCTCAATTTTCACTTTTAAGAAAAGATTGAAAGTGCATTTCCTTTCTCTTCCGTAAATGGTACCATATTTATGTAGGTATATGTATGATTTATTATAGTTTATGTATGTTCATGCTATACATTTTATTTTATGTAGTGGAAGTATATATATATATATATATATATATTTATTTTATATTTGGTATAGTTTATATATATTTTGAAAGTAATTTGCGTCCGTATGTATAGTGTTATTGCGAACTAGGACTTTCCTGTATAATTAACTCTCCTGTCCTGCCTAGGTTTGCTGGAAGAAATCTCTTTTTAGAGATAAGCTCGCCTTTGCTTATTACATTACTTTTAATTGTCTGTAACTTTATACTATCTATGCAATAAAGAATAAAGAATAAAGAAAGAAAGAATTCTTTGCTACGGCATTGGCTGTGTAATCATATTTCCTTTCACATTTCAGTATGTGACCCAGTCATGGGCGACCAAGGAAAGATGTATGTCCCAGAAGAGATACTGCCAGTATATCGAGAAATTGTGGTGCCTCTTGCTGATATCCTCACACCAAACCAGTTTGAGGCGGAACTTCTAACCGGCCTACCAGTGAGGAACTTAGATGATGCCCTAAAAGTCATACAAGTGTTGCATGAGAAGGGTGTCAAGACTGTGGTGCTATCCAGCACCGATTTAGGCGATAACGACACTATGATTGGAATTGCTAGCTCTAAAGGTATGTTAAAACAAGTACACGTTTTTCTGTAAAACTGCATCATAGCGTAGATGCTATAATATTGTACCAATACAGGTAGACCACGTAGAACAAAATATGTATCCGGCGTTGTTATCAGAGATGCTACGAAAGCATCTCTGGATTACGAGGGGTTACTAATTCTCATCTGTATGGAATGATAACAAAATATGTATCCGGCGTTGTTGATCGTAACTTGCAGTTTTTGGACGCAGTAAAGAGGGTTTATGATACGTGTGTAGATAAAATTGTATAACGTTAAAACAGCTTAGGATGAATGATGTGCAGTGATGATTTGTCGTCGGCGCGACCAACTGCACCAACCAACCTCCGAGCAGGGCACGGTCCCCAGATATTAAGTAGGTACTAGTATGACAGCTTGTAATCCTCAGCCAGTTGGAATTGGACACGTGCTTTACTCGTAATTCTGTTCTTATTGTGCGGGTGTGTGTAACCACTGCTAACTGACACTACAGAAGTCATATATAATAGGTTTAATCAATGCTTGTACAATGCACAGGATCATGCTACAAAATCGAGATTCCCAGAATGAACGCGACCTACACAGGCACGGGAGATTTGTTTGCCGCGCTTTTCTTGGCCTGGTCGCATAAAACTGGAGACAACATTAAACTCACTCTCGAGAAGACTATTGCGACCCTGCAGGCTATTGTCAGAGATACTTATCAGAAGGCTAGAGGTCTGTATTTATGATTAACTTTATATCTTGATAACTGATTAATAATTTTAAATTGTTTTTTTTTAATTAACGTGAGGGTTCTGCCTTAAAAGCTAAAACAAGCGCCCTTAGAAGATCTCTTCATTGTCTGTCGCCGTGTGTCACAGTAAGAGGTTGACATTCATCTACGAAGTAAACTAGGGCTTTCTCTACTTTTGACACCCGCATGTAAAAGAGAGAATAATTTTAATATTATAATGCACTATTCTACTTTCAGAAACCAAGCCGACTGGAAACGTCCCACCAGCCCTCATAGAGCTGAGGCTAGTGCAGAACAAACGTGTAATTGAAGATCCAGTCATAGACATTCAAGCAGTTCAAATCAAACCTAAGTAAGTTGAACGAATATTTTATGGAGAAATGTAGTTTATACCAGTCAGCAACGGGATAGTGCTGACATTGCAATTTATAAAATCAGAACAATAGACTGTAATATTGCAACATCGATGTAGACGCCTTCACGTATTTCAATAACAAAATAATGGTAATAACAAATATGTGGTAACTACTAAAAGGGTACTTTTAGGACAATATTAGGGATACAGACAAGTAGTTAAGTCCTACATATCACCATAATTGGATATAATTTCTGACTTTTTTGTATATGTTGTACAAATAAATGACTAGCTCAGTAATAGAGTGGGCTTATTTTATGAATTTTAAATAATGTTATGTGTATTTAGATAAATTTACTTTCGGTATAATAAGTGTAGATTATAGGCATCCGTAATAGTGATGTTGTGATTATGACCAAATGAGTCTTCCACTTTTTATTGTGTGCTGTGATAATATTAATCAAATTATTTATTTGCTACGTTCGCGAAATCATAGATTTTATGGAGCGTTGTTGACATTTACTCAGAGCGTTTATTTGTTTGCGTTACATATATGTGATGTTGAAATTTATCTATAATATTTAAGACTACATTCCATTGTGAATCACTCTCGTTGCTTTGTTGTTACCTGTAACAAGTCACTTTATTTTATCTGTTGTGAATGTATGTCATAAAATATAATCTATGCGTTACTTGTTCCTAATCAAAACTATTTATAACTTGTAAGTATTCATAATAATTAATTACACATGAAAGTGGCGAAATTGTAGAATAAAATTGTGTTACCAAAATGTTGTTGTCTCCATTATACCGTAAGTACTAGGAGATGTCCGCGGCTTCGCTCGCGCAAACTCGTGTAAAATCATGAAATAGCCAACCATGGATTGATCATTTCATGAAATGGCCAACCAT
Source organism: Argyresthia goedartella (assembly GCA_949825045.1). NCBI lineage: Eukaryota > Metazoa > Arthropoda > Insecta > Lepidoptera > Argyresthiidae > Argyresthia > Argyresthia goedartella. The sequence goes on along the minus strand of OX463812.1, from coordinate 19,620,192 downwards.
TTCATGATATAGTCAATTATTTCATGAAATGATCAGAAAGGGTTGAATTTCACGAAAACATGCCTTTTCAAAAGCATTTGTATTCTGTAATACGTGGTGTTTTTTGTGTTATACATGTCAAATTAACACGAAGACTATTCGGGGGCTTCGCTGCGCTCGCTTCCTTACCTAGGCAGTCAGTGTTTTGCCCTCTTCGTTAAATGAAAGTTCTAATTCAAACATGGTTGGCTATTTCATGATATAGTTATAATTCTGCGATATGATTACGACACATACATCAATCTCCCCTCTCCTTCCACCCCCTGTCCTCTCCTCCTCCCACCCTTTACGGGGGGCAGAATTTTGAAAATCCCTTACTGAGCTGATCACCTTTATTGTTCTTAGGTCGAGTAGTTTCTGATTTGTTTTGATCCGTCACATGTAAATTTAGTTCTAATAAGTCCCGTCTTAGTTTTGTACAGTTCTTACTGGTCACAAGCAGAATTATAGTAGTGTAGGCAAATGATATATAATAGGAGGCCCTAAAACACGAGTGAGATTTTATGAAATGAGCCGAAAGGTTTTGAATGTGTTAAACAAAAACCAAACCAAAAACGAAAATATTATGTTACCATTATTCTCATTAAAAACCACATTACCAACAATGTTTATTAATTCATTTATCTTAATGTTAAAAAACCGTAAAAAATATATTTATTATTTTTAATCAAACTATTCTTATTTTAAAAAAACGTTACTTAATTTTGTGTTTTATCTTCAAACGCAGTATCTTGTTTAAACACTCGCAAACAGTGATTTTATCATTAATACATCTTCTTACCAATATGTTTATTTTATTTTGCTTTAAGAGATACATTTTTGATCTGTTGTTCACTAAATGATGAAATTTCATTTTATTGAGTGTAAAATCTTGACAGAGCGATTTCTGGTGGTGACAAGGTGACATTTAATGTGACAAGGTGACATTTAATTAGCTGACCATATTTTAAGGAGTGATAGTACCTATAATTATGAACAACTTTCTCCAAGCAACATATGGTCGCAAAGGGAAAAAATATTTGTCCCTCAGTACATTGACCAGATCAGCTAATTACAAGTTACTATGGGGGAACCAAAAGTTTATGTCGTTTGCGACCATATGTTTCTTGGAGATAGTTGTTAATTATGGAGGGTATTATCATATTCACCTTGCATATATATTTTTGTATAAAAGGCAAAATATTTGGTATCTTGAGCACTTTTTTATTGAACCGTCTGTGCCAACCCTCTACTGGGTTATTTGTCAGGTGTTTATCACCATAACAGGAAATAGTTGTAATGATTTATCAGACCAATAAGTGAAATAATCTTTAAAGTTGTTGGTACTTTATACTTTCTGTAAGGTTTTCAGATATTGATAGCCTCCTTCAGGTATTACCACAGACGGTAAATAAGGAAGTTGCAGTATAAGAATGCAAACCTTTTGTATTCGGAGTTGGCAAGTTGCTTATTTTTTTCGTGCATTTATCATTATTGCTTGCGAATAATGGAAAAAACATCCACTAATTGTTGCGGAGGGAAAAATTGCTAAAACTGTCACGTTACGAAGGGTTGGGGTGAATAACCCCCCGTAACGGAAGCCTTATGAAAATAATGTTGAGAGTAGGTCCTAAACAAATAAAAGAAGATAATAGAGTAAGTTCATTTTTGATTTATACAAGTTTTTAAATTAACCTAACTACCTACATAACTATATACATTGATATTTCGAAATCAACTTTGGAATGACTTGGTTTCAATGACGAAAGTTTTTTCTTGAGGATAAACAAAAAAACTAATTTCCTTATTTGGCAGTAAGGCAGAAAATATTGGGATTATAGTAATACTGCTTTCAGCTCCTCTTGTATTACAATAAAAACTATACAATTGAGTAGGGAGCAGGAGCCCTCGAAAATGTTCCATCGCCAAAGAATGAACGATATATATTTATCCCCAATCGCGCTTTGGAAGACGTACATATTATAATTTTATCTTCTTCTAGCAAATCTTCATAAAATAAATTGCCTCTTAGCTTCTCGGGAATTATAACGTCAGCGGTATGGTGATACTTCGTAGTCAAAGTTAAATTTATTTATTACTGTAGATATTTACATATTCTAAGCAAACGTCATTTATTACAATATTGATTCGAAACTTCAATGGGGTCCTCACATAACTAATCTCGCACGAAGACTTAGCTCAGCCGTTTTTGCGGTCAGACAAATCAGATATCTTACAGATGTTGTAACTGCCAGCTTGGTTTACTTTAGTTATTTTCACAGTATTATGTCTTATGGAATATTGCTCTGGGGGAGAGCAGCAGATATAAATACGATATTTGTTTTACAAAAAAGGGCGATCAGGGCGATATATCAATTAGATGCTATAGAGAATCATCAAGAGAAAAATTCAAAGAAATTAATATACTTACGGTTACCTGTCAATATATATATACGAGAATATCATGCATGTAAGAAAAAACATAGGTTTCTTTAAAACTGTAGGTGATAACCATACAATTAACACTAGAAATAGAAATAAGCTAGCACTACCAATTTAGACTAAGTAAAGTAGGCACATCATTCATGTGGCACTGTATTCGCTTCTACAATAAAATACCATAGGAATTATTGATCCTTCCTGAAAAGAGGTTCAAAAATATATTAAATATGAGCTGATAAGGAAGTCCTATTATAGTATTAAGGAATGCTTAGATGACGAAACTGCATGGTCCATACCATCTCAGCGCACAGAAATTCGACGAGGGGCGATGGATCAAGTCTTACTAGCCGGCGAATTTCCTTAGACCGAAACCAGTACCTCTTGTAAAGCTTTGAGTAATAATGTATAAATACTAGAGTAGGCGCCGCAAACTGACTTTTTTGCAGCTATAAGTAGAGCTAATTCGCTTAACCCCAATTCAGTCTGTGCCAAGCGCTTGCCGAGCCGTGACGTATTTGATTGCGAGAGTAAGCAACTAAATAATGCCGTCGTGTGTTCTGCGGTACTGTAAAAACTACACAGTTAAGATACAAAAAAGCCAAGGAATAACTTTTCAGACGTAAGTACTATCAGTAAATACGCATATTCAATAATATTTTGTGAATTACAAAAATCAACAAAGCGATACGTTTTCTCTTTGAAAATCAAAGAGTAACAAGATTTTGACATGCAGATGTGACATTTCCGCATACCAACGTTTTATGCATGTCGTATGTTTTTATTACACAAGAAAATTCAGATTACAAACTTATTGAAAAGACATTTACAAAGGCAAGATTATTTCTAACAAGAGATTTCTTCCAGCAAGCCCAAGATGTTGAGGATAAATTTAATAGCAGAGGTAGACCCTTGCGCAGAAATACAAGAAAGCATGTCATGATACGAACACAAATGAAATTGTAGTAGGTACCTACTGATGAGAGGCTTTTGAATTTTATTTATATATGTTACCGGCCATACCTGATTTCAGGACAAACTAGTTTTGCCTAGGATAAACTAGTTTATGTGTACTTAAGTTTATGTTTTAAGTATTTTTGTTGTTCTTACATGTTCAACCTAACACGAAGGATAAAGGGGGCTTCGCTTCGCTCACCCCCTTTACCCTTCACCTAAGCTACCGCAATGTTTGGCCCTGATATAAGCTGTGCAAACTAGTTTATCCTAGCCAAAACTAGTTTGTCCTGATATCAGGTTTGGCTGGTAACATATGTATACATCATTTATTACATTATTACGTTTTAGTTGTAAAAAATTAGATGTATACAGTTTTATTGCACACTACTACTCTCCTGTTGCACAACTTTTCCTTTCCTGCCTAGGTTTGCTGGTAGAAATCTCTCTTTAGGCTCGCCTTTGTTCATAAAATGTTTATTACCTTACTATTAAGATTTCTGTACAATAAAGAATATGAATATGAATATGATGAGACCTTTTCATCCAATCTGATAAGATCTGATGATGGAGATGGAGGGATGAATACACATAATAGATCGCCTGCCCCTAAAAGTGTGAAAGCAGTATAGGCAGGATTCACTCGATAGGTAAAGTTTTGGGCAAAGGTGACGGTAGTACGTCTCCATACAGAATTACGGCATATCGCATCTGAGCGCAAAGATTTTCTATCTATGACAACTGACACGCCCGCCCTCGCCCCGCGCGTACCCCTCTCTTCAAGAGGCCGGGCACATATTTTGTTCGAGCTAGCGTCTCTAGTATTTATACATTATTACTCAAAGTTGTAAAGTCACTTTTTAAAAAAGAAGGTATGGGGGAGTTTCTTGCCGTTTCTTCTTAACCCCGAGGCCCACCTTCCGAAACGGTGGTCTCTTTTTAACATAAAAAAATGACTTCTAGTTATAAGTAATATTTAAAGTATAAAAAAGTTTAATTTTGACGTTAAATAAGATTATTTATTTATTTATATTCAATAAAAAAAAACTGAAACTGAACTAGATATTCCACCATTTACATTCTTCCGATTAAATGTATATAGCCTTCGCGAAGTAAAAGTTTACGATTTCTTTCACTGTCTATAGCATTGAAATCGGACATTACTTTAAAATAATACTTAATCAGGTTCTGATATGCCAGAGAAATGCATTAGAAAATCAATCCACATGACATCGACAGGTCAAATAATGTCCAGTATCGGAAAAGTAGGTTAAAGTGATAGTTTGCATATCTCATGTGAATCGCTGATGTGTATAGGTGCGACGTATGTGATTATGATTTTTGTCGTAGCCACTGCTTTAAAATACCACACGTTTGGCGGGTAGTCAAAAATATTTAGGCATCCTGCTTGTGACCAGTTAGAACTGCTTGACGCGATGACGAATAGGACCAGATTTGTAGTGTGACCAATAGCTACAAAAGTAAGACTTATTAGAACTAAATTTCCATGTGACGTATTAAAACAAATAATATATTTTTAGGATTATGACCAGTTAGAACACATTCTTGCTGTGTCGAGTTGATTCCAGATTTCTTTTGTCCCCTTATGGCACAGAATACTTAATAGTACTACGCACAGAAACATCACTCCGCAAAGACACTTGTATAAATAGCTACTCTCGCTGCGCGGCAATAAAGAGCAATCTGGCTCGCACCTGCGCTACGTCCAATAATCGCTAAACAATCGCCCGTGCCGGCTAGATTGCGCCGCATCACTACGCCTGAGAGCTTCTTTTACTCTGACATCTCAAGTCTCCTCCAGTATCCGTGGTCAGATTGCATTGTTAGATCGATCTAACCACGTCCACTCTTTTGTGTCCTTGGTCAGATTTCAGTAGTCTAACTAAACACACCTATACCACATATTCTAAAGAGATAGGTACCTGTACAAACTGCGTTGACCTTTTTTTGTGTTAAGGATTAAATGGCTGTTAGAAATGGATCATAACATATTCAATATCTTATTTACCATGACGTCCTCTTCGTCGGAATTAGAAAATTTGGTAAATGACCAACTAGCCTTTATTAAAAGAAAACGTGGTCAAGTGCTGCTTCATTCTGGACATCAATACCACAAAAATTAAGTTTGCAAAAACGGATCAGCTATTTGGTTGTGCCGTAATTTCACGAAGTCAAAATATAATAGCTTATTGACTATTGAAAAGCGAGTATAATAGGCCTTTTCCCAGATGGGGTGGCCGAGGCATAACTTCACAAACAATATTGTGCAATTTTTGACAGCTCTCATAATTTTTGACAGCTATCACTATTTTTTATATTTGTTACTATTTTTGACGGGTAAGACTATTTTGGACAGGTGTCACTATTTTTAACAGGTGTCACTATATTTGACAGCTGTCGCTATTTTTGATAAGTCTCAATATTTTTGACAGAAGTCATGATTTTGACAGCTTTCATCCGAAATGAAGATCTCGTCGAGAGCTGTCATATGACAAAACGATTAAAACTATGAAGATCATGACAACTGTCTAAAAAGTAACATCTGTCAAAAAAAAGTCACCTGTAAAAAATATTACATTTACAGCTGTCAAAATCATGAAATCTGTAAAAAGTGACATCTGTCAAAATGAAAGCTGTTAAAGATTATGACACCTATCAAAAAACCATTATAGTATTATATTATGTGACATTATGCCTCTGGCAGCCCATCCGGGAAAGGTGTGATATTCTGTTAGACTGAAAGCAGAAGTAGAATCTGTCAAATGTAGACTAATCGCAATCTGACCAAGGACCCTCTGATTTAATCGGTCTCATCAAGGTCATAAAAGAGTGGACGTGGTCAGATCGATCTAAAAATGCAGTCTAACCACGGAACTTGGACGTCATATCTCAAGGTCGTCCTGTAAAGTCCTGTCTCGCTGGCTCACGGTAGGGTTAAAATTCACAAACACAAATCGTACCTACGTGCGATTTGTGTTTGTGAATTTTAGCACACTCTTTGTAAGAGAGGCGTTATTAGTACTTATTCAGGCTTTTGGCAAATTCTTAGAGACTATATAGGGAGCTACCTCCTAACTTAGGTAATTGTAATTTGTTCTGTACTGGGTCTAGAGTGTTTCCTTGTAGGTAAACAAAAAGGTATTCAATCAAAACGGAATCGAATTTTATTTGTGCACAATTCCTTTGGACACCCTAAAATGGTACCCTTAGGTACCTAAGCCTTTAACATTACAGAAAAGATGCTTATGAGGAGCGGATAGCGCGAAACTAACTGAAATTCCGCAAGTCGGGTTGGCCGGTCGATCGAACGTACCTAAACTGCTGAGTGAGACCCCCTTTACTTCTGGGGGCGAATTTCCCTTTCTATTTTAACCTGCCAAGTTAAAATAGAAATAGTTTCATAGGTCAATTAGTTTTTATGTCAAAACATAGTTCATCATCCCGTAAGTTGTAATTCCAAAATAAAATAAAATTTATTAGAATATAATGAATTCATATTTACATCATAAAATCATTACAAATCCAAGTTACTAAAGCCTTGATCAGGCGTTTACTTGGTGCGTGTGATCTAGGCTATAGACTGGGGTTTATAAGAATTTTCAAAGGAAGGGCTGGTGTCTTCTCCTCCTACTGTGGTAAACGACCACGACGGATAACACAAATGCAGCGAGGACAATGTGGTAAATCCAAAATATTGAGTTGTAGTAGCGGATCACAGCCCATGAGTCTTTCATAGTCAGGCAAGGGGTTAGGTAGATGAGGCAGAAAATCCTCATTATGGAGAAGCCAATGTCCCATGGCACTTTTATCTGGAATTGAGAATGTTTAGTTTATCTACATCTACAGAACAGTGTACATAACATAAAACATAGTATTCCCATCAAGGGATGAGCAAGACAGTGTCACGTTGAGATAAAACACTAAAAGGCAATAGACAATAATGTGATGTGCCAGTCAGTACCAACAAAAAACAAACATTAACATACATGCACATACATTGCTTCTGGTCCACACTAGGAGACCGGGTCGCGGGAACCAGAAAGCAACGTCACACACATAAACATCCATGACCTGGGGTATTTTGTTTTTCTTTATCCCCAGCCGGGCTTCGAACCCGGGACCTCCCGCAGATGTCTTCAAAGTCGTTGACTTTAGTGAAAGACTTATCAGCAGCGCTGGAGTGTTATTAATTTGCTTTAAGCTCTAATTGTACTTTAAGTTCCGTGAATTTAGATTTAATAATAATGATTAACCCAATACTTGTTGCTTGCATCCTAGACTACAATCAGGACACATTCCTTCCGCTCTGGATTATTGCTGGACTCGCAACATCTTGCGGTCATAGCTGAAACGACTTTAATAGGTATCGTAGTAATGAAAGGGTTTACCGATTCTTCATCGGTGTTGTAAAGCTCACTGTATTCATTTTCCAAATGCACGTAGACCCACAAAGTACTTGATATAATGATCTGCTGTATCGAAGGTCCGACCCAAATCATCCATGCCATGTACGCCAAAGCGCTTCTGCGAAGTGCACTATAAATTATGAATATTTATTGCTTTACTTAGAAATTACGGACGTTCCAACTATTGTCTAACTTTGTACCTACAATATGTATTCAAATATTTGCGTCAATTCACAGTTGCATTTATAATACATGTATGTCCCTTCCCTTCACCAAAGTACCTTACTTCCTTATCAGACTTAAAAAAACTCTTGTACACGTTGGCCCAGAACCAGTATCGGGTGGGCATGTCCCAGCTTCTCATAGTATCTCGCATTTTAGGCCCGATCAGCAGTTTCTCGTACAGGAAACATTTCAGCATTGAGAAGTTGTATTCTAACTCAATCGCCACCTCTGGCTTTGTAGAACTGCAACAGAAAATTATTGCTTGAGCTAGAGGCATTTACTGGTTTAAGTGCTACTATTTCGAAGACGAATTAACACTAAACTGGTGTAAACTTAGCCAATTCCATACAAATTCATATGGAGTTGTCAGTTTACTCGAGTATATGATGAAAGACGTCAAGCTAGTCGAATTAAGCGTCTGTATTTAATTTTGAATTGTAATTCTATATCGCTATTTTCTTGATTTGTCTGATGTCGCCGCTTTTGTAATATTTGAGTCTACGCTAACTATATGATGCAAAACATGCAGAATAATAAACGCAAGAGGTCAAGATAGCAAGGCGGTGGTAAATTTTTGCGAACACGGTCACAATCCATAGGAAGCCTTGGACTGGAACCTTATAGGAAGATCTCTGTTCACCCAACCACGTGGTCATTTCAGAAGCCTGGTAGACTTGCAGTATTCTAAAGAAACATCTTACGCAGTTTTCAGCAGCTCAAAATTAGTAGACGGCCCAAAACCGGGTAAAGCCATGCACCTAGCCGGATACACCCCGAACCCGGTTTCCGAAAACACTGCAGTGCAGAGTATCATCACAAACTGGTACTGGAGGCAGTATATCATGAGCTGCGACATGTTGTACAGGAAACGGTAGTCAGTGCCGTAGTTGCAGTAAAACTCCTCTTTGTAGTATACCTGGAAAGGATAGTGTGCATTTAATTTATGGATAGGATTGGGCCAGTTTGATGGAGTATGGCTCAATCTTACTCGTATCCGGTCGAATCGTAGCCTGTGCCTCGGTGGGGAAATTAATGTGGTACATTAATTTATTATATACTAGACTGACGTACCAGGAGCTGGCGAACATTGTTTCCGTACAAACTCAATATTATAATAATTTTAAATTCAAGAATATCTCAACGAATATTTGCTGTTATTCGTATGAATGCAGTGTATATTTACCTAGGTTCCTGCTCCAACATTTTTCTAAAAATATTTATCTACTTACTTAAAAATATATGCGATCAAATTTCATAAATTTTTAGGACGTAAATAACGTATTTTCCATTTTGTTTGAAAAACTATACTATATACATATAATTATAATAGAACCACAGGTAATATTGTCAAGTTGCATAATGTCACAAAGAAATTTAATATATTATAAAATTTCATTAATAATTTTCGGTAATCACGAAAAACAACCAAATTCCTCTTTATTTTTGTACTGCTATCTATCTGTCTCTGCCCGCAAGGGAGGGACGGCGGCGGGGCGCACAGTGGTACGGATTTATAAATTGGGGACTTGCGATTTGTTGTTAAATATTTTTATTTTATTTTTGGCAATCGTCCTTATTATTTTTTTTATCACAAAAAGTAGATTTCGATCTTATTTTCATCATAACTCGGTCAATTTTAAAGCTAAATACTTCTATAAAAAAAAGAAGGTCTTTTTAAGCACAACAAAAAAGTCTATATACACTTTGTTCGAAAATTGCATCAATTTTTCAATATTTTACATCCAACGCTTTGATTTTTAAAAAATAATAAAAAAATCACTTTTAACAAGCCATTACTCAGTAAATATTCGGTCTATAGCAATGTATAAAATACCATTCTCTTAGTTTTTTTACATGCTACAACTTTGCTCTTTAAAGTTTTTACGATAAAGTTGATACTCTTTGCGTTATTTCCAAAAAACCATTGAAAAAAGTGGTTTTTTCTTAAAATTTCAACTACGAATAAGTCAGAACGTATTGGGTTTGGAAAATTGGTTCAAAGAGAAAAGTTGCTTCAAATGAGTAGATCTATCGATTTCTGCAAAAAAATATTTTTATTTTTCACCCCCGAGAAGGGGTGGTTTGCACCCCCAAGGTAAAAGCAACCCTCGGCGTTGGGGAGACTTTGAAATAGAGGGTTAGTACTACCTGTAAAAAAAAATTCAGAATTTTAGGACGAGATTTGCAGAATTTCACGGCAAAACCGCGCTGGACTGGACTACTGGAGATCTTGAGCAATTTAAAATCCATGTTAAAGCGACTTTGTCGAAAAAGGGATATTACAATGTTCAAGATTACTTAAATTATGGGTCTGTATGGAGTTAATCTGGCTCAACACAGACCTTGCTGTTAATAATTTTGTAATTATTTATTCCTGCTTATTAATTATGATAATGACTAAATATTATATTTTATATTAGTTAAGCATAAGCAATTTTTAAAAAGAGATCTAAAAATCAATCTGTGGGAGTTTCTACGCCCTTCTTCCCCCACAGTGGTCCAATGTAGAGAAGAGGCAAAAAATGACGATTGCTAAGTATATGTAAATATCTACAGTAATAAAGACATTTGGAATTTGGAATTTGGAATTCGTGATTTATAGATACATCTCCTACTATTTTGGTGGGCTGCAGGACTTACATTTTTTTCTTTAACTCTCTCTTTCTGCTGACTCTTTAATTTTAGTTCATGAATTTGAACATGGTCTACAGTAAAATGTAGATGACGATCGATCGTGTTCCTACATAAAAACATCATCTGAGTCATCCAAATCAGCCCTTTTGTTTAAAATTGCTTTATCCTGAAGCCTCATCATAGCCCCATTTATTTAACAAGGTTTGTTTGTGCCTTTGTATTCAGTTTTAAATTATTTACAATTATGAGCCTGGACACAGTTAAATCAAGCAAAGCTTGCAATTTTATCTGCGCTCTTTCGTCAGTAACAGTTAAATGTTCTGTTGAGGGATAACAATCCTGTTTTGCTTGTCAACTTCGGAATATGAAGGAAACGAAATTCATTGGCTGACTCTCTCAATCTCGACTCATGTATTGCCACTTTAAAAGTTCAAGTGACATTAACAGACCCGGAGCCTTTTCAGCTTAATGTACATTTTTTTCATTTAATCTGGACTGAATCTTATGGATATCTTCAGGATGTTTCATAAGATGGTCCAAAATTCTGCTTACGTCTTTACTACTATTGTCCTTCTAAGATTTTACTGTTGACTTTAACAGTTCTTCTGGAGAAAAGGAATTACTTAAAGTTTGAATACGTCTTCTTTTTAAGGTTCCGTACCTTAAAAGGAAAAAAGGAACCCTTATACGATTACTTTGTTGTCCGTCTGACTGCCTGTCCGTCTGTCACAACCCCTTATCTCAGGAACGCGTGGAGGTATCATGTTGAAATTAATATCGAACACTTAGGTCTATGGTCCCTTGGAGCAGTGAAAAAATTAAATTTTTAGGTCCACGCAATCAAAAGATACCGCGATATTATGTCATAATTTAGCTGATTTTGCTGAATTTGTATGAACTCGCGTGGTACTCGCAAGGGAATCAAAACTATAGGGTACTTCCGGTTGGCCTAGGGTCATGAAATTTGTAATGAAGGAAGGTCTTATAGCACAAGTAAAGGGAAAAATCCGAAAACAGTAAATTTCTGTCTGGCTGTCTGTCTGTCTGTCTCACCGTCTGATAAGACTTTTTTTTCAGAAACGCATGGAGGTATAAAGTTGAAATTAATATCCATTACTCAAGTCTGTGATCTCTTAAAGTTGTGAAAAAATTAAACTTATAAGTCAACGCAATCAAAAGATACCGCATATGTCTCAATTTTTCTGAAATTGCTTGATATTCGCAAGGGAATCAAAACCTAGAGGGTACTTCCCGTTGACCTAGAATTATGAAATTTGCCACGAAGCAAGGTCTTATAGCACAAATAAAGAGAAAAATCTGAAAACAGTGTATTATTACGATTTTACTCCATTGCTATTGCAACCAAAATCTTTTTATCTCCATTATTACCGAAACCACGCAGGGGAAGTGCATTGACCTCGACGTGACCATATTCAGGTTAATCTAGCTGGATAATTATTAACATAGCCTTTTCCCATATGGGCTGGCAGGGGCACAATTGTGCACTATTTTAGTCAGTTATTCTATACTCCATTTTGCGTGAAGGGGGGCTAGCCTATCCCATATGAATTTTATTATGTAAATATTGTAAAAAGCCGTTTATGCCGCTTTGGCTCGCTGTAATGGCACAAACTCTTATTGATAATAATTAATTAATAAATAAATCTATTATATCTAAGATAACAATAATAAAGACAGATTCGACCTCCTAGGACCAAGGAAACGCGAGTAATCCAAAACTTATGAATGTTTACCGATATCATCACTAGATGGCGTTGGGTGTTTCCTGACTCGCGGTATGGTTGTGGCGATTAATTTGAATTTCTTGTTCGAATTGAACGTTTGGTGTCTTGTTTGTCTTGGTCTTATCTTCTCTTTCTTGTCTGGTCTGGTTTGATTTCATTGGTGGTATAGAATTGATTGTCTTGAATTTTATTAATTAGCAAAAAGTAAAACAAATAAAAATTAAATAGTAAATGAATGAAAATATAAGTATAAAATAAGGGATTGCTTGCGACTTTTGCGAGGTCTTCTGTCCGTCTGTTCTCTTCTCACAGACCTGCTAGTAATAATACTTATTACTCCTAGGTCCTACGAATTGAGTCGATATCATGCAATAGGTTCAAGTAAACTCATAATACTAAGCTCTGGGGGGAAGGGTCATGGTTAAAAGTCTGCTTTAATTAAGTACAAAGACTTCTCACTAGACAATAGCTTTTAAATATTGATTCATAAATTACTGCGTCTCTATTTATGTTGTAGAACTTGAAATGAAATAATTAAAGAATATACATAGTTTTGAGCTTTGTTTTCCCGGGACATTTGTAAACAAAGACGTCGTCATAGAAAAATAGGGTACTGACAGCGTGTACGGAACCCTTGGTGCACGACTCTGACTCGCACTTGACCGGTTTTTTGTCTTGAGCCCAGTTCTTCGAATAGTTTCCTCAGATTAAAGGAAGTGGAAGCTTCATGGTAGTAGTTTTTCTATATTGTCAGATGGTTCACCGTTAATAAAATCAACTTGTTCTCCTTCAGTAGCGAAGAAACTGGGCCATACATTTTATGAAAATGGATGAAAGAATGATCAGCAGCAGTCCATCTACGTTTTATATTAGAAGTATACTTCTGGCAAAATTCTGATAAAATCACAGTATTTTCTTCATTCAATTGCTCTGTTTCAATTCTTGCCAAGCTCCTGTTTTAAATGTTCACAAATTTATACACTACTCTTTTAAAAGCATAAATAGCTCAATACGATAGCTACCACTATTAGTGAAGTGAAGTGAAGTTGAAATGATTTATAAAGGCCATAACTGGATCCTCCTTCTAGACTTAAAATATTTTAATAATTTCCTGTACGAGATCAACAATTTAGAGTAAATACTACAAAATAGTTGTAGGCTTGCAGGTTGGTTAAAAAATGTATAAAATCAAACTGAATACATACTCATTATAATAAAACCGGCGCAAAATGAAATCTCTGTAAATATTGATAGAAAGACAATAGTAGTGTCTTGTCTCTTTAAGAAATTTTAGGACAGAATTCGCCGTGCTGTGAGATCAATTGAGGACATACAGTATAAAGGAAATCACTAATAATATAACATTGTTTAAAAGTAATGGCTCAATCGGCAGTACGAGTTTGATAAAAATAATCATTAAAATAAAATGTATTTTGTAATAATGGTCCATATTTTTATATGGTACTGAATCCTGAAAAATCCAAATGCTGGACTGTATTTGACATATAGTACGTATATTGAACGTGAATGTAAATGAAAGGAAAAATCGAAGGTGCAAGAACAAGGGTAAGGCCACCTGCACGCTGGTGCAGTCACACGCAGGAATACCTGCAGCTTGGTCTACACGAGGCAATACACGCAGCCCAGCATTTACAACAAAAAGTGCTCTGAGAACATATGATTGCCTTATTTAGGACTATCGATTACTATGAATAAAATATTGTAACAAAAAACGCAATTTCAAAATCCGTCCCACTGTGCGCCCGCACGCGTCAGGAGTGGAGAGATAGCGATATGTCGAACGAACATTGGCGATCGCCTCATATTGCACTTGATCGGCTGTCCGCCGGCGTCTTAAGTCCTTTGGTTTAGTTTAGGAGATATATTATGATTGCCTCATTTTCATCTCAGAAATAAAATGACTTTATATAGATACATGTAATTTTTTATGGGTGTTTAGGGTACCGTAGTGAACCCTTATTGAAGGAACCCTTATAGTTACGCCATGCCTGTCTGTCCGCAGCTGAGTACTCACTACTGCTACTGACATACTCAGTCGTTTAAAGGTGAACGCACACTTATCCGAGACAAACGCAAGGCTCAATCTGACCGCGCGTTCTCTTCATTACCAGAAATCACCCTCTTTGTCCGCCCTTTCCCCTGGGAGAACAAAGTGAAGTATTTAGGTGCGACATTCTTCAAACTTCAAAACCCACATTAAGACGGTCCGCGACAAAGCAGCCTTATATATAGGTAAGCTTCACCCGCTCATGAGAATTAAAAGCAAACTCCCATTGCGCTGCAAAATAACTCTTTATAAAACTTGCATCCGCCCGGTCTTCACATATGCAAATCCAGGGGGAGGATTCTCGCGCATTCGATAAACGGATATTGACATCATATGTCGAGTGATTTTGTATTGGAATCACTCGATATCCGCCATTTTATCGAGTAGTGATATTGTGCGAGAATAGGGGCCCAGTATTTGCACACTGCTCCCAATCCCTTCGAACGCTACTTCATTAATGCATCTAGCTACCCAAACCCGCTTATCATACAAACATCCCTTTATGAACCTACCCCAGACATAAATAAGAAACACCTTTACAAAAGGCACCCCAAAGACGTCCTCCTAGAACCAGAAGAGGATATCACGATAACTCTAAAAGCCCAACCACCTCCCGCCCCTCAGGCTCAAGGCTGTGTTTCCGAAGCATTACAGAGCGTCTCAGATACCAAATTTGTATTGGAAGAGATCGCCGTCTTGATTCGCCGGACACAAAGTCCCCTCGTTTTTAGTCCGTATACTCTACGAGCTGACGCCCGCTCAACGTGTAGGGACCCGGAAATAGCAGGGAGGTCTGACTCCTGGGCATGGGTAATTCCATTTTTGTTCCCCTCCAACAAAAAAAACAAGACGAACGCGTCGAATCGCCCGAGTCGCTGATGTGCAAGGTTTCATAGGATTTCATATAAATAATTCTAAAATTCCTTTCGTGCGTCTCGTTCGGTTCGTCTAAGTGTGCGTTTGTATTAATTGTCCATTAATGACGACTTAATAAATTTACCTACTAAATCGTTCGCTAAGTAATCCTTAATGAACCATTAAGTACTCACGAGTCCTCGTGCCAATCTTGCCTGTGTGGAACAATGGCATACTTAACCGGTCCTGGGACCACGTCTTTGAGTATAATAATAATAATAATAATTGTTTATTCAAGAAAATATATTACATTGCAGTATGTTCATTGTTAAATATATATGGGAAATATTAAACTGCACATCAAAAATACTGATTTGCACAGCAAATATCAGGGCAAAACCTTTATCCTTCGTGTTAGGTTGAACATGCAAGAACAACAAAAAATACTTAAAACATAAACTTGAGTACGCATATAATATTTAAAACATAAAAAGTGATTTTGCTGATCCTTTTTATCACGCTTTTATTAGCTTCGCCTGTACGTTTGTTTGTTTGTTTGTTTGTTTGTTTGTTTGTTTGTTTGTTTGTATGTTTGTTTGTTTGTTTGTATGTAACCGACTCCTTTGGACTCGATTTTGACCCACTTTAAACGGACAGATTCAATTCAAACTTTGTACACTTATCAAGAATCAGCGACAATGTCATAAGTTTATCTTATTATCCTGATTAGCATCGCCGGGATTAATTAATTTCTCACACAACCTCTTTGTGAGAGTAAGTAAATCGAACTAAACTCGAACTAAAAATTGAAAAATAAATATAGTTTAAAAAAACTAAAAAACACAAATAAACATTTATTTGCTGTGCAAATCAGTACCTTTGATGTGCGATTAAATACTAGCCAATATATATTAATGAAGTAGATTTTAACAAGATGCAATTTTTTAGTTTCCTGATGCCTAAACTATGTTACTAATAACTTGTAATATTAGCATCAGTTCTCTTCCAGGGTACATAGTTATTGAGATAGAAGAGTAGTAGGTATATTGCGATTACTAGTCTTGTACTAGACTGTAATTTAGCAAGCTTGACAAACACAGGCATAAGTTGGTAAGGGTATTCCATTTTCATCTAATGAAATGTCTCCAACGAGTTTTCACATGACCACTTACGTCTGCAGGGTATTTGACACGCAGCACCGCCATCCCTACCAGACACACCAACGCCTTCTTGAGTTTCTTCTCAGTAATGATACGGCAGTCACCCAACACACCGAACGGGGCGTTGAAGTGGTCATAGAATATCTTCCACCTGTAATAAGGGCCTGGAACAAGCTAGTACTCAGTGGCTAACTAATTCTGCTTCTGAACGGGAGAGGCCTCTGGCATTAAACATTAGAGCATCATTTTCACAGATTTCCTATGTGGCATAGACTAGTATCTATACAGTTGGTACCCTGCAGTTTTTTTAACCCTCAGCGACCAAAGGAGGGGTTTTATAATATCTTTGTCAGTGTGTCTGTTTGTTTGTCCTAGTGGTCAAACAGTGGACGAATTTTAATGCGGTGTTTTGAAGTT
Organism: Argyresthia goedartella; assembly: GCA_949825045.1. Taxonomy (NCBI): domain Eukaryota; kingdom Metazoa; phylum Arthropoda; class Insecta; order Lepidoptera; family Argyresthiidae; genus Argyresthia; species Argyresthia goedartella. The sequence continues at coordinate 19,603,250 of OX463812.1, read as the reverse complement.
GGTTGTAGACTTGACTTATATATATTTATTTGATTAAAACGGGTTTAGCGGTTCTAAAGTAATAAAATTAGCTTAAATAGGAAACAATAGATCCAAAGCCATAATATGTTTCTTTAAGATATCCGGAGTGTTTTAAATTTTTTACTTATAGTTTTTTTGAAAGCACCTTTCTCAATTAAAGAGCTCAGACGAATTATTCTAAGGCTCCGGGATTATTATTTAATATACATGCTTAGTGTCATGCCTTTTCCCAAATGTGGTGGCAAAGGCACAGTGCCAACTTAATAAAACACAAAATTATTTCTTGGTGGTGAAATAGACCAGTTTTTATGTAAATGAGATGATGCACTACCTACGTACCTTTATGTATCCCAATAAAGAAGAAAGCGTATGAAATAATTTCCAAAGGAGTCAACATCAGAAAGAAAGAATTTGTCTCGGTCAGATAAGCAGGGTCTGGATTATTTGTGGTTGTTTTAACAGTTTCTTTGTCCAGGCCATTTTGCCATTCGTCTCCTATAGTGCTTAAGTTTGGTGCTGGTTTGCTACTGTTGTCCCATCTATAGATTTCAAACGCCAAGCCAACCAGTCTTAGAGCAAGGATCTGCTGTATCCACAAGGCGTACATGGATGTGCCTGAACGCAGGTGAATGTAGATGAGATGGAGCCATGTGTACCCTAGACTGATTTGGTGTATGTATCTGGAATAAACGATCACAAATTATTATATATTGATGTCCAGAATCAATTAATCAGGGCGGCATATGATCAACGGTGGACTAGAACATGCTGAATAAGAAGATTTGTCCTGAGAAACTGACGTCTTAGTTCCCTTCCATTTCAAAAGTTTCAACCGAATCCTTACTTCTTGTCACAGCATCTGATAATGATAATGTTGCACCACACCATCAAGAAACTGTGCATAATTTGGTTCCCGCATATAAGACAAGCGATGAGGATTCCCACCCCAGTTCCAAAACCCTTCTTCGTCTCTGGGTCTTCTATCTTCTTGTAAATGTTACCTAGAGCCATACATCCTATCAGCGAAGAATAAAAAAGAATATCGTCAATTTTTACCAAACTGTACATCATTTTGGAATTTTGTTTGTTTTGGTTGGTAAAAAAGATTGAATGAGTGACGTAAACGCCTTCCGGCACATATATATACAGGATGATTGGCTATTCGATACATATAATGAGAGGGGTTAGAGTAGAGCCTATTTCCAGAAAATTTAACCCTACACCTTATCCGAAAATTAGTGGGATTCGAGTTATTTAGATTTTTTACTTTTTTCAAAGTTTTCCAAAATTTCACACAAAAATTACGAAAAATCCAAATTACTTCTGGTAACTTTTAGACTGTAATTTGTTAGCATACACATTGGTGATTCTGTGGAATAGCTTAAAATTAAAAAAAAATATTCTTAATTTTGATGTAGAGAGCCCATAAACTCACGTGATGAGAAAAATCAAATTCATCCATAGTTATATAACAGCGATTTTGTAAAAAAGAAATGTACGTGTCTTAGCGTACAAACTATTGCAATAACTCCCCTGTCTTATCAGCTATCCAGTGTAGTAAAAATGTTTACACTTACTTTAAAACAAAAAAACTTTTTGCAATAAAAACAAATTGCAGTCTAAAAGTTACCCGAACTTTTTTAATGTAATCTGTTTTTATTGCAAACTAATTAAAAATCTAAATAACTCGAAACCCATTAATTTTCGGGTAAGGTGTTATAGGGTTAAATTTGCTGGAAATAAGCTCTACTTTAACCCCTCACATTATATGTATCGAATAACCAATCACCCTTAATAGCCACGGACACTGGTACAATACCAGTGAGATGTGCCAAAGAGAAGAGGGTAATGAAAGAGTTCAGTCTCAAAGAGTATTATCTGAAATAGGACTCCGCTAAATCGTCAGTATGATGCTATATTTATTTTTTACCTAAATCGTCTGAAATCATTATCTCTAACAAGAGCTCCGTGGTCTAGTGGGTTTCACGGCTGCTTCTCATAGGTGGTGCAGTTCGAATTCCGGTGCTGACCATGTACCAATAAGATAAGTAATTTGTCCCAAGTACATTATTAGGATGTTTTAATGGTGATGGAAAACATTAAATATTAGAGGACAACCTTACACAAATCGAACTAGGCCCATAGTAAGCGCAATAAGGCTTGTGTTATGGGTACTAGACGACAAAATATCTAATAAAGATCAGTTCTGTACCTATGATAATCCTGAAATTCTAACGTTACACAAAGTAGATAACTTGACACAAATTACGATTTAAATTGGCTAGTTTTTACCCGCAAATAAAATTTTAGACGGGAAAATACGTTGACCACACCAATGTAAAAAGTTATAAAGTTTTAAAGTTCCTTACGTCATTGCGTAAGGAACTTTAAAACATTATAACACTATCAAGTCAATTAGTCGCCAAATATAAGACAGTATATATAGTATAACTTAATATATGAACCAAATTTCATATATATTTAATAGATTTTCAGCCTCCTGCAGCCTTTGGTTTCCATAACATGTGCTCCCAGTTTGTCACACCCATCTTGATAACACTTTTACAAATTGGGAAAAAATACAGTTTGTAACTCTGTTACCAACTGTGAGTGAAAATAGAATGTGATTCCCATTTTGTCACACCTTTAGTAACAGTGTTAAAAACTGGGCAGAAAATTATACCAGTTTGTAACACTGTTACAAACTGGCTTCCCACTTAGTCACACCATTGATCATGGATTATCTTAATTAGGTAGGTAGCTATAAAAAATAGGATCGTCAAAATCAAAATGTTTTATTTTATTATGTATTAATTTAAAGTCAGAATTAGAAGAAAGGAACTGTTATTTGGAACTCGTAACAATTTCAAATGTAGGTAAATCCTTATAATATTTATTTCTAGCCAATTTTTTTGTAAATAAATAAGTTTATACACGTTTAGTGTATGGTTGACAGATAAGACTGATAATAATTCATAAAAAATACCTACTTTATAACATAATTCATATTAATATTGATCTCTTGTCGGAACATGTTCATGTTATCATAAAATCTATTTAGTTCATTCATTGCTGCAGAGGCAACAGAAATAAGGTTTTTATTTTCCACATAAAAAAAACATAAATTTCTGAAAATAATTTCAATCCAGTGTACCAAATACTATAATATTTTATGGTATTGTAACTATGTACCGCTACAGTATTCACATTCAGCACTCGAACGGTTCATAGTGACAAGTTTCCGACTTGCAAGTATCGACGGCCTTCTTCCCCCGGCGAGGATGAAGCGCAGGACATAAATAAATAAATGTAGCCCATTTATGTCCCCACCCCGCGATACGAGTAAGATTTAGCCATATACCACCAAGCTGGCTCTGTAAGGGCTGGCGCGGAATGAAAATAAAATTTATAATTTCTTTAAAAAACCCATAATAAAAAATAAAAAAAAATCCTAGTGATAATATCCTCGATTATCAATCAAGATTAAAAATTTGTTTAAACGGTAGATAAAAATACCCTTTAACACCAACTATTATTTGTGGTCTGTTTTCAATATTAACAAACAGCTGCTGTTAGCTAAAATAACTCAAGGGGTGTTTGATGTGATAAGGAGTTATCTACATTTAAAATTGTTACGAATTCCAAATTACAGGTGCTTCCTTCTGCTTCTGACTTTAAGTAAGTATAAATATTGAAATAAACCATTTTAATTTTTACTATCTAATTTTCTATAGCTTAAGACAATCCGTGATCAATGGTGTGACAAAGTGGGAAAGTAATAGTGCAAGTTTATAACAGTGTTACAAACTGGCACTATTGTATTTTGATAAGCACATTTAAAAAATCCCAATAAAAATATTTACATATAAGGTGTCCTTTATTTATATAACCTATTCATACTGGAGACTGGACAGTGACCCATAAAATGTAGTCTTACCATACCAATTGTCTCGGAGTTCTTCGTAAATTATGCATGCAGGTTTCATCACAGTGTTTTCCTTCACCGTCCAGCAAGTGCTAAATCTAAAGTAATTCAAATACTATATGTATACATATAAAATACCAAATATCTCATTGATAATATCCAACTATTGTCGTACACTATAGAAGAATTCATCGATACTACTGATATATCGACGTATATGCCAGGTTTTTTTGCAGACATTGGCTCAAAATCAAAGTTCTTTATTACTGTAGATATTTACTTATACTTAGCAATCTTTTCTTGCCCCTTCTCCTTAATTTCTAACTATGTAATGATTTAATTTCATTAATAGCGTATTATGATCACTATCAAATGCCTTCGAAAGATCGAAAAAAACTCCGATAGCACCCTGTGCGGCCTGCCATGCAGAATAAATGTGATATATAAGGGTAATACCTGCATCCGTACTCGATTTACCCCTAGTGAAACCGTATTGTTTGGCGGGGGGTTTTTTGCGATTGAAGTGTGAGAGAGCATTTGATTGAATATAATCTTTTCAAATAAGTATTTCATTTAGTGCTGGAAGAACAGATATTGGTCTGAAATTTGAAGGATCACCATTGCCCGACTTGAACAAAAGTATCAGTTTACTGTGTGTCACGAGGTCTGGGAAAGCTCCATCGTCAACACATTTATTGAATATATAAGCTACGTGTGGGGCTAGAACTAGAATTACTGAACCAATGACTTTGACTGATATACCCCACAGGTGTTCAGTATTTTTAAGTTGACTAATCTAAACGTTTTGAGAATATCCTGGGGATATACATGATGACATTTTAAATATACATTACTGACGCTAGTGTTATTTTTGAATAAAGTGTCTGCTTCATATGGAGATGAATTTAGACGATTTGTTGTGAGTAAGGCTACATTGGTGAAACATGTTTCGAAAGCTCGAGCAACATCAGCGTTGGATTTAACAACATCATCACATCACCAATCTTTACGCAGAAATCATTGTCCCTTGGTATAACTGTGCCAGTTTCATGCTTTATTATTTGCCAAACTGTTTTCATACAATATACTTTTTAGGAAACAATAGTTTGAATTTTGTATTCTTCTATTGATGTGTAAAGTTTTTGCAGTTCTACAAATCAACTTGAAAGTTTAGGAATATTTTTTAACATAGTCATGAAATTTTCTATCAGAGTTATAGGTTTTTTGTTCATAAAGGTCATACAAGATAACTCTACTTTTACGAATTCCAAACGTTACCCGGTCATTTTACCGTTGTAGTTAAACACTTTATTGGATTTTGTTTCAATAATGTTGAAGAAGTCTGAGTAGATTTTGTTTGGGTTCTATTCATTAAAATCCGGTACTGGCAAATTTATATTAAGGTTTTCGTAAACGTCTCTAGTCTATGGGATGTAATAGGCCTATAAAATGATGGATCAGTCTTATCCTTAGTAGCAATTGGGAATGAAACTGTTTGACCGCTGCGATCGGAGATAAGCAGTTAATCTCAAAAAACGTTATCTAAGCAAGTTTGGCTGGTAAGTGTAATTCTAGTCGGCTCTAGAAATACATGCATAAATGAAATGATTTGTATAAAGTTATTAATCGTTGTTTCATTGTTGTTCCTACAAGCAAATCTACTTTAAGATTGCCACAAATAATTATCATTTTTCTGTAATTATTTAGTTTAGTGAGGGCTTCATCCATAATTTTCTCAAATATTTAGAAATTCCCATGGCCTTTTTCTTCCCTCGGAGGCCTGTAGACACAAACAATAATATGGCCATCTAACTCAACATAGGATACCTCTTTTGTCTTTCAACAGTAAGTGCAAGAATATGTTTCCGTTGTTTCACCTTAATATTACTTTTTACTAAGATTAAAGAACCACCTCTATCAGCAGTCTTTCTATTGTAACAACTAACAATTTTGTAAATATTTATGTTAAAAGACATAATATTTTTCTTTAACCAGTTTTCTGTAAGACAAATAACATCGGTGTCAGAATAATTAAGACATAAATTATAATATAAATTCTCTGCCAGGTAGCCCCTGCATGTTTTGATGGGAAATATTTAAGTGGGGCTTACCCTTTGTCCTAGTATTTGTCATTTGATTGCCACTAAGCCACCTTGCACGCAAGAAACGTGATTTCAAGTGTAAGTAAATGGGCTGACATTGTCTACGGAGCATAACATGCAACTGCTGAACTCGCAAAACTGAAGATTGAGCTCGCGGTATATCACGTCTTGTAGAATAATTTATGTCCTCAAATTATTATTTTTTGTAGTTCCCGTATCTGTGCCGGACCTCACGTATTGCAGCAATAACAGTTCGGCCGTCACAGGTATGCGGTAATATCTTATCACATACTATGTCTATGCGCCATTACTAACATTTACCAACTTAATATTAGGTCCTTACATATGAAATTGGCAATTCGCCGTACTGGCCACTTTGATCTCAAATATCTCCTCTATGGTTAGGAATTCCAAATTCAAATTTATACAGCTATTTACTCATGTACCTATTTGTGTTTCTAAAATTATAATTCATTTGTTTTTTCCTCAATTGTTTTTTCTTGCGTCACTCAGCTTACAAAATGGAAAACTTGAAATATCGCGTTATTTACGAGTATGAGTTCTACCGTGGCACCAGTGCTGCAGAAACGGCTCGAAAGATTAATGATGTGTTCCAACGTTTTCGTTCTGGAAATTTCCTGGACCTGCAGAACAAGCCCCGTGGACGGCCGGAGACCAAAGTTGATAATGAATATATCCATCGCAAACCATGTCCGAGTTAGCTGCAGGCTGCGGTGTTAGTGATAAAATTATTTTAATCAACTTGAAGCAAATTGGGAAGGTGAAAAAGCTTGAAAGGTGGGTACCTCAGGAACTGAGTAAAGCAAATCAACAAACGCGCGTTGACTGCTGCGTTGCATTACTCACCCGGCACGATAATGAAAGGATTTTAAATCGAATCATTACCTGTGATGAAAAGTGGATCCTGTACGATAATCGGAAGCGCTCATCGCAATGGCTGAACCCTGCTGAACAAGCCAAACCATGCCCCAAGCGAAAATTGACTCCAAAAAAGTTACTTGTGAGCGTTTGGTGGACTAGTGCTGGTGCCGTTCACTACAGCTTTCTTAAATCTGCCCAGACGATTACGGCAGATGTCTATTGTCAGCAACTGAAAATATCTGATGGAAAAGCTAGCTGCTAAACAACCGAGGCTGGTCAAACGCTCTAGGCCACTGCTGCTTCATGATTACGCTAGACCACACACTGCACAACAGACGGCTACAATATTAGAAGAGCTGCAATTGGAATGTCTAGGACATCCAACGTACTCTCCGGACCTTGCTCCAACAGATTACCATTTTTTTCGAAATTTGGATAACTTCTTGAAAGGGAAAAAATTCAACTCCGATGGGGCAGTCCAAACCGCTTTCAAATATTTTATTGATTCCCGTCAGATTATTTCTTTTTAGTAAAGGGATCGAAGAACTACCTATGAGATGGCAAAAGTGTATAGATAGCAATGGTACATACTTTGATTAAATAAATATATTATATTTAAAAAAAAACGACTATGTTCCTCCCATGCAAAACGCCAATTTCATATGTAAGGACCTAATATATAAGCTAGGATTGCATTCCTACACTAACTGAGTGCAAGCCTTTTATTCCGTCTCCCGTAAGTTGCCTCACTGTTGGCAAAATTACTAATTGTCCGCCATGCAGTTTTGAAAATAGCTCTTCTATTCTGGGCACGGGATATTTTTCCACTAGCAATTGTTTATTTAATGTTCACAAATAATCAGCGCAAAGGAAATATTTTTATCTTGCCTGATAACTGGTACAATCGGACTTGCGTAGTTAAAATTTTAACTGGCACTAGATAGAATGCCTATTTCTACTAATCTGTTGATTTATTCAAGGCAAACCTTGAGTTCAGTCACGCTAAATTATTTACGATATTTATAAATAAATATGTTGTGAACGACCGAAGCCGACCGATTATAGTAGTTTATGTGACTATGCCTAATTATGTACAGGTCACACACTAGTTTATCTACACACATATCAAAAGCTCTTTTTGATGTGTTCAGGAAACGCATGTTCGACCGTCATGGTGGCATTGATAATGGGGTTGGCCGGTGAAAGCTATCATAGGTGGCGCCACGTGCATTTGGTTCCTTTATCCAGTTGCCACTTTCAACGATCGACTAATTTCTGGAATTTTTTCTGTGATAATTGGTTATCGGAATTTATTTACTACACAACAAAAGTAATTTTTCGAGTAGGTACATGATATAATCTCATGTAATTACTACTATACAACTTAATTTTGTCTTTTTGGCAGGTTTTTTTACACATGACTGGCGATTGAACACACTGTACTGGTAACACAGAAGCGTGACTTTGACGTTAGGGGAACCAACCGATACTAGCGCCACTTTGACAGTTGCCAACCCCATTGCTCTGCACTTGTTTAGCTTGTTCAGTAGTACCAACTTCACAGACAAACTAAGGGCGGCACACAGGTGGGCGTCGGCGTTCGAAATTTGAATGTCATACTTTGTCGAAAATTGATACATTATGGTCATAATGGCCAATTAAGTCTCAATCATCATCAGGCACCAAGAAGACTGCATCATCAAGTTGCCGAGATATCGGTGAAATAGTTCCTGCCTTCGGTCGCATATATCCCAAGCCAACGAAGCAGCAGTGGAAAATACGTAGCGCACCAGCAACCCCATAACCTCAACTGTGGACCGTAGGTCGAGGATCGGTTGATAGTGAGTTATAAAGATAACCCACCAAATAAGTTCAAAAATAGATAGAGAAGAGTAAAGGACAAGCAACGCTTTGTGCCCTCGTTCCGGAACAGACAAAAGTTGCACAGCCAGAAGCAATCATCATCATCATCATCATCATCAGTCATCTCATCGAGCACCTCGTCATGACAGAGTACAGTGACTAGCACATGGAGAGGCCTATCCATGAACGCTGGCCCTGCTCCCCACAAAAGAGACGACATTTAGAATATCATACAACGACACGTGCAACATCAACCCCAAACGAGGAGCAGAAGATGGAGCAATCACCACGCAATCTACCTCGCAGACAAGATGAATTTAGAACAAATTAGCACCAAATCCCTAGAAGAAATATGTACATAAATCGTCGAGTGAGGAGCGCAAACTCAAGACAGCTGATAACTACATTCCTGACCTTGCACAAAAGAAACGTGATTTCAATAGTAAGCAAATGGGCTGACATTGTCTACGAAGCACAACATGCAACTGCTAAACTCGCAAAATCAAGACTGAACTCGCAGTACTATATCAAATTTGTAATACGCCTCGTAGAATTTTTTTTTGTTATGTTTTTTAATTTGGAGTCAAATGTTTGAATTTTTGTAAAGGGGGGAGTATCCGTGCCGGCCCCTACGCCCGTCACAGATATGCGGAAATATCCCATCACATACTATGTCTTATATGTACGTCATTAATAACATGTACCAACCGAGTATGTAGTGACAAGCCTTTTATTCCGTCTCCCGTCGGTTGCCACCTTGTCGGCAAATTTTGATATTAAAATTAATTCAACAATGGTATGTGCTCGCTTTTGAGTAGCTTATATTAGTGGCATAATGGGAATAAACTAACGTGCTATGGTTACATAAGTTTGGAAGCTAACTATTGACTATTGAAGTGTGTTAGATTAAACTAGGATTTTTAATTTGAGGCCAGAAATCTAAACAATGAACTGTCATTTTCCCGTACAAGAAGTATAATATGAATGTTAAAGTCAACGATTTTGTTCTAGAAAATGACAGTTGTTTGTTTACATTTCTGGCCTCAAATTAAAAATCCTAGTAAAGTTGAAAAGTAGAATTTACGTGTTAGTTTTAGGATGTATTCAAAGAGGGTGTATTCAAAGAGGTTAAATGTAGGGTATTGAAGTTGGTACGGAAACTGCAGTTAGTGTCCTTCAGGCCTCGCCGGGAAAGTTATTTTTAAACCAAAGTCAAAGTCAAAGTACTTTATTAGACTGTAGATATTAACATAAACTTGGCAGACTTCATTTTTTGCCTCTTCTCTCCATTGGACCACTGTGGGAGAAGGAACACTGCGTAGAAACTCCCACAGGTTGATTTTAAGATCTTTTTTGAAAATTGGTTGTGCTTAACTAATACACTATGAAAAATTTAATTATTATTATTAATAAGCAGGAATAAATAATTACAACATTATTAGCAGCAAGGTCTGTGCTGAGCTAGGTTAACCCCATACATTCCCATTTTTTCCATCTTGAACATTGTTTTTTCGACAAAGTCGCTTTAACATGCTTTTTAATGTGCTCAAATGGCAACACAGCTCAATTGCACAGTAGCCCAGTGATTTTGCGCCTGAGTGGTGGCTGGATAAATGGTCTACGATAAAAGTGAGTAAAAAGTTGCTTATCTTTTGCCAAAAGCTTAGAAAAACAGAATAATATCAACCCCTAACTTTATGCAGAAAAACGTGCTGTAAAACTTTGTCCCCCTAGCCGTGAGATTAAAATTTCAGTCTTAGTGTAAACTTTTAAATAACCTCAATCTATGGCGGATTTATTGGTATGACATTTAAAATTATGCTGCCAGTAATAGTACGTTTTTTTGCCCAAATATCCGACACTACTATTTTGAGGTAACTTGGAACGGCGGCATGTCATCGCTTGTACGTAAACTAATAAAGTCCATAAAATTTTATTATATAAATGTATATGTCACTGCATATACATAGTCAGGTCATAAGTTCTGTCACATGTGCAATATGAAATAATTTAGACATGTTTATTATTTATGTAAACATTTATATAGCAAAATGAACTTAATAAAACATAGATTCTTATGGTAATAAAGTTTATTCAAAATGACCCCCGCGATTTTGAATACAGGCCTTTATTCTGCGCGGCCAGTCGTCTATCGCAGCACGAACGAGGTCCATGTCAATATCGGCGGCTGCCTTAATCAAGGATGCCTTGAGTGACTCCAAATCAGGATGAGGCTTTGAGCAGGCCTTTTTCTCCAAGTGTTGCCATATCTTGTAATCTAACGGACTCAAATCTGGACTGGAGGAGGGCCAGTCTTCGTGCCGGATGAAGTCGATTTCACGCGCCGCCAGCCAGTCTTGTGTGCTTTTCGCTCTATGAGCTGGCGCAGAATCTTGTTGGAATACCCAGTGCCTGTTATTAAACATGGTATGAGAAACAGGTTCCACAAGGTTCTTGAGGACTGTATTTTGATACACAACTGCATTCGTTTTTACGCCTTTCTCACAAAAATGTACCTCAGTTAAGCCCCAATAAGAGACTCCCAACCAAACCATGAGCGAGGATGGAAAATGACCTCGTTGGACACGCGGAATACGGTTGCTCGCTTCTTCACTGCTGTGTGCGTACACCTTATCATTTTGTTTGTTGTAGCTCTCTTCCACGGTGAAAATGTTTTCATCCGAAATAAGAATTTCCCGATGCTTTTTTCCCGCGTACCGCTTCAACAAAGCGCGGCATCTCTTCAGTCTCAGGTCCATTAAACGAGCGTCCAAACGATGTCCTGTTTTTCTTCGATATGCCCTAAGCCCTAAGTCTTCATTTAACACCCTTTTCACCGTGGTCCTGCTAAACCCCATCTGAAGGGCCAACAGTTTCTGCTTACGTATGGGATTTCTTTGAATTCGCGCCTTCACAGCTTTTATCATTGCTGGAGTCCTAACAGAGCGAGGGCGACCACTTCTTGACCTGTCATCTACACTAGAGTCTTCATTGTGTAAACTGCCTGGATATTATTGCAGGCGCCAGCGGTAGTACATATAATTAAAACACACAAGGTTCTCACAATTAAAGTAAATGTATTACTCGTGAACAGCTGTCACTGCCGGCTTAGACTACGTCCCCGCGTTTCGGTCGTTGAAAGCAAAGTGAGTCGACGCCCGAGCCCACGCTCTGCCAAGTATCTACTGTGTTGCCAGTAATGCTTATAGCCAAAATACCCGAAAATTAGGGAAATAAAATAGGAACCTTACACTCGACCATCCTGATGGCATGTATGTCCTCGTACATGCACCAGGTGGAACCAGATAAAACCTTACACTTGGCAGAACGAGGTATTTTGTTTTTAATTCTAATACAATAGAGCCTACAGTCACAACAAATAAGTCAACAAAATGAGGTTAAGTTAAATCAACTAGAGAATAACAAGAATCAGACATTAAAACAATATAATTTTAAGTTACTCTTTTAAAGAAACTGACTCACATTCTAGAGGTTGTTCTTATAGCCAAATTACAATTACTATTTATCATTGTATCCAACCAAAAACTTATATTTATCCTTGTAACTAAATACTTAATATCTATCCTTGTAACCTTGTAACCAAATACTTATATCTATCCTTGTAACCTTGTAACCAAATACTTATAGCTATCCTTGTAACCTTGTAACCAAATAACTTATATATATCCTTGTAACCTTGTAACCAAATAAATTATATCCTTGTAACCTTGTAACCAAATAACCAAGTAATAAATAATAATAAACAATAGGAGCTTTGTAAACAAATAATCAAGTAACACACATTTCCTTGTGCCCAAATATCTACAAAATTAACAGGTAAGTGACATCTTTACATAATTAATATACTGTATTGTAAGCTTGCATGAAACTTCAGGCAGCAATAATATTCATTGTTGAATTCCTGCGACCGAGCTTTGTATGGTATCAGGTCAAGACACGAACACGTCGGCATCTCGCACTTGACGGGAAACAACACAAACGACATGTTTATATTGCTATGATAAAATTATCAGACACCCGTACTGAACACAGAACATGTCAAACACCGAACAGTCGAAGAATAACACACAGGGTAATGTAATATTTGAAATAATAATCATTCAGCTTCATCAGTAGCACTTTGGTCATTGTCCGTATCGTCTAACTCAAGGCTCAAGGAGGCTACATGAATCCATGGCTGCATCCTGTCAGCGGCAACAGTAGTTTTGCGTTTGTTTTTAATTCCTGCAAACCCTGCGATTGGGGAGATTTTGTAACGATCATTCCCTAATACTTTAATAACCTTGAAGGGGCCTTCGTAAGAAGGCATTAGTTTTGTACTTTGGCCTTTATTTTGGAATGCTACTTTCGTGATTTTAACCAGATCTCCCTTATTGTAGGTACGCGCAGGATGCCTACCCCGATCGTAATATTCTTTTTGGGTGGTTTGGGCTTTATCTATTTTCTGTTTGACTTCAGTGCGAAGGCAAGACAGATCGGTAGCTCCACGGGAGTCTCCTATAACCGCGTTTAAGGCGGGCTTGACCTCGCTGTTCATCGCTATCCCGAACATAACCTCAGCCGGTGTCTTACCTATGGTTTTCTGCACTGTATTGTTTAGTCCCCATTGTATCTTTCCTATTTTGCTATCCCATTCCTTCTCGTTGTAACTTATATTTTGCGCTGTCAAAGAGTCAAGTATGGTCCGGTTATCTCTACCTGACCGTTAGACCTCAGACTTGTTACAGCGTTCAATATGTGTTTTATACCTCGGTCAAGGCAGAACTTTCTGAAGGAATGTGAGGTGAAACAAGAACCTCGGTCACTCACTAACCTATCAGCAGCTCGAAATATATCGAATATGTCTTGTAACGCCTTTATTACATTTTGGGTGTTAGTATTACGAACAGGTTTGATAAACAGGAACTTGGTGAAAGACTACGACAGTCAGTATGTGGGTGAACCCTCTCTTAGATTTTACAAAGGGCCCAAGGTGGTCAATATGCAAGGTGTGGAACGGGATCGCGGCCTTTTCTATGGGGTGTAGTAACCCCTCTCGCCCGTTCGTGGTTTTCTTGGCATACGCGCAGTCGATACACGCACTAACATATTTTTTTATGAATCGTTTCATTTTTGCAAACCAGTAAGTCTTTTTAATACGTTCCAAGGTTTTCTCGAAACCAACGTGACCTATGTCGTCATGATTCATCTTGCATAGCTGCCACCTTGCACCCTTCGGAACTACCCACCGAACATTTTCTTTATCACCCCCAATGTACCTAAATAGTCTATTATTCTTTATGACATAATTGTCTTTAATGTAATCCAACCCCTTGGGATCTAAGTCGCTGCTGACAATATCTCGTATCCTACATAACTCAGGGTCTCCCATTTGTAGGGTAAGTAGCCAGTCATCATTGGATATAACCAGCACTGGTGGATATCTCACGGGATCCGAAGTATCGGTATCATGAGTAGGGTTCCTGGAAAGAGCGTCAACATGACTCATTTTCGTCCCAGCTCTATATTCGATACAGCAGTCAAACTCCTGTAACGCAATCCACCAGCGAGCAATCCTAGTATGAGATCCCGCTTCTCAAACGTGTAGCGCAGCGCACTGCAGTCAGTAACCACTTTGAAAACCCTTCCTAAGAGGTATACCCTGAATTTTTTTAGAGCGCAAATAACCGCCAGCGTCTCTAACTCGTACGAGTGGAAGTTCCTTTCTTCAGGAGTTGTCTGGCGGCTATAATAAGCCACAGGATGAAAAGGGCCTTGACTTCCCATCGGACGCTGAAGCAATATTCCTCCAATACCTACCCTGCTGGCGTCCGTGTGGAGCTCTGTCTCGGCTCTGGGATCGTATAGAGCCAAGACTGGCCTTTCAACCAGTCTAGATTTTAGGGTCTTGAATGAGTCTTCCTGTTCAGTCGTCCACTCCCATGCAGCATTATTCTTTAGTAACTTGGTGAGTGGATGAGCCAACTGAGCAAACGACTGAATGAACTTTCGGAAGTAGCTCACAAGTCCTAAAAATTGACGCACGTTGTGCACATTTTGGGGTAGAGGAAAATCTATTACGCTCTGAATTTTTACTGACTCTGGGCGTATACCAGCCGAGCTAATTTCGTACCCCAAGTAGTCAATTTTATTTTGTAGGAAACTACACTTTGATAAGTTCAGCTTAAGTTGCGCATTTTCTAATAGTTCGAGGATTTCTTCCAATCGATCCATACACTCAAAAGGGGTCTTATCAAAGATTAGCAGGTCATCTAGGTATACAGCGGCTTTATTGAATCGAGCTTGTCCTAACACCTGATTCATCATCCTCTGGAAGACAGCTGGGGCGTTTGCCAAGCCGAACGGCATGCGGTTGTACTCGTACTGCCCGTCCGGCGTGACAAAAGCAGTCAAATACTTGCTCTCTTCCGCAATCGGTACTTGATAGTACCCTGACATAAGATCAAGGGTAATGAACCATGCCTGTCCAGATAATCTCGCTATTTCATCCTCTATTATTGGGATGGGGTACCTCTCCTTCACGGTGATCGAATTGAGCAACCTGTAGTCCACACAAAGTCGTATGCCACCGTTCTTCTTCCGCACGAGTATGATCGGGCTAGCATAGTTAGATGTTAAATGCCCGCTTTCAGCATCTCGTCAACCATTTCTCGGACCTTTTCCCGTTCATGGTAAGAATGGCGGTAAGGCCTATAAACTACAGGGCGCTGGCTGCTCAACGCAATGTTCATCTCTGTCACGTTTGTACAGCCAAGGTCTATCAGGTTATTTGCAAAACACTGTTCGTGGCGCCGAAGTATGTTTAGTAGCTTTGTTTTGGCCTCATTGGGAACTGCTTCGCCTAATTGTACAAGTTTTTCGTCGAGCTGTTTAGTTGGGGAAGATTCGATACGTGTGACCGTAGCCGAAGAATCTTCTGTGCTCACAAGTCTATAAACGGATTCTACCCTTTCAGCCCTGGAGAACAAAGAATTTTCCTGTAGGCAGCACGGGATCGCGCAGGGTTGTATTGTTACGAAAAACGAACCGTTCTTTACTTCGTAAGCCCCGCCGCAGATGACGTATTGCTTACCTATTTTACCTAATACCTTTGTGTCGACTATAACGCTGCCTGTGAATGGAGTCTCAGTCATGGCTCTAACGCTAGCCGTCCCATAGAGCTTACAATACGCTAGTATCCTAACTTTCTCCAGCGGCTCATCGTCGTCATCTTGTACATCATCAGGTATTTCGGTGTTGACATGTATGAACTGGAGCCTGTTGGCGTCCTTATAAATGACTATGTGGGGTTGCTCCGTGAAACTTTGACCAATGAGCAAGGGCTTCTCCAAAAACCGATCATCTACTACTCGGCACAATACGATTGCACCTACGGCATCTATTGATATATTCAATTTCGCTGAGCCCACCGAGCATACAAGGTGGTTACCAAAACCTTTCATAGAAGATGGGATATGGTCATGAGCTAATCCGAGTTTTGCAAAGCTGGACTGTGCAATCAAAGTGACTTCACTACCAAGATCAATTAACGCTTCGAGTGGCACCCCTTCCACGCTTATTTCTTTCACAAACTTGTTGCATGGCTTTGTACTTGATATACGCATAGTTTTTGCCACTGTGTCTTTAGCTTTCGTTGATCCTGTGTCCCGTTGAGAGTGGCATAGTTCAGGTTTATGTCCTACTTGGTTACAATGACTGCATTTTACTAGAGGCTTAGGGCATCTAGAAAACGGGTGCCCTTTTTCTTTGCAATTGTAACAGAACAAGCTCGTATTGAATTTGTGATTAGCCCGTATGTTCGACTTATCGTCGCCCGTATTTACATTCCTGTCTCTAGAAAACGGCTGAGGAGCATAAAGCTCTCTATTATTGCTAATTAAGAACTTTAATAACTCATCGGGGTCATCACATCGCAACGCTAAAGCGCTTGATCTTGTGGTCCTATCACTAATTCCGTGGATAATGCAGTCGACGGCACGTCTACCGGTAATGTCGCACTGATTGAGAAGCGCCAGCTTCTCATAAAAATAGTTCTGCACGGGTTCGTTAATCCTACTCTTGCGCTTTAACATGTCCTCAAGCATCTGTCCGTGGTTTTGTTCGCACGGAAAGGCGCTTAACAATTTGACTTGCCACTCTTCCCAATTAAATAAAATCGAACTCTGGCTTTCGTACCAGGTTTTAGCTAACCCTGACAGTTTCTGCATAGCAAAATGGACTACGGTCCTTCCATCCCAGCCGTAGACTTTTGCACACTCGTTTACCTTCTTTAGCCAGGTATCCATGCGCTGGTTTTTCTCTGAAGGGTTAAACTCAGGAATAATGTTTTTACTGTCTCTGTTCGAAAACTGTGTGCTCTGGCCCGGCTGCGATGGAAGGATTTCTTTGATAGACTGAATAATTTGGGTTATATCTTTGGTGGAAAAAGAAGGGCTACGTGACCTTTTTTCTCGGTGTTCGTTGTCTGCGTCAGGCAGACGGCTGCGGCGGCGACGGCTGCGGCTGCGGCTGCCGCTGCGGCTACGACTACGGCTGCAACCGTCGCGGCGGCGGCTGCGGCTGTCGCGCCTCGTCCCGGACCCACGCAGCTCACTCTGTTTTCGGCGTTGCTCGGCGTCTCGTTCTTGTTGTAGGTCGAGCTCCAACAGACGAACCCGCTCCTGCTCTTGCCTCAGCGCCACTTCGCGCTCCAGCAAACGGCGACTGTGGCTTCGGCTGTGGCTGCGACTTCGGCGGCTGCTGTCGTGACCAACGCTACGCCTGGAGCGCGAACGGTTGCGTCGAGGAGTTTCTAGGCTCCTTGCGTTATTGTCTCCCGGTTCCATCTTAATTTTAGTTCATCCCCCGGCTTCTGAGATGTAAACTGCCTGGATATTATTGCAGGCGCCAGCGGTAGTACATATAATTAAAACACACAAGGTTCTCACAATTAAAGTAGATGTATTACTCGTGAACAGCTGTCACTGCCGGCTTAGACTACGTCCGCGCGTTTCGGTCGTTGAAAGCAAAGTGAGTCGACGCCCGAGCCCACGCTCTGCCAAGTATCTACTGTGTTGCCAGTAATGCTTATAGCCAAAATACCCGAAAATTAGGGAAATAAAATAGGAACCTTACAATTGTATCGTTTTATGGTACGATAAACGAATCTTTTGGTTATATTAAAATTTTTCAGTAAGTCGAAAATCTGAATTGGTGCGTAACCGCAACGATGCAACGTAATAACTGCGACACGGTCTTCTTTAAGTGTCCACTCCATATTTAAAAATGAGGAAAATTCTAAAAAGTACACATTTTTATTTTCATGAAAAATTCGAAATTCGAATTCAATAAACTTTTTTGTGGCCAGCGTTCTAAATTCAAAAGTTTTTATTGTGTGACAGAACTTATGACCTGACTGTGTATAATCGCCTGTGTTCGGAAATCGTCGTTATCAGCCAATTGTCTTTGAGAACAATTTAAACTAGTGGCTCTTTGAGCTGTAGACCTCGCGGGTGACACTTTCCTTTAATAACGCATACAAACTTATGAATGCACCTGGTTAGGTACATGGAGTATGAAAGTAGTCGCACCAATAACTTTGTAAGCTACATTTTGCAATTTGTCATTAAAATGAAATAGTCTGTGTCACTCTCACGGTCAACACGAATCCAACGACATTTCATTTGTAAAAATCCGTCAAGCCGTTTGGGCTGTAGCGGTTTTTTTACATTTTCAAATCCCATATCTCCGTCATTTTGAAAAAAAAACAAAAACTGAATCGACTAAAAATTATATTTAACTATCCCAACCTGCTCACAAAATTTCACGAGAATCGGTTGAGAAATGCGGCCTGTAGAGGAGAACAACCGGATAGACAGACATACGAAACCATTTTTGCCCCATCCGAAAACGGAGACGATTTGCTCGATCGGTCAATGATCACCAAAATATTTTTTCTTACCCAAAATGATCACCAAAAGTTGCAGAAAATATCAGGGCAAAATACGGGGTAGCTTAGGTGAAGGGTAAAGGGGGTGAGCGAAGCGAAGCCCCCTTTATCCTTCGTTTTAGGTTGAACATGTAACAACAAAAAATAATACTTAAAACATAAACTTAAGTACACAAAACATAAAAAGAAGTTTGGTGATCATTTATCCAAACACAATTTGGTGATCATTTACTTATTCTGGCAGTCATTTCGAATTTATTAATAGTAAACATAAGCCTAGGTTTTAGGTTTTAGAATTTATTTCTCAAAAGAACAACAATTAGTCCACTTACAGAGAAACTTTAAACTTAACATTAAAAGCTATTGTCTTTTACCAAAGATCGATGTGCAAACATTAGCGCCGGGAAGTGTAGTTCCATGGCACTATGAAATTTATACCGTTGATCAAATCCACATTTATTGTTCTTGTAACGCCAAGTCCGTAATAACTTTTAGGTGTTTTCTGCCAAACTACTTAGCAAAATAGCGAGTCGCTTGCTCCTTTATGTCGCAAATATTGTTTGCTCAAAACCACTGTTCAAGTCTATCCTTGTACAGTGGCCAATCTTTTTTATTTATTTATTTCCATAAGTTAATTGTGCCATCACATGCCATTTTTTTATTTCTTTAATTAATGACATATTAAAAATAACAGAGTTACATACTTGAACACCACTTAAACCACTGAGGTTTGTGTGTGGTGTTATCTACTCATTATACAGTATTTATTGCTATATCTAAATTAAAATAAGCTATATTCAATTAGAAAGTTCAAAAAAGAGTGTGCAGTTCTCAAGTAGTATTAAATTTTGAGAGAAAGTATGTTTTTAGTTTGTATTTAATATTTTGTCTGCGTGATCGAGTTCCTGATTTGTGTAGGTAGGTTATTGATTAAGCGCGGAATCATGTAGGAGCTCGTTCGCTCACCGTAGGTATTGTTTGCGCGTACAGTAACCAGTTTACTATGCGACATTCGCCTGGTTATTATAGGGTTGTTGATTTTTCGACGATCACTTTTATTGAAGAATTGTTCTTTAAGTAGGCAATAGTGAACTTTGTGCGTGATTGGACGTATTCCACAGTGCTTGTTCAGGCTTCTCAGCACCTAATGACCTCGTAGGGGCCCATCAGCTACGAGGTAGCGTAACGATCAGTTGCCAAGAAGTGTGAACGTCGGCGGTTCACCGAGCTGAAGTTAATTGGGGTCGATCTAACCTGGTCTGTGCTTCGGTCCCGTCAACCTCCTGTCTCTCTGCAAGGCCCGGGTGCACCCTAGGCTCTTCTTGGTAGACAGGTTCTTCAGCCAACCAGGTATGACTGGCGGGCCAGCTTCAATGAGCACAGTGTTCCAACACAGGTTATGTTACGTGGTAAAAACAATCGCGCACGAAAATGCGAACTTTATCTGGTTCGAGAAACACTAACACACTCAGCTATATTAACAATCCTGAGGGAAACCCGAATACATTCCAGATGGCCTGCGATTTAATTTCAACACCCTAATCAAAACGCGTTTTCATTGCGAGGGCTTTAGTCTGTCAGTTGTCAAAAAACTGCTAGGTTGGCAGCTAACGTCATATTCAAAATGGCCGTTCAGAAACCATCGATCGAATATCGATTTGGAATCGAACAATCACCCGCCCGGACAGGCACCCACCTGTCCCCTAATCTACGGGCAGCCGAGACAACGTTGCTACCGCTCGTTTTAGAACCGAGCCTCCTACTAGAACCTCTGCAGACCGGGGGGTCCCGTCCTTGCCAGGGAACAAGTTAACAATGCGCCCCCTGCGCCAACGTAATGGCGGTAGGTTAGCATCCTTAACCAGAACGAGGTCACCAACACTAGGGGGGCTAGTTTTGTCAGTCCACTTAAGGCGCTGTTGTAAGATATGCAGATACTCGAGCGACCAACGTTTCCAGAAATTCTGAGTAAACTGCTGCAACATCTGATACCTTGACAACCGATACAATTTCACTCCCTCGAAGGGGTGCTCGGGCAACGCGTTAAGTGGCTGACCTATCAAGAAATGGCCTGGGGTAAGAGCCTCCAGGTCATTTGGATCCGAGCTGAATGGACACAACGGTCGCGAATTGAGAACGGCCTCGATCTTACAAAACAATGTCGCGAGCTCCACAAAAGTCAGCGCGGTCTGACCTACTATACGCCCCAAGTGCGTCTTAGCTGACTTAACTACGGCCTCAAAAATCCCACCCCAGTGGGGGCAAATCGGTGGGCTGAAGGTCCACTGTATACCCCGACGGGAGAGGGCCGTTCCAATATCCACTTTATTTACATTCAAAAAGTTGACTATCTCTCGTAAGTATCGTTCCGCACCGATGTAGTTAGTGCCGTTATCAGAGCGGATCAAAGTTGGAAGTCCCCTTCGAGAAACAAACTATCCAAACAAGCAATGAAGCCTCTGTCGAGAGATCAGCAACGAGCTCGAGATGTACCGCCTTGGTGGATAAACAAACAAACACACATAGGTACGCCTTGTATTGCCTAGCGGTACGCAATCGTGAACTCTTCACCATAAACGGTCCTGCAAAATCCGTACCAACACCTGAAAACGGTCTGACCTCATTCACACGATCAGGGGGCACGTCCCCCATGAGAGGTTGCATCGTGGCAGCCTTAAGTCGATAACAAGGCATGCACCGAAACACGATGTTCCGTATGACACGGCGGGCTGATAAGATCCAAAACTCCCGCTGGAGCGTGGCCAACAACGCGTTACAGCCGGCATGCGCGTTTTTAATATGACGATCAGTCACCAGCAATTCAACTAACTGTCCCCCCTTGGGGAGCAGAAGTGGGTGACGAGCCGAATACGACAGATTCGCATTGCGCAATCTTCCTCCTACCCGAAGTAACCCGGTCGAATCAACAAAGGGGTTGAGACGCGCGACGGCTCCCTTCAATTTCGAACGTCCACTTCGTATAATCTCCAATTCTGCCTCAAACTTCGAGGACTGTACCAACCGGACCAAATTCAATAGCGACTCGTTTCGCTCTGCCGGAGTCAGAATAGGGTTCAACGTTCGCTGATTGCGAGGAGTACGACAATTTCGAGCGAATCTCCTAATCCAAGTGGACACGTTTATCAACTTGTCAAGTGAGCTATACCGGTCCAGCAGAAACCCGGCGTCAGGGTCCTCAGCCTTCTGGGTAACATGCACGGCCGCTCTGGGGCCATGATCCGAAGATACTACTACATTGCTGTGGGGCCAGTCCGATTCTCTCTTGGCAAGCCAGGGTGGTCCCCACCACAAATGGTGTCTAACGAGTTCAGGAGCCTGACATCCCCTGGATGCACAATCAGACGGGTTCAATTCTCCTGGTACATGTCTCCAGGTCAGTGGGACCTCAGACGACACAATCTGGGAGACACGGTTCGCAACAAAAACCTCTAAGTTATGGACCGAAGCCTTCAGCCAGCACAAAACAATCTGGCTGTCCGTCCAAGCGTACACCGTATCCTCCAAAACCACTGACCCACGCAACACTGTTAGAGTGTGATTCAAAAGTTTGGTCAAAAGAGCAGCCCCGGACAGTTCCAGTTTTGGAATCGTCATCCTTGTCCGAATAGGCGCTACCTTGCTTTTTGCCAAAACCAAACGCACGTCGACCTCCCCGGTGGAGGTGACGGTTCGCAAATAAACCGCTGCCGCAAACCCTCGTTCAGAGGCATCACAAAACCCGTGAAGGGTTGCCCTGTAATCCCCAGCAGGGACCAATTTCCTCGGCAGCGATACATTATTTATGTCCGATAGCGAGGTGAACATTCGCGTCCAATCAGTCAACAAATCACCTGAGAGGTGGGTGTCCCAGGTCAACTGAGCCGCCCATAGCCTTTGCATAAAACATTTGAGAGCAAAGATGACTGGAGAAATCCATCCATTCGGGTCGAACGTTCTCGCAATCGTTGACAGTACTGACCGCTTCGTCCAGGCCTTCGGTGTTTCTAAAACCACCCGATAGGTAAACTCATCATGGACGGGCCGGTACTGAATTCCAAGCACTGACAACATGTTAGGGTTGTCAGGATTCTCAAAAACGTGCGGGTCTTGTTGAAACTCATCTGGGAGACCAGCCATCAACTCAGGGGAGTTGGACATCCACTTGCGTAGTTCATAGCCGCCTCGTTCCAGCAATTGAATGAGCTCGTCACGTCGGTCCAGAGCTTCCTCTACACTGGCTGCCCCTGTGCAGACGTCATCGACGTACAAATCTTGCTCCAGGATAGCGGCAGCTCTAGGATAGCTCACACGGTCACGCGACGCCAACTCCCGCAGGGTACGCATCGCCAAATACGGGCTAGACCGTAACCCATACGTGTTCGTGTTTAACTCATAGACCTTGACTGGCTCGGCCGTGGACTCACGCCACAGTATCAACTGATACCTTCTGTCAGCCGGATGAATTACCGTTTGCCTAAACATCATCCGAATGTCTGCGACAAATACAATCTGGTGCCTCCGAAAGCTCGTGAGAATATCCGAAATATCACGACTCAACTTGGGTCCCGAATGTAGACACTGATTCAGGGACATCCCGTTCGAGGTAGGTGCTGACCCATCAAAAACAACTCGAATCTTGCCGGTAGGGGTTCGTAGGACGGCATGGTGTGGAAGGAAACAATGATCCTCAGATCTCCAGTCCACACCCGATACCGACATGTGTCCTAACGACTCATACTCCCTCATGAAATCAATATATTTTTGTTTAAATACGGCGTCCCTTGTCATCCTACGCTCCATCGACATCAATCTCGTCTCAGCCATCCTCCTAGATTCTCCTAGTGGCGGTCGATCGGCCCTGAAAGGCAGTCGAGTTACAAAACGACCAGAACGAAGGCGACCAGTACTATTCTGGTAAAATAACTCGCACTCTTCTTCGTCTGCGTCGACTCGACGAACGGTGGGAGGTTCCTCTATCTCCCAGAAACGTTGGATAACGTCTGACAACGCTGAGCCAATAAGTATGCCATCTGACTCGGCAGGCCTAACCATTGGCAATGCCGGACCCATGATCACGTGACCAAACTTAGTATCCACAGCAATCAACCCGTCCGGCTGAAGAACTCGCTGATCCGACAACAGAAACCTACCCAGAACGTCTGCTCCCAGTAGCAGGTCGATCGGGGCTGGAGTGTCAAAATCGGGATCCGCCAACTTGAGTCCTGATGTCAGGAATCGAACGGCCGGATTCAACTTCACCAAGGGGTGTCTGCCCATGACATGCGTCATTACTAAAGCTTGCACGGATGTTTTTGTCAAAATGTCATAACGTGGAGAGAACGTGATCACCGATTGACCAACTACATTCGTAACCGTAACATTCCCCACGCCCCGTATTGATTTATTATACCTTAAGGTAAATACCTTGAGGCCCAACCATTTTGCTAAATTATTCGATACAATGCAGCCCTGAGCTCCAGAATCTAATAGGGCGCGAACGTATGTTGGGTTGCCCGCCAAATCCCAAACAAGCACAGAGGCGATCGGTAACACCACCGTCTCCGGTTGGGGGGCAACAAATGGTTGGGCCGCAAATTCCTAGCGAGGACCCCCGGGGCCCCACTGTGCCTGTAACCGATCAGGTATGCAGCTATACGCCAGAGGGTCCCATTGTACAAATGGCCCACGCGCCGGTTCCATTCCCAACCTACGATTCCCCGTAAAGGGGGGTGGGCGTGAATTCAACCGTGGCCGCTCCATGAGCGGGGGGGACATCACATGTGACCGACGAGGACGAGGCGACGAGCGGGGCGTCAACTGAGGCGGCGTCCGAACCGCACCCGCATAGCTCGAAGGTGTCCCATGACACCCGCCCGTTACGGCCTGCTCAACACACCCAATGTCCCGCTGGGTCGGATGCTAAGTCGCAACCGAAAACTCAGGGCCCCCCATGTAATGGTCCTGAGTGCGGCCCTGCACCCTGGTACTGCCCAGTGCACGTGGGGACGTTGGCCCCTGAGTTGCGCTCCGAGTCGCAAACGAATTCTCAGGGCCCCATGCCGTGTCACCCTGGGTACGGCCCTGTGGAGGCTGTTGGCCGGACCGGTTCATGCACAACAGATTGTTGTGGGGCCCACCACAATATCCGCACATTTGTGTGCGCGTGCAGTCCCTAGCCATGTGTGGCCCGAGGCACAGGAAACACCAGCTCCGCTGCTTGGCCATCCGGCGCCGTCCCTGAACCCTAAGTTCCCCGAACTTATTGCAATTGGCCACAGCATGGCCAATCTGCCTACAACATGGGCAGGTCTCACCATGTGGGGTCAATTCACTCACAGTCCCATACGACTGCCGGTTGGTGCGGTCCTTCCTCGTCGGAGGGCCCCTACTCACAGCGCTCCCGGCAGCTCTCTGTGGCTCCGAAGGATGGGTGACCGTCAACCCCAAATTCTCTGCCCGTCGAGCCTCCTCTTCCAAGAATCCGACCAAGTCGGAGAAGGCGGGCAGGTCCTCGGCCGACCTCCCGTGAGACTGTTCGAAACGAGTCTGCACGTCGGCGGGTAGGCGGGAAAGTACAATGTACAACAGTAGGTACGACCATTCACCAACCGGAAGTCCAAGATTCTCTAGAGCCTTGGTGACGGACAACAATGGGTTCAAAACCTCCGTCTGTATGGCCCCGACCTTGTTCACAACCGGGATACTAAACAAACGGTTAAGTTGGGCATCGGCCAACCTCCGTTTGTTATGGTAACGTCTGACCAACAATTGCCTGGCCGTTTCATAGTTACCCTCCGTAACTGTCAAATGAGCGACCAGCTCCCTAGGCTCACCCCTCAATGCTGCCACCAGCTGAGCCATCTTGACAGACTTGGTAATGTCCGATCGCATGTGCACCAAACTGTCGAACAGATTGATGAAGCTCATCCATTCACCGGACACGCCGTCAAAAGTAGGCATAGTTATGGCAGGTAACCTGGACCCCGATCCCTGAAGCGGCAGAGGTGCTTCAATGTCACCACCATGGCTGGACTCGCGCTGTCTACGTATGTCCGCAGCCTTCTGCGTGATAGCAGCTGCCATCTCCATACATTGGTCGACATCCCCTATCAACCGTGACAGCCTGTCAGGTGCGCAACCATCAACTGATTCCGCCTGCGCGGACAATTCGAGCACCCTATTGTAACGTTCCTCAACGTCCATAGACCACTCCAATACCATCATGCCTATCTAAACGGTCTATCAGACCGTGTGCGGAGGAAAACCATCTGAGTTCCTTAGAAACACCCTTCTGGATTTCAGATAACGACATGATCGGAACGATACTTACTCACAATTTGCAGTAACTCAATTTTATTGGACCCTCCAGTCTACAACCCAAACGAGGGAACCCTAAACCACAACTTAAACAATGTTGTTTTCCTTAAACAATAGGAACCGAGTTTTATATCTATATAAATTCTGTAAATACAATTTAGTTTCCCTTTATCATTATAACACACACAGATAGTCAATATTAGTTCAAGTTATAAATTGCTATAAACTGAACACAATGTAATAGCCTGCTATCAATAGATGTAACTACCTATGTTAACCAAAACATTCATTCAATAGCATTACTAGACCACTAATAGATTGACTAACTGGTACTTCAATGCAATTTTCAATTCAATATCTGTCTATCTACTACCAGCAATAGACCTATAGCTTACAATACTACCAATCTATGTGGATATAGGAACAACAACCAAGTTACCTAATAACCGCCTATACCTACAGATTGATAGTCCCAAATCGTGCCTTCCTG
Source organism: Argyresthia goedartella (assembly GCA_949825045.1). Taxonomy (NCBI): domain Eukaryota; kingdom Metazoa; phylum Arthropoda; class Insecta; order Lepidoptera; family Argyresthiidae; genus Argyresthia; species Argyresthia goedartella. The sequence goes on along the minus strand of OX463812.1, from coordinate 19,576,701 downwards.
GAGCCCTTGACGGCTGCAAATCTCAGGAAGCCACGCTCTAGCTACCAAAATGTTCAGGCTTCTCAGCACCTAATGACCTCGTAGGGGCCCATCAGCTACGAGGTAGCGTAACGATCAGTTGCCAAGAAGTGTGAACGTCTGCGGTTCACCGAGCTGAAGTTAATTGGGGTCGATCTAACCTGGTCTGTGCTTCGGTCCCGTCAACCTCCTGTCTCTCTGCAAGGCCCGGGTGCACCCAAGGCTCTTCTTGGTAGACAGGTTCTTCAGCCAACCAGGTATGACTGGCGGGCCAGCTTCAATGAGCACAGTGTTCCAACACAGGTTATGTTACGTGGTAAAAACAATCGGGCACGAAAATGCGAACTTTATCTGGTTCGAGAAACACTAACACACTCAGCTATATTAACAATCCTGAGGGAAACCCGAATACATTCCAGATGGCCTGCGATTTAATTTCAACACCCTAATCAAAACGCGTTTTCATTGCGAGGGCTTTAGTCTGTCAGTTGTCAAAAAACTGCTAGGTTGGCAGCTAACGTCAAATTCAAAATGGCCGTTCAGAAACCATCGATCGAATATCGATTTGGAATCGAACAGTGCTTATATAGTTGGTTATCTTCGTTGTCAAATTGTTTTTTTTATTTTCGCTGATACAATTCGTTTCAGCAGCCTGGTCTGTAGCTTTAGTATGGAACTCAGGTAGGTATTATATGTACGGCCGTAACTGGACAAGCCGTACGTAATTATGGAATCGCCTAGTGCTTTGTACACCATGAGTCGGATGGGGTATGGTATACGGTTCCTTACTATTCAGAAAGTTGCCAGGAGTGACCTCAGCTTACCACAAACATGTTCAACACGTGGACCCCAGTTGAGCCTGTTGTCAATCACCAGACCCAGATATACATGAGTGTCCACGATTTCTATTGGACCGCAGTCGCAATTTCCGTCTTCACAGCCACTGTGCTGGCAGGCATGGGAATGGGCAACAATACCAACCTGAGTCTTGTCTTTGCAGTAGGGTGATTTGATGTGAAGTAGTTTGGTCTTCTGGGCGTTGAGGACTAGTCCCGCATCATGACACCATTTCGACAAGCTGTTAAATTCTGCTTGTAGTTTGTTTTTAGCGACAGTCGCGTCTTTGTCGGCTATAATTAGGCATGTATCATCTGCAAACTGATAGGTGGTGCAGTAATTCATCGGGTAGCTCATGTGCCTAGGACCGATTCTTGGGCTGTGCCTTGGCTTATCGGGATGTCATCACTGAGTTCGTCGCCGATTTTGACTTTGTACTTTCGTCCTTGGAGGTAGTTTATGCACCATTGCTTGACAGGACCTCTTATACCACAAGGAGTCCAGTTTGAGTATGAGTTTAGCATGATCGAGTGTATCAAAGGCACGTGAAAAGTCTATAAAGAGTGCAAGTATTTGTTTTTTATCGTTTAAATGTTCATTAATATCGTCCGTAAATTTTGTTAGTAGCATTGTTGTACTTTTCCGCGGCTGGGATCCATATTGGTTGGGATCTATTATATTGTTGACATGGAAGATTATTAAGAATTATATTTACAATATTAGTTTGAATATCTTAACAATAATAAAATTTCATGCATCAAACGTAAAATTAATACAATAATAATAATGTAATTTCAACAATCATACATTAATAATAATTTCAATAAATCAAAAATAATTCCAATAATTTCAATAATAAATTAAATAATTCAATAATAATTCCAATAATAGTTCAATACTAATTCCAAAATAATGTATTTCAAAATGTCAAATATAATATCAATAACAAAGACAAAACATGACCGTCCTTGTAAACTCCATCAGAGAACAGCAAAATAAATCAATAATAATAATTCTTTATTGCACAGAAAACACAATGGAAAAAATACAACGAACAATATGCAAAGGTGAGCTTATTTCTAAAAAGAAATTTCATACAGCTAACCTGTGAGGAAAGGAAAAAATATTTATAGAGAGGTAGTCCTAGTGTACAATTAAGATTTAAAAGAAAGAAATAAAGTCAATATACTATCAGATAAATCACAATACATCCTACACATACTATAAAATAAATTAATAGAATACAATAAATACATAGATACACATACATACTATAAGATACCCACTATGCGGAAGGAGGAGATGCTCTTTCAACTTTTTCTTAAAAGAGAACAAGGATGTGCAATTCCTAATAGCGCAAGGAAGTGCATTCCACAAACGTATTGCCCTTAACCTAAACGAGTGCACGTAAGCAACAGTGTTGTGCTGAGGAATTGACAAAAGTGACACCGTGTGAGATCTCCGAAGTCTATCCCCAGAGAAAAGAAACTCAAAATGTTCACGAAGATATGCGGGATAGCGCGGATTTCTCAAAATAATGAAGAGGAAGGAGAGAATGTGCATATCACGACGAAGTCGGATCGGGAGCCAGCCTAATTCCCTGCGATGTTGGGAGACGTGATCGTACTTGCGGAGACCGAAGATAAACCAAATCCCGAGATTTTGAAGTCGCTCGAGTTTGTTCAGTAATAAAAGCTAAACTAGCAGATCACCATGTTACGTATTTTTCCGTGGTATTCTATTGCAGAGTCAGCCATTTTGGTGGCCTGCCATTTACTTGATTAATATTTTTCAGTTAGATTTGTTCATTCGCGAGGAGCGGTCGCCTCCGCTTTTAAGAAGTCATAGTCTTGTTTGTGTGTAATCTCTCAAGAGAAGAATAAAGTCTAGTTAGGTGAACTTTGTAGTTTTAAAAAAAAAGACAGACACCAGAGGCCTCCTAACAAACTGGTGTCAGAAGTGGGATTCCGAAGAGGTCATACAGACATCTAAAGGAATCTCGAATCCCAGGCCAGTGTTTGTCCTGATCGACGGTGAGACTCGCCCCAAGGTCGAGCCCGCATCAGCTACACCCTAACAGACCTGATCCGACGGTTAGTCTCCGCCCTATGAGCGTGAGCCCGCGATCCAGCACACTACTACGGCACTCCATCCAACGTGTCCAGCGAACAACCTAACCACTATCAACCATCATCTCGGGCGCATACCATTCTTCAGCCCGGTTCCAGCAAGAACTTTCACACGCCGGTAGCCGCCGCGTTGGCGCCAAGCGCTGACACTGGACACTTCTGACTCGCTACCTGCCGCGTGGCCGAGAATGAAACTCGAGACCATCATCGTCGTGTGTTTGTGAGTTTTACAAAGTCTATTTTCTACACAAAACTCTTACATAATGTGAAAGTGCACATCGGAAAACCTCATTTTACAACATTTTTACGAACTTTTATATATAAGTTTTACAGTGTCTTAGTTCTAATTATGTACATTTTATAAACTTAATTTTACCGATATTGTCAAACATTTCGTCTAATACTAAACATAGCACAATGATTAATGTCCGACGTTAAAACTGAATCAGAAGAGTCTACCAATTTCGAATCTCCAGAATCTAACACTTCTCATTCTTCCTCTGAATCTCATTTTAGATCTAGTGCTGATTTATCTGATACCCTACTTTACAAAATGCCTCCTAAAAGTGATAAAATCTCTGAAATTCCCCTTGCAGTACTGACTAAATTCATAAAACCTTACAATGGTGACAAGGAATCCCTTCCAGCATTCCTCACTAACAGCGATAATGCTATGTCGTTGGCAAATGCAGACCAAATAAATGTACTGTGCAAATATGTAATATCCCAGCTGGAAGGCAAAGCTCAGGTTGCTTGCAGCCTCAAAAATTTTGATTCGTGGGACGGAATCAAAAGTTTCCTTCGAACAACATTTGGAGAAAAGAAGCATGCCACCCATTTACTTGTTGACCTCCGTAACTGTAAACAACTTCCGTCAGAAGACGTTCTCAATATTCTTTAAGGTTAGAGTCGATCTTGACCCGCATGCAATCTGACATTCATTATAATTGTAAGCAACCGGACGAACTCGTGGGGCGCATAGCCGCCATGGAAGACCTCGCCCTCAACACATTTTTGTTAGGCTTAAACTCCTCTATCTCCAACATAGTGCGTTGCCGCAACCCTCCAAAACTGAATGAGGCTATACAATGCGCAGTTGAAGAGGAAAAATTATACAACCTCTCTAAGTCCTCGTCCTCCTATTCCTACCGAGCAAAACAATGCTCTGTATGTCACAAGAAAGGGCATACTTCTTCTGAGTGCTATAGAAACAAGTCTCAGAATGAAACCTCCCAAATTCAACGATCATACACCGTCAATCCAAGGAACAATTCAGATTCTCCCCAAGGTCCAAAACAGTGTAGATACTGCAAAAAGCAGGGTCACACACCATTGACGAGTGCTATAAACTAAAATACAAAAATTCCCTTTCAGCCCAGGGTCAAGAACCCACAAAAGGTACTTATGCACAGGCCAATGTACACCATGTATATGACGAACCCTCTGATGAAGCTTTAAACCAAGAATGATTTCGGATGTGTGCCTACCGAAATCGCTTCATCAAAGTGGCACAAACACTAAACCCACTGAGGTCATTTCTAAATTATCATACGCTCAAGTGTTAAAAAAAAAACCCGGATTATTACAGTTCCGAGGTCACCTCAGTATACCCTGAGTCCTACTCTGCCTATAAACCAGAGTTTCCCAGACAAATCACGGAACACGATTCCTACGTCATCTCAGGATAACCTGAGTTCTATTCTGCCTAAAAATCAGAGTTTTCAAAATAAATCCCGGAACAAGATTCCGAGGTCATCTCAGGATACCCTGAGTCCTACTCTGCCTAAAAACCAGAGTTTCCCAGACAAATCCCGGAACACGATTCCGAGGTCATCTCAGGATAACCTGAGTTCTACTCTGCCTAAAAATCAGAGTTCACCAAATAAATCCCGGAACACGGTTCCGAGGTCATCTCAGAAAGCCCTGAGTCCTACTCTGGCTAAAAACCAGAGTTTTCAAAATAAATCCCGGAACAAGATTCCGAGGTCATCTCAGGATACCCTGAGTCCTACTCTTTCAATACAACAGAGTTCAATACCACATGTGGCTAAACCCCATAATGTTCAAAATAAACCTCGAAAAACAATGTCGAGTTCTACTCAATCAATCTCTCAAATAAGCCCGACTTTACACAAAACTCATCAAGAAACGATAAGAGTACTTTAAGTCAAAATAAATCTCGTAAACAGCCGAGTCACTCTATCGATATATCTCAGCAAAATCTGAGTTCTCATAAAAAAGGGTCAAAAAATATTCTAAGCCATATTTGTGCACTCATTAAGTCCGACCCTGTTCCCGATTCTATACCAATTCTCGAGACTACTACATACAATAAAAATATATCACTACCACACTTTTATTTTCAAACTGAATATGCAACCAATCCACTATGTTTGCTGATAGACACTGGTGCAAGCATCAGCATAATTAAAAACTCAAGTTTGAAAGAAACCCCTGAACTCTCTCGCGAAATCGTAAAAATTAAGGGCATAAGTAACTCTGGAATCTTAATCGAAACATTAGGCACCTTCCAAATGTCTATCAGTTTGCCTTCGGATTCAATTAATTTCAAATTTCACGTCACAAAAGATGACGTATGCCTAGAAGATTATGACGGAATAATCGGAAGTGATTTTTTCGGACATTTCAAAGTAAATATTGACTATCAATCGAAAAGTATACAAATTTACAATCAACACCTGCCTATTACTTACAATCAACCTACTTATATTATACCGGCTCGCAGTGAAGCCTTTATCGAGTGCGGAGTATCAAATTACTCATGCGAACTCTACCGAGATAACGAGGCCCTCGTTTTAGATCATCTTTATTGCGATGGTGTTTATGTCGCTAATTGCAAAGTGTCTATTAAACCGAATGGTAAAGTGAATATCTCAATTTTAAATACTAAAAACTCGGACGTCGAGGTCAAAGATCACTCTGGACCTTGCGAGCGGGTTTCATCAAATAAGGATGAGTCCTTCAGATGCTCTTAAAACAGGATTTACTGTCAGTACTAACTCTAGCGCGACTGGTCACTACGAATTTGCTAGGATGCCATTCGGTTTAAAAAACGCCCCTTCTACATTTCAGCGTCTCATGAATACTGCTCTTTCTGGCCTCCAGGGCCTTCACTGTTATGTCTACCTAGATGACTGTGTCATATACTCACATGACCTCGATTCTCATATGACCAAGTTACAACTTGTCTTCGACAGGATGCGACAATTTAATTTAAAACTACAACCTGATAAATGTGAATTTCTCAGGCGCGAAGTCGCTTATTTAGGACACATAATTACCGACAAAGGATTCAGTCCTAATCCTGAAAAAATTAAATTTGTCACTGATTTTCCAGTACCAACAAATGTGAAACAAATCAAATCATTCCTTGGTCTTGTCGGATATTACCGACATTTCATAGAAAACTTTTCTAAAATAACAAAACCGATAACTTCACTCCTTAAAAAGGATATTCCCTTCGATTGGACTTCAGAACAAGAAAATGCTTTTCAACTTCTCAAAGAAAAACTGACCACGGCGCGTCTCCTTCAATACCCCGATTTTTGATCACAACGGATGCTTCTAATTATGCCGTGGGTGCAGTTCTTTCGCAAGGCGATATAGGCAAGGACAAGCCTATAGCGTATGCTTCCAGAACCTTAAATAAACCTGAAGGAAATTATTCGACCACTGAGAAGGAACTTCTTGCCATAATTTATTCCGTCAAAACTTTCCGCCCTTACCTTTTCGGTCGCAAATTTAAAATCATAACGGACCACCGGCCCTTAGTTTGGCTATTCAATGCTAAGGATCCTGGCAGCCGACTAATTCGCTGGCGCCATAAACTAGAAGAATATGACTATGAAATAGTTTATAAACAAGGTCGTCTTAATTCTAACGCTGATGCTTTATCACGTTGTCCCGTAAATGTCATTGATTCCCGAACTTTACTAAACTCTTCCTATGAAAGGTACTTCAAGGAACAATTCACAAATAAAATCCCTAATCCAAATACCGTGATGGAAGAGCATACCGAAGCTCTACACCTATCTAAGCTAAAATCAATCGCGTGTCCCGTCTCATTGGACTACTCTATGCCTCATTGCGAAGAGCTAATGTCTACTGGATTCAGAACACGAACCACTTACGATAAAAAGCGTGAATATGAATAGTAAAATGTTTTACTTTCTATTCACGAAAGTTCACCACTACGAGGAAACAAAATTCAACGATGTATATAATTTGCTAATGAAACTTAGAAACCAAATTTTAGAAGTCAACACGGAGACCACTGACCTTGCATTACCAGATTTTTCCGATCCCTTCTCTAAGTTAGCTTACACAAAAGTCTATAACATGATCTCTCACATTTTCCACAACACAAACATTAAGATACATATCTATAAAAATAAAATGATTTATCCAACGCCTGCCGAAGTTACCAAAATTCTCAAAGAAAACCACGATTCTACTATCGCTGGTCACCCAGGTTCGAAACGAATGTACAATCGAACCAACTGAATCATGACCCACTTGCCTGATAATTCGTTTGAAACTTTCAAACTTGTAAGATCTATCGCTATGTCAGTGTCTAATCAAATGATAACAAGTTCGTTACCAAGGAAATAAACCTTCAAGCGAATTTCGACCTACTTGCATTTAAGGGGTTTAGCAAAATAAGCTTATGGTGGGTCATGATTCAGATGGTTCGATAGTACAACAGAATCAAGGCCGCCTACTACTGGAAAAGTATGCGGTCTTATATCGAAGACTACGTAAAAAAATGCAAGTTATGCCAAATTAACAAACCATTAAGGATATCAAATAAGGCTCCTATGGAAATAACTTCCACTTCTACTAGACCGTTTGAACGATTAGCTCTTGACGTCTCTCTTGTATGTAAGTAAGAAGAGCTAAACTCATTGTAATCCACGCTTGTAAGCCATTTTAAAAAAAACAACTAATTTGCATATCTTATAGGTAGTATAGTAAGTTTGTAAATACCCAACTACTCTGTTGGTAGTGGTATAAGTGAAACGAAAGTTTACACTCCTTGATAGGTCTTTATTGGACAGTGGTCGCAATAACACTACAATTCGACTTAAAAACTAGCTTATATTTATACTCGGGGCTAGCGGTCGGTCTATTGTACTCTCCGTGTTGGTCGCAGGGATCGTGACTCCTAGTTCAAAGTCGACGCATGCGGTCCCTGTCGGCGCGCTGCTCCATCGCGCTCGCACCTCCAGTCGGTCAGTCGGCCGGTTGCGCTGGCCGGGGCTCGCTGTCCGTAACATCCTCCCCCCGGCGCAGACTCGTCGTAGCCTCCTCTTCCACGCGTAGGACGGCGAGTTTCCTGGTAGGTCGCGTGAAGACTCCGCCTTTTGTTCGTATGTCGGCGCTGCGCACGTCGTTGTCCGTGCCGACGTGTATGCGCTCGACGATGCCGCGCGGCCATGTGCTGGCTTCCAAAATTTCAAGTTCATCTTGACACTTCAAGATGACCTCACAAAATTCTCAACCGCCTACCCTATGGTAAGTGCAACAAGTGAAGAGATAGCACGTAACCTAGTGCACTTCATATCCCTTTTCGGATTTCCAAAACACATACTAACGGATTTAGGCACCTGTTTCACATCAGTCCTATTCAAACAACTAGGTAACAGAAATTTTAAAGGTTAAGGCCCTTTTACTACTCCATATCACCCACAAACTAACGGAGCTCTTGAGCGCTCTCATGCTACTCTAAAAGAGTACCTTAAATCATTTGTCAATGAAAACCAGAATGACTGGCATTGCTACCTATTTACAGCTATTTTAGCCTACAATACCACTCCTCACTGTACTACTGGATTTACCCCACACGAACTTCTATATGGCTATAAACCATCTATTCCCAACTCTTTATACGATACGTCTAATAACACTACCTACAATGAATATATCCGTGCCCTGCAATACAGGATGCGTTTCAGTCGCGAAAAAGCTATTCAGAATATCATATCAAGTAAAGAAAGGTCCAAAAATTATTACGATGCACATTCTCGCGACTCGCAATACAAAACCGGTGACATGGTTTACTTAAAGCAGCATCATAGGCTACGCAAAGCTCTATCTCCTATATGGAAAGGACCTTACAAAGTTGTTAAGGTACATAACAAACATAACGTCACTTTACAAGTGGGTCGCAGACGTGTAAAGTACCATACCAATGAAATTAAACCTGCTAACTTTTGCCCATTCTCCTTATTTTCAGAGCCTTGCTATCCGGATGTAGCGCTGAATCAAAAATCACACCAATAGTTCACAGCCCAGGAATTTACTTTGAACCTTTAACCTCGATACATTTTTTCAACGACTACTGGAAAGTAATTACACACGTTGACCTCATATCATTACAACCATATCTTGATAATATTGAAACACTTACAAAAATCGGAAAAACTGTGTAATAAAATACAATTATCGGATTTGATCCAGTGTAAGGATGCTTTTAGCCCTATCGATGTTTTAGTACAATCGAATTTAATTAAACTGCAATCATTATCTCACCTAATTTTGAATCAACCCCAAAGTAAGGTGAAGCGATCTCTTGAATTTGGCGGAAATCCTGAAATTTTTCTTTGGAACTCTTGACGCTGATGATGCCAGAAAATACGATTCTGCTATCGAATCATGTAAGAAAAGCGAAAATGAACTATTTCACTTGATGAAGGATAACATTAATGTTGTAAACTCAACCATAAATACTTTCAATTCTACCATTTATTACCAAACTTAACCAAAATGAAATTAAAATTAACTCCCAAATCGACAGCATGGATGGGATATTATCTCAAATTACCAAAATAGATAACGAATTGTTTTATATTTCTAGGATAAATAGTTTACTGAATATTATAGAGAGTTCTCTACTTTCTGTATCTAATCTATTAGATACTACGTTAAACGCTGTTTTATTTTCTAAGGTTAATGTATTACATCCCAGTGTGATAAGCCCCTTAAATCTGTACAATGAATTATCAACGCATAGTAACCAACTAGACAAACGTCTAGACTTTCCAGTCGCTCTTAGCGTAAACAATATCCACACTCTCATTGATACGTCTAAACTTAGTTCCTATTACTATAATAACAAAATAGTCTTTATCCTGCAAGTCCCGCTGATAACGTCAGAAACATTCATGGTATATAAAAATATACCTCTACCTACTCCACATGATGAATCACGTGTTACCCGTACTTTCGCACTCATTCAACCTTCTGATAGCTACATTGGACTTAGTGATAACAGAATGCATTATGCTATGTTTAGTAATCTAGATAAATGTGAACTTGTTCCAATATTTTCTAGTTTAGGCAATCCTAATTGTGAATCAAGGCTTCTTACAGAGGTGACACTATCATTACCTGCTCAATGTTATTCAAAACTACTTATAGGCCAGATTGATATTTGGCAAAAGCTTAGTAATAATAGATGGATTTATGTACAGTCAGATTCTAGCACTCACCATAAAATGTAATGACGACATTGTCGACTACTCTATCATTGGAACCTGGTATTGTTAAACTAACAGAAGACTGCATCGGATTTTCAAGGACCATCCAACTTATACCAACTATGTCTTATACTAACGTGATAAAGTCCCCTTTAGATATAACTTTCGACATCACGCAAGATGACTGCTGTAAGAAAGAAGTGTTTAACAAAACCTTACCTCATTTAACACCTATCAATCTGAGCAAAATTAACTTAGAGTCCTTGAAATATGCATCTCATCAATTAAATAATTTAGAAAACGAAATAAATAAACTACAGTCGGAATCACATTTCATTAGATATGCCCGCTATTACTCTACATTTACTTATGTATGTTTTAATTATTTTGGTATTCTTATTTGTCTTATTTGTCTGTATACAGATTTTCAACCAATGTCATAACAAAAAGCTGGTAAAACATAAAGCCAATATTACTAACTCTATATAGATGTCTGATATCTCCTCGTCTGAAGATGAGAAGAGATCTATGAAATCTTTACCAGCTCCTCATACAAGTTATAATAAAGCCGAGTGTACACACTCATCCAGGAGAAACCTAAACTTTTAGTCTGTATAATAAGATAATATACCTTTGTATTCTATGAATTATATTTAACCATGTAATTGATAAAAATGTACTGGCTTCTTAAAATGAAATCGGTAATCTGCTAATTTCTCTTTTAGTAATTTTAATTATTATTATGTATTTACTTCGCTTCATTTTAAGGGATGAAGCTTCGTCAAAATGGGGGAGCTGTTATAACCCTATTTTCTATGTAATAAAAGCTAAACTAGCAGATCACCATGTTACGTATTTTTCCGTGGTATTCTATTGCAGAGTCAGCCATTTTGGTGACCTGCCATTTACTTGAATAATATTTTTCAGTTAGATTTGTTCATTCGCGAGGAGCGGTCGCCTCCGCTTTTAAGAAGTCATAGTCTTGTTTGTGTGTAATCTCTCAAGAGAAGAATAAAGTCTAGTTAGGTGAACTTTGTAGTTTTTTTTTAAAAGACAGACACCAGAGGCCTCCTAACAGTTCGCGCTGGCCCAGCAAACATCGGCGTAGTCAATTAAAGGCAGAAGAAGGGTCTGAACTAGCATGATTTTAGTCTGCCTAGGCAAGAAGTACTGCAAACGCCGAAGGGAATAAAAGGATGCAAAGACTCGTCTGCTGACCTCACAAACGTGGGGCGACCAGGATAAAAGTGTATCAAAAACAACCCCAAGATTTTTGGCTTTCTCGCTGTACTTGACAATGGTACCGTCATAAAGCACGGGAGCAACTGACCTATTAAGTAAGTGCCGTGTACCCAATATCATCGCCTGAGATTTATCCGGGTTGACTAATAGCCCATACGAAAAGAGCCCATTTCCTGATGTTGTCGAGGTCAGCATTCAAAGCCACTACAGTCGAAGTCAGATCACACAGGGGAAAATGCCGATAAATTTGAAGGTCATCTGCATAGAGATGATACGAGGAAGACAATACATCCGAGATGGAATGGATGAAAACTGAGAAAAGAAGAGGAGAAAGGATGCCACCCTGCGGAACACCAGTAGAGAGCTTGCACCATTCCGTAGTGACTTCTTCAGACTTGATGCGCTGCTGGCGGTCTCTCAGGTAGGAATCAAACCAGCGAGCCGAGTGTGAAGAGACATTGAGTGTTTTTATGATTTCAACAAGTATATCGAAGTCGACGCAGTTGAAGGCGCTGCTAAAGTCAAGGAGAGTCAGGACTGTGAGCTGCTTCTTATCCATTGCCAGTTGGATATCGTCAGTAACCTTGAGCAGTGCGGTGGTGGTGCTATGCCCTGGCCTAAAACCAGACAGAAAAGGGTTCAGTAAATCCATAGAGGAAAGGTACGAGGACAGCTGGGAGTGGACAATTGATTCAAGGACTTTGGAAAGGATTGGTAGGATGGAAATGGGACGGAACTCTTTGAAGGAGGACGAGTTAGAAGTTTTAGGCAGGGGTATCACTAATGCTCTTTTCCACTGGCTTGGGAAGCAGTACTCGCTCAGCGACGCGTTAATTATATGCGTTATGGGTGGTAAAACATTACCGAGTACACTGAATAGCATCTGAGAGCAGATATTGTCATCACCTACAGCCTTGGACGAGATTTCTAGAATAGCTTTCTCTACTGCGCCAACTCCGACAGACCTGAGGTTGAAAGGTAAGCAACTGGATGTCGTTCTGGTACGCAAGTTACGAAGGGTAGCATCCTTGACACAGGGGTCCATCACGACAGGGGAGACAGCAAAGAATTTGTTGAGACCATTGAGGTCGACACTACCGGCAACTGCGTCCTGGGACTTACCAACACCAAGGGCCTTCAGGAACTTCCAAACCTGTGCAGGAGAGTGGCGGCGTTTGGCATCTCGACAAAGACGGGTGCACCGATTACTGAGACGTTTGTATATAAGGAGATTATCGTCCGTCGGATCCTTCTTATATCTAAATTTGGCACGGTTTCTCTGGGCCATCAGACCCTTGATGGTGTCGGTAAGCCAAGGCGCAGGGAGATGTTTGACCCTAACCTTTTTGACAGGAGCATGTTTGTCGAACAAACTTAAGACAATCGAGTTGAAATGCTGGACTTTGTCATCAACGGTCTCACTACAGACGACAGGAGACCAGTCTATAGAAGCGGCGGCAGACTTAAGGGAGCTGAGATCCATACCCTTGAAACTGCGAATATCCAGGATTTTGCTGCGCCTTGGAGGCCTTAACTTGAACGAGAGATAAATCAAATCGTGAAAGGAGAAGGAGTATCCTTTTACACATGTCACCGTAAGATAGCCAAAACCGTTAGTTGATAAACTAACGCGTTAGTATAGCCTCATGTGGATGCCAGATAATTGCATTGCTTTCTAGTTTTCTCCGTACTAAAGCGTTGTACAGGATCCTTACTATTTCGATGTTTTTAAATTGTCTTGCCCGTCTCAGAATAAACCCCAGTATCTTAAATGCTTGCTTGCAGATATCTCCGTTGTGATAACGAAACGTCAGGTCCGTAGTCATCAAAACGCCCAAGTCCTTCATCCGATATACCGGGTCATCTCTACATTTTCCACCGTGTGCCGGTGACGACGCGGCTCGTGCGCGCGGCTGTACGTCATCATCGCACACTTGGACACGTTGAAGTACAGCTTAATTATCGAGTCCATTCCAGCGATCGATGTCACTTTGCAGCCTCTCGCGATATGCTTCATCCATTATTTCCAACAGAAGCTTAAGATCATCGGCGAACAGTAAGAAGACAGCTTCCTTTAGTACCGTCGTTAGGTCATTTATTGTGATAATGAACTCCAGAGGTCCTAAGTTGTTGCCTTGGCTACCTCCCGAGAAGGTGGAATACGAATCCGAAGTGAATCCCGCGTATTTCACATACTGTCGCCGATCTCCAAGGTAATTGCAGAATAATTTCATCAGGTGCGGGGTGATTACTACACTACTAAGCTTCGCAAGAAGGACGTCGTTATCGACCGTGTCGAACGCTTTTCTGAAGTCGAAGTATGCTACGTGTGTAGTGCATATAACATAATCGACTGACAAGGGCGTGGGCGCAGCCTCCACGTAACCTTTCTACCTATAGCTATGCTATATATAACATACTCAAGCTATATACTGACTGAAAAATAATTGTATACTTACTTAACTTAGCCCCCTGGTACCTCAGAACATTTCGTAGATCATGGAATTATCTTTACTATACCCTCCAAAAAATATAAGAAAATAAAATAATACAAATATAAATAAGACGTCACTCGGCTGCTGAAGGACATCGTGCGGCAGCAGGCTGACGTCACTGAAATCCGAAGCAAGTTGGAGGCTTCCGAAGGCATCTGCGCCGACCTGAAACGTGAGTTGTCGGTATTGTGTCAGGCTCTTACCTCGCCGCCGACGCAGCGAATAGTCGACACGCGCGACAACATAACGCCGGTAAGCAAAAATGCGGTTACTGCAGCTGACCCAGTTTCACGAGTCCAAAACAGGAAGTTTTGGGTCAGTAAGACCCAAGGAGTTCCTCTCCTTCTAACTTCGGGTGCCGGAAGACCTCAAGACGATGTTCCTGGCCAAAGATTAATGGCCGGAGGGCATCGTTTACCGACGCTACAGGGAAGCGAGAACGAAAAAGAAAAGGCTAGGTTAGAGCATATTTTGTGTTTTTATAATAAATTATGTACATATCTCTAGTTGTGAGGTATTTATAGATATGGGTTTTTGTTAACCTGAAATAAAGATTATTATTATTATTAATGTGTTGGTGATTGTAAATTAGTGAAGTATTATTTAGTCCAGAAACAGAAGTAAATATTGTCATACCTACTACCTATTGTCACGAAAATCCCGGAAAATATAAATAAATCGTCAACAATATCGGTCCCAAATAAAACGGTGACTACAAATTTTCAAAATTGCGCTAATGTGTCAAATATAAATATAAGTTTGTGTGCTTGGGTTGGTATCACACATTTTTGCGTTTATATGTATTTTTTTATGAATTAAACTTATTAATTTTAAGCGTCACCAACTTGTTTTCTCATAAAAGGAGATGAAAAGTTGAGTGTATCACTCGGGAGCAAAATTAGTTTTTCCTCGGGCGAAGTACTTCCTTTGAATCCTTCGCTTACTCACAATTATTTTAAAGAAACCCTCGCTGATCGCTCGGGGTTCTACTATAGAATTCAAAATAGCGCCCTCGACGTAAAAATATAATTTTGTTCCCTTGTTATACAATCTACTATTTTACTTTTGGGTTTTCATAAAATTTATTTCCATATTTAGTCGATTTCACACCAACTATAAATTACAGTAGACATGCCTTTCTATGTCAGACATGTCATCAGTACAAAATCAAGATAGATGTAACTACTGGGAACAGAGGCCAAGGAAGATGTTTTCTGTAGTCCGGTCAACAGTACCAAGGAAAAAAAGTTTTACCCTCTGTCCGGTCAACCGGACCTAGTTAGCCAACTGTACCACGGGCACATTTTGGGACTATTTTTTATTTATTTAAATTGATAGTTGTGTTCCATTAAGCTTGTCGTGGTCAGCTCGATTTAAGAATAAGTTCGATTTTCAAATAAGTTCGGCGCGGCGCCGACCCCGCCCTCGGGGCCTGGGCTGTGCGTGCGCCGTCTTTTTCACTTCTCTATTTCACGTAAGAACTATGAGAAGTGAAAATCACATTATTAACCAGCGGGTACCTTTAAACAAATTCGGTGGGGTGAAAATTAAATTTTAGTCGATTGTGTATATAACTGCAGTCTATACCTGCAAATGAAACGCAAAATTGATTAAATAAACAATTTACTACACTTAATGTAGGTTTACAATAAAAATGTTTACTAACAGAGGTACCTAATCGTATTGTCTGATGCAGATCTAGTTATGTTTGTAAGAAGTTTTATAAAACACTTAACAGAATTATGCTTAAAAGTCTTATATTTAACTGTATGTGTTTTATTTCACACACTAATTTATTGTAAATAGACACAAAATCTATGAGAGGATCTATTATTATTATATTCTTATGTTTATGATACAGTTTCACATAATTTTGATAAAATATAACTCTATTTTATGGCAGATTGCCAGAAGGTTGGTGTGCGTTTGTGTGTTATCAATGCAGTGACTTAATAAATAAAATAAATGTTTCGGAATGTTATAATTATGTCCAAGAATATTGTTAATGTCAATCTCGATAATCTACCTATTTGATGATGGGTACTTTTTTACAATGTAGGCTGATAACAAAAGTAGCGAATAAAACTTGAAAATATTTAAAACTAGGTGCCGTGGCCTAGAGTTGAAAATTACGGAAAGTTTCGACAAGAAACGTAGTTTTCGTGGTATCTTTCCGGTAACTATTTATTATTTAGCGTTTGGTCGCCAGCGTCCAAGTCACAAATAACAACGGCGGCGGCCTGAGCAGCCATTGGATAGCCTCTTCGTCAGCGGAGTGGACGTTTAGCAGTTCGCCCCCGCTCGAACATTAGGACAGTCGTCTGTGAGGAGGGCCATGCTCTGAATGGCGCTCCACAAGAGCAGAAAGGATCGCCTCTGTTCCCCCAGCTGTACATTAGTTCGGCGCAGCGGGCCTTGCCAGTCCGGAGTCGGTTCAGCTCGGTCCAGCAGTTACGTGGGGGGTTGAAGCCGTGTGGCCGATAGTTTGGGTTTTTACTTACTTGAAACTTTCCAAAAATGTAATTAACTACTTTTTAAAAATGCTTATTCTGGTTAAAAATGCGTCTTAACTGCCAGAAGACAATTTTCAATGGGCTTGAAGTCGGATTTTTTTAAGTTTATATCGCCGCGATCCTATCTAAGCACTTCTAAGTAAAGTAAACATTTAAAATGAACGTAAAAAAACCCATCAAATACACGAATTATCCATGTTACTGAGTGAACTTAGTTGTTTTAAGGTACCCACTTACACGAATTTATTGTTAATGTATAAAGAAAAGATAAAAAAAACTACCAAAAAGGCAACTTTCGCGTGACAACTTCGAAAAGGAAACTATCGAGGTAATTTTCAACTCTGTGGCGCGGCTTGGCTGCGCGTTATTGTTATTCATATAATAGGTACCAAATAATACGCATCGTGCCTTAATTAACGAAACTCTTTGCTTATGAGGTCCGCTATCATAGTCGGTAAGCAAAAAGTTTAGCTAATCTCAGTCCGCCACCAATGCTCTATTAGAAAAGGCTGAACTTCCCAGTGAAAAAAATCGGCTGTACCGTTGCATTTTACTTATTTTCTTTTTACCCCACTGCACCAGAAGGAGGGTAAAGTTTTTCGAGCATATGTAAGTATGACCATTTCGTTAGGACCCGCTACACCACAAACTGCCTGAGGGATTTTAACGAATTAGGTATTGTTGGTTAATGAAGACCGTGAGAGGGACAGGTTCTAGAATTTTAGTGAAAAATCAATAGGTTGGATTTTAGATGTAAATGTAGTTTGCAAAGTTATTGGTGCGGCTACTTTCATACTCGTAGCTAATCAGGTGCATTCACAAGCTTGTATGTGGTATTCAAAATGAATTCGGTTTTTGGTTTTTGTAATACTTTCAATTGTTTTCTTAACTTTATCCGGACTCCGAAGAGAAACAAATAGTATTTCAAACTAATTGGGCCATTTTCGAATTTCAGCGAGACTAACGCACAGCGTTTCATTTATATATAAATATAGATAGATAGATGATAGATGTCTCATACATATTTAAAATATGAAAAGATTTAAAAAGTAATATCACAATAGAAGAATGATTTATCAAGTAATGAAACTAACCTATAATACTGCTCATACTGTGTTGACGTGTTTATAAATAAATATTTTTATAATTCCATTTGAGTCAAACATTACAAACACAGTAATAAAAATTTAATTGACTAGCATAGCATCTAAATATTTCCTCTTTCTAGATAAAATGAATGCGATAAATATATGAAAGGCAAAGTGAATCGCCGCCCCAAGATGTAATATTAAATGGCTGGTATTTAATCGCACATCAAAAGTACTGATTTGCGCAGCAAAAACACTTTTTATGTTTTAAATATTTAATGAGTGCTTAAGTTTATGTTTTAAGTATTTTTTGTTGTTCTACATGTTGAACCTAACACGAAGGATAAAGGGGGCTTCGCTTCGCTCACCCCCTTTACCCTTCAACTAAGCTACCTCAGCAAATATAAGGGATATTTGCTGTGCAAATCAGTATTTTTGATATGCAGTTTAATATTTCCCATATTAAATAAGCTTGGCGTCTAGTTGGGTAGTTATATGCATTTATTCCACTAGTTTAATTTGACAGTTCAGTTGACTGAACAAGTGTTTCTCTCCCCCCCACTAGTTCAGTTGCTCGTCTGTTCTGCACCGGGAACTATATTCTCACAACATTTTCAACCTCATGGCTTGATAATAAAAATTCGAAAAGCAATGAAAAATTCTGCATGCTTCCGCCTTATTAAGGGTTAAAAACCTCCTAAGGAGATATGTGTTCCTAGTACCTTTTGTATAAGATTTGGAGATGTATTGCTATAACCAGCAAGAACACCTCTGCCTATACTTCAAAATATATCTGTGTAACTTCTTGCAACTTCCTGCTCTCTTAGTACTTTACCAAAAATATGATTGATTTGCAAATATGATTGATTGATTTGCTTGAGCAAAGGGTCCTAAATAATGAGTATCTAGACGTTGAGCCAGGCAAAAAGCTTATTTATTTTACAACTGAACTAATGGGGAAAAATCGCACTAGTTCAGTCAACTGAAGTGTTCAATTGAGCTAGTGAGAATAAAGGGTTATATGTCGGGATAATTGAATGTCATGATTTAAAATATTTACAAGTATAATATCTGCAGCTACAGAAACAGTAGGTATCTTTGTCTTCACATAATAAAACCTGACATAGGCACGTCATTATAGTTCTAGATTACATACTTTCCTAATTGTTTACTAAATAGACCCTACTTAAAACCTAACGCCTATGACATACGATTGCTCTTCAAGTTAAAACAGACTACCTGTATTAATACCCCAATAACATTTCATAAAATAATACAATTCTCGTAAAATATATACGAAACATAATAGCGATAGGTAAAACCTTTAGAAATCGTATTATAATAATAATTATATTCATATTGTTATTAAATTACAAGAAGTTTGCAACCAAATCTGCACCAGACATTGTTTGTGGCTACGTACGAGTGGGCATGTACATTTTTGATATCTCATGGGTTGAAATATATTGGATGTGATTTTAAATCTCTGCTTGCATTATGCAATAAATATTTTCTTCATACGAAATTGCATTGACACAAATATACATTCAACGCGCGCAACCTACCATCAACTCCGATTTCTAAGAATTAACCAATTTACTTTTGAAATTGGAACGATATAATTCTAAGAATATTTTTGCTACTCCGACAATAGTACAGGAACAGAAGAATTACACATAAATAATATAATACATCAAATACTATTAAACATATTTCACTAATCCTGCGGTACATTATGTTCGCCTTCACTATGTACTATTGTTATTATTCACCACACCTAATTGTTGTTAGAAAAAGTATTGCCTCTAAATATTATGTATATGTAATGAACATTTTCATAATAGAAATCTACACGACGCTAACGAACAGCAGTCTAGTTCGAATAGAACTACGCAACTGTGGAGAAAGTAGGGAGCTTTAACCCCTCGCACCCCCAGCCACTTGGCGCCGACACAGCTCGTCCCCCAGGCACACTTAAGCCCGCGCGGCGCGCGACACTTGACTGACGTATCAAGTGATTATGTTTAAATGGTAACTCTTAGAACTATGAGAGTGCTAAATATGAGTAGCTAATGAAACCCTCTCTTAGTCAATGCAAAACTAATGTCACAGTGACCTTCCTTTATTATTGTACCGACATGAGAATCACAGACATCTATGAAAATGGTCCTTCTCGACACAAATCTAGCAGACATGAGAAAAACATCAACAACATATACATGTTATTTGATACCTACGTAATCTAAATAACATTACCCTTTCAAAACAATAAAAACATTAGTGTGTTCTTATATAAACTGTTCAATATTTCAGCGTTTGAAATTTTCCAAAAAAAAGTCCTCGAAAAAGTGTTTTTTTTTGAGGCACGTTTGGAATATTTTTTTCTATGAATGACCATAGACAATTGTATCGGATTATAGACTTTGTCTTATTGAGCGTCTGGAAAATCTTTAACAGTACCAACATGACAAAAATTGGCCAAAATATACCGGTTTATAAAAGCGCGGGAGCGAGAGCGTCATATGACGCTTGGGGGACGGACGGTACTCGAGGCGAGCGTCATATGAGGCTTGGGGGATTGTAAGGTTAAGTACACATAATACTTTAATAAATAATAGAATAGTCGAATAGTTGATCTATGCAAAATGCGCTAAAACAATTACATTTAAACTTATGCACGCATGAGAGCTACTAATACATAGGTCCTATTAAAAAGTACTTTTTGTAGATGGAAATGTTTATTATGTTGGTATTTTGTGCGCAATTATCGGAGGCATAAACAAAGTGCCATATTTTCTAATTACAATAAGTAGTAGAAGGTGGTAGAAGCTTCCACAATTTCATACGTACACATAATTTTTTTTTCTCAGCATTACATTAACCGATCTGATCGTTAGTACATGTTTATTTTATTATCTATTTATATTTTAATATACTTTTGATCTATTGCACAAACACATATAGGAAGTTACTGTAGGTAGATACTTATCTACTCGATTTATAAGTTATTATTTTACATTATCAACTATGTAATTAAATACAACATCCAGAACATTACATTACAAAATTCAATTGGTGCAAACAATTACAAAAGTTATTATTCCTCCATGATCGAAATTAATGCAGGTAAACGAATTGTTTATGTTTCCCCTCCTCGATCGGTCTTATCACATTAATTCGTACAACAATAAAATGCGGAGCATTTATTTAATAGTAATTGGCAGTCCTAAGAGTCTATTCGATAGCCCTACTATATCAGTAAAATTGCATCGCAGCACCCCTTTTGGGTACGATTTGGCCACTCTACACTATCTCTATCCCGTGATAATGGCAAAGTTAAGTAATCCCGCACCGTCACTTGTTCCGAGTTTATGCGCCACACTCACCGCACAGCTGACACACTCGCACGCACGTCCCAGAGTCCTGCCGCCTCGCTCACTTGATGAGCTGCGCCGCGCTCTTGGAGCGGCGGAACATCCTCGCGCCCTTCGGCTCGGGCGCGGGGAGCTCGTGCTAGTTGGCCCCGTTGGGCGGCTTGGCGGGCGCGGGGGTCTGCGCGGGCGGCAGCGGCGGGCGCGCCAGCCCCAGCCCCTCCTTGGAGCCGTCGGTGCCGTAGATCTTGCCCGCCTTCTTGGCCATGGAGGCGAGCAGCTCTTGGGAGCACTTGTGGGCGGTGCGGAGGGAGAGCGCCCACTCTTTGAGGCCGATCTCGTCCTGGAAACACAGAGGTTGGGAGTCAGCTCCAATTTGCGTTGTAAGGCAATCCTTGCTGCTTTATGTATTTTCTACAGGATATCCCATAAATGACACATCATAACGACACCGGAGGCAGTCCTGCCTCAGATATACATCTGTATAAGCCTATATGACCGCAGTGAAAGTTCCATGTAATTCGAGATATCGTCGGTTT
Source organism: Argyresthia goedartella (assembly GCA_949825045.1). Lineage (NCBI taxonomy): Eukaryota > Metazoa > Arthropoda > Insecta > Lepidoptera > Argyresthiidae > Argyresthia > Argyresthia goedartella. Next base: position 19,554,970 of record OX463812.1, on the reverse strand, counting down.
AAAGGTCCAAGTTGTGACGCCTTTGGTGCGGTCCGCCGGTCTTAGTTACCCTAATTAATCAATCCATCTGCTTTTCTCTCATAGACCTTACAAATAATAAGAAAATCGCTAGCAAATGAGATATTCAGTGTTATTTTTCACCTTTCTTACTAGGTTGAGCCCGGTTTGATGAGTAAAGATGCCATTAATTCTTTTTTGTGGCATTATGATACAAGTGAATTTTGAATTGGCAAAAAATAATCAGTTTCTCGACGTATTTCTCATAGTTCATCATTCATAATTTCTTTATTGCACACAAATGATATAAAAAGTTACATTAAAATAGTGTACAAAGGCGAGCTTATCTCTAATAAGAGATCTCTTCCAGCAAACCAGGTTAAAGTTGGAGATGTTGATTGCTGAGCAGGGGTAGACCTATGTGTACAACAAAATGACGAAATAAACGAGTACTTACATATATATTAATAAAAAAAAAACATTTAATGACTATAATTATATACTAAATACTTTTGTCTAGAAACTTAGGGCTGACCTAATGACTATGATAACACATTCTATAAATCACCTCACTTGCCAACATTTTTTACACATTAACTGTTCTATGACTTATCTCTTAGCTTAGCTAGGTAGAGAGAGGAGATACATAATGAGTGTGAGAGAACTGAAGACTCAGGGGAAATGTCTGAAGCTCGGGATCTGTCTAACGTGGACAAATTAGCTGGTGGCACTAATGGTGAAGTAGAGAGAGTGAGACGAAGAGCAGCAATCAAAGCGCGAGAGAGAATTGCAGAGAAGGCACATCAATACTTGGCGTTGTTGCAATCTTGCTTGCCCTTAGGAGCGTCGCGAAATATGCGATTTCCGAACGCAACTTAAAAATGAAAACTGTCAAATTGCTTATGTTGGTAACATTGTCTGGTTGTTGCGCTTTGAATTGAAAGAAAAAATTGTTAATGTCAAGAAGTTAGATTTGAAACAAGGCTGGTAAGAAAAGCAGCTCAGATGAGTTGCACATGTATTATATAACACTGTGTAAATTGGGACTGCATTAATAGATAGTTAAAGACGAATGAAGATAAGAGAAAAATAATTTGTGACCGTGGAGGTCGAGGTGATTTTTTGGGGAAGGCAGGCGACCCATCCTAGGGACCGTAGGGTCCCGCAGAAGCGAAGCTTTGCTGGCAATATGTCTTCTCGTCCGTGGGAGAAAACTATTGTCAAGACGGCACCTCCCGGGTAGGCATATGTGCCAATAGAAGTTGTAGCTAATACCACATTGCCTATTAGAGTAAGAGTTCAGAACAGGCGTCTAATTTGTTAATGCAGGTCCTCTGTTGTATACTTTGTCGCATAGTAATAACCCTTTCAATCAAGGCATATATATAGACTAGCAGACACATGAAAATAATAAAGATCGCGACAGCCCAGAAATGTATTTATGTTGTGGTGTTCAGTAAAGTCTGGATAGATCTCTATCAATGAGTGTTGATCAATTACCTGGGTCACCGCTGGATTCTGCATTGAGAAATTCACTAAGTTAATACTTCAGTATGGTTATGTCCCGTTCTTTTTTGTGACATTTGATTAGTGTAATTCTCAATTCAGAAATCGGAGGTTAGTCTGGTATGACCGAACGCATAGAGATGCATGCATTTGCGAGAGATAGAGGTGACAGCTGGTTCAGAGGCCAAGAAACCTTGCGCGGGCTGTACATACCCATCAAAAATCAAATACTCAAAACTACTCACACCCATAGTCAGCACGATTTTCGTGTCGTTCCTCGTCCGCAGCACGATGCACTGCTCGCCCTTCACCGAGATCAGGTCCGAGGACACCTCCTCAATGGTGTCCAGCAATATCATCTCGGACTTCGTGGAGCTCTCCAGGTGCAGCTCCAGCCGGTTGGGGTAGAGCTTGGCGTAGCGCGTCTGCCAGGCGCTGGCGAACGGACCGCCGAGTTTCTTGATGTAGCCGTGGAGGATGCAGTCCGATTCTAGAATTGTGATTAAACATCATGGCATTTACTTAAGAGGCACATACATTGCTTCTGGCACCATACTAGGATACCCTGTGCCGCGGGAATCAGATACAGCGACGTCACAAACATGTAAACATCAAAGACCTGGGGATTTGTTCTTCTTTATCGCCAGCCTGGATTCAAACCGGGTACCGCTCGTTTAGGAAGCACAGCCCGGACCGTAACAACAAAGAGGTCGTTAAACCTATGATTGGAGTATCATTATAGTAAATTTCATACGAGTTCGCAAAGGCTTATATTTAGGAACCGAGAAGTTTAAGGTACGAGCCGAAGGCGTGGGTGTAGCGAGGTTCGTGAAGAAGCCTTTTCGAACGAGTTACGAATATAATTTTTCCGCCTGAGAACCCAAAATCAAGCGGCGAAGATGCTATTTTATTTTTGAGTCCTCGCCTTTGTATATCTGGTTTACTTTTACTGTTAATGTTACGTGTATAATGGACGATGCTATATAATTTTATATAGTACTTTTTAGTTTATTGTATGAATAGAAAAGCCTATTTAAAAAAAAAACTAATTTAAATATAAGAAGGGTAGGCAGAGACTAAAGACCTCCACCTGCTACGATCCTGGAATACATCTCTCGCTCCCTCAACATCCATAAGTCTCTTCCTGCAAGCTCACCTGTTACGGGTACTTCGTATTTGCCCCTTCAATAATAAATCGCCGATTTGGTCTTTATATGACCTTCTTGGGCGTCCCCGTGCGATGGCTCCTTTCACACCCGTTGTATAAATCTGTTTCGGCAATTTCCTTTCATTCATCCTTTCAACGTGACCAAACAATCTAAGCTGGCCTTTCTCTATCCTTGTCACTATAACTTCTTTCAATCCACAGCGTTCCCTTATAACTTCAATCTATCTTTTAATGTTACTCCACACATACTACTCAAAGTCCTCCTTTCTACAGCGTTTATTCTGCTTTCATGCTTCCTCTGTTGCTTTCATACCCAACATTCGCTCCCGAGCATCTATAGTTTTACAATTGATATTATTTGGGACCTGCGCTAAATAAGCGTAAAACTGTAAATCCATGTAAATAGTCCGTCGTTTTATAGTGAAGAATTATTTATGACCGTCTTTTGCTCACTTTTCTAGAATATTTTTGTTTTTATTGAATGTTGAAAATTCTGTAATAATCACAAAGTTAAAACTTAAAAACACGCTTATCAACCACTCACCGAGACGATTTTAAAGAGCCCAAACTCGGTAGGATTGCTTTATTTTATCACAGAGTTTCTGTGACCACCATCCAGTTCCATCATCAGAACAGCTCGATACCCTCACTACTAAAAGCAGTGTATTTGTCACTTTAAATAAATCAAATCAAATGAGTCCAAACTCGAGGGGTTTACTAGTAGCCGTTGAAGAGGTCCACTATCCACCTTCAGGTCCCATCATCAGATCAGCTCAATACTTATACTAATCCTAATACTATCTTTATAGCCATCATGGATGTCTGCCTTAACTTTCTCATCATCATGGAACTTCTGCCCTACCTTTCTCACCCTAGTGGCACTTTTGCTCTACCTTTCTCATCAACACGGAACTTCAACTCAACAGGTACCTTTCTCATCATCATGGCACTTCTGCCCTACCTTTCTCACCCTAGTGGCACTTTTGCTCTACCTTTCTCATCAACACGGAACTTCAACCCAACAGGTACCTTTCTCATCATCATGGCACTTCTGCCCTACCTTTCTCATCATCACGTAACTTCTGCCATACCTTTCTCGTCATCACGGAACTTCTGCCCTACCTTTCTCATCATTACGGAGCTTCTGCCCTACCTTTCTCATCATTACGAAACTTTTGCCAAACCTTTCTCATCATCACGGAACTTTTGCCCTACCTTTCTCATCATTACAGAACTTCTGCCCTACCTTTCTCATCATCACGGAACTTCTGTCCTACCTTTCTCACCCTAGTGGCACTTTTGCTCTACCTTTCTCATCTACACGGAACTTCAACCCTAGGAACCTTTCCCATCATCATGCACTTCTGCCCTACCTTTCTCATCAGTACGGAACTTCTGCCCTACCTTTCTCATCTTCACTGAACTTCTGCCCTACCTTTCTCATCATCACGGAACTTCTGCCGTACCTTTCTCATCATAACGGAACTTCAGCCCTACCTTTCTCATCATCGTGGAACTTCTGCTTCTGCTTGGACTTCTTCTTGCTCTCCATCTTGTCGGCCTCCTGGTTGATGGTCTCGAATACCGTCTCGGCGACCTCCGACTGCCAGCGCTCGGAGATGACCAGCGGGAAGTCCTTGTATTGCATCTGGTCCGACTCTGTGAGCTGTCGGGAAATTACATGTTTAAAGTACACATGCCGACTTCTGTGGTGTTGCGGTCGGGGCTGTGGTTCTCAAATGAGAGAAGAAATAAAATGCCCAGGTATTGGATGTTTACATGTGTGTGACGTCCCTGTTTCTGGTTCGACGACACAGGGTATCCTAGTGAGGGGCCAGAAGCAATGTATGTGCCTGTATGTAATTATTGTGTTATGATGGCTTTTCATTAGCTGTTAATATTTTTTATCTACACACGTATCATAAACCCTCTTTACTGCGTTCAAAAACCGCACGTTACGATCAGCATTATGTTAAACTACTTGGTAAAAACTCGTTTCGTATCTGGAAAACTACACATTATGGTCAATATGTGTAGTTTTTCTACATATAATGACATTCAAATTTCGAACGCCGACGCCCGCCTGCATGCCGCCCCTAGTTTTTCTGTGAAGTTGGTACTAACATTCAAATTTCGAACGCCGACGCCCGAAAAGTTGTTGCTACAGAACAAGCTAAACAACTGCAGAGCCACAATGCCGGTCAAACATGCGGTTCCTGAACACATCAAAGACAGCTTATGATATGTGTGTAGATAAACTAGTGTATGTAACTGTACATAATTAGGCATTAAAACTCTCGAGTGATATTTTTATGAAACGAGCCGAAACTCGCCTTCGGCTCGTTTCATAAACCCACTCTCGAGTATTAATGCCCTCCATTATGTAGCAGTCACATAAACTACTATTATGAATTAACGACAACGGCTTCTACGGTGATGACTATGGTCATCAGCCAAGATGCTTACAAATTAATGTAATATGTGTTTAGGTATGTATGTTTCTGATAACTATTGTTTTTTTGTATTCGTAAAGTGCATTACTCGTACATACGTACGTTCTGTGTCACACGTTTTGGTCCTAGTACTATAAGTGTGACCTGCTATTGTATTTTTTATTGTTATAATAATTGCACACGGCCACACCTCTAAATCTATTCTTTATCTACACACGTATCATAAACCCTCTTTACTGCGTCTAAAAACCGCACATTACGACCAGCATAGTGATATACTACGAAGAAATGACCATAATGTATCAATATGTCGACATATTACGACATTCAAATTTCGAACGCCGCGCCGACGCCCGCCTGCAAGTTGGTACTACCGAACAAGTTAAACAAGTGCAGAGCAATGATCAATGCCACAATGCCGGTCGAACATGCGGATCCTGAACACATCAAAGAGAGCTTATGATATGTGTGTAGATAAACTAGTGTATGTAACTGCACATAATTTAATTAGGCATTAAAACTCTCGACACTCACACTCAGGTTATAATGCCCTTCATTATGTATTAGTCACATAGACTACTATCCACCCGAGGAATGGGGCGTCCTAAACGAGTAATCCCTAAAATATCTTTCTCATAAAAGCTGCCCTTATCGAAGAAATTGCTCTGAGATATTGAATTCAAGGAATGGCGCAGTTAGTGAATTTGATAGTGATAGAAAGGCATTTACTCAAAAATGGTCCTTTGGTTCCTTAGAATAGAAAAGCGTAATAAGGGCCTTTACTCAACAGTGGATCCAGGAGGCTGGATAAATAGACAGATAAAATAGTCCTCGTACCTTGATCCCCTTAGTATCCTCCTCATCGAAGCTGCCTATATCGAAGGCATCGGCCGCGTTGACCTCCCCGCGCGGCGGAATCAGCGGCGGCGTGTACTTCTGATGGTACACTTGCTGCCAGTCGATGCCCGCGAAGAACACGTGCTCTTTCACCTCGTCCGCGCTGGAAAGGGAAAGACATAGTGAACATTAACATTCGTACCTCACCTCGCTCTGATGGCGTCGTAGGGTCCAGTCACCGTCCTACTGACGCGTCCAGGACGAGAGCGAGCGGGAACGCAGGTGCCTAGTCGACTTTGGCGGACCATTGGTATCCCAGTGAGGCACCAAGACCATTCAAACATTCTTCCTCGGTCGAGATTCGAACCCGGGCCTCTCGCTTGTTGGGCAGAACTTCGCTGCACAACAGAAGTCGCCTATTTGTCTCAGAATTACACCCATAGCGGCTTCATGTGCAGCAGGAGGGGTGATATTACATTTAGGGTGTGATACCGCGCACTCTTGTTAAAGTTTAAATGATCTCCGTGGTCTTATGGGTTTCACACTTGCTTCCCACACAGAAGATGCAGGTTCGAACCCTGACCAGGTACCAATGAGATATTTAATTTATCTCAAGTACGTTATCGGAAGTTCAGTGTTTCGGATGACACGTTCAGCTTTAGGTCCCGGCTGCTATCGCTATTTGGTAGCAGTAGTCGTGAAAGCCCCTCCACAAACCCGCACTGAGCCAACGTGGTGGAGTATGTCTTAATCGTACTCGTATCCGGCTCAAGACTTGTACCCACCCTTCGGTGGCGATATTAATGGGCTACGTTTAAAAATTAAATCCCAGTGTCAAAGAGTTTCATTAAATGCCGTTAACTCAAGGAAGGAGAAGCCTTTGGAGAGTTTGCGACGCATCTGATAAGGTCACTTACCCTCTGCCCTTGCAGCCCAGTCGCATGGAGACCTCCCGCTGCAGCAACCCTTCCAGCAGACTCTTGAGGCTCGCGCTGAACGAGTCCGGCAGCTCCACGTTCTGGAATGAAAACATCTAACAAGGTTTGAGTCGTTGGGCAGTAAGTATGTGTGAATGTTTATGGTGTAGACATTCACACGTAAGAAGAAAGGAAGATTCCCAAAAAAGGTTATCAATAAGAGTCCTTAATCCGGTACTTTCCTGGGTAAACAAACAAACATAAAATTAATCATACATTTCGACATTATGTGCAAAAACGCTCGTCAATATCACTTAGTCCAATAATTTAGAGACAGTTAATTGTAGTTTATGTGACTGCTACATAATGGAGGGCACTAATACTCGAGAGTGGCTCGTTTCATAATAATATCACTCGAGAGTTTTAATGCCTAATTATGTACAGTTACATACACTAGTATATCTACACACATATCATAAGCTCTCTTTGATGTGTTCAGGAACCGCATGTTTGACCGGCATTGTGGCTCTGCAGTTGTTTAGCTTGTTCGGTATCACCAACTTCGGGCGTCGGCGTTCGAAATTTGAATGTCAATACCAACTTCACAGACAAACTAGGGGCGGCACGAGGCGGACGTCGGTGTTCGAAATTTGAATGTCATAATGTGTAGAAAAACTGCACATTATGGTCATAATGTGTAATTTTTCAGATAAGAAATGAGTTTTTACCAAGTAGTTTAACATTATGCTGATCGTAACGTGCGGATTTTGTACGCAGTAAAGAGGGTTTATGATACGTGTGTAGATAAATTAATAAACGTAATATTATGAAAATCCTCAATACTTCATGAAGTCATTATGCCGTTTTCAAAAAACTCCCTCCCGAACTAAATAAGCGTTTTGACAGTTCATAAAAAAAGTATCTGTATTGACTGATCAGGAAAGAACCGTATTGGCCTTAGGCTAAATCTAATATTTTTTATAATTTATATGTTTCTTTGTATTGGGCTGTGGACTCACTTCCCAAATAAACACAGGTCTACTTTTCTAATACAGGTTTAGAAATAGTAACGTCAGAGAAATACACTGTAACATACTTTATTGCACAAAACAGTGAAAACAAAACAAATATAAAGGAAAGAACATGTAGAAAGACTAGCTTATCTGTAACAAAAGTACATAAGGAATGGCCTAGAACGAATTATTATTTTCCTTCTTGACTGGGATTCGATTCGAGCCTTCGAAAGTTCAGCACGAAAAATATTGTATGAAGGAAAGAACGAGCACATTTAAAAACTCACCACCAGGTTATTCACAACAATTTAAAACGATGAGTTAAATGAAATGACAATCCCATGTTTGTCGAATTACCATTAATCGAATTATTAAAATGGAATGAATGAATCGATTTTCTGCCACCAGTGCAGGACTCGAATGTCAAGTGAGAATGCGACTATTTTTTCAGCCACCAAAAAGTGTAAAAATAAGGGAAATATTAAACTGCACATCAAAAATACTGATTTGCACAGCAAATATCAGGGCAAAATGCTGCGGTATCTTAGGGTAGCGAAGCCCCCTTTATCCTTCATGTTAGCTGGAACATGTAAGAACAACTAAAAATACTAAAAACAAACTTAAGTTCACATAAAATATTTAAAACATAAAAAGTGTTTTGGTTGATCCTTTTTTGCTGTGCAAATCAGTATTTTTGATATGCGATTAAATACTAGCCTAACAATAATCCTCGCAGAAATGTGAAAAATTGAGATTTTTCTTGTTTTTGCGTACAATTGTGTAAAACCCGTGCCAATTTAGATCATTTGACATCTGTTTTCTTATGTGACATCAATCATAGCTTCGTCATTATTGTACCCCACAAGTCGGAATACTGCAATGCCTCTCATTAATTACAAATTAAAGCTTAAAAATGCTCTAGCAGTACCAAACCAAAGAGTGATATGTTAAAAACCAGCCACCTAGGTGGGTGAAATAAAAAATAAAATCTCAGTGCAACAACCTCGCGTACCATAGTCAGGGTCATGCGGTCTATCTCGTGCTTGTCCTTGGTTTTGTGCTGGCGGAAGGGAGAGTGGCCCTTCAGCAGTTTGTAGAGCATGCAGCCGAAACTGAACCAGTCGGCTGATGAGTCGTAGCCCTGACCCTTGGCTAGCACCTCGGGCGCCATGTAGCCGTGGGTGCCGCTGTGGAAACAAAGTCGCAAGTAGAATCGGTGATGGAGAAAGAGACGGACAAAGCGACCCCATCATCATAATCAGACGGTTAGAGAACAAACTTTCGAGTACAATTTCTTGCGGTATTCGCCACTTAACTAGGGCATGTGTAGCATTTATTATTATGACAAACAAAACATACACAGTAGAAACGATAACAGCATGTCATGTCATGTAACCATGTCAAACAGTTAAATTGTGAACTGGCACACGAAAAATCGGCGAAATGGTGGATGTGGACAGGTGAAGGATAAAGGGGGTGAGTAAAGCGACCCCCTCTACCCTACGTGTTAGGTTGACATACAATAAATAGTGTTTAATGTCGAAGTAGTGTCTTGTTGGAGTAATGTCCTGTCGGGGTGGTCTGACGTCATTGCTTGGGTGTGAGCAGGAAAATTTGATAAAGAGCAATCATAATCTAATCTTAGAAATTTGTACTTGTCTGCGGGTTAAAAACAACGAAGTCAACATCAGTGGCATGTACCATCACCCACTAATAGCCTAACGTCCCCACCGAGGGCCACAGGCCTTTGACCGGATACGACTAAGATTAAGCCATACTCCAACACGCTGGCTGAGTGCGGGTTGATGGAGGGGTTTTACGACGACTACTACCGAGTAGCGATAGTAGCCGGGACCTATAGCTTAACGTGCCATCCGAAACACGGAACATCCGATAATCTACTTAAGATAAATTTATGTCATTGGTACATGGTCAGGATTCGAACCTGCATTTCCTATGTGAGAAGCAAGCGTGTAACCCGTATGACCACGCAGCTCTAGTGTTATTTAATTGGATACTCAAGGGCATCAGCATCATTATAAATTAGATAAGACATTAGGAACCATCAACCTAAATCAATTCTCAATATTATAAATTTTACTTTATTTATTTATTAGAAGAGCTTCGTGGTCGAATGGGTTTCACGCTTGCATCTCACACAGGAGATGCAGGTTCGATTCCTGACCATGTACCAATGAGATAATTAATTTATCTTAAGTACATTATACGGAAGTTCTAACGGTGATGGAAAACATCGTGAAGAAACTTTCATTACTCCATAGCTGCGGCGATGGGCTAGCCCTGTCACGCAAAATGGAGTATTGAATAACTGGCTCAAAGTGTGCACAATTGTGCCTCCACCACCCCGTATGGGAAAAGGCGCTTTGTTATGTTATTTATTATAAAAGACGGTCCACCAGTACACTGAATTAATATAGACATTAACATTCCACTTGCCTGAAATGATTGTTTTTTATCGCACCCAATTCATATACTATGAATGAATGCTGTCGATCAACTTAAAGCAAATTCGGAATATAAACGAAGACACACAATCGTCACGCTGTTTCGAGATAGTAATAATATTCAGAAAATTGGACATACAATCAAACTAAATTGTAAATGAATTTTTGTGGCACTCGGTTACCTATCTTTGGTGAGTCTTTATCGCAAGTCAAATAACTTGTATTGCCATCATTGTCTTTAGGTATGTTGATAATTAATGTTGAGGCTATTTAACACTATTGGAGCAACTTACACACTAGCATGAGGTTTCTTTTTGGAGAAATCACAGGCAAGCCCAAGATCGGATATCCGAACATGGCCGTGCTCGTCCAATAGAATGTTCGCCGGCTTGAGGTCCCGGTATACTATGTGCCGCTTGTGCATATGGTCCAGCCCTGTGGGATAGAGAGAGAAGGGAATAAGGGTAGAGTTGTAGAAAAGTGATGAGCGGACAGCATTTCACGGACTACCATACGGGTATTTTGACCCTGAACATACGACTGATTTGAGATTATATCTACTATTAAACCCGCACCCAAGGTGAGTAGGTATCGTTAACAATGGACTACGTGAGAATGATATGATGCAAAGTAATCTTATCTTGGTCCTGGACCCTCAAAATATCGTGTGCAAATTAAAGGCATACAAAACAAACTACCTCTTACTCCAGTTGAAACGTGTATCTGTCAACACATTACAAAGTCCAAGCCACTGGCAGTAAAGCAACGTCGAGTACATGTGTAACTAGTCGTAAACTCCTAGAATAGGAAATCCGTAAACATGAATAGCTCGCATTTACAACTCTTGTCTCCGATCTAATACTATTGAGTACAGCTTGCTCGGGCATAACAAGTGTTTTGTTGTCAGGGCTATTTAAATGTATCATAACTTATGTATGGCCTACTTAAATAGCGCTGCAAGCTCACAGGTTTTTTTATTATAATATATTCAAAGCCAATGCTTACTAAAAACATGAAATTTGAAATACCATTAGGGAAGGACAATCATACAAATTGATACAATCAATCAGTAATTAATAAATGACGCACGTTGAACCTAAATGCGCAATACCACATGGCCAAACTGATAGTAGTTGTGTTAAGTTGCTATTATAAATGAAACCGATAAGATTACAGTACGTACAAATAAAGGCAATCTATTTGCAGGTTATAATGTCTGTTTATCCTACCGATCACGGATCTACGAATCAATATTACCGGCACGGATTTAGTAAATCGGCTAACAGTAACACAAATTCTTATATCTGGCATCTGGATATATCGTCGGTATACAAAAATCGTTAGCTAATTTACTCTGCCCACGTACTACCCGCAGAGGCTTAGAATTCTAGCACGCGTTGAGCCTGTAACTTGTCATTTGTTCTTCATATAACATCTGGCTACTGCTGTATGTGCCTGTGGAATCATTATTTTTTCCGACAGCTCTACCTCTTATTGAGAACACTTCTATGAATGTTCCTATATCTAGGAATTTAGTACACATTTGGTCGGTTGGATGGTATACCGGGATAAATATGATCCTCCCAAACAGAACATCTATGGAACAAAATATGTAGGTATTGAGATACTCTGTCCTGAAATCGGTGAACAAATGAACATTCAATTCAACGACAGCTCACCCAATATGACTTCAGCGGCATAGAACTTCATCTCAGCCTCATTGAACACCCCGTGCTGGGATAGGTGGTAGTGCAGGTCTCCTCCGTTCATCAGGTCCAGGATGAAGCAGAGTTTATCCGGCGTGTGGAAAGCGTACGTCATGCACACGATGAATGGACAGTCGACCTGTGTGTGGAAAAAGAAAATATATTTGAAAAGAGAAAAGAGGTACCTATTTGAACTGAAAAGAAGGTTTGTCATATAACAGCTCTAGACACTCGTGCAAGTCAACACTGGAGAGAATGCGTTTAGCAGATTCCGACAACAAAATTAAAAGTAGGCTTTAAAGCGCAATGATCCCAAGACAGTATTAGCCACTCGAGGGTTTGTGGAACCACTAGAGGTCAAAATAACATTAAAAGGTCACTCCTCGAAAAAAAACAACTTAACTATAAATTTATGAAAATCGGTCTGGGTTTCCGAACCTATTTGTTATTTTTAATGTTACGGAGTACTCTTTCCATAAATCACTGATTGACACGGCGGTGACTGCATGCATATTCATTGCGATTATTGGATTATTAATCACAGAAGCTTGATTAGGAACAAGTATATCCTATGACAATAGAATGACATCTTCAAGAGATCTACCAGCAAATCTCAACGGTTCATAATTATTTAGAGTAAATAAATATATATCTTTTCCTGTACAGTGTGGCTGAGGAAGCCAATATATAATAGCCAATAGATAATTATCACGAATGGTAAAAAGTTTCTTAGCAACGAAGTTTCGCTAACAGAGAACTTAACTAAATAAATACTATATCAAAAGAATCCCTTTGACCTTCCTCAGAAATTCCTGTTTTGTGCACTATCACACTGTACCACTGCCGATAGGAATGGGAAAATCGAATTCTAGTTACAGCCAGTTCTGTTTAAGTTGAATTTCGGTGTGCCATCTGCATCTAACTTCGTGTTTGGTCCCCAATTCCCCATTGAGTATGAGATCCTATGTTACTCGCATATTGTGAACCGAGCGAGGAGGGGTGAATTCGCTATACAATTGATACGATGAGCAAGATGAATGGTTGTCAGAACGGTTGTCTGGAACGTTTGTGTAAATATGTAATAGCTTTATACTTTGTGTAGAGTCACTGCCTCGCTTTAACAACAGGCTTTGTACCTATTGAGCTGACAAAACTCTTATTTAATTTCCTGTATCCTAAGATCTACTTACTCAATGTCTAAGGCCTATCATTTGGTCTAATAACTTAATCATATGTTAGTGAACTGGCGGCAGTCAAGCTCACTTACGTGTTTCGATGATACAATCGGTTTCGACACCCCTTCGAACAATTTCGAAAGACCATAGTATAATGATAGTTTTTTCATCACTAATGCACCTTAGGGAGGTAAGTAAATTTGAAAATCCAACGAGTCTCGTCAAGCGCAATATATCAAGAAGAGATACAGCAACGAGCTACAGATGTTATTCATAGGTATACATAATTTATGACGTCCATACACAATGACGGCCAACGCTGGCCGTCATTGTGTATGATAGTTTTTTCATCACTAATGCACCTTAGGGAGGTAAGTAAATTTGAAAATCCAACGAGTCTCGTCAAGCGAAATATATCAAGAAGAGATACAGCAACGAGCTACAGATGTTATTCATAGGTATACATAATTTATGACGTCCATACACAATGACGGCCAACGCTGGCCGTCATTGTGTATGGATGTGTATGTATGTGTGAAGGATATGTAAAGGAAACGCTTCCTTCAAAGGTCGGGTAATGATAAATTAAGTCGCGAAGCCGCGATCATGAGGAATGTAGAACTTCATTAAACACAATAAAGCAGTTCAGGGAAATTGCTACGATGTTATGGCAAGCGGGAATATTTCATTGCTCGAGCCAGTAGCTATGAATGCGTGCCCTTTTGTTCGGAGCCGGAAAAGTTTCAACCACACAGTTTATGAGTTGGCCACTCGCTCGCATCTCACTTTAACTACTTATTGATTTTTGGGGAAAAGTCACGACGGAAATGAGCTGAATAAACAGTGCCTTCGCGTCTCCCTTACGTCTCGACAGACTACACTTTTATTAGCAGATAGCAGTTGACAGCGAGGCGTGGCTTTGCAGATAATACTTAGATAGCCGGTTCAGCAATACAACTTGTTCGAGTAAGCCTTCTCACTGTCGGACCACTCGGCGTCTACAAGCCGACGACCCCAAAATGTACACTCTCCTTTCAAGCATAATCAACTCGAGTGCATTGAAATGTAAGGACCTCCTTCAAATACTCACGTATTTGAGGAGTTTCCACTTCGGTGCGTGGGAAATCGTATTGAAACGCGATTCGCAAGGCGTCAGCGCCACATACATTCCGTTTAAAACCGCGACTTGATTGTTCGCGCAACACAATATCCCGGCGCCGTCCAATCTGACAGGACTTTTATGGTTGACTTTTTATGTACGAAAATCTAATATTACTCGCATTTCGAGGACAGTGACTCAAATAAATGTGCTTTGCCGACGGGCGGCGGGAATACTGATCAGCCGACACTTGCCTCATAATCGAATATCGATAAAATTCGTCCACACAGTCCGGAACTATAAAAGCGAGTTTGTGTACCCGTAAACATAAAACCAAAATTAACGTTTATTACGACGCAACATAGCGCGAAGTTTAGAAACAAGGTCACGGTGGAAGAACGTTCACGCCGCCCGCCGTAAGTTTAAATCTATGAATGATTATACCGTATGTTACAGTAGGTACCTACCTACCTAGTCACGAGGCGACGGACGAGCGAGCGTTAGTAGGTAACGATTTATACTTCCTTCGCAATCTGACTACGTTAAACTTTCGGGATTTTAGGTCAAGCAGAATAAATGTCGTGTGCCAGTTACAGTTACAGATGCTACTCAACTTTAATGGTTAATTTAAATGGCAATCCCTTGTTTCCCATGGCTACATCATGGCGGAGCACCACAATAGTAATTAGTCCTTATTGCATTCCATCGGCTATAAATACAACCGGCGCAGCGATTGGAAACTGAAATGAAAAATTCCGATACACCGGTTGAAATGATAAACTGCAGCGGAAGCCGGTTGGACAACGACGACAAATTGAGGGCGAGGCAATTCGTTACAGTCCAATTGGCCGGATATCGTTTATGTTCACGATGCCATATTGCATATAGCACAATAAATATGTAAGCAAACAGCCATAGACACTGGATTTCAATCAAAGGCATCGTGTATCTAATCTCTCGCCGTAAAAATAAATATTGATTGGGGTTCGAACGCCGGCAGTCGGTGGAGGGCGTTTGATCGCTCGATTAATATCTAATATCGCACTCAGAAAGCTGTTCTGTAGAATATACTTGTCAATTTAACTCATACAATAAGACTATGTAATGGTAGAACCCCTTTACAGGGCCTGCGCAGAGACGCCTCTTCCTTAACCTATTTAGAGAAGAAGCACAGTTCTAGAGCTACACGGTCTCCCAGGACTGTAAGGTGAAGTTTTGAAGTTTTGCTCGCACTGACTTTGGGAGAGTATAAATCCGTCACGTATAAAGAGTTAAAAGTAAAGCGAAACACGCGGAAACAAGAATCACTTGTCAGACAGAAAGCATCTCCTATGATGTAGGTAATAAAATAAGAGGTAGAAATTGTAGGGTTCTTGACTTTACAAGAGAAATTAATATCAATATCACCCTTCTTACACCATCTGCTGATCAAGCTGCTTCCATGACGTGATAGCAGCACACGACCGTGTAGTGAGGTTCACCTCTTTATGTTACGCAATGTGTCTAACTCAGATGTAAGGGTAATAATGTGCCTTTCAACTGGAAGCATCATTTCGTCCTCAGCTGTTTATGTTCGGCAACCAAAACAAAACACAAGAAGCAGTACACTCACTCAGGCTGCCGTATGCACTAACGTCACGTTTTACACGTGACATTTCGCATATTGACTCCGGAGGTACAATTTTCTAAATCCGAGATTAGAGTGGACAAATTGACGTTTGTATTCCAATTCCAGGTTTTGATGGAACTCTGTTCTGTATAACTTTTGTAGTTATGTTTTAAAAATACTGTCATACGAAGTTGCATCCATTTGAGGTACATATTTTTTTTAAATAATAAATTCGAAGTTACCTTGACGAACGAAATTTAACAGGGTTCAGAAATTTAATCCAATGTTTTATCAATATTATTAGCTGATACTGTGTGAACTTGTAATCGAGGAACTACACCTTTCTGTTACCCCACGTGTATACAGCCACGTGTATTCACTGAAAAACAACATCACCCAACAAGAGAGACATTGTTCATATACAAGTTACGCCCTATGTCGATTTCCCGTACCACTGTGAATATATGGCCCGTTATTTGGCAACATAGGCGCGGGTCCTTCTGAGTAAACAGGCCTTGATACTCAGAACATTGTGTTGTCAGTGTACACAAACAAAGACGTCCGGCAACCCAACAGTAACGGACTAATCGAGATTGTAGCAAAGCTAATATTGGAATACCAATACAGAAAGTAACATTCGGTAAGGAGGGTGAATTCCCATCAGGCTTGATTTGAAACAAAACATGCTACAAAGCGTGTGTGACATAAGATGGAAGTTAGACTGTTGCGCGGAATAAACTGTACTTTTTTGCATTTTATGGACACAACTTTTATAAAACGTAAAATAACGTCACGCCTTTTCCTACGCGGGATGCCAGAGGCACAATTGTGCTCACGTTTAGCCAATTCTTCAATACTCCATAAGATTTTCTTCCAACTACGCTGCAATTCTATCATAAATGCACTTATCTAGCACAAATCGGCACTTTGTTGCCTAAGAGCAGGAAAACTGTACGGAAATGCTTTACTGCACTGTTTAAGTGTTTTTTTAATCGCGCAACCAAAGAGGATGCGCTTGTCAAGTTACTAAAAAGTAAAACCCTAGGTTTACAATGCGTTCGGTTGGCCCACATGGCGGCCGTAGGGAGTTAGGTACACAGTTTGCGTGTGAAGTGATGTGTGTGCTAGACAAAAATAAATACTGGCCATGAAGAATTAAATAATAAAAAGGCGGGAAAGTAAACAAAGCTAATCTTCACTGAGACATACGAAAGTGCACTTTCTTAATTAATTTGAAATGAATTAATATAAAATTATAATGGGATCTTCAAGTGACACGGACATTTCCCTTACTCAGGAAGCAATTCAAATCGAAGCCAAAACGTAAAAGAAAACCTATTGCCGCAACAATCCCGCATAAAATACACTCACATTCCTTGCAGTAGTTGAAAGAAAAGCAGATTAAGCACCTCTTATTAGGTCCTTCACCTAATTTCCTTGCGTAGTTGAAAGAAAAGGAGTTTATGCACCTCGCTTTAAGTAATTTACATTGCACTCGTGCTTTTTAGCTCGCTGGCGCTAGGTCTCCAAATAAGCACTCGATGCCATTACTTTATGCTTTTTCCTGCAATCTACTATTAATGGAAATATTGTTTCAAAAAATCGCTTTGCCAGGCCTTTGGAATATATTTGAGTAATTTTATATGCGCATTTCATGACTTTATATAACAATTCCATAATCAGAAAATACGACGCAGTAACCGTGATATTTTTTTTTGATGTTACTTTGAACTTGATCTACGACAAGCAATGTTGGGGATTCGCCCTCTGAAATTAGTTATCTGCTGTCTGTTACAGTACAAAGAGAATCAAGACGAACTGGCAGACAAGGATCTCCCCTAACCATACTGTTTTGATGTTACCGCATTGGCTCTATCATATTCATGGGTTGCATTATTTACTTTGATCATATTACTTATGTGTGTCAGCTTTACTTTATTCCTCAATAGATCCTTATCGGTCTACTGTTAGTATGCAAAGGCGGTAAATTACTATCTGGAACAAAGACAAAGTCTAAGTTCTGTATTACTGTAGATATTTACATATACTTAGCAAACGTCATTTTTTGGTCATTCAACGTCATTTTCTCTACATTCGACCACTGTGGAAGAAGAGGGGCGTAGAAACTCCCACGGATTGATTTTTTAATCTCTTTTATTAATTATTATGATTAATAAGCAGGAATGAATCATTACAAATTTATTAACAGCAAGGTCTGTGTTGAGCTAGATTAACCCCGTACAGTCCTGTCATTTAAGTAATCTTGAACATTGTAATTTCCCTTTTTCGACAAAGTCGATTTAACATCGTTTTTAAATTGCTCAAATGGCAATTTCAAAATCTCCAGAGGTATCTGTAGTAGATAATGCACTGACCCTTGAAATAATTGCTAACCTTCGCGAGTCTAAACCGGGGCGCACATAGTTTGTGATTATTTCTTACATTACAGCTATTGCTATGTTTGGAAAATGTTGTAAGGTTCTTGCGAAAATACATTATATTTTCGAAAATAAAGTGACTAGCTACAGTTAGTATGTCAAGTTCTTTAAAAAGCTCTCTTAAGGAGTATGTTCGTTTTAAATTATAAATTGTTCGAATAGCTCTTTTCTGTAAAATAAAAATAGTTTGAATATCCGCTGCTTTCCCACACAACCATGCTCTTTAACATAGCAAGCATGACACAAAACATGCCAGGTGTATAATTATTAAGTTGCAATCACAATAATAATACATTTAGGTATTTGAAATTATTATGATTCGTCGCTTTGTAGACAGCTTATAGCAGGATTTCAATTGTACAAGTGATGCAAGTGTGGAAAGAAAAAAACTGGTGTAACGATATTTTTTTGGAATCAGAGGTAGTGAACACATTTCTCATTGAAATTCGGTCCTGATTTGTACAGTAGTTGAGATATGTTTTTTTAAGGTTCCAGAGAAAATACCCAACATTTTCCACTTGATCCATAATATTTTACAAGCTTTTATTTAGTTTCACCTGTCTGTCTGTCTGTCTGTAATCAAATCTTGCAAGTTAAATTTGATCCCCATCGAGTTTGGGCTCGTTTAATTTGTCTTGACGAGTACTTTGACACTAGATGGTAGCCAGGGTCTGATGATGGAGCTGGAAGGTGGCCCATAGTAACTCTATAATTAAACGAAGCAACCCCATCGAGTTTGGGCTAGTTTAATTTGTTTTGACGAGTACTTTGATACTAGCCGACCGACCCCAAAGCAGAGTTAAATCTTTAGCAGGTCTTCAAATCGAAGAACTTGACTGCTCGAAGTTGACTTCGAAGAAACCTTGTAATGTTGATGCATTAAAAGAAATGGATAGAATGAGAAAGGTTACAAATAAATAACTGGTGATTACATAACGAATTTAAACATTATTTTATCTTACTACAAATATGTAAAAAAATAAATACATATATAAATAAATAAAATACATAAACTTTAAGTGCTCAAAGCAGCACATATTATGTGAACGTACTACGGACTACATAACGGAAACACGCTACTACGTGCTACGAACTACGTCGTAGTAAATCTCAATTTAAAAATACTAAAAAGGTAAAAATAAAAATAAAGAAAAAAAACTTTTTTAAAAATTAACTAAAAAGTTTAAAATAAATTAACTCCAATAACAAATATATCACTTTATAAGTTCATTGTAACCTTTAACGATAATTAAGCTTCTTCGTCTACGACAAAATAATTACATACCGAACATAATTATAATTTTTTAACATTAAAACCTTTACTTTAATTGTTAAATCTTCCCGTTTTTATTACAGTCCGTCCCAATTTCATAAATAAAAGCGTGTTACATTTTGATCGTATTATTAAGAACATTTAGCACCTTCTTTTCCTCTCGCTATCACAATGTAACACGCTTTTATTTATAAAATTGGGACTGTGTTGTATTTGTGATATATTTGTTATTGGAGTTAATTTATTTTAAACTTTTTAGTTCATTTTCAATAAAAGCTTGTTTTTAAAAAAAGTATTTTTTTTCTTTATTTTTATTATTTCTTGTGTTCTTGGATAATTTGCTAAGTTTTTATTGCGTAATATAAAAGTACTTTTTATGAGATAACGGTTGACCCTACACAAAAAGTTGTAATAACCTTTTCTGTCCAGAATCTGTATGTTTTTTGCTTGCAACACTCAAACGAAACCTTTTCAAGAGTGCCACCATCGAAATTATGTTTCTCCAAACTAAGAGATTGAAACTACTTAAGTTTCAATCTCAGGCGCACGCGGGAACTAGTTTGTGTACTTTTGAAAGATTCTGTAGAATTTATAAAATGTAAGTTTTGTGTTATAGGCCCCTGGTGAACTGAAGAGTTACCCCCCACACGGGTATTTTAACAAAACTGTGATTTCGACTTCCGCAGGTCGCAGGCTATTTTAAAAAGACACTAAAAGTGCTTCAAACATTTCCGCTTTTACTCATTACGGGTTGGCAGATGCTCAGTTGGGCCCACGATAAGCCCTTTAGTCCATACTCAATGTTGCGTGGCAGGGGGCTAGTCCTGATTCTGACTGACTGATTCATCATAACTAGTAGTTCTGTGAGAGCAGTAGATCTCGCTTCAATTTCAAAAATTAAAATCCGGCCGTATCTAACGCCACAGCAAACTTCCCCCCATTTTACCCCCTCCAGTCCCCCCTTTTGGATATTTTTCGCAACATCTTGTGTAGAATGAAATGCTTAGTGTGTGTATCTTTAATTTGATTGAAATTTTCCCCTCCATAAAAACTTGCGAACGACTAAAAAAAAAAACAAGGAACTTATGTGACAATTTTCGTCAAAATCGGTTGGACAATGAGACCTGTAGGCGAGAACAGACTGACGGACAAAAGCATTTTTAGCCAATCTCGAAACTGGACGCTTCGCTCGCTCGGTCAATAAAATGTGTTCCGCGTGGCTGTAAAAATCATCCCAGGTTTAGAGTGGCAACTACGCAAAAAGAAATCGCACAAAGAAAGCGGTGAGAGAAATAGGTCACCCGCCCGCCGGCTTGCCGAGAGCGTAGGTGTGAAGTGAGTGCAGACGGTACATCTGTAGATGAGTCGAATACACCCACGGGTAGGTAGGTAGATAAGGGTTTAGTAAAAAAACAAACAAACATTTTCCTTTTTTCTTCAATAAGGTTTTTGATCGAGCGAGCGGGAAGCGCGACGAAGGGTACCCTTGAACAGCTTGGCCAAAAATGCTTTCGTGTGGCTGTCCGGATTTATGGCTGTTCTCCTCTACTTACAGGTCGCATCTCTCAACCGATCAACGTGAAATTTTGTGAACAGGTTCGATAATATTTTTTTTGGTTTAAAAAAAAAGGCGGAGATAAGGCGGGTCTGATAATAATAAAAATACATATTTCCAAGCGTTTGACTGATTTTAACGATGAGGCGTTGTTGGATTGCTGGAGACCGTGAGATTTACATAGGCTATATAATTTTGGTGAAAAGTTTATACGTTGGATTTTAGATCGCAAAATGTAGTTTACAAAGTTATTGGTGCTATTTTATTTCATACTCCATGTAACTAAACAAGTGCATTCGTAAGTTTGTCTGTTAGAAGTTCAGCTTTTCACCAGCGTTGCGAGGTTTAGTACCACCCGAGCCACTAGTATTAGCTTCTATTAGTGAGTCAAGAAAAAAACATTTTATTTTTATAATCATATTCTGTGACCTCAGTAATCAAGTCCAAAGTACTTGTCAAGAAAATTCAAACTAGGCCCAAACTCGATGGGATTGCGCCGTTTTATGCAGAGTTTTTATGGCCACCTTCCGGCTCCATCATAAGACCCTGGATATCATTTGGGCCCAGAGTGCTTAAAAAGTCAAATATAAGGAGCCCAAACTCAAGGGTTGCATCGTTTCATAGCAGAGGGCCATGGCCACCTGCCGGCTATATCATCAGATCAGCCATAAAAAATATTGCATTGTCTTTATTAAATCGCGTAGATATGTGGGGTATCGGGTATTTCGCAAAATATTATACAGATACGAGAGAATGTGCATGTCGCGGCAAAGACGGATCGGGAGCCACCCCAGCTCAGTGATTTTAGTCTGCCATGGCAGGCAGTACTGCAATCTCCGGAGAGAGAGAAATGACGCACAGACTCGTCTGCTGATCTCACAAACATGGGACGACCAGGACAGCAAGTTGTCAAATATTACCCCAAGATTATTAGCTTTCTCACTATAAGTAATTATGGTACCATCATACAATACAAGATCGACGGGCGAATTCTGTAATAAGTTAAGCGAGTGCCGTGAACCCATAATCATGGCTTGAGATTTTCCCGGGTTGACTAGCAGCCCATATGAAATAGCACATTTCCTGATGTTATCGAGGTCAGCATTCAACGCCTCTACAGTCAGTTTCACATCACTCGGAGAGAAGTGCCGATATATTTGGAGGTCATCTGCGTAGAGATAATAAGAAGAGTAAAAACGTCAGAGGTGGAGTTTATGAATACTGAGAATAGGAGAGGAGGTAGAGATAATAAGAAGAGTAAAAACGTCAGAGGTGGAGTTTATGAATACTGAGAATAGGAGAGGAGGTAGAGATAATAAGAAGAGTAAAAACGTCAGAGGTGGAGTTTATGAATACTGAGAATAGGAGAGGAGGTAGAGATAATAAGAAGAGTAAAAACGTCAGAGGTGGAGTTTATGAATACTGAGAATAGGAGAGGAGGTAGAGATAATAAGAAGAGTAAAAACGTCAGAGGTGGAGTTTATGAATACTGAGAATAGGAGAGGAGGTAGAGATAATAAGAAGAGTAAAAACGTCAGAGGTGGAGTTTATGAATACTGAGAATAGGAGAGGAGGTAGAGATAATAAGAAGAGTAAAAACGTCAGAGGTGGAGTTTATGAATACTGAGAATAGGAGAGGAGGTAGAGATAATAAGAAGAGTAAAAACGTCAGAGGTGGAGTTTATGAATACTGAGAATAGGAGAGGAGGTAGAGATAATAAGAAGAGTAAAAACGTCAGAGGTGGAGTTTATTAATACTGAGAATAGGAGAGGAGGTAGAGATAATAAGAAGAGTAAAAACGTCAGAGGTGTAGTTTATGAATACTGAGAATAGGAGAGGAGGTAGAGATAATAAGAAGAGTAAAAACGTCAGAGGTGGAGTTTATGAATACTGAGAATAGGAGAGGAGGTAGAGATAATAAGAAGAGTAAAAACGTCAGAGGTGGAGTTTATGAATACTGAGAATAGGAGAGGAGGTAGAGATAATAAGAAGAGTAAAAACGTCAGAGGTGTAGTTTATGAATACTGAGAATAGGAGAGGAGGTAGAGATAATAAGAAGAGTAAAAACGACAGAGGTGGAGTTTATGAATACTGAGAATAGGAGAGGAGGTAGAGATAATAAGAAGAGTAAAAATGTCAGA
The DNA here is from genome assembly GCA_949825045.1 of Argyresthia goedartella. Lineage (NCBI taxonomy): Eukaryota > Metazoa > Arthropoda > Insecta > Lepidoptera > Argyresthiidae > Argyresthia > Argyresthia goedartella. Next base: position 19,531,617 of record OX463812.1, on the reverse strand, counting down.
GGTGGAGTTTATGAATACTGAGAATAGGAGAGGAGGTAGAGATAATAAGAAGAGTAAAAACGTCAGAGGTGGAGTTTATGAATACTGAGAATAGGAGAGGAGGTAGAGATAATAAGAAGAGTAAAAACGTCAGAAGTGGAGTTTATGAATACTGAGAATAGGAGAGGAGGTAGAGATAATAAGAAGAGTAAAAACGCCAGAGGTGGAGTTTATGAATACTGAGAATAGGAGAGGAGGTAGAGATAATAAGAAGAGTAAAAACGTCAGAGGTGGAGTTTATGAATACTGAGAATAGGAGAGGAGGTAGAGATAATAAGAAGAGTAAAAACGTCAGAGGTGGAGTTTATGAATACTGAGAATAGGAGAGGAGGTAGAGATAATAAGAAGAGTAAAAACGTCAGAGGTGGAGTTTATGAATACTGAGAATAGGAGAGGAGGTAGAGATAATAAGAAGAGTAAAAACGTCAGAGGTGGAGTTTATTAATACTGAGAATAGGAGAGGAGGTAGAGATAATAAGAAGAGTAAAAACGTCAGAGGTGGAGTTTATGAATACTGAGAATAGGAGAGGAGGTAGAGATAATAAGAAGAGTAAAAACGTCAGAGGTGGAGTTTATGAATACTGAGAATAGGAGAGGAGGTAGAGATAATAAGAAGAGTAAAAACGTCAGAGGTGGAGTTTATGAATACTGAGAATAGGAGAGGAGGTAGAGATAATAAGAAGAGTAAAAACGTCAGAGGTGGAGTTTATTAATACTGAGAATAGGAGAGGAGGTAGAGATAATAAGAAGAGTAAAAACGTCAGAGGTGGAGTTTATTAATACTGAGAATAGGAGAGGAGGTAGAGATAATAAGAAGAGTAAAAACGTCAGAGGTGGAGTTTATGAATACTGAGAATAGGAGAGGAGGTAGAGATAATAAGAAGAGTAAAAACGTCAGAGGTGGAGTTTATGAATACTGAGAATAGGAGAGGAGGTAGAGATAATAAGAAGAGTAAAAACGTCAGAGGTGGAGTTTATGAATACTGAGAATAGGAGAGGAGGTAGAGATAATAAGAAGAGTAAAAACGTCAGAGGTGGAGTTTATTAATACTGAGAATAGGAGAGGAGGTAGAGATAATAAGAAGAGTAAAAACGTCAGAGGTGGAGTTTATGAATACTGAGAATAGGAGAGGAGGTAGAGATAATAAGAAGAGTAAAAACGTCAGAGGTGGATTTTATGAATACTGAGAATAGGAGAGGAGGTAGAGATAATAAGAAGAGTAAAAACGTCAGAGGTGGAGTTTATGAATACTGAGAATAGGAGAGGAGGTAGAGATAATAAGAAGAGTAAAAACGTCAGAGGTGGAGTTTATTAATACTGAGAATAGGAGAGGAGGTAGAGATAATAAGAAGAGTAAAAACGTCAGAGGTGGAGTTTATGAATACTGAGAATAGGAGAGGAGGTAGAGATAATAAGAAGAGTAAAAACGTCAGAGGTGGAGTTTATGAATACTGAGAATAGGAGAGGAGGTAGAGTTAATAAGAAGAGTAAAAACGTCAGAGGTGGAGTTTATGAATACTGAGAATAGGAGAGGAGGTAGAGATAATAAGAAGAGTAAAAACGTCAGAGGTGGAGTTTATTAATACTGAGAATAGGAGAGGAGGTAGAGATAATAAGAAGAGTAAAAACGTCAGAGGTGGAGTTTATGAATACTGAGAATAGGAGAGGAGGTAGAGATAATAAGAAGAGTAAAAACGTCAGAGGTGGAGTTTATGAATACTGAGAATAGGAGAGGAGGTAGAGATAATAAGAAGAGTAAAAACGTCAGAGGTGGAGTTTATTAATACTGAGAATAGGAGAGGAGGTAGAGATAATAAGAAGAGTAAAAACGTCAGAGGTGGAGTTTATTAATACTGAGAATAGGAGAGGAGGTAGAGATAATAAGAAGAGTAAAAACGTCAGAGGTGGAGTTTATGAATACTGAGAATAGGAGAGGAGGTAGAGATAATAAGAAGAGTAAAAACGTCAGAGGTGGAGTTTATGAATACTGAGAATAGGAGAGGAGGTAGAGATAATAAGAAGAGTAAAAACGTCAGAGGTGGAGTTTATGAATACTGAGAATAGGAGAGGAGGTAGAGATAATAAGAAGAGTAAAAACGTCAGAGGTGGAGTTTATTAATACTGAGAATAGGAGAGGAGGTAGAGATAATAAGAAGAGTAAAAACGTCAGAGGTGGAGTTTATGAATACTGAGAATAGGAGAGGAGGTAGAGATAATAAGAAGAGTAAAAACGTCAGAGGTGGAGTTTATGAATACTGAGAATAGGAGAGGAGGTAGAGATAATAAGAAGAGTAAAAACGTCAGAGGTGGAGTTTATTAATACTGAGAATAGGAGAGGAGGTAGAGATAATAAGAAGAGTAAAAACGTCAGAGGTGGAGTTTATTAATACTGAGAATAGGAGAGGAGGTAGAGATAATAAGAAGAGTAAAAACGTCAGAGGTGGAGTTTATGAATACTGAGAATAGGAGAGGAGGTAGAGATAATAAGAAGAGTAAAAACGTCAGAGGTGGAGTTTATGAATACTGAGAATAGGAGAGGAGGTAGAGATAATAAGAAGAGTAAAAACGTCAGAGGTGGAGTTTATGAATACTGAGAATAGGAGAGGAGAAAGGATACCACCCTACGGAACACCCGCGGAGAGCTCATACCAGTCCGTGGACATCTCCACAGACTTAATGCGCTGCTGGCGGTCTCTCAGGTAGGAGTCAAACCAGGGAGCCGTGTGCGAGGAGACTTTAAGCGACTGTAGAATTTCAACTAGGATATCGAAATCGACGCAGTTGAAGGCACTACTAAAATCAAGCAGTGTAAGAACCGTAAGCTGCTTCTGATCCATAGCCAATCGAATGTCGTCAGTGCTGTGACCCGACCTGAAACCTATTTAATGGGGATTTAATAAGTTTCTTGCGGAAAAGAAAGGAGTAGAGAAATGAGTAATACTTTTTAATTTATTTTGAAAATTTTAGGCTATTTAAATAAACTAATTTGAATATTTCGGGTAAGGGATGTCTTATTATTATTTTTATAAATTTTAATATAACACCCCTCATGACGTCACTTGCTCACAGTTTTCTACGAATGACGACTCGAATGGCCGAGTCGGCAGTGACCCTGCCTACGAAGCCAAGGGTCCCGGGTTTGAGTCCCGGTGGGGGCAAATATTTGTTTGACGAGAACGGATGTTTGTACCCTAGTCATGGTTGTTTATCTATCTGAGTATAATATTTATCTATATAGCTTAAAAATAAAATAATAACTCCTACTAATCAAGTGGATTTAAAATTAAAAGATACACATACTTATGTGTATCGTTGTCTAGTACCCAAGATACAGGAAATCCTATTTTGGGGCTAGCTAGATCAATGTGTGCAAATAGTGTCCAAGGTATTACGAATATTTCAGTAATCCTGTATTATTTTTTGATAGGAATAAAGTAATTTTGTTAGGAACATAATTATCTCGAAATGGTTTTCTGAGTTGTTGGTTTGTTGGTACCTTTGTTTTTTTTTACATGGCCCATGGCCACTGGGACAGGTGAAACTAAATAAAATCTCACAAAAACAATGGCGTATAGGTCACGTGGGCAGATTACCTCACTGAAGCCTGTGGCTTTATTCGCTATCCCTGACATCTTACATTTCTTTGACACTACCACCTTTACGATGCAAATGTACTTGTTAGTGGTCCAAATTGCGTTTCCCAGCGGCCCTGGACCAAAATATGACTAGTCAAACAATACCCCAGTTCCCGGAAAGTTCACTACATGTTAATGCTGCTCGTATCACGCAAAGGATTTGCATATCGGCCATATTCGATTTGGCTATCAAGTAAGGAGTGCGTGTGACACTAGTCTAATAGATTTTGCACTCCCACACTCACATTCATATGACCAGCAGCTCACTGGCTTGTCCTATTTTCAGTGGAAGCGAGAGAGTCGTTAGACATCATCGCCTGCCTTTCAGGTGGCTTAATAGGTCAAGTATTCATTAGCGTATTCAAAGGCTTTAGATATTGGACTTTGTAAACATAGAGAAATGTACATTACCAAACAAGGAGAGATCTATCGTTTGCTTTTGTTCAAATATGGCAGGTAGCATGTGGGCGGTGGCGTTCAAATCTTACAGGGGCAACGTCCTGAATAGTAGCTTGACCCTAAACTTCGAAAAATGTTAGCAGACTATTTTGGGATTTCAGTTAAACCTAAGCTACTTTTGAGAAAAATACTAAAGGCATACAGTAACAGACAAGCACACTGCAAGTTTCCAGGACTAAAAATAAGAAAAGGTTCTTCCTTAACGGAGGCGGTATATCGAACGAAATCTATGCAAAACTCCGCTACCTCGTATCTACATATTTATGACCTTTTCCTGTGATCGCTCAAACTAGCTAAATTATTCTTGGGGAGCTCCATGTAGCTGTATTTACTGAAGCATTGGAACTGAGTTTATATTGATCAAATAGTTTAGCAACGACATATACAATGAAAATAACCAAATAGTTTTGACATTTTATAATTTCTAATTGATATTTAAATGCATTTTGTATTGTATTTTTTTTTTTAGTTATTGAGGATGTCAGTTTCAATGTATTTCAAAGTTCGTTCTGTACAGCTTAACATCACCTACAATATAGTATCTTATATGTCAGTTCAATAAATGTCAATAATAATAATAATTCGATAATAGGAAAAAAAACGCACCTATCAATAGTACAAAGTTACGACAATTAAAACTGTACCAAATATAGCTTCTTCAGAAAGCCACAAAAACATTACACGATAGCCTGAGAATTCTTCACATTTATCCTCTTGCATAATCTTCTACAAAAAGACGTTATTTTAAATACTTGCAGGATAGTTAGGAAATTCACAGACAGACCAGATTAATGCACTTGTGTTCAGAGCTTCGCACTTCCCTCTCGGAGACAAAACTAAACATAGTAATAGTTCCGTAACAAATGTAGAACATAAGCCTAATAATTCTCCAAGTTAAAAACAAAAAAAACGACTTTAACTTTAAGCACGTAACAAACATAAAAAAGACTGTCGAGTTAAGAATCTCCTCTTGTTTTTAAAGTCGGTTAAAAATGAGGGAATAAAAAAACAATTTATCAATATACCGGTATTTACTAGTAAAATATGGCTTATGTTTACGACCGCCAGAATTAGTCAACAACCACCAAATTGTGTTTTGATTAATGTTTAGCAAACATCTTTTTATGTTTTAAGTGTTTTTTGTTGTTCTTACATGTTCAACCTAACACGAAGGATAAAGGGGGCCTCGCTTCACTCACCCGCTTTACCCTTCACCCTAAGTATTTTGCCCTGATATTTTCTGCAACTTTTTGTGATCATTCACCCATTTTGGGTAGCTTTACCCATTTTGGGATAATCATTATATTTGTTGCCGTAAAATATAGACAAAAAATATTATCACTAATTTTTAAGGTAAAGTCAATGGGAAGTTAAAAACGGTACAATATTTTGAATAAAAGTTGACTTTGGTGGCTTCTCAATTCCTTTACAATATTTTTAAAACAAAAAATACAGTATTTATCGAATCCAAAGAGCTTGCGCAATAATAACCCGATCGAGAGGGCAGGAATCAGGGCACAATTTTTTTTCGCGTCCCCCCCGAATACCATTTAAATATATTTTTGTCAATTTTTATTTGATATGAGTCAATATTTATACTGTGATAATTTGAAGACTGTTGCTTTAATCTTTTGGCGGTAACACCTGTGTGACAGACGACGGACGGACACGAGAGTGACATCAATAGGGCTCCGTTTGTACCTTTCGGGTACGGAACCCTAAAAATGAATAACGCGAAGGGAACTGCCGAAAATTCGAATTATCCCTCTTTCAATAGATCGCGTGGGCATATAGCGAACCTTATGTACCTATACATATAGGTCAGCTAAGCTAGTTAATTATAAAAACAGAAATAAACATCATCTAGCATAGCCAGGTATTTTCTTCGGTCTCGCTGAAAAAAGGTGGAGATCTTTTAAAATAACAAAATTAAATGTTGATTTTACTTTACAGAAACAAAACGCATGTTTGGAACTGACGGTGCTTGAATGGAGCAGTCGAGCTCAAGTATATCTATAAGACAGCAACAGATGTAAGAAGGCACCCCAGCCCAGCCCTTTCAAAATTTCCTTCCATCTTCAAGTTGTAATAAAAGATTACGAAGATCGTGAATAAACATGGAATTAATAAGATGGTATACAGAAACTTATTACTCGCTGATTTTAGTTCTCGCCAGGCCGGAGAATGAAATAGGTCGTGAATCATACAACCCGGATTAGAGAGTTCAGATTGCAAACTTTCTTAAAGATAATAGTACATTTCATACGAGTTCGCAAAGCCTTATATTTGCGAACCGAGAAGTTTACGGCACGAGCCGAAGACGGGGTCGTAGCGAGGTTCTAAAGAAGCCTGTTCGAACGAGTTAGGAATAGGATTTTTCCGCCTGAGAACCCAAAATCAAGCGGCGAAGATGCTATTAGAGGTTAAAAGGCGGAAAAGATATTTATTGTTGATGATAAATAGGCATTTAGGTTGGTTGCACTGCACAGGTCAATAAGGATCATTATGATCATATCATCATCATCACCATAAGGCGTTCAAACATTGGTAAACATATACATAGATTTTTTTTAATACAACATACAGACTAGTAGAAGTACTTGCATGCACACACAATAATAAACAGCCTCATCATGACACATTTTAACAGTAATGTACGACAGGTATGATTTCGACTATTTAGAATTGAACAGATTCCTACGAGACGGTCGAAGAGTGAGTTACGAATGCACCCCAATCAAAAGATTCACATCCGCGGGATGAAAATGTGTTAGTAAGAAAACTTAATTCAGATACCACACTTCATGTAACTTACTATGGCGAGAGGAATCAGTGTCGTCGCACTATAGCCTCGTGGTGGGGGCTCCCAAGTTAGCAAATCCAAAGCGAGCGAATTAATTTGGGACAGTCTACCGGCATATTTGCTTTGTAAACGCTTTGAGCAGAAACGATTGATGCTTTCATACTGCAGTATAGACAGATGTGTTTTCACGCTCAAAGGCAATACTCTGCGCGCGCATAGGAAACTGCAATGATTCATACGATATTTGTACCTATCATGTTCGGCAATCGACCTCTCTCACTTTTTTCCTTTCGTTGATGGACTTAAAGATCTAGGGTGTTATTTAATGCAGCTTTAAAAAAAACAGTTTCGTCTTCAAAATTGATTAAATGTTTTGTGAATCAGCAATAAATTTTAAGCGCCTAATAAATATTTCAAGCAACTATTTTATTGAATACACGCTAAGGTGAATATAACTCAGAGTTGTTTTATTCGTTAGCAAGTAATTGATGACTGAATCAATCGACTATATTAGATTCGCATTATTATTTCGAAATCGCTCTAGCTGCGGCTACAATGGGGCTGCGGCGATGCCCCCGCCCCTCCGTGCCTCCGGCTCATAAAAAAACTCTCGAGAGTCTAGTCATAAGACTGCCTAGACAGGACTAGGAAGTGGGGTGCCCTGATTCGGATGCGGATGTTCTATTAAAACCGGACAGATGTTGAATATTTATAGAGGCCCACTTAAAAAATGTACCGATGAGTTATCAATTTTGATGCTAAAATATTTATCGGTAGCGCTGAGTTATATTAATTGTTATTTGTGAATTGGCGGTGGATGTTTAATATTCTGTTGCGGTAGTAAAGACGATGAATTAATATAATAGAATTGTTCAAATAACTCATTGCTCATACCAAAATCATGCTAGGTTGCAGGTACAAAATAAAATGTTTGATGCTGCAATTATAATATCAAAAAAAATCTGCGCCGTGAAATCTTATTTTATTAAATGAATAAACTTGGCCTGAACGCTACATTACCAGGAGCCCAATTCCGGTAAACAATGACAGCTCCATGACAATTACATGACAATTACGGTCAGCTTTAGATATATTTTTTAGGCAATTATGGTTAAAATTAAGTTAATTGGTAAGCATAATAATTTAGTTAATCAACAAAGGGAATGGGATTACAAAATCGTCAGATATTACAAATCTAAAGTTGACCGTAATCGTCATGTAATTGTCATTGAGATGTTAATATGGACCGGAATTGGGCCCCTGCCCACTCTAATTTCATCCACGCAAATGCAGTTATTGCTGTAAGCGCGTATAACTTCTCTCTCATCTGTCAAAGCCGGAAATTGCATTTCGAGCGATCACGTGACTAATTTCGACCATCGGGTCGCTTCCCTCTTTTTCAATACATATTCGGTACCGTGGACCTGTACTCGATTTGTCCTTAACTGGCATACGAGGTAAACAAAGATGACGTGATCACAAAAACTCGATATTTCACAAGGATCACACGATGAAGGTTTTTTCAATCACTTACAAAGACTACTTTCAACATAAATACACTAAATTTCACTAATAACTTGTCGAAATTCAGCTTAGATATAACATTATTTCCCAAAATTCTAATTACGAGAAAAAATGCACACAATTGGTATGACATTTCGTTTAGTGAAGGGGGAAATCTGAATGATAGAACGTAATTGAACGAATGAATGAAATACACGGCAACGAAGGTTGTGTTATTAAAATAAGTAAAAAAAAAACAAATGAAAGTGGGCGTTAGCACATGCCGAATTCCTGTACAGCGGGGCTTTGTCATCGCAGGCACGTACCACGTGACACAGTGGACTTTTTTTTAGGTTCATAGACAGAGGTACCTTCATTTTGTAAACTCGGAATTTTGATCTGAAAATTTGTTGTAGAACAGTATTATCTATACAAACAGCATTTGTTATGTAGAAAAATTCTGTAGGCTGCATACTTATCAAGGAAATAAATATTGAAAAAAAAATGTATGGTAATGTATGTATGTACCTATGTAGAAAATTACATTTTTGTTTTTTCTAAAAATGGTCATTTGGTGTGACGCATTACCTCCTATAATCTTCGTCTCCTACCCTTCACGGTTTGCTGGAAGAAGTCTCTTATTAGAGATAAGCTCGCCTTTGTATGTTTTATTTCTCTAATAAATCTGTAGAATTTTATGTGAGTACCACAGACCATAAATAAAAAAAGACAGGTGACTCAAACATGCTCAGTCAGGCTCACCTTGGCTCGGCTTTTGCTCGCGAGGCAGTCTCACGCAAGCCCGAGGCCTCGCCTCGAAAAATGCTTGGCGGCCTGTTGTTGACATCGACTTAACAATACAAGCGTTGGAAGATGGAGCTATGCGTCAGTCTTCCACGGAGTCCAGTCCAGTCAGACCACGGAGCTTCATAGAGTGTTAAAAACTTTTTTTCTTTGCAGAAATAAAAAATTAGTGATTCCGAGCCTACTCCTGTGCCTTCCCATTCCAGAAAAGGGAATGCTCGTGACGTGATCTTTCTCAGCTCTCCTATGAAGAAACGAAAAAGGGTTGATATGGGATGCAATGAGAAAATTATTGTGATTAACATATATAAATATGTTTAAAAAACATTCCCGACATATCCACTCAAAACCAAAATTACGAGCTGCAATTGTTGGCGTTTCCATGCAAAGAGTGCACCGTATCCTTAATGAATATAAAATGAACGGGAAATTCTCATCACCAGAAAGATCCACTTCAAAATTCGAGATCGTGGAAAATCTGGACGAGTTCACACTTTCGGCAATGCGAACAAAAGTTCATCAATTGCAATGAGTTGCCGACCGTCGACAAATTACTAAAAAATATTAACGACGAGGATATGCCATCGTTTAAAAGATCGACCCTTTACAAAATCGTAAAAAAGCTCAATTTCAGGTTTTCGAAAAGGTCGAGAAAAAGTATTCTCTTAGATCGACCAGATTTACCGGTCTGGAGAAGAAAATTTCTCATGCAAATCAAAGATTTCAGACAACAAATAGGAAGATTTATTACACGGATGAGGCATGGCTCTGCGTTCAGCCGTACAAAATTAATTATTATTATGTTAGATTGATGATAATAAATAAATAAATTGGTACTTATGTAAATTTTTGTTAACAGGTCACCCTTGTAACTAAGTATGGGTTGACGATGACATTACAAGCATTCGACAAGCATTTATAAAAGGACTGTCAACTGGGCTTAAAAACCCTCAAAAAGGAAAACGCCTGATTATCTGCCAAATAGGCAGCACCGACGGGTTTTTAGAAGGCGGAGAGTGGATTTTCGAGGCAAAAAAGGCAGATAGAAAGTGGGATTACCATGCAGAAATGGATGCTCACAATTTCTAAAACTGGTAAGTGAAAAGCGTATTAAAATTATTATTTTTGTTTGTCTATTTGCATTAAAATGTACTTTTATTTTACAGGTTCAAAAATGTATTGGATTTGGTCTAACCGGAGTCGGTCATAGTCTTAGATAAAGCACCTTATCACTCCAGACTCGCCGAAAAAATGCCTATTATGACCTGGCGGAAGGCAGATATTCAAGCATGGCGGCAGGAAAAACAAATAATATTTGACGAAGCGGGGGTCAAAGCGAAACTGCTTCAAAAAATTAATAAGAACAACTACAAGGAAAAAGTTGTTGACGAAATGGCAGCCAAGAAAAATGTTATAACATTACGCCTTCCGCCATACCATTGCTAGTTAAACACAATTGAATTAATATGGGAGCAATTAAAGGGTCATGTTGGCAAAAACAACAAGTTTTAAAATGGCGGAAGTTAAGGAGTTGATAAGTGAGGGACCAAATGTATCGAGCACGTCATTAAAGAGGAGTCAAAAATTATGGAGCTCGATGGACTAAAGGACACGGCGACCGAGCAATCAACCGCACCTTTTATGATTAACACGTTAAATGCTATGTAGGTCACCGGTGACCACACCCAGACTAAAAAACTAAAATAAAAAAACTTTTTCGAAAATTGGCGTTAAAAGTGTAAATGTAAATGAAAACAGTGACTCTGATACTGAGTCACTGGATAGCTGCAGCAGTTGAATTAGAAATTTATGCATTTTTTTTTCAAAACCTTTGATGTGGCCGCGCAATCTTTTTTTTCTGTCGCGCATGTATTTCATTTCATATAATTAGTTTTTTAAATATTTTGAATCTGTGTGATAGAAGGATGTAAATAGGCGTGATTCTTATCAAAACAAACTTGCATCGTCGGTGGATAAAATGCAAATGAGAGTATGTCTCATGAATTAAAGTGAATGTAAATAAGGCCAAGACCAATATTGATGATCGGCATATAAGAGGCACTGGACATGCTCCCTTTTGGACCCCACAATCACGCACTCTTTATATCTTCGAAACAACATTTCGTAAATAGCGTCACCTTTGCATCTGACATGACACGCACGAGGCAGAGTATTTCTTAATTTATTTATTTAACTATATGTGTATGAGATAGTTTATCTGTGTTTATTATTTTCCAATGTTGTTGTTTATCAATTAAAAGTAACTGTTTGACAATAAATATATTTTTAAGGAAATCCGAAGTTCGTTTTAATTCGTTTCATGTTTAATAATATGAATTCAATAGAAATGACTTTTTTAAACGATATATCGGATCACTATTATAAAACAGCTTCTGAAATCAATATAATCAATTGAAAACTCAATCATGATATTTGAAATGATAAAAATCCTGAATAAATTTCGTTCATTCAACATTCACATCTATCATATCTCGGCAGTTCATTCACTTATTCCCTTCACTACAAATGTCAGATTTTATGGTTTGTAATTGAGGTTTGCCATGTAGGGACAAATGGACTATAAGTGTCTAAACACACTATGCCGAAGATACGCGACCGAAGTTCGGCATGATTCCGCGGCTGATTTTACGTTGCTACGTATTCGGCTGATATGGCACAACATAATTGCCGAACTTACGCGGCAGAAATTCAGTTGCGCAACTTATATTGTGTGCTCTACAAAATATGTTGCCGCTGAACTTACGCCCGACCGAAGTTTGCTGTACGCTATAACGCAACGTAATTTCAGCATTATGTGTCGTCAATAATTCGTAATCTAGTGTGTTTAGACACTAAAAACTCGTGTCAAGTTGAGAACTCAGAATATCGACTAAAACTCGACAAAGGTCTATTGGCACTTTTAAGGCATTTCGATGATGCTGCTACGGCGACATTGCCATTCCATATAAAATATCTATGGAAACTCGAGATTATTGCTAACTCGCTTTCCATCTTTCAGCCAACCCTGCCGTTATATTTTCAACCTTATAACTTGGTCTTGGTATAAAAATCCAAAACCAATGACAAATTATTCATGCCTCTACCACATAAGGGGTTAAGAGACACTTGTCTTGTCTATGAACTGAAATTGTTGTAGTGCCAGCGATACTTGAAAATTTTTCCCTTGAGGTTTCGCAGGCACTACACTACGATAATTGCAGTTCATACAATTCAGTTCATGTTTTATTTTTAAGTTGATTTAGAAAATTATATTTCAGTAGTATTCGTGGAAATAAACATGAACCACTATGTCAAAGCTCAAACTTGTAGGTGTCATAGTTTTTTCATAAATATACCCAACGATGTGCCGCCGGGTTGTGGCCTAGTGATGGGCGAGCGAATTACTTCTAGGTTTTTGTCCGTTGCTAAATAATTCGGGTTGCACGAGGTCTATCACATAAGGCCTATTTTTGTGACGGAGTTGCTCCGTCGTACTTCACAATCCGGAGGCATCATTGACGTACAACCAGTGTCAAGATTCATCAGCTTTTATGTAATATGTCAATTTTAACTTACAATGGATAATTAGACTTCGTCGACGATTAGACTGTAATAGGAAGATTCTTCATCTAAAATCTAACAGCTTCAATATCCCAACAAATGAAATCAAACGTTGTTGTTGCGTGCAAACGACTTCATTACCTCGAACTCACAACTCAATTCGGTTAATCCGCCCGAATTGAGTTGGTACGATGAACATCGGTCGCGATACTGGACCGCTGTGCCATATTAGGCGATAGTGTAGTTACGTTACTCACCCCCGTGCTGACGAGCGATAGCATAATCCTTTCGTTTAGCGCCAAAGTCTCTCCCTGCTTCATCTTGATCCGCTTCTTGTCGAGACACTTCATCGCGTACATCTTGCCAGTGTCTGCCTTCCGACAACCGTACACCTGGTGAGGGGGGAGACAGCCGTTTAGGATATATAGTAAATAAATATTACGCCTCGGCTATGTTCACATCTCACAAGAATCTCTACAATCCACGGGGATGGGATGGTTTCCCATGTGATTATTGTGAAGGGGAAGCGACGTTATTCTATATAACATACCCCATAACAATCCAAATACAAAAAAAATATCGATCCATAATATTTGGATCGACCGGTTGGAGAAGTGACAAATCAAAGGACCACGTTGAATTCTTGCTAACAGAATGATCTCCTTACCCGTAAGCTCTCGTTTTTGAAGCATCATTGTTTCAAACCAATGCCTATGCCTAGTCTTGACAATGTATTATATTACCTATAATCGAACTCTATAAATTCATTAAATCCCCTCCTCTTATTATTAGGTTAATTCCTCGCCGCTTAATTCCATCGCTCTCCGAAAATTCCGCCGCCAAAGGCGCGCTCCCATAAAGTTTGGTAAACCGACTAACCGAGCGAACTAGCTATTTGTTGATCGGCATAGAAAGCCGCTGAAAGCATGTTTATGGTAAACATAGTTTATATTTAGGCTCACCTCACCGAACCCGCCTCGCCCGATGATGCGGTGTACACTGAAGTCGTTCATTGTTAGTTGAATGTTCAGCTCCAAGTTTTTCCATTGGCAAAACCGCGTGTATTTGTCGCTGCAAGGAAAATATCGAATTTTAAAACTTCGCTGTTATATGGAGTGTAACAGAAATTTTTAGTTTATTTTATAATTCAAGGGGATATTTGGGAGGGGAGGGGAGGATACCGGAAATTGTAGTACGTAAAACTATAAATGATTTAACCAAAAATACAAGTGTTGTACCTACTTTTTACCAAAACAGAAATTTAAAATAACAATATAACGCAAAATGGACGAACAAGCCTTCGGTAATTTAAAACAAAGAAGGTAGTATCTTTTTAACTTTTACGTTAACTTTCTCATTTAACTTTCGATTTTAACATCGCGGGAGAAATGTTTGTTAGGACATACTCAGACAAACATACCGGCAAAAATAGCTTTGTTAATAACTATTAGCGAAACCATTTTTGCGAACTTATATACTATATATCCGTATACTAAACGGCTGTCTCCCCCCTCCCCAGGTGTACGGTTGTCGGAAGGCAAACACTGACAAGATGTACGCGATTAAGTTTCTCAACAAGAAGCAGATCAAGATGAAGCAGGGAGAGTAAACGAAAGGATTATGCTACCGCTCGTCAGCCAGCACGGGGCTGAGTAACATAACTTCACTATCGCCTAATATCGGATACTCTCTAAAACAACTGTGTAACCCCAAAAACTAACTAATTATAGTTTGCTTCGCGAAAAAACAGGTTACAAACTAAATTTAAATTCGGAAGTGTTAATTAAGGGAGCAAGTTATCGAGGCAGCGAGGGAAATAGCTGACCTACAACATCTCCACCACTATGGCTGGGTTCACAAAGTTTGCATATAAAAGTTTTGTTCCTACACGCAGCTTCGCCTCAAGATGTAGTCCTTCGAAGTTCAAAGGAAGCAGAAACCCCACATGAAAGGAGAAACTCATAAAAAGGGGTAGGAATACATTACCTTTCTAAAAACAATTTGAAGGGGTCCCCTCGTAGATGTTGGAAAATTTCCTCAATGTAAGGCTGGAAATACAAATTATCGTTTCATATTGTAATAGCAAATAACATAAACAATAATTATGTTTAGACTAGAGTATTGTTTAGTCTAATAGCTAAGCCAAAATACAACACAGCAAAAAGGAATACAACATTTTCAGTGCCAACAAATACATAGGTAATAATAATAAACACACCTCAAAGAGATTCGGCGGCACTTCATGTTTCATTAAATATTTCTGTACATGTGCGACGCACTCCTTGGAATAGTCCTGAAACAAGCAGACAACTTTGTAGAGTAAAAATATAATTTAATAAAATTTAATCGACTTTCAAATGAAATTTACTCAAATTTTAAAATATTATTTCATAATTTTGAGTTAATTTAATTTTGAATTTAGTGTTCTGTACATTAAAAGAAAATGAACCCGTCATAGAATCACTTCGTTGTCAGTCTGTCCGTCTGTCGAGACACTTTTTCTCAGGAACACATATTTTTCTTTTTATGTAGCCTGTTTTGTATCCCACTGCTGGGCAAAGGCCTCCCCTTTCTTAGACCACTTATTCCTGTCCTGTGCTGCCCCGCCCAGTCTGGCAGGATCAACTTGTTCAGTCATCCCGCCATCGAGTCTCGGCCTAATCCCAAGCCGGTGCCCGTCGCTTGGCACCCATTCGGTGGCAAGTTCCGCCCACTTCTGTGTGTGCATGCGGCAAACATTACCCCCTTTACCCTTCACCGCAGTAATTTGCCCTGATACTTTCTGCAACTTTTGGTGATCATTTACCCATTTTGGTAAGAAAAAATATTTTGGTGGTCATTTAAATTGTTCTCCTTGTTTTTCACTGTGGGTGCGTTGCACTGAGCACGCAGATTCACGCTTTTTGATTAGTTCAGAGACTATTAATTTACAGAGTTTGTTGTTCCCTAAGAGCTCACTTCGTCCACCACTTAACTAACAAGTGGGATACCCTAAGGCTAAGGGATTTGTTAGATTTTAAGTAATTGTGTATTTATCCTTTGTATGTTTTTTTATGTAACATTTAATTTATAAATAAATAAATAAAAAACATGTCGGGCCCAATCCCATTTTTGGCTAGCGGAATTTGCGCCTAAGTCAGCAATGCCACTAATGGAGCGTAGCGTCGTATTCCTAGCGTGATCCGTCAGTCTAACACCTGTTATGTTTCGCTCCATCTCGCTCTTTGACAACCTGAGTCTGCCCTTCTGGTTATCCGTCAGCGACTAAGTTTGACACCGCGGGTTTTTACAATACGCAGGATACACATGTCGACGATTTTGCGCTTCAGTGATAATGGAAGGTTTCCCTTCATCAGCTCCTTCATGGACCAGTAGCTCTTCCAGGCGTTCGATATGTGTCTATCGATTTCCTTATCCTGCCTGTTTTCGAAGGATACTAACTGGTCCAAGTAGACGTATTCGTCGACATAGTGCATTTCCTGCCCATCAACCTCGACCCTACGTTTCGTGCTGTTGGTCATGAGCTGCGTTTTTATCCGATTCATCGTCAGCCCAACCTCAAGGCTTGCCGTGCTAAGATGTTGTAGCATAATTTGCAGTTCTGCTGCCGTCGACGCGAACAGGACAGCGTCATCGGCGAAGCGAAGGTTTGTGAGCCTTCTGCCACCGACGACAATGCCCTTGTCCTGATATGGGACCGCTAGCTGTTTGAATTCCTCCTCGAAGGTGCTGGTAAACAACTTTGGTGATAAACGGTCTCCCTGTTTCACACCAATGCCTATACTGAATGTTCGGTCCGGAATGGGTCCGGATAACAGTAACTTGATGTTTGTTGTAAATATTGTTAGTACATATACGTGGGTTCTATATTTTGATTTTGAAGAGCTTTGAATATAGAACCATGAGTGATACTGTCGAAGAAATATATTAAGTTGAAATTAATATCGATTGCGATAAGTCTGTTATAGTTGTGAAAAAAACAAACTTATAGGTCAACGCATCAAAAGATTCACAATTTTGAATGAATTTGCTGGATACTCGCAAGGGAATCAAAACACACTGGATACATCCCGTAGAACTAGAATCATGAAATTCGGCACGGTAAAGGAGAAAATCTGAAAACCGTAAATTTGCAATTCCTTCAAAAAAAAATTGCGCAGCCCAACTCGCATTTGGCCGGTTTATTAGATTTTTTTTATTTCGTAATTTTAAGTTCTAAGTAAAAACTGTAATACTTGGTTGTAGTTAAGAAAGGATTGACAACGCCAATTTGCCCTTTTTTCTATTTTTTAATTTTTTTTGTTGGAGGGGAAAAATTAGAATCAGGAGTCAGAGTCAGAGTCTTTTTTTCAACTGTTGTTTTTGTTTCCCTTTTAAATAGGAGGGCTTCCCCCACCCCAAACCCCCGTCTTTTGTTGTATTCCGATTACATTCACAACGCCAGAAAGGATTAGCTGTGCCAATTTGTCCATTATCCAGCTCGTAACATTAAGCCAGAAGCCAGGCGTCACAGTGTTACGAGTTCGGCAACAGAGCTATGTCGATACACACGAATTTAAAACTACTGAACCGATTTTGATGACAGTGCACTGACTCCTAGTTTTCTATTATCCCTAAGTTGAAAAGCTCGTATCAATAAGCTAGAACCATACCTACACGCCCATATCTTAAAAACTACTGAACCGATTTTGATAAAACTGCACTCTTCCCTGAGTTGGGGTAAATGAAAGCCGATAAAAAACATTGGTCAAAATCCGTTCAGTTTCTGAGAAACACCAAGACAATCTGTTAAAAGCAGCAATTAATATCGGGTAGAACAGTATTGACTGTTCTACCCGTGTATGTCAAACTGTTCTGTTTCGTTTTAGGTATCTTCTCTCTCTCTCTGCTCAAGGTTTTCATGGCCACTCCTAGATTTTGGCAATAATAAATTAGTTTGAAGACTTTCACTGCATATTCTGCAGTTCTGCACCCTGTATGCATCTCAAACAAACATACCTTTGAAATTGTATATGTACTTGTTTGGAAGCCCTGAAAAAACATGTGTGAATATTTTACGTTTCCGATTATATCACATGCATACGTATACGAGAATTAAGAACCTCTTCTTGCTTGAAGTCGGTTAAAATAATGGAGAAATGCTAAGGAGTCGCATAACTTGATATAAGTAAACTCCGAGTATTATTGTATTATTAAAAACGACCAAATTTTTAAAAGAGATCTAAAAATCAATCTGTGAAAGTTTCTTCGCCCTATATCTTCCACACAGTGGTCCAATGTGGAGAAGAGGCAAAAATGACTTTTGCTAAGTATATTAAAATATCAACAGTAATCAGGAAGTCTTCGTAACTGACAGGGTAATATGGCGTTTTACATTCTCGTTTGGAATTATTAGATCTTGTAGATGTATAATTGCCTAGTGCTGAATGAAGTGCAACAGTAATGAATACAGACATGAATAAATTTAACAGTTTTTCATTGCTTTATTATTATTTTTCCCTCCAATATTACAACAAAATATTCGAGCAATCATTGTTGGTGAATGGGCCGGCGCCTTTACCCGAAGGTGTCATTTCTGTAATCTGTACTCAATAAGGTACTCTCAGGCAAACATGTCCTACATTCGTCGATTCCGCGAGATTTTACCCTACAACGCCTGGAGGTATGTAAATTTTCATTGGTTTTCGCGTTCGTTACCAACCCATACGGTTGAAGATGATGTGGGAACATATTTACCCGTGACCCATTAAGGGTTAAATAGGTCAGTAACCGGAGCCAAAACGGTGCGGTTATCAATCCGCAAAGTTTTGATAGATTTATTTACAGGAAAGGGGTTGACGCGGGGAGCCGACACAGATTTGGCTATAGCTTGAGTGCGGTTGGTAAGGACATTTATTTATTAAAAGCTTTTATTTAGTTTCAATTGTCCCGAGCTCTGTCCGTCTGTCTGTAATAAAATCTTGCAAGTTATTTTATTTTCATTCTTTATTAATCCGATGACAATGTAAAATTTTCATGACATGGAGCTGATCTGATGGATTTAGCCGGAGGATGGAAACTCTGCAGTGAAACCATTCAACCCCATGGAATTTTGTGCTCGTTTATTTGGTCTTGACAAGTACTCTCGTCCAAGATTATATCCAGGGTCTGATGATGGAGCCGGACGGTGGCAATGGGAACTCTGTAATAAAACGACACAACCCTATCGAGCAGGGCTCGTCGGATTTGTCTTGACAACTACTCTGGTGCTAGATTAGTTTCTTACTATTTTGGGTTTCCTATTAAGAGTTCTATTTTACAAGTAATAAAAGCTTATTTAAATATATCTATGTTTATTGCTAGTTTACTTTAGACTATTTGACAACCTGAGGTTTGTATTATGACGTATTTCAATTCCGAGTCACGAAAACTTGGTACCGTTGTTTAAAGATTTTTAAATACATATGTATTGTTCAAAAATAGTAGGTCCTATGCACACTGCGTATTTGTAACGCCGACGATTTGACAATTATAATTTTCAGGGAATACGTAGGAGAAACATTCTGAAACCA
Organism: Argyresthia goedartella; assembly: GCA_949825045.1. Lineage (NCBI taxonomy): Eukaryota > Metazoa > Arthropoda > Insecta > Lepidoptera > Argyresthiidae > Argyresthia > Argyresthia goedartella. The sequence continues at coordinate 19,512,261 of OX463812.1, read as the reverse complement.
GCAATCATTATTCCATCTCATTAGTCCTTAAAACTACAACAAGACAGCAGCGGTAATAATAATAATGACCTCTAAAATATAGGTCGTGGAAGCACACTCTCATAAATTAAAGTGCACCCAGCGCCTGAACTATGCAGCCTGTGATAGCATTTATACCTCCAAAGTGATATTCATTGCATTATATACTCCGTAATAATGATGTCGAGGAAAGTTTTCCTTATTTACATTCTATTATAGAATGTGGTAGGCGGTAGGGCGCATTCAGATCCACTCAGGACGCAAAAGGTTACAAGTCACTAATGTAATTATAAATAAAATGTATTTGTTTTCCGGCGTACTATTGAATGTTAAACAACGTAGGCTACACTACTGTATTACGATTTCATAATCCCTTTAATAAAACCTCTGGTAAACCCCAGATTATCTGACCTAAATAGCAATGACGGCTAGCGTATCAACGCTATTGAATTTGGTATCGTTTCAAATTGTGTTGCAATTCAGGTCGACATTATTGATCAGAAAATTAAGGTCCATTAAGTTCAACTTGTTTTGACAGTAATAACATTAGCTAAAGTTGATCGGAAGTTAATTTAAAGTGGTTTGGTATTGGCACTACTCGACTCTTTAACATCAATCATGCTTCAGAAGACAAACGGAGAATAGAGCCTAATCACGTCCTCGAAAACAAAGGAGAAACGACACTATGAAGCTAGAACAGCGTCTAAAACCGCAGGTGCATTTGGTAACAAGAAGGCGAGACAATAAGTGGTATATAGAGGCATAAGTAAGGCACGGTCGCCTGCGCCACAGTAAGTAGAGATAGGAGGAACCTCGCTAGGAAATCTGCATTTCCAAGCGGAGGCCACCTGACCAGAAATAGCAAAGTTGTAAGATTGTCTACATCTACATCCATTGAAAACATAGCAAAACTTCATTTGAATCCCGCCTCAGTCTAATGATAACTATAAGATGTCCTGTCATATGATCGTGTCAATTTAAGGGAACCTGGAACAGCGGCGGTCATAAACTTAATAACGGTGTTCACGTTCGCAGGAAAAACTGTTTCACCGACCTACACGTGTACCCGGGTAGAGCCAACGTGCAACAAACCATTCCCAAAAACTATTTGGAAATTACCTTTATGGAAAGAGATGCTGACGTAACAGTGACCTAATTAAATTAACTTGCCAAAATAAGCTCAAAAAAGTTATTAAAGCAAAACTGGCACTATACATACAAAATTTGGTTATTCGTTTGCCTTGCTATGCTGATAAGAGATAACATGCGTACCACTGAGCCGATTTTAATAAAATTCAGCTACAAACCATCGCATTGGAGGCTACCATAAAAACGCATAGAAATCCGTCCGACCGTTTAACTACTCAAAAACCGAGAGTAGTTGGGGCGGATCGCGATTTTGAACCCTATACCATGGTAATAAAATTTGAAACCTATAACGGAAAAGTGGCGTTAGATAACACCGGTGGTAACTGAGAAGTTAAGCCACAGACACACCCACCAAGATACAGGGAATCCTAGGTTAGGGCTAGATCAATGTGTGTATATGGTGTCCAAGGTATTATTATAACACACGAATTTTTCCTCGAGGATTTAACAGTAGTCACGAACCTCATCTTTCGCTTTCCTTCCTATTGATATCACCATCTTAAGTAACCTACTATCGTAGGCTAATTGTCTCTACTTACGAATCACTGAAGAAAAGTAGAACAGAACTATTTCTCAGGTGTACTTCAGTGAGCCCGTAAACTGTGTCCGGGCGCCCGGCCAGAAGTTTGCACTAACAAGAGAGTTATTACGCGGCTTCGGTTGTAGCTGTACCCGGCCCCCAGCAGCTATAGCTGCTATATAGCTCACGTCATTATCAACGAGTGTTCCTTTAATATACTGCTGGGAATAACATCTTTCAGCAGTTTTAAGGCCACGGCGTAGGAGACTAGGCAATGCATTATGCATTATTGAATCTGTTTTACATAAGTGACATTAGTTGATGCTGGTACCAAGTCAGCATATTTCATGTATTTTTCATTTGTTTTTGTCCGTCGACTCTTTTTTCATTTTTGCGACCTTCCTAACGCTTTTACATAGTAGATCACAATGTCATAAACCTGTCGACTCTGGAGCATATTTTGTTATTCAGAAGTGCTTGGTAGGCCACTAATTCGACAGAGTATAACTAGAAGGGTGAAATAAGATATCCCTTACAAACTTCGTTGCGTTTCTAAAGGTATGACTCCGAACTTTGGCAGCACGTAGCAGTGCTGCCGCAACATTGCTGTCTCTATCTCTGTCCCCCACACGTCAATACCGGTCTATTGCGGCGACAGAGCGAGCGCGTATGGTCTGCGGAGTGTGTGTGCGAGTGAGTGGTCTGCGCTTCGCGCGAGAACCACTTCGGTTGCGGGGTCGAGGACTTATGGTTGCCTCATGCCCGCGGTGTCAACTCGGGGGGTAACGTCCCCCCCGGTCTTGGGTGGCCCCTACTTGTAAGGGGCCTCGCGTGGCCTTCGCTGTGCCGTGCTTTCGCCATCTATTGGCATACACTGGCGACAACGGTGCGGGAGCTTCTTCTTCTTCACTGTGCCATGCTTTCGCCCTCTTCTGCGGGCTTACACTGGCGACAGTGGGATGAGCAGCAACTCTCTTGGAAGTGGTCGGCCTTCGGGCGGTCGTGCCCGATGCGGAGCAATGTCGTGGAGATGTGCGTGGCGGCTGTTGTCGGCGCAATCGTACATGCGCCGTGCCAGCCGCGCGACGAATTTCTCCACGGTGGGCATCCGGGTATCCCTCATGATGGTGGTGTTTCGCCCGTACCGCCCGGCTCCCGCGATCACCCGCAGGGCAGAGCGACATTTCTGCGCAGCAAAGCTGCCCCGCTGCATTTAGGGAATCCAATCTCGTTCTCGCGAGATATCGGCCCTTTTCTGCGAGATTAATCTCGGCCTAAAAATGGGCGAGATCTCGCGAGAATAGCGAGATTGAACTCGAGCATGAAAACGTCCTATTTGACGCGCAGCAGCGCGCGAACTGACACGACCGACACGGACGGAGCGAACTCCGATCGGTTTCGGTGCGCGGGCGGCGGGTCTCGCTCACTCAAACAAATTTCGATGCCATGATTGGTTGAAATTTGAACCTGCGGCGTGCGTGCGTTTGTTTACTTACCTACCAGATTTTGTTGTCACTTGTTGTCAATCCTTGATTGAATTAATTGAGTTATAGTGCTATTGTCGCTTAAAAAAATACGAAAAAGTTGTTTGTGATTCACGAAGTATTTAATAACGGACTATGTCGGCGAATATAGTTTATAAGGACTATAGAAGTGTGTCGGTAGTATGGAAATACTTTTTAAGAGCAGAAAATGGATTGAGTGCCAAGTGTAAACTTTGTAAGAAGATTCTGAAAACCAAAGATCTATCTCCGCGTGGATTACATGTGCATTTAAAATCTGCTGATAACTGCCTCACAACTATAGTACCAACAAGTGTGGAATCTGAAAGGGTATTCTCAGCGGCTGGCTATCTAGCCTGCAAAATAAGGTGTAGGTTAGGTGACGATACCTTAAATACGTTGTGCTTTCTAAGAAGCTACTTCCAAAACAGTTTGTAAATAATTGTATAGCGAGATGTTGCTAATGTTCCTAATTTGATTGTTTTTATTTGGTTTTCACTTTATATTCTATTTCTCTTTTTAGTTTGGCGAAATGAGCCATTGATTTGATTGATCTCAAATTCTCAACTCAAATTCTATTATTTTTGTTAATTAATCTTTTTGACTTCGTAAAAATAAATGTTGATTTCAAAATACCTATGGTTCTTTTTCTTTCAATGTCCCGGGAGTTCTATATCTATTTTATTAGTGAAATTATTTGCAAAAATTGACACTCTTAACTACCAATCTCGCGAGATCTCGAAATTGCCGAGATCTCGCGAGATTGATTTTCATAGTCTCGCGAGATCTCGTCCGATCCTCAATCTCGCGACATTGCATTCCCTAGCTGCATTGCTGCCGCGACAGACCATAAATGTAAGTCCGTAGGTGTAGTACATTGTTGTAGAGGCTGGATGGATGGCCTAATAGTGAGTTTGAGGGCCGAGGCGTAGGCCAAGTCCATCTATCGCCCTTTTGACCGAGACATTATATTGTGCTTTTCACGACCGCTGCGAGGAAATAAAATTAATTATGCAGAAAAAATATGTTTAGAAAGTTAGGTTTTTAACTCCGCCTGGCGGAGTCCGCCACCTTCCGCAATTGGCCATGTAAAAAAACAAGGGTACCAAACTTGTAATTGAGTTCCTAACAACATTGGTTATTCCCAACAAAAACTATTACAGGATTACTACAATATCCATAAAAAATGTCCTTCATTTGTTCCTCAACCTCGTAGTTTGTTCAAATTCCCTGTAAAAATGTCAAGTGTCAACAATTTTCCTGTCAGTCGATAACGCAGATGTCAGTCGGAACAGAAACAAATATTGATATTCCATCTTCCGCCGCATTTTCGAGCAGTGGAGTGAAAAGGTTCGTTATTTATGGTTTATGTTTATTGTACGGGGACTAGAGTGCTGCCAATTTCGGACTCATACCATAAGAGGAATATTGAGTTAACTGCAACCATATCGCAGGACAGAAACGTCTGCCAACTCGGTAGGTAGATAAATGGGGCATTTAAAAAAGGGAAATACAAAATTAAATTTTCAGTAAAACCAGATATGAATCTGGCTGGCGCTGACGCTTTCATTTTCCGAGATAAGAATCAATGGTACGTATAGTCAACAGTAGAAGCTTTGATCATAGGACATTACAAGAATTATGTTGAATGTCGGATATAAACATAGATCGGTGCAATTGGACCACTTCATACGGTGTGATTAACAGTGAACCTCCACCGATACAAAATATTCATTACTCTACTAAAGAGGTATGATATCAAATTGAAATAACCATTATTTTATGGATGGAGGCCGATAGGTGGGCAAAGATTGCTACGGATTGGGTACCTCAAGCCGGACGCCGCCGAAGAGGTAGGCCCAGAAGGTGATGGTGAGATGTATCTCCTTGATTGGCAAGAGAAGGCAAAAGATAGGGAGGTGGGGACTAAAAGTGGGTAAGCCTTATCACAGCAGTGCGAAACACCACAGGCTACATAAAAAACAACTATTTTATCACGCATCGTTTGATCTAGCTTCATGTTGCTTGTTAGATACTACCAACTATTATGTATTAGTTGGTAATTTATAACGATACTAACTGGAAACAAAATAAATTGAACAGCAAAATGGCAACAACATAAAAACTAAGTTTGCGAAGTGCTGACGATATGATGTTACCATCTGATTGCGAGTCAATTAAAAAGATCTGAGACAGTTGGAGCCAAGGAGGTTCTGACATGGATATGCCATCCTTGCGCTCCCTTGGCAAAGTACAAGACTTTTTCTTGTAATGTACTGCGTTTGTTGCGACGAGAATTCGTTTGCATTTGTGTACTCATCACCCGCAATCAATGACGGACTGTTTTGTAGGTAATTTCATACGGAAGTCGGATGGCGCTTCCATTCAGTCCTGATTAGTTTGCTTGAGGCCCTCATTTGCTTTGAAAACACAGACGTACTCAGTTTTAACGGTCTTGGAGTGCAGCCAAAAACGCAGAGCACTAACAAGCATTTAATCGATGCTAACCACTTAATAGACTACGCTTGTATTGTAACGTCATTTGAATCGAAAAGTTTAAAGCTCATCAAAATGATAAGAGATATCTTGAGAGAGACGTTGATATTAGTCAAAAACTTGCTGAGATTCCCTGAGTCAACAATATGCAGGTGAGCTATTTGTAGCACAGGAATAGATCTAAAAATAATAGATAATATAATGCCATGCATTTGTGTTTTAACTATATCCCTTTATGAACACAGCGAGCTTGAGAGCTATCCCTCAATCCTCGGTAATGGGTCCTGCAATCCGCACTGCAAATCCCGGCCCTTAACGAAGGTAATCTAAGAATTAGTGCCACACGAACACGAAGCTTTATACTACTTCATGAGAGCCAGACACAAAATGGGAGATCTTTGTTAGAAAGATAATACGTACAAAGAGGAAAGAGGTACTAAATATAACGCATTCTCCGTAAGGAGCAGCTGACTGAGTTACCTTCACAGGTATTCGTCACATTCCTATATAATTGGGGGCGGTAACTTTCTGGACAGGAACGGAAATCTCAAAACCATTTCGAGACATATGTTTTCTTTACAGTTTAAATTTATCAGATTACTAAATAAGTATACATATTTTAAGATATTTTAATTAAACATGTAGCCAAAACAAAACTGCGAATTATTATTGAAATATTCTTTGTTTATTGACTTCACCATTCTTCTCGCAGACGTTCTAGAATTGGTATGAATAACAAATCCGGGCTATCACTGCTATTTGAACATGACGGGACGAAACACTCTTTGCTTCCCATTATGAAAATCAATTAGATTTTTTAAATCATATCACACTAATAATCAATAACTTCATTTTAGTTAGGTCAGGACTGACGTGAGTCACGTGATGTTTGTTTGACAGTTAACTTCACTCATATTCATATATATAATTGGCACTCTTTGATTGACATGACTGTCACTTTTTTTTGTGGTAGGCAAAGAAATTTATCCCATTACGTCTCTAGCGACGTAACGTTTACTTTTGGCAGGTAAAATTTTGGCTTTGTTTTTTAAAATAGACGCAATGAATAAAACCCAAATATATTTAAATTTGTTTCTTAAAATGGTCTTTTCATGTGTCTTTCAATGATATTTTCAAAATAAATTATTAAAATATATATATAAAAATGCATAAAAAAATCAAAGGTAAGCAGCAAAAATTTCGAGATAATTGTTTTCCTAACTAAATTCCGTTATTCCAATCCAAAAATATTACAGGACTACTGAATTTTCCGTAAAAAAACATAATGTACTTCATTTGTACCGTAGTTTGAATCAAATTCCCTTCACCGTTAAGTTGGCTGTTCTGTAAAACTGTCAAGTGTCGCCAGTTTTCCAGTCAGTCGGTACCAACGTTCCAAAACTGTAAGCAAGCGACGTCACGAGGAGTGCTATTTTAAACTTTATTTAAAAAATAATAAGACATCTATTAATCTAAATATTCAAATTAGTTTTTTAAAATAGGCTAAAATTTCATTAAATAAAATAAAAGTAGTACGTACTATATTTTTTACAACGCCCATTACATGCGAACCGCCTAACAGTCAATGATGAGTGAGCTGTCAATTGCTGAGGATGGCGGAGTTCCAAACACAATTTATCTAAAAAATTATTTTCAGTGAAAGACAATGTGTTTTTTCCGATATTTTAATAGTTATTGAGCTATTCGGAGCGAAGACGGTTCCAACAAAAAAGAGATCATTAAAATCAGTCCAGCCGTTCTTGAGTCATTCATAAGTGGTGGTAACTAACTAGACTTTGTTTTATATATTTAGATATTATCTACAGTTTATTTAACCGAAATTAATACCAGTTGATTGGTAATAATTTCGGTTTTCAACTATAATTGATTTCGTTTTCAATCATTTCTAATTAAGGAAAGTTTAAGTTATCTAACAAAATTTATTATAGACATCTGTGACTTGAGATCTGGTTTTTACATATCTTTGAAATGATAGAAAATTTCCTCTTCTATTAGACAAGGTTTTTTGACTAAATTTTTTTAAGAAAAGAAAATCCCACCGAAACCTTTTTCATGCAAAATGTTGCCAGGACGAGACCGGCTTGCATTGCCAAAAAAAAATCTGATCCCACAAACATATATTAGGAATCGGGAAAAAGGCAAAGATAGAGAGAGAGATAAGATAGTGGGCTATAAAAAAGGCAGCTCTGATGTGCAAGAAATACACCCCAAGAAAAGCAACACAAAATGAAAGAAGAAGAAGTAGACACGCCCTAACTTCACAAACTCTACACCTTAGCCAAAATATGTGGCTTGGCCATTTCGCTACCACATAGGCGTAAGGTGACCTATTTATTCACTATTTATTTCTTTTAATTTACACTAATAATTTTTACTATAACCTTTTATTCATTTTACAATCATTTAATCGCTCTTGTAGGTACAAATGAACAAATCTATTTCATTTTACAACATTCATTTTTCTACAAGAACTACTAAACAGATAAGATAAGTGGAGTAATATTATTCTTATAATTATGTACTATATGTAGTGCATGGAAGGAACTCCACCGACAAGAGCGAAGCTCTTAAATAATGAATGAATGAATTATGAACTAATATTCTGAAACCTGACAAGAGCCCTATCGCTGAAGGATGTTTTTTTAAGTCTGAAATACGTATTTTCTTATTCGTAATAAATATACTATAATAAAAAGTCTGTTTTCTTGTACAGTTTTCATATCTCTAGCATTAAAATTTGCGGAAGTCTCATACAAACTTCCATCCCCTAGTTTAAGTGTTGGGGTGTAAATATTCCAAGTTTTAGATTTTTTTTGTTGTCTGTGTACTATTACAAGCTTTATTACCTTATTATAGCTTTATAGGACTCAAGGAAGTACCTAAGAATTTTAATGATCATCAGTGAGTGAGTCAGTGACGAGTCGGTCGGGGTATTTTAGATATCAATAAAATCTAAAGTATAAGAGCTATGCCATTGAAACTTCCTGTGTATATTAAACCCGCTAATGACACTATATCACGAAAATTTTGTTTCAACTGCTAAAATCCCAACTCAAGTTGTGAGGGTTCAAAAATACGACGAAGCGCTACGAGAAAAGGTAGGTAGTGCCCTTGCGCTTCGCTTGCTCGCCTTGGCGGGGGCACTATTCTCTGTGAAAAACATTTTAAATTATCTTCGTTTTAAGACTGCATCGATCTACCAAATACCCTGTATATCAGCATGACATCCCTAATAATATTTAACGGATTATAAATTATTTGTTTACATAATACCACTCTTCTTTTATTTGTAATATATATGTCACCGTAAGATTGTCAAACAATTTGTCGATAGTTTACAAACTAACGCGTTAGTTTGTAAACTATCGACAAATTGTAAACCAAACCGACAGGGTTTAGAATTTACGTTTCTTTTGTTCTTACATGTCAACACGAAGACTATTCGGGGGCTTCGCTGCGCTCTCCCTCTCTAGTCTTCAACTAAGCTACCGCAGTGTTTGCCCTGGTATTTCGTTTGCAATTCAGTTTAAACCAGTTCACAATTTAACGGTTTTATCATAAATTAACGCGTCATATCGTAAGCAGTAAGGTACAGTTTACAATTTATCGATAGTTTGTAAATTAACGAGAAAAATCTTGGTCTCACTTCGTAAACAAATTGTCTTTTATTATTATTAAAATATTTATCTTACTTTGGTCCGTAAATTAAAAATATATATATTGTAAACTTGTAATTAGCTACGACTCCATGTGACAGGTTGTGTCTACCAGCAACTTGAATGTAATTTATAACCCAATTAGTTAAATATAAAAAATTACGAAGCGTCCGTGGCCTAGCGGTACTCGCACATCGAAAACGATGGTGTGGGGAGCAACATTTGGCCGAGACGGGCACTGGATGGGTGTCCGTTTCTATGTGACATTTTTTTCCGGCGTTCCGTGTTTCGGATATCACCTTAATCTGTAGGTCCCGGCTACTATTCATTATCGGTGGTGGTACTCGTAAAGCTGTGCCAGTGCCCTAATAGGGCAGCTTGACAACTTCTATCCGCACTGAGCCAGCGTGGTGGAGCATGGCTCAATCTTACTCGCATCTGAGTAAAGGTCTGTGCCCCTCGGTGGGGAGTTTAATAGGCCACATTTATTTTTAAATGTTTGTATTTTTCGAAGATTACATCATCATCATAGGTACAAGGGTAGCCATTATTATGAAAGACATAATTTGGGAAATTGGGTTGATAACGGGGTAGACAAATAAACCTAAAGTAGATCAAAACTAACAAAAATTGGCGTCAACATCATCAAAATCGTTGATAATTTTGAACATTTGACCACAAAAATTATGCCGTCATTTTTGTATATTTTCATAGAACTAACGAACACAACGAGCGTTTCGACACGTCTTAAAAAGTTTATATCCTGCCATCAACCGTATTGTTGTTGTTTAACAGCGAGGGAATCTGAAGATGGAGATTTTCCCCCAAATATTCCTAAATCGAGTTTATTACTGTTATTCACTTTACCGGTTTGCCTGCAACTCAGTAATTTTTTGTCTGAAATGCGGCGATTGATCTAAAGAGCGCCGGTTGATTAATAAGTGTGCTTTAGATTGTCTACTTGACACTTGCCTGTTTTACTTCTGCAACTCTATCAATGAACTAGTCCACGATGCGGAAAAGCATTTAGAAGTACTCAATGAGTGGTTGCTGAATAATTTATTAACTATGAACGCATCAAAAACTTATAAAACAAGCATAAACATATATGATCTTAGCCGGTAAAAATAAAGTAATCCCTGAGTTTGAGCCACTTAAAATAAATAATGAATATATTAAAAGTTCACACCAAGAAAAATACCTAGGTTTAATTATCGATGATAAATTAACGTGGAGACCACACATTGAGTATGTCAGATCTATATTGATATCCACTCTAAGAGCACTTCGAAGTGTATCACATTGTATACCAAGTAAAATAAGACCTCTTATTTACAATTTTTCAGCCAAATCGCACTTCGAATATTTAATTGAAATCTGGGGATCAGCGGCTCCATCCAACCTTAACCAGCTACAGAGAACCGAAAACGAAATTATCAAGGTTTTACTAAACTACCCTTTTGATAGACCAACAAAACAACTGTACGAGAAAACTAAACTATTTAACATTAAACAACTATATAAATATAACACATGTATTTTAATAAGGAAAATTACTACAAATGCCATAATAATAATGATAATGATAATACCTTGGACACTATTTACACACATTGATCTAGCCCCAAACTAGGATTCCCTGTATCTTGGGTACATAAAATCTAACATAGAACTACACCTATCAAATAACAGAAATATTCGTAACAAAATCAAACTTAAACTAACAAAACCTAGGACTAATTATGGAGAAAAGAAAATAGTATATGAGGGAGTACAGATGTTCAATAGCTTACTGAATGATGTAAAGATTTGCGAAAGTACGAACAATTTCAAAAATAAGTTAAAGCTACATGTCACTACGAGTACCGTAAATTAATCTACTTATATATTTTTAAGCATATCTCATTTTAAGTGAAATGTAATTTCTTATGAGAATAACCTAAACGTTACTAACTGGGCACGAGGGAAAGTAGGAAGTAATATCGGTATACAATTTACTAAAAGGCGCTAATTTAGGCGTATTATTTAAGGCGTAAAATAATTATCTAAAAAATATTGCGCTGTCAAAGTTCAATTCGGTTCTAATCCCCCGATTTAAGATAACCCCACGTCTTTAAAATCACTTTGCTGCTAGATTAATTCCAGTAACCTCATTCAACTATCAGAATCTATGCTAGAGTACAAATTCAGGAAGAAAGAAGAGTTACTGTGTTCAATGCAACAGGATACTTAAAAGCAAATTCGGATTTGTAAGACATTAGAGCGCACGCAAGAAGGTAGCACAGTAATCGCTGTTGCCGAATGCCACGGTGAGGATACTTATTTATAGGTACATATAGTACAAATACTTACGTGCGAATGTGCTAATAACTCCTTCATGATAAAGTTGTCATAGATATCCCTCGCGATTCTCCGTCGCTCCTCGGGGCATTCTTGTTTTTCATATAGTTTTATCTGCGAACAAAGCAAGAGAGTTACACAAACAGGAACTAAGTAATAACAACTGAGCCCGAGAGAGAACAATAATGTCAGTAATTTCTGTTACACTGGTACAGGAAGGCCATAGAATGGTCTATGGGTTGAAAGTTGATATATCGCCATTTGCTTAAACTCCGGTCCTTAATGAAAGGCCCGGGCCATTAATTAAGTGCCTCATTGAAGCAAATGGCGACTACAGAATATCCAACGCGTTGCAGGCACAGCTATACTCTGTTAAATTCTTTATTATAAGATTCGCTTTACTTTGGAAAGTAAAGCGAATCTTTGAATAGACTTTAGCAACAGACCTGTGAATTTGAAATCATCATACTTGTACGAGTGAGACACGGACAGTCAAAAATAATCTACATTTTTCTACAAAATTAACAGTAGAAGGTAAGACCTCTAAACTAGTATCAACCATTTCATTTATTTTCGTAGCACAGGGGGGTTACTACAGATCGGTTAACTAAAACCGGCACGTTCACAGTACTTACACTAAAGCAATTTCACTATACAGTATGTTTAAAAACGAATGAATTTATTCTAACCTCGAAATAGGTAAACAATCACAATAACGCGCGTCGATTGACACGTGACACGAATGCAAAAAGATCACTCTATATTTATAAGCAGTAGCAAAAGCCAATAAATAAATGTTTCCTTCATACTCATAAGTTTGACCGCACGCGAAGGAGACAGACTATTCTTTTTGCCCATTCAGTGCAACATCAATTCACAGACACAAGCGCAACGTGTAAATGTGTTGAACGTGTCAGCTTTAGCTACCCGATCTGTACAACGTCTCACGCCGATTCAGTTTAGAACCTAAACTGATCACCAAAATCACAATGAGCATCTTAAAACAAGTCTTTGTATAAGCCCATTAAGGCGTATAGGAATGGATGTTCTTGTTTTGAATCTATTCTGAATTGCTATATTAGGTTGTGGTAACTCCAGATACGATACTTAAAACATAAAGAAGTGCAAAGTGCTTTTAAAATGTGCACTCAATTCTTTAAAGCGACAAGCGAAATGCTTGTCTATTTTCTTACCTCTTCATAAAATTTTAAATGTGGCACTGGCTCTTCTGAAGTCTGTTCGCAGAATTCCTTAAATAATAAATAACCTGAAACAAAAGTATGGCATTAGAATATTGAGAGGATTATTAGACGTTATTAAATATGCGGTTCTAGTGTTGACGAAATGTGTTATAAATTGTGAAGTGTAGTAGTCTGTACAGGTAGATTTCCACTTCAGTACATTATCTTATAAGGAACTTCGTGTAGAAAAATATGAACACAATAAATGTGTCTACTTAGTGTCAATTACGTTATAACCATTTAGCTTTATCGTCCCCTTGCTAATTTACAAGCTTAAGTGATGTTTATTCAAAATCTATTTACTATAAGTTAAAGTAGGATGTAACATATTACTTGGTACCGCGACTCACGACTAGGGATGCCAGAACTAATACAATACAATATAATAAGATCGGAACAGTATTTTTTGTCACCTAAATTTATATTTGTCACTAAACTGCGATACCCTTGTTACAATATATGTTGTGATAAAATATATTTGTCATCAAGTTAACATAACGCTTATATACAGGCACATACAATACTTCTGGCCCCACACTAGGATATAATATAGTGTCGTGGGAACCATAAACAGCGACGTAACACACATAAATAAGGTGCAGTGGGGTGTGTACTACACCCGTGTGATGTGTGCTTTCCACATGCTTTAATATTGTCTGTTTGTTGTTTGGCTTTCTTATTATTATTTTAATAAGTAATTATGTATTTGTAATTATTTTTAATTTTGACATTTTATATTGGACATAGACTGGAAAATAAACAATTATTATTATTATTATTATTATAAACAAGATTTGTGTTTTTTCCCCTCCACAGCCGGAATTCTAACCCGGGACAAACAAAACGGTCACTAAATATAATCTAGTGCTCTGTGAGCTGTAGACCTCGCGAGTCTGTTGGAGGAAAGCTAACGTTCTCACATACAAACCTATGAATGCCCCTGCACCCGAAGCATGCCGACCCCGCGGTGAGTGTTGACGCGGGATAGTGAGAGACAAAGCTATGCGCTATATATATAAAGAGCCCTGTACCTCACCTTTGCGACAAACCTTCTCTCAACCCCTAATCTCCACCATTTTGTAAAAAATCTAAAAACTGAATCGACAGAAAAATCATGAAATTTTGTAAGCAGTTCCGGTAATTAATTACCAGACCTGCTCACAAAATTTCACGAGAATCGGTTAAGAATGCGACCTGTAAAGGAGAACAGCGGATAGAAAACCAGATATACGAAAGCATTTAGCCCAAGCTGAAACGCAAACGCCTCGTCGCTCGGTTAATTATCAAATTATTTTAAATATGTATACTGCATAACAATTCCATCACTTTTTTCTTTTGACTGAATATTTTTTTGGTGTGGTTCTCCTTAAAAAATTAGACGCAATGTAGGGTTGTTTATTGATTTGGTGATACAATTAAGGTGACAGATCTACTATTTAGGTAACCAATCTAATAATTTGATGATCGATATTATTTCTGTGATAAAAATGATTTTTAGGTGACCGATTTTATATTATTTAGGTGACGAATCCACTATTTTATGAAGAAACATAACTTATTAGGTAATTAATCTTAAATTTACGACCGGTTTAGCCAAGCGGCTAGTGATGCTGTCTAAGAAGCTGACGAATCCTGGGTTCGAATCCCGGTATGGGCAAATATTATTGTGATGAGTATGAATATTTTTTCTTAGTCTTGGATGTTTTCTATGTATTTACATTAGTATTTAACGTATTAAATATATCGTCGTCTAGTACCAACACAAGCCTTGTCGAGCTCACTATGGGCCTAGTTCGATTTGTGTAATTGTCCTCTGATATTTATTTTATCTACACACGTATCATAAACCCTCTTTACTGCGTTCAAAAACCGCACGTTACGATCAGCATTATAAACTACTTGGTAAAAACTCGTTTCGTATCTGGAAAACTACACATAATGGTCATTATGTGTAGTTTTTCTACATATAATGACATTCAAATTTCGAACGCCGACGCCCACCCGCGTGCCGTCCCTAGTTTGTCTGTGAAGTTGGTACTGACATTCAAATTTAGAATAGAATAGAATAGAATATGCGTTTATTCAAGCGTCACAATACACAACACATAGCACAACATAGGAATATACAAAAATAGGAATACACATGGACAACAACAAAAGTGGGAATATTATGTGATGTAAATGGCTTCTTAAGAAAACAGCGTAGTGTGCTGGTTGTATACGGCGACGGTGAAACGGCTCCGGCTCAGCATTATGCTACAGGGCCTACAGGAGGACCTGAAGCGCTGGTATTCTGTCGGAACCGGTGTGACTGAGTGTGTTGTTTTGTACGGTGTTGATTAGACTACGTAATATGCATAGATAAGAGATATAAACAATAAATAGCATAATATAAATGTGTATAGAGTTTGTGTGTGGCATGTAAATAATGGTATGAAGTACGATAAATAAATAAATAAATAAATAAATAAATAGGCACAGTAATTATGATAAATATGAATAATGTACAAACATGTTTGAAAAATGCAAGAGGTTTTGGGGGTCAGAAACGAAGGCTGCCGATGCAGACTGCAGAGATAGCTTCAGTTATCCGCTTTTTGAAGGGCTAGTAAATAGGCTTTGTATGCTGTTTTATAGCTGGTTAAAGTAATTTTTTCACGAATTGGCGGAGGGATATTATTCCAGCATTTTGTAGCCAGATATCTGAAGCTACCCCTGAAAGCAGCAGTCCGATGCCGGGGAATGGAGAGTATATTTGTTGAGCTGCGGTTCATGTGGTGATTGGAAACTTTCCAGGAGAGCTTTTCGTGAAGGTATTCAGGTATCCCTCTCTTTATAACACCGAACAAGAGCGCTGCAAATTGAAATTGTTGTCTGCCTTTCATTTTTAAAACATTTGCTCGATTCAGATAGGGCGTGATATGAGTACGTGGTGGGACGATGTAACAATAGCGAGCGCAGGCGTTCTGCACTCGCTGTACCAATCGCTCAGTGCGCTTATACAAACGCGGCTCGTATACTGTGATGCAGTAGTTAAGCTTTGACAACACTAACGCCTCACAGAGCTCCACTCGTATTTCTTCTTTTAGGAATTTCCGAATTCTGTAAAGAATATTTAACCTGTAAAAACAGTTTTTGACGAGCTCGAGAAAATGTTTGTCAAAACGCAGCTCCTCATCCATGATTAGACCCAGGTTCCGCGCTTCACGCACTCGCTCCACTGGTACCCCCGATATAGCAATTTGTGGATTCATATCGCCAATAGTATTCACCTGGTGTCTCGAGCCGAGTATCATGAACTTTGATTTTTTTGGGTATAGGACCAACGCATTTTTGGAGGACCAAGTTGTTATACGTTCTAAATCCGCATTTATCCTCCGCATAACATCAGGAAGCGATTCTTTGTTCACTTCAATATAAAGCTGTAAATCATCGGCATATAGATGATATTTGCAATGGTGAATGCAGCTTGTGATATCAGCGCAGTACAGAATAAATAACAGAGGACCCAATATGGACCCTTGAGGAACACCTCTACAGGTGGTGACTTTTTGAGAGTGATTTTTGGTTCCGTCACTATTTGTTAAGACTACTTGTTGGTTGCGGTCTTTGAGGTAAGTTTCAAACCACTTAATCGTATTTACTTCAAATCCATAGTAGCTTAGCTTGGAAAGAATTAAATCCACATTGATGGAGTCAAATGCTCTAGAGTAGTCAAGTAGGACGAGAAAATTTCGAACGCCGACGCCCGTCTGCGTGAAGTTGGTACTAAAGAACAAGCTAAACAATTGCAGAACCACAATGCCGGTCAAACATGCGGTTCCTGAACACATCAAAGAGAGCTTATGATATGTGTGTAGATAAACTAGTGTATGTAACTGTACATAATTATGCAGCAGTCACATAAACTACTATATTATTTATAAAATAGTCTTGCAGCGTATATCAACAGTATTATAGCTTATTATACGGGGGCGGGAAAGAAGAGCGCGGGCGGTTCCTCCTACGCGCCCCGCCGCCCGCACTCTTCTTTCCCGCCCTCGCTGCTCCCGCATCTTTCGTCCTCCGTAGACCATGCGAGTGCTACCTAAGAATTTGACAAGCTATAGTCCAGTATCAGATGGGTGCGGTTGACAGAATGTTAAGTTCAACAAAAATCAACGCCTACCTATATTTCCGCCTCCTGCAATCCACTCCGGGGACAAGTGGGTTTTACGCAGGAGATACAGGTTCGAATCCGGTGCTGACCATGTACAATCGAACCAACTGAATCATGACCCATTTGCCTGATAATTCGTTTGAAACTTTCAAACTTGTAAGATCTATCGTAATGTCAGTGTCTAATCAAATGATAACAAGTTCGTTACCAAGGAAATAAATCTTCAAGCGAATTTCGACCTACTTGCATTTAAGGGGTTTAGCAAAATAAGCTTATGGTGGGTCATGATTCAGATGGTTCGATAGTACATACATACATAAGTAATTTGTACATTATCGGACGTTACGTGTTTCGTCCCTCCCAGCTACTATCGTTACTTGGTAGTAGAAGACGTCCACCAACCCGCACTGAGGTGGAGTGATGCTCAATCTTAATGGTATCCGGGTAATGGCCTGTGCCCCTTGGTGGGGACATTTACGGGCTATATTTATTTTATTCTCTTTATACAATCCGCTCGTTCTCGTGACGAGTTGTGCGTGACATATTACACTATTTGGCAGCAGGCCCCCAACAAATGGCCGTTGAGCTGGTCCAACACGTAAATTTACTTCTTAACGGCATTGGCATTGTAAAGAGTAAATAACAAGGCAGTAACAGAGCTTGCCCCCAGAAAGGAAAAACAGTGCCGGCTAAATCTGGGTGCAACATTGTCCATCTGCCGCCATACATGGAAAAAATCAACATGGCAACACTAGCTGATGTCAGGCTGTTTTAATTCAACTGAAGCAAATTGGGAAGGTGAAAAAGCTTGAAAGGTGGGTACCTCACGAACTGAGTGAAGCAAATCAACAAACGCGCGTTGACTGCTGCGTTGCATTACTCACCCGGCACGAAAGGATTTTAAATCGAATCATTACCTGTGATGAAAAGTGGATCCTGTACGATAATTGGAAGCGCTCATCGCAATGGCTGAACCCTGCCGAACCAGCCAAACCATGCCCCAAGCGAAAATTTACTCCAAAAAAGTTACTTGTGAGCGTTTGGTGGACTAGTGCTGGTGTCGTTCACTACAGCTTTCTTAAATCTGGCCAGACGATTACGGCAGATGTCTATTGTCAGCAACTGCAAATCATGATGGAAAAGCTAGCTGCTAAACAACCGAGGCTGGTCAATCGCTCTAGGCCACTGCTGCTTCATGATAACGCTAGACCACACACTGCACAACAGACGGCTACCATATTAGAGGAGCTTCAATTGGAATGTCTAAGACATCCACCGTACTCTCCGGACCTTGCTCCAACAGATTACCATTTTTTTCGAAATTTGGATAACTTCTTGAAAGGGTTTTTTTTTTTTTTTTTAATTTATTATAAACAAGAAAAAAAAAAACAATTTACAGTCTGTAGGACCAACAGAAACCATGTAGGTTTGTTCGTGGATCCGTGCTTACGCTAACTTAAATATTTGATATGAGTAAGTAGTACATAAATATTATTACACTAACTATTACAAAACTAAATATGTAACACATGAACTATTTAAAAGTAAGGGCAGGGTTAGGGAGGGACTAGGGAGGAAAAGTAATTTTTAAGTCTATAATTAATATTTTTTGGTGAAAGTGAATTAATAACATCTGTGGGTAGACTTTTTATTAATCGCGGAATCATGTAGGCGCGCGTCCAAGTGCCCTAGAAGTTGTGTGCGCGTGTGGTGGTTATTTTACCTTGAATCATACGGCGTGTGGCTATGGGGTGATTTATTTTTCGCTGAAAGCATTTGTCGCAGAAATCCTCTTTCAAGTAAAAGATACTGTAGTTTGGTGTGAATAGGTAGTGTCTTACAATATGTGAAAAGTTTATATTCAATTCCAGAGTATTCGTGCCTAATGTTTTGTGGTACAATTAATTTAAGGAGTTTGGTTTGTAGGGATTGTATTGGATCCAAGTAAGTTCTGTGAGTGCGTCCATAGCTTGAGAGGCCATACGATACTATGGAGTCGAAGAGTGCATGATATAGCATTAATCTTGTTTTAGAAGCAATGAGTGCCCTAAGCTTGTCACATACCCGTTGGATGTGGGGACCCCAATTGAATTTTGCATCAATCACGAGGCCTAAGTAAGTGTGTTTGTCAACTATTTCTATTGGAGGGCATTGGCAATTATTTTTATTGTACATACAATCGTGTGTATGCGCAATCAGCTCTGTTGGATGAGTACCTTTCAAATATGGTGATTTAATGGGAATCAATTTTGTCTTTTGCGCATTAAGGGCCAGGCCCACATCGTGGCACCACTGACACGGGTTATCAAAGTCATACTGTAGGCCTTGCAGTGCAAGGTCTATATTATTATCTGCTATAATCAGACATGTGTCGTCTGCAAACTGGTACGGGGTGCTGAAGGATAGTACATTTACCATATCATTAACATAGGTAATGAAGTGAAGAGGCCCTAGAACCGATCCTTGGGCCGTGCCTTGGGTTACTGGTATGATACGGCCAGTGCTTTCTCCAACTTTGACACAGTATTGCCTATTCCTCAGGTAATCAACACACCACGCTTGTAACGGACCTCTGATTCCACAGTTTGCGAGTTTGTTTGTAAGCAGATTGTGATCCAATGTATCAAATGCGCGGGAAAAATCAATGAATAAGGCTAAGACCTGTTTTTTGTCGTTAAGCGAGTTGTTTATGTGATCTGTAAATTTGGATAGAAGCGATGTCGTACTTTTATTTATAACTCCGATGGGGCAGTCCAAACCGCCTTCAAAGATTTTATTGTTTGATATATATTGATAGCTCTCTTCCACGGTGAAAATTTTTTCATCCGAAAAAAGAATTTCCCGATGCTTTTTTCCCGCGTACCGCTTCAACAAAGCGCGGCATCTCTTCAGTCTCAGGTCCATTAAACGAGCGTCCAAACGATGTCCTGTTTTTCTTCGATACTCCCTAAGCCCTAAGTCTTCATTTAACACCCTTTTCACCGTGGTCCTGCTTAACCCCATCTGAAGGCCGAAGGAAGTTTCTGCTTACGTATGGGATTTCTTTGAATTCGCGCCTTCACAGCTTTTATCACTGCTGGAGTCCTAACAGAGCGAGGGCGACCACTTCTTGACCTGTCATCTACACTAGAGTCTTCATTATATCGTTTTATGGTACGATAAACGAATCTTTTGGTTATATTCAAATTTTTCAGTAAGTCGAAAATCTGAATTGGCGCGTAACCGCAACGATGCAACGCAATAACTGCGACACGGTCTTCTTTAAGTGTCCACTCCATATTTAAAAATGAGGAAAATTCTAAAAAGTACACATTTTCATTTTCATGAAAAATTCGAAATTCGAATTCAATAAACTTTTTTGTGGCCAGCGTTCTAAATTCAAAAGTTTTTATTGTGTGACAGAACTTATGACCTGACTGTGTATATAATAGGCTAGTTATCGCTAACCCAATCATGAGCGTACAATGGTGGTAGACAGGAGTGATTACCGCTATTGCAACGCTAACGCGTACCTACTATACTTAAGTGTATTTCTATTTTCGAAATATGTAGCTGCCATATGGAAGAACTGGAAAGTCATGTGTTAAAACAATTAATAGTACGAATTTCTTACTTTCTTACAAAGGCTTATATTTACGAACCGGGAAGTTTACGGCACGAGCCGAAGGCGTGGGTCGTGGCGAGGTTCGTAAAGAAGCCTTTTTGAACGAGTTACGAATATAATTTTTCCGCCTTACAAGCGGCGAAGGTGCTATTTTTAGGTTAGACGGCTCAAAGATATCATTATGACTTATGATTAAAATGGAAAATGAGTACTCATTAAGGGGGTCTAGATGAACAAGTCGACAGCAGAAAGTTCGGAATCCTTCGGAACTTCGGAACCTTGTTTGGACTAGTTAGGAGTGTTTTTTTTTTTAATAAAATGCCATTTTGAGAATTTTCTCCATGATCCCGTCCTGACTGACGTTGATAAATTGTTGAGTAGCTCTTGTGGTACGTTATCATCACATCCACTTCACCATATACAATATGACGACATATATCCCAACCTGTGGGATACCTAGTATTGAGCAGTTCCGGTGGATCTTCATCATCAGTTCCACTTAACAATTACTTAATTATCCTTCCTGTGAGTAAATGCACGTTTCACTATGAAAATTACAAAAATCGCTATAGGTCTGCCTATTTGAAGAGTTCCCTCGATTTCTCCATGCTTCATCATCAGATGTCAATGGAACCAATCGGAAGGAAAACCCTCTCGAACAAAAAATGAATTTTCCAAACCGCTCCGTCCGTCTTGGGGAAATCGCTGAAACATCCAGACGAATTGAGATCCCTTTTTTTTTTAAGTCAGTTAGACAGAGTTCTAGGAGTATGTCAACAAATTCGTCAGGAGGTCCTTGTAAATCTGCTACTTATAAGTCGAAGCTCGGTGGTAGTTCGTACTGTCGTCGGCAATTATGTTGATTATTTCGGTTGGAGTGTGCTGTCCTTATCCCTCATTTGTGCGAGGAAAGGACAGTAAGATGTTTCGAATCAGTATGCTCTCGGTGTCCCTTCTGTAATTAGTGTAGACAGTAACAATATTTCGCTGACGCTATTTCTACCTGATTGACTGCTAGCAATATGTTTGGAGAGTACTTCTGGAGGGTGCTTGGTTAAAGAACCAAACGGACCAGCCCTCCCATTCACTAATTCTTCCATGTTGCTGTCATTTGGTATAGTTATTTATTTTATGCAGCACGAAGTTAGAAAAAGTCTACAGAGACGAATGTTCCAAACAGCCAGGAACATTGGAAATGCCAAATGCTTTTATCAGCGAACTTTCAACCACTCTGTCAACCAACTATAACCATAGCTTTTTAAACGTTTCCGATAAACTGGAATCTAAAGAGAATGTTATTAATAGAAAACCAATTCAAGATATCTATCGTATGCTTCTCATTAGCTAGAAGATCGAATCATGAGCTTATCAAAATACGTAGTTTAGATGACCGTAACAAATAAATCAGTTTAAATTGAATCATTATGAAATCTACATCTACCGCCCAACCAGTTCACGTAGATATGCTAGAGACTAGTAGTGTTATTTATAAAGATTCAATTTCTCCAAAACACTCATAATATGGAGTTTAAAACAGTCTTATAACCCGTTCTCACGAAATTGTGATTTATAAAATTAAATCTGTATTTTAGTTTCGTTATAAACCTTCTGCAACTTAAAGTAACTCAGACCCTTCTATAACTGTCCGATAAGTCCATTTTAGCCATTATCACCCATTATATTCTCTTTGGTGTAATTCAATTCCATTTTTGGTTTAATGGCTTGTAAAAGCAAACGTCAGTCAATTGTCAATGTATGAATTTATGTTGCTTGCTTTTTTAGGGTTCCGTACCCGAAGGGTTCCAAACGGGACCCTATTACTAAGACTCCGCTGTCCGTCCGTCCGTCCGTCCGTCCGTCTGTCACTAGGCTGTATCTCAAGAACCTAGCTAGCTAGAGAGTTGAAATTTTCACAGATTATGTATTTATGTTGCCGCTATACAAATACAAAAAAACAGGATAAAAGAAATATTTAAGGGGGCTCCCATAAAACAATTCTTTCAATACCACATACAAACTTATGGATGCACCTGGTTACGTACATGGATGGTGCGGTTACTTTCACAAGTAACCGCACCAATAACTTTGTAAACAATATTTTGCTGTGTAAAATCCAAACTATTCACTCCACACCATCGCTTCCATTGAACGGTGGTACGGAACCCTTCGTGCGCGATTTAGACTCGCACTTGACCGGTTTTTTTTGTTTGTTGAAAACACAGAGTAAGGAGTTTCGTTTATCTGAGGTAGGATTGGAAAACATAGTAATTTTTTACACATACAGAGATTTTTTTTATTAAGTTTACGGCTTTGGATTATCTTCCTTCAGCTGACATCCACAAACCATAAAAGAATTAACAAACTTACAACAGTGTTTTAGTTGAAACTGACTCGCTGTACTTTTATAAATCACAAAAGGATTTTGCTTAAGCAGGTCTACAAACATAAATTAGTTATTTTTAAACTTAAGACTTAGAAATATTACGAAAGGGCAGTCCAACATCCTCTGGGCTATATGTGGTCGTCGACATTCCGGAAGTGGTGCGTCACGACTCTCGCATCAATCCCGATCAAAGATCAGCGGGATCATAAATCAAATCTAAGATCCGGAAGCAGCGGCGACAATGCAGGCCCCGATTCTACTAATTGCCTTAAAACTACGAGTATAATAACGTAGGGCATCAATAGAATATCTATATAATTTCAGTAGTGTAACTCATCGTAATCGCGACTTTAAGCTGGAGTTTTTTTTTACTTGAGTTAAGAAAGCATAGCGTTACCTCATTGGTACTAAGGTTAAAGTAGGTATATAGTTAACTATATAGGTTATTTTTAAAACAGTTGGCTTATTATGTTATTCTGAGATCAGGGAATTTCTATCAGAATCCATTTTAAGTTGACAAAAGGACCAATAAAAAGACAGCTTGTTTGACACACTCAGCGCCGGTGTATACTTAACTATACACCGAGGTACGTCTTTTCTCAGGCCGGTGTATCTTTAATGATACACCCACCGTTCACGGGCCGGTGTATAGTTTAGTTTCCACCGTTTCATACACTATATAAGGCGATTCGATAGGGCTGGCCCTTGAGAATACTCTAATATTTCTAGTTTGGAAATATGTTCAGAAATTAAAAAGTTATGATGAAATTTCAAAATTTACATACACCAGCCTGGGAAATGACATACCTCGGTGTCTAGTTAAGTATACACCGGCGCTGAGTATGTAAAAATAAATGTGTTTTTACATTTGTGAAAACAAGGGATGTTCACTACTCCCTAAAGAAGAGCGAACCCTGTGGTATAGGACGAGTAGTACTTACCACCAGTGGATGACACCATTTAAAAATATTTTTTTACAAATTAAAGTTTTTGTGATTAATGGATAATTAAGTATATAGTAATTTGTAGACTTAATTATTGAATTAACATTAAAGTTTATATCTTAGAGAAGAGAGTGAGTGTGTGTGGTGCATTATAGATAATATGAGAAGTGTAAGTTTAGGGTCAAAATATTTTGTTGTAATCAGCCCTTGAGCGCTATCAAATTTCTCGTGCCGTCACCTGTGTCATCGGCGTAAGCGATGATTTTGGCTTGCGTCAGCGCGAGGCGACAAGTCATCTATATAGACCAGGAATAGAGTAGGTCTAAGGATACTTCCCTGTGGAACATGCTATATTAGGGAGTGCATGATAAGGCAGCTGAATACCAAATGAGTCTTTTGAAACATTGACATCCAATCGACGTACTACTTTTAGTGGAATTGTGTCCCAAGAGCGCCCCTCGGCGGCAACATTAAAAAAATGTAACCGGTGCTCTCAGTAACTTATCTCTCGGAAACAGCCTTTTAACGCCGACTTAATTTATTTAAGCTGTCAGATAAGTCTCCATGTTGTATTTTTCGACGTGTACAAGGAGGTTTTACTGTCAACTAGCTGATGCAGAAGAGAAATGGACTCAAAGAGTATTTATTTATTGGCGTAGTTCGATTATTTATTAACAGACAGCAAGGGGATTACCGTCAAGCAGAGATGTCGAGCGAGAAATACACAGTGTGAAATGTAACTTCATTCTGTATCTCTAATAGTCCGGGTGGTTACTAGGCTATTTTGCGAGTTGATCGAGCGCATCAGATTATGATTCGGGATTAAGATATGGGAGATACGAGGGGCGGCTGTAAATCTTTGAGCCCAAGTACCTTTAACCTCTTGAATACCACCGACGTTAGCTAACGCCACTTTTCCGTTACAGCTTTTAAATTTTATTACCATGGCATAAGGTTCAAAATCGCGACCCGCATAAGGTTCAAGATCGCGACCCGTCCACACTACCCACGGTTTTTGAGAAGTTAAGCATCACTTTTGGATCGCGGTACACACCACTAACTGCGAGTATCCTAATTAGTAAAAATATCAAGTTTCCTGTCATGAACAGTGGCAGCAAACACGCTTCCTTACAATGAAGACCAGTCTCAACGCCATGATGGCCCAGCTGAAGCGCCAACTTGATCCCCACGCCGAAGAATCTTGGGAACGCTACGTCGAGTCCATAAGCGACCACGTCCCCTCCGTGCATCGCCTGTGCTGAGATTTTTCGTCTAATTCTGCATCTGTCCGACCAATCCTGGGCAGCGACGGTCTACCGAGATTCCGAGACCAATACCGAGGCGGAGATCTTCGCCGAATGCCTCGAGAAGCATTCTAGCTAAACCCTACGGATGATGTGGACCACGTCTCAGCAGTCTAGAGATATCTGCGAGCGTACTTCGCCAAGCCGATAGCTCCCGAAGGGGTCGTCACGCCCGGCCAGATCTGGGTGCATTTCGACGTACCAAGCCCAAGAAAGCCCCGGGTGCAGTCGGCATACCCAACACGGGGCTGTTACATTTTCCGCCACGTACTGTGGTGGCCGTTACGCACCTGTCTAACGGTATCTTGCGCACGGGCCGCTGTCCAACCCAGTGGAAGGAGGGCTTGGTCATCATGTTGCCCAAGCCGTGCAAACTGCCTGAGAGCCTATTGGCCGATCACTCTATTGAGTACCATCTCAAAAGTGATTGAAAAACTCCTGCTAGCGAAGCTGCGGCCCACATCCAGCCATGCCCGAAATAATTCATCTTCAGGCTCGAGCATTCTACGACGCTTCATCTCACCAAAGTACTGAATATAATGACGGATTCTTTGAACAAAAAAAGAATACACTGTCACAGTACTTCTGGACATTAAAATGGTATGGGATAGCGTATAGCACGAGGGGTTGCTGTACTAATTTTCGATGTCTCCAGCCCCAAGAAGAACGGTCCATGTCATCGCCTCTTTCCTAAAGAATCGCCGTTTTCGGATGATGTTGGAAGACGCCGTCTCCGAGGAACTTCCATATTGGGAAGACGCAGACGCTCATCATAGGCTACACTCCGCTTCCACCATCCCTCCAGCTCCAGGGACATGACATCGTGTAGTCTCCGCAGGTTAAGTACCTGGATGTGACCATTGGTCGCCAGCTCATCTTGAAGCACAACGTCGTCAGCCAGGTCAAGGTGGCACGCACCAAGCTGCGTCCACTTCTCGACTCCAGCCTCCCTCTGAGGACGAAGCTCGGGATCTACAAGTCCTACGTGAAATACCACCTCATCACCACATCAGCTACGCGGCCCCGGCATGGTATGCCCTGTGCTTGGAGACGAACAAACGGAGACTCGGAGCCCAAGAGAGCCTCTCCCTGTGTACCATCGTCGCCACTCCCTGCTACGTGAGGCTGCGCTATCCCTTTATGTGCCACTATAAAACATTGTAGCATTCAGGCTCGGCAGGGAGGCGCTCGAAGATGATTCCAGGTCCGGACCCCCAAACACCACCATAACTGACGAAAACATCGAAAAAGTGAACAAACTTGCTCTCGAAGATCGGGGAATGAAGATGTGGCAGATAGTAGGAACAGTCGGCGACTTTTGGATCGGATGGGTGCCAAAAATGCTCACGCCGCCGCTGAACAAGGAGCGTCGAGTCGCAACTTCGCAGGACTTTTAGACATCTGTGGTCGATAGTCCTGACGATGTTTTTTCTCGCCTAGTCACTGTTGATGAAGCATGGATCTGGCAAGTGCGATCCGGAGTCAAAACAGGAGTCAATGCAGTGGATAGAAAAGGGAGAAATGCCGCCGTGGAAATTCATATTGAAAATTGATCGGTTATGGCCAGTTTTTTGAGATCGTGAAGGAATTCTATTCATAGACTACCTTCCTAAAAATACTACAATGGACGGAGATTATAATGCACTTTCTGACAAAACGTGCATCAAGTGGTCGTGGAGAAAAGAAGAGGCAAACTGGCAAAAAGAGTCTTGTTGTTGCAGGAAAATGAGCCCTACCCGCGGTCCCTCGCCGAGACACGATTTGAAAAAATTAACCTCCCACCCTGCAGCCCAGACCTGGCCCACAGCGACTATTTCCTCTTTTTAAATTTGAAGAAGTTCCTCCGAGGACGGAGATTTTCCAGCAACGATGAAGGCGGCCTTACACCAAAATTTCGAAGGCAAAGACGGTAAATATTGTTTTACCGGGTTACCAGCCCTATACAATAAATGTAAGAAATGTTTAGAAGAAGAGAGAGATTATATATAGTAAAAAATACTTTTTTATACATTTCTGTCAGCATTTTTAATACTTAGGCTGAAAGCTATTCAGCCGCCTCTCGTAGCCTACACCCTGTTCTGTTACACTCCACCAAATCTGTGCTTTCCATCTAGAGCCACGCCGATATGGCAACAAAAAAAAGTTACTCGAGCGCGTCAGAATAAAATATGGTGAGTTAATGACATGCTGATAAGCGTACATTTCAATAAATCTGACGATTTCAGAGTAACGTGAGCTTCATAAAAAAAAACTAAAGAGAGTATTAGGTATCGAATCTCACAATCTTAAACTAACGCGGTCGAGTTACTCATGAAATCCCCTATTGGCCTCCCCTGCTGTAAGCAGTAGGTATTGTATACAGTAACCGTCATTCCAATTTATTGGGCACATACGTGGCGAGGCGACTCTTCACTCCCAATCAGTTTCAGTTTGCGGTCCGCCTAATATATGTGGTTCGTATAGTTCGTGGAAAACAGATCGTATAACTTTATGGACTACAGAAGCCACCAGGATTTAGAACTTTAATCGATAATTTAGGTTAAGCAATCACCACTAGTTACATTTAGTTGTATGGGTTGGTTGGGTACAATGACCGCTCGTTCTTCCCGATGAAGTGTCATGGTGGTTTATTCCTAATCCAGCCCAGAATGTGACTAACAATTGTTTAATTTGAACGACAAAAGCTTGATGCCGTAAACTCGGGGTCAGAAATGAAGCCTTAATATTATAAACCCACGTAAGCAACGCGCAAACACGATAAAGACGTACGCACGTAAGCAAATATATGTCAATGTTAATTGGACGATCAATTGAAGGACAAACGATGACTTCCTTGAGAATCTGTACGGCAATTAGTAATCTATTAAGCATTGTAGAGCTACAAATAAATGATTCTGACCGCAGTCGCCGTTTCTAATAGAACAAACAATGAGACTAAAATTTATAACTCTAGAAATTGAGAATTCATTTAGAAGATTATAAATTGCCAAGCCTTGCAGAGTTCACAACAATAGCCACAATGCTTATATGATATACTTATATGCCACGTAAACAAGTCAACTCACCCAAATGCATTTTGAGGAGCCGTGGAAATGATATTTAGAATGGTCAAATAGTTTAAGTCACTTGTAACTTTCTTTCAAAGAAATGGAGAAAGGCTAAACATAAACTTGATTATATTATTTTATAAAAATATTCACAATTATGTGTTTGTTCTAAATAATATAAAAAATACCATTTCTTTTATGGGACATTGGTTATGAACGTGATGTCACGTATTTTTATATTTGCAGTAGTGTCGGCCTGTAATAAATATATAAATATCTAACAGATTTAACTGCACCATAGGCACAGTAGCCAGCATTTAACTTTGCACTTTTGGGTTTAACGGTTAATTTAGAACTCTAATCTCGAGACATCTGTCTTTTTATATCGAAATAATAAAAAAAAAAACAATTTCATAAAACATGCACGCGCGGCACGCCAGGGTTCCGCATTCGCAGACGTTCACAGTATAGATCGTGCTCTGGAAGTGAATGGACGACCGATACTACTACTGCGGAGCTACTTTGCGCTTTGGAATTTTATAATTAAAGAAAACAGTCTTCAAATGTTAGTTTTAATTCGTAACGTAGTACGAATGAACTAATTCAATTGTATAAATACTATTAGGAGCTGGGGCCGGTACTACTTTTCTATCTTGATAATTAACATTTTTAAATAATGGGTAGATGATGATTTGCCAGGTCTTGGTTCAGCACATGGAGATAATGCAGTCACATGCCCTGATGCATGGGAGGCTCGGAATGAGTAGATGAATGATGGCCCTTCGTCAACGGGAAGTACCCTAGGTTTTGATTCCCTTGCGAGTGTCAAGCTAATTCGGTGTAATTTTGATTGCGTTCACCTATTTTGACTTTTTCACAGCTCTATGAAAGGGACGACAGACCTGAGTAACATAAATATTAATTTCAACTTGATACCTCCACGTGTTCCTGAGAAAAGGGGTTTTGTTTTGACAGACGGACAAGGAGGTGACCCTAATGTATAAGGGTTCCTTCTTTCCTTACAAGGTACGGAACCCTAAGGAGAACCCGTGTGAATTCCCGCTCTTCTTGTACATGCATGACTACGATTGACGCAGATGATCGCATCGCGATTTTTACCATCCGTAATCAGCCTACAGCCTAAACCTAGTCACGACAAAGGTGGTAAAGGTGATGACCTAATCTCTCTGGTTTTGTATGCATAATGTAACTCCGTGACTAAACCACAAAGATGTCTATTCCAGAAAAGTTCCCACTCTACTAATGGAAACTCTACTTTTCAGGCAATTCCCGGATCGGGTGAGGGTGGTCGTCTCGCGAGAAATCTGTGAGAAATGTACCGCGGCCAAGCTAAGCTATCCCCTTTTGTGCAGGCTGCTATTTCAAGCGCTGTGGGGATTAATATCACACAAAAATAGAGACGCTTAACTGTTAACTCTACTGAACGTGACGAGTTACCGCTACTCTGTTGTTCGTTTGTCCAGTTTTCTCCTAGGTAAGTTACACCACTGATCGATTCTCAAGATAGGTCTTATTTGTACGCCACAGGGGGTGATTTGGTAAAGCGAGTGTATAACTTACCTGGTACAGGGCTGTCCATCTCAAGACAATCCCTCGAGAGCGTACAAAGTTAGTAAGGCACTGGGTAGTTCGATGTTCAGGTATACCAGTAGGAGAATATGGAGAGCAATCAATAATATCAATGGTAGGGCATCGATGATGTTGATGCACTTCTCTAAGCTGTAGTCTTAGTCGGATCCATTTTGTACGTAGTAGGCAGGTAGGTAAGTACATATCTAAATAACAAAAGTACAAAAGTGAATCAGATAAAGTACTCGTAGACATTTTACGTCAGTAGTCGAAAGAAAGAATCTTTCGGTCCATAAAATACAGTAAGAGGTATTTGAGCGAGAACAGAGGCCATAACCCTGACTGTGTAACTATACATAACAGGAGCATGTAATTGTCATTATTCTCAGTGTGCGGACATAATCTGCGCCCCCTCTGTATGATGCGGGTACGATAAGCTTGCCACTGGATGATGGCGCTGTAAAACGCAAGATAAGCGCAATTATTTTACTTTGTGGAAACAATATTATTAAGACGACCTCTGTGGCGCTACGGTTTAGGATCGGCCTACCATGCGAGAGGTCCCGGGTTCGATAAAAAAAACCCAGGTCTTGGATGTTAATATGTGTGTGCCGTCGCTGTTTCTGGTTCACACGACACAGGGTATCCTGTGTTGGGCCAGAAGCAATGTAAGTGTCTGCATGAAAGTGTTATTTTTATGTTTAAGTACGTACACAGGTCTCAAATAGATAATTCGTTGCGCAATATAGGGTGATTCAATTCGATAACGATTTTCATTATTTTAATTGCTGGTACATACTGAAATTTCAGCTTAACCTTAGTTTTGGTAAGAGTCAACACGCAACAGCACTGGAACCACTAAATTGACTATCCAACTTCTTAATTCATGCAAAGTTTTTTATTCTGTATTACATACAATTCAAAGTCCTGACTAAACCGCTAGTCCTAGAGAAATGAAACTTTGTACAGGGGTTCCCTGTAGTGTAGGGTAGTACTAAGAAGGGATTTGGCGAAATTCATCCCCTAAGGGTGGCAAATGGGGGGTTGAAGTTTGTATAAAATGACGCTGAAATTTTCATGTGGGTAGTTTAGGTAGGAGACGTCAACAAAGGAATTGATTTTCAAATTTTCATGTGGGTAGTTTAGGTAGGAGACGTCAACAAAGAAATTGATTTTCAAATTTTCATGTGGGTAGTTTAGGTAGGAGACGTCAACAAAGGAATTGATTTTCAAATTTTCATGTGGGTAGTTTAGGTAGGAGACGTCAACAAAGAAATTGATTTTCAATTTTTCATGTGGGTAGTTTAGGTAGGAGACGTCAACAAAGGAATTGATTTTCAAATTTTCATGTGGATAGTTTAGGTAGGAGACGTCAACAAAGAAATTGATTTTCAAATTTTCATGTGGGTAGTTTAGGTAGGAGACGTCAACAAAGGAATTGATTTTCAAATTTTCATGTGGGTAGTTAAGGTAGGAGACGTCAACAAAGGAATTGATTTTCAAATTTCCGTTGCTAACGGGGAAATGTGGGGTGAACTTTATATGGACGCACAAAGTTTAAGCAATAAGGTTGAAAATACGTTGTTATTAATGGAAAAAGTTGCCCTTTAAAGAGTTACTATAAGAGTTCCGTTTATATGGGCAAATGACTAAATATCACTTGATTAGTAGTGATTCGCTGCGGTTTAAATTTTGTATGAATTATATTACCAATTTTTCATAAGCCAATTAATTTTACTAGGCAAGTTCCAGAACACTGGTAATCAATGTTATTCTCACACGAATTAAGTGTTTTTTTTATAAACTACATATATAAATATCGTAGTAGATATTATACAGGCTGTAACACGAAAAAATTTACATTTTAAAGTTAAATAATTCTGCTTTCAAGCAAATGAGGGCGGGGAGGGAGCATCATTCGAAAGCGCGGGGATGCGGCAGTCAGCATGCCGCGGTGCTCACTGGGCACTACTGGGCAGGTGCAAGCCGCGTAGAAGCGTATTCGCAGTAGAAGCGTATTTAACCTTTTGGCCCTTGCTTCTTTGAGAATACTCGCGGCACCGCTGTTATTGTGAACAGTAAGCGTTTTATTTGTACCGGAGCCCCAGGAGAAAGATGATTCTGATGATGCAACGTGGTTCCAGCAAGATGGGGCTACCGCCCATACAGGGTATCAATGAGCAGAGTCAGGACTTAATTTCCCGGTAAAGTCATGGGAAAATTTGGGGGCATAGCCTGGCCACCTACGTCCCCCCAGCCACCAGCTGATTTCTTTCCACTGGGGATATTTAAGTCTAGTTTTTATGGAGTCCCCAGCTAAAGAAGAATCGAATCGAAGAAGAAGTGAAGTAAATTTTAACAGAGATGTTGCAGCGCGTAATGCCGAATCTTCGCCTACTTTGGCAGGAATGCATACGCCGATATGGAAGGCATCTCAATGACGTAATTTTTTCGTAAATTAAATCCACATTAGTGAGCTCTGATGTGGTATTTATAAAAATTATCTGCGTTATGATAATTTTTATAAATACTGGTGATTTTCAATATCTTTTTAAAGATTAAATTCTGGAATGAAATGTATAAAACAACCTCTGTTATAGATAGGTACTCTATTGTTTCCAGCACGTCCGTTTTTTGTATGACAGCTTTATACTAACTAATTTTTAGCTTATATATGTATAGATACGTTTAAATAGAAACTTAATTTTGACGGTTACATAATATATAATAGTTAAATTTATTAATGTTTGTTAATTGAAAATATGCCATGAAAGTGCTTAAATATGACAAGAACAACCTGTTATTTATGTGGCGAACGAACTTTGTGTCTCAGGGTCGAGTAGAGACATACGTAGTCCTACATAAGGAAAGCATGTCCCAATCTTCAAAAACTTACTACAGGACATAAAAATGGTAGAAAACCGGCCAAGTGCTTGTCGGAATTCGCACATTTAGGGGATAAAAATAAAGTCTGAATATATTCAGAGTCTGTAGTAAGTTTTTGATGTTTGGGACATGCTTTCCTTATGTAGGACTACGTATGTCTCTACTCGACCCTGAGACACAAAGACCAATTCAATTTTCTATTGTCGTACCTAGTTCCGAAATCCGCCACGGGCGGTATATTGCAACCACTGTGTTTACACAAACGAGAAGGCCCAGCCCGTCCGTACATTACGTTAATCTTATTTACGATACAAATCCCAACAAGAAAGTAAGTAAGTTATTTGGCGGGCGGCGTCAGCCAACCAACTCTGCCATTGAGAATGGGGCATAGCAGAAACTCATAGGCAGTATGTTTGCCTCTTTAGTGCTATTTTAACTAGTGGCCAGTAACTTTTAGAACATAATGATGGAAGTTTTTGGGATCTCCCTGGATGTTGGCACAGGACCGTGAATATTGGCAATAAAGGAAGAAGACCTATATCCGACAGTCAGTGAGTCGATGTGTGCTGAGTATAAATGTTTTTGAAAGTTAATTTAATATACGAGTATGCTGATGATGTACAGGTTCTGGACGAAGGAGTCATTTGGTAAAGGCTGATGATGTACAGGTTCTGGACGAAGGAGTCATTTGGTAAAGGCTGATGATGTACAGGTTCTGGACGAAGGAGTCATTTGGTAAAGGCTGCACAGTTATCATTGTATATTATTTGAAAAAAAAAAAATGTAGGTCAACTACCTTGACTGAGGAAAATGAGAGCATATTTAGAGTTGATTGTACTAAAAAGAGAATGATGCTCTTATCTTCGGATGGCATCAGAGAGCCGTAATCCGATCGCTCGAGAGATTTAGCGATACTGCACAAAATAGGTGATCATTACCATAAATCTTTTAAGTTAGCGGATTTCGCCGTATCCTCGTATCAGCAGTGAAGCTGGGCTATAAAATGAGTTATTATTCGCGTTCGCGATGCATTATCGTAAATATTCGATTTGATATGGGTGTGTCATTGTTAAGACGAATAATTGTGTCGTACAAAACCAAGATACGACAATTATTTGAATCACATCTTATGGTGGGTAGCCAGCGATACAACAGATTTATCAATATATTGTATTTGTTAGAACATAAGTGATAATAACACGTGATAAACATTATCACTAAATTTTCTAGTCATAGGTCAATGAGAAGTTAATTGTCTTCGGTACAAAATGTTAGCTTCTCATTCCCTTGTTTTCCTATGTTTTTAAAAACAAAAAATCGCAGAATGTATCTATCTTCTCAACGATTTCTAAACAACGATACCCCACTCGGTGGGGTGTGTCAATTTATTTTTTCGCTCCCCCCTTTAGCATAACGGGAAGCCCCCATAAAAACTTCTTTTTTTTTTCAATTGGTATGGCTTTGGGTCAACAAGATAACATTTACAATACAGGCACATACATTGCTTCTTTCCCCACACTAGGACACCCTGTGTCATGGGAACCAAAAGCAGCGAAGTCACAAAAAATGTAAAGATCCAAGACCTAAGGATTTTTCTTCTTCTCCCCAGCAGAGATTCGAACCCGGGGCCTCTCGCTTTGGTAGCACAGCCTCGACCGCTACACCATAGAGGTCGCCGATGTTTATACTACGAAAATTTGAAGACTGTAGCTTTAACCGTTTTGCTGAAAACCCTGTGTAACAGATGGATGACGGATGAATAGACGGACACGTGAGTGACAGCAATAGGGCTCCGTTTGGATCCTTCGGGAACGGGAACCTAAAAAAAACTAGCGAAACACTTTTTTTTAATTTAAAACAGAACCTATATCTAGTGCTAAACCTATATCTATCTACATGTTTAATGCACTCTCAGTTGCCTGGTCTCTCGATGTCAAGCTATTCACTTAGATTGGAACAACGAGGCCAATTAAACTAAGCTGCTACAAAACTGCTGAAAATAAAATACAAACGCCTCGATAGGTTCGAGAGCTCGAGCAGGTAACATACAGAGGCATCCTGACCGCGAAGGTAAGTAGATACCTAAAGACGCTGAGTAAGCCTTGCAAACGCACCTCGAGTGTGAAAGACATAGCGCTCAGAACATTGTAGAAAAATCAAATGGATTTTCTTTTTTTACAAAATATTTTATAGATGGGCATGATTTTTATATGTGAAAATAAAACGCACAAACAAGTAGTTAATTAAAACATTAATTTGTAAAAAAAAATATCACTCTAACTACTATATCTTGTTTTTCATTCTGTTTGGAGTGAATAAGAACCACTATTAGACTAGATGGCAACTTTATTTCAAGAAGTGACGTTTCCTTCGTTATTTGAGAAATTAAGGTATAAGTTACTGGCAATGTAGCTAAACAGTTCCGGAGCATTACCATACCACCCCTCCCCCAACCACCCACATTCAACTCTAGATAGATACCTCCTCCATTAACCAACTGCATCAGGCGACCCCATTTAGCAATGATTGATATTCCGTTTTAGAGTAAATGGCAGCCTTCAATTAACAATGGACTGCAGCCTTTATGACGTTCCTGGTATATTCTGTTAAAATGTTGTAACTAAACTATAGAATTTTAATTTGTTAATGCCGACACTAATAAAATATTAAGCATGGAGTCATTTTATAAACAAGTTACTGTAACATAATGGAAATAAAAAGACAACGAAATTCAGAAACACAGTGCATTCTAATAAAAACATGTGACATGGAAGAATTAGTGATATAATTGGTCAGACCACTATTAATTAAGAATTAAATAGACCAGTAAATCATTAGATGCTCTTTGTTAATGAGAGACAATGATCTGAGTCAATACAAATGAGCTGTTGATTGAAATGGCATGTATGTGTAACTGTTTTGTAGTATTTGTGAAGTGTATACTTTACATACATCCAGATACTTACCTAAGACTTGATTAAATATTTTGTCGAAATGTATTTCATTCTTCTTCTCCATATATTTATGCATTACACTCCTTACACTGTAACAAAAGAGAATATCTCATAACAGCAGACATATAGCTATGAGGCCTCGAAACTAGGAATGAACCTCAGTTTTATTGTTTTGTTTACTTGTGAAATCATCACTACTTTTTATGTTGCTGTTATGGTAGGTATTAAAGAGTAAGGACAAAGTTTTGTAGATGTAGGTACCTACTTTAACAGGAACATGGCTTGTGGTTACAATGGCGATTGAAGTTTTTGTATGGTGCTCCATACTATTATACGGCAGGTATTTTTTGGTCCCACTATTAACTTTCATGGTTTATCTAAGAGGAATTTGGAACTGTTTGAACAACATAACATAGCGTCACGCCTTTCAGTGGCAGTGGCACAATTGTGCCCACTTTAGGGCAGTTATTCAATACACCATTTTGCGTGACAGGGTGGTAGCCCATCGCCGCAGCTATAGAGTAATGAAGGTTTCCTCACGATGTTTTCCATCAACGTTAGAACGACCGTCCGTATAATGTACTTAAGATAAATTAATTATCTCATTGGTACATGGTCAGAATCGAAACTGCATCTCCTGTGTGAGAAGCAAGCGTGAGACTCATTAGACCATGGAGCTCTTTGAAATCTTGTTTAAATATTATAAAGAATATATTCCACTTGTATTGAAATGCAAATGATTTCAAGGTATCATGCTTTATTCAACCTAAAGGTACCATCATAACTCATTCTCTAAATCAGGATACATATAGGCAGTTAGTACCTAACCTACAAATTTCATACAAATTATATACCTAGGTATTATGTTTTGAACAAAAGGTTAACCATGATATATCCAGTCAGCTGTGGGGCCATCAACAGGTCAAGTTTTTTTTTTTCAAATTAATTTAACGCACCTGGTGTAGGTCGCCTCACGAATTGAAAGCACTGGGAGACACTGGCAGAAATTACTGCGCTCATATGTACAGGTATAAAAAATGGCGCATTCAAGGCCACCGCTCATAATTCGTGAAGCGACGCAGATTACTAATGTATGGATTGCATAACTTCTCAACAGTGGGCGCCATTTTGTATCGTTTCCCTCATCTGAGCCATTTTCGGATTCCGATTTTTGAAGCGCTCACAAACAGGGGTTTGAAATCAGTTTCGCTTTAAGATATTTTTTTTTCTATATTCTAATAAAAAAATATCAATTTCTTATGCTAATTTATTCTAATAAAAATAATCGAATTAGAATATCCAATTTTGTCTAAATTCCAATTAGAACAAGTAATCATAAAATGTGAAAGGCCCGTAAGGCAAGTACCCTAAAAAGTAGAAAGGTAGGTAAAATTGACAGTTTAGCTGCCAAATTTAAAAATGAAATAAATATTGGTTGGGATTTATGGGGTTGGTTTTTGAATCATGCCCCCT
Source organism: Argyresthia goedartella (assembly GCA_949825045.1). Taxonomy (NCBI): domain Eukaryota; kingdom Metazoa; phylum Arthropoda; class Insecta; order Lepidoptera; family Argyresthiidae; genus Argyresthia; species Argyresthia goedartella. The sequence goes on along the minus strand of OX463812.1, from coordinate 19,474,974 downwards.
TAATTTAATTGAAATGAGGTGTGTTATGGACAGCTGGTGGTCACTTATCAAGTGCTCACTGAAAGTGCCAGGAGCCCAATTCCAGTATATAATGACGGCTCAATGACCATTTCGGTCCACTTTAGATATCCAATATTTGGCGTTTGGAGAATAATTTTTTAGGCAATTATGGTATGCTCCGGGAGCTCTACAGATCCGCGGCGATGAAGGTGCCAGCACCCAGGTGTGCGACAAGGTGACACTATTTCCCCCAAGCTTTTCACCAATTTACTTGAGGATACACTTAACACTCTGTCGTGGGGGTAATGGTGTCAACATTAACGGCACGCAGCTTATGCACCTGAGTTTCGCAGGTAATCTGGTACTCATGGCTGAAGACGTCGGCAGTCTCCAAAACATACTTGAAGAACATGCACACATCATCTTTGCAAGTGGGCCGTAGACTTAGAACATGTCCAAGAATAAAACTATGAAGAGTAACATCAGCAATACCGAACATAATAATCGGTAATACCCCCCATTGAGGCAGTGGTGTTTATCTTGGGCAGTGTTTGGCCTTTGACCAAGAATGTCAAGAAAAGGAGATTGCCAGACGGATTCAGTTGGGTTGGGCCCCTTTTGGGAAGCTAAAAGACATCTTCAAGTCCAAGATCCCTCAAAACCTGAAGACCAGGGTTTATAACTAATGTGTCCTGCCCGCGCTTACATATGGTGCTGAAACATGGGCCCTGACAAAATAAGTGTAAATGCACAAAATAAAAGTCGCACAGAGGGACATGGAGCAATCCATGTAAGAGATCAGACTTCTGGATCATATTCACAATACGCAATAAGACTTTATACTAAGGTTGTCAATGTCAGCAAGTGAATCACGAGACTGAAATTGGGGTGGGCAGGGCACTTGGCATGGAGGGAAGATGGAAGGTGGACCAAAGAGGTAACTGAGTGGCTACCCAGGACCGCAAAATACCCGGTATGCACAACACCAGCCAGGTGGACGGACAATATCACCTGCTGAACCACAGGCGGGTGATCGGTCCTCTTTTGTGACTATTTCACCCAATTGCATAGTAGAGGAAGCCTAAACCCAGCAGTGGGTAGGTGTGGGCTGATTGATAATTAAGATAATTGGTAAGCATAATAATTTAGTTAATCAACAACCTAGGCAGGCTTACCTGGAATAAACATATCCAAACCAAGAGAGACCAACTTAACCATAGATTTAAGGGGTTGTACTGGCTGCTAGGCCTGAACCCCAAAGTTACAACCAACAATAAACTAGGTACTTGTTTTCAAATCCATCATAAAACTTTTGGACATTCAGTTTTCAACTGTGGGGATCTGCCTATGACACAAGAATATCAAAAATACAGAGAGCCCAAAATGCTGAAACAAATCTCCAACGCACCCTGGTTCATCAGAAATGCAGAGGTTCATGACCATCTAATATGAACACAGCCAAGGAAGAGATAAAGTACTACAGCAAACAGTATAAATTTCGTCTGATAAAACATTTCAACTTGCAGTCCACCCTCCTACATGCGGCGCCCTAAGAGACAGTTACCACCGGCATTCTCTAACGCCACTTTTCTGTTATAGGTTTAAAATTTTATTGCCATTGCAATCGCAGGTTCAAAATCATGATCCATCCCAACTACCCTCAGTTTTTGACTAGTTAGAGCTGGACAGCCTATGAGGCACAATTAAAGAGTAATTCCAATGGGAACCTATATCACCGTCACTCAAAAAATCTGCTCATAGTCAATGACTGACCACTAACTATTAACAAAAAAAAAGTTTAACAAAGAGAAATGGGATTACAAAGTCTTCAGATATTGGATTTCTAAAGTTGACCATAATCATCATGTAATTGTCATTGAGCAGTAATTGTATACCGGAATACCAGGGGGACAGGGGAGTCCCTCTTCCCCGCCAATTCAAAAACTTTAACGATTTGTGTTTCATTTCCATTAAACTTTCATTAATATTGAATCAGGGGGCGCCAAGGAAAAGTAGGGGCTTCCGCCCCCCTATCCACTCCCCACTCTGACCAAATCTACACCCAAATCTACACATATTTTCATACAATTATTTATTGCTCTTGCTCTAAACTCAATTTATTTTGTTCTTGCTCTTTTGTTTAACATAAAAGTGTTTATTGACACTATAAATTCTCTGGCAGGAATCAGATCCTGACAGTATGTGACCAATGTTTGCAATTTTTTACCATGTCACACTCAGTCCTCAATGTTTTCATCGGTTTAAACAGGCATTTATGAGCTTTTACTACAGAAAGAAAGTCAAAGTACGCTACTAAATTCGATAATACGTATCGGGAGACCCAGTTCATATTGTAAACATTGGGGAGTAGAGGACAAGATACAATACTTGTATGTAAACATTAGACATTGCCAGGCGACCGCTGCCGCAAGCCGCATCGGGAACCTACCTCGGGTCTGGTAGAACTATTTTCTTGCTAGCTCGAGCTGCTGGAGTGCATTTCGACTTCTCCATAGCCATCAAGTAGCTGACATCAGCCAGCACTGCTTCGAGATCCGCCATCTTGAGAGTGAATTTATCACCTCCACCAAACAGAAACTCCAATAACACTAGAGCACAACACTAACACCACCTAAACAATGCACACTTCCAGCTGAACCAATAACCTTCTTCACAACTGCTCATCGTTTCGCCATCACACAATTTGTTGATGAATGGTGACACATGCTGATAAATCACATTCTCCTATAAAACAAAACGCTTGGAGATAGACTATAATACACTTGTGGCTTGATATTGCTCTAAACAGTAATAATATTACTAATTCATAACTATTTATCCAGCGACCGAGCGAGAAATCAGTTTAGATTTCGCAAATATTACTATCGCCCGTCAGCTCCCCACCGACATTTTTTTCCACTATCGTTCGTATCATTCACTCTTTACTTTCATTCAGTATTATTTCGGTCAATTAGCAAGTCTAACATTCAATTAATGTTGCCATACGAAAAAAACAACGTTGATTTTACACACTTGAATCGCAGTTACCAACAACAAAAGTACCTAACAAAAAGACAGTAACAAAGAGACTCGTATTAAAAAAAAACTACATGGAAAAATCTACTGTCAAGCAAGTGTCAACTGAACCGATTTTCTTCGCGTATTGGTGAATTTGCGTTGCGATTATTTCCTTCCGTTCTGTTTCCTTTCCTCGTTCGTTTGGCCGACTCGGGTAATGAGTGCGTGATTAGAGAATTTTGATTAGTTACTTCATAACTCAATGCGGGCCTCGTGTTTGAGGTATTAACACCAAAACCAAGGCAGCGGTTCGCTTCGTGGAAAACTGCACCGTAAGTTTGTAAGGTTGCTTATAAAATGTATTAGCTCATTATTCATACTTTGTTAGTGTACAAACTATACGGTAAGTCATCACATCAGTGCCTTCTCTTCCATTTACAGACGCAGTCAAAATGGAGTATTGCCCCCCAAACGTGACCCTATGGGAAGTATGGGTAGACCATGGAATATCCCAGTGTTTCATGGAGACCATATCCGCAGTGGTGATCGGCGGATTTATCTTGACTTTTGGATTGATCCAGATAATAATGTATAAAAGGTGAGATGACTTTGTGTTTAAACTTAAAATTTAAACTTAAACTTAAAATTTTACCCTGTATTCTTTAACTCTTTCGCGGACGATGACCGAATGTCAAGTATTACGTTTTGGACACATAATTTTGTGAGCGGAGTGGAAGGAGCGAGTGAGAAGGAAGAGATAATTTTTCTATGTGTGCGAAAATGGTGTAATATGACACTATCCAACCTGTGGAAGTATCTACATGGACACAAAGAGCAGGGCTACCTATAACTGCAATGGAAATGCGAATTCTATAAAGTTTCCGTCCAAAACAGAGGATCAAGGAACGAATTCTATGGAATCCGCGTCACTATGACTTCTTCATTGACATATTCTTGGGAATTCGCTGACCGCTATAGTGTCAAAGAATAAATAAAGGTAAGCATCCCGCCTATATAGTTTTTTAAGTTAGGAAATGTATACTTTTTGAGATATGAATGTTTATTAAAATTGGAGGTTATGATCACCCAAAATGATCGGAAAATGAAAAAAACAATAATTTCAAAGCGGGGTGAGGGAAAATGAAGAGAAACACCATATTTATGACTACTATATGTATTTATTCTATTTTATTTCATATTTTATAGCTTTAAGAAATTCTTCGAAAGGGTCATTTTTCTGCCTCAACACCTTTCTCCTCCACAAATACTCCATAATGCTATCATCAAAATTTACATGAAAAGTAGCCACAATAACCTACTTTAGCCAGTCGTTTTTGTTTGCACTCGCTACTCTCCGCTCCGCTCCGGTTCAACTTCTTCAACGTTCTAACCTAACCTATAACCCGATTGAAAAGTAGTCATAATAACCTACTCTAGCCAGTAGCTTTTGATTGTAAATATTGAGAGATCAAGAAAAGAGAACATTTGCGATACTACTAGAGAACCGAATGGCGTCATGAATGCGGCAATTTTGGTTGGTCATTGTCATCCACAAATGTACAATAATGACAATAATATTGACAATATGTCATAATCATGACTAAGTATATTCTTATAGACATTTCGTTATGTCAATTTTTATGGTTCATTCACAGTAATTGTCCAATTTTTATGGTTTGTTTACAAAAAAAATTCCAATTTTCATCTTTGATTTAAAAAAAAACTGCATTTCCTAACAAAAAGAAAAGCACTTTGATATGAAAAGTGACTGCCAGTTATCCATAAAACACCTCATTATAACCAAATTCGACTAGAACAATATAAAAACCAACCCCCCCTGCCGCCTAGTATAGTTTTTTTGCAAGGAATTGTATTATTTTTGAGTAATAAATTATTAATTTTTAAAATTGAGGTAATATTTATAATAAGTGACATTGAAATTTGCAACCCATAGAGTCATAATATCATTAAATTTTGTTTTTGTTTGCATATGCTTCGCTCTGCTCCCGTTTTGCTTCTTCTTAGTTCTAAACTAACCAATAACTATTGAAATTTAGCCACAATAACCTACTCTTCCCAAATTTGACTCAAAAATATAATGCTACTTGAACTCAGGGTCAGAGTGTCAATAAGGTGGCGGAAGCCGCTAGAATCCTAGTGCTTGAATTTTAATTTTAATTGTAATTAAATAAAATCGAGTCTCTGGCAATAAAAAAAAATATATGCTGAAATACAAGACCGCGAAGCTCTCCCCCAACCCTCTACGACGGGCTGCATGTTTGCAACATATCACTTTTATAGAAAAATTATGTGAACATAACCTCAAATTTTAACAAAATTAATTTATTTCTCAAAAATTATACATTTCTTTGCAAAAAAAACTATACTAGGGGGACAGGGTAGCTCCAAATAATCCCCCTGCCGTTTACATTATAGTTAAAATCGGGTGAGCTATATCTATGGCCAACCCAAGATACAAATATAGGACCATAATTTTATTACTATCCCAAGACCTTCAAATATCAAGCTCTTAGGCCCACTAGCTATAAAGCGGATCAGCACAATTCTCCGATTAACTTTGACAACTCCATACAATTTTGTATGGAGTTGTCAAAGTTAATCGGAGAATAGTGCTAATCTGCTTTATAACTAGTGGCACTAAATTTACTAATTCTTCCATAGAATTCATACAATTTATTATTTTTGCTTTATTCAATGTTGTGTCTGCTTCTTCTTCTTTTAATTTGGAATGCTATCCTCTTTTGAAATTAATTTTGCCAGTGTCAAGTGTATTTTAAAGATCACAATTCGGTCATTTTCTCTATTGAGAACCTGGAAATTAATGTCTTAAGAGTAATTTGTTGCTCCTTAGCACTAACGAGAGGAAGTGAAGGGCTGTAGGAACCAAGTTTTTCCTTTGGACTTGAGCAACTGCCTCCCCTTCAATGTTGTGATTTTTTACTATAAAGCTATTATATAAAAAAATAGATATTACGTGAAGATTTGTTATGGTGTTATTTTTACATGGTTATTTTAAATAATTTTCACTGTTGCCAGTGTCAAGTGTATTTTAAAGATCACAATTCGGTCATTTTCTCTATTGAGAACCTGGAAATTAATGTCTTAAGAGTAATTTGTTGCTCCTTAGCACTAAACGAGAGGAAGTGAAGGGCTGTAGGAACCAAGTTTTTCCTTTGGACTTGAGCAACTGCCTCCCCTTCAATGTTGTGATTTTTTACTATAAAGCTATTATATAAAAAAATAGATATTACGTGAAGATTTGTTATGGTGTTATTTTTACATGGTTATTTTAAATAATTTTCACTGCTAACATAAATGTATGTGTTGTTTTAATTGTTCACATCTAAATAGTGAAACTTAATCGAACATAATGAAAGATAGATGAGTTAATTAATATCAGATATAAAATTATGATATCACACCAACTACAATGGCTGTCACATATCTTCTAAAAAAAATAAAGATACTGATAGCTTATCACACTCGTCACACACATCTCGCTTTATCTAACACTGACAATGCCTCTTTGTCAGTTCAAAGATAAGCACATAGAACAATTGAAGTGTTGTTACTATAATCTTCTTCTATAACATTGCGTCTGGACCCACACTAGGATACCCTATTTGTGGGAACTAGAAACAGCAACAACAGAAACATGTACATTCATCCAAGACCTAGGGATTTCTTTTCTTTCCTCCCCAGCGAGGATTCAAACCTGGGATCTCTTGCTTGGGAATGTGTGACTCTGATAGATAACTCCCAGCTATTACTACAATTTCAATTACATAAAAGATAACATCACCTGTCATTTAAATATCTATGGCATTACAAATAAATTAAAATTGTTTTGTGATATTGGTTTCAATACTATTTTGTATTAACTACTTACTTAGTTTATTACTACTTATAAGTAAGGCTGGTAAAAGAAACAACCGTAATACTCATCACCAATATCACAAAACAAGTTTAATATATTTATAAGTAAAGCAGCTGTTTCTGATTCATACACAAAACAGCCCTGACCTAAACCAAGCTTGACATCCTGATATGATTACAATATGCATGATGAATATATATTGAGTATAAGTACCAATTAATAAATCAGGTCTTAGTATGGGGGAGGGGGTAGTAGGGTAGGTAGGGGAAGAAGACTGCAAACCTCAAATTCAGACTAAAATTCACTAAAAGGACAAGGAGATTTGGGGAGGGAATTTGGCTGAATCAACAATAACCGGTGCTCAAACACTGGGAATTGGTTGAAATAATCACAATAGGAGACTAATCACCCGTCTGTGGGCGGCGGGCGTCCCACCTCAACATCTATCTATCAATATCTATGGGGGAGGGTCAGTAAAGTGTGATAAGGGGTAGATAGGTTGAATTATATTATGTTTTAGCCCAGTTTAACCTTTCCACTCTTAGCCGTTCACACCGTTGTATAGGGGGACCAATTTGGAGACGACGGTTCACCACCTGCCTATTTTTGATCACTATTTAGGCTTGGTTCAGGTGTCAGCACTCTTAGAAACAGAGATCACTAAAGTCGAAAACGCAAACCAATGGCCCATCCGTTAGTTCCCCTTTAATTTTGCAATAGAACTATGCACCTGGCGGGAATGTTCTTTGAGTGCACTTTTGGTGTGGGCATATTCGGGGACAGACCCACCGGGTGCACCCACATCCCATATAATATGGGCCATAATTGTTTTGAATAAATTATCTAAAAGAGGCCTCTACGTGTTGGACCCAAGTCCCCCGCAAGCCTACAAAAAGGACCGGTGGCTCAAGCAGGAATAATTACCAGAGTGAGAAAGTGTTCGAGTTCAGATAAAACGAACCTTATGTCATTGTAAATAAGAGCCACTGACAGTTCGATTTATTTTACGCTTACTTTTTCGACACTTAATTATTCCAGCTTCCCACACGGGACAGTAACTGTCCCGTGAAGTCTTAACCCGGATACAAAATAATAATAATAATACTAAATTCTTAGGCCCTTAGTAGACGGAGTGGTAAAGAAGAGGCCTATACCCAGCGGTGGGTAAAAGTAGGCTAATTGATGATGATGAAATTAAACTTAACCTTTCAGATATTCCACCGAGCTGGATGACGTCAGAGCTTCTGGAATGTTCAGTGTGCAGATATTCTTCACATTACTTGTGCCCATCTTGGCTGTGATGAGGTTCCTGCTTCAAGCGTTCGTGTTTCGTGGGGGACATATTTATGGCTACATGGTAATTAATTGAATTTTTACAGCTAATCAAATATTGTTAGGAGTTACTGATAACCAGCGGTGGATTGATTTAGCCCATTTCAGAAAATTGTCGACTCTTTGTCAGCAAAGGACAGACATGTTGTCACAACAATTCAGTGGAGTACTTTGATTTCTCTCTAAAGGTATTTTAGGTATGGAACATGGCATCGTCATTTTTGCTTGTTGACAATAAGACCATAAATCTATTCTAAAGCAATGATTATTCACTAACATGTAAATTATTCCTAACTATCCGTTTCTACCACATTTGTAATACTTGTTATGTTGCCTACGTCATTGCATGTTGATGAGTTCTTGCCTTGGTATGTCACGTTCAACTAAGGTGCTCCCTCGCCGCCTCTATTCGCTTGTAATGTTTCTGATTTCACCGGTAGGCACACTACTTCGCGTCGGTCTAAAACTCTGTAGCTTTATTATGTATGTTTATATATTTCTGATATCAATCGTAATACATGTGTGACGGGACACACTTATGGCTAGCTCAGCCTGGTTGTTCTGTCCATATGGACCTTTGCGTCCTACTATCTATCTCTCAAAGGTTCTAACTAGCTATCCTGCCTAGGGATCGTTCATGGCAAAACACAGATTATACCTTACAATATGGTATTTTATTCCATCAATAACTTAATTATAACACAATAACGAGCGGGGCATGGAGCTCGCTTCATTTGAATACCTAAGAATCTACATTACACTACTAGTCCGGCGGTTTACTATGTAGTTGCTGAAGGCTTACAAACGTTCGGCGTGAGGTTACCCCTCGTTAGACGCTTGGCGCGTGGAGCTCGTGCCGGGTTTAACGTCTGCTTTGGGGTAACCGAGCCGAAGATAGTCCATACTGGGGCACTGGGAGAGTGCGCATAATTTATACGGGTTTAACGTATGCAGTGGGAGAACCAGGACAACGATTCCTACAGGAACCTTGGTGCACAGGAGAGCCGCGAAATGATACGCGACATTTAACGCCAGCATAGAAAAATTAAGGATAGGTCCCATCTAGCCGGGGTAATCGGGCCGACGGGGTATTATTCCACTGGTGTAACGTCTACTGTGGTTTGATCGTGCCGCAATTGGCGATAAGGCTAGTGTTCTTTGGGATTAGCCTCCACGGACTGACGGAGGATTGTGCAGTTGACTTTTTAAAGGTCAGGAGTCAGACCTCACTGCTGTGCCCGATTATCTTCTTCGAGCGGGCCTCAGTTCGTGTAGCATACGGCCTAAAAAACCTGTTATGAATAGGTAAGTGGCTCTCGTTTATGTCTTACTACTAGCCATGGCAACTGCTGACTATGCTGTCGACACGTTTTAAGACGCTGATTAAATAAATATGGGGTGCTGTTTCATGTGTTTTTCAGGAAATACTGGGCAAATCGTAATTAATTTCTGGTATATGTAATTTGACTATATAAGCTAGAGATTCTTAATTTGAAAACATGTTTGGATAAAATTTTCTCGATAGAAAATAAATACAAAGTCAACCCTTTTTTTATGGTTTTATCCTATTACACCGCAATAGTAAGTGAATATGACTGTGTGATAATTGCAATGTATGAACAATTGTTATTTCTAACGATTTTCAATTTGAAAGTTAATTCCCTGAAATAGTTTATTTTTTATGATTTTTTTTTACGTTTTGGCGCTTACGTTGTTTCAGATTAGTCGCGAGTGCATTATTGGCATCCCGCTTTTTCTTATTCGCGAGTAATTATTGCATCTCACTTCCACTCGACAGCGCATTTTTATTCCATCATCGCCTTAAGTCTGCTGCCGACCCGTTTTATTTCGCGTCGACAGTAGCCGACGCCGGTGCTGTCGACTGCTGCCGACACGTTTTAAGACTACCTTCGACTGCTGCCGACGCGTATGCTGCTCGTGTGAAAGAGCTCTTACAGCGTGACAGATGGCTGACGGCGGTTGCGGGCGCGCGGGGTGGTGTCGCTGCGTGCGCGTGGCGTTTGCGGCGGCCGCGCGTGAGCTGCGGGGTCGTTACACCTGTCACGTATAAAAATCGAGTAATCAGAACACGATTTTTTACACAAGCTGTCTTTTGATGAAGTGATTAATCGATTTTCTAATTTGAAAGGTTGATTGATTGATCTGAAATATAGAATAACGATCTGATCTTTTATTGTTTATTGGCGGATGCTCTGATGTAGGGGCTCCCTATTCTACAAAGTTTAGTTTTTGCTGTTCTAATTTCATTCATCATGCAGACTATTGTCGAACTAAATTGGTTTACGATACCCAAATCACTGCACAAAGACTTGGTTTTCGCATGTCATTTTGAAGTACAAAAAAATCACTTTAAATTATCGCAGTTACCATCTCGTAATATCATAATTCTTCCGTTACATTTGATATAATAGGTAACAACACTCATGTACAGGTCGAATCACACCAAAGTGCAGTAGTCGCGGTGACGGTATATGAACAAATATAACAAGCAGGGTTCGGGAAGTTTTAGCAGGATTTTCAACCACCAATCAGCCACCAGCTACCAGTTGAATGTGTGTGGGGTTTCTCGCTGATTATCACCATTCAACCTCTCAAAAAAAGAGGGATGTTGGGTCGGATCGCGTTTTTGAACCTTATGCCATGGTAATAAAGTAAATTTAAAACATATAACGTAAAAGTTGCGTTATCTAACGCCGGGGGTATTCAAGAGGTTAAGGCCCCAAGACCTCAGGGTGGTATTTTTAGTCAATAAAGTTCTGCGACGCTTATTCTCCTAGTCATCCTCACTAGAAACATCAGATAGCAAAAAGCAGTATTTCAATATTATCGGCTAAACTAAAGCTAGGTACAAAGCCTCTGTCACCCCTATGGGAAAAGTGCGAGACCATAGATTTAGCAACACTCAAGAAACTCCTTCGTTCTACTTCTAAGGGCATGATTATAACTTATTTTGTTATTTCATTTATAGATACTAGCGCTGGTAATGACCCTGGTGATGTTCCCACTCTCGGCCTACCTGGCCAGCTTGGAGCTCCGGTTCCTGTTACCCTCGGTCCAGCCAAGAGGCCATGGCTTCGTGCTGCTGGTATTCTGGGCCATGGTCTTCGTCTCCGAGAACCTGGCCTTTCTCAATCTGAATAAGGAGGGCTGGTGGTGGCATTTGAAAAAGTGAGTATTGGTTTTAATGAGACATATCATTATTTTGGGAAATAATAAACTGCACATCAAAAATACTGATTTGCACAGCAAATATCAGGGCGAAATGCTGCGGTAGCTTAGGTGAAGGGTAAAGGGCCTGTACCGCACCGAAGACATACCGAGAAGGTGAGGAAGGGGCCGCTCGGTATGTTTTCGGTACAGATTCTGTACCGCACCGAAGACATACCGAGCAGGTGAGGAAGGAGCCGCTCGGCATGTTTTCGGTACAGATTCTGTACCGCACCGAAGACATACCGAGCAGGTGAGGAAGGGGCCGCTCGGCATGTTTTCGGTACAGATTCTGTACCGCACCGAAGACATACCGAGCAGGTGAGGAAGGGGCCGCTCGGCATGTTTTCGGTACAGATTCTGTACCGCACCGAAGACATACCGAGCAGGTGAGGAAGGGGCCGCTCGGCATGTTTTCGGTACAGATTCTGTACCGCACCGAAGACATACCGAGCAGGTGAGGAAGGGGCCGCTCGGTATGTTTTCGGTACAGATTCTGCACCGCACCGAAGACATACCGAGAAGGTGAGGAAGGGGCCGCTCGGTATGTTTTCGGTACAGATCTGCACCGCACCGAAGACATACCGAGCAGGTGAGGAAGGGGCCGCTCGGTATGTTTTCGGTACAGATTCTGCACCGCACCGAAGACATACCGAGAAGGTGAGGAAGGGGCCGCTCGGTATGTTTTCGATACAGATCTGCACCGCACCGAAGACATACCAAGCCGATGGGGAAGTGGCTAAGCCTAACTATCGTTTTCACCTCCAGCTTACAAGACCGGCTGGAGATGGCGCTGTTTGTCGGGCGCTACGTGTCGTGCATGGCCATGTTCGTACTCGGGTTGAAGGCGCCCGGCATCAGCCACCAGTTCGAGTACCTTGAAGACGACGATCTCAGGCGGAGGAGGAATATACCGAATAGAGTGAGGAAAATTGTTGTCATCAAATAACACCGTTGAATAGAATAGAATATCTATAGTTCGCGTCGGTATGGGATGGCCATTTTCAGTGATGTAGTCGATGTCATTTTCTAGTTTCTATACTTATATGTTTATCGATAATCTTCTATGTCAAAATTTACCAGTTCTTTTGTGGCTAGTTTTATGAATTGATTATTGGTTTCCCTTTCGTACATGACGGAGAGGCAACCGACGCAATTTTAAAATACAAGCTTCAACGTGAGCGAGATAGAAATCGATAAACGGGGTCAATGCGATCTCGCGCAGCACATACAATGACAAAGGTGACGCAGGGCATTTGGAGGTCATGCCCTCCGCGACTTCCTCTTTCCCCTTTGGTGAGGCCATCCCAACCTGACGCGAACTAAAGTTGTTGAGGCGCAAGTCAAATGGAGACTTTTAATTACCTTCATTATTTAATCATCGGCAGCTTCTTTCCGCCCACTGCTGTGTATAACTTTTGTGCCCACTTACCGGTCCTGTGCCAATCGATTAAATGTTTTCGCCGCGATGTTAGTAATTTACCCATCTAGCTGTTGGTCGACCCTTGCTCTTTTATCCATCTTTCCTCCACCGCGACGAAAGGGACTCCACCTGCCATTAGCTCGCCTCGACAAGTGTCCTGCCTGCTTCCATTTGAGTCTAGTAATATGTTATTCCCGCATCTTGAACCTTAGTTCGTCGTCGGTTTTCTTTGCTGCGGTCTCGATGAGGTGCTCGTTATTACAAAAAGGCATAAAATAACGCGCTCTTTTAAGATATTGAAAGAACCTGCTATTGACAATTTAAAAAGACGGCAGTCATATATAATAGCCGTCTTTTTTAATTATCGATAAAGCAGCTTAGTAAGAAACTACTGGCACGCGAAGTTGTCATCTCAGTTTTCACGCCACGATACGCTCTTGATGGAGTCGCATGATATTGATATGGCGTGATCGCATGTCGCCCGGCGCGGCATGGTTTGTTAACTGCGCGCGTTGTTTGTTTTGTTTTTGTTTTAGTGCATCGCTTCTTCGCATTGGGTAATTACGTTATTTGCGTAGCGCGCGTTCGCGTAACGCTTGTATGTATTCATGTTTTCTCGTAAAAGAGTGGACGTGCATGAAACATTATTTTAGATCTCTTTTAGAGATTAAATGAGTAGATATTGTACATAGGTAGATAGTGTATAGGTAATTGATTTTGTGCAATGATTTGTAAATCAAGATTTTATTTTGTGCATTGATTTCAAAATGCCAAAATTGAGGACATCAGTTCTATTATGATAATAGTGACGTTGACAAAAGAGAGATAAGTAAATATTGTAAAAATTCTACATCGTATAAATCTACCATAACAATTTTAAAAAATCACTTAAGAAGCCGGCGGACAGCTGCTCAAGTGTCATTCGAGGCGAGCTCCAATGTTCGTTAGAAATAACTCTATCTGTCCTGACGCGTGCGGGCGGGAAGCTAACCATGCGCCGCGCCCCGCGCTCCCCGCGGGGTAGGGTTGGTGTGTGTGTGCGCGTGCGTCAGCGTGTCGTTCTTAGGAGCTGCGACCGCCGCCGGCCGGAGTAACAAGGAGTGTATAGATGAATTTTCCGAAATAATATTATCCTTGTATTTTTTTTCTATTCGCGTTCTTTCCCACGACTTATTTTTTTCTACGTTTTTTTAGTAGTAGTATAATTTTCATGCTTTTATTTCCACTGTTTATTTTTGCCAGACATATATTTTCCTATGCTTTTATATTCTCAATCCGTAATTTTCATTCACATATGTTTTACCAATATAATATTTTTCCAGGTGTTTATTTCCTCATACACTTAATGCTTGATTTAACTTACATCCAAACACGTCCTTTAAGAGTGACAGGGGGCTAGCCCATCACCGCAACTAAGGAGATAGAAAAGTTCCCTCAGGATGTTTTCCATCAGCGTTAGAAGGTCCACATACTGTATGAACTAATAACTGACTAACACTAGTGGTTCTGTGAGAACAGTAACAGACCTCGCGAGCCCTTCGACATATACATATGTGTTACCGGCAATCTGTATAATTCAGGTATTCTATATAATACCAAGGCAATGTATATAATACCTGGAGCGTTCAGGCAATGTATAAAATGTTATTACTATTAATTTCCATTACATACTTTTCCTTGGTAATATGTACAATGCCTACAATTATATAGAATACCTACTTGTACCCTGGGCAATACACTGCGGCAGCTTATTTGAAGGGTGAAGGGGGCGAGGGAAGCGAAGCCCCCTTTATCCTTCGTGTTATGTTGAACATGTAAGAACAACAAAATGTACTTTAAGTTCGCTTCGCTCACCCCCTTTACCCCTTTACCTTAAGCTACTGCAGTGTTTTACACTTTTACACACATTACATGCTGCGCATAGAGTATTATATATAATAACTAGGCAAAGTATAAAATTAATTTAGGCATTCTATATATTGCCTAGGGATAATTAATTATACCGGATTATACAGACTGCCGGTAACATATACCTACCTAAAAATATTGTTACGACTGACGGACAAAAGGCTTTATTTGAATGCGATGCAAGTTTATTTTTCGCAACAATTTAACGTAGTAAGTCCAATTTTAAATCGAATTTCAGGTGCTTTAATTTTCCAATTTCTGTTTACTGGAATTCTCCTGGTTATGTACTTACATGGAGTATAAAAGTAGCCGCACCAATAACTTTGTAATGCCATAAGTTCGCCATTTAAAAAAAGTGTAAAAACTGACTCGACGAAAAAAAACTATATAATTATCGACCCTGCTCACAAATTTCACGAGAATCGGTTGAGAAATGCGACCTGTAGGTGAAAACAGACAGACAGAAGGACATACGCATTTTTGGCTAATCTAAAACTGGACGCTTCGCTCGCTCGGTCAATAATACTATTATATAATGTAAGACAGTTATTACGCGTGCTATTTATTAAGGCGACGTGAGTTCAGGAATACGCTTACTTGAAAATTTATATATAATTGAACAACTTCAGTTTGGTTTCCAGAAATTTTACATAGAAATCTTAAGACCTTTCTGCAGGGTCAACAGCTATTCAAAACACGATTAAGCACTTTTGGCTCGATAGAATAAAATAGCGAACACAACTCTAAATTGCACTGTTTAAAAAATATAACTATTCAATTCAATCATCTTTTGAAACGAAAATTATGCCAAAATTTGCATTACGAGCGTAATCAGCTATTACTTTTTAAAATAAAATAATTTTAATTAAATAATAAGAAAAACAGCGATTTGCGGCCGCGCACTCCCGCGGCCCTCGATCGCTCTCAAATTTGATGCACAGAGCAATATAAGTAGTAATATGAAATAGAGTGCCCTCTCCCGGGACTTTTATGCATGACAAGGTTGAAGCGCCATCTCGTTTTTAAAGTAAAAACGATTTTATATATCCATACGTATAGATAGGTATGTATCCATATCTCGTTACCTACCTAGGTATTTTCCACGACCATTACAATTAGGCGCACCTTGCAGTACGTATAGTACTGCAAGGTGCGCCTAATTGTAATGGTCGCGTAGTATAGTTATTTTGTGTTATTTTGTTGCACAATTAACATAATAATCACATTGTTGCAACCAAAAACAACACAAGCAAGAAGTGGAAGCCATCTTGTGTGTGACTTGTGATTATTTTCAAGTGTCAGGATATTGTTGCCAGCAAAAATAATAAAGTGTATTTTGGGGTTACCATATGAAAAAATATATACTGCCTTTTGCCCAAACCACGATTTTAAACCACCTCGGCCCCCCTGGAAATATTATTGTTCATAATTATATGTAAATAAATATATCCGCGCTTCTTTACAACACCACAATCTTAAAATAATTATTTAAATTTGTGTACAGAGGCATCTGTTGACTAGAGAAAGAAACTGGCTTTTACTTTAACTAACAGATGGCGCCTCTTTCTTTTTATATTTCCCTTTCTGAAGGACTGTCCCCCCTCTGCTTCAGTGCTCCGCGAGCTGCGTTCTAGGTTTGACCTGTGTCGCTGCGCTGTGCGGCCGAGCGTCGTTTTATAAAAATGGGTAAAAAAAAAGGAAACATTCAAGACTTCGTCACGGTAATTGTAATGCAATTCCGAATGGTAGGCAATGTACATTTTTATTGTCAAAGCAATACGATAAACAATGTAATTATTTCTGTGTCAATAAACAATAATATTACGTTTTGCTGTTTTAGTTGGTCGGGCCACAATACAGAAAATGACAAGGAAATATCTATAACTTCGACAACATCAAATCAGTAAGTGGCAATTATAATATTTTGAATATTTTTTTAAAGAAAAATATAAGAGAGGGCTAATTGGAATTGAGGGGCTAATTAAAACTAATAGAAAACGCAGCCAAATCTCTGCAGTTCCAATTAGCCCCCTTTTACCGTTAATTAATTAGTAAATTCCAGAACAACGAGTAAGGAAGCAACTTATCAAAACACTTGTATGGAGTATTGCATTGTATGGCTGCGAGAGCTGGAACATGACAACTAAAGACAAAGCGTTTGGATGCCTTTGAAATGTGGTGCTGGCGTAGGATGCTAAAAATTAGCTGGACAGAGAAAAGAACAAATGAAGAGGTTTTAAGAATGGCTAAAGAGACCCGAGCTATCATAAGAACCATAGCAAACAGAAGAGCCAAGTGCTTAGGACACATTCTAAGACATGAAGGACTTCTCCTTACAATTATAGAGGGCAAGCTTGAGGGCAAACGCCAGCGAGGGCGTCCTAGGGGAAGATATACAGACCAACTAAAGATTTGGAGCCATAATGGATCGTACCAGGAGATGAAGACCAAGGCCCAAGACAGAGAGTACTGGAGGTTGCTGCAACGACAGGGGACGACAAGACCCCTTAATATATGATGATGATGATTCCAGAACAATGTAAAATAATCATAGTTAGAATCGAATATCTTGTGTGGATGTCCAAACCCAGAACTACTCCGATGTTCGAATTTCGATCGTTCTATAGTGACAGTGCCATCCCGCTCAACCAAATATAGTTTGACAGGAGGCCGAGAGGGACGGCACCATAACACGATACGGGAGTCGCCTGCACCGGGAAATAAACACAGTATAAGAAAATATCAGTAGAACAACTACGGTATTATATTTTTCATGCGAGAAACATAAATGTTCCTTGCCTAATTATCTGTAAAGCTGTTCAATAGTATTTGAGTGTATCGTGCAGGGAATTTCTGTTATCAGTGTGGAAACTGTTCACGTCAATTTCATAGTCAATTTTAGAAATATGAATGTCTTCAATTTTATTTCAGATGCGAAAGTTCATCTATTATGGACTGTACGGACAAAAAAAGGTCGCCTTTGGTGCAGCTGCGCACAGTGTCGCTGACACCGTAAGTATAGACATAACAAAATTAAATTGATGTGGATATACTGTGTGTTGTTTTGGTATTTCTTATATACATGGGTCGTTTACAATTGTATTACTTCTACAGATATATAGTATTGTTTTCAACTTTATTTCAGATGCGACAGTTCGTTGGATGAAAATATTCGGCCTTTGGTGCAGTTTGATACAATTTCACCGACCCCGTAAGAATAAACTCAACAATATAATACATATATACAGGTTGATTCTTCAAAAGTGCACATAAGAATATACGTTAAATTTTAGCTTATTTTATCGACTAAAATGATATTAAAAATAATAAAAAAATGCTTTTTTTATCGGACTTCAAAGTGTTTTGTTCGGATACTGTGACCTCTATTTGAAAATTTTATGATATCTTTTGACATAGGAGGTCGATCGTGTTGAAAAAATACGGTAAGATACTCAAAAAAATCCAAAGCTGATGAGTATTTAAGATATCACAATGTAATCCGTCCAAGTAGTAATAAAATCATTTTTTTGGAGAAAAACTCGTAGATTTTCTTTGATTTTCAGCCATTGATTTCAGATCAGCCAGCGATACTGATTCTGATATCTGGAAGATGATTTTTGTATTGTTTAACTGTTAACTGTGAAAAATACTTACGCTTGATAAATATTTGTTTTAGGAGCCAGAAAGATGAAGCATTAATAATAGAAGAAGAACATGGAAATTGTATGAGTGAAATCAGTATGGGCCGAAGATTAATAGACATAACATATTTTTTATTACATTAGGCATAACAACTACAGAAGTCAGACGACGTGCGCGAGCTTGTCTTCGAAATGCCTGAAGCCATTTTGAACACCAAATTTAATAACAAGATGTGACTGATATCTCTGCGGAATTTGTGAAATGTTAGTTACCTTTCTACTGCTGAGTACCGTTGCAATAATAATACCTAGCAGGTATTATTATTGCAACTTTGTTACCTGAGGCGAGTCCGGTTTGAGGTATCCCTGCATGTAAAGTCTCATATCTCCGTGAATTTGAGACGTAGTTTGTTATTTGATACATCAATAAAAAGGGGAAAAGATAAGCATTTTTTTTAGAAATTTTTCACCAACAATTTTTTTTAAATACACATTGAAATGATAAAAGCACTAATATTTGTTTTTTGTTTTTTTTTTCTTTTGACCAAAATTTGATTGTTTTTGATATCGGGATAGTTTTAAGACTTTTAATTAATCGTGTGTTATGTGTTTAAATCGATGAATAAAATAAAACTGAATTTATTCTGAAACTGTGTATATTTTTTAGCTTGCTAACCCAAAAAGTGTAAAGATTTGATAAAATCAGTCTTTAACCCATAACTTAAAAACTAAAGGATATCGGACCATAGTTTCCATACTATAAAATGATCGTATGGACCGACCCTGTCCATCTGCAAAATACCTACACTCTCCCCAAAACATCCTGTATAATTTTCCATATACAATTATCTTTATTTCAAAGCACCGTCGTCGTTGTACTGACGGGTGTTGTTACTGCTAGTAGCTATACTGTGGCATCTCAGCAGCGAGCGAGCGAGCGCGTAAAGATAAATATTTCGCGCGCTTGCAAGCGGGGCAACCCCGCACCTGCTCCCCTCAGGCCACGCACCTCACCCCCTCGAAAGCAGTCAAGCGCTGAACTCACGTCGCCTTAAATAAATTAAGTAGGCTGCTGGCTGGCGATTTGACTCCGCGATGCCTAACTTGTTGTATTTTCGGTGTTCTGTTTTGAGTCATACATATCTCCTTAGTTGCGGCGATGGGCTAAGCACCCTGTCACGTAAAATAGTGTACTGGCTAAAATCCCCAGGTATTGGATGTTTCTATATGTATGATGTCACTGTTTCTGGTTCCCAGGACGCCACAGGCTAGCCTAGTGTGGGGCCAGAAGCAATGAATGTGCCTATATAATGATTGTTTTAAAGTTCAGAAGTCTAGTCGCACTGAGTAACCTAAAACTTCATAAAATCCACTTTTTAAACCGTAGGGTGTTACCAAAACAATCCGAAAGAATCGAAATTGAAAAAATAATCTCAAAATCTATCCAAATTTGCTGGCTCCAATTCATAAATGTTTGAAGAGTGCATCGATTCATTTGATTAATCGATGTTGTTAAGCTCACCTCACTAACAGGCCAAGACTGGCACCCGTCAAGCACCTTTTTCATCCTGTAGAACCCACATAGTAAGTAAGAAAGAGTTTCGTTAATCTGAGGTAGAACCTAACACCTACTTGACGTGCGGGTACTCACCCCGCCCGCTCCCGCGCCCCGCCGCCGCCGCCGTCTCCCCCTTGCGGACATAACCAGATATATATAGCTGTACAAAAATAAAGTGAAATTTGGTTGTGTTCCGTGAATACCGAAAATGATGAATGAAACTTGATTATATTTTCAACTTCTTTGTGACATTATGCAACTTGACAATACATACATATAAGCTGTTTTTCTTTTATAATTATATCACGAATGGTTTCGTTTTTAATACAAAACAAACAGGTTTTAACCAAGCATATAAAATAATGGAATATATTACAGGCTTCTTTTAGCTTAGTTAAGGCGGCAAGAAACCGCAATCAGGTCATATAATTGGTTGATGTAATTTAATTTAAGTACTCGTAATATCCTTGTGTGTATAGCATAACTTTAATGGAAATAAATGAATGTGAATATAGGTGGAAAATACGTCGTTTACGTCTTAAAAATGTATGAAATTCAATCGCATATATTTTTAAGTACCGTAGAGTCGTATTACTTTAGCCCTGGGGGGTAACTTTGGCCCATGACCAACAAAAAGTTTGAACCTCCCGCCATATTATTTTCATAGCAGATGGCACAAAAGTTCATAGGGCATCCGGTAGATGGTGTCTAAATATGTTGGTAAAACAGTGATTCATGCTCACAATCGAAACGTTTATTGTTCATTTGGAGTCAGGTTTCAACCTGTTACTTTTTCCCTGAATATTTAATGTGCAAACTTCTATCTGAACAGGAACAATTAGGTAAGTTTGAGATCTAACTTGTGTTATGTAGTGTGTAGAATACATTCGGGACTATGTGGCTAGTGAAATCATGTAGATCAGTTCATTTTTTTATTAGTTATATTGAATTGAAACGGAGGAATTACTTTGACCGGGGTTTTGGTTTAACTTTGGCCCAGGGCCAAAGTAACCTAACCTAATTAAGCAACTAACCTTTAATGATGTGGTCTTCTCTTAATTGCAGGATTACCACTAGAAAATCGCGTGTCATGCCTTCTAGATATAATAGGAAGCCAGGGAGCCGCCGCTATGCGGACTACTCACCGGAGAAATTGGAGGAATGTTTAAATATGGTCAGGTCCAAACAACTCACTCAGAGAGCTGCTGCAGTACAGTATCAAATAGCTCGCAGTACTATAAAGAATAAGCTGAAAAACGTTCATCCTAACAAGCCAGGCCGTCCAACTATATTCACAGAGGAAGAGGAACAGGCCTTTGTTTCCCACATCATAGCTTTGGCAGAGTTCGGTTTTCCTCTTACGAGTATCGACTTAAAATTCATTATAAGAGACTATCTTATGTCGCACGGAAGAGAAGTACGTCAATTCAAAAACAACGTCCCCGGTCAGGAGTGGCTCAGGTGCTTCATGCATCGTCATCCAGAACTTTCCCAGCGGTTTGCAAAAAATATCAAGAAAGTGCGTGCCCAAGTTTCAGAGACCGTTATAGAAGATTTCATTGATGATATAAAACCAGAGTTATAGAATGTTCCTCCTGAGAACCTGTACAATTACCACGAAACCAACCTGACTGACGACCCCGGAAAGAAAAGGGTGATTTGCCGTCGCGGAAGTAAGTACCCAGAGTCAATAATTAACTCTTCAAAACTCAGCTACTCCGTCATGTTTTGTGGCAATGCTGCTGGAGATTCCATTGCGCCATACGTCATATATAAAGCAGATCACTTATGGACTACATGGACTGAAAACGGTCCATCTGGAGCCCGATATAACGGACAAAAAGTGGTTGGATGGACGCTGTTACATTCGAGGATTGGTTTGTCAATCACTTATTGCCAATATTGAAACGGCAGGAAGGACGAAAAGTTGTGATAGGTGATAACCTTTCATCCCACATAAACCAAAGTGTACTCAAAGAATGCGAGGACAACAATATAGCTTTTATATGTTTGCCTCCCAACGCGACACACATTCTACAGCCATTGGACGTGGCATACTTCAGGCCGTTGAAGATTAAATGGCGGCAGGCTTTGCTAACTTGGAAGCAGAGTCAAGAGGGTCGAAAACTTCCAACGCTGCCAAAGGATAAATTCCCTGATATACTCAAGCAAGTATTAAATAACATGACTGCAACAAAGGAAAACACAATTGCCGGTTTCGAAAAAACTGGAATATATCCGATTGACAAAGCCATACCAATAAATAGGTTGCCTCGACAGGATCGCATCTTGCATCTGGATTTAATCGCTGATTCGTTTATGCAAAAACTGCAGCAAGTAAGAAATGATACAACTTCCCAAACAAATACTGTAAGAAAAAGAAAACTAAACGTACCTGCTGGCCGTTCAATTATAGCGCAAGATATTGCTGAAGCAGGTCCATCCGGTGTGACTGTCACGAAAAAGACGAGAAAAAAAAGACCCAAGCACTGCGACGACAACTTCACAAGGATTCTACAACTAGTTGCAGCTCCAATATGAGTGACGTTTCATCTACAGAAGATTTGCCCGACGACGAGTTTATGTATGCTAGATAATCAAGAAATGACACGAGAGTTTCCGATCAGCCCAAAGAATAATGAAACCAAAGTGGACTTAAATGCTGCTGAATGTGAAGACGATCTTTCAATCGTGTCGATGTAAAAATTGAGACCCGAGTCAAACCTGAAAGATATTCTTCAAGTGGATGATCATGTCCTAGTCAAATGGAAAAATCAGCTGTATCCGGGAAAATTACTTTCCTTAAATGAAGAGGGTGTTATGGTAGGTGCAATGAAAAAAGGAGAAAAGTTCTGGAGGTGGCCTCTTATAAAAGATGAACAGTTGTACTCTTGGGAAGACGTTGTAAAGAAAATAAAACCGCCTAAATTTATGAAAAAGGGCTGCTTTTCTGTAACTGAAATTGATGAAGCTAAGTAGAATACTGCCTTCGTGCAGTATTTAAGTTGATTCCTATAAGAAATATTAAAAAGACTAGAAGAGATTTACTAGATGTATGAAGAATTAAAATTATCCTGTGGCATAATATATGGTTACTAATAATATTTACCCTTAAGTAAGTACCTATATGTTCTAAGAAAAGCTATAATTTGTTATTATCCAAGAAGTAGCACTTTGAAGGAAGCCATAAATGTTGATGAAATGATTTTTTTCCTGTGTACAATGGCTCTTTTTTATACAGAACAACTTAAATGTGATTACTTTAATCCATAGTCGTTAAGTCAAGCGATTAAGGTACAAAATAAGCAGACGGCCAAAGTATACATCTCCGAAGTCAAACTTTGGCCCAAACTTTGCAAAAAAAAAAAAACTAAAATACTGTACTGTGATGACTTTTTTCATTCCTAGCCTTTCATTATATCCCCTTTTATACACTGAGTTCATTAAAACAAATAATAAGCTGAAAGGATAAAATATATTCACAGAAAAAGAAAAAAAAGAAAATTTTGGCGCAAAGTAATACGACTTTACGGTAGATAATTATTTTTACAAAAATGTTGGAACAGGAGCCTAGGTAAATACAGTGATGTAATACGAATAACAGCATATATGCATTGAAATATTTTCATATTTAAAATTATTATGGTTTTAAGTTGGTATGGTTTTAATTCCATTCTTCGCCGGCTTCTTAAGTCAAAAACGGAAACTGAAGTTTATTTGATCATTATAATGTTAGTAATAACAATAGCTAACAGCAATGTCACACATTATCACATAACAACAACACACTTAAAAAGCTACAATGAGCGAATGTAATTTTCATTACCAAGAACGTATTCAAAAAGCCGTTTTCAATAACGGTCCTTATAAAATAACTCAGCGGTTATTTGCATTTTTATCTACATACGTATCATAAACCCTCTTTACTGCGTCCAAAAACCGCACGTTACTATCAGCATTATGTTAAACTACTTGGTAAAAACTCGTTTTGTATCTGGAAAAATACACATTATGGTCATTATGTGTAGTTTTTCTACATATAATGACATTAAAATTTCGAACGCCGACGCCCGCCTGCATGCCGCCCCTAGTTTGTCTGTGAAGTTGGTACTAACATTCAAATTTCGAACGCCGACGCCCGAAGTTGGTGCTACAGAACAAGCTAAACAACTACAGAGCCACAATGCCGGTCAAACATGCGGTTCCTGAACACATCAAAGAGAACTTATGGTATGTGTGTAGATAAACTAGTGTATGTAACTGTACATAATTAGGCATTAAAACTCTCGAGCTCTCGAGTATTAATGCCCTTCATTTATAGCAGTCACATAAACTACTATTAAAAGAGCCGTATTCCCACCTCTACTAGGAGTGTGATGCTTATCAAAGAAACGCTCCATGGCTCTTTGGGTTACTCACATTCGTTTCTACCTACAATACTGAAATGAAACAAGCCATTTCAACACACCAATTAGGGGCTGTTCATTAATTCACATGATGTTATTAGCAACTATTGGCCACACTACGTCTCTGCCTCCTTTCCTCGTTACCTCCCACGCTACGCGACGAGTGTGGGCCAGGAGTAGTACTCCGGGGAGAGCCATTATGGTAACTCTCAATCGAGAGACCTATTTAAATGTGAGAACTCTTCGGTGGAAAATTCTCGCTTGCGATTTTAGTCTTTGGTTCAAAGATTATGTCATGTTGTGACTTTTTACATTATTTTTCACACACTTTTATATGAATTTTAGGTTACGCTTAGTAATTTAGAATGCAATGCATTGCCCCTATCAAAATAAATCTGATGTGGAAAAAGAAAAATCAAAGCTTCCTTTACACAAGGTTACATTGTAGATATTGAATTATATTTCAATAACCTAATGAATGTGAAATTTTGGAAATGCTGCTACTGAAGACGCTTTGTAAGTAAACAGTCTGAAATGATTACCTTCTTGCCTATCGGAGTTATTCCTATATCACCGTTATTCTTCAAGCGATACGTCCATGTAACAGTGTTATTTATGTTAATATTTCACAAATAATTATCAAAAGATTTCAATTCATTTCAGACTGTTTGTTCGCGCCAAAGCCTCATTGGAAGAACAAATATTATCGCACGTTCAACCCAATCATGTACTATTATGTCCCTGTAAGACTCCTATTCCATTCATAACGTTCAGCAACTTATTCTTGATAAGACTCATTAGGCCATTAGAATATTTTCATAGTCCTAATCTAGAACTTTCCTCTGTCGTACTGAAGGAATGTAAGATCAGCAGTTTCGGTACCTATCTACCTATACAAAGATTTCATAATCTCATTCTCATAGACAAAAATCTCGTACTCAATGCAAAGGGTACAGACAGACTGCAAGAAACTCTTATAAAGTGTTTCCTTCCCCTGTACGTGTTTGTACATCTGTATTCATTGTTTATTTACTACATCTGAACAAACTCACAAAATATCGTAGAGTTAGCTTAAAGTAACAGGGTTAACTCTATCAGTAAACGTCTATCTTTCACTAGGATTCTGTAACACAGTAAGGTTTTTCGGTATGTAAGTACTTAAATAGTTAATCATCAGCCTGTCAGGGCACCCACTGCTGAGTATAGGCCTCCTCATATACACGTCACTCGACCCGGATCCGGCAACCCGGGTCCACTGCTTTCCTGCTATCCTCTCGTCATCGGACCATCTGGCAGGTGGTCTGCCGGCTGATATTTGGGTTTCCCTTGGCCACCACTCGGTCACCGACTTAAATTGCAATATTCCTAAATTTTAATATTCCTGTTGTATGACATTCGGAAGGACAATTAGAATGTTTGTTTGCAAACTTTTTAATTTGCAAAAAAATAGCAACAACTACCCTACAACGTTTTAAACACATCCCTGTAATATTTGGTCTGCATCTCATCAATTAATTAATACTTTATCTTGTCACCGCAACACATGTCCATTCTCTCTACCAATTAACACATCGCAACATGGAAGCTGGTAAAACAACTACATTTGTATTCCAGGAAGAGAGCCGATCAACGTTTCGAAATGTCTTCAGCAAGCTGCGAACCCTCTTCCCGTTCCTTTGGCCCCGGAAAAGCGTGTGTCTACAGTTTTATGTACTCATATGTGTCATCGCGTTGCTGGCTGGGAGAGTGGTCAACCTTTTCGTGCCAATTTATAATAAGTTGATAGGTAAGTTCATTTAATGAGTAATAAGGTGAGTTTTAGTGCACTAACGGCTGGCGTAGCTTTACCGGAATTGCATTGGGAAGTGTATTTAGTTTAATAATCCCTTAAAATATGACTGCGCTTTCTATTACGGTGTGAAGGATACAAGAGCGGTTGTCGGCCATTTCTGTGTGATAGGCTATTAAAACGCTATATCATTACACTAGAATGCCCAGTGTCGTGGTTATCAGCAAAAGCGACATCATTTATGACATGTTTGAATGTAAACCTTCAACAACACATTTATTTTAATTAATGGCGTGTCCAAACACTTTTGAGGTTAACTTTTTCACTGTCCATTGTGTTTTGAAATTTCCATTTGAGCAATTCAAAAACCATGTTAAAGCGAATTTGTCAAAAAAGGGATATTACAATGTTCAAGATTACTTAAATGACGGGACTAGGGTTAATCTAACTCAACACTCAGAACTTGCTGATAATAATTTTGCAATTATTTATTCCTGCTTATTCATTATAATAATGAATATTCTAATATTTGTATTAGTCAAACCCAACCAATTTTTAAAAGAGATCTAAAAATCTATCTGTGCGAGTTTCTTCGCCCTCTCTCCTACAGTGGTGCAATGTAGAGAAGAGGCAAAAAATGACGTTTGCTAAGTATATGTAATATAGAAATTTGAACTTTGAACTTTAAAAGATCACCATTTGGTCAGTTTCTTATCGAGAACCAGTAAATTAGAGGTGAACCTCTCATTACAGTTGACAGCCTGTCAATACCCCCACTCGTGTTCCGATGGGACCTGATCCTGATCTACGTGTTTATAAAGTTCCTGCAAGGCGGCGGCACCGGCGGCATGGGACTGCTCAACAATCTGCGGTCCTTCCTGTGGATCAAGGTTCAACAGTACACCACGAGGGAGCTTCAGGTTATAACATTTACATAAAGTCACATTCTTAAATTATCGAATTCAAATTAAAAGCTTTATTTGTAAAACGTAGGTAAGTACATAAAGATCTTTTGAATACTTTCAAAGTATCTATATATCTTTGGCGCGATGGCAAACAAATATTATATTTATTGAGCAGCACTTACATCAGTCGTATATCTGGAATAGTAGTTAGCAGTCAATATACAACAATGTCATTATGTAGTCAATGATCAGAGCCTTAATTTTTCCCTGCCTCTCTCGCTTGCTCTCGCCCTCGACGCGTCGATAGTACAGTGACGGACGCTATGACGTCATCAGAGCGAGGTGCCAAGTGAATTTTGGCGTTTAGTACATTGCTTCTGGCCCCATTCTAGGATACCCTGTGTCGTGGGGACTAGAAACAGCGACGTCGCAAATATGTAGACTTCCATGACCTGGGGATTTTTCTGCCTCCCCAGCCGGGATCCGAACCCGTGGCCTCTCGCTTGGAAAGCTCAACCTCAACCGCAACACCACAGAGGTCGTCATGTCGTAATCCTTACTAACAATGTTATGTCAATCTTTATCTCCGCGCTAGTAGAATTAATTTTACAATTTGTACATTAAACAAAGAGTTTTCTCGGGTTTCGGGGTGGTTATATTTAAAAAAAATGCTTCTTGTTACTCCCAAAATACGATACCCTGGCGCATACTACTAGTAATAATAGTCTAGTCATCTCAGTGTATGTTAGCGTGCTGATAGTGTTAGCAGATTCGTTCCGAACCCACACTGAATAGCTCTGTCGTGGCCATATCGTAGAATTGATCATTTCATGAAATGGCCAACCTTGGTTGAATGAGAACTTTTATAACGAAGAAGTATTCTCGGTAAAAACACTACGGTAGCTTAGGTGAGGACTACAAGTCTTCGTGTTATTTCGACATGTATTACACACCAAAACACCACATAGTTCTGAATAACAAATTAAACTTGTTTTCATGAATTGCAACCCTTTCCGCCCATTTCATGAAATGGCCGGCTAGATCATGAAATGGTTGGCCCTTTCAATTCTATGATATGGGGGGGCTACCACAACGTCTTATGCCAATTCAGATTAGGAACCTAATTTCATCCGCAAACTTAATGTGACCGTCTTAAAACAAGTCTTGGTATGGTCACCATAATGGGCTTTATTTACCTAATTATGGTGAATTGGAATGGAACTGGATGCCATGGTGATGTTCTTGTTTTGAACCTAATTTGAATCGGAAAAAGATTGTGGTAAACCCCCCTGGTCACGAGAACTCCAAAATTGCCCACCAATATACCTATAGGTGGTATTTCTCTTTTCAGTTGGAGCTATTCCGGCACCTGCACGCCTTGCCCCTGCGGTGGCATTTATCACGTAAAACCGGCGAAGTCCTGCGCGTAATGGACCGAGGCACAGACTCCATTGACAACCTTCTCTCCTACATTCTGTTCTCCATCGCGCCGACAATTATAGACATACTGGTTGCTGTGACCTACTTTATCCTGGCGTTCAACGCGTGGTTCGGCCTGATTGTTTTCGTGACAATGATTTTGTATATAGGTAAGTTGGGTTTTATCATACACACATTCATTTTTTCCCGGAGACTAAAGACCTCCACTTGGTACGATCTTGGAATTCATTAGTCTCTTCATACAAGTTCGCCGGTTACGAGTACTTCTTATTTGCTTCTTCACTTCCCTTGGTGTTTGTAGGGCCTGCTTGGGCCTGTAAATCTGTATCGTCCATCTTCTTTCATTCATCCTTTCAACGTGACCAACGTGACCATCTGAGCACGTATAGAGCGAGCATCAGCTCGGGTGGTATACGGACTAAAAATAACCCCTTGTATATTACAGTTATCTATATTTGATGTTACTGTGAGCCATGACCTCGGTAATGTCTACCTGAAATTTGCCCTTTTGGGCGATATATATGTGTATATTGTATATATGGGAGGAATTTGCCTGCTTACCCGATTTTACGAGCGGATATCAGCTCATAGTCAGAGGGCATGATAGCGGCATGTTAGGGGGGCAGATAGCCCCCGCTACTATGAGGTGAACTGTCGCTCCTCCGGGTTGATTCATTTTTATATGTTGAACACGCTTCGGGGCGGTGAGGAGTGCGGGTGCGCCTAGGAGGTTCCAGTCATAAAACTATTATTGTGTGCATGCAATCAACTGCCCTTCGATGCTTTCTCTTTATTTAGCTGCTGTTTCTGGAATGTTCGTAATTCAAGAATCGTGAGTCAAACTGTGTGTTTGTCATTTGAACGCTATGCACTATGTTAATTGCTCTTCCTTATTATATTATACTGCTTATCTGCTAAAATGGCATTATTTAGCGACGACGTATTGTTTACACTATCGCCTCTGTCGCAGGGAGTGTGCCAACTCTTAACTTTTCAAAAATTTACTCATCTTGATAGGATACAATTTTTTTAAGCACCTCTCAACACCGTAAAACAACCTTCTATCAAAAAACACAACATTTTATGGAACTGATGGGACTTTAAAATTTAAGATAGTTTCTGCAACTGCCAGTTGGTGGAGTAAAAGTGATGTCCCTGTATGCAAATGTTGATTTCCTTCCAGCCGCAACAATAGCCGTCACGGAATGGCGAACCAAGTATCAGCGGCGGATGAACCTCGCCGACAACGAGCAGAAGGCGCGCTCAGTCGACTCTTTACTCAACTATGAAACCGTCAAATACTACGGCGCCGAGTCCTACGAAGTCGATACGTACGGACACGCTATAGTCAATTATCAGGTACCTACATATCTCTCATTGTTTCTATCTTAGTGAGCTGGAAGAAATCTCTTGTGTTTTATCATAGTTTTTCTTTATTAATTTTCTGTACCAGTAATGGAAACTTGTATCTTATTTTTTATTTTTGTTCATTATTTTTTTTTACAGAAAGAAGAATTCAAATCGCTCATCACATTGAATATGCTGAATACCATGCAGAACATAATTATATGCGGAGGTAAACATAAAACAAATATAACATTGCATAAAGCGCTCTGCGCGTTAACTATGCATGTAGCGACATCTATGACGCTCTTGTAGATAAGGAACTCGCCAAGCCATAGCATATATTAAGCAAAAATAAAACAAAAGTCGGTCCTCAAAATGCATCATATTTCCAGGTTTGCTGGCTGGGTCGCTGCTTTGTACATCGATGGTAGTGAAAAACGAGTTGACAGTGGGAGACTATGTCCTATTCGCATCATACATCATCCAGTTATACGTGCCTCTCAACTGGTTCGGAACTTATTACAGGTACGCATTGTCAGAAATGGAAAGAAGATTTAGTTTGGTTCCAGTGCGGTCAACCCTCTTCGAAACTCGGCTGCTTGTGTGAACATAGGGCTCCATGTGAGTCCATACTTAGCAGAGTTTACCATGACGCGTAATCGGTTTATTTATTAGTGGAGCAAATGTGTATTTTATGTGGCGTGGGCATCGGTATACAGGTTGACTTTTAATTAGCTGACCATATTTTGGGGAATGATAGTAACAACAACAACATTAAAAACAACTTCCGCAAAGGAACATATGGTCGCAAATGAAAAAAATATACTAATGCTTAGTACATTGACCCGATCAGCTGATTACAGGACTATGGGAAATCCAAAATAAATTTTTATTTGCGACCATAAGTTTCTAGGTAAAAGTTGTTCATAATAAATGGTACTATCATTCCACAAAACATTTTCAGCTAATTTAATGTCACCTGTATAACGCCGCAGCTCCTCTATCGCAGGGACTTACTTAGTTAAGCACTGGGGCTCCACTGCTAATTCAGTGTTCACGCTAAAGTTCAAATGTATTTATTACTGTAGATATTTACATATACTCACCAAACATAATTTTTTGCCTCTCTACTTTGGACCACTGTAGGAGAAGCAGGGCGAAGAAAGTCCCACAGATTGAGTTTTAGATCTATTCTAAAAATTGGTTGTGTTTAAGTAATATAAATATTACAATATTAATTATAATAATTAATAAGCAGTTTATTTTTTTTAACGGAAAGTTCTTTGTTGAGTTAGATTAACCCCACACAGTCCCGTCATTTAAGTAATCTCAAACATTGTTATATTCCTTTTTTGACAAGGTCGCTTTTACATGGTTTTTAAATTGCTCATATGGGGATTTCAAAATCTCCAGAGGTATCTTGCTGTAGTAGAGAATGGGCATGACACTATGAAAGTAACTAAATTATACTAGCCTAGATGTAGCCACATCCGGGGTTTGTCTGATGTTCCTAACAGCGTAAGCCGCAGAACTTAATCTACTAACTAATTTATCTAAGTGGGGTCTCCACTGCAATTTGCTATCAATGGTTATTCCAAGAAACTTTGTATCATTTACTAATACTAACGCGTTGCTGTCTAACATTAAACTGGTCTCAACTTGCATGACATTTGGAAGTGAGAATTTGATACACTTAGTTTTACCAGCGTTTAACTGTAAATTATTAACTGTGAACCAATTCAAGGTTAAAGACCACCATTAACATACACCATTAACATCATCAAAATCTTCCTTTTGTCATTCAATTTTGAAGAACATTGAATAACCATTAGCAAACAACACTATGTCAGTTAATTTCTCCACCAGGAAAGGCAGATCGTTAATATATACCATAAAAAATTACCTAATATGGGACCTTGTGGAACGCCAATTTTTACTCCCGATCCATCAGATTTAACGCCGTTGACTTCTGTTATATATCTTTCCGTTGTTTCACCTTAATATTATTTGTACTAAGATTAAAGAACTGACAATTTTGTAATTATTCATGTTACATATTTTACTACATATTTTCCTCTAACCACTGTTCTGTAATACAATTAATATCGGTGTCAGAATTATTAAGAAACAAATTCTAAGACAAGTTCTTTGCCAGGTAGCCTCTGCATGTTTTGATGCCTAATATTTAAGTAGGGCTTATTTCTTCGGTTTCTTAGGTCATCAATGATTTCAAAACGGCGAAAAGACAAAGTATGCCAAATTGTTGAGATGCGTACAAACTATGCCCAAAGATTTTTTAACTTCCTTGGACCTCGTCTCTACAATAAAATCAGTAAACATAGTGAAATTACAACAAAGAACATATATTCGAAACTAAAATAACTACTATAACTACAATGGCTGAGATCCTTAACATAAGACGAAACAGAAAACACCCTTACAGTTTTATCATAACACTAAAATTAATAAATAAATAAATTAACAAGTAATAAGAAAATAAATATGTTAAAAAAATATAAATAATAATAAGTAATACAATTCAAACAAAATAATAACTGAATGTTTAAATAATATTTTTGCTTCTTCATACACCATTCATTACTACTCACTACACTAAAACATTCAAACATTACACTTCCCATCTTCTCTATTACAAACACACATTTACTCCTCAAAGATTAGAAACCTTGGTGTTAATTGATATTATTCTGTCTAAAAATAATTCAATTTATATTTTTCATTAATCATTAATCATATGAACAATGATATTTTTGTTAAAATCTAATTATAAAATGTGTCATTTACTGGTGGGAAGTACTACTCATCCTATACCACAGGGTTCGCCCTTTTTTAGGGGGTAGTGAACATCCCTCGTTCTTTACTAATGTAATTAACAAGTACTTGTATACCTTAATTAATAAAATTATTATTATTAATATTATTATTATTATTTACCCTTTGTCGGATAAATTCTTGCTTGAGCTCAAATTTAAATCATTTGAATCCACAGAGCGATCCAAAAGAACTTCGTCGATATGGAGAACATGTTTGACCTAATGCGGGTGGATTCGGACGTGCGCGACGCTCCCGGCGCGCCCGACCTGATAGTCCGCACCGGGGCCGTCGAGTTCAAGCACGTCAGCTTCGGCTATGGGCCCGAGCGGCTCGTGCTGAACAATATCAGCTTCAAGGTGGCGCCCGGCACCACTGTCGCCCTGGTGAGTGGGACAAGTTGCTTATACAATGAGATAAAGCACGTCAGCTGCGGCTATGGGCCCGAGCGGCTCGTGCTGAACAATGTCAGCTTCAAGGAGGCGCCCGGCACCACTGTCGCGCTGGTGAGTGGGACAAGTTGCTTATACAATGAGATAAAGCACGTCAGCTGCGGCTATGGGCCCGAGCGGCTCGTGCTGAACAATATCAGCTTCAAGGTGGCGCCCGGCACCACTGTCGCGCTGGTGAGTGGGACAAGTTGCTTATACAATGAGATAAAGCACGTCAGCTGCGGCTATGGGCCCGAGCGGCTCGTGCTGAACAATGTCAGCTTCAAGGAGGCGCCCGGCACCACTGTCGCGCTGGTGAGTGGGACAAGTTGCTTATACAATGATATAAAGCACGTCAGCTGCGGCTATGGGCCCGAGCGGCTCGTGCTGAACAATATCAGCTTCATGGTGGCGCGCGGCACCACTGTCGCCCTGGTGAGTGGGACAAGTTGCTTATACAATGAGTTAAAGCAAGTCAGCTTCGGATATGGGCCCGAGCGGCTCGTGCTGAACAATATCAGCTTCAAGGTGGCGCCCGGCACCACTGTCGCCCTGGTGAGTGGGACAAGTTGCTTATACAATGAGATAAAGCACGTCAGCTGCGGCTATGGGCCCGATCGGCTCGTGCTGAACAATGTCAGCTTCAAGGTGGCGCCCGGCACCACTGTCGCCCTGGTGAGTGGGACAAGTTGCTTATACAATGAGATAAAGCACGTCAGCTGCGGCTATGGGCCCGAGCGGCTCGTGCTGAACAATGTCAGCTTCAAGGAGGCGCCCGGCACCACTGTCGCCCTGGTGAGTGGGACAAGTTGCTTATACAATGATATAAAGCACGTCAGCTGCGGCTATGGGCCCGAGCGGCTCGTGCTGAACAATGTCAGCTTCAAGGTGGCGCCCGGCACCACTGTCGCCCTGGTGAGTGGGACAAATTCCTTATACAATGAGATAAAACAAGTCAGCTGCGGCTATGGGCCCGAGCGGCTCGTGCTGAACAATGTCAGCTTCAAGGTGGCGCCCGGCACCACTGTCGCCCTGTTGAGTGGGACAATTTGCTTATTCAATGAGATAAAGCACGTCAGCTTCGGCTATGGGCCCGAGCGGCTCGTGCTGAACAATGTCAGCCTCGTGGTAGCGCCTAGCACCACTTCCGCCCTGGTGTGTGGGACAGACAGCTTATTTTTTCCAATTTTATGGCTATGTATTCTTGTCCGTCAACCCAATTTATACAATGAGTAAGTATGAATGGAAGTGAGGCAGGGTGAATGAACTAAATGTGTTCAGGCTTCTCAGCACCTAATGACCTCGTAGGGGCCCATGAGCTACGAGGTAGCGTGACGATCAGGTGCCAAGAAGTGATGAACGTCGGCGATTCACCGAGCTGAAGTTATGTGGGGTAGATCTTACCTGGTCTGTGCTTCGGTCCCGTCAACCTCCTGTCTCTCTGCAAGGCCCGGGTGCACCATAGGCTCTTCTTGGTAGACAGGTTCTTCAGCCAACCAGGTATGACTGGCGGGCCAACGTGATGAGCACAGTGTCCAACACAGGTTATGTTTCTACTGGTAAATACAAATCGGGCACGAAAATCCGAACTTTATCTGGTTCGAGAGACAACGGCACACTCAGCTATATTAACAATCCTGAGGGAATCCCGAATACATTCCAGATGCCCTGCGATTTAATTTCAACACCCTAATCAAAAACGCGTTTTTTTTTTGCGAGGGCTTTCGTCTGTCAGTTGTCAAAACTGCCAGATTGACAGCTAGCGTCAAATTAAAATGACCGTTCAGAAACCATCGATCGAATATCGATTTGGAATCGAACAAAATGAAAGAATGAATAAACAACAGCTCCGGTTGTTAGATATTTTAGTTGTAACATCTGTTTGCATAATTTAGTGAATTTGAATGACCCTCCACAGGTGGGCCCCAGCGGCGCGGGCAAGTCCACAGTGATGCGCCTACTGTTCCGCTTCTACGACGTGAACGAGGGCGCGGTGCTTGTCGACGGACAGGACGTGCGGACGGTGACGCAAGCCTCGCTGCGTGCTAGCATCGGCGTGGTGCCGCAGGACACGGTGCTCTTCAACAACACCGTGCGGTGAGTAGCAGCGAACGTTTTATGATACCGTTTCTTCGTCTGCATTTTCAATTTCAGCCAGAGTAGTATTGTTTGATATTCAGTCACACAGCATGCGCTGGTGCAACGTTTCAAAATATCTATAAATCACCCAGACACATTAGTGAATCCTTAAAAGTAAAAAATTTGGTTCACTCGTTTCCTTATTAAGGATTTTAATAAAACATAACCATCGCTAAGTCTACTACCAACTAAAAAAAACTGCATTACAATCCGTACACCCATTAAACCGCTATTCCTTGTTAACTTGTAGGCTCACGGACTATCTAATCCTGTTTTTGACAGACGTCACATAGAGTACTGAAGATTCACGTGCAGACACATACACACACGCACACAACAGATCGTCTTGTCTGATTTCGTTCGGAGTTTCGTAGACGGTGTTAGTGGACGGACAGATATTGTTCCTTCAGGACACTGCTCCTCACACGTGACCTAAATATTCATCAACCAAAGCGCATCATAAGTGAGATGTATCATGATTGTAGTCCCCTATTGCAGTTACAACATCCAGTACGGGCGGCTGGACGCGCCCTCAGCTGACGTCATATCGGCGGCGAAGAACGCGGACATCCACGACAAAATACTCACGTTCCCCGACGCGTATGACACGCAGGTTTGACTGCTATACAACTAATATTAAAAGTGTGAAAGTAGCGATTTTCAGATATTTGTGGCTTCAATCACGCTAAAACGGCTGAACGGATTTGAATGAAATTTTGCACGGAGATAATTTATGAGCTAAATTAACATAAAGGATACTTTTTATCATACAGCAGAAAAAGGAGAGTAACGCTATAATATAATAATAAAATATAATTTAATATAATGATAAAATATAATTTAATATGATAATAATAATGTTTATCGAGGGACAAAAAGGTATACATTGGTAAGTAAATATTAACATTGTTTATGAGAGGTTACAGGTTGCTTTTTCCATGATTTCTAGTAAAATAAGTTTTAGTAGGTTAAGAACAATTTTAAAGGAACAAGAGTTATCCCGGTAAATGTTAATTCCTAGGAACACGCAGATGAAGTTGGGGGCAGCAGCTAGTTGGTTATTACGATACAGTATTCAACAGAAAGACGTACTACACGACAAAGTTAACTTGGGCACCTTGCTCTGATGACGTCATAGCGTCCGTCACTGACGTATCGAGGGCGAGAGCGAACGAGAGAGGCAGAGGAAACGCATTCCTTGGTTGTACTGTATCGAACTCAAAGCGGTCTATTACGATATTAGATGGGATTCGCAGGTTTCGAATGGATCGCTATCAATTGATAATAACAAAAATGCGCTCGCGAATATGAACTGCATTCGAAGGTATATTTCCGCGCTCACGTGTATCCGAACGCACGAAGTGTCAACTTGCGTCCCACATTTTTAGCCATTTTGCCGCTTTCCCGCGGGCGACTTGTAAACAACTATCAATAAATGTTAGAGGACAATCTTACACAAATCGAACTAGGCCCGTAGTAAGACAACGATATATTTAATAGAGATAAATACTTATACACTTACTTATTATATACTTATGTACATAGAAAACATCCAAGACTAAGAAACAAATATTCATGCTCATCACACAAATATTTGCCCTTACATGGATTCGAATCCAAGAACGACAGCTTCGTAGGCAGGGTCACTACCCGCTAGGCTAAACCGGTCGTCAATGCACAATTAGTAGGGCTAGAAGAAAATAAAAATATACACTGACATATTTTTCAGAGAATTAGCCGATTTATTGAATAAGTTACAACGAAAGAATGATAAGAAAATTGTCTTATGTGGGGATTGGAATATTGACATTCTTAAAATCAACAAGTATTCTAGAGAGCTCGTATCTATACTCAATAACCATAATCTAATAAACTATATAAATGTGCCAAAGAGAATTAATTCCTGCCTAGATCTTATTGCAATGAACGTTACGGATGCACAACCTAGGGTCCACTACTTAGCTTTATCAGACCATGAAACCGGACAAAGCCTAACGTTTAAAAGTGCATGTAATAACAAAGCCCCATTGAAAGCGTCATACTGGTTCGAAAAAAGGCGGGAGTTTAGTGCCGATAATATCAGAAAGTTTATGGAAGCTTTGTCCTCACTATCATTCGACCAATGTATAAGCGAACAAAAAGTAGATCAGGCATTCGAAAGCTTTCATGATCTACTAATTCTGTTCTTTAACTTATGTTTTCCTGAGATTCGAGTCAAAATAGTCAATAAACCAATCAAAAATCAATGGCTCAGTAAAGGAATTAAACGTTGCTGCATAAAAAAACGTAAACTCTACTTAAAATTAGTATTATGCAATTACCGGAACAAAACTATGTTTTATAAACACTACAAAAACTATACACGAATACTGAAAAAGTGTATATTGCAATCCCAAAAACTTCAAAATACAAAATATATAACCAACTCAAAAAATTTTTGCAAAGCGGCATGGAAGGTTATTAGAGATAACACGGACTCGGCGGTTAGTAATAATGACATAACAGAAATAAAAATAGATCAGAACACATTTACGAAACCAAATGACATATCTGAGCTTTTTAACGACTTTTTTATTAATTTAACGAATAATAATGACAACAGTAATCAATCACATACAGCAGGAACTTCTGCTAATTCAGCCCAATCTATCTACTTAACACCTGTAGATGAAAAGGAAGTATATATGGGGATTAAAAACTTAAAAAACACAAACTCTACCGGTTATGACGGTATCGGTACAAAACTAATTAAAATGTGTGCACATCTCCTTGCAAGACCTATGACACATATCATAAACTTAACATTTTCAGAGGGAAAATTTCCAACACGACTTAAACAGTCAATTGTAAAACCACTGCACAAAAAGGGGATAAATGTGACATGAATAATTACAGACCGGTTACCCTAATCCCTGTCATTTCTAAGATCTTTGAAAGGATGATGTATAAAAGACTATATAGCTTTGTGACACAACTTAACATACTAAAAAAAGAACAGTTTGGATTTCGTAAAAATTCCTCTACAACTTTAGCATGCTTTGTTCTTATGAAAAATGTCTTGCAAAGTCTTAATGACAAGAACTCTGTTGCCTCAATATTCTTGGATATGAGCAAGGCTTTCGATTTCGTATCACATCCTATTCTATTAGATAAACTTTACAAGTATGGTATCCGAGGTAACTGTCTAGAGTGGGTTAAAACCTATCTTAGTCAGCGAACTCAATGCGTCGAAGTAAGCAGGATTATTGATGGAATGAAACAAACCTTCCAATCAAACTATCGTGTTAATAACTACGGTGTACCACAAGGTAGCATATTGGGGCCACTATTGTTCCTGTCGTATATAAATGACCTACCTAACGTAACAAAAAATGACTGCGTACTGTTTGCCGATGATACGACGCTTCTTATTAAATGTAAAAATCGAAATAAATTAGAGACTGAAGTAAGCGAAGCCCTAAACGACATTGTAACTTGGTTAGAGAACAACAACTTAAAGGTAAATACAGAAAAAACTAAAATAATACAATTTCAGACTTGTTACAATAATCATTCCGCACCGAAGCTATCCATTAACTTTAAAGGAACTAATATTCAAGAAGTCGATTCTACTCTATTTCTCGGGATAGTAATAGATAATCACTGTAATTGGAAAGCCCACATAGACAAGGTATGTCTGAAACTGGACAGATTTGTGTATGTGTTACGACGCATGAGAGAAGTGGCAACGAGATCTGCAACCCTATCGGCATACCACGGATACGTATCGTCGGTACTGCGGTATGGATTAATTATGTGGGGCAACTCTGTTGACGTTGACAGGGCGTTCCAAACCCAGAAAAAATGTGTCCGAGCACTATGTGGTGCAGGGTATTTGGACAGTTGTAAACCTTTGTTTAAAATAACACAGATTCTTCCCCTACCATGCCTCTATATTTATGAGATATGCATTTTTGTAAAAAAATACCCAGGTATCTTTAAGAAAAACTGCGAAATGTTTAGTGCAAGAAGCAGATTCAAAGATAAATTATATGTACCACCACAAAGGCTACAGTTATACTCTAAAAGTGCATATTGTATGGCAATAAGAATTTATAATAAAGTCCCTGATGACATTAAATACCTTACATTTAATCAGTTTAAAACTAAATTATTTAATTATTTAATGGACAAATTATATTAGAGACTACTTACAACGAATCAATCTATTTAAATAATTTTATATTAAACTCTATTTTTAATTCATAACTGACATTGTAAAATATTTGCACACCAAACTTTAGATGGTGAATATGTTGAAACTGATGAATACCAATAATTTTAAGATCACATGTACACATATTTAACAGCAAATAAACAATTTGATTGATTGATTGATAATAAATAATATTACGAAAAAATATTACAACTCGTGTCTTACACTGGTGACAATTATTAGATAATTAGCACGATAATTATCAAACAATGTAACTATCTTGATAATTTCTAACCCTGGCTCTATTTGACCAACAATGTTCCCCCTTCACGATTCTATCTACAATAACGTGTCTTCCCACAGGTGGGAGAGAGAGGGCTTCGGTTGAGCGGCGGCGAGAAGCAAAGGATAGCGATAGCGCGAACAATACTGAAGAATCCCGCGATAGTGCTGCTCGACGAGGCGACGTCGGCGCTGGATACCAACACGGAGAGAAACATTCAGGTAATGTACTTGACACCGTATAATTATTTATTCACAAAAACACGAGATTGTTCTCTGTCGATAAATTGTGATTTGTACCGTACTGCTTACAATACAGGGTGTAACAACAAGGTTTGATCATGTTTTGAGTCGTTTAAGTCATCATTCTGAATAACTTTTACTATGAAACCGATTTGATCAGAGCAACTGTATTTTTGAATATTCCATACATTCTGGGCCGGGCGGACAGCAGATGTAAAACGTACAATAAGATATCTCTGGAGATTTTTATGTTATGTTTTATGTTAAAGCGACTTTGTCGTAAAAAGCATATTACAATGTTCAAGATTACTTAATGTAACCGTATGGAGTTAATCAAGCTCAACACAGTCCTTGCTGTTAATATTTTTGTTATTATTTATTCATGCTCATTAGTTATATTAATTAATATTGTAATAGGTATTTGTGTTAGTTAAGCACAACCACTTTTAAAAAGAGATCTAAAAATCAATCTGGGAGTTTCTACGCTCTTCTCTTCTACAGTGGTCCAATGTAGAGAAGAGGCAAATAATGAAATTTGACTTTTTTTGAAATAACAAGCGTAATAAAAAAATATTATAAATTATTGCTAAAAATTGCGGGTTCAAACTGACTCTTGGCAGTTTTACGCAAAAACGGACCTACAGCGGAAGTGACGTAATTTGCGTTGACAGTAAGGGACAGCTATGCGTAAATCTGCTTCTCCTTTTTCCGCATAGACAAGGAAAGGGAGACTGACGCATAGCTGCGTCCCTTACTGACGACGCACAGTATGTCACTTCCTCTGATGGGTGTTTTGAAAACACGTTCCGTTTCAGAATCATTTAGATAAGTTTTTTTTTCTGAAAATATACAAAATAAAAACATCCTAAAGGACGAGGAAGGGGCCTTTCATGTTTTTAAGTCTCAAAATATTAATAAATTTGATAAGTGTTGTGACTGAATCTTTGACGTTATAGAGGAGAGGCTTGCCCAGTAATGGCTCGATGTGGGTTGAGCATGATCATGTCATGGTCGTGCCTAGTTTGGAGGCGTAGCAATAACCGGCCAGGCGGTATGAAGAGACTTATCGATGTTTTGTTACAGCTGCCAGAACAAGAGTGCATCGTTCCGATCATGAAATATTCCCATCTCTTTCAGGCGGCGTTGGCACGCGTGTGCGCGAACAGGACGACACTAATCATCGCGCACAGACTGTCGACGATAATCCACGCGGACGAGATCCTAGTATTGAAGGAAGGGGAAATCGTTGAGAGGGGAAGGTAAGTGCTAATAAGATAGATGTCGTAACCATATCGTAGAATAGAATCATATCATGATGTGATTGAGAACTTCATGAAATACGACAATTTCATGATAAAGCCATCCAAAACTGATCATATAATAAAATGGTCAGGCCAGATCAATGAATGTTTAGGGTTTGATGATATGAACAGCAAAATGCATAACTATTTCATGATGTGGTTAAACGTTAGTGATCACATCGAAAAATAATTACATTAACCACTAGCATCTAAAGATGGGTCCAAACATGTTCTTTTGCCCGTAACGTACCTTTGTATCGTATCAGCGTCACGATCCAAGAACGCTAGTTTGGACGATTGTTCGGTATGGTACGGTGGTACGGCGCGTCTTGATCGCAACCGATCCGGGCGTCCAGACTAGCGTTCTTGGATCGCGACGATGATACGATACGGAGGTACGTTACAGGCAAAAGAATATGTCTGGACCCACCTTAACAAGGCGCGATGTCGATTTGTTGTGGATTTTCACGATGGAGGCGGCGACCGGTAATTGTAATTCATGAAATGGCTAACTATGTTTGATTTTGAATTTTCATTGAACGAAGAAATCTTGCAGTAGCCTAGGTGTAGCAGCGAAGCACCCGAATTGTCTTCGTGTTAGTTCGATATGTATATCACAAAAAACATTAGGTAGTACTGAGTAAAAATGTTTTAAAAACACATGTTTCATCAAATTCAACCCTTTCTGACAATCTCTTGAAATGGTACGATCATGAAATGGTTGGCCATTTCATGAAACGATCATCAGATACCCTACATTACTAACGTTTGACGATATGGCCACGGCAGATCCCCTACATTACTAACGTTTGACGATATGGCCACGGCAGATCCCCTACATTACTAACGTTTGACGATATGGCCACGGCAGATCCCCTACATTACTAACGTTTGACGATATGGCCACGGCAGATCCCCTACATTACTAACGTTTGACGATATGGCCACGGCAGATCCCCTACGTTACTAACGTTTGACGATATGGCCACGGCAGATACCCTACATTATTAACGTTTGACGATATGGTCACGACAGATACCCTACATTATTAACGTTGGACGATATGGTCACGACAGATACTCTACATTATTAACGTTTGACGATATGGCCACGGCAGATACCCTACATTACTAACGTTTGACGATATGGCCACGGCAGATCCCCTACATTACTAACGTTTGACGATATGGCCAGGGCAGATCCCCTACATTACTAACGTTTGACGATATGGTCACGACAGATACCCAACATTATTAACGTTTGACGATATGGTCACGACAGATACCCTAAATTATTAACGTTTGACGATATGGTCACGATAGATACCCTACATTATTAACGTTTGACGATATGGTCACGACAGATACCCTAAATTATTAACGTTTGACGATATGGCCACGGCAGATCCCCTACATTATTAACGTTTGACGATATCGTCACGACAGATGACGACGTCTGTGTCGTAGAGGTCGAGGTTTTGCCTCAGGCGAGAGGCTCCGGAATCAAACCGAGGAGAAAAAACCCATCTTGGATGTTAATATGTTTGTCGTTGCCATCTCTGGTTCTTACCCCATGATCCTAATGTGAGGTCAGAAACGACTTAAACTTTCGAGCCCTGGTCCCGGTTAAGACGCATCGCGTTTTTGCACCTCATGCCATTTTAATAACATTCCAACCTATAACGCCTCAGTGGCGTCTCCAGGGCTTAAGGCCTCTAAATAAATGTTTTAGGTTGGGACTCTCCAGAGAGACAATGCAAGCTCATCGTCCGACAGCTCATAACAATATCCATGACCAAACGCATTGAAGGCACAATCCTGGGGGGTAACCACAACGTCTTATGCCAATTCAAATTAGGAAACTGATGTGATCCGCAATATCACCGTGACCGTCTTAATACATTCAATGCCTCTGTACACTCTAGTTGTCAACCATACTTTGACTAGATGCTCCGGTCACTTATAGTTGAACAATGGATCTGATCTATTACTTTGCTCAGTGCATCTGACCACTCTGCGTGTCCTTTTAATTGGAAGGAAATGGTTTATTCCCATTTCGACCACCACAGCTTATCAGCGGCGTATCTTACAGTGATTATCGCCGGCCGATAGTCGCCCGATCACAGTTGACAGTTGTAGTTACTGAACGGCCTGGTGTGACTGTCTGTCAAACTGACGTCTTTTCATGGGGTGACGTTTGTCATTTTTTGGTATGAACTAAGAACAACCCGGACAACTCTGGGTGTCGAGCGGCACCCTGAGTCGGGATTCGCTTTTCTACTAATGACGTGTTCTCGGCACCTAGCGCTGGTTAATACGAACAAGCATAGGTGTTAACGGCACTAAGCATTGGTAACTTTTGAACAACTCTAACTGTTCGGGGCATCGAGCGTTCCTAAATAGGATGAGACGTTTGAGCAATAGTTGCTGGGTGGTCTGGCTGTCAATGTGTTAAAACAAGTCTTGGTTTTAGGTAAATAAAGCCCATTATGGCGAATTGAAATGGAAATGGTTGCCATGGT
The DNA here is from genome assembly GCA_949825045.1 of Argyresthia goedartella. NCBI lineage: Eukaryota > Metazoa > Arthropoda > Insecta > Lepidoptera > Argyresthiidae > Argyresthia > Argyresthia goedartella. The sequence continues at coordinate 19,431,137 of OX463812.1, read as the reverse complement.
GATGTTCTTGTTTTGAACCTAATTTGAATCGGAAAAAGATTGTGGTAACACCCCTGTTTCCCTATTTCAGCCACGAAGCGCTGCTTGCTCAAGGCGGTGTCTACGCCTCGATGTGGCAACAGCAACTAGAGAACAGAAATGGCGCCGACACGAACGAAGGGGCAGACAACAATAACGTGGGGCCCGCACTACCCAGCCCCAGCAATGGTGGCCACGGGCACGGCCACCTATAGAAGCATTAATTAGAGGCGTCAGCGCCAAGTGATAGTGAAAATGTTCTTAGACGAAACCGGAGCCAATCCGGTTGACCAAGTGTAACGTGTGACTGAATAGAAGTGGCGGCACTGAGTCGAGTGCGCCATTAAGGTTTTTAGGGTTCAATATCAGTAGATAGAATTGTATTTATCTATTAACAGTTGTAAGAGAACATGGCGTTGCAACGTAACCTGACATTACGATGATGTATTATTGCTGTTACGTGTATTAGTATTAATTAATATTGTGATGGGAAATTCGAAGTGAAGTTGTTGTGTTATTAAAATGTTTTTATAGTTTATTCAAATAGTTTCATTGGTCACATCAAAAAATGTACTCTACAAATTAATAAGTAAAACCATAAGAAAGAACATTTCAAATTACTGATGATCGCCTGCCTCGTTCCAGTAGCTTTTAAATTCAACCTGTAAATGAGATAAAAAGTATTTTCAGTCAAAACCTTAAGAATTAAATTCTCATACACGGGTTCACACATCGCAGAATGTCGATCCGTCAAAAATAAGGGTACCTACGCACTGTGAGGTTGGCTAGCAGCAAATAGTTTGCGGTTCCATCCACGCATGTTGGTGTAAAACCAGACCCTGTGTATGGCTCTACGCTGAAGGTGTTGAGTCATCACAATTCGTGTCTTCGTTGCTCTTTCGGGAATTGAACATGAACAAAATCTGTGTTCATGTTAACTCCGCCTGCGGAAGGTGTTGAGCCAATAATAATTTTATGTGTACTCGTTAACCTCTGGAATGTCCCTGTACAGCGAATCTCGTGGACCCTAACGCGTCCAAGGTTCTGGCGAAAATAAACTTTCAATCGACTTGCGTTAGGAATTTGATAAGTTTGTTAGGTTATTTTATTAGTTTCCTAACATGTTATATACCATAATAAAGTTTATGAAATTACCTATCTTGTGATGCATAGTACTCACATGTGATAATAAAGTTGATAAGGCTTTTCATCGATTGTTTGCAGGATCCATTATTTGACACTGACACCTCTAATTATATTTCGTTCTTACGGGCCAAACACAAAACTTACACTATTTTCCATTTTTCACATCACCACTATTAATTTCTCCAGCGATAAAATGTATTATTTTATTACAAAATACAGTAATTACTTCACAATAAATAAATATTGACAAACATAAAATGTAAGTCTGCGGCCGGTCGCCTGCCCAAAATGGCGACATGGCTTGGTATTTTATTTATTTTGATAAATAGGCTGTCTCAATGTCAGTTCCAATCATATCAAACGGTTGCCAACTAAACTACTCATAATCTTAGACTACTTCCGGGAACGTTCTGAAACTTGGTGAATATTCATAAAACGTCGAAGTTTGCAATACTTTCTATGCGCTTATGCAGCGCACAGGACGCTAGCCGCCCAAAAAAGTTATGCGCTTATGTAGCGCATAGGACGTTTGACGGGTTAACTCTACGAGTTTGACCTTTGGACCGCAATACATCGAATAAATAAAAAAAAGTGTAGGACATCGGACCCGCACACGAAGGGTTTCATACCATTGTACACGGAAAAACGGAAAACGACAGTATTTTGTACGAGTTTACCTTTTTAAATCCTAATAATAAAATATTAAATACTAGTTGAAAAAAAGTTGTGTATATGTAGAAGTAAAAGTTGTGGAAGTATTGAACTACGTACTCAGCTCAGGTTAACGAAAGTATTTGCTCATTGAAACCGGAAGTGCACAGAAATTGAGTAACTTATTTATAGAAATAAAATTAAATATGATAAAATAAAAAAAAAAAAAAACTGGGATCGCGGATGTAGGAGTTCAGACTGCCAAGCTCAAGTGGACCTGGGCCGGACATGTCTGTAGAATGCACCCCGACAAATGGGCGAAAACAGCAACTGAATGGGTGCCCACAGACGGACACCGGCGTAGGGGAAGGCCCAGAAGGAGATGGAGGGACGACCTGGATAAGTTTCAGCCAGGGTGGGTCAGTACAGCTACTGATAGGGATGTGTGGACTCGAAATGGTGAGGCCTTTGCCCAGCAGTGGGACACCGTGGAGGCTACATAAAAAAAAAAAAAATAAAAAATATTCGAATGACCAATAATGACTTATAATGACTAAAAATTAAGCACAACACTCAATACCCGCAATTCTTTATATGGGAACTACTTCTTATTCTTAAAAAACCTTATGTTTTATTATTTGTTGTTAAAGCGGCAATAGAAAAACACCCTCTGAAAATTTCAGCTCTCTACCTGTTTCGGTTGATCCGGTAGAGCCCGGTGACAGACGGACGGACAGCGGAGGCTTAGTAATTGGCTCCCGTTTGGCACCCTTCGGCAACGGAACCCTAAAAATGTGACACACACGCCCAACATGTTTGTTATGTTATGCTAAATCCAACTCATATCTATTAATATAAAAATTGTGTCGGCTATAGCCGACGACGTAGCGCCAGTGGCTTGACTTTCAGTTGTCGGCCTTTGGCGACTGAGGCAATCAAAAGGTTTACTAAAGCAACCAATACGGTGCTCTGAAGTTACCTGGGGTTGACCCGCTTCGCTCGGCTCCTCGGTGAATTATAAAGTTGTGACCTAACGAAACCTAACTTTACTATTCGGAGAGAAAGTTACCCATTAAGAACATTAGCCGTTGAGGCATAATAAGATTTTGTTCAATCAGTACGCGCATGAGTGAAGGCCAAAGTCTGTGTACTGTGTAACACCTAACTGCTTTGAGCATTCACAGATTTGGTCTGTATGCCGCCCGGTTCGCCGCAATTATAACCGCGTGCTGCGGCCAGTCGGACGGCCAGCTGTGCAGCTAACCGCATAGTGCGTAGGCCCACAGACACTAGAATGTGATACAATCCGCGCCAAGTTACTTGACTCTGAGCGAAGGTAAGGTGGGGAGTGGGGGTAAGCTCTCTTTCTCGCATAGGGTGAGAGATATCTGGCTAGAATATGGTTCACGAAAAATAAAGTCACTAATCAGCACGGGCTTAAGCTTTCCCAACACGGCAGGTGTATACTGATCTGACCCATTATAGGTTTACTGGCAATATTATACTTATCTTACACTTGTTATAGACTACACTGTTGTGTCGCCTGGTAAATGCATCTCTTAAATAACGGCCTCGTTTGACATCCCACCTGATAACAAGCAGAGAAAATATAGATATACAGGATTCCGGATGCCAGTGCAGGTCAACCTGCCTGCCCAACCTTAATCAAGATATTCGACGTCTGTTTTCAGAATCAGGGTTACCTAGAGTTGCAAAATCACATGGATCCCAGTAATTTCATCAAAACACGCGGAGCCAAATCGAAAAACTATCCTTTGTGAAAATTTGAAAACTTACCAACAGGCGTAGTCGGTTCCATAACAGAAGTCCCTTCATCCTGCGACGGAATCTGCTCATGCGCTTTCATTTCCTGATACCTCTGGTTCCTCAGTTGATACTCCTCAACCGACATCTTAGGCCTCGTCTTAGCATACTCAATACTCCTTATCGAGTTAGCAGTTTTATGCTCAGCTTGGTCTATCGTATTTACGTAATCCGAGGAGATTTTCCTTGCGAATTTTGTGCCGTGTTGCAGAGACAGCATTGGTTCTAATGAGGTTTCGGCACTTTCTCGTTGTCGTAGGAATGTTCTTGAGGGTCTGTCGTCTCCGCCTTTGAAGGCTGAGGAATGGGTCAAGAGGAAGTTTTTTTGTAACTCGGAGAGAGGCCTACGAACAGAAAAGATAAACTACTTATATATTGGTATGGGGTATGTTAAACATACGTATACTTTAATTACGTCCGGAATGCATACCTATAATCCTTCAATGTAGGCCCGTTACAGGTATCTCCGTTAACTTTGACTTGGTCCATAAGTCTCTTGAGCACTGAGGGTTTCTTTATATGCATCGGTACTTGCAGTGAGGAGTCATCATCTCTGCGGCCATTCGCATCATCATCGTCGTCATCAGAATCATCGGGGGGCAGGCTTGCGGGTTTTACGAAGCCGGTTTGGCGCCGCGGCATAGGGGTCCGCTTCTGGGTGTCATCATCTTGGACTGCGATGCGTACTTTCTTGGAGTAACAACTGGTAGATTGTTTACCAAGGGAGTACAGAACAACTTTTAAGGTGAGGTTTTTTGAATCCAGAGGGGAGCGATGGATTCTGGAGTTGAATGCCGAGGGTAGGAAGCGATTCTAAAGTAGAATCCTGAACGCAGCGAGGCATTGTTAGTTGTCAATCCTGAGGTGGACACTATACTGTTTATCACCCTCTATGAGAAAATGAGTACGATATTTAACTTTGTTATGAATTAAAAAATAGTTTTATGAATAAGAAATGTATTTATTTACATACAACTGGTAAAATAACTTATTATAACAAAAATATTTTCCGATAAGATTTCGCACTTCTTTCATTTTTCAAAAGGCCCTTTTTAAACTCCGAAAAGGAGATTAAAAAGGGCCTTCTTCTCAGGCGGAAAAATTATATTCCTAAATTGTTCTGTTATCAGGCATTCCCTATTAGAGTTTTAAAAAAAAACGCTTTGATTTACACAAACACTTTATTATAAATTTACAGTCCAAAAACATAAAAGTACTGAATATTTAAATTACATCAATACACTCGCGACGTGGTGAATATGATGAGAATAATTATCGGCCAAAACAGAATAACGACTGACTAGAGTTTAGGTAGAAAATGGTTTTTATACAATGCAACTGTGACGTCACGGCGTCACTTGCCATGCGGCGCTTCTGCTGACTAAGGAAACGGTACATAGTATATTTGGATATAACAGCCCCCCGTTAAAACGAAGCTTTATCTCAAATAGATGAAGCTGAGTAAATCAAAACTTAAAATTACTTATTACCTCTAGTTGTAATGGTACACGAGAGTCAGTACATTTGATACTTCATTTTGCGTGACAGAGCTGGGGTTCATAAATTACTTTCGGAGGTTTATAAAAAATTTTGGGACGTTAACACAGCCCTTATACAATTTATTACGGTCTGGAGTCAAGTTCGACTGGAGTGCGCAGGTGCAGAGTGCTTTTGACGAGATAAAAAAAACAATTCTCAGGAAGTATAATATTGAGTCAGCCATTGGCGGGAAAGACATATTATGTTCAATGTGACGCCAGCGCTATAGGAATTGGGGGCTATGTTTATAAATTAGATGATTTGGGCCAGGAACGAATTATAGGGTTTTGTTCGCAGGCATTTAAGGAAGCTCAAACTAGATGGTCTGTCAGCGAACAGGAAATATGCAGTTATATACACTTTAAAGCGATTTGAGATATATTTGCGGAGAGAAAAAGTTATTATTAGAACTGATCATAAAAGTTTGACGTTCATTAAGTCGTGGACTTTATTGGGGGCACGCGTAACTAGGTGGGTTATGTTTTTAGAGCAATTCGATTACGACATAGAATTTGTGCGAGGGACTGATAATCAAATTGCCGACACGCTAAGCAGGCAAATATTCAGCCGGGAATATTCTGGTTTCAGGCATCGAATACCGCAAGTGTTTTTTCGAGTTTACGGGACATTGCGAGATTACGAAGCGAAGATGAGCGGTTAAATCGAATTAGCGGTTGTATCATACGTAGGGTGGTAGATACGGAGACGAGAGGGTTTGAAAATTACAAGCTAGTAGGTGATACGTTATATTTTCACGTGCCGAGGCGGAACGTACAGTTGCTAGTAATTCCGAAATCACTACAGGAGGAACTAATTTTACACATACATGAAGAAATAGGTCACTACGGCAGATATAAAATATTAGCACTGATGAAGGACAGATATTATTTTCTTCACATGAGTAGGGTGATTAGCACGGTGATAAGAAGTTGTGACATATGTCAAAAGGTCAAACCAAGTACTAACAATACCGTTGGTCCTTGTACACCGGTGTTGGCGGAAAGGTTGGGTGAGAAAGTTTTCTCGGACCTTTATGGGCCATTGCCCGAAGGTAAATTCGGATATCAATATATATATATATGTGATTCAAGACGTGTACAGTAAAGTAATAAAATTATATCCAATGCGAAAAGCGACAGGTAGGAGCGTGCTCGCTTGTACAAAGAGATTTCATAGGGAAATACCTATCGAAACTATAATTACGGACTCAGGACCACAGTTCATATCGAAAGTTTGGGAATTTGGTCTCAAACAGCTAGGAATTCGGGTCACTCATACGTCGGTGTATTGTCCAAATTCTAATAGCGTAGAAAGAGTGAATCGCGAGCTAGGTCGACTAATTAGAACTTATTGCGGCGGAAGTAATCGAAGTTGGGTCGACGTGTTACCGGACATTCAGAATTGCTATAATAATATCGAACACACAAGCACAGGCTTTGCGCCTAATGAGTTAGCGTTTGGTAGGCGGGAACCGTTAACTATTGACAAGGAATTAGGCGATGAATGGTTGTTAGGTCATAGTGTGCGAGATACGGAACAGGTGCGGAATGTAGCGATAGAAAACTCTAAAAGTTCTAGTGAACGACGTAAGCGACAGGCAGACAAACGGCGTAAGTTAGAAGTCTATCGTATAGGTGATTATGTGAAACTTAAGACTTTTGTGCGTTCAAATAAAGAACATAAAATCATGCGGAAATTTTCATTGTTGTATAAAGGCCTCATGTTATTTCGGCAGTGGTATATCCGAACTGTTATACTTTAGTAGATCCGGGTTCGAATGAGATATTGGGTAACTTCAATACTATAAATATAGCCAGGTATTATGTGAGGACGAATAAGGGCGTAGATAAATAAGGTAGTGTATATAAGTTATATAATTAAGCTGTAAGCTGTAAATGGTGGTTTAGAAAGGGAAAAATAAAAAAAATACAAAAAAAAAATGTATATATATAGTAATACGAATTAGGATAAGTTGCGGGTAAGCGAGGTTGTATAGTTAGATAGATAAATAAGATAAGACAGGAGAGAGCTCAATCGAGTTGTGTAAATATTATATACATAATTGACAGATTCATCGGTCTGTGTACATGATTTGAGATGTCCGTACATATAGAGTAGATATGGACAAAGCATGGGTAGCATAGTGGTAATGAGATCCTTGCGCCATGTTTAACTGAGATAAACAGTGTCTCAAGGTCTGGGAGGGGGCTGTAATGGTACACGAGAGTCAGTACATTTGATACTTCATTTTGCGTGACAGAGGGCTAGCCCATCGCCGCGCTGTTTTGAATACGAGAATCGGTTCATATAACGTTTGGGGTTTTGCGTAGCTCAGGGTAAGTTAGCAAAAAACGATGAGCCGACGCGTGGTTTGGTTCCAGGAACAGAGTTCAGGTCAAGGTTTTTTTGTCGCATTCCTGCGAGATGTGTAGGGATCAGAGCCGATTTGGCTGCGCGCTGAATAAAATATGAATAACTAAATAATGGAAGGTTATTATGGAACGATACGGAGAAAGCTATTATGTTGATTGCAAATATACAATTGCGCTTGTTTGGTATGAGATGGCGAGTTTGACACGACTAATTGTCAATTGTCAATTGTAAGACGGGCTGGTTTCCGCAACTCGACGACGAAAGCGCCTATTTTGCGTGTGGGTGGGAATTCGACATCATTCGAGCCAACCCAACTCCTCCAGGAACGCCAGTAGGCCCTTTACGTTACCGACTATCCCTGGAAGGTCCCTCGATTGACCGAGGTGTTTAGCCTTGTAGTCCGCTACTCCTGTGCACTCCATGAGGACGTGAGCAGCCGTTTCTTTTGCCTCCAAGCAGGCTCTGCAAAGGGGGCTGTTGGTAATACCTAGGACATATAGATGTTTATTAAAGAAACCATGGCCAGTAAGTGCTGCAGTTACCAGTCGCATGCGCGGCCTACTAAGTCGAAGCAAGGTCTTAGCCAGCCTAGCGCTAGGGGACGGCAAGGCCAGCTTAGCCTGCCTGCACTCCTCATGGTTTGTCCAAAGAGTGGCATGATCATTCCTGGTCGACTCTCTCAGAAATGAGCGTACCATCTTGAAGGGAAGAGGGATGATAGGTTCAGGACCATACGCTGTCAAGCTAGATCCTTTACGCGCCAACTCATCCGCTGCATCGTTACCTCTTGATCCGCTGTGTCCTTTTATCCATTGAAGGATTACGCGGTTATGTTGACATACCTCCATTAGTCGTTTGTGACACTCGTAGATTAGCCCTGAGTTAATAGTGTTGCTATTTAGGGCTTGTAGGACGGCCATGCTATCCGAGAGTATTCGAATGGAGGAATCTCTTACCTTTCTCGATGCTATGGCATTAGCGGCCGAGATGATGCCCATGCATTCAGCTTGAAAGACAGTATTATGGGCACCCAGTGGAATGGCTATCTTGATGTTTAGGTCCTCCGAGAAGGTGCCTGAACCAGTGCCTGCTTCAGTTTTTGAACCATCGGTAAAAATTCTGAGCTCTTTAACGTCGAGCCCCTCAACCCGATGGTCTTCATGTAACTGTATATTGTATTTTTTGTCAAAAACAAATTGTTTAGGGATTCTGTCACTGCAAGCCATAGAGATGGGAATTTTTTTGTAAACTTCACTTAGGATGGCGGTGTGTGAGGTCCTGTTTTTCCTCCAAAGTCCTAAGGTGTTGAGTCTCACCGCAGATGACGCGGCCTCCTGCTTAATATACAGCTGGAGTGGCGGAAGACACAGCATGGCCTCCATTGCTGCTGTTGGAGTAGTTCTAATACTACCTGTGATAGCCATGCAGGCCAGCCTTTGGAAGCTTTGTAGTTTGCTTACCATTGTGGTTAGTTTGGTCCTGGTCCACCACACCACAGCTCCGTAGCAGACAAGAGGACGGATCACCGTTACGTACAGCCAAAGAATGATGTTGGGAGAAAGTCCCCACTTTTTCCCCACCATTCTCCGACACTGCCAGAAAGCAATACTCGCCTTCTTTAGTTTGTTGTCGATGTGGCTACTCCAGTTGAGCTTGCTGTCCAAGGTTATGCCCAGGTACTTCACCTCAGTTGCTAGCTGGAGTTCCGTTCCAAAGAGCTTAGGTAGGGTATACCTACCAAGAGCCCTATTGTTAGTGAACATGACCATTTCCGTTTTTGTTGGGTTAACCGCCAGGTCATATTCTAAACACCAGCGCTCCACGATGCGAAGAGCTGTTTGTTTAAGGTTGCATACTGTGCTCGCAAATTTACCTGTGATGAGGATTACCAAATCGTCGGCGTATCCTACGGTGTAGTATCCATTAACGTTAAGCTTGGTAATCAGGTCGTTAATGACCAGATTCCACAGAAGCGGGGAGAGCACTCCTCCCTGCGGGCATCCCCGCACTACCTCCGCCGACAGGGACTCTCCAGCTAGACGCACGATACGTTTGTTAAGCATGTTTGTGACCCAGTTGTTTACAGCTGTTGACACCCCATGCCTTGTTAGAGATGCACTTATACTGCTATGCTGCGTCTTGTCAAAGGCACCTTCTATATCAATAAAAGTTCCAAGACAGATGCATTTGTTTTGAATCGCCTCTTCAATTGTGGATACAACTGCATGGAGAGCCGATTCAGTAGACTTACCCAAACTATATGCATGCTGATTCTTGTGTAAGGGTATATGTTTTAATGCTCCATCTCTCAGGTGTCTCTCGCACAAACGTTCGAGAGTCTTAAGCAAGAACGAGGTGAGACTAATCGGCCTGAAAGATTTAGCGTTAGTGTAGTCGCTCCTTCCTGGCTTCGGTATGAAAATTACGTTTACTACTCTCCACCTTTTGGGAACGTATCCGAATCTAAGACATGCTTTCATGATTCGGACCATTATATTGATGACGGGTTCCCCACCCCACTGTAGAAGTGCTGGGAAGATTCCATCTGGTCCTGCTGATTTAAAAGGTTTAAAGCTATTAATGGCCCATCTCACCTTGTCAGCAGTGATAATATTATTAGTTATGTCTAAGTGGTCGACAGCTTCATGGCGAACCTCTTCCGGCCACACAATCTCTTGAATAGTTCTACTTCCGGGAAAGTGAGTTTCCAACAAGAGACTGTGTGTTTCTGTGGTGGAAGAGGTATATGTTCCATCGGGTTTTTTAAGCGACCCTAGCCTGGAGTTGCCTTGTTGAGCTAGTATTTGCCTTACCCGATTTGCTTGATCAACGGTTTCAATGTCGCTGCAGAATTTCCTCCATGAGTTGCTGCTTTTGAACCGTAGTCGTTTCTTGTACTTGGATTTGGCATCTTTATAGTTGTCCCAATCCTCATCAGCACTGGTGTTCATCGCCCTGTTTAGCAGTCTTCTGATCTTAGCACGCATCCTATCTAGATCAGGACCCCACCAAGGCTGCCCCTTGATGTTGGTAGGCGCTGGTGTGCTAAGCGGGCAAGTTGAATGGTAGCAGTCTATTGAAGTATTAGTAAAATCTGTTACCTGTTGTTCGATTTGTTCGGGTCCCTCCGGATCTGGTAGAGTCTCAGCCCAAGCAAGCCTTTCACCTAGGATAGCTCTGTACCTGGTTCTGTCAGTCTTGCGTGGGTTTCTCTTAGGGACAGTTGGGGAGAACGCTGCGTTGATCTCGAAGCGTATCCATCGATGATCAGAGCATGACGCCTCGTTGGACACATGCCAGCCCCCAACGTCGTCGGATATGTCCGCCGTTGCCAGGGTAATATCAACGATAGTTCTGCTCCGCTTGGTAACAAAAGTTGGTTCAGAACCTATGTTAAGCACATTAAGGTTTGTAGTAAATAGGTATTCAACAAGTGTCTTACCTCTGCTGTTCATATCTGGCATGCCCCACAGTGGGTGATGCGCGTTCGAGTCGGCCCCAACGATGAGCTGGAGGCCCGACTTCTCGCAGTGGTCCACCAGCCGGCACAGGTCGTGTGGAGGCGGGTTGTCCTCCGCAGGCATGTAGGCGGAGGCCACCACGAGTTCGCGGCACCTAGCTGTGTCGGGCAGTTGCAGCCTTATGGCACACAGGTCCCTGGAACAGAACTCTGTTAATGGCTGTGCTGGGATGTTGTTAGTAGTTATGATGCACGTTCTAGGGTTATCGTGATCAGTTGTACCGAAAAGCTTACCTCTCAAATTGGCTAGCCCTCGAATGCTACCGCGGTTGATCCACGGCTCCTGGATCAGAGCCACGGCAGTGCTGTTTGCCCCCAACCAGCGTCTTAACTGGGCCGTTGCAGTTTGGCTGTGTTGGAGGTTGGCTTGGAGGATTTTACAATCGCGGGAGAGGGACGCCATTTTTGGTCAACCCCTCCTCCACCTCCAAGACGAGTTCCTCCTCCAGCCGCATGGACAGCTCCTCGCCCTCAGAGGGCACCACTGCTGGTTCTGGCTCATCGCCTTCACCAAGCAGCATGGCCTCCCAGTGCGCGTGCCCGTCCTGCGGTTGAGCAGCAGAACTTTCCCCGACTGCATCGGGGCCTGTTTGCTGCCGCTCTGGAGTGGAACTCTGGGGCATAGTTGTTGTTGATGAAACCCCAGTGATGACCAGCTTAGAGCTGGTCTGCGCTACCACCGGTGGTTCCTTAACAAATTTCCCACCGGGTCCCTGAAATTTAAGGTAGACCGAACCACTACCAAAAAGGAGCTGTCTGCCCCTTCCCAGCAGGGTCGGCACCACATCTTCAGGGACGTCTGTGATGAGAAACAGGTTTTCCTGCTGCTCATCCACTTTCTGGAGGAGCCATCGGTCAACCTGTGCCCACTTGTTCATAAAGTGGAGGACTACGCCGACGTCGGGCGCAGACTTCCACTTGCCTCGTTCGTTGGGTATGAGCACCTAACATCGAACCCTGCGGACCATCTCCGATTGGCGTTTCACCACCAACTGTACGTTGGATGGGGTAGACACACCGGAGACACACTCCCGCAGCCAGTTCAGGGAGTACTCGTCCTCCACGAACAGTTTAAGGTGGCCGTCCTCGTAACGAGGCTTGCCACCGAATTTGGGGTTTTCCTTGCTCGGATCCGCCAACGCTTCCCTCAAGATTTTGTCATCAATCTCGTTGAGGATGAGCGTTGACAGATCCTGTGAAATATGACCAGTAGCGACGTCAGTTACGGCGATGTATTGGTCAGATTTCACCTTTTGAGCATAGGTGACCCCAGCTCTGCGCGCTTCCGTGCACTGCTTTTTAGGCTCCACTCGAGGAGAATTACTATCCTCTCTTAGCAGCCGCGCGCTCGTTTTTGCCGGATCTCTTGGCAGATTTCAACTTCTTGTTAGAAGTTGGACCACCAGAGAACGCTACGGTAGGTTTAGCCCCGATTGAGTCTAGGGTTGCCCCTTTGACACCACGGGAGCCGGTCACCTTACCCGCAGCTCCGGCTGTATTAACAGCGGGACCGCTATTGGTCGCCATCGTGGCAGATGGAACCCCATCTACGCCGGCAGCGGCCGATGTGGCAGCCAAACGCTGTTTTTTCTTCCACCGACGATTCGCCTTACGCCCTGGTCCGGTTTGCACCGTATCTGGACGTTTAGTCGATGGGCCCTTCCCTTGCAAAAATTGCTTGGGTGGTTTACCCTTTCGACCAACCGTCGTCCAGGCGCTGGCGAAATGCTCGGCGATGTTTGTCGAATGGCTCCGCGCACCGGGTTGCCCCGTGGCCCTGCTCCTCGACTCACTTTCGGGCTTTTTGCAGCTAACCTCCACAGTGGATTCACTACCGGTTTGCACCGGTAGGTCACTGATGGTGGCAGTGCGCCCAGTTGAGGCTTGAGGATCTGCCGAGGCAGATTCTCGCACCTGTTTGGAGACGCTTGCGGTTTTCACCGCTGGAAGCGTTCCAGATGGGTTTTTTGACCTGACACGATCCATAGTCAAATGTATAGAGATTCGTCGACTCGATTTCCCACCCTCCACGGAGCCCGCAAAACGACTAGTATGAATAGCATTCTAGTGGCCTTTGTCCAGCGCGCTAGCGGTCGGGAAGGCTTAATTAATCGCAACAAGCTTTTATGGTCAGCGATCAACAGATTCTGTGTATCGGCAGTACCAAATGATTTGAGTGATAACCTACGGTTGATCATAGTGAATATGCGTACACACAATTTGTAGAACGGCGGATCTGCATGGCATGGTTGAAATTAGACCCTGTGTAGTTAGTGATAAGAAGCTTCGCTTGGGCAGAGCCTGTTCGCAAAGGACGCCATTTTTTTTCCAGACATGTGGGGACTATAAATACGATTGCGGGGGAAGGGAGAGCATTCAGTCTCAGCGTCTAGCTACTGTGACAGTCGTCTTTCAAATTCTAAACAGTTTTGGTATGCCGTGTTACGCGTCAGAACTGGGCGAATTGTGATTGCGAGTTTCAGTGGATTTTCGTGAGTGTCTGAAGCGCCGAGATATACCTCGGTTCCTATCCTTTATATCAACCTACCTCAAATTCCAAAACTATCCTTGGGTCGTTAGATAAGAACTTGTAGGTAACTGATCTGAGTCTGAGTCTGGGCTTGGAGCGACCCTAAATTCCTTTTTCCTTCACCATAGGGTTCCTGGATTGGCTCTTAGGATATTCGCGGGCTAATCCTCTCCTCATTCCTTTCGAGTAGCGAGTTTTGAAATTCCCTCACACACAGTCATTAAGCATACAAGCACATTCAAATCAAACTCAACCATTTTCCAGTGGTGTCGATAATGGACATGGTATAACACTAGGTTTTTAGACTAGGCTAGACAGGATTTTAGTTGCGGCTAAACCTAGGTTGGCAGGGCATAGGGAGACTGTTTGATCGATGAGGTTCCGCGGATGGAAATAACAAATTCAGAACAAAGTTAAACCGGTGTCAACACAGATAACCTATCCTGTTGATATTTTGACATTTGAGTGTTGTCGGGGACGCGCGAAGAGATCAAATTACAGTCTAAAGTACATTGTTTAGGACCGGGTAGGTTGTTTTGCCTTGGGTCAGGTTGGATTCAAGTTGCATCTTTAAATTAAATGTAAATTTCGCTGGAGGTCTAATGTGTAGGCTGAGTCAAATATATATGATTAGGCTCAGTCGAGGACGTGCTGAGGCTAGTGGAATTCATAGATCGGAATTTACCGAAGTATGCATTTCGCTATGGTGTGGGTTAGATCTCCTAAAGCGCTAATGACTACGTTTCGATAACATCCAGCTCAAATTGCGCAGAGTTGAAGGTTTCAAAACGTTACGGACCTTTTGAGGTAACCGCTAGTTCAAACCCATCTCGGAAAATCAAATCGCAATTGTGTAAACCGGTCTTTTCGGATCGTTATTGCCGTGAACCAAATATATAATTGGAACCACCACAAGCCGCTTCTAGCGAGCACATGAAATATCATTGAGTACTCACGTCGTAAAACTACGACGGATATCTATACGATATCACAAACAAATATTATAAATTGTGGTCGACCACTAAAAGAAGTTCCAAGCGCCCATATATACAAAAAAATAAATGGTACCATCACACAAATACAACAACGATCGATCTGGCGCATTACACCGCTAACTGATGCGAAATATCGGCTTGCGGACATATATGCTTCTCTGTCTTAACTTGAAACTCTAAATTCCTGAACCAATCTTCCGCTCGACTATTGTGCGCCTAACGAACTTCTCAACGAACGAGAAATTCGGACTTATCATTCTTAACTTACAAATTTTACAGCTGAATCGGGACATCTCTTTTTGGGGTAGATAGAATAGACGATCATAGCTACTGATAGCGGTGGCTCGACCTTAGCCGTTATGCCGTTACATAGTGTCTTTTATTATGATTAGATTATATTCTAACTGAGCTGAAAAAGATGAGACTAAATGTGATCTCAATTAATATATTAGTAATTGTGTTTCCTGTTGAACTGAATTTTACTTTAGCTTTTGGGACATTCGCAGGGGGTAAAGATTTAACAGATTTGCAATCTTCATCAGATGACATTTCTACCGAGTGATTTACATTTGATTCATGAAAATTTTCCTTTTTATTATGACACTGATTGAAATCTGGATACAACAGCTGGACGATGAACCTCGTCTATTGAAATATTTATATAGCTTATTTATTAGATAAAGGAATATGAAACCGATTATAAGTAGTAAGGGTAAAACTAGAATAATAATAAGTACCGTATTTTATAAAGTGCGATTGTTGTTGAATAGTATTCATATCGTTTTCTAAGTTATCTAATTTATGAGACGCATATTTAAGAGAGTCAAGGTCTCCTATTTCACTCAATAATATTTATTATTGAGTGAAATAGGAGATAGTGAAGGTAGAGTATGATTGAACTTTTCTCTTCTACAACAATCGTCATCGATAATATTAAACTTTATATCTAAGTCACTACGTATAAGAATTTGCTTAGAACTAGAAGGCAGTAATTTGATTGTTCTACAATAGCCAACACAGTCATCTGTGAGCATTAAGGTACCCGTTCCTATGATGGAATAATCGTCAATTTTGTCATCACATTTTACAGTTAATTGAGTTTGTTTAGACTGTACAAATATCCATCTATTATTATTCAAAACATGCCAAATGTCTACATCACCGAAAAACATTCTTTAGGTAAGGAGTCTCCAAGCTCGGTAATTAATCGAGTCTCACAGCACGGATTTGTTATGGTAGAGGAGGAGTCTATCGCAGCATCATATTTCCTAGCATCATCAGCATCTAGGGAACCAAAGAAGAATTTTAGAATTTCGCCTCCAAACTCTAGGGCTCTTTTGTATCGATTTCCGCTATTCGACAAATTTCCAGATATTACGTGAGATAGGGATAGTAATTTTATATGATTTGATTGCAAAAGCATTTCGGTAGATGTTGATATATCTTTGCAGTCGAGAAAATAAGTGAGGTTAGCTTTATTACACAACTCGGTTGCTTTATTAAGCAGACTATGGATATTTTGGAGATAAAGGTCTGTTGATACTATGTCTATGTGAGTTACGATTTTCTATGAATGGTGATAGAAACGACTGGTAGATGTAGGATCAAAATTGATTCCAGGGCTCTGGAGCAATGGGGTTACTTTACTCCCGGCGTGACAACGTTGAGATAATGACATACATTATTAAGAGTGAGCCGGTTTTATTTCGTTGACGTGGTATTTAGTGTAGCGCCGATTAATGCAAAGGGTTACATTATTTTTGTCATGTACTTTGATTATTTTATAAGGACCTTTTCAGACAGGAGATAAGGCCTTACGTAACCTGTGGTGTTGTTGTAGGTAGACAAAATCGCCCGTTTTATAAGCAGGCTCGCGAGAAGGTGAATCGTAATACTGTTTGGATGTTTCTTTACTTTTAGAAATGTATTCTAGCGCTTTTTCGCGACTAAAACGCATACGATACTGTAGGGCTCGGAGGTACTCGTCATATGTAAGATTGTCGTTTGTATCGTATAGGCAATTAGGTATATGCGGCTTATGTCCGTATAACAGTTCAAAGGGCGTGAAATGGGTACCGCAGTGGCCAGATAACAATGCCAGTCGTTTTGATTCTCATTCACTAAGGATTTCAGATATTCTTTGAGTGTCGCGTGACTGCGTTCCAGGGCACCGTTTGTTTGAGGATGGTAATACGGTAAGGCGTTGAAAAAAGGGATTTTATTTTAAAGATATTTGTGATTTGCTTAAAGAGCTCAGAGGTAAAACATGTACCAAGGTCAGTTAGTATCATTTTAGGAATTCCAAAAAGGGACATGAAATGGATTAGATTTCGTGCTACTTCATCGCTTGTTGAAGTGATCATTGGGTATGCACAGGAGAATTTCGTGAGATCATCTTGAAGTGTAAGAATGAATCGGAAATGTTGGAGACCTGCTTCAGGAAGGGTGCCAACTATATCAAGGGCTAGTCGTTCAAACGGCTTAGTGCTGGATGAGGTGATGACTATAGGTGCTTTGTTACATTTTCTCAGAGGTTTGTTACTTGACAAGATTTACAAGTCTTTACATAATTTTCTATGTCGGATCTCATTGATTTCCAATAGTAAGAGGCTTTTATGCGGTTAAACATCCTGTTTATTCCAGGGTGTTCCGTGATGGTGGAGTCGTGATTCTCTTTCAGCATTTGAAAGATTTCTGCTGGAGTCGGATAATTTAGTTGATTTTTGTATATGTGTATATGGATATTTGTATTATTAAAAATGTATACGATAATATGATATCTATTTTACTGTAGGAGAGTTTAGTATAGGGTTCTGTGAAATCTGATATAGCTAGATCTGTCAGAGTGGGTTTATTTTGCAGTATGATGATTTTCAGGGACAATAATAGGTCAAATATAGTTTTATAATCCGTCTCATCGTAATGATGGATTTTAGTAAATAAGAGTAGTATGTTTTGAGATCGCTAGGAAATGGAAGTACAGTGAAGGGTTCTCGCTCAGTATTTTGTAGGGCTTCTGAGTGTTCGACCTGAGATAGTATTTCCTCACACCTGGCATGGAAACGTCGAAGTCCACGGAAGCGGAGAGAGCTATTGAAGATAATTGGGATAGATGCAGTTTCTGCGAATGCTGTGATTTTAGTGTTTGACGTTTCCAAGGTTTCGGTAAATTGTTTCTTAAAATATTCTTCGTAAGTGATAGAGGTCGGGTCATTTTGACTTTGTTTACGGGTTGTTACATGGATAGGAATTCGAGAGAGAGCAACGGCATTTGAATTTAGTTTGCCTTGTTTGCATATAATTTCATAGTCGTACTCCTCAAGCTTTAATCTCCACCGTATAAGTCGACTTCGGGGGTCTTTTACATTGAAGAGCCAGGTCAGTGGCCGATGATCGGTTACAATTTTAAATTCATTACCATAAAGATAGGGGCGGAAACATTTCACGGCAAATATGATGGCAAGGAGTTCTTTCTCAGTTGTAGAGTAATTACATTCTGCTTTATTCATAGTGCGGGAGGCGTATGCGATTGGAAGATCTTTTCCGATAGGGCCTTGGGATAGGACAGCGCAGACTGCACTATTGCTTGCGTCAGTAGTCACTACGAAAGGTTGTGAAAAATCTGGATATTGAAGTAATGGTGCTGTAGTAAGTTTTTATTTAAGATGGTTGAACGCTAAGTCTTGTTCTCAGGTCCAGTGGAATGCGACGTCCTTATTTAGGAGAGAAGTGAGGGGTTTAGTTATTTTAGAAAAATTGTCTATGAATCTGCGATAGTAGTCGACTAGGCCGAGAAACGATTTTATTTCTTTGGGATTTCGCGGGACCGGGAATTCTGTGACTGCCTTGACTTTGTCAGGATTAGGTTGCACGCCTTTGTCAGTGATTACGTGGTCTAAGTATGTTACTTCACGACGAAAGAATTCGCATTTGTCGGGTGGTAACTTTAGATTGAAGTCGCGGAATCTGTCAAAGACAAGTTGAAGTTTTTGAATGTGGTTTGTGAGGTCATTGGAGTAAATTATGCAGTCATCAAGGTATATATAGCAGTGTTAGCCTTGTAGGCCTGAAAGGACCGAATTCATGAGGCGTTGAAAGGTAGAGGGTGCGTTTTTTAGGCCGGAGGGCATTCTGTTAAATTCGTAGTGACCAGAGATACCATTGGGGTTGAGAACCATAAATCCGGATTTGGTGAAAGCGAGAGACAAGGTTAAGCGTGGAGAAGTACTTAGAGTGCCCTAATTGATCGAGTATAACGGTAATAAGATGGATTGGATAAACTTCGGTTACTGTTACATCATTTAAACGTCTATAATCAATCACTATGCGCTGACCTGACGCATCCATTTTTTTTTGGAACAATCCAAACAGGGGCGCTCCAAGGAGATATGGAAGGTTTAATAAAATTTAGATCTAACATTTTCTTGATTTGTTTATCGACTTCTTGTCGATGACATTCGGGGAATCTGTAAGACTTGGCGTTGATGGGTCCAGCGTTTCCGGTGTAGATTGAATGTTGTAATGCGTTAGTATGAGTTAGGGGGTCACCCTCGAGATAGAAAATGTTCGCGTATTTGCTACAACATTCAAACAATGACTTATTTTCTTCGTTGTTAAGTTGTTCGTGACGAATTAGGTCCAATATGCATTGAATACGGTTGTGTGAATTAGAGGAGGCATGATCTAGGTTTGTAATGGGTTCAGCAGAATTTTCACGGAAAGCGGAGTAATCAATCAGGGTGATTTCCACGTTATAGTGTTTTATTTCTACAGAGGAATCAGTTGTGTTGTGTCAGAATAGATACATTGACGCGTTTGTTGTATTTTATAATAACTATTCAGTTAGCTAAATAAACTCTTCTTTCATTTCAGATAATTCAGAATCAGAGTTTGATACGGAACATTCGATGACGCTTTCTGAACGTGCGGGGATTATGTAGGATGGTTGATTAAAGTGGATTGCTAAGCTGTGGCCATGTAGGGAAATAGATTTCGTTTTATAGTCTATACTTGAGTCAAAGAATCGCAGGAAATCGTTACCTATTATACCATCATATTTGAGGTTTATTTCGTCTTTGATGACGTGAAATTTATATGCAATATTTTTGTCTTGAAGACGGAATTCTAATTGTAAGGAGCCCAGTGTTTTGTAATATGAGTCTGTGACATTAATTCCTTTTAGTTTTGTTATTTCAGATGAGAGGGAAACTTTGTTTCGAAGCTGGAATACTTGACAATGCTGACACTTGCTCCAGTGTCAATCAGGAAGCAGAGAGGTTTCATGGAATACGGTATAGTTAAGTAAGTTAAGGTAAGGATTTTTTATTACTTGGTGCTTTCGTTTCATAGCAAGGTAAGTGAGAATTAATGTTTTTTCTAGGCATACTAGTGCAAGGCTTTATTTCAGGAATCATCGTAGAAAGTTGTGACAGATTCAGTGAAGGATTTTTGTTGCGGGATCTGGCAACAACATCAGCATACGTTTTGGCTATGCATGGTCTGAGTGAGATTCGTTGACGAGGGATTTTAAAGATGTAGTAGGATTCAGCTTATTTAAGTTAGGAATCAATGGTTGTTGAGATGATGTCCCCTATCATTTTAGTGTTGTCAAAGGTTTTGTATGAATCAGCTGATTCTGCTGACTAGATTTAGCATGAGAATTGGAACAAGATTCGGCGGCTCGATTTTTTTAAGACTCAGTGCGAGATACAGTAGCAGAATTGGTACAAGACAAAGCAGGCGACATACTACACGATTTAGTACAAGATACAGCGGGCGAAATAGTACGCGATTTAGTACGAGATACAGTGGGTGAAATAGTACGCGATTTAGTACAAGATACAGCGGGCGAAATAGTACGCGATTTAGTATAAGATACAGTGGACGTGTCATTCCTATTTTCTTTAGATTTCGGCAGACACGAGACCGTGTTTAGTTTAAAGATTGATTGTCCTCGTTGATTTCTTGAAATTGACTCTCACACATATGCGCTTGCGCTACCTTGTTGGGTGCGCTTGCAATTGTTATTTGAGAACCATTCGCGGTTGGTTGATAAGAATTCGCAGAATTGAAGCGCATGTTGTTATTGTATTGTCTTTTGCGACATTAATTTAGGGTATGGCCTATATTTACAGTAGGCGTAATTTTTCGATCCCCTCTGAAAATTTAGAGAGGGGTGGTTGTGTGTCAGGTTTGTGTGAGAACTAGTAGAGGGTTGAGGTTGATTATTGCCATATTGGAGCTGATATGAAGGCTGAGGCCGAACGTGGTAAGACCGTTTATTACGATCCCTTTTGTTACGGAAAAATTCCGATGAGGAATGTCCCTATTTATGACAGACATTACAGGTCTTCGTGGCCTTGGATGTGGAGAGGTTGAGATTAAACAATTTCTCTTCCTCAATCGCGTGCGTCATTGCTCCGTTGAGGTTCGATGGATTTCGGTATCTAACTATATGCGAGAAACTAGAGTTAAGGCCTTATAAAAATGTATTAAATGCCAGGTCTTCCATCGCAGCTATTCTTCCAGAGAGTTCGGATTTATTTGTACACGAATATTGGACGTCGGCTAAAATTCGGGTAAGGCATGACCCTACTCGGAGCGAATATTCGATAACAGTTTCAGAATGATTTTGCTTACAGCTTTGAAGCTCTAAAAGAAGGTGGGTCGAATGCTTCTTTTCGGCGAATGTAGTCATAAGGAAGTTTTTTATTTCAGACCATGTCTGGAAGGTCTTTAAACAGCAAGCTGTTTGAAATTCTGTTGCTCTGTGCTGGCAAGGGAAATAGCGTTTTCACAGTTTGTAAGGAAGGTGGGTAGCGATTCGCGGTTCCCATCGTAGGGTTTATAAATTTGGTTAAAACGGATAATGTTATTTTGTCACCCATTTTACTTTTGGCTGGATCAACAATTTGTTTTGAATCAGAGTCGGAATCACTATCAGAACTTGAGGATGAATTTTCCGATTCTTCTTTTATTGAATGAGGCATGTATTAGGCAGAACAGAGCATCAGATGATCATTAAAAGATTTAGTAACACAAAATACTATGATGATAAGTAAGTAAATAGAGTTTTAGATTAAACTTAGAGTCTTAACAACTTCGTGTCAAATCGTATCACTTCAAAAGCTAACTTCAGATTTCACTAATAAATGTTAGAAAATGACTCACAGAATAAACACGACGTTCAGGAACATTTTTGGAGATTTGCGTTACTAGGCTGATGAAATACTTGCAACGTGACGAGTTGATGAGCCAGGGAGTCGTCTTACGGTACGGTAATGCGGCGAAGTCACGTTGTCAAAGCGGACCGTGGGAATGGCGGGCGCGGGCTCACGAACCGGGCTGGTTCGGAGGCTTATCGTCGACCAGGTACTGGAATTGTGACTTTTGTGGTCGCAAGGCTCGGTGGCCCACGACTGTGTTTCGGGATGCGGGCTCAACTGATTACGTTGAGGCTGACCGTCGATCCAGTGTTGAGCTCCGGACTCAGCTGGTGCCGAGGTTTATCGTCGAGCTGGTGAGGCTGCCTGCTTCTGTTCGGATAACTAGATTTCTACGGAAGCCACTTACGCTATCCCACCGCTGCCACCAATTTGTTATCAGGCAGCCCCTATTAGAGTTTTAAAAAAATACTCTTTGATTTACACAAACACTTTATTATAAATTCACAGTCCAAAAAACATAAAAGTACTGAATATTTAAATTACATCAATACACTCGCGACGAGGTGAATATGATGAGAATAATTATCGGCCAAAACGGAATAACGACTGACTAGAGTTTAGGTAGAAAATGGTTTTTATACCTACAATACAACTGTGACGTCAAGGCGTCACTTGCCATGTGGCGCTTCTGCTGACTAAGGAAACGGTACATAGTATATTTGGATATAACAGTTCGAAAAGGCTTTTTACGAACCTCGCTACGACCCCCGCCTTCGACTCGTGCTGTAAACATCTCGGTTCGTAAATATAAGCCTTTGCGAACTCGTGGATAATGTTTCACCTCAGCAGCTCGTACAAGAGGCTTTTGCTGCGAGTAAACAGTGCTCTAAGTTGCATTTTGCTCACTGAGTGAGACAAAGTAGCTTTTTAATTTTGAATTCCGCGGGCATAGGCAAAATCGCAAACAGCCAACGGACGGTGTTATAATTCGATGTTCCTTGGCTGTTGGCGATTTCGCCAATGTCACAGATACTGATATCGATTTTTAACTCGATTGTAGTAACTATGCTATTGAATTCCAAACAATCAAGCTTATTTTATTCTATCTCCTAACCATTCTAATTGCTAAATAATTCAATAGCCTATCAAGTGGGGTGTTAAAATAAAGGGGGGAACCGAAAGATTGAAAAAGCAGTAGGGTAATTTGTTTTTGTAATAATTCAACATGTCAATGATATATTTTTCGTTCTTCTATACAATGTTCCTCATTGAAGAGATGAAAGTTGTAGGTGTGCAACACGAGACCAAAGTTATTTGCAACTCGTGCCTTTGAGTCCCTCGTCCACTCAGGATTATAACGTAGAATCCTTCGCTCACTTGGGTCTCAAACAAGCACTCGCAGCAAAAATCAACTTTGCCCTCTTGTTGCACAAATAGCAATTTTCGCCTGAGAATCCAAAATCAAGCGGCGAAGGTGCTATTTTGAGATCAGAGGCGGAAAAAAAATGTTGCCTTTTATCAGTTTTTTTTTTCAACTATCCTTCCCCTGAATTAAAGTAGATTATAAACCCAAATAACGGCAACTAAACTGAACGTTCCGATCAGTCTCATTTTTTGAGGATAAAAATAAAAAAATTGTAATAGGAGAACTTGGTGGTGGCGTTTTGATTTGTGATGTGAATTTATAATTGGGGTTAAAAGGCTTTTAAGAATATGTGTCGGCCAAACAAACGAAGGCTTTTTTAAAAGCGCATTGAATTTATACGCTTTTTAACACGACAGATTATTTAAAAAAAAGCGTAATAAATAACCTTAAATAGTCAGAGAAAAAAACAATAAAATAATGATGTTTTACTTAATTCAAGCAGTTAATTTTTGTTAGAAATACTCCGAACGAAAGAAGTGCGTTTTTTTTAATACTCTTCGTCGATCTGATGACGCCAAAGTCTTCCAACCAAAAAGTTAATTCTTATTTATATATTTCTTCGGTTCTTTGATTCGTGGTTCTTTTCTTTTTACCTGACTGCGGCGAAGCCCTTAAGGGGGTTTATTATCTTCGGCCATGGACAACAATTCATACCCAGTACATACATACCTATTGGTCTCCGCATCAGAATCCGATTTAATGAGTTCGCATGCTTCTACAAATCCCGTCTGTCGAATTTTTACAATATAGATATCGAATGTTTAGAATACAGACTTTCCTATAAAATGATAAAAAGAAACAAATTAACAAGGGTTTTTGTGTGTTGTATTGTTGTGTGAAATTATTTATGTTAACGGTATCTAGTAGTTACTTTGCCACGCTTCCATCAACACAAGCAAAAGCTTTCGAAAATTTCTTTACGGACATTCCAGTTTCAACAACCAAGTCTTTAAATTCATCTCCCGCTACTGCTGAATCTATACTTAAACAAAACTTTGAGGAATGTAAAACAGATTTTAAATTTAGGCACGTAAATAATGAAGACATTGTAAAAGCGTTTAAATCCCTGGAAATGAAAAAGACAGTTGACGCCCATGGTCTATCAGTAAAAATTATTAGTTCCATTGTAGATTGTATTGCACCTCACCTTTGTTGTATATTTAATCAATGTATAGATAATGGTGTGTTTCCTGACTTGATGAAACTAAGTAAAGTTATACCTTTATTCAAAGCTGGTAGTACATCAGACCCCACCAATTTTAGACCCATATCGATACTACCAACGCTTAGCAAAATATTTGAAAAACTCATACTTAATCAATTGCAAAGTCATTTTTATCTCAATAATTTAATTCATATTGCTCAGTTTGGTTTCACAAAGGGTCGTTCAACAGCCGATGCTGGTGTTGAACTAATCGACAATATTTTTGATACCTGGGAAGACGCAATGGATGCAATAGGTGTCTTCTGCGATCTATCCAAGGCTTTTGATTGCGTCCATCATGACACTCTTGTCAGGAAGTTACGCCATTATGGTGTAAAAGATCAGGCACTTGGCCTTCTGGAGTCATATCTTACAGATAGGGTTCAGATGGTCGATGTTAATGGGAAAAGATCACCTGGGTCTTCAATAAGTATGGGCGTACCGCAAGGTTCAATTCTTGGTCCTTTCTTGTTTTTAGTATATATTAATGATTTACCTTACCTTGTTAAAGCAAAACATGGGTTAGTATTGTTTGCCGATGATACTTCTTTGATATTTAAAGTTAAAAGACAGCAATCAAATTATGACGAGGTAAACAATGCTATCTCTAGTATAGTGAACTGGTTTACTGTTAACAATTTATTACTTAATGAAAAGAAAACTAAATGTATTAAATTCGTGTTACCCAATGTGAACCCGGTAACTACAGACATATTTATAAAAGGACAGAGATTGGACCTTGTGCAGTCGACTGTCTTTTTGGGCATTACTTTAGACGCCAAACTACAATGGGATCCTCATATAAATAAATTGTCGAACAGACTGACTTCGGCAGCGTTCGCAGTTAAAAAAATTAGAGCTCTTACCGACGTAGACACCGCTAGACTAGTCTACTTTAGTTACTTTCATAGTCTAATGACCTATGGTATTTTATTGTGGGGTCACGCTGCGAATGCTAATAGTATATTTATTCTGCAGAAACGGGCTGTTCGTGCAATTTATAGATTAGGGCCTAGAGTGTCACTGAGGGAAAAGTTTAAAGAAATCAATATTCTGACATTTGTGTCTCAATATATCTATGACAATCTTGTGTATGTAAAAAGAAATATAACTAATTTTCAGAAGTACAGTGATATACACAATTTTAATACTAGAAATAAAGACAAGTTGGTTGCTTATGTAAGCCGACTACATAAAATTAGTAATTCTTTTAAAAGCAATTGTATACGCTATTACAATAAGGTCCCTACTGATATTAAAAACTTACCTTTAGACAAGTTTAAAAAAATAATAAAACAGAAATTGTATAAAAAAGGTTACTACAGGATATCTGATTACTTAGAGGACAGATGTCCATGGGAATAGATTGTTTGAGTAACAGGCTGTTTCGATATATAATTAGCATTCATTTTGTAATTTGACAATATTTTATTTAAAAAAGGAAACGCAAAAGATGCGA
Organism: Argyresthia goedartella; assembly: GCA_949825045.1. Lineage (NCBI taxonomy): Eukaryota > Metazoa > Arthropoda > Insecta > Lepidoptera > Argyresthiidae > Argyresthia > Argyresthia goedartella. The sequence continues at coordinate 19,405,286 of OX463812.1, read as the reverse complement.
CGACTGTGGAGTTTTTTCGGTGAGCTCTTCTCCACAGATTCCGCCATTGGGTTAGTGAACTCACCCAAAAAAATGTAATGACGGATCTAAGTGATGTAACAACATCCTATGGAAATAAATGATTTTTGATTTGATTTGATTTGATTTGGTTTGATTTGATTTGACCGCTTCCGGGACAGGTGATATAACTGAAAAATAAAATTTATCTTACTTAACACATCACATCACCACGCATGGAACCAACATAATAATTGAAGGAAAGATATGGGAATATAATAAAAAGAAAATGGAATAATTCCCATATCTTTCTGGAATTATTCCGAATTCTCCTATTTTGGTGAGAAAATAAGGGAAAAAGAATGAAATAGGGCCTTAACACAAAAAATAAACTTTTACCACAAAAAATATTAAAGTGGTAACACGGAAGATGTTTTGAATTGAAAGTTGCATACTTTTATAGAGAGAGATTAAAGGACTATTTTGCCAACAAAACATGACATGTGTATATTTGTTCTGAATTCTGACACTTCAGAACAAATAAACATTTATTAATTTATTTATTTATTTTTACATTAATTATTATTTGTGCCCTTACAGAAAATTCCAAATCGACACAAGTATACAATCTACACATAATATTTAGGTAAAAATTACAATTACAAATTACAAAAATATAAATACAAGTCAATTCATTCAAATACCATTATATACATTCCATTCTAAAAGTTCAATATTTCGGTGACAACATAATCATGCATCCATCTCACAGAACCTGCCACATTCGCGCACTATGTCCCTCCATGCATCACCAAACAGGTCATTCATTGGTGCTGCAGCCAGCGTTGAGGCTGTCTCGCGCCCGCACTAGTGGAGAATGCCGGCGCGCCACCGTGCGGTGCGTGCCGCCCGCCAGCAGATGGTGCCTGCGCGCGCGTAGGAAATTGTCTGGCACGAATAGCGCGCATACCTTACTGACAAGCGCTGCGCAGTCACTGTCGCCTCGCAACAATCGACACACAGTTAGAAGCTGTTCGGTGTTACGTCGCACCTCTAGTGAGTTATATCCAAGCATACCCACTATAAAAGCGGATGGATATAGGTAAGGGTAGTATTCGAATTTCCTCTTGTATAGGTATCGTAGGAAAGCTTTTTGTACCTTCTCGAGCATAAGGACGTATGAGCTTTCATGTGGATTCCAAACAACTGAGCTAGATTCAAGTTTGGATCTTACTAGGGCCGTGTAAAGTAGCTGGACCACACCCAAATTCTGGAATCCCTTACAATTCCGTATCACAAAGCCTAATCTTTTAAAGCATTCCGTGGCCAAGGTGCTCATGTGATCATGGAATGTAAGTTTAAGGTCGAACGTAACACCGAGGTCCTTCATCGAATACACTCGAGTTCCGTGCCGAGTCTATACGCAGCGCGAATAGGCCGAGGAGAGCGCGTTAAGGATATAAAACAACACTTCTCAATATTGAAAAGGAGTTTGTTGTTTACACTCCACCTATGCACGGCGTCTAGATCTTCCTGCAGTAGCCGACAATCGTCCTCCGACTTCACGGATAGTACTTATCAGTTTCATATCGTCCGCGTAAGGAGGCATTTAGCGTGTTTTATCTCTGCTACTAGGTCATTTATCATGATGATAAACAACAACGAGAATAGAGCCTTGACTAACACCTGACCGTGTGTGGTACGGCTGGGACTCAAAACAGCCATGACGTACATATTGTTGGCGGTTCTTCAGGTAGTCAGCGAAGAAGACCAACAGCTGAGGGGCAAATCCAATGGCACACAATTTCTTCATAAGGACGTTGTTATCGACTCTATCGAACGCCTTACGGAAGTCCAGATAGGCGACATCCACCTGACAACCCTGGTCCATGCTCTCTGAGACAATCTCGATCAACGTCAGTAAGTTGGTCGTTACTGAGCGACGACTCCTGAACCCGTGTTGTGAGTCGCACAAATACGGTGCAATTTGCGGACTGATTTTACCATATATGATTGACTCAAACAGTTTTGCCAATGAGCTCAGGATCGCAATAGGTCGATATTGATTAACAGAGGCCGTGTCACTTGTCTTGGGAATAGGACTGATTCGAGAGAGCTACCAGCTAGTAGAATATTTCCCTTGCGCTAGAGCTAGGTTGAATATACAACCCAATGGTACAACCAGCTGATCGCTATAGGCCTTTAAAAAGTAAGGAGGGACATTGTCCGGTCCAATTGCACTCCTTGGCCCTAGCTGCTTCAGCCTTCCTCTACATCCCTACGAGAAACATGTAGAATTTGGACGTAGTTAGCCCTTCGCGAGTCATCGGAACTGTTTACCAGATCCGGCAAGCGCCGGTTCGTCATTGAGGAAAACGTCGGAGAAGTAATCTGCAAATGCGACTGCTGCTTCCTCTCCAACACACTCTTGCCCCTGATGAGTGTCCTGCGGTTCGAAACCACCCTTCGATCTGAGGCCACTCACATGTTTCCAAAACGCGCTTGGGTTATTTCTGATATTGCCTTCTATATTTTTCATGTGCTTCATGTATGCTGTAGCTACTTAATGCTGGCTCTCAGCTCACTGAATGCGGAGTAGTCGGCTGGCCTCTCTGACGATTTTCATTTACGGTGGAGCTTAGCCTTAGTGGCGAGGTCTCTTATAATATCACCAGTGTAACAAACCGGATATCGTCTGGTGGATTGGCTCGGCCTGATTTTGTTCGGGATCGATGCATTGAAAATCTCGTAGATGGAATCGTAGAAGCGGCCAACCGCCGTCTCCACATCTCGAGTTTTGGCAACATCTTCCCAAGATATGCTACACATGAGATCGTAAACGTATGGTTGACATATTCTCTGATACAATCCCAAAGTTAACAAACGATCTGACTCTACTATTTAGTTTCTACAGATAAATGATAAGTGTTGCTTTTTGTTACTAATTATCTAGCAATAAGTGCAATTTGGTAAATAATTACTGTAAGCCTTATTGTAAACTATTGAATAAATAATAAATAATAAAATAAATAATAAGTAAAGGACTGCGTGGTTGCCCTTGGCAAAATTCCAGTCATTCTGCCCGCCAATGTTGCTAGGATCCAAGCGGCCGGATCGCTGGTCCAAGCCCTGACCTTTCAATAGCTGCACAATGACGTCGAGAGGCGGGTGGTAGGCGTCAGTGTGTGGCACCAGGCTGCCTGACACGGAGGCGCGCACGGTTACGCTACGGACGCTCTCCAGCAGCAGCACCACATCCAGCACGCCAACATAAATATGCAAAACCGAGATATTTGATTTGATGGAGTGCCACAAGGTCAGTAATACATATTATTTCTCAATCGTGACTAGGATGAGTGGTATTACTTTTTTCATTTTGCTGATAACTAAGTTTTTCGAATAAATTTATTTAAAGCGAGTTTTTAGTAGAGATGAAACGGATATCCGGTATCTATCCGGCCTATCCAGCCAAATTTTTAAATCCGGCTAGATACCGGATATTATTTCACTATCCGGTGTTCCGCCGACCGTACATATAGTAAATTAGGCTCGATATTTATTAATATGTTATTACGAAAAAAAGATACGAAGCAATCATCATCATCATCATAAGCCTGTCAGGGAGCCCACTGCTGTCCAGCCTCCTCATATACACGCCACTCAACCCGGTCCCGTGCAACCCGGTTCCACTGCTTTCCTGCTATCCTCACTAAATCATCGGACCATCTGGCAGGTGGTCTGCCGGCTGATCTTTGGCCTCCTCTTGGCCACCACTCGGTTACCGATCTGGACCATCTGCTATCTTCTCGCCTTGCCAAGTGTCCTGCCCACTTCCACCTGAGCCGTGTTATCCGTTTACTGATGTCAGCCAACTTGGTTCTGTGTCTGATTTAAGTATTCCGGATGCGTCTGACCACATCCGCAATATTGAAATCACCTAATACCTACCTAAAATTGCACGCTCCATGGCTCTCTGTGCTACTAAAACTTTGTGCAGTCTTCTTTGTGAGCGTCCACGTTTCAGCACCATAAGTAACAGTGGGCAGGACGTACCCACCTCCACCCAAGCTCATACCAACATCATGTCATTATGAGGCAAACGCGGGGGAGCGAGTCTACGGGTAAGTTTCAAGCTTAAAGTTCTAATAGCCCGTAGCTTATTCTTTGCATAGCCTACATGGCTGGACTTGCCTATCTGTCCTCTTCCCATTTCTCCCCATTCTAGGGCAAGGGTAAAAATCTGATACGTTGACTCTTTTGGTGAAGTGTCACACACAAACAGATTGAGTTTGGTGTCGGTGCTGCGTCTATTTCTGCCGTTATCCAAACTCCTAGCTACCTCTCTTTTTGTGCCACACGTGCGAAAACCAGTGTAGCCGTTAAAAGTTTGCCTTCGACGAGACCAGATCCTCGTAGTAGACCGGTCCTTCTTCAGCACGAGTGATTCCGTCTAACATTCTCTTTCGTTCATCTTCACAAAGTGGACATTCCCAAAGAGTATGGTGCACATCTTCGTCTTTCATTCCACACTCGCATACGCTTATCGGACACCATGTCATGCAGCCTTTTCCTGAAACACACTTGCCCTGACAGTATCTGCGAGGTTTGGTAGTCCGGCTCTACTCAGCATGCCTTGAGCCGAGCCGCCATGTCCGGAAAAAAAACGGTAGCTCCTTACATCTCATTCGTTCCTGCCACCATGCAGTAAAAGTGGGCAGCCCACATGTTCGACGTCAGGACAACCCTGAGTTTGCCGAAAGCGGCCCATCCGAGCTGGACTCGTCTAGCGATCTCTTACCTGGAACTGTCAACCAAAATATAAACAATGTCCGAGATATATATACTCCTCAACAACTTCTTAGGGACAATTATCAATGGCAATATTGATACCGTCGCTTGTGGGGGTGTCCGTTATAATCTTCGTCTTGGACTTGTTCATCTTAAGGCCGACCCTCAGAGATGCTTCAATCAGTTCTGCGAGCATAGCCTGGAGATCAGCAACGTTCTCAGCTACCAAGACCAGTGGGTCTACCGCCCAAGCCCCGTCGGATTGATCCCGATACCGACGCTTGAATTGACTTGCCGTATTGTCATAATGATAAAGTTCATTCTTGTACGAAGCTGTCAAAATGAGCCCGTCACCGATGCTGACGGGGCTTGCGCGGTAGACCCAAAGATCATTGTCAAACCTTAGGTGCGGCAAATACACGCCGTTGATATTGAGACCTCTTTCTATCCATTCTTCTGTCTTCAATGCCTCCTTCAGGACATTGGTGAAGAGCTTGGACGAAAAGTATCTCCTTGGCGGATGCCCCGTTCTATCCAAACAGGGTTGGACAGCTTATGGAGTTGCACCTGGAGGATATCCACATACCTCTTGTCAATTTTGCAACGATGGAGAGAATGAAAGACGGCCCAGTGCTCGACGCTATCGAAAGCCTTTTCGTAATCGACAAAGGCGAAGCACAAGGGCCGGTGTATTCTCTACATTTTTCCATCAGTCAAGTGACTGACTGTGTGGATTATGGTCTTAAGTGGAATATCCTCTTCGGAAGCCGGCTTGCTCCACGGATTGATATTCATCGAACTGTCGAGTCAATCTGTTGCACAGGTCTTTGGCGAACAGTTTATAGACCTGTTAGAGCAGGTTAATGGGTCTATATGGCAGATTGGACGTATCTCCCTTCTTGTGAAGAATGGTGACTACAGCGTTATTCCAGGCCCTTGGGGTAACTCCTGTTGCGGACGCCGAACTCATTAGTTAGCACGGCCGGCCACACAATGAGAAGCCTGCCTGCATCGGCGAACACAAAAGGATCGCGCGGCCAGTACCCTACACGAGCCCTAATTTTGTAATTAAAATCGAGGAATGATAGTATTATATCGGAGGCTGGCGCAGGGCATGTTCGCGCGTGCGGATGCGTCACACGACCCACACATCAGCGTACTGGCGCCGCACTACGCACGCCCGCCCGACCACCGCCGCCTGCCACGTGACCTGGTTGCCTAGTCAGCGATCACCCACTGCAGACCAGCGCCACACGACAACCACCGCCAGTAAGGGCCACCCGATGACCTGTCCATAGGAGTGGACAGAAGCGAAGCTTCGGGAAGAGGTCCATTGACCTCATGATTGACCTGACCATTGACCTTTCTGGGGCGTGGGTAGTTGGTAGACTACCCACGCCCCAGAAAGGGCACGTGAGAAGACCCAGATGATCGGATGTATTGTATCGAGTCATTAGTAAGGAGACGAGTCAGTAGTCAAGTCAAGTCGGTAGTCAGTCAAAGGAAGTCAGTCAAAAGACAATTCAGTAGTCAGTTATTACTAAAGAGTCAAGAGAAGAAGTATTTTGTAAGAAGTCAATAGTAAATTGTACGGAATAATTCGGAGAAGTCACTTGTGATCGAGAATAACCACCATTAGAACCATACGAATGGAACCAACGGAATGCATATCATACAGTCCACAGCCCCAAAGTGCCTATCAGGAACAGTTGGTCCTGAGTTGGTCATCGAGACGGCACATTCCGACCATGTTGCAGACGCGGTCACAAGGAGACCAGACGCCGATTGAGCAAGAGGGCGCTTGCATCCCTCCACATGTACGGCACTAACAGCGCGCTCGCCGTCCAACCAACCAGCATCGCAGGGACCACCAGCGATGCCAACTGCCGGCCTAAACCCGCTGCCGACGCTGCTAGAGGAGTGCGGGGACCTTCGCCGATCGCCGGCCCCGTCACATCACTCTTCGTCAAGCGCCGCAGCCCGGCAATGTGTTCAGCTTCAGCTGGAAACACAGGAGAAGCTCACCGAGATCGCTCGTCATGATCTGCGCGAGTCATTGTGCCTAGAAGCGGAATTGGTGCATAAGAGGCTGCAATTGGGACTGGAGAGCGTCGAGATTGAAGACCAAGCCAGAAACGCGTCAAGATCGTACGACCGCTTCACCGACTGGCTAAAACAAGATATGACAACGTCTTACTTCTTACATACAGGACTCTGGCACTGACTCTAAGGCGAGAGGACCCCACAGGAGCACCTGCAGCAGGCATCCCCTAAGAGCGACGGGAAGAAGTGGACAACCTGCAGCATCGAGTGTCAGCCGCCGCCACTGATGCCCCCTACGTACGATGGGGGGAGCCTGAAGACGATCGCCATGACCGAGGACACTGAGTGCCGATGGATGCGGTCACCCCACAGCCATCCTCTACGAGCGACGGGGAGAGCACGACAGCCGCCGGGAACAACGTGTGTCGACCGCCGCCGCCAATGTCCCCTACGATCGACGGCGACAGCGATCGACAGAGCCACACGTCAGCTTCGCCGAACACCGCGTATGCCGCCGCCTAGTAAAGATCGCTGGGAGCGCTCGGCCGATCGCCGCTCGCGCTCGCCTAGCCGGTGCGACGGAAAAACCGACTCGGAGTGGGCCAAGTCAGCGCATCTGTGCTTTAAGTGCATAGACAACACCCATCGACGCAACGCTTGGTGTGCGGCGTGAACAACTTCCGCTGGCCCCATCACGCGCTGCTGCACCCGCCAGAGAGCCAGCCCCACGGAATGGAGGGTGCCGAACGCGCGTGGTGTAGTGTGCACCGTTGCACGGACCTGCGCACTATGCAGAGTGCGCCCCACGACGCCCCGAGTGCCACCGACGGGGAACCTGCCGCGCGCACGCTTAAACACCTATTGCCGACCCTTCACGATCTGCGGGGTCGACTACTTCGGTCCAATGCTGGTCGCAGTGGGTCGCCGGCGAGAGAAGAGATGGGGCGCCCTTTTCACCTGCCTGACGACGCAGTCTGTCCACATCGAGCTGGTGGGCAGCCTCAACATTGACTCCGTAATCATGGCGATGCGGCATATGGCAGAGCCCCGGAAGATGTGAACCAACAACGGGACGAACTTAGGCATAGGCACTGAATTAAATTGCCGACTTGGTTGTACATTAGAACTTTTTACGGCTGAGTAATCTGTATGGCGAGAATGGCTTGATTTTTGTACATGTATTGTTGCATGTTATTATGGTTTCTCTGTTGTTCTTAGCAGTGGGGTTGCAAAGGGCTGTTTGAAGGCTACATGCTTTTCCTTGGAGATTCTGTCGGAATATCCTGCGGGGAACATTCTTTCTTTTCGATTCTTCGATGTGTTGTACGAGACTTCCGAGCATCATCTAAATCCTCTAAATCCTGACGATAAGTTTTTTCAATTTGCCCTTTTTTGGCGTTCTTAAGAACGCCAAAAAAGGGCAAATTGAAAAGGAAGGGCCCGCAGTGTTTGAACTTGAAGGTTGATCCGTCTCGTTTAGAAATCTGGTTATCGTCCTTTTTGAAATTCGTGTCGCTTCGGCCGTTCGGTCAATAATTTTCGAAAATCTATATTTTCTAAATGTTGTGTTCTTAGACTCCTGAAATTCATTCTTCATAAACTCGGGCACATTAAAAATGATAATTCTGAATGATAATTTTTAAGAAGATGAAGATCTACCTACTATCCTACATCGGAAAGCCATATCAGTTGGGTAATACGGTAATACTGTATATTGCTGCAAATAATGAGAATTAGAAGCATATTTTTCTCCCCATTTTCCGGAATAAGTGTAATATATTTAAAAAAATATCGACATATGATATTCGTTATAAAAGGAAGCTGCAGATCTAAAAAATGAACGAAGGGAATATGGAATGTTTGTTTATGACGAGAGGATATACGAGAAACTTTAAATAAGTCCTTTTCTAAAAGGGGCGTTGAGTCTATGTGATTATTTGTAATTTTGTAGAGGAAAAGGGAATCTAAGAACTTCCACCTACTCTCTAGGGAAGCAAATCCATGCCGCTTAGAAGCAATTTCATATTCCGAGAAATAATTACCTGTGCGGTAATCTAATGATTTAAGAAATGTTTATTGTAGTTTTTCAATGCCATCTATATCTACAATGTATTGCGGGTCCCAATCACACTGTCGAACTCCCGAATACTACGAACAAAAGCAAAAAACGAAATCTTTATTGATGAAGTTTGCTTAAGAGGCTTTCGTAGCCGCAAAATTAGACCTAGTTTTTTGAAAGATTTGGAGACAATATTGGCTTAATCTCAAGATTTAAATACAATTTTGAAAAATGATGACACTCAACTCTTTCAACCGTTTTACCATTTAATTTATAGTCAAAGGGAATGGTGATAAATTTTCTTTTGTTCAAAATTTAATTTACAGTCGGTTTATCTGCAGGAAGCTTCGTCAATAACTTAAAACTAAACTTAAACACTTGCTAAACTAAAAGCTGTATACTTAACTAAATAATCCCACCCCGGGACACTTCCCTACCAAAGGTCCCCATGACACTAGCGGCATCGCCCCGCTGCACTGCCAAGGAAATCCTCTGTATAAGGAATGCCCCGGAGCGGTAGTCATAATCACCTTCACACAGACGGCGCCCCAACTCCTTTATAAAAACTCTGCTATATGTCCTCCAAACACCAGTCGTCTCCACAGCCAAAGGTACAAAAATGTAACTCCCCATTAGAGCGGCATATTTAGTGCGCTTGCGCCTTGCAGCAGATTCTGCTGCAGCTACATGTGACGCTGCAAAGGTGCAGACACAAGTCGCGTCCCATAGGAGAGAGCACCCTCTCTCCCACGGAACCAAAGTAAGGCCGTCTGGCCGCTTCCCATCGGAGCGGGACAGGCTCCAGCACGCGCGGAATGTTGGCCGAGACCAGCGCCCTCCGGACAATGTCGTTTATAGCATGGTGCCGCGAAAACTTACCGGCGCTCCTAAGGCAGTGGAGACCGTGACGGCCCAGACCGTCCACCCACGCGCCACACACACAATGATGCGGCTGGCAGATAGAGCAGCCCAAACGTGGAGCGACAGAGATGCGCAAAGTATCATTGTCCAGGAGGGTTCCCAAATGTGGAGAAGGCAGTGCATGAAGCCACGCTCCTGAGTCCGGTTCTGTTACCGCCCGCATCCGCACCAGTTCCGGCCCCACGTACCCAGCCACTGCAAGGCCAACGTCTGCACCAACGCTAGGAGTTGCTACTGGGGTTCCTCCAACCAAAGATAAGACCGCTGGCATATTATCAGCTAATTCTTCTGACCACGAAGACCGACGAGCAAAATCAGTGTACGATGTGTTTTGTTCCGATACGACCGTTGTATTATACTCTCTTTCTGCTTCTTTTTCCTCTTTTTTTAACTCAAAAATTAGATTTTTATGACGTTTGATGATGCGCTTAAAATCGTCCAATTTCACCAAATATGCCGATTTCCCAAGTCTCTTGTAAATAACTCCATAGTTCCAGAAAGATTTTTGATTTTGATATGCTTTGACTATAACTCAATCACCAACGACAAAGTCAATGTTCCTCCTTCCACGATAATATTTAGCCTGTAAGGACTGACTGTACAGTTTCTGTCAGCGCTGAGTTTGATGATGGCGATGACAACGGATTTAGTAAATCAAGCCTACAACGTAATTTTTTACTGAATAGAACCTCTGCAGGAGAACGATTAGTAGACGAATGTTTCGAGTTACGATAATTAAATAAAAATTCGTATAACTTTACGCTTAATTCTGAACTACGCGATCCTGATAACAAAATCGACTTAATTGCTTTCTTAATAATTTTACCGTAGCTTTCGGCTTGCCCGTTACTGGCAGGATGGTACGGCGGCGAAGTAAGATGTGAAATACCATTAAATTTGCAGAAATTCTCAAACTGTTGTGACGCAAAAGATGGCCCATTATCACTGTAAATTGAAGCGATTAAGCCAAATCTTGACATTAATTCGCACAGATTCTCAATCACCACCGTTGTACTGTACCCTGAAGTAACGATAAACACCTGTACCCATTCAGAGTAGGCGTCGACTGATATTAAATATTTATTTTTTTATTGAACGGCCCTAAAAAATCTAAATAAACTCTGTGCCAGGGTTCTGGGGTTAAGGCCAAGGTGTAAGTGGGGCGCGCGGCGGGGCGGGTATTAATTAACTGATTGCAAATGTCACACGTAGCCACCGCTTGTGTTAACGCAGTCGACAGGCTGGGCCACCAAAACCTACACGCCGCATCAGATTTCATTTTCATATAACCAAGGTGCCCTTTATGGAGTTTATTAATTATGGTGCGTTTCAATTTATCCGGGATTATCAATTTAGATCCTTTCATCAAACATTTTTTCTCAATAGCTAATTCAGAACGACAATTATAGAAAGGTTTTAAATTCTTATCAGTAACCGATCTGGGCAAACCATTCAGGGTATAATTAACTACTTGTGAAAGTATGGAGTCTGATCGCGTCACTTCACTCACATCGCACCGCGAAACAGGCAATGAGTCACCCTTCCAAATGAAATTTATATATATAACACGCATCATCATCATATAGATCTAGCGAATCTAAAACCGGTATGCTATTGTTCCGCACTTGTTTACTCACTAAATCATTAACTACTGGTAAGGGCCCTGCTTAGGAAATCTGCACAGTTATGAGCACTGCTCACGTATTCTATTTGATAATTATATACTGATAAGAAAATTGCATACCTCTGCACTGCAGTCTATTAGCCGATACCTCAGGAACTGCTTTGTCGGGTCGAAAAATAGATAAGAGAGGCTTATGATCGGTTTTTAAAACAAAGGCCTCCACTTTGCCATACAAGTATTGATGAAACATACGCACTCCAAATATCAAATATGGCGGTGGCTTCTTTTTGTATCTGACTATAACTTTTTTCGGCGGCATTCGAAAAGCGGGACACAAATGAAATAGGCCATTCAACTCCGTTCTCGACTTGTGACAAAATTGCACCTAACCCGTGTAGTGATGCATCTACGGTCAAAATGTGCTTTGCGTGCTAAACAATTATCCGACGCAAGTTGTTTTTTCGTGCACAGGAATGCATTTTCGTGCTCACTATCCCAAGACCATTTTACATTTTTCTGTAATAATGTGTGTAATGGTACTAGAATACTAGAAGCATTTCTAAGGAAACTTCTGTAATAATTAACGAGGCCTAAAAAAGACTTTAGCTCTGAAACATTCGTTGGTTTATTTGCCTCCATTATAGCTTTTATCTTCTCTTTTGATTTGTGTAACCCGAGTTTATCTATTACAAAACCAAGATATGTTACAGAATCTTGGAAAAAATGGCACTTTTCCCGTTTTAAAACCAATCCTGCATTTTCTTACCTTTTAAAAACCTCCTGAAGTCTTTTTACATGTACTTCTCTTGTATTCCCTGTCACTAAGATATCATCAAGATATTGGGGAACCCCCCCAATTACCGACAGTATATTTTCAAGTGTGCGTTGGAAAATGGCTGGTGCACTCGATAACCCGAAAACCAAACGCGTAAATTTAAATAGACCTTTATGTGTATTAATGCATGTTACATTTTGAGAATCTTCACATAAAACCAATTGATTATAAGCATTCGATAAATCTAGTTTAGTAAATTGTTGCCCCACATGTAACTTGGAAAACAATTCATCTATTCTAGGAAGAGGGAATTTTTCTATCAAAAGTTGTTTGTTTAAAAGTTGTTGCCGAGTAATCTGCACAAAGACGAATCTTCCCATCATTCCGTAAAACAGGTACAATTGGGCTCACGTACTCTGAATGCATAACTGGGACAAGTATACCTAGCTTGACTAGTCATTCAATTTCCTCCTCTAATTTTGGTCTTATTGCAAAAGGAACTGAGCGAGCTTTAATGAAAATCGACGTTGACTCTGACTTCATCTTTAACTTAACTTTTACATCCTTACAGCAACCAACACTGTTTGAAAATAACCTTGGGTATTTACTTAACAATTCCGCGTCCCCATCAGCTATATCGTTACAATACTCAACCGGCCCCATCTGTAAGTTAAATTTTGTAATAAAATCGCGTCCGATTAATGGTGGTCCACCCTTTTTCACTACATACACTTCTATATAAGATATTTTGATACCATAAGAAAATGCGAGAGAAATTGTGCGCAATATATCAATTTCACTACCATTATAACTCTGCAAATACTTAGTACTCTTTCGCAATGGGTGGCCCGAAAAACATCTGTAGTAAATGCTTTCAGATATTGCCGTTACCGCAGAAGCCGAATCAATTTCAAAAGTAAATTTAATGTTATCCACAGTAATCGACTCCTGCATTGGCTTCCCGATTAAACTACGGATATAGAATATCATTCGCTTACCATCATCGCCATCATCCAATCAACCAAAAACCGCTTCGTCGTCACTGTTCGTTTAGTGATACGGGAGCGAAATAAGAGGCACACGTCCTATTGAAGTGAGTATTTATTGGAATTACGGAGGGAACACCGGAACGGTGATTGATAGCATAAAGTATGTAATTAGTACATGCTAGTGACTTGTACGTTCAGGTACATATATACTTATGTATTATATACCACTGTCCTGGCATGTGCTTAGTTGTGTTGGTCGCGTAGTAGGTACATTACTTTTTTTCTACTATAAGGTAAGTAGTACTGTGATGAATATGCAGCAATGTTCTTCCAATCTGTGCCGATAAAATCCGGAAAGTGTCGAGCGGTAAAGAAATAATAGGCAGGTGTATTGTACGTACATAACTTTCAATTCAAAATCTCTTATTTCCCCATATTTTCCCAAGTTTTCCCACCAAAATGGAATTCTGAATAATTCCGGAAGGATCTAAGGATTATTTAAAAAAGGAGAAATTCCGGGTGATTGTAACTATAATCAAACCTTTTCCTAAACGACAGCCTATATCATAGATTGAGCATCACTAAATTTCCTTCGCCATCGGTATTTCAGAGGCGCAGTTGAACCGAACCAACTTTACATAAACATGAAATAATATTCATAGATTCACTACTAAATTTAGTTAATTTAATTTATTTATAATTTTTTTATTTATTGATTTTCAAAATAAAGAGCTAAGTAGGCCGCCAACTCAAGTATACTTTCCAACTGCCAAAATCCTAAAAGTTTCTATCGAGGTTGTAGGTAAGTGGTTTTGTGAAAAACTTACTATCTGTCACGCATCTTCATCATCCCTGATGCCTCGGCCATCTTACTTATAATATTGCCTGCGAAGCTGACTTTATCCGCATTCACTCTAAAAAGTACAACCATTAGGCATCAATAGGTACTGTATATAATTTTCTTAAGAATGAGATTGTGTCTCTTCTTACATTTTTTCACATCAATATCATCATCATCTCGTCCTGTTAGCCCCTCGACAATTACTTTTGTATATAGGCTTTACAAACCTGCAATATTTTCTGATTTCTCTCTCATCATTGGAATTTAACGATTCAAGTGACTCTGAAAAAAAAATGTTTTGGAGTAATTTGTTCGGGTAGTGCAGGCACATGAATTGACTTGACTATATCATGATCTGATTGACAATTTCATGATGTACCTACCTCAAACTGATCATATCATGAAATGAACTGACCCTGATCAATGAATGTTCAGCGTTTGATGATATGAACAGCAAAATGCATGACTATTTTATGATGTGGTTAAACGTCAGTGACCATATCGTAAAATAATTACATTAAACACAGTTAGAGGCACTGATGTCGATGATGTCGAGGCAGTGGCCGGTAATTATAATTCATGAAAATGGCCATCCATGTTTGAATTACAACTTTCATCTAAAGTAGAATTTGTATTGAAATCATTAGATAAAATATTTGATATGCATTTAAGGATAAAACTTAATGAAACTGCTTTCCCACTGCAATGCAATCAGTATTCTTATATGGAAGGAAAATTTACAGAAATAGCTCTACACAATTTGACGTTAAAAGTGGAGAGGGCATTAGAAAGCAAAGAATTTGCCCTAGGATGCTTCTTTGATGTTGAGGGAACATTTAACACAGCATAATAACAAGCAATAGAAGAGTCCTGTAATCAGGATGGTATACATAACTTGATAGCAAAGTGGGTGGTAACTATGCTTAAAAACAGAGTGATATCTGCAAATTTGGTCGGTACTAGTTACACAATCGGAGCAAATAGAGGTTTCCCGGTGGTGATAGACATCCGCCCTGCCTACTTATAGACTCGCTAAAACACACCCAAATAACCAGAATACCCAGGTCCATCATTCACAATAGAGAGAGGGGTGAAACAGGGAGACCCTCTATATCCTAAACTATTCTCCAGTACCCTCGAAGAAGTTTTCAAAAAGTTGGCGGTCCCGTGACGCAGCAGAGGCATTGTCGTCGGCGATAGAAGGCTACATAACCTTCGTTTTGCCAACGATATTGTTTTGTTTGCGCCAACCTCGTCGGAACTTTAACTAATGCTCCAAGAACTGAGCACTGCGAGCCTTGAGGTTAGACTGAAGATGAATCGGTCAAAAACCCAACTTATGACCAACGGCGCAAAACGTAAGGTAGTGGTCGACGGGGAGGACATACAATATGTCGACGAGTACATCTACTTGGGCCAGACAGTTTCCTTCGAAAACAGGCAGGATAAAGAAATCGAAAGACGTGTTTCGAACGCCTGGAAGAACTTCTGGTCCATGAATGAGCTAATGAAGGGCAACCTACCATTGACCCTGAAGCGCAAACTCGTCGACATGTGCATCCTGCCCATCCTAAGCTACGGCGCACAAACGTGGTCGCTGACCGAATATCAGAAGTCCAAACTCAAGTTTTGCCAGCGAGCTAAGCAGCGCAGTATTCTAGGTGTTAAACGCATAGACCGCGTTAGGAACACTATACTGCGCTCCAAAACTGGCATTGTTGACGTGGGCACGCAGACCGCACAACTGAAATGGAACTGGGCTGGACATATCTGACGAATGCATCCGGACAAATGGGCGAAAGCAGCCACTGAATGGATGCCTAGAGACAGATTTCGGCGTAGGGGCAGGCCCAGAAAGAGATGGAAGGATGACCTGGATAGGTTCCTTCCAGGATGGACAGATAAAGCTTCAGATAGGGATGTGTGGGCTCAAACCGGTGAGGCCTTTGCCCAGCAGTGGAACATCATTTAGGCTATTAAAAAAAAAACAACAGGTATATTCAGATGACGGCGTTATTCTTAGCATTGGGAAAGTTTAAAGTACGATAAGTAGATATATTATAGTTTATATATCGTACCTTCGGTAAAACAAGGGCATAATTGTACCATTCGCGATTTTATAGTAGAGCCTTAAAACGTTTTTTTTTTACATTCAAAGTCTACTGGATCTGCTCATAAAGCTTTGCTTCAATCCATCTTTGCATGTAATAAAATGTATACTACCGTCAATACGTGTATGTCATTTACATGAAATAAATACCTATCAGTTTTTGATAATTAATATTTTTGCAAATAAGGGGAGACATTTATGACCTTTTCCTTCCAAAACTGAAATTTAATTGTTATTATGACCAAAAGTTTACTTTGATTTCATGTGAATTTCTGAATGAATAAACAGTTTATTTAGGTGACTCACATTTATTATCATAACACACTGATGTGCTCAGCAGAATTAACGAAAATAATCACAACGATAGTGGTATAGTTGCCGGAAAATAACTTGGCCAGAATGAGTGAATGAATAGGGATTGAAATATTTAATTTTAAAAAGATGAGACATGTCTGGAAGAACAGAAATATGTCTAGGACATTGTTTAGATCTCAGACAATGTTTTAAAAATATTTGCATCCTTCCAGACATGTCACATCTTTTTAAAATTAATTATTTCAATCCAAATTCATTCACTCATTCTGGCCATGTTAGTTTCCGGCAGTTATAACAAGTCTTTGGAAAATCAACCTTAAAATAATACTAAAATTAAAGAAACCTCAAACCTTTAAACAATACCTTCCTGATTAATTTCCCACGCCTACCGAACGGCGTGGAATCCTGAGGGGGATGTGCCTTTGCCACGTGATAGAAAAGAAGTGATGAAATTGGTTACTGACCTTGTCTCCGTAGGCAGGAAATCGAAAGCTCGATTCGAGACGGGAATACGGGAAAAGGGCACAGTTTGGGATAGGATATGGAGTGAATCGAACCCTATCGTTGCTGCCGACGCTGTCGCCGGCGTGCTGCCTGCCGTGACCGTGGAGTCGCCGCTACCGATGCGACGATGTCCAATCAACCGGGTTCACTTGGCCGCTGACGCGAATCTAATTACAATCAATAGCCCGACGCTATGAGGTAGATTTACACTCTGACCAGGCCCGATGCCTGTATGATAATTGGTACACCGAAATACCATCACGGGGCCCGAGCCGCCATGTTATTCTCACCGATGAGACAGACCAAGAGAAAAATTAACCTCCAATTTTACATCTCGTTTCCGATACGAGTGACAGCTGCTAGTGCCGTTTTCGCTAGTGATGTCTCGATTACTCGCGATCGATTCGCGCAACAAAAAACCGGTGCGTTTCCGACGCATAAATATTAAACACTTCCTATTCGTTTTCATTTATCAGTCAGTCTTTTGCGTAATAATATCAAATAGAAAAAGATGACAACAACAGTGCCTAATTTTGAAAAAGTAATATCAAACAATCAATATTTGAGCAAAAAGTTTGAACTTACCAGACTTTTTTGCGAAACCCGTCACAGGGCAGCTTGTATTTTAAAATATGCTGTTATAAAAAGTGTATGTCCAAGGTATTATTATTATTATTATTATTATTATTATAATTCTCATAGAACCTTGGAACTATGTTTGATTCCATCAGGTGGCGAATATCTTCTATTTTGCGACTTGGAATAGGCTGTTTTTCGGTGTACAACACTGTCAATATGATCTCATCAATGTTCTTTTTACCACCACGGCCAACTTTAATTTTTGCTTCAGTCCAGGCTTCTGTGTTGTAGCTATTTCTGAATTGGTATCCATCTGAGCCTTAAGTAAAGCTTATTGCTTTCATTTCTGTCAATTTTAGTTTATTACCATCAACATCTTTGTTTACATTAAAATTTACTTTATCAGCCAATAATTTTAAATCAAAGAATGAGTCAAAATTCATTTCTGTGACTGTGAATTTGTTCCCAGTTTTTTTAGCATTTCGGATAATACTTAAATATTCAATTGGCGAGTATATTGGTCCAGCTTTCTTAGCCCGTTTAACGCATTTTTCAATTACTGAATGAGCTGAATCTGCTTTATTTTGTGTATGTCCCCTTATGAGAAATTTGTGTGTTATCGATTTTATAGGCAATGTATTGACAGCATAGTAATACATTCCCAAAACGAACCTATTCTTTTGCTGACCACAGCAGTTGTCCGAATAAAAAATTATATCCTTATCCGGTTGCTTCTCAGAAAGGCCTTTCAGGAACTCATAAAGACAAGACCCAATTTCGTTCGCTCCGCGTTTTGCAAGACCTTCGTGCCAGAAGTAGCAGAATGTTTTGTTATCTTTCGTGTCGGAAATCGTGAAATTGTAACAGTTTAGTTTCGACTTATAAAAGAAAGCTGATGATTTTCCTATTGGGCATGGTATGACAGCTTGTAAGTCGAATATGGATACTTGGTATTAGAATCTGTTTTATTGTAGTGATCTATATCGTTGTTAAGTTCTATACGGCATAGACTTTTCTCTTGCAAGTGCAATTTGTGCTGAGCAGATAGTGGTTCCTTATCGGTAGCATTTTTGTACGCCACACATTCATCGCATTGGTCATTACTTGGAACAAATAGACCCAGATTAAAATCATTATTAAAAATGCGGTTGTAAGCGTCATAATTGGCAGCTTCTTTGCCTGCTCTTTTCCTGAGACGTTCATAGTCTCGATGGAGCTCAGCAATAGTCAGGCTGCCATCTCTGTACTCTCTAGTTGTTTTAGCTCTTAAGTAATGACTTTCTGTTCGAGGGATTGAATTTATATGATCACGAACCGATTGTATGACTTCATCACTCATTGAACACTGTTTACCGTGTTTTCCACGTTTATCGCCAGAATCCGCTATGTACATGCCATCAGTTATAGCATCAGCTACATTTCGTAGAGTTTTTTCACCAATACATAGTGTGTTTAGTAAAAAAACCTTACATACTTACCATACTTCTTGACCATTCAGGGTAAAGTAGTAGGTAGAGTTAGGTTTTGTGGGTGTCTTATCGCAGGTATTATTTTTGGCCACGACTTTGATTTCTTTTTGTACAGGATGCAAGAAAATCTTTTTGTCTTTGATGTGATCCCAGTGCCCAGAAGGTTTCGAATATCGAATTTCTCTTTTCAGACGAAAACTTTGTTGAACAAGAAAGACGACACGTTGCTTTGCATGCAGGACGAATAGACTTGGCTGGTATTGTTTTCCCCCTCTTTGTAACATACTCTTGACCGCTATTTTTCAAACGCTTCGCTTTGTTTTGTTTCCACTGATCTGGATGTTTTTGACGTTTTCTTGACAGTCTTCTATTAGTTTCTTGTTCGACGGTGTTAATATTCGGAGATGGTTCTGGTTCTACATTTGTTACCGAAACAGCCACATTATTAACATACTTAGTGCTGATATCTGTTCTTGATGAACTGGAAGAGCTTGAAGAACCCGAAGAGCTTGAAGAACTCGAAGAGCTTGAGGAACTAGAAGTGCTTGGGGATCTGGAAGATCTTGTTTGGTCATCAAGTAAATTTAATGCAGTTTTCTTTTTACGATGCTTAGGCTTATACTCCGAACCTTCAGATGCTGAAAAATCTCCATTGTTTGATGACATAACATTTTCGGCTTCTGAAAGGTTGCTTTCCAATAATTCAGGGTGCTGAATTTCAATATCCGAGGATGTTTTTATTGCATGTGTATTCACTGACTTCGTACTTTTAATATTGCATTCCATTATATCAGAATCTTTATTTGCTATGGCCAAAGCAGCATCCATAGAAGTATACAGTGCTTCTGAACTGTTGCATTCCATATATTCGGGATCCTGATTTTCTAAGTCATTATTATTTCCAATCCATGTCTCAACTTTGGCTCGAACTGACGAATCAATTGATGAAATATTGATGTTTGAAGTGTTGATATTCTTGTGGCACTTCGTATCATCAATGTATGTTTGATTTGAGGAGACAACGCTGCGAGGCTCATCATTGACTTTGGTTTGTATGTCACCTTTTTTGTCTTCATTAAGTAACATCAAAATTCGTCTACTTCGGGATCCCATATTGATCTGAAAAATTCAATGATTTATTTTACATATTACATGAAATATAGAAGATTAATTAGAATACTAATCGTGATAAATTACTATGTTGCCAGTTATTTTTTTTAATAACTAAGCACTCTCTTAATTTTTAACCGTACACAGGAAACCGAATTCATACTTATGTAAACAGATTTAAATGGTAATACCTATTTAAGGGTTGATTTCCGAAATAAATAATAATATCCAATCATTTCGGAACTCTGAAGACTCGATTAATTTGAAAATGTTCATAATTTAATACATAGTTGGAATGACTAAACAGGCTCAATTAGTTTAAACGTATATTTTTGTTGTAATTAGTTTGGAATGACAATGCCATTTTAGCACTTCATGACAAAAAACCTAGTGCAATATTGGAAATACAACATCGCAATAGTGAGATGTGTCTTTGTATTACCAGTGTGTGTAGGTTTATAGCCTCAAAACCCAATGTGGCTTATAATCTATAAACACATTGGAAGTACAAAGTCCAATATAACACTTGTGGCTTTGTCCCTCCAAAGACGTGGTAATAAAAGAGTCCTTCCAGAAACATATTTATGAAAAGGGCATATTTACCTTTGCGGCATTAACGCTTCAGCTGACCACCACTTCACTCGCGGGCGTGCGCACTACTGACCAATAGGGCGTTGTCGCGTTCAAACTGCTCGTAAAGGTGACAAAAATACAAAGGCGAACTGGCGCCCTCTGGCGATTTAAAACCTAACTTTATGAAAGTCTTTGTTCCACCAATAAAGCGGTGTTTTCTAAACATTTCGTCATACTTAGCTCAGTTTTCCAAAAAAATACAGTTATGCCCTTGTTTTACCGAAGGTACGATATGTGCAAGCTTTCAATTGTATTTTATCTACACACGTATCATAAACCCTCTTTACTGCGTACAAAAACCGCACGTTACGATCAGCATACTGTTAAACTACTTGGTAAAAACTCATTTCTTATCTGAAAAATTACACATTATGACCATTATGTGTAATTTTTCTACACATTATGACATTCAAATTTCGAACGCCAACGCCCGCCTCGTGCCGCCCCTAGTTTGTCTGTGAAGTTGGTACTGACATTCGAATTTCGAACGCCGACGCCCGAAGTTGGTCCTGCAGAACAAGCTAAACAACTGCAGAGCCACAATGCCGGTCAAACATGCGGTTCCTGAACACATCAAAGAGAGCTTATGATATGTGTGTAGATAAACTAGTGTATGTAACTACATAATTAGGCATTATGTAGCAGTCACATAAACTACTATTATATTCATATTCATATTCATATTCTTTATTGCACAGATAATATAAAGTTACAGACAGTTAAAAGAAATGTTATAAGCAAAGACGAGCTAATCTCTAAAAAGAGATTTCTTCCAGCAAACCTAGGCAAGACAGGAGAGTTAATGATACAGGAAAGTCCTAGTTCGCAATAAAACTCTATACATACGTACGAAAATTACTTTCAAAATATATATAAACTATACCATATATAAAATAAAAATATATACTTGAACTACATAAAATACAATATATAGCATGAACTTATATAAACTATAATATATCGTACTTATACCTACATAGATATGGTACCTTTTACAGAAGAGAAAGGAAATGCACTTTCAATCTTTTCTTAAAAGTGAAAATTTAGGGACTTTCCCTAATAGCGCAGGGAACGCACTTCCCTGTCGATTCACTCATTAAGGTTAAGGGCAATCCGACTTCCACAGTCGGATTGCCCTTAACCTTAATGAGTGTTCGTAAGCGGTAGTGTTATGCCGAGGAGTTAAAAGGAGAGATATCGTGTGGTATCTCCTATTGCTATCACTGGGGAAAAGAAGTCAAAACGTTGGCGTAGATATGTAGGGGAGGGGGGGAGTTATGACGTCATTAACTTTTTGTACGGGATTTGGTTTTTTTTTCCTTCTGAAACCTATAGTTTGGGGTCAAATGAAAGGGCTTCATGAGCAGGTTCTAAAAATATACTACACCATTAACTTTCGGCCGCCTGTTTTCTAAAAATCCAAGAAATATTTTCAAAACATACCAAGTTCGGACTCCTCGAAGTAGCAGACGGATTAGTAAAGAGGATCTATACAGACCATGAGAGTGAGTGAAATAGACCATAACTATTTTTGGAAGAGTCAATAGATTGTATTTTAAGTCGCAAAATGTAGTTTACAAAGTTATTGGTACTTTACTACTTGATTTTGATTGAATCTAAAATACTTACCTATAAATTGGTTCACAGTCCCCCCTGTCAGCAAGTTCTACTGCCAACAGGGCCATTAGCTTATTTTATTTATATTTAGAAAATAATTTTCGTACGTATGATTACAATTCTATTGGATTGGATACAGTTTTATCTAGGACTGTCCTGTTTCATGAACTCTCCTGTCTTGCCTAGGTTTGCTGGAAGAAATCTCTCTTTAGAGATAAGCTCCCCTTTGCTTATAACATTTCTTGTATCGGTGTGTATATCTATATTTACTATGCAATAAAGAATATGAATATGAAATTCAACCCCTTCTTTCCATTTCTTGAAATGGTCGGCCAGATCATGAAATGGTCGGCCAGATCATGAAATGGTCGGCCAGATCATGAAATGGTTGGTCATTTCATGAAACGATCATTTCTATGATTTGGCCACGATAGATACCCTACATTATTAACGTTTGACGATATGGTCAAACGTGCATGGCCATATCGTCAAACGTTGATGTTTAAACGATCAGTACGTCTATTATGAGTTTTTAAAACTATACACGATAGCGACTATATTTAAGCATTTGTATGGCAACGCGTACAGCGCTAAAAATTTTATCTTTCTATCCTTGCCCTCATCATATAAAAGAAAGAGATAGTGGCATTATTGCCATAATAGGTACGTCCGTTGCGTTTACTGGTCAGTTTTTGTTGACTATTTCATGAAATAGTTATATTTCGTGGAATGGTCAACCACATCATGATATGATGAATTCTACGATATGGCTACGACATATACCACTAGTGCAAGTTCGTAGCCGGCTAAAACTGTGAGCGATCATAGTAGGTACCTACCGCTGTCTCGCTCTCTCGCTACTCTAGGTAACTACGCTCGCTGTTTGGCTCACTCGCTACGCTAGGTAACTACGCTCGCTATCTCATACCCGCTACGCTAGGTAACTACGCTGGCTGTCTCGCTCACTCGTAACGTTAGGTAACTACGCTCGCCGTCTCGCTCACCCACTACGCTAGGTCACTATATACGCTCGCTGTCTCGCTCACTCGCTACGCTAGGTAATTAAGCTCGCTGTCTCGCTCACTCGTTACGCTAGATAACTACGCCCGCCATCTCGCTCACTCGCTACGCTAGGTAACTATATACGATCGCTGTCTCGCTCACTTGCTACGCTAGGTAACTAAGATCGCTGTCTCGCGCGCTGGCATGAAGACGACCGCCCGCAGGGGCCATCCGATGACCTGTCCACAGGAGTGGACAAAGGCGATTCTTCGGGAAGAGGTCCGCCGACCTGACCCCGACTCCCCACGGCCCAGAAGGGGTGCGTGAGATGACTTAGATGATGATGATGATGCGCGCTGGCGTTGGCTGTACGTTATAGCAGTTGCGTTCGGATACGAAATTGCACTTTTATATAACACCGTGTTACAAAATTATTGTTTTGTTTCGTAAAACGCCGCCCCGCCAAGTATCATGCCTCTCGCGAAAAAACTTCACAAGATATCTCAAAATTGTCAAAGAAACTGACCACTGGTATGTCCTTTGCAATAGCAGACCGTCCCAACAGGCTTCTTTTTGTAGGTAGCATCGTGTGGAGCGATGTCTGCTTCCAAACAATAGTTGCCTTTCAATATCCTGAAAACCATAATGGCAATGGGCGTAATGCTTTTTTAAATTAACAATTCTTGCAGTAACTCAGTAAAGAAAAGATTCTCCATAGCTCTCACTCTCGACGGAAGAGTTAAGTAAAACTTATGTCAACAGATATCGCAGTACAATAAGTTCTTTCCCTATACTAACCTAATCAAATTATATTCCGAACCCACTTCGCCTGGATATGGAACATCAGTGAAGGGAAGATAATACGCCTTCTCTGCCTTCAGCACAATACTCTCACTGCCAGGTGTTGCCTGTGCGTATGAGAACTCTTCTGGTGAGTATGGGTATTCTTCTACGTCAAAATCGTTGTTCGCCTCTTCTGGGACTTGGTCTTGGTCTAATGCGTGTTGTTGGAGGTCCGATTTATTGCGCATGAACCTGAAATTTACCAGTCTTATATCTGATGTGACGTTGCTGTTTCTGGTTCTTAGGATACTCAGTGCTGGGCCAAAGACAATATATGTGCCAGTAAGATTTAGAAAGTAGCTACACTAAAGGGTTCAAATATACAAACCTCTGGGTGGCGCGTACATTCATTCGGGACTGTGGGCCATCTTCTTCTTCTTCTTCTTCTTCTTCAGGATCCCTTAGTCCTAATAATATTTCTATTTCGTCATATGCGGCGTCAAATACCATCTGCAAAGTAGAGTAGGCAGGCTATATAAATACAAGCACAGATTTTGGTTTTGGATTAAAGAGTCGTTTCGGGGAACAATGAGAAAAAAAACAAAAAAAAAACACTTACATTCCAAATATCATTTTTCAACGCTACCAATGCGAAGACTTTTCGCATGAGCTCCTAGAAATAAATAAATATCAGCAGTATCCTATGAATCTGCAAAGTAGGGTAGGCTATAAAAATACAAGGTACCGATTTCGTTTTTGGATACAAGAGAAGTTTCGGGGAACAATGAGAACAACGACACGAATAAGTGAATAACGACCCTACCTATGACTACCTATAGCATACCAGTTGACTCGTCTCAGATTATTGTTTGACATTTTGTGAAATGCCTATAGTGCTTTTCGTTTAAGCAGAACTGCGCTTGCGTGAGTGAAACGTGTTGATGTTGCGTGCGAGTGAAGCTCCGCGGCTTGAAGGGCGCGTGGAGCTCTCTCTCGCGGACACATGTCACTCACACAAAATCATTTACCTCTTGAGGCCCAAGATCACACAAAATCACTGAATAACGCGTTGGGAAAAAAAAATACTAAATTCATCGGTCTCAAAAATATATATGTCATTCACAATGAGATAATCTAGTTTAAATAACCGCTTTCGAACTTGAGATTTTTTGTTGACCAGTTTTTACATACGAATTTTACATATTTTGTTAAGGTGCTTTTCAGGATCACAGGAAAAATATTGGAAAAAAATCGGCGCATTTCCATTTTCCTGGAAAATTTATCGTACAATCTTGCTATCTGGGTTTGAAACCCACAAACGCACATTCGTGATTTAACTGTATTAAAGTAAAATTTAAGAGTTTATCTGTCGTGATTGAACCCCAATAATATAAAAAATCATGTCTTTATTGAAAACTATTTTAGTACTTCTTTAAAATACTGAGTTTATTAATTACTCACAATTAGTTTTAAATAATCGTAGGGACAAACATAGGACCTTAGGTAGACATTACAGTTTAGACAGGTGTGTGATACATATAGAAACAATCATCATCCGCTGTTATTATACACAGGTAAACATTACATTTTGTAACGCGTTTTTGTGCGAGAAGCACATCCCTCCCGACGACAGGACCTCGGTGACTTTATTTTGTCTGAGACCGGCAGATGGTTGTACCCGTCGTATCGTTTACCAGTTGATGGATTATTGGCAGGCCGGTGACGTCTGATTCCTGCAGCTTGCTCATCTCCGGCGATGGTGGGGTTGCTTCATGTCGCTCTCTTTCAGGAGTAGATAAAAGCGTTTCAGGTTTTTTGTAAGCGGAATGCCATCAGGTCCATGATTTTATTGTTTGGTACTTCTTGAGCCAGAGAATCGCACCGGTAAAGCCTCCACGACCAAATCAAGAAAGTGTAGTATAACTTTCAGCGTCCATTTGCGAGTTTTGATGAAACTTCGATAGTATTCCATGGACTGGTCCAAATCATCGACGCCGCCAATGAATCGATACTGTTGAAGCGACCACCAAACTATATGATAGGGACTACTCTCATGTAATATAAATAAGTAAAGAACTCACGAATCCCCAAAACCATTTACTGCCTCGTCCGCCAGTCACCAACAAGATCTTGAGTGTTCTTCTTATTTCCTTGATGATTGATGATCTTCACGGATTTTCTTCGTGTTAGGTAGTGGTTCAGATGGCGGAAGTGTTATATAAATATAATAATAATATGAAGTGTCTATTTTCGGCGATGGGTTAATTTCTCTCGCGACAGCACGCGGGCAGGATACGAGTCTATACGCGGGCAAAACCATGCGGAGCTGGCTGACTATCAGCACATACGATTCGGCCAATGAAAGGATGAGATGCCACTATTTGGCGCAAACAAATACCATCAAACTATTCACGCCCATCACGCCGCCAATGGCGTCCATCACGCCGCCAATAGCGTCCATCACAGCTTAAACTTAAGATCTATTTGGAACGCTTTCAACGCGACGTTCACACTGTGGATAAACAAACCATTCTAACCACATTTGGTTAAAAAGTGTTTTGCATGAATACAGAGGAAATATTAATTGCAATATGCAATATTCGGGAGTTGCTGGTTGCTGTTTTAACTTTGATTGACTCAGAAGAAGATAGTTTTAACGATGAGAGTAGCACGGCTGAGCTGGTAGTATCACTGTTATTTTTGATCGCTCCCTTACAGTGCTAAATATCAGAAGCATGGGCGATGATAGCACAGCACGGCGGCGTTAATAATATAATTTATGAAGTCATAGCCGCCATTTAGAGCTATTATTGTCGCGCTAACGGTGTCTGAGAATGGCGACATAAGTGATATAATCGATTATGTTGCGCCTCGAAACGCGCTGTAGATAGCGGCGCATCACTCCCTACCCCGAGAGCTTCTTTTACTCTGATCTCAAGCGCGGCTAGCGTGCGAGCTGGACCGCAACCTATGATATGCCTGTGTGGAGAGGCGGCCAGCCGAACGTACCTAAACTGCGAAGAAGAAAACCCCCTGACTATACTAATATTTACTGTACCATGTACACATGAATGCCACCATCACTGACAAATATTCATGGTTTTTGTGATCTTAATAAGTACCTAATTGTATTTAAAAATTGTTTCCTCCGTTTGTTAAATAAATAAAAATGAAAAAAAACTTACATTCCAACAAGACCTTTTCAATTCTCTATTGACTATCAATGCCCACGCTTTTTCCTCGAGCTCCTAGAAATAAATAGATAGAGCAGCCATATCGTATGAATCTGTTTTATACAGATAAGCGACAGTATACTTTAGTTTATTTTTTTTAGAGAAAGAAAATACTTACATCCCACAACAGTTTACCCAACGCAAAAAGATCTTCAACATGCAGACGAAGGTAGGCAAGAGTAATTTTGTTAATCGTTATATCCTGGCATTCCAGATTCAGTATACCGGCTTTAGTATTAATAATCTCCGATTTCGGTGACTCGTAAAATGTTGGTACATCTTCGATTTTCTTCAGCATCTCTTCTCCATCTATTAGCTGCCCGAATGCCACGTATTTGTGCGCCATCCATTGCTGTGGTTGGAGGAGAATGAAGAACTGTGTCGAGCAGTCGACGTGTCTGTGGCAATTGAAATGACTACTTATTGTCATGCAAGCACCCTCCCAAAGACGGGAAATTATGGGGATTCACAAACGGGGTTCAAATCAAATCAAATAAAATCAAAAATCATTTATTTCCATAGGATGTTGTTACATCACTTAGATCCGTCATTACATTTTTTTGGGTGAGTTCACTAACACAATGGCGGAATCTGTGGAGAAGAGCTCACCGAAGAAACTCCACAGTCGTCGCATCTTTTGCGTTTCCTTTTTTAAATAAAATATTGTCAAATTACAAAATGAATGCTAATTATATATCGAAACAGCCTGTTACTCAAACAATCTATTCCCATGGACATCTGTCCTCTAAGTAATCAGATATCCTATAGTAACCTTTTTTATACAATTTCTGTTTTATTATTATTTTAAACTTGTCTAAAGGTAAGTTTTTAATATCAGTAGGGACCTTGTCTAATTTGGAGATTGCCTCAAATTGTCACTAGATGGCGCCGTATGTCGGCTGCCTCGCGCAAGCGTTTGTTTTGTCGTAGAATATAAGATAAGTGTGTTACAATGACCAGACGAGAGAGAATTACTATGTTGATTGAAAGTACAATATAACTATCAAGTTAATTTGGCTTTTATTTAAGACCCTAAAGCGGTCATTATCCATGGTCCTTCGAACCGAAAAGTTTTAGTTTTTGAGGAATTAAGAGTTCCGTAGCTCAGTACGTGTGAGCTACTCTTCGCATCGTTCCCATAGTATCAGTGGATCGCTGTTCAGAGGGATACGACTTGAGTACAGTGATTGCAGCGAAGTAGCGACTAGCAGAGCCAAGCTGAAATCACAGGCGGTGTGTACCACCGCCAGGAGCAGGACAGCGGAGAGGGAGACAGCGAGCACGTCACAACAGCAGATCGAGTGGTTATCGGTTGGTACGAGAAGTGAGTGAGGTGGTCAAGTGCAAATCGTGAGTACATTTATATTATTTGGTTCGTGGAAGTTCAACCTTATAAAGGAGTTCAAAACTTGTGGAAATTCATCAAGACAGTTAGACATTTTCAACCTTATAGCAAAGCAGTTCAGAACTTAGTGAATTTATTACATACATTAGATTTAGGACTTAGAAAAATTAAGAGAAAAACGGAGGTACGGGGAATCCATGCCGGATTTCGCCTAAGTCTCAATTAGTTGTTAGAACTTGTAATATTTTCAAGAATTTACTTTCGACACTTGTGATTTTCTTTAGGATTGAATTAGTTATAAAGTGTATACTTGTAAGCAATTATTTGGTTGTTGGATTTACTAAATTATTTGTTACAACATGGAGTCTTTAATTAGTTATCAACAAGACTTGTCAGAACGTATAACTAAGGCAAGAAGTAACTTTAAAAAGTCTCCTAAGGAACGCATTACTAAAGATTATGTCGAAAATAGATTGGAATCATTAGATCAGTTGTGGAGTGATTTTAGACAGGGACATAAAGAGTTACTGCAAACAGCAGATTCTAAATTATTAAAGGCTGAGACCTACACAACATCTGATATATATGATGAAACAGAGGAGCTGTTCACCAATTACAAGTGTGAGTTGAAAAAGATTTTAAGTTGTTTTAGGGTCCAGCCTAGTTCAAGTGTAAACGTAAGCAATGATAGCTCTAACACAAAATCATCTCAAGTCAAGTTACCGAAGATAACTATTCCAACATTTTCAGGCAAATATACGGAATGGATAACTTTTCGAGATTTGTTCGTATCTATGATACACAATAATAATGCCTTAGATAACGTACAAAAGTTACAATATCTTAAAGGTTACTTGACTGGAGAAGCAGAACAACTGATTAGATACACACCTGTGACTGACGCAAATTATCATCAGTGTTGGAAACAGTTAGAGGAACGTTATAGCAATAAGAAGTACCTGTCACATTGTATACTAAAGCGTTTACTTAGTCAGCGGAATATAACTGCTGAGTCAGCAGGATGTTTAAAAGAATTAATGGATACGTCATCGGATTGTTTGAGTGCGTTAAGCAATTTAGGCATTGATGTATCAACATGGGATATAATTGTTATCCATCTGCTTTCGCTCAAGTTGGATTCAGAGTCACGAAAGCAGTGGGAATTGAATGTAACATCGAATTTGTCTTCGGACTCATTACCCACGTTTGGGCAGTTCAAGGAGTTTTTAACTGGCAGATATAGAGCACTCGAGTTTATTGAGCCAAAAAGTGTAATGAAGGTATCAAGTTCTAGCGTAAAACCATCAAGTGGTGGTAGTGTGAGTAAGCCAAAGGTACTGCATGTTACAAATGCGGCTACAGTAGCCTGTGAGTTTTGTACTGAAGGTCATAAATTGTGCTTCTGTAAAAAATTTGCAAACGAAGATTATGCTGCACGTCATGCCTTTGTTACGAATAACCGAATGTGTTACAACTGCTTAGGGGCGAACCACTCGGTTAGATTTTGCCAAAAAACCACCACTTGTAGAATTTGTAGAAGGAAGCATCACTCCCTACTTCATCCGAGGAGTGAGCCGGCTTCAAATGTTAATACGAGTAGTTCAGTTCAAACAGTCAATTCAGTTCCGAATGAAGAAACTGTTAGTGGGGCGGGAACTAGCCGTTCCACGAATGAGACCACACCGGTTCTGACCTGTTTTTCTAAAGGAAAGTCAGGTAGTCAAGTTTTGTTGCCCACAGCACTTGTGAGTGTACAATCAAAAACAGGTCAGTACCGGCCATTTAGAGCGTTGTTAGATCAGGGTTCGCAAGCCTCATTTGTAACGGAGGCCACAGTTCAAGGGTTGAGCCTGAGTAAAACACATGCCAACCTGTCAATTTCCGGAGTAGGCGGAGATCAGCAGTCGATGAGATCAAGTTCAGCGGTGACGTTAGATATCCAGTCATTAACGGATCCGAACTTTAAATTGAAGATCAAATGTTTTGTGCTTACAAAAATAACAACATTACTACCTGAGAGAGAGGTAGTGGTGCCGGACTGGAATCAATTGCAGCATTTGTGCTTGGCTGATCCAGAGTTCAATTCACCCAATAAAATAGACATTTTGTTGGGGGCGGAGGTCTATAGCCAGATTATAAAGGAGGGTGTAGTGAGAGGGCCCGCAGGGTCCCCAGTAGCTCAGTGCACTTCTCTGGGATGGATATTGTCTGGATCTACGGGCAACGCAGGTATAGGAAACAAAATATCAGTCTTGCATGCGCAAGTAGATGAAAATGAGGTCATTAAAAGATTTTGGGAATTGGAAAACGAGCCTTTATTGAGAACACCAATTCTATCAAAAGAAGAACAAAGATGCGAAGACATCTTCACAACCACAACACGTAGAGACGAGAATGGTAGGTACGTGGTGAAATTGCCGTTTCGCGATGAGGAACCGTCCTGTAAACAAGGAGAATCACGTGAAATTGCAATAAAGAGATTAAGGTCACTAGAAAGAAAGTTCACTAAAGATAAACTACTAAAAGATAGGTACACGGAAGTTATAAATGAGTATTTAAAGCTAGGTCACATGGTGTCAGTATCAGAATTGGACCTAAATAAAGAAAAAGCGGTCTACTTACCACACCATGCAGTTGTTAGGGACGACAAGTGCACCACCAAAGTCAGGGTAGTTTTTGACGCATCCTGCAAAAATGAAAACGGGGTATCACTCAATGACACCTTGATGGTTGGACCCACATTGCAGCCAGATTTGCGCCATTTGATCATGGGATGGAGGAAGCATCCGGTATGTTTAACAGCGGACGTTGTTAAGATGTACCGAATGGTAAAGGTAGCAGAAGAAGATTGCGATTATCAACGTATCGTTTGGAGAAATAATCCAGATGATCTAATAAAGGATTACAAACTGCTCACCGTTACCTTCGGTACAGCTTCAGCTCCGTACTTAGCCGTGAAAGCTCTAAACCAAGTTGCTATAGATCACAAAGAAAAGTATCCAATCGCAGCAGAACGAGTAGCAACAGAGTTTTACATGGATGATTTGATGTCTGGTTGTCAAACCATAGAAGAAGGAATAGTGTTATATAAGGAAATGGATTCACTATTAAAGGAAGGTGGATTCATTTTGCAAAAATGGTCGAGTAATAAAGATGAGTTACTGGAAATAATAGATCAAACAGGGGAAATCAAAATTGAAGAAAAGAAAGAGCACAAAAACTTAGAATGTAAACAAGAGAATATTGTAAAGATTTTAGGACTTACCTGGAACAGAACACGCGACGAATTCCAATACTCGGTAAAACTGCCTTCGTTGTCTGCACCTGTAACAAAAAGGAAAATAATATCAGATGTTGCAAGGCTATTTGACCCACTGGGGTGGATAGCACCATGCGTAATAAAAGCAAAAATCTTTATACAGCGACTGTGGATAGCGGGGACTGGTTGGGACGAAGAACCACCAACCAGTATTTTAGAGGATTGGTATACTTACCGTAATGAGTTAGGTCAACTAACAGATTTTAGTATTCCTAGGTGGCTGTTCACCAAGGAAGATGATGTACTGGTGGAGTTACATGGCTTCTCCGATGCATCCAATGTTGCTTATTCGGCTGTAGTATACCTGCGTGTAGTCAGTTCATCAGGAGAAATTCATGTCGTTCTCGTTGGCGCAAAAACCAGAGTATCACCCGTCCGGCAAGTCAGTATTCCACGCTTGGAACTCTGTGGCGCGGTTCTACTAGCCAAGCTGCTGGTAGAGATTGCCAAGGTGCTGAACATTCCAATCAGCAATGTAAGAGCATGGACGGATTCGATGGTGGTGCTGGCTTGGTTGAATAAACATCCAAATAACTGGAAGACATTTGTGGCCAATAGAATTTCCGAAATCCATTCCACATTAGAATCATCACAGTGGTCGCATGTCTCGACGAAGGAAAATCCAGCTGATTGTGCGTCACGCGGAATTCGGCCATCAGAGCTAGTTGAGTTAGATTTATGGAAATTTGGTCCAAGGTTTCTATGGGAGAAAAACATTTCATTTAAAAAATTAAAGAACAACGAGACGCACGAGGAACAGTCGTTGAAGATTCATGTTGCTACGGTAGAGGAGTCGATTGTGGACAAGTATTCTTCACTAAAGAAGCTAATTCGTGTGGTAGCATATTGTAGAAGATTCGTCACTAAAAAGCAAATTTTGGATAAAGGTCAATGTGTAAAGTATTTACATAAGTGGGAGTTGGATGAAGCGCTATTGATTTGTAGTAGATTAGTTCAAGCGGCAGAGTTCAAATCAGAAATAAAAGAAATAAAAACTTACGGACAGGTCAAATCCAAATCGTCGAAACTGTTAAGTTTGAACCCTTTCATCGACGATAAGGGATTGCTAAGAGCAAACGGGAGAATATCTCAGTCTCAAGAATCCGAGAATGTTAAGCAACCAATCCTGCTGCCGCACAAGTCGCACTTTTCGGATTTAGTAGTTGACAATGCGCACAAGAAAACGTTGCATGGGGATGCACAATTAATGCTAAATTTCATCCGATCAGCGTACTTTTTAGTAGGAGCAAAGAATCTGGTGAAACATCATGTTCGTAAATGTGTGATTTGCGTGCGGCACAAGGCAAAGATACAAACCCAACTTATGGGATCCTTACCTTCAGTCCGAGTTACACCGGCTAGGGCGTTCTTAAGTAGCGGTGTAGATTATGCAGGACCAATTATGCTGAGAACCTCTAAAGGCAGAGGCCATAGAAGTTATAAAGGATATATATGTTTGTTTGTGTGTATGGTCACAAAGGCTGTACACATTGAAGTTGTGAGTGAACTCACATCTAGAGGATTTTTAGAATCATTTAAACGATTTGTGGCTAGACGCGGCCATTGTGCTGACTTGTATAGCGACAATGGCACGAATTTTGTAGGAGCCTCAAAGGAGCTCAAAGCTCTGTTTGAAGCGGAGAGATCAACGATGGTACAAGAGATAGCTGATAGTTTAGCTGTCAATGGAACCAACTGGCATTTTATTCCCCCTCGAGCCCCCAGTTTTGGTGGATTATGGGAATCTGGCATAAAATCGACCAAATATCATATAAAACGAGTAATTGGCGAGTCCACATTGACGTACGAAGAGATGAGTACACTATTGAGTCAAGTTGAAGCATGTCTCAATTCAAGACCATTGTCAGTAATCAATAATGATCCAGGGAACGCTATCCCGTTGACTCCTGGACATTTTCTTGTGGGAGAGCCACTAGTGATGGTCCCTGAAGCAAATTATGAAAACTCCAACGTTACGAGTTTGAAAAGATGGCAGGTCACTCAGGGAATGTTGCAGAACTTTTGGCGCAGGTGGTCTAACGAATATTTGACTCACCTCATGCACCGTTACAAATGGGCTTTTAAGACACCGGAACCTGAAGTCGGGGACATTGTTTTGGTGAAGGAGGATGACTTACCTCCTAGTAAATGGCTTTTTGGTAGGATCGTAGCTAAACACCCTGGTTTGGATGGGTTAACTAGAGTAGTGTCATTGAAATATAAAAATTCAACCATTAAACGTCCAACCTCAAAGCTTTGTATATTACCAATAAATGTATAGTTTAGTGTTTCTAGAAGTATATATTAGTTAGCTGAAAATGTATTTACATAATTACAATTGTGTGTAATTTTAGTTTTAAGAGTTCAAATTGTTGTAGCCCTCGCCTATATCAATGTTACTATGGTGGGCGGTTAGAAAGGACATTCTGTCCTTGGTGGGCGGTATGTCTAATTTGGAGATTGCCTCAAATTGTCACTAGATGGCGCCGTATGTCGGCTGCCTCGCGCAAGCGTTTGTTTTGTCGTAGAATATAAGATAAGTGTGTTACAATGACCAGACGAGAGAGAATTACTATGTTGATTGAAAGTACAATATAACTATCAAGTTAATTTGGCTTTTATTTAAGACCCTAAAGCGGTCATTATCCAGACCTTATTGTAATAGCGTATACAATTGCCTTTAAAAGAATTACTAATTTTATGTAGTCGGCTTACATAAGCAACCAACTTGTCTTTATTTCTAGTATTAAAATTGTGTATATCACTGTACTTCTGAAAATTAGTTATATTTCTTTTTACATACACAAGATTGTCATAGATATATTGCGACACAAATATCAGAATATTGATTTCTTTAAACTTTTCCCACAGTGAC
The DNA here is from genome assembly GCA_949825045.1 of Argyresthia goedartella. NCBI lineage: Eukaryota > Metazoa > Arthropoda > Insecta > Lepidoptera > Argyresthiidae > Argyresthia > Argyresthia goedartella. Next base: position 19,370,355 of record OX463812.1, on the reverse strand, counting down.
ACTCTAGGCCCTAATCTATAAATTGCACGAACAGCCCGTTTCTGCAGAATAAATATACTATTAGCATTCGCAGCGTGACCCCACAATAAAATACCATAGGTCATTAGACTATGAAAGTAACTAAAGTAGACTAGTCTAACGGTGTCTACGTCGGTAAGAGCTCTAATTTTTTTAATTGCGAACGCTGCCGAACTCAGTCTGTTCGACAATTTATTTATATAAGGATCCCATTGTAGTTTGGCGTCTAAAGTAATGCCCAAAAAGACAGTCGACTGCACAAGGTCCAATCTCTGTCCTTTTATAAATATGTCTGTAGTTACCGGGTTCACATTGGGTAACACGAATTTAATACATTTAGTTTTCTTTTCATTAAGTAATAAATTGTTAACAGTAAACCAGTTCACTATACTAGAGATAGCATTGTTTACCTCGTCATAATTTGATTGCTGTCTTTTAACTTTAAATATCAAAGAAGTATCATCGGCAAACAATACTAACCCATGTTTTGCTTTAACAAGGTAAGGTAAATCATTAATATGTACTAAAAACAAGAAAGGACCAAGAATTAAACCTTGCGGTATGCCCATACTTATTGAAGACCCAGGTGATCTTTTCCCATTAACATCGACCATCTGAACCCTATCTGTTAGATATGACTCCAGAAGGCCAAGTGCCTGATCTTTTACACCATAATGGCGTAACTTCCTGACAAGAGTGTCATGATGGACGCAATCAAAAGCCTTGGATAGATCGCAGAAGACACCTATTGCATCCATTGCGTCTTCCCAGGCATCAAAAATATTGTCGATTACTTCAACACCAGCATCGGCTGTTGAACGACCCTTTGTGAAACCAAACTGAGCAATATGAATTAAATTATTGAGATAAAAATGACTTTGCAATTGATTAAGTATGAGTTTTTCAAATATTTTGCTAAGCGTTGGTAGTATCGATATGGGTCTAAAATTGGTGGGGTCTGATGTACTACCAGCTTTGAATAAAGGTATAACTTTACTTAGTTTCATCAAGTCAGGAAACACACCATTATCTATACATTGATTAAATATACAACAAAGGTGAGGTGCAATACAATCTACAATGGAACTAATAATTTTTACTGATAGACCATGGGCGTTAGCTGTCTTTTTAATTTCCAGGGATTTAAACGCTTTTACAATGTCTTCATTATTTACGTGCCTAAATTTAAAATCTGTTTTACATTCCTCAAAGTTTTGTTTAAGTATAGATTCAGCAGCAGCGGGAGATGAATTTAAAGACTTGGTTGTTGAAACTGGAATGTCCGTAAAGAAATTTTCGAAAGCTTTTGCTACTTCTAGGTCTGTACTTAGCAATTGATTATCTATCTTAAGCTTGAAGTTATTATGTGTAGCTTTGGCCTTTCCAGTCTCTCTGTTTATAATTTGCTAAGTCGTTTTCATTACATTGCTACTAGATTAAATTTTGTTTTTAATGAAATTAGATTTAGCTACGGCACAAACGCGTTTAAACATTATTGAATAACTACGAACATAATCTAGAAAGGCCGTATTTTTGTTATATGATTTCTCTTCATAGAGTTCATATAATCTTCGTCTGCTCCTATGAATTCCAACTGTTGCCCAATCACTAAACAAAGCTTTGTTATTAACTTTTATAGTTTTTGATTTAAATACCGTATCATATTCATTTTTGACAAGGTTAAATACTGAGTTGTACAACAAATTTGGGTCGTCACTGTATGGTATTTCCCATAGTTTATCTAAAATATTACTCCTGTAGTGTTCAAGCCGAGTGTCACTAACGGGCACACATGTAATATCCTCTTTTTGGTCCTTTTTTATTTTAATATTGAATATACCGATCTGACCAGAGTGATCAGAGGTTAATTTATTGATGACCGATTTGAAAATGGGCGTAATTTTAGTAAATATATTGTCAATGCAGGTAGCAGATGTTGCAGTAATTCTAGTAGGCTCCAAAAACAGATAGTTCATGTTGTGACATAAAAATAAAGATTTTAATCTAGTACAAATATTATTATCCTCTAACAGATTAACATTAAAATCACCACAAATTATAAAAAAAATTGTTTTTATCGCTGATTTTAATCAACACTTCATCCATTTTCTTTTCGAATAAATCAAAGGATGAATCTGGTGGTCTGTATACGCTCATTACAATAAGTTGTTCAAGTTCAATACAGGCTATTTCCATGGTACGCTCAACAGACAGGCTCACTATGTCAACTCGTTATTTATATTTAAAACTATTATTTACAAGTATTAAGGAGCCACCGCGATCAGCTGTTTTTCTGTTGAACGAACTAGCAACGTGGTGGTTATTAAAGTTGAACATGAACTGATAACTCTTTAAAAAGTGCTCTGTTATACATAAAATATCAATATTATTACAGTTCATGAATAACTCAATTTCCAGTTATTTACTTAACATGCCCTGTATATTTTGATGAACCACGTTTAAAATATTCTTACTTTTACATTTTTCATTACTAGTAACTTGATTTAATGGGCAAGATGAAGGTATATTTATACAAATATTAATATTACTGCCAGAGTTACTCTCTGTTGTCCTATGGGTTAATTTAAAGAGCTTGGAACAGATACACTGCTCAATAGAAGCAGGCGTTTCATTAGTCAAAAACTTGACTGAGTTCAAAATAAAATAAGATAGTGACTGTGCTATCTGTTTTGTATAAAACCTAGATAGGTAATACCTATCCTTAGTCAAATAAAAATATTTTCCAATACAAATATTGGTGTCTATGAAATAAAAATTTTCAGTATGACGACATGTCAAATATTAATAATAATAATAATACCTTGGATAATGGAATGGAATAATACCCAAACTAGGATTCCCTGTATCTTGGGTACTAGACAATGATACACATACTTATATAGATAAATACTATACTTAGATAGATAAACAACCATGACTAGGGTTCAAATACCTAAGCTTTAAATTTAGGGAGCGACCACGCACAATAAACGCAATACTGTTACCTGCCATCATTTGCCATGCACAGAACGCCGCGTCTATCGTGGGGTATCATGAAGTTTTCGCATTTCAAATCGGAGCTCTTCAAGCCAAAACCACCGCATTGTATCCAGCTATCTCTGACGATGCGGTGGACTGGTGTACCACTGTAGCCCCCCTTAGTAACTTGACATAAGCGCAGAAAGTTGTTGCAAGTTTGTGGTGTCAGGTCTGCGTAGAGCTGTGGAGTGAGGAGACATAAAAATAATGATTAAACAAACATACCTGTAGGCAGGATAAGGGGGCCAGTAGTCAGCTGTTTAGCAGAAATTTCAAAAATAAATCTCGTATGGTCTGTTTTTGCTAGACAAGAATGTTCGTACCATCCGTTTTTATTTTCGATTTTTGCTATAACTCTACAGACTTGTTTGACAACCAAATGCACAAATGTTGCTAGAACTTGCGAAGTGCTGTACATATCGATAACCAATAAATTCTTAATTCTTAAGCAAACCTCAATCTCTTTGCTATGGATGCTTTACCAAATTATGTAGTACTCGCCATAGGTTTAGTTTGTCAGATAACAAAGACATCTTCAATTAAAGTTGGGAATATAAAAACATCGCCATGTTGCGGAAAACCTATGAAACTATTTTCTTCAACTTGCAACACTTTCTTTAAAAAGTATTATTGTCATCTGTCGATTGCTGTCAAAGTGGTGCGACGATTGTGCATTATATATTTCTTGTGTTTGGTGAGTGAAAATTCCGAAAACTATTAACAGTGGCGTAAAAAAAAGTTCACAATCTATCGAAATATTTGTCGGATAGAAAGTCTGAAGGATTGGACTCTATTCCTCTAAGTAAAATCACCAGCCTTGTTGTCAACATGATTGGTAGGTACGTCATATAGTATGTGCAATGTGAATTGGCTAGTTACAAATAACTATTCGAAGTAAATATTTTGTTGTATTTTAGGCATATCCCGATTATCCGTAAAGAAAATACAAAATGAAGCTGTATTTTCTACGCCTAAGAAAAATAAACCTAAAACCAAAAAGGTAATCAATCGGATGATTTTGATTTATGTGCAATTAGGCATAAATTACATGAATTTTATGCTGTCCGAAAAGAATTACCGAGTTTGAAACGGCTGCTTGCAGTTCGTAAAGAATCCATAAACTTTGTTGGTGGCAGAGAATCTCTTCGTTTACTCTTACACAAATTAGGTTATAAATTAAAAAAATGTAGAAATCAGTACTTATGGAGCGACATGATATAGTGGCATGGAGGGACAGGTACCTTCATGAAGTCGAAGATGTAAGGGAGCGTGGGATGCCTGTTCCATACCTTGATGAAAGATATATTAATACTTCGCTCAATCATGCAAAATGTTGGCAATGGCAATCTAAATCTGTAGCTACAGTAAAAATTTACTTAATTATTCATTGTGGTGTCACGACTGGGTTCGTCCCGAATGCTTTGTTAATTTATAACGACAAAGAAAAAAATATGGTTTCCATGATGCCATGAATAAAGTTAATTAAAATAGGGGTATTAAATAAATTATTAACCAATCTAAATGAACCCTCCTGTATAGTCATAGACAATTCTAGATATCATTCTAGCCAAATTAACAAACCTCTAACTTCGGTGAATGGAAAAAATTAAATTACAGAATGGCTTACATCAAATAATATTGACTACCCTACCAAAGCCACCAAAAGTATATTGTTGTTTTTGGTAAAACAAAATAAACCTGACCCAGTTTACGAGATTGATAATTTAGTACAGGAGTGTGGTCACAAAATACTACGACTGCCGCCATATCAATGTGACCTGAATCCGATAGAAATTATATGGGGCATAGTAAAAGGACAGGTTGCCATAAAGAATGTTGGTTTAGATAACATCACATACCTGCAGCTTGTACAAAACTGTTTTAAGGATACATGGAATAATTCCTGTGAGCATACTAAAAACTAGAAGAGGAATATAGATGCAGAGAACTGGTAATTGATAGAGAAATTGAACAACTTATATAAATGTTGGCGGCAGTGATAGTGAAATATCCAGTCTTACAACTGACAATGAGTCTGATATGTCTAGAATTGAACCAGTACAATCTGATCATGAAGATCATGAATTGTCATATGAATCTGTTAAATAATTAGATTCTGAATTTGACGACTAAAGAAAAAAAAACATAATCATAATGGTATTATTTTCTATATTTTAACCCGTCTACAGGTACTTACTTTAGTGGAAGATTATTTCATAATAATAAAAATATTAACTTTTTGACCATTTAATGTGACTTCCATAATGAGAGGCTTTAATATACGATTGTTTTGTAATAACAACACACGAGTATTTTAATGCCTAATTATGTGCAGTTACATACACTGCTTTATCTCTACATATCATAAGCTCTCTATGATTGTTGATTTATAGTTATATTTCAAATGTAAAGTTCAGCAATTAGCGAAGCGGCCAATGTGCATGGGTATACTATATTTAGTATTGCTATATACAGGTTGTCTCATTTAAATCGGTCAGTATGGGAAAGTCTGAAACTATAAGACATACGAAGATCTGTTCTATTTTAAAAAGAAGAAAAACTGCATTTGAAAAAAAACCTGTACTCAGCTCAGGAATCGAACTCGGTTGTTTTGAAAACACTCAATCACGGTCACTTCGAACACCTACTAAAATAAATTTAAGTATGTGAAAACAATGCATTTTATTCATTTTAGACATCATGTTTCGTAGAGCCATTTACTGCTTAAGACCTACACAATCGATTGTAGTGTTATGCTACTTACATGCTATTCTTGCTTCTTATCCCTTAGCTCCAGCTCCACTATCAGTCTTTTTTGTTTGTCCTTCAGGGTACCTTGCTCTGTCATGCTTTCATGCTTTTCAGCTATATTCTTGCTGAGCTGCATAGTCTGATATTTGGTATCACCTTTATTTCCATAGGACCCTGTAACGTTTTAAACCATAAGAATACATTAACAAATCATTTTTGCTTTGTATTTTCATACTATCAGCTCTTGTAAATCGATAGGGAAGGGGTTTACCTTTGGTGACCTTGTTTTTGGCTTTCTCCGAAACTCTGCAATCTCGGGCTTCGTGCGCGCTGGTGCGCTACCCTTTTTCCTTTCGCTGTTATGTAATTTACTTCATGGTTTTATTGTTGTTTATCGTATTACGAGCCTGAAACTAAACTTTGACATTGGTTGACGTCTTTGTTTATCTGGTTGTCATGGCAATGCCCATTCAAACTCGTTAGCGGTCTGATATGTTTGCGTCAATACTTTTACAAAAATACTCTTTCTCTCTTGGCCACTCACAAAAAATACGTTAAATTTAAATAATTTTTAGAACTCTCCAAAAAGGGTATAAAAGCGGAACATTTCTGAAATTCGAGAGTCTAACGTCAGCTTCTGAACTAGAAGTACCACTTAAAGGCCTTATCCCGGTCGCACTACCCCGGGATCCTGCGAGCCTTCAAACTCCCTCAAACCTTCAAACAATCCTTCAAGCAACGGGATCCTGCGAGCCGTTTCCTTCAAAGCACGATTCTGCGAGCCACTCCTACAACGGGATACTGCGAGCCATAACTACAAATACGCCCGCTACCGTTCCACTCCTACAACGGGATCCTGCGAGCCGTAACTCCAAATACGCCCGCTACCGTTCCACTCCTACAACGGGATCCTGCGAGCCGTAACTACAAATACGCCGCTACCGTTCCTACAACGACGATCTCGACAACATCTACAACATCAAATACACCTGCATCCTGGTCGTCACCCTACCGGTCACCTACTCTCCGTGTCCTCCGCTTCTTCTTTTTCTATATCTAATCTATATTTTATAAAAACCTGTTCACATCTCATCCATCCTCATCCTCATATCATTTTTTTATCGTCTTCACTGTAAATATCTAATAAACTGTTACTACTAAATTTTATCCTGGTTGTTTTCTGTTAGGTTCAGGTAGGTTCTTGTCGTCACACGACACGATATCGAAATAGAAATAGCCTAAGTTTTTTTTTCAAAACAACCGGGTTCGATTCCCGAGCTGATTACAGGTTTTTTTTCAAATGTACGAATGCAGTTTTTCTTCTTATTAAAATCGATGACATGGTTCCTAAGAACAAATCTTCGTATGTCTTATAGTTTCAGAGTTTCCCATACTGACCGATTTAAAGGAGACATTCTGTATAAAGTGATTTAGTCCAGGTTTTTTATGTTCCTGGTTGGGCTTCAAATAACTGTTCTATCTTAGATCATAAAAGCAAATGCAATCGTAGGGTCAAAATTGAACCTAAGTTGTGAATTATTGGGAGACGCGAATCTCGCGGTGGATATGAAGAAATAGTGCTTAGTTTAAATAAATTAAAATTAAATAAAGTTAATTAAATTAACTTACGTACTTATGGCGTTGTTTTAGATATAATAAGTTATATCCACTCCTTCCCCACTACACTACTAAACCGCACTACTGGTAGGGTTATATGCGTTCCCCATTACACTACCTAATTTATTATCGGAACTAGATACGGGTAAGTAAGAAACAAAATTTCTATTTAGCGTAGCGGTATATTTAAAACATATCCAACGTCAAACTTAACACATACATAATACAAAACTTAACTCGTACATAAAACAAACCTTAACACGCTCCCTGTCTAGTGAATCCATTTGGACAAAAAAAAAACAGAAATACATGTCACAATTGCTAGAAATGAACTGCGTTAAAATAATGATCCTAAATATAAAACTAAACTATCTCAATCTAAAAAATCAAAAAATCAAAATCAAAAATCATTTATTTCCATAGGATGTTGTTACATCACTTAGATCCGTCATTACATTTTTTGGGTGAGTTCACTAACACAATGGCGGAATCTGTGGAGAAGAGCTCACCGAAGAAACTCCACAGTCGTCGCATCTTTTGCGTTTCCTTTTTTAAATAAAATATTGTCAAATTACAAAATGAATGCTAATTATATATCGAAACAGCCTGTTACTCAAACAATCTATTCCCATGGACATCTGTCCTCTAAATAATCAGATATCCTATAGTAACCTTTTTTATACAATTTCTGTTTTATTATTATTTTAAACTTGTCTAAAGGTAAGTTTTTAATATCAGTAGGGACCTTATTGTAATAGCGTATACAATTGCCTTTAAAAGAATTACTAATTTTATGTAGTCGGCTTACATAAGCAACCAACTTGTCTTTATTTCTAGTATTAAAATTGTGTATATCACTTTGTACTTCTGAAAATTAGTTATATTTCTTTTTACATACACAAGATTGTCATAGATATATTGAGACACAAATGTCAGAATATTGATTTCTTTAAACTTTTCCCTCAGTGACACTCTAGGCCCTAATCTATAAATTGCACGAACAGCCCGTTTCTGCAGAATAAATATACTATTAGCAAAAGCATGACGTACACTTATGTCCCCGGTAATAAACTGGATTTGCACTCTTGTAATGATGCGTGATTTGCGTCGTTTTCTGACCTTTGCATTAGTTGCGTATTTTGTTTTTGATACTGTTTATAATTGAAACAATACATTATCCCATTTGGCCCATCCCATCAAGCCGTCCAAACGTTCGATGATTTACCGCTCTGAAGACCCAAAGACCACGTAGAAAATGATAAATAAATATACGTATAATTATCGTTTTGGTTCATCGATGAAACACGGATAAAACATGTCATGTATAAAAATGACAAAAAGTATCACATAAGCAAGAATTTTGACAGGAAAGACAGGCAGTGCCAATTAAACTAGACACTTTAGGTCATTATAACAATAATTATTAATTATCCAGTATAACAATGCCTTCAGGGTACTGTTGGGGCTGCCACGATTTTGTAGTGCATCAGGAATGTTTGCGGAGGCGCGTGTTGATGGCTTCCATCCAATTATGCGTAAAAGAATGGCGTCTATCTTATGCAGAACTCGTGGCAGCGCCAACGGTCTCCTGGAGATATTAGCAGATAGGGTAGACAATCCCTTTATGCGACATTGGGTTGCAGCTCACACACTGCCAGTCATAGATTAGCGCCTAAATTAGGAAAAAATAATGGTTTGCTCTGCACTGTATTGTGTTTATATTGTACTACTAACATTGATTGTAAGACTAATTATTAACACTTGTATATGGACTTGGTCTGAAATAAATGATTATTATTATTATTATTATGTTACATGACATTTTTTCTTCGGTTAATTGATGTTTCTGTATGTAACTTTCAATATGCGCTACCAACGTGAAGAAAAAAAAATAAAGGTAGAATTTTAAGTCTCGTGTCACTGATGCTTATAACAAATGTCTTTTAACATAAATAATTACAAAATTGTCAGTTGTTACAATAGAAAGACTGCTGATAGAGGTGGTTCTTTAATCTTAGTGAAAAATAATATTACGGTGAAACAATGGAAAGATATTCTTGCACTTACTGTTGAAAGACAAATAGAGGTATCCTGTGTTGAGTTAGATAGCCATATTATTGTTTGTGTCTACAGGCCACCGAGGGCTGAAAAAGGCCATGGCAATTTCGAAATATTTGAGAAAATTATGGAGGAAGCCCTCATTAAACTTTGTAATAACAGAAAAAAGTTAATTATTTGTGGCGATCTTAATGTAGATCTACTTGTAGATACAACACTGAAGCGACGATTAATAACTCTGTTCCAATCATTTAATTTATGTCATGTTTTTCTAGAGCCGACTAGAATCACACTTACCAGCCAAACTTGCTTAGATAACGTTTTTTGTGACTGTGCATTCACAAGTAAAAGTGTAATTAACTGCTTACCTTCCGATCACAGTGGTCAAACAGTTTCATTCCCAATTGCTATTAAGGATAAGACTGGTCCATCATTTTATAGGCCTATTACATCCCATAGACTAGAGACATATACGAAAAACTTAGATATAAATTTGCCAGTACCGGATTTTAATGAACAGAACCCAAACAAAAGCTACTCAGACTTCTTCAGCATTATTCAGACAGAATTCAATAAAGTTTTCAAATTAAAGAAAGTCAGTGACTACAACGGTAAATCTAAATTTAATGACTGGGCAACGTTTGGAATTCGTAAAAGTAGAGTTATCTTTTATTAATATTCCTGAAAGCGGTGGTATTGTAGACAGTCAGCGTCTTGATCTACGCAAAACCACACGTCTTGCCACTGTGTCGGACCGCGCGTTGATACCAAAGTTTTTAAAACTTTTTTGTTAGCATAATGGTTATTTGTGGTGGATGCCAGGAGAAGGTGACTGACGCGATTCTGTGTTCAGCTTGCGGTATCTCCTTCGATTTCTCTTGTGCTGAGATTACCGAGGCCAAGTACCGGAGACTGGCGGAGGAGAAGAAGAGGGAATGGATGTGTCCCACCTGCTCCGTCAAGGCACCAGTTGTTACGAAGCCGCCAGGCGGGGGGCCTGTACTTGCTCCTCCGAGTACTACTAAGCTGCCCCCGGGATCTCCAGCTGTGCCAACGCTCGAGCTCATCATGGAGCGCCTTGATGCCATGGTCCTTCAATTAGCTCCTCTGAAGAGTCTAGAAGTCATTCTCAGTGACATCTCCGAGTTAAAGAGCAAGACCGATGACATCCATTTGCGAATTAATGATGTGGAGAGCCGCGTTGTCCGCATGGAAGAGCGTCAAGTTGAAGCTGCTGAAATGAATGAACGGTTGTTACGTCTTGAGGAAGCTTCTGAAAGCCGAGAACAATGGCCGCGCTCCAATAATGTCGAGATAAAAGGTGTTCCCCAAACAAAAGAGGAGAATCTTTTTGACATAATATCTAAAGTTGGGACCACCATTGGTTTCGCAATCCAGCGCGATCGTATTAATTTCGTTACCAGAGTTCTTTCGCGTGACGATAACAAGGGTAAATCAATAATTGTCTGCTTCATTCATCGCTACGACAAGGAAAACTTTGTTGCTGCCGGACGAACTGTGAAGAATATGTCACTGGCTGATATCGGGATGCAGGGACATGGCAGTGTCTTCGTCAATGATCATCTGACCATCGAACAAAAACAACTATTAAATTCGGCCAAACTACTGGTTAAGGAGAAGGAGTTCGAATTTATTTGGGTGCGTCATGCGAAGATTATGGTACGGCGCAATCAGACTTCACCTATTTTTCAAATCAAGTCGAAGAGGGACCTGTCCAAAATTACGTAATCTACAACTATTGCTTTTAGTGTCATTCAACAGTTTACAAACTTTGAGAACCACTGCTCCCTGCTACTATCCGATATTGCTATTGTTTTCGCCTGTTGCTACACACACACTACTTCACTGCCTAGTAAACAACTTTTATTCCAACACCTTTTTAACTCAGCTCGTAATGACCCTAATGAGCCTTTCTGCAGTTTATTTAATGTCTAATTTGCCTCGTCGTCGCTGCCGCCGTCCGCTACTGTACTTGCCTATAAGTGATCATTGCTTTGATAATAACCCGTTCCTATGTTACCGAGTTCGCAGCAAGTGCTTGTTGCTTTGCCCGCTTTATTTGTTAATTAGTTTTTGCTTAGACATCTATTTAGTTTGTGATATTACAACGCCGTGAATAATTTAAATCTGTACTATCAGAATGTAAGGGGACTGCGGACAAAGACTGATACTATTTTTCAGAATATCCTATTGAACAACTATGATATTGTCGCTTTAACCGAGACCTGGCTTCTAGATGAATTTTCAGATAATGAAATATTCGATGATAGGTACTTAGTGTGGCGTCGCGACCGTAACTATGCATCAACTGAACAGACAAGAGGGGGAGGCGTATTGATAGCTGTTAAGCGCGAATTATGCTCGACGATCAATGCATGTTGGCAGTCTTCCGCAGAAGACATATGGGTAACGATTCCATTGACTTGTAATGAAAAAATCGTTACTACATTACATTTGTGTTCACTCTATCTGTGTGACGAAAATCTTGGTAATAGATTTAAGACACAACTTGAAAACTTTTGTACCAAATTAATTCATTTAATGACTGACAATGTCCATGATAAATTTCTAATAGTCGGAGACTTTAATATGAGTAGTATAACCTGGTCTTCCATTGATGGCGGTCTTTATCCATGTAATGTGGTAGGTGAGCATGTGAAAGATTTTATTGACACTCTTAACACTTGTGGTCTTCAACAATTTAACAGTTTTGAAAACAGCTTTGGTCGTATATTGGATCTAGTATTGTCGAATGAAAGTGTCGTGGTAATGTCATGTCCTGACCCATTAGTGCCAGAGGACCCATACCATAAGGCTTTGCATATAGATATACCGGTTGCATTCTTCACCCCATTAAAATACATTCCGCATGTTTCCTTTAATTATTCCAAAGCTGACTATAAGCAAATACGTAAACACATCCATGATTTTGACTGGGTAGGTAAGCTTGGTAGTGGTAGTGTAGATGACGCTGTCGATATTTTCTATACATTAATTTATAAACTACGTGACTCATATGTTTAGTTGGCCTTGGTTTAGCACAGCTCTAATCAAAGTCATAAAGGAAAAGTTCAAATACTTCAAAAAGTATAAAAACTATGGGAATCTTTCTGACCAAATGTCTTTTAAAATTTTACGTGACCGAGCAAGTAGAATGGAGCGTGAATGCCACACTAATTACATAGCTAAAATTGAAGAATCTATAGTTAAAAATCCTAAGACCTTCTGGTCCTATATTAAGTCGAAACGCCAAGGTAGTGCATTTCCCTCGAATATGTCTTACGATGGTAAAACGTCCGACAATGGCAACACCATTAGTAATTTCTTCTCTGATTACTTTCATTCTAATTTTATTATTACATCCAGCTCTGACAATGATAATGTGGGTCAAGCACATACACATGTCGAACCGCAGTGTCTGTGCGATATATTTAGTATCGCAGTTAATAGCTCCTATGTTCATAAGCTCCTTCAGTCTTTGGACCTGTGCAAGTCTGCCGGGCCTGATGCTATACCGGCTTCGTTACTAGTTGCTTGTGCAAAAGAGCTATCCGTTCCCATCACAATTTTGTTTAAAAGATCTCTTAACGAAGGTGTCATGCCGATTCGTTGGAAGTCTGCTTTTATTTCCCCCATACATAAAAAAGGTTCCCGTCAGCGCGTTGAGCATTATAGGCCTATCTCAAAATTGTGTCTTATAGCCAAGGTTCTTGAGCGTGTCGTATATACTCAATTATATGAAGCGCTTAAATCTAGTTTCAGTCCTATGCAGCACGGTTTCTTAAGGGGCAGATCGACGGTATCTAACCTTGTACTTTTCCATGACTATATCAGTGAGCGTATGGACAATAACGACCAAGTCGTTGTTTTATCGAAATAAGGCAATTGTACACAGTACGCAGAGGCACACTTCTTAGTTATTATTTTGTATTTGATAGTTTTTTGGAGATTACTTATTAGGGCAATGTAAGCACCGGCACACATTATAATAATTGTTTTATAGTTGATAGCCATATTAACATTATGTGGCTGATCGGAGAAAACAAAAGGCACACAATAGTTAAGTGAATTAGGTAGATATTTTTTGACCAGTGTATAGGACATGTATAGAACCGGTACAGCAGTTTTGAGTTGAGCATACATATTATATATAGATAGACGAAAAGGCACAAATAATTAAATGATACGGGGTTTGAGTTTATTGAGGTCCTCCTCACATCGAACAGCGAGTGCTGGGGTGGTGTCGGCCGCACGCACGAGCACGGTTCCGTGCTTGACCCACACGTACCGGTATCCATTGGTCCTTGCAGTTTCTCGCGTTTTTCGAAAAATTGTTTTATTTTTCAGAGTCAAGTGCTCGTTGACATACACTTTTTGCTGCGAACCTGGTATGTTTAGACACTCAGATGTGAGTTTTCCCTTGGCTTTACGAGCGGCAGTAACAAAGTTGTCCTTCAGCTCCCGGGAGGCCAGTTTGACGATAACATTCTTTGGCTGCGTACTTTTTGGGTTCGCTTGTGGGACTCTATGTACCGACACCACATCATGGGGAGCCAGCGGATGATTAATGTTATCACCTAATGTCTGGACGATAGATAGTAAGTTTTCTCCTCGCTTTTCCGGGAGGTTACTGATCTCGACATTGTTTTGACGTGCCTGCTGCTCCATATCATCTATTTTACGCTCTAGCTGAGAGATGCGCAAGTTTAGAAGCTCAACCTTGTCGAGTTTGTGTTCCATGGCGCTCACCTTCTTACACATTTCATCGGTTTTCTTGTGTAGATCGTCGTATTGGCCGCTCATGAACGACATAGCGCTTTTAACTTCTTCAAAATCATCCAACATTTTCGTGATCTTCAAATCATACTTGGAGAACCAGCCATCCAACTTACGCGTCATACTTTCTTGGAATTATGATAGATTATGAGTACACAATTAGCAGTTAAAGACATTTGAATATGTTTGGGCTATTTAGCAACTAATCACTTAAGAAATTGTTATAAAATCACTGCAATCCAGGCAATTACACCATTAGGAACAACTTATCATTGAGATAGCAGACGAATTGTTCGAAAATACTGAGGTTTTAGCAATAATAGAACGGAGCAAACGAAAACAGTCTTAACGCAGTGCGCGCGAGGCGTGAACACATGTCCATTCTCTCTACCAATTAACACATCGCAAAATGGAAGCTGGTAAAACAACTACATTTGTATTCCAGGAAGAGAGCCGATCAACGTTTCGAAATGTCTTCAGCAAGCTGCGAACCCTCTTCCCGTTCCTTTGGCCGCGGAAAAGCGTGTGTCTACAGTTTTATGTACTCATATGTGTCATCGCGTTGCTGGCTGGGAGAGTGGTCAACCTTTTCGTGCCAATTTATAATAAGTTGATAGGTAAGTTCATTTAATGATTAATAAGGTGAGTTTTAGAGCACTAACGGCTGGCGTAGCTTTACCGGAATTGCATTGGGAAGTGTATTTAGTTTAATAATCCCTTAAAATATGACTGCGCTTTCTATTACGGTGTGAAGGATACAAGAGCGGTTGTCGGCCATTTCTGTGTGATAGGCTATTAAAACGCTATATTATTACACTAGAATGCCCAGTGTCGTGGTTATCAGCAAAAGCGACATCATTTATGACATGTTTGAATGTAAACCTTCAACAACACATCTATTTTAATTAATGGCGTGTCCAAACACTTTTGAGGTTAACTTTTTCACTGTCCATTGTGTTTTGATATTTCCATTTGAGCAATTCAAAAACCATGTTAAAGCGAATTTGTCAAAAAAGGGATATTACAATGTTCAAGATTACTTAAATGATGGGACTATTGTTAATCTAACTCAACACTCAGAACTTGCTGATAATAATTTTGCAATTATTTATTCCTGCTTATTCATTATAATAATGAATATTCTAATATTTGTATTAGTCAAACACCACCAATTTTTAAAAGAGATCTAAAAATCAATCTGTGCGAGTTTCTTCACCCTCTCTCCTACAGTGGTGTAATGTAGAGAAGAGGCAAAAAATGACGTTTGCTAAGTATATGTAATATAGAAATTTGAACTTTGAACTTTAAAAGATCACCATTTGGTCAGTTTCTTATCGAGAACCAGTAAATTAGAGGTGAACCTCTCATTACAGTTGACAGCCTGTCAATACCCCCACTCGTGTTCCGATGGGACCTGATCCTGATCTACGTGTTTATAAAGTTCCTGCAAGGCGGCGGCACCGGCGGCATGGGACTGCTCAACAATCTGCGGTCCTTCCTGTGGATCAAGGTTCAGCAGTACACCACGAGGGAGCTTCAGGTAATTACATTTACATAAAATCACATTCTCAAATTATCGAATTCAAATTAAAAGCTTTATTTGTAAAACGTAGGTACTATCGAACCATCTGAATCATGACCCACCATAAGCTTATTTTGCTAAACCCCTTAAATGCAAGTAGGTCGAAATTCGCTTGAAGGTTTATTTCCTTGGTAACGAACTTGTTATCATTTGATTAGACACTGACATTTTGATAGATCTTACAAGTTTGAAAGTTTCAAACGAATTATCAGGCAAGTGGGTCATGATTCAGTTGGTTCGATTGTACATAAAGATCTTTAGAATACTTTCAAAGTATCTATATCTCTTTGGCGCGATGGCAAACAAATATTATATTTATTGAGCAGCACTTACATCAGTCGTATATCTGGAATAGTAGTTAGCAGTCAATATACAACAATGTCATTATGTAGTCAATGATCAGAGCCTTAATTTTTCCCTGCCTCGCTCGCTCGCTCTCGCCCTCGACGCGTCGATAGTACAGTGACGGACGCTATGACGTCATCAGATCGAGGTGCCAAGTGAATTTTGGCGTTTAGTACATTGCTTCTGGCCCCATTCTAGGATACCCTGTGTCGTGGGGACTAGAAACAGCGACGTCGCAAATATGTAGACTTCCATGACCTGGGGATTTTTCTGCCTCCCCAGCCGGGATCCGAACCCATGGCCTCTCGCTTGGAAAGCTCAGCCTCGACCGCAACACCACAGAGGTCGTCATGTCGTAATCCTTACTAACAATGTTATGTCAATCTTTATCTCTGCATAGTAGAATAAATTTTACAATTTGTACATTAAACAAAGAGTTTTCTCGGGTTTCGGGGTGGTTATATTTAAAAAAAAATGCTTCTTGTTACTCCCACAATACGATACCCTGGCGCATACTACTAGTAATAATAGTCTAGTCATCTCAGTGTATGTTAGCGTGCTGATAGTGTTAGCAGATTCGTTCCGAACCCACACTGAATAGCTCTATCGTGGCCATATCGTAGAATTGATCATTTCATGAAATGGCCAACCTTGGTTGAATTAGAACTTTTATAACGAAGAAGTATTCTCGGTAAAAACACTACGGTAGCTTAGGTGAGGACTACAAGTCTTCGTGTTATTTCGACATGTATTACACACCAAAACACCACATAGTTCTGAATAACAAATTAAACTTGTTTTCATGAATTGCAACCCTTTCCGTCCATTTCATGAAATGGCCGGCTAGATCATGAAATGGTTGGCCCTTTCAATTCAATGATATGGGGGGGCTACCACAACGTCTTATGCCAATTCAGATTAGGAACCTAATTTCATCCGCAAACTTAATGTGACCGTCTTAAAACAAGTCTTGGTATGGTCACCATAATGGGCTTTATTTACCTAATTATGGTGAATTGGAATGGAACTGGATGCCATGGTGATGTTCTTGTTTTGAACTAATTTGAATCGGAAAAAGATTGTGGTAAACCCCCCTGGTCACGAGAACTCCAAAATTGCCCACCAATATACCTATAGGTGGTATTTCTCTTTTCAGTTGGAGCTATTCCGGCACCTGCACGCCTTGCCCCTGCGGTGGCATTTATTTTACGTGATAAATACCGGCTAAGTCCTGCGCGTAATGGACCGAGGCACAGACTCCATTGACAACCTTCTCTCCTACATTCTGTTCTCCGTCGCGCCGACAATTATAGACATACTGGTTGCTGTGACCTACTTTATCCTGGCGTTCAACGCGTGGTTCGGCCTGATTGTCTTCGTGACAATGATTTTGTATATAGGTAAGTTGGGTTTTATCATACACACATTCATTTTTTCCCGGAGACTAAAGACCTCCACTTGGTACGATCTTGGAATTCATTAGTCTCTTCATACAAGCTCGCCGGTTACGAGTACTTCTTATTTGCTTCTTCACTTCCCTTGGTGTTTGTAGGGCCTGCTTGGGCCTGTAAATCTGTATCGTCCATCTTCTTTCATTCATCCTTTCAACGTGACCAACGTGACCATCTGAGCACGTATAGAGCGAGCATCAGCTCGGGTGGTATACGGACTAAAAATAACCCCTTGTATATTACAGTTATCTATATTTGATGTTACTGTGAGCCATGACCTCGGTAATGTCTACCTGCAATTTGCCCTTTTGGGCGATATATATGTGTATATTGTATATATGGGAGGAATTTGCCTGCTTACCCGATTTTACGAGCGGATATCAGCTCATAGTTGAGAGGGCATGATAGCGGCATGTTAGGGTGTCAGATAGCCCCCGCTACTATGAGGTGAACTGTCGCTCCTCCGGGTTGATTCATTTTTATATGTTGAACACGCTTCGGGGCGGTGAGGAGTGCGGGTGCGCCTAGGAGGTTCCAGTCATAAAACTATTATTGTGTGCATGCAATCAACTGCCCTTCGATGCTTTTTCTTTATTTAGCTGCTGTTTCTGGAATGTTCGTAATTCAAGAATCGTGAGTCAAACTGTGTGTTTGTCATTTGAACGCAAGTATCAGCGGCGGATGAACCTCGCCGACAACGAGCAGAAGGCGCGCTCAGTCGACTCTTTACTCAACTATGAAACCGTCAAATACTACGGCGCCGAGTCCTACGAAGTCGATACGTACGGACACGCTATAGTCAATTATCAGGTACCTACATATCTCTCATTGTTTCTATCTTAGTGAGCTGGAAGAAATCTCTTGTGTTTTATCATAGTTTTTCTTTATTAATTTTCTGTACCAGTAATGGAAACTTGTATCTTATTTTTTATTTTTGTTCATTATTTTTTTTTACAGAAAGAAGAATTCAAATCGCTCATCACATTGAATATGCTGAATACCATGCAGAACATAATTATATGCGGAGGTAAACATAAAACAAATATAACATTGCATAAAGCGCTCTGCGCGTTAACTATGCATGTAGCGACATCTATGACGCTTTTGTAGATAAGGAACTCGCCAAGCCATAGCATATATTAAGCAAAAATAAAACAAAAGTCGGTCCTCAAAATGCATCATATTTCCAGGTTTGCTGGCTGGGTCGCTGCTTTGTACATCGATGGTAGTGAAAAACGAGTTGACAGTGGGAGACTATGTCCTATTCGCATCATACATCATCCAGTTATACGTGCCTCTCAACTGGTTCGGAACTTATTACAGGTACGCATTGTCAGAAATGGAAAGAAGATTTAGTTTGGTTCCAGTGCGGTCAACCCTCTTCGAAACTCGGCTGCTTGTGTGTACATAGGGCTCCATGTGAGTCCATACTTAGCAGAGTTTACCATGACGCGTAATCGGTTCATTTATTAGTGGAGCAAATGTGTATTTTATGTGGCGTGGGCATCGGTATACAGGTTGACTTTTAATTAGCTGACCATATTTTGGGGAATGATAGTAACAACAACAACATTAAGAACAACTTTCGCAAAGGAACATATGGTCGCAAATGAAAAAAATATACTAATGCTTAGTACATTGACCCGATCAGCTGATTACAGGACTATGGGAAATCCAAAATAATTTTTTATTTGCGACCATAAGTTTCTAGGTAAAAGTTGTTCATAATAAATGGTACTATCATTCCACAAAAAAAATTCAGCTATTTTAATGTCACCTGTATAACGCCGCAGCTCCTCTATCGCAGGGACTTACTTAGTTAAGCACTGGGGCTCCACTGCTAATTCAGTGTTCTCTCTCAGTGGGGTCTCTCCTGGTCTGGCGTCTCCACTGCAATTTGCTATCAATGGTTATTCCAAGAAACTTTGTATCATTTACTAATACTAACGCGTTGCTGTCTAACATTAAACTGGTCTCAACTTGCCTGACATTTGGAAGTGATAATTTGATACACTTAGTTTTACCAGCGTTTAACTGTAAATTATTAACTGTGAACCAATTCAAGGTTAAAGACCACCATTAACATACACCATTAACATCATCAAAATCTTCCTTTTGTCTTTCAATTTTGAAGAACATTGAATAACCATTAGCAAACAACACTATGTCAGTCAATTTCTCCACCAGGAAAGGCAGATCGTTAATATATACCATAAAAAATTACCTAATATGGGACCTTGTGGAACGCCAATTTTTACTCCCGATCCATCAGATTTAACGCCGTTGACTTCTGTTATATATCTTTCCGTTGTTTCACCTTAATATTATTTGTACTAAGATTAAAGAACTGACAATTTTGTAATTATTCATGTTACATATTTTACTACATATTTTCCTTTAACCACTGTTCTGTAATACAATTAATATCGGTGTCAGAATTATTAAGAAACAAATTCTAAGACAAGTTCTTTGCCAGGTAGTCCCTGCATGTTTTGATGCCTAATATTTAAGTAGGGCTTATTTCTTCGGTTTCTTAGGTCATCAATGATTTCAAAACGGCGAAAAGACAAAGTATGCCAAATTGTTAAGATGCGTACAAACTATGCCAAATTTTTTAACTTCCTTGGACCTCGTCTCTACAATAAAATCAGTAAACATAGTGAAATTACAACAAAGAACATATATTCGAAACTAAAATAACTACTATAACTAATGGCTGAGATCCTTAACATATGACGAAACAGAAAACACCCTTACAGTTTTATCATAACACTAAAATTAATAAATAAATAAATTAACAAGTAATAAGAAAATAAATATGTTAAAAAAATTAAAAAATATAAATAATAATAAGTAATACAATTCAAACAAAATAATAACTGAATGTTTAAATAATATTTTTTCTTCTTCATACACCATACATTTACTACTCACTACACTAAAACATTCAAACATTACACTTCCCATCTTCTCTATTACAAACACACATTTACTCCTCAAAGATTAGAAACCTTGGTGTTAATTGATATTATTCTGTCTAAAAACAATTCAATTTATATTTTTCATTAATCATTAATCATATGATATTTTTGTTAAAATCTAATTATAAAATGTGTCATTTACTGGTGGGAAGTACTACTCATCCTATACCACAGGGTTCGCCCTTTTTTAGGGGGTAGTGAACATCCCTCGTTATTTACTAATTTAATTAACAAGTACTTCAAATGTATACCTTAATTAATAAAATTATTATTATTAATATTATTATTATTATTTACCCTTTGTCGGATAAATTCTTGCTTGAGCTCAAATTTAAATCATTTGAATCCACAGAGCGATCCAAAAGAACTTCGTCGATATGGAGAACATGTTTGACCTAATGCGGGTGGATTCGGACGTGCGCGACGCTCCCGGCGCGCCCGACCTGATAGTCCGCACCGGGGCCGTCGAGTTCAAGCACGTCAGCTTCGGCTATGGGCCCGAGCGGCTCGTGCTGAACAACATCAGCTTCAAGGTGGCGCCCGGCACCACTGTCGCCCTGGTGAGTGGGACAAGTTGCTTATACAATGAGATAAAGCACGTCAGCTGCGGCTATGGGCCCGAGCAGCTCGTGCTGAACAATGTCAGCTTCAAGGAGGCGCCCGGCACCACTGTCGCCCTGGTGAGTGGGACAAGTTGCTTATACAATGATATAAAGCACGTCAGCTGCGGCTATGGGCCCGAGCGGCTCGTGCTGAACAATGTCAGCTTCAAGGTGGCGCCCGGCACCACTGTCGCCCTGGTGAGTGGGACAAGTTGCTTATACAATGAGATAAAGCACGTCAGCTGCGGCTATGGGCCCGAGCGGCTCGTGCTGAACAATGTCAGCTTCAAGGTGGCGCCCGGCACCACTGTCGCCCTGGTGAGTGGGACAAGTTGCTTATACAATGAGTTAAAGCAAGTCAGCTGCGGCTACGGGCCTGAGCGGCTCGTGCTGAACAATGTCAGCTTCAAGGTTGCGCCCGGCACCACTGTCGCCCTGGTGAGTGGGACAAGTTGCTTATACAATGAGTTAAAGCAAGTCAGCTGCGGCTATGGGCCCGAGCGGCTCGTGCTGAACAATGTCAGCTTCAAGGTGGCGCCCGGCACCACTGTCGCCCTGGTGAGTGGGACAAGTTGCTTATACAATGAGATAAAGCACGTCAGCTGCGGCTATGGGCCCGAGCGGCTCGTGCTGAACAATGTCAGCCTCGTGGTGGCGCCCGGCACCACTGTCGCCCTGGTGAGTGGGACAAGTTGCTTATACAATGAGTTAAAGCAAGTCAGCTTCGGCTATGGGCCCCAGCGGCTCGTGCTGAACAATGTCAGCTTCAAGGTGGCGCCCGGCACCACTGTCGCCCTGATGAGTGGGACAAGTTCCTTATACAATGAGATAAAGCACGTCAGCTGCGGCTATGGGCCCGAGCGGCTCGTGCTGAACAATGTCAGCTTCAAGGTGGCGCCCGGCACCACTGTCGCCCTGATGAGTGGGACAAGTTCCTTATACAATGAGATAAAGCACGTCAGCTGCGGCTATGGGCCCGAGCGGCTCGTGCTGAACAATGTCAGCTTCAAGGTGGCGCCCGGCACCACTGTCGCCCTGATGAGTGGGACAAGTTCCTTATACAATGAGATAAAGCACGTCAGCTGCGGCTATGGGCCCGAGCGGCTCGTGCTGAACAATGTCAGCTTCAAGGTGGCGCCCGGCACCACTGTCGCCCTGGTGAGTGGGACAAGTTGCTTATACAATGAGATAAAGCACGTCAGCTGCGGCTATGGGCCCGAGCGGCTCGTGCTGAACAATGTCAGCTTCAAGGTGGCGCCCGGCACCACTGTCGCCCTGGTGAGTGGGACAAGTTGCTTATACAATGAGTTAAAGCAAGTCAGCTGCGGCTACGGGCCTGAGCGGCTCGTGCTGAACAATGTCAGCTTCAAGGTTGCGCCCGGCACCACTGTCGCCCTGGTGAGTGGGACAAGTTGCTTATACAATGAGTTAAAGCAAGTCAGCTGCGGCTATGGGCCCGAGCGGCTCGTGCTGAACAATGTCAGCTTCAAGGTGGCGCCCGGCACCACTGTCGCCCTGGTGAGTGGGACAAGTTGCTTATACAATGAGATAAAGCACGTCAGCTGCGGCTATGGGCCCGAGCGGCTCGTGCTGAACAATGTCAGCCTCGTGGTGGCGCCCGGCACCACTGTCGCCCTGGTGAGTGGGACAAGTTGCTTATACAATGAGTTAAAGCAAGTCAGCTTCGGCTATGGGCCCCAGCGGCTCGTGCTGAACAATGTCAGCTTCAAGGTGGCGCCCGGCACCACTGTCGCCCTGGTGAGTGGGACAAGTTCCTTATACAATGAGATAAAGCACGTCAGCTGCGGCTATGGGCCCGAGCGGCTCGTGCTGAACAATGTCAGCTTCAAGGTGGCGCCCGGCACCACTGTCGCCCTGTTGAGTGGGACAAGTTGCTTATACAATGAGATAAAGCACGTCAGCTTCGGCTATGGGCCCGAGCGGCTCGTGCTGAACAATGTCAGCCTCGTGGTAGCGCCTAGCACCACTGCCGCCCTGGTGTGTGGGACAGACAGCTTATTTTTTCCAATTTTATGGCTATGTATTCTTGTCCGTCAACCCAATTTATACAATGAGTAAGTATGAATGGAAGTGAGGCAGGGTGAATGAACGAAATGTGTTCAGGCTTCTCAGCACCTAATGACCTCGTAAGGGCCCATGAGCTACGAGGTAGCGTGACGATCAGGTGCCAAGAAGTGATGAACGTCGGCGATTCACCGAGCTGAAGTTATGTGGGGTAGATCTAACCTGGTCTGTGCTTCGGTCCCGTCAACCTCCTGTCTCTCTGCAAGGCCCGGGTGCACCCTAGGCTCTTCTTGGTAGACAGGTTCTTCAGCCAACCAGGTATGACTGGCGGGCCAACGTGATGAGCACAGTGTCCAACACAGGTTATGTTTCTACTGGTAAATACAAATCGGGCACGAAAATCCGAACTTTATCTGGTTCGAGAGACAACGGCACACTCAGCTATATTAACAATCCTGAGGGAATCCCGAATACATTCCAGATGCCCTGCGATTTAATTTCAACACCCTAATCAAAAACGCGTTTTTTTTGCGAGGGCTTTCGTCTGTCAGTTTTCAAAACTGCCAGATTGACAGCTAACGTCAAATTAAAATGACCGTTCAGAAACCATCGATCGAATATCGATTTGGAATCGAACAAAATGAAAGAATGAATAAACAACAGCTCCGGTTGTTAGATATTTTAGTTGTAACATCTGTTTGCATAATTTAGTGAATTTGAATGACCCTCCACAGGTGGGCCCCAGCGGCGCGGGCAAGTCCACAGTGATGCGCCTACTGTTCCGCTTCTACGACGTGAACGAGGGCGCGGTGCTTGTCGACGGACAGGACGTGCGGACGGTGACGCAAGCCTCGCTGCGTGCTAGCATCGGCGTGGTGCCGCAGGACACGGTGCTCTTCAACAACACCGTGCGGTGAGTAGCAGCGAACGTTTTATGATACCGTTTCTTCGTCTGCATTTTCAATTTCAGCCAGAGTAGTATTGTTTGATATTCAGTCACACAGCATGCGCTGGTGCAACGCTTCAAAATATCTATAAATCACCCAGACACATTAGTGAATCCTTAAAAGTAAAAAATTTGGTTCACTCGTTTCCTTATTAAGGATTTTAATAAAACATAACCATCGCTAAGTCTACTACCAACTAAAAAAAACTGCATTACAATCCGTACACCCATTAAACCGCTATTCCTTGTTAACTTGTAGGCTCACGGACTATCTAATCCTGTTTTTGACAGACGTCACATAGAGTACTGAAGATTCACGTGCAGACACATACACACACGCACACAACAGATCGTCTTGTCTGATTTCGTTCGGAGTTTCGTAGACGGTGTTAGTGGACGGACAGATATTGTTCCTTCAGGACACTGCTCCTCACACGTGACCTAAATATTCATCAACCAAAGCGCATCATAAGTGAGATGTATCATGATTGTAGTCCCCTATTGCAGTTACAACATCCAGTACGGGCGGCTGGACGCGCCCTCAGCTGACGTCATATCGGCGGCGAAGAACGCGGACATCCACGACAAAATACTCACGTTCCCCGACGCGTATGACACGCAGGTTTGACTGCTATACAACTAATATTAAAAGTGTGAAAGTAGCGATTTTCAGATATTTGTGGCTTCAATCACGCTAAAACGGCTGAACGGATTTGAATGAAATTTTGCACGGAGATAATTTATGAGCTAAATTAACATAAAGGATACTTTTTATCATACAGCAGAAAAAGGAGAGTAACGCTATAATATAATAATAAAATATAATTTAATATAATGATAAAATATAATTTAATATAATGATAAAATATAATTTAATATGATAATAATAATGTTTATCGAGGGACAAAAAGGTATACATTGGTAAGTAAATAGTAACATTGTTTATGTGAGTGCGCTTACTTAAACTTATTTATAAATTAGTATCTTCTATCACCTAAACTAGGACCGCAGTCCTGCATTTTAGGAGACAGAGCTTTTTCCCTAATTTTTTTCATCATAATGGTATCAAACGCTACAGGTTGCTTTTTCCATGATTTCTAGTAAAATAAGTTTTAGTAGGTTAAGAACAATTTTAAAGGAACAAGAGTTATCCCGGTAAATGTTAATTCCTAGGAACACGCAGATGAAGTTGGGGGCAGCAGCTAGTTGGTTATTACGATACAGTATTCAACAGAAAGACGTACTACACGACAAAGTTAACTTGGGCACCTTGCTCTGATGACGTCATAGCGTCCGTCACTGACGTATCGAGGGCGAGAGCGAACGAGAGAGGCAGAGGAAACGCATTCCTTGCGGGTGCCTAGATAACTTTGTGGCGTGTAGGTAGTGTTTAAGGGGTTGTTAGGGACATCATTATAATTTCACCATGAAACGGATTCGATCAGAGCAAGTTGGTTTCCGCCATCTCCATACATTCTGGGCCGTGGGAGGAGTGAAAAATAAAATTCGCTAGTGACAGTCTTTGGGCTGGTTCAGTTTGTTGTACTGTATCGAACTCAAAGCGGTCTATTACGATATTAGATGGGATTCGCAGGTTTCGAATGGATCGCTATCAATTGATAATAACAAAAATGCGCTCGCGAATATGAACTGCATTCGAAGGTATATTTCCGCGCTCACGTGTATCCGAACGCACGAAGTGTCAACTTGCGTCCCACATTTTTAGCCATTTTGCCGCTTTCCCGCGGGCGACTTGTAAACAACTATCAATAAATGTTAGAGGACAATCTTACACAAATCGAACTAGGCCCGTAGTAAGACAACGATATATTTAATAGAGATAAATACTTATGTATATACATAGAAAACATCCAAGACTAAGAAACAAATATTCATGCTCATCACCCAAATATTTGCCCTTACATGGATTCGAATCCAAGAACGACAGCTTCGTAGGCAGGGTCACTACCCGCTAGGCTAAACCGGTCGTCAATGCACAATTAGTAGGGCTAGAAGAAAATAATAAATAATATTACGAAAAAATATTACAACTCATGTCTTACACTGGTGACAATTATTAGATAATTAGCACGATAATTATCAAACAATGTAACTATCTAGATAATTTCTAACCCTGGCTCTATTTGACCAACAATGTTCCCCCTTCACGATTCTATCTACAATAACGTGTCTTCCCACAGGTGGGAGAGAGAGGGCTTCGGTTGAGCGGCGGCGAGAAGCAAAGGATAGCGATAGCGCGAACAATACTGAAGGATCCCGCGATAGTGCTGCTCGACGAGGCGACGTCGGCGCTGGATACCAACACGGAGAGAAACATTCAGGTAATGTACTTGACACCGTATAATTATTTATTCACAAAAACACGAGATTGTTCTCTGTCGATAAATTGTGATTTGTACCGTACTGCTTACAATACAGGGTGTAACAACAAGGTTTGATCATGTTTTGAGGGGTCGTCGGTCATACATTCTGGGCCGGGCGGACAGCAGATGTAAAACGTACAATAAGATATCTCTGGAGATTTTTATGTTATGTGTTATGTTAAAGCGACTTTGTCGTAAAAAGCATATTACAATGTTCAAGATTACTTAATGTAACCGTATGGAGTTAATCAAGCTCAACACAGTCCTTGCTGTTAATATTTTTGTTATTATTTATTCATGCTCATTAGTTATATTAATTAATATTGTTATAGGTATTTGTGTTAGTTAAGCACAACCACTTTTAAAAAGAGATCTAAAAATCAATCTGGGAGTTTCTACGCTCTTCTCTTCCACAGAGTGGTCCAATGTAGAGAAGAGGCAAATAATGAAATTTGATTTTTTTTGAAATAACAAGCGTAATAAAAAAATATTATAAATTATTGCTAAAAATTGCGGGTTCAAACTGACTCTTGGCAGTTTTACGCAAAAACGGACCTACAGCGGAAGTGACGTAATTTGCGTTGACAGTAAGGGACAGCTATGCGTAAATCTGCTTCTCCTTTTTCCGCATAGACAAGGAAAGGGAGACTGACGCATAGCTGCGTCCCTTACTGACGACGCACAGTATGTCACTTCCTCTGATGGGTGTTTTGAAAACACGTTCCGTTTCAGAATCATTTAGATATGTTTTTTTTTTCTGAAAATATACAAAATAAAAACATCCTAAAGGACGAGGAAGGGGCCTTTCATGTTTTTAAGTCTCAAAATATTAATAAATTTGATAAGTGATGTGACTGAATCTTTGACTTTATAGAGGAGAGGCTTGCCCAGTAATGGCTCGATGTGGGTTGAGCATGATCATGTCATGGTCGTGCCTAGTTTGGAGGCGTAGCAATAACCGGCCAGGCGGTATGAAGAGACTTATCGATGTTTTGTTACAGCTGCCAGAACAAGAGTGCATCGTTCCGATCATGAAATATTCCCATCTCTTTCAGGCGGCGTTGGCACGCGTGTGCGCGAACAGGACGACACTAATCATCGCGCACAGACTGTCGACGATAATCCACGCGGACGAGATCCTAGTATTGAAGGAAGGGGAAATCGTTGAGAGGGGAAGGTAAGTGCTAATAAGATAGATGTCGTAACCATATCGTAGAATAGAATCACATCATGATGTGATTGAGAACTTCATGAAATACGACAATTTCATGATAAAGCCATCCAAAACTGATCATATAATAAAATGGTCAGGCCAGATCAATGAATGTTTAGGGTTTGATGATATGAACAGCAAAATGCATAACTATTTCATGATGTGGTTAAACGTTAGTGATCACATCGAAAAATAATTACATTAACCACTAGCATCTAAAGATGGGTCCAAACATGTTCTTTTGCCCGTAACGTACCTTTGTATCGTATCAGCGTCACGATCCAAGAACGCTAGTTTGGACGATTGTTCGGTATGGTACGGTGGTACGGCGCGTCTTGATCGCAACCGATCCGGGCGTCCAGACTAGCGTTCTTGGATCGCGACGATGATACGATACGGAGGTACGTTACAGGCAAAAGAATATGTCTGGACCCACCTTAACAAGGCGCGATGTCGATTTGTTGTGGATTTTCACGATGGAGGCGGCGACCGGTAATTGTAATTCATGAAATGGCTAACTATGTTTGATTTTGAATTTTCATTGAACGAAGAAATCTTGCAGTAGCCTAGGTGTAGCAGCGAAGCACCCGAATAGTCTTCGTGTTAGTTCGATATGTATATCACAAAAAACATTAGGTAGTACTGAGTAAAAATGTTTTAAAAACACATGTTTCATCAAATTCAACCCTTTCTGACAATCTCTTGAAATGGTACGATCATGAAATGGTTGGCCATTTCATGAAACGATCATCAGATACCCTACATTACTAACGTTTGACGATATGGCCACGGCAGATTCCCTACATTACTAACGTTTGACGATATGGCCACGGCAGATCCCCTACATTACTAACGTTTGACGATATGGCCACGGCAGATCCCCTACATTACTAACGTTTGACGATATGGCCACGGCAGATCCCCTACATTACTAACGTTTGACGATATGGCCACGGCAGATCCCCTACATTACTAAAGTTTGACGATATGGTCACGACAGATACCCTTCATTATTAACGTTTGACGATATGGTCACGACAGATACCCTACATTATTAACGTTTGACGATATGGTCACGATAGATACCCTACATTATTAACGTTGGACGATATGGTCACGACAGATACTCTACATTATTAACGTTTGACGATATGGCCACGGCAGATACCCTATATTACTAACGTTTGACGATATGGCCACGGCAGACCCCCTACATTACTAACGTTTGACGATATGGCCACGGCAGATCCCCTACATTACTAACGTTTGACGATATGGCCACGGCAGACACCCTACATTACTAACGTTTGACGATATGGCCACGGCAGATCCCCTACATTACTAACGTTTGACGATATGGCCACGGCAGATCCCCTACATTACTAACGTTTGACGATATAGCCACGGCAGATCCCCTACATTACTAACGTTTGACGATATGGTCATGGCAGATCCCCTACATTACTAACGTTTGACGATATGGTCACGGCAGATCCCCTACATTACTAACGTTTGACGATATGGCCACGGCAGATCCCCTACATTACTAACGTTTGACGATATGGCCACGGCAGATCCCCTACATTTCTAACGTTTGACGATATGGCCACAGCAGATCCCCTACATTACTAACGTTTGACGATATGGCCAGGGCAGATCCCCTACATTACTAACGTTTGACGATATGGTCACGACAGATACCCTACATTATTAACGTTTGACGATATGGTCACTACAGATACCCTACATTGTTAACGTTTGACGATATAGTCACGATAGATACCCTACATTATTAACGTTTGACGATATGGTCACGACAGATACCCTACATTATTAACGTTTGACGATATGGTCACGACAGATCCACTACATTACTTACGTTTGACGATATGGCCACGGCAGATCCCCTACATTACTAACGTTTGACGATATGGTCACGACAGATACCCTACATTATTAACGTTTGATGATATGGTCACGACAGATACCCTACATTATCAACGTTTGACGATATGGTCACGACAGATCCCCTACATTATTAACGTTTGACGATATCGTCACGACAGATGACGACGTCTGTGTCGTAGAGGTCGAGGTTTTGCCTCAGGCGAGAGGCTCCGGAATCAAATACCGAGGAGAAAAAACCCATCTTGGATGTTAATATGTTTGTCGTTGTGTCGAGCCCTGGTCCCGGTTAAGACGCATCGCGTTTTTGAACCTCATGCCATTTTAATAATATTCCAACCTATAACGCCTCAGTGGCGTCTCCAGGGCTTAAGGCCTCTAAATAAATGTTTTAGGTTGGGACTCTCCAGAGAGACAATGCAAGCTCATCGTCCGACAGCTCATAACAACATCCATGACCAAACGCATTGAAGGCACAATCCTGGGGGGTAACCACAACGTCTTATGCCAATTCAAATTAGGAAACTGATGTGATCCGCAAAATCACCGTGACCGTCTTAATACATTCAATGCCTCTGTACACTCTAGTTGTCAACCATACTTTGACTAGATGCCCCGGTCACTTATAGTTGAACAATGGATCTGATCTATTACTTTGCTCAGTGCCTCTGACCACTCTGCGTGTCCTTTTAATTGGAAGGAAATGGTTTATTCCCATTTCGACCACCACAGCTTATCAGCGGCGTATCTTACAGTGATTATCGCCGGGCGATAGTCGCCCGATCACAGTTGACAGTTGTAGTTACTGAACGGCCTGGTGTGACTGTCTGTCAAACTGACGCCTTTTCATGGGGTGACGTTTGTCATTTTTTGGTATGAACTAAGAACAACCCGGACAACTCTGGGTGTCGAGCGGCACCCTGAGTCGGGATTCGCTTTTCTACTAATGACGTGTTCTCGGCACCTAGCGCTGGTTAATACGAACAAGCATAGGTGTTAACGGCACTAAGCATTGGTAACTTTTGAACAACTCTAACTGTTCGGGGCATCGAGCGTTCCTAAATAGGATGAGACGTTTGAGCAATAGTTGCTGGGTGGTCTGGCTGTCAATGCGTTAAAACAAAACTTGGTATTAGGTAAATAAAGCCCATTATGGCGAATTGAAATGGAAATGGTTGCCATGGTGATGTTCTTGTTTTGAACCTAATTTGAATCGGAAAAAGATTGTGGTAACACCCCTGTTTCCCTATTTCAGCCACGAAGCGCTGCTTGCTCAAGGCGGTGTCTACGCCTCGATGTGGCAACAGCAACTAGAGAACAGAAATGGCGCCGACACGAACGAAGGGGCAGACAACAATAACGTGGGGCCCGCATTACCCAGCCCCAGCAATGGTGGCCACGGGCACGGCCACCTATAGAAGCATTAATTAGAGGCGTCAGCGCCAAGTGATAGTGAAAATGTTCTTAGACGAAACCGGAGCCAAACCGGTTGACCAAGTGTAACGTGTGACTGAATAGAAGTGGCGGCACTGAGTCGAGTGCGCCATTAAGGTTTTTAGGGTTCAATATCAGTAGATAGAATTGTATTTATCTATTAACAGTTGTAAGAGAACATGGCGTTGCAACGTAACCTGACATTACGATGATGTATTATTGCTGTTACGTGTATTAGTATTTATTATTTAATATTGTGATGGGAAATTCGAAGTGAAGTTGTTGTGTTATTAAAATGTTTTTATAGTTTATTCAAATAGTTTCATTGGTCACATCAAAAAATGTACTCTACAAATTAATAAGTAAAACCATAAGAAAGAACATTTCACATTACTGATGATAGCCTGCCTCGTTCCAGTCGCTTTTAAATTCAACCTGTAAATGAGATAAAAAGTATTTTCAGTCAAAACCTTAAGAATTAAATGTTCACACATCGCAGAATGTCGATCCGTCAAAAATAAGGGTACCTACGCACTGTGAGGTTGGCTAGCAGCAAATAGTTTGCGGTTCCATCCACGCATGTTGGTGTAAAACCAGACCCTGTGTATGGCTCTACGCTGAAGGTGTTGAGTCATCACAATTCGTGTCTTCGTTGCTCTTTCGGGAATTGAACATGAACAAAATCTGTGTTCATGTTAACTCCGCCTGCGGAAGGTGTTGAGCCAATAATAATTTTATGTGTACTCGTTAACTCTACGAGTTTGACCTTTGGACCGCAATACATCGAATAAATAAAAAAAGTGTAGGACATCGGACCCGCACACGAAGGGTTTCATACCATTGTACACGGAAAAACGGAAAACGACAGTATTTTGTACGAGTTTACCTTTTTAAATCATAATAATAAAATATTAAATACTAGTTGAAAAAAAGTTGCTCATTGAAACCGGAAGTGCACAGAAATTGAGTAACTTATTTATAGAAATAAAATTAAATATGATAAAATAAAAAATATTCGAATGACCAATAATGACTTATAATGACTAAAAATTAAGCACAACACTCAATACCCGCAATTCTCTATTTGGGAACTACTTCTAATTCTTAAAAAACCTTATGTTGTTAACCTTATTTGTTGTTATAGCGGCAATAGAAAAACACCCTCTGAAAATTTCAGCTCTCTACCTGTTTCGGTTGATCCGGTAGAGCCCGGTGACAGACGGACGGACAGCGGAGGCTTAGTAATTGGCTCCCGTTTGGCACCCTTTGGCAACGGAACCCTAAAAATGTGACACACGCCCAACATGTTTGTTATGTTATGCTAAATCCAACTCATATCTATTAATATAAAAATTGTGTCGGCTATAGCCGACGACGTAGCGCCAGTGGCTTGACTTTCAGTTGTCGGCCTTTGGCGACTGAGGCAATCAAAAGGTTTACTAAAGCAACCAATACGGTGCTCTGAAGTTACCTGGGGTTGACCCGCTTCGCTCGGCTCCTCGGTGTATTATAAAGTTGTGACCTAACGAAACCTAACTTTACTATTCGGAGAGAAAGTTACCCATTAAGAACATTAGCCGTTGAGGCATAACAAGATTTTGTTCAATCAGTACGCGCATGAGTGAAGGCCAAAGTCTGTGTACTGTGTAACACCTAACTGCTTTGAGCATTCACAGATTTGGTCTGTATGCCGCCCGGTTAGCCGCAATTATAACCGCGTGCTGCGGCCAGTCGGACGGCCAGCTGTGCAGCTAACCGCATAGTGCGTAGGCCCACAGACACTAGAATGTGATACAATCCGCGCCAAGTTACTTGACTCTGAGCGAAGGTAAGGTGGGGAGTGGGTGTAAGCTCTCTTTCTCGCATAGGGTGAGAGATATCTGGCTAGAATATGGTTCACGAAAAATAAAGTCACTAATCAGCACGGGCTTCAGCTTTCCCAACACGGCAGGTGTATACTGATCTGACCCATTATAGGTTTACTGGCAATATTATACTTATCTTACACTTGTTATAGACTACACTGTTGTGTCGCCTGGTAAATGCATCTCTTAAATAACGGCCTCGTTTGACATCCCACCTGATAACAAGCAGAGAAAATATAGATATACAGGATTCCGGATGCCAGTGCAGGTCAACCTGCCTGCCCAACCTTAATCAAGATATTCGACGTCTGTTTTCAGAATCAGGGTTACATAGAGTTGCAAAATCACATGGATCCCAGTAATTTCAACAAAACATGCGGGGCCAAATCGAAAAACTATCCTTTGTGAAAATTTGAAAACTTACCAACAGGCGTAGTCGGTTCCATAACAGAAGTCACGTCATCCTGCGACGGAATCTGCTCATGCGCTTTCATTTCCTGATACCTCTGGTTCCTCAGTTGATACTCCTCAACCGACATCTTAGGCCTCGTCTTAGCATACTCAATACTCCTTATCGAGTTAGCAGTTTTATGCTCAGCTTGGTCTATCGTATTTACGTAATCCGAGGAGATTTTCCTTGCGAATTTTGTGCCGTGTTGCAGAGACAGCATTGGTTCTAATGAGGTTTCGGCACTTTCTCGTTGTCGTAGGAATGTTCTTGAGGGTCTGTCGTCTCCGCCTTTGAAGGCTGAGGAATGGGTCAGGAGGAAGTTTTTTTGTAACTCGGAGAGAGGCCTACGAGCAGTACTTATATATTGGTATGGGGTATGTTAAACATTCGTATACTTTAATTACGTCCGGAATGCATACCTATAATCCTTCAATGTAGGCCCGTTACAGGTATCTCCGTTAACTTTGACTTGGTCCATAAGTCTCTTT
This sequence comes from Argyresthia goedartella, assembly GCA_949825045.1. Taxonomy (NCBI): domain Eukaryota; kingdom Metazoa; phylum Arthropoda; class Insecta; order Lepidoptera; family Argyresthiidae; genus Argyresthia; species Argyresthia goedartella. Next base: position 19,336,403 of record OX463812.1, on the reverse strand, counting down.
AGCACTGAGGGTTTCTTTATCTGCATCGGTACTTGCAGTGAGGAGTCATCATCTCTGCGGCCATTCGCATCATCATCGTCGTCATCAGAATCATCGGGGGGCAGGCTTGCGGGTTTTACGAAGCCGGTTTGGCGCCGCGGAATAGGGGTCCGCTTCTGGGTGTCATCATCTTGGACTGCGATGCGTACTTTCTTGGAGTGAAAACTGGTAGATTGTTTACCAAGGGAGTACAGAACAACTTTTAAGGTGAGGTTTTTTGAATCCAGAGGGGAGCGATGGATTCTGGAGTTGAATCCCGAGGGTAGGAAGCGATTCTAAAGTAGAATCCTGAACGCAGCGAGGCATTGTTAGTTGTCAATCCTGAGGTGGACACTATACTGTTTATCACCCTCTATGAGAAAATGAGTACGATATTTAACTTTGTTATGAATTAAAAAATAGTTTTATGAATAAGAAATGTATTTATTTACATACAACTGGTAAAATAACTTATTATAACCAAAAATATTTTCCGATAAGATTTCGCACTTCTTTCATTTTTCAAAAGGCCCTTTTTAAACTCCGAAAAGGAGATTAAAAAAGGCCTTCTTCTCAGGCGGAAAAATTATATTCCTAAATTGTTCTGTTATCAGCCAGTCCCTATTGGAGTTTAAAAAAAAAACGCTTTGATTTACACAAACACTTTATTATAAATTCACAGTCCAAAAACATAAAAGTACTGAATATTTAAATTACATCAATACACTCGCGACGTGGTGAATATGATGAGAATAATTATCGGCCAAAACAGAATAACGACTGACTAGAGTTTAGGTAGAAAATGGTTTTTATACAATGCAACTGTGACGTCACGGCGTCACTTGCCATGCGGCGCTTCTGCTGAATAAGGAAATGGTACATAGTATATTTGGATATAACAGCCCCCCGTTAAAACAAAGCTTTATCTCAAATAGATGAAGCTGAGTAAATCAAAACTTAAAATTACTTATTACCTCTAGTGTCTTTTATTATGATTAGATTATATTCTAACTGAGCTGAAAAAGATGAGACTAAATGTGATCTCAATTAATATATTAGTAATTGTGTTTCCTGTTGAACTGAATTTTACTTTAGCTTTTGGGACATTCGCAGGGGGTAAAGATTTAACAGATTTGCAATCTTCATCAGATGACATTTCTACCGAGTGATTTACATTTGATTCATGAAAATTTTCCTTTTTATTATGACACTGATTGAAATCTGGATACAGCAGCTGGACGATGAACCTCGTCTATTGAAATATTTATACAGCTAATAAATATATTAGATAAAGGAATATGAAACCGATTTTAAGTAGTAAGGGTAAAACTAGAATAATAATAAGTACCGTATTTTATAAAGTGCGATTGTTGTTGAATATTATTTATATCGTTTTCTAAGTTATCTAATTTATGAGACGCATATTTAAGAGAGTCAAGGTTAATATTATTGAGTGAAATAGGAGATAGTGAAGGTAGAGTATGATTGAACTTTTCTCTTCTACAACAATCGTCTTCGATAATATTAAACTTTATATCTAAGTCACTACGTATAAGAATTTGCTTAGAACTAGAAGGCAGTAATTGGATTGTTCTACAATAGCCAACACAGTCATCTGTGAGCATTAAGGTACCCGTTCCTATGATGGAATAATCGTCAATTTTGTCATCACATTTATACTTAATTTAGTTTGTTCAGACTGTACAAATATCCATCTATTATTATTCAAAACATGCCAAATGTCTACATCACCGAAAAACATTCTTTAGGTAAGGAGTCTCCAAGCTCGGTAATTAATCGAGTCTCACAGCACGGATTTGTTATGGTAGAGGAGGAGTCTATCGCAGCATCATATTTCCTAGCATCATCAGCATCTAGGGAACCAAAGAAGAATTTTAGAATTTCGCCTCCAAACTCAAGGGCTCTTTTGTATCGATTTCTGTTATTCGTCAAATTTCCAGATATTACGTGAGATAGGGATAGTAATTTTATATGATTTGATTGCAAAAGCATTTCGGTAGATGTTGATATATCTTTGCATTCGACAAAATAAGTGAGGTTAGCTTTATTACATAACTCGGTTGCTTTATTAACCCCTTGTGTGTGAAAATTCCCGCTCCGGTACTGTCATTCTGGCGCCTGTGTGTGGCGCGACCGTCTCCGGTACTGCTGTAAAGGATTTTATTTTGCTTCCGTTGCAGCATTCATGTTAGTCCGATCTCTTTCTAACCTATTAAAATTGCACAAGAAAGAACAGGCTATCTAATTAATGAATGGTTTTATACTCTGTGGTCACTGTTTGCACAATAAAACTCACTCAAAGACGCCATCCCAACCGCTACTTCGCGTTTGTGTCTCTCAGTGTTCACATAGATATTTTAATTATTTGTGCTAAGTGGAGTGCCTGCTGCTGATTATCCAATATGCAACGGTAAGTAAAGTTTAATTTTAACTAATACTAATGTCGATTATCTATACCATTGTGAGTAAAAAACTGTCCAAAACAACTTCACCTCGCTCTTCTCAACGGAACATGATTTTGGTTTTCATCTGAATAGACAAATTTCATTAGAGAAACCGAACGTGCTTATCATCCTAGGACTCTACATATTGTTTATTTCCTATTGGTTACTATTCAAAACATGTATTCATTCAGAAATATGCGAAATTTCATCAAAACAAATGCGGGGGAGTCCCAGTACCGCAGACGGAATTTCACACATCGGGCAATTGCGGTTGGTCATGGCCGACACAATGGTGTGGATATGTCGACAAGCTTTTCCGTGTTTTGATATAATCTTACCTTTTTACTTTTATTTTGTTTTGAGCTTGATTGGTTTGATGTTTTTTAATTAACACGGGTGATTTTTTGCATATTTTAACAACAGTGTGTGCATGACGATAGCCGGACAAAAACGAAACATTTTTGTTATTTCGTATATTTGTTCTTTTGTTGATGGGACTTTATTATGGGTCGTAAATAAATAATAAATAACAGTGGATTTTTAAAGATCAATAAATAAAATAAGTTCTAGTCATATAAACTTTTCTTTCAAGTCAATAATTTTGCCGAAATTATTTTACCAAATCAGCCCTAGATTTAAATTATTTCAGGAAATAAAGAAAAAATAATTTTCAAATAAACAATTATGTCAAAGAAACACTCGAATATGTGATTGTATTTTTAATGTTTCTGTGCAATAAAGAATATGAAAATGAAACACGGGAAAGAGTTAATTTCACAAAATATGTTTGTATTAATTAACGCAATGCACCCTTCACTGATTTCATAAAAAATAAATGTTGATGCTGCATACACTGCTCGAGCTTGTTTATGTGTTGTGTGTTTTTATATATTATGGTTTGCACTATTTGGTTGGCATTTTTTGCATGCTTTTTCTTTCTTTCTGTAAGTGCTGCAAGAACTGGAAGAGGCCGAGGGCGTGTGAACGCGGAGGATGAGAGTGGTGCTGATGGTTTGGGCGTTCGTGGTGGCGGCGTGGGCAATCGTGGAGCCGCTGTACGATCGCGTGGCAGCGGCGGGCGCACGCGTGGCGGCGGCGCACGAGCGCGGGGCGGAGTCCGCACTCGCGGTGGGGCCGTGGAGAGGCCATCTGCATCTTCTTTGTAAATAACAGCTTTTACTAACAACTAACTTTACTAATAATTGCATGTTTTCAAATGAAATAAAACTAATGTAGGATCATGTATTTCAGATCAATGAGAAATATTACCGACTTGCCGGTTCAAGTGCAGTCGCTGGAGCGCAGCCTTCATACAAGGAAGACCAGAGAGTTGCCTCCCGATGCCAGGCAGTCACCAGGGTAAATATTTTCAAAATATTGTTAGCTCTACCACCCCATATTGATTTTCTTAGGTTTTGGACTCTACTTCCAAGGCATAAGGTTAAAATATCAATTTTTATTTGTTTTTAGATCTCTACTACTCTGGTCTTCCTTGTTTGAAGAGCTGCCAATCGAGGTCACCCATGAGGAGGGAGACAGGCTTTTAAACATGTCCCCGTGCTCAGCACCTCCGTCACCTTCTGTGTAAGTATTGAAATGAGTACTTTGTGTCTTTAACGTATTGATTTAATTGACTTAATTAAAATTTGACACAGGCCTTCCTCATATCATACCATATTTTATGTCCATTGATACCTAATAAACCATAATTAAAATGTTTTTTTTTTTAGATTTTTAGAATGTGGCGGCAGTAGCGGGGCTTCAACGCCTACCCCACGCAGGGGCCTCAAGAGACCTGAGTGAGTATACTTAATTTCGAGATAACTTGCATTGTAGTATTTCTTTATTTATTTACGTAATACAATTTACTATGTTTTTACAGGCAGATAGAAGAAGGTATCTTGCCGCTGTGCCCGCCTCCCAGGGCAAAACGTTGCCTGTAAGTATATTATTTTTAGATTTTTCCATTATTTCATACTTTTTGAGGATGATAACATTATTATATTTTACAGTATCCCATCGTCATCGTCGTCGTCGGCGAACGTGCGTCCTCTTCGTGAGAAAGAAATTGAAAACCTACTCTGTTACGGTAAGTGAAATAAACCTCGCTAAATACCAGGGTTCGCAGATATATTACGATATATGTTTCAATCAGGGTTCGCTGATAAATATCACGATATATGTTTCAATGGATATATATCAATGGATTTTTATTTTATTTTTTTATGAAGAAATGGATAAATCTGTCTAAAAATTTGCACAATTTTGCCTCTGCTACCCCGTTTAGGAAGAGGTCCATATGTCATGATATTTGTGTTTGCTCTGGGCTATAAATTTAGCAGATTGTAAGGGCTTTACTACACAAAAATAACTTATTACCTAAACAAAAATGTATGGGATTTGACGATTTTTTGACTCAGTCATATCGATTTCGACACTTATTGTTGTATTTTTTTTATTATGACAATATCGTATTGCTTTTCTTTTTTTTATTATGACAATATCGTGTTGCTTTTCTTGATAAAAAAATAAACATTAAATTATAAACCTTCATATTTGATGGAAAACATAGTAAGGCTAGCCTCCTGTCTCGCTGATTGGAGTGTTGGCCACTGTTGGCTCTGAATAACTAGCTAAAAGTGGGCATGATTCTGCTTCTGCCACTCCGTATGGGAAAAGGTGTGACGCTATGTTATAAATGTATCATTTAACCTGTTCACTTTGTCAGTATAAACTAATTATGTGATGTTAAAAGATAATTTTTTCATTGTATATATATCTGATAAAAAAATCGGATTTTTACGAAAAAAAAATACAGTCTTTAAAAGAATATTCCTTTACATGCGTTTACTGAATACCTATATCATAAGTCATAACTCAACGTCAAACCTTTTCCTCCATACCTCAGACGAGTAAGAATAAAAATATATATCTCCATCGGATACGAGTAATACTCACACCTCAGACGTCTAACTCTATTTTAACCATTCAAATCAGGTAGCGAAGAGGACTCCGACGTCGACAATGACGATGACGATGTGGAAAGGCAAAAGGACCCAAAGGCCACGCGGCGGTTCGAGGACGATGACAATGAAGGGGCGCCAGATGCTCGGGCTCTGGCTCTGGCTCAGGCTGTGAACCTTGACGGTCTGTCAGTGATCATGCCTGAGCCCCTGCCTGAACCCGAGCCCCTGCCTCGTCCCGAGCCGCAAACTGAGCCCGAGTTCCAGACCCCGAGCGAAAATATAGATAAATTTAAGTTTAACTGGAGAGAATTCCCAACAACTCAGATTCCACCTGAACTGAGGAGGGAACCCTTCTCCGAAAATAACTGTGGTCCGCAGGTTTCATGTGCGACCCCATATGATGCATTTACTGCCATATGGGATCGCCCGATTATGGAGCACATTGCAGTGGAGACAAACCGGTATGCTCAGCAGACGGCAGCGAGGATGCTGGAGGACGGATCGATCTGTCCCTCCAGCAGAATTACCAAATGGGTTGATACGACGGTAGATGAGCTCTACGTGTATTTTGCCATAATTCTGGCGGTAGGAGTTGTGGCAAAATCACGGCTAGAGGAATATTGGAATAAATGCGTCGATATCTTCAGCACCCCGGGGTTCACAAAAGTGATGAGGTATGACCGCTTCCGGCTGCTGAGCACATGTCTCCACTTCGAGGACAATGTAAATTGCGATCCGGCAACAATGACACGATCCGAAGCTAAGATTTTTAAGGTACGTCCCATTTTGGACCACCTGAATGCTAAATTCTCACAATTATATAAATTGTCTCAAAACATTGCGCTCGATGAAAGTCTCACAATGTGGAAGGGCTGGTTAGATATTAACCAGTTCATCCAGAATAAAGCAGCTGGCGTAGGAATAAAAACTTACGAAGTCTGTGAATCAAAGACCGGCTACTTGTGGCGCTTTGAGGTCCATGCTGGCCACGATGTCACAGACGAACATGAAGTAAGTCCAATAACTGGAATCGTGCCTGCCCTTGTACTCAGACTTTTGACTGGTCTCGAGCATAAAGGATATACCATTTGGATGGACAATTTTTACAACTCCCCCGCCCTTGCACGCGAGTTGAAATGCCGGGGTTTCGACTGTGTGGGGACGCTTCGGACCAACCGCAAGTTCGTTCCGACCAATGTGGCGCAGTTGAAGAAGAATGAAATGGTGGTTGGTCAGGTGGTGGGCTGCACATCAGGCGATGTAGATATCCTGGTATGGAGAGATAAGAACCGCGTCGCTCTTATCTCCACTTACCACGGACTCTGCTCTGTGAATTGCGGCCAAACACTGAAGCCGTCCATGGTCCCCGATTATAACGTGTGCATGGGCGGGGTAGACAAGAAAGACCAAATGCTGTCTATGTACCCCCTGGAACGCCGCCGTAACAGGGTCTGGTACAAGAAGCTGTTTCGAAGACTTTTGAATGCTAGCACACTCAACGCATTCATACTGCACAAAGAAACATCCGCCAATCCAATGGTTCACCGGAGTTTTCGCAAAACTCTGGTGACACAGTTGATTGAAACCCACGCTCGCATAGTCGAAACACCTGATACACCACACAACGAAACTCTCTACCATATCCCGATACTTTACAAGCTCTTGCCAATAGTCAGCGCGAAAAACCGTACCCGCAAAGTGTGTGTGGTCTGCCGCAAACGGTCAATCACATACTGTGAAAAGTGTGAGATTCCGGTATGTGGCTACACGTGCTTCAGGCCGCACATTAGTTCTCTCCGCCAATAATACTTCACAAAACACATACACTACATACAGTAACACGACACACACACGCTAGTATTCAAAAGCTCTATCTATTTTCAATTCCATTTAAATTCACAATTTACAATAACAATAACATCCAAATGGTATCGGCATACATTTGTTGTTTTTTTGTTTCTCTAATTGTCTTTTAGTTTGTCTTTATGTTTTCTTTGTTTCTTATTCCAGCGGAAGATAGACCTTTGCCCACAGTGGTATGAAGACTTTCATACTTAATTCAAAGAATAAGCCTTTACCTACAGTGGAATGAGACAGTTATTTAATTGTGAGAATGTATCATACAGGGTAGAGTAGTAGTAGTAGTATAGGCCTAAACATGCGTCAATTTGTATTTTTGTTTCCTTATATTTGTTATGTGAAAACCTTGTTTGTGTTTTTTTATCTTTTCTATCCTAGGTTTGCTGGAAGAAATCTCTTGTTAGAGATAAGCTCACTATATTTTTTTTGTGTAAGAAAGTATCAAGTAAAGTAAAGTACTTTCTGATGCATTATTTTCTCATACCTATATGGGTATATTTTTTTCTGTATTTTGACGGAATTTTGCCTCGTTTTATTTTATGTCTTAGGCAATTGGCGCATGTAAGGCCTTTAAAGCTTCATCTGGATCGCAATTTATTTGTTCTTTGTAGCCTTAATGTGTATGTCTGCATATCGATAGCAATACCTGTCGAAATTCGCTATTTGACAAGAGCTGATTTTTGTATAATGTTAAATCGAAAAAAATACCATTCAGAATACTCTCTCTCTCTCTCTCTCTCTTTTAATACGACAATGCCCTGCTTTGCTGGATTATGCGACTGGGACTGCGAGATAAACAATAAGGCTACTTTCTTTAGTTTTTAATGTAGCTTTGTGTTTTTTTTATGCCGCTTGGAACACTTCTTATTAATGTTTTGTATTGTTCACTAATTTTATCACTAGTAAAATTACAAACCAACAATTTTCCTCCACGATCCCGTATGTTGATATGTATAATTGCTCATATAGTTGTTTTTTTTTATATTACATGGCAAATAATGAAAATAACATTAATCGATGAACAAATAAACAAAAAAATGTACTTACACAAACAAACATAATAAAATGTGTTAATGTCTTTGTATGCTGTGTATAATACCTACCAATTGATTTCATTTTAATTTAATATCGGTGTTGTCTGATTGATTGTGTTTTTATAATTGTAAAATTTGTATTTTTATCTCAAAATAAATTAATAATATTAATAAAGTTATTTAATTTAATATCTTACATTGCATTTGACCCCGTAAGGCACTATGTCTAATGACAGATTTTGTTGAGCCGTATTAATTTCATCTAATTTGAACATATTTTAAATATCCTTTGTGGGCCCATTGTGCCACTGCCACCGGAATGGGAAAAGGCGTTACGCTTTTTATATTAGGTACCTATGTTATTTTAACAAAATATAATATAAAAGTTTTGTCCCGAGAAAAATCACAAGGCTCATCCATATTATCTTCACCTCCATGGCACAAAAGTGGATGATTATTTGCAATGTTTATCATCATGGTACTCTAAATATTTGTATGAAAGGTCTTGGGTTTATGTATAAATCCAATACTTTGTTCTATGTAGTTATTAGATAATGTATATTTAATAAGATAACTACTACCTTTCAACCATAACCTAAGATTTACTTACCTACTATTTTTTGTGTCATATTACAGTGGTATTTTAGTAGATTCTCTGCTCGTTATTTATTTATCTTACAAGTTTGAGGCTTTGGTTACTGATAGCTCATATGCTTTAGTTTCTGTAAACCGAAGAATATTGGTCAATATTGCCAAGGGTGCTTTGAAACAGTCCTAAATTGTATACCTAATATTGGCTGACATTTATGAGGCCCTATTTTTGTAACTTTTGAAAAAGTTTTATTTTGATAAATAAATGTATGAAGACTATATGTGTTTGTGTTTATTAGAGTTCTATACAATATAACGCATTAATAAAATCAAACATTAGGCCTAAATCTTGCTTTGTTATTAAAATAATACAGAAATAAGTACAACTTAGGGAGCTTCATATTATGTAACACATATTAGCTGTAATTAAACTGAAATAAAGGCGTTGTGGAAAGGAAAAAGGGTAAAGAATTCCAATTAGAGTAATATTCTAATTAGAACTAATCTTAATTCTAACTAGAATAGGAGAAATTCATCAAAAACTAAACATCGGCGCTCAGAATTCCTGATGTGTGGGATTCCCGCTCCGGTACCCACCGACACGGCGAAAGTTACAAAATGGCCGCCACAGGCGACTGGTTAAGCAGACTATGGATATTTTGGAGATAAAGGTCTGTTGATACTATATCTATGTGAGTTACGATTTTCCATGAATGGTGATAGAAACGACTGGTAGATGTAGGATCAAAATGGATTCCAGGGCTCTGGAGCAATGGGGTTACCTTTCTCCCGGCGTGACAACGTTGAGATAATGACATACATTATTAAGAGTGAGCCGGTTTTATTTCGTTGACGTGGTATTTAGTGTAGCGCCGATTAATGCAAAGGGTTACATTATTTTTGTCATGTACTTTGATTATTTTATAAGGACCTTTTCAGACAGGAGATAAGGCCTTACGTTACCTGTGGTGTTGTTTTAGGTAGACAAAATCGCCCGTTTTATAAGCAGGCTCGCGAGAAGGTGAATCGTAATACTGTTTGGATGTTTCTTTACTTTTAGAAATGTATTCTAGCGCTTTTTCGCGACTAAAACGCATACGATACTGTAGGGCTCGGAGGTACTCGTCATAAGTAAGATTGTCGTTTGTATCGTTTACGCAATTAGGTATATGCTGCTTATGTCCGTATAACAGTTCAAAGGGCGTGAAATGGGTATCGCAGTGGCCAGATAACAATGCCAGTCGTTTTGATTCTCATTCACTAAGGATTTCAGATATTCTTTGAGTGTCGCGTGACTGCGTTCCAGGGCACCGTTTGTTTGAGGATGGTAATCCGGTAAGGCGTTGAAAAAAGGGATTTTATTTTAAAGATATTTGTGTTTTGCTTAAAGAGCTCAGAGGTAAAACATGTACCAAGGTCAGTTAGTATCATTTTAGGAATTCCAAAAAGGGACATGAAATGGATTAGATTTCGTGCTACTTCATCGCTTGTTGAAGTGATCATTGGATATGCACAGGAGAATTTCGTGAGATCATCTTGAAGTGTAAGAATGAATCGGAAATGTTGGAAACCTGCTTCAGGAAGGGTGCCAACTATATCAAGGGCTAGTCGTTCAAACGGCTTAGTGCTGGATGAGGTGATGACTATAGGTGCTTTATTACATTTTCTCAGAGGTTTGTTACTTGACAAGATTTACAAGTCTTTACATAATTTTCTATGTCGGATCTCGTTGATTTCCAATAGTAAGAGGATTTTATGCGATTAAACATCCTGTTTATTCCAGGGTATTCCGCGATGGTGGAGTCGTGATTCTCTTTCAGCATTTGAGGGATTTCGGCTGGAGTCGGATAATTTAGTTGATTTTTGTATATGTGTATATGGATATTTGTATTTTTAAAAATGTATACGATCATATTATATACTTTAGTGTAGGAGAGTTTAGTATAGGGTTCTGTGAAATCTGATATAGCTAGATCTGTCAGAGTGGGGTTATTTTGCAGTATGATGATTTTCAGGGACAATAATAGGTCAAATATAGTTTTATAATCCGTCTCATCGTAATGATGGATTTTAGTAAATAAGAGTAGTATGTTTTAAGATCGCTAGGAAATGGAAGTACAGTGAAGGGTTCTCGCTCAGTATTTTGTAGGGCTTCTGAGTGTTCGACCTGAGATAGTATTTCCTCACACCTGGCATGGAAACGTCGAAGTCCACGGAAGTGGAGAGAGCTATTGAAGATAATTTGGATAGATGCAGTTTCTGCGAATGCTGTGATTTTAGTGTTTGACGTTTTCAAGGTTTTGGTAAATTGTTTCTTAAAATATTCTTCGTAAGTGATAGAGGTCGGGTCATTTTGACTTTGTTTACGGGTTGTTACATGGATAGTAATTCGAGAGAGAGCATCGGCATTTGAATTTAGTTTGCCTTGTTTGCATATAATTTCATAGTCGTACTCCTCAAGCTTTAATCTCCACCGTATGAGTCGACTTCGGGGGTCTTTTACATTCTTTCTTTATTCTTTATTGCATAGATAATATAAAGTTACAGACAATTAAAAGTAATGTAATAAGCAAAGGCGAGCTTATCTCTAAAAAGAGATTTCTTCCAGCAAACCTAGGCAGGACAGGAGAGTTAATTATACTGGAAAGTCCTAGTTCGCAATAACACTATACATACGGACGCAAATTACTTTCAAAATATATATAAACTATACCAAATATAAAATAAAAATATATATATATATACTTCCACTACATAAAATACAATGTAAAGCATGAACATAAATAAACTATAATAAATCATACATATACCTACATAAATATGGTACCATTTACGGAAGAGAAAGGAAATGCACTTTCAATCTTTTCTTAAAAGTGAAAATTGAGGGACTTTCCCTAATAGCGCAGGGAAGTGCGTTCCACAGTTGGATTGCCCTTAACCTAAACGAGTGTTCGTAAGCGGCAGTGTTATGCCGAGGAGTTGAAAGGAGAGACACCGTGTGGGATCTCGGATTGCTATCCCTGGGGAAAAGAAAGTCAAAACGTTGGCGTAGATATGTGGGGTATCGGGGATTTCGCAAAATATTGAACAGATAGAAGAGAATGTGCATGTCACGGCGAAGACGGATCGGAAGCCACTCCAGCTCCTTGCGATACTGGGAGACATGGTCATACTTGCGCAACCCGTAGATAAACCGAATCCCGAGATTTTGAAGTCGTTCGAGTTTGTTCGAGTTTGTTACATTGAAGAGCCAGGTCATTGGTCGATGATCGGTTACAATTTTAAATTCATTACCATAGATAGGGGCGGAAACATTTCACGGCAAATATGATGGCAAGGAGTTCTTTCTCAGTTGTAGAGTTCTTCATTATTCATATTCTGCTTTATTCATAGTGCGGGAGGCGTATGCGATTGGAAGATCTTTTCCGATAGGGCCTTGGGATAGGACAGCGCAGACTGCACTATTGCTTGCGTCAGTAGTCACTAAGAAAGGTTGTGAAAAATCTGGAAATTGAAGTAACGGTGCTATAGTAAGTTTTTATTTAAGATGGTTGAACGCTAAATCTTGTTCTGAGGTCCAGTGGAATGCGACGTCCTTATTTAGGAGAGAAGTGAGGGGTTTAGTTATTTTAGAAAAATTGTCTATGAATCTGCGATAGTAGTCGACTAGGCCGAGAAACGATTTTATTTATTTGGGATTTCGCGGGACCGGGAATTCTGTGACTGCCTTGACTTTGTCAGGATTAGGTTGCACGGCTTTGTCAGTGATTACGTGGTCTGAGTATGTTACTTCACGACGTAAGAATTCGCATTTGTCGGGTGGTAACTTTAGATTGAAGTCGCGGAATCTGTCAAAGACAAGTTGAAGTTTTTGAATGTGGCTTGTGAGGTCATTGAAGTAAATTATGCAGTCATCAAGGTAAATATAGCAGTGTAAGCCTTGTAGGCCTGAAAGGACCGAATTTATGAGGCGTTGAAAGGTAGAGGGTGCGTTTTTTAGGCCGGAGGGCATTCTGTTAAATTCGTAGTGACCAGAGATGCCATTGGGGTTGAGAACCATAAATCCGGATTTGGTGAAAGCCAGAGACAAGGTTAAGCGTGGAGAAGTACTTAGAGTGCCCTAATTGATCGAGTATAACGGTAATAAGATGTATTGGATAAACTTCGGTTACTGTTACATCATTTAAACGTCTATAATCAATCACTATGCGCTGACCTGACGCATCCATTTTTTTTGGAACAATCCAAACAGGGGCGCTCCAAGGAGATATGGAAGGTTTAATAAAATTTAGATCTAACATTTTCTTGATTTGTTTATCGACTTCTTGTCGATGACATTCGGGGAATCTGTAAGACTTGGCGTTGATGGGTCCAGCGTTTCCGGTGTAGATTGAACGTTGTAATGCGTTAGTATGAGTTAGGGGGTCACCCTCGAGATAGAAAATGTTCGCGTATTTGCTACAACATTCAAACAATGACTTATTTTCTTCGTTGTTAAGATGTTCGTGACGAATTAGGTCCAATACGCGTTGAATACGGTTGTGTGAATTAGAGGAGGCATGATCTAGGTTTGTAATGGGTTCAGCAGAATTTTCACGGAAAGCGGAGTAATCAATCAGGGTGATTTTCACGTTATAGTCTTTTATTTCTACAGAGGAGTCAGTTGTGTTTAGAATAGATACATTGACGCGTTTGTTGTATTTTATATTAACTATTCAGTTAGCTAAATAAACTCCGTTATAAATTGTATGATCAAGTATGAGTCCTTCTTTCATTTCAGATAATTCAGAATCAGAGTTTGATATGGAACATTCGATGACGCTTTCTGAACGTGCGGGGATTATGTAGGATGGTTGATTAAAGTGGATTGCTAAGCTGTGGCCATGTAGGGAAATAGATTTCGTTTTATAGTCTATACTTGAGTCAAAGAATCGCAGGAAATCGTTACCTATTATACCATCATATTTGAGGTTTATTTCGTCTTTGATGACGTGAAATTTATAAGCAATATTTTTGTCTTGAAGACGGAATTCTAATTGTAAGGAGCCCAGTGTTTTGCAATATGAGTCTGTGTCATTAATTCCTTTTAGTTTTGTTATTTCAGATGAGAGGGAAACTTTGTTTCCAAGCTGGAATACTTGACAATGCTGACACTTGCTCCAGTGTCAATCAGGAAGCAGAGAGGTTTCATGGAATACGGTATAGTTAAGTAAGTTAAGGTAAGGATTTTTTTTACTTGGTGCTTTCGTTTCATAGCAAGGTAAGTGAGAATTGATGTTTTTTCTAGGCATAATAGTGCAATGATTTATTTCAGGAATCATCGTAGAATGTTGTGACAGATTCAGTGAAGGATTTTTGTTGCGGGATCTGGCAACAACATCAGCATACGTTTTGGCTATGCATGGTCTGAGTGAGATTCGTTGACGAGGGATTTTGAAGATATAGTAGGATTCAGCTTATTTAAGTTAGGAATCAATGGATGTTGAGATGATGTACCCCTATCATTTTTAGTGTTGTCGAAGGTTTTGTATGAATCAGCTGATTCTGCTGACTAGATTTAGCATGAGAATTGGAACAAGATTCGGCGGCTCGATTTTTATAAGACTCAGTGCGAGATACAGTGGCAGACTTGGTACAAGACAAAGCAGGCGACATACTACACGATTATGTACAAGATACAGCGGGCGAAATAGTACGCGATTTAGTACGAGATACAGCGGGTGAAATAGTACGTTATTTAGTACAAGATACAGCGGGCGAAATAGTACGCGATTTAGTACAAGATACAGCGGGCGTGTCATTCCTATTTTCTTTAGATTTCGGCAGACACGAGACCGTGTTTAGTTTAAAGATTGATTGTCCTCGTTGATTTCTTAAAATTGACTCTCACACATATGCGCTTGCGCTACCTTGTTGGGTGCGCTTGCAATTGTTATTTGAGAACCATTCGCGGTTGGTTGATAAGAATTCGCAGAATTGAAGCGCATGTTGTTATTGTATTGTCTTTTGCGACATTAATTTAGGGTATGGCCTATATTTACAGTAGGCGCAATTTTTCGATCCCCTCTGAAAATTGGGAGAGGGTTGGTTGTGTGTCAGGTTTGTGTGAGAACTAGTAGAGGGTTGAGGTTGATTATTGCCATATTGGAGCTGATATGAAGGCTGAGGCCGAACGTGGTAAGACCGTTTATTACGATCCCTTTTGTTACGGAAAAATTCCGATGAGGAATGTCCCTATTTATGACAGACATTACAGGTCTTCGTGGCCTTGGATGTGGAGAGGTTGAGATTAAACAATTTCCATTCCTCAATCGCGTGCGTCATTGCTCCGTTGAGGTTCGATGGATTTCGGCATCTAACTATATGCGAGAAACTAGAGTTAAGGCCTTATAAAAATGTATTAAATGCCAGGTCTTCCATCACAGCTATTCTTCCAGAGAGTTCGGATTTATTTGTACACGAATATTGGACGTCGGCTAAAATTCGGGTAAGGCATGATGACTCGGAGCGAATATTCGATAACAGTTTCAGAATGATTTTGCTTACAGCTTTGAAGCTCTAAAAGAAGGTGGGTCGAATGCTTCTTTTCGGCGAATGTAGTCTTAAGGAAGTTTTTTATTTCAGACCATGTCTGGAAGGCCTTTAAACAGCAAGCTGTTTGACATTCTGTAGCTCTGTGCTGGCAAGGGAAATAGCGTTCTCACAGTTTGTAAGGAAGGTGGGTAGCGATTCGCGGTTCCCATCGTAGGGTTTATAAATTTGGTTAAAACGGATAATGTTATTTTGTCACCCATTTTACTTTTGGCTGGATCAATAATTTGTTTTGAATCAGAGTCGGAATCACTATCAGAACTTGAGGATGAATTTTCCGATTCTTCTTTTATTGAATGAGGCATGTATTAGGCAGAACAGAGCATCAGATGATCATTAAAAGATTTAGTAACACAAAATACTATGATGATAAGTAAGTAAATAGAGCTTTAGATTAAACTTAGAGTCTTAACAACTTCGTGTCAAATCGTATCACTTCAAAGGCTGACTTCCGATTTCACTAATAAATGATAGAAAATGACTCACAGAATAAACACGACGTTCAGGAACATTTTTCGAGATTTGCGTTACTAGGCTGATGAAATACTTGCAACGTGACGAGTTGATGAGCCAGGGAGTCGTCTTACGGTACGGTAATGCGGCGAAGTCACGTTGTCAAAGCGGACCGTGGGAATGGCGGGCGCGGGCTCACGAACCGGGCTGGTTCGGAGGCTCATCGTCGACCAGGTACTGGAATTGTGACTTTTGTGGTCGCAAGGCTCGGTGGCCCACGACTGTGTTTCGGGATGCGGGCTCAACTGATTACGTTGAGGCTGACCGTCGATCCAGTGTTGAGCTCCGGACTCAGCTGGTGCCGAGGTTTATCGTCGAGCTGGTGAGGCTGCCTGCTTCTGTTCGGATAACTAGATTTCTACGGAAGCCACTTACGCTATCCCACCGCTGCCACCAATTTGTTATCAGGCAGTCCCTATTAGAGTTTTAAAAAAAAACTCTTTGATTTACACAAACACTTTATTATAAATTCACAGTCCAAAAAACATAAAAGTACTGAATATTTAAATTACATCAATACACTCGCGACGAGGTGATATGATGAGAATAATTATCGGCCAAAACGGAGTAACGACTGACTAGAGTTTAGGTAGAAAATGGTTTTTATACCTACAATACAACTGTGACGTCAAGGCGTCACTTGCCTTGTGGCGCTTCTGCTGACTAAGGAAACGGTACATAGTATATTTGGATATAACAGTTCGAAAAGGCTTTTTACGAACCACGCTACGACCCCCGCCTTCGACTCGTGCTGTAAACATCTCGGTTCGTAAATATAAGCCTTTGCGAACTCGTGGATAATGTTTCACCTCAGCAGCTCGTACAAGAGGCTTTTGCTGCGAGTAAACAGTGCTCTAAGTTGAATTTTGCACACTGAGTGAGACAAAGTAGCTTTTTAATTTTGAATTCCGCGGGCATAGGCAAAATCGCAAACAGCCAACGGACGGTGTTATAATTCGATGTTCCTTGGATGTTGGCGATTTCGCCAATGTCACAGATACTGCTATCGATTTTTAACTCGATTGTAGTAACTATGCTATTGAATTCCAAACAATCAAGCTTATTTTATTCTATCTCCTAACCATTCTTATTGCTAAATAATTCAATAGCCTATCAAGTGGGGTGTTAAAATAAAGGGGGGAACCGAAAGATTGAAAAAGCAGTAGGGTAATTTGTTTTTGTAATAATTCAACATGTCAATGATATATTTTTCGTTCTTCTATACAATGTTCCTCATTGCAGAGATGAAAGTTGTAGGTGTGCAACACGAGACCAAAGTTATTTGCAACTCGTGCCTTTGAGTCCCTCGTCCACTCAGGATTATAACGTAGAATCCTTCGCTCACTTGGGTCTCAAACAAGCACTCGCAGCAAAAATCAACTTTGCCCTCTTGTTGCACAAATAACAATTTCCGCCTGAGAATCCAAAATCAAGCGGCGAAGGTGCTATTTTGAGATCAGAGGCGGAAAAAAAATGTTGCCATTTATCAGTTTTTTTTTTCAATTATCCTTCCCCTGAATTAAAGTAGATTATAAACCCAAATAACGGCAACTAAACTGAACGTTCCGGTCAGTCTCATTTTTTGAGGATAAAAATAAAAAAATTGTAATAGGAGAACTTGGTGGTGGCGTTTTGATTTGTGATGTGAATTTATAATGGGGGTTAAAAGGCTTTTAAGAATATGTGTCGGCCAAACAAACGAAGGCTTTTTTAAAAGCGCATTGAATTTAAACGCTTTTTAACACGACAGATTATTTAAGAAAAGCGTAATAAATAACCTTAAATAGTCAGAGAAAAAAACAATAAAATAATTATGTTTTACTTAATTCAAGCAGTTAATTTTTGTTAGAAATACTCCGAACGAAAGAAGTGCGTTTTTTTAATACTCTTCGTCGATCTGATGACGCCAAAGTCTTCCAACCAAAAAGTTAATTCTTATTTATATATTTCTTCGGTTCTTTGATTCGTGGTTCTTTTCTTTTTACCTGACTGCGGCGAAGCCCTTAAGGGGGTTTATTATCTTCGGCCATGGACAACAATTCATACCCAGTACATACATACCTGTTGGTCTCCGCATCAGAATCCGATTTAATGAGTTCGCATGCTTCTACAAATCCCGTCTGTCGAATTTTTAACCCATCCGATTCTTTGTCTTCGCCCTTTGGGACAGCAATACAGACTTTCCTATAAAATGATAAAAAGAAACAAATTAACAAGGGTTTTTGTGTGTTGTATTGTTGTGTGAAATTATTTATGTTAACGGTATCTAGTAGCTACTTTGCTACGCTTCCATCAACACCGCTTCCGGGACAGGTGATATAACTGAAAAATAAAATTTATCTTACTTAACACATCATACACCACGCATGGAACCAACATAATAATTGAAGGAAAGATATGGGAATATAATAAAAAGAAAATGGAATAATTCCCATATCTTTCTGGAATTATTCCGAATTCTCCCATTTTGGTGAGAAAATAAGGGAAAAAGAATGAAATAGGGCCTTACCACAAAAAAATAAACTTTTACCACAAAAAATATTAAAGTAGTTTAACACAAAAAATATTAAACAGCGTTTAACCTCAAGGTTAAACGCTGTTTAATATTTTTTGTGGTAACACGGAAGATGTTTTGAATTGAAAATTGCATACTTTTATAGAGAGAGATTAAAGGACTATTTTGCCAACAAAACATGACATGTGTATATTTGTTCTAAATTGTGACACTTCAGAACAAATAAACTGTTCAGGCTTCTCGGCACCTAATGACCTCGTAGGGGCCCATCAGCTACGAGGTAGCGTAGCGATCAGATGCCAAGAAGTGTGAACGTCGGCGATTCACCGAGCTATTACTTATAGATTCGATCTAACCTGGTCTGTGCTTCGTTCCCGTCAAACTCCTGTCTCTCTGCAAGGCCCGGGTGCACCCTAGGCTCTTCTTGGTAGACAGGTTCTTCAGCCAACCAGGTATGACTGGCAGGCCAGCTTCGACGAGCACAGTGTTCCAACACAGGTTATGTTACGTGGGAAAAACCAATCGGCCACGTAAATGCGAACTTTATCTGGTTCGGGGAACCACAACACACTCAGCTATCTAGACAATCCTGAGGGAACCCCGAATACAATCCAGATGGCTTGCGATTTAAATTCAATACCCTAATCAATACGCGTTACATTGCGAGGGCTTTCGTCTGTCAGTTGTCAAAAACTGCAAGGTTGGCAGCAACGTCAAATTCAAAATGGCCGTTCCGAAACCATCGATCGAATATCGATTTGGAATCGAACAATCACCCGCCCGGACAGGCACCCACCTGTCCCTTAATCTACGGGCAGCCGAGACAACGTTGCTACCGCTCGTTTTAGAACCGAGCCTCCTACTAGAACCTCTGCAGACCGGGGGGTCCCGTCCTTGCCAGGGAACAAGTTAACAATGCGCCCCCTGCGCCAACGTAGTGGCGGTAGGTTAGCATCCTTAACCAGAACGAGGTCACCAACACTAGGGGGGCTGGTTTTGTCAGTCCACTTAAGGCGCTGTTGTAAGATATGCAGATACTCGAGCGACCAACGCTTCCAGAAATTCTGAGTAAACTGCTGCAACATCTGATACCTTGACAACCGATACAATTTCACTCCCTCGAAGGGGTGCTCGGGCAACGCGTTAAGTGGCTGTCCTATCAAGAAATGGCCTGGGGTCAGAGCCTCCAGGTCATTTGGATCCGAGCTGAGCGGACACAACGGTCGCGAATTGAGAACGGCCTCGATCTTACAAAACAATGTCGCGAGCTCCTCAAAAGTCAGCGCGGTCTGACCTACTATACGCCCCAAGTGCGTCTTAGCTGACTTAACTACGGCCTCAAAAATCCCACCCCAGTGGGGGCAAATCGGTGGGCTGAAGGTCCACTGTATACCCCGACGGGAGAGGGCCGTTCCAATATCCACCTTATTTACATTCAAAAAGTTGACTATCTCTCGTAAGTATCGTTCCGCACCGATGTAGTTAGTGCCGTTATCAGAGCGGATCAAAGTTGGAAGTCCCCTTCGAGAAACAAACCTATCCAAACAAGCAATGAAAGCCTCTGTCGAGAGATCAGCAACGAGCTCGAGATGTACCGCCTTGGTGGATAAACAAACAAACACACATGAGCTATACCGGTCCAGCAGAAACCCGGCGTCAGGGTCCTCAGCCTTCTGGGTAACATGCACGGCCGCTCTGGGGCCATGATCCGAAGATACTACTACATGGCTGTGGGGCCAATCCGATTCTCTCCTGGCAAGCCAGGGTGGTCCCCACCACAAATGGTGTCTAACGAGTTCAGGAGCCCGACATCCCCTGGATGCACAATCAGACGGGTTCAATTCTCCTGGTACATGCCTCCAGGTCAGTGGGACCTCAGACGACACAATCTGGGAGACACGGTTCGCAACAAAAACCTCTAAGTTATGGACCGAAGCCTTCAGCCAGCACAAAACAATCTGGCTGTCCGTCCACGCGTACACCGTATCCTCCAAAACCACTGACCCACGCAACACTGTTAGAGTGTGATTCAAAAGTTTGGTCAAAAGAGCAGCCCCGGACAGTTCCAGTTTTGGAATCGTCATCCTTGTCCGAATAGGCGCTACCTTGCTTTTTGCCAAAACCAAACGCACGTCGACCTCCCCGGTGGAGGTGACGGTTCGCAAATAAACCGCTGCCGCAAACCCTCGTTCAGAGGCATCACAAAACCCGTGAAGGGTTGCCCTGTAATCCCCAGCAGGGACCAATTTCCTCGGCAGCGATACATTATTTATATTGAGGCCCAACCATTTTGCTAAATCATTCGATACAATGCAGCCCTGAGCTCCAGAATCTAATAGGGCGCGAACGTATGTTGGGTTGCCCGCCAAATCCCAAACAAGCACAGAGGCGATCGGTAACACCACCGTCTCCGGTTGGGGGGCAACAAATTGTTGGGCCGCAAATTCCTAGCGAGGGCCCCCGGGGCCCCACTCTGCCTGTAACCGATCAGGTATGCAGCTATACGCCAGCGGGTCCCATTGTACAAATGGCCCACGCGCCGGTTCCATTGCCACCCTACGACGCCCCCCGAAGGGCGGTGGGCGTGAATTCAACCGTGGCCGCTCCATGAGCGGGGGGGACATCACATGCGACCGACGAGGACGAGGCGACGAGCGGGGCGACAACTGAGGCGGCGTCCGAACCGCATCCGCATCGCTCGAAGGTGTCCCATGCCACCCGCCCGTTACGGCCTGCTCAACATACCCAATGTCCCGCTGAGTCGGATGCTGAGTCGCAGCCGAAAACTCAGGGCCCCCCATGTGATGACCCTGAGTGCGGCCCTGCACCCCTGGGTGGCTGCGTGCCTGTGGCCCCATTGCCCGCTGAGTCGGATGCTGAGTCGCAACCGAAAACTCAGGGCCCCCCATGTGATGACCCTGAGTGCGGCCCTGCACCCTAGTACCGCCCTGTGCACGTGGGGACATTGGCCCCTGAGTTGCGCTCCGAGTCGCAAACGAATTCTCAGGGCCCCATGCCGTGTCACCCTGGATACGGCCCTGTGGACGTGGGGACGTTGGCCCCTGAGTTGCGCTCCGAGTCGCAAACGAATTCTCAGGGCCCCATGCCGTGTCACCCTGGATACGGCCCTGTGGAGGCTGTTGGCCGGACCGGTTCATGCACAACAGATTGTTGTGGGCCCCACCACAATATCCGCACATTTTGGTACGCGTGCAGTCCCTAGCCATGTGTGGCCCGAGGCACAGGAAACACCAGCTCCGCTGCTTGGCCATCCGGCGCCGTCCCTCAACCCTAAGTTCCCCGAACTTATTGCAATTGGCCACAGCATGGCCAATCTGCCTACAACATGGGCAGGTCTCACTAAGTGGGGTCAATGCACTCACAGTCCCATACGACTGCCGGTTGGTGCGGTCCTTCCTCGTCGGAGGGCCCCTACTCACAGCGCTCCCGGCAGCTCTCTGTGGCTCCGAAGGATGGGTGACCGTCAACCCCAAATTCTCTGCCCGTCGAGCCTCCTCTTCCAAGAATCCGACCAAGTCGGAGAAGGCGGGCAGGTCCTCGGCCGACCTCCCGTGAGACTGTTCGAAACGAGTCTGCACGTCAGCGGGTAGGCGGGAAAGTACAATGTACAGCAGTAGGTACGACCATTCACCAACCGGAAGTCCAAGATTCTCTAGAGCCTTGGTGACGGACAACAATGGGTTCAAAACCTCCGTCTGTATGGCCCCGACCTTGTTCACAACCGGGATACTAAACAAACGGTTCAGTTGGGCATCGGCCAACCTCCGTTTGTTATGGTAACGTCTGACCAACAATTGTCTGGCCGTTTCATAGTTACCCTCCGTAACTGTCAAATGAGCGACCAGCTCCCTAGGCTCACCCCTCAATGCTGCCACCAGCTGAGCCATCTTGACAGACTTGGTAATGTCCGATCGCATGTGCACCAAACTGTCGAACTGATGAAGCTCATCCATTCACCGGACACTCCGTCAAAGGTAGGCATAGTTATGGCAGGTAACCTGGACCCCGAACCCTGAAGCGGCAGAGGTGCTTCAATGTCACCACCATGGCTGGACTCGCGCTGTCTACGTATGTCCGCAGCCTTCTGCGTGATAGCAGCTGCCATCTCCATACATTGGTCGACATCCCCTAGCAACCGTGACAGCCTGTCAGGTGCGCAACCATCAACTGATTCCGCCTGCGCGGACAATTCGAGCACCCTGTTGTAACGTTCCTTAACGTCCATAGACCGCTCCAATACCACATCATGCCTATCTAAACGGTCTATCAGACCGTGTGCGGAGGAAAACCATCTGAGTTCCTTAGAAACACCCTTCTGGATTCCAGATAGCGACATGATCGGAACGATACTTACTCACAATTTGCAGTAACTCAATTTTATTGGACCCTCCAGTCTATAACCCAAACGAGGGAACCCTAAACCACAACTTAAACAATGCTGTTTTCCTTAAACAATAGGAACCGAGTTTTATATCTATATAAATTCTGTAATACAATTTAGTTTCCCTTTATCATTATAACACACACAGATAGTCAATATTAGTTCAAGTTATAAATTGCTATAAACTGAAAACAATGTAATAGCCTGCTATCAATAGATGTAACTACTTATGTTAACCAAACATTCATTAGCATTACTAGACCACTAATAGATTGACTAACTGGTACTTCAATGCAAATTTCAATTCACCTACAATGTACCTAAGTTGAGTACCTACTATTCTGAGTCACATCTCAGTACAACTGGTCATTTAGGGAAAACTGTAATATCTGTCTGTCTACTACCAGCAATAGACTTATAGCTTACAATACTACCAATCTATGTGGATACAGGAACAACACCAAGTTAGCTAATAACCGCCTATACCTACAGATTGATAGTCCCAAATCGTGGGTTCCTGGAGCCCTTGACGGCTGCAAATCTCAGGAAACCACGCTCTGCTACCAAAATTGTTCAGGCTTCTCGGCACCTAATGACCTCGTAGGGGCCCATCAGCTACGAGGTAGCGTAGCGATCAGATGCCAAGAAGTGTGAACGTCGGCGATTCACCGAGCTATTACTTATAGATTCGATCTAACCTGGTCTGTGCTTCGTTCCCGTCAAACTCCTGTCTCTCTGCAAGGCCCGGGTGCACCCTAGGCTCTTCTTGGTAGACAGGTTCTTCAGCCAACCAGGTATGACTGGCAGGCCAGCTTCGACGAGCACAGTGTTCCAACACAGGTTATGTTACGTGGGAAAAACCAATCGGCCACGTAAATGCGAACTTTATCTGGTTCGGGGAACCACAACACACTCAGCTATCTAGACAATCCTGAGGGAACCCCGAATACAATCCAGATGGCTTGCGATTTAAATTCAATACCCTAATCAATACGCGTTACATTGCGAGGGCTTTCGTCTGTCAGTTGTCAAAAACTGCAAGGTTGGCAGCAACGTCAAATTCAAAATGGCCGTTCCGAAACCATCGATCGAATATCGATTTGGAATCGAACATAAACATTTATTAATTTATTTATTTTTACATTAATTATTATTTGTGCCCTTACAGAAAATTCCAAATCGACACAAATATACAATCTACACATGTTGATGAGCAACAGCTGGCGCCATCTACCGATGAAACGGGGCAGCTGCGACTGGTACTCACCGATGTACACGCGGCATTGATCTGAGAGCCGTAGCCAAGATCGTTCGTTAACTACTGATCTGCTGTTTATTTCACTATATTAACAACAAAATTGTCATACAAATTAATATACTTACCATACCAAGAATCAACGAGTTTACTTGAAGAGCTGAAAATACCCAAACATTGGACCTTCGAGCCGGATGGATTATCATCAGGATCAGCAAGCAGCAAGAAGCAAGATCAGCATTAGACGGTCAGGCCAGTCAATCCTTTTTCTCCTATCCCAATATTCAAAGTGTGCTAATATTGTGCTTCGTCGCTAAATTCTAGTTACACGTGGCGTCTGCGCAGTTAACGTGACCTTCAAGTTGGCGTCAAGTGCAAATCAATCGCGATCTATCGGCTATTTCCAAGTGAGTACTTTGATTTCTGTCTCCCATAATGCCACCAAAGGCTACTAATTCAGGAACAACAGATTCCGATGACACTGCAATTAATATAGATGAGTCGGAAGTTAAACTTTTGGTGCAAAAAAGAGGCGTAATAAAACGTAAATTCACCTTGTTTTCGAAATATTACGATTCGCTGAGTAAAGATGTAACTGCAGTTCAAAGGTCAGAATTAAAAGAGCGTTTTCAAAATTTTGAGTCATTATTACAAGAATTTGAAAAAGTACAGGATGAAATTGAGTGCAAGATAGGAGAAAGTCAATTAGATAAAGAAAATGAAGAGAGGGAATCTTTTGAGAATCAGTATTATGCGATTGTCACCAAGTGCAAGGGTATTCTGGGCCATACTCTGTCATCTCCGAACCAAACAATTCAGACAGGCATAGGCATGAAAAGCAACATTAAATTGCCAACTATTTCGTTGCCTTCCTTTGATGGTACCTACGATCACTGGCTAGAATTCCGCGATACCTAAATTTCGCTTATTCATAACTCGGGTAATTTGGATAATGTTCAGAAGTTTCATTACTTGCGTTCAGCTTTAATCGGTAACGCATTACAAGTGATCAAATCATTAGAATTTTCGGCTGACAATTACCTCACTGCCTGGGATCTCTTACAGAACCGTTACAATAACGATCGTTTACTGGTTCACAATCATGTCAAGGCTTTGTTCTCAACGCAATCCATGACAAAGGAATGTGCATCACAAATTCGCAAACTTATTGATGCAATTTTGAGAAATATGCGTGCCCTCAAAACCCTCGGTGAACCGACAGACTCATGGGATACTTTAATTATCTACGTGATAGTCTCAAAGCTTGATTCGTCCACTGAGCGGGAATGGGAGATCTACAAAAGCACAATCATTAATTCTCAAAATCAACCATCAAAATTACCGCTGTCCGCGTTAATTACATTTCTTAAAGACAGAGCTGACGTGCTGGAAACAATAAGAACATCTCACTCTAAACACACACCCGAAATCACTACAAAAAAACTGTCGTCGACACCATCATTAAAATCACACAGTTATGTAGCTTCACAAAGTAATAATAATAATCACAATCAAAACAAATCATCGTCAAGTTCATTAAAGGCAAAGCATTATCGCCCGTGTAGTTTGTGTACCGCTAATCACCCGATCTATTCGTGCGAATCTTTCTTAAACTTGTCAAGCCAAGATAAATTAAAACACGATAAAAAACTATGTCAAAATTGCTTGCGCGCCGGGCACACTGTTGTAACGTGCTGGTTCGGGCCATGCAAGCGATGCAACCTTAAACACAACAGCCCCATACATGGTGAGTGTCATGCAGACTCTGGTGCATTAACATCTTCAGCAGTTGCATACACTGCGCCGCAGCCGCCTGCGCCGCAGCCCGGCTCATTACATACCGCGTCTCACACTAGTACAACTCACACGCATTATGGTAGCAGCGATAACAGTATTACGCACACGTCTTTAGAACCGGTACTTTTATCGACTGCCTTAGTGGAGGTGGCGGATAAAAACAATCAATATCACACAATTAGGGTACTTCTAGACAACGGAAGTCAACACTGTTTTATGACAGAGTCATTATGCGCAAAACTTCAATTCCTTTAATACAGTCCACTGTTCAGGTTACCGGGGTAGGCAACTCGGTAACTCAATCCACAAAATCATGTGAAATTCAACTGCGGTCCAAAATTAGTCCTTATCACACGCACTTTAATTGTTTGGTTCTGGATCGTATCACTGCACAATTTCCATCGTTAGGAAACACTCACAACATTAAAATCCCGGAGAATGTGAAGTTAGCCAATCCACACTTTCACTCCCCAAATCAAATTGATCTTTTGATCGGTGCCAATAAATTTTGGGAGTTATTGAGTGACGGTCTTATTCGCCTCCCCAACGGTCCTTTTCTGCAAAACACAACGTTAGGATGGGTCATTTCGGGTTCATTGCACAACAAATACTCAAGGATTAATCGGGTACAATGCAATTTCGCCCAGTCACTCGAATTAGACACACAGCTACGCAGATTTTGGGAGCTTGAGGAAGTTCAGACCGATACTAAATACACGGCATCCGAGAATGCATGCGAAAATCTTTTTAAAGACACCACACTTCGCGACGACGGGTCGTTTTTCCGTGCGCATTCCATTAAAGGAGTCAGCTGATGTATTAGGTGATACATTCACATTGGCCGAGAATAGGTTCCTAGCTCTTGAACGACAGTTAAACCGGAGCGCCCCGGACTATAAACAAATGTATAGTGACTTCATGAATGAATATGTAAATCTAGGTCACATGAGTCCTATTTCAGATTATAAAAAGCCGTGTTATTTTCTGCCTCATCATGGCGTATTTAATGAGAACAGCACGACTACCAAACTCCGAGTGGTATTTGATGCAAGCGCAACATCCTCGTCAGGAAAATCTTTGAACGACATACAAGACATCGGCCCCACACTGCAAAACGATATCTTTTCGATCTTGTTACGATTCCGTCAGTACAAACATATCGCGTGTGCAGATGTGGAGAAGATGTACCGTCAGATTTTGGTACAACCCGACCAGCGTCCTTTACAATTAATACTGTGGCGAAATGACCCCTCGGAGACGATAGGCATATATCAACTAAACACAGTTACTTACCTACGGTACTGCATCCGCGCCTTATTTAAGCATAAGGTGCCTAAAACAACTCGCGGCGGAATGCAATGACGAGGTCATCGCAAAGGTCATTAATGAAGATTTCTACGTTGATGATTTATTGACAGGACACGATGATAAGGATCAATTATTAGATATTTGCAACCGTGTTTCGAATGTTTTAGACTCCGCGTGCTTCCCTTTAAGAAAATGGGTGTTTAATTCAGACTGTTCACAAACAAACTTTTCGTCAAAATCATTAACATTAGGCGATAACTGTCAGACAAAAACGTTGGGCTTGGGTTGGCTACCCACTTCCGACGAATTATTATTCACAACAAAATGTAAACAAGATGTGACTCATGTAACTAAACGAACGATATTATCAACTGTAGCTCAAATCTATGACCCATTAGGTTTGTTAGCACCGACGATCATTATAGCCAAAATCCTAATACAAAAATTATGGCTGTGCAAAATTGGTTGGGATGATCCCATACCTTCGCCATCTTTACTTATGTGGCAAAACTTTATAAATAAATCAAAACATTTAGATGACATTCGAATCCTGCGTCACGTTACATCTCAAAATTCACATCGTACGGAACTACACATATTTTCCGACGCGTCACAGGATGCTTGTGGGGCTTGTGCGTACGTACTTAGCTATACCGATAGCGCATCAGGTGAATCATTAGTTAATGTGAATTTGTTATGTGCAAAGAGTAAGGTCGCTCCCGTAAAGCCAGTTAGCATTCCGCGGTTGGAGCTATGCGGAGCCCTTGTAGGTGCAAAATTATACTCAAAAATTATAAAATCACTTCGGTTAACATTTGATGATGTTTACTTTTGGTCGGATTCTACCATTGTAATCGGATGGCTTAGAATGTCGCCTAGCGCTTTAAAAACATTTGTTCAGAATCGCGTGGTTGAAATAAATGACTTGACAGGAGATTCGAGATGGTTACATGTTGCTGGCGTACAGAACCCCGCTGACTTATTGTCACGAGGTGCCCATATCGACGCGCTTCAATCATGCGATATGTGGTTACACGGCCCTACATTCCTACGGAACCCTAATTTGAATTTGCGTGATAATTATGTCGGTGACATTAATTCCGACGAGTAACCTGAGATAAGGGCAACAACTACGACACTGGTTTGTCAATCTGATGATGTGTTGTTTCCTTTTGATAGATATTCTTGTTTTAGCCGCATGCGGCGCTCAGCTGCTTATCTATTGTGCTTTATCAATAATACTCGCATTAGAACTAAAAAAGATCGCCAGTTAGGACCTCTTACTGTTGACGAATTAAACAGTGCAACTAAGACTTTGGCCCGTATTAGTCAGCGTCAATCGTTCCCTGACGTTTACGAGGCTGTATTAAATAACAAAAACATTAAGTTTTCCCGTAATCTGGCCGGTCTCAATATATTTTCCGACACACAAAATTTACTTAGAGTCGGTGGTAGGTTGAATAATTCCGAAACATTTGCCTATGATAAAAAACACCCGGTCTTACTTTGTGGTAAACACACATTCACCCGACTTCTTTTCCGATTTCAGCACAAGTCTCTTCTTCATGCTGGCCCCCAACTGTTATTGTCCACGGTTAGACAAACCTGGTGGCCGATCAAGGGACGTGAGTTAGCGAAACAGGTAGTTCGTACTTGTGTCAAATGCGTAAGATTGAAAGGGCAAACCATGCAAGTGCAAATGGGAAATTTACCCGCTGAAAGATTAGAACCAGGCTACCCGTTCATGCGCTGCGGGGTCGATTATTTAGGGCCTGTGTTCATACTAAACCGTCGCGGGAGAGGCGCGAAGTTGGAAAAATGTTACATCTGTCTATTTGTTTGTTTCGCGACGCGGGCAATACACTTGGAATTGGTGACTACTCTTTCAACCGAAGGTTATCTTCTAGCTTTAAAAAGATTTATCTCACGTCGAGGTAAACCTTTAGAGATTTTTTCTGATCATGGCAGGAACTTTGTGGGTGCATTAAAAGAACTCTCTCAGTTTTTGGATCAAAATTCACAAAACATTACAGACTTTACAACAAATAATGACATTAAACTAAAATTTATTCCACCATATACGCCTCACTTTGGTGGATTGTGGGAGGCAGGAGTCAAGTCTTGCAAATTTCACTTGCGTCGTGTCGTAGGAAACGCTAATTTAACATATGAGGAGTTGAGCACAGTATTAGCACAAATTGAAGCTGTCCTCAACTCCAGACCCATGATTCCTATGTCCACAGACCCCAATGATTTACTCCCTCTTAGTCCGGCTCATTTCCTGATTGGCCGACCGCTGACGGCGCCGCCCTGCGACGACGTCACCACTACATCTTCACATCGCCTGACTCGTTACGATCGTGTGGAGCAGATGCGGCAATACTTCTGGCAGCGGTGGTCCAAGGAGTATATCTCGGAACTCCAGATGAGAACGAAATGGCAGACTAATCTAGACACATTAAATCCTAACACATTAGTCCTGATAAAGGAAGACAATCAGCCTCCTCTTCACTGGCGTCTTGGTCGAGTCCTTCAAACAATCTCCGGCACGGATGGCAAATCCCGAGTCGCAATCATCAAAACTGCAAATGGGGAAATACGACGGGCATTTCCAAAAATATGTCCACTTCTACCTGATCAGCGGATGCACAACGTCATTGATGACTAGTTTCGAGGATGGAGCCGTCTACTTCGTTGGAACTTGATGCTTCCAAGGCCGCGGGCATGTTGATGAGCAACAGCTGGCGCCATCTACCGGTGAAACGGGGCAGCTGCGACTGGTACTCACCGATGTACACGCGGCATTGATCTGAGAGCCGTAGCCAAGATCGTTCGTTAACTACTGATCTGCTGTTTATTTCACTATATTAACAACAAAATTTTCATACAAATTAATATACTTACCATACCAAGAATCAACGAGTTTACTTGAAGAGCTGAAAATCCCCAAACAACACATAATATTTAGGTAAAAATTACAATTACAAATTACAAAAATATAAATACAAGTCAATTCATTCAAATACCATTATATACATTCCATTCTAAAAGTTCAATATTTCGGTGACAACACAATCATGCATCCATCTCACAGAACCTGCCACATTCGCGCACTATGTCCCTCCATGCATCACCAAACAGGTCATTCATTGGTGCTGCAGCCAGCGTTGAGGCTGTCTCGCGCCCGCACTAGTGGAGAATGCCGGCGCGCCACCGTGCGGTGCGTGCCGCCCGCCAGCAGATGGTGCCTGCGCACGCGTAGGAAATTGTCAGGCACGAATAGCGCGCATACCTTACTGACAAGCGCTGCGCAGTCACTGTCGCCTCGCAACAATCGACACACAGTTAAAAGCTGTTCGGTGTTACGTCGCACCTCTAGTGAGTTATATCCAAGCATACCCAATATAAAAGCGGATGGATATAGGTAAGGGTATTCGAATTTCCTCTTGTATAGGTATCGTAGGAAAGCTTTTTGTACCTTCTCGAGCATAAGGACGTATGAGCTTTCATGTGGATTCCAAACAACTGAGCTAGATTCAAGTTTGGATCTTACTAGGGCCGTGTAAAGTAGCTGGACCACACCCAAATTCTGGAATCCCTTACAATTCCGTATCACAAAGCCTAATCTTTTAAAGCATTCCATGGCCAAGGTGCTCATGTGATCATGGAATGTAAGTTTAAGGTCGAACGTAACACCGAGGTCCTTCATCGAATACACTCGAGTTCCGTGCCGAGTCTATACGCAGCGCGAATAGGCCGAGGAGAGCGCGTTAAGGATATAAAACAACACTTCTCAATATTGAAAAGGAGTTTTTTGTTTACACTCCACCTATGCACGGCGTCTAGATCTTCCTGCAGTAGCCGACAATCGTCCTCCGACTTCACGGATAGTACTTATCAGTTTCATATCGTCCGCGTATAGGAGGCATTTAGCGTGTTTTATCTCTGCTACTAGGTCATTTATCATGATGATAAACAACAACGAGAATAGAGCCCTGACTAACACCTGACCGTGTGTGGTACGGCTGGGACTCAAAACAGCCATGACGTACATATTGTTGGCGGTTCTTCAGGTAGTCAGCGAAGAAGACCAACAGCCGAGGGGCAAATCCAATGGCACACAATTTCTTCATAAGGACGTCGTTATCGACTCTATCGAACGCCTTACGGAAGTCCAGATAGGCGACATCCACCTGACAACCCTGGTCCATGCTCTCTGAGACAATCTCGACCAACGTCAGTAAGTT
The DNA here is from genome assembly GCA_949825045.1 of Argyresthia goedartella. Lineage (NCBI taxonomy): Eukaryota > Metazoa > Arthropoda > Insecta > Lepidoptera > Argyresthiidae > Argyresthia > Argyresthia goedartella. The sequence continues at coordinate 19,304,841 of OX463812.1, read as the reverse complement.
GGTCGTTACTGAGCGACGACTCCTGAACCCGTGTTGTGAGTCGCACAAATACGGTGCAATTTGCGGACTGATTTTACCATATATGATTGACTCAAACAGTTTTGCCAATGAGCTCAGGATCGCAATAGGTCGATATTGATTAACAGAGGCCGTGTCACTTGTCTTGGGAATAGGACTGATTCGAGAGAGCTTCCAGCTAGTAGGATATTTCCCTTGCTCTAGAGCTAGGTTGAATATACAACCCAATGGTACAACCAGCTGATCGCTATAGGCCTTTAAAAAGTAAGGAGGGACATTGTCCGGTCCAATTGCACTCCTTGGCCCTAGCTGCTTCAGCCTTCCTCTACATCCCTACGAGAAACATGTAGAATTTGGACGTAGTTAGCCCTTCGCGAGTCATCGGAACTGTTTACCAGATCCGGCAAGCGCCGGTTCGTCATTGAGGAAAACGTCGGAGAAGTAATCTGCAAATGCGACTGCTGCTTCCTCTCCAACACACTCTTGCCCCTGATGAGTGACCTGCGGTTCGAAACCACCCTTCGATCTGAGGCCACTCACATGTTTCCAAAACGCGCTTGGGTTATTTCTGATATTGCCTTCTATATTCTTCATGTGCTTCATGTATGCTGTAGCTACTTAATGCTGGCTCTCAGCTCACTGAATGCGGAGTAGTCGGCTGGCCTCTCTGACGATTTTCATTTACGGTGGAGCTTAGCCTTAGTGGCGAGGTCTCTTATAATATCATAAGTGTAACAAACCGGATATCGTCTGGTGGATTGGCTCGGCCTGATTTTGTTCGGGATCGATGCATTGAAAATCTCGTAGATGGAGTCGTAGAAGCGGCCAACCGCCGTCTCCACATCCCGAGTTTTGGCAACATCTTCCCAAGATATGCTACACATGAGATCGTAAAGGACTGCGTGGTTTCCCTTGGCAAAATTCCAGTCATTCTGCCCGCCAATGTTGCTAGGATCCAAGCGGCCGGATCGCTGGTCCAAGCCCTGACCTTTCAATAGCGGCACAATGACGTCGAGAGGCGGGTGGTAGGCGTCAGTGTGTGGCACCAGGCTGCCTGACACGGAGGCGCGCACGGTTACGCTACGGACGCTCTCCAGCAGCAGCACCACATCCAGCACGCCAACATAAATATGCAAAACCGAGATATTTGATTTGATGGAGTGCCACAAGGTCAGTAATACATATTATTTCTCAATCGTGACTAGGATGAGTGGTATTACTTTTTTCATTTTGCTGATAACTAAGTTTTTCGAATAAACTTATTTAAAGCGAGTTTTTAGTAGAGATGAAACGGATATCCGGTATCTATCCGGCCTATCCAGCCAAATTTTTAAATCCGGCTAGATACCGGATATTATTTCACTATCCGGTGTTCCGCCGACCGTACATATAGTAAATTAGGCTCGATATTTATTAATATGTTATTACGAAAAAAAGATACGAAGCAATCATCATCAACATCATAAGCCTGTCAGGGAGCCCACTGCTGTCCAGCCTCCTCATATACACGCCACTCAACCCGGTCCCGTGCAACCCGGTTCCACTGCTTTCCTGCTATCCTCACTAAATCATCGGACCATCTGGCAGGTGGTCTGCCGGCTGATCTTTGGCCTCCTCTTGGCCACCACTCGGTTACCGATCTGGACCATCTGCTATCTTCTCGCCTTGCCAAGTGTCCTGCCCACTTCCACCTGAGCCGTGTTATCCGTTTACTGATGTCAGCCAACTTGGTTCTGTGTCTGATTTCAATATTCCGGATGCGTCTGACCACATCCGCAACGTTTCAGCACCATAAGTAACAGTGGGCAGGACGTACCCACCTCCACCCAAGCTCATACCAACATCATGTCATTATGAGGCAAACGCGGGGGAGCGAGTCTACGGGTTAGTTTCAAGCTTAAAGTTCTAATAGCCCGTAGCTTATTCTTTGCATAGCCTACATGGCTGGACTTGCTATCTGTCCTCTTCCCATTTCTCCCCATTCTAGGGCAAGGGTAAAAATCTGATACGTTGACTCTTTTGGTGAAGTGACACACACAAACAGATTGAGTTTGGTGTCGGTGCTGCGTCTATTTCTGCCGTTATCCAAACTCCCAGCTACCTCTCTTTTTGTGCCACACGTGCGAAAACCAGTGTAGCCGTTAAAAGTTTGCCTTCGACGAGACCAGATCCTCGTAGTAGACCGGTCCTTTCTCAGCACGAGTGATTCCGTCTAACATTCTCTTTCGTTCATCTTCACAAAGTGGACATTCCCAAAGAGTATGGTGCACATCTTCGTCTTTCATTCTACACTCGCATACGCTTATCGGACACCATGTCATGCAGCCTTTTCCTGAAACACACTTGCCCTGACAGTATCTGCGAGGTTTGGTAGTCCGGCTCTACTCAGGATGCCTTGAGCCGAGCCGCCATGTCCGGAAAAAAACGGTAGCTCCTTACATCTCATTCGTTCCTGCCACCATGCAGTAAAAGTGGGCAGCCCACATGTTCAACGTCAGGACAACCCTGAGTTTGCCGAAAGCGGCCCATCCGAGCTGGACTCGTCTAGCGATCTCTTACCTGGAACTGTCAACCAAAATATAAACAATGTCCGAGATATATATACTCCTCAACAACTTCTTAGGGACAATTATCAATGGCAATATTGATACCGTCGCTTGTGGGGGTGTCCGTTATAATCTTCGTCTTGGACTTGTTCATCTTAAGGCCGACCCTCAGAGATGCTTCAATCAATTCTGCGAGCATAGCCTGGAGATCAGCAACGTTCTCAGCTACCAAGACCAGTGGGTCCACCGCCCAAGCCCCGTCGGATTGATCCCGATACCGACGCTTGAATTGACTTGCCGTATTGTCATAATGATAAAGTTCGTTCTTGTACGAAGCTGTCAAAATGAAGCCGTCACCGATGCTGACGGGGCTTGCGCGGTAGACCCAAAGATCATTGTCAAACCTTAGGTGCGGCAAATACACGCCGTTGATATTGAGACCTCTTTCTATCCATTCTTCTGTCTTCAATGCCTCCTTCAGGACATTGGTGAAGAGCTTGGACGAAAAGTATCTCCTTGGCGGATGCCCCGTTCTATCCAAACAGGGTTGGACAGCTTATGGAGTTGCACCTGGAGGATATCCACATACCTCTTGTCAATTTTGCAACGATGGAGAGAATGAAAGACGGCCCAGTGCTCGACGCTATCGAAAGCCTTTTCGTAATCGACAAAGGCGAAGCACAAGGGCCGGTGTATTCTCTACATTTTTCCATCAGTCAAGTGACTGACTGTGTGGATTATGGTCTTAAGTGGAATATCCTCTTCGGGAGCCGGCTTGCTCCACGGATTGATATTCATCGAACTGTCGAGTCAATCTGTTGCACAGGTCTTTGGCGAACAGTTTATAGACCTGTTAGAGCAGGTTAATGCGTCTATATGGCAGATTGGCCTTATCTCCCTTCTTGTGAAGAATGGTGACTACAGCGTTATTCCAGGCCCTTGGGGTAACTCCTGTTGCGGACGCCGAACTCATTAGTTAGCACGGCCGGCCACACAATGAGAAGCCTGCCTGCATCGGCGAACACAAAAGGATCGCGCGGCCAGTACCCTACACGAGCCCTAATTTTGTAATTAAAATCGAGGAATGATAGTATTATATCGGAGGCTGGCGCAGTGCATGTTCGCGCGTGCGGATGCGTCACACGACCCACACATCAGCGTACTGGCGCCGCACTACGCAGGCCCGCCCGACCACTGCCGCCTGCCACGTGACCTGGTTGCCTAGTCAGCGATCACCCACTGCAGACCAGCGCCACACGACAACCACCGCTAGTAAGGGCCACCCGATGACCTGTCCATAGGAGTGGACAGAAGCGAAGCTTCGGGAAGAGGTCCATTGACCTCATCATTGACCTGACCATTGACCTTTCTGGGGCGTGGGTAGTTGGTAAACTACCCACGCCCCAGAAAGGGTACGTGAGAAGACCCAGATGATCGGATGTATTATATCGAGTCATTAGTAAGGAGACGAGTCAGTAGTCAAGTCAAGTCGGTAGTCAGTCAAAGGAAGTCAGTCAAAAGACAATTCAGTAGTCAGTTATTACTAAAGAGTCAAGAGAAGAAGTCTTTTGTAAGAAGTCAATAGTAAATTGTACGGAATAATTCGGAGAAGTCACTTGTGATCGAGAATAACCACCATTAGAACCATATGAATGGAACCAACGGAATGCATATCATACAGTCCACAGCCCCCAAGTGCCTATCAGGAACAGTTGGTCCTGAGTTGGTCATCGAGACGGTATATTCCGACCATGTTGCAGACGCGGTCACAAGGAGACCAGACGCCGATTGAGCAAGAGGGCGCTTGCATCCCTCCACATGTACGGCACTAACAGCGCGCTCGCCGTCCAACCAGCCAGCATCGCAGGGACCACCAGCGATACCAACTGCCGGCCTAAACCCGCTGCCGACGCTGCTAGAGGAGTGCGGGGAACTTCGCCGATCGCCGGCCCCGTCACATCACTCTTCGTCAAGCGCCGCAGCCCGGCAATGTGTTCAGCTTCAGTTGGAAACACAGGAGAAGCTCACCGAGATCGCTCGTCATGATCTGCGCGAGTCATCGTGCCTAGAAGCGGGATTGGTGCATAAGAGGCTGCAATTGGGACTGGAGAGCGTCGAGATTGAAGACCAAGCCAGAAACGCGTCAAGATCGTACGACCGCTTCACCGACTGGCTAAAACAAGATATGACAACGTCTACTTCTTACATACAGGACTCTGGCACTGACTCTAAGGCGAGAGGACCCCACAGGAGCACCTGCAGCAGGCATCTCCTAAGAGCGACGGGAAGAAGTGGACAACCTGCAGCATCGAGTGTCAGCCGCCGCCACTGATGCCCCCTACGTACGATGGGAAGAGCCTGAAGACGATCGCCATGACCGAGGACACTGAGTTCCGATGGATGCGGTCGCCCCACAGCCATCCTATACGAGCGACGGGGAGAGCACGACAGCCGCCGGGAACAACGTGTGTCGACCGCCGCCGCCAATGTCCCCTACGATCGACGGCGACAGCGATCGACAGAGCCACACGTCAGCTTCGCCAAACACCGCGTATGCCGCCGCCTAGTAAAGATCGCTGGGAGCGCTCGGCCGATCGCCGCTCGCGCTCGCCTAGCCGGTGCGACGGAAAAACCGACTCGGAGTGGGCCAAGTCAGCGCATCTGTGCTTTAAGTGCATAGACAACACCCATCGACGCAACGCTTGGTGTGCGGCGTGAACAACTTCCGCTGGCCCCATCACGCGCTGCTGCACCCGCCAGAGAGCCAGCCCCACGGAATGGAGGGTGGCGAACGCGCGCGGTGTAGTGTGCACCGTTGCACGGACCTGCGCACTATGCAGAGTGCGCCTTACGACGCCCCGAGTGCCACCGACGGGGAACCTGCCGCGCGCACGCTTAAACACCTATTGCCGACCCTTCACGATCTGCGGGGTCGACTACTTCGGTCCAATGCTGGTCGCAGTGGGTCGCCGGCGAGAGAAGAGATGTGGCGCCCTTTTCACCTGCCTGACGACGCAGCCTGTCCACATCGAGCTGGTGGGCAGCCTCAACATTGACTCCGTAATCATGGCGATGCGGTATATGGCAGAGCCCCGGAAGATGTGAACCAACAACGGGACGAACTTAGGCATAGGCACTGAATTAAATTGCCGACTTGGTTGTACATTAGAACTTTTTACGGCTGAGTAATATGTATGGCGAGACTGGCTTGATTTTTGTACATGCATTGTTGCATGTTATTATGGTTTCTCTGTTGTTCTTAGCAGTGGGTTGCAAAGGGCTGTTTGAAGGCTACATGCTTTTCCTTGGAGATTCTGACGGAATATCCTGCAGGGAACATTCTTTCTTTTCTTTCTTTTCGATTCTTCGATGTGTTGTAGGAGACTTCCGAGCATCATCTAAATCCTCTAAATCCTGACGATAAGTTTTTTCAATTTGCCCTTTTTGGCGTTCTTAAGAACGCCAAAAAAGGGCAAATTGAAAAGGAAGGGCCCGCAGTGTTTGAACTCGAAGGTTGATCCGTCTCGTTTAGAAATCTGGTTATCGTCCTTTTTGAAATTCGTGTCGCTTCGGCCGTTCGGTCAATAATTTTCGAAAATCTATATTTTCTAAATGTTGTGTTCTTAGACTCCTGAAATTCATTCTTCATAAACTCGGGCACATTAAAAATGATAATTCATTATCTTCTGCGTACCTACGCAGAAGATGAATGAATTTTTTAAGAAGATGAAGATCTACCTACTATCCTACATCGGAAAGCCATATCAGTTGGGTAATACGGTAATACTGTATATTGCTGCAAATAATGAGAATTAGAAGCATATTTCTCTCCCCATTTTCCGGAATACGATATACGAGGATATACGAGAAACTTTAAATAAATCCTTTTCTAAAAGGGGCGTTGAGTCTATATGATTATTTGTAATTTTGTAGAGGAAAAGGGAATCTAAGAACTTCCACCTACTCTCTAGGGAAGCAAATCCATGCCGCTTAGAAGCAATTTCATAATCCGAGAAATAATTACCTGTGCGGTAATCTAATGATTTAAGAAATGTTTATTGTAGTTTTTCAATGCGATCTATATCTACAATGTATTGCGGGTCCCAATCACACTGCCGAACTCCCGGATACTACGAACAAAAGCAAACAACGAAATCTTTATTGATGAAGCTTGCTTAAGAGGCTTTCGTAGCCGCAAAATTAGACCTAGTTTTTTGAAAGATTCGGAGACAATATTGGCTTAATCTCAAGATTTAAATGCAATTTTGAAAAATGATGACACTCAACTCTTTCAACCGTTTTACCATTTAATTTATAGTCAAAGGGAATGGTGATAAATTTTCTTTTGTTCAAAATTTAATTTACAGTCGGTTTATCTGCAGGAAGCTTCGTCAATAACTTAAAACTAAACTTAAACACTTGCTAAACTAAAAGCTGTATACTTAACTAAATAATCCCACCCCGGGACACTTCCCTACCAAAGGTCCCCATGACACTAGCGGCATTGCCCCGCTGCACTGCCAAGGAAATCCTCTGCATAAGGAATGCCCCGGAGCGGTAGTCATAATCACCTTCACACAGACGGCGCCCCAACTCCTTTATAAAAACTCTGCTATATGTCCTCCAAACACCAGTCGTCGCCACAGCCAAAGGTAGAAAAATGTAACTCCCCATTAGAGCGGCATATTTAGTGCGCTTGCGCCTTGCAGCAGATTCTGCTGCAGCTACATGTGACGCTGCAAAGGTGCAGACACAAGTCACGTCCCATAGGAGAGAGCGCCCTCTCTCCCACGGAACCAAAGTAAGGCCGTCTGGCCGCTTCCCATCGGAGCGGGACAGGCTCCAGCACGCACGGAATGTTGGCCGAGACCAGCGCCCTCCGGACAATGTCGTTTATAGCATGGTGCCGCGAAAACTTACCGGCGCTCCTAAGGCAGTGGAGACCGTGACGGCCCAGACCGTCCACCCACGCGCCACACACACAATGATGCGGCTGGCAGATAGAGCAGCCCAAACGTGGAGCGACAGAGATGCGCAAAGTATCATTGTCCAGGAGGGTTCCCAAATGTGGAGAAGGCAGTGCATGAAGCCACGCTCCTGAGTCCGGTTCTGTTACCGCCCGCATCCGCACCAGTTCCGGCCCCACGTACCCAGCGATGAGCTCGTCGCGAGCCACTGCAAGGCCAACGTCTGCACCAACGCTAGGAGTTGTTACTGGGGTTCCTCCAACCAAAGATAAGACCGGTGGCATATTATCAGCTAATTCTTCTGACTACGAAGACCGACGAGCAAAATCAGTGTACGATGTGTTTTGTTCCGATACGACCGTTGTATTATACTCTCTTTCTGCTTCTTTTTCCTCTTTTTTTAACTCAAAAATTAGATTTTTATGACGTTTGATGATGCGCTTAAAATCGTCCAATTTCACCAAATATGCCGATTTCCCAAGTCTCTTGTAAATAACTCCATAGTTCCAGAAAGATTTTTGATTTTGATATGCTTTGACTATAACTCAATCACCAACGACAAAGTCAATGTTCCTCCTTCCACGATAATATTTAGCCTGTAAGGACTGACTGTACAGTTTCTGTCAGCGCTGAGTTTGATGATGGCGATGACAACGGATTTAGTAAATCAAGCCTACAACGTAATTTTTTACTGAATAGAACCTCTGCAGGAGAACGATTAGTAGACGAATGTTTCGAGTTACGATAATTAAATAAAAATTCGTATAACTTTACGCTTAATTCTGAACTACGCGATCCTGATAACAAAATCGACTTAATTGCTTTCTTAATAATTTTACCGTAGCTTTCGGCTTGCCCGTTACTGGCAGGATGGTACGGCGGCGAAGTAAGATGTGAAATACCATTCAATTTGCAGAAATTCTCAAACTGTTGTGACGCAAAAGATGGCCCATTATCACTGTAAATTGAAGCGATTAAGCCAAATCTTGACATTAATTCGCACAGATTCTCAATCACCACCGTTGTACTGTACCCTGAAGTAACGATAAACACCTGTACCCATTCAGAGTAGGCGTCGACTGCTATTTTTTTTTTTTATTGAACGGCCCTAAAAAATCTAAATAAACTCTGTGCCAGGGTTCTAGGGTTAAGGCCAAGGTGTAAGTGGGGCACGCGGCGGGGCGGGTCTTAATTAACTGTTTGCAAATGTCACACGTAGCCACCGCTTATGTTAACGCAGTCGACAGGCTGGGCCACCAAAACCTACACGCCGCATCAGATTTCATTTTCATATAACCAAGGTGCCCGTTATGGAGTTTATTAATTATGGTGCGTTTCAATTTATCCGGGATTATCAATTTAGTTCCTTTCATCAAACATTTTTTCTCAGTAACCGAATTCTTATCAGTAACCGATCTGGGCAAACCATTCAGGGTATAATTAACTACTTGTGATAGTATGGAGTCTGATCGCGTCACTTCACTCACATCGCACCGCGAAATAGGCAATGAGTCACCCTTCCAAATGAAATTTATATATATAACACGCATCATCATCATATAGATCTAGCGAATCTAAAACCGGTATGCTATTGTTCCGCACTTGTTTACTCACTAAATCATTAACTACTGGTAAGGGCCCTGCTTAGGAAATCTGCACAGTTATGAGCACTGCTCACGTATTCTATTTGATAATTATATACTGATAAGAAAATTGCATACCTCTGCACTGCAGTCGATTAGCCGATACCTCAGGAACTGCTTTGTCGGGTCGAAAAATGGATAAGAGAGGCTTATGATCGGTTTTTAAAACAAAGGCCCCCACTTTGCCATACAAGTATTGATGAAACATACGCACTCCAAATATCAAATATGGCGGTGGCTTCTTTTTGTATCTGACTAAACCTTTTTTCGGCGGCATTCGAAGAGCGGGACACAAATGAAATAGGCCATTCAACTCCGTTCTCGACTTGTGACAAAATTGCACCTAACCCGTGGTGATGCATCAACGGTCAAAATGTGCTTTGCGTGCTAAACAATTATCCGAAGCAAGTTGTTTTTTCGTGCACAGGAATGCATTTTCGTGCTCACTATCCCAAGACCATTTTACATTTTTCTGTAATAATGTGTGTAATGGTACTAGAATACTAGAAGCATTTCTAAGGAAACTTCTGTAATAATTAACGAGGCCTAAAAAAGACTTTAGCTCTGAAACATTCGTTGGTTTATTTGCCTCCATTATAGCTTTTATCTTCTCTTTTGATTTGTGTAACCCGAGTTTATCTATTACAAAACCAAGATATGTTACAGAATCTTGGAAAAAATGGCACTTTTCCCGTTTTAAAACCAATCCTGCATTTTCTAACCTTTTAAAAACCTCCTGAAGTCTTTTTACATGTACTTCTCTTGTATTCCCTGTCACTAAGATATCATCAAGATATTGGGGAACCCCCCCAATTACCGACAGTATATTTTCAAGTGTGCGTTGGAAAATGGCTGGTGCACTCGATAACCCGAAAACCAAACGCGTAAATTTAAATAGACCTTTATGTGTATTAATGCATGTTACTTTTTGAGAATCTTCACATAAAACCAATTGATTATAAGCATTCGATAAATCTAATTTAGTAAATTGTTGCCCCACATGTAACTTGGAAAACAATTCATCTATTCTAGGAAGAGGGAATTTTTCAATAAAAAGTTGTTTGTTCAAAAGTTGTTGCCGAGTAATCTGCACAAAGACGAATCTTCCCATCATTCCGTAAAACAGGTACAATTGGGCTCACGTACTCTGAATGCTTAACTGGGACAAGTATACCTAGCTTGACTAGTCATTCAATTTCCTCCTCTAATTTTGGTCTTATTGCAAAAGGAACTGAGCGAGCTTTAATGAAAATCGACGTTGACTCTGACTTCATCTTTAACTTAACTTTTACATCCTTACAGCAACCAACACTGTTTGAAAATAACCTTGGGTATTTACTTAACAATTCCGCGTCCCCATCAGCTATATCGTTACAATACTCAACCGGCCCCATCTGTAAGTTAAATTTTGTAATAAAATCGCGTCCGATTAATGGTGGTCCACCATTTTTCACTACATACACTTCTATATAAGATATTTTGATACCATAAGAAAATGCGAGAGAAATTGTGCGCAATATATCAATTTCACTACCATTATAACTCTGCAAATACTTAGTACTCTTTCGCAATGGGTGGCCCGAAAAACATCTGTAGTAAATGCTTTCAGATATTGCCGTTACCGCAGAAGCCGAATCAATTTCAAAAGTTAATTTAATGTTATCCACAGTAATCGACTCCTGCATTGGCTTCCCGATGAAACTACGGATATAGAATATCATTCGCTTACCATCATCGCCATCATCCAATCAACCAAAAACCGCTTCGTCGTCACTGTTCGTTTAGTGATACGGGAGCGAAATAAGAGGCACACGTCCTATTGAAGTGAGTATTTATTGGAATTACGGAGGGAACACCGGAACGGTGATTGATAGCATAAAGTATGTAATTAGTACATGCTAGTGACTTGTACGTTCAGGTACATATATACTTATGTATTTTAGGCGGGTTGTAGGAGCCGAAACCACTGGCATGTGCTTAGTTGTGTTGGTCGCGTAGTAGGTACATTACTTTTTTTCTACTACATATAAGGTAAGTAGTACTGTGATGAATATGCAGCAATGTTCTTCCAATCTGTGCCGATAAAATCCGGAAAGTGTCGAGCGGCAAAGAAATAATAGGCAGGTGTATTGTACGTACATAACTTTCAATTCAAAATCTCTTATTTCCCCATATTTTCCCAAGTTTTCCCACCAAAATGGAATTCAGAATAATTCCGGAAGGATCTTAGGATTATTTAAAAAAGGAGAAATTCCGGGTGATTGTAACTATAATCAAACCTTTTCCTAAACGACAGCCTATATCATAGATTGAGCATCACTAAATTTCCTTCGCCATCGGTATTTCAGAGGCGCAGTTGAACCGAACCAACTTTACATAAACATGAAATAATATTCATAGATTCACTACTAAATTATTGCACTGCCTAGAAGTAAAATAGGTTTTATTTATTGATTTTCAAAATAAAGAGCTAAGTAGGCCGCCAACTCAAGTATACTTTCTAACTGCCAAAATCCTAAAAGTTTCTATCGAGGTTGTAGGTAAGTGGTTTTGTGAAAAACTTACTATCTGTCACGCATCTTCATCATCCCTGATGCCTCGGCCATCTTACTTATAATATTGCCTGCGAAGCTGACTTTATCCGCATTCACTCTAAAAAGTACAATCATTAGGCATCAATAGGTACTGTATATAATTTTCTTAAGAATGAGATTGTGTCTCTTCTTACATTTTTTCACATCAATATCATCATCATCTCGTCCTGTTAGCCCCTCGACAATTACTTTTGTATATAGGCTTTACAAACCTGCAATATTTTCTGATTTCTCTCTCATCATTGGAATTTAACGATTCAAGTGACTCTGAAAAAAAAATGTTTTGGAGTAATTTGTTCGAGTAGTGCAGGCACATGAATTGACTTGACTATATCATGATCTGATTGACAATTTCATGATGTACCTACCTCAAACTGATCATATCATGAAATGAACTGACCCTGATCAATGAATGTTCAGCGTTTGATGATATGAACAGCAAAATGCATGACTATTTTATGATGTGGTTAAACGTCAGTGACCATATCGTAAAATAATTACAATAAACACAGTTAGAGGCGCTGATGTCGATGATGTCGAGGCAGTGGCCGGTAATTATAATTCATGAAAATGGCCATCCATGTTTGAATTACAACTTTCATCTAAAGTAGAATTTGTATTGAAATCATTAGATAAAATATTTGATAGGCATTTAAGGATAAAACTTAATGAAACTGCTTTCCCACTGCAATGCAATCAGTATTCTTATATGGAAGGAAAATTTACAGAAATAGCTCTACACAATTTGACATTAAAAGTGGAGAGGGCATTAGAAAGCAAAGAATTTGCCCTAGGATGCTTCTTTGATGTTGAGGGAACATTTAACACAGCATAATAACAAGCAATAGAAGAGTCCTGCAATCAGGATGGTATACATAACTTGATAGCAAAGTGGGTGGTAACTATGCTTAAAAACAGAGTGATATCTGCAAATTTGGTCGGTACTAGTTACACAATCGGAGCAAATAGAGGTTTCCCGGTGGTGATAGACATCCGCCCTGCCTACTTATAGACTCGCTAATAACACACCCAAATAACCAGAATACCCAGGTCCATCATTCACAATAGAGAGAGGGGTGAAACAGGGAGACCCTCTATATCCTAAACTATTCTCCAGTACCCTCGAAGAAGTTTTCAAAAAGTTGGCGGTCCCGTGACGCAGCAGAGGCATTATCGTCGGCGATAGAAGGCTACATAACCTTCGTTTTGCCAAAGATATTGTTTTGTTTGCGCCAACCTCGTCGGAACTTTAACTAATGCTCCAAGAACTGAGCACTGCGAGCCTTGAGGTTAGACTGAAGATGAATCGGTCAAAAACCCAACTTATGACCAACGGCGCAAAACGTAAGGTAGTGGTCGACGGGCAGGACATACAATATGTCGACGAGTACATCTACTTGGGCCAGACAGTTTCCTTCGAAAACAGGCAGGATAAAGAAATCGAAAGACGTGTTTCGAACGCCTGGAAGAACTTCTGGTTCATGAATGAGCTAATGAAGGGCAACCTACCATTGACCCTGAAGCGCAAACTCGTCGACATGTGCATCCTGCCCATCCTAAGCTACGGCGCACAAACGTGGTCGCTGACCGAATATCAGAAGTCCAAACTCAAGTTTTTCCAGCGAGCTAAGCAGCGCAGTATTCTAGGTGTTAAACGCATAGACCGCGTTAGGAACACTATACTGCGCTCCAAAACTGGCATTGTTGACGTGGGCACGCAGACCGCACAACTGAAATGGAACTGGGCTGGACATATCTGACGAATGCATCCGGACAAATGGGCGAAAGCAGCCACTGAATGGATGCCTAGAGACAGATTTCGGCGTAGGGGCAGGCCCAGAAAGAGATGGAAGGATGACCTGGATAGGTTCCTTCCAGGATGGACAGATAAAGCTTCAGATAGAGATGTGTGGGCTCAAACCGGTGAGGCCTTTGCCCAGCAGTGGAACATCATTTAGGCTATTAAAAAAAAAACAACAGGTATATTCAGATGACGGCGTTATTCTTAGCATTGGGAAAGTTTTAAGTACGATAAGTAGATATATTATAGTTTATATATGTGCAAGCTTTCTATTGTATTTTATCTACACACGTATCATAAACCCTCTTTACTGCGTACAAAAACCGCAAGTTACGATCAGCATAATGTTAAACTACTTGGTAAAAACTCATTTCTTATCTGAAAAATTACACATTATGACCATTATGTCATTGTCATTATGACATTCAAATTTCGAACGCCAACGCCCGCCTCGTGCCGCCCCTAGTTTGTCTGTGAAGTTGGTACTGACATTCGAATTTCGAACGCCGACGCCCGAAGTTGGTCCTACAGAACAAGCTAAAGAACTGCATAGCCACAATGCCGGTCAAACATGCGGTTCCTGAACACATCAAAGACAGCTTATGATATGTGTGTAGATAAACTAGTGTATGTAACTGTACATAATTAGGCATTATGTAGCAGTCACATAAACTACTATTATATTCATATTCATATTCATATTCTTTATTGCACAGATAATATAAAGTTACAGACAGTTAAAAGAAATGTTATAAGCAAAGACGAGCTAATCTCTAAAAAGAGATTTCTTCCAGCAAACCTAGGCAAGACAGGAGAGTTAATGATACAGGAAAGTCCTAGTTCGCAATAAAACTCTATACATACGTACGAAAATTACTTTCAAACTTCAACTTTATAACTACATAAAATACAATATATAGCATGAACATATATAAACTATAATATATCATACTTATACCTACATAGATATGGTACCTTTTACAGAAGAGAAAGGAAATGCACTTTCAATCTTTTCTTAAAAGTGAAAATTTAGGGACTTTCCCTAATAGCGCAGGGAAGTGCGTTCCACAGTCGGATTGCCCTTAACCTAAATGAGTGTTCGTAAGCGGTAGTGTAATGCCGAGGAGTTAAAAGGAGAGATATCGTGTGGTATCTCCTATTGCTATCACTGGGGAAAAGAAGTCAAAACGTTGGCGTAGATATGTAGGGGAGGGGGGGAGTTATGACGTCATTAACTTTTTGTATGGGTTTTTTTTTTTTTTTCCTTCTGAAACCTATAGTTTGGGGTCAAATGAAAGGGCTTCATGAGCCGGTTCTAAAAATATACTACACCATTAACTTTCGGCCGCCTGTTTTCTAAAAATCCAAGAAATATTTTCAAAACCTACCAAGTTCGGACTCCTCGAAGTAGCAGACGGATTAGTAAAGAGGATCTATACAGACCATGAGAGTGAGTGAAATAGACCATAAATATTTTTGGAAGAGTCAATAGATTGTATTTTAAGTCGCAAAATGTAGTTTACAAAGTTATTGGTACTTTACTACTTGATTTTGATTGAATCTAAAATACTTACCTATAAATTGGTTCACAGTCCCCCCTGTCAGCGAGTTCTACTGCCAACAGGGCCATTAGCTTATTTTATTTATATTTAGAAAATAATTTTCGTACGTATGATTACAATTCTATTGGATTGGATACAGTTTTATCTAGGACTGTCCTGTTTCATAAACTCTCCTGTCTTGCCTAGGTTTGCTGGAAGAAATCTCTCTTTAGAGATAAGCTCCCTTTGCTTATAACATTTCTTGTATCGGTGTGTATATCTATATTTATTATGCAATAAAGATATGAAATTCAACCCCTTCTGACCATTTCTTGAAATGGTCGGCCAGATCATGAAATGGTCGGCCAGATCATGAAATGGTTGGTCATTTCATGAAACGATCATTTCTATGATTTGGCCACGATAGATACCCTACATTATTAACGTTTGACGATATGGTCAAACGTGCATGGCCATATCGTCAAACGTTGATGTTTAAACGATCAGTACGTCTATTATGAGTTTTTAAAACTATACACGATAGCGACTATATTTAAGCATTTGTATGGCAACGCGTACAGCGCTAAAAATTTTATCTTTCTATCCTTGCCCTCATCATATAAAAGAAAGAGATAGTGGCATTATTACCATAATAGGTACGTCCGTTGCGTTTACTACGTACTGGTCAGTTTTTGTTGACTATTTCATGAAATAGTTATATTTCGTGGAATGGTCAACCACATCATGATATGATGAATTCTACGATTTGGCTACGACATATACCACTAGTGCAAGTTCGTAGCCGGCTAAAACTGTGAGCGATCATAGTAGGTACCTACCGCTGTCTCGCTCTCTCGCTACTCTAGGTAACTACGCTCGCTGTTTGGCTCACTCGCTACGCTAGGTAAATACGCTCGCTATCTCATACCCGCTACGCTAGGTAACGACGCTCGCCGTCTCGCTCACCCGCTACGCTAGGTCACTATATACGCTCGCTGTCTCGCTCACTCGCTACGCTAGGTAATTAAGCTCGCTGTCTCGCTCACTCGTTACGCTAGATAACTACGCCCGCCATCTCACTCACTCGCTACGCTAGGTAACTATATACGATCGCTGTCTCGCTCACTTGCTACGCTAGGTAACTAAGCTCGCTGTCTCGCGCGCTGGCATGAAGACGACCGCCCGCAGGGGCCATCCGATGACCTGTCCACAGGAGTGGACAAAGGCGATTCTTCGGGAAGAGGTCCGTCGACCTGACCCCGACTCCCCACGCCCCAGAAGGGGTGCGTGAGATGACTTAGATGATGATGATGATGCGTGCTGGCGTTGGCTGTACGTTATAGCAGTTGCGTTCGGATACGAAATTGCACTTTTATATAACACCGTGTTACAAAATTATTGTTTCGTAAAACGCCGCCCCGCCAAGTATCATGCCTCTCGCGAAAAAACTTCACAAGATATCTCAAAATTGTCAAAGAAACTGACCACTGGTATGTCCTTTGCAATAGCAGACCGTCCCAACAGGCTTCTTTTTATAGGTAGCATCGTGTGGAGCGATGTCTGCTTCCAAACAATAGTTGCCTTTCAATATCCTGAAAACCATAATGGCAATGGGCGTAATGCTTTTTTAAATTAACAATTCTTGCAATTAGTAACTCAGTAAAGAAAAGATTCTCCATAGTCTTAATAAGCTCTCACTCTCGACGGAAGAGTTAAGTAAAACTTATGTCAACAGATATCGCAGTACAATAAGTTCTTTCCCTATACTAACCTAATCAAATTATATTCCGAACCCACTTCGCCTGGATATGGAACATCAGTGAAGGGAAGATAATACGCCTTCTCTGCCTTCAGCACAATACTCTCACTGCCAGGTGTTGCCTGTGCGTATGAGAACTCTTCTGGTGAGTATGAGTATTCTTCTACGTCAAAATCGTTGTTCGCCTCTTCTGGGACTTGGTCTTGGTCTAATGCGTGTTGTTCGAGGTCCGATTTATTGCGCATGAACCTGAAATTTACCAGTCTTATATCTGATGTGACGTTGCTGTTTCTGGTTCTTAGGATACTCAGTGCTTGGCCAAAGACAATATATGTGCCAGTAAGATTTAGAAAGTAGCTACACTAAAGGGTTCAAATACACAAACCTCTGGGTGGCGCGTACATTCATTCGGGACTGTGGGCCATCTTCTTCTTCTTCTTCTTCTTCTTCAGGATCCCTTAGTCCTAATAATATTTCTATTTCGTCATATGCGGCGTCAAATACCATCTGCAAAGTAGAGTAGGCAGGCTATATAAATACAAGCACAGATTTTGGTTTTGGATTAAAGAGTCGTTTCGGGGAACAATGAGAAAAAAAACAAAAAAAAACACTTACATTCCAAATATCATTTTTCAACGCTACCAATGCGAAGACTTTTCGCATGAGCTCCTAGAAATAAATAAATATCAGCAGTATCCTATGAATCTGCAAAGTAGGGTAGGCTATAAAAATACAAGGTACCGATTTCGTTTTTGGATACAAGAGAAGTTTCGGGGAACAATGAGAACAACGACACGAATAAGTGAATAACGACCCTACCTATGACTACCTATAGCATACCAGTTGACTCGTCTCAGATTATTGTTTGACATTTTGTGAAATGCCTATAGTGCTTTTCGTTTATGCAGAACTGCGCTTGCGTGAGTGAAACGTGTTGATGTTGCGTGCGAGTGAAGCTCCGCGGCTTGAAGGGCGCGTGGAGCTCTCTCTCGCGGACACATGTCACTCACACAAAATCATTTTCCTCTTGAGGCCCAAGATCACACAAAATCACTGAATAACGCGTTGGGAAAAAAAATTACTAAATTCATCGGTCTCAAAAATATATATGTCATTCACAATGAGATAATCTAGTTTAAATAACCGCTTTCGAACTTGAGATTTTTTGTTGACCAGTTTTTACATACGAATTTTACATATTTTGTTAAGGTGCTTTTCAGGATCACAGGAAAAATATTGAAAAAAAATCGGCGTTTTTCCATTTTCCTGGAAAATTAATCGTACAATCTTGCTATCTGGGTTTGAAACCCACAAACGCACATTCGTGATTGAACTATATTAAAGTAAAATTTAAGAGTTTATCTGTCGTGATTGAACCCCAATAATATAAAAAATCATGTCTTTATTGAAAACTATTTTAGTACTTCTTTAAAATACACAGTTTATTAATTTCTCACAATTAGTTTTAAATAATCGTAGGGACAAACATAGGAACTTTTAGGTAGACATTACAGTTTAGACAGGTGTGTGATACATATAGAAACAATCATCATCCGCTGTTATTATATACAGGTAAACATTACATTTTGTAACGCGTTTTTGTGCGAGAAGCACATCCCTCCCGACGACAGGACCTCGGTGACTTTATTTTGTCTGAGACCGGCAGATGGTTGTACCCGTCGTATCGTTTACCAGTTGATGGATTATTGGCAGGCCGGTGACGTCTGATTCCTGCAGCTTGCTCATCTCCGGCGATGGTGGGGTTGCTTCATGTCGCTCTCTTTCAGGAGTAGATAAAAGCGTTTCAGGTTTTTTGTAAGCGGAATGCCATCAGGTCCATGATTTTATTGTTTGGTACTTCTTGAGCCAGAGAATCGCACCGGTAAAGCCTCCTTGAGTTAACCACGACCAAATCAAGAAAGTGTAGTATAACTTTCAGCGTCCATTTGCGAGTTTTCATGAAACTTCGATAGTATTCCATGGACTGGTCCAAATCATCGACGCCGCCCATGAATCGATACTGTTGAAGCGACCACAAAACTATATGATAGGGACTACTCTCATGTAATATAAATAAGTAAAGAACTCACGAATCCCCAAAACCATTTACTGCCTCGTCCGCCAGTCACCAACAAGATCTTGAGTGTTCTTCTTATTTCCTTGATGATTGATGATCTTCACGGATTTTCTTCGTGTTAGGTAGTGGTTCAGATGGCGGAAGTGTTATATAAATATAATAATAATATGAAGTGTCTATTTTCGGCGATGGTTTAATTTCTCTCGCGACAGCGCACGCGGGCAGGATACGAGTCTATACGCGGGCAAAAACATTCGGAGCTGGCTGACTATCAGCACATACGATTCGGCCAATGAAAGGATGAGATGCCACTATTTGGCGCAAACAAATACCATCAAACTATTCACGCCCATCACGCCGCCAATGGTGTCCATCACGCCGCCAATAGCGTCCATCACAGCTTAAACTTAAGATCTATTTGGAACGCTTTCAACGCGACGTTCACACTGTAGATAAACAAACCATTATAACCACATTTGGTTAAAAAAGTGTTTTGCAGGAATACAGAGGAAATATTAATTGCAATATGCAATATTCAGGAGTTGCTGGTTGCTGTTTAAACTTTGATTGACTCAGAAGAAGATAGTTTTAACGATGAGAGTAGCACGGCTGAGCTGATAGTATCACTGTTATTTTTGATCGCTCCCTTACAGTGCTAAATATCAGAAGCATGGGCGATGATAGCACAGCACGGCGGCGTTAATAATATAATTACTGAAGTCATAGCCGCCATTTAGAGCTATTATTGTCGCGCTAACGGTGTCTGAGAATGGCGACATAAGTGATATAATCGATTATGTTGCGCCTCGAAACGCGCTGTAGATAGCGGCGCATCACTCCCTACCCCGAGAGCTTCTTTTACTCTGATCTCAAGCGCGGCTAGCGTGCGAGCTGGACCGCAACCTATGATATGCCTGTGTGGAGAGGCGGCCAGCCGAACGTACCTAAACTGCGAAGAAGAAAACCCCCTGACTATACTAATATTTACTGTACCATGTACACATGAATGCCACCATCACTGACAAATCTTCATGGTTTTTGTGATCTTAATAAGTACCTAATTGTATTTAAAAATTGTTTCCTCCGTTTGTTAAATAAATAAAAATGAAAAAAACTTACATTCCAACAAGACCTTTTCAATTCTCTATTGACTATCAATGCCCACGCTTTTTCCTCGAGCTCCTAGAAATAAATAGATAGAGCAGCCATATCGTATGAATCTGTTTTATACAGATAAGCGACAGTATACTTTAGTTTATTTTTTTTAGAGAAAGAAAATACTTACATCCCACAACAGTTTACCCAACGCAAAAAGATCTTCAACATGCAGACGAAGGTAGGCAAGAGTAATTTTGTTAATCGTTATATCCTGGCATTCCAGATTCAGTATACCGGCTTTAGTAATAATAATCTCCGATTTCGGTGACTCGTAAAATGTTGGTACATCTTCGATTTTCTTCAGCATCTCTTCTCCATCTATTAGCTGCCCGAATGCCACGTATATGTGCGCCATCCATGGCTGTGGTTGGAGGAGAATGAAGAACTGTGTCGAGCAGTCGACGTGTCTGTGGCAATTGAAATGACTACTTATTGTCATGCAAGCACCCTCCCAAAGACGGGAAATTATGGGGATTCACAAACGGGGTTCAAATCAAATCAAATCAAATCAAAAATCATTTATTTCCATAGGATGTTGTTACATCACTTAGATCCGTCATTACATTTTTTTGGGTGAGTTCACTAACACAATGGCGGAATCTGTGGAGAAGAGCTCACCGAAGAAACTCCACAGTCGTCGCATCTTTTGCGTTTCCTTTTTTAAATAAAATATTGTCAAATTACAAAATGAATGCTAATTATATATCGAAACAGCCTGTTACTCAAACAATCTATTCCCATGGACATCAGTCCTCTAAGTAATCAGATATCCTATAGTAACCTTTTTTATACAATTTCTGTTTTATTATTATTTTAAACTTGTCTAAAGGTAAGTTTTTAATATCAGTAGGGACCTTATTGTAATAGCGTATACAATTGCCTTTAAAAGAATTACTAATTTTATGTTGTCTGCTTACATAAGCAACCAACTTGTCTTTATTTCTAGTATTAAAATTGTGTATATCACTGTACTTCTGAAAATTAGTTATATTTCTTTTTACATACACAAGATTGTCATAGATATATTGAGACACAAATGTCAGAATATTGATTTCTTTAAACTTTTCCCTCAGTGACACTCTAGGCCCTAATCTATAAATTGCACGAACAGCCCGTTTCTGCAGAATAAATATACTATTAGCATTCGCAGCGTGACCCCACAATAAAATACCATAGGTCATTAGACTATGAAAGTAACTAAAGTAGACTAGTCTAGCGGTGTCTACGTCGGTAAGAGCTCTAATTTTTTTAACTGCGAACGCTGCCGAACTCAGTCTGTTCGACAATTTATTTATATGAGGATCCCATTGTAGTTTGGCGTCTAAAGTAATGCCCAAAAAGACAGTCGACTGCACAAGGTCCAATCTCTGTCCTTTTATAAATATGTCTGTAGTTACCGGGTTCACATTGGGTAACACGAATTTAATACATTTAGTTTTCTTTTCATTAAGTAATAAATTGTTAACAGTAAACCAGTTCACTATACTAGAGATAGCATTGTTTACCTCGTCATAATTTGATTGCTGTCTTTTAACTTTAAATATCAAAGAAGTATCATCGGCAAACAATACTAACCCATGTTTTGCTTTAACAAGGTAAGGTAAATCATTAATATATACTAAAAATAAGAAAGGACCAAGAATTGAACCTTGCGGTACGCCCATACTTATTGAAGACCCAGGTGATCTTTTCCCATTAACATCGACCATCTGAACCCTATCTGTTAGATATGACTCCAGAAGGCCAAGTGCCTGATCTTTTACACCATAATGGCGTAACTTCCTGACAAGAGTGTCATGATGGACGCAATCAAAAGCCTTGGATAGATCGCAGAAGACACCTATTGCATCCATTGCGTCTTCCCAGGCATCAAAAATATTGTCGATTACTTCAACACCAGCATCGGCTGTTGAACGACCCTTTGTGAAACCAAACTGAGCAATATGAATTAAATTATTGAGATAAAAATGACTTTGCAATTGATTAAGTATGAGTTTTTCAAATATTTTGCTAAGCGTTGGTAGTATCGATATGGGTCTAAAATTGGTGGGGTCTGATGTACTACCAGCTTTGAATAAAGGTATAACTTTACTTAGTTTCATCAAGTCAGTAAACACACCATTATCTATACATTGATTAAATATACAACAAAGGTGAGGTGCAATACAATCTACAATGGAACTAATAATTTTTACTGATAGACCATGGGCGTCAGCTGTCTTTTTCATTTCCAGGGATTTAAACGCTTTTACAATATCTTCATTATTTACGTGCCTAAATTTAAAATCTGTTTTACATTCCTCAAAGTTTTGTTTAAGTATAGATTCAGCAGCAGCGGGAGATGAATTTAAAGACTTGGTTGTTGAAACTGGAATGTCCGTAAAGAAATTTTCGAAAGCTTTTGCTACTTCTAGGTCTGTACTTAGCAATTGATTATCTATCTTAAGCTTGAAGTTATTATGTGTAGCTTTGGCCTTTCCAGTCTCTCTGTTTATAATTTGCCAAGTCGTTTTCATTACATTGCTACTAGATTCAATTTTGTTTTTAATGAAATTAGATTTAGCTACGGCACAAACGCGTTTAAACATTTTTGAATAACTACGAACATAATCTAGAAAGGCCGTATTTTTGTTATATGATTTCTCTTCATAGAGTTCATATAATCTTCGTCTGCTCCTATGAATTCCAACTGTCGCCCAATCACTAAACAAAGCTTTGTTATTAACTTTTATAGTTTTTGATTTAAATACCGTATCATATTCATTTTTGACAAGGTTAAATACTGAGTTGTACAACAAATTTGGATCGTCACTGTATGGTATTTCCCATAGTTTATCTAAAATATTATTCCTGTAGTGTTCAAGCCGAGTGTCACTAACGGGCACACATGTAATATCCTCTTTTTGGTCCTTTTTTATTTTAATATTGAATATACTTATCTGACCAGAGTGATCAGAGGTTAATTTATTGATGAACGATTTGAAAATGGGCGTAATGTTAGTAAATATATTGTCAATGCAGGTAGCAGATGTTGCAGTAATTCTAGTAGGCTCCAAAAACAGATAGTTCATGTTGTGACATAAAAATAAAGATTTTAATCTAGTACAAATATTATTATCCTCTAACAGATTAACATTAAAAACACCACAAATTATAAAAAAATTGTTTTTATCGCTGATTTTAATCAACACTTCATCCATTTTCTTTTCGAATAAATCAAAGGATGAATCTGGTGGTCTGTATACGCTCATTACAATAAGTTGTTCAAGTTCAATACAGGCTATTTCCATGGTACGCTCAACAGACAGGCTCACTATGTCAACTCGTTCCTTATATTTAAAACTATTATTTACAAGTATTAAGGAGCCACCGCGATCAGCTGTTTTTCTGTTGAACGAACTAGCAACGTGGTGGTCATTAAAGTTGAACATGAACTGATAACTCTTTAAAAAGTGCTCTGTTATACATAAAATATCAATATTATTACAGTTCATGAATAACTCAATTTCCAGTTCTTTACTTAACATGCCCTGTATATTTTGATGAACCACGTTTAAAATATTCTTACTTTTACATTTTTCATTACTAGTAACTTGATTTAATGGGCAAGATGAAGGTATATTTATACAAATATTAATATTACTGCCAGAGTTACTCTCTGTTGTCCTATGGGTTAATTTAAAGAGCTTGGAACAGATTCCAAGGAGTACATGTCATTATTAATACACTGCTCAATAGAAGCAGGCGTTTCATTAGTCAAAAACTTGACTGAGTTCAAAATAAAATAAGATAGTGACTGTGCTATCTGTTTTGAATAAAACCTAGATAGGTAATACCTATCCTTAGTCAAATAAAAATATTTTCCAATACAAATATTGGTGTCTATGAAATGAAATTTTTCAGTATGACGACATGTCACATATTAATAATAATAATAATACCTTGGATAATGGAATGGAACAATACCCAAACTAGGATTCCCTGTATCTTGGGTACTAGACAATGATACACATACTTATATAGATAAATACTATACTTAGATAGATATACAACCATGACTAGGGTTCAAATACCTAAGCTTTAAATTTAGGGAGCGACCACGCACAATAAACGCAATACTGTTACCTGCCATCATTTGCCATGCACAGAACGCCGCGTCTATCGTGGGGTATCATGAAGTTTTCGCATTTCAAATCGGAGCTCTTCAAGCCAAAACCACCGCATTGGATCCAGCTATCTCTGACGATGCGGTGGACTGGTGTACCACTGTAGCCCCCCTTAGTAACTTGACATAAGCGCAGAAAGTTGTTGCAAGTTTGTGGTGTCAGGTCTGCGTAGAGCTGTGGAGTGAGAAGACGTAAAAATAATGATTAAACAAACATACCTGTAGGCAGGATAAGAGGGCCAGTAGTCAGCTGTTTAGCAGAAATTTCAAAAATAAATCTCGTATGGTCTGTTTTTGCTAGACAAGAATGTTCGTACCATCCGTTTTTATTTTCGATTTTTGCTATAACTCTACAGACTTGTTTGACAACCAAATGCACAAATGTTGCTAGAACTTGCGAAGTGCTGTACATATCGATAACCAATAAATTCTTAATTCTTAAGCAAACCTCAATCTCTTTGCTATGGATGCTTTACCAAATTATGTAGTACTCGCCATAGGTTTAGTTTGTCAGATAACAAAGACATCTTCAATTAAAGCCAAACCAAGAATATAAAAACATCGCCATGTTGCGGAAAACCTATGAAACTATTTTCTTCAACTTGCAACACTTTCTTTAAAAAGTATTAATGTCATCTGTCGATTGCTGTCAAAGTGGTGCGACGATTGTGCATTATATATTTCTTGTGTTTTGTGAGTAAAAATTCCGAAAACTATAAACAGTGGCGTAAAAAAAGTTCACAATCTATCGAAATATTTGTCGGATAGAAAGTCTGAAGGATTGGACTCTATTCCTCTAAGTAACATCACCAGCCTTGTTGTCAACATGATTGGTAGGTACGTCATATAGTATGTGCAATGTGAATTGGCTAGTTACAAATAACTATTCGAAGTAAATATTTTGTTGTATTTTAGGCATATCCCGATTATCCGTAAAGAAAATACAAAATGAAGCTGTATTTTCTACGCCTAAGAAAAATAAACCTAAAACCAAAAAGGTAATCAATCGGATGATTTTGATTTATGTGCAATTAGGCATAAAATACATGAATTTTATGCTGTCCCAAAAGAATTACCGAGTTTGAAACGGCTGCTTGCAGTTCGTAAAGAATCCATAAACTTTGTTGGTGGCAGAGAATCTCTTCGTTTACTCTTGCACAAATTAGGTTATAAATAAAAAAAAATGTAGAAATCAGTACTTATGGAGCGACATGATATAGTGGCATGGAGGGGCAGGTACCTACATGAAGTCGAAGATGTAAGGGAGCGTGGGATGCCTGTTACATACCTTGATGAAAGATATATTAATACTTCGCTCAATCATGCAAAATGTTGGCAATGGCAATCTAAATCTGTAGCTACAGTAAAATTTTACTTAATTATTCATTGTGGTGTCACGACTGGGTTCGTCCCGAATGCTTTGTTAATTTATAACGACAAAGAAAAAAATATGGTTTCCATGATGCCATGAATAAAGTTAATTAAAAAAGGGGTATTGAACAAATTATTAACCAATCTAAATGAACCCACCTGTATAGTCATAGACAATTCTAGATATCATTCTAGTCAAATTAACAAACCTCTAACTTCGGTTAATGGAAAAAATGAAATTACAGAATGGCTTACATCAAATAATATTGACTACCCTACCAAAGCCACCAAAAGTATGTTGTTGTTTTTGGTAAAACAAAATAAACCTGACCCAGTTTACGAGATTGATAATTTAGTACAGGAGTGTGGTCACAAACTACTACTACTGCCGCCATATCATTGTGACCTGAATCCGATAGAAATGATATGGGGCATAGTAAAAGGACAGGTTGCCACAAAGAATGTTGGTTTAGATAACATCACATACCTGCAGCTTGTACAAAACTATTTTAAGGATACATGGAATAATTCCTGTGAGCATACTAAAAACTAGAAGAGGAATATAGATGCAGAGAACTGGTAATTGATAGAGAAATTGAACAACTTATATAAATGTTGGCGGCAGTGATAGTGAAATATCCAGTCTTACAACTGACAATGAGTCTGATATGTCTAGAATTGAACCAGTACAATCTGATCATGAAGATCATGAAATGTCATATGAATCTGTTAAATAATTAGATTCTGAATTTGACGACTAAAGAAAAAAAAACATAATCATAATGGTATTATTTTCTATATTTTAACCCGTCTACAGGTACTTACTTTAGTGGAAGATTATTTCATAATAATAAAAATATTGACTTTTTGACCATTTAATGTGACTTCCATAATGAGAGGCTTTAATATACGATTGTTTTGTAATAACAACACACGAGTATTTTAATGCCTAATTATGTGATAAAGCAGTGTTACATACACTGCTTTATCTCTACATATCATAAGCTCTCTATGATTGTTGATTTATAGTTATATTTCAAATGTAAAGTTCAGCAATTAGCGAAGCGGCCAATGTGCATGGGTATACTATATTTAGTATTGCTATATACAGGTTGTCTCATTTAAATCGGTGAGTATGGGAAAGTCTGAAACGATAAGACATACGAAGATCTGTTCTATTTTAAAAAGAAGAAAAACTGCATTTGAAAAAAAACCTGTAGCTCAGGAATCGAACTCGGTTGTTTTGAATACACTCACTCACGGTCACTTCGAACACCTACTAAAATAAATTTAAGTATGTGAAAACAATGCATTTTATTCATTTTAGACATCATGTTTCGTAGAGCCATTTACTGCTTAAGACCTACACAATCGATATCGAAATAGAAATAGCCTAAGTTTTTTTTTCAAAACAACCGGGTTCGATTCCCGAGCTGGTTTTTTTTTCAAATGTACGAATGCAGTTTTTCTTCTTATTAAAATCGATGACATGGTTCCTAAGAACAAATCTTCGTATGTCTTATAGTTTCAGAGTTTCCCATACTGACCGATTTAAAGGAGACATTCTGTATAAAGTGATTTAGTCCAGGTTTTTTATGTTCCTGGTTGGGCTTCAAATAACTGTTCTATCATAGATCATAAAAGCAAATGCAATAGTAGGGTCAAAATTGAACCTAAGTTGTGAATTATTGGGAGACGCGAATCTCGCGGTGGATATGAAGAAATCGTGCTTAGTTTAAATAAATTAAAATTAAATAAAGTTAATTAAAATAACTTACGTACTTATGGCGTTGTTTTAGATATAATAAGTTATATCCACTCCTTCCCCACTACACTACTAAACCGGGTAAACTACTGGTAGGGTTATATGCGTTCCCCATTACACTACCTGATTTATTATCGGAACTAGATACGGGTAAGTAAGAAACAAAATTTCTATTTAGCGTAGCGGTATATTTAAAACATATCCAACGTCAAACTTAACACATACATAACACAAAACTTAACTCGTACATAAAACAAACCTTAACACGCTCCCTGTCTAGTGAATCTATTTGGACAAAAAAAAAAACAGAAATACATATCACAATTGCTAGAAATGAACTGCGTTAAAATAATGATCTTAAATATAAAACTAAACTATCTCAATCTAAAGCATGACGTACACTTATGTCCCCGGTAATAAACTGGATTTGCACTCTTGTAATGATGCGTGATTTGCGTCGTTTTCTGACCTTTGCATTAGTTGCGTATTTTGTTTTTGATACTGTTTATAATTGAAACAATACATTATCCCATTTGGCCCATCCCATCAAGCCGTCCAAACGTTCGATGATTTACCTCTCTGAAGACCCAAAGACCACGTAGAAAATGATAAATAAATATACGTATAATTATCGTTTTGGTTCATCGATGAAACACGGATAAAACATGTCATGTATAAAAATGACAAAAAGTATCACATAAGCAAGGATTTTGACAGGAAAGACAGGCAGTGCCAATTAAACTAGACACTTTAGGTCATTATAACAATAATTATTAATTATCCAGTATAACAATGCCTTCAGGGTACTGTTGGGGCTGCCACGATTTTGTATTGCATCAGGAATGTTTGCGGAGGCGCGTGTTGATGGCTTCCATCCAATTATGCGTAAAAGAATGGCGTCTATCTTATGCAGAACTCGTGGCAGCGCCAATGGTCTCCTGGAGATATTAGCAGATAGGGTAGACAATCCCTTTATGCGACATTGGGTTGCAGCTCACACACTGCCAGTCATAGATTAGCGCCTAAATTAGAAAAAAATAATGGTTTGCTCTGCACTGTATTGTGTTTATATGGTACTACTAACATTAATTGTAAGACTAATTATTAACACTTGTATATGGACTTGGTCTGAAATAAATGATTATTATTATTATTATTATGTTACATGACATTTTTTCTTCGGTTAATTGATGTTTCTGTATGTAACTTTCAATATGCGCTACCAACGTGAAGAAAAAAAAATAAAGGTAGAATTTTAAGTCTCGTGTCACTGATGCTTATAACAAATGTCTTTTAACATAAATAATTACAAAATTGTCAGTTGTTACAATAGAAAGACTGCTGATAGAGGTGGTTCTTTAATCTTAGTGAAAAAATATATTAAGGTGAAACAACGGAAAGATATTCTTGCACTTACTGTTGAAAGACAAATAGAGGTATCCTGTGTTGAGTTAGATAGCCATATTATTGTTTGTGTCTACAGGCCACCGAGGGATGAAAAAGGCCATGGCAATTTCGAAATATTTGAGAAAATTATGGAGGAAGCCCTCATTAAACTTTGTAATAACAGAAAAAAGTTAATTATTTGTGGCGATCTTAATGTAGATCTACTTGTAGATACAACACTGAAGCGACGATTAATAACTCTGTTCCAATCATTTAATTTATGTCATGTTTTTCTAGAGCCGACTAGAATCACACTTACCAGCCAAACTTGCTTAGATAACGTTTTTTGTGACTGTGCATTCACAAGTAAAAGTGTAATTAACTGCTTACCTTCCGATCATAGTGGTCAAACAGTTTCATTCCCAAATGCTATTAAGGATAAGACTGGTCTATCATTTTATAGGCCTATTACATCCCAAAGACTAGAGACATATACGAAAAACTTAAATATAAATTTGCCAGTACCGGATTTTAATGAACAGAACCCAAACAAAATCTACTCAGACTTCTTCAGCATTATTCAGACAGAATTCAATAAAGTTTTCAAATTAAAGAAAGTCAGTGACTACAACGGTAAATCTAAATTTAATGACTGGGCAACGTTTGGAATTCGTAAAAGTAGAGTTATCTTTTATTAATATTCCTGAAAGCGGTGGTATTGTAGACAGTCAGCGTCTTGATCTACGCAAAACCACACGTCTTGCCACTGTGTCGGACCGCGCGTTGATACCAAAGTTTTTAAAACTTTTTTGTTAGCATAATGGTTATTTGTGGTGGATGCCAGGAGGAGGTGACTGACGCGATTCTGTGTTCAGCTTGCGGTATCTCCTTCGATTTCTCTTGTGCTGAGATTACCGAGGCCAAGTACCGGAGACTGGCGGAGAAGAAGAAGAGGGAATGGATGTGTCCCACCTGCTCCGTCAAGGCACCAGTTGTTACGAAGCCGCCAGGCGGGGGGCCTGTACTTGCTCCTCCGAGTACTACTAAGCTGCCCCCGGGATCTCCAGCTGTGCCAACGCTCGAGCTCATCATGGAGCGCCTTGATGCCATGGTCCTTCAATTAGCTCCTCTGAAGAGTCTAGAAGTCATTCTCAGTGACATCTCCGAGTTAAAGAGCAAGACCGATGACATCCATTTGCGAATTAATGATGTGGAGAGCCGCGTTGTCCGCATGGAAGAGCGTCAAGTTGAAGCTGCTGAAATGAATGAACGGTTGTTACGTCTTGAGGAAGCTTCTGAAAGCCGAGAACAATGGCTGCGCTCCAATAATGTCGAGATAAAAGGTGTTCCCCAAACAAAAGAGGAGAATCTTTTTGACATAATATCTAAAGTTGGGACCACCATTGGTTTCGCAATCCAGCGCGATCGTATTAATTTCGTTATCAGAGTTCCTTCGCGTGACGATAACAAGGGTAAATCAATAATTGTCTGCTTCATTCATCGCTACGACAAGGAAAACTTTGTTGCTGCCGGACGAACTGTGAAGAATATGTCACTGGCTGATATCGGGATGCAGGGACATGGCAGTGTCTTCGTCAATGATCATCTGACCATCGAACAAAAACAACTATTAAATTCGGCCAAACTACTGGTTAAGGAGAAGGAGTTCGAATTTATTTGGGTGCGTCATGCGAAGATTATGGTACGGCGCAATCAGACTTCACCTATTTTTCAAATCAAGTCGAAGAGGGACCTGTCCAAAATTACGTAATCTACAACTATTGCTTTTAGTGTCATTCAACAGTTTACAAACTTTGAGAACCACTGCTCCCTGCTACTATCCGATATTGCTATTGTTTTCGCCTGTTGCTACACACACACTACTTCACTGCCTAGTAAACAACTTTTATTCCAACACCTTTTTAACTCAGCTCGTAATGACCCTAATGAGCCTTTCTGCAGTTTATTTAATGTCTAATTTGCCTCGTCGTCGCTGCCGCCGTCCGCTACTGTACTTGCCTATAAGTGATCATTGCTTTGATAATAACCCGTTCCTATGTTACCGAGTTCGCAGCAAGTTCTTGTTGCTTTGCCCGCTTTATTTGTTAATTAGTTTTTGCTTAGACATCTATTTAGTTTGTGATATTACAACGCCGTGAATAATTTAAATCTGTACTATCAGAATGTAAGGGGACTGCGGACAAAGACTGATACTATTTTTCAGAATATCCTATTGAACAACTATGATATTGTCGCTTTAACCGAGACCTGGCTTCTAGATGAATTTTCAGATAATGAAATATTCGATGATAGGTACTTAGTGTGGCGTCGCGACCGTAACTATGCATCAACTGAACAGACAAGAGGGGGAGGCGTATTGATAGCTGTTAAGCGCGAATTATGCTCGACGATCAATGCATGTTGGCAGTCTTCCGCAGAAGACATATGGGTAACGATTCCATTGACTTGTAACGAAAAAATCGTTACTACATTACATTTGTGTTCACTCTATCTGTGTGACGAAAATCTTGGTAATAGATTTAAGACACAACTTGAAAACTTTTGTACCAAATTAATTCATTTAATGACTGACAATGTCCATGATAAATTTCTAATAGTCGGAGACTTTAATATGAGTAGTATAACCTGGTCTTCCATTGATGGCGGTCTTTATCCATGTAATGTGGTAGGTGAGCATGTGAAAGATTTTATTGACACTCTTAACACTTGTGGTCTTCAACAATTTAACAGTTTTGAAAACAGCTTTGGTCGTATATTGGATCTAGTATTGTCGAATGAAAGTGTCGTGGTAATGTCATGTCCTGACCCATTAGTGCCAGAGGGCCCATACCATAAGGCTTTGCATATAGATATACCGGTTGCATTCTTCACCCCATTAAAATACATTCCGCACGTTTCCTTTAATTATTCCAAAGCTGACTATAAGCAAATACGTAAACACATCCATGATTTTGACTGGGTAGGTAAGCTTGGTAGTGGTAGTGTAGATGACGCTGTCGATATTTTCTATACATTAATTTATAAACTACGTGACTCATATGTTTCTACTCGCAGCTTATCTAAGAACAATTACCCACCTTGGTTTAGCACAGCTCTAATCAAAGTCATAAAGGAAAAGTTCAAATACTTCAAAAAGTATAAAAACTATGGGAATCTTTCTGACCAAATGTCTTTTTCAATTTTACGTGACCGAGCAAGTAGAATGGAGCGTGAATGCCACACTAATTTCATAGCTAAAATTGAAGATTCTATAGTTAAAAATCTTAAGACCTTCTGGTCCTATATTAAGTCGAAACGCCAAGGTAGTGCATTTCCCTCGAATATGTCTTACGATGGTAAAACGTCCGACAATGGCAACACCATTAGTAATTTCTTCTCTGATTACTTTCATTCTAATTTTATTATTACATCCAGCTCTGACAATGATAATGTGGGTCAAGCACATACACATGTCGAACCGCAGTGTCTGTGCGATATATTTAGTATCGCAGTTAATAGCTCCTATGTTCATAAGCTCCTTCAGTCTTTGGACCTGTGCAAGTCTGCCGGGCCTGATGCTATACCGGCTTCGTTACTAGTTGCTTGTGCAAAAGAGCTATCCGTTCCCATCACAATTTTGTTTAAAAGATCTCTCAACGAAGGTGTCATGCCAATTCGTTGGAAGTCTGCTTTTATTTCCCCCATACATAAAAAAGGTTCCCGCGTGAGCGCGTTGAGCATTATAGGCCTACCTCAAAATTGTGTCTTATAGCCAAGGTTCTTGAGCGTGTCGTATATACTCAATTATATGAAGCGCTTAAATCTAGTTTCAGTCCTATGCAGCACGGTTTCTTAAGGGGCAGATCGATGGTATCTAACCTTGTACTTTTCCATGACTATATCAGTGAGCGTATGGACAATAACGACCAAGTCGTTGTTTTATCGAAATAAGGCAATTGCACACAGTACGCAGAGGCACACTTCTTAGTTATTATTTTGTATTTGATAGTTTTTTGGAGATTACTTATTAGGGCAATGTAAGCACCGGCACATATTATAATAATTGTTTTATAGTTGATAGCCATATTAACATTATGTGGCTGATCGGAGAAAACAAAAGGCACATATTACAATAGTTAAGTGAATTAGGTAGATATTTTTTGACCAGTGTATAGGACATGTATAGAACCGGTACAGCAGTTTTGAGTTGAGCATACATATTATATATAGATAGAAGAAAAGGCACAAATAATTAAATGATACGGGGTTTGAGTTTATTGAGGTCCTCCTCACATCGAACAGCGAGTGCTGGGGTGGTGTCGGCCGCACGCACGAGCACGGTTCCGTGCTTGACCCACACGTACCGGTATCCATTGGTCCTTGCAGTTTCTCGCGTTTTTCGAAAAATTGTTTTATTTTTCAGAGTCAAGTGCTCGTTGACATACACTTTTTGCTGCGAACCTGGTATGTTTAGACACTCAGATGTGAGTTTTCCCTTGGCTTTACGAGCGGCAGTAACAAAGTTGTCCTTCAGCTCCCGGGAGGCCAGTTTGACGATAACATTCTTTGGCTGCGTACTTTTTGGGTTCGCTTGTGGGACTCTATGTACCGACACCACATCATGGGGATCCAGCGGATGATTAATGTTATCACCTAATGTCTGGACGATAGATAGTAAGTTTTCTCCTCGCTTTTCCGGGAGGTTACTGATCTCGACATTGTTTTGACGTGCCTGCTGCTCCATATCATCTATTTTACGCTCTAGCTGAGAGATGCGCGAGTTTAGAAGCTCAACCTGGTCGAGTTTGTGTTCCATGGCGCTCACCTTCTTACACATTTCATCGGTTTTCTTGTGTAGATCGTCGTATTGGCCGCTCATGAACGACATAGCGCTTTTAACTTCTTCAAAATCATCCAACATTTTCGTGATCTTCAAATCATACTTGGAGAACCAGCCATCCAACTTACGCGTCATACTTTCTTGGAATTATGATAGATTATGAGTACACAATTAGCAGTTAAAGACATTTGAATATGTTTGGGCTATTTAGCAACTAATCACTTAAGAAATTGTTATAAAAACACTGCAATCCAGGCAATTACACCATTAGGAACAACTTATCATTGAGATAGCAGACGAATTGTTCGAAAATACTGAGGTTTTAGCAATAATAGAACGGAGCAAACGAAAACAGTCTCTCTACCAATTAACACATCGCAAAATGGAAGCTGGTAAAACAACTACATTTGTATTCCAGGAAGAGAGCCGATCAACGTTTCGAAATGTCTTCAGCAAGCTGCGAACCCTCTTCCCGTTCCTTTGGCCCCGGAAAAGCTTGTGTCTACAGTTTTATGTACTCATATGTGTCATCGCGTTGCTGGCTGGGAGAGTGGTTAACCTTTTCGTGCCAATTTATAATAAGTTGATAGGTAAGTTCATTTAATGAGTAATAAGGTGAGTTTTAGAGCACTAACGGCTGGCGTAGCTTTACCGGAATTGCATTGGGAAGTGTATTTAGTTTAATAATCCCTTAAAATATGACTGCGCTTTCTATAACGGTGTGAAGGATACAAGAGCGGTTGTCGGCCATTTCTGTGTGATAGGCTATTAAAACGCTATATTATTACACTAGAATGCCCAGTGTCGTGGTTATCAGCAAAAGCGACATCATTTATGACATGTTTGAATGTAAACCTTCAACAACACATCTATTTTAATTAATGGCGTGTCCAAACACTTTTGAGGTTAACTTTTTCACTGTCCATTGTGTTTTGAAATTTCCATTTGAGCAATTCAAAAACCATGTTAAAGCGAATTTGTCAAAAAAGGGATATTACAATGTTCAAGATTACTTAAATGATGGGACTAGGGTTAATCTAACTCAACACTCAGAACTTGCTGATAATAATTTTGCAATTATTTATTAAATGAATGAAATGAATATTCTAATATTTGTATTAGTCAAACACCACCAATTTTTAAAAGAGATCTAAAAATCAATCTGTGCGAGTTTCTTCACCCTCTCTCCTACAGTGGTGTAATGTAGAGAAGAGGCAAAAAATGACGTTTGCTAAGTATATGTAATATAGAAATTTGAACTTTGAACTTTAAAAGATCACCATTTGGTCAGTTTCTTATCGAGAACCAGTAAATTAGAGGTGAATCTCTCATTACAGTTGACAGCCTGTCAATACCCCCACTCGTGTTCCGATGGGACCTGATCCTGATCTACGTGTTTATAAAGTTCCTGCAAGGCGGCGGCACCGGCGGCATGGGACTGCTCAACAATCTGCGGTCCTTCCTGTGGATCAAGGTTCAGCAGTACACCACGAGGGAGCTTCAGGTAATTACATTTACATAAAATCACATTCTCAAATTATCGAATTCAAATTAAAAGCTTTATTTGTAAAACGTAGGTACATAAAGATCTTTAGAATACTTTCAAAGTATCTATATCTCTTTGGCGCGATGGCAAACAAATATTATATTTATTGAGCAGCACTTACATCAGTCGTATATCTGGAATAGTAGTTAGCAGTCAATATACAACAATGTCATTATGTAGTCAATGATCAGAGCCTTAATTTTACCCTGCCTCGCTCGCTCGCTCTCGCCCTCGACGCGTCGATAGTACAGTGACGGACGCTATGACGTCATCAGAGCGAGGTGCCAAGTGAATTTTGGCGTTTAGTACATTGCTTCTG
This sequence comes from Argyresthia goedartella, assembly GCA_949825045.1. Classification (NCBI taxonomy): domain Eukaryota; kingdom Metazoa; phylum Arthropoda; class Insecta; order Lepidoptera; family Argyresthiidae; genus Argyresthia; species Argyresthia goedartella. The sequence goes on along the minus strand of OX463812.1, from coordinate 19,269,345 downwards.
GCCCCATTCTAGGATACCCTGTGTCGTGGGGACTAGAAACAGCGACGTCGGAAATATGTAGACTTCCATGACCTGGGGATTTTTCTGCCTCCCCAGCCGGGATCCGAACCCATGGCCTCTCGCTTGGAAAGCTCAGCCTCGACCGCAACACCACAGAGGTCGTCATGTCGTAATCCTTACTAACAATGTTATGTCAATCTTTATCTCTGCATAGTAGAATTAATTTTACAATTTGTACATTAAACAAAGAGTTTTCTCGGGTTTCGGGGTGGTTATACATATATTTAAAAAAAATGCATCTTGTTACTCCCACAATACGATACCCTGGCGCATACTACTAGTAATAATAGTCTAGTCATCTCAGTGTATGTTAGCGTGCTGATAGTGTTAGCAGATTCGTTCCGAACCCACACTGAATAGCTCTGTCGTGGCCATATCGTAGAATTGATCATTTCATGAAATGGCCAACCTTGGTTGAATTAGAACTTTTATAACGAAGAAGTATTCTCGGTAAAAACACTACGGTAGCTTAGGTGAGGACTACAAGTCTTCGTGTTATTTCGACATGTATTACACACCAAAACACCACATAGTTCTGAAGAACAAATTAAACTTGTTTTCATGAATTGCAACCCTTTCCGTCCATTTCATGAAATGGCCGGCTAGATCATGAAATGGTTGGCCCTTTCAATTCTATGATATGGGGGGGCTACCACAACGTCTTATGCCAATTCAGATTAGGAACCTAATTTCATCCGCAAACTTAATGTGACCGTCTTAAAACAAGTCTTGGTATGGTCACCATAATGGGCTTTATTTACCTAATTATGGTGAATTGGAATGGAACTGGATGCCATGGTGATGTTCTTGTTTTGAACCTAATTTGAATCGGAAAAAGATTGTGGTAAACCCCCCTGGTCACGAGAACTCCAAAATTGCCCACCAATATACCTATAGGTGGTATTTCTCTTTTCAGTTGGAGCTATTCCGGCACCTGCACGCCTTGCCCCTGCGGTGGCATTTATTTTACGTGATGAATACCGGCGAAGTCTCGCGCGTAATGGACCGAGGCACAGACTCCATTGACAACCTTCTCTCCTACATTCTGTTCTCCGTCGCGCCGACAATTATAGACATACTGGTTGCTGTGACCTACTTTATCCTGGCGTTCAACGCGTGGTTCGGCCTGATTGTCTTCGTGACAATGATTTTGTATATTGGTAAGTTGGGTTTTATCATACACACATTCATTTTTTCCCGGAGACTAAAGACCTCCACTTGGTACGATCTTGGAATTCATTAGTCTCTTCATACAAGCTCGCCGGTCACGAGTACTTCTTATTTGCTTCTTCACTTCCCTTGGTGTTTGTAGGGCCTGCTTGGGCCTGTAAATCTGTATCGTCCATCTTCTTTCATTCATCCTTTCAACGTGACCAACGTGACCATCTGAGCACGTATAGAGCGAACATCAGCTCGGGTGGTATACGGACTAAAAATAACCCCTTGTATATTACAGTTATCTATATTTGATGTTACTGTGAGCCATGACCTCGGTAATGTCTACCTGCAATTTGCCCTTTTGGGCGATATATATGTGTATATTGTATATATGGGAGGAATTTGCCTGCTTACCCGATTTTACGAGCGGATATCAGCTCATAGTTGAGAGGGCATGATAGCGGCATGTTAGGGTGGCAGATAGCCCCCGCTACTATGAGGTGAACTGTCGCTCCTCCGGGTTGATTCATTTTTATATGTTGAACACGCTTCGGGGCGGTGAGGAGTGCGGGTGCGCCTAAGAGGTTCCAGTCATAAAACTATTATTGTGTGCATGCAATCAACTGTCCTTCGATGCTTTCTCTTTATTTAGCTGCTGTTTCTGGAATGTTCGTAATTCAAGAATCGTGAGTTTCTGCAACTGCCAGTTGGTGGAGTAAAAGTGATGTCCCTGTATGCAAATGTTGATTTCCTTCCAACAATAGCCGTCACGGAATGGCGAACCAAGTATCAGCGGCGGATGAACCTCGCCGACAACGAGCAGAAGGCGCGCTCAGTCGACTCTTTACTCAACTATGAAACCGTCAAATACTGTGTGTTTGTCATTTGAACGCTATGCACTATGTTAATTGCTCTTCCTTATTATATTATACTGCTTATCTGCTAAAATGGCATTATTTAGCGACGACGTATTGTTTACACTATCGCCTCTGTCGCAGGGAGTGTGCCAACTATTAACTTTTCAAAAATTTACTCATCTTGATAGGATACAATTTTTTTTAAGCACCTCTCAACACCGTAAAACAACCTTCTATCAAAAAACACAACATTTTATGGAATTGATGGGACTTTAAAATTTAAGATAGTTTCTGCAACTGCCAGTTGGTGGAGTAAAAGTGATGTCCCTGTATGCAAATGTTGATTTCCTTCCAGCCGCAACAATAGCCGTCACGGAATGGCGAACCAAGTATCAGCGGCGGATGAACCTCGCCGACAACGAGCAGAAGGCGCGCTCAGTCGACTCTTTACTCAACTATGAAACCGTCAAATACTACGGCGCCGAGTCCTACGAAGTCGATACGTACGGACACGCTATAGTCAATTATCAGGTAGCTACATATCTCTCATTATTTCTATCTTAGTGAGCTGGAAGAAATCTCTTGTGTTTTATCATAGTTTTTCTTTATTAATTTTCTGTACCAGTAATGGAAACTTGTATCTTATTTTTTATTTTTGTTCATTATTTTTTTTTACAGAAAGAAGAATTCATATCGCTCATCACATTGAATATGCTGAATACCATGCAGAACATAATTATATGCGGAGGTAAACATAAAACAAATATAACATTGCATAAAGCGCTCTGCGCGTTAACTATGCATGTAGCGACATCTATGACGCTCTTGTAGATAAGGAACTCGCCAAGCCATAGCATATATTAAGCAAAAATAAAACAAAAGTCGGTCCTCAAAATGCATCATATTTCCAGGTTTGCTGGCTGGGTCGCTGCTTTGTACATCGATGGTAGTGAAAAACGAGTTGACAGTGGGAGACTATGTCCTATTCGCATCATACATCATCCAGTTATACGTGCCTCTCAACTGGTTCGGAACTTATTACAGGTACGCATTGTCAGAAATGGAAAGAAGTTTTAGTTTGGTTCCAGTGCGGTCAACCCTCTTCGAAACTCGGCTGCTTGTGTGAACATAGGGCTCCATGTGAGTCCATACTTAGCAGAGTTTACCATGACGCGTAATCGGTTTATTTATTAGTGGAGCAAATGTGTATTTTATGTGGCGTGGGCATCGGTATACAGGTTGACTTTTAATTAGCTGACCATATTTTGGGGAATGATAGTAACAACAACAACATTAAGAACAACTTTCGCAAAGGAACATGGTCGCAAATGAAAAAAATATACTAATGCTTAGTACATTGACCCGATCAGCTGATTACAGGACTATGGGAAATCCAAAATAATTTTTTATTTGCGACCATAAGTTTCTAGGTAAAAGTTGTTCATAATAAATGGTAATATCATTCCACAAAAAAAAATCAGCTATTTTAATGTCACCTGTATAACGCCGCAGCTCCTCTATCGCAGGGACTTACTTAGTTAAGCACTGGGGCTCCACTGCTAATTCAGTGTTCACGCTAAAGTTCAAATGTATTTATTACTGTAGATATTTACATATGCTCAGCAAACATAATTTTTTGCCTCTCTACTTTGGACCACTGTAGGAGAAGCAGGGCGAAGAAAGTCCCACAGATTGAGTTTTAGATCTATTCTAAAAATTGGTTGTGTTTAAGTAATATAAATATTACAATATTAATTATAATAATTAATAAGCAGTTTATTTTTTTAACGGAAAGTTCTTTGTTGAGTTAGATTAACCCCACACAGTCCCGTCATTTAAGTAATCTCAAACATTGTTATATTCCTTTTTTGACAAGGTCGCTTTTACATGGTTTTTAAATTGCTCATATGGGGATTTCAAAATCTCCAGAGGTATCTTGCTGTAGTAGAGAATGGGCATGATACTATGAAAGTAACTAAATTATACTAGCCTAGATGTAGCCACATCCGGGGTTTGTCTGATGTTCCTAACAGCGTAAGCCGCAGAACTTAATCTACTAACTAATTTATCTAAGTGGGGTCCCCACTGCAATTTGCTATCAATAGTTATTCCAAGAAACTTTGTATCATTTACTTATACTAACGCGTTGCTGTCTAACATTAAACTGGTCTCAACTTGCCTGACATTTGGAAGTGAGAATTTGATACACTTAGTTTTACCAGCGTTTAACTGTAAATTATTAACTGTGAACCAATTCAAGGTTAAAGACCACCATTAACATACACCATTAACATCATCAAAATCTTCCTTTTGTCTTTCAATTTTGAAGAACATTGAATAACCATTAGCAAACAACACTATGTCAGTCAATTTCTCCACCAGGAAAGGCAGATCGTTAATATATACCATAAAAAATTACCTAATATGGGACCTTGTGGAACGCCAATTTTTACTCCCGATCCATCAGATTTAACGCCGTTGACTTCTGTTATATATCTTTCCGTTGTTTCACCTTAATATTATTTGTACTAAGATTAAAGAACTGACAATTTTGTAATTATTCATGTTACATATTTTACTACATATTTTCCTTTAACCACTGTTCTGTAATACAATTAATATCGGTGTCAGAATTATTAAGAAACAAATTCTAAGACAAGTTCTTTGCCAGGTAGCCCCTGCATGTTTTGATGCCTAATATTTAAGTAGGGCTTATTTCTTCGGTTTCTTAGGTCATCAATGATTTCAAAACGGCGAAAAGACAAAGTATGCCAAATTGTTAAGATGCGTACAAACTATGCCCAAAGATTTTTTAACTTCCTTGGACCTCGTCTCTACAATAAAATCAGTAAACATAGTGAAATTACAACAAAGAACATATATTCGAAACTAAAATAACTACTATAACTACAATGGCTGAGATCCTTAACATATGACGAAACAGAAAACACCCTTACAGTTTTATCATAACACTAAAATTAATAAATAAATAAATTAACAAGTAATCAGAAAATAAATATGTTAAAAAAATTAAAAAAATATAAATAATAATAAGTAATACAATTCAAACAAAATAATAACTGAATGTTTAAATAATATTTTTTCTTCTTCATACACCATACATTTACTACTCACTACACCAAAACATTCAAACATTACACTTCCCATCTTCTCTATTACAAACACACATTTACTCCCCAAAGATTAGAAACCTTGGTGTTAATTGATATTATTCTGTCTAAAAATAATTCAATTTATATTTTTCATTAATCATTAATCATATGAACAATGATATTTTTGTTAAAATCTAATTATAAAATGTGTCATTTACTGGTGGGAAGTACTACTCATCCTATACCACAGGGTTCGCCCTTTTTTAGGGGGTAGTGAACATCCCTCGTTCTTTACTAATGTAATTAACAAGTACTTCAAATGTATACCTTAATTAATAAAATTATTATTATTAATATTATTATTATTATTTACCCTTTGTCGGATAAATTCTTGCTTGAGCTCAAATTTAAATCATTTGAATCCACAGAGCGATCCAAAAGAACTTCGTCGATATGGAGAACATGTTTGACCTAATGCGGGTGGATTCGGACGTGCGCGACGCTCCCGGCGCGCCCGACCTGATAGTCCGCACCGGGGCCGTCGAGTTCAAGCACGTCAGCTTCGGCTATGGGCCCGAGCGGCTCGTGCTGAACAATATCAGCTTCAAGGTGGCGCCCGGCACCACTGTTGCCCTGGTGAGTGGGACAAGTTGCTTATACAATGAGATAAAGCACGTCAGCTGCGGCTATGGGCCCGAGCGGCTCGTGCTGAACAATGTCAGCTTCAAGGAGGCGCCCGGCACCACTGTCGCCCTGGTGAGTGGGACAAGTTGCTTATACAATGATATAAAGCACGTCAGCTGCGGCTATGGGCCCGAGCGGCTCGTGCTGAACAATGTCAGCTTCAAGGTGGCGCCCGGCACCACTGTCGCCCTGGTGAGTGGGACAAGTTGCTTATACAATGAGATAAAGCACGTCAGCTGTGGCTATAGGCCCGAGCGGCTCGTGCTGAACAATGTCAGCTTCAAGGTGGCGCCCGGCACCACTGTCGCCCTGGTGAGTGGGACAAGTTGCTTATACAATGAGTTAAAGCAAGTCAGCTGCGGCTACGGGCCCGAGCGGCTCGTGCTGAACAATGTCAGCTTCAAGGTGGCGCCCGGCACCACTGTCGCCCTGGTGAGTGGGACAAGTTGCTTATACAATGAGTTAAAGCAAGTCAGCTGCGGCTATGGGCCCGAGCGGCTCGTGCTGAACAATGTCAGTTTCAAGGTGGCGCCCGGCACCACTGTCGCCCTGGTGAGTGGGACAAGTTGCTTATACAATGAGTTAAAGCAAGTCAGCTTCGGCTATGGGCCCCAGCGGCTCGTGCCGAACAATGTCAGCTTCAAGGTGGCGCCCGGCACCACTGTCGCCCTGGTGAGTGGGACAAGTTGCTTATACAATGAGATAAAGCACGTCAGCTGCGGCTATGGGCCCGAGCGGCTCGTGCTGAACAATGTCAGCTTCAAGGTGGCGCCCGGCACCACTGTCGCCCTGGTGAGTGGGACAAGTTGCTTATACAATGAGATAAAGCACGTCAGCTTCGGCTATGGGCCCGAGCGGCTCGTGCTGAACAATGTCAGACTCGTGGTAGCGCCTAGCACCACTGTCGCCCTGGTGTGTGGGACAGACAGCTTATTAACAACTATAACTTAAACAATGTTGTTTTCCTTAAACAATAGGAACCGAGTTTTATATTAACCGAGCTAAAAGAAAAACATAACTTCAAGTTCGTGTGGATCAAAAACGGCGCAATAATGGCAAGGAAAGGTGAAAACGAGAAGTTCCACGTGATTAGATCATTAAGTGATATCACTAGAATAACTATTAAGGACTGAACTACGTATAAGGTACTGTAAAACATGTTATATAACTCATTATGATTAAAACTTCTATTTACAAATGGCTTCGAACATCACAGAAACGAACTTTAATACATGGAATAATTTTGTTGATTCACTTACCATAACAAACTCCTGCTTATTGTCATTACATGTAAATATTAGATCCATGATAAAAAACTTTAATCAGATTGAATTAACTATAGCAAACTGTAGTAAAACCATTCACCTCATTATTTTAACCGAGGCAAACATTAATGATAACTGTAAACAACTATTTCAATTGGATGACTATACCATGCATACTGAGCTTCGCAACCATAAAAAAGGGGGAGGCATTGTAATGTATACACATAACAGTATAAACTTTTACAGAACCGAGTTATGTACATACAACTTTGAATGTTTAATGGGTGAAGTATCAATAAGTCAAAATAATTACGAAATAGGTGTTTGCGCAATCTATAGGCCGCCAGATAAAAATAAAGCATTATTTATCGAGGAACTAACTAGATTAAACAAAAAATATTCTATTAAAAGCGATTACTTAATTATGGGAGATATGAACATAAACCTAAAAAATCATGATAATACTAGATATAACTACTTAAGTAAATTGAGTGAGTTGGGGATGGACTGTGGAATAAACCAATACACAAGAATAGAAAAAAAAAACAACAAAATAACTAGGTCTTGTATTGACCATATTTTCTATAGAGGGGTCGGTGACCGCGAGGTATGCACGGCTGTTATCAATATCGCCCCGGCCGACCATTGTATTACCGGCTGTCTGATAAAATATAATACGGCCGATTCCACTTCGCACCCACACAGTAATACTACTATAAAATTAGATTTAAAAAAAATTCAGTCGGAGATTAAGAAAATAGATTGGAGTGATGCGTTAATATTAAAAGATCCAAATAAGATAATGAGACTGATAATTAATAAGTTCACACATTTATATGAGTCATGCAAATACACCAGAAATAAATACACGGGGAAAAGGAAGACATGCGAATGGGCCACTAAAAAGCTTGTAAATATGTGTAAACAAAGAGATAAATTATATAAATTATGGAAAACAGATGAAAGTAATGCCGAAAATCGATTAAAATATAATAACTTCAGAAACAAAACCATAAAGTATACAAATCTCATTAAAAACAACCATACGAAGTCAGAAATCAGTAAAAATTTTAAAAATACAAAAAAAATGTGGCAAATTATAAACAAATTATGCGGGAAAATGAGCAAATCAATTGATAATATTATATGCAAGGCTTTTAAAAATAAAATAAAAAATATAACTAACGAGTTCGCGGAAGGTTTTAGTAAAAACGTTAAAAATATAAGCATTGACTGCAAAATACCCCTACTCAAAAACAGCACATATATAAATAAGACGGATAGATGTATAAAAATATATAAAGCTAAAAATGAAATAACGGAAAAAATTATTCGACATATGAACAGAAAAAAAAGTCCGGGCATAGACGGAATACGAGTGGAGGACATTAAATATATAAGTAACGACCTAGTGCCTATAATAACACACCTAATAAACAGATGTATTGAGTCATCCATCTACCCCGAACAGTTAAAGATAGGTGTAATAAGACCAATATACAAAAGCGGTAAACAAAATGACGTAAACAACTATAGACCAATCACTATACTACCATGTATCGACAAAATTATTGAAAGATATTTTGGCAACCAAATAAACAATTATATACAAAAGAATAATATTATTAATAATAAACAATACGGATTTCAAAAAAACCAGAGTACGGTAAAACTATTATCTAAATTTACAAACGAAATTAACGAACACCTTAACAATAAAAAACATGTACTTACGATATTTATAGACTTCAGTAAGGCATTCGAGACATTAAGATACGAAACACTTTATAACAAATTAGATCAAAACGGCATCTCCGGACCACTACTCAACTGCATAAAAAATTACCATAGCAATAGACAGACAGTAGTAAAAATTGCGGATACTCTGAGTGACGCTATACCTACAGGAGAGGGCACCGCACAAGGGTCCATTTTAGCTCCTTTAGAGTATTTATTTTATGTGAATGATATGTGTAACGTCACTCAGGAAGGGTCAGTTTACCAATTCGCCGACGATACATGCCTGATTTCGGCTCACAGGGATATACGGGTAGCAGAAAAACATATGCAAGAACACTTTGACTTGATATGCAAATGGGCACACGACGTGGGGCTGGTGCTAAACCGTAACAAAACTAAAATCATTCACATTAGATCCTCGCACAATACAGATGAACACTCATTAAAAGTAATAACTCACGATAACGACTGCTTCCATAATAAACACCTAAACTGTAAATGCAATGCGCTAGATATAGTAAAACAACACAAATATTTGGGCCTTATTATTGACGAGCGCTTCAACTGGGGACCACACATTCAACATTTATGTCAAAAACTGAGGGCTATACAAAGCAAGCTAGCCATATTAAAATATAAAGTCCCATATAAAATTCTACGACTAATATACCTAGCAATGGCCGAATCAATCATTGGATACGGCTTATCTAGCTATGGCAAAACATATAAAACTTACCTAGACTATATCTACAAACTACAAACCAGTATGCTAAAACTCATTGCGCCAAAAAAAGTTAAGATGGAATGTAAAAATAAAAATCAATGGAACGGACTATTTAAATACTGCAAAATTCTCACAGTTTTTGATAAAATAAAATTACATACACTAATTGAAGAAAACCATAACAAAACAAAATTGAACAAAAATGAGCGACCCGATGGATTGCGTAATTTACCTTATCAAAACTCATTCCACTTGCCACATTTCAATAATGTGTATGGTCAACGAACATGGATGTACTACTTGCCTAAAATTGTAAATGAACTACCAATAGATCTCCAAAACATGTTTATAAACAATAATAATTTTAGTTTAAAGGTTAAAAACCACTTAATTGATAGTTACATACCTACCTAACATAGAACAAAAGGTCTTAGCTTGAGTTTTACCTAAGAACTAACTTCATTCACTTTTTATTATACACCTAATGTATCTGCTTATAAATAAACTATTAACTGTATAACGAGAGCAATGACAGCGACGGATAAACCATGTCTGGTTTTCGTTCGCTGCTAAATGTACCTAAATCTAAGTTCTGAATATATGAATAAATAAAAAAAAAAAAACTATATAAATTCTGTAAATAACAATTTAGTTTCCCTTTATCATTATAACACACACAGATAGTCAATATTAGTTCAAGTTATAAATTGCTATAAACTGAAAACAATGTAATAGCCTGCTATCAATAGTTGTAACTACCTATGTTAACCAAAACATTCATTCAATAGCATTACTAGACCACTAATAGATTGACTAACTGGTAATTCAATGCAAATTTCAATTCAATAACTGTCTGTCTACTACCAGCAATAGACTTATAGCTTACAATACTACCAATCTATGTGGATATAGGAACCAACCAAGTTACCTAACCGCCTATACCTACAGATTGATAGTCCCAAATCGTGCCTTCCTGGAGCCCTTGACGGCTGCAAATCTCAGGAAACCACGCTCTGCTACCAAATGTTCAGGCTTCTCAGCACCTAATGACCTCGTAGGGGCCCATGAGCTACGAGGTAGCGTGACGATCAGGTGCCAAGAAGTGATGAACGTCGGCGATTCACCGAGCTGAAGTTATGTGGGGTAGATCTAACCTGGTCTGTGCTTCGGTCCCGTCAACCTCCTGTCTCTCTGCAAGGCCCGGGTGCACCCTAGGCTCTTCTTGGTAGACAGGTTCTTCAGCCAACCAGGTATGACTGGCGGGCCAACGTGATGAGCACAGTGTCCAACACAGGTTATGTTTCTACTGGTAAATACAAATCGGGCACGAAAATCCGAACTTTATCTGGTTCGAGAGACAACGGCACACTCAGCTATATTAACAATCCTGAGGGAATCCCGAATACATTCCAGATGCCCTGCGATTTAATTTCAACACCCTAATCAAAAACGCGTTTTTTTTTGCGAGGGCTTTCGTCTGTCAGTTGTCAAAACTGCCAGATTGACAGCTAACGTCAAATTAAAATGACCGTTCAGAAACCATCGATCGAATATCGATTTGGAATCGAACAAAATGAAAGAATGAATAAACAACAGCTCCGGTTGTTAGATATTTTAGTTGTAACATCTGTTTGCATAATTTAGTGAATTTGAATGACCCTCCACAGGTGGGCACCAGCGGCGCGGGCAAGTCCACAGTGATGCGCCTACTGTTCCGCTTCTACGACGTGAACGAGGGCGCGGTGCTTGTCGACGGACAGGACGTGCGGACGGTGACGCAAGCCTCGCTGCGTGCTAGCATCGGCGTGATGCCGCAGGACACGGTGCTCTTCAACAACACCGTGCGGTGAGTAGCAGCGAACGTTTTATGATACCGTTTCTTCGTCTGCATTTTCAATTTCAGCCAGAGTAGTATTGTTTGATATTCAGTCACACAGCATGCGCTGGTGCAACGTTTCAAAATATCTATAAATCACCCAGACACATTAGTGAATCCTTAAAAGTAAAAAATTTGGTTCACTCGTTTCCTTATTAAGGATGTTAATAAAACATAACCATCGCTAAGTCTACTACCAACTAAAAAAAACTGCATTACAATCCGTACACCCATTAAACCGCTATTCCTTGTTAACTTGTAGGCTCACGGACTATCTAATCCTGTTTTTGACAGACGTCACATAGAGTACTGAAGATTCACGTGCAGACACATACACACACGCACACAACAGATCGTCTTGTCTGATTTCGTTCGGAGTTTCGTAGACGGTGTTAGTGGACGGACAGATATTGTTCCTTCAGGACACTGCTCCTCACACGTGACCTAAATATTCATCAACCAAAGCGCATCATAAGTGAGATGTATCATGATTGTAGTCCCCTATTGCAGTTACAACATCCAGTACGGGCGGCTGGACGCGCCCTCAGCTGACGTCATATCGGCGGCGAAGAACGCGGACATCCACGACAAAATACTCACGTTCCCCGACGCGTATGACACGCAGGTTTGACTGCTATACAACTAATATTAAAAGTGTGAAAGTAGTGATTTTCAGATATTTGTGGCTTCAATCACGCTAAAACGGCTGAACGGATTTGAATGAAATTTTGCACGGAGATAATTTATGAGCTAAATTAACATAAAGGATACTTTTTATCATACAGCAGAAAAAGGAGAGTAACGCTATAATATAATAATAAAATATAATTTAATATAATGATAAAATATAATTTAATATGATAATAATAATGTTTATCGAGGGACAAAAAGGTATACATTGGTAAGTAAATAGTAACATTGTTTATGTGAGTGCGCTTACTTAAACTTATTTATAAATTAGTATCTTCTATCACCTAAACTAGGACCGCAGTCCTGCATTTTAGGAGACAGAGCTTTTTCCCTAATTTTTTTCATCATAATGGTATCAAACGCTACAGGTGGCTTTTTCCATGATTTCTAGTAAAATAAGTTTTAGTAGGTTAAGAACAATTTTAAAGGAACAAGAGTTATCCCGGTAAATGTTAATTCCTAGGAACACGCAGATGAAGTTGGGGGCAGCAGCTAGTTGGTTATTACGATACAGTATTCAACAGAAAGACGTACTACACGACAAAGTTAACTTGGGCACCTTGCTCTGATGACGTCATAGCGTCCGTCACTGACGTATCGAGGGCGAGAGCGAACGAGAGAGGCAGAGGAAACGCATTCCTTGCGGGTGCCTAGATAACTTTGTGGCGTGTAGGTAGTGTTTAAGGGGTTGTTAGGGACATCATTATAATTTCACCATGAAACGGATTCGATCAGAGCAAGTTGGTTTCCGCCATCTCCATACATTCTGGGCCGTGGGAGGAGTGAAAAATAAAATTCGCTAGTGACAGTCTTTGGGCTGGTTCAGTTTGTTGTACTGTATCGAACTCAAAGCGGTCTATTACGATATTAGATGGGATTCGCAGGTTTCGAATGGATCGCTATCAATTGATAATAACAAAAATGCGCTCGCGAATATGAACTGCATTCGAAGGTATATTTCCGCGCTCACGTGTATCCGAACGCACGAAGTGTTAACTTGCGTCCCACATTTTTAGCCATTTTGCCGCTATCCCGCGGGCGACTTGTAGACAACTATCAATAAATGTTAGAGGACAATCTTACACAAATCGAACTAGGCCCGTAGTAAGACAACGATATATTTAATAGAGATAAATACTTATGTATGTACATAGAAAACATCCAAGACTAAGAAACAAATATTCATGCTCATCACACAAATATTTGCCCTTACATGGATTCGAATCCAAGAACGACAGCTTCGTAGGCAGGGTCACTACCCGCTAGGCTAAACCGGTCGTCAATGCACAATTAGTAGGGCTAGAAGAAAATAATAAATAATATTACGAAAAAATATTACAACTCATGTCTTACACTGGTGACAATTATTAGATAATTAGCACGATAATTATCAAACAATGTAACTATCTAGATAATTTCTAACCCTGGCTCTATTTGACCAACAATGTTCCCCCTTCACGATTCTATCTACAATAACGTGTCTTCCCACAGGTGGGAGAGAGAGGGCTTCGGTTGAGCGGCGGCGAGAAGCAAAGGATAGCTATAGCGCGAACAATACTGAAGAATCCCGCGATAGTGCTGCTCGACGAGGCGACGTCGGCGCTGGATACCAACACGGAGAGAAACATTCAGGTAATGTACTTGACACCGTATAATTATTTATTCACAAAAACACGAGATTGTTCTCTGTCGATAAATTGTGATTTGTACCGTACTGCTTACAATACAGGGTGTAACAACAAGGTTTGATCATGTTTTGAGGGGTCGTTTGAGTCATCATTCTGAGTAACTTTTACTATGAAACCGATTTGATCAGAGCAACTGTATTTTTGAATATTCCATACATTCTGGGCCGGGCGGACAGCAGATGTAAAACGTACAATAAGATATCTCTGGAGATTTTTATGTTATGTTTTATGTTAAAGCGACTTTGTCGTAAAAAGCATATTACAATGTTCAAGATTACTTAATGTAACCGTATGGAGTTAATCAAGCTCAACACAGTCCTTGCTGTTAATATTTTTGTTATTATTTATTCATGCTCATTAGTTATATTAATTAATATTGTAATAGGTATTTGGGTTAGTTAAGCACAACCACTTTTAAAAAGAGATCTAAAAATCAATCTGGGAGTTTCTACGCTCTTCTCTTCTACAGTGGTCCAATGTAGAGAAGAGGCAAATAATGAAATTTGACTTTTTTTGAAATAACAAGCGTAATAAAAAAATATTATAAATTATTGCTAAAAATTGCGGGTTCAAACTGACTCTTGGCAGTTTTACGCAAAAACGGACCTACAGCGGAAGTGACGTAATTTGCGTTGACAGTAAGGGACAGCTATGCGTAAATCTGCTTCTCCTTTTTCCGCATAGACAAGGAAAGGGAGACTGACGCATAGCTGCGTCCCTTACTGACGACGCACAGTATGTCACTTCCTCTGATGGGTGTTTTGAAAACACGTTCCGTTTCAGAATCATTTAGATATGTTTTTTTTTTCTGAAAATATACAAAATAAAAACATCCTAAAGGACGAGGAAGGGGCCTTTCATGTTTTTAAGTCTCAAAATATTAATAAATTTGATAAGTGATGTGACTGAATCTTTGACGTCATAGAGGAGAGGCTTGCCCAGTAATGACTCGATGTGGGTTGAGCATGATCATGTCATGGTCGTGCCTAGTTTGGAGGCGTAGCAATAACCGGCCAGGCGGTATGAAGAGACTTATCGATGTTTTGTTACAGCTGCCAGAACAAGAGTGCATCGTTCCGATCATGAAATATTCCCATCTCTTTCAGGCGGCGTTGGCACGCGTGTGCGCGAACAGGACGACACTAATCATCGCGCACAGACTGTCGACGATAATCCACGCGGACGAGATCCTAGTATTGAAGGATGGGGAAATCGTTGAGAGGGGAAGGTAAGTGCTAATAAGATAGATGTCGTAACCATATCGTAGAATAGAATCATATCATGATGTGATTGAGAACTTCATGAAATACGACAATTTCATGATAAAGCCATCCAAAACTGATCATATAATAAAATGGTCAGGCCAGATCAATGAATGTTTAGGGTTTGATGATATGAACAGCAAAATGCATAACTATTTCATGATGTGGTTAAACGTTAGTGATCACATCGAAAAATAATTACATTAACCACTAGCATCTAAAGATGGGTCCAAACATGTTCTTTTGCCCGTAACGTACCTTTGTATCGTATCAGCGTCACGATCCAAGAACGCTAGTTTGGACGATTGTTCGGTATGGTACGGTGGTACGGCGCGTCTTGATCGCAACCGATCCGGGCGTCCAGACTAGCGTTCTTGGATCGCGACGATGATACGATACGGAGGTACGTTACAGGCAAAAGAATATGTCTTGACCCACCTTAACAAGGCGCGATGTCGATTTGTTGTGGATTTTCACGATGGAGGCGGCGACCGGTAATTGTAATTCATGAAATGGCTAACTATGTTTGATTTTGAATTTTCATTGAACGAAGAAATCTTGCAGTAGCCTAGGTGTAGCAGCGAAGCACCCGAATTGTCTTCGTGTTAGTTCGATATGTATATCACAAAAAACATTAGGTAGTACTGAGTAAAAATGTTTTAAAAACACATGTTTCATCAAATTCAACCCTTTCTGACAATCTCTTGAAATGGTACGATCATGAAATGGTTGGCCATTTCATGAAACGATCATCAGATACCCTACATTACTAACGTTTGACGATATGGCCACGGCAGATCCCCTACATTACTAACGTTTGACGATATGGCCACGGCAGATCCCCTACATTACTAACGTTTGACGATATGGCCACGGCAGATCCCCTACATTACTAACGTTTGACGATATGGCCACGGCAGATCCCCTACATTACTAACGTTTGACGATATGGCCACGGCAGATCCCCTACGTTACTAACGTTTGACGATATGGCCACGGCAGATACCCTACATTATTAACGTTTGACGATATGGTCACGACAGATACCCTACATTATTAACGTTGGACGATATGGTCACGACAGATACTCTACATTATTAACGTTTGACGATATGGCCACGGCAGATACCCTACATTACTAACGTTTGACGATATGGCCACGGCAGATCCCCTACATTACTAACGTTTGACGATATGGCCAGGGCAGATCCCCTACATTACTAACGTTTGACGATATGGTCACGACAGATACCCTACATTATTAACGTTTGACGATATGGTCACGACAGATACCCTAAATTATTAACGTTTGACGATATGGTCACGATAGATACCCTACATTATTAACGTTTGACGATATGGTCACGACAGATACCCTAAATTATTAACGTTTGACGATATGGCCACGGCAGATCCCCTACATTATTAACGTTTGACGATATCGTCACGACAGATGACGACGTCTGTGTCGTAGAGGTCGAGGTTTTGCCTCAGGCGAGAGGCTCCGGAATCAAACCGAGGAGAAAAAACCCATCTTGGATGTTAATATGTTTGTCGTTGCCATCTCTGGTTCTTACCCCATGATCCTAATGTGAGGTCAGAAACGACTTAAACTTTCGAGCCCTGGTCCCGGTTAAGACGCATCGCGTTTTTGCACCTCATGCCATTTTAATAACATTCCAACCTATAACGCCTCAGTGGCGTCTCCAGGGCTTAAGGCCTCTAAATAAATGTTTTAGGTTGGGACTCTCCAGAGAGACAATGCAAGCTCATCGTCCGACAGCTCATAACAATATCCATGACCAAACGCATTGAAGGCACAATCCTGGGGGGTAACCACAACGTCTTATGCCAATTCAAATTAGGAAACTGATGTGATCCGCAATATCATCGTGACCGTCTTAATACATTCAATGCCTCTGTACACTCTAGTTGTCAACCATACTTTGACTAGATGCCCCGGTCACTTATAGTTGAACAATGGATCTGATCTATTACTTTGCTCAGTGCATCTGACCACTCTGCGTGTCCTTTTAATTGGAAGGAAATGGTTTATTCCCATTTCGACCACCACAGCTTATCAGCGGCGTATCTTACAGTGATTATCGCCGGCCGATAGTCGCCCGATCACAGTTGACAGTTGTAGTTACTGAACGGCCTGGTGTGACTGTCTGTCAAACTGACGTCTTTTCATGGGGTGACGTTTGTCATTTTTTGGTATGAACTAAGAACAACCCGGACAACTCTGGGTGTCGAGCGGCACCCTGAGTCGGGATTCGCTTTTCTACTAATGACGTGTTCTCGGCACCTAGCGCTGGTTAATACGAACAAGCATAGGTGTTAACGGCACTAAGCATTGGTAACTTTTGAACAACTCTAACTGTTCGGGGCATCGAGCGTTCCTAAATAGGATGAGACGTTTGAGCAATAGTTGCTGGGTGGTCTGGCTGTCAATGTGTTAAAACAAGTCTTGGTTTTAGGTAAATAAAGCCCATTATGGCGAATTGAAATGGAAATGGTTGCCATGGTGATGTTCTTGTTTTGAACCTAATTTGAATCGGAAAAAGATTGTGGTAACACCCCTGTTTCCCTATTTCAGCCACGAAGCGCTGCTTGCTCAAGGCGGTGTCTACGCCTCGATGTGGCAACAGCAACTAGAGAACAGAAATGGCGCCGACACGAACGAAGGGGCAGACAACAATAACGTGGGGCCCGCACTACCCAGCCCCAGCAATGGTGGCCACGGGCACGGCCACCTATAGAAGCATTAATTAGAGGCGTCAGCGCCAAGTGATAGTGAAAATGTTCTTAGACGAAACCGGAGCCAATCCGGTTGACCAAGTGTAACGTGTGACTGAATAGAAGTGGCGGCACTGAGTCGAGTGCGCCATTAAGGTTTTTAGGGTTCAATATCAGTAGATAGAATTGTATTTATCTATTAACAGTTGTAAGAGAACATGGCGTTGCAACGTAACCTGACATTACGATGATGTATTATTGCTGTAACGTGTATTAGTATTAATTAATATTGTGATGGGAAATTCGAAGTGAAGTTGTTGTGTTATTAAAATGTTTTTATAGTTTATTCAAATAGTTTCATTGGTCACATCAAAAAATGTACTCTACAAATTAATAAGTAAAACCATAAGAAAGAACATTTCACATTACTGATGATCGCCTGCCTCGTTCCAGTCGCTTTTAAATTCAACCTGTAAATGAGATAAAAAGTATTTTCAGTCAAAACCTTAAGAATTAAATTCTCATACACGGGTTCACACATCGCAGAATGTCGATCCGTCAAAAATAAGGGTACCTACGCACTGTGAGGTTGGCTAGCAGCAAATAGTTTGCGGTTCCATCCACGCATGTTGGTGTAAAACCAGACCCTGTGTATGGCTCTACGCTGAAGGTGTTGAGTCATCACAATTCGTGTCTTCGTTGCTCTTTCGGGAATTGAACATGAACAAAATCTGTGTTCATGTTAACTCCGCCTGCGGAAGGTGTTGAGCCAATAATAATTTTATGTGTACTCGTTAACTCTACGAGTTTGACCTTTGGACCGCAATACATCGAATAAATAAAAAAAAGTGTAGGACATCGGACCCGCACACGAAGGGTTTCATACCATTGTACACGGAAAAACGGAAAACGACAGTATTTTGTACGAGTTTACCTTTTTAAATCCTAATAATAAAATATTAAATACTAGTTGAAATAAAGTTGTGTATATGTAGAAGTAAAAGTTGTGGAAGTATTGAACTACGTACTCAGCTCAGGTTAACGAAAGTATTTGCTCATTGAAACCGGAAGTGCACAGAAATTGAGTAACTTATTTATAGAAATAAAATTAAATATGATAAAATAAAAAATATTCGAATGACCAATAATGACTTATAATGACTAAAAATTAAGCACAACACTCAATACCCGCAATTCTCTATATGGGAACTACTTCTTATTCTTAAAAAACCTTATGTTTTATTATTTGTTGTTATAGCGGCAATAGAAAAACACCCTCTGAAAATTTCAGCTCTCTACCTGTTTCGGTTGATCCGGTAGAGCCCGGTGACAGACGGACGGACAGCGGAGGCTTAGTAATTGGCTCCCGTTTGGCACCCTTCGGCAACGGAACCCTAAAAATGTGACACACACGCCCAACATGTTTGTTATGTTATGCTAAATCCAACTCATATCTATTAATATAAAAATTGTGTCGGCTATAGCCGACGACGTAGCGCTAGTGGCTTGACTTTCAGTTGTCGGCCTTTGGCGACTGAGGCAATCAAAAGGTTTACTAAAGCAACCAATACGGTGCTCTGAAGTTACCTGGGGTTGACCCGCTTCGCTCGGCTCCTCGGTGAATTATAAAGTTGTGACCTAACGAAACCTAACTTTACTATTCGGAGAGAAAGTTACCCATTAAGAACATTAGCCGTTGAGGCATAATAAGATTTTGTTCAATCAGTACGCGCATGAGTGAAGGCCAAAGTCTGTGTACTGTGTAACACCTAACTGCTTTGAGCATTCACAGATTTGGTCTGTATGCCGCCCGGTTAGCCGCAATTATAACCGCGTGCTGCGGCCAGTCGGACGGCCAGCTGTGCAGCTAACCGCATAGTGCGTAGGCCCACAGACACTAGAATGTGATACAATCCGCGCCAAGTTACTTGACTCTGAGCGAAGGTAAGGTGGGGAGTGGGGGTAAGCTCTCTTTCTCGCATAGGGTGAGAGATATCTGGCTAGAATATGGTTCACGAAAAATAAAGTCACTAATCAGCACGGGCTTAAGCTTTCCCAACACGGCAGGTGTATACTGATCTGACCCATTATAGGTTTACTGGCAATATTATACTTATCTTACACTTGTTATAGACTACACTGTTGTGTCGCCTGGTAAATGCATCTCTTAAATAACGGCCTCGTTTGACATCCCACCTGATAACAAGCAGAGAAAATATAGATATACAGGATTCCGGATGCCAGTGCAGGTCAACCTGCCTGCCCAACCTTAATCAAGATATTCGACGTCTGTTTTCAGAATCAGGGTTACCTAGAGTTGCAAAATCACATGGATCCCAGTAATTTCATCAAAACACGCGGAGCCAAATCGAAAAACTATCCTTTGTGAAAATTTGAAAACTTACCAACAGGCGTAGTCGGTTCCATAACAGAAGTCCCTTCATCCTGCGACGGAATCTGCTCATGCGCTTTCATTTCCTGATACCTCTGGTTCCTCAGTTGATACTCCTCAACCGACATCTTAGGCCTCGTCTTAGCATACTCAATACTCCTTATCGAGTTAGCAGTTTTATGCTCAGCTTGGTCTATCGTATTTACGTAATCCGAGGAGATTTTCCTTGCGAATTTTGTGCCGTGTTGCAGAGACAGCATTGGTTCTAATGAGGTTTCGGCACTTTCTCGTTGTCGTAGGAATGTTCTTGAGGGTCTGTCGTCTCCGCCTTTGAAGGCTGAGGAATGGGTCAAGAGGAAGTTTTTTTGTAACTCGGAGAGAGGCCTACGAACAGAAAAGATAAACTACTTATATATTGGTATGGGGTATGTTAAACATACGTATACTTTAATTACGTCCGGAATGCATACCTATAATCCTTCAATGTAGGCCCGTTACAGGTATCTCCGTTAACTTTGACTTGGTCCATAAGTCTCTTGAGCACTGAGGGTTTCTTTATATGCATCGGTACTTGCAGTGAGGAGTCATCATCTCTGCGGCCATTCGCATCATCATCGTCGTCATCAGAATCATCGGGGGGCAGGCTTGCGGGTTTTACGAAGCCGGTTTGGCGCCGCGGCATAGGGGTCCGCTTCTGGGTGTCATCATCTTGGACTGCGATGCGTACTTTCTTGGAGTAACAACTGGTAGATTGTTTACCAAGGGAGTACAGAACAACTTTTAAGGTGAGGTTTTTTGAATCCAGAGGGGAGCGATGGATTCTGGAGTTGAATGCCGAGGGTAGGAAGCGATTCTAAAGTAGAATCCTAAACGCAGCGAGGCATTGTTAGTTGTCAATCCTGAGGTGGACACTATACTGTTTATCACCCTCTATGAGAAAATGAGTACGATATTTAACTTTGTTATGAATTAAAAAATAGTTTTATGAATAAGAAATGTATTTATTTACATACAACTGGTAAAATAACTTATTATAAAAAAAATATTTTCCGATAAGATTTCGCACTTCTTTCATTTTTCAAAAGGCCCTTTTTAAACTCCGAAAAGGAGATTAAAAAGGGCCTTCTTCTCAGGCGGAAAAATTATATTCCTAAATTGTTCTGTTATCAGGCATTCCCTATTAGAGTTTTAAAAAAAAACGCTTTGATTTACACAAACACTTTATTATAAATTTACAGTCCAAAAACATAAAAGTACTGAATATTTAAATTACATCAATACACTCGCGACGTGGTGAATATGATGAGAATAATTATCGGCCAAAACAGAATAACGACTGACTAGAGTTTAGGTAGAAAATGGTTTTTATACAATGCAACTGTGACGTCACGGCGTCACTTGCCATGCGGCGCTTCTGCTGACTAAGGAAACGGTACATAGTATATTTGGATATAACAGCCCCCCGTTAAAACGAAGCTTTATCTCAAATAGATGAAGCTGAGTAAATCAAAACTTAAAATTACTTATTACCTCTAGTTGTAATGGTACACGAGAGTCAGTACATTTGATACTTCATTTTGCGTGACAGAGTTGGGGTTCATAAATTACTTTCGGAGGTTTATAAAAAATTTTGGAACGTTAACACAGCCCTTATACAATTTATTACGGTCTGGAGTCAAGTTCGACTGGAGTGCGCAGGTGCAGAGTGCTTTTGACGAGATAAAAAAAACAATTCTCAGGAAGTATAATATTGAGTCAGCCATTGGCGGGAAAGACATATTATGTTCAATGTGACGCCAGCGCTATAGGAATTGGGGGCTATGTTTATCAATTAGATGATTTGGGCCAGGAACGAATTATAGGGTTTTGTTCGCAGGCATTTAAGGAAGCTCAAACTAGATGGTCTGTCAGCGAACAGGAAATGTATGCAGTTATATACACTTTAAAGCGATTTGAGATATATTTGCGGAGAGAAAAAGTTATTATTAGAACTGATCATAAAAGTTTGACGTTCATTAAGTCGTGGACTTTATTGGGGGCACGCGTAACTAGGTGGGTTATGTTTTTAGAGCAATTCGATTACGACATAGAATTTGTGCGAGGGACTGATAATCAAATTGCCGACACGCTAAGCAGGCAAATATTCAGCCGGGAATATTCTGGTTTCAGGCATCGAATACCGCAAGTGTTATTTCGAGTTTACGGGACATTGCGAGATTACGAAGCGAAGATGAGCGGTTAAATCGAATTAGCGGTTGTATCAGACGTAGGGTGGTAGATACGGAGACGAGAGGGTTTGAAAATTACAAGCTAGTAGGTGATACGTTATATTTTCACGTGCCGAGGCGGAACGTACAGTTGCTAGTAATTCCGAAATCACTACAGGAGGAACTAATTTTACACATACATGAAGAAATAGGTCACTACGGCAGATATAAAATATTAGCACTGATGAAGGACAGATATTATTTTCTTCACATGAGTAGGGTGATTAGCACGGTGATAAGAAGTTGTGACATATTTCAAAAGGTCAAACCAAGTACTAACAATACCGTTGGTCCTTGTACACCGGTGTTGGCGGAAAGGTTGGGTGAGAAAGTTTTCTCGGACCTTTATGGGCCATTGCCCGAAGGTAAATTCGGATATCAATATATATATATATGTGATTCAAGACGTGTACAGTAAAGTAATAAAATTATATCCAATGCGAAAAGCGACAGGTAGGAGCGTGCTCGCTTGTACAAAGAGATTTCATAGGGAAATACCTATCGAAACTATAATTACGGACTCAGGACCACAGTTCATATCGAAAGTTTGGGAATTTGGTCTCAAACAGCTAGGAATTCGGGTCACTCATACGTCGGTGTATTGTCCAAATTCTAATAGCGTAGAAAGAGTGAATCGCGAGCTAGGTCGACTAATTAGAACTTATTGCGGCGGAAGTAATCGAAGTTGGGTCGACGTGTTACCGGAATTTCAGAATTGCTATAATAATATCGAACACACAAGCACAGGCTTTGCGCCTAATGAGTTAGCGTTTGGTAGGCGGGAACCGTTAACTATTGACAAGGAATTAGGCGATGAATGGTTGTTAGGTCATAGTGTGCGAGATACGGAACAGGTGCGGAATGTAGCGATAGAAAACTCTAAAAGTTCTAGTGAACGACGTAAGCGACAGGCAGACAAACGGCGTAAGTTAGAAGTCTATCGTATAGGTGATTATGTGAAACTTAAGACTTTTGTGCGTTCAAATAAAGAACATAAAATCATGCGGAAATTTTCATTGTTGTATAAAGGCCTCATGTTATTTCGGCAGTGGTATATCCGAACTGTTATACTTTAGTAGATCCGGGTTCGAATGAGATATTGGGTAACTTCAATACTATAAATATAGCCAGGTATTATGTGAGGACGAATAAGGGCGTAGATAAATAAGGTAGTGTATATAAGTTATATAATTAAGCTGTCAGCTGTAAATGGTGGTTTAGAAAGGGAAAAATAAAAAAAATACAAAAAAAAAATGTATATATATAGTAATACGAATTAGGATAAGTTGCGGGTAAGCGAGGTTGTATAGTTAGATAGATAAATAAGATAAGACAGGAGAGAGCTCAATCGAGTTGTGTAAATATTATATACATAATTGACAGATTCATCGGTCTGTGTACATGATTTGAGATGTCCGTACATATAGAGTAGATATGGACAAAGCATGGGTAGCATAGTGGTAATGAGATCCTTGCGCCATGTTTAACTGAGATAAACAGTGTCTCAAGGTCTGGGAGGGGGCTGTAATGTTACACGAGAGTCAGTACATTTGATACTTCATTTTGCGTGACAGAGGGCTAGCCCATCGCCGCGCTGTTTTGAATACGAGAATCGGTTCATATAACGTTTGGGGTTTTGCGTAGCTCAGGGTAAGTTAGCAAAAAACGATGAGCCGACGCGTGGTTTGGTTCCAGGAACAGAGTTCAGGTCAAGGTTTTTTTGTCGCATTCCTGCGAGATGTGTAGGGATCAGAGCCGATTTGGCTGCGCGCTGAATAAAATATGAATAACTAAATAATGGAAGGTTATTATGTAACGATACGGAGAAAGCTATTATGTTGATTACAAATATACAATTGCGCTTGTTTGGTATGAGATGGCGAGTTTGACACGACTAATTGTCAATTGTAAGACGGGCTGGTTTCCGCAACTCGACGACGAAAGCGCCTATTTTGCGTGTGGGTGGGAATTTGACATCATTCGAGCCAACCCAACTCCTCCAGGAACGCCAGTAGGCCCTTTACGTTACCGACTATCCCTGGAAGGTCCCTCGATTGACCGAGGTGTTTAGCCTTGTAGTCCGCTACTCCTGTGCACTCCATGAGAACGTGAGCAGCCGTTTCTTCTGCCTCCAAGCAGGCTCTGCAAAGGGGGCTGTTGGTAATACCTAGGACATATAGATGTTTATTAAAGAAACCATGGCCAGTAAGTGCTGCAGTTACCAGTCGCATGCGCGGCCTACTAAGTCGAAGCAAGGTCTTAGCCAGCCTAGCGCTAGGGGACGGCAAGGCCAGCTTAGCCTGCCTGCACTCCTCATGGTTTGTCCAAAGAGTGGCATGATCATTCCTGGTCGACTCTCTCAGAAATGAGCGTACCATCTTGAAGGGAAGAGGGATGATAGGTTCGGGACCATACGCTGTCAAGCTAGATCCTTTACGCGCCAACTCATCCGCTGCATCGTTACCTCTTGATCCGCTGTGTCCTTTTATCCATTGAAGGATTACGCGGTTATGTTGACATACCTCCATTAGTCGTTTGTGACACTCGTAGATTAGCCCTGAGTTAATAGTGTTGCTATTTAGGGCTTGTAGGACGGCCATGCTATCCGAGAGTATTCGAATGGAGGAATCTCTTACCTTTCTCGATGCTATGGCATTAGCGGCCGAGATGATGCCCATGCATTCAGCTTGAAAGACAGTATTATGGGCACCCAGTGGAATGGCTATCTTGATGTTTAGGTCCTCCGAGAAGGTGCCTGAACCAGTGCCTGCTTCAGTTTTTGAACCATCGGTAAAAATTCTGAGCTCTTTAACGTCGAGCCCCTCAACCCGATGGTCTTCATGTAACTGTATATTGTATTTTTTGTCAAAAACAAATTGTTTAGGGATTCTGTCACTGCAAGCCATAGAGATGGGAATTTTTTTGTAAACTTCACCTAGGATGGCGGTGTGTGAGGTCCTGTTTTTCCTCCAAAGTCCTAAGGTGTTGAGTCTCACCGCAGATGACGCGGCCTCCTGCTTAATATACAGCTGGAGTGGCGGAAGACACAGCATGGCCTCCATTGCTGCTGTTGGAGTAGTTCTAATACTACCTGTGATAGCCATGCAGGCCAGCCTTTGGAAGCTTTGGAGTTTGCTTACCATTGTGGTTAGTTTGGTCCTGGTCCACCACACCACAGCTCCGTAGCAGACAAGAGGACGGATCACCGTTACGTACAGCCAAAGAATGATGTTGGGAGAAAGTCCCCACTTTTTCCCCACCATTCTCCGACACTGCCAGAAAGCAATACTCGCCTTCTTTAGTTTGTTGTCGATGTGGCTACTCCAGTTGAGCTTGCTGTCCAAGGTTATGCCCAGGTACTTCACCTCAGTTGCTAGCTGGAGTTCCGTTCCAAAGAGCTTAGGTAGGGTATACCTACCAAGAGCCCTATTGTTAGTGAACATGACCATTTCCGTTTTTGTTGGGTTAACCGCCAGGTCATATTCTAAACACCAGCGCTCCACGATGCGAAGAGCTGTTTGTTTAAGGTTGCATACTGTGCTCGCAAATTTACCTGTGATGAGGATTACCAAATCGTCGGCGTATCCTACGGTGTAGTATCCATTAACGTTAAGCTTGGTAATCAGGTCGTTAATGACCAGATTCCACAGAAGCGGGGAGAGCACTCCTCCCTGCGGGCATCCCCGCACTACCTCCGCCGACAGGGACTCTCCAGCTAGACGCACGATACGTTTGTTAAGCATGTTTGTGACCCAGTTGTTTACAGCTGTTGACACCCCATGCCTTGTTAGAGATGCACTTATACCGCTATGCTGCGTCTTGTCAAAGGCACCTTCTATATCAATAAAAGTTCCAAGACAGATGCATTTGTTTTGAATCGCCTCTTCAATTGTGGATACAACTGCATGGAGAGCCGATTCAGTAGACTTACCCAAACTATATGCATGCTGATTCTTGTGTAAGGGTATATGTTTTAATGCTCCATCTCTCAGGTGTCTCTCGCACAAACGTTCGAGAGTCTTAAGCAAGAACGAGGTGAAACTAATCGGCCTGAAAGATTTAGCGTTAGTGTAGTCGCTCCTTCCTGGCTTCGGTATGAAAATTACGTTTACTACTCTCCACCTTTTGGGAACGTATCCAAATCTAAGACATGCTTTCATGATTCGGACCATTATATTGATGACGGGTTCCCCACCCCACTGTAGAAGTGCTGGGAAGATTCCATCTGGTCCTGCTGATTTAAAAGGTTTAAAGCTATTAATGGGCCATCTCACCTTGTCAGCAGTGATAATATTATTAGTTATGTCTAAGTGGTCGACAGCTTCATGGTGAACCTCTTCCGGCCACACAATCTCTTGAATAGTTCTACTTCCGGGAAAGTGAGTTTCCAACAAGAGACTGTGTGTTTCTGTGGTGGAAGAGGTATATGTTCCATCGGGTTTTTTAAGCGACCCTAGCCTGGAGTTGCCTTGTTGAGCTAGTATTTGCCTTACCCGATTTGCTTGATCAACGGTTTCAATGTCGCTGCAGAATTTCCTCCATGAGTTGCTGCTTTTGAACCGTAGTCGTTTCTTGTACTTGGATTTGGCATCTTTATAGTTGTCCCAATCCTCATCAGCACTGGTGTTCATCGCCCTGTTTAGCAGTCTTCTGATCTTAGCACGCATCCTATCTAGATCAGGACCCCACCAAGGCTGCCCCTTGATGTTGGTAGGCGCTGGTGTGCTAAGCGGGCAAGTTGAATGGTAGCAGTCTATTGAAGTATTAGTAAAATCTGTTACCTGTTGTTCGATTTGTTCGGGTCCCTCCGGATCTGGTAGAGTCTCAGCCCAAGCAAGCCTTTCACCTAGGATAGCTCTGTACCTGGTTCTGTCAGTCTTGCGTGGGTTTCTCTTAGGGACAGTTGGGGAGAACGCTGCGTTGATCTCGAAGCGTATCCATCGATGATCAGAGCATGACGCCTCGTTGGACACATGCCAGCCCCCAACGTCGTCGGATATGTCCGCCGTTGCCAGGATAATATCAACGATAGTTCTGCTCCGCTTGGTAACAAAAGTTGGTTCAGAACCTATATTAAGCACATTAAGGTTTGTAGTAAATAGGTATTCAACAAGTGTCTTACCTCTGCTGTTCATATCTGGCATGCCCCACAGTGGGTGATGCGCGTTCGAGTCGGCCCCAACGATGAGCTGGAGGCCCGACTTCTCGCAGTGGTCCACCAGCCGGCACAGGTCGTGTGGAGGCGGGTTGTCCTCCACAGGCATGTAGGCGGAGGCCACCACGAGTTCGCGGCACCTAACTGTGTCGGGCAGTTGCAGCCTTATGGCACACAGGTCCCTGGAACAGAACTCTGTTAATGGCTGTGCTGGGATGTTGTTAGTAGTTATGATGCACGTTCTAGGGTTATCGTGATCAGTTGTACCGAAAAGCTTACCTCTCAAATTGGCTAGCCCTCGAATGCTACCGCGGTTGATCCACGGCTCCTGGATCAGAGCCACGGCAGTGCTGTTTGCCCCCAACCAGCGTCTTAACTGGGCCGTTGCTGTTTGGCTGTGTTGGAGGTTGGCTTGGAGGATTTTACAATCGCGGGAGAGGGACGCCATTTTTGGTCAACCCCTCCTCCACCTCCAAGACGAGTTCCTCCTCCAGCCGCATGGACAGCTCCTCGCCCTCAGAGGGCACCACTGCTGGTTCTGGCTCATCGCCTTCACCAAGCAGCATGGCCTCCCAGTGCGCGTGCCCGTCCTGCGGTTGAGCAGCAGAACTTTCCCCGACTGCATCGGGGCCTGTTTGCTGCCGCTCTGGAGTGGAACTCTGGGGCATAGTTGTTGTTGATGAAACCCCAGTGATGACCAGCTTAGAGCTGGTCTGCGCTACCACCGGTGGTTCCTTAACAAATTTCCCACCGGGTCCCTGAAATTTAAGGTAGACCGAACCACTACCAAAAAGGAGCTCTCTGCCCCTTCCCAGCAGGGTCGGCACCACATCTTCAGGGACGTCTGTGATGAGAAACAGGTTGTCCTGCTGCTCATCCACTTTCTGGAGGAGCCATCGGTCAACCTGTGCCCACTTGTTCATAAAGTGGAGGACTACGCCGACGTCGGGCGCAGACTTCCACTTGCCTCGTTCGTTGGGTATGAGCACCTAACATCGAACCCTGCGGACCATCTCCGATTGGCGTTTCACCACCAACTGTACGTTGGATGGGGTAGACACACCGGAGACACACTCCCGCAGCCAGTTCAGGGAGTACTCGTCCTCCACGAACAGTTTAAGGTGGCCGTCCTCGTAACGAGGCTTGCCACCGAATTTGGGGTTTTCCTTGCTCGGATCCGCCAACGCTTCCCTCAAGATTTTGTCATCAATCTCGTTGAGGATGAGCGTTGACAGATCCTGTGAAATATGACCAGTAGCGACGTCAGTTACGGCGATGTATTGGTCAGATTTCACCTTTTGAGCATAGGTGACCCCAGCTCTGCGCGCTTCCGTGCACTGCTTTTTAGGCTCCACTCGAGGAGAATTACTATCCTCTAGTCGAGCCCTCTTAGCAGCCGCGCGCTCGTTTTTGCCGGATCTCTTGGCAGATTTCAACTTCTTGTTAGAAGTTGGACCACCAGAGAACGCTACGGTAGGTTTAGCCCCGATTGAGTCTAGGTTTGCCCCTTTGACACCACGGGAGCCGGCTACCTTACCCGCAGCTCCGGCTGTATTAACAGCGGGACCGCTATCGGTCGCCATCGTGGCAGATGGAACCCCATCTACGCCGGCAGCGGCCGATGTGGCAGCCAAACGCTGTTTTTTCTTCCACCGACGATTCGCCTTACGCCCTGGTCCGGTTTGCACCGTATCTGGACGTTTAGTCGATGGGCCCTTCCCTTGCAAAGATTGCTTGGGTGGTTTACCCTTTCGACCAACCGTCGTCCAGGCGCTGGCGAAATGCTCGGCGATGTTTGTCGAATGGCTCCGCGCACCGGGTTGCCCCGTGGCCCTGCTCCTCGACTCACTTTCGGACTTTTTGCAGCTAACCTCCACAGTGGAATCACTACCGGTTTGCACCGGTAGGTCACTGATGGTGGCAGTGCGCCCAGTTGAGGCTTGAGGATCTGCCGAGGCAGATTCTCGCACCTGTTTGGAGACGCTTGCGGTTTTCACCGCTGGAAGCGTTCCAGATGGGTTTTTTGACCTGACACGATCCATAGTCAAATGTATAGAGATTCGTCGACTCGATTTCCCACCCTCCACGGAGCCCGCAAAACGACTAGTATGAATAGCATTCTAGTGGCCTTTGTCCAGCGCGCTAGCGGTCGGGAAGGCTTAATTAATCGCAACAAGCTTTTATGGTCAGCGATCAACAGATTCTGTGTATCGGCAGTACCAAATGATTTGAGTGATAACCTACGGTTGATCATAGTGAATATGCGTACACACAATTTGTAGAACGGCGGATCTGCATGGCATGGTTGAAATTAGACCCTGTGTAGTTAGTGATAAGAAGCTTCGCTTGGGCAGAGCCTGTTCGCAAAGGACGCCATTTTTTTTCCAGACATGTGGGGACTATAAATACGATTGCGGGGGAAGGGAGAGCATTCAGTCTCAGCGTCTAGCTACTGTGACAGTCGTCTTTCAAATTCTAAACAGTTTTGGTATGCCGTGTTACGCGTCAGAACTGGGCGAATTGTGATTGCGAGTTTCAGTGGATTTTCGTGAGTGTCTGAAGCGCCGAGATATACCTCGGTTCCTATCCTTTATATCAACCTACCTCAAATTCCAAAACTATCCTTGGGTCGTTAGATAAGAACTTGTAGGTAACTGATCTGAGTCTGAGTCTGGGCTTGGAGCGACCCTAAATTCCTTTTTCCTTCACCATAGGGTTCCTGGATTGGCTCTTAGGATATTCGCGGGCTAATCCTCTCCTCATTCCTTTCGAGTAGCGAGTTTTGAAATTCCCTCACACACAGTCATTAAGCATACAAGCACATTCAAATCAAACTCAACCATTTTCCAGTGGTGTCGATAATGGACATGGTATAACACTAGGTTTTTAGACTAGGCTAGACAGGATTTTAGTTGCGGCTAAACCTAGGTTGGCAGGGCATAGGGAGACTGTTTGATCGATGAGGTTCCGCGGATGGAAATAACAAATTCAGAACAAAGTTAAACCGGTGTCAACACAGATAACCTATCCTGTTGATATTTTGACATTTGAGTGTTGTCGGGGACGCGCGAAGAGATCAAATTACAGTCTAAAGTACATTGTTTAGGACCGGGTAGGTTGTTTTGCTTTGCCTTGGGTCAGGTTGGATTCAAGTTGCATCTTTAAATTAAATGTAAATTTCGCTGGAGGTCTAATGTGTACGCTGAGTCAAATATATATGATTAGGCTCAGTCGAGGACGTGCTGAGGCTAGTGGAATTCATAGATCGGAATTTACCGAAGTATGCATTTCGCTATGGTGTGGGTTAGATCTCCTAAAGCGCTAATGACTACGTTTCGATAACATCCAGCTCAAATTGCGCAGAGTTGAAGGTTTCAAAACGTTACGGACCTTTTGAGGTAACCGCTAGTTCAAACCCATCTCGGAAAATCAAATCGCAATTGTGTAAACCGGTCTTTTCGGATCGTTATTGCCGTGAACCAAATATATAATTGGAACCACCACAAGCCGCTTCTAGCGAGCACATGAAATATCATTGAGTACTCACGTCGTAAAACTACGACGGATATCTATACGATATCACAAACAAATATTATAAATTGTGGTCGACCACTAAAAGAAGTTCCAAGCGCCCATATATACAAAAAATAAATGGTACCATCACACAAATACAACAACGATCGATCTGGCGCATTACACCGCTAACTGATGCGAAATATCGGCTTGCGGACATATATGCTTCTCTGTCTTAACTTGAAACTCTAAATTCCTGAACCAATCTTCCGCTCGACTATTGTGCGCCTAACGAACTTCTCAACGAACGAGAAATTCGGACTTATCATTCTTAACTTACAAATTTTACAGCTGAATCGGGACATCTCTTTTTGGGGTAGATAGAATAGACGATCATAGCTACTGATAGCGGTGGCTCGACCTTAGCCGTTATGCCGTTACATAGTGTCTTTTATTATGATTAGATTATATTCTAACTGAGCTGAAAAAGATGAGACTAAATGTGATCTCAATTAATATATTAGTAATTGTGTTTCCTGTTGAACTGAATTTTACTTTAGCTTTTGGGACATTCGCAGGGGGTAAAGATTTAACAGATTTGCAATCTTCATCAGATGACATTTCTACCGAGTGATTTACATTTGATTCATGAAAATTTTCCTTTTTATTATGACACTGATTGAAATCTGGATACAGCAGCTGGACGATGAACCTCGTCTATTGAAATATTTATACAGCTTATTTATTAGATAAAGGAATATGAAACCGATTATAAGTAGTAAGGGTAAAACTAGAATAATAATAAGTACCGTATTTTATAAAGTGCGATTGTTGTTGAATAGTATTCATATCGTTTTCTAAGTTATCTAATTTATGAGACGCATATTTAAGAGAGTCAAGGTCTCCTATTTCACTCAATAATATTTATTATTGAGTGAAATAGGAGATAGTGAAGGTAGAGTATGATTGAACTTTTCTCTTCTACAACAATCGTCTTCGATAATATTAAACTTTATATCTAAGTCACTACGTATAAGAATTTGCTTAGAACTAGAAGGCAGTAATTTGATTGTTCTACAATAGCCAACACAGTAATCTGTGAGCATTAAGGTACCCGTTCCTATGATGGAATAATCGTCAATTTTGTCATCACATTTTACAGTTAATTGAGTTTGTTTAGACTGTACAAATATCCATCTATTATTATTCAAAACATGCCAAATGTCTACATCACCGAAAAACATTCTTTAGGTAAGGAGTCTCCAAGCTCGGTAATTAATCGAGTCTCACAGCACGGATTTGTTATGGTAGAGGAGGAGTCTATCGCAGCATCATATTTCCTAGCATCATCAGCATCTAGGGAACCAAAGAAGAATTTTAGAATTTCGCCTCCAAACTCTAGGGCTCTTTTGTATCGATTTCCGCTATTCGACAAATTTCCAGATATTACGTGAGATAGGGATAGTAATTTTATATGATTTGATTGCAAAAGCATTTCGGTAGATGTTGATATATCTTTGCAGTCGAGAAAATAAGTGAGGTTAGCTTTATTACATAACTCGGTTGCTTTATTAAGCAGACTATGGATATTTTGGAGATAAAGGTCTGTTGATACTATATCTATGTGAGTTACGATTTTCCATGAATGGTGATAGAAACGACTGGTAGATGTAGGATCAAAATTGATTCCAGGGCTCTGGAGCAATGGGGTTACTTTACTCCCGGCGTGACAACGTTGAGATAATGACATACATTATTAAGAGTGAGCCGGTTTTATTTCGTTGACGTGGTATTTAGTGTAGCGCCGATTAATGCAAAGGGTTACATTATTTTTGTCATGTACTTTGATTATTTTATAAGGACCTTTTCAGACAGGAGATAAGGCCTTACGTAACCTGTGGTGTTGTTGTAGGTAGACAAAATCGCCCGTTTTATAAGCAGGCTCGCGAGAAGGTGAATCGTAATACTGTTTGGATGTTTCTTTACTTTTAGAAATGTATTCTAGCGCTTTTTCGCGACTAAAACGCATACGATACTGTAGGGCTCGGAGGTACTCGTCATATGTAAGATTGTCGTTTGTATCGTATAGGCAATTAGGTATATGCGGCTTATGTCCGTATAACAGTTCAAAGGGCGTGAAATGGGTACCGCAGTGGCCAGATAACAATGCCAGTCGTTTTGATTCTCATTCACTAAGGATTTCAGATATTCTTTGAGTGTCGCGTGACTGCGTTCCAGGGCACCGTTTGTTTGAGGATGGTAATACGGTAAGGCATTGAAAAAAGGGATTTTATTTTAAAGATATTTGTGATTTGCTTAAAGAGCTCAGAGGTAAAACATGTACCAAGGTCAGTTAGTATCATTTTAGGAATTCCAAAAAGGGACATGAAATGGATTAGATTTCGTGCTACTTCATCGCTCGTTGAAGTGATCATTGGGTATGCACAGGAGAATTTCGTGAGATCATCTTGAAGTGTAAGAATGAATCGGAAATGTTGGAGACCTGCTTCAGGAAGGGTGCCAACTATATCAAGGGCTAGTCGTTCAAACGGCTTAGTGCTGGATGAGGTGATGACTATAGGTGCTTTGTTACATTTTCTCAGAGGTTTGTTACTTGACAAGATTTACAAGTCTTTACATAATTTTCTATGTCGGATCTCATTGATTTCCAATAGTAAGAGGCTTTTATGCTGTTAAACATCCTGTTTATTCCAGGGTGTTCCGTGATGGTGGAGTCGTGATTCTCTTTCAGCATTTGAAAGATTTCTGCTGGAGTCGGATAATTTAGTTGATTTTTGTATATGTGTATATGGATATTTGTATTATTAAAAATGTATACGATAATATGATATCTATTTTACTGTAGGAGAGTTAAGTATAGGGTTCTGTGAAATCTGATATAGCTAGATCTGTCAGAGTGGGTTTATTTTGCAGTATGATGATTTTCAGGGACAATAATAGGTCAAATATAGTTTTATAATCCGTCTCATCGTAATGATGGATTTTAGTAAATAAGAGTAGTATGTTTTGAGATCGCTAGGAAATGGAAGTACAGTGAAGGGTTCTCGCTCAGTATTTTGTAGGGCTTCTG
Source organism: Argyresthia goedartella (assembly GCA_949825045.1). Classification (NCBI taxonomy): domain Eukaryota; kingdom Metazoa; phylum Arthropoda; class Insecta; order Lepidoptera; family Argyresthiidae; genus Argyresthia; species Argyresthia goedartella. The sequence goes on along the minus strand of OX463812.1, from coordinate 19,235,071 downwards.
AGTGTTCGACCTGAGATAGTATTTCCTCACACCTGGCATGGAAACGTCGAAGTCCACGGAAGCGGAGAGAGCTATTGAAGATAATTGGGATAGATGCAGTTTCTGCGAATGCTGTGATTTTAGTGTTTGACGTTTCCAAGGTTTCGGTAAATTGTTTCTTAAAATATTCTTCGTAAGTGATAGAGGTCGGGTCATTTTGACTTTGTTTACGGGTTGTTACATGGATAGGAATTCGAGAGAGAGCAACGGCATTTGAATTTAGTTTGCCTTGTTTGCATATAATTTCATAGTCGTACTCCTCAAGCTTTAATCTCCACCGTATAAGTCGACTTCGGGGGTCTTTTACATTGAAGAGCCAGGTCAGTGGCCGATGATCGGTTACAATTTTAAATTCATTACCATAAAGATAGGGGCGGAAACATTTCACGGCAAATATGATGGCAAGGAGTTCTTTCTCAGTTGTAGAGTAATTACATTCTGCTTTATTCATAGTGCGGGAGGCGTATGCGATTGGAAGATCTTTTCCGATAGGGCCTTGGGATAGGACAGCGCAGACTGCACTATTGCTTGCGTCAGTAGTCACTACGAAAGGTTGTGAAAAATCTGGATATTGAAGTAATGGTGCTGTAGTAAGTTTTTATTTAAGATGGTTGAACGCTAAATCTTGTTCTCAGGTCCAGTGGAATGCGACGTCCTTATTTAGGAGAGAAGTGAGGGGTTTAGTTATTTTAGAAAAATTGTCTATGAATCTGCGATAGTAGTCGACTAGGCCGAGAAACGATTTTATTTCTTTGGGATTTCGCGGGACCGGGAATTCTGTGACTGCCTTGACTTTGTCAGGATTAGGTTGCACGCCTTTTCAGTGATTACGTGGTCTAAGTATGTTACTTCACGATGAAAGAATTCGCATTTGTCGGGTGGTAACTTTAGATTGAAGTCGCGGAATCTGTCAAAGACAAGTTGAAGTTTTTGAATGTGGTTTGTGAGGTCATTGGAGTAAATTATGCAGTCATCAAGGTATATATAGCAGTGTTAGCCTTGTAGGCCTGAAAGGACCGAATTCATGAGGCGTTGAAAGGTAGAGGGTGCGTTTTTTAGGCCGGAGGGCATTCTGTTAAATTCGTAGTGACCAGAGATACCATTGGGGTTGAGAACCATAAATCCGGATTTGGTGAATGCGAGAGACAAGGTTAAGCGTGGAGAAGTACTTAGAGTGCCCTAATTGATCGAGTATAACGGTAATAAGATGGATTGGATAAACTTCGGTTACTGTTACATCATTTAAACGTCTATAATCAATCACTATGCGCTGACCTGACGCATCCATTTTTTTTTGGAACAATCCTAACAGGGGCGCTCCAAGGAGATATGGAAGGTTTAATAAAATTTAGATCTAACATTTTCTTGATTTGTTTATCGACTTCTTGTCGATGACATTCGGGGAATCTGTAAGACTTGGCGTTGATGGGTCCAGCGTTTCCGGTGTAGATTGAATGTTGTTATGCGTTAGTATGAGTTAGGGGGTCACCCTCGAGATAGGAAATGTTCGCGTATTTGCTACAACATTCAAACAATGACTTATTTTCTTCGTTGTTAAGTTGTTCGTGACGAATTAGGTCCAATATGCATTGAATACGGTTGTGTGAATTAGAGGAGGCATGATCTAGGTTTGTAATGGGTTCAGCAGAATTTTCACGGAAAGCGGAGTAATCAATCAGGGTGATTTCCACGTTATAGTGTTTTATTTCTACAGAGGAATCAGTTGTGTTGTGTCAGAATAGATACATTGACGCGTTTGTTGTATTTTATAATAACTATTCAGTTAGCTAAATAAACTCCGTTATAAATTGTATGATCAAATATGAGTCCTTCTTTCATTTCAGATAATTCAGAATCAGAGTTTGATACGGAACATTCGATGACGCTTTCTGAACGTGCGGGGATTATGTAGGATGGTTGATTAAAGTGGATTGCTAAGCTGTGGCCATGTAGGGAAATAGATTTCGTTTTATAGTCTATACTTGAGTCAAAGAATCGCAGGAAATCGTTACCTATTATACCATCATATTTGAGGTTTATTTCGTCTTTGATGACGTGAAATTTATATGCAATATTTTTGTCTTGAAGACGGAATTCTAATTGTAAGGAGCCCAGTGTTTTGTAATATGAGTTTGTGTCATTAATTCCTTTTAGTTTTGTTATTTCAGATGAGAGGGAAACTTTGTTTCGAAGCTGGAATACTTGACAATGCTGACACTTGCTCCAGTGTCAATCAGGAAGCAGAGAGGTTTCATGGAATACGGTATAGTTAAGTAAGTTAAGGTAAGGATTTTTTATTACTTGGTGCTTTCGTTTCATAGCAAGGTAAGTGAGAATTAATGTTTTTTCTAGGCATACTAGTGCAAGGCTTTATTTCAGGAATCATCGTAGAAAGTTGTGACAGATTCAGTGAAGGATTTTTGTTGCGGGATCTGGCAACAACATCAGCATACGTTTTGGCTATGCATGGTCTGAGTGAGATTCGTTGACGAGGGATTTTGAAGATGTAGTAGGATTCAGCTTATTTAAGTTAGGAATCAATGGTTGTTGAGATGATGTCCCCTATCATTTTAGTGTTGTCAAAGGTTTTGTATGAATCAGCTGATTCTGCTGACTAGATTTAGCATGAGAATTGGAACAAGATTCGGCGGCTCGATTTTTTTAAGACTCAGTGCGAGATACAGTAGCAGAATTGGTACAAGACAAAGCAGGCGACATACTACACGATTTAGTACAAGATACAGCGGGCGAAATAGTACGCGATTTAGTACGAGATACAGCGGGTGAAATAGTACGCGATTTAGTACAAGATACAGCGGGCGAAATAGTACGCGATTTAGTATAAGATACAGCGGACGTGTCATTCCTATTTTCTTTAGATTTCGGCAGACACGAGACCGTGTTTAGTTTAAAGATTGATTGTCCTCGTTGATTTCTTGAAATTGACTCTCACACATATGCGCTTGCGCTACCTTGTTGGGTGCGCTTGCAATTGTTATTTGAGAACCATTCGCGGTTGGTTGATAAGAATTCGCAGAATTGAAGCGCATGTTGTTATTGTATTGTCTTTTGCGACATTAATTTAGGGTATGGCCTATATTTACAGTAGGCGTAATTTTTCGATCCCCTCTGAAAATAAGAGAGGGTTGGTTGTGTGTCAGGTTTGTGTGAGAACTAGTAGAGGGTTGAGGTTGATTATTGCCATATTGGAGCTGATATGAAGGCTGAGGCCGAACGTGGTAAGACCGTTTATTACGATCCCTTTTGTTACGGAAAAATTCCGATGAGGAATGTCCCTATTTATGACAGACATTACAGGTCTTCGTGGCCTTGGATGTGGAGAGGTTGAGATTAAACAATTTCTCTTCCTCAATCGCGTGCGTCATTGCTCCGTTGAGGTTCGATGGATTTCGGTATCTAACTATATGCGAGAAACTAGAGTTAAGGCCTTATAAAAATGTATTAAATGCCAGGTCTTCCATCGCAGCTATTCTTCCAGAGAGTTCGGATTTATTTGTACACGAATATTGGACGTCGGCTAAAATTCGGGTAAGGCATGACCCTACTCGGAGCGAATATTCGATAACAGTTTCAGAATGTTTTTGCTTACAGCTTTGAAGCTCTAAAAGAAGGTGGGTCGAATGCTTCTTTTCGGCGAATGTAGTCATAAGGAAGTTTTTTATTTCAGACCATGTCTGGAAGGCCTTTAAACAGCAAGCTGTTTGAAATTCTGTTGCTCTGTGCTGGCAAGGGAAATAGCGTTTTCACAGTTTGTAAGGAAGGTGGGTAGCGATTCGCGGTTCCCATCGTAGGGTTAATAAATTTGGTTAAAACGGATAATGCTATTTTGTCACCCATTTTACTTTTGGCTGGATCAACAATTTGTTTTGAATCAGAGTCGGAATCACTATCAGAACTTGAGGATGAATTTTCCGATTCTTCTTTTATTGAATGAGGCATGTATTAGGCAGAACAGAGCATCAGATGATCATTAAAAGATTTAGTAACACAAAATACTATGATGATAAGTAAGTAAATAGAGTTTTAGATTAAACTTAGAGTCTTAACAACTTCGTGTCAAATCGTATCACTTCAAAAGCTAACTTCAGATTTCACTAATAAATGTTAGAAAATGACTCACAGAATAAACACGACGTTCAGGAACATTTTTGGAGATTTGCGTTACTAGGCTGATGAAATACTTGCAACGTGACGAGTTGATGAGCCAGGGAGTCGTCTTACGGTACGGTAATGCGGCGAAGTCACGTTGTCAAAGCGGACCGTGGGAATGGCGGGCGCGGGCTCACGAACCGGGCTGGTTCGGAGGCTTATCGTCGACCAGGTACTGGAATTGTGACTTTTGTGGTCGCAAGGCTCGGTGGCCCACGACTGTGTTTCGGGATGCGGGCTCAACTGATTACGTTGAGGCTGACCGTCGATCCAGTGTTGAGCTCCGGACTCAGCTGGTGCCGAGGTTTATCGTCGAGCTGGTGAGGCTGCCTGCTTCTGTTCGGATAACTAGATTTCTACGGAAGCCACTTACGCTATCCCACCGCTGCCACCAATTTGTTATCAGGCAGCCCCTATTAGAGTTTTAAAAAAATACTCTTTGATTTACACAAACACTTTATTATAAATTCACAGTCCAAAAAACATAAAAGTACTGAATATTTAAATTACATCAATACACTCGCGACGAGGTGAATATGATGAGAATAATTATCGGCCAAAACGGAATAACGACTGACTAGAGTTTAGGTAGAAAATGGTTTTTATACCTACAATACAACTGTGACGTCAAGGCGTCACTTGCCATGTGGCGCTTCTGCTGACTAAGGAAACGGTACATAGTATATTTGGATATAACAGTTCGAAAAGGCTTTTTACGAACCTCGCTACGACCCCCGCCTTCGACTCGTGCTGTAAACATCTCGGTTCGTAAATATAAGCCTTTGCGAACTCGTGGATAATGTTTCACCTCAGCAGCTCGTACAGGAGGCTTTTGCTGCGAGTAAACAGTGCTCTAAGTTGCATTTTGCTCACTGAGTGAGACAAAGTAGCTTTTTAATTTTGAATTCCGCGGGCATAGGCAAAATCGCAAACAGCCAACGGACGGAGTTATAATTCGATGTTCCTTGGCTGTTGGCGATTTCGCCAATGTCACAGATACTGCTATCGATTTTTAACTCGATTGTAGTAACTATGCTATTGAATTCCAAACAATCAAGCTTATTTTATTCTATCTCCTAACCATTCTAATTGCTAAATAATTCAATAGCCTATCAAGTGGGGTGTTAAAATAAAGGGGGGAACCGAAAGATTGAAAAAGCAGTAGGGTAATTTGTTTTTGTAATAATTCAACATGTCAATGATATATTTTTCGTTCTTCTATACAATGTTCCTCATTGAAGAGATGAAAGTTGTAGGTGTGCAACACGAGACCAAAGTTATTTGCAACTCGTGCCTTTGAGTCCCTCGTCCACTCAGGATTAAAACGTAGAATCCTTCGCTCACTTGGGTCTCAAACAAGCACTCGCAGCAAAAATCAACTTTGCCCTCTTGTTGCACAAATAGCAATTTTCGCCTGAGAATCCAAAATCAAGCGGCGAAGGTGCTATTTTGAGATCAGAGGCGGAAAAAAAATGTTGCCTTTTATCAGTTTTTTTTTTCAACTATCCTTCCCCTGAATTAAAGTAGATTATAAACCCAAATAACGGCAACTAAACTGAACGTTCCGATCAGTCTCATTTTTTGAGGATAAAAATAAAAAAATTGTAATAGGAGAACTTGGTGGTGGCGTTTAGATTTGTGATGTGAATTTATAATTGGGGTTAAAAGGCTTTTAAGAATATGTGTCGGCCAAACAAACGAAGGCTTTTTTAAAAGCGCATTGAATTTATACGCTTTTTAACACGACAGATTATTTAAAAAAAAGCGTAATAAATAACCTTAAATAGTCAGAGAAAAAAACAATAAAATAATGATGTTTTACTTAATTCAAGCAGTTAATTTTTGTTAGAAATACTCCGAACGAAAGAAGTGCGTTTTTTTTAATACTCTTCGTCGATCTGATGACGCCAAAGTCTTCCAACCAAAAAGTTAATTCTTATTTATATATTTCTTCGGTTCTTTGATTCGTGGTTCTTTTCTTTTTACCTGACTGCGGCGAAGCCCTTAAGGGGGTTTATTATCTTCGGCCATGGACAACAATTCATACCCAGTACATACATACCTATTGGTCTCCGCATCAGAATCCGATTTAATGAGTTCGCATGCTTCTACAAATCCCGTCTGTCGAATTTTTACAATATAGATATCGAATTTTTAGAATACAGACTTTCCTATAAAATGATAAAAAGAAACAAATTAACAAGGGTTTTTGTGTGTTGTATTGTTGTGTGAAATTATTTATGTTAACGGTATCTAGTAGTTACTTTGCCACGCTTCCATCAACACAAGCAAAAGCTTTCGAAAATTTCTTTACGGACATTCCAGTTTCAACAGCCAAGTCTTTAAATTCATCTCCCGCTACTGCTGAATCTATACTTAAACAAAACTTTGAGGAATGTAAAACAGATTTTAAATTTAGGCACGTAAATAATGAAGACATTGTAAAAGCGTTTAAATCCCTGGAAATGAAAAAGACAGTTGACGCCCATGGTCTATCAGTAAAAATTATTAGTTCCATTGTAGATTGTATTGCACCTCACCTTTGTTGTATATTTAATCAATGTATAGATAATGGTGTGTTTCCTGACTTGATGAAACTAAGTAAAGTTATACCTTTATTCAAAGCTGGTAGTACATCAGACCCCACCAATTTTAGACCCATATCGATACTACCAACGCTTCGCAAAATATTTGAAAAACTCATACTTAATCAATTGCAAAGTCATTTTTATCTCAATAAATTAATTCATATTGCTCAGTTTGGTTTCACAAAGGGTCGTTCAACAGCCGATGCTGGTGTTGAACTAATCGACAATATTTTTGATACCTGGGAAGACGCAATGGATGCAATAGGTGTCTTCTGCGATCTATCCAAGGCTTTTGATTGCGTCCATCATGACACTCTTGTCAGGAAGTTACGCCATTATGGTGTAAAAGATCAGGCACTTGGCCTTCTGGAGTCATATCTTACAGATAGGGTTCAGATGGTCGATGTTAATGGGAAAAGATCACCTGGGTCTTCAATAAGTATGGGCGTACCGCAAGGTTCAATTCTTGGTCCTTTCTTGTTTTTAGTATATATTAATGATTTACCTTACCTTGTTAAAGCAAAACATGGGTTAGTATTGTTTGCCGATGATACTTCTTTGATATTTAAAGTTAAAAGACAGCAATCAAATTATGACGAGGTAAACAATGCTATCTCTAGTATAGTGAACTGGTTTACTGTTAACAATTTATTACTTAATGAAAAGAAAACTAAATGTATTAAATTCGTGTTACCCAATGTGAACCCGGTAACTACAGACATATTTATAAAAGGACAGAGATTGGACCTTGTGCAGTCGACTGTCTTTTTGGGCATTACTTTAGACGCCAAACTACAATGGGATCCTCATATAAATAAATTGTCGAACAGACTGAGTTCGGCAGCGTTCGCAGTTAAAAAAATTAGAGCTCTTACCGACGTAGACACCGCTAGACTAGTCTACTTTAGTTACTTTCATAGTCTAATGACCTATGGTATTTTATTGTGGGGTCACGCTGCGAATGCTAATAGTATATTTATTCTGCAGAAACGGGCTGTTCGTGCAATTTATAGATTAGGGCCTAGAGTGTCACTGAGGGAAAAGTTTAAAGAAATCAATATTCTGACATTTGTGTCTCAATATATCTATGACAATCTTGTGTATGTAAAAAGAAATATAACTAATTTTCAGAAGTACAGTGATATACACAATTTTAATACTAGAAATAAAGACAAGTTGGTTGCTTATGTAAGCCGACTACATAAAATTAGTAATTCTTTTAAAAGCAATTGTATACGCTATTACAATAAGGTCCCTACTGATATTAAAAACTTACCTTTAGACAAGTTTAAAAAAATAATAAAACAGAAATTGTATAAAAAAGGTTACTACAGGATATCTGATTACTTAGAGGACAGATGTCCATGGGAATAGATTGTTTGAGTAACAGGCTGTTTCGATATATAATTAGCATTCATTTTGTAATTTGACAATATTTTATTTAAAAAAGGAAACGCAAAAGATGCGACGACTGTGGAGTTTCTTCGGTGAGCTCTTCTCCACAGATTCCGCCATTGGGTTAGTGAACTCACCCAAAAAAATGTAATGACGGATCTAAGTGATGTAACAACATCCTATGGAAATAAATGATTTTTGATTTGATTTGATTTGGTTTGATTTGATTTGACCGCTTCCGGGGCAGGTGATATAACTGAAAAATAAAATTTATCTTACTTAACACATCACATCACCACGCATGGAACCAACATAATAATTGAAGGAAAGATATGGGAATATAATAAAAAGAAAATGGAATAATTCCCATATCTTTCTGGAATTATTCCGAATTCTCCTATTTTGGTGAGAAAATAAGGGAAAAAGAATGAAATAGGGCCTTAACACAAAAAATAAACTTTTACCACAAAAAATATTAAAGTAGTTTTACACAAAAAATATTAAACAGCGTTTAACCTCAAGGTTAAACGCTGTTTAATATTTTTTGTGGTAACACGGAAGATGTTTTGAATTGAAAATTGCATACTTTTATAGAGAGAGATTAAAGGACTATTTTGCCAACAAAACATGACATGTGTATATTTGTTCTGAATTGTGACACTTCAGAACAAATAAACATTTATTAATTTATTTATTTATTTTTACATTAATTATTATTTGTGCCCTTACAGAAAATTCCAAATCGACACAAGTATACAATCTACACATAATATTTAGGTAAAAATTACAATTACAAATTACAAAAATATAAATACAAGTCAATTCATTCAAATACCATTATATACATTCCATTCTAAAAGTTCAATATTTCGGTGACAACACAATCATGCATCCATCTCACAGAACCTGCCACATTCGCGCACTATGTCCCTCCATGCATCACCAAACAGGTCATTCATTGGTGCTGCAGCCAGCGTTGAGGCTGTCTCGCGCCCGCACTAGTGGAGAATGCCGGCGCGCCACCGTGCGGTGCGTGCCGCCCGCCAGCAGATGGTGCCTGCGCGCGCGTAGGAAATTGTCTGGTACGAATAGCGCGCATACCTTACTGACAAGCGCTGCGCAGTCACTGTCGCCTCGCAACAATCGACACACAGTTAGAAGCTGTTCGGTGTTACGTCGCACCTCTAGTGAGTTATATCCAAGCATACCCACTATAAAAGCGGATGGATATAGGTAAGGGTAGTATTCGAATTTCCTCTTGTATAGGTATCGTAGGAAAGCTTTTTGTACCTTCTCGAGCATAAGGACGTATGAGCTTTCATGTGGATTCCAAACAACTGAGCTAGATACAAGTTTGGATCTTACTAGGGCCGTGTAAAGTAGCTGGACCACACCCAAATTCTGGAATCCCTTACAATTCCGTATCACAAAGCCTAATCTTTTAAAGCATTCCGTGGCCAAGGTGCTCATGTGATCATGGAATGTAAGTTTAAGGTCGAACGTAACACCGAGGTCCTTCATCGAATACACTCGAGTTCCGTGCCGAGTCTATACGCAGCGCGAATAGGCCGAGGAGAGCGCGTTAAGGATATAAAACAACACTTCTCAATATTGAAAAGGAGTTTGTTGTTTACACTCCACCTATGCACGGCGTCTAGATCTTCCTGCAGTAGCCGACAATCGTCCTCCGACTTCACGGATAGTACTTATCAGTTTCATATCGTCCGCGTAAGGAGGCATTTAGCGTGTTTTATCTCTGCTACTAGGTCATTTATCATGATGATAAACAACAACGAGAATAGAGCCCTGACTAACACCTGACCGTGTGTGGTACGGCTGGGACTCAAAACAGCCATGACGTACATATTGTTGGCGGTTCTTCAGGTAGTCAGCGAAGAAGACCAACAGCCGAGGGGCAAATCCAATGGCACACAATTTCTTCATAAGGACGTTGTTATCGACTCTATCGAACGCCTTACGGAAGTCCAGATAGGCGACATCCACCTGACAACCCTGGTCCATGCTCTCTGAGACAATCTCGATCAACGTCAGTAAGTTGGTCGTTACTGAGCGACGACTCCTGAACCCGTGTTGTGAGTCGCACAAATACGGTGCAATTTGCGGACTGATTTTACCATATATGATTGACTCAAACAGTTTTGCCAATGAGCTCAGGATCGCAATAGGTCGATATTGATTAACAGAGGCCGTGTCACTTGTCTTGGGAATAGGACTGATTCGAGAGAGCTACCAGCTAGTAGAATATTTCCCTTGCGCTAGAGCTAGGTTGAATATACAACCCAATGGTACAACCAGCTGATCGCTATAGGCCTTTAAAAAGTAAGGAGGGACATTGTCCGGTCCAATTGCACTCCTTGGCCCTAGCTGCTTCAGCCTTCCTCTACATCCCTACGAGAAACATGTAGAATTTGGACGTAGTTAGCCCTTCGCGAGTCATCGGAACTGTTTACCAGATCCGGCAAGCGCCGGTTCGTCATTGAGGAAAACGTCGGAGAAGTAATCTGCAAATGCGACTGCTGCTTCCTCTCCAACACACTCTTGCCCCTGATGAGTGTCCTGCGGTTCGAAACCACCCTTCGATCTGAGGCCACTCACATGTTTCCAAAACGCGCTTGGGTTATTTCTGATATTGCCTTCTATATTTTTCATGTGCTTCATGTATGCTGTAGCTACTTAATGCTGGCTCTCAGCTCACTGAATGCGGAGTAGTCGGCTGGCCTCTCTGACGATTTTCATTTACGGTGGAGCTTAGCCTTAGTGGCGAGGTCTCTTATAATATCACCAGTGTAACAAACTGGATATCGTCTGGTGGATTGGCTCGGCCTGATTTTGTTCGGGATCGATGCATTGAAAATCTCGTAGATGGAATCGTAGAAGCGGCCAACCGCCGTCTCCACATCCTGAGTTTTGGCAACATCTTCCCAAGATATGCTACACATGAGATCGTAAAGGACTGCGTGGTTGCCCTTGGCAAAATTCCAGTCATTCTGCCCGCCAATGTTGCTAGGATCCAAGCGGCCGGATCGCTGGTCCAAGCCCTGACCTTTCAATAGCTGCACAATGACGTCGAGAGGCGGGTGGTAGGCGTCAGTGTGTGGCACCAGGCTGCCTGACACGGAGGCGCGCACGGTTACGCTACGGACGCTCTCCAGCAGCAGCACCACATCCAGCACGCCAACATAAATATGCAAAACCGAGATATTTGATTTGATGGAGTGCCACAAGGTCAGTAATACATATTATTTCTCAATCGTGACTAGGATGAGTGGTATTACTTTTTTCATTTTGCTGATAACTAAGTTTTTCGAATAAATTTATTTAAAGCGAGTTTTTAGTAGAGATGAAACGGATATCCGGTATCTATCCGGCCTATCCAGCCAAATTTTTAAATCCGGCTAGATACCGGATATTATTTCACTATCCGGTGTTCCGCCGACCGTACATATAGTAAATTAGGCTCGATATTTATTTATATGTTATTACGAAAAAAAGATACGAAGCAATCATCATCATCATCATAAGCCTGTCAGGGAGCCCACTGCTGTCCAGCCTCCTCATATACACGCCACTCAACCCGGTCCCGTGCAACCCGGTTCCACTGCTTTCCTGCTATCCTCACTAAATCATCGGACCATCTGGCAGGTGGTCTGCCGGCTGATCTTTGGCCTCCTCTTGGCCACCACTCGGTTACCGATCTGGACCATCTGCTATCTTCTCGCCTTGCCAAGTGTCCTGCCCACTTCCACCTGAGCCGTGTTATCCGTTTACTGATGTCAGCCAACTTGGTTCTGTGTCTGATTTCAGTATTCCGGATGCGTCTGACCACATCCGCAATATTGAAATCACCTAATACCTACCTAAAATTGCACGCTCCATGGCTCTCTGTGCTACTAAAACTTTGTGCAGTCTTCTTTGTGAGCGTCCACGTTTCAGCACCATAAGTAACAGTGGGCAGGACGTACCCACCTCCACCCAAGCTCATACCAACATCATGTCATTATGAGGCAAACGCGGGGGAGCGAGTCTACGGGTAAGTTTCAAGCTTAAAGTTCTAATAGCCCGTAGCTTATTCTTTGCATAGCCTACATGGCTGGACTTGCCTATCTGTCCTCTTCCCATTTCTCCCCATTCTAGGGCAAGGGTAAAAATCTGATACGTTGACTCTTTTGGTGAAGTGTCACACACAAACAGATTGAGTTTGGTGTCGGTGCTGCGTCTATTTCTGCCGTTATCCAAACTCCCCGCTACCTCTCTTTTTGTGCCACACGTGCGAAAACCAGTGTAGCCGTTAAAAGTTTGCCTTCGACGAGACCAGATCCTCGTAGTAGACCGGTCCTTCTTCAGCACGAGTAATTCCGTCTAACATTCTCTTTCGTTCATCTTCACAAAGTGGACATTCCCAAAGAGTATGGTGCACATCTTCGTCTTTCATTCCACACTCGCATACGCTTATCGGACACCATGTCATGCAGCCTTTTCCTGAAACACACTTGCCCTGACAGTATCTGCGAGGTTTGGTAGTCCGGCTCTACTCAGGATGCCTTGAGCCGAGCCGCCATGTCCGAAAAAAAAACGGTAGCTCCTTACATCTCATTCGTTCCTGCCACCATGCAGTAAAAGTGGGCAGCCCACATGTTCGACGTCAGGACAACCCTGAGTTTGCCGAAAGCGGCCCATCCGAGCTGGACTCGTCTAGCGATCTCTTACCTGGAACTGTCAACCAAAATATAAACAATGTCCGAGATATATATACTCCTCAACAACTTCTTAGGGACAATTATCAATGGCAATATTGATACCGTCGCTTGTGGGGGTGTCCGTTATAATCTTCGTCTTGGACATGTTCATCTTAAGGCCGACCCTCAGAGATGCTTCAATCAGTTCTGCGAGCATAGCCTGGAGATCAGCAACGTTCTCAGCTACCAAGACCAGTGGGTCTACCGCCCAAGCCCCGTCGGATTGATCCCGATACCGACGCTTGAATTGACTTGCCGTATTGTCATAATGATAAAGTTCATTCTTGTACGAAGCTGTCAAAATGAAGCCGTCACCGATGCTGACGGGGCTTGCGCGGTAGACCCAAAGATCATTGTCAAACCTTAGGTGCGGCAAATACACGCCGTTGATATTGAGACCTCTTTCTATCCATTCTTCTGTCTTCAATGCCTCCTTCAGGACATTGGTGAAGAGCTTGGACGAAAAGTATCTCCTTGGCGGATGCCCCGTTCTATCCAAACAGGGTTGGACAGCTTATGGAGTTGCACCTGGAGGATATCCACATACCTCTTGTCAATTTTGCAACGATGGAGAGAATGAAAGACGGCCCAGTGCTCGACGCTATCGAAAGCCTTTTCGTAATCGACAAAGGCGAAGCACAAGGGCCGGTGTATTCTCTACATTTTTCCATCAGTCAAGTGACTGACTGTGTGGATTATGGTCTTAAGTGGAATATCCTCTTCGAAAGCCGGCTTGCTCCACGGATTGATATTCATCGAACTGTCGAGTCAATCTGTTGCACAGGTCTTTGGCGAACAGTTTATAGACCTGTTAGAGCAGGTTAATGGGTCTATATGGCAGATTGGACGTATCTCCCTTCTTGTGAAGAATGGTGACTACAGCGTTATTCCAGGCCCTTGGGGTAACTCCTGTTGCGGACGCCGAACTCATTAGTTAGCACGGCCGGCCACACAATGAGAAGCCTGCCTGCATCGGCGAACACAAAAGGATCGCGCGGCCAGTACCCTACACGAGCCCTAATTTTGTAATTAAAATCGAGGAATGATAGTATTATATCGGAGGCTGGCGCAGGGCATGTTCGCGCGTGCGGATGCGTCACACGACCCACACATCAGCGTACTGGCGCCGCACTACGCACGCCCGCCCGACCACCGCCGCCTGCCACGTGACCTGGTTGCCTAGTCAGCGATCACCCACTGCAGACCAGCGCCACACGACAACCACCGCCAGTAAGGGCCGCCCGATGACCTGTCCATAGGAGTGGACAGAAGCGAAGCTTCGGGAAGAGGTCCATTGACCTCATGATTGACCTGAACATTGACCTTTCTGGGGCGTGGGTAGTTGGTAGACTACCCACGCCCCAGAAAGGGCACGTGAGAAGACCCAGATGATCGGATGTATTGTATCGAGTCATTAGTAAGGAGACGAGTCAGTAGTCAAGTCAAGTCGGTAGTCAGTCAAAGGAAGTCAGTCAAAAGACAATTCAGTAGTCAGTTATTACTAAAGAGTCAAGAGAAGAAGTCTTTTGTAAGAAGTCAATAGTAAATTGTACGGAATAATTCGGAGAAGTCACTTGTGATCGAGAATAACCACCATTAGAACCATACGAATGGAACCAACGGAATGCATATCATACAGTCCACAGCCCCCAAGTGCCTATCAGGAACAGTTGGTCCTGAGTTGGTCATCGAGACGGCACATTCCGACCATGTTGCAGACGCGGTCACAAGGAGACCAGACGCCGATTGAGCAAGAGGGCGCTTGCATCCTTCCACATGTACGGCACTAACAGCGCGCTCGCCGTCCAACCAACCAGCATCGCAGGGACCACCAGCGATGCCAACTGCCGGCCTAAACCCGCTGCCGACGCTGCTAGAGGAGTGCGGGGACCTTCGCCGATCGCCGGCCCCGTCACATCACTCTTCGTCAAGCGCCGCAGCCCGGCAATGTGTTCAGCTTCAGCTGGAAACACAGGAGAAGCTCACCGAGATCGCTCGTCATGATCTGCGCGAGTCATCGTGCCTAGAAGCGGAATTGGTGCATAAGAGGCTGCAATTGGGACTGGAGAGCGTCGAGATTGAAGACCAAGCCAGAAACGCGTCAAGATCGTACGACCGCTTCACCGACTGGCTAAAACAAGATATGACAACGTCTACTTCTTACATACAGGACTCTGGCACTGACTCTAAGGCGAGAGGACCCCACAGGAGCACCTGCAGCAGGCATCCCCTAAGAGCGACGGGAAGAAGTGGACAACCTGCAGCATCGAGTGTCAGCCGCCGCCACTGATGCCCCCTACGTACGATGGGGGGAGCCTGAAGACGATCGCCATGACCGAGGACTCTGAGTGCCGATGGATGCGGTCACCCCACAGCCATCCTCTACGAGCGACGGGGAGAGCACGACAGCCGCCGGGAACAACGTGTGTCGACCGCCGCCGCCAATGTCCCCTACGATCGACGGCGACAGCGATCGACAGAGCCACACGTCAGCTTCGCCGAACACCGCGTATGCCGCCGCCTAGTAAAGATCGCTGGGAGCGCTCGGCCGATCGCCGCTCGCGCTCGCCTAGCCGGTGCGACGGAAAAACCGACTCGGAGTGGGCCAAGTCAGCGCATCTGTGCTTTAAGTGCATAGACAACACCCATCGACGCAACGCTTGGTGTGCGGCGTGAACAACTTCCGCTGGCCCCATCACGCGCTGCTGCACCCGCCAGAGAGCCAGCCCCACGGAATGGAGGGTGCCGAACGCGCGTGGTGTAGTGTGCACCGTTGCACGGACCTGCGCACTATGCAGAGTGCGCCCCACGACGCTCCGAGTGCCACCGACGGGGAACCTGCCGCGCGCACGCTTAAACACCTATTGCCGACCCTTCACGATCTGCGGGGTCGACTACTTCGGTCCAATGCTGGTCGCAGTGGGTCGCCGGCGAGAGAAGAGATGGGGCGCCCTTTTCACCTGCCTGACGACGCAGTCTGTCCACATCGAGCTGGTGGGCAGCCTCAACATTGACTCCGTAATCATGGCGATGCGGCATATGGCAGAGCCCCGGAAGATGTGAACCAACAACGGGACGAACTTAGGCATAGGCACTGAATTAAATTGCCGACTTGGTTGTACATTAGAACTTTTTACGGCTGAGTAATCTGTATGGCGAGACTGGCTTGATTTTTGTACATGCATTGTTGCATGTTATTATGGTTTCTCTGTTGTTTTTAGCAGTGGGGTTGCAAAGGGCTGTTTGAAGGCTACATGCTTTTCCTTGGAGATTCTGTCGGAATATCCTGCGGGGAACATTATTTCTTTTCGATTCTTCGATGTGTTGTACGAGACTTCCGAGCATCATCTAAATCCTCTAAATCCTGACGATAAGTTTTTTCAATTTGCCCTTTTTTGGCGTTCTTAAGAACGCCAAAAAAGGGCAAATTGAAAAGGAAGGGCCCGCAGTGTTTGAACTCGAAGGTTGATCCGTCTCGTTTAGAAATCTGGTTATCGTCCTTTTTGTAATTCGTGTCGCTTCGGCCGTTCGGTCAATAATTTTCGAAAATCTATATTTTCTAAATGTTGTGTTCTTAGACTCCTGAAATTCATTCTTCATAAACTCGGGCACATTAAAAATGATAATTCATTCATCTTCTGCGTACCTACGCAGAAGATGAATGAATTTTTTAAGAAGATGAAGATCTACCTACTATCCTACATCGGAAAGCCATATCAGTTGGGTAATACGGTAATACTGTATATTGCTGCAAATAATGAGAATTAGAAGCATATTTTTCTCCCCATTTTTCGGAATAAGTGTAATATATTTAAAAAAATATCGACATATGATATTCGTTATAAAAGGAAGCTGCAGATCTAAAAAATGAACGAAGGGAATATGGAATGTTTGTTTATGACGAGAGGATATACGAGAAACTTTAAATAAGTCCTTTTCTAAAAGGGGCGTTGAGTCTATGTGATTATTTGTAATTTTGTAGAGGAAAAGGGAATCTAAGAACTTCCACCTACTCTCTAGGGAAGCAAATCCATGCCGCTTAGAAGCAATTTCATATTCCGAGAAATAATTACCTGTGCGGTAATCTAATGATTTAAGAAATGTTTATTGTAGTTTTTCAATGCCATCTATATCTACAATGTATTGCGGGTCCCAATCACACTGTCGAACTCCCGAATACTACGAACAAAAGCAAAAAACGAAATCTTTATTGATGAAGTTTGCTTAAGAGGCTTTCGTAGCCGCAAAATTAGACCTAGTTTTTTGAAAGATTTGGAGACAATATTGGCTTAATCTCAAGATTTAAATACAATTTTGAAAAATGATGACACTCAACTCTTTCAACCGTTTTACCATTTAATTTATAGTCAAAGGGAATGGTGATAAATTTTCTTTTGTTCAAAATTTAATTTACAGTCGGTTTATCTGCAGGAAGCTTCGTCAATAACTTAAAACTAAACTTAAACACTTGCTAAACTAAAAGCTGTATACTTAACTAAATAATCCCACCCCGGGACACTTCCCTACCAAAGGTCCCCATGACACTAGCGGCATCGCCCCGCTGCACTGCCAAGGAAATCCTCTGTATAAGGAATGCCCCGGAGCGGTAGTCATAAGACACAGACGGCGCCCCAACTCCTTTATAAAAACTCTGCTATATGTCCTCCAAACACCAGTCGTCTCCACAGCCAAAGGTACAAAAATGTAACTCCCCATTAGAGCGGCATATTTAGTGCGCTTGCGCCTTGCAGCAGATTCTGCTGCAGCTACATGTGACGCTGCAAAGGTGCAGACACAAGTCGCGTCCCATAGGAGAGAGCACCCTCTCTCCCACGGAACCAAAGTAAGGCCGTCTGGCCGCTTCCCATCGGAGCGGGACAGGCTCCAGCACGCGCGGAATGTTGGCCGAGACCAGCGCCCTCCGGACAATGTCGTTTATAGCATGGTGCTTCGAAAACTTACCGGCGCTCCTAAGGCAGTGGAGACCGTGACGGCCCAGACCGTCCACCCACGCGCCACACACACAATGATGCGGCTGGCAGATAGAGCAGCCCAAACGTGGAGCGACAGAGATGCGCAAAGTATCATTGTCCAGGAGGGTTCCCAAATGTGGAGAAGGCAGTGCATGAAGCCACGCTCCTGAGTCCGGTTCTGTTACCGCCCGCATCCGCACCAGTTCCGGCCCCACGTACCCAGCGATGAGCTCGTCGTGAGCCACTGCAAGGCCAACGTCTGCACCAACGCTAGGAGTTGCTACTGGGGTTCCTCCAACCAAAGATAAGACCGCTGGCATATTATCAGCTAATTCTTCTGACCACGAAGACCGACGAGCAAAATCAGTGTACAATGTGTTTTATTCCGATACGACCGTTGTATTATACTCTCTTTCTGCTTCTTTTTCCTCTTTTTTTAACTCAAAAATTAGATTTTTATGACGTTTGATGATGCGCTTAAAATCGTCCAATTTCACCAAATATGCCGATTTCCCAAGTCTCTTGTAAATAACTCCATAGTTCCAGAAAGATTTTTGATTTTGATATGCTTTGACTATAACTCAATCACCAACGACAAAGTCAATGTTCCTCCTTCCACGATAATATTTAGCCTGTAAGGACTGACTGTACAGTTTCTGTCAGCGCTGAGTTTGATGATGGCGATGACAACGGATTTAGTAAATCAAGCCTACAACGTAATTTTTTACTGAATAGAACCTCTGCAGGAGAACGATTAGTAGACGAATGTTTCGAGTTACGATAATTAAATAAAAATTCGTATAACTTTACGCTTAATTCTGAACTACGCGATCCTGATAACAAAATCGACTTAATTGCTTTCTTAATAATTTTACCGTAGCTTTCGGCTTGCCCGTTACTGGCAGGATGGTACGGCGGCGAAGTAAGATGTGAAATACCATTCAATTTGCAGAAATTCTCAAACTGTTGTGACGCAAAAGATGGCCCATTATCACTGTAAATTGAAGCGATTAAGCCAAATCTTGACATTAATTCGTACAGATTCTCAATCACCACCGTTGTACTGTACCCTGAAGTAACGATAAACACCTGTACCCATTCAGAGTAGGCGTCGACTGATATTAAATATTTATTTTTTTATTGAACGGCCCTAAAAAATCTAAATAAACTCTGTGCCAGGGTTCTGGGGTTAAGGCCAAGGTGTAAGTGGGGCGCGCGGCGGGGCGGGTATTAATTAACTGATTGCAAATGTCACACGTAGCCACCGCTTGTGTTAACGCAGTCGACAGGCTGGGCCACCAAAACCTACACGCCGCATCAGATTTCATTTTCATATAACCAAGGTGCCCTTTATGGAGTTTATTAATTATGGTGCGTTTCAATTTATCCGGGATTATCAATTTAGATCCTTTCATCAAACATTTTTTCTCAATAGCTAATTCAGAACGACAATTATAGAAAGGTTTTAAATTCTTATCAGTAACCGATCTGGGCAAACCATTCAGGGTATAATTAACTACTTGTGAAAGTATGGAGTCTGATCGCGTCACTTCACTCACATCGCACCGCGAAACAGGCAATGAGTCACCCTTCCAAATGAAATTTATATATATAACACGCATCATCATCATATAGATCTAGCGAATCTAAAACCGGTATGCTATTGTTCCGCACTTGTTTACTCACTAAATCATTAACTACTGGTAAGGGCCCTGCTTAGGAAATCTGCACAGTTATGAGCACTGCTCACGTATTCTATTTGATAATTATATACTGATAAGAAAATTGCATACCTCGCATAGTCTATTAGCCGATACCTCAGGAACTGCTTTGTCGGGTCGAAAAATAGATAAGAGAGGCTTATGATCGGTTTTTAAAACAAAGGCCTCCACTTTGCCATACAAGTATTGATGAAACATACGCACTCCAAATATCAAATATGGCGGTGGCTTCTTTTTGTATCTGACTATACCTTTTTTCGGCGGCATTCGAAAAGCGGGACACAAATGAAATAGGCCATTCAACTCCGTTCTCGACTTGTGACAAAATTGCACCTAACCCGTGTGGTGATGCATCTACGGTCAAAATGTGCTTTGCGTGCTAAACAATTATCCGACGCAAGTTGTTTTTTCGTGCACAGGAATGCATTTTCGTGCTCACTATCCCAAGACCATTTTACATTTTTCTGTAATAATGTGTGTAATGGTACTAGAATACTAGAAGCATTTCTAAGGAAACTTCTGTAATAATTAACGAGGTTTAAAAAAGACTTTAGCTCTGAAACATTCGTTGGTTTATTTGCCTCCATTATAGCTTTTATCTTCTCTTTTGATTTGTGTAACCCGAGTTTATCTATTACAAAACCAAGATATGTTACAGAATCTTGGAAAAAATGGCACTTTTCCCGTTTTAAAACCAATCCTGCATTTTCTTACCTTTTAAAAACCTCCTGAAGTCTTTTTACATGTACTTCTCTTGTATTCCCTGTCACTAAGATATCATCAAGATATTGGGGAAATCCCCCCAATTACCGACAGTATATTTTCAAGTGTGCGTTGGAAAATGGCTGGTGCACTCGATAACCCGAAAACCAAACGCGTAAATTTAAATAGACCTTTATGTGTATTAATGCATGTTACATTTTGAGAATCTTCACATAAAACCAATTGATTATAAGCATTCGATAAATCTAGTTTAGTAAATTGTTGCCCCACATGTAACTTGGAAAACAATTCATCTATTCTAGGAAGAGGGAATTTTTCTATCAAAAGTTGTTTGTTTAAAAGTTGTTGCCGAGTAATCTGCACAAAGACGAATCTTCCCATCATTCCGTAAAACAGGTACAATTGGGCTCACGTACTCTGAATGCATAACTGGGACAAGTATACCTAGCTTGACTAGTCATTCAATTTCCTCCTCTAATTTTGGTCTTATTGCAAAAGGAACTGAGCGAGCTTTAATGAAAATCGACGTTGACTCTGACTTCATCTTTAACTTAACTTTTACATCCTTACAGCAACCAACACTGTTTGAAAATAACCTTGGGTATTTACTTAACAATTCCGCGTCCCCATCAGCTATATCGTTACAATACTCAACCGGCCCCATCTGTAAGTTAAATTTTGTAATAAAATCGCGTCCGATTAATGGTGGTCCACCATTTTTCACTACATACACTTCTATATAAGATATTTTGATACCATAAGAAAATGCGAGAGAAATTGTGCGCAATATATCAATTTCACTACCATTATAACTCTGCAAATACTTAGTACTCTTTCGCAATGGGTGGCCCGAAAAACATCTGTAGTAAATGCTTTCAGATATTGCCGTTACCGCAGAAGCCGAATCAATTTCAAAAGTAAATTTAATGTTATCCACAGTAATCGACTCCTGCATTGGCTTCCCGATTAAACTACGGATATAGAATATCATTCGCTTACCATCATCGCCATCATCCAATCAACCAAAAACCGCTTCGTCGTCACTGTTCGTTTAGTGATACGGGAGCGAAATAAGAGGCACACGTCCTATTGAAGTGAGTATTTATTGGAATTACGGAGGGAACACCGGAACGGTGATTGATAGCATAAAGTATGTAATTAGTACATGCTAGTGACTTGTACGTTCAGGTACATATATACTTATGTATTATATACCACTGTCCTGGCATGTGCTTAGTTGTGTTGGTCGCGTAGTAGGTACATTACTTTTTTTCTACTATAAGGTAAGTAGTACTGTGATGAATATGCAGCAATGTTCTTCCAATCTGTGTCGAGCGGTAAAGAAATAATAGGCAGGTGTATTGTACGTACATAACTTTCAATTCAAAATCTCTTATTTCCCCATATTTTCCCAAGTTTTCCCACCAAAATGGAATTCAGAATAATTCCGGAAGGATCTAAGGATTATTTAAAAAAGGAGAAATTCCGGGTGATTGTAACTATAATCAAACCTTTTCCTAAACGACAGCCTATATCATAGATTGAGCATCACTAAATTTCCTTCGCCATCGGTATTTCAGAGGCGCAGTTGAACCGAACCAACTTTACATAAACATGAAATAATATTCATAGATTCACTACTAAATTTAGTTAATTTAATTTATTTACTTATTTTACTTCTAGGCAGTGCAATAGCACTGCCTAGAAGTAAAATAAGTTTTATTTATTGATTTTCAAAATAAAGAGCTAAGTAGCCCGCCAACTCAAGTATACTTTCCAACTGCCAAAATCCTAAAAGTTTCTATCGAGGTTGTAGGTAAGTGGTTTTGTGAAAAACTTACTATCTGTCACGCATCTTCATCATCCCTGATGCCTCGGCCATCTTACTTATAATATTGCCTGCGAAGCTGACTTTATCCGCATTCACTCTAAAAAGTACAACCATTAGGCATCAATAGGTACTGTATATAATTTTCTTAAGAATGAGATTGTGTCTCTTCTTACATTTTTTCACATCAATATTATCATCATCTCGTCCTGTTAGCCCCTCGACAATTACTTTTGTATATAGGCTTTACAAACCTGCAATATTTTCTGATTTCTCTCTCATCATTGGAATTTAACGATTCAAGTGACTCTGAAAAAAAAATGTTTTGGAGTATTTTGTTCGGGTAGTGCAGGCACATGAATTGACTTGACTATATCATGATCTGATTGACAATTTCATGATGTACCTACCTCAAACTGATCATATCATGAAATGAACTGACCCTGATCAATGAATGTTCAGCGTTTGATGATATGAACAGCAAAATGCATGACTATTTTATGATGTGGTTAAACGTCAGTGACCATATCGTAAAATAATTACATTAAACACAGTTAGAGGCACTGATGTCGATGATGTCGAGGCAGTGGCCGGTAATTATAATTCATGAAAATGGCCATCCATGTTTGAATTACAACTTTCATCTAAAGTAGAATTTTTATTGAAATCATTAGATAAAATATTTGATATGCATTTAAGGATAAAACTTAATGAAACTGCTTTCCCACTGCAATGCAATCAGTATTCTTATATGGAAGGAAAATTTACAGAAATAGCTCTACACAATTTGACGTTAAAAGTGGAGAGGGCATTAGAAAGCAAAGAATTTGCCCTAGGATGCTTCTTTGATGTTGAGGGAACATTTAACACAGCATAATAACAAGCAATAGAAGAGTCCTGTAATCAGGATGGTATACATAACTTGATAGCAAAGTGGGTGGTAACTATGCTTTAAAACAGAGTGATATCTGCAAATTTGGTCGGTACTAGTTACACAATCGGAGCAAATAGAGGTTTCCCGGTGGTGATAGACATCCGCCCTGCCTACTTATAGACTCGCTAAAACACACCCAAATAACCAGAATACCCAGGTCCATCATTCACAATAGAGAGAGGGGTGAAACAGGGAGACCCTCTATATCCTAAACTATTCTCCAGTACCCTCGAAGAAGTTTTCAAAAAGTTGGCGGTCCCGTGACGCAGCAGAGGCATTGTCGTCGGCGATAGAAGGCTACATAACCTTCGTTTTGCCAACGATATTGTTTTGTTTGCGCCAACCTCGTCGGAACTTTAACTAATGCTCCAAGAACTGAGCACTGCGAGCCTTGAGGTTAGACTGAAGATGAATCGGTCAAAAACCCAACTTATGACCAACGGCGCAAAACGTAAGGTAGTGGTCGACGGGCAGGACATACAATATGTCGACGAGTACATCTACTTGGGCCAGACAGTTTCCTTCGAAAACAGGCAGGATAAAGAAATCGAAAGACGTGTTTCGAACGCCTGGAAGAACTTCTGGTCCATGAATGAGCTAATGAAGGGCAACCTACCATTGACCCTGAAGCGCAAACTCGTCGACATGTGCATCCTGCCCATCCTAAGCTACGGCGCACAAATGTGGTCGCTGACCGAATATCAGAAGTCCAAACTCAAGTTTTGCCAGCGAGCTAAGCAGCGCAGTATTCTAGGTGTTAAACGCATAGACCGCGTTAGGAACACTATACTGCGCTCCAAAACTGGCATTGTTGACGTGGGCACGCAGACCGCACAACTGAAATGGAACTGGGCTGGACATATCTGACGAATGCATCCGGACAAATGGGCGAAAGCAGCCACTGAATGGATGCCTAGAGACAGATTTCGGCGTAGGGGCAGGCCCAGAAAGAGATGGAAGGATGACCTGGATAGGTTCCTTCCAGGATGGACAGATAAAGCTTCAGATAGAGATGTGTGGGCTCAAACCGGTGAGGCCTTTGCCCAGCAGTGGAACATCATTTAGGCTATTAAAAAAAAAACAACAGGTATATTCAGATGACGGCGTTATTCTTAGCATTGGGAAAGTTTAAAGTACGATAAGTAGATATATTATAGTTTATATATCGTACCTTCGGTAAAACAAGGGCATAATTGTACCATTCGCGATTTTATAGTAGAGCCTTAAAACGTTTTTTTTTTACATTCAAAGTCTACTGGATCTGCTCATAAAGCTTTGCTTCAATCCATCTTTGCATGTAATAAAATGTATACTACCGTCAATACGTGTATGTCATTTACATGAAATAAATACCTATCAGTTTTTGATAATTAATATTTTTGCAAATAAGGGGAGACATTTATGACCTTTTCCTTCCAAAACTGAAATTTAATTGTTATTATGACCAAAAGTTTACTTTGATTGCATGTGAATTTCTGAATGAATAAACAGTTTATTTAGGTGACTAGTAGGGTAACATTGGGGGTTCTGCATCACAAATTCGCGCCGCTCGCTTCGCTCGCTCCGCTCGGTTTGTGCTGCAAAACCCCGCAATGTTATCCTACCCTGCAGGTTTTAAACGGCAACCTGTTTATTCTGAAGTGTGTCTGATTCGTACTGCAGCTCTTTTCAATTGCTTATGTTGACTGATGACGATCTGAGCTACAGAATCTTACTGTTTTTTTTTATCTGATAGGACGGGTACGCCGCCTACGCTATGCGTATATATTTCTTATAAATTACAAAAGGAAATAAGGTATTTGAAAAATAAAAAAAAGATATTTCAACGATGGTTTATATTATTTTTAAAAAAGTACACCATTTTTTTAAACATGTAACATTTTTTAGTGCACAAAATGAAGGATGATACATACAATTTAAAATATCATTACAAAATCTATATTCTTTATGCAAACTTAACAAACTAGGACATTTAACGTATTCTAAATTTATAACATCATCATGATTAAATATATTCTTAATCCAAGTCGCTTTTTCTACCCCTTTACAATAAATTGTTTTGTCAACCAAGAATGGCTGCGTGTTCATTAAAAAATTGTCATAGGTAATGAAGCCATCATTCCAGAAAATTTTTCTATTTCGTTCTATCCATCTGATTTGCATCTTTTCTGTGTATGTAAGGTGGTGAAATGAAAAAGGTGGAAGAATTAATAAAACTTGAACTTGATCACCACAAATGATAGCAATTTCTTTAATAATAAATTCATTATTTTCTCTTCTGAATCCTTGTACATCTACAATAGCTGATGATTTCATGATATTTTTCGTACTATATTACTTAAAGGTCTGTACTCTACCAGATGATCGTTTATTATTAAGCAATATGCGCTTGTGTTATCCGGAATATCCTTTTCACATTCAATTTCTAAACGTACATCAACAGGTCCTGTTTTTAAATTTTCGTTTTGCCGTGAACAATCAATTACATACAACGGAGCTTTAGTTTTAAATGTTAGGTGATCAATCAACGGGTCTACAGGAAGATTATAGAACGACTGACGAAATCTAGCATACATATCGTATAATATATTGTACTTGTTTTCATCAAATTTCAAATTAAGAGCATCGTATGGATAATAGTAAGAATTTAAGAATAAAGTAACATTTTTCAAATTACAATGATCGAAAATGGCACTGTCTTTAACATTATTATTTTTTCTATTTGTTTGTAATCCAAATATAACATAACGTGGTTTCTCTAATTGTGAAGTTGTTTTAACAGACCATGTATGCTTGGTAGATTTAGGTAATAATGGATATTCATATAGATCCCAATTTCTGTATGCGATTTGTATAGGTTTGTCTTTCTCTAAGTGTTTTATTAAAGTAAGCTTTTGCTGGTCAGATACCTTGATATGAGGCATACGCCATTGCACTTTTTGTAAACTTACTGTAACAGAGTCATCTTTGTCAGTAACTACACTATTTAAACTTGTACTAGTTCTATTGAGAATTAGTTCATGTTTACAATTTATTATTATTTTTCTATAATCTTCTGCAAAGCCTAATAATTTATTTAATGGTAGTAAGACGTAAAAACTACCATCTTGATCATGAAATCCGTCTATGTTCCAACCCCATATAGCTGCTACTTTATTTTCTCCACTACTCATAGATACTAAAGATTTCATAGTTGTTGTTATTCCAACATTTCGTACACGATCTATTTCTACACCATTCATTTCATATCTAATGTCTTGAAATAGAAAGGAAATTGCATTATTAGTTAGATTAACTTTTTTTTTTTTGATAACTCCAGCCAGATCTCGAGCCTGCACACAAAATTTTCCCTCGATGTATATCGCACTTGATGATGGTAGTAAGTAGATATCTTGCTGATGAATTGGTATTCTTATTTCATCATTTTCATTAAAGCTATTATTGTAGGGATTGTAGGTATGCGTTTCATAACTTTCGATAGAATTATCGAACTGCGGATAATCTGATATTTTTAGAATACTCATATTTTAAACCCCAAAGTTTGAAGAAATTCCTTATTACTTTTTGTAATTATTTTTAACTTTTTACGTGTGGTTTGTTTCACGTTGCTCTTGATAATGGCTTTAGATTTATTATTTTTGTTTATTTTATAGACATCATGATTATCATTGAAGACTATCATTTCTTTTCCTTAGATGAAGACGCAGTTGAATTTTTTCGTTGTTAAAATTAATTAGGTTTCCCTCTAAATCCAAAATTTTTAATGTTACTGATGAAATGTATTTATTTTTTATTGGGAAATAAATAACGTTTTTTGGTACTTCAATAACTTGATATCCTGATGGAATATTAAGCACAAATTCATGTATTATATGTGTAGGTGAACCATTTGTAAAAGAGCCCTGTATTAGATCACATTCGACTCGTATCACAGACGCTGGTATAATGTTCACTGGATGAGTTGAATCATGCCATTTATTCGCTTCCAAAATCGTACTCGAGAATCCAAGCATTGCACCGATACTATTTTTCACGCGAAAATCAATTGGTTTAGTGCAAAATAAAGAACATTTTAAAGTATTGTTATTTGGATGAATCATAATGTTACAATTCTCCATTTTCGATTTTATATATTCATTTAAAGCAGATAAATCATAAATGCCATTTGGAATTTTTATCACATCATTATTCCCATATGCAAATACGTTATTGCTTTCATGTATGTTAGGAATTGAATTGAATGTGGAAAAAAATAATAAACCACACTCATAATTACCATCTAAACTCAAAGGAGATGTAAATTCAGATTGGAGAATAGATTTATTACCAACGATTGTTAGAGTCACAGACATTGCAACAACTGAACTCAAACGTAAAGTACTCAGTATTTATTTAGATCCCAAAAGGCATTTAAAAACTTTAAACATAAATGACCACATTTGTATGTGTTACGTTTCTGATCGTTATCATAATTATAAAATATATTTGGTCCTATGTATTTGATTAATTCTTCTGGTGGCTTTAAATTACCATAACTATCATAATACTCTACATAATTATCTAATTTTGCATAGGCTACCCAATGAGTTCCAGCATTCTCAGAATTGTCAAGATTCATAATAGCACATTCCTTTTTTAATGGATGCTGAGGTAAATCATCCCTCATAAACACTCCTCTGAAAAATGGAATGTTTTGACCATATTTAAGTAAATCTATATTAGTAAGCGCTCTCTTGGGTAGCCTATGATTTAGTTTTTTTTATTATTTACATAAATTCCCAAACCATCACCACGCTCTTTGAGACATAATCCTTTTCCTATACACAGTGTTTCCATTTTCTTGTTATGTCGTTTTAATTCTTTCAAGCGTTCCTTAGCGCATTTAATAGCATTAACTGCTTTAGCAATGCCAGCTGCCCCTCCAGCCAAACCACCAGCAGCAGACAGTCCAGCAAATATCGGTATCAATGGCAAGAATCCTCCAACTTTTGGGATAGGTATCACACGCGGGGTAATCACAGACTCATCTGAATCTGAACCCAATTCTTTAACAACAGCCATGGCGAGTTCGATAGCTGCCTTTTTGCATTGAGGTTTAAATTTTTTTATATGCTTTTTTGTAATTGAAACTATATTTTTAAAAGTTTTTTTCATTCCAGTGCCTTTTTTGATATTATTTTTGTCATTTTTATTAATACATTTTTTTTGATTTGTTTTTGATTTTTGCATCACCATTGTAATCTAAACGAATTGTAAAATACTATTTATAAAAATTGTATGAAAAGATGTTTCTTTTCGAAGAGGTATTATCAGAATGAGAATGTAACTTGTATATTTTGCTTATAAAACTTTTGATTTATCTATCCAACAGTTTTCATTAGAAGGCAAACCTAACCATTTTACGAATAGCTTATTTCCATTCTTTTTTATGACTTTTTCAACAAGATAAATATCAGGATGTCTAGTTTTTTGTAATTCTTGAATATAGAACGATCCTAATATAGGATTTTTTTTAGCATCTTCTAGGAGATAAGTGACAGGGTCTGTGTTCTGGATTTTTATAATTTTAAATATTTCTGTCGACCAATTTGGTGTATACCCTTTTTCAAAAGTTCCTTTATACTTACTTATACGCACATAATCTCCAAACTTAAGTATAGTTTTATTTTGTATGAACCTTTTATCTAAACGTATATTATTTTTATATTTTTGCAATATCTGTTCTTTATGACTTGCATTTACTTGATTGGGTTTCAAACCTATTGTTCTATGCATTCTGCCATTATACATTTCTATTAATTTTGAAAGAATATCATGACTAAACCAAACATAGTTTCCTTTTAAACTAAAATATCTATACATAATACCTTTAAAGGTTCTAATAAATCTTTCTACTACAGAAGCTTTCTTAGTAGAATATGTTGAGTAATGATTTATATTATAATGATTGAACAATGTTTTAAGTTTCTTGTTGTAAAATTCAGTTCCTAAATCAGTTTGCAAATTTTTAGGAATACGATTTTTACTAAATAAATGTTGAAATGCTTTAAATGTTTGTTCCATATTCTTTTGTTTTAAAGGATATACCCAAGCATACTTTGAAAAGACATCAATAACAGCCAATATGTATTTGAAATTAGAATTTTCTCTAGAAATAGATTGCATGTCGATTAGATCAGCTTGCCATAAATCATCAATGTCTTTCATCACAACATGTCTTCTTGGAAAATTTTTTCTTGCTTGCTTATGTATTTCTTTCACTACAATTTCTTTACTCATTTTTTTTTAATTTTCTGTTTCACTGACTCTATACTTTGTTTGATACTGTTGATTTCTGATCCAATTTGTGCCAGATTTTGGTTTATTGATTTGAGTTTAATTTCTAAGCTCTCTATATTCTTATCAACATATTGTTTGTTCACACAATCTCCAGCATCTACTGGATTTACAATATTTTTAAGGAGCTTATTTAAAGATCCATCAGTCATACTACAAATCAGATAATCTGAGTGACTATCCATTTTCTGTCGTTTAAATACATGATGTCCAAACTTATCGATGTTCATCGCTAGCCCGTCAGTAATAAACTAGTTTAATGAAAAAGTTTACGCTCTATTTATTCTCTAATAATACCTGCTTCTTTTAATTCCTCTATTATAGAAATTATTTCATTATCATGATTGGTATTTCCTGCACTCTTTGAGGCAACTAAAAGTTTTAACCTATCAATAAGTTCATTAGGATTGTCCCAGTATACTAAATCAGTATTTGATTTATATTTTTTTAATATTGGTAAACTACCACCTTGTTGTACTTTTTTTGTTTCAGTTTCAAGAAATAAAGGCTTAATTATTTTTGAATATTTTATTCCTGAATTACCTTGTATTTGTCCTGATGGAATAAATCCTCTTCTATGTGCATTAGTAGCAATTAAAATATCTTTATATAGTAACCTATCTTGTTCTGTGATCAAATCTATCTTAGGTTTATTTTCAAACAACAACTCTGATAGACCTGGAGTAATGACATAGCTTTTATCTTTAATACTAAACACTGAACTATCTTCAGTTTTCTTTATTACGATGGGAACGTTTCCTATTAGTACTTTGCCTCCTTCGTTTCTTATACCATAAGTAATGTTTTTATTCCTTTCATCATGGAAAATACTATCATCTAATTCATCTTCAGTATGCATACTAGTGTCACTTGTACATGAGCTAAAGTAATCATCATTATTCTCATTGGAAGCTTCCATTTGATTGTTTTTATTCTCTTCGTTTTTATGTATCGAGACTATCGACTCTAACGGATCAGTAATGGGTTTTAATATCTTACGTTGTTTACGTTCTGAAATATCTTCTTCCTCTTTCAGTATTTTTAATTTATTTTTAATATTCCTTACTGATTTTATTATTTGTTTTTTTATATCTACATCCATTTTAAAGTACTAATAATTGTACACTTCTGTTCGTTCTTATAGCTTGCACTATAGTGGTATTTTTTTTCTAATGACAGTAATATATAATCCTTTTATTCTAATTTAATAAATATATCAAAATATTTCCTGTACCTTCCCTTATCTAGCTCACAATCTTTGTTAATTATTAAACATGCGTATTTTTCTTTCCATATATCAGTAGCCATTGATTTAAATCTATGCCAACTCATATCAGAATTGACATGCTCATCATAAATATGTTTTAAATTTACATCATCTTGTTTGAAGATAACTAATAAATTAGCATTATCTCGAATCAACTGCTTAGGTATTTTTGAGTAAGTTTGCGATAAATAAAAACAATCAATTTTTTTATGTCGACCCATGGAAAAATAATTACGTATATCACTCTGATTTTCACAGACTACATCATCAAAAATAAATATTGATTTTGTCAAAGCATCGTGGGGTGGAATAACATTTTTTTCATCTTGGAACAGGAACAATTTAATTTCTGGAATGTATCTTATCACTTCCTCTAAAAATAGATATTTTGGCTGGAAAGCTGTTTTCGAATAAAGATAAATGTTATGAAATTTTAACCCATTTTCATTTAATAACAAACTTATCATTACATTTGTTTTTCCACAATTCGATGGCCCGCATATTATGCAGCGAATGGAATTTGGTAAAAGAATGCTATGTCTAAAAGTGTTAGTATTTTTATCAACTTTTATTTCACAAATATTTAAAGAAACGGGTTGTTTGATTAACTTCATTTTAGTTTCTGATGACATAATGAGCTATTAATACATTAAATAGCATGTGTATTTATTGTTTGCATAAGAATAGATTTCATATAGTATACCAGGATCATAGCAAATGAAGATCTTTAGTCTATGCCTACCCCTCTTAGGTGAAAAGGTTCAAGCATATGTATGTATGTATGTATGTATGTATATTATTATGTTATTGAATACTTATAAAAGTTTGATTAGTTTCTGAAATTCCTAGAAAATGTATCCGTTTTAAGTTTCATCTTTACTTACGTCAGCAGATCTCCTTTTATATTAACAAAACCTAAACAACCCTCCCTTCCCCTCGCTCAGTCTATACTCATCACAAGCAGTTTATTTTATATCAGTGTATATTTAACCTAATCAGTGTGCACATCTAAGTGTCTTAGAGCTCTGAGGGATTACTTCCAGTCTCAAGGATCTAATAAACTATTCAAGCAACTTTATTATTTACAAGTGAGTACCTATTTTACATGTCTGTTTAAAAATAATATTATACTTCAAATCATTGCTGCAGTAAGTTTTAAAAAACATGTGAATGTTGTTTCAGAAATGTCGGAGAACTCTGTCTTCAACTACTACAATGTTAGCCCCCCAGCTGTGGACCCTAGTTTGATTGATGAGTTCGGTGTTGGGGGTGAAGGTCAAGATGTAAACGCTTGGCTAGATAAAGCTGAAAATAGGAGGATAGCATGGTTGGAATCCAAGAAGAAGGAAAAAACCATTGCCCCTAAAAAAAGGAAACTGAATGATGCTTCCTTTATTAAAAAAGAAAATGCTTCGGGATCATGTGTTATAAAAATTGAAATCGAGGCACTAGACGAACGAAATAAGAATAGAAATGTTGTTGTGCAATATGTGGTAAAAAATTTATATGAGGATGTACTCGAAGAGACTGAGAATTTAATTAGAAAAATTTCAAAAAAAATATGTGATAATAGTGATAATTAATATCAATAAGTAGTTTTTGTTATTTATGTTAGCTATCTCACCTTATTCTAGTATACGATGACTTCATACTATTTTATCTAATAAATATATCCCATGTAAATGTAAATGTGAATAAATTGATATTTAAAAGTTTGTGTTTAATTTATTTAATGAGATTTTAACTAGGATAGATAAAAACTTCAGTAGATAAAAATTTACAAAGTAGAGCTTGTCTCAGCTCAAATGACATGCCTCTCCACTTTAAACTCCATCTGCTTGTATGAGAAATGAGGTGGTGCGTCATTTGAGATAAGACAAGCTCTACATTGTTAAGGAACTGGAGGGTTTCAATAAATGATACAAACAATAAGGTTAAACAATATTATTTTATTGGAATAAGCGAGTAAATATCAACAGTACATGGAGCAAATTATATTAACTACAAATACATAAAACCTCATTTGGTTATTTTTACAAAGTTAAACCGCAAAATTTAACAACATTATATCTAAAGTGATGATTCCACTTTAGATATAACATGGTTAAATTTTGTTTATTTTTTTTAATTAATTTACAACAGCAGGTTATTTCTTAAAATATAGTGGAATAATGTCCCCAGGGCAATGTTTTAAAACTTCCATTTAATATCTGTCTTTTATCATCATTTGCATTTAAAACAACCTTATTTACTTTTTGTGTATAGACACAGTGATTTTTAGATCGTATAAAATACATTGAATCTTTAAATTCTATGTTTTTAAATAAAGCATCCTTATATTTATTAATATCCAATTTTTTTACAACACATTTTTTCACACCCTTGGCTTTCTTAACTGAACAGTTTTTATTTGTCTCTATACAATACAACTTGGCTCTTAAGCCCACAAATTCTGAAATAACATCCCCACTCATCTCATCTTTAAAATATCCTGGAATTTGTTTATTTAAACATGGCATATTGTACACATTGTCACACTTAAAATTACTAGTATCAAAATATTTAATATGTTTTTTCATGTCTTCATAAATATCCTCTGTATTTATAAGATACAGAAGGCTATCTGTATCTGTGTAACATAGTTGGATGTTCTTGTCATAAATTTTTTTCATTACTGAGTAATGAAAATTATATAAATGTGTTTTTGCTAGATCTAATATACTAAAACCTACATAAATTGGTTTATCCAGAATGACTTTTGAGGGCTCCATCTGTATGACTACCAAATCTTTTGAAATAATGGCCAAATTTTTAAAATTAGGAGCGCTTATATATTTTTCAGCACCAATATATTTGTTTGTTTTATTTGATGAATCAGATCAAATGTTTATCAGTTTCACATCTACCTGCTTTCTCTTATTCTCTATAGTCTTACCAAAAATTGAGTTATTTTGTTTCTTGAAAAAATTTTTTTCGAATTCAGACTTTGCGTTTTGTCTTAGAGTTGTATTGAGAGTTATATAAGGTTCTAAAAATGCTCTTTGATCAAATGAAAGAACTCTATGAATTTTAAGTAATTGTAAG
Source organism: Argyresthia goedartella (assembly GCA_949825045.1). NCBI lineage: Eukaryota > Metazoa > Arthropoda > Insecta > Lepidoptera > Argyresthiidae > Argyresthia > Argyresthia goedartella. The sequence continues at coordinate 19,201,256 of OX463812.1, read as the reverse complement.
CCATGTTCTAAGCATTTTTGTAAATGTACATAATGAATCACATACTTATATTTATCAAATAAATTGGATACTAATTTTATATTTTTACCAAGGGGAAATGGAACCTTTAATTGTTCTGCAGCAAACGGTAGATCTGCATGATTGTCATGAATTTCAGAAGGATAATGTAAATCTACTTCAAGAATGAAACCTGTATCACTATGAGAACTTATCGTCATGACATTAAAATTGATCAATTCATTTTCTTTTAAAAATCTAAAATTTCCGGTGGGTAATTTTGACATCATCACATATCCATATAAATTAACACAGTCAAAATACATTAAATAATTTGAAGATATGTTAGGTTTATAATCGGATAAATATTTATTATTCGCTTTTGCATACCGTCGTGAGCATTGAGCTAAACCCCCTCTGATACCTTTTTCAAACATTTGATAGATTTCAACATCTGATATTAAGTCTAACTCAACACCTGTATAAAGCTGCATAGCATCCCAACTTAAAGATGGTGAAGAAACATAGTGACAAGGGTCTAGATTGTAATGATTAAGACTCATAAATCTAAATTTTTCAAATACGTCAGAAAGTAATAAAACATCACATTTCAAGTAAAAATCTGTATAGTCTCCAAGAGTTTTCATTCCAAATGTTTCCCAAACATTCATAGCATGATTATAATCATCATTGGTAATAATCTCAGAAGTGAGTTTGTTATAAAATTTGTTTCTGTCTGGTAATGTGGTCTCATTATATCTATCCCACGAATCTACATAGTCATAGCAAAAGACACCTTTTCTCCGAGCTAAATTAAACATCTTTTCATCTTCATAAAATGACTTTAAGTTAATGAAGTCTTCGGTTTCAAGTGTTTTAATGAGATTATCTAAACTTGAATCCAAAAAATTTAAAGAATCAACAAATTTCAGCTGAGCAGTATGTTGTCTGTCAAGTGGGATAAACTTTGTAAAGGAAATATATTTTTCTTTGTTTTTTGGTAATAGTTTAATGCGACCACATATTTTAGATAGCTCTACAATAAATAGATGACAATCGTAACCAGAAAGGTTATGGAAAATTATTGGAATGAATGGACAAGTCTTACAATTTAAATTGCATGAATTGTGTGCAGGTCCTCTAAATTTCCCAGTAAAGTGATCATGATCTAGAACTTTTGTATCTTCGAGAGAAAATGATTTTTTACATATATGACAGTTAGTTGTATTTTCCACTCTTAATTTTTCTTCTTCTGTTAAGGGAGTCATTTCTCTTTGTACAGATAATATTTTATGTAAACGAAGCAAATCCTTGCAAATTGACTCACAAAACTTTTGAGAACAGTTGGAACCCCTGTAGGAAACATAATCATTTAACTCTGGATTAGACTTACAACAAATGAAATAACCGAAACAAGTTGCTTCGTGTACCTGCACATTCTCTACATGAGTGGATTTATGTTTATCTGAATACTCGCGGAGTAAACTCTCGAAGTCACCATATATCACTATTGGAATCCTTTGTGTTCTTTCATAATTTGAAAAACCTGTTTTGCTGCCTTCCTCAGGAAGAACAGTCTGTATCCCTGCACAATTATGACTTGCTAACTTCTCTTCTGTACTAAAGTACATGAAGCATTCATCACAAAGATGAATTCGTGATTTGTGTTTCGTGAGTTGGTTGTGTAAGAGCTTTCCCATATCTTTAATTAAACAGAAATGATTTTTCGATTTACAACTGATAAATAACAAATTCACATGCTCAACACGTCTTCGCAAAGTTTTGTATAGAGGACCTGTTATACTACCATGTTCATCTAATCCATAAATATTGACACTCACTCCCGTATTATGTCTTTCAAACCATTTAATACATTTAAAGCTGGGGGGAAATGACATTCCTGAAGTGTTAAAAAAGTTAGAGAAATGAGGGTAAGATGAAAGTCTATTGGGATTATTTTTTGCAGGATATAAATGTGCTACAATGCTCCACAAAAAACAGTACTCATCATTATTTTTTATATTTAGACAAGACTTTGTGTTTTGAATACTTTTCGGAAGTGGTATGTACGATCCTGCTTTCAACGGACTAAATTTCGCAATGTTTATCTCCAAATGACTTACTGACTCTATAGTCCACCCCGACTCTGCGTGTTCAAACTCTAAGCACTTCATTAGCAAAAGGTTTGATAAATCATGGTATAAAACGGAAATATCAGTACTTTGCAATACCATGGTATATTTTGTGTTAAATGATTTTAAAGATTGAGTGTTATCTTTAGGTAGATTATATGTAATAAAAAGTTCTATGTTTACTTTTAACGATCGATGTTTTCTTAGAAGGGTGCTTATAAGATTACTAACGGTAGAATAGTTATCTGACAAAAAAAAATCAGGTACAAGATATTCTTTTTCAGGATTGACTCTATAACTGATTATTCTATTTCTAAACGCTGTTGCTATTATTTTAACATTGCTTAACTCAGTTCGTATCAAACAGTTAGATTTGTGAATGCTACTTTTCTTGTGAGAAGATAATCGTGAGACATATGCTTGACATTCTTGACAATAAACCATTTTTATCTGTAGGTAAGAGAATTATCTATTTAATCAAATACTGCTGTTGTAAAAGATTAGTAAAATATCAAATTATGTGAACGATGAAAAAATTATAACAATGACTTGTATTGATTACATGAATTTTTATGTTAATAAGTTGCTAAAAATATTAAGATTTAAAAAAACAAAGGATAAATGACAGACGGAGGCTGATTCTTACGCTTGCGATATTCGGATATCGACAGCTTTGCATTACATAATATTCAAAGGATAAATGACTGGTCTTACTCCCTTGAATTGCTCCTTACTATCAGTAACTACTTTTGAAATCGAATGCCATAGGGGAGCATCTCCATTTACATTCGTTTTCATATGTATCAAAGCCAATTTACATCTGTCCCGATCTCCTAACTTGCTTCCCTCTAACTCACGGCTGTTGTACACCCGTAGCTCCACATAATATTCGCCTCGACGTGAAGGATCGGACTGGAATGAACACCCCGAGCCGGTGCGACGTGAAAGAAAGTTCTTGAGCGCTGATGCACGAATCGGCTCTAGCTCATCCTGTAAAGATGTGAAATAGGCATTCGCTATTATTTAAAAAAAATATATTTTACATTGTCAATGTAATTTCACTAGTAAAATATGCATGTCAATCAATTATTATTAGCAATTATTTTAAAACTGTGAGTTAAGTTGGATTAAGATAAGAGGAAATTGTTTTTACGAAACATTTTTGGTATATCTTTAATCAAAAGTTAATCAAAGTAATTACAAATAAAATTAGGGGCGGGGCTTGCGGTGCAGAAGTTGTGCGTCTGCCTACCATGCGAGGGATCGCGGATTCGAATCCCGGCTGGATAACTAAATAAAAAACAAACATCAGATCTTGAATGTTTACATGTTTGTGCTACAGATAAAAGTAAATAATGATTAAAAAATTAAAATAGACGAGCATAAAATATTATTCAAACAAGATGCTACATTTAGTTTAAAACATGAGAAATGGTTGTTTAAATAAAATAATATTAAAGCTTACCTCGGAATCTGGGAAGGTAGCAATTCTCTTCCGTTTCTTGGGCTGAGCACAAGGAATGGGCTCCTCATCCGACTCAGAACCGGCATCAGTTAGTGCTGGTGTTGGGATTGCCGCCGCTTTTTTCGCTTTAGGGGTTGAAGTTTTTTTCGCCTTCGCAGCAGGTTTTTTCTTCTGAACTTCGCTCCTGATCTCCTCGTCTACGTCAGAATCAAATGGGCTGGACCACCTAAAATATTAATAGAATGAAAAAAAAAAAAAAAAAAAAAAAAAAAAAAAAAACGGTCTCGGTGGCGCAGCGGTTGTACGTCTGCCTACCATGCTAGAGGTTTCGGATTCTAATTCCGTTGGGACAAAAAAACCTTCCTAGGTCTTAGAGATTAACATGTTTGTATTATCGCTGTTTCTGGTTCCCATGACACAAGGTATCCAAGTGCGGGATCCATAAGTGATAAAAAATCAAACTTACATACTTATGTCTTCAGTTCTTCAGCAGCACTAATTCACAAAACACGAGCTCACTCGAAGATATCGACGCAAGTATTAGAAAAGCGGCTTTCATCTAGTTGCATCAATATTTATAAGCTTTGATTTATAAAGGTGCATCAACATCGAACTTTCAATGGAAAAAATACTGTTAACCGGTGTAATAAAAAAAATTAAAAAAATCTAATGGCATAGGATTTTGAACCTTATACTTAGTATATTTCAAGTACTTATTATCAATTTTGTTTCCAACTATTAACAATCATTGTATGAACGCTGCCTTAGCTGACTGAATTTGGTCAATGGTTGTACTGGATAAGGACAAGTGTGTTATTAGAAACATAATTTTTAAATGGTTATGAGATGTACCTTTAAATACATTGATGGGTTTATTGGCATCATTAAAAATATCGTCCACTCTAAACAAGCAGTGAAAATTTCAATGTAAGCAGGGTTTTTAAGAGCATGGTTTTTGAGACAATTGTTTAGGATAACTGAATTATGTTGAGCTCTCAATGCAATGGATTCATACAGGGTGTTGATTTGTAAAGTTACACCCGACTCAGAGCCGATAGTTTACCATCTGAAAATTTTCCTGAAATTACCTAAAAGTGTGGATACACCCCCCCAGTCACCGCGCCCGAGTGCTAATAGACTCTTCCCCGCGCCCTGAACCTCAATCCACCCAGTGCAACACTTTTTGGACGACATTTCTATGTTTTTTTAATATTTGTAAAATCAAAAAAATATTAATTTAATTTTTACTGAAAAAAAAAAATTATTTTTGCTTTAGTATCATGTATTTAACCACCTCTGAGCTCGGCGTAACTTTACAAATCAACACCCTGTATAAAGCGCATAGCGCCTTCCTTATTCGTGATAGCTCCTTATATGCATAAGTTTGTTATGATTATGACATGGAACACTTATAAGGAATATCTCTGTCGTAGGCATATCATCGAATTGGCCATATCACGATATGGCCAAACGTGAAATATCATAAATCGATTAAATCTTTTAGGGCACACACTGCGGTAGCTTAGGTGAAGACTAGAGGGAGTGAGCGCAGCGAAGCCCTCGAATAGTCTTCGTGTTAGTTTGACATGTATAACACAAAAAAAACATCATGCAGTGCTGAATAACAATGCTTTTAAAAAGACATGTTTTCATTAAAACAGGTCATATCATGATATGGCAACCCATTTCATGATATGGTCAAGCCATTTCTGACCATATTGTGATATGGCCAAATCGACGATATGGCTACGACATCTCTAAGTAAACAAATGCAGTGTGAATGAAATACGTCACAACCTTGTCATCAGAGTTCCAAGGGTCATCATAATATGGATTCAGGTTTAAAACTTTAATTCTCCAGTATAAAATGAATCAAGTCCTACATCGCGCTATCAAAGTTTTTCATTCTTTTAGTATATAAGAAGTGTAAGATAAACTACAGTTAGACTGGTTCTGTGTGAGATGCTTTAGTTAAATTGGCCCGATTTACTACTGCTCTTATACATGTCCCATTGTCAACCATGCAAATTTGTCTCTTGAGGTGATTAGGGTTTGGGCAACCCGAAAGCAGCTTTAGACATAACCGCAAGGGAACATGTACCACATACCAAGTGCCAAGTACCATATGCCACATACCAGACCAACCTAAGTGTTGAGAGAGATGTCGCAACAAGTGCCACGTACCACGTACCACGTATCAAGTAAAGACATCTCTCGAAACGCGAAGGTTTTGCTGCTATTTTTTATATCTTGAAATGAAAATTATTGATCACTTAGTGGACACAATTTTCATTATTTTATGTCTGTCAAGCAGACTAATTGTTAACTGCATAGCGTACAATAAGATTTTGTAGCTCAGGTCGTCATCAGTCAATAGAAAAGAGGTGCAGTATGAATTAGACACACTTCAGAATAAACAGGTTGCCGTTTAAAACCTGCAGGGTAGGATAACATTGTGGGGTTTTGCAGCACAAACCGAGCGGAGCGAGCGAAGCGAGCGGCGCGAATTTGTGATGCAGAACCCCCAAGTGTAAGATAAACTACAGTTAGACTGGTTCTGTGTGAGATGCTTTAGTTAAATTGGCCCGATTTACTACTGCTCTTATACATGTCCCATTGTCAACCATGCAAATTTGTCTCTTGAGGTGATTAGGGTTTGGGCAACCCGAAAGCAGCTTTAGACATAACCGCAAGGGAACAAGTACCACATACCAAGTGCCAAGTACCATATGCCACATACCAGACCAACCTAAGTGTTGAGAGAGATGTCGCAACAAGTGCCACGTACCACGTACCACGTATCAAGTAAAGACATCTCTCGAAACGCGAAGGTTTTGCTGCTATTTTTTATATCTTGAAATGAAAATTATTGATCACTTAGTGGACACAATTTTCATTATTTTATGTCTGTCAAGCAGACTAATTGTTAACTGCATAGCGTACAATAAGATTTTGTAGCTCAGGTCGTCATCAGTCAATAGAAAAGAGGTGCAGTATGAATTAGACACACTTCAGAATAAACAGGTTGCCGTTTAAAACCTGCAGGGTAGGATAACATTGTGGGGTTTTGCAGCACAAACCGAGCGGAGCGAGCGAAGCGAGCGGCGCGAATTTGTGATGCAGAACCCCCAAGTGTAAGATAAACTACAGTTAGACTGGTTCTGTGTGAGATGCTTTAGTTAAATTGGCCCGATTTACTACTGCTCTTATACATGTCCCATTGTCAACCATGCAAATTTGTCTCTTGAGGTGATTAGGGTTTGGGCAACCCGAAAGCAGCTTTAGACATAACCGCAAGGGAACAAGTACCACATACCAAGTGCCAAGTACCATATGCCACATACCAGACCAACCTAAGTGTTGAGAGAGATGTCGCAACAAGTGCCACGTACCACGTACCACGTATCAAGTAAAGACATCTCTCGAAACGCGAAGGTTTTGCTGCTATTTTTTATATCTTGAAATGAAAATTATTGATCACTTAGTGGACACAATTTTCATTATTTTATGTCTGTCAAGCAGACTAATTGTTAACTGCATAGCGTACAATAAGATTTTGTAGCTCAGGTCGTCATCAGTCAATAGAAAAGAGGTGCAGTATGAATTAGACACACTTCAGAATAAACAGGTTGCCGTTTAAAACCTGCAGGGTAGGATAACATTGTGGGGTTTTGCAGCACAAACCGAGCGGCGCGAATTTGTGATGCAGAACCCCCAATGTTACCCTACTGTGACTCACATTTATTATCATAACACACTGATGTGCTCAGCAGAATTAACGAAAATAATCACAACGATAGTGGTATAGTTGCCGGAAAATAACTTGGCCAGAATGAGTGAATGAATAGGGATTGAAATATTTAATTTTAAAAAGATGAGACATGTCTGGAAGAACAGAAATATGTCTAGGACATTGTTTAGATCTCAGACAATGTTTTAAAAATATTTGCATCCTTCCAGACATGTCACATCTTTTTAAAATTAATTATTTCAATCCAAATTCATTCACTCATTCTGGCCATGTTAGTTTCCGGCAGTTATAACAAGTCTTTGGAAAATCAACCTTAAAATAATACTAAAATTAAAGGAACCTCAAACCTTTAAACAATACCTTCCTGATTAATTTCCCACGCCTACCGAACGGCGTGGAATCCTGAGGGGGATGTGCCTTTGCCACGTGAGAGAAAAGAAGTGATGAAATTGGTTACTGACCTTGTCTCCGTAGGCAGGAAATCGAAAGCTCGATTCGAGACGGGAATACGGGAAAAGGGCACAGTTTGGGATAGGATATGGAGTGAATCGAACCCTATCGTTGCTGCCGACGCTGTCGCCGGCGTGCTGCCTGCCGTGACCGTGGAGTCGCCGCTACCGATGCGACGATGTCCAATCAACCGGGTTCACTTGGCCGCTGACGCGAATCTAATTACAATCAATAGCCCGACGCTATGAGGTAGATTTACACTCTGACCAGGCCCGATGCCTGTATGATAATTGGTACACCGAAATACCATCACGGGGCCCGAGCCGCCATGTTATTCTCACCGATGAGACAGACCAAGAGAAAAATTAACCTCCAATTTTACATCTCGTTTCCGATACGAGTGACAGCTGCTAGTGCCGTTTTCGCTAGTGATGTCTCGATTACTCGCGATCGATTCGCGCAACAAAAAACCGGTGCGTTTCCGACGCATAAATATTAAACAGTCACCCGCCCGGACAGGCCTGAACCTGTCCCTAATCAATAGGAAGGCGAGAAAGTGTTGCGACCGCTCTCTTGAGGACCGAGTCCCCCACCCTGACTTCTGCTGATCGAGGCGTGCCATCCCGACCCGTGTACAAATTGACGATCCGTCCTCGTCTCCATCTCAATGATGGCAGGTTCGCATTCTTAATCAGCACCAAATCACCGACTTGAGGGGGGCTCGTCCGGTCAGTCCACTTAAGGCGCTGCTGCAAGATGTGCAAGTACTCAAGGGACCACCGTTTCCAAAAATCTTGAGCCATCTGCTGCAACATCTGCCACCTAGTTAACCGACTTAACTTAACATCACCGAATGGGTATTCTGGCAGGGCGTTAAGGGGCTGGCCTATCAGGAAGTGACCCGGCGTCAACGCTTCCAAATCATTTGGATCCGAACTGAGTGGGCACAACGGACGCGAGTTCAGTGTCATTTCAATTTTACAGAACAGCGTCGCAAGCTCTTCAAAGCGTAGAGAGGTCTCACCGATGATCCTCGTCAGGTGCGACTTAGCCGATTTAACCGCAGCCTCAAAAATTCCTCCCCAATGAGGACATCCCGGCGGACTGAAAACCCATTCAATCCCTCGTCGGGAGCAAACCGTACCGATGGCGTCCTGGTTACCGTTCAGGAATTGAGTGACCTCCTGCAGATATCGCCTGGCTCCGACAAAATTTGTGCCGTTGTCCGAACGGATTAATGTCGGGAGGCCCCTTCGTGAGACGAACCGATCTAGACAAGCGATAAATGCCTCTGTAGTGAGGTCACTGACCACCTCCAAGTGGACTGCCTTCGTGGCCAAGCACACGAAGACGCACAGGTATGCCTTCACTAATCTGGCGTTCCGTAGCTGTGAAGACTTGACCATGAATGGTCCCGCGAAATCCGTTCCGACACCCGCAAAGGGCCGGATTTCGTTAACCCTATCCGAGGGCAAATCGCCCATCTGGGGCTGCATCGTAGCCGCCTTGGCCCGATAACTAGGCAGGCACCGAAATACGACGCTACGCACTAAGCGTCTTCCCGATAGAATCCAGAACTCGCGCTGGAGAAACGCCATCAAGGCGTGGCATCCGACATGCCCATTCCGAATGTGTCGATCCTGAATCAACAGTTCGACCAACTTCCCTTTCCTAGGGAGTAACAACGGGTGGCGAGCCGCATAAGGCAGGTTGGCATTCCGCAGCCGACCTCCTACCCTCAGCAATCCTTGAGGGTCAATAAACGGGTTGAGCCGAGCCACAGCTCCCTTCAGTTGGACGCGTCCGCGTCTCAGAATGTCCAATTCGGACTTAAAGTGCACCGTCTGCACGTTCCGTACCAATGCGAACAACGCATGGTTCCGTTCCCGTGGTGTCAGGACCGGTGTCCGCACTCGTTGCGCCTCAGAATTCCGACAATTCCGCGCAAATCGGCAGATCCAGGCGGTCACATTGACCAGCTTGTCGAGCGAGCTGTACCGTTCCAGCAGGCTGAACTCCTCTTCCGGTTCTGGTTGCGTCGTGCAGACACCGACTGTCAAGGCGCCGTTCGCCGAGGTAACGCGTGGACTCATTGGCCAATCCGATTCGGCTTGAGTCAACCATTTTGGACCCCACCACAAGGGATGTCCAACCAACTCCGGAGCGTGACACAATCGACCTGACCGAAGGCGACCAGTATTGTTCCGATAAAACTGTTCACACTCTTCTTCAACCGGGTCCAACCGGCGGACCGTAGGTGGTTCCTCCACCTCCCAAAACTTCTGTATCACCTCCGAGAGTACAGAACCGAATAAGGGACTACGAGTCGCTACGCGTGGGGTAGCCGGCATGACCGGACCCATTACCGCATGGCCCAGTCTGGTGTTGACCGAAACCAGACCAGTCGCCTGCAACACGTGGACACCTGGCACTAACAGGTATCCCAAGGCATCGACACCCAATAAAATGTTTACTGGGCCCGGAATGTCGAACTCCGGGTCAGCCAGTGACAACCCAGCGACCAACTGTCGCACCGAGGGCGACAACCGTACGTGAGGGTGTGAGCCATTCACATTAGGCATGACTAATGCCGTGACCGTCAGATTCACCGATGAATCCACCCGTGACGAGAGAGTAATCCGACATACTCCCTTAACGGAACCGACTTCCGTGTTCCCAATTCCCCGAATGGAATGTGGATACTCCCTTACCGTAATGCCCAACCGTCTTACAAGGTTGCACGAGACTAAGCACCCCTGGGCCCCCGAGTCCAATAGTGCTCGTGCCATACATGATTTGCCGTCCGAACTTCACGCTATCACCGAGGCGGTGGGGAGCATGACCGTCTGTGGAGTGGCGGCACCCTGTAAGTGGGCGGCGTGTCCCTAGCGGGAACCTCCGCGGGATCCGAACCCGCTCAGACCTCCGTCGGCCTGGTAACTCGGCTGCTGATATGCCACCGGTGGCATATCAGACCGCATGTACATCAGGGGGTCCCAACCCGCATAATAGGCCCCTCGCTGTCCCGGTACCCGACCATACCGGACTGTGAACGGTGTGCCCGGTGGCCACCGTGGATGGAGGGGGGAGAGCGGATCCAACCTGGGGCGCTCTAGGAATGGGGGCGACATCCGACTGTTCGCCTCCCTGTTCGCCTCCCAGAGCGACGGGCAGGGTGGCGCAGAAGGTGGTGGGCTCCCAGCCTTCGCGCCACTCATAGGTGCCATCTGACACCCGCCCGTAACACGCGGTGAGCCAGCGGCCCGAAGTCCTCGCTGACCCTGGACAGCGGCGACCGAACCCCGGCTGTCCCGCCTGTTACCCCCCGCGCTGCCCCCTTCCCCTCGGGGAGGGTCCCGTCCGCGGGTTCCCCAGTCACCCCGTTGGTGACTCCCGTTGCCCGGAGGGGGACTGGGTCCGGCCCTGGTTGGGCCCTGTGACCGACCAACCTGAGTCCGGCCCTGGTGACCGTCCGATGGGCCTGACCGGTTCAGGCACAACACGACGTGGTGCCTGCCACCGCAGCCCTCACAGGGGGACGCCCGTGAGCACTCGCTCAGCGGGTGCGGCCCCAAACAACCGAAACACAATCGGTGGCGGAAGACCACCTTCCTGCGGGCAGCCACACCGAGCGCCTTAAAGTTGGCGCAACTGGTCACCTCATGACCGGCACTGTCGCAGTGCACACAGCCGTCACCCGACGGCGCGGCACTCAAAACGCCAAATTGTTTTGACCGACCACCCCCCCGTGGGGGTGGGGGGCGCGGCCCCTCCCGCGTCCGCGCGGGTTGGCGCTGCTCACTGGCCTCCGAATCCATGGTGTCGCATCGCCTGCATTCACCCTCCAAAAACTCCGTTAATTGGACGAGCGTGGGCAGTTCCGAGCTACTGCCCCCATGCAGCTGTTCAAACCGACTTTGAACAGCTGCAGGCAACCGTGACAAAACCATATATAACACAATATATGACCATTGGTCTACCGGCAGACCAAGGTTCTGAAGGGCCTTAGTGGCCACCAGCACAGGGTTGAGCACCTGTACCCAGATGTCAACATCCCGGGTTACTCTTGGGATGCTGAACAGCTTCCCCAGCTGCGCATCAACCAACCGCCTTTTGTGTTGGTAGCGGTCAAACAATATGACCCGGGCAATCTCATAATTGCCCGCCGTAACCGTTAGGTGACCGACCAACTCCTTCGGTTCACCCCGCAGTGCCATCAATAGCTGGGCCAACTTGTAGGCGCTGTCCAGGTCGTTCCGACCGTGGACCAGGCTATCGAACAAATTGATGAATGCCGGCCACTCATCAATTGCCCCACCGAAGGCCGGAATCTCCAGGTGTGGAAGCCGTCCAACCACACCCTTAGGGGGGGTCTCCGCTACCCTCCCCGCGGTCATCCCGACGCGACCGCTTAATTTTTTCGGCGCGACGCTCGATGTCGCCCAAGCACTCCATCGCTTGGTCAGCATCCGCGCAGAGCTGCCTCACTGCAACCACCGAGGCCTCATCCGTAAGCCCGAGGGCTTCAGCCTCGGCAGCCAGCCGACACACCTTCCCGACGCGTGTCATTGCGTCCTCCACACGCTTGAGCAGGACATCGTCCATGTCGGGTCGCTCCACATACTTGTGAGTATGGGCGAGCCATCTCATCTCCTCACGGACACCATACCGCAGTACCGTCAAGGGCGAAGGTGCCATGGTTACCGATTTAATTGTTCCTGGTCCTACGCTTCACTGCCGAACTAAGCACAGCCAGATACCAGCACTTTCCCGTCAGCGCTGGGCACAGAAATTAAAACTAAGTTGTAAAACCCAAGGCAACCACTAAACAATTAAATCATAAACAATATTTAATATGGTCGCCCTGTGGACATACACCTTATAATATACACTCTAAATCAATTAGAGAATGCCACCATGTGGTACAATACAAATAACACACAAAAGGTTATTATAAAAAAAAAACTATTTTTCTAGTAGTGGCCCCTCCGATAGGAACCACACTTCCTTTGAGGTCAGCAAAATCAGCTTAATACCCCTTAAATAGCCCGACCCTGCTGTGTAAACCGAAATAACACTGTAGGACTACAGAACCCGACGTTCCACCGTAAGTAATACAATCTAGGCTTCGCAGAATGACCGTTCAATCCTTTATGCGCTGGTAACAGTAGTTCCGACTACAATTTTATAACAACTGTTAACTAAATTGGCACTTATGCTTTCACTTACCGAAAATGAACTTTAATCGTGGTATACCGACCACAGACTCATTGCCGACTTGAGCCAATCTGGGATATTCTTTACCCAACTACAATGTGACAAAGGCAACCCTACTGTGAATCGATGATTTCCCACTAGGAAACCACGCTCTGCTACCAAAATGATTAATTTCCCACGCCTACCGAACGGCGTGGAATCCTGAGGGGGATGTGCCTTTGCCACGTGAGAGAAAAGAAGTGATGAAATTGGTTACTGACCTTGTCTCCGTAGGCAGGAAATCGAAAGCTCGATTCGAGACGGGAATACGGGAAAAGGGCACAGTTTGGGATAGGATATGGAGTGAATCGAACCCTATCGTTGCTGCCGACGCTGTCGCCAGTGTGCTGCCTGCCGTGACCGTGGAGTCGCCGCTACCGATGCGACGATGTCCAATCAACAGGGATCACTTGGCCGCTGACGCGAATCTAATTACAATCAATAGCCCGACGCTATGAGGTAGATTTACACTCTGACCAGGCCCGATGCCTGTATGATAATTGGTACACCGAAATACCATCACGGGGCCCGAGCCGCCATGTTATTCTCACCGATGAGACAGACCAAAAGAAAAATTAACCTCCAATTTTACATCTCGTTTCCGATACGAGTGACAGCTGCTAGTGCCGTTTTCGCTAGTAATGTCTCGATTACTCGCGATCGATTCGCGCAACAAAAAACCGGTGCGTTTCCGACGCATAAATATTAAACACTTCCTATTCGTTTTCATTTATCAGTCAGTCTTTTGCGTAATAATATCAAATAGAAAAAGATGACAACAACAGTGCCTAATTTTGAAAAAGTAATATCAAACAATCAATATTTGAGCAAAAAGTTTGAACTTATCAGACTTTTTTGCGAAACCCGTCACAGGGCAGCTTGTATTTTAAAATATGCTGTTATAAAAAGTGTATGTCCAAGGTATTATTATTATTATTATTATTATTATTATAATAATTCTCATAGAACCTTGGAACTATGTTTGATTCCATCAGGTGGCGAATATCTTCTATTTTGCGACTTGGAATAGGCTGTTTTTCGGTGTACAACACTGTCAATATGATCTCATCAATGTTCTTTTTACCACCACGGCCAACTTTAATTTTTGCTTCAGTCCAGGCTTCTGTGTTGTAGCTATTTCTGAATTGGTATCCATCTGAGCCTTAAGTAAAGCTTATTGCTTTCATTTCTGTCAATTTTAGTTTATTACCATCAACATCTTTGTTTACATTAAAATTTACTTTATCAGCCAATAATTTTAAATCAAAGAATGAGTCAAAATTCATTTCTGTGACTGTGAATTTGTTCCCAGTTTTTTTAGCATTTCGGATAATACTTAAATATTCAATTGGCGAGTATATTGGTCCAGCTTTCTTAGCCCGTTTAACGCATTTTTCAATTACTGAATGAGCTGAATCTGCTTTATTTTGTGTATGTCCCCTTATGAGAAATTTGTGTGTTATCGATTTTATAGGCAATGTATTGACAGCATAGTAATACATTCCGAAAACGAACCTATTCTTTTGCTGACCACAGCAGTTGTCCGAATAAAAAATTATATCCTTATCCGGTTGCTTCTCAGAAAGGCCTTTCAGGAACTCATAAAGACAAGACCCAATTTCGTTCGCTCCGCGTTTTGCAAGACCTTCGTGCCAGAAGTAGCAGAATGTTTTGTTATCTTTCGTGTCGGAAATCGTGAAATTGTAACAGTTTAGTTTCGACTTATAAAAGAAAGCTGATGATTTTCCTATTGGGCATGGTAAGACAGCTTGTAAGTCGAATATGGATACTTGGTATTAGAATCTGTTTTATTGTAGTGATCTATATCGTTGTTAAGTTCTATACGGCATAGACTTTTCTCTTGCAAGTGCAATTTGTGCTGAGCAGATAGTGGTTCCTTATCGGTAGCATTTTTGTACGCCACACATTCATCGCATTGGTCATTACTTGGAACAAATAGACCCAGATTAAAATCATTATTAAAAATGCGGTTGTAAGCGTCATAATTGGCAGCTTCTTTGCCTGCTCTTTTCCTGAGACGTTCATAGTCTCGATGGAGCTCAGCAATAGTCAGGCTGCCATCTCTGTACTCTCTAGTTGTTTTAGCTCTTAAGTAATGACTTTCTGTTCGAGGGATTGAATTTATATGATCACGAACCGATTGTATGACTTCATCACTCATTGAACACTGTTTACCGTGTTTTCCACGTTTATCGCCAGAATCCGCTGTGTACATGCCATCAGTTATAGCATCAGCTACATTTCGTAGAGTTTTTTCACCAATACATAGTGTGTTTAGTAAAAAAACCTTACATACTTACCATACTTCTTGACCATTCAGGGTAAAGTAGTAGGTAGAGTTAGGTTTTGTGGGTGTCTTATCGCAGGTATTATTTTTGGCCACGACTTTGATTTCTTTTTGTACAGGATGCAAGAAAATCTTTTTGTCTTTGATGTGATCCCAGTGCCCAGAAGGTTTCGAATATCGAATTTCTCTTTTCAGACGAAAACTTTGTTGAACAAGAAAGACGACACGTTGCTTTGCATGCAGGACGAATAGACTTGGCTGGTATTGTTTTCCCCCTCTTTGTAACATACTCTTGACCGCTATTTTTCAAACGCTTCGCTTTGTTTTGTTTCCACTGATCTGGATGTTTTTGACGTTTTCTTGACAGTCTTCTATTAGTTTCTTGTTCGACGGTGTTAATATTCGGAGATGGTTCTGGTTCTACATTTGTTACCGAAACAGCCACATTATTAACATACTTAGTGCTGATGTCTGTTCTTGATGAACTGGAAGAGCTTGAAGAACCCGAAGAGCTTGAAGAACTCGAAGAGCTTGAGGAACTAGAAGTGCTTGGGGATCTGGAAGATCTTGTTTGGTCATCAAGTAAATTTAATGCAGTTTTCTTTTTACGATGCTTAGGCTTATACTCCGAACCTTCAGATGCTGAAAAATCTCCATTGTTTGATGACATAACATTTTCGGCTTCTGAAAGGTTGCTTTCCAATAATTCAGGGTGCTGAATTTCAATATCCGAGGATGTTTTTATTGCATGTGTATTCACTGACTTCGTACTTTTAATATTGCATTCCATTATATCAGAATCTTTATTTGCTATGGCCAAAGCAGCATCCATAGAAGTATACAGTGCTTCTGAACTGTTGCATTCCATATATTCGGGATCCTGATTTTCTAAGTCATTATTATTTCCAATCCATGTCTCAACTTTGGCTCGAACTGACGAATCAATTGATGTTTGAAGTGTTGATATTTTTGTGGCACTTCGTATCATCAATGTATGTTTGATTTGAGGAGACAACGCTGCGAGGCTCATCATTGACTTTGGTTTGTATGTCACCTTTTTTGTCTTCATTAAGTAACATCAAAATTCGTCTACTTCGGGATCCCATATTGATCTGAAAAATTCAATGATTTATTTTACATATTACATGAAATATAGAAGATTAATTAGAATACTAATCGTGATAAATTACTATGTTGCCAGTTATTTTTTTTAATAACTAAGCACTCTCTTAATTTTTAACCGTACACAGGAAACCGAATTCATACTTATGTAAACAGATTTAAATGGTAATACCTATTTAAGGGTTGATTTCCGAAATAAATAATAATATCCAATCATTTCGGAACTCTGAAGACACGATTAATTTGAAAATGTTCATAATTTAATACATAGTTGGAATGACTAAACAGGCTCAATTAGTTTAAACGTATATTTTTGTTGTAATTAGTTTGGAATGACAATGCCATTTTAGCACTTCATGACAAAAAACCTAGTGCAATATTGGAAATACAACATCGCAATAGTGAGATGTGTCTTTGTATTACCAGTGTGTCTGTAGGTTTATAGCCTCAAAACCCAATGTGGCTTATAATCTATAAACACATTGGAAGTACAAAGTCCAATATAACACTTGTGGCTTTGTCCCTCCAAAGACGTGGTAATAAAAGAGTCCTTCCAGAAACATATTTATGAAAAGGGCATATTTACCTTTGCGGCATTAACGCTTCAGCTGACCACCACTTCACTCGCGGGCGTGCGCACTACTGACCAATAGGGCGTTGTCGCGCTCAAACTGCTCGTAAAGGTGACAAAAATACAAAGCCGAACTGGCGCCCTCTGGCGATTTAAAACCTAACTTTATGAAAGTCTTTGTTCCACCAATAAAGCGGTGTTTTCTAAACATTTCGTCATACTTAGCTCAGTTTTCCAAAAAAATACAGTTATGCCCTTGTTTTACCGAAGGTACGATATGTGCAAGCTTTCTATTGTATTTTATCTACACACGTATCATAAACCCTCTTTACTGCGTACAAAAACCGCACGTTACGATCAGCATACTGTTAAACTACTTGGTAAAAACTCATTTCTTATCTGAAAAATTACACATTATGACCATTATGTGTAATTTTTCTACACATTATGACATTCAAATTTCGAACGCCAACGCCCGCCTCGTGCCGCCCCTAGTTTGTCTGTGAAGTTGGTACTGACATTCGAATTTCGAACGCCGACGCCCGAAGTTGGTCCTGCAGAACAAGCTAAACAACTGCAGAGCCACAATGCCGGTCAAACATGCGGTTCCTGAACACATCAAAGAGAGCTTATGATATGTGTGTAGATAAACTAGTGTATGTAACTACATAATTAGGCATTATGTAGCAGTCACATAAACTACTATTATATTCATATTCATATTCATATTCTTTATTGCACAGATAATATAAAGTTACAGACAGTTAAAAGAAATGTTATAAGCAAAGACGAGCTAATCTCTAAAAAGAGATTTCTTCCAGCAAACCTAGGCAAGACAGGAGAGTTAATGATACAGGAAAGTCCTAGTTCGCAATAAAACTCTATACATACGTACGAAAATTACTTTCAAAATATATATAAACTATACCATATATAAAATAAAAATATATACTTGAACTACATAAAATACAATATATAGCATGAACTTATATAAACTATAATATATCGTACTTATACCTACATAGATATGGTACCTTTTACAGAAGAGAAAGGAAATGCACTTTCAATCTTTTCTTAAAAGTGAAAATTTAGGGACTTTCCCTAATAGCGCAGGGAAGTGCGTTCCACAGTCGGATTGCCCTTAACCTTAATGAGTGTTCGTAAGCGGTAGTGTTATGCCGAGGAGTTAAAAGGAGAGATATCGTGTGGTATCTCCTATTGCTATCACTGGGGAAAAGAAGTCAAAACGTTGGCGTAGATATGTAGGGGAGGGGGGGAGTTATGACGTCATTAACTTTTTGTACGGGATTTGTTTTTTTTTTCCTTCTGAAACCTATAGTTTGGGGTCAAATGAAAGGGCTTCATGAGCAGGTTCTAAAAATATACTACAACATTAACTTTCGGCCGCCTGTTTTCTAAAAATCCAAGAAATATTTTCAAAACATACCAAGTTCGGACTCCTCGAAGTAGCAGACGGATTAGTAAAGAGGATCTATACAGACCATGAGAGTGAGTGAAATAGACCATAACTATTTTTGGAAGAGTCAATAGATTGTATTTTAAGTCGCAAAATGTAGTTTACAAAGTTATTGGTACTTTACTACTTGATTTTGATTGAATCTAAAATACTTACCTATAAATTGGTTCACAGTCCCCCCTGTCAGCAAGTTCTACTGCCAACAGGGCCATTAGCTTATTTTATTTATATTTAGAAAATAATTTTCGTACGTATGATTACAATTCTATTGGATTGGATACAGTTTTATCTAGGACTGTCCTGTTTCATAAACTCTCCTGTCTTGCCTAGGTTTGCTGGAAGAAATCTCTCTTTAGAGATAAGCTCCCCTTTGCTTATAACATTTCTTGTATCGGTGTGTATATCTATATTTACTATGCAATAAAGAATATGAATATGAAATTCAACCCCTTCTTTCCATTTCTTGAAATGGTCGGCCAGATCATGAAATGGTCGGCCAGATCATGAAATGGTCGGCCAGATCATGAAATGGTTGGTCATTTCATGAAACGATCATTTCTATGATTTGGCCACGATAGATACCCTACATTATTAACGTTTGACGATATGGTCAAACGTGCATGGCCATATCGTCAAACGTTGATGTTTAAACGATCAGTACGTCTATTATGAGTTTTTAAAACTATACACGATAGCGACTATATTTAAGCATTTGTATGGCAACGCGTACAGCGCTAAAAATTTTATCTTTCTATCCTTGCCCTCATCATATAAAAGAAAGAGATAGTGGCATTATTACCATAATAGGTACGTCCGTTGCGTTTACTACGTACAGGGGGGTTACCTCAAAGTCTTATGCTGATCCATATTAGGTACCTAATTTGATCCGCAAAATTGCCGTGACCCTCTTAAAACAAGTCTTGGTATTAGGTAAATAAAGCCCATTATGGCGAATCGGAATGTATATGGTTGCCATGGTGATGTTCTTGTTTTGAACCTAATTTGAATCGGAAAAAGATTGTGGTAATCCCCCTGGTCAGTTTTTGTTGACTATTTCATGAAATAGTTATATTTCGTGGAATGGTCAACCACATCATGATATGATGAATTCTACGATATGGCTACGACATATACCACTAGTGCAAGTTCGTAGCCGGCTAAAACTGTGAGCGATCATAGTAGGTACCTACCGCTGTCTCGCTCTCTCGCTACTCTAGGTAACTACGCTCGCTGTTTGGCTCACTCGCTACGCTAGGTAACTACGCTCGCTATCTCATACCCGCTACGCTAGGTAACTACGCTGGCTGTCTCGCTCACTCGTAACGTTAGGTAACTACGCTCGCCGTCTCGCTCACCCGCTACGCTAGGTCACTATATACGCTCGCTGTCTCGCTCACTCGCTACGCTAGGTAATTAAGCTCGCTGTCTCGCTCACTCGTTACGCTAGATAACTACGCCCGCCATCTCGCTCACTCGCTACGCTAGGTAACTATATACGATCGCTGTCTCGCTCACTTGCTACGCTAGGTAACTAAGCCCGCAGGGGCCATCCGATGACCTGTCCACAGGAGTGGACAAAGGCGATTCTTCGGGAAGAGGTCCGTCGACCTGACCCCGACTCCCCACGGCCCAGAAGGGGTGCGTGAGATGACTTAGATGATGATGATGATGCGCGCTGGCGTTGGCTGTACGTTATAGCAGTTGCGTTCGGATACGAAATTGCACTTTTATATAACACCGTGTTACAAAATTATTGTTTTGTTTCGTAAAACGCCGCCCCGCCAAGTATCATGCCTCTCGCGAAAAAACTTCACAAGATATCTCAAAATTGTCAAAGAAACTGACCACTGGTATGTCCTTTGCAATAGCAGACCGTCCCAACAGGCTTCTTTTTGTAGGTAGCATCGTGTGGAGCGATGTCTGCTTCCAAACAATAGTTGCCTTTCAATATCCTGAAAACCATAATGGCAATGGGCGTAATGCTTTTTTAAATTAACAATTCTTGCAATTAGTAACTCAGTAAAGAAAAGATTCTCCATAGCTCTCACTCTCGACGGAAGAGTTAAGTAAAACTTATGTCAACAGATATCGCAGTACAATAAGTTCTTTCCCTATACTAACCTAATCAAATTATATTCCGAACCCACTTCGCCTGGATATGGAACATCAGTGAAGGGAAGATACTACGCCTTCTCTGCCTTCAGCACAATACTCTCACTGCCAGGTGTTGCCTGTGCGTATGAGAACTCTTCTGGTGAGTATGGGTATTCTTCTACGTCAAAATCGTTGTTCGCCTCTTCTGGGACTTGGTCTTGGTCTAATGCGTGTTGTTGGAGGTCCGATTTATTGCGCATGAACCTGAAATTTACCAGTCTTATATCTGATGTGACGTTGCTGTTTCTGGTTCTTAGGATACTCAGTGCTGGGCCAAAGACAATATATGTGCCAGTAAGATTTAGAAAGTAGCTACACTAAAGGGTTCAAATATACAAACCTCTGGGTGGCGCGTACATTCATTCGGGACTGTGGGCCATCTTCTTCTTCTTCTTCTTCTTCTTCAGGATCCCTTAGTCCTAATAATATTTCTATTTCGTCATATGCGGCGTCAAATACCATCTGCAAAGTAGAGTAGGCAGGCTATATAAATACAAGCACAGATTTTGGTTTTGGATTAAAGAGTCGTTTCGGGGAACAATGAGAAAAAAAACAAAAAAAAACACTTACATTCCAAATATCATTTTTCAACGCTAACAATGCGAAGACTTTTCGCATGAGCTCCTAGAAATAAATAAATATCAGCAGTATCCTATGAATCTGCAAAGTAGGGTAGGCTATAAAAATACAAGGTACCGATTTCGTTTTTGGATACAAGAGAAGTTTCGGGGAACAATGAGAACAACGACACGAATAAGTGAATAACGACCCTACCTATGACTACCTATAGCATACCAGTTGACTCGTCTCAGATTATTGTTTGACATTTTGTGAAATGCCTATAGTGCTTTTCGTTTAAGCAGAACTGCGCTTGCGTGAGTGAAACGTGTTGATGTTGCGTGCGAGTGAAGCTCCGCGGCTTGAAGGGCGCGTGGAGCTCTCTCTCGCGGACACATGTCACTCACACAAAATCATTTACCTCTTGAGGCCCAAGATCACACAAAATCACTGAATAACGCGTTGGGAAAAAAAATTACTAAATTCATCGGTCTCAAAAATATATATATGTCATTCACAATGAGATAATCTAGTTTAAATAACCGCTTTCGAACTTGAGATTTTTTGTTGACCAGTTTTTACATACGAATTTTACATATTTTGTTAAGGTGCTTTTCAGGATCACAGGAAAAATATTGAAAAAAAATCGGCGCATTTCCATTTTCCTGGAAAATTTATCGTACAATCTTGCTATCTGGGTTTGAAACCCACAAACGCACATTCGTGATTTAACTGTATTAAAGTAAAATTTAAGAGTTTATCTGTCGTGATTGAACCCCAATAATATAAAAAATCATGTCTTTATTGAAAACTATTTTAGTACTTCTTTAAAATACTGAGTTTATTAATTACTCACAATTAGTTTTAAATAATCGTAGGGACAAACATAGGACCTTAGGTAGACATTACAGTTTAGACAGGTGTGTGATACATATAGAAACAATCATCATCCGCTGTTATTATACACAGGTAAACATTACATTTTGTAACGCGTTTTTGTGCGAGAAGCACATCCCTCCCGACGACAGGACCTCGGTGACTTTATTTTGTCTGAGACCGGCAGATGGTTGTACCCGTCGTATCGTTTACCAGTTGCTGGATTATTGGCAGGCCGGTGACGTCTGATTCCTGCAGCTTGCTCATCTCCGGCGATGGTGGGGTTGCTTCATGTCGCTCTCTTTCAGGAGTAGATAAAAGCGTTTCAGGTTTTTTGTAAGCGGAATGCCATCAGGTCCATGATTTTATTGTTTGGTACTTCTTGAGCCAGAGAATCGCACCGGTAAAGCCTCCATGAGTTAACCACGACCAAATCAAGAAAGTGTAGTATAACTTTCAGCGTCCATTTGCGAGTTTTGATGAAACTTCGATAGTATTCCATGGACTGGTCCAAATCATCGACGCCGCCCATGAATCAATACTGTTGAAGCGACCACCAAACTATATGATAGGGACTACTCTCATGTAATATAAATAAGTAAAGAACTCACGAATCCCCAAAACCATTTACTGCCTCGTCCGCCAGTCACCAACAAGATCTTGAGTGTTCTTCTTATTTCCTTGATGATTGATGATCTTCACGGATTTTCTTCGTGTTAGGTAGTGGTTCAGACGGCGGAAGTGTTATATAAATATAATAATAATATGAAGTGTCTATTTTCGGCGATGGGTTAATTTCTCTCGCGACAACACGCGGGCAGGATACGAGTCTATACGCGGGCAAAACCATGCGGAGCTGGCTGACTATCAGCACATACGATTCGGCCAATGAAAGGATGAGATGCCACTATTTGGCGCAAACAAATACCATCAAACTATTCACGCCCATCACGCCGCCAATGGCGTCCATCACGCCGCCAATAGCGTCCATCACAGCTTAAACTTAAGATCTATTTGGAACGCTTTCAATGCGACGTTCACACTGTGGATAAACAAACCATTCTAACCACATTTGGTTAAAAAAGTGTTTTGCATGAATACAGAGGAAATATTAATTGCAATATGCAATATTCGGGAGTTGCTGGTTGCTGTTTTAACTTTGATTGACTCAGAAGAAGATAGTTTTAACGATGAGAGTAGCACGGCTGAGCTGATAGTATCACTGTTATTTTTGATCGCTCCCTTACAGTGCTAAATATCAGAAGCATGGGCGATGATAGCACAGCACGGCGGCGTTAATAATATAATTTATGAAGTCATAGCCGCCATTTAGAGCTATTATTGTCGCGCTAACGGTGTCTGAGAATGGCGACATAAGTGATATAATCGATTATGTTGCGCCTCGAAACGCGCTGTAGATAGCGGCGCATCACTCCCTACCCCGAGAGCTTCTTTTACTCTGATCTCAAGCGCGGCTAGCGTGCGAGCTGGACCGCAACCTATGATATGCCTGTGTGGAGAGGCGGCCAGCCGAACGTACCTAAACTGCGAAGAAGAAAACCCCCTGACTATACTAATATTTACTGTACCATGTACACATGAATGCCACCATCACTGACAAATATTCATGGTTTTTGTGATCTTAATAAGTACCTAATTGTTTTTAAAAATTGTTTCCTCCGTTTGTTAAATAAATAAAAATGAAAAAAAACTTACATTCCAACAAGACCTTTTCAATTCTCTATTGACTATCAATGCCCACGCTTTTTCCTCGAGCTCCTAGAAATAAATAGATAGAGCAGCCATATCGTATGAATCTGTTTTATACAGATAAGCGACAGTATACTTTAGTTTATTTTTTTTAGAGAAAGAAAATACTTACATCCCACAACAGTTTACCCAACGCAAAAAGATCTTCAACATGCAGACGAAGGTAGGCAAGAGTAATTTTGTTAATCGTTATATCCTGGCATTCCAGATTCAGTATACCGGCTTTAGTAATAATAATCTCCGATTTCGGTGACTCGTAAAATGTTGGTACATCTTCGATTTTCTTCAGCATCTCTTCTCCATCTATTAGCTGCCCGAATGCCACGTATATGTGCGCCATCCATGGCTGTGGTTGAAGGAGAATGAAGAACTGTGTCGAGCAGTCGACGTGTCTGTGGCAATTGAAATGACTACTTATTGTCATGCAAGCACCCTCCCAAAGACGGGAAATTATGGGGATTCACAAACGGGGTTCAAATCAAATCAAATCAAATCAAAAATCATTTATTTCCATAGGATGTTGTTACATCACTTAGATCCGTCATTACATTTTTTTGGGTGAGTTCACTAACACAATGGCGGAATCTGTGGAGAAGAGCTCACCGAAGAAACTCCACAGTCGTCGCATCTTTTGCGTTTCCTTTTTTAAATAAAATATTGTCAAATTACAAAATGAATGCTAATTATATATCGAAACAGCCTGTTACTCAAACAATCTATTCCCATGGACATCAGTCCTCTAAGTAATCAGATATCCTATAGTAACCTTTTTTATACAATTTCTGTTTTATTATTATTTTAAACTTGTCTAAAGGTAAGTTTTTAATATCAGTAGGGACCTTATTGTAATAGCGTATACAATTGCCTTTAAAAGAATTACTAATTTTATGTAGTCTGCTTACATAAGCAACCAACTTGTCTTTATTTCTAGTATTAAAATTGTGTATATCACTGTACTTCTGAAAATTAGTTATATTTCTTTTTACATACACAAGATTGTCATAGATATATTGAGACACAAATGTCAGAATATTGATTTCTTTAAACTTTTCCCTCAGTGACACTCTAGGCCCTAATCTATAAATTGCACGAACAGCCCGTTTCTGCAGAATAAATATACTATTAGCATTCGCAGCGTGACCCCACAATAAAATACCATAGGTCATTAGACTATGAAAGTAACTAAAGTAGACTAGTCTAGCGGTGTCTACGTCGGTAAGAGCTCTAATTTTTTTAACTGCGAACGCTGCCGAACTCAGTCTGTTCGACAATTTATTTATATGAGGATCCCATTGTAGTTTGGCGTCTAAAGTAATGCCCAAAAAGACAGTCGACTGCACAAGGTCCAATCTCTGTCCTTTTATAAATATGTCTGTAGTTACCGGGTTCACATTGGGTAACACGAATTTAATACATTTAGTTTTCTTTTCATTAAGTAATAAATTGTTAACAGTAAACCAGTTCACTATACTAGAGATAGCATTGTTTACCTCGTCATAATTTGATTGCTGTCTTTTAACTTTAAATATCAAAGAAGTATCATCGGCAAACAATACTAACCCATGTTTTGCTTTAACAAGGTAAGGTAAATCATTAATATATACTAAAAATAAGAAAGGACCAAGAATTGAACCTTGCGGTACGCCCATACTTATTGAAGACCCAGGTTATCTTTTCCCATTAACATCGACCATCTGAACCCTATCTGTTAGATATGACTCCAGAAGGCCAAGTGCCTGATCTTTTACACCATAATGGCGTAACTTCCTGACAAGAGTGTCATGATGGACGCAATCAAAAGCCTTGGATAGATCGCAGAAGACACCTATTGCATCCATTGCGTCTTCCCAGGCATCAAAAATATTGTCGATTACTTCAACACCAGCATCGGCTGTTGAACGACCCTTTGTGAAACCAAACTGAGCAATATGAATTAAATTATTGAGATAAAAATGACTTTGCAATTGATTAAGTATGAGTTTTTCAAATATTTTGCTAAGCGTTGGTAATATCGATATGGGTCTAAAATTGGTGGGGTCTGATGTACTACCAGCTTTGAATAAAGGTATAACTTTACTTAGTTTCATCAAGTCAGTAAACACACCATTATCTATACATTGATTAAATATACAACAAAGGTGAGGTGCAATACAATCTACAATGGAACTAATAATTTTTACTGATAGACCATGGGCGTCAGCTGTCTTTTTCATTTCCAGGGATTTAAACGCTTTTACAATATCTTCATTATTTACGTGCCTAAATTTAAAATCTGTTTTACATTCCTCAAAGTTTTGTTTAAGTATAGATTCAGCAGCAGCGGGAGATGAATTTAAAGACTTGGTTGTTGAAACTGGAATGTCCGTAAAGAAATTTTCGAAAGCTTTTGCTACTTCTAGGTCTGTACTTAGCAATTGATTATCTATCTTAAGCTTGAAGTTATTATGTGTAGCTTTGGCCTTTTCAGTCTCTCTGTTTATAATTTGCCAAGTCGTTTTCATTACATTGCTACTAGATTCAATTTTGTTTTTAATGAAATTAGATTTAGCTACGGCACAAACGCGTTTAAACATTTTTGAATAACTACGAACATAATCTAGAAAGGCCGTATTTTTGTTATATGATTTCTCTTCATAGAGTTCATATAATCTTCGTCTGCTCCTATGAATTCCAACTGTCGCCCAATCACTAAACAAAGCTTTGTTATTAACTTTTATAGTTTTTGATTTAAATACCGTATCATATTCATTTTTGACAAGGTTAAATACTGAGTTGTACAACAAATTTGGATCGTCACTGTATGGTATTTCCCATAGTTTATCTAAAATATTATTCCTGTAGTGTTCAAGCCGAGTGTCACTAACGGGCACACATGTAATATCCTCTTTTTGGTCCTTTTTTATTTTAATATTGAATATACCTATCTGACCAGAGTGATCAGAGGTTAATTTATTGATGACCGATTTGAAAATGGGCGTAATGTTAGTAAATATATTGTCAATGCAGGTAGCAGATGTTGCAGTAATTCTAGTAGGCTCCAAAAACAGATAGTTCATGTTGTGACATAAAAATAAAGATTTTAATCTAGTACAAATATTATTACCCTCTAACAGATTAACATTAAAATCACCACAAATTATAAAAAAATTGTTTTTATCGCTGATTTTAATCAACACTTCATCCATTTTCTTTTCGAATAAATCAAAGGATGAATCTGGTGGTCTGTATACGCTCATTACAATAAGTTGTTCAAGTTCAATACAGGCTATTTCCATGGTACGCTCAACAGACAGGCTCACTATGTCAACTCGTTCCTTATATTTAAAACTATTATTTACAAGTATTAAGGAGCAACCGCGATCAGCTGTTTTTCTGTTGAACGAACTAGCAACGTGGTGGTCATTAAAGTTGAACATGAACTGATAACTCTTTAAAAAGTGCTCTGTTATACATAAAATATCAATATTATTACAGTTCATGAATAACTCAATTTCCAGTTCTTTACTTAACATGCCCTGTATATTTTGATGAACCACGTTTAAAATATTCTTACTTTTACATTTTTCATTATATATACTAGTAACTTGATTTAATGGGCAAGATGAAGGTATATTTATACAAATATTAATATTACTGCCAGAGTTACTCTCTGTTGTCCTATGGGTTAATTTAAAGAGCTTGGAACAGATTCCAAGGAGTACATGTCATTATTAATACACTGCTCAATAGAAGCAGGCGTTTCATTAGTCAAAAACTTGACTGAGTTCAAAATAAAATAAGATAGTGACTGTGCTATCTGTTTTGAATAAAACCTAGATAGGTAATACCTATCCTTAGTCAAATAAAAATATTTTCCAATACAAATATTGGTGTCTATGAAATGAAATTTTTCAGTATGACGACATGTCACATATTAATAATAATAATAATACCTTGGATAATGGAATGGAACAATACCCAAACTAGGATTCCCTGTATCTTGGGTACTAGACAATGATACACATACTTATATAGATAAATACTATACTTAGATAGATATACAACCATGACTAGGGTTCAAATACCTAAGCTTTAAATTTAGGGAGCGACCACGCACAATAAACGCAATACTGTTACCTGCCATCATTTGCCATGCACAGAACGCCGCGTCTATCGTGGGGTATCATGAAGTTTTCGCATTTCAAATCGGAGCTCTTCAAGCCAAAACCACCGCATTGGATCCAGCTATCTCTGACGATGCGGTGGACTGGTGTACCACTGTAGCCCCCCTTAGTAACTTGACATAAGCGCAGAAAGTTGTTGCAAGTTTGTGGTGTCAGGTCTGCGTAGAGCTGTGGAGTGAGAAGACGTAAAAATAATGATTAAACAAACATACCTGTAGGCAGGATAAGAGGGCCAGTAGTCAGCTGTTTAGCAGAAATTTCAAAAATAAATCTCGTATGGTCAGTTTTTGCTAGACAAGAATGTTCGTACCATCCGTTTTTATTTTCGATTTTTGCTATAATTCTACAGACTTGTTTGACAACCAAATGCACAAATGTTGCTAGAACTTGCGAAGTGCTGTACATATCGATAACCAATAAATTCTTAATTCTTAAGCAAACCTCAATCTCTTTGCTATGGATGCATTACCAAATTATGTAGTACTCGCCATAGTTTTAGTTTGTCAGATAACAAAGACATCTTCAATTAAAGCCAAACCAAGAATATAAAAACATCGCCATGTTGCGGAAAACCTATGAAACTATTTTCTTCAACTTGCAACACTTTCTTTAAAAAGTATTAATGTCATCTGTCGATTGCTGTCAAAGTGGTGCGACGATTGTGCATTATATATTTCTTGTGTTTTGTGAGTGAAAATTCCGAAAACTATTAACAGTGGCGTAAAAAAAGTTCACAATCTATCGAAATATTTGTCGGATAGAAAGTCTGAAGGATTGGACTCTATTCCTCTAAGTAAAATCACCAGCCTTGTTGTCAACATGATTGGTAGGTACGTCATATAGTATGTGCAATGTGAATTGGCTAGTTACAAATAACTATTCGAAGTAAATATTTTGTTGTATTTTAGGCATATCCCGATTATCCGTAAAGAAAATACAAAATGAAGCTGTATATTCTACGCCTAAGAAAAATAAACCTAAAACCAAAAAGGTAATCAATCGGATGATTTTGATTTATGTGCAATTAGGCATAAAATACATGAATTTTATGCTGTCCGAAAAGAATTACCGAGTTTGAAACGGCTGCTTGCAGTTCGTAAAGAATCCATAAACTTTGTTGGTGGCAGAGAATCTCTTCGTTTACTCTTACACAAATTAGGTTATAAATAAAAAAAAATGTAGAAATCAGTACTTATGGAGCGACATGATATAGTGGCATGGAGGGGCAGGTACCTACATGAAGTCAAAGATGTAAGGGAGCGTGGGATGCCTGTTACATACCTTGATGAAAGATATATTAATACTTCGCTCAATCATGCAAAATGTTGGCAATGGCAATCTAAATCTGTAGCTACAGTAAAATTTTACTTAATTATTCATTGTGGTGTCACGACTGGGTTCGTCCCGAATGCTTTGTTAATTTATAACGACAAAGAAAAAAATATGGTTTCCATGATGCCATGAATAAAGTTAATTAAAAAAGGGGTATTGAACAAATTATTAACCAATCTAAATGAACCCACCTGTATAGTCATAGACAATTCTAGATATCATTCTAGTCAAATTAACAAACCTCTAACTTCGGTTAATGGAAAAAATGAAATTACAGAATGGCTTACATCAAATAATATTGACTACCCTACCAAAGCCACCAAAAGTATGTTGTTGTTTTTGGTAAAACAAAATAAACCTGACCCAGTTTACGAGATTGATAATTTAGTACAGGAGTGTGGTCACAAACTACTACGACTGCCGCCATATCATTGTGACCTGAATCCGATAGAAATGATATGGGGCATAGTAAAAGGACAGGTTGCCACAAAGAATGTTGGTTTAGATAACATCACATACCTGCAGCTTGTACAAAACTATTTTAAGGATACATGGAATAATTCCTGTGAGCATACTAAAAACTAGAAGAGGAATATAGATGCAGAGAACTGGTAATTGATAGAGAAATTGAACAACTTATATAAATGTTGGCGGCAGTGATAGTGAAATATCCAGTCTTACAACTGACAATGAGTCTGATATGTCTAGAATTGAACCAGTACAATCTGATCATGAAGATCATGAAATGTCATATGAATCTGTTAAATAATTAGATTCTGAATTTGACGACTAAAGAAAAAAAAACATAATCATAATGGTATTATTTTCTATATTTTAACCCGTCTACAGGTACTTACTTTAGTGGAAGATTATTTCATAATAATAAAAATATTGACTTTTTGACCATTTAATGTGACTTCCATAATGAGAGGCTTTAATATACGATTGTTTTGTAATAACAACACACGAGTATTTTAATGCCTAATTATGTGATAAAGCAGTGTTACATACACTGCTTTATCTCTACATATCATAAGCTCTCTATGATTGTTGATTTATAGTTATATTTCAAATGTAAAGTTCGAATGCTGGCCAATGTGCATGGGTATACTATATTTAGTATTGCTATATACAGGTTGTCTCATTTAAATCGGTGAGTATGGGAAAGTCTGAAACGATAAGACATACGAAGATCTGTTCTATTTTAAAAAGAAGAAAAACTGCATTTGAAAAAAAACCTGTACTCAGCTCAGGAATCGAACTCGGTTGTTTTGAATACACTCACTCACGGTCACTTCGAACACCTACTAAAATAAATTTAAGTATGTGAAAACAATGCATTTTATTCATTTTAGACATCATGTTTCGTAGAGCCATTTACTGCTTAAGACCTACACAATCGATATCGAAATAGAAATAGCCTAAGTTTTTTTTTCAAAACAACCGGGTTCGATTCCCGAGCTGGTTTTTTTTTCAAATGTACGAATGCAGTTTTTCTTCTTATTAAAATCGATGACATGGTTCCTAAGAACAAATCTTCGTATGTCTTATAGTTTCAGAGTTTCCCATACTGACCGATTTAAAGGAGACATTCTGTATAAAGTGATTTAGTCCAGGTTTTTTATGTTCCTGGTTGGGCTTCAAATAACTGTTCTATCATAGATCATAAAAGCAAATGCAATAGTAGGGTCAAAATTGAACCTAAGTTGTGAATTATTGGGAGACGCGAATCTCGCGGTGGATATGAAGAAATCGTGCTTAGTTTAAATAAATTAAAATTAAATAAAGTTAATTAAAATAACTTACGTACTTATGGCGTTGTTTTAGATATAATAAGTTATATCTACTCCTTCCCCACTACACTACTAAACCGGGTAAACTACTGGTAGGGTTATATGCGTTCCCCATTACACTACCTGATTTATTATCGGAACTAGATACGGGTAAGTAAGAAACAAAATTTCTATTTAGCGTAGCGGTATATTTAAAACATATCCAACGTCAAACTTAACACATACATAACACAAAACTTAACTCGTACATAAAACAAACCTTAACACGCTCCCTGTCTAGTGAATCCATTTGGACAAAAAAAAACAGAAATACATATCACAATTGCTAGAAATGAACTGCGTTAAAATAATGATCTTAAATATAAAACTAAACTATCTCAATCTAAAGCATGACGTACACTTATGTCCCCGGTAATAAACTGGATTTGCACTCTTGTAATGATGCGTGATTTGCGTCGTTTTCTGACCTTTGCATTAGTTGCGTATTTTGTTTTTGATACTGTTTATAATTGAAACAATACATTATCCCATTTGGCCCATCCCATCAAGCCGTCCAAACGTTCGATGATTTACCTCTCTGAAGACCCAAAGACCACGTAGAAAATGATAAATAAATATACGTATAATTATCGTTTTGGTTCATCGATGAAACACGGATAAAACATGTCATGTATAAAAATGACAAAAAGTATCACATAAGCAAGGATTTTGACAGGAAAGACAGGCAGTGCCAATTAAACTAGACACTTTAGGTCATTATAACAATAATTATTAATTATCCAGTATAACAATGCCTTCAGGGTACTGTTGGGGCTGCCACGATTTTGTAGTGCATCAGGAATGTTTGCGGAGGCGCGTGTTGATGGCTTCCATCCAATTATGCGTAAAAGAATGGCGTCTATCTTATGCAGAACTCGTGGCAGCGCCAACGGTCTCCTGGAGATATTAGCAGATAGGGTAGACAATCCCTTTATGCGACATTGGGTTGCAGCTCACACACTGCCAGTCATAGATTAGCGCCTAAATTAGAAAAAAATAATGGTTTGCTCTGCACTGTATTGTGTTTATATGGTACTACTAACATTAATTGTAAGACTAATTATTAACACTTGTATATGGACTTGGTCTGAAATAAATGATTATTATTATTATTATTATGTTACATGACATTTTTTCTTCGGTTAATTGATGTTTCTGTATGTAACTTTCAATATGCGCTACCAACGTGAAGAAAAAAAAATAAAAGTAGAATTTTAAGTCTCGTGTCACTGATGCTTATAACAAATGTCTTTTAACATAAATAATTACAAAATTGTCAGTTGTTACAATAGAAAGACTGCTGATAGAGGTGGTTCTTTAATCTTAGTGAAAAAATATATTAAGGTGAAACAACGGAAAGATATTCTTGCACTTACTGTTGAAAGACAAATAGAGGTATCCTGTGTTGAGTTAGATAGCCATATTATTGTTTGTGTCTACAGGCCACCGAGGGATGAAAAAGGCCATGGCAATTTCGAAATATTTGAGAAAATTATGGAGGAAGCCCTCATTAAACTTTGTAATAACAGAAAAAAGTTAATTATTTGTGGCGATCTTAATGTAGATCTACTTGTAGATACAACACTGAAGCGACGATTAATAACTCTGTTCCAATCATTTAATTTATGTCATGTTTTTCTAGAGCCGACTAGAATCACACTTACCAGCCAAACTTGCTTAGATAACGTTTTTTGTGACTTTGCATTCACAAGTGAAAGTGTAATTAACTGCTTACCTTCCGATCATAGTGGTCAAACAGTTTCATTCCCAAATGCTATTAAGGATAAGACTGGTCTATCATTTTATAGGCCTATTACATCCCATAGACTAGAGACATATACGAAAAACTTAGATATAAATTTGCCAGTACCGGATTTTAATGAACAGAACCCAAACAAAATCTACTCAGACTTCTTCAGCATTATTCAGACAGAATTCAATAAAGTTTTCAAATTAAAGAAAGTCAGTGACTACAACGGTAAATCTAAATTTAATGACTGGGCAACGTTTGGAATTCGTAAAAGTAGAGTTATCTTTTATTAATATTCCTGAAAGCGGTGGTATTGTAGACAGTCAGCGTCTTGATCTACGCAAAACCACACGTCTTGCCACTGTGTCGGACCGCGCGTTGATACCAAAGTTTTTAAAACTTTTTTGTTAGCATAATGGTTATTTGTGGTGGATGCCAGGAGGAGGTGACTGACGCGATTCTGTGTTCAGCTTGCGGTATCTCCTTCGATTTCTCTTGTGCTGAGATTACCGAGGCCAAGTACCGGAGACTGGCGGAGAAGAAGAAGAGGGAATGGATGTGTCCCACCTGCTCCGTCAAGGCACCAGTTGTTACGAAGCCGCCAGGCGGGGGGCCTGTACTTGCTCCTCCGAGTACTACTAAGCTGCCCCCGGGATCTCCAGCTGTGCCAACGCTCGAGCTCATCATGGAGCGCCTTGATGCCATGGTCCTTCAATTAGCTCCTCTGAAGAGTCTAGAAGTCATTCTCAGTGACATCTCCGAGTTAAAGAGCAAGACCGATGACATCCATTTGCGAATTAATGATGTGGAGAGCCGCGTTGTCCGCATGGAAGAGCGTCAAGTTGAAGCTGCTGAAATGAATGAACGGTTGTTACGTCTTGAGGAAGCTTCTGAAAGCCGAGAACAATGGCTGCGCTCCAATAATGTCGAGATGAAAGGTGTTCCCCAAACAAAAGAGGAGAATCTTTTTGACATAATATCTAAAGTTGGGACCACCATTGGTTTCGCAATCCAGCGCGATCGTATTAATTTCGTTACCAGAGTTCCTTCGCGTGACGATAACAAGGGTAAATCAATAATTGTCTGCTTCATTCATCGCTACGACAAGGAAAACTTTGTTGCTGCCGGACGAACTGTGAAGAATATGTCACTGGCTGATATCGGGATGCAGGGACATGGCAGTGTCTTCGTCAATGATCATCTGACCATCGAACAAAAACAACTATTAAATTCGGCCAAACTAATGGTTAAGGAGAAGGAGTTCGAATTTATTTGGGTGCGTCATGCGAAGATTATGGTACGGCGCAATCAGACTTCACCTATTTTTCAAATCAAGTCGAAGAGGGACCTGTCCAAAATTACGTAATCTACAACTATTGCTTTTAGTGTCATTCAACAGTTTACAAACTTTGAGAACCACTGCTCCCTGCTACTATCCGATATTGCTATTGTTTTCGCCTGTTGCTACACACACACTACTTCACTGCCTAGTAAACAACTTTTATTCCAACACCTTTTTAACTCAGCTCGTAATGACCCTAATGAGCCTTTCTGCAGTTTATTTAATGTCTAATTTGCCTCGTCGTCGCTGCCGCCGTCCGCTACTGTACTTGCCTATAAGTGATCATTGCTTTGATAATAACCCGTTCCAATGTTACCGAGTTCGCAGCAAGTGCTTGTTGCTTTGCCCGCTTTATTTGTTAATTCGTTTTTGCTTAGACATCTATTTAGTTTGTGATATTACAACGGACTGCGGACAAAGACTGATACTATTTTTCAGAATATCCTATTGAACAACTATGATATTGTCGCTTTAACCGAGACCTGGCTTCTAGATGAATTTTCAAATAATGAAATATTCGATGATAGGTACTTAGTGTGGCGTCGCGACCGTAACTATGCATCAACTGGGCAGACAAGAGGGGGAGGCGTATTGATAGCTGTTCAGCGCGAATTATGCTCGACGATCAATGCATGTTGGCAGTCCTCCGCAGAAGACATATGGGTAACGATTCCATTGACTTGTAACGAAAAAATCGTTACTATATTACATTTGTGTTCACTCTATCTGTGTGACGAAAATCTTGGTAATAGATTTAAGACACAACTTGAAAACTTTTGTACCAAATTAATTCATTCAATGACTGACAATGTCCATGATAAATTTCTAATAGTCGGAGACTTTAATATGAGTAGTATAACCTGGTCTTCCATTGATGGCGGTCTTTATCCATGTAATGTGGTAGGTGAGCATGTGAAAGATTTTATTGACACTCTTAACACTTGTGGTCTTCAACAATTTAACAGTTTTGAAAACAGCTTTGGTCGTATATTGGATCTAGTATTGTCGAATGAAAGTGTCGTGGTAATGTCATGTCCTGACCCATTAGTGCCAGAGGGCCCATACCATAAGGCTTTGCATATAGATATACCGGTTGCATTCTTCACCCCATTAAAATACATTCCGCATGTTTCCTTTAAGTATTCCAAAGCTGACTATAAGCAAATACGTAAACACATCCATGATTTTGAATGGGTAGGTAAGCTTGGTAGTGGTAGTGTAGATGACGCTGTCGATATTTTCTATACATTAATTTATAAACTACGTGACTCATATGTTCCTACTCGCAGCTTATCTAAGAACAATTACCCACCTTGGTTTAGCACAGCTCTAATCAAAGTCATAAAGGAAAAGTTCAAATACTTCAAAAAGTATAAAAACTATGGGAATCTTTCTGACCAAATGTCTTTTTCAATTTTACGTGACCGAGCAATTAGAATGGAGCGTGAATGCCACACTAATTTCATAGCTAAAATTGAAGATTCTATAGTTAAAAATCTTAAGACCTTCTGGTCCTATATTAAGTCGAAACGCCAAGGTAGTGCATTTCCCTCGAATATGTCTTACGATGGTAAAACGTCCGACAATGGCAACACCATTAGTAATTTCTTCTCTGATTACTTTCATTCTAATTTTATTATTACATCCAGCTCTGACAATGATAATGTGGGTCAAGCACATACACATGTCGAACCGCAGTGTCTGTGCGATATATTTAGTATCGCAGTTAATAGCTCCTATGTTCATAAGCTCCTTCAGTCTTTGGACCTGTGCAAGTCTGCCGGGCCTGATGCTATACCGGCTTCGTTACTAGTTGCTTGTGCAAAAGAGCTATCCGTTCCCATCACAATTTTGTTTAAAAGATCTCTCAACGAAGGTGTCATGCCGATTCGTTGGAAGTCTGCTTTTATTTCCCCCATACATAAAAAAGGTTCCCGTGAGCGCGTTGAGCATTATAGGCCTACCTCAAAATTGTGTCTTATAGCCAAGGTTCTTGAGCGTGTCGTATATACTCAATTATATGAAGCGCTTAAATCTAGTTTCAGTCCTATGCAGCACGGTTTCTTAAGGGGCAGATCGACGGTATCTAACCTTGTACTTTTCCATGACTATATCAGTGAGCGTATGGACAATAACGACCAAGTCGTTGTTTTATCGAAATAAGGCAATTGCACACAGTACGCAGAGGCACACTTCTTAGTTATTATTTTGTATTTGATAGTTTTTTGGAGATTACTTATTAGGGCAATGTAAGCACCGGCACATATTATAATAATTGTTTTATAGTTGATAGCCATATTAACATTATGTGGCTGATCGGAGAAAACAAAAGGCACATATTACAATAGTTAAGTGAATTAGGTAGATATTTTTTGACCAGTGTATAGGACATGTATAGAACCGGTACAGCAGTTTTGAGTTGAGCATACATATTATATATAGATAGACGAAAAGGCACAAATAATTAAATGATACGGGGTTTGAGTTTATTGAGGTCCTCCTCACATCGAACAGCGAGTGCTGGGGTGGTGTCGGCCGCACGCACGAGCACGGTTCCGTGCTTGACCCACACGTACCGGTATCCATTGGTCCTTGCAATTTCTCGCGTTTTTCGAAAAATTGTTTTATTTTTCAGAGTCAAGTGCTCGTTGACATACACTTTTTGCTGCGAACCTGGTATGTTTAGACACTCAGATGTGAGTTTTCCCTTGGCTTTACGAGCGGCAGTAACAAAGTTGTCCTTCAGCTCCCGGGAGGCCAGTTTGACGATAACATTCTTTGGCTGCGTACTTTTTGGGTTCGCTTGTGGGACTCTATGTACCGACACCACATCATGGGGATCCAGCGGATGATTAATGTTATCACCTAATGTCTGGACGATAGATAGTAAGTTTTCTCCTCGCTTTTCCGGGAGGTTACTGATCTCGACATTGTTTTAACGTGCCTGCTGCTCCATATCATCTATTTTACGCTCTAGCTGAGAGATGCGCGAGTTTAGAAGCTCAACCTGGTCGAGTTTGTGTTCCATGGCGCTCACCTTCTTACACATTTCATCGGTTTTCTTGTGTAGATCGTCGTATTGGCCGCTCATGAACGACATAGCGCTTTTAACTTCTTCAAAATCATCCAACATTTTCGTGATCTTCAAATCATACTTGGAGAACCAGCCATCCAACTTACGCGTCATACTTTCTTGGAATTATGATAGATTATGAGTACACAATTAGCAGTTAAAGACATTTGAATATGTTTGGGCTATTTAGCAACTAATCACTTAAGAAATTGTTATAAAAACACTGCAATCCAGGCAATTACACCATTAGGAACAACATCATTGAGATAGCAGACGAATTGTTCAAAAATACTGAGGTTTTAGCAATAATAGAACGGAGCAAACGAAAACAGTCTTAACGCAGTGCGCGCGAGGCGTGAACACATGTCCATTCTCTCTACCAATTAACACATCGCAAAATGGAAGCTGGTAAAACAACTACATTTGTATTCCAGGAAGAGAGCCGATCAACGTTTCGAAATGTCTTCAGCAAGCTGCGAACCCTCTTCCCGTTCCTTTGGCCCCGGAAAAGCGTGTGTCTACAGTTTTATGTACTCATATGTGTCATCGCGTTGCTGGCTGGGAGAGTGGTTAACCTTTTCGTGCCAATTTATAATAAGTTGATAGGTAAGTTCATTTAATGAGTAATAAGATGAGTTTTAGAGCACTAACGGCTGGCGTAGCTTTACCGGAATTGCATTGGGAAGTGTATTTAGTTTAATAATCCCTTAAAATATGACTGCGCTTTCTATTACGGTGTGAAGGATACAAGAGCGGTTGTCGGCCATTTCTGTGTGATAGGCTATTAAAACGCTATATTATTACACTAGAATGCCCAGTGTCGTGGTTATCAGCAAAAGCGACATCATTTATGACATGTTTGAATGTAAACCTTCAACAACACATCTATTTTAATTAATGGCGTGTCCAAACACTTTTGAGGTTAACTTTTTCACTGTCCATTGTGTTTTGAAATTTCCATTTGAGCAATTCAAAAACCATGTTAAAGCGAATTTGTCAAAAAAGGGATATTACAATGTTCAAGATTACTTAAATGATGGGACTAGGGTTAATCTAACTCAACACTCAGAACTTGCTGATAATAATTTTGCAATTATTTATTCCTGCTTATTCATTATAATAATGAATATTCTAATATTTGTATTAGTCAAACACCACCAATTTTTAAAAGAGATCTAAAAATCAATCTGTGCGAGTTTCTTCGCCCTCTCTCCTACAGTGGTGCAATGTAGAGAAGAGGCAAAAAATGACGTTTGCTAAGTATATGTAATATAGAAATTTGAACTTTGAACTTTAAAAGATCACCATTTGGTCAGTTTCTTATCGAGAACCAGTAAATTAGAGGTGAATCTCTCATTACAGTTGACAGCCTGTCAATACCCCCACTCGTGTTCCGATGGGACCTGATCCTGATCTACGTGTTTATAAAGTTCCTGCAAGGCGGCGGCACCGGCGGCATGGGACTGCTCAACAATCTGCGGTCCTTCCTGTGGATCAAGGTTCAGCAGTACACCACGAGGGAGCTTCAGGTAATTACATTTACATAAAATCACATTCTCAAATTATCGAATTCAAATTAAAAGCTTTATTTGTAAAACGTAGGTACATAAAGATCTTTAGAATACTTTCAAAGTATCTATATCTCTTTGGCGCGATGGCAAACAAATATTATATTTATTGAGCAGCACTTACATCAGTCGTATATCTGGAATAGTAGTTAGCAGTCAATATACAACAATGTCATTATGTATTCAATGATCAGAGCCTTAATTTTACCCTGCCTCGCTCGCTCGCTCTCGCCCTCGACGCGTCGATAGTACAGTGACGGACGCTATGACGTCATCAGAGCGAGGTGCCAAGTGAATTTTGGCGTTTAGTACATTGCTTCTGGCCCCATTCTAGGATACCCTGTGTCGTGGGGACTAGAAACAGCGACGTCGGAAATATGTAGACTTCCATGACCTGGGGATTTTTCTGCCTCCCCAGCCGGGATCCGAACCCATGGCCTCTCGCTTGGAAAGCTCAGCCTCGACC
The DNA here is from genome assembly GCA_949825045.1 of Argyresthia goedartella. Lineage (NCBI taxonomy): Eukaryota > Metazoa > Arthropoda > Insecta > Lepidoptera > Argyresthiidae > Argyresthia > Argyresthia goedartella. The sequence continues at coordinate 19,161,843 of OX463812.1, read as the reverse complement.
GCAACACCACAGAGGTCGTCATGTCGTAATCCTTACTACCAATGTTATGTCAATCTTTATCTCTGCATAGTAGAATTAATTTTACAATTTGTACATTAAACAAAGAGTTTTCTCGGGTTTCGGGGTGGTTATACATAGTCAGGTCATAAGTTCTGTCACATGTGCAATATGAAATAATTTAGACATGTTTATTATTTATGTAAACATTTATATAGCAAAATAAACTTAATAAAACATAGATTCTTATGGTAATAAAGTTTATTCAAAATGACCCCCGCGATTTTGAATACAGGCCTTTATTCTTCGCGGCCAGTCGTCTATCGCAACACGAACGAGGTCCATGTCAATATCGGCGGCTGCCTCAATCAAGGATGCCTTGAGTGACTCCAAATCAGGATGAGGCTTTGAGCAGGCCTTTTCCTCCAAGTGTTGCCATATCTTGTAATCTAACGGACCCAAATCTGGACTGGAGGAGGGCCAGTCTTCGTGCCGGATGAAGTCGATTTCACGCGCCGCTAGCCAGTCTTGTGTGCTTTTCGCTCTATGAGCTGGCGCAGAATCTTGTTGGAATACCCAGTGCCTGTTATTAAACATGGTATGAGAAACAAGTTCCACAAGGTTCTTGAGGACTGTATTTTGATAAACAACTGCATTCGTTTTTACGCCTTTCTCACAAAAATATACCTCAGTTAAGCCACAATAAGAGACTCCCAACCAAACCATGAGCGAGGATGGAAAATGACCTCGTTGGACACGCGGAGTACGGTTGCTCGCTTCTTCACTGGTGTGTGCGTACACCTTATCATTTTGTTTGTTGTAGCTCTCTTCGACGGTGAAATTTTTTTTATTCGATAAAAATATTTCCCGATGCTTTTTTCTCGCGTACCGCTTCAACAAAGCGCGGCATCTCGTCAGTCTCAGGTCCATTAAACGAGCGTCCAAACGATGTCCTGTTTTTCTTCGATATGCCCTAAGCCCTAAGTCTTCATTTAACATCCTTTTCACCGTGGTCCTGCTTAACCCCATCTGAAGGGCCAACAGTTTCTGCTTACGTATAGGATTTCTTTGAATTCGCGCCTTCACAGCTTTTATCACTACTGGAGTCCTAACAGAGCAAGGGCGACCACTTCTTGACCTGTCATCTATACTAGAGTCTTCATTGTATCGTTTTATGGTACGATAAACGAATCTTTTGGTTATATTCAAATTTTTCAGTAAGTCGAAAATCTGAAATGGCGTGTAACCGCAACGATGCAACGCAATAACTGCGACATGGTCTTCTTTAAGTGTCCACTCCATATTTAAAAATGAGGAAAATTCTAAAAAGTACACATTTTTATTTTCATGAAAACTTCGAAATTCGAATTCAATAAACTTTTTTGTGGCCAGCGTTCTAAATTCAAAAGTTTTTATTGTGTGACAGAACTTATGACCTGACTGTGTATTTAAAAAAAATGCTTCTTGTTACTCCCACAATACGATACCCTGGCGCATACTACTAGTAATAATAGTCTAGTCATCTCAGTGTATGTTAGCGTGCTGATAGTGTTAGCAGATTCGTTCCGAACCCACACTGAATAGCTCTGTCGTGGCCATATCGTAGAATTGATCATTTCATGAAATGGCCAACCTTGGTTGAATTAGAACTTTTATAACGAAGAAGTATTCTCGGTAAAAACACTACGGTAGCTTAGGTGAGGACTACAAGTCTTCGTGTTATTTCGACATGTATTACACACCAAAACACCACATAGTTCTGAAGAACAAATTAAACTTGTTTTCATGAATTGCAACCCTTTCCGTCCATTTCATGAAATGGCCGGCTAGATCATGAAATGGTTGGCCCTTTCAATTCTATGATATGGGGGGGCTACCACAACGTCTTATGCCAATTCAGATTAGGAACCTAATTTCATCCGCAAACTTAATGTGACCGTCTTAAAACAAGTCTTGGTATGGTCACCATAATGGGCTTTATTTACCTAATTATGGTGAATTGGAATGGAACTGGATGCCATGGTGATGTTCTTGTTTTGAACCTAATTTGAATCGGAAAAAGATTGTGGTAAACCCCCCTGTTCACGAGAACTCCAAAATTGCCCACCAATATACCTATAGGTGGTATTTCTCTTTTCAGTTGGAGCTATTCCGGCACCTGCACGCCTTGCCCCTGCGGTGGCATTTATTTTACGTGATAAATACCGGCGAAGTCTCGCGCGTAATGGACCGAGGCACAGACTCCATTGACAACCTTCTCTCCTACATTCTGTTCTCCGTCGCGCCGACAATTATAGACATACTGGTTGCTGTGACCTACTTTATCCTGGCGTTCAACGCGTGGTTCGGCCTGATTGTCTTCGTGACAATGATTTTGTATATTGGTAAGTTGGGTTTTATCATACACACATTCATTTTTTCCCGGAGACTAAAGACCTCCACTTGGTACGATCTTGGAATTCATTAGTCTCTTCATACAAGCTCGCCGGTTACGAGTACTTCTTATTTGCTTCTTCACTTCCCTTGGTGTTTGTAGGGCCTGCTTGGGCCTGTAAATCTGTATCGTCCATCTTCTTTCATTCATCCTTTCAACGTGACCAACGTGACCATCTGAGCACGTATAGAGCGAACATCAGCTCGGGTGGTATACGGACTAAAAATAACCCCTTGTATATTACAGTTATCTATATTTGATGTTACTGTGAGCCATGACCTCGGTAATGTCTACCTGCAATTTGCCCTTTTGGGCGATATATATGTGTATATTGTATATATGGGAGGAATTTGCCTGCTTACCCGATTTTACGAGCGGATATCAGCTCATAGTTGAGAGGGCATGATAGCGGCATGTTAGGGTGGCAGATAGCCCCCGCTACTATGAGGTGAACTGTCGCTCCTCCGGGTTGATTCATTTTTATATGTTGAACACGCTTCGGGGCGGTGAGGAGTGCGGGTGCGCCTAAGAGGTTCCAGTCATAAAACTATTATTGTGTGCATGCAATCAACTGTCCTTCGATGCTTTCTCTTTATTTAGCTGCTGTTTCTGGAATGTTCGTAATTCAAGAATCGTGAGTTTCTGCAACTGCCAGTTGGTGGAGTAAAAGTGATGTCCCTGTATGCAAATGTTGATTTCCTTCCAACAATAGCCGTCACGGAATGGCGAACCAAGTATCAGCGGCGGATGAACCTCGCCGACAACGAGCAGAAGGCGCGCTCAGTCGACTCTTTACTCAACTATGAAACCGTTAAATACTGTGTGTTTGTCATTTGAACGCTATGCACTATGTTAATTGCTCTTCCTTATTATATTATACTGCTTATCTGCTAAAATGGCATTATTTAGCGACGACGTATTGTTTACACTATCGCCTCTGTCGCAGGGAGTGTGCCAACTATTAACTTTTCAAAAATTTACTCATCTTGATAGGATACAATTTTTTTTAAGCACCTCTCAACACCGTAAAACAACCTTCTATCAAAAAACACAACATTTTATGGAACTGATGGGACTTTAAAATTTAAGATAGTTTCTGCAACTGCCAGTTGGTGGAGTAAAAGTGATGTCCCTGTATGCAAATGTTGATTTCCTTCCAGCCGCAACAATAGCCGTCACGGAATGGCGAACCAAGTATCAGCGGCGGATGAACCTCGCCGACAACGAGCAGAAGGCGCGCTCAGTCGACTCTTTACTCAACTATGAAACCGTCAAATACTACGGCGCCGAGTCCTACGAAGTCGATACGTACGGACACGCTATAGTCAAGTAGCTACATATCTCTCATTATTTCTATCTTAGTGAGCTGGAAGAAATCTCTTGTGTTTTATCATAGTTTTTCTTTATTAATTTTCTGTACCAGTAATGGAAACTTGTATCTTTTTTTTTATTTTTGTTCATTATTTTTTTTTTACAGAAAGAAGAATTCATATCGCTCATCACATTGAATATGCTGAATACCATGCAGAACATAATTATATGCGGAGGTAAACATAAAACAAATATAACATTGCATAAAGCGCTCTGCGCGTTAACTATGCATGTAGCGACATCTATGACGCTCTTGTAGATAAGGAACTCGCCAAGCCATAGCATATATTAAGCAAAAATAAAACAAAAGTCGGTCCTCAAAATGCATCATATTTCCAGGTTTGCTGGCTGGGTCGCTGCTTTGTACATCGATGGTAGTGAAAAACGAGTTGACAGTGGGAGACTATGTCCTATTCGCATCATACATCATCCAGTTATACGTGCCTCTCAACTGGTTCGGAACTTATTACAGGTACGCATTGTCAGAAATGGAAAGAAGTTTTAGTTTGGTTCCAGTGCGGTCAACCCTCTTCGAAACTCGGCTGCTTGTGTGAACATAGGGCTCCATGTGAGTCCATACTTAGCAGAGTTTACCATGACGCGTAATCGGTTTATTTATTAGTGGAGCAAATGTGTATTTTATGTGGCATGGGCATCGGTATACAGGTTGACTTTTAATTAGCTGACCATATTTTGGGGAATGATAGTAACAACAACAACATTAAGAACAATTTTCGCAAAGGAACATATGGTCGCAAATGAAAAAAATATACTAATGCTTAGTACATTGACCCGATCAGCTGATTACAGGACTATGGGAAATCCAAAATAATTTTTTATTTGCGACCATAAGTTTCTAGGTAAAAGTTGTTCATAATAAATGGTACTATCATTCCACAAAAAAAATTCAGCTATTTTAATGTCACCTGTATAACGCCGCAGCTCCTCTATCGCAGGGACTTACTTAGTTAAGCACTGGGGCTCCACTGCTAATTCAGTGTTCACGCTAAAGTTCAAATGTATTTATTACTGTAGATATTTACATATACTCACCAAACATAATTTTTTGCCTCTCTACTTTGGACCACTGTAGGAGAAGCAGGGCGAAGAAAGTCCCACAGATTGAGTTTTAGATCTATTCTAAAAATTGGTTGTGTTTAAGTAATATAAATATTACAATATTAATTATAATAATTAATAAGCAGTTTATTTTTTTAACGGAAAGTTCTTTGTTGAGTTAGATTAGTCCCGTCATTTAAGTAATCTCAAACATTGTTATATTCCTTTTTTGACAAGGTCGCTTTTACATTGTTTTTAAATTGCTCATATGGGGATTTCAAAATCTCCAGAGGTATCTTGCTGTAGTAGAGAATGGGCATGATACTATGAAAGTAACTAAATTATACTAGCCTAGATGTAGCCACATCCGGGGTTTGTCTGATGTTCCTAACAGCGTAAGCCGCAGAACTTAATCTACTAACTAATTTATCTAAGTGGGGTCCCCACTGCAATTTGCTATCAATAGTTATTCCAAGAAACTTTGTATCATTTACTTATACTAACGCGTTGCTGTCTAACATTAAACTGGTCTCAACTTGCCTGACATTTGGAAGTGAGAATTTGATACACTTAGTTTTACCAGCGTTTAACTGTAAATTATTAACTGTGAACCAATTCAAGGTTAAAGACCACCATTAAAATACACCATTAACATCATCAAAATCTTCCTTTTGTCTTTCAATTTTGAAGAACATTGAATAACCATTAGCAAACAACACTATGTCAGTCAATTTCTCCACCAGGAAAGGCAGATCGTTAATATATACCATAAAAAATTACCTAATATGGGACCTTGTGGAACGCCAATTTTTACTCCCGATCCATCAGATTTAACGCCGTTGACTTCTGTTATATATCTTTCCGTTGTTTCACCTTAATATTATTTGTACTAAGATTAAAGAACTGACAATTTTGTAATTATTCATGTTACATATTTTACTACATATTTTCCTTTAACCACTGTTCTGTAATACAATTAATATCGGTGTCAGAATTATTAAGAAACAAATTCTAAGACAAGTTCTTTGCCAGGTAGCCCCTGCATGTTTTGATGCCTAATATTTAAGTAGGGCTTATTTCTTCGGTTTCTTAGGTCATCAATGATTTCAAAACGGCGAAAAGACAAAGTATGCCAAATTGTTAAGATGCGTACAAACTATGCCCAAAGATTTTTTAACTTCCTTGGACCTCGTCTCTACAATAAAATCAGTAAACATAGTGAAATTACAACAAAGAACATATATTCGAAACTAAAATAACTACTATAACTACAATGGCTGAGATCCTTAACATATGACGAAACAGAAAACACCCTTACAGTTTTATCATAACACTAAAATTAATAAATAAATAAATTAACAAGTAATAAGAAAATAAATATGTTAAAAAAATTAAAAAAATATAAATAATAATAAGTAATACAATTCAAACAAAATAATAACTGAATGTTTAAATAATATTTTTTCTTCTTCATACACCATACATTTACTACTCACTACACCAAAACATTCAAACATTACACTTCCCATCTTCTCTATTACAAACACACATTTACTCCCCAAAGATAAGAAACCTTGGTGTTAATTGATATTATTCTGTCTAAAAATAATTCAATTTATATTTTTCATTAATCATTAATCATATGAACAATGATATTTTTTGTTAAAATCTAATTATAAAATGTGTCATTTACTGGTGGGAAGTACAACTCATCCTATACCACAGGGTTCGCCCTTTTTTAGGGGGTAGTGAACATCCCTCGTTCTTTACTAATGTAATTAACAAGTACTTCAAATGTATACCTTAATTAATAAAATTATTATTATTAATATTATTATTATTATTTACCCTTTGTCGGATAAATTCTTGCTTGAGCTCAAATTTAAATCATTTGAATCCACAGAGCGATCCAAAAGAACTTCGTCGATATGGAGAACATGTTTGACCTAATGCGGGTGGATTCGGACGTGCGCGACGCTCCCGGCGCGCCCGACCTGATAGTCCGCATCGGGGCCGTCGAGTTCAAGCACGTCAGCTTCGGCTATGGGCCCGAGCGGCTCGTGCTGAACAATATCAGCTTCAAGGTGGCGCCCGGCACCACTGTCGCCCTGGTGAGTGGGACAAGTTGCTTATACAATGAGATAAAGCACGTCAGCTGCGGCTATGGGCCCGAGCGGCTCGTGCTGAACAATGTCAGCTTCAAGGAGGCGCCCGGCACCACTGTCGCCCTGGTGAGTGGGACAAGTTGCTTATACAATGAGATAAAGCACGTCAGCTGCGGCTATGGGCCCGAGCGGCTCGTGCTGAACAATGTCAGCTTCAAGGTGGCGCCCGGCACCACTGTCGCCCTGGTGAGTGGGACAAGTTGCTTATACAATGAGATAAAGCACGTCAGCTGTGGCTATGGGCCCGAGCGGCTCGTGCTGAACAATGTCAGCTTCAAGGTGGCGCCCGGCACCACTGTCGCCCTGGTGAGTGGGACAAGTTGCTTATACAATGAGTTAACCCGTCAAACGTCCTATGCGCTACATAAGCGCATAACTTTTTTGGGCGGCTAGCGTCCTGTGCGCTGCATAAGCGCATAGAAAGTATTGCAAACTTCGACGTTTTATGAATATTCACCAAGTTTCAGAACGTTCCCGGAAGTAGTCTAAGATTATGAGTAGTTTAGTTGGCAACCGTGTGATATGATTGGAACTGACATTGAGACAGCCTATTTATCAAAATAAATTAAATACCAAGCCATGTCGCCATTTTGGGCAGGCGACCGGCCGCAGACTTACATTTTATGTTTGTCAATATTTATTTATTGTGAAGTAATTTCTGTGTTTTGTAATAAAATAATACATCTTATCGCTGGAGAAATTAATAGCGGTGATGTGAAAAATGGAAAATAGTGTAAGTTTTGTGTTTGGCCCGTAAGAACGAAATATAAATAGAGGTGTCAGTGTCAAATAATGGATTCTGCAAACAATCGATGAAAAGCCTTATCAACTTTATTATCACATGTGAGTACTATACATCACAAGATAGGTAATTTCATAAACTTAATTATGGTATATAACATGTTAGGAAACTAATAAAATAACCTAACAAACTTATCAAATTCCTAACGCAAGTCGATTGAAAGTTTATTTTCGCCAGAACCTTGGACGCGTTAGGGTCCACGAGATTCGCTGTACAGGGACATTCCAGAGGTTAAAGCAAGTCAGCTGCGGCTACGGGCCCGAGCGGCTCGTGCTGAACAATGTCAGCTTCAAGGTGGCGCCCGGCACCACTGTCGCCCTGGTGAGTGGGACAAGTTGCTTATACAATGAGTTAAAGCAAGTCAGCTGCGGCTATGGGCCCGAGCGGCTCGTGCTGAACAATGTCAGTTTCAAGGTGGCGCCCGGCACCACTGTCGCCCTGGTGAGTGGGACAAGTTGCTTATACAATGAGTTGAAGCAAGTCAGCTTCGGCTATGGGCCCCAGCGGCTCGTGCTGAACAATGTCAGCTTCAAGGTGGCGCCCGGCACCACTGTCGCCCTGGTGAGTGGGACAAGTTGCTTATACAATGAGATAAAGCACGTCAGCTGCGGCTATGGGCCCGAGCGGCTCGTGCTGAACAATGTCAGCTTCAAGGTGGCGCCCGGCACCACTGTCGCCCTGGTGAGTGGGACAAGTTGCTTATACAATGAGATAAAGCACGTCAGCTTCGGCTATGGGCCCGAGCGGCTCGTGCTGAACAATGTCAGTTTCAAGGTGGCGCCCGGCACCACTGTCGCCCTGGTGAGTGGGACAAGTTGCTTATACAATGAGTTAAAGCAAGTCAGCTTCGGCTATGGGCCCCAGCGGCTCGTGCTGAACAATGTCAGCTTCAAGGTGGCGCCCGGCACCACTGTCGCCCTGGTGAGTGGGACAAGTTGCTTATACAATGAGATAAAGCACGTCAGCTGCGGCTATGGGCCCGAGCGGCTCGTGCTGAACAATGTCAGCTTCAAGGTGGCGCCCGGCACCACTGTCGCCCTGGTGAGTGGGACAAGTTGCTTATACAATGAGATAAAGCACGTCAGCTTCGGCTATGGGCCCGAGCGGCTCGTGCTGAACAATGTCAGCCTCGTGGTAGCGCCTAGCACCACTGTCGCCCTGGTGTGTGGGACAGACAGCTTATTAACAACTATAACTTAAACAATGTTGTTTTCCTTAAACAATAGGAACCGAGTTTTATATCTATATAAATTCTGTAAATAACAATTTAGTTTCCCTTTATCATTATAACACACACAGATAGTCAATATTAGTTCAAGTTATAAATTGCTATAAACTGAAAACAATGTAATAGCCTGCTATCAATAGTTGTAACTACCTATGTTAACCAAAACATTCATTCAATAGCATTACTAGACCACTAATAGATTGACTAACTGGTAATTCAATGCAAATTTCAATTCAATAACTGTCTGTCTACTACCAGCAATAGACTTATAGCTTACAATACTACCAATCTATGTGGATATAGGAACCAACCAAGTTACCTAACCGCCTATACCTACAGATTGATAGTCCCAAATCGTGCCTTCCTGGAGCCCTTGACGGCTGCAAATCTCAGGAAACCACGCTCTGCTACCAAATGTTCAGGCTTCTCAGCACCTAATGACCTCGTAGGGGCCCATGAGCTACGAGGTAGCGTGACGATCAGGTGCCAAGAAGTGATGAACGTCGGCGATTCACCGAGCTGAAGTTATGTGGGGTAGATCTAACCTGGTCTGTGCTTCGGTCCCGTCAACCTCCTGTCTCTCTGCAAGGCCCGGGTGCACCCTAGGCTCTTCTTGGTAGACAGGTTCTTCAGCCAACCAGGTATGACTGGCGGGCCAACGTGATGAGCACAGTGTCCAACACAGGTTATGTTTCTACTGGTAAATACAAATCGGGCACGAAAATCCGAACTTTATCTGGTTCGAGAGACAACGGCACACTCAGCTATATTAACAATCCTGAGGGAATCCCGAATACATTCCAGATGCCCTGCGATTTAATTTCAACACCCTAATCAAAAACGCGTTTTTTTTTGCGAGGGCTTTCGTCTGTCAGTTGTCAAAACTGCCAGATTGACAGCTAACGTCAAATTAAAATGACCGTTCAGAAACCATCGATCGAATATCGATTTGGAATCGAACAAAATGAAAGAATGAATAAACAACAGCTCCGGTTGTTAGATATTTTAGTTGTAACATCTGTTTGCATAATTTAGTGAATTTGAATGACCCTCCACAGGTGGGCACCAGCGGCGCGGGCAAGTCCACAGTGATGCGCCTACTGTTCCGCTTCTACGACGTGAACGAGGGCGCGGTGCTTGTCGACGGACAGGACGTGCGGACGGTGACGCAAGCCTCGCTGCGTGCTAGCATCGGCGTGATGCCGCAGGACACGGTGCTCTTCAACAACACCGTGCGGTGAGTAGCAGCGAACGTTTTATGATACCGTTTCTTCGTCTGCATTTTCAATTTCAGCCAGAGTAGTATTGTTTGATATTCAGTCACACAGCATGCGCTGGTGCAACGTTTCAAAATATCTATAAATCACCCAGACACATTAGTGAATCCTTAAAAGTAAAAAATTTGGTTCACTCGTTTCCTTATTAAGGATTTTAATAAAACATAACCATCGCTAAGTCTACTACCAACTAAAAAAAACTGCATTACAATCCGTACACCCATTAAACCGCTATTCCTTGTTAACTTGTAGGCTCACGGACTATCTAATCCTGTTTTTGACAGACGTCACATAGAGTACTGAAGATTCACGTGCAGACACATACACACACGCACACAACAGATCGTCTTGTCTGATTTCGTTCGGAGTTTCGTAGACGGTGTTAGTGGACGGACAGATATTGTTCCTTCAGGACACTGCTCCTCACACGTGACCTAAATATTCATCAACCAAAGCGCATCATAAGTGAGATGTATCATGATTGTAGTCCCCTATTGCAGTTACAACATCCAGTACGGGCGGCTGGACGCGCCCTCAGCTGACGTCATATCGGCGGCGAAGAACGCGGACATCCACGACAAAATACTCACGTTCCCCGACGCGTATGACACGCAGGTTTGACTGCTATACAACTAATATTAAAAGTGTGAAAGTAGTGATTTTCAGATATTTGTGGCTTCAATCACGCTAAAACGGCTGAACGGATTTGAATGAAATTTTGCACGGAGATAATTTATGAGCTAAATTAACATAAAAGATACTTTTTATCATACAGCAGAAAAAGGAGAGTAACGCTATAATATAATAATAAAATATAATTTAATATAATGATAAAATATAATTTAATATGATAATAATAATGTTTATCGAGGGACAAAAAGGTATACATTGGTAAGTAAATAGTAACATTGTTTATGTGAGTGCGCTTACTTAAACTTATTTATAAATTAGTATCTTCTATCACCTAAACTAGGACCGCAGTCCTGCATTTTAGGAGACAGAGCTTTTTCCCTAATTTTTTTCATCATAATGGTATCAAACGCTACAGGTGGCTTTTTCCATGATTTCTAGTAAAATAAGTTTTAGTAGGTTAAGAACAATTTTAAAGGAACAAGAGTTATCCCGGTAAATGTTAATTCCTAGGAACACGCAGATGAAGTTGGGGGCAGCAGCTAGTTGGTTATTACGATACAGTATTCAACAGAAAGACGTACTACACGACAAAGTTAACTTGGGCACCTTGCTCTGATGACGTCATAGCGTCCGTCACTGACGTATCGAGGGCGAGAGCGAACGAGAGAGGCAGAGGAAACGCATTCCTTGCGGGTGCCTAGATAACTTTGTGGCGTGTAGGTAGTGTTTAAGGGGTTGTTAGGGACATCATTATAATTTCACCATGAAACGGATTCGATCAGAGCAAGTTGGTTTCCGCCATCTCCATACATTCTGGGCCGTGGGAGGAGTGAAAAATAAAATTCGCTAGTGACAGTCTTTGGGCTGGTTCAGTTTGTTGTACTGTATCGAACTCAAAGCGGTCTATTACGATATTAGATGGGATTCGCAGGTTTCGAATGGATCGCTATCAATTGATAATAACAAAAATGCGCTCGCGAATATGAACTGCATTCGAAGGTATATTTCCGCGCTCACGTGTATCCGAACGCACGAAGTGTCAACTTGCGTCCCACATTTTTAGCCATTTTGCCGCTTTCCCGCGGGCGACTTGTAAACAACTATCAATAAATGTTAGAGGACAATCTTACACAAATCGAACTAGGCCCGTAGTAAGACAACGATATATTTAATAGAGATAAATACTTATGTATGTACATAGAAAACATCCAAGACTAAGAAACAAATATTCATGCTCATCACACAAATATTTGCCCTTACATGGATTCGAATCCAAGAACGACAGCTTCGTAGGCAGGGTCACTACCCGCTAGGCTAAACCGGTCGTCAATGCACAATTAGTAGGGCTAGAAGAAAATAATAAATAATATTACGAAAAAATATTACAACTCATGTCTTACACTGGTGACAATTATTAGATAATTAGCACGATAATTATCAAACAATGTAACTATCTAGATAATTTCTAACCCTGGCTCTATTTGACCAACAATGTTCCCCCTTCACGATTCTATCTACAATAACGTGTCTTCCCACAGGTGGGAGAGAGAGGGCTTCGGTTGAGCGGCGGCGAGAAGCAAAGGATAGCGATAGCGCGAACAATACTGAAGAATCCCGCGATAGTGCTGCTCGACGAGGCGACGTCGGCGCTGGATACCAACACGGAGAGAAACATTCAGGTAATGTACTTGACACCGTATAATTATTTATTCACAAAAACACGAGATTGTTCTCTGTCGATAAATTGTGATTTGTACCGTACTGCTTACAATACAGGGTGTAACAACAAGGTTTGATCATGTTTTGAGGGGTCGTTTGAGTCATCATTCTGAATAACTTTTACTATGAAACCGATTTGATCAGAGCAACTGTATTTTTGAATATTCCATACATTCTGGGCCGGGCGGACAGCAGATGTAAAACGTACAATAAGATATCTCTGGAGATTTTTATGTTATGTTTTAAGCGACTTTGTCGGAAAAAGCATATTACAATGTTCAAGATTACTTAATGTGACCGTATGGAGTTAATCAAGCTCAACACAGTCCTTGCTGTTAATATTTTTGTTATTATTTATTCATGCTCATTAGTTATATTAATTAATATTGTAATAGGTATTTGTGTTAGTTAAGCACAACCACTTTTAAAAAGAGATCTAAAAATCAATCTGGGAGTTTCTACGCTCTTCTCTTCTACAGTGGTCCAATGTAGAGAAGAGGCAAATAATGAAATTTGACTTTTTTTGAAATAACAAGCGTAATAAAAAAATATTATAAATTATTGCTAAAAATTGCGGGTTCAAACTGACTCTTGGCAGTTTTACGCAAAAACGGACCTACAGCGGAAGTGACGTAATTTGCGTTGACAGTAAGGGACAGCTATGCGTAAATCTGCTTCTCCTTTTTCCGCATAGACAAGGAAAGGGAGACTGACGCATAGCTGCGTCCCTTACTGACGACGCACACTATGTCACTTCCTCTGATGGGTGTTTTGAAAACACGTTCCGTTTCAGAATCATTTAGATATGTTTTTTTTTTGAAAATATACAAAATAAAAACATCCTAAAGGACGAGGAAGGGGCCTTTCATGTTTTTAAGTCTCAAAATATTAATAAATTTGATAAGTGATGTGACTGAATCTTTGACTTTATAGAGGAGAGGCTTGCCCAGTAATGACTCGATGTGGGTTGAGCATGATCATGTCATGGTCGTGCCTAGTTTGGAGGCGTAGCAATAACCGGCCAGGCGGTATGAAGAGACTTATCGATGTTTTGTTACAGCTGCCAGAACAAGAGTGCATCGTTCCGATCATGAAATATTCCCATCTCTTTCAGGCGGCGTTGGCACGCGTGTGCGCGAACAGGACGACACTAATCATCGCGCACAGACTGTCGACGATAATCCACGCGGACGAGATCCTAGTATTGAAGGATGGGGAAATCGTTGAGAGGGGAAGGTAAGTGCTAATAAGATAGATGTCGTAACCATTACGTAGAATAGAATCATATCATGATGTGATTGAGAACTTCATGAAATACGACAATTTCATGATAAAGCCATCCAAAACTGATCATATAATAAAATGGTCAGGCCAGATCAATGAATGTTTAGGGTTTGATGATATGAACAGCAAAATGCATAACTATTTCATGATGTGGTTAAACGTTAGTGATCACATCGAAAAATAATTACATTAACCACTAACATCTAAAGATGGGTCCAAACATGTTCTTTTGCCCGTAACGTACCTTTGTATCGTATCAGCGTCACGATCCAAGAACGCTAGTTTGGACGATTATTCGGTATGGTACGGTGGTACGGCGCGTCTTGATCGCAACCGATCCGGGCGTCCAGACTAGCGTTCTTGGATCGCGACGATGATACGATACGGAGGTACGTTACAGGCAAAAGAATATGTCTGGACCCACCTTAACAAGGCGCGATGTCGATTTGTTGTGGATTTTCACGATGGAGGCGGCGACCGGTAATTGTAATTCATGAAATGGCTAACTATGTTTGATTTTGAATTTTCATTGCACGAAGAAATCTTGCAGTAGCCTAGGTGTAGCAGCGAAGCACCCGCATAGTCTTCGTGTTAGTTCGATATGTATATCACAAAAAACATTAGGTAGTACTGAGTAAAAATGTTTTAAAAACACATGTTTCATCAAATTCAACCCTTTCTGACAATCTCTTGAAATGGTACGATCATGAAATGGTTGGCCATTTCATGAAACGATCATCAGATACCCTACATTACTAACGTTTGACGATATGGCCACGGCAGATCCCCTACATTACTAACGTTTGACGATATGGCCACGGCAGATCCCCTACATTACTAACGTTTGACGATATGGCCACGGCAGATCCCCTACATTACTAACGTTTGACGATAGGGCCACGGCAGATCCCCTAAATTACTAACGTTTGACGATATGGCCACGGCAGATCCCCTACGTTACTAACGTTTGACGATATGGCCACGGCAGATCCCCTACATTACTAACGTTTGACGATATGGCCACGGCAGATCCCCTACATTACTAACGTTTGACGATATGGTCACGACAGATACCCTACATTATTAACGTTTGACGATATGGTCACGACAGATACCCTACATTATTAACGTTTGACGATATGGTCACGATAGATACCCTACATTATTAACGTTGGACGATATGGTCACGACAGATACTCTACATTATTAACGTTTGACGATATGGCCACGGCAGATACCCTACATTACTAACGTTTGACGATATGGCCACGGCAGATCCCCTACATTACTAACGTTTGACGATATGGCCACGGCAGATTCCCTACATTACTAACGTTTGACGATATGGCCACGGCAGATACCCTACATTACTAACGTTTGACGATATGGCCACGGCAGATCCCCTACATTACTAACGTTTGACGATATGGCCACGGCAGATCCCCTACATTACTAACGTTTGACGATATGGCCACGGCAGATCCCCTACATTACTAACGTTTGACGATATGGTCACGGCAGATCCCCTACATTACTAACGTTTGACGATATGGTCACGGCAGATCCCCTACATTACTAACGTTTATTTTTTATTTTATAATAAACTTTACAAAACATAAATAACAAACACAAAATACATTGTAAGCTTACTACCTTATACGTTCATCACTAAAACATACATTTATAAAAATAATGTGATACAAATATTTTTTGATAATTTTAATATACTTAATCTACCTTAAACTCAAACCCATATGATTTGTGAGTTCTTTTTTAAAAGATGTTTTTTTGCTCCTAAATATGTCTATCGATAGCAACCTCTCATTATAGGTATGGCAAATTCGATGTAGCGGCGCACGAAGACCGGAATTGGTGCGCGTTGGATTTAGATAAAAAAGTTTACAGGGACGGCGTGGCGTTGCTGTATGTGGGGCAAGGTATTTAATTTCTTCGACAAGCTCCGGACAATCATATTGGTTGTTACATATGTTATATAAAAATAATTCGTCGGTTATTGTGCGTCTAGAGGCCAAACTAGGTACTTTATAGAGCGACATGAGGTTTTCGTAGCTCATTTTGCTACGTGTAAGTCTATAGTGTATCGATTTGAGGGCTTTTTTTTGTATGTTCTCAAGTTTGTCACTGTAAACGGCATAAAAGGGATTCCATACAATAGAAGCATACTCCAGTTGGGATCTTACTAGGGTTTTATAGAGTGTCATATATGTAAGTTTTTTATTAAAGTTTTTACTAACCCTTAATATGAAACCGAGCATCTGATATGCTTTCGTACAAATTTTCTCTATATGGTCGTCGAAAATGAGTTTTTCATCGAAAAGGAGACCCAAATCTCGAATTGAGGAAACCCTCTCCATTTCTTGGCCACCGATGTTGTATGGTTGGAGTATCTTGTTCCTATTACGCGTAAAAGTTATCTGTTTACATTTATTATGCGCAAGTTGAAGTTTGTTAGTTAGACAAAACTCGTGGAATCTATTAAGGTCTTCTTGTAAACTAATACAATCTTCCAGAGAATTAATTTTTTTAAAGATTTTTAAGTCATCGGCGAACATTAGTATCTGACAATGTTGGAAGCATTGGTTAATCCTATTAATAAAAAGTGTGTATTGGAGAGGTCCTAAAATTGAGCCCTGAATTACACCAGAAGATACTAATCTTCTTTCGGAATGATATCCATTGATTGTAACCATCTGGAATCTGTCCCGTAAGTAAGACCCAAACCACTTAAGAAGGTTTCCGGTTATGCCATTGTATGCTAGCTGCTCGAGTAACAAAACATGATCCACTTTGTCAAATGCTTTTTGGAAATCCGTGTATATCACATCCACTTGAACTCCTTCATCCATGGCCTTAAATAGAAAGTTCGAGTATAAAGCTAAGTTAGTTATCGTGGCCTTGTCTTTCATGAATCCGTGCTGTTGTTTAGAAATATTTCGTCTTACTTGCGTGTAAAGAGATTCCTGAACCAGTGACTCGAAAATCTTTGGTATTGTAGAGAGGACAGATATGGGTCTATAATAGGTGATATTATTGCGAGAACCCGATTTGTGTAGAGGCGTGATATATGCTAGTTTCCAGAAGTCCGGGAAGCATCCTTCTTGAACACTGCGGTTAAGTATTATGTAGAGTGGATCTACTAAAAGATCGGCAGTGTTTTTCAAAAATATTGGACCTATTTTATCTGGACCAGGCCCTTTAGATATATCTAGAGTGGAAAGCCTTTTTTTAATTCGGTATTTACTAATATGCAGATTAGAGATGTTTTCAGCTTCCGAACTTGTATTAAGTTCATGTATATTAATATCATTTAAATCAGTATCATTTGGTTCAAAAACGGAGCTAAAGAATT
The DNA here is from genome assembly GCA_949825045.1 of Argyresthia goedartella. Lineage (NCBI taxonomy): Eukaryota > Metazoa > Arthropoda > Insecta > Lepidoptera > Argyresthiidae > Argyresthia > Argyresthia goedartella. Next base: position 19,144,504 of record OX463812.1, on the reverse strand, counting down.
CATTAAACATATCAGCTATTTCGGATGGGCTGTCAGATGTTCTGTTATCCAATGACATTTTAGATGGATATCCCGATTCGTTTTTCTTCAGAGAGGCTACATATTTCCAAAAATGTTTAACGTTTTCAGAAATATTACACTCGGTTTTTGAGATATATGAATTGGAGTCCTCTTTCAAAAGTAATTTAACTCTTTCACGAAGGAGTGAAAATTCTCCATAGTCCGATAGATTATGGTAAGTTTCCCACTTATTCCACACGGTTTTTTTACGTGATAATGTGCTTGATAATGCTTTAGAAAACCATGATGGAAAATTTCGTGACTTTGTTTTATATAGAGGTACATGTTTATTAATAATTTTGAATAAGATTTCGTAGAATATAGAAACACTTTCAGTTACTTTTTTATTTTTTAAAACGTTTTCCCAATTTATTAATGACAGTTCAGATTTGATATAAATAAAATCACATTTATTAAAGTTAAATTTGTCAGTTTTTTTTGGATGAATTTGTTTTACTGTTTTTGTATTTTCAAAGGTGAACATTAACGGGGGGTGGTGTTGGTAATTAGGCCGCGATAACTCAATGTATGGTGAAGAGCATACGCAGTTGCTACTATTAGAAAACATAAGATCTAATAAGCGATTATTGTTGTTGTAAATATTATTGTATTGTTGGAGTTGCATTAAACCCATGGTGTTATCAAGTGATTTATGAAGTTCTGTTTTAATATTGGGTACTAAATTATTTCCAGTAGAGTGGGGGGACCAAGTCAAATCTGGTATGTTGTAGTCTCCTATAGCACAGAAAGTATAAGTAGGATAGTTCATAAATAGGTGCTGTAGCTTATTGAAATGAGAAACGTATAAATTTTTGTTAGTTTTGGGAGGTATATATGTTACGCATAGCATTAGAGTATTAGATTTACACAGAGGTATACTTTTAAATAACTCCTCTGTAGTCTTATCTTCCAGTTCAAAGTGTCGCGATGCAGTAATTTTTTTATTGATAGCGACAACAATACCTCCACCGCCCTTTTTGTTAAAATCAACCAAGTTACGATCGCGACGAAACATCGAATATCTGTTGTCTACAATTTCCGAGTCAAAAATACTATTGAACAGCCAAGTTTCTGTCAATATAATTACATCAAAATATGAACATTGTATATTATGTCTAAGTTCCGTAAGCTTACCACGCAACCCACCACAGTTTTGATAATAAATACTTATATTTGAGTCAACCATTGATAACATAAAATTGCAACATGTATTTAAAGAAATATTTGTTTTGTTTAAGTTTGAGTTTTAATATATAATGTAAACTATAATATATCAAATTTATGAGTATAACATTATGGAAAATGAGTGGATGGGTTGCACCATAAACAACAGTTAAAATATATAGTGGTTGTGAATGATTGCGTGATTTGCAGAGTAGAATATATACGTATAGAACAGGAAAATATAACAACATGTATTTAAACATTGAATTTACAAGAGATGCGATGACATTGATTGTGAGACGGTATATTTTAACGACACACAGAAAATTTAAATATAAATAAATTAAATATAAATAAATTAGTCACACTACTTTATCTAAATCTTCATCTCTGCGAATAGTTATGACCCGGCTGTTATCTTCTTTGCGTACTAGAATTGTTGCGTTCTTAATCCAGATGTATTTGTAATTCTTATCGTTCGCAACGGTGCGCGCTTTGGAGTACAGTATTTTATTCTTGAGTGTAAGATGTTCGTTGATGTAGACCCGGGACGACGGTGGTGGGGGCGCAGTGCCCGCCACAGTTGAGTACGCAGTGGAGCCGCCCGCGGCCGCATTCAGCACTTGCGATGCAGTGAGCCCTCGGCGGGTCCGACCGGCCGCGATCACGTCGTCACGGAGTCTTTTTGTAGATAAGTGCACGATTATATTTTTTGCCTTCTGTGTTGGTTGGTTGTGAGCCACCCTATGGACGTCGGTGATGCAGGATACAGGAATAGGGGCACCGATTGCCTTGCCAATGGTCTCTACGACATGGAGCAGGTTCTCGCCCTTCTTTTCCGGGATATTTTGAATCTCTACATTGCAGCTTCGCGATCTTTGATCCATGTCATCAAAATTGTCTCTGAGGGTGCGATTTTCAAGCCGAAGCTCATCATTTATTTGTTGAAGGTTGCTCATAATTTGTGACTGATCGGCTAGGTTATTCTCCAGAGTTATTATTCTACTAGACAGTCCTTCAATTTTGTCCAGCATTTCTTGCGATTTTTTATTGAACGACGTCTCTAGTCCTTTCAACAAGTATTTTACCTCATCAAATTTGGTCTCAAAGCATTTTATTACTTGTTGTATATCTATATTAACGATGGAAGATGGAATATCCGCTGATGTATTGCTAATCACAACCGAACTGGCAGGAGATTTCTTCTGTTTGCATGGTACACACTTAAGTTTATTCATTGGCAGGACTTTTTTGAACTCCAATTCAGTATACTCTGCACAATGGTAGTGCAATGTTTTTACGCACGAAGCACATTTTAGGCATTCTTCCGGCTTAATGAGCACAGTGCATTTAGCGCAATTCATTTCAAACTACAAGTGCGAACAGCAACAAACCGCGCAAATTAAACAAATAAAATAAATAATTCTGGGCAAAACTGACACACGTCCGCTCCGGTTAAATATCTCTGGGTTGTCTCGGGATTCAATAACTAGAAAAAGCTGGAACACGCACAACGTCTCTGAGATGCTCGATCTACTTACGCGTCTGTACACTGACTACTCTTTGACGCGCGATTTGAGTCAATAACCGTCGTTCACGTAGGACGCTGTGAGCGGCCGCACTTGAAAATGAGTCTTCAGAGTAGGGCGCAGCGGCTAGAATGGCTTGCAGATGAACACAAAACAGAGTAACACTTGGCGGACAGCTGATTCAGATTTCTGTTATCACATACACGAAACTGCACACTATTATCGCGAGATTTTACGTAATAACTACTGATTATATGTTAGTCTTTAGGAATTCACAAGACTTAGACCGAAAAGAGCATAATATACGTCTATTTTTAATTTTCTATCAGAGCAAAACAAAGAAGATGTATCAACACCGACCGTGCGGTCAAAGAATCAGACAGTTTGACGATATGGCCACGGCAGATCCCCTACATTACTAACGTTTGACGATATGGCCACGGCAGATCCCCTACATTACTAACGTTTGACGATATGGCCACGGCAGATCCCCTACATTACTAACGTTTGACGATATGGCCACGACAGATACCCTACATTATTAACGTTTGACGATATGGTCACGACAGATACCCTACATTATTAACGTTTGACGATATGGTCACGATAGATACCCTACATTATTAAAGTTTGACGATATGGTCACGACAGATACCCCACATTATTAACGTTTGACGATATGGCCACGGCAGATCCCCTACATTACTAACGTTTGACGATATGGTCACGACAGATACCCTACATTATTAACGTTTGACGATATGGTCACGACAGATACCCTACATTATTAACGTTTGACGATATGGTCACGACAGATCCACTACATTACTAACGTTTGACGATATGGCCACGGCAGATCCCCTACATTACTAACGTTTGACGATATGGTCACGACAGATACCCTACATTATTAACGTTTGATGATATGGTCACGACAGATACCCTACATTATCAACGTTTGACGATATGGTCACGACAGATCCCCTACATTATTAACGTTTGACGATATCGTCACGACAGATGACGACGTCTGTGTCGTAGAGGTCGAGGTTTTGCCTCAGGCGAGAGGCTCCGGAATCAAACCGAGGAGAAAAAACCCATCTTGGATGTTAATATGTTTGTCGTTGCCATCTCTGGTTCTTACCCCATGATCCTAATGTGAGGTCAGAAATGACTTAAACTTTAGAGCCCTGGTCCCGGTTAAGACGCATCGCGTTTTTGAACCTCATGCCATTTTAATAATATTCCAACCTATAACGCCTCAGTGGCGTCTCCAGGGCTTAAGGCCTCTAAATAAATGTTATAGGTTGGGACTCTCCAGAGAGACAATGCAAGCTCATCGTCCGACAGCTCATAACAATATCCATGACCAAACGCATTGAAGGCACAATCCTGGGGGGTAACCACAACGTCTTATGCCAATTCAAATTAGGAAACTGATGTGATCCGCAAAATCACCGTGACCGTCTTAATACATTCAATGCCTCTGTACACTCTAGTTGTCAACCATACTTTGACTCGATGCCCCGGTCACTTATAGTTGAACAGTGGATCTGATCTACATATTACTTTGCTCAGTGCCTCTGACCACTCTGCGTGTCCTTTTAATTGGAAGGAAATGGTTTATTCCCATTTCGACCACCACAGCTTATCAGCGGCGTATCTTACGGTGATTATCGCCGGGCGATAGTCGCCCGATCACAGAGGACAGTTGTAGTTACTGAACGGCCCGGTGTGACTATCTGTCAAACTGACGTCTTTTCATGGGGTGACGTTTGTCATTTTTTGGTATGAACTAAGAACAACCCGGACAACTTTGGGTGTCGAGCGGCACCCTGAGTCGGGATTCGCTTTTCTACGAATGACGTGTTCTCGGCACCTAGCGCTGGTTAATACGAACAAGCATAGGTGTTAACGGCACTGAGCATTGGTAACTTTTGAACAACTCTAACTGTTCGGGGCATCGAGCGTTCCTAAATAGGATGAGACGTTTGAGCAATAGTTGCTGGGTGGTCTGGCTGTCAATGCGTTAAAACAAGTCTTGGTATTTGAATCGGAAAAAGATTGTGGTAACACCCCTGTTTCCCTATTTCAGCCACGAAGCGCTGCTTGCTCAAGGCGGTGTCTACGCCTCGATGTGGCAACAGCAACTAGAGAACAGAAATGGCGCCGACTCGAACGAAGGGGCAGACAACAATAACGTGGGGCCCGCACTACCCAGCCCCAGCAATGGTGGCCACGGGCACGGCCACCTATAGAAGCATTAATTAGAGGCGTCAGCGCCAAGTGATAGTGAAAATGTTCTTAGACGAAACCGGAGCCAATCCGGTTGACCAAGTGTAACGTGTGACTGAATAGAAGTGGCGGCACTGAGTCGAGTGCGCCATTAAGGTTTTTAGGGTTCAATATCAGTAGATAGAATTGTATTTATCTATTAACAGTTGTAAGAGAACATCGCGTTGCAACGTAACCTGACATTACGATGATGTATTATTGCTGTTACGTGTATTAGTATTTATTATTTAATATTGTGATGGGAAATTCGAAGTGAAGTTGTTGTGTTATTAAAATGTTTTTATAGTTTATTCAAATAGTTTCATTGGTCACATCAAAAAATGTACTCTACAAATTAATAAGTAAAACCATAAGAAAGAACATTTCACATTACTGATGATCGCCTGCCTCGTTCCAGTCGCTTTTAAATTCAACCTGTAAATGAGATAAAAAGTATTTTCAGTCAAAACCTTAAGAATTAAATTCTCATACACGGGTTCACACATCGCAGAATGTCGATCCGTCAAAAATAAGGGTACCTACGCACTGTGAGGTTGGCTAGCAGCAAATAGTTTGCGGTTCCATCCACGCATGTTGGTGTAAAACCAGACCCTGTGTATGGCTCTACGCTGAAGGTGTTGAGTCATCACAATTCGTGTCTTCGTTGCTCTTTCGGGAATTGAACATGAACAAAATCTGTGTTCATGTTAACTCCGCCTGCGGAAGGTGTTGAGCCAATAATAATTTTATGTATACTCGTTAACTCTACGAGTTTGACCTTTGGACCGCAATACATAGAATAAATAAAAAAAAGTGTAGGACATCGGACCCGCACACGAAGGGTTTCATACCATTGTACACGGAAAAACGTAAAACGACAGTATTTTGTACGAGTTTACCTTTTTAAATCCTAATAATAAAATATTAAATACTAGTTGAAAAAAAGTTGTGTATATGTAGAAGTAAAAGTTGTGGAAGTATTGAACTACGTACTCAGCTCAGGTTAACGAAAGTATTTGCTCATTGAAACCGGAAGTGCACAGAAATTGAGTAACTTATTTATAGAAATAAAATTAAATATGATAAAATAAAAAATATTCGAATGACCAATAATGACTTATAATGACTAAAAATTAAGCACAACACTCAATACCCGCAATTCTCTATTTGGGAACTACTTCTAATTCTTAAAAAACCTTATGTTGTTAACCTTATTTGTTGTTATAGCGGCAATAGAAAAACACCCTCTGAAAATTTCAGCTCTCTACCTGTTTCGGTTGATCCGGTAGAGCCCGGTGACAGACGGACGGACAGCGGAGGCTTAGTAATTGGCTCCCGTTTGGCACCCTTCGGCAACGGAACCCTAAAAATGTGACACACGCCCAACATGTTTGTTATGTTATGCTAAATCCAACTCATATCTATTAATATAAAAATTGTGTCGGCTATAGCCGACGACGTAGCGCCAGTGGCTTGACTTTCAGTTGTCGGCCTTTGGCGACTGAGGCAATCAAAAGGTTTACTAAAGCAACCAATACGGTGCTCTGAAGTTACCTGGGGTTGACCCGCTTCGCTCGGCTCCTCGGTGTATTATAAAGTTGTGACCTAACGAAACCTAACTTTACTATTCGGAGAGAAAGTTACCCATTAAGAACATTAGCCGTTGAGGCATAACAAGATTTTGTTCAATCAGTACGCGCATGAGTGAAGGCCAAAGTCTGTGTACTGTGTAACACCTAACTGCTTTGAGCATTCACAGATTTGGTCTGTATGCCGCCCGGTTAGCCGCAATTATAACCGCGTGCTGCGGCCAGTCGGACGGCCAGCTGTGCAGCTAACCGCATAGTGCGTAGGCCCACAGACACTAGAATGTGATACAATCCGCGCCAAGTTACTTGACTCTGAGCGAAGGTAAGGTGGGGAGTGGGGGTAAGCTCTCTTTCTCGCATAGGGTGAGAGATATCTGGCTAGAATATGGTTCACGAAAAATAAAGTCACTAATCAGCACGGGCTTCAGCTTTCCCAACACGGCAGGTGTATACTGATCTGACCCATTATAGGTTTACTGGCAATATTATACTTATCTTACACTTGTTATAGACTACACTGTTGTGTCGCCTGGTAAATGCATCTCTTAAATAACGGCCTCGTTTGACATCCCACCTGATAACAAGCAGAGAAAATATAGATATACAGGATTCCGGATGCCAGTGCGGGTCAACCTGCCTGCCCAACCTTAATCAAGATATTCGACGTCTGTTTTCAGAATCAGGGTAACCTAGATTTGCAAAATCACATGGATCCCAGTAATTTCAACAAAACATGCGGGGCCAAATCGAAAAACTATCCTTTGTGAAAATTTGAAAACTTACCAACAGGCGTAGTCGGTTCCATAACAGAAGTCACTTCATCCTGCGACGGAATCTGCTCATGCGCTTTCATTTCCTGATACCTCTGGTTCCTCAGTTGATACTCCTCAACCGACATCTTAGGCCTCGTCTTAGCATACTCAATACTCCTTATCGAGTTAGCAGTTTTATGCTCAGCTTGGTCTATCGTATTTACGTAATCCGAGGAGATTTTCCTTGCGAATTTTGTGCCGTGTTGCAGAGACAGCATTGGTTCTAATGAGGTTTCGGCACTTTCTCGTTGTCGTAGGAATGTTCTTGAGGGTCTGTTGTCTCCGCCTTTGAAGGCTGAGGAATGGGTCAGGAGGACGTTTTTTTGTAACTCGGAGAGAGGCCTACGAGCAGAAAAGATAAACTACTTATATATTGGTATGGGGTATGTTAAACATTCGTATACTTTAATTACGTCCGGAATGCATACCTATAATCCTTCAATGTAGGCCCGTTACAGGTGTCTCCGTTAACTTTGACTTGGTCCATAAGTCTCTTTAGCACTGAGGGTTTCTTTATCTGCATCGGTACTTGCAGTGAGGAGTCATCATCTATGCGGCCATTCGCATCATCATCGTCGTCATCAGAATCATCGGGGGGCAGGCTTGCGGGTTTTACGAAGCCGGTTTGGCGCCGCGGAATAGGGGTCCGCTTCTGGGTGTCATCATCTTGGACTGCGATGCGTACTTTCTTGGAGTAACAACTGGTAGATTGTTTACCAAGGGAGTACAGAACAACTTTTAAGGTGAGGTTTTTGAATCCAGAGGGGAGCGATGGATTCTGGAGTTGAATCTCGAGGGTAGGAAGCGATTCTAAAGTAGAATCATGAACGCAGCGAGACATTGTTAGTTGTCAATCCTGAGGTGGACACTCTACTGTTTATCACCCTCTTTGAGAAAATGAGTACGATATTTAACTTTGTTATGAATTAAAAAATAGTTTTTTATGAATAAGAATGGTATTTATTTACATACAACTGGTAAAATAACTTATTATAACCAAAAATATTTTCCGATAAGATTTCGCACTTCTTTCATTTTTCAAAAGGCCCTTTTTAAACTCCGAAGAGGAGATTAAAAAGGGCCTTCTTCTCAGGCGGAAAAATTATATTCCTAAATTGTTCTGTTATCAGGCAGTCCCTATTAGAGTTTTAAAAAAAAACTCTTTGATTTACACAAACACTTTATTATAAAATCACAGTCCAAAAACATAAAAGTACTGAATATTTAAATTACATCAATACACTCGCGACGTGGTGAATATGATGAGAATAATAATCGGCCAAAACAGAATAACGACTGACTAGAGTTTAGGTAGAAAATGGTTTTTATACAATGCAACTGTGACGTCACGGCGTCACTTGCCATGCGGCGCTTCTGCTGACTAAGGAAACGGTACTTAGTATATTTGGATATAACAGCCCCCCGTTAAAACGAAGCTTTATCTCAAATAGATGAAGCTGAGTAAATCAAAACTTAAAATTACTTATTACCTCTAGTGTCTTTTATTATGATTAGATTATATTCTAACTAAGACATTGAGCTGAAAAAGATGAGACTAAATGTGATCTCAATTAATATATAAGTAGTTGTGTTTCCTGTTGAACTGAATTTTACTTTAGCTTTTGGGACATTCGCAGGGGGTAAAGATTTAACAGATTTGCAATCTTCATCAGATGACATTTCATACATTTCTACCTTACATTTGATTCATGAAAATTTTCCTTTTTATTATGACACTGATTGAAATCTGGATACAGCAGCTGGACGATGAACCTCGTCTATTGAAATATTTAAGGTAAATAGTAAGGGTAAAACTAGAATAATAATAAGTACCGTATTTTATAAAGTGCGATTGTTGTTGAATATTATTTATATCGTTTTCTAAGTTATCTAATTTATGAGACGCATATTTAAGAGAGTCAAGGTTAATATTATTGAGTGAAATAGGAGATAGTGAAGGTAGAGTATGATTGAACTTTTCTCTTCTACAACAATCGTCTTCGATAATATTAAACTTTATATCTAAGTCACTACGTATAAGAATTTGCTTAGAACTAGAAGGCAGTAATTGGATTGTTCTACAATAGCCAACACAGTCATCTGTGACCTTTAAGGTACCCGTTCTGTCAATTTTGTCATCACATTTTACAGTTAATTGAGTTTCTTTAGACTGTACAAATATCCATCTATTATTATTCAAAACATGCCAAATGTCTACATCACCGAAAATTAGCTTGGTATCACATTCTTTAGGTAAGGAGTCTCCAAGCTCGGTAATTAATCGAGTCTCACAGCACGGATTTGTTATGGTAGAGGAGGAGTCTATCGCAGCATCATATTTCCTAGCATAATCAGCATCTAGGGAACCAAAGAAGAATTTTAGAATTTCGCCTCCAAACTCTAGGGCTCTTTTGTATCGATTTCCGTTATTCGTCAAATTTCCGGATATTACGTGAGATAGGGATAGTTATTTTATATGATTTGATTGCAAAAGCATTTCGGTAGATGTTGATATATCTTTGCATTCGACAAAATAAGTGAGGTTAGCTTTATTACATAACTCGGTTGCTTTATTGAGCAGACTATGGATATTTTGGAGATAAAGGTCTGTTGATACTATATCTATGTGAGTTACGATTTTCCATGAATCGTGATAGAAACGACTGGTAGATGTAGGATCAAAATTGATTCCAGGGCTCTGGAGTAATGGGGTTACTTTTCTCCCGGCGTGACAACGTTGAGATAATGACATACATTATTATAAGAGTGAGCCGGCTTTATTTCGTTGACGTGGTATTTAGTGTAGCGCCGATTAATGCAAAGGGTTACATTATTTTTGTCATGTACTTTGATTATTTTATAAGGACCTTTCCAGACAGGGGATAAGGCCTTACGTAACCTGTGGTGTTGTTTTAGGTAGACAAAATCGCCCGTTTTATAAGCAGGCTCGCGGGAATGTGAATCGTAATACTGTTAGGATGTTTCTTTACTTTTAGAAATGTATTCTAGCGCTTTTTCGCGACTAAAACGCATACGATACTGTAGGGCCCGGAGGTACTCGTCATATGTAAGATTGTCGTTTGTATCGTATAGGCAATTAGGTATATGCGGCTTATGTCCGTATAACAGTTCAAAGAGCGTGAAATGGGTATCGCAGTGGCCAGATAACAATGCCAGTCGTTTTTATTCTCATTCACTAAGGATTTCAGATATTCTTTGAGTGTCGCGTGACTGCGTTCCAGGGCACCGTTTGTTTGAGGATGGTAATACGGTAAGGCGTTGAAAAAAGGGATTTTATTTTAAAGATATTTGTGATTTGCTTAAAGAGCTCAGAGGTAAAACATGTACCAAGGTCAGTTAGTATCATTTTAGGAATTCCAAAAAGGGACATGAAATGGATTAGATTTCGTGCTACTTCATCGCTTGTTGAAGTGATCATTCGGTATGCACAGGAGAATTTCGTGAGATCATCTTGAAGTGTAAGAATGAATCGGAAATGTTGGAGACCTGCTTCAGGAAGGGTGCCAACTATATCAAGGGCTAGTCGTTCAAACGGCTTAGTGCTGGATGAGGTGATGACTATAGGTGCTTTGTTACATTTTCTCAGAGGTTTGTTACTTGACAAGATTTACAAGTCTTTACATAATTTTCTATGTCGGATCTCATTGATTTCCAATAGTAAGAGGATTTTATGCGGTTAAACATCCTGTTTATTCCAGGGTTTTCCGTGATGGTGGAGTCGTGATTCTCTTTCAGCATTTGAGAGATTTCTGCTGGAGTCGGATAATTTAGTTGATTTTTGTATATGTGTATATGGATATTTGTATTATTAAAAATGTATACGATAATATAATATATATTTTAGTGTAGGAGAGTTTAGTATAGGGTTCTGTGAAATCTGATATAGCTAGATCTGTTAGAGTGGGTTTATTTTGCAGTATGATGATTTTCAGGGACAATAATAGGTCAAATATAGTTTTATAATCCGTCTCATCGTAATGATGGATTTTAGTAAATAAGAGTAGTATGTTTTGAGATCGCTAGGAAATGGAAGTACAGTGAAGGGTTCTCGCTCAGTATTTTGTAGGGCTTCTGAGTGTTCGACCTGAGATAGTATTTCCTCACACCTGGCATGGAAACGTCGAAGTCCACGGAAGTGGAGAGAGCTATTGAAGATAATTGGGATAGATGCAGTTTCTGCGAATGCTGTGATTTTAGTGTTTGACGTTTCCAAGGTTTCGGTAAATTGTTTCTTAAAATATTCTTCGTAAGTGATAGAGGTCGGGTCATTTTGACTTTGTTTACGGGTTGTTACATGGATAGGAATTCGAGAGAGAGCAACGGCATTTGAATTTAGTTTGCCTTGTTTGCATATAATTTCATAGTCGTACTCCTCAAGCTTTAATCTCCACCGTATAAGTCGACTTCGGGGGTCTTTTACATTGAAGAGCCAGGTCAGTGGTCGATGATCGGTTACAATTTTAAATTCATTACCAGATAGGGGCGGAAACATTTCACGGCAAATATGATGGCAAGGAGTTCTTTCTCAGTTGTAGAGTAATTACATTCTGCTTTATTCATAGTGCGGGAGGCGTATGCGATTGGAAGATCTTTTCCGATAGGGCCTTGGGATAGGACAGCGCAGACTGCACTATTGCTTGCGTCAGTAGTCACTACGAAAGGTTGTGAAAAATCTGGATATTGAAGTAATGGTGCTGTAGTAAGTTTTTATTTAAGATGGTTGAACGCTAAATCTTATTCTCAGGTCCAGTGGAATGCGACGTCCTTATTTAGGAGAGAAGTGAGGGGTTTAGTTATTTTAGAAAAATTGTCTATGAATCTGCGATAGTAGTCGACTAGGCCGAGAAACGATTTTATTTCTTTGGGATTTCGCGGGACCGGGAATTCTGTGACTGCCTTGACTTAGTCAGGATTAGGTTGCACGCCTTTGTCAGTGATTACGTGGTCTAAGTATGTTACTTCACGACGAAAGAATTCACATTTGTCGGTGGTAACTTTAGATTGAAGTCGCGGAATCTGTCAAAGACAAGTTGAAGTTTTTGAATGTGGCTTGTGAGATCATTGGAGTAAATTATGCAGTCATCAAGGTATATATAGCAGTGCAAGCCTTGTAGGCCTGAAAGGACCGAATTCATGAGGCGTTTAAAGGTAGAGGGTGCGTTTTTTAGGCCGGAGGGCATTCTGTTAAATTCGTATTGACCAGAGATGCTATTGGGGTTGAGAATCATAAATCCGGATTTGGTGAAAGCGAGAGACAAGGTTAAGCGTGGAGAAGTACTTAGAGTGCCCTAATTGATCGAGTATAACGGTAATAAGATGGATTGGATAAACTTCGGTTACTGTTACATCATTTAAACGTCTATAATCAATCACTATGCGCTGACCTGACGCATCCATTTTTTTTTGGAACAATCCAAACAGGGGCGCTCCAAGGAGATATGGAAGGTTTAATAAAATTTAGATCTAACATTTTCTTGATTTGTTTATCGACTTCTTGTCGATGACATTCGGGGAATCTGTAAGACTTGGCGTTGATGGGTCCAGCGTTTCTGGTGTAGATTGAATGTTGTAATGCGTTAGTATGAGTTAGGGGGTCACCCTCGAGATAGAAAATGTTCGCGTATTTGCTACAACATTCAAACAATGACTTATTTTCTTCGTTGTTAAGTTGTTCGTGACGAATTAGGTCCAATATGCGTTGAATACGGTTGTGTGAATTAGAGGAGGCATGATCTAGGTTTGTAATGGGTTCAGCAGAATTTTCACGGAAAGCGGAGTAATCAATCAGGGTGATTTTCACGTTATAGTGGTTTATTTCTACAGAGGAATCAGTTGTGTTTAGAATAGATACTTTGACGCGTTTGTTGTATTTTATCAATGTGAATCATAATTATGGTACCCACGATACAGGCTCTGCCTAGTGTGGGGCCACAGTTAATCATACTTGTAGCGTTTAAGGTTTTTATTTCTTTATTAATGTTCTTTTGGAAACCTGCTTATTTTTATTTTTAAATAAATATTTCTATTTCTATTTCTATTTATTTCTTATATTAACTATTCAGTTAGCTAAATAAACTCCGTTATAAATTGTATGATCAAGTATGAGTCCTTCTTTCATTTCAGATAATTCAGAATCAGAGTTTGATACGGAACATTCGATGACGCTTTCTGAACGTGCGGGGATTATGTAGGATGGTTGATTAAAGTGGATTGCTAAGCTGTGGCCATGTAGGGAAATAGATTTCGTTTTATAGTCTATACTTGAGTCAAAGAATCGCAGGAAATCGTTACCTATTATACCATCATATTTGAGGTTTATTTCGTCTTTGATGACGTGAAATTTATATGCAATATTTTTGTCTTGAAGACGGAATTCTAATTGTAAGGAGCCCAGTGTTTTGTAATATGAGTCTGTGTCATTAATTCCTTTTAGTTTTGTTATTTCAGATGAGAGGGAAACTTTGTTTCGAAGCTGGAATACTTGACAATGCTGACACTTGCTCCAGTGTCAATCAGAAAGCAGAGAGGTTTCATGGAATACGGTATAGTTAAGTAAGTTAAGGTAAGGATTTTTTATTACTTGGTGCTTTCGTTTCATAGCAAGGTAAGTGAGAATTAATGTTTTTTCTAGGCATACTAGTGCAAGGCTTTATTTCAGGAATCATCGTAGAAAGTTGTGACAGATTCAGTGAAGGATTTTTGTTGCGGGATATGGCAACAACATCAGCATACGTTTTGGCTATGCATGGTCTGAGTGAGATTCGTTGACGAGGGATTTTGAAGATGTAGTAGGATTCAGCTTATTTAAGTTAGGAATCAATGGTTGTTGAGATGATGTCCCCTATCATTTTAGTGTTGTCGAAGGTTTTGAATGAATCAGCTGATTCTGCTGACTAGATTTAGCATGAGAATTGGATTAAGATTCGGCGGCTCGATTTTTATAAGACTCAGTGCGAGATACAGTGGCAGAATTGGTACAAGACAAAGCAGGCGACATACTACACGATTTAGTACAAGATACAGCGGGCGAAATAGTACGCGATTTAGTACGAGATACAGCGGGTGAAATAGTACGCGATTTAGTACAAGATACAGCGGGCGAAATAGTACGCGATTTAGTACAAGATACAGTGGGCGTGTCATTCCTATTTTCTTTAGATTTCGGCAGACACGAGACCGTGTTTAGTTTAAAGATTGATTGTCCTCGTTGATTTCTTGAAATTGACTCTCACACATATGCGCTTACGCTACCTTGTTGGGTGCGCTTGCAATTGTTATTTGAGAACCATTCGCGGTTGGTTGATAAGAATTCGCAGAATTGAAGCGCATGTTGTTATTGTATTGTCTTTTGCGACATTAATTTAGGGTATGGCCTATATTTACAATAGGCGCAATTTTTCGATCCCCTCTGAAAATTGGGAGAGGGTTGGTTGTGTGTCAGGTTTGTGTGAGAACTAGTAGAGGGTTGAGGTTGATTATTGCCATATTGGAGCTGATATGAAGGCTGAGGCCGAACGTGGTAAGACCGTTTATTACGATCCCTTTTGTTACGGAAAAATTCCGATGAGGAATGTCCCTATTTATGACAGACATTACAGGTCTTCGTGGCCTTGGATGTGGAGAGGTTGAGATTAAACAATTTCCATTCCTCAATCGCGTGCGTCATTGCTCCGTTGAGGTTCGATGGATTTCGGCATCTAACTATATGCGAGAAACTAGAGTTAAGGCCTTATAAAAATGTATTAAATGCCACATCTTCCATCACAGCTATTCTTCCAGAGAGTTCGGATTTATTTGTACACGAATATTGGACGTCGGCTAAAATTCGGGTAAGGCATGATGACTCGGAGCGAATATTCGATAACAGTTTCAGAATGATTTTGCTTACAGCTTTGAAGCTCTAAAAGAAGGTGGGTCGAATGCTTCTTTTCGGCGAATGTAGTCTTAAGGAAGTTTTTTATTTCAGACCATGTCTGGAAGGTCTTTAAACAGCAAGCTGTTTGACATTCTGTTGCTCTGTGCTGGCAAGGGAAATAGCGTTTTCACAGTTTGTAAGGAAGGTGGGTAGCGATTCGCGGTTCCCATCGTAGGGTTTATAAATTTGGTTAAAACGGATAATGTTATTTTGTCACCCATTTTACTTTTGGCTGGATCAACAATTTGTTTTGAATCAGAGTCGGAATCACTATCAGAACTTGAGGATGAATTTTCCGATTCTTCTTTTATTGAATGAGGCATGTATTAGGCAGAACAGAGCATCAGATGATCATTAAAAGATTTAGTAACACAAAACACTATGATGATAAGTAAGTAAATAGAGTTTTAGATTAAACTTAGAGTCTTAACAACTTCGTGTCAAATCGTATCACTTCAAAAGCTGACTTCAGATTTCACTAATAAATGTTAGAAAATGACTCACAGAATAAACACGACGTTCAGGAACATTTTTGGAGATTTGCGTTACTAGGCTGATGAAATACTTGCAACGTGACGAGTTGATGAGCCAGGGAGTCGTCTTACGGTACGGTAATGCGGCGAAGTCACGTTGTCAAAGCGGACCGTGGGAATGGCGGGCGCGGGCTCACGAACCGGGCTAGTTCGGAGGCTTATCGTCGACCAGGTACTGGAATTGTGACTTTTGTGGTCGCAAGGCTCGGTGGCCCACGACTGTGTTTCGGGATGCGGGCTCAACTGATTACGTTGAGGCTGACCGTTGATCCAGTGTTGAGCTCCGGACTCAGCTGGTGCCGAGGTTTATCGTCAAGCTGGTGAGGCTGCCTGCTTCTGTTCGGATAACTAGATTTCTACGGAAGCCACTTACGCTATCCCACCGCTGCCACCAATTTGTTATCAGGCAGCCCCTATTAGAGTTTTTAAAAAATACTCTTTGATTTACACAAACACTTTATTATAAATTCACAGTCCAAAAAACATAAAAGTACTGAATATTTAAATTAAATCAATACACTCGCGACGAGGTGAATATGATGAGAATAATTATCGGCCAAAACGGAATAACGACTGACTAGAGTTTAGGTAGAAAATGGTTTTTATACCTACAATACAACTGTGACGTCAAGGCGTCACTTGCCTTGTGGCGCTTCTGCTGACTAAGGAAACGGTACATAGTATATTTGGATATAACAGTTCGAAAAGGCTTTTTACGAACCTCGCTACGACCCCCGCCTTCGACTCGTGCTGTAAACATCTTGGTTCGTAAATATAAGCCTTTGCGAACTCGTGGATAATTTTTCACCTCAGCAGCTCGTACAAGAGGCTTTTGCTGCGAGTAAACAGTGCTCTAAGTTGCATTTTGCTCACTGAGTGAGACAAAGTAGCTTTTTAATTTTGAATTCCGCGGGCATAGGCAAAATCGCAAACAGCCAACGGACGGAGTTATAATTCGATGTTCCTTGGCTGTTGGCGATTTCGCCAATGTCACAGATACTGCTATCGATTTTTAACTCGATTGTAGTAACTATGCTATTGAATTCCAAACAATCAAGCTTATTTTATTCTATCTCCTAACCATTCTAATTGCTAAATAATTCAATAGCCTATCAAGTGGGGTGTTAAAATAAAGGGGGGAACCGAAAGATTGAAAAAGCAGTAGGGTAATTTGTTTTTGTAATAATTCAACATGTCAATGATATATTTTTCGTTCTTCTATACAATGTTCTTCATTGCAGAGATGAAAGTTGTAGGTGTGCAACACGAGACCAAAGTTATTTGCAACTCGTGCCTTTGAGTCCCTCGTCCACTCAGGATTATAACGTAGAATCCTTCGCTCACTTGGGTCGCAAACAAGCACTCGCAGCAAAAATAAACTTTGCCCTCTTGTTGCACAAATAACAATTTCCGCCTGAGAATCCAAAATCAAGCGGCGAAGGTGCTATTATGAGATCAGAGGCGGAAAAAAAATGTTGCCTTTTATCAGTTTTTTTTTTTTTCACTTTTCCTTCCCCTGAATTAAAGTAGGTTATAAACCCAAATAACGGCAACTAAACTGAACGTTCCGGTCAGTCTCATTTTTTGAGGATAAAAATAAAAAAATTGTAATAGGAGAACTTGGTGGTGGCGTTTTGATTTGTGATGTGAATTTATAATGGGGGTTAAAAGGCTTTTAAGAATATGTGTCGGCCAAACAAACGAAGGCTTTTTTAAAAGCGCATTGAATTTAAACGCTTTTTAACACGACAGATTATTTAAAAAAAGCGTAATACTACGACTTAAATAGTCAGAGAAAAAAAAAATAAAAATGATGTTTTACTTAATTCAAGCAGTTAATTTTTGTTAGAAATACTCCGAACGAAAGAAGTGCGTTTTTTTTAATACTCTTCGTCGATCTGATGACGCCAAAGTCTTTCAACCAAAAAGTTAATTCTTATTTATATATTTCTTCGGTTCTTTGATTCGTGGTTCTTTTCTTTTTACCTGACTGCGGCGAAGCCCTTAAGGGGGTTTATTATCTTCGGCCATGGACAACAATTCATACCCAGTACATACATACCTGTTGGTCTCCGCATCAGAATCCGATTTAATGAGTTCGCATGCTTCTACAAATCCCGTCTGTCGAATTTTTAACCCATCCGATTCTTTGTCTTCGCCCTTTGGGACAGCAATACAGACTTTCCTATAAAATGATAAAAAGAAACAAATTAACAAGGGTTTTTGTGTGTTGTATTGTTGTGTGAAATTATTTATGTTAACGGTATCTAGTAGTTACTTTGCCACGCTTCCATCAACACCGCTTCCGGGACAGGTGATATAACTGAAAAATAAAATTTATCTTACTTAACACATCATACACCACGCATGGAACCAACATAATAATTGAAGGAAAGATATGGGAATATAATAAAAAGAAAATGGAATAATTCCCATATCTTTCTGGAATTATTCCGAATTCTCCCATTTTGGTGAGAAAATAAGGGAAAAAGAATGAAATAGGGCCTTACCAAAAAAAAATAAACTTTTACCACAAAAAATATTAAAGTAGTTTAACACAAAAAATATTAAACAGCGTTTAACCTCAAGGCTAAACGCTGTTTAATATTTTTTGTGGTAACACGGAAGATGTTTTGAATTGAAAATTGCATACTTTTATAGAGAGAGATTAAAGGACTATTTTGCCAACAAAACATGACATGTGTATATTTGTTCTAAATTGTGACACTTCAGAACAAATAAACATTTATTAATTTATTTATTTTTACATTAATTATTATTTGTGCCCTTACAGAAAATTCCAAATCGACAGAAATATACAATCTACACATAATATTTAGGTAAAAATTACAATTACAAAAATATACAAGTCAATTCATTCAAATACCATTATATACATTCCATTCTAAAAGTTCAATATTTCGGTGACAACACAATCATGCATCCATCTCACAGAACCTGCCACATTCGCGCACTATGTCCCTCCATGCATCACCAAACAGGTCATTCATTGGTGCTGCAGCCAGCGTTGAGGCTGTCTCGCGCCCGCACTAGTGGAGAATGCCGGCGCGCCACCGTGCGGTGCGTGCCGCCCGCCAGCAGATGGTGCCTGCGCGCGCGTAGGAAATTGTCAGGCACGAATAGCGCGCATACCTTACTGACAAGCGCTGCGCAGTCACTGTCGCCTCGCAACAATCGACACACAGTTAGAAGCTGTTCGGTGTTACGT
This sequence comes from Argyresthia goedartella, assembly GCA_949825045.1. Classification (NCBI taxonomy): domain Eukaryota; kingdom Metazoa; phylum Arthropoda; class Insecta; order Lepidoptera; family Argyresthiidae; genus Argyresthia; species Argyresthia goedartella. The sequence continues at coordinate 19,125,378 of OX463812.1, read as the reverse complement.
CGCACCTCTAGTGAGTTATATCCAAGCATACCCAATATAAAAGCGGATGGATATAGGTAAGGGTAGTATTCGAATTTCTTCTTGTATAGGTATCGTAGGAAAGCTTTTTGTACCTTCTCGAGCATAAGGACCTATGAGCTTTCATGTGGATTCCAAACAACTGAGCTAGATTCAAGTTTGGATCTTACTAGGGCCGTGTAAAGTAGCTGGACCACACCCAAATTCTGGAATCCCTTACAATTCCGTATCACAAAGCCTAATCTTTTAAAGCATTCCGTGGCCAAGGTGCTCATGTGATCATGGAATGTAAGTTTAAGGTCGAACGTAACACCGAGGTCCTTCATCGAATACACTCGAGTTCCGTGCCGAGTCTATACGCAGCGCGAATAGGCCGAGGAGAGCGCGTTAAGGATATAAAACAACACTTCTCAATATTGAAAAGGAGTTTGTTGTTTACACTCCACCTATGCACGGCGTCTAGATCTTCCTGCAGTAGCCGACAATCGTCCTCCGACTTCACGGATAGTACTTATCAGTTTCATATCGTCCGCGTATAGGAGGCATTTAGCGTGTTTTATCTCTGCTACTAGGTCATTTATCATGATGATAAACAACAACGAGAATAGAGCCCTGACTAACACCTGACCGTGTGTGGTACGGCTGGGACTCAAAACACCCATGACGTACATATTGTTGGCGGTTCTTCAGGTAGTCAGCGAAGAAGACCAACAGCCGAGGGGCGAATCCAATGGCACACAATTTCTTCATAAGGACGTCGTTATCGACTCTATCGAACGCCTTACGGAAGTCCAGATAGGCGACATCCACCTGACAACCCTGGTCCATGCTCTCTGAGACAATCTCGACCAACGTCAGTAAGTTGGTCGTTACTGAGCGACGACTCCTGAACCCGTGTTGTGAGTCGCACAAATACGGTGCAATTTTCGGACTGATTTTACCATATATGATTGACTCAAACAGTTTTGGCAATGAGCTCAGGATCGCAATAGGTCGATATTGATTAACAGAGCACTTGTGCCGTGTCACTTGTCTTGGGAATAGGACTGATTCGAGAGAGCTTCCAGCTAGTAGGATATTTCCCTTGCTCTAGAGCTAGGTTGAATATACAACCCAATGGTACAACCAGCTGATCGCTATAGGCCTTTAAAAAGTAAGGAGGGACATTGTCCGGTCCAATTGCACTCCTTGGCCCTAGCTGCTTCAGCCTTCCTCTATATCCCTACGAGAAACATGTAGAATTTGGACGTAGTTAGCCCTTCGCGAGTCATCGGAACTGTTTACCAGATCCGGCAAGCGCCGGTTCGTCATTGAGGAAAACGTCGGAGAAGTAATCTGCAAATGCGACTGCTGCTTCTTCTCCAACACACTCTTGCCCCTGATGAGTGTCCTGCGGTTCGAAACCACCCTTCGATCTGAGGCCACTCACATGTTTCCAAAACGCGCTTGGGTTATTTCTGATATTGCCTTCTATATTTTTCATGTGCTTCATGTATGCTGTAGCTACTTAATGCTGGCTCTCAGCTCACTGAATGCGGAGTAGTCGGCTGGCCTCTCTGACGATTTTCATTTACGGTGGAGCTTAGCCTTAGTGGCGAGGTCTCTTATAATATCACCAGTGTAACAAACCGGATATCGTCTGGTGGATTGGCTCGGCCTGATTTTGTTCGGGATCGATGCATTGAAAATCTCGTAGATGGAATCGTAGAAGCGGCCAACCGCCGTCTCCACATCCCGAGTTTTGGCAACATCTTCCCAAGATATGCTACACATGAGATCGTAAAGGTGCGTGATTGCCCTTGGCAAAATTCCAGTCATTCTGCCCGCCAATGTTGCTAGGATCCAAGCGGCCGGATCGCTGGTCCAAGCCCTGACCTTTCAATAGCGGCACAATGACGTCGAGAGGCGGGTGGTAGGCGTCAGTGTGTGGCACCAGGCTGCCTGACACGGAGGCGCGCACGGTTACGCTACGGACGCTCTCCAGCAGCAGCACCACATCCAGCACGCCAACATAAATATGCAAAACCGAGATATTTGATTTGATGGAGTGCCACAAGGTCAGTAATACATATTATTTCTCAATCGTGACTAGGATGAGTGGTATTACTTTTTTCATTTTGCTGATAACTAAGTTTTTCGAAGAAATTTATTTAAAGCGAGTTTTTAGTAGAGATGAAACGGATATCCGCTATCTATCCAGCCTATCCAGCCAAATTTTTAAATCCGGCTAGATACCGGATATTATTTCACTATCCGGTGTTCCGCCGACCGTACATAGAGTAAATTAGGCTCGATATTTATTAATATGTTACTACGAAAAAAAGATACGAAGCAATCATCATCATCATCATAAGCCTGTCAGGGAGCCCACTGCTGTCCAGCCTCCTCATATACACGCCACTCAACCCGGTCCCGTGCAACCCGGTTCCACTGCTTTCCTGCTATCCTCACTAAATCATCGGACCATCTGGCAGGCGGTCTGCCTCCTCTTGGCCACCACTCGGTTACCGATCTGGACCATCTGCTATCTTCTCGCCTTGCCAAGTGTCCTGCCCACTTCCACCTGAGCCGTGTTATCCGTTTACTGATGTCAGCCAACTTGGTTCTGTGTCTGATTTCAGTATTCCGGATGCGTCTGACCACATCCGCAATACTGAAATCACCTAATACCTAAAATTGCACGCTCCATGGCTCTCTGTGCTACTAAAACTTTGTGCAGTCTTCTTTGTGAGCATCCACGTTTCAGCACCATAAGTAACAGTGGGCAGGACGTACCCACCTCCACCCAAGCTCATACCAACATCATGTCATTATGAGGCAAACGCGGGGGAGCGAGTCTACGGGTTAGTTTCAAGCTTAAAGTTCTAATAGCCCGTAGCTTATTCTTTGCATAGCCTACATGGCTGGACTTGCTATCTGTCCTCTTCCCATTTCTCCCCATTCTAGGGCAAGGGTAAAAATCTGATACGTTGACTCTTTTGGTGAAGTGACACACACAAACAGATTGAGTTTGGTGTCGGTGCTGCGTCTATTTCTGCCGTTATCCAAACTCCCAGCTACCTCTCTTTTTGTGCCACACGTGCGAAAACCAGTGTAGCCGTTAAAAGTTTGCCTTCGACGAGACCAGATCCTCGTAGTAGACCGGTCCTTTCTCAGCACGAGTGATTCCGTCTAACATTCTCTTTCGTTCATCTTCACAAAGTGGACATTCCCAAAGAGTATGGTGCACATCTTCGTCTTTCATTCTACACTCGCATACGCTTATCGGACACCATGTCATGCAGCCTTTTCCTGAAACACACTTGCCCTGACAGTATCTGCGAGGTTTGGTAGTCCGGCTCTACTCAGGATGCCTTGAGCCGAGCCGCCATGTCCGGAAAAAAACGGTAGCTCCTTACATCTCATTCGTTCCTGCCACCATGCAGTAAAAGTGGGCAGCCCACATGTTCAACGTCAGGACAACCCTGAGTTTGCCGAAAGCGGCCCATCCGAGCTGGACTCGTCTAGCGATCTCTTACCTGGAACTGTCAACCAAAATATAAACAATGTCCGAGATATATATACTCCTCAACAACTTCTTAGGGACAATTATCAATGGCAATATTGATACCGTCGCTTGTGGGGGTGTCCGTTATAATCTTCGTCTTGGACATGTTCATCTTAAGGCCGACCCTCAGAGATGCTTCAATCAGTTCTGCGAGCATAGCCTGGAGATCAGCAACGTTCTCAGCTACCAAGACCAGTGGGTCTACCGCCCAAGCCCCGTCGGATTGATCCCGATACCGACGCTTGAATTGACTTGCCGTATTGTCATAATGATAAAGTTCATTCTTGTACGAAGCTGTCAAAATGAAGCCGTCACCGATGCTGATGGGGCTTGCGCGGTAGACCCAAAGATCATTGTCAAACCTTAGGTGCGGCAAATACACGCCGTTGATATTGAGACCTCTTTCTCTCCATTCTTCTGTCTTCAATGCCTCCTTCAGGACATTGGTGACGAAAGCTTGGACGAAAAGTATCTCCTAGGCGCATGCCCTGTTCTACCCAAACAGGGTTGGACAGCTTATGGAGTTGCACCTGGAGGATATCCACATACCTCTTGTCAATTTTGCAACGATGGAGAGAATGAAAGACGGCCCAGTGCTCGACGCTATCGAAAGCCTTTTCGTAATCGACAAAGGCGAAGCATAAGGGCCGGTGTATTCTCTACATTTTTCCATCAGTCAAGTGACTGACTGTGTGGATTATGGTCTTAAGTGGAATATCCTCTTCGGAAGCCGGCTTGCTCCTGGATTGATATTCATCGAACTGTCGAGTCAATCTGTTGCACAGGTCTTTGGCGAACAGTTTATAGACCTGTTAGAGCAGGTTAATGGGTCTATATGGCAGATTGGCCGTATCTTTCTTCTTGTGAAGAATGGTGACTATGGTGGTATTATATCGAGTCATTAGTAAGGAGACGAGTCAGTAGTAAAGTCAAGTCGGTAGTCAGTCAAAGGAAGTCAGTCAAAAGACAATTCAGTAGTCAGTTATTACTAAAGAGTCAAGAGAAGAAGTCTTTTGTAAGAAGTCAATAGTAAATTGTACGGAATAATTCGGAGAAGTCACTTGTGATCGAGAATAACCACCATTAGAACCATACGAATGGAACCAACGGAATGCATATCATCAGTCCACAGCCCCCAAGTGCCTATCAGGAACAGTTGGTCCTTAGTTGGTCAACGAGACGGCACATTCCGACCATATTGCAGACGCGGTCACAAGGAGACCAGACGCCGATTGAGCAAGAGGGCGCTTGCATCCCTCCACATGTACGGCACTAACAGCGCGCTCGCCGTCCAACCAGCCAGCATCACAGGGACCACCAGCGATGCCAACTGCCGGCCTAAACCCGCTGCCGACGCTGCTAGAGGAGTGCGGGGACCTTAGCCGATCGCCGGCCCCGTCACATCACTCTTCGTCAAGCGCCGCAGCCCGGCAATGTGTTCAGCTTCAGTTGGAAACACAGGAGAAGCTCACCGAGATCGCTCGTCATGATCTGCGCGAGTCATCGTGCCTAGAAGCGGAATTGGTGCATAAGAGGCTGCAATTGGGACTGGAGAGCGTCGAGATTGAAGACCAAGCCAGAAACGCATCAAGATCGTACGACCGCTTCACCGACTGGCTAAAACAAGATATGACAACGTCTACTTCTTACATACAGGACTCTGGCACTGACTCTAAGGCGAGAGGACCCCACAGGAGCACCTGCAGCAGGCATCCCCTAAGAGCGACGGGAAGAAGTGGACAACCTGCAGCATCGAGTGTCAGCCGCCGCCACTGATGCCCCCTACGTACGATGGGGGGAGCCTGAAGACGATCGCCATGACCGAGGACACTGAGTGCCGATGGATGCGGTCGCCCCACAGCCATCCTCTACGAGCGACGGGGAGAGCACGACAGCCGCCGGGAACAACGTGTGTCGACCGCCGCCGCCAATGTCCCCTACGATCGACGGCGACAGCGATCGACAGAGCCACACGTCAGCTTCGCCGAACACCGCGTATGCCGCCGCCTAGTAAAGATCGCTGGGAGCGCTCGGCCGATCGCCGCTCGCGCTCGCCTAGCCGGTGTGACGGAAAAACCGACTCCACGAAGCTCTACAACTTCTCGCCGGTAGAGAACCTGGTCCGACTACGCGTCTGCCTGAAGAGAGAGGCTCGCGACGCGTTGATTCCGGACGACATCATGAAAACCCTCGCGCAGTTCTACAGGCGGCCAGATATGACTGTCAACCGCGCGTTGGACGACCTATAACGACTGTCTAAGCTCGGTATGAATGCAGCCGAGCTGGACACATTCGCAATTAACCTCTTTAATACCACCGGCATTAGATAACGCCACTTTTCCGTTACGGGTTTATTTTATTACCATGGCATAAGGTTCAACATCGCAACCCGTCTTAACTACCCTCGGTTTTTGAGAGGTTTTAGCGTGCAGAATGTCATCTGTGTATCACAAAACTTCGATCGCAACCCTTGCTGGTTCAGGAGGTGATCGAGAAGCTGAGTCCGCATCTACGATCGAAGTTATGCGACTACGCCTACGAGCGCGGGTAACCCAGCCGAAGTCATCATCCTGTCTCGCTTCCTGATGCATGGTGCGAACCTAACAGTCCGCTTCGCCTACGGGACGATGGCAGCGGGCATCACCGTACCTGTAGCCGCAGCCGCTACGAGGAACGCGAGCAAGAACGTGCCCTTAACCAAGCCAGCGCGCTTCACAACGCGCTTAGCCCCGTGGCAGAGGAAGAACGCAAGTCACGCGCCACGATAGGATGCACATGCTGCCAAGGTCAGCATGCGATCGCCAAGTGTCGCAAGCTGCGCGACATGGACTACAACGCCCGCTGGGAGTGGGCCAAGTCAGCGCATCTGTGCTTTAAGTGCATAGACAACACCCATCGACGCAACGCTTGGTGTGCGGCGTGAACAACTTCCGCTGGCCCCATCACGCGCTGCTGCACCCGCCAGAGAGCCAGCCCCACGGAATGGAGGGTGGCGAACGCGCGCGGTGTAGTGTGCACCGTTGCACGGACCTGCGCACTATGCAGAGTGCGCCCCACGACGCCCCGAGTGCCACCGACGGGGAACCTGCCGCGCGCACGCTTAAACACCTATTGCCGACCCTTCACGATCTGCGGGGTCGACTACTTCGGTCCAATGCTGGTCGCAGTGGGTCGCCGGCGAGAGAAGAGATGGGGCGCCCTTTTCACCTGCCTGACGACGCAGCCTGTCCACATCGAGCTGGTGGGCAGCCTCAACATTGACTCCGTAATCATGGCGATGCGGCATATGGCAGAGCCCCGGAAGATGTGAACCAACAACGGGACGAACTTAGGCATAGGCACTGAATTAAATTGCCGACTTGGTTGTACATTAGAACTTTTTACGGCTGAGTAATCTGTATGGCGAGACTGGCTTGATTTTTGTACATGCATTGTTGCATGTTATTATGGTTTCTCTGTTGTTCTTAGCAGTGGGGTTGCAAAGGGCTGTTTGAAGGCTACATGCTTTTCCTTGGAGATTCTGTCGGAATATCCTGCGGGGAACATTCTTTCTTTTCTTTCTTTTCGATTCTTCGATGTGTTGTACGAGACTTCCGAGCATCATCTAAATCCTCTAAATCCTGACGATAAGTTTTTTCAATTTGCCCTTTTTTGGCGTTCTTAAGAACGCCAAAAAAGGGCAAATTGAAAAGGAAGGGCCCGCAGTGTTTGAACTCGAAGGTTGATCCGTCTCGTTTAGAAATCTGGTTATCGTCCTTTTTGAAATTCGTGTCGTTTCGGCCGTTCGGTCAATAATTTTCGAAAATCTATATTTTCTAAATGTTGTGTTCTTAGACTCCTGAAATTCATTCTTCATAAACTCGCGCACATTAAAAATGATAATTCATTCATCTTCTGTGTACCTACGCAGAAGATGAATGAATTTTTTAAGAAGATGAAGATCTACCTACTATCCTACATCGGAAAGCCATATCAGTTGGGTAATACGGTAATACTGTATATTGCTGCAAATAATGAGAATTAGAAGCATATTTCTCTCCCCATTTTCCGGAATAAGTGTAATGTATTTAAAAAAATATCGACATATGATATTCGTTATAAAAGGAAGCTGCAGATCTAAAAAATGAACGAAGGGAATATGGAATGTTTGTTTATGACGAGAGGATATACGAGAAACTTTAAATAAATCCTTTTCTAAAAGGGGCGTTGAGTCTATGTGATTATTTGTAATTTTGTAGAGGAAAAGGGAATCTAAGAACTTCCACCTACTCTCTAGGGAAGCAAATCCATGCCGCTTAGAAGCAATTTCATAATCCGAGAAATAATTACCTGTGCGGTAATCTAATGATTTAAGAAATGTTTATTGTAGTTTTTCAATGCGATCTATATCTATAATGTATTGCGGGTCCCAATCACACTGCCGAACTCCCGAATACTACGAACAAAAGCAAAAAACGAAATCTTTATTGATGAAGCTTGCTTAAGAGGCTTTCGTAGCCGCAAAATTAGACCTAGTTTTTTGAAAGATTTGGAGACAATATTGGCTTAATCTCAAGATTTAAATGCAATTTTGAAAAATGATGACACTCAACTCTTTCAACCGTTTTACCATTTAATTTATAGTCAAAGGGAATGGTGATCAATTTTCTTTTGTTCAAAATTTAATTTACAGTCGGTTTATCTGCAGGAAGCTTCGTCAATAACTTAAAACTAAACTTAAACACTTGCTAAACTAAAAGCTGTATACTTAACTAATTAATCCCATCCCGGGACACTTCCCTACCAAAGGTCCCCAAGACACTAGCGGCATTGCCCCGCTGCACTGCCAAGGAAATCCTCTGCATAAGGAATGCCCCGGAGCGGTAGTCATAATCACCTTCACACAGACGGCGCCCCAACTCCTTTATAAAAACTCTGCCACATGTCCTCCAAACACCAGTCGTCTCCACAGCCAAAGGTACAAAAATGTAACTCCCCATTAGAGCGGCATATTTAGTGCGCTTGCGCCTTGCAGCAGATTCTGCTGCAGCTACATGTGACGCTGCAAAGGTGCAGACACAAGTCGCGTCCCATAGGAGAGAGCGCCCTCTCTCCCACGGAACCAAAGTAAGGCCGTCTGGCCGCTTCCCATCGGAGCGGGACAGGCTCCAGCACGCACGGAATGTTGGCCGAGACCAGCGCCCTCCGGACAATGTCGTTTATAGCATGGTGCCGCGAAAACTTACCGGCGCTCCTAAGGCAGTGGAGACCGTGACGGCCCAGACCGTCCACCCACGCGCCACACACACAATGATGCGGCTGGCAGATAGAGCAGCCCAAACGTGGAGCGACAGAGATGCGCAAAGTATCATTGTCCAGGAGGGTTCCCAAATGTGGAGAAGGCAGTGCATGAAGCCACGCTCCTGAGTCCGGTTCTGTTACCGCCCGCATCCGCACCAGTTCCGGCCCCACGTACCCAGCGATGAGCTCGTCGCGAGCCACTGCAAGGCCAACGTCTGCACCAACGCTAGGAGTTGTTACTGGGGTTCCTCCAACCAAAGATAAGACCGGTGGCATATTATCAGCTAATTCTTCTGACCACGAAGACCGACGAGCAAAATCAGTGTACGATGTGTTTTGTTCCGATACGACCGTTGTATTATACTCTCTTTCTGCTTCTTTTTCCTCTTTTTTTAACTCAAAAATTAGATTTTTATGACGTTTGATGATGCGCTTAAAATCGTCCAATTTCACCAAATATGCCGATTTCCCAAGTCTCTTGTAAATAACTCCATAGTTCCAGAAATATTTTTGATTTTGATATGCTTTGACTTTAACTCAATCACCAACGACAAAGTCAATGTTCCTCCTTCCACGATAATATTTAGCCTGTAAGGACTGACTGTACAGTTTCTGTCAGCGCTGAGTTTGATGATGGCGATGATAACGGATTTAGTAAATCAAGCCTACAACGTAATTTTTTACTGAATAGAACCTCTGCAGGAGAACGATTAGTAGACGAATGTTTCGAGTTACGATAATTAAATAAAAATTCGTATAACTTTATGCTTAATTCTGAACTACGCGATCCTGATAACAAAATCGACTTAATTGCTTTCTTAATAATTTAACCGTAGCTTTCGGCTTGCCCGTTACTGGCAGGATGGTACGGCGGCGAAGTAAGATGTGAAATACCATTCAATTTGCAGAAATTCTCAAACTGTTGTGACGCAAAAGATGGCCCATTATCACTGTAAATTGAAGCGATTAAGCCAAATCTTGACATTAATTCGCACAGATTCTCAATCACCACCGTTGTACTGTACCCTGAAGTAACGATAAACACCTGTACCCATTCAGAGTAGGCGTCGACTGCTATTAAATATTTATTTTTTTATTGAACGGTCCTAAAAAATCTAAATAAACTATGTGCCAGGGTTCTGGGGTTAAGGCCAAGGTGTAAGTGGGGCGCGCGGCGGGGCGGGTCTTAATTAACTGATTGCAAATGTCACACATAGCCACCGCTTGTGTTAACGCAGTCGACAGGCTGGGCCACCAAAACCTACACGCCGCATCAGATTTCATTTTCATATAACCAAGGTGCCCTTTATGGAGTTTATTAATTATGGTGCGTTTCAATTTATCCGGGATTATCAATTTAGTTCCTTTCATCAAACATTTTTTCTCAATAGCTAATTCAGAACGACAATTATAGAAAGGTTTTAAATTCTTATCAGTAACCGATCTGGGCAAACCATTCAGGGTATAATTAACTACTTGTGATATTAAGGAGTCTGATCGCGTCACTTCACTCACATCGCACCGCGAAATAGGCAATGAGTCACCCTTCCAAATGAAATTTATATATATAACACGCATCATCGTCATATAGATCTAGCGAATCTAAAACCGGTATGCTATTGTTCCGCACTTGTTTACTCACTAAATCATTAACTACTGGTAAGGGCCCTGCTTAGGAAATCTGCACAGTTATGAGCACTGCTCACGTATTCTATTTGATAATTATATACTGATAAGAAAATTGCATACCTCTGCACTGCAGTCTATTAGCCGATACCTCAGGAACTGCTTTGTCGGGTCGAAAAATGGATAAGAGAGGCTTATGATCGGTTTTTAAAACAAAGGCCCCCACTTTGCCATACAAGTATTGATGAAACATACGCACTCCAAATATCAAATATGGCGGTGGCTTCTTTTTGTATCTGACTATACCTTTTTTCGGCGGCATTCGAAGAGCGGGACACAAATGAAATAGGCCTTTCAACTCCGTTCTCGACTTGTTTCAAAATTGCACCTAACCCGTGTGGTGATGCATCTACGGTCAAAATGTGCTTTGCGTGCTAAACAATTATCCGACGCAAGTTGTTTTTTCATGCACAGGAATGCATTTTCGTGCTCACTATCCCAAGACCATTTTACATTTTTCTGTAATAATGTATGTAATGGTACTAGCCACTTCTGTAATAATTAACGAGGCCTAAAAAAGACTTTAGCTCTGAAACATTCGTTGGTTTATTTGCCTCCATTATAGCTTTTATCTTCTCTTTTGATTTGTGTAACCCGAGTTTATCTATTACAAAACCAAGATATGTTACAGAATCTTGGAAAAAATGGCACTTTTCCCCTTTTAAAACCAATCCTGCATTTTATAACCTTTTAAAAACCTCCTGAAGTCTTTTTACATGTACTTCTCTTGTATTCCCTGTCACTAAGATATCATCAAGATATTGGGGAACCCCCCCAATTACCGACAGTATATTTTCAAGTGTGCGTTGGAAAATGGCTGGTGCGCTCGATAACCCAAAAACCAAACGCGTAAATTTAAATAGACCTTTATGTGTATTAATGCATGTTAAATTTTGAGAATCTTCACATAAAACCAATTGATTATAACCATTCGATAAATCTAGTTTAGTAAATTGTTGCCCCACATATAACTTGGAAAACAATTCATCTATTCTCGGAAGAGGGAATTTTTCAATCAAAAGTTGTTGCCGAGTAATCTGCACAAAGACGAATCTTCCCATCATTCCGTAAAACAGGTACAATTGGGCTCACGTACTCTGAATGCCTAACTGGGACAAGTATACCTAGCTTGACTAGTCATTCAATTTCCTCCTCTAATTTTGGTCTTATTGCAAAAGGAACTGAGCGAGCTTTAATGAAAATCGACGTTGACTCTGACTTCATCTTTAACTTAACTTTTACATCCTTACAGCAACCAACACTGTTTGAAAATAACCTTGGGTATTTACTTAACAATTCCGCGTCCCCATCAGCTATATCGTTACAATACTCAACCATAAGAAAATGCGAGAGAAATTGTGCGCAATATATCAATTTCACTCCCATTATAACTCTGCAAATACTTAGTACTCTTTCGCAATGGGTGGCCCGAAAAACATCTGTAGTAAATGCTTTCAGATATTGCCGTTACCGCAGAAGCCGAATCAATTTCAAAAGTTAATTTAATGTTATCCACAGTAATCGACTCCTGCATTGGCTTCCCGATTAAACTACGGATATAGAATATCATTCGCTTACCATCATCGCCATCATCCAATCAACTAAAAACCGCTTCGTCGTCACTGTTCGTTTAGTGATACGGGAGCGAAATAAGAGGCACACGTCCTATTGAAGTGAGTATTTATTGGAATTACGGAGGGAACACCGGAACGGTGATTGATAGCATAAAGTATGTAATTAGTACATGCTAGTGACTTGTACGTTCAGGTACATATATACTTATGTATTTTAGGCGGGTTGCAGGAGCCGAAACCACTGTCCTGGCATGTGCTTAGTTGTGTTGGTCGCGTAGTAGGTACATTACTTTTTTTCTACTACATATAAGGTAAGTAGTACTGTGATGAATATGCAGCAATGTTCTTCCAATCTGTGCCGATAAAATCCGGAAAGTGTCGAGCGGCAAAGAAATAATAGGCAGGTGTATTGTACGTACATAACTTTCAATTCAAAATCTCTTATTTCCCCATATTTTCCCAAGTTTTCCCACCAAAATGGAAGGATTCAGAATAATTCCGGAAGGATCTAAGGATTATTTAAAAAAGGAGAAATTCCGGGTGATTGTAACTATAATCAAACCTTTTCCTAAACGACAGCCTATATCATAGATTGAGCATCACTAAATTTCCTTCGCCATCGGTATTTCAGAGGCGCAGTTGAACCGAACCAACTTTACATAAACATGAAATAATATTCATAGATTCACTACTAAATTATTGCACTGCCTAGAAGTAAAATAGGTTTTATTTATTGATTTTCAAAATAAAGAGCTAAGTAGGCCGCCAACTCAAGTATACTTTCTAACTGCCAAAATCCTAAAAGTTTCTATCGAGGTTGTAGGTAAGTGGTTTTGTGAAAAACTTACTATCTGTCACGCATCTTCATCATCCCTGATGCCTCGGCCATCTTACTTATAATATTGCCTGCGAAGCTGAATTTATCCGCATTCACTCTAAAAAGTACAATCATTAGGCATCAATAGGTACTGTATATAATTTTCTTAAGAATGAGATTGTGTCTCTTCTTACATTTTTTCTCATCAATATCATCATCATCTCGTCCTGTTAGCCCCTCGACAATTACTTTTGTATATAGGCTTCACAAACCTGCAATATTTTCTGATTTCTCTCTCATCATTGGAATTTAACGATTCAAGTGACTCTGAAAAAAAATGTTTTGGAGTAATTTGTTCGGGTAGTGCAGGCACATGAATTGACTTGACTATATCATGATGTGATTGACAATTTCATGATGTACCTACCTCAAACTGATCATATCATGAAATGAACTGACCCTGATCAATGAATGTTCAGCGTTTGATGATATGAACAGCAAAATGCATGACTATTTTATGATGTGGTTAAACGTCAGTGACCATATCGTAAAATAATTTTAAAAACAGTTAGAGGCGTTGATGTCGATGATGTCGAGGCAGTGGCCGGTAATTATAATTCATGAAAATGGCCATCCATGTTTGAATTACAACTTTCATCTAAAGTAGAATTTGTATTGAAACCATTAGATAAAATATTTGATGGACATTTAAGGATAAAACTTAATGAAACTGCTTTCCCACTGCAATGCAATCAGTATTCTTATATGGAAGGAAAATTGACAGAAATAGCTCTACACAATTTGACGTTAAAAGTGGAGAGGGCATTAGAAAGCAAAGAATTTGCCCTAGGATGCTTCTTTGATGTTGAGGGAACATTTAACACAGCATAATAGCAAGCAATAGAAGAGTCCTGCAATCAGGATGGTATACATAACTTGATAGCAAAGTGGGTGGTAACTATGATTAAAAACAGAGTGATATCTGCAAATTTGGTCGGTACTAGTTACACAATCGGAGCAAATAGAGGTTTCCCGCAGGGCGGATGTCTATCACCACTTATGTGGTGATAGACATCCGCCCCGCCTACTTATAGACTCGCCAATAACCCACCTAAATAACCAGGATACCCAGGTCCATCATTCACAATAGAATGAGGGGTAAAACAGGGAGACCCTCTATATCCTAAACTATTCTCCAGTACCCTCGAAGAAGTTTTCAAAAAGTTGGCGGTCCCGTGGCGCAGCAGAGGCATTGTCGTCGGCGATAGAAGGCTACATAACCTTCGTTTTGCCAACGATATTGTTTTGTTTGCGCCAACCTCGTCGGAACTTTAACTAATGCTCCAAGAACTGAGCACTGCGAGCCTTGAGGTTGGACTGAAGATGAATCGGTCAAAAACCCAACTTATGACCAACGGCGCAAAACGTAAGGTAGTGGTCGATGGGCAGGACATACAATATGTCGACAAGTACATCTACTTGGGCCAGACAGTTTCCTTCGAAAACAGGCAGGATAAAGAAATCGAAAGACGTGTTTCGAACGCCTGGAAGAACTTCTGGTCCATGAATGAGCTAATGAAGGGCAACCTACCATTGACCCTGAAGCGCAAACTCGTCGACATGTACATCCTGCCCATCCTAAGCTACGGCGCACAAACGTGGTCGCTGACCGAATATCAGAAGTCCAAACTCAAGGTTTGCCAGCGAGCTATGTAGCGCAGTATTCTAGGTGTTAAACGTATAGACCGCGTTAGGAACACTATACTGCGCTCCAAAACTGGCATTGTTGACGTGGGCACGCAGACCGCACAACTGAAATGGAACTGGGCTGGACATATCTGACGAATGCATCCGGACAAATGGGCGAAAGCAGCCACTGAATGGATGCCTAGAGACAGATTCCGGCGTAGGGGCAGGCCCAGAAAGAGATGGAAGGATGACCTGGATAGGTTCCTTCCAGGATGGACAGATAAAGATTCAGATAGAGATGTGTGGGCTCAAACCGGTGAGGCCTTTGCCCAGCAGTGGATCATCATTTAGGCTATTAAAAAAAACAGGTATATTCAGATGACGGCGTTATTCTTAGCATTGGGAAAGTTTTAAGTACGATAAGTAGATATATTATAGTTTATATATGTGCAAGCTCTCTATTGTATTTTATCTACACACGTATCATAAACCCTCTTTACTGCGTACAAAAACCGCACGTTACGATCGTAAAAACTCATTTCTTATCTGAAAAATTACACATTATCACCATTATGTGTAATTTTTCTACACATTATGACATTCAAATTTCGAACGCCAAAGCCCGCCTCGTGCCGCCCCTAGTTTGTCTGTGAAGTTGGTACTGACATTCGAATTTCGAACGCCGACGCCCGAAGTTGGTCCTACAGAACAAGCTAAACAACTGCAGAGCCACAATGCCGGTCAAACATGCGGTTCCTGAACACATCAAAGAGAGCTTATGATATGTGTGTAGATAAACTAGTGTATGTAACTGTACATAATTAGGCATTATGTAGCAGTCACATAAACTACTATTATATTCATATTCATATTCATATTTTTATTGCACAGATAATATAAAGTTACAGACAGTTAAAAGAAATGTTATAAGCAAAGACGAGCTAATCTCTAAAAAGAGATTTCTTCCAGCAAACCTAGGCAAGACAGGAGAGTTAATGATACAGGAAAGTCCTAGTTCGCAATAAAACTCTATACATACGTACGAAAATTACTTTCAAAATATATATAAACTATACCAGATATAAAATAAAAATATATACTTGAACTACATAAAATACAATATATAGCATGAACTTACATAAACTATAATATATCATACTTATACCTACATAGATATGGTACCTTTTATAGAAGAGAAAGGAAATGCACTTTCAATCTTTTCTTAAAAGTGAAAATTGAGGGACTTTCCCTAATAGCGCAGGGAAGTGCGTTCCACAGTCGGATTGCCCTTAACCTAAATGAGTGTTCGTAAGCGGTAGTGTTATGCCGAGGAGATAAAAGGAGAGATATCGTGCGGGATCTCCTATTGCTATCACTGGGGAAAAGAAGTCAAAACGTTTTGGCGTAGATATGTGGGGGAGGGGGGGAGTTATGGCGTCATTAACTTTTTGTATGGAATTTGTTTTTTTTTTCCTTCTGAAACCTATAGTTTGGGGTCAAATGAAAGGGCTTCATGAGCCGGTTCTAAAAAT
This sequence comes from Argyresthia goedartella, assembly GCA_949825045.1. NCBI lineage: Eukaryota > Metazoa > Arthropoda > Insecta > Lepidoptera > Argyresthiidae > Argyresthia > Argyresthia goedartella. Next base: position 19,109,235 of record OX463812.1, on the reverse strand, counting down.
ATACTACACCATTAACTTTCGGCCGCCTGATTTCTAAAAATCCAAGAAATATTTTCAAAACACCAAGTTCGGACTCCTCGAAGTAGGAGACGGACTAGTAAAGAGGATCTATACAGACCATGAGAGTGAGTGAAATAGACATTAACTATTTTCGTGAAGAGTCAATAGATTGTATTTTAAGTCGCAAAATGTAGTTTACAAAGTTATTGGTGCGGCTACTTTACTACTTGATTTTGATTGAATCTAAAATACTTACCTATAAATTGGTTCACAGTACCCCTGTCAGCGAGTTCTACTGCCAACAGGGCCATTAGCTTATTTTATTTATATTTAGAAAATAATTTTCTATTCGATTGGATACAGTTTTATCTAGGACTGTCCTGTTTCATAAACTCTCCTGTCTTGCCTAGGTTTGCTGGAAGAAATCTCTCTTTAGAGATAAGCTCCCCTTTGCTTATAACATTTCTTGTATCGGTGTGTATATCTATATTTACTATGCAATAAAGAATATGAATATGAAATTCAACCCCTTCTGACCATTTCTTGAAATGGTCGGCCAGATCATGAAATGGTCGGCCAGATCATGAAATGGTTGGTCATTTCATGAAACGATCATTTCTATGATTTGGCCACGATAGATACCCTACATTATTAACGTTTGACGATATGGTCAAACGTGCATGGCCATATCGTCAAACGTTGATGTTTAAACGATCAGTACGTCTATTATGAGTTTTTAAAACTATACACGATAGCGACTATATTTAAGTATTTGTATGGCAACGCGTACAGCACTAAAAAAATTATCTTTCTATACTTGCCCTCATCATATAAAAGAAAGAGATAGTGGCATTATTACCATAATAGGTACGTCCGTTGCGTTTACTAAGTACTGGTCAGTTTTTGTTGACTATTTCATGAAATAGTTATATTTCGTGGAATGGTCAGCCACATCATGATATGATGAATTCTACGATATGGCTACGACATATACCACTAGTGCAAGTTCGTAGCCGGCTTAAACTGTGAGCGATCATAGTAGGTACCTACCGATGTCTCGCTCTCTCGCTACTCTAGGTAACTACGCTCGCTGTTTGGCTCACTCGCTACGCTAGGTAACTATGCTCGCTATCTCACACCCGCTACGCTAGGTAACTACGCTGGCTGTCTCGCTCACTCGTAACGTTAGGTAACTACGCTCGCCGTCTCGCTCACCCGCTACGCTAGGTCACTATATACGCTCACTGTCTCGCTCACTCGCTACGCTAGGTAATTAAGCTCGCTGTCTCGCTCACTCGTTACGCTAGGTAACTGCGCTCGCCGTCTCGCTCACTCGCTACGCTAGGTAACTATATACGATCGCTGTCTCGCTCACTTGCTACGCTAGGTAACTAAGCTCGCTGTCTCACGCGCTGGCGTTGGCTGTGCGTCATCGCAGTTGCGTTCGGATACGAAATTGCACTTTTATATAACACCGTGTTACAAAATTATTGTTTTGTTTCATAAAACGCCGCCCCGCCAAGTATCATGCCTCTCGCGAAAAAACTTCACAAGATATCTCAAAATTGTCAAAGAAACTGACCACTGGTATGTCCTTTGCAATAGCAGACCGTCCCAACAGGCTTCTTTTTATAGGTAGCATCGTGTGGAGCGATGTCTGCTTCCAAACAATAGTTGCCTTTCAATATCCTGAAAACCATAAAGGCAATGGGCGTAATGCTTTTTTAAATTAACAATTCTTGCAATTAGTAACTCAGTAAAGAAAAGATTCTCCATAGTCTTAATAAGCTCTCACTCTCGACGGAAGAGTTAAGTAAAACTTATGTCAACAGATATCGCAGTACAATAAGTTCTTTCCCTATACTAACCTAATCAAATTATATTCCGAACCCACTTCGCCTGGATATGGAACATCAGTGAAGGGAAGATAATACGCCTTCTCTGCCTTCAGCACAATACTCTCACTGCCAGGTGTTGCCTGTGCGTATGAGAACTCTTCTGGTGAGTATGAGTATTCTTCTACGTCAAAATCGTTGTTCGCCTCTTCTGGGACTTGGTCTTGGTCTAATGCGTGTTGTTGGAGGTCCGATTTATTGCGCATGAACCTGAAATTTACCAGTCTTATATCTGATGTGACGTTGCTGTTTCTGGTTCTTAGGATACTCAGTGCTGGGCCAAAGACAATATATGTGCCAGTAAGATTTAGAAAGTAGCTACACTAAAGGGTTCAAATACACAAACCTCTGGGTGGCGCGTACATTCATTCGGGACTGTGGGCCATCTTCTTCTTCTTCTTCTTCAGGATCCCTTAGTCCTAATAATATTTCTATTTCGTCATATGCGGCGTCAAATACCATCTGCAAAGTAGAGTAGGCAGGCTATATAAATACAAGCACAGATTTTGGTTTTGGATTAAAGAGTCGTTTCGGGGAACAATGAGAAAAAAAACAAAAAAAAACACTTACATTCCAAATATCATTTTTCAACGCTACCAATGCGAAGACTTTTCGCATGAGCTCCTAGAAATAAATAAATATCAGCAGTATCCTATGAATCTGCAAAGTAGGGTAGGCTATAAAAATACAAGGTACCGATTTCGTTTTTGGATACAAGAGAAGTTTCGGGGAACAATGAGAACAACGACACGAATAAGTGAATAACGACCCTACCTATGACTACCTATAGCATACCAGTTGACTCGTCTCAGATTATTGTTTGACATTTTGTGAAATGCCTATAGTGCTTTTCGTTTAAGCAGAACTGCGTTTGCGTGAGTGAAACGTGTTGATGTTGCGTGCGAGTGAAGCTCCGCGGCTTGAAGGGCGCGTGGAGCTCTCTCTCGCGGACACATGTCACTCACACAAAATCATTTTCCTCTTGAGGCCCAAGATCACACAAAATCACTGAATAACGCATTGGGAAAAAAAAATACTAAATTCATCGGTCTCAAAAATATATATGTCATTCACAATGAGATAATCTAGTTTAAATAACCGCTTTCGAACTTGAGATTTTTTGTTGACCAGTTTTTACATACGAATTTTACATATTTTGTTAAGGTGCTTCTCAGGATCACAGGAAAAATATTGAAAAAAATCGGCGTTTTTCCATTTTCCTGGAAAAATAATGGTACAATCTTGCTATCTGGGTTTGAAACCCACAAACGCACATTCGTGATTTAACTGTATTAAAGTAAAATTTAAGAGTTTATCTGTCGTGATTGAACCCCAATAATATAAAAAATCATGTCTTTATTAAAAAAAAAATTTAGTACCGTAAAACGGGGTGTATAGGGATGCAGGGGGGAATAGGGACAAACTTGGGATTGCAACTTAACAAGACAGAAAAGCTACTATCTTCAATCAATTCCATATTTTTATGGTACAAATTCATAGTTGAATAAACGAGTTGAGAGCTGGCAACACTAGTTTGACATGAAGTCAGCAACCAATTGAAAAAATAAGCTCTTGAATTGCTGCTGTGAAACCGGTGATATTTTGGGCTTCAAAACTTTATTGTTTCGGGTGTTTTTAAAGAATATTTGGATTGGTGCAGTTTTCTAATACGTTGATTGATGTTTCCAGAGACTGTACCCAAAATGTAAGTACAATTTTAGCGGTAGTTATTTAATTAAACAGAAATTGGTAGATGCCGGTATTTTTTTTCATAAAAGCTGTTATTAGGGTCGCTATGGGGGCGAATAGGGATGTACGGATAGGGGCAATAGGGACGCAAGGATAGGTGAATAGGAACGACACTTTAATCAATAGGTACCGTAATGGATCAATAGGGACAGGGTTGTCACTAACAAAAAACATTACATTTTTTATTTTTTATCGACCATCTTCCTACATACATATATAGCGTCACGCCTTTTCCCATACGGGGTAGCAGAGGCACAACTGTGCCCACTTTCAGCCAGTGATCCAATACACTATTTTGCGTGACAGGGGGCTAGCCCATCGCAGCTATGAATTTTAAATGATCTCATGGATGATTCAGAGTAATAAATGAGACTTACTGTGACTGTAGAGGTTTTTGTTATTGTGTTTTTATTGTTTAATGACTTGTTGTAATTTTAAATGATACTTACTGTGACTATAGAGGTTTGTGTTATTGTGTGTTTATTGTTTAATTATTTGTTGTAATTTAAAATGATATTTACTGTGACTAGAGCTTTGTGTTATTGTGTTTTTATTGTTTAGTTACTGGTTGTAATTTTAAATGAGACTTACCGGGACTGTAGATGTTTGTGTTATTGTGTTTTTATTGTTTAATTAATTCTTGTAATTTTAAATGAGACTTACTGTGACTGAAGAGGTTTGTGTTCTTGTGTTTTTAATGTTTAATGACTTGTTGTTATTTCAATTCTTTTTATTAATCGGCTAAGACCCAAATAGGTCGATCTATGATAGGGCTAAAGTGTGTTTATTTTTTTAATAAATAGATATTTGTGACAACCCTGATGGTTTTTTCCTATTGTCCCATGCTGGTCCCTATTCACCCCTATATCAGTATGAATAGGGATGATGTATATTTTTAAGAATAGTAGCCCAACGATATTTGAATTTCTTTCAAAACTTTTTCGTAAAATACTAGTTTAGACTCAAGTTTCTACATCATAAACTACATACCTTTCATAGAAATAAACAGAGAAAATCGTACGTAAAGTTGAGATACGTTCCTATTGACCCCGTTTCTTTAAAATACTCAGTTTATTAATTTCTCACAATTAGTTTTAAATAATCGTAGGGACAAACATAGGAACGTTTAGGTAGACATAACAGATTAGACAGGTGTGTGATACATATAGAAACAATCATCATCCGCAGTTATTATACACAGGTAAACATTACATTTTGTAACGCGTTTTTGTGCGAGAAGCACATCCCTCCCGACGACAGGACCTCGGTGACTTTATTTTGACTGAGACCGGCAGATGGTTGTACCCGTCGTATCGTTTACCAGTTGATGGATTATTGGCAGGCCGGTGACGTCTGATTCCTGCAGCTTGCTCATCTCCGGCGATAGTGGGGTTGCTTCATGTCGCTCTCTTTCAGGAGTAGATAAAAGCGTTTCAGGTTTTTTGTAAGCGGAATGCCATCAGGTCCATGATTTTATTGTTTGGTACTTCTTGAGCCAGAGAATCGCACCGGTAAAGCCTCCATGAGTTAACCACGACCAAATCAAGAAAGAGTAGTATAACTTTCAGCGTCCATTTGCGAGTTTTGATGAAACTTCGATAGTATTCCATGGACTGGTCCAAATCATCGACGCCGCCCATGAATCGATACTGTTGAAGCGACCACCAAACTATATGATAGGGACTACTCTCATGTAATATAAATAAGTAAAGAACTCACGAATCCCCAAAACCATTTACTGCCTCGTCCGCCAGTCACCAACAAGATCTTGAGTGTTCTTCTTATTTCCTTGATGATTGATGATCTTCACGGATTTTCTTCGTGTTAGGTAATGGTTCAGACGGCGGAAGTGTTATATAAATATAATAATAATATGAAGTGTCTATTTTCGGCGATGGTTTAATTTCTCTCGCGTACAGCGCACGCGGGCAGGATACGAGTCTATACGCGGGCAAAACCATGCGGAGCTGGCTGACTATCAGCACATACGATTCGGCCAATGAAAGGATGAGATGCCACTATTTGGCGCAAACAAATACCATCAAACTATTCACGCCCATCACGCCGCCAATGGCGTCCATCAGGCCGCCAATAGCGTCCATCACAGCTTAAACTTAAGATCTATTCGGAACGCTTTCAACGCGACGTTCACACTGTAGATAAACAAACCATTATAACCACATTTGGTTAAAAAAGTGTTTTGCATGAATACAGAGGAAATATTAATTGCAATATGCGATATTCAGGAGTTGCTGGTTGCTGTTTAAACTTTGATTGACTCAGAAGAAGATAGTTTTAACGATGAGAGTAGCACGGCTGAGCTGATAGTATCACTGTTATTTTTGATCGCTCCCTTACAGTGCTAAATATCAGAAGCATGGGCGATGATAGCACAGCACGGCGGCGTTAATAATATAATTTATGAAGTCATAGCCGCCATTTAGAGCTATTATTGTCGCGCTAACGGTGTCTGAGAATGGCGACATAAGTGATATAATCGATTATGTTGCGCCTCGAAACGCGCTGTAGATAGCGGCGCATCACTCCCTACCCCGAGAGCTTCTTTTACTCTGATCTCAAGCGCGGCTAGCGTGCGAGCTGGACCGCAACCTATGATATGCCTGTGTGGAGAGGCGGCCAGCCGAACGTACCTAAACTGCGAAGAAGAAAACCCCCTGACTATACTAATATTTACTGTACCATGTACACATGAATGCCACCATCACTGACAAATCTTCATGGTTTTTGTGATCTTAATAAGTACCTTATTGTATTTAAAAATTGTTTCCTCCGTTTGTTAAATAAATAAAAATGAAAAAAAACTTACATTCCAACAAGACCTTTTCAATTCTCTATTGACTATCAATGCCCACGCTTTTTCCTCGAGCTCCTAGAAATAAATAGATAGAGCAGCCATATCGTATGAATCTGTTTTATACAGATAAACGACAGTATAATTTAGTTTATTTTTCTAGAGAAAGAAAATACTTACATCCCACAACAGTTTTCCCAACGCAAAAAGATCTTCAACATGCAGACGAAGGTAGGCAAGAGTCATTTTGTTAATCGTTATATCCTGGCATTCCAGATTCAATATACCGGCTTTAGTAATAAAAATCTCCGATTTCGGTGACTCGTAGAATGTTGGTACATCTTCGATTTTCTTCAGCATCTCTTCTCCATCTATTAGCTGCCCGAATGCCACGTATTTGTGCGCCATCCATGGCTGTGGTTGGAGGAGAATGAAGAACTGTGTCGAGCAGTCGACGTGTCTGTGGCAATTGCAATGACTACTTATTGTCATGCAAGCACCCTCCCAAAGACGGGAAATTATGGGGATTCACAAACGGGGTTCAAATATTAATAATAATAATAATACCTTGGATAATGGAATGGAATAATACCCAAACTAGGATTCCCTGTATCTTGGGTACTAGACAATGATACACATACTTATATAGATAAATACTTTACTTAGATAGATAAACAACCATGACGAGGGTTCAAATACCTAAGCTTTAAATTTAGGGAGCGACCACGCACAATAAACGCAATACTGTTACCTGCCATCATTTGCCATGCACAGAACGCCGCGTCTATCGTGGGGTATCATGAAGTTTTCGCATTTCAAATCGGAGCTCTTCAAGCCAAAACCACCGCATTGGATCCAGCTATCTCTGACGATGCGGTGGACTGGTGTACCACTGTAGCCCCCCTTAGTAACTTGACATAAGCGCAGAAAGTTGTTGCAAGTTTGTGGTGTCAGGTCTGCGTAGAGCTGTGGAGTGAGGAGACATAAAAATAATGATTTAACAAACATACCTGTAGGCAGGATAAGGGGGCCAGTAGTCAGCTGTTTAGCAGAAATTTCAAAAATAAATCTCGTATGGTCTGTTTTTGCTAGACAAGAATGTTCGTACCATCCGTTTTTATTTTCGATTTTTGCTATAATTCTACAGACTTGTTTGACAACCAAATGCACAAATGTTGCTAGAACTTGCGAAGTGCTGTACATATCGATAACCAATAAATTCTTAATTCTTAAGCAAACCTCAATCTCTTTGCAATGGATGCTTTACCAAATTATGTAGTACTCACCATAGGTTTAGTTTGTCAGATAACAAAGACATCTTCAATTAAAGCCAAACCAAGAATATAAAAACATCGCCATGTTGCGGAAAACCTATGAAACTATTTTCTTCAACTTGCAACACTTTCTTTAAAAAGTATTAATGTCATCTGTCAATTGCTGTCAAAGAGGTGCGACGATTGTGCATTATATATTTCTTGTGTTTTGTGAGTGAAAATGCCGAAAACTATTAACAGTAGCGTAAAAAAAGTTCACAATCTATCGAAATATTTGTCGGATAGAAAGTCTGAAGGATTGGACTCTATTCCTCTAAGTAACATCACCAGCCTTGTTGTCAAAATGATTGGTAGGTACGTCATATAGTATGTGCAATGTGAATTGGCTAATTTGTAACTATTCGAAGTAAATATTTTGTTGTATTTTAGGCATATCCCGATTATCCGTAAAGAAAATACAAAACGAAGCTGTATTTTCTACGCCTAAGAAAAATAAACCTAAAACCAAAAAGGTAATCAATCGGATGATTTTGATTTATGTGCAATTAGGCATAAAATACATGAATTTTATGCTGTCCGAAAAGAATTACCGAGTTTGAAACGGCTGCTTGCAGTTCGTAAAGAATCCATAAACTTTGTTGGTGGCAGAGAATCTCTTCGTTTACTCTTACACAAATTAGGTTATAAATAAAATAAAATGTAGAAATCAGTACTTATGGAGCGACATGATATAGTGGGATGGAGGGGCAGGTACCTACATGAAGTCGAAGATGTAAGGGAGCGTCAGATGCCTGTTCCATACCTTGATGAAAGATATATTAATACTTCGCTCAATCATGCAAAATATTGGCAATGGCAATCTAAATCTGTAGCTACAGTAAAAATTGACTTTATTATTCATTGTTGTGTCACGACTGGGTTCGTCCCGAATGCTTTGTTAATTTATAACGACAAAGAAAAAAATATGGTTTCCATGATGCCATGAATAAAGTTAATTAAAATAGGGGTATTAAATAAATTATTAACCAATCTAAATGAACCCTCCTGTATAGTCATAGACAATTCTAGATATCATTCTAGCCAAATTAACAAACCTCTAACTTCGGTGAATGGAAAAAATGAAATTACAGAATGGCTTACATCAAATAATATTGCCTACCCTACCAAAGCCACCAAAAGTATGTTGTTGTTTTTGGTAAAACAAAATAAACCTGACCCAGTTTACGAGATTGATAATTTAGTACAGGAGTGTGGTCACAAAATACTACGACTGCCGCCATATCATTGTGACCTGAATCCGATAGAAATGATATGGGGCATAGTAAAAGGACAGGTTGCCACAAAGAATGTTGGTTTAGATAACATCACATACCTGCAGCTTGTACAAAACTGTTTTAAGGATACATGGAATAATTCCTGTGAGCATACCAAAAACTAGAAGAGGAATATAGATGCAGAGAACTGGTAATTGATAGAGAAATTGAACAACTTATATAAATGTTGGCGGCAGTGATAGTAAAATATCCAGTCTTATAACTGACAATGAGTCTGATATGTCTAGAATTGAACCAGTACAATCTGATCATGAAGATCATGAAATGTCATATGAATCTGTTAAATAATTAGATTCTGAATTTGACGACTAAAGAGAAAAAAACATAATCATAATGGTATTATTTTCTATATTTTAACCCGTCTACAGGTACTTACTTTAGTGGAAGATTATTTCATAATAATAAAAATATTGACTTTTTGACCATTTAATGTGACTTCCATAATGAGAGGCTTTAATATACGATTGTTTTGTAATAACAACACACGAGTATTTTAATGCCTAATGTAACGGCATTAAAGGCTAAGCTCGAGCCACCGCTATCAGTAGCTATGATCGTCTATTCTATCTACCCCAAAAGAGATGTCCCGATTCAGCTGTAAAAATTGTAAGTTAAGAATGATAAGTCAGAATTTCTTGTTCGTTGAGAAGTTCGTTAGGCGTACAATAGTCGAACGGAAGATTGGTTCCGGAAGTTACGGTTTCAAGTTAGACAGAGAAAGCATATATGCCCGCAAGCCGGTATTTCGCATCAGTTAGCGGTGTATTGCGCCAGATCGATCGGTGTTCTATTTTGTGTGATGGTACCATTTATTTTTTTGTATATATGGGCGCTTGGAACTTCTTTTAGTGGTCGACCACGATTTATAATATTTGTTTGGGATATCGTATAGATATCCGTCGTAGTTTTACGACGTGAGTACTCAATGATATTTCATGTGCTCGCTAGTAGCGGCTTGTGGTGGTTCCAATTATATAATTAGTTCACGGCAATAACGATCCGAATAGACCGGGTTTACACAATTGCGATTTGATTTTCCGAAATGGGTTTGAACTAGCGGTTTCCTCAAAAGGTCCGTAACGTTTTGAAACCTTCAACTCTGCGCAATTTGAGCTGGATGTTATCGAAACGTTGTCATTAGCGCTTTTGGAGATCTAACCCACACCACAGCAAGGTACATACTTTGGTAAATACCGATCTATGTATCTATCTGACCACAGCACTTCCTCGACCGAGCCCAGTCATAAATACTCGACTCAGCCTACACATTAGACCTCCAGCGAAATTTACATTTAATTTAAAGATGCAACTTGAATCCAAACCGATCCAAGGCAAAGCAAAAAAATCTACCCGGACCTAAACAATGAACTTTAGACTGTAATTTGATCTCTTCGCGCGTCCCCGACAACACTCAAATGTCAAAAATATCAACAGGATAGGTTATCTGTGTTGACAACGTTTATACTTTGTTCTGAATTTGTTATTTCCATCCGCGGAACCTCTTCGATCAAACAGTCTCCCTATGCCCTGCCAACCTAGGTTTAGCCGCAACTAAACTCCTGTCTAGCCTAGTCTAAAATCCTAGTGTTATACCACGTCCATTATCGACACCACTCGAAAATGGTTGAGTTTGATTTGAATGTGTTTGTATGTTTAATGACTGTGTGTGTGGGAATTTCAAAACTCGCTACTCGAAAGGAATGAGGAGAGGATTAGCCCGCGAATATCCTAAGAGCCAATCCAGAAACCCTATGGTGAAGGAAAAAGGAATTTAGGGTCGCTCCAAGCCCAGACTCAGACTCAGATCAATTACCTACAAGTTCTTATCTAACGACCCAAGAATAGTTTTGGAATTTGGGGTAGGTTGATTTAAAAGATAGGAATCGAGGTATATCTCGGCGCTTCAGACACTCACGAAAATTCTCTGTAACACGCAATCGCAATCCGTCCAGTTCCAGACGCGTAAAACGGCGAACCGAAACTGTTTAGAATTACCGAAAGACGTGTGTCACAGTAGCTTGACGCAGAGACTGAATGCCTCCCCCTCCCACGCTCTCGTATTTATAGACCCCACATGTCTGAAAAAAAATGGCGTCCTTTGCGGAACACGCGCTGCCCAAGCGAAAGCTTCTTATCCCTAACTACACAGGGTCTAATTTCAATCAAACATGCCATGCAGATCCGCTGTTCTACAAATTGTGTGTACGCATAGTTTCTAATCAACCATTGGCTATCACTCAAATCATTTGGTATTGCCGATACACAGAATTTGTCGATCGCTGGCTATAAAAAGCGGTTTTGATTAATTTAAGCCTTCCCGACCGCTAGCGTCTTAGACAAAGATCACTAGAATGATATTCAAACCCGTGATGTCAAACTCGCCACATCGTACCAAACAAACGCAATTGTATATTTGCAGTCAACATAATAGCTTTCTCCGTATCGTTCCATAATAACCTTCCATTATTTAGTTATTCATAATTTATTCAGCGCGCAGCCAAATCGGCTCTGATCCCTACACATTTCGCAGGAATGCGCCAAAAAACCTGACCTGACCTCTCGCTCTCGGCTCATTGTTTTTTTCCAACTTACCCTGAGCTACTCAAAAACCCAAACGTTAAATGAACCGACTCTTGTATTCAATGTGTGTACCAATACAGCGCGGCGATGGGCTAGCCCTCTGTCACGCAAAATGAAGTATCAAATGAACCGACTCTTGTGTACCATTACACTAATTATGTGCAGTTACATACACTGCTTTATCTCTACATATCATAAGCTCTCTATGATTTTTGATTTATAGTTATATTTCAAATGTAAAGTTCAGCAATTAGCGAAGCGGCCAATGTGCATGGGTATATTATATTTAGTATTGCTATATACAGGTTGTCTCATTTAAATCGGTCAGTATGGGAAAGTCTGAAACTATAAGACATACGAAGATCTGTTCTATTTTAAAAAGAAGAAAAACTACATTTGAAAAAAAACCTGTACTCAGCTCAGGAATCGAACTCGGTTGTTTTGAAAACACTCACTCACGGTCACTTCGAACACCTAATAAAATAAATTTAAGTATGTGAAAACAATGCATTTTATTCATTTTAGACATCATGTTTCGTAGAGCCATTTACTGCTTAAGACCTACACAATCGATATCGAAATAGAAATAGCCTAAGTTTTTTTTTTCAAAACAACCGGGTTCGATTCCCGAGCTGATTACAGGTTTTTTTTCAAATGTACGAATGCAGTTTTTCTTCTTATTAAAATCGATGACATGGTTCCTAAGAACAAATCTTCGTATGTCTTATAGTTTCAGAGTTTCCCATACTGACCGATTTAAAGGAGACATTCTGTATAAAGCGATTTAGTCCAGGTTTTTTATGTTCCTGGTTGGGCTTCAAATAACTGTTCTATCTTAGATCATAAAAGCAAATGCAATCGTAGGGTCAAAATTGAACCTAAGTTGTGAATTATTGGGAGACGCGAATCTCGCGGTGGATATGAAGAAATAGTGCTTAGTTTAAATAAATTAAAATTAAATAAAGTTAATTAAATTAACTTACGTACTTATGGCGTTGTTTTAGATATAATAAGTTATATCCACTCCTTCCCCACTACACTACTAAACCGCACTACTGGTAGGGTTATATGCGTTCCCCATTACACTACCTAATTTATTATCGGAACTAGATACGGGTAAGTAAGAAACAAAATTTCTATTTAGCGTAGCGGTATATTTAAAACATATCCAACGTCAAACTTAACACATACATAACACAAAACTTAACTCGTACATAAAACAAACCTTAACACGCTCCCTGTCTAGTGAATCCATTTGGACAAAAAAAAAACAGAAATACATGTCACAATTGCTAGAAATGAACTGCGTTAAAATAATGATCCTAAATATAAAACTAAACTATCTCAATCTAAAAAATCAAAAAATCAAAATCAAAAATCATTTATTTCCATAGGATGTTGTTACATCACTTAGATCCGTCATTACATTTTTTTGGGTGAGTTCACTAACACAATGGCGGAATCTGTGGAGAAGAGCTCACCGAAGAAACTCCACAGTCGTCGCATCTTTTGCGTTTCCTTTTTTAAATAAAATATTGTCAAATTACAAAATGAATGCTAATTATATATCGAAACAGCCTGTTACTCAAACAATCTATTCCCATGGACATCTGTCCTCTAAATAATCAGATATCCTATAGTAACCTTTTTTATACAATTTCTGTTTTATTATTATTTTAAACTTGTCTAAAGGTAAGTTTTTAATATCAGTAGGGACCTTATTGTAATAGCGTATACAATTGCCTTTAAAAGAATTACTAATTTTATGTAGTCGGCTTACATAAGCAACCAACTTGTCTTTATTTCTAGTATTAAAATTGTGTATATCACTTTGTACTTCTGAAAATTAGTTATATTTCTTTTTACATACACAAGATTGTCATAGATATATTGAGACACAAATGTCAGAATATTGATTTCTTTAAACTTTTCCCTCAGTGACACTCTAGGCCCTAATCTATAAATTGCACGAACAGCCCATTTCTGCAGAATAAATATACTATTAGCAAAAGCATGACGTACACTTATGTCCCCGGTAATAAACTGGATTTGCACTCTTGTAATGATGCGTGATTTGCGTCGTTTTCTGACCTTTGCATTAGTTGCGTATTTTGTTTTTGATACTGTTTATAATTGAAACAATACATTATCCCATTTGGCCCATCCCATCAAGCCGTCCAAACGTTCGATGATTTACCGCTCTGAAGACCCAAAGACCACGTAGAAAATGATAAATAAATATACGTATAATTATCGTTTTGGTTCATCGATGAAACACGGATAAAACATGTCATGTATAAAAATGACAAAAAGTATCACATAAGCAAGAATTTTGACAGGAAAGACAGGCAGTGCCAATTAAACTAGACACTTTAGGTCATTATAACAATAATTATTAATTATCCAGTATAACAATTCCTTCAGGGTACTGTTGGGGCTGCCACGATTTTGTAGTGCATCAGGAATGTTTGCGGAGGCGCGTGTTGATGGCTTCCATCCAATTATGCGTAAAAGAATGGCGTCTATCTTATGCAGAACTCGTGGCAGCGCCAACGGTCTCCTGGAGATATTAGCAGATAGGGTAGACAATCCCTTTATGCGACATTGGGTTGCAGCTCACACACTGCCAGTCATAGATTAGCGCCTAAATTAGGAAAAAATAATGGTTTGCTCTGCACTGTATTGTGTTTATATTGTACTACTAACATTGATTGTAAGACTAATTATTAACACTTGTATATGGACTTGGTCTGAAATAAATGATTATTATCATTATTATTATGTTACATGACATTTTTTCTTCGGTTAATTGATGTTTCTGTATGTAACTTTCAATATGCGCTACCAACGTGAAGAAAAAAAAATAAAGGTAGAATTTTAAGTCTCGTGTCACTGATGCTTATAACAAATGTCTTTTAACATAAATAATTACAAAATTGTCAGTTGTTACAATAGAAAGACTGCTGATAGAGGTGGTTCTTTAATCTTAGTGAAAAATAATATTAAGGTGAAACAATGGAAAGATATTCTTGCACTTACTGTTGAAAGACAAATAGAGGTATCCTGTGTTGAGTTAGATAGCCATATTATTGTTTGTGTCTACAGGCCACCGAGGGATGAAAAAGGCCATGGATATTTCGAAATATTTGAGAAAATTATGGAGGAAGCCCTCATTAAACTTTGTAATAACAGAAAAAAGTTAATTATTTGTGGCGATCTTAATGTAGATCTACTTGTAGATACAACACTGAAGCGACGATTAATAACTCTGTTCCAATCATTTAATTTATGTCATGTTTTTCTAGAGCCGACTAGAATCACACTTACCAGCCAAACTTGCTTAGATAACGTTTTTTGTGACTGTGCATTCACAAGTAAAAGTGTAATTAACTGCTTACCTTCCGATCACAGTGGTCAAACAGTTTCATTCCCAATTGCTATTAAGGATAAGACTGGTCCATCATTTTATAGGCCTATTACATCCCATAGACTAGAGACATATACGAAAAACTTAGATATAAATTTGCCAGTACCGGATTTTAATGAACAGAACCCAAACAAAATCTACTCAGACTTCTTCAGCATTATTCAGACAGAATTCAATAAAGTTTTCAAATTAAAGAAAGTCAGTGACTACAACGGTAAATCTAAATTTAATGACTGGGCAACGTTTGGAATTCGTAAAAGTAGAGTTATCTTTTATTAATATTCCTGAAAGCGGTGGTATTGTAGACAGTCAGCGTCTTGATCTACGCAAAACTACACGTCTTGCCACTGTGTCGGACCGCGCGTTGATACCAAAGTTTTTAAAACTTTTTTGTTAGCATAATGGTTATTTGTGGTGGATGCCAGGAGAAGGTGACTGACGCGATTCTGTGTTCAGCTTGCGGTATCTCCTTCGATTTCTCTTGTGCTGAGATTACCGAGGCCAAGTACCGGAGACTGGCGGAGGAGAAGAAGAGGGAATGGATGTGTCCCACCTGCTCCGTCAAGGCACCAGTTGTTACGAAGCCGCCAGGCGGGGGGCCTGTACTTGCTCCTCCGAGTACTACTAAGCTGCCCCCGGGATCTCCAGCTGTGCCAACGCTCGAGCTCATCATGGAGCGCCTTGATGCCATGGTCCTTCAATTAGTTCCTCTGAAGAGTCTAGAAGTCATTCTCAGTGACATCTCCGAGTTAAAGAGCAAGACCGATGACATCTATTTGCGAATTAATGATGTGGAGAGCCGCGTTGTCCGCATGGAAGAGCGTCAAGTTGAAGCTGCTGAAATGAATGAACGGTTGTTACGTCTTGAGGAAGCTTCTGAAAGCCGAGAACAATGGCTGCGCTCCAATAATGTCGAGATAAAAGGTGTTCCCCAAACAAAAGAGGAGAATCTTTTTGACATAATATCTAAAGTTGGGACCACCATTGGTTTCGCAATCCAGCGCGATCGTATTAATTTCGTTACCAGAGTTCCTTCGCGTGACGATAACAAGGGTAAATCAATAATTGTCTGCTTCATTCATCGCTACGACAAGGAAAACTTTGTTGCTGCCGGACGAACTGTGAAGAATATGTCACTGGCTGATATCGGGATGCAGGGACATGGCAGTGTCTTCGTCAATGATCATCTGACCATCGAACAAAAACAACTATTAAATTCGGCCAAACTACTGGTTAAGGAGAAGGAGTTCGAATTTATTTGGGTGCGTCATGCGAAGATTATGGTACGGCGCAATCAGACTTCACCTATTTTTCAAATCAAGTCGAAGAGGGACCTGTCCAAAATTACGTAATCTACAACTATTGCTTTTAGTGTCATTCAACAGTTTACAAACTTTGAGAACCACTGCTCCCTGCTACTATCCGATATTGCTATTGTTTTCGCCTGTTGCTACACACACCCTACTTCACTGCCTAGTAAACAACTTTTATTCCAACACCTTTTTAACTCAGCTCGTAATGACCCTAATGAGCCTTTCTGCAGTTTATTTAATGTCTAATTTGCCTCGTCGTCGCTGCCGCAGTCCGCTACTGTACTTGCCTATAAGTGATCATTGCTTTGATAATAACCCGTTCCTATGTTACCGAGTTCGCAGCAAGTGCTTGTTGCTTTGCCCGCTTTATTTGTTAATTAGTTTTTGCTTAGACATCTATATAGTTTGTGATATTACAACGCCGTGAATAATTTAAATCTGTACTATCAGAATGTAAGGGGACTGCGGACAAAGACTGATACTATTTTTCAGAATATCCTATTGAACAACTATGATATTGTCGCTTTAACCGAGACCTGGCTTCTAGATGAATTTTCAGATAATGATGCGATTATGAATGATGATGTTAAGCGCGAATTATGCTCGACGATCAATGCATGTTGGCAGTCTTCCGCAGAAGACATATGGGTAACGATTCCATTGACTTGTAACGAAAAAATCGTTACTACATTACATTTGTGTTCACTCTATCTGTGTGACGAAAATCTTGGTAATAGATTTAAGACACAACTTGAAAACTTTTGTACCAAATTAATTCATTTAATGACTGACAATGTCCATGATAAATTTCTAATAGTCGGAGACTTTAATATGAGTAGTATAACCTGGTCTTCCATTGATGGCGGTCTTTATCCATGTAATGTGGTAGGTGAGCATGTGAAAGATTTTATTGACACTCTTAACACTTGTGGTCTTCAACAATTTAACAGTTTTGAAAACAGCTTTGGTCGTATATTGGATCTAGTATTGTCGAATGAAAGTGTCGTGGTAATGTCATGTCCTGACCCATTAGTGCCAGAGGACCCATACCATAAGGCTTTGCATATAGATATACCGGTTGCATTCTTCACCCCATTAAAATACATTCCGCATGTTTCCTTTAATTATTCCAAAGCTGACTATAAGCAAATACGTAAACACATCCATGATTTTGACTGGGTAGGTAAGCTTGGTAGTGGTAGTGTAGATGACGCTGTCGATATTTTCTATACATTAATTTATAAACTACGTGACTCATATGTTCCTACTCGCAGCTTATCTAAGAACAATTACCCACCTTGGTTTAGCACAGCTCTAATCAAAGTCATAAAGGAAAAGTTCAAATACTTCAAAAAGTATAAAAACTATGGGAATCTTTCTGACCAAATGTCTTTTTCAATTTTACGTGACCGAGCAAGTAGAATGGAGCGTGAATGCCACACTAATTACATAGCTAAAATTGAAGAATCTATAGTTAAAAATCCTAAGACCTTCTGGTCCTATATTAAGTCGAAACGCCAAGGTAGTGCATTTCCCTCGAATATGTCTTACGATGGTAAAACGTCCGACAATGGCAACACCATTAGTAATTTCTTCTCTGATTACTTTCATTCTAATTTTATTATTACATCCAGCTCTGACAATGATAATGTGGGTCAAGCACATACACATGTCGAACCGCAGTGTCTGTGCGATATATTTAGTATCGCAGTTAATAGCTCCTATGTTCATAAGCTCCTTCAGTCTTTGGACCTGTGCAAGTCTGCCGGGCCTGATGCTATACCGGCTTCGTTACTAGTTGCTTGTGCAAAAGAGCTATCCGTTCCCATCACAATTTTGTTTAAAAGATCTCTTAACGAAGGTGTCATGCCGATTCGTTGGAAGTCTGCTTTTATTTCCCCCATACATAAAAAAGGTTTCCGTCAGCGCGTTGAGCATTATAGGCCTATCTCAAAATTGTGTCTTATAGCCAAGGTTCTTGAGCGTGTCGTATATACTCAATTATATGAAGCGCTTAAATCTAGTTTCAGTCCTATGCAGCACGGTTTCTTAAGGGGCAGATCGACGGTATCTAACCTTGTACTTTTCCATGACTATATCAGTGAGCGTATGGACAATAACGACCAAGTCGTTGTTTTATCGAAATAAGGCAATTGTACACAGTACGCAGAGGCACACTTCTTAGTTATTATTTTGTATTTGATAGTTTTTTGGAGATTACTTATTAGGGCAATGTAAGCACCGGCACACATTATAATAATTGTTTTATAGTTGATAGCCATATTAACATTATGTGGCTGATCGGAGAAAACAAAAGGCACACAATAGTTAAGTGAATTAGGTAGATATTTTTTGACCAGTGTATAGGACATGTATAGAACCGGTACAGCAGTTTTGAGTTGAGCATACATATTATATATAGATAGACGAAAAGGCACAAATAATTAAATGATACGGGGTTTGAGTTTATTGAGGTCCTCCTCACATCGAACAGCGAGTGCTGGGGTGGTGTCGGCCGCACGCACGAGCACGGTTCCGTGCTTGACCCACACGTACCGGTATCCATTGGTCCTTGCAGTTTCTCGCGTTTTTCGAAAAATTGTTTTATTTTTCAGAGTCAAGTGCTCGTTGACATACACTTTTTGCTGCGAACCTGGTATGTTTAGACACTCAGATGTGAGTTTTCCCTTGGCTTTACGAGCGGCAGTAACAAAGTTGTCCTTCAGCTCCCGGGAGGCCAGTTTGACGATAACATTCTTTGGCTGCGTACTTTTTGGGTTCGCTTGTGGGACTCTATGTACCGACACCACATCATGGGGAGCCAGCGGATGATTAATGTTATCACCTAATGTCTGGACGATAGATAGTAAGTTTTCTCCTCGCTTTTCCGGGAGGTTACTGATCTCGACATTGTTTTGACGTGCCTTCTGCTCCATATCATCTATTTTACGCTCTAGCTGAGAGATGCGCAAGTTTAGAAGCTCAACCTTGTCGAGTTTGTGTTCCATGGCGCTCACCTTCTTACACATTTCATCGGTTTTCTTGTGTAGATCGTCGTATTGGTCGCTCATGAACGACATAGCGCTTTTAACTTCTTCAAAATCATCCAACATTTTCGTGATCTTCAAATCATACTTGGAGAACCAGCCATCCAACTTACGCGTCATACTTTCTTGGAATTATGATAGATTATGAGTACACAATTAGCAGTTAAAGACATTTGAATATGTTTGGGCTATTTAGCAACTAATCACTTAAGAAATTGTTATAAAAACACTGCAATCCAGGCAATTACACCATTAGGAACAACTTATCATTGAGATAGCAGACGAATTGTTCAAAAATACTGAGGTTTTAGCAATAATAGAACGGAGCAAACGAAAACAGTCTTAACGCAGTGCGCGCGAGGCGTGAACACATGTCCATTCTCTCTACCAATTAACACATCGCAAAATGGAAGCTGGTAAAACAACTACATTTGTATTCCAGGAAGAGAGCCGATCAACGTTCGATAATTCAACACAGTACCGTGCGCGCGGGCTGTGGCGCTCGCTTCACTACGTAAACACCTCTTAAAAGGCACCTCCGTGTTAAAAATTAAATAAGGATATAATTACGCTTAAACAAGTACATTTTTTTTGTGATATAATATAGATTAAGTATAGACACTATTAAATCAATTGTATCAACCGGACTAAACAAGTGATTAAAGGGAAAAAGACACAATATTACCATAACAAGAAACAGTGTAAAAGTGATCAGTTACAACCGTACATAGATACGAAAGCAGTGTTAAACAAGGTCATATCAGCAAATAACATATAAACTCAGTGAACAATATCATAACTTACGTTATTCGTTGTGTAAATCTTGTGACAAATATCGTGCAGTGCAAAGTCCACCAACTACATAACGCACAGATGCACCTTCACCGACCTTCAACTACATAGGACCCAAAGACTATATTCGACGCGTCTCTTAGCGACTCGATAGCCGAACGGTTAAGGAGGCTGACTATACTGTGCAGCGCAAGGTGGACATGGTTCGAGTCCCACCACGACTCATAATTTTTTCGATTTTACTTTTTTTTTTTTTTTTTTTTTTTTTTCTTCACCTGTGCGATAAATCAAGCACTTGTTGATGAATACCAAACATAACCTGTGATCTACCAGCTGTACCAAGCAAGATTACATAATACCAAAAAGACGTAATAGTTCCAAGATCAGACCACCAGAAAACGCTGTTTCCAAGAGTTCAGTCGCCAAACAGTGGACAAAAAATCAACAAAAATACACAAATTGATAACACGATGACCCCAGTCGGAGTAACATTTAGAAAAAGATTCAAGCCTAGATTACTGGAAGATTCAATGCGCAAACAATCATTGCATGAAAATCTGGAAAATAGTAATCTCAGTACTTCCAGCACAGAAACCTTGAATAGAAGTCTACCAGACCTATCAATAAGACTGGAGAATCTGCGAGAAAGTAATTATAAGGAAGAAATTGAAGAACTCAAACAGAATATAGCCAGTGCACACACAGAAATAGACAATCTTCTGATTGAAAACAATGACCTGAAATGTATTATTGGAAAAATCACCCAACAGAATGACATTTACAAACAAATTTATATTGACAATATGAGCATGAGCACGAAGAAAAAGAAATTATTTAAGAAACTAATTTATGACAAAGTGGGAAAAGAGGTGGAGTCTCGAACAGAAACCCCAACACGCAATGAACAATACATTGACATAAAAAAAGGACACACAGAAACTGCGAATGAAGACGACAATGAAAACGTTAAAAATAAGAAAGAATCAGAAATCTCAAAACACGAGATACGAGATAATCACGCTGAAGAAGGAAGCACTAAAAATGAAGGCGTGAAAGAAAATGTGAAGAAAACAACGAATGAAGAGACAACACCTTATGAAGAAAAACTACTAAAAAAAACAAATGAAATCAAGATTGATGGAAAAGACAAGAGTTCAATTTTCATTTTCGGAGGACGGCAATGCACAAGACTATCATCAGAGCTCATGTACAAAATGAACACGCAAAAAAAGGTGAAAGACTACAACATCACTTCTTTCATAAAACCCAATGCAAAATCTGAAGAGATTGGGAAAACATGTGATCTATTCAGCATAAAAGAAGATGACTACGTCATTCTGTCAATTGGTGAACACGACAACAACCCGACCAAACTACTGATGGACTTGGGAGCAATTCTTCAAAAATTGGAGAAACCCAATGTGATACTGCTTAGTATAAGTAAATCAGACTACCTAAATGAAAACAAGCTGAATGATACATTGTTAATAGCCAGTAAAAATCATAAAAATTGTACCTTCTTAAAAATAGGACAACATGAGAGGGAAACGTTTTTAACAAGGTTAGACACAATGAGCAAAATGATAAATAATGCGATCGCTCAAAATGATTATGATACAAATTATCTGAATTA
The DNA here is from genome assembly GCA_949825045.1 of Argyresthia goedartella. Lineage (NCBI taxonomy): Eukaryota > Metazoa > Arthropoda > Insecta > Lepidoptera > Argyresthiidae > Argyresthia > Argyresthia goedartella. The sequence goes on along the minus strand of OX463812.1, from coordinate 19,087,379 downwards.
CAACAAAAGATCGATAGATTTAAACTTTGCTTCAAAAAAAGCACAAACTTCCAATACACAATCAAATAATAAAGCAAATAATAACAACGAAAACAGACACACAAAACCAGGTACAATTCCCTATTACTTCTCTAAGGATATAACCTCAAAAACAAAATACGACATCCAACAAAAAGTAAAGACTCAAACCAAAATATTCAACTTCTTCCCGGTGCTTAGCAATACAAAGAAAACGACACGTATCACACAAGAAGTGAGCAACAATAACTTTTTTCGAGCCTAAACAAACTGATTTCATATTGTTACACCAAAATATAGCTAGCCTAACAAGTAAAAAAGAAATCATAGAGATAACGATCGCGGAACTAAATGATAATAATATAGACCCAGATATCCTTTGTTTCTCAGAAACATTTATTAAAACAGGTGATGAACAAAACGCTTATATACATGGGTACGAATTAGCAGCGACTTACTGTAGAGTACAAAAAAGAGGCGGGGTATGTATTTTCGTACGAGAAGGACTGCCGCACATTCCTAAACATAATTTTGACAGTCTATGTCAAAAAAGTGCTTTTGAGTGCTGCGCTACTGAGATTCCGCATCACAACTTTATAATAATATGTCTATATAGAACGGATGAACGAAACAAACCAACAAATGCGAAGGTCTTTTTAGAAAAATTTGAACAAATGTTATACATTGTATCAAAGAAATATCCTAAGAAAAGAATAATTATTGCAGGTGACATTAATATTAATACAATTAAAGAATCCATATATTCAAATAGACTACTTGACATCATAAAAAATTATAATCTGACTAATCACATTGACAAGCCTACTAGGCGCAATGCCTGTCTTGACCATATAATAAGTACTGTAAAAGAGGGAACAGGATCTATAATCCCGCTCGGCCTCTCTGATCATGAAACTGCCCAGATATTAAAGATACCAGTGAAATCGAAGGTTAACATACCAAAAACAGTGTTCGTTTACCGAAGAGATTTTTGTGAGGATAATCTAAACAAATTTAAAGAGTGTCTTGAAAGTCTTTCCTTTTCTGATGTGTACGGTGAAGCTGACTTGAACCAATCTTTCAACGAATTTCATGATCTACTATGTTTGTTTTACAGCTTATGCTTTCCTTCAAAAAGAGTAAAGATAACTAGAACAAAAAAACAAAAATGGATGTCTCAAGGTCTAAAAATTAGCTGTAAAGTAAAAAGAATACTAAGGTTTAACTTCTATAAACACAAAACAAGAACCACAAAAAATGTGTTTAAAAGGTATGCTCAGATACTAAAAAAATGTACACAAGTAGCCCAAAGAAATAACAATAGTAAATTTATAATCAACAGCAGAAATGTGTGCAAAGCTTCCTGGACAATCATCCAGAATGAAATGGGGCCCACAAATCAAATACAGGGCATTGAAAGGATACTGTACGAGGGAAAAAGTGTCACAAATCCGGTAGATATTGCAAACACAATTAATGATTATTTCATTGATACAACAAATATAAACAACAGTAATAATACATTCCAAAAGACGAGTCACTCACTGGACAAAACAATTTTCTTAGAACCTGTATGTCCAATTGAAACTTATAAGATCATCATGTCCCTCAATAATACTAATGCTTCAGGAAGCGACGGCCTGACTACGAAAGTCTTAAAAAGATGTGCTAACGAACTTTGCTTCGTGCTAACGTATCTGATCAATCTATCTCTAGAGTCAGGGTGTTTTCCATCAAAACTTAAACAATCTGTAGTTAAACCGTTGCATAAGAATGGCAGTAGAGACGATGTTGGTAACTATCGGCCAATAACACTGATCTCAATACTGTCAAAAGTATTTGAGAAAGCCATGCAAATTCGACTCAACAAATTTTTTACCGCACATCAAATATTAAAACCCGATCAATATGGATTCAAAAAAAAAAAATCTACAACACTAGCGGCCTTTAATCTAGTTAGCAATTTAAGCCGACGGGTTGATCAAAAAAAAACTACGACTCTTTTATTGTTTGACATGTCCAAAGCCTTCGACTTTGTTGACCATGAAGTACTGCTGATAAAACTTGAACAATGCGGAATAAGAGGCCCATCACTGTCCTGGATAAAAACGTACTTAGGGGACCGATCCCAATATGTAGAAACCACAAGAGTAGAAGATAATGTCTTAAAAACATATAAGTCACAACCTAGGTTTAATAAATACGGAGTGCCACAAGGCAGTGTCCTTGGTCCTCTCTTATTCCTCATATACATAAATGATCTCCCAGACCACATCAAACACAAATGTATATTATTTGCTGATGACATTTCAATAATAGTGACACAAAAAAATAATAATTTAAGTAATCATATCTCGGACCTTAATGAAACTGTGACAACCATTGTAAATTATTTAATCAATTCCAATTTAAAAGTAAATTTAACAAAAACTAATATAATGAATTTTAATAAAACTATAAATAATAAATTACTAAGTATAAATCACCAAGGACAACAATTACAAAATGTAGACCATGCAACATTCTTAGGTATAATAATTGATAAGAATCTAAATTGGAAGGAGCATACCAAGAAAGTGTGCGGAAAATTAAATAGATTTGTATTTGTCTTAAGAAGGCTAAGTAAAGTTGCATCAAGACAAACGGCGATATCGGCCTACTACGGATATATAGAAGCAGCACTCAGATATGCCTTGATCATCTGGGGAAACGGTACCGACAAGCAAGCGGTTTTTATCGCTCAAAAAAAATGCATCCGATCAATAGTTGGAGTACCGCAGCACGTATCATGCAAGCCATTGTTTCGCGAGTTAAAAATACTACCATTTCCCTGTCTATATATAATGGAAGTAGCGAAATTTGTTAAACTTAACACAAATCTATTTGCCAGGGCTAGTGATGTATATCCCAGAAATACCAGAAATCCCGATAAGCTTGTTTATAAACACTGTCCCAGAACAGCACTGTACCAAAATAATTGTGACGCAATGTGTATCGCGGTGTACAATAAGATACCTCGATATATTAAAAACCTCGATGTTAATCTCTTCACATCTAGACTACGAAAATGGCTATTAGATAATTGTTTTTATTCACTTCAAGATTTTTTCAATTTTAAAACTGCTGAATAAACTTGTTAAACGTGTTGTATATATTTGCATGCTATATTGACTAGCTGTTTAAGGAGCACAATCAATGTACCAAGAATAATTACTGTACAATACCCTTGACATAGCAAATAAATTTCTTATTTCTTATTTCTTATTTCTTAAAAAAAAAACGTTTCGAAATGTCTTCAGCAAGCTGCGAACCCTCTTCCCGTTCCTTTGGCCGCGGAAAAGCGTGTGTCTACAGTTTTATGTACTCATATGTGTCATCGCGTTGCTGGCTGGGAGAGTGGTCAACCTTTTCGTGCCAATTTATAATAAGTTGATAGGTAAGTTCATTTAATGATTAATAAGGTGAGTTTTAGAGCACCAACGGCTGGCGTAGCTTTACCGGAATTGCATTGGGAAGTGTATTTAGTTTAATAATCCCTTAAAATATGACTGCGCTTTCTATTACGGTGTGAAGGATACAAGAGCGGTTGTCGGCCATTTCTGTGTGATAGGCTATTAAAACGCTATATTATTACACTAGAATGCCCAGTGTCGTGGTTATCAGCAAAAGCGACATCATTTATGACATGTTTGAATGTAAACCTTCAACAACACATCTATTTTAATTAATGGCGTGTCCAAACACTTTTGAGGTTAACTTTTTCACTGTCCATTGTGTTTTGAAATTTCCATTTGAGCAATTCAAAAACCATGTTAAAGCGAATTTGTCAAAAAAGGGATATTACAATGTTCAAGATTACTTAAATGATGGGACTATTGTTAATCTAACTCAACACTCAGAACTTGCTGATAATAATTTTGCAATTATTTATTCCTGCTTATTCATTATAATAATGAATATTCTAATATTTGTATTAGTCAAACACCACCAATTTTTAAAAGAGATCTAAAAATCAATCTGTGCGAGTTTCTTCACCCTCTCTCCTACAGTGGTGTAATGTAGAGAAGAGGCAAAAAATGACGTTTGCTAAGTATATGTAATATAGAAATTTGAACTTTGAACTTTAAAAGATCACCATTTGGTCAGTTTCTTATCGAGAACCAGTAAATTAGAGGTGAACCTCTCATTACAGTTGACAGCCTGTCAATACCCCCACTCGTGTTCCGATGGGACCTGATCCTGATCTACGTGTTTATAAAGTTCCTGCAAGGCGGCGGCACCGGCGGCATGGGACTGCTCAACAATCTGCGGTCCTTCCTGTGGATCAAGGTTCAGCAGTACACCACGTGGGAGCTTCAGGTAATTACATTTACATAAAATCACATTCTCAAATTATCGAATTCAAATTAAAAGCTTTATTTGTAAAACGTAGGTACATAAAGATCTTTAGAATACTTTCAAAGTATCTATATCTCTTTGGCGCGATGGCAAACAAATATTATATTTATTGAGCAGCACTTACATCAGTCGTATATCTGGAATAGTAGTTAGCAGTCAATATACAACAATGTCATTATGTAGTCAACGATCAGAGCCTTAATTTTTCCCTGCCTCGCTCGCTCGCTCTCGCCCTCGACGCGTCGATAGTACAGTGACGGACGCTATGACGTCATCAGATCGAGGTGCCAAGTGAATTTTGGCGTTTAGTACATTGCTTCTGGCCCCATTCTAGGATACCCTGTGTCGTGGGGACTAGAAACAGCGACGTCGCAAATATGTAGACTTCCATGACCTGGGGATTTTTCTGCCTCCCCAGCCGGGATCCGAACCCATGGCCTCTCGCTTGGAAAGCTCAGCCTCGACCGCAACACCACAGAGGTCGTCATGTCGTAATCCTTACTAACAATGTTATGTCAATCTTTATCTCTGCATAGTAGAATAAATTTTACAATTTGTACATTAAACAAAGAGTTTTCTCGGGTTTCGGGGTGGTTATATTTAAAAAAAAATGCTTCTTGATACTCCCACAATACGATACCCTGGCGCATACTACTAGTAATAATAGTCTAGTCATCTCAGTGTATGTTAGCGTGCTGATAGTGTTAGCAGATTCGTTCCGAACCCACACTGAATAGCTCTGTCGTGGCCATATCGTAGAATTGATCATTTCATGAAATGGCCAACCTTGGTTGAATTAGAACTTTTATAACGAAGAAGTATTCTCGGTAAAAACACTACGGTAGCTTAGGTGAGGACTACAAGTCTTCGTGTTATTTGGACATGTATTACACACCAAAACACCACATAGTTCTGAATAACAAATTAAACTTGTTTTCATGAATTGCAACCCTTTCCGTCCATTTCATGAAATGGCCGGCTAGATCATGAAATGGTTGGCCCTTTCAATTCTATGATATGGGGGGGCTACCACAACGTCTTATGCCAATTCAGATTAGGAACCTAATTTCATCCGCAAACTTAATGTGACCGTCTTAAAACAAGTCTTGGTATGGTCACCATAATGGGCTTTATTTACCTAATTATGGTGAATTGGAATGGAACTGGATGCCATGGTGATGTTCTTGTTTTGAACTAATTTGAATCGGAAAAAGATTGTGGTAAACCCCCCTGGTCACGAGAACTCCAAAATTGCCCACCAATATACCTGGCTGTGCAGCGGGGAAATGCTGCAAGCGTCATGGGAACCTTAGCCTCGGCAATGTCCCGGGGTGGTTTATTCGCGTAGTTGTTTCTTTTAGTGTTTCTATTTTATTTTTAATTCATATATTTTGGTTACTTTCATTGTTAATAAAAAATAAAATTTGAGAATATACCTATAGGTGGTATTTCTCTTTTCAGTTGGAGCTATTCCGGCACCTGCACGCCTTGCCCCTGCGGTGGCATTTATTTTACGTGATAAATACCGGCTAAGTCCTGCGCGTAATGGACCGAGGCACAGACTCCATTGACAACCTTCTCTCCTACATTCTGTTCTCCGTCGCGCCGACAATTATAGACATACTGGTTGCTGTGACCTACTTTATCCTGGCGTTCAACGCGTGGTTCGGCCTGATTGTCTTCGTGACAATGATTTTGTATATAGGTAAGTTGGGTTTTATCATACACACATTCATTTTTTCCCGGAGACTAAAGACCTCCACTTGGTACGATCTTGGAATTCATTAGTCTCTTCATACAAGCTCGCCGGTTACGAGTACTTCTTATTTGCTTCTTCACTTCCCTTGGTGTTTGTAGGGCCTGCTTGGGCCTGTAAATCTGTATCGTCCATCTTCTTTCATTCATCCTTTCAACGTGACCAACGTGACCATCTGAGCACGTATAGAGCGAGCATCAGCTCGGGTGGTATACGGACTAAAAATAACCCCTTGTATATTACAGTTATCTATATTTGATGTTACTGTGAGCCATGACCTCGGTAATGTCTACCTGCAATTTGCCCTTTTGGGCGATATATATGTGTATATTGTATATATGGGAGGAATTTGCCTGCTTACCCGATTTTACGAGCGGATATCAGCTCATAGTTGAGAGGGCATGATAGCGGCATGTTAGGGTGGCAGATAGCCCCCGCTACTATGAGGTGAACTGTCGCTCCTCCGGGTTGATTCATTTTTATATGTTGAACACGCTTCGGGGCGGTGAGGAGTGCGGGTGCGCCTAGGAGGTTCCAGTCATAAAACTATTATTGTGTGCATGCAATCAACTGCCCTTCGATGCTTTCTCTTTATTTAGCTGCTGTTTCTGGAATGTTCGTAATTCAAGAATCGTGAGTCAAACTGTGTGTTTGTCATTTGAACGCTATGCACTATGTTAATTGCTCTTCCTTATTATATTATACTGCTTATCTGCTAAAATGGCATTATTTAGCGACGACGTATTGTTTACACTATCGCCTCTGTCGCAGGGAGTGTGCCAACTCTTAACTTTTCAAAAATTTACTCATCTTGATAGGATACAATTTTTTTTAAGCACCTCTCAACACCGTAAAACAACCTTCTATCAAAAAACACAACATTTTATGGAACTGATGGGACTTTAAAATTTAAGATAGTTTCTGCAACTGCCAGTTGGTGGAGTAAAAGTGATGTCCCTGTATGCAAATGTTGATTTCCTTCCAGCCGCAACAATAGCCGTCACGGAATGGCGAACCAAGTATCAGCGGCGGATGAACCTCGCCGACAACGAGCAGAAGGCGCGCTCAGTCGACTCTTTACTCAACTATGAAACCGTCAAATACTACGGCGCCAGTCCTACGAAGTCGATACGTACGGACACGCTATAGTCAATTATCAGGTACCTACATATCTCTCATTGTTTCTATCTTAGTGAGCTGGAAGAAATCTCTTGTGTTTTATCATAGTTTTTCTTTATTAATTTTCTGTACCAGTAATGGAAACTTGTATCTTATTTTTTATTTTTGTTCATTATTTTTTTTTACAGAAAGAAGAATTCAAATCGCTCATCACATTGAATATGCTGAATACCATGCAGAACATAATTATATGCGGAGGTAAACATAAAACAAATATAACATTGCATAAAGCGCTCTGCGCGTTAACTATGCATGTAGCGACATCTATGACGCTTTTGTAGATAAGGAACTCGCCAAGCCATAGCATATATTAAGCAAAAATAAAACAAAAGTCGGTCCTCAAAATGCATCATATTTCCAGGTTTGCTGGCTGGGTCGCTGCTTTGTACATCGATGGTAGTGAAAAACGAGTTGACAGTGGGAGACTATGTCCTATTCGCATCATACATCATCCAGTTATACGTGCCTCTCAACTGGTTCGGAACTTATTACAGGTACGCATTGTCAGAAATGGAAAGAAGATTTAGTTTGGTTCCAGTGCGGTCAACCCTCTTCGAAACTCGGCTGCTTGTGTGTACATAGGGCTCCATGTGAGTCCATACTTAGCAGAGTTTACCATGACGCGTAATCGGTTCATTTATTAGTGGAGCAAATGTGTATTTTATGTGGCGTGGGCATCGGTATACAGGTTGACTTTTAATTAGCTGACCATATTTTGGGGAATGATAGTAACAACAACAACATTAAGAACAACTTTCGCAAAGGAACATATGGTCGCAAATGAAAAAAATATACTAATGCTTAGTACATTGACCCGATCAGCTGATTACAGGACTATGGGAAATCCAAAATAATTTTTTATTTGCGACCATAAGTTTCTAGGTAAAAGTTGTTCATAATAAATGGTACTATCATTCCACAAAAAAAATTCAGCTATTTTAATGTCACCTGTATAACGCCGCAGCTCCTCTATCGCAGGGACTTACTTAGTTAAGCACTGGGGCTCCACTGCTAATTCAGTGTTCTCTCTCAGTGGGGTCTCTCCTGGTCTGGCGTCTCCACTGCAATTTGCTATCAATGGTTATTCCAAGAAACTTTGTATCATTTACTAATACTAACGCGTTGCTGTCTAACATTAAACTGGTCTCAACTTGCCTGACATTTGGAAGTGATAATTTGATACACTTAGTTTTACCAGCGTTTAACTGTAAATTATTAACTGTGAACCAATTCAAGGTTAAAGACCACCATTAACATACACCATTAACATCATCAAAATCTTCCTTTTGTCTTTCAATTTTGAAGAACATTGAATAACCATTAGCAAACAACACTATGTCAGTCAATTTCTCCACCAGGAAAGGCAGATCGTTAATATATACCATAAAAAATTACCTAATATGGGACCTTGTGGAACGCCAATTTTTACTCCCGATCCATCAGATTTAACGCCGTTGACTTCTGTTATATATCTTTCCGTTGTTTCACCTTAATATTATTTGTACTAAGATTAAAGAACTGACAATTTTGTAATTATTCATGTTACATATTTTACTACATATTTTCCTTTAACCACTGTTCTGTAATACAATTAATATCGGTGTCAGAATTATTAAGAAACAAATTCTAAGACAAGTTCTTTGCCAGGTAGTCCCTGCATGTTTTGATGCCTAATATTTAAGTAGGGCTTATTTCTTCGGTTTCTTAGGTCATCAATGATTTCAAAACGGCGAAAAGACAAAGTATGCCAAATTGTTAAGATGCGTACAAACTATGCCCAAAGATTTTTTAACTTCCTTGGACCTCGTCTCTACAATAAAATCAGTAAACATAGTGAAATTACAACAAAGAACATATATTCGAAACTAAAATAACTACTATAACTAATGGCTGAGATCCTTAACATATGACGAAACAGAAAACACCCTTACAGTTTTATCATAACACTAAAATTAATAAATAAATAAATTAACAAGTAATAAGAAAATAAATATGTTAAAAAAATTAAAAAATATAAATAATAATAAGTAATACAATTCAAACAAAATAATAACTGAATGTTTAAATAATATTTTTTCTTCTTCATACACCATACATTTACTACTCACTACACTAAAACATTCAAACATTACACTTCCCATCTTCTCTATTACAAACACACATTTACTCCTCAAAGATTAGAAACCTTGGTGTTAATTGATATTATTCTGTCTAAAAACAATTCAATTTATATTTTTCATTAATCATTAATCATATGATATTTTTGTTAAAATCTAATTATAAAATGTGTCATTTACTGGTGGGAAGTACTACTCATCCTATACCACAGGGTTCGCCCTTTTTTAGGGGGTAGTGAACATCCCTCGTTCTTTACTAATGTAATTAACAAGTACTTCAAATGTATACCTTAATTAATAAAATTATTATTATTAATATTATTATTATTATTTACCCTTTGTCGGATAAATTCTTGCTTGAGCTCAAATTTAAATCATTTGAATCCACAGAGCGATCCAAAAGAACTTCGTCGATATGGAGAACATGTTTGACCTAATGCGGGTGGATTCGGACGTGCGCGACGCTCCCGGCGCGCCCGACCTGATAGTCCGCACCGGGGCCGTCGAGTTCAAGCACGTCAGCTTCGGCTATTGGCCCGAGCGGCTCGTGCTGAACAATATCAGCTTCAAGGTGGCGCCCGGCACCACTGTCGCCCTGGTGAGTGGGACAAGTTGCTTATACAATGAGATAAAGCACGTCAGCTGCGGCTATGGGCCCGAGCGGCTCGTGCTGAACAATGTCAGCTTCAAGGAGGCGCCCGGCACCACTGTCGCCCTGGTGAGTGGGACAAGTTGCTTATACAATGATATAAAGCACGTCAGCTGCGGCTATGGGCCCGAGCGGCTCGTGCTGAACAATGTCAGCTTCAAGGTGGCGCCCGGCACCAATGTCGCCCTGGTGAGTGGGACAAGTTGCTTATATAATGAGATAAAGCACGTCAGCTGCGGCTATGGGCCCGAGCGGCTCGTGCTGAACAATGTCAGCTTCAAGGTGGCGCCCGGCACCACTGTCGCCCTGGTGAGTGGGACAAGTTGCTTATACAATGAGTTAAAGCAAGTCAGCTGCGGCTACGGGCCTGAGCGGCTCGTGCTGAACAATGTCAGCTTCAAGGTTGCGCCCGGCACCACTGTCGCCCTGGTGAGTGGGAGAAGTTGCTTATACAATGAGTTAAAGCAAGTCAGCTGCGGCTATGGGCCCAAGCGGCTCGTGCTGAACAATGTCAGCTTCAAGGTGGCGCCCGGCACCACTGTCGCCCTGGTGAGTGGGACAAGTTGCTTATACAATGAGATAAAGCACGTCAGCTGCGGCTATGGGCCCGAGCGGCTCGTGCTGAACAATGTCAGCCTCGTGGTGGCGCCCGGCACCACTGTCGCCCTGGTGAGTGGGACAAGTTGCTTATACAATGAGTTAAAGCAAGTCAGCTTCGGCTATGGGCCCCAGCGGCTCGTGCTGAACAATGTCAGCTTCAAGGTGGCGCCCGGCACCACTGTCGCCCTGGTGAGTGGGACAAGTTCCTTATACAATGAGATAAAGCACGTCAGCTGCGGCTATTGGCCCGAGCGGCTCGTGCTGAACAATGTCAGCTTCAAGGTGGTGCCCGGCACCACTGTCGCCCTGTTGAGTGGGACAAGTTGCTTATACAATGATATAAAGCACGTCAGCTGCGGCTATGGGCCCGAGCGGCTCGTGCTGAACAATGTCAGCTTCAAGGTGGCGCCCGGCACCACTGTCGCCCTGGTGAGTGGGACAAGTTGCTTATTCAATGAGATAAAGCACGTCAGCTGCGGCTATGGGCCCGAGCGGCTCGTGCTGAACAATGTCAGCTTCAAGATGGCGCCCGGCACCACTGTCGCCCTGGTGAGTGGGACAAGTTGCTTATACAATGAGTTAAAGCAAGTCAGCTGCGGCTACGGGCCTGAGCGGCTCGTGCTGAACAATGTCAGCTTCAAGGTTGCGCCCGGCACCACTGTCGCCCTGGTGAGTGGGACAAGTTGCTTATACAATGAGTTAAAGCAAGTCAGCTGCGGCTATGGGCCCGAGCGGCTCGTGCTGAACAATGTCAGCTTCAAGGTGGCGCCCGGCACCACTGTCGCCCTGGTGAGTGGGACAAGTTGCTTATACAATGAGATAAAGCACGTCAGCTGCGGCTATGGGCCCGAGCGGCTCGTGCTGAACAATGTCAGCCTCGTGGTGGCGCCCGGCACCACTGTCGCCCTGGTGTGTGGGACAAGTTGCTTATACAATGAGTTAAAGCAAGTCAGCTTCGGCTATGGGCCCCAGCGGCTCGTGCTGAACAATGTCAGCTTCAAGGTGGCGCCCGGCACCACTGTCGCCCTGGTGAGTGGGACAAGTTCCTTATACAATGAGATAAAGCACGTCAGCTGCGGCTATGGGCCCGAGCGGCTCATGCTGAACAATGTCAGCTTCAAGGTGGCGCCCGGCACCACTGTCGCCCTGTTGAGTGGGACAAGTTGCTTATACAATGAGATAAAGCACGTCAGCTTCGGCTATGGGCCCGAGCGGCTCGTGCTGAACAATGTCAGCCTCGTGGTAGCGCCTAGCACCACTGCCGCCCTGGTGTGTGGGACAGACAGCTTATTTTTTCCAATTTCATGGCTATGTATTCTTGTCCGTCAACCCAATTTATACAATGAGTAAGTATGAATGGAAGTGAGGCAGGGTGAATGAACGAAATGTGTTCAGGCTTCTCAGCACCTAATGACCTCGTAGGGGCCCATGAGCTACGAGGTAGCGTGACGATCAGGTGCCAAGAAGTGATGAACGTCGGCGATTCACCGAGCTGAAGTTATGTGGGGTAGATCTAACCTGGTCTGTGCTTCGGTCCCGTCAACCTCCTGTCTCTCTGCAAGGCCCGGGTGCACCCTAGGCTCTTCTTGGTAGACAGGTTCTTCAGCCAACCAGGTATGACTGGCGGGCCAACGTGATGAGCACAGTGTCCAACACAGGTTATGTTTCTACTGGTAAATACAAATCGGGCACGAAAATCCGAACTTTATCTGGTTCGAGAGACAACGGCACACTCAGCTATATTAACAATCCTGAGGGAATCCCGAATACATTCCAGATGCCCTGCGATTTAATTTCAACACCCTAATCAAAAACGCGTTTTTTTTTGCGATGGCTTTCGTCTGTCAGTTGTCAAAACTGCCAGATTGACAGCTAACGTCAAATTAAAATGACCGTTCAGAAACCATCGATCGAATATCGATTTGGAATCGAACAAAATGAAAGAATGAATAAACAACAGCTCCGGTTGTTAGATATTTTAGTTGTAACATCTGTTTGCATAATTTAGTGAATTTGAATGACCCTCCACAGGTGGGCCCCAGCGGCGCGGGCAAGTCCACAGTGATGCGCCTACTGTTCCGCTTCTACGACGTGAACGAGGGCGCGGTGCTTGTCGACGGACAGGACGTGCGGACGGTGACGCAAGCCTCGCTGCGTGCTAGCATCGGCGTGGTGCCGCAGGACACGGTGCTCTTCAACAACACCGTGCGGTGAGTAGCAGCGAACGTTTTATGATACCGTTTCTTCGTCTGCATTTTCAATTTCAGCCAGAGTAGTATTGTTTGATATTCAGTCACACAGCATGCGCTGGTGCAACGTTTCAAAATATCTATAAATCACCCAGACACAGTGAATCCTTAAAAGTAAAAAATTTGGTTCACTCGTTTCCTTATTAAGGATTTTAAAAAAACATAACCATCGCTAAGTCTACTACCAACTAAAAAAAACTGCATTACAATCCGTACACCCATTAAACCGCTATTCCTTGTTAACTTGTAGGCTCACGGACTATCTAATCCTGTTTTTGACAGACGTCACATAGAGTACTGAAGATTCACGTGCAGACACATACACACACGCACACAACAGATCGTCTTGTCTGATTTCGTTCGGAGTTTCGTAGACGGTGTTAGTGGACGGACAGATATTGTTCCTTCAGGACACTGCTCCTCACACGTGACCTAAATATTCATCAACCAAAGCGCATCATAAGTGAGATGTATCATGATTGTAGTCCCCTATTGCAGTTACAACATCCAGTACGGGCGGCTGGACGCGCCCTCAGCTGACGTCATATCGGCGGCGAAGAACGCGGACATCCACGACAAAATACTCACGTTCCCCGACGCGTATGACACGCAGGTTTGACTGCTATACAACTAATATTAAAAGTGTGAAAGTAGCGATTTTCAGATATTTGTGGCTTCAGTCACGCTAAAACGGCTGAACGGATTTGAATGAAATTTTGCACGGAGATAATTTATGAGCTAAATTAACATAAAGGATACTTTTTATCATACAGCAGAAAAAGGAGAGTAACGCTATAATATAATAATAAAATATAATTTAATATAATGATAAAATATAATTTAATATGATAATAATAATGTTTATCGAGGGACAAAAAGGTATACATTGGTAAGTAAATAGTAACATTGTTTATGTGAGTGCGCTTACTTAAACTTATTTATAAATTAGTATCTTCTATCACCTAAACTAGGACCGCAGTCCTGCATTTTAGGAGACAGAGCTTTTTCCCTAATTTTTTTCATCATAATGGTATCAAACGCTACAGGTTGCTTTTTCCATGATTTCTAGTAAAATAAGTTTTAGTAGGTTAAGAACAATTTTAAAGGAACAAGAGTTATCCCGGTAAATGTTAATTCCTAGGAACACGCAGATGAAGTTGGGGGCAGCAGCTAGTTGGTTATTACGATACAGTATTCAACAGAAAGACGTACTACACGACAAAGTTAACTTGGGCACCTTGCTCTGATGACGTCATAGCGTCCGTCACTGACGTATCGAGGGCGAGAGCGAACGAGAGAGGCAGAGGAAACGCATTCCTTGCGGGTGCCTAGATAACTTTGTGGCGTGTAGGTAGTGTTTAAGGGGTTGTTAGGGACATCATTATAATTTCACCATGAAACGGATTCGATCAGAGCAAGTTGGTTTCCGCCATCTCCATACATTCTGGGCCGTGGGAGGAGTGAAAAATAAAATTCGCTAGTGACAGTCTTTGGGCTGGTTCAGTTTGTTGTACTGTATCGAACTCAAAGCGGTCTATTACGATATTAGATGGGATTCGCAGGTTTCGAATGGATCGCTATCAATTGATAATAACAAAAATGCGCTCGCGAATATGAACTGCATTCGAAGGTATATTTCCGCGCTCACGTGTATCCGAACGCACGAAGTGTCAACTTGCGTCCCACATTTTTAGCCATTTTGCCGCTTTCCCGCGGGCGACTTGTAAACAACTATCAATAAATGTTAGAGGACAATCTTACACAAATCGAACTAGGCCCGTAGTAAGACAACGATATATTTAATAGAGATAAATACTTATGTATGTACATAGAAAACATCCAAGACTAAGAAACAAATATTCATGCTCATCACACAAATATTTGCCCTTACATGGATTCGAATCCAAGAACGACAGCTTCGTAGGCAGGGTCACTACCCGCTAGGCTAAACCGGTCGTCAATGCACAATTAGTAGGGCTAGAAGAAAATAATAAATAATATTACGAAAAAATATTACAACTCATGTCTTACACTGGTGACAATTATTAGATAATTAGCACGATAATTATCAAACAATGTAACTATCTAGATAATTTCTAACCCTGGCTCTATTTGACCAACAATGTTCCCCCTTCACGATTCTATCTACAATAACGTGTCTTCCCACAGGTGGGAGAGAGAGGGCTTCGGTTGAGCGGCGGCGAGAAGCAAAGGATAGCGATAGCGCGAACAATACTGAAGAATCCCGCGATAGTGCTGCTCGACGAGGCGACGTCGGCGCTGGATACCAACACGGAGAGAAACATTCAGGTAATGTACTTGACACCGTATAATTATT
Source organism: Argyresthia goedartella (assembly GCA_949825045.1). Lineage (NCBI taxonomy): Eukaryota > Metazoa > Arthropoda > Insecta > Lepidoptera > Argyresthiidae > Argyresthia > Argyresthia goedartella. The sequence goes on along the minus strand of OX463812.1, from coordinate 19,072,075 downwards.
TATTCACAAAAACACGAGATTGTTCTCTGTCGATAAATTGTGATTTGTACCGTACTGCTTACAATACAGGGTGTAACAACAAGGTTTGATCATGTTTTGAGGGGTCGTCGGTCATACATTCTGGGCCGGGCGGACAGCAGATGTAAAACGTACAATAAGATATCTCTGGAGATTTTTATGTTATGTGTTATGTTAAAGCGACTTTGTCGTAAAAAGCATATTACAATGTTCAAGATTACTTAATGTAACCGTATGGAGTTAATCAAGCTCAACACAGTCCTTGCTGTTAATATTTTTGTTATTATTTATTCATGCTCATTAGTTATATTAATTAATATTGTTATAGGTATTTGTGTTAGTTAAGCACAACCACTTTTAAAAAGAGATCTAAAAATCAATCTGGGAGTTTCTACGCTCTTCTCTTCCACAGAGTGGTCCAATGTAGAGAAGAGGCAAATAATGAAATTTGACTTTTTTTGAAATAACAAGCGTAATAAAAAAATATTATAAATTATTGCTAAAAATTGCGGGTTCAAACTGACTCTTGGCAGTTTTACGCAAAAACGGACCTACAGCGGAAGTGACGTAATTTGCGTTGACAGTAAGGGACAGCTATGCGTAAATCTGCTTCTCCTTTTTCCGCATAGACAAGGAAAGGGAGACTGACGCATAGCTGCGTCCCTTACTGACGACGCACAGTATGTCACTTCCTCTGATGGGTGTTTTGAAAACACGTTCCGTTTCAGAATCATTTAGATATGTTTTTTTTTTCTGAAAATATACAAAATAAAAACATCCTAAAGGACGAGGAAGGGGCCTTTCATGTTTTTAAGTCTCAAAATATTAATAAATTTGATAAGTGATGTGACTGAATCTTTGACGTTATAGAGGAGAGGCTTGCCCAGTAATGGCTCGATGTGGGTTGAGCATGATCATGTCATGGTCGTGCCTAGTTTGGAGGCGTAGCAATAACCGGCCAGGCGGTATGAAGAGACTTATCGATGTTTTGTTACAGCTGCCAGAACAAGAGTGCATCGTTCCGATCATGAAATATTCCCATCTCTTTCAGGCGGCGTTGGCACGCGTGTGCGCGAACAGGACGACACTAATCATCGCGCACAGACTGTCGACGATAATCCACGCGGACGAGATCCTAGTATTGAAGGATGGGGAAATCGTTGAGAGGGGAAGGTAAGTGCTAATAAGATAGATGTCGTAACCATATCGTAGAATAGAATCATATCATGATGTGATTGAGAACTTCATGAAATACGACAATTTCATGATAAAGCCATCCAAAACTGATCATATAATAAAATGGTCAGGCCAGATCAATGAATGTTTAGGGTTTGATGATATGAACAGCAAAATGCATAACTATTTCATGATGTGGTTAAACGTTAGTGATCACATCGAAAAATAATTACATTAACCACTAGCATCTAAAGATGGGTCCAAACATGTTCTTTTGCTCGTAACGTACCTTTGTATCGTATCAGCGTCACGATCCAAGAACGCTAGTTTGGACGATTGTTCGGTATGGTACGGTGGTACGGCGCGTCTTGATCGCAACCGATCCGGGCGTCCAGACTAGCGTTGTTGGATCGCGACGATGATACGATACGGAGGTACGTTACAGGCAAAAGAATATGTCTGGACCCACCTTAACAAGGCGCGATGTCGATTTGTTGTGGATTTTCACGATGGAGGCGGCGACCGGTAATTGTAATTCATGAAATGGCTAACTATGTTTGATTTTGAATTTTCATTGAACGAAGAAATCTTGCAGTAGCCTAGGTGTAGCAGCGAAGCACCCGAATAGTCTTCGTGTTAGTTCGATATGTATATCACAAAAAACATTAGGTAGTACTGAGTAAAAATGTTTTAAAAACACATGTTTCATCAAATTCAACCCTTTCTGACAATCTCTTGAAATGGTACGATAATGAAATGGTTGGCCATTTCATGAAACGATCATCAGATACCCTACATTACTAACGTTTGACGATATGGCCACGGCAGATTCCCTACATTACTAACGTTTGACGATATGGCCACGGCAGATCCCCTACATTACTAACGTTTGACGATATGGCCACGGCAGATCCCCTACATTACTAACGTTTGACGATATGGCCACGGCAGATCCCCTACATTACTAACGTTTGACGATATGGCCACGGCAGATCCCCTACATTACTAACGTTTGACGATATGGTCACGACAGATACCCTTCATTATTAACGTTTGACGATATGGTCACGACAGATACCCTACATTATTAACGTTTGACGATATGGTCACGATAGATACCCTACATTATTAACGTTGGACGATATGGTCACGACAGATACTCTACATTATTAACGTTTGACGATATGGCCACGGCAGATACCCTATATTACTAACGTTTGACGATATGGCCACGGCAGATCCCCTACATTACTAACGTTTGACGATATGGCCACGGCAGATCCCCTACATTACTAAAGTTTGACGATATGGCCACGGCAGATACCCTACATTACTAACGTTTGACGATATGGCCACGGCAGATCCCCTACATTACTAACGTTTGACGATATGGCCACGGCAGATCCCCTACATTACTAACGTTTGACGATATGGCCACGGCAGATCCCCTACATTACTAACGTTTGACGATATGGTCATGGCAGATCCCCTACATTACTAACGTTTGACGATATGGTCACGGCAGATCCCCTACATTACTAACGTTTGACGATATGGCCACGGCAGATCCCCTACATTACTAACGTTTGACGATATGGCCACGGCAGATCCCCTACATTTCTAACGTTTGACGATATGGCCACAGCAGATCCCCTACATTACTAACGTTTGACGATATGGCCAGGGCAGATCCCCTACATTACTAACGTTTGACGATATGGTCACGACAGATACCCTACATTATTAACGTTTGACGATATGGTCACTACAGATACCCTACATTGTTAACGTTTGACGATATAGTCACGATAGATACCCTACATTATTAACGTTTGACGATATGGTCACGACAGATACCCTACATTATTAACGTTTGACGATATGGTCACGACAGATCCACTACATTACTTACGTTTGACGATATGGCCACGGCAGATCCCCTACATTACTAACGTTTGACGATATGGTCACGACAGATACCCTACATTATTAACGTTTGATGATATGGTCACGACAGATACCCTACATTATCAACGTTTGACGATATGGTCACGACAGATCCCCTACATTATTAACGTTTGACGATATCGTCACGACAGATGACGACGTCTGTGTCGTAGAGGTCGAGGTTTTGCCTCAGGCGAGAGGCTCCGGAATCAAATACCGAGGAGAAAAAACCCATCTTGGATGTTAATATGTTTGTCGTTGTGTCGAGCCCTGGTCCCGGTTAAGACGCATCGCGTTTTTGAACCTCATGCCATTTTAATAATATTCCAACCTATAACGCCTCAGTGGCGTCTCCAGGGCTTAAGGCCTCTAAATAAATGTTTTAGGTTGGGACTCTCCAGAGAGACAATGCAAGCTCATCGTCCGACAGCTCATAACAACATCCATGACCAAACGCATTGAAGGCACAATCCTGGGGGGTAACCACAACGTCTTATGCCAATTCAAATTAGGAAACTGATGTGATCCGCAAAATCACCGTGACCGTCTTAATACATTCAATGCCTCTGTACACTCTAGTTGTCAACCATACTTTGACTAGATGCCCCGGTCACTTATAGTTGAACAATGGATCTGATCTATTACTTTGCTCAGTGCCTCTGACCACTCTGCGTGTCCTTTTAATTGGAAGGAAATGGTTTATTCCCATTTCGACCACCACAGCTTATCAGCGGCGTATCTTACAGTGATTATCGCCGGGCGATAGTCGCCCGATCACAGTTGACAGTTGTAGTTACTGAACGGCCTGGTGTGACTGTCTGTCAAACTGACGCCTTTTCATGGGGTGACGTTTGTCATTTTTTGGTATGAACTAAGAACAACCCGGACAACTCTGGGTGTCGAGCGGCACCCTGAGTCGGGATTCGCTTTTCTACGAATGACGTGTTCTCGGCACCTAGCGCTGGTTAATACGAACAAGCATAGGTGTTAACGGCACTAAGCATTGGTAACTTTTGAACAACTCTAACTGTTCGGGGCATCGAGCGTTCCTAAATAGGATGAGACGTTTGAGCAATAGTTGCTGGGTGGTCTGGCTGTCAATGCGTTAAAACAAGTCTTGGTATTAGGTAAATAAAGCCCATTATGGCGAATTGAAATGGAAATGGTTGCCATGGTGATGTTCTTGTTTTGAACCTAATTTGAATCGGAAAAAGATTGTGGTAACACCCCTGTTTCCCTATTTCAGCCACGAAGCGCTGCTTGCTCAAGGCGGTGTCTACGCCTCGATGTGGCAACAGCAACTAGAGAACAGAAATGACGCCGACACGAACGAAGGGGCAGACAACAATAACGTGGGGCCCGCACTACCCAGCCCCAGCAATGGTGGCCACGGGCACGGCCACCTATAGAAGCATTAATTAGAGGCGTCAGCGCCAAGTGATAGTGAAAATGTTCTTAGACGAAACCGGAGCCAATCCGGTTGACCAAGTGTAACGTGTGACTGAATAGAAGTGGCGGCACTGAGTCGAGTGCGCCATTAAGGTTTTTAGGGTTCAATATCAGTAGATAGAATTGTATTTATCTATTAACAGTTGTAAGAGAACATGGCGTTGCAACGTAACCTGACATTACGATGATGTATTATTGCTGTTACGTGTATTAGTATTTATTATTTAATATTGTGATGGGAAATTCGAAGTGAAGTTGTTGTGTTATTAAAATGTTTTTATAGTTTATTCAAATAGTTTCATTGGTCACATCAAAAAATGTACTCTACAAATTAATAAGTAAAACCATAAGAAAGAACATTTCACATTACTGATGATAGCCTGCCTCGTTCCAGTCGCTTTTAAATTCAACCTGTAAATGAGATAAAAAGTATTTTCAGTCAAAACCTTAAGAATTAAATTTTCATACACGGGTTCACACATCGCAGAATGTCGATCCGTCAAAAATAAGGGTACCTACGCACTGTGAGGTTGGCTAGCAGCAAATAGTTTGCGGTTCCATCCACGCATGTTGGTGTAAAACCAGACCCTGTGTATGGCTCTACGCTGAAGGTGTTGAGTCATCACAATTCGTGTCTTCGTTGCTCTTTCGGGAATTGAACATGAACAAAATCTGTGTTCATGTTAACTCCGCCTGCGGAAGGTGTTGAGCCAATAATAATTTTATGTGTACTCGTTAACTCTACGAGTTTGACCTTTGGACCGCAATACATCGAATAAATAAAAAAAAGTGTAGGACATCGGACCCGCACACGAAGGGTTTCATACCATTGTACACGGAAAAACGGAAAACGACAGTATTTTGTACGAGTTTACCTTTTTAAATCATAATAATAAAATATTAAATACTAGTTGAAAAAAAGTTGCTCATTGAAACCGGAAGTGCACAGAAATTGAGTAACTTATTTATAGAAATAAAATTAAATATGATAAAATAAAAAATATTCGAATGACCAATAATTACTTATAATGACTAAAAATTAAGCACAACACTCAATACCCGCAATTCTCTATTTGGGAACTACTTCTAATTCTTAAAAAACCTTATGTTGTTAACCTTATTTGTTGTTATAGCGGCAATAGAAAAACACCCTCTGAAAATTTCAGCTCTCTACCTGTTTCGGTTGATCCGGTAGAGCCCGGTGACAGACGGACGGACAGCGGAGGCTTACTAATTGGCTCCCGTTTGGCACCCTTCGGCAACGGAACCCTAAAAATGTGACACACGCCCAACATGTTTGTTATGTTATGCTAAATCCAACTCATATCTATTAATATAAAAATTGTGTCGGCTATAGCCGACGACGTAGCGCCAGTGGCTTGACTTTCAGTTGTCGGCCTTTGGCGACTGAGGCAATCAAAAGGTTTACTAAAGCAACCAATACGGTGCTCTGAAGTTACCTGGGGTTGACCCGCTTCGCTCGGCTCCTCGGTGTATTATAAAGTTGTGACCTAACGAAACCTAACTTTACTATTCGGAGAGAAAGTTACCCATTAAGAACATTAGCCGTTGAGGCATAACAAGATTTTGTTCAATCAGTACGCGCATGAGTGAAGGCCAAAGTCTGTGTACTGTGTAACACCTAACTGCTTTGAGCATTCACAGATTTGGTCTGTATGCCGCCCGGTTAGCCGCAATTATAACCGCGTGCTGCGGCCAGTCGGACGGCCAGCTGTGCAGCTAACCGCATAGTGCGTAGGCCCACAGACACTAGAATGTGATACAATCCGCGCCAAGTTACTTGACTCTGAGCGAAGGTAAGGTGGGGAGTGGGGGTAAGCTCTCTTTCTCGCATAGGGTGAGAGATATCTGGCTAGAATATGGTTCACGAAAAATAAAGTCACTAATCAGCACGGGCTTCAGCTTTCCCAACACGGCAGGTGTATACTGATCTGACCCATTATAGGTTTACTGGCAATATTATACTTATCTTACACTTGTTATAGACTACACTATTGTGTCGCCTGGTAAATGCATCTATTAAATAACGGCCTCGTTTGACATCCCACCTGATAACAAGCAGAGAAAATATAGATATACAGGATTCCGGATGCCAGTGCAGGTCAACCTGCCTGCCCAACCTTAATCAAGATATTCGACGTCTGTTTTCAGAATCAGGGTTACCTAGAGTTGCAAAATCACATGGATCCCAGTAATTTCAACAAAACATGCGGGGCCAAATCGAAAAACTATCCTTTGTGAAAATTTGAAAACTTACCAACAGGCGTAGTCGGTTCCATAACAGAAGTCACGTCATCCTGCGACGGAATCTGCTCATGCGCTTTCATTTCCTGATACCTCTGGTTCCTCAGTTGATACTCCTCAACCGACATCTTAGGCCTCGTCTTAGCATACTCAATACTCCTTATCGAGTTAGCAGTTTTATGCTCAGCTTGGTCTATCGTATTTACGTAATCCGAGGAGATTTTCCTTGCGAATTTTGTGCCGTGTTGCAGAGACAGCATTGGTTCTAATGAGGTTTCGGCACTTTCTCGTTGTCGTAGGAATGTTCTTGAGGGTCTGTCGTCTCCGCCTTTGAAGGCTGAGGAATGGGTCAGGAGGAAGTTTTTTTGTAACTCGGAGAGAGGCCTACGAGCAGAAAAGATAAACTACTTATATATTGGTATGGGGTATGTTAAACATTCGTATACTTTAATTACGTCCGGAATGCATACCTATAATCCTTCAATGTAGGCCCGTTACAGGTATCTCCGTTAACTTTGACTTGGTCCATAAGTCTCTTTAGCACTGAGGGTTTCTTTATCTGCATCGGTACTTGCAGTGAGGAGTCATCATCTCTGCGGCCATTCGCATCATCATCGTCGTCATCAGAATCATCGGGGGGCAGGCTTGCGGGTTTTACGAAGCCGGTTTGGCGCCGCGGAATAGGGGTCCTCTTCTGGGTGTCATCATCTTGGACTGCGATGCGTACTTTCTTGGAGTGAAAACTGGTAGATTGTTTACCAAGGGAGTACAGAACAACTTTTAAGGTGAGGTTTTTTGAATCCAGAGGGGAGCGATGGATTCTGGAGTTGAATCCCGAGGGTAGGAAGCGATTCTAAAGTAGAATCCTGAACGCAGCGAGGCATTGTTAGTTGTCAATCCTGAGGTGGACACTATACTGTTTATCACCCTCTATGAGAAAATGAGTACGATATTTAACTTTGTTATGAATTAAAAAATAGTTTTATGAATAAGAATGGTATTTATTTACATACAACTGGTAAAATAACTTATTATAACCAAAAATATTTTCCGATAAGATTTCGCACTTCTTTCATTTTTCAAAAGGCCCTTTTTAAACTCCGAAAAGGAGATTAAAAAAGGCCTTCTTCTCAGGCGGAAAAATTATATTCCTAAATTGTTCTGTTATCAGGCAGTCCCTATTGGAGTTTAAAAAAAAAACGCTTTGATTTACACAAACACTTTATTATAAATTCACAGTCCAAAAACATAAAAGTACTGAATATTTAAATTACATCAATACACTCGCGACGAGGTGAATATGATGAGAATAATTATCGGCCAAAACAGAATAACGACTGACTAGAGTTTAGGTAGAAAATGGTTTTTATACAATGCAACTGTGACGTCACGGCGTCACTTGCCATGCGGCGCTTCTGCTGAATAAGGAAACGGTACATAGTATATTTGGATATAACAGCCCCCCGTTAAAACAAAGCTTTATCTCAAATAGATGAAGCTGAGTAAATCAAAACTTAAAATTACTTATTACCTCTAGTGTCTTTTATTATGATTAGATTATATTCTAACTGAGCTGAAAAAGATGAGACTAAATGTGATCTCAATTAATATATTAGTAATTGTGTTTCCTGTTGAACTGAATTTTACTTTAGCTTTTGGGACATTCGCAGGGGGTAAAGATTTAACAGATTTGCAATCTTCATCAGATGACATTTCTACCGAGTGATTTACATTTGATTCATGAAAATTTTCCTTTTTATTATGACACTGATTGAAATCTGGATACAGCAGCTGGACGATGAACCTCGTCTATTGAAATATTTATACAGCTAATAAATATATTAGATAAAGGAATATGAAACCGATTATAAGTAGTAAGGGTAAAACTAGAATAATAATAAGTACCGTATTTTATAAAGTGCGATTGTTGTTGAATATTATTTATATCGTTTTCTAAGTTATCTAATTTATGAGACGCATATTTAAGAGAGTCAAGGTTAATATTATTGAGTGAAATAGGAGATAGTGAAGGTAGAGTATGATTGAACTTTTCTCTTCTACAACAATCGTCTTCGATAATATTAAACTTTATATCTAAGTCACTACGTATAAGAATTTGCTTAGAACTAGAAGGCAGTAATTGGATTGTTCTACAATAGCCAACACAGTCATCTGTGAGCATTAAGGTACCCGTTCCTATGATGGAATAATCGTCAATTTTGTCATCACATTTATACTTAATTTAGTTTGTTCAGACTGTACAAATATCCATCTATTATTATTCAAAACATGCCAAATGTCTACATCACCGAAAAACATTCTTTAGGTAAGGAGTCTCCAAGCTCGGTAATTAATCGAGTCTCACAGCACGGATTTGTTATGGTAGAGGAGGAGTCTATCGCAGCATCATATTTCCTAGCATCATCAGCATCTAGGGAACCAAAGAAGAATTTTAGAATTTCGCCTCCAAACTCAAGGGCTCTTTTGTATCGATTTCTGTTATTCGTCAAATTTCCAGATATTACGTGAGATAGGGATAGTAATTTTATATGATTTGATTGCAAAAGCATTTCGGTAGATGTTGATATATCTTTGCATTCGACAAAATAAGTGAGGTTAGCTTTATTACATAACTCGGTTGCTTTATTAAGCAGACTATGGATATTTTGGAGATAAAGGTCTGTTGATACTATATCTATGTGAGTTACGATTTTCCATGAATGGTGATAGAAACGACTGGTAGATGTAGGATCAAAATGGATTCCAGGGCTCTGGAGCAATGGGGTTACTTTTCTCCCGGCGTGACAACGTTGAGATAATGACATACATTATTAAGAGTGAGCCGGTTTTATTTCGTTGACGTGGTATTTAGTGTAGCGCCGATTAATGCAAAGGGTTACATTATTTTTGTCATGTACTTTGATTATTTTATAAGGACCTTTTCAGACAGGAGATAAGGCCTTACGTTACCTGTGGTGTTGTTTTAGGTAGACAAAATCGCCCGTTTTATAAGCAGGCTCGCGAGAAGGTGAATCGTAATACTGTTTGGATGTTTCTTTACTTTTAGAAATGTATTCTAGCGCTTTTTCGCGACTAAAACGCATACGATACTGTAGGGCTCGGAGGTACTCGTCATAAGTAAGATTGTCGTTTGTATCGTTTACGCAATTAGGTATATGCTGCTTATGTCCGTATAACAGTTCAAAGGGCGTGAAATGGGTATCGCAGTGGCCAGATAACAATGCCAGTCGTTTTGATTCTCATTCACTAAGGATTTCAGATATTCTTTGAGTGTCGCGTGACTGCGTTCCAGGGCACCGTTTGTTTGAGGATGGTAATCCGGTAAGGCGTTGAAAAAAGGGATTTTATTTTAAAGATATTTGTGATTTGCTTAAAGAGCTCAGAGGTAAAACATGTACCAAGGTCAGTTAGTATCATTTTAGGAATTCCAAAAAGGGACATGAAATGGATTAGATTTCGTGCTACTTCATCGCTTGTTGAAGTGATCATTGGATATGCACAGGAGAATTTCGTGAGATCATCTTGAAGTGTAAGAATGAATCGGAAATGTTGGAAACCTGCTTCAGGAAGGGTGCCAACTATATCAAGGGCTAGTCGTTCAAACGGCTTAGTGCTGGATGAGGTGATGACTATAGGTGCTTTATTACATTTTCTCAGAGGTTTGTTACTTGACAAGATTTACAAGTCTTTACATAATTTTCTATGTCGGATCTCGTTGATTTCCAATAGTAAGAGGATTTTATGCGATTAAACATCCTGTTTATTCCAGGGTATTCCGCGATGGTGGAGTCGTGATTCTCTTTCAGCATTTGAGGGATTTCGGCTGGAGTCGGATAATTTAGTTGATTTTTGTATATGTGTATATGGATATTTGTATTTTTAAAAATGTATACGATCATATTATATACTTTAGTGTAGGAGAGTTTAGTATAGGGTTCTGTGAAATCTGATATAGCTAGATCTGTCAGAGTGGGGTTATTTTGCAGTATGATGATTTTCAGGGACAATAATAGGTCAAATATAGTTTTATAATCCGTCTCATCGTAATGATGGATTTTAGTAAATAAGAGTAGTATGTTTTAAGATCGCTAGGAAATGGAAGTACAGTGAAGGGTTCTCGCTCAGTATTTTGTAGGGCTTCTGAGTGTTCGACCTGAGATAGTATTTCCTCACACCTGGCATGGAAACGTCGAAGTCCACGGAAGTGGAGAGAGCTATTGAAGATAATTTGGATAGATGCAGTTTCTGCGAATGCTGTGATTTTAGTGTTTGACGTTTTCAAGGTTTTGGTAAATTGTTTCTTAAAATATTCTTCGTAAGTGATAGAGGTCGGGTCATTTTGACTTTGTTTACGGGTTGTTACATGGATAGTAATTCGCGAGAGAGCATCGGCATTTGAATTTAGTTTGCCTTGTTTGCATATAATTTCATAGTCGTACTCCTCAAGCTTTAATCTCCACCGTATGAGTCGACTTCGGGGGTCTTTTACATTCTTTCTTTATTCTTTATTGCATAGATAATATAAAGTTACAGACAATTAAAAGTAATGTAATAAGCAAAGGCGAGCTTATCTCTAAAAAGAGATTTCTTCCAGCAAACCTAGGCAGGACAGGAGAGTTAATTATACTGGAAAGTCCTAGTTCGCAATAACACTATACATACGGACGCAAATTACTTTCAAAATATTTATAAACTATACCAAATATAAAATAAAAATATATATATATATACTTCCACTACATAAAATACAATGTAAAGCATGAACATACATAAACTATAATAAATCATACATATACCTACATAAATATGGTACCATTTACGGAAGAGAAAGGAAATGCACTTTCAATCTTTTCTTAAAAGTGAAAATTGAGGGACTTTCCCTAATAGCGCAGGGAAGTGCGTTCCACAGTTGGATTGCCCTTAACCTAAACGAGTGTTCGTAAGCGGCAGTGTTATGCCGAGGAGTTGAAAGGAGAGACACCGTGTGGGATCTCGGATTGCTATCCCTGGGGAAAAGAAAGTCAAAACGTTGGCGTAGATATGTGAGGTATCGGGGATTTCGCAAAATATTGAACAGATAGAAGAGAATGTGCATGTCACGGCGAAGACGGATCGGAAGCCACTCCAGCTCCTTGCGATACTGGGAGACATGGTCATACTTGCGCAACCCGTAGATAAACCGAATCCCGAGATTTTGAAGTCGTTCGAGTTTGTTCGAGTTTGTTACATTGAAGAGCCAGGTCATTGGTCGATGATCGGTTACAATTTTAAATTCATTACCATAGATAGGGGCGGAAACATTTCACGGCAAATATGATGGCAAGGAGTTCTTTCTCAGTTGTAGAGTTCTTCATTATTCATATTCTGCTTTATTCATAGTGCGGGAGGCGTATGCGATTGGAAGATCTTTTCCGATAGGGCCTTGGGATAGGACAGCGCAGACTGCACTATTGCTTGCGTCAGTAGTCACTAAGAAAGGTTGTGAAAAATCTGGAAATTGAAGTAACGGTGCTATAGTAAGTTTTTATTTAAGATGGTTGAACGCTAAATCTTGTTCTGAGGTCCAGTGGAATGCGACGTCCTTATTTAGGAGAGAAGTGAGGGGTTTAGTTATTTTAGAAAAATTGTCTATGAATCTGCGATAGTAGTCGACTAGGCCGAGAAACGATTTTATTTATTTGGGATTTCGCGGGACCGGGAATTCTGTGACTGCCTTGACTTTGTCAGGATTAGGTTGCACGGCTTTGTCAGTGATTACGTGGTCTGAGTATGTTACTTCACGACGTAAGAATTCGCATTTGTCGGGTGGTAACTTTAGATTGAAGTCGCGGAATCTGTCAAAGACAAGTTGAAGTTTTTGAATGTGGCTTGTGAGGTCATTGAAGTAAATTATGCAGTCATCAAGGTATATATAGCAGTGTAAGCCTTGTAGGCCTGAAAGGACCGAATTCATGAGGCGTTGAAAGGTAGAGGGTGCGTTTTTTAGGCCGGAGGGCATTCTGTTAAATTCGTAGTGACCAGAGATGCCATTGGGGTTGAGAACCATAAATCCGGATTTGGTGAAAGCCAGAGACAAGGTTAAGCGTGGAGAAGTACTTAGAGTGCCCTAATTGTTCGAGTATAACGGTAATAAGATGTATTGGATAAACTTCGGTTACTGTTACATCATTTAAACGTCTATAATCAATCACTATGCGCTGACCTGACGCATCCACTTTTTGGAACAATCCAAACAGGGGCGCTCCAAGGAGATATGGAAGGTTTAATAAAATTTAGATCTAACATTTTCTTGATTTGTTTATCGACTTCTTGTCGATGACATTCGGGGAATCTGTAAGACTTGGCGTTGATGGGTCCAGCGTTTCCGGTGTAGATTGAACGTTGTAATGCGTTAGTATGAGTTAGGGGGTCACCCTCGAGATAGAAAATGTTCGCGTATTTGCTACAACATTCAAACAATGACTTATTTTCTTCGTTGTTCAGATGTTCGTGACGAATTAGGTCCAATACGCGTTGAATACGGTTGTGTGAATTAGAGGAGGCATGATCTAGGTTTGTAATGGGTTCAGCAGAATTTTCACGGAAAGCGGAGTAATCAATCAGAGTGATTTTCACGTTATAGTCTTTTATTTCTACAGAGGAGTCAGTTGTGTTTAGAATAGATACATTGACGCGATTACTGGTTCACAATCATGTCAAGGCTTTGTTCTCAACGCAATCCATGACAAAGGAATGTGCATCACAAATTCGCAAACTTATTGATGCAATTTTGAGAAATATGCGTGCCCTCAAAACCCTCGGTGAACCGACAGACTCATGGGATACTTTAATTATCTACGTGATAGTCTCAAAGCTTGATTCGTCCACTGAGCGGGAATGGGAGATCTACAAAAGCACAATCATTAATTCTCAAAATCAACCATCAAAATTACCGCTGTCCGTGTTAATTACATTTCTTAAAGACAGAGCTGACGTGCTGGAAACAATAAGAACATCTCACTCTAAACACACACCCGAAATCACTACAAAAAAACTGTCGTCGACACCATCATTAAAATCACACAGTTATGTAGCTTCACAAAGTAATAATAATAATCACAATCAAAACAAATCATCGTCAAGTTCATTAAAGGCAAAGCATTATCGCCCGTGTAGTTTGTGTACCGCTAATCACCCGATCTATTCGTGCGAATCTTTCTTAAACTTGTCAAGCCAAGATAAATTAAAACACATAGACGATAAAAAACTATGTCAAAATTGCTTGCGCGCCGGGCACACTGTTGTAACGTGCTGGTTCGGGCCATGCAAGCGATGCAACCTTAAACACAACAGCCCCATACATGGTGAGTGTCATGCAGACTCTGGTGCATTAACATCTTCAGCAGTTGCATACACTGCGCCGCAGCCGCCTGCGCCGCAGCCCGGCTCATTACATACCGCGTCTCACACTAGTACAACTCACACGCATTATGGTAGCAGCGATAACAGTATTACGCACACGTCTTTAGAACCGGTACTTTTATCGACTGCCTTAGTGGAGGTGGCGGATAAAAACAATCAATATCACACAATTAGGGTACTTCTAGACAACGGAAGTCAACACTGTTTTATAACAGAGTCATTATGCGCAAAACTTCAATTCCTTTAATACAGTCCACTGTTCAGGTTACCGGGGTAGGTAACTCGGTAACTCAATCCACAAAATCATGTGAAATTCAACTGCGGTCCAAAATTAGTCCTTATCACACGCACTTTAATTGTTTGGTTCTGGATCGTATCACTGCACAATTTCCATCGTTAGGAAACACTCACAACATTAAAATCCCGGAGAATGTGAAGTTAGCCAATCCACACTTTCACTCCCCAAATCAAATTGATCTTTTGATCGGTGCCAATAAATTTTGGGAGTTATTGAGTGACGGTCTTATTCGCCTCCCCAACGGTCCTTTTCTGCAAAACACAACGTTAGGATGGGTCATTTCGGGTTCATTGCACAACAAATACTCAAGGATTAATCGGGTACAATGCAATTTCGCCCAGTCACTCGAATTAGACACACAGCTACGCAGATTTTGGGAGCTTGAGGAAGTTCAGACCGATACTAAATACACGGCATCCGAGAATGCATGCGAAAATCTTTTTAAAGACACCACACTTCGCGACGATAAGGGTCGTTTTTCCGTGCGCATTCCATTAAAGGAGTCAGCTGATGTATTAGGTGATACATTCACATTGGCCGAGAATAGGTTCCTAGCTCTTGAACGACAGTTAAACCGGAGCGCCCCGGACTATAAACAAATGTATAGTGACTTCATGAATGAATATGTAAATCTAGGTCACATGAGTCCTATTTCAGATTATAAAAAGCCGTGTTATTTTCTGCCTCATCATGGCGTATTTAATGAGAACAGCACGACTACCAAACTCCGAGTGGTATTTGATGCAAGCGCAACATCCTCGTCAGGAAAATCTTTGAACGAAATACAAGACATCGGCCCCACACTGCAAAACGATATCTTTTCGATCTTGTTACGATTCCGTCAGTACAAACATATCGCGTGTGCAGATGTGGAGAAGATGTACCGTCAGATTTTGGTACAACCCGACCAGCGTCCTTTACAATTTATACTGTGGCGAAATGACCCCTCGGAGACGATAGGCATATATCAACTAAACACAGTTACTTACCTACGGTACTGCATCCGCGCCTTATTTAAGCATAAGGTGCCTAAAACAACTCGCGACGGAATGCAATGACGAGGTCATCGCAAAGGTCATTAATGAAGATTTCTACGTTGATGATTTATTGACAGGACACGATGATAAGGATCAATTATTAGATATTTGCAACCGTGTTTCGAATGTTTTAGACTCCGCGTGCTTCCCTTTAAGAAAATGGGTGTTTAATTCAGACTGTTCACAAACAAACTTTTCGTCAAAATCATTAACATTAGGCGATAACTGTCAGACAAAAACGTTGGGCTTGGGTTGGCTACCCACTTCCGACGAATTATTATTCACAACAAAATGTAAACAAGATGTGACTCATGTAACTAAACGAACGATATTATCAACTGTAGCTCAAATCTATGACCCATTAGGTTTGTTAGCACCGACGATCATTATAGCCAAAATCCTAATACAAAAATTATGGCTGTGCAAAATTGGTTGGGATGATCCCATACCTTCGCCATCTTTACTTATGTGGCAAAACTTTATAAATAAATCAAAACATTTAGATGACATTCGAATCCTGCGTCACGTTACATCTCAAAATTCACATCGTACGGAACTACACATATTTTCCGACGCGTCACAGGATGCTTGTGGGGCTTGTGCGTACGTACTTAGCTATACCGATAGCGCATCAGGTGAATCATTAGTTAATGTGAATTTGTTATGTGCAAAGAGTAAGGTCGCTCCCGTAAAGCCAGTTAGCATTCCTCGGTTGGAGCTATGCGGAGCCCTTGTAGGTGCAAAATTACACTCAAAAATTATAAAATCACTTCGGTTAACATTTGATGATGTTTACTTTTGGTCGGATTCTACCATTGTAATCGGATGGCTTAGAATGTCGCCTAGCGCTTTAAAAACATTTGTTCAGAATCGCGTGGTTGAAATAAATGACTTGACAGGAGATTCGAGATGGTTACATGTTGCTGGCGTACAGAACCCCGCTGACTTATTGTCACGAGGTGCCCATATCGACGCGCTTCAATCATGCGATATGTGGTTGCACGGCCCTACATTCCTACGGAACCCTAATTTGAATTTGCGTGATAATTATGTCGGTGACATTAATTCCGACGAGTAACCTGAGATAAGGGCAACAACTACGACACTGGTTTGTCAATCTGATGATGTGTTGTTTCCTTTTGATAGATATTCTTGTTTTAGCCGCATGCGGCGCTCAGCTGCTTATCTATTGCGCTTTATCAATAATACTCGCATTAGAACTAAAAAAGATCGCCAGTTAGGACCTCTTACTGTTGACGAATTAAACAGTGCAACTAAGACTTTGGCCCGTATTAGTCAGCGTCAATCGTTCCCTGACGTTTACGAGGCTGTATTAAATAACAAAAACATTAAGTTTTCCCGTAATCTGGCCGGTCTCAATATATTTTCCGACACACAAAATTTACTTAGAGTCGGTGGTAGGTTGAATAATTCCGAAACATTTGCCTATGATAAAAAACACCCGGTCTTACTTTGTGGTAAACACACATTCACCCGACTTCTTTTCCGATTTCAGCACAAGTCTCTTCTTCATGCTGGCCCCCAACTGTTATTGTCCACGGTTAGACAAACCTGGTGGCCGCTCAAGGGACGTGAGTTAGCGAAACAGGTAGTTCGTACTTGTGTCAAATGCGTAAGATTGAAAGGGCAAACCATGCAAGTGCAAATGGGAAATTTACCCGCTGAAAGATTAGAACCAGGCTACCCGTTCATGCGCTGCGGGGTCGATTATTTAGGGCCTGTGTTCATACTAAACCGTCGCGGGAGAGGCGCGAAGTTGGAAAAATGTTACATCTGTCTATTTGTTTGTTTCGCGACGCGGGCAATACACTTGGAATTGGTGACTACTCTTTCAACCGAAGGTTATCTTCTAGCTTTAAAAAGATTTATCTCACGTCGAGGTAAACCTTTAGAGATTTTTTCTGATCATGGCAGGAACTTTGTGGGTGCATTAAAAGAACTCTCTCAGTTTTTGGATCAAAATTCACAAAACATTACAGACTTTACAACAAATAATGACATTAAACTAAAATTTATTCCACCATATACGCCTCACTTTG
The DNA here is from genome assembly GCA_949825045.1 of Argyresthia goedartella. Lineage (NCBI taxonomy): Eukaryota > Metazoa > Arthropoda > Insecta > Lepidoptera > Argyresthiidae > Argyresthia > Argyresthia goedartella. The sequence goes on along the minus strand of OX463812.1, from coordinate 19,054,403 downwards.
GTGGATTGTGGGAGGCAGGAGTCAAGTCTTGCAAATTTCACTTGCGTCGTGTCGTAGGAAACGCTAATTTAACATATGAGGAGTTGAGCACAGTATTAGCACAAATTGAAGCTGTCCTCAACTCCAGACCCATGATTCCTATGTCCACAGACCCCAATGATTTACTCCCTCTTAGTCCGGCTCATTTCCTGATTGGCCGACCGCTGACGGCGCCGCCCTGCGACGACGTCACCACCACATCTTCACATCGCCTGACTCTTTACGATCGTGTGGAGCAGATGCGGCAATACTTCTGGCAGCGGTGGTCCAAGGAGTATATCTCGGAACTCCAGATGAGAACGAAATGGCAGACTAATCTAGACACATTAAATCCTAACACATTAGTCCTGATAAAGGAAGACAATCAGCCTCCTCTTCACTGGCGTCTTGGTCGAGTCCTTCAAACAATCTCCGGCACGGATGGCAAATCCCGAGTCGCAATCATCAAAACTGCAAATGGGGAAATACGACGGGCATTTCCAAAAATATGTCCACTTCTACCTGATCAGCGGATGCACAACGTCATTGATGACTAGTTTCGAGGATGGAGCCGTCTACTTCGTTGGAACTTGATGCTTCCAAGGCCGCGGGCATGTTGATGAGCAACAGCTGGCGCCATCTACCGGTGAAACGGGGCAGCTGCGACTGGTACTCACCGATGTACACGCGGCATTGATCTGAGAGCCGTAGCCAAGATCGTTCGTTAACTACTGATCTGCTGTTTATTTCACTATATTAACAACAAAATTTTCATACAAATTAATATACTTACCATACCAAGAATCAACGAGTTTACTTGAAGAGCTGAAAATCCCCAAACAACACATAATATTTAGGTAAAAATTACAATTACAAATTACAAAAATATAAATACAAGTCAATTCATTCAAATACCATTATATACATTCCATTCTAAAAGTTCAATATTTCGGTGACAACACAATCATGCATCCATCTCACAGAACCTGCCACATTCGCGCACTATGTCCCTCCATGCATCACCAAACAGGTCATTCATTGGTGCTGCAGCCAGCGTTGAGGCTGTCTCGCGCCCGCACTAGTGGAGAATGCCGGCGCGCCACCGTGCGGTGCGTGCCGCCCGCCAGCAGATGGTGCCTGCGCGCGCGTAGGAAATTGTCAGGCACGAATAGCGCGCATACCTTACTGACAAGCGCTGCGCAGTCACTGTCGCCTCGCAACAATCGACACACAGTTAAAAGCTGTTCGGTGTTACGTCGCACCTCTAGTGAGTTATATCCAAGCATACCCAAAATAAAATCGGATGGATATAGGTAAGGGTATTCGAATTTCCTCTTGTATAGGTATCGTAGGAAAGCTTTTTGTACCTTCTCGAGCATAAGGACGTATGAGCTTTCATGTGGATTCCAAACAACTGAGCTAGATTCAAGTTTGGATCTTACTAGGGCCGTGTAAAGTAGCTGGACCACACCCAAATTCTGGAATCCCTTACAATTCCGTATCACAAAGCCTAATCTTTTAAAGCATTCCGTGGCCAAGGTGCTCATGTGATCATGGAATGTAAGTTTAAGGTCGAACGTAACACCGAGGTCCTTCATCGAATACACTCGAGTTCCGTGCCGAGTCTATACGCAGCGCGAATAGGCCGAGGAGAGCGCGTTAAGGATATAAAACAACACTTCTCAATATTGAAAAGGAGTTTGTTGTTTACACTCCACCTATGCACGGCGTCTAGATCTTCCTGCAGTAGCCGACAATCGTCCTCCGACTTCACGGATAGTACTTATCAGTTTCATATCGTCCGCGTATAGGAGGCATTTAGCGTGTTTTATCTCTGCTACTAGGTCATTTATCATGATGATAAACAACAACGAGAATAGAGCCCTGACTAACACCTGACCGTGTGTGGTACGGCTGGGACTCAAAACAGCCATGACGTACATATTGTTGGCGGTTCTTCAGGTAGTCAGCGAAGAAGACCAACAGCCGAGGGGCAAATCCAATGGCACACAATTTCTTCATAAGGACGTCGTTATCGACTCTATCGAACGCCTTACGGAAGTCCAGATAGGCGACATCCACCTGACAACCCTGGTCAATGCTCTCTGAGACAATCTCGACCAACGTCAGTAAGTTGGTCGTTACTGAGCGACGACTCCTGAACCCGTGTTGTGAGTCGCACAAATACGGTGCAATTTGCGGACTGATTTTACCATATATGATTGACTCAAACAGTTTTGCCAATGAGCTCAGGATCGCAATAGGTCGATATTGATTAACAGAGGCCGTGTCACTTGTCTTGGGAATAGGACTGATTCGAGAGAGCTTCCAGCTAGTAGGATATTTCCCTTGCTCTAGAGCTAGGTTGAATATACAACCCAATGGTACAACCAGCTGATCGCTATAGGCCTTTAAAAAGTAAGGAGGGACATTGTCCGGTCCAATTGCACTCCTTGGCCCTAGCTGCTTCAGCCTTCCTCTACATCCCTACGAGAAACATGTAGAATTTGGACGTAGTTAGCCCTTCGCGAGTCATCGGAACTGTTTACCAGATCCGGCAAGCGCCGGTTCGTCATTGAGGAAAACGTCGGAGAAGTAATCTGCCAATGCGACTGCTGCTTCCTCTCCAACACACTCTTGCCCCTGATGAGTGACCTGCGGTTCGAAACCACCCTTCGATCTGAGGCCACTCACATGTTTCCAAAACGCGCTTGGGTTATTTCTGATATTGCCTTCTATATTCTTCATGTGCTTCATACATGAAGCATACATGCTGTAGCTACTTAATGCTGGCTCTCAGCTCACTGAATGCGGAGTAGTCGGCTGGCCTCTCTGACGATTTTCATTTACGGTGGAGCTTAGCCTTAGTGGCGAGGTCTCTTATAATATCATCAGTGTAACAAACCGGATATCGTCTGGTGGATTGGCTCGGCCTGATTTTGTTCGGGATCGATGCATTGAAAATCTCGTAGATGGAGTCGTAGAAGCGGCCAACCGCCGTCTCCACATCCCGAGTTTTGGCAACATCTTCCCAAGATATGCTACACATGAGATCGTAAAGGACTGCGTGGTTTCCCTTGGCAAAATTCCAGTCATTCTGCCCGCCAATGTTGCTAGGATCCAAGCGGCCGGATCACTGGTCCAAGCCCTGACCTTTCAATAGCGGCACAATGACGTCGAGAGGCGGGTGGTAGGCGTCAGTGTGTGGCACCAGGCTGCCTGACACGGAGGCGCGCATGGTTACGCTACGGACCACATCCAGCACGCCAACATAAATATGCAAAACCGAGATATTTGATTTGATGGAGTGCCACAAGGTCAGTAATACATATTATTTCTCAATCGTGACTAGGATGAGTGGTATTACTTTTTTCATTTTGCTGATAACTAAGTTTTTCGAATAAACTTATTTAAAGCGAGTTTTTAGTAGAGATGAAACGGATATCCGGTATCTATCCGGCCTATCCAGCCAAATTTTTAAATCCGGCTAGATACCGGATATTATTTCACTATCCGGTGTTCCGCCGACCGTACATATAGTAAATTAGGCTCGATATTTATTAATATGTTATTACGAAAAAAAGATACGAAGCAATCATCATCATCATCATAAGCCTGTCAGGGAGCCCACTGCTGTCCAGCCTCCTCATATACACGCCACTCAACCCGGTCCCGTGCAACCCGGTTCCACTGCTTTCCTGCTATCCTCACTAAATCATCGGACCATCTGGCAGGTGGTCTGCCGGCTGATCTTTGGCCTCCTCTTGGCCACCACTCGGTTACCGATCTGGACCATCTGCTATCTTCTCGCCTTGCCAAGTGTCCTGCCCACTTCCACCTGAGCCGTGTTATCCGTTTACTGATGTCAGCCAACTTGGTTCTGTGTCTGATTTCAGTATTCCGGATGCGTCTGACCACATCCGCAATACTGAAATCACCTAATACCTAAAATTGCACGCTCCATGGCTCTCTGTGCTACTAAAACTTTGTGCAGTCTTCTTTGTGAGCATCCACGTTTCAGCACCATAAGTAACAGTGGGCAGGACGTACCCACCTCCACCCAAGCTCATACCAACATCATGTCATTATGAGGCAAACGTGGGGGAGCGAGTCTACGGGTTAGTTTCAAGCTTAAAGTTCTAATAGCCCGTAGCTTATTCTTTGCATAGCCTACATGGCTGGACTTGCTATCTGTCCTCTTCCCATTTCTCCCCATTCTAGGGCAAGGGTAAAAATCTGATACGTTGACTCTTTTGGTGAAGTGACACACACAAACAGATTGAGTTTGGTGTCGGTGCTGCGTCTATTTCTGCCGTTATCCAAACTCCCAGCTACCTCTCTTTTTGTGCCACACGTGCGAAAACCAGTGTAGCCGTTAAAAGTTTGCCTTCGACGAGACCAGATCCTCGTAGTAGACCGGTCCTTTCTCAGCACGAGTGATTCCGTCTAACATTCTCTTTCGTTCATCTTCACAAAGTGGACATTCCCAAAGAGTATGGTGCACATCTTCGTCTTTCATTCTACACTCGCATACGCTTATCGGACACCATGTCATGCAGCCTTTTCCTGAAACACACTTGCCCTGACAGTATCTGCGAGGTTTGGTAGTCCGGCTCTACTCAGGATGCCTTGAGCCGAGCCGCCATGTCCGGAAAAAAACGGTAGCTCCTTACATCTCATTCGTTCCTGCCACCATGCAGTAAAAGTGGGCAGCCCACATGTTCAACGTCAGGACAACCCTGAGTTTGCCGAAAGCGGCCCATCCGAGCTGGACTCGTCTAGCGATCTCTTACCTGGAACTGTCAATCAAAATATAAACAATGTCCGAGATATATATACTCCTCAACAACTTCTTAGGGACAATTATCAATGGCAATATTGATACCGTCGCTTGTGGGGGTGTCCGTTATAATCTTCGTCTTGGACTTGTTCATCTTAAGGCCGACCCTCAGAGATGCTTCAATCAATTCTGCGAGCATAGCCTGGAGATCAGCAACGTTCTCAGCTACCAAGACCAGTGGGTCTACCGCCCAAGCCCCGTCGGATTGATCCCGATACCGACGCTTGAATTGACTTGCCGTATTGTCATAATGATAAAGTTCATTCTTGTACGAAGCTGTCAAAATGAAGCCGTCACCGATGCTGACGGGGCTTGCGCGGTAGACCCTAAGATCATTGTCAAACCTTAGGTGCGGCAAATACACGCCGTTGATATTGAGACCTCTTTCTATCCATTCTTCTGTCTTCAATGCCTCCTTCAGGACATTGGTGAAGAGCTTGGACGAAAAGTATCTCCTTGGCGGATGCCCCGTTCTATCCAAACAGGGTTGGACAGCTTATGGAGTTGCACCTGGAGGATATCAACATACCTCTTGTCAATTTTGCAACGATGGAGAGAATGAAAGACGGCCCAGTGCTCGACGCTATCGAAAGCCTTTTCGTAATCGACAAAGGCGAAGCACAAGGGCCGGTGTATTCTCTACATTTTTCCATCAGTCAAGTGACTGACTGTGTGGATTATGGTCTTAAGTGGAATATCCTCTTCGGGAGCCGGCTTGCTCCACGGATTGATATTCATCGAACTGTCGAGTCAATCTGTTGCACAGGTCTTTGGCGAACAGTTTATAGACCTGTTAGAGCAGGTTAATGCGTCTATATGGCAGATTGGCCTTATCTCCCTTCTTGTGAAGAATGGTGACTACAGCGTTATTCCAGGCCCTTGGGGTAACTCCTGTTGCGGACGCCGAACTCATTAGTTAGCACGGCCGGCCACACAATGAGAAGCCTGCCTGCATCGGCGAACACAAAAGGATCGCGCGGCCAGTACCCTACACGAGCACTAATTTTGTAATTAAAATCGAGGAATGATAGTATTATATCGGAGGCTGGCGCAGTGCATGTTCGCGCGTGCGGATGCGTCACACGACCCACACATCAGCGTACTGGCGCCGCACTACGCAGGCCCGCCCGACCACCGCCGCCTGCCACGTGACCTGGTTGCCTAGTCAGCGATCACCCACTGCAGACCAGCGCCACACGACAACCACCGCTAGTAAGGGCCACCCGATGACCTGTCCATAGGAGTGGACAGAAGCGAAGCTTCGGGAAGAGGTCCATTGACCTCATCATTGACCTGACCATTGAACTTTCTGGGGCGTGGGTAGTTGGTAAACTACCCACGCCCCAGAAAGGGTACGTGAGAAGACCCAGATGATCGGATGTATTATATCGAGTCATTAGTAAGGAGACGAGTCAGTAGTCAAGTCAAGTCGGTAGTCAGTCAAAGGAAGTCAGTCAAAAGACAATTCAGTAGTCAGTTATTACTAAAGAGTCAAGAGAAGAAGTCTTTTGTAAGAAGTCAATAGTAAATTGTACGGAATAATTCGGAGAAGTCACTTGTGATCGAGAATAACCACCATTAGAACCATATGAATGGAACCAACGGAATGCATATCATACAGTCCACAGCCCCCAAGTGCCTATCAGGAACAGTTGGTCCTGAGTTGGTCATCGAGACGGTATATTCCGACCATGTTGCAGACGCGGTCACAAGGAGACCAGACGCCGATTGAGCAAGAGGGCGCTTGCATCCCTCCACATGTACGGCACTAACAGCGCGCTCGCCGTCCAACCAGCCAGCATCGCAGGGACCACCAGCGATGCCAACTGCCGGCCTAAACCCGCTGCCGACGCTGCTAGAGGAGTGCGGGGAACTTCGCCGATCGCCGGCCCCGTCACATCACTCTTCGTCAAGCGCCGCAGCCCGGCAATGTGTTCAGCTTCAGTTGGAAACACAGGAGAAGCTCACCGAGATCGCTCGTCATGATCTGCGCGAGTCATCGTGCCTAGAAGCGGAATTGGTGCATAAGAGGCTGCAATTGGGACTGGAGAGCGTCGAGATTGAAGACCAAGCCAGAAACGCGTCAAGATTGTACGACCGCTTCACCGACTGGCTAAAACAAGATATGACAACGTCTACTTCTTACATACAGGACTCTGGCACTGACTCTAAGGCGAGAGGACCCCACAGGAGCACCTGCAGCAGGCATCCCCTAAGAGCGACGGGAAGAAGTGGACAACCTGCAGCATCGAGTGTCAGCCGCCGCCACTGATGCCCCCTACGTACGATGGGAAGAGCCTGAAGACGATCGCCATGACCGAAGACACTGAGTTCCGATGGATGCGGTCGCCCCACAGCCATCCTATACGAGCGACGGGGAGAGCACGACAGCCGCCGGGAACAACGTGTGTCGACCGCCGCCGCCAATGTCCCCTACGATCGACGGCGACAGCGATCGACAGAGCCACACGTCAGCTTCGCCGAACACCGCGTATGCCGCCGCCTAGTAAAGATCGCTGGGAGCGCTCGGCCGATCGCCGCTCGCGCTCGCCTAGCCGGTGCGACGGAAAAACCGACTCGGAGTGGGCCAAGTCAGCGCATCTGTGCTTTAAGTGCATAGACAACACCCATCGACGCAACGCTTGGTGTGCGGCGTGAACAACTTCCGCTGGCCCCATCACGCGCTGCTGCACCCGCCAGAGAGCCAGCCCCACGGAATCGAGGGTGGCGAACGCGCGCGGTGTAGTGTGCACCGTTGCACGGACCTGCGCACTATGCAGAGTGCGCCTTACGACGCCCCGAGTGCCACCGACGGGGAACCTGCCGCGCGCACGCTTAAACACCTATTGCCGACCCTTCACGATCTGCGGGGTCGACTACTTCGGTCCAATGCTGGTCGCAGTGGGTCGCCGGCGAGAGAAGAGATGTGGCGCCCTTTTCACCTGCCTGACGACGCAGCCTGTCCACATCGAACTGGTGGGCAGCCTCAACATTGACTCCGTAATCATAGCGATGCGGCATATGGCAGAGCCCGGGAAGATGTGAACCAACAACGGGACGAACTTAGGCATAGGCACTGAATTAAATTGCCGACTTGGTTGTACATTAGAACTTTTTACGGCTGAGTAATCTGTATGGCGAGACTGGCTTGATTTTTCTACATGCATTGTTGCATGTTATTATGGTTTCTCTGTTGTTCTTAGCAGTGGGGTTGCAAAGGGCTGTTTGAAGGCTACATGCTTTTCCTTGGAGATTCTGACGGAATATCCTGCAGGGAACATTCTTTCTTTTCTTTCTTTTCGATTCTTCGATGTGTTGTAGGAGACTTCCGAGCATCATCTAAATCCTCTAAATCCTGACGATAAGTTTTTTCAATTTGCCCTTTTGGCGTTCTTAAGAACGCCAAAAAAGGGCAAATTGAAAAGGAAGGGCCCGCAGTGTTTGAACTCGAAGGTTGATCCGTCTCGTTTAGAAATCTGGTTATCGTCCTTTTTGAAATTCGTGTCGCTTCGGCCGTTCGGTCAATAATTTTCGAAAATCTATATTTTCTAAATGTTGTGTTCTTAGACTCCTGAAATTCATTCTTCATAAACTCGGGCACATTAAAAATGATAATTCATTATCTTCTGCGTACCTACGCAGAAGATGAATGAATTTTTTAAGAAGATGAAGATCTACCTACTATCCTACATCGGAAAGCCATATCAGTTGGGTAATACGGTAATACTGTATATTGCTGCAAATAATGAGAATTAGAAGCATATTTCTCTCCCCATTTTCCGGAATACGATATACGAGGATATACGAGAAACTTTAAATAAATCCTTTTCTAAAAGGGGCGTTGAGTCTATATGATTATTTGTAATTTTGTAGAGGAAAAGGGAATCTAAGAACTTCCACCTACTCTCTAGGGAAGCAAATCCATGCCGCTTAGAAGCAATTTCATAATCCGAGAAATAATTACCTGTGCGGTAATCGAATGATTTAAGAAATGTTTATTGTAGTTTTTCAATGCGATCTATATCTACAATGTATTGCGGGTCCCAATCACACTGCCGAACTCCCGAATACTACGAACAAAAGCAAACAACGAAATCTTTATTGATGAAGCTTGCTTAAGAGGCTTTCGTAGCCGCAAAATTAGACCTAGTTTTTTGAAAGATTCGGAGACAATATTGGCTTAATCTCAAGATTTAAATGCAATTTCGAAAAATGATGACACTCAACTCTTTCAACCGTTTTACCATTTAATTTATAGTCAAAGGGAATGGTGATAAATTTTCTTTTGTTCAAAATTTAATTTACAGTCGGTTTATCTGCAGGAAGCTTCGTCAATAACTTAAAACTAAACTTAAACACTTGCTAAACTAAAAGCTGTATACTTAACTAAATAATCCCACCCCGGGACACTTCCCTACCAAAGGTCCCCATGACACTAGCGGCATTGCCCCGCTGCACTGCCAAAGAAATCCTCTGCATAAGGAATGCCCCGGAGCGGTAGTCATAATCACCTTCACACAGACGGCGCCCCAACTCCTTTATAAAAACTCTGCCACATGTCCTCCAAACACCAGTCGTCGCCACAGCCAAAGGTAGAAAAATGTAACTCCCCATTAGAGCGCCATATTTAGTGCGCTTGCGCCTTGCAGCAGATTCTGCTGCAGCTACATGTGACGCTGCAAAGGTGCAGACACAAGTCACGTCCCATAGGAGAGAGCGCCCTCTCTCCCACGGAACCAAAGTAAGGCCGTCTGGCCGCTTCCCATCGGAGCGGGACAGGCTCCAGCACGCACGGAATGTTGGCCGAGACCAGCGCCCTCCGGAAAATGTCGTTTATAGCATGGTGCCGCGAAAACTTACCGGCGCTCCTAAGGCAGTGGAGACCGTGACGGCCCAGACCGTCCACCCACGCGCCACACACACAATGATGCGGCTGGCAGATAGAGCAGCCCAAACGTGGAGCGACAGAGATGCGCAAAGTATCATTGTCCAGGAGGGTTCCCAAATGTGGAGAAGGCAGTGCATGAAGCCACGCTCCTGAGTCCGGTTCTGTTACCGCCCGCATCCGCACCAGTTCCGGCCCCACGTACCCAGCGATGAGCTCGTCGCGAGCCACTGCAAGGCCAACGTCTGCACCAACGCTAGGAGTTGTTACTGGGGTTCCTCCAACCAAAGATAAGACCGGTGGCATATTATCAGCTAATTCTTCTGACTACGAAGACCGACGAGCAAAATCAGTGTACGATGTGTTTTGTTCCGATACGACCGTTGTATTATACTCTCTTTCTGCTTCTTTTTCCTCTTTTTTAACTCAAAAATTAGATTTTTATGACGTTTGATGATGCGCTTAAAATCGTCCAATTTCACCAAATATGCCGATTTCCCAAGTCTCTTGTAAATAACTCCATAGTTCCAGAAAGATTTTTGATTTTGATATGCTTTGACTATAACTCAATCACCAACGACAAAGTCAATGTTCCTCCTTCCACGATAATATTTAGCCTGTAAGGACTGACTGTACAGTTTCTGTCAGCGCTGAGTTTGATGATGGCGATGACAACGGATTTAGTAAATCAAGCCTACAACGTAATTTTTTACTGAATAGAACCTCTGCAGGAGAACGATTAGTAGACGAATGTTTCGAGTTACGATAATTAAATAAAAATTCGTATAACTTTACGCTTAATTCTGAACTACGCGATCCTGATAACAAAATCGACTTAATTGCTTTCTTAATAATTTTACCGTAGCTTTCGGCTTGCCCGTTACTGGCAGGATGGTACGGCGGCGAAGTAAGATGTGAAATACCATTCAATTTGCAGAAATTCTCAAACCGTTGTGACGCAAAAGATGGCCCATTATCACTGTAAATTGAAGCGATTAAGCCAAATCTTGACATTAATTCGCACAGATTCTCAATCACCACCGTTGTACTGTACCCTGAAGTAACGATAAACACCTGTACCCATTCAGAGTAGGCGTCGACTGCTATTTTTTTTTTTTTTATTGAACGGCCCTAAAAAATCTAAATAAACTCTGTGCCAGGGTTCTAGGGTTAAGGCCAAGGTGTAAGTGGGGCACGCGGCGGGGCGGGTCTTAATTAACTGTTTGCAAATGTCACACGTAGCCACCGCTTATGTTAACGCAGTCGACAGGCTGGGCCACCAAAACCTACACGCCGCATCAGATTTCATTTTCATATAACCAAGGTGCCCGTTATGGAGTTTATTAATTATGGTGCGTTTCAATTTATCCGGGATTATCAATTTAGTTCCTTTCATCAAACACTTTTTCTCAGTAACCGAATTCTTATCAGTAACCGATCTGGGCAAACCATTCAGGGTATAATTAACTACTTGTGATAGTATGGAGTCTGATCGCGTCACTTCACTCACATCGCACCGCGAAATAGGCCATTGCCTATTGCGCGATGAGTCACCCTTCCAAATGAAATTTATATATATAACACGCATCATCATCATATAGATCTAGCGAATCTAAAACCGGTGTTCGATTCAAAATCGATACTCGATCGATGGTTTCGGAACGGCCATTTTGAATTTGACGGAGCTGCCAACCTAGCAGTTTTTGACAACTGACAGACGGAAAGCCCCCGCAATGTGACGCGTATTGATTTGGGCATTGAAATTAAATCGTAAGCCATCTGGAATTGTATTCGGGCTCCCCTCAGGATTGTCTATATAGCTGAGTGTATTGTGGTTCCCCGAACCAGATAAAGTTCGCATTTACGTAACATAACCTGTGTTGGAACACTGTGCTCGTCGAAGCTGGCCTGCCAGCCATACCTGGTTGGCTGAAGAACCTGTCTACCAAGAAGAGCCTAGGGTGCACCCAGGCCTTGCAGAGAGACAGGAGTTTGACGGGAACGAAGCACAGACCAGGTCAGATAGAATCTATTTACTTTAGCTCGGTGAATCGCCGACGTTCTTACTTCTTGGCATCCGATCGCTACGCTACCTCGTAGCTATGGGCCCCTGCGAGGTCATTGGGTGCCGAGAGGCCTGAACAATTTGGTAGCAAGAGCGTGGTTTCCTGAGATTTGCAGCCGTCAAGGGCTCCAGGAACCCACGATTTGGGACTATCAATCTGTAGGTATAGGCGGTTATTAGCTAACTTGGTATTGTTCCTGTATCCACATAGATTGGTAGTGTTGTAAGCTATAAGTCTATTGCTGGTAGTAGACAGACAGATATTGAGTTGAAATTTGCATTGAAGTATTGTACCAGTTAGTCAATCTATTAGTGGTCTAGTAATGCTAATGAATGTTTGGTTAACATAGGTAGTTACATCTATTGATAGCAGGCTGTTACATTGTTTTCAGTTTATAGCAATTTGTAACTTGAACTAATATTGACTATCTGTGTGTGTTATATGATATAGGGAAACTAAATTGTATTACAGAATTTATATAGATATAAAACTCGGTTTCTATTGTTTAAGGAAATCAACATTGTTTAAGTTATAGTTTAGGGTTCCCTCGTTTGGGTTGTAGACTGGAGGGTCCAATATAATTGAGTTACTGCAAATTGTGAGTAAGTATCGTTCCGATCATGTCGTTATCTGAAATACAGAAGGGTGTTTCTAAGGAACTCAGATGGTTTTCCTCCGCACACGGTCTGATAGACCGTTTAGATAGGCATGATGTGGTATTGGAGCGGTCTATGGACGTTAAGGAACGCTACAACAGGGTGCTCGAATTGTCCGCGCAGGCGGAAGCAGTTGATGGTTGCGCACCTGACAGGCTGTCACGGTTGCTAGGGGATGTCGACCAGTGTATGGAGATGGCAGCTGCTATCACGCAGAAGGCTGCGGACATACGTAGGCAGCGCGAGTCCAGCCATGGTGGTGACATTGAAGCACCTCTGCCGCATCAGGGATCGGGGACCAGGTTACCCGTTATAACTATGCCTACCTTTGACGGCGTGTCCGGAGAATGGATGAGCTTCATCAATCTGTTCGACAGTTTGGTGCACTTGCGATCGGACATTACCAAGTATGTCAAGATGGCTCAGCTGGTGGCAGCATTGAGGGGTGAGCCTAGGGAGCTGGTAGCTCATTTGACAGTTACGGAGGGTAACTATGAAACGGCCAGACAATTGTTGGTCAGACGTTACCATAACAAACGGAGGTTGGCCGATGCCCAACTGAACCGTTTGTTTAGTATCCCGGTTGTGAACAAGGTCGGGGCCATACAGACGGAGGTTTTGAACCCGTTGTTGTCCGTCACCAAGGCTCTAGAGAATCTTGGACTTCCGGTTGGTGAATGGTCGTACCTACTGCTGTACATTGTACTTTCCCGCCTACCCGCTGACGTGCAGACTCGTTTCGAACAGTCTCACGGGAGGTCGGCCGAGGACCTGCCCGCCTTCTCCGACTTGGTCGGATTCTTGGAAGAGGAGGCTCGACGGGCAGAGAATTTGGGGTTGACGGTCACCCATCCTTCGGAGCCACAGAGAGCTGCCGGGAGCGCTGTGAGTAGGGGCTCTCCGACGAGGAAGGACCGCACCAACCGGCAGTCATATGGGACTGTGAGTGCATTGACCCCACATAGTGAGACCTGCCCATGTTGTAGGCAGATTGGCCATGCTGTGGCCAATTGCAATAAGTTCGGGGAACTTAGGGTTCAGGGACGGCGCCGGATGGCCAAGCAGCGGAGCTGGTGTTTCCTGTGCCTCGGGCCACATATGGCTAGGTACTGCACGCGCACAAAAATGTGCGGATATTGTGGTGGGGCCCACAACAATCTGTTGTGCATGAACCGGTCCGGCCAACAGCCTCCACAGGGCCGTACCCAGGGTGACACGGCATGGGGCCCTGAGAATTCGTTTGCGACTCGGAGCGCAACTCAGGAGCCAACGTCCCCACGTCCACAGGGCCGTACCCAGGGTGATACGGAATGGGGCCCTGAGAATTCGTTTGCGACTTGGAGCGCAACTCAGGGGCCAATGTCCCCACGTGCACAGGGCGGTACTAGGGTGCAGGGCCGCACTCAGGGTCATCACATGGGGGGCCCTGAGTTTTCGGTTGCGACTCAGCATCCGACTCAGCGGGCAATGGGGCTACAAGCACGCAGCCACCCAGGGGTGCAGGGCCGCACTCAGGGTCATCACATGGGGGCCCTGAGTTTTCGGTTGCGACTCAGCATCCGACTCAGCGGGACATTGGGTATGTTGAGCAGGCCGTAACGGGCGGGTGGCATGGGACACCTTCGAGCTATGCGGATGCGGTTCGGACGCCGCCTCAGTTGTCGCCCCGCTCGTCGCCTCGTCCTCGTCGGTCGCATGTGATGTCCCCCCCGCTCATGGAGCGGCCACGGTTGAATTCACGCCCACCCCCCTTCGGGGGGCGTCGTAGGGTGGCAATGGAACCGGCGCGTGGGCCATTTGTACAATGGGACCCTCTGGCGTATAGCTGCCTACCTGATCGGTTACAGGCACAGTGGGGCCCCGGGGGCCCTCGCTAGGAATTTGCGGCCCAACAATTTGTTGCCCCCCAACCGGAGACGGTGGTGTTACCGATCGCCTCTGTGCTTGTTTGGGATTTGGCGGGCAACCCAACATACGTTCGCGCCCTATTAGATTCTGGAGCTCAGGGCTGCATTGTATCGAATGATTTAGCAAAATGGTTGGGCCTCAATATAAATAATGTATCGCTGCCGAGGAAATTGGTCCCTGCTGGGGATTACAGGGCGACCCTTCACGGGTTTTGTGATGCCTCTGAACGAGGGTTTGCGGCAGCGGTTTATTTGCGAACCGTCACCTCCACCGGGGAGGTCGACGTGCGTTTGGTTTTGGCAAAAAGCAAGGTAGCGCCTATTCGGACAAGGATGACGATTCCAAAACTGGAACTGTCCGGGGCTGCTCTTTTGACCAAACCTTTGAATCACACTCTAACAGTGTTGCGTGGGTCAGTGGTTTTGGAGGATACGGTGTACGCGTGGACGGACAGCCAGATTGTTTTGTGCTGGCTGAAGGCTTCGGTCCATAACTTAGAGGTTTTTGTTGCGCACCGTGTCTCCCAGATTGTGTCGTCTGAGGTCCCACTGACCTGGAGACATGTACCAGGAGAATTGAACCCGTCTGATTGTGCATCCAGGGGATGTCGGGCTCCTGAACTCGTTAGACACCATTTGTGGTGGGGACCACCCTGGCTTGCCAGGAGAGAATCGGACTGGCCCCACAGCCATGTAGTAGTATCTTCGGATCATGGCCCCAGAGCGGCCGTGCATGTTACCCAGAAGGCTGAGGACCCTGACGCCGGGTTTCTGCTGGACCGGTATAGCTCATGTGTGTTTGTTTGTTTATCCACCAAGGCGGTACATCTCGAGCTCGTTGCTGATCTCTCGACAGAGGCTTTCATTGCTTGTTTGGATAGGTTTGTTTCTCGAAGGGGACTTCCAACTTTGATCCGCTCTGATAACGGCACTAACTACGTCGGTGCGGAACGATACTTACGAGAGATAGACAACTTTTTGAATGTAAATAAAGTGGATATTGGAACGGCCCTCTCCCGTCGGGGTATACAGTGGACCTTCAGCCCACCGGGTTGCCCCCACTGGGGTGGGATTTTTGAGGCCGTAATTAAGTCAGCTAAGACGCACTTGGGGCGTATAGTAGGTCAGACCGCGCTGACTTTTGAGGAGCTCGCGACATTGTTTTGTAAGATCGAGGCCGTTCTCAATTCGCGACCGTTGTGTCCGCTCAGCTCGGATCCAAATGACCTGGAGGCTCTGACCCCAGGCCATTTCTTGATAGGACAGCCACTTAACGCGTTGCCCGAGCACCCCTTCGAGGGAGTGAAATTGTATCGGTTGTCAAGGTATCAGATGTTGCAGCAGTTTACTCAGAATTTCTGGAAGCGTTGGTCGCTCGAGTATCTGCATATCTTACAACAGCGCCTTAAGTGGACTGACAAAACCAGCCCCCCTAGTGTTGGTGACCTCGTTCTGGTTAAGGATGCTAACCTACCGCCACTACGTTGGCGCAGGGGGCGCATTGTTAACTTGTTCCCTGGCAAGGACGGGACCCCCCGGTCTGCAGAGGTTCTAGTAGGAGGCTCGGTTCTAAAACGAGCGGTAGCAACGTTGTCTCGGCTGCCCGTAGATTAAGGGACAGGTGGGTGCCTGTCCGGGCGGGTGATTGTTCGATTCAAAATCGATACTCGATCGATGGTTTCGGAACGGCCATTTTGAATTTGACGGAGCTGCCAACCTAGCAGTTTTTGACAACTGACAGACGGAAAGCCCCCGCAATGTGACGCGTATTGATTTGGGCATTGAAATTAAATCGTAAGCCATCTGGAATTGTATTCGGGCTCCCCTCAGGATTGTCTATATAGCTGAGTGTATTGTGGTTCCCCGAACCAGATAAAGTTCGCATTTACGTAACATAACCTGTGTTGGAACACTGTGCTCGTCGAAGCTGGCCTGCCAGCCATACCTGGTTGGCTGAAGAACCTGTCTACCAAGAAGAGCCTAGGGTGCACCCAGGCCTTGCAGAGAGACAGGAGTTTGACGGGAACGAAGCACAGACCAGGTCAGATAGAATCTATTTACTTTAGCTCGGTGAATCGCCGACGTTCTTACTTCTTGGCATCCGATCGCTACGCTACCTCGTAGCTATGGGCCCCTGCGAGGTCATTGGGTGCCGAGAGGCCTGAACAACCGGTATGCTATTGTTCCGCACTTGTTTACTCACTAAATCATTAACTACTGGTAAGGGCCCTGCTTAGGAAATCTGCACAGTTATGAGCACTGCTCACGTATTCTATTTGATAATTATATACTGATAAGAAAATTGCATACCTCTGCACTGCAGTCGATTAGCCGATACCTCAGGAACTGCTTTGTCGGGTCGAAAAATGGATAAGAGAGGCTTATGATCGGTTTTTAAAACAAAGGCCCCCACTTTGCCATACAAGTATTGATGAAACATACGCACTCCAAATATCAAATATGGCGGTGGCTTCTTTTTGTATCTGACTAAACCTTTTTTCGGCGGCATTCGAAGAGCGGGACACAAATGAAATAGGCCATTCAACTCCGTTCTCGACTTGTGACAAAATTGCACCTAACCCGTGGTGATGCATCTACGGTCAAAATGTGCTTTGCGTGCTAAACAATTATCCGACGCAAGTTGTTTTTTCGTGCACAGGAATGCATTTTCGTGCTCACTATCCCAAGACCATTTTACATTTTTCTGTAATAATGTGTGTAATGGTACTAGAATACTAGAAGCATTTCTAAGGAAACTTCTGTAATAATTAACGAGGCCTAAAAAAGACTTTAGCTCTGAAACATTCGTTGGTTTATTTGCCTCCATTATAGCTTTTATCTTCTCTTTTGATTTGTGTAACCCGAGTTTATCTATTACAAAACCAAGATATGTTACAGAATCTTGGAAAAAATGGCACTTTTCCCGTTTTAAAACCAATCCTGCATTTTCTAACCTTTTAAAAACCTCCTGAAGTCTTTTTACATGTACTTCTCTTGTATTCCCTGTCACTAAGATATCATCAAGATATTGGGGAACCCCCCCAATTACCGACAGTATATTTTCAAGTGTGCGTTGGAAAATGGCTGGTGCACTCGATAACCCGAAAACCAAACGCGTAAATTTAAATAGACCTTTATGTGTATTAATGCATGTTACATTTTGAGAATCTTCACATAAAACCAATTGATTATAAGCATTCGATAAATCTAATTTAGTAAATTGTTGCCCCACATGTAACTTGGAAAACAATTCATCTATTCTAGGAAGAGGGAATTTTTCAATAAAAATTTGTTTGTTTAAAAGTTGTTGCCGAGTAATCTGCACAAAGACGAATCTTCCCATCATTCCGTAAAACAGGTACAATTGGGCTCACGTACTCTGAATGCCTAACTGGGACAAGTATACCTAGCTTGACTAGTCATTCAATTTCCTCCTCTAATTTTGGTCTTATTGCAAAAGGAACTGAGCGAGCTTTAATGAAAATCGACGTTGACTCTGACTTCATCTTTAACTTAACTTTTACATCCTTACAGCAACCAACACTGTTTGAAAATAACCTTGGGTATTTACTTAACAATTCCGCGTCCCCATCAGCTATATCGTTACAATACTCAACCGGCCCCATCTGTAAGTTAAATTTTGTAATAAAATCGCGTCCGATTAATGGTGGTCCACCATTTTTCACTACATACACTTCTATATAAGATATTTTGATACCATAAGAAAATGCGAGAGAAATTGTGCGCAATATATCAATTTCACTACCATTATAACTCTGCAAATACTTAGTACTCTTTCGCAATGGGTGGCCCGAAAAACATCTGTAGTAAATGCTTTCAGATATTGCCGTTACCGCAGAAGCCGAATCAATTTCAAAAGTTAATTTAATGTTATCCACAGTAATCGACTCCTGCATTGGCTTCCCGATGAAACTACGGATATAGAATATCATTCGCTTACCATCATCGCCATCATCCAATCAACCAAAAACCGCTTCGCCGTCACTGTTCGTTTAGTGATACGGGAGCGAAATAAGAGGCACACGTCCTATTGAAGTGAGTATTTATTGGAATTACGGAGGGAACACCGGAACGGTGATTGATAGCATAAAGTATGTAATTAGTACATGCTAGTGACTTGTACGTTCAGGTACATATATACTTATGTATTTTAGGCGGGTTGCAGGAGCCGAAACCACTGTCCTGGCATGTGCTTAGTTGTGTTGGTCGCGTAGTAGGTACATTACTTTTTTTCTACTACATATAAGGTAAGTAGTACTGTGATGAATATGCAGCAATGTTCTTCCAATCTGTGCCGATAAAATCCGGAAAGTGTCGAGCGGCAAAGAAATAATAGGCAGGTGTATTGTACGTACATAACTTTCAATTCAAAATCTCTTATTTCCCCATATTTTCCCAAGTTTTCCCACCAAAATGGAATTCAGAATAATTCCGGAAGGATCTAAGGATTATTTAAAAAAGGAGAAATTCCGGGTGATTGTAACTATAATCAAACCTTTTCCTAAACGACAGCCTATATCATAGATTGAGCATCACTAAATTTCCTTCGCCATCGGTATTTCAGAGGCGCAGTTGAACCGAACCAACTTTACATAAACATGAAATAATATTCATAGATTCACTACTAAATTATTGCACTGCCTAGAAGTAAAATAGGTTTTATTTATTGATTTTCAAAATAAAGAGCTAAGTAGGCCGCCAACTCAAGTATACTTTCTAACTGCCAAAATCCTAAAAGTTTCTATCGAGGTTGTAGGTAAGTGGTTTTGTGAAAAACTTACTATCTGTCACGCATCTTCATCATCCCTGATGCCTCGGCCATCTTACTTATAATATTGCCTGCGAAGCTGACTTTATCCGCATTCACTCTAAAAAGTACAACCATTAGGCATCAATAGGTACTGTATATAATTTTCTTAAGAATGAGATTGTGTCTCTTCTTACATTTTTTCACATCAATATCATCATCATCTCGTCCTGTTAGCCCCTCGACAATTACTTTTGTATATAGGCTTTACAAACCTGCAATATTTTCTGATTTCTCTCTCATCATTGGAATTTAACGATTCAAGTGACTCTGAAAAAAAAATGTTTTGGAGTAATTTGTTCGGGTAGTGCAGGCACATGAATTGACTTGACTATATCATGATCTGATTGACAATTTCATGATGTACCTACCTCAAACTGATCATATCATGAAATGAACTGACCCTGATCAATGAATGTTCAGCGTTTGATGATATGAACAGCAAAATGCATGACTATTTTATGATGTGGTTAAACGTCAGTGACCATATCGTAAAATAATTACATTAAACACAGTTAGAGGCGCTGATGTCGATGATGTCGAGGCAGTGGCCGGTAATTATAATTCATGAAAATGGCCATCCATGTTTGAATTACAACTTTCATCTAAAGTAGAATTTGTATTGAAATCATTAGATAAAATATTTGATAGGCATTTAAGGATAAAACTTAATGAAACTGCTTTCCCACTGCAATGCAATCAGTATTCTTATATGGAAGGAAAATTTACAGAAATAGCTCTACACAATTTGACGTTAAAAGTGGAGAGGGCATTAGAAAGCAAAGAATTTGCCCTAGGATGCTTCTTTGATGTTGAGGGAACATTTAACACAGCATAATAACAAGCAATAGAAGAGTTCTGCAATCAGGATGGTATACATAACTTGATAGCAAAGTGGGTGGTAACTATGCTTAAAAACAGAGTGATATCTGCAAATTTGGTCGGTACTAGTTACACAATCGGAGCAAATAGAGGTTTCCCGGTGGTGATAGACATCCGCCCTGCCTACTTATAGACTCGCTAATAACACACCCAAATAACCAGAATACCCAGGTCCATCATTCACAATAGAGAGAGGGGTGAAACAGGGAGACCCTCTATATCCTAAACTATTCTCCAGTACCCTCGAAGAAGTTTTCAAAAAGTTGTCGGTCCCGTGACGCAGCAGAGGCATTATCGTCGGCGATAGAAGGCTACATAACCTTCGTTTTGCCAAAGATATTGTTTTGTTTGCGCCAACCTCGTCGGAACTTTAACTAATGCTCCAAGAACTGAGCACTGCGAGCCTTGAGGTTAGACTGAAGATGAATCGGTCAAAAACCCAACTTATGACCAACGGCGCAAAACGTAAGGTAGTGGTCGACGGGCAGGACATACAATATGTCGACGAGTACATCTACTTGGGCCAGACAGTTTCCTTCGAAAACAGGCAGGATAAAGAAATCGAAAGACGTGTTTCGAACGCCTGGAAGAACTTCTGGTTCATGAATGAGCTAATGAAGGGCAACCTACCATTGACCCTGAAGCGCAAACTCGTCGACATGTGCATCCTGCCCATCCTAAGCTACGGCGCACAAACGTGGTCGCTGACCGAATATCAGAAGTCCAAACTCAAGTTTTTCCAGCGAGCTAAGCAGCGCAGTATTCTAGGTGTTAAACGCATAGACCGCGTTAGGAACACTATACTGCGCTCCAAAACTGGCATTGTTGACGTGGGCACGCAGACCGCACAACTGAAATGGAACTGGGCTGGACATATCTGACGAATGCATCCGGACAAATGGGCGAAAGCAGCCACTGAATGGATGCCTAGAGACAGATTTCGGCATAGGGGCAGGCCCAGAAAGAGATGGAAGGATGACCTGGATAGGTTCCTTCCAGGATGGACAGATAAAGCTTCAGATAGAGATGTGTGGGCTCAAACCGGTGAGGCCTTTGCCCAGCAGTGGAACATCATTTAGGCTATTAAAAAAAAAACAACAGGTATATTCAGATGACGGCGTTATTCTTAGCATTGGGAAAGTTTTAAGTACGATAAGTAGATATATTATAGTTTATATATGTGCAAGCTTTCTATTGTATTTTATCTACACACGTATCATAAACCCTCTTTACTGCGTACAAAAACCGCAAGTTACGATCAGCATAATGTTAAACTACTTGGTAAAAACTCATTTCTTATCTGAAAAATTACACATTATGACCATTATGTGTAATTTTTCTACACATTATGACATTCAAATTTCGAACGCCAACGCCCGCCTCGTGCCGCCCCTAGTTTGTCTGTGAAGTTGGTACTGACATTCGAATTTCGAACGCCGACGCCCGAAGTTGGTCCTACAGAACAAGCTAAAGAACTGCATAGCCACAATGCCGGTCAAACATGCGGTTCCTGAACACATCAAAGAGAGCTTATGATATGTGTGTAGATAAACTAGTGTATGTAACTGTACATAATTAGGCATTATGTAGCAGTCACATAAACTACTATTATATTCATATTCATATTCATATTCTTTATTGCACAGATAATATAAAGTTACAGACAGTTAAAAGAAATGTTATAAGCAAAGACGAGCTAATCTCTAAAAAGAGATTTCTTCCAGCAAACCTAGGCAAGACAGGAGAGTTAATGATACAGGAAAGTCCTAGTTCGCAATAAAACTCTATACATACGTACGAAAATTACTTTCAAACTTCAACTTTATAACTACATAAAATACAATATATAGCATGAACTTATATAAACTATAATATATCATACTTATACCTACATAGATATGGTACCTTTTACAGAAGAGAAAGGAAATGCACTTTCAATCTTTTCTTAAAAGTGAAAATTTAGGGACTTTCCCTAATAGCGCAGGGAAGTGCGTTCCACAGTCGGATTGCCCTTAACCTAAATGAGTGTTCGTAAGCGGTAGTGTAATGCCGAGGAGTTAAAAGGAGAGATATCGTGTGGTATCTCCTATTGCTATCACTGGGGAAAAGAAGTCAAAACGTTGGCGTAGATATGTAGGGGAGGGGGGGAGTTATGACGTCATTAACTTTTTGTATGGGTTTTTTTTTTTTTTTTTCCTTCTGAAACCTATAGTTTGGGGTCAAATGAAAGGGCTTCATGAGCCGGTTCTAAAAATATACTACACCATTAACTTTCGGCCGCCTGTTTTCTAAAAATCCAAGAAATATTTTCAAAACCTACCAAGTTCGGACTCCTCGAAGTAGCAGACGGATTAGTAAAGAGGATCTATACAGACCATGAGAGTGAGTGAAATAGACTATAACTATTTTTGGAAGAGTCAATAGATTGTATTTTAAGTCGCAAAATGTAGTTTACAAAGTTATTGGTACTTTACTACTGTTGCAATTAGTAGGTAATTATGGCAACATCAAAGTAGATTATAAAATATTTCAATGTAGTAACATTTCTCTTGGAATCGGGCAATCCCGAACGAAATACAGTGAAACAACGAGCTCTGCGTTTTATTTATTATCATCGCACCACGAAGTCCAGCCCCTAATAAAAAGATTCTACAGTCCACGCTCAGACATTGGTCATCGAGCCGACCAGAGGATTTCAACCGTGGAGCGCGAAAAGGAGCATTTTTGTAAGAAAACCTGCATTGGATTGTCCGCCATTTTGCCTTCTTCGTTCGTCGCGAATTCATTCGGCGAACGCGTTCAAGCAAAGCAAGACAAAGAGCATCTCTTCTCTCCCCGTGTGGCTGTGTGTGGTGTGCGACGTTGCCATTCAGCGTTGCATGCCGCGCGAGCGAGAGCCCGCGCAAACGAGAAGATAGAAACAAGACACGAAATACGTCACAAAACGAGTGCGATCGAGAAGTCAAATACATCGTCGCGCGAGAGTGAGTGAACAAACAACAACAAGACCGAACCACGCGCGCGATCTTGCCACGTCTCGCCGCGTCACGTGACCGAAGCGAATCTACAACCTGTGCGTCTGTGCGGTGTGCGCGCGCGACGCCGATTACTTTCTGTGGACGCCATTTTCTTTCTTGTGTTCATTCGTAGTTTGGACTAGAAACTAAATAATTAGAAACGATTGGGTAGTTAAATTCCTAATTGTAAGATACAAGTTTGCCCAGTTGTTCTAAGAGGCAAGCTGATTGTAGCAGAGTAGTGATAACAAACGTGGTTGGTAGAATTTTGTTCTTTGTGGCTGTTGTGGAAGTGCAAAAATGTCAGACCAAGAGTCAGAACCTGATGTGTCCAAGCTATTAGCCAAACTCATAGCTCGTCGGGGGTTCGAGAAGGCTAAGATTTCACGTGCTCTAATTTTCATTCAAAAAGATTTAACACAGTGCTCGCGTGATCTATTGATGCAAAAACGTCACGGTATATCAACTGCTTTCCATGAATATGAAAAATATTGCCGTGATATTTTCGTTTTAGCCCCTACCGACACAGAGAAAATGGAGTCAGTAGAAGAAAGCTACTTTACAATTATGTGTGCTATTGACAAGGCAATTCAAAAATGTAAGCCTTCGGTAATTAACCCGCCTGAAACTTCTACCACGGCCACCTCGAGCAAAACGAAATTACCACCAATAAATATAAAAACGTTTGATGGTAAGTTAACTGAATTTATACCATTCATTAATCTCTTTAAATCAATGATTGATAACGACAAGAACCTGGACCCTTTGCAAAAACTTTATTACTTGAGGACATTTCTTGTGGATGAGCCATTTAATCTCATTAAAAACTTACCTATGTGTGCAGAATCTTACAAAGAAGCATTAGAGCTCCTTGACAAAAGATTCAATAACAAACAGAAAATTATTAACCAACATATCAGTAACATTTTAGATTTGAAAGGTGTGAGTAGGTCTACAGCACAAAATTTGAGAGATTTTATTGCTGACGTTAGGCAGGAGATAGCTGCAATAAAAAATCAAGACCCTAGAGTCAAACACTGGGATCCTATGTTGCTATGTATTCTTTTTCGAAAAATAGATGCGTTTTCGGCGAGGGCTTTCCAACTCGAGAGGGATGAAGCTGTGGACCCAACGCTTGAAGAATTCCTGGATTACCTGGGAAAGCGAGCTATGGCGTTGGAGACTGCAGGCCAGGGCCAGCAGACACTGCACTCTAGCACCAGTAAGGTAGCAGCTGCTGCTGTCACCGGACCGGCATGCAGCTATTGTAAGTCTCATGACCATAAATTATTTAAATGTAAAAAATTCAGTTTACTGACTGCTAACGACAGACTTAAGTTTATAAATGAAAACAAAATGTGCATTATATGTTTGGGGTCACACACAGGCAAATGTAGATTCCACTTTCGGTGCACAGAGTGCAAATCACCTCATAACACCCTGTTGCACTGCGATCCACCAAAAGGTCCTGTCACATTGACCGGCAATACTGAAAATAATGTTCTACTCCCTACAGCAAGAGTAAAGGTCTTCGGCAAAGATGGTATTGAATATCATATCAAAGCCCTTCTGGATTCGGGCTCACAGGTATCCTTTATTACCACAAATGTGATCCAGCGATTAGGTTTGAATCCCAAGCAAGTAGATACAAATATTATTGGCATCTCCAATTCAAAGGCTAAAGTTAACTATTGCATGCCGTTGGATGTTTATTCCTTGAAGTCTCCATTCAAAGCCACAATCACATGTCATGTAGTAGACCAGATAACATGTAATTTGCCTCAATACAGGTTTGACATTTCCGAATTTAAATTGCCAACCAATATTGAGTTGGCTGACGAAGGATTTAATGTGCCAAGCGAGATACACATGTTGATCGGTTCCGATGTCATGTTCCAGGCTATGCTCCCGAGCTCACACCCGATGGAAGTGGTAAGCACGGCGGCTCCATCGCCGTCTGAGCAGTCCGCGGTCGGCTGCACAGCGTCTCCGCCAGCGCCTAGTCTACGCATCATTAATACTGTCTTCGGTCACATAGTCGGAGGTAACATTCTCCAAAACCAAGCTGTCTGTAATAAAGTTGTTTTGAAATGTCAACTAGAGCCTGCTCAAGGTTTAGGTAATGCAATGAATCAGTTTTGGACTCATGAGAAGGTTCCAGAGATCTTCAAGGAACAAACCTCAGAAGAGGAACTTTGCGAACAATTATTTCAAAGTACTGTAAAATTGGAAAACAATCAGTTTCAAGTTGCTTTGCCATTAAAATTGCGTTTGTCTGATGTCAATGATACCTTGGGCGAATCATTCCATTTAGCTTTAAAACGATTTTTGAATCTAGAAAAAAGATTACATTCCAATTTAGATTTATTCATGCAATATCAACAGTTCATACATGAATACCTACAACTCAATCATGGTCACTATGTTGACATTGAGTTGTACGAATTAAACAAACAGGCAGTCTACTTTCTACCGCACCACGCGGTAATAAACGAAAAAAGTAAAACAACTAAATTGCGCACAGTCTTCGATGGCTCAATGAAAACGAATAAGAAAATCTCGTTGAACGACTTACAATTAAATGGGCCAGTGGTTCAGCGAGACTTATTCGACATTATTATGCTCTTTCGTTTAGGTAGATATACTTTCACAGCTGACATTAAGCGTATGTTTCGCAATATCAGAGTAGACCCTGCATATACCTCTCTTCAAAATATACTTTGGAGAGACAACAAAGATGAGCCAGTCAAATGTATAAGACTAGATACTGTTACATACGGGCTAAAAAGCTCGAGCTTTCTGGCAACGCGTTGTCTAGATGAGTTAGCAAATAGGTACGTACAATCCTACCCCCTAGCTTCATCCGTTGTCAAAAACAATATTTTTGTGGATGATGTAATTTATTCTCATGATGATTTGCAAACAGTTCTTGAAACAAAAGAGCAACTGCATGACCTGCTCATGTTAGGTAGTTTCAACATGCACAAGTGGGCCTCCAATGATCATAGGGTTCTGCTCAACATCCCTCCTAGTGAACAACATTTCGATAGTTTTGATTTGCAGAAAGAAAATTTTAACATGAAAACCTTAGGGTTACAAATAAATATTAAAGAGGATAAATTTATTATTTCATCTCCTGAACCATTTAATGCAGCAAGGGTAACCAAGCGATGCATACTTAGTTACATAGGAAGATTTTACGACCCCATGGGTTTTGTGAGCCCAATTGTAGTTACCGCAAAGGCCATCATGCAGAAACTGTGGATGTCAAAGACAGATTGGAATGAAAGTCCCTCACCTATTGTTCAAAAAGAGTGGCTCGAGTTTACAGCTGATTTAGCAAACATGAAAACTATTTTAATAAATAGAAATGTAGATGTTTTAGAATCCCACACAGCTGAACTAGTTGGCTTCGCGGATGCTTCTAGTACAACGGCCTATGGATGCTGCGTGTATCTGCGACTCTCCGAGAACTCAGGTACCATACGAACACATCTACTCTGTTCCAAGTCTAGAATAAATCCTGTAGATAAAAAAGGAACGACTATTCCTAGGCTTGAATTAAATGCTGCACTTTTACTGTCAAAACTGATAGTAAAAACGTACGAAACGCTAAAACTAAAATGTAGTATTAAAAATGTATATTTATTTAGTGACTCACAAATCGTACTGGCATGGCTTAACACTGAGATTACTAAATTGCAAGCGTACGTAGCGAACAGGGTGAATGTGATTCGTCAAAATACTAGTAAATGGAGCTGGCTTTACGTCAACACGAAAGAGAACCCCGCCGACCTGATCAGCAGAGGAGTGCGCCCGAGTGAGCTGGGCGACTGCGAGCTGTGGTGGCGAGGGCCTCAGTTCCTGCGAAATGGTGAGTACAATTTTGCTTCTAGCAATACTTCCTTTCCTCTCGAACACGACTTACCGGAGGTGAAGAACCGCTTGACGCTATCCAGCAACGTATGCCGCAGCTTGCTCCCTCTTGAGTATGTTATCGAACGCTTACATAACTATTCAGATATTAACAAAATGGTTAGGCTTTTTGCGTATATATTGAGGTTTTTAAATAACACAAATAAAAATAATAAGAAAGTAAATACAAGTTATTTACAAAGCACAGAATTAAACCATGCACTGATGCTTTTAATCAAACACGAACAGGGCAATTTTTTCCACATTGAAGTGGAAGCCTTAAGAAAAGGCAACAATGTAAAAGGAAATTTATTAAATTTGCATCCTTTTCTTGACGATTTAGGTCTTCTACGCGTTGGTGGGAGGTTGCATAATGCAGAGATCAGTTACGATCAGAAACACCCTATCATCCTTCCTAAAAGCTCTCTTATTACTAATCTGCTTATTAGGAGCGAGCACGAAAAATTATTGCACGCAGGGCCAAGGCTTTTGTTGGCAAATCTAAATCAGAGATTTTGGTTGGTGAATGGTGTACAAGAAGTAAAGAAAATTACTCATAAATGTATAACTTGTTTCAGACAAAAGGCAACTGTAGTCAAGCAGTTAATGGGCTCCTTGCCAGCGGGTAGAGTCACTGCTACGGCTCGACCTTTTCAGAAGATCGGAGTGGATTTCGCTGGGCCGGTTCAAGTAAAGCTTTCCCGTATAAGACGGTCAGTAATAGGTAAAGGTTACATTCTAGTTTGTGTTTGTTTCGCGACAAAGGCAGTTCATCTAGAACTGGCTTCCGATCTAACCACAGAAACTTTCCTTGCGTGCCTTAGAAGGTTAATTTCGAGACGAGGGCTGCCCACAGAAATTCACTGCGACAATGCTAGCACATTCAAATGTGCAAGGAGCCAGTTAGCTGAGCTTTATTCACTGCAGTCTTCACAGAATCACCAGGCAAGAGTGCACGAGTTTTCCTCTCAGAGAGGTATACATTTTCACTTCATACCCAGTTACTCGCCTACGTTCGGTGGTCTGTGGGAGGCTGCAGTGAAGAGCACAAAGTATCATTTGAAAAGAGTAATGCAAAATAATACCCTAACGTATGAACAATTAGCAACTTTACTTACCGAAATAGAAGCTGTTTTAAATAGTCGCCCACTGTTACCATTGTCGTCTGATCCTAATGAATTTTGTTACCTTACGCCAGGACATTTTATCATAGGTACTTCATTAACAATGTACCCAGAAAAAGACGTAAGTAACGTTCCACAAAATCGCTTGAAATTGTACCAAATATGTTCTAACATAAAACAGTCGTTTTGGAAACAGTGGCACAAGTACTACTTGAACGTATTGCAAAATAGGCCTAAATGGCTAAATGAAACATGTAATGTAAAGATAGGCAGTTTGGTAATTCTTAAAGAAGATAATATTCCTACAATGTCATGGCCTATGGCTAGAATTGTAAAGGTCATTGCGGGACATGATGGGAAAGTCAGAGCTGTAGAAGTCTTGACTCCTAATAATAAAACTCATCTTCGATCTATACATAAGATATGTGTATTACCTATAGAAAATAAGTAAACATTTTAGTTCCTAAAATTAGTAATAGGTGTCAGCACAGTCCTTGTATTTTAGTACCCTCTACATTTGCTTGGTGCTGGAGCCACAACTTTCTAGTTGTAACAAATACCTTGTAATTTCCTAGATATTGATCTGTGTTCAAATATTTTTATTTACATTTTGTGTATGAATAATAGGGTCTTGTACCATCCCAAGAAACGTTATTGTCTCCGTAGGGCTAAGTATTTTAAAAGCAGTGCATATTTAGAAATCTTAGGGTCATAGTACCATTAAATAAGAATTGTATTTTTTTGTATTTTTGTTAGAAAATAAGACTGTGTACTTTCATGTTTAAAAATTATTATTTTTTTACATTTACTTGCTATGTTAAGTTCTTGCTAGGTGGCAGCATGTTGCAATTAGTAGGTAATTATGGCAACATCAAAGTAGATTATAAAATATTTCAATGTAGTAACATTTCTCTTGGAATCGGGCAATCCCGAACGAAATACAGTGAAACAACGAGCTCTGCGTTTTATTTATTATCATCGCACCACGAAGTCCAGCCCCTAATAAAAAGATTCTACAGTCCACGCTCAAACAACTACTTGATTTTGATTGAATCTAAAATACTTACCTATAAATTGGTTCACAATCCCCCCTGTCAGCGAGTTCTACTGCCAACAGGGCCATTAGCTTATTTTATTTATATTTAGAAAATAATTTTCGTACGTATGATTACAATTCTATTGGATTGGATACAGTTTTATCTAGGACTGTCCTGTTTCATAAACTCTCCTGTCTTGCCTAGGTTTGCTGGAAGAAATCTCTCTTTAGAGATAAGCTCCCTTTGCTTATAACATTTCTTGTATCGGTGTGTATATCTATATTTATTATGCAATAAAGATATGAAATTCAACCCCTTCTGACCATTTCTTGAAATGGTCGGCCAGATCATGAAATGGTCGGCCAGATCATGAAATGGTTGGTCATTTCATGAAACGATCATTTCTATGATTTGGCCACGATAGATACCCTACATTATTAACGTTTGACGATATGGTCAAACGTGCATGGCCATATCGTCAAACGTTGATGTTTAAACGATCAGTACGTCTATTATGAGTTTTTAAAACTATACACGATAGCGACTATATTTAAGCATTTGTATGGCAACGCGTACAGCGCTAAAAATTTTATCTTTCTATCCTTGCCCTCATCATATAAAAGAAAGAGATAGTGGCATTATTACCATAATAGGTACGTCCGTTGCGTTTACTACGTACTGGTCAGTTTTTGTTGACTATTTCATGAAATAGTTATATTTCGTGGAATGGTCAACCACATCATGATATGATGAATTCTACGATATGGCTACGACATATACCACTAGTGCAAGTTCGTAGCCGGCTAAAACTGTGAGCGATCATAGTAGGTACCTACCGCTGTCTCGCTCTCTCGCTACTCTAGGTAAATACGCTCGCTATCTCATACCCGCTACGCTAGGTAACTACGCTCGCCGTCTCGCTCACCCGCTACGCTAGGTCACTATAAACGCTCGCTGTCTCGCTCACTCGCTACGCTAGGTAATTAAGCTCGCTGTCTCGCTCACTCGTTACGCTAGATAACTACGCCCGCCATCTCACTCACTCACTGCGCTAGGTAACTATATACGATCGCTGTCTCGCTCACTTGCTACGCTAGGTAACTAAGCTCGCTGTCTCGCGCGCTGGCATGAAGACGACCGCCCGCAGGGGCCATCCGATGACCTGTCCACAGGAGTGGACAAAGGCGATTCTTCGGGAAGAGGTCCGTCGACCTGACCCCGACTCCCCACGCCCCAGAAGGGGTGCGTGAGATGACTTAGATGATGATGATGATGCGTGCTGGCGTTGGCTGTACGTTATAGCAGTTGCGTTCGGATACGAAATTGCACTTTTATATAACACCGTGTTACAAAATTATTGTTTCGTAAAACGCCGCCCCGCCAAGTATCATGCCTCTCGCGATAAAACTTCACAAGATATCTCAAAATTGTCAAAGAAACTGACCACTGGTATGTCCTTTGCAATAGCAGACCGTCCCAACAGGCTTCTTTTTATAGGTAGCATCGTGTGGAGCGATGTCTGCTTCCAAACAATAGTTGCCTTTCAATATCCTGAAAACCATAATGGCAATGGGCGTAATGCTTTTTTAAATTAACAATTCTTGCAATTAGTAACTCAGTAAAGAAAAGATTCTCCATAGTCTTAATAAGCTCTCACTCTCGACGGAAGAGTTAAGTAAAACTTATGTCAACAGATATCGCAGTACAATAAGTTCTTTCCCTATACTAACCTAATCAAATTATATTCCGAACCCACTTCGCCTGGATATGGAACATCAGTGAAGGGAAGATAATACGCCTTCTCTGCCTTCAGCACAATACTCTCACTGCCAGGTGTTGCCTGTGCGTATGAGAACTCTTCTGGTGAGTATGAGTATTCTTCTACGTCAAAATCGTTGTTCGCCTCTTCTGGGACTTGGTCTTGGTCTAATGCGTGTTGTTGGAGGTCCGATTTATTGCGCATGAACCTGAAATTTACCAGTCTTATATCTGATGTGACGTTGCTGTTTCTGGTTCTTAGGATACTCAGTGCTTGGCCAAAGACAATATATGTGCCAGTAAGATTTAGAAAGTAGCTACACTAAAGGGTTCAAATACACAAACCTCTGGGTGGCGCGTACATTCATTCGGGACTGTGGGCCATCTTCTTCTTCTTCTTCTTCAGGATCCCTTAGTCCTAATAATATTTCTATTTCGTCATATGCGGCGTCAAATACCATCTGCAAAGTAGAGTAGGCAGGCTATATAAATACAAGCACAGATTTTGGTTTTGGATTAAAGAGTCGTTTCGGGGAACAATGAGAAAAAAAACAAAAAAAAACACTTACATTCCAAATATCATTTTTCAACGCTACCAATGCGAAGACTTTTCGCATGAGCTCCTAGAAATAAATAAATATCAGCAGTATCCTATGAATCTGCAAAGTAGGGTAGGCTATAAAAATACAAGGTACCGATTTCGTTTTTGGATACAAGAGAAGTTTCGGGGAACAATGAGAACAACGACACGAATAAGTGAATAACGACCCTACCTATGACTACCTATAGCATACCAGTTGACTCGTCTCAGATTATTGTTTGACATTTTGTGAAATGCCTATAGTGCTTTTCGTTTAAGCAGAACTGCGCTTGCGTGAGTGAAACGTGTTGATGTTGCGTGCGAGTGAAGCTCCGCGGCTTGAAGGGCGCGTGGAGCTCTCTCTCGCGGACACATGTCACTCACACAAAATCATTTTCCTCTTGAGGCCCAAGATCACACAAAATCACTGAATAACGCGTTGGGAAAAAAAATTACTAAATTCA
Organism: Argyresthia goedartella; assembly: GCA_949825045.1. Lineage (NCBI taxonomy): Eukaryota > Metazoa > Arthropoda > Insecta > Lepidoptera > Argyresthiidae > Argyresthia > Argyresthia goedartella. The sequence continues at coordinate 19,022,426 of OX463812.1, read as the reverse complement.
TCGGTCTCAAAAATATATATGTCATTCACAATGAGATAATCTAGTTTAAATAACCGCTTTCGAACTTGAGATTTTTTGTTGACCAGTTTTTACATACGAATTTTACATATTTTGTTAAGGTGCTTTTCAGGATCACAGGAAAAATATTGAAAAAAAATCGGCGTTTTTCCATTTTCCTGGAAAATTAATCGTACAATCTTGCTATCTGGGTTTGAAACCCACAAACGCACATTCGTGATTGAACTATATTAAAGTAAAATTTAAGAGTTTATCTGTCGTGATTGAACCCCAATAATATAAAAAATCATGTCTTTATTGAAAACTATTTTAGTACTTCTTTAAAATACACAGTTTATTAATTTCTCACAATTAGTTTTAAATAATCGTAGGGACAAACATAGGAACTTTTAGGTAGACATTACAGTTTAGACAGGTGTGTGATATATATAGAAACAATCATCATCCGCTGTTATTATATACAGGTAAACATTACATTTTGTAACGCGTTTTTGTGCGAGAAGCACATCCCTCCCGACGACAGGACCTCGGTGACTTTATTTTGTCTGAGACCGGCAGATGGTTGTACCCGTCGTATCGTTTACCAGTTGATGGATTATTGGCAGGCCGGTGACGTCTGATTCCTGCAGCTTGCTCATCTCCGGCGATGGTGGGGTTGCTTCATGTCGCTCTCTTTCAGGAGTAGATAAAAGCGTTTCAGGTTTTTTGTAAGCGGAATGCCATCAGGTCCATGATTTTATTGTTTGGTACTTCTTGAGCCAGAGAATCGCACCGGTAAAGCCTCCTTGAGTTAACCACGACCTAATCAAGAAAGTGTAGTATAACTTTCAGCGTCCATTTGCGAGTTTTCATGAAACTTCGATAGTATTCCATGGACTGGTCCAAATCATCGACGCCGCCCATGAATCGATACTGTTGAAGCGACCACAAAACTATATGATAGGGACTACTCTCATGTAATATAAATAAGTAAAGAACTCACGAATCCCCAAAACCATTTACTGCCTCGTCCGCCAGTCACCAACAAGATCTTGAGTGTTCTTCTTATTTCCTTGATGATTGATGATCTTCACGGATTTTCTTCGTATTAGGTAGTGGTTCAGACGGTGGAAGTGTTATATAAATATAATAATAATATGAAGTGTCTATTTTCGGCGATGGTTTAATTTCTCTCGCGACAGCGCACGCGGGCAGGATACGAGTCTATACGCGGGCAAAAACATTCGGAGCTGGCTGACTATCAGCACATACGATTCGGCCAATGAAAGGATGAGATGCCACTATTTGGCGCAAACAAATACCATCAAACTATTCACGCCCATCACGCCGCCAATGGCGTCCATCACGCCGCCAATAGCGTCCATCACAGCTTAAACTTAAGATCTATTTGGAACGCTTTCAACGCGACGTTCACACTGTAGATAAACAAACCATTATAACCACATTTGGTTAAAAAAGTGTTTTGCAGGAATACAGAGGAAATATTAATTGCAATATGCAATATTCAGGAGTTGCTGGTTGCTGTTTAAACTTTGATTGACTCAGAAGAAGATAGTTTTAACGATGAGAGTAGCACGGCTGAGCTGATAGTATCACTGTTATTTTTGATCGCTCCCTTACAGTGCTAAATATCAGAAGCATGGGCGATGATAGCACAGCACGGCGGCGTTAATAATATAATTTATGAAGTCATAGCCGCCATTTAGAGCTATTATTGTCGCGCTAACGGTGTCTGAGAATGGCGACATAAGTGATATAATCGATTATGTTGCGCCTCGAAACGCGCTGTAGATAGCGGCGCATCACTCCCTACCCCGAGAGCTTCTTTTACTCTGATCTCAAGCGCGGCTAGCGTGCGAGCTGGACCGCAACCTATGATATGCCTGTGTGGAGAGGCGGCCAGCCGAACGTACCTAAACTGCGAAGAAGAAAACCCCCTGACTATACTAATATTTACTGTACCATGTACACATGAATGCCACCATCACTGACAAATCTTCATGGTTTTTGTGATCTTAATAAGTACCTAATTGTATTTAAAAATTGTTTCCTCCGTTTGTTAAATAAATAAAAATGAAAAAAACTTACATTCCAACAAGACCTTTTCAATTCTCTATTGACTATCAATGCCCACGCTTTTTCCTCGAGCTCCTAGAAATAAATAGATAGAGCAGCCATATCGTATGAATCTGTTTTATACAGATAAGCGACAGTATACTTTAGTTTATTTTTTTTAGAGAAAGAAAATACTTACATCCCACAACAGTTTACCCAACGCAAAAAGATCTTCAACATGCAGACGAAGGTAGGCAAGAGTAATTTTGTTAATCGTTATATCCTGGCATTCTAGATTCAGTATACCGGCTTTAGTAATAATAATCTCCGATTTCGGTGACTCGTAAAATGTTGGTACATCTTCGATTTTCTTCAGCATCTCTTCTCCATCTATTAGCTGCCCGAATGCCACGTATATGTGCGCCATCCATGGCTGTGGTTGGAGGAGAATGAAGAACTGTGTCGAGCAGTCGACGTGTCTGTGGCAATTAAAATGACTACTTATTGTCATGCAAGCACCCTCCCAAAGACGGGAAATTATGGGGATTCACAAACGGGGTTCAAATCAAATCAAATCAAATCAAAAATCATTTATTTCCATAGGATGTTGTTACATCACTTAGATCCGTCATTACATTTTTTTGGGTGAGTTCACTAACACAATGGCGGAATCTGTGGAGAAGAGCTCACCGAAGAAACTCCACAGTCGTCGCATCTTTTGCGTTTCCTTTTTTAAATAAAATATTGTCAAATTACAAAATGAATGCTAATTAGATATCGAAACAGCCTGTTACTCAAACAATCTATTCCCATGGACATCAGTCCTCTAAGTAATCAGATATCCTATAGTAACCTTTTTTATACAATTTCTGTTTTATTATTATTTTAAACTTGTCTAAAGGTAAGTTTTTAATATCAGTAGGGACCTTATTGTAATAGCGTATACAATTGCCTTTAAAAGAATTACTAATTTTATGTAGTCTGCTTACATAAGCAACCAACTTGTCTTTATTTCTAGTATTAAAATTGTGTATATCACTGTACTTCTGAAAATTAGTTATATTTCTTTTTACATACACAAGATTGTCATAGATATATTGAGACACAAATGTCAGAATATTGATTTCTTTAAACTTTTCCCTCAGTGACACTCTAGGCCCTAATCTATAAATTGCACGAACAGCCCGTTTCTGCAGAATAAATATACTATTAGCATTCGCAGCGTGACCCCACAATAAAATACCATAGGTCATTAGACTATGAAAGTAACTAAAGTAGGCTAGTCTAGCGGTGTCTACGTCGGTAAGAGCTCTAATTTTTTTAACTGCGAACGCTGCCGAACTCAGTCTGTTCGACAATTTATTTATATGAGGATCCCATTGTAGTTTGGCGTCTAAAGTAATGCCCAAAAAGACAGTCGACTGCACAAGGTCCAATCTCTGTCCTTTTATAAATATGTCTGTAGTTACCGGGTTCACATTGGGTAACACGAATTTAATACATTTAGTTTTCTTTTCATTAAGTAATAAATTGTTAACAGTAAACCAGTTCACTATACTAGAGATAGCATTGTTCACCTCGTCATAATTTGATTGCTGTCTTTTAACTTTAAATATCAAAGAAGTATCATCGGCAAACAATACTAACCCATGTTTTGCTTTAACAAGGTAAGGTAAATCATTAATATATACTAAAAATAAGAAAGGACCAAGAATTGAACCTTGCGGTACGCCCATACTTATTGAAGACCCAGGTGATCTTTTCCCATTAACATCGACCATCTGAACCCTATCTGTTAGATATGACTCCAGAAGGCCAAGTGCCTGATCTTTTACACCATAATGGCGTAACTTCCTGACAAGAGTGTCATGATGGACGCAATCAAAAGCCTTGGATCGCAGAAGACACCTATTGCATCCATTGCGTCTTCCTAGGCATCAAAAATATTGTCGATTACTTCAACACCAGCAGCGGCTGTTGAACGACCCTTTGTGAAACCAAACTGAGCAATATGAATTAAATTATTGAGATAAAAATGACTTTGCAATTGATTAAGTATGAGTTTTTCAAATATTATGCTAAGCGTTGGTAGTATCGATATGGGTCTAAAATTGGTGGGGTCTGATGTACTACCAGCTTTGAATAAAGGTATAACTTTACTTAGTTTCATCAAGTCAGTAAACACACCATTATCTATACATTGATTAAATATACAACAAAGGTGAGGTGCAATACAATCTACAATGGAACTAATAATTTTTACTGATAGACCATGGGCGTCAGCTGTTCATGTGCTTTTTCATTTCCAGGGATTTAAACGCTTTTACAATATCTTCATTATTTACGTGCCTAAATTTAAAATCTGTTTTACATTCCTCAAAGTTTTGTTTAAGTATAGATTCAGCAGCAGCGGGAGATGAATTTAAAGACTTGGTTGTTGAAACTGGAATGTCCGTAAAGAAATTTTCGAAAGCTTTTGCTACTTCTAGGTCTGTACTTAGCAATTGATTATCCATCTTAAGCTTGAAGTTATTATGTGTAGCTTTGGCCTTTCCAGTCTCTCTGTTTATAATTTGCCAAGTCGTTTTCATTACATTGCTACTAGATTCAATTTTGTTTTTAATGAAATTAGATTTAGCTACGGCACAAACGCGTTTAAACATTTTTGAATAACTACGAACATAATCTAGAAAGGCCGTATTTTTGTTATATGATTTCTCTTCATAGAGTTCATATAATCTTCGTCTGCTCCTATGAATTCCAACTGTTGCCCAATCACTAAACAAAGCTTTGTTATTAACTTTTATAGTTTTTGATTTAAATACCGTATCATATTCATTTTTGACAAGGTTAAATACTGAGTTGTACAACAAATTTGGGTCGTCACTGTATGGTATTTCCCATAGTTTATTTAAAATATTATTCCTGTAGTGTTCAAGCCGAGTGTCACTAACGGGCACACATGTAATATCCTCTTTTTGGTCCTTTTTTATTTTAATATTGAATATACTTATCTGACCAGAGTGATCAGAGGTTAATTTATTGATGACCGATTTGAAAATGGGCGTAATGTTAGTAAATATATTGTCAATGCAGGTAGCAGATGTTGCAGTAATTCTAGTAGGCTCCAAAAACAGATAGTTCATGTTGTGACATAAAAATAAAGATTTTAATCTAGTACAAATATTATTATCCTCTAACAGATTAACATTAAAATCACCACAAATTATAAAAAAATTGTTTTTATCGCTGATTTTAATCAACACTTCATCCATTTTCTTTTCGAATAAATCAAAGGATGAATCTGGTGGTCTGTATACGCTCATTACAATAAGTTGTTCAAGTTCAATACAGGCTATTTCCATGGTACGCTCAACAGACAGGCTCACTATGTCAACTCGTTCCTTATATTTAAAACTATTATTTACAAGTATTAAGGAGCCACCGCGATCAGCTGTTTTTCTGTTGAACGAACTAGCAACGTGGTGGTCATTAAAGTTGAACATGAACTGATAACTCTTTAAAAAGTGCTCTGTTATACATAAAATATCAATATTATTACAGTTCATGAATAACTCAATTTCCAGTTCTTTACTTAACATGCCCTGTATATTTTGATGAACCACGTTTAAAATATTCTTACTTTTACATTTTTCATTACTAGTAACTTGATTTAATGGGCAAGATGAAGGTATATTTATACAAATATTAATATTACTGCCAGAGTTACTCTCTGTTGTCCTATGGGTTAATTTAAAGTTGGAACAGATTCCAAGGAGTACATGTCATTATTAATACACTGCTCAATAGAAGCAGGCGTTTCATTAGTCAAAAACTTGACTGAGTTCAAAATAAAATAAGATAGTGACTGTGCTATCTGTTTTGAATAAAACCTAGATAGGTAATACCTATCCTTAGTCAAATAAAAATATTTTCCAATACAAATATTGGTGTCTATGAAATGAAATTTTTCAGTATGACGACATGTCACATATTAATAATAATAATAATACCTTGGATAATGGAATGGAACAATACCCAAACTAGGATTCCCTGTATCTTGGGTACTAGACAATGATACACATACTTATATAGATAAATACTATACTTAGATAGATATACAACCATGACTAGGGTTCAAATACCTAAGCTTTAAATTTAGGGAGCGACCACGCACAATAAACGCAATACTGTTACCTGCCATCATTTGCCATGCACAGAACGCCGCGTCTATCGTGGGGTATCATGAAGTTTTCGCATTTCAAATCGGAGCTCTTCAAGCCAAAACCACCGCATTGGATCCAGCTATCTCTGACGATGCGGTGGACTGGTGTACCACTGTAGCCCCCCTTAGTAACTTGACATAAGCGCAGAAAGTTGTTGCAAGTTTGTGGTGTCAGGTCTGCGTAGAGCTGTGGAGTGAGAAGACGTAAAAATAATGATTAAACAAACATACCTGTAGGCAGGATAAGAGGGCCAGTAGTCAGCTGTTTAGCAGAAATTTCAAAAATAAATCTCGTATGGTCAGTTTTTGCTAGACAAGAATGTTCGTACCATCCGTTTTTATTTTCGATTTTTGCTATAATTCTACAGACTTGTTTGACAACCAAATGCACAAATGTTGCTAGAACTTGCGAAGTGCTGTACATATCGATAACCAATAAATTCTTAATTCTTAAGCAAACCTCAATCTCTTTGCTATGGATGCTTTACCAAATTATGTAGTACTCGCCATAGGTTTAGTTTGTCAGATAACAAAGACATCTTCAATTAAAGCCAAACCAAGAATATAAAAACATCGCCATGTTGCGGAAAACCTATGAAACTATTTTCTTCAACTTGCAACACTTTCTTTAACAAGTATTAATGTCATCTGTCGATTGCTGTCAAAGTGGTGCGACGATTGTGCATTATATATTTCTTGTGTTTTGTGAGTGGAAATTCCGAAAACTATTAACAGTGGCGTAAAAAAAGTTCACAATCTATCGAAATATTTGTCGGATAGAAAGTCTGAAGGATTGGACTCTATTCCTCTAAGTAACATCTCCAGCCTTGTTGTCAACATGATTGGTAGGTACGTCATATAGTATGTGCAATGTGAATTGGCTAGTTACAAATAACTATTCGAAGTAAATATTTTGTTGTATTTTAGGCATATCCCGATTATCCGTAAAGAAAATACAAAATGAAGCTGTATTTTCTACGCCTAAGAAAAATAAACCTAAAACCAAAAAGGTAATCAATCGGATGATTTTGATTTATGTGCAATTAGGCATAAAATACATGAATTTTATGCTGTCCGAAAAGAATTACCGAGTTTGAAACGGCTGCTTGCAGTTCGTAAAGAATCCATAAACTTTGTTGGTGGCAGAGAATCTCTTCGTTTACTCTTACACAAATTAGGTTATAAATAAAAAAAAATGTAGAAATCAGTACTTATGGAGCGACATGATATAGTGGCATGGAGGGCCAGGTACCTACATGAAGTCGAAGATGTAAGGGAGCGTGGGATGCCTGTTACATACCTTGATGAAAGATATATTAATACTTCGCTCAATCATGCAAAATGTTGGCAATGGCAATCTAAATCTGTAGCTACAGTAAAATTTTACTTAATTATTCATTGTGGTGTCACGACTGGGTTCGTCCCGAATGCTTTGTTAATTTATAACGACAAAGAAAAAAATATGGTTTCCATGATGCCATGAATAAAGTTAATTAAAAAAGGGGTATTGAACAAATTATTAACCAATCTAAATGAACCCACCTGTATAGTCATAGACAATTCTAGATATCATTCTAGTCAAATTAACAAACCTCTAACTTCGGTTAATGGAAAAAATGAAATTACAGAATGGCTTACATCAAATAATATTGACTACCCTACCAAAGCCACCAAAAGTATGTTGTTGTTTTTGGTAAAACAAAATAAACCTGACCCAGTTTACGAGATTGATAATTTAGTACAGGAGTGTGGTCACAAACTACTACGACTGCCGCCATATCATTGTGACCTGAATCCGATAGAAATGATATGGGGCATAGTAAAAGGACAGGTTGCCACAAAGAATGTTGGTTTAGATAACATCACATACCTGCAGCTTGTACAAAACTATTTTAAGGATACATGGAATAATTCCTGTGAGCATACTAAAAACTAGAAGAGGAATATAGATGCAGAGAACTGGTAATTGATAGAGAAATTGAACAACTTATATAAATGTTGGCGGCAGTGATAGTGAAATATCCAGTCTTACAACTGACAATGAGTCTGATATGTCTAGAATTGAACCAGTACAATCTGATCATGAAGATCATGAAATGTCATATGAATCTGTTAAATAATTAGATTCTGAATTTGACGACTAAAGAAAAAAAAACATAATCATAATGGTATTATTTTCTATATTTTAACCCGTCTACAGGTACTTACTTTAGTGGAAGATTATTTCATAATAATAAAAATATTGACTTTTTGACCATTTAATGTGACTTCCATAATGAGAGGCTTTAATATACGATTGTTTTGTAATAACAACACACGAGTATTTTAATGCCTAATTATATGATAAAGCAGTGTTACATACACTGCTTTATCTCTACATATCATAAGCTCTCTATGATTGTTGATTTATAGTTATATTTCAAATGTAAAGTTCAGCAATTAGCGAAGCGGCCAATGTGCATGGGTATACTATATTTAGTATTGCTATATACAGGTTGTCTCATTTAAATCGGTGAGTATGGGAAAGTCTGAAACGATAAGACATACGAAGATCTGTTCTATTTTAAAAAGAAGAAAAACTGCATTTGAAAAAAAACCTGTACTCAGCTCAGGAATCGAACTCGGTTGTTTTGAATACACTCACTCACGGTCACTTCGAACACCTACTAAAATAAATTTAAGTATGTGAAAACAATGCATTTTATTCATTTTAGACATCATGTTTCGTAGAGCCATTTACTGCTTAAGACCTACACAATCGATATCGAAATAGAAATAGCCTAAGTTTTTTTTTCAAAACAACCGGGTTCGATTCCCGAGCTGGTTTTTTTTTCAAATGTACGAATGCAGTTTTTCTTCTTATTAAAATCGATGACATGGTTCCTAAGAACAAATCTTCGTATGTCTTATAGTTTCAGAGTTTTCCATACTGACCGATTTAAAGGAGACATTCTGTATAAAGTGATTTAGTCCAGGTTTTTTATGTTCCTGGTTGGGCTTCAAATAACTGTTCTATCATAGATCATAAAAGCAAATGCAATAGTAGGGTCAAAATTGAACCTAAGTTGTGAATTATTGGGAGACGCGAATCTCGCGGTGGATATGAAGAAATCGTGCTTAGTTTAAATAAATTAAAATTAAATAAAGTTAATTAAAATAACTTACGTACTTATGGCGTTGTTTTAGATATAATAAGTTATATCCACTCCTTCCCCACTACACTACTAAACCGGGTAAACTACTGGTAGGGTTATATGCGTTCCCCAATACACTACCTGATTTATTATCGGAACTAGATACGGGTAAGTAAGAAACAAAATTTCTATTTAGCGTAGCGGTATATTTAAAACATATCCAACGTCAAACTTAACACATACATAACACAAAACTTAACTCGTACATAAAACAAACCTTAACACGCTCCCTGTCTAGTGAATCCATTTGGACAAAAAAAAAAACAGAAATACATATCACAATTGCTAGAAATGAACTGCGTTAAAATAATGATCTTAAATATAAAACTAAACTATCTCAATCTAAAGCATGACGTACACTTATGTCCCCGGTAATAAACTGGATTTGCACTCTTGTAATGATGCGTGATTTGCGTCGTTTTCTGACCTTTGCATTAGTTGCGTATTTTGTTTTTGATACTGTTTATAATTGAAACAATACATTATCCCATTTGGCCCATCCCATCAAGCCGTCCAAACGTTCGATGATTTACCTCTCTGAAGACCCAAAGACCACGTAGAAAATGATAAATAAATATACGTATAATTATCGTTTTGGTTCATCGATGAAACACGGATAAAACATGTCATGTATAAAAATGACAAAAAGTATCACATAAGCAAGGATTTTGACAGGAAAGACAGGCAGTGCCAATTAAACTAGACACTTTAGGTCATTATAACAATAATTATTAATTATCCAGTATAACAATGCCTTCAGGGTACTGTTGGGGCTGCCACGATTTTGTAGTGCATCAGGAATGTTTGCGGAGGCGCGTGTTGATGGCTTCCATCCAATTATGCGTAAAAGAATGGCGTCTATCTTATGCAGAACTCGTGGCAGCGCCAACGGTCTCCTGGAGATATTAGCAGATAGGGTAGACAATCCCTTTATGCGACATTGGGTTGCAGCTCACACACTGCCAGTCATAGATTAGCGCCTAAATTAGAAAAAAATAATGGTTTGCTCTGCACTGTATTGTGTTTATATGGTACTACTAACATTAATTGTAAGACTAATTATTAACACTTGTATATGGACTTGGTCTGAAATAAATGATTATTATTATTATTATTATGTTACATGACATTTTTTCTTCGGTTAATTGATGTTTCTGTATGTAACTTTCAATATGCGCTACCAACGTGAAGAAGAAAAAATTAAAGGTAGAATTTTAAGTCTCGTGTCACTGATGCTTATAACAAATGTCTTTTAACATAAATAATTACAAAATTGTCAGTTGTTACAATAGAAAGACTGCTGATAGAGGTGGTTCTTTAATCTTAGTGAAAAAATATATTAAGGTGAAACAACGGAAAGATATTCTTGCACTTACTGTTGAAAGACAAATAGGGGTATCCTGTGTTGAGTTAGATAGCCATATTATTGTTTGTGTCTACAGGCCACCGAGGGATGAAAAAGGCCATGGCAATTTCGAAATATTTGAGAAAATTATGGAGGAAGCCCTCATTAAACTTTGTAATAACAGAAAAAAGTTAATTATTTGTGGCGATCTTAATGTAGATCTACTTGTAGATACAACACTGAAGCGACGATTAATAACTCTGTTCCAATCATTTAATTTATGTCATGTTTTTCTAGAGCTGACTAGAATCACACTTACCAGCCAAACTTGCTTAGATAACGTTTTTTGTGACTGTGCATTCACAAGTAAAAGTGTAATTAACTGCTTACCTTCCGATCATAGTGGTCAAACAGTTTCATTCCCAAATGCTATTAAGGATAAGACTGGTCTATCATTTTATAGGCCTATTACATCCCATAGACTAGAGACATATACGAAAAACTTAGATATAAATTTGCCAGTACCGGATTTTAATGAACAGAACCCAAACAAAATCTACTCAGACTTCTTCAGCATTATTCAGACAGAATTCAATAAAGTTTTCAAATTAAAGAAAGTCAGTGACTACAACGGTAAATCTAAATTTAATGACTGGGCAACGTTTGGAATTCGTAAAAGTAGAGTTATCTTTTATTAATATTCCTGAAAGCGGTGGTATTGTAGACAGTCAGCGTCTTGATCTACGCAAAACCACACGTCTTGCCACTGTGTCGGACCGCGCGTTGATACCAAAGTTTTTAAAACTTTTTTGTTAGCATAATGGTTATTTGTGGTGGATGCCAGGAGGAGGTGACTGACGCGATTCTGTGTTCAGCTTGCGGTATCTCCTTCGATTTCTCTTGTGCTGAGATTACCGAGGCCAAGTACCGGAGACTGGCGGAGAAGAAGAAGAGGGAATGGATGTGTCCCACCTGCTCCGTCAAGGCACCAGTTGTTACGAAGCCGCCAGGCGGGGGGCCTGTACTTGCTCCTCCGAGTACTACTAAGCTGCCCCCGGGATCTCCAGCTGTGCCAACGCTCGAGCTCATCATGGAGCGCCTTGATGCCATGGTCCTTCAATTAGCTCCTCTGAAGAGTCTAGAAGTCATTCTCAGTGACATCTCCGAGTTAAAGAGCAAGACCGATGACATCCATTTGCGAATTAATGATGTGGAGAGCCGCGTTGTCCGCATGGAAGAGCGTCAAGTTGAAGCTGCTGAAATGAATGAACGGTTGTTACGTCTTGAGGAAGCTTCTGAAAGCCGAGAACAATGGCTGCGCTCCAATAATGTCGAGATGAAAGGTGTTCCCCAAACAAAAGAGGAGAATCTTTTTGACATAATATCTAAAGTTGGGACCACCATTGGTTTCGCAATCCAGCGCGATCGTATTAATTTCGTTACCAGAGTTCCTTCGCGTGACGATAACAAGGGTAAATCAATAATTGTCTGCTTCATTCATCGCTACGACAAGGAAAACTTTGTTGCTGCCGGACGAACTGTGAAGAATATGTCACTGGCTGATATCGGGATGCAGGGACATGGCAGTGTCTTCGTCAATGATCATCTGACCATCGAACAAAAACAACTATTAAATTCGGCCAAACTAATGGTTAAGGAGAAGGAGTTCGAATTTATTTGGGTGCGTCATGCGAAGATTATGGTACGGCGCAATCAGACTTCACCTATTTTTCAAATCAAGTCGAAGAGGGACCTGTCCAAAATTACGTAATCTACAACTATTGCTTTTAGTGTCATTCAACAGTTTACAAACTTTGAGAACCACTGCTCCCTGCTACTATCCGGTATTGCTATTGTTTTCGCCTGTTGCTACACACACACTACTTCACTGCCTAGTAAACAACTTTTATTCCAACACCTTTTTAACTCAGCTCGTAATGACCCTAATGAGCCTTTCTGCAGTTTATTTAATGTCTAATTTGCCTCGTCGTCGCTGCCGCCGTCCGCTACCGTACTTGCCTATAAGTGATCATTGCTTTGATAATAACCCGTTCCAATGTTACCGAGTTCGCAGCAAGTGCTTGTTGCTTTGCCCGCTTTATTTGTTAATTCGTTTTTGCTTAGACATCTATTTAGTTTGTGATATTACAACGGACTGCGGACAAAGACTGATACTATTTTTCAGAATATCCTATTGAACAACTATGATATTGTCGCTTTAACCGAGACCTGGCTTCTAGATGAATTTTCAAATAATGAAATATTCGATGATAGGTACTTAGTGTGGCGTCGCGACCGTAACTATGCATCAACTGGGCAGACAAGAGGGGGAGGCGTATTGATAGCTGTTCAGCGCGAATTATGCTCGACGATCAATGCATGTTGGCAGTCCTCCGCAGAAGACATATGGGTAACGATTCCATTGACTTGTAACGAAAAAATCGTTACTATATTACATTTGTGTTCACTCTATCTGTGTGACGAAAATCTTGGTAATAGATTTAAGACACAACTTGAAAACTTTTGTACCAAATTAATTCATTTAATGACTGACAATGTCCATGATAAATTTCTAATAGTCGGAGACTTTAATATGAGTAGTATAACCTGGTCTTCCATTGATGGCGGTCTTTATCCATGTAATGTGGTAGGTGAGCATGTGAAAGATTTTATTGACACTCTTAACACTTGTGGTCTTCAACAATTTAACAGTTTTGAAAACAGCTTTGGTCGTATATTGGATCTAGTATTGTCGAATGAAAGTGTCGTGGTAATGTCATGTCCTGACCCATTAGTGCCAGAGGGCCCATACCATAAGGCTTTGCATATAGATATACCGGTTGCATTCTTCACCCCATTAAAATACATTCCGCATGTTTCCTTTAATTATTCCAAAGCTGACTATAAGCAAATACGTAAACACATCCATGATTTTGACTGGGTAGGTAAGCTTGGTAGTGGTAGTGTAGATGACGCTGTCGATATTTTCTATACATTAATTTATAAACTACGTGACTCATATGTTCCTACTCGCAGCTTATCTAAGAACAATTACCCACCTTGGTTTAGCACAGCTCTAATCAAAGTCATAAAGGAAAAGTTCAAATACTTCAAAAAGTATAAAAACTATGGGAATCTTTCTGACCAAATGTCTTTTTCAATTTTACGTGACCGAGCAAGTAGAATGGAGCGTGAATGCCACACTAATTTCATAGCTAAAATTTAAGATTCTATAGTTAAAAATCTTAAGACCTTCTGGTCCTATATTAAGTCGAAACGCCAAGGTAGTGCATTTCCCTCGAATATGTCTTACGATGGTAAAACGTCCGACAATGGCAACACCATTAGTAATTTCTTCTCTGATTACTTTCATTCTAATTTTATTATTACATCCAGCTCTGACAATGATAATGTGGGTCAAGCACATACACATGTCGAACCGCAGTGTCTGTGCGATATATTTAGTATCGCAGTTAATAGCTCATATGTTCATAAGCTCCTTCAGTCTTTGGACCTGTGCAAGTCTGCCGGGCCTGATGCTATACCGGCTTCGTTACTAGTTGCTTGTGCAAAAGAGCTATCCGTTCCCATCACAATTTTGTTTAAAAGATCTCTCAACGAAGGTGTCATGCCGATTCGTTGGAAGTCTGCTTTTATTTCCCCCATACATAAAAAAGGTTCCCGTGAGCGCGTTGAGCATTATAGGCCTACCTCAAAATTGTGTCTTATAGCCAAGGTTCTTGAGCGTGTCGTATATACTCAATTATATGAAGCGCTTAAATCTAGTTTCAGTCCTATGCAGCACGGTTTCTTAAGGGGCAGATCGACGGTATCTAACCTTGTACTTTTCCATGACTATATCAGTGAGCGTATGGACAATAACGACCAAGTCGTTGTTTTATCGAAATAAGGCAATTGCACACAGTACGCAGAGGCACACTTCTTAGTTATTATTTTGTATTTGATAGTTTTTTGGAGATTACTTATTAGGGCAATGTAAGCACCGGCACATATTATAATAATTGTTTTATAGTTGATAGCCATATTAACATTATGTGGCTGATCGGAGAAAACAAAAGGCACATATTACAATAGTTAAGTGAATTAGGTAGATATTTTTTGACCAGTGTATAGGACATGTATAGAACCGGTAAAGCAGTTTTGAGTTGAGCATACATATTATATATAGATAGACGAAAAGGCACAAATAATTAAATGATACGGGGTTTGAGTTTATTGAGGTCCTCCTCACATCGAACAGCGAGTGCTGGGGTGGTGTCGGCCGCACGCACGAGCACGGTTCCGTGCTTGACCCACACGTACCGGTATCCATTGGTCCTTGCAGTTTCTCGCGTTTTTCGAAAAATTGTTTTATTTTTCAGAGTCAAGTGCTCGTTGACATACACTTTTTGCTGCGAACCTGGTATGTTTAGACACTCAGATGTGAGTTTTCCCTTGGCTTTACGAGCGGCAGTAACAAAGTTGTCCTTCAGCTCCCGGGAGGCCAGTTTGACGATAACATTTTTTGGCTGCGTACTTTTTGGGTTCGCTTGTGGGACTCTATGTACCGACACCACATCATGGGGATCCAGCGGATGATTAATGTTATCACCTAAAGTCTGGACGATAGATAGTAAGTTTTCTCCTCGCTTTTCTGGGAGGTTACTGATCTCGACATTGTTTTGACGTGCCTGCTGCTCCATATCATCTATTTTACGCTCTAGCTGAGAGATGCGCGAGTTTAGAAGCTCAACCTGGTCGAGTTTGTGTTCCATGGCGCTCACCTTCTTACACATTTCATCGGTTTTCTTGTGTAGATCGTCGTATTGGCCGCTCATGAACGACATAGCGCTTTTAACTTCTTCAAAATCATCCAACATTTTCGTGATCTTCAAATCATACTTGGAGAACCAGCCATCCAACTTACGCGTCATACTTTCTTGGAATTATGATAGATTATGAGTACACAATTAGCAGTTAAAGACATTTGAATATGTTTGGGCTATTTAGCAACTAATCACTTAAGAAATTGTTATAAAAACACTGCAATCCAGGCAATTACACCATTAGGAACAACTTATCATTGAGATAGCAGACGAATTGTTCGAAAATACTGAGGTTTTAGCAATAATAGAACGGAGCAAACGAAAACAGTCTTAACGCAGTGCGCGCGAGGCGTGAACACATGTCCATTCTCTCTACCAATTAACACATCGCAAAATGGAAGCTGGTAAAACAACTACATTTGTATTCCAGGAAGAGAGCCGATCAACGTTTCGAAATGTCTTCAGCAAGCTGCGAACCCTCTTCCCGTTCCTTTGGCCCCGGAAAAGCGTGTGTCTACAGTTTTATGTACTCATATGTGTCATCGCGTTGCTGGCTGGGAGAGTGGTTAACCTTTTCGTGCCAATTTATAATAAGTTGATAGGTAAGTTCATTTAATGAGTAATAAGGTGAGTTTTAGAGTACTAACGGCTGGCGTAGCTTTACCGGAATTGCATTGGGAAGTGTATTTAGTTTAATAATCCCTTAAAATATGACTGCGCTTTCTATTACGGTGTGAAGGATACAAGAGCGGTTGTCGGCCATTTCTGTGTGATAGGCTATTAAAACGCTATATTATTACACTAGAATGCCCAGTGTCGTGGTTATCAGCAAAAGCGACATCATTTATGACATGTTTGAATGTAAACCTTCAACAACACATCTATTTTAATTAATGGCGTGTCCAAACACTTTTGAGGTTAACTTTTTCACTGTCCATTGTGTTTTGAAATTTCCATTTGAGCAATTCAAAAACCATGTTAAAGCGAATTTGTCAAAAAAGGGATATTACAATGTTCAAGATTACTTAAATGATGGGACTAGGGTTAATCTAACTCAACACTCAGAACTTGCTGATAATAATTTTGCAATTATTTATTCCTGCTTATTCATTATAATAATGAATATTCTAATATTTGTATTAGTCAAACACCACCAATTTTTAAAAGAGATCTAAAAATCAATCTGTGCGAGTTTCTTCACCCTCTCTCCTACAGTGGTGTAATGTAGAGAAGAGGCAAAAAATGACGTTTGCTAAGTATATGTAATATAGAAATTTGAACTTTGAACTTTAAAAGATCACCATTTGGTCAGTTTCTTATCGAGAACCAGTAAATTAGAGGTGAATCTCTCATTACAGTTGACAGCCTGTCAATACCCCCACTCGTGTTCCGATGGGACCTGATCCTGATCTACGTGTTTATAAAGTTCCTGCAAGGCGGCGGCACCGGCGGCATGGGACTGCTCAACAATCTGCGGTCCTTCCTGTGGATCAAGGTTCAGCAGTACACCACGAGGGAGCTTCAGGTAATTACATTTACATAAAATCACATTCTCAAATTATCGAATTCAAATTAAAAGCTTTATTTGTAAAACGTAGGTACATAAAGACCTTTAGAATACTTTCAAAGTATCTATATCTCTTTGGCGCGATGGCAAACAAATATTATATTTATTGAGCAGCACTTACATCAGTCGTATATCTGGAATAGTAGTTAGCAGTCAATATACAACAATGTCATTATGTAGTCAATGATCAGAGCCTTAATTTTACCCTGCCTCGCTCGCTCGCTCTCGCCCTCGACGCGTCGATAGTACAGTGACGGACGCTATAACGTCATCAGAGCGAGGTGCCAAGTGAATTTTGGCGTTTAGTACATTGCTTCTGGCCCCATTCTAGGATACCCTGTGTCGTGGGGACTAGAAACAGCGACGTCGGAAATATGTAGACTTCCATGACCTGGGGATTTTTCTGCCTCCCCAGCCGGGATCCGAACCCATGGCCTCTCGCTTGGAAAGCTCAGCCTCGACCGCAACACCACAGAGGTCGTCATGTCGTAATCCTTACTAACAATGTTATGTCAATCTTTATCTCTGCATAGTAGAATTAATTTTACAATTTGTACATTAAACAAAGAGTTTTTTCGGGTTTCGGGGTGGTTATACATAGTCAGGTCATAAGTTCTGTCACATGTGCAATATGAAATAATTTAGACATGTTTATTATTTATGTAAACATTTATATAGCAAAATAAACTTAATAAAACATAGATTCTTATGGTAATAAAGTTTATTCAAAATGACCCCCGCGATTTTGAATACAGGCCTTTATTCTTCGCGGCCAGTCGTCTATCGCAACACGAACGAGGTCCATGTCAATATCGGCGGCTGCCTCAATCAAGGATGCCTTGAGTGACTCCAAATCAGGATGAGGCTTTGAGCAGGCCTTTTCCTCCAAGTGTTGCCATATCTTGTAATCTAACGGACTCAAATCTGGACTGGAGGAGGGCCAGTCTTCGTGCCGGATGAAGTCGATTTCACGCGCCGCTAGCCAGTCTTGTGTGCTTTTCGCTCTATGAGCTGGCGCAGAATCTTGTTGGAATACCCAGTGCCTGTTATTAAACATGGTATGAGAAACAAGTTCCACAAGGTTCTTGAGGACTGTATTTTGATAAACAACTGCATTCGTTTTTACGCCTTTCTCACAAAAATATACCTCAGTTAAGCCACAATAAGAGACTCCCAACCAAACCATGAGCGAGGATGGAAAATTACCTCGTTGGACACGCGGAGTACGGTTGCTCGCTTCTTCACTGGTGTGTGCGTACACCTTATCATTTTGTTTGTTGTAGCTCTCTTCGACGGTGAAATTTTTTTTATTCGATAAAAGAATTTCCCGATGCTTTTTTCTCGCGTACCGCTTCAACAAAGCGCGGCATCTCGTCAGTCTCAGGTCCATTAAACGAGCGTCCAAACGATGTCCTGTTTTTCTTCGATATGCCCTAAGCCCTAAGTCTTCATTTAACATCCTTTTCACCGTGGTCCTGCTTAACCCCATCTGAAGGGCCAACAGTTTCTGCTTACGTATAGGATTTCTTTGAATTCGCGCCTTCACAGCTTTTATCACTACTGGAGTCCTAACAGAGCAAGGGCGACCACTTCTTGACCTGTCATCTATACTAGAGTCTTCATTGTATCGTTTTATGGTACGATAAACGAATCTTTTGGTTATATTCAAATTTTTCAGTAAGTCGAAAATCTGAAATGGCGTGTAACCGCAACGATGCAACGCAATAACTGCGACATGGTCTTCTTTAAGTGTCCACTCCATATTTAAAAATGAGGAAAATTCTAAAAAGTACACATTTTTATTTTCATGAAAACTTCGAAATTCGAATTCAATAAACTTTTTTGTGGCCAGCGTTCTAATTTCAAAAGTTTTTATTGTGTGACAGAACTTATGACCTGACTGTGTATTTAAAAAAAATGCTTCTTGTTACTCCCACAATACGATACCCTGGCGCATACTACTAGTAATAATAGTCTAGTCATCTCAGTGTATGTTAGCGTGCTGATAGTGTTAGCAGATTCGTTCCGAACCCACACTGAATAGCTCTGTCGTGGCCATATCGTAGAATTGATCATTTCATGAAATGGCCAACCTTGGTTGAATTAGAACTTTTATAACGAAGAAGTATTCTCGGTAAAAACACTACGGTAGCTTAGGTGAGGACTACAAGTCTTCGTGTTATTTCGACATGTATTACACACCAAAACACCACATAGTTCTGAAGAACAAATTAAACTTGTTTTCATGAATTGCAACCCTTTCCGTCCATTTCATGAAATGGCCGGCTAGATCATGAAATGGTTGGCCCTTTCAATTCTATGATATGGGGGGGCTACCACAACGTCTTATGCCAATTCAGATTAGGAACCTAATTTCATCCGCAAACTTAATGTGACCGTCTTAAAACAAGTCTTGGTATGGTCACCATAATGGGCTTTATTTACCTAATTATGGTGAATTGGAATGGAACTGGATGCCATGGTGATGTTCTTGTTTTGAACCTAATTTGAATCGGAAAAAGATTGTGGTAAACCCCCCTGGTCACGAGAACTCCAAAATTGCCCACCAATATACCTATAGGTGGTATTTCTTTTTTCAGTTGGAGCTATTCCGGCACCTGCACGCCTTGCCCCTGCGGTGGCATTTATTTTACGTGATAAATACCGGCGAAGTCTCGCGCGTAATGGACCGAGGCACAGACTCCATTGACAACCTTCTCTCCTACATTCTGTTCTCCGTCGCGCCGACAATTATAGACATACTGGTTGCTGTGACCTACTTTATCCTGGCGTTCAACGCGTGGTTCGGCCTGATTGTCTTCGTGACAATGATTTTGTATATTGGTAAGTTGGGTTTTATCATACACACATTCATTTTTTCCCGGAGACTAAAGACCTCCACTTGGTACGATCTTGGAATTCATTAGTCTCTTCATACAAGCTCGCCGGTTACGAGTACTTCTTATTTGCTTCTTCACTTCCCTTGGTGTTTGTAGGGCCTGCTTGGGCCTGTAAATCTGTATCGTCCATCTTCTTTCATTCATCCTTTCAACGTGACCAACGTGACCATCTGAGCACGTATAGAGCGAACATCAGCTCGGGTGGTATACGGACTAAAAATAACCCCTTGTATATTACAGTTATCTATATTTGAT
The DNA here is from genome assembly GCA_949825045.1 of Argyresthia goedartella. Lineage (NCBI taxonomy): Eukaryota > Metazoa > Arthropoda > Insecta > Lepidoptera > Argyresthiidae > Argyresthia > Argyresthia goedartella. The sequence goes on along the minus strand of OX463812.1, from coordinate 19,002,041 downwards.
GTTACTGTGAGCCATGACCTCGGTAATGTCTACCTGCAATTTGCCCTTTTGGGCGATATATATGTGTATATTGTATATATGGGAGGAATTTGCCTGCTTACCCGATTTTACGAGCGGATATCAGCTCATAGTTGAGAGGGCATGATAGCGGCATGTTAGGGTGGCAGATAGCCCCCGCTACTATGAGGTGAACTGTCGCTCCTCCGGGTTGATTCATTTTTATATGTTGAACACGCTTCGGGGCGGTGAGGAGTGCGGGTGCGCCTAAGAGGTTCCAGTCATAAAACTATTATTGTGTGCATGCAATCAACTGTCCTTCGATGCTTTCTCTTTATTTAGCTGCTGTTTCTGGAATGTTCGTAATTCAAGAATCGTGAGTTTCTGCAACTGCCAGTTGGTGGAGTAAAAGTGATGTCCCTGTATGCAAATGTTGATTTCCTTCCAACAATAGCCGTCACGGAATGGCGAACCAAGTATCAGCGGCGGATGAACCTCGCCGACAACGAGCAGAAGGCGCGCTCAGTCGACTCTTTACTCAACTATGAAACCGTCAAATACTGTGTGTTTGTCATTTGAACGCTATGCACTATGTTAATTGCTCTTCCTTATTATATTATACTGCTTATCTGCTAAAATGGCATTATTTAGTGACGACGTATTGTTTACACTATCGCCTCTGTCGCAGGGAGTGTGCCAACTATTAACTTTTCAAAAATTTACTCATCTTGATAGGATCTGGGTGCACGGCAGTGCACCACCAAGTCGAGCAAGCACAGCCGTACCATCCTTTTCTAGAAGCAATTCAGGCCATATTCGACCCCCCTAAAACTTCGTTGTGGATAAAACAAGAAGCCTGATTTTTCTGTTACTAATTAGGCCTTATATCAACACGATATATTAAATTTTTTATTCAATTTGAACTAGTAGTTTAAGAATTGTAACATGTCAAAGTTTCCTCATTTTGTCACTGACTGACTGACCGATCATCAAAACTCCCAGGCACTTCTAGCAGACATAGAACCTTCAAATTTGGGATATAAATAGTAATTAGTATTCTTATCAAGGGAAAACTTAAACATTTCAAGCTTATGTATAGTTTTCCAGAAAACCCATCTGCATCAATAACTTTGTAATCTTATATAAAATGTATAGGATTACAAAGTTACATTTGCAGTTTATGAATCATTGAATGCCCCTAGGAAAATATGCCTTTACAAACAAGATTCTATAAACATATTATGTAATACATACATAATATCACGCCTGTTTCCTAGAAGAGGGATACGTACATCCACCAGGGACCACCACTTACCACGGTCCAGGCATACATCCCTCGTTTCCTTTGGTTACCATTATGCTTAAATTATATATTACTAGCTGACCCGGCAAACGCTGTTTTGCCATATAAATAATTATAACACTTAGGGGTATGAAAAATAGATGTTAGCCGATTCTCAGACTACGAAGACAAACACTGTGACACGAGAATTTTATATACAGGGTGTAACAAAAAGGGTTTAACTCCCGAATGTATGTGGTTACTATGGGACCAACTTGATCAGAGCAACTTGATTTTTCACTTCTCCATATAAATCAGCCGAGCGCCCAGACGGAAATGTATGGGGAAGTGAAAAATCAAGTTGCTCTAATCAAGTTGGTCCCATAGTAAAAGTTGCTCAGAATGATGTCCCAAACCACATACATCCGGGAGTTAAACCCTTTTTGTTACACCCTGTATATATGTATGATGTACATTCCCGACAAAATGCTTCAAATATAATAAAACTATTCAATAGAACAAATTGCGTTCTAATGCGACGGGAGTGGTAGCAGATTAATCCAATTGCTCGATAGATGGCGCTGCCTGTATTTTAACTCACGCTATGGTTTGAAACCGTCGCTAGCTTAAGTAGCGGAGTTGCTCGCCAGCGATTTCAACTAGTTGTTGATAATTTTTGTATCTGCATTAATTATTATATTTACTAACTATTTGGATTTGTTCATCTAGCACATTTGCCAGAACTAGTAGTCGCAATGGATTCGGAAATAGTGTATGTGAATGACCAACCATGCCCACACCGGATTGTACGGATACCTGGCGATGGGTCGTGTTTGTTTCATTCTTTGTCATTCTCTATGTATGAGAATATTGAGTCGTCGTATGAGATTAGACTTGCTATAGTCGAGTATGTGGTAGCACATTGGGAAGAGTTCCAAGTTTATACTTGTGACGAGCACGGAGACCCCTACATTAACGCCGAGCTGTACTCGATGGCAATGGTAAAAACAACTACCTATGGTGCCGCGTCTGAACTTATGGCGGCCGCAGCTTTGTATCCGTATGCTTTCGAGGTTTACGAAAACGGCGTTTTGAGGGGATTATTCGGTGGTGATTCTGGTAATCCGGTGAAACGTTTACGATTTTCTGGTAGTTTCTTAGGCGGTCATTATGAAGTGCTCCTTCCAGAAATGCCTCCGATTGATGGTAATTCGAATAACAATAATACAAACTTATCTAAAAAGGGGGGAAGACCTAAGAAGGTTAAAATAGGAAGACCTAAAACTTCGGCGCTCTCCCGTTCTCAGCAAAATAAAGAAGCGGCGGCTCGTTACCGCCAGAACAACCCCGATAAACGGAAGGAGACATTAACTCGTTACAGTTCTTCATGTCCAGAAGTTCACAGAAAAGCTGTAGCGCGTTACACTGCCTCTCATCCGGAAATACATCGAGAAGCAGTGTCACGTTACACTGCCTCTCATCCGGAAATACATCGAGAAGCGGTGTCGCGTTACACTGTTTCCCATCCCGAAGTTAACCGTGAAGCTGTCCAAAGGAAAAGATCAAACGAAAAGTTACAATTTCAACCAAAAAATATAGAAAAAATTATTCAAGCGCTTACTAACAAAATTAAGGACAGATTAGAAGCGGAGAAACAAATTAAATGGGCACTTCATAACAGGCAGCAAACTTTAGGAAACTTTAATAAAACTATCGATAAATTGAAAGATAAATTTAAAGTATCATTAGAAAAACTAAGTTCTTGTGCTCTGGATAGTACTTCCAATGACAAATTAGAATGTTTTGAAGGAAAATCGGAATATAGAAGTAATCAGGAGCCATATCACGCAGGAAAACCATACAATTTATTACAAGGCCAGGAGAAAGCCATCAAAATTGACGACACAGTAAAAGCAGTCTTTGGAAATGTGGAAAAGCATGGCCGTAGTTTTGTTTGGTGTTGTAATGATCTATGTGCACTAGATGAGAGCGTAATGATACAATTAACAAACATGTTCAAAATCTTGGTGAACAAAAGTGCTGCTCAGTATTACACATTAATACAAAATGGAAACTTATTTGAGTATCTAAATTATATTAACACTATTAAATCGCATTTTCCACGTCTAAGGACAATCTCAAGAGAAATTTATCAAGTGCAGAGCTTTTTTAACATTTTAAAAGATATTGATGAATCATTGGAAAAATGTGACGTAGAAAAAATTAAAAAACACGGAAAACAACAAAATGTTGGAAGTATAGTTGTGGAAAGTGAAGAGTCACATGACATTTTAGAGGATGAGATCATAGAAAAACATAAAGCTGCGTTTAAATCTCTAAAACTAAAGTGTCTTGATACTCCAAAACTAGAGTGCATGTCGTGTATAAAACTTTGTTATTCAAGAGATGTTTCATCTTTGAATAGATTAAGAAAGGCTTTAGAAACTAGTATTTGGAATAATCTTCTCAGTTATTATAGATCCAACAATCAAGATTACAGCCCATACATTTGTCACTTATGTTTACAAAAAATAAGAGCAAATCAACTGCCAGCAGCTTGTTTTCTAAATGACCTATACGTTAGTACTGTTCCACCACAGATAACCGAGTTGAATGACTATGAAAAGATTTTAATTCAACGCGCCAAAGCATTTCAAGTGGTAATGCTAATGAATCCCGTTGCAAACAAACATTTACCTAATAGGAATATGGTGAAAAAAGTAAAAGGTAGAACTTTCCACCTTCCCTTGCCGCTTGAAGAAACTTTGAAAAAGCTGCCTACACCAGAACACCCAATTGCAAACCCTGAAATGTTTATTATGGTACGAGGTATGCCAACAAAATCTAAAATAGTGTGGGAGGATATTGTAGATGTTAATAAAGTTTACGAAGCCTTACAATATTTGAAACGTGTAAATTCTCTTTACTCTCAAATACAACTTCCGCATTCACCTCAACAATTGATTGATTTTATTAACGAAGAAGACAATATCCATCATATAGCAGATCAATTAGTTGTACATAACGCTGCAGAAGAAAATGTTGGGCTCCTAACACAAATCACATCAGAAAAAGAGGCGGACTATGAACAATACACTATTTATCCCTTGCATGAAAGAAGGAGAAATGCTCCTATTTCAGAACTTTACCAGATGCTGAAAGTCAACGCTGCTCAAATAGATTCTAGAGATACTGATTTAGATGTAAAGTGCTTTCCTGATCTTTATGTTGAAGGAAAATATGGTCAGTTTTATAATCGACAGCAAAAGCTAACATCTAGTGAGTTTATAAAAGCAAGATTAATGTCAAAGCATTCCCAATTTCGTCTTAATCAACAATATTTATTTTTTCTACTTAATGATGCTAACATTCGACAAATTAATTCTGGTATTTTCTATAAAATGAATTGTGTTAACCAAAAACAGAAAATTACAGCTGAACATATTTCGAAATGCTCAATAAGGAAGAGTTAGAAGGTGACATAACGGCAATATTTGGTAGGTTACGTAATACAGAACAGTTTTGGAGAAAGCCGAGGAATGATGTCAACTGTATGACTCAGCACTACGGTCCTGCAACCTGGTTTCTCACCATGAGTCCTTCCGAATGGATGTGGGAGGACTTAGGTGAGTACCTTAGGACAGTTAATGGTGCTGAAATGGCTAGCAAGAGCATAAACGAATTGGTTGCTCTAGATCCCGTTTCTACTTCTCGGTTTATCGATAATAAGTTCAAGGCCATGTTGGACTTCATAATGTCAAACGATGAGCCGCTTGGAAAGGTTATACATTATTTCTGGAGACGGGAGTATCAATCACGTGGAGCGCAACACTTTCATTTAATGTTATGGGTAAAAGACGCCCCCATACTTCACGAGTCCTCGCTTGATGAGGTAGCATCATTTATTACAAAGTATGTAAATTGTGCCATACCAGATAAGAATCTTTCACCAACACTCTTTCAACGAGTCACGTCATATCAGACTCATAAACACAATCAGTATTGCATGCGTCATAAAAAAACAAGAAAAGGTTTCGTAAAAGTTTGTCGTTTCGGATTCCCCCGTCCGGTCACAGAAGTACTTACTATTAGAGATATAATAGAATCAATAGCTGCAAGAAAAACACTGTCGTCTAACAGTAGACTTTACTATATTGTACGAAAAAAAGAATGGGTTATGGTCAATGATTATAATCCCGCGATTTTGTTGGCATGGAACGGCAACATAGACATACAATACGTAGGCGAAAAAACGGCTATTTTAAATTATAACGTCACTAAATATACAACTAAAAGCGAGAAAACTCACGCTGCTGATATGTTTCAAGATATAAACTCGACAAAACCTTTAAGAAGCCGCCTATTTAACATAGGACTTAGAGTTCTGTCTAGCAGGGAGTGCGGCTCTTTGGAAGCCAGCGACACTCTACTAGGTATTTCTTTGTACGGTACAGATCCTACCACCACAATTCGATGGCTGGACGTCAACATCTTTCGTAACCGGCGCGTTAAATCTAAACCTGATATGATGATGCTAGAAGCGGAGTCCACCGATATCTATTACGAGTCTTGGATTGATGACCACTATCCTAAACGGCCTAAAGAGTTAGAGACTACTAATTTGTACAGTTTTGCGCGAAATTATGATATTGTGAAAACACGCCCAGTGTCATCTAAAGTCGAGTGCTACGAGATAGGTGACGGTAAAAAGTTCCTGAAAAGAAGAGCTAAACCATATTTAATCAATCATTATTTCTACGATGGAGAACAGGTACCAGAGAAATACTTTTTCTCTTTACTCCTTTTATTCAAGCCATGGCGTTCTTTAGATGAACTCAAAATGGGGTGTGATACATACACGGAGGCTTTCAATTTGGCAAAAGAAGGACTGAAAGAAGGAGTAGATTACGGTAATTCAATGATAGAATCAAGATACAAGATACAAAATGCATTTGAAATGATAGAATCAAAAGTTGCTGAGATAACGAACGAACTGTACGAAGGTAGGGAAATTTCTGAAGTTGGCGATGGTCCTGAAAACCCTTTAGACTTTGAAGCTGTGGAAGCTGCAAATGCAATGATCGATTTTCAGGGGATTGACATGGCAGAAGAAGAACAGACTGATCTTCAAAGCATGATCGTAAAACTTAATGTCGATCAGAAAAGAGTGTTCCATATGATCACAAATAAAATGGACATTTCTCTTAATAACGCTGATGTTTTACGGTGTTTTATTAGTGGAACTGGTGGTACGGGTAAAAGCTTTTTAATAAAAGCTCTAAAAGTTTGGGTTAAGACGTATTTAAACAAAAAAGTGGCAGTTAGTGCTCCGACAGGCATAGCTGCATTTAATGTGAATGGAATGACTATACATAGATTGTTGCAGTTGCCTATAGAACACAAGCAAACGCCGAAGTACAAACCACTTTCTGATGACGTGCTTAAAGTTCTGAGATCAGATTTAAAAGAAGTAGTGTTGTTTATCATAGACGAAGTGTCGATGATATCCAATGTTACTTTAACATATATTCATTTACGCTTGTCTGAGATTTTCGACACAGACGACGATCAAAACGGGTGGTTTGGAAAAAAACATCTTGTAGTTTTCGGGGATCTCTTACAGCTTCCGCCCGTAAGAGAAAAGTCCCCTTTTGAAAAACTGACAGTAACTGAAACTAACAAATTGCTAGGTTCCCTCAGTATGCCGAATCTGTGGATTGAACTGTTTACATACGATGAACTTACAATTAACATGCGACAACTTAATGATTCTGACTTTGTTGAAATGTTAAACAGAATCAGATTAGGTGTGACTACACAAAAAGACCGCGACTTACTCTCGACTAGATTATTACATCTTAAATCCGATTCCAATAAAAACCGATTAAATGAAATAATTGAACACCTCTCGAAACTTCCTGATGATACTGTTTGCTTATTACCTACAAAATATATATGTGTCTACAATTAAATACTGCAATGCTCAGGTCTCTCCCATATCCTGAAATAATACTTACAGCTATAGATAGCATAGATTGTCCCAGATACCTAACAAAAAGAGCTCGTGAATGCATAAAGAAATATGAAGACGATGCGTCTATGACTGCAGGCCTGGAAGAGAACATAATTATAAAAATAGGAGCAAAAGTCATGTTAAGGCGAAATATTGACGTAAGTCTCGGTTTGGTCAATGGTTCTATCGGTATAGTGCGAAGAGTTAAGATTGATCCAGATGATCCAAAAATAATTAAGAAAATATGCATTCAGTTTAATAATGATCATGAAATTTACGAGCTTAGTCCGGTCAAAACTAAATTTGAAATTATTAATAGGGCATATGTTCATCGCGAACAATTTCCCATATGTATAGCCTATGCTATAACCATCCACAAAAGTCAGGGCCTAAGTCTAAATAATGCGCTGATGGATATAGGTTCTGCAGTGTTCACATCCGGTCAAGCTTACGTGGCACTTTCGAGAGTAACAAGTCTGGGCGGTTTACATCTAATTAATGTCGATTTCGGAAGTTTTAAAGCTCAGGAATCATCAATTTGTGAATACAACAGATTGAGAAGCATTTACCGCCCAGATTTGTCAAAAATTTTAACATCAAAGCCTCAGAGAAAAACACATCGTGACAGGGAGTGGGCTTTGAGAAAAACTGTAGCTGAAGCTCAAGAAGTAATACCAGAAAAGAAAAAGAGAAAGACTACCTACAAACATAAGAAATAATCATAAGACAGGTTTTATGTTTTTTATTGTTATTGTAAAAGTACCAAAGGTACCAAATTTTAAAAAGTAGAACTTTACAAAAAGAAGTGAGATCCCATCAAAAACATCCTGTAAAAAATACCAAGTCTCGCAGCTCTGTGATTCTACCGTAAAAAGTTGTGAGATCCATGTTATACCAAGTCGGTTAACTGATTTAGTCCCTACTTAAGGGGCCTTCTGTCTTAAGTTAATACGTAAGATATTTTCATATCTATATTCAAATCTTTTACTTTTTAAATAAAAATATCGACTTGGCCATGGCATGCTTAGTTTGTTTAGTCCTTTACAACCAGGGTCTGCTGGAAGAAATCTCTATTTAGAGATAAGCTGACCTTGGTACATGTTATTTCTGTTTTTATGTCCTGTCATGTATCGTGTAATAAATATATACAAATACGTTATCTATCACACAGAACTAAGAGCCAGAAACCTGGTTTTTCATCAAATTCCTTCCGAATGCATAAAGAAGTGAAAGGTACTGGAATTTAATGGACTGAAAATAACTAGAGCATTAGTAATTTTGTTGCACTAGTCTTCCATTTTCTATTGTTGCCGCTTGTTAAAGGTATACATATATTAGTTTTGGAACCAAGTTTTAATCGTGTAGAACGCAATTATACTCTAAACAACCTAATATAATGTAGATATGATTTCGAAGATACATTGTGCCTTCATGCGATGGCCAAGTCGATATTTTTATTTAAAAAGTAAAAGATTTGAATATAGATATGAAAATATCTTACGTATTAACTTAAGACAGAAGGCCCCTTAAGTAGGGACTAAATCAGTTAACCGACTTGGTATAACATGGATCTCACAACTTTTTACGGTAGAATCACAGAGCTGCGAGACTTGGTATTTTTTACAGGATGTTTTTGATGGGATACAATTTTTTTTAAGCACCTCTCAACACCGTAAAACAACCTTCTATCAAAAAACACAACATTTTATGGAACTGATGGGACTTTAAAATTTAAGATAGTTTCTGCAACTGCCAGTTGGTGGAGTAAAAGTGATGTCCCTGTATGCAAATGTTGATTTCCTTCCAGCCGCAACAATAGCCGTCACGGAATGGCGAACCAAGTATCAGCGGCGGATGAACCTCGCCGACAACGAGCAGAAGGCGCGCTCAGTCGACTCTTTACTCAACTATGAAACCGTCAAATACTACGGCGCCGAGTCCTACGAAGTCGATACGTACGGACACGCTATAGTCAATTATCAGGTAGCTACATATCTCTCATTATTTCTATCTTAGTGAGCTGGAAGAAATCTCTTGTGTTTTATCATAGTTTTTCTTTATTAATTTTCTGTACCAGTAATGGAAACTTGTATCTTATTTTTTATTTTTGTTCATTATTTTTTTTACAGAAAGAAGAATTCATATCGCTCATCACATTGAATATGCTGAATACCATGCAGAACATAATTATATGCGGAGGTAAACATAAAACAAATATAACATTGCATAAAGCGCTCTGCGCGTTAACTATGCATGTAGCGACATCTATGACGCTCTTGTAGATAAGGAACTCGCCAAGCCATAGCATATATTAAGCAAAAATAAAACAAAAGTCGGTCCTCAAAATGCATCATATTTCCAGGTTTGCTGGCTGGGTCGCTGCTTTGTACATCGATGGTAGTGAAAAACGAGTTGACAGTGGGAGACTATGTCCTATTCGCATCATACATCATCCAGTTATACGTGCCTCTCAACTGGTTCGGAACTTATTACAGGTACGCATTGTCAGAAATGGAAAGAAGTTTTAGTTTGGTTCCAGTGCGGTCAACCCTCTTCGAAACTTATTACAGGTACGCATTGTCAGAAATGGAAAGAAGTTTTAGTTTGGTTCCAGTGCGGTCAACCCTCGGCTGCTTGTGTGAACATAGGGCTCCATGTGAGTCCATACTTAGCAGAGTTTACCATGACGCGTAATCGGTTTATTTATTAGTGGAGCAAATGTGTATTTTATGTGGCGTGGGCATCGGTATACAGGTTGACTTTTAATTAGCTGACCATATTTTGGGGAATGATAGTAACAACAACAACATTAAGAACAACTTTCGCAAAGGAACATATGGTCGCAAATGAAAAAAATATACTAATGCTTAGTACATTGACCCGATCAGCTGATTACAGGACTATGGGAAATCCAAAATAATTTTTTATTTGCGACCATAAGTTTCTAGGTAAAAGTTGTTCATAATAAATGGTACTATCATTCCACAAAAAAAATTCAGCTATTTTAATGTCACCTGTATAACGCCGCAGCTCCTCTATCGCAGGGACTTACTTAGTTAAGCACTGGGGCTCCACTGCTAATTCAGTGTTCACGCTAAAGTTCAAATGTATTTATTACTGTAGATATTTACATATACTCACCAAACATAATTTTTTGCCTCTCTACTTTGGACCACTGTAGGAGAAGCAGGGCGAAGAAAGTCCCACAGATTGAGTTTTAGATCTATTCTAAAAATTCGTTGTGTTTAAGTAATATAAATATTACAATATTAATTATAATAATTAATAAGCAGTTTATTTTTTTAACGGAAAGTTCTTTGTTGAGTTAGATTAACCCCACACAGTCCCGTCATTTAAGTAATCTCAAACATTGTTATATTCCTTTTTTGACAAGGTCGCTTTTACATGGTTTTTATATTGCTCATATGGGGATTTCAAAATCTCCAGAGGTATCTTGCTGTAGTAGAGAATGGGCATGATACTATGAAAGTAACTAAATTATACTAGCCTAGATGTAGCCACATCCGGGGTTTGTCTGATGTTCCTAACAGCGTAAGCCGCAGAACTTAATCTACTAACTAATTTATCTAAGTGGGGTCCCCACTGCAATTTGCTATCAATAGTTATTCCAAGAAACTTTGTATCATTTACTTATACTAACGCGTTGCTGTCTAACATTAAACTGGTCTCAACTTGCCTGACATTTGGAAATGAGAATTTGATACACTTAGTTTTACCAGCGTTTAACTGTAAATTATTAACTGTGAACCAATTCAAGGTTAAAGACCACCATTAAAATACACCATTAACATCATCAAAATCTTCCTTTTGTCTTTCAATTTTGAAGAACATTGAATAACCATTAGCAAACAACACTATGTCAGTCAATTTCTCCACCAGGAAAGGCAGATCGTTAATATATACCATAAAAAATTACCTAATATGGGACCTTGTGGAACGCCAATTTTTACTCCCGATCCATCAGATTTAACGCCGTTGACTTCTGTTATATATCTTTCCGTTGTTTCACCTTAATATTATTTGTACTAAGATTAAAGAACTGACAATTTTGTAATTATTCATGTTACATATTTTACTACATATTTTCCTTTAACCACTGTTCTGTAATACAATTAATATCGGTGTCAGAATTATTAAGAAACAAATTCTAAGACAAGTTCTTTGCCAGGTAGCCCCTGCATGTTTTGATGCCTAATATTTAAGTAGGGCTTATTTCTTCGGTTTCATATATTCGAAACTAAAATAACTACTATAACTACAATGGCTGAGATCCTTAACATATGACGAAACAGAAAACACCCTTACAGTTTTATCATAACACTAAAATTAATAAATAAATAAATTAACAAGTAATAAGAAAATAAATATGTTAAAAAAATTAAAAAAATATAAATAATAATAAGTAATACAATTCAAACAAAATAATAACTGAATGTTTAAATAATATTTTTTCTTCTTCATACACCATACATTTACTACTCACTACACCAAAACATTCAAACATTACACTTCCCATCTTCTCTATTACAAACACACATTTACTCCCCAAAGATTAGAAACCTTGGTGTTAATTGATATTATTCTGTCTAAAAATAATTCAATTTATATTTTTCATTAATCATTAATCATATGAACAATGATATTTTTGTTAAAATCTAATTATAAAATGTGTCATTTACTGGTGGGAAGTACTACTCATCCTATACCACAGGGTTCGCCCTTTTTTAGGGGGTAGTGAACATCCCTCGTTCTTTACTAATGTAATTAACAAGTACTTCAAATGTATACCTTAATTAATAAAATTATTATTATTAATATTATTATTATTATTTACCCTTTGTCGGATAAATTCTTGCTTGAGCTCAAATTTAAATCATTTGAATCCACAGAGCGATCCAAAAGAACTTCGTCGATATGGAGAACATGTTTGACCTAATGCGGGTGGATTCGGACGTGCGCGACGCTCCCGGCGCGCCCGACCTGATAGTCCGCACCGGGGCCGTCGAGTTCAAGCACGTCAGCTGCGGCTATGGGCCCGAGCGGCTCGTGCTGAACAATATCAGCTTCAAGGTGGCGCCCGGCACCACTGTCGCCCTGGTGAGTGGGACAAGTTGCTTATACAATGAGATAAAGCACGTCAGCTGCGGCTATGGGCCCGAGCGGCTCGTGCTGAACAATGTCAGCTTCAAGGAGGCGCCCGGCACCACTGTCGCCCTGGTGAGTGGGACAAGTTGCTTATACAATGATATAAAGCACGTCAGCTGCGGCTATGGGCCCGAGCGGCTCGTGCTGAACAATGTCAGCTTCAAGGTGGCGCCCGGCACCACTGTCGCCCTGGTGAGTGGGACAAGTTGCTTATACAATGAGATAAAGCACGTCAGCTGCGGCTATGGGCCCGAGCGGCTCGTGCTGAACAATGTAAGCTTCAAGGTGGCGCCCGGCACCACTGTCGCCCTGGTGAGTGGGACAAGTTGCTTATACAATGAGTTAAAGCAAGTCAGCTGCGGCTACGGGCCCGAGCGGCTCGTGCTGAACAATGTCAGCTTCAAGGTGGCGCCCGGCACCACTGTCGCCCTGGTGAGTGGGACAAGTTGCTTATACAATGAGATAAAGCACGTCAGCTGCGGCTATGGGCCCGAGCGGCTCGTGCTGAACAATGTCAGTTTCAAGGTGGCGCCCGGCACCACTGTCGCCCTGGTGAGTGGGACAAGTTGCTTATACAATGAGTTAAAGCAAGTCAGCTTCGGCTATGGGCCCCAGCGGCTCGTGCTGAACAATGTCAGCTTCAAGGTGGCGCCCGGCACCACTGTCGCCCTGGTGAGTGGGACAAGTTGCTTATACAATGAGATAAAGCACGTCAGCTGCGGCTATGGGCCCGAGCGGCTCGTGCTGAACAATGTCAGCTTCAAGGTGGCGCCCGGCACCACTGTCGCCCTGGTGAGTGGGACAAGTTGCTTATACAATGAGATAAAGCACGTCAGCTTCGGCTATGGGCCCGAGCGGCTCGTGCTGAACAATGTCAGCCTCGTGGTAGCGCCTAGCACCACTGTCGCCCTGGTGTGTGGGACAGACAGCTTATTAACAACTATAACTTAAACAATGTTGTTTTCCTTAAACAATAGGAACCGAGTTTTATATCTATATAAATTCTGTAAATAACAATTTAGTTTCCCTTTATCATTATAACACACACAGATAGTCAATATTAGTTCAAGTTATAAATTGCTATAAACTGAAAACAATGTAATAGCCTGCTATCAATAGTTGTAACTACCTATGTTAACCAAAACATTCATTCAATAGCATTACTAGACCACTAATAGATTGACTAACTGGTAATTCAATGCAAATTTCAATTCAATAACTGTCTGTCTACTACCAGCAATAGACTTATAGCTTACAATACTACCAATCTATGTGGATATAGGAACCAACCAAGTTACCTAACCGCCTATACCTACAGATTGATAGTCCCAAATCGTGCCTTCCTGGAGCCCTTGACGGCTGCAAATCTCAGGAAACCACGCTCTGCTACCAAATGTTCAGGCTTCTCAGCACCTAATGACCTCGTAGGGGCCCATGAGCTACGAGGTAGCGTGACGATCAGGTGCCAAGAAGTGATGAACGTCGGCGATTCACCGAGCTGAAGTTATGTGGGGTAGATCTAACCTGGTCTGTGCTTCGGTCCCGTCAACCTCCTGTCTCTCTGCAAGGCCCGGGTGCACCCTAGGCTCTTCTTGGTAGACAGGTTCTTCAGCCAACCAGGTATGACTGGCGGGCCAACGTGATGAGCACAGTGTCCAACACAGGTTATGTTTCTACTGGTAAATACAAATCGGGCACGAAAATCCGAACTTTATCTGGTTCGAGAGACAACGGCACACTCAGCTATATTAACAATCCTGAGGGAATCCCGAATACATTCCAGATGCCCTGCGATTTAATTTCAACACCCTAATCAAAAACGCGTTTTTTTTTGCGAGGGCTTTCGTCTGTCAGTTGTCAAAACTGCCAGATTGACAGCTAACGTCAAATTAAAATGACCGTTCAGAAACCATCGATCGAATATCGATTTGGAATCGAACAAAATGAAAGAATGAATAAACAACAGCTCCGGTTGTTAGATATTTTAGTTGTAACATCTGTTTGCATAATTTAGTGAATTTGAATGACCCTCCACAGGTGGGCACCAGCGGCGCGGGCAAGTCCACAGTGATGCGCCTACTGTTCCGCTTCTACGACGTGAACGAGGGCGCGGTGCTTGTCGACGGACAGGACGTGCGGACGGTGACGCAAGCCTCGCTGCGTGCTAGCATCGGCGTGATGCCGCAGGACACGGTGCTCTTCAACAACACCGTGCGGTGAGTAGCAGCGAACGTTTTATGATACCGTTTCTTCGTCTGCATTTTCAATTTCAGCCAGAGTAGTATTGTTTGATATTCAGTCACACAGCATGCGCTGGTGCAACGTTTCAAAATATCTATAAATCACCCAGACACATTAGTGAATCCTTAAAAGTAAAAAATTTGGTTCACTCGTTTCCTTATTAAGGATTTTAAAAAAACATAACCATCGCTAAGTCTACTACCAACTAAAAAAAACTGCATTACAATCCGTACACCCATTAAACCGCTATTCCTTGTTAACTTGTAGGCTCACGGACTATCTAATCCTGTTTTTGACAGACGTCACATAGAGTACTGAAGATTCACGTGCAGACACATACACACACGCACACAACAGATCGTCTTGTCTGATTTCGTTCGGAGTTTCGTAGACGGTGTTAGTGGACGGACAGATATTGTTCCTTCAGGACACTGCTCCTCACACGTGACCTAAATATTCATCAACCAAAGCGCATCATAAGTGAGATGTATCATGATTGTAGTCCCCTATTGCAGTTACAACATCCAGTACGGGCGGCTGGACGCGCCCTCAGCTGACGTCATATCGGCGGCGAAGAACGCGGACATCCACGACAAAATACTCACGTTCCCCGACGCGTATGACACGCAGGTTTGACTGCTATACAACTAATATTAAAAGTGTGAAAGTAGTGATTTTCAGATATTTGTGGCTTCAATCACGCTAAAACGGCTGAACGGATTTGAATGAAATTTTGCACGGAGATAATTTATGAGCTAAATTAACATAAAGGATACTTTTTATCATACAGCAGAAAAAGGAGAGTAACGCTATAATATAATAATAAAATATAATTTAATATAATGATAAAATATAATTTAATATGATAATAATAATGTTTATCGAGGGACAAAAAGGTATACATTGGTAAGTAAATAGTAACATTGTTTATGTGAGTGCGCTTACTTAAACTTATTTATAAATTAGTATCTTCTATCACCTAAACTAGGACCGCAGTCCTGCATTTTAGGAGACAGAGCTTTTTCCCTAATTTTTTTCATCATAATGGTATCAAACGCTACAGGTGGCTTTTTCCATGATTTCTAGTAAAATAAGTTTTAGTAGGTTAAGAACAATTTTAAAGAAACAAGAGTTATCCCGGTAAATGTTAATTCCTAGGAACACGCAGATGAAGTTGGGGGCAGCAGCTAGTTGGTTATTACGATACAGTATTCAACAGAAAGACGTACTACACGACAAAGTTAACTTGGGCACCTTGCTCTGATGACGTCATAGCGTCCGTCACTGACGTATCGAGGGCGAGAGCGAACGAGAGAGGCAGAGGAAACGCATTCCTTGCGGGTGCCTAGATAACTTTGTGGCGTGTAGGTAGTGTTTAAGGGGTTGTTAGGGACATCATTATAATTTCACCATGAAACGGATTCGATCAGAGCAAGTTGGTTTCCGCCATCTCCATACATTCTGGGCCGTGGGAGGAGTGAAAAATAAAATTCGCTAGTGACAGTCTTTGGGCTGGTTCAGTTTGTTGTACTGTATCGAACTCAAAGCGGTCTATTACGATATTAGATGGGATTCGCAGGTTTCGAATGGATC
Source organism: Argyresthia goedartella (assembly GCA_949825045.1). NCBI lineage: Eukaryota > Metazoa > Arthropoda > Insecta > Lepidoptera > Argyresthiidae > Argyresthia > Argyresthia goedartella. Next base: position 18,985,749 of record OX463812.1, on the reverse strand, counting down.
GCTATCAATTGATAATAACAAAAATGCGCTCGCGAATATGAACTGCATTCGAAGGTATATTTCCGCGCTCACGTGTATCCGAACGCACGAAGTGTCAACTTGCGTCCCACATTTTTAGCCATTTTGCCGCTTTCCCGCGGGCGACTTGTAAACAACTATCAATAAATGTTAGAGGACAATCTTACACAAATCGAACTAGGCCCGTAGTAAGACAACGATATATTTAATAGAGATAAATACTTATGTATGTACATAGAAAACATCCAAGACTAAGAAACAAATATTCATGCTCATCACACAAATATTTGCCCTTACATGGATTCGAATCCAAGAACGACAGCTTCGTAGGCAGGGTCACTACCCGCTAGGCTAAACCGGTCGTCAATGCACAATTAGTAGGGCTAGAAGAAAATAATAAATAATATTACGAAAAAATATTACAACTCATGTCTTACACTGGTGACAATTATTAGATAATTAGCACGATAATTATCAAACAATGTAACTATCTAGATAATTTCTAACCCTGGCTCTATTTGACCAACAATGTTCCCCCTTCACGATTCTATCTACAATAACGTGTCTTCCCACAGGTGGGAGAGAGAGGGCTTCGGTTGAGCGGCGGCGAGAAGCAAAGGATAGCGATAGCGCGAACAATACTGAAGAATCCCGCGATAGTGCTGCTCGACGAGGCGACGTCGGCGCTGGATACCAACACGGAGAGAAACATTCAGGTAATGTACTTGACACCGTATAATTATTTATTCACAAAAACACGAGATTGTTCTCTGTCGATAAATTGTGATTTGTACCGTACTGCTTACAATACAGGGTGTAACAACAAGGTTTGATCATGTTTTGAGGGGTCGTTTGAGTCATCATTCTGAATAACTTTTACTATGAAACCGATTTGATCAGAGCAACTGTATTTTTGAATATTCCATACATTCTGGGCCGGGCGGACAGCAGATGTAAAACGTACAATAAGATATCTCTGGAGATTTTTATGTTATGTTTTATGTTAAAGCGACTTTGTCGGAAAAAGCATATTACAATGTTCAAGATTACTTAATGTGACCGTATGGAGTTAATCAAGCTCAACACAGTCCTTGCTGTTAATATTTTTGTTATTATTTATTCATGCTCATTAGTTATATTAATTCATATTGTAATAGGTATTTGTGTTAGTTAAGCACAACCACTTTTAAAAAGAGATCTAAAAATCAATCTGGGAGTTTCTACGCTCTTCTCTTCTACAGTGGTCCAATGTAGAGAAGAGGCAAATAATGAAATTTGACTTTTTTTGAAATAACAAGCGTAATAAAAAAATATTATAAATTATTGCTAAAAATTGCGGGTTCAAACTGACTCTTGGCAGTTTTACGCAAAAACGGACCTACAGCGGAAGTGACGTAATTTGCGTTGACAGTAAGGGACAGCTATGCGTAAATCTGCTTCTCCTTTTTCCGCATAGACAAGGAAAGGGAGACTGACGCATAGCTGCGTCCCTTACTGACGACGCACAGTATGTCACTTCCTCTGATGGGTGTTTTGAAAACACGTTCCGTTTCAGAATCATTTAGATATGTTTTTTTTTTGAAAATATACAAAATAAAAACATCCTAAAGGACGAGGAAGGGGCCTTTCATGTTTTTAAGTCTCAAAATATTAATAAATTTGATAAGTGATGTGACTGAATCTTTGACTTTATAGAGGAGAGGCTTGCCCAGTAATGGCTCGATGTGGGTTGAGCATGATCATGTCATGGTCGTGCCTAGTTTGGAGGCGTAGCAATAACCGGCCAGGCGGTATGAAGAGACTTATCGATGTTTTGTTACAGCTGCCAGAACAAGAGTGCATCGTTCCGATCATGAAATATTCCCATCTCTTTCAGGCGGCGTTGGCACGCGTGTGCGCGAACAGGACGACACTAATCATCGCGCACAGACTGTCGACGATAATCCACGCGGACGAGATCCTAGTATTGAAGGATGGGGAAATCGTTGAGAGGGGAAGGTAAGTGCTAATAAGATAGATGTCGTAACCATTACGACAATTTCATGATAAAGCCATCCAAAACTGATCATATAATAAAATGGTCAGGCCAGATCAATGAATGTTTAGGGTTTGATGATATGAACAGCAAAATGCATAACTATTTCATGATGTAGTTAAACGTTAGTGATCACATCGAAAAATAATTACATTAACCACTAACATCTAAAGATGGGTCCAAACATGTTCTTTTGCCCGTAACGTACCTTTGTATCGTATCAGCGTCACGATCCAAGAACGCTAGTTTGGACGATTGTTCGGTATGGTACGGTGGTACGGCGCGTCTTGATCGCAACCGATCCGGGCGTCCAGACTAGCGTTCTTGGATCGCGACGATGATACGATACGGAGGTACGTTACAGGCAAAAGAATATGTCTGGACCCACCTTAACAAGGCGCGATGTCGATTTGTTGTGGATTTTCACGATGGAGGCGGCGACCGGTAATTGTAATTCATGAAATGGCTAACTATGTTTGATTTTGAATTTTCATTGCACGAAGAAATCTTGCAGTAGCCTAGGTGTAGCAGCGAAGCACCCGCATAGTCTTCGTGTTAGTTCGATATGTATATCACAAAAAACATTAGGTAGTACTGAGTAAAAATGTTTTAAAAACACATGTTTCATCAAATTCAACCCTTTCTGACAATCTCTTGAAATGGTACGATCATGAAATGGTTGGCCATTTCATGAAACGATCATCAGATACCCTACATTACTAACGTTTGACGATATGGCCACGGCAGATCCCCTACATTACTAATGTTTGACGATATGGCCACGGCAGATCCCCTACATTACTAACGTTTGACGATATGGCCACGGCAGATCCCCTACATTACTAACGTTTGACGATATGGCCACGGCAGATCCCCTACATTACTAACGTTTGACGATATGGCCACGGCAGATCCCCTACGTTACTAACGTTTGACGATATGGCCACGGCAGATCCCCTACATTACTAACGTTTGACGATATGGTCACGGCAGATCCCCTACATTACTAACGTTTGACGATATGGTCACGGCAGATCCCCTACATTACTAACGTTTATTGTTTATTTTATTTTATTTTTACTTTATTTGGACAAACAACAGTAATAAACTTTACAAAACATAAATAACAAACACAAAATACATTGTAAGCTTACTACCTTATACGTTCATCACTAAAACATACATTTATAAAAATAATGTGATACAAATATTTTTTGATAATTTTAAAATACTTAATCTACCTAAAACTCAAACCCATATGATTTGTGAGTTCTTTTTTAAAAGATGTTTTTTTGCTCCTAAATATGTCTATCGATAGCAACCTCTCATTATAGGTATGGCAAATTCGATGTAGCGGCGCACGAAGACCGGAATTGGTGCGCGTTGGATTTAGATAAAAAAGTTTACAGGGACGGCGTGGCGTTGCTGTATGTGGGGCAAGGTATTTAATTTCTTCGACAAGCTCCGGACAATCATATTGGTTGTTACATATGTTATGTTAATATGTTTGTCGTTGCCATCTCTGGTTCTTACCCCATGATCCTAATGTGAGGTCAGAAACGACTTAAACTTTCGAGCCCTGGTCCCGGTTAAGACGCATCGTGTTTTTGAACCTCATGCCATTTTAATAATATTCCAACCTATAACGCCTCAGTGGCGTCTCCAGGGCTTAAGGCCTCTAAATAAATGTTTTAGGTTGGGACTCTCCAGAGAGACAATGCAAGCTCATCGTCCGACAGCTCATAACAATATCCATGACCAAACGCATTGAAGGCACAATCCTGGGGGGTAACCACAACGTCTTATGCCAATTCAAATTAGGAAACTGATGTGATCCGCAAAATCACCGTGACCGTCTTAATACATTCAATGCCTCTGTACACTCTAGTTATCAACCATACTTTGACTCGATGCCCCGGTCACTTATAGTTGAACAGTGGATCTGATCTACATATTACTTTGCTCAGTGCCTCTGACCACTCTGCGTGTCCTTTTAATTGGAAGGAAATGGTTTATTCCCATTTCGACCACCACAGCTTATCAGCGGCGTATCTTACGGTGATTATCGCCGAACGATAGTCGCCCGATCACAGAGGACAGTTGTAGTTACTGAACGGCCCGGTGTGACTATCTGTCAAACTGACGTCTTTTCATGGGGTGACGTTTGTCATTTTTTGGTATGAACTAAGAACAACCCGGACAACTTTGGGTGTCGAGCGGCACCCTGAGTCGGGATTCGCTTTTCTACGAATGACGTGTTCTCGGCACCTAGCGCTGGTTAATACGAACAAGCATAGGTGTTAACGGCACTGAGCATTGGTAACTTTTGAACAACTCTAACTGTTCGGGGCATCGAGCGTCCCTAAATAGGATGAGACGTTTGAGCAATAGTTGCTGGGTGGTCTGGCTGTCAATGCGTTAAAACAAGTCTTGGTATTTGAATCGGAAAAAGATTGTGGTAACACCCCTGTTTCCCTATTTCAGCCACGAAGCGCTGCTTGCTCAAGGCGGTGTCTACGCCTCGATGTGGCAACAGCAACTAGAGAACAGAAATGGCGCCGACTCGAACGAAGGGGCAGACAACAATAACGTGGGGCCCGCACTACCCAGCCCCAGCAATGGTGGCCACGGGCACGGCCACCTATAGAAGCATTAATTAGAGGCGTCAGCGCACAGGTGATAGTGAAAATGTTCTTAGACGAAACCGGAGCCAATCCGGTTGACCAAGTGTAACGTGTGACTGAATAGAAGTGGCGGCACTGAGTCGAGTGCGCCATTAAGGTTTTTAGGGTTCAATATCAGTAGATAGAATTGTATTTATCTATTAACAGTTGTAAGAGAACATCGCGTTGCAACGTAACCTGACATTACGATGATGTATTATTGCTGTTACGTGTATTAGTATTTATTATTTAATATTGTGATGGGAAATTCGAAGTGAAGTTGTTGTGTTATTAAAATGTTTTTATAGTTTATTCAAATAGTTTCATTGGTCACATCAAAAAATGTACTCTACAAATTAATAAGTAAAACCATAAGAAAGAACATTTCACATTACTGATGATCGCCTGCCTCGTTCCAGTCGCTTTTAAATTCAACCTGTAAATGAGATAAAAAGTATTTTCAGTCAAAACCTTAAGAATTAAATTCTCATACACGGGTTCACACATCGCAGAATGTCGATCCGTCAAAAATAAGGGTACCTACGCACTGTGAGGTTGGCTAGCAGCAAATAGTTTGCGGTTCCATCCACGCATGTTGGTGTAAAACCAGACCCTGTGTATGGCTCTACGCTGAAGGTGTTGAGTCATCACAATTCGTGTCTTCGTTGCTCTTTCGGGAATTGAACATGAACAAAATCTGTGTTCATGTTAACTCCGCCTGCGGAAGGTGTTGAGCCAATAATAATTTTATGTATACTCGTTAACTCTACGAGTTTGACCTTTGGACCGCAATACATCGAATAAATAAAAAAAAGTGTAGGACATCGGACCCGCACACGAAGGGTTTCATACCATTGTACACGGAAAAACGTAAAACGACAGTATTTTGTACGAGTTTACCTTTTTAAATCCTAATAATAAAATATTAAATACTAGTTGAAAAAAAGTTGTGTATATGTAGAAGTAAAAGTTGTGGAAGTATTGAACTACGTACTCAGCTCAGGTTAACGAAAGTATTTGCTCATTGAAACCGGAAGTGCACAGAAATTGAGTAACTTATTTATAGAAATAAAATTAAATATGATAAAATAAAAAATATTCGAATGACCAATAATGACTTATAATGACTAAAAATTAAGCACAACACTCAATACCCGCAATTCTCTATTTGGGAACTACTTCTAATTCTTAAAAAACCTTATGTTGTTAACCTTATTTGTTGTTATAGCGGCAATAGAAAAACACCCTCTGAAAATTTCAGCTCTCTACCTGTTTCGGTTGATCCGGTAGAGCCCGGTGACAGACGGACGGACAGCGGAGGCTTAGTAATTGGCTCCCGTTTGGCACCCTTCGGCAACGGAACCCTAAAAATGTGACACACGCCCAACATGTTTGTTATGTTATGCTAAATCCAACTCATATCTATTAATATAAAAATTGTGTCGGCTATAGCCGACTACGTAGCGCCAGTGGCTTGACTTTCAGTTGTCGGCCTTTGGCGACTGAGGCAATCAAAAGGTTTACTAAAGCAACCAATACGGTGCTCTGAAGTTACCTGGGGTTGACCCGCTTCGCTCGGCTCCTCGGTGTATTATAAAGTTGTGACCTAACGAAACCTAACTTTACTATTCGGAGAGAAAGTTACCCATTAAGAACATTAGCCGTTGAGGCATAACAAGATTTTGTTCAATCAGTACGCGCATGAGTGAAGGCCAAAGTCTGTGTACTGTGTAACACCTAACTGCTTTGAGCATTCACAGATTTGGTCTGTATGCCGCCCGGTTAGCCGCAATTATAACCGCGTGCTGCGGCCAGTCGGACGGCCAGCTGTGCAGCTAACCGCATAGTGCGTAGGCCCACAGACACTAGAATGTGATACAATCCGCGCCAAGTTACTTGACTCTGAGCGAAGGTAAGGTGGGGAGTGGGGGTAAGCTCTCTTTCTCGCATAGGGTGAGAGATATCTGGCTAGAATATGGTTCACGAAAAATAAAGTCACTAATCAGCACGGGCTTCAGCTTTCCCAACACGGCAGGTGTATACTGATCTGACCCATTATAGGTTTACTGGCAATATTATACTTATCTTACACTTGTTATAGACTACACTGTTGTGTCGCCTGGTAAATGCATCTCTTAAATAACGGCCTCGTTTGACATCCCACCTGATAACAAGCAGAGAAAATATAGATATACAGGATTCCGGATGCCAGTGCAGGTCAACCTGCCTGCCCAACCTTAATCAAGATATTCGACGTCTGTTTTCAGAATCAGGGTAACCTAGAGTTGCAAAATCACATGGATCCCAGTAATTTCAACAAAACATGCGGGGCCAAATCGAAAAACTATCCTTTGTGAAAATTTGAAAACTTACCAACAGGCGTAGTCGGTTCCATAACAGAAGTCACTTCATCCTGCGACGGAATCTGCTCATGCGCTTTCATTTCCTGATACCTCTGGTTCCTCAGTTGATACTCCTCAACCGACATCTTAGGCCTCGTCTTAGCATACTCAATACTCCTTATCGAGTTAGCAGTTTTATGCTCAGCTTGGTCTATCGTATTTACGTAATCCGAGGAGATTTTCCTTGCGAATTTTGTGCCGTGTTGCAGAGACAGCATTGGTTCTAATGAGGTTTCGGCACTTTCTCGTTGTCGTAGGAATGTTCTTGAGGGTCTGTTGTCTCCGCCTTTGAAGGCTGAGGAATGGGTCAGGAGGAAGTTTTTTTGTAACTCGGAGAGAGGCCTACGAGCAGAAAAGATAAACTACTTATATATTGGTATGGGGTATGTTAAACATTCGTATACTTTAATTACGTCCGGAATGCATACCTATAATCCTTCAATGTAGGCCCGTTACAGGTGTCTCCGTTAACTTTGACTTGGTCCATAAGTCTCTTTAGCACTGAGGGTTTCTTTATCTGCATCGGTACTTGCAGTGAGGAGTCATCATCTATGCGGCCATTCGCATCATCATCGTCGTCATCAGAATCATCGGGGGGCAGGCTTGCGGGTTTTACGAAGCCGGTTTGGCGCCGCGGAATAGGGGTCCGCTTCTGGGTGTCATCATCTTGGACTGCGATGATGCGTACTTTCTTGGAGTAACAACTGGTAGATTGTTTACCAAGGGAGTACAGAACAACTTTTAAGGTGAGGTTTTTGAATCCAGAGGGGAGCGATGGATTCTGGAGTTGAATCCCGAGGGTAGGAAGCGATTCTAAAGTAGAATCATGAACGCAGCGAGACATTGTTAGTTGTCAATCCTGAGGTGGACACTCTACTGATTAACACCCTCTATGAGAAAATGAGTACGATATTTAACTTTGTTATGAATTAAAAAATAGTTTTTTATGAATAAGAATGGTATTTATTTACATACAACTGGTAAAATAACTTATTATAACCAAAAATATTTTCCGATAAGATTTCGCACTTCTTTCATTTTTCAAAAGGCCCTTTTTAAACTCCGAAGAGGAGATTAAAAAGGGCCTTCTTCTCAGGCGGAAAAATTATATTCCTAAATTGTTCTGTTATCAGGCAGTCCCTATTAGAGTTTTAAAAAAAAACTCTTTGATTTACACAAACACTTTATTATAAAATCACAGTCCAAAAACATAAAAGTACTGAATATTTAAATTACATCAATACACTCGCGACGTGGTGAATATGATGAGAATAATAATCGGCCAAAACAGAATAACGACTGACTAGAGTTTAGGTAGAAAATGGTTTTTATACAATGCAACTGTGACGTCACGGCGTCACTTGCCATGCGGCGCTTCTGCTGACTAAGGAAACGGTACATAGTATATTTGGATATAACAGCCCCCCGTAAAACGAAGCTTTATCTCAAATAGATGAAGCTGAGTAAATCAAAACTTAAAATTACTTATTACCTCTAGTGTCTTTTATTATGATTAGATTATATTCTAACTAAGACATTGAGCTGAAAAAGATGAGACTAAATGTGATCTCAATTAATATATAAGTAGTTGTGTTTCCTGTTGAACTGAATTTTACTTTAGCTTTTGGGACATTCGCAGGGGGTAAAGATTTAACAGATTTGCAATCTTCATCAGATGACATTTCATACATTTCTACCTTACATTTGATTCATGAAAATTTTCCTTTTTATTATGACACTGATTGAAATCTGGATACAGCAGCTGTACGATGAACCTCGTCTATTGAAATATTTAAGGTAAATAGTAAGGGTAAAACTAGAATAATAATAAGTACCGTACTTTATAAAGTGCGATTGTTGCTGAATATTATTTATATCGTTTTCTAAGTTATCTAATTTATGAGACGCATATTTAAGAGAGTCAAGGTTAATATTATTGAGTGAAATAGGAGATAGTGAAGGTAGAGTATGATTGAACTTTTCTCTTCTACAACAATCGTCTTCGATAATATTAAACTTTATATCTAAGTCACTACGTATAAGAATCTGCTTAGAACTAGAAGGCAGTAATTGGATTGTTCTACAATAGCCAACACAGTCATCTGTGAGCTTTAAGGTACCCGTTCTGTCAATTTTGTCATCACATTTTACAGTTAATTGAGTTTCTTTAGACTGTACAAATATCCATCTATTATTATTCAAAACATGCCAAATGTCTACATCACCGAAAATTAGCTTGGTATCACATTCTTTAGGTAAGGAGTCTCCAAGCTCGGTAATTAATCGAGTCTCACAGCACGGATTTGTTATGGTAGAGGAGGAGTCTATCGCAGCATCATATTTCCTAGCATAATCAGCATCTAGGGAACCAAAGAAGAATTTTAGAATTTCGCCTCCAAACTCTAGGGCTCTTTTGTATCGATTTCCGTTATTCGTCAAATTTCCGGATATTACGTGAGATAGGGATAGTTATTTTATATGATTTGATTGCAAAAGCATTTCGGTAGATGTTGATATATCTTTGCATTCGACAAAATAAGTGAGGTTAGCTTTATTACATAACTCGGTTGCTTTATTGAGCAGACTATGGATATTTTGGAGATAAAGGTCTGTTGATACTATATCTATGTGAGTTACGATTTTCCATGAATCGTGATAGAAACGACTGGTAGATGTAGGATCAAAATTGATTCCAGGGCTCTGGAGTAATGGGGTTACTTTTCTCCCGGCGTGACAACGTTGAGATAATGACATACATTATTATAAGAGTGAGCCGGCTTTATTTCGTTGACGTGGTATTTAGTGTAGCGCCGATTAATGCAAAGGGTTACATTATTTTTGTCATGTACTTTGATTATTTTATAAGGACCTTTCCAGACAGGGGATAAGGCCTTACGTAACCTGTGGTGTTGTTTTAGGTAGACAAAATCGCCCGTTTTATAAGCAGGCTCGCGGGAATGTGAATCGTAATACTGTTAGGATGTTTCTTTACTTTTAGAAATGTATTCTAGCGCTTTTTCGCGACTAAAACGCATACGATACTGTAGGGCCCGGAGGTACTCGTCATATGTAAGATTGTCGTTTGTATCGTATAGGCAATTAGGTATATGCGGCTTATGTCCGTATAACAGTTCAAAGAGCGTGAAATGGGTATCGCAGTGGCCAGATAACAATGCCAGTCGTTTTTATTCTCATTCAATAAGGATTTCAGATATTCTTTGAGTGTCGCGTGACTGCGTTCCAGGGCACCGTTTGTTTGAGGATGGTAATACGGTAAGGCGTTGAAAAAAGGGATTTTATTTTAAAGATATTTGTGATTTGCTTAAAGAGCTCAGAGGTAAAACATGTACCAAGGTCAGTTAGTATCATTTTAGGAATTCCAAAAAGGGACATGAAATGGATTAGATTTCGTGCTACTTCATCGCTTGTTGAAGTGATCATTCGGTATGCACAGGAGAATTTCGTGAGATCATCTTGAAGTGTAAGAATGAATCGGAAATGTTGGAGACCTGCTTCAGGAAGGGTGCCAACTATATCAAGGGCTAGTCGTTCAAACGGCTTAGTGCTGGATGAGGTGATGACTATAGGTGCTTTGTTACATTTTCTCAGAGGTTTGTTACTTGACAAGATTTACAAGTCTTTACATAATTTTCTATGTCGGATCTCATTGATTTCCAATAGTAAGAGGATTTTATGCGGTTAAACATCCTGTTTATTCCAGGGTGTTCCGTGATGGTGGAGTCGTGATTCTCTTTCAGCATTTGAGAGATTTCTGCTGGAGTCGGATAATTTAGTTGATTTTTGTATATGTGTATATGGATATTTGTATTATTAAAAATGTATACGATAATATAATATATATTTTAGTGTAGGAGAGTTTAGTATAGGGTTCTGTGAAATCTGATATAGCTAGATCTGTCAGAGTGGGTTTATTTTGCAGTATGATGATTTTCAGGGACAATAATAGGTCAAATATAGTTTTATAATCCGTCTCATCGTAATGATGGATTTTAGTAAATAAGAGTAGTATGTTTTGAGATCGCTAGGAAATGGAAGTACAGTGAAGGGTTCTCGCTCAGTATTTTGTAGGGCTTCTGAGTGTTCGACCTGAGATAGTATTTCCTCACACCTGGCATGGAAACGTCGAAGTCCACGGAAGTGGAGAGAGCTATTGAAGATAATTGGGATAGATGCAGTTTCTGCGAATGCTGTGATTTTAGTGTTTGACGTTTCCAAGGTTTCGGTAAATTGTTTCTTAAAATATTCTTCGTAAGTGATAGAGGTCGGGTCATTTTAACTTTGTTTACGGGTTGTTACATGGATAGGAATTCGAGAGAGAGCAACGGCATTTGAATTTAGTTTGCCTTGTTTGCATATAATTTCATAGTCGTACTCCTCAAGCTTTAATCTCCACCGTATAAGTCGACTTCGGGGGTCTTTTACATTGAAGAGCCAGGTCAGTGGTCGATGATCGGTTACAATTTTAAATTCATTACCAGATAGGGGCGGAAACATTTCACGGCAAATATGATGGCAAGGAGTTCTTTCTCAGTTGTAGAGTAATTACATTCTGCTTTATTCATAGTGCGGGAGGCGTATGCGATTGGAAGATCTTTTCCGATAGGGCCTTGGGATAGGACAGCGCAGACTGCACTATTGCTTGCGTCAGTAGTCACTACGAAAGGTTGTGAAAAATCTGGATATTGAAGTAATGGTGCTGTAGTAAGTTTTTATTTAAGATGGTTGAACGCTAAATCTTGTTCTCAGGTCCAGTGGAATGCGACGTCCTTATTTAGGAGAGAAGTGAGGGGTTTAGTTATTTTAGAAAAATTGTCTATGAATCTGCGATAGTAGTCGACTAGGCCGAGAAACGATTTTATTTCTTTGGGATTTCGCGGGACCGGGAATTCTGTGACTGCCTTGACTTAGTCAGGATTAGGTTGCACGCCTTTGTCAGTGATTACGTGGTCTAAGTATGTTACTTCACGACGAAAGAATTCACATTTGTCGGTGGTAACTTTAGATTGAAGTCGCGGAATCTGTCAAAGACAAGTTGAAGTTTTTGAATGTGGCTTGTGAGATCATTGGAGTAAATTATGCAGTCATCAAGGTATATATAGCAGTGCAAGCCTTGTAGGCCTGAAAGGACCGAATTCATGAGGCGTTTAAAGGTAGAGGGTGCGTTTTTTAGGCCGGAGGGCATTCTGTTAAATTCGTAGTGACGAGAGATGCCATTGGGGTTGAGAACCATAAATCCGGATTTGGTGAAAGCGAGAGACAAGGTTAAGCGTGGAGAAGTACTTAGAGTGCCCTAATTGATCGAGTATAACGGTAATAAGATGGATTGGATAAACTTCGGTTACTGTTACATCATTTAAACGTCTATAATCAATCACTATGCGCTGACCTGACGCATCCATTTTTTTTTGGAACAATCCAAACAGGGGCGCTCCAAGGAGATATGGAAGGTTTAATAAAATTTAGATCTAACATTTTCTTGATTTGTTTATCGACTTCTTGTCGATGACATTCGGGGAATCTGTAAGACTTGGCGTTGATGGGTCCAGCGTTTCTGGTGTAGATTGAATGTTGTAATGCGTTAGTATGAGTTAGGGGGTCACCCTCGAGATAGAAAATGTTCGCGTATTTGCTACAACATTCAAACAATGACTTATTTTCTTCGTTGTTAAGTTGTTCGTGACGAATTAGGTCCAATATGCGTTGAATACGGTTGTGTGAATTAGAGGAGGCATGATCTAGGTTTGTAATGGGTTCAGCAGAATTTTCACGGAAAGCGGAGTAATCAATCAGGGTGATTTTCACGTTATAGTGTTTTATTTCTACAGAGGAATCAGTTGTGTTTAGAATAGATACTTTGACGCGTTTGTTGTATTTTATCAATGTGAATCATAATTATGGTACCCACGATACAGGCTCTGCCTAGTGTGGGGCCACAGTTAATCATACTTATAGCGTTTAAGGTTTTTATTTCTTTATTAATGTTCTTTTGGAAACCTGCTTATTTTTATTTTTAAATAAATATTTCTATTTCTATTTCTATTTATTTCTTATATTAACTATTCAGTTAGCTAAATAAACTCCGTTATAAATTGTATGATCAAGTATGAGTCCTTCTTTCATTTCAGATAATTCAGAATCAGAGTTTGATACGGAACATTCGATGACGCTTTCTGAACGTGCGGGGATTATGTAGGATGGTTGATTAAAGTGGATTGCTAAGCTGTGGCCATGTAGGGAAATAGATTTCGTTTTATAGTCTATACTTGAGTCAAAGAATCGCAGGAAATCGTTACCTATTATACCATCATATTTGAGGTTTATTTCGTCTTTGATGACGTGAAATTTATATGCAATATTTTTGTCTTGAAGACGGAATTCTAGATGTAAGGAGCCCAGTGTTTTGTAATATGAGTCTGTGTCATTAATTCCTTTTAGTTTTGTTATTTCAGATGAGAGGGAAACTTTGTTTCGAAGCTGGAATACTTGACAATGCTGACACTTGCTCCAGTGTCAATCAGAAAGCAGAGAGGTTTCATGGAATACGGTATAGTTAAGTAAGTTAAGGTAAGGATTTTTTATTACTTGGTGCTTTCGTTTCATAGCAAGGTAAGTGAGAATTAATGTTTTTTCCAGGCATACTAGTGCAAGGCTTTATTTCAGGAATCATCGTAGAAAGTTGTGACAGATTCAGTGAAGGATTTTTGTTGCGGGATGTGGCAACAACATCAGCATACGTTTTGGCTAAGCATGGTCTGAGTGAGATTCGTTGACGAGGGATTTTGAAGATGTAGTAGGATTCAGCTTATTTAAGTTAGGAATCAATGGTTGTTGAGATGATGTCCCCTATCATTTTAGTGTTGTCGAAGGTTTTGAATGAATCAGCTGATTCTGCTGACTAGATTTAGCATGAGAATTGGAACAAGATTCGGCGGCTCGATTTTTATAAGACTCAGTGCGAGATACAGTGGCAGAATTGGTACAAGACAAAGCAGGCGACATACTACACGATTTAGTACAAGATACAGCGGGCGAAATAGTACGCGATTTAGTACGAGATACAGCGGGTGAAATAGTACGCGATTTAGTACAAGATACAGCGGGCGAAATAGTACGCGATTTAGTACAAGATACAGTGGGCGTGTCATTCTTATTTTCTTTAGATTTCGGCAGACACGAGACCGTGTTTAGTTTAAAGATTGATTGTCCTCGTTGATTTCTTGAAATTGACTCTCACACATATGCGCTTACGCTACCTTGTTGGGTGCGCTTGCAATTGTTATTTGAGAACCATTCGCGGTTGGTTGATAAGAATTCGCAGAATTGAAGCGCATGTTGTTATTGTATTGTCTTTTGCGACATTAATTTAGGGTATGGCCTATATTTACAGTAGGCGCAATTTTTCGATCCCCTCTGAAAATTGGGAGAGGGTTGGTTGTGTGTCAGGTTTGTGTGAGAACTAGTAGAGGGTTGAGGTTGATTATTGCCATATTGGAGCTGATATGAAGGCTGAGGCCGAACGTGGTAAGACCGTTTATTACGATCCCTTTTGTTACGGAAAAATTCCGATGAGGAATGTCCCTATTTATGACAGACATTACAGGTCTTCGTGGCCTTGGATGTGGAGAGGTTGAGATTAAACAATTTCCATTCCTCAATCGCGTGCGTCATTGCTCCGTTGAGGTTCGATGGATTTCGGCATCTAACTATATGCGAGAAACTAGAGTTAAGGCCTTATAAAAATGTATTAAATGCCAGATCTTCCATCACAGCTATTCTTCCAGAGAGTTCGGATTTATTTGTACACGAATATTGGACGTCGGCTAAAATTCGGGTAAGGCATGATGACTCGGAGCGAATATTCGATAACAGTTTCAGAATGATTTTGCTTACAGCTTTGAAGCTCTAAAAGAAGGTGGGTCGAATGCTTCTTTTCGGCGAATGTAGTCTTAAGGAAGTTTTTTATTTCAGACCATGTCTGGAAGGTCTTTAAACAGCAAGCTGTTTGACATTCTGTTGCTCTGTGCTGGCAAGGGAAATAGCGTTTTCACAGTTTGTAAGGAAGGTGGGTAGCGATTCGCGGTTCCCATCGTAGGGTTTATAAATTTGGTTAAAACGGATAATGTTATTTTGTCACCCATTTTACTTTTGGCTGGATCAACAATTTGTTTTGAATCAGAGTCGGAATCACTATCAGAACTTGAGGATGAATTTTCCGATTCTTCTTTTATTGAATGAGGTATGTATTAGGCAGAACAGAGCATCAGATGATCATTAAAAGATTTAGTAACACAAAACACTATGATGATAAGTAAGTAAATAGAGTTTTAGATTAAACTTAGAGTCTTAACAACTTCGTGTCAAATCGTATCACTTCAAAAGCTGACTTCAGATTTCACTAATAAATGTTAGAAAATGACTCACAGAATAAACACGACGTTCAGGAACATTTTTGGAGATTTGCGTTACTAGGCTGATGAAATACTTGCAACGTGACGAGTTGATGAGCCAGGGAGTCGTCTTACGGTACGGTAATGCGGCGAAGTCACGTTGTCAAAGCGGACCGTGGGAATGGCGGGCGCGGGCTCACGAACCGGGCTAGTTCGGAGGCTTATCGTCGACCAGGTACTGGAATTGTGACTTTTGTGGTCGCAAGGCTCGGTGGCCCACGACTGTGTTTCGGGATGCGGGCTCAACTGATTACGTTGAGGCTGACCGTTGATCCAGTGTTGAGCTCCGGACTCAGCTGGTGCCGAAGTTTATCGTCAAGCTGGTGAGGCTGCCTGCTTCTGTTCGGATAACTAGATTTCTACGGAAGCCACTTACGCTATCCCACCGCTGCCACCAATTTGTTATCAGGCAGCCCCTATTAGAGTTTTTAAAAAATACTCTTTGATTTACACAAACACTTTATTATAAATTCACAGTCCAAAAAACATAAAAGTACTGAATATTTAAATTACATCAATACACTCGCGACGAGGTGAATATGATGAGAATAATTATCGGCCAAAACGGAATAACGACTGACTAGAGTTTAGGTAGAAAATGGTTTTTATACCTACAATACAACTGTGACGTCAAGGCGTCACTTGCCTTGTGGCGCTTCTGCTGACTAAGGAAACGGTACATAGTATATTTGGATATAACAGTTCGAAAAGGCTTTTTACGAACCTCGCTACGACCCCCGCCTTCGACTCGTGCTGTAAACATCTCGGTTCGTAAATATAAGCCTTTGCGAACTCGTGGATAATTTTTCACCTCAGCAGCTCGTACAAGAGGCTTTTGCTGCGAGTAAACAGTGCTCTAAGTTGCATTTTGCTCACTGAGTGAGACAAAGTAGCTTTTTAATTTTGAATTCCGCGGGCATAGGCAAAATCGCAAACAGCCAACGGACGGAGTTATAATTCGATGTTCCTTGGCTGTTGGCGATTTCGCCAATGTCACAGATACTGCTATCGATTTTTAACTCGATTGTAGTAACTATGCTATTGAATTCCAAACAATCAAGCTTATTTTATTCTATCTCCTAACCATTCTAATTGCTAAATAATTCAATAGCCTATCAAGTGGGGTGTTAAAATAAAGGGGGGAACCGAAAGATTGAAAAAGCAGTAGGGTAATTTGTTTTTGTAATAATTCAACATGTCAATGATATATTTTTCGTTCTTCTATACAATGTTCTTCATTGCAGAGATGAAAGTTGTAGGTGTGCAACACGAGACCAAAGTTATTTGCAACTCGTGCCTTTGAGTCCCTCGTCCACTCAGGATTATAACGTAGAATCCTTCGCTCACTTGGGTCGCAAACAAGCACTCGCAGCAAAAATAAACTTTGCCCTCTTGTTGCACAAATAACAATTTCCGCCTGAGAATCCAAAATCAAGCGGCGAAGGTGTTATTTTGAGATCAGAGGCGGAAAAAAAATGTTGCCTTTTATCAGTTTTTTTTTTTTTTCACTTTTCCTTCCCCTGAATTAAAGTAGGTTATAAACCCAAATAACGGCAACTAAACTGAACGTTCCGGTCAGTCTCATTTTTTGAGGATAAAAATAAAAAAATTGTAATAGGAGAACTTGGTGGTGGCGTTTTGATTTGTGATGTGAATTTATAATGGGGGTTAAAAGGCTTTTAAGAATATGTGTCGGCCAAACAAACGAAGGCTTTTTTAAAAGCGCATTGAATTTAAACGCTTTTTAACACGACAGATTATTTAAAAAAAGCGTAATACTACGACTTAAATAGTAAGAGAAAAAAAAAAAAAAAAAGATGTTTTACTTAATTCAAGCAGTTAATTTTTGTTAGAAATACTCCGAACGAAAGAAGTGCGTTTTTTTTAATACTCTTCGTCGATCTGATGACGCCAAAGTCTTCCAACCAAAAAGTTAATTCTTATTTATATATTTCTTCGGTTCTTTGATTCGTGGTTCTTTTCTTTTTACCTGACTGCGGCGAAGCCCTTAAGGGGGTTTATTATCTTCGGCCATGGACAACAATTCATACCCAGTACATACATACCTGTTGGTCTCCGCATCAGAATCCGATTTAATGAGTTCGCATGCTTCTACAAATCCCGTCTGTCGAATTTTTAACCCATCCGATTCTTTGTCTTCGCCCTTTGGGACAGCAATACAGACTTTCCTATAAAATGATAAAAAGAAACAAATTAACAAGGGTTTTTGTGTGTTGTATTGTTGTGTGAAATTATTTATGTTAACGGTATCTAGTAGTTACTTTGCCACGCTTCCATCAACACCGCTTCCGGGACAGGTGATATAACTGAAAAATAAAATTTATCTTACTTAACACATCATACACCACGCATGGAACCAACATAATAATTGAAGGAAAGATATGGGAATATAATAAAAAGAAAATGGAATAATTCCCATATCTTTCTGGAATTATTCCGAATTCTCCCATTTTGGTGAGAAAATAAGGGAAAAAGAATGAAATAGGGCCTTACCAAAAAAAAATAAACTTTTACCACAAAAAATATTAAAGTAGTTTAACACAAAAAATATTAAACAGCGTTTAACCTCAAGGCTAAACGCTGTTTAATATTTTTTGTGGTAACACGGAAGATGTTTTGAATTGAAAATTGCATACTTTTATAGAGAGAGATTAAAGGACTATTTTGCCAACAAAACATGACATGTGTATATTTGTTCTAAATTGTGACACTTCAGAACAAATAAACATTTATTAATTTATTTATTTTTACATTAATTATTATTTGTGCCCTTACAGAAAATTCCAAATCGACAGAAATATACAATCTACACATAATATTTAGGTAAAAATTACAATTACAAAAATATACAAGTCAATTCATTCAAATACCATTATATACATTCCATTCTAAAAGTTCAATATTTCGGTGACAACACAATCATGCATCCATCTCACAGAACCTGCCACATTCGCGCACTATGTCCCTCCATGCATCACCAAACAGGTCATTCATTGGTGCTGCAGCCAGCGTTGAGGCTGTCTCGCGCCCGCACTAGTGGAGAATGCCGGCGCGCCACCGTGCGGTGCGTGCCGCCCGCCAGCAGATGGTGCCTGCGTGCGCGTAGGAAATTGTCAGGCACGAATAGCGCGCATACCTTACTGACAAGCGCTGCGCAGTCACTGTCGCCTCGCAACAATCGACACACAGTTAGAAGCTGTTCGGTGTTACATCGCACCTCTAGTGAGTTATATCCAAGCATACCCAATATAAAAGCGGATGGATATAGGTAAGGGTAGTATTCGAATTTCCTCTTGTATAGGTATCGTAGGAAAGCTTTTTGTACCTTCTCGAGCATAAGGACCTATGAGCTTTCATGTGGATTCCCAACAACTGAGCTAGATTCAAGTTTGGATCTTACTAGGGTCGTGTAAAGTAGCTGGACCACACCCAAATTCTGGAATCCCTTACAATTCCGTATCACAAAGCCTAATCTTTTAAAGCATTCCGTGGCCAAGGTGCTCATGTGATCATGGAATGTAAGTTTAAGGTCGAACGTAACACCGAGGTCCTTCATCGAATACACTCGAGTTCCGAGTCTATACGCAGCGCGAATAGGCCGAGGAGAGCGCGTTAAGGATATAAAACAACACTTCTCAATATTGAAAAGGAGTTTGTTGTTTATACTCCACCTATGCACGGCGTCTAGATCTTCCTGCAGTAGCCGACAATCGTCCTCCGACTTCACGGATAGTACTTATCAGTTTCATATCGTCCGCGTAAGGAGGCATTTAGCGTGTTTTATCTCTGCTACTAGGTCATTTAGCATGATGATAAACAACAACGAGAATAGAGCCCTGACTAACACCTGACCGTGTGTGGTACGGCTGGGACTCAAAACAGCCATGACGTACATATTGTTGACGGTTCTTCAGGTAGTCAGCGAAGAAGACCAACAGCCGAGGGGCAAATCCAATGGCACACAATTTCTTCATAAGGACGTCGTTATCGACTCTATCGAACGCCTTACGGAAGTCCAGATAGGCGACATCCACCTGACAACCCTGGTCCATGCTCTCTGAGACAATCTCGACCAACGTCAGTAAGTTGGTCGTTACTGAGCGACGACTCCTGAACCCGTGTTGTGAGTCGCACAAATACGGTGCAATTTGCGGACTGATTTTACCAAATATGATTGACTCAAACACTTTTGGCAATGAGCTCAGGATCGCAATAGGTCGATATTGATTAACAGAGCACTTGCGCCGTGTCACTTGTCTTGGGAATAGGACTGATTCGAGAGAGCTTCCAGCTAGTAGGATATTTCCCTTGCTCTAGAGCTAGGTTGAATATACAACCCAATGGTACAACCAGCTGATCGCTATAGGCCTTTAAAAAGTAAGGAGGGACATTGTCCGGTCCAATTGCACTCCTTGGCCCTAGCTGCTTCAGCCTTCCTCTATATCCCTACGAGAAACATGTAGAATTTGGACGTAGTTAGCCCTTCGCGAGTCATCGGAACTGTTTACCAGATCCGGCAAGCGCCGGTTCGTCATTGAGGAAAACGTCGGAGAAGTAATCTGCAAATGCGACTGCTGCTTCTTCTCCAACACACTCTTGCCCCTGATGAGTGTCCTGCGGTTCGAAACCACCCTTCGATCTGAGGCCACTCACATGTTTCCAAAACGCGCTTGGGTTATTTCTGATATTGCCTTCTATATTTTTCATGTGCTTCATGTATGCTGTAGCTACTTAATGCTGGCTCTCAGCTCACTGAATGCGGAGTAGTCGGCTGGCCTCTCTGACGATTTTCATTTACGGTGGAGCTTAGCCTTAGTGGCGAGGTCTCTTATAATATCACCAGTGTAACAAACCGGATATCGTCTGGTGGATTGGCTCGGCCTGATTTTGTTCGGGATCGATGCACTGAAAATCTCGTAGATGGAATCGTAGAAGCGGCCAACCGCCGTCTCCACATCCCGAGTTTTGGCAACATCTTCCCAAGATATGCTACACATGAGATCGTAAAGGACTGCGTGGTTGCCCTTGGCAAAATTCCAGTCATTCTGCCCGCCAATGTTACTAGGATCCAAGCGGCCGGATCGCTGGTCCAAGCCCTGACCTTTCAATAGCGGCACAATGACGTCGAGAGGCGGGTGGTAGGCGTCAGTGTGTGGCACCAGGCTGCCTGACACGGAGGCGCGCACGGTTACGCTACGGACGCTCTCCAGCAGCAGCACCACATCCAGCACGCCAACATAAATATGCAAAACCGAGATATTTGATTTGATGGAGTGCCACAAGGTCAGTAATACATATTATTTCTCAATCGTGACTAGGATGAGTGGTATTACTTTTTTCATTTTGCTGATAACTAAGTTTTTCGAATAAATTTATTTAAAGCGAGTTTTTAGTAGAGATGAAACGGATATCCGGTATCTATCCAGCCTATCCAGCCAAATTTTTAAATCCGGCTAGATACCGGATATTATTTCACTATCCGGTGTTCCGCCGACCGTACATATAGTAAATTAGGCTCGATATTTATTAATATGTTACTACGAAAAAAAGATACGAAGCAATCATCATCATCATCATAAGCCTGTCAGGGAGCCCACTGCTGTCCAGCCTCCTCATATACACGCCACTCAACCCGGTCCCGTGCAACCCGGTTCCACTGCTTTCCTGCTATCCTCACTAAATCATCGGACCATCTGGCAGGCGGTCTGCCTCCTCTTGGCCACTACTCGGTTATCGATCTGGACCATCTGCTATCTTCTCGCCTTGCCAAGTGTCCTGCCCACTTCCACCTGAGCCGTGTTATCCGTTTACTGATGTCAGCCAACTTGGTTCTGTGTCTGATTTCAGTATTCCGGATGCGTCTGACCACATCCGCAATACTGAAATCACCTAATACCTAAAATTGCACGCTCCATGGCTCTCTGTGCTACTAAAACTTTGTGCAGTCTTCTTTGTGAGCATCCACGTTTCAGCACCATAAGTAACAGTGGGCAGGACGTACCCACCTCCACCCAAGCTCATACCAACATCATGTCATTATGAGGCAAACGCGGGGGAGCGAGTCTACGGGTTAGTTTCAAGCTTAAGTTCTAATAGCCCGTAGCTTATTCTTTGCATAGCCTACATGGCTGGACTTGCCTATCTGTCCTCTTCCCATTTCTCCCCATTCTAGGGCAAGGGTAAAAATCTGATACGTTGACTCTTTTGGTGAAGTGACACACACAAACAGATTGAGTTTGGTGTCGGTGCTGCGTCTATTTCTGCCGTTATCCAAACTCCCAGCTACCTCTCTTTTTGTGCCACACGTGCGAAAACCAGTGTAGCCGTTAAAAGTTTGCCTTCAACGAGACCAGATCCTCATAGTAGACCGGTCCTTCTTCAGCACGAGTGATTCCGTCTAACATTCTCTTTCGTTCATATTCACAAAGTGGACATTCCCAAAGAGTATGGTGCACATCTTCGTCTTTCATTCCACACTCGCATACGCTTATCGGACACCATGTCATGCAGCCTTTTCCTGAAACACACTTGCCCTGACAGTATCTGCGAGGTTTGGTAGTCCGGCTCTACTCAGGATGCCTTGAGCCGAGCCGCCATATCCGGAAAAAAACGGTAGCTCCTTACATCTCATTCGTTCCTGCCACCATGCAGTAAAAGTGGGCAGCCCACATGTTCGACGTCAGGACAACCCTGAGTTTGCCGAAAGCGGCCCATCCGAGCTGGACTCGTCTAGCGATCTCTTACCTGGAACTGTCAACCAAAATATAAACAATGTCCGAGATATATATACTCCTCAACAACTTCTTAGGGACAATTATCAATGGCAATATTGATACCGTCGCTTGTGGGGGTGTCCGTTATAATCTTCGTCTTGGACATGTTCATCTTAAGGCCGACCCTCAGAGATGCTTCAATCAGTTCTGCGAGCATAGCCTGGAGATCAGCAACGTTCTCAGCTACCAAGACCAGTGGGTCTACCGCCCAAGCCCCGTCGGATTGATCCCGATACCGACGCTTGAATTGACTTGCCGTATTGTCATAATGATAAAGTTCATTCTTGTACGAAGCTGTCAAAATGAAGCCGTCACCGATGCTGATGGGGCTTGCGCGGTAGACCCAAAGATCATTGTCAAACCTTAGGTGCGGCAAATACACGCCGTTGATATTGAGACCTCTTTCTACCCATTCTTCTGTCTTCAATGCCTCCTTCAGGACATTGGTGAAGAGCTTGGACGAAAAGTATCTCCTTGGCGCATGCCCTGTTCTACCCAAACAGGGTTGGACAGCTTATGGAGTTGCACCTGGAGGATATCCACATACCTCTTGTCAATTTTGCAACGATGGAGAGAATGAAAGACGGCCCAGTGCTCGACGCTATCGAAAGCCTTTTCGTAATCGACAAAGGCGAAGCACAAGGGCCGGTGTATTCTCTACATTTTTCCATCAGTCAAGTGACTGACTGTGTGGATTATGGTCTTAAGTGGAATATCCTCTTCGGAAGCAGGCTTGCTCCTGGATTGATATTCATCGAACTGTCGAGTCAATCTGTTGCACAGGTCTTTGGCGAACAGTTTATAGACCTGTTAGAGCAGGTTAATGGGTCTATATGGCAGATTGGCCGTATCTTTCTTCTTGTGAAGAATGGTGACTACAGCGTTATTCCAGGCCCTTGGGGTAACTCCTGTTGCTGACGCCGAACTCATTATGTAGTTAGCACGGCCGGCCACACAATGAGAAGCCTGCCTGCATGGGCGAACACAAAAGGATCGCGCGGCCAGTACCCTACACGAGCCCTAATTTTGTAATTAAAATCGAAGAATGATAGTATTATATCGGAGGCTGGCGCAGGGCATGTTCGCGCGTGCGGATGTGTCACACGACCCACACATCAGCGTACTGGCGCCGCACTACGCAGGCCCGCCCGACCACCGCCGCCTGCCACGTGACCTGGTTGCCTAGTCAGCGATCACCCACTGCAGACCAGCGCCACACGACAACCACCGCCAGTAAGGGCCACCCGATGACCTGTCCATAGGAGTGGACAGAAGCGAAGCTTCGGGAAGAGGTCCATTGACCTCATCATTGACCTGACCATTGACCTTTCTGGGGCGTGGGTAGTTGGTAAACTACCCACGCCCCAGAAAGGGTACGTGAGAAGACCCAGATGATCGGATGTATTATATCGAGTCATTAGTAAGGAGACGAGTCAGTAGTAAAGTCAAGTCGGTAGTCAGTCAAAGGAAGTCAGTCAAAAGACAATTCAGTAGTCAGTTATTACTAAAGAGTCAAGAGAAGAAGTCTTTTGTAAGAAGTCAATAGTAAATTGTACGGAATAATTCGGAGAAGTCACTTGTGATCGAGAATAACCACCATTAGAACCATACGAATGGAACCAACGGAATGCATATCATCAGTCCACAGCCCCCAAGTGCCTATCAGGAACAGTTGGTCCTTAGTTGGTCATCGAGACGGCACATTCCGACCATATTGCAGACGCGGTCACAAGGAGACCAGACGCCGATTGAGCAAGAGGGCGCTTGCATCCGTCCACATGTACGGCACTAACAGCGCGCTCGCCGTCCAACCAGCCAGCATCACAGGGACCACCAGCGATGCCAACTGCCGGCCTAAACCCGCTGCCGACGCTGCTAGAGGAGTGCGGGGACCTTCGCCGATCGCTGGCCCCGTCACATCACTCTTCGTCAAGCGCCGCAGCCCGGCAATGTGTTCAGCTTCAGTTGGAAACACAGGAGAAGCTCACCGAGATCGCTCGTCATGATCTGCGCGAGTCATCGTGCCTAGAAGCGGAATTGGTGCATAAGAGGCTGCAATTGGGACTGGAGAGCGTCGAGATTGAAGACCAAGCCAGAAACGCATCAAGATCGTACGACCGCTTCACCGACTGGCTAAAACAAGATATGACAACGTCTACTTCTTACATACAGGACTCTGGCACTGACTCTAAGGCGAGAGGACCCCACAGGAGCACCTGCAGCAGGCATCCCCTAAGAGCGACGGGAAGAAGTGGACAACCTGCAGCATCGAGTGTCAGCCGCCGCCACTGATGCCCCCTACGTACGATGGGGGGAGCCTGAAGACGATCGCCATGACCGAGGACACTGAGTGCCGATGGATGCGGTCGCCCCACAGCCATCCTCTACGAGTGACGGGGAGAGCACGACAGCCGCCGGGAACAACGTGTGTCGACCGCCGCCGCCAATGTCCCCTACGATCGACGGCGACAGCGATCGACAGAGCCACACGTCAGCTTCGCCGAACACCGCGTATGCCGCCGCCTAGTAAAGATCGCTGGGAGCGCTCGGCCGATCGCCGCTCGCGCTCGCCTAGCCGGTGTGACGGAAAAACCGACTCCACGAAGCTCTACAACTTCTCGCCGGTAGAGAACCTGGTCCGACTACGCGTCTGCCTGAAGAGAGAGGCTCGCGACGCGTTGATTCCGGACGACATCATGAAAACCCTCGCGCAGTTCTACAGGCGGCCAGATATGACTGTCAACCGCGCGTTGGACGACCTATAACGACTGTCTAAGCTCGGTATGAATGCAGCCGAGCTGGACACATTCGCAATTAACCTCTTTAATACCACCGGCATTAGATAACGCCACTTTTCCGTTACGGGTTTATTTTATTACCATGGCATAAGGTTCAACATCGCAACCCGTCTTAACTACCCTCGGTTTTTGAGAGGTTTTAGCGTGCAGAATGTCATCTGTGTATCACAAAACTTCGATCGCAACCCTTGCTGGTTCAGGAGGTGATCGAGAAGCTGAGTCCGCATCTACGATCGAAGTTATGCGACTACGCCTACGAGCGCGGGTAACCCAGCCGAAGTCATCATCCTGTCTCGCTTCCTGATGCATGGTGCGAACCTAACAGTCCGCTTCGCCTACGGGACGATGGCAGCGGGCATCACCGTACCTGTAGCCGCAGCCGCTACGAGGAACGCGAGCAAGAACGTGCCCTTAACCAAGCCAGCGCGCTTCACAACGCGCTTAGCCCCGTGGCAGAGGAAGAACGCAAGTCACGCGCCACGATAGGATGCACATGCTGCCAAGGTCAGCATGCGATCGCCAAGTGTCGCAAGCTGCGCGACATGGACTACAACGCCCGCTGGGAGTGGGCCAAGTCAGCGCATCTGTGCTTTAAGTGCATAGACAACACCCATCGACGCAACGCTTGGTGTGCGGCGTGAACAACTTCCGCTGGCCCCATCACGCGCTGCTGCACCCGCCAGAGAGCCAGCCCCACGGAATGGAGGGTGGCGAACGCGCGCGGTGCAGTGTGCACCGTTGCACGGACCTGCGCACTATGCAGAGTGCGCCCCACGACGCCCCGAGTGCCACCGACGGGGAACCTGCCGCGCGCACGCTTAAACACCTATTGCCGACCCTTCACGATCTGCGGGGTCGACTACTTCGGTCCAATGCTGGTCGCAGTGGGTCGCCGGCGAGAGAAGAGATGGGGCGCCCTTTTCACCTGCCTGACGACGCAGCCTGTCCACATCGAGCTGGTGGGCAGCCTCAACATTGACTCCGTAATCATGGCGATGCGGCATATGGCAGAGCCCCGGAAGATGTGAACCAACAACGGGACGAACTTAGGCATAGGCACTGAATTAAATTGCCGACTTGGTTGTACATTAGAACTTTTTACGGCTGAGTAATCTGTATGGCGAGACTGGCTTGATTTTTGTACATGCATTGTTGCATGTTATTATGGTTTCTCTGTTGTTCTTAGCAGTGGGGTTGCAAAGGGCTGTTTGAAGGCTACATGCTTTTCCTTGGAGATTCTGTCGGAATATCCTGCGGGGAACATTCTTTCTTTTCTTTCTTTTCGATTCTTCGATGTGTTGTACGAGACTTCCGAGCATCATCTAAATCCTCTAAATCCTGACGATAAGTTTTTTCAATTTGCCCTTTTTTGGCGTTCTTAAGAACGCCAAAAAAGGGCAAATTGAAAAGGAAGGGCCCGCAGTGTTTGAACTCGAAGGTTGATCCGTCTCGTTTAGAAATCTGGTTATCGTCCTTTTTGAAATTCGTGTCGCTTCGGCCGTTCGGTCAATAATTTTCGAAAATCTATATTTTCTAAATGTTGTGTTCTTAGACTCCTGAAATTCATTCTTCATAAACTCGCGCACATTAAAAATGATAATTCATTCATCTTCTGTGTACCTACGCAGAAGATGAATGAATTTTTTAAGAAGATGAAGATCTACCTACTATCCTACATCGGAAAGCCATATCAGTTGGGTAATACGGTAATACTGTATATTGCTGCAAATAATGAGAATTAGAAGCATATTTCTCTCCCCATTTTCCGGAATAAGTGTAATGTATTTAAAAAAATATCGACATATGATATTCGTTATAAAAGGAAGCTGCAGATCTAAAAAATGAACGAAGGGAATATGGAATGTTTGTTTATGACGAGAGGATATACGAGAAACTTTAAATAAATCCTTTTCTAAAAGGGGCGTTGAGTCTATGTGATTATTTGTAATTTTGTAGAGGAAAAGGGAATCTAAGAACTTCCACCTACTCTCTAGGGAAGCAAATCCATGCCGCTTAGAAGCAATTTCATAATCCGAGAAATAATTACCTGTGCGGTAATCTAATGATTTAAGAAATGTTTATTGTAGTTTTTCAATGCGATCTATATCTACAATGTATTGCGGGTCCCAATCACACTGCCGAACTCCCGAATACTACGAACAAAAGCAAAAAACGAAATCTTTATTGATGAAGCTTGCTTAAGAGGCTTTCGTAGCCGCAAAATTAGACCTAGTTTTTTGAAAGATTTGGAGACAATATTGGCTTAATCTCAAGATTTAAATGCAATTTTGAAAAATGATGACACTCAACTCTTTCAACCGTTTTACCATTTAATTTATAGTCAAAGGGAATGGTGATCAATTTTCTTTTGTTCAAAATTTAATTTACAGTCGGTTTATCTGCAGGAAGCTTCGTCAATAACTTAAAACTAAACTTAAACACTTGCTAAACTAAAAGCTGTATACTTAACTAATTAATCCCATCCCGGGACACTTCCCTACCAAAGGTCCCCAAGACACTAGCGGCATTGCCCCGCTGCACTGCCAAGGAAATCCTCTGCATAAGGAATGCCCCGGAGCGGTAGTCATAATCACCTTCACACAGACGGCGCCCCAACTCCTTTATAAAAACTCTGCCACATGTCCTCCAAACACCAGTCGTCTCCACAGCCAAAGGTACAAAAATGTAACTCCCCATTAGAGCGGCATATTTAGTGCGCTTGCGCCTTGCAGCAGATTCTGCTGCAGCTACATGTGACGCTGCAAAGGTGCAGACACAAGTCGCGTCCCATAGGAGAGAGCGCCCTCTCTCCCACGGAACCAAAGTAAGGCCGTCTGGCCGCTTCCCATCGGAGCGGGACAGGCTCCAGCACGCACGGAATGTTGGCCGAGACCAGCGCCCTCCGGACAATGTCGTTTATAGCATGGTGCCGCGAAAACTTACCGGCGCTCCTAAGGCAGTGGAGACCGTGACGGCCCAGACCGTCCACCCACGCGCCACACACACAATGATGCGGCTGGCAGATAGAGCAGCCCAAACGTGGAGCGACAGAGATGCGCAAAGTATCATTGTCCAGGAGGGTTCCCAAATGTGGAGAAGGCAGTGCATGAAGCCACGCTCCTGAGTCCGGTTCTGTTACCGCCCGCATCCGCACCAGTTCCGGCCCCACGTACCCAGCGATGAGCTCGTCGCGAGCCACTGCAAGGCCAACGTCTGCACCAACGCTAGGAGTTGTTACTGGGGTTCCTCCAACCAAAGATAAGACCGGTGGCATATTATCAGCTAATTCTTCTGACCACGAAGACCGACGAGCAAAATCAGTGTACGATGTGTTTTGTTCCGATACGACCGTTGTATTATTCTCTCTTTCTGCTTCTTTTTCCTCTTTTTTTAACTCAAAAATTAGATTTTTATGACGTTTGATGATGCGCTTAAAATCGTCCAATTTCACCAAATATGCCGATTTCCCAAGTCTCTTGTAAATAACTCCATAGTTCCAGAAATATTTTTGATTTTGATATGCTTTGACTATAACTCAATCACCAACGACAAAGTCAATGTTCCTCCTTCCACGATAATATTTAGCCTGTAAGGACTGACTGTACAGTTTCTGTCAGCGCTGAGTTTGATGATGGCGATGACAACGGATTTAGTAAATCAAGCCTACAACGTAATTTTTTACTGAATAGAACCTCTGCAGGAGAACGATTAGTAGACGAATGTTTCGAGTTACGATAATTAAATAAAAATTCGTATAACTTTATGCTTAATTCTGAACTACGCGATCCTGATAACAAAATCGACTTAATTGCTTTCTTAATAATTTAACCTTAGCTTTCGGCTTGCCCGTTACTGGCAGGATGGTACGGCGGCGAAGTAAGATGTGAAATACCATTCAATTTGCAGAAATTCTCAAACTGTTGTGACGCAAAAGATGGCCCATTATCACTGTAAATTGAAGCGATTAAGCCAAATCTTGACATTAATTCGCACAGATTCTCAATCACCACCGTTGTACTGTACCCTGAAGTAACGATAAACACCTGTACCCATTCAGAGTAGGCGTCGACTGCTATTAAATATTTATTTTTTTATTGAACGGTCCTAAAAAATCTAAATAAACTATGTGCCAGGGTTCTGGGGTTAAGGCCAAGGTGTAAGTGGGGCGCGCGGCGGGGTGGGTCTTAATTAACTGATTGCAAATGTCACACATAGCCACCGCTTGTGTTAACGCAGTCGACAGGCTGGGCCACCAAAACCTACACGCCGCATCAGATTTCATTTTCATATAACCAAGGTGCCCTTTATGGAGTTTATTAATTATGGTGCGTTTCAATTTATCCGGGATTATCAATTTAGTTCCTTTCATCAAACATTTTTTCTCAATAGCTAATTCAGAACGACAATTATAGAAAGGTTTTAAATTCTTATCAGTAACCGATCTGGGCAAACCATTCAGGGTATAATTAACTACTTGTGATATTAAGGAGTCTGATCGCGTCACTTCACTCACATCGCACCGCGAAATAGGCAATGAGTCACCCTTCCAAATGAAATTTATATATATAACACGCATCATCGTCATATAGATATAGCGAATCTAAAACCGGTATGCTATTGTTCCGCACTTGTTTACTCACTAAATCATTAACTACTGGTAAGGGCCCTGCTTAGGAAATCTGCACAGTTATGAGCACTGCTCACGTATTCTATTTGATAATTATATACTGATAAGAAAATTGCATACCTCTGCACTGCAGTCTATTAGCCGATACCTCAGGAACTGCTTTGTCGGGTCGAAAAATGGATAAGAGAGGCTTATGATCGGTTTTTAAAACAAAGGCCCCCACTTTGCCATACAAGTATTGATGAAACATACGCACTCCAAATATCAAATATGGCGGTGGCTTCTTTTTGTATCTGACTATACCTTTTTTCGGCGGCATTCGAAGAGCGGGACACAAATGAAATAGGCCTTTCAACTCCGTTCTCGACTTGTTTCAAAATTGCACCTAACCCGTGTGGTGATGCATCTACGGTCAAAATGTGCTTTGCGTGCTAAACAATTATCCGACGCAAGTTGTTTTTTCATGCACAGGAATGCATTTTCGTGCTCACTATCCCAAGACCATTTTACATTTTTCTGTAATAATGTATGTAATGGTACTAGCCACTTCTGTAATAATTAACGAGGCCTAAAAAAGACTTTAGCTCTGAAACATTCGTTGGTTTATTTGCCTCCATTATAGCTTTTATCTTCTCTTTTGATTTGTGTAACCCGAGTTTATCTATTACAAAACCAAGATATGTTACAGAATCTTGGAAAAAATGGCACTTTTCCCCTTTTAAAACCAATCCTGCATTTTCTAACCTTTTAAAAACCTCCTGAAGTCTTTTTACATGTACTTCTCTTGTATTCCCTGTCACTAAGATATCATCAAGATATTGGGGAACCCCCCCAATTACCGACAGTATATTTTCCAGTGTGCGTTGGAAAATGGCTGGTGCGCTCGATAACCCAAAAACCAAACGCGTAAATTTAAATAGACCTTTATGTGTATTAATGCATGTTAAATTTTGAGAATCTTCACATAAAACCAATTGATTATAACCATTCGATAAATCTAGTTTAGTAAATTGTTGCCCCACATATAACTTGGAAAACAATTCATCTATTCTCGGAAGAGGGAATTTTTCAATCAAAAGTTGTTTGTTTAAAAGTTGTTGCCGAGTAATCTGCACAAAGACGAATCTTCCCATCATTCCGTAAAACAGGTACAATTGGGCTCACGTACTCTGAATGCCTAACTGGGACAAGTATACCTAGCTTGACTAGTCATTCAATTTCCTCCTCTAATTTTGGTCTTATTGCAAAAGGAACTGAGCGAGCTTTAATGAAAATCGACGTTGACTCTGACTTCATCTTTAACTTAACTTTTACATCCTTACAGCAACCAACACTGTTTGAAAATAACCTTGGGTGTTTACTTAACAATTCCGCGTCCCCATCAGCTATATCGTTACAATACTCAACCATAAGAAAATGCGAGAGAAATTGTGCGCAATATATCAATTTCACTCCCATTATAACTCTGCAAATACTTAGTACTCTTTCGCAATGGGTGGCCCGAAAAACATCTGTAGTAAATGCTTTCAGATATTGCCGTTACCGCAGAAGCCGAATCAATTTCAAAAGTTAATTTAATGTTATCCACAGTAATCGACTCCTGCATTGGCTTCCCGATTAAACTACGGATATAGAATATCATTCGCTTACCATCATCGCCATCATCCAATCAACTAAAAACCGCTTCGTCGTCACTGTTCGTTTAGTGACACGGGAGCGAAATAAGAGGCACACGTCCTATTGAAGTGAGTATTTATTGGAATTACGGAGGGAACACCGGAACGGTGATTGATAGCATAAAGTATGTAATTAGTACATGCTAGTGACTTGTACGTTCAGGTACCTATATACTTATGTATTGTAGGCGGGTTGCAGGAGCCGAAACCACTGTACTAGCATGTGCTTAGTTGTGTTGGTCGCGTAGTAGGTACATTACTTTTTTTCTACTATTAGGTAAGTAGTACTGAGATGAATATGCAGCAATGTTCTTCCAATCTGTGCCGATAAAATCCGGAAAGTGTCGAGCGGTAAAGAAATAATAGGCAGGTGTATTGTACGTACATAACTTTCAATTCAAAATCTCTTATTTCCCCATATTTTCCCAAGTTTTCCCACCAAAATGGAATTCAGAATAATTCCGGAAGGATCTAAGGATTATTTAAAAAAGGAGAAATTCCGGGTGATTGTAACTATAATCAAACCTTTTCCTAAACGACAGCCCATATCATAGATTGAGCATCACTAAATTTCCTTCGCCATCGGTATTTCAGAGGCGCAGTTGAACCGAACCAACTTTACATAAACATGAAATAATATTCATAGATTCACTACTAAATTATTGCACTGCCTAGAAGTAAAATAAGTTTTAATTATTGATTTTCAAAATAAAGAGCTAAGTAGGCCGCCAACTCAAGTATACTTTCTAACTGCCAAAATCCTAAAAGTTTCTATCGAGGTTGTAGGTAAGTGGTTTTGTGAAAAACTTACTATCTGTCACGCATCTTCATAATCCCTGATGCTTCGGCCATCTTACTTATAATATTGCCTGCGAAGCTGAATTTATCCGCATTCACTCTAAAAAGTACAATCATTAGGCATCAATAGGTACTGTATATAATTTTCTTAAGAATGAGATTGTGTCTCTTCTTACATTTTTTCTCATCAATATCATCATCATCTCGTCCTGTTAGCCCCTCGATAATTACTTTTGTATATAGGCTTTACAAACCTGCAATATTTTCTGATTTCTCTCTCATCATTGGAATTTAACGATTCAAGTGACTCTGAAAAAAAATGTTTTGGAGTAATTTGTTCGGGTAGTGCAGGCACATGAATTGACTTGACTATATCATGATGTGATTGACAATTTCATGATGTACCTACCTCAAACTGATCATATCATGAAATGAACTGACCCTGATCAATGAATGTTCAGCGTTTGATGATATGAACAGCAAAATGCATGACTATTTTATGATTTGGTTAAACGTCAGTGACCATATCGTAAAATAATTTTAAACACAGTTAGAGGCGTTGATGTCGATGATGTCGAGGCAGTGGCCGGTAATTATAATTCATGAAAATGGCCATCCATGTTTGAATTACAACTTTCATCTAAAGTAGAATTTGTATTGAAACCATTAGATAAAATATTTGATGGACATTTAAGGATAAAACTTAATGAAACTGCTTTCCCACTGCAATGCAATCAGTATTCTTATATGGAAGGAAAATTGACAGAAATAGCTCTACACAATTTGACGTTAAAAGTGGAGAGGGCATTAGAAAGCAAAGAATTTGCCCTAGGATGCTTCTTTGATGTTGAGGGAACATTTAACACAGCATAATAGCAAGCAATAGAAGAGTCCTGCAATCAGGATGGTATACATAACTTGATAGCAAAGTGGGTGGTAACTATGATTAAAAACAGAGTGATATCTGCAAATTTGGTCGGTACTAGTTACACAATCGGAGCAAATAGAGGTTTCCCGCAGGGCGGATGTCTATCACCACTTATGTGGTGATAGACATCCCCCGCCAATAACCCACCCAAATAACCAGGATACCCAGGTCCATCATTCACAATAGAATGAGGGGTAAAACAGGGAGACCCTCTATATCCTAAACTATTCTCCAGTACCCTCGAAGAAGTTTTCAAAAAGTTGGCGGTCCCGTGGCGCAGCAGAGGCATTGTCGTCGGCGATAGAAGGCTACATAACCTTCGTTTTGCCAACGATATTGTTTTGTTTGCGCCAACCTCGTCGGAACTTTAACTAATGCTCCAAGAACTGAGCACTGCGAGCCTTGAGGTTGGACTGAAGATGAATCGGTCAAAAACCCAACTTATGACCAACGGCGCAAAACGTAAGGTAGTGGTCGATGGGCAGGACATACAATATGTCGACGAGTACATCTACTTGGGCCAGACAGTTTCCTTCGAAAACAGGCAGGATAAAGAAATCGAAAGACGTGTTTCGAACGCCTGGAAGAACTTCTGGTCCATGAATGAGCTAATGAAGGGCAACCTACCATTGACCCTGAAGCGCAAACTCGTCGACATGTACATCCTGCCCATCCTAAGCTACGGCGCACAAACGTGGTCGCTGACCGAATATCAGAAGTCCAAACTCAAGGTTTGCCAGCGAGCTATGTAGCGCAGTATTCTAGGTGTTAAACGTATAGACCGCGTTAGGAACACTATACTGCGCTCCAAAACTGGCATTGTTGACGTGGGCACGCAGACCGCACAACTGAAATGGAACTGGGCTGGACATATCTGACGAATGCATCCGGACAAATGGGCGAAAGCAGCCACTGAATGGATGCCTAGAGACAGATTCCGGCGTAGGGGCAGGCCCAGAAAGAGATGGAAGGATGACCTGGATAGGTTCCTTCCAGGATGGACAGATAAAGATTCAGATAGAGATGTGTGGGCTCAAACCGGTGAGGCCTTTGCCCAGCAGTGGATCATCATTTAGGCTATTAAAAAAAAAAACAGGTATATTCAGATGACGGCGTTATTCTTAGTATTGGGAAAGTTTTAAGTACGATAAATAGATATATTATAGTTTATATATGTGCAAGCTCTCTATTGTATTTTATCTACACACGTATCATAAACCCTCTTTACTGCGTACAAAAACCGCACGTTACGATCGTAAAAACTCATTTCTTATCTGAAAAATTACACATTATCACCATTATGTGTAATTTTTCTACACATTATGACATTCAAATTTCGAACGCCAAAGCCCGCCTCGTGCCGCCCCTAGTTTGTCTGTGAAGTTGGTACTGACATTCGAATTTCGAACGCCGACGCCCGAAGTTGGTCCTACAGAACAAGCTAAACAACTGCAGAGCCACAATGCCGGTCAAACATGCGGTTCCTGAACACATCAAAGAGAGCTTATGATATGTGTGTAGATAAACTAGTGTATGTAACTGTACATAATTAGGCATTATGTAGCAGTCACATAAACTACTATTATATTCATATTCATATTCATATTCTTTATTGCACAGATAATATAAAGTTACAGACAGTTAAAAGAAATGTTATAAGCAAAGACGAGCTAATCTCTAAAAAGAGATTTCTTCCAGCAAACCTAGGCAAGACAGGAGAGTTAATGATACAGGAAAGTCCTAGTTCGCAATAAAACTCTATACATACGTACGAAAATTACTTTCAAAATATATATAAACTATACCAGATATAAAATAAAAATATATACTTGAACTACATAAAATACAATATATAGCATGAACTTACATAAACTATAATATATCATACTTATACCTACATAGATATGGTACCTTTTATAGAAGAGAAAGGAAATGCACTTTCAATCTTTTCTTAAAAGTGAAAATTGAGGGACTTTCCCTAATAGCGCAGGGAAGTGCGTTCCACAGTCGGATTGCCCTTAACCTAAATGAGTGTTCGTAAGCGGTAGTGTTATGCCGAGGAGATAAAAGGAGAGATATCGTGCGGGATCTCCTATTGCTATCACTGGGGAAAAGAAGTCAAAACGTTTTGGCGTAGATATGTGGGGGAGGGGGGGAGTTATGGCGTCATTAACTTTTTGTATGGAATTTGTTTTTTTTTCCTTCTGAAACCTATAGTTTGGGGTCAAATGAAAGGGCTTCATGAGCCGGTTCTAAAAATATACTACACCATTAACTTTCGGCCGCCTGTTTTCTAAAAATCCAAGAAATATTTTCAAAACACCAAGTTCGGACTCCTCGAAGTAGGAGACGGACTAGTAAAGAGGATCTATACAGACCATGAGAGTGAGTGAAATAGACATTAACTATTTTCGTGAAGAGTCAATAGATTGTATTTTAAGTCGCAAAATGTAGTTTACAAAGTTATTGGTGCGGCTACTTTACTACTTGATTTTGATTGAATCTAAAATACTTACCTATAAATTGGTTCACAGTACCCCTGTCAGCGAGTTCTACTGCCAACAGGGCCATTAGCTTATTTTATTTATATTTAGAAAATAATTTTCTATTCGATTGGATACAGTTTTATCTAGGACTGTCCTGTTTCATAAACTCTCCTGTCTTGCCTAGGTTTGCTGGAAGAAATCTCTCTTTAGAGATAAGCTCCCCTTTGCTTATAACATTTCTTGTATCGGTGTGTATATCTATATTTACTATGCAATAAAGAATATGAATATGAAATTCAACCCCTTCTGACCATTTCTTGAAATGGTCGGCCAGATCATGAAATGGTCGGCCAGATCATGAAATGGTTGGTCATTTCATGAAACGATCATTTCTATGATTTGGCCACGATAGATACCCTACATTATTAACGTTTGACGATATGGTCAAACGTGCATGGCCATATCGTCAAACGTTGATGTTTAAACGATCAGTACGTCTATTATGAGTTTTTAAAACTATACACGATAGCGACTATATTTAAGTATTTGTATGGCAACGCGTACAGCACTAAAAAAATTATCTTTCTATACTTGCCCTCATCATATAAAAGAAAGAGATAGTGGCATTATTACCATAATAGGTACGTCCGTTGCGTTTACTACGTACTGGTCAGTTTTTGTTGACTATTTCATGAAATAGTTATATTTCGTGGAATGGTCAGCCACATCATGATATGATGAATTCTACGATATGGCTACGACATATACCACTAGTGCAAGTTCGTAGCCGGCTTAAACTGTGAGCGATCATAGTAGGTACCTACCGATGTCTCGCTCTCTCGCTACTCTAGGTAACTACGCTCGCTGTTTGGCTCACTCGCTACGCTAGGTAACTATGCTCGCTATCTCACACCCGCTACGCTAGGTAACTACGCTGGCTGTCTCGCTCACTCGTAACGTTAGGTAACTACGCTCGCCGTCTCGCTCACCCGCTACGCTAGGTCACTATATACGCTCACTGTCTCGCTCACTCGCTACGCTAGGTAATTAAGCTCGCTGTCTCGCTCACTCGTTACGCTAGGTAACTGCGCTCGCCGTCTCGCTCACTCGCTACGCTAGGTAACTATATACGATCGCTGTCTCGCTCACTTGCTACGCTAGGTAACTAAGCTCGCTGTCTCACGCGCTGGCGTTGGCTGTGCGTCATCGCAGTTGCGTTCGGATACGAAATTGCACTTTTATATAACACCGTGTTACAAAATTATTGTTTTGTTTCATAAAACGCCGCCCCGCCAAGTATCATGCCTCTCGCGAAAAAACTTCACAAGATATCTCAAAATTGTCAAAGAAACTGACCACTGGTATGTCCTTTGCAATAGCAGACCGTCCCAACAGGCTTCTTTTTATAGGTAGCATCGTGTGGAGCGATGTCTGCTTCCAAACAATAGTTGCCTATCAATATCCTGAAAACCATAAAGGCAATGGGCGTAATGCTTTTTTAAATTAACAATTCTTGCAATTTGTAACTCAGTAAAGAAAAGATTCTCCATAGTCTTAATAAGCTCTCACTCTCGACGGAAGAGTTAAGTAAAACTTATGTCAACAGATATCGCAGTACAATAAGTTCTTTCCCTATACTAACCTAATCAAATTATATTCCGAACCCACTTCGCCTGGATATGGAACATCAGTGAAGGGAAGATAATACGCCTTCTCTGCCTTCAGCACAATACTCTCACTGCCAGGTGTTGCCTGTGCGTATGAGAACTCTTCTGGTGAGTATGAGTATTCTTCTACGTCAAAATCGTTGTTCGCCTCTTCTGGGACTTGGTCTTGGTCTAATGCGTGTTGTTGGAGGTCCGATTTATTGCGCATGAACCTGAAATTTACCAGTCTTATATCTGATGTGACGTTGCTGTTTCTGGTTCTTAGGATACTCAGTGCTGGGCCAAAGACAATATATGTGCCAGTAAGATTTAGAAAGTAGCTACACTAAAGGGTTCAAATACACTAACCTCTGGGTGGCGCGTACATTCATTCGGGACTGTGGGCCATCTTCTTCTTCTTCTTCTTCAGGATCCCTTAGTCCTAATAATATTTCTATTTCGTCATATGCGGCGTCAAATACCATCTGCAAAGTAGAGTAGGCAGGCTATATAAATACAAGCACAGATTTTGGTTTTGGATTAAAGAGTCGTTTCGGGGAACAATGAGAAAAAAAACAAAAAAAAACACTTACATTCCAAATATCATTTTTCAACGCTACCAATGCGAAGACTTTTCGCATGAGCTCCTAGAAATAAATAAATATCAGCAGTATCCTATGAATCTGCAAAGTAGGGTAGGCTATAAAAATACAAGGTACCGATTTCGTTTTTGGATACAAGAGAAGTTTCGGGGAACAATGAGAACAACGACACGAATAAGTGAATAACGACCCTACCTATGACTACCTATAGCATACCAGTTGACTCGTCTCAGATTATTGTTTGACATTTTGTGAAATGCCTATAGTGCTTTTCGTTTAAGCAGAACTGCGTTTGCGTGAGTGAAACGTGTTGATGTTGCGTGCGAGTGAAGCTCCGCGGCTTGAAGGGCGCGTGGAGCTCTCTCTCGCGGACACATGTCACTCACACAAAATCATTTTCCTCTTGAGGCCCAAGATCACACAAAATCACTAAATAACGCATTGGGAAAAAAAAATACTAAATTCATCGGTCTCAAAAATATATATGTCATTCACAATGAGATAATCTAGTTTAAATAACCGCTTTCGAACTTGAGATTTTTTGTTGACCAGTTTTTACATACGAATTTTACATATTTTGTTAAGGTGCTTCTCAGGATCACAGGAAATATATTGAAAAAAATCGGCGTTTTTCCATTTTCCTGGAAAAATAATGGTACAATCTTGCTATCTGGGTTTGAAACCCACAAACGCACATTCGTGATTTAACTGTATTAAAGTAAAATTTAAGAGTTTATCTGTCGTGATTGAACCCCAATAATATAAAAAATCATGTCTTTATTAAAAAAAAAAATAGTACCGTAAAACGGGGTGTATAGGGATGCAGGGGGGAATAGGGACAAACTCGGGATTGCAACTTAACAAGACAGAAAAGCTACTATCTTCAATCAATTCCATATTTTTATGGTACAAATTCATAGTTGAATAAACGAGTTGAGAGCTGGCAACACTAGTTTGACATGAAGTCAGCAACCAATTGAAAAAATAAGCTCTTGAATTGCTGCTGTGAAACCGGTGATATTTTGGGCTTCAAAACTTTATTGTTTCGGGTGTTTTTAAAGAATATTTGGATTGGTGCAGTTTTCTAATACGTTGATTGATGTTTCCAGAGACTGTACCCAAAATGTAAGTACAATTTTAGCGGTAGTTATTTAATTAAACAGAAATTGGTAGATGCCGGTATTTTTTTTCATAAAAGCTGTTATTAGGGTCGCTATGGGGGCGAATAGGGATGTACGGATAGGGGCAATAGGGACGCAAGGATAGGTGAATAGGAACGACACTTTAATCAATAGGTACCGTAATGGATCAATAGGGACAGGGTTGTCACTAACAAAAAACATTACATTTTTTATTTTTTATCGACCATCTTCCTACATACATATATAGCGTCACGCCTTTTCCCATACGGGGTAGCAGAGGCACAACTGTGCCCACTTTCAGCCAGTGATCCAATACACTATTTTGCGTGACAGGGGGCTAGCCCATCGCAGCTATGAATTTTAAATGATCTCATGGATGATTCAGAGTAATAAATGAGACTTACTGTGACTGTAGAGGTTTTTGTTATTGTGTTTTTATTGTTTAATGACTTGTTGTAATTTTAAATGATACTTACTGTGACTATAGAGGTTTGTGTTATTGTGTGTTTATTGTTTAATTATTTGTTGTAATTTAAAATGATATTTACTGTGACTAGAGCTTTGTGTTATTG
Organism: Argyresthia goedartella; assembly: GCA_949825045.1. Classification (NCBI taxonomy): domain Eukaryota; kingdom Metazoa; phylum Arthropoda; class Insecta; order Lepidoptera; family Argyresthiidae; genus Argyresthia; species Argyresthia goedartella. The sequence continues at coordinate 18,946,094 of OX463812.1, read as the reverse complement.
TGTTTTTATTGTTTAGTTACTGGTTGTAATTTTAAATGAGACTTACCGGGACTGTAGATGTTTGTGTTATTGTGTTTTTATTGTTTAATTAATTCTTGTAATTTTAAATGAGACTTACTGTGACTGAAGAGGTTTGTGTTCTTGTGTTTTTAATGTTTAATGACTTGTTGTTATTTCAATTCTTTTTATTAATCGGCTAAGACCCAAATAGGTCGATCTATGATAGGGCTAAAATGTGTTTATTTTTTTAATAAATAGATATTTGTGACAACCCTGATGGTTTTTTCCTATTGTCCCATGCTGGTCCCTATTCACCCCTATATCAGTATGAATAGGGATGATGTATATTTTTAAGAATAGTAGCCCAACGATATTTGAATTTCTTTCAAAACTTTTTCGTAAAATACTAGTTTAGACTCAAGTTTCTACATCATAAACTACATACCTTTCATAGAAATAAACAGAGAAAATCGTACGTAAAGTTGAGATTCGTTCCTATTGACCCCGTTTCTTTAAAATACTCAGTTTATTAATTTGTTACAATTAGTTTTAAATAATCGTAGGGACAAACATAGGAACGTTTAGGTAGACATAACAGATTAGACAGGTGTGTGATACATATAGAAACAATCATCATCCGCAGTTATTATACACAGGTAAACATTACATTTTGTAACGCGTTTTTGTGCGAGAAGCACATCCCTCCCGACGACAGGACCTCGGTGACTTTATTTTGACTGAGACCGGCAGATGGTTGTACCCGTCGTATCGTTTACCAGTTGATGGATTATTGGCAGGCCGGTGACGTCTGATTCCTGCAGCTTGCTCATCTCCGGCGATGGTGGGGTTGCTTCATGTCGCTCTCTTTCAGGAGTAGATAAAAGCGTTTCAGGTTTTTTGTAAGCGGAATGCCATCAGGTCCATGATTTTATTGTTTGGTACTTCTTGAGCCAGAGAATCGCACCGGTAAAGCCTCCATGAGTTAACCACGACCAAATCAAGAAAGAGTAGTATAACTTTCAGCGTCCATTTGCGAGTTTTGAACTTTTGTGAACTTTTTGATGAAACTTCGATAGTATTCCATGGACTGGTCCAAATCATCGACGCCGCCCATGAATCGATACTGTTGAAGCGACCACCAAACTATATGATAGGGACTACTCTCATGTAATATAAATAAGTAAAGAACTCACGAATCCCCAAAACCATTTACTGCCTCGTCCGCCAGTCACCAACAAGATCTTGAGTGTTCTTCTTATTTCCTTGATGATTGATGATCTTCACGGATTTTCTTCGTGTTAGGTAATGGTTCAGACGGCGGAAGTGTTATATAAATATAATAATAATATGAAGTGTCTATTTTCGGCGATGGTTTAATTTCTCTCGCGTACAGCGCACGCGGGCAGGATACGAGTCTATACGCGGGCAAAACCATGCGGAGCTGGCTGACTATCAGCACATACGATTCGGCCAATGAAAGGATGAGATGCCACTATTTGGCGCAAACAAATACCATTAAACTATTCACGCCCATCACGCCGCCAATGGCGTCCATCAGGCCGCCAATAGCGTCCATCACAGCTTAAACTTAAGATCTATTCGGAACGTTTTCAACGCGACGTTCACACTGTAGATAAACAAACCATTATAACCACATTTGGTTAAAAAAGTGTTTTGCATGAATACAGAGGAAATATTAATTGCAATATGCGATATTCAGGAGTTGCTGGTTGCTGTTTAAACTTTGATTGACTCAGAAGAAGATAGTTTTAACGATGAGAGTAGCACGGCTGAGCTGATAGTATCACTGTTATTTTTGATCGCTCCCTTACAGTGCTAAATATCAGAAGCATGGGCGATGATAGCACAGCACGGCGGCGTTAATAATATAATTTATGAAGTCATAGCCGCCATTTAGAGCTATTTTTGTCGCACTAACGGTGTCTGAGAATGGCGACATAAGTGATATAATCGATTATGTTGCGCCTCGAAACGCGCTGTAGATAGCGGCGCATCACTCCCTACCCCGAGAGCTTCTTTTACTCTGATCTCAAGCGCGGCTAGCGTGCGAGCTGGACCGCAACCTATGATATGCCTGTGTGGAGAGGCGGCCAGCCGAACGTACCTAAACTGCGAAGAAGAAAACCCCCTGACTATACTAATATTTACTGTACCATGTACACATGAATGCCACCATCACTGACAAATCTTCATGGTTTTTGTGATCTTAATAAGTACCTTTTTGTATTTAAAAATTGTTTCCTCCGTTTGTTAAATAAATAAAAATGAAAAAAAACTTACATTCCAACAAGACCTTTTCAATTCTCTATTGACTATCAATGCCCACGCTTTTTCCTCGAGCTCCTAGAAATAAATAGATAGAGCAGCCATATCGTATGAATCTGTTTTATACAGATAAACGACAGTATAATTTAGTTTATTTTTCTAGAGAAAGAAAATACTTACATCCCACAACAGTTTTCCCAACGCAAAAAGATCTTCAACATGCAGACGAAGGTAGGCAAGAGTCATTTTGTTAATCGTTATATCCTGGCATTCCAGATTCAATATACCGGCTTTAGTAATAATAATCTCCGATTTCGGTGACTCGTAGAATGTTGGTACATCTTCGATTTTCTTCAGCATCTCTTCTCCATCTATTAGCTGCCCGAATACCACGTATTTGTGCGCCATCCATGGCTGTGGTTGGAGGAGAATGAAGAACTGTGTCGAGCAGTCGACGTGTCTGTGGCAATTGCAATGACTACTTATTGTCATGCAAGCACCCTCCCAAAGACGGGAAATTATGGGGATTCACAAACGGGGTTCAAATATTAATAATAATAATAATACCTTGGATAATGGAATGCAATAATACCCAAACTAGGATTCCCTGTATCTTGGGTACTAGACAATGATACACATACTTATATAGATAAATACTTTACTTAGATAGATAAACAACCATGACTAGGGTTCAAATACCTAAGCTTTAAATTTAGGGAGCGACCACGCACAATAAACGCAATACTGTTACCTGCCATCATTTGCCATGCACAGAACGCCGCGTCTATCGTGGGGTATCATGAAGTTTTCGCATTTCAAATCGGAGCTCTTCAAGCCAAAACCACCGCATTGGATCCAGCTATCTCTGACGATGCGGTGGACTGGTGTACCACTGTAGCCCCCCTTAGTAACTTGACATAAGCGCAGAAAGTTGTTGCAAGTTTGTGGTGTCAGGTCTGCGTAGAGCTGTGGAGTGAGGAGACATAAAAATAATGATTAAACAAACATACCTGTAGGCAGGATAAGGGGCCCAGTAGTCAGCTGTTTAGCAGAAATTTCAAAAATAAATCTCGTATGGTCTGTTTTTGCTAGACAAGAATGTTCGTACCATCCGTTTTTATTTTCGATTTTTGCTATAATTCTACAGACTTGTTTGACAACCAAATGCACAAATGTTGCTAGAACTTGCGAAGTGCTGTACATATCGATAACCAATAAATTCTTAATTCTTAAGCAAACCTCAATCTCTTTGCAATGGACGCTTTACCAAATTATGTAGTACTCGCCATAGGTTTAGTTTGTCAGATAACAAAGACATCTTCAATTAAAGCCAAACCAAGAATATAAAAACATCGCCATGTTGCGGAAAACCTATGAAACTATTTTCTTCAACTTGCAACACTTTCTTTAAAAAGTATTAATGTCATCTGTCAATTGCTGTCAAAGAGGTGCGACGATTGTGCATTATATATTTCTTGTGTTTTGTGAGTGAAAATGCCGAAAACTATTAACAGTGGCGTAAAAAAAGTTCACAATCTATCGAAATATTTGTCGGATAGAAAGTCTGAAGGATTGGACTCTATTCCTCTAAGTAACATCACCAGCCTTGTTGTCAACATGATTGGTAGGTACGTCATATAGTATGTGCAATGTGAATTGGCTAATTTGTAACTATTCGAAGTAAATATTTTGTTGTATTTTAGGCATATCCCGATTATCCGTAAAGAAAATACAAAACGAAGCTGTATTTTCTACGCCTAAGAAAAATAAACCTAAAACCAAAAAGGTAATCAATCGGATGATTTTGATTTAAGTGCAATTTGGCATAAAATACATGAATTTTATGCTGTCCGAAAAGAATTACCGAGTTTGAAACGGCTGCTTGCAGTTCGTAAAGAATCCATAAACTTTGTTGGTGGCAGAGAATCTCTTCGTTTACTCTTACACAAATTAGGTTATAAATAAAAAAAAATGTAGAAATCAGTACTTATGGAGCGACATGATATAGTGGGATGGAGGGGCAGGTACCTACATGAAGTCGAAGATGTAAGGGAGCGTCAGATGCCTGTTCCATACCTTGATGAAAGATATATTAATACTTCGCTCAATCATGCAAAATATTGGCAATGGCAATCTAAATCTGTAGCTACAGTAAAAATTGACTTTATTATTCATTGTTGTGTCACGACTGGGTTCGTCCCGAATGCTTTGTTAATTTATAACGACAAAGAAAAAAATATGGTTTCCATGATGCCATGAATAAAGTTAATTAAAATAGGGGTATTAAATAAATTATTAACCAATCTAAATGAACCCTCCTGTATAGTCATAGACAATTCTAGATATCATTCTAGCCAAATTAACAAACCTCTAACTTCGGTTAATGGAAAAAATGAAATTACAGAATGGCTTACATCAAATAATATTGCCTACCCTACCAAAGCCACCAAAAGTATGTTGTTGTTTTTGGTAAAACAAAATAGACCTGACCCAGTTTACGAGATTGATAATTTAGTACAGGAGTGTGGTCACAAAATACTACGACTGCCGCCATATCATTGTGACCTGAATCCGATAGAAATGATATGGGGCATAGTAAAAGGACAGGTTGCCACAAAGAATGTTGGTTTAGATAACATCACATACCTGCAGCTTGTACAAAACTGTTTTAAGGATACATGGAATAATTCCTGTGAGCATACCAAAAACTAGAAGAGGAATATAGATGCAGAGAACTGGTAATTGATAGAGAAATTGAACAACTTATATAAATGTTGGCGGCAGTGATAGTAAAATATCCAGTCTTATAACTGACAATGAGTCTGATATGTCTAGAATTGAACCAGTACAATCTGATCATGAAGATCATGAAATGTCATATGAATCTGTTAAATAATTAGATTCTGAATTTGACGACTAAAGAGAAAAAAACATAATCATAATGGTATTATTTTCTATATTTTAACCCGTCTACAGGTACTTACTTTAGTGGAAGATTATTTCATAATAATAAAAATATTGACTTTTTGACCATTTAATGTGACTTCCATAATGAGAGGCTTTAATATACGATTGTTTTGTAATAACAACACACGAGTATTTTAATGCCTAATGTAACGGCATTAAAGGCTAAGCTCGAGCCACCGCTATCAGTAGCTATGATCGTCTATTCTATCTACCCCAAAAGAGATGTCCCGATTCAGCTGTAAAAATTGTAAGTTAAGAATGATAAGTCAGAATTTCTTGTTCGTTGAGAAGTTCGTTAGGCGTACAATAGTCGAACGGAAGATTGGTTCCGGAAGTTACGGTTTCAAGTTAGACAGAGAAAGCATATATGCCCGCAATCCGGTATTTCGCATCAGTTAGCGGTGTATTGCGCCAGATCGATCGGTGTTCTATTTTGTGTGATGGTACCATTTATTGTTTTGTATATATGGGCGCTTGGAACTTCTTTTAGTGGTCGACCACGATTTATAATATTTGTTTGGGATATCGTATAGATATCCGTCGTAGTTTTACGACGTGAGTACTCAATGATATTTCATGTGCTCGCTAGTAGCGGCTTGTGGTGGTTCCAATTATATAATTAGTTCACGGCAATAACGATCCGAATAGACCGGGTTTACACAATTGCGATTTGATTTTCCGAAATGGGTTTGAACTAGCGGTTTCCTCAAAAGGTCCGTAACGTTTTGAAACCTTCAACTCTGCGCAATTTGAGCTGGATGTTATCGAAACGTTGTCATTAGCGCTTTTGGAGATCTAACCCACACCACAGCAAGGTACATACTTTGGTAAATACCGATCTATGTATCTATGTGACCACAGCACTTCCTCGACCGAGCCCAGTCATAAATACTCGACTCAGCCTACACATTAGACCTCCAGCGAAATTTACATTTAATTTAAAGATGCAACTTGAATCCAAACCGATCCAAGGCAAAGCAAAACAATCTACCCGGACCTAAACAATGAACTTTAGACTGTAATTTGATCTCTTCGCGCGTCCCCGACAACACTCAAATGTCAAAAATATCAACAGGATAGGTTATCTGTGTTGACAACGTTTATACTTTGTTCTGAATTTGTTATTTCCATCCGCGGAACCTCTTCGATCAAACAGTCTCCCTATGCCCTGCCAACCTAGGTTTAGCCGCAACTAAACTCCTGTCTAGCCTAGTCTAAAATCCTAGTGTTATACCACGTCCATTATCGACACCACTCGAAAATGGTTGAGTTTGATTTGAATGTGTTTGTATGTTTAATGACTGTGTGTGTGGGAATTTCAAAACTCGCTACTCGAAAGGAATGAGGAGAGGATTAGCCCGCGAATATCCTAAGAGCCAATCCAGGAACCCTATGGTGAAGGAAAAAGGAATTTAGGGTCGCTCCAAGCCCAGACTCAGACTCAGATCAATTACCTACAAGTTCTTATCTACCGACCCAAGAATAGTTTTGGAATTTGGGGTAGGTTGATTTAAAAGATAGGAATCGAGGTATATCTCGGCGCTTCAGACACTCACGAAAATCCTCTGTAACACGCAATCGCAATCCGTCCAGTTCCAGACGCGTAAAACGGCGAATTACCGAATTTAGTTTAGAATTACCGAAAGACGTGTGTCACAGTAGCTTGACGCAGAGACTGAATGCCTCCCCCTCCCACGCTCTCGTATTTATAGACCCCACATGTCTGAAAAAAAATGGCGTCCTTTGCGGAACACGCGCTGCCCAAGCGAAAGCTTCTTATCCCTAACTACACAGGGTCTAATTTCAATCAAACATGCCATGCAGATCCGCTGTTCTACAAATTGTGTGTACGCATAGTTTCTAATCAACCATTGGCTATCACTCAAATCATTTGGTATTGCCGATACACAGAATTTGTCGATCGCTGGCTATAAAAAGCGGTTTTGATTAATTTAAGCCTTCCCGACCGCTAGCGTCTTAGACAAAGATCACTAGAATGATATTCAAACCCGTGATGTCAAACTCGCCACATCGTACCAAACAAACGCAATTGTATATTTGCAGTCAACATAATAGCTTTCTCCGTATCGTTCCATAATAACCTTCCATTATTTAGTTATTCATAATTTATTCAGCGCGCAGCCAAATCGGCTCTGATCCCTACACATTTCGCAGGAATGCGCCAAAAAACCTGACCTGACCTCTCGCTCTCGGCTCATTGTTTTTTTCCAACTTACCCTGAGCTACTCAAAAACCCAAACGTTAAATGAACCGACTCTTGTATTCAATGTGTGTACCAATACAGCGCGGCGATGGGCTAGCCCTCTGTCACGCAAAATGAAGTATCAAATGAACCGACTCTTGTGTACCATTACACTAATTATGTGCAGTTACATACACTGCTTTATCTCTACATATCATAAGCTCTCTATGATTTTTGATTTATAGTTATATTTCAAATGTAAAGTTCAGCAATTAGCGAAGCGGCCAATGTGCATGGGTATATTATATTTAGTATTGCTATATACAGGTTGTCTCATTTAAATCGGTCAGTATGGGAAAGTCTGAAACTATAAGACATACGAAGATCTGTTCTATTTTAAAAAGAAGAAAAACTGCATTTGAAAAAAAACCTGTACTCAGCTCAGGAATCGAACTCGGTTGTTTTGAAAACACTCACTCACGGTCACTTCGAACACCTAATAAAATAAATTTAAGTATGTGAAAACAATGCATTTTATTCATTTTAGACATCATGTTTCGTAGAGCCATTTACTGCTTAAGACCTACACAATCGATATCGAAATAGAAATAGCCTAAGTTTTTTTTTTCAAAACAACCGGGTTCGATTCCCGAGCTGATTACAGGTTTTTTTTCAAATGTACGAATGCAGTTTTTCTTCTTATTAAAATCGATGACATGGTTCCTAAGAACAAATCTTCGTATGTCTTATAGTTTCAGAGTTTCCCATACTGACCGATTTAAAGGAGACATTCTGTATAAAGCGATTTAGTCCAGGTTTTTTATGTTCCTGGTTGGGCTTCAAATAGATGTTCTATCATAGATCATAAAAGCAAATGCAATCGTAGGGTCAAAATTGAACCTAAGTTGTGAATTATTGGGAGACGCGAATCTCGCGGTGGATATGAAGAAATAGTGCTTAGTTTAAATAAATTAAAATTAAATAAAGTTAATTAAATTAACTTACGTACTTATGGCGTTGTTTTAGATATAATAAGTTATATCCACTCCTTCCCCACTACACTACTAAACCGGGTAAACTACTGGTAGGGTTATATGCGTTCCCCATTACACTACCTAATTTATTATCGGAACTAGATACGGGTAAGTAAGAAACAAAATTTCTATTTAGCGTAGCGGTATATTTAAAACATATCCAACGTCAAACTTAACACATACATAACACAAAACTTAACTCGTACATAAAACAAACCTTAACACGCTCCCTGTCTAGTGAATCCATTTGGACAAAAAAAAACAGAAATACATGTCACAATTGCTAGAAATGAACTGCGTTAAAATAATGATCCTAAATATAAAACTAAACTATCTCAATCTAAAAAATCAAAAAATCAAAATCAAAAATCATTTATTTCCATAGGATGTTGTTACATCACTTAGATCCGTCATTACATTTTTTTGGGTGAGTTCACTAACACAACGGCGGAATCTGTGGAGAAGAGCTCACCGAAGAAACTCCACAGTCGTCGCATCTTTTGCGTTTCCTTTTTTAAATAAAATATTGTCAAATTACAAAATGAATGCTAATTATATATCGAAACAGCCTGTTACTCAAACAATCTATTCCCATGGACATCTGTCCTCTAAATAATCAGATATCCTATAGTAACCTTTTTTATACAATTTCTGTTTTATTATTATTTTAAACTTGTCTAAAGGTAAGTTTTTAATATCAGTAGGGACCTTATTGTAATAGCGTATACAATTGCCTTTAAAAGAATTACTAATTTTATGTAGTCGGCTTACATAAGCAACCAACTTGTCTTTATTTCTAGTATTAAAATTGTGTATATCACTTTGTACTTCTGAAAATTAGTTATATTTCTTTTTACATACACAAGATTGTCATAGATATATTGAAACACAAATGTCAGAATATTGATTTCTTTAAACTTTTCCCTCAGTGACACTCTAGGCCCTAATCTATAAATTGCACGAACAGCCCGTTTCTGCAGAATAAATATACTATTAGCAAAAGCATGACGTACACTTATGTCCCCGGTAATAAACTGGATTTGCACTCTTGTAATGATGCGTGATTTGCGTCGTTTTCTGACCTTTGCATTAGTTGCGTATTTTGTTTTTGATACTGTTTATAATTGAAACAATACATTATCCCATTTGGCCCATCCCATCAAGCCGTCCAAACGTTCGATGATTTACCGCTCTGAAGACCCAAAGACCACGTAGAAAATGATAAATAAATATACATATAATTATCGTTTTGGTTCATCGATGAAACACGGATAAAACATGTCATGTATAAAAATGACAAAAAGTATCACATAAGCAAGAATTTTGACAGGAAAGACAGGCAGTGCCAATTAAACTAGACACTTTAGGTCATTATAACAATAATTATTAATTATCCAGTATAACAATGCCTTCAGGGTACTGTTGGGGCTGCCACGATTTTGTAGTGCATCAGGAATGTTTGCGGAGGCGCGTGTTGATGGCTTCCATCCAATTATGCGTAAAAGAATGGCGTCTATCTTATGCAGAACTCGTGGCAGCGCCAACGGTCTCCTGGAGATATTAGCAGATAGGGTAGACAATCCCTTTATGCGACATTGGGTTGCAGCTCACACACTGCCAGTCATAGATTAGCGCCTAAATTAGGAAAAAATAATGGTTTGCTCTGCACTGTATTGTGTTTATATTGTACTACTAACATTGATTGTAAGACTAATTATTAACACTTGTATATGGACTTGGTCTGAAATAAATGATTATTATTATTATTATTATGTTACATGACATTTTTTCTTCGGTTAATTGATGTTTCTGTATGTAACTTTCAATATGCGCTACCAACGTGAAGAAAAAAAAAATAAAGGTAGAATTTTAAGTCTCGTGTCACTGATGCTTATAACAAATGTCTTTTAACATAAATAATTACAAAATTGTCAGTTGTTACAATAGAAAGACTGCTGATAGAGGTGGTTCTTTAATCTTAGTGAAAAATAATATTAAGGTGAAACAATGGAAAGATATTCTTGCACTTACTGTTGAAAGACAAATAGAGGTATCCTGTGTTGAGTTAGATAGCCATATTATTGTTTGTGTCTACAGGCCACCGAGGGATGAAAAAGGCCATGGCAATTTCGAAATATTTGAGAAAATTATGGAGGAAGCCCTCATTAAACTTTGTAATAACAGAAAAAAGTTAATTATTTGTGGCGATCTTAATGTAGATCTACTTGTAGATACAACACTGAAGCGACGATTAATAACTCTGTTCCAATCATTTAATTTATGTCATGTTTTTCTAGAGCCGACTAGAATCACACTTACCAGCCAAACTTGCTTAGATAACGTTTTTTGTGACTGTGCATTCACAAGTAAAAGTGTAATTAACTGCTTACCTTCCGATCACAGTGGTCAAACAGTTTCATTCCCAATTGCTATTAAGGATAAGACTGGTCCATCATTTTATAGGCCTATTACATCCCATAGACTAGAGACATATACGAAAAACTTAGATATAAATTTGCCAGTACCGGATTTTAATGAACAGAACCCAAACAAAAGCTACTCAGGCTTCTTCAGCATTATTCAGACAGAATTCAATAAAGTTTTCAAATTAAAGAAAATCAGTGACTACAACGGTAAATCTAAATTTAATGACTGGGCAACGTTTGGAATTCGTAAAAGTAGAGTTATCTTTTATTAATATTCCTGAAAGCGGTGGTATTGTAGACAGTCAGCGTCTTGATCTACGCAAAACCACACGTCTTGCCACTGTGTCGGACCGCGCGTTGATACCAAAGTTTTTAAAACTTTTTTGTTAGCATAATGGTTATTTGTGGTGGATGTCAGGAGAAGGTGACTGACGCGATTCTGTGTTCAGCTTGCGGTATCTCCTTCGATTTCTCTTGTGCTGAGATTACCGAGGCCAAGTACCGGAGACTGGCGGAGGAGAAGAAGAGGGAATGGATGTGTCCCACCTGCTCCGTCAAGGCACCAGTTGTTACGAAGCCGCCAGGCGGGGGGCCTGTACTTGCTCCTCCGAGTACTACTAAGCTGCCCCCGGGATCTCCAGCTGTGCCAACGCTCGAGCTCATCATGGAGCGCCTTGATGCCATGGTCCTTCAATTAGCTCCTCTGAAGAGTCTAGAAGTCATTCTCAGTGACATCTCCGAGTTAAAGAGCAAGACCGATGACATCCATTTGCGAATTAATGATGTGGAGAGCCGCGTTGTCCGCATGGAAGAGCGTCAAGTTGAAGCTGCTGAAATGAATGAACGGTTGTTACGTCTTGAGGAAGCTTCTGAAAGCCGAGAACAATGGCTGCGCTCCAATAATGTCGAGATAAAAGGTGTTCCCCAAACAAAAGAGGAGAATCTTTTTGACATAATATCTAAAGTTGGGACCACCATTGGTTTCGCAATAAAGCGCGATCGTATTAATTTCGTTACCAGAGTTCCTTCGCGTGACGATAACAAGGGTAAATCAATAATTGTCTGCTTCATTCATCGCTACGACAAGGAAAACTTTGTTGCTGCCGGACGAACTGTGAAGAATATGTCACTGGCTGATATCGGGATGCAGGGACATGGCAGTGTCTTCGTCAATGATCATCTGACCATCGAACAAAAACAACTATTAAATTCGGCCAAACTACTGGTTAAGGAGAAGGAGTTCGAATTTATTTGGGTGCGTCATGCGAAGATTATGGTACGGCGCAATCAGACTTCACCTATTTTTCAAATCAAGTCGAAGAGGGACCTGTCCAAAATTACGTAATCTACAACTATTGCTTTTAGTGTCATTCAACAGTTTACAAACTTTGAGAACCACTGCTCCCTGCTACTATCCGATATTGCTTTTGTTTTCGCCTGTTGCTACACACACACTACTTCACTGCCTAGTAAACAACTTTTATTCCAACACCTTTTTAACTCAGCTCGTAATGACCCTAATGAGCCTTTCTGCAGTTTATTTAATGTCTAATTTGCCTCGTCGTCGCTGCCGCCGTCCGCTACTGTACTTGCCTATAAGTGATCATTGCTTTGATAATAACCCGTTCCTATGTTACCGAGTTCGCAGCAAGTGCTTGTTGCTTTGCCCGCTTTATTTGTTAATTAGTTTTTGCTTAGACATCTATTTAGTTTGTGATATTACAACGCCGTGAATAATTTAAATCTGTACTATCAGAATGTAAGGGGACTGCGGACAAAGACTGATACTATTTTTCAGAATATCCTATTGAACAACTATGATATTGTCGCTTTAACCGAGACCTGGCTTCTAGATGAATTTTCAGATAATGAAATATTCGATGATAGGTACTTAGTGTGGCGTCGCGACCGTAACTATGCATCAACTGGGCAGACAAGAGGGGGAGGCGTATTGATAGCTGTTAAGCGCGAATTATGCTCGACGATCAATGCATGTTGGCAGTCTTCCGCAGAAGACATATGGGTAACGATTCCATTGACTTGTAACGAAAAAATCGTTACTACATTACATTTGTGTTCACTCTATCTGTGTGACGAAAATCTTGGTAATAGATTTAAGACACAACTTGAAAACTTTTGTTTTAAAAAAGTTGTGTCTTAAACTTGAAAACTTTTGTACCAAATTAATTCATTTAATGACTGACAATGTCCATGATAAATTTCTAATAGTCGGAGACTTTAATATGAGTAGTATAACCTGGTCTTCCATTGATGGCGGTCTTTATCCATGTAATGTGGTAGGTGAGCATGTGAAAGATTTTATTGACACTCTTAACACTTGTGGTCTTCAACAATTTAACAGTTTTGAAAACAGCTTTGGTCGTATATTGGATCTAGTATTGTCGAATGAAAGTGTCGTGGTAATGTCATGTCCTGACCCATTAGTGCCAGAGGACCCATACCATAAGGCTTTGCATATAGATATACCGGTTGCATTCTTCACCCCATTAAAATACATTCCGCATGTTTCCTTTAATTATTCCAAAGCTGACTATAAGCAAATACGTAAACACATCCATGATTTTGACTGGGTAGGTAAGCTTGGTAGTGGTAGTGTAGATGACGCTGTCGATATTTTCTATACATTAATTTATAAACTACGTGACTCATATGTTCCTACTCGCAGCTTATCTAAGAACAATTACCCACCTTGGTTTAGCACAGCTCTAATCAAAGTCATAAAGGAAAAGTTCAAATACTTCAAAAAGTATAAAAACTATGGGAATCTTTCTGACCAAATGTCTTTTTCAATTTTACGTGACCGAGCAAGTAGAATGGAGCGTGAATGCCACACTAATTACATAGCTAAAATTGAAGAATCTATAGTTAAAAATCCTAAGACCTTCTGGTCCTATATTAAGTCGAAACGCCAAGGTAGTGCATTTCCCTCGAATATGTCTTACGATGGTAAAACGTCCGACAATGGCAACACCATTAGTAATTTCTTCTCTGATTACTTTCATTCTAATTTTATTATTACATCCAGCTCTGACAATGATAATGTGGGTCAAGCACATACACATGTCGAACCGCAGTGTCTGTGCGATATATTTAGTATCGCAGTTAATAGCTCCTATGTTCATAAGCTCCTTCAGTCTTTGGACCTGTGCAAGTCTGCCGGGCCTGATGCTATACCGGCTTCGTTACTAGTTGCTTGTGCAAAAGAGCTATCCGTTCCCATCACAATTTTGTTTAAAGGATCTCTTAACGAAGGTGTCATGCCGATTCGTTGGAAGTCTGCTTTTATTTCCCCCATACATAAAAAAGGTTCCCGTCAGCGCGTTGAGCATTATAGGCCTATCTCAAAATTGTGTCTTATAGCCAAGGTTCTTGAGCGTGTCGTATATACTCAATTATATGAAGCGCTTAAATCTAGTTTCAGTCCTATGCAGCACGGTTTCTTAAGGGGCAGATCGACGGTATCTAACCTTGTACTTTTCCATGACTATATCAGTGAGCGTATGGACAATAACGACCAAGTCGTTGTTTTATCGAAATAAGGCAATTGTACACAGTACGCAGAGGCACACTTCTTAGTTATTATTTTGTATTTGATAGTTTTTTGGAGATTACTTATTAGGGCAATGTAAGCACCGGCACACATTATAATAATTGTTTTATAGTTGATAGCCATATTAACATTATGTGGCTGATCGGAGAAAACAAAAGGCACACAATAGTTAAGTGAATTAGGTAGATATTTTTTGACCAGTGTATAGGACATGTATAGAACCGGTACAGCAGTTTTGAGTTGAGCATACATATTATATATAGATAGACGAAAAGGCACAAATAATTAAATGATACGGGGTTTGAGTTTATTGAGGTCCTCCTCACATCGAACAGCGAGTGCTGGGGTGGTGTCGGCCGCACGCACGAGCACGGTTCCGTGCTTGACCCACACGTACCGGTATCCATTGGTCCTTGCAGTTTCTCGCGTTTTTCGAAAAATTGTTTTATTTTTCAGAGTCAAGTGCTCGTTGACATACACTTTTTGCTGCGAACCTGGTATGTTTAGACACTCAGATGTGAGTTTTCCCTTGGCTTTACGAGCGGCAGTAACAAAGTTGTCCTTCAGCTCCCGGGAGGCCAGTTTGACGATAACATTCTTTGGCTGCGTACTTTTTGGGTTCGCTTGTGGGACTCTATGTACCGACACCACATCATGGGGAGCCAGCGGATGATTAATGTTATCACCTAATGTCTGGACGATAGATAGTAAGTTTTCTCCTCGCTTTTCCGGGAGGTTACTGATCTCGACATTGTTTTGACGTGCCTGCTGCTCCATATCATCTATTTTACGCTCTAGCTGAGAGATGCGCAAGTTTAGAAGCTCAACCTTGTCGAGTTTGTGTTCCATGGCGCTCACCTTCTTACACATTTCATCGGTTTTCTTGTGTAGATTGTCGTATTGGCCGCTCATGAACGACATAGCGCTTTTAACTTCTTCAAAATCATCCAACATTTTCGTGATCTTCAAATCATACTTGGAGAACCAGCCATCCAACTTACGCGTCATACTTTCTTGGAATTATGATAGATTATGAGTACACAATTAGCAGTTAAAGACATTTGAATATGTTTGGGCTATTTAGCAACTAATCACTTAAGAAATTGTTATAAAAACACTGCAATCCAGGCAATTACACCATTAGGAACAACTTATCATTGAGATAGCAGACGAATTGTTCGAAAATACTGAGGTTTTAGCAATAATAGAACGGAGCAAACGAAAACAGTCTTAACGCAGTGCGCGCGAGGCGTGAACACATGTCCATTCTCTCTACCAATTAACACATCGCAAAATGGAAGCTGGTAAAACAACTACATTTGTATTCCAGGAAGAGAGCCGATCAACGTTTCGAAATGTCTTCAGCAAGCTGCGAACCCTCTTCCCGTTCCTTTGGCCGCGGAAAAGCGTGTGTCTACAGTTTTATGTACTCATATGTGTCATCGCGTTGCTGGCTGGGAGAGTGGTCAACCTTTTCGTGCCAATTTATAATAAGTTGATAGGTAAGTTCATTTAATGATTAATAAGGTGAGTTTTAGAGCACTAACGGCTGGCGTAGCTTTACCGGAATTGCATTGGGAAGTGTATTTAGTTTAATAATCCCTTAAAATATGACTGCGCTTTCTATTACGGTGTGAAGGATACAAGAGCGGTTGTCGGCCATTTCTGTGTGATAGGCTATTAAAACGCTATATTATTACACTAGAATGCCCAGTGTCGTGGTTATCAGCAAAAGCGACATCATTTATGACATGTTTGAATGTAAACCTTCAACAACACATCTATTTTAATTAATGGCGTGTCCAAACACTTTTGAGGTTAACTTTTTCACTGTCCATTGTGTTTTGAAATTTCCATTTGAGCAATTCAAAAACCATGTTAAAGCGAATTTGTCAAAAAAGGGATATTACAATGTTCAAGATTACTTAAATGATGGGACTAGGGTTAATCTAACTCAACACTCAGAACTTGCTGATAATAATTTTGCAATTATTTATTCCTGCTTATTCATTATAATAATGAATATTCTAATATTTGTATTAGTCAAACACCACCAATTTTTAAAAGAGATCTAAAAATCAATCTGTGCGAGTTTCTTCACCCTCTGTCCTACAGTGGTGTAATGTAGAGAAGAGGCAAAAAATGACGTTTGCTAAGTATATGTAATATAGAAATTTGAACTTTGAACTTTAAAAGATCACCATTTGGTCAGTTTCTTATCGAGAACCAGTAAATTAGAGGTGAACCTCTCATTACAGTTGACAGCCTGTCAATACCCCCACTCGTGTTCCGATGGGACCTGATCCTGATCTACGTGTTTATAAAGTTCCTGCAAGGCGGCGGCACCGGCGGCATGGGACTGCTCAACAATCTGCGGTCCTTCCTGTGGATCAAGGTTCAGCAGTACACCACGAGGGAGCTTCAGGTAATTACATTTACATAAAATCACATTCTCAAATTATCGAATTCAAATTAAAAGCTTTATTTGTAAAACGTAGGTACATAAAGATCTTTAGAATACTTTCAAAGTATCTATATCTCTTTGGCGCGATGGCAAACAAATATTATATTTATTGAGCAGCGACTGATGTAAGTATCAGTCGTATATCTGGAATAGTAGTTAGCAGTCAATATACAACAATGTCATTATGTAGTCAATGATCAGAGCCTTAATTTTTCCCTGCCTCGCTCGCTCGCTCTCGCCCTCGACGCGTCGATAGTACAGTGACGGACGCTATGACGTCATCAGATCGAGGTGCCAAGTGAATTTTGGCGTTTAGTACATTGCTTCTGGCCCCATTCTAGGATACCCTGTGTCGTGGGGACTAGAAACAGCGACGTCGCAAATATGTAGACTTCCATGACCTGGGGATTTTTCTGCCTCCCCAGCCGGGATCCGAACCCATGGCCTCTCGCTTGGAAAGCTCAGCCTCGACCGCAACACCACAGAGGTCGTCATGTCGTAATCCTTACTAACAATGTTATGTCAATCTTTATCTCTGCATAGTAGAATTAATTTTACAATTTGTACATTAAACAAAGAGTTTTCTCGGGTTTCGGGGTGGTTATATTTAAAAAAAAATGCTTCTTGTTACTCCCACAATACGATACCCTGGCGCATACTACTAGTAATAATAGTCTAGTCATCTCAGTGTATGTTAGCGTGCTGATAGTGTTAGCAGATTCGTTCCGAACCCACACTGAATAGCTCTGTCGTGGCCATATCGTAGAATTGATCATTTCATGAAATGGCCAACCTTGGTTGAATTAGAACTTTTATAACGAAGAAGTATTCTCGGTAAAAACACTACGGTAGCTTAGGTGAGGACTACAAGTCTTCGTGTTATTTCGACATGTATTACACACCAAAACACCACATAGTTCTGAATAACAAATTAAACTTGTTTTCATGAATTGCAACCCTTTCCGTCCATTTCATGAAATGGCCGGCTAGATCATGAAATGGTTGGCCCTTTCAATTCTATGATATGGGGGGGCTACCACAACGTCTTATGCCAATTCAGATTAGGAACCTAATTTCATCCGCAAACTTAATGTGACCGTCTTAAAACAAGTCTTGGTATGGTCACCATAATGGGCTTTATTTACCTAATTATGGTGAATTGGAATGGAACTGGATGCCATGGTGATGTTCTTGTTTTGAACTAATTTGAATCGGAAAAAGATTGTGGTAAACCCCCCTGGTCACGAGAACTCCAAAATTGCCCACCAATATACCTATAGGTGGTATTTCTCTTTTCAGTTGGAGCTATTCCGGCACCTGCACGCCTTGCCCCTGCGGTGGCATTTATTTTACGTGATAAATACCGGCTAAGTCCTGCGCGTAATGGACCGAGGCACAGACTCCATTGACAACCTTCTCTCCTACATTCTGTTCTCCGTCGCGCCGACAATTATAGACATACTGGTTGCTGTGACCTACTTTATCCTGGCGTTCAACGCGTGGTTCGGCCTGATTGTCTTCGTGACAATGATTTTGTATATAGGTAAGTTGGGTTTTATCATACACACATTCATTTTTTCCCGGAGACTAAAGACCTCCACTTTGTACGATCTTGGAATTCATTAGTCTCTTCATACAAGCTCGCCGGTTACGAGTACTTCTTATTTGCTTCTTCACTTCCCTTGGTGTTTGTAGGGCCTGCTTGGGCCTGTAAATCTGTATCGTCCATCTTCTTTCATTCATCCTTTCAACGTGACCAACGTGACCATCTGAGCACGTATAGAGCGCGCATCAGCTCGGGTGGTATACGGACTAAAAATAACCCCTTGTATATTACAGTTATCTATATTTGATGTTACTGTGAGCCATGACCTCGGTAATGTCTACCTGCAATTTGCCCTTTTGGGCGATATATATGTGTATATTGTATATATGGGAGGAATTTGCCTGCTTACCCGATTTTACGAGCGGATATCAGCTCATAGTTGAGAGGGCATGATAGCGGCATGTTAGGGTGGCAGATAGCCCCCGCTACTATGAGGTGAACTGTCGCTCCTCCGGGTTGATTCATTTTTATATGTTGAACACGCTTCGGGGCGGTGAGGAGTGCGGGTGCGCCTAGGAGGTTCCAGTCATAAAACTATTATTGTGTGCATGCAATCAACTGCCCTTCGATGCTTTCTCTTTATTTAGCTGCTGTTTCTGGAATGTTCGTAATTCAAGAATCGTGAGTCAAACTGTGTGTTTGTCATTTGAACGCTATGCACTATGTTAATTGCTCTTCCTTATTATATTATACTGCTTATCTGCTAAAATGGCATTATTTAGCGACGACGTATTGTTTACACTATCGCCTCTGTCGCAGGGAGTGTGCCAACTCTTAACTTTTCAAAAATTTACTCATCTTGATAGGATACATTTTTTTTTAAGCACCTCTCAACACCGTAAAACAACCTTCTATCAAAAAACACAACATTTTATGGAACTGATGGGACTTTAAAATTTAAGATAGTTTCTGCAACTGCCAGTTGGTGGAGTAAAAGTGATATCCCTGTATGCAAATGTTGATTTCCTTCCAGCCGCAACAATAGCCGTCACGGAATGGCGAACCAAGTATCAGCGGCGGATGAACCTCGCCGACAACGAGCAGAAGGCGCGCTCAGTCGACTCTTTACTCAACTATGAAACCGTCAAATACTACGGCGCCGAGTCCTACGAAGTCGATACGTACGGACACGCTATAGTCAATTATCAGGTACCTACATATCTCTCATTGTTTCTATCTTAGTGAGCTGGAAGAAATCTCTTGTGTTTTATCATAGTTTTTCTTTATTAATTTTCTGTACCAGTAATGGAAACTTGTATCTTATTTTTTATTTTTGTTCATTATTTTTTTTTACAGAAAGAAGAATTCAAATCGCTCATCACATTGAATATGCTGAATACCATGCAGAACATAATTATATGCGGAGGTAAACATAAAACAAATATAACATTGCATAAAGCGCTCTGCGCGTTAACTATGCATGTAGCGACATCTATGACGCTTTTGTAGATAAGGAACTCGCCAAGCCATAGCATATATTAAGCAAAAATAAAACAAAAGTCGGTCCTCAAAATGCATCATATTTCCAGGTTTGCTGGCTGGGTCGCTGCTTTGTACATCGATGGTAGTGAAAAACGAGTTGACAGTAGGAGACTATGTCCTATTCGCATCATACATCATCCAGTTATACGTGCCTCTCAACTGGTTCGGAACTTATTACAGGTACGCATTGTCAGAAATGGAAAGAAGATTTAGTTTGGTTCCAGTGCGGTCAACCCTCTTCGAAACTCGGCTGCTTGTGTGTACATAGGGCTCCATGTGAGTCCATACTTAGCAGAGTTTACCATGACGCGTAATCGGTTCATTTATTAGTGGAGCAAATGTGTATTTTATGTGGCGTGGGCATCGGTATACAGGTTGACTTTTAATTAGCTGACCATATTTTGGGGAATGATAGTAACAACAACAACATTAAGAACAACTTTCGCAAAGGAACATATGGTCGCAAATGAAAAAAATATACTAATGCTTAGTACATTGACCCGATCAGCTGATTACAGGACTATGGGAAATCCAAAATAATTTTTTATTTGCGACCATAAGTTTCTAGGTAAAAGTTGTTCATAATAAATGGTACTATCATTCCACAAAAAAAATTCAGCTATTTTAATGTCACCTGTATAACGCCGCAGCTCCTCTATCGCAGGGACTTACTTAGTTAAGCACTGGGGCTCCACTGCTAATTCAGTGTTCTCTCTCAGTGGGGTCTCTCCTGGTCTGGCGTCTCCACTGCAATTTGCTATCAATGGTTATTCCAAGAAACTTTGTATCATTTACTAATACTAACGCGTTGCTGTCTAACATTAAACTGGTCTCAACTTGCCTGACATTTGGAAGTGATAATTTGATACACTTAGTTTTACCAGCGTTTAACTGTAAATTATTAACTGTGAACCAATTCAAGGTTAAAGACCACCATTAACATACACCATTAACATCATCAAAATCTTCCTTTTGTCTTTCAATTTTGAAGAACATTGAATAACCATTAGCAAACAACACTATGTCAGTCAATTTCTCCACCAGGAAAGGCAGATCGTTAATATATACCATAAAAAATTACCTAATATGGGACCTTGTGGAACGCCAATTTTTACTCCCGATCCATCAGATTTAACGCCGTTGACTTCTGTTATATATCTTTCCGTTGTTTCACCTTAATATTATTTGTACTAAGATTAAAGAACTGACAATTTTGTAATTATTCATGTTACATATTTTACTACATATTTTCCTTTAACCACTGTTCTGTAATACAATTAATATCGGTGTCAGAATTATTAAGAAACAAATTCTAAGACAAGTTCTTTGCCAGGTAGTCCCTGCATGTTTTGATGCCTAATATTTAAGTAGGGCTTATTTCTTCGGTTTCTTAGGTCATCAATGATTTCAAAACGGCGAAAAGACAAAGTATGCCAAATTGTTAAGATGCGTACAAACTATGCCCAAAGATTTTTTAACTTCCTTGGACCTCGTCTCTACAATAAAATCAGTAAACATAGTGAAATTACAACAAAGAACATATATTCGAAACTAAAATAACTACTATAACTAATGGCTGAGATCCTTAACATATGACGAAACAGAAAACACCCTTACAGTTTTATCATAACACTAAAATTAATAAATAAATAAATTAACAAGTAATAAGAAAATAAATATGTTAAAAAAAATAAAAAATATAAATAATAATAAGTAATACAATTCAAACAAAATAATAACTGAATGTTTAAATAATATTTTTTCTTCTTCATACACCATACATTTACTACTCACTACACTAAAACATTCAAACATTACACTTCCCATCTTCTCTATTACAAACACACATTTACTCCTCAAAGATTAGAAACCTTGGTGTTAATTGATATTATTCTGTCTAAAAACAATTCAATTTATATTTTTCATTAATCATTAATCATATGATATTTTTGTTAAAATCTAATTATAAAATGTGTCATTTACTGGTGGGAAGTACTACTCATCCTATACCACAGGGTTCGCCCTTTTTTAGGGGGTAGTGAACATCCCTCGTTCTTTACTAATGTAATTAACAAGTACTTCAAATGTATACCTTAATTAATAAAATTATTATTATTAATATTATTATTATTATTTACCCTTTGTCGGATAAATTCTTGCTTGAGCTCAAATTTAAATCATTTGAATCCACAGAGCGATCCAAAAGAACTTCGTCGATATGGAGAACATGTTTGACCTAATGCGGGTGGATTCGGACGTGCGCGACGCTCCCGGCGCGCCCGACCTGATAGTCCGCACCGGGGCCGTCGAGTTCAAGCACGTCAGCTTCGGCTATTGGCCCGAGCGGCTCGTGCTGAACAATATCAGCTTCAAGGTGGCGCCCGGCACCACTGTCGCCCTGGTGAGTGGGACAAGTTGCTTATACAATGAGATAAAGCACGTCAGCTGCGGCTATGGGCCCGAGCGGCTCGTGCTGAACAATGTCAGCTTCAAGGAGGCGCCCGGCACCACTGTCGCCCTGGTGAGTGGGACAAGTTGCTTATACAATGATATAAAGCACGTCAGCTGCGGCTATGGGCCCGAGCGGCTCGTGCTGAACAATGTCAGCTTCAAGGTGGCGCCCGGCACCACTGTCGCCCTGGTGAGTGGGACAAGTTGCTTATACAATGAGATAAAGCACGTCAGCTGCGGCTATGGGCCCGAGCGGCTCGTGCTGAACAATGTAAGCTTCAAGGTGGCGCCCGGCACCACTGTCGCCCTGGTGAGTGGGACAAGTTGCTTATACAATGAGTTAAAGCAAGTCAGCTGCGGCTACGGGCCTGAGCGGCTCGTGCTGAACAATGTCAGCTTCAAGGTTGCGCCCGGCACCACTGTCGCCCTGGTGAGTGGGACAAGTTGCTTATACAATGAGTTAAAGCAAGTCAGCTGCGGCTATGGGCCCGAGCGGCTCGTGCTGAACAATGTCAGCTTCAAGGTGGCGCCCGGCACCACTGTCGCCCTGGTGAGTGGGACAAGTTGCTTATACAATGAGATAAAGCACGTCAGCTGCGGCTTTGGGCCCGAGCGGCTCGTGCTGAACAATGTCAGCCTCGTGGTGGCGCCCGGCACCACTGTCGCCCTGGTGAGTGGGACAAGTTGCTTATACAATGAGTTAAAGCAAGTCAGCTTCGGCTATGGGCCCCAGCGGCTCGTGCTGAACAATGTCAGCTTCAAGGTGGCGCCCGGCACCACTGTCGCCCTGGTGAGTGGGACAAGTTCCTTATACAATGAGATAAAGCACGTCAGCTGCGGCTATGGGCCCGAGCGGCTCGTGCTGAACAATGTCAGCTTCAAGGTGGCGCCCGGCACCACTGTCGCCCTGTTGAGTGGGACAAGTTGCTTATACAATGATATAAAGCACGTCAGCTGCGGCTATGGGCCCGAGCGCCTCGTGCTGAACAATGTCAGCTTCAAGGTGGCGCCCGGCACCACTGTCGCCCTGGTGAGTGGGACAAGTTGCTTATACAATGAGATAAAGCACGTCAGCTGCGGCTATGGGCCCGAGCGGCTCGTGCTGAACAATGTCAGCTTCAAGGTGGCGCCCGGCACCACTGTCGCCCTGGTGAGTGGGACAAGTTGCTTATACAATGAGTTAAAGCAAGTCAGCTGCGGCTACGGGCCTGAGCGGCTCGTGCTGAACAATGTCAGCTTCAAGGTTGCGCCCGGCACCACTGTCGCCCTGGTGAGTGGGACAAGTTGCTTATACAATGAGATAAAGCACGTCAGCTGCGGCTATGGGCCCGAGCGGCTCGTGCTGAACAATGTCAGCCTCGTGGTGGCGCCCGGCACCACTGTCGCCCTGGTGAGTGGGACAAGTTGCTTATACAATGAGTTAAAGCAAGTCAGCTTCGGCTATGGGCCCCAGCGGCTCGTGCTGAACAATGTCAGCTTCAAGGTGGCGCCCGGCACCACTGTCGCCCTGGTGAGTGGGACAAGTTCCTTATACAATGAGATAAAGCACGTCAGCTGCGGCTATGGGCCCGAGCGGCTCGTGCTGAACAATGTCAGCTTCAAGGTGGCGCCCGGCACCACTGTCGCCCTGTTTAGTGGGACAAGTTGCTTATACAATGAGATAAAGCACGTCAGCTTCGGCTATGGGCCCGAGCGGCTCGTGCTGAACAATGTCAGCCTCGTGGTAGCGCCTAGCACCACTGCCGCCCTGGTGTGTGGGACAGACAGCTTATTTTTTCCAATTTTATGGCTATGTATTCTTGTCCGTCAACCCAATTTATACAATGAGTAAGTATGAATGGAAGTGAGGCAGGGTGAATGAACGAAATGTGTTCAGGCTTCTCAGCACCTAATGACCTCGTAGGGGCCCATGAGCTACGAGGTAGTGTGACGATCAGGTGCCAAGAAGTGATGAACGTCGGCGATTCACCGAGCTGAAGTTATGTGGGGTAGATCTAACCTGGTCTGTGCTTCGGTCCCGTCAACCTCCTGTCTCTCTGCAAGGCCCGGGTGCACCCTAGGCTCTTCTTGGTAGACAGGTTCTTCAGCCAACCAGGTATGACTGGCGGGCCAACGTGATGAGCACAGTGTCCAACACAGGTTATGTTTCTACTGGTAAATACAAATCGGGCACGAAAATCCGAACTTTATCTGGTTCGAGAGACAACGGCACACTCAGCTATATTAACAATCCTGAGGGAATCCCGAATACATTCCAGATGCCCTGCGATTTAATTTCAACACCCTAATCAAAAACGCGTTTTTTTTTGCGAGGGCTTTCGTCTGTCAGTTGTCAAAACTGCCAGATTGACAGCTAACGTCAAATTAAAATGACCGTTCAGAAACCATCGATCGAATATCGATTTGGAATCGAACAAAATGAAAGAATGAATAAACAACAGCTCCGGTTGTTAGATATTTTAGTTGTAACATCTGTTTGCATAATTTAGTGAATTTTAATGACCCTCCACAGGTGGGCCCCAGCGGCGCGGGCAAGTCCACAGTGATGCGCCTACTGTTCCGCTTCTACGACGTGAACGAGGGCGCGGTGCTTGTCGACGGACAGGACGTGCGGACGGTGACGCAAGCCTCGCTGCGTGCTAGCATCGGCGTGGTGCCGCAGGACACGGTGCTCTTCAACAACACCGTGCGGTGAGTAGCAGCGAACGTTTTATGATACCGTTTCTTCGTCTGCATTTTCAATTTCAGCCAGAGTAGTATTGTTTGATATTCAGTCACACAGCATGCGCTGGTGCAACGTTTCAAAATATCTATAAATCACCCAGACACATTAGTGAATCCTTAAAAGTAAAAAATTTGGTTCACTCGTTTCCTTATTAAGGATTTTAATAAAACATAACCATCGCTAAGTCTACTACCAACTAAAAAAAACTGCATTACAATCCGTACACCCATTAAACCGCTATTCCTTGTTAACTTGTAGGCTCACGGACTATCTAATCCTGTTTTTGACAGACGTCACATAGAGTACTGAAGATTCACGTGCAGACACATACACACACGCACACAACAGATCGTCTTGTCTGATTTCGTTCGGAGTTTCGTAGACGGTGTTAGTGGACGGACAGATATTGTTCCTTCAGGACACTGCTCCTCACACGTGACCTAAATATTCATCAACCAAAGCGCATCATAAGTGAGATGTATCATGATTGTAGTCCCCTATTGCAGTTACAACATCCAGTACGGGCGGCTGGACGCGCCCTCAGCTGACGTCATATCGGCGGCGAAGAACGCGGACATCCACGACAAAATACTCACGTTCCCCGACGCGTATGACACGCAGGTTTGACTGCTATACAACTAATATTAAAAGTGTGAAAGTAGCGATTTTCAGATATTTGTGGCTTCAATCACGCTAAAACGGCTGAACGGATTTGAATGAAATTTTGCACGGAGATAATTTATGAGCTAAATTAACATAAAGGATACTTTTTATCATACAGCAGAAAAAGGAGAGTAACGCTATAATATAATAATAAAATATAATTTAATATAATGATAAAATATAATTTAATATAATGATAAAATATAATTTAATATGATAATAATAATGTTTATCGAGGGACAAAAAGGTATACATTGGTAAGTAAATAGTAACATTGTTTATGTGAGTGCGCTTACTTAAACTTATTTATAAATTAGTATCTTCTATCACCTAAACTAGGACCGCAGTCCTGCATTTTAGGAGACAGAGCTTTTTCCCTAATTTTTTTCATCATAATGGTATCAAACGCTACAGGTTGCTTTTTCCATGATTTCTAGTAAAATAAGTTTTAGTAGGTTAAGAACAATTTTAAAGGAACAAGAGTTATCCCGGTAAATGTTAATTCCTAGGAACACGCAGATGAAGATGGGGGCAGCAGCTAGTTGGTTATTACGATACAGTATTCAACAGAAAGACGTACTACACGACAAAGTTAACTTGGGCACCTTGCTCTGATGACGTCATAGCGTCCGTCACTGACGTATCGAGGGCGAGAGCGAACGAGAGAGGCAGAGGAAACGCATTCCTTGCGGGTGCCTAGATAACTTTGTGGCGTGTAGGTAGTGTTTAAGGGGTTGTTAGGGACATCATTATAATTTCACCATGAAACGGATTCGATCAGAGCAAGTTGGTTTCCGCCATCTCCATACATTCTGGGCCGTGGGAGGAGTGAAAAATAAAATTCGCTAGTGACAGTCTTTGGGCTGGTTCAGTTTGTTGTACTGTATCGAACTCAAAGCGGTCTATTACGATATTAGATGGGATTCGCAGGTTTCGAATGGATCGCTATCAATTGATAATAACAAAAATGCGCTCGCGAATATGAACTGCATTCGAAGGTATATTTCCGCGCTCACGTGTATCCGAACGCACGAAGTGTCAACTTGCGTCCCACATTTTTAGCCATTTTGCCGCTTTCCCGCGGGCGACTTGTAAACAACTATCAATAAATGTTAGAGGACAATCTTACACAAATCGAACTAGGCCCGTAGTAAGACAACGATATATTTAATAGAGATAAATACTTATGTATATACATAGAAAACATCCAAGACTAAGAAACAAATATTCATGCTCATCACCCAAATATTTGCCCTTACATGGATTCGAATCCAAGAACGACAGCTTCGTAGGCAGGGTCACTACCCGCTAGGCTAAACCGGTCGTCAATGCACAATTAGTAGGGCTAGAAGAAAATAATAAATAATATTACGAAAAAATATTACAACTCATGTCTTACACTGGTGACAATTATTAGATAATTATCAAACAATGTAACTATCTAGATAATTTCTAACCCTGGCTCTATTTGACCAACAATGTTCCCCCTTCACGATTCTATCTACAATAACGTGTCTTCCCACAGGTGGGAGAGAGAGGGCTTCGGTTGAGCGGCGGCGAGAAGCAAAGGATAGCGATAGCGCGAACAATACTGAAGGATCCCGCGATAGTGCTGCTCGACGAGGCGACGTCGGCGCTGGATACCAACACGGAGAGAAACATTCAGGTAATGTACTTGACACCGTATAATTATTTATTCACAAAAACACGAGATTGTTCTCTGTCGATAAATTGTGATTTGTACCGTACTGCTTACAATACAGGGTGTAACAACAAGGTTTGATCATGTTTTGAGGGGTCGTTTGAGTCATCATTCTGAATAACTTTTACTATGAAACCGATTTGATCAGAGCAACTGTATTTTTGAATATTCCATACATTCTGGGCCGGGCGGACAGCAGATGTAAAACGTACAATAAGATATCTCTGGAGATTTTTATGTTATGTTTTATGTTAAAGCGACTTTGTCGGAAAAAGCATATTACAATGTTCAAGATTACTTAATGTAACCGTATGGAGTTAATCAAGCTCAACACAGTCCTTGCTGTTAATATTTTTGTTATTATTTATTCATGCTCATTAGTTATATTAATTAATATTGTAATAGGTATTTGTGTTAGTTAAGCACAACCACTTTTAAAAAGAGATCTAAAAATCAATCTGGGAGTTTCTACGCTCTTCTCTTCCACAGAGTGGTCCAATGTAGAGAAGAGGCAAATAATGAAATTTGACTTTTTTTGAAATAACAAGCGTAATAAAAAAATATTATAAATTATTGCTAAAAATTGCGGGTTCAAACTGACTCTTGGCAGTTTTACGCAAAAACGGACCTAGAGCGGAAGTGACGTAATTTGCGTTGACAGTAAGGGACAGCTATGCGTAAATCTGCTTCTCCTTTTTCCGCATAGACAAGGAAAGGGAGACTGACGCATAGCTGCGTCCCTTACTGACGACGCACAGTATGTCACTTCCTCTGATGGGTGTTTTGAAAACACGTTCCGTTTCAGAATCATTTAGATATGTTTTTTTTTTCTGAAAATATACAAAATAAAAACATCCTAAAGGACGAGGAAGGGGCCTTTCATGTTTTTAAGTCTCAAAATATTAATAAATTTGATAAGTGATGTGACTGAATCTTTGACGTTATAGAGGAGAGGCTTGCCCAGTAATGGCTCGATGTGGGTTGAGCATGATCATGTCATGGTCGTGCCTAGTTTGGAGGCGTAGCAATAACCGGCCAGGCGGTATGAAGAGACTTATCGATGTTTTGTTACAGCTGCCAGAACAAGAGTGCATCGTTCCGATCATGAAATATTCCCATCTCTTTCAGGCGGCGTTGGCACGCGTGTGCGCGAACAGGACGACACTAATCATCGCACACAGACTGTCGACGATAATCCACGCGGACGAGATCCTAGTATTGAAGGAAGGGGAAATCGTTGAGAGGGGAAGGTAAGTGCTAATAAGATAGATGTCGTAACCATATCGTAGAATAGAATCACATCATGATGTGATTGAGAACTTCATGAAATACGACAATTTCATGATAAAGCCATCCAAAACTGATCATATAATAAAATGGTCAGGCCAGATCAATGAATGTTTAGGGTTTGATGATATGAACAGCAAAATGCATAACTATTTCATGATGTGGTTAAACGTTAGTGATCACATCGAAAAATGATTACATTAACCACTAGCATCTAAAGATGGGTCCAAACATGTTCTTTTGCCCGTAACGTACCTTTGTATCGTATCAGCGTCACGATCCAAGAACGCTAGTTTGGACGATTGTTCGGTATGGTACGGTGGTACGGCGCGTCTTGATCGCAACCGATCCGGGCGTCCAGACTAGCGTTCTTGGATCGCGACGATGATACGATACGGAGGTACGTTACAGGCAAAAGAATATGTCTGGACCCACCTTAACAAGGCGCGATGTCGATTTGTTGTGGATTTTCACGATGGAGGCGGCGACCGGTAATTGTAATTCATGAAATGGCTAACTATGTTTGATTTTGAATTTTCATTGAACGAAGAAATCTTGCAGTAGCCTAGGTGTAGCAGCGAAGCACCCGAATAGTCTTCGTGTTAGTTCGATATGTATATCACAAAAAACATTAGGTAGTACTGAGTAAAAATGTTTTAAAAACACATGTTTCATCAAATTCAACCCTTTCTGACAATCTCTTGAAATGGTACGATCATGAAATGGTTGGCCATTTCATGAAACGATCATCAGATACCCTACATTACTAACGTTTGACGATATGGCCACGGCAGATTCCCTACATTACTAACGTTTGACGATATGGCCACGGCAGATCCCCTACATTACTAACGTTTGACGATATGGCCACGGCAGATCCCCTACATTACTAACGTTTGACGATATGGCCACGGCAGATCCCCTACATTACTAACGTTTGACGATATGGCCACGGCAGATCCCCTACATTACTAACGTTTGACGATATGGTCACGACAGATACCCTTCATTATTAACGTTTGACGATATGGTCACGACAGATACCCTACATTATTAACGTTTGACGATATGGTCACGATAGATACCCTACATTATTAACGTTGGACGATATGCTCACGACAGATACTCTACATTATTAACGTTTGACGATATGGCCACGGCAGATACCCTATATTACTAACGTTTGACGATATGGCCACGGCAGATCCCCTACATTACTAACGTTTGACGATATGGCCACGGCAGATCCCCTACATTACTAACGTTTGACGATATGGCCACGGCAGATACCCTACATTACTAACGTTTGACGATATGGCCACGGCAGATCCCCTACATTACTAACGTTTGACGATATGGCCACGGCAGATCCCCTACATTACTAACGTTTGACGATATGGCCACGGCAGATCCCCTACATTACTAACGTTTGACGATATGGCCACGGCAGATTCCCTACATTACTAACGTTTGACGATATGGCCACGGCAGATCCCCTACATTACTAACGTTTGACGATATGGCCACGGCAGATCCCCTACATTACTAACGTTTGACGATATGGCCACGGCAGATCCCCTACATTACTAACGTTTGACGATATGGCCACGGCAGATCCCCTACATTACTAACGTTTGACGATATGGTCACGACAGATACCCTTCATTATTAACGTTTGACGATATGGTCACGACAGATACCCTACATTATTAACGTTTGACGATATGGTCACGATAGATACCCTACATTATTAACGTTGGACGATATGGTCACGACAGATACTCTACATTATTAACGTTTGACGATATGGCCACGGCAGATACCCTATATTACTAACGTTTGACGATATGGCCACGGCAGATCCCCTACATTACTAACGTTTGACGATATGGCCACGGCAGATCCCCTACATTACTAACGTTTGACGATATGGCCACGGCAGATACCCTACATTACTAACGTTTGACGATATGGCCACGGCAGATCCCCTACATTACTAACGTTTGACGATATGGCCACGGCAGATCCCCTACATTACTAACGTTTGACGATATGGCCACGGCAGATCCCCTACATTACTAACGTTTGACGATATGGTCATGGCAGATCCCCTACATTACTAACGTTTGACGATATGGTCACGGCAGATCCCCTACATTACTAACGTTTGACGATATGGCCACGGCAGATCCCCTACATTACTAACGTTTGACGATATGGCCACGGCAGATCCCCTACATTTCTAACGTTTGACGATATGGCCACAGCAGATCCCCTACATTACTAACGTTTGACGATATGGCCAGGGCAGATCCCCTACATTACTAACGTTTGACGATATGGTCACGACAGATACAAATTCAAATTCAAATTCAAATCATTTATTGCTGTCACATTACATTAAAAAAGGTGGTACAGGCAGGATACAGGTATACATGTGACGCCTCGTAGAGGCGTTGCAATTTTGAGAGATACAGGTTTTACTTAATATTACATAATTAATTACTTATTTCTATTACATTTAAAATGTTCATGTTAACTTGAACTTTAATAAATATTTATATTCCAACGACAATAGAATTCAAAGTTAAAAAGTAACATCTACATTTATCTATAACAGTTTATAACAAGTCCCTTATATTTAAATTAAATTAAATCAAACTAAATCAATGTTAAATTATATTACGGCATGCTCCTAAATATTATTATTATTGTCTTGTCGATTTGTCATTATGTCATCTTATCGTCAAAAAATTATTTTATATTGTAGTAGCTTTTGTGTATTAGGAATTTTTTTAAATGTTTGTTAAATAGCGTAGCTTTATCTATATTTTTTATACTATTTGGTATGTGGTTGTATATTTTTATTACCATGGAATGCGGCCCTGAGGATATTAATTTTAGTTTAGAGAATGGTACTTTTAATGTATGTAGGTTTCGGTCATTTCGTTTTATAGTATGTATTGGGGAGTACAGGTTGGGATGTTTTCTGACAAATTTGCAGGCTTCAAAAATGTAGATAGATGTAAGGGTTAATATTTCATGTTTCTCAAAAAATGGTTTACAAGACATCGTTTGGTCAATATTTACCAGTATTCTTAAACATTTCTCCTGCAAAATGAAAATGTCATTTACATCGGTACAATTTCCCCACAAAACTATACCATAAGATAGTCTTGAATGGGCGTATGCATAATATGCAGTTAAGGCAGTTTTAAAGTCTGTTACACGCTTCAAATGTCGGAGGGCATATATAAAGGACGACAGCTTATTTGTTAATTTTTGCATATACGGTTTCCAATTTATATGTGTGTCGAGGTCTATTCCTAGCAGCGTAGCAGAGGTTACAGTTTCTAATTTTTTATCTTTGTAATTGTATGTTATTTTTAGTGCAGTTTTCTGGTATGGTTTAAACTGGATTAACTTGGTTTTATTTAGGTTTAGTTGCAAATTATGACATTCTAGCCAATTTACAATTGTATTTAGTAGTGTATCTAATTTAGTTTGTAGTTCATTTGTGTTTGAGCAAGGTATTATAACCGAGATGTCATCAGCGAATAGTATACAGTGGTCGTCTATTATACTTGGAAGGTCGTTTATATATATCAGGAATAATATACATCCTAAAACGCTACCTTGCGGGATAGAGCCTTTGGCAAGGATTTTGTCGGATCTAACGTGTTGGATTTGACAAGTCTCGAGGTTAGTATTTTCTATTTCTACAAATTGAACACGATTTTCAAGATATGATTTAAACCACTTATGCGCGACTCCTCTAATTCCAGTTTTATACAGTTTAGATAATAGTGTTTTATGGCAGACTCTATCATACGCTTTACTCATATCGAGTAGTAGGCCCACGGCATATTTTTTGTTATTTAGAGCTTCAAGAATTTTTTGCAAATATTTATATATCGCTAGGGTTGTGGAATGATTTTTTCTAAATCCATTTTGGCTTTTATCAAAGATGTTAAATTTTTCATAAAAGGAATAAATACGTTTAACCATTACTGTTTCAAATATCTTTGTTGATGTTGGTAATAGTGAAATTGGTCGATAGTTGTTTGGGTCAGTAACATCTCCCTTTTTATGGGTAGGTTTTATTAGTGATATTTTTAGGTCTGTCGGAAATATACCTTCAGAGAAGGATTTATTTACAAGTTTAGTATACGGGGTTGTTAATTCATTTGCGCATCGTTTTAACAAAAAAGGAGGGATTTCATCTATGCCACAAGATTTTTTATTCTTTAAGTTTTTTATTACATTTAATATTTCCTTTTCATCTGTTGGATGTAGATAAAAGGTGTTTTCAATTATGTTGTCTTGGCTTGAATTGTTACGGAGACCAGGATTTTCGTCTGAGTTTCCTATTGATGCAAAAAAAATGTTAAATGAATTCGCCACCAATTTGGGGTCATGTATTATTGTATTGTTTATTTTGAGTTTTACGTTATTTTTAATTTTTTGTGTTTTTTTATTTGTTTCTTCGTGGATTATTTGCCACATTGAACGAGATTTATTTTCTGAATTGTTGAATTTACTTATATTGTTTAGTTTTTTAGATTTATGAACGGCTTTTTTTAATGTTGTACAGTACTTCTTGTAGTTGTTTTGTAAGATTTCATTTCTACTCTGTGATATTAGCATTTTTAGCAATCTTTTATTTCTGCATGATATTTTTATTCCTGACGTTATATGTGTTTTCTTAGAATTAAATTTAATTTTTATTGGTTTTAATGGAATACACTTATTTAGGGCATTTTTTACAATTTCTTTGAAAATGTTATAGTTCTCATTTATATTTTTATTTAGTTTAAATTTGTGGTCCCAATTTATTGTAAATAGTTCGTCTTTGAATTTATTTATGTTAGTTTCAGTGTATCTTCGTTTTAACATTGTGAGCTGTTTAGGTTGGTATGTAGTGAGAGGTGTGGAAAACAATATTCCTCTATGGTCTGAGAAGCCAAGTTCGTCTATTACTACTTGAGTATCTATTTTGAAGTTAGTAAACAAAAGATCAAGGCATGTAGAGCTACTGGCTGTCACTCTCGTGGCGCCTTTAACTTTTTGGTGGAAGTTGTAAGTTAACATTAGGTTAGATAGTGTTCTTTTTGCTTTGTTATTTGTAAGGAAAGGAAGAAAATCGCCTCCAAAAATTACTTTCTTATTGTTGTCTTTTAATGCTAATAGTTTTAGGAGTTTTTCTAGGCATGCATAGAAAACTTCCACCTCTCTGTTACTATCTGGCCTATACAAATTTATAATTAATAAGTTAATTTCGGGTATTTCGATCGCGCATGTTTCAAAAATATATTCTAACGATTGTGATTTAATGTCAGTTCTTTTGATGTAATTTAGCGTAGATTTCACCAATATGCATACACCACCGCCTTCGTGCTGTTCTCGACAAAAGGACGAACCAGGTGTGTAGTTGTTAATATTTAGTAGCTTCAATTTTTCTTTATTCATCCAAGTCTCAGTTATGCATATGACGTTGATGTTAGGTTGTTCTTCTATCAGTGCTTCGAGGAGGTGGATCTTGTTATATACACTTTGCATGTTCTGGTAGAGTAGTTTGAGGTTTGTTTCGAAAAAAATAATTTCTTGATGCGTTGCTAGTATTTGGCGTACGTTGTTTTGGGTGTGAAGGTGAGGTTAGTTGCTCTATATTTGAACTCTCGAAATCTTCTCGTGATTTTCGCAGGTTTTGTCTATTAATTTCTTCGTTTGTTAATTCTTTCCCATTCAAAATCAGCTTATTATTTTGTATGACTGCATGGTGGCCATTTTTCCTTGCTGTATTTAGTGCTTGTTTTAATTCCCTTCTTTCATGTAAGGCTGTTCTAGTTAGGTATTCAGTAACTTTTAATCCGGTTTCTCTGAAATATGTAGAGTTTTCCATTGTGTACTTTCTCATTCTTTTACTTATAAACTCTATTTTTATTGGTCTGTTGTAGCCTTTTTTCCCTATATATGTTATTTCCTCTATATATCCCGCCAGGTTCACATTTAGCACTTCGTAGAATATATTTGTAATTCTGTCTATAACTTCCTCCTCTTTCTCCCAATAATTTTCTTGTAATCCATGTAATACTATTACCTTATCTGTGTCTTTGTTATACTGTTCCATTGAGCTTAAGTTTTTTGTTTCTTTTTGGAGTTTTTCATTTTCAGTTTGCAGTGTAGAGCATTTCTCTTCTGGTGATTTTACTTTCAGGTCTATTGTAGCGATTTTATCTTTCATTATTGTTTGCTCCTTACTTGTACTTTGTATAAATTTTTTAGAGTCTTCTTTTAGCTCAGATATGATATTACTTATTTGAGTTTGGAAGAAGTTTTGTATAGATGTAAGTATATGTTTGTTGTTTTCCTGTAGTATGGACGTGAATTTTTGTATGGATAGTTTTTCGTTTTCGTCGTAGGACGATTTATCTGGATCGTTTGCGGTTTCATTTTTTTGACTTTGATTTATTGGGCTTTCACATACTAGAGTGTTTCCTAAGGGCGAGCACACTGAGTCGTCATCATAAACAGAGTTGTTTAGGTTTTGTTTTGATAGCATTTTACTTACCGTTATGTTTGTATTATCTGGGTAGTTTGTAATATCGATTTTTTCTTCAGGCTTCTGTAGCAAGTTTGTTGTGCTATTTTGCTGGTGGGATCGGATCGGTGTATTTGTGTTGTCTCCTTTCGGCTCCCTTGACCGGCAAAGTGGGCACTTCCATGAGTTCTTGTGATCGATAGTCATTGTGTTGTAAAACCGCTTTTTTGGTACATTTGCACATTCTAAATCATAGTTTTTGTTGCATTTTGAACATCTTAAAAATCTCCTATCAAGAATTTCATTGTGGCATCCCGCACATAAGTTCGCCATATTCATGAAGAAGTTGTGAATTGTAAGTGAATAAAATAATCAAACGTTTCGATTTAATTTTTAGCTCCACCAAGCGTGTGGTAGAGGAAGCTCGATGTCTATCTACTGGGTCTGTCGTCGAAAACCCAGCTGCATCTGTTTGGGAGGTTTTCCTCTATCACTCCATAGATGGCGCTGTATCCGATATCTATTTTGATCTTGATGATTCACGGAAATATTGATGTCGAGATTTTTGAGGTTATATTTTACTTTTATTTATTATTTTCAATTAATTTGATATAATCGATTTGTACTCCCCAACGCCGGAAGGTGGCGCTGAAGAATTTTCGCCCTCTATTGGTGAGTAGCAGAACTACGACTTTTGGTATGATCTGATTGATTATGGATTAGTACTTCCCAACGCCGATAGGTGGCGCAGAAAATGTTTGCCCTCTGTTGGTGAGTAGCAGAACTGTGGCCTTTGGTATGATCTGCTGCTGTGTGGCGTTCAAGTATTTGAAAAATTTAACGTTTTACGTTCGGTTTGAGGTTATATTTTTGGACTCACTTCGAGAACACGCTTGTTTCCTGGTATTCCTTAGCTCATGGGATAGCTACGGAGCACTTTAGTGATGCTGTACAGTCCGGGGTGTCTTTTTATTGGGGTTTCACTTGTTAACACTGCATTGTTTGACTTTCACAGAATTGTTTATATCTCACTATTTCTTCACTGAAACTTGTAGATAACGATTTTGCTGAGTTAATTTTGTAATAGTAATGTTTTGAGTCAACATTTACACTGGTTTTATGATTGTTACTAATTTTTGTTATTAAAATGCACGGAGCAACTGTTTTCGTGGAGCTAGCGCCCTCTGTCCTCTACATTATTAACGTTTGACGATATGGTCACTACAGATACCCTACATTGTTAACGTTTGACGATATAGTCACGATAGATACCCTACATTATTAACGTTTGACGATATGGTCACGACAGATACCCTACATTATTAACGTTTGACGATATGGTCACGACAGATCCACTACATTACTTACGTTTAACGATATGGCCACGGCAGATCCCCTACATTACTAACGTTTGACGATATGGTCACGACAGATACCCTACATTATTAACGTTTGATGATATGGTCACGACAGATACCCTACATTATCAACGTTTGACGATATGGTCACGACAGATCCCCTACATTATTAACGTTTGACGATATCGTCACGACAGATGACGACGTCTGTGTCGTAGAGGTCGAGGTTTTGCCTCAGGCGAGAGGCTCCGGAATCAAATACCGAGGAGAAAAAACCCATCTTGGATGTTAATATGTTTGTCGTTGTGTCGAGCCCTGGTCCCGGTTAAGACGCATCGCGTTTTTGAACCTCATGCCATTTTAATAATATTCCAACCTATAACGCCTCAGTGGCGTCTCCAGGGCTTAAGGCCTCTAAATAAATGTTTTAGGTTGGGACTCTCCAGAGAGACAATGCAAGCTCATCGTCCGACAGCTCATAACAACATCCATGACCAAACGCATTGAAGGCACAATCCTGGGGGGTAACCACAACGTCTTATGCCAATTCAAATTAGGAAACTGATGTGATCCGCAAAATCACCGTGACCGTCTTAATACATTCAATGCCTCTGTACACTCTAGTTGTCAACCATACTTTGACTAGATGCCCCGGTCACTTATAGTTGAACAATGGATCTGATCTATTACTTTGCTCAGTGCCTCTGACCACTCTGCGTGTCCTTTTAATTGGAAAGAAATGGTTTATTCCCATTTCGACCACCACAGCTTATCAGCGGCGTATCTTACAGTGATTATCGCCGGGCGATAGTCGCCCGATCACAGTTGACTGTTGTAGTTACTGAACGGCCTGGTGTGACTGTCTGTCAAACTGACGCCTTTTCATGGGGTGACGTTTGTCATTTTTTGGTATGAACTAAGAACAACCCGGACAACTCTGGGTGTCGAGCGGCACCCTGAGTCGGGATTCGCTTTTCTACTAATGACGTGTTCTCGGCACCTAGCGCTGGTTAATACGAACAAGCATAGGTGTTAACGGCACTAAGCATTGGTAACTTTTGAACAACTCTAACTGTTCGGGGCATCGAGCGTTCCTAAATAGGATGAGACGTTTGAGCAATAGTTGCTGGGTGGTCTGGCTGTCAATGCGTTAAAACAAGTCTTGGTATTAGGTAAATAAAGCCCATTATGGCGAATTGAAATGGAAATGGTTGCCATGGTGATGTTCTTGTTTTGAACCTAATTTGAATCGGAAAAAGATTGTGGTAACACCCCTGTTTCCCTATTTCAGCCACGAAGCGCTGCTTGCTCAAGGCGGTGTCTACGCCTCGATGTGGCAACAGCAACTAGAGAACAGAAATGGCGCCGACACGAACGAAGGGGCAGACAACAATAACGTGGGGCCCGCACTACCCAGCCCCAGCAATGGTGGCCACGGGCACGGCCACCTATAGAAGCATTAATTAGAGGCGTCAGCGCCAAGTGATAGTGAAAATGTTCTTAGACGAAACCGGAGCCAATCCGGTTGACCAAGTGTAACGTGTGACTGAATAGAAGTGGCGGCACTGAGTCGAGTGCGCCATTAAGGTTTTTAGGGTTCAATATCAGTAGATAGAATTGTATTTATCTATTAACAGTTGTAAGAGAACATGGCGTTGCAACGTAACCTGACATTACGATGATGTATTATTGCTGCGAAGAAGTAAGAAGCCAGCCAAAACGCGACCAATTCTGGTGAGATTCTCCACACTCGGTGCACGTATGGAGGTGTGGAATGGTAAAACCGCATTGAAGGGCACTGCAACCACCGTTTCAGAGTTCTTGACCAAGTGCAGACACGATGTGTTTCTTACTGCCCGGAAACACTTTGGTGTGCAGAACTGCTGGACTTCTGGAGGTAAGGTTGTCCTATTGCTTCCTGACAAAAGCAGACAGAAGGTGGAGCGTATGGCGGAGCTTCAGGTATACACCAGCAAGTTCCCTCCCTCTGCTCTGCAATCCGGGCAAAAGGTCGCCGACTCGACTCCAAAACCGGCTGAGCTAGTGCCTGTGGCTGCGCTGACAGGTTGTGCGGCACCCGCGGCAAGCAAGCAGCGAGAAATCAGCGCTAGGCGTGCCGCCGCCGGCCAGACGAAGGCAGGAACTAAGAAGAAGTAGTGGAATGTTATTGTGTTGTTGTACTCGTGTGCAGTGCAATCTATGTCGCGTGATTTGGTCGGGTTATTTCCTGTTAACTTATTGTTTTTTACGTAAAGGGTAGATATGATTCGCTTTTTAGCTCGCCAAGTCATTTTCATAGGTCATGTCAAGATTGTCAAGTCAAGCATAGTGACATTACGATTTGTGTTCTGTGATCTTATATATTTTTTTTTTATTGTACGGACGGACAAACAGCCGGATGGAACGGACGGGCAACCGGACGGTACGAACGGTAACCATTTTATGTTCGAATTTAGATTTATTTTGCTGTTTCTTTATTTTATTTTTTGTTTGTGCTGCCCGCCAACGTCTCATTCTATTGTTAATCGTATTTATTTCCATACTGTACTCATGTTAACCCAGGGTATGGCTGGGTTCGGGCTTTCTGTTTTTTAGATTGTTGAGAATTTAGATTCTTTTAATTTTTTGTGATTTTAGTAGGTTTAATTGTATTTATTTTATTATTTATTTATTATATGATATTTACTTATATGAATACCTACGACTTTAGTGATAGTTACTTCTGCTGCTCCGATAGTGAAGATTCCGATAGCGTGGGAAGTGAATTGCCGTCCACGAACGACGTTTTGCCTATTGCCCTCAAACGTGTGTTTTCCAACCTCGGTAGGAACTTCAATGTCGTTCACATAAATGCTCAGAGCATTCATTCCAGTCATGCCGACCTTATCGACTCCTTCAGCGATCAGAGCATTCATGGTATTCTGATCTCCGAATCATTTCTTAAACCCTCTCTTCCATCTACCTTGTATGCTCTGCCGGGGTACAGGCTCTATCGGAATGATAGGACAGGTAAGGCTGGTGGCGGTGTTGCTATTTACCTTCGTTCCAACATTTCTTGCAAAGTCATCAGCCACTCACCTAGTCTGTACTCTGGATCCGCTGAACACCTCTTTCTCGAGTTATGCCTGCATCACAATAAGGTCCTTCTGGGTGTCTTCTATAGCCCCTCTCTACTCATCGACTACTTTGATTCTTTTGAAAGACTTCTTAATGATCTATCTCCTCTTTACAGTGACACAGTTATCCTAGGTGATTTCAATACCTGTTTACTTAAAAATGATGTTCGCTCAGCCAAACTCCAGTCTATCATCAGCTCCCTAAATTTAAATATTCTTCCCTTGAGTGCAACTCACTTCCAGCCCCACTGCACCCCCTCTCTTCTAGATCTTATGATTGTTTCTAACATATCCAAGGTTGCTACGCATGGCCAACTTAATGCCCCCTTCTCCTTTCACGATTTGATTTATCTCTCGTTCAAGTTAAGGCCTCCCAAGCGCGCAGCAAAATTCCTAGATATTCGCAGTTTCAAGGGTATGGATCTCAGCTCCCTTAAGTCTGACGCCGCTTCTATAGACTGGTCTCCTGTCGTCTGTAGTGAGACCGTTGATGACAAAGTCCAGCATTTCAACTCGATTGTCTTAAGTTTGTTCGACAAACATGCTCCTGTCAAAAAGGTTAGGGTCAAACATCTCCCTGCGCCTTGGCTTACCGACACCATCAAGGGTCTGATGGCCCAGAGAAACCGTGCCAAATGTAGATATAAGAAGGATCCGACGGACGATAATCTCCTTATATACAAACGTCTCCGTAATCGGTGCACCCGTCTTTGTCGAGATGCCAAACGCCGCCACATCTACGAGAGTATCGAGAGTTACTCTCCTGCACAGGTTTGGAAGTTCCTGAAGACCCTTGGTGTTGGTAAGTCCCAGGACGCAGTTGCCGGTAGTGTCGACCTCAATGGTCTCAACAAATTCTTTGCTGTCTCCCCTGTCGTGATGGACCCCTGTGTCAAGGATGCTACCCTTCGTAACTTGCGTACCAGAACGACATCCAGTTGCTTACTTTTCAACCTCAGGTCTGTCGGAGTTGGCGCAGTAAAGAAAGCTATTCTAGAAATCTCGTCCAAGGCTGTAGGTGATGACAATATCTGCTCTCAGATGCTATTCAGTGTGCTCGATAATGTTTTACTACCCATAACGCATATAATTAACGCGTCGCTGAGCGAGTACTGCTTCCCAAGCCAGTGGAAAAGAGCATTAGTGATACCCCTGCCTAAAACTTCTAACTCGTCCTCCTTCAAAGAGTTCCGTCCCATTTCCATCCTACCAATCCTTTCCAAAGTCCTTGAATCAATTGTCCACTCCCAGCTGTCCTCGTACCTTTCCTCCATGGATTTACTGAACCCTTTTCAGTCTGGTTTTAGGCCAGGGCATAGCACCACCACCGCACTGCTCAAGGTAACTGACGATATCCAACTGGCAATGGATAAGAAGCAGCTCACAGTCCTGACTCTCCTTGACTTTAGCAGCGCCTTCAACTGCGTCGACTTCGATATACTTGTTGAAATCATAAAAACACTCAATGTCTCTTCACACTCGGCTCGCTGGTTTGACTCCTACCTGAGAGACCGCCAGCAGCGCATCAAGTCTGAAGAAGTTACTACGGAATGGTGCAAGCTCTCTACTGGTGTTCCGCAGGGTGGCATCCTTTCTCCTCTTCTTTTCTCAGTTTTCATCCATTCCATCTCGGATGTATTGTCTTCCTCGTATCATCTCTATGCAGATGACGTTCAAATTTATCGGCATTTTCCCCTGTGTGATCTGACTTCGACTGTAGAGGCTTTGAATGCTGACCTCGACAACATCAGGAAATGGGCTCTTTCGTATGGGCTATTAGTCAACCCGGATAAGTCTCAGGCGATGATACTGGGTACACGGCACTTACTTAATTTGTTGCAGCATAGGTCAGTTGCTCCCGTGCTTTATGACGGTACCATTGTCAAGTACAGCGAGAAAGCCAAAAATCTTGGGGTTGTTTTTGATACTCTTTTATCCTGGTCGCCCCACGTTTGTGAGGTCAGCAGACGAGTCTTTGCATCCTTTCATTCCCTTCGGCGTTTGCAGTACTTCTTGCCTAGGCAGACTAAAATCATGCTAGTTCAGACCCTTCTTCTGCCTTTAATTGACTACGCCGATGTATGCTGGGCCAGCGCGAACGAAGATCTACTGAACAAACTCGAGCGACTTCAAAATCTCGGGATTCGGTTTATCTTCGGTCTCCGCAAGTACGATCACGTGTCCCAATATCGCAGGGAATTAGGCTGGCTCCCGATCCGACTTCGTCGTGATATGCACATTCTCTCCTTCCTCTTCAATATTTTGAGAAATCCGCGCTATCCCGCATATCTTCGTGAACATTTTGAGTTTCTTTTCTCTGGGGATAGACTTCGGAGATCTCACACGGTGTCACTTTTGTCAATTCCTCAGCACAACACTGTTGCTTACGAGCACTCGTTTAGGTTAAGGGCAATACGTTTGTGGAATGCACTTCCTTGCGCTATTAGGGATTGCACATCCTTGTTCTCTTTTAAGAAAAAGTTGAAACTGCATCTCCTCTCTTCCGCATAGTGGGTATCTTATAGTATGTATGTGTATCTATGTATTTATTGTATTCTATTAATTTATTTAATAGTATGTGTAGGATGTATTGTGATTTATCTGATAGTATATTGACTTTATTTCTTTCTTTTAAATCTTAATTGTACACTAGCACTACCTCTCTATAAATATTTTTTCCTTTCCTCACAGGTTAGCTGTAAGAAATTTCTTTTTAGAAATAAGCTCACCTTTGCATATTGTTCGTTGTATTTTTTCCATTGTGTTTTCTGTGCAATAAAGAATTATTATTATTATTATTATTGCTGTTACGTGTATTAGTATTTATTATTTAATATTGTGATGGGAAATTCGAAGTGAAGTTGTTGTGTTATTAAAATGTTTTTATAGTTTATTCAAATAGTTTCATTGGTCACATCAAAAAATGTACTCTACAAATTAATAAGTAAAACCATAAGAAAGAACATTTCACATTACTGATGATAGCCTGCCTCGTTCCAGTCGCTTTTAAATTCAACCTGTAAATGAGATAAAAAGTATTTTCAGTCAAAACCTTAAGAATTAAATTTTCATACACGGCGGGCTTATTACCTAAAATTCAGCAATCAGCAGCTATTGCGCAGTGATCGCGCATTCATCGCGCGGTCGTTTGCAATGTGTCATACCGAATTCGTATTATCTAAAGTGATCGCTCGCTAATTGTTTGCTTTCTGCCAGTGTTGCCACCAGGGCAATCTAGTTTGTGGCTACATAAAAACAAGTAAGCAGTTTTGTAAAAAACAAACATTTTCGAAATGTGGCTGGAAGTGGCTAATCTTTGCAGACTTTTATATTCTATGACTATTGATAATATAATATAATTATCATAGACAATGATATCGTTTCGATAAATTATGACATGACTACTTTGTACAAAACAAACTGTAAATAGTAATAACGTAGATTTTCATTCAATCAAATCTGAATTACGGAAATATATAAACATTCATTGGGGAAACCATGATCAGACATTACAACTGCGGCGCGGAGGTCGGACCGCGGTGGTGTTGCCTACTCAGTCAAAGGCGATAACCACAGATTTATTTAAAATTTCTTGCTCGTTCGACTTCCAAAAGTAATAATCTAAAAACATACCAAAAGTGGCTAGATGTAGCTAGATTCGTTTTGGTGGCTAAAATTTATTATTTTTTGGCTAAAACCGTTGAAAATCCTCTAGATCTAGCCACAAAGTGGCTAAAACGGCAACACTGCTTGCAACAACAATGC
This sequence comes from Argyresthia goedartella, assembly GCA_949825045.1. NCBI lineage: Eukaryota > Metazoa > Arthropoda > Insecta > Lepidoptera > Argyresthiidae > Argyresthia > Argyresthia goedartella. The sequence goes on along the minus strand of OX463812.1, from coordinate 18,902,447 downwards.
TCTTTTTAGTTTTGCGATTGCTCGCTAGAGGCAGCACCGTTGACCGCTGGCTACACTCCGCTATTGTCACTTTTGACAGCAGAAATTGCGCAATTTTTGTCGATTGCTTACTGTTTGCAAGATACGTAATAACCCCGCGGGTTCACACATCGCAGAATGTCGATCCGTCAAAAATAAGGGTACCTACGCACTGTGAGGTTGGCTAGCAGCAAATAGTTTGCGGTTCCATCCACGCATGTTGGTGTAAAACCAGACCCTGTGTATGGCTCTACGCTGAAGGTGTTGAGTCATCACAATTCGTGTCTTCGTTGCTCTTTCGGGAATTGAACATGAACAAAATCTGTGTTCATGTTAACTCCGCCTGCGGAAGGTGTTGAGCCAATAATAATTTTATGTGTACTCGTTAACTCTACGAGTTTGACCTTTGGACCGCAATACATCGAATAAATAAAAAAAGTGTAGGACATCGGACCCGCACACGAAGGGTTTCATACCATTGTACACGGAAAAACGGAAAACGACAGTATTTTGTACGAGTTTACCTTTTTAAATCATAATAATAAAATATTAAATACTAGTTGAAAAAAAGTTGCTCATTGAAACCGGAAGTGCACAGAAATTGAGTAACTTATTTATAGAAATAAAATTAAATATGATAAAATAAAAAATATTCGAATGACCAATAATGACTTATAATGACTAAAAATTAAGCACAACACTCAATACCCGCAATTCTCTATTTGGGAACTACTTCTAATTCTTAAAAAACCTTATGTTGTAAAACCTTATTTGTTGTTATAGCGGCAATAGAAAAACACCCTCTGAAAATTTCAGCTCTCTACCTGTTTCGGTTGATCCGGTAGAGCCCGGTGACAGACGGACGGACAGCGGAGGCTTAGTAATTGGCTCCCGTTTGGCACCCTTCGGCAACGGAACCCTAAAAATGTGACACACGCCCAACATGTTTGTTATGTTATGCTAAATCCAACTCATATCTATTAATATAAAAATTGTGTCGGCTATAGCCGACGACGTAGCGCCAGTGGCTTGACTTTCAGTTGTCGGCCTTTGGCGACTGAGGCAATCAAAAGGTTTACTAAAGCAACCAATACGGTGCTCTGAAGTTACCTGGGGTTGACCCGCTTCGCTCGGCTCCTCGGTGTATTATAAAGTTGTGACCTAACGAAACCTAACTTTACTATTCGGAGAGAAAGTTACCCATTAAGAACATTAGCCGTTGAGGCATAACAAGATTTTGTTCAATCAGTACGCGCATGAGTGAAGGCCAAAGTCTGTGTACTGTGTAACACCTAACTGCTTTGAGCATTCACAGATTTGGTCTGTATGCCGCCCGGTTAGCCGCAATTATAACCGCGTGCTGCGGCCAGTCGGACGGCCAGCTGTGCAGCTAACCGCATAGTGCGTAGGCCCACAGACACTAGAATGTGATACAATCCGCGCCAAGTTACTTGACTCTGAGCGAAGGTAAGGTGGGGAGTGGGGGTAAGCTCTCTTTCTCGCATAGGGTGAGAGATATCTGGCTAGAATATGGTTCACGAAAAATAAAGTCACTAATCAGCACGGGCTTCAGCTTTCCCAACACGGCAGGTGTATACTGATCTGACCCATTATAGGTTTACTGGCAATATTATACTTATCTTACACTTGTTATAGACTACACTGTTGTGTCGCCTGGTAAATGCATCTCTTAAATAACGGCCTCGTTTGACATCCCACCTGATAACAAGCAGAGAAAATATAGATATACAGGATTCCGGATGCCAGTGCAGGTCAACCTGCCTGCCCAACCTTAATCAAGATATTCGACGTCTGTTTTCAGAATCAGGGTTACCTAGAGTTGCAAAATCACATGGATCCCAGTAATTTCAACAAAACATGCGGGGCCAAATCGAAAAACTATCCTTTGTGAAAATTTGAAAACTTACCAACAGGCGTAGTCGGTTCCATAACAGAAGTCACGTCATCCTGCGACGGAATCTGCTCATGCGCTTTCATTTCCTGATACCTCTGGTTCCTCAGTTGATACTCCTCAACCGACATCTTAGGCCTCGTCTTAGCATACTCAATACTCCTTATCGAGTTAGCAGTTTTATGCTCAGCTTGGTCTATCGTATTTACGTAATCCGAGGAGATTTTCCTTGCGAATTTTGTGCCGTGTTGCAGAGACAGCATTGGTTCTAATGAGGTTTCGGCACTTTCTCGTTGTCGTAGGAATGTTCTTGAGGGTCTGTCGTCTCCGCCTTTGAAGGCTGAGGAATGGGTCAGGAGGAAGTTTTTTTGTAACTCGGAGAGAGGCCTACGAGCAGAAAAGATAAACTACTTATATATTGGTATGGGGTATGTTAAACATTCGTATACTTTAATTAAAGTATACGAATGTTTTATGTAATTACGTCCGGAATGCATACCTATAATCCTTCAATGTAGGCCCGTTACAGGTATCTCCGTTAACTTTGACTTGGTCCATAAGTCTCTTTAGCACTGAGGGTTTCTTTATCTGCATCGGTACTTGCAGTAAGGAGTCATCATCTCTGCGGCCATTCGCATCATCATCGTCGTCATCAGAATCATCGGGGGGCAGGCTTGCGGGTTTTACGAAGCCGGTTTGGCGCCGCGGAATAGGGGTCCGCTTCTGGGTGTCATCATCTTGGACTGCGATGCGTACTTTCTTGGAGTGAAAACTGGTAGATTGTTTACCAAGGGAGTACAGAACAACTTTTAAGGTGAGGTTTTTTGAATCCAGAGGGGAGCGATGGATTCTGGAGTTGAATCCCGAGGGTAGGAAGCGATTCTAAAGTAGAATCCTGAACGCAGCGAGGCATTGTTAGTTGTCAATCCTGAGGTGGACACTATACTGTTTATCACCCTCTATGAGAAAATGAGTACGATATTTAACTTTGTTATGAATTAAAAAATAGTTTTATGAATAAGAATGGTATTTTTTTACATACAACTGGTAAAATAACTTATTATAACCAAAAATATTTTCCGATAAGATTTCGCACTTCTTTCATTTTTCAAAAGGCCCTTTTTAAACTCCGAAAAGGAGATTAAAAAAGGCCTTCTTCTCAGGCGGAAAAATTATATTCCTAAATTGTTCTGTTATCAGGCAGTCCCTATTGGAGTTTAAAAAAAAACGCTTTGATTTACACAAACACTTTATTATAAATTCACAGTCCAAAAACATAAAAGTACTGAATATTTAAATTACATCAATACACTCGCGACGTGGTGAATATGATGAGAATAATTATCGGCCAAAACAGAATAACGACTGACTAGAGTTTAGGTAGAAAATGGTTTTTATACAATGCAACTGTGACGTCACGGCGTCACTTGCCATGCGGCGCTTCTGCTGAATAAGGAAACGGTACATAGTATATTTGGATATAACAGCCCCCCGTTAAAACAAAGCTTTATCTCAAATAGATGAAGCTGAGTAAATCAAAACTTAAAATTACTTATTACCTCTAGTGTCTTTTATTATGATTAGATTATATTCTAACTGAGCTGAAAAAGATGAGACTAAATGTGATCTCAATTAATATATTAGTAATTGTGTTTCCTGTTGAACTGAATTTTACTTTAGCTTTTGGGACATTCGCAGGGGGTAAAGATTTAACAGATTTGCAATCTTCATCAGATGACATTTCTACCGAGTGATTTACATTTGATTCATGAAAATTTTCCTTTTTATTATGACACTGATTGAAATCTGGATACAGCAGCTGGACGATGAACCTCGTCTATTGAAATATTTATACAGCTAATAAATATATTAGATAAAGGAATATGAAACCGATTATAAGTAGTAAGGGTAAAACTAAAATAATAATAAGTACCGTATTTTATAAAGTGCGATTGTTGTTGAATATTATTTATATCGTTTTCTAAGTTATCTAATTTATGAGACGCATATTTAAGAGAGTCAAGGTTAATATTATTGAGTGAAATAGGAGATAGTGAAGGTAGAGTATGATTGAACTTTTCTCTTCTACAACAATCGTCTTCGATAATATTAAACTTTATATCTAAGTCACTACGTATAAGAATTTGCTTAGAACTAGAAGGCAGTAATTGGATTGTTCTACAATAGCCAACACAGTCATCTGTGAGCATTAAGGTACCCGTTCCTATGATGGAATAATCGTCAATTTTGTCATCACATTTATACTTAATTTAGTTTGTTCAGACTGTACAAATATCCATCTATTATTATTCAAAACATGCCAAATGTCTACATCACCGAAAAACATTCTTTAGGTAAGGAGTCTCCAAGCTCGGTAATTAATCGAGTCTCACAGCACGGATTTGTTATGGTAGAGGAGGAGTCTATCGCAGCATCATATTTCCTAGCATCATCAGCATCTAGGGAACCAAAGAAGAATTTTAGAATTTCGCCTCCAAACTCAAGGGCTCTTTTGTATCGATTTCTGTTATTCGTCAAATTTCCAGATATTACGTGAGATAGGGATAGTAATTTTATATGATTTGATTGCAAAAGCATTTCGGTAGATGTTGATATATCTTTGCATTTGACAAAATAAGTGAGGTTAGCTTTATTACATAACTCGGTTGCTTTATTAAGCAGACTATGGATATTTTGGAGATAAAGGTCTGTTGATACTATATCTATGTGAGTTACGATTTTCCATGAATGTTGATAGAAACGACTGGTAGATGTAGGATCAAAATGGATTCCAGGGCTCTGGAGCAATGGGGTTACTTTTCTCCCGGCGTGACAACGTTGAGATAATGACATACATTATTAAGAGTGAGCCGGTTTTATTTCGTTGACGTGGTATTTAGTGTAGCGCCGATTAATGCAAAGGGTTACATTATTTTTGTCATGTACTTTGATTATTTTATAAGGACCTTTTCAGACAGGAGATAAGGCCTTACGTTACCTGTGGTGTTGTTTTAGGTAGACAAAATCGCCCGTTTTATAAGCAGGCTCGCGAGAAGGTGAATCGTAATACTGTTTGGATGTTTCTTTACTTTTAGAAATGTATTCTAGCGCTTTTTCGCGACTAAAACGCATACGATACTGTAGGGCTCGGAGGTACTCGTCATAAGTAAGATTGTCGTTTGTATCGTTTACGGAATTAGGTATATGCTGCTTATGTCCGTATAACAGTTCAAAGGGCGTGAAATGGGTATCGCAGTGGCCAGATAACAATGTCAGTCGTTTTGATTCTCATTCACTAAGGATTTCAGATATTATTTGAGTGTCGCGTGACTGCGTTCCAGGGCACCGTTTGTTTGAGGATGGTAATCCGGTAAGGCGTTGAAAAAAGGGATTTTATTTTAAAGATATTTGTGATTTGCTTAAAGAGCTCAGAGGTAAAACATGTACCAAGGTCAGTTAGTATCATTTTAGGAATTCCAAAAAGGGACATGAAATGGATTAGATTTCGTGCTACTTCATCGCTTGTTGAAGTGATCATTGGATATGCACAGGAGAATTTCGTGAGATCATCTTGAAGTGTAAGAATGAATCGGAAATGTTGGAAACCTGCTTCAGGAAGGGTGCCAACTATATCAAGGGCTAGTCGTTCAAACGGCTTAGTGCTGGATGAGGTGATGACTATAGGTGCTTTATTACATTTTCTCAGAGGTTTGTTACTTGACAAGATTTACAAGTCTTTACATAATTTTCTATGTCGGATCTCGTTGATTTCCAATAGTAAGAGGATTTTATGCGATTAAACATCCTGTTTATTCCAGGGTATTCCGCGATGGTGGAGTCGTGATTCTCTTTCAGCATTTGAGGGATTTCGGCTGGAGTCGGATAATTTAGTTGATTTTTGTATATGTGTATATGGATATTTGTATTTTTAAAAATGTATACGATCATATTATATACTTTAGTGTAGGAGAGTTTAGTATAGGGTTCTGTGAAATCTGATATAGCTAGATCTGTCAGAGTGGGGTTATTTTGCAGTATGATGATTTTCAGGGACAATAATAGGTCAAATATAGTTTTATAATCCGTCTCATCGTAATGATGGATTTTAGTAAATAAGAGTAGTATGTTTTAAGATCGCTAGGAAATGGAAGTACAGTGAAGGGTTCTCGCTCAGTATTTTGTAGGGCTTCTGAGTGTTCGACCTGAGATAGTATTTCCTCACACCTGGCATGGAAACGTCGAAGTCCACGGAAGTGGAGAGAGCTATTGAAGATAATTTGGATAGATGCAGTTTCTGCGAATGCTGTGATTTTAGTGTTTGACGTTTTCAAGGTTTTGGTAAATTGTTTCTTAAAATATTCTTCGTAAGTGATAGAGGTCGGGTCATTTTGACTTTGTTTACGGGTTGTTACATGGATAGTAATTCGAGAGAGAGCATCGGCATTTGAATTTAGTTTGCCTTGTTTGCATATAATTTCATAGTCGTACTCCTCAAGCTTTAATCTCCACCGTATGAGTCGACTTCGGGGGTCTTTTACATTCTTTCTTTATTCTTTATTGCATAGATAATATAAAGTTACAGACAATTAAAAGTAATGTAATAAGCAAAGGCGAGCTTATCTCTAAAAAGAGATTTCATCCAGCAAACCTAGGCAGGACAGGAGAGTTAATTATACTGGAAAGTCCTAGTTCGCAATAACACTATACATACGGACGCAAATTACTTTCAAAATATATATAAACTATACCAAATATAAAATAAAAATATATATATATATACTTCCACTACATAAAATACAATGTAAAGCATGAACATACATAAACTATAATAAATCATATGTTCAGGCCTCTCGGCACCCGCGACCTCGCAGGGGCCCATAGCTACGAGGTAGCGTAGCGACCGGATGCCAAGAAGCAAGAACGTCGGCGCTTCACCGAGCTAAATAAATAGATTCTATCTGACCTGGTCTGTGCTTCGTTCCCGTCAAACTCCTGTCTCTCTGCAAGGCCTGGGTGCACCCTAGGCTCTTCTTGGTAGACAGGTTCTTCAGCCAACCAGGTATGGCTGGCAGGCCAGCTTCGACCGCACAATTTACGTAAATACGTACAGTATCTGGTTCGGAGAACCACAACACACTCAGCTATAAGACAATCCTGAGGGGAGCCCGAATACAACTCCAGATGGCTTACGATTTAATTTTAATTGCCCAAAATCAATACACGTCACATTACGGGGGCTTTTCGTCAGTCAGTAGTCAAAAAACTGCTCTGTGGCAGCTCCGTCAAATTCAAAATGGCCGTTCCGGAACCATAGATCGAGTATCGATTTTGAATCGAACAATCACCCGCCCGGACAGGCACCCACCTGTCCCTTAATCTACGGGCAGCCGAGACAACGTTGCTACCGCTCGTTTTAGTACCGAGCCTCCTACTAGAACCTCTGCAGACCGGGGGGTCCCGTCCTTGCCAGGGAACAAGTTAACAATGCGCCCCCTGCGCCAACGTAGTGGCGGTAGGTTAGCATCCTTAACCAGCACGAGGTCACCAACACTAGGGGGGCTGGTTTTGTCAGTCCACTTAAGGCGCTGTTGTAAGATATGCAGATACTCGAGCGACCAACGCTTCCAGAAATTCTGAGTAAACTGCTGCAACATCTGATACCTTGACAACCGATACAATTTCACTCCCTCGAAGGGGTGCTCGGGCAACGCGTTAAGTGGCTGTCCTATCAAGAAATGGCCTGGGGTCAGAGCCTCCAGGTCATTTGGATACGAGCTGAGCGGACACAACGGTCGCGAATTGAGAACGGCCTCGATCTTACAAAACAATGTCGCGAGCTCCTCAAAAGTCAGCGCGGTCTGACCTACTATACGCCCTAAGTGCGTCTTCGCTGACTTAACTACGGCCTCAAAAATCCCACCCCAGTGGGGGCAACTCGGTGGACTGAAGGTCCACTGTATACCCCGACGGGAGAGGGCCGTTCCAATATCCACTTTATTTACATTCAAAAAGTTGACTATCTCTCGTAAGTATCGTTCCGCACCGACGTAGTTAGTGCCGTTATCAGAGCGGATCAAGGTTGGAAGTCCCCTTCGAGAAACAAACCTATCCAAACAAGCAATGAAAGCCTCTGTCGAGAGATCAGCAACGAGCTCGAGATGTACCGCCTTGGTGGATAAACAAACAAACACACACAGGTACGCCTTGTATTGCTTAGCGTTACGCAATCGTGAACTCTTCACCATAAACGGTCCTGCAAAATCCGTACCAACACCTGAAAACGGTCTGACCTCATTCACACGATCAGGGGGCAAGTCCCCCATGAGAGGTTGCATCGTGGCAGCCTTAAGTCGATAACAAGGCATGCACCGAAACACGATGTTCCGTATGACACGGCGGGCAGATAAGATCCAAAACTCCCGCTGGAGCGTGGCCAACAACGCGTTACAGCCGGCATGCGCGTTTTTAATATGACGATCAGTCACCAGCAATTCAACTAACTGTCCCCCCTTGGGGAGCAGAAGTGGGTGACGAGCCGAATACGACAGATTCGCATTGCGCAATCTTCCTCCTACCCGAAGTAACCCGGTCGAATCAACAAAGGGGTTGAGACGCGCGACGGCTCCCTTCAATTTCGAACGTCCACTTCGTATAGTCTCCAATTCTGCCCCAAACTTCGAGGACTGTACCAACCGGACCAAATTCAGTAGCGACTCGTTTCGCTCTGCCGGAGTCAGAATAGGGTTCAACGTTCGCTGATCGCGAGGAGTACGACAATTTCGAGCGAATCTCCTAATCCAAGTGGACACGTTTATCAACTTGTCAAGTGAGCTATACCGGTCCAGCAGAAACCCGGCGTCAGGGTCCTCAGCCTTCTGGGTAACATGCACGGCCGCTCTGGGGCCATGATCCGAAGATACTACTACATGGCTGTGGGGCCAGTCCGATTCTCTCCTGGCAAGCCAGGGTGGTCCCCACCACAAATGGTGTCTAACGAGTTCAGGAGCCCGACATCCCCTGGATGCACAATCAGACGGGTTCAATTCTCCTGGTACATGTCTCCAAGTCAGTGGGACCTCAGACGACACAATCTGGGAGACACGGTTCGCGACAAAAACCTCTAAGTTATGGACCGAAGCCTTCAGCCAGCACAAAACAATCTGGCTCTCCGTCCACGCGTACACTGTATCCTCCAAAACCACTGACCCACGCAACACTGTTAGAGTGTGATTCAAAAGTTTGGTCAAAAGAGCAGCCCCGGACAGTTCCAGTTTTGGAATCGTCATCCTTGTCCGAATAGGCGCTACCTTGCTTTTTGCCAAAACCAAACGCACGTCGACCTCCCCGGTGGAGGTGACGGTTCGCAAATAAACCGCTGCCGCAAACCCTCGTTCAGAGGCATCACAAAACCCGTGAAGGGTTGCCCTGTAATCCCCAGCAGGGACCAATTTCCTCGGCAGCGATACATTATTTATGTCCGATAGCGAAGTGAACATTTGCGTCCAATCAGTCAACAAATCACCTGAGAGGTGGGTGTCCCAGGTCAACTGAGCCGCCCATAGCCTTTGCATAAAACATTTGAGAGCAAAGGTGACTGGAGAAATCCATCCATTCGGGTCGAACGTTCTCGCAATCGTTGACAGTACTGACCGCTTCGTCCAGGCCTTCGGTGTTTCTAAAACCACCCGATAGGTAAACTCATCATGGACGGGCCGGTACTGAATTCCAAGCACTGACAACATGTTAGGGTTGTCAGGATTCTCAAAAACGTGCGGGTCTTGTTGAAACTCATCTGGGAGACCAGCCATCAACTCAGGGGAGTTGGACATCCACTTGCGTAGTTCATAGCCGCCTCGTTCCAGCAATTGAACGAGCTCGTCACGTCGGTCCAGAGCTTCCTCTACACTGGCTGCCCCTGTGCAGACGTCATCGACGTACAAATCTTGCTCCAGGATAGCAGCGGCTCTAGGATAGCTCACACGGTCACGCGACGCCAACTCCCGCAGGGTACGCATCGCCAAATACGGGCTAGACCGTAACCCATACGTGTTCGTGTTCAACTCATAGACCTTGACTGGCTCGGCCGTGGACTCACGCCAAAGTATCAACTGATACCTTCTGTCAGCCGGATGAATTACCGTTTGCCTAAACATCATCCGAATGTCTGCGACAAATACAACCTGGTGCCTCCGAAAGCTCGTGAGAATATCCGAAATATCACGACTCAACTTGGGTCCCGAATGTAGACACTGATTCAGGGACATCCCGTTCGAGGTAGGTGCTGACCCATCAAAAACAACTCGAATCTTGCCGGTAGGGGTTCGTAGGACGGCATGGTGTGGAAGGAAACAATGATCCTCAGATCTCCAGTCCACACCCGATACCGACATGTGTCCTAACGACTCATACTCCCTCATGAAATCGACGTATTTTTGTTTAAATACGGCGTCCCTTGACATCCTACGCTCCATCGACATCAATCTCGTCTCAGCCATCTTCCTAGATTCTCCTAGTGGCGGTCGATCGGCCCTGAAAGGCAGTCGAGTTACAAAACGACCAGAACGAAGGCGACCAGTACTATTCTGGTAAAACAACTCGCACTCTTCTTCGTCTGCGTCGACTCGACGAGCGGTGGGAGGTTCCTCTATCTCCCAGAACCGTTGGATAGCGTCTGACAACGCTGAGCCAATAAGTATGCCATCTGACTCGGCAGGCCTAACCATTGGCAATGCCGGACCCATGATCACGTGACCAAACTTAGTATCCACAGCAATCAACCCGTCCGGCTGAAGAACTCGCCGATCCGACAACAGAAACCTACCCAAAACGTCTGCTCCCAGTAGCAGATCGACCGGGGCTGGAGTGTCAAAATCGGGATCCGCCAACTTGAGTCCTGACGTCAGGAGTCGAACGGCCGGATTCAACTTCACCAAGGGGTGTTTGCCCATGACATGCGTCATTACTAAAGCTTGCATGGATGTTTTTGTCAAAATGTCATAACGTGGAGAGAACGTGATCACCGATTGACCAACTACATTCGTAACCGTAACATTCCCCACGCCCCGTATTGAATTATTATACCTATTTACCTTGAGGCCCAACCATTTTGCTAAATCGTTGGATACAATGCAGCCCTGAGCTCCAGAATCTAATAGGGCGCGAACGTATGTTGGGTTGCCCGCCAAATCCCAAACAAGCACAGAGGCGATCGGTAACACCACCGTCTCCGGTTGGGGGGCAACCAATGGTTGGGCCGCAAATTCCTAGCGAGGACCCCCGGGGCCCCACTGTGCCTGTAACCGATCAGGTAGGCAGCTATACGCCAGAGGGTCCCATTGTACAAATGGCCCACGCGCCGGTTCCATTGCCACCCTACGACGCCCCCCGAAGGGTTGTGGGCGTGAATTCAACCGTGGCCGCTCCATGAGCGGGGGGGACATCACATGCGACCGACGAGGACGCGGCGACGAGCGGGGCGACAACTGAGGCGGCGTCCGAGCCGCATCCGCATAGCTCGAAGGTGTCCCATGCCACCCGCCCGTTACGGCCTGCTCAACATACCCAATGTCCCGCTGAGTCGGATGCTGAGTCGCAACTGAAAACTCAGGGCCCCCCATGTGATGACCCTGAGTGCGGCCCTGCACCCCTGGGTGGCTGCGTGCTTGTGGCCCCATTGCCCGCTGAGTCGGATGCTGAGTCGCAACCGAAAACTCAGGGCCCCCCATGTGATGACCCTGAGTGCGGCCCTGCACCCTAGTACCGCCCTGTGCACGTGGGTACATTGGCCCCTGAGTTGCGCTCCGAGACGCAAACGAATTCTCAGGGCCCCATGCCGTGTCACCCTGGGTACGGCCCTGTGGTGGCTGTTGGCCGGACCGGTTCATGCACAACAAATTGTGGTGGGCCCCACCACAATATCCGCACAATTTTGTGCGCGTGCAGTCCCTAGCCATGTGTGGCCCGAGGCACAGGAAACACCAGCTCCGCTGCTTGGCCATCCGGCGCCGTCCCTCAACCCTAAGTTCCCCGAACTTATTGCAATCGGCCACAGCATGGCCAATCTGCCTACAACATGGGCAGGTCTCACCTGCACCCCTGGGTGGGGTCAATGCACTCACAGTCCCATACGACTGCCGGTTGGTGCGGTCCTTCCTCGTCGGAGGGCCCCTACTCACAGCGCTCCCGGCAGCTCTCTGTGGCTCCGAAGGATGGGTGACCGTCAACCCCAAATTCTCTGCCCGTCGAGCCTCCTCTTCCAAAAATCCGACCAAGTCGGAGAAGGCGGGCAGGTCCTCGGCCGACCTCCCGTGAGACTGTTCGAAACGAGTCTGCACGTCAGCGGGTAGTCGGGAAAGTACAATGTACAGCAATAGGTAGGACCATTCACCAACCGGAAGTCCAAGATTCTCTAGGGCCTTGGTGACGGACAACAACGGGTTCAAAACCTCCGTCTGTATGGCCCCGACCTTGTTCACAACCGGGATGCTAAACAAACGGTTCAGTTGGGCATCGGCCAACCTCCGTTTGTTGTGGTAACGTCTTACCAACAATTGCCTGGCCGTCTCATAGTTACCCTCCGTAACTGTCAAATGAGCGACCAGCTCCCTAGGCTCACCCCTCAATGCTGCCACCAGCTGAGCCATTTTGATTGACTTGGTAATGTCCGATCGCATGTGCACCAAACTGTCGAACAGATTGATGAAGCTCATCCATTCACCGGACACTCCGTCAAAAGTAGGCATAGTTATGGCCGGTAACCTGGACCCTGAACCCTGAAGCGGCAGAGGTGCTTCAATTTCACCACCATGGCTGGACTCGCGCTGCCTACGTATGTCCGCAGCCTTCTGCGTGATAGCAGCTGCCATCTCCATACACTGGTCGACATCCCCTAGCAGCCGTGACAGCCTGTCAGATGCGCAACCATCAACTGATTCCGCCTGCGCGGACAATTCGAGCACCCTGTTGTAGCGTTCCTTAACGTCCATAGACCGCTCCAACACCACATCATGCCTATCTAAACGGTCTATCAGACCGTGTGCGGAGGAAAACCATCTGAGCTCCTTAGAAACACCCTTCTGTATTTCAGACAACGACATGATCGGAACGATACTTACTCACAATTTGCAGTAACTCAATTATATTGGACCCTCCAGTCTACAACACAAACGAGGGAACCCTAATCTATAACTTAAACAATGCTGGTTTCCCCAAACAATAGAAACCGAGTTTTATATCTACACAAATTCTGTAAACAACAATTTAGTTTCCCTATATCATATAACACACACAGATAGTCAATATTAGTTCAAGTTACAAATTGCTATAAACTGAAAACAATGTCCAAACATTCATTAGCATTACTAGACCACTAATAGATTGACTATGCAAACTTCAAACTGCAAACATGATATGACTTCAATGCAAATTTCAATTCACCTACAATGTACCTGTAATGTAATTACTATTCTGAGTCACATCTCAGTACAACTGGTCATTTAGGGAAAACTGTTATATCTGTCTGTCTACTACCAGCAGTAGACTTATAACTTATAATACTACCAATCTATGTGGATACAGGAACAAAACCAAGTTAGCTAATAACCCCTATACCTACAGATTGATAGCCAAATCGTGGGTTCCTGGAGCCCTTGACGGCTGCAAATCTCAGGAAACCACGCTCCTGCTACCAAAAATGTTCAGGCCTCTCGGCACCCGCGACCTCGCAGGGGCCCATAGCTACGAGGTAGCGTAGCGACCGGATGCCAAGAAGCAAGAACGTCGGCGCTTCACCGAGCTAAATAAATAGATTCTATCTGACCTGGTCTGTGCTTCGTTCCCGTCAAACTCCTGTCTCTCTGCAAGGCCTGGGTGCACCCTAGGCTCTTCTTGGTAGACAGGTTCTTCAGCCAACCAGGTATGGCTGGCAGGCCAGCTTCGACCGCACAATTTACGTAAATACGTACAGTATCTGGTTCGGAGAACCACAACACACTCAGCTATAAGACAATCCTGAGGGGAGCCCGAATACAACTCCAGATGGCTTACGATTTAATTTTAATTGCCCAAAATCAATACACGTCACATTACGGGGGCTTTTCGTCAGTCAGTAGTCAAAAAACTGCTCTGTGGCAGCTCCGTCAAATTCAAAATGGCCGTTCCGGAACCATAGATCGAGTATCGATTTTGAATCGAACATCATACATATACCTACATAAATATGGTACCATTTACGGAAGAGAAAGGAAATGCACTTTCAATCTTTTCTTAAAAGTGAAAATTGAGGGACTTTCCCTAATAGCGCAGGGAAGTGCGTTCCACAGTTGGATTGCCCTTAACCTAAACGAGTGTTCGTAAGCGGCAGTGTTATGCCGAGGAGTTGAAAGGAGAGACACCGTGTGGGATCTCGGATTGCTATCCCTGGGGAAAAGAAAGTCAAAACGTTGGCGTAGATATGTGGGGTATCGGGGATTTCGCAAAATATTGAACAGATAGAAGAGAATGTGCATGTCACGGCGAAGACGGATCGGAAGCCACTCCAGCTCCTTGCGATACTGGGAGACATGGTCATACTTGCGCAACCCGTAGATAAACCGAATCCCGAGATTTTGAAGTCGTTCGAGTTTGTTCGAGTTTGTTACATTGAAGAGCCAGGTCATTGGTCGATGATCGGTTACAATTTTAAATTCATTACCATAGATAGGGGCGGAAACATTTCACGGCAAATATGATGGCAAGGAGTTCTTTCTCAGTTGTAGAGTTCTTCATTATTCATATTCTGCTTTATTCATAGTGCGGGAGGCGTATGCGATTGGAAGATCTTTTCCGATAGGGCCTTGGGATAGGACAGCGCAGACTGCACTATTGCTTGCGTCAGTAGTCACTAAGAAAGGTTGTGAAAAATCTGGAAATTGAAGTAACGGTGCTATAGTAAGTTTTTATTTAAGATGGTTGAACGCTAAATCTTGTTCTGAGGTCCAGTGGAATGCGACGTCTTTATTTAGGAGAGAAGTGAGGGGTTTAGTTATTTTAGAAAAATTGTCTATGAATCTGCGATAGTAGTCGACTAGGCCGAGAAACGATTTTATTTATTTGGGATTTCGCGGGACCGGGAATTCTGTGACTGCCTTGACTTTGTCAGGATTAGGTTGCGCGGCTTTGTCAGTGATTACGTGGTCTGAGTATGTTACTTCACGACGTAAGAATTCGCATTTGTCGGGTGGTAACTTTAGATTGAAGTCGCGGAATCTGTCAAAGACAAGTTGAAGTTTTTGAATGTGGCTTGTGAGGTCATTGAAGTAAATTATGCAGTCATCAAGGTATATATAGCAGTGTAAGCCTTGTAGGCCTGAAAGGACCGAATTCATGAGGCGTTGAAAGGTAGAGGGTGCGTTTTTTAGGCCGGAGGGCATTCTGTTAAATTCGTAGTGACCAGAGATGCCATTGGGGTTGAGAACCATAAATCCGGATTTGGTGAAAGCCAGAGACAAGGTTAAGCGTGGAGAAGTACTTAGAGTGCCCTAATTGATCGAGTATAACGGTAATAAGATGTATTGGATAAACTTTGGTTACTGTTACATCATTTAAACGTCTATAATCAATCACTATGCGCTGACCTGACGCATCCATTTTTTTTGGAACAATCCAAACAGGGGCGCTCCAAGGAGATATGGAAGGTTTAATAAAATTTAGATCTAACATTTTCTTGATTTGTTTATCGACTTCTTGTCGATGACATTCGGGGAATCTGTAAGACTTGGCGTTGATGGGTCCAGCGTTTCCGGTGTAGATTGAACGTTGTAATGCGTTAGTATGAGTTAGGGGGTCACCCTCGAGATAGAAAATGTTCGCGTATTTGCTACAACATTCAAACAATGACTTATTTTCTTCGTTGTTAAGATGTTCGTGACGAATTAGGTCCAATACGCGTTGAATACGGTTGTGTGAATTAGAGGAGGCATGATCTAGGTTTGTAATGGGTTCAGCAGAATTTTCACGGAAAGCGGAGTAATCAATCAGGGTGATTTTCACGTTATAGTCTTTTATTTCTACAGAGGAGTCAGTTGTGTTTAGAATAGATACATTGACGCGTTTGTTGTATTTTATATTAACTATTCAGTTAGCTAAATAAACTCCGTTATAAATTGTATGATCAAGTATGAGTCCTTCTTTCATTTCAGATAATTCAGAATCAGAGTTTGATACGGAACATTCGATGACGCTTTCTGAACGTGCGGGGATTATGTAGGATGGTTGATTAAAGTGGATTGCTAAGCTGTGGCCATGTAGGGAAATAGATTTCGTTTTATAGTCTATACTTGAGTCAAAGAATCGCAGGAAATCGTTACCTATTATACCATCATATTTGAGGTTTATTTCGTCTTTGATGACGTGAAATTTATAAGCAATATTTTTGTCTTGAAGACGGAATTCTAATTGTAAGGAGCCCAGTGTTTTGCAATATGAGTCTGTGTCATTAATTCCTTTTAGTTTTGTTATTTCAGATGAGAGGGAAACTTTGTTTCCAAGCTGGAATACTTGATAATGCTGACACTTGTTCCAGTGTCAATCAGGAAGCAGAGAGGTTTCATGGAATACGGTATAGTTAAGTAAGTTAAGGTAAGGATTTTTTTTACTTGGTGCTTTCGTTTCATAGCAAGGTAAGTGAGAATTGATGTTTTTTCTAGGCATAATAGTGCAATGATTTATTTCAGGAATCATCGTAGAATGTTGTGACAGTTTCAGTGAAGGATTTTTGTTGCGGGATCTGGCAACAACATCAACATACGTTTTGGCTATGCATGGTCTGAGTGAGATTCGTTGACGAGGGATTTTGAAGATATAGTAGGATTCAGCTTATTTAAGTTAGGAATCAATGGATGTTGAGATGATGTACCCCTATCATTTTTAGTGTTGTCGAAGGTTTTGTATGAATCAGCTGATTCTGCTGACTAGATTTAGCATGAGAATTGGAACAAGATTCGGCGGCTCGATTTTTATAAGACTCAGTGCGAGATACAGTGGCAGACTTGGTACAAGACAAAGCAGGCGACATACTACACGATTATGTACAAGATACAGCGGGCGAAATAGTACGCGATTTAGTACGAGATACAGCGGGTGAAATAGTACGCGATTTAGTACAAGATACAGCGGGCGAAATAGTACGCGATTTAGTACAAGATACAGCGGGCGTGTCATTCCTATTTTCTTTAGATTTCGGCAGACACGAGACCGTGTTTAGTTTAAAGATTGATTGTCCTCGTTGATTTCTTAAAATTGACTCTCACACATATGCGCTTGCGCTACCTTGTTGGGTGCGCTTGCAATTGTTATTTGAGAACCATTCGCGGTTGGTTGATAAGAATTCGCAGAATTGAAGCGCATGTTGTTATTGTATTGTCTTTTGCGACATTAATTTAGGGTATGGCCTATATTTACAGTAGGCGCAATTTTTCGATCCCCTCTGAAAATTGGGAGAGGGTTGGTTGTGTGTCAGGTTTGTGTGAGAACTAGTAGAGGGTTGAGGTTGATTATTGCCATATTGGAGCTGATATGAAGGCTGAGGCCGAACGTGGTAAGACCGTTTATTACGATCCCTTTTGTTACGGAAAAATTCCGATGAGGAATGTCCCTATTTATGACAGACATTACAGGTCTTCGTGGCCTTGGATGTGGAGAGGTTGAGATTAAACAATTTCCATTCCTCAATCGCGTGCGTCATTGCTCCGTTGAGGTTCGATGGATTTCGGCATCTAACTATATGCGAGAAACTAGAGTTAAGGCCTTATAAAAATGTATTAAATGCCAGGTCTTCCATCACAGCTATTCTTCCAGAGAGTTCGGATTTATTTGTACACGAATATTGGACGTCGGCTAAAATTCGGGTAAGGCATGATGACTCGGAGCGAATATTCGATAACAGTTTCAGAATGATTTTGCTTACAGCTTTGAAGCTCTAAAAGAAGGTGGGTCGAATGCTTCTTTTCGGCGAATGTAGTCTTAAGGAAGTTTTTTATTTCAGACCATGTCTGGAAGGCCTTTAAACAGCAAGCTGTTTGACATTCTGTAGCTCTGTGCTGGCAAGGGAAATAGCGTTTTCACAGTTTGTAAGGAAGGTGGGTAGCGATTCGCGGTTCCCATCGTAGGGTTTATAAATTTGGTTAAAACGGATAATGTTATTTTGTCACCCATTTTACTTTTGGCTGGATCAATAATTTGTTTTGAATCAGAGTCGGAATCACTATCAGAACTTGAGGATGAATTTTCCGATTCTTCTTTTATTGAATGAGGCATGTATTAGGCAGAACAGAGCATCAGATGATCATTAAAAGATTTAGTAACACAAAATACTATGATGATAAGTAAGTAAATAGAGCTTTAGATTAAACTAGAGTCTTAACAACTTCGTGTCAAATCGTATCACTTCAAAGGCTGACTTCCGATTTCACTAATAAATGATAGAAAATGACTCACAGAATAAACACGACGTTCAGGAACATTTTTGGAGATTTGCGTTACTAGGCTGATGAAATACTAGCAACGTGACGAGTTGATGAGCCAGGGAGTCGTCTTACGGTACGGTAATGCGGCGAAGTCACGTTGTCAAAGCGGACCGTGGGAATGGCGGGCGCGGGCTCACGAACCGGGCTGGTTCGGAGGCTCATCGTCGACCAGGTACTGGAATTGTGACTTTTGTGGTCGCAAGGCTCGGTGGCCCACGACTGTGTTTCGGGATGCGGGCTCAACTGATTACGTTGAGGCTGACCGTCGATCCAGTGTTGAGCTCCGGACTCAGCTGGTGCCGAGGTTTATCGTCGAGCTGGTGAGGCTGCCTGCTTCTGTTCGGATAACTAGATTTCTACGGAAGCCACTTACGCTATCCCACCGCTGCCACCAATTTGTTATCAGGCAGTCCCTATTAGAGTTTTAAAAAAAAACTCTTTGATTTACACAAACACTTTATTATAAATTCACAGTCCAAAAAACATAAAAGTACTGAATATTTAAATTACATCAATACACTCGCGACGAGGTGATATGATGAGAATAATTATCGGCCAAAACGGAGTAACGACTGACTAGAGTTTAGGTAGAAAATGGTTTTTATACCTACAATACAACTGTGACGTCAAGGCGTCACTTGCCTTGTGGCGCTTCTGCTGACTAAGGAAACGGTACATAGTATATTTGGATATAACAGTTCGAAAAGGCTTTTTACGAACCACGCTACGACCCCCGCCTTCGACTCGTGCTGTAAACATCTCGGTTCGTAAATATAAGCCTTTGCGAACTCGTGGATAATGTTTCACCTCAGCAGCTCGTACAAGAGGCTTTTGCTGCGAGTAAACAGTGCTCTAAGTTGAATTTTGCTCACTGAGTGAGACAAAGTAGCTTTTTAATTTTGAATTCCGCGGGCATAGGCAAAATCGCAAACAGCCAACGGACGGTGTTATAATTCGATGTTCCTTGGATGTTGGCGATTTCGCCAATGTCACAGATACTGCTATCGATTTTTAACTCGATTGTAGTAACTATGCTATTGAATTCCAAACAATCAAGCTTATTTTATTCTATCTCCTAACCATTCTTATTGCTAAATAATTCAATAGCCTATCAAGTGGGGTGTTAAAATAAAGGGGGGAACCGAAAGATTGAAAAAGCAGTAGGGTAATTTGTTTTTGTAATAATTCAACATGTCAATGATATATTTTTCGTTCTTCTATACAATGTTCCTCATTGCAGAGATGAAAGTTGTAGGTGTGCAACACGAGACCAAAGTTATTTGCAACTCGTGCCTTTGAGTCCCTCGTCCACTCAGGATTATAACGTAGAATCCTTCGCTCACTTGGGTCTCAAACAAGCACTCGCAGCAAAAATCAACTTTGCCCTCTTGTTGCACAAATAACAATTTCCGCCTGAGAATCCAAAATCAAGCGGCGAAGGTGCTATTTTGAGATCAGAGGCGGAAAAAAAATGTTGCCATTTATCAGTTTTTTTTTTCAATTATCCTTCCCCTGAAATAAAGTAGATTATAAACCCAAATAACGGCAACTAAACTGAACGTTCCGGTCAGTCTCATTTTTTGAGGATAAAAATAAAAAAATTGTAATAGGAGAACTTGGTGGTGGCGTTTTGATTTGTGATGTGAATTTATAATGGGGGTTAAAAGGCTTTTAAGAATATGTGTCGGCCAAACAAACGAAGGCTTTTTTAAAAGCGCATTGAATTTAAACGCTTTTTAACACGACAGATTATTTAAAAAAAGCGTAATAAATAACCTTAAATAGTCAGAGAAAAAAACAATAAAATAATTATGTTTTACTTAATTCAAGCAGTTAATTTTTGTTAGAAATACTCCGAACGAAAGAAGTGCGTTTTTTTAATACTCTTCGTCGATCTGATGACGCCAAAGTCTTCCAACCAAAAAGTTAATTCTTATTTATATATTTCTTCGGTTCTTTGATTCGTGGTTCTTTTCTTTTTACCTGACTGCGGCGAAGCCCTTAAGGGGGTTTATTATCTTCGGCCATGGACAACAATTCATACCCAGTACATACATACCTGTTGGTCTCCGCATCAGAATCCGATTTAATGAGTTCGCATGCTTCTACAAATCCCGTCTGTCGAATTTTTAACCCATCCGATTCTTTGTCTTCGCCCTTTGGGACAGCAATACAGACTTTCCTATAAAATGATAAAAAGAAACAAATTAACAAGGGTTTTTGTGTGTTGTATTGTTGTGTGAAATTATTTATGTTAACGGTATCTAGTAGCTACTTTGCCACGCTTCCATCAACACCGCTTCCGGGACAGGTGATATAACTGAAAAATAAAATTTATCTTACTTAACACATCATACACCACGCATGGAACCAACATAATAATTGAAGGAAAGATATGGGAATATAATAAAAAGAAAATGGAATAATTCCCATATCTTTCTGGAATTATTCCAAATTCTCCCATTTTGGTGAGAAAATAAGGGAAAAAGAATGAAATAGGGCCTTACCACAAAAAAATAAACTTTTACCACAAAAAATATTAAAGTAGTTTAACACAAAAAATATTAAACAGCGTTTAACCTCAAGGTTAAACGCTGTTTAATATTTTTTGTGGTAACACGGAAGATGTTTTGAATTGAAAATTGCATACTTTTATAGAGAGAGATTAAAGGACTATTTTGCCAACAAAACATGACATGTGTATATTCGTTCTAAATTGTGACACTTCAGAACAAATAAACATTTATTAATTTATTTATTTTTACATTAATTATTATTTGTGCCCTTACAGAAAATTCCAAATCGACACAAATATACAATCTACACATGTTGATGAGCAACAGCTGGCGCCATCTACCGATGAAACGGGGCAGCTGCGACTGGTACTCACCGATGTACACGCGGCATTGATCTGAGAGCCGTAGCCAAGATCGTTCGTTAACTACTGATCTGCTGTTTATTTCACTATATTAACAACAAAATTGTCATACAAATTAATATACTTACCATACCAAGAATCAACGAGTTTACTTGAAGAGCTGAAAATCCCCAAACATTGGACCTTCGAGCCGGATGGATTATCATCAGGATCAGCAAGCAGCAAGAAGCAAGATCAGCATTAGACGGTCAGGCCAGTCAATCCTTTTTCTCCTATCCCAATATTCAAAGTGTGCTAATATTGTGCTTCGTCGCTAAATTCTAGTTACACGTGGCGTCTGCGCAGTTAACGTGACCTTCAAGTTGGCGTCAAGTGCAAATCAATCGCGATCTATCGGCTATTTCCAAGTGAGTACTTTGATTTCTGTCTCCCATAATGCCACCAAAGGCTACTAATTCAGGAACAACAGATTCCGATGACACTGCAATTAATATAGATGAGTCGGAAGTTAAACTTTTGGTGCAAAAAAGAGGCGTAATAAAACGTAAATTCACCTTGTTTTCGAAATATTACGATTCGCTGAGTAAAGATGTAACTGCAGTTCAAAGGTCAGAATTAAAAGAGCGTTTTCAAAATTTTGAGTCATTATTACAAGAATTTGAAAAAGTACAGGATGAAATTGAGTGCAAGATAGGAGAAAGTCAATTAGATAAAGAAAATGAAGAGAGGGAATCTTTTGAGAATCAGTATTATGCGATTGTCACCAAGTGCAAGGGTATTCTGGGCCATACTCTGTCATCTCCGAACCAAACAATTCAGACAGGCATAGGCATGAAAAGCAACATTAAATTGCCAACTATTTCGTTGCCTTCCTTTGATGGTACCTACGATCACTGGCTAGAATTCCGCGATACCTAAATTTCGCTTATTCATAACTCGGGTAATTTGGATAATGTTCAGAAGTTTCATTACTTGCGTTCAGCTTTAATCGGTAACGCATTACAAGTGATCAAATCATTAGAATTTTCGGCTGACAATTACCTCACTGCCTGGGATCTCTTACAGAACCGTTACAATAACGATCGTTTACTGGTTCACAATCATGTCAAGGCTTTGTTCTCAACGCAATCCATGACAAAGGAATGTGCATCACAAATTCGCAAACTTATTGATGCAATTTTGAGAAATATGCGTGCCCTCAAAACCCTCGGTGAACCGACAGACTCATGGGATACTTTAATTATCTACGTGATAGTCTCAAAGCTTGATTCGTCCACTGAGCGGGAATGGGAGATCTACAAAAGCACAATCATTAATTCTCAAAATCAACCATCAAAATTACCGCTGTCCGCGTTAATTACATTTCTTAAAGACAGAGCTGACGTGCTGGAAACAATAAGAACATCTCACTCTAAACACACACCCGAAATCACTACAAAAAAACTGTCGTCGACACCATCATTAAAATCACACAGTTATGTAGCTTCACAAAGTAATAATAATAATCACAATCAAAACAAATCATCGTCAAGTTCATTAAAGGCAAAGCATTATCGCCCGTGTAGTTTGTGTACCGCTAATCACCCGATCTATTCGTGCGAATCTTTCTTAAACTTGTCAAGCCAAGATAAATTAAAACACATAGACGATAAAAAACTATGTCAAAATTGCTTGCGCGCCGGGCACACTGTTGTAACGTGCTGGTTCGGGCCATGCAAGCGATGCAACCTTAAACACAACAGCCCCATACATGGTGAGTGTCATGCAGACTCTGGTGCATTAACATCTTCAGCAGTTGCATACACTGCGCCGCAGCCGCCTGCGCCGCAGCCCGGCTCATTACATACCGCGTCTCACACTAGTACAACTCACACGCATTATGGTAGCAGCGATAACAGTATTACGCACACGTCTTTAGAACCGGTACTTTTATCGACTGCCTTAGTGGAGGTGGCGGATAAAAACAATCAATATCACACAATTAGGGTACTTCTAGACAACGGAAGTCAACACTGTTTTATAACAGAGTCATTATGCGCAAAACTTCAATTCCTTTAATACAGTCCACTGTTCAGGTTACCGGGGTAGGTAACTCGGTAACTCAATCCACAAAATCATGTGAAATTCAACTGCGGTCCAAAATTAGTCCTTATCACACGCACTTTAATTGTTTGGTTCTGGATCGTATCACTGCACAATTTCCATCGTTAGGAAACACTCACAACATTAAAATCCCGGAGAATGTGAAGTTAGCCAATCCACACTTTCACTCCCCAAATCAAATTGATCTTTTGATCGGTGCCAATAAATTTTGGGAGTTATTGAGTGACGGTCTTATTCGCCTCCCCAACGGTCCTTTTCTGCAAAACACAACGTTAGGATGGGTCATTTCGGGTTCATTGCACAACAAATACTCAAGGATTAATCGGGTACAATGCAATTTCGCCCAGTCACTCGAATTAGACACACAGCTACGCAGATTTTGGGAGCTTGAGGAAGTTCAGACCGATACTAAATACACGGCATCCGAGAATGCATGCGAAAATCTTTTTAAAGACACCACACTTCGCGACGATAAGGGTCGTTTTTCCGTGCGCATTCCATTAAAGGAGTCAGCTGATGTATTAGGTGATACATTCACATTGGCCGAGAATAGGTTCCTAGCTCTTGAACGACAGTTAAACCGGAGCGCCCCGGACTATAAACAAATGTATAGTGACTTCATGAATGAATATGTAAATCTAGGTCACATGAGTCCTATTTCAGATTTTAAAAAGCTGTGTTATTTTCTGCCTCATCATGGCGTATTTAATGAGAACAGCACGACTACCAAACTCCGAGTGGTATTTGATGCAAGCGCAACATCCTCGTCAGGAAAATCTTTGAACGACATACAAGACATCGGCCCCACACTGCAAAACGATATCTTTTCGATCTTGTTACGATTCCGTCAGTACAAACATATCGCGTGTGCAGATGTGGAGAGATGTACCGTCAGATTTTGGTACAACCCGACCAGCGTCCTTTACAATTAATACTGTGGCGAAATGACCCCTCGGAGACGATAGGCATATATCAACTAAACACAGTTACTTACCTACGGTACTGCATCCGCGCCTTATTTAAGCATAAGGTGCCTAAAACAACTCGCGGCGGAATGCAATGACGAGGTCATCGCAAAGGTCACAAATAAGATTTCTACGTTGATGATTTATTGACAGGACACGATGATAAGGATCAATTATTAGATATTTGCAACCGTGTTACGAATGTTTTAGACTCCGCGTGCTTCCCTTTAAGAAAATGGGTGTTTAATTCAGACTGTTCACAAACAAACTTTTCGTCAAAATCATTAACATTAGGCGATAACTGTCAGACAAAAACGTTGGGCTTGGGTTGGCTACCCACTTCCGACGAATTATTATACACAACAAAATGTAAACAAGATGTGACTCATGTAACTAAACGAACGATATTATCAACTGTAGCTCAAATCTATGACCCATTAGGTTTGTTAGCACCGACGATCATTATAGCCAAAATCCTAATACAAAAATTATGGCTGTGCAAAATTGGTTGGGATGATCCCATACCTTCGCCATCTTTACTTATGTGGCAAAACTTTATAAATAAATCAAAACATTTAGATGACATTCGAATCCTGCGTCACGTTACATCTCAAAATTCACATCGTACGGAACTACACATATTTTCCGACGCGTCACAGGATGCTTGTGGGGCTTGTGCGTACGTACTTAGCTATACCGATAGCGCATCAGGTGAATCATTAGTTAATGTGAATTTGTTATGTGCAAAGAGTAAGGTCGCTCCCGTAAAACCAGTTAGCATTCCGCGGTTGGAGCTATGCGGAGCCCTTGTAGGTGCAAAATTATACTCAAAAATTATAAAATCACTTCGGTTAACATTTGATGATGTTTACTTTTGGTCGGATTCTACCATTGTAATCGGATGGCTTAGAATGTCGCCTAGCGCTTTAAAAACATTTGTTCAGAATCGCGTGGTTGAAATAAATGACTTGACAGGAGATTCGAGATGGTTACATGTTGCTGGCGTACAGAACCCCGCTGACTTATTGTCACGAGGTGCCCATATCGACGCGCTTCAATCATGCGATATGTGGTTGCACGGCCCTACATTCCTACGGAACCCTAATTTGAATTTGCGTGATAATTATGTCGGTGACATTAATTCCGACGAGTAACCTGAGATAAGGGCAACAACTACGACACTGGTTTGTCAATCTGATGATGTGTTGTTTCCTTTTGATAGATATTCTTGTTTTAGCCGCATGCGGCGCTCAGCTGCTTATCTATTGCGCTTTATCAATAATACTCGCATTAGAACTAAAAAAGATCGCCAGTTAGGACCTCTTACTGTTGACGAATTAAACAGTGCAACTAAGACTTTGGCCCGTATTAGTCAGCGTCAATCGTTCCCTGACGTTTACGAGGCTGTATTAAATAACAAAAACATTAAGTTTTCCCGTAATCTGGCCGGTCTCAATATATTTTCCGACACACAAAATTTACTTAGAGTCGGTGGTAGGTTGAATAATTCCGAAACATTTGCCTATGATAAAAAACACCCGGTCTTACTTTGTGGTAAACACACATTCACCCGACTTTTTTTCCGATTTCAGCACAAGTCTCTTCTTCATGCTGGCCCCCAACTGTTATTGTCCACCGTTAGACAAACCTGGTGGCCGCTCAAGGGACGTGAGTTAGCGAAACAGGTAGTTCGTACTTGTGTCAAATGCGTAAGATTGAAAGGGCAAACCATGCAAGTGCAAATGGGAAATTTACCCGCTGAAAGATTAGAACCAGGCTACCCGTTCATGCGCTGCGGGGTCGATTATTTAGGGCCTGTGTTCATACTAAACCGTCGCGGGAGAGGCGCGAAGTTGGAAAAATGTTACATCTGTCTATTTGTTTGTTTCGCGACGCGGGCAATACACTTGTAATTGGTGACTACTCTTTCAACCGAAGGTTATCTTCTAGCTTTAAAAAGATTTATCTCACGTCGAGGTAAACCTTTAGAGATTTTTTCTGATCATGGCAGGAACTTTGTGGGTGCATTAAAAGAACTCTCTCAGTTTTTGGATCAAAATTCACAAAACATTACAGACTTTACAACAAATAATGACATTAAACTAAAATTTATTCCACCATATACGCCTCACTTTGGTGGATTGTGGGAGGCAGGAGTCAAGTCTTGCAAATTTCACTTGCGTCGTGTCGTAGGAAACGCTAATTTAACATATGAGGAGTTGAGCACAGTATTAGCACAAATTGAAGCTGTCCTCAACTCCAGACCCATGATTCCTATGTCCACAGACCCCAATGATTTACTCCCTCTTAGTCCGGCTCATTTCCTGATTGGCCGACCGCTGACGGCGCCGCCCTGCGACGACGTCACCACCACATCTTCACATCGCCTGACTCGTTACGATCGTGTGGAGCAGATGCGGCAATACTTCTGGCAGCGGTGGTCCAAGGAGTATATCTCGGAACTCCAGATGAGAACGAAATGGCAGACTAATCTAGACACATTAAATCCTAACACATTAGTCCTGATAAAGGAAGACAATCAGCCTCCTCTTCACTGGCGTCTTGGTCGAGTCCTTCAAACAATCTCCGGCACGGATGGCAAATCCCGAGTCGCAATCATCAAAACTGCAAATGGGGAAATACGACGGGCATTTCCAAAAATATGTCCACTTCTACCTGATCATCGGATGCATAACGTCATTGATGACTAGTTTCGAGGATGGAGCCGTCTACTTCGTTGGAACTTGATGCTTCCAAGGCCGCGGGCATGTTGATGAGCAACAGCTGGCGCCATCTACCGGTGAAACGGGGCAGCTGCGACTGGTACTCACCGATGTACACGCGGCATTGATCTGAGAGCCGTAGCCAAGATCGTTCGTTAACTACTGATCTGCTGTTTATTTCACTATATTAACAACAAAATTTTCATACAAATTAATATACTTACCATACCAAGAATCAACGAGTTTACTTGAAGAGCTGAAAATCCCCAAACAACACATAATATTTAGGTAAAAATTACAATTACAAATTACAAAAATATAAATACAAGTCAATTCATTCAAATACCATTATATACATTCCATTCTAAAAGTTCAATATTTCGGTGACAACACAATCATGCATCCATCTCACAGAACCTGCCACATTCGCGCACTATGTCCCTCCATGCATCACCAAACAGGTCATTCATTGGTGCTGCAGCCAGCGTTGAGGCTGTCTCGCGCCCGCACTAGTGGAGAATGCCGGCGCGCCACCGTGCGGTGCGTGCCGCCCGCCAGCAGATGGTGCCTGCGCGCGCGTAGGAAATTGTCTGGCACGAATAGCGCGCATACCTTACTGACAAGCGCTGCGCAGTCACTGTCGCCTCGCAACAATCGACACACAGTTAGAAGCTGTTCGGTGTTACGTCGCACCTCTAGTGAGTTATATCCAAGCATACCCACTATAAAAGCGGATGGATATAGGTAAGGGTAGTATTCGAATTTCATCTTGTATAGGTATCGTAGGAAAGCTTTTTGTACCTTCTCGAGCATAAGGACGTATGAGCTTTCATGTGGATTCCAAACAACTGAGCTAGATTCAAGTTTGGATCTTACTAGGGCCGTGTAAAGTAGCTGGACCACACCCAAATTCTGGAATCCCTTACAATTCCGTATCACAAAGCCTAATCTTTTAAAGCATTCCGTGGCCAAGGTGCTCATGTGATCATGGAATGTAAGTTTAAGGTCGAACGTAACACCGAGGTCCTTCATCGAATACACTCGAGTTCCGTGCCGAGTCTATACGCAGCGCGAATAGGCCGAGGAGAGCGCGTTAAGGATATAAAACAACACTTCTTAATATTGAAAAGGAGTTTGTTGTTTACACTCCACCTATGCACGGCGTCTAGATCTTCCTGCAGTAGCCGACAATCGTCCTCCGACTTCACGGATAGTACTTATCAGTTTCATATCGTCCGCGTATAGGAGGCATTTAGCGTGTTTTATCTCTGCTACTAGGTCATTTATCATGATGATAAACAACAACGAGAATAGAGCCCTGACTAACACCTGACCGTGTGTGGTACGGCTGGGACTCAAAACAGCCATGACGTACATATTGTTGGCGGTTCTTCAGGTAGTCAGCGAAGAAGACCAACAGCCGAGGGGCAAATCCAATGGCACACAATTTCTTCATAAGGACGTCGTTATCGACTCTATGGAACGCCTTACGGAAGTCCAGATAGGCGACATCCACCTGACAACCCTGGTCCATGCTCTCTGAGACAATCTCGACCAACGTCAGTAAGTTGGTCGTTACTGAGCGACGACTCCTGAACCCGTGTTGTGAGTCGCACAAATACGGTGCAATTTGCGGACTGATTTTACCATATATGATTGACTCAAACAGTTTTGCCAATGAGCTCAGGATCGCAATAGGTCGATATTGATTAACAGAGGCCGTGTCACTTGTCTTGGGAATAGGACTGATTCGAGAGAGCTACCAGCTAGTAGAATATTTCCCTTGCGCTAGAGCTAGGTTGAATATACAACCCAATGGTACAACCAGCTGATCGCTATAGGCCTTTAAAAAGTAAGGAGGGACATTGTCCGGTCCAATTGCACTCCTTGGCCCTAGCTGCTTCAGCCTTCCTCTACATCCCTACGAGAAACATGTAGAATTTGGACGTAGTTAGCCCTTCGCGAGTCATCGGAACTGTTTACCAGATCCGGCAAGCGCCGGTTCGTCATTGAGGAAAACGTCGGAGAAGTAATCTGCAAATGCGACTGCTGCTTCCTCTCCAACACACTCTTGCCCCTGATGAGTGACCTGCGGTTCGAAACCACCCTTCGATCTGAGGCCACTCACATGTTTCCAAAACGCGCTTGGGTTATTTCTGATATTGCCTTCTATATTCTTCATGTGCTTCATGTATGCTGTAGCTACTTAATGCTGGCTCTCAGCTCACTGAATGCGGAGTAGTCGGCTGGCCTCTCTGACGATTTTCATTTACGGTGGAGCTTAGCCTTAGTGGCGAGGTCTCTTATAATATCATCAGTGTAACAAACCGGATATCGTCTGGTGGATTGGCTCGGCCTGATTTTGTTCGGGATCGATGCATTGAAAATCTCGTAGATGGAGTCGTAGAAGCGGCCAACCGCCGTCTCCACATCCCGAGTTTTGGCAACATCTTCCCAAGATATGCTACACATGAGATCGTAAAGGACTGCGTGGTTTCCCTTGGCAAAATTCCAGTCATTCTGCCCGCCAATGTTGCTAGGATCCAAGCGGCCGGATTGCTGGTCCAAGCCCTGACCTTTCAATAGCGGCACAATGACGTCGAGAGGCGGGTGGTAGGCGTCAGTGTGTGGCACCAGGCTGCCTGACACGGAGGCGCGCACGGTTACGCTACGGACGCTCTCCAGCAGCAGCACCACATCCAGCACGCCAACATAAATATGCAAAACCGAGATATTTGATTTGATGGAGTGCCACAAGGTCAGTAATACATATTATTTCTCAATCGTGACTAGGATGAGTGGTATTACTTTTTTCATTTTGCTGATAACTAAGTTTTTCGAATAAACTTATTTAAAGCGAGTTTTTAGTAGAGATGAAACGGATATCCGGTATCTATCCGGCCTATCCAGCCAAATTTTTAAATCCGGCTAGATACCGGATATTATTTCACTATCCGGTGTTCCGCCGACCGTACATATAGTAAATTAGGCTCGATATTTATTAATATGTTATTACGAAAAAAAGATACGAAGCAATCATCATCATCATCATAAGCCTGTCAGGGAGCCCACTGCTGTCCAGCCTCCTCATATACACGCCACTCAACCCGGTCCCGTGCAACCCGGTTCCACTGCTTTCCTGCTATCCTCACTAAATCATCGGACCATCTGGCAGGTGGTCTGCCGGCTGATCTTTGGCCTCCTCTTGGCCACCACTCGGTTACCGATCTGGACCATCTGCTATCTTCTCGCCTTGCCAAGTGTCCTGCCCACTTCCACCTGAGCCGTGTTATCCGTTTACTGATGTCAGCCAACTTGGTTCTGTGTCTGATTTCAATATTCCGGATGCGTCTGACCACATCCGCAATACTGAAATCACCTAATACCTAAAATTGCACGCTCCATGGCTCTCTGTGCTACTAAAACTTTGTGCAGTCTTCTTTGTGAGCGTCCACGTTTCAGCACCATAAGTAACAGTGGGCAGGACGTACCCACCTCCACCCAAGCTCATACCAACATCATGTCATTATGAGGCAAACGCGGGGGAGCGAGTCTACGGGTTAGTTTCAAGCTTAAAGTTCTAATAGCCCGTAGCTTATTCTTTGCATAGCCTACATGGCTGGACTTGCTATCTGTCCTCTTCCCATTTCTCCCCATTCTAGGGCAAGGGTAAAAATCTGATACGTTGACTCTTTTGGTGAAGTGACACACACAAACAGATTGAGTTTGGTGTCGGTGCTGCGTCTATTTCTGCCGTTATCCAAACTCCCAGCTACCTCTCTTTTTGTGCCACACGTGCGAAAACCAGTGTAGCCGTTAAAAGTTTGCCTTCGACGAGACCAGATCCTCGTAGTAGACCGGTCCTTTCTCAGCACGAGTGATTCCGTCTAACATTCTCTTTCGTTCATCTTCACAAAGTGGACATTCCCAAAGAGTATGGTGCACATCTTCGTCTTTCATTCTACACTCGCATACGCTTATCGGACACCATGTCATGCAGCCTTTTCCTGAAACACACTTGCCCTGACAGTATCTGCGAGGTTTGGTAGTCCGGCTCTACTCAGGATGCCTTGAGCCGAGCCGCCATGTCCGGAAAAAAACGGTAGCTCCTTACATCTCATTCGTTCCTGCCACCATGCAGTAAAAGTGGGCAGCCCACATGTTCAACGTCAGGACAACCCTGAGTTAGCCGAAAGCGGCCCATCCGAGCTGGACTCGTCTAGCGATCTCTTACCTGGAACTGTCAACCAAAATATAAACAATGTCCGAGATATATATACTCCTCAACAACTTCTTAGGGACAATTATCAATGGCAATATTGATACCGTCGCTTGTGGGGGTGTCCGTTATAATCTTCGTCTTGGACTTGTTCATCTTAAGGCCGACCCTCAGAGATGCTTCAATCAATTCTGCGAGCATAGCCTGGAGATCAGCAACGTTCTCAGCTACCAAGACCAGTGGGTCTACCGCCCAAGCCCCGTCGGATTGATCCCGATACCGACGCTTGAATTGACTTGCCGTATTGTCATAATGATAAAGTTCATTCTTGTACGAAGCTGTCAAAATGAAGCCGTCACCGATGCTGACGGGGCTTGCGCGGTAGACCCAAAGATCATTGTCAAACCTTAGGTGCGGCAAATACACGCCGTTGATATTGAGACCTCTTTCTATCCATTCTTCTGTCTTCAATGCCTCCTTCAGGACATTGGTGAAGAGCTTGGACGAAAAGTATCTCCTTGGCGGATGCCCCGTTCTATCCAAACAGGGTTGGACAGCTTATGGAGTTGCACCTGGAGGATATCCACATACCTCTTGTCAATTTTGCAACGATGGAGAGAATGAAAGACGGCCCAGTGCTCGACGCTATCGAAAGCCTTTTCGTAATCGACAAAGGCGAAGCACAAGGGCCGGTGTATTCTCTACATTTTTCCATCAGTCAAGTGACTGACTGTGTGGATTATGGTCTTAAGTGGAATATCCTCTTCGGGAGCCGGCTTGCTCCACGGATTGATATTCATCGAACTGTCGAGTCAATCTGTTGCACAGGTCTTTGGCGAACAGTTTATAGACCTGTTAGAGCAGGTTAATGCGTCTATATGGCAGATTGGCCTTATCTCCCTTCTTGTGAAGAATGGTGACTACAGCGTTATTCCAGGCCCTTGGGGTAACTCCTGTTGCGGACGCCGAACTCATTAGTTAGCACGGCCGGCCACACAATGAGAAGCCTGCCTGCATCGGCGAACACAAAAGGATCGCGCGGCCAGTACCCTACACGAGCCCTAAATTTGTAATTAAAATCGAGGAATGATAGTATTATATCGGAGGCTGGCGCAGTGCATGTTCGCGCGTGCGGATGCGTCACACGACCCACACATCAGCGTACTGGCGCCGCACTACGCAGGCCCGCCCGACCACCGCCGCCTGCCACGTGACCTGGTTGCCTAGTCAGCGATCACCCACTGCAGACCAGCGCCACACGACAACCACCGCTAGTAAGGGCCACCCGATGACCTGTCCATAGGAGTGGACAGAAGCGAAGCTTCGGGAAGAGGTCCATTGACCTCATCATTGACCTGACCATTGACCTTTCTGGGGCGTGGGTAGTTGGTAAACTACCCACGCCCCAGAAAGGGTACGTGAGAAGACCCAGATGATCGGATGTATTATATCGAGTCATTAGTAAGGAGACGAGTCAGTAGTCAAGTCAAGTCGGTAGTCAGTCAAAGGAAGTCAGTCAAAAGACAATTCAGTAGTCAGTTATTACTAAAGAGTCAAGAGAAGAAGTCTTTTGTAAGAAGTCAATAGTAAATTGTACGGAATAATTCGGAGAAGTCACTTGTGATCGAGAATAACCACCATTAGAACCATATGAATGGAACCAACGGAATGCATATCATACAGTCCACAGCCCCCAAGTGCCTATCAGGAACAGTTGGTCCTGAGTTGGTCATCGAGACGGTATATTCCGACCATGTTGCAGACGCGGTCACAAGGAGACCAGACGCCGATTGAGCAAGAGGGCGCTTGCATCCCTCCACATGTACGGCACTAACAGCGCGCTCGCCGTCCAACCAGCCAGCATCGCAGGGACCACCAGCGATGCCAACTGCCGGCCTAAACCCGCTGCCGACGCTGCTAGAGGAGTGCGGGGAACTTCGCCGATCGCCGGCCCCGTCACATCACTCTTCGTCAAGCGCCGCAGCCCGGCAATGTGTTCAGCTTCAGTTGGAAACACAGGAGAAGCTCACCGAGATCGCTCGTCATGATCTGCGCGAGTCATCGTGCCTAGAAGCGGAATTGGTGCATAAGAGGCTGCAATTGGGACTGGAGAGCGTCGAGATTGAAGACCAAGCCAGAAACGCGTCAAGATCGTACGACCGCTTCACCGACTGGCTAAAACAAGATATGACAACGTCTACTTCTTACATACAGGACTCTGGCACTGACTCTAAGGCGAGAGGACCCCACAGGAGCACCTGCAGCAGGCATCCCCTAAGAGCGACGGGAAGAAGTGGACAACCTGCAGCATCGAGTGTCAGCCGCCGCCACTGATGCCCCCTACGTACGATGGGAAGAGCCTGAAGACGATCGCCATGACCGAGGACACTGAGTTCCGATGGATGCGGTCGCCCCACAGCCATCCTATACGAGCGACGGGGAGAGCACGACAGCCGCCGGGAACAACGTGTGTCGACCGCCGCCGCCAATGTCCCCTACGATCGACGGCGACAGCGATCGACAGAGCCACACGTCAGCTTCGCCGAACACCGCGTATGCCGCCGCCTAGTAAAGATCGCTGGGAGCGCTCGGCCGATCGCCGCTCGTGCTCGCCTAGCCGGTGCGACGGAAAAACCGACTCGGAGTGGGCCAAGTCAGCGCATCTGTGCTTTAAGTGCATAGACAACACCCATCGACGCAACGCTTGGTGTGCGGCGTGAACAACTTCCGCTGGCCCCATCACGCGCTGCTGCACCCGCCAGAGAGCCAGCCCCACGGAATGGAGGGTGGCGAACGCGCGCGGTGTAGTGTGCACCGTTGCACGGACCTGCGCACTATGCAGAGTGCGCCTTACGACGCCCCGAGTGCCACCGACGGGGAACCTGCCGCGCGCACGCTTAAACACCTATTGCCGACCCTTCACGATCTGCGGGGTCGACTACTTCGGTCCAATGCTGGTCGCAGTGGGTCGCCGGCGAGAGAAGAGATGTGGCGCCCTTTTCACCTGCCTGACGACGCAGCCTGTCCACATCGAGCTGGTGGGCAGCCTCAACATTGACTCCGTAATCATGGCGATGCGGCATATGGCAGAGCCCCGGAAGATGTGAACCAACAACGGGACAAACTTAGGCATAGGCACTGAATTAAATTGCCGACTTGGTTGTACATTAGAACTTTTTACGGCTGAGTAATCTGTGTGGCGAGACTGGCTTGATTTTTGTACATGCATTGTTGCATGTTATTATGGTTTCTCTGTTGTTCTTAGCAGTGGGGTTGCAAAGGGCTGTTTGAAGGCTACATGCTTTTCCTTGGAGATTCTGACGGAATATCCTGCAGGGAACATTCTTTCTTTTCTTTCTTTTCGATTCTTCGATGTGTTGTAGGAGACTTCCGAGCATCATCTAAATCCTCTAAATCCTGACGATAAGTTTTTTCAATTTGCCCTTTTTGGCGTTCTTAAGAACGCCAAAAAAGGGCAAATTGAAAAGAAAGGGCCCGCAGTGTTTGAACTCGAAGGTTGATCCGTCTCGTTTAGAAATCTGGTTATCGTCCTTTTTGAAATTCGTGTCGCTTCGGCCGTTCGGTCAATAATTTTCGAAAATCTATATTTTCTAAATGTTGTGTTCTTAGACTCCTGAAATTCATTCTTCATAAACTCGCGCACATTAAACATGATAATTCATTCATCTTCTGTGTACCTACGCAGAAGATGAATGAATTTTTTAAGAAGATGAAGATCTACCTACTATCCTACATCGGAAAGCCATATCAGTTGGGTAATACGGTAATACTGTATATTGCTGCAAATAATGAGAATTAGAAGCATATTTCTCTCCCCATTTTCCGGAATACGATATACGAGGATATACGAGAAACTTTAAATAAATCCTTTTCTAAAAGGGGCGTTGAGTCTATATGATTATTTGTAATTTTGTAGAGGAAAAGGGAATCTAAGAACTTCCACCTACTCTCTAGGGAAGCAAATCCATGCCGCTTAGAAGCAATTTCATAATCCGAGAAATAATTACCTGTGCGGTAATCTAATGATTTAAGAAATGTTTATTGTAGTTTTTCAATGCGATCTATATCTACAATGTATTGCGGGTCCCAATCACACTGCCGAACTCCCGAATACTACGAACAAAAGCAAACAACGAAATCTTTATTGATGAAGCTTGCTTAAGAGGCTTTCGTAGCCGCAAAATTAGACCTAGTTTTTTGAAAGATTCGGAGACAATATTGGCTTAATCTCAAGATTTAAATGCAATTTTGAAAAATGATGACACTCAACTCTTTCAACCGTTTTACCATTTAATTTATAGTCAAAGGGAATGGTGATCAATTTTCTTTTGTTCAAAATTTAATTTACAGTCGGTTTATCTGCAGGAAGCTTCGTCAATAACTTAAAACTAAACTTAAACACTTGCTAAACTAAAAGCTGTATACTTAACTAAATAATCCCACCCCGGGACACTTCCCTACCAAAGGTCCCCATGACACTAGCGGCATTGCCCCGCTGCACTGCCAAGGAAATCCTCTGCATAAGGAATGCCCCGGAGCGGTAGTCATAATCACCTTCACACAGACGGCGCCCCAACTCCTTTATAAAAACTCTGCCACATGTCCTCCAAACACCAGTCGTCGCCACAGCCAAAGGTAGAAAAATGTAACTCCCCATTAGAGAGACACAAGTCACGTCCCATAGGAGAGAGCGCCCTCTCTCCCACGGAACCAAAGTAAGGCCGTCTGGCCGCTTCCCATCGGAGCGGGACAGGCTCCAGCACGCACGGAATGTTGGCCGAGACCAGCGCCCTCCGGACAATGTCGTTTATAGCATGGTGCCGCGAAAACTTACCGGCGCTCCTAAGGCAGTGGAGACCGTGACGGCCCAGACCGTCCACCCACGCGCCACACACAATGATGCGGCTGGCAGATAGAGCAGCCCAAACGTGGAGCGACAGAGATGCGCAAAGTATCATTGTCCAGGAGGGTTCCCAAATGTGGAGAAGGCAGTGCATGAAGCCACGCTCCTGAGTCCGGTTCTGTTACCGCCCGCATCCGCACCAGTTCCGGCCCCACGTACCCAGCGATGAGCTCGTCGCGAGCCACTGCAAGGCCAACGTCTGCACCAACGCTAGGAGTTGTTACTGGGGTTCCTCCAACCAAAGATAAGACCGGTGGCATATTATCAGCTAATTTTTCTGACTACGAAGACCGACGAGCAAAATCAGTGTACGATGTGTTTTGTTCCGATACGACCGTTGTATTATACTCTCTTTCTGCTTCTTTTTCCTCTTTTTTTAACTCAAAAATTAGATTTTTATGACGTTTGATGATGCGCTTAAAATCGTCCAATTTCACCAAATATGCCGATTTCCCAAGTCTCTTGTAAATAACTCCATAGTTCCAGAAAGATTTTTGATTTTGATATGCTTTGACTATAACTCAATCACCAACGACAAAGTCAATGTTCCTCCTTCCACGATAATATTTAGCCTGTAAGGACTGACTGTACAGTTTCTGTCAGCGCTGAGTTTGATGATGGCGATGACAACGGATTTAGTAAATCAAGCCTACAACGTAATTTTTTACTGAATAGAACCTCTGCAGGAGAACGATTAGTAGACGAATGTTTCGAGTTACGATAATTAAATAAAAATTCGTATAACTTTACGCTTAATTCTGAACTACGCGATCCTGATAACAAAATCGACTTAATTGCTTTCTTAATAATTTTACCGTAGCTTTCGGCTTGCCCGTTACTGGCAGGATGGTACGGCGGCGAAGTAAGATGTGAAATACCATTCAATTTGCAGAAATTCTCAAACTGTTGTGACGCAAAAGATGGCCCATTATCACTGTAAATTGAAGCGATTAAGCCAAATCTTGACATTAATTCGCACAGATTCTCAATCACCACCGTTGTACTGTACCCTGAAGTAACGATAAACACCTGTACCCATTCAGAGTAGGCGTCGACTGCTATTTTTTTTTTTTTATTGAACGGCCCTAAAAAATCTAAATAAACTCTGTGCCAGGGTTCTAGGGTTAAGGCCAAGGTGTAAGTGGGGCACGCGGCGGGGCGGGTCTTAATTAACTGTTTGCAAATGTCACACGTAGCCACCGCTTATGTTAACGCAGTCGACAGGCTGGGCCACCAAAACCTACACGCCGCATCAGATTTCATTTTCATATAACCAAGGTGCCCGTTATGGAGTTTATTAATTATGGTGCGTTTCAATTTATCCGGGATTATCAATTTAGTTCCTTTCATCAAACATTTTTTCTCAGTAACCGAATTCTTATCAGTAACCGATCTGGGCAAACCATTCAGGGTATAATTAACTACTTGTGATAGTATGGAGTCTGATCGCGTCACTTCACTCACATCGCACCGCGAAATAGGCAATGAGTCACCCTTCCAAATGAAATTTATATATATAACACGCATCATCATCATATAGATCTAGCGAATCTAAAACCGGTATGCTATTGTTCCGCACTTGTTTACTCACTAAATCATTAACTACTGGTAAGGGCCCTGCTTAGGAAATCTGCACAGTTATGAGCACTGCTCACGTATTCTATTTGATAATTATATACTGATAAGAAAATTGCATACCTCTGCACTGCAGTCGATTAGCCGATACCTCAGGAACTGCTTTGTCGGGTCGAAAAATGGATAAGAGAGGCTTATGATCGGTTTTTAAAACAAAGGCCCCCACTTTGCCATACAAGTATTGATGAAACATACGCACTCCAAACATCAAATATGGCGGTGGCTTCTTTTTGTATCTGACTAAACCTTTTTTCGGCGGCATTCGAAGAGCGGGACACAAATGAAATAGGCCATTCAACTCCGTTCTCGACTTGTGACAAAATTGCACCTAACCCGTGGTGATGCATCTACGGTCAAAATGTGCTTTGCGTGCTAAACAATTATCCGACGCAAGTTGTTTTTTCGTGCACAGGAATGCATTTTCGTGCTCACTATCCCAAGACCATTTTACATTTTTCTGTAATAATGTGTGTAATGGTACTAGAATACTAGAAGCATTTCTAAGGAAACTTCTGTAATAATTAACGAGGCCTAAAAAAGACTTTAGCTCTGAAACATTCGTTGGTTTATTTGCCTCCATTATAGCTTTTATCTTCTCTTTTGATTTGTGTAACCCGAGTTTATCTATTACAAAACCAAGATATGTTACAGAATCTTGGAAAAAATGGCACTTTTCCCGTTTTAAAACCAATCCTGCATTTTCTAACCTTTTAAAAACCTCCTGAAGTCTTTTTACATGTACTTCTCTTGTATTCCCTGTCACTAAGATATCATCAAGATATTGGGGAACCCCCCCAATTACCGACAGTATATTTTCAAGTGTGCGTTGGATAATGGCTGGTGCACTCGATAACCCGAAAACTAAACGCGTAAATTTAAATAGACCTTTATGTGTATTAATGCATGTTACATTTTGAGAATCTTCACATAAAACCAATTGATTATAAGCATTCGATAAATCTAATTTAGTAAATTGTTGCCCCACATGTAACTTGGAAAACAATTCATCTATTCTAGGAAGAGGGAATTTTTCAATAAAAAGTTGTTTGTTTAAAAGTTGTTGCCGAGTAATCTGCACAAAGACGAATCTTCCCATCATTCCGTAAAACAGGTACAATTGGGCTCACGTACTCTGAATGCCTAACTGGGACAAGTATACCTAGCTTGACTAGTCATTCAATTTCCTCCTCTAATTTTGGTCTTATTGCAAAAGGAACTGAGCGAGCTTTAATGAAAATCGACGTTGACTCTGACTTCATCTTTAACTTAACTTTTACATCCTTACAGCAACCAACACTGTTTGAAAATAACCTTGGGTATTTACTTAACAATTCCGCGTCCCCATCAGCTATATCGTTACAATACTCAACCGGCCCCATCTGTAAGTTAAATTTTGTAATAAAATCGCGTCCGATTAATGGTGGTCCACCATTTTTCACTACATACACTTCTATATAAGATATTTTGATACCATAAGAAAATGCGAGAGAAATTGTGCGCAATATATCAATTTCACTGCCATTATAACTCTGCAAATACTTAGTACTCTTTCGCAATGGGTGGCCCGAAAAACATCTGTAGTAAATGCTTTCAGATATTGCCGTTACCGCAGAAGCCGAATCAATTTCAAAAGTTAATTTAATGTTATCCACAGTAATCGACTCCTGCATTGGCTTCCCGATGAAACTACGGATATAGAATATCATTCGCTTACCATCATCGCCATCATCCAATCAACCAAAAACCGCTTCGTCGTCACTGTTCGTTTAGTGATACGGGAGCGAAATAAGAGGCACACGTCCTATTGAAGTGAGTATTTATTGGAATTACGGAGGGAACACCGGAACGGTGATTGATAGCATAAAGTATGTAATTAGTACATGCTAGTGACTTGTACGTTCAGGTACATATATACTTATGTATTTTAGGCGGGTTGCAGGAGCCGAAACCACTGTCCTGGCATGTGCTTAGTTGTGTTGGTCGCGTAGTAGGTACATTACTTTTTTTCTACTACATATAAGGTAAGTAGTACTGTGATGAATATGCAGCAATGTTCTTCCAATCTGTGCCGATAAAATCCGGAAAGTGTCGAGCGGCAAAGAAATAATAGGCAGGTGTATTGTACGTACATAACTTTCAATTCAAAATCT
Organism: Argyresthia goedartella; assembly: GCA_949825045.1. Taxonomy (NCBI): domain Eukaryota; kingdom Metazoa; phylum Arthropoda; class Insecta; order Lepidoptera; family Argyresthiidae; genus Argyresthia; species Argyresthia goedartella. Next base: position 18,862,418 of record OX463812.1, on the reverse strand, counting down.
CTTATTTCCCCATATTTTCCCAAGTTTTCCCACCAAAATGGAATTCAGAATAATTCCGGAAGGATCTAAGGATTATTTAAAAAAGGAGAAATTCCGGGTGATTGTAACTATAATCAAACCTTTTCCTAAACGACAGCCTATATCATAGATTGAGCATCACTAAATTTCCTTCGCCATCGGTATTTCAGAGGCGCAGTTGAACCGAACCAACTTTACATAAACATGAAATAATATTCATAGATTCACTACTAAATTATTGCACTGCCTAGAAGTAAAATAGGTTTTATTTATTGATTTTCAAAATAAAGAGCTAAGTAGGCCGCCAACTCAAGTATACTTTCTAACTGCCAAAATCCTAAAAGTTTCTATCGAGGTTGTAGGTAAGTGGTTTTGTGAAAAACTTACTATCTGTCACGCATCTTCATCATCCCTGATGCCTCGGCCATCTTACTTATAATATTGCCTGCGAAGCTGACTTTATCCGCATTCACTCTAAAAAGTACAACCATTAGGCATCAATAGGTACTGTATATAATTTTCTTAAGAATGAGATTGTGTCTCTTCTTACATTTTTTCACATCAATATCATCATCATCTCGTCCTGTTAGCCCCTCGACAATTACTTTTGTATATAGGCTTTACAAACCTGCAATATTTTCTGATTTCTCTCTCATCATTGGAATTTAACGATTCAAGTGACTCTGAAAAAAAAATGTTTTGGAGTAATTTGTTCGGGTAGTGCAGGCACATGAATTGACTTGACTATATCATGATCTGATTGACAATTTCATGATGTACCTACCTCAAACTGATCATATCATGAAATGAACTGACCCTGATCAATGAATGTTCAGCGTTTGATGATATGAACAGCAAAATGCATGACTGTTTTATGATGTGGTTAAACGTCAGTGACCATATCGTAAAATAATTACATTAAACACAGTTAGAGGCGCTGATGTCGATGATGTCGAGGCAGTGGCCGGTAATTATAATTCATGAAAATGGCCATCCATGTTTGAATTACAACTTTCATCTAAAGTAGAATTTGTATTGAAATCATTAGATAAAATATTTGATAGGCATTTAAGGATAAAACTTAATGAAACTGCTTTCCCACTGCAATGCAATCAGTATTCTTATATGGAAGGAAAATTTACAGAAATAGCTCTACACAATTTGACGTTAAAAGTGGAGAGGGCATTAGAAAGCAAAGAATTTGCCCTAGGATGCTTCTTTGATGTTGAGGGAACATTTAACACAGCATAATAACAAGCAATAGAAGAGTCCTGCAATCAGGATGGTATACATAACTTGATAGCAAAGTGGGTGGTAACTATGCTTAAAAACAGAGTGATATCTGCAAATTTGGTTGCCTTGGGCACTTGCTCCGACTGTTGACTGCTGCGACGGCACAGTTTTGACGGGCGACCGACCTTGGCGACAGAATTGACAGGATCTGGAGTGGGGGGCCGCTTCAGGGCCCGTTTCCTACGTTGCCTCGGGGGACTGGAGGTGGAGTCTTCTTCCGAGACGGAAGTTTCTCCTTCCTCCGCAAGCCCGTGGAACGAGTTCCTTGGGTCAGAATAGGAATTGTCCTGATCCATCACGACTTCATTTGAATCGGGGGAGTTATTCACCGAGGCGCAAGTCTGTCTTGTCTGTTCCAGGGGAATCACAGTGGGTACGTGATTACTATTGAGAGCCAGCCCGCTCTCAGGCGGAGAGGACGGCGACTGCTCAATCGAGTCTTGTTGCGAGAACAAGACTTGTGAGTCAGCCCAGGACCCTCTCTCAGCGCGAAGTTGGCTGAGCTCTTGGGAAAGTGCAAGATTTGCGAGCCGGAGCTCGTGCAGCTCCTGTTCCATCTTAAAAAAAAAAAGGCTTACAGCAGGGGGGGGGGGAGCAATAAAGTCTGTCGCCACAGGAGGGGATAACGACCCTCCCTGCCTGAGCAGGGAGGCGTGTGTACCTAAGTGTGTCTGTGTACCTATTGTGTAAAACACTAAACCCACCTCAGGCCAAATCCAAACCACCAGCGGTACACACACTCCTGTAATCGGGCACTGACACAGACACTATATGGCGGAATGTTCCTTTTGCCATGAACGAGCACAGGCGGGGTTCACGTGAGCGCGAGAGAGAAGCGCGCGTGCGCGCGAGAGGGATGCGAGATTCGAAGCGGAGGCCGATACACGCGGGCGTATCGGTCAAGCGGCGAACGACGAGTGAAGTTCCGACTCCTCGAAGTAGCAGACGGATTAGTAAAGAGGATCTATACAGACCATGAGAGTGAGTGAAATAGACCATAACTATTTTTGGAAGAGTCAATAGATTGTATTTTAAGTCGCAAAATGTAGTTTACAAAGTTATTGGTACTTTACTACTTGATTTTGATTGAATCTAAAATACTTACCTATAAATTGGTTCACAGTCCCCCCTGTCAGAGAGTTCTACTGCCAACAGGGCCATTAGCTTATTTTATTTATATTTAGAAAATAATTTTCGTACGTATGATTACATTTCTATTGGATTGGATACAGTTTTATCTAGGACTGTCCTGTTTCATAAACTCTCCTGTCTTGCCTAGGTTTGCTGGAAGAAATCTCTCTTTAGAGATAAGCTCCCTTTGCTTATAACATTTCTTGTATCGGTGTGTATATCTATATTTATTATGCAATAAAGATATGAAATTCAACCCCTTCTGACCATTTCTTGAAATGGTCGGCCAGAAAATGAAATGGTCGGCCAGATCATGAAATGGTTGGTCATTTCATGAAACGATCATTTCTATGATTTGTCCACGATAGATACCCTACATTATTAACGTTTGACGATATGGTCAAACGTGCATGGCCATATCGTCAAACGTTGATGTTTAAACGATCAGTACGTCTATTATGAGTTTTTAAAACTATACACGATAGCGACTATATTTAAGCATTTGTATGGCAACGCGTACAGCGCTAAAAATTTTATCTTTCTATCCTTGCCCTCATCATATAAAAGAAAGAGATAGTGGCATTATTACCATAATAGGTACGTCCGTTGCGTTTACTAAGTACTGGTCAGTTTTTGTTGACTATTTCATGAAATAGTTATATTTCGTGGAATGGTCAACCACATCATGATATGATGAATTCTACAATATGGCTACGACATATACCACTAGTGCAAGTTCGTAGCCGGCTAAAACTGTGAGCGATCATAGTAGGTACCTACCGCTGTCTCGCTCTCTCGCTACTCTAGGTAACTACGCTCGCTGTTTGGCTCACTCGCTACGCTAGGTAAATACGCTCGCTATCTCATACCCGCTACGCTAGGTAACTACGCTCGCCGTCTCGCTCACCCGCTACGCTAGGTCACTATATACGCTCGCTGTCTCGCTCACTCGCTACGCTTTTTTTTCTAGACATTACAGTTTAGACAGGTGTGTGATACATATAGAAACAATCATCATCCGCTGTTATTATATACAGGTAAACATTACATTTTGTAACGCGTTTTTGTGCGAGAAGCACATCCCTCCCGACGACAGGACCTCGGTGACTTTATTTTGTCTGAGACCGGCAGATGGTTGTACCCGTCGTATCGTTTACCAGTTGATGGATTATTGGCAGGCCGGTGACGTCTGATTCCTGCAGCTTGCTCATCTCCGGCGATGGTGGGGTTGCTTCATGTCGCTCTCTTTCAGGAGTAGATAAAAGCGTTTCAGGTTTTTTGTAAGCGGAATGCCATCAGGTCCATGATTTTATTGTTTGGTACTTCTTGAGCCAGAGAATCGCACCGGTAAAGCCTCCTTGAGTTAACCACGACCAAATCAAGAAAGTGTAGTATAACTTTCAGCGTCCATTTGCGAGTTTTCATGAAACTTCGATAGTATTCCATGGACTGGTCCAAATCATCGACGCCGCCCATGAATCGATACTGTTGAAGCGACCACAAAACTATATGATAGGGACTACTCTCATGTAATATAAATAAGTAAAGAACTCACGAATCCCCAAAACCATTTACTGCCTCGTCCGCCAGTCACCAACAAGATCTTGAGTGTTCTTCTTATTTCCTTGATGATTGATGATCTTCACGGATTTTCTTCGTGTTAGGTAGTGGTTCAGACGGTGGAAGTGTTATATAAATATAATAATAATATGAAGTGTCTATTTTCGGCGATGGTTTAATTTCTCTCGCGACAGCGCACGCGGGCAGGATACGAGTCTATACGCGGGCAAAAACATTCGGAGCTGGCTGACTATCAGCACATACGATTCGGCCAATGAAAGGATGAGATGCCACTATTTGGCGCAAACAAATACCATCAAACTATTCACGCCCATCACGCCGCCAATGGCGTCCATCACGCCGCCAATAGCGTCCATCACAGCTTAAACTTAAGATCTATTTGGAACGCTTTCAACGCGACGTTCACACCGTAGATAAACAAACCATTATAACCACATTTGGTTAAAAAAGTGTTTTGCAGGAATACAGAGGAAATATTAATTGCAATATGCAATATTCAGGAGTTGCTGGTTGCTGTTTAAACTTTGATTGACTCAGAAGAAGATAGTTTTAACGATGAGAGTAGCACGGCTGAGCTGATAGTATCACTGTTATTTTTGATCGCTCCCTTACAGTGCTAAATATCAGAAGCATGGGCCATGATAGCACAGCACGGCGGCGTTAATAATATAATTTATGAAGTCATAGCCGCCATTTAGAGCTATTATTGTCGCGCTAACGGTGTCTGAGAATGGCGACATAAGTGATATAATCGATTATGTTGCGCCTCGAAACGCGCTGTAGATAGCGGCGCATCACTCCCTACCCCGAGAGATTCTTTTACTCTGATCTCAAGCGCGGCTAGCGTGCGAGCTGGACCGCAACCTATGATATGCCTGTGTGGAGAGGCGGCCAGCCGAACGTACCTAAACTGCGAAGAAGAAAACCCCCTGACTATACTAATATTTACTGTACCATGTACACATGAATGCCACCATCACTGACAAATCTTCATGGTTTTTGTGATCTTAATAAGTACCTAATTGTATTTAAAAATTGTTTCCTCCGTTTGTTAAATAAATAAAAATGAAAAAAACTTACATTCCAACAAGACCTTTTCAATTCTCTATTGACTATCAATGCCCACGCTTTTTCCTCGAGCTCCTAGAAATAAATAGATAGAGCAGCCATATCGTATGAATCTGTTTTATACAGATAAGCGACAGTATACTTTAGTTTATTTTTTTTAGAGAAAGAAAATACTTACATCCCACAACAGTTTACCCAACGCAAAAAGATCTTCAACATGCAGACGAAGGTAGGCAAGAGTAATTTTGTTAATCGTTATATCCTGGCATTCCAGATTCAGTATACCGGCTTTAGTAATAATAATCTCCGATTTCGGTGACTCGTAAAATGTTGGTACATCTTCGATTTTCTTCAGCATCTCTTCTCCATCTATTAGCTGCCCGAATGCCACGTATATGTGCGCCATCCATGGCTGTGGTTGGAGGAGGACTACTTATTGTCATGCAAGCACCCTCCCAAAGACGGGAAATTATGGGGATTCATAAACGGGGTTCAAATCAAATCAAAAATCATTTATTTCCATAGGATGTTGTTACATCACTTAGATCCGTCATTACATTTTTTTGGGTGAGTTCACTAACACAATGGCGGAATCTGTGGAGAAGAGCTCACCGAAGAAACTCCACAGTCGTCGCATCTTTTGCGTTTCCTTTTTTAAATAAAATATTGTCAAATTACAAAATGAATGCTAATTATATATCGAAACAGCCTGTTACTCAAACAATCTATTCCCATGGACATCAGTCCTCTAAGTAATCAGATATCCTATAGTAACCTTTTTTATACAATTTCTGTTTTATTATTATTTTAAACTTGTCTAAAGGTAAGTTTTTAATATCAGTAGGGACCTTATTGTAATAGCGTATACAATTGCCTTTAAAAGAATTACTAATTTTATGTAGTCTGCTTACATAAGCAACCAACTTGTCTTTATTTCTAGTATTAAAATTGTGTATATCACTGTACTTCTGAAAATTAGTTATATTTCTTTTTACATACACAAGATTGTCATAGATATATTGAGACACAAATGTCAGAATATTGATTTCTTTAAACTTTTCCCTCAGTGACACTCTAGGCCCTAATCTATAAATTGCACGAACAGCCCGTTTCTGCAGAATAAATATACTATTAGCATTTGCAGCGTGACCCCACAATAAAATACCATAGGTCATTAGACTATGAAAGTAACTAAAGTAGACTAGTCTAGCGGTGTCTACGTCGGTAAGAGCTCTAATTTTTTTAACTGCGAACGCTGCCGAACTCAGTCTGTTCGACAATTTATTTATATGAGGATCCCATTGTAGTTTGGCGTCTAAAGTAATGCCCAAAAAGACAGTCGACTGCACAAGGTCCAATCTCTGTCCTTTTATAAATATGTCTGTAGTTACCGGGTTCACATTGGGTAACACGAATTTAATACATTTAGTTTTCTTTTCATTAAGTAATAAATTGTTAACAGTAATCCAGTTCACTATACTAGAGATAGCATTGTTTACCTCGTCATAATTTGACTGCTGTCTTTTAACTTTAAATATCAAAGAAGTATCATCGGCAAACAATACTAACCCATGTTTTGCTTTAACAAGGTAAGGTAAATCATTAATATATACTAAAAATAAGAAAGGACCAAGAATTGAACCTTGCGGTACGCCCATACTTATTGAAGACCCAGGTGATCTTTTCCCATTAACATCGACCATCTGAACCCTATCTGTTAGATATGACTCCAGAAGGCCAAGTGCCTGATCTTTTACACCATAATGGCGTAACTTCCTGACAAGAGTGTCATGATGGACGCAATCAAAAGCCTTGGATAGATCGCAGAAGACACCTATTGCATCCATTGCTTCTTCCCAGGCATCAAAAATATTGTCGATTACTTCAACACCAGCATCGGCTGTTGAACGACCCTTTGTGAAACCAAACTGAGCAATATGAATTAAATTATTGAGATAAAAATGACTTTGCAATTGATTAAGTATGAGTTTTTCAAATATTTTGCTAAGCGTTCGTAGTATCGATATGGGTCTAAAATTGGTGGGGTCTGATGTACTACCAGCTTTGAATAAAGGTATAACTTTACTTAGTTTCATCAAGTCAGTAAACACACCATTATCTATACATTGATTAAATATACAACAAAGGTGAGGTGCAATACAATCTACAATGGAACTAATAATTTTTACTGATAGACCATGGGCGTCAGCTGTCTTTTTCATTTCCAGGGATTTAAACGCTTTTACAATATCTTCATTATTTACGTGCCTAAATTTGAAATCTGTTTTACATTCCTCAAAGTTTTGTTTAAGTATAGATTCAGCAGCAGCGGGAGATGAATTTAAAGACTTGGTTGTTGAAACTGGAATGTCCGTAAAGAAATTTACGAAAGCTTTTGCTACTTCTAGGTCTGTACTTAGCAATTGATTATCTATCTTAAGCTTGAAGTTATTATGTGTAGCTTTGGCCTTTCCAGTCTCTCTGTTTATAATTTGCCAAGTCGTTTTCATTACATTGCTACTAGATTCAATTTTGTTTTTAATGAAATTAGATTTAGCTACGGCACAAACGCGTTTAAACATTTTTGAATAACTACGAACATAATCTAGAAAGGCCGTATTTTTGTTATATGATTTCTCTTCATAGAGTTCATATAATCTTCGTCTGCTCCTATGAATTCCAACTGTCGCCCAATCACTAAACAAAGCTTTGTTATTAACTTTTATAGTTTTTGATTTAAATACCGTATCATATTCATTTTTGACAAGGTTAAATACTGAGTTGTACAACAAATTTGGATCGTCACTGTATGGTATTTCCCATAGTTTATCTAAAATATTATTCCTGTAGTGTTCAAGCCGAGTGTCACTAACGGGCACACATGTAATATCCTCTTTTTGGTCCTTTTTTATTTTAATATTGAATATACTTATCTGACCAGAGTGATCAGAGGTTAATTTATTGATGACCGATTTGAAAATGGGCGTAATGTTAGTAAATATATTGTCAATGCAGGTAGCAGATGTTGCAGTAATTCTAGTAGGCTCCAAAAACAGATAGTTCATGTTGTGACATAAAAATAAAGATTTTAATCTAGTACAAATATTATTATCCTCTAACAGATTAACATTAAAATCACCACAAATTATAAAAAAATTGTTTTTATCGCTGATTTTAATCAACACTTCATCCATTTTCTTTTCGAATAAATCAAAGGATGAATCTGGTGGTCTGTATACGCTAAGTTGTTCAACGCAATAAGTTGTTCAAGTTCAATACAGGCTATTTCCATGGTACGCTCAACAGACAGGCTCACTATGTCAACTCGTTCCTTATATTTAAAACTATTATTTACAAGTATTAAGGAGCCACCGCGATCAGCTGTTTTTCTGTTGAACGAACTAGCAACGTGGTGGTCATTAAAGTTGAACATGAACTGATAACTCTTTAAAAAGTGCTCTGTTATACATAAAATATCAATATTATTACAGTTCATGAATAACTCAATTTCCAGTTCTTTACTTAACATGCCCTGTATATTTTGATGAACCACGTTTAAAATATTCTTACTTTTACATTTTTCATTACTAGTAACTTGATTTAATGGGCAAGATGAAGGTATATTTATACAAATATTAATATTACTGCCAGATTTACTCTCTGTTGTCCTATGGGTTAATTTAAAGAGCTTGGAACAGATTCCAAGGAGTACATGTCATTATTAATACACTGCTCAATAGAAGCAGGCGTTTCATTAGTCAAAAACTTGACTGAGTTCAAAATAAAATAAGATAGTGACTGTGCTATCTGTTTTGAATAAAACCTAGATAGGTAATACCTATCCTTAGTCAAATAAAAATATTTTCCAATACAAATATTGGTGTCTATGAAATGAAATTTTTCAGTATGACGACATGTCACATATTAATAATAATAATAATACCTTGGATAATGGAATGGAACAATACCCAAACTAGGATTCCCTGTATCTTGGGTACTAGACAATGATACACATACTTATATAGATAAATACTATACTTAGATAGATATACAACCATGACTAGGGTTCAAATACCTAAGCTTTAAATTTAGGGAGCGACCACGCACAATAAACGCAATACTGTTACCTGCCATCATTTGCCATGCACAGAACGCCGCGTCTATCGTGGGGTATCATGAAGTTTTCGCATTTCAAATCGGAGCTCTTCAAGCCAAAACCACCGCATCGGATCCAGCTATCTCTGACGATGCGGTGGACTGGTGTACCACTGTAGCCCCCCTTAGTAACTTGACATAAGCGCAGAGTTTGTGGTGTCAGGTCTGCGTAGAGCTGTGGAGTGAGAAGACGTAAAAATAATGATTAAACAAACATACCTGTAGGCAGGATAAGAGGGCCAGTAGTCAGCTGTTTAGCAGAAATTTCAAAAATAAATCTCGTATGGTCTGTTTTTGCTAGACAAGAATGTTCGTACCATCCGTTTTTATTTTCGATTTTTGCTATAATTCTACAGACTTGTTTGACAACCAAATGCACAAATGTTGCTAGAACTTGCGAAGTGCTGTACATATCGATAACCAATAAATTCTTAATTCTTAAGCAAACCTCAATCTCTTTGCTATGGATGCTTTACCAAATTATGTAGTACTCGCCATAGGTTTAGTTTGTCAGATAACAAAGACATCTTCAATTAAAGCCAAACCAAGAATATAAAAACATCGCCATGTTGCGGAAAACCTATGAAACTATTTTCTTCAACTTGCAACACTTTCTTTAAAAAGTATTAATGTCATCTGTCGATTGCTGTCAAAGTGGTGCGACGATTGTGCATTATATATTTCTTGTGTTTTGTGAGTGAAAATTCCGAAAACTATTAACAGTGGCGTAAAAAAAGTTCACAATCTATCGAAATATTTGTCGGATAGAAAGTCTGAAGGATTGGACTCTATTCCTCTAAGTAACATCACCAGCCTTGTTGTCAACATGATTGGTAGGTACGTCATATAGTATGTGCAATGTGAATTGGCTAGTTACAAATAACTATTCGAAGTAAATATTTTGTTGTATTTTAGGCATATCCCGATTATCCGTAAAGAAAATACAAAATGAAGCTGTATTTTCTACGCCTAAGAAAAATAAACCTAAAACCAAAATGGTAATCAATCGGATGATTTTGATTTATGTGCAATTAGGCATAAAATACATGAATTTTATGCTGTCCGAAAAGAATTACCGAGTTTGAAACGGCTGCTTGCAGTTCGTAAAGAATCCATAAACTTTGTTGGTGGCAGAGAATCTCTTCGTTTACTCTTACACAAATTAGGTTATAAATAAAAAAAAATGTAGAAATCAGTACTTATGGAGCGACATGATATAGTGGCATGGAGGGGCAGGTACCTACATGAAGTCGAAGATGTAAGGGAGCGTGGGATGCCTGTTACATACCTTGATGAAAGATATATTAATACTTCGCTCAATCATGCAAAATGTTGGCAATGGAAATCTAAATCTGTAGCTACAGTAAAATTTTACTTAATTATTCATTGTGGTGTCACGACTGGGTTCTTCCCGAATGCTTTGTTAATTTATAACGACAAAGAAAAAAAATATGGTTTCCATGATGCCATGAATAAAGTTAATTAAAAAAGGGGTATTGAACAAATTATTAACCAATCTAAATGAACCCACCTGTATAGTCATAGACAATTCTAGATATCATTCTAGTCAAATTAACAAACCTCTAACTTCGGTTAATGGAAAAAATGAAATTACAGAATGGCTTACATCAAATAATATTGACTACCCTACCAAAGCCACCAAAAGTATGTTGTTGTTTTTGGTAAAACAAAATAAACCTGACCCAGTTTACGAGATTGATAATTTAGTACAGGAGTGTGGTCACAAACTACTACGACTGCCGCCATATCATTGTGACCTGAATCCGATAGAAATGATATGGGGCATAGTAAAAGGACAGGTTGCCACAAAGAATGTTGGTTTAGATAACATCACATACCTGCAGCTTGTACAAAACTATTTTAAGGATACATGGAATAATTCCTGTGAGCATACTAAAAACTAGAAGAGGAATATAGATGCAGAGAACTGGTAATTGATAGAGAAATTGAACAACTTATATAAATGTTGGCGGCAGTGATAGTGAAATATCCAGTCTTACAACTGACAATGAGTCTGATATGTCTAGAATTGAACCAGTACAATCTGATCATGAAGATCATGAAATGTCATATGAATCTGTTAAATAATTAGATTCTGAATTTGACGACTAAAGAGAAAAAAACATAATCATAATGGTATTATTTTCTATATTTTAACCCGTCTACAGGTACTTACTTTAGTGGAAGATTATTTCATAATAATAAAAATATTGACTTTTTGACCATTTAATGTGACTTCCATAATGAGAGGCTTTAATATACGATTGTTTTGTAATAACAACACACGAGTATTTTAATGCCTAATTATGTGATAAAGCAGTGTTACATACACTGCTTTATCTCTACATATCATAAGCTCTCTTTGATTGTTGATTTATAGTTATATTTCAAATGTAAAGTTCAGCAATTAGCGAAGCGGCCAATGTGCATGGGTATACTATATTTAGTATTGCTATATACAGGTTGTCTCATTTAAATCGGTGAGTATGGGAAAGTCTGAAACGATAAGACATACGAAGATCTGTTCTATTTTAAAAAGAAGAAAAACTGCATTTGAAAAAAAACCTGTACTCAGCTCAGGAATCGAACTCGGTTGTTTTGAATACACTCACTCACGGTCACTTCGAACACCTACTAAAATAAATTTAAGTATGTGAAAACAATGCATTTTATTCATTTTAGACATCATGTTTCGTAGAGCCATTTACTGCTTAAGACCTACACAATCGATATCGAAATAGAAATAGCCTAAGTTTTTTTTTCAAAACAACCGGGTTCGATTCCCGAGCTGGTTTTTTTTTCAAATGTACGAATGCAGTTTTTCTTCTTATTAAAATCGATGACATGGTTCCTAAGAACAAATCTTCGTATGTCTTATAGTTTCAGAGTTTTCCATACTGACCGATTTAAAGGAGACATTCTGTATAAAGTGATTTAGTCCAGGTTTTTTATGTTCCTGGTTGGGCTTCAAATAACTGTTCTATCATAGATCATAAAAGCAAATGCAATAGTAGGGTCAAAATTGAACCTAAGTTGTGAATTATTGGGAGACGCGAATCTCGCGGTGGATATGAAGAAATCGTGCTTAGTTTAAATAAATTAAAATTAAATAAAGTTAATTAAAATAACTTACGTACTTATGGCGTTGTTTTAGATATAATAAGTTATATCCACTCCTTCCCCACTACACTACTAAACCGGGTAAACTACTGGTAGGGTTATATGCGTTCCCCAATACACTACCTGATTTATTATCGGAACTAGATACGGGTAAGTAAGAAACAAAATTTCTATTTAGCGTAGCGGTATATTTAAAACATATCCAACGTCAAACTTAACACATACATAACACAAAACTTAACTCGTACATAAAACAAACCTTAACACGCTCCCTGTCTAGTGAATCCATTTGGACAAAAAAAAAAACAGAAATACATATCACAATTGCTAGAAATGAACTGCGTTAAAATAATGATCTTAAATATAAAACTAAACTATCTCAATCTAAAGCATGACGTACACTTATGTCCCCGGTAATAAACTGGATTTGCACTCTTGTAATGATGCGTGATTTGCGTCGTTTTCTGACCTTTGCATTAGTTGCGTATTTTGTTTTTGATACTGTTTATAATTGAAACAATACATTATCCCATTTGGCCCATCCCATCAAGCCGTCCAAACGTTCGATGATTTACCTCTCTGAAGACCCAAAGACCACGTAGAAAATGATAAATAAATATACGTATAATTATCGTTTTGGTTCATCGATGAAACACGGATAAAACATGTCATGTATAAAAATGACAAAAAGTATCACATAAGCAAGGATTTTGACAGGAAAGACAGGCAGTGCCAATTAAACTAGACACTTTAGGTCATTATAACAATAATTATTAATTATCCAGTATAACAATGCCTTCAGGGTACTGTTGGGGCTGCCACGATTTTGTAGTGCATCAGGAATGTTTGCGGAGGCGCGTGTTGATGGCTTCCATCCAATTATGCGTAAAAGAATGGCGTCTATCTTATGCAGAACTCGTGGCAGCGCCAACGGTCTCCTGGAGATATTAGCAGATAGGGTAGACAATCCCTTTATGCGACATTGGGTTGCAGCTCACACACTGCCAGTCATAGATTAGCGCCTAAATTAGGAAAAAATAATGGTTTGCTCTGCACTGTATTGTGTTTATATGGTACTACTAACATTAATTGTAAGACTAATTATTAACACTTGTATATGGACTTGGTCTGAAATAAATGATTATTATTATTATTATTATGTTACATGACATTTTTTCTTCGGTTAATTGATGTTTCTGTATGTAACTTTCAATATGCGCTACCAACGTGAAGAAGAAAAAATTAAAGGTAGAATTTTAAGTCTCGTGTCACTGATGCTTATAACAAATGTCTTTTAACATAAATAATTACAAAATTGTCAGTTGTTACAATAGAAAGACTGCTGATAGAGGTGGTTCTTTAATCTTAGTGAAAAAATATATTAAGGTGAAACAACGGAAAGATATTCTTGCACTTACTGTTGAAAGACAAATAGGGGTATCCTGTGTTGAGTTAGATAGCCATATTATTGTTTGTGTCTACAGGCCACCGAGGGATGAAAAAGGCCATGGCAATTTCGAAATATTTGAGAAAATTATGGAGGAAGCCCTCATTAAACTTTGTAATAACAGAAAAAAGTTAATTATTTGTGGCGATCTTAATGTAGATCTACTTGTAGATACAACACTGAAGCGACGATTAATAACTCTGTTCCAATCATTTAATTTATGTCATGTTTTTCTAGAGCCGACTAGAATCACACTTACCAGCCAAACTTGCTTAGATAACGTTTTTTGTGACTGTGCATTCACAAGTAAAAGTGTAATTAACTGCTTACCTTCCGATCACAGTGGTCAAACAGTTTCATTCCCAATTGCTATTAAGGATAAGACTGGTCCATCATTTTATAGGCCTATTACATCCCATAGACTAGAGACATATACGAAAAACTTAGATATAAATTTGCCAGTACCGGATTTTAATGAACAGAACCCAAACAAAATCTACTCAGACTTCTTCAGCATTATTCAGACAGAATTCAATAAAGTTTTCAAATTAAAGAAAGTCAGTGACTACAACGGTAAATCTAAATTTAATGACTGGGCAACGTTTGGAATTCGTAAAAGTAGAGTTATCTTTTATTAATATTCCTGAAAGCGGTGGTATTGTAGACAGTCAGCGTCTTGATCTACGCAAAACCACACGTCTTGCCACTGTGTCGGACCGCGCGTTGATACCAAAGTTTTTAAAACTTTTTTGTTAGCATAATGGTTATTTGTGGTGGATGCCAGGAGGAGGTGACTGACGCGATTCTGTGTTCAGCTTGCGGTATCTCCTTCGATTTCTCTTGTGCTGAGATTACCGAGGCCAAGTACCGGAGACTGGCGGAGAAGAAGAAGAGGGAATGGATGTGTCCCACCTGCTCCGTCAAGGCACCAGTTGTTACGAAGCCGCCAGGCGGGGGGCCTGTACTTGCTCCTCCGAGTACTACTAAGCTGCCCCCGGGATCTCCAGCTGTGCCAACGCTCGAGCTCATCATGGAGCGCCTTGATGCCATGGTCCTTCAATTAGCTCCTCTGAAGAGTCTAGAAGTCATTCTCAGTGACATCTCCGAGTTAAAGAGCAAGACCGATGACATCCATTTGCGATTTAATGATGTGGAGAGCCGCGTTGTCCGCATGGAAGAGCGTCAAGTTGAAGCTGCTGAAATGAATGAACGGTTGTTACGTCTTGAGGAAGCTTCTGAAAGCCGAGAACAATGGCTGTGCTCCAATAATGTCGAGATGAAAGGTGTTCCCCAAACAAAAGAGGAGAATCTTTTTGACATAATATCTAAAGTTGGGACCACCATTGGTTTCGCAATCCAGCGCGATCGTATTAATTTCGTTACCAGAGTTCCTTCGCGTGACGATAACAAGGGTAAATCAATAATTGTCTGCTTCATTCATCGCTACGACAAGGAAAACTTTGTTGCTGCCGGACGAACTGTGAAGAATATGTCACTGGCTGATATCGGGATGCAGGGACATGGCAGTGTCTTCGTCAATGATCATCTGACCATCGAACAAAAACAACTATTAAATTCGGCCAAACTAATGGTTAAGGAGAAGGAGTTCGAATTTATTTGGGTGCGTCATGCGAAGATTATGGTACGGCGCAATCAGACTTCACCTATTTTTCAAATCAAGTCGAAGAGGGACCTGTCCAAAATTACGTAATCTACAACTATTGCTTTTAGTGTCATTCAACAGTTTACAAACTTTGAGAACCACTGCTCCCTGCTACTATCCGATATTGCTATTGTTTTCGCCTGTTGCTACACACACACTACTTCACTGCCTAGTAAACAACTTTTATTCCAACACCTTTTTAACTCAGCTCGTAATGACCCTAATGAGCCTTTCTGCAGTTTATTTAATGTCTAATTTGCCTCGTCGTCGCTGCCGCCGTCCGCTACCGTACTTGCCTATAAGTGATCATTGCTTTGATAATAACCCGTTCCAATGTTACCGAGTTCGCAGCAAGTGCTTGTTGCTTTGCCCGCTTTATTTGTTAATTCGTTTTTGCTTAGACATCTATTTAGTTTGTGATATTACAACGGACTGCGGACAAAGACTGATACTATTTTTCAGAATATCCTATTGAACAACTATGATATTGTCGCTTTAACCGAGACCTGGCTTCTAGATGAATTTTCAAATAATGAAATATTCGATGATAGGTACTTAGTGTGGCGTCGCGACCGTAACTATGCATCAACTGGGCAGACAAGAGGGGGAGGCGTATTGATAGCTGTTCAGCGCGAATTATGCTCGACGATCAATGCATGTTGGCAGTCCTCCGCAGAAGACATATAGGTAACGATTCCATTGACTTGTAACGAAAAAATCGTTACTATATTACATTTGTGTTCACTCTCTCTGTGTGACGAAAATCTTGGTAATAGATTTAAGACACAACTTGAAAACT
This sequence comes from Argyresthia goedartella, assembly GCA_949825045.1. NCBI lineage: Eukaryota > Metazoa > Arthropoda > Insecta > Lepidoptera > Argyresthiidae > Argyresthia > Argyresthia goedartella. The sequence continues at coordinate 18,846,122 of OX463812.1, read as the reverse complement.
TTTGTACCAAATTAATTCATTTAATGACTGACAATGTCCATGATAAATTTCTAATAGTCGGAGACTTTAATATGAGTAGTATAACCTGGTCTTCCATTGATGGCGGTCTTTATCCATGTAATGTGGTAGGTGAGCATGTGAAAGATTTTATTGACACTCTTAACACTTGTGGTCTTCAACAATTTAACAGTTTTGAAAACAGCTTTGGTCGTATATTGGATCTAGTATTGTCGAATGAAAGTGTCGTGGTAATGTCATGTCCTGACCCATTAGTGCCAGAGGGCCCATACCATAAGGCTTTGCATATAGATATACCGGTTGCATTCTTCACCCCATTAAAATACATTCCGCATGTTTCCTTTAATTATTCCAAAGCTGACTATAAGCAAATACGTAAACACATCCATGATTTTGACTGGGTAGGTAAGCTTGGTAGTGGTAGTGTAGATGACGCTGTGGATATTTTCTATACATTAATTTATAAACTACGTGACTCATATGTTCCTACTCGCAGCTTATCTAAGAACAATTACCCACCTTGGTTTAGCACAGCTCTAATCAAAGTCATAAAGGAAAAGTTCAAATACTTCAAAAAGTATAAAAACTATGGGAATCTTTCTGACCAAATGTCTTTTTCAATTTTACGTGACCGAGCAAGTAGAATGGAGCGTGAATGCCACACTAATTTCATAGCTAAAATTGAAGATTCTATAGTTAAAAATCTTAAGAACTTCTGGTCCTATATTAAGTCGAAACGCCAAGGTAGTGCATTTCCCTCGAATATGTCTTACGATGGTAAAACGTCCGACAATGGCAACACCATTAGTAATTTCTTCTCTGATTACTTTCATTCTAATTTTATTATTACATCCAGCTCTGACAATGATAATGTGGGTCAAGCACATACACATGTCGAACCGCAGTGTCTGTGCGATATATTTAGTATCGCAGTTAATAGCTCCTATGTTCATAAGCTCCTTCAGTCTTTGGACCTGTGCAAGTCTGCCGGGCCTGATGCTATACCGGCTTCGTTACTAGTTGCTTGTGCAAAAGAGCTATCCGTTCCCATCACAATTTTGTTTAAAAGATCTCTCAACGAAGGTGTCATGCCGATTCGTTGGAAGTCTGCTTTTATTTCCCCCATACATAAAAAAGGTTCCCGTGAGCGCGTTGAGCATTATAGGCCTACCTCAAAATTGTGTCTTATAGCCAAGGTTCTTGAGCGTGTCGTATATACTCAATTATATGAAGCGCTTAAATCTAGTTTCAGTCCTATGCAGCACGGTTTCTTAAGGGGCAGATCGACGGTATCTAACCTTGTACTTTTCCATGACTATATCAGTGAGCGTATGGACAATAACGACCAAGTCGTTGTTTTATCGAAATAAGGCAATTGCACACAGTACGCAGAGGCACACTTCTTAGTTATTATTTTGTATTTGATAGTTTTTTGGAGATTACTTATTAGGGCAATGTAAGCACCGGCACATATTATAATAATTGTTTTATAGTTGATAGCCATATTAACATTATGTGGCTGATCGGAGAAAACAAAAGGCACATATTACAATAGTTAAGTGAATTAGGTAGATATTTTTTGACCAGTGTATAGGACATGTATAGAACCGGTACAGCAGTTTTGAGTTGAGCATACATATTATATATAGATAGACGAAAAGGCACAAATAATTAAATGATACGGGGTTTGAGTTTATTGAGGTCCTCCTCACATCGAACAGCGAGTGCTGGGGTGGTGTCGGCCGCACGCACGAGCACGGTTCCGTGCTTGACCCACACGTACCGGTATCCATTGGTCCTTGCAGTTTCTCGCGTTTTTCGAAAAATTGTTTTATTTTTCAGAGTCAAGTGCTCGTTGACATACACTTTTTGCTGCGAACCTGGTATGTTTAGACACTCAGATGTGAGTTTTCCCTTGGCTTTACGAGCGGCAGTAACAAAGTTGTCCTTCAGCTCCCGGAAGGCCAGTTTGACGATAACATTCTTTGGCTGCGTACTTTTTGGGTTCGCTTGTGGGACTCTATGTACCGACACCACATCATGGGGATCCAGCGGATGATTAATGTTATCACCTAATGTCTGGACGATAGATAGTAAGTTTTCTCCTCGCTTTTCCGGGAGGGTACTGATCTCGACATTGTTTTGACGTGCCTGCTGCTCCATATCATCTATTTTACGCTCTAGCTGAGAGATGCGCGAGTTTAGAAGCTCAACCTGGTCGAGTTTGTGTTCCATGGCGCTCACCTTCTTACACATTTCATCTGTTTTCTTGTGTAGATCGTCGTATTGGCCGCTCATGAACGACATAGCGCTTTTAACTTCTTCAAAATCATCCAACATTTTCGTGATCTTCAAATCATACTTGGAGAACCAGCCATCCAACTTACGCGTCATACTTTCTTGGAATTATGATAGATTATGAGTACACAATTAGCAGTTAAAGACATTTGAATATGTTTGGGCTATTTAGCAACTAATCACTTAAGAAATTGTTATAAAAACACTGCAATCCAGGCAATTACACCATTAGGAACAACTTATCATTGAGATAGCAGACGAATTGTTCGAAAATACTGAGGTTTTAGCAATAATAGAACGGAGCAAACGAAAACAGTCTTAACGCAGTGCGCGCGAGGCGTGAACACATGTCCATTCTCTCTACCAATTAACACATCGCAAAATGGAAGCTGGTAAAACAACTACATTTGTATTCCAGGAAGAGAGCCGATCAACGTTTCGAAATGTCTTCAGCAAGCTGCGAACCCTCTTCCCGTTCCTTTGGCCCCGGAAAAGCGTGTGTCTACAGTTTTATGTACTCATATGTGTCATCGCGTTGCTGGCTGGGAGAGTGGTTAACCTTTTCGTGCCAATTTATAATAAGTTGATAGGTAAGTTCATTTAATGAGTAATAAGGTGAGTTTTAGAGCACTAACGGCTGGCGTAGCTTTACCGGAATTGCATTGGGAAGTGTATTTAGTTTAATAATCCCTTAAAATATGACTGCGCTTTCTATTACGGTGTGAAGGATACAAGAGCGGTTGTCGGCCATTTCTGTGTGATAGGCTATTAAAACGCTATACACTACACTAGAATGCCCAGTGTCGTGGTTATCAGCAAAAGCTGTATCAGCAAATGATGTCTCATTTATGACATGTTTGAATGTAAACCTTCAATAACACATCTATTTTAATTAATGGCGTGTCCAAACACTTTTGAGGTTAACTTTTTCACTGTCCATTGTGTTTTGAAATTTCCATTTGAGCAATTCAAAAACCATGTTAAAGCGAATTTGTCAAAAAAGGGATATTACAATGTTCAAGATTACTTAAATGATGGGACTAGGGTTAATCTAACTCAACACTCAGAACTTGCTGATAATAATTTTGCAATTATTTATTCCTGCTTATTCATTATAATAATGAATATTCTAATATTTGTATTAGTCAAACACCACCAATTTTTAAAAGAGATCTAAAAATCAATCTGTGCGAGTTTCTTCACCCTCTCTCCTACAGTGGTGTAATGTAGAGAAGAGGCAAAAAATGATGTTTGCTAAGTATATGTAATATAGAAATTTGAACTTTGAACTTTAAAAGATCACCATTTGGTCAGTTTCTTATCGAGAACCAGTAAATTAGAGGTGAATCTCTCATTACAGTTGACAGCCTGTCAATACCCCCACTCGTGTTCCGATGGGACCTGATCCTGATCTACGTGTTTATAAAGTTCCTGCAAGGCGGCGGCACCGGCGGCATGGGACTGCTCAACAATCTGCGGTCCTTCCTGTGGATCAAGGTTCAGCAGTACACCACGAGGGAGCTTCAGGTAATTACATTTACATAAAATCACATTCTCAAATTATCGAATTCAAATTAAAAGCTTTATTTGTAAAACGTAGGTACATAAAGATCTTTAGAATACTTTCAAAGTATCTATATCTCTTTGGCGCGATGGCAAACAAATATTATATTTATTGAGCAGCACTTACATCAGTCGTATATCTGGAATAGTAGTTAGCAGTCAATATACAACAATGTCATTATGTAGTCACTGATCAGAGCCTTAATTTTACCCTGCCTCGCTCGCTCGCTCTCGCCCTCGACGCGTCGATAGTACAGTGACGGATGCTATGACGTCATCAGAGCGAGGTGCCAAGTGAATTTTGGCGTTTAGTACATTGCTTCTGGCCCCATTCTAGGATACCCTGTGTCGTGGGGACTAGAAACAGCGACGTCGGAAATATGTAGACTTCCATGACCTGGGGATTTTTCTGCCTCCCCAGCCGGGATCCGAACCCATGGCCTCTCGCTTGGAAAGCTCAGCCTCGACCGCAACACCACAGAGGTCGTCATGTCGTAATCCTTACTAACAATGTTATGTCAATCTTTATCTCTGCATAGTAGAATTAATTTTACAATTTGTACATTAAACAAAGAGTTTTCTCGGGTTTCGGGGTGGTTATACATAGTCAGGTCATAAGTTCTGTCACATGTGCAATATGAAATAATTTAGACATGTTTATTATTTATGTAAACATTTATATAGCAAAATAAACTTAATAAAACATAGATTTTTATGGTAATAAAGTTTATTCAAAATGACCCCCGCGATTTTGAATACAGGCCTTTATTCTTCGCGGCCAGTCGTCTATCGCAACACGAACGAGGTCCATGTCAATATCGGCGGCTGCCTCAATCAAGGATGCCTTGAGTGACTCCAAATCAGGATGAGGCTTTGAGCAGGCCTTTTCCTCCAAGTGTTGCCATATCTTGTAATCTAACGGACTCAAATCTGGACTGGAGGAGGGCCAGTCTTCGTGCCGGATGAAGTCGATTTCACGCGCCGCTAGCCAGTCTTGTGTGCTTTTCGCTCTATGAGCTGGCGCAGAATCTTGTTGGAATACCCAGTGCCTGTTATTAAACATGGTATGAGAAACAAGTTCCACAAGGTTCTTGAGGACTGTATTTTGATAAACAACTGCATTCGTTTTTACGCCTTTCTCACAAAAATATACCTCAGTTAAGCCACAATAAGAGACTCCCAACCAAACCATGAGCGAGGATGGAAAATGACCTCGTTGGACACGCGGAGTACGGTTGCTCGCTTCTTCACTGGTGTGTGCGTACACCTTATCATTTTGTTTGTTGTAGCTCTCTTCGACGGTGAAATTTTTTTTATTCGATAAAAGAATTTCCCGATGCTTTTTTCTCGCGTACCGCTTCAACAAAGCGCGGCATCTCGTCAGTCTCAGGTCCATTAAACGAGCGTCCAAACGATGTCCTGTTTTTCTTCGATATGCCCTAAGCCCTAAGTCTTCATTTAACATCCTTTTCACCGTGGTCCTGCTTAACCCCATCTGAAGGGCCAACAGTTTCTGCTTACGTATAGGATTTCTTTGAATTCGCGCCTTCACAGCTTTTATCACTACTGGAGTCCTAACAGTGTATATATATGTGTGTATGTCATGTTACCGTTAACGCTCACATGATTTGGTCTCAAGACTGTAAATGTGACCTGTAATTACCAATAAATCTTTTAAATCTTTTAAATCTTTTAAATCTTTTTAAACAGAGCAAGGGCGACCACTTCTTGACCTGTCATCTATACTAGAGTCTTCATTGTATCGTTTTATGGTACGATAAACGAATCTTTTGGTTATATTCAAATTTTTCAGTAAGTCGAAAATCTGAAATGGCGTGTAACCGCAACGATGCAACGCAATAACTGCGACATGGTCTTCTTTAAGTGTCCACTCCATATTTAAAAATGAGGAAAATTCTAAAAAGTACACATTTTTATTTTCATGAAAACTTCGAAATTCGAATTCAATAAACTTTTTTGTGGCCAGCGTTCTAATTTCAAAAGTTTTTATTGTGTGACAGAACTTATGACCTGACTGTGTATTTAAAAAAAATGCTTCTTGTTACTCCCACAATACGATACTGTTAGCGTTATCTGGGATCAACCAACGGAAGGCCAATGGAAACTCAGCACGTGATTCAGCAAATATTTATTCCAACTTCTAGACGTCCGTGCTCAGTGCGTGCTCCGACAAAGTGTGCCCGACCGTCAGTTTGCTCACCCTTTTATAGTATTCGTTGCCGCTCGTTTTTAATAAACCGAACGACGTTCCGTTTCGATTCATGTCAATCGAGCAACTAAATAAATGATGATTGTGACTTAATTTTATAAACCTAACATTCGACCATCCTGACGACATGCTTGTCCCTAAGCATGCAGGCGGCAAGCCTAACCCAACATTCGGCCAGGCATATTCAGCCGAAGAGCACGCACTAAGGGGAAAATACAATATTAAATACATCCATAAATTTATACAGTGAACAAGAATCTTTCATGACCTTTTACATAGAAAAATATCAAAAATTATTATTTCAGTTATTCACAAAGTTGAATATTTAATTGAATTAATTTAAAATTAATTGATTTTACAAATAATAATTTTACACAAAGAGTCGAAGGCAACTTGTGAACCCTCATTCTCACATGTTGCTAACAATGGTAATCTCGTAAACCATCCTTCTCACAAGATTCTAACTAATAGAGGCAACTTGTGATACTTCCTTCTCACAAGTTGCTCACAAAGGTAATCCTGTGAACCCTCCTTCTCACAAGATTCTAATCTTATCACTATTTTCTGTCGTCACCTGTGAACCTTCCTTCTCACAGGCAACAAGAATTTTGTGAACCCTCCTTCTCACTAAATTCTACTCTCTTACTATTTTCTATCGTCACCTGTGAACCCTCCTTCTCACAGGCAACAGCAGTCTTGTGAACCCTCCTTCTCACAAGTGTTTAGCTAATCAGTATCAGTAAGCGTATCGTGCGAACCCTCCTTCTCACAAAACACGCCTACATCCAATCAATAATTGATGGGATAGCAGTGAACCATCCTGATCACATTCTTCCAAAACAATCATTACATAAAAGACACTTAATTATCACGTCTCACCATCTCATTACAATATATTATTATTAACATTTGGATCATCTATTCATTAATGCATGTCTAATCTTTCCATTGTCTACTTACTATATGTGTATATTATTATCTACCACTATTATTATCACCCTCACTATCACTACATTCTTCCTTATCACTTTCTTCACCTTCTTCGTGAATATCTAGAGCCGCTACATGTACCCAGGGCCTCATGCGATCAGATGCCACGGTAGTTTTACGATTTTTGGCGCTGCTAAGCCCGGGTATAGAAGCGACCCTGTAACTGTCGTTTCCTAAGACTGTCACTACCCGTTAAGGTCCTATAAATGATGGAATAAGCTTTTTGCTCTTTCCATCGTTATTGTATGAAACCCTCGTAATTTTTACTAGTTCCCCTTCGCTATAAACACGGGCAGGACGCCGGTTTTTATTGTACCTATGCTTTAATGTTTGCTGCTCATCATCAATTTTATCCTTAACACATTCTCTAATAGTAATTAAGTCTACATCGTCTTGGGTATCCCGTACAACTTCATTCAGTATTGGGTTAATTTCTGCATTCATCTTAGTTCCAAACATAACTTCAGCCGGCCTCCTACCTGTCGTTTTGTGAATAGTATTGTTAATGCCCCACTGCACTCTACCTACCTTATCATCCCAGTCTTTCTCGTCAAAATTCAGATTTTGTGCCGTCAGAGACCCAAGAATCGTACGATTGTATCTCTCTACCTGCCCATTAGCCCTTGGGCAGGCGACGGCATTTAAAATATGTCGTATTCCCTTTTCTGAACAATAGTCTTTAAAAGCGTATGACGTGAAACTGGTTCCGCGATCACTGATTATACGATCAGGATTCCGAAAGGTATAGAAGGTCTCGTTTAGTACTTTAACAGTCGTCTGAGTTTTAGTGTTGCGGACCGGTTTGATGAACACGAATTTGGTAAAGGAGTCTACTATTACCAAAAGGTAACTGTTACCTCGTTTTGAACGCACAAATGGCCCAAGATGGTCAATATGCAAGGTATGGAAGGGAACCTCTACCTTGTCGATCGTGTGTAATAGGCCTTCGTTTGTAGTAGACTTCTTAGAGTACGCGCATTCAAGACAAGCTTGAACATATTTTTTTGATAAATCTTGACATTTTAGGAAACCAGTAAGCCTTTCTAATACGCTCCAATGTCTTTTCCACCCCGAAGTGTCCTATCTCATCGTGATTCATACGACAGATCTGCCACCTTGCCCCCTTCGGAACAACCCATCGTAAGTTAGCCTTATCACCGTCTATACATCTATATAATTTTCCGTCTTTAATAACATAGTTATCTTTTATATATTTTAACCCTTCCGCATCCAAATCATGTTTTATGATGTCACATTTGCGACATAGCTCAGTGTTTCCTATCTGCAACGTATGCAGCCAATCATCCTTGCTGATCTTCATCACGCTAGGATATGCCTCACTAACATCATCAGTCTGTTCGCAAGAATCTACAGGATTTCGCGACAGAGCATCAACGTGCGACATTTTCGACCCCGCACGATATTCTATTGAGCAATGATACTCCTGTAGGAGTAGCCACCATCGTGCAATACGTGGTACTAGATCGCGTTTCGAAAATGTCGAACGCAACGCACTACAGTCCGTGACAATTTTGAAACTCTTCCCGAGGAGATATACTCGGAATTTTTTCAAAGAACACACCACGGCAAGAGTTTCCAACTCATATGCATGAAAATGTTTCTCCTCTGGTGAGGTTTGGCGACTGTAGTGTGCAACAGGCCTGAGTGAATCGCTGTCTTGACTTCGTTGCAATAAAATACCGCCAACGCCAACCTTACTGGCGTCAGTGTGCAACTCAGTTTCGGCCTCAGGGTCGTAGATTGCTAAAATTGGCCGGTCTACTAGCTGGCTTTTTAAAACCTCAAAAGCTGTTTCCTGTTCCTCTGTCCACAACCAATGCACATCCTTTTTCAACAGCTTATTTAGTGGGTGTGATAACGCTGCAAAGTTTCGTATGAATTTTCTAAAGTATCCGACTAAACCCAGGAATTTTCGGATAGTATGTGGATTAGTTGGACGTGGAAAATTCACAACAGATTGAATCTTTTTGTCTCCGGGGCGTACACCTTTAGCGCTGATCTCATACCCTAAATAATTTATTTGGCTCTGGAGGAAATCGCACTTGGAAAGGTTAAGAGTCAGGTTGGCTTGCTCCATAAGTTTTAAGACCTTCTCCAATCTCTCCAAGCACTCATCAACGCTCTTCCCGTATATAAGTACATCATCTATATATGCAGTTGCTTCCGTGAATCTAGAGGATCCCAGAACTCTATTCATCAGGCGTTGTTTCTTGTGTCGGTGTCTAGCTTAGGGGTGCAATTTTCTGTTTTATGTCCAACTTTACGGCACTTTGAACATATGATCAATGGCTTAGGACACTTAAGGTATGGGTGCCCCTTTTCTTTACAATTAAAACAAAACAGTTCGTAGTTTGAGTTTGTTGCTGATCTGAGAGGTCTGTGATTCGTGTGATTACTAGTTGACGCGTCAGTTTTGGTCCTGGGAATGTATCGGTCTATCGGTTGGGGTGAGTCCATATTACTCATTAAGAACTGAAGGAGTTGGTTAGGGTCTGTACACCGCAAAGCGTTAGCGCTAGATTTCATAGTCCTGTCGCTCAACCCATGAATGATACATTCTACGGCGTGTTTACCGACGATGTCACACCGATTCAATAGTGCTAATTTTTCATAGTAATAGACCTCTAGAGGCTCATTAAATTTACTTTTTCTCTTGAGCATCTCCTCCAAGGTCTGGCCATAGTTTTGCTCAAAAGGAAAAGCATTTAACAACTTTTGTTGCCATTCGGCCCAGCTAAACAGTATTGAATTAAGACTTTCGTACCACACTTTTGCCAGACCCTGGAGTTTTTGCATAGAGAAATGTATTGTCGTTTTCTCATCCCAACCGTACACAGTGGCACACTCATTCACCTTTTTGATCCAAATATCAATCCTCTGACCTTGACCTTGACCCTGATGAAGGATCAAAGTCAGGAAGGATGTTCTTATGATTCATATTGTGGGTATTTGAGTGTAATGGAATGGCCACTGCCGACGTCTGTGTTTGAGGCTTTAGATGACCCAAGGATTTGATGAGATTCATGAGATCATTGGACGTGAAAATTGAACTTCCTGACCTGGCATGACCTCCAAATCCCGAAGCGCGTTCCTTTTCACGTCGAGATGACTCATCGATTGGCGCAAGCTCCCGAAGGTCGCTCCTCTCGCGTGCTGCGCCGGCGTCAGCCACATCGCGATCATGAGTGTGTCTTGTACTCCTCCGGTAACGGCTGCGAGACTCCCGTTCCGCCGCGCTGCGTCGCGGTAGGCTGCGCTCCCTGACTAGCGCATCCTCCAGCGCACGCAACTGCTCACGCTGCAACTCCACCTCCTGCACTCGCCTGAGCTCAGGGGTACGCATCCTGCTGCGACTGCGGTAGTCGCTCTCCCGGCGAGTAGGACTGCGACTGCGTCTGGGAAACTCCCGGCTCGACCCAGGGTCTCTTCTATCGGGCGTTGTCAAACGCCTTCCCGTCTCTTCGTCATCCCGAGGCATGTTTTCTAACTCGAAACCGAAAACAAAGCAGTATTAGAATTCAATATGATGGAATTTGTTGTCAATTAACAAAAATCAAGATATCTCGAAAACGGAGCCCCGTAGGTCAAAAATTACCAAAATTTTGACCCCTTTAGGAAACCCCTACCTCAACGAGTACTATCTTCTGAACCATTCGCATTTTTGGAAAAATTGGAAGGCATTTTCAAAAATATATAAAGAAAGTGGGATCTCGGAAAAATATTAATAGTAACTCAAAAATAAATGAACAAAAAAATAGCTCTAATTCTAAAACCTCGTAACCCCAATTTTACCGTTATGTCCATTGGTTTTATCATCATAACACAAACTCATGCGTTGATTGACACGTGGTGCATTGAAGATATTTGTCATCGGTTTTATTTATCGTTCAGGCGACTAGATAAGCGTTCCGGCTTTGAGGTACAAGGAAAACAGTAGGTACTTATTTTTTAAATGACGTGTGTACATCCCACTTCTGAAATGTTAGCGTTATCTGGGATCAACCAACGGAAGGCCAATGGAAACTCAGCACGTGATTCAGCAAATATTTATTCCAACTTCTAGACGTCCGTGCTCAGTGCGTGCTCCGACAAAGTGTGCCCGACCGTCAGTTTGCTCACCCTTTTATAGTATTCGTTGCCGCTCGTTTTTAATAAACCGAACGACGTTCCGTTTCGATTCATGTCAATCGAGCAACTAAATAAATGATGATTGTGACTTAATTTTATAAACCTAACAATACCCTGGCGCATACTACTAGTAATAATAGTCTAGTCATCTCAGTGTATGTTAGCGTGCTGATAGTGTTAGCAGATTCGTTCCGAACCCACACTGAATAGCTCTGTCGTGGCCATATCGTAGAATTGATCATTTCATGAAATGGCCAACCTTGGTTGAATTAGAACTTTTATAACGAAGAAGTATTCTCGGTAAAAACACTACGGTAGCTTAGGTGAGGACTACAAGTCTTCGTGTTATTTCGACATGTATTACACACCAAAACACCACATAGTTCTGAAGAACAAATTAAACTTGTTTTCATGAATTTTATTTTTATTTTATTTTATTTATTTGGGATGAAAAACAACTACACAATACATAGATGTAACTAACTATTACAAAAACAAAAATGTTTTATTGTGAAGCCCACAGCATCATCCACAGGTACATTTTAGTTGGGGCTGCTGTTAACAAAATAATCATGATTTAGGAAAATGTAAGTGTTTTTACATTTTATATAGATATATATATATGTATCTCAAGTTTGTAAAAAATATGTGTTTACAAAAGAAAAAGAAAAAAACAGGAATCTAAAACATAGATAAAAATTAAAAAATTTAGTCCAACGCGCTGCAAAAATATATTGTAATTATTTTTTTTTTTACAATTCAGTAATTCGAAAACTGAAACTACAGCTGATCCCGATCCTGACAAAACTTATGAATTGCAACCCTTTCCGTCCATTTCATGAAATGGCCGGCTAGATCATGAAATGGTTGGCCCTTTCAATTCTATGATATGGGGGGGCTACCACAACGTCTTATGCCAATTCAGATTAGGAACCTAATTTCATCCGCAAACTTAATGTGACCGTCTTAAAACAAGTCTTGGTATGGTCACCATAATGGGCTTTATTTACCTAATTATGGTGAATTGGAATGGAACTGGATGCCATGGTGATGTTCTTGTTTTGAACCTAATTTGAATCAGAAAAAGATTGTGGTAAACCCCCCTGGTCACGAGAACTCCAAAATTGCCCACCAATATACCTATAGGTGGTATTTCTCTTTTCAGTTGGAGCTATTCCGGCACCTGCACGCCTTGCCCCTGCGGTGGCATTTATTTTACGTGATAAATACCGGCGAAGTCTCGCGCGTAATGGACCGAGGCACAGACTCCATTGACAACCTTCTCTCCTACATTCTGTTCTCCGTCGCGCCGACAATTATAGACATACTGGTTGCTGTGACCTACTTTATCCTGGCGTTCAACGCGTGGTTCGGCCTGATTGTCTTCGTGACAATGATTTTGTATATTGGTAAGTTGGGTTTTATCATACACACATTCATTTTTTCCCGGAGACTAAAGACCTCCACTTGGTACGATCTTGGAATTCATTAGTCTCTTCATACAAGCTCGCCGGTTACGAGTACTTCTTATTTGCTTCTTCACTTCCCTTGGTGTTTGTAGGGCCTGCTTGGGCCTGTAAATCTGTATCGTCCATCTTCTTTCATTCATCCTTTCAACGTGACCAACGTGACCATCTGAGCACGTATAGAGCGAACATCAGCTCGGGTGGTATACGGACTAAAAATAACCCCTTGTATATTACAGTTATCTATATTTGATGTTACTGTGAGCCATGACCTCGGTAATGTCTACCTGCAATTTGCCCTTTTGGGCGATATATATGTGTATATTGTATATATGGGAGGAATTTGCCTGCTTACCCGATTTTACGAGCGGATATCAGCTCATAGTCAGAGGGCATGATAGCGGCATGTTAGGGTGGCAGATAGCCCCCGCTACTATGAGGTGAACTGTCGCTCCTCCGGGTTGATTCATTTTTATATGTTGAACACGCTTCGGGGCGGTGAGGAGTGCGGATGCGCCTAAGAGGTTCCAGTCATAAAACTATTATTGTGTGCATGCAATCAACTGTCCTTCGATGCTTTCTCTTTATTTAGCTGCTGTTTCTGGAATGTTCGTAATTCAAGAATCGTGAGTTTCTGCAACTGCCAGTTGGTGGAGTAAAAGTGATGTCCCTGTATGGAAATGTTGATTTCCTTCCAACAATAGCCGTCACGGAATGGCGAACCAAGTATCAGCGGCGGATGAACCTCGCCGACAACGAGCAGAAGGCGCGCTCAGTCGACTCTTTACTCAACTATGAAACCGTCAAATACTGTGTGTTTGTCATTTGAACGCTATGCACTATGTTAATTGCTCTTCCTTATTATATTATACTGCTTATCTGCTAAAATGGCATTATTTAGCGACGACGTATTGTTTACACTATCGCCTCTGTCGCAGGGAGTGTGCCAACTATTAACTTTTCAAAAATTTACTCATCTTGATAGGATACAATTTTTTTTAAGCACCTCTCAACACCGTAAAACAACCTTCTATCAAAAAACACAACATTTTATGGAACTGATGGGACTTTAAAATTTAAGATAGTTTCTGCAACTGCCAGTTGGTGGAGTAAAAGTGATGTCCCTGTATGCAAATGTTGATTTCCTTCCAGCCGCAACAATAGCCGTCACGGAATGGCGAACCAAGTATCAGCGGCGGATGAACCTCGCCGACAACGAGCAGAAGGCGCGCTCAGTCGACTCTTTACTCAACTATGAAACCGTCAAATACTACGGCGCCGAGTCCTACGAAGTCGATACGTACGGACACGCTATAGTCAAGTAGCTACATATCTCTCATTATTTATATCTTAGTGAGCTGGAAGAAATCTCTTGTGTTTTATCATAGTTTTTCTTTATTAATTTTCTGTACCAGTAATGGAAACTTGTATCTTATTTTTTATTTTTGTTCATTATTTTTTTTTACAGAAAGAAGAATTCATATCGCTCATCACATTGAATATGCTGAATACCATGCAGAACATAATTATATGCAGAGGTAAACATAAAACAAATATAACATTGCATAAAGCGCTCTGCGCGTTAACTATGCATGTAGCGACATCTATGACGCTCTTGTAGATAAGGAACTCGCCAAGCCATAGCATATATTAAGCAAAAATAAAACAAAAGTCGGTCCTCAAAATGCATCATATTTCCAGGTTTGCTGGCTGGGTCGCTGCTTTGTACATCGATGGTAGTGAAAAACGAGTTGACAGTGGGAGACTATGTCCTATTCGCATCATACATCATCCAGTTATACGTGCCTCTCAACTGGTTCGGAACTTATTACAGGTACGCATTGTCAGAAATGGAAAGAAGTTTTAGTTTGGTTCCAGTGCGGTCAACCCTCTTCGAAACTCGGCTGCTTGTGTGAACATAGGGCTCCATGTGAGTCCATACTTAGCAGAGTTTACCATGACGCGTAATCGGTTTATTTATTAGTGGAGCAAATGTGTATTTTATGTGGCATGGGCATCGGTATACAGGTTGACTTTTAATTAGCTGACCATATTTTGGGGAATGATAGTAACAACAACAACATTAAGAACAACTTTCGCAAAGGAACATATGGTCGCAAATGAAAAAAATATACTAATGCTTAGTACATTGACCCGATCAGCTGATTACAGGACTATGGGAAATCCAAAATAATTTTTTATTTGCGACCATAAGTTTCTAGGTAAAAGTTGTTCATAATAAATGGTACTATCATTCCACAAAAAAAATTCAGCTATTTTAATGTCACCTGTATAACGCCGCAGCTCCTCTATCGCAGGGACTTACTTAGTTAAGCACTGGGGCTCCACTGCTAATTCAGTGTTCACGCTAAAGTTCAAATGTATTTATTACTGTAGATATTTACATATACTCACCAAACATAATTTTTTGCCTCTCTACTTTGGACCACTGTAGGAGAAGCAGGGCGAAGAAAGTCCCACAGATTGAGTTTTAGATCTATTCTAAAAATTGGTTGTGTTTAAGTAATATAAATATTACAATATTAATTATAATAATTAATAAGCAGTTTATTTTTTTAACGGAAAGTTCTTTGTTGAGTTAGATTAACCCCACACAGTCCCGTCATTTAAGTAATCTCAAACATTGTTATATTCCTTTTTTGACAAAGTCGCTTTTACATGGTTTTTAAATTGCTCATATGGGGATTTCAAAATCTCCAGAGGTATCTTGCTGTAGTAGAGAATGGGCATGATACTATGAAAGTAACTAAATTATACTAGCCTAGATGTAGCTACATCCGGGGTTTGTCTGATGTTCCTAACAGCGTAAGCCGCAGAACTTAATCTACTAACTAATTTATCTAAGTGGGGTCCCCACTGCAATTTGCTATCAATAGTTATTCCAAGAAACTTTGTATCATTTACTTATACTAACGCGTTGCTGTCTAACATTAAAATGGTCTCAACTTGCCTGACATTTGGAAGTGAGAATTTGATACACTTAGTTTTACCAGCGTTTAACTGTAAATTATTAACTGTGAACCAATTCAAGGTTAAAGACCACCATTAAAATACACCATTAACATCATCAAAATCTTCCTTTTGTCTTTCAATTTTGAAGAACATTGAATAACCATTAGCAAACAACACTATGTCAGTCAATTTCTCCACCAGGAAAGGCAGATCGTTAATATATACCATAAAAATTTACCTAATATGGGACCTTGTGGAACGCCAATTTTTACTCCTGATCCATCAGATTTAACGCCGTTGACTTCTGTTATATATCTTTCCGTTGTTTCACCTTAATATTATTTGTACTAAGATTAAAGAACTGACAATTTTGTAATTATTCATGTTACATATTTTACTACATATTTTCCTTTAACCACTGTTCTGTAATACAATTAATATCGGTGTAAGAATTATTAAGAAACAAATTCTAAGACAAGTTCTTTGCCAGTTAGCCCCTGCATGTTTTGATGCCTAATATTTAAGTAGGGCTTATTTCTTCGGTTTCTTAGGTCATCAATGATTTCAAAACGGCGAAAAGACAAAGTATGCCAAATTGTTAAGATGCGTACAAACTATGCCCAAAGATTTTTTAACTTCCTTGGACCTCGTCTCTACAATAAAATCAGTAAACATAGTGAAATTACAACAAAGAACATATATTCGAAACTAAAATAACTACTATAACTACAATGGCTGAGATCCTTAACATATGACGAAACAGAAAACACCCTTACAGTTTTATCATAACACTAAAATTAATAAATAAATAAATTAACAAGTAATAAGAAAATAAATATGTTAAAAAAATTAAAAAAATATAAATAATAATAAGTAATACAATTCAAACAAAATAATAACTGAATGTTTAAATAATATTTTTTCTTCTTCATACACCATACATTTACTACTCACTACACCAAAACATTCAAACATAACACTTCCCATCTTCTCTATTACAAACACACATTTACTCCCCAAAGATTAGAAACCTTGGTGTTAATTGATATTATTCTGTCTAAAAATAATTCAATTTATATTTTTCATTAATCATTAATCATATGAACAATGATATTTTTGTTAAAATCTAATTATAAAATGTGTCATTTACTGGTGGGAAGTACTACTCATCCTATACCACAGGGTTCGCCCTTTTTAGGGGGTAGTGAACATCCCTCGTTCTTTACTAATGTAATTAACAAGTACTTCAAATGTATACCTTAATTAATAAAATTATTATTATTAATATTATTATTATTATTTACCCTTTGTCGGATAAATTCTTGCTTGAGCTCAAATTTAAATCATTTGAATCCACAGAGCGATCCAA
The DNA here is from genome assembly GCA_949825045.1 of Argyresthia goedartella. NCBI lineage: Eukaryota > Metazoa > Arthropoda > Insecta > Lepidoptera > Argyresthiidae > Argyresthia > Argyresthia goedartella. Next base: position 18,829,066 of record OX463812.1, on the reverse strand, counting down.
AAGAACTTCGTCGATATGGAGAACATGTTTGACCTAATGCGGGTGGATTCGGACGTGCGCGACGCTCCCGGCGCGCCCGACCTGATAGTCCGCACCGGGGCCGTCGAGTTCAAGCACGTCAGCTTCGGCTATGGGCCCGAGCGGCTCGTGCTGAACAATATCAGCTTCAAGGTGGCGCCCGGCACCACTGTCGCCCTGGTGAGTGGGACAAGTTGCTTATACAATGAGATAAAGCACGTCAGCTGCGGCTATGGGCCCGAGCGGCTCGTGCTGAACAATGTCAGCTTCAAGGAGGCGCCCGGCACCACTGTCGCCCTGGTGAGTGGGACAAGTTGCTTATACAATGATATAAAGCACGTCAGCTGCGGCTATGGGCCCGAGCGGCTCGTGCTGAACAATGTCAGCTTCAAGGTGGCGCCCGGCACCACTGTCGCCCTGGTGAGTGGGACAAGTTGCTTATACAATGAGATAAAGCACGTCAGCTGTGGCTATGGGCCCGAGCGGCTCGTGCTGAACAATGTCAGCTTCAAGGTGGCGCCCGGCACCACTGTCGCCCTGGTGAGTGGGACAAGTTGCTTATACAATGAGTTAAAGCAAGTCAGCTGCGGCTACGGGCCCGAGCGGCTCGTGCTGAACAATGTCAGCTTCAAGGTGGCGCCCGGCACCACTGTCGCCCTGGTGAGTGGGACAAGTTGCTTATACAATGAGTTAAAGCAAGTCAGCTGCGGCTATGGGCCCGAACGGCTCGTGCTGAACAATGTCAGTTTCAAGGTGGCGCCCGGCACCACTGTCGCCCTGGTGAGTGGGACAAGTTGCTTATACAATGAGTTAAAGCAAGTCAGCTTCGGCTATGGGCCCCAGCGGCTCGTGCTGAACAATGTCAGCTTCAAGGTGGCGCCCGGCACCACTGTCGCCCTGGTGAGTGGGACAAGTTGCTTATACAATGAGATAAAGCACGTCAGCTGCGGCTATGGGCCCGAGCGGCTCGTGCTGAACAATGTCAGCTTCAAGGTGGCGCCCGGCACCACTGTCGCCCTGGTGAGTGGGACAAGTTGCTTATACAATGAGATAAAGCACGTCAGCTTCGGCTATGGGCCCGAGCGGCTCGTGCTGAACAATGTCAGCCTCGTGGTAGCGCCTAGCACCACTGTCGCCCTGGTGTGTGGGACAGACAGCTTATTAACAACTATAACTTAAACAATGTTGTTTTCCTTAAACAATAGGAACCGAGTTTTATATCTATATAAATTCTGTAAATAACAATTTAGTTTCCCTTTATCATTATAACACACACAGATAGTCAATATTAGTTCAAGTTATAAATTGCTATAAACTGAAAACAATGTAATAGCCTGCTATCAATAGTTGTAACTACCTATGTTAACCAAAACATTCATTCAATAGCATTACTAGACCACTAATAGATTGACTAACTGGTAATTCAATGCAAATTTCAATTCAATAACTGTCTGTCTACTACCAGCAATAGACTTATAGCTTACAATACTACCAATCTATGTGGATATAGGAACCAACCAAGTTACTTAACCGCCTATACCTACAGATTGATAGTCCCAAATCGTGCCTTCCTGGAGCCCTTGACGGCTGCAAATCTCAGGAAACCACGCTCTGCTACCAAATGTTCAGGCTTCTCAGCACCTAATGACCTCGTAGGGGCCCATGAGCTACGAGGTAGCGTGACGATCAGGTGCCAAGAAGTGATGAACGTCGGCGATTCACCGAGCTGAAGTTATGTGGGGTAGATCTAACCTGGTCTGTGCTTCGGTCCCGTCAACCTCCTGTCTCTCTGCAAGGCCCGGGTGCACCCTAGGCTCTTCTTGGTAGACAGGTTCTTCAGCCAACCAGGTATGACTGGCGAGCCAACGTGATGAGCACAGTGTCCAACACAGGTTATGTTTCTACTGGTAAATACAAATCGGGCACGAAAATCCGAACTTTATCTGGTTCGAGAGACAACGGCACACTCAGCTATATTAACAATCCTGAGGGAATCCCGAATACATTCCAGATGCCCTGCGATTTAATTTCAACACCCTAATCAAAAACGCGTTTTTTTTTGCGAGGGCTTTCGTCTGTCAGTTGTCAAAACTGCCAGATTGACAGCTAACGTCAAATTAAAATGACCGTTCAGAAACCATCGATCGAATATCGATTTGGAATCGAACAAAATGAAAGAATGAATAAACAACAGCTCCGGTTGTTAGATATTTTAGTTGTAACATCTGTTTGCATAATTTAGTGAATTTGAATGACCCTCCACAGGTGGGCACCAGCGGCGCGGGCAAGTCCACAGTGATGCGCCTACTGTTCCGCTTCTACGACGTGAACGAGGGCGCGGTGCTTGTCGACGGACAGGACGTGCGGACGGTGACGCAAGCCTCGCTGCGTGCTAGCATCGGCGTGATGCCGCAGGACACGGTGCTCTTCAACAACACCGTGCGGTGAGTAGCAGCGAACGTTTTATGATACCGTTTCTTCGTCTGCATTTTCAATTTCAGCCAGAGTAGTATTGTTTGATATTCAGTCACACAGCATGCGCTGGTGCAACGTTTCAAAATATCTATAAATCACCCAGACACATTAGTGAATCCTTAAAAGTAAAAAATTTGGTTCACTCGTTTCCTTATTAAGGATTTTAATAAAACATAACCATCGCTAAGTCTACTACCAACTAAAAAAAACTGCATTACAATCCGTACACCCATTAAACCGCTATTCCTTGTTAACTTGTAGGCTCACGGACTATCTAATCCTGTTTTTGACAGACGTCACATAGAGTACTGAAGATTCACGTGCAGACACATACACACACGCACACAACAGATCGTCTTGTCTGATTTCGTTCGGAGTTTCGTAGACGGTGTTAGTGGACGGACAGATATTGTTCCTTCAGGACACTGCTCCTCACACGTGACCTAAATATTCATCAACCAAAGCGCATCATAAGTGAGATGTATCATGATTGTAGTCCCCTATTGCAGTTACAACATCCAGTACGGGCGGCTGGACGCGCCCTCAGCTGACGTCATCTCGCCGGCGAAGAACGCGGACATCCACGACAAAATACTCACGTTCCCCGACGCGTATGACACGCAGGTTTGACTGCTATACAACTAATATTAAAAGTGTGAAAGTAGTGATTTTCAGATATTTGTGGCTTCAATCACGCTAAAACGGCTGAACGGATTTGAATGAAATTTTGCACGGAGATAATTTATGAGCTAAATTAACATAAAGGATACTTTTTATCATACAGCAGAAAAAGGAGAGTAACGCTATAATATAATAATAAAATATAATTTAATATAATGATAAAATATAATTTAATATGATAATAATAATGTTTATCGAGGGACTATACATTGGTAAGTAAATAGTAACATTGTTTATGTGAGTGCGCTTACTTAAACTTATTTATAAATTAGTATCTTCTATCACCTAAACTAGGACCGCAGTCCTGCATTTTAGGAGACAGAGCTTTTTCCCTAATTTTTTTCATCATAATGGTATCAAACGCTACAGGTGGCTTTTTCCATGATTTCTAGTAAAATAAGTTTTAGTAGGTTAAGAACAATTTTAAAGGAACAAGAGTTATCCCGGTAAATGTTAATTCCTAGGAACACGCAGATGAAGTTGGGGGCAGCAGCTAGTTGGTTATTACGATACAGTATTCAACAGAAAGACGTACTACACGACAAAGTTAACTTGGGCACCTTGCTCTGATGACGTCATAGCGTCCGTCACTGACGTATCGAGGGCGAGAGCGAACGAGAGAGGCAGAGGAAACGCATTCCTTGCGGGTGCCTAGATAACTTTGTGGCGTGTAGGTAGTGTTTAAGGGGTTGTTAGGGACATCATTATAATTTCACCATGAAACGGATTCGATCAGAGCAAGTTGGTTTCCGCCATCTCCATACATTCTGGGCCGTGGGAGGAGTGAAAAATAAAATTCGGTAGTGACAGTCTTTGGGCTGGTTCAGTTTGTTGTACTGTATCGAACTCAAAGCGGTCTATTACGATATTAGATGGGATTCGCAGGTTTCGAATGGATCGCTATCAATTGATAATAACAAAAATGCGCTCGCGAATATGAACTGCATTCGAAGGTATATTTCCGCGCTCACGTGTATCCGAACGCACGAAGTGTCAACTTGCGTCCCACATTTTTAGCCATTTTGACGCTTTCCCGCGGGCGACTTGTAAACAACTATCAATAAATGTTAGAGGACAATCTTACACAAATCGAACTAGGCCCGTAGTAAGACAACGATATATTTAATAGAGATAAATACTTATGTATGTACATAGAAAACATCCAAGACTAAGAAACAAATATTCATGCTCATCACACAAATATTTGCCCTTACATGGATTCGAATCCAAGAACGACAGCTTCGTAGGCAGGGTCACTACCCGCTAGGCTAAACCGGTCGTCAATGCACAATTAGTAGGGCTAGAAGAAAATAATAAATAATATTACGAAAAAATATTACAACTCATGTCTTACACTGGTGACAATTATTAGATAATTAGCACGATAATTATCAAACAATGTAACTATCTAGATAATTTCTAACCCTGGCTCTATTTGACCAACAATGTTCCCCCTTCACGATTCTATCTACAATAACGTGTCTTCCCACAGGTGGGAGAGAGAGGGCTTCGGTTGAGCGGCGGCGAGAAGCAAAGGATAGCGATAGCGCGAACAATACTGAAGAATCCCGCGATAGTGCTGCTCGACGAGGCGACGTCGGCGCTGGATACCAACACGGAGAGAAACATTCAGGTAATGTACTTGACACCGTATAATTATTTATTCACAAAAACACGAGATTGTTCTCTGTCGATAAATTGTGATTTGTACCGTACTGCTTACAATACAGGGTGTAACAACAAGGTTTGATCATGTTTTGAGGGGTCGTTTGAGTCATCATTCTGAATAACTTTTACTATGAAACCGATTTGATCAGAGCAACTGTATTTTTGAATATTCCATACATTCTGGGCCGGGCGGACAGCAGATGTAAAACGTACAATAAGATATCTCTGGAGATTTTTATGTTATGTTTTATGTTAAAGCGACTTTGTCGGAAAAAGCATATTACAATGTTCAAGATTACTTAATGTAACCGTATGGAGTTAATCAAGCTCAACACAGTCCTTGCTGTTAATATTTTTGTTATTATTTATTCATGCTCATTAGTTATATTAATTAATATTGTAATAGGTATTTGTGTTAGTTAAGCACAACCACTTTTAAAAAGAGATCTAAAAATCAATCTGGGAATTTCTACGCTCTTCTCTTCTACAGTGGTCCAATGTAGAGAAGAGGCAAATAATGAAATTTGACTTTTTTTGAAATAACAAGCGTAATAAAAAAATATTATATATTATTGCTAAAAATTGCGGGTTCAAACTGACTCTTGGCAGTTTTACGCAAAAACGGACCTACAGCGGAAGTGACGTAATTTGCGTTGACAGTAAGGGACAGCTATGCGTAAATCTGCTTCTCCTTTTTCCGCATAGACAAGGAAAGGGAGACTGACGCATAGCTGCGTCCCTTACTGACGACGCACACTATGTCACTTCCTCTGATGGGTGTTTTGAAAACACGTTCCGTTTCAGAATCATTTAGATATGTTTTTTTTTTGAAAATATACAAAATAAAAACATCCTAAAGGACGAGGAAGGGGCCTTTCATGTTTTTAAGTCTCAAAATATTAATAAATTTGATAAGTGATGTGACTGAATCTTTGACTTTATAGAGGAGAGGCTTGCCCAGTAATGGCTCGATGTGGGTTGAGCATGATCATGTCATGGTCGTGCCTAGTTTGGAGGCGTAGCAATAACCGGCCAGGCGGTATGAAGAGACTTATCGATGTTTTGTTACAGCTGCCAGAACAAGAGTGCATCGTTCCGATCATGAAATATTCCCATCTCTTTCAGGCGGCGTTGGCACGCGTGTGCGCGAACAGGACGACACTAATCATCGCGCACAGACTGTCGACGATAATCCACGCGGACGAGATCCTAGTATTGAAGGATGGGGAAATCGTTGAGAGGGGAAGGTAAGTGCTAATAAGATAGATGTCGTAACCATTACGTAGAATAGAATCATATCATGATGTGATTGAGAACTTCATGAAATACGACAATTTCATGATAAAGCCATCCAAAACTGATCATATAATAAAATGGTCAGGCCAGATCAATGAATGTTTAGGGTTTGATGATATGAACAGCAAAATGCATAACTATTTCATGATGTGGTTAAACGTTAGTGATCACATCGAAAAATAATTACATTAACCACTAACATCTAAAGATGGGTCCAAACATGTTCTTTTGCCCGTAACGTACCTTTGTATCGTATCAGCGTCACGATCCAAGAACGCTAGTTTGGACGATTGTTCGGTATGGTACGGTGGTACGGCGCGTCTTGATCGCAACCGATCCGGGCGTCCAGACTAGCGTTCTTGGATCGCGACGATGATACGATACGGAGGTACGTTACAGGCAAAAGAATATGTCTGGACCCACCTTAACAAGGCGCGATGTCGATTTGTTGTGGATTTTCACGATGGAGGCGGCGACCGGTAATTGTAATTCATGAAATGGCTAACTATGTTTGATTTTGAATTTTCATTGCACGAAGAAATCTTGCAGTAGCCTAGGTGTAGCAGCAAAGCACCCGCATAGTCTTCGTGTTAGTTCGATATGTATATCACAAAAAACATTAGGTAGTACTGAGTAAAAATGTTTTAAAAACACATGTTTCATCAAATTCAACCCTTTCTGACAATCTCTTGAAATGGTACGATCATGAAATGGTTGGCCATTTCATGAAACGATCATCAGATACCCTACATTACTAACGTTTGACGATATGGCCACGGCAGATCCCCTACATTACTAACGTTTGACGATATGGCCACGGCAGATCCCCTACATTACTAACGTTTGACGATATGGCCACGGCAGATCCCCTACATTACTAACGTTTGACGATATGGCCACGGCAGACCCCCTACATTACTAACGTTTGACGATATGGCCACGGCAGATCCCCTACGTTACTAATGTTTGACGATATGGCCACGGCAGATCCCCTACATTACTAACGTTTGACGATATGGCCACGGCAGATCCCCTACATTACTAACGTCACGACAGATACCCTACATTATTAACGTTTGACGATATGGTCACGACAGATACCCTACATTATTAACGTTTGACGATATGGTCACGATAGATACCCTACATTATTAACGTTGGACGATATGGTCACGACAGATACTCTACATTATTAACGTTTGACGATATGGCCACGGCAGATACCCTACATTACTAACGTTTGACGATATGGCCACGGCAGATCCCCTACATTACTAACGTTTGACGATATGGCCACGGCAGATTCCCTACATTACTAACGTTTGACGATATGGCCACGGCAGATACCCTACATTACTAACGTTTGACGATATGGCCACGGCAGATCCCCTACATTACTAACGTTTGACGATATGGCCACGGCAGATCCCCTACATTACTAACGTTTGACGATATGGCCACGGCAGATCCCCTACATTACTAACGTTTGACGATATGGTCACGGCAGATCCCCTACATTACTAACGTTTGACGATATGGTCACGGCAGATCCCCTACATTACTAACGTTTATTGTTTATTTTATTTTATTTTTACTTTATTTGGACAAACAACAGTAATAAACTTTACAAAACATAAATAACAAACACAAAATACATTGTAAGCTTACTACCTTATACGTTCATCACTAAAACATACATTTATAAAAATAATGTGATACAAATATTTTTTGATAATTTTAAAATACTTAATCTACCTTAAACTCAAACCCATATGATTTGTGAGTTCTTTTTTAAAAGATGTTTTTTTGCTCCTAAATATGTCTATCGATAGCAACCTCTCATTATAGGTATGGCAAATTCGATGTAGCGGCGCACGAAGACCGGAATTGGTGCGCGTTGGATTTAGATAAAAAAGTTTACAGGGACGGCGTGGCGTTGCTGTATGTGGGGCAAGGTATTTAATTTCTTCGACAAGCTCCGGACAATCATATTGGTTGTTACATATGTTATATAAAAATAATTCGTCGGTTATTGTGCGTCTAGAGGCCAAACTAGGTACTTTATAGAGCGACATGAGGTTTTCGTAGCTCATTTTGCTACGTGTAAGTCTATAGTGTATCGATTTGAGGGCTTTTTTTTGTATGTTCTCAAGTTTGTCACTGTAAACGGCATAAAAGGGATTCCATACAATAGGAGCATACTCCAGTTGGGATCTTACTAGGGTTTTATAGAGTGTCATATATGTAAGTTTTTTATTAAAGTTTTTACTAACCCTTAATATGAAACCGAGCATCTGATATGCTTTCGTACAAATTTTCTCTATATGGTCGTCGAAAATGAGTTTTTCATCGAAAAGGAGACCCAAATCTCGAATTGAGGAAACCCTCTCCATTTCTTGGCCACCGATGTTGTATGGTTGGAGTATCTTGTTCCTATTACGCGTAAAAGTTATCTGTTTACATTTATTATGCGCAAGTTGAAGTTTGTTAGTTAGACAAAACTCGTGGAATCTATTAAGGTCTTCTTGTAAACTAATACAATCTTCCAGAGAATTAATTTTTTTAAAGATTTTTAAGTCATCGGCGAACATTAGTATCTGACAATGTTGGAAGCATTGGTTAATCCTATTAATAAAAAGTGTGTATTGGAGAGGTCCTAAAATTGAGCCCTGAATTACACCAGAAGATACTAATCTTCTTTCGGAATGATATCCATTGATTGTAACCATCTGGAATCTGTCCCGTAAGTAAGACCCAAACCACTTAAGAAGGTTTCCGGTTATGCCATTGTATGCTAGCTGCTCGAGTAACAAAACATGATCCACTTTGTCAAATGCTTTTTGGAAATCCGTGTATATCACATCCACTTGAACTCCTTCATCCATGGCCTTAAATAGAAAGTTCGAGTATAAAGCTAAGTTAGTTATCGTGGCCTTGTCTTTCATGAATCCGTGCTGTTGTTTAGAAATATTTCGTCTTACTTGCGTGTAAAGAGATTCCTGAACCAGTGACTCGAAAATCTTTGGTATTGTAGAGAGGACAGATATGGGTCTATAATAGGTGATATTATTGCGAGAACCCGATTTGTGTAGAGGCGTGATATATGCTAGTTTCCAGAAGTCCGGGAAGCATCCTTCTTGAACACTGCGGTTAAGTATTATGTAGAGTGGATCTACTAAAAGATCGGCAGTGTTTTTCAAAAATATTGGACCTATTTTATCTGGACCAGGCCCTTTAGATATATCTAGAGTGGAAAGCCTTTTTTTAATTCGGTATTTACTAATATGCAGATTAGAGATGTTTTCAGCTTCCGAACTTGTATTAAGTTCATGTATATTAATATCATTTAAATCAGTATCATTTGGTTCAAAAACGGAGCTAAAGAATTCATTAAACATATCAGCTATTTCGGATGGGCTGTCAGATGTTCTGTTATCCAATGACATTTTAGATGGATATCCCGATTCGTTTTTCTTCAGAGAGGCTACATATTTCCAAAAATGTTTAACGTTTTCAGAAATATTACACTCGGTTTTTGAGATATATGAATTGGAGTCCTCTTTCAAAAGTAATTTAACTCTTTCACGAAGGAGTGAAAATTCTCTATAGTCCGATAGATTATGGTAAGTTTCCCACTTATTCCACACGGTTTTTTTACGTGATAATGTGCTTGGTAATGCTTTAGAAAACCATGATGGAAAATTTCGTGACTTTGTTTTATATAGAGGTACATGTTTATTAATAATTTTGAATAAGATTTCGTAGAATATAGAAACACTTTCAGTTACTTTTTTATTTTTTAAAACGTTTTCCCAATTTATTAATGACAGTTCAGATTTGATATAAATAAAATCACATTTATTAAAGTTAAATTTGTCAGTTTTTTTTGGATGAATTTGTTTTACTGTTTTTGTATTTTCAAAGGTGAACATTAACGGGGGGTGGTGTTGGTAATTAGGCCGCGATAACTCAATGTATGGTGAAGAGCATACGCAGTTGCTACTATTAGAAAACATAAGATCTAATAAGCGATTATTGTTGTTGTAAATATTATTGTATTGTTGGAGTTGCATTAAACCCATGGTGTTATCAAGTGATTTATGAAGTTCTGTTTTAATATTGGGTACTAAATTATTTCCAGTAGAGTGGGGGGACCAAGTCAAATCTGGTATGTTGTAGTCTCCTATAGCACAGAAAGTATAAGTAGGATAGTTCATAAATAGGTGCTGTAGCTTATTGAAATGAGAAACGTATAAATTTTTGTTAGTTTTGGGAGGTATATATGTTACGCATAGCATTAGAGTATTAGATTTACACAGAGGTATACTTATAAATAACTCCTCTGTAGTCTTATCTTCCAGTTCAAAGTGTCGCGATGCAGTAATTTTTTTATTGATAGCGACAACAATACCTCCACCGCCCTTTTTGTTAAAATCAACCAAGTTACGATCGCGACGAAACATCGAATATCTGTTGTCTACAATTTCCGAGTCAAAAATACTATTGAACAGCCAAGTTTCTGTCAATATAATTACATCAAAATATGAACATTGTATATTATGTCTAAGTTCCGTAAGCTTACCACGCAACCCACCACAGTTTTGATAATAAATACTTATATTTGAGTCAACCATTGATAACATAAAATTGCAACATGTATTTAAAGAAATATTTGTTTTGTTTAAGTTTGAGTTTTAATATATAATGTAAACTATAATATATCAAATTTATGAGTATAACATTATGGAAAATGAGTGGATGGGTTGCACCATAAACAACAGTTAAAATATATAGTGGTTGTGAATGATTGCGTGATTTGCAGAGTAGAATATATACGTATAGAACAGGAAAATATAACAACATGTATTTAAACATTGAATTTACAAGAGATGCGATGACATTGATTGTGAGACGGTATATTTTAACGACACACAGAAAATTTAAATATAAATAAATTAAATATAAATAAATTAGTCACACTACTTTATCTAAATCTTCATCTCTGCGAATAGTTATGACCCGGCTGTTATCTTCTTTGCGTACTAGAATTGTTGCGTTCTTAATCCAGATGTATTTGTAATTCTTATCGTTCGCAACGGTGCGCGCTTTGGAGTACAGTATTTTATTCTTGAGTGTAAGATGTTCGTTGATGTAGACCCGGGACGACGGTGGTGGGGGCGCAGTGCCCGCCACAGTTGAGTACGCGGTGGAGCCGCCCGCGGCCGCATTCAGCACTTGCGATGCAGTGAGCCCTCGGCGGGTCCGACCGGCCGCGATCACGTCGTCACGGAGTCTTTTTGTAGATAAGTGCACGATTATATTTTTTGCCTTCTGTGTTGGTTGGTTGTGAGCCACCCTATGGACGTCGGTGATGCAGGATACAGGAATAGGGGCACCGATTGCCTTGCCAATGGTCTCTACGACATGGAGCAGGTTCTCGCTCTTCTTTTCCGGGATATTTTGAATCTCTACATTGCAGCTTCGCGATCTTTGATCCATGTCATCAAAATTGTCTCTGAGGGTGCGATTTTCAAGCCGAAGCTCATCATTTATTTGTTGAAGGTTGCTCATAATTTGTGACTGATCGGCTAGGTTATTCTCCAGAGTTATTATTCTACTAGACAGTCCTTCAATTTTGTCCAGCATTTCTTGCGATTTTTTATTGAACGACGTCTCTAGTCCTTTCAACAAGTATTTTACCTCATCAAATTTGGTCTCAAAGCATTTTATTACTTGTTGTATATCTATATTTACGATGGAAGATGGAATATCCGCTGATGTATTGCTAATCACAACCGAACTGGCAGGAGATTTCTTCTGTTTGCATGGTACACACTTAAGTTTGGTTTTATTCATTGGCAGGACTTTTTTGAACTCCAATTCAGTATACTCTGCACAATGGTAGTGCAATGTTTTTACGCACGAAGCACATTTTAGGCATTCTTCCGGCTTAATGAGCACAGTGCATTTAGCGCAATTCATTTCAAACTACAAGTGCGAACAGCAACAAACCGCGCAAATTAAACAAATAAAATAAATAATTCTGGGCAAAACTGACACACGTCCGCTCCGGTTAAGTATCTCTGGGTTGTCTCGGGATTCAATAACTAGAAAAACCTTGAACACGCACAACGTCTCTGAGATGCTCGATCTACTTACGCGTCTGTACACTGACTACTCTTTGACGCGCGATTTGAGTCGATAACCGTCGTTCACGTAGGACGCTGTGAGCGGCCGCACTTGAAAATGAGTCTTCAGAGTAGGGCGCAGCGGCTAGAATGGCTTGCAGATGAACACAAAACAGAGTAACACTTGGCGGACAGCTGATTCAGATTTCTGTTATCACATACACGAAACTGCACACTATTATCGCGAGATTTTACGTAATAACTACTGATTATATGTTAGTCTTTAGGAATTCACAAGACTTAGACCGAAAAGAGCATAATATACGTCTATTTTTAATTTTCTATCAGAGCAAAACAAAGAAGATGTATCAACACCGACCGTGCGGTCAAAGAATCAGACAGTTTGACGATATGGCCATGGCAGATCCCCTACATTACTAACGTTTGACGATATGGCCACGGCAGATCCCCTACATTACTAACGTTTGACGATATGGCCACGGCAGATCCCCTACATTACTAACGTTTGACGATATGGCCAGGGCAGATCCTCTACATTACTAACGTTTGACGATATGGTCACGACAGATACCCTACATTATTAACGTTTGACGATATGGTCACGACAGATACCCTACATTATTAACGTTTGACGATATGGTCACGATAGATACCCTACATTATTAAAGTTTGACGATATGGTCACGACAGATACCCCACATTATTAACGTTTGACGATATGGCCACGGCAGATCCCCTACATTACTAACGTTTGACGATATGGTCACGACAGATACCCTACATTATTAACGTTTGACGATATGGTCACGACAGATACCCTACATTATTAACGTTTGACGATATGGTCACGACAGATCCACTACATTACTAACGTTTGACGATATGGCCACGGCAGATCCCCTACATTACTAACGTTTGACGATATGGTCACGACAGATACCCTACATTATTAACGTTTGATGATATGGTCACGACAGATACCCTACATTATCAACGTTTGACGATATGGTCACGACAGATCCCCTACATTATTAACGTTTGACGATATCGTCACGACAGATGACGACGTCTGTGTCGTAGAGGTCGAGGTTTTGCCTCAGGCGAGAGGCTCCGGAATCAAACCGAGGAGAAAAAACCCATCTTGGATGTTAATATGTTTGTCGTTGCCATCTCTGGTTCTTACCCCATGATCCTAATGTGAGGTCAGAAACGACTTTAACTTTCGAGCCCTGGTCCCGGTTAAGACGCATCGCGTTTTTGAACCTCATGCCATTTTAATAATATTCCAACCTATAACGCCTCAGTGGCGTCTCCAGGGCTTAAGGCCTCTAAATAAATGTTTTAGGTTGGGACTCTCCAGAGAGACAATGCAAGCTCATCGTCCGACAGCTCATAACAATATCCATGACCAAACGCATTGAAGGCACAATCCTGGGGGGTAACCACAACGTCCTATGCCAATTCAAATTAGGAAACTGATGTGATCCGCAAAATCACCGTGACCGTCTTAATACATTCAATGCCTCTGTACACTCTAGTTGTCAACCATACTTTGACTCGATGCCCCGGTCACTTATAGTTGAACAGTGGATCTGATCTACATATTACTTTGCTCAGTGCCTCTGACCACTCTGCGTGTCCTTTTAATTGGAAGGAAATGGTTTATTCCCATTTCGACCACCACAGCTTATCAGCGGCGTATCTTACGGTGATTATCGCCGGGCGATAGTCGCCTGATCACAGAGGACAGTTGTAGTTACTGAACGGCCCGGTGTGACTATCTGTCTAACTGACGTCTTTTCATGGGGTGACGTTTGTCATTTTTTGGTATGAACTAAGAACAACCCGGACAACTTTGGGTGTCGAGCGGCACCCTGAGTCGGGATTCGCTTTTCTACGAATGACGTGTTCTCGGCACCTAGCGCTGGTTAATACGAACAAGCATAGGTGTTAACGGCACTGAGCATTGGTAACTTTTGAACAACTCTAACTGTTCGGGGCATCGAGCGTTCCTAAATAGGATGAGACGTTTGAGCAATAGTTGCTGGGTGGTCTGGCTGTCAATGCGTTAAAACAAGTCTTGGTATTTGAATCGGAAAAAGATTGTGGTAACACCCCTGTTTCCCTATTTCAGCCACGAAGCGCTGCTTGCTCAAGGCGGTGTCTACGCCTCGATGTGGCAACAGCAACTAGAGAACAGAAATGGCGCCGACTCGAACGAAGGGGCAGACAACAATAACGTGGGGCCCGCACTACCCAGCCCCAGCAATGGTGGCCACGGGCACGGCCACCTATAGAAGCATTAATTAGAGGCGTCAGCGCCAAGTGATAGTGAAAATGTTCTTAGACGAAACCGGAGCCAATCCGGTTGACCAAGTGTAACGTGTGACTGAATAGAAGTGGCGGCACTGAGTCGAGTGCGCCATTAAGGTTTTTAGGGTTCAATATCAGTAGATAGAATTGTATTTATCTATTAACAGTTGTAAGAGAACATCGCGTTGCAACGTAACCTGACATTACGATGATGTATTATTGCTGTTACGTGTATTAGTATTTATTATTTAATATTGTGATGGGAAATTCGAAGTGAAGTTGTTGTGTTATTAAAATGTTTTTATAGTTTATTCAAATAGTTTCATTGGTCACATCAAAAAATGTACTCTACAAATTAATAAGTAAAACCATAAGAAAGAACATTTCACATTACTGATGATCGCCTGCCTCGTTCCAGTCGCTTTTAAATTCAACCTGTAAATGAGATAAAAAGTATTTTCAGTCAAAACCTTAAGAATTAAATTCTCATACACGGGTTCACACATCGCAGAATGTCGATCCGTCAAAAATAAGGGTACCTACGCACTGTGAGGTTGGCTAGCAGCAAATAGTTTGCGGTTCCATCCACGCATGTTGGTGTAAAACCAGACCCTGTGTATGGCTCTACGCTGAAGGTGTTGAGTCATCACAATTCGTGTCTTCGTTGCTCTTTCGGGAATTGAACATGAACAAAATCTGTGTTCATGTTAACTCCGCCTGCGGAAGGTGTTGAGCCAATAATAATTTTATGTATACTCGTTAACTCTACGAGTTTGACCTTTGGACCGCAATACATCGAATAAATAAAAAAAAGTGTAGGACATCGGACCCGCACACGAAGGGTTTCATACCATTGTACACGGAAAAACGTAAAACGACAGTATTTTGTACGAGTTTACCTTTTTAAATCCTAATAATAAAATATTAAATACTAGTTGAAAAAAGTTGTGTATATGTAGAAGTAAAAGTTGTGGAAGTATTGAACTACGTACTCAGCTCAGGTTAACGAAAGTATTTGCTCATTGAAACCGGAAGTGCACAGAAATTGAGTAACTTATTTATAGAAATAAAATTAAATATGATAAAATAAAAAATATTCGAATGACCAATAATGACTTATAATGACTAAAAATTAAGCACAACACTCAATACCCGCAATTCTCTATTTGGGAACTACTTCTAATTCTTAAAAAACCTTATGTTGTTAACCTTATTTGTTGTTATAGCGGCAATAGAAAAACACCCTCTGAAAATTTCAGCTCTCTACCTGTTTCGGTTGATCCGGTAGAGCCCGGTGACAGACGGACGGACAGCGGAGGCTTAGTAATTGGCTCCCGTTTGGCACCCTTCGGCAACGGAACCCTAAAAATGTGACACACGCCCAACATGTTTGTTATGTTATGCTAAATCCAACTCATATCTATTAATATAAAAATTGTGTCGGCTATAGCCGACGACGTAGCGCCAGTGGCTTGACTTTCAGTTGTCGGCCTTTGGCGACTGAGGCAATCAAAAGGTTTACTAAAGCAACCAATACGGTGCTCTGAAGTTACCTGGGGTTGACCCGCTTCGCTCGGCTCCTCGGTGTATTATAAAGTTGTGACCTAACGAAACCTAACTTTACTATTCGGAGAGAAAGTTACCCATTAAGAACATTAGCCGTTGAGGCATAACAAGATTTTGTTCAATCAGTACGCGCATGAGTGAAGGCCAAAGTCTGTGTACTGTGTAACACCTAACTGCTTTGAGCATTCACAGATTTGGTCTGTATGCCGCCCGGTTAGCCGCAATTATAACCGCGTGCTGCGGCCAGTCGGACGGCCAGCTGTGCAGCTAACCGCATAGTGCGTAGGCCCACAGACACTAGAATGTGATACAATCCGCGCCAAGTTACTTGACTCTGAGCGAAGGTAAGGTGGGGAGTGGGGGTAAGCTCTCTTTCTCGCATAGGGTGAGAGATATCTGGCTAGAATATGGTTCACGAAAAATAAAGTCACTAATCAGCACGGGCTTCAGCTTTCCCAACACGGCAGGTGTATACTGATCTGACCCATTATAGGTTTACTGGCAATATTATACTTATCTTACACTTGTTATAGACTACACTGTTGTGTCGCCTGGTAAATGCATCTCTTAAATAACGGCCTCGTTTGACATCCCACCTGATAACAAGCAGAGAAAATATAGATATACAGGATTCCGGATGCCAGTGCAGGTCAACCTGCCTGCCCAACCTTAATCAAGATATTCGACGTCTGTTTTCAGAATCAGGGTAACCTAGAGTTGCAAAATCACATGGATCCCAGTAATTTCAACAAAACATGCGGGGCCAAATCGAAAAACTATCCTTTGTGAAAATTTGAAAACTTACCAACAGGCGTAGTCGGTTCCATAACAGAAGTCACTTCATCCTGCGACGGAATCTGCTCATGCGCTTTCATTTCCTGATACCTCTGGTTCCTCAGTTGATACTCCTCAACCGACATCTTAGGCCTCGTCTTAGCATACTCAATACTCCTTATCGAGTTAGCAGTTTTATGCTCAGCTTGGTCTATCGTATTTACGTAATCCGAGGAGATTTTCCTTGCGAATTTTGTGCCGTGTTGCAGAGACAGCATTGGTTCTAATGAGGTTTCGGCACTTTCTCGTTGTCGTAGGAATGTTCTTGAGGGTCTGTTGTCTCCGCCTTTGAAGGCTGAGGAATGGGTCAGGAGGAAGTTTTTTTGTAACTCGGAGAGAGGCCTACGAGCAGAAAAGATAAACTACTTATATATTGGTATGGGGTATGTTAAACATTCGTATACTTTAATTACGTCCGGAATGCATACCTATAATCCTTCAATGTAGGCCCGTTACAGGTGTCTCCGTTAACTTTGACTTGGTCCATAAGTCTCTTTAGCACTGAGGGTTTCTTTATCTGCATCGGTACTTGCAGTGAGGAGTCATCATCTATGCGGCCATTCGCATCATCATCGTCGTCATCAGAATCATCGGGGGGCAGGCTTGCGGGTTTTACGAAGCCGGTTTGGCGCCGCGGAATAGGGGTCCGCTTCTGGGTGTCATCATCTTGGACTGCGATGCGTACTTTCTTGGAGTAACAACTGGTAGATTGTTTACCAAGGGAGTACAGAACAACTTTTAAGGTGAGGTTTTTGAATCCAGAGGGGAGCGATGGATTCTGGAGTTGAATCCCGAGGGTAGGAAGCGATTCTAAAGTAGAATCATGAACGCAGCGAGACATTGTTAGTTGTCAATCCTGAGGTGGACACTCTACTGTTTATCACCCTCTATGAGAAAATGAGTACGATATTTAACTTTGTTATGAATTAAAAAATAGTTTTTTATGAATAAGAATGGTATTTATTTACATACAACTGGTAAAATAACTTATTATAACCAAAAATATTTTCCGATAAGATTTCGCACTTCTTTCATTTTTCAAAAGGCCCTTTTTAAACTCCGAAGAGGAGATTAAAAAGGGCCTTCTTCTCAGGCGGAAAAATTATATTCCTAAATTGTTCTGTTATCAGGCAGTCCCTATTAGAGTTTTAAAAAAAAACTCTTTGATTTACACAAACACTTTATTATAAAATCACAGTCCAAAAACATAAAAGTACTGAATATTTAAATTACATCAATACACTCGCGACGTGGTGAATATGATGAGAATAATAATCGGCCAAAACAGAATAACGACTGACTAGAGTTTAGGTAGAAAATGGTTTTTATACAATGCAACTGTGACGTCACGGCGTCACTTGCCATGCGGCGCTTCTGCTGACTAAGGAAACGGTACATAGTATATTTGGATATAACAGCCCCCCGTTAAAACGAAGCTTTATCTCAAATAGATGAAGCTGAGTAATTCAAAACTTAAAATTACTTATTACCTCTAGTGTCTTTTATTATGATTAGATTATATTCTAACTAAGACATTGAGCTGAAAAAGATGAGACTAAATGTGATCTCAATTAATATATAAGTAGTTGTGTTTCCTGTTGAACTGAATTTTACTTTAGCTTTTGGGACATTCGCAGGGGGTAAAGATTTAACAGATTTGCAATCTTCATCAGATGACATTTCATACATTTCTACCTTACATTTGATTCATGAAAATTTTCCTTTTTATTATGACACTGATTGAAATCTGGATACAGCAGCTGGACGATGAACCTCGTCTATTGAAATATTTAAGGTAAATAGTAAGGGTAAAACTAGAATAATAATAAGTACCGTATTTTATAAAGTGCGATTGTTGTTGAATATTATTTATATCGTTTTCTAAGTTATCTAATTTATGAGACGCATATTTAAGAGGGTCAAGGTTAATATTATTGAGTGAAATAGGAGATAGTGAAGGTAGAGTATGATTGAACTTTTCTCTTCTACAACAATCGTCTTCGATAATATTAAACTTTATATCTAAGTCACTACGTATAAGAATTTGCTTAGAACTAGAAGGCAGTAATTGGATTGTTCTACAATAGCCAACACAGTCATCTGTGAGCTTTAAGGTACCCGTTCTGTCAATTTTGTCATCACATTTTACAGTTAATTGAGTTTCTTTAGACTGTACAAATATCCATCTATTATTATTCAAAACATGCCAAATGTCTACATCACCGAAAATTAGCTTGGTATCACATTCTTTAGGTAAGGAGTCTCCAAGCTCGGTAATTAATCGAGTCTCACAGCACGGATTTGTTATGGTAGAGGAGGAGTCTATCGCAGCATCATATTTCCTAGCATAATCAGGATCTAGGGAACCAAAGAAGAATTTTAGAATTTCGCCTCCAAACTCTAGGGCTCTTTTGTATCGATTTCCGTTATTCGTCAAATTTCCGGATATTACGTGAGATAGGGATAGTTATTTTATATGATTTGATTGCAAAAGCATTTCGGTAGATGTTGATATATCTTTGCATTCGACAAAATAAGTGAGGTTAGCTTTATTACATAACTCGGTTGCTTTATTGAGCAGACTATGGATATTTTGGAGATAAAGGTCTGTTGATACTATATCTATGTGAGTTACGATTTTCCATGAATCGTGATAGAAACGACTGGTAGATGTAGGATCAAAATTGATTCCAGGGCTCTGGAGTAATGGGGTTACTTTTCTCCCGGCGTGACAACGTTGAGATAATGACATACATTATTATAAGAGTGAGCCGGCTTTATTTCGTTGACGTGGTATTTAGTGTAGCGCCGATTAATGCAAAGGGTTACATTATTTTTGTCATGTACTTTGATTATTTTATAAGGACCTTTCCAGACAGGGGATAAGGCCTTACGTAACCTGTGGTGTTGTTTTAGGTAGACAAAATCGCCCGTTTTATAAGCAGGCTCGCGGGAATGTGAATCGTAATACTGTTAGGATGTTTCTTTACTTTTAGAAATGTATTCTAGCGCTTTTTCGCGACTAAAACGCATACGATACTGTAGGGCCCGGAGGTACTCGTCATATGTAAGATTGTCGTTTGTATCGTATAGGCAATTAGGTATATGCGGCTTATGTCCGTATAACAGTTCAAAGAGCGTGAAATGGGTATCGCAGTGGCCAGATAACAATGCCAGTCGTTTTTATTCTCATTCACTAAGGATTTCAGATATTCTTTGAGTGTCGCGTGACTGCGTTCCAGGGCACCGTTTGTTTGAGGATGGTAATACGGTAAGGCGTTGAAAAAAGGGATTTTATTTTAAAGATATTTGTGATTTGCTTAAAGAGCTCAGAGGTAAAACATGTACCAAGGTCAGTTAGTATCATTTTAGGAATTCCAAAAAGGGACATGAAATGGATTAGATTTCGTGCTACTTCATCGCTTGTTGAAGTGATCATTCGGTATGCACAGGAGAATTTCGTGAGATCATCTTGAAGTGTAAGAATGAATCGGAAATGTTGGAGACCTGCTTCAGGAATGGTGCCAACTATATCAAGGGCTAGTCGTTCAAACGGCTTAGTGCTGGATGAGGTGATGACTATAGGTGCTTTGTTACATTTTCTCAGAGGTTTGTTACTTGACAAGATTTACAAGTCTTTACATAATTTTCTATGTCGGATCTCATTGATTTCCAATAGTAAGAGGATTTTATGCGGTTAAACATCCTGTTTATTCCAGGGTGTTCCGTGATGGTGGAGTCGTGATTCTCTTTCAGCATTTGAGAGATTTCTGCTGGAGTCGGATAATTTAGTTGATTTTTGTATATGTGTATATGGATATTTGTATTATTAAAAATGTATACGATAATATAATATATATTTTAGTGTAGGAGAGTTTAGTATAGGGTTCTGTGAAATCTGATATAGCTAGATCTGTCAGAGTGGGTTTATTTTGCAGTATGATGATTTTCAGGGACAATAATAGGTCAAATATAGTTTTATAATCCGTCTCATCGTAATGATGGATTTTAGTAAATAAGAGTAGTATGTTTTGAGATCGCTAGGAAATGGAAGTACAGTGAAGGGTTCTCGCTCAGTATTTTGTAGGGCTTCTGAGTGTTCGACCTGAGATAGTATTTCCTCACACCTGGCATGGAAACGTCGAAGTCCACGGAAGTGGAGAGAGCTATTGAAGATAATTGGGATAGATGCAGTTTCTGCGAATGCTGTGATTTTAGTGTTTGACGTTTCCAAGGTTTCGGTAAATTGTTTCTTAAAATATTCTTCGTAAGTGATAGAGGTCGGGTCATTTTGACTTTGTTTACGGGTTGTTACATGGATAGGAATTCGAGAGAGAGCAACGGCATTTGAATTTAGTTTGCCTTGTTTGCATATAATTTCATAGTCGTACTCCTCAAGCTTTAATCTCCACCGTATAAGTCGACTTCGGGGGTCTTTTACATTGAAGAGCCAGGTCAGTGGTCGATGATCGGTTACAATTTTAAATTCATTACCAGATAGGGGCGGAAACATTTCACGGCAAATATGATGGCAAGGAGTTCTTTCTCAGTTGTAGAGTAATTACATTCTGCTTTATTCATAGTGCGGGAGGCGTATGCGATTGGAAGATCTTTTCCGATAGGGCCTTGGGATAGGACAGCGCAGACTGCACTATTGCTTGCGTCAGTAGTCACTACGAAAGGTTGTGAAAAATCTGGATATTGAAGTAATGGTGCTGTAGTAAGTTTTTATTTAAGATGGTTGAACGCTAAATCTTGTTCTCAGGTCCAGTGGAATGCGACGTCCTTATTTAGGAGAGAAGTGAGGGGTTTAGTTATTTTAGAAAAATTGTCTATGAATCTGCGATAGTAGTCGACTAGGCCGAGAAACGATTTTATTTCTTTGGGATTTCGCGGGACCGGGAATTCTGTGACTGCCTTGACTTAGTCAGGATTAGGTTGCACGCCTTTGTCAGTGATTACGTGGTCTAAGTATGTTACTTCACGACGAAAGAATTCACATTTGTCGGTGGTAACTTTAGATTGAAGTCGCGGAATCTGTCAAAGACAAGTTGAAGTTTTTGAATGTGGCTTGTGAGATCATTGGAGTAAATTATGCAGTCATCAAGGTATATATAGCAGTGCAAGCCTTGTAGGCCTGAAAGGACCGAATTCATGAGGCGTTTAAAGGTAGAGGGTGCGTTTTTTAGGCCGGAGGGCATTCTGTTAAATTCGTAGTGACCAGAGATGCCATTGGGGTTGAGAACCATAAATCCGGATTTGGTGAAAGCGAGAGACAAGGTTAAGCGTGGAGAAGTACTTAGAGTGCCCTAATTGATCGAGTTTAACGGTAATAAGATGGATTGGATAAACTTCGGTTACTGTTACATCATTTAAACGTCTATAATCAATCACTATGCGCTGACCTGACGCATCCATTTTTTTTTGGAACAATCCAAACAGGGGCGCTCCAAGGAGATATGGAAGGTTTAATAAAATTTAGATCTAACATTTTCTTGATTTGTTTATCGACTTCTTGTCGATGACATTCGGGGAATCTGTAAGACTTGGCGTTGATGGGTCCAGCGTTTCTGGTGTAGATTGAATGTTGTAATGCGTTAGTATGAGTTAGGGGGTCACCCTCGAGATAGAAAATGTTCGCGTATTTGCTACAACATTCAAACAATGACTTATTTTCTTCGTTGTTAAGTTGTTCGTGACGAATTAGGTCCAATATGCGTTGAATACGGTTGTGTGAATTAGAGGAGGCATGATCTAGGTTTGTAATGGGTTCAGCAGAATTTTCACGGAAAGCGGAGTAATCAATCAGGGTGATTTTCACGTTATAGTGTTTTATTTCTACAGAGGAATCAGTTGTGTTTAGAATAGATACTTTGACGCGTTTGTTGTATTTTATCAATGTGAATCATAATTATGGTACCCACGATACAGGCTCTGCCTAGTGTGGGGCCACAGTTAATCATACTTGTAGCGTTTAAGGTTTTTATTTCTTTATTAATGTTCTTTTGGAAACCTGCTTATTTTTATTTTTAAATAAATATTTCTATTTCTATTTCTATTTATTTCTTATATTAACTATTCAGTTAGCTAAATTAACTCCGTTATAAATTGTATGATCAAGTATGAGTCCTTCTTTCATTTCAGATAATTCAGAATCAGAGTTTGATACGGAACATTCGATGACGCTTTCTGAACGTGCGGGGATTATGTAGGATGGTTGATTAAAGTGGATTGCTAAGCTGTGGCCATGTAGGGAAATAGATTTCGTTTTATAGTCTATACTTGAGTCAAAGAATCGCAGGAAATCGTTACCTATTATACCATCATATTTGAGGTTTATTTCGTGTTTGATGACGTGAAATTTATATGCAATATTTTTGTCTTGAAGACGGAATTCTAATTGTAAGGAGCCCAGTGTTTTGTAATATGAGTCTGTGTCATTAATTCCTTTTAGTTTTGTTATTTCAGATGAGATGGAAACTTTGTTTCGAAGCTGGAATACTTGACAATGCTGACACTTGCTCCAGTGTCAATCAGAAAGCAGAGAGGTTTCATGGAATACGGTATAGTTAAGTAAGTTAAGGTAAGGATTTTTTATTACTTGGTGCTTTCGTTTCATAGCAAGGTAAGTGAGAATTAATGTTTTTTCTAGGCATACTAGTGCAAGGCTTTATTTCAGGAATCATCGTAGAAAGTTGTGACAGATTCAGTGAAGGATTTTTGTTGCGGGATGTGGCAACAACATCAGCATACGTTTTGGCTATGCATGGTCTGAGTGAGATTCGTTGACGAGGGATTTTGAAGATGTAGTAGGATTCAGCTTATTTAAGTTAGGAATCAATGGTTGTTGAGATAATGTCCCCTATCATTTTAGTGTTGTCGAAGGTTTTGAATGAATCAGCTGATTCTGCTGACTAGATTTAGCATGAGAATTGGAACAAGATTCGGCGGCTCGATTTTTATAAGACTCAGTGCGAGATACAGTGGCAGAATTGGTACAAGACAAAGCAGGCGACATACTACACGATTTAGTACAAGATACAGCGGGCGAAATAGTACGCGATTTAGTACGAGATACAGCGGGTGAAATAGTACGTGATTTAGTACAAGATACAGCGGGCGAAATAGTACGCGATTTAGTACAAGATACAGTGGGCGTGTCATTCCTATTTTCTTTAGATTTCGGCAGACACGAGACCGTGTTTAGTTTAAAGATTGATTGTCCTCGTTGATTTCTTGAAATTGACTCTCACACATATGCGCTTACGCTACCTTGTTGGGTGCGCTTGCAATTGTTATTTGAGAACCATTCGCGGTTGGTTGATAAGAATTCGCAGAATTGAAGCGCATGTTGTTATTGTATTGTCTTTTGCGACATTAATTTAGGGTATGGCCTATATTTACAGTAGGCGCAATTTTTCGATCCCCTCTGAAAATTGGGAGAGGGTTGGTTGTGTGTCAGGTTTGTGTGAGAACTAGTAGAGGGTTGAGGTTGATTATTGCCATATTGGAGCTGATATGAAGGCTGAGGCCGAACGTGGTAAGACCGTTTATTACGATCCCTTTTGTTACGGAAAAATTCCGATGAGGAATGTCCCTATTTATGACAGATATTACAGGTCTTCGTGGCCTTGGATGTGGAGAGATTGAGATTAAACAATTTCCATTCCTCAATCGCGTGCGTCATTGCTCCGTTGAGGTTCAATGGATTTCGGCATCTAACTATATGCGAGAAACTAGAGTTAAGGCCTTATAAAAATGTATTAAATGCCAGATCTTCCATCACAGCTATTCTTCCAGAGAGTTCGGATTTATTTGTACACGAATATTGGACGTCGGCTAAAATTCGGGTAAGGCATGATGACTCGGAGCGAATATTCGATAACAGTTTCAGAATGATTTTGCTTACAGCTTTGAAGCTCTAAAAGAAGGTGGGTCGAATGCTTCTTTTCGGCGAATGTAGTCTTAAGGAAGTTTTTTATTTCAGACCATGTCTGGAAGGTCTTTAAACAGCAAGCTGTTTGACATTCTGTTGCTCTGTGCTGGCAAGGGAAATAGCGTTTTCACAGTTTGTAAGGAAGGTGGGTAGCGATTCGCGGTTCCCATCGTAGGGTTTATAAATTTGGTTAAAACGGATAATGTTATTTTGTCACCCATTTTACTTTTGGCTGGATCAACAATTTGTTTTGAATCAGAGTCGGAATCACTATCAGAACTTGAGGATGAATTTTCCGATTCTTCTTTTATTGAATGAGGCATGTATTAGGCAGAACAGAGCATCAGATGATCATTAAAAGATTTAGTAACACAAAACACTATGATGATAAGTAAGTAAATAGAGTTTTAGATTAAACTTAGAGTCTTAACAACTTCGTGTCAAATCGTATCACTTCAAAAGCTGACTTCAGATTTCACTAATAAATGTTAGAAAATGACTCACAGAATAAACACGACGTTCAGGAACATTTTTGGAGATTTGCGTTACTAGGCTGATGAAATACTAGCAACGTGACGAGTTGATGAGCCAGGGAGTCGTCTTACGGTACGGTAATGCGGCGAAGTCACGTTGTCAAAGCGGACCGTGGGAATGGCGGGCGCGGGCTCACGAACCGGGCTAGTTCGGAGGCTTATCGTCGACCAGGTACTGGAATTGTGACTTTTGTGGTCGCAAGGCTCGGTGGCCCACGACTGTGTTTCGGGATGCGGGCTCAACTGATTACGTTGAGGCTGACCGTTGATCCAGTGTTGAGCTCCGGACTCAGCTGGTGCCGAGGTTTATCGTCAAGTTGGTGAGGCTGCCTGCTTCTGTTCGGATAACTAGATTTCTACGGAAGCCACTTACGCTATCCCACCGCTGCCACCAATTTGTTATCAGGCAGCCCCTATTAGAGTTTTTAAAAAATACTCTTTGATTTACACAAACACTTTATTATAAATTCACAGTCCAAAAAACATAAAAGTACTGAATATTTAAATTACATCAATACACTCGCGACGAGGTGAATATGATGAGAATAATTATCGGCCAAAACGGAATAACGACTGACTAGAGTTTAGGTAGAAAATGGTTTTTATACCTACAATACAACTGTGACGTCAAGGCGTCACTTGCCTTGTGGCGCTTCTGCTGACTAAGGAAACGGTACATAGTATATTTGGATATAACAGTTCGAAAAGGCTTTTTACGAACCTCGCTACGACCCCCGCCTTCGACTCGTGCTGTAAACATCTCGGTTCGTAAATATAAGCCTTTGCGAACTCGTGGATAATTTTTCACCTCAGCAGCTCGTACAAGAGGCTTTTGCTGCGAGTAAACAGTGCTCTAAGTTGCATTTTGCTCACTGAGTGAGACAAAGTAGCTTTTTAATTTTGAATTCCGCGGGCATAGGCAAAATCGCAAACAGCCAACGGACGGAGTTATAATTCGATGTTCCTTGGCTGTTGGCGATTTCGCCAATGTCACAGATACTGCTATCGATTTTTAACTCGATTGTAGTAACTATGCTATTGAATTCCAAACAATCAAGCTTATTTTATTCTATCTCCTAACCATTCTAATTGCTAAATAATTCAATAGCCTATCAAGTGGGGTGTTAAAATAAAGGGGGGAACCGAAAGATTGAAAAAGCAGTAGGGTAATTTGTTTTTGTAATAATTCAACATGTCAATGATATATTTTTCGTTCTTCTATACAATGTTCTTCATTGCAGAGATGAAAGTTGTAGGTGTGCAACACGAGACCAAAGTTATTTGCAACTCGTGCCTTTGAGTCCCTCGTCCACTCAGGATTATAACGTAGAATCCTTCGCTCACTTGGGTCGCAAACAAGCACTCGCAGCAAAAATAAACTTTGCCCTCTTGTTGCACAAATAACAATTTCCGCCTGAGAATCCAAAATCAAGCGGCGAAGGTGCTATTTTGAGATCAGAGGCGGAAAAAAAATGTTGCCTTTTATCAGTTTTTTTTTTTTTCACTTTTCCTTCCCCTGAATTAAAGTAGGTTATAAACCCAAATAACGGCAACTAAACTGAACGTTCCGGTCAGTCTCATTTTTTGAGGATAAAAATAAAAAAAATGTAATAGGAGAACTTGGTGGTGGCGTTTTGATTTGTGATGTGAATTTATAATGGGGGTTAAAAGGCTTTTAAGAATATGTGTCGGCCAAACAAACGAAGGCTTTTTTAAAAGCGCATTGAATTTAAACGCTTTTTAACACGACAGATTATTTAAAAAAAGCGTAATACTACGACTTAAATAGTCAGAGAAAAAAAAAAAAAATGATGTTTTACTTAATTCAAGCAGTTAATTTTTGTTAGAAATACTCCGAACGAAAGAAGTGCGTTTTAATTAATACTCTTCGTCGATCTGATGACGCCAAAGTCTTCCAACCAAAAAGTTAATTCTTATTTATATATTTCTTCGGTTCTTTGATTCGTGGTTCTTTACTTTTTACCTGACTGCGGCGAAGCCCTTAAGGGGGTTTATTATCTTCGGCCATGGACAACAATTCATACCCAGTACATACATACCTGTTGGTCTCCGCATCAGAATCCGATTTAATGAGTTCGCATGCTTCTACAAATCCCGTCTGTCGAATTTTTAACCCATCCGATTCTTTGTCTTCGCCCTTTGGGACAGCAATACAGACTTTCCTATAAAATGATAAAAAGAAACAAATTAACAAGGGTTTTGTGTGTTGTATTGTTGTGTGAAATTATTTATGTTAACGGTATCTAGTAGTTACTTTGCCACGCTTCCATCAACACCGCTTCCGGGACAGGTGATATAACTGAAAAATAAAATTTATCTTACTTAACACATCATACACCACGCATGGAACCAACATAATAATTGAAGGAAAGATATGGGAATATAATAAAAAGAAAATGGAATAATTCCCATATCTTTCTGGAATTATTCCGAATTCTCCCATTTTGGTGAGAAAATAAGGGAAAAAGAATGAAATAGGGCCTTACCAAAAAAAAAAAAACTTTTACCACAAAAAATATTAAAGTAGTTTAACACAAAAAATATTAAACAGCGTTTAACCTCAAGGCTAAACGCTGTTTAATATTTTTTGTGGTAACATGGAAGATGTTTTGAATTGAAAATTGCATACTTTTATAGAGAGAGATTAAAGGACTATTTTGCCAACAAAACATGACATGTGTATATTTGTTCTAAATTGTGACACTTCAGAACAAATAAACATTTATTAATTTATTTATTTTTACATTAATTATTATTTGTGCCCTTACAGAAAATTCCAAATCGACAGAAATATACAATCTACACATAATATTTAGGTAAAAATTACAATTACAAAAATATACAAGTCAATTCATTCAAATACCATTATATACATTCCATTCTAAAAGTTCAATATTTCGGTGACAACACAATCATGCATCCATCTCACAGAACCTGCCACATTCGCGCACTATGTCCCTCCATGCATTACCAAACAGGTCATTCATTGGTGCTGCAGCCAGCGTTGAGGCTGTCTCGCGCCCGCACTAGTGGAGAATGCCGGCGCGCCACCGTGCGGTGCGTGCCGCCCGCCAGCAGATGGTGCCTGCGCGCGCGTAGGAAATTGTCAGGCACGAATAGCGCGCATACCTTACTGACAAGCGCTGCGCAGTCACTGTCGCCTCGCAACAATCGACACACAGTTAGAAGCTGTTCGGTGTTACGTCGCACCTCTAGTGAGTTATATCCAAGCATACCCAATATAAAAGCGGATGGATATAGGTAAGGGTAGTATTCGAATTTCCTCTTGTATAGGTATCGTAGGAAAGCTTTTTGTACCTTCTCGAGCATAAGGACCTATGAGCTTTCATGTGGATTCCAAACAACTGAGCTAGATTCAAGTTTGGATCTTACTAGGGCCGTGTAAAGTAGCTGGACCACACCCAAATTCTGGAATCCCTTACAATTCCGTATCACAAAGCCTAATCTTTTAAAGCATTCCGTGGCCAAGGTGCTCATGTGATCATGGAATGTAAGTTTAAGGTCGAACGTAACACCGAGGTCCTTCATCGAATACACTCGAGTTCCGTGCCGAGTCTATACGCAGCGCGAATAGGCCGAGGAGAGCGCGTTAAGGATATAAAACAACACTTCTCAATATTGAAAAGGAGTTTGTTGTTTACACTCCACCTATGCACGGCGTCTAGATCTTCCTGCAGTAGCCGACAATCGTCCTCCGACTTCACGGATAGTACTTATCAGTTTCATATCGTCCGCGTATAGGAGGCATTTAGCGTGTTTTATCTCTGCTACTAGGTCATTTATCATGATGATAAACAACAACGAGAATAGAGCCCTGACTAACACCTGACCGTGTGTGGTACGGCTGGGACTCAAAACAGCCATGACGTACATATTGTTGGCGGTTCTTCAGGTAGTCAGCGAAGAAGACCAACAGCCGAGGGGCAAATCCAATGGCACACAATTTCTTCATAAGGACGTCGTTATCGACTCTATCGAACGCCTTACGGAAGTCCAGATAGGCGACATCCACCTGACAACCCTGGTCCATGCTCTCTGAGACAATCTCGACCAACGTCAGTAAGTTGGTCGTTACTGAGCGACGACTCCTGAACCCGTGTTGTGAGTCGCACAAATACGGTGCAATTTGCGGACTGATTTTACCATATATGATTGACTCAAACAGTTTTGGCAATGAGCTCAGGATCGCAATAGGTCGATATTGATTAACAGAGCACTTGTGCCGTGTAACTTGTCTTGGGAATAGGACTGATTCGAGAGAGCTTCCAGCTAGTAGGATATTTCCCTTGCTCTAGAGCTAGGTTGAATATACAACCCAATGGTACAACCAGCTGATCGCTATAGGCCTTTAAAAAGTAAGGAGGGACATTGTCCGGTCCAATTGCACTCCTTGGCCCTAGCTGCTTCAGCCTTCCTCTATATCCCTACGAGAAACATGTTGAATTTGGACGTAGTTAGCCCTTCGCGAGTCATCGGAACTGTTTACCAGATCCCGCAAGCGCCGGTTCGTCATTGAGGAAAACGTCGGAGAAGTAATCTGCAAATGCGACTGCTGCTTCTTCTCCAACACACTCTTGCCCCTGATGAGTGTCCTGCGGTTCGAAACCACCCTTCGATCTGAGGCCACTCACATGTTTCCAAAACGCGCTTGGGTTATTTCTGATATTGCCTTCTATATTTTTCATGTGCTTCATGTATGCTGTAGCTACTTAATGCTGGCTCTCAGCTCACTGAATGCGGAGTAGTCGGCTGGCCTCTCTGACGATTTTCATTTACGGTGGAGCTTAGCCTTAGTGGCGAGGTCTCTTATAATATCACCAGTGTAACAAACCGGATATCGTCTGGTGGATTGGCTCGGCCTGATTTTGTTCGGGATCGATGCATTGAAAATCTCGTAGATGGAATCGTAGAAGCGGCCAACCGCCGTCTCCACATCCCGAGTTTTGGCAACATCTTCCCAAGATATGCTACACATGAGATCGTAAAGGACTGCGTGGTTGCCCTTGGCAAAATTCCAGTCATTCTGCCCGCCAATGTTGCTAGGATCCAAGCGGCCGGATCGCTGGTCCAAGCCCTGACCTTTCAATAGCGGCACAATGACGTCGAGAGGCGGGTGGTAGGCGTCAGTGTGTGGCACCAGGCTGCCTGACACGGAGGCGCGCACGGTTACGCTACGGACGCTCTCCAGCAGCAGCACCACATCCAGCACGCCAACATAAATATGCAAAACCGAGATATTTGATTTGATGGAGTGCCACAAGGTCAGTAATACATATTATTTCTCAATCGTGACTAGGATGAGTGGTATTACTTTTTTCATTTTGCTGATAACTAAGTTTTTCGAATAAACTTATTTAAAGCGAGTTTTTAGTAGAGATGAAACGGATATCCGGTATCTATCCAGCCTATCCAGCCAAATTTTTAAATCCGGCTAGATACCGGATATTATTTCACTATCCGGTGTTCCGCCGACCGTACATATAGTAAATTAGGCTCGATATTTATTAATATGTTACTACGAAAAAAAGATACGAAGCAATCATCATCATCATCATAAGCCTGTCAGGGAGCCCACTGCTGTCCAGCCTCCTCATATACACGCCACTCAACCCGGTCCCGTGCAACCCGGTTCCACTGCTTTCCTGCTATCCTCACTAAATCATCGGACCATCTGGCAGGCGGTCTGCCTCCTCTTGGCCACCACTCGGTTACCGATCTGGACCATCTGCTATCTTCTCGCCTTGCCAAGTGTCCTGCCCACTTCCACCTGAGCCGTGTTATCCGTTTACTGATGTCAGCCAACTTGGTTTTGTGTCTGATTTCAGTATTCCGGATGCGTCTGACCACATCCGCAATACTGAAATCACCTAATACCTAAAATTGCACGCTCCATGGCTCTCTGTGCTACTAAAACTTTGTGCAGTCTTCTTTGTGAGCATCCACGTTTCAGCACCATAAGTAACAGTGGGCAGGACGTACCCACCTCCACCCAAGCTCATACCAACATCATGTCATTATGAGGCAAACGCGGGGGAGCGAGTCTACGGGTTAGTTTCAAGCTTAAAGTTCTAATAGCCCGTAGCTTATTCTTTGCATAGCCTACATGGCTGGACTTGCCTATCTGTCCTCTTCCCATTTCTCCCCATTCTAGGGCAAGGGTAAAAATCTGATACGTTGACTCTTTTGGTGAAGTGACACACACAAACAGATTGAGTTTGGTGTCGGTGCTGCGTCTATTTCTGCCGTTATCCAAACTCCCAGCTACCTCTCTTTTTGTGCCACACGTGCGAAAACCAGTGTAGCCGTTAAAAGTTTGCCTTCAACGAGACCAGATCCTCGTAGTAGACCGGTCCTTCTTCAGCACGAGTGATTCCGTCTAACATTCTCTTTCGTTCATATTCACAAAGTGGACATTCCCAAAGAGTATGGTGCACATCTTCGTCTTTCATTCCACACTCGCATACGCTTATCGGACACCATGTCATGCAGCCTTTTCCTGAAACACACTTGCCCTGACAGTATCTGCGAGGTTTGGTAGTCCGGCTCTACTCAGGATGCCTTGAGCCGAGCCGCCATATCCGGAAAAAAACGGTAGCTCCTTACATCTCATTCGTTCCTGCCACCATGCAGTAAAAGTGGGCAGCCCACATGTTCGACGTCAGGACAACCCTGAGTTTGCCGAAAGCGGCCCATCCGAGCTGGACTCGTCTAGCGATCTCTTACCTGGAACTGTCAATCAAAATATAAACAATGTCCGAGATATATATACTCCTCAACAACTTCTTAGGGACAATTATCAATGGCAATATTGATACCGTCGCTTGTGGGGGTGTCCGTTATAATCTTCGTCTTGGACATGTTCATCTTAAGGCCGACCCTCAGAGATGCTTCAATCAGTTCTGCGAGCATAGCCTGGAGATCAGCAACGTTCTCAGCTACCAAGACCAGTGGGTCTACCGCCCAAGCCCCGTCGGATTGATCCCGATACCGACGCTTGAATTGACTTGCCGTATTGTCATAATGATAAAGTTCATTCTTGTACGAAGCTGTCAAAATGAAGCCGTCACCGATGCTGATGGGGCTTGCGCGGTAGACCCAAAGATCATTGTCAAACCTTAGGTGCGGCAAATACACGCCGTTGATATTGAGACCTCTTTCTCTCCATTCTTCTGTCTTCAATGCCTCCTTCAGGACATTGGTGAAGAGCTTGGACGAAAAGTATCTCCTTGGCGCATGCCCTGTTCTACCCAAACAGGGTTGGACAGCTTATGGAGTTGCACCTGGAGGATATCCACATACCTCTTGTCAATTTTGCAACGATGGAGAGAATGAAAGACGGCCCAGTGCTCGACGCTATCGAAAGCCTTTTCGTAATCGACAAAGGCGAAGCACAAGGGCCGGTGTATTCTCTACATTTTTCCATCAGTCAAGTGACTGACTGTGTGGATTATGGTCTTAAGTGGAATATCCTCTTCGGAAGCCGGCTTGCTCCTGGATTGATATTCATCGAACTGTCGAGTCAATCTGTTGCACAGGTCTTTGGCGAACAGTTTATAGACCTGTTAGAGCAGGTTAATGGGTCTATATGGCAGATTGGCCGTATCTTTCTTCTTGTGAAGAATGGTGACTACAGCGTTATTCCAGGCCCTTGGGGTAACTCCTGTTGCGGACGCCGAACTCATTATGTAGTTAGCACGGCCGGCCACACAATGAGAAGCCTGCCTGCATCGGCGAACACAAAAGGATCGCGCGGCCAGTACCCTACACGAGCCCTAATTTTGTAATTAAAATCGAAGAATGATAGTATTATATCGGAGGCTGGCGCAGGACATGTTCGCGCGTGCGGATGTGTCACACGACCCACACATCAGCGTACTGGCGCCGCACTACGCACGCCCGCCCGACCACCGCCGCCTGCCACGTGACCTGGTTGCCTAGTCAGCGATCACCCACTGCAGACCAGCGCCACACGACAACCACCGCCAGTAAGGGCCACCCGATGACCTGTCCATAGGAGTGGACAGAAGCGAAGCTTCGGGAAGAGGTCCATTGACCTCATCATTGACCTGACCATTGACCTTTCTGGGGCGTGGGTAGTTGGTAAACTACCCACGCCCCAGAAAGGGTACGTGAGAAGACCCAGATGATCGGATGTATTATATCGAGTCATTAGTAAGGAGACGAGTCAGTAGTAAAGTCAAGTCGGTAGTCAGTCAAAGGAAGTCAGTCAAAAGACAATTCAGTAGTCAGTTATTACTAAAGAGTCAAGAGAAGAAGTCTTTTGTAAGAAGTCAATAGTAAATTGTACGGAATAATTCGGAGAAGTCACTTGTGATCGAGAATAACCACCATTAGAACCATACGAATGGAACCAACGGAATGCATATCATCAGTCCACAGCCCCCAAGTGCCTATCAGGAACAGTTGGTCCTTAGTTGGTCATCGAGACGGCACATTCCGACCATATTGCAGACGCGGTCACAAGGAGACCAGACGCCGATTGAGCAAGAGGGCGCTTGCATCCCTCCACATGTACGGCACTAACAGCGCGCTCGCCGTCCAACCAGCCAGCATCACAGGGACCACCAGCGATGCCAACTGCCGGCCTAAACCCGCTGCCGACGCTGCTAGAGGAGTGCGGGGACCTTCGCCGATCGCCGGCCCCGTCACATCACTCTTCGTCAAGCGCCGCAGCCCGGCAATGTGTTCAGCTTCAGTTGGAAACACAGGAGAAGCTCACCGAGATCGCTCGTCATGATCTGCGCGAGTCATCGTGCCTAGAAGCGGAATTGGTGCATAAGAGGCTGCAATTGGGACTGGAGAGCGTCGAGATTGAAGACCAAGCCAGAAACGCATCAAGATCGTACGACCGCTTCACCGACTGGCTAAAACAAGATATGACAACGTCTACTTCTTACATACAGGACTCTGGCACTGAATCTAAGGCGAGAGGACCCCACAGGAGCACCTGCAGCAGGCATCCCCTAAGAGCGACGGGAAGAAGTGGACAACCTGCAGCATCGAGTGTCAGCCGCCGCCACTGATGCCCCCTACGTACGATGGGGGGAGCCTGAAGACGATCGCCATGACCGAGGACACTGAGTGCCGATGGATGCGGTCGCCCCACAGCCATCCTCTACGAGCGACGGGGAGAGCACGACAGCCGCCGGGAACAACGTGTGTCGACCGCCGCCGCCAATGTCCCCTACGATCGACGGCGACAGCGATCGACAGAGCCACACGTCAGCTTCGCCGAACACCGCGTATGCCGCCGCCTAGTAAAGATCGCTGGGAGCGCTCGGCCGATCGCCGCTCGCGCTCGCCTAGCCGGTGTGACGGAAAAACCGACTCCACGAAGCTCTACAACTTCTCGCCGGTAGAGAACCTGGTCCGACTACGCGTCTGCCTGAAGAGAGAGGCTCGCGACGCGTTGATTCCGGACGACATCATGAAAACCCTCGCGCAGTTCTACAGGCGGCCAGATATGACTGTCAACCGCGCGTTGGACGACCTATAACGACTGTCTAAGCTCGGTATGAATGCAGCCGAGCTGGACACATTCGCAATTAACCTCTTTAATACCACCGGCATTAGATAACGCCACTTTTCCGTTACGGGTTTATTTTATTACCATGGCATAAGGTTCAACATCGCAACCCGTCTTAACTACCCTCGGTTTTTGAGAGGTTTTAGCGTGCAGAATGTCATCTGTGTATCACAAAACTTCGATCGCAACCCTTGCTGGTTCAGGAGGTGATCGAGAAGCTGAGTCCGCATCTACGATCGAAGTTATGCGACTACGCCTACGAGCGCGGGTAACCCAGCCGAAGTCATCATCCTGTCTCGCTTCCTGATGCATGGTGCGAACCTAACAGTCCGCTTCGCCTACGGGACGATGGCAGCGGGCATCACCGTACCTGTAGCCGCAGCCGCTACGAGGAACGCGAGCAAGAACGTGCCCTTAACCAAGCCAGCGCGCTTCACAACGCGCTTAGCCCCGTGGCAGAGGAAGAACGCAAGTCACGCGCCACGATAGGATGCACATGCTGCCAAGGTCAGCATGCGATCGCCAAGTGTCGCAAGCTGCGCGACATGGACTACAACGCCCGCTGGGAGTGGGCCAAGTCAGCGCATCTGTGCTTTAAGTGCATAGACAACACCCATCGACGCAACGCTTGGTGTGCGGCGTGAACAACTTCCGCTGGCCCCATCACGCGCTGCTGCACCCGCCAGAGAGCCAGCCCCACGGAATGGAGGGTGGCGAACGCGCGCGGTGTAGTGTGCACCGTTGCACGGACCTGCGCACTATGCAGAGTGCGCCCCACGACGCCCCGAGTGCCACCGACGGGGAACCTGCCGCGCGCACGCTTAAACACCTATTGCCGACCCTTCACGATCTGCGGGGTCGACTACTTCGGTCCAATGCTGGTCGCAGTGGGTCGCCGGCGAGAGAAGAGATGGGGCGCCCTTTTCACCTGCCTGACGACGCAGCCTGTCCACATCGAGCTGGTGGGCAGCCTCAACATTGACTCCGTAATCATGGCGATGCGGCATATGGCAGAGCCCCGGAAGATGTGAACCAACAACGGGACGAACTTAGGCATAGGCACTGAATTAAATTGCCGACTTGGTTGTACATTAGAACTTTTTACGGCTGAGTAATCTGTATGGCGAGACTGGCTTGATTTTTGTACATGCATTGTTGCATGTTATTATGGTTTCTCTGTTGTTCTTAGCAGTGGGGTTGCAAAGGGCTGTTTGAAGGCTACATGCTTTTCCTTGGAGATTCTGTCGGAATATCCTGCGGGGAACATTCTTTCTTTTCTTTCTTTTCGATTCTTCGATGTGTTGTACGAGACTTCCGAGCATCATCTAAATCCTCTAAATCCTGACGATAAGTTTTTTCAATTTGCCCTTTTTTGGCGTTCTTAAGAACGCCAAAAAAGGGCAAATTGAAAAGGAAGGGCCCGCAGTGTTTGAACTCGAAGGTTGATCCGTCTCGTTTAGAAATCTGGTTATCGTCCTTTTTGAAATTCGTGTCGCTTCGGCCGTTCGGTCAATAATTTTCGAAAATCTATATTTTCTAAATGTTGTGTTCTTAGACTCCTGAAATTCATTCTTCATAAACTCGCGCACATCAAAAATGATAATTCATTCATCTTCTGTGTACCTACGCAGAAGATGAATGAATTTTTTAAGAAGATGAAGATCTACCTACTATCCTACATCGGAAAGCCATATCAGTTGGGTAATACGGTAATACTGTATATTGCTGCAAATAATGAGAATTAGAAGCATATTTCTCTCCCCATTTTCCGGAATAAGTGTAATGTATTTAAAAAAATATCGACATATGATATTCGTTATAAAAGGAAGCTGCAGATCTAAAAAATGAACGAAGGGAATATGGAATGTTTGTTTATGACGAGAGGATATACGAGAAACTTTAAATAAATCCTTTTCTAAAAGGGGCGTTGAGTCTATGTGATTATTTGTAATTTTGTAGAGGAAAAGGGAATCTAAGAACTTCCACCTACTCTCTAGGGAAGCAAATCCATGCCGCTTAGAAGCAATTTCATAATCCGAGAAATAATTACCTGTGCGGTAATCTAATGATTTAAGAAATGTTTATTGTAGTTTTTCAATGCGATCTATATCTACAATGTATTGCGGGTCCCAATCACACTGCCGAACTCCCGAATACTACGAACAAAAGCAAAAAACGAAATCTTTATTGATGAAGCTTGCTTAAGAGGCTTTCGTAGCCGCAAAAATTAGACCTAGTTTTTTGAAAGATTTGGAGACAATATTAGCTTAATCTCAAGTTTTAAATGCAATTTTGAAAAATGATGACACTCAACTCTTTCAACCGTTTTACCATTTAATTTATAGTCAAAGGGAATGGTGATCAATTTTCTTTTGTTCAAAATTTAATTTACAGTCGGTTTATCTGCAGGAAGCTTCGTCAATAACTTAAAACTAAACTTAAACACTTGCTAAACTAAAAGCTGTATACTTAACTAATTAATCCCATCCCGGGACACTTCCCTACCAAAGGTCCCCAAGACACTAGCGGCATTGCCCCGCTGCACTGCCAAGGAAATCCTCTGCATAAGGAATGCCCCGGAGCGGTAGTCATAATCACCTTCACACAGACGGCGCCCCAACTCCTTTATAAAAACTCTGCCACATGTCCTCCAAACACCAGTCGTCTCCACAGCCAAAGGTACAAAAATGTAACTCCCCATTAGAGCGGCATATTTAGTGCGCTTGCGCCTTGCAGCAGATTCTGCTGCAGCTACATGTGACGCTGCAAAGGTGCAGACACAAGTCGCGTCCCATAGGAGAGAGCGCCCTCTCTCCCACGGAACCAAAGTAAGGCCGTCTGGCCGCTTCCCATCGGAGCGGGACAGGCTCCAGCACGCACGGAATGTTGGCCGAGACCAGCGCCCTCCGGACAATGTCGTTTATAGCATGGTGCCGCGAAAACTTACCGGCGCTCCTAAGGCAGTGGAGACCGTGACGGCCCAGACCGTCCACCCACGCGCCACACACACAATGATGCGGCTGGCAGATAGAGCAGCCCAAACGTGGAGCGACAGAGATGCGCAAAGTATCATTGTCCAGGAGGGTTCCCAAATGTGGAGAAGGCAGTGCATGAAGCCACGCTCCTGAGTCCGGTTCTGTTACCGCCCGCATCCGCACCAGTTCCGGCCCCACGTACCCAGCGATGAGCTCGTCGCGAGCCACTGCAAGGCCAACGTCTGCACTAACGCTAGGAGTTGTTACTGGGGTTCCTCCAACCAAAGATAAGACCGGTGGCATATTATCAGCTAATTCTTCTGACCACGAAGACCGACGAGCAAAATCAGTGTACGATGTGTTTTGTTCCGATACGACCGTTGTATTATACTCTCTTTCTGCTTCTTTTTCCTCTTTTTTTAACTCAAAAATTAGATTTTTATGACGTTTGATGATGCGCTTAAAATCGTCCAATTTCACCAAATATGCCGATTTCCCAAGTCTCTTGTAAATAACTCCATAGTTCCAGAAATATTTTTGATTTTGATATGCTTTGACTATAACTCAATCACCAACGACAAAGTCAATGTTCCTCCTTCCACGATAATATTTAGCCTGTAAGGACTGACTGTACAGTTTCTGTCAGCGCTGAGTTTGATGATGGCGATGACAACGGATTTAGTAAATCAAGCCTACAACGTAATTTTTTACTGAATAGAACCTCTGCAGGAGAACGATTAGTAGACAAATTATGCTTAATTCTGAACTACGCGATCCTGATAACAAAATCGACTTAATTGCTTTCTTAATAATTTAACCGTAGCTTTCGGCTTGCCCGTTACTGGCAGGATGGTACGGCGGCGAAGTAAGATGTGAAATACCATTCAATTTGCAGAAATTCTCAAACTGTTGTGACGCAAAAGATGGCCCATTATCACTGTAAATTGAAGCGATTAAGCCAAATCTTGACATTAATTCGCACAGATTCTCAATCACCACCGTTGTACTGTACCCTGAAGTAACGATAAACACCTGTACCCATTCAGAGTAGGCGTCGACTGCTATTAAATATTTATTTTTTTATTGAACGGTCCTAAAAAATCTAAATAAACTATGTGCCAGGGTTCTGGGGTTAAGGCCAAGGTGTAAGTGGGGCGCGCGGCGGGGCGGGTCTTAATTAACTGATTGCAAATGTCACACATAGCCACCGCTTGTGTTAACGCAGTCGACAGGCTGGGCCACCAAAACCTACACGCCGCATCAGATTTCATTTTCATATAACCAAGGTGCCCTTTATGGAGTTTATTAATTATGGTGCGTTTCAATTTATCCGGGATTATCAATTTAGTTCCTTTCATCAAACATTTTTTCTCAATAGCTAATTCAGATGGACAATTATAGAAAGGTTTTAAATTCTTATCAGTAACCGATCTGGGTAAACCATTCAGGGTATAATTAACTACTTGTGATATTAAGGAGTCTGATCGCGTCACTTCACTCACATCGCACCGCGAAATAGGCAATGAGTCACCCTTCCAAATGAA
The DNA here is from genome assembly GCA_949825045.1 of Argyresthia goedartella. Classification (NCBI taxonomy): domain Eukaryota; kingdom Metazoa; phylum Arthropoda; class Insecta; order Lepidoptera; family Argyresthiidae; genus Argyresthia; species Argyresthia goedartella. Next base: position 18,789,489 of record OX463812.1, on the reverse strand, counting down.
ATTTATATATATAACACGCATCATCGTCATATAGATCTAGCGAATCTAAAACCGGTATGCTATTGTTCCGCACTTGTTTACTCACTAAATCATTAACTACTGGTAAGGGCCCTGCTTAGGAAATCTGCACAGTTATGAGCACTGCTCACGTATTCTATTTGATAATTATATACTGATAAGAAAATTGCATACCTCTGCACTGCAGTCTATTAGCCGATACCTCAGGAACTGCTTTGTCGGGTCGAAAAATGGATAAGAGAGGCTTATGATCGGTTTTTAAAACAAAGGCCCCCACTTTGCCATACAAGTATTGATGAAACATACGCACTCCAAATATCAAATATGGCGGTGGCTTCTTTTTGTATCTGACTATACCTTTTTTCGGCGGCATTCGAAGAGCGGGACACAAATGAAATAGGCCTTTCAACTCCGTTCTCGACTTGTTTCAAAATTGCACCTAACCCGTGTGGTGATGCATCTACGGTCAAAATGTGCTTTGCGTGCTAAACAATTATCCGACGCAAGTTGTTTTTTCATGCACAGGAATGCATTTTCGTGCTCACTATCCCAAGACCATTTTACATTTTTCTGTAATAATGTATGTAATGGTACTAGCCACTTCTGTAATAATTAACGAGGCCTAAAAAAGACTTTAGCTCTGAAACATTCGTTGGTTTATTTGCCTCCATTATAGCTTTTATCTTCTCTTTTGATTTGTGTAACCCGAGTTTATCTATTACAAAACCAAGATATGTTACAGAATCTTGGAAAAATGGCACTTTTCCCCTTTTAAAACCAATCCTGCATTTTCTAACCTTTTAAAAACCTCCTGAAGTCTTTTTACATGTACTTCTCTTGTATTCCCTGTCACTAAGATATCATCAAGATATTGGGGAACCCCCCCAATTACCGACAGTATATTTTCAAGTGTGCGTTGGAAAATGGCTGGTGCGCTCGATAACCCAAAAACCAAACGCGTAAATTTAAATAGACCTTTATGTGTATTAATGCATGTTAAATTTTGAGAATCTTCACATAAAACCAATTGATTATAACCATTCGATAAATCTAGTTTAGTAAATTGTTGCCCCACATATAACTTGGAAAACAATTCATCTATTCTCGGAAGAGGGAATTTTTCAATCAAAAGTTGTTTGTTTAAAAGTTGTTGCCGAGTAATCTGCACAAAGACGAATCTTCCCATCATTCCGTAAAACAGGTACAATTGGGCTCACGTACTCTGAATGCCTAACTGGGACAAGTATACCTAGCTTGACTAGTCATTCAATTTCCTCCTCTAATTTTGGTCTTATTGCAAAAGGAACTGAGCGAGCTTTAATGAAAATCGACGTTGACTCTGACTTCATCTTTAACTTAACTTTTACATCCTTACAGCAACCAACACTGTTTGAAAATAACCTTGGGTATTTACTTAACAATTCCGCGTCCCCATCAGCTATATCGTTACAATACTCAACCATAAGAAAATGCGGGAGAAATTGTGAGCAATATATCAATTTCACTCCCATTATAACTCTGCAAATACTTAGTACTCTTTCGCAATGGGTGGCCCGAAAAACATCTGTAGTAAATGCTTTCAGATATTGCCGTTACCGCAGAAGCCGAATCAATTTCAAAAGTTAATTTAATGTTATCCACAGTAATCGACTCCTGCATTGGCTTCCCGATTAAACTACGGATATAGAATATCATTCGCTTACCATCATCGCCATCATCCAATCAACTAAAAACCGCTTCGTCGTCACTGTTCGTTTAGTGATACGGGAGCGAAATAAGAGGCACACGTCCTATTGAAGTGAGTATTTATTGGAATTACGGAGGGAACACCGGAACGGTGATTGATAGCATAAAGTATGTAATTAGTACATGCTAGTGACTTGTACGTTCAGGTACCTATATACTTATGTATTGTAGGCGGGTTGCAGGAGCCGAAACCACTGTACTGGCATGTGCTTAGTTGTGTTGGTCGCGTAGTAGGTACATTATTTTTTTTCTACTATTAGGTAAGTAGTACTGAGATGAATATGCAGCAATGTTCTTCCAATCTGTGCCGATAAAATCCGGAAAGTGTCGAGCGGTAAAGAAATAATAGGCAGGTGTATTGTACGTACATAACTTTCAATTCAAAATCTCTTATTTCCCCATATTTTCCCAAGTTTTCCCACCAAAATGGAAGGATTCAGAATAATTCCGGAAGGATCTAAGGATTATTTAAAAAAGGAGAAATTCCGGGTGATTGTAACTATAATCAAACCTTTTCCTAAACGACAGCCTATATCATAGATTGAGCATCACTAAATTTCCTTCGCCATCGGTATTTCAGAGGCGCAGTTGAACCGAACCAACTTTACATAAACATGAAATAATATTCAAAGATTCACTACTAAATTATTGCACTGCCTAGAAGTGAAATAAGTTTTAATTATTGATTTTCAAAATAAAGAGCTAAGTAGGTCGCCAACTCAAGTATACTTTCTAACTGCCAAAATCCTAAAAGTTTCTATCGAGGTTGTAGGTAAGTGGTTTTGTGAAAAACTTACTATCTGTCACGCATCTTCATCATCCCTGATGCTTCGGCCATCTTACTTATAATATTGCCTGCGAAGCTGAATTTATCCGCATTCACTCTAAAAAATACAACCATTAGGCATCAATAGGTACTGTATATAATTTTCTTAAGAATGAGATTGTGTCTCTTCTTACATTTTTTCACATCAATATCATCATCATCTCGTCCTGTTAGCCCCTCGATAATTACTTTTGTATATAGGCTTTACAAACCTGCAATATTTTCTGATTTCTCTCTCATCATTGGAATTTAACGATTCAAGTGACTCTGAAAAAAAATGTTTTGGAGTAATTTGTTCGGGTAGTGCAGGCACATGAATTGACTTGACTATATCATGATGTGATTGACAATTTCATGATGTACCTACCTCAAACTGATCATATCATGAAATGAACTGACCCTGATCAATGAATGTTCAGCGTTTGATGATATGAACAGCAAAATGCATGACTATTTTATGATGTGGTTAAACGTCAGTGACCATATCGTAAAATAATTTTAAACACAGTTAGAGGCGTTGATGTCGATGATGTCGAGGCAGTGGCCGGTAATTATAATTCATGAAAATGGCCATCCATGTTTGAATTACAACTTTCATCTAAAGTAGAATTTGTATTGAAACCATTAGATAAAATATTTGATGGACATAGTATTCTTATATGGAAGGAAAATTGACAGAAATAGCTCTACACAATTTGACGTTAAAAGTGGAGAGGGCATTAGAAAGCAAAGAATTTGCCCTAGGATGCTTCTTTGATGTTGAGGGAACATTTAACACAGCATAATAGCAAGCAATAGAAGAGTCCTGCAATCAGGATGGTATACATAACTTGATAGCAAAGTGGGTGGTAACTATGATTAAAAACAGAGTGATATCTGCAAATTTGGTCGGTACTAGTTACACAATCGGAGCAAATAGAGGTTTCCCGCAGGGCGGATGTCTATCACCACTTATGTGGTGATAGACATCCGCCCCGCCTACTTATAGACTCGCCAATAACCCACCCAAATAACCAGGATACCCAGGTCCATCATTCACAATAGAATGAGGGGTAAAACAGGGAGACCCTCTATATCCTAAACTATTCTCCAGTACCCTCGAAGAAGTTTTCAAAAAGTTGGCGGTCCCGGGGCGCAGCAGAGGCATTGTCGTCGGCGATAGAAGGCTACATAACCTTCGTTTTGCCAACGATATTGTTTTGTTTGCGCCAACCTCGTCGGAACTTTAACTAATGCTCCAAGAACTGAGCACTGCGAGCCTTGAGGTTGGACTGAAGATGAATCGGTCAAAAACCCAACTTATGACCAACGGCGCAAAACGTAAGGTAGTGGTCGATGGGCAGGACATACAATATGTCGACGAGTACATCTACTTGGGCCAGACAGTTTCCTTCGAAAACAGGCAGGATAAAGAAATCGAAAGACGTGTTTCGAACGCCTGGAAGAACTTCTGGTCCATGAATGAGCTAATGAAGGGCAACCTACCATTGACCCTGAAGCGCAAACTCGTCGACATGTACATCCTGCCCATCCTAAGCTACGGCGCACAAACGTGGTCGCTGACCGAATATCAGAAGTCCAAACTCAAGGTTTGCCAGCGAGCTATGTAGCGCAGTATTCTAGGTGTTAAACGTATAGACCGCGTTAGGAACACTATACTGCGCTCCAAAACTGGCATTGTTGACGTGGGCACGCAGACCGCACAACTGAAATGGAACTGGGCTGGACATATCTGACGAATGCATCCGGACAAATGGGCGAAAGCAGCCACTGAATGGATGCCTAGAGACAGATTCCGGCGTAGGGGCAGGCCCAGAAAGAGATGGAAGGATGACCTGGATAGGTTCCTTCCAGGATGGACAGATAAAAAGATTCAGATAGAGATGTGTGGGCTCAAACCGGTGAGGCCTTTGCCCAGCAGTGGATCATCATTTAGGCTATTAAAAAAAAAACAGGTATATTCAGATGACGGCGTTATTCTTAGCATTGGGAAAGTTTTAAGTACGATAAGTAGATATATTATAGTTTATATATGTGCAAGCTCTCTATTGTATTTTATCTACACACGTATCATAAACCCTCTTTACTGCGTACAAAAACCGCACGTTACGATCGTAAAAACTCATTTCTTATCTGAAAAATTACACATTATCACCATTATGTGTAATTTTTCTACACATTATGACATTCAAATTTCGAACGCCAAAGCCCGCCTCGTGCCGCCCCTAGTTTGTCTGTGAAGTTGGTACTGACATTCGAATTTCGAACGCCGACGCCCGAAGTTGGTCCTACAGAACAAGCTAAACAACTGCAGAGCCACAATGCCGGTCAAACATGCGGTTCCTGAACACATCAAAGAGAGCTTATGATATGTGTGTAGATAAACTAGTGTATGTAACTGTACATAATTAGGCATTATGTAGCAGTCACATAAACTACTATTATATTCATATTCATATTCATATTCTTTATTGCACAGATAATATAAAGTTACAGACAGTTAAAAGAAATGTTATAAGCAAAGACGAGCTAATCTCTAAAAAGAGATTTCTTCCAGCAAACCTAGGCAAGACAGGAGAGTTAATGATACAGGAAAGTCCTGGTTCGCAATAAAACTCTATACATACGTACGAAAATTACTTTCAAAATATATATAAACTATACCAGATATAAAATAAAAATATATACTTGAACTACATAAAATACAATATATAGCATGAACTTACATAAACTATAATATATCATACTTATACCTACATAGATATGGTACCTTTTATAGAAGAGAAAGGAAATGCACTTTCAATCTTTTCTTAAAAGTGAAAATTGAGGGACTTTCCCTAATAGCGCAGGGAAGTGCGTTCCACAGTCGGATTGCCCTTAACCTAAATGAGTGTTCGTAAGCGGTAGTGTTATGCCGAGGAGATAAAAGGAGAGATATCGTGCGGGATCTCCTATTGCTATCACTGGGGAAAAGAAGTCAAAACGTTTTGGCGTAGATATGTGGGGGAGGGGGGGAGTTATGGCGTCATTAACTTTTTGTATGGAATTTGTTTTTTTTTCCTTCTGAAACCTATAGTTTGGGGTCAAATGAAAGGGCTTCATGAGCCGGTTCTAAAAATATACTACACCATTAACTTTCGGCCGCCTGTTTTCTAAAAATCCAAGAAATATTTTCAAAACACCAAGTTCGGACTCCTCGAAGTAGGAGACGGACTAGTAAAGAGGATCTATACAGACCATGAGAGTGAGTGAAATAGACATTAACTATTTTCGTGAAGAGTCAATAGATTGTATTTTAAGTCGCAAAATGTAGTTTACAAAGTTATTGGTGCGGCTACTTTACTACTTGATTTTGATTGAATCTAAAATACTTACCTATAAATTGGTTCACAGTACCCCTGTCAGCGAGTTCTACTGCCAACAGGGCCATTAGCTTATTTTATTTATATTTAGAAAATAATTTTCTATTCGATTGGATACAGTTTTATCTAGGACTGTACTGTTTCATAAACTCTCCTGTCTTGCCTAGGTTTGCTGGAAGAAATCTCTCTTTAGAGATAAGCTCCCCTTTGCTTATAACATTTCTTGTATCGGTGTGTATATCTATATTTACTATGCAATAAAGAATATGAATATGAAATTCAACCCCTTCTGACCATTTCTTGAAATGGTCGGCCAGATCATGAAATGGTCGGCCAGATCATGAAATGGTTGGTCATTTCATGAAACGATCATTTCTATGATTTGGCCACGATAGATACCCTACATTATTAACGTTTGACGATATGGTCAAACGTGCATGGCCATATCGTCAAACGTTGATGTTTAAACGATCAGTACGTCTATTATGAGTTTTTAAAACTATACACGATAGCGACTATATTTAAGTATTTGTATGGCAACGCGTACAGCACTAAAAAAATTATCTTTCTATACTTGCCCTCATCATATAAAAGAAAGAGATAGTGGCATTATTACCATAATAGGTACGTCCGTTGCGTTTACTACGTACTGGTCAGTTTTTGTTGACTATTTCATGAAATAGTTATATTTCGTGGAATGGTCAGCCACATCATGATATGATGAATTCTACGATATGGCTACGACATATACCACTAGTGCAAGTTCGTAGCCGGCTTAAACTGTGAGCGATCATAGTAGGTACCTACCGATGTCTCGCTCTCTCGCTACTCTAGGTAACTACGCTCGCTGTTTGGCTCACTCGCTACGCTAGGTAACTATGCTCGCTATCTCACACCCGCTACGCTAGGTAACTACGCTGGCTGTCTCGCTCACTCGTAACGTTAGGTAACTACGCTCGCCGTCTCGCTCACCCGCTACGCTAGGTCACTATATACGCTCACTGTCTCGCTCACTCGCTACGCTAGGTAATTAAGCTCGCTGTCTCGCTCACTCGTTACGCTAGGTAACTGCGCTCGCCGTCTCGCTCACTCGCTACGCTAGGTAACTATATACGATCGCTGTCTCGCTCACTTGCTACGCTAGGTAACTAAGCTCGCTGTCTCACGCGCTGGCGTTGGCTGTGCGTCATCGCAGTTGCGTTCGGATACGAAATTGCACTTTTATATAACACCGTGTTACAAAATTATTGTTTTGTTTCATAAAACGCCGCCCCGCCAAGTATCATGCCTCTCGCGAAAAAACTTCACAAGATATCTCAAAATTGTCAAAGAAACTGACCACTGGTATGTCCTTTGCAATAGCAGACCGTCCCAACAGGCTTCTTTTTATAGGTAGCATCGTGTGGAGCGATGTCTGCTTCCAAACAATAGTTGCCTTTCAATATCCTGAAAACCATAAAGGCAATGGGCGTAATGCTTTTTTAAATTAACAATTCTTGCAATTTGTAACTCAGTAAAGAAAAGATTCTCCATAGTCTTAATAAGCTCTCACTCTCGACGGAAGAGTTAAGTAAAACTTATGTCAACAGATATCGCAGTACAATAAGTTCTTTCCCTATACTAACCTAATCAAATTATATTCCGAACCCACTTCGCCTGGATATGGAACATCAGTGAAGGGAAGATAATACGCCTTCTCTGCCTTCAGCACAATACTCTCACTGCCAGGTGTTGCCTGTGCGTATGAGAACTCTTCTGGTGAGTATGAGTATTCTTCTACGTCAAAATCGTTGTTCGCCTCTTCTGGGACTTGGTCTTGGTCTAATGCGTGTTGTTGGAGGTCCGATTTATTGCGCATGAACCTGAAATTTACCAGTCTTATATCTGATGTGACGTTGCTGTTTCTGGTTCTTAGGATACTCAGTGCTGGGCCAAAGACAATATATGTGCCAGTAAGATTTAGAAAGTAGCTACACTAAAGGGTTCAAATACACTAACCTCTGGGTGGCGCGTACATTCATTCGGGACTGTGGGCCATCTTCTTCTTCTTCTTCTTCAGGATCCCTTAGTCCTAATAATATTTCTATTTCGTCATATGCGGCGTCAAATACCATCTGCAAAGTAGAGTAGGCAGGCTATATAAATACAAGCACAGATTTTGGTTTTGGATTAAAGAGTCGTTTCGGGGAACAATGAGAAAAAAAACAAAAAAAAACACTTACATTCCAAATATCATTTTTCAACGCTACCAATGCGAAGACTTTTCGCATGAGCTCCTAGAAATAAATAAATATCAGCAGTATCGTATGAATCTGCAAAGTAGGGTAGGCTATAAAAATACATGGTAACGATTTCGTTTTTGGATACAAGAGAAGTTTCGGGGAACAATGAGAACAACGACACGAATAAGTGAATAACGACCCTACCTATGACTACCTATAGCATACCAGTTGACTCGTCTCAGATTATTGTTTGACATTTTGTGAAATGCCTATAGTGCTTTTCGTTTAAGCAGAACTGCGTTTGCGTGAGTGAAACGTGTTGATGTTGCGTGCGAGTGAAGCTCCGCGGCTTGAAGGGCGCGTGGAGCTCTCTCTCGCGGACACATGTCACTCACACAAAATCATTTTCCTCTTGAGGCCCAAGATCACACAAAATCACTGAATAACGCATTGGGAAAAAAAAATACTAAATTCATCGGTCTCAAAAATATATATGTCATTCACAATGAGATAATCTAGTTTAAATAACCGCTTTCGAACTTGAGATTTTTTGTTGACCAGTTTTTACATACGAATTTTACATATTTTGTTAAGGTGCTTCTCAGGATCACAGGAAATATATTGAAAAAAATCGGCGTTTTTCCATTTTCCTGGAAAAATAATGGTACAATCTTGCTATCTGGGTTTGAAACCCACAAACGCACATTCGTGATTTAACTGTATTAAAGTAAAATTTAAGAGTTTATCTGTCGTGATTGAACCCCAATAATATAAAAAATCATGTCTTTATTAAAAAAAAAATTTAGTACCGTAAAACGGGGTGTATAGGGATGCAGGGGGGAATAGGGACAAACTTGGGATTGCAACTTAACAAGACAGAAAAGCTACTATCTTCAATCAATTCCATATTTTTATGGTACAAATTCATAGTTAAATAAACGAGTTGAGAGCTGGCAACACTAGTTTGACATGAAGTCAGCAACCAATTGAAAAAATAAGCTCTTGAATTGCTGCTGTGAAACCGGTGATATTTTGGGCTTCAAAACTTTATTGTTTCGGGTGTTTTTAAAGAATATTTGGATTGGTGCAGTTTTCTAATACGTTGATTGATGTTTCCAGAGACTGTACCCAAAATGTAAGTACAATTTTAGCGGTAGTTATTTAATTAAACAGAAATTGGTAGATGCCGGTATTTTTTTTCATAAAAGCTGTTATTAGGGTCGCTATGGGGGCGAATAGGGATGTACGGATAGGGGCAATAGGGACGCAAGGATAGGTGAATAGGAACGACACTTTAATCAATAGGTACCGTAATGGATCAATAGGGACAGGGTTGTCACTAACAAAAAACATTAAATTTTTTATTTTTTATCGACCATCTTCCTACATACATATATAGCGTCACGCCTTTTCCCATACGGGGTAGCAGAGGCACAACTGTGCCCACTTTTAGCCAGTGATCCAATACACTATTTTGCGTGACAGGGGGCTAGCCCATCGCAGCTATGAATTTTAAATGATCTCATGGATGATTCAGAGTAATAAATGAGACTTACTGTGACTGTAGAGGTTTTTGTTATTGTGTTTTTAATGTTTAATGACTTGTTGTAATTTTAAATGATACTTACTGTGACTATAGAGGTTTGTGTTATTGTGTGTTTATTGTTCAATTACTTGTTGTAATTTAAAATGATATTTACTGTGACTAGAGCTTTGTGTTATTGTGTTTTTATTGTTTAGTTACTGGTTGTAATTTTAAATGAGACTTACCGGGACTGTAGATGTTTGTGTTATTGTGTTTTTATTGTTTAATTAATTCTTGTAATTTTAAATGAGACTTACTGTGACTGAAGAGGTTTGTGTTCTTGTGTTTTTAATGTTTAATGACTTGTTGTTATTTCAATTCTTTTTATTAATCGGCTAAGACCCAAATAGGTCGATCTATGATAGGGCTAAAGTGTGTTTATTTTTTTAATAAATAGATATTTGTGACAACCCTGATGGTTTTTTCCTATTGTCCCATGCTGGTCCCTATTCACCTCTATATCAGTATGAATAGGGATGATGTATATTTTTAAGAATAGTAGCCCAACGATATTTGAATTTCTTTCAAAACTTTTTCGTAAAATACTAGTTTAGACTCAAGTTTCTACATCATAAACTACATACCTTTCATAGAAATAAACAGAGAAAATCGTACGTAAAGTTGAGATTCGTTCCTATTGACCCCGTTTCTTTAAAATACTCAGTTTATTAATTTCTCACAATTAGTTTTAAATAACCGTAGGGACAAACATAGGAACGTTTAGGTAGACATAACAGATTAGACAGGTGTGTGATACATATAGAAACAATCATCATCCGCAGTTATTATACACAGGTAAACATTACATTTTGTAACGCGTTTTTGTGCGAGAAGCACATCCCTCCCGACGACAGGACCTCGGTGACTTTATTTTGACTGAGACCGGCAGATGGTTGTACCCGTCGTATCGTTTACCAGTTGATGGATTATTGGCAGGCCGGTGACGTCTGATTCCTGCAGCTTGCTCATCTCCGGCGATGGTGGGGTTGCTTCATGTCGCTCTCTTTCAGGAGTAGATAAAAGCGTTTCAGGTTTTTTGTAAGCGGAATGCCATCAGGTCCATGATTTTATTGTTTGGTACTTCTTGAGCCAGAGAATCGCACCGGTAAAGCCTCCATGAGTTAACCACGACCAAATCAAGAAAGAGTAGTATAACTTTCAGCGTCCATTTGCGAGTTTTGATGAAACTTCGATAGTATTCCATGGACTGGTCCAAATCATCGACGCCGCCCATGAATCGATACTGTTGAAGCGACCACCAAACTATATGATAGGGACTACTCTCATGTAATATAAATAAGTAAAGAACTCACGAATCCCCAAAACCATTTACTGCCTCGTCCGCCAGTCACCAACAAGATCTTGAGTGTTCTTCTTATTTCCTTGATGATTGATGATCTTCACGGATTTTCTTCGTGTTAGGTAATGGTTCAGACGGCGGAAGTGTTATATAAATATAATAATAATATGAAGTGTCTATTTTCGGCGATGGTTTAATTTCTCTCGCGTACAGCGCACGCGGGCAGGATACGAGTCTATACGCGGGCAAAACCATGCGGAGCTGGCTGACTATCAGCACATACGATTCGGCCAATGAAAGGATGAGATGCCACTATTTGGCGCAAACAAATACCATCAAACTATTCACGCCCATCACGCCGCCAATGGCGTCCATCAGGCCGCCAATAGCGTCCATCACAGCTTAAACTTAAGATCTATTCGGAACGCTTTCAACGCGACGTTCACACTGTAGATAAACAAACCATTATAACCACATTTGGTTAAAAAAGTGTTTTGCATGAATACAGAGGAAATATTAATTGCAATATGCGATATTCAGGAGTTGCTGGTTGCTGTTTAAACTTTGATTGGCTCAGAAGAAGATAGTTTTAACGATGAGAGTAGCACGGCTGAGCTGATAGTATCACTGTTATTTTTGATCGCTCCCTTACAGTGCTAAATATCAGAAGCATGGGCGATGATAGCACAGCACGGCGGCGTTAATAATATAATTTATGAAGTCATAGCCGCCATTTAGAGCTATTTTTGTCGCACTAACGGTGTCTGAGAATGGCGACATAAGTGATATAATCGATTATGTTGCGCCTCGAAACGCGCTGTAGATAGCGGCGCATCACTCCCTACCCCGAGAGCTTCTTTTACTCTGATCTCAAGCGCGGCTAGCGTGCGAGCTGGACCGCAACCTATGATATGCCTGTGTGGAGAGGCGGCCAGCCGAACGTACCTAAACTGCGAAGAAGAAAACCCCCTGACTATACTAATATTTACTGTACCATGTACACATGAATGCCACCATCACTGACAAATCTTCATGGTTTTTGTGATCTTAATAAGTACCTTATTGTATTTAAAAATTGTTTCCTCCGTTTGTTAAATAAATAAAAATGAAAAAAAACTTACATTCCAACAAGACCTTTTCAATTCTCTATTGACTATCAATGCCCACGCTTTTTCCTCGAGCTCCTAGAAATAAATAGATAGAGCAGCCATATCGTATGAATCTGTTTTATACAGATAAACGACAGTATAATTTAGTTTATTTTTCTAGAGAAAGAAAATACTTACATCCCACAACAGTTTTCCCAACGCAAAAAGATCTTCAACATGCAGACGAAGGTAGGCAAGAGTCATTTTGTTAATCGTTATATCCTGGCATTCCAGATTCAATATACCGGCTTTAGTAATAATAATCTCCGATTTCGGTGACTCGTAGAATGTTGGTACATCTTCGATTTTCTTCAGCATCTCTTCTCCATCTATTAGCTGCCCGAATGCCACGTATTTGTGCGCCATCCATGGCTGTGGTTGGAGGAGAATGAAGAACTGTGTCGAGCAGTCGACGTGTCTGTGGCAATTGCAATGACTACTTATTGTCATGCAAGCACCCTCCCAAAGACGGGAAATTATGGGGATTCACAAACGGGGTTCAAATATTAATAATAATAATAATACCTTGGATAATGGAATGGAATAATACCCAAACTAGGATTCCCTGTATCTTGGGTACTAGACAATGATACACATACTTATATAGATAAATACTTTACTTAGATAGATAAACAACCATGACTAGGGTTCAAATACCTAAGCTTTAAATTTAGGGAGCGACCACGCACAATAAACGCAATACTGTTACCTGCCATCATTTGCCATGCACAGAACGCCGCGTCTATCGTGGGGTATCATGAAGTTTTCGCATTTCAAATCGGAGCTCTTCAAGCCAAAACCACCGCATTGGATCCAGCTATCTCTGACGATGCGGTGGACTGGTGTACCACTGTAGCCCCCCTTAGTAACTTGACATAAGCGCAGAAAGTTGTTGCAAGTTTGTGGTGTCAGGTCTGCGTAGAGCTGTGGAGTGAGGAGACATAAAAATAATGATTAAACAAACATACCTGTAGGCAGGATAAGGGGGCCAGTAGTCAGCTGTTTAGCAGAAATTTCAAAAATAAATCTCGTATGGTCTGTTTTTGCTAGACAAGAATGTTCGTACCACCCGTTTTTATTTTCGATTTTTGCTATAATTCTACAGACTTGTTTGACAACCAAATGCACAAATGTTGCTAGAACTTGCGAAGTGCTGTACATATCGATAACCAATAAATTCTTAATTCTTAAGCAAACCTCAATCTCTTTGCAATGGATGCTTTACCAAATTATGTAGTACTCGCCATAGGTTTAGTTTGTCAGATAACAAAGACATCTTCAATTAAAGCCAAACCAAGAATATAAAAACATCGCCATGTTGCGGAAAACCTATGAAACTATTTTCTTCAACTTGCAACACTTTCTTTAAAAAGTATTAATGTCATCTGTCAATTGCTGTCAAAGAGGTGCGACGATTGTGCATTATATATTTCTTGTGTTTTGTGAGTGAAAATGCCGAAAACTATTAACAGTGGCGTAAAAAAAGTTCACAATCTATCGAAATATTTGTCGGATAGAAAGTCTGAAGGATTGGACTCTATTCCTCTAAGTAACATCACCAGCCTTGTTGTCAACATGATTGGTAGGTACGTCATATAGTATGTGCAATGTGAATTGGCTAATTTGTAACTATTCGAAGTAAATATTTTGTTGTATTTTAGGCATATCCCGATTATCCGTAAAGAAAATACAAAACGAAGCTGTATTTTCAACGCCTAAGAAAAATAAACCTAAATCCAAAAAGGTAATCAATCGGATGATTTTGATTTATGTGCAATTAGGCATAAAATACATGAATTTTATGCTGTCCGAAAAGAATTACCGAGTTTGAAACGGCTGCTTGCAGTTCGTAAAGAATCCATAAACTTTGTTGGTGGCAGAGAATCTCTTCGTTTACTCTTACACAAATTAGGTTATAAATAAAAAAAAATGTAGAAATCAGTACTTATGGAGCGACATGATATAGTGGGATGGAGGGGCAGGTACCTACATGAAGTCGAAGATGTAAGGGAGCGTCAGATGCCTGTTCCATACCTTGATGAAAGATATATTAATACTTCGCTCAATCATGCAAAATATTGGCAATGGCAATCTAAATCTGTAGCTACAGTAAAAATTGACTTTATTATTCATTGTTGTGTCACGACTGGGTTCGTCCCGAATGCTTTGTTAATTTATAACGACAAAGAAAAAAATATGGTTTCCATGATGCCATGAATAAAGTTAATTAAAATAGGGGTATTAAATAAATTATTAACCAATCTAAATGAACCCTCCTGTATAGTCATAGACAATTCTAGATATCATTCTAGCCAAATTAACAAACCTCTAACTTCGGTGAATGGAAAAAATGAAATTACAGAATGGCTTACATCAAATAATATTGCCTACCCTACCAAAGCCACCAAAAGTATGTTGTTGTTTTTGGTAAAACAAAATAAACCTGACCCAGTTTACGAGATTGATAATTTAGTACAGGAGTGTGGTCACAAAATACTACGACTGCCGCCATATCATTGTGACCTGAATCCGATAGAAATGATATGGGGCATAGTAAAAGGACAGGTTGCCACAAAGAATGTTGGTTTAGATAACATCACATACCTGCAGCTTGTACAAAACTGTTTTAAGGATACATGGAATAATTCCTGTGAGCATACCAAAAACTAGAAGAGGAATATAGATGCAGAGAACTGGTAATTGATAGAGAAATTGAACAACTTATATAAATGTTGGCGGCAGTGATAGTAAAATATCCAGTCTTATAACTGACAATGAGTCTGATATGTCTAGAATTGAACCAGTACAATCTGATCATGAAGATCATGAAATGTCATATGAATCTGTTAAATAATTAGATTCTGAATTTGACGACTAAAGAGAAAAAAACATAATCATAATGGTATTATTTTCTATATTTTAACCCGTCTACAGGTACTTACTTTAGTGGAAGATTATTTCATAATAATAAAAATATTGACTTTTTGACCATTTAATGTGACTTCCATAATGAGAGGCTTTAATATACGATTGTTTTGTAATAACAACACACGAGTATTTTAATGCCTAATGTAACGGCATTAAAGGCTAAGCTCGAGCCACCGCTATCAGTAGCTATGATCGTCTATTCTATCTACCCCAAAAGAGATGTCCCGATTCAGCTGTAAAAATTGTAAGTTAAGAATGATAAGTCAGAATTTCTTGTTCGTTGAGAAGTTCGTTAGGCGTACAATAGTCGAACGGAAGATTGGTTCCGGAAGTTACGGTTTCAAGTTAGACAGAGAAAGCATATATGCCCGCAAGCCGGTATTTCGCATCAGTTAGCGGTGTATTGCGCCAGATCGATCGGTGTTCTATTTTGTGTGATGGTACCATTTATTTTTTTGTATATATGGGCGCTTGGAACTTCTTTTAGTGGTCGACCACGATTTATAATATTTGTTTGGGATATCGTATAGATATCCGTCGTAGTTTTACGACGTGAGTACTCAATGATATTTCATGTGCTCGCTAGTAGCGGCTTGTGGTGGTTCCAATTATATAATTAGTTCACGGCAATAACGATCCGAATAGACCGGGTTTACACAATTGCGATTTGATTTTCCGAAATGGGTTTGAACTAGCGGTTTCCTCAAAAGGTCCGTAACGTTTTGAAACCTTCAACTCTGCGCAATTTGAGCTGGATGTTATCGAAACGTTGTCATTAGCGCTTTTGGAGATCTAACCCACACCACAGCAAGGTACATACTTTGGTAAATACCGATCTATGTATCTATCTGACCACAGCACTTCCTCGACCGAGCCCAGTCATAAATACTCGACTCAGCCTACACATTAGACCTCCAGCGAAATTTACATTTAATTTAAAGATGCAACTTGAATCCAAACCGATCCAAGGCAAAGCAAAACAATCTACCCGGACCTAAACAATGAACTTTAGACTGTAATTTGATCTCTTCGCGCGTCCCCGACAACACTCAAATGTCAAAAATATCAACAGGATAGGTTATCTGTGTTGACAACGTTTATACTTTGTTCTGAATTTGTTATTTCCATCCGCGGAACCTCTTCGATCAAACAGTCTCCCTATGCCCTGCCAACCTAGGTTTAGCCGCAACTAAACTCCTGTCTAGCCTAGTCTAAAATCCTAGTGTTATACCACGTCCATTATCGACACCACTCGAAAATGGTTGAGTTTGATTTGAATGTGTTTGTATGTTTAATGACTGTGTGTGTGGGAATTTCAAAACTCGCTACTCGAAAGGAATGAGGAGAGGATTAGCCCGCGAATATCCTAAGAGCCAATCCAGGAACCCTATGGTGAAGGAAAAAGGAATTTAGGGTCGCTCCAAGCCCAGACTCAGACTCAGATCAATTACCTACAAGTTCTTATCTAACGACCCAAGAATAGTTTTGGAATTTGGGGTAGGTTGATTTAAAAGATAGGAATCGAGGTATATCTCGGCGCTTCAGACACTCACGAAAATCCTCTGTAACACGCAATCGCAATCCGTCCAGTTCCAGACGCGTAAAACGGCGAATTACCGAATTTAGTTTAGAATTACCGAAAGACGTGTGTCACAGTAGCTTGACGCAGAGACTGAATGCCTCCCCCTCCCACGCTCTCGTATTTATAGACCCCACATGTCTGAAAAAAAATGGCGTCCTTTGCGGAACACGCGCTGCCCAAGCGAAAGCTTCTTATCCCTAACTACACAGGGTCTAATTTCAATCAAACATGCCATGCAGATCCGCTGTTCTACAAATTGTGTGTACGCATAGTTTCTAATCAACCATTGGCTATCACTCAAATCATTTGGTATTGCCGATACACAGAATTTGTCGATCGCTGGCTATAAAAAGCGGTTTTGATTAATTTAAGCCTTCCCGACCGCTAGCGTCTTAGACAAAGATCACTAGAATGATATTCAAACCCGTGATGTCAAACTCGCCACATCGTACCAAACAAACGCAATTGTATATTTGCAGTCAACATAATAGCTTTCTCCGTATCGTTCCATAATAACCTTCCATTATTTAGTTATTCATAATTTATTCAGCGCGCAGCCAAATCGGCTCTGATCCCTACACATTTCGCAGGAATGCGCCAAAAAACCTGACCTGACCTCTCGCTCTCGGCTCATTGTTTTTTTCCAACTTACCCTGAGCTACTCAAAAACCCAAACGTTAAATGAACCGACTCTTGTATTCAATGTGTGTACCAATACAGCGCGGCGATGGGCTAGCCCTCTGTCACGCAAAATGAAGTATCAAATGAACCGACTCTTGTGTACCATTACACTAATTATGTGCAGTTACATACACTGCTTTATCTCTACATATCATAAGCTCTCTATGATTTTTGATTTATAGTTATATTTCAAATGTAAAGTTCAGCAATTAGCGAAGCGGCCAATGTGCATGGGTATATTATATTTAGTATTGCTATATACAGGTTGTCTCATTTAAATCGGTCAGTATGGGAAAGTCTGAAACTATAAGACATACGAAGATCTGTTCTATTTTAAAAAGAAGAAAAACTGCATTTGAAAAAAACCCTGTACTCAGCTCAGGAATCGAACTCGGTTGTTTTGAAAACACTCACTCACGGTCACTTCGAACACCTAATAAAATAAATTTAAGTATGTGAAAACAATGCATTTTATTCATTTTAGACATCATGTTTCGTAGAGCCATTTACTGCTTAAGACCTACACAATCGATATCGAAATAGAAATAGCCTAAGTTTTTTTTTTCAAAACAACCGGGTTCGATTCCCGAGCTGATTACAGGTTTTTTTTCAAATGTACGAATGCAGTTTTTCTTCTTATTAAAATCGATGACATGGTTCCTAAGAACAAATCTTCGTATGTCTTATAGTTTCAGAGTTTCCCATACTGACCGATTTAAAGGAGACATTCTGTATAAAGCGATTTAGTCCAGGTTTTTTATGTTCCTGGTTGGGCTTCAAATAGATGTTCTATCATAGATCATAAAAGCAAATGCAATCGTAGGGTCAAAATTGAACCTAAGTTGTGAATTATTGGGAGACGCGAATCTCGCGGTGGATATGAAGAAATCGTGCTTAGTTTAAATAAATTAAAATTAAATAAAGTTAATTAAAATAACTTACGTACTTATGGCGTTGTTTTAGATATAATAAGTTATATCCACTCCTTCCCCACTACACTACTAAACCGGGTAAACTACTGGTAGGGTTATATGCGTTCCCCATTACACTACCTAATTTATTATCGGATCTAGATACGGGTAAGTACTGTTGGCCTTCAGGGTACTGTTGGGGCTGCCACGATTTTGTAGTGCATCAGGAATGTTTGCGGAGGCGCGTGTTGATGGCTTCCATCCAATTATGCGTAAAAGAATGGCGTCTATCTTATGCAGAACTCGTGGCAGCGCCAACGGTCTCCTGGAGATATTAGCAGATAGGGTAGACAATCCCTTTATGCGACATTGGGTTGCAGCTCACACACTGCCAGTCATAGATAAGCGCCTAAATTAGGAAAAAATAATGGTTTGCTCTGCACTGTACTGTGTTTGTATTGTACTACTAACATTGATTGTAAGACTAATTATTAACACTTGTATATGGACTTGGTCTGAAATAAATGATTATTATTATTATTATTATGTTACATGATATTTTTTCTTCGGTTAATTGATGTTTCTGTATGTAACTTTCAATATGCGCTACCAACGTGAAGAAAAAAAAAAAAAGGTAGAATTTTTCTCCATCAATTTGGTTCGGAAGTCCTAATTTAAATATTTTATGAAATACCGTTGTAATGATATTTCAAAGATAGATCATTACCCAAACATTGTATTTAAAAGACTTGAACGCTAAAACCTCTCCCAGTTATTTTTGTAAATGCAGTCAAAAACGTTGTTTAAAAGCAGTGGGAATTTTCTAGCACTTCAAAGGTCTGTAAAAACCAAGTCTCGTGTCACTGATGCTTATAACAAATGTTGATAGATTACTTAAACAGTGATTAGTTATAAATTATGGAAAAAATAACAGTTATTGTTCCAAATAGTAAAAATTGGCAATCAACTGCAAAATTCTAGGTTTTTTCGTCAAAAACAATACAACATCGATAAAAACGAAAAGGTAAGTAAGACTTCTGCTAACTCAAGTTTGGCCTAAATGGTTCCCTATGAACTGTACTATCTTCGTTTTAAGACTTTGCACCGATATCTACCAAGCACTCTCTGAAATAATAAATGTAGCCCATTAATGTCCCCGCCAAGGGGCACGGACCTTAACCCGGATAAGAGTTATTTAATTTAATTATTATTTATTCAACGAAACAAGGGTGAGCTGCCTGTTATCGACAAAAATATGGACCCCAAAACTATTAAATTTTTGTTGAGTACTCTACTCAAATCACTATACTAGTCAAACAATTCCTTCGACTTAAATATGGGACCATAGATATTTATAGAAAAATAAATTTGGTACGCATGGATAGATCGTCTAATGAATTATACTACTATAACTATAGTTAACCCCCGGGACATCTTTAAAAGGGCAAAAATGTATGTTTCCCTAAATATGTCTATTTTTGCCAGTAGTCGGCCGTAGGTCGTCCATGGAAAAGTATAAAAATATGATACCCCCTAACCGTACGTTTGTTTTTGGAGAGACGTTTTAATTCTTTATTTTATTTTATTTTCAATAAAAATAAACATAGCGAACAATATGATACACGAGTACGATCTGTGAAAATGTCAGGTGTCGAGCTTCTACGGTTCAACCTGTGACAGTAAGACAGACGGAAATAAATATTATTTTACCGATCAACTGCAATAAATACGTGCCATTTCTGTGAAATTGGATGGAAGATGGAAGCCATAAAAAAACTGTAATGATATTCTATTCTATTACTACTTGTTGTATCTTCTGAGTTCTGTTTTGTGTAGTACCTAAATAAACGCATTTCCTTCCCAAAAAAAAAACTTATATATATTTATAAACCTTCAACTGGAGTCATGAAATTTGGCAAGAAGCGTCTTATAGCAAAAGTAAAGGGAAATATCTGAAAACTGTCTGTTTAAATACCCTTATCCCAGGAACGCGTAGAGGTATCAAGTTCAATATCGATATCAATAGAGATATCATTCAAGTCTGTAGGAATTTGTATCTATTAAAGAATCATACTAAAAAATCAAACAAAAAAGACACCACCATATAAGTCACAACTTGAAGTTCCATCATAATTATACTAATTGTGCTTCGTCCGAAGAGATTAGTACCCTGAAAATGTATGTCGTAACAATATCGTAGAATTGACTGTATATTGTTATAGCCAACCATGGTTGAATTAAAACTTTAATTGAACGAGTGTCTAGATAAATTTTCCGAAATATTATTTTACTTGTATTATTTTTTCCATTCGCGTTTTTTCCCACGATTTTTTTTTCTATGCATCTTTTTTACTAGTAGCATAATTTTCTACACGCTTTAAATTCTGCTGTTGCTTTTTACGAGACTTATATTTTCCTATGCATTTATTTTCTCAATCCGTTTCTTACATATACATATGTTTTACCGATATATTAATTTTCCAGGTGTTTATTTCCTCATAACTACACTTCATGCTTAATTTAACTTACATCCATACACGTACTGCCTTTTCCCACATACGTATGGGGTGGCAGAGGCACAGATACGCCCCGTTAAGCCAATTTTCACTAGTCCTTTTTGCGTGACAGGGGGTTAGCCCATCGCCGCAGCTAAGGAGATATGTATGCACAAAAAAGAACACACGAATACAACAAGTAGGCAACGCGGAGTCAAATTTCCAGATAGCCTAGTTAGTTTACTTAATTAATCGCACGCTATTGTATAATGTTAGTCCGGTGATGGAAAACATCATGAGGAAGCCTATATATCCCTGTAGCTGCGGCGATGGGCTAGCCCCCGGTCGCGCAAAATGGACGTGTATGGATGTCAAGCATAAAATGTATGCGGAAATAAGCATCTGGAAAATTATTATATCGGTGATCGGTGTTTATGAAAAATTCGGATTGAGAAAATAAATGCATAAGAAAATCTATGGCTGGCATAAAGACACAGAAGAAATTAAGCGTGTAGAAGATTATAATACTAGAAAAAAAAATCGTGGGAAAAAACGAATCGAAAAAAAATACAAGGACAAAATACAATACAAATATTTATTTCGGCAAATTTATCTATACACTCCATTGAACGAAGAAATATTTTATAGACAAACACTGCGGTAGCTTAGGTGGAAGACTAAAGGGGACGAGCGCAGAAAAGCCCCCGAATAGTCTTCGTGTTAGGTTGAAATGTATAAAACAAAAAACCCCACGTAGTAATTAAAATGCTTTTAAAAATACATGTGTTTTTGAAAATTAACCCTCTGATAATTTCATGAAATAATTACCATTTCATGACAGTCCATCCATGGTTGGCTATTTCATGAAATAATCAAATTCTACGATATACACATTGTACCAATAGTAACATGCAAGAAGTGACAACCACTTCACTTAAGTTAGGAGAATTGTAATTTGCTCTGACCTATCATTGAGTTAAGAGTGTAAAACCACATTATTATTTGAAGGTCTGAATCCTTAAAGTCCTCATCGTCAGGTCCATTTTTGCATATTTTAAACTGACAACGCCATCGTGTTGGGAGTTTTATCTTGCTGACCGTCCATAATTTATTTTATGCATCAACAAAGCAATTTTCTTCTGGTTTATAGTAAAAAAGTCACTAAGTACATGAAATTAAATTAAAAAGTCATTTAGCCCGAACAAGAAATAACCCGAACTCGCGCGGTTCCGTACCACCGCACAATGCAAAATTTTGTTTAAAAAGTTATCGGTACGGCTTCTTTCATGCTCCATGTATGTAACCAGATGCTTTTATAGTACTGTATGTGGTATTGCATTGAAATAAATTAATATAATGTATTATTAGTAAATAATGTATTTTCGTTCGACTCCTTGTTTCACTAAACTCTCCCAGAGACACAGGTGCGACATAGAGTCGGACGCCTTGGTGTAATCCACAAAAACCAGATAAAATGTGTTATCGTATTCTTTGTATTTCTCTATAACAGCTTAACAAGTTGGAGAGGCTTTAGAACCTGGCTTTGCGCTTCATTTTTGTACGACCGTATGTCGGATTTTCGCAACCAATTGAAGTAACTCCCAATCCGTCAGCGAAGGAACCTTCATATTTTAGTTTTACTTTTTAAAATCCTGCGCAATCCTGGTGCTCCAGAGTACCAGCTAAACCGTTTCGCGTATTTACCGCCGCCGTCAAGACCTCGTCGTGCAGGTGTCGCATCAAGGGAACTAGCCTGTCCGATGGCCAACACCAGTTTCCTGATGAATCCTTACACAGTCCGTGCTGCGCAGATGTGGAACCTCCTGCCAGACTCTATCCGTGATAGTTTATCGCCTAGCTCATTCGGATCAAGACTAAAAGAATACTACCTATCTCAATTATCGTAGGTTTTATTTATTTAAGTTTTAGGAGTTTATGTAGTATAATTATCTTCATAATGATATATATGTTATAAAGTATTTTTGTAATATATGTTTTTATGTGTAGTGTATACTATTTTAAAATTTTGTTGCTGTTTTCTTATTTGTATAAATATTTTGTTATTAGCTGAACCTGCATTGTTTCACTGTACATTTACTGGGTTGGCTGGAAGAGATTTCTTTGAGGAATAAGCCCGCCTTTGTAGGTCTTATTTCCCACAACGTCAATTGTTTTTACTGTTGTTTTATGCAATAAATGATATAATAATAATATAATTTGAGTCAGAGTGAATATGTGGTCATTTTTGGAGTATCCCTTTCTGAATCCAGCCTGCTCTCGCGGTTGTTGTTCGTCCAAGTCATTTGTAATCCTGTTTAATATAACGCTCAAGAACAGCTTATAGATAGAGGGAATTAAGCTCAAAGGCCTGTAGTTGTCAACTAATTTAAAGTAGTTCTTGTAAATCAGAAAAGTAAGAGCGTAGTTCCAATCTCGGGGTATTGTCTCCTGTATCAGAATATCATTGAAGATTTTTGTTAATAGTGATGTAAGTGGCTCTATCATTGTTATGATGATATTTATCGTCAGTGATTCTGTCCTCTCCTGGGGTTTTCTCTTTCTTGAGTTTTGACATTGCGCGCTCTACTTCAGAGTTCAGTAGTGTTGGAACTTCCTCAGAAAGTTCTGTTGTGAAAGTTTGCAGTACTTCATGTCTATCTTGATTGAAGTATAGATTTCTGTTGAAGACTGTGGCAACTTGAAGGATATCATATCTATTTGTTTTTTCAGTTCCTTTAGCAGATGAAAAGCTTTTTATCCATTTGTTTTTTATCTTTAATTGTGCATAACTTTAGTTTGTAGAGCTTCGTGTTTCTATCTCCCTTTGTTTCCAGTCGTATTTTTTTATTGCTAACGGATATTTTTCTTCGTATTTTCTTGTCAAGTTTATTTCTTCTGGCTTAACACAGACCTTGCTGTTAATAATTTTATAATAATTTATTCCTGCTTATTAATTATGATAATGATACTATAATATATGTATTAGTTAAGCACAAGCAATTTTTAAAAGAGATCTAAAAATCAATGTGTGGGAGATTCTACGCCTTTCTTCTCCCACAGTGATCCAATGTACAGAAGTGGCAAAAAATGACGATTGCTAAGTATATGTAAACATCTACAGAAATAAAAACATTTGGAATTTGGAATTTGAATTTGGAAAAACTTCAATCTTGTTCTCTCGTCGCATTTTCTCTTTGAGATAGATTTTAAACCATTTCGTTCTTCTATCAGAGACTCTATATATTTTGCTGTTATATTTATTTTGTTTGATGTGCTGGTGATCGGCAATTTTGGTATAAGCTCACCTTTTAAAATATGTTTCCCTTTAATGTAACTTTTTAAATAGTGCGTTTTAGAATTAGATATGAAGAATATAAAAAAAATAAAGTTTATTTCCTATACAAATCTCTGCAGTATTTCTGACTCTGTCAGACCGCTAGCGGTTTAGGATATCTCGTAGACATTTCAGGTGAAACTTCTCTAGGTTTAAAAAAATGGCAAAATTATTTTAATCACGATTGTGACATTGAAGAGCATTTTCGCATTGAAGAGCGTTGATATTACTATGTTCAAGATTACTTAAATGATAGGAATGTATGGGGGTTAATCTGGCTCAACACATATCTTGCTGTTAATAATTTTGTAATTATTTATTCCTGCTTATTTTTCCTCGCTTCGCTCGTGATTTAAGTTTTTAACACCCTCGCTACGCTCGGGAGTAAACCTCGAGTCCTTCGTTACGCTCGCGATTTAATTCACCCGCGACAGAAGACACTGCTTTATCCCCTTGGTTAATAATCTACTATTTGTATTAGTTAAGCATAAGCAATGTTTAAAAGAGATCTAAAAATCAATCTGTGGGAGTTTCTACACCCTTTTTCTCCCACAGTGGTCCAATGTAGAGAAGTGGCAAAAAATTACGATTGCTAAGTATATGTAAATATCTGCAGTAATAAAGACATTCTAAATTTTGGAATTTTTGGAATTATTCGTTTTTTTTTTGGCGCTTCACCCTGCTCGTAAACAAGTCAATGTCAGCGTGGCTGAACCGTTGAGCAATAGAATCTAAACAATCGACTGATAACTCCCGCTCACTATACTCTTTCTGCCGAAATAAGTTAATGGGAAAGAAATGCACTGGCGTCTGATTGATACAGCCACGACGCTAAGACCATGTTCACAGTGCGAGAACTTTTTAGTTTGTTCGTGCGACTCGTACCGTTCAGATGTGCTTTACTTGCTTTACGTGCTTATCTTGTGTTAGTGCAGCTGTTTTTTTTTCTGTAACCCGGCTTGTTTATTGGACTTTGTGATTGATGGGAGTCCCCCGTCCTAACAGTACAGTTATTTTGTGAGTAAATGTATACTTTTTGATAAAAAATAAAGTTTAAATTTGAGGTTATTTTTATATAATTTTCGCTACGAAAGTGACCTACACCCGATATCGGAAACTATCGCCCAATCAGTCTGGTTTCCCACATTTATAAATTGTTCATCAAGATTATCGAATCACGTATTGCTGGCAAAATAGACTCTTACCAACCACATGAACAAGCTGGGTTCCGCCCAGCATTCTTAACAACAGATCAACTCCAATCTCTCAATCAAATCATCGAAAAATATAATGAATTCAATAAACCCCTCTACCTTGCCTATGTGGATTACTCTAAAGTATTCGACAGCGTCACTCATGATTCCATATTCAAAGCTCTCCATAACCAAAATATAGACCCCACTTATTTTAACATTATCAAAACGATATATAACAATACTCTGACAATATAAAGTTGCAGTCATCTGGACCAACATTCAATATAGATAGAGGTGTGAAGCAGGGCGACCCTCTATAGCCAAAGCTGTTTACCGGTACTCTCGAGGAGGTATTTAAACAGCTAGCGGTCCCATATCAGGACAAGGGCATTGTTGTTGGTGGCAGAAGCCTCACATACCTTCGCTTCGCCGAAGACATTGTCCTGTTCGCGTCAACGGCAGCTGAACTACAATTAATGCTACAATACTTAGCACCGCAAGCCTTGTGGTTGGACTAATGATGAATCGGACAAAAAGGCAGGTCATGACCAGCACGAAACGTAGGGTCGAGGTTGATGGGCAGGAAATACAGTATGTCGACAAATACATCTACTTGGGCCATTTATATCCTTCGAAAACAGGCAGGATAAGGAAATTGATGGACGCATATCGAAATCGAACGCCTGGAAGAGCTGGTCCATGAAAGAGCTGAAGAAGGGAAACCTTCCATTGTCACTGAAGCGCAAACTCGTCGACATGTGTATCCTGCCCATCCTAACCTACGGTGCTCAAACTTGGTCGCTGACGGAGATCCGGAAGTCCAAACTCAAGGTTTGCTAAAGAGCGATGGAGCAAAGTATAACCGGTCTCAGGCTGACCGACCATGTTAGAAACACGACACTGCGCTCCATCACTGGCATTGCTGACGTTGGCGCAAAGATCGGTAGGCTGAAGTGGGACTGGGCCGGACATGCACCCCCAAAAATGGGCCAAACTGACCACCGAATGGGTGCCCACTGATGGTCATCGAAAAAGAGGCAGGCCGAGACGTCGATTTTTGCCGAACTGGGTGGAGGCAGCACAGCACAGGGAGGAATGGTCTGAGATAGGGGAGGCCTTTGCCCAGCAGTGGGACACTATGCAGGCCAGTAAAAAGGCTACTTACGTCAATTTTCGTTATAAATTGCGTTATGTTCACAGATATTTTCCAATTTTCAAGTTTGATTTTCAGAAAAACTATGCATTTCCTCACAAAAAGAAAAGCACTTTGATCCATTACACACCCCATTATAATTAAATTCAGGGGGCACGATTCAGACCCAAGCGCAGAAAACCAATTAAAATACATTTGATTCGCGCCAGCTTCATATTACGTTTGAAACAAACCGACAGGAACGCAGGAACACATCAGTCGGGGCGTGCAGCCGCCTTCTTGCCAGCGGCGGCGCCCGGTTGTTCGTTGACGTCAGTCACGGCCACTTGTGTTAGTAATTTGTGCTCCCACAAAACGTAACTGTTTACTTGTCTATATTGCGATTTGTGTTTGATCATCATTCTTTTGATATTTACAGAGACGTATGCGATTTTATTTCTACATATTTCGGAAATGATCAATTTGTGTTGCAAGTCCCGCGTCGTCGTTTAGCCGCTGGCGCGCGTCTGGTATAGAAACCATACCAACAAGTTTCGTACGGATACTGCGCCTGGTATGAAAATTATACCGCAAGGACTTGTTGACCAAAATGTAGTTGCACTGGTCATACGCGTGCAGCTAGAATTTATGTCTATTTTTCTATCTCATTCCAACAAGACTTCGCCCATTTCATCTATAAACCTCCTCGCTCTAGGACCAACGCGGAAGCCAGTTGCGCCATGTCTTTGTAGCACTTCGTGGTGAGTGAATTTATTTCGCGGTGGATTTCTTCTCTGCTTTGATTTTATGTATTTTTAAATACAAAATAACGGGTGCTAGTGGTGTAACTAGGCAGTATTTTGGTGAAAGTAGTACTTATTTTTTCTAAAACTTAGTCGTAATTCGTGTTTGAATTTCAGGTTGCAACCGAAATACCTACGCATTGAAATTGGTGTAGTATTAAAGGTATTACCAGATTACTAATATAAAATTGCTCAGATTTGCTGGCTGTTACTTTGTTTTATGCTAAAATCATGTTTCTTCTAAAATAAGCTGTCATCCCTTTTTTGGATAAGTACAAGCAAGCAACAAGCAAGTGGGCCCCAGTGATGAATGATTGAGAACAATATGGTATCTCATTTCTTAGGGGTTTTTTATTTTAATGAATTAAAATCAAACTGTGAACGGATTGTAGAACACTTTTTTGTTTTTTTTTACAGTGTTGCTGTTTTTGTGCATATTATTGCTTTGGTAATGGAAGTGTGTGGCTTGGCTGCTAACTAAAAAATACTAACTTTATAATCATTCATAAATATACAAATTTAACCAGGACTGGCTTAAAAAGACTGATAAAAGTGGACATTTAATAGAGGAGTGGGGTAGAAAAGAAAATGAGATGTTCTGCATTCTGCGCATGAAAAAAATCAACATAAGTTGGGGCTTTGAAGCTGTAGAATAACATGTTTTATCCAACAAGACATTTATACAAAGACTGTCGTTTTACGTTTTTCCGTGTACAATGGTATGGATTCGTGTGCGGTTCTAACGTCCAGTCGCACTTGATCGGTTTTTATTTTCCTTTAGGGTGGTTCCTATCTATCCTGTACTATATAGTATATCACACACCAGTAGGATTTGATAATCCTCGTGTACTGTACGCTACCAATGCGAAATATGTTGGCAACGGCTCTACGCTATACTGCTGCTTAGTGTTATCAACAAAAAGTAATATTTGGCATAACAAAGCAGTTGCCAACTCTAGGCGACTGCACGCCACCCCGTAGTTGAGACCACAGCAAATATTTCTGCACTAATCAAAATGTCAACGTCTTTAGTTCTGTGCGCATTTGACGTACGTCATATAGTATGTTCAATGTGAATTGGCTAATTTGTAACTATTTATAAGTAAAATATTTTGTTGTATTTTAGGCGTATCCCGATCTTAAAATCCAAAACGAAAGTGGGACGTCAGCTGTATTTTATAGGCAAATAAATCTAAAACCAAAAAGAAAATTAATCTGGATGATTTTGTTTTATGTGCAAAAATACAGCATAAAATACATGAATTTTATGCTGTCCGAAAAGAAGTAACGAGTTTGAAACGGCTGCATGCAGCTATTAATAATTCATAAATTTTCTTGGTGGCAGAGAATCTCTTCGTTTACTCTTACACAAATTAGGTTATAAAGATAAAAAAATTAGAAATCAAAGGACAGTACTTATGGAGCGACATGATATAGTGGCAAGGAGGGACAGGTAGCTACATGAAGTCAAAGATGTAAGAGAGAGTGGTATGCCTTTGCTATACCTTGATGAAAGTTATATTCATACTTCGATGTACATCACGTACAGGACTGACGTTATTTGACGTATGACAGTATTGTAGTAACTATGGTAAGATGTTGGGATTAGCTTTGTCATGATCTTAAACGATCACCACAGTACCATACTATGAGCTTTAAAGCAACTTCTTTGTTTCTCGTTCTCAACTTTACAATCATGTTCAATTTACGACTAGTAATAAATCCGAGGAATTTAATGGTTGTAGGTAGATGACGTTCATTATTTATAAACCTGATAAAGCTATAAGAATAAATACATTATACACAATCTTGCATTAATGTGTACATTAAAAGTATGAAGGGTTCAAGAAAAAATACATTAACCAATTGGTATGGATCGAAAGAGCACGCCAGACCTCTTTGCTGCCGCCGCCGGCTGGTCAGTAAACCATGAATGGCATTGAAATATATATTTTTATTTTTTGTAGCATACATGTATAGAAAATTCTAATTTAATAGTGGCGCTGTGAGCTGTCTGTTGGTGGAAAGTTCTTAATTAACTAAAACTTCTAACATACAAACATATATACACCTAGTTACCCAAATATGAAAGTAATAAAGCCAATAACTTTGCAAACTACATTTTCGATCTAAAATCCAACCTATCGACATTTTACCAAAATAATATAGGCTAGTCTTTAGAAAGCCGGCCGTTTCAGATGCTTTTGCTGATTTTTGTATGCTTTATTAGTGGATTTATAGATGATTTCAAATACGCGAACCGTTGCTATTTTTTTAATAGCCATTTTAAGCATTCGGGACCGTGGGGATGTGGGAGTATCTATCAGGGTGGGAAAACGATGAATTTGCCGTCTTTTTTAACGTTGGATGTCATTCCAAGTTCATTGTCCTCGTGGCCATTGACCTTGACCTTGAAATTGACCTATATTTCGTAGAAAATACAGTTTTGCCATTTTTTACGCCCGATGCCGCTCGTGATCTCCAAAATTCCAACGACAACTCATTTGTTAAAATATTTTTAGCCACATGAACGGCAGAGGCCCGTTGCATTGCTTCGAGTATAAGTGATGGCGTTCGGTACAGTGCCGAAAACTGCCTGATATCACAGATTATGTGCCGCGAGATAGACCTCTGTCAGTCGAAACAATGCTATCTCTGAGTGGCTATTTATGTCGCAGCGGGTTAGATCCAAAATCTACCCTGGTCGCAAGATGAGTTATATATTTACTTGTAATATCTGTTTTATGGTACATCACTGATTCATGCACGGTGAGATAGGACAAAGGAAGATTGTTACCAAACTTATAATAATTTCTCATAAACAATTAAGATATATATATAGAAAAAGTTAGCGTCAGAAAGTTATAGCTGTATTTTCATTCCATGTACCTACCTAACCAGGTCCATTCATACGTTTGTATTAGGTGCTTACCTATGAAATCAGCGTTTCGAATGGAGAAATTGAAGGAAACTCAATTTCAGTATTTTTTATTATTGTTTTAGGAATGACATATCCTAATTTTATAAAACTTTATGTGTAAAAAAGTATTAAGATCTTTTTCATGAAAATGGATGACATTTAGAACGAACTGATTTTGAAGCTAAAATTTTAGTTATCAAACTGAAAACTAAAAGAAAATTTAATATGTAGCTGTAAAAGTTTGGAATTAACTTTTAAACAATAAAAAATGATGGAAATAGCTACTGAATTACACGAATTATGAACTCCTGAATCTGTAAGAAAATTTCGCCAATTTCTTAGGTAAGCACCCAAAATGTGGTATTGAATGAAATTGCTGTCGGGTTATTTGTTTTTATAGTAATTCAACTTATTTACACAACTTTTTATCGAATATCTGGATTTACTGATATTTTCTCTGTTTGTTTTCAAAGGGATTTCACGAGTTAGGACAATAAACCAGGTATTTGACGCTGTTTGTGTGGAATTTCGGTGACGGTTTTGTAAGACACAAATAGCATATTTAAGACCGTACTGTTACTGTAATATACTGTTTATGCTCTAATACACCACCCATAAATAATTTAAATCGACGCTGGGTAATTTTATGGCCTTGTCATTTGTTCATGTTTATCTGTTGTATCATTGCAGATATATCCTATCTGCTCAAGCATTTTGTCCACGAAGTGGCGAAAAGAACGCTGGTGCAATGGCGCTGGTTACGACTCCAGCTGCAGATGCAACGACAAAGATGGTCAATTATTGCTTCTATTTTCCGTGAAAAACCATCCAGCGGACCGTCGTCGTCGTACATAAATTTCTTCTTGGCATGATTTCAGACAGTACGAAAACGAAATTATCATAAAAAACATAAATACATGCGGATACGCTTGGTGAGCGGTTAAGCTCTATAACGGGAATAACTTCAGATAGAAAAAAAATAAAGGAACAAGAAAAATGTTGCCAGAGAATATTACAATTCTCCTAACCTAAGTGGACTGGTTGTCAATATTTGCGTGTTACTACCAATGTGTATATATAATAACGCTTACATTTTCAGGGTACTAATCTGTACGAGTATAATTTTACATTAAAGCTATCATGGTATTTATCATACTTAAATTTAAAACTTACCATGAATATGAAGGTACCAACATGTTCATTGTTAATAGATATGTGCATGTACGCACAGGGCCTCTGAAAACATAAGTTTCATATATTAAGTATCATAAATTTATAAAAAATCTATAAGGCTTTTTTGAGGGGAAATGAACGGGAGAATATGTCCTCGTCTTAGTAAATATAGCTTAATACGTGTTTGAATCCTTCATAAAAAGGGCGATAAATGTAAGTAAGGTAACTATCGTCTTATCAGCCTCCGCTCCCAAGTCTATAAACGGTTTGCGAAGATCTTATGGATGAATACCAACCGGTAGAGCAAGCAGGCTTCCAGAGTGGATACTCAACTATGGACCACATTCACGCAGTCAAAAAACGGATGGAGAGATGCCGGAAGTATAAGCGGCCCATATGCTTTACCTCTGTCGACTCTGATATGGCATTCGACAGTGTCGAGCACTGGACCGTGTTTTATTCTCTCCATCGGTATAATGTTGACAAGCGATACGTGAATATCCTCCGGGAGCTCTACCGAAATGCAACTCACAAAGTACGGATGCATAGGCTCTCTTACTTCGTGCCGATCCAGCGAGGTATGCGCCAAGGGGACACAATTTCACCAAAGTAATTTACTGGAGTTCTCGAAGATCTGCTGAAGACACTTGACTGGGAGGACAAAGGTATTAATATCTACGGCCGATGTTTATTACATCTTCGTTTTTCTGACGACCTTATCCTTCTAGCCGAGCACGTTGCGGATCTTCAGAGAATACTCGTAAAACTAGAAGACTATAAAGCTTCACTTGAGGTCAGCCTGGGGATGAACGTGTCCAAAACCAAAATTATGACCAATTTTGTCTTGAGACGGTGGATGAATACATCCACATTGGGCACAGTTTATCCTTTGGCCAAAATTCTCAAGTGAGATCTCCAGGTGATTACAGCTGGGTTAAGACGCCTTTGGTGAATTTGAAGACGTCTTAAAGTCCGAAATCCCTCAATGCCTGAAAACCAAGGTGTTTAACCAATGTGTCCTGCCTATACTCACATATGAATCCGAGACATGGCCGCCCACAAAGGAATCCATGCATAAAATCCGATTAGCACAAAGGGCAAAGGAGCGTGCTATGTTCGGAATCTCATACTCCGACCGTACACATAGGTCTACCCGTGCTCTGTGATTAACTTATCTCATCCTGACATGGTTTGCTGGAAGAGATCTCTTCTTAGAGATAAGCTCGCCTTTGTACACTTTTATAATGTATATCTTGTCAATATAATTATTTGTGTGCAATAAAGAAAAATTATGAATTTATGAATCTCTGTTCGCGATTACATACCCAACGTCGAGATATGACGACGTACCAAGGTCGTAGATGTGGATATGCGAATCACAGGAATAAAGTGGAGATGCGCACGATACTTGGCTAGGAGGGACGACGGCAGATGGACCAAGGCGGCTACGAAATAGTGGCCAAAGGACGCGCGTAGACCAAGATGGTCGGACGACATCGCCAAAACTGGCAGGGCGCCTTGGATTAGGTTGGCCCAGGACCGCAATAAATGGCGTAATTAAGAGGAGGTATTTACGCAAATGTGGGTGCAGGAGGCTGGATAGATCGATAGATAGATTTGCTTGAAATTCTTACACCAGAAGAGTTGACGAATCTAGCAAACTCTTGAACAGCAAGTTTATAGTAATCCAGCGTCAAGTGGTAAGTGTATTTCTGAGCAATAAACTCTTTCAACTCGATATCTCCACCAAGTAGGTTATCGTCTATTAGTACAATCACTGGATTATTGATGCAGAAAGCTATTCCACCGTAATGTATCTTCAGGTCGTTCCAGACCTTTGGCCATTCTACACCGGTAACGCCTGAAAAAGGACTATCGTAGTAGGTAATTGATTTTGGAAATGCGAATTTAATTAATTTTCAATTAAAACATCTATCTATCTGGCTATAAGTCTAATTTGTTTCGCCTGGAAAAGTCTTATCATTAAAATTATGCCTGTGAATGTTGCCATTTCGGTAGTCTTTATGAGCCATCGTAACCTTATTTACTGAATTGCCACGCCATTCCCAGAACACCTGATAAATAAACCTTATTTTTCCCGGATTGCTTGATAGATATCGGTTAGTAAATACCTATTGTGTGTGTGAGGAATTGAATTTTGTGTAACGTTACCTCTGATTACAGGAGCATCAAACTCCTTTGGCCTGTACTTATGGAGCCCTTTAACCAACTGGGAGCAGTGGATGAACTCTTTATTTACTCTGTTACCAATAACAGTGAACTTAATTCGGTTCTTAGAAACGTTATCTTTCTTCTTCGGTGTAGGATATTTAGGGTTGTGGACGCTGTTATGTGCGTATTTAATTTGATCTGCATATTTATCTAGAACGTATCTTTCGAATCCTATATGGTGATGATCTTTTTTGTTGTTCTTTATCGGTTCAGGGTTGACCATTTTATTTAACGTTGTATTATAAATGTTTTCGTACTTGAAGGAAAGTTTGTTTGGATGATATAGAGTTGTCATGTCAATGTGTCAAAGTCCTTGTCGAGTTTTTTATTTATATTATTTGTCTTTGATTTGCCGACTGCTTTGTCCTGATAGAGAAAAAAAGGTTAGGGTTTATTTCTGATACTGTGCATTTCAGTAAGTTGTCTCCCACCGTTAAGTTGGCTGTAGAGCACAACTGACAAAAAATGGCGAAAAGAATATCCGGTTGCCAGACTCGGATCAAAATTATCCGCTTTAAAAAATAAGAAAGCACGTTTATCGGTAGCTATAACCACGTCACAATACGAAATACGTAAATTAAATACAAGTAATACCTAAAAGAATCGGCAATTACTTATATGAACATTTAGAGAATGAGTTAAAGTGGAGCCATTCTTAGAAGTCGCATTTGACATCTGTCAACAGTAGGCACAGAGCTATGAGTCTGTCTCCTTCGCCTTGTTTCGCGTAGAAAGGGAAGGGAGTCCAATGCATAGCTCTGTCCCTACGTGACGTTTATAACACCTTTGGACCTTTTTACTATCCGGTCTGTTAGGTTTTAAGTCAGCTCATATTGAAACAATCCCAAAGTCACCTTTTCCCAAAATGACTGATTTTTTTAATGACTAACTATTTCCTAATGTCTGAAAGATATGATACACTCAGAGATCCTACTTCCTACTAATATTATAAATGGGAAAGTTAGTGAGTATGTATATATGGATGTTTGTTACTCTTTTACGCAAAAACTACTGAATGGATTTTAATGAAATTTTACAATAATGTAGCTTATACATCATAATAACACACAGGCTATAATTTATAAAGATATTGTATGGATTATCCAAAATATACTGATAAGTGTCAAGTAAGTAGGAAAAAATTCTGCCATAAATACAATAAAAAATATACCTTATTTTTAATGCATATTTATTTGGTCGTAACAAATTGATCCTTATCAAATTAGATACTTTTATCGCTTCTGCTATTTAATGTTGAGAAACTTTGTCTTTGACACTACAACTGTGTCTCTCGTGGAGAAGATTTAAACAGAGTGGAACATATAGAAGAGAAGTTATTAGACGATGTGAGCTAGCAGCATCATCGTCACATGCAGTCCAAATTGGTGACAACCATCAAACCCAAGTCGAGACGAATAATACTGAATGTGGTTCGGTACAAAACAAGTCGTGTACTGACAAGGAACCGATTAGCGAAATTTATTCAGGTCATGACAAATTGCTCAGAGAAAAACTCTGTTGTTCTCCGACAAAGTAGGTGCAGGATTTGGGCCTCTATTACATTACCGGCTTAAACAAAAAGTAACGAACATTTGCTGTCCAAATAGTTCATTTGTAGATCTTGTGAAGATAATTAGTCGCGGTATCTGTGAGTACAGCACTATTGTAATTATGGTAGGAAATCATTCAAACATTAGTCGGAATGATTTGAATAAAAGGGTTGAAACACTTCTAGCCTTACATAGTAGGATGAAATGCAAATTTCCATATGCCTGTAATTTGACAGAATTACAGAAGAAATCTGTGCATAGAATGAATATTCATTTATTTAATTAAACGTGACATCACAGCAATGCTATTTTATATTTCGACATGAATAATTTTATTCATAATTTTACTCTGACACAGGATACATTGTACCTGTCTAATAAATATAGAAAATTAGTAGCTACATTGTTAGCTTATAATATATGCGACGCAGCTATAGTTGGTTTAATTAACCAAGTTCAACTTGACATCAGCTTATGTTAAGAGTAATATGACATGCACCCCTATTGGGAATTCACCTGTTAATCATACTTTGCATGCAACATTGGAATCCTTTCCAAGTAATTTAAATTAGTTCATAAGACAATAGAGGAAATCTCTAGCATACTGCACTAAATATGTCAAAATGTAAGCCCCAGTTAAATATTACTCATCAAAACATCCAGGGGCTACCTGGCAAAGAACTTGTATTAGAATTGTTTCATTCCCAATTGCTATTAAGGATAAGACGGGTCCATCATTTTATGGGCCTATTACATCCCATAGACTAGAGACTTTGCCAGTACCGGATTTTAATGAAAAGAACCCAAACAAAATCTACTCAGACTTCTTCAACATTATTCAGACAGAATTCAATAAAGTTTTTAAATTAAAGAAAGTCAGTGACTACAACGGTAAATCTAAATTTAATGACTGGGCAACGTTTGGAATTTGTAAAAGTAGAGTTATACCAAGGGACAATGATTTCTGCCTAAAGATAGGTGATGACGTTGTTAAATCCAGCTCCGATGATGATGAAATCATCAAATGCTCGAGCTTTTGAAACATTCTCACCAATATACCCTTACTCACAACAGATCGTCTATATTCATCTCCATATGAAGCAGAGACTTTATTAAAAAATAACACTAGCGTCAGTAACGTATATTTAAAATTTCATCATGTATATCCCCAGGACATTGTAAAACGTTTAGATTACTTAACTTAGAAAATACGGAAGACCTGTGGGGTATATCAGTAAAAGTCATTGGTACAGTAATTCTAGTTATAGCCCCACACTTAGCTTATATATTCAATAAATGTGTTGACGATGGGGCTTTCCCAGACCTCATGAAACACAGTAAACTGATACCTCTGTTCAAGTCGGGAGATAAGGGCGATCCTTCAAATTTCAGGCCAATATCTGCTCTTCCTACACTAAGTAAAATATTTGAAAAGATTATACTCAATCAAATGCTCTCACACTTCAACCGTACAAAACAACTCCACGCCAAACAATACGGTTTCACTAGGGATAAATCGACTACAGATGCAGGTATTACCCTTATATCTCATATTTATTCTGCATGGGAGGCCGCACAGGATGCTATCGGAGTTTTTTGCGACCTGTCGAAGGCGTTTGATTGTGTTGATCATAATACGCTATTAATTAAATTAAATCATTACGGAGTTAGAAATAAAGCGTTGGATCTACTAAGATCATACCTAAGCAATAGAATTCAAAAGGCAGAAGTTAACGGCGTCAAATCTGATGGATCAGATGTTAAAATTGGCGTTCCACAAGGTTCCATATTAGGCCCTTTCTTATTCCTGGTATATATTAACGATCTGCCTTTCATAGTGGAGAAATTAACTGACATAGTCTTGTTTGCTGATGATACTTCAATGGTCTTCAAAATTGAAAGACAAAAAGGAGATTTTGATGATGTTAATGGTGTATTGTCTTTAACCTTGAATTGGTTCACAGTTAATAATTTATTGTTAAACGCTGGTAAAACCAAGTGTATCAAATTCTCACTTCCAAATGTCAGGCAAGTTGAGACCAGTTTAGTGTTAGACAACAGCACGTTAGAATTAGTAAATGATAAGAAGTTTCATGGAATAACCATTGATAGCAAATTGCAGTGGGGACCCCACATAGATAAATTGGCTGGTAAAATAAGTTCTGCGGCTTACGCTGTTAGGAACATCAGACAAAGCACGGATGTGGCTACATCTAGGCTAGTATATTTTAGTTACTTTCATAGTGTGATGTCCTATGGTATCTTTTTGTGGGGGAAAGCAGCGGATATTCAAACTATTTTTATTTTACAGAAAAGAGCTATTCGAGCAAT
Organism: Argyresthia goedartella; assembly: GCA_949825045.1. Lineage (NCBI taxonomy): Eukaryota > Metazoa > Arthropoda > Insecta > Lepidoptera > Argyresthiidae > Argyresthia > Argyresthia goedartella. The sequence continues at coordinate 18,752,014 of OX463812.1, read as the reverse complement.
TTATAATTTAAAACGAACAGACTCCTTAAGAGAGTTTTTTAAAGAAATTGACATACTAACAGTAGCTAGTCAATTTATTTTCGAAAATATAATGTATGTACGCAAGAACCTTACAACATTTTACAAACTTAGCGATAGCTGTAATGTTAACCTAAGAAATAATCACAGACTATGCGCGCCCCGATTTAGACTCGCGAAGGTTAGCAATTCTTTCAAGGGTCAGTGCATTCTCTATTACAATAAGATACCTCTGGAGATTTTGAAATTGCCATTTGAGCAATTTAAAAGGCATGTTAAAGCGACTTTGTCGAAAAAGGGATATTACAATGTTCAAGATTACTTAAATGACAGGAATGTATTTACCCCATACAGTCCTGTCATTTAAGTAATCTTCAGGCTCAACACAGACCTTGCTGTTAATAATTTTGTAATTATTTATTCCTGCTTATTAATCATAACAATCAAATTCTTCATATTTGTATTAGTTATTTAACAACCTATTTTTAAAAGAGATCTAAAAATCAATCTGTGGGTGTTTCTACGCCCTGCTTCTCCCACAGTGGTCCAATGTAGAGAAGTGGCAAAAAATGACGTTTGCTAAGTATATGTAAATATCTACAGTAATAAAGTACTTTGACTTTGACTTTGATAAACCATCAGATTAAGATGGCTTTTTAAGGATGTTTGTGGATAAAATAAAAATGCTACTGAAAGCTGGCTTATCAATCACGATCAATAAAAAGGAAAAAAGGTGGGCGTCGTTCGAAATTTGAATGTTATATTATGTCGAAATATTTATACATTATAGTCATAATGTATCAATATTCAGATAAGAAATGACTCTTTACCAAGTAGTATGTCATTATGCTGGTCATATCGTGCGTTTTTTGGTCTCAGTAAAGAGGGTTTATGATACGTGTGTCGATAAAATATAATAAACAACTTAGTATTGATTATTGCAAGAATGACAATAATTGCATTCATCATAGGTGTTATGTAGTGATCATAAATTGCCACGACACTGCCACCAAAAAACAATTAAATATAACAATACACCGATGTCATTTTTTAATTATTATGTGACTTGGTAAACCGGAATTGGCATGTAATCCACAAGCAATGTGTTGCTTGTGGATTACATGCCAAACAAACATACAAACATAACAAACTGTGGTTTGTACGCATTTGTACCTTGAATTTCGATTGATTACCACTGTCTTCAAATTTGAGTGATTATTTTTATGTCATTGAAGGTACCCTAATTTGAACCATAATGGCGGCGAAAATCTTGTCATCAGTACTCGTCGGAGTTTCTTCTTGGGTTATGAGCAATGACAATGGTACATTTCATTATTAATTTATTAAAATAATTAATTGAATTCTCAATTAAACGATGGCGCATTGAAAATCCTTCATAAAACAAATACTAGTAACAGTAAAATTGCGTGCGCATGTCGTTGTGTACCTTATATAAGGTACACTTAACTAACAAAACACACTGTATTGAAAAAATATATTGAAATTAAATATGTAAGATAATTTATTGGCATTATCTGGCCTGTCCCAATAAAACTAATCTAATCAATAAAGCTTTATGTGACAGATCCATCTGTCATTTTACATCAAAATGTATTTATTTTATTTATCTGTTCAATAGGGCTTATCTGTTCAATAGGAACAGGGCCGGATAATAATTCCAAGTTGATTAAAGAGTGATCAAAAGTAACAGGCGATTAATCAAAGATAGAAAATAGCGGCACGTGACTGGCTGAAACGAGTTAAGCAAGAGATTAGCATTCTTCTCTCCTTCTTCTTCTTCTTTCATTTGATAGGATGAATCAAATAAATCAAGTAAATAAATTCTTACTTACCACGATAATATTTGCTTGGAGTCCTTTTTATTTTAGACATACATAAAACTCTTTTTAGGGTTACGTATCCGAAGGGTGCCCAACGGGACCCTATTACTAAGCCTCCGCTGTCTGTCCGTCCGTCCGGACACAAGTTGATTGACAATTGATAGGTAAAAATATATACTTAGAAAAAATACATCAGAAAATACCCTTACTTAGGTAGTCCATGGTTGTAGGTAGTAACTGAATAAGACGTAGCGTGGATTTTTATAGGTTGAACCTTATATAGGTATGGCTAAACAATGCATCCTATCTAAGGGAAATGCTATTGACGACCCGAATGGCCGAGTCGGCAGTGACCCTGCCTACGAAGCCTAGGGTCCCGGGTTCGAATCCCGGTGGGGGCAAATATTTGTTTGATGAGAACGGATGTTTGCACCCTGGTCATGGTTGTTTATCTATCTAAGTATAATATTTATCTATATAAGTATGTGTATCGTTGTCTAGTACCCAAGATACAGGGAAACCTAGTTTGGGGCTAGATCAATGTGTGTAAATAGTGTCCAAGGTATGATTATTATTATTATTATTATTATTATAATGTTTTTTTTTTCAATAATAATTAATGCTAAATCAATCAATGCTATTGTTGTCGACATATTTTGTTTGAAGGTAGGTGAAATAAGTACCAATTATATTGCCAAAGTGATTATTTTAGTATTTACAAACCAAAAGATGTGTGTAAAATGTATTTTTTTCTACTAAATATACGTTTTAAATGACAGATTTTAGGTTTTTTTAGTTATTAATTTTTGTAATTTTGAATGTCTGGTTTAAGTTTTTAAGATGTTGATTTTTATGCGAAATATATGTTTTGAATGACGGATTTTAGTTTTTTTTAAACGTGTAATGGGGTAATTTAACTTAAGAGTGGTCCGCACACGCACACGTCCACCCACAGAGCAATTTATAGGTTTGGTAGCCCTCTTTTTCTAAAATTTTACTTACAAGCTTTTTTATCGGATTGTACAAAACAGCGTTAATATTATCACAGTGCCCGAATCGTCACTAAAAAAAGTATAAAAATTAAAATGTGACAATTCGGACACAATATCCGAGTAATTTGTGTCCGAGTCGTCAGCAAGCCAAATAATCAGATCCTTAGTACATTCTCAGCGAGTAGGTAATTTAGCTTTTGCATGGAACACTTGTTGTTTTATATGATTTCACTGTTGCCCCCTTGGTACAAGACGAGACATATCACCAGTTTTCGTTTCCAAAATTCACCGTATATTTTTGTGCTCCTCTTCTCTAGAGATAGAGTCCGTAAACTGAATACACGTATGTACCTATATGTTTTACCGCTGACAGACGGAAAAGTGAAGTAAATTGAAAGGTAAAGGTAAAAGATACAAATAGTGTCACCCAGTTTTACACACAATCATTTCTCCACTAACCTCCACTGGAAAAACTCTGATAATAAATCAATTGCATTCATTGCACCGTATCAAGCGAGTAAGGTGAGTAAAACGAGTGACCCCTACCCATCGCTCGTCCCGTCTCTTATTTAATTTAAAGTTAAATAGGACTTATATGTTGAGCAAAGGCAACATTACTTAAAATTTTATTTGATTTAATGCATTAGAGTATATGAGAAGCTAAATCTTTTTGTATGGCCGCGGAGTCTAGCGCTCTTCCCTAAAAAGCAATCTTTGTTAGGTATCTCACAACAACGCGTATAATTATTATTAAACGTGGCATGCGTAACTTGTGTGCTAGTGATATCTCGTCAGAATAATTGTGTTCTATGAGTAATATATCTCCGTCGACTTTTTCAAGGAACTTGCATGCATCCGGAAAGTAAATTGACAAGTTTCCTTTCCTGACAGATTTAAGGAAACTTATGAGGTGAAAGAACCACCTCAGTACACTTGTAAGATAAGTTTTTTCTTTTCTGATATCTTTCCAATTTACAAATCCATGTTTTCGGAAACTTACCAGTTGCCGAGGCCGGCCGTCTCGGCAGGACAGATGGAAATAAAAGACTTAAATGTACGCTGATTGGTCAATTTTGTTACCATGTTTTAGTTTGTGTTGTGTTGTATATGACTACTTGTACAGGTAAATTCCGATCAGGGGCCCATTTCCGGTACACAAAGACAGCTCCATGACGATTATATGACGATTACGGTCAACTTTAGATATCCAATATCTGGCGTTTCGAGAATATTTTTAAGGCAATTATGGTAAAATTAAGTTAATTGGCAAGCAAAATGATTTAGTTAATAATGTATATCTAAAATTGACCGTAATCGTCAAATGTAATTGTCATTGACATGTCATTGTGTACCGGAATTGGACCCCTGATGTTGAAAGGATAGGGTTAACAAAAGATTTTAAATGCATTTCAATATTTATTTGTAATGTAAAATAGTAAAGTATAGGAACATAAACACACTTATACCTAAATACTTATGTTTGAAAACAAGAAAACTAAAATGATGAATCTTTCATAGGAAAATGAAACTTACACTGGTACTTATTACACGTTTTGTAACTCTGCCAGTAGACACTTCAAATACATCTAGGGTTCTTACATATTACTAGTTATTTATGAAACAATGTTAAGAAATGCATCGTATTTATAATTAATAATAATCAAAAAATTCATAAATAAACAAATCTTCAAAACTATAGCTCAGCTGGCATTTTAAGATAAGTTTACAATTCTAGTGAAATACCTGGGGCCTGTTAAATAAACGCAACAATCCGACAATTTTGTCACTGTTTCACAATACGAAATGTCACGACAGGTGCCGTTGAATAAAGATGACAATAAAGTAAAAATGCGACAAGTAAATACACACGAAATTATCGAGCTACAAACCGTTATATAAACGCGATGTATGTCAGATTTTACCCGTCGAGTCTCGAGGCGTTATTCTCTGACTTATTTGTCATGGTAATGGACAAACTCCGCACTTTCTCTGACATATTTGTCACAACACAATATTGAGGTATGAGGCACTGTCCTAAAACATATCGGTCGTACGACAAGTCGTAGCTGTGAAGAGTACGGGATAAACCAGAAGTGACGTCACGCGTTAATTTTATACAGTAATATTTAGTGAAAGAGATGTTCATCGTCTCGTTATTATCACAGAGGTTCGTTTATCTAAGGTTATTATAGTCCGAATGACATAGGCTGTGTGAGATGAATGATGTTACACTAAATTCTATATGGCGCCATCGAAAGGGCATATATAAAATAAATTCACGTGTGACGGCTCATTACGTTCTCTTTGCACTGTGACGTCCCTACTTGGAGAGGAATAAAAAGATTCCAAATAGGTAGCCAACAAGAAATTTTATTTAACGTGGGTTCTCCAATGTAGTCTGACCCTGGTTACGCAGCAACGAATCTTCCCTGCGGGTTTTGCCGTAGTCGGAGTGCCGCTGACGTCGGAGAAGTAACGGTCCGAATGCAGCCGGAGCAGGGAAGCAGGTTAGCCCGAAGCGGTGTCAGGAACCGGGAAACCGTAGGGTAGTCAGGAAAAGCGGTGATCCCGAAGAGGTGCCAGGAACCCCGAACTCAATCGGGGTTAATATGAAGCACAGACAAAACTAAAACGTAACTACTAGCAGTACGTTATGATTAAACGCAAGCAACCACTGCTTAGAGTCGCTCGTCGGCGTACGGTAAAAAGGGACCGTTACAGAGCGCCAGCAGGACGGACGTGCGCACAGTGCCGAGTGAGTTTTCGGAATGACGCCGGCGCCGCAAAGTCAAGTTGCGGTCACGGCTGGTCAGTTTAAAACGGGCCAATCACAGCAGAGCGAGCGAGCTGTCAACAGTGGAATGCTGCTAGTACAGCGCGTGAAAATTAATACTGTGATTACCAGCCTCATTTGGCAGTTTTATTAAGAGAATTACTACTTAAATTCAAAATAAGACCAGTTAATGATAGAGTGAAGACACGGTAACTTACAACGTTACAGCACCTACAGCTTTACCCAGTGGCTTTGCCAACTTTAGCCATAGTTGTGCGACCAATGTCAATTAAAACGGGTTCTTCCTCGTGCTCCTACTAAATTATCCTACACATATAAACATCCAAGACCTAGGGATTTTTTTCTATATCCCCAGCCGGTGATTGAACTCGGGACCTCTCGCATGGTAGACAGCGCCATAGTGGTCGTCATCGAAACAAAATTTAGTTATTGTTATAATTATGCGTAGTCGTTACGACTGTAAACTGTACGCAGTTTGTACCACATATTCATCTTATTCATGCTATCCGTCGAAGTCTTTTACCCCTGTCGCCTGTCAAGAGAAAATGTTTATTAAACAGAAATATGGCAAATTTTCTGGACAATTAAGACAAAATTGTCAGGCCTAATCTTTATTAAACAAGATTTTGACAAATGTGTCGCAGTCACCTGTCGTCTGTTACCGGTCGCGTTTATTGAACGGGCCTTTGCTGTTACTCTGTCAGTAAGAGGTGTCTCAGACAGAGACTTTGGAAGTGCAATTGTCAAACTTCAAAAATTCCGGGTGGACCGAACAAATGTGCGTACAAAAAACAAAAAGTTCTCTGCAATTCAAAATGCCATCGCTCTTCATCTTGTCAAAATAACTAATGAATTATTATCAGGACATATTCTTCTTTACGAAAAGTCTTAACTTTACTAATTGTCAATTTTCGGAATGCCTCATTTTCCTAATTATAGGCAGGACGAATTCGGTTTTTTTTACAGAAGAAAGAACACTTAGACATATTTGTTTTCATAATACAACAATAGTAATCCATTTATGTCCATGAGGAAGAAACCTACGTCTACTATACTTGCCTATAATGCCTATTTACTAAGAAACTCGTTGCGTTATGTCGAATAGGCAGCAAAGAGTTTCGTCGTCAAGGATAAATGTCAAGAATAAATTTAATATAATTTGATATTCCGTCCTATGTGTGAATTTCGTTACATGTGATATAAACTAAATGATGTATCCCTATATAGTCTGTGACTAAATAATTATGGCCTCTCTTATCCGTCGATTTAAATTTTGTTAACGTCGGACAAAAAGGCAAGAAATAATTAGTACGTTATGGCTTTCAATACTCTTTTCAATTATAAAATAAAAATGGTACACAGATTTGGCGTTGTTCTAACAAAGGAGTACGCTGCAATGCATCTGTAACACTGTTTTAAATATCTCCAAATTGAAGTTCATAAGTGTTCAAGATGTTATCTTCCCGGAACTACTAAGTAAGAATTTCCTTTTACATGAAGGAGAAGGGTTGGACATTTTTTTTATTTTGCTCAGGGTGCATTTAGTTAATAAAATAACAGATTTGTGTTTAGCTGATGGAACAATTCGAAGCGTACCAAAACCTTTTGAACAATTATTTACAATACACGTAGACATTAGCAGAACAAGAGAAGTGACTACAATGCCTATATTTTTTGCATTATACGTAACAAAAATAAATCGAATTATACAGCAGTATTTCGTGTTTTGAAAGAGTGGTTTCAAGTGACAATATCCTTTTTCAAAAGTGACTGGGAATCTGTCACATGAATCCAATCAAAACTTTGCATCCCCTCCCAACGTAGGTATGAAAGGTTGCTTTAAAAAAAAAACAAAGTCGATTTGGAAGAATGCGGAGAAAATAGGAATGTTAATGGATAAACCACACAGAAGGATAGTAAGGCTGACAACCAAATTAGCTCTTCTGCCTGTTCAATTTTGTCCCAGAAGGTTCTTCTGGAAATATGACACAATTATCTGGAAACAGTGGATTGCAAAAATTGGTACAAATGTGTGGTGTTGCTCTCATGAGCGTCACAGGACTACAAACACAGATATATTCAATGCTCTGTGACTACGAAGGCCTTAGAAGGATGGCCCTTCCGCCTTAACAAAAAGATTGGGAAGACAGATGTTTTATCATATATAAACTTTTTGAAAAATGAAGAAATTGTGTCATAATTCTGGAAATATGACACAATTATCTGGAAACAGTGGATGCAAAAATTGGTGCAAATGTATGGTGTTGCTCTCATGAGCGTCACAGGACTAAGAAGGCCTTAGAAGGATGGCCCTTCCGCCTTAACAAAAAGATTGGGAAGACAGATATTTTCTCATACATATGTAAACTTTTTGAAAAATTAAGATATATGTAATGGAAAAAATATCAACAAATTAAAGTGTATTCTGAGCCGCGGAAAAAACGGTCGAAATTTAAAATCAAAGACGTGTCAAAGACGCTAAAATTTGTGGAAATATAGAAGAGCTAATAAAAGGAAAAGTCACACCCGAAGAATGTTTAAAAAATGTATGTCGGTTTAAGTAAGCAATAAAGAAATTGTCTAGTAATTTTAAGTTGTGTTTGCTATGTTTCGTTTATACACTAATTTTAATCAATTTAAAGTAATGGTTTTAGTCATTTTGAAAAATAAAATTTATTTTTGCAGTCAATACAAACTTAAATTTGTTTTCTTTAGTCATCTAAATTATATGGCTGTACTTATAAAAAAAACGAATTGGTACTAACAATAATTTGGAATATGAGGCATTCGGAAAATTAAGAATTGGTAATGGTAATTGGCCTTATTCATAAAACTTATCAAACCTATGATAGCTAAAATGTGGTTTGTCCTTTTCTCGCAAACACAATTATATGGTATTTAGACGTTTATGAATAAGGCGGTAAGACTCTTCATAAAGAAGAATTCGTCCCAATACTTTTAATCATTTGCAAAATTTCACACGGGAAAAATGAAGAACTAGTTACCTACTAATCGCCAACATCATAAAAACCGCTGCTGATAATATCTTGTATGTGTATGGTTATAGAAATTGTATTGGACTTTACCAAGTGATTTTTTAATGTTCTGTCAATTTCTTAATATTGTTTCATTTATGACTAGATATCTAAAAACCTTAGATTTATTTGAAGTATAATAGACACTTACACAAGTGTATATTTTCCTACGTCTACGGGTATTATCACATTCCTTTGACATGCCTTTACAACTGCTAACGAATTAAAAGTGTAAAAATACATAAATACAAGGTCCATAAAGTTTTAAACTCCTCAGCAACAGATAAATACTTATAAACATGTGCCTCATTGCAATATCGGAGACAGCGATAACCCGCAAATACATCGCTACGTCCGTCTCCCTTTCTCAAGGTAAATGCCATACAAATATACATACCAGTACCTACAGGTAGAAGTTAAACCGGCCAGTATTTATACCACTGGGAAATACCGTTGGCAAAGCAGTGATCGAAACGGGTGGCACTGCAGTTTAGTGTGAGCAGGTAATATGAAGTCAGCATTCTGTTTAATACTAACGTTAGCCATCAGTGTGGAAATGGCTACCACGTCTGATGTTCCCTTGCCCCAACGTTTCAACGGGCTCAGTAAGGAACTCAGTGAAATGCTGAATGGAAAGCATTATGACAGAACGAGTGTATCTGCTTTGATTGACCAGCTGAATGCCTTTCCTTATGAGGAGAAGCAATTTATTCGAAGACATGTAAGTTGATATTACCTACTTTACTGCTTTATAATATTTTAGTTAGGTAACTGTTTATGGTTTGAGTTCATCTTAGATAGCTATTATAGAGACTTGCTTGCCACTTCGAGAAATATTCTTTGTGTCTCGTGAGTCATTGTTAGTCATTCATTATTGTAACTATTCATTATCTACTTTCAGATAGCTGAACCGCTTATAACATCCTTGTGTGCCAAAACTGAGCCTGCAGATGAGTTGTTAGCAGCCAAATCATCAAAGTTATTGAATAATGTATTTTCCAAAACACATATACTATTCACGGATAAAACAACTGCTGAAGTGATATTATGGCACAGCAAGTGTCTTGTCTCCAGCCCTGATGCAATTATGCCAGAGATTTTAAATAATCTGGATGGTATTATGAAATGGAGCTCGACATTATACGTCCGGCCAGATGTTGTACTTAAAGTATGTGTATCCCCTGAGTATTAAAACTTGAAGGATTCCCAGCACCTGTAGAAAGCCCCGCGCGATCCATTTTATCGCGTAATGTCAAAATTCTCAATGACAATGCAAAAATGTAAAATGCGTAATAAGAATAAGGCTCGTGTGTCGCTAAAATTTGCAATCGATCCGTGGTGGTTGATATTTTGGACACAACCATATTAAAATAAAGTTCATAACAGCTCAACTGCAACTGTCAATCGAATGTATAGTGCGAAAATAGAGCATTTTTATTAATTTTTCAAAAACCACATTTATTTCTTAATTTCAAACTACAATTTTTAAGATATTTTGAATTTATTAAGGATACGAATTTTCTCGAAAATCGCTTGAGAAATACGTTGAATAACCGGACAGAAATTGATACATACGAAAGCATTTTTGCCCAGCTTAAACGGACACGATTCGCTCGCAGCTCGCTCGGTCAATTAGTTGATATTTTGTAAGCAGATACGATAAATATGTTTTTTTTTGTCGATTCTGAGATTCGGAGTTGAAAATGTTAAAAAACGGCTTGACAGATTAATAAATAAGGTGTTGTTGGATTTGTGGAGACCGTGAGAGTGACATAGGCTATATGATCTTAGTAAAAAGTCAATAAATAGGTTGGATAACATCCAACATCCATCCAACAAATGTAGTTTACAAAGTTATTGGTGCGACGACTACTTTTATACTCCAACGTGCATAACCATGTGCATTCATAAGTTTGTAAGTGGTAAGGAAAGAAAACGCTGTCGGGGTTTTTGTTTTTATTGGTTTTTATAATGATTCGACTTGTTCATCCGGTAAACTTCAAGGGTACGACGGAGATGTGAGATTGAAAAATAATGAAAAAAAAACGCAAATTTCCCGCATATTTACGGAAACGGATGTCTTCATCAATGGATGTGTCTCCTTAAGGAGGAATAGCGCTTCAAATAAGGGAATTTGATAATACCCATCGCTTTAACTTAACGTGATTTTACATATTACAACATTATTCGCGCGGGGCATGCTAGGATGTGCTGTAATCACATCCTTTTAGCACAGAACCTGGAAGCATGTATACCTGCTATATGTATAGTACAAGTACTCGTATTTTTAGCAGGCATATAGTTATACAGGGTTACAGGAAAAGTCGACCTAGATCCGTTAAGGGCGTGTAGTACACATCATTTCTAAATGATTTTACTATGGAACCCTCCATCCTAAACTTAACCGTTTTCGAGATATTCGAGATTTTTTTTTTATGAAAATGCCCAATTTTTCGGCTATTGAATTGAATATTTTGTTTTTTTTTGACTCTAATGATTATTTTTTTGGTTTTTTACATGAAGAATGAGATGCTTAATGACCTCAATGACTAAAATTGCACGTAAGTTAACTAAATAAGTCATTGTAGACGATCGAAACTTAAGAAAATAAGTACAAATTATAAAAAAATATTTTTCTTTTCTGGATATCTCAAAAAAATATTATGGCACTTGCTCTGCAGATGTGCTTAAAAACATCTACATTTTATCAGCTATCCAACGAGGTATAACAACCTAGGGTTGTATTTCAACTCATAGAAAAAAACATAGTTGAAAAGGTTCTGGTAGTAGGTCTAACGGGTCCCTCGGCTATTGTCCTTCAAGTTAATCCGGTGCGTGTGAGCGAGACAACTTATGATTTATGCAGGTGAGAGTGAGGCGCTTATTTAATCTAATTAATTTGACTTAAGTTTAGCATCATCATTTCAGCCTACTGGCTTCCATTACTGAACATAGGCCTCCCTCGGCTAGGTACAACCTTCACCATCCATCGATGTCCCGCTATCCTGACCTAGAGATCATTCAGTTTTTAATGCATTTTTTTTTTGATCAGATCGTTGATCGTACAAATAATGACCATACGCCAACTATTAGTTGAGCGTAAGTGACTAGTTACTGGCTTTTGTTTGGAAAATAGCGTAATCGGTGCGTTGTTAACGCTAGTTCGCATACAAAGTCACTCACGCTCAACTCATAGTTGGCGTACAGATCGTCGGTGATTGTAGTAAGCTAAATGAAACAATAAATCAGTTCAAAATAACAATTATTCACCTAATGTTTTAGAATAACATTTTATAGTTCATGTTCTACGTGTCCACCTCTATTTCGCACACATTTTCTCATTCTTTCACGTAGTCCACTTTTCACTATACCAGTGGTTAATGTTCTTCTTATGTCGTTAGCAGCATTAATTATCCTTTCTTTGAGAACTTCCACTGACGATATGGGGTTGGGCTCACTGTAAACGAGGCTCTTCATGTGCCCCCATACATAAAAATCCATGGGAGTCAGGTCGGGACTTCTTGCTGGCCAGGGTAAAGGCCCACCTCGTCCAATCCATTTGTTAGGATAGTTAGTGTCCAACCATTCCCTAACGCTTCTTCTGAAATGAGCAGGGCAGCCATCATGTTGAAACCACATGTCCCGCATTAATTGTAATGGGAGATCATCTAGTAGGTCACCTAAGTCACCTCTTAAGAAATTTTCATAAGTTTCACCATTGAGATTGTCTGGAAGAAAGTAAGGCCCAATCAAATGGTTGGAAATGATGCCCATCCACACATTTACACTAAATCGTCATTGTGACCCCTTTACTCTTTTCTTATTTGAATTGCCTAGTTCTTTAGGAGCCCAAAAGTGTGCGTTATGATATTTAGTAATACCGTCCTTATCGAAATTGGATTCATCTGTCCACAATATTAATTTTAGGAAATTCGGGTCCTCGATATCTGTATTGAGCATAAATCTGCAGAAGTCCATACGTCTCGCGGGATCTCCTTCTTCAATTTCATGTACCGGCGTGTAGTGGTATGGATACAGGCCTGCCGTATGAACCATAAACCACACTTTCCACTGAGTTAGGCCCAGTTCACGGGCAACAATATTGGTCGAAGTGGTTGGGTCTTTTCTGAACCGTTCTACGATTTCGTTGTCTTGTTCCTCGTCGTCATCAATGACACGTGGTCTTCCTAAGTCCGTACGTCATCGCGAAACAGAGCCAGTTTCACGAAGTCGTCGGTAAACTCCGTCGAAAACGCTCACATCAGGTACTCGACGGTCGGGATAGCGTCGTATGTACTCAGTCCGAGCTCGCGCGGACACGCAATTGCAGTATCCGTAGCAGATAAGCATATCCGCATATTCTTCGTTCGAGTATGTTACCATTTTCAACAGTCCAGTATCACAAGCACAAATCAGAGTCCAGTAAACAAGAACAGTAGTCACAGTTAGAAAAATCAGTCCAGAAACAAAGCCAAGTCGGGTGGGAATCCGAAAGCACAATAATTCGCATCTACCAAGGACGAATCGCATGAGCAGACTAAAATGGATGGCAAGCAAACAAACAACCAAATACAAAACAATGGGCATGTTGTATCCCCAAACTTGTTTTTGCACATTATTTTTCTCACTCTCACCTGCATAAATCGTAAGTTGTCTCGCTCACACGCACCGGATTAACTTGAAGGACAATAGCCGAGGGACCCGTTAGACCTACTACCTGAACCTTTTCAACTATGTTTTTTTCTATGAGTTTAAATACAACCCTAGGTTGTTATACCTCGTTGGATAGCTGATAAAATGTAGATGTTTTTAAGCACATCTGCAGAGCAAGTGCCATAATATTTTTTTGAGATATCCAGAAAAGAAAAATATTTTTTTATAATTTGTACTTATTTTCTTAAGTTTCGATCGTCTACAATGACCTATTTAGTTAACTTACGTGCAATTTTAGTCATTGAGGTCATTAAGCATCTCATTCTTCATGTAAAAAACCAAAAAAATAATCATTAGAGTCAAAAAAAATCAAAATATTCAATTCAATAGCCGAAAAATTGGGCATTTTCATAAAAAAAAAACTCGAATATCTCGAAAACGGTTAAGTTTAGGGTGGGGGGTTCCATAGTGAAATCATTTAGAAATGTTGTGTACTACACGCCCTTAACGGATCTAGGTCGACTTTTCCTGTAACCCTGTATATAGTATATCAGGAGCTGTAATATACTCGTAATAGGAAATGACTCCGGGTACTAATTTCTTGACATAACTTGACATTTCTTCTTTCAGTTCACAGAAGAGCTAATTGGCAGCAATGGAACCCTTATAACACTTATGGAAAAGAATAAGCAAAATGCAGCACTTCTTTCTCAGATGAAAGGCGTTTGTTCTAGTATTACGTTTGTTGATAAAAAATTAAAACAGTCCATTTTGACTCCCGAAATCAACAAGAATGTGATGAAATATTGTACAGAATGAAGTTGCTAGCAGAGTAACTTACACTTACTTAAGTTTTAGATTGTTTAGTTGGTGGTTTCGAGGGATAATAGCTGAACACGTAATGTCGGAACGCGCCTAGGTGATTGATTATTATGTATCTAGGATATACTGTGCAGTGAGCACATGTTTTATTCGATACAGTTGTTATAAGATACCTAGGTAGTTCCTATCATAATACATCATAATTGTACCTAACCTGAACCAAGTATTATTTATTATCTGTCAGTGGTTAAACTTACACTAAATGTACATAAAATATACATACTTACCTACATACATACCTACCAAACATAGGGTACAATAATTTCTGTATTTTTATGTTATATGTATCTATAAACTTTAAAGACTAAACAATTTTCATAAATCAAAACGGCCAAGTACTGATATTATAGCATGGGATCCCCAGTATTCGCCTAGTCGGTATAGGGCGCCGAGTACTGGGTTTTTCTCAAAACACGACACGTTGTGTTAAATTAAAGATGTTTAGTTTAGGGTGAAAAATAAAAAGATCTTGCTGGTTAGAGATTTTGAAGTAAAAACTAACATTTGTGCGGGTTGGCCGAGTATTGGAGCACATGTTAAAATAGCACGTGAATTCAGTATTTACTGAGTACTTATCAATAAGAAGTATGTATCAGTGTATACTGAGTGTTTAGCCAAAATCGAGGCTATAAACTTTTTACTTTAGTTTGTATTGATGCTGATTTGACAGGCGGAGAAATAAAAGTTATTATTTTTAAAATTATTTTCAATAAAATACAGGGTGAGATTTAATTAGCCGACCACATTTTGGGGAATGATAGTACCCATCAATAGGAACCACTTTCCCGAAGAGAAACATGGTCGCAAATGAAAAAAGTCGTCACTCAGTACATTGACCCGATAAGCTGATTACAAGTTACTATTTCAGAGATCAACATTTTTTTTCGTTTGCTACGATGGTTTATTGGGGAAAGTTGTTCATAATGATGGGTACTATCATTCCCCAAAATATCGTCAGCTTATTAAATGTCAGCCTGTACATATACAAATTATTAAGTGTATTTGGCCGTCAATCATTAAGGAACTTTTTTGACATACGTCACAGTACTGAAAGTTCTATTGTGGGCATTGTGGGGCAACAACATTTAATTTACCTTAATTGTTATGTTATTGTTTTTTCTTTTCCGGCCAGCAGAGAATTGAAAGGGTTAGGGTAAGTATGGAAAATAATATCAGACAAATTTCCATCTCTAGCATCATGGCAGATGTGAACCTTTTTCATTGAGTTTTTATTACATTATCACACATTTCCTGTGTTATAAGTGACTGTCTCGGATATTTTGTTTTAATTGTTGAAGGGTTGAAACAGTGAGACTCTAACCTGACCAAAAGAGATTGTTGGCAGGCTCAAGATACGTTTATTAATCACAGGGTCGTGAGTTGAATATTGGTGATATAGTTGAAACGCTGGATAGGGACTCGCCGGGAATTTGTAGACTTCAGCTCCTTGGTAGACTCAATCCAACTGGTCCACTTCTCCAGACGTCAACAAGTGATTTTGCGGTTAGCGCCAGGAGGATATTACTCCTCGGCGTGGAACCCCATGGATTGGGGATAGTAGGGAAGTTTCATATCAACTACTGCACTTTACAGCAACTAAACATTCGGCTCCATTACAGTACTAAAAGGAATAACAGTACTAAATGGACTAGCCCATCGCCGCAACTAAAGGCGTGACTTAAAAATTATTGATGCAGAAGATACATCCTCACGTTTCAGAGCTCAAACAATATCTCCGTCAAAAAAATCAATCAGCTGCCAGACGAGATTCCAGACCCGAATTTCCGAATTTCTATAGTTGTACTTTTTATCTGGCTAATCCGCCAGTAGCCAATATGGTCAAAGAGGTAGTACGTTACATACCCGTCTTGTTTGGGTAGGATTTTACCTGATAAAATCCGCTAAGATACTAACTAAACCAAACTAACTTACCAAATTAACTACTTAAGATAAAATTCTCTAAAGCTCGCCATCTACAATGTCAGAGAAATATATAACTAACAGTCTAGCTCAACTACATACAAACATCACACATTCGTACCAACAATCAGACATCAGAATTCATACTAAGTTCATACAAGAGTTCACACTAACATCGTGTAAACACAGCCTTACACACAGGGTGCCATTATTATAGCCAAATGCACACCCAGACTAACTGTCAGAAGTTGAAAAATAAGCAAGATCCCTTGAACTAAAATACTTAGTACATAAACGCCCCGATAGCTTAGCTACTATCGTAACGCAGAAGAACGCAGAATAACACCATGAGGGGCAGCTCCCTCAAGTGTTCAAGACTTCCTGCACCGTTAGTGGGTACAGAAAATAATAATAGAGTAGAATATCTATTCTACAACAAAGAGTAAAAAAGTAGAGAATTATAGTTCAAGAGGCCATAAGCTAAAGTAACAGACATTGCAGAGTAACGTTACACAATAAAGAACTTTTACATAGCTGTAGATATAGATAGTTTTTAGAATACAAGGGTCAAAATACTTATTACATACATAAAGGAATCATTAACTACTATTGAATAAGACAGAACGCTGTCGCAGCCTATCTTCAGACAGAAGGTGCTCTCAGACAGACACAGATCGCTCAGCACAAGTACAAGCGCTAAAGAGTTAGTATTTAGTTAAAAACTAACAAACAGACCGTCCCTTAAAGATTAGAAATAGCAATGTTATTATTTAGAATAAAATAAATAGAATTACGCTCACAAGATCAACTAGTAAGTCTGACAATATAAAGTAGTTATGTAATAATTAAATAAAAGAAAAAAAAATCAACCTAACTTTAAATCTTTTATGTGCCAAGAGCCCAAAAAATTACCGAAGATGTCTTCAAGTTCATATACTAATGACGACTTCTTGTTAATTATCTTACATTTTAAAAACTTAGGAGCTAACTTCTTAGAGAACCGATTAGCCTTATCGCTGAGATAATAAGTTCTCTTCCAAACAAAATCGCCTACGTTGAACTCTGCATGCTTACGACGCAAGTTATACGGTCCACAATTCCTCTCGTAGGCCCGTAGTATACAAGATTGAACCTTGTCAAAGATTTTTCGTAGAGGACCAAGATTCTCTGCATACACATCTTTAGGGGCGAAAAGAACATTATCGTTATTATCAATTTCGACGTAATGAGTACCGCATGGAACAAGCTCTCGACCATAGACTAGGAATGACGGCGAATATCCAGTAACCTCGCTAACAGAACTGTTTAATGCGAACTGTATTTTACAAATATTAGTATCCCACGATCTGTGATCATCTTCGATGAAGGTCGAAACTGCAGTCATAATCGTCTTATTATAACGCTCTACGCTATTCACCTGTGGAGTATACCTCGGCGTAAAACGAACTTTAGGTATATTATAATCGCTAAACAGTTTACGCAGAGTATTGCTACAAAATTGTTTTCCATTATCCATCAAAACGCAGCTCGGAACACCATGTACAAGAAACACCTGTTCTTCAACTATCCTAGTAATAATTTCTGCAGTAGCTCGACGAATCGGAAATAAAAGACAGTATTTGGAAAAGCGAAACGTAATGACGAGGAGAAAAGTGTTTTGTTTTTTAGACGGTGGTAGTGGACCGACTAAATCCATACTAATCATCTGAAAAGGCCTAGAGCAATGTTTTGGACGACCCATAAGACCTAGTGGTGCATGCGTTGGATGTTTGTAAGCTTTACATGTATGACAGCTGGTGACAATATTGGCAACATCGCTCAGCATTTTAGGCCAATCAAACTTTAGACAAAGACGTTTATATGTCTTGAAGATACCTAAATGTGCAGAAGTGGGTTCCGAATGATTGCTACCTATAACTTCAGAACGTAGCTCAGCGGGAACAACCTCTTTCCATTCGAACTCACGAGTTAAGGGATTGAGACTTTTTACAAAGCGATATAGTTTATTGTTAGAAACTATATAGTTGGAATATGAAGTAGGAGAATTCTGACAACCGTTATAGATGTTTAGATACCACTCATCAGTAGTGCTTGGTGAAGAATTCGGACTCGAGATGGGAACAACGTCGTTGATCGCGCCGACAGGAATCGACCTAGATAGAGAATCAGGCACGACGTTATCAACACCACGACGGTGTTTAATTTCGAAGTTATAAGCAGAAAGTCTTACTCCCCAGCGAGCGAGACGATCTGTAGGGTTATTAAGATTTAGGAACCACTTCAAAGCAGAATGATCAGTATAGACAACAAATTTTTGACCGTTCTCTAGATAACAACGCCAGTGTTCGATCGCAGATAGAACAGCGAGATCCTCACGCTCAGTCGCGCTATAATTACGTTCCTGGTTATTCAAAGACTTGCTCATGTAGGCTATCACCTTTTCTTCGTCATCAATGTTCTGGGTTAAAACAGCGCCTACACCCACATTACTAGCATCTGCATGGACTTCAAACGACTTAGTGTAGTCAGGACACGAAAGAATCGGCGTAGAGACCAAACAATCCTTCAATTTAGTAAACGCTTCGTTAGCTTCGTTCGACCAAAAGAACGCCGGTGCATTCTTGCCTTGTGAAGTCAGCTTACTCAGTGGAGTGGCTAAAGAGCTGAAATTAGGAATAAATCGACGATACCAAGATGCTGTTCCTAAAAAACGACGGACCTCCTTGCGGTTAGTAGGGGTAGGATAATTTACTATCGCCTCGACCTTCTCCGGATCTGCATGCAGGCCAGAATAATCCACAACGTAGCCAAGGTACTTCAATTTTTGCCTGAAAAATTGACATTTCTTGTAGTTTACCGTAAGGTTTGCCAACTTTAATTTTTCTAATACACGTAGCAATTGTCAATTGTCAATTGTAAGACGGGCTGGTTTCCGCAACTCGACGACGAAAGCGCCTATTTTGCGTGTGGGTGGGAATGCGACATCATTCGAGCCAACCCAACTCCTCCAGGAACGCCAGTAGGCCCTTTACATTACCGACTATCCCTGGAAGGTCCCTCGATTGACCGAGGTGTTTAGCCCTGTAGTCCGCTACTCCTGTGCACTCCATGAGGACGTGAGCAGCCGTTTCTTCTGCCTCCAAGCAGGCTCTGCAAAGGGGGCTGTCGGTAACACCTAGGACATATAGATGTTTGTTAAAGAAACCATGGCCAGTAAGTGCTGCAGTTACCAGTCGCATGCGCGGCCTACTAAGTCGAAGCAAAGTCTTAGCCAGCCTAGCGCTAGGGGACGGCAAGGCCAGCTTAGCCTGCCTACACTCCTCATGGTTTGTCCAAAGAGTGGCATGATCATTCCTGGTCGACTCTCTCAGAAATGAGCGTACCATCTTGAAGGGAAGAGGGATGATAGGTTCGGGACCATACGCTGTCAAGCTTGATCCTTTACGCGCCAACTCATCCGCTGCATCGTTACCTCTTGATCCGCTGTGTCCTTTTATCCATTGAAGGATTACCCGGTTATGTTGACATACCTCCATTAGTCGTTTGTGACACTCGTAGATTAGCCCTGAGTTAATAGTGTTGCTATTTAGGGCTTGTAGGACGGCCATGCTATCCGAGAGGATTCGAATGGAGGAATCTCTTACCTTTCTCGATGCTATGGCATTAGCGGCCGAGATGATGCCCATGCATTCAGCTTGAAAGACAGTATTATGGGCACCCAGTGGAATGGCTATGTTGATGTTTAGGTCCTCCGAGAAGGTGCCTGAACCAGTGCCTGCTTCAGTTTTTGAACCATCGGTAAAAATTCTGAGCTCTTTAACGTCGAGCCCCTCAACCCGATGGTCTTCATGTAACTGTATATTGTATTTTTTGTCAAAAACAAATTGTTTAGGGATTCTGTCACTGCAAGCCATAGAGATGGGAAATTTTTTGTAAACTTCCCCTAGGATGGCGGTGTGTGAGGTCCTGTTTTTCCTCCAAAGTCCTAAGGTGTTGAGTCTCACCGCAGATGACGCGGCCTCCTGCTTAATATATAGCTGGAGTGGCGGAAGACACAGCATGGCCTCCATTGCTGCTGTTGGAGTAGTTCTAATACTACCTGTGATAGCCATGCAGGCCAGCCTTTGGAAGCTTTGGAGTTTGCTTACCATTGTGGTTAGTTTGGTCCTGGTCCACCACACCACAGCTCCGTAGCAGACAAGAGGACGGATCACCGTTACGTACAGCCAAAGAATGATGTTGGGAGAAAGTCCCCACTTTTTCCCCACCATTCTCCGACACTGCCAGAAAGCAATACTCGCCTTCTTTAGTTTGTTGTCGATGTGGCTACTCCAGTTGAGCTTGCTGTCCAAGGTTATGCCCAGGTACTTCACCTCAGTTGCTAGCTGGAGTTCCGTTCCAAAGAGCTTAGGTAGGGTATACCTACCAAGAGCCCTATTGTTAGTGAACATGACCATTTCCGTTTTTGTTGGGTTAACCGCCAGGTCATATTCTAAACACCAGCGCTCCACGATGCGAAGAGCTGTTTGTTTAAGGTTGCATACTGTGCTCGCGAATTTACCTGTGATGAGGATTACCAAATCGTCGGCGTATCCTACGGTGTAGTATCCATTAGCGTTAAGCTTGGTAATCAGGTCGTTAATGACCAGATTCCACAGAAGCGGGGAGAGCACTCCTCCCTGCGGGCATCCCCGCACTACCTCCGCCGACAGGGACTCTCCAGCTAGACGCACGATACGTTTGTTAAGCATGTTTGTGACCCAGTTGTTTACAGCTGTTGACACCCCATGCCTTGTTAGAGATGCACTTATACTGCTATGCTGCGTCTTGTCAAAGGCACCTTCTATATCAATAAAAGTTCCAAGACAGATGCATTTGTTTTGAATCGCCTCTTCAATTGTGGATACAACTGCATGGAGAGCCGATTCAGTAGACTTACCCAAACTATATGCATGCTGATTCTTGTGTAAGGGTATATGTTTTAACGCTCCATCTCTCAGGTGTCTCTCGCACAAACGTTCGAGAGTCTTAAGCAAGAACGAGGTGAGACTAATCGGCCTGAAAGATTTAGCGTTAGTGTAGTCGCTCCTTCCTGGCTTCGGTATGAAAATTACGTTTACTACTCTCCACCTTTTCGGAACGTATCCGAATCTAAGACATGCTTTCATGATTCGGACCATTATATTGATGACGGGTTCCCCACCCCACTGTAGAAGTGCTGGGAAGATTCCATCTGGTCCTGCTGATTTAAAAGGTTTAAAGCTATTAATGGCCCATCTCACCTTGTCAGCAGTGATAAAATTATTAGTTATGTCTAAGTGGTCGACAGCTTCATGGTGAACCTCTTCCGGCCACACAATCTCTTGAATAGTTCTACTTCCGGGAAAGTGAGTTTCCAACAAGAGACTGTGTGTTTCTGTGGTGGAAGAGGTATATGTTCCATCGGGTTTTTTAAGCGACCCTAGCCTGGAGTTGCCTTGTTGAGCTAGTATTTGCCTTACCCGATTTGCTTGATCAACGGTTTCAATGTCGCTGCAGAATTTCTTCCATAAGTTGCTGCTTTTGAACCGTAGTCGTTTCTTGTACTTGGATTTGGCATCTTTATAGTTGTCCCAATTCTCATCAGCACTGGTGTTCATCGCCCTGTTTAGCAGTCTTCTGATCTTAGCACGCATCCTATCAAGATCAGGACCCCACCAAGGCTGCCCCTTGATGTTGGTAGGCGCTGGTGTGCTAAGCGGGCAAGTTGAATGGTAGCAGTCTATTGAAGTATTTGTAAGATCTGTTACCTGTTGTTCGATTTGTTCGGGTCCCTCCGGATCTGGTAGAGTCTCAGCCCAAGCAAGTCTTTCACCTAGGATAGCTCTGTACCTGGTTCTGTCAGTCTTGCGTGGGTTTCTCTTAGGGACAGATGGGAGAACGCTGCGTTGATATCGAAGCGTATCCATCGATGATCAGAGCATGACGCCTCGTTGGACACATGCCAGCCCCCAACGTCGTCGGATATGTCCGCCGTTGCCAGGGTAATATCAACGATAGTTCTGCTCCGCTTGGTAACAAAAGTTGGTTCAGAACCTATGTTAAGCACATTGAGGTTTGTAGTAAATAGGTATTCAACAAGTGTCTTACCTCTGCTGTTCATATCTGGCATGCCCCACAGTGGGTGATGCGCGTTCGAGTCGGCCCCAACGATGAGCTGGAGGCCCGACTTCTCGCAGTGGTCCACCAGCCGGCACAGGTCGTGTGGAGGCGGGTTGTCCTCCGCAGGCATGTAGGCGGAGGCCACCACGAGTTCGCGGCACCTAGCTGTGTCGGGCAGTTGCAGCCTTATGGCACACAGGTCCCTGGAACAGAACTCTGTTAATGGCTGTACTGGGATGTTTTAGTAGTTATGATGCACGTTCTAGGGTTATCGTGATCAGTTGTACCGAAAAGCTTACCTCTCAAATTGGCGAGCCCTCGAATGCTACCGCGGTTGATCCACGGCTCCTGGATCAGAGCCACGGCAGTGCTGTTTGCCCCCAACCAGCGTCTTAACTGGGCCGTTGCAGCTTGGCTGTGTTGGAGGTTGGCTTGGAGGATTTTACAATCGCGGGAGAGGGACGCCATTTTTGGTCAACCCCTCCTCCACCTCCAAGACGAGTTCCTCCTCCAGCCGCATGGACAGCTCCTCGCCCTCAGAGGGCACCACTGCTGGTTCTGGCTCATCGCCTTCACCAAGCAGCATGGCCTCCCAGTGCGCGTGCTCGTCCTGCGGTTGAGCAGCAGAACTTTCCCCGACTGCATCGGGGCCTGTTTGCTGCCGCTCTGGAGTGGAACTCTGGGGCATAGCTGTTCTTGATGATACCCCAGTGATGACCAGTTTAGAGCTGGTCTGCGCTACCACCGGTGGTTCCTTCACAAATTTCCCACCGGGTCCCTGAAATTTAAGGTAGACCGAACCACTACCAAAAAGGAGCTGTCTGCCCCTTCCCAGCAGGGTCGGCACCACATCTTCAGGGACGTCTGTGATGAGAAACAGGTTGTCCTGCTGCTCATCCACTTTCTGGAGGAGCCATCGGTCAACCTGTGCCCACTTGTTCATGAAGTGGAGGACTACGCCGACGTCGGGCGCAGACTTCCACTTGCCTCGTTCGTTGGGTATGAGCACCCCACATCGAACCCTGCGGACCATCTCCGATTGGTGTTTCACCACCAACTGTACGTTGGATGGTGTAGACACACCGGAGACACACTCCCGCAGCCAGTTCAGTTTTATCAGCTACCTTTATATTTACATAAGGACGAGCGTATTCCGTGGTAGAAGAATGATCGCGGATTGAAGCGACATTATAGCATGAAAAAAACTTAGAAATAGTATCAAGCCAGCTCTTCCAGTCAGCGATGTTAAAATGAGATATCTTTTCACCCTTATTGTCACCACAATCCGAGCCACTTAGTTTTTTTGCTGATATCTAGAACGACAGTCCGGACAGTCAGGTGTACGAACACCTCCCTTACCACATTTAAAACAGATAGGAAAATGTGGTGCTCTACATTCACCCAATGAATGTGTATCAGTCCTACATCTAGGACAGTATGCATGACGTTGGTAGTTAGAGTCTACGGCTGAGACTGGATATTGCCTACTGTTGACAAAGTTCCTATTATTTTGGTAATTATTTTCGTGACCAACGTTGACGTTATTCGCAGGCCTATTATACGTCGCGTAACCTGATTTAGCGGTGGGCTGAGCTTTTTTAAAAGCTAAGTCTGGTGCTAAAGTACTAGCAGTCGCACAGAGTGGCTCATGAAAATGCGAAACACGCGCATTGAAAATCTCACTATTTCTACAAATAGTTATCAAGGATTCAATCGACTTGACAGCAGGCGATGCAGCTAACGATGTTGCATAGAATGGACGAATGTTGTGCAGCAGTATCTCCAGCTTATCATCCTCCGAGAGCCTTTGACAATCTCGAAAATATTCCTTCCATAATTGACACGTAAATAGTAACGTTTTCAGTAACATCCTGTGTACGCGCCCTAATTTCATCTAATAGTCTATAATCATAGTCCGATACGCTAAGATCTCGTTTTAACGCCTCTACAATGTCAGACCACGAGCTAACAGAGTCCTTAATACGCCTGTACCAGTGCAGAGCATCATCAGTGAAAATCTCGAACGCTAAATTGACCAACTTATCAGACGAGACACCTCTAGCAATCACATACTCATCCACTCTCTGAATAAAAGTACGCACGCACGTCTTGCCAGCGTATTTCAGCTTAGCTAGATCGGACGTGAGGCTTTTTTCACATTTCACTGTGATGTTAGGAATCGCAATGGCTTTCTCAGCAACAGTGTGAGATCTAGTTTGATGAGACAGTTTTTTTAAACTATCTAGAGAAATCGCAAGGTTGCTACGGCAGACTTGGAGGACGTCAGATTGAGCTTCCTCAGGACATATTCGATCCAACCTATGGGACACGTGATGCAGTATCGCCTCAGTTCTGTAATATAGACCGCGGTCATATTCTGAGTTCAGCGAGGTAATATTAGCAAGGGCTTTGAGTAAGCTCTCCTTGGCTCCCAGAAGATCTACTTCCGCACTCAAATGCGATACAGAGATATCATCAGCTGGTGATTTTACTGCCAGTGGAACTATTTGTTTCCTGAGGTCCAGAACAGTACCCGGTGTACCTCCTCGAAGCTCAACCTCATACTCCAATTCAGCCTTATTTAGCGACAGATATTTTATAGGAAACGTCATGTTTACTACCTATCTAGTAAACTGTACAAATTTACATGAAAGTAAGCAGAGTACACGACTAACGCCCGGTTTCTGGTACAAAATCAAGCCATTGATCTACCGTTTTGACAGCTGAAATTGATAAAGGACTGTCAACAACAGATTAAATGTACGAGAAATCGGCCGTTAAACACTAACCTTATTTATTATTTAATAGTCCGAAAAGTTTCCCTACTAAAATCTTCACAATTTATTAATTTATTTTTCGTACTGAGAATTTGGAGGAAAATATTTATCAACAATTATAATATGACAACGGCCGTCAGACTGCGACCATAAATAATGTAGAAATGAGGTAGGTACCCAGATAAACGATCAAATATACTCCTGTCAGACAAAAATAAACACAACAAAATATACAAGCTACGAAAAAAATCTAGCGTTCTACGGCGCTCTTATGGCCTAACTACTCTGACCAGACATAAAACTCTATCACCAATATTCCCTTAATCCGGGCGCCATTGATCTACCGATTGAAACAGTGAGACTCTAACCTGACCAAAAGAGATTGTTGGCGGGCTCAAGATACGTTTATTAATCACAGGGTCGTGAGTTGAATATTGGTGATATAGTTGAAACGCTGGATAGGGACTCGCCGGGAATTTGTAGACTTCAGCTCCTTGGTAGACTCAATCCAACTGGTCCACTTCTTCAGACGTCAACAAGTGATTTTGCGGTTAGCGCCAGTAGCCAATATGGTCAAAGAGGTAGTACGTTACAGGGTCATTGGCCTGTTAGCATAGACACGTCCTTTAGATAGCCCCACAGAAATAAGTCAGAAGCTGTTAAATCCGGGGATCTTGGGGGCCCATCAATGTCGCCGTTTCTTGATATTAATCGACCCGGAAACGTTCTTTGAGACAATGTGGGTCCGTCGGGTACACTTTAACGAACAATTTCAATATTCTGCTCCGTACGAGCCCTTCTGACACGACGAGGAACTGCTTTGTCTGTTACAATGCAATGCTGCTCAATATTCACTAAACGAATTTCTGTTAGCCACGAAGGTAAGTGATTTCTACATTTTCTACCAAAGATTGGCCGCAATTGTCTTCTTTTACAAGTTTTTTTTCTTTTGTTTTCTCTTGCTTTGACATTTGACCTTTACTCGACGTATGAAAAGGACAAAACACTGTATAAGTTAAACAGTGATAACTTTTTTTATTAGTAAGGCCGTTACATTTTACGCGGTTGATTAGAATGATTTAATAACTAAAACACGATGTTCAGTCGTACAAAACAAATTTGCCATATCTACACAAAATAATTTTCATGAAACAACTAATATTAGCCGCCAGAACAATATGGCGGCAAAAAAATGTTTACCTCCAAGTTGCCCACAAGTTGTACAACACATTATTATTTAATTATCAAATTATCAAGTATTTGAAATATTTGGTGTTTTTTAATACATTTCAATTAGTTCAACCTGTAATCATCTGACTACATACTTCGAATCTAATATAATCTAAATTTCACCCACTTGTAGTGCTTCTATCATCATAACTTGGTACATTTATGTTATTTAAAATACGACTAAGAAATAATATGTGCGGGTACTATTGCATCGGGCTAGTGTGATGATGAACCTTGTAGGTGGAATAGCATACTCTAGGATGCTTTTTGGGCTCGTTAGATTCGTCATGATAAAACCTATTCATTTCACACCTGATGATGGAGCTCAAAGATGGAAGACGGAAACTTGCTTAAATTAAAACCATCGAGTTTGTCGTCGTGACAAATCCTGTTCATTTCACAGGACCTGCGAACCTGTGGATGGGGCTGGAAGGTGGTAAACAGAACCTTGGGATGCCTTGCTTAGCTATAGTGCAAAATGTTTACCTTTTGGCCACCGCAGCCGGCACTGGCCGACAACTGAAAGTCGTGCCACTGGCGCCATGTCGGATATAGCCGACACTATATGTCGGTCCTGGTCTGTGTGCTGGGGTCAAAAAAACGTGTTGGTCGGTCGTTTATGGGCTCCGGTGCAGTAGCGGTATCGCTTTCAGTTGCCGTTGTGCGAACCGCATGCGTGATAGGCATGACACCATTCATTAAATGATAAGCCGGCTTGAGACGATCGAGTGACATCGTGATTATTTGACCTTTGACATCCACGTCGTAAAATTTTGGGTTTAGTAATACGACTCTAAACGGTCCTTCATACGGTGGGACTAATGACTTCCGTGCCTTCCATTATATCGTTTCCTTTAAATCCTTTAGATTGATATTTATGCTTTACTAAAAATATCTATCTTTAATTGCGTGCTTAGTAGCTGCGACACCGGGATGACTAACGACATGAATGGCTTTGAGTTCCCGGAACCGGAATCCGAGCCATACGACTGTGGAATGAGCTTCTCTGCACTATCAGGGACAGTCGATCTCTAAATATATTTAAAAACCGGCTTAGATATATTTTGGTATGTATTAGTTTATTATACGGTTTATTCATATTGTTACGTTGTATTTAAGTAATTGTTATGCAGTTTATAGCAAATAGGGTTATCAGTATAATATTGTTTGTAGTATATATTACTCGTAGTATTTATATAGTTTTATTGTACGCGCAGGTCTTCCCCCGCTCAACCATCACCTTTCCCACCATCTTGGTTTGCTGGAAGAAAACTCTTTTGAGAGATAAGCTCGCCTTTGCACATGTTTTTTCTGTTATAAGTTATCTGTATCACTGTTTTGTGTAGTACAATAAAGAAATTACGAAATTACGAACTGTAAAGGTAAGTATGACGGTATGACGGAGGGTATGACGTCAGTCGATGTTTCGTGGGCTATTTTTGTACAGATTCGGGCATAGATATCCATTTAAATTGAAGATTTGATTGTTGTAATTTAATAAAGATGGCAATGTAATTTCGTTAATTCTCGAGAAGGCGTCGACAACTATATTTTTATCGCCTTCTATGTATTGAATTTTATTGCAAAGTTGAGAAATAAAATCTTACTGTCTGAGACGCATTTGTAAGTCGGAGGCTGAGGCTTTTTTTCTAAGTGCAAAAGTAAGAGGTTTATAGCCGGTTAAAACCGTTAATTTTCTCCCTTCGACATTATGTCTGAAATCTTGATTAGCCATATAAATTGCAAGTAACTCTCTGTCGCAAGTTCTGTATTTAGTTTGAGTTTCAGTGAGTTTTTTTTCAATAGAAACCTAACGGTTCTAATTTGTTACCTATTATTTGATGTAGTGCTACGCCTACGCAGTTCTCAGAAGCGTCCGTCACTAAGACGCCGGCGCACAGTGGTCTAGGATTCGGCCTCCATACTCATTGCAACATAATGTCGGGAATAATAATAAAAAATATGTAATGTCTTCGGTATACTTCCCTTTATGTCGTATATAATATGGAGTGGATTGGTAGCCCCACAAGTGAGAAAAAAAAAGTGGTTTTTTTTTGTATGGTATTTATGTAAACACTTAAAGTATTTTTTTTTCGGAACTGGGGGGTTACCACAACGTCTTATGCCGATTCAGATTAGGAATCTAATTTGATCCGCAAAATTACGTCTTTAGTCTTAAAACCAGTCTTGGTATTATGTAAATAAAGCCCATTTTGGCGAATTGTAATGGAAATGGTTGCCATAGTGATGTTCTTGTTTTGAACCTAATTTGAATCGGAAAAAGATTGTGGTAACCCGGCTGATCAGAACTGAAGATCACATGATCTATTTATTTTCATCGGTTGACCCGGTACTTAAAAAATATTTCCGAACCGCGGAACAGTAAAGTTTTGATGATTATTTAAATGGATATTTTTTTTACGATTCCCGCAATAATCATCGGATATAGCATTCTGTAGCAAACCAAGAGGAACTAACAATACAAATATAAATGAGACTTAAATTGTTACGATAAAATATGCATTTAATACAAACCTCCGACCAAAACGGGTTACCCGCACATGAGCGGTTAAATGTGCACAGTTAAGTCACGGCGAACGAACTTTGGTGTGCTCGCAAGTGGCTTGTGTAGCCAATATTCCTTGTGAAGATCCTGCGGACGCGCAGTGGGACTGATTATGAAATTGCGGACTAACGTTTTTTTTTGTTACATATCACTATATTATTTATGTTAATCGATGTCCTAATTAAGCAAATCATGTGTTCTTAGAGCACTTTTTGTTGTTAATGTTATAATTTACGAGAAAATTTTATTTACAAAAAATTATGTATGGAGCGATATCTAATTTGCTCTAAAGTACCAAGTCTTAAATGGGCTCAAGGTGGTTTTTTGTAGGCTTAATCTACGGGTGTTCTAATAAACCAAGTTGAACTTAAGTACCTTTGGCGATACAACCCACTACACTGATAGAGTTGAATCTACTCTATAATTATTAATAAATCAAGCAAACGCATTATTACTTCTTCTTTCTAGTCTTTTTCTCATTGAAATATACATATACATAGACATTAATAATATTCATTACATCTGATCGTGACTTGTCATGGTTGTTGGTACGGCTTGGCTCTACCAAGGATCTCCATTTTGTTCTGTCCTGGGCTGCGTGTATTGCATTCATGTAGACTAAGCTGCAGGTACTCCTGAGTGTGACTACACCAGCGTGCAGGTGTACTTCCCCTTGTTCTTATGTTACCTTCCATTTACATACACGTTCCATATACGGGCTATATGTCAAAGGAAGTCCAGGATTCAGTACCAAATAGAAATATGGACCATTCTTACAAAATACTTACATTAAAATTTTATGATTATTTTTATCAAATTCGTACTGCCGACCGACCCATTATTTTTAAATACTGTATGAGTAAATAGATAAAGCGTTTTCTGGATGTACGAGTCCTTAATAATTCCAAGATTCCAAATGTCTTTATTACTGTAGATATTTACATATACTTAGCAATCGTCATTTTTTGCCACTTCTCTACATTGGACCACTGTGGGAGAAGAAGGGCGTAGAAACTCTCACAGATTGATTTTTAGATCTCTTTTTAAAAATTGCTGATGCTTAACTAATACAAAATATAATATTTAGTCATTATCATAATTAATAAGCAGGAATAAATAATTACAAAATTATTAACAGCAAGGTCTGTGTTGAGCCAAATTAACCCCATACAGTCCCATCATTTAAGTAATCTTAAACATTGTAATATCCCTTTTTCGACAAAGTCGCTTTAACATGGTTTTTAAATTGCTCAAATGGCAATTTCAAGATCTCCAGAGGTATCTTGTTGTAGTAGAGAATGCCCCTTGAAAGAATTGCTAACCTTCGCGATTTGGTTAAACGTCGGCATTTAATTAACGGTCTAGAGAATTCGTTAAGTGTCTGATTTAACCAACCAACTGCGACATTGCAATCATCTCTCACGTGACGTCACGACCATCACCTCGTTCCGAGTGGAAAATGGCGACCAACATAGATATTTATTCGGAACGCTTTGAACGCAACGGTAGACGTTGACACTATTATAACCCAACTTTTGTTAGTTATTGACGATAGGTCATTTCGAGTTGTAGTATTTGTTATTTTAGCTTTGTTTTAGGTGAATAAGTGAGGAAAAAAACAATTAAGGAGCGCCAGGAGTCGCTGCTGGTTGCTGTTCTAAATTTGATTATCAGCTGTCAGCGTGACAGCTGTTACTTTTGATGGCTCGCTTACAGTGCTGATGCTCAGAAGCATGGGCGATGAAAGCACAACATGGTGGCGTTAATGATGTCATACATGACGTCATATCAACCATTTTGAGCTATCGTTGTCACGCTTAAAACTCATTCGGAACGACCTCGTAGACGCTATAATCGATTGGTGCAATTCGGAACGCGCCGGCGCTCTTGGTATCCCTTTCCATTAAATAGTTGAGCTTTCCTCGAGCGTTGTATTATAATAATAGCTTGGCCTGTCAGTTAGTTTTCTATAATGCAACGTTTGACGTTTGGTTGACATTCATTGCTGCATGTTTGATAACAGATTGACTGACTGACACAGACTCTCTCTAACTACTCAAACAAGCAAAGCAATTCGTTTTGTAAAATAATTGCACAAAAGTTGAACCAGTGGTGTGGGTGGAACTAATTGTTTGAATAAAGCCGTCAATATTTACGGAAGAGTGACTATTATATTACTTTTGTTAGAGAATATTACAACTGTGATAACAATATTTTAGTGTGTTTTTACGCAGACAAATGGAAATCCCTATAACGCAACATTTCAATAAATTAAGCGGCGATCTTAGTAACTTGCTGTGTATAAAAGACTACGATAAAGCTAAGGTTAATGCTATGATCGACGAGCTGAACGCTCAACCCTATAAGTCGGAGCTTTTCGTTAGACGACATGTAAGTATTTTAAGGTTATATCTTATATTTTGGGATCGACATTGACAACTTTTAATACATCCCTTTGTTGTTACAGACCGCAGGACCACTTATTTCAGCATTGTGTCAACATATTGTGCCTACTGATGAGTTTTTGGCTGCCAAAACATCTCATTTACTGAACAGTATTCTAACAAAGACACAAATACTTTTCATGAATGACACCCTATGGGAAGCTATCTCATGGCATATTCAATGTCTAAATAAGTGTTCGGAAGTGGTGTTGCTTGATATGTTGCATAATATGCAGTCAATCTTGCAGTACAACCCTCAAGCTGCAAGCAAAGTAAGTTTTTTGCCAAATTAATTCCTAATCTAAAACAACAACAGCATTTTTGATCATCTGTAGTGCTTATAGGTTCGAACCTAAAAGGCCCTGCATCAACTTTATTAAAATTACATGTGTTGAGTAACTTTAACTGCATTCAACTAAAACTCCAACTGAAGTTTAATTTTGAAGTATGAAAAGGATACTGTATAAGTTAAAACGGTGAACAACTTTTCTTATTAGTAAGGCCGCAAGGGTGTAATAGTCGACATAGTCGAAACTACAAAAAAATAACAAACTTCTTTTTGTAGGTATTACCTTTGTAAGTTCGCTAAATATTTCTTATACAGTTTACAGATGAACTGATTGGCAGCAACGGCATTTTATTGAACCTGCTGTATATGGACAAAAGCAACATTCTGACTACACAGAAATCACTTCAGATAACACTGCAAAGTTTGAAATGCATTTTTTCAATCTCTTCACAAGTAGAAGACAAGTCAGCAGATCAGTCCCCAATGACTCCGGTATTGAAAGAGAAAATATCGCGAGTTATTATAAATTTTTTGATGAAAGGCTCTTCAAAATTACAAGATGAATTTCTGTATTGCAAGGTAAGGCAGTCTCTTTAGTATTAAGGGAATAAATTTAATTTGACATTTCATAGTGTTGTTAGGTGAAATTGTCACTCATCAATCATCAAGGTGAAATGGTAAGCACAACATATTGTGCTCCTATAATTTTAATTTAAACAATGTTTACTAATATAACAGATAGGTATTAATTAAGTATCTCTTTGCTCATTTGCTGTTGTTACTTGTGCATAGATCTTTAAAGCTAATTACTGTGATAGTTTGTGAAATAATTATTAAAATCTATTTAACCTCTCACCGACCCAATCCTTCTTGAGGCATCACAATTTTGAACCTCATGCCATGGTAATAAAATTGAAAACCTATAATGGGAAAATGTCTTGCCTGCAAGACATGGGTCGTTGTGAGGTTAACATGAGCATCTTACATACCTAACTAACCTTTGGTTGAATGAGAGCATAATTTACCATATGCTATTGTCAGACCCTTTTACCATATGTGACACAACAAAAGAGTTGTCATGATTGACTAAAGGAATGGTGCCTACAGAAAAGGTGCCCAGATCCCATCAATTATTTCCAGGTGGTGATTTCAGCCCTGCGAGTGCTGACTCAACTATACTTCAATGGGAAAAATATAAATGTAGCCATGCAAGAAGTTATGGGTATTTGCAAGTATTACATAATGCTGGGTCTGATAAACCAGGGTCCCAAGCCAGAGAAGATTATGCCGTCTCAACAGATAATTGCTCCGGTACCCATTTTACAGAATGCTAAAGGAGGGAAGGTAAAGACTAAGAGAAGACATCTGTATTTTTTATCTACATTTTAAATATCACTAATTTCTAAACTACTTCCACAGAAACAAAAGCTAAGAAAACAACGCAACAGTGCAATTGAAAGCCTCAAGAAAGAGATTCCTGTGTGCGACAACACCTTGTTACGCGACGTCGGAAACTTCGAGAATAGGTTATATGAGCAGTTTGTAAAAAAAAAAAATAAGCCATTATGATGTCCCACTGCTGGTCCTCTTTTGAGTCTGAAAATCGCTGGCCTGTGTCACTTGGGCCAACTCGTTATATGAATAGCAAGTAACTAATTTAAATGAGCATTCAGTCCCGTTTTTATTTCATCAAAATCATTTAATTTAGAGAAAAGACTAATACTGAATTGCTTTAACTATTTTTAACCCTTTAGGAAAAAAGAGGGGTTTGAAGCATGTGTCTGTCTATCTGTCTGTTTGTATGTGTGTGTGAATGTATCCATGGCACTCAAACGGGTGGACCGATTTTAATGCGGTATTCTGTAAATGGTAGTAGACTTATTTTCCATGGTTCTTAGCCATGTTTTATCAAAATCGGTTCAGTGGTTCAAAACTTATCTGCCTAAATAGGAAACAAGTGATCCATATTTAAGCCGTAAGGTTTCATTAATGGGTGGGGAGCTATTTAAATGATTAAATTTCTATTACAGTTCCGCCTACCGCCCTGCCAGCCAGCAGTACTTAGAGGCTAGCAGCAAATCCACCGCCTGGGCTTTGACTAGCGATTCTGACCTCTCCGATGTAGAGAGTGGAAGAGAGGCCAAACTGGTCGCATTAAGGGCGAGAGTGAGACAGAGTGCTGCCAACTTTTTGTTAGTACTCGTTAAGGTAAGCAGACTTTTCTAGATACACGTCATCATCAATCAGCCCACATTTACCCACTGCTGGAATATGCCACTTTTTTAAACATTTCTACTCCGGCCCCGAGCCTCCCGCATCCACGGACTACTATGTTCTGTTGTTATATTCTGTTGATGTGTCCATCCACCAAATAGACCTGGGAAACACAACATCCACACTTGAACGTCTTGAACACCCAGGGCTCCTACACCAGCTGGCACAGGGGACAACGGCCCGCTCAAGTGGGCCAGGTGCAGGCACTATGCCCCCCTTGTAGAAGAATAGTATCATATCATAACTATGGCACTGTTGTCATCCATGCGTCAGTGTGGCAACATAATAGTTGCGTTCACGTTTAGTCTGTAATTTATACTATTATCTATTTTTATATTATTATATTATTTTTGCATGATATGGATATGGTCGCCAGGAGGTGTGAATTATTGGCTCTCTTTCATTTCATTCCTTGGCATTTTATTTAAACTAGTTATTGTGCTCTGCCTACCCACCTACCTTTTATAATAATATTCCTTTATTGTTTTGGTTTGCTGGAAGAAATCTCTTTTTAGAGATAAGCTCGCCTTTGTACATACATTTTATTTTAATTTATCTTGTAAAATATTTGTGTGCAATAAAGAATTATGAATTATCGGCCTATCAGCATTGGTTGGACCCAATTAGCCAGGTTATCTCTGTCTGAGGTGTCCTTGTGCAGGAAAATAAAGAGTGTCAAGAGGCTCAGCCTCGGAATGTGTTAACTTTGGCATCGTTAATGCTGTCCCAATAGTCACAATATCACGTGTCTTAAATTATTCAAGGTCAATAGTGACAAAATCGGGTTTTCGCAAATATCTCGCTTTCTATGGTTTCAATAATGATGGTATCTTCATAACAATTGTTAAGCATGAATTTCTCTACTAGACATGACTATGACTCATATAATAAGCATACAAGCAACTGAGCAGTGGTGCAGAATACCACCGAAGTAGGTGCATTTGCTTCGCCTACCTACCTAATAGTACCGGTACCGTTACCGGTACCATTAGGTTGGTAGGCGCCATTAATGGTTCCGGTACCGGTACCTAATGTCGGGACCGGTATTCGAACCTGTGATATTTCTTCTAGATAACCGAAAGGCGAGAGATGTTCGGCTATTGGTGGGCGCTGTTGCCGGACTCTCCCGATGATAGTAACTGGGCGAGTGACGAAGCCGCTAAGACGACGTTGGCATACTGCGCGGTGTACGATCCCGTGGCAACGAGTCGGGCCGGCGTGTTGAGCGTCATATTAGCGCTGCTGTCGGGGTCAAGGCCGTATCTGTCTCAGGCCGAATCCAGGTAATTCGATAGTACATGTCAGAAGTTTCTCAAAGGGTATTCTATTAGCCTGTGTTTTGCGAATAGAATAGACGTGATTTATTCAACTGTCGCAATACACAAGACACAGCAAAATTAAATAAATTAATATAAACAAAACAACACAAGTAGGAAGAAAAACATAGACAAGACAAGAAAACACAATAACAAGATGTTAGTAGGCAGAACGACGCCATGTGGTGTGTAGCACACCAGCGAATCGGCTCCGACTCAGCATGAGTTCAGGACCTCCAGGAGATCCTGCAACGATGATGTTCTGTGGACTTAGGTGAAATAGTCACAATAGGGAACCGATAAGGTAATCGCTGACTTATAAGACCTCGATTCCACTCTGCAAAAATTTTCATTCAAATATGGATTTTAGGTAGTGCTCTGTAGATATACTTTCGAGTGGTAAGCTAGCGGCAGGCTCGTTTACAGAGAGCTAATTGCTAAGTTATGTCAACAATGGTATACCTACAGAGCACAACCTAAAACCCACATTAAAATGTTTTTTTTTTTTCCGGGTGGGAGCGGGGTCGTATAAGTCAGCGATGAACTATAACCCGCCTATGTTCAGCGGGCGCCCCATCTCATCATTTATCTAACTAACGTATTATGCAGAACACAACCGCTTTTAAATGCTGCATAAAAACGAACCACCCATCCAATCACCCTCAATGGCAGATGTTACTTAACGCTCTATCGGTTGTGTACCAAGTGCGAGCTAGGCCACAAGCTTCTATATAAAACTTGTTTTTTTTTCCTCGCAAAAAGCCGCTATTACACTTTCATATATCTATGATCTTGTTATAGTTCTTTCTCGCTCACCTGTATGAGTTGTGAGTACAATAAAATATATATGATCCTAGATATGCGATCGACGACCTCTGTGGCGCTGCGGCGGAGAGGTGCCGGGTTCGATTCCCGGCTGAGGACAAAAAAACCTTAGGTGTTGGATGTTTATATGTGTGTGACATCGCTGTTTTTGGTTCCTACGACACAGGGTATCCTAGTGTGAGGCCAGAAGAAACGTATGTGCCTGAATGTAAATGTTTATGTTTAATTTTGGTGTGTGTTTATATGTATGATAAGAGCCTTGCAGATATACGCCTAGCAATAAAAACGCTTTACACGTTGTGCGTTTACCAAGAGGGACGCGGGACGCCTTATGAAATGATGATGATCAGGATGACACTGGAAGAGGCCTAATGCTGGGCAGAGGCGGGTTGGCACCCAGTATATCAGTACATCTATTACAAACGCGTCTCTCAATTCCAGCAAAAAAGAGACCGCATCCTTTATACCGTTCTCGGTATCGCTCGGCTATATGTTGTGCTGCGTCCACACAACCCTCGTCCACATTCTCGACACGGAGCGAGTTGGCTCTGTCCAACTGTTGGCCTTGAAGTGCTGTGCTGCCCTGCTGCAGGCCACGCCGTATCATAAGATGAGAGGTGGCTTATTAAGTGAGGTGGTGCGGGCGGCGCGGAAATTCGTGAAGAGTCGAGGTAATGCCGCCATATCTACTACACGTAACTTAGAAGGACGTTGAAACAGTTTAAATTGTGATCATACCTTAATTCAAATTGAATTGCTTTGTAGACTAGAGTGTACATTTATTGCACATATAAAAACTACCAGCTAAGTGCGAGTTGGACTACACGGAGGGTTCCGCTCAAATCGCTTTTTTTTTGTGAAAGCACTAGAAATTTGCCTACAAAAAGTGTAAGGGGTAAAATGACAAAACGAAAAAAAAACACCTTAATTACTTATTAAGGAGTAGGTAGATTGAATTTATATACTTGCGTCAAGATATTATAATATGGACATGCCATTTTATCCATAATGTGCTGGAAGTACCGGAAAAAGTTCCGGGATTGGAATTATGGAATAAAATAAAATAAGAAACATACAGATAGGCTAACAAAATCGTTTATTATATGAATGATTGATTGAATTCAATGAACAATTATTTTTTAATAAACAAAAACATAAATAATTTTTTTTAATCCTCATCGGATACAATTTCCATATTTTGGCTTTCAACTTTAATAGAATTAAAATAAATAATCATTATTTTTTCAATATTTTCTAATTTTAAAGTATTGCTTTTGACGTCTAATATCCATTTATACATGGATAATGATCGTTCAACATCTGTAGACGTCAATGGAGCAATTTTAAAATAAGTTATCAGATTATTTGCTACGTTTTTTTCAATAATTTCGCTGTATTCTCTATTTGTGTCTAAATCCGGATTTCATTCCATGACATATTCTAATTTATTTTTAATATTGTCACTGTTGCACTCGTTAATGGTAGCTCTCACTTGGTCAAACATTAAAAGTGAATCAACTATGGATAATTTTTGATTTTGTAACTGTTTTAGAACTACTTGAATAATACGGTAATTTTCTTCGATGTATTTTAAATCTTCCTGTAAATTTGGTTTTTCTAAAATATTTTTTGCATTGCGAATGGCTATTATTTATATTATTGAACCAGTACTGTTGAAGTTGTTTAGAACGTCTTTTATTTTTTCGAAGTGTTGAGCATAGCAGCATGCTTCCAACCAATTACCCCATCTTGTAATTACTGGTTGCGGAGGCAGTGGTAGTTCAGGATATTTTTCTTTTAAACTCTTCACTCTGTTCTGGGCTTTTAGAAATATTTTTTTAACATTTGCTACTAAAATATCGACATCGTTATATTCTGATCTTATCTTCTCTGATATACGATGAAGAGGATGCGCCAAACATGTTACATGTTTCATTTCAGGTAAATATACTTTTGAATTTCGCCCTGCATACAGCATGTACGCTACACTATCAGTGCAGAGCAATAAGACATTGTAAACTTTTGATTCAAAAGAGTCTTGCCATAAATTTTCTAGACATTGCAATACAAATTGCGCGATTGTTTGACCATTTACTACCGTTAACATTTTACAAGCAATCAAATAAGGCCGGCTTGAATTATTATTAGGATGCAGTGGCTTTATTAAGAAATGGACTATATATCTACCTAAAAAACTGTGGTCTCATCCAATGATATCCATAGTTTCTCATTTTTATTATTTTCATAAATAGTATTAATTTGGTTCTTATAAAACTTATCGAAATAAACTTTACGTAACTGTGATTCATCGGGCACTTTTCTATATACTGCACATATATTTTTGAAAAACTCCTTGAACGCCGGGTTTTTCATTTGCATCCAGGGAATGTTGCACAGGATCAGGAACTTAATAAGGTCGAAGTAAAACTCCTCATTCGGACGCTTATATTTGCCTTGATGTACTGCGCCTTCGATGTGTCTTGTGATATTGCCTTTATTTATATTTTTCAAGTGACTCTCACACTTCGAGCAATATAGAGATCGGCTAGCGTGATCGTAAATTAGCTCGGGATGACCGATTATCCAATTTTGTACTGTTTCAGCCTTGACGTTTGCGCCAGCCATGTTTGAGTGAAAGATTCTCCTAAAACAATTAAAATGTTGCTAAAGTGATATTTGTTGAAACTAGCAGTTAACTAACCTGAACAGTTTTCAGTTTATAATTTTATTTAGAAGAACAAATATAGGAAGATTATCAATCGGATATGAGACTAAAAATGTTAGCATTATTCTTTAAAAAAAGGCCTAAAACATACTTATATAAGGAAATTATTAAAGCTTACCTGCGGCGAAATACTGAAGTAGAGATACAACTCAACTACAACAAATCGATGTCCGTAGATACAAGCCAAATTCGCCGTTTTAAGAAGGTAACAGAAATCAGTAAACAAGCCAGGGTGAGATTATTATTTACATACACAGGAATTTCACAAATTAGGAGCGCACTCTACGAACCGAGGTAAGCGAGTGAGATACCCGGAACACAGCGCGCGCGCATTGTTCTAACAAACACCCAATGAGTCATACAGGATACTTGCTTCTGATTGGTCGTTGCGTGCGGTCAATGCGTTGTGAACATAGATGAACATGAGATAAAGAAACAAAAGGCCCTGCCTAAATTTTGTCTCATACTGTCAAGCGTCATTTCTAATACAACAGTAAGGTACAAAATACGGTGTAACTATTCCAAGGTATTTTTGTATAAAATAAAATACTGATTTATTTCACCATTAGCTAACACTGGCAGCGTAGATTGATATTATTAATACGTTTTTCACCTTAAACACAAATTCGTGCTAATTTCAAAATTCCGGAACAATAAATATGAAGTTCCGGTATTTTGGAGGCATATCCATACTATCCTCTACGTTTGACGTCAACGACCTTAAATCAATCTACCTACTCCGACCTCTTCTAATAAGTCACGTAGGATATCGTTGAAAAAGGCTCTTTATAAACAGTTATATATAAATTGGCTGGTAAATTAAGTTCTGCGGCTTACGCTGTTAGGAACATCAGACAAAGCACGGATGTAGCTACATCTAGCTAGTATATTTTAGTTACTTTCACAGTGTGATGTCCTATGGTATCTTGTTGTGGGGGAAAGCAGCGGATATTCAAACTATTTTTATTTTACAGAAAAGAGCTATTCGAGCAATTTATAATTTAAAACGAACAGACTCTTTAAGAGAGCTTTTTAAAGAAATTGACATACTAACAGTAGCTAGTCAATTTATTTTCGAAAATATAGAGTATGTACGCAAGAACCTTACAACATTTTCCAAACTTAGCGATAGCTGTAATGTTAACCTAAGAAATAATCACAGACTGTGTGCGCCCCGATTATACTCGCGAAGGTTAGCAATTCTTTCAAGGGTCAGTGTATTCTCTACTATAATAAGATACCTCTGGAGATTTTGAAATTGCCATTTGAGCAATTTAAAAAGCATGTTAAAGCGACTTTGTCGAAAAAGGGATATTACCTACAATGTTCAAGATTACTTAAATGACAGGACTTTATACACAGACCTTGCTGTTAATAATTTGTTAATTATTTATTCCTGCTTATTAATCATAATAATTAAATTTTTCATATTTGTAATAGTTAAGCACAACCTATTTTTAAAAGAGATCTAAAAATCTATCTGTGGGAGTTTCTACGCCCTTCTTCTCCCACAGTGGTCCAATGTAGAGAAGAGGCAAGATTGACGTTTGCTAAGTATATGTAAATATCTACAGTAATAAAGTACTTTGACTTTGACTTTGACTTTGTTATTTTTTTTTTGTTTTGATAAGTTATTAAAAAACTGAAAAAAATACAGAATATAGAACTTAAGCCAAAGATTACAGGAAAGGCTACCCCGCCAAGGTTTTTAGGGTTCCGTACCCAAAGGGTAAAACGGGACCCTATTACTAAGACTCCGCTGTCCGTCCGTTCGTCTGTCAGCAGGCTGTATCTAATAAACTGTGATAGTTAGACAATTGAAATTTTCACAGATGATGTATTCCTGTTGCCGCTGTAGCAACAAATACTGAAAAATAGAATAAAATAATTGATTTATCTGTAAACCATATACAAACTTATCAATACACCTGATTACGTATATGGAGTGTGAAAGTAGCCGCATCGATAACTTTGTCAACAACATTTTGCTATGTAAAATCCAATCTATTCACTCCACACCATCCCTACCATTGTACGGTGGTACGGAACCCTTCGTGCGCTAGTTCGACTCGCACTTGACCGGTTTTTTATTTATCTGTAAACCATATACAAACTTACAAATGCACCTGGTTACATTCATGGAGTATGAAAGTAGCCGCATCAATAGCTTTGTAAGCAACATTTTGTTATGTTAAACCCAAACTGTTCACTTCACGCCATCCCTACCATTGCACGGTGGTACGGAACACTTTGTGCGCCAGTCCGACTCGCACTTGACCGGTTTTATTCCTTTTTAAGGTGCAGAATCCTTTGGTACAGACGTTTGTATTGTACAGACGTGGATTTGAGGTTAAATTTGTCCTTTGACTGTTTCAGACGTAAAACTGCAGGTGGGCGCTCTGATCACAGTTGGCTGCGTCCTGTCCGTCGATCCGAAAGTCGACGAAATACTTACATCAATAGAAAAGGACTCTGCGATAACCAAACCTATATCCAACCATACCCAGAATAGTCACAAAATCTCGCCTGATGACGAATGTGATGATTTTGAAGAGGGATATTCCGATGACGAACTCTTTACTGCGCCAGAAGTGAAGCCTGTAAATAATGATGATACTCAAAATGTACACTATTTCAAGAGTTGGATATTAGATATTTGCTTCAGGAATTTGGGATGGACATTCAGAGGAGAGCAGATTGTGGTGAGAATGCTTTACTTTTTATTAGGTACTCCTACTTTTATTTGTTCACATAAGTAGTTTGTTGATGTTTTCTCAACCTCTGGGGATTTAACACCTGAAACGATGACTCGCCAATTCACACTCCAATTGGAAAATTACAGCGACAATATAAAATTTGTTTTATACACTTTAGATGATTAGCATTTTGAACTGATATTAGCGAATGGTTTATTTTACAGAAGTGTAAGCCATCAGCCGTACCAGTGATTCTAGAATCTCTTCAAGTGATATCGGCGATTTCGTTCCACCACTTCCCTGAACTAATTCAGTCTCACTTAACGTTACTAGCCGACATATTGTGCGACATGTTGCGGTACCAACATCAAGACGTGACGTTGCAAGCGGCGAGAACTGTCAGTGTAGTTGGCGATGCTATACAGAAATCTGGTGTGTTGTTATTGTGTACTAGTCTCCTCAGCTTTTTAACTTCTTAAAACTTATCATCCCGATGTTCTTCAAATTCTACAAACTCATCACTGCCCTAATGCTATTCATCATCTTCAAAATCCTCATTACCTTGATGCTCTCCATCTTCCCCCAACTCCAGATCATCATGATGCTTTTCATCTATGTAAAATCAGACTGCGAGTGTGGGTGTGTTTCACTTCAAGAGATAATATGGTTACAAAACGTTTTGCACCTTCTAGAACAATCAGAACACCCGCCACCACTACAGCACTGTATCTACACGTGGGAGCGACTGCTGACGCCGCTGTCAGCTGTGCTGCAGGGGGCGGAAAACACACCTGCCAAGGCGGTAGCGTGCGACTGTATCGCTAACGTTGGCGAGAGAAGCTTCAGGGAGCTGCCGGTACGTGGACCAACCCTAAAGGTGTTATATTAGCAGTGTTCTAACTGTATCTACTCTAGCTGTGCTGCAATGTGCAGACAACACACCTGATAAGGCGTTAGCGTGCGACTGTATCGCTAACGTTGGCGAGAGAAGCTTCAGGGAGCTGCCGGTACGTGGACCAACCCTAAAGGTGTTAGATTAGCAGTGTCCTAAC
This sequence comes from Argyresthia goedartella, assembly GCA_949825045.1. Taxonomy (NCBI): domain Eukaryota; kingdom Metazoa; phylum Arthropoda; class Insecta; order Lepidoptera; family Argyresthiidae; genus Argyresthia; species Argyresthia goedartella. The sequence continues at coordinate 18,709,544 of OX463812.1, read as the reverse complement.
TGTATTTACTCTAGCTGTGCTGCAGGGTGCGGACAACACACCTGCCAAGGCGGTAGCGTGCGACTGTATCGCTAACGTTGGCGAGAGAAGCTTCAGGGAGCTGCCGGTACGTGGACCAACCCTAAAGGTGTTATATTAGCAGTGTTCTAACTGTATCTACTCTAGCTGTGCTGCAATGTGCGGACAACACACCTGCCAAGGCGGTAGGGTGCGACTGTATCGCTAACGTTGGCGAGAGAAGCTTCAGGGAGCTGCCGGTACGTGGACCAACCCTAAAGGTGTTATATTAGCAGTGTTCTAACTGTATCTACTCTAGCTGTGCTACAATGTGCGGACAACACACCTGATAAGGCGTTAGCGTTGGACTGTATCGCTAACGTTGGCGAGAGAAGCTTCAGGGAGCTGCCGGTACGTGGACCAACCCTAAAGGTGTTATATTAGCAATGTCCTAACTGTATTTACTCTAGCTGTGCTGCAGTGTGCGGACACCTGCTAAGGCGGTAGCGTGCGACTGTATCGTTAACGTAGGCGAAGGGAGCTTCAGGGAGCTGCCTATAAGTGAAACAGCTCCACATGTGTTATATTAGCAGTGTTCTAACTTTATCTACTCTAGCTGTGCTGCAATGTGCGGACAACACACCTGATAAGGCGTTGGCGTGCGACTGTATCGCTAACGTTGGCGAGAGAAGCTTCAGGGAGCTGCCGGTACGTGGACCAACCCTAAAGGTGTATTAGCAGTGTCTTAACTGTATCTACTCTAGCTGTGCTGCAGTGTGCGGACACCTGCTAAGGCGGTAGCGTGCGACTGTATCGCTAACGTAGGCGAAGGGAGCTTCAGGGAGCTGCCTATAAGTGAAACAGCTCCACATATGTTATATTAGCAGTGTTCTAACTGTATCTACTCTAGCTGTGCTGCAATGTGCGGACAACACACCTGATAAGGCGTTGGCGTGCGACTGTATCGCTAACGTTGGCGAGAGAAGCTTCAGGGAGCTGCCGGTACATGGACCAACCCTAAAGGTGTTATATTAGCAGTGTCCTAACTGTATTTACTCTAGCTGTGCTGCAGTGTGCGGACACCTGCTAAGGCGGTAGCGTGCGACTGTATCGCTAACGTAGGCGAAGGGAGCTTCAGGGAGCTGCCTATAAGTGAAACAGCTCCACATGTGTTATATTAGCAGTGTTCTAACTGTATCTACTTTAGCTGTGCTGCAGTGTGCGGACACCTGCTAAGGCAGTAGCGTGCGACTGTATCGCTAACGTAGGTGAAGGGAGCTTCAGGGAGGTGCCGGTAAGTGAAACAGCTCCACATGTGTTATATTAGCAGTGTTATAACTGTATCTACTCTAGCTGTGCTGCAGTGTGCGGACACCTGCTAAGGCGGTAGGGTGCGACTGTATCGCTAACGTAGGCGAAAGGAGCTTCAGGGAGCTGCCGGTAAGTGAAACAGCTCCACATGTGTTATATTAGCAGTGTTCTAACTGTATCTACTCTAGCTGTGCTGCAGTGTGCGGACACCTGCTAAGGCGGTAGCGTTAGATTGTATCGCTAACGTAGGCGAAGGGAGCTTCAGGGAGCTGCCGGTAAGTGAAACAGCTCCACATGTGTTATATTAGCAGTGTTCTAACTGTATCTACTCTAGCTGTGCTGCAGTGTGCGGACACCTGCTAAGGCGGTAGCGTGCGACTGTATCGCTAACGTAGGCGAAGGGAGCTTCAGGGAGGTGCCGGTAAGTGAAACAGCTCTACATGTGTTATATTAGCAGTGTTCTAACTGTATCTACTCTAGCTATGCTGCAGTGTGCGGACAACACACCTGCCAAGGCGGTAGCGTGCGACTGTATCGCTAACGTAGGCGAAGGGAGCTTCAGGGAGGTGCCGGTAAGTGAAACAGCTCTACATGTGTTATATTAGCAGTGTCCTAACTGTATCTACTCTAGCTATGCTGCAGTGTGCGGACAACACACCTGCCAAGGCGGTAGCGTGCGACTGTATCGCTAACGTAGGCGAAGGGAGCTTCAGGGAGCTGCCGGTAAGTGAAAAAGCTCCACATGTGTTATATTAGCAGTGTTCTAACTGTATCTACTCTAGCTGTGCTGCAGTGTGCGGACACCTGCTAAGGCGGTAGCGTGCGACTGTATCGCTAACGTAGGCGAAGGGAGCTTCAGGGAGGTGCCGGTAAGTGAAACAGCTCCACATGTGTTATATTAGCAGTGTTCTAACTGTATCTACTCTAGCTGTGCTGCAGTGTGCGGACACCTGCTAAGGCGGTAGCGTGCGACTGTATCGCTAACGTAGGCGAAAGGAGCTTCAGGGAGCTGCCGGTAAGTGAAACAGCTCTACATGTGTTATATTCGCATTGTTCTAACTGTATATACTCTAGCTGTGCTGCAGTGTGCGGACAACACACCTGATATGGCGGTAGCGTGCGACTGTATCGCTAACGTAGGCGAAGGGAGCTTCAGGGAGGTGCCGGTAAGTCAAACAGCTCCACATGTGTTATATTAGCAGTGTTCTAACTGTATCTACTCTAGCTGTGCTGCAGTGTGCGGACACCTGCTAAGGCGGTAGCGTGCGACTGTATCGCTAACGTAGGCGAAGGGAGCTTCAGGGAGGTGCCGGTAAGTGAATCAGCTCCACATGTGTTATATTAGCAGTGTTCTAACTGTATCTACTCTAGCTGTGCTGCAGTGTGCGGACACCTGCTAAGGCGGTAGCGTGCGACTGTATCGCTAACGTAGGCGAAAGGAGCTTCAGGGAGCTGCCGGTAAGTGAAACAGCTCTACATGTATTATATTCGCATTGTTCTAACTGTATATACTCTAGCTGTGCTGCAGTGTGCGGACAACACACCTGATATGGCGGTAGCGTGCGACTGTATCGCTAACGTAGGCGAAAGGAGCTTCAGGGAGCTGCCGGTAAGTGAAACAGCTCTACATGTGTTATATTCGCATTGTTCTAGCTGTATATACTCTAGCTGTGCTGCAGTGTGCGGACAACACACCTGATATGGCGGTAGCGTGCGACTGTATCGCTAACGTAGGCGAAGGGAGCTTCAGGGAGGTGCCGGTAAGTGAAACAGCTCCACATGTGTTATATTAGCAGTGTTCTAACTGTATCTACTCTAGCTATGCTGCAGTGTGCGGACAACACACCTGCCAAGGCGGTAGCGTGCGACTGTATCGCTAACGTAGGCGAAGGGAGCTTCAGGGAGGTGCCGGTAAGTGAAACAGCTCTACATGTGTTATATTAGCAGTGTCCAAACTGTATCTACTCTAGCTATGCTGCAGTGTGCGGACAACACACCTGCCAAGGCGGTAGCGTGCGACTGTATCGCTAACGTAGGCGAAGGGAGCTTCAGGGAGCTGCCGGTAAGTGAAAAAGCTCCACATGTGTTATATTAGCAGTGTTCTAACTGTATCTACTCTAGCTGTGCTGCAGTGTGCGGACACCTGCTAAGGCGGTAGCGTGCGACTGTATCGCTAACGTAGGCGAAGGGAGCTTCAGGGAGGTGCCGGTAAGTGAAACAGCTCCACATGTGTTATATTAGCAGTGTTCTAACTGTATCTACTCTAGCTGTGCTGCAGTGTGCGGACACCTGCTAAGGCGGTAGCGTGCGACTGTATCGCTAACGTAGGCGAAAGGAGCTTCAGGGAGCTGCCGGTAAGTGAAACAGCTCTACATGTGTTATATTCGCATTGTTCTAACTGTATATACTCTAGCTGTGCTGCAGTGTGCGGACAACACACCTGATATGGCGGTAGCGTGCGACTGTATCGCTAACGTAGGCGAAAGGAGCTTCAGGGAGCTGCCGGTAAGTGAAACAGCTCTACATGTGTTATATTCGCATTGTTCTAGCTGTATATACTCTAGCTGTGCTGCAGTGAGCGGACAACACACCTGATATGGCGGTAGCGTGCGACTGTATCGCTAACGTAGGCGAAGGGAGCTTCAGGGAGGTGCCGGTAAGTGAAACAGCTCCACATGTGTTATATTAGCAGTGTTCTAACTGTATCTACTCTAGCTGTGCTGCAGTGTGCGGACAACACACCTGCTTGGCGAGAGAAGCTTCAGGGAGCTGACGGTACGTGGACCAACCCTAAAGGTTTTATATTAGCAGTGTTCTAACTGTATCTACTCTAGCTGTGCTGCAGTGTGCAGACACCTGCTAAGGCGGTAGGGTGCGACTGTATCGCTAACCGAGGCGAAGGGAGCTTCAGGGAGCTGCCTGTAAGTGAAACAGCTCCACATGTGTTATATTAGCAATGTTCTAACTGTATCTACTCTAGCTGTGCTGCAGTGTGCCGAGAACACACCTGCTAAGGCGGTATCGTGCGACTGTATCGCTAACGTAGGCGAAGGGAGCTTCAGGGAGCTGCCTATAAGTGAAACAGCTCCACATATGTTATATTAGCAGTGTTCTAACTGTATCTACTCTAGCTGTGCTGCAAAATTGCGGACAACACACCTGATAAGGCATTGGCGTGCGACTGTATCGCTAACGTTGGCGAGAGAAGCTTCAGGGAGCTGCCGGTACATGGACCAACCCTAAAGGTGTTATATTAGCAGTGTCCTAACTGTATTTACTCTAGCTGTGCTGCAGTGTGCGGACACCTGCTAAGGCGGTAGCGTGCGACTGTATCGCTAACGTAGGCTAAGGGAGCTTCAGGGAGCTGCCTATAAGTGAAACAGCTCCACATGTGTTATATTAGCAGTGTTCTAACTGTATCTACTCTAGCTGTGCTGCAGTGTGCGGACACCTGCTATGGCGGTAGCGTGCGACTGTATCGCTAACGTAGGTGAAGGGAGCTTCAGGAAGGTGCCGGTAAGTGAAACAGCTCCACATGTGTTATATTAGCAGTGTTCTAACTGTATTTACTCTAGCTGTGCTGCAGTGTGCGGACACCTGCTAAGGCGGTAGCGTGCGACTGTATCGCTAACGTAGGCGAAGGGAGCTTCAGGGAGCTGCCTATAAGTGAAACAGCTCCACATGTGTTATATTAGCAGTGTTCTAACTTTATCTACTCTAGCTGTGCTGCAATGTGCGGACAACACACCTGATAAGGCGTTGGCGTGCGACTGTATCGCTAACGTTGGCGAGAGAAGCTTCAGGGAGCTGCCGGTACGTAGACCAACCCTAAAGGTGTTATATTAGCAGTGTCCTAACTGTATTTACTCTAGCTGTGCTGCAGTGTGCGGACACCTGCTAAGGCGGTAGGGTGCGACTGTATCACTAACGTTGGCGAGAGAAGCTTCAGGGAGCTGCCGGTACGTGGACCAACCCTAAAGGTGTTATATTAGCAGTGTCCTAACTGTATTTACTCTAGCTGTGCTGCAGTGTGCGGACACCTGCTAAGGCGGTAGCGTGCGACTGTATCGCTAACGTAGGCAAAGGGAGCTTCAGGGAGCTGCCTATAAGTGAAACAGCTCCACATGTGTTATATTAGCAGTGTTCTAACTGTATCTACTCTAGCTGTGCTGCAGTGTGCGGACACCTGCTAAGGCGGTAGCGTGCGACTGTATCGCTAACGTAAGTGAAGGGAGCTTCAGGGAGGTGCCGGTAAGTGAGACAGCTCCACATGTGTTATATTAGCAGTGTTATAACTGTATCTACTCTAGCTGTGCTGCAGTGTGCGGACACCTGCTAAGGCGGTAGGGTGCGACTGTATCGCTAACGTAGGCGAAAGGAGCTTCAGGGAGCTGCCGGTAAGTGAAACAGCTCCACATGTGTTATATTAGCAGTGTTCTAACTGTATCTACTCTAGCTGTGCTGCAGTGTGCGGACACCTGCTAAGGCGGTAGCGTGCGATTGTATCGCTAACGTAGGCGAAGGGAGCTTCAGGGAGCTGCCGGTAAGTGAAACAGCTCCACATGTGTTATATTAGCAGTGTTCTAACTGTATCTACTCTAGCTGTGCTGCAGTGTGCGTACACCTGCTAAGGCGGTAGCGTGCGACTGTATCGCTAACGTAGGCGAAGGGAGCTTCAGGGCGGTGCCGGTAAGTGAAACAGCTCTACATGTGTTATATTAGCAGTGTTCTAACTGTATCTACTCTAGCTATGCTGCAGTGTGCGGACAACACACCTGCCAAGGCGGTAGCGTGCGACTGTATCGCTAACGTAGGCGAAGGGAGCTTCAGGGAGGTGCCGGTAAGTGAAACAGCTCTACATGTGTTATATTAGCAGTGTCCAAACTGTATCTACTCTAGCTATGCTGCAGTGTGCGGACAACACACCTGCCAAGGCGGAAGCGTGCGACTGTATCGCTAACGTAGGCGAAGGGAGCTTCAGGGAGCTGCCGGTAAGTGAAAAAGCTCCACATGTGTTATATTAGCAGTGTTCTAACTGTATCTACTCTAGCTGTGCTGCAGTGTGCGGACACCTGCTAAGGCGGTAGCGTGCGACTGTATCGCTAACGTAGGCGAAGGGAGCTTCAGGGAGGTGCCGGTAAGTGAAACAGCTCCACATGTGTTATATTAGCAGTGTTCTAACTGTATCTACTCTAGCTGTGCTGCAGTGTGCGGACACCTGCTAAGGCGGTAGCGTGCGACTGTATCGCTAACGTAGGCGAAAGGAGCTTCAGGGAGCTGCCGGTAAGTGAAACAGCTCTACATGTGTTATATTCGCATTGTTCTAACTGTATATACTCTAGCTGTGCTGCAGTGTGCGGACAACACACCTGATATGGCGGTAGCGTGCGACTGTATCGCTAACGTAGGCGAAGGGAGCTTCAGGGAGGTGCCGGTAAGTGAAACAGCTCCACATGTGTTATATTAGCAGTGTTCTAACTGTATCTACTCTAGCTGTGCTGCAGTGTGCGGACACCTGCTAAGGCGGTAGCGTGCGACTGTATCGCTAACGTAGGCGAAGGGAGCTTCAGGGAGGTGCCGGTAAGTGAATCAGCTCCACATGTGTTATATTAGCAGTGTTCTAACTGTATCTACTCTAGCTGTGCTGCAGTGTGCGGACACCTGCTAAGGCGGTAGCGTGCGACTGTATCGCTAACGTAGGCGAAAGGAGCTTCAGGGAGCTGCCGGTAAGTGAAACAGCTCTACATGTATTATATTCGCATTGTTCTAACTGTATATACTCTAGCTGTGCTGCAGTGTGCGGACAACACACCTGATATGGCGGTAGCGTGCGACTGTATCGCTAACGTAGGCGAAAGGAGCTTCAGGGAGCTGCCGGTAAGTGAAACAGCTCTACATGTGTTATATTCGCATTGTTCTAGCTGTATATACTCTAGCTGTGCTGCAGTGTGCGGACAACACACCTGATATGGCGGTAGCGTGCGACTGTATCGCTAACGTAGGCGAAGGGAGCTTCAGGGAGGTGCCGGTAAGTGAAACAGCTCCACATGTGTTTTATTAGCAGTGTTCTAACTGTATCTACTCTAGCTGTGCTGCAGTGTGCGGACAACACACCTGCTTGGCGAGAGAAGCTTCAGGGAGCTGACGGTACGTGGACCAACCCTAAAGGTTTTATATTAGCAGTGTTCTAACTGTATCTACTCTAGCTGTGCTGCAGTGTGCAGACACCTGCTAAGGCGGTAGGGTGCGACTGTATCGCTAACCGAGGCGAAGGGAGCTTCAGGGAGCTGACTGTAAGTGAAACAGCTCCACATGTGTTATATTAGCAATGTTCTAACTGTATCTACTCTAGCTGTGCTGCAGTGTGCCGAGAACACACCTGCTAAGGCGGTATCGTGCGACTGTATCGCTAACGTAGGCGAAGGGAGCTTCAGGGAGCTGCCTATAAGTGAAACAGCTCCACATATGTTATATTAGCAGTGTTCTAACTGTATCTACTCTAGCTGTGCTGCAATGTGCGGACAACACACCTGATAAGGCGTTGGCGTGCGACTGTATCGCTAACGTTGGCGAGAGAAGCTTCAGGGAGCTGCCGGTACATGGACCAACCCTAAAGGTGTTATATTAGCAGTGTCCTAACTGTATTTACTCTAGCTGTGCTGCAGTGTGCGGACACCTGCTAAGGCGGTAGCGTGCGACTGTATCGCTAACGTAGGCAAAGGGAGCTTCAGGGAGCTGCCTATAAGTGAAACAGCTCCACATGTGTTATATTAGCAGTGTTCTAACTGTATCTACTCTAGCTGTGCTGCAGTGTGCGGACACCTGCTAGGGCGGTAGCGTGCGACTGTATCGCTAACGTAAGTGAAGGGAGCTTCAGGGAGGTGCCGGTAAGTGAGACAGCTCCACATGTGTTATATTAGCAGTGTTATAACTGTATCTACTCTAGCTGTGCTGCAGTGTGCGGACACCTGCTAAGGCGGTAGGGTGCGACTGTATCGCTAACGTAGGCGAAAGGAGCTTCAGGGAGCTGCCGGTAAGTGAAACAGCTCCACATGTGTTATATTAGCAGTGTTCTAACTGTATCTACTCTAGCTGTGCTGCAGTGTGCGGACACCTGCTAAGGCGGTAGCGTGCGATTGTATCGCTAACGTAGGCGAAGGGAGCTTCAGGGAGCTGCCGGTAAGTGAAACAGCTCCACATGTGTTATATTAGCAGTGTTCTAACTGTATCTACTCTAGCTGTGCTGCAGTGTGCGTACACCTGCTAAGGCGGTAGCGTGCGACTGTATCGCTAACGTAGGCGAAGGGAGCTTCAGGGCGGTGCCGGTAAGTGAAACAGCTCTACATGTGTTATATTAGCAGTGTTCTAACTGTATCTACTCTAGCTATGCTGCAGTGTGCGGACAACACACCTGCCAAGGCGGTAGCGTGCGACTGTATCGCTAACGTAGGCGAAGGGAGCTTCAGGGAGGTGCCGGTAAGTGAAACAGCTCTACATGTGTTATATTAGCAGTGTCCAAACTGTATCTACTCTAGCTATGCTGCAGTGTGCGGACAACACACCTGCCAAGGCGGAAGCGTGCGACTGTATCGCTAACGTAGGCGAAGGGAGCTTCAGGGAGCTGCCGGTAAGTGAAAAAGCTCCACATGTGTTATATTAGCAGTGTTCTAACTGTATCTACTCTAGCTGTGCTGCAGTGTGCGGACACCTGCTAAGGCGGTAGCGTGCGACTGTATCGCTAACGTAGGCGAAGGGAGCTTCAGGGAGGTGCCGGTAAGTGAAACAGCTCCACATGTGTTATATTAGCAGTGTTCTAACTGTATCTACTCTAGCTGTGCTGCAGTGTGCGGACACCTGCTAAGGCGGTAGCGTGCGACTGTATCGCTAACGTAGGCGAAAGGAGCTTCAGGGAGCTGCCGGTAAGTGAAACAGCTCTACATGTGTTATATTCGCATTGTTCTAACTGTATATACTCTAGCTGTGCTGCAGTGTGCGGACAACACACCTGATATGGCGGTAGCGTGCGACTGTATCGCTAACGTAGGCGAAGGGAGCTTCAGGGAGGTGCCGGTAAGTGAAACAGCTCCACATGTGTTATATAAGCAGTGTTCTAACTGTATCTACTCTAGCTGTGCTGCAGTGTGCGGACACCTGCTAAGGCGGTAGCGTGCGACTGTATCGCTAACGTAGGCGAAAGGAGCTTCAGGGAGCTGCCGGTAAGTGAAACAGCTCTACATGTGTTATATTCGCATTGTTCTAACTGTATATACTCTAGCTGTGCTGCAGTGTGCGGACAACACACCTGCTAAGGCGGTAGCGTGCGACTGTATCGCTAACGTAGGCGAAGGGAGCTTCAGGGAGGTGCCGGTAAGTGAATCAGCTCCACATGTGTTATATTAGCAGTGTTCTAACTGTATCTACTCTAGCTGTGCTGCAGTGTGCGGACACCTGCTAAGGCGGTAGCGTGCGACTGTATCGCTAACGTAGGCGAAAGGAGCTTCAGGGAGCTGCCGGTAAGTGAAACAGCTCTACATGTATTATATTCGCATTGTTCTAACTGTATATACTCTAGCTGTGCTGCAGTGTGCGGACAACACACCTGATATGGCGGTAGCGTGCGACTGTATCGCTAACGTAGGCGAAAGGAGCTTCAGGGAGCTGCCGGTAAGTGAAACAGCTCTACATGTGTTATATTCGCATTGTTCTAGCTGTATATACTCTAGCTGTGCTGCAGTGTGCGGACAACACACCTGATATGGCGGTAGCGTGCGACTGTATCGCTAACGTAGGCGAAGGGAGCTTCAGGGAGGTGCCGGTAAGTGAAACAGCTCCACATGTGTTTTATTAGCAGTGTTCTAACTGTATCTACTCTAGCTGTGCTGCAGTGTGCGGACAACACACCTGCTTGGCGAGAGAAGCTTCAGGGAGCTGACGGTACGTGGACCAACCCTAAAGGTTTTATATTAGCAGTGTTCTAACTGTATCTACTCTAGCTGTGCTGCAGTGTGCAGACACCTGCTAAGGCGGTAGGGTGCGACTGTATCGCTAACCGAGGCGAAGGGAGCTTCAGGGAGCTGACTGTAAGTGAAACAGCTCCACATGTGTTATATTAGCAATGTTCTAACTGTATCTACTCTAGCTGTGCTGCAGTGTGCCGAGAACACACCTGCTAAGGCGGTATCGTGCGACTGTATCGCTAACGTAGGCGAAGGGAGCTTCAGGGAGCTGCCTATAAGTGAAACAGCTCCACATATGTTATATTAGCAGTGTTCTAACTGTATCTACTCTAGCTGTGCTGCAATGTGCGGACAACACACCTGATAAGGCGTTGGCGTGCGACTGTATCGCTAACGTTGGCGAGAGAAGCTTCAGGGAGCTGCCGGTACATGGACCAACCCTAAAGGTGTTATATTAGCAGTGTCCTAACTGTATTTACTCTAGCTGTGCTGCAGTGTGCGGACACCTGCTAAGGCGGTAGCGTGCGACTGTATCGCTAACGTAGGCGAAGGGAGCTTCAGGGAGCTGCCTATAAGTGAAACAGCTCCACATGTGTTATATTAGCAGTGTTCTAACTGTATCTACTCTAGCTGTGCTGCAGTGTGCGGACACCTGCTAAGGCGGTAGCGTGCGACTGTATCGCTAACGTAGGTGAAGGGAGCTTCAGGGAGGTGCCGGTAAGTGAAACAGCTCCACATGTGTTGTATTAGCAGTGTTATAACTGTATCTACTCTAGCTGTGCTGCAGTGTGCGGACACCTGCTAAGGCGGTAGGGTGCGACTGTATCGCTAACGTAGGCGAAAGGAGCTTCAGGGAGCTGCCGGTAAGTGAAACAGCTCCACATGTGTTATATTAGCAGTGTTCTAACTGTATCTACTCTAGCTGTGCTGCAGTGTGCGGACACCTGCTAAGGCGGTAGCGTGCGATTGTATCGCTAACGTAGGCGAAGGGAGCTTCAGGGAGCTGCCGGTAAGTGAAACAGCTCCACATGTGTTATATTAGCAGTGTTCTAACTGTATCTACTCTAGCTGTGCTGCAGTGTGCGGACACCTGCTAAGGCGGTAGCGTGCGACTGTATCGCTAACGTAGGCGAAGGGAGCTTCAGGGAGGTGCCGGTAAGTGAAACAGCTCTACATGTGTTATATTAGCAGTGTTCTAACTGTATCTACTCTAGCTATGCTGCAGTGTGCGGACAACACACCTGCCAAGGCGGTAGCGTGCGACTGTATCGCTAACGTAGGCGAAGGGAGCTTCAGGGAGGTGCCGGTAAGTGAAACAGCTCTACATGTGTTATATTAGCAGTGTCCTAACTGTATCTACTCTAGCTATGCTGCAGTGTGCGGACAACACACCTGCCAAGGCGGTAGCGTGCGACTGTATCGCTAACGTAGGCGAAGGGAGCTTCAGGGAGCTGCCGGTAAGTGAAAAAGCTCCACATGTGTTATATTAGCAGTGTTCTAACTGTATCTACTCTAGCTGTGCTGCAGTGTGCGGACACCTGCTAAGGCGGTAGCGTGCGACTGTATCGCTAACGTAGGCGAAGGGAGCTTCAGGGAGGTGCCGGTAAGTGAAACAGCTCCACATGTGTTATATTAGCAGTGTTCTAACTGTATCTACTCTAGCTGTGCTGCAGTGTGCGGATACCTGCTAAGGCGGTAGCGTGCGACTGTATCGCTAACGTAGGCGAGAGAAGCTTCAGGGAGCTGCCGGTACATGGACCAACCCTAAAGGTGTTATATTAGCAGTGTCCTAACTGTATTTACTCTAGCTGTGCTGCAGTGTGCGGACACCTGCTAAGGCGGTAGCGTGCGACTGTATCGCTAACGTAGGCGAAGGGAGCTTCAGGGAGCTGCCTATAAGTGAAACAGCTCCACATGTGTTATATTAGCAGTGTTCTAACTGTATCTACTCTAGCTGTGCTGCAGTGTGCGGACACCTGCTAAGGCGGTAGCGTGCGACTGTATCGCTAACGTAGGTGAAGGGAGCTTCAGGGAGGTGCCGGTAAGTGAAACAGCTCCACATGTGTTATATTAGCAGTGTTATAACTGTATCTACTCTAGCTGTGCTGCAGTGTGCGGACACCTGCTAAGGCGGTAGGGTGCGACTGTATCGCTAACGTAGGCGAAAGGAGCTTCAGGGAGCTGCCGGTAAGTGAAACAGCTCCACATGTGTTATATTAGCAGTGTTCTAACTGTATCTACTCTAGCTGTGCTGCAGTGTGCGGACACCTGCTAAGGCGGTAGCGTGCGATTGTATCGCTAACGTAGGCGAAGGGAGCTTCAGAGAGCTGCCGGTGAGTGAAACAGCTCCACATGTGTTATATTAGCAGTGTTCTAACTGTATCTACTCTATCTGTGCTGCAGTGTGCGTACACCTGCTAAGGCGGTAGCGTGCGACTGTATCGCTAACGTAGGCGAAGGGAGCTTCAGGGAGGTGCCGGTAAGTGAAACAGCTCTACATGTGTTATATTAGCAGTGTTCTAACTGTATCTACTCTAGCTATGCTGCAGTGTGCGGACAACACACCTGCCAAGGCGGTAGCGTGCGACTGTATCGCTAACGTAGGCGAAGGGAGCTTCAGGGAGGTGCCGGTAAGTGAAACAGCTCTACATGTGTTATATTAGCAGTGTCCAAACTGTATCTACTCTAGCTATGCTGCAGTGTGCGGACAACACACCTGCCAAGGCGGTAGCGTGCGACTGTATCGCTAACGTAGGCGAAGGGAGCTTCAGGGAGCTGCCGGTAAGTGAAAAAGCTCCACATGTGTTATATTAGCAGTGTTCTAACTGTATCTACTCTAGCTGTGCTGCAGTGTGCGGACACCTGCTAAGGCGGTAGCGTGCGACTGTATCGCTAACGTAGGCGAAGGGAGCTTCAGGGAGGTGCCGGTAAGTGAAACAGCTCCACATGTGTTATATTAGCAGTGTTCTAACTGTATCTACTCTAGCTGTGCTGCAGTGTGCGGACACCTGCTAAGGCGGTAGCGTGCGACTGTATCGCTAACGTAGGCGAAAGGAGCTTCAGGGAGCTGCCGGTAAGTGAAACAGCTCTACATGTGTTATATTCGCATTGTTCTAACTGTATATACTCTAGCTGTGCTGCAGTGTGCGGACAACACACCTGATATGGCGGTAGCGTGCGACTGTATCGCTAACGTAGGCGAAGGGAGCTTCAGGGAGGTGCCGGTAAGTGAAACAGCTCCACATGTGTTATATTAGCAGTGTTCTAACTGTATCTACTCTAGCTGTGCTGCAGTGTGCGGACACCTGCTAAGGCGGTAGCGTGCGACTGTATCGCTAACGTAGGCGAAGGGAGCTTCAGGGTGGTGCCGGTAAGTGAATCAGCTCCACATGTGTTATATTAGCAGTGTTCTAACTGTATCTACTCTAGCTGTGCTGCAGTTTGCGGACACCTGCTAAGGCGGTAGCGTGCGACTGTATCGCTAACGTAGGCGAAAGGAGCTTCAGGGAGCTGCCGGTAAGTGAAACAGCTCTACATGTATTATATTCGCATTGTTCTAACTGTATATACTCTAGCTGTGCTGCAGTGTGCGGACAACACACCTGATATGGCGGTAGCGTGCGACTGTATCGCTAACGTAGGCGAAAGGAGCTTCAGGGAGCTGCCGGTAAGTGAAACAGCTCTACATGTGTTATATTCGCATTGTTCTAGCTGTATATACTCTAGCTGTGCTGCAGTGTGCGGACAACACACCTGATATGGCGGTAGCGTGCGACTGTATCGCTAACGTAGGCGAAGGGAGCTTCAGGGAGGTGCCGGTAAGTGAAACAGCTCCACATGTGTTATATTAGCAGTGTTCTAACTGTATCTACTCTAGCTGTGCTGCAGTGTGCGAACAACACACCTGCTTGGCGAGAGAAGCTTCAGGGAGCTGACGGTACGTGGACCAACCCTAAAGGTTTTATATTAGCAGTGTTCTAACTGTATCTACTCTAGCTGTGCTGCAGTGTGCAGACACCTGCTAAGGCGGTAGGGTGCGACTGTATCGCTAACCGAGGCGAAGGGAGCTTCAGGGAGCTGCCTATAAGTGAAACAGCTCCACATATGTTATATTAGCAGTGTTCTAACTGTATCTACTCTAGCTGTGCTGCAATGTGCGGACAACACACCTGATAAGGCGTTGGCGTGCGACTGTATCGCTAACGTTGGCGAGAGAAGCTTCAGGGAGCTGCCGGTACATGGACCAACCCTAAAGGTGTTATATTAGCAGTGTCCTAACTGTATTTACTCTAGCTGTGCTGCAGTGTGCGGACACCTGCTAAGGCGGTAGCGTGCGACTGTATCGCTAACGTAGGCGAAGGGAGCTTCAAGGAGCTGCCTATAAGTGAAACAGCTCCACATGTGTTGTTATATTAGCAATGTTCTAACTGTATCTACTCTAGCTGTGCTGCAGTGTGCGGACACCTGCTAAGGCGGTAGCGTGCGACTGTATCGCTAACGTAGGTGAAGGGAGCTTCAGGGAGGTGCCGGTAAGTGAAACAGCTCCACATGTGTTGTATTAGCAGTGTTATAACTGTATCTACTCTAGCTGTGCTGCAGTGTGCGGACACCTGCTAAGGCGGTAGGGTGCGACTGTTTCGCTAACGTAGGCGAAAGGAGCTTCAGGGAGCTGCCGGTAAGTGAAACAGCTCCACATGTGTTATATTAGCAGTGTTCTAACTGTATCTACTCTAGCTGTGCTGCAGTGTGCGGACACCTGCCTAAGGCGGTAGCGTGCGATTGTATCGCTAACGTAGGCGAAGGGAGCTTCAGGGAGCTGCCGGTAAGTGAAACAGCTCCACATGTGTTATATTAGCAGTGTTCTAACTGTATCTACTCTAGCTGTGCTGCAGTGTGCGGACACCTGCTAAGGCGGTAGCGTGCAACTGTATCGCTAACGTAGGCGAAGGGAGCTTCAGGGAGGTGCCGGTAAGTGAAACAGCTCTACATGTGTTATATTAGCAGTGTTCTAACTGTATCTACTCTAGCTATGCTGCAGTGTGCGGACAACACACCTGCCAAGGCGGTAGCGTGCGACTGTATCGCTAACTTAGGCGAAGGGAGCTTCATGGAGGTGCCGGTAAGTGAAACAGCTCTACATGTGTTATATTAGCAGTGTCCTAACTGTATCTACTCTAGCTATGCTGCAGTGTGCGGACAACACACCTGCCAAGGCGGTAGCGTGCGACTGTATCGCTAACGTAGGCGAAGGGAGCTTCAGGGAGCTGCCGGTAAGTGAAAAAGCTCCACATGTGTTATATTAGCAGTGTTCTAACTGTATCTACTCTAGCTGTGCTGCAGTGTGCGGACACCTGCTAAGGCGGTAGCGTGCGACTGTATCGCTAACGTAGGCGAAGGGAGCTTCAGGGAGGTGCCGGTAAGTGAAACAGCTCCACATGTGTTATATTAGCAGTGTTCTAACTGTATCTACTCTAGCTGTGCTGCAGTGTGCGGACACCTGCTAAGGCGGTAGCGTGTGACTGTATCGCTAACGTAGGCGAAAGGAGCTTCAGGGAGCTGCCGGTAAGTGAAACAGCTCTACATGTGTTATATTCGCATTGTTCTAACTGTATTTACTCTAGCTGTGCTGCAGTGTGCGGACAACACACCTGATATGGCGGTAGCGTGCGACTGTATCGCTAACGTAGGCGAAGGGAGCTTCAGGGAGGTGCCGGTAAGTGAAACAGCTCCACATGTGTTATATTAGCAGTGTTCTAACTGTATCTACTCTAGCTGTGCTGCAGTGTGCGGACACCTGCTAAGGCGGTAGCGTGCGACTGTATCGCTAACGTAGGCGAAGGGAGCTTCAGGGAGGTGCCGGTAAGTGAATCAGCTCCACATGTGTTATATTAGCAGTGTTCTAACTGTATCTACTCTAGCTGTGCTGCAGTGTGCGGACACCTGCTAAGGCGGTAGCGAGCGACTGTATCGCTAACGTAGGCGAAAGGAGCTTCAGGGAGCTGCCGGTAAGTGAAACAGCTCTACATGTATTATATTCGCTAGTTTAGGTTAATTATAAACTGTGTTGTTTCTAGGCAAATGCTGTATACATGTATTTGGGTGCACACCAGATATATCTCTAAACTGTACCTTAACTATAATAATGTAATATTAAGTGTGTAACCCTGCTCATGTATCTTTATATAAATAAATAAATAAATAAATAAATTGTTCTAACTGTATATACTCTAGCTGTGCTGCAGTGTGCGGACAACACACCTGATATGGCGGTAGCGTGCGACTGTATCGCTAACGTAGGCGAAAGGAGCTTCAGGGAGCTGCCGGTAAGTGAAACAGCTCTACATGTGTTATATTCGCATTGTTCTAGCTGTATATACTCTAGCTGTGCTGCAGTGTGCGGACAACACACCTGATATGGCGGTAGCGTGCGACTGTATCGCTAACGTAGGCGAAGGGAGCTTCAGGGAGGTGCCGGTAAGTGAAACAGCTCCACATGTGTTATATTAGCAGTGTTCTAACTGTATCTACTCTAGCTGTGCTGCAGTGTGCGGACAACACACCTGCTTGGCGTGAGAAGCTTCAGGGAGCTGACGGTACGTGGACCAACCCTAAAAGTTTTATATTAGCAGTGTTCTAACTGTATCTACTCTAGCTGTGCTGCAGTGTGCAGACACCTGCTAAGGCGGTAGGGTGCGACTGTATCGCTAACCGAGGCGAAGGGAGCTTCAGGGAGCTGCCTGTAAGTGAAACAGCTCCACATGTGTTATATTAGCAATGTTCTAACTGTATCTACTCTAGCTGTGCTGCAGTGTGCCGAGAACACACCTGCTAAGGCGGTATCGTGCGACTGTATCGCTAACGTAGGCGAAGGGAGCTTCAGGCAGCTGCCGGTAAGTGAAACAGCTCTACATGTGTTATATTCGCATTGTTCTAACTGTATTTACTCTAGCTGTGCTGCAGTGTGCAGACACCTGCTAAGGCGGTAGGGTGCGACTGTATCGCTAACGTAGGCGAAGGGAGCTTCAGGGAGCTGCCTGTAAGTGAAACAGCTCCACATGTGTTATATTAGCAATGTTCTAACTGTATCTACTCTAGCTGTGCTGCAGTGTGCCGAGAACACACCTGCTAAGGCGGTATCGTGCGACTGTATCGCTAACGTAGACGAAGGGAGCTTCAGGGAGCTGCCGGTAAGTGAAACAGCTCTACATGTGTTATATTCGCATTGTTCTAACTGTATATACTCTAGCTGTGCTGCAGTGTGCAGACACCTGCTAAGGCGGTATCGTGCGACTGTATCGCTAACGTAGGCGAAGGGAGCTTCAGGGAGCTGCCGGTAAGTGAAACAGCTCTACATGTGTTATATTCGCATTGTTCTAACTGTATATACTCTAGCTGTGCTGCAGTGTGCGGACAACACACCTGATATGGCGGTAGCGTGCGACTGTATCGCTAACGTAGGCGAAGGGAGCTTCAGGGAGGTGCCGGTAAGTGAAACAGCTCCACATGTGTTATATTAGCAGTGTTCTAACTGTATCTACTCTAGCTGTGCTGCAGTGTGCGGACAACACACCTGCTTGGCGAGAGAAGCTTCAGGGAGCTGCCGGTACGTGGACCAACCCTAAAGGTTTTATATTAGCAGTGTTCTAACTGTATCTACTCTAGCTGTGCTGCAGTGTGCAGACACCTGCTAAGGCGGTAGGGTGCGACTGTATCGCTAACGTAGGCGAAGGGAGCTTCAGGGAGCTGCCTGTAAGTGAAACAGCTCCACATGTGTTATATTAGCAATGTTCTAACTGTATCTACTCTAGCTGTGCTGCAGTATGCCGAGAACACACCTGCTAAGGCGGTATCGTACGACTGTATCGCTAACGTAGGCGAAGGGAGCTTCAGGGAGCTGCCGGTATGTAGACAGAATGGATGTTGTATGCGGTTTTCTGTAAATGATAGTAGACATCCCTGCGATGGTTCTTAGCCATGTTTTATTAAAATCGGTTCTGTGGTTCGAAAGTTAGCAGCTTAAAAAGAAAATATTCAGCCAAATTTTAGACTCAAGTTTTTATTTATTTTGTGCGACATGTTTTTAATTTTAAACCGCCTTCACAAAAAGAGAAGGTTTAAAATTTGTTGAGGTATAGGTTTTATGTATGTCCAGCGATTTCTCCAAGACGGATGTACCGATTTGAAAAAAAAAATTTTTGTTCGAAATGGTTTACCTTCCGATTGGTCCAATTGACTTCAGTTCAGGTTTTGATGACAGGATCCTGGAGAAATCGAGGGAAATCTTCAAATATTACAGGCAGACCTACGGGGTTTTATTTGAATTTTTCTTAGTAACTCATGCATCCCGAGAAGCATCATTTTTAGAAGTTGAACGGATGATTAAGACCACAGATGGCCACCGGAACTGCTCAATACAAGATAGGTTCCCATATAATAATTTTAATTAAGTTGGTCAGAGTATATGCACGTCATAATATGCATGTAATAATGCAAGTGATCGTGACGTACCAGGGAGCATCTCAACAATTTATCTACGTCGGTCAGGATCTGATGACTATTATGGAAAAACAAAGGGAACTCTTTAATTAATAAAGACACGTATGGGATATGTTTTTTTACAAATAGGCTTTAATGGTAGTCATAAATATTAATTGTCCCACAGAGACATGTGCAAGTTCTGTGCTGTGCGTTGCTGATCGGTTCGTGCAGCGACGAAGAGGCCGCGGTGCGGGCGGCGGCAGTTCGCGCCCTGGCCATGACTGTCATGTACCGGAGTCTCAGAGAGGTCAGCATTACTATGTTATTCCCGGTCGTTGAGAAATAATCGGTCAAGCGCGGTTCGGACTCGCATCCGAAGAGTTCCGTGCTATTGTCCAAGAAAGAACGCAAAAAATCTCAGGTCTCTTATATGGAGACCCCCTTATAGCCTCTAGCGTCTAGTTCATTAGTTGCTGCTGTAGCGGCAACAGAAATACTCAATCTTTGTAAATTTCAACTCTCTACCTATTGCGGTTCACGAGATAGAGCCCGCTGACGCACAGGCACACAGACGGATGTACGGACGGGTGGACAGCGCAGGCTTAGTACACTTCCCGGCGCTAATTTTTGCACATCGGTCTTTGGAAACAGATAATTGGCTGATTATGACGTTTTCCGAACACAGACGATTGCCCATCAATTATTGTATTTATTCAGTGACATTTCATATCAAATAAATACTCATTTCATGGGCTTTATGTGCCTTTACCACAAAAAAAATAAACTACAGTTCAACACTTTTTTTATAACAAATATGTATGTGATTTGACGTTTGTTTTGAGGTTAAACGCTGTTTTATATTTTTTTTGTGGTAACACGGTGTCAGATTACGGCAAAGCGACGACATGTAAACTTTGGATAGTTATAGAGAGCTGTTGCAACAACGTAAGTATTGTAAATTTCAATTTTCAAAAATTCTTAATTCCTTCCGTTTTGCTATCTGTGCTGCGAGGTCAATATCACTGTCACTATCAGTTGTATTTATTACGACTATCAGTGTAATCGTCCATATGAGGCTGAATTCTTCGATATTCATTCTCGCATTTGATTAAATGTTTGCAAACTTTTTTTCCATTCTTCAGCCCCGATCATGTTTACTTTTTCATCCAATATTTTTTTTACTGAAGTTAAATGCATATCTACATTTCTAGCGGCTACGTAGCCTTTTAGTTGAGACCATATATTCTCAATGGGATCAAAATCCGGATATTATGATGGTAATCGCAATGTATGTTCGGCAAGTAATTTATCCACGGAGAACTCTATAAATCTTTTTTTGTGCTGACATATAATATCAACTGGTAATTGCTGAACTATGTAATTGAGCAGTGGGTAATACCCGCTGAATCATTTACCCCCTTTTCTTGCACATTCCAAAACCGAAGACCACGCCGCCTAAAGGTTTTCTTTTTTTTCCTAAACATGCCATCGTACAATTTAAAGTTGGGGGTCTCAACAACTCTATATTATATATTTTCAACTAAATGCGACCTTCCTATGCTGCTTCCTGTACAACTATTGAGAACCGTCACATATCAACGCTCTAAAGAGCCGAAATTAGCCGAGGGTCCTTCCAAAGACCGATGTGCAAAAATTATCACCGGGTACGGAACCCTAAAAAGGACTATAGATGTTTATATGTTTGTGATTTCGCTTTGTCTTGTTATATTCCTTATCAAAATACCCGGAAAAGGCTTTTTTTTATTAGTTGTCTTTTATTTGATTTATTCCGGGTATTTTGATAAGGAATCATTATGTCTATATCATACAGATACCGCCTTCGTATTATGGATGTTTCTTATATACTATATATAATACACTGATACTAAAGTATTATGCTCTGATATGCACTATGAAGTAACCCTGACCTAAATTTTTATGATAAGTAGCATCTCATCAATTATTTACAATTTATCGTTTCAAAGTATCTTACTGATAAAGTAAATGATTATTTTGATTGATTGCAAATTTTTTGTTGAGATATTCCTTACCTCTTTAGGATGTTACAGTAAGGTCATATTTTAGGGGGTCGTCAGGGACATCATTCTGAGCAACTTTGACTATGAAACCGATTTGATCAGAGCATCTTTATTTTTCACTTCTGCATACAAATCAGATCGCCCGTCCGGCCCAAAGTGTATGGAGCTGTCAAAAATAAAGTTGCTCTGATCAAATCGGTTTCATTGTGAAAGTTGCTCAGAATGATGCCCCTAACACCCCTTTGAAATATGACTTCACCTTTCTATTACAGCCTTGTATATCATGATATTGGTACCTTCGACTTAACGCCGTACCAAATATATCTTGAAACATTACTTAGGCCAGACTGATGGAACGCCAGTTAACAATTGTCGGAATAACTAAACTAATCCATACACATTTAAATGGAGTTGTCAAATATATTCAGAAAAATCACCCTTTAAACGCGTTCAAAATAGTCGCACTTACGCCCGGCTTCTGAAAGAAAAATTAGCTGTGACAACTTGTTAAACTCATGTTAAATCCTTAGCTGGCATTGGCCATATAAATGCCAGCATAATTTCAACGTTAAGATATTATTTGTATTAAAGACCAAAACCAATGAAATTTCTGCAAGCCTATGCCAGCCAATCATCCAAGGGTTAAAACTCATTTCAGCCAATCACGTGCCGCTATTTAACATTAATCTTTCGAATAACTGCCTGTTTCATTTGAGTACTCTTGCAGAAACTGGGGGTCAGAGTTGCCAAATGATAAGCCAGGTCATCCAACTCCTCGTCAATTTACAACAGAGATAGAGTTTTTGGGCTATTTTCAATATATCCGTTACTGGACTAATTCAAAATATGTTTGTCATATTACTTCTAATGTCAGTTTTTGAGAGAGAAAATCAAAACAATCAAAATATATTTATGTAGAGGCAATGTTTCCTCATGCTCATGATATATACTGTACGATTTAGTATCTTTTTAAGTGCTCTTTCAGTGTCGTGCGTATTTATTATGCGGGACGCGTTAGTGTTTCCCGGGGATTAAGGGGATTAACATTCTGGCTCTGCCTTCTCAGTACATTCTTGTAAATATTTCGTATGTTAAGAAAAATATCCACCGGTTTAAAAAAATGCGATAGGTAACCATTATTCTAATACTATAAGAATAAACTGTCCAGCTGCTCTAGTAGACTCCACAAAATTTCCAAATGCCTTCATCGGCCAATGTGTCCGCTTTTACAATAAGGTCCGCGATACTATTCAAAAGTTACCGACACATAAAATCAAAACGTTTATTAAAAGTAAGTTATGTCTGAATGGAAAATATATATTACTCTGTGTCAAATTATCTAGAAGACGTAAATCGTTGGGGAATAAACTGCTTGTTCTTCCCTTGGCTATCTTAAAAAATAAACATAAGTGAAATCAATGTATTATTATTATTAGTTATAAGTATTTTCTTTGAAAATGAGCTACCTCAGAGTTTCTTGTGCGTTCTTCTCTGAGAAGTATATGTCTACTTTTAGAACGTTCACCTTGTATTAAATGAATGACGTGCTAAGAGATGTCTATTTAACCAACAGAACAAAGAATATTTTGATTGATTGATTGATTGATCGGTTGAAACTGAAAGAGGCCTAATATGCTGATATTCCCCAGGACATCGGCTTCGTGAGTGACTGCGGCGAGAACATTCTTCGCGCGTTGGCCGAGCGCTCGCTTGTGGTGCGGATGAAAGCCGCGTGGGCGCTCGGCAATCTCGGCGATGCGTTGGTTTTGAACATGTTAGTGTCATTAATTAAAACCCTTAGAAATCATAGTTTCACGCCTTTTGAAGAACGCGGTGTTAGAGACACAGTTTCAGCCAGTAATTGCCTTTAGAAGTGATTTTGGAAAACAGTTTCATAATACCCGTTATAACCTAAGCCACAAAGTTGATCCCTAGAAAAGTTCTTGACTAGAATGCCATGGCTTCGCTTGTGTAGTCTTGAATTTGTAAATAAGAACAAAGACTTCCTTTCATCTGAGTCAAGACAATATCCGTATTCATTAGTAAATTTGCGAGATAGTGGGGTACCCCACCCCCGCGGCCTTAGAGAAATGAAACTTAGATCTAAGACCTTTATGTCACAGCTTAATCACCAATTAACCCTTTCATAACTATCTCTCCGCACGAGTTAAGTAAAGGTTAATGGTTACTTATCTATTTCCAGCTCTGAGGCGGATATAGATGATATAGACGACGACCTGTTATACCGACTGCTTGAGGTCAGCGTACACTGCGCGGGAGATAATGATAAGGTAATTTGCAATTACTGAATTTGCGGCTGTACTGATTTATCGTGTGGGTAGGATTGTGGGTCGAGTGTAATGTGTCCTGCATGTGTTTTCATATTTTTCATTGAGAATACCTGACAATTACCAACATTTCAAGACGTTCTTTATTGTATGTCGCTATATAAAATAGGAGTAATCTTTGTTTACATGTGAAATTGAAATGACTAAATCTAATTTGATGAATTTAGCTAACACGCTATCAAGTTATTATAAAGACAGAATAAGACATTGCGATATTTAGTGCCATTTTGGTCAATATACCTAAAGTAAAGATACTCCCATCATGATAACAAATATGATCATACCAACCCACAGGTAAAAATGAGCGCCATGCGTGGCCTGGGCAACATGCTGCGGCTAATAAAAGAAGGCAATCTAAAACGCAAATCGCTTCTCCGTCCACTATGCGAGACCGCCATCCAGAAACTCATGGACTGCGCTGTCAAAGTAACCAATATGAAGGTTCGGTGGAACGCTTGCTATGCGATGGGCAACGCTATGAAGAATGAAAGCCTGTTTACGTGTTTCACTGGATGGCAGGTAAGTTTACAGCACCTACTATAAACAATTATCTTTATCATAAACCTCAGCAATGGCTCAACTGTAAGACCTCAGCATTGAGTACCATTTGGTGCAATCTTGCCTTGAGTCATCTAATCGTACTTGTACAAAAGCTTACCTTTTTTTTGTAGCAAATTAAAATTAAACCTATTTCATATTCATCCAGCTTTGAGATGACTGTGGCTGTCTCTTTTGTTTCAATATATTTGAATAAATACACGTAGAACCGTGTTTCTGGCCCGATATGATCAGGGGGGTGATCCTCGCGCATTCGATGTGCGGATATCGACATCTTATATCGCGTGATTTTGTGTAGGAATCACTCGATATCCGCCATTTGCGAGAATCACCCCCTGGACTGGACAGCCTCTTCGCCAATATCGTGCATATTCGTACCTATTCGTCAAATGTTATATTTTTCCAGCGCCACGTATTCAGCAATCTCTGCACCCTCGCACAAGACTGCAAGAACCTGAAAGTGCGCATCAACGCAGCGACTGCCCTACGCGCGTGCGCGTCACGCAACCACTATGGCGCAGAGTACCCGCGAGTCTGGAGCGGCGTACTGCAGGCGATGGAGAGCGCACAGAATGTGGACGACTTCAGCGAACACAAGCATAAGGACCAGCTAGTTGAGCAGGTGAATAACAGATGGCGTTAGTGTGCTGTAGTTGAATTTACGTACAAATATGCATCTCGCTAATGAACTAGTTTTGTCGGTGGAAATATCTTATCTAGATCTATGATACGGGTGGATGGAGCCGATACTACACTGATATATGCAACAAACCGTAATAGTATTTGCCGACAATTGGCAGCTTATCTAAAAACTTACACAATTGCATCACCGGTAATAATTTTATCCAAGTGATTTCTTACATTTTATCAAAGTAGAAATCTTTCTCGTCGAATCCAGGATGTACAAAATAATGTTCATCTATATGACACACTTCTGTTTATCTCTTTTCTAGTTTAGTCACATTATAAACAGTCATCACTCTGCTCCCACAGTG
Organism: Argyresthia goedartella; assembly: GCA_949825045.1. NCBI lineage: Eukaryota > Metazoa > Arthropoda > Insecta > Lepidoptera > Argyresthiidae > Argyresthia > Argyresthia goedartella. Next base: position 18,684,861 of record OX463812.1, on the reverse strand, counting down.
GCCTAATGTAGAGAAGAGGCAAAATATTACATTTGCTAAGTAATATGTAAATATCTATAGTAATAAAGAAATTTGAACTTTGAAATCGTTTTTGGATAAAAGTGAGATCATCTAGATTCAAGATTATTCTAGATAAAATAATTTATGTAGCACTAGCAATAGCTGATTTAGAAATAAACATCGCATTTATCCTTCCTATCACGCAAAGGAGTGTCGAATCATTCGGTTTGTTTAATATAGGCATAAACTAAGCGTAAAGTCCCGTATTAATAAACTCCGGGGCCACGCCAATTTTTTAAATCGAGCACCGAATACGGCGCCGCTTTGACTGAGCCTCGAAACGCGGGTCACACAATAAAACGTTGTGTGCTCGTATAAGTAAAGGGTTTCATTCATCTGAGGTCACATCAAACGTATTGGCTATGGTCGTAGTTATTTAATTTGTGCACAGAGTCAGTAGGTAAGTGCAAAGATTTTCGTTCATCTGAGGGTTTCTGTAGTAGTGTGACGTCAGAGCCAGACGACATGGACGGACTAGTTCAAGTCAGCCGTAGATAATCCCAAGTACGAATGCGCCAGAAAAGCCGCCTTCCAAACATATCCAGTCGCTGTGGTCGAAACCGGTCAGGAACATCATCATCATCATCAACAACAACACATGAGCAATATGAGAGCACACCAATGAAGGTCTTAATAGCTAAGAATAGTCGTGGCATCATAATCATTAGGTACCACGACCAGTACAAAATAAAGTACTTTGAGCATATTATTTGTCTTATTTATTAGGCTGATTTTTCATGTAACTACTTGATGACATACTGTAAAGATATGATATTAGTTCACCCAAGGATATATTTTGTTGTAAACTATAGTAATTCATTCATTCGTTCATCAATCACCTTTTTTGCCCTCAGTACATAGTGCGAAACCCTTCACATCAACATAGAATTTGAGTATAACTCACATTATGTTCTTGCCCCCAGCTGTCCGTCACACTGGCCCACCTGTGCTGCCTGCTGCAGCCGTCTGACCTGCCCGACATTCTCGACCCACTAGTATTCCACTACGACACCGCCAAAGCCCAGCTCACACAACTCTGTCACAAGCTGGCCCCGGAGAACGCCTCCTGCCTGCGGATACTGGAGGCGGCGCGACACCTCACGGCAGACTTGACAGCCACGAGGGATACCCAGCAACAGGCGTTGGCGATGCTGCAAGATATATTTATTTGGGATATGTGAGGGGAGAAATGGAAAGCCTTGGTACAATACGATTAAAATCTGTTAAAGATTCGGCTTTTCTCGGATATCATCGCCTAAATCCGGAGACGGAAATGACACGAAATACATTACCGCGATTTCTTTTAGGTAGCATTCAATTTGAAGTATCATAAACGCAATATATAAGCACCTGCCAAGATGACATTACTAACAGGTAGACCTAAGAAATTTATTATGCAGAATCGACATGAATTTGAATATTAATAACATCTATACATCTATACATCTATACATGGGACCATCTCGGAAGTGTACCCTATCAAATACAAAAAGAATTTTGTAAATCGGTTCAGGTGTCTTCTAGAAATCTTATAACATACATGCAAAAAATATTTACGTCGAATTAAGAACCTCCTCCTCCTCCTCCTCACTATCACTATCTGAATAATTTACATTAAAGGAGGTTTTGTTGCTCATATCGTTCTTGTATTGTATTCAATAAGACAACGAGTAATATAATTAAAGGTCATATCTGTAAATTGATAACTCTATGTGATAGATGAGGGATTCACGACAATTCCGAGGTTGGCCGAATCGTTAACTGATTTTAATCGTATTGTACCGATACCGATACTTCTTTTATGCGCGTATAGTGCTTTTGGTTTAAGCGGAAAAATGTGTTTGTGTGAGTGACACGTGTGGATGATGCGTGCGGAGCTCTCACTCACACTTTATGTTATGTAATGTTGGATATAATAGTAGTTATCTACACACGTATCATAAACCCTCTTTACTGCGTACAAAAACCGCACGTTACGATCAGCATAATTTTAAACTATTTGGTAAAAACTCATTTCTTATCTGAAAAATTACACATTATGACCATAGTGTGTAATTTTTCTACATATTATGACATTCAAATTTCGAACGCCGACGCCCGCCTGCGCGCCGCCCCTACTTTGTCCGTGAAGTTGGTACTGACATTCAAATTTCGAATGCCGACGCCCCCCCGCGTGCTCCCCCAAAGTTTGTCTGTGAAGTTGGTACTACAGAACAAGCTAAACAACTGCAGAGCCTCAATGCCGGTCAAACATGCGGTTCCTGAACACATCAAAGAGAGCTTATAATATGTGTGTAGATAAACTAGTGTATGTAACTGTACATAACTAGGCATTAAAATTCTCGAGTGATATTATTATGATTAATGCCCTCCATTATGCAGCAGTCACATAAACTACTAAAATGTATCCCATTAATGTCCCCACAATGCGGGTTGATGGAGGGGTGTCGGGGGCTGGTGGCCGACCCGACCGTCAGAAGTTATCAAGCAGCCCTATTACGGCCTCTGACACAGCTTTACGACTACTACCACCGAGTAGCGATAGTAGCCGGAACCTGCAGCTTAATGTGTCATCCGAAACACGGAAGCGACCGAAACAAATACCACAAAGAACGGGCACCCATCCAGTGCCGGTCTCGGTCAGATGTTGCTACCTGCACGATTGATTATGATGCGCGAATACCGTTAGGCAACGGACGCACGAACGATATGTAAAGGGAAAACTTTCAATCAAAGAATCTGTTATTTCAAATATATTTTAAAACTTTCCGCGGTGTTATTTTATTAAATTGACGGAAGTTGACCCGAGTAATGTAAGTCGAAATATAAATGTAAATGCTTATCACTGTGTTAAATTAAGCCCAATTACGTATTACCACGATTATCATATTGATTTGGAAATAAGAGCGCGTCCTGTATCACTCTATTTATTCGTATCACCTTGTGAGAATGAAATTATGACATATTAGTGCTTTTAATACTCATATAAGTGCTTTTAATACTAATATGGCTCCCCACAATGATACCGTCATATATGGAACATGGGTCTGATTATGGTTTGATGAATGAAGAGTATCGGCCTACATACAAAATTCGTATGCAGCATTTCTCCTCTCTCTTTATATGCACACTGTATTGCAATAGCACTTTTCGTACCAGTTCGCAAAGGTTTATATTTACGAAGCGACAAATTTACGGTACGAGCCAAAGGCGGGGGTCGTAGCGAGGTTAGTAAAGGAGCCTTTTCGCACGAGTTACGAACATAATTTTTCAAAATCCAGCGTCGAAGGTGCTATTTTGAGGTTAGACGGCGGAAATATATATTGAGAAACTTACAGTAGTAAATATATCACATGCCTTTCTTTGCAAAGCATGAAAGTTGGAATAAATATAACGACTAGTATACTTGATGCCAAGTTTCTTGGAGCCTGAGGGTAGCGGCGCATGGGGACGAGAGAGATGCATACATGGGCGGGAGAGAGATGGTTGGTACCCTCGCTCAGGCGCCAAGAAACTTGGGTTCAGGCATAACACGTGTCAAAAGCATGTCCGAGAGTTTGTTTTCGTTATGCCTTATCGGTAAAAATAGACCTCTACTATGTTGCTGAGTGTGTGTGTTAAAGCACCATCTCCTGTAGCACAGATACTGCCTACATAATACTATTCCCTGTTGTTATACTGGCGATCTCATATGAAATGAAATTAATATGGTGAAGACATTAGAAGTTTATGATTTAATAGATTAACCTGTTAAGTTTTAAAAATGTATTACTGTAAGAAACTGATGTACCTATATATTTTTATTTACTAAAACTAATAAATTTGTAACTTCTAAAATACCATCAGGTTTTCATTACCTATAATTTTTCGGGTAGTATTAAACGTACGACGTAAATCCAGTTTTAGATGATTAAAATACAGATTTTTGCCTGACAAATTTACTAAAATGTGGGAAAAACTGGTCGCGACTAGAAATAATAATTTTGCCTGACAAAATATCTTAATTACGCGACTAGAAAGATGAAAATTTTGATCCATGATTTAAATAATTTATCCTTCACCCACCCTGACCCACCACCTCTCCCAGACTGTCTTGATTTAGCAAATAAGCGTTGGCTAAAGCATTTAGTAATTGTGTCACACAATTCAATCAATTAGTCGCGCGTGTTGTATAATTGTATATGTAATAACACAAGTTTTTGTGTTCTATCAACGTCATTGTAAGGTATGAAATCAATAGGTAGCACTTATTTCTTGCAAAAACAGTAATGTGAAAAAACGACACACAATTCTTTCTTTCCATACAAATTCTACAGAAAAGTCACGAGTTCCGTGGAAAAGTTGTTAAATCTCTTATTTAATGGAGGCAGTGCCGGGTCTTATAAATAATCATAATGTCGTCTGAGCCAAACTCAAACTCAAACTCAAAAGTACTTTATTACTGTAGATATTTACATATACTTAGCAAACGTCATTTTTTGCCTCTTCTCTACATTGGACCACTGTGGGAGAAGAAGGGCGTAGAAACTCCCACAGATTGATTTTTAGATCTCTTTTAAAAATAGGTTGTGCTTAACTAATACAATTATGATTTATTTTTATTTAATAAGCAGGAATAAATAATTACAAAATTATTAACAGCAAGGTCTGTGTTGAGCCAGATTAACCCCATACAGTCCTGTCATGTAAGTAATCTTGAACATTGTAATATCCCTTTTTCGACAAAGTCGCTTTAACATGCTTTTTAAATTGCTCAAATGGCAATTTCAAAATCTCCAGAGGTATCTTATTGTATGTAGTAGAGAATGCACTGACCCTTGAAAGAATTGCTAACCTTCGCGAGTCTAAAACGGGGCGCACATAGTCTGTGATTATTTCTTAGGTAAACATTACAGCTATCGCTAAGTTTGGAAAATGTTGTAAGGTTCTTGCGTACATACATTATATTTTCGAAAATAAATAGTCTAGCTACTGTTAGTATGTCAATTTCTTTAAAAAGCTCTCTTAAGGAGTTCGTTCGTTTTAAATTATAAATTGCTCGAATAGCTCTTTTCTGTAAAATAAAAATAGTTTGAATATCCGCTGCTTTCCCCCACAACAAGATACAATAGGACATCACACTATGAAAGTAACTAAAATATACTAGCCTAGATGTAGCCACATCCGTGCTTTGTCTGATGTTCCTAACAGCGTAAGCCGCAGAACTTAATTTACCAGCCAATTTATCTATGTGGGGTCCCCACTGCAATTTGCTATCAATGGTTATTCCAAGAAACTTCGTATCATTTACTAATTCTAACGTGCTGTTGTCTAACACTAAACTGGTCTCAACTTGCCTGACATTTGGAAGTGAGAATTTGATACACTTGGTTTTACCAGCGTTTAACAATAAATTATTAACTGTGAACCAATTCAAGGTTAAAGACTACACCATTAACATCATCAAATTCTCCTTTTTGTCTTTCAATTTTGAAGACCAGTGAAGTATCATCAGCAAACAACATTATGTCAGTTAATTTCTCCACCATGAAAGGCAGATCATTAATATATACCAGGAATAAGAAAGGGCCTAATATGGAACCTTGTGGAACGCCCATTTTAACACCCGATCCATCAGATTTTACGCCGTTAACTTCTGCCTTTTGAATTCTATTGCTTAGGTATGATCTTAGTAGATCCAACGCTTTATTTCTAACTCCGTAATGATTTAATTTAATTAATAGCGTATTATGATCAACACAATCAAACGCCTTCGACAGGTCGCAAAAAACTCCGATAGCATCCTGTGCGGCCTCCCATGCAGAATAAATATGAGATATAAGGCCTGCATCCGTAGTCGATTTACCCCTAGTGAAACCGTATTGTTTGGCGTGGAGTTGTTTTGTACGGTTGAAGCGTGAGAGCATTTGATTGAGTATAATCTTTTCAAATATTTTACTTAGTGTTGGAAGAACAGATATTGGTCTGAAATTTGAAGGATCACCCTTATCTCCCGACTTGAACAGAGGTATCAGTTTACTGTGTTTCATGAGGTCTGGGAAAGCCCCATCGTCAACACATTTATTGAATATATAAGCTAAGTGTGGGGCTATAACTAGAATTACTGAACCAATGACTTTGACTGATATACCCCACAGGTCTTCCGTATTTTTTAAGTTAAGTAATTTAAACGTTTTGACAATGTCCTGGGGATATACATGATGAAATTTTAAATATACATTACTGGCGCTAGTGTTATTTTTTAATAAAGTCTCTGCTTCATATGGAGATGAATTTAGACGGTCTGTTGTGAGTAAGGGTACATTGATGAAGAATGTTTCAAAAGCTCGAGCAACATCAGCGCTGGATTTAACAACATCACCTACCTTTAGGCAGAAATCATTGTCCCTTGGTATAACTTTGCCAGTTTCGCGGTTTATTATTTGACAAACTGTTTTCATTCTATTATTTGAATTTTGAATTTTTCTATTAATGTGTAAAGTTTTTGCAGTTCTACAAACCAACTTGAAAGTTTTGGAATATTTTTTAACGTAGTCATGAAATTTTTGTGCAAAGTTAGGTCATATAAGATAACTCTACTTTTACGAATTCCAAACGTTGCCCAGTCATTAAATTTAGATTTACCGTTGTAGTCACTGACTTTCTTTAATTTAAAAACTTTATTGAATTCTGTCTGAATAATGTTGAAGAAGTCTGAGTAGATTTTGTCTGGGTTCTGTTCATCAAAATCCGGTACTGCCAAATTTATATCTAACCTTTTCGTATACGTCTCTAGTCTATGGGATGTAATAGGCCTATAAAATGATGGATCAGTCCTATTTTTACTGGCAATTGGGAATGAAACTGTTTGACCACTGTGATCGGAAGGTAAGCAGTTAATTACATTTTTACTTGTGAATGCACAGTCACAAAATACGTTATCTAAGCAAGTTTGGCTGGTAAGTGTAATTCTAGTCGGCTCTAGAAATATATGACATAAATTAAATGATTTGAACAGAGTTATTAATCATTGTTTCAATGTTGTATCTACAAGCAAATCTACATTAAAATCGCCACAAATAATTAACTTTTTTCTGCTATTACAAAGTATAATGAGGGCATCCTCCATAATTTTCTCGAACATTTCAAAATTGCCATGGCCGTTTTCATCTCTCGGAGGTCTGTAGACACGAACAATAATATGGCTATCCAACTCAACACAGGATACCTCTATTTGTCTTTCTACAGTAAGTGCAAGAATATCTGTTCCGTTGTTTCACATTAATATTATTTTTTACTAAGATTAAAGAACCACCTCTATCGGCAGTCTTTCTATTGTAACAACTGACAATTTTGTAATTATTTATGTTAAAAGACATCATATTTTCCTTTAACCAGTGTTCTGTAATACAAATAACATCGGTTTCTGAATGATTAAGAAATAATTCTAATACAAGTTCTTTGCCAGGTAGCCCCTGCATGTTTTGATGGGAAATATTTAAGTGGGGCTTACCCTTTGTCCTAGTATTTTTCATTTGATTGCCAGAAAACCCCTGCTTATTTTGTAAAATTTTCTTATGTTTTGAGGGGTCCTCTTTTGTCGATCTATCTAGTTTAAAACACTACTATTAGTACTAATACTAACTAAAACTAAAGGCGTCTGCTTTATAGTATTTACAACTGTGTCGCATATATTATAAGCTAACAATGTAGCTACTCGTTTTTTTGTTTTATGAGACAGGTACATAGTATCCTGAGTCAAAGTAAAGTTATGAATAAAATTATTCATGTCGAAATATAAAATAGCATCACTATGATGACACGTTATATTGTATAGATGCATGTTCATTCTATGTACACTTTTATTTTGTTTCCCTGATAAATTAGGACGATAAAGAAAGTTACATAGAATAAGCTTGCACTTCGTCTTATTATATAAATTGAGCAGTACCTCTATACCGGTATCTAATGCACTCCGACTAATGTTTGAGTGGTTTCCTACCATAATAACAATGGTAGTATTTTCATCAAAATTCCCTACAGCTATCTTTTTTATAATATACCTACTCAAAGGAACTATTAGGACAACAATTATTTGTCACTTGTTGCTTAAGGCCATAATGCAAAAACATACCAAAATCTACACCTATCTTATCTGAATAAACTACAGTTATTTTGTTTGCTATTGTTCTTCTCGGAGCACGATTTGAGGTGAGTGGCGGGACACTCGTGTTGGAGTGCGGTGCGATGCACGTGCCAGCGGGCGGCGCGGCAGTCGCGGTAGCGTGCAGCATGACACACGACTCAGCAGGCAGCGCGACACGCGCGTCACTTAGCGGCGCGGCGCTCTTGCTGATGAGCTGTGAGGTGCCTCCTCGACGACGACGGCGACGCTGTTTCTTGGTCGGGACAGCAGTGGGCGTTGCAACACTCACGTTGAGGGGGGTCAAGACCAGAGTTTGTGATGTGGGCTCATCCTTCTTGCTGGTGTCATCCTCCTTGCTGGTCTCATTTTTCTTAAAACTAATAATTATTTTCAATCACCCAAACGTGCGGGATCCCGCATGAGCAATTTCTGATGCCACAAAAAAGGTGCGGGATTATCCACTAGTGGTGCCGCGAAAAGGGACCTAAAGGGATTTCGGTTTTTTGGTGATTTTAGGTTTTAGAATTTATTTCTCAAGATAACAACATTTTAGTCCACTTACAGAGAAACATTAAACTTAACATTAAATAAATGTTAGTAACATATTTGTTAGCACACTAAACTTATGCGAGTAAATAAATATTTTAGATGTGACACTGCGACTTAAATAAAATCGATTATACCAGACAAAATATGCTTTTTTAATTGTGATTTAAAATTAAGAAGTGATTGTCCTTCGGTAAAAAAAAATATTCCTTAAACTTACAATATCAATATACTTTATTGCCCGGTAAATAATGAATAAAAATACATATAAACACTTATTAGCAAAGCCGACTTTCCTCATTTATTTGGTCGAAACAGATTTTTTAAGTGACAAAACATTTTCTTTTATAAATGTTTTACTCAAAAAACAAAAAACATGTCTGTACTCGACTACAAACGTTAAACTGGATTTTCTTGAAATCAATAATTTTCTCTCCAGGTTCCTTTTCGCGGCACCACTCAGGCGTACCCAGGATTTCAGCTAGGGGGGGCAGCTCATACCTGTTTCGAGAAGATGGTCGGTCAGGTATATTGAAACAAAAAAAAATGACGGTTATTTTATCTTCTAGGGGGGCGCAGCAGCCCCCCTCTGCCTCTACCTGGGTACGCCCAAGCTACTTCACCTCACATTCTCAAATAAGTATAATATAGCGTTCACAGTTTATGTAACAGAAATGTGATGGCAAAGTAATACTAGTTGGAACCGGCTATAACTAGTTAAACATGCTTGTTATACTTTATCAAGTGTGTCGATATGGTTGTGACCGCGTCTGATCCTAATTGAGGTGGTAACACAATCAGGGGGCATTGACGCAAATAGACGGGGATTGATAAAAACTGCAGCTATTTAAGTAGGTACCTACCTACTTTATTATGAATTCGGCGGACATAAATAACTGGATTCACAAAACATACTAATATACTAGGTAGGTTCTCTCTTTATTCCCAAGAATGAAAAGGCTGAGATACGAAAAACGAATGATGGCACAACTAAGAGCTTTTAAGAAGCTGAAGAGAATCTAGCTTGTCGTCTGACCCAACTTTAATCTCTTTAATTGTCTACCTACCACCTTATTAAATAGCATGCACGGGAAGAATGAGTTATAGCACCTCGTTTGGATTAACAACGCCTGATTTATTCCATCCGCACGCACATGGGGCTACGCGACTGAGACTCCCCAACGCCATAGGTACCTACCATACTTTAGAGTTGAATGCAAATTGTTTGAAACCTTGTTTATATAAGCTATGGGCGAGTTTCGTCGCAGTAATCGTAATGTGCGGAAGGTTATCTTACGTAGCCAAGAAAATATAAAACGTAGCTATTAAAAGTACTGTCTACACAGTAATCGACAGACAGATCATTTGTATACAATATTTATTATTAGGTATGTTATGAAATTAATGAACAGTTTAATGAGTAAACAAGGTTATTTTTGTGAATCAATTTGGACTGTAGGGTCAGATCAGAACTATTTTTTCACGCTGGCTTCAATACATGTTTTATGATGAATTCCATGGAATTAAGGGTAAAGGAACTGTAGATACTTATAATAAGAGACATGTGCGTTTACGTTTATAGAAAGCCTTTGTGGATTTGGCCTCCATAATATGCCTGCCTAGCCTACCTATCCTATGTACTTACAAACTATAAGCACAGATTAAAACAGCGATACCTATAAGTACTATAAGCAAATATATTAACCTAACGTAAACGTTATACAGGGTGTAACAGAATGTGTAGACATAATTTAGGAGTTGTTAGGGACGTCATTCTAAACAACTTTCTCTATGAAACAGATTTGATCGGAGCAACTTTATTTTTCATTTCTCCATACATTTTGAACCGGGCGAACAGTGATTTATATTGAGAAGGTTGGTTGTTCATAGTGACAGTTGTTCAGAATGCCCATCACTCCTTTAAATATGACTACACCTTTTTTTTAGGGAAATATTAAACTGCACATCAAAAATACTGATTTGCACAGCAAATATTAGGGCAAAATGCTGCGGTAGCTTAGGTGATGGTTAAAAGGGGTGAGCGAAGCGAAGCCCCCTTTATCCTTCGTGTTAGTTTGAACATGCAAGAACAACAAAAAATACTTAAAACATAAACTTGAGTACACATAAAATATTTAAAACATAAAAACTGTTTTTGCTGATCCTTTTTTGCTGCGCAAATCACTATTTTTGATGTTAAATACCATGCGATTAAATACCAGCCTTTATTTTACACCCCGTATACCCAGCTGTGGCTTGTGCACGTAGTTGCGGTATATTTCCTTTTGGTTGGTTTAATTTTCCTAGTCTCTATTAGAATTACTAACATTTTGATGCCGACAAGTTATCATCACATCAATAAACATAAACATTTACATAAAGGCACATATATTGCTTCTGGCCCCAAACTAGAATACCCTGTGTAGTAGAAACCCAACACACCGACATAGTATAAAACACCGAGACGTGACACACATAAACATCCAAGACCGGGGTTTTTCTTTACATCCCCAGCCGGGGATCGAACCCGGGACCTCTCGCATGGTAAGCTGAGCCACAACCGCAGCAGCACAGAGGTCGACAATGAAATTAGAAAGCACAGAAACATGAAACAAGTTGGCGGACTTATAATAATCTCTTCAAGTGAGTTATGTAAGGAGGTAGATTCAGTGATTTTGACACATAAAGAATAATACATTAGCTCACCACTGCTGTAGTGAACCACAGAATAAGTAGTAGTAGGTACCTACCTGGTGAATGAACCTAATCATAATATACCCGTTACTGACGACCCGAATGGCCGAGTCGGCAGTGACCCTGCCTACGAAGCCAAGGGTCCCGGGTTCGAGTCCCAGTGGGGGCAAATATTTGTTTGATGGGAACCGATGTTTGTACCCTAGTCATGGTTATTTATCTATCTAAGTATAATATTTTTCTATATAAGTATGTGTATCGTTGTGTAGTACCGAAGATAAAGGAAATCCTAGTTTGGGGCTAGATCAATGTGTGTAAATAGTGTCCAAGGTGTTATTATTATTATTATTAAATAAGTTGCTAAGCCTACGAACAAACAAAACTGATTAGAGTTACCGCCCGCAACAATATGAAATGACCTAAACTGGTTTTAGTGATACGTTTTCTTTGCGATAAAGATTTAATTATGTCTACAGGGCTATTTGTAGAGACAATTGTTGTAGCCCTAAAGATGCTAGTTTTATTACTCTATTAATTAGATACCTACTTACACCTAGGATGCGGGTGGAGCTTAACTTACACGTGTAGTTAATAAAATTGATAGGATATTACCTATATTCTTTGGAAGAATATATGTCCTAATATTATTCTTATTTCCAACGCAGCTTTATTCTAAACTCGTAGCTCGTAGTCTGGCACTACACACAAACAGTATGAACATGTTCAAAACTGTACGCTGATTCACTATAAAGGAACGGTTAGGTAGGTTTAAAATTAGTTCGGCGGTATTCACGCGTGGGCGTGACTTGGGGTTAATTTCAGACGTGATCACATGATAGATGAATAGTAACTACTTATAATTATTATTTATGTCAGTTTATGGCGTCAATGGAACTAAACCGATGACGTATATTTATGGACATACATACATATACATGTATGTAAGGACATTGAGGAATAGATATATTTTTAATATTTTTGGAGTTGAACATGTGATAATTAATGATGAATTACCATCACTTTACATTCTATTATCGTGCTTAACTTAAGCCACAGAATAGTAACCGCATACTACTACACACACTGTTATTGTGCTAAATGGTTAAATTTTGCACCAATAACTTTTCCATCTCAACGACGACCTATAAGTGTCGTTTTCCGACACTAGCTCAAACCTCACGTTTCTTCAATGTTGTTTTTAGTAGAGGCACCAACCAGAGCAGCGTAGCTCATTGATTACTACCCAATAACAAAGGAATAGGTAGCTAGGTATTTAAGAAATGTGCATTGAACATAACTCTTTGGACTGGGGCGGCGACTGTCTGCTGTTTGAAAACCTGTGCACTGTTTTAATAACATGGGTAATAGTGAAGTGGCTTAGAACTGTAGGTTACCGCAAGTAAACATTTATTTTCGAGGTATAGCTGCACTGCAAAGATGGGATTTCTGTTGTTCTGTTGCAGGTTGTCAATCTTGGAGTAGGTATTATCAACCCACTGCTGGCCATAGGCCTCTTCTTTATAGCGTCTATCCAGCCGCATCCATTGAGATCCTGTCGTCTTTAGTATATCATCGGACCATCGGGCAGGTGGTCTTCCCACTGGCCTTGTCGCTCCCGTTGGCCACCACTCTGTGCCTGCTTTGGTCTAACGTCCGTCATCCCGTCTAGCCAAATGTCCCGCCCATCTCCACCTCAGTCCCGTTATCCGCTTACCTACATCTTCGACCTTCGTCTTCCGCCGAATTTCGACGTTCGACACGCGGTCAACGAGAGAGATAACTAACATGGAACGCTCCATTGCTCGTTGGGCCACCTTTATTTTGTGCATAATTCGTTATTTGTCACATAATAAATTATAATTATGATACCATTTCCCCTAATGCAAGCCTGAATCTAAAGACATTAGCACTTAGCTCGAACTAGGCATGCTCATCAAATCAGTCTAATGGTCCTGCACAATATGCAACATGGTGCGTTCCTGTACTCTGAGTGTCCTAAAGATGGAGTCTGAAGCCGACTGGAGAAACGGGAGTAAGAAAAAAAATATCGGAGGCATAGCAAGCATTTCAAGAGATTTTGTATATGACCGCTCATCCATTCCAACTGTTGAAATACGACTATGAATATTTCAATAAGCTGGAGCGAATGTTAAATGTTCCTGCAAAGGAGGCTGCAGGAACTGCAAATGTGGGAATGCCAATGTAATGTTTGTAGCTTTGCCCATCAGGCACGGTGGTTTAGGCATTCGACGGTTGCGAGACACCGAGCTGCCGGCCTTCTTGTCTTCGTCGCATGAGGTGCGAGACCTTGTCACTCTTATTTTAAATATCCATGGTGATGGTTTTCGTATCCCCTTCGCGGAGGAGGCATTAGGGTTATGGCATGATTGGTGTCCTGGTAGCACTCCGCCCGAGCACCCGCACTCACAACGTAATTGGGATGAGTTATCGTGTGGAGTCACGCTTAACGAGTTATTGGACCGGAGTTCGGGGGTCGAGCTGGCACGACTGCGCGCAGTTTCGCAGCCAGAGTCAGGGCTCTGGCTCCACGCCTTGCCTTCTCCACAACTAGGAACATTTCTGGACAATGACACGTTGCGCGTGGCTGTGGCCTTGCGCCTTGGCTGTGACATCTGCCAGTCTCATTCCTGTGTGTGTGGTGCGGGTGTGGGCGCTCATGGTCGGCACGGCCTTCACTGCGTTCGAAGCGCGGGCAGGCTTTCCCGGCACTCCTCTATCAATGACATCGTCAAGCGGGCTCTTGTAACAGCCAATATACCTTGTGTATTGGAGCCCGCGGGGCTGTATCGTACCGATGGGAAACTCCCGGATGGCCTGACCATGATCCCGTGGGAGAGGGGACGGTCATTGCTTTGGGATGCGACGTGTGTCTGCACATTCGCTCCCTCCCACCTGGCATCGACCGTGTCCACCCCGGGGGCCGCAGCGGAAGAGGCAGCGAGGATGAAGACCCAAAAGTACTCTGTGCTTTTGGGCCAGTATATATTCGTCCCGCTTGCCATAGAAACCACCGGGGTCTGGGGAGTGCAGGGCAAGGCAATTATTAGGGAAATAGGGCGCCGCCTGAGGGACCGTGGCTATGACCGCCGCTCTGAATCCTATCTTATGCAGAGGATCTCCCTCGCAGTGCAGCGCGGAAACGCCGCCAGCGTGATGGGGACCTTTACATCTGATATGGTCCGGGGCGCTTTATTTTCTTAGTGTTTGTGTGTGTGTGTGTGTGTGTGTGTGTGTGTGTGTGTGTTTTTGCATTTTTAAGTTTTGTACAAAGTATTTTTAAATGTATTGTTGCGCCGGTAGGTTAGGTCAAAAACTTTGAACGTCAATTTCAGTGCTTTAGAGGCGTTTTCAGCAGGCTGAAAAGTCATTTCAGGCCGTTTGAGAAGTTGCTCTATCACATATGTAAAGATCGAAATTTCACCCAAGTTGCCGTCGTTTTCAGGCGCCTGAAACATGTTTTCAGTCCGTTTCAGGGCACCCTCTATCAGATGACGCCATAACCTGAAAACCCGTTTTCAGGCGTTTTCAGGACCCCTTATGGGCCTCTGAAGCACAAATCGTTATATGGCGAAATATCCGGTAGGAGTGACAGAGATAGCACTACTAGAAAGAGATAGCTATACTCATAACATTCGAGAAGTGTGTGACAGAGATAGCACTACTAGAAAGAGATAGCTATACTCGGAACATTCTACAAGGGAGTGACAGAGAGTGTGCACCATTAGAGAGAGACATATATGGTCTCGAATGTTCTCGGCCCGCACGCTGGTCCTTACTAGAATATTCGCGATATGTGTAGACAATGTGTCCAGAGCGGCTCCGCGGGATATAAAAGGCGCCGACGGCCGGCGCGAGTTAGTTTCATTTTAACTGCGATCGAGTGCTAGTACAAGGATAATCGGAGAGAAAGACTCTTCGTGTGAATAGTGAGTGCATAATTAGTGAAATAGTGTGTGTGTTTTAATTAGTGGATTTTAAGTACAGTTCGTGTGAATTGTAAGTGCGTAATTTGGGTAATAAAGTGAGTGTTTTATTTAGTGGATTAATTCGTGCTTTTCTATCAAATACGAACCCCACGCTCGTAACATTTGGTGTCAGAAGTGGGATAGAAAATGCCGTTAATGCCACGAGAAACCGAGCCAAAAGGAGTGACGACGCGAAGCCAAACGTCTGGGTCTGGAGACTCGACGCCTGGTACGTCGGAATCACCTGCTCCAGCTGCACAAGGAGTAGACCTCAACGTTATCTTCGTCCTCCTAAAGGAACAAGCGAGAGAGCTAAAGGAATAGTCGCGAAAACAGGAGGAACAAGCACGAATGCTTCGTGAGGTACATGAGTCCACGACCGAATGGAAGAGAGAGTTGTTCTAGGTCCAGGAAAAACTGGCCGATATGGATGAAAAACTAGAGAGTCGAGTCCATGATGTCGATAAAAAAATTGAGACCTGTGAGAGCCGTCTCCAAAAACTTGAGATCAAAGTGGCTAATGGTCCAAGTACCTATGTACCCGACGCATCGTTGTCCGGAGGCAGCAGGTTCAAAGTGCCTCCCTTTGACGGTAGCTCATCGTGGACTGCCTATAAGCTGCAGTTCGAGTCTGTTTCCCAGGCTTATGGTTGGAGTAAGGAGCAAGCCAGGACAGCACTGACGTTGGCGCTGCGCGACGAGGCTCTTACCATACTAGAGGCTCTAGGAAACGACCGGACGTACGACCGCCTTCTAGAAGCCTTGGAGGCACGATACGGTGACAGTCACCTGGAGCACGTGTACCGAGCTCAGTTAAAGGACAGGACACAAGGACGTAACGAGTCCTTACAACAGTGGGCCCTGGAAATCGAGAAGTTGGTTAGGAAGGCCTATCAACGTACGTCAGCATCCTTTGTGGACAGTATGCTGGTGCAGGCCTGCATCGATGGGATCCGGGATCTGGAAGTGAGGGCAGCCGTGCGATTGGGACATCATGGCAGCCTAAAGGATGCAGTAGCCCACGCTCTCGAGGTGGAAGCTGTACGACAGGATTCATCCAGGCCTTTCAGGGTGCGAGAAGTGTCGACTACGAAGCCAGTAGATTCCCGCCGCGAATTTGGGCCACGTTGCTACCATTGTGGAGAACGTGGTCACCTGCAGTCAGGCTGTCCAAAAAGGACTAGGAGGGACAGAGACCCCGCTCCAATGGCGAGGAAAATAGGCTCTGTGGAGTCAGAGCCCCAACAGGGAAACGAATAAAAGCCAGGACTTTGGGACGAGTGCTGGCTGGCGGTCGAAATGTCCCAATTATGATCTCACATGCAAACGAAGGGAATAGTCTGGTTGTCAATGGAGAAATCTGTGGAATACCATGTCTCCTTACCATAGACACCGGAGCTTCTCGGACTGTGATCAGCTCTCGGCTACTGAGACACCTGACCAGAGATCATCTAGTCCGACCTAGGCATCTCCAGCTGCAAACTGCTACCGGCCAGTACATTTCCGTCCAAGGAGAACGAGAGTTAGCTGTGAAAATAGGTGAAAAAGAATACTGGCATAAAATGATCGTTGCTAACATCGTCGACGACTGCATTATTGGATTGGATTTTATGAGGAGACATGACTGTAAAATCGACTTGAAGGTTGGAGTTCTAAATTTTGGAGTTGATGAGATTCCTATACAAGGTGGAGTAAATGGAAATGTTTACTGTACCAGGAGAACCATTCTTCAACCAAGGTCACAGGTTTTAGTTCCAGTGAAATTGCCGAACTCCACAAGGCCGCAATCTCACCGCTGTGTGGTGGTAGAGAGGTTGGATGCTGATAAACCGTGGATAACAGCCCGTACAATGGTAACCACGGCATCTACAGCATTTGTAAGGATCCTTAATCCAAGCGACACGGAATGCGTCCTCAATAAAGGAACGCTGGTCGGATCATGCCAAGAAATTTCTTGGATAAGAGGCTGCCGGGAATCTGAGGTAAACGTGAAACCTGGGCATGTTAAGCCTTCAATGGATGTTGAAAAATTACTAAATGACTCCAGGGAGCACCTTTCCGAGGAGGAATTCCTTAAGGCGCGTAGCTTACTGCTACGATATCGCAACGTCTTTTCTTCGCATGATGATGACATTGGAAGAACTGGAGTGGTTCAGCATGAGATCGACACTGGGGAAACTATGCCTATCCGACAGCGCCCTCGGAGAGTTCCAGTAGCTCGGGAGAAGGAGGTTGAGGGCATGATCGAGGAAATGCAAAGAAGCGGCGTTATTGAACCTTCAACAAGCCCGTGGTGTTCTCCCGTAGTTTTGGTTAAGAAGAAGGACGGCACCATGAGATTCTGTATTGACTACCGTCGACTTAATAATGTAACCAAGAAGGACAGTTATCCACTTCCACGAATCGACGACACTTTAGACACATTGAACGGAATGAAATGGTTTTCAACGTTGGATCTGAAAAGTGGCTATTGGCAAGTCGAAATCAAGGACAAGGATAAGGAGAAAATGGCCTTCTCTACTGGCAAGGGACTCTGGCAGTTCAATGTTATGCCATTTGGACTGTATAATGCACTAGCCACATTTGAGAGATTAATGGAACAAATATTAGCTGGACTTCTAGGAGAAACTTGCTTGGTCTATTTGGATGACATCATTATCGTTGGTAGAGACTTCAACGACCACTTGAATAAATTGGAGCAGGTGCTAGGCAAACTACGAGGGGTAAATCTGAAACTCAGTCCGAAGAAATGCTCGTTTTTCAAACGTAAAGTGAATTACTTGGGACACGTGATTTCGAAGGACGGCATCCAGACAGATCCTGAAAAGATTAGCGCCGTGAAGGATTGGCCGACGCCAAAAGACAAGACTGCAGTACGTGCCTTTTTGGGGCTTTGTTCATACTACAGACGTTTTGTGAAGAACTTCTCGGATATAGCAAAGCCTTTGCATCAACTAACGGAAGAAAAGCGATCATTTGACTGGAACGAACAATGTGAGTCAAGTTTCAACGAGCTTAAAGGAAGACTTTGTGAAACGCCTATATTGGGGTATCCAGACCCGGACGAGGATTTCATTGTGGATACAGATGCTAGTAACACTGGAATTGGAGGTGTCTTGTCGCAAAAGAAAGGAGATAACGAAGTTGTGATTGCATATTTCAGTAAGTCATTGTCAAAACCAGAGAGGAATTACTGTGTAACTCGGAGGGAATTGCTAGCAGTTGTCAAGACGTTACAGCATTTCAGCAAATACCTGCTGGGAATAAAGTTTCGTATCAGAACTGACCATGCTGCTTTAAAGTGGTTGCTAGAATTTAAAAACCCCGAGGGACAATTGGCGAGATGGATTGAACAACTGCAGGAGTATGATTTCATCATCGAACACCTGTAGTGTTATGCTACTTACATTCTATTCTTGCTTCCTATCCCTTAGCTCCAGCTCCACCATCAGTCTTTTTTGTTTGTCCTTCAGGGTACCTTGCTCTGTTATGCATTCATGCTGTACAGTCTGATATTGGTCATCACTTTTATTTCCATAGGACCCTGTAATGTTTTAAACCATAAGAATACATTAACAAATCATTTTTGCTTTGTATTTTCATACTATCAGCTCTTGTAAATCGATAGGGAAGGGGTTTACCTTTGGTGACCTTGTTTTTGGCTTTCTCCGAAACTCTGCAATCTCGGGCTTCGTGCGCGCTGGTGCGCTACTTTTTTTCTTTCGCTGTTATGTAATTTACTTCATGTTTTTATTATTGTTTATCGTATTACGAGCCTGAAACTAAACTTTGACATCTGTTGATGCCTTTGTTTATCTGTTTGTCATGGCAATGCCCATTCAAACTCGTTAGCGGTCTGATATGTTTACTTCAATACTTTTACAAAAATACTCTTTCTCTCTTGGCCACTTTCAAAAATTACGTTTCATTTAAATAATTTTTAGAACTCTCCAAAAAGGGTATAAAAGCGGAACATTTCTTCAATTCTGGACAGTCTCACGTCAGCTTCTGAACTGGAAGTATCACTTAAAGGCCTTATCCCGGTGTCGCACTACTTTGGGATCCTGCGAGCCTTCAAACTCCCTCAAAACCTTTAAATAAATCTTCAAACAACGGGATTCTGCGAGCCGTTCCTACGCCGCTACCGTTCCTACAACGAAGATTTCTACAACGGGATTCTGCAAGCCGTGCCTACGCCGCTACCGTTCCTACAACGACGATTTCTACAACGGGATCCAGCGAGCCATAACTAGAAGTACGCCGCTACCGTTCCTACAACGACGATTTCTACAACGGGATCCTGCGAGGCGTAACTACAAGTACGCCCGCTACTGTTCCTACAACGACGATTTCAACAACATCTACAATAACAAATACACCTGCATCCTGGTCACTAACCCCACCGGTCTTCTACTCTTCGTGTCCTCCGCTTCGTTTTTATACTTAATTTGTCTTTTATAAAACCTGTTTTCATCTCATTCATTCTCATCTTCGTATCATTTTTTTATCGTCTTCACTGTAAATACTATACTTCTATATAATAAACTGTTACTACTAAATTTTATCCTGGTTGTTTTCTGTTAGGTTCTGGTTAGGTTCGTATCCTCACACGACACACCGTAGTGGGAAATCACATGGAAATGCTGACGCCCTATCACGTAGACCTTGTGCAGACGACTGTAAACATTGCTCAAGACAAGAAGGCAAGGAATGTGTTCGAATAATAAGAACTGATACGGTTAGCGACGAGTGGAGTGATGAAATCATGCAGCAAGCGCAACAAGAGGACCCTGACGTGAGACCCATTTTTGATTGGATTAATGCTGGCGCACCTAAACCAAGATGGTGTGATGTAGCTCCTATGAGTGCGGTAACAAAAAGCTACTGGGCACAATGGGATAGCTTGGTTATGCATAATGGCGTTCTATGTAGAAAATGGGAATCAACAAATGGGAAGGATGCTCACCTACAAGTCGTTGTCCCAAAGAAAAGGGTGAAAGATGTTTTGAGAATATTTCACGATGGAACATCCGGTGGACACCTTGGAGTAAAAAGGACCCTAATGAAAATTCGGCAACGCTTTTATTGGATTCACTGCCGAGAAGATGTTGAAAATTGGTGTAAACCAGGGGTCGGCAACCTGCGGCTCGCGAGCCACGTGCGGCTCTTTGGATGTGAGGCTGCGGCTCTTTAGTTCCATTCGCAAATATTATTTATTTTATAAAAAAAAATGTTCTGAAACGAAAGGTTTAGGCATTATTTCTATCTCTCAGCCACTTATACTCGCTTATCACCGCAGCGACCCTCCCTCGCGACCCGCGTCGTCACTGTCGTCAGTCCGCGTCGGAAGCTCTCGAATGACGCCCGCGCCGTCGTATTCGGATGTTTCTATGTAGGTTTTGATTCACTTTCGATGCAAGACAGTTTGGCGTCTTCACCAGTGCAAGGAAAGAGAAACCCAGCCTATGTTTTGGTAGAAGAATTGATTTGTTTCGAAAAAAAAAAAAATATTTTTGCAGAAGATATTCAGAGCGGTAAATTACTTCATTTTCAATTTTTAAAGCAATATCGCGATAAAACCAGTGCAACTGTCGACACGAATTACTTCAGCACAGTTATACAAAAAATTAAAGATGAATTTGCTGGCAGATTTCAGCAATTCAAAACCAACAAAACCACTCTAGCATTCATAGTAAATCCTCTCAACACAAACAGTAACGAAATACACATTGAGCCATTTGGAGTTGATACTGCATCTCTAGAAATGCAATTGATCGATTTAAAAAGTAAAGATTTGTGGAGTAGAAAATTTACAGATTTGAAAAATAAGTTAGAAGATTTGGAGGTCCAGAAATGTATGTACGTAACGCAACAAAAATGGACAGCTTTAAAAGAAATGCCCCGAGTTGAGGCACTTATATTCGACACATGGAATAGTCTTCCAGATTGCTACAGTGAGATGAAGAAGTTGGCATTTGGAGTGCTGACTATCTTCGGATCGACATATTCGTGCGAGCAAGCGTTCTCTTGCATGAATATAATTAAAAGTAAAGTAAGAAGCCAACTAACAAATGAAAATTTAGAGTCGTGTTTGAAACTTAAAACAACAAGTTATGAGCCAAATTTATCCCAACTTTCTCAAAACATGCAAAGCCAACGCTCCCATTGAATTGGTTGCGTATGTTATCGTTATTTTTTATTTTTAAGTACAAGTTACATCGTTTAGTAAAGTTTAAATTTTCTACTTGAATAACCATGCAGAGCCATCGCTCCCATTGAATTTGTTTTTTCAATTGTTTGTTATTGAATTACCTACATGTTAGTCTTATAAGTAAGTAAATGTTTAATTGTTGTCATTTTTATCTTATTGATTATCATGTGATTATTTTTTGTGAAACACACTACTTATATATGAATAAATAGATATTTTTCTTATGAATAAATAGATCAGTTTTTTTTATCAACAAACTTTATTTATGAAAGTATAGAGGCTATTTATTGTTAGCAAGAAAAAAAATTGTGGCTCTTTAAAAACTTGAAATTTTGTAAATAGTAATTTTTGGCTCTTCCGACTCAAAAGGTTGCCGACCCCTGGTGTAAACGATGCACTAACTGTGCATCAGTCAAGGGACCGCATACCCGTAGCCGAGGAACACTCAAGTTGTACAACGTGGGAGCCCCTTGGGAAAGGGTTGCATTAGATGTCGCAGGACCATTCCCAGCATCGGACACCGGAAACAAGTACATTCTTGTCGTGATGGATTACTTCACGAAGTGGCCTGAAGTATTTGCCATTCCTAATCAAGAAGCGGTAACCATAGCTGAAAAGTTAGTGAACGAAGTATTCTGCCGGTTTGGGGTACCACTCGAAATCCACAGTGATCAAGGAAGAAACTTCGAGTCTGCGGTCTTTCAGGAGACTTGTCGCATAATGGGAATTCATAAGACGAAGACTACGGCGTATCATCCACAGTCAGATGGAATGGTTGAGAGATTTAACCAGACACTGGAGAGATATCTAGCCAAGGTCGTTGAGAGCCATCAAAAAGATTGGGATCGGCATATCCCCCTCTTCCTGTTGTCTTATAGGTCGGCAACTCACGAAAGTACGGCGGTTACTCCATCGTATGCGAATTTTGGAAGAGAACTCCGTCTGCCTGCAGATCTCCTGACTGGACGTCCGCCCGATACACCAAGGACCATCACGGAATATGCAAGTGATTTGTGGGATCGCATTGATGATGTTCACAGCCTGGTACGTGAAAACGGGCTCCACGCTAGCATAAAGATGAAAACCCGATATGACCGGAAGTCTTATCAAGTGGGTTTTGAGGAAGGTTCGTTGGTGTGGCTACATAACCCTATGCGACGAGTAGGAAAGTCCCCGAAACTATCTCCGAATTGGGAAGGGCCTTACAAGGTAGTCACCAAAATAAACGACGTCACGTATCGAATCCAGCGGAATCCTCGTAGTCCGAGCAAAATTGTTCATGTTGGCCGGCTGGAAATAATGATGCTCGGGACGAGCATGAAACCACCAGATTCAATAACACATATGGACAAAGAACAGATAAAGTCATCTTACCGCGGATTATAAACAAACTACCCCCCTGCTTAAAAGAAAAGATAACAGTCACAAACCTCAAACATAAAATCAAAAACCACTATCTACAACAAAACTAACCCACACACACATAGTCAAAATAAATAAATGAACCCAATTTTTTACACGTTTCAAACATCAGCACCATCACATTGGAAGGACGCACATAACAAGTTGCTAGTAGGCCGAGGTGGGAGCGAGACGACTGCAGCCGTCAAGCCAGCCAGCCACCGTATATTGCGCGAGACACAAATTCTATTACTTTCCCGTACTTACGTACATGCTCACTCGCGGCCTTACCCGCATGAAGAAGTGGCCAGAGATGCTATACAATGCGAAATACTTACCACCTGCTACCTGATTGTGAAATAGTGAATAGATTAGACAGTTTGGAAAGGGGTTCCAGCACGAGCAATGCTAGTAGGACTTCGGACAGACAGACTGACAGACAGGAACGAGAGACGTTTGAACAATCGGTAGAAAAACGTCAATCATGCATAGTGAAAATGACACAGAAGTTGCCGACATTCGATGGGCGGAGTTCGGAAAATCCGATGATTTTCTTAAGAGATTTAACCCCTCGCACCCCCAGCCACTTGGCGCCGACACAGCTCGTCCCCCAGGCACACTTAAGCCCGCGCGGCGCGCGACACTTGACTGACGTATCAAGTGATTATGTTGAAATGGTAACTCTTAGAACTATGAGAGTGCTAAATATGAGTAGCTAATGAAACCCTCTCTTAGTCAATGCAAAACTAATGTCACAGTGACCTTCCTTTATTATTGTACCGACATGAGAATCACAGACATCTATGAAAATGGTCCTTCTCGACACAAATCTAGCCGACATGAGAAAAACATCAACAAATATACATGTTGTTTGATACCTACGTAATCTACACAATATATCTTTTTTAAAACAATAAAAACATTAGTGTGTTCTTATAGAAACAATTCAATATTCACCATAAAAGCTCAGAAAAGATCAGTCAAAATTCGCTCGCGAGAAAAAGTGATTTAGTTTTTCCAGTCTGAATATTTTTTTCTATGAATGACCATAGACAATTGTATCGGATTATAGACTTTGTCTTATTGAGCGTCTGGAAAATCTTTAACAGTACCAACATGACAAAAATTGGCCAAAATATACCGGTTTAAAAAAGCGCGGGAGCGAGAGCGTCATATGACACAAGGTACTCGAGGCGAGCGTCATATGAGGCTTGGGGGATTGTAAGGTTAAAGGCTTATATTAAAGTCTCGGGAGATAGTTCGAGGGCTTTGATATGGGCAACGGATAGTTTGGTAGGAATTGCAAAAGTTCGAATGAGCATATACAGAGACTCATGGCGAACCTATTCGGATTTTGAAAAAGATTTCAGAGAGGTATTCTGGGGTGATAATGAACAGGAATTAATTAAGCAAAGATTCCTAACTGCGAAGTTTGATTCTAAGAAAGGTCAAAGTATGGAAGAATACTTTGCCTCTCAATTGAATAGCATATATGAGCTTACGATACCGTTTACTGATACGGAGAAAATCAACACGATTTTCAGACAGTTGCCGCGTGATATTCAGGTAGCGTTTTTTGCTAGAAAGAAACCAATGACTATACGAGATGCGGTCGAGTTCCTTCGGCATTTAGAACGGAATGTCGATGGGGGATTAAGTGCGTTGCAGAGTTCGGAGACAATGAATACGAATAACGTAAGGCGGAATAGCTACATGCGTGGGCATTATCGTGCTATGCGGGTAAATACGTTACGATATAACGCGGTGAGTCGTAGGAATAATTATAACGCGGGAACGAAGGCACGAAACGAATTTGGGACGCGCGCTGGCGGTTATTTTCGCGGTAGAGGTAGACAGCCTCAGGCTAGTTTCAAGGCAATAGGGTTCCAAAGGGGCAATGATGGTTCAGATAATACAGAGGCAGGGCAAAGTTCAAGTGACAGGAATAATGCGATAAATCAGAATTCAAAAAAACTAGTGGACTCGCGCGGGTCGTTCGCGCTCAGATATTTATTACGGTTTGGGTGGGCAGCCGATCAAATTGGAAAAAAGCATAGACTGTATGATTTGTGTAATTTGGATTCGAACGAATGAATTTATTCAATTATTAGCGCATAAAGCGCACGGATATGCCGTGTGTTTAGATGAAAAATCTAGATCGAATTGTAGAGATCGAAATGACAGAAGTTTACATACGATATTCAGAGACGACGATTCGACTGAGTGTGGGCGCGATTTATGTAGTACCTTGACATTACCTGAGATAGATGTGCGTATTGGGAATTTTGTTGTAAGGAGTTTGATTGATTCGGGCAGCGAAATCAGTGTAATTAGTCGGAGAGTGTACGATGAAGTATGCAGACAATTGGGAAAACCGACGGAAATACCGATTCCAAGTTTGAGAATCACAGGTGCGTTCGGGGTCAGTAAGGAAAAGGTTGATAAGTTAGTTACGTTACCATTAACAATAGGTGAATGCGTTATCGATACTCCAATGCTGGTATTAACAAGGGTGCCTAAAGATTTAATTTAAGGGTTTGATTTTATACAACAGACGCGAGCCAGTTTAATGTGTGAGGGTAATAAGAGGCTAATTATACGAAGCGCCGGGCGGATGTGTGAAATACCATTAGATACTGGTCCTAATCAAGATTCTTGCTATTGTACAATGGAAGTACAGAACCAAGATACCAGTAGAAATATGATAGAGGAATATGTGAATAATTCATCAATACCTGTTGAACACAAAACAAAGTTATTGCCGGTGTTAAATAAACATGCAGAGTTGTTTAGCGATAGGGTAGGTCGGACAAATAAATATATACATGAGATAAAAATGAGAGATGAAACGCCTTTCGTAAAACGAAGCTATCCCATACCGTTCGCATATCGCGATAAAGTAACAAAACGATTGAAGGAAATGGAACAGATAGGTATTATTAGCAGGCAATCTACGGATTTCAGCAGTCCATTGACTTGTGCACTAAAGAAATCAGGGGAGGTCCGTATCCTGCTAGATGCACGACAATTAAACACGGGAATGGTTGGGGAAGTTGAAACTACACCTTTAATGAGTGAGATATTGCAATCGGGACGCCGAATAAACTACATAGGGGTTATTGATATCAAAGATGCGTATTTTTCTATACCATTATCAGACGAATCTAAACGATACACGGGTTTTGTATATCAAGGCAGAAGTTATGTTTACAACGTTTTACCTCAGGGGTTGAAAACCAGTGTGGGTTCATTTTCGAGGGCGATGGACTTAATTTTAGGGCCAGAGGTTAGGTCATATTGTTTAAATTTTGTTGACGATTTGGCGATTTTAACTGAGGGTGACTTCGAACAGCATTTGTCTCAAGAGGACACGGTTCTGAGTAAATTGAAAGACGCGGGCTTCACATGCAAACTAAAAAAATGCGAGTTCGCACAAAAAAAGGTCAAGTTATTGGGGCATATTTTGTCTACACAAGGTTTGCAAATGGATCCGGACAAAATTGAAACACTTAAATTATATCCGTCACCCAGAACTGTCAGGCAATTGAGGGCGTTTTTGGGGTTCATAAATTACTTTAAGAGGTTTATAAAAAATTTTGGAACGTTAACACAGCCCTTGTACAATTTATTAAGGTCTGGAGTCAAGTTCGTCTGGAGTGCGCAGGTGCAAAGTGCTTTTGACGAGATAAAAAAACAATTCTTAGAAAGTATAATTTTGAGTCAGCCATTGGCGGGAAAAACATATTATGTTCAATGTGACGCCAGCGCTATAGGAATTGGGGGCTATGTTTATCAATTAGATGATTCGGGCCAGGAACGAACTATAGGGTTCTGTTCGCAGGCATTTAAGGGAGCTCAGACGAGATGGGCTGTCAGTGAACAGGAAATGTATGCAGTTATATACACGTTAAAGCGATTTGAGATATATTTGCGGGGAGAAAAAGTTATTATTAGAACTGATCATAAAAGTTTGACGTTCATTAAGTCGTGGACTTTATTGGGGCACGCGTAACTAGGTGGGTTATGTTTTTAGAACAATTCGATTACGACATAGAATTTGTGCGAGGGACTGATAATCAAATTGCCAACACGCTAAGCAGGCAAATAGCGGGACCTGGAGGTATGATTGACGGTACAAATGTTCAGCCGGGGATATTCTGGTTTCAGGCATCGAATACCGCAAGTGTTATTTCGAGTTTACGGGACATTGCGAGATTACAAAGCGAAGATGAGCGGTTAAATCGAATTAGCGGTTGTATCAGACGTAGTGTGGTAGATACGGGAACGAGAGGGTTTGAAAATTACAAGCTAGTAGGTGATACGTTATATTTTCACGTGCCGAAGCGGAACGTACAGTTGCTAGTAATTCCGAAATCACTACAGGAGGAACTAATTTTACACATACATGAAGAAATAGGTCACTACGGCAGATATAAAATATTAGCACTGATGAAGGACAGATATTATTTTCTTCATATGAGTAGGGTGATTAGCGCGGTGATAAGAAGTTGTGACATATGTCAAAAGGTCAAACCAAGTACTAACAATACCGTTGGTCCTTGTACACCGGTGTTAGCGGAAAGGTTGGGTGAGAAAGTTTTCTCGGACCTTTATGGGCCATTGCCCGTAGGTAAATTCGGATATCAATATATATATGTGATTCAAGACGTGTACAGTAAAGTAATAAAATTATATCCAATGCGAAAAGCGACAGGTAGGAGCGTGCTCGCTTGTACAAAGAGATTTCATAGGGAAATACCTATCGAAACTATAATTACGGACTCAGGACCACAGTTCATATCGAAAGTTTGGGAATTTGGCCTCAAACAGCTAGGAATTCGGGTCACTCATACGTCGGTGTATTGTCCAAATTCTAATAGCGTAGAAAGAGTGAATCGCGAGCTAGGTCGACTGATTAGAACTTATTGCGGCGGAAGTAATCGTAGTTGGGTCGACGTGTTACCGAACATTCAAAATTGCTACAATAATATCAAACACACAAGCACAGGCTTTGCGCCTAATGAGTTAGCGTTTGGTAGGCGGGAACCGTTAACTATTGACAAGGAATTAGGCGATGAATGTTATTAGGTCATAGTGCGCGAGATACGGAACAGGTGCGGAATGTAGCGATAGAAAACTCTAAAAGTTCTAGTGAACGACGTAAGCGACAGGCAGACAAACGGCGTAAGTTAGAAGTCTATCGTATAGGTGATTATGAGAAACTTAAGACCTTTGTGCGTTCAAATAAAGAACATAAAATCATGCGGAAATTTTCATTGTTGTATAAAGGGCCTTATGTTATTTCGGCAGTGGTATATCCGAACTGTTATACTTTAGTAGATCCGGTTTCAAATGAGATATTGGGTAACTTCAATACTATAAATATAGCCAGGTATTATGTGAGGACGAATAAGGGCGTAGATAAATAAGATAGTGTATATAAGTTATATAATTAAGCTGTAAGCTGTAAATTTGAGTAACTACTTTGTAGATTTAAGG
The DNA here is from genome assembly GCA_949825045.1 of Argyresthia goedartella. Lineage (NCBI taxonomy): Eukaryota > Metazoa > Arthropoda > Insecta > Lepidoptera > Argyresthiidae > Argyresthia > Argyresthia goedartella. The sequence goes on along the minus strand of OX463812.1, from coordinate 18,656,339 downwards.
ATCTTGAATGGTTTGGAAACAAAAAAAAAAAAAAAAAAACAAAAAAAAAAAACAATTTGTATATATATAGTAATACGAATTAGGATAAGTTGCGGGTAAGCGAGGTTGTATAGTTAGATAGATAAATAAGATAAGACAGGAGAGAGCTCAATCGAGTTGTGTAAATATTATATACATAATTGACAGATTCATCGGTCTGTGTACATGATTTGAGATGTTCGTACGTATAGAGTGGATATGGACAAAGCATGGATTAGCATTGTGGTAATGAGATCCTTGCGCCATGTTTAACTGATATAAACAGTGTCTCAAGGTCTGGGAGGGGGCTGTAATGGTACACGAGAGTCAGTACATTTGATACTTCATTTTGCGTGACAGAGGGCTAGCCCAACGCCGCGCTGTTTTGAATACGAGAATCGGTTCAGATAACGTTTGGGGTATTGAGTAGCTCAGGGGCAAGTTAGCAAAAAACAATGAGCCGACGCGTGGGATGTTTCGAGGAAGGTTACAGGTCAGGTTTTTTTTGTCGCATTCCTGCGAGATGTGTAGGGATCAGAGCCGATTTGGCTGCGCGCTAAATAAAATATGAATAACTAAATAATGGAAGGTTATTATGGAACGATACGGAGAAAGCTATTATGTTGATTGCAAATATACAATTGCGTTTGGTTGGTATGAGATGGAGAGTTTGAGACGACTAGTATGAATAGCATTCTAGTGGTCTTTGCTTCGCGCGCTAGCGGTCGGGAAGGCTTAATTAATCGCAACAAGCTTATATGGTCAGCGATCAACAGATTTTGTGTATCGGCCATACCGAATGACTTGAGTGATAACCTACGGTTGATCATAGTGAATATGCGTACACACAATTTGTAGAACGGCGGATCTGCATGGCATGGTTGAAATTAGAGTAGTTAGTGATAAGAAGCTTCGCTTGGGCAGAGCGTGTTCGCAAAGGACGCCATTTTTTTTCTTTCAGACATGTGGGGTGTATAAATACGATTGCGTGGGAGGGGAGAGCATTCAGTCTCAGCGTCTAGCTACTGTGACAGTCGTCTTTCACGAGTTCTAAACAGTTTTGGTCTGCCGTGTTACGCGTCAGAACTATACGAATTGTGATTGCGAAGTTTCAGTGGTTTTTCGTGAGTGTCTGAAGCGCCGAGATATACCTCGGTTCCTATCCTTTATATCAACCTACCCCAAATTCCAAATCTATCCTTGGGTCGTTAGATAAGAACTTTTAGGTAACTGATCTGAGTCTGAGTCTGGGCTTGGAGCGACCCTAAATTCCTTTTTCCTTCACCATAGGGTTCCTGGATTGGCTCTTAGGATATTCGCGGGCTAATCCTCTCCTCATTCCTTTCGAGTAGCGAGTTTTGAAATTCCCACACACACAGTCATTAAACATACAAGCACATTCAAATCAAACTCAACCATTTTCGAGTGGAGTCGATAATGGACGTGGTATAACACTAGGTTTTTAGACTAGGCTAGACAGGAGTTTAGTTGCGGCTAAACCTAGGTTGGCAGGGCATAGGGAGACTGTTTGATCGATGAGGTTCCGCGGATGGAAATAACAAATTCAGAACAAAGTTAAACCGGTGTCAACACAGATAACATATCCTCTTGATATTTTGACATTTGAGTGTTGTCGGGGACGCGCGAAGAGATCAAATTACAGTCTAAAGTTCATTGTTTAGGACCAGGTAGGTTGTTTTGCTTTGCCTTGGGTCAGGTTGGATTCAAGTTGCATCTTTAAATTAAATGTAAATTTCGCTGGAGGTCTAATGTGTAGGCTGAGTCAATATATATGATTAGGCTCAGTCGAGGACGTGCTGTGGCTAGTGGAATTCATAGTTCGGAATTTACCGAAGTATGCATTTCGCTATGGTGTGGGTTAGATCTCCTAAAGCGCTAATGACTACGTTTCGATAACATCCAGCTCAAATTGCGCAGAGTTGAAGGTTTCAAAACGTTACGGACCTTTTGAGGTAACCGCTAGTTCAGAACCCATTTCGGAAAATCAAATCGCAATTGTGTAAACCGGTCTTTTCGGATCGTTATTGCCGTGAACTAATTATATAATTGGAACCACCACAAGCCGCTACTAGCGAGCACATGAAATATCATTGAGTACTCACGTCGTAAAACTACGACGGATATCTATACGATATCCCAAACAAATATTACAAATCGTGGTCGACCACTAAAAGAAGTTCCAAGCGCCCATATATACAAAAAAATAAATGGTACCATCACACATAAATATAACAACGATCGATCCGGCGCAATACACCGCTGACTGATGCGAATTACCGGCTTGCGGACATATATGCTTTCTCTGTCTAACTCGAAACTCTAAATTCCTGAACCAATCTTCCGCTCGACTATTTTACGCCTAACGAACTTCTCAACGAACGAGAAATTCAGACTTATCATTCTTAACTTACAAATTTTACAGCTGAATCGGGACATCTCTTTTTGGGGTAGATAGAATAGATGATCAACCGTAGGTTATCACTCAAGTCATTCGGTATGGCCGATACACAAAATCTGTTGATCGCTGACCATATAAGCTTGTTGCGATTAATTAAGCCTTCCCGACCGCTAGCGCGCGAAGCAAAGACCACTAGAATGCTATTCATACTAGTCGTCTCAAACTCTCCATCTCATACCAACCAAACGCAATTGTATATTTGCAATCAACATAATAGCTTTCTCCGTATCGTTCCATAATAACCTTCCATTATTTAGTTATTCATATTTTATTTAGCGCGCAGCCAAATCGGCTCTGATCCCTACACATCTCGCAGGAATGCGACAAAAAAAACCTGACCTGTAACCTTCCTCGAAACATCCCACGCGTCGGCTCATTGTTTTTTGCTAACTTGCCCCTGAGCTACTCAATACCCCAAACGTTATCTGAACCGATTCTCGTATTCAAAACAGCGCGGCGTTGGGCTAGCCCTCTGTCACGCAAAATGAAGTATCAAATGTACTGACTCTCGTGTACCATTACAGCCCCCTCCCAGACCTTGAGACACTGTTTATATCAGTTAAACATGGCGCAAGGATCTCATTACCACAATGCTAATCCATGCTTTGTCCATATCCACTCTATACGTACGAACATCTCAAATCATGTACACAGACCGATGAATCTGTCAATTATGTATATAATATTTACACAACTCGATTGAGCTCTCTCCTGTCTTATCTTATTTATCTATCTAACTATACAACCTCGCTTACCCGCAACTTATCCTAATTCGTATTACTATATATATACAAATTGTTTTTTTTTTTTTGTTTTTTTTTTTTTTTTTTTGTTTCCAAACCATTCAAGATCCTTAAATCTACAAAGTAGTTACTCAAATTTACAGCTTACAGCTTAATTATATAACTTATATACACTATCTTATTTATCTACGCCCTTATTCGTCCTCACATAATACCTGGCTATATTTATAGTATTGAAGTTACCCAATATCTCATTTGAAACCGGATCTACTAAAGTATAACAGTTCGGATATACCACTGCCGAAATAACATAAGGCCCTTTATACAACAATGAAAATTTCCGCATGATTTTATGTTCTTTATTTGAACGCACAAAGGTCTTAAGTTTCACATAATCACCTATACGATAGACTTCTAACTTACGCCGTTTGTCTGCCTGTCGCTTACGTCGTTCACTAGAACTTTTAGAGTTTTCTATCGCTACATTCCGCACCTGTTCCGTATCTCGCGCACTATGACCTAATAACATTCATCGCCTAATTCCTTGTCAATAGTTAACGGTTCCCGCCTACCAAACGCTAACTCATTAGGCGCAAAGCCTGTGCTTGTGTGTTTGATATTATTGTAGCAATTTTGAATGTTCGGTAACACGTCGACCCAACTACGATTACTTCCGCCGCAATAAGTTCTAATCAGTCGACCTAGCTCGCGATTCACTCTTTCTACGCTATTAGAATTTGGACAATACACCGACGTATGAGTGACCCGAATTCCTAGCTGTTTGAGGCCAAATTCCCAAACTTTCGATATGAACTGTGGTCCTGAGTCCGTAATTATAGTTTCGATAGGTATTTCCCTATGAAATCTCTTTGTACAAGCGAGCACGCTCCTACCTGTCGCTTTTCGCATTGGATATAATTTTATTACTTTACTGTACACGTCTTGAATCACATATATATATTGATATCCGAATTTACCTACGGGCAATGGCCCATAAAGGTCCGAGAAAACTTTCTCACCCAACCTTTCCGCTAACACCGGTGTACAAGGACCAACGGTATTGTTAGTACTTGGTTTGACCTTTTGACATATGTCACAACTTCTTATCACCGCGCTAATCACCCTACTCATATGAAGAAAATAATATCTGTCCTTCATCAGTGCTAATATTTTATATCTGCCGTAGTGACCTATTTCTTCATGTATGTGTAAAATTAGTTCCTCCTGTAGTGATTTCGGAATTACTAGCAACTGTACGTTCCGCTTCGGCACGTGAAAATATAACGTATCACCTACTAGCTTGTAATTTTCAAACCCTCTCGTTCCCGTATCTACCACACTACGTCTGATACAACCGCTAATTCGATTTAACCGCTCATCTTCGCTTTGTAATCTCGCAATGTCCCGTAAACTCGAAATAACACTTGCGGTATTCGATGCCTGAAACCAGAATATCCCCGGCTGAACATTTGTACCGTCAATCATACCTCCAGGTCCCGCTATTTGCCTGCTTAGCGTGTTGGCAATTTGATTATCAGTCCCTCGCACAAATTCTATGTCGTAATCGAATTGTTCTAAAAACATAACCCACCTAGTTACGCGTGCCCCAATAAAGTCCACGACTTAATGAACGTCAAACTTTTATGATCAGTTCTAATAATAACTTTTTCTCCCCGCAAATATATCTCAAATCGCTTTAACGTGTATATAACTGCATACATTTCCTGTTCACTGACAGCCCATCTCGTCTGAGCTCCCTTAAATGCCTGCGAACAGAACCCTATAGTTCGTTCCTGGCCCGAATCATCTAATTGATAAACATAGCCCCCAATTCCTATAGCGCTGGCGTCACATTGAACATAATATGTTTTTCCCGCCAATGGCTGACTCAAAATTATACTTTCTAAGAATTGTTTTTTTATCTCGTCAAAAGCACTTTGCACCTGCGCACTCCAGACGAACTTGACTCCAGACCTTAATAAATTGTACAAGGGCTGTGTTAACGTTCCAAAATTTTTTATAAACCTCTTAAAGTAATTTATGAACCCCAAAAACGCCCTCAATTGCCTGACAGTTCTGGGTGACGGATATAATTTAAGTGTTTCAATTTTGTCCGGATCCATTTGCAAACCTTGTGTAGACAAAATATGCCCCAATAACTTGACCTTTTTTTGTGCGAACTCGCATTTTTTTAGTTTGCATGTGAAGCCCGCGTCTTTCAATTTACTCAGAACCGTGTCCTCTTGAGACAAATGCTGTTCGAAGTCACCCTCAGTTAAAATCGCCAAATCGTCAACAAAATTTAAACAATATGACCTAACCTCTGGCCCTAAAATTAAGTCCATCGCCCTCGAAAATGAACCCACACTGGTTTTCAACCCCTGAGGTAAAACGTTGTAAACATAACTTCTGCCTTGATATACAAAACCCGTGTATCGTTTAGATTCGTCTGATAATGGTATAGAAAAATACGCATCTTTGATATCAATAACCCCTATGTAGTTTATTCGGCGTCCCGATTGCAATATCTCACTCATTAAAGGTGTAGTTTCAACTTCCCCAACCATTCCCGTGTTTAATTGTCGTGCATCTAGCAGGATACGGACCTCCCCTGATTTCTTTAGTGCACAAGTCAATGGACTGCTGAAATCCGTAGATTGCCTGCTAATAATACCTATCTGTTCCATTTCCTTCAATCGTTTTGTTACTTTATCGCGATATGCGAACGGTATGGGATAGCTTCGTTTTACGAAAGGCGTTTCATCTCTCATTTTTATCTCATGTATATATTTATTTGTCCGACCTACCCTATCGCTAAACAACTCTGCATGTTTATTTAACACCGGCAATAACTTTGTTTTGTGTTCAACAGGTATTGATGAATTATTCACATATTCCTCTATCATATTTCTACTGGTATCTTGGTTCTGTACTTCCATTGTACAATAGCAAGAATCTTGATTAGGACCAGTATCTAATGGTATTTCACACATCCGCCCGGCGCTTCGTATAATTAGCCTCTTATTACCCTCACACATTAAACTGGCTCGCGTCTGTTGTATAAAATCAAACCCTAAAATTAAATCTTTAGGCACCCTTGTTAATACCAGCATTGGAGTATCGATAACGCATTCACCTATTGTTAATGGTAACGTAACTAACTTATCAACCTTTTCCTTACTGACCCCGAACGCACCTGTGATTCTCAAACTTGGAATCGGTATTTCCGTCGGTTTTCCCAATTGTCTGCATACTTCATCGTACACTCTCCGACTAATTACACTGATTTCGCTGCCCGAATCAATCAAACTCCTTACAACAAAATTCCCAATACGCACATCTATCTCAGGTAATGTCAAGGTACTACATAAATCGCGCCCACACTCAGTCGAATCGTCGTCTCTGAATATCGTATGTAAACTTCTGTCATTTCGATCTCTACAATTCGATCTAGATTTTTCATCTAAACACACGGCATATCCGTGCGCTTTATGCGCTAATAATTGAATAAATTCATTCGTTCGAATCCAAATTACACAAATCATACAGTCTATGCTTTTTTCCAATTTGATCGGCTGCCCACCCAAACCGTAATAAATATCTGAGCGCGAACGACCCGCGCGAGTCCACTAGTTTTTTTGAATTCTGATTTATCGCATTATTCCTGTCACTTGAACTTTGCCCTGCCTCTGTATTATCTGAACCATCATTGCCCCTTTGGAACCCTATTGCCTTGAAACTAGCCTGAGGCTGTCTACCTCTACCGCGAAAATAACCGCCAGCGCGCGTCCCAAATTCGTTTCGTGCCTTCGTTCCCGCGTTATAATTATTCCTACGACTCACCGCGTTATATCGTAACGTATTTACCCGCATAGCACGATAATGCCCACGCATGTAGCTATTCCGCCTTACGTTATTCGTATTCATTGTCTCCGAACTCTGCAACGCACTTAATCCCCCATCGACATTCCGTTCTAAATGCCGAAGGAACTCGACCGCATCTCGTATAGTCATTGGTTTCTTTCTAGCAAAAAACGCTACCTGAATATCACGCGGCAACTGTCTGAAAATCGTGTTGATTTTCTCCGTATCAGTAAACGGTATCGTAAGCTCATATATGCTATTCAATTGAGAGGCAAAGTATTCTTCCATACTTTGACCTTTCTTAGAATCAAACTTCGCAGTTAGGAATCTTTGCTTAATTAATTCCTGTTCATTATCACCCCAGAATACCTCTCTGAAATCTTTTTCAAAATCCGAATAGGTTCGCCATGAGTCTCTGTATATGCTCATTCGAACTTTTGCAATTCCTACCAAACTATCCGTTGCCCATATCAAAGCCCTCGAACTATCTCCCGAGACTTTAATATAAGCCTTTAACCTTACAATCCCCCAAGCCTCATATGACGCTCGCCTCGAGTACCGTCCGTCCCCCAAGCGTCATATGACGCTCTCGCTCCCGCGCTTTTTTAAACCGGTATATTTTGGCCAATTTTTGTCATGTTGGTACTGTTAAAGATTTTCCAGACGCTCAATAAGACAAAGTCTATAATCCGATACAATTGTCTATGGTCATTCATAGAAAAAAATATTCAGACTGGAAAAACTAAATCACTTTTTCTCGCGAGCGAATTTTGACTGATCTTTTCTGAGCTTTTATGGTGAATATTGAATTGTTTCTATAAGAACACACTAATGTTTTTATTGTTTTAAAAAAGATATATTGTGTAGATTACGTAGGTATCAAACAACATGTATATTTGTTGATGTTTTTCTCATGTCGGCTAGATTTGTGTCGAGAAGGACCATTTTCATAGATGTCTGTGATTCTCATGTCGGTACAATAATAAAGGAAGGTCACTGTGACATTAGTTTTGCATTGACTAAGAGAGGGTTTCATTAGCTACTCATATTTAGCACTCTCATAGTTCTAAGAGTTACCATTTCAACATAATCACTTGATACGTCAGTCAAGTGTCGCGCGCCGCGCGGGCTTAAGTGTGCCTGGGGGACGAGCTGTGTCGGCGCCAAGTGGCTGGGGGTGCGAGGGGTTAAATCTCTTAAGAAAATCATCGGATTTTCCGAACTCCGCCCATCGAATGTCGGCAACTTCTGTGTCATTTTCACTATGCATGATTGACGTTTTTCTACCGATTGTTCAAACGTCTCTCGTTCCTGTCTGTCAGTCTGTCTGTCCGAAGTCCTACTAGCATTGCTCGTGCTGGAACCCCTTTCCAAACTGTCTAATCTATTCACTATTTCAGATAACAATTGCGTCACCTGTCCTGACGCCATTTCACTTATCTGCGAAAGTGAAACACGCCTAGCGTTTTTTCTAAGCCGGCCGGCCATTATTCCTGAACACTAAACCGCCGTAGCTCGTTCGAAGAATTATGAAACCAATGCCCCTTTTTTTTGCTTATTTCTTATTTACAAAACTGAACTGTTTAAAATCGTTTCTACGTTGTGTTATTTTTAAAAGTAACGCGTTAGACCTTGATTCTTTTAGAATATCTAGGTATCAGACTATCTAGGATATCCTTCGGTCTCGGCACCAGAAAATCTGTAACGCACTTAGGCTAAGGTCGAGCCACCGCTAACAGTAGCTATGATCGTCTATTCTATCTACCCCAAAAAGAGATGTCCCGATTCAGCTGTAAAATTTGTAAGTTAAGAATGATAAGTCTGAATTTCTCGTTCGTTAGGCGTACAATAGTCGAGCGGAAGATTGGTTCAGGAATTTAGAGTTTCGAGTTAGACAGAGAAAGCATATATGTCCGCAAGCCGGTAATTCGCATCAGTCAGCGGTGTATTGCGCCGGATCGATCGTTGTTATATTTATGTGTGATGGTACCATTTATTTTTTGGTATATATGGGCGCTTGGAACTTCTTTTAGTGGTCGACCACGATTTGTAATATTTGTTTGGGATATCGTATAGATATCCGTCATAGTTTTACGACGTGAATACTCAATGATATTTCATGTGCTCGCTAGTAGCGGCTTGTGGTGGTTCCAATTATATAATTAGTTCACGGCAATAACGATCCGAAAAGACCGGTTTACACAATTGCGATTTGATTTTCCGAAATGGGTTCTGAACTAGCGGTTACCTCAAAAGGTCCGAAACCTTCAACTCTGCGCAATTTGAGCTGGATGTTATCGAAACGTAGTCATTAGCGCTTTAGGAGATCTAACCCACACCATAGCGAAATGCATACTTCGGTAAATTCCGAACTATGAATTCCACTAGCCACAGCACGTCCTCGACTGAGCCTAATCATATATATTGACTCAGCCTACACATTAGACCTCCAGCGAAATTTAAATTTAATTTAAAGATGCAACTTGAATCCAACCTGACCCAAGGCAAAGCAAAACAACCTACCCGGTCCTAAACAATGAACTTTAGACTGTAATTTGATCTCTTCGCGCGTCCCCGACAACACTCAAATGTCAAAATATCAACAGGATAGGTTATCTGTGTTGACACCGGTTTAACTTTGTTCTGAATTTGTTATTTCCATCCGCGGAACCTCATCGATCACACAGTCTCCCTATGCCCTGCCAACCTAGGTTTAGCCGCAACTAAACTCCTGTCTAGCCTAGTCTAAAAACCTAGTGTTATACCACGTCCATTATCGACTCCACTCGAAAATGGTTGAGTTTGATTTGAATGTGCTTGTATGTTTAATGACTGTGTGTGTGGGAATTTCAAAACTCGCTACTCGAAAGGAATGAGGAGAGGATTAGCCCGCGAATATCCTAAGAGCCAATCCAGGAACCCTATGGTGAAGGAAAAAGGAATTTAGGGTCGCTCCAAGCCCAGACTCAGACTCAGATCAGTTACCTAAAAGTTCTTATCTAACGACCCAAGGATAGTTTTGGAATTTGGGGTAGGTTGATATAAAGGATAGGAACCGAGGTATATCTCGGCGCTTCAGACACTCACGAAAAACCACTGAAACTTCGCAATCACAATTCGTATAGTTCTGACGCGTAACACGGCAGACCAAAACTGTTTAGAACTCGTGAAAGGCGACTGTCACAGTAGCTAGACGCTGAGACTGAATGCTCTCCAAGTCAAGTCAAGTAATCTTCTCACGCACCCATTCTGGGGCGTGGGGAGTCAGGGTCAGATCATCGGATCTCTTCCTGAAGAAGCGCCTCTGTCCACTCCTATGGACAGGTCATCGGGGGGCCCTCGCGGGCGGTGGAGATGTTCTCACGAGGGGTGTTCCTTTGGATGATCGCCGGCTAGGCAACCAGGTCGCGTGGCAGGCGGCGGCGGTCGGGCGGGCGCGCGTGGTACGGCGCCATGTCGCGGATGTGCGGATGATGTGAGCTATCCGCACGCGCGAACATGCCCTTCGCCAGCCTCTGGACAAACTGGTCCACTGGTTCCCATCTGAGGTCCCTCTGGATCGTCGCATTCCTCACGTAGCGGGGGGCGTCGACGATGGTACGCAAAGAGAGGTTCTCTTGGGCTCGGAGTCTCCGTTTGTTCGTCTCCGAGCACAGGGCGTACCATGCCGGGGCCGCGTAGGTGAGGCGGGATCTCACGTAGCACTTGTAGATCCCGAGCTTCGCCCTCAGAGGGAGGCTGGAGTCGAGAAGTGGACGCAGCTTGGCGCGTGCCACCTTGACCTGGTTGACGACGTTGTCGACATGTTGCTTCATGGTGAGCCGGCGATCGATGGTCACTCCCAGGTACTTCACCTGCGGAGACCACGCGATGTCCTGTCCTTGGAGCTGGAGTGGTGGTGGAAGGGGGGACTGGCCTGTGATGAGCGCCTGCGTCTTCCCAACGTTGACGGACAACCGCCACTTGGCGAGCCAGTCGGGCAAGATGTCCAGGGTGCGCTGCAGTTTGACGGCAGCGTGCCGTGCCTGGATCGACGACGCGTAGTAGGCAGCGTCGTCGGCGAAGAGTGCCAGCTGGGCACCCGGCCCGACGGGGATGTCGTCCGTATATTGGGAGTAACAGGCTGGAGACAGGCAGGACCCCTGAGGGACGCCGGCTGCAACGGGGTGTTCCTCGGAGACGGCGTCTTCCACCATCACTCGGAAGCGGCGATTCTTCAGGAAGGAGGCGATGATCTGGACCAGTCTTCTTGGGGCTGGAGACGTCGACAATTTGTACAGCAACCCCTCGTGCCATACTCTGTCAAACGCCTTCTCCATGTCCAGGAGTACTGCGACAGTGTATTCCTTCTTGTTTAAACAAACCGTCATGTCATTCAGTACTCTGGTGAGCTGAAGCGTCGTAGAATGCTCGGGCCTGAAGCCGAACTGTTCTGGGCGCGGCTGGATGTGGGGCAGTAGCTTCGCCAGCAGGAGTTTCTCAAACACCTTTGAGATGGTACTCAGTAGAGTTATCGGCCGATAGCTCTCAGGCAGCTTGGAGTCCTTGCCCGGCTTGGGCAACATGATGACCAAGCCCTCCTTCCATTGGGTTGGGAAGTGGCCCGTGCGCAAGATACCGTTAAACAGGCGCGTAACGGCCGCCACAGTACGTGGCGGCAAATGTAGCAGCGCCATGTTAGGTATGCGGTCTGCGCCCGGGGCTTTCCTGGGCTTGGTACGTCTGAATGCACGCATGATCTGGCCGGGCGTGACGACGGTTGGGTCCTCTTCGGGAGCTATCGGCGAGGCGAAGTACTCTCGCAGGTGTCTCTCGACTGCTGCGACGTGTTCCACATCATCCGTAGTGTTCGGCTTGAACTGCTTCTCGAGGCATTCGGCGAAGATCTCCGCACGGTCTTGGGCTCGAAATCTTGGTAGGCCGTCGCTGCCCAGGATTGGTCGGACGGGAGTTGGAGTAGTCGACAAATCCCGGCATAGGCGATGCACGGAGGGGACGTGGTCGCCCATGGACTCGACGTGGCGTTCCCAAGATTCTTCGGCGTGGAGATCAAGTCGGCGCTTCAGCTCTGCCGTCATGGCGTTGAGCCTGGTCTTCATCGTTGGGCAGCGCGTTTGCTGCCACTGCTTCCGGAGAGCGCGCTTATCGCGGATGAGTGCGCGTAGCTCAGCAGGAAGAGGATTGGGCTTCCCCCCGCGAGCTACGGTGTGCGATGATAGGTCGAGCGCGTCTCGGATCTGGGTTGTTAGCAGCGATGCCAGGCGGTCAACGTCTTCCGGCTGGTTGACTGGACATGTGGTCGAAGACTGGTCGAGGGCGGCGGTGAAGGCGCCCCACTGGTAGCGTCGGCGTGATGCTGGCGGAGAGACCCGGGTGGGCAGGTCCGCCAGGACGAGAAGTACTGGCCTGTGGTCCGATGGGAGGTCAGGGAGAACCTCCTGGCTCGGCGGAGTCCGGAGACCTCTGACGACTACGACGTCGATGGTGTCCCAACCGGCCCGCGAATCGAAGTGGGTGGGCTCGTCGGGACCGATGACATCGTAGTTGTGGCTCACGGAGTCGGCAAGGATGGCGCGTCCAGCTGGGCACACCCTGGTGGAGTTCCAGACGGTGTGCTTGGCGTTGAGGTCGCCAGCGACGAGTGTCGGATGCGGCGACTGTAGCAACCCCCGTAGCTCGGCGGTGCGGATTGGTGTACTGGGGGGCTTGTAGGCGGCGTAGAGTCGCAGCACCTGGCCGGCGACCTGGAGGTCGACGCCCAAAGCATACAGGGATGTATACTCCTGGGCGTCAACGAGCTGGTGGACGATCTTCCTGCCGACGATGACTGCCAAGCCTCGAAAGGCCCGGCCGCTGGTGGACTTCTCGTCCTTGCGATAGACGAAGTAGCCGGGCAGCGACAGCTTGTCGCTTCCGGCTAGGAATGTCTCGCTGATGAGCATCACGTCGACGCGGTAGTCCCTCAGGAACACGTGGAGCAGCCGCTTCTTCCCTGTCAGTGACTGCGCGTTCCAGTGGACGACCCTGAGCGGCTCATGCATTGCGGAGCAGAGCGGTGAGTCTGCCCAGGGCAGTGGGGTCGCTGAGGAGGGCGAGCAGGGCTGTGAGGTGTCCCAAGTCCTGCTGCCCTATCGCCGCAGCCGGAGTGGCGGCGCCAGCGGCGGCCGCAGTCTCGCTGGCGGCGAGAGTAGCCGCCGCGGCGCCGGCGGCAGGTGGAGCCGTCGCCTTCTTCTTCTTCTTCCCCCCCCGCTTCGTCTTCTGCCTGGGGGCTCCGTCGTTCGCCTGCGCCATAAGCGAGGCGGGCGCCGTTGGTTCCTGCAGATCGGGACGAGGCAGAGGGGGAGGCTGCACCTTCTTGGGCCCGGGCGCGTTGGTGAGCGCCACGGTGCCGGCCTTCTTGTTCCGCGCCTCCTGGCGGAACACGGGGCACGTCGCATTATTTGCCGTGTGCGGTCCACCGCAGTTGGCGCACGTCGGCGGCTGGTCTTTCGGGCGGGGGCATTCCCGCGCCGAGTGGGGACCGCCGCAACGTACGCACGCTAGGGGGCGGTGGCACATATGCGACGAGTGCCGAAATTGCTGGCACCTGTGGCACTGGGCCGGGCCCTGCTTCGAGCGCCAGGCCTCGATCTTCACCCCCGGCATGTACAAGAGCTCCGTGATCTCGTACACAGCGCCGGGGGCACGGTCGGGATTCTTCTTCAGGCTGGCGAAGAAGATGCAACCGGGGCGACCCTTGCGCGCCCGGATCTGCTTGCAGTACTCGGCCTCCACACCGAGTTCCGCAAGTGCCGCGACGATCTCTTCCGGCGTAGTGTTTGAAGGCAGCCCGCGGATCGCCACCTTCTGGGTCTTGTCGGCCGGCAGCGAGTAAGAGAACCACCGAACTCCGTGGTCCTTCTCCAGCCTGCACAGATAGCGCTGTACAAGCCGGTACTCGTCGTCGGCCGTGGGGGTGAAGCGCACACCCTTTTGGTAGGCGCGCGCGCTGGGAGCCCGGCCGAGCTCGCTGGCTATCGCCCTGAAGTGGTCGGCCCAGTTGGGTAGGACCTCCACAATAAGGGGCGGATAGCGCGGCTGGCGGGGCTGCTGTGGCGCAGCGCCTCCCGACGGGGCGGCGGTGGCGGTGGCAATCGCGGCTGCGGTTTGGCCGGCGGCAGTGGCAGGCGGCGTTGGGCGGGCGGGCGGCATTGGGCGGGCGGGCCCTTTCGCGGGCGCGGAGGCGTGCGGGTTCGCAGGCGCAGCGGCGGGGCGCGTAGGGCGGGCGGGCACAGTCGCGGCGGTGGGCGGGTTCGCGGGTGCGGCGGCGGGGCGCGTAGGGCGGGCGGGCACTATCGCGGGCGCTGCGGCGGAGCGCGTGGGGCGGGCGGGCACTCGCGACGTGGTCGCCGACGGGGCGGGCGGACGCGCGGTTGGCGGCACCGGGTGCCTCACTGAACGGGGGGGGGACGCGGTGCTGGGGCGCGGTGCCCCAGACACGGTGGATGCGGTCGCGGCCGCCGCGGCAAACGACACTGTAGGAGAGCACTTATTAGGTAAAACACTCGTACCTGTTTGTGTAGAAGTACTCTCATAGTCACTCGCGGCGGCGGACAGTCCAGGGGCGGGGGCGGGTGCCTGAAGCGCGCCCGTCCAGGGCGACAGCGACGGCATGTCGAGGCCCGTCTTCCTCGGCGGCGGCTGGTTCGTCGGTGGCGGGGTCGGCGAGTCCGCAAGCTGGACTCGCTTTCCATCTCCTCGGAGACGCAGCTCGTCGCTCGGGCTTTCGCTACGCGGGCGCCTCGTCCCGCGGGTTGGTGGCAGCACCAAAGGCTGCATTTTCGCCTGCTCCACTAATTGCGCGTCGAGGAGCTCGGCGCCGATACAAGCCGTGGGCTTGCCCGACAGGGCAGCGCGGCTTGCGGCGACGTATGCCTCCATGGCACGAAGAAGGCCCGCCGAAAACAGGTTGGCTTGAGCGGCCCGAATTAAATATAATTCGTCCAGCTCAAGCTCTGCCCTCGGGGACACAGGACGCCGCACCACGGGCGACCCGTACTCCGTCGACGTGGAGATAGGGAGCAGGCCTTCCAGTGATGCCGATCTCTGCGCGCGGCGCCGACGCGGGGTTTCACCCAGCGGCGGGCTGTGCACTTTCACGGCATCGTCACTTTCACTTTCACTAACTCGCACAATGTCACTTGCACTATAGCCCTGAGAAGGGCTTTTGGGCTCGTCCATAGCGGCGGGCTATGGACGAGCTGGCGTCACGAAAGGGTTACACACCAGGCACGACCTTAGGCAGAGCCGGCGTCCGTCCCGATGTGATAATCCCCTCCGTGAACACTCGCGGCGCGGGTATCGCGATCGCGGCGCGCACGGGCGCGTGTTACACACGTCCGCTTCGCACGAAGCGGCGGGTGAACTGCAGCGGGACGGCGAAGCGGAGATCCGTGTGCGCGACGGTCGAAACTATCCAGAATGCTCTCCCTTCCCCCGCAATCGTATTTATACACCCCACATGTCTGAAAGAAAAAAAATGGCGTCCTTTGCGAACACGCTCTACCCAAGCGAAGCTTCTTATCACTAACTACACAGGGTCTAATTTCAACCATGCCATGCAGATCCGCCGTTCTACAAATTGTGTGTACACATATTCACTATGATCAACCGTAGGTTATCACTCAAGTCATTCGGTATGGCCAATACACAAAATCTGTTGATCGCTGACCATATAAGCTTGTTGCGATTAATTAAGCCTTCCCGACCGCTAGCGCGCGAAGCAAAGACCACTAGAATGCTATTCATACTAGTCGTCTCAAACTCTCCATCTCATACCAACCAAACGCAATTGTATATTTGCAATCAACATAATAGCTTTCTCCGTATCGTTCCATAATAACCTTCCATTATTTAGTTATTCATATTTTATCCAGCGCGCAGCCAAATCGGCTCTGATCCCTACACATCTCGCAGGAATGCGACAAAAAAAACCTGACCTGTAACCTTCCTCGAAACATCCCACGCGTCGGCTCATTGTTTTTTGCTAACTTGCCCCTGAGCTACTCAATACCCCAAACGTTATCTGAACCGATTCTCGTATTCAAAACAGCGCGGCGTTGGGCTAGCCCTCTGTCACGCAAAATGAAGTATCAAATGTACTGACTCTCGTGTACCATTACACTGCACCAATGATTATTTGTACAGACCTTATTAATAAGTACTTAGTTATGGTGTTAAAATATGGGGAATATTAAAACGAGCGAATGAATAGCAGAATTACCTAAAATGAGCGAAAAAGTACTGAATTGCGTGACTATGTACTGAATTGCGCGACAACATTACTGAATTGATTGACAACATTACTGATGTGCGCGACAAAATTACTGAATTCTGTAGCCAACCCTATTGTCTAAATTAAGACTGTCTCCGTGTAACCACAAAATTATTAAACAGCGTTTAACCTCAAAATAAACGTCAAATCTATATATTTTTGTTTAAATAAAAAATTTGAACGTAGTTAATTTTTTGTGGTAAGGCCCTCTATGTCAGAACAGACAGATAGACTATCTGCCTGTTTATCTGAGGACGGAACAATCGCCCCTAAGTCAAAAAATAGGTTGAACATATTGAACATGTAAGAACCAAAATGCTAAGCAAAAGAGCTTGTCTATCTACCTATACTTACTCATACGTACCTACTATGCCAATTTACATTTTGAATGGAAAAATATTATTTTATGTCCCTCAAAAAAAGTTGCTGTTTTTAAATTTCTAGTCGCGCTATTCAGTAATTTTGACACACGAAGCCAGTATTTCTAGTTGGGCCCATTTTTTGTCGCTGTTCAGCAACTCAATTCAGGCAAAACCATTATTTTTGCCAAGCAAAAGCTTTCATTTACAGTCATTCGTTTCAATATAACCCATTTTTATTAAGCGAAAATAGCTAAGTTTGATCGTTTAGATACATACCCACAAAATTTCCATATAATTCCTTACATTAGAGCAACTTCATTTACTTATTATCTGGAAAAATCTGAATGACTGAACCACAGTTCTGGCCTGTGGAATGTGTACTATGTTTAGTACACATTCCACAGGCCAGAACTGTTAATATTGATAAAGCATATTATTAAAATAGTCAAAGCTTATCGATACCTCTGTTGAGTGACATAAAAATAAGGGAGTATTATTAGTTTATTACACAATTTTAAAGCTTTTCACAGTTATAAAGTCAACTTTTTGAAATTATATTTTTGATTTAATTGATTGTAATTTCAGTCCATCATTTGGTTTATGTGCAGGTCATTAGCATTTAGGTAGCAATTTACTAATCTAGAGACTGTGTGATAAATAAAGTTATCTTATCTGAATCAGTCGGAAGTGACAATACGCAAACCGGGAAATATTTTTATCTCTTATCTGTTTCTTGAGTTAAGTATATATTTGTCTCATTTTGTGGTTTGGATTTCCGTTAATCTAATTAATCATAGAGATATAGTATGTGTATGTCGTAACTAAACAATGTAGATATATTTATTGCAGTTAAAAAGTATCTGTGTTGGATTAAATTCAAGTTTTAATTAGCTAAATAAGTTTTAAGTAAGTACTGTATTAATATAATTAAACAGTATATTTTTACCATATATTTTATTATATCTATTGTATATGTGTAGTAAACAAAAGTACTCTCAATTGCTATTGATGAAACCAATCTAGTTCAATAAAGTAACAATCACAGACAAACATTGTGGTGCGTAATCGGTTAAAATATGTTTTCGTTAACAGTAAAAATAATTTAAATTTCTTCGACAAATCCGTAGTCCTGTCCGACACAATTTATTTGAGTTCCGACAATCAAAAGGAAAAAGGGGCCCTTATAGGATCCCTTCGTTGTCTTTTTGTCCGTCAGTCAGTCTGTCAATCTGTCTGTCGATCAAGACCCTTTTAAAGTTTAAGTTAGAATGAATAATCAATTACTCAGTCCTGTGTCTAGGACAACGAAATCTAAAGATACAGCCGTTTATGCGGCAATTTGTATAAATTTGTTTGACACTACCAAGGGAAACAAAATCAAGACTTCCCGTTATCCTAGCAACATGAAATTTGGCATGAAGCAATATGGCATCCGAAAACTAAAAATTTATGTCTGTCGGTCTGTCCCTCATTTAAAGATCCTTTTTCTCAGGAATGCGTCAACGTATCAAGTTGAAATTAATATCGATTACTCAAGACTAGTGGACCTCGTATCTTGAAGCTGTGAAAAAAAAAAACAAACAACGCAATCAAAAGATAGCGCCCGCCGCTTATGTCACAAATTTGCTAATAGCTGGATACTCGCATGGGAATCAGAACCTATTGGGTACTTTCCGTTCCTTTTTCCTTTTCCTAAAAATTCCGACAACCGTAAATTCTTCCGAAAACTAACCAAACTCGCACTTGGCCATATATTTTTTACTAGTATCGACTGTGCTACTTTATTTCAACATTCCACCCACGAACATAAAATATTGACGAATCTTTCACTATCAAGGATTTGTAAAAGTAATCTTGCCAGAACTAGTAGTACCTACTTCGATATAAACCTTGACTTCATACTTCAAAATTAAAAGTCCTTGTATGCGTATTATCAAACCCTTTTTTTAGATTTCATTTCATTTATTTCATTCATTTCATTTCATTATTCACTGTGCCCACAGACCACCTAGGCTAGTTGGTCTGTGGCTGTGCCAAACACTACCAAGTTTGTTTACCAAACTGAATTTCCACTCGATATTGCTTTATGGCTTTTCCGTGTCCTTTTCCACCACAGATAGAGCAAGTAAGTACTGGCGCGTTCTACTTCTTTCTACTCACACCACACCTTTGTAGTTTGAAGGTTTGAACTGTTCTTATTGTTTGCGACAGTGGGATCAATATCGTACTTTAGTCAAACTAATTTTTTTTCATTGTAAGTGGGCAATAATATTGCACTTTTACCAGTCAGACATGTTATACATGGAGAAATATACAAAAAATAAAACAAATATGATCGACTAAACTGATGAGTAACTAACTTGAGTTTGAAAAAGGAAATTTCCCTTTCAAGTGGTGATTCATGGCTGAGTCTTGCACTGGAAAACTAAACTCCATTAACTCTACCAGTGCTTCAGATATACGCCCGGCAGAGAAGTTAGCACCAAGAATATAATTTTTAGGGTTCCGTAGAGAAACAAGGAACTCTGTTTTCTTGATAACAGATTTGTATTCTACGTTAAAACTTATACATTGTTATGTATGAGTCAATTTTCCACTTTTGTTCACATAATTTTATTACCAGACTATTAAATTTCATTATTGCATTTGTAAAAGTTACGTTAATTATTATTATCATCAGTATCATGAAGCCTGGGGCATTGAGGCCATGCATTTTTGTCTTTAACCACCTTTAACATACCTAGTCATAGGCATAGTGTAATCGGCTTTCTTTATGACATCAATCTTCTTATTATAAAAGCGTACATAGCGTATAGTGCAGCTTAGATAGAACTATCACATCTTAGCATATAACGTGGATCACGTTTCAGATGATCGACATAGTAGTGCGGTCGTTGTAGGTATGTACTATTTGTTTACCTTTTATCGGGCTGTGTGATCAAATAGTACAAACGGATAGTTAACATAATCAAACAAGACTTTCATCAAGTAGATAATGAACCTATAATCCGATTACAAATGTGAATTGCCCTACAAAATCTTTCACTTAGTAATCTTAATGAACCATTAAACGACTCTTATTTAATGGTGCAGGCAGATTGAATTTCTTTCTGCTAAGTAGTAGTCTGAAGTCATTTGATACTTCCAGAAAACACTGTGTATGTGGCAGACTTATAAGTGTTATTAGTCAACTTGTCAGTTGTCAGTTATTTGTAACAAAAATGGTCAAAGCTTTTTGCAGACGACAGTAATAAAAAGCGCATGGGGCTGAGTGTAACTGGATATTTACAAAACCCAACTCTATTTCAAAGCAACTATGACTTTGTTACAACGAACTCCTGATCACGTGCTAGTTTCCCTGAACTTTACCCGTAAATCAGGAGTTGACTGAAACAGCCATGTGACGGCGTCGCGAGAAGTCGCGACCTCGACGGAAATTTCGTACTCGACAGATGTATAACGTAACCGTGTGACGTGTCGCTGTGTTGGTGAACCGTCTGGGTGGGTAGCACGCAGACGGTGCGTGATCCTATCGCCGTCTCTTTCAATGTATTGATTCGCGTCAGCAGTGGAGCTGATGGACCGTGGGCTTCGTGCTGTCTCTGTTTGGCTTTAGGGCTAGGTTGAGATAGGGAGACGGGTTTCGAGGGTTTTGGGGTTGGTATGGGATGTTGATTAGGGGGGTGGCTCCATCTTCCTGTAGTAGGTAGGTTGGAGAGCGCCAGACTCAATATAATACCCGACTTTAAAATATCGCCGGCGTGCGCCGTTGCCCTCAGTACAGTTTTAGCGCCAGTCTAAACCACACTCACCGCCACTTTCGCTGCTTCACGTGTTTTTACTGTGTCCTAGATCTCGCCTAGTTTGTTGAAGATTTGGAATCTTACTTCGCTGCAATCACAGCTGTTTGTGTTGATTTCGATTTTGAAAAGGTAAGAAGTACCTGTACTTATAATTTTTGGAATAAATTTCTGACGTATTCAGATCTTCAATAATTGTCCATAATTTAATGGAAATTTAATTAAAAAGTTGAAGAGCGTTGTGAAGTGAAACCAGAAAACTTCTAGAAAACCATTCCGGCCAGTTAGCTAACGGCATAAAAGTAAGATGGCCGACATTATTAACTGTATGCGCTTTCTCTCCTACATAAGTATGCGGTGCCTGTTGACAATGAATAAAAATTATTAATATATAGTCACTTTTTTACTTAATTAATACTTAGGTACCTAACATTTAACAAAGCCTCAGGATATGGATAGTAGTTAATGAGAAGTAAATATTACTATTGAGGAAAATATAAATGCAGTGGGGGATAAGATAATCCAGGATTGTCGATTGGGGACATTTGAGGGTGGGCTTGAACCCACTGAGTGAAGGAAAATCATAATGTTAAACATGATTCAGCATTCTAGATATTCGGGCTAAATCAGAAAGGGCCAGCCAAACAAAAATTATGTTGTATTTCGATAAAATATGTCCATAAATTAATTTGTTTTGTTTTTAAAGGACCAATGGTCACATTATTTTTATTTTGCCGGCACTTTCAGATTAAGCCTATACCTATACAATATCGATTTTTCGAACTCGATTATTAAAGAGAGAATGACCTGTAGCTTTGTTTGGTCTCCTAATAATAAATATATGAGATTATAATAACTAAATATATCTATTACATTATATATGTTTGCACAACACTTTCATATTTAGGCCAAAATGAATAAAGTCCTATAAGAATGATGGATGACAAAGACAATTGAACCATAATGCCATAATCTGTGCATAATGCTTCACTGGAAAAAATGTTTATTTACCAGTAACCAAAAGTTTTGTTACTAAGAAGGCCTAATTTAAAGACCTGCAAACTACATATGACTTATTCATAAAAAAATCAGGTTAATTTAGTTTTGGTGAGATACTTGAAGCTGAACTATTTTTGTTAAAATTAACTTCATCAATTAACTTTTTCTAAGCTAAAAAAAACATTCCAATCCAAATTGATAATCAAATAATTTGTTCAACTAACGGTTGGAGTGTAGATAAGAGGGCGCCAAGAAATAGGGGCTTCCGCCCCCTTATCGGCACTCTGACCCAACTAACCTCACCATTTGATTTTATTTAATCTAACCACATATTAAAAATACCGTTTCTGTGTAAAAATTCAAATAATTAGTTTTGCTACCGGTGATTTTACTGTTTAATAATAATAATCTTCTGCTTAGCTAGTGGTGACCAAAGCTTGTTTTTTTTTTAAATGGGCTTGTTAAATGTTGCAAAACTGTTTCGTTATCAGCAAAGTTTCAGTAAGGCCAACCATATGTTTGATTACGGGCTACAATGTGTTTGTCAGTATGTAACAAAACTGTTTGGTTATTACCAAAATTTAAGTTAGATAGGTAATTGGTTATCAAAATCTTTGGTTACAGGCTACAATGGGTTTGTCAGTGCAAAATATCAAGAACTGCTTGATATATCACTTGGCTGATTTTTTAATACTGTAGCTAAGTTGAGGTTAAATAAAAGAACTAACTTGTCACTTGATCTGGTATAATTGTTCAATGTTACACGAAATATTTTTGGTTTATTTCTCGGTAACGAAACCATATCGCGATCTAAAATGCATACTAAACGCCGTCTTTCGAACTAGTAAACATTTTCAGTTGTATTGATTTTGCTTTGAACAGTCAGTATTTAAGAAAACTGTTTGGTTATTACCAAAATGTCCAGTTCGGTAATTGATATCCAAAACAATAAAGGTGTAATAAAAAAAAATACTGTTAATATTTTAGTGTATCTCTCAGAACAAGAAACCAAACAACTTTCCTAGACATGTATCTGAGAAGTGGGGGTGACCAAGCCCCCTTTTTTATTTTTTATTTTTGGTTATGTTGCCTAAATCATTAATAAAACCACATTTTTTTTAGTCTAGACATACTTTATTGCGTCTATCAGACTATATAGGCTAAGAAATTGATAATTTTTCTGCCTGCAAATCTAAAATCACCTAAGCTCCGGCTACTGGGGGCCTACGGCGATGCGCGGTCGCCTTCGCCCCTCCATGCCTTCGGCTCATAAAAAAACCCTAGAGCGTAGCCATAAGACTGCCTAGTAAGTGGGGTGTCCTGATCCAGATTTTCAAAATCAGTCAAATCATAGAGTCGTAGTACACAGAGTAGGTTATGTGTATATTATCAAAAGGGGAACCCCCCCCCCCCCACTCTTAACTTACCGAACCTACCGATTAGATATTGAGACAGTCTATTGAATCGAACCAACTATAAATGGGTACCAAAAACCCATAGTGTCAAACACGTCAAATATGTTAAAATTTATAAAACTTTCAAAGCTTAAATCTCGAAAAGCCAACGTTTGTTCGGAAAAAAATGACACCATTGGAGTGACGATTACTTTCTCAATCTAACAATATATCTCTTATTATCAAATTCGTACCGCAGTATTCTAAAGCACAGCCAACAAATTTAGTGGATATCTGCAATTACTAAAAAACTCGAAAAAATCACTATTATTTCATAAACAAAGCGTCATTTTAGTTTACAGTTACCACTTTTGCTGCAACTCTTTTTATTACTGGCAGCACGACGTGTTTTTAATCATCACGAATCAGTCAATTTCACTATGAAAAACCCTTCCAGTAGGAAGTTATATTTTTTTTCTGTAGTTGGTACACAGATAGCGCA
Source organism: Argyresthia goedartella (assembly GCA_949825045.1). Classification (NCBI taxonomy): domain Eukaryota; kingdom Metazoa; phylum Arthropoda; class Insecta; order Lepidoptera; family Argyresthiidae; genus Argyresthia; species Argyresthia goedartella. Next base: position 18,632,865 of record OX463812.1, on the reverse strand, counting down.
TTTCAATATTAAAATGGCTATAAAAAATTGTGAGTGATGAGATTATTTTTTTGTCAATGAATATCGATGTTCTTCAACCCAGATCGAATAGTGAACTTTACGAGCATTCACACTGTATGTTTTGAATATGATTACCTGTAGGCTGTGTTAAAAATGCTTATTTAAAATTGTGGGTAAAAATAAGGATAATTTTATATAATATAGTAAATAAGGAAAATCTTTATTAAACTCTATGCGGTACCCACACTACCTATACATCCCCTTTCCTCATGTCACAGTGTAATGGTTTATAGACTGTGCTCATGTCATGAAGCGAGCAATTTATATTATAAAACTGATGGTCTGACTAAATGTTCTGTGGTCCGACCGAAGATAGATAAATACCTACTAACTGATTGCGGGCTTAAATTGCATAGATTTATCTATGGTATAAATTGATCCACGTGTGGCTTTAGTAATAAAGTTATTACATTAACTATGTAAGTAGGTATGTTAATTTATTCAATCAACTATTAATTATAATCTCCACTCCTTTCTGGGACATCTTATGCTGGCGTACATTTCTGGGACATTTATGCTAGCGTACCTATTTTGAAATATGTAGCTTGATTTTGGCGGCCTGTGACCGGTGTCAAAGAGTAAATAATTTTAATTAAAAGTATGTAGTTATTTATTCCGTTAACGATAATACTTTGCGAGAAAACTTAGTTTAAAGCTCGAAAAAAGGCACGTTTTACCAATGGGTGGCCGAGCCAGTCAAACGAGCACTTGACAAAATAATTATATTTCAACTTTCATGCTCAAAAATCTCGCAAAGTATATGAGGAAGAAAGTATATGTTTAAGAAATAGATAACAACAGTTTCATCAATGGCCGCAAAAATCAAGATTTTCCATATTAGGGAGGACAGTTCAGGAGCAAAAAATATTTATGTCAAAAGTGGGACGCAAAAGGCATATAATATGTACCAATTTAATCAAAACCGATAATATCCCTACATATTTAAGCAATGTTATTCATTCATGTCATGAACTGACAACCTCTGTGGTGTTGCGGTCGAGGCTGAGGAGCAAAAAAAAATGTAATATATTTTTCACACCTTTCATTCGGAAATGTAAGTTTTGCTCCACCGACGAGAGGGAGCAAAATGCTACTTTTCTGTTCAAGCTACTTTTTAATTTATTCATTGGCATGTAGCATTTACGGAATGTGACAATTGAGCAGAGATCTTATTAAAATAATCGAATGTAATTTCATCGTAGTCGTTTAAAACGAACATGTTTCGAGTTTTAACTTTAACAACGTTATATGAAAAAAGTTATGAATTTCATCATAATATTTAAAAAATCATTCATCAATCATTCATAATATTTAAAAAAAATTACACAATAAATTATATGTTTTACTGAAATCAGAACTATCTATGACTGTTATTGTGATATAATGAATATTGACATCCGAAACCATTGTAATATTCGATTCGATTCGATTGTTTTTACATATTGGTAGAAGTACACAGGAATATTTTATCTGTGGTGACCTTTCCCTAATCCTTCACAATCCGCCATTATAAAAAAGAGTTTTGTTTACGTTGTTCGATTACTGTAAAAGAGGTGAAAGAATCATTCAAAATATACTATTTTTATTAGAGAATTTCTTAAAAATTTTCCTCAGTCGGTGTGAAAAGTTGTATGTGTCACTCAGGAGCAAAATTATTTTCGCCATGGGCGTTAACGCTTAAATCCTTCGTTACGCTCAGGATTCTAACTTAGAATCCCTCGCTGCGCTCAGGATTCTATCGTAGAATCCTTCCCTTCACTCTGGATTCAATGTACTGCCCTCGCCGTAAATACATCATTTTGCTCCCTTGTGACACAAATAACTACTACAGTTACTTTTTTCTACCTACCCATGTCCTACCCCTACCCAGGCATAACATATCTGTTTGATTTAGGTATTTATTTCTTTATTATTTACGTCTTTCTGTGATTAAATGCAGCTGCAAATATATTTTTAAGCGGTACTTAAAGGTATTGAAAAACTTTGTCAAACTCGGAAATGAATGGTTCCGTACCAACGCACAATTAAACAACGTGACTCCATTTTACGGTTCAAAAGATACAGTACTGCTGTGGTACTGTGGCAGACGGATGGACGGACAGCAGCACAGTCTTAGTAACAGGGCCCCGTTGCCGCCTTTTGGGTACTGAACCCCAAACACTGTCGTATGTACCTGAATTCCTTTTTTGTTAAAAATCGAAGGTGAAGGCATATTTTTTTTGGAAGGAAGTCCTTTGTAGTTGTTTATCTACGCACGTATCATAAATGCTCTAAAATCTACTCAGAAACCATAAGGCCTGCATTATGGACACATCGATACGAATATGGCAATTTACAGACAAACAAATTTTACATATAGATAAAAAGATGTACTTATAGATCTAATATTCAAGGTAAACTTTAAACTACTGGAAATAAATTAATAAAACATTTTGCCTGTATATTCATACTTTTAGCTAAGGAAACAAACGATGGCATTATCGATCTATTGAATTTGCAGAAGTAGGAAATCTAAATTATTTTCGTGACTTCCGTGTTAGGAATTCATCATCATCTTCATTCAAAATACATTGAGTACTTTTATAATACGTAATGGAATAGGAATTGTAGATTGTTGAAAATACTTACCTAATGAGACTATATCTGACTGTAAGAAGAATAAGAGTTAAGCGTTTAGGTTATACGTACTGTACCTAGTATATATTTAGTTTTACTGTCATTATAGAGACTAATAGAACAATATAACTTGATATATTTTAACGATAAAATAACAAGCACATAATACATTCCAATCCGGTGCGAAATAAAAAAAAATGTGGTGAATAGATAAATTCCGGAGACTTTTCTATGGAGCAAAAATAATCAAATTGCGTTCACCCGTTAGCTAATGCAACCTGACATCTTAACAAGCTAGCAGAAAGAAATATTTGTTTTGATTTGATTTGAGATTTACAATAGGCTGTCTTGGCCTAATGCGTCGCCTTAATGGAACAATTGAGAATAGCAGCTGGACACTTAAATAAAAAGATGAAAAAATTACATAAAATAATAATATTAATGAAATATGAATGTACAGTACGATTACTTTAACTTTTCTTGGCACTTCTCGGTTTTAGTCGCTAAAAATCTTCAAGATCATGAGAAACTTGGGCACAGATATTAAGGAAAAAATCTGAAAACTGTTAATTGAGAAACGATAAAAAAAAAGATAAGTGTATGGAATATTCGTACTTTAATGGTATTGATGATAACGATAAAGCAAATGAACAGACAGAAGACAGACTAAACTTTGAGTCACGGACAACTTGTTAGTGTCATGAGTAGGTAGATACGGAAAATTTACACCAATCTTGATGGCGTTGCTTCGTTGGCGTTGTTCAGTATATTGACCCAGTTTATTTATATGGGTATCTTTCAGTTGTTTAAATAACATCTGAAGCCTTTATAATACTTTTATACTTTTGTGTTCCACCAACAACAATTTCCAATAGATCAATAATATGAGACCAATCAAACCTATACTTATTTATTACTTTCCATTGAGCAACCTTTATTGAATTAAAGGAGCGTAATTGAGTATTGTTATCTATTGAATCTGGAAATTACTGGTTTACAAACTAACTTTGTATCTTATGTTTAAGTATAAGCTTACTACTATTATTCGTGACATACATATTATCTATGATATCAAAAATACGGAAACAAATGGTGTATTACGAGTTATCCAACGGTAACGAAATCCAACCCATACCACTTTTAAAGGTACCGCTATTATTTCGGTTATTCAGCCCTTGATTTAACTAAGCTCCTTGTCTTTAGTAAGGAAACTGTGCAAGATGCTCGCCAGCCCAAGCATGGATCATCAGGTCGAGGAGACTCCTCTGGCACTGCAGCGACTCTGGAACCTGACCCGGGCTCGTCTGGCCGGGACTTCCACCGCTTTGGATGAGCAGCCCCAACTGGTGGAGACTCTTCCCCCCGCTCAGGTAAGTCCTCTTAAAATAATGTGCAAAATGTTGAATCCACCAACTAAGGTAAAGGAACTTAAATTAGAATGAAGGCAAGAAGATAAGAGTGAGACAAATAAAATTGGGCTTGGGGAGGCAGCTCACGTCTGAAGGGAATTCTTCGATTCCACAGCCCTTCACGTCCGTCCTGGGTAGTGCTAAGAGTAACGAAACATTCTCACTTCACACTGCCAAAATGAACCTCAAAAGAGAGAGAAAAAAAAGAAGAACTTAAATATAGACTTTGTGATTCTTAATTTGTAGACTTCGGTATTGGATCAATCCTCCTTTTGGGTTTCACCGCAGTCGGGTAGGAAATAAGATATTTCCATTTGATTGTAAAGTAGGTACCTACCTATATACTTAAGTATATAAGATGTTGCCCTACTTGTGTGCTATCTGATTTGACCCAGTCTTTACAAGGGCTTCGCATCTGTATTAATTTCGCAAGAGGAAGAAGCCAACACTTTTCTGTCACCTACTTACCTATTTAGCAAGAGAAGTAACTTTCTCAGTTTTCTTTATTGTAATCCCACACACTACACTCCATAAAGGTATTATTAAATAAGAGTTGCAGGGTAGGGTACAAAGGGCAATTTACGTAATCCAAATGCAAGCATAAAGGCACGCGACAGCCTCATACCGCATGCCTCAGCCATATGCCAGATTTCAGATTAGTAATGAAATCAAATAATTACTTGAATGGTATTTGTACCTGGCTTCTGATAACGGTATCTTGTTAATCCTTTTTCCAATACGAAGATTTTGCTATTTCGCAATATTGTGTAGGTAACAGGACGTACTATGTTTAACAGGATCCTGAAGTAACAACCAAGAACTTCATTCCCTCTGCAAGCGACTATGAAAGCGATGCGGAGGAAGCTTTCCCTGAGCTGGAAATTCCTGTAAGTACGACATTTTTTATTTTGTTTTGGCCACTTACGAGCATCTCTGTCTCTGTGTGTCTCTGAGTGTCCACCGACCACAGGCAGATTATTATACTTTTATTTCACACCAAAAAATACGTGATGCTCTATGAGAATTTACAAGTCCTTTCGAAGACTCGCGATTTATAGATACTTGTATAATTTTTCCAAGATTTATCCACAAATCGGGTGATAGCCTTGGCCAGCGTAGAGTGAACGACCGTGTTGAGGCCACCATGTATTATTTTGGGACGGAGCTAAAAACGAAACAAACTAAATTACCATCATCTTGAGGCTGGTAATCAATGCAAGTCGGAGGTTTCGAAATCAGAGTTGTGTAAAATAATAGTGATCATTGAATTCGAGACCAATCAAGTATCTTTGTTGAAAGACTTAAGTACGTATTTGTTATGATTTACGTCAGACATTGTGACATCGGACACCTCCCTGTTTATCATTGCGCGTCGTAATGGCACACCCTCTCGACGGACGTTCACGAAGTTGTTATAATAGCGTTGGTGGGTAGGTACTATCTTTAGGAACAATTACTTAGTGGCACAGACCCCACGCAAGTGATATGTATGTTCATAAACAAAACAATGTTGATGATGATTAATTCGCAACAAAAGCTATCCCCACGATATTAAATTTCCAAAACATCAGGTCACCAAGTAAATGAATTGACTCAGATTTGATCAAAACTTCTGAGGTTTCTTTCATTCAAGCAACAATCGCGGAAAGGTCAATAACATTGCAATTACTACTTTTGTTGGGTTTCCACGTGTTCAGTTTAGTCGGAGGTCTAGAAAAATTGCAACAGCGCTAGCGATTCCAGCGAATAATATTTCAACCTTTGATGGAGGTCAGTTGTTTTCCGCGTAACGAAAGATCAGTTTCGCTTTAAAAAGTTCGCCCGAAAACGAAGGCTGAAATACTGCACTGGTGCAGAAATAGATCGGAGGAAGTTTCTAAATACACAGTGATTTCGCTACAGTGCGGGTGGACTTTGAACTCGTGCGCAGTTCTTCAGAAACAATCAAGCATTCAATCTGGACCATTATGGGGCGAGCAATGTTCAACATACGACGTAAATCTTCAGAGCTTCAATTGGAGCAAATTGGAATAGAAAATTGAACTCGTTGACTTTCAGTCCCATCAACAACAATAATACCCATTGTGTAAATCTAATAAATAGTATATGAATTTGTCAGCGTAGGATTGTCAACACCGTTTGTTGATATTCTAACATTTTTTCCCCGTTAGTTGGTCAACTATCGACAGATAGTAAACTGTAGCGTACTGCTTAATATAGGACGCGTTAGTTGATAAACTAACGGTTATATAGGTATATAACCGTTCAATAGTAAACTGGTTTAAATTTGAATTGCAAACGAAATACCACGGCAAACACTGCGGTAGCTTAGGTGAAGACTAGAGGGGGCGGGCGCAGCGAAGCCCATGAATAATTTTAGGTTTCTTTTTAATAGTGTTAGGTTTCTTTTATTCTTACATGTCATGTAAGAACAAAAGAAACGTAAATTCTAAACCCTCTCGGTCTGGTTTACTATCTGTCGATAGTTGATCGACGGACGCGTTAGTTTATCAACTAAAGGTTTAGACTATCTTACGGTGACATATATATAATATAGTCGCTACGATGGTTATAGTATAGAATACTAGGTAGCAGGGCAAGACACTGATTAACGAATCAGTGACGTAACGAATTGCAACAAACGTGTTGGACAGCGAAATAAAACCATTTCAAATCTCTTGCCAACTATTTCTCCCATAGTCGTAGGTATTATTTATTAGTCTTTTGCCATCTTCTTATTATACTCCGGCTTTCTTTTAAGCTATTCATGACTAATTACGTCACATTTGTTTGGGTACAGTACAATTATCTGTTTATAATTGGCACTATTATTTAAGATTTTGGATTGAAAGCTTGCCTCATGTTAGGAGCAGAATCTGCTTGTTTTGGAGGTAGCGAAGCTATAACGGAGCTGTTATTTCAGGAGACTCATGATGTCCCTTTTAAGGGATTGTGGAGTTCATCGGCTTCCGATTCATCTGTGTTGTTGGACGCTAGTACCCTCGGAGATGTGCCAGCGGTGTACCGAGTCCCGGCACCTGCTCCCCATGAGCTTCCCGTCATCGGAGTGTACATCGATCCCCGTGTCCGAACTGGGTTCAGATACAAAGTTAGGACAATGCAGGTGAGACGAAATTTAATTCATAACTAAAATATCGACAACGAATCGTGTCATGTCATGACTTAAAAATGTGAGGAATATTCGTGTCTGAATTCGGAAGTGTTGATGATTGCTCACATTCACGTTCGTGTCCGTCAACGCAATCCTCAATATTTCTAATCGTTTTAAAGTTGAACACATTGGAATTGCAGTTAACGAGTATTCCTCGGAAGGCTTCTTTGTTGAATGTTGCTTCACCATCGTTCAAACAAACCGTTTATTCTCGAAAGATACTCATCGCTTTTGTTTCATCAATGTGGTGCATTTTGCACGTTGAATGGGGAAACTACGAAGATCCAATATCATTATGTCAGGCAAAATTTATCCACTGGACTGCACATGGAATAGCACCCAAAACGCCGCAAACGTATTGAACTTGGCCGGTTAAACGCAGATATCTTAAAGCACATCATTGCGACATACCTAATTAGGGTCATCTATTCAGGACCATCTACAAGTCAAGTATCGAGTCGACTTTAAATCGGCAATTTATATATGACCGCGTGAAATTTATCCGTTACAAAATTCAGATTGCGGTCGGTAAGAGAACATTTTTGCAAGGTTTTATCCATATATTTCAGACCCTAGCGGATGGTGAGTTTTCTGCATTTATCTTACAAAACTGTTCATGAACTTGACTAAAATTCTTCATAGTGTTTATCTATAAATATTAATGCATTTTAGTACAAAGAAACCACTGAATGATAAAAGGATTTTATTAGGAAAATTTGGTAACGAATTTCAGTCAAGTTTTACATAATGTAACCACAACTGAATATTGGGGATAACTCTAACTTTTAGACAATACCATTGAAATCGCAATGAACGATAAGGTTGTCATGCTACAGAATTTACCTAAATATGATGTAGGAATAGAAAGCAACATTTCTGGAGGACGAAACTATTAACTTTGTCAAGTAATATAAATCATATACTGAAGAAATAACATCTAATAATATTTAGTGGTATTAAATAACTGTTGAAATCTATATTTTTTTGTAATCAGACTATTGTAATGGCAATCTTACCTAAATGTTTAAAGATGCTGCAATCTCTTTCAATCATTATAATACATATCAGCTACGCAAATAAAACAATACTGTCTAACCCAAGTTCAATTCGTTGTGAGTCAGCTGATTTCAGCAGTCCAGAACAATTTGGTGAATTAGGGAGCTCGGGTGTAAAGAGTATGGTAGCGGTGTCCGTGGCTGAAATTGCCATTTGATAATATCATCTACGACCAACACTGCTTGGCGTTAGTCGACTTTGGTTTTTGCACTGGCCGTTGTATAGGCGATATGGTGTGGATCGTCCAGTTTTTCAGAAGCTTCGCCCCTGTGCGGCCTTGACAATTGAAACTACAAGCTCGGCGGCGACCCTCCAGGTCTAAGGACATACTGGCTTGCAGCATGTATGTTCTCAATAGGTAAACCATAAGTATCATTCATAATGGCTTCGCGCCAACATAAGATGCGTGTAGCTCATTTGTCTCTTCTAATATGGTTATTTTTTCATCTCATTTGTACTGCTTTAAGTTCATTTCACGATATCCGCTTTCGTTTAACATTGCAACAAACATCTGTGTAATCATTTATTTACCCCGCAAACATTTTATCACAGTTAATTATTGATTGTTTCTACCGAGGGTAGAATGTATGAGAAAATAATCTTTATTAGTGGTAGCAAATTTTCGCTCGGTTGTAAAAGCTGTACATATTTTTTCCCAACTAAATTATATAAATTGAAACGGTGATTTCATTAAGTATGATCTTATAGTAAACAAACCAGTCATTGCTTAGATATTTTACAATTACAAAATTAAGTAATTAATACATTTACGATTAATTTAAAATTCAACTGTGTAAAGTCGAGACTGAGATTAAATAAGCTTTTCTTCCGTCTGAACAGTCCATTTATAACTTTGAAATTTTCCAGGCATTGGATGCAGCCCCATTGTCCATGAAGCCGAAATACTTATTTGAAGGAAGAGCGCTCACACTCCAGTCTATTGGAAGAGGCTTCGCCCGACGCCTCACGTTTGAACCACTGGGGTCGACCCTCAATGACAATGCCAATTACTTTTGGACAGACTCCAGGCCCGAAGGATTCGTGTTCGAAATTGAGGCAGTATCTGTTGGAGACAAGTTCACTGTCTACGACGCCAATCACGAACCTCAGGGCATACTCGAAGTTGTTCAGCAGCAGGTAAGATACACTTTAGAGTGCTAGATGTGGAAGTCAATTCACTACGTTGACAATAAGAACAGACGTTAATACAATATTATATGATACCTTTACAGAAGAACCAATTGGAGTTGGAGCAGAAAATCACGGAAGATGGATCCATTCAGAAGAAAGTAAAGATTAACACACTTTGCAAAGTTGAATGGTATGAGAACGATGGAGCGGTCAAGCTTGTGCCGGTCACGGGCGTCGCCATCCTAAAGAAGGGCCGAGGCAATGCTGTAGTCAGCAAGGTTATCAATGTTGCCATCGGAATCAAGCAGGTCAGAAAGGGATACGAACTCAGCCCCGGTATTGAATCTTCATCCAGGAGAATCTCAGTCAACGGCAGCGACATGGGAGATATTCCGTGCCAGTATTGCATTACAGGCCTTGAGAGATACGAGCTTCCTGTTATTGGTAAGTTCACGACACTAAACCATTAAAATTAATACCGCCGATATCGTCAGCAGATTTTTAAATGTCATCAGACTCAAATCAGAGCCGTGGGAATGAAGTCAAACGTTTAATCGCTTCGTCGGGTCATTTATGTTTGATTTTTTCTTCTTTACAGGAACATACGTAGACTCTCGCATTATTCCTGGCTTCCACTACCGCGTTCGTCCCGCCGGTAACCGTCTCCACCTCTTCGAAGGCCGAAGCATGCTTTTGCAGTCCGTGGGAATGGGATACGGCAAACGTATCACCTTCAAGCCTGACACCCTCAACGCACCAGAGAACTACTTTTGGTCTGACTCACATCCGGAGGGGCTTGGCATGGAACCGCGTGCCATCAACACAGGCATGAAGTTTACAATCACTGGGAACGGGGTATGTAGAGCCGGAAACAACTTTAAAAACATGTAACGCTTGGCCTTCCGCCATTGCAGTTCGTTTACGTTTCGCGTAATGTTGTTTATAAATATTTTTGAAGTCCCTGTTCTGGCACAATTCAAATTTCTACTGCAATCAGTTGAACCTGCGCCAACCCGCCAATCTCAATTGCTCACTTCTAGAGTCTTATGTATTTGTATTTCTTCACAGGGTCTTTTGGGTGAGGCTTCCGTCTTCCGCGCCGATCTACCGCAGGTGGAAGAGAAAACGGTATATGTGGAGGTTCCAGGCAAGAAGGGCAAGGCAGTCGAGAAGTACATCCACGTCGATGTCACGTGCCACGTCAAATTGGCTACCACTGGTGGATTCTCAGTGGACTCGGAAGTCCATCTTATGAAGGTCTCTGGAGTCGCGCTAGTCCGCAAGGATCCGGGTCAGTCTACGGCTAAGCTGGTGAAGGTCTTCAACGTTGGTTTGGACTCGCAGCTGAACCTGATGTTCGCTCACTCGCAGACCGAGCTGAGCTTCCATCCTCTGCCCTAATACCTCGAGAAGTTAGAATGGTGCTTCGTTGCTAGTGAGAGCGATCGCTTGACTGTACGGTAGCGTTGCACCAACCAAACTCACCTGGCGCGACAGAGGCTTCGCGAATGCCAACTGATTAGGTACTGAGTTAGCAACCGATGGATGGTTTGAAGTTCAAGCCTTGAACAACATTAGGTGTTGACAAATCGGTTGTGCTCTCTAGTGATAGCTTTAAAGGAGCTGGTCATCTGCGCTCTCAATCAGTATTACTATGAGTATGTTATACTCAACTGTCATAAAGCTGCTCCGAAGAGTTTATCTGAATCTGTTCTTTTTACACACTCGATTTTTTCATTGTTTTAATGTAAACAATTAAATAATATATAATTCAGTTTTATAACTTAAATTGTACCTCTTTCCTTAATTGCTATGTTTCGTATAAGAGTTATTTAATTTGTTAGATAATTTAAATCTCAATTTTCCTATTCGAGAGAGTGGTAAACAAAAGACTAGAATGAAATTAACTAATGAAATGTTGAGTATGAAAACAACATAGTGATTATCACTTATATATGTTTTTGTAAAATCCATGTTACTGTAATTTATCAAAATGTTATATTTCTATATTTACATACCTTATCATTCAAATAAACGATCAAACATAATGTGTGTTTTGTTCAAATTTGCTATCCTTTAGGCTTCATTTAGTAAAGCAATGTAAAGCCTAGAGATCTAGTTAGTCTAGTTATAAATTGTCTATGTTGATCCTATGTTGATCAATCTATCTCGACCCCCATGCACAGCACGTCGAACATGAAGAATCCAGAATTTTAGATGAAGGAAATACGCACATCGGATATTAGCTTAAATTATTATCATTAAGATTTATCGCCGATCGCCTTGTGAGGTACATCTTAAAAGTAAAGTCTATGTCAGGATTGATGGCCAGAGGGGAAAGAGGAAATCGCGGCGAGGGTACGTCCCGCAGCCCCGCAAAGGCCCAGTCATAGTGCTGCGCAGATCCGCATCTACCCTGATTATCCGTTTCGATCTTGCCATCGTTTGAAGCTTGCACGTGTATGTACTAGTGTATTTAAAATGGACTCGGATGCCTTTTTGTCTATATGGAAAGGTAAAGTCCAATAATCCATTCTCAAGCACGAGAACTAGCTAGAAAAGTACTGGAACTTTGTGACATTGAACGCAAAAAACTATAGAAACGGAGAGCATGTTCAGAAACTAAAAAAATGAATACACATTATCAAATATTATTGCACACAAATAATATACAGACAACAAGACTTACATAAGAATAGTGTACAAAGACGATCTTATCTCAAATAAGAGATATACTCCAGTAAACTAAATTGGGATGAGAAAGGTCGATTGTTGACGACCTTCAAGCTGTAATCCTCACCATTGAAACCTTCATGAAAATGTAATTTGAAAATGCTAAAAAATAGTCCAGAAATAATCCTAAACAGTCCATCAAGAAAGAAAATTAGTCCACTTATAGTTTCGAAGTTATTGCTATAGTTTGGTGAGGATTACAGCCTTACGTCAAGCTGTAATCCTCATCTCTCGGCAAGCAAATGGAAGGGCCTATTGACTTGATTTGGTTTAAAAAATGAGTCCAGAAATAGTCCACACGACATGCCGAATTTCAGAAATAGTCCTTCAACGATACCAGAGTTATTAAGACATCTTGGTGAGGATAACATCTTGAACATTTGATGATATTAAATATCTCCGGATGCCTACGACTTTCAGTTTAATATTTGTGCCAAAAAATAGTCCAGAAATAGTCCACCGAAACAATTATAATTTCCATCTGGTTTACTTTGAAGAACTGCATTAAAAAAGCAATGTTCAATTTCCCATACATTTCAGTAAATGTACAGTCGTGTACAAAATAATAATGGGGTAAACCCTAATAAACTGGTTTATACCAATAAATCTCCATAGTCTAGTGGTTTCATACTCGCTTCTCACGCAAGAGATGCGTGTTCGAATCCGGTGCTGACCATATACCATTGAGATAAGTAATTTAACCAATGTACATTATGCAGACGTTCTTACGGTGATGGAAAACATCGTTAGGCAACCTTTTATCTCCATAGCTGCGGCGATGAGCTAGCCCCCTGCTGTAGGCACCTAACTACCTTCCTTCCTACAGAGGTAAAAATTATCTCACCATTTCCACTCAATATGATGTTACAATTTTATTACTCCACTGCTCCAGACCGGCTGCGCTATACGACAACCAGTGTTGGATTTTGGTGCGTTGAAATAACACAAAAATACAAAAAGGATAGCATTTTGTAAAAAAGTATAGTACGCTCTAATACGAATTAAGAAAATGATCAAAATATTTAAAATCAACATCATTTATTCGTAATTTTCATGACTTTACTGCCACTTTCCATAATAATTGAACTCTACTGACTACTCGTTGGGTTAGAGATCTAGCAATTATTGGTACTTAAATTTTTTTAACTGTTTTTTTCTAGATATGATAATAAATAATTATTTAAAAGTCCATTACATGTGATTTATATACAAACTGTAAAATAAAAGTTTAGTCAAACTGAAGGTTGTTAGAAACATCTTTATGAACAACTTTCACTATGAAACCGTTTTTATCAGAGCAATTTTATTTTTCACCTCTGTGAAATGATTATACAGGATGTTGTTTTGTAAAGCTACGCCCGGGTAAGGGACTATAGTACCCATTATTATGAATAACTTTCCCCAAGAAATCGCGTCGCGTCGGTCGCAAACGAAAAAACATCTTGGGTCTCCCATAGTAACATGTAATCAGCTGATCGGTCAATGTAATGAGGGACGATTTTTTTCCATTTGCGACCATATGTTTCTGAGGGAAAGTTTTTCATGATGATGGGTACTATAGGTGTAACTTTACAAAACAACAGCCTGTATAATCATTTTTGGAAGAGGTGAAAAATAAAGTTGCTCTGAAGATGTTTCATGGCGAAACTATGATGTTCCTACATATACATAAAGGTGTAGTCAAATTTGAAGGGGTTATCCCCTTAAAATTTGACTACACCTTTATGTATATGTAGGAACATCATAGTTTCGGTTTAGGGGTCATTATGACCATAATCTATAAATTTTTGACAAATTATGACATTCATATTTGGAACGCCGACGCCCGTCTGCGTGCCGCCCCTAGTTTGTCTGTAAAATTGGTACTACTGAACAAGCTAAACAAGTGCAGAGCAATTATTAATGATAGCATCATCTGAACAAATCAAAGAGAGCTTTTGATATGTGTTTAGATAAACTAGAATATGTAACTGTACATTATTAGGCATTAAAACTCTCGAGTTTTAATGCCCTCTATTATCATGTTTATTTAAAAAATAATTTTGATTAGCTAGCCCCCTGCTGTAGCTAACTACCTTCCTTCCTACAGAGGTACAAATTATCTCACCATTCCCACTCAATATGAGGTTACAATTTTACTACCCCACTGCGCCAGACCGGCTGCGCTATACGACAACCAGTGTTAGATTTTGGTGCGTTGAAATAGCACAAAAATACAAAAAGGATAGTATTTTGTAAAAAAATATAGTACGCTCTAATACGAATTTAAAAATGATGAAAATATTTAAAATCGACATAATTTATTCGTAATTTTCATTACTTTACTGCCACTTTCCATAATAATTGAACTGACTACTCGTTGGGTTAGAGATCTAGCAATTCTAATTACTTTATTTTGACTGTTTTTTTTAGATATGATAATAAATCATTATTTAAAGGTCCATTACATGTGATTTATATACAGGCTGTAAAATAAAAGTGTAGTCAAATTGGAGGTTGTTAGAAACATCTTTCTGAACAACTTTCACTATGAAACCGGTTTTATCACAGCAATTTATTCCTCACCTCTATATAGGGTAATGTTTTGTAAAGCTACGCCCGGCTAAGTAGTACCCATCATTATGAATAACTTTCCCCAAGAAATATATGGTCGCAAACGAAAAAACATCTTGGGTCTCCCATAGTAACATATAATCAGCTAATCGGTCAATGTAATGAGGGACGATTTTTTTCCATTTGCGACCATATGTTTCTGGGGGAAAGTTGTTCATGATGATGGGTACTACAACTGGTGTAACTTTACAAAACAACAGCCTGTATATTCATTTTTGGAAGAGGTTAAAAATAAAGTTGCTCTGAAGATGTTTCATGGCGAAACTATGATGTCCCTACATATACATAAAGGTGTAGTTAAATTTGAAGGGGTTATCCCCTTAAAATTTGACTACACCTTTATGTATACTTATACTCGGGAGGTGCCAATTATTTATAGATAAGCACTTAATGAAATACCTAAAATATAAATGATTAAGACTATAATTAATCGAACAATGTTTGATGTTATGTGATGATAATTTCCACCGAAAAATGCTTTAAGATGTCTTCAAAAGTTTCGGCAAAATCGTATTTCGACGAAATTTTGCCAGCGCGTTCGCTATACTAATTCCGCCATTGTTGGATTCCGCATCTTAGCTCAACTATATAAATATATAACATATATATCATAGCTACAACCGAAGCTCGAAAACCCGTTCAAAATCCAAATCGCTGTCACGCACTTATGTACAACAAAAAACTCATTTAAGTTTCAGTCTTCTAAGGGCTTTTGATAGCCGTTAAAAACAGTTTAAATTAAACACAACTTAAGCACAACAAGCAAAAGGCAAGTAACGTACTCAAGCAAGCCAAGTTTATTGCCTGTCAGCCAGGTTGCCCCTTACCATCTGTGTTTTATTAAGGTTGTATTTCAACTGTATTTAGCGGTTATCAAAACTCTGGTGTAAGAAATGGGAGAACATAAAAGTTAAGTGTCGTGAACGTGAGGGACAGAGCTATGTGCTATATAAAGCTCTGTCCCTCACTTTCCTACAATATTACACCACCGTTAGTTTTCAGAGATAAAAAACAGGCCAGAGATAATAAACCGGTTTATTAGGGTTTACCCCATTATTATTTTGTACACGACTATATGTATTGAAATGTATGGGAATTTAAACAATATATTTTTAATGCACTTCTTCAAAGTAAACCAGGTGGAAATCATTATTGTTTCGGTGGACTATTTCTGGACTATTTTTTGGCTCAAATTTCAAACTGAAAGTCGTCGGCGCTCCGAAGATATTTAATGATATCAAATGTTCAAGCTGTAATCCTCACCAAGATTTCTTAATAACTCTGGAATCGTTGAAGGACTATTTCTGAAATTCAGCATGCCGTGTGGACTTTTTCTGGACTAATCTTTGAAACCTAAACCAAGTCGATAGGTTCTTCCGTTTGCTTTCACGAGAGATGAGGATTACAGCTTGACGTCAAGCTGTAATCCTCACCAACCTATAGCTATAACTTCGGAACTGTAAGAGGACTATTTTTCTTTCTTTGTGGACTATTTAGGAATATTTCTGGACTATTTTTTGGTAGTGTCAAATTTCATTTTCATGAAGGTTTCTACGGTGAGGATTACAGCTTGAAGGTCGTGATTGTTGAGCAGGGGTAGACCATGTGAACAACAATATAATTTAACTATAATAGTACATCCCTAAATAAATTATGTTAAACAATATAAACTTAATATATGTACGAGTGCCTACATACATATGTACATGCTAAACATAAATACTTTTACATACATGCATATACACATGTACATGCTAAACATAAATACTTTTTGTGCCGTCGGGTAAAAAAATTGATAATATTCAACCTTCATGTCGCGTACCTTTTTTGTTAGTCTTCTAACGACATCGACTTTAAATACTCGTACATGCTAAACATAAATACTTTTTGTGCCGTCGGGTAAAAAAATATTATCAACCTTCATCTCGCGTACCTTTTGTGTAAGTCTTGTATCGACATCGACTAACTCACTGATACAGCCGCACCCAGAGTCGTTACTTAAGATGGCCTTAAAACTTGACATGGACAGTATCAAGTAGGCTTGAATGGCTGACGGCACCGCAATAATAGTTTTTTTTTGTTGGAGGGGAAAAAAATGGAATTACCCATGCCCAGGAGTCAGATCTCCCTGCTATGTCCGGGTCCCCACATATTGAGCGGGCATCAGCTCGTATGGTATACGGGTTAAAAATAACCTTGTGTTTGACAGTTATCGATATTCGATTTTACTGTGAGCCATGGTAATAGAATGGATTAGCTTGTACTCATACATTGAAATATGTATTAAAACTAGTGAAATCCATCCATCAAATGTTGGAGTAGAGTGTCACAGAGGCAGGGTAAAGTACTATTTCGAGATAGGGTACAAGATGCAAGTTTAGTTTGACCTAGATTAAAGATGTAGGTACATATGTTACTAGATGTAGAGCACGAGTATTGAAGATGTAGAGAGCTTCTTTGGCTGAATGAATTGCCCATTATATAGGGAGTTTCGGCTTACATTCATTTGTACTAAAGATTTTTTTCTAGGATCGTTTGATATATACTATATATATATATATAACATAAGTTTGCAACCTCGAAAATAGGAGGGACAGCTTTTGGTAGCCCAAAAACCTCGAAAATTTCCAACTTATTTCATTTTTGGCGATTTTAAGCCTAAAAGACTAGATTTACGATATTATTATATATATTATATTCGATAAATTTTCCTACATTTCTTGTCTCAGCCTCTTTTGTAGGGTTCCGTACCCGAAGGGTGCCAAACCGGACCCTATTACTAAGCCTCCCTTGTCCGTCCGTCACCGGGCTCTATCGGATCAACCGAAATAGGTGGAGAGCTGATATTTTCACAGAGGGTGTATTTCCATTTCGGCGATAACAACAAGTAATGAACCACACGTATTTACAAAAAATTAATGTAGTCCCATACAAGATACCTGTTTACAACACGCTTGTAATAAGAATATATGGACATGTGTTTTGTTTCGCCATAACAGATAGAAAATAAAATAAAAATCTAATTGGAGCCGAGCACTCCTTTTCTCAGCCCTGTTGGGAAAACTGGCCGCATCGGTAAATAATTAGAGGAAAACCAAATTCAAATGTCGAATTCTATGCCGGATTTCACAGACCTCTACCAGATCTTTACAAAAATTCCAAATACTTTCTTTGCGATATTCCTAATCATTGAGACGAATCTAAGATAAATATAATACAAATCTAAAACGCTATTCTGCTAGTCTAGTCATTGACATGTCAGACAACGCACAGCCTAAGCCGGTGGACCTACATAGAGTCATAAAACTTTGTCCTTATACATAATGTCCCGTCCCACGTCCACGGCGGAAAGTACCTTAAATATTGTAGATACATAGAGTATTGTATTGAAAGAATACCTCATTCACGATTAACATTAAATTAAAAATGTTAAGGAATATTAATATTTTGGCCTAGAAGCTGAAGGCTCAATAAAAAACTTTTTACAATGAGACATCTATTACCAAGACCTCGTAACTATTTCCTCTGCTGTTACATAGCCGCATGGTAGAGTAAGCAGCAACCTCGACAGCAACCATTTCGCCAGATGGCGGCACAAGCTCTTTGAATCGTTCTCCATAGAGGGCGCTGCCGTAGAAGCCAGTTTATGGGTTCAGTCGCCTCGTTTCTCAAAACGTACGTTCCGTAATCTACTCTAGTGTATACTGCTGGGTTGTGTGGAGTCAGTCGGCGAACCGGCGAAGTGCACGTTTTATTCTGTCTGCCGTCAAGCGGCATCCGTGCGGGGGTCTCGTACGCGCGTTTCCACGGCCCGCCGAAAACTAAATACGATAACTAGTGATGTCAGAAGTTTCCCGAGTTTTCCAGACAGAGTGAATGCAGTGCTCTATACACAATTGTTAATGATATTTGTTCGCGATGGCGCTGAAATTCAGCCGCGAAATTGTTGTATTTTTGTGCGTTTGGTACGGTGTAACGAGTTTTAATCTGGAGCCACGGATTCCTGTTATAAAGCATGGAAAATCCGGATCGTATTTCGGATTTTCTGTCGCCGAACACCTGATGATTACCAAGCCGAATGCTGCCTCAACCAGCTGGTAAGTCCAACTTATCATAATCTTATTCTAATCTAGCTATGATGTCAAGTTATCAAGTAGGTATGAAGGTCGCCGCGCCATGTGTTTTGAATTATTTAGGTAGGTAGATACTCGTAGTTTGTAAGTCTGTTTAATTCACGCGTGTTTACATTACACATTAGACTGTTTTAAGTAGTTCTCTGAGAATACTGTGTTTCAGTTTGAGTAATTCGATAACTGTTATCAAAAGCTCGCTGCTCTTATCACTTCGTTTATAACTACCGATATCGTATATCTATAGGATAGGTATACAATCATCTTATTATTTACTAAAGCCGATAAACTCAAACTCAAACTTTCTTTATACCCTAGCTTACTGAAAATATTTACAAAATTTGTCAAAATAAGCTTAGTACCTACACGTCATTTTTTTACTCGTCTCTACTTTACACAACTTATTTATATTTCCATCTTCATTGACTGGTTATACACTTTCTTCCGATGCCTTGGGTCTTACTACAAAAAATAAACCCCTGTTCAACATTTGTATAAAACAAAGCCCAAAAAGTATGGGATTTGATTTGAGTTTGTTTTGAGGTTAAACTGTGTTTAATATTTTTTGTAGTAACACGGCTTATACGGATAAATTAAAGCACTCTTCCAACTTGAAATAACGCTTAAAAACGAAAGGACGGGCTCTACTCTACCTGTTTCTACCTTTTACTATAATTTAAAAAATAACACTATAAATTTGGTGAAAATGTGAAAAACATCTACCTATATTAAGTTTATTTTTTTTGCATATACTTTCCATTGATACATTATCAAACAAACAGATTAAAGAAAATAGACGGCTTCATAAAATATTTTTTCGGATTTTGAATGGGCGCTTCCAAGATGAGAATTTGACCGAATTTGAAGTTACCCAGTGTCTGATGTCAAGGGTAAGTGCAACAAATGCTTCTGTATTGCAGTTAGAGCCTTTTATGTAGCTGACAATGACAATACAATGCCTACAATATACGTGAGTATCCGGAAACCATCACACATCCAATCTTAAGAGGTTTACCAAAGAGACAATTTAGACAAGAGACGGGTTTAAGTAAATTTACACCATAACAGTAACATAGCTCCAATGACTGACACAGATCATATTATGCACAGAGATCGAGTGAGACTGTTCGATCGAATAGCGAACGTACATCAATTTGTCTACCGGAGAATGCAGAAATGCTTCTCTAGTCAAGCCCAGTCAATCCTCTCGGGATAATCCCTGCATCAATCTGACGCCGGCGCCAGAATATCTGCCTTCTGACCTACTGGCAGATCGTTGCACCAGCTAACTGTACATCGCGGACAGAATTTGATGTAGGTAACGCCGACGCCAACAATAGTGGTATCAGGTACGTTCCTGGTGAAAAACTACCCTTATCCGTGTGGCACGGCTGTGGTCGTACGACTGGGTAAAGTCATAGGTGTACCCAGGTACAGGGAATGGATGAGCCGGAAGTGACGTCACGCGTGAATTTCTAAATTATATTTGTAAATTTCACCCCTCATTAGAAATTTGATGAATGAAATATTCATCGTTCGTACGTTATTATGATACTAAACTATATACGGCGCGATCGAGAGGATAGGTAGTTATTATAAAATTCACGCGTGATGTCACTTCCGGCTCATTCTTTCTCTGTACACCTATATCTTTATCCAGTAGTACGACCATAGTCGTGGACCGATGTCAATGGCACCTAATCTGAAAAGCTCATTGCATTAATTGCCTGAGCACAATGGGCTTAGGTAAGTAAGTAGCTACTCTATCATCAGACCAGATCGATGGTACCATATTGATGTGTTGTTATCTACACTACATTCACGTACCAAGTTTTGGGGCTTGGTCTCCCACCTTCGAACTCTATCATGAGACCAGATCGATGGTTCCATTTGATGAATTGTCATCTATATTACTCGTACTTACACCATATACCAAGTTTTGTGACGTTATACGTGGGCGAAATAAATAAAAACATATAATTTATATTATTTACCAGCATTGGTACCAGATTGACACCCGGTTTCGCAAGAGTGCTCAAATGTAATAGGCGATTAATCGAACTTTTACACAAAATAGCGGCAAGTGATAATTTTCCTTTTTGAAACCGGACGTTAGATAGGCAAAGGCAAACTAGGTGCAAGATATGAAAAATTATATTAGCTAACCAATAACATTACTTCTCAAGGCGGTCAGATCTTGAGGTTCAAAGACGTGCTAAAGCGACATAAGAGTTGTGGTATCAACCATTCCACGTGGGAGGAACTAGCGGAAGACAGGGCCAAATGGCGAAACATGGTGCACACATTAACCTTGGGGGTTTGGAATAGATAAAAAAAAAGGAATGAGAATTGATAGTTACAGAGGTTTCGTAAAATAGAATAGCATAGGCGGGTCGTCGGTTTACAGAACTCAGTGGTATAGATTTGTCACATTTTTACTGCACGAGCACTCCCCTGGTCTTCGGATGTTCAATAGGTCAGTAGGCAGTATGGGTAGGTTAAAGGCAGGAACCAGGCAGGATGTAGGAAGGTCGGATGGTAGTCTTGGAAATTGTGAAATGCAGAGCCGGTAGGTAGGAACGTTAGCGTAGACCCGGGAGGTAGGAAGATGGATTTCGGAGCCGGTAGGAAGATCATGGGGAACAAAGATAGCTTCAGAAAGTGCAGTAGGGAAAGAGGAGAGCTAGCTATATACAAATAGATAAAAAAATTACCCGAGGGGATACAGGATCATTAAAATAGCATAGCAAACGTAGTAAAAATATTCTTCTTCTTCTTGTTTTTAATGGCGGTCTAACAACTAGCTAATATCGCCAAAGTCAAGTGTCATCTCTCTTTTCTTTATTTTTCCTTTTTTTTTTAATGGTTCCATCTTCCATCCAAGTTTCATAAATCGCACGCATTATTGCAGTTGATCGGTCAGAGAAATGAACAACAACAGTTCGACATCCGTCAAAGAAAACTGAAATTTCGAATTTATCATCTTCATATGATGTACAAACTATATGGAGATAGACTCAAGTGAATAAGAATTGCATGTTACACTCAAAGATTTTCGATTTCGAGGCCCAACGAAGAGCTACTCTTGGAGGCAGATCACCTGCCGCAATGCAGTACCACTAGCAAATTGGCGGGCTGACGTGTAGCCGGTGCAACCGCACTTTTACCAATAAAATAGGCTGCGTGAGCCGTACGAGGGCACATGAACAAAGCCTTCACCAGCCGTAACTGTCGCCGTGACCGAACCCGGTCGGAGAACATCGTCGTCATCAAACTTAAAACTGATCGAATAACGGAAAGAGTATTGACCCTGCCTCAAAGCTGACCCGGTAAGGCCAAATATTTGTGTGAAGTGCATGAATACCTATATATGTTTTAGATGTAATCTATATATTTACGTAAATATTTATCTCTATCAAATATATCGTCGTTTAGTACCCATAACACAAGCCTTATTGGGCTTTCTATCGACCTAGTTCGATTTGTGTCAGATTCTCAGATTGTCCTCTAATACTTATTTTATTACTTGTCTTTTATCTGGGCATCTGACCGTCAAATGAAAATTGTAATTAAATAGTAAACAGCTTTGCATCTACGATGATATCCATTTTCCTCCAATCATCTTGCAAATTAGGAGTTTTAAACCAAGATTCCGTGCTTAAATTTGCTCGGAATTCTAAACGGTTCTGTTCTGTCTAGTATTCTGACTTATCTGGTTATAATAAAGTCGATGATGAATGACCACAAATAATATACAGACAACAAGACTTACATAATCTATTAAAACCAGCAAACCAATTTAGGATGAGAAAGGTCGATTGACACACGTCTAGACTAGACTGATCGTCTATCAGGATGCAGGATCTGATATGCAGGGTTATACCGGAAGAGTTATGTAGCTGCATGCATGTAGTTTTTATGATTTCGCAAGAAAAACTACTAGGTCGTTCTTGTAGTTACAAGTTGTACTAATTTCCCTCTATGTTAGCATCTTAATTACACGAGAATATTACATCACACAGGTATTAAGACGAGTACCTACAAAGTCGGTAAAATTAAACGGCTTGTGTTAAAACGCTTACCAAAAAATTCGAAAATTTACTACCAATAATTTCGAAATGACTGCCAGAATGGGTAAATGATCACCAAATTGTGTTTGGATAAATGATCACCAAACTTCTTTTTATGTTTTGTTTATGTTTTAGGTATTTTTGTTGTTCTTACATGTTCAACCTAACACGAAGGATAAAGGGGGCTTCGCTTCGCCACCCCCTTCAGCTAAGCTACCGCAGTATTTTGCCCTGATATTTTGTGAAACTTTTGGTGACCATCTACCCGTTTTGAGCAAGAAAAAAATATTTTGGTGATAATTTAAATTGTTCTTAAATTAATCTACCAAAAAGCACGTCCTTAGACAACTTTTAAGAACGTTCCAGGGTAGCTTTGAGAACTTTATGATTATACCGATCTTATTCTATTGGTCAGATGGATTACAATCGTACAGTAATGCAGTTGCATGAGTCATAGATTTTCAGCCACAACATTATTGGACATCTTCCAACAACCCTCAGAAGGGGAGGGGATGTGGGTTATTTTGCGAAAATATACGGAGCTCTCGCTTGCTTAGTAATGGTTTCTCGTTTGTCCGGGGTCGACGACCGCTGAGATTTCAGAGAAAATTATTTCCTCTTACATAATTCTCCATCTGTTATTGCTTTCTTCAGGATCCGGATTCTGTATTTTGGAAAAATTAACCTTTGAGGTAATGGAAAACTGTACGGTTGCATTTATTTTTCGGTAGATTTCAGTTAGCGAATAAGGGCCTCTGGTAATGAGATCTAACATCCATCAATGTTATATATGATACAGGGTTTTGTGTTGGATATTTATTTAGTTTTCCCCTATAAGGGTAAATACCAGCTAGCTCATCTATGACTTTTTATAACGTGGGTAGTTTCCAAAACTCTTGTTGACGTGATTACAGACTGTTGGTGATAATGATAAATATCTGTATAATTAGATCGAATGCCGTTCCATGGCTTGACATGCATTGGATACGACCGTATACGAGCTGAGAGAAGACAGATTAATTAGAAGGCGGTGAACGGTGTTGATAAGTCTGTTGGCCAGGGGTTTCTTTGCCCGAGATAGGTTGCTATATTGCTTTCAACAAATTCTTCTCCTATCAATATCCGTCATTATCAACTTTCTAGTGTTAATATTGACTAGCACTATCCTAAGTAAATACTAGGCGGAAGTCATAGATAAGGCTTTGATAGGATCGTCACTGATTATAACGGCGGTATTTTCCCTGTCTACACAAACTTTTTGACCTGTAGAAATAAATCGAATCGAATACTTACTTTTAAAATAATCACTTTTGCAAAGGACTTTGTAAATACGGCATGTATCCTCGGAGAGTTATCTATCTCGATGTTTATAGGTTTGTTGATGATATCTAGAATCCCAAACTACCCTCTCTTTTAATGTTCTCTGCGCTGGTCACATCATTTGTAGTACCCGAAATCCCCGGCATCAGATGTATGTACCAATTCAGTGGCCGTCGGCCGTGCAATAATGATTAAGGTAACTTAACATAAACGGTCCTCGTTTTAATAAATAACTCCTTCTACATTCGTCTGAAGAGCAACTAAGCTGGAAGCGGAGTGACTCAGCCAAGTGTACAACTAGTGCTATGCGAATTCCATTTGTGGAGGTAAACTGCTAACACCTGGTTCTAGTAAATGCTTATCAAATATATCTACATAAGTAGAAGTAGTTCTGTTTACGCTACAATAATTCTTGGTATGCCCCATTCATTGTATGCATAGTCATAATAATTAGGATGGTAATCCAATTTAATCCATAGGTAACATGGCTATTCGAACAAAGTTTATGGTACTAAATGTCACCTGTCGATCAATCCAGTTAGTTATTATAGCAGTCATTAGTCTGGTCAGTCCGCCAAATCCTGATGTCGTTCTGAAGAGAAAGCAAAGAACCAAACGGTGCCTATCTTCATATATAATGCATCAAACAGCCACTAACTAAATGCAGGTAGGTACCTTCTCTAGAGGCAGGCACCTTTGTGGGCAGAAAATGTCAACCTAGCAAGCACACGTGACTTTCACCAAAATCTAGCATGAAAGGGTGCGTGGGCGCCATGACAAGACTTGCGTACCTTACTGCTATTTTCGTTCGAAATTCAACCTTACCCTTCGGTATTATGAACTCAGTAAGTTCACGGCCTATAAGGAAAAGTTTTGTAAATAGTTTGCGCCGTAAATAAAGATGTTTCCCACTATTTGTTTACGTCAACATAAATAACTTTTAGACCATTTTTGGACAGTTAATCGTATACGGGACGAGATCGTAAAAATTATGTTTGTCGGAATAAAATATTGCCTTTTAGTGATGACATGCTGCAGCAGTGAATCTACAGATAGATACGTTTCGAAATTTTTTGATTCAGACAACCGATAAGCTTCTCTCATAAGGTGCATTGACCGGCTGATGTTTAAAAATAAAAACGAAACATTACATTTTAATCGAACAAGTTCTTTCGCCAAACTATTTAACAAGGCACTTAGACTTACTTAAATTATGGTACGTAGGTACCTAAAACGTACTGTCATCACAAATAGGATCTTTTTATAATTATTAGAGGAATATCGATGAGAATTTCCGGGAAATACAATGAACATACCGCATAGGGAACCACAGTCCGTTTTTTCTCTTCTATTAGGGTTCGTTCCCCAATGAGAAATGTCCTCCAAATGCCCAATTAAAATGTTCACACGTCTGACTCCGCGGGAGACGAAGACTCTTATCTGTGTGAGAACGTTTAATAGAATATGTTGAAAGAAACAATTCACTCTTTCATTGAAGACCTGTGAATATACGAATGGACGAGAGAAAATGTTATTTTTATTATGAGTTTCTGGAGGGTGATGGAGTTCAGTCTGTGATGAGTATGAGCTGTGAATTCTTTACATTTTTGTTAAATTTATGTAAGTTCTTTTTTCTGTTTCTACATTATTTTCCCAAAATCGGACAGTTAGGTATGTAGGTACTCAAAATATTTTTATAGATATCAAATCGTTTGTGATTCTTCCCAAAAAAACATAGTTCTTCATGTCTGCTTCTATTTAATGCTAACATATAAAAGACTCCGAGTTTGTATTATACGTGGACTTGGTCAGGAACTGAGTTGCATAATACACTTGATATGCATAAGCATAACATATCACAAAACCACTGTATCGTTCCCTACATGTTCCCTGCTGCAACCACTGTATCGTTCCCTACATGTTCCCTGCTGCAACCACTGTATCGTTCCCTACATGTTCCCTGCTGCAACCACTGTATCGTTCCCTACATGTTCCCTGCTGCATAAAAATTGAAACCCATAAGCGTTCCATTCAGTAGCTGCCTAAAGGAATTTGTGTACCTAAATAAACATTTATTTAAGGGCAAGCCTGCACTCATGGCTGAACAACCGAACACCTCCATTACTCGTATAGTGCGTACGCCCGCGTTACATTAAAGTAGTGTATGTGACTGATACATTATGGAGGGCATTAAAACTCGAGAGAGGCGAGTTTCATAATAATATCACTCGAGAATTTTAATACCTAATTATGTACAACTGTATATAATTAGGTATTAAAATTCTCGAGTTACACACTAGTTTATCTACACACATGTCATAAGCTCTCTTTGATGTGTTCAGGAACCGCATATTTGAATGTCATAATATGTAGAAAATTTACACATAATGGTTATAATGTTCAATATTCAGATAAGAAATGAGTTTTTACAAAGTAGTTTAACATTATGCTGATGGTAACGTGCGGTTTTTGGACGCAGAATAGAGGGTTTATGATACGTGTGTAGATAAAATTGATTATCGTTTTATAGTTTTGTTACAGTTTTTTTATAGAATGTTTATAGATCACACTTGAAATAGAGAAATCTGAGGCAAAGACATGTAGGTAAGTACTGTATCGATAGAAATGATAGCACGCAAAGGTAAACCAAACAAAACCCGCCCATAAACTCACAGACGAAACCATCATTATTCGGTAACTCACTGTTGCAATATTTTTCTTTTTTTTATTCTATAACTACAGCAGTCCGTCCGTCTTTACTATACAGCGCATCGGCAGACTGGCAACACTGCAGTAACTCGGTGCGCAGACGCAGCTGACAAGTTAAACTGATGTTCCAATTATTCTACATCACCGTAGTCGGCGGGCTAAATGTACGATAACCCGATTCTTTATTGTCTGATATTTTTAACTTGAACGCAATTTGTCCACTCTGGGAAGAAAGAAAATGAGCGTAGGATTTGAATGAAAGTGTTTTATTTCTTTGTCTTATTATTTGATATTAAATAAATTGAACGAGAATGAAATAACTCTATCTACATTGCCAACAAATTCAAGGTACGACCGTTTCGACTGTTTACCTGAACAAAGGATTTCAACCAAAGGGCAACCGCTAAGAAAATATTATGTATCCAAAAAAAAAAAACACGGTAGAGGTCTTGGCCCTCTTGCCAAACATCCTTCCACAATTGGTATTCTCGATTCTCGAATTGAATCGTTTCTCGCTAAAAATACTCTTGTTTATCTGTCACAAGTGCGTCTGATCAAGGTATTATTGTATACTTAAGTAAGGTCAGGTTCAACGGTTCCTTTACGACTTGAAATCGATATTGTTCAGATTGTAAACCACAACGCACTATCGAGAGTGTATTAAGGCACCCACGCGGGCTTCAACCACACCATTGTTTATGGTCTCTCCCTGGAGATAATTTGAGATTTCACTCTTATGATTTGTGGTTCTCGGGGACTGTGGCTGGGCAATTTTGCGAACTAATGCCCCGTATTAAATGGATATTCCGCATGTGGCTGCGGCGGAATTGGAATTAGGCGCGCATAATTTAAAATCGAAATGGATTTATTACAGTCACAGTTCATTAAAAGGATATCGAACAAGAAATTTACAAGGAAAGTAGTTATTGTTAAAAAGTCCACAGCACTTACAATTTGAGAGTAAGTTTATCAAATTCATAGCATAGGATAATGACGGACTTACATTATTTAGGACTAAACATGTGGTCCCAAGTAGCACAAAAGTTCTGTGTAACAGCATTTTTACTGTACACCTTGGACACATTAGCTGCTAAAAATTGCTGTATATCAGCATTATATGCGCATATAATGCCGATATAACTCTAATTTGGGCACAAATTACGTGGCACATTGCTGTACAACTGAATATTAGCATAAATAAAGGCAACGGCTACACCAAGTGCTGAACATTGCCTGAATATCAAGGCACGCGGTACTCATTATAGTTAATATGCAGCCATTCTCACACTCATTCGCAAAATTGGAATAAGTGTGGATATCATCAATGATTTATCGAAGCTAAAAGTAAATTATCAGTTAAATTTTGGTATCCAGAAACGCATTTTTAATTTTTACTCCGTACAAGACTGTTGAAGTTCAATAAGTGATATTGTGCGTGTGTTTTGGTTGCCATTTTGTGGATAGATAATAAAGTTAATGTTAAGTAAAACTTTGAGTTATTTCAATTATGTCTGTAATTGTTTCGGGAATCTAACTTTATTGTGAGATGCCATACATATTTAAGTCAAAATTTTCACGCGCTCTCATAATATCCACAAATACGTGAAAAAGGTTAAAAATAAAATAGACTATTTAATAAATATATAGTAAATGTTACTTTTACATGTAATGCTGTTTACATATTCATGTATTTTTGATATAGTTCAGTTCAAGCCCATATTTTCTAAAATAAACTAAATGGATAAAAGCTAAATGTTTCCTATAATAATACGCGTTACGTACTTAAAAAGGGCGGATAAACGAGTGGTCAATGTTAAATGGTAAATTATAACTCAACCAGCAGTCTTACTGCCGACTTAAATTCTATTATTCAGCGCAGTTCTGAATTGACGGGTACGATGTACAGATTTATAGCATTGCGCTGCTGTGTATCTGCATAAAAGGTCACACTTTGTACAGTATTGACCTATATTAATGCTGATATACGAGTATACTCTATTAATGCTGATATACGAGTATACTCTATCCGTGAGTAATGACGTAAAAGTCCACGTTTAAGCAGCATAGAGCATTCTATCTTTGTTAATAGACTTCACATCGTGTCTGTTTGCGTTATAGAAGTTCGTATGTTCTCTCTTAAAATGCAAGTGTTTTAAAGGTACACCTGTGAACCATTATTCAGAAAACTGCACTATTTGTGTCCACAAAATGCGCTTTTGCAGCTGATAGGGTACAGCGCTACTAAAAGCTGGATAACAGTGAATCTGTGGCGTCTATGTAGCGCTTAATAGAATCGCAGTACCGAATACTGCATTATATTGGGAATCGATATTTCCTATGCAGCTATTGTAGTCTGAGTGAACACTAATAAGTCGTTAAAAGTGCTTAAACAACCGATGTGGACCTTGTGTGGAATTATATAATGCAGCTTTATGCTACTTGGAAATAGCATGCAGAAAAGCTTGTTAGAATACACTCATTATGATCTAAAAACTAATGATAACATATGTATAATGATACAAAAGTAATGATAACTTATATGTATACTATAAGGTATATATGTCACCGTAAGATTGTCAAAACCGTAAGTTCATAATCTAACGCGTTAGTTTGTAAACTATCGATAAATTGTAAACCAGGCCGATAAGGTTTAGAAATTACGTAATTAAATTAGTTAAAAATTTAACAGTTTTATTATAAACTAACGCGTCACATCGTAAGCAGTACGGTACAGTTTATGATTTATCGATAGTTTGTAAACTAACGCGAAAAAAGGTTAGATTATAAACTAACGCGTTAGTTGATCAACTATCGACAGATAGTAAACCAGACCGACTGGGTTTAGAATTTACGTTACTTTTTGTTCTTACATGTCAACCTAAAACGAAGACTATTCGGGGGCTTCGCTGCGCTCGCCCCCTCTAGTCTTCGCCTAAGCTACCGTAGTGTTTGCCCTGGTATTTCGTTTGCAATTTAAGTTTAAACCAGTTTACTATTTAATGGTTTTAACCGTTAGTTTATGAACTAACGCGTCATATAGTAAGCAGTACGCTTCAGTTTGCTATCTGTCGATAGTTGATCAACTCACGAAAAAAAAAGGTTAGTTTATCAACTAACGGTTTTAACAATCTAGCGGTGGCATATACATATTTGACGAAGAATAGTTACTATGTTGGTTTTTAAGTTGTGGCAAGTAATTAGAGGTAGAAGAGACCCAAAGCTGTTCACGCCCACTTTTCACCATTACCTTTGCGTTATAAAATCCAATATTCGAAAACCAAACAACATAATGCGCCTACTCTAAAAACATAATCTAGAATTACTGAACTGAGCTCTAGTTACGTTGAGGTTACGCCTACAGCGTGCGTGGGCGCAGAAGTGACGGTACCCACCAACTGCTTCACAATGACGGTAGATCAACTACTCAGTGTGACTCTAAAAAAGAATTGCATATGGATGTACTTAAATCTAAAATGTACAAATGGTCGATTTGTTACATCGAGATTGACGACTACGTAACTTTAAGTTTATTAAAATATTATCGCTCTTACCGCTCTTCGTAATATTTACTGCAATCAGTGCGAAAAATAAAATTAACATCACAAGAGTTCTGATTCATCTACCTGTGCATCTGAAGTTATGGTTTTCCTGAATTTATGGCTATTGTCTTTGTGAACATCTTAATCGGCTGGCCCCATTTTTGAAAAATATTCGTACACAAGACTGAAACCTTTATGACAGAACTATTGTGTCGCATGTGTCGGCCTAGAGCACATCACTAGCGAACATTTATTCAAATCAAGTTTACACAGCAGCCAGATCTGAAGTAATAGCTGTCCTGTTTGTAGACACAGGTGAATAGACGATCGTTGGCTGTAGGTGGTGCAGTGGTTGGTAGGTAACCTAACAACTCAATTTTGCTAAAGATCGTGCCTAAGTGTATGTGCTCTGCAAGCTTTGAAGATAAATGGCATGGCGATATGTTAAATCACGTTGGTGTGATGTAAACTAAGCCAAACACTTTAAGAATTCTATTGACCGCTATTTTAAGTATCTTTCGAATATCGGATTATGTTTGACTGTTTGAGTAAAAAGTTCACCTAATAAAAATACATTTTCATGCCAAATTAACTAAATCTTCACCAAAATTCTAACCCTATTTTATACTCACTAAACAACACGGGGACGCCTCGCTCCCCTCCGTCCGATTCGCTCGGCTCCAGGTTGTACAACCTGACTTTAGTATTCTGACAGAAAGTGATAATACTAAAGTCAGGTTGTGTCAATCAAGTTGCTATAGGTAGCAACTTATACGGTGCTGTGAAACATATAGCTTATTTGGTAGTCAAATTTTTTTGGCATTAATATTAGTTGCCTTTAAAATCTTCACAAGTTACTAATACCAATATCACTGATAGATTCATTTGTGGAGTTCTCAGGCAGATGTGTACTTAGAATCACAGCATTATATGTTTTTCTATGAATCTTATATATTTCAACAAAGTATTGCATGACTCAGACTTCTCCTATCATACATAACCCATCAAGGCATCAAGTGATTGAGAATGATTGACAGTCTCAACACGTACTATTCTACATAATATCATCATCAAATTCGCTGGCTGTGAATATTATGATAAATGATAGGCAAAGTATGCATTCTGATAAGTTTGCTGTTTTAGGCTGGCCTTTCTTTTAATACCTATATGTTAGTAGGGTCTAGAAATTAGGTATTATTACAGGAAATACAGGCGTCATACTCGTATCAATAACGACTTAAGGTATAAACTGGCAACCCTTGCCTAAAATGATAGTATGTAGATAAAAACAAATCTAACCTAATTTCAGACTCGTTTAAGACTCGTTTGGTAAGTATAATCCTTAAGTTATTATTAGTCGTAGGTTTTAAATTACTTCGGGGTAAATAGGAATAATAATCTGAATTGTTAAACCATTCTGTAGCGTTGTTACTATTTATGACATATTTTTTTTTTATATTTCCGAACGAATTAATTATTTTTCTACTGACTACACTAACAATTTGAACCAGTCAATCAATCACGTTCAAATAGAAAAATCACGCCCAAAGTTAAGCCGTCGCAGACACGTGAATATTGTTCCTTTTAACTTTAAGTTTTTATTAAGATTTAGTAAGAAAAAGTGTTGCAATTGATGTAATCTTGAAGAAACAAGTATATTGTAGTTTAAAAAAATGCAAAGATAAGTAAATAATTGCGTAATTTCATTGTAAATATTAGCATTAGTTGAACACTCGTTTTTAGGTTATTCTGGTGATAATAGCATAGGAATGCAAGAAAGGTAAATTGTCACATGACAGGGTATAATTGGATCATCTTTGGGGTTATTTGGTTCGTGTATGGGGTAAATTGGAATCCCTAAATAGGGTTGTCAAAAAACAACGCAAATTAAGTAGGTACCTACCTACTTAAATTAGAAAACGCCTACCTGCCTATACCATTTTGGCATATTTTTTCAACTTACCTATTACTTTGACGTATGAGTGTGCATGTCTGTCTCTGGACCAGATGCGTAAACAGACGGACCGATTTAAATGATCTTTTTTTAATCAAATTTTTACCAAGTCATGGAAAACTTTCTCGTTAATTTTAAAGGAAAATATTTTATCTTAAGCTTCCTCACTGTGATTCATGTAATATTTGCTACTTACATAAGCTAAACAAGCTTACCGGTACAAATAAACTCGGAATAAATAAATTATACCAATAAAGATCATGTTAGTAATAAAATAAATTAAAAAAGTAAGAAATATTAAAATACATTTTATTCTAGGCATAAATTACTCTATACCGAGTGTATTTGTACCGGCCCTTATATCTAAAGATGTGACTATAATATAAACAAATAGGAATGGACTAATTTTAAAATTATGGCATATAATGACAGACAGACAGACTTATTTTTCAAGCTAATTGTGAAATATAAGTTTTGGTCTATCTAATAGGTAGAAAATTCTTATGATCTCACAAAGGATTTTTGATTAAACTTAACAAGGTAGGGGTAGGTATGGTAAAAGGTTCACCTGCTGGTTTTTCAAAAACTAGCTAACCAACTAGTTAGGGTATGTACCTTATTATTAAAATAATAAAATAGTGACAGCCCTAGTTATAATTCCTATTAACCCCTCTCTTAAACCTATTAACCCCGTTCAGGGTAAATTGGAATCCAAAAGGGGTTTGTTGCATTTCTCAAAATGACTATAATTTAGTAACCTAAAGCTATTTAAAATCTAAAGCTAACCATACATCCTAAGGTACACTTTGATTGAAATACTCTGCGTTTGTTATGTTTTATTTTTCTGGAATAAATAAATAGTATACTTATAAAATTTAAAGTCCTCACTCACTGACTGACTGACTGAGATTTATAAAATTTGTATATAGACTGGCCATTTCTACACGCCCCGCGCGCTATTTACTTCATATTATTCAGTGGCGATTTCACACAGACACCTTTACCTGGTCTGTCCCTAATTCAATATCAATCACTCAAATAGTCCTAAAATTAAGGAAAAGTGAATTTGGATTCGGGGTTAGTGAATAAGGAGGCAAAGCGTATTATATCGTCATGGACTACGTCACGGGGACTGAACGCGACTGTACTACTTCTAGTACGAAGTGTTGCTAGATAGCGTGTACTCGTATGTAGGTAAGTAGGTAGTGTTATCGATACGCGTCTGCATATAAATAAACACAGATTCCCGCAATTCTGTACGCCTGCTAGGTTATCTTATCGAAATAACCTAGTTCGCATACATCTGCTCATATTCCCCTTTGTATCTATGGTAAGTATTATGGGCGACTATTTACGAGTGCGTTTTGTTCCATTAAATTTATAAATCAAATAAAAATTTCTTTATTACTTATACTTAGCAAATCTAATTTTTTGGCTCTTCTCTACATTGATTGGATCACTGTGGGGGTAGATCGATCGATCGATTTTTAGATATCTTCTAAAAAATGGTTGTGTTTAACTAGTACTAATTGTTATAAATAATTACAAGATCATTAAGAGCGAGTTCTGTGTTGAGTTAGATTACCCCATACAGTCGCTTTTATATGGTTTTATATTGCTCAAAGGCAATTTCAAAATCTCCAGAGGTATCTTGCTGTAGTAGAGAAGGTACTGACCTTTGAAAGAATTGCTTACTTTCGACAGTATAAACCGGGCGCAACAAACATTATTTCTTATGTTAACATTACAGCTATGGCTGATACTAGATACCTACTAGATGTACTTGTACCTGTTTGTAAATTTTACATGTTTCTATTCAGTAAATTATTTTGCTTCCTCTTTTCCATAATGCAATTGTATTGCTGTCAGAGCTGCGTTAAATGCCAAAAGTTGAACCCATACCGATACCCGCTTTATTGACATTCGCAGTGTAGCTTTAATTATCTCAATGATCAGTAAGCATATCAATAATAATGAAACAGTCTTTTATTTCCGTCTCACTATCATCCTATATTGATACCAGACCATAAACACTCAAAAACGCATACTCGAAGACCGTAAGGAGATCGCAATCTTGTACCTTCAATCACGTTCCCAACATTCGCATAGTTTAGTTCTGCGTTTTTTTTTTGTGCAGGTCTCAGTTGCTTGGGTTTTGTTCCTCTTATTTGAGGGCAGCCTTCTTATGATTGCAAGGTCAGGGCTCTGAGCGGACCTCATTTGAAAAGGCCTTTGTGGCACGGTTTTACTGAGACGACAAGAGAATTCTTAGAATTATGTTTGATTTACAGGCTGAAGCTTCGTCCTTGCGATAAACCAATTATGCTATAGCCGAAAACTTCTTCTTGAAACCGCTAACTACGCAGTATACTTTGCCTATGCTTATATGTATTTATAAAAAAAGATCAAGTGCGAGTGGGACGTGGGAATATTAGACTCAAGGCCGTACATTGAAAAAGAGTTTTGTGTATGTAGTATGTATGTATTGAACTATATCCTCAGTTTAACGAAACTCTTTGCTCATTGAAACCGGAAGTGGATAGTAATTGAGTAATCAAATATGATAAAAAATGTAATATTATTTATAATGATTCGAACGAGCAACAAGTATAAAGATAAATAAGTAAGCACAAAACTGAGTACCCGTAGTTTAAGTTCTTTTTCGATAACATCGGAAGAGTCCAGTTCAATTCACCGATAAACAAATAAAACAAAATGGATAAGAAAATGGCCATACAAATAATCTCTTGTATGGGCACTACTTTTAATTCTCAAAAATCCGTATTCTCATTATTTGTTGTTATAGCGGCAATATACATACACCTTCTGTGAAAACTTCAGCTCAGTACCTATTTTTGTGGATCCGGTAGAGCCCGGCTACCGGACGGAAGGACAGACGGACAGCGGAGGTTTAGTAATAGGGTTCCGTATGGCACCCTTCGGGTACAGAACCCTAAAAAAAAATTACTTGTCGATACAGTCATTGATCAAGCTGTTGACCGATGATGACAGTAATTTGAGGCTATGGCTAAAAGGGCCTGTTGCCTTGCCCTTGACGACACGAAATAAACGGCCAAGTACTAGTCGGACTTGCGCATGAAGGGTTCCGTACCACCGCACAGTGGTATTCATGTTTCTTGCATGGGGATTTGATATCTTTAATTTTCCTGTGTGTTAAGATAGCAAAATGAAGTTTACAAAGTTATGTTAACAGGTTAATTAATAAGTAAATAATAAGAAAGAAATGGTTCCTGTAGTGTTTATGTAAAGACCAATATATATGTATTGCTTTTATTGGATCAATAGTTTCGGAGTATGGTCTTTTTTGCCTATTTTCTTGAATATTTTTAACTAAACATTTCAGGTTCATGAAAAAAATAATTTGGAATCCTCGCAACAAGCACTTTCTTAAGACATATGACACGAATAACCCTGCGTTTAGCTCCACTCTACACAACATACGATGGCGTAAAAACGGCGCCAGAGTTAATTTCCCCTTATCACTTGATAAATAGTATAATCTGTTGTGATAGCCGAGCCGACTCGTGTTTGCTCAGCTCAAGGTGAGGCAATGACGCAAAGCCCGAGTGTCAGTGAGAGTACGTACCTACGTGTATAGAGATTAGTACTGGATCAAAATAATTAGCTGGATTAATTGGCGACCAGAACGAGCTGAAGCGTCTGCTGAAAAAGTTTAGAATAAGATAAAAACCGGTCAAGTGCAAGTCGAACTCGCGCACGAAGAGTTCCGTACCACCGTACAATGGTAGGGGATGGTGTGGAGCGAATAGTTTGGATTTTACATAGCAAAATGTTGTTTACAAAGTTATTGGTGCAGCCACTTTCACACTCCATGTACTTAACCAGGTGCATTCATAAGTTTGTATGTGGTATTGAAGGAATTGTTGTATAGAAGCCCGCTGAAATATTTATTTTCGTATTTGTTGTTGTAGCGGCAACAGAAATACATCTTCTGTGAAAATTTCATCTGTGTAACTATTACGGTTCATGAGATACAGCCTGGTGACAGACGGATAGACGGACGGAGAGCGGAGGCTTAGTAATAGGGTCCCGTTTGGCACCCTTCGGGTTCGGAACCCTAAAATCCATTGAAGTAATTCACCATGTTGAAAACTTATAAAACCGACTCCAAGCCCTATTTCTTCCTCCCCGGTCGGTATGCGACTGCCGTCATATACACGAAAAGTCCTCATCCAAACTTTTGCTGAAGGTAACAATAAACCAAAAAGTCATCAGTGTTTATATTTTTTGTTTTCGTTGATTTTTTCAAAACGCGCTAAATACATTTTGCAAAAATGTATACGGGACTATTTCTGAAGTATGACCTAACAATCAAAACAATCATCATCAAAATCGTTTCATAATTGACGAAATAATCGCGTAACAATCATACAAAGAAATACATTCGAATTAAAAACCCCCACATTTTTGAAGTCATTTAAAAAACCCATCCGTATCTCTATACTTAGTACTTATGGATAAAGTTTTTCACGTTCAGTATAACGAAAAAATGGAAGTGTAATAGAATTTAAGCAATTTCCTACTATACTTAACATACTTTTCAATGGGAAATAATATACTGCACATCAAAAATACTGATTTGCACAGCAAATATACTGATTTTCACAGCAAATATCAGGGCAAAATACTGCAGTAACTTAGGTGAAGGGTAAAACATAAAAAGTGTTTTTGCTGATCCTTTTTTGCTGTGAAAATCAGTATTTTTGGTGTGTGATTAAATAGCCCTTGTCAACTAGTAATATTTATTTTGATATTCAGATTTGTCCAAGCAAGGTTGCCATTATAGTCGGCTTAGCGAGCCCTGGCTCTGTTGCTGGTGGCCGGCCGGCCGGTGCGACGCGCCATAATATTTTCTCCTCAAATGAGCAGAGTTCCCAAGCCATTGTCGACAAGTTGCCTTTTGTGGAAACACTCATATACAGGAGGATTATAAACGCAACATAGTTTGTATGTTTGGCTTAGAGTTAAGATGTTGGACTTTTTATGCGGGTTCTGTAGTTAAGGTTCAAGGGACAGATAGGCCTTGTATATTGTTGTCGTCATCGGTGATCTCAAGAAAGGACCTTCGGAGAAGGAGAAAGGATAAGTTTAGATTAATCGTCATCCACCAAACTAAATCCTCAATACTCATCATAACTTACAAACAATATTGTTTGTATACAACTTTAACTTTGCCATCCCCGCTTTGGTACCTACTCGAAAATAAAATTATTTTTAGTCTTCTCAGTTTATTGAGTCCTCTTTTTAGTATAATTATCTTTTTATTTCTACCAGTTTCATTCATCAAACAAGGCAAATTTTGGGCAATACATACAAGTGCAACAAACAAGCAGCACCCTTGCCGTGCAAAGGCCGAGTCTCGGTCGCGGGGTGCGCGTGCGCATTCCCTCTAATTGGATGTTCGAGCCAGTCCTGGTAAGGCATTGGGTCCCTGACAGACTGGCCACTTTCGTTGGCTGCAGATTATACGCGAATTTGTGCTTTTATTTATTTTTATTTATTAGTCGGTCTTTTTTGCAATAGGTATTTGTTTGATATGTAAAAATTGTCACAAGATTTGCTCAGCGTGATCATATATGGTCTGAACTTTAACTTAACTCTTTAACTTATATCAATTATTTATCTATGTAATTATTTAACTCCTCGATTCGTCCAGCTAGACTCGACATTTCAACAAAAATATTACTAGGATCACCTCTACACTATTTTAAATTTTAAAAGTACCATGAAGACCTTACTTTTTCCAGTTATGTTTTGTTGTTTGACGTTTTTCTATCAACATTAAATAACTGGCTTCGTATATTTTACTTAACGTGGCTTTGGGGTCACGATGTGTCCTTCCTTAGTCCTTATGCACTGGTTGGCTATCCGTTGGCCTTCCCGCTCTAAATCCTCTAATCCATATCGAGTAAGCCATATCTTGTTCGCATAGTTGACGCATGTAATCTGGCACAAAGCAGTGGCTCGATACGAGCCATCTAGTTACACCTTGTTAGGCACTGCCCGCCCGTTCCATTGTGTTGCGGTGGTGCGCCTTGTTATGGTAAACGCGTGCCCCCGGCCAACGATGGATTCCCATCAGTGCTGCCATGTTCCCACTCGGGAATGTACCCGGAATTGCACGAAATAATAGGGAGGTCATACTTAGTGGTGTAAGAACTCTATCTGCAATGTCTTCTTTGGGAAATTTGTTGCCTGAGGGTAAACTTACTCACTGAAGGAATCCGAAGACTTGTCTATTTTTCCACATGTCAGGTTGTGCTACAAATTAGCGGTTAAGCCGGCTACCTACTATGGGATGTATATATGTAATACATCTTAAGATGTAAAATTTTATCGTTCGCCATACTTTGTCTATGAGCCCGTTCACACTGCGCGCTTTTGTATTTAAGATGCAAAACAATAAATAGTGTTAAGACCCATATTGAAGGGCGCTTCAATAGTGTATATTTTACGTTTCCCCTCTCACACCACGCCTCTCCGGCGACGCATGTCCTTACCGATCGCAGCCGAACTGTTTTAAAACATACATAGTTCGTAGTGTAAAAGTTTGTTAAGTTAAGTACAACCAATATTCAAAAGAGATCTAAAATCAATCTGTCGCAGTTTCTACGCCCTTCTTCTCCCACAGTGGTTTAATGTAGAGAAGGGCAAAAATGACGTTTGCTAAGTGTATGTAAATATCTACAGTAATAAAGAAATTTGAATACTTCAACGTCTCACGCGGGATGTCATATATATATTATATCCCATAGTAGTGGATAGCGGGCTTTCCAGACTCACCATTTTTTTATTTTATTTTACTAACTTTCCTCTTAATTATTACAAAAACAAGTAATTATATGCCATATCAATAAAACTACATACTATCATTTATTTTTGTGGGCATCCTACGTAGTTATATTTTGCAGGTTTTAGTTCGAGAGAGAAAAAATAAAAAGATCTCTACTAGATCTTTTTATTTTTTATTTCTTTAACACATATTTTTTAAATTCAGTATTTAATAATTTCCCACTGGCAAGCCTCAAATGGACAACTAAATGACAAATAACTTCCTAGCGGGGTTCGCGGTGAAAGATATCAGATGCACAACTAAGTGGATAAAAACTTTTTTCTAAGGACCTACCTATCAGGAAATTATTCAGGTATTAAGAGTGAGACACACATACTCTCCAGGTCACAAAGCATAAAAAATCTATCAGACCAGTAGAATTGCTATTGAATATGTTCCCAACGCCAGGAGCTATTGAATGGATTATGGCCGTAGCTTTGCAGTCAGAATAGACTCTGTATTGCCTTTGTACTCGGAAACAAAACCATAAACGAGCTTCTATACAACCTTCTTGCGTCCATCCACCTCTACAGTTGGCTAAATAGCGATTGTCTAAACCCTAAAAAAACTTACTTACTCAATGCATGTTTCAAAAGAAAGTAGAAGCTTACAGCCTGCGTATTCAACGGAAAAATCATTATTGTGCTAAACTTTTAAGTTTCGTCTTTTGAACGTGACTTCTCGGAACTCTTTACAATAACACAGACGATGGTCAGACGGTAATGCTGCGGTCTTGTTAAGCTACACTTTGGTGCAGTATAAAGTATGCTTTATACTGCTCTTATTTCGTCCGTCTTAAAGACTGCAATCGTATAGTATCAGTGTAACTCACCTGAGCTCGCTGAGGTGAACGAATAACCCCCGGAGACGCAGGTAAGATCCCTTTCTGGCTCTGACCAATGAGTTGAAAATTTTACCTATAAAGGTGTTTTTATCAGTCGATCTTTATGCCACATCGCATGAACCTTAAGGGATAAATGTAGAGCTTATTAATTAAACGACCTCTGTGGTGTAACGATCGAGGCCGCTACCCAAGCGGGAGGTCCCGGGTTCCAAACCCGGCTGAAGAAGAAAAATAAAACCAAGTCTTGGATGTCTACATGTTTGTGACGTCGCTGTTTCTGTTTCAAGAAGCAATGTATGTGCCTATATGTATGTTATGTTGTGTTAAATAGAGACATTGATTTTGGCTAGTATTTAATCGCACAGCAAAAAAGGATCAGCAAAAATACTTTCCATGTTTTAAGTATTTTTGTTCTTCTTACATTTTTCAACCTAATACGAAGGATAAAAAAGGGGGCTTCGCTTCGTCCACCCCTTTACCCTTCACCTAAGCTACCGCAGTATTTTGCCCTGATATTTGCTGTGAAAATCAGTATTTTTGATGTGCAGTTTAATATTTCCCATTGATTTTATTACTTGGTAATTAGTGTGGAAGATTCTAGAGACAGATTCGAGGACGATTGTTATCAGAAAAGGAAATCCACTGCCTAAGTAACATAGTAACACATGATTGACCGAGCGACGAAGCGCTTCCGTTCAGTTTGGGCAAAAATGTTTTCGTAAGTCCGTCCTCTCCGGATTTCCGGCTGCTCTCCTCTACAGTTCGCATTACTCAACCGATTCTCGTGAAAATTTATATATATGGGTTTTTTATCGATTCAGTTTTTGGAATTGTTCCAAAATGGCGGAGACATGGGGTTGAAAATGTAAAATAAATACATATTCCGAAACGGCTTGACGGATTTGAACAAATGAGGTGTCGTTGGATTCGTGGAGACTGTGACATGGGAATAATTTTGGTAAAAATTCATTATTCTGGATTTTAGAATGCAAAATGTAGTTTACAAAGGTTTTGGTGCTACTTTCATAATCCATATAGGTAACCAGGTGCATAACTTTGTATGTTTTAAGTTCCGCTTTTCACCAATAGACTCGCGAGGCCTACACAGCTCACAGAACCAATAGTTTATTTAATTATGTGAATATATAGTATTTAATTTTGTATCTACCGAATGTTCAAATCTTGATTTGCTGCTTTTTGTTTTGTCCATAAAGTGTCAGCTATGTAAATGATTTGACATGACCAGAGGAAATTGGATGGACAGGTCTCCAGTCCAATTATATTTAATGATCGTCCTCTCCTGCGCTGCTAGATTTAGAGATGACAGTTACAGACAGGGTCATGTAAGTTGGACTTAACGACCGGAGTAGATATT
The DNA here is from genome assembly GCA_949825045.1 of Argyresthia goedartella. Taxonomy (NCBI): domain Eukaryota; kingdom Metazoa; phylum Arthropoda; class Insecta; order Lepidoptera; family Argyresthiidae; genus Argyresthia; species Argyresthia goedartella. The sequence continues at coordinate 18,591,260 of OX463812.1, read as the reverse complement.
TGATAATATATGGAAAAGTCGATCGTTAATGTCTATTCATCATTGGGTGGTGCTCTTTGACATTTACAAATAAATTGCTTGTAGTCTTCTGCTATAATTAGTATAAATGAGCTAACATATTCAAGGCCAATCCTTCTTCGGCATAGTAAATACGAGCCACACTCATAATTCCTGATGTTTTATTTGATAATATCAGCAGAAGAATCATTCTCAGAATCCTTGACCTAATCACGATTTACCAATCTTTGGTAATTCGTTAGCCATAGTGATATCATTGAAAGAATGACGTGTTTAATGTTCCACATAAGATGCTACATAAGGCCGTCTTGGGTAATATGTATACACGTCAAATAAATAGTAGGAAAGATCTCTCACTCACATGCATCACGTGTGGGACAGGGAATCCCATTTGAATGTGTTTTATACCTAAAGGTTGATGATTTTGCAGCTCTGTGGTCTAGTGAGTTGCTTCTCACGCAGTAGGTGCAGGTTCGAATCCCCGTGGTGACCTGAAACCTTAATTACTCCATAGCTGCGATGGGTAGCCTCATGTCTCGCAAAATGGGGTATTGAGTAACTGGCTAAAATTGGGCACATTTGTGCCTATGCCACCCCGTATGGTAAATGGCGTGACACTATGTTATGATTTGTTATTAATGATTTTTGTACAAGGATAATTATCTCGAGCGATACTTCAGGTACCTAACTAAGTAGCTACAGATTGCTTCTTAGAAATGAATTTGTCCGGCCCAATTTCTTTACTTGCCTTTTGTACGAATAATATAGAAGTATTTGAATCACTATAACTAATTTAACATTGCTATGTAAACAGATTGTGTTTTTGCTTAAATTGCAATATTTATCAAATACGTACCTATTACTAGGTTATACCACTACTGCTGCAATCATCCATGTTATTTACGATTACCTATTAAAGATCAGAAGCGTCAGTGGCCTCGAGGTAGGTATTCGCACATCGGAAACGATCGTGCTAGCAGCAACTTGCTGAGACTGGTATTGGATGGGAGTTCGTTTCCATGTGGCATTAGTTCCTGGCGCTACCGCGTTTCGGATGACACGTTAAGCAGTTGGTCTCGGCTACTGTAGCTACTCGGTGGCAGAGTTATAAAGCTGTGTCAGACAGACAGAGGCTTGATAACTTCTGGCGTGCTTCTGGCAGTCGGGTTAGCCACTGGCTCGACACCCCTCCATCAAACCGCACTGAGCGAGCATGGTGAGGTATGGTTCACTCTTACTCTTGCATCTCGGTGGGGCATTTATTGACCGAGCGAGCGAAGCGGTTTCGAGATTAGCCGAAAATGCTTTTGTCCGTCTATCAGTCGTCTCTGATTTTGACGGAAGTTGGCACACAAGTTCCTTGATTTAATTAAACATTTTCGTTGATAGCAATTTTTGATTTGGGGTAAAATAGGGGGGAAGTTTGCTGTAGCGTTATTTATCGACGGATTTCAATCTTATTTAAGAGGCACACTAAGGACTTCATTCTTTACAAGATGTTGCGAAAAAAAACAAAAGGGGGGGAATGAAGGGGGGAAAAGGGGGCAAGTTTGCTGTAGCGTTATATATGGACGGATTTCTATTTTTGAAATTGAAGCGAAGTCTAATGTTCTCACAGAACCAAGTCATAATAAAGATCTCCGTTGCGAGTATTTCAATTGACGATAACTTTATGAATTGACCACTCTATCTGAGCTCACGTCGTCGTTACTCAGTGTAAGTAAGTCCAATTAAGTATAATTTTCAGTAACATATGGTAAGTAACATTAGTCTGGTGGCTGGTACTTGTCAGTGGTGAGCACTTGAGCTGTCCATTCATGCTAAAATACAGACTGGAATAAAGTTTAAGTGAGTGTACAATCACAGACTTTATGTTCTATTCTCAATCTAGTAATTGCTTTAGGAGTTATTGACCGAGCGAGCGAAGCGAGCGAAGGGCTCCAATTCGACAAGATAGGAGGCCGATTATTTTGCTTTCGTCTGTCTCTATGTCTGGTGTCTGTCAGTTCCGGTCTAGGGGCCACAGTTTTCAAGCGATCCTCACAAAACTTGGCAAACGTGTTCCTTGAATTAAAAGTTTATTTTTGTCGAGAGCTTTTCTCAATTTTCCCCTTTTGGGAATTATGACGTCATTAATTTTTTGTATTGGGTTTTTTTTTCTGAAACCTATCGTGTGGGGATTCAAATTAAAGGGCTTCATGAGCCGGTTCAAAAAAGCATTACCTTTCGGCCGCTTGCTTTCTAAAAGTCCAAGAAATCTTTTCAAAACATAATTAGTTTGAACTCCTCGAAGTAGGAGACGGATTTGTAACGAGGATCTATAGACTATGAGAGTGAGTGAAATTGACTATAACTATTTTCGATTGTCAATAGATTGTATTTTAAATCGCAAAATGTAGTTTACAAAGTTATTGGTGCGGTTACTTTGCTACTTGATTTTGATTGAATCTAAAATACTTACCTATAAATTGGTTCGCAGTCCCCCCTGTTAGCGAGGTCTGCTGCCCACAGGGCCACTAGTTTTAAATATTTTAGAAACAAAGGAATTATTTAAATAATAATTTCTCACGACCTATGAAAAACTGTTTTATGTTTTAAGTTGACTTTTATACTAGCATTGAGTGTTAATAAAGATAAAAATTGGTTTGGATTTGAAAAGAACTATTTAATTACAAAATAAATACCATTTCAAAATCGATTGGCAAAGCACTAGTAATGTACAAAGCACTACGAGTAATGTATGTAAAAATTATAATAATTGGTCCTAAACTAGGATACCGGATACCCTGTGTCGTGGGAACCAGACACAGCGTATCCGGTAGACTCCTCCCCAATCGGGTTCGAACCCGGGACCTTTCCCTTGGGAAGCACAGCCTCGACCGCAACACCGCAGAAGTCGTCAAGTACAGTTCAGTATTATTATTACCTACCTGTTCATATGCATGCGTCTCATCTTTTATAGTAGTTTATGTGACTGCTACATAATGGAGGGCATTAATACTCGAGAGTGGGTTCATGAAACGAGCCGAAGGCGAGTTTTAAAATAATATCACTCGAGTTTTAATGCCTAATTATGTATAGTTACATACACTAGTTTATCTACACACATATCATAAGCTCTCTTTGATGTGTTCAGGAACCGCATGTTTGACCGGCATTGTGGCATTGATCATTGTTCTGCAGTTGTTTAGCTTGTTCTAACCAACTTCACAGACAAACTAGGGGCGGCACGCAGGCGGGCGTCGGCGTTCGAAATTTGAATGTCATAATTTGACAAATGTTTGTACATTATGGGCATAATGTATCAATATTCAGATAAGAAATGAGTTTTTACCAAATAGTTTTACATTATGCTGGTCTTAACGTGCGGTTTTTAGACGCAGTAAAGAGGGTTTATGATACGTTTGTCGATAAACTGGTTAATATATCATCTTGAGTTACTGTTACTATTGTCTAAAGCTTATCCATTTTATAACGTCATTCAAGTCCGTGGTCTAATGGGTTTCACGCTTACTTCTCACAAAGTCCGTGGTCTAATGGGTTTCACGCTTGCTTCTCACACAGCAGTCGCAGGTTCGATTCCTGACCATGTACCAATGAGATAATTAATTTATCATAAGTACATTATCATTCGTTCAGTGTTGCGGATGACACGTTAAGCTATAGGTCCCGGCTACCTCCGCTACATGGTAGTGGTCGTAAAACCCCTCCATCAAACTGCTCTGAGCCAGCGTGGTGGAGTATGGCTTAATATTACTCGTATCCGGGTAAAGACCTGTGCCCCTCGATGGGGATGTTAATGGGCTACATTTATTACATTATTTTTATTTATTGCTACGTTTTGAGCTCAGTGATATAGGTAGTTATTAGGCACCTAATGAGGTAGCGTTCTACGTGTAGAGAACTCTAGGGAACCACTGAGGTATAGATTAGGTACCGACCTAAGATCATTCAATAGCAAAATATATTTAGGTGGACAAAAACGTCATTCTCAATCTTTTCGTCACGTCACATCAACAAAATTTGTGGTAGATATAGGATCAACTTATTGCTTTTTATCATCTCGTTGGTTGGAATCTTTTCTAAAATCCGCCAAGAGCTCTTTGATTAATAAATAATTAATTCACTATGGTAAACTAGGTAAGTAAGTACCTGCCATTGCGGCAATTTATTAAGGCTAGACAAAAAAGTATGAAGATCATCATCATCTTATTATAGAGGCAGTTCAACGCTCGATTACTGAAACTTAACTCATACATAATTGAGCTTCCGTTAACTTTGAGCAGGATCAGTTGGAGATCCGCGACGAGCTGTCAGCTAGTTCTTGCATTGTGAGATTGTATGTCGGACGTATTATGTACAGTTACACAGTTACTGTCAATAACGGTGAGTATCGGCGAATAGGGTGCGCGGGCGCAGGGCTAGGCTGATAGACTGCTTTACCTGGCTAAGGGCCTGCGAATGACAAGCCCTGGGAGTGCATGGACAAGAAATAATAGTAATCTCCAGAATCCACTTTATACGTATTCTTCTACTACGAGTATAAAACGTAGATAGATATGTATATTGTAAGGGCTAGTATTTATTTGCACATCAAAAACACTGATTTGCACACCAAAAAAGGATAAAAAAACACTATGTTTTAATTTTTTTATGTGTATTTAAGTTTACGTTTTAAGTATTTTTTGTTGTTCTTACAAGTACAACCTAACACGAAGGATAGAGGAGGCTTCGCTTCGTTCACCCCTTTACCCTTCACCTAAGCTACCACAGCATTTTGCCCTGATATCTGCTGTGCAAATCAGTATTTTTGATGTGCCGTTTAATATTTCCCTATTATAAGTAATTCATTTCACAAACTTAGTAAATTCTGACATAGAATGTATGTTTAGTGACAATTTAGATTTCATATCAGCATTAAATTCGACATTAGGTGTTCGCCTTGAGGTCATTCTCGAAAGTTATCTCCGGGTGTTAGAAATATATTCAGAAAAAAATAGGTGAATGGTTTCGCACAATGTACTGATAATTTTCAACAAAAAATACCCATGTAGGAGACCAATATACTAATGTCATTAGAGTAAGTAAACCTACAACTACTACTACTTAAGTTTAAAAAAAATAGGGCGTCAAGTTTAAAAAATATACGCACAAAGTTTTGAAGTATACATACAAGATGACATATTGGGCCTTACCACAAAAAAATTAACTACTGGTCAATACTTGTTTAAAATCAAAATTGTATGGGATTTGACGTTTGTTTTGAGGTTAAACGCTGTTTAATATATTTTTTTGTAACACGAACTATGTTTTGTTTGTTTCATAGTCTTGGATCGTTAGTTCATGGTTTGGCTGATGGACGAAATAGGCACTAGTTTCAGCTATTGGTTTGCCACCCCTCAATGTCGTCCACTCTCCGATTTGCGAACCACGGCTAAAGAAGTTATTCACTTCAAAAGTTTGTCGACATCGATGTTTACTTACCATTTTATTACTTATTGCAGTTTTCTGTTGAGTTTGCTGTCGCTACAAAATATGACATATATTTAAAAACTCTGAAGTCACCTACGTCTCGTTTTCGTTCTCTTTCACATCAACATAAGTGAACACAGCTATTGACAAGATAATTGATAGTTAAGGTAGCTGAAGTCAGGTACCCGGCGCTATTAAACATAAACATAAACATTTATATACTGGCGCATACATTTCTTCTGGCCCCACACTAGGATCGTCAGAATCAGAAACAGCGACGACACTCACATCCAAGACCTGGGTTTTTATTTTTCCTCCCCAGCTGGGATTCGAACCCAGGACCTCTCGCATGGAAGGCAGAGCCTCGAACCGTAACGCAAAACATACAATACTTTTCATAGCGATATAACCTCTTTACAAATATTATCAGTAAAAAAATAGTGTCGTCAATCACAGACATAATTATAGTTAAGTACGTGTAAATAATGCATACATAGCTTTTTAAAGAAATTGACAGCTTTTTAAAGAAATTGACATACTAACAGTAGCTAGTCAATTTAATTTCGAAAATATAATGTATGTACGCAAGAACCTTACAACATTTTACAAACTTAGCGATAGCTGTAATGTTAACCTAAGAAATAATCACAGACTTTGTGCGCCCCGATTTAGACTCGCGAAGGTTAGCAATTCTTTCAAGGGTCAGTGCATTCTCTACTACAATAAGATACCTCTGGAGATTTTAAAATTGCCATTTGAGCAATTTAAAAAGCATGTTAAAGCGACTGTCGAAAAAACGATATTACAATGTTCAAGATTACTTAAATGACAGGACTGTATGGGGTTAATCTGGCTCAACCTTGCTGTTAATAATTTTGTAATGATTTATTCCTGCCTATTAATCATAACAATTAAATTTTTCATATTTGTATTAGTTAAGCACAACCTAGTTTTAAGAGAGATCTAAAAATCAATCTGTGGGAGTTTCTACGCCCTACTTCTCCCACAGTGGTCCAAGGTAGAGAAGAGGCAAAAAATGACGTTTGCTAAGTATATGTAAATATCTACAGTAATAAAGTACTTTGACTTTGACTTTGACTTTTGACATCGTGGTCGTAGCTACACACATGCTCTTACGTCATAGCTCTTATGGTTGCTTTACGACATTCAACCATAAATGGGTGGGAAATAGAATTCCGTCGACTGTACAATTATGTATTATTATATTATGTGTAACCTTACTCATACATTTCGTGAATAGCATATCGGCAATTTTAGATTACTTACTATTACAGCGTATGCTGTAGTTATATTGTGCTTAGTCTTCTGGAAGTCACTGGTCCAGTGCCGAGGCGCTAGCTTTAAATATTGACAACCCTTCTGCATTTATCGTTATCAACTTATTTATCAGCCCACAGATAATGTCGCGATAAACTGTCACAACACCGGACTCCGTTTTCCCAACAGAGATAATTCGATACTTAGCCAGTACTCAATCAATATTCCCAATTACAAAATTAATGCGGTGAAATGAAAAAAGCCGTCTCTTCAGCTTACGATGTAATCGATGTCGTCCGCCCATTACAGTGGGCCTAGAATCTTGGGGCAAGTTTTTCACTTCCCATTGACTGACTTCTCTGTTTAGGTGCGCGGGCGCAGTGTGTGGGTGATTTATAGTGCCTTATTTTATACGTCATGTCAAATGGCTAAAGTAGGGCCGATAGAGAACATAATACGATTTTCAAGGGGCAGGGGGGACGAAAACTTCTCTTTCTGAACACATTTTTGCATGGAATTAAGTTAAACAAACCAAATCTTTCAAATGGATTAGTGATATACATTCTGAAAATGATTTATTGTACAGACTTAACTCAAGATTACAAAGCTTCAGTTCTTCTTCAAGTACTGTACCTGCTATATCAATACATATTGAGAAGGGAGACTGGGAGAGGCGCTACTACCAACCAGTTTTTCCATTTGTAGAGCGTTATGCGTTTTACGTAACTGTGCTTCTAATGGCTTCGCGTTTTTCCGTTACGGGGACCGGAGTGATCGGCGTTTGCCTTAGTAATTGATTACAGTTATCTGGATGTATCCCTCGCTGACTATTGCACTTCTAACCGTGTTATGAGCTCCGCTTTTGTAGTGAGGTAATATCAGCTAAACAGCGATAAGACCTTTAACAGTCATAGTACTGAAATGAAATCACATATAGAGCACCGATATCTAAACACATAACATAATATAACATAGCGTCACTCCTTTTCCCATACGGGGTGGCAGAGGCAGAATTGTGCCCACTTTGAGCCAGTCATTCAATACTCCATTTTGCGTGACAGGGGGCTAGCCCATCGCCGCAGCTCCACCGTTAGAAAGTCCGTACAATGTACTTAAGATAAATGAATTATCTCATTGGTACATGGTCAGAATCGAACCTGCGTCTCCTGTGTGAGAAGCAAGCGTGAAACCCATTAGACCACGGAGCTAAACACATTACATACATAATCTCCACCGTTCTGCATCAGATGCACACTCTCTGTTTTATTTTCAGCAACCACATGTTGATATTCTAATCACTTCAGTGGATATGAATCCGTATGCAGGACGTTGACCCTCTCGAGCAAAGGCAGGAAATATTAGTTATGTACATAAATGTATTAGCATTATACATTTTAATTAGTCTATACGACACGGTCGGGACCACTCAGCGCAAACTTCATTTAAATATCGCCATCACGACAGGAGCTTGGTGACATTCAACTTGATAATGGTATGCTGAATAAGGGCGAGTAGGTAGAAATGTTAATATATCAGCAAGTATGGAACATATCAGCAACTATGGAATATATCAGCAAGTATGGGAATATATCAGCAAATATATGGTTAACGCTTATACTTGAATTTAATACTTGAATAGTAGATGACACCACAGAAAACGAGGTGCTATTTTAAGTTCCTGTTCTGCATTAACATGATGGCGTTTGTGGTAATATTTTTAATAGAGAACAAGCTTTTAATGAGAGCTTCCTTAATCTCAGTTCTGTAGTGAAACAAGGAACCCTTGTAGTTTCGTCAAGTCTGTCTGTCCGCCTGTCCGTCCGTCACAGCAACTTTATTCCGAAACTATTAAGACTACACAGTTAAAAGTTGGTATCTGTATTCTGTGAAACGATTTACGATTTTTATACAAAAATTAAAAAACATGGAACTGAAACCAATATATTTTCTTTCATCAAACCCTATATATGTGGGATGTCTTTAGACAGTTTTTAAAAATGTTAGAGAGAAAGATCCTTCCAAAGTGGAAAAAATTGTGTCCCCCTCCTCTAACTTTTAAAAAAGATAGTGAAAAATCAAGAAAAGATATATGCTGTGTTTCTCAATAAATACTTTCAACGAAAATTGGTTTGAACAAAATAAAATAAGCAGTTTTTATGATGTAAAACATTTATTAAAAACCGCAAATATAACTTTGTCATTCATACAAACACTATGAAAAACAAAGTATTTTTGTCCTGGTGAAGAATGATAGTGATATTTTGGCTAGCTGTATCAGATGTTGTGAAGTGAGTACCTAACAATATTTTTTTTTGGCTTATACTCTACATTTATTGCGAAACCCTAAATATGCAAAGTTCGACACGTACTTGGCCGCTTTTTTAAATTTCGGAACAGGAATTGAGGATTCTGTGACTTATCGACTGTTTATGATATACCTCTCGCCACGAGTTATGAGCGGTGGCCTTGAATGGGCAGTAGTCACTTTTCAATGTACATATGCGCAGTAATTCCCGCCAACATCGCCCAGCGCTCTTAATTCGTGGCGCGAGGTGTGAATTGTGAATGTAGTTTGTCACATAATTCAACCTGATCGCCCCCTTTTAATTAATCTACACCTGTCGTTGTAAATGCCTCTTAATTCGCGTTCTTATCTTTATAGGACGCTGCAGCTATTATAAGTCGGCTTCCGCCCTACTTTGTCAACAGACAGAGACAAGGGTGGCAGTTGTACAAAGCGGTGCACACGAGTAATCCAACCTGTCGTAGGTAGTCCAAGTTTATACAACTTACATGATATCACCATGCTGTACCGATACGCAGGGTCCCATAAGGTATGGTACCGATTTGACTCTAAACTAGGCTTGAATAAAATAAAGCCAGCTACGACATAGACAATGGAAAGGATCATTGTGGAAATGGCAAAACCAAAATACTAGTTTAATCAAATTGTTGGATGACTTCAACCAAATTTTAATAAAGAATTTTAAAGGTGATGCATAAATAAAATACCACGTGAAACGTTTGTTTTTGTTTGAAATAATGTTAACTCCCAAATAAGTTAAATGTTCGCCAAAATTAGTGCCCCCATGTAGATTCACAGAACCGTATTGTTTGCTATTGCGGTAGATAAGTCACTTTCTATCCGAATATTAAAGTCAGTTTTGTTAGATCACAACTTAATAATCCAACCTGGAGCCGAAGCGAAGCGGAGCGGAGCGGAGCGAGGCGACCCCATGTAGTGTACTATAAAATAGGATGTCCAATTTTGTTGAACATTAAGTTAATTTGGGATGAATACGATTATTTTTTGGATGTATATAACTTTTTATTCAATTTGGTAAACAGAAGCCCAAACTTTTTGGGGAACAAGATTCTCCGGGCAGAGGCTGCTGGTCCTATAAGTTGGCCCTGCATGAAGGCACGTGAATGACGGACGCTGTACCAACCAGCTTTGCGCGGGGCATCCCACGCCGCCGCGAGCCTCTCTTGCCCTGCGCGGAATTCGCGTGGGTGAGACATGTTGGCCACGTTTTTTGTCTTCCATCTCTCTTGTTGCTGCTGCTGCCTAGATACTCTTATTTTAATACTTTAATGAGCGTTTTATTCTTGCTCCAGATGAGTATGTCGCCTCGGGGGAAATGTTATAACGAGCTCCCAGCGTCGATAACGTTCAAGGGAATCTTGTTATATAGGACTGGTTCTTAGTTGAATGCAGTTGTTTCGTAAACTTTGCAAGCATGGGAAAAAATATGGGGAGGTAATGGGAACTAAAATATAAATAAAAAATTATTCATTTTAATACGACCGTGGCAAAAGGAGGCGCCAAAAAAGTGTGGCAAACGGACGCTGTGGCAAAAGTGGAATAATGTAGTAGGTAATAAAATAAATTATCAAAATAATAATAGTAACAACCAATGACTGGATCAAGAGCTAATTATTTATGTATGTGTAACATCTAAGCAAAAAGTAGATAAGTACTTACGTAGATACAGAATCATGAAAAAAAATATAGTGGGTTACTGAGCGTGTTAGCAGCTGTCTCGTCGCATATCTTGTCGCATTGTATTTGTCATAGAACAAAAAACTAATATTCATAGGAACAGGATCTGTTGGTAATAATTCGATTCGAGTAGGTGTGTTAAGACCGGGCAAATGGTAAGATTGCGACATACATCGCCTGACCTTGTGTGTGTGCTTGCCAAAAACATAGGCGGTATCTCAGGAGAAATGTAATTCTAAATAATTACCCATTTTGGATATGGAAGTCTCCAGAAACTTTTGTCAGAAAGTTACTTGATGTAGGCACATAAGTTGCATGTCCTTTGAAGTCATACGATATTTAGTGAACTTTCTTATTTCACACTAGTTGACCATTCGCCAAGCGTTGTAAATAAGCAATACAAATGCTGCAGAATCTATTCATCGTATTGCTAGACAGTGCAATTGAGCGCTCAGCAGAACTGCTGCATAACTGGAATGTACTCGGGGTTCGGTATTTAAATTACTCGCATAATATTCGCATTACATCAAGGAGTTATTGACGCGTCCTCCTGTTTGCAGCCACACAGGTATTATTGAATACAAAAATGGCGCAGACTTAAAATACATTGGTAATAGTTCTAATTAAGCAGCTAAATGCTGCGATTTTTCCAGTGGAGAAACCACTAACTTTGGGACTTTGCTCAAGACAGGTAAGCTCAAAGAACCATGCTTTTGACCTGTGCTTTTGACAGTGGTGGGCGAAGTAGCCTGACATAATTACAGCCATTCTTCCTTGCCACTTAATTACATATTACATGCTTTTTATGAGCACACGTTAATTCTGAGTTGCTCATTAAGACACTTCTGAAAACCAGCCGTTGACTTGCGAAGAGAAGCGCTGAGATTCGGTATCTGATAATTAATCATGTTGTATAAGGCGTTGAACTCGGTATTTTTCATGTTATTTCGTGTAATAATGTTGCGGGCGACGATTTATTGCTCAGACGAGTAGTTACGGTTATTGTTTATGATGTCTCAGAGCATCTGAAGATGAAGTGCGTGGTCAGCACGTAGATATATGAAAGTACGCCGTCCAGATATTGATTCATTCATAAAAGATTTAACTATAAACTTTGTTGGTTTTCTGAGCAGAGTTAGTTGATGATCATCTTGTTGCCGGTAATAATATTTGACTTTGTAACGTCAATAAACATTGTTTTACATTTTACAACATCGTCATGGTCACGAGTATGACGTGTTTTTTTTAAAAACTATTCTTAATGCTTTGTAAGCTATTTTATTGCATCTTGGAAGCTATTTTAGAAATCGTGAATAGCTTAAGGCGACTAAGTTGGCCAAAATAGCCTTTTGTAAATCTCAAGTTACCCAAAATAGGAGTATTGAAGGCTGGGACGTCTGAGTGGTTATACTACCCAACAAACAAATACGTCGTTTAAGTCTTGACTTGTACGACCTAAAGTTGGATAGCAGTCTTACAATGGTAATGAGATGACTACCAGGTCCTATAGACGTCTTTAATGTAACTAATTAGTCGTGCGACGAATATGTCATAGTAAACTGGTCTTAGCAACGTTGGGGAGACTAAACGATACGACGTTATATTACAGTCTTAGCTAAAACGTTTGTACGACAACGCAATAGTCATACTAACGTTATAGTCCAATAAACGTTTTGAACACACCAAATTGTGTTTTTGGAAATCCTTTATATGACATTTATACAACGTGGATGTTGTATAGACGTTTTCACAGTGACGTTTATATAACAATCAATATCTTGTTTTACAGCGGTCAATTAAAGACTCTTAAATAACTTGGTTGTTTATTGACGACTCAAATATAACCTTTATATTACGTGATGTCCGTTTAATGTCATGTCCTGACTTTAATCAAACTTGCAGTCGCATTTAAGTCAGGTTTTGACTTTATAATGACTAGGCGGCCATATTTACGGAAGTTTGATGAATTTTGTTACGAAAATGGAATCAAAAAAATCGTGGAGACGATTAAAACGTAGTGGAACTTTCAAAAGGAAAGTTAATCGTGAATTTCTTTTATTAAAAAACACAACACCTACCATCGTGGCATTGGTCACAAATATTGAAAAAGAAAAGTGTACAACACATGAACAACAAAAAGGTTCAGTATCAATATTTATTTTATTACAATAAAACATCATGTGTGTATTTTTTTTCGAATTTTTTGTTTATTCGTAAATGTAGTGTTGACTGATTCGTTTATAATCACTAAATTTTGAAATAAATAATGTTAAGAACTATGAAAATGTATTTAAATTTGTTTACAGTTGACGTTGTTCAATCTGTTCCTTGTGGGTCAGCTGTGGGAACGCATGGTATGCTTTTTTCATAACGTATAACCTACCTTCCAACATTAAGTTTCAAATATATAAGGTGTATTTTTATTCCCGTGAAGATCATAGGTACTTATTAAAATAATATTTTTTTCCTTGGAAATATGGGCATGTAAAAAAAATATTGAAATTCCTGCTTAATGCGATCACAGATTGGTATGGCAAGGCCAATTTCTTTTTATATTTTGACCCATGGTTCTTGGAAAAAAATGTGTGTTTTGATTTCGTACATTGACAGATCGTGCATTTATAAAACTAAAAAGTCCTATATTCATAATAGTTTCTTAATATCGGTAAAGTTAATTTGTTTTGGTATTTTATTTATCAAAATTATCTTTAAAAATGTAATATAGAGTGTTTGATTTTCAGATGACTATAGTAGTGATCATTCAGAGCTTACAAGTACAAAAGAATCATTAACTGAATCTTCTGATACAGATGAAGACAAAGACGATACGTTTCGAGAGGATTTGAAAAAATGGGCTCTTGACTTTAATATTTCTCATCATGCCCTCAAAAGTTTAAGCGGAATTGTGAACAAAAGACTTCCTAACATTGTTCCTAACGATCCTAGAACTCTTCTTAGAACAAATGACATCAAATTATCATTTTTCTCAGTAGGAACTGGTAAATATTGGCATAATGGCTTAACGTTGCAACTAAAAGAAACATTAGAACGTATTGATGACGTTCCAAATACAATTTCATTGATTTTTAACATAGATGGCCTTCCTCTTTATAAAAGCTCACGACATCAAGTATGGCCTATTCTTTGTCAAATTTATGAAAAAAGACATCTTTCGCCAATTGTTGTTGGTATATATGAAGGAACAGGAAAACCCACCGACCTAGAAGCTTACTTATCACATCTTGTGACGGAGTTGAAGATTCTTCTTCAAAATCCTATGGAAATTAATACAAAGGAAGGCCTTAAAAAAATCTGCACTTTTCAAATTAAAGCTTTCATTTGCGATTCTCCAGCTCGAGCTTTAATCAAAGGTAAGCAGCTCATGTGAAGTAAGTTTAATGCGACATTCATTTAAATTGTTATTTTGCAATATTTTTTTTTTTGTTTCAGGAGTGTGCAACTTTAATGGGAAGCACGGGTGTTTAAAATGTACAGTAGTTGGAGAGTACTCGCAAACATCCCACACTGTTGTTTTTTCTAAAATTGATTGTTCAAAACGAAATGATGCTGATTTTAGATTAAAAAAATATGGCAATCATCATAAGTATGATTCTCCTCTACTTCAGCTGGAATCAATGGATATGGTTGAAGATATACCTGTCGGTGATTCTTTACATTTAATAGACTTAGGTATAACAAAACGGCTGCTGATTGGTTGGCGAGATGGTAATTTTGGGAACAAAAACTTAACAAAATTGTGCTCAAGAGATATATGTAAAATATCTGAATTCTTGCTTTGTTGCAAATTGCCGACAGAAATTCATAGGTCGATTAGATCTTTGGAAGTCCTGGCATATTGGAAAGCTTCTGAATTCCACACATTTCTAATGTACCTTAGCATCATTATTCTCAAGGATGTGTTGTGTTCAGAAGTATACTACCACTTTTTAACTTTTTTTTGCGCAGTTACCGTATGTTCTAATGAAAAACATTTTAGATACCTTAGACTTGCAGAAGAAATGTTAAAGTACTTCATTACAACATACGCGAAGATTTATGGAAATGGATGTTTGACTAGCAATGTACATAATCTTTGTCATTTGATAGACGAAGTAAAAAGATTTGGTATTTTGCAAAACTTTAACGCTTACCCGTTTGAAAATAAACTTTTCAGCATTAAAAAAATGGTAAGACAAGGAAACAAACCTTTAAGCCAAATTGCAAAAAGGCTTACAGAGCTAAGACATTTAGAATTACAAAACTGTGCCCACCAAAATACACAATATCCTTTTTATAGTACTAAAATAAATAAGAACGGTGTTGTGTCAATTATACATTTTAAAAAATTTATTTTGTCAACTGAAAGTCATAATAAATGGTTTTTAAGCACAGACAATAAAGTCATTGAAATTATATCTATCAATAATGATGGTGGAAATATACAGATCCATGGGAAAACCTTGGAGAATTGTACTGATGCATTTGAAGCTCCAATGAAATCTTCATTACTTGATATTTATATGTGTGATGTGAATAACACCATTAAGTCGGAGTCTACATATCTTATAGAGAATATTAAATGTAAAATTGTTGGCATTCATTATAATGAGCGTGTATATTTTGTACCTCTTATCCATACTTTGTGAAGGATATTTTTTAAATAAAACAAATGTATGTACTTGAGTAGACTTTTTTATTAACATGCAAAATCATCAATGTAAAATTATATGCATATTGACACAGTAACTTGGCTATGAAATTGCATTAAAAATAGAATTAACAAAAACCACTGTCTTTGATAATTATATTTTTATTGCAATTTCATTTCCCTACCCATTCCCAAGTGCCCTACCTAGTTATAGAATAATTTTGTACTACCTATTCAGTCATGAATCATTAGTTTGGGTCTTTATAATCACAAACCTAACAAAAAGTATGAATTACTTTATATATAATATGTATGTAACTTCTTAGTAACGTCTTAAATTATATTTTCAGGTATTTAAAATCACAGAGGTAATTACTTGTAATAGAAGCATAAATGATGATTGTACAATTATAAATTTGTTGTACCCTAAAACTAATAATTAGTAATAAAATTATGATTTTCTACCTTACACAAGAAAAAGTTATCTGAGTTAGACTCAAACAAGTTGAACAAAAAACCAATAATATCTTTCTCAAAATCAAATTATTTAAACAAACAGAACATACTTAAATAAGATGTTTGTACAACTATTCAGTCTTAAATAATTTGTTTAAAATTACAATAACAAAAAATATTCACTACTTTCGTGCATAAGTATCTAAAAGTAAAGTCTTAAATTATATTTTAAAGAATTCAAAATCACATATCAAGAGTAATAATCATTGAACATAGTACCAACTTATCTTTTAAATATACATGGTTATTTTTTAGTCAGTGCTCAAATTTTAATTATTTCGTTATATGGCTATCCCCAAGAAACTTTTTAATCTACCTTACAAACATAAAATACAATTGTTAGTATGAAATGGGACGTTGAACATAAACAATAAATCAAAAATAACCTCGCATTTTTTTCAACCATCAATAAAAAAATAATCTAACTACAAATCTGTAGGATGTTTTGCAGCCGTTGCTGGCAATTAAAATATATAAATTTTCTTTAAATCCACTCGCATATTAATACCAAAAAACTCTCTGAGTTCAGTAAATCAAGTTAAACTAAAATCAAATAAATCTGTCTAAAAATTAAAGAATCAAGGAATAATATGAAGTAAATTAAAACTATTTGACACACTGTTCACTTTAAACTATAATATAAGTATAGGTAGTGTTATCAGTCGCAGTGTGCTAGTCACCAAAGCAGCTGCTAATGTAGGTATTGCTGGCACTGCTGACAAACTGCTGAACAGTGCTGCTTGTATTGTTGTTGGTGGTAATACTACTTTTATTATCTGCTGATGGTGCTGCTGGCTGGATTGAAGAAGTTGTCGAAAAACCATTATTGTTAGTTTTTAATGCTGGCTGGATTAGAGCAACAGTGGGGTCAGTTCAAGAACGATTTTTGTCAGTGGTTGATGCTGGCTGAGTTGGAGTAGCAATGCTATTAATGTTTTTAGTAAATGAACCATCGTTGTCAGTGGTTGATGCTGGCTGGGTTGGAGCAGCAATGCTATTAGTGTTTTCTGTCAATGAACCATTATTTTCTACTGTGGGAGATGGCTGATTTGATGCAACGACGTTGTTTGTAGTAATGATTGATGAACCATTGTTGTTAACGGTTGGTGCTAAAATTTCAGTTGGCAGTTTTGACGTTTTTTGCGATCTACGTCTACTTGACGCAGCTCTTTGAATATTCTGTTTGTTTCTACTAATCGAATGGCGCATTATATTTTTAAAGAATGTTTCGTTTTCTTTCCTTGTATAATTAGCATCCGATTCATGAATGATGCTAAAAAAGACCTCAATGATATTTATAAAGGATTTGAAGCAAAGTTTACTAATCTCTTTCTTAGAACCGCCACCCCAAGAACATTGAGTCATTAAACCCCTACTAAACATGGCATCTGCTAATGCATAAGCATTACTGACTCCGCGTCCTTTTCCCTTTCCACAAACACAAGACAGTAGATCCTTAATATTGGATTTATACCTGGGATTTTCTAACAGTTTTTCAAATTTGTTTAAATCTTCCTTGTTAGATATAATCTTAAATTCAACATTTTCTGCTTTTTCGCCCGCCATCACATTACGCTCTGCAATTGTGTCCACCTGTGCACTTAAAAATGATAACTTGCGCAATATTTTGTCCTCCGAGCATTTTAAATAATCTAAAATTATTTGTTGGTTCTGCTGTAATACTTCGGTTATTGCTAAAATGCTCGAAATTGCTTCAGAGTTCGGAGAATTTTCATTTTGCACCTGCAAGGTAACGACCTCTTCTGATGTTTGAGGAATATCAGCAATATATTCGTAGACGACACTATTAGCCTGTTTATTATTGCTTGACTCTTCTTCGATCGGCGCCGCTGAAGTTTGGTCCTGGAGATAAAAGAAAAAGTGTTATGAGGTGAGGTGCTTATACAGACCGTTTGAAATACGAATGCTTATGGACTCCAATGTGTCTTAATTTTATTATAAGCAAGTAGACAAGCACTTCTTTATGTTTGTTGAAGTAAACACCGCATTCTTAAATAATGTAGTGTGTATTTCTGAGTGCATACGACCCAGACCTAATTTAATGAGAGTCAATAGACTTCATCTCGCTTAGCCTGTAATGTAGCCGGCTTAAATTAACTCTCTCTGCTCTTGAGCTGGATTAGGGTCAAAAGTTAAACCTAATTGTTAACAATGATCGATTTCCGCTAAATATTAGATCCCAGTAATAATAATATTGGTACTTACTGTCACACTTCCGCTTGCAATTTCATCAAAGTATTGTTGAATATCATTTTTAGGTTTTGCCTTTGGCGTTAGTGGTGTACTTCCTTCAATTTCTGTGTCACTTTCTTGTAACATATAAGCTAGCTCAGCTTCTGCACTTTGTTTAGAAAGTAATCCGGTCCTCTTGACCTGGCATTTCATCGTGAGCCAAGAATCGTCAGGACAAGATGATTCTTGTTCTAACAACTCCTCCACTCTCCATTTTGGCCAATGTAATATTCTATTTTGTTCCCATTTGTCAGGGATAATCGATAGTGCAAATTTTCCGCGCTCCTTTGTTTGTATGATTTTAAATGGCATGTTGATGCTGCAAAAAAGCAAAATATAAAATAAAAAACACAAACCATAGGGTGTATCAAAAATACCTAGGTAATTATTGCTCTATCTATCGCCTCACGTGACTATGTTAATAAAAATAACAACAACAACTCATAATCATATCGTTGTGAGATAGTATCTGGATATCACAGAGGTTAATACTAACTAACTACAAAATGTAGGAATTATGGCCATGTAGGTATCGCCGCAAATAATAGGTACGCGGCAAATATTTCATGCTAGCTTTCCGCCCGTTGCTTCGCCCGCGATAAAAATTAGCCTATGTCACTCTTGAGCCTCTAAACTAACAACACAAAAATCATAATCATAACATAAAATCGTTACGACGACGTGAAGAAACGACAAACAAACGCACTTTCCCATTTCTAATATTAATAATACTTAAGTATGGATTAATATTTCAAAATGCATATTACCTACAATATCTACATATTTTTGTGACAAGTATTATGTTTGCGACCTACTTTAAAACTGTTGTGTTTAATAAAAGTTAAAACTAACAAATAATCTCGGTCGCCGGCGCGACGGGAGCTCCAGTCACCTGCGTTCACTCACGATGAAAGATGTTCCGCTACTAATGGCGTATTGCGGGGCGGGTGGGAGGTGGATGTTTGTGTTATGCTATACCTATCTTGTTTACTTTAAATTGTACTTGGATGTTAGATGTGTACCGACCTATATATAGGTTACTTAATGAAATTTATATTCTAATACACGCGAATTAACTCACAATGGGATGGTACATAAGAAAACAAAGATTAGTAATACATTTTGAAATTGTAAGTATGATACTACTATTTTTCAGCGTTATCAGGAACTGAGTAGAAACAATAATCACATTCGTCTAGCAAAAAATGATTGTACACGGTAAAATTTAAACAGTTCTGGCACCAAAAATGCTTAAAATGCATTACATCTCCAATTACATTTTATTTGATTCGATGAAGAAATGGCCGCAGTGTGTGTAAGTCAACGATACTGTGGCAACCATAGCACTCGTCCGATAATATAAAATGAGTTTCTTCCCATGGCCAAATCAATCTATTAAGAAGTCTAAAATCTGCTCTCGTTAGAAATTTATCTACATCTAAGTATTGAACCATATTTTCAGGAATGTTTAAATGTTTTGAAATCCGCACTGCACATTTACTATAAAGAGTTCTTTCCTGAAATTGATTTACAAATAATAAATTTTGGTGAATATTGACAATATGAAAAGGGTTTTTTATGTTTTTGAGGAACTCTAATAGCTAGCTGTCATGGCGACCATCTTCATCATCATCAGGTCGTACAGAGATAAGTGTGCGACAAAAGCAACATGTCAGACATTTTTAGAAAAAAATCTATTGTTGTTAATAAAATTATAATGATTATAATGATTTTAACACAAAATTACGAGGGGGCATGAAAATCTGAACAGTATTCACATAGGTATATTATCATAAAACTTCAGTTCCCAGTCGAACTAAATAGCATGTGAGACAGATAAGGCAAGTTAGATATGAAAATTAAATAACACTCACCTTTTTATTTCCTTGTAATTATTTATTTTACACTAAAATCTTGAAACAAAACCACAAACACGTTGCCACGAACAATAATATGAATAAGTCCTACAGGTGTTGTCTCTTAACTCAAATAAAACGTGTTAGTCATTCAATAACACCTGTACGACCACAATACTACAAACGAGTCGTTGTAAAGTTAGGATGCGACTACTGCGCGACGAAAGTGGTTATCCCATAACATTTGTACGACTTTTGAATGACGTTAAAGAAGTTGGCTCAAGTCTTCTGTATGACCATTATACGACCATTTAGGTCGTATAACTTGGGCCATTTTCGCGTTTAGTAAACGTTATTATAACGTTAGTATGACTTAGCTATTGCGATGTATGGTATTCAGATAACGTTTACTTAACCTTTATACGACGTTAAATTGTTACTTGGGTAGCTTGTTGATCATGAGTGTCAGCAGCGATTCGTGAAAGTATAAAAGTAATTTGATTATTTTTGCTCGAAACAAAAGTTTCTCGAAGTTATTACAAAATATATTTTTACAATTCAAAATTCTTTATTTTCTGTAATTACTTAAAATGTTTAGAAAACGTAATTTTATACCTATTCTCATTTACATTAGACCACAATTTTTAGATCTCTTTTAAATATAGGCTTTGTTTAACTAGTACAAATTATATTATAAATACTATGCAGGATAAATGTTTGCAAAATTATTAAGGATTTGAATTTATACACTTGTTATTCATGATATATAATAGAGGTCTTACAGAGCAACTTAACACAACATTTTTCATAATCATTCAATAAATAACACGTAAATAAATTCCAATCCGGTGCGAAAGTGAACTATTGTGAAAAACAGACTTTGTGATAATTTTGTAAACTTTTCTAGAGATTAACAAAAAGCTGTTTTGGCCTAGTGCGTTGCCTTAAGGAATTCTGAGATCGAAATAGTTGCTTCACTGTGAAGAAGTCAATTAAAAGTAGTCACGACTGTGTGCTGTGTAGCGCACAAGAACGACCGATTCTGTTTTTGTTCGGTAATGTTGTTTTTCTTAACCTTTTGGTCGTTTTACAACTCGCGTTGGTAACTTGATATCAAGATAATCAAAGAGTAACCAAGAGTTAAGCAGCTACAGCTCAGTGATGAAGCGCAGTGTAGGTTTGTAATTAGGCTTGTACATTGTATATTGTGTTGTGACATAAAAACCGGCCAAGTGCCAGTCGGACTCGCGCACGAAGGGTTCCATACCACTGTACAATGGTAGGGATAGTGTGGAGTGAATAGTTTTACTTTTACATAGCATAATGTTGTTTACAAAGTTATTAGTGCAGCTACTTTCATACTCCATGCACGTAACCAGGTCCATTCATAAGTTTGTATGTGGTATTGAAAGAATTGTGGTATGGGAGCCCCCTTAAATATTTATCCCAGACAGACAGCGGAGTCTTAGTAATAGGGTCCCGTTTTTACCCTTTGGGTACGGAGCCCTAAAAATACAGTCATAATACTGTAAGTGGCTGACCACCTTCAACTTTAGGAAGACGAAATGGAGCATGAATTCGGTTTATTTTAAGTTTTTAACTTAGCGAATTATATATTATAATACACAATAAAAAAAGAAACGGTTTGAACTACATGAAATTAAGGAATCCTAGTTAGACTATGCCCGATTTGCCACAGAAAATTCCGGCATCCAAATTTTTTTTTTATTATATGTATTAGTTGCGGGGTTCGAAAATTCGCTGAATGGCTTCGAAAAAGAATGATATGACAGTGCCTTTGCTCGACATGGCGATGGATAACACCTATCTCTAGAATTTAAAATTAATCTTAAAATATGTTGGCAAATCTTGCAAACGCCTGGACCGATTTGAATATTATTTTTAAAACTATTCGTAGAAGTCTTGGGATAGCCAAAAAACCGAAAAATCATTAAGTATAGGGAATTTCTTTAAGAATAGATACGAGTACAAAAAAAACTAAACGAAAATCGGTTCATCCGTTTGGGAGCTACGATACCACAGACAGATACACAGACAGACACGTTAAACGTATAACACCCCTCTCTTTGCGTCGGGGGTTAAAACCAGCGGCAGCCGTCGGGGTCGCGCATCCAATTTCGATATGAAGTTCGAAATTTGAATGTTGTTTTTTCCTCTAAAATTCAAAACGGCCAGTTGCCTTGAATCGCGTATGCGCAGAGATTGCGCAGCTGCGCTACGGACAGCTAGTTTTTTATACAAATAAATTCAACTTTTGTCTACGAGATAAGAACTGTCATTGTTTCTGCCCTTAGAAATGTCACTGTAACTTCTCTACACGGGCGCCTTCTACACAGGACAGAAGTAGAGGAGGCGGCGTTAAATCTTAGTATATAACGTTTATATACGACCTGTATTGTAAATGCCTATTTCCAGCACCTTTGATTCAATACGGACGGAGGTATTTTAATGCGATATTTCTATTTAAAACTCCTACTAACTGCCACAGTAAGGCCCACTCGCGCCAAGTCAGTAACCCTGAGTTTAGAATGCCTATTAGACATACCTCTCCCGTGGTCTAGTGGTATAGTGGTTAACGCTCGCCTGTAATGATTGTGATGCGGGTTCGAATCCCGGTGCGAATATAATAAAAATCAAATACAAATTCATTTATACACGAACTATAATCTTTTCTATATTCTATCCTATTTACTATAATTACATTATACTTAATTGAATTTATCAAATTGTTTCGTTTGGAGATCTAAAACGTTATAGGTATCCTGCATCTATATGTCTAACATATTTTTTATTTGGGACGTATGGTGATGGACGGGGTGTAATCCAACCTTGGAGGGACATCTTTTGAGAATATCATTATTCTACATACATATTTTAGGGTACACATAAAATATGTGCGTTTTTCGACCGAATTTTCGCCAAAGGTATCTATCTCGGTTAGCTAGCGACTCTACGAGGCATTTCACAAAGAATTTGCATCACTCTAGAAACTTCTTTACACCTCTATGGTATTGCAACAACAATATTTAATTAGATTTGCAGATTTTTAGGGTTCCGTAGAGAAACAAGGAACCATTATAGTTTCGTCAAGTATGTAAACCCATCCGTCCGTGCCTCCGTATGTCACAGCAACTTTCTGCAGAAACTATTAGGTAGAACTACACAGTTGAAACTTGGTATGTGCATGAATTCTGTGAGCCGCTTTACGATTTTTATACATACATTATACAAAAATTTAAAAATTTAAATAAATAAAAAGCCCCCTTTGATTATATGAATTTCTCCATACATGGAACTCAAACCAAAAAATATTTTTTTCATCAAACCTATATATATGAGTGGGGTGCGTATAGATAGGTATTTAAAAATAACGTTCAGGTTCCAGAAACCATATTTCCTCCAAGTAAATCGTTAAAGAAACAGACCCTTCCTAAGTGGAATAATGTGTGCTGTTGACATTGTTGCATTACGAGATTGGCACAAAATAAGTACCTACTAAATAAAAGCTCATACAGATGGCTCTCGTGTTTTAGGAGGCTGTCAATCTGTTAAAGTTGTCAAATTCTATTTACTTCTTCTTATAATATATGGCGTGCTAACGTCATTGGAGGTAAATTTGGCCAGTGTTAAGTGTATTTGAAAGATCACACGACGTGTTATTAAAACATTACCTCAGATGAATGAAACCATTTGCTTCCAACTACGCCAGCGCCGTAAGCGGGAGCAAAGGTGGACAGAGCTGCCATTGGATTAGCACCAATCGTTTTGTAGTCGTATTTATGACGTTCCTATTTAATTGAATTCATTCCCAATAAGGCTATAATTTCACAACATTGTGTTAAACTGTGATATTTAGGGAAACGATCCAAATAACCTTGTAAAAATATTGTTACACGTTCCATTTCTGGCCCTCCCTGTATCGATAGGGGCCTACCATTATTTCACCCTTCGACTTCGTCAGTCATTATTATAGCAAATTCAGAATGAAACGTAGTTGTAATTAAAACTCAATGGAGGCCGTCACTCCAAATGAACCATTTATATCGAATGACCACCCCAAGGGCCATTGTTCTGTACTTGATGCCAGTCATTCCCAAAGAGACAGAGTCGGACGGACGGACGGACGGACGGAAGGCTGGGGGAAAGCGATACTTACTGTCCTTTGATTTAATAAAGTCCTTTGTTCCCTATTTTCGGTGTGTTTGTGGAAGTTTCCAAGCAATGAACTGATGAAACTTGAAGCCTAGGCTGGCTGAGACTGGCTTTTGTTTCTAAAATAGCGCCATGCCTTTTCACTTAGTGGTAGACATTAACTCAGATTAGGACCCCACTTTTAGCTAATAGCATGAAATTCCTTTTCACTGCACTGCTCTGAAATGTGGCGAAAGATGATCTGTAAGGGGCCCCAAAACAACAAAAACATTTCTTGCCTGCTTGAACAGAACAGAAACAAAATTGTTCACTTGTTTGTTATGGTTCTGTAACATGTCAACAGATGGCACTTCACTCAGATGAACGAAACTCGTGCTATTTCAGTAAATGCTTGCGCCATGCCTCGCCTCGGTAAAAGCATACTTACATGGCGTGTGCTATCAATTTCGGAAGATGGCGGTTCTCCGCCAGGGGGAGTTCAACACAATGTAATATCTCGGTCAATAGATGCGATTAGATATTGATGCCAATAAAAGCGCAATAGATGGACTCGTCTCTTAAAGTGCATCGCCTATGGCTCGGCCTTCAAACACACTCGTCCATCCATTGCTCACTTTCCAGCCTCTACAACAATGGACTATTGCATGATAAGATAAAAGTCAGTTCTATCAAACAATAGCTAGGTGATTTCCGACGAGTGGCATTTTTGTTCAAGAGCGAGCGAGTCTATAAGTCGACACGAGTCGGAAATCATCTTACGCATGTCTACAACTATGATAAAACTGTTATCTGTGCATTTTGCGAGAAACTAAAAATTATCGACACGCGCCAAATAAAATTGACTCCGAACTAAACAAGAAATTTGTAAAATAATGGGCTAATTTTATCTACTACTGCGCATGTGCCGATAGCTGCCACGTCGTATCACAAAAGGGCACGGGCAAAATATACGATAAGCTAAACATATTTAATAAATATTTAAATTTAATTGATCAAAATAAAACTATTTAATTAATAACGCACCAAATGAAGTATTCGTTTTATTTTACCTTTTATGTGAATGATAATTTGTACTTGACAAATTTGTAAAACTTTACTCAAATAATAAAAAATCTTCGCGCCGGGCTGACGGCGGAGTTAGAATAAAATAAAAACTGAAAAGTAAAAAGCACTAGGCGAAAAACCGGCACTTCCGCACGATATCGCTGCTTGAAAAAGGCAATTTTCGAGGACATCACATGCATAGTAGATGTATGTTACACAAAATTAACAGCAGCCATTATAATTTATAGATCATAAATAAGGGGTTATCGTAATGCATGCCATAAAAGCCTACCACTTCGTAATAACTATATTAAATTCCTTTCACGGTAATTAATAGCGTCTAATGGTCAAGTGTTTTCTACTTTGTTAATTTGTGTGGCTGCCAGCCAGAAATATTGAAACATTGGTAACGTGGAATGGTATTCTATCCTTACCATACACTACTAAACACTTTCTGCATTACAGTGCTACTCATAAAGCCAGAACAGGGGCACTCCAAAAGTGTTCTAGTGCAAACTATATTATTATTACATATATATTGGTTTACCTCTAAAACGCTCATCTCTACCTACAAGCGTTCGTTTTCGCGACCATTATTATGACCACTTGCTCGTTCAGAAACACTAACCAAAGATCTTCTCCAGTACCGAATGCATCTCGTTATGAGCCCTTAAAAAGGATTAAGATTTTTTTGGATAAAATACATTATTTGGTCTTGAATGTTCCTTGTGCGACGAGACAGCGATATGTGATTTAAAATGTCGCTGCTTCATGGGCAACTCATTTACGTTCCCCATATTAAGGTGGAGCTCGTGTTGGTTCGTATAATGTTACCATATAGCGTAATGTCGCTGTATGTTACCTGTCCAGTTAATTCACGAGTTGACTCGGGTTCACGACAAATTGGCTAGAGGTACACCATTTACATTGTAGAGGTACTTTCATGACATATTATTAGTTAGAAGTTTGCTTTTATGATAAACAGGATTACCGTTGCCTGTACTCGTTTAATTGTTAAACATCAACAAGATAGTCAGGCAGTAAACTATTTTGTTGTTCTTTAACGACAGTTCTTTCTTGAATTTCAGGTAAGTACGAGATATTGGTTGCTGTGGTAGAAATTACTTTACGATGTGAGTAATTCATTATGAAAGCGATATCAAATACAGCCTTGTTGAAAGCATGGATCCATGTAGAGCTCAGTGAAATAGAGAGTAGATATTTACCAACTGTATGCCTTGAGAGTAACTCTCTACATGCTGACGGTAGTATCTTGATCCATTCATAGAGGTTCAACCAAAAGAGATTCCCTAAAGATAGCCGTGTTTTCTGGTGGTATTATGGTATGTTGGCACTGATAATCTCTCACAGTAATACAAGACTCACTTCCATATTGGCGGAACACTGGTGGCTTTGTATGGGCGATGTTGGCGTAAGGATTGCACACCTGGTACCACTAAAGGTTAAAGGGCGATCACTGTTTTACAGCTCGTTATCGGATAACATCGGATTCTTGTGCTTGAAGCAGGCTTTATGTGAAACTGCTCAATGCACTACAAACTCTTTAGAATATTACGTACGAACTAAACTAAAGAATTAGTCTTCATAAGATCTCGGGATATTGCGCAAGACTTGGTAGATTACACAAGTAGGATAACAATAAATCTATCTACGTATAGAAGTAAGATACATCACGTAAACATTTAAAAATAGAATTACTGAGATCATATATTGTAAATAAAACGCTATAGCTAGGCTAGGGACTATAATAAACCATTACAAAACGTGTTATCCCGTAACGCGATTATGATACTCATCAAACAATTTCTGCCGATTTCTCAGATCTACAGATAAAAAGTAACAAAAGGCCTACAGAGCTTAAAGGGCGTTCAACATGTTACCCAATAGAATGATGTTTTCACAATATCGCCTATTAAAATATGTCGTTTGTTAAATTTCGCATTACATCATCGTCTTCACAATAAGTGTCACTCTGCTGTTAAGAGGCTTCTTCAAAATATAATAAAAGAAGACAATCTATTTATTGGGCCCATTCTTCAATACAAAGGGCCTATAATCTTGCGAAACCATAGATAACAACATTCTTAGAATTACAGAGATGATATGATGTTTGATCAATGTACGAAGAACAGACGACTGTACGTGGCACGACGAAGATGACTTAAAAATGGTGAGATGAGAAGTAGAGGTTGATGAGCTTAAGAAAACTATCCAAATGTTGTGATATTGAGTCGAAGCAGATTCAGTCCGCTTTCATCTACATCAGCGATTTAAAGATGTACACAACTGCCATACTAATACCAGAGGGTAACACAATGTGCCCTACTTTCTGCTCCAGTGATTTGCTCCACATACATAAAATCAGATTTAGTTGACAACAATAGATTTACTCTCTCTCTTTCCTGCTCTGCAGATATAGAGACAATTCGATAACTATATTATTATTGCCTGCCAATTTATTACGAATTGGGGATTTTGTGAAAGCCACGTGGCACTACGTGGGCTGTTATCGACATGTTTACGAAGACGCGTGTGAGTACTCCGTCCCACCCCAGATACTGATGTACTGTTACATTTCCATCTCATCGTAGTGTTCATCCTTAAATGAGGGTTTTCTGACTTTGTACTATCTGACAGCTGTTTAGACCTGACGCTTACGAGGCGCCGCCTGGTGGCAGAAAAAGTATCGAAAACCCTCGAGGGCTTCTAACTTTTTACTATCTAGACCTGACGCCTACGAGGCGCCGCCTGGTGGCAGAAAAAGTAACGAAAACCCTCATTGGTTGTCTACTACATAAGTATACCTATAATTAGTATATAGGTATATATATAATAACACATGTTTATTCATGCTTGTTGTGTTACTTCATGTGTTACGTACAAGTGGGAATCCATTATTTGTATCGTTGAGCGGTGGCAACCAGAAAATATCGCTTAAACCTTGAGTAAGCACCTGAAATGTGGAAACATAAGGAGCCATTAGAGATAATATATGCAAATGACTTGTTCGGTTTATGTGGTGATACTTAAGTACATAGTTTTTACTAATTGTCTTTACCTGACTATCAGAAGTCTTAAATGTTGATGTGACTTCTTATGGAAATTACTTGATTTTTGAGTTGTCATTGAGTTAAATAGTTTGATTTGAGTTTGTCGCCTCAAGAATTTATCGCATTCTCTACTTATTACAAGAAACTCAACACATTTTTGCAAGATTTTAGTCGCGTGAAGATATTATGCAACTATACAAATAAAACAGATTTCATTCTTCTCACTTCAGTCATTGTATTTACTATATTATTATGCAACATGTCTACGTCTCGTCTACGTTTACACAGATAATATTAAGAAGACATTCTTTCGTCGGGTCAACGCTCTTTTTTCTTAGTTTTCGCAACGGAATATTTGTATGACGCGTAATGTTTATCTTGGCACATCTACCGTTTGTTTACGAACCACTCGACAAGTTGGGTGAAGAACTACGTTTTACGAGATAATCGTAAATAGTGAAAGAGGGCGTGTGAAGGGAAAGTTCGCGACCCTCCAAAAGGGGTGGACTGATTTGATGCGTATACGAAAAGTAGGGCAATGCATTTCTTCTGCTGTTGTTCAGGATCGATCAACAGCTCTACTTTTATGTAAAGGTTTTAATGTTGAACAAGCATCGACTTCGAAATTCTGAGGTTTCACATTCTCGATAATAATGAGATTTATAAGCATGATAGCACAAGATGTATTTTTGCGGCAATACAAACTGCACGGATGTGTTAACTGTTACTGCAAACGCGAGGAACCTAGCGGCAAAGTTACCATTTTGATTAATTTTTACGTAAACGTGCGACGGTTTATGCTGATCAATGCGCTTTTCTTCATATGATTTCTCTCACCTCATAGTATTTTGAATTTCGACATGAAATTCGTCGTGTGCTGTGCAGGGACTCTGATTCCGTTGCCGACGCGTGTAAGGGTGACCCAGATATGCGGGAAAGCTTGTCCGGTAATATAAACTACGATTGTAGATTGTCGATGTTTCACGACCAATGAGTATTTCCAATCAATTTCCCTCGCCATTTACTGCAACTGGAGTATGATTTACATAACGGAGTTCAATTAAGTAGAAAAACATTTATTTAATTAACTAAACCAGAACCAGTGCTGCTCTTAACGAGCAATAAACACTGAGCTTTGACCTTTTCGCGTCAATGCAGCGCGCCTACATACCGACCTATATTCTTCTTTTTGTTTTATTGTTTTAGTAATAATCTTATGAGTTTTTTTTTGATTATAACTTTGCTTTCATTTAAGTTATTTTATAGTTGCACCTCCGTATCACTTTTAATTTGTATGTGTGCTGCATTGATGCAATAAACGTTTATCTATCTATCTATCTATCTATCTAAATCTGAATGCGAAATGCTTTAAGTCTTAAGTAATTATACCTTATATTACTTTTTTACCATAAATTCATTCGTGGGGACACCCTTGGATAACCTGAGCCAGAAACAACGACGTAACAAACACATAAACATCGAAGACCTGGAGACTTGTATCATGAGTTTCTTGAGTGATCCTAAATCTGGTATTACCTATCTTTTAACCTCTAATACACTCGCATGTATAAGAAATAGCGGTAATGTCGACTTTACTATCCCACATTTTGTAAGAGTCAAGGTAAACACGATGTCTTCAGCCTCGAGCGTACGACGTGATACATCAGTCAGCACGCTCACTACCACAGCGATGTGTGACGATAGCCTTACACAGCTGTGCATCTGTTATATGGTGACTCAAGATATCAATGAAATAGGTTTATGGTCTCCCCATTTGTCCTGTATCCGATTTAATTACATACCGTTCCTCTACGACCGTTTATAGTATGAGTATAGATATATAGCAGCCTATCTATGCTGCCTCATAGATTTTCCTCGCTCAATTTAACCCTTCAACCTGCCGGCACATTGTGTTGTGTGTGACAGCTCACCCACCATTTCCGTGGCTTTACAAAATGATTTCCATACTCATTTACGTACTGCGATAATGAAAACAAAATTTGAACTATGAAAACAAAAGACGGTTTAAAAGTAAAATGTCATCATACTGTTCGGATGGTGTTCGAAATTAGAATACAAGCGCTATGGGGCGTGGACGTGAATGCGTTCTAATTGTTCCGTTCCTTTTTGAAATTTTGATTGCATGTTCATTGTTTTGTTGGTCTGTACATCCCTTTTGTTCTCTGGAGCACTGTCGGGCTTGTAATGTGCGATGCAAATGAATATAAATGTGTGTGATAATTGCATTGGGCACGGTTGGATCAGGCGTGAAAGTTGGTGCAGCTCGCTGCAGCCGACATAATTTGTCAAGCTGCCATTCCGTTATTCCAATTCCATCTTGTCTTCACCGTTATTCCAATCACACTAGAGAGTCAGTCATACTACTAAATGTCGCTTGAGTACAGTCCTGCTCGTCATACTCTCTCTCTATTACCGCCTCATAGGAATTACAACTAAGGTCCAATTCTGTACTGGATCGCATCGCGACCGACCGAAGGGCGGAAAACGCCGCATTTCACATTCCGTGTTCAAACTAAATAGGTGCCACCGACAAGCCAAACACGGCATTCCGCGCCCCTCGGAGTGGACGCGATGCAATCCCCAGTACAGAATTAGGCCCCTGTACTGCATTAGCGAAACTCGAAATGAACGGGACTATCAATAAAATGGTAACGACAATATGGCGGAAACGGCGGTTTAATATTTGCTGTTTTATGAACGACTCCTGTGGTTCTATATGGACGTTTTCCGGAGAACTATTGCCCTAGTTTAGATTATGTCGTTAAATTTACGATGCCTTTTATAATAGATGTGGCATGTTACATAAATAGATGAGAATGCTATGTGGGAGGATCTTTTTTCAGTATTACAGCCAAGTTTGTCCTTTTATCCGACGATGTCCGATTTATAGAGGACCCGAATGGCCGAGTGACGAGCCGAATGGCCGAGTCGGCAGTGACCCTGCCTACGAAGCCAAGGGACCCGTGTTCGAGTACCGGTGGGGGCAAATATTTGTTTGATGAAAACGGATTTTTGTACCCTAGTCATGGTTGTTTATCTATCTAAGTATATTTCTCTATATAAGTATGTGTATATCGTTGCCTAGTACCCAAGATACAGGGAATCCTAGTTTGGGGCTAGATCAATGTGTGTCAATAGTGTCCAAGGTTGTTAATATAATAATAATAATTTTATTATTATTATCATCAATACACTGCTTGTTTCAAGTTGGTTCCTCACGGCTGAGGTCGTGACTGTCATGGTTGTCGGCACAGGGCTTGACCAGGATCTCCATTTGGTTCTGTCCTGGTGCATGTGCTCTTCCGCTTATTCTAGCTAGTTCTGTTTTTCCTGTCATTGTATCTGCTTATCCGAACACTCAGGGCTCCTAATACGACCCAGGAAGTTCAGTATTGGTATTGTACATAATTAGCTGGGAAACCGAATTAGCTGGGTCGGGCTGTATTCAGAATGTAGGGCGGCCCAGCTAATCCCGGATTTTACTGTACTTACAAGTTAAGGAAGCCAAGGTGGTAGACCCAGACTTGTGTATTAGTTAAGTTTCTCGTGCAGTTACTGTTTTCAAAGCGACACTTGGTTAACTTCAGTTGTTATGAGGTAAAATTATGTTGTAATCTACTTAAAAAATTAAAGCAATAACTTCAAAAAAAAAAGATTATTTACCCGTCAATTTCGTCACACGGTCGACCCGAATCCTCCAAATAAGGCCAGTTTACACCGACTACTCTCGCTTATAAGACGCTATTATTTTTCCAAAAACGGTCTTGGCCTGTAATTTGCATGCGCCGGCGCCGCCACGACATCCGACTGACAGACAGACGGACCACCGGTTTGATATTCGCGATATAATCAATCCTGATGTGTTAAGACTACGTGACCGGAAGAATGTGGTGACTTCACTATCGTTGTAGAAGTTTTGGGGTAGTGAAACTAGTGAATCATTCTGTGGAATTCCCTAAGCTACAAAACTACCTTCCTAAACTGAAAGCCCGAAATCTGACATTCTATTTTCAATCTTGTTGTTTTATTTGTTTAGTTGTGACGCCTTTGGAGTTGGACCAGTGGTTGACGACATTGAGTTACTGCGAGTACGTAGTGGTATAGAAAGCGCCGCACCTAGAAGTTATATTTTTTTATTACAGCCGTCAGCCGTCGTCGCTTTGTATGCGCATCGTGGTGCGCACAGCACAATCTTTACTTAGTTTGAGACGCCTTTTGCACATTAATACCTCAATGATAGCCTAAATTTGTATAATCGTTTGTAAAGCTGTTTTGCAAACTGTTTCATACCTACTATAAATTTAGCGCGATGATAAACGAAACAATTATTTTTCGAAAAATTTAACACACATTACGGTCTTTATTCCTCTTACCATCTGGTAATTATCTTCAAAAATCGTCTAAAGGAGCATTATCTTTCTCTTTCGTAAACTTAAAGATTTAATATGTAAGTATTGTTTATTTATAATATATACTTTTATATAAGGTATTTATGTTCTTCTATATGTATCTTTAGTAGTTTAGTAAAAACCCATTTATATTTTTTACTAGTATTTCTGCGCAAAGGGCTACCTGTCACTCCTATTAAATTTATCCTTTTCATATTAGATTTGCTGGAAGAAATCTCTTGTTAAAGAAAAGCTTGCCTTTGTAAATGTCTTTCCTTTTTCAACAAAAATAAAAATAAGTTGATTTCTAATATTCTTCAAACCTATTAAAACATCGCGTGGGTGACATGACATATATACCAGCAGTGCGGTATACAACTGGTGTTGCAATGCTGTTATTAATTAAGCCCGGGCCCAGTTTCCAGGTCACGCAATAATTATGTCCGCACTAATGTCGCTGGCTAACGCTTGGCTTAGGCTGGTCATACAGTGTGCTCATGATGCTTAGTTGCAGATAGAGATAGATGGACCTGACTGATATCATTGACCGAGCGAGCGAAGCGACGAAGCGTCTCCGTTTCATGAGTAAGCAAAAACGCTTTACACAGGCCGCATTTCTCAACTGTGTTTCTCGTTAATTTTTGTGAGCAGGTTCGACGGTTAAATAGTTTTTTTTGGCGTTTCAGTTTCGGATTTTTATTCAAAATGGCGGAGATGTGGGAGTTCTAAAATTAATAAAAAACCGCTACAGTACAAACAGCTTGACGGATTTTAATAAATGAGGTGTCCTTGGATTTGTTGAAACCGCGAGAGTAACAGGATATATATTTGTGAATAGTCAAAAGCCTGGGTTTAAGACCGCAAAATGTAGTTTGCAAAGTTATTAGTGCAGCTACTTTCATAAATTGACATAAAAATGTCAATACAATCATTTGGAATTTAAAAAATTATCAGTTCATTATACTTTAATTACATAACGACGATGTGTCAACAGATATTAGAATTGCAACGTCACACCCTTTTAAATAATTTCTACTCACAATCACTGTATAATGTGACCTCAGCAAAACTCTACGTTACCTTGTTATTCATATTCAGCAGTACATATAGCCATGTTCAATAAATACATATTATGTACCTACTTGAGGCACAGACCCTTTTTGACCCAGAAGGTATAACATCAAATTGCTATACGGTGCAATTCATTCCTAATTAAACTTAAACTGTCCTATATCAATTTATTGTCCACTCAAATCAAAAACATGGATGTAAAATGAAGTTGATTTGCCTGACTGCATTCATGCAGCGGTCAACATTCCGAGCAAGGTGCACATTTAATATGAAGCGCCACAAAAGTTGCATCGGACAGTCAAATCTATTGCCCGTGTTACAACTTTCTCTGACAAGCTTCGGGCAATCGGATTTGTGTAGCGACCAACAACTACGATGTAATTATTGAGGATTATCGCTACTTAAACCTTCTTATGATAGATTTAAATTGATGTCGATAAACTCCAGTCATTTAATTAACTGTTAATTTTCTGGTCCGAGATTTAGAAATGACATTTTATGAGGAATTAAGTAGAAATGTTGTGAACATTTTCAACTTTTATCTCCCACATACATAGTAAAGGCAAAGCTTACATTTATTCTTGAATTATCAAACTATAGACAGATATAAAAGTACAATATTGTTGTTTACTTGGGTCGTTTAAAAATGCAGCCAGTAATTTTTCCTATTCATTATAGGGTATCTATCTATGAGGCATCATTTTTGCAGTATACGAAAATAATAATTTGGGGTGTTACTTTCTCGGTTCCTACACAGATAGCATTGCATGTTTGTATCAGCCACCCTTTATATCAAACAGGCGAGCTGAAGGCTTGGTCCTGTAAACTGAAACACGCAACTGACATCACGAAGGATTCCTGACTGTGACAATAATGGTGTTTATGATTTATGTCCGTTATCATTATGAGGGAAGGCTGTTAAAGTATTTTCAGTTTCCCGGTGGGTGTTGATGGACGGTTTAATATCGAGTAATCCGGCTTTACAAATAGTTTGTCAAGGCACCTCACTACTACGACTACGACCACGGACTTGCCGGCTTGAATTTTATTACCATGGCATGAGGCTCAAAATCGCGATGCCTCAAAATTTTGTTGGGTCGTTGAGGGGTTAAAGGCGTTGAGGGGTTAAAGGCGTTGAGGGGTTAAAGGCGTTGAGGGGTTAAAGGCGTAACAGAAAACTGTAGTCAATTTTTGAGGGGATAGTTAAGATATGGACCCATGCTGATTGTTTGTTGAAATACAAAATACAGTAAATATAACATATATCGAGTAGTCCAGCTCTACAAGTGGTTTGTAAAGGCTTTATAGGGCGTAAAAAAGATATCGTCAAATTTTGAGGTAATATTAAGGAGTTAGTTAGTGCTAGTTATTTTATTTGTTAAAACAACATGGACCTGCGAAATATAGTAGTTTCAGTTTAGCTAATGAAAATTGCTGCGGCAAGAACGCTCTCAGAAATGAGTAAGCTTCTTGCGGACTAGGGAATATTCAGTAGCAAGTAAGTGGCAAGTAAAACATCTGCATTTGATCAGACAACAGCGAGCCTGTGTGGCGGCTGGCGGGTAACAAAGGGAACTGGTAATTATCGCGAGCCGCTCAATGTGTACCACTTCACACAGGATTACAGATTTGTGCAGCACCGCTGCTTACTTCTCGGAATAACAAGGGTTATTGCCCTCAGGACGGCACTGGTAGGTATATTGCAAGGGACGACCCGAATGGCCGAGTCGGCAGTGACCCTGCCTACGAAACCAAGGGTCCCGGGTTGAGTCCCGGTGGGGGCAAATATTTGTTTGATGATAACGGATACTTGTAACCTAGTCATGGTTGTTTATCTATCTAAGTATAATATTTATCTATATAAGTATGTGTATCGTTGTCTAGCACCCAAGATACAGGGAATCCTAGTTTGGGGCTAGATCAATGTGTGTAAATAGTGTCCAAGGTACTATTATTATTATTTTATGGATTAGTGCGTCATCATCTTAAGAGAATGGATTTGAAGTTTATATGATAATCCATCCTTTCTAGGAGAAAACAGGATACAGGATGACAGGCGAGTATATAGGGTACTTTATTAAAGATGTCATTATTTACTCTGTGAGTTTTAAAAAGTGAAATCTAAAATGTATGTCGACGCAGTCTCAAGAACAGGCAGAGATTCCCACACACGCCCACAGATATTAGGTAATTAATTTATTCTTTGTTTGTAACAATAATATCAATTTGGCAGAATAACCTTTGCTTGGATCATCAAATGGGCGTTACCGATATATTGTACTGATAGTTGTTAATTATAATTATACTATTAATTACACATAGTTCAGTTTCGGTGTGGTCCCAAAGAAAAGTTTATTTTGAAGCGATATATTTTTGATGGTTACACGATCATTTCACTCAATAGTATTAGTGGCTCTGTGAGCTGAAGACCTCGCGAGTCTGTTGGTAGAAAGCTGAACTTCTAGCATACAAACTTATGAATGCACCTGGTTACTTACAAGGAGTACAAAAGTAGCCGTACCAATAACTTTGTCAAGTACATTATGCGATCAAAGCTCCATGATAATGATAATAGTAATTAACGTAACTTTTACAAAATGTTATTTAAAAGTCCGGTAATAAATTTAAGTGTACAAAAGTGCTAGGTGAGGTCACTCATAATCATAAGAAAGATAAGAAACCAGAGTTTATGGTCAAGCTCACTAAAATGTCTTGGCTTGCGGCGGCTCTGTATAGCCGGTTGCTCTTCTCCCTCAAATATGGCGAGGGGAGTGATGGCTGGTGCAAATGTCCTTGGAGGGACTGGGTCAGTCTGGTTTCTTATAATATATGTTAATTACAGCTTTTTTTTGATCTCATTTATTTCTTTTAAAAATCTTATTTTGAGACATCTTATTAGCATTAGATTACATTATTTTTATATATATGTACATTGTGGCATAAATATATATATGACGGGGGAGGTGGTATTTCATTGTCATCTGCCATAGTTAGGTATCGTGTGTGGGCGGTCTACGGGTAATGTCGGATCAATCAAACGTGGAGGTAGTTTAAAGTAACGATGGTATAATTCTTCTTTACAATAATTCGATCACTTGCTTAGTAAAATTAATCAACTGTAG
Organism: Argyresthia goedartella; assembly: GCA_949825045.1. Classification (NCBI taxonomy): domain Eukaryota; kingdom Metazoa; phylum Arthropoda; class Insecta; order Lepidoptera; family Argyresthiidae; genus Argyresthia; species Argyresthia goedartella. The sequence goes on along the minus strand of OX463812.1, from coordinate 18,554,326 downwards.
CACTAGGTAGGTAATCAAACAGAACGCGAGACAGTTTCTAGGTTCGCTTGCACTTCGACCGCGGTTCACAGAGAGAATGTGCCTCCGCGTCGTCGACCGGTGGCGCGTAACTTAGACTCCGTCGAGCGCCGCGAGGCGGCGCTGGCGTTCCGATGAACTGAAGTCAATTCATTTCCTTATTTTGCCGACACGGCCATCCTGCTAGCACACGTCCTCGTGGGTTAACCTGTAACCGGAGAAGAAACAACGAAAAGCGTTTCGTTCGACTCTACCGGCAATAATCTCAATCTGTCATCCTAGTAGGCTACATTTAGAACATTGATACTCAATATTTCATCCATTTCTCTACTTTACTCTATGTTAAATCATAATCTTACAGCTCAGATCACAGATTTTTTTGATTTATTACACAATTAAAGTATTTACAAAGTTTACAAAAGATTTCATCAAATTCTAAATTAAAAGAAATATCAAAAAAAAAAAAAAACCAGAGCCAGCCTTGTACCAGAGACAACAGTCATTTAACAGACACCAAATATCACATTATTTACAACAGAGCCAACAGAACTTGTCAAGTATGCCACCCTCTATAGCCACGGCTTCCATAGCCGACCAGCTGATCATCAGCTACCACACACCACACGCGTGCATCACCCACTGACTACACACGATACGGTCACTTCGGACCACGACCTCCGCCAGAGCTAAACGCGCACCGCGCACCCACGGACTACTTGAGTTGCCCCAAGAGACACCGATTTCTACCGGGCTACGACTACGTAATAGCTACTGTATAGTCGACTTAAATACGGCCTATAGAGTGCTTACTGTTGTTCACGCTCTTGCTCATCAACACAATCAACATCATTAACTTCCGCTGGTACATGACCTTCTGGCATCTTTCTTAACCTGTCGTGTGCATACTTGTAAGTACGCTTGGAGTTCAAAGCTTTCAACGTATAACGATCTCCATCTAGAACTTCAATCACTTTAAACGGTCCCTTGAATTTCGGGTCTAATTTCAACTGGTTACGTTCTTCATTGGCCAACAAAACGAAATCGCCCGGTGAAAACTTTTTGATCGCAGCTTTTGTACTGTCGAAACGAGCTTTATCATAGTTCGCACACCTTAGAATATTATCTGACGCATTTCCACGGACCTCCTCAATATCAACTTCCGTATCAACTTCGCTACTACACATCAATGACAATGGCCTTGCTATTTTACCAATTAAAAGCTCGAGAGGCGAAGCTTTTGTCACGCGGTTCATAGTGCAATTTATTGCGAGTTGTACCTCACCTAACGAGTCTTGCCACGATTTATTATCGCTTGTTTCAACGGCCGTTAACATTGCTTTTAAAACACTCATTACACGTTCAACCTGTCCGTTAGCACGCGATGATCCGGTCGCTATAAGATGCAGGTTGATATTTTTGCTTTCACAGAAATCGCGGAACTCTTTACTGGCAAAGCATCTACCTTGATCCGCGATAATTCTAGTAGGAGCACCAAAAAGTGCAACGCTTTGAGTAACCGCATGAATGCTACTTTTTGAATCGATGTTTGTCGTATGATAGAGCAACACGTACTTGGTGAATGCGTCTATCAAAACGAAAACGTACTCTTTGTTGTCATTTTTGCCACTTAGTTTACCTGTCGCGTCTATGTGAATTGTGTGCCACGGAGCAGTCACTTTTGGGATCGGATGCAATTCGGCTTCAACTTTTCCTGAATGAGACTTTGCGATTTTACAAGTTACGCAATTTTCGACAAACTTTTTCACGTATTGGGTCATACCAGGAAACCAGTAAAAGTCATATAGCTTTTCGCGTGTCTTCTCAGCACCGAGATGAACGAGAGAGTCATGAAAGTTATTAATTACTGACCATCTTAGCGCCCGGGGTAAGTAAGGTAAGCATTTAGTCCTACCATTGCGCTGTATCTTTCGGTAGAGAATACCTGAACGAAGTACATAGGTTCTAGCCATCTGCTCGTTCATTTCGTCGCTCTCCAAATCACCTATGATTTTCAAAATCTCACTATCGCGCTGCTGTTCAGCTTGAAGCCAATTAGAAGAGAGTTCGTTGACATCAATGCGCTTTTGCTCTACATGAGTAATTTTTGGCTTTAGATTGCACGGAAGGGGGTTTCGCGAGAGAAAATCTACGTGAAGCATTCTTTTGCCTTCTCTATAAACCACATCAAAGTCAAAAGACTGCAAAAAAGCCCACCATCGATGAGCTCGCGGTGTTAGATCGTGTTTTGTCTGCGACGCCTTTAAAGAATTACAGTCCGTGACAACTGTGAACTTTCTGCCATGGAGATACTGTCTGAAGTGTTTTATAGAGTTCACAACGGCTAGCGTTTCGAGATCATAAGAATGATAATTGGTTTCAGCTGGGGACGTTCGCTTGCTAAAGTAAGCTACGACTCTACGTTTGCCATCTACAACTTGGAAAAGAATCGAGCCATAGCCTAAGCTACTAGCATCTGTATGAAGCTCTACCGGGAAGTTAGGGTCGAAAATCATCAAAACTGGGTCGTTTGTCAACTTTGAAATGATGTTTTGACGAATGTCTTCATGTTCGGGCTTCCAATTTAAGTCACCTTTAAGAGATGTTAGTCTGTAGAGCGGGGCCATTATTCGAGAGAAATCCTTCACAAATTGGCGAAAATAAGAAGCCAGTCCAATGAACTGTCTCAACTGTGTTACAGTCTGTGGTGGTGGTAGAGCAGTTAACGCTTCCACTTTCCTTTGATTGGGTTTCACTTGGCCAGCCTCAACTTCAAATCCCAAGAACTCTACCTTCGTCTTAAGGAAGGAGCACTTCTTCAAATTTAAAGAGAAACCAGCTTCAGTCAGTGCACGTAACACGACATCAAGCCGCTCTACTCCAGACTCTACATTGGTAGAGACGATTAAAATATCGTCAACGTAAACTATGACGTAGTCATGAGCTAGGTCACCTAAAGCATCCATAATGGCTCTCTGAAAAACTGAAATAGCATTTTTTAGGCCAAAAGGCATTGTCAAAAATTCATACTGACCTTCGGGTGTTATGAATGCAGTGGTCTCTATCGACTCTACAGCCACAGGGATCAAATGAAAGCCACTAGCACAGTCCAGTTTTGAAAAGTAGTTTGCTCCACAAAGGCGTGCTATTTGGTCACAAATCAGAGGCAGCGGATATTTGTCAGGTACGGTGTTACTGTTTAATTCGCGGTAGTCAATACACATGCGCAATGAACCGTCGCGTTTCTGTACTAACAGAGCAGGACTCGCGAAAGGAGAACAACTGGGCCTGATAATATCCGCCTCTAGAAGTTCTTTAACGCGTTCACGAATCTTACTACGTTCCTCCACTGACATCCTATAGGGTCGCCGCTGTACCGTACGATTTGGGTCGATTAGTCGTATTTTAAGTTCACCCGTATTTACGCGCGTAGTAGGCATGCCAGAAATAAAGAATTTTGAAAACCGGTTCAATATTTCAGCAAGATTTGACTTATTCTCTCCTACAACATCCGTATCAATGTCGTTCAGATTTGTTTGACGTTTGGTCTCGTGTGTTACTGAATTTACAAGGCAATTTTTAATCAATGAGAATTCTGTTGCCGACATATTGACAGAATAGCCTAAGTTCAAAATTTCTCGTCCGATCATAATATCACTTTGCAGGAAATTGTCTGGTAACACATGCAATAAAATCTCGAGATGGTGATCGTTAATCGAAACACAACATAAAATCTGTTCTGTACTGAATACTCGTGTTTGACCAATACCAGTCATTGCGACAACATTGTTTACTCGTTTGCCACTAAATTTGGCCGCAACAGTTTCTTTAATTAACGAGCATTCAGCACCCGAATCATAAGAAAAACAATATAGATCACCTTTATGTTCCAACGACCCCGTCGGTGGTTGTACGACGCAAACATCAACGCGCCGCTCGCTGCGCGCCGCGCCCGCACCGCTGCCGCCGTTTGCTTGACCGCCGCTGTCGCTCGTACAACGACTGGCAATGTGGCCCGGTTTGCCACATTTAAAGCACACCAATGGGCCCCTTGATGCTGGTTGTTGGGTTGTTTGACTTGTTGTTGCCGACACTATTGCTCGTCCATTGTCCATAGGCTTGCTTCTACACTCTGATCGACGATGGCCCGTTCTACCGCAGTTATAACACTTGAGCGGGGTGATCTTCGCTCGCTTGCTATCCGGTGTAGTAGATGACGATTCGTTCGGTGCACTGAACTTGCGTTTCAAGTGCGAAAATGCATGTAGTTCTTGTTGCATTTTTTCCCTCGACGTGATGTTGGTTGTAAAGGCCATGCGTTGGATCCTCGTATCAAATTGCGAAACGTGAGCAAGTACTGTAGCCACCGCAATTTCTTCTTTGTTTAAGTCTTTCCAGCGGGCTGTAAGTGACGTCATCAGCCGACTTGCGTAAGCGGCCAGAGTTTCTTTTTCACTTGGTTTATCGCCGCTCAAATTAATGAGGGTAGCCGCTAAAGTTTCGGTCAGTGCGAATCTCGCTGAGAAAAGTACCTTGAACTCGGTCCATGTAATGCCTTGGTATGCGACTTGCGATAACCATGTCGATGCGGCACCTTTTAGCGCTTTGCTTATAGCCAAAACCAGCTGTGCGCCTTGCAACGGAGTTTCACCAAAACACAAATCTGCGGTCGTGCACCATGATCTCGCGTCCATGTCCTTCTTGTCAGGGTCGAACTCGGGCAACTCAACGCGGTTGACGTTTTTCGGCGATTGTATAGCCGCAATCAATGCCTGCATGTTTGCATGTTGCTGTTCAAACATGGCACGCCAATGATCACTTTCCACGGCGTCTTTTTGCTGCTGCTGCTGCTGAACCGACACTGATCCCACTTCTGATGACGGGGGAGGTGGTATTTCATTGTCATCTGCCATAGTTAGGTATCGTGTGTGGGCGGTCTACGGGTAATGTCGGATCAATCAAACGTGGAGGTAGTTTAAAGTAACGATGGTATAATTCTTCTTTACAATAATTCGATCACTTGCTTAGTAAAATTAATCAACTGTAGCACTAGGTAGGTAATCAAACAGAACGCGAGACAGTTTCTAGGTTCGCTTGCACTTCGACCGCGGTTCACAGAGAGAATGTGCCTCCGCGTCGTCGACCGGTGGCGCGTAACTTAGACTCCGTCGAGCGCCGCGAGGCGGCGCTGGCGTTCCGATGAACTGAAGTCAATTCATTTCCTTATTTTGCCGACATATATATTCATAAATTGAAAAAATTACATCCCCGTAAAGTTTCTTGGTGCTATCTACTCTGACAGGTGTATTACCGAAGCACTGGTAGTCTCCACAAATCCAACGAAATCTAATTTGTTAAGCCGTTTGGGCTGTAACTGTTTTTTACAATTTTCAACACCATATCTCCGCCATTTTGAAAAAAATCTAAAAATAATCCATATAATTATCGAAACTGCTCACAAAATTTAACGAGAAACGGTTGAGAAATGCGGCCTGTAGAGGAGAACAGCGGAAATCCGGAGACGCTGCGCACTCTCTTCGCGCTCGCTCGGTCAATAAGAGAAGTCCTATAAATACACAATGCATATATGTCGTATAACGATAACATCTTTTTACCATCAGATATATACCTAAATAGCTATAAGTAACATCAGTTGAACTGATATAAATGACACCTACAACAACGGTCGCCAAACCTCCAGAATCTTAATCAATTTGGCGATACGAGAAGAACATAAATAAATAAATAAACGGTCAAGTGCGAGTCTAACTCGCGAAGGGTTCCGTGTCACCGTACAATAGTAGAGAATTAGGGATGGTGTGGAGTGAATATTTTGGATTTTACATAGCAAAATGTTGTTTACAAAGTTATTGGCACACTCCATGCACGTAACCAGGTGCATTCATAAGTTTGTATGTGGTATTGAAAGCCCCCTAAATATTTATTTTATTCTGTTTTTTTTTTGTATTTGTTGTTATAGCGGCAACAGCAATACATTATCTGTGAAAATGTAATGTCTAACTATCATGAGATACAGCCTGGTGACAGACGGACGGACGGAACTCTTCGGGTACGGAACCCTAAAAACAGCTTGGTTCGTTATATTCTTAATCATTTCAATGAATCAGCCAAACGGTTTTGATGTAAAACAGATTGCCCTTATTTATCGTTATTCGAAACAACGCTCCTATCTCGATTTAATATTGGTTCCAGCTTATATCGCCAATACTCAAATATTACCAGCCAATCGTTTAATAAGCTATTGTAATTATTACTATGGCTGGCGCAATAAAAATATCGCTTTGTGTGAGGCATCAAATGAACAGGTTAAATCGGAGGTGCATACTAATTGTCGTGCTCGCAGAACGAGCTATAGCAATTAGGATGTTCAACCGTCCGTGAAATGTGTTCCACAAATCAACCAGCCTCTACATCACACCTTTTCAGAGAGAAACCACCTTTACACCTAGAGAGCTTAGGGCTCAGTAAAAGTGCTTTAGAGACTATAGTGTATGGCTCACCACAGCAGCCAATGCAGTAACAAACAATGACACACACGGAAGCTAGCAGAAACCTGCCAATAAGTTACCATAAATGTTTATATGCAATAACCCTTCTGCATGCTTGAGAATGAAGCATGTTGAATGAAAGTTTAGAGGAAACCCAAACTAACTAATAAATCATTCAAGTTCTGTACCGTTAAAGGTGTCAAAATAACGTGGGCGGGTCATATAGTAGATGAGTACATCCATAATGTAAAGAAATGGCATGTAGAGTCTACATCATCATCATCTAAGGTATCTTTTATTAGTGACTCTAGGCTTGTTGATCACGATTTCTGAAGATATTACGTTTTCAAGGAAAAGGCCCAAACGAGATTTCAGAATGTTTGAAGTCGGCTTAAAATAGGCGCTTGTTTTGAGTTCGCAGCAACAACAAAGTCCGTTGTCGGGTCCTCGTTGTATCGAAACACTCCATCTGCCATCGTAAAGTTTAAATATCAACATTTAAGACCATCAATACGATATTGATCTCACGTTCTGTTCATCGATCGTATCCTTTGAATGGCAACAATGCATTTTAGTATTCGATTAATTCAGACCGTACGTGTATCAGATTAACCGGAATTACGATTGTGATATCTGTTATAAACTTATTTGAAATTTCAATGATTTGATTTATCAACTCGCGTGTTTTTTTGATTACCGTTTATTCGTTTAATATTAGCGGACTACTGCGTGTTCTAATAGACATACCAAATATTTCGTTAAAAAAAACACGCAGTGGTCGGCAACTTGTTAATAGAACTCAGTTTCAGCTCTATTTAAGGAAATAATTGTCTCGACATTGTGCTGGTGGCTGGTGGCTGGTTGATAATCGATCACAATATTTAATGATCGTGACCGGTTGAGGTCAGCTGAGGTCAGCAATGACAACATCCCGGTTGCTTCTGAATTACTATTATATTAATTCCGAAAAAAGGTTTACCTATCCTTTGATATAACTATTATTAACCTTTCCTCATAGAAGGCTTAATTTACTACACTATAAAGTCATCTACAGATTTGATTTTTGGGTTAACATTTATTGAGTATTTGATTAAGACTCTATCAGAAGGAAAACGCGATTGGATGAAATTTTCTTCATAGAATTTAATTACGTTTTTTTCCCTTTAATTCTGAAATCCTAACTGATTAAATTAAGGGATTGAATTCAAAATGTGGACTTTATATATTCGTAAACTCTCCTTGAATTATTTTTTGACAAAATAGCGAAGTTTATTTTTAAACAATTTTTATGTGGTTTGGCGCCACGCTATTTATTTTAGTTTGAGTCGTGCGCATTGTTTGCGCTCTCTTTTCTTTCTTATATGGAAGTAATTAACGGGGTCACTTTCGTTTACATTCCTTTTATGTAAATTTTTTCGTATCACCTTAGTCAAGTCAAGTCAAAGTACTTTATTACTGTAGATATTTACATATACTTAGCAAACGTCAATTTTGCCTCTTCTCTACATTGGACCACTGTGGGAGAAGAAGGGCGTAGAAACTCCCACAGATTGATTTTTAGATCTCTTTTAAAATAGGTTGTGCTTAACTATTACAAATATGAAAAATTTAATTATTATGATTAATAAGCAGGAATAAATAATTACAAAATTATTAACAGCAAGGCCTGTGTTGAGCTAGATTAACCCCATACAGTCCTGTCATTTAAGTAATCTTGAACATTGTAATATCCCTTTTTTGACAAAGTCGCTTTAACATGCTTTTTAAATTGCTCAAATGGCAATTTCAAAATCTCCAGAGGTATCTTATTATAGTAGAGAATACACTGACCCTTGAAAGAATTGCTAACCTTCGCGAGTCTAAATCGGCGCGCACACAGTCTGTGATTATTTCTTAGGTTAACATTACAGCTATCGCTAATTTTTGAAAATGTTGTAAGGTTCTTGCGTACATACTTTATATTTTCGGAAATAAATTGACTAGCTACTGTTAGTATGTCAATTTCTTTAAAAAGCTCTTTTAAGGAGTCTGTTCGTTTTAAATTATAAATTGCTCGAATAGCTCTTTTCTGTAAAATAAAAATAGTTTGAATATCCGCTGCATTCCCCCACAACAAGATACCATCACACTATGAAAGTAACTAAAATATATTAGCCTAGATGTAGCCACATCCGTGCTTTGTCTGATGTTCCTAACAGCGTAGTAAGCCGCAGAACTTAATTAACTTAACTTAACCACAATAACCAATAATAAAATCTATGAGCAATACCTACATCAAATATTTTTTATTTGATTTAATAAATTACTGTTTTTTATTGGGTAGTTATATGATTAGAGATATATAGAGTAATCTGTTTTACCTGAAGTTCATAACCTTACTACTTACTATGTGAGTGGATAAGTTGTAAGTAAGTGTGTGGTAAGTATGGTGTAGTAACCGATATTTCAAATTGTTTCTACTTCGAGACTCATGCCGCAGGATCTATTCTGTCAGACAGGCACTATATTACTTTACGTAGCGTGGGCGATACCATTTTACAGATGGACGAATCCATTACAGCTGATGAAGGGAAGATCATAATTCTAAGAGAAAATAGATCTCTATGCTAGCAAGGAGAAGTGTACCTACTTACTATGAAATCAAAGAAACAATGTGTAGTAAACAAAGATTTGTATAGTAAGCTGAGCAATATATTATTCTATTCAATGGCATTATAATATCGTACCTTTTTAAGTAATTTGCTTGAGAGATATGATACCTATTCATTAACATGAATACCACAGATTAATAAGGAGTCTTGTACACAATTGTACCAGACTCTTTATTGATCTGTGGTACCACTTACTTAAGTTTCTGAAAGCAGTCACTTAAAACTTCTCTAGCTGAACACTAAAATAAACACCAAGTAACACGGGAATAACTACAATTTTTTTCAAATATGTATCATACTTCCCTGAGATAAAGTGTGTTTTACATTCCAAGTGAGAGAAAACTAAAATTTGTTTTGACTGCGAATTCGCTTGAAGACTTTTACGGTGGCAAACGCCGAGGTCGATGCTCGGTGACGTCATCGTCTGAAGGAAACTTCGAACCCAGCTCAGTTGATGATGTCACTACATGGGGTTGGGATATGACTAAGATGTTCCTCACACCGTTCTCGAATAGAGATCATGAGCTACAAATACAGTGTAACACGCACGCCCATCGGCCAGATAAATGGATGAACTTACGAGTAAGACCTGATAAAGGCGCAACGAAATATGTGAGGGGACTACATCTAGCAGTTGATGTTTTATTTTATTTATTAACAATTTGGTATTAATTTCGGTCCTCACACTAGGCAAGCCTATATTGTGAGTGACCATTTAACGATTTCTAGTATATTTTGCCATCACTTGGTGTGAATTATAGATATAAAGTTTTTACAATTTTGGTTTCTATTATAAGTAAGTACCTAATATGAATTTAATTTATATATTAGAGCTCCGTAGTCTAATGAGTTTCACGCTTGCTTCTCACACTGGAGATGCAGGTTCGATTCCTGACCTTGTACCAATGAGATAATAAATGTATCTTAGTACATTATGTGACATTCTAACGATGATGGAAAACATCGTGAGCAAACCTTCATAACTCCATAGCTGCGGCGATAGGCTAGCCGCCTGTCACGCAAAAATGGAGTATTGAATAACTGGCTCAAAGTGTGCACAATTGTGCCTCTGCCACCCCGTATGAGAAAAGGCGTGACGCTATGTTATGTTTTATTATATTATAATAAAAGTTAATTCATATTAAATAATGACATAATACTTATATTTAATAAAGGGGTTTAAGAAGTTGTTCCGTTTGTTGTTCTTCATACGAAAGGGTTTTTAAAAGTTTTGTGATTACAATTTTACTTTCGTGGATCGACAGTGACACAGAATTTTTTGACTTCCTGTGTATACTTACCTACCGTGGCAGAGAGAGCAACAGCGCGCGGCCGCATCTCCAACACGGCGAGCAAACTTAGTACATACCTCGCGCCACGAATTAAGAGCGCTGGGCGACGTTTTCGGAAATTACTGCGCATATGTACAGGTATTCAAAAGTGACTACTGCGCATATAAGGCTACCGCTACCGCCGTGTGGCGCGTCCTATCTACGTGGTGCCGGGCCCCCGTAGTTCAACGCGAACACATGTGGGCATAACTCTCAGAGAGTGTGATATTTTTATGGGCTGATAGGCTGACCTTTAACAGATAGAGCTGGCGCACGGTTAGGACATCAGCTCCATTGTAGAGTCAGTTGTTTCATATCTGGAAGGTCTCCGTAACATCGATTCAAGAACGGAGCGTTGCGCCCTCTCCACACTTATATTGATGATGTGGTTACCGACAGCAGATATGCAACACAATTTCTCTTTTCCACAAAACTCGTCGAGCGTGATAATCAATATTGGTAAACACATCCGATACCTAAATGGCTGTTGTTTGTTCAAATACTTTTTAAAACCAAACATTTGAATTAGAATTGTAAAAAACAAACACGACTAGCAGACCATCTGCGTTGGTAATGTTGGTATGCCTGAATGTTTGGCAGTTAGTAACCTGATACCCGACTTTGCTCATAAATGCTGTCTTTCATCGCGCCAGAGCTGTTAATATGAGATGGGAGTAAAAAAATGGTCAAGTCCGATCCCTTCTTAGGTTTAGAAAGGGAAAAATATTAAACTACACATGAATAATATTAATTTGCACAGTAAATATACTGATTTTTACAGCAAATATCAAGGCAAAATACTGCGGTAGCTTAGGTGAAGGGTAAAGGGGGAGAGCCCCCTTTATCCTTCGTTTTAGATTGAACATGTTAGAACAACAAAAATACTAAAAACATAAAAAGTGTTTTTGCTGATCCTTTTTTGCTGTGAAAATCAGTATATTTGCTGTGCGATTAAATACTAGCCGTTTAGAAATACTTTCGATTAAAAAAGTTCTAGGCCGGGTTCTAACATCTAAAATTTAATGTAGATAAATTAGCTAACTGCTGCTTAAATACGGAGCAGCTATTGTAGTATGCAATAATTTTCGAGACATTAGCGAGAAGATACGGCCAGAGTCTAACTTTGAGTTGGCCACACTTAAGTTGGAGCCTACTTGTGTTAAAAGTCTGAGAGTTTGCAATAATTTATAAAAGTAAGAGGGACAAGTAAGCTTGTTAATAAAACTGTGGATAAACAGAAACGCACAGAAGGATCCTTTAGAGAGGTTTCTTCTTTTGATAGAAGGAACCCTAGAGATGTCATAAATAAAGATGATCACAAAACGGATGCTGTTACTGGTTTTAAGGACAGGCGTAATAAGCTGCTGTAATCTGATGCAGTCACTTAAGCTGAGACCTTTTGGGGAATCACTATGTAGTAGCCAGGATACAAATAAGGCTTTTGATCTAGAAATTCAAGAAGTTTGTTCCTGCTACTATATTACAGTATATTCTTGATTTACCTAAAAAATCTTTTTAGGGATAATGCTTAAGACTTCTTCATAAAAAATATTAATTAAGTGCATAAGTGGGCATACTGTACAACAATCTATCTGATGAAACTAAATAAAACCTTCTTAAAAATAGAAGCAACATTCATAGTTCTAACATGTTAAAAGCGTTTTTACGAGTAAGGTCATACTTCAAGCAATAAATCAAGCATTTCTTCATGGGATATAATAAAACGACCGTATAAAAACTAATTGAGCGATCGATGACCATGAATAGCAGAAGTTCTTAAAATGAGCGAAAGAAAATCTAATTTGCGCGACAGTGACTGATTTGCGCGATAGGTTGAACATGTAAGAGCAATGAAATCCAACCGTCGTTTTGTTCTCGAATTAATGGTGCCGTTTTTAGCTGGTATTTCTAGTCGCGCTCATTTTTGTCGCTATTCCGTAATTCAGTCAGGCAAAACCAGTTTTTTTTTTTAAACAAAAACTACATTTAATGTCATACGTTTAAATACTTTCCTTTCTTCATTTCTGTAGATATTAGACAATATATTGAAACACGTATTTTTTCATCTTCTCTACATTGGGCCACTGTGGGAGAGTAGGGTGAAGCATTTCCACAGATTAATTTTTAGATCTCTTTTGAAAATAGATTGTGCTTAAATAGTATAAAATTCACATATACATTTTTATCAACATACTTATGTATATATGTATATATATATGCGGGAATAAATATAATCTTAACAACAAGTTCTGTGTTGAGTTAGATTAACGCCATGGCCGCTCTTACCATTAATATAATCTTGGCTGCCTACCATAGTATCTCTTATTGCATAAGGTAATTTACATTGTTTTTAAAGTGCTCAAATGGCAATTTCAAAGCATCAAACAACACAAACATAAACATTTACATAGAGGCACATACTTTGCTTCTGGCCCCACACTAGGATACCCTGGGTCTTGGGAACCAGAAACAGCGACGTCACACACATATTAACATCCAAGTCCTGTTTTTTTTCTTCAACCCCAGCCGGAGATCGAACCCCGGATACCGCTGCGCCACGGAGCCGCTTGCGCCAGAGGTATCTTGTTGAAGTAGAAAATGCATTGGCCCTTGAATCGCTAACTTTCGCGAGTCTAAATCGAGGTGCAACTAGTCTGTAATTATTCCATAGGTGAACATTACAGCTGGCGCTAATTTTGTAAAGGTTCTTAAAGGTTCTTGCTTACTCGACACAATACGCAGCGTCAAAAGGCGAACGTTAATCATATTTAGCCCTAAGCCTCTTCAAACAGTTTTGACTACAAACAATTTGTTCTATACTAAACTTCATTAAATTACTATTTACACACCACTTAATAGTTCGATAGGATCGCACGCGCACCATTCATTACATTTAAATCAATTACTATAATCATTGAGCAAAGAGCGTAGGCGCCATAGACCAAACTTTAATAATTGATGGCCATATGATTAGGGATAGAGCACTTTAGATAAATAAGGTTTATAAAACTTATAGACGCACTTATAAATAAAGCATTACCTATCAACTAAAGATTACAGATGTACCCACTTCAAAGTTAATGTTCTGTTGCAATGGCAGCAACTTGCAAGCTTGCAAGCGACAAATGTAATATAACCTATATTACTATATTATAATCAGCATGTGCCAAACAACAGTTTTTTCTGTATGTGCATTGAACATCATTATAGTAGTTTATGTGACTGCTACATAATGGAGGGCATTAATACTCGAGAGTTTTAATGCCTAATTATATACAGTTGCATACAGTAGTTTATCTACACACATATCATAAGCTCTCTTTGATGGGTTCAGGAACCGCTTGTTCGACCAGCATTGTGGCATTGATCATTGCTCTGCAGTTGTTTAGCTTGTTCTATAGTACCACCTTCACAGACAAACTAGGGGCGGCACGCAGGCGGGCGTCGACGTTCGAAATTTGAATGTCGTAATTTGACAAATTTTGGTACATTATGGTCATAATGATCAATATTCAGATAAGAAATGAGTTTTTACCAAGCAGTTTATCATTATGCTGGTCGTAACGTGTGGTTTTTGGACGCAGTAAAGAGGGTTTATGATACGTGTGTAGATAAAATATGTTTTTGCTTAGGTACATCTTTGTAATATTGGTGCTTTTATCTGCTAATTATAGTTTGTTCCTATTTTCAGGTAAGTTTTGCTGCCGCGCTTTCGAAAAAAATGTTGGAGTTACCTTCGTTTTGTGGTACGTTGTCAAAGTCTAAAATTGGAAATACCTGTATAAAAATACGTGATTGATTAATTTTAATTTAACATGGCGCCTCAATTCTTCGTACACTGTCGGCAGATATACGAAATCAAAGTAATGAGATATGTAAATAGGCTGTGCCCCGCGGCGAACAATGTCATATTACGACGATATCATATGCATTGCATCTGCTGACGTTAGAACAAATTGATATATTGCTACGCAGTACACATGGGAATGTAGAGATCTCTCGGTTATATTGGACTATTTTTTTTAAACCAACAACATGACTCTTTTCAATATGATGGCGCCATCCTAACGTGGGATAGTGGAAGAGTTTGGTAATGTGATATGGAATTAATTCTTCCATACACAATTTTTACTTATATGATAAAGAGATTTTTGTCTACCACATCAATGATTAGTATGGGAACGTTGACTGCAGCTAAGAAAAGATAAGCATATGAAATGGACGTAAAGTTTTCTAAAGACGCCTTGAAACAGCATATAATGATTAAAGTCTGAAAGTGACAGGGACAGAGCTATGCTCTCTAGAAAGCTCTGTCCCTCACCTTTCAATGACACGAAGTTTCTTGGAATAACCATTGATAACAAATTGCAGTGGGGACCCCACATAGAAAAATTGGCTGGTAAATTAAGTTCTGCGGCTTACGCTGTTATGAACATCAGACAAAACACGGATGTGGCTACATCTAGGCTAGTATATTTTAGTTACTTTCATAGTGTCATGTCCTATGGTATCTTGTTGTGGGGAAAAGCAGCGGATATTCAAACTATTTTTATTTTACAGAAAAGAGCTATTCGAGCAATTTATAATTTAAAACGCACAGACTCCTTAAGACTGCTTTTTAAAGAAATTGACATACTAACTGTAGCTAGTCAATTTATTTTCGAAAATATAATGTACGTACGCAAGAACCTTACAAAATTTCCCAAACCTAGCGATAGCTGTAATGTTAACCTAAGAAATAATCACAGACTACTTGCGCCCCGGTTTAGACTCGCGAAGGTTAGCAATTCTTTCAAGGGTCAATGCATTCTCTACTACAACAAGATACCTCTGGAGCTCTTGACATTGCCATTTGAGCAATTTAAAATCCATGTTAAAGCGACTTTGTCGAAAAAGGGATATTACAATGTTCAAGATTACTTAAATGATGGGTCTGTATGGGGTTAATCTGGCTCAACACAGACCTTGCTGTTAATAATTTTGTAATTATTTATTCCTGCTTATTAATTATGATAATGACTAAATATTATATTTTGTATTAGTTAAGCATAAGCAATTTTTAAAAAGAGATCTAAAAATCAATCTGTGGGAGTTTCTACGCCCTTCTTCTCCTACAGTGGTCCAATGTAGAGAAGTGGCAAAAAATGACGATTGCTAAGTATATGTAAATATCTACAGTAATAAAGACATTTGGTATTTGGTATTTATTTCGCGATAATCCCCCCCCCCCCCCCGCACTGGGCATGCTACGGATGCAGGTCCAACGACACCGGAGCGGTGGTGTGAGAAATAAACCAATAAACGTCTCCGCATATTTACGAGTTCTCGTCACCCCCCGCCCGCCCCTAGCCCCGCTAGAAGTGGTTGGAGTAAATCCTTCTTCGAGCTGACTTAGTACGAGTATAGCGATAGCTGGGAGCTCTAGCTTGACGTTGCATGTCGCTGCAGCGGCAATGGATTTATCGATTTTGGAAGTACTAAGCTGCTCGTAGTATCGACAAACATCCTTGCTGGTTCCATGCTACTTTTATCGTTACAACTTATCCCGTTTTGTGCGATCTATGGAGATAATGTTAACTCCCTTGGGACCGAGCGTTCCGACACTCGAACCACCAGGAGTTTTCATGTTGGTTCGACATATCGAACCAGCAAGATTTTGTTTTCCTGGCGGTTCGACGATCAGAGGGCAATTATAGTAAACCATTATCACATGTAACGACCGAATACTGCGTTTTAAGTTAACTATAAAGTAAGTTAAGTTAAGTATAAGTTCAAAGTTCATCACACACAATCACAGTTTGCTAGATATGTGGGCTACAAAACCTACCCATGCGAATAGGTTATGCATAAGTGGCATGGATGGATAAAAGATGATTCTATTGTGGTATCCAACGGTACTTCCTGACCACTTCTAAGAAGCAAGGGTGTTAAAACGAACGCCACTGTAAGACAACACGTTGCTGAGTAAAGGAAACAGCTGGGATAGCACTTCTAAATAATCTAAGAGATGCATTAATAGTTGTAGATTAAGCTATGCCCGGTTATTTAAAAGGTAGAAAGAGCCAGTTCATTCATGTGGTGCCTTCTGAGGATCTTATCAATATTTCAAGTGGTAACATAAAACGAGTGAAAGCGCTGGGATAAATCTATTTGAGGTGTTATATTTAATCTCGAGTGGTTAGCACTTCAGTGTGGTCGGCTACTAGGGCTCAAGAATGTAGGTACGGTCAAGTGTTTTGGATCCTAGTGCACTTGCTTGTTGAGGATATTTCTGAGATGTAGATATAAGCAATCGGTGATTCAGATATATAATGAGTCATATCTGTAGCAGCTTCCATCCCCTTTTTACTGATACAACTATTTTTGATCGACTTAGCTAGTCGTACGTTAATTTAAACCGTGCTTTAAATTAAATTGTTGTAAACCTATATAAATTAGCGCTACCTATTCGTAATGCAACTTCACTAAGCTTCATTTCTTCGCATACGCAAAAAGCGTTCCTCAAGGTCTTCCAGAGACCACCCAGTCGGTTGGAGACGTTTTCTAGATCTTTCGATAAAGTAAACAAACAGGATTGTGTGTTGTTGTAATTAGTACCGTCTGCTGTGTCCGGCGCTATTCATATCCGCTCCGAAGCAGTCAATGCTCGTTCTAATCTGGGATCTGAAAATCCAGTTCTTGTACAACGCAGCCTACATACAAGCTGTTTTTGAAGTAGGAACGTATTTTGGATGATTGGAATATGACGACAAGGCATAAGTATGACTTTAAACAGGCAAAGATTCCATAATTAAATTTAAACCTAGATAGGAAATACATTTGTATATTTAGATGTCTGTTTTCATGACGGTTCCACTAATTATTGGCTTCTGTTTATGATTCAGGCGTCCTAAATTAAAACACCGAGTTCTTTGGAAATCATCAACAATGTTAACATTACTGATGACGTCAGGACCGAGAGAGAACTCGACTTGATGATTCAAGTTCAAAGTCAAGTGACTGCAGAATTCACTGACGCAGCTTCCATCACTCATGTAGTGCTCTCCACATCCCCATAGCATGACTCAGAAGAACAAAATAGTGTGTTTTCTTCTCACAAGATTCCCCCAGTGATTCATCATCAACCCAATGATACAAAATTGATTATTTAATGACTTTAATTGAATTGCGTGGCAACAGTAGGCAAATAAACGGTGTCGGAATACCATTTGTGTTTCAGTTGGCTCGGTGTTAAGTTAAGGGGGTTTCGGAGAAACATGAATCGTCTAAGTGGGGAAGTAAAGAGAAATGGTTCTCGGGGAACAAAGTCGTGAATGGGACATTTGTTTCAGATATTGTAAGACTTCTTATTGACGAGCGTCTTGATAGAAGAAAGTGCTTGAAGAAATAGAGGCGGAAATAGTAGAATAAATATACAATAAATATACAAGTAGGCATTTTGATTTGTTATGCTTATGAGAGTATGGTTAATAGGTTAATACAAAATATCATGCAACGACTTTTTACATCAAACCTAATCATTTTTATGATCTGCATGTTGCCATCAAAGAGGGAACTGCGCTTTTCGTTTTATTGCGGATGTGAAAGAAAAGAAATCTCCAAAAGCCCTTTTTATGTGCCATAATTCATGTAAAATTTCTCTATCATAAATATCATAAACTGGTTTTTATTATTATGAGTATTATGATAAATTCTATAAATACACAGACATAATCCGTGTCATAAAGGTAGAAAATATGTCAGAAAAAGAAAAATTACTTTTACGTTTACATACAGTTTTCTGGTTATTTTATCGAAAAGAGCTTTTATAGAGTATCTAACACAGCGGCGCGCCGTGGACTATAATATCATGATAACACGACCACAAAGAGATGTTAGTGGGTGATAAACATCTGTAAGCAGGCGCACGTCGCTCGTAATCCGCTGCATTGCTCTTTGGCTTCAATACAATGCATGCCGCTGGTCAGAGGTTAAATTGAATCGCGTATAATGTCATACGACACAAGTCGTAAAGGATCCTACTAGTACTACACATATATAATGTATATACAGGTTGACATTTTATTAGCTGACCATAGTTTGGGGAATGGTAGCACCCCATTATTATGATCAAATTTTCCCAAAAACGTGAATCACGTTTTTGGGAAATGCGACGGAACGTTTTTTTTTTTATTTGCGACCATATGTTTCCTGGGGAATTTGTCCATAATAATGATAGGTACTATCATTCCCCAAAATATGGTCAGCTGATTAAATGCCATCCTGTAGATAAATGTTTGTAAATTTTGAAGGGTACAAGCATTGTTAGTGAGTAGAGATATTAAAACACTACTTTCAATACTATAATACGCTAAGTTGGTACTTATAATAGTAGTTTATGTGACTGCTACATAATGAAGGGCATTAATACTCGAGAGTGGGTTTATGAAACGAGCCGAAGGCGAGTTTCATAATAATATCACTCGAGAGTTTTAATGCCTAATTATGTACAGTTACATATACTAGTTTATCTACACACATATCATAAGCTCTCTTTGATGTGTTCAGGAACCGCATGTTTGACCGGCATTGTGGCTCTGCAGTTGTTTAGCTTGTTCTGTAGCACCAACTTCGGGCGTCGGCGTTCGAAATTTGAATGTTAGTACCAACTTCACAGACAAACTAGGGGCGGCACGCAGGCGGGCGTCGGCAGGTAATGACGGTCTTATTGAAACTTGTTATACCTATAGTAAGTAAAGTATGATTGTGATGTTGGGTTTGATCGATTAATCGAATTAATCGATAAAACCCAATAAAAGCTAGCGTTATGAAGTACCTATTTATTAACCTAAGATATAATAATTTGTCAGTTAGTATGTCCTCCGTAGAAAATTAAGTAGGTATGGTTATATTTGTCATTTTCATAATAACATTTGGGGTGGGCGCATTATAATTGGGTTTCTTTCTGACCTTTCAGGTGTTGCCGTATAGGCGCACCTCAAATATCAGCTTAGCATTTAACACAAAGGTTGACGAACTTAGTATCCAGCCGATTTCTTATCACATCGGCAGTTAATATTCTGCATTGACAATCTTTGTATTGTGTAAAACTATTTTATATGTAGGTACGTATTACAATTTATTTGTTAAATTTTCCTAAGTCCTTACTGGTTCCAATATACTTGCATTATAGGCTAATGAATGTGTCTGCGATGTTCTCTACGTGTGTTTTTGTTCGTCAATCACTGTGTTCTTTTTGGAGCATTTATGTGTTTTTATGTCAATAAAAGACTTTTGAAAATCAAAACTGTACCATTATTATGATAATATATATTTCAATGCTCTCATGACTTCGAAGTAATAATAAATAACATTTCAATGTATTACCCATTCATGATTGCAAATTATCTTGAAAGGTTCAAGTGGCTATCAGATCGGATCCAAGAACGGATCGTCTCTCGTCGAAGGCGTGCGCCCACGTCCGAATTTCTTGAGTGATCGGACACTGTCGAAAAATAGAAAGTCATCGATTACAGAAGGGCCGCTTTCCCGAGCTCATCTAGGTTAGCGGTTCCCAAAGTTTTGTGAGGTCATGTCTAATAGTCAAAATATATTTTTTGTTGGTGTATTTATAATTTTCTGTATAATTTATTTAAATAATACAATATTAACTAAAACTAAAGCTCGACTAAGTTATACGTTTTGCCCAAATCGCTGCCGGCGCGAGGGTGCCCAAGACGCTGGCGTTCATCGAGGTAGGGGCCAGCTCTGCGATCACCTGACGCATCGACGAGCCTCTTAGAGATGTCTTTGAGGACTAGTCAAGCGTCAGGGCCCCAAGGCACGAGGTTCTCGAAGCCAAACGGCATAAACAAATACGTATCACTGAGTGTGGCGTATTTGCACCTAGTGAGACCCTCCGCTGCTGCCGCCGCAGCGCAGACTGTGGCCGTGGTCGCTGGCAGGTGAGACGGTGCCAACGCATCTACGCAGGTGTATGGCGCTCTAAGGTTATTTATTACATCCCAGCGAGGTGTCACATTCATTCTGCTTTGAATTTCAGGCATTTGCAATTGTATATATAACTAAACTGGACATGACATGTATTACAGCAATTTTGAACATGTTGAATGTCTATTGAAGCTAACTAGTTGAACTGCCAAAGGGCTTCCGGGTAGACGATCGGCGATTTGGCACGCGTCTTCTATAGGGGCCTTCACAGTTTTTAGTGCAAAGCGGTGGCATTTCATGGCAATTATATGTTTAGTTAGATCAACCAGTCCTTGAAAGTTTGAGAGCCATTAACCGTGGGTTAACGTTACGATAACTATACCCCAGCGATTCACATCGGTGAAGTAAACAGAGCTAATGAAACCGCGCGCTGGCGATGGCGTGTGGGTATAACGAAAGTGTGTTTGATATTTTGAACTCGCATCCATGCTGTTACAAGCACGCTTACAAAACACATCCAGAAAGATCGATGGTCTCGGGTGTGGTTTCCGCTACTGAGTCTTACCACAGCTCAAAGCTTTTGCGTTCGTGTGCTTATATTGTTGTTAGATAAACATTTTACAGAAAGAAGATTATCAATAACAATCGATCCAATCAAAATTCATTACAAGATATGACCCAAACGACTAATGGGCTTCATCGCATGGTTTATCTCGTACCTTACATAGTATGTGAAAAATTACACCAAAAATGTGTATTTTCTAATTCACAGGAGTAGCTCAGTTGAATGTTTTCATAGAAATGTCTTTGTTAATACAATACAGACGCATTTAGATCTCAAGAATGGCATCTGCTTTGGTGTGCGCGTGCAATAAATTGTGTCCAATTAGTGCGTGGTATGGTAGCGGCACTATCTGTGGCGACAAAGCAAGGAGGCTGGCACTTAGCATAGCAACCGACCGACCCAATAAGGCACTGCGCGGCACGGGGACTAAAATATAAAACCAGAAATTTATGATCATTGACTCCTTAATTATCACAAGCAAAACCTTCGTATATTGACCACAGAGCCTTTGCCTAGCCTCATAAATATGCTTTCAAATTAAACTTTCTTCATCTTTAATGGATTTGGTAGTAAAAGGATGCACTAAAAATACGTCCAACCGCGCTTCACAATGATATAGACGGAGAGTTCTGTATAATACATATTTCCGATAACCTTCTCTACAGCTTTGACAATGGAGTTAGACAATAGTGAACAAGATACCCAACCCATCTACTTAATTTCGAGTAGACAACCTTTGTGAGGTGTTTTTGTTCGCGGTCATTTCCATAAATTATCGAGTACAACCCGGTACGCCAGGGTGGTGCCGTGTCTGGCTTCTAAGCCCCGTCCCAGGCAAGCTTCACAACTATAGTACGGTTTTACTCCCTATCACGTCGACAGTAAAAACAATATAACTTCCCGAAAGTGTAGCTTTACTATTACCCCGTTCTACCTGCCATTGTTATGGTAAGATGGACGTGACGTACAAAACTCACGGGGGTTTTGGTTCAACAAAAGCCTTTTGATGCAACCAGTTTTTGGGTATCCAAATATCTATTACTTGTTAGACCAATACCAAAATCCCCAAAGCTTAGCATAGAAAAGTAACAAGCTAGTCATGACAATTGTATTAAAATTATGCAAACCTATTCCGTATTCTCGTTAGGAGACTTGCTCCAGACACAAAGACGTATATTTAACATGTAAAAGTGAGCAATTCCGAGATACCAAGTAGCCAATAACCATTTTAGGAGCCAATTATAACCTACCACAGGGTTAATTCTTGATCGCCTCGCGCGCGAAGAATTTCACATTGTTCAGTCACGTCCCGAGCCAATCAGTTTAAATTCAGCCCGATTATGGAAATGCCTTAGAAGTTCTCTGATTATAAAAGCCAACTTGGGCATCTGCTAATTGGCTAGTAACAGATATTTACAGTGAGTACAGAAAGTATTTACATGAGAGATTAAATTAGATGTAGTCAGTTTCAGCGTTCTATTCCTGTTTGTTAAACTACTAGATGCTGTATCCAAAACAATCAGTCAACATTCCGTAGCCGATATCTTGTAGTTTGCCCCCCGAACAAAAGATCCTTAACCTGTTTATTTCCCTCTTATATCCGTCATAGTCGTAGTTTTGTTAACACAGGTCGTCGAACTAGCACAGTGACCTAGTTCGCACGTGCTCTGAGCGTTCCGCGATGTGTCGGTCCGTTTGCAGTATGATTGGATCAATTGATACTTCCTGCGCATGCGACAGTGCTTTGAGCTCAAGGGCGCTACTGTAAAGTGGATCTGTGGCATGCTTCCAATCGATCTTAAAGCAACTTAGAAGGTGGATTGTGAGCCGGAAGGGATTACGGACTGTCGGATTTCGGATTTGAATTTGAACACACAAAATAATGTTGATACCAATAACTCATTTCCTGCTATTAACGACAGGTTATTTGTTTTAACTTTGTCGGCCAGCAGTCGTGAAAGAGAGCAAGCTATTTTTACGAACGCATTCTGTGCACCGGCTTGCGCTGACCCGAATCGCGTTCGAGCCATAGTCGCGACGACTTGCCGTTCTATATATAAATATTGACGCGATGGAGGGTTCTTACGGAATAAGACCAAAAGAGTCGGTTGCCATCGCAATGCAGTTACTGTACTGACACTGAAGCCATTTCAGCAATTTATGAGAAAATAGACAATATTAGTGAGCATCATTAAAAACGCTTCGGCACACCACCGGCGGTGGGTCGGTAGTGGGACGTATTTTTGACTGTCGAGGTGTTGTCATTCTTCTCTGCTAGTAAAGAATAGTGATGTATGTACCTGATCATCAAGTCAAAATAGTAATATCTCGATAAATATGTATGAAGAGGATTGTCGATGAATTTATTCCCATTGAGGGGAATTACTGTTTTGCATGACAGCGTATTCACTTTTGTTGAATACGATTAAATTTTTAATATATTTATATAAAGTTTTAATGTATTATCGATAATCTTGCACCTTATAAAAAGCCCATGTGTCTCATAC
Organism: Argyresthia goedartella; assembly: GCA_949825045.1. NCBI lineage: Eukaryota > Metazoa > Arthropoda > Insecta > Lepidoptera > Argyresthiidae > Argyresthia > Argyresthia goedartella. Next base: position 18,530,818 of record OX463812.1, on the reverse strand, counting down.
AAAGATTTATTCATTGATAAACCTTCATAGAGTGCTTGATAATTTGTTTTTGTTCACAATAAATAACAATGAAATAATATCATACTCATGTAGCATGGTATACCTATACCTTGGCAGGAAAATAAAGAAAAATTTATGGTAACATTAGCAGACTACTGCGTGTTTTTTAAACGAAATATTTGTTTTGTCTATTAGAACACCCAGCAGTCCGCTAATACGTCACTTATCTTGCTATAATTTATATTCTGAAATTTCCTGCCAAGGTTTACACTTTACACGTCATCGAAGCTCGTGGTCGGGAAAACTGTACAAGATACGATAAAATAAATAAATGTGTTTTAACTGTCTGGTCGGAAAACGGTTACCTGCTAGCTAGAGCAAGATGGACGACAAATAAATAAAAAATAATCCTTACCTAATTAATATGTTTATTCACAAATTCATTTTTGACATTATCTTCTCTGTTAAAAAGCGTTTTATTTTAAACTATACGCTTTTTAACAGGTATCGAACCATCACGTCCGATGCTTTATAAATTTTACCCCATCACAACGTCCCCTAAGAATCTTTACTTCAATAAATCCATGCAAGTATCACATTCCAGAATTTTGCTCGATGGTGGAATATCCATCCTCCGTATTCGAACTTCCATTTTCTTCCACTCGAACAGTAACAGCTGCCTGTTCAACTGTAGCTGGAAACATGAAAAATAAAAATGTTAATGATAAATATATTAACGCACATGATTATTTTTCACTTTGCGACCCAAGTATAGTCCAGTGTCGATACTGTTGGTTCTATCAAGTATCGACACCATTGGTTCTATCGAGTATCGAGAAACTGCATTATAACTGCTTTGTCAAGCTCTATTCTAAGTAGGTGGAAACATTTGATTTTTACAATATATTGCATTTCTTGTATTTTTATGCTCGGTAAAAGATTTAAAAAGGATTTCTTACTAATTTGAGGCAATCATGGAGCTAGAACATTCCGTAATGTTTTCACAGATTTACCTGTAAAAAGCGAAATATCCTCGATCATGTTGACACTGGACTTTGGTTTGCCGAAGCGGCGGCGGTAACGGGGCGCCTTGTCACGTTATCAAATGGCCGTCACATCGACTATTCGACACAACAGCGCGGGCCCCCTTTCGAATTTAGGGTGACATGCTTAGATTATAGTTTCTTGTATTTGGCATCGGCCGCGCTACCGCACTGCTCCTGTCCTGCTGGTGGTGTGTCGAAACCTTACGTCTTCGCATGTCAACCGAAGACAGCCTCGTCCCGAAGGCATCTATCGGGTGCAGAAGTCGTTCGACATAACGAGCACACTCCAACATATCGCATTGAAAAATTTACCAATCAGATCATTGCATAAGCAAGCGACGTCGCAATAAAATACAGCTCGTGTCAAATAATCGAATTGTTATTAGTAAATTATTCAAAAGCTATTGGATTCCTCAGCACAACACTGTTGCTTACGAGCACTCGTTTAGGTTAAGGGCAACACGTTTGTGGAATGCGTTTCCTTGCGCTGTCAGAGATTGCACATCCTTGTTCACTTTTAAGAGAAAATTGAAACAGCAATATCCTCTCTTCCGCAAAGTGTGTATCTTATAGTATCTATGTATTTATTGTATTCTATTAATTAATTTTATAGTAAGTGTGTAGGATGTATTGTGATTTATCTGATAGTATATTGACATTATTTTTTTCTTTTAACTCTTAATTGTACACTAGGAGTACCTCTCTATAAATATGTTTTCCTTTCCTCACAGGTTAGCTGTAAGCTCACCTTTGCATTTATATTTTGTCCATTGAGTTTTCTGTGCAAGAAAAGAATTATTATTATAAAAAAAGAAATCTCACAATCCCTGAAGACCAAGGTATTTAACCAATGTTTGCTGCCCATTCTCATTTATGGTGCTGAAACGTGGGCGCTCACAAAGGAGACTGTGCACAAAGCTTCAGTAGCACAGAGCCATGGAGCGTGCAATGTTAGGTTATAGGCTGTCCGACCGCATCCGGAATACCGAAATCAGATGCCGAACCAAGGTTGCTGACGTCGATAAACGGATAACACGGCTCAGGTGGAAGTGGGCAGGACACTTGGCAAGGCGAGAAGACGACAGATGGAGCAGATCGGTAACCGAGTGGTGGCCAAGAGGAGACCAAAGATCAGCCGGCGGACCACCTGCCAGATGGTCCGATGGCATAGAGAGGATAGCAGGAAAGCAGTGGACCCGGGTTGCCGGATCCGGGTCGAGTGACGTGTATATGAGGAGGCCTATACTCAGCAGTGGGTGCCCTGACAGGCTGATGATGATGATGATGATGGGATGATGATGTAATTGAAATTCCTAGATGGCAGGTTCACATGAAGGCTACATATAGAACACGGTTTTTTGACAAGAGCTGCCTTTTATTGCGACTTTGCTTATTTATTTGCGACTCTTGTTCTGGGTAGGAAGCAGGACTAAATTAGTCCTGCGTAATTAAGCGTCAAAAAAGTATGCCAATCGAACTGTCAGTGACTCTTATGTTCAATAACTTGGAACCTACAGCCCTTCACGTCCTCCCGGGTAGTGCTAAGGAGCAACAAATAAACACTAATATATGTATTTTATGTATGTATATAACTTGTATGTGTATGATATGTATGTATGTATATAATATTATATAAATTAGGTGTAGTAGTAGTATTAGGTATATGTACCTACTTATATTATTATTGTGTATGAATAATTTTGTTGTGCAAATAGGTTTTACTCTCACAATCCACTTTCCTTTCCTATCTGGGTTTGCTGGTAGAAATCTCTTTTATAGAGATAAGCGCGCCTCTTGTACATATATCTTTCTTTGTATATCTCTGTATGTTTGTTTTGTGCAATAAAGTATTCATTCACTAAAGTTTCCAGCTTCTCGAAAGAGAGCCTGTCCAAATACAGTGAAATCTTGAAAAAGACGTGACATTGGCGAAATTAACCTCGATGTTAGACCGCCATTAATTAAGAAATAATAATAATAATAACACTTTTTCACTCTGGAATTTATTCCTGTTTGAGCCAGGTTGGTTTTCAATTTGGCAGGTATTGCGATTAATATCAGACATACGGGAGGACTACACATACTGTAAAATCCTAGATTGTCTTGTTGACCGCATCAATCAGCTCGGTGCCTGTCCGGCATACAAGTACGTACTAAGTACGTACTCAGCACGTGGGAATCTATGGGTTTGGGTCAATATTGGGGTACGGCGCGGACGTTCACGCATTCCTGTCGGTATTCGAACGATAATTGTGTAAACAAATACAATGATAAAAGTTCAAGCAACTGTAACTTCACCGGTAAACTTATAAATGACTTCTACTTTAATGCTGGAGGTTCATAGATATGTATGTCCTTACTACATTAGTATGTAACTAAATTCCCTTCACCAAAAGCTGGAAATTTTGTAAACACACCTTTGGATCAAATTACAAAAAACAGTTATAATAATAATAATAATAATATTTATTTATTTCAGATATACATCCATAATTAAACACGGTAAAATGGTTATGCAATCATTATTATTATTATCTACACACGTATCATAAACCCTCTATACTGCGTTCAAAAACCGCACGTTACGATCAGCATTATGTTAAACTACTTGGTAAAAACTCGTTTCGTATCTGGAAAACTACACATTATGGTCATTATGTGTAGTTTTTCTACATTCAAATTTCGAACGCCGACGCCTGCCTGCGTGCCGTCCCTAGTTTGTTTGTGAAGTTGGTACTGACATTCTTATTTCGAACGCCGACGCCCGCCTACCTTACCTACCGCATTGGTACTACAGAACAAGCTAAACAATTGCAGAGCCACAATGCCGGTCAAACATGCGGTTCCTGAACACATCAAAGAGAGCTTATGATATGTGTGTAGATAAACTAGTGAATGTAACTGTACATAATTAGGCATTAAAACTCTCGAATGATATTATTCCCTCTCTATAACCCACTCTCGAGTTTTAATGCCCTCCATTATGCAGCAGTCACATAAACTACTATTATATAGGTATACTTATAATTATTCGTTTTGAAATCATTACAATAATATTTCCTTTAATATCTTGGTTTGCTGGAAGAAATATCCTTTGCTCGCCTTTGTACATGCATTTTAAAGAAAATGCATGTACAAAGAAAATGCATGTACAAAGGCGAGCAAAGGCTCGCCTTTGTACATGCATTTTCTTTGCTCGCCTTTGTACATGCATTTTCTTTTAATGTAATTTGTAAATTATTTGTGTGCAATAATGAATTATGAATAATGATTTTTTTAACATTACAATAAATATACACCTATCCGCCAATAATTGATCAAAGTGATATGACAGGTCGAGTCGTGAGTTTTTGACGAAAGAAAAATAGTATTAGTGTATATTGTGCAAAAAAGCGAGTAAATTCGTTCTTTTCCGTTTAGGAAATAATTGATTGTCATATTACTGAAATTCACTCTTAAGCCCATATACACGGTTCCTAAATAATCTTTTAAAGTATTCAAATAACAAGAATAATCGCATGTTCACTTCTAAATGCGCCGCAATATTATAGAAGGAAGTTAAAGTTATCAAGAGGGTTAACCTCGGATTGTGAGATAATAAGCTAGAAACTTGCACAAACCCTTTATTTAAGCATCCTTAATGTTTTCCCAAAAGTCACAATAAATCACATATATTTGTTACCGGCAATCTGTATAATGCAGGTATTCTATATAATACCTAGGCAATATATATAATATCTGGGGCGTTCAAGCAATGTATGAATTATTATTCATATCAATGTCCATTACATACTCTACCTAGGTATTATATACCATGCCCAGGAAACCGGCAATGTGTAAAATAAATAGATTTTTGTAGAATATCAGGGCAAAACACTGCATTAGCTTAGGTGAAAGGTAAAGGGGGTAAGCGAAGCGAAGCCCCCTTTATCCTTCGTGTTAGGTTGAACATGTAGGAACAACAAAAATACTTAGTTTTAAGTATTTTTTGTGTTAGGTTGAACATGTAAGAAGAACAAAAAGTACTTAGTTTGAAGTATTTTTTGTTGTTCTTACATGTTCAACCTAATACGAAGGATAAAGAGGGCTTCGCTTCGCTCATCCCCTTTACCCTTCACCTAAGCTGCCGCAGTATTTTACGCTTTTTCATACATTACCGGCTGCGCATTGGGTTATATATAATATAAATAATATTTCATACATTACCTGCATGTTTTAGGCATTATATATTTTGCCTAGGGATATATATGTCGCAGTTGGTTGGTATGAGACACATAACTAACTCTCTAGACCGTTAATGAAATACCGACGTTTAACCAAGTAACTAGCATTTAGATTTAAATAAAGCATCGTCGAAAACGTTTTACAATCTGTCTTACCGAAAGCTGATTTGCACAGCTCCTTCGTGTAAGGTTGAACATGTAAGAACAACAAAAATACTTAAGTACACATAAAAAATATTTATGTTGTATATGTCTTGTTGCCTAGGAACGTTTAGACAACTCGTAAACGTTTCGTTCACTCACTTGTCTGACGGAATTTTAGTGACTTGGTTAAAAGTCGGTATTTAATTAACGGTCTAGAGAGTTAGTTAAGTGTCTGATTTAACCAATTAACTGCGAGATATATATAATACCGGATTAAACAGATTGCCGGTAACATATTCACTTCAAACTTCAATTTATAAAATCTCGTGTAGTTCATTTTGTGTTACTGGACGCAACAGAAATACACATTGCGTGAAAATTTCAAGTCTCTACCTATTACGGTTCATGGGATACAGCCCGCTTACGGACGGACAGACGGACAGAGGAGGCTTAGTAATATGGTCCCGTTTGGCACCCTTCAGGTACGGAACCCTACGAACCGGAACGGCAACAGTGGATTGCGTCAGTATCCACTCCGCACATTGGCCTGCACCGAAGGAAACTCATCGTTCATCCATCTTTTGGATGCTCTAGCTAGCCTAATTGATCAATACCAGGAGGAATTATTTAAATGAAGAATTAGCGAATTTGTTGACATAACTGAAGAGGGGCCACAAGAAAAAAAAACGATTCATTCATCTGACTGTTTTATTTCAAATTAATCGATTTTATGAATTAATAAATGATGCTTATCACTCTCATTCTCATTAGCACTAGAACGTATCATTGTTCTAATGTATAGTAAAACCTAATGCAGACACACACACAACATTCAACTTTTAATAACTAACATTTAGTTACTGTTGTTTAGCTAAACATACACAGGGAACAATAAGGTACTACTTTCATAGTCCTTACTGCAAAAAAAATATGTAATATTTTATTTATATTAATAATATTATTTATATTATTATATGTTCTCTTCAAAAAGCATGTAACAAGAGATTATTAATTCCTTAGTTAACCCATGTGCCGTGTAATGTATTGGCAAAATAATTTTAGTAATCTTTGTTTAAAGAAATAAACCATTTTCATTTTCATATCACATATGATTCAAAGACTTACAACATTATTTAGCTGTGATATTTCATCTTGTCAAACCAATTTCATCGATTTATCAGATACATGTATGTCCCTACTAAATGCATGCCTAACCTAGAGTAAGGTTAATTTACACTTCATTAAAAGAGGTATATCCCATTCCCACACCACACGAAGAGTTTCTTTCCTAACAAAGTGTGGGCCGTGGAGAACACGACTTTCGTTCTTCGGAAAATAATTTACTGCACCTTATATCCCACAACGACAAGCAAACTTAGCCTCTAGAGAGACGCTTCTTAATTGATGACGCTTTCTGGAACAGTTACATGGAATGTCATGTTGGTTTTAAGAATTTGCATACAACATCATTGTACCTCGATGATAAAGGTCTTTTATTAGAGACGAGAGCAAGAAATTGTGATCATCAAAAACCAACTAGGTATAACAATACATCTGTACATGCATGGCAATCAAATCTTGTACTCTTATTGGTAAATCCAGTCCTATATAGAGTAGGTATCACATTGTGGTTCCGTGCCGGTCCGATTAGCAAGAATCGTTATTTATAGTTTGGATAGCCCCGGAGCCACCCACTCGCTCCAGGGTCGCCCGTGGTCTCGATATCTGACTAATGTCCTGAACTAGCTATTATTTATTTGCCTCCACCCGAGGAACAGGTTTGCGATAATCTGCACCGAGGTTCTCGTACACGCAATGCGAGGAATTTACTTGCGATATTTTTTTATTTAGTTCGGACCCGATTTTCTTTCTTAATTTTATTTCCATTACCGTTCACGCCTGGGCAGTAATGAAGATAATCAAGCTTACGGCTCTGTGATATTGAATTTAGATAATCGAATGTCGCCGGAAGCCACTTCGATGTTGTATCGTGGAGATAGCTTGTTGTGGCTATCCTTATCTTTATTTGCAGCTTCGTATCTCTCTATGTGTGTAATGGATGAGAACCTCGAGATAACAGTTAACATATTATCTGCACGGCAAGCACACACTAATCATGAAACTACGAGGCGTCAATATGCGTGCATCTCGATAAAAATCGATTGGTCATCATTGGTCAAAAACAAATCTGAACCTTCGTGTTAAATTATCTGACGGACCTGTCAGTGTACGTACTGAAAATACTCAATATTATTATATATATCACCGTAAGATAGTCCAATGATAACCTAACTCGTCAGTTGATCAACTATCGACAAACAGTAAACCAGACTGACAGGGTTGAGAATTAACGTTTCTTTTGTTCTTACATGTCAACATTTCAGGCTTCGCCCTCTCTAGTCTTCACCTAAGCTACCGCAGTGTTTGCCCTGGTATATTGTTTGCAATTAAAGTTTAAACCAGTTTACTATTTAACGGTTTTAACCGCTAGTTTATCAACTAATGCATCATATGTCTGTGATGTCACAAGCATGTATGTTTATAAATAAATAATAAAAAAATATATATAGTAAGCAGTACGCTACAGTTTACTATCTGTCGATAGTTGACCAACTAACGAGAAAAAAAACGTTAGTTTATCAAATAACGGTTTTGACAATCTTACGGTGACAAGTATATGTATGTGTTAAATTAGTCAAACGGAGACTAGTCGCTGGTATGCCTTCGCAGAGTTTAAGTATCAAAGCGGTATTCCTTCTGTATTCGTATTCACAGTTGGTAATATTTATGCAAACTAAAGTCCTCGACCCGTAATGCATCGGGTATCAAAGAATGCTGTAACGAAATGGTCACGAACGGGCACGATTCTCGCACTTAGCCACTAATGAGCTCAGATCGGTACCAACGATAGCTACCGCAGACAGTATAATAGACATTACTTGTACTTAGGTCGTGTTGCCCTCGTTCGGTCAATAACAAGCTTCAGTCTGAATAGAGTCTAGTATATCTGCGGGCATCAAGCGATTCGTGGGAGCTATATTTTAAAGAGCTGTTTTTGCTCTTTAAAATATATTTTAGCTATAGCTCCCACGAATCGCTTGATGCCTACAGATATACTAGACTGTTTTCAGGTTAAACTAAAAAACTCGGTCAAGTGCGGGCGGACTCACACACGAAGGGTTACGTACCTTCGTACAAGAAAACTTAAGGACGAAAATAAATAAAACAAAACTGTATGAACTCGGTTTCGACACGAGCCACTACACTAATGATTGCGGATCCGCCGTCAAATCAATAGCACCATCGTCGATACTGATAAAAATAAATAAAACAAAAACACAAAAATATATGTACGAACTGGGTTTCGTTACGAGCCACTACACTACTGATTGCGTATCCGTCGTCAAACCAATAGCGTCACCGTCGATACTGACAAAAATAAATGAAACAAAAACTAAAAATATTTGTACGAACTGGGTTTTGAATTTTGGATACGAGCTACAACACTACTGATTGCGGATCCGCCATTAAAACAATAGCGCCACCGTCGATATTGACAAAAATAAATGAAACAAAAACTAAAAATATATGTACGAACTGGGTTTTGAATTGTGGATACGAGCTACTACACTACTGATTACGGATCCGCCATCAAAACAATAGCGCCACTGTCGATATTGACAAAAATAAATGAAACAAAAACTAAAAATATATGTACGAACTGGGTTTTGAATTTTGGATACGAGCTACTATACTACTGATTGCGGATCCGCCATCAAAACAATAGCGCCACCGTCGATATTGACAAAAATAAATGAAACAAAAACTAAAAATATATGTACGAACTGGGTTTTGAATTTTGGATACGAGCTACTACACTACTGATTGCGGATCCGCCATCAAAACAATAGCGCTACCGTCGATATTGACAAAAATAAATGAAACACAAAACAATGAAGTATATGTACGAACTGGGTTTCGATATTCTCTGCTAAACTACTGATTGCGGAGCCGCTGTCAAACCAATTACGCCACTGTCGATACTGACAAAAATAAATATACACAAAACAATAAAAGCCACTATACTATTGATTTGATTGCGGATTCGCCGTCAAACCAACTGCGAAATTTGCGTTTACAATATCATGACGTCTCTTGTCTAGAGGATTAAAATACGTCTCTTGTAGGAACCCCTTTTTATAAAATCTCGTGTAGTCATTATTTGTTACCGTAGGCAACAGAACGGACGGACATCAGTTGCTTAGTAATAGAGTTACGTGTGGTATCCCTCGGGTACGGAACCCTAAAAATATTCTCTTTTCACTCCACTGACTCATCTTCCCATACCTAGTGGCAAAGAGAACATTTTTTGTTCTACGTAATATACTTTAATCGGTAATATCAATATTGCAAGTGTTTGTTTTACTATGTCGCCAGTGAAAAATATACAAAAAAAATGTATTTGAGGTTGCTGGAGAGATACTCTACAATACTCCGAAGGAGGTTGAAATAGAGGAGGTTAAAAAAGGGGTTGACATAAGACGGTCATGTGCCCCTACCAGAAACCTAGCTGGTAGAGATGATGAGAAAAACATCCAACTATATTCGCACAATAGAGAAAGGTGGAAGAAATTCCATCTTTTTAACCTGGGGGGCTAACTGTAGAGATGAGTGGAAAAAATTCTAATTGTCCCTACTGGGGGGGGCACTTAGTAGAGAAAGATGGAAGAAATTCCACCTATCCCTACAAGCGGGGGCCAGGAGGGATAGTTGGACAAATTATTTCCATATATCCCAACCGGTGGGGAAGAAAGGAAAAATATTCCACGTATTTATACTAGGGGGGATGTCATGGTAGGGATAGATGGAATAGGGGGACTGTCGCAACCACGTTTAGCCAGATTCTATACTACACTTTGATATGTTTCCTCACGAGTTTTAACAATTGGAAATGAAAATGGTTTTCGTATCAACAATGTCAGTAACAATAGTATTTTTCACGCCACTGCTCGGAAATATGGCCAAAGATGGATTGAAATGAGAGTAGAAAGTAGTTCTTAGTAGTACAATTCAAAAACAGTCAAACAATGTAGATTTGCAAAGTAAATGTAGTTTTAGCGGCCTTTTTACCTTTCTACTCTGCTATTGGTCGATTATTTTTGATATTAGTAACTCGTTCAGACACTTTGGCTGTGTAGATATTTCTGGTTGCGATGTGTAGATCTATTTGAGTAGCTTTCGCGCTCATATAGTATATCTGACTTTGGCTTTTGGGAATACAGCTGTGTGTATTAATACTCGTATGTCTGTATTTATGTTTGTTTCAGTTATTAACAGACAGCCAAATTATACTGTGTACTCAACCTGTTTTATTTCCTTACATTAGGCGTGAAAAGCACATAGTAAATGCCTCGGTAGAAAGTGCAATAGATGGACTCGCATTTTCGCAACTAACTCGTCCATATATTGCTTACTTTCTATACCTGGGCACAATGTACTATTGTGCAACAAGAGAGCAAAGTTGCTGCGAGTGTTTGTTTGAGTCCCGAGTGAGGGAAGGATTCTATGTTAGAATCCTGAGTGAGCGAGGGACTCAAGGGCACGAGATGCTAATAACTTAGGTCTTGTGTTGCACATATAGATACTACTTTTCATCTCAGCAATGAGAACATACCAAATAAGAAAATGAAAAAATACATCATTGAAAAATCAAACAAAATGTTGTTTGATTTTTCAATGTTGTATTTTTTCATTTATTATAATTTTTCCTGATAAACTTCGACAAATTTTGCACTGCGGAATATTTCTCCAAAAGTATTATTTATCAATTAGAACGGCTAGGAGGTAGAATAAAATAAGCTCGATTATTTGGAATTTAATATCACAGATACTGCAATCGAGTTAAAAATCGATAGGTAGTATCCGTGACATTGGCGAAATCGCAAACAGCCAAAGAACATCGATGCCCGTTGGCTGTTTGCGATTTCGCCTATGTCCGCGGCATTCAAAATTAAAAAGCTACTTCGTCTCAATCAGTGAGCAAAATGCTACATCGCACACCGCTTACTCGCAGACAAAGCCTCTTGTTCGAGCTGCTGAGGTGAAATAGTAAATTTCCCACGAGTACGCAAAGGCTTAGGCGAGGGTCGTAGCGAGGTTCGTAATAAGCCTTTTCGAACGAGTTAGAAATTGAATTTTTCCGCCTGAGAACCCAAAATCAAGCGGCGAAGGTGCTATGTTTAGCTCTGAAGTCGGAAAAGTTACTTTTCACTTCACAACTTACACATTTCGTCATACTGGCATTGCTACAGCTACTCCATCACTAAAGACGCGAGTAATAAATTCAAAGTGTCACAGAAGATGATGCATAATGGATTCATTGCTCCGAGGTGTCATCTCATGGTGCAGACGAGTGAAGACCTTAGCTGGATGATATCAGGGTTCAGTGTTAATTTAGCCGACTGGTTAATGTGCCCTTTCTTTTCCAATCTGGTACTGGAAACACCATAGAAGTAGATGTAACTGGAACGGCAATGACCTGTGATGTATTTCGCGTTGTATTTTTTTAAAAACCCGTTTCTAAATAAGTTTAGCTTAATACGATAGCCAATTCAAAATAAGTTTGTATCGACTAGTAAATATTCGATACGCCTTCAATGGCTAAATCTAAAGGGCTGGTCTCGAGATCGATAACGCACTTTGTGCTTCGTCGCACATACGGGTATTTGGGCAATCTAGCTGGTCAAAAATTTTTTTTTTATTTGGGTGGGTTTGCAATAATTTATTTATATGATACAAGGAAGAGACATTAAATGTATGTTTCATAGAGTCATAAGAAATCGATGAATAATTAAATTCATTAATTAAATTTCTAACGACGAGTTATAAGATCACGCGTCATTTCTGGCTTATCCCGACTTTTCGACTCGACAGCGTTGTGCGTGGTTGATCGTGACACTTAATGATTGGTTATTGTATCAGTCATACAGTTGACAATTGCTCGTGATGCAATTCCAGTGACATGTTCTGTGTGCCTGGATGCGCGTTCCATCACAACACTTATCTTTGTTCACTACAAGCCTCCGGTGACAGGACTCAGCAACGGTCACGACTTGGACAGTTCGTGTGCGCGAACCTATTAGGTACAAAAATCAATTGAGCAGTTCCCTAGAAACATTACAAACCGCAGGAGAAAGCAGATCTTTACGATTACAAAGACTGATGGCCGATTACTCAGACTATTGCTGAATTAAGTGTCGCTTGAATGTCATGCTGTCCCAGACACTTACCGAGCGAGAGACAGTGACAGCATGAGGTTGAGTCTCCGTCAAGCTTTGAGTAGTCGGCTGTGCATTAGGATGCACGGTAACTTACGGTTTCAGAACCTTTCACTCTTTAATACACAGGTACGAGCAACACAATCCGAGAAGCTTTTAGCAGCAATTTGTTTAGAAGATTCCGTCGGGAAGTGAACAAATTTGCATTCACTCGTCGGCTTATTTCCATACAATTTGTGCCACACACGGCGGCGCGTGCTTTTAAGCCCTCCGCGTCCGGTATCTTGGACATCTTAATTTCCATTCGGTTTTACTGGTTCTTCTTATTTGTTTGTATAAATTGCTTGATATAACACATATCAATGACCTTTGTTTGGCTATCCATACAAAAAGCGTTAAGCCTTTCCCCATATGCGGTGGCAGAGGCACACTTGTATACGTTTTACTGACATATTATTTATATGTAAGGAGTTTCCACGAGTACTAAGTGCTGCCGTGATGTTTCCTTAGCAGTAGTTCTTTCTAGGAATACTTGAAACTAATAGCTGTTACATTAGCCAATAGAAGAGCGTGGCACGCGGTATACAAACAGCGAGTAGCGATAGCAAAGGCGGCAATCGTCGGTTCCTATGACAATAAACCCTGGCCCGCTGTGACTCTCGCTCGGACAATGGTTCTGTGGACATAGTGTGTTTGCGGCAGACCACCGGAGGAGATGAGCATTGACGGTTCGATTCTCGTAATTGAATATCCGAGTTGATCGACGGTGGGAAATTGAAATATTGTGGTCACTTGTCACTTCACATCTTTCAAACAGAGGACTTAGGTGTGAGCTAGGACCATTTTAGATTCGCTCAGCACTTATTACGGTATTGCTTCCACAGGTTTTTATGTTAGCTTATAATGTTACAAATTAGACATTCAATAAAATAAAAAATATGTCTTCCATAAGCCTTGTTAGAATGTTATACCGAGAAGTCACTAAGTTGTGGTTTCTTAAAAGCAATTTGTGCAATATCAGATGTCACACATAAGTCAGTAACAAGCCGAGCACATCCTTACTTGTAAAGCTTCATCATTCCAAGCACTAGAAGACATTATTATATAGAACGTGATATCGAATAAAGGGCTACTGTTGGATCTAGCACATTAGAATTATTTACATCAATAATTCTAAATACAGACATGCAAAATGATCTTATTTAAATTTCATTAAAAATATTATCCGTTATTTAAAATTTTCATAACTCTCGAAATGCATCCATAATAAGAGTTAGTTAAAGTTGTAACATGAGTGTTGTTAAAGCGTTTCAGTTGACAACTTTTCAATTGGCTTAATTAGGCGAGTGCAGCGAGGCCGCGGCAGCACATAGTATGGTACACTTCATGAAGGATCTATTAAACCTATAGGATTGCGCCGTGACATAGTCATTTAAGTTCTTATTTAGTTTCCACAAACATCATGTATATCATATTTCCTAAATAAACTCGTATTTTTTTTCATGTTTCATATTTCTTTATTGCACACAAAACTTATAAAAAACAATAGTTACATGAAAATAGTGTATAATGGCGATCTTATCTCTAATAAGAGATCTCTTCCAGCAAAAAAGGATGAGATGTGTGAAATTGTGTGGACTGCAATTATTAGTTATTACTTACTGCAGTGCCAGCGAAACTCCTCAGAACAATAACACCGTTATAGCTTGGCAGGCGCCACAGCGCAACTGTTGCAGTTCATACAAGTTGTGAAGACTCAAGAGACATCACCTTTCGCACGCCCCTTACAAAGCTGCGCTTTCTGCTAGTTATAGTTATGTATTTCGCTTTGAGTAGCCTACAATTTTAGTAAATTATTAGGTATGTATCTACTAGATTGGATAAGTTGTCTATGAATACTTTACATAATTAATTTGAGACTAATTATTAGAGATTGTATGAAATCGACAAATATTGCGATTTCCCTTTAATTTTATAAAGAAAACTATTCATTATCAGTCGTCATTTGCAGAACCTCCTACTGGAAAATTTAAATAATCCTGTGTTGAGAAATTTTAAGCTATAAAAAAGACAAAGAGACACTTAAAAAACTCATTTTTGTCGGCAACAAACGATAAACCCGGCTATTCGGAAAGCGCAGTAGAGCAAAAGAGAAGACGCCGAAGTGCCTCTAGCTAGATTGATGACCACCCACAAAATGCATTTTATTGTAATGGATATCTAAATGGTTCTGCAATATGGAAGCGCTATCGGTCGATGTCAAGGATAGATAGGCCGCTGATGGGAATTTATCGGCCTTACCTACGCCAGGGGGTGTGGTCGCGAGGATGTCATACGATACCCGAACAAGGAGCGGTGTTGTTTGATTAAACATAATGGAACTATCGCATTTTATGTACGTAAACACAATAAAGGACTGAGTAAGTTTCCAACGAATTATAAGTTTAATATTGTAGTGAGCGAGCGTAGGCGCAACAGAGAGTCAGATGAGGGCACAATCGATAGTCACAATGTGGGCGGGGATACCGCTGCACTGTAATGAACCCTTTGTGCAGTAAATTGGTCATGAGGGTCTGACCGATTGCCTCTTGCAGTTATAAAAATTAAACGATCCCCGTTCCCGTCCCACACGGCAGAAATGGCCGACTATCTCGAACTTTTAGTATCGCTTCGTCCGGGCCCGCCGTAAACAGTGTTTATTTAAGTCAGCATTTAGGGCGCACGGCATAATGCTTTCTCGGGACTCTGTTTAGATAGGGAAATGTCGCAACATAGTAAAACAATGAGTTCTTAATTTGTATCAGTGACGTTAACTAGCTTTTCCTAAGGTTCGTTGACTTGCTGCGAGTGCACGGATTGTTATAGGTAGATATAAGTAAAATTAATCCAGTGACTGAAAAAGAGATATTGGATAATTTAAGCAGTAACATTTTAAGCAAAGCTACACTATAAGAAGTATTGTATGTTTACTGAATCTATAAATTTATTGTAATATTCAGTGCCGAAGTAAAGCCCATTCAGAATACATTTGTATCAATTTGTATAAGGCGGTGGAATATCACGATTAGAGGGAGAGTTTACGCAACTACCATGACCAATGTATAATTGTATATCTTACAATTTTTATCGGTTATTTGCCATCGTGTGATTGATTGTGCGCGAGAGTAGTATTCGGCTTGAATCGGTATGATCGATCGATCGTGGTCAAATCATTTGACTTCGGGATGTATCAATCAAACAATTAAATCCTCATTTGTATTAACATAAACACGTTTACTTGCTATCTTTAAAAAAGTACTATAGTAAAATTAACGAAGGCCTCTAAAGTCTAATGTTATCCCAAATATAATTTTTGTCTTGATTATTTGAATAATTAAAATAAAATTTTAAGGAAGATTGCCAATTTGATATTAAATTGCTGCGTTTCACCTTTAAAAATATCGATTAATACTAATTAATTGAATTTTTGTTGTTGTTACTGAACAACAACATAAAGTTTGTTAAAACATTAACAAGGCTCGTGGGGACAGAGGCTTGCAGTCCCCAGACATTAGTGATGCAAATGTACCGTCTCTAATGAAGCTATAGCTATTACGCTACAACTAACAAAGGCGGACGGAGCCCATAATCATTTACGCTAATTTACCTTGTGACGGGATTATTATGAATACAGGATGTGCTTTGATAAGTTTTGTGGTCTTTTCTTGTGGTCTTATTCTTTAGTGGTCGATAGGATTTCATTTTGCTTATTAATTTTACCTTACTCTCGAAGGTGCTACGAAAAAAAAGTGTTTTTTTTAATCCATTTACTCCACCATGAAGTCATCTACAGATTTGATTTTTAGGGTTCCGTACCCGAAGGGTTCCAAACGGGACCCTATTACTAAGACTCCGCTGTCCGTCCGTCCGTCTATCTCCAGGCTGTATCTCACGAACCGTGATAGTTAGACAGTTGAAATGTTCACAGATGATGTATTTATGTTGCCGCTATAACAACAAATACTAAAAAACAGGATAAAAGAAATATTTAAGGGGGCTCCCATACAACAATTATTTCAATACAACATACAAACTTATGGATGCACCTGGTTACGTACATGGAGTGTGAAAGTAACCGCACCAATAACTTTGTAAACAATATTTTGCTGTGTAAAATCCAAACTATTCACTCCACACCATCGCTTCCATTGAACGGTGGTACGGAACCCTTCGTGCGCGATTTAGACTCGCACTTGACCGGGTTTTTTTTGGTTAACGTTTATTGAGTATTTGATTAAGATTTTCACTAAAACAAAAACGCGATTGGATGAAATTTTCTCGATAGAATTTAATTACGAAAACATCTCTAAATTGTTTTATTCCTAATTTCATAGTGGAACTGCGTTCAAAATGTACATATTATGTATTCTCAAAATCTCCTTAAAAAACTTTTTAACAAAATAGCGTAGTTTATTTGTAAACAATTATTCTGTGGCTTAGCGCTTCGTTTTTTCATTTTTTCCCGATTCCGTCCCTCTCATACTGCGGGTCTTTCCGCCTGGAGTAACGGGGACCTTTGCACGGACGAGGTATCGCCTTAATGGCGGCTTCGCTTTGCTCCCGCTTGGTAGCGCTGGCGTAATTCGAGGCAAAAAGTTTCATCTGAGGTTGGGTTCAAAACACGTCACGTGATCTTCAAAATCTACTTGACACTGGCAAAATTTCGCTGAAATGAGGTTAGCACGCCATGTTTTATGAGAAGTAAATAGAACAACAAGGAGGTTGACAACTTTGACAGATCGACAACCTCCAACTACACGAGCGCCATCTACAATGAGCTTTTGATATTAAGTGCCTCGAGTTTGACTCACCTAAAGATAGCTAAACATGATAGCTTGCTGTGTACTTTTTGTTACTGTTCATTAACACGATACAACCTATACCTAGTGCAGTTCAGCAAATGGCATATTCTGTGGAAGGTTTTCACCAATAGGTGCATAAGTATTAAATGTTGTATACTGATATTTTCCACGCTGTTTCCATCCGGGAAAAGCTACTAATAGTAGGACACCCTATACCCAAATAACAGGGGCAGTCATCCATAGAAGCCGTATCTCGATCTTGTTAAAAAGTTATTGCGTACTTACGAACAGGGGCGTGAAAGATGAGCGGCCATGCCACGTGACGGGATTACCGTCATTAAGTATAGTCAGGACGAAAATACCGCAATTGCACCGTAATCATGGTCACTCGTTAGTGGTGGTTCTTCAAGCGTGTGAATATGGGATAGGGGGAACATGACCCGAATGGCCGAGTCGGCAGTGACCCTGCCTACGAAGCCAAGGGTTCCGGGTTCGAGTCCCGGTGGGGGCAATTTTTTTTGAGAACGGATGTTTGTACCCTAGTCATGGTTGTTTATCTATCTGAGTATAATATTTATCTCTATAAGTATGTGTATCGTTGTCTAGTACCCAAGATACAAGGAATACTAGTTTCGGGCTAGATCAATTGTGTGTAAATAGTGCCCAACATATTATTATTATTATTATTTTATATTATTTTGATATGGTGTGCAGATAATTTACATCTTTTTGCAATAGATATTTGCTTTTTTAGGTGTCAATGTGACGGGGAGCTGCGAAAAGCCGTGTGATTGACAACCCCCAAACATTAACTTTTCAAAAACGTACAGTAGAGTAACACCCGTACTTTTACAACGTTACTATTAAAGTATATCTCTGTCATAGAAATTTTATAAAACGTTTTTTACTCTTACTTCATTCAATACGCGTAGTGACAACCCCAATTCCGTCTCATTCCAGGCTGTTGGTAGGAGCCCCGTTGGACCAGAACCTGCAACCAAACACGACTAGATCCGGCGCCCTGTGGAAATGCCCTCTCACCCCAGCTCTGGGGGACTGCAACCAAGTCATCACCGATGGCAAGCGAAGTGAGTAGGACCCCTCATAAGTGCGTATTACGAAAATCCAGACTGGTACAATCCCAAATCATAGGACGCAATGTAGTGTCGCTACTGTAGGACGACGAACTCACTGTAAACTGCTCCTCTTTGGTAGATAGACAGCGCCAGCACAAGTTCAAAGTAGACCGGGATCGTATTTATTAAAGAAATCACAGCGTGATTCAATATTTTAAATACACCAATTTCAAAGCGGGGGCGTACTATGCCTCTTATTACATTAATTTCCGAATTGTGGATTCACACTTTGTTGCACGCAGTTAATTTTCTCGTACTAGCCTACCCCAACACAGTACGATATGTGCAGTTGTTTCTATGTCACATACAAGCACGCTGCGAAAGAAGGGGTAACTGGACGAGATCGCCACTTTACTAATCCTCTGCATTTGGACTTTTCCTTAAATGTCCTCTTGGAGAGATCGCAGAGCATACTTATTATTTTTAACTATTTTCCATTTAGACGTCATTGAGGACTTCTAGGTACTATTATAGGTATAATATGGTTAAATCATGATTATTTACTATTTTCATCGCGAAACTGAAATTACTGTAACTACCTAGAAAATAAGTGCAATGGATTTTCTTCACAATTTTATACCCATAAATCATTTTTTCTCGGAATCATAGACTGCGAATGATTCATATTTCAGAAATATGGTCGGTTGTTATCAATCATTTCTATATTCATACCTGCATATTACTGCTAAGAATCTTTTCATTATCCACTGACTGTACCTATATTGTATGATGTAATTAACCTGTGTTTTCTAGCGCCAGATTTGTTGTAAATGTAGGACAAACAAGTCACTGAAGAAGAGTTTGCATTCTTGAGTAAATTAGCACTCAAACACTCATAGTTTGTAAATCTTAGATTATAATAGTACACCTGCACCAACATAGGTCACTGTTCTCTGTCAAAACAACTTAACCTCACAACGTTATATCAAGAGATGAATGTCCAGCAGCATAAAGGTTCTCAGCATATGGATGATTTAGCATTGTGAAGGTTTTTTCTTGCAGAAAAGAGAGCTAATTTCTAAGAGTTGTTTTTTCAAGTGAGCTAAAATTGGTAGTGCCGACGTAAAATATCCATGGGGCTACATCTCGACAGTTTTCGGTTTAGTCGAAATTATGAAACATGAACGTCAATGTCAAAATAATTAGGAATATAGACCATAAATACCTCACATCAAAAGATAATTTAGATTTTGATAATGAAATGTGATCACGAGTAAGTTGTTAACTGTATTGTCTGTTGTCGGTGGAGCCAGATACACTGAAGTCAAGGAGTATAGAGAAGAGTAAGTGATCTGTGGTCTCAACCCCATTACTATTTCATTTATTATTTTGCTCCTCAACTAATTTACTAACTAATATTGCTGTATTTGGTCGTGAGAATACCTAAAATCTTTTGTTTGGATGGCGTGTAAGAAAAATTATTATTTTGCTACCCATTATTTAATTTTTATATTATTTAAATTCATTGTGAACTATAGGTCATACGAAGATTATTTATGTCTGTTGGAAAGTTTCAGATATAGTTTGGTGTTTTATCAACATATATCTTATTTGTAATAACAAATGATCATACAGCTTAACTGAAAATCAAATCATATTTTAATTCGTTCACGTCTATCCATTCAGAATACTGTAATCTCTTACTTATGGCATATTTATAAAATACTAACGTTTCTGACATTGACTGCTGCTGAACTTCAGGCTGAACCTCTATTATTGTTAATTCTTGCATAGCATGTCCATTAACTTGGCATCAACTAACTCCATGGATCTAAATATTTTTGTTTCTACCTTTACAGTAATTGCACAAAACACATTGTCTTCTAGATTTTGGGAATTAATGAAGTCTTGCATAGATGTTTATTAAAAGTATATTAAAATAAGAAAGCCAGTTGAGGTCAATTCCTAAAGTCTAGAATAAGAATGCACTAACAGCTTGTATTGTACAGGTCATCTCACTTGCCTGAGCTAAAAGCACACATTGTTCTTATTTTTTGTTGTTTTGATCGAAATATCATGTAATAAATTTTAAGAGCAAAGTAGTTTTATTTATTCTTTGTTTTTGTATATTTGTCCTACAGGAAATTAAATGATAGTTCCTTTTGTGTCTCTACAAAAGTAAGGTAGACTTTTGCTAAAAAGTACGAATATCCAAGAAAAGCAAAACTATGGTATTGCCAATCAAACGTCCTTCAGTTACTAGAGAAAAACTATATTTAAAATCACTAATTAAATCACTTCACTACACTGCAACGTAGAGTTAACATTACTTAAAACCAACTTATAACTGGTACATCTTAGCGTCTAACTTATGACATTTTATGAAATAACGAAGTATCTATGAAAATAACGCTGGGCCGACACATGGATGCCTTACAGATAAACCGACTTATCCATTACAAAACATACGTAACATTATAATTGGTGTCTTACTGGTGAATTAACGAAATCGGCCTAGAATATTCTATTCAGTATCAGCTCGAAATTAACATAATACATATACATATATTGTAGTTACTGATTAATAACGTCCATTAACCTGAGACCACATGTTTGATAGCCACTTCACGTGTTGATTTGAAAGGTTTTACAGGTTAAAGAAGATCACAGGCACCGTATAGTATTTAGGTAGAAGACCAGAATCGTGCATGACCTCTACATTTTTTGGCGCTAAGTTTGTATATTTTATGCACGGATTTTGACCAATGAAGTTTATCTGGATTCTGAACTGATTGTATTTTTTAATGTTTTTTATATGTTATTACTTTTCTTAAGGATTGTTTCCCCCTGCATCATACACGCTGTCTGCAACGCTTTGCATTGGCTGCAATTATTCAGCTAGTTTAGTTTCAAATTGGGATTGAAACTATTTCAAGGGATTTGTGGATAGAAAATTGCACCTAGATTTTATTCACGATTTATTCTTCTGAATATGTTGGTATATCAGTTGTTACGTAACTACAGAACTCTCATTGTGACCATTATGTAAATTAATTTTGTAACTTTGTGATTAATTTCCTTGTTTTAGCACATGTTTGGGTTTATTTGAAATAACATTGAGCGTAATTTTTTAAGCTTGTGTCATGTAAACGATTAATTATATTCAGCTTAATTTTTCTTGTCATTTTGTTATCACAACCAATTTAAAGATTTTGCTTTTCATCACAATCACTTGCGCTGCAATTAAAATAATTAGCAATCTTTTTTTAAGTTTGACCATGTTATTTATGTTTCGGATACAGATTTGGATTCGGACCATTTGTTGTCGCCTCTGGATGACGAGATCAAGGATGGACAGTGGTTGGGAGTATCAGTACGGAGCCAAGGACCTGGTAGGAAGGCTATCGTTTGTGCGCACAGGTAATCACACGAATCGTCTAGCTATAATGAACTTACAGTAATCGCTTTCACTTACTGGACTTCAAGCACCATTATAGTTGCAAATGAAATCTGGTGCTAAAGAAGTCCTTACATACCTGAAGCTAGTCTTTGACACAGTCAGTTAGAAGGATTCCTACATTTTCAGCTGAAAGTAAATAACCATAATGAAATATATTTTCTTTCAGGTACATCTGGAAATCTGGAGAGTCGCAGTATGGCCAAGGTTTATGCCACAGCCTCAGCAATGAACTGGAGGTGATTGAGTTACTGGAGCCATGCCACGGTCTTCCTGTCGGAAGGTTGGTGCCTTAGTTTCTTTTGCCATAAATTGAACCTTAAAATCTTTAAAAAGGTACGGATAGCCCAACCATTGTAGGTTGGGCTGCAACAGTGATAGTGATGGTGGGCGCATGTTACATTTCCACCAATTAGTTAACTACTCAAAAGCCGAGGGTAGTCGGGACGGATCGCGATTTTGAACCCTATGCCATGTTAATAAAATTCTAAACCTATAACGGAAAAGTGGCGTTAGCTAACGCCGGTGGTAAATGAGGGGTTAAGTAGAGTTTTTTTAATAGAGGTGAAACGGATATCCTTTACTCTCCGACCGGATACCGGATGTTTACTCACAATCCGGTATCCGGCCGGCCAGATAATAAAATAGGCTCAAATTGTACTAATACATTAATTACAGATTCAAACATCGAAATATCTAATTTAGATACATATTACATCAACGTTACAAAATTTTTACCATTTTGTCGTCTTACAACAAAACAATTAGCACGAGGGGCAAATTATGGTGGATGGATAAAAATTTCATTGCTAAGAGGCAACAATCGGTTTTGCTTGTCTTCGTAGATAAGACCAGCTTCAGAAAATAGTAGATTTCTTATGAGTTCGCAAAGGCTTTTATTTACGAACCGAGAAGTTTACGCCACGAGCCGCTGGCGGGGGTCGTAGCGAGGATCGTATAGAAGCCTTCTCAAACGAGTACCAATTGTTTTTTTTCCGCCAGAGAGCCCAAAATCAAGTGGCGAAGTTGCTATTTTGAGGTAAGAAGGCGGAAAAAGTATTTTTAGTATACGCAGCTTTTATAGTAACCTCAAACTATAAAAGTAAGATGACCAACATGTTTACATTCAATAATCGCGTTTGCATGTAGCTAACTTCGATTTTGAATGAAGAGATACCTGAAATGATGGTTCGCCAATTACGTACTCTCCACGCAACCAATCGGAAATATCCGGTCGGATATCCGGCGGCCAAATATCTGGCTATCCGGCGTTACGGATGTCCGGATATCCGGTATCCAGAATCCAGCTAAACTACTATCCGTTACATCTCAAATTTTCCTCCACATTTTCAGAGAGCACGAAGACTACGCCTTCTGCCAAGTGGGCACAAGCAGCGCGTATATGCCCGACGATACATTACTGTTGGGCGGTCCAGGTCCTTACACCTGGAGAGGTGCTATCTTCAACCAGGACGCGAATGACGACATCATTTCACGAGATCTCAGAGTCTTCAAGTCTCCTGTCGATGACGTGAATAGTCCAGTGGAGAAGTACAGTTATTTAGGTGAGCTTTGTTTTGTAAATTATTTTTACACATGAAGGACCATACAGAAAACATTTTAAGAAACAATCCATGGATGCAATGCCGGACCAAGCGCTTATTTATCGTAATTTCAGCCTTCTTGAAGCCTCTATGAGAAGCAGATTACGTCTGTCTGAAGTAAAGCCGTCGTTACCACAGACTATTATTCTAGGCAGATGCAGCAAATGCACTTCTACTTCTTCGCGTGCCATACTTTGGTGCATTGCACCACCTCTCAGTCGCTCTTATGACTTACATAATAAAAGTGTATTTGCTATGACTGTTTTAACTGAAAGACGTTTTTTTATGAATTAATGGCACCTAAGCCCGAATTTGCTTCCACTTGGTGGCGTTAGCATAGTCGGAGGCAAAGAGTTTCATTCATCTGAGGTTAGGTTTTAAAAAAGGTCACGTGATCTTTCAAACACACTTGGCCAGTGCCAAATAACCTCAAATGAGGTTAGGATGCCATGTATTATAAGAAGAAATAAGTAAAATTAGATTAATGAGACAATAATTTCCATAATTGGGGTGATTACGGCGTCTTCATCTACGTATGACCTGTGGACGCTACCAACCTCTGTCTGTCTCAAGCAGACACCCATCTTCCTCCTTCAGGTCAATCAATCTGGCTAGAGGGTTTCCCACGCTACTATTACTACCGTCTGTTGAACTAATTCTTCTGCTCATGTAATCTTTTGTTGTGTGCTAAATAAGTATATAATTGTTATTTTCCTACGTTCCAGGTATGTCAGTAACCGGTGGTAACTTCTTCAGCAATGCGACCTCTTCGTACGTCGCCGGCGCACCCCGTTCCCGTGGCGCTGGGCAGGTTTGTAATTATTTTAAAACATTCGCATAAGTACTGTAAATTACAAAAGTATTTAAAAACAAACGTAAGAAGTGAGAACCTTTGATTGTAACATCCGGCTCGAAGGACCAAAGTGCTATAATCGACCGATACTACTTAAGAATAGAGCGTATGTGATTGTGATTGTAAGAATGATAGCGAGATGGATTGCGAATAAATTTCCATTTAATTTAATTTTAGGTGGTGTTCTTCAGCAAGCGAGTCAACAACGGAGATTGGGACAACAACGACATACTGAATGTTAGTCTGATACTAGATGGAGAACAGTTCGGCTCCAGCTTCGGGTATGAGGTGGCGTCGGCTGACGTCAATGGAGATGGGTAAGAAGAATTAAAGATCAAATCACACTTAATAAGGCCAGGGGAAATATATTCCCACCAAATGTGTCCCCTACAGCTTGGTAATAAATTCGATAACCAATTAATCGTTCTGCAAGCTTATGCCTTAGGGTAGGCAGGATGCTTCTGGGTCACATGAGGCACCCACGGACATATTAAGCTTTGTGTGACCAGTTTCTAGCTCATCGTACGACAGAAATCTTACCCCATGGTTCCCAAAGAAGAAAGGTCTATGACACACATTTTAAAATGTCATGTTTTATTTTTTCAGACTTCTAGACCTTCTTGTTGGAGCACCATTCTACTTCTATCGCGATACCGGAGGCGCCGTATATCTTTATCTGAATAACAAACACACTCTCAGTCAAAATTATACCCTTAAGGTGATAGGGAAACCAGAATCACAATTCGGAATCTCGATCGCAAACGCTGGAGACCTAAACAAGGATGGCTGCGATGATATTGCTATTGGTAGTCCGTATGAAGGCAATGGAGTGGTCTATATCTATTTGGGAGACAGGAAATTGGGGTTGGACTCAAAGCCCGAACAAGTTATAAGGGCGGAAGACTTGCCTCGACTGATGAAGACGTTTGGCTATTCGCTATCTGGTGGAATGGACTTGGATCTTAACGGCTATCCAGATTTACTTATTGGAGCTTACGAAGCGGTAAGTAAATGAAAATTATACTATCATATTTGTATAGTGGTAAATAACGGGGCAGTGAAGTACTTTGTGGGATGATGTGAAGGCCAGGTGCCTGTTAACTACTGTTTTTAGGGTTCCGTGAAATGTGCTGTTTCTGAGTATTTCTGTTGCCGATACAGCAACATATTATGGACTACACGATATTTTATAAATTAAAGGGGTCCCCATACAATAAACGTGTTTTGACACCCCACGCGAGATAACAATTCATATCATGATTCTGATATGATTGATCGTAGATTTTACGGCTCATCACATGGTTGTGTTGGCGCAATTGGTTTGATAGCCTTGCTTGTCGGTACGGTATGCGCAGTATACGTGCCCGACAGATATCTCCGCGCGCGTAGGCACCAGCTGTTAGCGGGCGGCACGCACCGCACGGTGGCGCGCCAGCAGTCTCCGCTGGTGAGGGCGCGAGATAGTCTCAATGCTCTGCTGGCTGTAGCACCACTGACTGATCTGTTTGGTGATGCATGGAGGCATATTGTGCGAGAATGTGGCAGGTTCTGCGAGATGAATGTGTGAAAGTGATATCTTGGAATTATTATTATTATATTTTGCATTGACATTTTATGTCAGTACCCTTGACATACTTCATACTGTTTAATGCTATTTGAATTTGAACTGAATTTAATGGTTAATGTACTTTAATATGTAATATTTTCTACGAATTTGTTATTCCCTACCTGTGAAATCGACTTACCTAAATTTATACTGACATTGTATAACTATTTGACTTTGTACAGCGCATTGGGTGTATACCTGTAATGTTGTATATCGTACTTGTATATTAAATTTAAAAAAACAGTCTCGCAATCTTCAAGTTCTGGGTTCGAATCAGTGTTCGGACATAATTTTTTGTTTTATTATTTTTAGTGCTTAATTTTTCATCTACGATGGTAAACCCAGAGTGTGCGAGTCTGACCCGCACTTGACAGTTTTTACTCTATTATTACAGAGCAGCATTGCCTTAATCCGAGCTCGGCCAATTATCGATGTCGAGACCGCGATTAAACCTTCGAGCTGGATCCGTAACATCGACCCAGCGACGCCTGGCTGCGAACAAGACCCAACCTCCAACCACACCTGCTTCCACTTCCAAGCCTGCTGCAGGATCATGTCTCTCATCAAAACACGAACGAACAAACACCTAATCAACTATGTCATAGAGGCAGAGACATTCCCCGGCGGAAGAAAGTATTCCAGAGTATTCTTCGGAGGCGTTCCAACGTCGAACAACTCGAATATAATCGACAATACGATACAAGTGAAATCGAACGGTGCAAATGAAATGATTTGCAAGTCTCACATTGTTTATTTGAAGAACAACACGAGGGATATACAGACCCCTATTAAAGTGAGTATGAGCACAGAGACTATAATACTATGAGATAACTGCTTACTACTTTAGTGGATATTTATTCTCTATGTGTCTAGTCTCGTAGTATACAAAGAAACCTGCATGACAGAGTCAGGAGAGGAAACTGATTCCATAGCCAAAAAATACTGATTTTACTGACTGAAACCCTCTAAAATACTGGCCATAACAAATACTCTAGAACTCTGACCATTGATCTGTCAATTTAACATCGAAATACGAATGTTAATTGCTGTTAGTTAAGTAAGATATTTTTGTTTTATTTTTGGCGGCCATCAT
The DNA here is from genome assembly GCA_949825045.1 of Argyresthia goedartella. Taxonomy (NCBI): domain Eukaryota; kingdom Metazoa; phylum Arthropoda; class Insecta; order Lepidoptera; family Argyresthiidae; genus Argyresthia; species Argyresthia goedartella. The sequence continues at coordinate 18,503,598 of OX463812.1, read as the reverse complement.
CTCCCTAGCAGCCTGCACCACCCTTTTGAACCCCATTGAACCCATTTGAACAAAACAAACAGACTATATTTTTTATTAAAGAAGGAAGTATTTTTTCTTCTCATTGTCGACATATTTTTGACTCCATTCTGCCTCTTCTAATTCTAATTTTATTTTCTTCCTCTTTTCTTTTTTTCGCTAATGTACTACTAATTGGTTATATTTACGGCGATCATGTCGTTGTCCTTCAGGCCTTTTTTCAGACATTCGGTTGCTGACTTCAGTAATCCTGAATAAAAATAATATGTTATATTATACAACAGATACTATAATCATACTAATATTATATTTTATACGATAATTTGTATAATATCATGTGCACAATTTGTAATATTATTTTAAAGGGAAATTTCCTGATCATTGGCCTATTTACTGCTGCTCTTTGAAATTTCGCTCCTCTCTTATTTTACTTATGTTGTCTTCTCTATGCTGATATTTTCCCTCACATTATTAATCGCACCTTATGTGAATTAAGAGAACTAATTATTTTAAATATAGGTATGTTTTGGGCCCTACCGAAAAGAAAACGATATTTTAAAGGGATACCACTAAAAAGCGGCATTTTTGTCACCCGAATCAACAAAAACCAGACCAATTTTGTGGGAACGTAGCCCCTGATCCTCAAAATACTGACTTTACTGACCATTTTTCTAAAATTAAAATTAAAACTCAAAGTTTTTAATTCATAAAAGCATAAAAATTGAAACTTAATGAACGTCACAACATAATCAAGCAAGCATAAAACATTTGGTGCCTAATTATTAGTACATAATATATCGGGTGCAATGAACTGGTTTAATGCCAGATGTCGGTGAAAAAACTGACTGTTACTAACTTTAGCCAAAAAAACTGACTCTTACTAACTTTTCTGACCACTTTCCACCCCTGCAGGGACTTTTGAGATTAATTAATTTGAGATTGTAAAAGTGTGAACACATCTGCATTCAGCCGCCATGGGAAATCGCGTGACGCAAAGTTATACAATTATTTTGTCTCAACATTATTTTCCCTCCAGTTCCAGCTGACCTTCACACTGGTCCACGCCGAGCCGCGGTACAGCAACGTCGGTCCTCTGCCCAGCATCGACGAATACCCCGTCCTCAACGCGACAGCCAGGAGCTACTTTGTGGCTAACTTCCTCAACGACTGCGGGGATGACGGCATCTGTCACAGCGACCTGGTGGTGGACTCACAGCTGTTGCTGCCTATGTGTTAGTTTAGCTATGAGCGGGTTTATCTCAGAAGCTAGTTATGGGTGAAGGCACTAATTGCTGCTCAAGTAAACGTCATCGCTTGTTGTAATTTCCCCAAAGATTGCCATATTGCCAGATTATCTTGACTGTCAATTAAACTAGTGAGTCAGTTGTGCATCCGATTCACTCCTTTGATCAAGTTATTCTCGGGTTAATGCTTGGAATCCTGTTGGCCTACAAATATTCTACGAGCTGTATTAGAGAAGGTTTTTGTTAAACATTAGTTGTATGCTTCCTGTAGAGTTAGGTAGGCACCCGGGTAGCTTATTGAAGACTTTAAAGGTCTGCATAGTTGAAATTATTAATGATAATTATAATGTTACAGCGGAAGACAAGACATCATACGCGTTGACTCTTGGCCAAGAAGAGGAGGTGAAGCTGGCGATATCAGTAGACAACTACGGGGAGTCGGCGTATGAGGCGCAGCTGATCGTGGAACACCCTGACAACCTTCACTATATAGCAGCGAATATTAGCGTAAGTACTTACAAGCTTACTAAGACTAAGCTATTCAAGGCTAAGAAATATCGAGTACAGTAAGTTTTTTACGAGAACCCACGCCTGAATGTTTATATGGCTTGGATGAATGAATGTTTATATGATTGATGTGACGTCGCTGTTTCTGAATTCAACGACACAGGATATCATAGTGTGGGACCAGAAGCTATATATTTATGTAACTGTATACATATACATTTTTCTGTTTATGTTAATTGTTAGAGCAATCAGAGTAGGCAGCATGTAAGTTGTTGATATTTATACTTCGCATTCTTCAGGGTATAACAGAAAGGTGTGGCAATATTTTTGGTGGTCGTTACGGGCATCATTCTGAACAACTTTTACTAAGAAACCGATTTGTTCAGAGCAACTTTATCTTTGACTTATCCATACAAAACAGATAATCACCCTGACCAAACTGTACGGAGAAGTGAAAATTAAAGTTGTTCAGATCAAATTGGTTTAATTGTAAAAGTTGTTCAGAATGATGTCCCTAACAACCCCCTAAAATATACTACACCTTTCTGTTACTGAAATGGAATACAATATAGCGTACAATTTATTTATCTAGGTCCGGTTACAAATACTCGTACTTGAACAAGGATTTTATTTATATGATAGTAATTTTGATCGCCACTCCAGTTAAAGCCACTCCAAAATCCAGACGCGAGATCAGGAAAACCCAAATGGTTTCGACGCTTTCAATCTTTAAACGGATTTTCCCATAAGGCCGTTTTCCTCTAAAGGGTTCAAGTTTGCTTGTGATGGTATTTATTCGAGCACTTTTGAATTTCCAGGATAAGCACGTGATCTGCACCAGCCACAATAAAACAATAGTGACCTGCACGCTAGAGAACCCATTCAAGAAGCAGCCATCTGATGCTACTCCCATCACGATGAGGTTCGACGCAAAAAGTCTGGATGACAGGGAGTCTTCAGTGGTGTTCAGGGTTTGGGCCAACTCCACGTCAAAAGAGCTGATCACTGGGAAGGTGCCTGTGGAAGTCAAAGCAATGGTGGTGAAGAACGCAGAGCTTTCCATAAAGGGGTGAGTGATAGCTGTATAGTAAAGCCCAGTACAGCTTCTGTTTCCTCTTCTGACTTGTGTGAAACAATAACAGCGTCATGACAATTACGTGACGATTACGGCCAACTTTAGATATCCAAAATTTGGCATTTGGAGAATATTTTTTGGTAAAAATTAAGTTAATTGGAAAGCATAATAGTTTAGTTAATCAACAAAGGCAATGGGATTACAAAATCGTCAGATATTGGATATCTAAAGTTGACCGTAATCATTGTCATCGAGCTGTCATTGTGTACCAGAATTGGGCCCCAAGTCGTCAGTATCAGTGCCCCGTTTTGGTAATATAGATAAGACAACAAATATAATGATCACCAAAATATTTTTTTCCTACCCAAAATGGATAAATAAACACCAAAAGTTGCAAAAAATATCAGGGAAAAATACTGCGGTAGCTTAGGTTAAGGGTAAAGGTCGCTTCTCTCATCCCCCTTTATCCTTCGTGTTAGGTTGAACATGTAAGAATAACAAAAAATACTTAAAACAAAAACTGTACACAAAACATTTGAAGAACAAGATGTTACAGAAGTTTGGTGATCATTTATCCAAACACAATTTGGTGGACATTTATCCATTCTGGCAGTCATTTAGAATTTATTGGTAGTAAAATAGGTTTTTGGTAATCGTTTAAACAAAAGCGTATAAATAATATATATTTTTTATATCATGTTTCAGGGTCGCTAGACCAGAGCAAGTTTTCTATGGAGGTGAAGTGAAAGGAGAGTCTGCAATCACATATTTCGACGAAATTGGCACAAGAGTAAAACACACATATCAGGTCAGCTTTTTTGTATAGAATAATATATACATGACGAGGTAACTAGCTAGCTAGTCATCTTCATCATTTTCTATCTTCCCTCAGCGGCAGTTAAATGCTCCCAGTATTCCATTCGGTGCGATTTTCGACAACCTATATGTAATGCTAACAAATGGATATTTTCTGGAATACAGATATTCAACGAAGGTCCGTGGAAGGTGTCGAACGTTCGTGTCAACATCTCCTGGCCGCACCAGGTATCAGCCAGCACGGCGCAGGGCAAGTGGCTACTCTACCCTGAAGACGTGCCAGTTGTCGAGGGAGAAGGAGGTAACCACTACTGATAACCCCTCAACAGTGAACCCCTACCCTCTTCCCCCCATCTTGAATTCTGCCCTGTATTGTCCTGTCTGCGCGTGCCGAGTGTCATTGGGACAATTTGGGATCGGTTGCGCTCACAAGTAGGGGTTTTCTCTGCATTCTTATTACAACTTCTTTAATGTATACTCAAAACAGCAGACATTTTGCCAGCGCAAGCTCACAATTACGGGAGTAGACACATTTGGCGACATTGCCGGCTCCCAGCAGTCTTACCGCCGAGGGGAGTTTTGGCTAGATTTAGATAAGAAATACTTATAGAGGTAAAAACTTAACATTGTCTGCTTCTGTTATGACTCCAAGAGAAAAAATATCTCCCCTTTTGAGTCCGCACACAAATCCTTCATCTAAATACCACCTCTGGCTACCCCAGCAGAAACTGGTCGTCACAAACAGACCATGTAAATGTTTATCTTATTCATTTCTTTCAAGATCAAATCAACGGCGTATGCTTCACGGCTGAAGAGGAGATAAACCAGCTGAAATATAAAGTCAGGCCTGGTACTTCCGATACACTTCTGGAGAACCTTGAAATAGATCCATTCCTAAGACCTGGAAAGTCCAGCAGTACTCAGAGAGAAGTACATAACGAAACTATGAAGCATAACAGTGCTACTCAAAATCAAGTGAGAAGAAAAAGACAGACAGATATAGTTCAAGCAGAGGCATATACGGATAAGGATGGACAAAGAAGACACGTTGTTAATATGGTTCGTACAGAGCCTAGTAATTATTGTTTCAAAAATAGTTTTAGGTAGTCAAGTCATGCATTGCACGTCTGAAAAGATGTCGGGAAGATGCTCTCATCAAATCCCTTAAATTAAGTTCTGTTACAATCTGAGTAATGGCATTTTACATTGTTGAGTTTTGGACGTAATTTTCAATCATTGCAAAGTGATTTTTGTATTATATGCTAAATTTAGATTTAGCCATCTGGCCACCTACTCTTGGTTTCGCGTATGAAACAAATACTCATTGATTAATTTCTTTTTCAGAACTGTCAAAGCAAAACGGCCAAGTGCATCCAGTTTCAATGCATCATCTACTTCCTCGGGCGAATGCAAGCTGCCACCATCACCATCAAAGCTCGACTGTGGAACACTACGCTGGTAGAGGACTATCCTAGAGTCAGTCATGTGAACATTGCCTCTTCAGCCTCCATAGACACTGCGCCTTTGAATATTAAGCAGAAGCAACATGATGATTCGGCCACGGTAAGATAAATTAAAACGGGTTGCATTAAAGTCTCTTGGAGATATACGTGTCTGAAAAAACATACTTACTTTCTTACTTATATTCTTAATAAAGGTAGCCACAGCTGTTGAACCACATAAAAATTGACATTGTATTGAAGCCTAAAGGTAATATCAGTCATTCGGACCGCGCAATTAATATATTATTGTAATTGTAACTGTAACGACGACCCCCGAGTCGGCAGTGACCCTGCCTACGAAGCCAAGGGTCCCGGGTTCGAGTACCGGTGGGGGCAATATTTGTTTGATGAGAACGGTTGTTTGTACCCTAGTCATGGTTGTTTATCTATCTAAGTATAATATTTACCTATTTAAATATGTGTATCGTTGTCTAGTACCCAAGATACAGGGAATCCTAGTTTGGGGCTAGATCAATGTGTGTAAATAGTGTCCGAGTTATAATTATTATTGTAACTTACTCATTTATGCTTTGCAGGTGGAGACAGTGGCGTATCCAGACTTGAATATAACTGAACAAACAGAGGTTCCGCTCTGGGTGATCATAGTGTCAGTGATCGTAGGACTGATAGTGCTTATTCTTTTAATCATAGCGTTATGGAAGTTAGGCTTCTTCAAAAGAAGCCGGCCAGACCCAACTCTATCTGGCAACTTGGAGAAGAATAACCATGAAGCGAGTCCGTTCATAACGAGAGATAGGAACAGTTTGCGATAGCTGAGGACCTACTGTTCGTTTACAGGAACAGAGCTGGACTGAATGAAACTAAGTGATTATGTGACAGAATATCTAAGTGTACCACGAAGACTTTTGAAGAAAGTGGTAATGCTTATTGTGTGATTAACTAGTATTTAATGGTGGTCAACTCGCGCGACAGTCGGGTTTTATAAATCATTTTACAGGCATGTCCACCTAAAGTTGGTATTTTTGTGCTTGAGTTAAGTAGTAAACAAACAAAAAATTTCACGACATTCCGAAATAATCACGCAACGTAGATTACTACAATAATATATAGACACTAGTTTAAATACTCAGACATCTACTGAAAAATGCTTTAATTTGTCCTTTTAAATGTTTTTTTTTTTAAGAAAAATCGTGTTTTGTCATTCCTGCACACTGATTATTAGAGCGTCCGCCATAACAGTTCCGCCACTGTTGTTTACTACCTAGCTCTAGTATAAAGATACAGACTATATAAGTAGATACCGGGCGCTAAAGGCTCTGTGCTGTCTTCTGGTGACTAACATTTACCTTCAATTACGTTACAAAATATCGTGATCGATAGAAAACTAAGGGGCATGGACTGTCATGATGTTGGAATGTACGGGTAGACATGTACCTATACGCACACACATTTTTCTCAGATATGAGCATGAGATCTCTAATGTCTACCCCAAATTTACTACCCTTTAGCCGTCTACAAATGTTTTTTGTCTGACTATGATCGTGGTACAGTTAAAAGATAAATACTTATAGATTTCATGTTACTATTTATAGCGTCCATGTCGAATGTTCATGTATGATAGGAGTTTAGTTGTATTTAGTAAGTTATTAAATATTTTGACTGTGATGTCTTCAAAGAGGAAATTCTGTTGTGTGTGAATGTGATCATTAAAAAATTGGTCGGTATTCAGGTGTTGCATATTATTGTGGCATGAACTTTATTTTTATTTTTATTATTTTATTTTAACCCTAGCGATTGCGACGATTTTTGTACAGTTTTGTATTTTAGGAATTTACAATAAAGCGTAGAATGTATTATATTATTGTATTTTATGTATGCTCGCTCGTATGTCACACCCATGGACGCCTACGAACAAAATAACTAGCAATGTAAATATGAACTTGCCTTTATTATGTTAGAAGAAAACTTCTTACATAAATAATTAAGATCGTTTTCGACTAGATATTTTTCCTAGTCAAGTACTTAGAATAACTTGAATATTGACTTTGTTGTTTTAAATTAGTTTCATAAACGATTATTTGGTTTGTTCCGGTTGGTACTACCTGCATAAATATACGAAGATACGTCATGGCGAAGGTACATTATTAGCCTTTTTAGGAAAGGAATACCGAAAAGAACAAACCGATTATTTGTATGTACTTAATGAAGTAATTACACTGAGTATGTTTTGTAAAATATATGAAATGCTATTGTAAATAAAATATATATTCATTTGACTTCATTTAGTAACTAGTAAATAGGTATACAATTTAACAAATATCCCAAAATATTTTCTCGACCACATACTTCTAAGGTAAAGACTATTAAAAAAGTTGTAATTTTTCTACTACATTATATGTGGCTACCACTTAATAAATTAAAATTCTATTAATACACTGGGATGTTCAGCAGTCGTTGTAAAACTTACTTCCTGCTAGTGCGAAACTATCGCTTACTCGTAATTTTTTTACGATTTTCTAGGTCCTTGGGATGGGATCTTACCTGTCTTAAATATATTTTTACATAAGGCGGTGCTCACCGGCCATTTTTGCCCTGCTACGAGTACATATTGTTTTCCGTGTGATAGTTTTGCTATAAACTAGATACATACAATTAATCAAATCTCTAATGCATGTAAAGTACGCAGGCTACACATGTTGCACCTAAAAATGCAGGTTGTGATATTCTCTTGTTTATTGTATTTATTGTACTTAATAATAGACTACTTATTAAAACTGTTCTACGTTTTAATTATAAATAAATTGTGCCATCTACTTAGATTTTCATTGACTTACCTTTTCAACAAAAAACATCAGCACAGAAAGACAAAAACATACAAATAAAAAATACACTTAACCTTAAATACATATATATCTACTGGTTAATTCTAACAAAGAGTACATTGCTTCCCCCCCTTAAGTTCAAAAATAAAGTTAAATAAGCTCAAACATAAGTGTTCCAGAAACAATCTTCATATTTCAAAGCCCCGCTGGCCGTAACGTGAACGTTATGTACTCAGAAATAAGAGCCATGATTTATAAAAAAATGTAACTGACACTCTATTAGCGTTTGTAGGGCTTTAAAATGTATGTCAGATTAATTAGTTGGTAGCTTACTCAGAATTCCTGTCTGTTAGTGTTTTAACTCGGTAGATAATTTGCAGCTATCGATGGTCTCGTGTTCTGAAAACAATAATAAAGGGTAGTTAGGTAAATAATAAAGTTATGAGTTAAGTCGATAATTTGACAGTTTTTTTTTGCATTTTTTTGATGTGAGGTAACAATTTGTTGTATTTTTCGAGAAACCCCGTGTGACGTATATTTCCTGATTTGCATAGAAGTGAGATTCTATTGGGTGGGAAGTCCTGTATTTCTCACATTTTCATATGCTTTCACCGGTATTTCGTCGGAAGTATATGTCGCAGTTGGTTGGTTCAATCGTGGTTAAATCACTCTAGACCGTTAATTAAATACTGATGTTTAACCAAGTCATTTTGATTTAAATAAAGCATCGCCGAAAACGTTTAACAATCTGTCTTACCGAAAGCCGGCGTGTTGGAAAATAAGATGGCGTCACGACAACAGCTGATTTGCACAGCTTATATCAGGGCAAAACATTGCGGTAGCTTAGGTGAAGGGTAAAGAGTAAATCCTTAAAACATAAACTTAAGTACACATACAAAATATATATGTATATGTCTTGTTGCCTAGGAACGTTTAGACAACTCGTTAAAAATTCCGTCAGACAAGTGTGACGGAATTTTAGTGACTTGTTTAAACGTCGGTATTTAATTAACGGTCTAGAGAGTTATTTGAATTAAACAACTAACTGCGACATATATACTGAAGTATAACATGATAAATCATATTTAGATTGGCAACTCATGTTAACAATATATCGATATTTACAGTAGCTAACTTTCTCCTGACCGAATAATGGATGAGGGTAGATTTTCATCAGTACCGTATGTTAGACCAATCGGAACAGCCGCTATCATATGATGCATTTTCTGTTGGTACAAGCCCCACTTAAATTTGTTTGTAACGGCTAAAAACGAAATTGACATTTGAGAATGGAAGTACCTAATACATATTTATAGGTATTATTTCGCTGGTATCAATCTGTGTGTCAAGTAACTTATGTATGTGTAGATTATTAATATATATTTTTAACATTTCTGACATCATATTATTTCCATTCATATATTTTAAACCAGAAAACTTTAAAAATATATATTTGATTAGCAACTATTTAAAGTGATACGAAAAAAATAGGCATAGGGTTTTTTCTAATCCATTTAATCCACTGTAAAGTCATGTACAGATTTGATTTTTGGGTTAACGTTTATTGAGTATTTTATTAAGATTCCCACAGAAGGAAAACACAATTAGGCGATTTTTTTTTCGATAGAATTTAATTACGAAAAGACCTCTGAAATTCTGAAATCCATACTTACTTCATTGCGCTTTTGCATTCAAAATGTGGATATTATGTATTAGTAAACTCTCCTTGATTTTTTTTGGACCAAATAGCGTAGTTTATTTATAAACAATTTTGATGTGGTTTGGAGCTACGTTGTGTCATTTTCCCCCGATTCCGTCCGTCTCAAACTGCGGGTCTTACCGCCTGGAGTAACGGGGACCTTTGCACGGACGAGGTATCCCAACTCATTAAATACCTATTCCGGTGGGGAACTATTGTCTTCATCACCAGTCCACTTCACTTCACCAAGTTATGCTTCCCGAGAGTAAATGCACGTTGTGTTTGTTATGTTGATACAAAACATATTGAAATCGCGATAGATGTGTCTTTATTATTTAAAGAGTTCCCTCGATTTCTCCAAGATCCCCTCACCAGATCCTGACCGACAACCTTAATAATTGCTGAGAAGCTCTCCTGATAGTTCACCATCACCTCCACTTCACCACATGCATTATGACGAACAGTTATACGTAGCAAGCGTTATAAAGTAATCTAATTGAAACGTGAGATTCTACACTAGTATTGAGCATTTCCGGTGGCTTAGATCAACTGTACTACCACAAAAAGAAATGTTTAACTTACATCTTTCTTCAACGAGGACCAACAGAATGTGCACAGCGAAGAGATTTTACAATCATCCTCATTTTTCTGAAGACAGGGCTGTATCATGTCGCCTGAAACCAAAAATAAATATGTTCATAATGCATAATTTCTTCGTTGCACACGAATAATTCAAAAAACAACATATACATTAATGTAGTTAACAAAGGCGAGCTTATCTCTAGTGTTATATTTGTACTAATACATACTTGTAATCAAATTTATGATATTTGCATGCAACTTCAACCGTCTTACGAAAGGAACTGAGGAAGGTGGTTTATAATATGAGTATAACTGACGCCAAGTTTCCTGGCGCCTGAGAGCCGCCTGGAGGGGTAGCGGTGGCTCATGGGAACAAGAGAGATGCACACATGGGCGAGAGAGAGATGGTGGCTTTGCTCAGGCGCCAATAAACCTTGCGATATCTGTAACATCGGTAAGGAATACTCCTAAGGTACCTCGACCCGGATGGCCGAGTCGGTAGTGACGCTGCCTACGAAGCCAAGGGTCCCGGGTTCGAGCCCCGGTGGGGGCAAATATTTGTTTATGAAAATGGATGTTTGTACCCTAGTAATGGTTGTTTATCTATCTAAGTGTAATATTTATCTATATAAGTATGGGTATCGTTGTCTAGTACCCAAGATACAGGGGATCCTAGTTTGGGGCTAGATCAATGTGTGTAAATAGTGTCCAAGGTATTTTACTTTTTTTACCTATCGGACTACATAGGTAAAAAATGTAAAATACCTTGGACACTATTTACACACATTTAGCACTACCCAGGAGTGGCGGTGGGTTCCTTCCAAGTATTTCCTGCATGCGTGAGCAACTGTCCCCTAACTTTCAAGTATTTGCTTGGAGTGGTTAGTGATAATATATGTGAATATAAGAGGCCATCTCAGTAGAGGTGCGTACCTGTGTACAGCTGGTTGTCTAGATGTGTGATGTAACTGCCAGCGAGTCGGAGTATCTCGATCTTGCTGAGTTTCCTGTCCGGTGGCTCGGTGGGTATCATCAGGCGCAGGGTCGTGAACGCTGTGTTCACGCTGCTTGGGGAAGACATTTCACAATAAGCACAAGGCATCTATACGATTACTGTAAAATGAAACGTAATTGAGTTGGAATTTCAACAAGGCACGTTTCAAACGCAAATATCTCAATCCTCAGTGTTTGATTATGTATACAAGTTTTACCAACAAACTTTTTTGGCAATCGTAAATCGTGTAACTTTCTGTATGTAACTCTGTGGTGTTAATATATGAACAATATCGTAGGATACTAACTTTTGCGTTCTATCCCTTTCCCTGGCGTTGGCCTGGCATCTCTGCTTCACAGTTGGCACTGTTGCCTCTAAACTAGTCTGCACTCCTGGTGCCGCGAAAACCTGTTCCCAACTTTCACTGGCGCACTGATAGTTCGAATAGTCCATTCTGAATTTGAAAATTGTTTTTATTTATTTTTTGTTTTAATCACCAGTGTCAAAGGCGTAGACCGTACTAATCCATGGAGGTTTGGGAGGGTACTAATAAGCGGGTCGACGGTGCAGCCACAGCCCATGTAAGAGTCATTTGGGAGGAACAACGCGAGCCACTCAGTGCCACTGTGTTGGCTGCGAACCGATAATTGTGTAAACAGATGGCCTCGGATGCAGGGGCGCATCCGGGATAAGCACGAGCTAACCAATTGGGACGCGTCTGGGTCAAATGTCAGAGGCAAAGGACGGATTTATGTTTGACTGAACGTGTGTTCAGCTACTCATATTATTATACAGGGTGATAGGCTATTCAATATATATGTCACCGTAAGATAGTCAAAACCGTTAGTTGATAAACTAACGCGTTAGTTGATCCACTATCGACAGATAGTAAACCAGACAGACAGGGTTTAGAATTTACGTTTCTTTTGTTCTTACATGTCAACCTAACACGAAGACTATTCGGGGTCTTCGCTGCGCTTGCCCCCTCAATCTTCACCTAAGCTACCGCAGTGTTTGCTCTGGTATTTCGTTTGCAATTCAAGTTTAAACCAGTTTACCATTTAACGATTTTAACCGTTAGTTTATCAACTAACGTAACATTATCAATAGTAAGCAGTACGCTACAGATTACTATCTGTCGATGGTTGACCAACTGACGAGAAAAAAAAAGTTAGATTATCAACTAACGGTTTTGACAATCATAATTCATAATTTCTTTATTGCACACAAATCATACAAAAAACAAGAGTTACATAAAAAAAGTGTACAAAGGCGAGCTTATCTCTAATAAGAGATCTCTTCCAGCAAACCAGGCAAACAAGGGAAAAGTTGATGGTTGAGCAGGGGTAGACCTATGTGTACAATATATAAAATAATAAATAAAATAAATGAAATAATAACTATAATAATATACTAAATACTTATTATATACTACAAATACTATTTTATCTACACACGTATCATAAACCCTCTTTACTGCGTTCAAAAACCGCACGTTACGATCAGCATTATGTTAAACTACTTGGTAAAAACTCGTTTCTTATCTGGAAAACTACACATAATGGTCATTATGTGTAGTTTTTCTACATATAATGACATTTAAATTTCGAACGCCGACGCCCACCCGCGTGCCGTCCCTAGTTTGTCTGTGAAGTTTATACTGACATTCAAATTTCGAACGCCGACGCCCGACTGCGTGAAGTTGGTACTAATAAAAGCTAAACAATTGCAGAACCACAATGCCGGTCAAACATGCGGTTCCTGAACACATCAAAGAGAGCTTATGATATGTGTGTAGATAAACTAGTGTATGTAACTGTACATAATTAGGCATTATGCAGCAGTCACATAAACTACTATTATACACTATACTAAACTAATACATACTTACATGCATACTACCTATAACTCTAAAGGGAGAGGTACCTAATGCTTCTTCACACGACTTTTAAAGATATTCAGATTAGGACTGTCCCTGATGGTGCAGGGGAGTGCATTCCACAACCGAATGGCTCGGGCTCTAAACCCGTTCTCATAGAAAGCGGTGATATGCTGTGGAGTTGTGAGCATGGAAACTGCGTGAGTTCTCCGAGGTCTGCTGGAAGAAAGAAATTGAAAACTGTCTCGTAAGAAAGTTGGGTAGCGTGGATTACGTAAAATGTTGTAGAGGAACTTGAGGATGTGTGAATCCCGACGAAGACGAATCGGCAGCCACTTCAACTCCCTGCGATGTTGTGACACATGGTCGTATTTGCGCAGCCCGAAGATAAACCGAATCCCGAGATTTTGAAGTCGTTCGAGTTTGTTTAGTAGTTCTTCGTTAGCACTGACCCAGCAGACATCAGCATAATCGATGAGGGGTAGAATGAGAGATTGAGCAAGAGTGATTTTGGTATGTCGAGGCAAAAAGTACTGAAGTCTCCTGAGAGAGTGAAAGGTAGAAAATACTCTGCGACTTACCTCATTGACATGCGATGACCAGGACAACTGGTTGTCGAAGATTAGACCCAGGTTTTTAACTTTATCGCTATATACGATTGTGGTACCATTAAAAGTGACAGATGGAATGGGATGCTGCTGCAACAAGTTAAGAGAATGTCTAGTACCTATTATCATGGCCTGGGACTTGCTCGGGTTGACCAGGAGTCCGAAGGATGAAGCCCAACTTCTTATTGCCTCAAGATCAGCGTTGAGTGCCTCCACAGCAGAGTGTGCATCGTTGAGAGAGAAGTGGCGATAAATCTGGAGATCATCAGCGTAAAGATGATATGAGGAGGACAGGACGTCCGAGATGGTGTTGATAAAGATCGAGAATAGAAGAGGAGAAAGAATACCACCTTGAGGGACGCCTGTAAAGAGATCACACCATTCAGTGGATATCTCTTCCGACCTGATACGCTGTTGCCGATCCCTCAAATAAGAGTCGAACCAGCTAGCAGAGAAGGAGGAGACGTTCAAAGATCTGAGAAGCTCAACGAGAATGTCAAAATCTACGAAGTTGAAGGCACTACGTAGTTGAAGGCACTACTGAAGTCAAGTAAAGCAAGCACGGAAAGCTGTTTGCGGTCCATGGCTACCTGGATATCATCTGTGACTTTCATGAGAGCCGTGACGGTGCTATGACCCGGTCTGAATTCTGACTGGTACATGTTCAGCAGATTGTTTGAGAGAAGGTAAGAAGAGAGCTGGGTATGGACAATGGATTCAAGGACTTTGGAGAGGATGGGTAGGATTGAAATAGGTCGATACTCTTTAAAAGAGGTGGGACTGGAAGTTTTAGGGAGCGGGATGACTAATGCTTTTTTCCACATGGTGGGGAAGATGCCATTCGATAGGGAAAAATTTATAACATGGGTAATAGCTGGCAGTAGTTCATCCAGGATTGTTAAAAGCATTTTAAGGCAGATTTTATCATCACCTGCGGCTTTCGAGCTCGAATCTTACGGTGACATATATATATATTGTAAGGGGTTAAAGGTCAGACCAAATTCTGTCATCTGAAATTAATGGGATTCGAGTTATTTAAGATCATCAGATTGTTTGAGAGAAGGTAAGAAGAGAGCTGGGTATGGACAATGGATTCAAGGACTTTGGAGAGGATGGGTAGGATTGAAATAGGTTGATACTTTTTAAAAGAGGTGGGACTGGAAGTTTTAGGGAGCGGGATGACTAATGCTTTTTTCCACATGGTGGGGAAGATGCCATTCGATAGGAAAAAATTTATAACATGTGTAATAGCTGGCAGTAGTTCATCCAGGAATGTTAAAAGCATTTTAAGGCAGATTTTATCATCACCTACGGCTTTCGAGATCGAATCTTACGGTGAAATATATATATTGTAAGGGGTTAAAGGTCAGACCAAATTCTGTCATCTGAAATTAATGGGATTCGAGTTATTTAAGATCATTCATGTTTTTATTTTTCAAATATGTGCATTACGAAAATACGAAATTACTTTGGGTATTTTTTGACTGCCTTAATTTTTATCTTCTTAAGTCTTAAGTCTTAAACACTCTAAATTTTGATGCAGTGAGTTAACAATTCACGTGATGAGTAAACTTAAACTAATTTTAAATGGGAAATATTAAACTGCACATCAGAAATACTGATTTGCAAAGCAAATATCAGGGCAAAATGCTGCGGTAGCTTAGTTGAAGGGTAAAGAGCAAAGCAAAGCCCCCTTTATCCTTCATCTTAGGTTGAACATGTAAAAACAACAAAAAATACTTAAAATATAAACTTAAGTAGACATAATTAGGCATTAAAACTCTCGAGTGATATTATCACTATAGATGGAGTGTGAGCAACAAACTCCTATTCAATAGTGAAAAATGTTGCATAATGTCTTTCACGCGCTCTCCTCGGCCTATTGGCGTAACGTATACACTCGGCGCGGAGTCCTTGACTCGAGTGTATTCGATGAACGATCTCGGTGTTACGTTTGACCCTAAACTTACATTTCATGAGCACATGAGCACTTTAGCCAAGGAATGCTTTAAAAGATTGGGGTTTGTGATTCGGAATAGTAAGGGATTCCGTAATCTGGGTGTGGTACAGCTTCTTTACACTGCCCTAGTGAGAACCAAACTGGAATCTAGCTCGGTTGTTTGGAATCCACACGAAAGCTCATACGTCCTTATGCTCGAGAAGGTACAAAAAGCTTTTGTACGATACCTATATAAGAGGAAATTTGGGTACTACCCTTATCTCTATCCAACCGCTTTTATATTGGGTATGCTTGGATATAACTCACTAGAGGTGAGACGTAACACTGAACAACTTCTGACTGTGTGTCGATTGTTGCGAGGCGACAGTGACTGCGCGACGCTTGTCAGTGCGGTATGCGCGTTATTTGTGCCTGACAATTACGTACGCGGGCGCAGGCACCAGCTGCTAGCGGGCGGCTCGCACCGCACGGTGGCTCGCCGGCAGTCTCCGCTTGTCCGGGCGCGGGACAGCCTGAATGCTCTGTTGGCGGTAGCACCACTGAACGATCTGTTTGGTGATGCATGGAGGGACATTGTGCGAATGTGTGGCAGGTTCTGCGAGATGATGGAATGACAGTAATGTCAAATTATAACATTGAATTTGGTTTTATATTAATTGATTTAATTGATTTATGATTGATGACATATTGTGAATTTTAATTTGGATTGTAAATATTTTATTTTATTGGTATATATCTGTAATTTATGTCGATTTGGCCTCGGCTGTCAAGGCATAGATAAATTATGTTAATAAATAAATAAATAAAAATCACTCTCGAGTATTAATGCCCTCCATTATGTAGCAGTCACATAAACTACTATAAAACATAAAAAGTGTTTTTGATGATCCTTTTTTGCTGTGCAAATCAGTATTTTTGAAGTGCGATTAAATACTAGCCGTAGTACGATTTCATAACAGTCATTTGTCAAAATTATTATCCTTTAGAATATAGAAACTGTTGCACTAATTTGTGCAAATTAATGGAGCGTACCTACTCCAGAAGAACAAGATTCACTTATTAAAATAATTTAAGTAAAAATAGCTCTTCAAAGTATACCGATGTCGTCCACATTGCGTATACCCTAATAGTCCCTAAATATACACAATATATATTTTATATACAGGCACATACATTGGTTCTGACCCCACACTATGTCGTGGGTACCAGAAACAGCGACATCATACACATTAATTAACATCATGTTTTTTTTCTATATTCCCAGCCGGGGATCGAACCCGGGGCCTCTCGCATGGTAGGCAGAGCCATAACCGCAAAGCCATAGAGGTCGTCAAATTGCATTACAGAGGACCAGTTAAATTAACGAACTTGTTCATCCTAATAAAAATTCTTGTCAATTTCTTCTTCAGAATTCTAATTCAAATACGAAGAGTCACCTAATCCACCCCTGTTCCTCAGAGCGGTTCACTTGTCATCGAGTATGTAAAACTCATTGGGCCACCCTCCGGATTTGTTTCTGTTAGTTTAAGCTAACTACTGCAATAAATAAGTTTAATGTCATTGTCGACGGCGTACTCATACGCGATTTGTTTTAATTTGGGCTGTCTTCGTTGAGTCATTTCCTTATTTAGACTAATTGATCTGGGAACACAAGGAACTACGAGCGCATTCCTTCTCGAAGATAATTATTGGCGTATGCACAAGTGTTTATAGGTAAAAAACGTATCACATACGAGCGGTATTGAAAAGTTAGGTGCCGAAGGTCACTGAATGGGAACTTGTTCATAAAAATCCTACTTTTTATATGTTTGCTAGATAGTTAAACTCACAGAACAGGGATAATAGTTTTGTGTTAAAATGAGCTGTCAAACTAGTTTGCCAAAGTCTGGCGAAGTGACCTAGGAGTCGTGTATTGGTAAAATGAGCAACTCGATTCGTAATTTAAATTTTATTTAAATTTTGAACACAACCATATTCAAATAAAGTTCATAATAGCTTACACTACAATAATTAGATTCGTAATGATTGAATTTTTAAACACAACCATATTCAAATAAAGTTCATAATAGCTTACACTACAATATGTCTGTTACGTCAGCGCTGCCCGTAGAACAGTGCATCAATTGTGTTTATTTTTTAAGCGAACAGTTTTAAGATGTTGTGTATGCCTATTTTTACCAAAAAAGCATATCAATATTATTTTCAAATGCTTTTAAATTTTTCCCATAAATGACAAGTCTATCTATAATCTATTTCGACTTTTTAACCGACTTAAAAAAAGGAGCAAGTTCTCAATTCGTCTTTTTTGTGTGTGTTTGTTACGCTATTACTCCATCAATTATGAACCGATTTTGATGATTCTTGTTTTGATTGGTAGGTCATACTTCAGAGGTAGTCCCATACTAATTTTATCAAAATTGATTAAGAAATTTTTAAAAAATCAACAAATACTAAAAATATATTCACAGATGACGTTTTTGTTTGTGGTTCCGTGCAGCAAAAGTTTTGATGAGGACTTTTCATGTACACATACTTCATTCGTACCCCAACCGGGGAGGAAGAAATAGGGCTTGAAGTTGAAGTCGGTTTTTTTTAGTTTTTAACTTGATCAATTTATTAATCGTATTCCCATTGACCTTTTTCTATCAATCTGTTTGAAAACTAACAGGTTGAACGAAAAAGGTATCTTCATAATACTAACATAAACAAAACTCTTTGCTTAATTTAATCTATGTCACATAATATATACATATTTTTTCGGGATTTGGGAAGCGTCTTCTTTAAGGAATAGCGCTTCAAAGAAGGGCATTTGACAATACTTATCCCCTTAAGAATACGAGTAGCCTCTGCCATATCTACACTTATACACATTCCAGTATTCGAAGATTCTCTATATAAATAATAAAACACTAAAGCCAAACGATCAATAGTTATTGCACAATTTTAAGGTGAGGATTGTATGGACTCATGACTATCAAGACTGTCGCCCTAAGACTTGATAGTGACAGATACAGCCCCTAACTGGGAACTGTAATCACACTACACTTTGTACTCTGCATAAGGTTAACCCTAAACCATTGCATAGCTCCTTTAAAGAGTTTAAGTTAACGGCTCTGTTAAAGTTAAAGTTTTGACGACCTCTGTGGCGCAGCGGTTGTGGCTCTGCCTACCATGAGAAGTCCCGGGTTCGATCCCCGGCTGGGGGTAAAGAAAAAAAAATACCCCAGGTCTTGGATGTTTATATGTGTGTGACGTCGCTGTTTCTGGTACCCACAACAATGTATGTGCCTATATGTTAATGTTTATTGTTTATTTTAAGCTGCTAATTTTAGTTTAAGCTGAGCGAGCACAAACAGCAGCATTGAGAGTCCTGTCCTGCTTTCAATACCCTACATTCGAACTGCACAGGGAAACACAATTGCTTACTGTTCGACAACTTTACTTCGTGTGTAAGATTAAAAAACTCATTAATGACAATGGGATTCAGTTAGGTTTAACCGAAGGCAAAGAGTAGAAGTCCCTAGGAGCAGAACTACATTTGTTAGGCGACTTAGATCATTCCTTGGTCCTCATATTTTCAACAAAATCGAAGGTACAATAGAGTCCAAATGTGATCCTATGTACTTAAAGATATAAAGCCTACGACGATATTAAGCAAATCGTATCAGCGAGTGATAAACGTGAGTTTGAACACAAATCTGCTGCTTAGTGGTCCGGTATCCGATCCCAAGACTACATACCTTGTCGTAGGGCCAAGCAGTACCCCCCCCCCTCCACAACATACACAAACATTCACACACACAACTCAATTCAATGCTAATTTGCTAATTTAACCATAGGCTAACTAGGTATAATTCCTTTTTTCCATTTTGTATTTCTCCATTCTGCAAACAGGTATATTTTAAAAACTTTGTTTAGACTACAATTAGTTTGTAGATTATTCCTTTGATCTTAACTTAATGCGAGACGGTCTCTGACCAGTGCAGAAGTAAATGTCATGCGTTGAATAATATTTAGAACTTACCTACGCTTTAGATTTATATCTAAGTGAACCTGTAATTAATATTTTTGATCAATTAACACTTTGAACTTATTGTGTTTATTACTGCATGTCACTGCATCGCTCAGGGGGATGATAGCTAGCGAATGTGGATTTCATTCGTGGGAATAATCGGTTAATTGTTTATTACGACAACCCAGCCACCGCTCTCTCATCCGTATTCATTTATGATTGTTTAATGGGTTCACACGACAGAGTCATTGAATGGCGGACTTGGACCAAGGCACAATGTGTAAACGAAATCAAATATACGCATAAACAACTGGCTAACTCTTATTCTATGACATATTATGGAAATTTAATGGGATCGTGGTAATAATACTTTATCCACTACACGCAGCAGTTTACGACACGAAATGTAAATATTCGTGGCGAGAATCAATCAAATCGATCCAAAAGTACAGATCGGAATGCACGTTTCCACGGATTATGAGTTCCATAAATTGAGCGTCGATAATCTGTGACGGAATGCTCAGTCAGGCACGCAGCGGGCTCGCGCTCTGTGGACGTGCCGCAGCTGTGAAGCAATCGCAGTGGTGATGCTCAATGAGCTCCCAGGTTCTGCGGGCGACGTCACGGCTCGTCCCCACCTCGCGTCTCCGGCCAACCAGCGCGGGCGCTCCACGGCCAAGACTTTCTCCTCGACACCTCCGAGCCTCGGAGAAACCGCAGTCGCCGTCAGTCGCCGCGCGTAGAGGCACATCGCCCAAGCCTCATTGCAAATCGGAGAGGTTATCACACGGAAGTCGAGACCGCTTTCGCTTCGTAAACCGCGTAAAAAAGTACCGCGAAATTTCCCCATTTTCCCCTTTATTGCTCTGAGCGATCGGAAGTCGGTGGATTGGTGTGCCGGATTTGTGGTGTTTCGAGGTTGGGGGAATGATGTCTGATAATAATTAAAAGGTGAGTTGAACTGCCTTTCTAGCGGGCTGGTCAGGCGTTAGACCATGCCATTCTTTGTTGAGGTGGGCGAGGTGCGAGCCGGGCCAGCAGTGAACGCAAGGACGTGGTCACCTCACGTGGGTCGCTAGGCGAGGGTGTACACTAGGTACTCCATCTGGCAGACTCCTGAAATAGTATAGACGAAGAGGGAGGTGGTGGAAGACGTGCCCACGTGTGTGCCCAAGACATCAATCGATCACGGATCATCGAGTTCGTGGGATTTAATCCTAGAACAATAATAATATATTTTCTAAGTTGACCTTTATGTAACATTTCCATTTTTTTCTGGTTGTATAATAAGACAAATACATAATAGAATAAATATTTATTCAAATTTGAATTATGACTACAAAACATTAAATGTATGCGTTGTTACTTTCGAAAGTGCTTGCAATGCAACGCGTGATACTTAGTTAACGTAAACTAACTTTAATCTGGTTCTCTTTGAACGGTGTAGGAACCCTTGCATCACTAGGTGAAACTACGAAATGTACAAAGGTAAGTATGTTTAATTTAATGATGATTCACCTTTCACCGGGTTAGCCAGAACTAAATTAAATAAATTGATGTTTTAGATTCATATTGTTTTAAGTAAGATTGAGTCATCAATTTTTCGTGGACATCTCAATCCATCTAATTATCTTAAAAGACATTTTATTCAACGATTCCGATGTTTTACCAGGAAAATACTCATATGCAGTTTATAATAAATTGTTACTTAAAGTCTATAAGTATATCAAAATGAAACGTTACAACTTAAAAGCACAGATCAGGGGATTTTTTAAATTCCATTACAATTCAAATCACATCATTTATACTACCTACATAGGTGATGCATTTCAACAACTATGCTTTTTAAGGTTCCGTACCAAAGGAAAATAGGATCCTAGGAAGGGAGGTCTTCGTTGTTTGACGACCCGAATGGCCGAGTCGGCAGTGACCCTGCCTATGAAGCCAAGGGTCCCGGGTTCGAGTCCCGGTGGGGGCAAATATTTGTTTGATGAGAACGGATGTTTGTACCCTAGTCATGGTTGTTTATCTATCTAAGTATAATATATATCTATATATGTATGTGTATCGTTGTGTAGTACCTAAGATTCAGAGAATCCTAGTTTGGGGCTAGATCAATGGGTGTAAATAGTGTCCAAGGTATTATTATTATTATTATGATAAATAATATTTAGATTGGCAACTCATGTACAATATATCGATATATTATTGTATTATTATTGTCCATCTATCCGTCTGCCTTTTCATTTGTCAAGTTTCTTTTTCGTCGAGTCTGTAGTCTGTCAATTGTGAAAAAATCAAACTTTTGTCAACGCTATAAAACGATACCGCCAAATATGTCACATATTCGCTAGGGAATCAAAAACCATAGGGCACTTCCCGTTGACCTAGAAACCGTTGTGCTATTAATAGCACAAATAAAGTGTAAAATACGAAAACTGTAAATTTCTGTCTGTCTGCTATCGTCTGTCTGTCGGTCTGTCAAGACCATTGTTCTCAGGAAAGCATGGAGGTATCAAGTTGAAAATAAAATCGATTACTAGTCTTTGGTCTCTTGAAGTTGGGAAAAATCAAATTTATAGGTCGACGCAACGAAACCATACCCGCCGTTTATGTTACAATTTTGCTGAATTTGCTTGATACTCGCAAGGGAAACAAAACCTTTAAGATGCGTCCCGTAGACCTAGAATCATGAAATTTAGCACGAAGCAATTAAAGGAAAAAAATATGAATATCAACAATTTGTTGTTCCGTCACAAAAAATGAAATTTGTGCGGAAAACACTTGGCCTTTTTATAAATTTTAATTTTGGTGAAGAATTAATTTTGTACATTGTTTTCAAACTGAGATATTGATATGCAATAACTCGCCATACCTTTAAATGGATTGCCAGATAAAATAAAACAATCCAAGTAGTTCCATTTGTTTAGGTTAATATTAAATTTGGTGGATTTACAACCTAAATATCTCCACCAAAATGGCCGTTTTTTAAGAATTGAAAATAGCAAACTGCCATGCTATTGTATTAAAAACATACCTGGTCTCTACCAATCTACCTCATAATAACCTAACATACCAATCAAAATAAAATGTTGCACGCAAGGCTCCAAAACAAAAACACCAAAATGTCGGCCATCTACAATGTTGGAGATTATTTTTTCAAAAAACGGCGACAAATAGATCTTCTCTGTGACGTTAGAGGTCTTATTTGAATGAATCGGGTGACGAGGTCTTAGATCAGTCTTATTCGATATCGAACGATTTAGTGGGTGATTTATAAATACCACCAAAATCCAAAAAAAAATCTGTTTACGCGCGGATGCATCTCTTCAACAAGATCTTGGATTAGTTTCGAAGCCAATAAAAAATTAAAACAACATTGGATAGCATCATTAAGGCTGGGCAACCCGACAACGGAACTTAGAATCACCGATCTGTAGAACGACAGAGCAACAAAACTTAATATTTTTTCAATCCAGCCTCCTGCACCCACTGTTGAATAAAGGCTTCCTCTTCATTAAGCCACTTATTACAGTCCTGGGCCAACCTGATCCACTGCCGCCCGACAGTTCTAGCGATGTCATCCGACCATAGGGTGGGTGGTCTGCCTCTCGAACTAAGCGCGTCCCTTGGCCACCATTCCGTGACCGCCTTGGTCCATCTGCCGTCGTCCCTCCCAGTCATCTCCACTTTAACTTGCGATTTGCATACCCACATCTCCGACCTTGGTACTTCGTCGTATCTCGACGTTAGGTATGTGATCGCGAAGGGAGATTCTGAGCATAGCACGCTCTATTGCCCTTTGTGCTCCTCGGATTTTTCCTTTGTGAGCGACCATGTCTCGGATCCATATGTTAGTGTATAGGCATGACACATTGGGTCAACACCTTGGTGTTCGGACATTGAAGTATTTTGGACTTTCGGACCTCTACCAATTTACCAAAGGCCCAGCTGTACGCGCCTGGAGATCTCTTTATTTTTTTTACTTTTTTATCGAGCAAAAATAATCAAATTACGTTTATAAAGAATCCCTGCGGACACTCCTGCTACATCAGAAAGCTAGAATAAATAAAGAACTACGATACTCCTATTTTGCGTAACTTGAGATTTTCCGATTTTCCGATGCTGTTTTGGCCTACTGCGTCGCCTTAACGCTTCTTAATTGTGACGTTTCATATTTTTTCTATTGCGTTACTTTTGCCTTTATTTTAGTGTTAGAAATATCCATCAAACCTGTTTTGTGTACGCCCCATAAAATTGAAACGCAAGAGTGACTTATTATTTGTGCCAAATTCAAAAAAATCTAATTCAATGTAATATTAGTGCCCAGTCATGGGGAATTATAGCTTAAACCGTAAAAAAGACGGCACAATAATATAACACCATGATTTTCAGCCCCGCCGCGAAAAAAATACAATTGAGAAATTTACTCGGCGTGCAGATCCTTATGGGGAGATCCGGCTCACTCAAACTGGAATGCGAGTACCCTATATTAATTCATCAGGGTGTAACACAAAGGAGGTTCCAAAGGTTTGCCCAGTGACAAAAAATACTAAGGGAAGCTTCGTTCGAATAAGAGCCTTGCTCCATTTTTAGGGATCGTTTACTCTACTAAACATAATCGTATTAATAGATGATGTACTTTAGCAACAATTATTACAATAAAATAATATGTCCTCTACTTGATTCAACATTAACAGGTTTTTTTATTACCAGTGAACTGATTTCCGGTGCTAAGTAAGGTTTGCTTTTATTTTCGTAATTTTATAGTCAAGGATCTGGACCTTTTACTTGTACAAAGGTCCTTGATTTTCAAGTACAGATGTTTTTGCATGTGTACATTCGCTTTAATAGTACCTATTACAGCTATTTTGTATTTAATTACAATAATATTTTATGGCGCACCAAACAAGTGTTACACCATTTATGCCAATGAACCTATGTTTGGTCAGATTGATGGAATGCTAATGTCGTTATATATCTGAAATGTTAATGATACCAATTAAATAGTCGTAAAATAACTTAAATACTCCCGTCATACAGGTTCTCATCATATATGCCAATCTAATTAAATATTTTAAATCATATAAAATGTATAATTTCATGGTGTGGCTTCTCTGCGCTCACCTCCTTCAGTCTTCATCTAAGCTTCGTTATATGATCTTCACGGTAGATCATGAAATGATCAATTTCATGATAAAATGTGTGTGTGGTTTATTTGGTGTTCTAAACATCGAACTAACACGGAGACTATTCGGGGGCTTCGCTGCCGTCTTAAGTCTCTTAATATTTATTCATTCAATGATACTTCACTTTTGGCCACAACATGAAATGATGATAAATACTTCATCTGAAGTTAGCTTTTCGCTACTTTTATATCTGTTTGTTTCAATATACATAGACTGTAGTCTATGTATATTGAAACAAACAGATATAAAAGCAGCTTCAACGTTTACTGTAAAGACATATTATATAATATATATATATATATATATATATATATATATATATATATATATTCATCGTATTTCTTCACCAAACATACACAACAATGTGTAGAAGTAGATTTAAACGAACCAAACACGGTATCTTAAACGTTCCTTAGGCAATAACCTATTGCCATAAATTACGTGGTATTGCACTGAAAAGTATGGATACATGAGACATCATCTAATCCTTGGCATAATAAAGTATATATGAATTATATTACTTTAGTGTCTATATATCCTAAGGAATGCCACCTATCTAAAGAATGAAATAAAGAAGCATGCTGCAATTAACAGTAAATACTCTAAATACATCGCCAGTGCTCATAAGAGCAATACTAAATACATCGCCAGTGCTCATAAGAGCAATACTAAATCATTTCAAAACCAGTCCAATACGTGATTTTAATCAAAACAGTCTGAGACAGAAATGTGTAATCACCTCAGAGATCTGTCCAAAGGAACCAGACGTCTGATACGAAAGAAGATAGCTTCGTACTAACACAATGAATGCGATTAGCTAATACGACCTTGTCGGCATCTAAATATGGGTCAAATTTACGCTCTTGCCCAACGCAATTATACATGACCGCCCATTATTTGACTTAGTTATACATTTTGATTTATAACGTGAGTCCAAAAATTAATAATGGAAGATTGCTGCCACCTCGAGATCATTTAAATGTAAGCTTAATCGTCTATGGAAGAATAATCCATCATCGGCGATGTAGTGAGGCAAGATAAAGAACGGTCGCTGGACTGACTGCCTTTATTTTAGTAAAAGGGCAAGGGTACACATAGCATTAGAGTTAGTATTGCTTCCACCACCTACCTCTTATGGCGACATACTGGCTCTATAGAACTTACCCTCGTTACTAATTAATACAATTTTGAAACTAGTGTGACATGTTACCTTTGGGTGTGGTGTTAAAACTGCACAACTGTCTCCCCCCCTGCTCCTGACGCTGTCCCGTCCGTCAACAGGTTTTTCACTTTTTTGGAAAAACTACAATAGCCACGGTAAAAGTATCAAGCCAGAAATAAACAAGAGACAATTTCGTATAAATATTGCATGAACCTGTTTTTTGAAGTCTAGGAGTGTACGGCCGCCGCAATGTCTAATGTCTGTGTTAAATACTTTGTGGCCGGTAAATGAAAGGTTATCCCCGTAAACAGGACATGATTTTTTGGCACTGTCAGTGCTCCGTACAACAAAGCGCAGGATTGTGTGTTCTACAATAGGTAGTAACAACTGACTGTCCATAATATTGTTTGGTGGGGTAGTAGCAGTAGTATTAGTAGTTGTATAAAATAGGTCTTAACAAAGACCACATTAACAAAGTTATTATAAATCATAACAGATTTTATTTTGTACATAAGTTATAAAAAGATAAGAAATTCTATGTCAGAAATCTCAAAAGGCGTTCTAGTTTGTAAGGTATATTTATATATTTTTATTTTAGTGCTAGTTTTAACATCTAATGTGACCCTGTTTTAGTAATTTAAAATAAATAACATTGAAAAACAAAATCACAATGAGAAATACAAATGAACCTTTTTAGGATCACTTCAAGATATCAAGTTGAAATTGATGTCAATTACATAGAACTGTGAAAAAGCCAAACTTCTAAGTCAACTCAATCAAAAGATAAGTCGCAATATTGCCGCATATTTCGACCGACACTATTTAGGTAATCAAAATTTATCATACAAGAACAAATCACTTTTTTTTTGTGATGGAATAAAAAAGTTACGATTTTTACAATTTGCGGCTTAAAAGAGCCGTATCTTTCGATTGCTTTGACTTTGAATTTAATTTTTTTCACAGCTACATATATGGAACAACGACTAATATGTGACGATTTACAATGTCATGTGCAAAAACTGTAGAGGCCAGAGTTGCGTGAAGGTAGGATCACTTCGTTGTCCGTCCGTCCGTCTGTCAATACCCTTTTTCTCAGGAGAGGAATGAAGGTATCAAGTGAAGCTGTGAAAAAATCAAACTTCTAGGTCAATGCAATCAGAACAAGCTTTGCTTGATACTCGGAAGGGAATCGCGCAAGATGTCGCTCGGGGCACCGGGGTATATGGTGCACCGCGCGCTAGATTACGGTGATACCTAGACGACGAAGGTGCAATGGTCCCCGTTACTCCAGGCGGAAGGACCCGCAGTGTGAGAGGGCGCAAAACCACATAAAAATTGTTTAAAAAAAACTACGCTATTTTGTCAAAAATATTTTCAAGGAGAGTTTACTAATACATTATCAACATTTTGAATGCTATTCCGCAATGAAGGATTTCAGAATTACAGGAAAAATAAAACAATTTAGATGTCTTTCGAGGATTCAATTATATCGAAAATAATTCACCCAATCGCGTTTTCCTTCAGTGAGAGTCTTAATCAAATACTCAATAAACGTTAACCCAAAAATCAAATCTGTAGATGGCTTTGTAGTGGAGAAAATGGATTTGAAAAAAAAAACCCATATTTTTGTGATAAGTTTTTACTAGTCTAGGTAGCCATTTCGCCGTCCCTCATAGCGGAGCTCATTGTTCGACCTGCTAGCTATGTGAAATATGGATGGATGGTTAGTTTATCAGATCATATCTATTGGTAGCTCATTACACGACTCCATGTGAAAAGCCGGCCCTCATAACAGACCTTGTTAATAACTCATTGCTCGACTTGCTAGCCCAGATCATTGCTTGTTATTTAAGTATTCCTTACGGTTATAACATTAGCAGAATTTGAAAGGCTCAATGGATGACTCCCCCGGAGCCCCGGAGCCCCGGAGCCCCGGAGCCCCGGAGCGCCAACATGGTTAGAGCCGGCCCTGGACTCTTGTTATGTTCAAACAAACAAATAACAACAATCCTAATCTCAGATTGAAGAAACTTTTTGCTTACTTAGTCTGTGATGGAAAGAAAGCGCATAGTTGTTTTATCCTAGTTTGGGGCTAGATCAATGTGTGTAAATGGTGTCCAAGGTATTATTATTATTATATAACAAGATATGTTATTAGTATATTATAATTTCACCGTAAGATTTTCAAGACCGTTACTTTATATATTTTTTTTCTCTCGTTAGTTTACAAACTATCGATAAATTATAACTGTTCCGTACTGCTTACGAATTGACGCGTCAGTTTATAATAAAACCGTTAAATTGTGAACTGGTTTAAAGTTAAACTTTAATTGCAAAGGAAAAAAGCAGCTTAGGTGAGGACTAGAGGGGGCGAGCGCAGCGAAGCCCCCGAATAGTCTTCGTGTTAGGTTGACATGTAAGAACAAAAGGAACGAAAATTCTAAACCCTATCGGTCTGGTTTACAGTTTGCTAGTTAGTTTGACGACCCGAATGGCCGAGGCGGCAGTGACCTACGAAGCCAAGGGTCCCGGGTTCGAGTTCCGGTGGGGGCAAATATTTGTTTGATGAGAACGGATGTTTGTATGGTTGTTTATCTATCTAAGTATAATATTTATCTTAATAAGTATGTGAATCGTTATCTAGTACCCAAGATACAGGGAATCCTAGTTTGGGGCTAGATCAATGTGTGTAAATAGTGTCCAAGGTATTATTATTATTATTAGCTAGCTGTTAGTTTATAAACTAATGGTTTTGACAATCTTACGATTCCATATATACAAGATATGTCGATGAATATGTTGTCTTTTTTTAGCATTTTTACTCAGATTTCTCGCAAAGTGTATCGTTTACTACATTCATAAATTACACATTTTGACTTGAAATAATGATCGATTGACACAGGTTTCAACTCCGACCGCAATTATTTTACACATTGGCGGTTAGTTATATGCCAAGAACGCTATGATGCCAAAATTGCTTTTTTATAAATGACTTAATAAATGTATGTTGTGGGGTTGTGGCCCCTGGCACGATAACTGAAACGTCTTTATGCTCCTTACAAATGTTGATGTCGTCTGCAGCACGGAGCTTCGGAGCCGATCTAGGCCAGTGGCACCAGAGCATGTAGCCGACGATTTGCATTCTTGAATCAGACGGAATCCTTAAACCTACCAGTACAACGAACCTTGCTGGTCGAAATGATACCATGTTATTATGCCATATTTTTTGTTAGTAAGTGTAAGAAAGAGCTCCGTGGTCTGATGGTTTCGCGTTCGCTTTTCAAGCATGAGATACGGGTTCGAATCCGGTGCTGGCCATGTACTAATGAGAAAAGTAATTCATCTTAAGTACATTAGACGGACGTTGTTACGGTGATGGAGAACATAGCAAGGAATCCTTCAATCTCCATATCTGCAGTGATGGGCTAGCCCCCTGTCACGCAAAATTGAGTATTGAATTAGCGCTTAACGTGGGCAAAATTGTGCCTATGCCTCCCCGTTTGGGAAAATGCGTGACGCCTCGCGTTATTTTTGTTTGTTTGTTTGTTAATTATGGCCGCGGGGTTAACATAAACTTAGCATAATGTAACGCCATTTCCCACACGGAATCACAAAGGCACAGGTTAGCGAGTTTTAGTGTGACAGTGAGCAAGCCCATCGCCTCACGGATATATGAAGGTGTCCTTACGATGTTTTCCGTCAACGTTAGAATGTCAGTTTGACAAGATTGATATTTTAGATAGGTATGTTAAGTTTACAAGTAATCTTCAGCAGCAGTTTCGATTCACATAATGCTACTACGAGTTTACTACCATACCCCATTTGGTACAACCAAGAGTACAGACCATAGAATAGGTAGATCGGCGAGTGTGCTTGCGGTGGTGGACGCCACGAGAGGTTGATGCGAGTGCAAGATCTTCAGTTTCGTAATTCTGCCGGCGGACGGGAATGTGGGACAATGAGCGTCGCATCTTCCCGCGGCATCTTCACTTTAGCTTATTTTAACCGACTACGGAAAAGCGAAAAGGCAGTTAAAGCAGTGTTTGCTACCAAAAGAAAGGCTGTAGCCAATTAAAAGTATAGCCATGCGGCTGTTTCTAATTGAAAAGTTTGAGACTATGAACTCTACACCAAGACCGCTGCGAGCCATGCACGGGGGTTTTGCTGAGTTGAGGAGTCTATTTAGATGTGTTTTGTGTTCTGAGTTTTGGCTAAACGCGGGCACAAGCATGCGAAAAAGCATGAGATGAGAAAAAGCGTTGCGCTACGTTTTGTTTTTGCTTTTCTGTGTTATTTTATACTTGTGCTCCATCGTAGCACCTAAACTACTGTACCGATTTCGATGAATGAGGTGTCAATATGTGAAGTGTTACCTACAGTCAGCGTGAAAATGGTTTTATTTCCGTTTGTCTTAAGTCAGTGGTATGAAAATAAGGATTTCCTCAATTTTCACGTTGTTGATTATAAAAAATCTGGAATGCTATGCTATTTAACTGTTACCACTTCTGCTAACCGGAGATATCTAAGAGAAACTATTAATTTTCCTCATTGACTTACCGATTGAAGGCAATCACCTCGACAAAATAATAGCGATAGCTTACTTTACTAACCTTTCAATATGAAAATACTAGGAGACTTACAATTAACAGATACCTGCTATATAAAGAACTAGGCAAGATTTCATATTTCAGCCCATAGCGAGAATTAAATATAGATTAAAATTCTTCGAGAATTTGATTGGCCTCAGGAATCTTGAGTTTAAGCTTTGAGTCAAACCTTTTAAGTCACACTGAATTGAATGTGGTAACAAGCAAGGTGTTGAATCGTTGATTGCTAGAATACGAAATACTGGTTCAAATTCATATGCTTCTTACATTTTAAACTAAAATTCTAATCTACCTTTGTATTATACTTAAAACTACAAGACCTTCTATTGCCTTGAACATGACGTATACATATAGCTATGATTGTTTTAATTGATAATAAATAAGAATTATCCTTTTAGCACCAACATTTTCCAATCTTACCTTGTAGACAAGTTATAAGACAAACTAGACCCAATTATTATTCAGCCCATATGAGTAGTACCTACAAAGAATTGTATCAGAAAATCTGTGAATGTTCCTTGGACCAATTATCATAGGGTTATACTTCTCGTATTTACAAGTTACATTTGCATACAACTCACGGATTGCGAATCCGTCTCCGATAAAGTCTGTATGTGATTGAAGGCCACAGATGCACATGCTAGATGCTTAAAAGCTGAAGAAGTATACATTACTACATCTGGTAAAAACACGCTTCACAGTGGTTGAAAATATAAATGTGTCTTAGAGAGAGTTGATGGTTTTTAGTGATGATCTTTATTTCAAACTTCAGAGTGTCATTTTTGAAGTTGTCCCAATGATGGGTTACGAATGTTGAATGAATGGTAAATATTAAGATAGTTCTGGAGGAAATTAAACTCAAGTCATAACGTAAAACAAGAGAATAATGTTAATAAGGCTATGGAATATGTGGGTGTAAGCAGGGCCAATTAAGTTGACGGAAAACTTGAGTCAGCAGACGTGTCGTTGACAAAGTTCCGCGAAAAAAGTGCCTTGATGAACTCTAGTGAACTTTCGAGAAGTTCAACGTACTCAGAGTTATTATGAATAACACCTACTGGCTCAATAAATTCATTGAACTCTCGGTCTTGATTATTATTTTTAGTTACAAAAAAGACAATAAACTCTCGTGCTATGTTTGTAGACACTATTTTAATATACTTTACTTATATATACTATATAATATGTATATATAACATAAAATTGCATTTTTTTCTTTCTACAGTTGTTAATGCAGCAAAAATTAAGACTGTTGTTTTACCGTGAAGGTCAACGTATGTTCTGTTAAGCCATGGAGAATGGTTAAAATTGCTATGTAATTTGTTTATTATTCAAAAGATGTTTCGAATAAATACAACTTTAAAAAAAAAAAAAAAAACCTAAGCCTATTTATAAAAGTCTTCCTATGTTTACTTTCAGAATCCACCAGCAATCATGGGTGTACTAGAGCCCAGCAACAGCGCGATACTCTGGACATTGTTGGCGCTCGCTGCACTCATACACTTTTCATTTGCTGACCCAGGTATTTTTTTTATTTAATTATTGACATTCTGGCAAATCAGGCCATTCGGAAGAGTAGTGTTATGTTACAAAAGATGGTATATTCTTTTTTATTTTGGTTATCTTGTAGATATGGATGCAACTGATTATAAATGAAAAATCGTAACATGAGATATCTCGGGATAACTTTTGACAGCTACAAGACCTTGAACTGTTGAGACTTTTTGTGGTTTCGCGGTCTTAAATTCCTTACGGTGGATTCTAGAGAAAAGTTACTTTGTAACAAATTAAAGAGAATATTTTTTTTCGTCTTAAGAGTACCAAAACTTAAAAATTCGGCCAAGCCTTTTAATAGAAAAGGATGGCCCAAAAACATGTTTTTTCCCGACTTTGTAAATAATCTAGGAGTTTCACGTTTGCTTCTCACGCAGGAGATGCCGGTGCGAATCCGTGAAGTGCTGACTACCAAATGTGAGAAGTAATAACATAAATTGATCCTACTGTTGCTAGTACTCGTAATACATAAGTGACATGTCCTACTTTCTGCACAAATTGCCATTTCCTTTGTGTTTGAAGAGATTCAGTTTAATCCCATCAAATCCAAACTAACCAAACCAGTAATCACAGTTTACGATTAAAACAACTATAATTATTACATTAGCCGGTAACGCTACAAGTCAATTTAAGCAGGTTTTCTAAATCGACTCTTATTATTTAATACATAATCTACACGTTAATAGTAACAACCATCGATGTCGACATGCCGACCCACATAACAAATGCAGGCAAAACGGATAGCAACAGTATAAACACACGGATGTAGTTATAGAAGTGCATATTTACCAAACAAGGATGTGTTAACATGATTATTAAACATCTGATGAACGACTTCTTATTGTCTTTTTGATCGGGGTCCGGTCACGAGCTTCCTTCGATATGATTAAATGATGTAAATCTATACCGTGGGATATGCATATTATCTACAATGTTAGTTATAGATCGCCCGGAGTCCGACTAGCAGGACCTTGAGACCTTCCGGAAGGACGCAACTTTTTCGATCACAGTTCTTTGATATTATAGGTACAGGTTTACTATCCACAAAAGAGAAAGTAATATTGATTTTTTTTCATGTTTATTTGAAAACTACAGTTTACAAATTAACAAAAAAATACAGTATTTCTTTCTCTTTTGTGGATAGTAAAAAAACAGTTGCTCAGCGACACCGGCTTTCAGTCAGCAAGTGATGGCGCACGAGTCTACACAAGGGCAGGGCGTTCGCGCCCGGTTGACATTTTAGAAACGCCGGGCATCGAAAATTCATGAAGTCGATAACATTTTGACGACAAATATGATCGGTGCGAGATATTTGGTACCGTAGTTAATAAGAAAAAGTCAAAATCTAGACCACTTACGGATATATTATATATGTATGTAGGTAAGAATGTACGCATATATGTACGCTTATGCGTACATATGTGTACTGCTGAAGACTGATTAACAGCAAATAAAAAAAGCTTGCACCAAAGTGACAGATTTATAGTCCTTTACTGCTTTAATAGTTACAGTATACTTTCAGTTTTATTTTTAAAGCACTGGTCAAATGTTTTTGACCTCTGGTTAGCGCTCAATACGTGGCCTTTCGGGGTCAAGGTCATCGTACTACTAGAAGGACCAAACAATTTTCATACAAAACACGTACACAAGCAGGACGTCGCTTCCGACGGGACGTTTCGCAAACAACCCGTCCTTCCGGAAGCACTTCCAGGAGGACAAACCATCGGGCGATCTATCATTAACGGTGCGATGAACTACAATATTAATATGCGACCCCTTCGTGTTCATAATTTAATTTAATTTTAATTTTATCTCAAACTCAAAAATGCAAGCAATTGTGCAACAAGAAATAAAATCGAATTATTATTTATAACGTAAAAACTATTCATCATTCAAGTAAATTATATAGGTAAAATCTGAATTGAATTTGTAGGATAAAAACAGTAAATTAGGCTTAATTGAGCTAAGTATTCCATTGGCCGTGTGGCTTAAATAAATAACATATATATGCATTGAGATGTCAATTTACTCATAGCGAATTACTATAATTGCAAAGAAGGCCCTTGACATCCTCTGAACCGTCTTACAAAATAGACAAGTTGAGGTGAACGCTTGCTTGTGCGCATCGAAATCAGTTGTGTAGACGAACATTCGAGAATGCTTTGCTTAGGCTGCCATCCACAAGCATATTTCATGCAGTTCTATCATTCCTAGAAAGAACGTCAAAGAACATCCCTATACCACGAGAAATCGTTAAATTTTCTTACATTTTCTGTAACAAATATTAGGATTTTTTACTAGTTTGACATCCAGAATAGATCAGATGTTATTTTAATTAATAATTCACATTTGAAAGCCAGAAGGTAGGAAGTAGTCTTGTCCATTCTGACAATCACGATTGATTGCCTACATCCGGTTTTTGTCCAACTTGAAAATAGACTTGATTAAATAATTCCGGAACACTTTTTTGACATTTAAATACCAATCGGAACAGTATGTCAGCCTGTGGTATCAGCAGTGAACTTCCTACACTCTTACCAACACATGATAACATTATACCGGTTTAGAAGAAGCGGTAAAGATGTGAGTTATCACTATTTCAGGGTTTACAAAAGTACGAGTACTACTATTTTTGACAACATGTGGGATTCAGAGTTAGTACAAGACGACATCGTGGGTGTATCTAAGTACACGATGGGGCGTATCTGTTTGTATAAACTAATATAAAGCTAATTGCATAACTGTCGCTTGGTACCGACACGTTTTGTGTCTGACGAGGTCAAAGTTTTTTTCACACTGTTGTTTTGTTGCAAGACACACACATTAATGTCAACATAATAACATAAACATACTCAGGAACATTGCTTCTGGCCCCACAGTAGTGATACACTGTGTCGTGGGACGTGTGTCCCTAAATATACACAATATATATTTTATATACAGGCACATATATTGGTTCTGACCCCACACTATGTCGTGGGTACCAGAAACAGCGACATCATACACATATTAACATCCATGTTTTTTTCTGTATCCCCAGCCAGGCATCGAACCCGGAACCTCTCTCATGGTAGGCACAATCGGAGCGCCACAGAGGTCGACATAATAAATTGGGATTATGAGCTTACGAACCAATAAGGATACCGTAGGTATCAACATATAATTTTAATTGTATTCGTCAGAAATAAATCCATGTCGCGATATATCTATGTTATTTATTCCAAAATACTTTTAGAGACTACCCCTAAATCACATACAACTAGTATGGGGAACCTTTAAAAAGTAAATACATAATTGCATATCTGAACCTCATTTCAAACGATTCGAAGATCCGCCCCAGTGCCAACGGACACGGAAGATGATAGTAGCCGGATCGCACAGGTATGCGCAGGCGCCGATGTAGTCGTGATAGTGAAAGTCAACTGAAGGCCGCCACTGACGTAACGTGGGGCCCGACTTGCCGTAGACGGTGCTATATGGATATGGATGACTTGAAAACGTATGTTTGAAAAACATTACTCACTGATCTAACTGGATCTTGCTGTATGCGGTTGTCCAGGCCCCTTGAAGACTGGAGTGATAGAGAAGAAAGTGGACTGTACCCAGAAGTAAGGTGGGTCGATGTGGACTAAGCATGTTGATGAT
The DNA here is from genome assembly GCA_949825045.1 of Argyresthia goedartella. NCBI lineage: Eukaryota > Metazoa > Arthropoda > Insecta > Lepidoptera > Argyresthiidae > Argyresthia > Argyresthia goedartella. The sequence goes on along the minus strand of OX463812.1, from coordinate 18,467,762 downwards.
GATGACGATTATAAATTACATGTGTCATCCCGTAATTTTGTGACTTGTGTTGATGCGTAGTAACTTTGATAGACATGAAGACGATTATGGGCTCCGTGGTCAAGTGGGTTTCACACTTGCTTCTCACGCTGATGGGCCGGTTCGAATCTCGGTGCTGAACATGTACCTACGAGATAAGTAATTTATCTTAAGCACATTATACGGTATAAATATCACACGCTCATCAATCTTTACCGAATCAAAATATCGATCCTACCTACATAAATATAAATTAGGCAATATACAAAAATAGCACGGTAAACTTCAAATTCAAATTCAAATTCATTTTTACTTATTACTTTATTACTGTAGTTAATAACATATTATCAGCAGACTTAATGTTTTGCCTCTTCTCTACATTGGACCACTGTGGGAGAGAGGACGAAGAAAATCCCACAGATAGATTTTTAGATCTCTTTTGAAAAAGGTGTTTAACTAATACAAAAATTACAATATTGATTGTAATAATTAATAAGCAGGAATAAATAATTACAAAATTATTAACAGCAAGTTCTGTGTTGAGTTAGATTAGCCCCATACAGTCCCGTCATTTAAGTAAATCCCTTGTTAATCCATTTTTAGACAAAGTCACTTTTACATGGTTGTTAAATTGCTCAAATGGCAATTTCAAAATCTCCAGAGGTATCTTGTTGTAGTAGAGAATGCACTGACCCTTGAAAGAATTCCTAACTTTCGCGAGTTTAAACCGGGGCGCAACTAGTCTTAACTAACTAACTAACTAGGCTTAACATTACAGCTATCGCAAAATTTGGAAAGTGTTGTAAGGTTCTTGCCTACATACATTATATTTTCGAAAATAAATTGACTAGCTGTAGCTACTGTAACTGTAGTTAGTATGTAAATTCTTTAAAATACACTTTTAAGGAGTCTGTGCATTTTAACTTATTATTTTCTCGAATAGCTCTTTCTGTTGAATAAAACTATGTTGTTTGAATATCCCTTGCTTTCCCCCACACTAAGATACCATAGGTCATGACATGACACTATGAAAGTAACTCAAATAGACTAGCCTAGATGTAGCCACATCCGTGTTTTCTCTGATGTTCCTAACAACGTTAGCCGTAGAACTTAATCTACCACCTAATTTATCTGTGTGAGGTCTCCACTGCAATTTGCTATCAATGGTTATTCCAAGAACTTCGTATCATTTACTAATCTAATCTAACGTGTTGCTGTCTAACACTAAACTGGTTTCAACTTGCCTGACATTTGGAAGTGTGTTTGATACATTTGGTTTTACCAGCGTTTGACAATAAATTGTTAACTGTGAATAAATTCAAGGTTAAAGACAATACACCAATAAAATCATCAAAACCTTCTTTTTGTCTTTAAATTTTGAAGACTAGTGAAATATCATCAGAAAACAACACTATGTCAGTCAATTTCTCCACCATAAAAGGATACTGTCCCCTGGTCCATTATTCACAATAGAAAGAGGGGTGAAACAGGGAGACCCTCTATGTCCTGAACTATTCACCAGTACCCTCGAACAAGTTTTCAAAAACTTGGCGGTCTCATGGCGCAGCAAAGGCGTTATCGTCGATAGAAGGCTGCAAAACCTTCGCTTTGCCGACGATATTGTTCTGTTTGCACCATTCTCATCAGAACTCCAAATAATGCTCTAAGAATTGAGCATTGCAAGCCTTGAGGTTAGACTGAAGACACAACCCATGACTAACGGCGCAAAAAGTAAGGTAGTGATTGATAGGCAGGATATACAATATGTCGACGAGTACATCTAATTGTGCCTGACAGTCTTCTTCGAAATCAGGCAGGACAAAGAAATCGAAAGTCATGTTTCGAACGCTTGGAAGAACATCTGGTCCACGAAGAAGCTGATGAAGGGCCGCCTATAACTGTCCATGAAGCACAAACTCTGACATGTGCATCCTGCCCATCCTAACCTTCGGCGTCAAGCTTGGTCTTTGACCGAGCATCAGAAGTCCAAACTCAATGTATGCCAGCGGGTAATGGAGCGCAGTACTTTAGGTGTTCAACCACTAGGGCGGTGACGCCACTGTGTTGCCAATGTGCCGTTAAGGTTTTTTTATTTTATTTATTTATTATCAACTGAAAAATAATATAACATCTTAAATAAGTCCACGGAAACATATGGGTTTGTGTGTGGATCCTAGTTCACGCTATCTTACAAGTATCTTACATACTATATTCATAAATGTATCACAAATCATGTTATTAAAATGGCATGATACATTTATTTATTTATTTATATTTCCACTACCATTATAGGCTTAACTTAACCTAATGCGGTGGGTACATTTAATCTAATTTAACTAAGTAGGTTTACACATTTATAACATCTATATATGTCATGTCATGATATGACTTATTAGAGGATAAATTTGCATTTGGAGGTGCTTTAAATTAAACCGGAGATTTTAAACTCTCTCATGTGATGCAATATCTAAATTCACCTATTTAATAGTAGTTTATGTCACTGATACATAATGGAGGGCATTAAAACTCGAGAGTGGGTTTATGAAACGAGCCGAAGGCGAGTAACCATATCACTCGAGAGTTTTGATGTGTTCAGGAACCGCATGTTTGACCGGCATTGTGGCGTTGAGTTGTTTAGCTTGTTCTGTAGTACCAACTTAACAGACAAAATAGGAGGGGCACGCAGGCGGGCGTCGGCGTTATAAATTTGAATGTCATAATATGTAGAAAATTTACACATTATGGTCATTATGTTCAATATTCTTATAAGAAATTAGTTTTTACAAAGTAGTTTATCATTATGCTGATCGTAACGTGCGGTTTTTGGACGCAGTAAAGAGGGTGTATGATACGTGTGTAGATAAGAACTTAAAAAAACCTTTTTATCCCTCCCCGGTCGGAATGCGAATGTCGTCAAAATACAAGAAACAAGCCTACGAATCTGTCTGACAGTCAAGTCCACACGTATCACATGACGATGCGGTACTTATAGCCAGAATTCTTCTTATGACAATGACTTTAAACACAACCACTTTCGTTTACCTGGATGACATCATAATACCATTCTTTTTGCTTTAGAAACCAAACTACTGGAACGATTTCTGATTTTCAAAAAATGGGACCAAACTGGAAGATCACCCTTTCAAATCGGTTATATATAAATAGTACCAGAGGTAACATACATTGAGAAAAATATAAAAAAATACAACTGAATTGGGAAGTCCTTTTTTTGGAAGTCGATTAAAATAATTCCCATGCAGCAAGCACAGTCCACCTCATTGAAGAAGAAGTCGTGCTCAGTTTTTTTTTTGTCTACGGCAGAATATATGTATAATAGACCTCCTTTTGGGCTTCGCCACCAGTCGGGTAAAAAGAAAAGAACCACGAATCTAACAAACGAGGAAATAAATAAATAAGGATTGGCTGTGTGATCGAAAGACTCTGGCCTGTTGAGAAGCCATTACCTATGTACTACTACTACTGCTACTTTACAAATATATTAGGGTCTACGTTAATTTGTTTTGAAATGGCCCACCACAGCCTTGAAGGCATTCATATACACAGTGTTTGAGTACCTATTACATTGATGGCCTAGTGAGTGGGCGGATAGGAAACTCCTAAGGTCGTCTAAAGAAGTGGATCACTCATGTTCACTTCCTGGTAAACAGGATTTTGATGACGAGCACTATGTTAAGTTAATAAATCACAATGCGTCTTTATGCCACGAACAAATCTGTTTCGTGCACATCAATACAGTAGATCTCGATAAGTCATCTCAGACATATATTTCAATACATGTGGTGATGGCTGTGCTCCCAAATAAGGGACAGACTCTTTTGTATACTTTACAAATTGCTGTCAAGAATTACAAACATAATGTACAGAAAACAAGATTTACAAAAATAGTGTATGAAGGCGAGCTTATTTCTGATAAGAGATCTTTTCCAGCATTTCAAATAAGGATGAAAAATCTTGATTGATGAGCAGGCGTAGACCATGTGTACAACATTATAATGAACCTAGTACAAACCTAAATAATTAATATAAAACGATATAATTATTTACAATTGTGTACGATCTCTTTCTTTCTAAAACTATCTCTACCCATTCATTTGATTCCTGCTGGAATACTCGTATTTTAATGTATTATTTATTTAACATGCATATTAACATAAATAGTTCTTGCGGAGACAAATAGTTTACGCATAACTATTTACTTAACTATACGTAAGTATGAAGTTGTAAACATTGATTACTGAGGATTCCGTACTCCTTCATTAACGCACGTTTTATGGTGTTATCACATTAAACACGTGGTAATTGTAGTATGCACTTCCTTAAAGCGATTGTAAAAGTCTTAAGTAGCACTTGTTCTGCACAGCAATGTTTACTTATAAATCTAACATTTCAATGAACACAAAGTATCATATGTTACTCAGCGTAAATAATGTAATAAATCTGAACAGGAAAGTCAAGAAAATATTAATGGGTAGTAATTAAACGTATGACTAAACAAAAATACTGGTTTTGCCTGACAAAATGATTAAATTGCGCAACTAGAAATCTAAAAACAACAACTTGAAAACCTTAATTCGAGTAACATAAAATACAAAATGACCGTTGTTTTTTTTGGTTCTTACAAGTTTTTGTCAAACAAAAAGGGGTGAGTGAACTCAAGCCCCCTTTATCCTTCACCTACCCTTACCCACCGCTTCGCCCAGACAGTCTTTATTTAGCTAATTAATAAGCGGTGGCTAAACCATTCAGTAATTTAGTCGCGCAAATCATTTTTTTTTCTCATTGTAGGAATTTCCGCTATCCGCAGTCATTCGCTTAATCAGTTTTCTAATCGGTCGTTTTATTATTTTCCAAGATAAATTTGTATATTCTTTCTTTATTTACTCATGTCTATAGATAAGTCTCGTGTCATGACTTGAATGGATTTGTACCGTGATCTCATTTTGATTTAAAAAACCTTTATTAGAGCAAAAACGTCGATGCGGATCTAAGCTCGGTTTTTGTCTTGAAACGGAACTACACCTCTATAGATCATCTTGAAGATACAATTAACGTTGCTAAGAAACTATGTTCTTACACACTTATCTGATTTATAGATAATAAATATATATATATAAGAAGTTTAAATCAATTACTAAAAAGCATAAAACTATACTAAGTAACAGGTCACATCCGACACTTCAACAACGTATCCGTGAAGCGGATTATTTATTTTTCAAAGTTTGAACTGCACAATTGCTTAGCTTTATTCAGTTAAAAATACATATTTAATGTAACAATTACATAATAAAGGATTAACATTAACCATTTAAAAGATAATAAAAAAATATATCTAAAAAACTGAATTCCTGTCAGCTGATATCGGTGAACCCTTTTTATTTTTAAACACTTAGAGATGTTACCCAATGATGACTGATTGCATTCAATTCAGAGATGATTGAAGCCCATATCGATTATTTCAATGTAATCGATTTTCTTAAGCTGTCATCTTACTCTGAAGCTAAGATTGAGTCAAATGTGACCTGCTGCAATAGATGGCCCTGGAAGGCAGTAATACTTGGTTGCTACAGTTCTTCACGTGCTCCACGGGTAGAGCTTAGGAGCAACAAATAATTCTCTAGACCAGGTTCTCGATAGAGAACTACCAAACTTTCAAATACATTTGACACTGGCAAAATTAACCTCAAAAGAGGTGAGCACGCCAAATTAAAAAACCGGTCAAGTGCGAGTCTAAATCGCGCACGAAGGGTTCCGTACCACCGTTCAATGGAAGCGATGGTGTGGAGTGAATAGTTTGGATTTTACACGGCAAAATATTGTTTACAAAGTTATTGGTGCGGTTACTTTCACACTCCATGTACGTAACCAGGTGCATCCATAAGTTTGTATGTGGTATTGTTGTATGGGAGCCCCCTTAAATATTTATTTTATCCTGTTTTTTAGTATTTGTTGTTATAGCTGCAACAGAAATACATAATCTGTCAAAATTTCAACTCTTTAGCTAGCTAGGTTCTTGAGATACAGCCTGGTGACAGACGGACGGACAGACGGACGGACAGCGAAGTCTTAGTAATAGGGTCCCGTTTGGAACCCTTCGGGTACGGAACCCTAAAAAAGAAGCAGAAGAAGAATGGATGGTGCTACAATATTACATTTTCACTTCTTATAGTTCTTAATGGCCTTAAAATCAATTTCGTGAAATCACGACGCTCAAAGGCCAGCTCCCCGGGGCGGGGGCGGAGGCGGAGCGCGGCGCCGAACCTATTCGAAAATCGAGCTGGCCACGGCGAGCTGAATGGAACACATTTTAAATAAAACAAAACCAGCGATTGTTGCGAGACGCTGCAACTGGACTAATGTATCAAACATAAATGTTCCCATTAATTTACTTTAATAAAATGATGTTTATAGAGGCCTTGCTTTTTATATTTTCTCAAAGGAGCTGCAAAAAGCAGAGCATACTCCTGGGGGATAAAGCTGTCTTGAATCCCTCACTGTAATCATTAACTAATAACAACCTCGCTTCGCTCGGGATTAAATCCGGAGTTTTTCGTTACGTTCAGGATTCAATATCGCGCCCTTGACCGTTAAGCCTAGTGGGTATATTATTTTTTTACATACACATGCACAAACATTGCTCCTGGGCACACACTACGATACCCTGTGTCGTGGGAACCAGAAACAGCGACGTCACACACATATAAACATCCAAGGCCTGGGGTTTTTTTTCACCCCCAGCCGGGGATCGAACCCGGGACCTCTCGCATAATAGGCAGAGCCACAACCGCTGCACCACAGAGGTCGTCAAAATAATGACTCTGCCTACGAAGCTGACGGTCCTGGGTTCGACTCCCGGTAAGAGAAAATATTTGTGTGAAGAGCAAGAATATTTGTTTCTTAGTCTTGGATGTTTTCATATGTATCGTAATCGTCGCTTAGTACCCATAGCACAAGCCTTGTTAAGCTTACTATGGGCCTAGTTCGATTTGTCTAAGATTGTCATCTAATATTAATTATTATTATTGTTTATATTTATGTTTGTTTATTCCCTTTTCGAGGGGCTAATCTAATCTGCTGCCCGGGCCGAGGCCAAGCGCTGCGGATCCTACTCCTGCTGTAAAAAAATCTGGTGATGTGGCAGGAGTTCAATATCACGCCTTTCTGCATTGTGGTTATATGTGTTAGATTGCTGGGGATGATGGCTGTTGCTGAAATAACTATCATTATTATTATTATCCCCTTGGTGCATATTCTACTATTAAAATAATTCGATCTAGTCTTATGTACGCACCAACCTTAGCTTTGGCATTCCGAAGCTGACCTATGAATCTAGCTCACATTTTCTAGATGATCCCATACATATCGAGAGCTGCATAATTCAACGTTCGGTTTTTAATGAGATACTACTAGATGTTCTTGTCTGTCTGTCTGTCACTGTAACCTACTTGGAGGGCTGTCAACAGTCGCTACTACATGTCAGTCTTGTAACAAGATGGTAATTTATTATTTTTATAATACCAGCTTACTCTAAATAGAGGTCTGTGTATTGCGAGCTGTTTCTATGTATTGCACTAGCAGTTTTTATTGAAAATAAGGGATTTTTATGATGATAGATCGTTCGTATATTTTGGTAGATAAAGGGAAATTCAAGCGAATATACGCTCCTGAACTTTATATGTATAATAAGTTCAAATAATGTTTATTTTATCACTACTCTCCCTTGAAAACTGCATTTACTCTACAAGTTTTATAATAAATAGTAAACCCAGCTAGTGTAATCCCAGCTGCATTTGCAGACATATTTAGCATTTTTTATCTAATGCCGTTGTGATATAGTCATTGAACAAGCTGTATTGCGAACTGTTGGAAGACATGTCCATTAATTTTATTAAAGCAAATATGTTATTATTGCCTCACATTTCAGTGATTTGTCAGCGTGTGTTACACCACTCTCTGTCGTTACTTGTTGACAGTGACATTGCATTCCCCATTGAACTTTCGAAATCGGCGTGCTCACACACCCGAATTATTGTTTTTCGACCTGTCACACCCACTAGTTGTCGACTAGTTAGTTAGTTAGTTCGACAACTGACAGTTCTGATCTCAATCTAAAAGGCTGACCATTACCTTGATATCTACGTCATACTTACCTTATAATGTATAATAATTACCTTATAATGATAGTTATAGGAGTAACTATACGCAGCCACCATCTACTTGGTGATCGATATATTTTGATACTACATTCTGAGCTATTAAAACTGAAAAAGAACAACCAAAGATGTTCTTTCTATAGATACCATTATTTCGATATTAGATACATTCCTGTGGTGTTGTTAATCTCTTAATCTCTTAACCCTAATGCTTAGTTACTTCCACTGATACTCCGGGTATAAGCAGGTCAAGGTTATTGTAACAGTACCTCTGCATATATTTACCAGAGTGCTGTACTGGCTTCTGAATGTGAATTGTCAACTTGTAGGTCTTCCCGCTGTAAGTCTCTTGCATTTTTATGAGTGGATCGGTTGGTAGACTAAAAAAATGACACTTGTTTTGTCAGGGAAACTGATGAAAATATAGAGGGAAAAGACCGGTTAAGTACGAGTTGGACTCGCGCACGAAGGGTTCCGTACCACCGTGGTGTGGTGTGGAGTGAATAGTTTGGATTTTACCTAGCAAAATGTTGGTTACAAAGTTATTGGTACGTACGGCTACCTTTATACTTCATCCATGTACGTAACCAGGTGCATTTATAAGTTAACCCTCTGTAGTTTCCGAGATGCAGGGGGGGGGGGCAATTTTTTGGAACTTTTTTGATCATAACTTCTAAAGTTATCAGAACTAAAATTTTAAAAATAATAATTGAAAAGTTTATAAAGGGTCTTTTTCAGCGATGTTCTTATATGTCTTAAAACGGTGTTTTTTTTTCGTTTTGTTATTGTACCACCTCCACTTTTTTGTAGGCATTTTTTTTTCATAATAGACTTGAATTATGTTGCCGTTGTCAGGATAAGTATTTTTGCAGAAGATTTCAAGACTCTGTCTCTTATAGTTCCTAAGAAAAGTATATAAGCACAGGCAGACGGACCGACAGTCCGACACGCGAGTGATCCTTTGGGTGCCTTTTTTACCTTTTAAGGTACGGAACCCTTAAAAAATCATATGAACCACGAATATTAGGCTATTATGTAGACTTATTTTACTACGCTCACTTGGAAAAGACTTATGCTTAGCCTAGTGTGGGAATTTTTAGTCAAACTTACGCCAATCTATAAATGTTACATTCCAAATGTTCAATAAATCGATCGATCACAAGAGTCAGGTCTGTACAATTTAGCAGTAGCGTGCTACCAACCATTTTATTATTGAACAATAATAAAGGCATTTCAGCGTGTATTTTATAATGACTTATGACTGACCCATTAGAAGTAATACATAATGGCTCATGAAATATACATGCAGCGAAAAAAATGTGCGAACACACCTGACCGCAGAGCTGCCTCGCTAACTGTGTCACAATGTTATAAATAAATATCAAACTAACCGTGTGAGATAGTTTTGAATCAGCCAATAAATACTCGAATAGTTTAGTTACTCGTAGCTGTGGTATTCCATATTAAATTCTGTACTAGTATTCGATGAGTACAGAATTTAATATGGTTGTGTCCGACGTTCATGTGTATGAATGTTATACTTACTAATAGGCACTATGCTAGAGGAAGAGAATGGTGACATGTGTAATAATACGATGAAAAGAAAAGTTCAAACGTCTGATAACTAATGAAAGTTACAAAACAGAGCAAAAGATAGAAAATCAACGATACAATCAAACGGAAAGAGCCAGTGCCCCAAATATGGGAAACAGAAAATCCACAAAATCAGCTAAAATGAGCAGTTAACACGTAGTGTCAATTATCGGCTCGATTTCAAGAGAAAATAATTATTTATATTCCACCTGAGTCGCCAAGTAACTTGCAGATAATGATTCATGACTCATGATTCACTGTGCACTGTAAGTACTATCGAACCAACTGAATCATGACCCTTTTGCCTGATAATTCGTTTGAAACTTTCAAACTTGTAAGATCTATTTAAATGTCAGTGTCTAATCAAATGATAACAAGTTCGTTACCAAGGAAATAAACCTTCAAGCGAATTTCGACCTACTTGCATTTAAGGGGTTTAGCAAAATAAGCTTATGGTGGGTCATGATTCAGATGGTTCGATAGTACATATCATCGTGCATTGCGTGGAATCGTATAAAAAGTAGCGGCAAAGTAGGTAAGCTACGGAGAAAGGAGTTGGTGACAAGTGTCACACGTGGGAAATAAGAAAGGGCGTAAATCCATTTTATGAAAATCTGAACACAAGATTTCCATTGTTGTTGAACCACTGTAGCGAATTGACGCGCATTAGGGATACAATGCGAAATATTTTACGGATTCAATGACCGGCATAAACAATTAAAACTTTGATGTATGAGCCTGTTTGTTTATTATTTAAATAATACAGCGTCACGACTTTTCCATATTAAATGGTCGCAATGTTTTGTAACTTTTGTCGTATCGTACTATACGAACAATTAGGACTGTTTAAAGGACTACAAGCTATCATCATGTCGTTGCTCCCGTCGGATCCAGGTGGAATTTTTTCACATCAAAATCTCGATACTTAGACAGTTGACTGTTCAACCCTTATACAAAGTTGTTAGGTATGTACTATCGAACCATCTGAATCAAGACCCACCATAAGCTTATTTTGCTAAACCCCTTAAATGCAAGTAGGTCGAAATTCGCTTGAAGGTTTATTTCCTTGGTAACGAACTTGTTATCATTTGATTAGACACTGACATTACGATAGATCTTACAAGTTTGAAAGTTTCAAACGAATTATCAGGCAAATGGGTCATGATTCAGTTGGTTCGATTGTACCTAGGCTCCGAAAAATGTTAGCCACAGTACAGTAGAGTATTACCTCTTTTTTCCTGAAACTATTTTTAATGCAAATCTCCTTTCAAAACAAACCTCCTTGGTGAAAATCATTGGTTGGCTATGGATGGTTATTTTTTTAAGCAACGCTTTGTTATCATTACGGCTGTCAGCGATGACTGTTTCGCTTCTATATGAAACTCATTCGTTTGCGGCGTCTCTTTATGTGGGAACATTGTCGCAGCGCTGACTGTAAACTTATAGGATCCGAAGTATATATTGATATTGTTAACCGACTTCAACAAAGGAGCGAGGTTCCCAATTCGTCGGGATATTTTTTAAGTACACACAGATCCTGTTAGGCGAACGTCCAATTCGATCAATATGCATCGCGATCGCGGCTAGCTTATTGCACCGAGCAAGGTCGCGATTGGAACGTATGTTACGCGGCCGCAGGCGTGTGAGACGGATACGAACCTGGGTCCACTTCGAAGCTGTACAGCCACGTTGCTTCTTGACCAGGATGCTTAAACGTCATACTATATAGTTACCATACAATAATGTAACATAACGTCACCATACAGGGTGGCAGAGGCACAACTGGGCCCACGTTTATCCAGTTAATCAATACTCCTTTTTGCGTGACAGGGGGCTAGTCCATCGAGGCAGTTATGACACTGAAGGTTTCCTCACAATTTTATGTCACAATAATGTAATATATAAATACATATACTAAATACTACATTATTGTGAAGTATGTATTTCGTATAAGGCATAATAAAGTAGAATCGTACCCAAAGCTAAATACCATTATTTTAAAACGACAAGGTAGATCGAGTCATTAGCTAGCGAGTAGGTTTCAAGTCATGACACATTAAGTAATTTTAAACAATTTTAGAATTTTGTTTCAAAAGCGTTTTTTTTTTACAGAAGTCTACTACGAAAAGCAGCGGTATGATGGCTGGTTCAACAACAGGGCTTACCCGGACTGGGGATCAGTTGGTAAGTGATTTTTTATTGTAAGGATTACGACAAAAATTCACAAATTGGGTACTTATGTTTAAATACTCCAGAGATTCAGGATATTTTCGCCAGAATATTATTAAACATAATTTATGAACCTGCTTAACTTTTTGAAAGTATTCGAAAAGCTATTCTGAAATAAATACTGTATCTTTGTAAATCTTTGTTAGGAGTTTTCCGAACTTTTTTTGAATTTATATCATGCTGTGCGTCCATTTACGAGTATAACATTCAGTGCGACCACACATGAGAGTAATAATAATAATGCATAAAAGCAAAACAATTCAAGTACTTACATCATTCAGTAATCTCGACAAATAAATAATACTTGATAATTGGGTTCGAGCTTCGTAATAAGCTGCCTGTACATGCCGGTACTCACTACCCTCAAATAAAGTTGGCCAAAAAACATGTTCGTAAAAATTTACTGTATCTCAGAAACAATAAGTAATTGCTTATGGTACCCCAGAGGTGGAGAGAGAGCTCCTTTCTTTCTTCACAAGGTGGTCTTATTGGATCCCTTTCTTCACCTCGTTTTGGCAGGCAAAAGAATACATTATCAAACTGAATTTATTTTTACACATTTGGAATAAAGCAAATCAAGTCATTGATGTGAAATACTGTCTATTCCAAAGCAGCTGCGGCCCAAGACGTGGCTGGAGTCATATAATTAACCTTTTTGCTAAATTGTGCGTACTGTTCGGTATTAAGTAATACTTAAGACAGTTAATTTCCATTGTACAGCTGCAAATGTTTTAATTACATGAGCGTGGAATAAGATACCACTCTGAAGGCTGTATTTGTCTTTTTTGTTAGCTGTCATTGTTTAAACAAACATTAATCAAACATAAATTGACTTGATGAATTTGTTTATATGCAGAGCCGCGTTTTAATTAATAGAACCGACGTACTACTTTTTGAAATAATTTATCCTACTATGGTTTACACTTTCTATTTTCAATAATATTTAATATTACAACGGTAACCGTGTTACCACAAACAATATTAAACACCGTTTAACCTCAAAACAAACATCAAATCCCAAACGTTTTTGTTTTTAAACAAGTATTGAACAGTACTTTATTTTTTTGTGGTAAGGCCCTGAACCTTCTCCAGTAGGGATCCATGGTCTAATTGGTTTCACGCTTTTTTCGCACACAGGAGATGCAGGTTCGAATCCTGAGCATGTACCAATCAGATAATTAATTTATCTTAAGTACATTATCGGCCGTTCACTGTTTCTTCCGTGTTTCGGATGACACGTTAAGCTGTAGGTCCCGGCTATCATCAATATGTGGTAGTGGTCGTAAAACTCCTCCACCAACCCGCAATGAGCCAGCGTGGTGGAGTATGGCTTAATCTTACTTGTATCCGGATAAAGTCCTGTGCCCCTCGGTGAGGACATTCATGGGCTATATTTATTCAACATTCTCAAGATCCATGCGCAGAGATTGCAGTAAAATGTCCTAAATTACCAACAAAACTTGCAAATTGTACATATTGGTCAAATCGTTCATTCCAAATTACTCTTCACATTCCGTTATTAACACACATTAATACGAAAACTTCTTAAATGAATGTGAATTTGCGTTTAAGAGACCTATAATTTGCTTTCCCGCCTCTTTCGTGACAAGCCGGCCCCAGCAGTCCACACAGAACAATTCGGACCAATTATCGAAAATAAAGATTTAAAAGACGTATGCTTTTAATGTGCCTAAATTATTACATGAAACCGTTACATACTTGTAAAAATGGTATCTTATATATAAGGTATAAGTAAGTAAGTAATTAAGTGCTGAAGGTACCAGTCACGTTGAGTTGCCCGGTATTGCACACGATCGACATTCTAGGAGACACTGAGCCGTGAGAACCAGAAACAATGACATTACAAACATATGAAAATCCTTGATTTTTTCTGGAAATGTCTTGGATTTTTATATGTTTCTAATGGCATTGTTTCTTTCTTTCTCAGCCGGGATTCAAACCCGTAACCTTACCTGTCTAAACACAGGCTCTAAAGATTTTCAATGCCACAAGAATATTACTTTTATTAAACTATGATCAGATTTATCTAATATGGAGGAAAGTTTGCACGTACGACATTTAGGGGAACCTACCCCTACATAAGACAAACTTACCTTTTCTATAAGCTTATAATGTAAATTTTTATACCATATTACATGCGTACCGCCATACGTACATACAGAAAGCGTTGAACAAATAATGATATGATCATTAATCTCGATGTTGGTGTTGTAATATTGTTATCGACGCGATGATAATCATGCGAACCGATTGGTCAATCGTCATTCGTAATGATGATTGGAGTGAGATTTTTGTGATAAAAATGCATGTCTATTTTTATGTGGGGCCATCAGCAGATGATTGATTATTTTTCATAGGATTCAACTTTTTTACCAAGCAATAAGGTTCAAAATCGCGAGCCATTTTTTTGATTTACCCACAGATGAGTGGGTTGGTATTATATAAATAAGTTGTTCAACGCAACGATAAACAATTGAGAATGGGTGTTGATCACAATTCGCATATAAAAGACATCAACGTGTTGCAAAGCGCGCCTTTATGACTATGACAAAACAGTTTTTTTTTATTGTTAATTAAATGACACGGCTAAATCGATGTATGGACGACTGTCCCCGAAATGTATAAGTCCTACCTCAAGACACAGAATTCTGAATGACTGAATATCGGTGTTTCATGTTTTCAAAAGTTTCAGGACCTTTCCATAATTTCACATACCTACCTAAAAATATAATTGCAAAACTCTAGCTGACAGATCCACCGTCAGTCGGGTCAGCTAGTATAGAATAAATAGGATTACGAGAAAACCATAAAAACCGATTGTCACATTTCGGAAGTCCTTGGATTAGAGAGTGTCAAAATAGTTTGTTAAAAAAATAAGTTTTTTTAGGTTCGGTAAGCCCAGGATCTCAAACTAATGAACGTGTGTACTGTACTGCACTGAACTCCTCCTAAACGGTTGGACCGATTTGAATGAATGTTTTTATATGCGTTTGGGTGGCGCCCTGGATGGTTTAGATTCACAAATCAGCCCGGGAGGAGAACGTCTGCCGGGTCCGCTAGTTTTTAAAAAAAGTTCTAGTAACTATAAATACTATATTACAAACTTGAATATGGCTGGGGCAGTATTTAGCCATGTCCTTTATTGCACCCATAGAACTTAGCCTCTTAAAAACCGATGGTAGTTGGGACGGGTCGCTATTTTGAACCTTATGCCAAGGTAATAAAAAGGAAAAGTAGTGTTAGCTAACGGCGGTGGTATTCAAGAGGTTTAGTTATGCTGTAGCGTATAAAATATATTTGTTTCTCTATGAATGCCAAAAAAAAAGGAAACGGCAAAGTAACTGTCTACCGTCATGCATGGTGGTGCCCTAGCAAGTTGTTCTGTATGTCGAAACCACTCACGCATCAGACTCACACTTGCCTACAGGTACATACATAATTGAAAAAACAATGAATTTGAGTTGGGTACTGATACACTCATAATGTCATAATGTACTCTCGTAGTGCACAGTTCGTATCTACAAGGCATGAATATACAGTTAGCATAAATAAATACATAGCAAATTTCTATGTTTATTTATAAACAATACTATTCGGCTGAAGCACATATTTGTTCATATTCACATATTCATTGCCATTACAAAAAAAATGGTCCATAAAAAATCTTAGCGTGGATTGAGATTTCAATTTGTGACTATACGAATAGTGACAACTACGAAGTTGAACTCTCAATTTTTAGTTTAGACTAGTTTTTAGTCCAATTTAATTAAAACATAATCTTATCTTAGTAATGAAATTGTGTAGAATATAATCTCAACGACGGCTGTACGACGATATCTATCATACCAATAGCATTGAGTAGAAGCCTCATAGTCAAATGATTTATGGAAAGGCAATATTACATGCACGACCCGAGTTGCTATCTTAAATGTTAAATTATTGGTAATCAATATGGTATAACAGCCTAGGAGAACAATTTAAGATCTGTGGACACACTTGTAAGCAAAACTTAATTATTTATTTAGCCATGGCACTGAATTAATATCGAAACATATGACAATTCAAATTCAAATTATATAGTAAAAATTGAGTTTAAATTGCGCATCTCTAATACTGATTTTCACAGCAAATATCAGGGCAAAATGCTGCGGTAGCTTAGGTGAAGGGTAAAGGGGGTGAGCGGAGCGAAGCCACCTTTACTCTTCGTGTTAGGTTGAACATGCAAGAACAACAAAAAATACTTATAACATAAACTTGAGTACACATAAAATATTTAAACTATTTATCTATATAAGTATGTGTATTATTTATCTATATAAGTATGTGTATCGTTGTCTAGTACCCAAGATACAGGGAATCCTAGTTTGGGGCTAGATCAATGTGCGTCAATAGTGTCCAAGGTATTATTATTATTATTAAAACATAAAAAGTGTTTTTGCTGATCCTTTTTTGCTGTGCAAATCAGTATTTTTGAGGTGCGATTAAAAACTAGTCTTTAAATTATAATTATGTACGTATATTTTAGATTCAAAGTACCGGATTGTAACGAACAGAACCCGAACAAAATCTATTCAGACTTCTTCAACATTATTCAAACAGAATTCGATAAAGTTTTTAAATTAAAAAAGGCAGTGACTACAACGGTAATCTAAATTTAATGACAGGGCAAAGTTTGGCATTCGTAAAAGTAGAGCTATCTTGTATGACCTTTATGAACAAAAAACCTATAACATTGATGAAAAATTTCTAACTACAGATTTGCTGATTACTTTTACTTCCTGCCGACTGCTCCAACGCCTTCCTGGTGTTTGTCTGTAGCTATACTCCTCCAAAGAGGACCAGCAAGCAAAACTTAGTTACTTACAAAATAGAGTCTACTACACTATCCACAGTGTAAGCGGGAACTCTTAATTAAGAGAATCGTGTGGGCGCGAGCTTCCATACAATAAGCGGTAACGTTTTTCACCCCTTAAACCTTGTCCGATTTTCACAAATTTTTCACATGTTTGAGATACTATGAAAAACTATGCTCGTGCGTTTTGTTTTTTTTTTAAATATTTTGTAGTTTAGTAAATATAAGTACCTAAACATTCACTTTTTTGACCAAAAAAAACCCTCCAGCATTTTATTTATTTTTAACCAATCAAGCCAGATTTTCAAAAAAAGGAAATACTACAAGCATCGTTTATGATGTGTGGAAACAAATGAGACCAAATTTGTCTTATTCCATAAAGGTTTAGGGGTAGAAAAACGTTACCGCCCCAAAGCATAATTCGGCCGAAAATTTAGGAAATTGCGCTCTTATAGCTCTGAGATAGCTTGTATTTTGGTAAATACCTACTCGCGCCGAGTTCTGTCGCCATTCGCTCGACTTAATGTGGTGACCTTACACAAACACTTCTGAGCCACATATTGCACCCAAAACTCAATTAAGTTCTTGAACGCTGCATGTGATTTTCAGCGAATCGATGTAAAATTTCACTATACATATTGCACACAAAAATACACATTTCACTATTCATATTGCATACATATATAATAAAAAATATGCACAAATGCGAGGCAAAGAGTCGCAAGATAAAATATTGTCTGTCGATATTTAATTATAAATTATTTATTCATTGGTGTTATTTATTACTGAAAATTATTGACTTCAACTAACAATTCTCTTTTAATGAGTATATAGGGGTCTTTACGGCCGTGTGAACGGAGCCTATCACGGTGTACGTGTGAGCCGAGTTTTGAAACTAAGACCTGAACTCTCCTGGCCCCTAATTCGTTGCTCATGATGCGCATGCGGCTAATGTAACAAGGTCGATAAAACAGTGGGATTGCTGTGGAAATTCAGTAATTTAATTGTTGGTGATAATAATTATTTAATTCATGAGTTTAATTGACCAACATACTGGTTAAAACTATTTAAGCTAAATAGCTACTTATAGTTACTTGAAATATTAATAAATTGTTTTGGCTGGCCCGTTCAAAATGTGATGTTGAGAAAAATATTCTAAGTTCAATAATATTTAAAAACAACTGGCCAAGCCAAGTGCGAGTCGAACTTTTGCACGACGGGTTCCGTACCACCGTTCAATGGTTGGGATGGTGTGGAGTGAATAGTTTGGATTTTACATAGCAAAATGTTATTTACAAAGTTATTGGTGCGGCTACTTTCACACACCATGTACGCAAAATGGTGCATTCTGACGTTTGTATGTGGTATTGAAAGAATTGTCATATGGGAGCCCCCTTAAATATTTATTTTATACTATTTTTTTAGTATTTGTTGTTATATCGGCAACAGAATTCATCATCTGTGAAAATTTCATCTGTGTAACTATCACGGTTCATGAGATACAGCCTGGTGACAGACGGACGGACGGACGGACAGCGGAGGCTTAGTAATATGGTCCCGTTTGGCACCCTTAGGGTACGGAACCCAAAATAAGGAGCCGCTATAGATGAATTATTAATTTATCAAATGAAACTGCTATCGGCACAGCGTATCTTGTTTTTTTGCTATCTTGCTTTTTAGGGTTCCGTACCCGGAGGGTTCCAAACGGGACCCTATTACTAAGACTTCGCTGTCCGTCCGTCCGTCCGTCCGTCCGTCTGTCACCAGGCTGTATCTCAAGAACCTAGCTAGCTAGAGAGTTGAAATTTTCACAGATTATGTATTTCTGTTGCCGCTATAACAACAAATACTAAAAAACAGGATAAAAGAAATATTTAAGGGGGCTCCCATACAACAATTCTTTCAATACCACATATAAACTTATGGATGCACCTGGTTACGTACATGGAGTGTGAAAGTAACCGCACCAATAACTTTGTAAACAATATTTTGCTGTGTAAAATCCAAACTATTCACTCCACACCATCGCTTCCATTGAACGGTGGTACGGAACCCTTCGTGCGCGATTTAAACTCGCACTTGACCGGTTTTTTATCAATTGAGTTGACCATTTCCATTTACTGTAAGTAGTTCCCATACTATCAGTCCTTTCACCATTCGTTTTGCAATTAAGTGTTCCAATCAAAAACCTGCATCAATTTGTTGTTCGTTAACGCGATATCATGACGACACATCATATAAGACAATGGGCGGCTCTGAAAGGGCTTGCAGGTTTGCTTGACAGGGTGACAGTTAACTTGATAAAAGCAGAGCAAAGATATTATCTGCTTTTAATGAACTGCATTACTGTATGTGAGGGGTTATTCATGAGCATGGCTACGCTCTCGCCGCGATTGGAGAGGGATGGTATTATGGCAGTCAAAATGTGAACCGTATCTCACGAGTATGTACGTCGATCAACATCATTTGATATTATTGTATCGTTTTTTTTAACAGTAGCACTGTGTTCCTTTATGGTCTATGATAATATCAAAAGGGGTACTCGTAGATTTAAGTTGGAATCGTTTTTAGTGACGATAATTATAGCACTCTAGGTCTAAGGTATTAAACTCGATGAGTATCATTGAAAAACGTGAAACTAATTGAATTAACAAAATTTGGTCGAATTGAGCGCTCATGAGTAAACGTATAAAAATAAATGATATAGATCGTGAATTATATCATCCTCGAGCTTCAAGTTGATGTCTTCTTACATCATTCAAAAGACCGATCTAGCTCATTTCGATTTTCATCACATGCTCTGATTTCAGCTTAAAATCGTGATATACAGTGAAAGGCCGACCGAGGCGAGCAAAACACCATAACTGATTGTAAATAATAAGCTACATTTACTATTACTTAAATAAAACTCGTATGATTTACTCAAAACTGTTTATTCTCGTTGCGATGGTAATCGATCTCGTGAAGTGAGAGGAGAATGGAGCCTTCGGCGGTCTGTTTGACAAAACACTGAAAATTATAAATACAAGCCTTTTGTGGCAGTTTTTATGGAAAACTTTTTTATTTATGTGAAGTAACTGGCTGTGATTAAACTTTTTTTGTGTTTACATTATACGCAGAAGTACGATCTAGCTTTCATGGGCCAATCACAACAGATTTTTTCCAACAACGATCATAACTTAGCAAAAAGTATTTTCTCCTCCGTTTTCCTTCTTACTATTTAAGTCCGACTAGAATAAGAGGAACTATCATCTTGTATTATACCAAAATGTAATAACTGTGCTATCCCTCGAATTATTGCATTCTCGAATTATAAATATATCTACCTATTCACATAAGGAGTTTCATCTCCTATTGTTATTTTGTTATTGTTATTTAAAAAATGTTAATAGCTTTCTAATTCTAATATTATGAAGTAAAATATACATGTGGATTGTATTATTATGAGTATCTATTTCACTAAGACTACACTAGCTTGTTTTCCTACCCAGGCAGTCGGCTGACCCGCAAGACACCAGCATCATACGCAGATGGCGTGTACATGATGGCTGGTGCCGACCGCCCGGGGGCGAGGACGCTGTCCAAACTCTTCATGAGGGGGCAGGATGGACTGCCTTCGCTGGCTAATAGGACTGCGCTTCTGGCGTTCTTTGGTAACTATAAATAAGTAATTTTTATAAAGTTTTTAGAATATATAGTTGCTCAGAAGTGGGATACTTTAACAACGACATGAAAAAATATTAATTTCCCTTTCCTTCTCAGTATTCTCTATATGCCTCAGTTGTTTATGACATACCATTGCTTAAAACTTTTTTCCTTTACGGGTCGGCAAAGGCACACACTGAACCATTCATAGTTATTATCTTTAACGCGGCAACTCGATGGCCCATTTGCCGTGCTAAAGGTATGAATTCAGCAGGATCCGATCATTATGGCTGACAAGTTTTATTTTATATATTTATTATATATTTATTTTTATTATTATATTTTGCTTGAAAATCTATACCTATCTTAACATCAACTTCACCTCCCAATATCACCAGGCCAAGTCGTGACGGGCGAGATAGTGATGGCGTCGGAATCAGGCTGCCCCATCGAGCATCACCGCATACCGGTGGAACAATGTGACCACATGTACGACCCCGAGTGCCAGGGGGTGAAGCACATGCCCTTCCTGCGAGCCGCGTACGACCGGGCGACGGGGCAGAGCCCTAACAGTCCTAGGGAACAGGTGAGGGGTTTTTTCACTAATATATTATGTAAACAATAAATTATTGAAATAAGCACTACCTTTTATCACTTTTTTATACCAGTGAGAGAACTTGTAATATTTTATGATTTTTGAGACACAATTCTGAACAAATTGCTTCGTGCTTTTTTTTGTCAGGAATAAACTTGTTTAGAATTGTGTTAAGAATATTTACGTTTGCACCTTTCTGTTACATTTTGTATCACTACTACCTCTCAATATTTATGTCTTACCTACGAGCAGGTAGGTAAGTTTAATCCTGTAGTTACTCCAATAGGTTAAGGTGCGAGTGGCATAAATCTTACTCCATAAACGAGCCGAAGAACTAGTATCCATAAGCAAGCAGTCACGATCGACATGTATGTTCGATCGATATAGCAGTCTACTTCGAATATGTTACTAGTACTTTATGTACCTGCGACAACGCACCCGTTTACTTCGCTAATGAGCCTAGGTACTACCACCGTTTAGTGTAGATATCGTGATCTATGGGGGCTAGAGGTGGCTTGAGGTATTTTTAAGTCGATAGTATTAAGTATAGCCTATTTTTTTCTAGTCTAGCAGTAGCTGCAACACTGCAGACTTGGGACTAGTTTTTGGGGTGGATCAGTAAGTAACTTTCGTTTGTGTGTGTGTGAAATTACGTCCTTTATCTATAAAATGCAATGGTAAGCCTTACGTGTAAGTTACTTTTACCAGTTAGCACTTGCGACCTACATACGTTATGGAGAAGAGACGAAGACGAACGAATGAGTTTCGAGTAACATCACGACGACCATGTCACGACAATCATAGTATACTGTGACAAGAAATACCAAGTAATCGAAGATATTTAAATTAAATTAACAACCTAAGATTTAATACTTAGTAATCAAAGTTTACGACTATAACCCACATGCGATGGCAAATTAAAATTAAACCGTAATTGGACTAATTTGAGCATTTATCGATCCAAACGGTTTTGCTATAGATCCTTTAAGGCGAAGGTATTTAATTGATGTTTCCAAAGAATTTACTTAGTTAGTATGCATTTGTGTATTGAGATCGTATAAGATGCTGTAAGGCAACTAGCCTCAGGTGATTACTACTTAATTTTAGTAGTGTCCTTAAGTTTATACTCAAAACCCATGCTACATCTCACTTTTACTCATAATCATAATCATATTATTATTCATATTAATAGCGTTCGAGTATGAATAAAGAACAAACCATTCACCCTAACGTAAACACTTTTACTTTTGAGCGGGTTTTCGTAAAAACACAATGAGATGCCACAAGTTAACTTCTGCGCATCTCTGTCGCAGGTGTAAAAAAATCTATTCATAGATTTGTAACCCTTGTTCCAGGTGAACCAGATGACGTCATGGATCGACGGCAGCTTCGTGTACAGCAACAGCGAGGCGTGGGTGAATGCAATGAGGTCATTTCAGGTGCCACCAAGCAGCCACGCCTGCCTCTTTACGTATTTACAATAATTGTGACTAAACTTACTACCTCAATATCATAGTAACACCCCACTGTTGGGTACAGTATAATCCTCCATACTAATAAATAACGTACTCTTAGAGTACACAGGATATATCCCACCTCCACCCAACCTCATTCCAGCTTCATGTTACTAAGAGGTAAACGCGGGGGAGCAAGCCAACCAAAAAGGTCTAGAAGCTCATGCTGCTTACCATTAATACCGTCAGCATTCCAATAAATACAGCGCAGTGGTTTAGACTTAAAGATATTTACCTAAATGTGTCAGAACTAATATCATTTTATCAACCATTGAGTTGCAGTTATTGAACTGGGTTTTTAGTCTTTATAACTCTCATGATTTGTAGTTTGTCCGAGGTTGGGTCTTCAATATTTGAAGCTGGCTCTTCGTTCCTTGGTAGTTTCATGTCAGATTATCTTGGTGGCTGACCTTGTGGGGAGGCTTGAGCACGGATGCGTAGGATCGCAACTTTTTCTTGTGTTCTCCATCGGGCTGGATTAGATTTTTCCATCTTAGATTTTTTACGGTCTGCTGCTATGCTAGTCCACTGCTTTCCAACCACCATAATATCAGATCATTGAGCTGGTTTATCCTGTTTTTGGCCACTACCCTGTTATAATCTAAGTGATTGAAATGACTTTCGGAAAAGTCTATCGTGGGAGGCATAAACGAATTATATTTATAGTTGACTGTAGGCTTCTGTGTCAGTTTCACTTTTCATATAAAGTGTCCCTTAATTACTTAATAACACTTCATACTCGTACGCCTTACGAGTACGAGTTATCACTTTAATTTCAAAGCCGAAAAGAAGCACTAATTTTTAAATAATAAATAAAATCTGACATGCAACGAGACTTTCCTTTGGCCCGTACGAGTATTATGTACCAGAAATTAACTATATCAATAAATGTATTTCACTGGTATGGTTTATGGGTGATCAATCCAAATGGGTCAGTATGGAGAAGTCAGAAACTATAAGAGATAGCTAAATCTGTTCTTAGGAACCATAGCGTCGATTTTAGATTTAATAATAATGAGATTCAAACTTTTTTTTTAACTCTCATACATAACCAGGAATCGAACCTGATCAATATTCTTTATGTAATCAAGCGTAGTAGATATTTGTTTGTATGTTGCAAGTATAAGGACCAAATTTTGCTATGAAATCTTGTAAATATTAGAATGAAATGTCTACAATTTAAATAATTTGCAAAATGTCGTCATTAATATGAATCGGTCATTATTATGAATCACATCAATCAATCACGTTTACTGAAATCAAATAATTTTGTTGGATTTTTGGATTGGTTTGCTATAATTATGACTAAATATGAATTTTAGATTGTGTCTAAATCAGGCCACCATGCGGTCCGTATAAGTCCTTCATCAGGCCACCATGCGGTCCGTATAAGTCCTTCATCAGGCCACCATGCGGTCCGTATAAGTCCTTCATCAGGCCACCATGCGGTCCGTATAAGTCCTTCATCAGGCCACCATGCGGTCCGTATAAGTCCTTCATCAGGCCACCATGCGGTCCGTATAAGTCCTTCATCAGGCCACCATGCGGTCCGTATAAGTCCTTCATCAGGCCACCATGCGGTCCGTATAAGTCCTTCATCAGGCCACCATGCGGTCCGTATAAGTCCTTCATCAGGCCACCATGCGGTCCGTATAAGTCCTTCATCAGGCCACCATGCGGTCCGTATAAGTCCTTCATCAGGCCACCATGCGGTCCGTATAAGTCCTTCATCAGGCCACCATGCGGTCCGTATAAGTCCTTCATCAGGCCACCATGCGGTCCGTATAAGTCCTTCATGAGGCCACCATGCGGTCCGTATAAGTCCTTCATCAGGCCACCATGCGGTCCGTATAAGTCCTTCATCAGGCCCGAGAGCTGGTCGAAACTTTACAACATATCAATAGATATTTTGCGCAAATAGTTTTAAAAAATTAACCCGTTAGTTATTCGATTATCTATATGTCGAATTGGATTGTAGAATTGGGCACATTTGGGTTCGGTTCCAACCTAACCTATAACACAACCCGATTCGGCACATCATGATATGCCGAGACACATCATGATGTGCCGAATTTGACGATCGGCCGCCGACATAGATATCGACTATAAATAACATGTACATGTTTGTAGGTACATATTTATATAATATTTCCCCACTTACAAAATAGCGCGCAATTGGACATCCCTGGTCTAAATGATACAGCACATAGATTTTTTAGGCAATTAAAAGGGTTTTGGAGATTTCAATGATGAGACTTAGAAATATAAACCATAACTTGGCCAAATCGAATACACTGAGACAAGCAGATAATAGTGTCCTGTAGTGAATTGTTATAAAGTGACAAGTGTACGAGATTTTTTGGTCGAAAACTTCGGAAGTGGTAAAAGTTATTTTGCAGAGCATGCGTAAAATGCTTTCAATTAATTAATAATGCATTGATCAAATCTTTGTAGTGTACTCTCTAAAATTATGATTTTAAGTGAGACTAAAGAAAAATTCATAACCCAGGCAAAAATGCCAGGGAATCAACCTAAAATCATAGTTTTTTTCTAATATCACTTTAACTATTAAGAGTTTTGTAATCTGTTATCGTCTGCATTATTTATTACTATTATTATCAATAACAATTTTAATCAATGAACGCCTGGAACATAGCGGTTAATCAAATATTTACCTCCGTAACCAGGAAGCAGGCTGAGGCGTAAAGTATCCTGACTATCTATGAAGGGTGCCCAAAGTTCATGCGACAGCGCAGGCACTAACTACCCTACGATATTCCATTTGGGATTTATGTGGTATCTTTGATGCACCAAGTACTTTTCAGCCCAGGACAACTCATTGTTTCCGATTAATTTTTAAATTTTAAACAGACCTTTCGCCTATATAATTTTAATTCACTAACTAATCTGTTATCTTGAAAATAAATTAATCCATCTGAATTCTTAAAATGCCTATGCCCAGCAGTGGGTCGATGTGGGCTGAATATGATGAATTCTTACAATAAGTTGTTGTTTTGTAGGTAGATAGTCTAAAAAATTCTAGGGCTGTCATGCCAGAGGTATGAATTTCTTGTTGTTTAACTTCTAAGTAAGATTACATATAGATTTAAGCAAAAAAATATGGTTTCTTCAATCCTCAATCTTATTTCCATACTACGGGTACTTTTTTGCCCCGGATATCAATCAAATGCCCATCAAGATTTAAACGTGTTAAACTTATTCCTTAAATCTACATGTAAAACAAAAATAATTTCAAACGACGAGTTTTCTCATTAATCAAGGGACTGTTATAAGTTTTTATGTACTGCAGTTACGCTCATATGACAATAAAGTTCATCTATATGGACGATATGATATATTTGGCCGAAATATCGTAAAACACCAGTTAAGGATTTAAATTAAACATAGAACTCTTGAGATCATGGCCCTAACACTTTGTAAACCTTACAGAACGGGAGCCTATCCAGTGACGGAGGAATGCCTCTGAGGAACACGAAACGAGTACCGCTCTTTAACAACCCCGTCCCTCACTACATGAGGATGCTAAGCGCAGAGCGACTATTTTGTAAGTAACCCTAAAAATAATACCTATTCATCTACCTACCGCATTTACTTTTATGGTAGCATCCTTTTAAGCAAATCCCAATACTTGCCTTAACGCTCGTCCATTCCTCAGTACTTGGAGACCCTCGAACCAACCAGAACCCCGCCATGGTGACGTTCGGGATCCTGCTCCTTCGGTGGCACAACGTGGTGGCAGCGAGGGTCCACAGACAGCATCCCGACTGGAGCGACGAGCAGCTCTTCCAGAGGGCTCGACGGATTGTAATTGCAAGTCTACAGGTAACTTTAACTTTGATTGTAATCAAATACTATGAGAAAATTATGAGATGCACTTGGCCAGTTTTTCTGAAAATGCGCATGCTTCTCATGTGATCTTGCGGCTGCTGAAACTGAAACACTACTTGCTTGTTGCATCAGTCACTGATCGCACGCGACAGCTATCATTCAGTCTATATAGCAGAACTGTAAAATCACCATAGATCTGCGCTGAAGAATAGTGACCCGAATTTGAATCCTAAAGAACGTGGCAGTTACTATCGGTATCAGATGCCATTAGCCTAAGCAGTTATTTACTCACACATTTCTAATTTTACCTTCATCATCCACTCGTTCCAGAATATCTTCCTCTACGAATACGTGCCCGCATTTCTTGGCATACCGATCTCCCCCTACGAGGGCTACAAAGCCGAGGTGGCCCCGGGAGTGACGCACGCGTTTGCTGTAGCCGCCTTCAGGTTCGGACACACCTTGGTGCCGCCGGCCATTCTATTGAGAGACCGGAACTGCAAGAATGGCAGGGCGCCGGGAGGTCACGATGCTATCAGGCTGTGCCAGACTTGGTGGGATGCTAATGTAAGTTGACCTTTGGTGAATTTCTATTGATAATTTGAATGAAGATTTAATTTGTTGTATTATTCCTAGCATTTCTAGGAAGTTTTCAGAGGTCAGGTGTTAGCAGCAAACCTAAAGAACGATGTGTAAATGACCAAACAGACAAACATTACATCACCTCTTTCGCTATACTAGGTTAGATGGATATTTGTTAATGGGAACCCAGAAACCAAAATTTCCGAATCCAGATGGCCAAAATATCTACCAGACAAAAAATGTAATTTGTGTAGCCATACATTGATCAACATTTTCCTTCCAGGAGGTAATGTCAGTAGTGCCAATCGAGGAGGTACTGATGGGCATGGCATCACAGCTCTCTGAACGGGAGGATGCACTGCTCTGTTCAGACGTGAGGGACAACTTGTTCGGACCTATGGAGTTCTCCAGGCGAGACCTGGGCGCCTTGAATATTATGAGGGGACGGGACAATGGACTTCCAGATTATAATACTGCCAGGTAGGCATTCAAGTTATACTGCCGGCTATGAAGAATATTGAAATAAAGAAAAACATACTGTGTCCTACCCTATGTATTTCTTTGTTTTTAGACAATACTTCGGTCTACCTAAAGTAAAAACCTTCAACGAAATCAATCCAACGTTGTTTGAAAACAATCCAGAATTACTTCAGAGACTCATCCAAGCGTATGACGGCCGTTTGGACAACATCGATGTTTATATCGGTAAGGAGCTTAATCTTCATGACTTTCCTTCTCTGATACAATACAGCTGAGCTCAAATCAAGCGTTCCTAAAACTCAGAACTAAATACAAATTTAGAGGTCCATATGCACTCTGAAAACTTGATTGAAGGTACCACTTACCACCACTCACCTCCCATGATATTTCTAGAAATTTTATTTCCGTCTTTGAATTTCATTACCATGGCATAAGGTTCAAAATCGCGATGCCTCCGGCATAGACTTGGCTCTCTAAAATGAGATTTCTTGATTCAAACCCTGATAAAGTCCTAAAATATTACATACAATTTCCAGGAGGAATGCTGGAATCAACCGGCCACCCTGGGGAACTATTCCGTGCCATCATCACCGACCAGTTCACTCGCATCCGAGACGCAGACCGGTTCTGGTTCGAGAACGAACAGAACGGAATATTCAGCAAACAGGAGATTGAAGAACTGCGACATATGACGCTATGGGATGTCATCGTGAATAGTACCGCTGTGGGACCGAATGATATACAGCGGGATGTGTTTCATTGGAATGATGGGGATCCCTGTCCCCAGCCGTATCAGTTGAATGCGACTAAACTGGCGCCGTGCAAGTATTTGAGGGGTTATGATTATTTTGAGGTGAGCGTTGAATTTTTTTTATTTTTGGCTTTTCACTACTTTTGAAAAATATGTTCTCTCTACGTATTTGATCGTTAGAGGACATTTTGACCATGTTGATTTCCGGGAATCTGAAAATTGACGTCTTTAATAAAGTTATGTTGCTTGTTACCTCTATCCAGGGAATCGCCCTGGGCCGGTAATGCTCAAGTATTTCCTGTAGACATGAGCATCTATTCCCCAAAATATTATTTGCTGAGGAATTAACACTTCACTTGACTGAACCGGCTAAAGATGTGCACAACTACCTACCACCGAGTATGCGTAAGCGTCTTAGATTTTTTTTGTTAACTTAACATGTTTGTGGCGCAGGGCAACGAGTTCGCCTACATCTACACGTGCCTCGCGCTGGTGTTCGTCCCGATCCTGTGCGCTGGCGCAGGGTACGGCGTAGTGAAGCTGCAGAACTCGCGGCGGAGGAGGTTGAAGATACAACAGGAGGATTTGAAAAATGCGCATGCTAAAGGTATTTTGGCTAAGGACGAGAAATCGAACGTGGCAAATGATCGAGAGTTCAGGGGTTCATCTGTTACGCCAGACGCTTTTGGAAAAACCGCGTGAATTCAAATAAAAATATACTTTTTAACCGACTTCCCAAAGGGTTTGAAATAAAATGTAACTTGAATTTGACTTTGATAATGTAATAACGTCGTTGTGCTTGCCCCAGGGTCAGTGGACAAGATGGTGTGCCGTGAGTGGGTTCACGCGTCCCACAAGCGGCTCGTGAAGCTGAGGCTGGGACCGGATCCGGCGCTGCACGTGACCGACCGGAAGGGAGACAAGCTGAGGACCGTGCCGCTTGACCATACCGATCAGATCACTGTTTTGGAGACTCAGGTACAATGGGTGAATTCAAATTCAAATAGTTTATTTATCACTTAAAATATGTTTGTGTTAAAAACATTCTCGATAATACTGCTGAACCAATTTAGCAATTTGGAACACAGGTCCATTTTTATTACAGTTTATACAGTATTTAGAGAATACATGGAATCTTGAAGAAAATAAGTTCTAACTACGTAGGTAAATCACGTAGTTCATTATTTACTTTTTGTATAGGATCATAGCAACAAAAGACCACTGATGCTCATCAGAGTTCAAAAGGAGCACGATTTGGTTTTGGAGATGGACTCCGTGGCGTCGCGGCGCAAATTCCTCCTCAAATTGGACACGTTCTTGGGACAGCACAAGAAGGCACTCAACCTTTCGCATGTAAGTTTTAGTAAAGTTCGTTTAGAAAACATATACACCGGATAATGATTACTTGATATTCGACGGCGAAATATGCGATAAGTGAACACTTCCTTACAATTCCTTTCAATGTATGAACGAGCTACGAAAATTTTAATATCTTTCATCCATACTTGTTTCAATGTTGTGTGTGCAACATGGAGGGGCATTTTCCAATCAGTGGGCGTTTGAAAGCCACAGAAAAAATACTGCGTCCTGATCAATATTATTCAAAAAGTTCATCAAATAAAACGCAGATAAATGATTCAATTCCACAGGGTCATCGAGAACAAATATTAGCGACAGCGGAGACCAGAGAGCGTAGGCAGAGGAAACTAGAACACTTCTTCAGAGAGGCTTATGCTATCACGTTTGGGCTTGCCCCTGGTGAGAAAAGAAGACGAACTGAAGACGCTGACCCAGAGGTGAGTAAAGCTATTTGGTTGTATTAATACGCAACTTTGTTATTATGGCTTGACTCATAAAAAAGAATAATGTGGGGATTGTTGACGCGATATAATGAGGGACAGACTTTCGCTCCAGATACTGCCGCTGCATTGCTGCCGCTGCATTGCTGTTCCTGTCACAGACATATGACACCACATGTATAATTCAATACTCATCAATCAGCCAAAAATTTCGGGCTTTGTGGCTGGATCCAACTAGATCAGGGTATCTGACATAGCTTATAGTGTACTTTATATATAGGTTTCTAATATAGAGACCTACATTTAATTCTTTGTTTCTGTCCTTTCTTTCAGTCTATCGTGATGAGAACGTCTCTATCGAAGTGTGAATTTGCAAGTGCTCTAGGGATGAAATCTGATGCGGTGTTTGTGAAGAAGATGTTCAATATTGTAGATAAGGACCAGGATGGCAGGATTTCATTCCAGGTAAAACTTTCTTATTCTATGTAAGTAGTATCTAATCTAGCATATTATTTATGACAATAAAATCACTTTAAAAAGCAGCAAATTAAGATTAGGTACCTAAAAACTTGTCTTCTATTTCGACTATATGTGACGCAGTTGCTGTTTCTTACTGTGCATAATAGCAATGTAGGACTGTATATGGAAAAATAATTCCTATTCAGGGGTGACATTCAATTAGCTGACCATATCTTGAGAGATGAATACCCATTATTATGAACAACTTTCCCAAAGGTCGAAAATAAAAATAAAAATTCGTACCTCAGTACATTGACCCGATCACTGATCACAAGTTACTATGGGAGACCCAAAAATGTTTTTCGTTTGCGACCATACGTTTCTTAGAGAAATTTGATTGGTCAAAATATGGTCAGCTAATTAAATGTCACCCATACTTGATTAGTGTGTAGGCCGGCTCAGATAATTCCGTTTCTTACTGTGGCTGTCTGTATGTAAATATTAATTATTTTCTGCAGGAATTCCTCGACACAGTAGTGTTGTTCTCCCGCGGTGCTACAGACGACAAGCTGCGTATCATCTTCGATATGTGCGACAACGATAGGAACGGTGTCATCGACAAGGGGGAACTGAGCGAGATGCTCCGTTCCTTGGTCGAGATCGCACGGACGACGTCTCTGAGAGACGAGCATGTTACTGAGCTTATCGATGGGATGTTCTCTGTAAGTATTTTTTGAATTATGACTCCGTCTTATGGCCTGCAAATTAACTGATTTTGCAAAGCATTTGATGTGGTGTCGAGAAAAAATTGTAAAAATATTGAGAAGTAATTTTTTTATATGTACGTCAAAGCCGTTATCCGTATTCAACAACATTGACGCCAGTCAAAGGCATATCCTACGAGTACGTCATTGCTACTTGTTGCAGTGTCTTAAAAGTTCCAGGTAGAATTATATACCTATTTAAATTAGTCGTTGTGATACAAAATAAAGGAATTTATTTATTTCAAGGATGCGGGTCTTCAACACAAAGAACATCTTACGTACCAAGATTTCAAGGTCATGATGAAGGAATATAAGGGAGAGTTCGTTGCCATCGGTCTAGACTGCAAAGGAGCCAAACAGAACTTCTTGGACACTTCCACCAATGTCGCCAGAATGACTAGTTTTCATATTGAACCTTCTATGGAGTCTTCGAGGTAAGGAGTTATTTTCTGGGTACTTTCATCGTGATCATAGTACAAGTAACTTATTGGATATATAAGATTATAGTGTCGAATTATTTAAATCAACATTTTGCTTAATAATGTGACTAAATATAGTTTCTTCCTTTCAGACATTGGCTCGTCCTAAAATGGGACTACCTAACAACATTTCTGGAAGAAAATCGTCAAAATATCTTCTACCTCTTCGTATTCTATGTGGTAACGATTGGTTTATTCGTGGAGCGATTTGCTCACTACTCCTTCATGTCTGAGCACCTGGATTTGAGGCACATCATGGGAGTTGGTATTGCGATCACGAGAGGCTCAGCTGCGAGTCTTTCCTTCTGCTATAGTCTGCTGCTGCTAACTATGTCGAGGAACTTGTTGACGAAGTTGAAGGTAACTGGAAATCTTATCGTATGTCTCATACTGTATACGTTCTTCAGGTGATGTAAAATGCATCTTGAGGAAACGTCTCGAAGAAACCTTCACATCTCCATAGTTGTAGCGATAGGCTAAAATGGACTAATGACTAACAGTCTACATATGGGCAGAACTGTGCCTCTGCTACCCCGTATGGGAAAAGGAATGACGCTATGTATATTATTACATCTCCTTAATATCCATGTAATTTTAAAGTTCTGATTGTGAACGCACCTTACATAATAATCTCACACAAAGATCCCACATTCTTTCAGGAGTTCAGCATCCAGCAATACATACCCTTGGACTCGAGCATCCAATTCCACAAGATAGTAGCTTGCACCGCTCTATTCTTCTCCCTCTTGCACACTGCTGGTCACATGGTAAACTTCTACCACGTGTCCACTCAACCACTGGAAAACCTGAGGTGCATGACCAAGGAGGTCCACTTCACGTCTGACTTCAAACCTGGAATCACGTATTGGGTATTCCAGACTATTACAGGTCAGTGTCATGTCTCTGAGAGGAAAATATCTAAAACCAAAGCAATCAGTGCATATCGACTTTACGTTTTAATACATTTTATCTACACACGTATCATTACTGCGTCCAAAAACCACACGTTACGACCAGCATAATGATAAACTTCTTGGTAAAAACTCATTTCTTATCCGAATATTGATCATTATGATGGTCAAAATCAATGTACCAAAATTTGTCTCATGACATTCTAATTTCGAACGCCGACGCCCGCCTGCGTGCCGCCCCTAGTTTGTCTATGAAGTTGGTACTACAGAACAATGTGTGTGTAGATAAACTAGTGTATGTAACTGTACATAATTAGGCATTATAGCAGTCACATAAACTACTATTAAACCCTGTCAGTTTAGTTTAATATTTATTTCAACGATATTGTTTATACATAGGGCGCACTGTAAGTTTCCGGAACTGGCCACTTACATAAACAATATTTAAAAATTTATTGCAACATTTGAAAATAGAATTCTTTGGCTGTAGAATGCAGTTTGTTTCATCTGACTGCCTTTTGTTTTTACCTTGTGGCGCCATTTAAAAAATTGTGTGTCTGCATCAACATGGATTTAACTCGGGAAAATTTTCGTAGTATGATTTTCTACTATTTTAAGTGTAATTTGACAGCTCAACAGAGCATCGCTCGGCTTGAAACAGCTTTTGGCAATGAAGCACCATGCAAGACAACTGTTTATAGCTAGTTTGCAGAATTCAAGCGTGGTCGTATCAATCTCAGTGACGAATCTCGCGATGGTCGGCCGTCCACCGCTGTGACCAACAAAATTATCGATGCTGTGCGCCGTATGATTGAAACAGACAGGCATGTGACCTACCATGAAATTCGCGCATCCTTAGAAATAGGCATGAGTCAAATACAATTAATCCTACACAAACATTTGGGTGTGAGAAAGCTGTGCTCGCGGTGGATCCCACACAACTTGACCGAGGCTCAAAAAACGGACCGCGTCACTTGGTGCAGTGCCATGCTTACCAGATTCAACGAAGGTGCGTCAAATTTGGTGTGGGACATAGTAACAGGTGACGAAACATGGATTTATTGCTACGATCCCAAAACAAAGCAGCAATCGAGCGTATGGGTCTTTCAAGATGAGCCGAAACCAACCAAAGTGGCGCGCGTGAAAAGTGCATCTAAGCGGATGATTGCTTCTTTTTTTTATAAAACTGGACACGTGGCTACTGTTGCTTTAGAGAATCGTCGTACAGTGAATAGTGACTGGTACACGACCATTTGTTTGCCGGAAGTTATTGACGAACTCCGTAAAAATAACCGTAAACGCCGTATCATCCTGCATCACGACAATGCTAGTTCTCACACGGCCAGACAGACAAACGACTTTTTGAAGGCGAAAAATGTAGAACTCATGAGTCATCCTGCATACAGTCCCGACCTGGCACCTTGTGACTTTTTTCTGTTCCCAAAAATTAAGAACCAATTACGCGGTCAACGATTTTCATCACCAGAAGAGGCTGTCGAGGAGTATGAAAAACACGTTTCAGAGGTCACCACAGAGGAGTGGCACAAAAGTTTTCAAAACTGGTTTCATCGAATGAAAAAGTGCATAGACGCCAAGGGAGATTATTTTGAAAAACAATAAATTAATTTTGTACCTTTAATAGTATTTTTTCATATTCATTCCGGAAACTTATAGTGCGCCCCACGTATTTATTACATAATGTTTTACTATGATAGTTCATAATTTCAGGTTATCACTACAAACGGTTTTTACAATCGTACGGTGACATAAACGTGTTTGTAATAGATTGCTAGATTCCCGTTGAAATAATTATATCACATATGAAAAAAACAAAGGGTGCTCTTTATCATGATCTTCATTAAATTACAATGATAAACAGTTAATTCAATTGACGGCGATTGAAACACATCGACGACCCACCCATCCGAGAAAAGTATTTATTAGGGTAGGCGAAGGTTATATAATTTGTACCTTTAGGACCATCTAAAGGGGATACTCCACTTTAGCCACTGTCTCTTTTGCCTCTTTCTCTTGCTAGAAGATAATATTTCAAACTGAGATTGATCATCTTATTTAACGTCTCTTACAGAATCTATTCCATTCATCTGGTAACCACACACATACAAACACTCATGCTCCAAGCGAGCGTCTAAATTTCATTTGTATTTCAGGCATTACCGGAGTCCTTCTCTTCATAATAATGTGCATCATCTTCGTGTTCGCCCACCCGACGATCCGCAAGCGAGCTTACCCTTGGTTCTGGAGGGCACATTCCCTCCACGTGTTATTGTACCTTCTATGTCTTATCCATGGTCTGGCCAGGCTAACTGGAGCGCCAAGGTTCTGGATGTTTTTCATGGGACCAGCGATTGTTTATACACTGGATAAGGTAAACTGTTTTTACTCAACAACATGCCTATAATGGTTCATTATTTTGACAACCTTCTTTGAGCAAAGTCGATCTTGCCACGCTATTTGAATAGGCACCAGCAAAGTTGTTTGAAAATGCATTGCTAATGAGTTTTGTGTGTGAAATCCCTTTTCAAGTTTTGATTCAAAAATGCTCGAAAGCAACAGTATTTTATTCAGAATTTGGCTAGAAAAAGACCAAAGCGCAGCGCGGTGAGAATTTTTGCAATTTTATGTATTGTATTCCATAAATTTTCGTGATAATTAAAAAAATTATAATACTCGCATTGGTTGAGTGAAGCACTTGTATAGTGCTTCCTTCAACCTTGGTCCGCAATGACTACAATGTTGGTCACGCTAAGATGGCAATTGGCATCAAGGTTAGCTTAGCTACGCTCTCGGCTTTTAAGATTGGTCATCATTGCAGCCTTTATTCCAGCTTAACCCTCAAAGGCTGCAATCCTGAACGCGCTGTGTAGGCTTGGAGCTCCGCTATGCTGCGCTTTCGGTCACCAGCAGTGCTGCCAGCAACGCAGTGTACTATACCCGGATACAACTCTTCAAAACTAGACGCCAAAATTTAGAAGAAATAATTTATCCTTTGTGTAAACTTCAGCAGCTTGTTTCCAAACCTTTTCATCAAAATTACCTTACCCTTTAGTTAAACTGTTGATTTTTTGCTTCAGGTGGTGTCATTACGAACAAAATATCTTGCACTAGACGTATTAGAAACAGAAATGCTGCCATCAGACGTCATCAAAATCAAGTTCTACAGGCCGCCAAACCTCAAATATCTATCAGGTCATGCATGTTTATTATCATAAGTCAGATTCATATGACTGATTCATCTTCCTTTCCATGCCACCTATAAACTGACCATGTCATGAACGTATTCATGTTAAGATTTTCCATAAAGTTCATCCATGATTCCATCAAGGGCATGAGATGGATATCTCTCGTGATGGTAGGACCGACTAATTTAGTCACCCTGTTTCTTATTGCAGGTCAATGGGTAAGGCTCGCATGCACAGCGTTCAAGAAGGAAGAGTTCCACTCATTTACTCTAACGTCTGCGCCTCATGAGAACTGCCTCTCGTGCCATATCAAAGCACAAGGACCTTGGACATGGAAGCTAAGAAACTACTTTGATCCTTGCAATTTTAACCCTGAGGATCAACCGAAAATCAGGTAAGATTATGATGATACAAAGTCGCTTCACAGTATATTGTGAAAGTATTAATAATTGTAAAAATGTAAATGTTGTAGATGATGACCCGCATGGTTTAAAACCTCATAAAAACTGTATGTCCAAAATGTACCGCACTGTTATAAATCTCTTGTATAATTTAATTTTCTATTAATTAATGTTTGAACAATTCATATACATTTAAAAAAATAAAACATAAACGAAACACAGAGTAACTTTAGAGAAGGCTTTAGAGAAAGGCTTTAGAGAAGAGGCCTATGCCCAGCAGTGGGTCAATGTGGGCTGAATATGATGATGATGATGATGAGAGTAACTTTGGCTTAACTCTATAACTTGAGTAAACATCTGAGTCAGATTTATTACCACCGATCCTTCTCTCTCAGGATCCAAGGTCCATTTGGCGGCGGTAACCAGGACTGGTACAAGTTCGAAGTTGCCGTGATGGTTGGCGGCGGTATCGGTGTCACACCATACGCGTCCATTCTGAACGACCTGGTGTTTGGAACCTCCACCAACCGGTATTCCGGAGTGGCTTGTAAGAAGGTACGATTTCTTGACAAGTGATGTTTTAGAGTCTAGATTGTAACTATACGTAACTCTAGATTCTGAGTTACGGATACCTTGAAGCTTCCTACTATGCATATTTGGAACTTCTCTCTAAAACTTTCGTTTACTAAATCTAACATCCGTAACTCAAGATTAAATATCAACAAGCTTCCTACAATGCCTAATTGGAACTGCTCTTTGAGTCGTTCGTTAACTAATTCCAAAATTCCAGCTTTTTTGACGAACGAAAAAATGTTATATCTAACGGACCGTTAGAAAACTATTCGTAAGATCCTCTATCTGTCTCCATCACGATTTGTACTTACTGAGAAAAGTTACAGTATGCGTTATGAAACATATCATTAGTACTAATTTATTGTGTTAACCACAATAGGACCGGTTTAATTTTATAACAGACCTACAGATAAATTGAAAAAGATACACGATGTTCAAAAGCGAGCTTGTCCCTAACAAAGGATACTTCTGCTTGCATTCAATGTCTAACCCAATCTCGTTGTCAGGTGTACTTCCTCTGGATCTGTCCGTCGCACAAGCACTTCGAGTGGTTCATCGATGTCCTCCGCGACGTGGAGCGCAAGGACGTCACCAATGTTCTCGAGATACACATCTTCATCACGCAGTTCTTCCACAAGTTCGATCTGAGAACGACAATGCTTGTGAGTCATCCATCACAGTCATCTTCATCATTTTAGCAGTCCACTGCTGCTGCTTAGAAACTAACTTAGAAGATGTATGATGTTCATACACAACTAGTTTTTAGTGTTCCGTACCCGCAAGGTGCCAAAAGAGGCCCTATTATTAGTCCGTTTGTCCCTCTGTCCGTCCGTCTGTCTCTCCGTCAGCGCTATATCTGAACCAAAATAGGTAGAAAGTTGAAATTTTCACAAAGTGAGTATTTCGCAATCTATAGAGACTGGTTTCAACAACCAAGTTGGGGCATTTTTTGTTATTTGCTTTATTTATTTTTAAGCCTTAAGTACTCTTGTACGATGATACGGAATCCTTCCTGTGCTAAACCGACACGCACTTGACCGATATTTCAATGTGCGAACTTGGTAGGAAAGGAAGAAGAGATATAGAAAGCCTTCGCCGTGGCTATGAGTAATATTTTAAAGAATGCCCAAACGTGGATGTAAAAGTACCGCTGGTGCAAAAACGCGTTAGCTAGATCTTTTTGTATGTCTCCATCAGCTTAGGGATGACGTTCCTCAATATGTTTGTTCCAGTACATCTGCAAGAACCACTTCCAGCGTCTCTCCCGCACATCCATGTTCACGTTCCTCAATATGTTTGTTCCAGTACATCTGCGAGAACCACTTCCAGCGTCTCTCCCGCACATCCATGTTCACGGGCCTGAAAGCTGTGAACCACTTCGGGCGGCCCGACATGTCCTCCTTCCTCAAGTTTGTGCAGAAGAAACATAGCTATGTAAGTTACATTACGCTCATTCTTTTATTAGCTTCTAGAACGCGCGCTTTATTGTATTTACACTGTCCGTCCCGCAGTCCCAAGCAAAATAAAGTATTGAATTGTAGGCTCAGCGATGGCGGAACTACCTAAATGCCTCTGCTACCTTGTATGAGACAAGACGTGAAGATATCTTAAAATACTTTGTATGTTTACTGTCCTCTTGAAAATTTGAGTGTAAGAAATTAATAAAACTTAAAAAAGGTACTTTACTTTAATGTCCGTATGATCATTATCATTTATGTCTACAGGTTTCAAAAATAGGCGTATTTTCGTGCGGTCCCCGGCCATTGACCAAGTCAGTGATGTCGGCATGTGAGCAAGTGAACCGCACACGAAGACTCCCATACTTCATACACCACTTCGAAAACTTCGGATAAATCTACCGATATTCTGTAGGAACTTTAGGAAAGTCTGGCAAAGTGCAAAATATTATATCACAGCTTGGTATGAATTGTTTCATACACTGTCAAACCTAGCCTAGTCGCATAATGTTGGATAAAAAATAATCAAGTAGGTTTATCTGCCCAAACCAGCTTTTTTGAAAATTGTTACCAGTAGTTTCATACCATTATCGTTATCTCATTTACAAAATGTGTCTACACTACACAGTACAAATTTTAATGCATTACAAATATTCGCTGTACAAATTGGTTGCATTTGTTCATTAAATTATTTATTAAGCGTTATCGTAAAAAATACTCAAGAATTTGCGTCTTTTCTACAGTTTATTTTCTAAATGTGATTATAAATGTCATGTGAGCTGATTTTTTTTGTACATAATGTAAAATACGTTAGTGTGTTAAATCTGCTATCTAAGATTATATTTTTATACGTTTTTTTTTGTTATAGTTATAGCTATATTGTAAATAAGTATTTAAATTAAATGTGTTCATATCGAAAACTACTTTCATGTTCTCCCTTGTAGATGAAAAATATTGCCACCAAATCGATACTTCAAAACAAAACCTACACCACCACAGAGGTATGCCAAAGCATGGCATAAAGGCTTTGACAAACATGAATGACCAGCTCTAAAATAGGGTGCAGTGATCTATCAGTAGGGAAGACTCTCAAGTACTGGAAATCACTGCAGCGGTCAAAACATGACTTCAATCATTGCACTCAACTTAAATATAGGCACAGATAACTAGTGCATTTAGGGAAATAGTCCATTACGTTTCGCAATTGAATATCCGGGTGATCCTCAACGGACGGGCAATGATGGTAGATTACAGCAGTTATAATCCTCAGGCTTTCAAAGTAAGAGGCAAAAAGCCTTGCCCAGGCGGGTCTCAGCAATCACTTCTGTAATTAAGGTCAATACTCCACCTGCAACGCTGCACCTATTGCAATTAATTAACACTTTTCTATACAAAATGGGTCTGCTTGCAAAACCATTGTTTTCATTACTGTTTTATGTTGACTCATGCAAATGTGAACATTGCGTTTTTATATGCATTATATGGCGTTCAATTACTTGTATTGATACAAAAGTAAAAAAATACTTTTGCACTAAAAATAGTGCGGCTTGAAGCATGGTGTAAATATATGACTAATTAGTGCATAAAACTTAATCCTTAAGAAGGAATTGTAAGCTATAATGTAATACATAAAAGTAAGTATGTATCTTTATCACTAAAGCAAGCGGCAGTGCTCCTTTGATGATACTTTGGCTTGATATCTTGGTTAATAAATAGTAATAAAAGTAATCAGAAGTTAGCCAAAAGGTTAAACCATAAAAAACTTGTTGTGCAATTAAGAATATTAAATACTAAAACACGCATAAAACAGTCGACAAGCAACCCACATCAGGCACACTAAACAAAAACAGTTAATGTTGCTAATGATACTTGAAATATTGCTAATTCTCATATTTT
This sequence comes from Argyresthia goedartella, assembly GCA_949825045.1. Classification (NCBI taxonomy): domain Eukaryota; kingdom Metazoa; phylum Arthropoda; class Insecta; order Lepidoptera; family Argyresthiidae; genus Argyresthia; species Argyresthia goedartella. The sequence continues at coordinate 18,427,520 of OX463812.1, read as the reverse complement.
ACTCACAACTATTTACAAAATATGGTAAGGTATTTTAGGTTGGCACAAAATTAGTAGAAAAATATATTTAGTTTATTATCAATATAAAACAAGGAGGGACTATTAAAACAATCATTTTAATAATACTAACGAACTACACACCGCACTAGTGAAACAAATTGCCAGTATCTCAAAATCCAAATGAGTAGTAGAGTGTAGACGGTCTTATTTATTTAGTATACTTCTATACTGAATAAAGTAATGAAGAAATTCTGTTTGCTTCTTCTTAATTATTTTTTCTAGCTTCTATAATAAACTTTCTCAGAAAGAGCAACTTTGTAAAGGCGCGCGATGATGTCACACTTGAGAACTTGTCTATGAATTGCAATTATAGCGCCTGCGAATCTTTGTAGGCAAAAACACAGAATCGAATATAATTGAGAAAATAAGGTTTCAATAATATTCGAGAATCTAAACATGAACTTAAATCACTTTGTCAAAATAACAATTTATTTGCGAACATTAACATTAACAGGATATTATTCGAAAAGGACTGGCTTCCAATGTTCACCGATGCATCTAAACTCTCTGATGACGGTAACTTTAGGGCAGCGATCTGGGTTCCAACATACCGTATAATTTTGTCCTTTATGGACTCACCTCCCAAAATATTTCTAGAAATGCCATTTCCCGTTACAAGTTTTGAATTTTATTACCTTGGCATAAGGTTCTTTCAACGATCTATCAGTTTACAGGGGAAGTTGCGGCTATTTTGGAAGCAATGTTTTTTGCAGAATCCCATAGTTTAAATAAATCATTGATTCTAACTTACTCCTTAAGCACTCTTTATGCGATTTAAGGTCCAATCGATGCGATTTAAATCCATTAAAAGCTAAATCAAAATTATCTTTCATTTTCAAAATGTCATGACCTTGGCGTCAATATTGTCGTTGCTTGTCGTATTCGGTCATTCTGGCATTGTTGGTAACGAGTTGGTTTATTCGCTAGCAAGGAATGCTATGGGGAATGCTGATCTCATAGTAAGGTCCACTGTTTTCAGATTTTTCCCTTAATATACTATTTAATTTCATGATAAACTTCTGTCCCAAATTTCAAGTTTCCAGGACATAATAATAATAATAATAATAATACCTTGGACACTATTGACACACATTGATCTAGCCCCAAACTTTCCCTGTGTCTTGGGTACTAGACAAAGATACACATACTTATATAGATAAATAATATACTTAGATAGATAAATAACCAACATCTTGATCAATTTCAGTGACTAGCGAGAAGCGTCGGACGGTAAAGTTAAAGTAACCGTACACTACCCACGTCAGCCTATCTATTTCAACAATCTATCATGACTCTCACGCAGACGTCAAAAGAAAGGTTCTGTTAAAACGACGAAAAATAATGAGTTGCTATCCTCATTGGGTTCTTACTTCACAATGGCGAGCAAACCACAAAGTAAAGTGCGGTTTCACAAGGGCCACCTCGGGTTGCCCTTGACACTCGGTTTTGTATTTGCAAATGCTTAAAGTTATCCAACATGTTTGTTGTTCACGAATTTTAAAGATTTTTGACATAATGTTAACATTGGTGTGCGCTGTGAAACAACTTTGTGGCATAATTTCTAGTTTTGCACGTTTTGAAATATATTTCCATTTTAGTTTTAAGATTCACACAAAATAAAAGCCGATATCATGAAACAGTAAGATTAATAACAATAAAAATACGTACAAAGTGTTATATACGTACATACAATCCATAGTGTATGGGTTGTATAGTGACACTTTGTAAACTTTTTATATCGAGTCAAAACAGTAATAATTGTAATGTATTAACTAAAATAGACGATATCTATATTTTTTAAAAGTCCAAATATTTAATTAAAAGTCTCTTTACATACATTATTTATTACACACAAAAATCCTCCCACACAAGCTTTATCACTCTAAATTAAGATACAAAATAATTATAAAACATAACAATAATATATAAAATGAAATAAAGCACAAAGAAACAATTAACCGAATAAACCACCCCGGGACATTTCCGAGGCAAAGTTTCCCATGACGCTGGGAGCATTAACCCGCTGCACGCAGCCGGGAGATCCTTTGCATCAAAAGTGAGCGGGAGAGGTAGTCCAAGCCTGTTTGCATTAGGAGGCGCATAACATTAAATTCATCCAAACATAAGTAAACATCATGACCGTTACAAAAATATTGATGTCAGTATCGGTATAATTTACGTATGATTTGTATTCAAATGTTTGTTATTTTGTTGCTCTAACAAAACGCTACAACAAAAGTTGATACAACAAATAGGGTCAATAGAGTATTACAATAGAAGATTTTGATCTTTTCAAGATGTATCAGTCTATAACCGATAATCACGAACCAAAACTGAGCTACTAGAGCATTGCGTATTGGCACTGCTTAGAGCTGTACTAACTTGTTGCAAGACTCGGTAGGTATTCCCATTCCATTATTTGTGGGGCTAAAGATCACTCCACATCACAATAACCAAAAACTATGTAGTAACAATAGAAATTACATAAATTAAATACAATCTCTCGCCTTTTTAAATATGGTCTGTCAGGAAATACACCGATTTATTATCAACGAGGTTGTCAATCTAGTTTTTTGAGAAATAAGATTAGCTTCTTCTAACTCTATTTGACGCGTACTCAAACGAGTAGCGAGCAAGTGCTTCACTGTAACTTTGCGATCATTGAAAAAATTATAGAGTTACGAAAGTTTTCATGTTGTAATTATAGCATAAGGGTGAAAATAAAAATCTGTATTAACAATAATGAGAAACCACATTATGTAAATCAGACACCATTACTAAATATTTTTCGTCTTACAAAAATCTAATTGAAAAAGTTGCGGTACTGTCTTCAACTTTACTGTAATAACTATACGCACGGGGAGTTTTATAGTCGATTTCACATTTTTTATTACAACCAAATTATATATTGGCACAACTTAGAAACAGCCTATTGGGAAATAAAAGCAGTCTGAGTTTTCCAAATTAATATTGCCTAGGTCACCGAAAACCGAGGAAAATTGATTCAATAGTTTAAATAATTGATTCAATTATTATACTAGAGGTTTGAAATACAACCAAAATCTCTTACAAATAAGTATATAGTTTTAATCACTCCTAACATTTTGTCAAAGTGAAAACTATCTAGGATATTCAAAATGAGCTCCCTAGTAAATTCTAACTGATGTTAGGTAATCTGGGGCCCGAGGCGAGGAAATACGAACTGACTGACTGCCTGAGGCATTTCGGCTTGTGGCAACACTGAGGTCAACAGCTGACTGAGATTTATCCTATGTAAAATCCAATTTAAATTGTTTTCTTGTGTTCTAGTTGTATTTACTAGAATAATAATAAAGGCTAGACATGAGAAAACGGGCGGTTTGCTAGGGCTTCCCTGATTTTTTGTTAGATCATTTGGGTCACTTTAAACATGGTTTAAAAGTTTCAGGTGTCGGAACTCAATAGTTTTTCAGATATGTTTTTTTGAAAATTTATAAAATTTTGCTTTTTGTACGACACACACAATAATACAACACGCAATAATAACCACAAAATGTGTTTCGTTGTACGCTTATTGTTAGATGAGAATAATAGATGAATGAATGAATTAAACCGAATTTGCAAACAATATTGTAATAAAGCTATTTTTGATTATATTTTTGCGTCACAAGCTTGTTTCTTTGCGTTTTTGGACTTGTGCATTCAATGTGTTCTTTTAGATTTACTGAGATTCAGTTTTTAGTAACGGAGCGCAGAAAGCCAAATTCATTCATTCATTACTTGCTTTTTTCCTTTTTTAATTATGTTTTACGGCCCTGGAATCTGATCCTTTTAGGCCTTCATTGCTTGCATTTGCGTTAGTGAACATAGTTTCCTTTCATATGAGTCGCTTTGAACACCTACTTTGGCTAGAGTAGGTTATTGTAGCTAAATTTCAATTGGGTTAAAGGTTAGGTTGGAACTTAGATGAGGCAACCCCGGAGCGTAGCGTATACAAAGAAAAGCCAATTTTGACTAGAGTATGTTAGTGTGGCTAAAAGCAGGCAAAATCCGTCGTTCCCCATCCAAATACTCCCTCATCCCCACCGTCCCGAATGTTAGCAATTGGCGTTTTAAAAAAATATAAATAAACTCGCAAACTAATATATACAGGAAAAATCGGCAAAATCACCTGAAACCACCCATTTTTTAAAGTGCTTTCATCATAAATATACGTGTACTATAAATATAACATATAAATATTTTGATATACGATGATGATGAAGAGTTATGTGTATTCGATGCAAACTGGCCAATTGCTTTTAGGTTACAAAATCGCTACAATGTTTGAATTTCGTCATTGTTTTCCGTTTAGGGGAGATTTAGTTCTACTTACTGTGTAAACTAAGCGAAAAATAACATCTGGAATCTTATTTCAACCTAATAAATCACCTAAGTAGCAAACTTAGGCTTAGGTGGCATAACCTCAATTGGCTGAAAATTATCCTACCCATTTTAGAAGTTTGTTGACACTCATACATTATACCTACTTATTCATATCTACAAGTGACAGCCTTATGCAGACCCGTAAAGCATGCCAGGAAGAATCCCAACTAAAACTGACTTTGTAAGAATTTAAACTCTCTAGGGAATTGTGTCGCCAGTTGCCTTGTGACCGGGAAGACAATGAAAACAAGATATTGATAGGAGCATTAGCTAAGCATACAAGACTAAATACCGAGTTGTCTACGTTACACTCACAATATGAAATTGTACTTGAAGAACAAAATAGATTACAAATGATAATTCATGGTTTTAATCAGTGTGGTGCTGAACATGAGTATACTTTGAAGCGAACATCTATCCTAGAGCGAGAGCTGTGTGATGCCTACAATCAAATCACACAATTAGAAGAGGAGTCTAATGGCGCAGCAGCGTGGATTTGACTCATGAAATTCACAAGTAAAAAACTCAACAATGAATACAAATCGGACACTTTGTAACCAAAACTCGGAAATTTTTGTAACCGAACTTAAGTTGTGGAAGAAATCCGTTCTCTATCGTCCAAAGGGTTATAACCTAGGTAAACATTCTATGTTGGATAATTGTACAAGGGCATTAGTGTTCCACAAATGAACGCAAAAATTTCAAGAGGGAGGTGCTGAATGTTTCTTAAAGGAAGATATTCTGATTCTTGACAAACAAATCTGTCTTCTAGTTCTTATGTTTGGCAGGTCCCCACAAGTAGCAATGCCTCTATTTCATGAATGTTTTTCTAGGACCACGCATCAAGCGTCTGTCCTCTTATTTAACTTAAATGTGCAACACATGACACCTGAAGCACATCCGCGCGCACCGTGATGATGTCGGGGGATGGTGTTTGGATTCCCAACTGCCTACACGGCCACGGAACGCATTGGGATATAGCCCCGAGTATACGAATGCCTATGCAAGCACTTACTAGAGAAGGCCTTCCCAGGAGTAAGCTACCTCTACACGTATATTTTAACCCTTGCCTTTCATGGTGGAAAAATTGACTCTCTTCAACATTGTAAGGCAAAAAGAAGATTTTGATGATGATAACCTTGAATTGGTTCACAGTTAATAATTTATTGTTAAATGCTGGTAAAACCAAATGTATCATATTCTCACTTCCAAATGTCAGGCAAGTTGAGATCAGTTTAGTGTTAGACAGCAGCACGTTAGAATTAGTAAATTTCACGAAGTTTCTTGGAATAACCATTGATAGCAAATTGCAGTAGGGACCCCACATAGATAAATTAGCAGGTAAATTAAGTTCTGCGGCTTACGCTGTTAGGAACATCAGACAAAACACGGATGTGGCTAAATCTAGGCTAGTATATTTTAGTTACTTTCATAGTGCCATGTCCCATGGTACCTTGTTGTGGGGGAAAGCAGCGGATATTCAAACTATTTTTATTTTACAGAAAAGAGCAATTTATAAATTAAAACGCACAAACTCCTTAGGAGAGCTTTTAAAAGAAATTGACATAATAACTGTAGCTAGTCAATTTATTTTCGAAAATATAATGTATGTTCGCAAGAACCTTACTACATTTTCTGAACGTAGCGATAGCTGTAATGTTAATCAAAGAAATGATCACCGACTAGTTACGCCTCGGTATAAACTCGCGAAGGTTAGCAATTCTTTCAAGGGTCAGTGCATTCTCTACTTCTAGTCTCTAGAGATATCTTGTTGTACAAGATATCTCTAGAGATCTTGAAATTGCCATTTGAACAATTTGAAAACCATGTAAAAGCGACTGTGTCAAAAAAGGGATATTACAATTATCACGATGACGGGACGACTTAAATTACGGGATTGTATTTTTTTAATGTCTGCCTATTAATTATAACAATTAATATTGTAATATTAGTTAAACAAATTTTTAAAAGAGATCTAAAATTCGATATGTGGGAGTTTCTACGTCCTCCTTCTCCCACAGTGGACCAATATAGAGAAGCGGCAAAAATAAACCTTTTCTTTACAAAAACCACAAAAAATAACATAGCATCACCCCTTTACCCGCACGGAGTGGCATATTTACTGTTGGCCTATTTGCCAGGAGTTCAATGCTCCATACAATTTTCCTTTACCTAGTTTTAAACGATCCGTGCAAGTATTATCGAACAGAGTTCCAGCTGGATGCGCCAGCGCACAGTGCTACTGGAGCCTATCCAGCGAGTGTTTCCTGATTGCGAGCAACAAATGAGACGATAATGGCCCATTAGGCAACGTTTGTTACGATTGGATAACAGACGTAAGTGTCTCTTGCAGGGTGAGAAATTCACAATAAAATTTATTTATTTACCAAAGCAATACCAGTTACATACATGGTCGTTATACTTATGGTCTCTAAACTAGGTAAAACCTGTTTCATGGAGGCCTAGATACAATTTTTATTGTGTGTTGCTGAGGGTTAAATAAAAATAAAATGCTACAAGAAGGAGACAATAGCAAAAAAGGATTAAAACAACTTACTTAATAGGGTAACCAAACCATTACAAATAAATGAACAGGATAGTATAATAAAAATATAAATAGTATAAAAAATAGTTATAGAACTACATACATAAGTAAATAATAAATAAGTTAAGAACAATATATCAAGTTTTATTCAAGTAGCGCTTCTGTAATTACAAATTTTTGGATTCTTATTTTTAAGTCACGGGCAGTTCAGGTTTTCGCCAAGTTGTGCCTACAATTTATGTTTTATATATGTGAAACTCAACCTTCTAGCGAATGAAGAGCACAAAATTGGTACCTGGGCCTTATACATTATTTTATTCATAAGACGGGGGTGTTCCCCTGAGTTGATGGCTATACTGTGCTGGAGAAGTGAGGCTTTAAGAATATGATGTTTCAATATTACTTTTAGGACCGAGCGCTGAGCTCATTCCAGAGTCACGAGCGTGGTCTTGTGTGCTTCCCCATGCTATGATGCAGTACGTCAGCAATAAATAAATAAATAAATATTAGAGGGCAATCTTACACTAGTCGAACTAGGCCCATAATAAGCTCAATAAGAATTGTGTTATAGGTACTTGACGACGATATATTTAATAGAGATAAATACTTATGTACATAGAAAACATCTAAGACTAAGAAACAAATATTCATTCCCATCATACAGATATTTTCCCTTACCGGAATTCGAACCCAGGACCGTCAGATTGGTATGCAGGGTCACTATCCGCTAAGCTAAACTGGTCGTCAAAAGCAAAGACTGACAAAGGGATAAACCAGCCTCAAAACTCAAACGTAGGTGAAGTGGTAAATGTGTAAGTACAACTTTTTTGATTTATTTATTAACATTATCAATAATACTACGTTTTCTAGCAGATAGAAGCGAGTTAGCATTTACCTCGATTCAACTTTGACATTTAATGTCAAAATACGTCATGTCGTGTCATGTAAATATGTTAATAAATAACTAGTAATTAAGTTGTGTAAATATATCATTTGAATGCATACCCATTTAAGGCATATAATTATGTGAAACTGAAATAACATATTTGAGACCTGTGAACCATCATACGCTTATAAAGCTTACAATTATTTATTTCCATAGATATTTGCATAGAATTGTCATAGTTGAACCGAGATTAACGTTTGGCTCGCCTTTTATCTTTCGGGGCTTAGATAGTATTCGAGATATTTTAACGGCATATGCTTTCTAAAATCTAATTATGGAAGGCAAGCTCTAGAATTCTATGACAAAACATTTACCGTATTCTAGCCGAGAAACTGCTTATTATTAAATTAATTAAACTACCTAATTTCAATCGTTTACATCTCACTCATATTTTGCTGAATATGGCTGTAAGATTAATTATTTATATTTTCCTGCAGGTAAGGCGATAAAAAGCAAGGGAACAACAGAAAATAAAGTTGTGGTTTAAAGCCGGCTACCCACTTTTGGATATAATATATCACATCCCGCGTGTGACGTTCCCTTTGAAATAATTAGGTGCGATTATCATTAGGGGGAGATACGTCGCCGGAGAGGTACGGTGTGAGGGGAGAGGTAAAATATACACCTTCATATGCCCTTCAAATATCGCTCGTAAAAATATTATAGTTTGGGATATAATTACAGTATGAACAGGCTCATAGACAAAATATGGCGAGGAGATATAATATAGTGGGTGGCCTGAGATTACAAAGATAGGCGGATACTATTTAATTACTTATTTGCGTAGACAACAGTTTATGTTTGTGGTTTCTCGGGAGACAACCTCAAGCCTCTCTCCGTTTACCTTCCGTCTAACTTCCGGACACCACTCGAATGTCGGAGAGTCACGACCTCAACCATAAGTACCGACAATATTATCCGAGCAGAGAGCAGTGAACACAAGTCTCGCGATACGTTCAACCGATAACTCTCCTAAGTACAATATGAAACGTAATTATGTAATAAGTACTCAAAACGGTGACGTGGCAACGCGCGGTACCGGCTTGTCGGCTCCCATTTATTAGATATCAATAAAAAGTGGCATTTTATCACCGAGTAGAAGAAATGACTAGTTGTCCCTTTCTGGCGCGCTTTCGTTTCGCGCGAGGCACGAGGTGAGCTGGTGAACGTTGGTTTTCAGTCAAGCGCGTGGTGGCCCCCTCGCATCGCGTCTCGCGGCCGCCTTGCCGTCGTCTGTTTGTGTTGTGCTAACTCTGTTCCCCTCAGACCCACCCACCCGGTGACGTATGTGCTCTAACTCGAATACAACAGCAGGTGATTTTAATCAATTAAACAGTTGGTACCGTCGTCGAAGGCGACGCTGCGCCCGCGCCGACGACGCGACCCCGAGGCCGACATCCTTGTCCTCAATTAAAACAATTTACGGCAGCTCATGTTTGAATTATACATTTCTTGGATCGTTATTAACGCGAAGTATTTGCTCTTACGCTTACATTTTTTGCATTTGGATGGTTACAGATATATTTTTTGTAGCCTTTAAGTTTCTCACTGCTGGGCAAAGACCTTCCCATGTTGCAACCACAATTCTCTATCCTGGACCGCGTCCGGATGGTTACAGTTTAGACTACAAAATCCATTAAATATCGACGCAACGCGTTGATGTCTTTTGTACGGGATGGTACTTAGCTTTAAAGCTAGAACGTGGCTTACCGTGATGGACGGAAATTATGGGCTCAGAAAGTAATCCAAGGTCTCAAATCATAGGCTTGCGAGGAGTGGCAGGTGGCTAATTTGAATTATAAATTACGCTTTGTAGCCCTGACTGACGATACGCATCAAGATCAACTCCGGATGCATCAGCGACCCCACTCAGAGGTGTGCTCTCAATTATTCATGAGGTTTTAGATAACCTGCGATTAGCGTGACCGTTTGATTGATGCAAGCAGAGTTGGATTCAATGAAGTTTTGTAACATTTAAAGTTTCCAAACAACAATCCAGTCCGTCCCTAATAAGAGTTAATCCACTGATGAACCGGTTACAAGGTTCTCATTGCTCTTTCGAGATATCTTAAGGCAATCAGGCCCTTGCACCAGCCCTAAGTTGCCCAAGGTCAACCTTGTAACACGTCTGGTAATGACGACTTACCTGGACTAGGAATATTGAATGTGTGCCTCATGACAAAAATCCTTTATGTCCATCAAAGATTTTAGCTTAAGTTATAACTTAGGGTATCTAATTAGGAGGTCTACACTCAACAATGGATCCCCTGACAGGCTGATGATGAAGATGATGATTATGATGATATGGTGATATAAAGGCAGTCTTTAAAAAAAGGGCAAAAGATGATACATTTTTTGTGAAAAAATGTAGGAGTGCGAAACAAGCAGAACTTAAAATTCGAATTTGAATATATTACGATTATAATATATTCTTCTCATTCGTGTAATGAAAATATATTTTGTGAAGTTTCTGTGATTTTTAATCTGCATTAGAAAATATACACATAATGTGCTTGCTCGCTCTCGTGATTGTCTCATCTAAGCAAAGCGAAAACAGACTGTTTACTAACACTTGCATTGTTTTTTCGGGACTTCCCAACACATTCATTGATTAAATCACAAAAGCTAAAATTAACATCGTGAGAAAACCATCATATCTACATTGCTGCGGCGATGGGCTAACCTCCTGTAACGCAAACTGAATAATTGAACAACTGGATCAATGTAGACATAAATGTGTCTCTGCGTCGCCCTTTATGAGAAAAGGTGCGACGCCGTGTTTTTAACACTTTTAACGCCAATTTTCGAAAAAGTTTTTTTCTTATAGTTTTTTAGTGGTCACCGGTGACCTACATAGCATTTAACGTGTTAAAATTACTAGGTTGAATATTCATAGAGGTATCAAAGATAATCCCATGACTATCATTATCTACTTTGCGTTCCATCAGTTAAGATAGTCGGATAAGCGGTGGTCTGACACTTGCTGTGTCAATTGTTACTTGACCCTTTCAATTTAATACCCTTATGTAACAGTATTTGGTGTTACATAACTAATTATTAAAATGGTATAGAGCTACAAGGCCTCTATTGTTTGATGCATATGGCATATGTAGATAGGTAATTATTTTTTTCATTATGTAGTTACTTGCTTACACATACATTATTCTCTGGCGACAGGTTCTGGTGAACTGATGATCTTGACTGAATATTATCATAAGCTAACAATAAAATAGCATCATATGAAGTATGTGTAAGGTGTAAGGAAAATTTCTGATAAATGAAGTGATGTGGAAATAATATGGATATCTACACAAATCCATAGATTTTCCAGGTTATATTTTCTTTCTAGGAAGTTAAAGTTGTATAGAGTTTTACAAGTGCTTGATAATTAGTCAATAATAATGGAAAACTCATGACTGGAACTGAAATCAAAAGCACAAGTAAGTACTTGTATCGTCGTCAGACGGGCTCAGGTTATTAAATGTTGTAAGCGATTGCCGCGTTCTTGACATTTGACGCCACTATCTTTGCGACCCATTCGCAAGTTACAGTATTAAGTATTCACTTACACAAGTACGCTAAACTTTAGTACTTCTATGAATATAAAATGGTGGGAAAGAAGCCGTGCCCCTTTGTGAATGAACTGATAATCGCATGAGTTTAATTCGAAGCACTCGATTGATTAGCATCGCCAGCACACGCTGTGGTAAACTATTGTAATTACGTAGTATTCGGCAAATTTGCGTTGGGATTTGTGTTGACATGTGTAATGAATGAGACTGTAAGAAGTTCATTATTATGATAAAATTACAGCGAAGATATAGTGTGGTTATCGACGTAATGAACCAATCAGAAAAAAACGCATATAGAATCGTAAAAAACCGGTCAAGTGCGAGTCTAAATCGCGCACGAAGGGTTCCGTACCATCGTTCAATGGAAGCGATGGTGTGGAGTAAATAGTTTGGATTTTACACAGCAAAATATTGTTTAACATAACATAAACATAAACATTTACATACAGGCACATACATTGCTTCTGGCCCCACACTAGGATACCCTGTGTCGTGGTAACCAGAAACAGAGACGTCACACACATATAAACATCCAAGACCTGGGGATTGTTTTTTTTTTTTTTTATTTTTATTTTTTTCATTACCCCCAGCCGGGGATCGAACCCGGGACCTCTCGCATGGTAGGCAGAGCCACAACCACTGCGCCACAGAGGCCGTCTAAGTTTACAAAGTTATTGGTGCGGTTACTTTCACACTCCATGTACGTAACCAGGTGCATCCATAAGTTTGTATGTGGTATTGAAAGAATTGTTGTATGGGAGCCCCCTTAAATATTTATTTTATCCTGTTTTTTAGTATTTGTTGTTATAGCGGCAACATAAATACATCATATGTGAAAATTTCAACTGTCTAACTATCACGGTTCGTGAGATACAGCCTGGTGACAGACGGAGGGACGGACAGCGGAGTCTTAGTAATAGGGTCCCGTTTGGAACCCTTCGGGTACGGAACCCTAAAAACGGTAATGATATTTACAACAGCTTATAAACATGAGGTCAGATCAAATATAGTGCATATAGCGCCTAATAAAATATGTACCGGTATATTTTATTAGGCGCATTGTTTTCATTTATTGAACGGCCTTCTAGAGACGTGAACACAGAAGACTGACAGAATATTTTGATTCATTTTAAATAACAACCACCCGTAAAGGTTAAAACCATTGTTTTAGTAATACTGGCTCGAATGTTTGTCCCATAAACGTCTTCATTAGACTAGCCTCGGGCCAATGGTATTTATACAACATTACCCTGGTTCGTGTGGAAGATTTATCAGAATATAGACCTTGGTTGATGTGATTCTAATTGTTTTAAAGTTATTAAATGTCTGCGTTCAACCTCTATATTTAAGTGATTGTTTGAACGTGACGTAGATAGAACTCATCTACCTTTGTAAATGTGGTAGGCAAACTGATGGCATTAGCGTGTGACGGGTGAACCAAGGATTTTTTCAGGATGATATCCTTGGGTAGGTTAGAGAAGAAGATTTACCCATACACGACTAAGGATGTTGGTAAAATAAGTATTAGGTACTCATGTATCAGAAATATCCGCTGGGGTTCCAACACGATTAAGTATGATTGGCCTTCTTAAGTTTCTCAAGGAACTATTAACTAAATTCATATCACTCGACACTCGTGTGACCTCCAAAATGTAACGATTGAATACTTAGCATACGAGGTACTTATTTACTCTTTGCTTGCTATGTTACACTTAAATTAAGTGCACCGCACACGTTACCCAGGTACTTAATATACTTGTCAGATGACTAAGGCCAAAATTACCAAGTTGTTGTCGCTAAATGGCAATTTTAAATAGCACCAAGTAGTAGACAACATTATGAGCAATAGTTAGCTGTGCCGAGGTTGCAGTAAAGCTGAAGCCAGAATGCTCTCACAACCCCCGTCAAATCCGATTTGTACTCAATGCGATAAAATTCTCACGTTATAAACTATAAGGTTGTCTATACTCAACTGTAATGTATACTGAGCAGTATGCAAGCTTGCCTGTCATAATTTACATGTATTTGAGTTAACATTGCATTGTTTTTATCCGCCCAAGTGTCGCCATATTGCGCTTGTTTCCAACCTCCGGGGTTATCAATCTGCTAAGCCTTGTGAGGAAGTTTCATTGTATGGATGTGATTTCGTTTTTCGTCGTTCGATTTTTTCGCATAGGCAGCATTACACTGGCGAAGTCTAGATATGAGCTAACTTGGGTCAGAAGTAAGTATGGAACATAATTATATAGAATGTTATGTAAGTCTATAGGTGACCATGCAGCCACCATATTTTGTCTTTCTGCTAAATATCATATTAGATTATGAATGACTCTATTTAAGTTACTTCTAGTTATAGAACGGTCAAACTTTTCGCAAGTATACCCTTCATCAATATGTTTGCTCACGAGTTGACCACTCTTGCGCAACTGGCAAACGTACCAAACAGCCGCCTTACTCGACACCTCCTTGATATTTGTTTTTTACTTTGCCGGTGATTTACTTACTGGTACTGGATTTTCCACACATGTCATGTCACGATAATCCCGAAGTCCTTGGTTAATCTGTTTACCATTCGGTAATCTCAGCATGAGTTTGGTGTTGCTCTATTTCGATGGATAATAAGTATATTCGAACATCTCTAACGTACTCCAAATTTCAATTTCAGAAATGAACCATAAAATGTCATATTTTCGTCCCATATGAGTGTTTCGAGGTTTGGGGCTAAAAATGTTTCGTTAAAGGTACTATTGACAAAGGTGCATGAATAAACATAGTTATTTATTGAGTCCAAACCTCACCAAATCGCCTAATAAGGCCCCTCAGTCGACAATGCAACTGACAATATCCCAGTATCGAGTCGTGACAAAGTGCATAAAGCCGCAACGATCGGGCTTCCATTAGCGTAATGAATAATTATACCTCTTTGAATACACTCAAATAGGTTTCAATACTGAATGCCGTCACTGTGCTACAATACTAAATCGGCGGAGGATTTAAAACTTGAAGGCTTCTTGCTCAATCGTCTGTTTATATTTTACACAGATCCCCACTTGTTGAGTGGAGTTTTATGTATAAGAAAATAGGTTATTGGTTCACTATGTAGTCCACTGAACTAAAAGTGACAGAAGAAAATAAAGGAACCTTATTTAACTACGGTTTAGTATTATACAAAGTTTGCAATTGCAACCCCATTTTATACGAATGATACCAAATTCTGTAATACTATTGGGTAAATGAACTCATTTAACAGAATCCTAAATTTTAGAAGTAACATTTTTGTTTGTACAATGTCTCTGGGAACTAATATAGGCACCTTCTTCATCTGTGATTGAGTGAGAGTGTGGTATTTGATAGATATATTTTCCACTTACTGCTACTGCTGTGAAAAAACGAGGCTTTTTCTGTTATTTAGCCATGTTTCCAAGACACTTGGTATGCACAGTGCCGGTTACCATATCGCCTCTGAATGACGCCACAGCTATTGTAAAGTCATTACATTGTGCCACGCGGATAGTTCGGAATGCTTTAGGAAATTTCTCCCTCATCATTATTCTTCGTAAGCCCTAGTGACCCGTTGTGACTGACAAGCACCTATGTCTCACTCAAGTAATACAAGCGTGAACTTACATGAGCATTGCAAAGTTTTGTAAGTAGTCGTTGCTATTTGCATAACGCTCGTACATCGCTTACTTCCTAGATAAATACCTATTGCTTTGAGTGCCTTCGATGGAGCGTAATGTGTTTCTATTTATGTAACATTTTTGTAAATACATAAATGCACTGTAAGATGTGATATTTTAACTTTTTCATATGTTTTGAACTCATCTCTAGTGAACAAGATTGGAGCTTAGTTTTATCTCTCTGTGGTATTACCGTGTCATACTTCTCACAGACAAGAAACAATGAGATATTTTGCGTTGCCCCACCATTCTCAGCGGACGATCTAGAAAACGTACACATATTACCAGAGAAACACTAGACTGTAGGGAACACAATTACAGCGTGGCTGTCATAGTTTTCTTGTCGCACATAGAGTTTCTCTGTTTTCGATGGCCGCAAACTAACGTAGCAGCAGAAAAATACCTTGAAGTGTTTACAGAAACGATTATAAGATAGTTAGGATGCTTTGCCAAATATTTAACTGCTATGTTAAGAATTTCCCAATCTTCTTCAAAACCAATGTTGAGCTTCAAAGTTACGAAAATACCGTGTGCTGATGCAACTGCTCAATACCGAGCTTCACGATCTTCTAGTCTAGTTAGATAAATGATCCGTGTAACATGTTCATATAGGATATCTTTTTAAGGAAAAAGTAGGGCACTGAAGCTTCACCGCTATTTCTAGTTAGGTACCAAGTTAGGTACCACTATGAAGTTGTTATGATACTTTTAGTACGTCTTATGTTCCATTAAGTTAGGTCCATAAAAGTCGTTAAATTTTATACTTGTTTATTACTATAACACAACATCATTTCATGCTAGACTTCTTCCGCGTCTCTTGTTGTTACATACGTGAGTTTATTTTACCAAAAATACCTAACATCTATGAAAGTAATGTTCATTTCTCTTCAAAGAACGGACAAACCATAAAGCTGATTTATTGACGCTCTACAATCGGTAATACTTTTTGTAACGATATCCGTATGGCGCTCTATAACAGACAACGAAACTTCAAATCTTTTAGAGAGAGAGATTGACAATAAGTCATGAGAGTCATGTCATGACGTAAGTTTTTACTGGACTTCATGCACATATACATGTGTTTACAAATAAACGGAGATTTCATAATGAAGGAGGTTTGCCAAAGAGTCTTCTGGAAGTCTAGGTATATATACTCGTATAATATGCATATGTATAGGATATATTACTTCATCATTCTGTAACAAATCATTTGTAGATACTCTTGGTCTGAAACTTGTTACTCATGCAGAAACTTGTTTTATTGACCGACTGTCTGTAGCTTCCTAGCCACCTTGACAATATCAAACACTATGAAAAAAAACTTAATGTATGTACTAACATAGCAGTTTCGCCTTTCCATTTGTAGGTCACATCAATATTTCTCACAATGATTAGTGATTGCAAATCAATATCGTAATGATCACTTACTAAGCTTCATAATTAATGCTTCTACCTTACAATTGTCCGATCAAATTTAAGAGTTCCACTCATCATCCTCCGGCTACTTATTCTAAACTTGAAGTCAAGTAATCAATCTGTCATCGTCATATAATTTCTATCACCACCCACACACAACACAGCCAACCTTATTTTGGCTCTGTAAATAATAACTTATTATTATGTAGTCGTATCTTGTTTATTCCTTGTCAAGTCGGTTTAACATGACATGTACTCATATGATGTTGGGCCCGATAATGTATTAACAATCCAGAGTAAATCCTGTAATAATTGAATATAAACAGCGCAACATACATATTAAGATACAATGTAATACATTGTAGAGTGTAATACATCATAAGTACATAACGCAATGGATAAACATGAAGAGTAGTAGGATATTGTATGAACATAATAGTCTACAACTTTTTCCTATTTGTTTTGGCAGTTCTGACCCTAGTGTCTCACAAACATGCGGGATATGGAGGTAGCCCCATAATATGCATCATAGATCAGCCAAAAACCAAGAAAGCAAAGGATATTATTGTTCCAAAGAATAGAAGCATAGTTTTCGATATTTTCAGTAAGATTTTAATTTTAAATAGGTACCTATTTGTTTTAGATTTCTGATCCAACAATAGTACAAAGACAAACTACTAAATAATACAAAACCCAAAAAATAAATGTAAATTATTTTTATGGGTTCCGTATTAATTTCTATATTAAGTAGCCCATTAATGTCCCCATCGAGGGGCATAATCCTTTACTCGGATATTCTTACTCGTATCCGAGTAGAGCCATACTCCACCACGTTGGCTCAGTGCGGTTCGGTGGATACTACGACCACTACCACGTAGCGATAGTAGCCGCGACCTACAGCTTAACGTGTCATCCAAAACACTGAACGTCCGTTAATGTATCTTAAGTACATTAACGGACGTTCAGTGTTTTGGATTAATTATCTCATTGGTACATGGTCAGGAATCCAACCTGCATCTCCTGTGTGAGAAGCAAGCGTGAAACCCACTAGACGACGAAGCTCTTTTAATGGGTGCTATTATTTATAATGAATGTCCGCGCAAGAAAATACAACCGCTGCAAAGATCAAAATACCAATTTTTGTGAGTTGTTGACTGTACACAACCTTTTTGTATTTTCTAATATGTAAATTTTCTTTGTTACAGGTACCAGTCTCGTCATCACCGCCATTCATCATGGAGCCATGAGCCTGCCAAATTCCATACATTTCTGGAGGTGATAATTATGTGTGATTATGTAATAAGTATTACTGTTGTGTGCGTGTGTGATATATTGTGAAATGTACATTAAGGTACGGTAAGGTAAGGTACATAAATGTACTTAACTGCTGATGACTTTAGTGGAGATGAAAAGAGAAAAGTACAAGATTTCCAGTTCACAATTTGGGTAAGTTTAAAGTACATAATTTCTGAAACAATTGCTTTATATTTATTTAGCAAGCAACTGCCAATTAAGAGCAGCTGTTTCTAAATGACAAATAGCCGCAGCTCTAGCCAACGAGAAGCACGTTGTTGAAAGTCTCTCTTCAACAACAACACGGCGACCGCTGTGGCGCAGCGGTTGTGGCCCTGCCTACCATGCGAGAGGTCCCGGGTTTGATCCCCGGCTGTAAAGAAAAAAAAAGTTTCTGGTACCCACGACACAGGGTATCCTAGTGTGATGCCAGAAGTAATGTATGTGGCTGTATGTAAATGTTTATGTTTAATAATAGCTCTAGTCTTGTCTTGTCTAGTAAATTATTGTGGATCCACGGCAAGACATTACAGTCGAACAAAGATTCACCAACTTGTGCCGGTAAACTTTCTGCACCATTATCCAGCAGCTGATTTCGCGATGATATAATTGCTCCCCACGCGGATGACGTAAAGATTCACCAAGTCACTCGACAACAAAAGTAATCTCTATTGCAACGGGGCAAGACCCATTGGAAGAACGAGAACACAGTCAACATGTTTGGAGCGTCTGTGCCGGTGAAAGTGTCAACAGACAACCTCGGAACCCTGACATCGCGAGTCGGTCTAGCTAGTCAATCTCGCACAACAAGATCCTACTTCCAAATCTTACCGACCAACCGTGGCGTTGTCTCTTTCTAACTCAGAAGTTGGAAACGGGACAGGTTTAGATTCAATCGACCAACGAACATGTTTTGATAGCGCTATTCGCAACAGTTCCGGTTTGAAAGCGTGTTTGGGTCACGCAAGTGGGAAATGCAAGTTTGTGCCCTTTGACGCTGGGCCGCATCGCATACGTCACTGCCCGCTGGCGTGGTTTATTAAGAGTTACAAAATAAACCAGATTAAACTGACCTTTAGTAATCATTCAATCCAGAACTCGTAGAAGAAAGTTGACTTTCTACAGAAAAACTGTGATGCAAGCGCGGCAAGGTCAAGTTGACTCGTGTAAAGAGTTCAGTTGGATGCAGTTCTTTTTATGCAGTTTAAATTGTTTGATTCGAAAAATTATTCTAACTATTTTTGATCTACATACTGGGGGGTCTGGTGAAAAATAGTGTAATGCATGATACTTAGATTAGCGTCTTTCCTGATGGAGCGATATTTATTGCGGGATGTCGAATCGATTGACGATTAAAAAAAATCGTACATCCGAATGAACCGAACCACAGGCATCGCGATATCGCCGCGCGCGACCGACGCCGAGCGCGACAAGATGGAAAAGCAAAATTTCTTAACCTGTCGAGTGACGAGGAAGAAGTGCTTTTGTATATGGATTGGTTAATTCATATAGTTACTTGTGCAACAAAAGAGCAAAGTAGATTTTTGCTGCGAGTGCTCGTTTGAGTCCCGAGGGAGCGAAGAGCGAGATTCAATATTCTACGTTAGAATCCTGAGTGAGGGAGGGACTCAAAGGTACCTACGAGATGCAAATAAATTTGGTCTCGTATTGCACATACAATTTTTCATCTCAGCAATGAGAATGAAAATGCAATTGAAAAATGGAATAATATTTATTGGTAATTTTTCATGATACACTTCGACGAATTTACGCTACGGAATATCATCAATCAATTAGAATGGCTAAAAGATACTTAAAAAACCGGTCAAGTGCGAGTCTTAATCGCGCACGAAGGGTTCCGTACCACCGTTCAATGGAAGCGATGGTGTGGAGTGAATAGTTTGGATTGTACACAGCAAAATATTGTTTACAAAGTTATTGGTGCGGTTACTTTCACACTCCATGTACGTAACCAGGTGCATCCATAAGTTTGTATGTGGTATTGAAAGAATTGTTGTATGGGAGCCCCCTTAAATATTTCTTTTATCCTGTTTTTTAGTATTTGTTGTTATAGCGGCAACATAAATACATAATCTGTGAAAATTTCAACACGGACGGACGGACAGCGGAGTCTTAGTAATAGGGTCCCGTTTGGAACCCTTCGGGTACGGAACCCTAAAAAACAGTCGAACTGAAAACCTCCTCTTTTTTTAAGTAGGTTGAAAATAAGGGAGCTATCCCACCAATCGATCGGTGTAATAGAAACTGTCGATCGACATCGACCGTAGAGCATTTTATATAAATAATGAAGATGGCCGCCATTTTGAACTTTTTTGTTAGATCTGCTTCAAAATCGATATTTGGGGATTTGGTTGGAGTCCAATCGTGATTCTGAAGTCATATTTTGAAAAAGTCACCACCATTTGGAACTTTTTAATTACTGGTTCGATTTGCTTCAAAATCGATATCTAAGGATCCGGTTGGAGTACGACCATGATTTTCTTTTATATTTTCTTCATCATTTATATAATTTTGAGCCACCGCTGGGCACATGCTTCTTCTCTTTCCAATTTATTTTGGTGTAACAATTTGCCGACGACGACTGTTCCATTCTGCCGCCGATCGACGGCATCTATTGACGTCTATCTATTGGTGGAATAGCACCTTAAGCCCGATTATTTGGAATTTAGTAGCACAGATACTGCAATCGAGTTTAAAATCGATAGCAGTATCTATGACTTTGGCGAAATCGCAAACAGCCAAAAAACATCGAATTATAACTCGATGCCCGTTGGCTGTTTGCGATTTCGCTTATGTCCGCGGAATTCAAAATTTAAAAGCTACTTTGTCTCACTCAGTGAGCAAAATGCAACTTTGCACACTGTTTACTCGCAGCAAAACCATCTTGTTCGAGCTGCTGAGGTGAAGTAGTTATTTATGTCTCTAGGGAAGCCAAATGATGTATTTACGGCGACGGCGGTATATTGAATCCAGAGTCCTGAGCATAGCGAGGGATTCTATGTTAAATCCTGAGCGTTACGCCATTCAACGCGTTATTCAAGCATTAACGCCCATGACGAAAATAATTTTGCTCCTGAGTGATACATACAACTTTTCACACCGGGAATTAGGAAGGAACACATTTCTGTTTTTGAATTTTCAGTATTTGATATTGTCACTATGACATAAAAGCCTAAGAAAACCACGTCAATTATCTGAAAATGATTATAATGCTTATTTAGGATTGACCTTTGACTTAACTTTTTAAATAGCTGGTGAAATTATGTGCAGGGAAGCACAGTAGTAATAATACGCATTTTTTCAGCAATAATCGAAAACTGCTCTAAAGACCGACCATATATAAAAAAGGAAATGCAGTGAACGATCTTACTTATACCGGACAATAAGACATTGAGACCGTTGTTTGTGGCGAAACAACTAAACTAATTAAATAAGTTTTTTTGATACCGGAATCTATGGCTACCGCACAAGAGCTGTCGGATTCAATATTGTCATTTTAGTGCCTTAGTTAGTTGGTTATGACACCTGAAGAATCGCAATGATTGCCTTATTATAAAGTTAACATTAATGTAAACTTTCCTCCGAATATGATCAGACCCAGCCTTGTCTAAAAAGGATCCAAACTGGTACTATTTCTAACCTCTTGGTCTATAGTCCAAGTACATCACCATTCATACTACCGGCGTACATTGGCGTACATTGCCTATGGCCCCACACTAGGATACCCTGTGTCGTGGGAACCAGAAACAGCGATTTTACACATATACAGGTGCTCCGTAAACGTAAGGAGATATTGATAGGCCTCATCATTCCGAACTACTTTCACTATGAAACAGGACAACAAGTAAAAACAACGCCACAGTGGTCATCAAACATATTGTCCACGTGACCATGCGCTTGGCGTGCACTAAGCAACTCCAAAACTATAGGGAGTTGATTAATTATATAAAATATTTGTATCGTAATGCATACAGACAATGCTAAATAACACGTCTGCATTCAATTACATCCGGAACTAAACGCAGATATATACCTAAGATATATATTAAGATGTGCCCTCAAGCACCTTAGGTTAACCTCAATGCTCATCGAGCGGCTCGTTTGCCCTCCACTTTGAATCACTGACCAGCGATCTCAACGCAGGAAATAATTACGGATAATCATCAAACGCTCGCGTAATGATAATGAATGGCTACATACACAAACACCATTCAACATCCTTCGCGCTAAAAAGGTTATAAACAAAAACATAGTAATCCGGATCGTAATAGCATTCAATTCATAGTATTACTATACAAATGTCTATTGTATATGTGATATTATAGGGTTATCACTATCACATATAGGACGGACGTAAAGTTCTTACACTTACTCTACGTAAGTATTTACTAGGATAGGACACGTTTGTCCAAGAGCTTAGTTGGACTTCTTTTATTTTCTTGTTTTCACACGAGTATGACATTCGTTGACAGTTGTTCTTAGATTGTGACTGTCACAATATGTACCTTCATGTCACAAATTAGTTCAAAATTGTATACTTATTAGTAAGGGGTAAAAAAAACAATTAACTGGTTGTGCCGATATGTACCGGTTGTAACCGGTAAAAACGTAACAATTACCATAATTTACCTATAATCATTTAACATAATATAATCATCTCAATAGTTTCAATAGTTTATTATTTAAGTACCTGGAAACATATTGCATGCTATGATTTGGTAGACCTAGGATTAAGACGTACATACTGGGTTCTGATATATTTTTGATGTAAATAAAGATTTTTTTTTTTAAATTGAGTCCTTACTTAATGTAATAGTTCTTGTAATGAAGCGATAGAGTCTACGACCACAGTCTAGTTTAACTGACATATTAGGATAAGTAAATATTTATGAAGAACACTATTACACGCACAACACAAAACACAACATAAATATATATACAATTTTTATGATATTACTTTTTCTGTATGTTATTTTTTTGCAATAAAGAAATCATGAATTATGAAGAACAGCTATTTTACAAAACGTAGAGCACGTAGGGCACGTAGATAAGATGCAATTCGCTAATATCGCCGTTAGGTTAAAAGACACGTGAGTTTTCGTTTTCAAATGTCAAATAGTTAAATTTGACATTTGAGAACGAAAACTCACGGGAGTGGTACTCGTATAAGGGCCCACATGTCTTTGCACGCAATTGCATACAATAGGTTCATAAGTCTTACCCCCAGTTTCTGAAAGAGAGGTCAAATCTAACGGGCGATTAATTGAAGATTAATTCAAAAAGGCGACACGTGATTGGCTGAAATTAGTTTAACAAGAGTTTAACAAGTTGACACTGCTAATTTTCCTTTTGGAAAGCAGGCGTTAATATAGTTATTGTATATGGTTAATGAGAGCGTAACAGTCGATAAACTTGCAGGTACGGTGTACTTTCAGAATACGATAATCATCTTAGGTGAAGATCGTTTGAATCCGATTTAAGATTTAGAAGTGCGTAAACTCGCCTTACCAACCTTATAGATTAAAGGTGAACAAAAAAATGTCATTTACCAGCACAAAGAATTCACCAAGTTAAAAACTTAAAAAAGCCGACTTCAAGTTCTAGCCCTATTACCATGTGTACATGAAAAGTCCTCATCAAAACTTTTGCTGCACGGAACCACAAACTAAAACATCATCTGTGTATATTTTATTATTTGTTGAGTTTTTCAAAAAGCGCTTAATAAATTTTGATAAAATTAGTATTAGAGTATGACCTACCACCTCTGAAGTATGACCTACCAATCAAGACAAGAATCATCAAAATCGGTTCATAATTGACGGAGTAATCGCTTAACAAACACACACAAAAAACTGACGAATTGAGAACCTCCTCCTTTTTTTAAGTCGGTTAAAAATAATAATATGGACGTCAAAGTCAAAGGTTTTATACTGGCCAATGACATTACTTTGTTAACCTTCAATCTACAAGATTGGCAATGCGGCTAAAGATGGTGTTACGTCCATCACCTGCGAATACCTTCTCGTACTTCATTAGTACTCCGGAACGCCTTGGGCACTTCAACAACTCGTGGAGATCTCGTGGGTGCGTATGATATTGACATGATTGGTTACTTTGGTCATATAATAGACGAAAGTGTCCATATTATGACCACGTTTCCTCACAACGATAACCTAAGCTGCCTACACTTGCTATGCCTATATATAGTCAGTTGGTAGTAGAGCTGATGTGTTCAGGGATATACTGATTGATATCAGTATCTCAAGGATAAGCGATCAATAAATTAATATTCTTCTGACGTGTGCCCTTCAAGACTATAGAACACAAGTAATAGCACAGATACTATGATACTTGGTAATAGTCGTGTTAATATTATATGTACGGTACCACTTCACTTAAGTTAAAAAGCTTTATACGTGGGGCGCACTGTAAGTTTCCGGAATGAATATGAAAAAATACTATTAAAGGTACAAAATTAATTTATTGTTTTTCAAAATAATCTCCCTTGGCGTCTCTGCACTTTTTCATTCGATGAAACCAGTTTTGAAAACTTTTGTGCCACTCCTCTGTGGTGACCTCTGAAACGTGTTTTTCATACTCCTCGACAGCCTCTTCTGGTGATGAAAATCGTTGACCGCGTAATTGGTTCTTAATTTTTGGGAACAGAAAAAAGTCACAAGGTGCCAGGTCGGGACTGTATGCATGATGACTCATGAGTTCTACATTTTTCGCCTTCAAAAAGTCGTTTGTCTGTCTGGCCGTGTGAGAACTAGCATTGTCGTGGTGCAGGATGATACGGCGTTTACGGTTATTTTTACGGAGTTCGTCAATAACTTCCGGCAAACAAATGGTCGTGTACCAGTCACTATTCACTGTACGACGATTCTCTAAAGCAACAGTAGCCACGTGTCCAGTTTTATTAAAAAAAGAAGCAATCATCCGCTTAGATGCACTTTTCACGCGCGCCACTTTGGTTGGTTTCGGCTCATCTTGAAAGACCCATACGCTCGATTGCTGCTTTGTTTTGGGATCGTAGCAATAAATCCATGTTTCGTCACCTGTTACTATGTCCCACACCAAATTTGACGCACCTTCGTTGAATCTGATAAGCATGGCACTGCACCAAGTGACGCGGTCCGTTTTTTGAGCCTCGGTCAAGTTGTGTGGGATCCACCGCGAGCACAGCTTTCTCACACCCAAATGTTTGTGTAGGATTAATTGTATTTGACTCATGCCTATTTCTAAGGATGCGCGAATTTCATGGTAGGTCACATGCCTGTCTGTTTCAATCATACGGCGCACAGCATCGATGTTTTTGTTGGTCACAGCGGTGGACGGCCGACCATCGCGAGATTCGTCACTGAGATTGATACGACCACGCTTGAATTCTGCAAACCAGCTATAAGCAGTTGTCTTGCATGGTGCTTCATTGCCAAAAGCTGTTTCAAGCCGAGCGATGCTCTGTTGAGCTGTCAAATTACACTTAAAATCGTAGAAAATCATACTACGAAAATTTTCCCGAGCTAAATCCATGTTGATGCAGACACACAATTTTTTAAATGGCGCCACAAGATAAAAACAAAAGGCAGTCAGATGAAACAAACTGCATTCTACAGCCAAAGAGTTCTATTTTCAAATGTTGCAATAAATTTTTAAATATTGTTTATGTAAGTGGCCAGTTCCGGAAACTTACAGTGCGCCCTATGTATATGTAAGTATGATCAATGATCATCTACATGAGAGGATACTCATACAGAGTATGCATTGTACTATTGTTTATTTTCCAGTAAATCAATAAAGTTTACGTACCTGCCTGGATATGACATCATCTTAAAGAAACATATGTGTTAAATTTGTGCTAATAATTGTAAATAGCAAAGGAGTTATAGATAGGTACTAAAAATTTGCCAAAAATATCTATTTTGACACTATTATTCCTACAGATAGAAGATACAAAGGTAAAGCGAGTTCAATTAAAAACATATAAATAATAATAATAATAATAATAATAATAATAATACGTTGGACACCATTTACACACATTGATCTAGCCCCAAACTAGGATTCCCTGTATCTTGGGTACTAGACAATGATATACATACTTATATAGATAAATATTATACTTAGATAGATAAACAACCATGACTAGGGTACAAACATCCGTTCTCATCAAACAAATATTTGCCCCCACCGGGACTCGAACCCGGGACCCTAGGTTTCGTAGGCAGCGTCACTGCCGACTCGGCCATTCGGGTCGTCGGAGTCCATATGATACGGTCCTGTGCTTTTAGGGGTCATAAGTAGAATATACATATCAGCTGCATCTCTGTATGTATGTACGTCGTAAGTGCTGAGTAAAGGGATTAATCAGTTCCTATCACAAATATTTGGCAGACCCACAAAGTAATCAAGATATGGTACTTTGCGATGGTGCGGAGCTGGCTAAAGATCATACTAGGAATGTTGTCATCGCCTAAGAGCGCATACTCGCCGAATTCGATAACATGGGTGTGACTTCAAAGCGGGGTTTAGGACATCATATAACAATAAAACAGCTCATTAGTGTTCATCGTCTTTGCATTTAGTAAGGTTATTTATTTTTAGAATATTCGGAAGGAAAAAACACTTTGTTAGAATGCAGCTTGGTTTCGATCAATATTATCAATATGAATGTATTTGAATCGTATGCCGAAAAATGTTGAGCTAACCGGAAGTGCCCGTTTTTCCTGTGGATTGTGAGTAAGGCCATCCTGAGGTCACCTAGGGGAGGTGACCTTCGGACGCCCAAGTGGTTCCTAGAACGTTCGATTATTTAGTTCTTTATGATCTAGATGACTATCTATTGGTTCTGTTTGGTAAATTGATCGCTGCTACGGGCGCCCTCTGGACCTTTTAGCACTGCCGGAGTCACTATGAAGTAGTGACTCTGGCATTTTGGTAGATCACGACTACTTTTTTATTGTTCTAACTTTTTCCTCTGTCTCTGTTAATGTTCAGCTCTTGCTTATTGTACTCTTTATTTGGCATACAGCCGTGAGCATTTGTGTATTTTTGTGTCTGCGGATGGCAACGATGCGAATAGCTTTTTGAAATGTTTAAATCTGTTTAATTTTAATTGATAATGCCTCACGATTCTCACGGGTCGTGATTTTATTTAATTCACTATGGAGGGAGGTACTTTTATAGAAACCAGTCAGAAGTGGCCCTGTTGAGAGTTCCCTCAAAAGTTTTTGGTTTTATGATAATATTATAAAACATAAAATAACATTTACATACAGGCACATACATTGCTTCTGGCCCCTTCTAGGATACCCCGTGTCGTGTTAATAAAACAGGCTTATGTTTTTATTTATCCCCCATCGAATCATCACAACGGCAAAATTTGCTTTTTTTGTAGCATTTTGACAATAAATAATATTCAAAATGCCTAGCGCCCATATTTGTGTTTTGTTTCTTTACCTACGTGTAATTTAGTAGCATAGGTTTTCCAGTGTGCTACACAAATATGGAAAGCAATAAAAACAGCCATTTTTGGTAAATGGTATGCGCCAACTTTATTGAGGAGGTTTCGTAAGAGAAGCCTTGGAGGATGTGAGACGCTCTGACGCATCCTTCATGTTTATTGGTATTGGCTATTGACATACTCATGGGTATAAAAGATTTATTGGTACCAAGACTTGCATTATTTTCGAACGGAATTAAAAATACTGAAGTATATTGTGCTATAAACACAACAGGTCAATCTAATACGATCAATGATACGTTAGAAAATATGAATATAAAATATCGAACTCACTCAGATGCAATGAATAAGTCACAAGTGGAGCCAAGCTTAAATGTAGAATTTGACATCTGTCAACATTTGGGAGAGATCTATGCGTCTGTTTCACTTTTTTTTTCTAAGCGAAACAAGGAGAATAAGACTGACGCATAGCACTTTCCCTAATGCTGGCAGAAGTCAAATGCTAACTTCTAATCTAGGCTGCTTGCTAATTAAAAGCTACATCCGAAAAAGGTTTATCGGATTTCAAGCTGTCAGTTTAGTTAGTTCTATGTTATCTAAGTTATTAATTTTAACGCTTACAGAAAGAATTTCATGACCATTATAGATGCCTCAGTTTTTATTTTGTTAGCCTATAACAGTGTCCCACTGCTGGGCAAAGGCCTTCCCGGGTCGAGCCCACACATCTCTGGTAGCCGCAAGATCGGCCCACACTGGTTGGAACTTGTCCAGATCGTCCCGCCATCTTCTTCTGGGCCTTCCTCTACGCCGATGTCCATCTGTACTGTAGGCACCCATTTAGTGGCACATGGCCGGCCCAATCCCATTTTGGTTTGCCGGAATATTAAACCATATTTTTTCATGCGGTACATTATACTTAACAACTCAACTTCCGAATTGCCAGCAAGTAATTATTTCCCAGCTTTATATTGTAGCCTTCAGTAAGAGGAAGTGTTTACAGTGCTTATTAAATGTTTCCCAATGCAAAGGTCAGGTTTAAATAATGTATGACTTCCTACTTGGTCTATGTATACCTACAGTCGTCGAACATTTAGTTGAACGATTACGGATACGAATACTCACTTGAAACTGTCTGCTGCATGACTTTAATGTAGCACGTGACTGCTTACCATTTGTGTTGTGTTGATCACACACACACACACACAGACACAACTTGACACAACCCAAGGCAGTCTTACCATGTATAAGGTGGACTCACGTCTAATAATTAAAATAAAAAACAATTTTGTACTGCGCGCGCACCGTTCACCTTCCATCCGTCATGAGCGCGCAGTATAAAATTGGTACAACCAGTAGTGTCCAGACGCAGTTCTGTAAGATGTGTATCTGTCACCGTAAGATTGTCAAAACCGTTATTTGATAAACTAACGTTTTTTTCTCGTTAGTTGATCAACTGTCGACAGATAGTGTACTGTAGCGTACTACTTACTATATGACGCGTTAGTTGATAAACTAATGGTTAAAACCTAGTAAACTGGACTAAACTTGAATTGCAAATGAAATACCAGGGCAAACACTGCGGTAGCTTAGGTGAAGACTAGAGGGGGCGAGCGCAGCGAAACCCCGAATAGTCTTCGTGTTAGGTTGACAAGTAAGAACAAAATAAACGTAAATTCTAAACCTTGTCGGTCTGGTTTACTATCTGTCGATAGTTGATAGTTAGTTTATAAACTAACGGTTTTGACTATCTTATGCTGACGTATCCACCTGTCGAACTACAGTGTCATGCCATAATACTATCATACTTTCGTTTTCGGGACAAAGGAACATCTCAGCTGTGAAATTTTTAAAACATAGCAAGCCTTTGGACAAACTTTACAGGAGAGCTAAAAAAACGGTTTGGTCACTTTGTCTTGATACCCTCGTAAAACTATAAGACACAGTGACACAGGTGAACGAGATGAGCTCAAAAGAAGCGGCAGAACCGTGGCGTGCCACACAATATAATTTCATTTGTCTATGGCTGATATTGTAGGTGTAATGCAAATATGAAAGCACGTGTACTTGGTAAGAAATGGTTGTCTATTACTAAAACTGCGGTCACTGACCATTTGAAAACCTAGTGAGAGCTGTTACTGGGTTATATTTAGTTTTGTTAAGCTACAAACCTTTGAAATTACATTTGCATAAAACAAAGCAAAGCACAACCTGATTAAATTATTTTCTATTAAATAGGGTGTATCAGAAAGGGTAGTTATATTTTAAGGGTTTGTAAGGACGTCATTCTGAGCAACTTTCTCTATGAAACCGATTTGATCAAAGCTACTTTATTTTTTGCTTTTCCATAAAATTCAGCTGACCGGGCCAAAACGTATAATGGAATGGATAATAAAGTTGCTCTGACCAAATTGGTTTCATAGTAAAAGTTGTTCAGAGCGATTTCCCTAACAACCCTTTAAAATTTTACTTTCTGTTACTAATAATAAGATGATTTATTTATTATAGAAAATTTTAAATGCCTGTTTACCTACCTAAGTTACCTAAATCATTAACATTAAGTAAGTATTCACATTAATGAATGAAAAACAAAACATCAACCAGTCACAAAGAATTTTTTGACCTCCTTTTACCAAATCTTTAGAATTATTACAAAATAGGAAAATTAATCCAAAACCCTCTGCTATTCATTGGCATCAAAGGAACTGATTTTGTTATAATCCGTCTTTCTTGGTCTCTTTTCGTAATTTCTTTATTGTACTACACAAAACAGACATACAGATAACTTACAATAGAAAAAACATGTACAAAGGCGAGCTTATCTTTAACAAGAGATTTCTTCCAGCAAACCATGATGGGTAGGAAAAGTGATGGTTGAGCGGGGGAAGCCCTGCGCATATAAAAAAAAATCTAAAAATACTACGAGTAGACTACTAACAATACATACTGATAACCCTAATTGCTAAAAATATATTGCAAACACAATTACTTAAATACAACGTATCAATATATATGTTACCGGCCAAACCCGATTTCAGGACAAACTAGTTTTGCCTAGGATAAACTAGTTTATGTGTACTTAAGTTTATGTTTTAAGTATTTTTTGTTGTTCTTACAAGTTCAACCTAAAACGAAAGATAAAGGGGGCTTCGCTTCGCTCACCCCCTTTACCCTTCACCTAAGCTACCGCAATGTTTTGCCCTGATATAAGCTGTGCAAACTAGTTTATCCTAGGCAAAACTAGTTTGTCCTGAAATCGGGTTTAGCCGGTAACATATATATAAACAATATAATACACTAATACATACCAAATACATACATTTATATACACATCTAACTGGAAAGGGAGAGATAGTGTTTCTTTAGCCGATTTTTGAATATATTTAATGATGGACTGACCCTCGTAGTGAAGGGAAGTTCATTCCACTGTCGTATGGCTCGGATCCTGAGGCTGTGAGCCATGAGAGTTCTCCGAGGCCTGGTTGAAGAAAGAAATTCGAAGCGATCACGCAGGAAGTTAGGGTAACGAGGGTTCCACAAAATATTATAAAGGAAATATTATAAAAGAAATATTCGGCTTCGAGGGACTTATGAGAGTCCATCGAAGCCGAATCGGTAGCCTTTTCAGCTCCATGCTGAGATACGTGGTCATACTTGCGCAGTCCGAAGATGAATCGAATACAAGGACCGTACGGTTGGGGCGACCGCAACAAACGGGGCACTCGTCTCATCCACTTTGCATTTGTCCAGAATCTCTCGATTGGCAACACCTTCTTCTACATAAAGCCACAAAGATGGTGGACGTGGATCTCACCAAACGGATTACTAAGGAATGAAATTAATTACGCCTCAACTTCTGACCAATCAATAGTTCGCGATGTAGGTATCATTAACAATATTAAATTTAATTCCGACATCGATCGTTTAGAAGGAAAACTAAAGAATTAGATAAAAACTCATTGATAGCTAACATTGATAACTTCAAAATAGAACTCAAGAATAGTTTCGACTTGCTTGAACATTTAGATAACGTGGAGAAAAGATATTGACATATTCAACATTGTATAAAAGAGTCGAGCAACAAAATAAGGCAAACTAAAACTAAGTTACAAAAAATATCATCCGAGACTCTACAGCACATAGAAGAAAGGCAAACATTCAAAAATAAAAAGTCAGATATCGGCAATTACAGGCCAATCAACCTTGTGTCACATCTCTACAAGGCATTCATAAAAGTGATTGAACGCCATATATCTGGACTGCTCGGTCAAGCACTATCACCAGAACAGGCTGGGTTTAGACCTGACATGTCCACCACCGACACGCTATCAATCAATTGATAGAAAAACACCAAAAATATCAATGTGACGAATTGAGGTACCACAACAACAATTGTTGGGAGGTAGCCCAGGGCGTTAAGAGTGGAGGAGGGGAAGAGAGGCCTTTGCCCAGCAGTCCAAAGGCCTCTCTTCCAGAGGAAAATATTTCTGTGAATAAAAATAAGCAGCAGCTTATTTTTATTCACCGAGATATTTTGAAATAAACTTGAATTTTGAAATAAATAAATAAAGATGAGGCAGGTAATTTACACACTTCATTCTAACCACAAATCACTCACGCAAACAAAATACCAAGTAGTTATCTAGAGTGTCTCAACCGCTGCTAAAATTTGATAAGTGATTTCATATTTATTTTATATTTTTATGTCTATTTTTACTCATGACTGACGGAACGCATTTGCACTAAACGTCTATAATTTCAGAGCAAGTTCTTAAACATATTTTACGGTTGTGCATCACCAGGGGTCGCAGAATCAGAAAGGAACTTAGAAAAAATGTTTCGAGGCATTATTCTAAAATCTACAAACCAATTCAATCTCTTACATTGTTTCACACGCTAAAACTTACGTAACATGCACAGGAGGTCCTAATTTCAATATTTTTTGAGATACCGTTGTAAATTATATATCTCAAAAGATATCAAGCCTGTTTTCCAAATAATTTTCAGTCAAAAACCTCCTGTGTATTTGTAGTCAAAAATCCCTTGCTTATCAACAGGGGAAATTCTCTATCACTTCAAAAGTAAGCAGAAACCTTATCTCAAGTCACAGATGCCTATAATAATATAATTGAAAAAGAAATCAATTTTGTTCAAAATCGCAATTATTAACAATCAGCTGTACAATTTTTCATCAAAAACATCGATAAGAACGAAACGGTAAAACTTGGGTTAACATAAGATCTTTTATTTTTTTATTAATTTTATGTGGTGACCGGGAGGGAACAGAGAATAATGGGTTCTTGAAACTCTGGGAACGACTCCCCTTAACATATGACTACAACTTTCTGGTACACCCTGTATAATACTACAAATGACGTAATTAAAAAAAAATGCGGTAAACTAAAAGCATAAAATAAGCCCATAAGACTTGCGTGATTATTGAGATTCGAGTTGATTGAGTGCAGTTTTAAAATTAAATTAAATTTAAATGCAACCTACTCGATTAGATTTATTGGTCCAGCCTATCGCAGTCGGGTATTTTGCTTTTTTAATTACGTCAATTTATTTTCTGCTTTTTAGAACGTAATTACGAAAAATCATTAGATGCTCAGTATAAAACTAATGTGTATTATTTAAAGTTTTAAGCATTATAGTATTATTCATTCCGTAGTCGCCTTTTAAAGCCCACGATAATTAAGATTTTATTCACTGAAATTTCACAGATTGAAAGAACGCCTGCAAGTCTTCAGATGACCAAAACACCACTTTAGCCACCGAATATGACACGTTTTTATTTTTATTAATTTCTATACTAATTAAGCTCTTTATTTTAAGTAGTAATAAACTTTTGGCTATGGCTGTACATGTTCTTATACATGTGTAACAGAAATATGTAGTCATATTGTAAGGGGTTGTTAGGGCTTAAAGCGAAAGATGCTCATAATGACGCCATTATGAGCATCTTTCGCTTTAAGCTGATTGAACTTTTTAGTTACTAAACCGATTTGCTTCAAAATCGATATCTGAGGATCCGATTAGAGTCTAATCATGATTCCGAAATCAGATTTTGAAAAAATCGCCGCCATCTTGAACTTTTTAGTAACTTTACTAATTTGCTTCAAAATCGATATCTGAAGATCCGGTTGGAGTCCAATCATGATTCTGAAGTCAGATTTTGAAAAAGTCACCGCCATCTTGGACTTTTTTGAAACCTCAGATATCTAATTTGAAGCAAATCGGTTTAGTAACTCAAAAGTTCAAGATGGCGGCGTTTTTTTTTAAATCTGAGTTCTGAATTATGATTGGACTCCAACCAGATCGCTAAAAAGTTCAAAATGGCGGCTATAAATCGTCATCTTCATCATTGATATAATTTTCAGCCCAAATCAACCCACCGCTGGGCACATGTCTCTTCTCTGTCCAATTTATTCAAATTATTTGGGGGGAAAGATGAACAGGAATAAACAGAATGTTATATAGCCCCCGTACACCCTGTATTATAGACTGTTTCATTTACGCTTCATACGGCTTCTAATTTACCAGTATTATTATTTACCTAAAACCCTACGTATAAAAATAATATAATATAAAGAAATCAGCATCGATAAAATGCTATTCTATATTTCGTGTCTCTGTACATTGGGATTCGGGATCGGTGTGAACTAAAATATTATATTTTTTTCGTTCATACTGATCCCGGGATCGGTGTGAACGAATCGTCGGGATCCGTATGAACTTTGATCTGATCCCGGGATCCGTATGAACTAACCCCTAAAAACCCCTTAAAATAGGTCTGAACCTTCTAATACACCTTTACGTAATAAGGGGTTTACTGCTGACAGCTAATTCAAAAAAAAAATAAGCAGTGACAGATGGCGTTGTATCGCCAAGGCATTCATTTATGGGTCTGCGATAAAATAATAACCAAAGAGTTAACCACGCATACTTGCTACGGTCAATTCAGGCTTTAATTGTTCAACTTCTTGAATCCATATTCGAAGATTTCTATGGATTCAAGAAGTTGAACAATTCATCGTTCATCACTAGGGAAAACGTGAGTTTCATCACTGTTTTGTAGAAAGAGCAGGGATTATTTTTTCACGATTTCCGTTGATTACGCGTGGGGTTTCGCACGGGGTTTCGGTTTAAAGCCTAAAAACCGAAGTCAGTCGAGGAAAGAAGTCTCAAAGGTCCTAAAGAAATCCAGGGTCATGGTAATTCCATTCATATCAAACTCTTTAAATACCAAATACCAAATGTCTTTATTACTGTAGATATTAACATATACTTAGCAATCGTCATTTTTTGCCATTTCTCTACATTGGACCACTGTGGGAGAAGGAGGGCGTAGAAACTCCCACAGATTGATTTTTAGATCTCTTTTTAAAAATTGCTTATGCTTAACTAATACAAAATATAATATTTAGTCATTATCATAATTAATAAGCAGGAATAAATAATTACAAAATTATTAACAGCAAGGTCTGTGTTGAGCCAGATTAACCCCATACAGACCCATCATTTAAGTAATCTTGAACATTGTAATATCCCTTTTTCGACAAAGTCGCTTTAACATGGATTTTAAATTGCTCAAATGGCAATGTCAAGATCTCCAGAGGTATCTTGTTGTAGTAGAGAATGCACTGACCCTTGAAAGAATTGCTAACCTTCGCGAGTCTAAACCGGGGCGCAAGTAGTCTTTGATTATTTCTTAGGTTAACATTACAGCTATCGCTAAGTTTGGGAAATTTTGTAAGGTTCTTGCGTACGTACATTATATTTTCGAAAATAAATTGACTAGCTACAGTTAGTATGTCAATTTCTTTAAAAAGCTGTCTTAAGGAGTCTGTGCGTTTTGAATTATAAATTGCTCGAATAGCTCTTTTCTGTAAAATAAAAATAGTTTGAATATCCGCTGCTTTTCCCCACAACAAGATACCATAGGACATGACACTATGAAAGTAACTAAAATATACTAGCCTAGATGTAGCTACATCCGTGTTTTGTCTGATGTTCCTAACAGCGTAAGCCGCAGAACTTAATTTACCAGCCAATTTTTCTATGTGGGGTCCCCACTGCAATTTGTTATCAATGGTTATTCCAAGAAACTCCGTGTCATTTACTAATTCTAACGTATTGCTGTCCAACACTAAACTGGTTCCAACTTGCCTGACATTTGGAAGTGAGAATTTGATACATTTGGTTTTACCAGCATTTAACAATAAATTGTTAACTGTGAACCAATTCAAGGTTAAAGATAATACTCTATTGACATCATCAAAATCTTCTTTTTGTCTTTCAATTTTGAAGACCAGTGAAGTGTCATCAGCAAACAACACTATGTTAGTCAATTTCTCCACCATAAAAGGCAGATCGTTAATATATACCAGGAATAAGAAAGGGCCTAATATGGAACCTTGTGGAACGTCAATTTTTACCCCCGATCCATCAGATTTAACGCCGTTGACTTCTCCCTTTTGAATTCTATTGCTTAGGTATGATCTTAGTAGATCCAACGCTTTATTTCTAACTCCGTAATGATTGAATTTCATTAGTAACGTGTTATGATCAACACAATCAAATGCCTTCGACAGATCGCAAAAAACACCGATAGCATCCTGTGCGGCTTCCCATGCAGAATAAATATGAGATATAAGGGTAATACCTGCATCCGTAGTCGATTTACCCCTAGTGAAACCGTATTGCTTGGCGTGGAGTTGTTTTGTACGGTTGAAGTGTGAGAGCATTTGATTGAGTATAATCTTTTCAAAAAATTTACTTAGTGCTGGAAGAACCGATATTGGTCTGAAATTTGACGGATCACCCTTGTCTCCCGACTTGAACAGAGGTATAAGTTTACTGTGTTTCATGAGGTCTGGAAAAGCTCCATCATCAACACATTTATTAAATATATAAGCTAGGTGTGGGGCTATAACAAGTATTATTGAACCAATGACTTTGACTGACATACCCCACAGGTCTTCAGTATTTTTTAAGTTTAGTAATCTATACGTTTTGACAATATCCTGGGGACATACATGATAAAATTTAAAATCTACATTACTGATGCTAGTGCTGTTTTTTAACAAAGTCTCTGCTTCATATGGAGGATGAATTTAGACGCTCTGTTGTGAGTAAGGGTGCATTGGTGAGGAATGTTTCAAAAGCTCGAGCTACTTCAGCGTTGGATTTAACAACATCATCATCTTTAAGCGGAAATCATTATCCCTTGGTATAACTTTGCCAGTTTCACGGTTTATGATTTGCCAAACCGTTTTCATTCTATTATTTGAATTTTGTATTTTTCTATTTATGTGTAAAGTTTTTGCAGTTCTACAAACCAACTTGAAAGTTTTGGAATATTTTTTAACATAGTCATGAAATTTTATATCAAAGTTATAGGTTTTTTGTTCATAAAGATCATACAAGATAGCTCTACTTTTACGAATTCCAAATGTTGCCCAGTCATTAAATTTAGATTAACCGTTGTTGGCACTGACTTTCTTTAATTTAAAAACTGTATTGAATTCTGTTTGAATAATGTTGAAGAAGTCAGAATAGATTTTGTTCGGGTTCTGTTCATCAAAATCCGGTACTGGCAAACCCATATCTAAGTTTTTCATATACCTCTCATCTTTTGGTATGAATGGTTGTAATAATAACAAAACAAAGGATAACACGGAGAAGTGGTCGATATAAACCAAAACAACAAAATTGTGCTTTGTATGTTGTTGACAAGTGACAGTTCCTGGGGGTTAATGAATACTAATAATTACAAGCCTATCACACGCCTCTCACATGCCTATCGCGCGCAGTTCATACGCACGTCACGCGCCTATCATGGCCGCTCCACATTCGCACGAGGATCGCGGCGCGACGTCGCGCAAGGTTCGCACTGCGATCCACGAAGCGAACTTTGGCCTCTCCACATTCGCAAACCGTTCACAGTTTGAGTTTCGCGCTCTGGGCGAGAATTGACGGCGATACTGCAATGCTGCGTGGCGCTAGTTTGAGTTTTGGCAATTTATAATTACGCCAATCTGAAGGAAACAAAAAATTTATATTTATGTTATTTTTGTTACTACTATTCCTCCGCTGGTATCGCCATCAAAGTGCTTATTCGCACCCAGGCATCGTGTGCTTTTAATAAATTTCTATAATTTTTCAAATTATTGTCCCACAACCCTGGTTCCCTAGGTAAATAGACTTTAATATAAATATTAGAGGACAATCTTACTCAAATCGAACTAGGCCCATACTAAGCTTAACAAGGCTTATGTTATGGGTACTAGATGCCGATATATTTAATTGGCTGCTGCACTGCTGGGCAAAAGCCTCTCTTGATCGTACCCACAAATTCCTATCGGCCGTCATGCCGACCCAATCTGACTGGAACCTATCCAGGTCATCCCTCCATCTCCTTTTGGGCCTTCCCCTACACAGGTGTCCGTCTGTAGGCACCCAGTAAGTGACTATCTTCGCCCATCTGTCTGGGTGCATTCGACTCACGTGTCCGGCCCAGTTCTATTTTAATTTCGCGGTTTCCAAGCTTACATCAGCAACACCAGTTTTGGAGCGCAGTATGGTTTTTCTGATGCGATTTGTGCGTTTTACTCCCAAGATGCTGCACTCCATCGCTCTTTGACAAACCTTGAGCTTGGACTTCTGATGTTCGGTCAAAGACCAAGTTTGAGTGCCGTAGGTTAAAATGGGCAGAATGCACCTGTCGACGAGTTTGCACTTCAGGGATAACGCTAGGTTGCCCTTCATTAGCTCCTTCATGGACCAGACTCTTACAGCCGTGCCTAACACGACGTTCGATTTCCTTGTCCTGTCTGTTTTCGAAGGATATTATCTGGCCCAAGTAAGTGTATTCAACGACGTATTGTATGTCTTGCCCATCAAACACTACCTTACGCTTTGTGCCGTTAGTCATGAGCTGGGTTTTTGACCGATTCATCTTCAGTCCTCAAGGCTTGCAGTGCTCAGGTATTGGAGTATTGCCTCGATTTCTGGTGCCGATGACGTGAACTGCACAATATCGTCGGCGAAGTGAAGGTTGTAGAGCCTTCGGTCGCTGACCGTTGCGATGGAACCGCTAACTTTTTAAAAACTTTTTGAAGGGTACCTGTAAATAACTTAGGAGACAAGGGGTCTCCCTGTTTAACGCCTCTCTCTATTGAAAATGATGGACCAGGGGATTGCAATGTTTGCTGTGTTATAGCTATAAATGGCTCTTATGATGTTTATGTATGCGGGGTCGATATTTTGATTATGAAGTGAGGAGAAAATTTATGAGTGTGTGATACTGTGGAACGCCTTCGAATTATCCACGAAGGCTAAATAGAGAGGTTGATTGAATTCATTATGTTTTTCTATAATCTGATTTAATGTGTGGAGATGGTCGGTTGTGGAGTATGTGGGATGAAAACCAGCCTGCTCAGGGGGTTACTGATGACCTAGTTCACTAGAAATACAGTTCTCTATTGTTTTATGAATCATTTGTATATATGTTAGACCAGGCTAAGGCACTACGCAGACAGAAGATGGCGTAAGGCATAACGCGTAAGGTACGTTTGAACTTCGCCGCGTTCGCAAACAGAACGCGGCGAATATCAAACGTACCTTACGCATCGATTTAGTATACCCGGGTATACTAGATCGATGACCTTACGCCTTATGCCTTACGCCGTCTTCTGTCTACGTAGCGCCTAATATGGCGAGAGTTTCCGATGTCGGACCTATCGCCTTTTTTGTGGAGAAGTATAATATTTGAGTCACAGAAATTTTGAGGAAGTTTACCTGTATAAATAATGCAATTACAAAGGTTGGTTAGATGGGGGATTAAAATGGGTTCTCCTACTTTCAATGCTTCCGTCGTGATACCATCATCTCCTGAGCGTCTGTCATACTTCATGCTTTTTAAGGCTCGATGCACTTCAGCCGTCAGAAAATGGGCCATTGTATACCTACGACGATGAGTTACAGACAATCAGACAACGCTATGTAACCATGACAGACGTAAGATAAAACATGGTATATTCAAATATAACCTTTATGATCTAAAATTCTGTATTCGAAATCGTTAAGTTTGCTGGTAATTAAATGTGTGCGTGATTTTGTCCCTGTTGCCTTGTTTTGTCCCGGTGTCATCCATCAGAGATGTTATCCAAGTTTTACTGTTGTTAGCACCTTTTTAGCAAGGCGTAGGGATCTGTTCTTTACAATTGCTGTTTCTACTAATTTTGTATTAAAGTTCCTGAATACT
Organism: Argyresthia goedartella; assembly: GCA_949825045.1. NCBI lineage: Eukaryota > Metazoa > Arthropoda > Insecta > Lepidoptera > Argyresthiidae > Argyresthia > Argyresthia goedartella. The sequence continues at coordinate 18,387,855 of OX463812.1, read as the reverse complement.
GCGTTTCACTTGACGGTCTAGAATGGTATATTCGGGGGAGCATTTAGGTAGAGATTCTCTTTTATTTAAAAGCTGTTTTGTCTTCTCTGTTAATTTATTAGTATTCCTTTAATTTCTTTAAATTTAGTACTGGCCGATTTTATTGAATTTTAAATATTTATATATTGTGATTCGGGGTTCTCGATATCTATAACAAGGTTTTGGAAACAATTTTTTAGTTCAATATTGAATTTTTCAGAATTATTTAAGAGGGTATATTTGGATAATAGATATAAATAAAAGAGATAAATACTTATGTATTGTATTAACATAACTAATACAATACTAAATATAATACATAGAAAACATCTAAGGCTAAGAAATAAATATTCATGCTCATCACACAAATATTTGCCATTATCGGGATTCGAACCCAGGACAGTCACCTTTGTAGGCAGGGTAGGCTAGGCTAGACCGGTCGTCTATAAATTTCAATTCCAGTTCGTAATTCCATTCCCATCGCATTTTGCACGTCGCCTAGTCCGCTCGTTTGTTATAGAAACACATAACCATCCGTGTCACTTGCTAGTGAGCAACTGAGCCGCCCGCGAATGTGGGGCCTTGTCGTGTTCGCGCCTTGCGAACCCTTGACGCGGGACAAAAAACCGACAACTTGCAGGAATGAGACGCGAACGCGACGGGAACCGCGAAGAATATGCGAACGGGATCCACATTCACGGTTCGCGGGAGTTTCGCGGCTTCGCGCGCGAATGTGGAACCGGCATCACACCTCCTGCTATATGGAGAGAGCATGTGATATGCGTGTGATAGGCGTGTGATAGGCGTGTGATGGGCGTGTGATATGCTGGTGAGAGGCTTGTCAAATAGTAGCATTAGGTAGTACTATTAAGTATTCTGTGGCATTACCCCCCTGTTCTTCCGTTTCGTCATTCGTTTGCCTTACTCCGTCACCAACAAAAAAGCATTTCCAAGGTAAACCTATGTATATTTTGAACTGACAATTGGCATGAAATAAATTTACCATGTCTCGCCAACGACATCTAACAACAAATTTGGAACTACATACTTTATTTTCTTTTTTATGAGCCGTCAGAAAATGGGCCATTGTATACCTACGGCGATGAGTTATGGACAATCAGACAACGCTATGTAACCATGACAGACGTAAGATAAAACATGGCATATTCAAATATAACCTTTATGATCAACGTATTAAAGAACAAAATTCTGAACTTGAAATCGTTAAGTATGCTGATATTTAAATGTGTGCGTGATTAGGAATTTGTGATTAGAACCCCTATAGTATTATTCCTAGATTCTCAAAATAAATATAAACATAGCCATTTATATACAGGCACATACATTGCTTCTGACCCCACACTAGGATACCCTGTGTCGTGGGAACTAGAAACAGCGAAATTACACGCATATAAACATCCAATGCAAGGTTTTTTCTGTACCCCCAGCCGGGGATCGAACCCGGGACCTCTCGCATGGTAGGCAGAGCTGTAACCGCAGCGCCACAGAGATCGTCAAAATAAGAAAAACAAAGGTCTGGCAGAGAAAAATAAAATCTACGAACGATTTCCTTGTATCACGTACCCGTATGATACTGGGATTTATACGAAAAATCGAAGCCTAAGGACTTAAACCTATTTATTTGGAATAACTAAAATAAAATAAATAATGAAAGGAGTACTCTTATTATGGCACATTAGTTTATCTAGTAGCATTCAAAGGCTAATTAATAATTTAATAATGGCCCCAACATTACGAAATCAATTACCCATAAACGCTCTGCATGCTATGACCCGAGCAACAAAAACACAGAAAGTGGACGTGCCGCACAGGTTGCACCTCCTCACACTACTACCGACAGGTAAAATGAATAGTGATCACGACGAAATTTCGCCTATTGTCTATGAAATAGAGATTTTCCCCTGAACATTTAAATTAAGTAAATATAAAGATACTGAGGAAATTTTGCCAAGTGTGCGATACATGGTTCTGTGCGATACATGGCGCACTTACCTTTTATGCATACAGGTCAAACACATAGCTCCACTTTTTTGCAATTCGCCGCAGGTACATTTTTGCAATTTGCCGCAGGTCGGCTAAAATGAGCAACCCATGGGTGGGTGCAACCACATTCTTCACGGAGCGAACAAATTATTCTGTCTTGGGCAGACATGTAAGGCAAGTAGCATATGTCATGATGAGTGACGCGTATAACATTACGTATTGTACTACTTTACACATGTTTTAAGGTTCACCATGTATGTGGCAATAACCGCATGGGAAAGTTCGTTGCATCTCTCAGCCAAGTCATAACGAAATATGCGTCCTTATTTATTTACATAACTAAAGGAATTCCTACAGTTTTTATAGGGGCCTCAAAGTAGGTATCTCCTACGTATTAGCGTAATAGGTAGGTACTGACTATGACGTAAGTTACGGGAAAATACGTCACGTAGGCAATAATATCGTCTGGTATCGTTCATACGTGTGTTGCAGCACAAGTGCATTTTTATGTAAGTACCTATATATAGGCCATGCATGTTTTCAACAGGCCCCACCACGTTTCTTGGCTTTTAAGTGAGCTGTCACCTATCTCACTCTCATTCCACCTTACACTATGCAAGAGAGAGAGGGAGGTGATAGCTCGCTCAAACGCCAAGAAACGTAGCGGGGCCTGTAACATTTGAATACGACGACGGATGTTTAGTTTTTATTGAACCGGTCGGTAATAGTAACAGTTAATTATTATTGTGGTCGTCTTTATTGATATTTGTGGTCGTTGGGTGACGTTATCAAATTCAACAACGTCAACTTTCATAATGATTGCAGTTCTTTCGAGTTTTGTTGAAACATTCTCGGAAATTCACATACCGACCTCACATTACTAATTGTACCCACCGCCATCTACCGCCGAGGGTCATTGTCGAGCATGTGATCTCTGTCCACTTTTATATTACAACCAGTTTGTGTCCCACCGCCATTTCGTTCGCAACCTTACAGTTAATTTCCTCCATTTCCGCACTGCTGCCTGCCCGCAAAGGTAAACTAGCTCCGACAAAGGCGACTCGAGATAAGCCTCCGTACGTGCGCCTGCGCTGACCGAGGCCGGGAACCTTGGGCCGCGACCGCGCACAGTCCAACCACAATAACATAGTGCTCAGTCCGACGCAGGCCTTTACCGATATAACACGAACAACTTCTTGTCAACTTAAACGAACTACCCACGAGCATTCAACCCGAAAACGAGATTATGTGCTAGTGAGCAGCATATTTAGATATGCAGTGAAGCAAACCGCAATTCTATACGGATAGTGTATTTTGTGATGTATTGTGCCAAACCTTCCTGTGCCATAATAGGAGATACTTTGTTTCTGTGTGGATTCTGTGTGGAGAATAAAGGTGGGTACACATTCAGATCAGCTGATTGGATAATGTCGTTTCTTTGTTGTTCATGTACGAATGCTAAGAAAACCATAGCTAGTTTTGTTTAAAAAATAATACGAGTTATCTCGTACATCCAAGGATAATTCAAGAGCATGTTTGCTAAAATCATCGGCTTCTGCTCCCGTAATTTTTCAACCTTATTTAGGTACATTCCAATTAAACTTAATTTCGAACAGCTTAAATCAAAGACTTGTGTAATAGACACACAAAGAAACAACATAGTTAATACATAAATAATAAGCTACTATAGCTTAGATATTTATTATGTTCTTAACCAAACAATTAGGTTTTAATAACTGCAAGGGAAGGGAAGTCGTGTCAAAACTTTAAGTTTAAGTTGTTGTTTAAAGCTGTAAGTTATAGTTATGACGATTGTACATACCTGCTTTTGTCAGGTAGGTATGTAACATGCAAAATACATGCCTATTGCTTAACCGATACTTATTCTACCTATACCCTTTTATCGGCTTTTTACTTAGTTTTACACTCTTTATTAATGTGTGGTTTTACTATTAAGTATTTTGTGGTTTTACTTTTACTTTCTAGGACTAGATCTGTGCTTTTTAGTATACATTTAAGTTCCTCCAATGACCTTTTGCTGTATTTGCTATTTTTACCTGCTCGCATCTAATTATTTTTTCAACTTGATGACATTGTGATAGGTTAGTACTAAAAACGTGTATACCTATATTTATAGGACTAACTTGGCATTGGAATTTAAGTTAACATGCTGTCGAAATAAAGTAACTTAAGATCAAATATGTGATTTATCGCAGATATTTTAATTGTATTTTTATACAGATTCATATCTACGGTTGATTCAGTAGAGTTTTCGTTTTAATTTTTATGGTAAACCACTAATAGGTAGGTATATCAAGGTGGTGAAATCATATTCAACACGATTACATATCTATATCATAATTGCTTTACAGAATTTGCAGACCAAAATCTGACTTTTGTACAACATCCACGAAACCTGCATTTACTTCTGATATAACTCATTTACTTCAATTGGATATTACTGGAATTGTAGATACCATTATCACGAGATTAGTCTGCGCCTGCGCCGACCACTCCCAAGCCATTCGGACAGACAAATTGGGCACAATTGCAGCTTTGCTGTAAGTAGGTTCCTATAGTCCGGGTATACTTACATAAATCACCATTGCCACCGTAAAATAAGGCTTACTAACTCAGCGCACATAACTACGTAAACGTAGGTACGTAAATATTCAATTTAGGTATAGGTAGGTAGGTAGATACTTTATTTAACGTAGGGTTGTGTTCAACGTATCAGTCGCACAGTTGTACTCATTATGGCCGAGCTTTACTGCAAAATGTTAAAGTATAATCTTAGCTCTGAGAAACGATAGGAAATATATGAGTCACAAAAAAAATATATCATGATGTCATAAACATAATGATTTATTGATTAATTCACATTACCTAGTATCCGTCTAATACCAACCAAATAACTATAGATAGACTACACTGTGTCCTTTGTAGCAATGTTGAATGTCGTGGGTTTCCTCCCGGACGCTAAGCGGTATGCTCGTAAACTCGTTAAATATGTGGTTAACAGCACTGACTGTGGTTAAGATTAAGGTACCTACCTACATTAAGGTTTAGTTCCGCTATCTGTTTTTCCCAATGTTGATGATCCTTTAATTCTTGGATCTTTTGAATTTATGTTTCCTAAATTACAAGTAAGAAGGGACGTCATTGAATATGTACTGTAGCTTAGTACGGTTCATATACATATATGTATACCAACCACTTATAGTAGTTTTATTCTTATTTTCTCTGATTCTAGACTTCCTAAAAAAATAAAAAATAAACGCCACCGATGGGCACAGGCCTTTATCTTTATATTTATAAAAATTATTAAAATTATTAATTTCTTCTTCTTCTTCTTCTTCTTCTGGCCTTCTGGACGTCTTCTCTAACTAGTCCAAACAAAGTCCTGAAGTCAAACTTTCTGCTTTCGACTTTTCCATCCATAACCATTTGTTTCCTAAACTATTATCTAACAACATTGTAAAAGAATATTCGTAAACGAACTTCGTATGTACGGATACTCCAAGCTATGACTCCCAACCTCCAGTCAGTACCTTGATCAGATTCACTGTGAGTATATCCAAATTCATGACTCATCATTATTGTACGGTTTGTCGAAGTTTTCCCTTGCTTGCTTCTTGATTAAAAGATTAAAAAGTCAATAAGTCATTATTTAGTTACGATAGTTTAACTTTTAACATTTATAACTATTATTACGCGCCATACTTTATTCCCAAGCATTGTTTCATCCGATTCTTGCGTCAACTTGTGCTGGGTAGGTATGTTTGATCCGTTTTGTGGCTAATGGGGGCCCTTCGTTTATCCGAACTTATCTACATTCAAAGACACAACTCGTGGAACTTGGCAGACTTTAGATAGAAGATTGCACGAAGTTTTACGTAAAATAGTGAGGGCTCCTTTGTTTCTTTACCCAATCCAGAATCGTGATCTTAATTTTTGATCAAATTGTGTCATTCATGAGATTGTGAAGCATTCCTAAAAAGGCCAAGTTCTTATATCTACTTTTTATTACGGAGGTTTCGTGGGTACCTAGTTTGGGCTATCGGTTCAGCTATTGTGAGGTGACCAAGCTCAAATCATTTACCCTTTGTACCTAATTGGTATCTCCTCCAATTACTTATTTATATCTCCAACTTATTATTTAATTAGTCTTAGACGTAGGGAAATCATTGTGATAATGATTCTCTGTATCGTTTCGGAGAGGGGCGATTGCTGATTAGCCTTATAGCAAAACCCAATATTCCATCTACCAAAACTTGTTGGTACATTTTTTATTATTAGCACATCTGATAATGAACGACATAAAATAAGTTGAAAAGTTTTGTAACTATCATTGTTTGTATGCGCATAGACACAATTTTAAATGCACTTACGCAGGCTGTTATCTATACTAAACTTATAATTATTTTTTATTGATCTTAAGATGAAGAATTCAGTGTTTAGTAATATTAATCCCTGTCTCAATGACGCCGGGTCAGATACCTAGCTTACTGATGTTGCACAACGCAGTAGGTTTACCTTACATATTTAAAGAGGATGCTATTTTATGATGAATCAATCGTATTAGTCATTGTTAGACGGATGAATGATCGTCTTTGGTAGTACATTAGTCGCTGGCCGAATGCATTCGTAAGCTAACTTTTTCATACACGTGCGCTGTTATTCCTCCAGAAATATTGCTATGGCTATGAACGCCGGTGGAGTTTCCAGTTATATGCACATCCTGAAACAAGATATCCAAACAAGGCTCAGACTTGACTTGCTTACTTTTGACTGAAGGCAACTCTATAATGTCTCGCAGATCTGCTACTGAGGGCAGACGTTGGTTAATTACTTTTGTGATGCAAAGACGAAGGGTCTCCATGAATTATACTGTAAGCTTTCACGCAACTTTGTGAGAAATTCACTATATGATGTTTATGTAGCAATCCACTCCTAACTTTCATTATAACGTTTTTATGTAACGCTCGCAACTCACTGTGAGATTTACGCTCTGTATCTGACTTGTTATTATCTCTCGCATTCTTTCGTGTCGATAGAAATAAGTCCACAATTAAGAATTTAATTGATAATTGCAGAGTTGTGCTACTAGTACTAAGTACGTACGTAGTACGTGTACGTACTTAAGCCTTAGGCGTTAGGTTTCTGAGACCAAAAACTCGGCCGTTTCGTGATATCGTGTTCACAGTATAAATGTGTATCAATTTACTGCAATGGTCAAGTATAAATACACGGAAAATAGCAGACGAGTACACAATTTAAAAACACTTGCAGATAGGTATCTAGGCTCGTTAATTTTGATTGAGAACTATTTCTATACTATTTGGATTATGATATATCTTTCCAGTATAAGGTCTGCTTTGACAATAGTTATTGGTGGTATGTTTGGGTAATTGATTTGATTGACCACCGCGGCATGTTGATATATAATTTACTTGCTTACGTATACCACATAAAGAGACTTTAATATTATACTAATACAGAAAGACCATGTAGAAAAAATATGTCTATGTAATAATCAGAGATGCTACGAAAGCATCTTTAGTTGGAGGCCTATATCGTTTGTTGCAAAAGTATTGCAAATAATACACAACAACAACAGATTTTTCTTTGACACTTTTACACACATTTACATTTTAATGGATTAATAAGAATTATTAAAAACAACCTATTTGCAATTCTGTAACATTTTTATTTTTATTTTTATTTTTACATTCGCATATTAGCCCCTAGTGCCATCTAGAAGTATGTTGACTGAAGCCATGGCATTTAATTAAAAATCGTTACTCTCTGGATTACGGAAGGTTACTAATTCAAATTCTAATGTTAATATGGAATCTATCTGTATGTAATGAGCACCCTGTACCTATACCTAGTGCATATCCTGCTGACATCCCTAAGGCACATAACAAATTTATCCATTTAGTCGTGTTTTTGAGTGAATTGTACAGACAAGTGTTTCCTGCGGTAATGCAATTGACAAACTTACCCACATTGTTGTTATGTGGACGTCATCAGCTGATGAGATCTCTGTTGTTGCGTTGTGTAAGCGCACGCGCACGTGCTGGTGCAAACTGTTGAGCCTGGGTGGGGTGCATAGTGAAATGTTCACATACAAAAATACATTATTAGTTTATTAGGGTTCCGTACCCGAAGGGAGCCAAACGGGACCCTATTACTAAGCCTCCGCTGTCCATCCGTTCATCCGTCCGTTTTTCCATCCGTTCGTCCGTCCCTCCGTCCGTCTGTCACCAGGCTGTATCTCATGAACCGTGATAGTTAGACAGGTGAAATTTTCACAGATGATGTATTTCTGTTGCAGCTATAACAACAAATACTAAAAAACATAATAAAATAAATATTTAAGTGTGCGGCTCCCTTACAAAAATTCTTCAATACCACATACAAACTTATGAGTGCACCTGGTAACGTACAATCGAACCAACTGAATCATGACCCACTTGCCTGATAAATCGTTTGAAACTTTCAAACTTGTAAGATCTATGTAAATGTCAGTGTCTAATCAAATGACAACAAGTTTATTACCAAGGAAATAAACCTTCAAGCGAATTTCGACCTACTTGCATTTAAGGGGTTTAGCAAAATAAGCTTATGGTGGGTCATGATTCAAATGGTTCGATTGTACATGGAGTGTGATTCACTCCACACCATCCTTACCATTGTAGGTAGTACGGAACGCTTCAAGAGCGACTTAGACTCGCACTTAACTTTTTATGGTATATATCTTTTTTCAAGTAGTAAAGAAAGATCCGGAGACTCGAAACCTTATTGTATCACAGGTTGAATCAAAGTGCTTGTGTAGGTTAGCAATGCCACATTAAATATAACCAATTTGTAAACAGACTTCCAGATTCCTGTTAAATATGTGAATGTAAATAATAAGTTGCTTTCCCGGTACAAATCTGCTCTTTACGGAGTGGGGTCGAAATATAATAAACTCAGCCTGTTACAAAAAATTAAGTATCGCATAATGAAGACGATTGCCATTGAGCTACCAATTCCAGAGTTCAATGAGGATTGCCTTGTTTAAGTTATCTGTGTCGCTCATTACTGCCAGTTAATAGTCCAGAGTAGCCTAAATGCGGCTTAATTAGATGTTTTATTTCGTATTTTTGTATTTTATGCGTCGTTAATGTTGAGTTCTTCTATAATAATACTAACCTAAATGTTCATTTACCATGTCATGCAGGTTTTGTGTCGATGTCAAACTCACAGTCACGCACGACGACAGAAGACCAACTAAATAGGTACATAACGACAAATACACAAAACAAATTGGAGATTCCATGTTAATTTTACTATATTAGGAGAAATCTGACTACATACAACAAGAATTTCGCAACATGCACTATTTGTCTGGCAACCATACGTAATTGGATATCTACTTGCTTTTCATAAGTCTGTACACATGACAAATAGGTTATTGTTTTGGAAAAGCGCCTTTGTGTTTAAAGTGCGTGAAGAAATGTTTTTACTCGTAGTACCTACCGAACTTCACTTGATTGCACGTAGAAAAGCAATCAGCACGCCACAATGGCAAAATTTGAACATCACATATGTAGGTACCTATGAGTTTCACCCAGTCGTCGCATAGAACCTCTGCCTCTGCCGACAATCTGATTGGAAACTGAGAAATCAACCTAATTTAGAAAACAATTACAATTGTTGTATAGCTTATTTAATCTGTGCGTCTTAATAGATCGGAATCTCACCATGAAACCAAAACAAAGCCTTAATCTCATTGAATTCGATAAGTCAGTGGGTGCTTGCTCGCTCATGGATTAATTTCAGCAAGATGTTATCAGGATGCTGTCGGTGCACTCCTAATTCTGTTAATGCAGGCCTATCTAACTCGCATATCTCTTACAGAACCTTGGCTCGAATACCGTCTGTCAGTAGTTTTTATGCGGGCTGTCATTTGAGAAGGTTGTTTTTACCGCGCGACGACGACGTAGTCAATGCAAACGTGTTGCGCACTTGCAAACTGTATTAAGACTCAATTTTTGTATGTTTTGCTCTTATAACGCGGTGTTAAGATCTTATTTTATACTGATGATAGGCACTGGTCGTATTCACACGGTGTCGGACGCAGGCTGATATCAGCATGCTCTACCGCTCACTGTATCCCTGCATCAGTACATATATTGAAGTAATCCATTATGGAAATTTAATCAAAATAAAATGAGACTTTATTTGCTTTTAAAACTTTCGCAAATACATAAAATTAAGTACATGTTTTTGTATATATTGTGTTTCGTTTTTGATATTAAAGTTATTAAAAAATATGTTTGTAGTAAAGTATCATAAGATTGGTATTTACCACGCTACTGTACGTCTTGTTGTGCTGAATTCCTCAACACGTTTTCCTTAACCTGCCTTACACACACAGCAATGCAGTGCAAATGTGACATCAATATTTTTCTTCATAAACTTAATTTATATAAATGTCATGACCATAGACCTCAATAGACTATTACTTAGGACCGAAAGTAGACAACGATATAGCATTTATCTGGAATTTACTTTAATATTATTTTAATACTATCTACTAACTTTCTGCGAGCACCTATCTATCTTGCTCTCCACGATTATCTCGAGGTTTTGTTATCCCGTCGTCGTCGTCAAAATTGAGTATTTGTTATCCCTTTGCTTTGCATAATTTGGTGATTTCTAATTTTTATTCGCATACTGAATTTGTCATAACTTTAATGGCATTAGTACTTTGTTAAGTATAACAATACTTCGGCATACTGTTTGAGTTGCATAACAACTACAGTTCCCTGTCCCCAGTATATTATAAAGATTTTTAAAGACATTATAGTTAAGAGCACTGAAGACTTATGGGGAATGTCAGTCAAACTATGAAGCTCAATTGTAGATGTATATTAGCACCATATTTAGCTTACATATTTGATGAATGTGTTGATCACGGTACATGTCCCGATTTAATTAAAAATAGCAAAGTTGTTACTCTATATAAAGCTGGTGACAAAAAAGATACCAGTAACTATAAGCCTGTATCAGTTTTACCGGTATTTAGTAAAGAGTGAAAAGATCATGCTCAATCAAATGCTTTCCCATTTTAATCACAATAATATATAACATAACCAGCAATTCGGCTTTACAAAAGGACGTTGTACCACAGATGCAGGTGTTGAACTATTTAAATATATTTTTTAGAGCATGGGAAGAATCAAAAGATGCCATTGGTGTCTTTTGTGACCTTTCCAAAGCATTTGATTGCGTAGATCATGAAACTTTACTATTAAAACTGGAAGGACATAAATAGCTTCACTTCACGTTAGGAAGAACATAAATAGCTTCACTCAAAATGTTAACAGGCACAAGCGAAATAATATAAGAAGCGGCAATAAAATTGACCAAACCTTCAAATTTTTTATTGAAAATAGATTCAATATAAAAATTGAAAGTTTGAAGTTTGAAATTGATTCGTCTAATGAATCTTTACAAATTATTAGTTTGACTGATAATTATTTATAATATTTATAGGAAGGCAGAAATTTAGTTTACTTGAACTGAAGGTAGATGAAGGCTAAAGGGGGTGAGCGCACCCTCCTACCTCGCGGTTTGGTTAGGTTAGAACGTACATGTGCAACAGCGGAGCCAGCTTGCGACTGAAAGTAATTAAAAGCTAAATTTGGCTTTAGTATTACCTTTTTTTACTTTTTTAGTAGGTTATTGTGGCCAAATTCTAATTTGGTTATAGATTAGGTTCGAACTTACAAGAGGCAAAACCGGAACTGATCTTATGCAAATAAAAACAACATTTAATCATAAGAATATAGCTGAAATACGAATTTGGTGAGAAATTTAAATTGTTCGGCATATGAGTATTTAATTTATTTTCAAGTATCCTTTTTATCTCTCTCTCTATGATGCGAAATTAATGTTATACCTTTTTATGTTTATGCTGTATGATTGTACGGCCTTACTAATAAAAGATGTTATTCACGGTTTAACTTATACAGTGTTTTGTCTTGCTTTGACATTTGAAATTTACTCGTCGTAAGAAAAGGATAATACACTGTATAAGTTAAACCGTGAATAACTTTTTTTAATTAGTAAGGCCGTTAGTCTTCATAATGCTTATGCTTCCTATGTTTATGGCTTTGACATTTATGCGTTATCAATGTTATCATTTATGTTGAAATATATAACGGCTAAAGGATTTATGCCAAACAATATTATTACATTTCGTATAATTCAATCCAACAGTAAATCGTCAAAATCTACTCGTAAAGCGTAATCTTTTGATTTCAAAGATAATTTATATGCGTAAGCTTAAACATCGTAAGTTGCAAGCTCTATATTAAATACGTTGAAGTGTACTCTATTCATAAGAATTTTAAAAAGCAATTAATTAATGTATTTAATTCATTAACCACTAAAACACCAGCGTTTGAGTGGAAATTTTATTTGACAATCATAACAATAATTATGGGTAAAATTAACCATTTTTTGGATGTTTGTCGTTGTCATTTAGGTAGTCGCTTTGTGCTAAGCACCTCCAATCTAGTTTAAAGTTGTGAAATACCGATTAACATTACGAAATGAAATCACAACCAGTACGAGGCTTCATGTTCGTAAACTTACCAAAACACGCATTACGTACCACGGATATCATATTTATCTAGAGCAGACTGGTTACCAGCGTGGACGATCGAGAGTGACGTCATCGTGGGCGATGCTCGCAAGGTCAAGTTCCGTTTGATCTGAACTCATGCACGTCTTGGCGTATGGCTTATATAACATCAACCGCATTGCACCAGTGGGTATTGGAGTATTGGACCGCGACCGACTGCACACAAAACACCTGTGTTCTTTGAGGCCCTACATTTCTTAACTGTATTTAATTCAATGTTTCAGTCTCAGTTGTTCTGATAAATCTTAGGGATTGATAGATTGTTGTCAGCTGGACAATTCGAATACCTTTGGACCCTGTCTGAATTTGTCCAGCTAAAACACTGAGATGCTAATGTTGATGTCTGTCTGGCGACAACTCCTCTTGATGGCTACAACTATACATATTGTTGGTCTGTATGATTATGCTTGCTTTGTTGATATCTTATTCTATGTCACAGTGATTGTCCTTAAACCTCATACATACATATAACCGTTTAATAGCTATTCCTTGTGTTAGTAATTTACTACTGGTAGGCTATTTTTGTATGCGTCAAACATGGTACGTTGACGCATACAAAAATTTTAACAAAAAAGCTTAATTTTATAGTATCTGTGCTTCAACCACGAGCAAGTACAATCTAGACTGGAATATTATTTCATGGGCTACGAATAAAGTTATTAAAGTAGTGAATACATCATGAATATTTCATATAAAGTCGTGGTTAGATTTTATATTATTATTAGTCATCGCGCCATCGCGCCGTTCTTTTCTATTACGACATTCGTACGTGTTCAATAAGTGCCTAATCTTTTTTTCGGTTGGCAAAGACCGTTGACCGATCCAACGCAGTTTTGATATTGTACAATAGGACGCTGGAAATGGCGAACCGCACGTCGCCGCAATTTGAAATATTGTTAATCATCATTACGTTACCTAAAATGATTAATTAATGGCAAGCGCGGAGACAAATTATGACCTCCCATGATACTGATCCCTGTCGAGATGATATTGAATTTGTGTTGCGTTTACCACATCTTGATGTTTACATCTTGGTGGTACGCAGAGTAGGAAGTAGATATCATAGAGTAAATTATTTAAATGTGAACATATGAAAAAGCAAATATTCCGAAGACTGATTTCGACTTATCAGCCTTTTTAATACAGCCAACATGTTCTACTTTCACCACCTATAGTTAATAACACATGCTTACAACCGAGATGGTTCTGTTTTCTTCCTTCTTAGGTATTCGGTGTTATCAGCTGCAGAATCACAGGGTGTGTTCTCACTATTCTTCGCACATTTTCCGGTGTTTTTTCAATATTTTATCATGACATGACAGAATAAAGGAAAACGTTCATCACCAACGCGTTTAACGTCACACCAACCTAGGTTCCGGTTAGCTTCCAGCCGCATTATTCAAAAACTCCAATCTAAGTTTGTGTCAAATTAATGGTTGATGTACCTACGTTACTTTTCCACAATTCTCAATCGATTTGACGATTTAAGTTAAACTTTATAAAAACCGATTTCAAGTATATCCTATTTGATTAACCTTATTAAATTCCTACAGTTCTTTAGCTCCGGTTGCTAATTGAAAACTTCATCATCAGTCCAACTTCACCAAGTCCTGCTTCCCGAGAGCTGCGCTGCAGCTTCCAAATGTCACTTTTAATTGTAAGTTTTGTTACTTTTAATGTTAACGTTCGGAAATATTTTTGTTGTTTTATGAATATTCAGTAGTCGCATGTGAGTTGATGTGAGTGACATTGATTTTTTCGTTCAGAACCATAACCGCTCAAAATTTTTGATCAATCAACGTCACATTTTTTTTGAAAATTTAGACATCTGTTGCTCGAAATATTCAAATCAGTTTATTTTAAATAGTCCTAAATTTCTAAAAATAAAATAACATGTACAACGTATATTTTTTTAACATTGTCTATTTATCAACGTCGGGCAGGATCTGCTAATGGGATCATGGAGAAATAAAGGAAACTCTTTGAATAATGAAGATACGTTTAGGTATGATTTGTTAAAAATAGGGTTTAGTTATTTAGTTTTTTCTAAAGTATTATTTTTTGTTGAAATTATGTGAAGTCGGTTAACAAAGCACATGCCGCTGATTATGTGTTGACGTTGCTAGAAATAATCTAGTAAAAGTGAAACTAGCTTAATGAAATGATGATGCCACCTCCCCGAACTTTTTATGAGTGCTTAAATACGTCTACTGCTGCGATGAGCTATCCTCTGTAACGCAAAGTAATTAGGCGAGCGGGTGGCTGTTGCTCACGTTCGTAGGAAATACTTGGATCCTATCACCCTACATATTCTGGGAGTGCTAAGAGCAACAAAACATTCTCAAGACGTTTTTTTTTTCAGGTTGTGCCCCCCCCCCCCCTTTTTTTAAACCACACATTTCTCTGTTGTTTTCTTATAGTAATATATACGTATTTTTTTCAAAATTTTAAGATCAAACCTTTCGGAGATCTGTGGGGGGGCGGGTTGTATTTTTTTCCTATTTTCTAAAATAACTTTTTAGCTAAGGGTTTCAATATGTATAAAAACCGGTCAAGTGCGAGTCTAAATCGCGCACGAAGGGTTCCGTACCACCGTTCAATAGAAGCGATGGTGTGGAGTGAATAGTTTGGATTTTACACAGCAAAATATTGTTTACAAAGTTATTGGTGCAGTTATTTTCACACTCCATGTACGTAACCAGGTGCATCCATAAGTTTGTATGTGGTATTGAAAGAATTGTTGTATGGGAGCCCCCTTAAATATTTCTTTTATCCTGTTTTTTAGTATTTGTTGTTATAGCGGCAACAGAAATACATAATCTGTGAAAATTTCAACTCTCTAGCTAGCTAGGTTCTTGAGATACAGCCTGGTGACAGACGGACGGACAGCGAAGTCTAAGTAATAGGGTTCCGTTCTTACCCGTTGGGTACGGAACCCTAAAAATGAGATCCTCGCAAACTTTTACTCGTTCGTGTTTGAGTCATATAAATACATAAGTCATTTCATATACTTTAACGCATGGACGAACTAACGACGGACAAACATACGGGTGGTCCTGTAATGGTCCAGTTTCAAGGTACGGAACCCTAAAAACAAGTATCTCTTCTTACACATTTTTGAAATAAAAATAGTGTACTAATACGAGCTTATCTCTAGTAAGAGATCTCCCAGTAACCAAGTTAGGAGGAGAAAGGTTAATTACTGAGCAGCGGTAGGCCGTGTATGTATACAACAATAATAAACAACCTGGAACTTACATCAGTGTGTAGTTTTGTAAAGTGTCTCCTGGCTAGGGTTACCATATCCATATCAGGATTCCGGCCAGATTTAAGAAATTTCAGGATTTTTAGGATTTATAATAAAATACGGATAGCATTTTTTAGATCTAGTTTATTACAATAATAAATAATAGGAAGATTAATTCGAGAAAATCTCGGGCTTTTAAAATGTTGTGTCTGCTAACTCTACGCCCGACTCAGGGATGATAGTTTATGTAACGCTTGTAACAAAAAGAAAAAACTATTTTTCAATAAGCAATGTATAGAACGCCTAAAATGGGAAGTCACTCTATAGGGACAATGTAATACCGAGGCATTCTATGGGGACAATGCCTAAACCGTAATAGGCAATGTCTGAAATTCCGTCGTTTTGATACTAAGGACTGCCATTCTCAAGGCATACGAAATTTTATCAGGGCGAAGTGGACGGTCAGGGTAGGTGAAGGCTAAAGGGGTGAGCGAAACGAAGCCCCCTATTTAGTATTCGTATTAGGTTGATATGTAAAAACATAAATTGCTGATAGAATCCAGTAAATTTAACTAGGGGTTCTGTGAGAACAGTAGACCTCGCTTCAATTACACAAATTGAAATTCATTCCGTCCATTAATATCGCAACAGCAACTTCCTTCCCTTCCCCCCCCCCCCCCCCCCCACTCCCCCTCATTTAGATTTTTTTCGCAACATCTTGTTTAGAATGAAGTTCTTAGTGTGCCTCTTAAATAAGATTGAAATCCGTCGATAAATAAAGCCACGGATATAAACAAAAATTGCGATCGACTGCATTTTTTATTTAAATGTGCCAATTTTCGTCAAAATCGGTTGGAAAATGCGATCTGTAGGCGAGGACAGACAGACAGACGGACAAAAGCATTTTTGGCCAATCTCGAAACTGGACTCGGCAACATCGGGTAATAGAGTATTATTTTGTTGAAAAAATAGGTACTCTTCAATGTGACAATAGACATTACCCTTTACATAATGTATTTTATTTGTAATGCAAAGAAATTCAATGTTGTAGTGTTCATTTGATACATTAACTGGCCTTCGTTCGTTATCCATTTTCTTCATTTGAGATATTATTTCACACATTGACTGAGGCCCGTTATTCAATACAATGCCCAGGCAATGGTTAGAATGCCTGGATTAAATACTTTGCCGGAAACACATATAACATTAGACCTACAGGTTTGAGCTTCAAACTAATCTCAAAATAAACTCAAAAAATATAATTCACCAATTTAAAAACTTAAAAAAACGACTTCAAGTTCAAGCCCTATTATTCAATCCCCGGTCGGGATGCGAATGAAGAAGAATGTACATGAAGTCCTCATCAAAACTTTTTCTGCACGGAGCCACAAACCAAAACGTCATCTGTGAATATATTTTTGCGTTTTGTTGATTTTTTTTCAAATAAAAAGCGCTAAATAAAATTTAATAAAATTTATACCATTTGACCTACCAATCAAAACAAGAATCATCAAAATCGATTCATAATTGACAGTATGATCGCGTAACAAATATGCAAATAAAAAAAACCGGTCAAGTGCGAGTCTAAATCGCGCACGAAGGGTTCCGTACCACCGTTCAATGGAAGCGATGGCGTGGAGTGAATAGTTTGGATTTTACACAGCAAAATATAGTTTACAAAGTTATTGGTGCGGTTACTTTCACACTCCATGTACGTAACCAGGTGCATCCATAAGTTTGTATGTGGTATTGAAAGAATTGTTGTATGGGAGCCCCCTTAAATATTTCTTTTATCCTGTTTTTTAGTATTTGTTGTTATAGCGGCAACAGAAATACATAATCTGTGAAAATTTCAACTCTCTAGCTAGCTAGGTTCTTGAGATACAGCCTGGTGACAGACGGACGGACGGACGGACGGACAGCGAAGTCTTAGTAATAGGGTCCCGTTTGGAACCCTTCGGGTACGGAACCCTAAAAAAGAAGCAGAAGAAGAATGGATGGTGCTACAATATTAAATTTTCACTTCTTATAGTTCTTAATGGCCTTAAAATCTCGGGTACGGAACCCTAAAAAGGAACACTCGAACTGAGAATTTTAGTCTTATCAACGAGGTTCTGAAAAAATCTCTATTCCCGATATGTAGAGGTAAGCCATCGACAGCGAGCTTCATTAAAAGCTAGAAATGGTATACCTGGGATCGACCCGGACGTTTTGGCAATATTTTTTATAATCACAATCTGAACATCAGATGATGCTGCGGTGACATCAAAGTTGAAATCTCGTGTTTCGTTTTTACGTTTTTATTTTTAACCCCCAATGACAAAAGAGGGTGTTATAGCTTTGAACCGATGTACATGTTATTTACAAAGATATTGGTGCGGCTACTTTCACACTCCATGAACTTAACCAGGTGCGTATAAGTTTGTATGTGGTATTGAAAGAATTGTTGTATGGGAGCCCCCTTAAATATTTATTTTATTCTGTTGTTTAGTATTTGTTGTTATAGCGGCACCAGTAAAAATTTTAACTGTCTAACTATCACGGTTCATGAGATACAGCCTAGTGACAGACGGACAGACAGAGATACAGACAGACAGACAGACAGACAGACAGACAGACAGACAGACAGACAGACAGACAGACAGACATTCAGACAGACAGACAGACAGACATACATACAGCCAGCCAGCCAGACAGACAGACATACAGCGGACTCTCAGTAATAGGATCCCGTTTTTACCATTTGGGTACGGAACCCTAAAAATGAGGGAATTTTTAATAAAAATTATATTTATCACTATGTATTTTGGGATTTGTTAGTAAAATATGCGTAATAATCAACATTATCACCATATTTTAAGATCATATGACTCATATGATCTCTTAAAAAAATTCTTCAGTTCAAAATTTTGTAAAAAAAAACTGAACTTGGTGACTTCTTATTCTTTTGTTTTCCACTTGATGGGGTAGGTCAACGTTTATTTTTCGCGCCCCAGTTTGCTGTATTAAAACATTTCGAAATATGTTTTGACATTTGTATGGCTTCGGGTCAACAAGACGTTTATATTGTGAACATTTTAAGACTGTAACGGTTAACCGATTGGCTTTAACACCTGCTTGACAGACATCGGACAGATGGACGGCTCAGTTAGGTAGGACCCTTCGGGAAGGGAACCCTAAAAAAGCTGCTTCGCTCTTATCGGAAAACATATTTATTTGTCGGAAAACATAGTTATAACGTAACAAAACACACGTCACGATGGCGGCACGTTTTAGAAAGCCATATGGTAAATATCTTTTTACCAGATGGCTTGAACCTCTATCTATATAGAATTTATATGCAATCTTATTAAGATTAATTATGTAGGTGTAATAGATGCGTGTAATGACTGGTGAAGGTGATATAACCGTATAATCGTGCTTACTAATAATAATAATAATAATAACAGCTTGGACACTATTTACAGACATTGATCTAGCCCCAAACTAGGATTCCCTGTATCTTGGGTACTAGACAACGATACACATACTTATATAGATAAATATTATACTTAGATAGATAAACAACCATGACTAGAGTGCAAACATCCATTCTCATCAAACAAATATTTGTCCCCACCGGGAATCGAACCCAGGACCCTTGGCTTCGTAGGCAGGGTCACTGCCGACTCGGCCATTCGGGTCGTCAAACTTTACTTACTTTCTTTTTCATTAGACCACCACATTACCATTTGAAAGATCCAAAGACACAGATCACATTTTAAATACGTACCTACCTACCTAAAAAAAATGTCCGGGCGAGCGAAGCGTCCAGTTTCGAGATTGGCCAAAAATGCTTTTGTCCGTCTGTCTATTCTCGCCTACAGGTCGCATTTTACAACCGATTTTGACTAAAATATGCACATAATTTCTTTGATTTAATTAATATTACATACATTTAAAAATCAATCCAAAATATTAAATGTCAAAACGATTTAATTAATATGTTTAGCCAATCGCAATTTTTGATTTGGGGAAAAGGGGGGAAAACTACTGAGCGTTATTTATCGACAAATTTCAATCAAATATGCACATAAGTTTCTGGGCTGTAGCGTTTTATGTATTTATTTATCGACAGTTTTCAATCAAATTTGAGGCACACTAAGGACTTCATATTACACAAGATATGCAAAAAAAGATCCCAATAAGGGAGGACTGGAGGGGGGGAAAGGGGATTGGATGTTTGCTGTAGCGTAATATATAGACGGTTTTTTTTTATTGAAGCGAGGTCTATAGTCCTCAGAGAACCACTAGAATAGTACGCTTAGATGACATAGTTACCAACTACCTGGTAGCTGATCTAGTGTTATAGCGGTTCCGTGATATGCATATAGGTAATTAATTATGGTAAACATTTATAAAGTGGTAGGGTAAGAGAGCCTTGTATGGCACACGTCAAACTTTTTGCACTTTTAACTTCCTCCAGCTTGTAAGTTAAAAACTTTAGATGTTAGCTGTATATTTTTTCCTGTAAATAATCTATCTTCGATTTCAACTATGCATTAAAATAGAACAACTTTGTCTGGGCTTTGAAGTGATTTATTTATTTAGTATCAGAGACCCAAATTGCCTGGTATCGCACACTTTAAACCTAAATAGAAATCGAGTAAAATTTTCCCGTAAAAGATATGCACTTTATTAGAGTCGATCTATAGATACTGAGGATATTGTGCCAAATGGGTGATACGTGATATGGTTCTGTGCGACAATAAAACCTCTTTGCCCTATACTAGTTAGTTGGTACCGACCTGGTATCTGACTTAAATAGTCTGCAATGCATAGTTGATGTGCATTTATGCATGTGGGTCTGTTCTACTTATGGCAGCTTTATGTTCTATTTAATTACTACCTGTTATATGGCATTCGCACCTACAACATTCTATCTATTAGATTATACTGGTTGTAAATATCTGTCTAAATAATTTCGCTGCCTCTGGACCCGGACACCAGTATCTAATATCAAAAGTAAATTTCAAGTGCCTATAAATAAAACCGGATACTAGCTACCTACTACCTATATAATAAAGCGTTCAAAGAGACAGTGGGCTTGCCCTGCCTTACTATACAATACACCCGACCTCGACAGTGGCCCTGAGCGCAGCCATCTGAGGTCCATGCCCTTTGTATGAAGGAAGACACTTGCCCGAACGCCAAGAGCTATATGGAATGCCTGCTGGTAGATGTTTTTGTTATTCACAAAAGAATTATATTTAAATTGAATAGTTTAGTGCTACGGAAGGACTTCGGAACATGTTAATTATATGTATAAGGAAAACCATTGAAACTCTGTGGTGGTTTGCGGTTAAACGCGCTCTCAAATGTGATCCTGGAGACGTGTACTGTACACAGAATTAAGTGTACGGAATTTAAAATAGCATTATACTCATAAGGAAACTTGGTCATTATGATCTTAAATGATAATTGGTAAGTTGTCATTTTTAAAAATATTTTTTTTGTTTTCAGTCTACTGCAATCCGCCCTATTTTTAGCTTATATATGTCACCGTAAGATTGCCAAAACCGTTAGTTGATAAACTAACGTTTTTTCTCTCGTTAGTTGTTCAACTATTGACAGATAGTAAACTGTAGCGTACTTCTTACTATATGATGCGTTAGTTGATAAACTAACGGTTAAAACCGTTAAATAGTAAACTGGTTTAAACTTGTATGGCAAACGAAATACCAGGGAAAACATTGCGGTGGCTTAGGTGAAGACGAATATTCTTCGTGTTAGGTTGACATGTAAGAACAAAAGAAACGTGAATTCTAAACCCTGTCTGTCTGGTTTACTATCTGTCGATAGTTGATGAACTAACGCGTTAGTTTATCAACTAACGGTTTTCACTATCTGACGGTGACATATATAAGCATATATGATGGAGTTGACTTTCTCACTTTTTTGATCTTTTGTTGATTGTAGACTGATGATACAACTTTGTAAAGTACACAAATACCATATTAAAATTAAATATTGGTCAGGCAATAAAATACGGCGTTAAGACGACAATTTGTTGTAGTAACACCTGCATCCTCAACTTAAGGTTTATGGCACCTAACTGACCATTTCACAATATCCCACTAACGATAATTGTTTAACTCCCAGACAAAAAATATTTACGAGTAGCAATAATAAATTAAACACGCCGTAAAGTTGTGAAGACGTTAGAAACACAAGGATATGCCGATCGGTCCAGTTCATATAATAGTGCATTTATTACCCCAAGGCAACGGCAGCCATTAAAATGATGCCTCATCTAAGCGAACGGCACGTTTAAATACCCGTGACAAGAATAGGTAATAATAATTTATGCGTGATAAAAAGAGATTCGTAAAATACGTAGGTACCTAACTACCTACTTCATCCTGCTCAGGTCAAGGTAGGCATGCAGTTGTAATGTAACCATCGGTACCTGATCCCTTCCAAAAAAGACATTACATTTATCAACTCTGTTCGCTGTAGGTTCCATTCAGACATTGATGAAGACGGAGCCGTCGGCAATCCAGCTGATTTTGTACCTACGACCATGTCCATAAAATCCAACGAGTCACTATCGTCGTTGATCAATCTAACTAAACTGCAGACACAAAACAAACTTCAATATTCACCTTCATGTGTTTGCAAATAAACATAATATTGCCGTTAGCCGACGGTGTTTATTGCTGAGATTATAATAATATTTTATGATATGCTAAGAACGGCCTTTACTTTGATTTTTGAGTTAATTGTGTTGCAAGCAAAGTCCTTTAAACTTTGAGGTGTTTTTCATCGTCCTCATATCTATCTCTATCAATCATAATTGCAGGTGCACATAACAAGTTTGCTTCCGGTAGTTGTGTTATTTATCTAACTGTCTGATTAACTTCCGACACGCGACTAAGCTATTCATGTCAAGAACGTTCAACCATGACTATAAGGTCAATCTCTATATAGGCATGTAAGCATGAGGTACCTACCATAAACATTCAACGATAGAATCAAGTGCCCTTTGATAATTTAATAATTAAAGTAGGTAGGTACCTACTTGCATGCCCTTCGTTGTGTATGGTGTTGGTGAAGTGGGACATTGGCTCGCATGCGGTATAATATTCTATTCAATTGAATGCAGACAAGGCTTTGGCTAGCTAGAGCCTCGTCATATTATTGTTATCTTCATTACTACTAAAAAGTTTAAACGTAGAAAAATAACTACTAGCTACTTAAGTACTATTATTATATACTTGTATATATGTGTCCCTGCCTACCCCATCCTTAGTGTCGACATACATAAACATAGACTGTAGTACTCTTGAGCACTTATCTTTTTAGCACTATCTATTTGCTAGCCCTGTGTGGGATATATTATAAAGACTTTGGTTATAACTGATTGGTTTTTATTGCTTTAGTTTATTTTACACTTTTTATAAAAGGGATCCACGACTGGCTCGATAGCCATTATGCTATCCTAACTATGAAATTTAGATCAGTCACTGGCCGAAGCCTACGGTGAAGTGTGTCACATTGACTTCTCACAACCAAGCCTCTTTCTTTTTAAAATTACAAAATAACTAACAGTGTCAAAGTGACACCCACTCTAAAGAGGCCCGTATACAATATAATCGCATAAAGAAATATCGAACCTTACAGTACCTACAGTAAAAGCCTGGGTAACACAAAAGTAATAAAAAAATATGATCACTCGATTCACACAAATTAATTATACGTAAGTAAGTTGGGTGAACGCAGTTATTATCTAAATTTTAAGTAGTGGTATAATGTCAATATCTAAGCATACGCATAGGTAGTAATAATAATAATAACAACGCATAGCTACGACCTAAATACCTATGTATATCCTTTTGTTTACCAACTGCGTCAATAGTTCGTTACTAATACTACAATGAATCATTAAGAATTCAACAATCAGGGACGTAGGGTGATTGTGGGTATCTGCAGCCACCTAATGTAATTTTCAACTTAAGAATATCGTATTGTCGTAATTATAACATCAAAGTATTTGGTATATTTTTTATCGATACTTCATTCATTCAAAAATACATACCTTCATAATCTATTTCCTACCATAAAGGTTGGTATGTACATATGAATGTACATATTTTAGGGTTCCGTACTTACATGGACTATGAAAAAAGCCGCACCAATAATTTTGTATAAAACATTTTGCTGTGTAAAATCCAAACGAATCACTCCACACTATCCCTACCATTGTACGGTGGTAAGGAACCCTTCCTGCGCGAGTCCGACACGCACTTGACCACTTTTTTGGTGTGAAATTTGCGTAAAAGTGTTTTTTTTAACAATCTTTATAAATCCATATATCAAGATATGTGGATATTTTGGATAAACGGTGTTTTTTGGGTAGGGTGTTTCATAGTATGTACTTATGTCGCAGTCATTTGGTTAAATCAGACACTTATATAACTCTCTAGACCGTTACTTAAATACCGACGTTTAATCAAGTCATTAAAATTCCGTCAGACAAGTGAGTGACCGAAACGTTTAACGAGTTGTCTAAACGTTCCTAGGCAACGAGACATATAAAATATAAATATTTTATGTGTCCTTAAGTTTATGTTTTAAGTATTTTTTGGTGTTCTTACATATTCAACCTAACACGAAGAATTAAGGGGGCTTCGCTTCGCTCACCCCCTTTACCCTACACCTAAGCTGCCGCAATGTTTTGCCCTGATATAAGCTGTGCAAATCAGCTGTTGTCGTGGCGCCATCTTGTTTTCCAAAACGCCGGCTTTCGGTAAGACAGATTGTTAAACGTTTTCGACGATGCTTTACTTAAATCAAAATGCTAGTGACTTGGTTAAACTTCGGCATTTAATTAGCGGTCTAGAGAGTTAGTTAAGTGTCTGATTTAACCAACCAACTACGACATGTATACCTCGCGCCACGAACCCTGGGCGACGTTGCTGGCGGGAATACTGCGCATATGTAAAGGTATTTAAAAAATGACTCTTAATTCATGAACATGATCATGAGTCGACCATGCAGCATGACAATGGTTATTTTTTTATCCAAGCTAGCACCATATCACGTATGTAGGTCGATTTACCTGTATCCCTATCGGTATATTTTAATTTTATTTATTTGAGTCAATATTATTATTTATTCAATTCGGCATTCACCGTGACTAATAAAATAATTCACATCTAACGTCAAAAGAACAACAAATTCTTCGTTTCCCCACCCTAATACTGCCACATCCCCACGGTCCCGAATGCTTGAAATGGCGATAAAAAAAATAACTCGAAAACAAATTATTTCTTACGGTTCGCGGATTTTGAAATCATCTAAAAATATGAAAAATAAATACGAAAAATCTGAAAAAACATCTGAAACGGCCGGCATTCTGAAGGCTAGCCGAAAATAGAACCTATAGCTACATATTATTACCATTTTTTTATTAAGGTGATGACTACTGATGACTTAGGTATTTTTCTTTCGTTTAACCGATAACCATCTGTAAAAATCTGAAAGGTGAAACCAATGAGTTCTATGCGCTCGGAGCTATCAAAGGAATTTAACGGTTGAGCAAAATTATTTTCAAAATAAGAACAAATCCGGATTAAACAAGGATAACATATACCGGAACAGTAAAATGAAATGCATTGTTAGAAAGCTGAAAAAAATACAGAACTATAGTATTGTAAATAGTTAATTACCTGTTTGATAAACAAAGCGCCTTGAAGGATTAAAAATTTGAGATTCCTGAATTTTCCCCGATTTTTTTTACTGTCCGTTTCCAAAAAAGGTATTTGTTGAACTGAGAAAATTATACTTGAATATTGTGGAAAAATATGCAAATATCCAAGATTTAAGTAGTAAAACTCACTTCAAACAAGATTTCTTTCGCGAAAACTCGTTTAAAAATTCTCACAACAACAAATCACTAACATTGACATTGGTATTTTTAAATGGTGTTGCCATGTATGGACACGATAAAAGGTTCTTTGAGTATACGTTGCACAATGACAAAGAGAGTGAGTATACGTAGCACGAAAATTTCGCTCCACTTTATCATTGCTTTTCCGATCTGCATTCGTTTCCCGAGGGCAAGGAAAAGTGGTGCTACTCCCTGCACCCGGTGCAATACAATGCCGCATAACATTCGGTTCCGTAACTTAACATCCCGGATTACCAGATCATCATTCAGGTGATTCAGGTTATATATAATACTAAACTGACCCGGAGAATCACCATGACCATCTTCAAATAAGACTATGGAATATTGGAATGGAAATGTTTGCCTTGGTGATGTATTGACGATTCAGTTTAGGCGCCTTAACAGTTACTAAACTAAATAATTAACAGATATTATCTTTTGAATACATATGAAGCTACGTGACATCTGTACGGCACATGCTAATGTAACGATATGGGTATGTTAATCCGGCTTAGCTTAGGCTTAGGCTTGGTTGATGTATGAAAACATATCGCCTTCAAATACTGGCCAAATGCCTTCATAGGATACCATACTATTGAGTATGGTGTGTAAAATATTCCTATTTTAGACAAGTGAACAAGTATTTTTCAGTTTAATGATAAACTTTATCGATCATTTATGTAAATTAGAACTTAGTTATTAACCGATGAGCGAGGTACGGAGTAACGTAGGTGACTTAAGGTAAGTAATTGGCATCCACACATGCATGCAACATTATTTACTTACCTATAAGTGAAGCACACCACTTTTCTTCTTTCTTGGGAGAAGCTGTTTCCATGTTTATGTTCCTTATTCAAGTTGCAATAACAACTGCACGAGTTACTTTACAGTTATCACGCAGTGGTCCACTGTTTTCTAGCTAAAGAATATAATAGGCTAAGGAATATCAACTGCTTCATTTAATTATAATACAACAAACATAAGATAAGATGAGTTGATTTGTACTTTCTACTTACTGTTTCTGCTTAAGCTGTACAGTGACAAATAACTACACGAGTTTGTTAAGAACCTCTATCTTAGGGATTGTAGGTCGTCCGATCGATATAAGGAAATATAATAAAGGTAACTAGGTAGGTAACTGCGTGTAATAAATAATAATGTAGGTAATTTGAAATATGAAAATTTGGATTACTTCCTTTCATAGGCACTCAGCGGCAGAAAATGTAGCCAAGGTGCTCATATCAAGATTTTACACAAATGTTTTGATGAGGATAATAGAGGTATATAAGTGAACCCTTTTGTTTATTTAAGTGGATATTTAGGCAAAAATATAAGTCCATAATGTCTTTTGTTACCCTAAGATCAAAAATCTCATTTTCTTACTCTTGGATTTGTATAGAATCCTTACTGCCATATGGTTTTGGGTATAGTTCTTATTATAAAGGAATAAAACTGGAGGTTTTAGCTTCCACACATATTTTTTTACTAGTTTAGTATAAAAACTAGCCAGACGTCAAGGACATGATATATATAAACTACAGTATTGTGGGTCAGACAAGATATTCATAAATTTTCAAATTAAGGCTGATTTAAGGTTTTTTCATGACAGTATAGTGAGATACGGCGCAGGAAAATGAAATCATAAAATATTTTATCTACACACGTATCATAAACCCTCTTTACTGCGTACAAAAACTGCACGTTACGATCAGCATAATGTACTTGGTAAAAACTCATTTCTTATCTGAAAAATTACACATTATGACCATAATGTGTAATTTTTCTACATAGACATTCAAATTTTGAACGCCGACGCCCGCCTGCGTGCCGCCCCTAGTTTGTCTGTGAAGTTGGTACTGACATTCAAATTTCGAACGCCGACGCCCGCCATTATGGTCATTATGTGTAGAAAAACTACACATAATGACCATAATGTGTAGTTTTCCAGATACGAAACGAGTTTTTACCAAGTAGTTTGACATAATGCTGATCGTAATGTGCGGTTTTTGAACGCAGTAAAGAGGGTTTATGATACGTGTGTAGATAAATTACATAATAATATGTATTTTATCCTTAAATTGAAAACAAACAAAATGTTACTAAGATAACGTTAAATTACTACCAGGATAATGAAAAATACCAGGAAAGTGAAATATTTGCACATAAATTTCCATATTTATTGCTTATTTAGAAATAAATGATCCCAAAAAGTAAACAGTAAGACTCTTTCAATCATCAGCCTTTTGTATTGAAGTATTGTAAAGCTTAATAAGCTAACACATCAGGGATCACATATAATCAATAAAATCAACAAACTCAAGAACTCTAGGAACAAATAATCATTAAGTCTAAATAGTAACAGTAAAGGCGCTAGGTAAAATCAGAATGTTATACAAGTCGTTTCTAAAGAGAACACATAATCAACTACTTTATGAGAAGGTTCCGCCTGAGAACCCAAAATCAAGCGGGGCAGTGCTATTTTTAGCTCAGAAGTCGGAAAAAGAGTTTTGTGTATGTTTAACTACAAAAATAAACATATCTCTGTTTTGGGGCAGAAGTTTCTAAGATACTAATATATTTTTTTATTGTTATTACGGCATTTAATATCACAATAAAATATTTTTTAAATTATCAGTCGAGAATTTAGAGAAGAAATGCGTTAGTTTAACTTTTCATTGCACATATTCTTTATCTCATAAGCAGTCTGAACGATGCAGGATCCGTTTCAATGCAGTTTATTTTTATTCAATTCATCTTGCAGTTTTTTAATTTGTTTATCCTTCTTTTTAATTTCTTTGTTTCGCTTACGTCTTTATATAATTGAGTTTTGTCTAGCCACACTTAACCTAGGCGACTGTTCTTGCCCAGACTGTTTATGTTGGGCTGAAGACGGGACCTGGAATGATGGTTGATTTAAAACTTTACTACCAAGGAGGTTCGTTCATGAAATCTATGGACGCCTTTTTAGCACTAAATTTTTTCTTATAGTATTTTCTACGTCGAACCTGCTATAACTTCCTACAATGCCGTTTTTCACGATCGATCATTGGAGTTTTTTTTTATGTAGCACTTAAATTTAAATAAAACCGTTTTTCCTTTCCTTTAAATCAGCTATCTTTTTTGGATTATTTTACATTCGTCATGGCGTTCCCTTTAATTTTCTCGCTTTTGTGCTAATATTATTCCCTATTCCCTGCACTTCTTTTTCTTAGGTGGTGGCATTTTTAGGGTTCCGTAGAACGGAACCTTATATTCTCTTCATGTCTGTCTGTCCGTCCGTATGTCACAGCAACTTAATTCCGAAACTATCAAGACTACACAGTTGAAACTTGGTATGTAGATGTATTCTGTAAAACGCTTTACGATTTTCATACACAAATTTAAAAAATAACAACTTACTGGAACTGCAACCGAAAAATATTTTTTTCACCAGACCTATATGTGTCTATATAGTCTTTAAAAATGATGTTCAGGTTCCTGAAACCATTTTTTCTTAAAGTAAATCGTTAAAGAGTCAGATCCTTCCAAAGAAGAAAAAATTGACCCCCTCTAACTTTTAAAATAAAAAATTGTATGTTTAATAACAATTAAGAAAGTGAAAAAAAAAATGTTGTATTTCTCAATAAACACTCAACGAAAATTTGTTTGAACAAAATAAAATAAGCAGTTTTTCAGTTAAAACATTTATTAAAAACCGCAAATATAACTTTGGCATTCATACAAACACTATGAAAAACAAAGTAATTATTTGCTGGTGAAGAATTATAGTGATATTTTAGCCAGGTGTATCAGGAGTATATGAAGTGATTGATTACCTTCCTAATTTATTTTATTTGGCTTATATTCTAAATTTATTACGGGTTCCGTAATAAATTTAGAATATAAGCCAAATAAATGTGTGAAGTCCGACACACACTTGGCTGGCTTTTTATTTCTGTGGTAAAGAGTTCTCAATAAGTTAATAATATTAACCACAATAACTAGCAGAAAATTGCAATGTAATATTTTTGTTTTATCCCGGAAACTGAGTAACGTACCAATAAAACATATTAGCAATAACACGTAAGTATATACTTACGTGTAGTTGCTAATATGTCTATATATAACTGACATTCATGTCTCAGGTACGCTATTACACTGTATAAATATAGAAACAGTAAGGACAATGATTGTTTATAACTTTTCTCTAGTGTTATCATTTTCCTGTCTAAGTGGACCCAGATAAGTGATACACAGGAAAGCGATAATTTTGAGGTATTTTCGTTTATATGTACTATAAAAACAGACAGACAGCGTCTTTGATTGCAATTTTAAGTCTTTATATTATATTTGCTCTCGGTATATAAATTAAAAGTAATAGAAATATTGAAAATAAACAAATATTGTTACGTTAGTACTTACCATACGAGTGAGAATTTGTCTGCGGTCGAAGTGAGTTTGGTCACGATGTCTGATTTTTCTGTTGGACTGCGGATCGGGCGGCATTGGGCTCATTGGGCTGCGCACTTTGTTTCGGATCTCCGGCAACGTCACTTTTTGTTTAAATTGTCGGTAACATTAACGTGTTTCAGCTGACAGGAAAGTGATACGAAATTCCTGTCGCCTTTATTTCCTTATGGAAAATGATTAAAAATAGGGAGGTACGAATAATCCATCGTATTTTCATTTTTTATTAATCGTATATTTATTACGCATAAAAATTCGCATTACAAGCTTATAGAAAAGACATTAACAAGGCAAGCTTATCTCTAACAAGAGGTTTCTTCCAGCAAACCCAAGATTAAAAGGATGTTTTTTATTTAAGTATTAATAAAGTTGTATTACAAGTTATTTTGATGTAAGTCTTTTTGATTATGTTAATATTTTGCTTATTATTATGGATCAATGCTTGAGTTTTGTAAAATCGCCCCACAGGAAAGTAATAACTTTGCACACGTTTGGGCACTTTTTTCTAAGATATTAGTTTCTTACCTCTCTTAATTTCAATGCCCAAATAGTAAATTGTAACAATTAGTTACCTGTCTCAGATTCATAATAAATCAGGAATATTAAAAACTCAAGAAGCTACGAATCAAGCCCACTAAAATTCCTTCACTGTAAGAACTAACCTTTTAAAAAAAGTCGTTATGGCCGGTTTACCCGAAATAACAACTTAAACTAAAGGGGTCGCTGATACGCTATCCCCATCAAAACAGCATTCCTTAATATACAGGCTGATCAATCTAAATGGGTCAGTAGGGAGAATTCAGAAACTATGAGAGATAGCGACATCCTTTCTTAGGAACCATTGCTTCGATTTTAGATTTTATAATAATGGCATTTTTTTTTTAAATCTCTCATACATATCGAACCAGGTCAAAGTCTCTGTAAAGAATGTTAGGTATAAATTAAGTGTTTTCGTTTTTATTGTTGATGGTGCGAATCGTAAGTCACAAGGAACACATTTTTCATATTGTTTAAGTCATTGAAAGAAAAACCCAACAATAAGACAATTATTTTATTTCAGTAAATGTGATTGATTGATGTTATTCATAATGATGACCGATTTATATTAATGACGACATTTTGCAAATTATTTAAATTGTGGGCATTCAGTCTAATGTTTACACAACATTTCATAGCAAAATTTGGTCCTTATACTTTCAGGATCAATTACACAAATAAATACTACACGCGATTACATAAATAATATTGACCAGGTTCGATTCCCGGATATGTATGAGAGTTTAAAAAAAAGTTTGAATGTCATTATTATTAAATCTAAAATCGACGCAATGGTTCCTAAGGACAGATTTCGCTATATCTTATAGTATCCGACTTCTCCATACTGACCCATTTGGATGGAGGACCCTGTATGTGCTCAGTTTTGTAAAATCTTGTAACGAGCCATGATAGCAAGTTATTCAACCATTCGCTCTGTTATTTGCAGGCCGGGTGAGCGATGAAGGGGTGGTTCGACGCGTTCCGGGAGGAAGGCGGGCCGACGCTCTACTCGTACCACAACCGCACGGCGGTGGCGGCTGACGTGCCGGCGCTGGCGCTGTTGCTGGCCGCCCTCACCGTCTACCTCGCCTTCCTGGCCATATTCCCCGGCATCAGGAAAGAGGTCAGTTATCTTTCTACCCCTAAAAGACATTCCATATCTTATAAAGAGTCGATACTCTACCAGTAAGGGTTACGATAACGTGCAGCTGTAGTGGCCGACGTGCTGGCGCTGGCACTGCTGCGGGCCGCCCACACCGTCTTACTCACCTTCCTCGCAAAATTCTCCCTTCTGAGACTCAATTAGTTGCAGAAACGTTCTTTAAATTTAAAAGTCCCGCAAAACGTTCATGGGAGTAACGTCAAGGCGTGTGATCTTTCGTGTAGTCAGAAATAAGAGCCATGTTTTATCAAAATTACAAAATTTTATGGAACTGACTTGCCATTAGCGGTTTGCTGGGCTTTAAAGTTTAAAGATTTCTGCAACTGGCTGTAGATCTAACAAAGAGTCCAGACCCTACCAGTATAGGTTTGGGTAACGTGCGGCAGTAGCGGCTGTTGTGACGGCGCTGGCTCTGTTGCTGGCCGCTCTCACCGTCTCCCTCGCCTTCCTGGCCATATTCCCCGGCATCAGGAAAGAGGTCAGCTATCTCTCTACCCCTAAATGAGACTCTTATCTAACAAAGAGTCTAGATTCTTCCAGTATAGTTTTAGGTAACGTGCGACAGCAGCTGCTGACTTGCCAGTGTAAAACATTATACCATGGTATTAGAGTTCACATCCTATGAAAAGCAAAAGTTAGCAGCAGGCTAGCCATCCCTATCTTTCCACCCCTAGACAATCTATATCTACCAAAGAGTCCAGACTAGACAAGACAGTATAAGTTTGGGTAACGTGCGGCTGTAGCAGCCACATAACACAATTACTTTAACGTGGTAGCGGCTGCTGTGCTGGCGCTAGCACTGCTGGGCCGCTATTACCGTCCACCCCGACTTCCTGGCCATATTCCCCAGCATCAGGAAAGAGGACTGTTACTTTTTTACTTAGTTTAAAAAAAAGAAAGACTAGGATTCCTGACAGTTCTACCACTTAAGATGTGCCAACACTGCTTTTGGGAGCTGTGTCTGATATCAGTCGCAATGCCATTCAAATTCGAAATCGACAAATCAAATCGCAAGAAAAGACAGCTCGTGTAAATTAATAGGGTCCTGACTGGTCATTTTTTCAAATTGACTGGCGTTGCGATTGATGTCAGAAATACATAATAATAAGGCTACCAACCAGCTACTGCGCTTCATATTGCCACGCATTAGGAAAGATATGAGTTACTTAATACGAAGTCTCAGGTCAGACCCGGCTTTTGTTTCACAGGTGTGTGTGTGATTAAGATGGAAGATGCCTGACAGGTGCCTAGTTGGCTCAGTGGAGTAGTATATCATATCAAATAGAGCACGAGCATAATAAAAAAATCAAATATATTTCCAAAAATCGCGGGTTCAACTGACAGTTGACCTTTTGGAGCGAATGCGGAAGTGACGTAATTTGCGTAGTCAGTAACGGAGAAAGCTATGTTCCATGAACAAAATTAAATTACCTACATTCTTTACTCATATGACATCTTGAAATTGCCATTTGAGCAATTTAAAAACAATGTTAATGCGACTTAGTCGAAAAAGGGATGTTCAATGTTCAAGATTATTTAAATGACGGGACTGTATGGTGTTAATCTGGCTCAACACGCAGACCTTGCTGTTAATAATTTTATAATTATTTATTCGATAGCGATATTCTTGATTTCTTCTCCCACAGTAGTCCAATGTAGAGAAGTGGCAAAAAATGACGATTGCTAAGTATATGTAAATATCTACAGTAATAAAGACATTTGGAATTTGGAATATTAAT
The DNA here is from genome assembly GCA_949825045.1 of Argyresthia goedartella. Lineage (NCBI taxonomy): Eukaryota > Metazoa > Arthropoda > Insecta > Lepidoptera > Argyresthiidae > Argyresthia > Argyresthia goedartella. The sequence continues at coordinate 18,354,069 of OX463812.1, read as the reverse complement.
TTGGACTATTTTACTTTGTATGACTGAAGCCCTACGGCGTTACTAATAAAAAAAGTTATTCACGGTTTAGCTTATTCAGTTTTTTGTCCTTTTCATGCGTCGAGTAAATGTCAAATGTCAAAGCAAGACAAAACACTGTATAAGTTAAACCGTGAGTAACTTCTTTTATTAGTAAGGCCGCTATAGTTTTAACAGCTAGCGATGGGTAAGTTCGGCTATGGACAAAAATGAAAATATTTACCTACTTTGTTTAACGATATTTTAGAAAACTGGTATTTACTATGAGCTAATTTCTCACTGTTTAAATAATGTCGATAAAAACAAATATATGTGTAGAAGTGTTATTTTATTTAAAAACTACGAAAGAAATAAACACAGGTGAACACAAACATATGAAATTATACGGTAATACACTCAATTACCAATTTCAAATAAATTGGTCATATACTGACTGAGGACCTGAGGATCTAGACACAGAGCGGCAGCGCAGCGCTTTATCAGTCAATGCTATTTGTTTTGCATTAACTGCTAGTGCGCTGTTAAAGCAAACTCTGCATTAACGTAAGTTAATAGAATTGCACGTTGCGCAAAACCAGTAAAAATCACACTATTCAAGACACACAAAAATAAAGAACGCAGTGGAAAAGGCAGCTGAATTGAAGTGGGATTGGGCCGGCCATGTCGCTGTCAATCATTCTAAACATGCATCCTATGGGACATCTATACCCAAAAGACTTTCAACGCCCTGCGCGCCCAGTATAACAATGCTTTTAGGATGTTGCTGGGGCTGCCGCGCTACTGTGCATCGGGCATGTTTGTTAGGACATGTACTGATGTATTCCATACCATCATACGTAAGACAACAGCCTCCTTACTGAGCAGAACGTGTGGCAGAACCAACAGCATCCTAGAGGTCATTGCGAGTCGGCTCGACGGCCCAATACTCAATAACCAATACTGGATGAGTTTTGTGACTGGGTCACTGAAAGTGTCTGGGAAACTGAGCCGTGCCACGGACAGGCCTATCTATATTAAATAGATTGAATTGAGTGTAATAAGAAGAAAATAACATATATAACTAACAAAATATGGATCATTTTGTGCTCCGAAATAAAAATATTAATATAATTATTGAAAAATGTACAATAAATTGACAAAACATTTACACATCATTAAATTGATAATTCAAAAGCAATGAACACCTGTCTTTACAAATTAAACAATCTATTTACAACACATTTACACACCAATAATTAATAGAGATCGCTAATTACGATTCTATTATATAATACCCTTGACGTACCGTACTGCGGCAAACTGAGTACCTTTGAAAAATATCACCAATATCTACGAGTAAAATGTCTATTGGGATATTTCGACGAATCGTGAATGTCGGATCCCGTGTGAATGAGCTCTTACTCTTTTAACAGATGTGAAGCAGTTAAAAGAGTAAGAGTTAGTGTCGGTAAAGCAGTTTGTATTGGTCGGCGATTTTTTGATTGATGATAAAACATTCTGCAGTAAAGTCTTCTTGAGCATTCGCGCGTGTTTCTGCTGTCCAGCCGGATCCGCGAGATACCGCCGCAATCCACGCATTTAGCAATTTTTAACGATGAAATCTAAAATAATAAATATAGTTTAAAAAAACTAAAAAACACGCTTTTAAATTAATTCGAACTAAAAAGTTAAAAATAAATTTTAATATAACCTTAAAACAATAACGAATAAAAAATACTATTATTATTGTGAAACAAAAAGCGTCGGGCGCTCGATGTACGAAAGATATGGAACAAAGCGCCGTTTTAGTTCGAAGTGCTTTAAAAGCGTGTTTTTTAGTTTTTTTTAACTATATTTATTTTTCATTTTTTAGTTCGAGTTTAGTTCGATTCACTTGCAGGTTGTGTGAGAAATTAATTAATCCTGGCGATCCTAATAAGGCGAGCCTCTACAATTCTGCTACGATGACAGTGCAAATACAAGGCTCCACAACGACTGTTCCAGTCAAAAGAGGCGTACGCCAAGGAGATGTCATATCTCCGAAGCTCTTCACTAACGCACTAGAAGATATCTTCAAAACCCTTGACTGGGACGGACTGGGTATAAATGTGGATGGAGAGCACCTGAATCACCTCCGATTTGCAGACGACATCGTCATACTGGCTGAAAACCCCACAGAAATGGGAAAGATGCTCTACGATCTGTGCCACGCATCTATCCGGGTAGGTCTTAAAATGAATTCGGACAAGACTAAGGTTATGGGCACGACCGATATGTCCCAAGATCCGATCACAGTAGACGGCCGAGTGATAGAGCAAGTGGAGGAGTATAACTACCTAGGGCAGATCATCAGACTGGGACGGGACTCGCTGGACCGCGAGATTGACCGAAGAATCCAGCTTTCTTGGGGAGCATTCGGAAAGCTCAAGGACGTCTTCCACTCCAAGATCCCTCAATCGCTGAAGACTAGAGTCTATAACCAGTGTGTTCTCCCGGTGATGACTTACGCTTGCGAGACATGGACGCTTACTGCCGGGATGATGAACAAACTTAGAGTCACACAAAGAGCGATGGAAAGGTCGATGCTCGGAGTGTCCCGCCGCGACATGATAAGAAACGAGCTCATCCGCCAACGCACTAAAGTTACCGATATAGGAAAACGAGTCGCGCGACTTAAATGGCAATGGGCTGGACACATCTGTCGCAGAAATGACGGAAGATGGAGCTCTAAAGTTTTGTTCTGGAGACCCCGCACAGGAAAAAGAAGCGTTGGAACACGGTGGTCCGACGACATAAAGATCACGGCCGGCCTATCCTGGACGAGAATGGCCGCGGACCGCACAAGATGGAGGACAACTGGGGAGGCATATGTCCAACGGTGGACGGTGAAATGCTGAAGAAGAAGAAGAAGAAGATCCTAATAAGGATAATGAGATAAACTTATGAAATTATTACATTGTCGCTGATTCTTGATAAGTGTACAAAGTTTGAATTGAATCTGTCCGTTTAAAGTGGGTCAAAATCGAGTCCAAACAAACAAACATACAGGTGAAGCTAATAAAAGCGTGATAAAAAGGGTAGTATTTAATCGCACAACATTTTTACACATTAATGTTACTTTTCGGAAAAGCTTCATAAATACAGAGCAAATCATTGTAATTAAGCATTATTATTTCTTATTATACAATTTATCGATAATATTTTTTTCACAACGCTAACGATGTTACTTGGGCAAATTTTTAATAGATAAATTGTCGTAAATACGCTACTGCAAACGTATTTCTGAACCGAGATAATTTGGGATATATATTCCCCTATTCTAATGTACCCAAATAAATCTATGAATAACAATTTCAATTATTTATCTGTGGTAGCTTATGAATTCGCCTAAGCTTTTATGATTTCTCATGTAAATTTTACACTGATAGCACACGACATGGCGAATTACTTTCTAATGCGAAAGTTTTGATTTAAATCTTTATAAAATATTCAGTCTTTGTTCATGTTATGACTAAGCCAGATCTGCTATTCGATGCAATTGAAGAGGACGTTGTTATCTGACAAACTATACACATAGCGAGTATTACCTAATTATGCTATAGAAAGTGAATGCAAATCCAAAATTGACGCTACATCTATCTAAGCAAAGAGTTTCTTTGATCTGATATCTCCTTCTTTTTTCGCAAAGAAAGGCAATATACGTCCATGCCTCAGATAAACAAAACTCTTTGCTTAAATAGATGTAGCGTCAATTTTGGATTGATGGTATGGTTTATTCTTGCTCTACAATATTAGTTAATACTCGCCATGTGTACAGTTTGTCAGACAACAACGAACTTTTCAATTGCATCGAACATTCGGGAAACGTTATTTTAATTATAAAAATGACCTATCAGTGAGATAAATTATAAAACTTCATAAGAAAGTCATTTTATGTAGTGTGCCATCATACAGAGTAAAATTTACATGTGAAATCATAAAAAGTATTCATCAGCTACCACAGGTAAACATTAATCGATGATTCATAATAACATTCACTTCAATTCGTTCGATTCAATAACATTCGTAGATTTTCTTGTATTTTATACATTTTATAGGATACATTAGGATAGTGGAAGATTTCCCAAATTATTTCGGCCCAGAAGTATCACAAATACGTTTTTAGTGACCTAGTTACAATAATTTATCTATTACAAATTTGTCCAAGAAATATCGATGATGATGTGAAAAAATATTATCGATAAATTGAATAGTAAGAAATGAGTTGCAATGATTTGATCTGTATTTATGAACCTTTTCCACAAAGTAACATTGATGTGGGAAAATCCATGTGTAATTAAATTATAATTTTAATTTTAGATTTCCCGATGAAAAGCTATTGCTAAATGAGTGGCTTTCTGCGGTATCTCGCGGATCCGGCTCGATGGCAAAAACCCGCGCGAATTCTCAAGAAGATATTACGGCGGAATGATTTCACCAGCAATAAAAAAAATGCAGACTCAATCAAACAACTATCTGTGCTACTATACCCACACACATCTCTCTGTTATCAGAGTAATGGCTCATTCATCCCTCATAGATGCCGCTGATATTTTTCAATATATTTTACTGTGTCACGGTAGGTCAAGGTGATTGGCGATATATATTAATTAATGGGTGTAAATGAGTGTTTAATTTGTAAAGACATTTTGTTTATTGCTATATAATTGTCGATTTATCAGTGTGCATCTTTTATTGATAATATTTAATAATTTCATCTATAACAATAATAATAATATTTTTATTTCGCAGCACAAAAGGATCCATGTTTTGTTTGTAACAGATAAACTACTTAATCCTCATTAGTTTCATATCACAATCAATTCAATCTATTTCATATAAATAGGCATGCCTGTAGCACGGATCAGTTTTCCACGCACAAACAGTCATAACACTCACCCAGTGTTTGAGCCGACGCCGTCGAGCAGGGCGTTGAGAGTCTTTAGGTTTTGTTGACGTATAGATCGATTGGCAGTGTAACTTCAAGAGTGAGATTTTATTGGCTTTTTACAATGTGCAATCCTACGAGCCAACATATTCGCCCAAACTGCCAAAGCGCTGCGATCCCACTCTATGACTAGGTCATCCCTCAGGTCCTCAGTCACTATATGACCAAGGTATTTGAATTTTTTAATTGAGTGTGTTACCATATAATTTAATTTTAAGAATATGTATATTTCTTTCTTAGTACGAAAATAAATTATCACATCGACTTTGTTTATCGATATTATTTAAACAGTGATCATTAACTCATAGTTAATCATAAACCACTCTTCTAAAATATCGATAATAAAGTAGATAAACTATCTATATTTTTGTCGATAGCCATACTTAATCGATACTCACCCCATCGCTGGTTTTCAATAAAATTGTACGCGAAAAGAATCCTACCTGTCGAAACTACACTGGCCTGCAAGGTTTCAGTCATACAAACTAATATAGTCGTATGAGTAAAGAGTGTCAGTAAATTAACTTTTGTTCTTGGAAAATAGTATTACTTACTCTGTGGTCCATGCGCATAGCTCAGTTCATTACTGGCGACGCAGAGTGCGTCACTTCGGCTGATGGGGTAACACGTTCCATTTCAAGTGGCTTTAAATTTATATTGTTTGTTAAAAAACAATAAATAAAATAGAAAACGTGCAAATCAGGGGCCTTTTATGTTTTTAGGTCTCAAAATATAATTAAATGTGATAAATATCTTCACTGCAGCTTCTCTATTGATCCGAATCTCATACTTCTCGAAATATCTACCACTATATTATGGAAATATATTGGTAGATAGATACCTGTTGAAGAACTGAAACCGAAAACTACATGTATCCATTGATATGTGGGATATTTCAGTTTAATCCAAGTTCACGGATACCCTTTCTTATTTTCAGAGGTTCTCCACCTTCACCATCGTCACACTTAGCCTTTTCGTCGGCACAGTCATCTTAGGTGAGTTGTTTACCTTTTAAATTACTACTACTATTTTTACATTATAACAGGGCCTATGCATTCAGTCAGCAAGACTCTTATTGACCGAGGGAGTGAAGCGTCCAGTTTCGAGACTGGCCAAAAATGCCTTTGTCCGTCTGTCTGTTCTCGCCTACAGGTCACATTTTTCAACCGATTTTGAAGCCGATTTTGACAAAAATTGGCACACAATTTCCTTGATTCGAACGCGATTTTTGACTGTTGGGAAAAGGGGGAAGTTTGCTGTAGCCTTATTTGTCGATGGATTTCAATCAAATGGATTTCAATTTCAATCATAGGACTTCATTCTACATAAACAAGAGGTTGCAAAAAACACCAAAAGAGGGGAGTGGAGGGGGAAGCGCTTCGGAGTATTTTCGACCTCCCTGTAACTATGTTGTAGATAAAGCTAGACATCTGAATTTTCTGTGACTAACATGCGAATTCCCAAAATTCAGACAATTTTAACCAATAGAGTGGAAACGACAGCAGTTCACAGTTCCGTCATTTTTTCAATGACTGACTCATCTCATCACCGATCATCAAAATTCTAATGTTCATCTAGCAAATCTACAATCTCACAGACTAATTTATTTCATGGTCTACTAAAGCAACTAATGAGTTTCTTAAGTTTTGCCAAATCTTTGATCTAAACTTTGAATGTCTGTCACTAATATCGGGCTAAATAGAGATGTCATTAGATGGGCCGTAAGACCACTGTAAGTATGACCCTCATAAGCGTGACTGACTTCGACGCCTTCGCACGCCTGATTCTGGAAATGACTATAATTACTCCTGGATATAGATGATAAGAGAGAGCACGTAATTGGCAGCAATTTGTGAAATTAATGTTACTTGTCGCGAGCTCGCAAATACGCGTAAATTACCTAACTCAATAAGCTTGAAGTTGATTTACCATGAGCACCAACAAATAAATTCCGCGGATTACGTAAAGTTCGTGCATGAATAATCGCCGGCCTCGCATGCCTTTCAAGTTGTTAGTTACTATGATCATTCAGTCTATAATAAGATAAGTAATTGGTCTAATTCATGGCCTACAAAAATAAATGCAATGCAAAATTCGCTGACAAGTTTTATTATTACTTATACGACTACTTAGTATTTGTGATATTAATACCTGGGCACCGCTGTAGGTGTGACCCGCATAGAAATTACACTTTTTCGGGTAACAAATGTTCACCCAAAAGGTTCAGTTGTTAAGGCGTGAAAGAGTAACAAACACACAGACTAGATGTCGTGGGTAGATGCACAATATTCTCTTGCTGATTTTCTAGCGTCCGTACCCGAAGGGTCTCTAGTCCTAACGGAACTATTGCCCTTTCACTCACGTGTACGTCCGTCCGTCCGTCGTTTGTCACACAGGATGTACAGCCAAACGGTTAAAGCTACAGTCTTGAAATTTTCACAATATAAACATCTTGTTGACCCAAAGTCATACGAATTGTCAACAACTATAAATAAAAAAATCCCTGACTAGAACTAGTGAACCAAACAAAAGAATGAGAAACCTCCAAAACAGCTTTTTTACAAAATTTTGTACCGATGAATTGTTTACTTCCCAATGATCTACAATTTAGTGATGATATTTATTATTACCTATATTTTATTTTAGGCTTATATTCTACATTTATTACGGAACCTTAAATATGCGAAGTCCGACACTAATTTGGTCAGTTTTTTTCTTCATAAAATCATTAATTTCAGTCCTACATTTTTTTAAATGAGCATCACTAGGCTTCAATCCAACTCAGGTTATGGTACACTTTATGAAGAAACTAATACACCTATACGGTTTGCGCTTTGATATAGAAATTTAAGCTCAAGTTTATTTTCCACAAATATTTTTTTTTAGATAAACCCAAAAATAAAACATTATAGTAGTTTATGTAACTGCTACATAATGCCTAACTATGTACAGTTACATACACTAGTTTATCTACACATATATCATAAGCTCTCTTTGATGTGTTCAGGAACCGCATGTTTGACCGGCATTGTGGCTCTGCAGTTGTTTAGCTTGTTCTGTATTCGTTCGAAATTTGAATGTCATAATATGCAGAAAAATTACACATTTTTCAGATAAGAAATGAGTTTTTACCAAGTAGTTTAACATTATGCTGATCGTAACGTGCGGTTTTTGTACGCAGTAAAGAGGGTTTATGATGCGTGTGTAGATAAAATTAATTATATGGACTTCTATTATTAAACTGTTGCGTTTGGAGTCTCTCCAAGACTAAAATGCCGGTACAATAATACAAGTTCTCATCAGACGTCACCTTTCGCTCGCCTTTACAAAACTGTACTTTCTGCTATTTTATTATATGGCCGATAATACGATACGGTATATGAAGTCGGTACAATAACCGAAACATCATACATATAATCCATGCCATTCCACACGGGGCTAAAGTTATGCCGAGATAAAGAATGTAAACAATCTGACCTTTACTGAGTTACACTGCGACAGCGAACAAATATTATCTCTGTCCTTTTCTCCCGTACGCAATAATGTTGTCAGTTGGTCTATGAGGACTGTCGTTGCATCATTCGTGGTACTGGAAATCCGTCAGTTCAGAAGATATCAACATTTGGGCCGCAGGACTATTGCTCACGTCCATTCCATAGGAATCACTTGGAATCACTTGGAATCACTTGGAATCCATCACCTTACACGTTCTCCTGGGTTGTGCTAAGAACAACAAAACATTCTCAAGACGTAAAGGATAGTCGCTCTCCTATTAAGTAAAATAAAATAGACATTTACAATACCTATAAGTGCAGTCTTACTTAAGAATGGTTGGAGGACCGCGGCCCTGGTCGTTGACGAAGTCGATGAGAATGATTCCGGATGTCTAACAATAGGACTTCCCTGGGGTATCCTCGCCGCTAAACGGCAGGAAGGATGGCGTCCAGTAAGGTGAAGTTAGGGTGCGTTCGCTGATCAAACTGCGATCTTTCAAATACACTTGACAGTGGCAAAATTAACCTCAAAAAAGGTTAGGCATTATTGATTGTTTCGTTTTCAGGGCACACTGTTCCAAAAAATTACGTGGACGCTACAGTAACTTCTAAAACAGAAATCTTTATGAATGGCTGAGTATGGGTGCAAAGAATCTTATTTTGAAGGGCAGACGACTGATTGTGGTGCATATGGGAAATGAAAATGATTTTGCAGAGGGTGCTGATGATGTATTTGATTAAAAACACAGGTGATTACCACGAGTTAACGCGATCCGCGTTGAGGGTGGTTTGAGAATACCGCGAATTTAACCGAAACTGTACGAAAGTGGTACTGGACAAAGCCACTCAAGACGCGAAGAAAATATTTCCACTACTATATAGAAAAAACGAGTTAGTCTAGATTGGCTGCGTAATAAAAAAATAAACTTTGATGAAAAAAAAGTAAAGGCAGAACTTCTGCCACCTTATCATTGCGAGCTAAATCCATTGAACTCTTGTGGGCTACACGTAGCTCGCAACACGTAGCTCATTTAAATTTGTAGAAGTGAAAAAATTGCTACAAAAAGGAATCTGAAATGTATCTGATGACAAATGGCGAAAAAGAGTAATTCACATCTTAAATGTAGAGAGCCTTTTTTTGTAGCAAAATCGACAAAATTATTAATTAAATTTAATCAAGTTTTGTCGTAAATGCGGTAGATTCGGTCTCTTCTGACGAATCATCTTCTTATATTACTGACTGACTAATAGAAAAAACGAAGTTTTAAATTTAAATATAATTTCTTCAAAATTGGCCTTGCTTTAGCAGCGAACGTAGGTAAGATAATGATATTAAATTCCTGAGTATACTTGTATGACTACCTTGTAATGATTATGATAACTAAAGAACGAATGAACTTCACGGTATTAATTTACAATTTATTGAAGACGTAACATATAATAACTATGGTTAAGTACGAGTAGATTACATCGCCATCATAACACCTGTTGTTTATGGCGTTAATGAAGGCACATGTTTATATTACTAACTGAAAGGCGTTGGTCTATCACTGTAGTTTCATTGATAGACCAACGCCTTTCATTTATAAAAAAATGCGCTATGATGAACTATCAACATATACTGGTATACATTGTGTACACCAGGAATGTGATAAGCACTTTAGTAACTACGACAAGAGTCGGATTTGTATTGTGATCATTTGCAGATGATACATCCAGCCAACTATTTTTAAATCAGCGTCATTTCCTTCTAATAAAGCAATAAAATTACTCGTTTTCACGCCCATTAATTGCCATTAGTTTTAGCAAAAAAAACTGCAAATCGCAAATTTTCGTAACGAACACCAGCTATTGTTCTCGGGTGACCGCCCAAGTGGAGAAACCAGCTGCCATTGACCGAAATTGGCCGACTGTCGAACAATAAACATTATCCTTTTATCTGATTCTCGAAAATAGTTATGTTGATGAGGATTATCCTTAAGGCGCGAATCGGTAAGTTGCTGATACTGAAACAAAAAATTCGAGATCCCATAAAGTACAAATCTCATTAGTTTGTTCGTCTGAGATCCGACACGAAACTGTTGGGTCTAGTTCAACCTTAATGGACTTGGTAAAACAATGAAAAAGTTGTGACTGACGTAATATTGTGTAGCAATTTTGTAGTCTACCTTTCAATATCTCTCTTTCTTTGAAGTCGTTCCTTCAGGATTGCGACAGTTCTTGGTCCGTTGTTGGCTTGACAAGGAGTTTCTTGAGTGTTACTAAATCTATGAGGTTGACCAGTGATCTGCATTTTGTCTGCCTGGACAAAATGGTGTCATGACTTGAAAAGAGGAAGTACAATATCATAAGCACTATTTAAAATTTCCACAAACAATGCTTCCAGTGTGCAGACACGGGTCATCGTGGCACGTGGCTGGAGCGAGGGTGTCCCGCTCCTCCTACCGAGCCTACTCCTCGGAGCAGCTTGACTGCTGGCTGGCGGTCCACGTCGGGCTTGGCCATGTGAACGTCACGCTTGCAGGTACTTGACTACCTTCCATCACTTCTGTCCACTAAGTATTCAAGTATACCTCTCCCAAATCACACTATTTGTTCCGGACCAACTGCTTCAAACTCTTTATTGCTATTAAGAATCGAAGACGTTCTACAGGAGCCAGGCTTCACAATATCGTCCGACGATCATCCACCGGATGCTCCCTGTTCTGGCAACCTTCAATTCACCTCCAAACTTCAAAAGTAACTGAACTAAATTTCCGCAACATTGTAACTTGTCAGAGCATAACAAATGGTCTGATGAAAATAATGTAATTGAAAATTTTCCAGTTCCATAATTCATTTCGCAAATTATGATGAACCATACCAAAAACATAAGTCACGTTACCACTTGCCAATTTAGCAAGGTAACTCTCGTAAATGCAGCTAGGAGATGGTCTTGAGCTGAAATAAATAATTATAAGTCCTTCGTTCTGCTTCCAGCTCTATCCTGGGGCAACACCTCAGCTGCCGATCCTGGTGTGGACTATAACGAGGAGTTCCACTGGGAAGAAGCAGGTGCCATTCAGGAGTGGTACCGAAGGGGTCTGCAGCGGGGCCTGCCATACCCCCTGCTGTCGGTAGCAGAGCACTTCGCTGTGCAGCATGAGGGGTTCGAGTGGGGAGCGAAGTATCGAGCTGCAGGATATACCACTTCCACGTTGCTTTGGTAAGCATCACAAATTCTTTTCTCCATGGGTGGGTATTATCACCGAGTGTTTATCTTTGGTGAAGGAACTTATGAAGATGTTTCCATAAGAAATCATAAACAAGCTGCAGTCATTATGGTGATGAAGGTGAAGGTGTCCGTGATTCTTAAACTTCTAGAACATCAATTTTTTACACTGAGATGGGCTGACTACACTAGTAGGTAATCTAGGTCGAGTATCTCCCATCTCTCACACCGTATAAAGGTTTTTTTTTTTCAGGGCAGCCCTTGCTCTCTGGCTCCTCATGAACCTACTACTCGTGGTGGTACCGAGGTACGGTGCGTATGCGATGGCTACTCTTGGAGTGACGCTCTGTGCTACCGCTGGCGGTTATTGGGCGTCACTGCCGCATGTCCCTCTGGTGGTGCGGTTAGACGGTGCCATGCTGTTCTTCTCTCTTGGGTGGTGTTTCTGGATAGTGCTTATTGCTGGTAAGTTGTCACCTTCCGTACTAGTAGATTACATTTTAAGGTGTAAGTGGGCGAGACACTTGGCAAGACGGGATGGCGGACGGTGGACTAAACGAGTCACTTTGTGGTGGGCAACGGGAGTGACACGGCCAGTGGGTAGACCAGGTGGCCCGATAACGATCTTGCTTTTGCCATTATCCGTGGGATTTCTGGTCTGAGATTTTACAGCTTTAACCTTTTGACACAACTTTCGATCTTCATTTCCAGGTGGTATCTGCGTAGTGGTGGGTCTAGTGATAGCGGCGCTGGACTTGGCGTGGCCGCACAAGTTTTCGACAGTGCTGGAGGTGGACTACGACACGCCTTACGACCGGCACGTGCTGATTGTGGACAGCAGGCAAAGAGCGCGGCCGCAGACGCAACCGTCGCTGCCTAGTAGGATACTAAGGTGAGCTGAGTTTTCCAGGTTATGGTATAAAAAAACCTTTTAAACTATAAACTCATCCATTAGTCTGTGAGTGTTGTTTGGTTCCTCCGGATGTTATCATAAAATTGAATGAACGATTTATTTAGTATTGGCCGATACTTGTACTTAATATTTATAACTTTTTTGAGAGAACAGTCTGTCATACCGATTTCTTTACCTACACGCCAATGGCAATAGAAGACCTGACGACATTTAATTCAACAGGACGGTCTAAACCAAACTTATCAGTTGTTCTAAATTTTCAGGAGACTATCATCAAAGACGAAGGATACGGAAGGCTCTGTCTCAATGTCGGTAGTGAACGAGGGCATTGACCGAGGACGGGACAATCCCGCCTTCCAGCACGAGAGGAAGCCGAACTCGCCGTGGCGCTACCCGCTGTTTAGGAGGCAAATCGACAGGTATACAAAATGATCAGTATTATTCCAGATGAAGATCGTTCGGCAGACTGGTCCTAAGACAGCGAGGAAAGCAGGAAAGCATTGAGGTAGGAAATCATGCCGGTCCCACAGAACCGTGAACCCTGAAAGGCCAATGAAGATGTTTCTAGAGCTTCGTCTATCATGAGTGGACTTTGGTTTTTACCTTTGGGTGAAGGTCTGTGACCTGCATTCTCTATCTGTGGTTGTCTTAAGTATTGCAACAAAAAAAGTGCGCGTCGTTCCCGCGCACCGCTACTGCTTTACGGATTTTTAGAAGAAGATTAACGGGAAGTACCCTTTAGGTTCTAATTCCCTTGCGAGTATGTAGCAAATAAACGGTGTATCTTATGTTTGCGTTGAGCTAGAAGTTTGATTTTATCACAGCTCTAAGGGACCACAGCCTGAGTAATACGTATTAATTTTAAGTTGATACCTACATGCCTTCCTGAGAAAAATGTCTCGACTGACAAACGGACGGACATCGAAGTGATCCAATAAGTATAAGGGTTCCTTTTTTCCTTTTAAGGTACAGCACTCTAAAAACAGCTATTATATTTTAACATTGTGTACACGCGCATTTATACCAATATTTTCAACTCTAGAAGTCGCATAAGGACCAATCCGGGTATGGACCAATACAATACGCGATTTGGTCCAAATATGAATACACAACACACAACTACAGTGTTGTCCATTCGCGTATTTTTCTATCTGCCTCGGAACGGAACATTGATGTAATTCTTTTTTTCAGAGCGGATTCTGCGTCCAGCTTTGGATCTAGTATAAATGGAAATGGGTCTGGCATCAAAATGTCACCATTAGCCGGAAGTCTTGCCGTGTCGTCTCCTGTGCACATTCCTCCACATAGGTAACACTACTATGACCCAGAAACCTCGGGCCGAAACACAGAAAGCAAGTTATTAACACTAACAATTTATTTTATCTACACACGTATCATAAACCCTCTTTACTGCGTACAAAAACCGCACGTTACGATCAGCATAATGTTAAACTACTTGATAAAAACTCATTTCTTTTCTGCATATTATGACATTCAAATTTCGAACGCCGACGCCCGCCTGCGTACCGCCCCTAGTTTGTCTGTGAAGTTGGTACTGAAATTCAAATTTCGAACGCCGACGCCCGCCTGCCTGCCGCCCCTAGTTGTACTATGAAGTTAGTACTACAGAACAAGCTAAACAACTGCAGAGCCACAATGCCGGTCAAACATGCGGTTCCTGAACACATCAAAGAGTGCTTATGATATGTCTGTAGATAAAGTAGTGTATGTAACTGTACATAATTAGGCATTAAAACTCTCCCACTCTCGGGTATTAATGCCCTTCATTATGTAGCAGTCACATAAACTACTATTATCTACTCTCATAGCGTAAAATTCGAATTACAAACTTCAAAACGAATTTCTATTGACATAATTTATAAACACAATAAGTACCGAAATTTAAAAATAGAATCAAATATAACAATTTTCTCTAATAAAACAATGATAAAATAATATCGTCATGAAAAAATAATAAAAGAATTATTAATTTTTCATTACAAATTTTACTTGTCTGTGGCAGCGCCCGCTTCAGCCCATGCGCGGTGATGTGCTGGGTTTTGGCGCTATTCATACGTTGTGTTGTTGGCAATTTAAAAATTATTTAAAATGTACAATAAGTGATTGTGAAAAACAATTGACACCGCCCGATACTTTAAATGCGGCGAAAGAAATGACTCATATATCTATTACCAACAAACTATCATCTTACTTTATATCTACATCTTTTTTTGATCTTTTATTTAGTAGGTTCAGCACCAATGTATGAGAGTAGATAAAGAAGTGTATGCAACTGCACATAACTAGCTATTGATACCCCCTCATTATGCAACAGTTTCATAAACTACCATTATGGTTAACACTACAATAGAGTCAACTTTAACATTCCATATAACTAACGCGCGATCTGTTTTTCGGGCCTTATGATTATCTTATTTCTGTGTAATGAATGACAAAGTACACACAAGTGTTTGTCATTTTAGTCCAAGTAATTTATAGGCTACTTACTACACTGCAAATCTATTTCATTAATTTCAGATTCCGGCCACAAATACCAGCCACTGAACGAGTGAAGGAGATGTGGTGATACGAGTTTTGTTTCAAGTGTTCAACGTAGGGACAAGTGAAAAACTGAACTATTTCGATCTCTACAGAGGGACAAAGTAAATATCTTTGTAAATATGTAAATGTGTATAGGTAATAAGGAAACTAAATTATAATTTAAAAATCCGCCCAGTGTCATAAATTATAATGCCTAGAAAAATATTGTTTAAATTTGATATTTATGTTTATCACTGTAGGTACTCTTATTTAGTTTATTTCTTAACAATGTTACTAGAACGACACACAAGTGAATACTTTGTGCCATTTCACACATCATTTTCAAACCGGACATAACACTTGAAACACTACCTAACAAGATTGTGCAAAAGTGTCTTACAGCTTTTTCTTGTTCGAAATTGAAACTCAGAATGATCAAAGTCAAATGTTTGTATGTGCATTGTTGTTTGTAGTGATTTTAACATGTTTTATTGTTTCCGTTTGTCATGTCTTGAACATTCCATCTCTTGTTTATTTACGCCTATCATGAAGTCATTTAGTGTAATCATTAATTTATTTATTGTTAGGATTTAGGTAGTTTTAAAATCGTAAACGAAGTTAATAATAGGTACGAACTATACAATTGTGATAACATGGTTTTCCTGTTGCCAAATTAGTCCATTTTATTGATTTCTTAGCGACCCTATCACAAGAAAATATATTTTATACTAGACTCACATTGCTTAGTTTGTATAATTTGCTAGAATTGTTCGACGACCTAGCAAATAAATTTTGTTGACAGACTTACAATAATAATTTCATCACAACATATACAAGTTTAGTCACATACAATGTTGCAAAGATGTGTTTCAACAGTGTGTGTAGACTACCTGTAGAAATATGCGATAATAGTTAGGTAGGTACTTTGACTTGATTTAGAACGTCATTTGAGTGAGAAGATTCAAGTGTGTGAATGTATTCAGACAGTATTTATTGTGATCTAAAAATAAACACATTTTAATAAGACTAACTCATTTTACTCCAATTTCGTTATTACAATTCCTGTTGGAAACAATGTCAACTTTATTCTAAATAGACAAAAATGTTATTCCTTTATGAACAATTTATTCAAATTAATGTAAACTGACACGCACGATATAAATATCATAAAGACAACCACGCAAATACACAATGCATTCGAAAACAATAAGTGCGTCTATAAGAGAAAAAAGCCAAAAAAATATCTTCTTCTATTCAATATGGTTTACCTCTATGACGTCTGTTCTTTGACCAGATGCTCAAGGTTTAGTTGACAGAGGAAGGCGCTCCAGTTGACATAACCTTCTTTTATAAATGTGTCCTCGTCGGCCCATTTTTTGCACTGGGAAAAGAAACATAAATATTTATTCCTTTACCTATATCGAGCTCTTCGAAGCCTGAAAATGTTCAAATAGATCGAAGCTCTGAACAATATTCCTTCCAATATTGGCTAATACAATCGGAGAACCGAGATGATGTAACTAAATTGCTAAACACATTCTGCTTCACATTTCACATGTTTTAGGAGTTGTTATCTCATGCCGGCCTTAAATCCTCGTAACAAGAACCCCTATAGGTAACGATATCTGTACTATTATGTCGTTATATTCCATGGTGAGGTACGATACCTCAGTGTCCTTGACTGCCGGTGCGTGCCGGACCAGCTTCAGACATTCCTCATCTGACATGTTGTAGACCGGCCGAGTTTGAAAGTCGAGGAACCTCATCAGGTCTCCGTGGCGGATATTACAGTTCTCGTCTTTTTCCAGACTGTTGAAAATATCTATAGGTTAGTCCCTATTTAGTATTTATATTTTATTTTATTATTAGTAGTTGCATTCGCTTACCAAGTACCTAAATTATTACATGTTCAGCATGCAGTTCGTAAGATCGGTGTTGATCATGCCCTCTTGCACGCTAGCACGATGATCTAAAGACAGGAGTTGGACCTGCGACTCTCGTTTATAATGCGAGTCCACTATGCATTGATAAGTTGGTCAGGATGAGCTCAGGTATAAGAGATAGGTCGCTTGTCAAATGCTGGCTTGAGCAAACTTACATGTTCAGCATGCAGTCCATAAGATCGGTGTTGATCGGCAGCCTGTGCGCTCGGAGTAGCTGTCTCAGCCGGTGCTTGGACAACACGCCGGTGCTGGCATCGTCGGCGTGGATCAAGCCCTCTTGCAGGCGAGCGCGGTCGTCCCAGAGGCCGCGGGTCAGATCCGTGAATACAAGAGATCTAGGTGGATATATGGACGGTAGTTACGTTAGGCAGAGCTGTAGAGACTCAAGATCATTTTCCCAGAAAGTAAACATTTTCCCAAGGGTGTTCCTGAAAAGTATGATTTCCGGAACCCGATACCAAAAATCAGACAAAGCAGAGCGTCAGTGAAAATAACTCTTTCTTGCCATTTTCGACGTTCTACTCATTATTCCAGAGTTCCTTGGGTCGTTAGTGGGGATATCCCGTGGGAAACACTGGAATAACCTTTCTCAAAAGACGACAGTAAAACCGACAAACCTGATCATTTCTCTTCGTGGTATATTCTCTTTACCAAAATCGCCTCGGAAGAATCGGATGAGGGTCAAGTACTCGTGTTCCGTCATCTTTTCGCACATTATCTCCTTCAACGCTTGCCTGAAGAGTATAATGGTATGGTATGGTATGGAGAATGAAATTACCTAGTGCCGATTTACCGGCGAGCTTAGCGTTAGACCGTATTAGTTAGGCTATGATTTTAATTGTGATGATAATACCATAGATCCATCGAACTTCACTCGCGAGCAATAAACTGAAATCACTTCATCGCACTGTTAGGAGGCCTATGGTGTCTGTCTTTTTAAAAAAAAAACTACAATGTTCGCCTAACTAGTTTTATTGTCTTTTGACAAATCTTACAAGATCACTACGACACAACTTTTATAACTTCTTGAAAGTGGAGGCGACCGCTCCTCGCAATTGAACAATTCTAACTGACTAAAAAAAAATATTATTCAAGTAAATGGCAGGTAACCAAAGGGCTGACTCTGCAATAGAATATCATGGAAATATACACGTTACAAGGTGATCTGCTTGTTTAGCTTTTATTACAAAGAAAACAGGGTTATAACAGCTCCCCCATTTTGACGAAGCTTCATCCCTAAGAATGAAGCGAAGTAAATACATGATAATGATAATAATGAAGAAAGATAAATAAGCAGATAACCGATTTGATTTCAAGAAGTCATTTTACAATACATGGGAAAATTGAGAAAATGTTATTATACTTAGTTTAGCATCTTATCAAACTAAAAGTTAAGGTTCCTTCTGGATGGATGTTTATATTCTAATTTAAAACTTGTATGAGGGGCTGGTAAAGATTTGATTGACCTCTTCTCATCTTCGGATGAGGAGACATCAGTCATTTCTATGGAGTTGGTAATATTAGAGTTATGTTTCACCATCTTTTTGTTGTGGCATTGATTAAAAATCTGTATACAACATCCAGAATCCGGTTTAATGTTCCGGTACCTATAACATTTATACAGTTTGTATCCTATAAATAAAAACATCAAAATAATCAAAACATAAGTAAACGTTGAATAGTATTGAGCATATCTTATAAAGTGTGACTCTGACTGTAATTTATTTATTTCATTTTCCAAATTATCTAGGTGGTGAGATGCGTATTTCAAGGACTCTAAGTTAATTTTGCTCAAATTGATAGGGGTTAAATGAGGTAAGGTTTTGTTAAACACTTCTTTCTTACAACAGTCATCTTGTGTAATATCGAAAGTTATATCTAGAGGAGACTTAATTATATTAGTATAAGAATTACTTGGCATGAGTTGGATAGTCCTTGAAAATCCAATACATTCTTCAGTTAGTTTAACTATACCAGTTCCTATGATAGAATAGTCGACAATATCGTCGTGACATTTTATAGTAAGTTTGCTAGGATCGGACTGTACATAAATCCATCTATTATTACTAAGCTTTTGCCAAATATCTATCTGGCCTATGAGTAGTTCTGAAAAACATTGGGAAGGTAGTGATAATGTCACTTCCGTAAGGAGCTTAGATTCACAGTTAGGGTTACCTAAGCTAGAAAATATTGAAACTAGTTCACATATAGAATAATTACCACTAATAAACTTACATTTGTCTAGATTATTAAACATAGCATAATGAATTCTGTTATCACTAAGTCCAATGTAGTTATCAGAAGGTTGAATGAGCGCAAAAGTACGGGTAACCCGTGATTCATCATGTGGAGTAGGTAAAGGTATGTTTTTATAAACCATGAATGTTTCTGACGTTATCAGTGGGACCTGCAGGACAAACACTATTTTATTGTTGTAGTAATAGGAACTAAGTTTGGACGCGTCAATTATAGAGTGGATATTGTTTACGTTAAGTGGCAATGGAAAGTCCAGACGTTTGTCTAGTTGGTTACTATGCATTGATAACTCATTGAACAGATTTAAAGGGCTTATCACACTAGGATGTAATACATTGACCTTAGAAAATAAAATAGCATTTAACGTAGTATCTAATAAATTCGATACAGAAAGTACAGAACTTTCTATGATGTTTAGTAAACTATTTATCCTAGAGATATAGAACAGTTCGTTGTCTATCTTGGTAATTTGAGACAGGATCCCATTCATGTTGTCAATTTGGGAGTTTATTTTGATTTCATTTTGACTAAGTTTGTAAATAGTAGAATTAAAATTATTTATGGTAGATTTAACAACATGAATGTTATCCTTCATCAAGTGAAATAGTTCATTTTCACTTTTCTTACACGATTCGATAGCGGAATCGTATTTTCTGGCATCATCGGCATCCAGGGTTCCGAAAAAGAATTTCAGGATTTCCCCACCAAATTCTAGAGATCGCTTGACTTTACTTTGGGATTTACTCAAAGTTATGTGAGATAGTGATTGCAGTTTAATTAAATTTGATTGCACTAAAACATCGATAGGGCTGAAAGCTTCTTTACATTGGATCAAATCTGATAGTTGTATTTTATTGCAAAGTTTCTCAGATTTTTGTAAAAGTGTTTCGATATTATCAAGATAAGGATGTAATGATATAAGCTCAATGTGTGTTACTACTTTCCAGTAGTCGTTATAGAAATTAATCGAAGTTACGGGTTCAAAGTAAATTCCTGGGCTATGAACTATTGGCGTGATTTTCGATTCAGCGCTGCATCCGTAGAGCAAGGCTCTGGAAACAAGGATAATGAAAAAGGTTATGTTTAGACTAGTTAGCAGGTTTAATTTCATTAGTATGGTGTTTGACATGTTTACGGCCCACTTGTAAAGAGACATTATGTTTGTTATGTACTTTGACAACCCTATATGGACCTTTCCAAATAGGGGATAGAGCCTTGCGTAACCTATGATGCTGCTTTAGGTAAACCATGTCACCGGTTTTATAATGTGAATCGCGAGAATGAGCATCGTAGTATTGTTTTGACCTTTCTTTACTTGCTATTATGTTCTGAATAGCCTTTTCACGGCTGAAACGCATCCTATATTGCAGGGCACGGATATATTCACTATAGGTAGTATTGTTAGACGTATCGTATAATGAGTTGGGAATAGATGGTTTATAACCATATAGAAGTTCGTGTGGTGTGAATCCAGTAGTACAGTGTGGAGTGGTATTGTAGGCTAATATAGCTGTAAATAAGTAGCAATGCCAGTCATTCTGATTTTCATTGACAAATGATTTAAGATACTCTTTTAGAGTTGCATGAGAGCGTTCAAGAGCTCCGTTTGTTTGTGGATGATATGGAGTGGTAAAAAGGGGCTTAATTTTTAAAATTTCTGTCAGTTGTTTGAAAAGATCTGATGTGAAACAGGTACCCAAGTCTGTTAGGATGTGTTTTGGAAATCCGAAAAGGGATATGAAATGCACTAGGTTACGTGCTATCTCTTCACTTGTTGCACCGACCATAGGGTAGGCGCTTGAGAATTTTGTGAGGTCATCTTGTAGTGTCAAGATGAACTTGAAGTTTTGGAAGCCAGCGTCCGGTAAGGGACCTACGACGTCGAGAGCTAATCGTTCAAATGGTTTAGTGGAGGTAGAAGTTATTTCCATAGGGGCTTTATTTGATATCCTTAAGGGTTTGTTAATTTGGCACAATTTACAATTTTTGACATAGTTTTCGATATCAGACCGCATGCCTTTCCAGTAGTAGGAGGCCTTGATTCTGTTATACATTCGTTTTGAACCTGGGTGACCAGCGATAGTAGAATCGTGGTTTTCTTTGAGAATTTTAGGAACTTCGGCAGGAGTTGGGTAAATCATTTGATTTTTATAAACATGTATCTTAATGTTCGTGTTGTGGAAAATGTGAGAGATCATGTTATAAATCTTTGTGTAAGCTATCTTAGAGAATGGATCGGAAAAATCTGGTAATGCAAGGTCTGTGGTCTCCGGACTATCTTCCAGAATCTGGTCTCGGAGTTTCATGAGTAAATTATATACATCCTTAAATTTAGTTTCCTCGTAGTGGTGGATTTTTGTGAATAGAAAGTAGTACATTTTATTATTCATATTTACGCTT
Source organism: Argyresthia goedartella (assembly GCA_949825045.1). Lineage (NCBI taxonomy): Eukaryota > Metazoa > Arthropoda > Insecta > Lepidoptera > Argyresthiidae > Argyresthia > Argyresthia goedartella. The sequence continues at coordinate 18,332,327 of OX463812.1, read as the reverse complement.
TTAATCGTAAATGGTTCGCGTTCGGAATCAAGTAAGTCAGCGGAATTTAGTTGAGACATTAGCTCTTCACAATGTGGCATAGAATAGTCAAAGTCCAGTGAGACGGGACACGCGATTGATTTAAGCTTAGATAGATGGAGAGCTTCGGTATGTTCTTCCATTATGGTATTTGGAGTAGGGATTCTATTTGTAAATTGTTCCTTAAAATATTTTTCATATGGAGAGTTAAGTAGATTTTGGGAATCAATGATATTCACAGGACAACGCGATAACGCATCGGCGTTGGAGTTAAGGCGACCTTGTTTATATACAATTTCATAGTCGTATTCCTCTAGTTTAAGGCGCCAGCGAATAAGTCGGCTGCCAGGATCCTTAACGTTGAATAGCCAGACTAATGGCCGGTGATCCGTCACGATTTTAAATTTGCGACCAAAAAGGTAAGGGCGGAATGTTTTGACAGCATAAATTATGGCTAGTAATTCCTTTTCAGTGGTCGAATAATTTCCTTCAGGCTTGTTTAAGGTTCTGGATGCATAGGCTATAGGTTTGTCTTTACCTATATCACCTTGTGAAAGGACTGCACCTACCGCATAATTAGAAGCATCCGTTGTGATCACAAACGGGGCAGAAAAATCAGGATATTGGAGTAGAGGTGCAGTGGTGAGCTTTACCTTGAGGAGTTGAAAAGCGTTTTCTTGTTCTGAAGTCCAATCGAAAGGGATATCCTTTTTGAGTAGTGATGTTAAGGGTTTTGTGATTTTCGAGAAATTTTCAATGAAGCGTCGATAATAACCGACAAGACCAAGGAAGGATTTGATTTGCTTTACATTGGTTGGTACTGGGAACTCAGTAACAGCTTTAATTTTTTCGGGATTGGGACTGACTCCTTTGTCTGTAATTATGTGTCCTAAGTAAGCGACTTCCCGTCTGAGAAATTCACATTTATCAGGTTGTAATTTTAAATTGAATTGTCGCATCCTGTCGAAGACAAGTTGTAACTTGGTCATATGGGAATCCAGGTCATGTGAGTAGATTATGCAATCGTCGAGATAAACGTAACAGTGAAGGCCTTGAAGGCCTGAAAGAGCTGTATTCATGAGACGCTGAAACGTAGAAGGAGCATTTTTTAACCCGAAGGGCATCCTGGCAAATTCGTAGTGGCCAGTGACGCTCGAGTTAGTACTAACGGTAAATCCTGTTTTGAGGGCATCTGAAGCACTCATCTTTATTTGATGAAATCCGCTTGCCAGGTCAAGAGTGCTGAAATATTTAGAATGACCCAGTTGGTCGAGTATGTCGGTGATAAGTGGTAGAGGATAACTTTCAGAAACTGTGACGTCGTTCAAACGGCGGTAATCGATAACAATCCTCCATTTCTTCTTGCCGGAAGCGTCCATTTTTTTAGGGACTACCCATACGGGAGCACTCCATGGTGAGATAGAGGGGCGGATAATATTTTGATCAAGCATTTTTCGTACTTGAGAATCGACTTCTTCCTTATGACAATCAGGAAATCGATATGATTTTACATGAATAGGGGGAGAGTCACCGGAGTTAATAGTGTGCTCGATGGCGTTAGTATAGGTCAGGGATTCACCATCAAGGTGGAAGATATCAGTGTATTGGCGACAACACTCAAAAAGAGTTGCTTTTTCTTCATCGTTCAGATGATAACAGCGTAATTGATTTAAGACTTGATTTATTCGATCAGAATTAGAAACAGAAATAGAGTTTATTTTACGACAAGAATCAGATGTCGTTTCTGATTTCTCAATGGGTGTTAATTCCACCGCATAGTCTTTGACGTTGACGCTAGAGTTTGTAGTATTTAAAACTGAGATATTCACTTTGCCATTTGGTTTGATTAAAACTATGCAATTAGCGACATAAACACCTTCGCAATAAAGATGATCTAAAACGAGGGCCTCGTTATCTTGGTAGAGCTCGTGTGAGTAATTTGATATTCCGCACTCGATAACGGCTTCACTGCGAGCCGGTATGATGTAGGTAGGTTGATTATAAACAATAGGCAACTGTACATTGCGAATGTGTATGCTTTTCAATTCGTAGTTAATGTTAACTTTGAAATGTCCGAAAAAATCACTTCCGATTATTCCGTCATAATCTTCGAGGCACACATCGTCATTTGTGACATGGAATTTAAAATTGATTGTTTCTGAGGGTAAGTCAATATACAGCTGGAAGGTGCCCAATGTTGTAATTAAGGATTCTGATTTACTTATGCCTTTAATTTTTACAATTTCACGTGAGAGTGCAGGAGTTTCTTTCAAACTTGAGTTTTTAATTATACTGATGCTTGCGCCAGTGTCGATCAGCAAGCATAGTGGATTCACAGCGTATTTAGTTTGCAAATAAATGTGTGGTAATGATATTTTTTTATTAGTTATAGTAGTCTCGAGAATTGGTATAAAATCAGGGACAGGGTCGGATTCAGTTAGTTCAAAGTTTTTAATATTTCCCGAATCTTGATTTTGAGAATTGTTTTGAAAACTTTTTTGTATTGACAGAGTAGGACTCAGCGAGTGCTGAGGTGACATCGGAATCGTGTTCCGGGATTTATTTATAGAACTCTGTGGTTTAGTCAGAGTAGAACTCAGGGCAACCTGAGATGACCTCGGAACTATGTCCCGGGATTTAATTGTATAACTCTGGTCTTTAGGCAGAGTAGGACTCAGGGTGACCTGAGATGACCTCGGAACTATATTCCGGGATTTAATCGTAGAACTCTGGTGTTTGGGCAGAGTAGGACTCAGGGTAACCTGAGATGACCTCGGAACTATATTCCGGGATTTAATCGTAGAACTCTGGTGTTTAGGCAGAGTAGAACTCAGGGTAACCTGAGATGACCTCGGAACTGTAGTCCGGGATTTCTTTAATACATCGGCGTATGATAATTGAGAGATGACCTCAAAGGGTTTGTTATTTGTGCCGTTTTGATTAAGCGATTTCGGCAGGCACACAACCGAAATCATTCTTGGTTTAAAGCATCATCAGAAGGTTCATCATAGACATTATGCACATGGGCCTGTGCCGAAGTACCTTGTGAGGGATCTTGACCTTGGGAAGTTTGGGAATTCTTATATTTTAATTTATAACACTCGTCAATGGTGTGACCCTGTTTTTTGCAGTATCTACACTGTTTAGGACCTTGGAGAGAATCAAAAGCAGGTCTTGAATTGACGGCGTATGATCGTTGGGTTTGAGTTTGATTTTGAGGCTTGTTCCTAAAGCACTCAGAAGAAGTGTGCCCTTTCTTGTGACACAACGAGCATTGTTTTGCTCGGTAGAACGACGAAGACGACGATTTGGTGAGGTTATATAATTTTTCCTCTTCAACTGCGCATTGTATAGCGTCATTTAATTTAGGTGGGTTACGGCAACGCACTATGTTGGAGATTGAGGAGTTTAGGCCCAACAAAAATGTGTTGAGGGCAAGGTCCTCCATGGCAGCTATTCGCCCTACGAGTTCGTTTGGCTGTTTGCAATTATAATAAATATCAGATTGCATGCGTGTCAAGATCGATTCTAATCTTATCGAATATTGAGTCACATCTTCAGATGGCAACTGTTTACAATTTTGAAGATCAACAAGTAAATGTGTGGCATGTTTCTTTTCTCCAAATGTTGCTCGAAGGAAATTTTTTATTCCGTCCCATGAATCGAAGTTTTTGAGGCTGCAGGCAACCTGCGCCTTGCCTTCCAGTTGGGATATTACATATTTACACAAGACATTGATCTGGTCCGCATTTGCCAACGAAATAGCATTATCGCAGTTAGTTAGGAATGCTGGAAGGGATTCTTTATCACCATTGTATGGTTTTATAAATTTAGTCAATACTGACAGGGAGATTTCAGCATTTTTATCGACTTTTGGTGGCATGTTGGTTGGAAGAATAGCAGATAAGTCGACACTAGATCCAAAATGAGAGTCAGAGGAAGTATGAGAAGCGTCTGATTCTGAACTGATTGATTCGTGACCTTCTGGAAGTTCCGATTTTAATTTGGAATCTTCAGATTCGGATTTGACGTCAGACATTAATTATTGTGCTATGTTTAGGTAGTCTTAGACAAAATGTTTGACAATACCAATAAAGTAAATGTAAAAATAAATCACCGTAAAACATAAGATGTAGCAGGTAAAATTAAAAGTAGGACTTAAAAAAACACTTTCACATGAAAACGGTAGAACACAAAAGTAAACGGGTTTTGTAACTCACAGACACACGACGATATTGGTCTTAAGCTGCATTCTCGGGCTTGGCGATGGTATCACGCGGCAGGTTGCGTGACGTGGGCAGGCAGCGCGTGACGCGTGTCTAGTGACAGCGCTTGGTGACCACGCGGCGACAGGCGGCGTGTTAGATTTTTGGCTGGAAACGGGCTGCAGGATAATGCACCCAGGATGTTGGGCGATGGTGATGATGAGCTAGAGCTGTTCGTCGGGCACGTTGAATGGAGTACCCGCAGTGGTAGTGTTCTGGATCGCGGGCTCACGCTCAGAGGGCGGAGACTGACCGTCGGATCAAGACAGTTAGGTTGTAGCTGATGCGGGCTCGTACTAGGCACGAGTCTTATCGTCGATCAGGACAAACACTGGCCAGGGATTCGGATTCCTTAGATGTCTGTATGACCTCTTTGGAATCCCACTTCTGACACCAATTTGTTAGGAGGCCTATGGTGTCTGTCTTTTTAAAAAAAAAACTACAATGTTCGCCTAACTAGTTTTATTGTCTTTTGACAAATCTTACAAGATCACTACGACACAACTTTTATAACTTCTTGAAAGTGGAGGCGACCGCTCCTCGCAATTGAACAATTCTAATTGACTAAAAAAAATATTATTCAAGTAAATGGCAGGTAACCAAAGGGCTGACTCTGCAATAGAATATCATGGAAATATACACGTTACAAGGTGATCTGCTTGTTTAGCTTTTATTACAAAGAAAACAGGGTTATAACAGCACGTTGCTCGGAACAAATTTTTGCAGTTTCTATGCAATTAACTATGGATTGTGTGTATATCATTTGAAAGGAAATATTGTTAGCTTTCAACTTCATTCAATATCATAACCAAAGATTATTCACCTTATGTCATGGAACGTAAAAACAAAAGACATGTATTTTTTAGACAAAACACATATAGTTTGGGAGTTGGAATCCTATCCCGAAAAAGTGGGCGTTTATGAAAATTGGTCATTATTTCAATGTTTGACGTCACTAGGAACACTGAAGCTAAAATAAAATGGAAACCACACCTATAGAAGCCGCTCAAGTCATCATCCTAATCCTGCAAGGCTTGTCTCAGCGGACTATCGCTAGACAGCTTCACCTGAGCCAGTCTTGTGACTCGAAGGTGTATACAAGAGGTTCAGGAAGACTGAAAACTTAGTCCGGAGACCAGGACCTATATGACAGCGATGCATTTCGGTGTGAGATGACCGATTTATTGCCATCACTTCTCTCCGAAATCGATACCTTACCGGTGTGGACGTCCAGCGGCAGCTCAAAGAAGTTCCAGGGTAGGCTGTCAGCGAGTGGACAGTGAAGCACAAACTCAAAGAAGCGAACTTGACCCCAAAAACGCCAGTCACAGGATACAAATTGCCTCCAGCACACCGACAAGCCCGGCTTCAGTTTGCTCGTGATCACTTAGATTTGGATTTGGAGCAATGGAGCCGAGTCCTGTTCTCGGACGAAACCAGGATGTGCCTGCATGGAAACGAGCGTCGATGGAGAGTCTATAGGAGACCAGGGAAGTGATTCGTACAATGCAATTTTGCGGAAACAGTGGCTTACGGGGTAGGGCGGGTGTGGGCGGGGATTTCTACTGAAGCAAAAACAGAGCTGATATATATGGTAGGGGTCGGGGAGTGGTACTAACTGCAGAAAGATATATCAACCATCAATCTGCTAGGCCATGTGCTCCCGTAGACCCGATTTATTGGCGAAGAATTCCTGCTAATGCACGATATAGCCGTGGTCATACCGCTGCAGTGACTACAAGAAGTAGCGATTCCTACACTAGACTGGCCAGCCATCAGTCCCGACTTGAATCCTATGGAACAAATGTGGGACGAGTTGAAAAGGCGGGTACGAGTAAAATGTCCAGCTCAGGCGTCGATAAAAGACATGAATACTGCTCTATTCGGTAGGTGGCAGGAAATTTCACAGGATTCCATCAGAAAATTCAATGGGTCAATGAAAAACCGTTCACAGGCAGTCATTAGGGCCAGGGGGGTTAACACAAAATATTGAGGGTGAAATAACATAAATTGTAAATTATTCTTTATCTCTATATATTTCTTCCTATTCATTTAACGTCCACAACTTCTACCTATTGCAATAATTCCCTAAATTTAGGTGGGAAATTACATTTTTTTTTTATATCATTTGATATACCACCATTCATTGAGCATTCCATGGAAGTTGTTTTGTTTATTTTGAGCAGCGCGCGATAAAGCGATTTCAGTTTAATGCTCGGGAGTGTTTATACACTCCCGAGAGCGCAGAGCTAAATGTGCTGTTAACACACTTAAAAAACAGTAACACACTTAGTAAACTTGTATTATTGGTATGGGCCCACCAGATCTCAAAAAGTGAACAAGCTTACTTGAAACAACGCTCCGTCATAAGGTCCTTATTATGCGGCAATACCGCATCCATATACTTCGCCACAAAGTCCTTGTAGCCATTCTCTTTAGCAGCTAGAGCGCGTCTTATCTTGTCCATTATCAATGCCAGGTTTGCCATGGGATACTGTAACAATAAAGAGAGTATAGAGTATATTGTCTCGTTGGATTTAAAAACTTGAGTAAAGTCTTGATTAGTGGTGCTAACTGAACCTATAATTATTCTTGAAAATGCTTAGATATCTCACTCCCGAGTCCGGTTGGACTTAGTAAGTCGAGATGTCAGATATTATTTCTTGTCCCACAGGGACTAACCGCGATCGGTTAACGTATCTCGCCTATAGCAAACAGCAATATCAAGACCCACGCGCCTTCATAATCTGCAGAACTAAGCTAAATATGTACTTTAATATACCTGTTGAGCGTTTAGTTCCATATACCGCAGCGCATATTCATCAGCGGCAACCAGTCGGAAGCAGTGCTTGTTGATGAACAACTCGTTGCCTACCCACATGTCCTTGTCTGTATACGAGGGGGGCTCGTCCGGAACGAAGAAGTCCACGTCTGGATGATAGATCTTGTTTCTCGCGAAGAATTTGCCTCCCTGCATCCAGAAACGTACTCTTTATACAGGGCTACTAGTAAATCGACCTACATACGTTGGCAGATGCTAAAATGGGTCAAAGAAACCAATGTATCAAATGCTATCTCTTTTTGAGTTTATTATAGTACTATACATTATAACAAACATTAGGGCTAAATCTTGCTTTATTTTTAAATCAATACAGATATAAGTACAACTTAGGGAGGTTAATATTGAGTAACACACATTAGCTCTAATCAAACTGAAATAAAGGCGTTGTGGAAAGGAAAAGGGTAAAGCGTTCTAATAAGAGTATAGAAATATTTACGACAAAATAACGTAGTTTATTTTAAACAATTTTATGTGGTTTGGCGCTACGTTATTAAAGTTCGAGTCGAGCGCATTGTTTGCGCTCTATTTTCTTTCTTATGTGGAAGTAAAACGCTGTCACATCGTTTACATTCGTATTCCTTTTATGTATATTTTATCGAACCACCTTAACTTAACAAAAAAAAACAAACACTATAAAAAATGCATAATACAGGCTTATGAGGAAAACAATTTAACGTAATAGTTGTTAATAAAACTGTAGTTAATAAAACTGCTATAATATCAAACTATTACGTAAATTTACTTACGTAATACTAGTGACGTTTGTGCAAACAATACCAAATATATATATATATAATAATAATAATATAATATCGCCTCAAATTAAAAATCCTAGTTTAGCTATTCAAAGAGGTACAGAAGTCAAATAAAATGTTTATTATTCTTGGAAAAATTAGGCGACAAAGATAATGTAGTGGTCTCTAAGATTTGCGTTGCTTTAAACAAAGGGCTAAGTTAAGAGGTTGTAAATAAGTGACAGTAGTAGTGAGCTGGACATCATCATGTTGAAACCACATCCTTAAAGGGCCCAAGATGATACCAATTCTCCGTTATAGGTTTTGAATTTTATAACCATGGCATAAGTTTCAAAATTGCGATGCCTCAAAACAACCTGGAGCTTTGAGCAGTTAATAAGACTTTGATGCGTGTTATGATAATATTCTCCATTCAAATATTGAGGGAAAATCAGGTCCAATTAATAAAGTCCAGTTGTTAATAATTCCCGTCCAGAAGTTAAAACTAATTTTCGTTCGGATTCTTTCACCCTGTTTATTTGGATTGCTCTGCGAGCCCAATAGTGAGCATAATGATAGTTTGTCATCCGTCTATAAAATTATATAAAAAAGAAGGGTACCTAGTTAAGTACTTATGTCGGCGTCTGCATTGCATCCATCTATAAAATTATATAAAAAAGAAGGGTACCTAGTGAAGCACTTATGTCGGCGTCTGCATTGCATCCATCTATAAAATTATATAAAAAAGAAGGGTACCTAGTGAAGCACTTATGTCGGCGTCTGCATTGCATCCATCTATAAAATTATATAAAAAAGAAGGGTACCTAGTGAAGCACTTATGTCGGCGTCTGCATTGCATCCATCTATAAAATTATATAAAAAAGAAGGGTACCTAGTGAAGCACTTATGTCGGCGTCTGCATTGCATCCATCTATAAAATTATATAAAAAAGAAGGGTACCTAGTGAAGCACTTATGTCGGCGTCTGCATTGCATCCATCTATAAAATTATATAAAAAAGAGGGGTACGTCGGCATCTGCATTTATCCTAAAGCGACAGAAATACATAGGCCTGGGATCACCTTCTTCAATGACATAAACTGGCTTATAGCGATAAAGGTAGTTTCCAGCAGGGTGCGTGGTAAACCATACTTTCCACTGAGAGAAGCCAAGTTCTTGAGCAACAACATTTCAATATAAACCATCAACATACTCAATACATGCAATTAAAAAACTTTTGCGATAGGATCGGGGAGTCCATTTTTCACCGATAAACAAATAAAACAAAATGGCTAAGGAAATGGCAATACCAATAATTTGTTCTATGAGTACTTCTTTTAATCCTTGAAAATCGGTACGTTTCATTATTTGTTGCTGTTGCGGCAACAGAATTGCACATTCTGTGAAAATTTCACGGACAGATGGACGGAAGGTCAGACAGACGCACAGCGGAGGCTTAGTAATAGGGCCCCGTTTGGCACCCGTCTTCGGGTACGGAACCCTAAAAAATATGACTCGATAAAAAAAAGACAATATGAAACTTACTGCTCAAGGCGATTCACCCAGCCTCCGCTTTAAAACCACTAAAATGTCAGGGTGTATTAACAGGGAGAGGGTTAGGAATAAATAAATAAGAAATTTTATATTAATTACAGTGTTTCAAATGATGGTACCCAGTAGTACTGTGTGTACAAATATAAGCCTTATTATATGATATCTTAAACCAAAATGTAATCTAAACATATTTAGAGTAGTGGACATATTTACAAATTAAATCATTATCTATCAGTATAAGTATTTTTTATAATTTTATTTTATGACTCTAGGTATACTAATATTGCAATGCTGCACTGTTTCACAAACCGTGGGTTTAGACGAGAAAGAAACGGCAAGAAAACTCAATCCAGCCCATTTACTTCGACGCGGATTTGTTGAGTAATCAGTTCCTTGTCATTGAAGTATTCATTGATATCATAGTCCCATAACCGTACCCGTAAACTTTTTTGAAAAAATATAAATCCAAAGTTTTATAGCTTTTGGTAATTGGTTTAATATTTTTATGGCGACATAGAAAACGCTATTTCTATATAGCACGCATTTAGGAAAAGGAAGAAATATATGGTTTTTAGTACGTAGATTTTTTGTGTGAATTTTGTTTCGTCATATAAAACGTGTATGATAGTTTTTCTTAACGAACATTAAGCACTCTAGGATAAATATCGATGGCAAAGTTAGAATGTCTAATTTTTTTAAGTAGGGCTTGCTGCTTTCCGTCTTTATTATGCCAGCGATGCGATGGCCCTAATACATTTTTTTCTGAAGCCTATTGTTTTATTAGGGTTCCGTACCCGAAGGGTTCCAAACGGGACCCTATTAATAAGACTCCGCTGTCCGTCCGTCCGTCCGTCCGTCTGTCCGTCCGTCCGTCCGTCCGTCTGTCACCAGGCTGTATCTCAAGAACCTAGCTAGCTAGAGAGTTGAAATTTTCACAGATTATGTATTTATGTTGCCGCTATAACAACAAATACTAAAAAACAGGATAAAAGAAATATTTAAGGGGGCTCCCATACAACAATTCTTTCAATACCACATACAAACTTATGGATGCACCTGGTTACGTACATGGAGTGTGAAAGTAACCGCACCAATAACTTTGTAAACAATATTTTGCTGTGTAAAATCCAAACTATTCACTCCACACCATCGCTTCCATTGAACGGTGGTACGGAACCCTTCGTGCGCGATTAAGACTCGCACTTGACCGGTTTTTCTTCATTACAGAGTTGCCTGCGGAGGAGCTATACTCCTAATTTTTCAAAATCATATAGTTAAAAGAATTCTTTCTAGCATTGGAGCTGCATTGAGTGTGCTATGATTTTTAGGAGAAATCTGCGTCGATTATTGTTGTGATTTTGATAGTCCCTTTTAATCTAGAAAAGATGTTTAAACCTTTAGACCTTGCAACTTTGAAAACAACAATCACAATTCAATTCACTTTACACAATGGCTAGGATTTTTATGTCATATAGTTATCACTGCACTTGTTCGTCACCGTTAGTAAGGAACACTGAAATTAATTATTAACGCTAGTTAAAAAGGTCTTCTTCTCTGCAGCCCGAATCTCCAGGTCTTAAAACTAGGTAAAGGTGAATTAAGTTCAAGGCGATTTCTTCAAACATGAACAAAATTCTATGGTGAACCGACAATTAATGAGGAGCATATATTAATGCTATTCTAGAAACCCTTATACTTAAAAACCAACCATTATCACAACAATAATAAGCTTAATTGTCGACATTCCCTAACATCGCCATCTACAATAATAATGAAGGCAATCTATCGCAACTAGTAGGTATACCGATTTATTTACCCGCGTCGAACCACCTACCCGTAACTCCCATTTACCAATGTACTCACGGAAACAAATATAGAAACAATAAATAGATATCTTTCGTTCCACACACTTAATTAAGTTCTCATTTTACATATCCTAAGGTTGATTAGGTATTTTTCATTATTTTAATTTTTTATTTTATTTATTTATTTGTCTTGATAATAACGACAGTGTATCAAGCTAACGTCAGTGTCAGCTGTTTGACCGCGGTAGGTAGGTTGGTACCTAAAGCACATCAATGAGTGGCTCCAGGTTCAGAGAGATTTTTCGCGGTGACTTTTATAATAATAAAAATTGATGAAATGCCCCCGCATCATTCTTTTGTACAATAGAATTAGGTATTGCCAGTATCTCGAAAAAAATCACGTAAACTTGAAAAATCTTTTGTGGCTTAATGCTTTAAGCGTAAAACATTATTGCACGTAATACGAGTGCCATAAAAAATAGGGTTCACTGATAATTTTATTATTATTACTTTTGCTTTTTATTCACGAATGATCACATAATCAATAAAATACACAGGACATAAATCTGGCAAAGAATTAAAGATAACACTCGTCTCAATATTCTACATTACAAACATTGTTTTGTCATAGTACCATTGTTAAAATAAAAATAAAACCATTGCAAAACCATGGTTACCTTCTCAAAAACCTGTCATATTTAAGTTTACTGCTAAACGCTATATTTCATCTCTCCATTCTGCGTGTGTGGCTATACGAAACCCGTTCAATATTTTACAACTCGATCTTGACAGATCTTGGGTTGGGAATATTCGTGCTATTTGTCAAACGATGTCGCTACTTCATAATAGACCCAAAATATGTTATTGCGAACATCCATCGTTATATTTCCGCTATCTGTTCAAAGATGTCGCTTTTTTATTTTATTTTCATAGATAATCTGGCGCATTCTACCTCTAGATTTCTAGGCTAGATAAACAGTGACGATTAATAGGCAATTACCGTGACAACATATTCAGTAGTTTAAACAAGGTAGAAGACACAAGACATTTACAAAGGTGCATTATAACTTATAAGTTTAGAACTTCCAGGACTTAAATTTAATTGGCACAAACCGACACTCCCGAATAGCCATTCAGAAAGGACCTGCAAATTAATAACCCAATAGGCAATAACCCAAAACCAAAGGGAAAATAGAAAAAGACAAAAAAAATCTACTCAGAATCGAACCCCGAACCTTAATATTTCGAGTCCTATAACAACGCATTGAGCCTCTAGTGCTATCATGCATGAGGCCTTGTGAAATTTGCGGTGCCTTTGATAATCAAATCACTAATCTCCAATATTTATGTTTCTACCACATTTAACTTGCCGCTAATTGAGCATAGATCAACACGAAACTTATATTAACGTCATTTGTGCGGCGTAAGAATCAACGGCACCTCTCCACAGTTCATAGCAAAATCATTCAATTGCGGTTATCAGTTAATTATGTTGCCCAAACTTGCCAACGCCTACCACTGTTTTTGTAGCAAATATAAAATGTTACTCAAATCATCAGCATTTCCGTTACAAGTTATGGTCTCGCCACACACGGTTGACACCGGTGGCCACCACACGCTGCAAAACGTCGCTGCTAGCTTCTCGTGGCGGCGTTTGTGGCTGTGGCCGGAAGCCCGTGTGCGGCAACACTTAGCCTGACGCCTTTTCCCATTCGGGGTGGTAGAGGCACAATGGGCTCACTTTTAGCCTGTTATTCAACACTCCATTTTGCGTGACAGGGGGCTAACCCATCGCCGCAGCATTGGAGTCACAATCAATAAATCAAACGCATATCCATAAAAGGCCTGTGCTTCTCAGTAGGGACATGAATGTGGGTTACATTTATTTATTTACTGCCTTATGACTTTACGGTATATCACTAATATCATATGATATTAAGCTTCGTTCCGAAAAGTGAAAATAGGTACAGTACGATTTAAATCAGTCAAAGATTCGTCTATTCTTGGATATCATTGCCTTAATCCGGAGACGGAAATGACACGAAATACATTACCGCATATTTCTTTTAGATAGCACTCAATTTGAAGTATCGTAAACGCAATGTATAGCACCTGCCAAGATGACATTACTAACAGCTAGACCTAAGAAATTTATTATGCAGAAGCGACATGAATTTGAACATTAATAACATCTATACATCTATAACATATATACATGGGACCATTTCGGAAGTGTACCTTATCAAATACAAAAAGAATTTTGTAAATCGAAATCTTATAACATACATACAAAAAAAAACATTCACGTCGAATTGAGAACCTCCTCTTCCTCCTCCTCCTCCCCCCCCCCCCTACTCCTCCTCCTCCTCCTCCTCCTCACTATCACTATCTGAATCATTTACATTAATTATAAAACGCTCGCTAAACACATCTAATTTCTCTTCTTCTGTTAAGAACACATCTTCACACTTTATTGCATGATTACAGACTTTCGTCCATTCTTCGGGTCCTAACATTTTTTTTTTCCATAAGCTGTTTTTTCACTGACCTTTTATTCATTTTTACTTTTTTGGAGGCGACATAGCCTTTTAATTGTGCCCATATATTTTCTATGGGATTAAAGTCTGGGTGATATGGAGGCAGTTGTATTGCTGTATGTCCAGTTTCAGCCAAAACTTTATCCACTCGAAAAACGCTGAAGTGTTCTTTGTGGCGTTTCCGGTTTTTAGTTATCAGGTGAAAAGGAATATCGTGTCTTGTTAAGCACTCGATCATGTCCGCCTTTCGAGTATTGCTATTAGGTGGCCTTTCAACAATTTTTTTGTGGTATTCTTACCACAACACACACTTTCTCAGCATTCATTTCCTTGTGGTAATAGCCATCGGGATCCGCGGACTGATCTAGTAAAAGAGCTCCAGGTACACAGCCTTTTTCATTACCTGCGTGAACAATAATAAATCCCCCCTGTCGTGATGGACCCCCTCGTTAAGGAAGCCACCCTTCGTAACCTACGGTCCATGACCACAGCCCACAGTTCACCCTTTAACTTTAACCATGTCGGAATCGGCGCAGTAAGGAGGGCAATATTAGCGATCTCTTCAAGGGCCATAGGTGAGGACAAGATCTGTTATCAGATGATAACCACCATCATCGATGAGCTATTACCTATCATCACCCACATAATGAATGTGTCGCTTGAACAATCTTGCTTCCCCAATCAGTGGAAACAGGCACTTGTGCTTCCCCTACCTAAAACGTCCAATCCCGTCGCCTTTAAAGAATTCCGTCCCATATCTATTCTGCCTATCCTCTCCAAAGTCCTGGAATCAATTGTTCACATCCAGCTCTCCTCCTACCTTTCCTCAAATAACTTATTAAATCCCCATCAATCAGGTTTCAGGCCGGGTCACAGCACTACCACGGCTCTGCTTAAAGTCACTGACGATATTCAATGGGCAATGGATCAGAAGCAGCTTACGGTCCTTACACTGCTTGATTTCAGTAGCGCCTTCAACTGCGTCGATTTCGATATCCTGGTTGAAATTCTAAAGTCGCTTAAAGTCTCCTCGCACTCGGCTCGCTGGTTTGACTCCTACCTGAGAGACCGCCAGCAGCGCATTAAGTCTGAGGAGATCTCCACGGATTGGTGTGAGCGCTCCACGGGTGTCCCGCAGGGTGGTATCCTTTCTCCTCTCATCTTCTCAGTATTCATAAACTCCATATCTGACGTTCTTAGTTCTTTTTATCATCTCTACGCAGATGACCTCCAAATATATCGGCACTTCTCTCCGTGTGATGTGAATCTGACTGTAGAGGCGTTGAATGCTGACCTCGACAACATCAGGAAATGGGCTATTTCATATGGGCTGCAAGTCAACCCGGGAAAATCTCAAGCCATGATTATGGGTACACGGCATTCGCTTAACTTGCTACAGAATTCGCCCGTCAATCCTGTATTGTATGATGGTACCATAATTAATTACAGTGAGAAAGCTAAAAATCTTGGGGTTATATTTGACAACTTGCTGTCCTGGTCGCCCCATGTTTGTGAGGTCAGCAGACGAGTCTTTGCGTCATTTCACTCCCTCCGAAGATTGCAGTACTTCCTGCCACGGCAGACTAAAATCACTCTTGCTCAGTCCCTTCTACTACCTTTAATAGACTATGCGGATGTTTGTTGGGTCAGCGCGAACGAAGAACAACTGAACAAACTCGAACGACTTCAAAATCTCGGGATTCGGTTTATCTACGGGTTGCGCAAGTATGACCATGAATCCCAGTATCGCAAGGAGCTGGAGTGGCTTCCGATCCGTCTTCGCCGTGACATGCACATTCTCTCCTATCTGTTCAATATTTTGCGAAATCCCCGATACCCCACATATCTACGCCAACGTTTTGACTTTCTTTTCCCCAGGGATAGCAATCCGAGATCCCACACGGTGTCTCTCCTTTCAACTCCTCGGCATAACACTGCCGCTTACGAACTCTCGTTTAGGTTAAGGGCAATCCGACTGTGGAACGCACTTCCCTGCGCTATTAGGGAAAGTCCCTCAATTTTCACTTTTAAGAAAAGATTGAAAGTGCATTTCCTTTCTCTTCCGTAAATGGTACCATATTTATGTAGATATATGTATGATTTATTATAGTTTATGTATGTTCATGCTATACATTGTATTTTATGTAGTGGAAGTATATATATATATATTTATTTTATATTTTGTATAGTTTATATATATTTTGAAAGTAATTTGCGTCCGTATGTATAGTGTTATTGCAAACTAGGACTTTCCAGTATAATTAACTCTCCTGTCCTGCCTAGGTTTGCTGGAAGAAATCTCTTTTTAGAGATAAGCTCGCCTTTGCTTATTACATTACTTTTAATTGTCTGTAACTTTATATTATCTATGCAATAAAGAATAATAATTAAATCTTTGACCCTTTGATAGAGGTTGCTTCAGATTTTTACCAGTAGCCCTTAATTGTCGGATTTCTCTCAAATATTTTATTCTTTTTAAACGGACTTCATGTTTTTCCATTAAAATGCTCCTGTTATAGTCGGTTTTTAGGGTTCCGTACCCAACGGGTAAGAACGGAACCCTATTACTAAGACTTCGCTGTCCGTCCGTCCGTCCGTCCGTCCGTCCGTCTGTCACCAGGCTGTATCTCAAGAACCTAGCTAGCTAGAGAGTTGAAATTTTCACAGATTATGTATTTCTGTTGCCGCTATAACAACAAATACTAAAAAACAGGATAAAATAAATATTTAAGGGGGCTCCCATACAACAATACCACATACAAACTTATGGATGCACCTGGTTACGTACATGGAGTTTGAAAGTAACCGCACCAATAACTTTGTAAACAATATTTTGCTGCGTAAAATCCAAACTATTCACTCCACACCATCGCTTCCATTGAACGGTGGTACGGAACCCTTCGTGCGCGATTTAGACTCGCACTTGACCGGTTTTTCTAAATCTGATTCCCATGTCTCGGATTATATTTCGCAGAGATGAAATTGAGCCTTTGAATCCCATTTCCTCTTTTAGTTTTTTGTGTAGTGATCGCAACGTAGGACGCTCTTTAGTTCTCTCATGAAAGTTATATATGATCGTCGTATCACGCAATAATCAAAATCATCCATTTTTAAACGATATTTTTTGCCGGGCCCTTCTTTGGATTGTTGATTATATGGTATTATATGATCTTTAGGTGATTGATCTGAGCTTGTCGTTTTCCTTTAAAAATTTTAACACGCTGCTTTTCGAATCTCTGGTTGCTTCACAAACCCTGTCCAAATTTTGTTGATGATTATTCTAGTTAGTAGTAATAACCCAAGGTATGTAGGTCAATTTACCAGTAACCCTGTCTACAGACAAAATTGGTACAACAACAAAATCTGAGCCCCTCACTTGGATAATCTGGGGGACCAGAAACAGCTCCGTTTAAAACATTCACACCTAATATTAGCCACACCCAAGACTCAGTTGTTTTTGCTCCTTGAATGATGATCCAGGAATTGTAGCACTTGCCTTATATCCTGAGTTCCGTTCGCCGAGTTCAAAGATTCCGATGGTGTCATCGCTGAGGAAGTACTTTACGATGAAGTACCGGCGAGCATCGTCCGGGTTCTCCTCGTTGATAAGACGCGCCGCGAATCGAAGGATGTGGGAGTCAAATCCTTTCCTGAATATAAAAGTTGAATAATACGGCTAGCGATAAAAAATATTCAACATTATTTAGAATTAAGTACGCGCACGTACGAATAAACTATCTACCTGTCCTTATTCAAGAATTTGATGAAGTCTCGGTGTGGGGCCTTAGGCTCTACAGTGCGACAGTTTTCAGCAGAGTCCTCATAGGACCCATATCCGTTCCACGGCGGAAGTTTCCGGTTTGACACCTCAGTGGAGACGCATTCCGGCTCCGCACTTGGAATCGGCAGAGGCGAGAAAGCATCTGATACAAGTTAAAAATACAAGTTATTTATTTTGTCGAAGACGAAGAAAAGAAGATTTTTATAGTGAATCCCTGAATAAACTTCCCGTTACACGCATAGATAGATAGATAGATAGATAAAGCGTTTATTCAATCGTCATAATACACAAAAAAGAACACAGAAAATAACAAGTAGACATGTAATAGAAACAACAATTAAGTGGTTCAGGGTTATCAGACATAAAAGATATTACAATTGAGGAAAAACGCGTACATTCTATCGTGGTGAGTTGTGTACGGAGACGGTGAAACGGTTCCGGCTCAGCATATGCTACAGGAAGACCTGTAGCGCTGGTATTCTGTCGGAACCAGATTAATTTGCGTGTGCTATCATGCACAATACACATGCGTATAGACATACTTACCAAGGCCGTAAGTGACTCGATAGTATTCTTTAGTGTATGGATCGCAGTCAGTAAGGACCACTTTCCTGCCAAATACATTTAGAATAGCGCCGATACTCAGATCTGCTGGTGTGTACGAAGCCACTTTTGGCCCTCCGGTCATCTCTAGATGCGATGGTAAAATCTGTAAATCGTAAAACCATAAAGTACGTCTCAACAGTGAACAAACGTTTGCAAAAGGAAGTTTGAAAAACACATCGACATGCTTTTGTTGATAGTATAGGTATATACAAATATTTTTGCTATTGGTACCCTAGGAACTCGCATCCTCTTCAAAAACATCGGTCCAACTTTCGTGCCAGCACTTTTTGGCATTGTTTCTTTGATCTCAATGGTGTCATCCGCCAGGAAATAGTGGATCTCTAGGTAATGTAGAGTACCAAATTCAGTATCACGATCGTCCCAGTATCCATGGAATCTGAATACAAAATATCATGACGATTAAATAAAGATCAGAGAAAATTCTACTTAAGTAGATATATTCTTATATTGTTCGCGATCATCAAAGAATTTCCTAATTACCTCAGTACTTGCCGATCGTAGTCCAAGAACTGTTTTAACGGATGATGTTTCGGTGGCTTTCGAACTTCTGGAGCTTTCTATCGATCGCAAATAAATTTAAAGATTATTTAGGCAATTTATGTATCTATGATTGATGAAGTATTTATAAAGCATTTCATAAAACAATCTTCTTGCAAACCTAAATAAAGAGAAGTGAAGCAAGAATGTTTGTCACCTGCAAGGCGTCTGGCCATGGAATGGGATCGGGAACATTGATGCCGAGTCTGTTCAAGAAAACCCTAGTGAAGTTATCACAGTTTACAATCTGAAAATATTAATCAGAATCTCAAAATCAAAGATGGAAATGAAGAAACCATACAAAAGGTACCAAAATTCGCATTCGTACCTTGAAAACTTTTCCATACAAGGTGACATCGAATCCGACATTCAGATCGAGCACATCGTAGTACAAGTCGTAGCTAAACGGAAGTCGAATTCTTTGACGACTTATCAGAGTTCCTGAAACATAGCATACGGGGTGGCAGAGGCACAGTTATGCCCAATCTTAGCTATTCAATACTCCATTATGAGAGACAGGGGGCTTGCCCATCACCGCAGCTATGGAGATTGAAGGTTTTCTTCACGATGTGTTGCATCACCATTAGAAAGTCCATATGATAATACAAATTACCTATCTCATTGGTACATGGCCAGCACCGGAATCGAACCTGCATCTCCTGCGTGAGAAGCGAGCGAGAAACCATAAGACCAATGAACTCTGTTTCATTGGAAAAAAATAGTATGGTCGAGTCTTTAACGTCGAAAAAGCCAAAAACAAGAATAAAGGGAGCAGTAAACAGCTCTACTTAAGGACCTACCTTCTGCCATTCCACTATTCGGAGTCTTGGGTTCAGAGACCTTGATGGTGCCGTCTTCCAAATAGAAGAAGATGTCCACCTTACGTAGCAGGTGCGATGAGAAGCGCATCTCATGAAGTGACTGTTGGAAGTACGCATGGAAGCGCAATATCTGAAAAGGTGCCAAAACACGCGTGTATTCAGTTCCTGTACTAGTCCAGGGCTTAATACTCTCATCGTGTGAATGTCGTAATAATGGAATCACAATTGGGCTTCGGTAGTGTGACATGCGATGAGATAGCAATGTTATACATGAAATAAAGGCCGTCTATATACACGTAGCATTAAGGAACCTAGGAGATTTGGAGCCATGGGATTAATCTTACATGTTTATCATACAAAATCCAGGCCGGCAGATCCGGCGCTTGCTTGCGACAGTACAGAGAAGGCACCCGGTTTGTATCCTCAGCCTTGTCCACCAGCATATTCACATTGTCGATAGTGGTGAATATTGGCCTCACACCGAAACTCGTTCGACCCAACTGGAAGAAGAAGGAAATAGCCACGTTAAAAGATGATGAGTTCTGTGGGGCTTTGAGCCAGCAATATAAATGTCACTGATGGTTTTCCCCTATTACACCTAGATCCGCATGTTTTTCTTAACAGCTTTAGATGATCTTGCAGCTCCGTCTGGCTGGCTACGGCTACCTCTCTTTTGGAGAGTTAACTAAGTGTTAATGAAATAGGCTAAGTGTTGGTGGTTTGCTCTTTGTGCCTCTTTGTTGCTCTCTCCATCCTCGCTTCCAACTTACTACGATATCAAACAAAAGTTACCAAAGTATTGGGGCTATAGCCGGGCAAAAGCGGCAATCGTGGATTTCTTACAGCCATGATTGATATCAAAAAACAGAAGTTAATTCAATTTAGCAAAATCAGTATAATATTGAATTGTTGTCTCGAAAACGTTGCTAAATATACAAACTCGTTTCCTTGGTAACTAAAGAATGATTTTCCTAAAAAATTACGAATGGGTTAATAATCTTAACAAAATATATTATTTAGAACGCATCCATACTTATTTAGGCAAATATAGGCTCTATGGATATAACAATACAGGTCATAGATTATTATCTCCAATTCTGTACCTATTCTATTCTGTTTGACAGCTGACCAAGGTTTGAAAAGTCAAGTCGTCAATCAAAATAGGGGTGATATTTTGAGATGATTTGTGTTTTTATTGTAATTATAACGAAAATCAACCAAAAATTCTGAAAAAAACAATCCAGCTATGTCTATTAATTTTGCCGTCAAGTTGCTTTAAATATTGCGGTGGTATCTCATACTTACAATCAAAATGATCGATGTGAAAGCAAAGATCTCATCATTCTTCATATTTAACTCCAGTTTTGGGCCTACCGAAGGCGAGGTAAGATCTTAACTCTTAACAAAATGTTAATGCTTAACAAGATATGGTCAGTGTCGATAAGGGTGCGGATTAAATGATTTATTTTTACTTCAGGAACATAAGAAAATTTTGTTCTACCACCCGAGAAAAACCAAGCTTGATGTAAGGAAGATACAAGTAGGGTTGTGTGAAGCCGTCATCAAATTCATGTCGTAAGTACCTCTTGTAAAATTAAATTTACAATCAATTAACATTAATTACCGCATTAACTGAAACTGGCAGCATCATATAACTTGATAACCGGTTTAGCCTAGCGGGTAATGACCCTGCCTAAGAAGCTGACGGTCCTGGATTATAATCTCTTTAAAGGCAAATATTTGTGTGATCTGCGTGAATATTTGTTTCGTAGTCTTGGATGTTTTCTATGTTTTTACATAAGTATTTAACTCTGTTAAATATTTTGTCGACTAGTATCCATAACACAAGCCTTATTGAGCTTACTATGGGCCTAGTTCGATTTGTGTAAGATTGTCCTCTGATATTTATTTATTAATTTATTTAACTTGATTTTTCTTGTTTTCAGAACATTCTCACCCGGGCCATGTGAAGCTTTGCAGACACAAACTAAGAGGCATATATTTTATCAACCAGAAGAGGGGTACTGGATGGTTTTGGTAGGTGACTAATGTGAAAATATCTGACAACTCTTGGTTTCTCTTATTTGTTGTACCTATTGACATTGAGCTTTTCTTGACTTCATTCTTTGTATATTTATGTTTGTTTTATTGTTACAGGTAGTTAGCATTCCATACACTACTAAGGCATTATCAGCTATTGGAGAGACAAGAAGTGAGATGGTAATAAAATTGAATCAAACATTTACAAAACTTACATAAAAATCTAATCTTTCAAATAAAAATAAATTAAAAACTTTTTCAGGTCGAGCCATCGGTAATGTATGATCTTTTGGTTGCTGCATACAAAATGTTCAAGCTGTTCATGGGACCATTTGTGGACATTTCATCCATAGACTTGTACGATCAATGTGACAAATTCTTTACACCGGTAATATTAAATTCATAACATTCATAATATCATTTAACAAAATGATACTGGTATTTACCTACATAAGATTCTTTAATATTTTGCAGTACATAACATCGAAACACCTTTCAAATGACATATCAGAGGTGTTTCAAGGCATCAACTATCTGCCTCTGGACAAGAATTCATTCTTCAAAGTAATGTGCTTCATAGATCTGGTTGAGGTCAACTTCCCTGACTTCAAATGTGCTTCGTTTGTCTATAATAATCAGTTAATATGGTAAGGATATTGTCTTTCAATATAACCCTTTATAGGGTTGTCCTCTATATACCCGTCAAATTTTCAAAATGGTGATAAGAGTCCAAATCCAATGAAAAAATGTGCTTGCTAATGCCTGTCAAAGGTTTAAAACAAACAAATAGTCTCGCCTTTTCCCATACGAGATGGCAGGGGCACAGTTGGGTTGAGGTATCTTCTCCATATGATATGATTTTTATTTTCTACGGAGCCATTATAGCGTCGTGACACGGACCACGGGAGTCTGGACAAGAGGGAGGTGTTTGACCAGCAGTAGAACAAGCATTTAATTATATTTAATACATCAACAACAACATCCAGATCTCGTCGACATTGCTATACCCTATGGGTAAAACTAGATAGATACTTAAGTGATGTTATGTAACACCTCCATCAAACATGTAATTTATTGCAATAAAAAAACTAAAATACAATAGGGCTTGGGGACGCGGACACGGGCAGACGCGCCCCGGGTTCTCCGTGGGACAATAAACCCTTTTCTTCCCAAAAATTACCCATCGTGACTGTTGATTTGCTGATGTGAAGTTATTCCTGAATTTACATTTTACACTTCTATTCTGTGCTTTTACTCGAAACAAAGTAGAAAAATGGCGAGAAAAAGCCAACAGTTGCACATCATAAAGGGATCAGAGACCCTTTATCCTATGCGGCTCTCTCTCATGCATATTCTATGGCTTGCGGCCAACCACCACCTAGCCACCAACTCTCTTAGCAAATACCGAGAGTAGGGGCCCAGGAATGCGCACAACCTTTGACGATCGCAATCCATACGCTTAACAACGCATATGGATTTCATATAACTCTCTCTAGCTACTGGGTGCTTTCCCACAGCAACAACTCGAAGAAGATAACAAAACGGAAGCCTCACCAATGCCGAAACATGGCAACTGCCTATTCTGTGCAATTGCTTACCAAACTATTCACCTATGTCAATTAATTCTTAAGACTCACATTCGTAAGGTCCTGGATAAATATGTGGAAGAAAACTGCGGTTAACCTAACATAAAGCTTGCAATAGCCGAGTCTGAAGAAACACTCATCAACTATATAAGAATCTGCACAATTGCGGTGGCTCATCCGGCGGCCGAAACGTTGGTTGCAGCTAACAGGGTCCTAGTCCTGCTACTCGACCAGTTCATCATATTGGATAGAGTTGAAATTCGACCGGTGACGGTGAATAAAATATCTCGACACTTATATTACTGCAGGCCATTGCAGGAGAGACACCATAAGGAAAAAATTGTCAACAAGCACTATGCAACTCTAAAGCCTTCTAATACACTTTGAAAGAAGACTAACAAGGACTGGAAAAAAGCTCGCTTAATATACAAAATGGTTATTTCACCGTGCATTTCATATGGACTAAAAGTTTCAGCCCTCACCAAAGCTAACCGCTCAAGACTAAGAAAATATGAACGCATGATCTTTGAGCGACATGCTCAGGAAAGCTAAAATCCACCCAAGACATAGGAAAGTACACGACATCCTAGAGGGGAAAACAATAACCAAACGAATAAAAAATCACAGAATGTGTTTACTGTACACATGTCTTAAGACGCCCCCAAAACACATACTCCAACCGCCCTGAAATACGAAACTAGTAAGGAGAAAGTCGCTCGTCCCATGTACATCTGGAAAGACTCCCTCAAACACGATAATAAAGACTACGAAAATAATCCTAGCTACTGGATGGAAATAGCACACAATAGGGATGAAGCTAGGGTCGCCTCAAAATTCAAATATAGCAGGTCCCGAAAACAGACAGCGAAACTGAAAGCACTTCGGAAAACCCAGCAGAACAGAACCCAGAAAATCAACCGAAAACACATGAAACAGAAGATCAGGAAACACGGAGAAGCTTTTTTTCTGCTCTCCTATCACAAATCCTCTCCTGTCCAAACTTCCTATATTGGCTAAAGGTTGCATTAATTGGTCGATTCTATTCACATTCCTCCCCTCTCATTAGAGCAGGTCACTTCCCCCTCCCCGCCCCCCTCAAAAAGCGTGCCCTCTGGTATGCCGGCCATTTGACCGGACTAGGTATAATCCAGGAAGGAGTGGTACAATTCGTTCGTTCGTTCATAAAAAAACTAATAAAATACAACATAATTTCTCGCATCGCCTTCCAGGAATTCCCTATCATCGGACGATATGCTGACCCTGTACCAGTACCTCGTACAAACTCTACTGCCTGAGCAAGTCTCCATAGAGATAAGTGGCGGAGCCGTCGCTGCCGCCCAGCGCCACGGCCGGTTCATCAGCCCACCAGAAGGGGTCCGCACTGCTGAAGATCTGGGGAAGATAAATAGGGTCTTCCTGATGAGGGAAGAGGATAAGGAGATAAGACAGTACTACTTGGTGGTGTACAGGACGCTTAGTGCGACGGTCTGCTTTACTGTTGATGGTAAGTGTTTTGGCTATTCATCATCCCAGTGAACTCCAGCTCACCAAATTTCAGAAAAAATATAATCTGTACTTATGGATTTCTTCTTCTGGATTATTGTATAACTCTCTCACAGAGATCGTTAACGATGTCGCTGTTTCCGGTTCTCACAACTCAGGTTATCAAAGTATAGGGCCGAGATAGATAGATTTTAACTGCATGTTTATCCTTTGTGTATTGTAACTTGTCCTGATCATAACCCCCAAATAAATTGATAAATATACGTATACTCCGAGCAGTTTGCAAATTTTGGGTCCTTTAGTAGTAGGAATACACCACAGCCATAAGTATTAACGTCTCCCCCGCTCTACCCCCAGTGAACATACCCCTGCAACTGGACTCGTTCCGGGCGCTGGACGCATTCGTCGGTCCGCAGGTCTCAGCGCTCGCGTCCGGTATAAGCGAGCAGTGCGCCGCGCATGCGCTACACACTGCGCAGGTGGCGCCCACCGATACTAAGTTCCTTTACTTTAACCGGCTTAACCTGGCGTTCAAGACCTCGGTGAGACTACATCTGCTTCACTCATTAGCATCATAGATAGATAGATAGATGATAAGGTGAGACGCCCGCTGAACACAGGCGAGGATTATCGGTCCTCTATGTGTGTGGACAGGTTACTGTTGGTGCAGCCGATTTCCTCCCCACATCACCTTGTTCTTTTAGTGAATTTTAGTACCTATGTCGGCGAGTTTGAGGTTGGCAAAGTTTTCTTCCCTCCTTAATATTATCCATCCATAATGTTCGCCATCTTGCGACTATGTTTGAATAAATGACGCATTCTCTCACAAAATGCTGACTACTTTCCTCCAAGCCACATTGTGGGAATGAAGGGTTTGGTTCAAGCTTTAACAATGATAACTGTGGCCTGTTACCAAAGTTGCTAAGTTATCTGTATTAAGTTTAAGTAAATACATTGTTATGATCCTTCCTTGAGATGAACATCATCAACTGTCTACAGTCTTGTTGTTCTTCCTCTCTATCGCGTGGATGTATTCTTGGTGACAGTTGCTGATATAGGCATTCTGGGTTTGGCCCAATCAATCGCTTGTCTGCAGCGTTTTTTGCCATTGTCATTTTCATCCTCCTTCGTGACCCATGCAATAATTGCTTCCGATGTATGTACTTCCCAAAGAGTTTGGTTTGGGTTCCCTGAATTCTTAGACTACTTAGTGTACCTGCATTCTTAGACAACATGAGGCTCGCCAGCTCAGCGATGTCCGCCAGGAGAGTCTGCTCGGCGACCCCGACGGCTCCACAGATAAAGTCTTTGTAGTGTTGTGGGCTCATGCCGTCGAGGCTGTATGCAGAGCCACTCCTGAAGGCCATCTCCCCAGACGTCCTCGGCTGTACCCTGGGGGGTACGTTCAGAAGGCTTGGGGGATCAGGGAGGTGCAGTGTTGATGAAGGTGCTGGGTGCTTTGACTCCAGCGCGTGCAGTGTCTGGGGAGTCAACGGCGACAGCATCACTTGAGAATAGAAGTTGAGCAGCTCCCTTTAAATCTCCGTCACTAATTTTATTCTCTATCGTTTTCGTCATGTTAAATTTGGATCGAGAGCTATTGTTGAGAATTTAGCCCAAAACGGTTGGTGTTTGGTTCTTGCAGTTGTTTTTTTTTATGGATTGTGCTGCTCCTAATTCCATCCCTATCCACGTGTAACGTCCGGTATGCGAAAGTCAGCAGCTGTTCGCAACTGGGGCCATCATTGTTCAAAATGACCTGTCGTATGGAAAGGGACAGAGAATTCGCCACGCATGTCCTCGCACCAAGAGGATTTTTTTTTCCTTCATTTGTTGACTTAGCGCCTTTAAATAGGCTTGACTGTCTTAATATACTAATTATTAGAAAATTACTACAGTTATATTTTCGGTTTCTGGTGTTTCCTTTAGGGCAGCAGCACATTCCATTACAGGCATGAGATACAGGCGTCACAACACAACACACACCTCTTCCCGCACCGAAACACTACCGCCTACCTACTAAGTTAAGCGCTATGTGGGTATAGGTACATATAATTACACAGAGATACTTACCTAAGTATATCTAAATAATTAACAATGTGAAGGGGAAAAACTATCAATAACAAATTGCTAGATCATCGCACACAGCATACTAAGAGTCCTGACCCCTCTCAGGTCAGCCCTAGGAGGAGGGACACAAAGAATGTCCCCTTTTTAGGGTTCCTTACCCGAAAGATGCCAAACGGGACCATATTACTAAGCCACCGCTGTCCGTCCGTCCGTCTGTCACCATGCCGTATCTCATGGACAGATGAAATTTTCACAGATGATGTATTTCTGTTGCCGCTATAACAACAAATACTAGAAAACAGAATAAAATAAATATTTAAGGGGGCTCCCATACAACAAACCTGTTTTTTTTGCTTGTTTTTGCTCGATATTGATCACGGCAACAGGTAGACGCTTGAAATATTCATAGAATATTGAGTTATATTATTCACTTTAAAAATAAATGATGAAATTAAAATAAAATTAATATTTAAGGGGGCTCCCATACAACAAGTGTTTTTTTTCCGTTTTAAGAAATATTGGTACGGATCTCGATTTCTTCTTCGGATTCTCGGCCGTTGCGTCTGAATGTAAGATACTATAAGGATGGAGCTCGAATTAAGAGAAAAATATCAAGCAAATGATAAGCTTCTTCATCCGCCCGTTTTGAAGTAAGGGACCGCAGTACTATCAACAAATTTTGTTGAATGTCCTAGTTAATTAGAAGAGTCTTGAATCGTCCATCTCGTCGTGATTGGTAATCAATCAGGTCGACTTGGCATATGCTATTGAAATGTGGTGAAATAATTGGCTTCCCAACTATGCCTTTCTTCTCACCTTTTTGTTTTTGTTCTCAATGTTCATCAAAGCACTTTTATTTGCAATTGGGTTATTTATTTGCGAGAAAACATGTCGAATGTGTTTCGCTTACTGGGTTCCGTGATTCAACGATGTACCATCCGTTAATATGCAGATTAACTAGAAGTGCGAATATCAGCTATTTTAACCTTTAACCAGGCAATGTACTAAAGAGGATCACCAAACTTTCGACCTAATGGCTTGGTAATAAATGCGAAAACCAATGAAAAATCTGCACGCTCATTGCCTGGTTAGGGGTTAAGTAAAATTTCACACCAACGTGTCGGTTAGGTGCACATAAACGGAAGTTTATGTGCACATTAACGGGTTCTGCATTCTAACGGTAACATATATATTATACTAACTAAATAGCCTCCACAAATATATAATTAATAAATTATTTGGCATTTATTATCAGCAGCCTCAACGTGAGCTTGACTAGCACAATTGTCGGTAACGGCAGAGTTGCCAAATATAAAAATTGAATAAAAATAAGTAATAAGACAGAGCCGACTGTGGCGATCAAAAGGTTAATAAGGTTGATTCAAAATCAATTTGTTCCAATAAGACGTTTATGTAACAACTAAAAAGCCATCGGAGTTTCATATAGCACCATGTTTAATATAAGTAAACCTAGCTGATTAAAATGTTGTTCTGCTGTATCTTGTTCTAGCCGACGCCTAACAAACTGGTACCATCAACAGCGGTAAAACCTGAAGTATTGAGTATCATAGCTGGAATGCACGCCGATAGGAAAAGGTATAAATCAGGAATATTAATTATTATATTGTATCTATAGTAGGTAGTAGTGGCAGCTAGTGGGCCTTCGCACTAAGCGGTTGCAGTTCCGACTAGCTGCCGCGGGAAAGATACCTACGAATATTAGCCAGCCTGTTGCAGATCTGTGGGCCCTAAATTTACAAAAGATTATATCCAACCGAAAATCCGCGACGTTTTCATTCGTAATTTGCGATTTCGGTTGCGTGCGGCTCGCAACCGCTCGGTTTGCCGCAATCGTAACCGCTTAGTGCGTAGGCTACTAAAACCTCAGTAGGCACCTGAGCCTAATTAAAAATATGGTACTATTACGTATTATAACTCGTACATATTTTAAAGGGGAAATACTAAACTGCAAATCAAAAATACTGATTTGCACAGCAAATATCGTGGCAAAATGCTGCGGTAGCTTAGGTAAAGGGTAAAGGGGGTGAGCGAAGCGAAGCCCCTTTTATTCTTGGTATTAGGTTGGACATGTAAGAACAACAAAAAATACTTAAAACATAAACTTAAGAACACATAAAATAATTAAAATATAAAAAGTGTTTTTGTTGATCCCTTTTTGCTGTGCAAATCAGTATGTTTGATGTGCGATTAAATACTAACCATTTTAAAGTGGTGTTCTCCTTTCAGTTTGGGAAACTATGGCGAAATCATAATAAAGACTCCGGATGAATATTGGATAACGGGAAAGACATCAAATGAGAGAGAATTCTACGTGATAATTCAACAAAAGAGTGCAAATCTAAAAGAAATTGCAGGTAGGAGCTCCTGCTATTGGTATAATGTAGAAAGTCTATGATCTATGGTTAGGTTTGCAAAGTCTTTGTAGTAGAAACCTGTAGCTGGATTTTCTATCTTGAAGTTTGTTTCCAATTTTAAAATATCAACTATCAAACATGCGATTTAGTTAATTCTTATCTATCAAAACGTGATGTAATTTTTGGAGAAGGTCGCCTTCAGAGACGCTGTATTGACCTACCCACAGTAACTGTTTCCCGGCTATGCCAACAAGAATGTTTAATGTTTAATCTTTTGCCGCCATACATCACATACAAATTGTGTCACTCACATGCTTAACATGTTTGTTATGCTATGCAAATGATTTATACGAGATACGGTGTCTTTTAATAATAATAAATGTATCGGCTGCATGTGGCATTCAGAGTGGTGTCATCAGCCAGAGCAGACTGTGGCGGTGGAAAGGTTAACATTGACAATATAATTACCTTGTTTTTTTCAGATGAAGTAAAGAGGATATGTGAAGCTCAGATGAAAGGGATTTTCTTCTATCCAATGTGATATTGTTTTTGAAAAAACATTTGAGATTGTTTTTTCTGAAATTATTTAAATCAATATACAAATATGTAGTGGTTAATCAATATTATGCTAAAGTATAATAAAACTTTATTTATTAATAATAATAGTATTTATTTTAAAATAGTATGTAATAGATATATTTATTCTATTTACATTTTGGTACACACATAGGTATAATTACTGAATGCTAATCAAGTGAGGTTTTCTTAACTTCTTTCTTCATCACTCTGTTATACATTTTTATTACAAGAGCTTTGTTTTCATATGTCCAAGACAGAATTACAAACATCAAACATGTGGCACCAATAGAAATGTGCATGATTATAGAACTCTGTAGCAACTTGTTTTCAGAGATTTTACAAATAATACCAGCAACAGATAATGTTAAAAGGAAAAACTTTCCAACAAATAGACCATCAAGTGGCCTGTAGTCTGTATTCTTAAACCTGGAGTTTATAAAGTGAATACTGTGCAATATTCTTGCCAACATGTTGATACAATTTGATATAATAAATCCAACCGGTCCCAACACATAAGTAAGAATATAAGACAACACTAAGAAACTTATCGAGAAAAATACCATCACATAATTATAACTATTCAGTTGTGCTGTGGTCATGGTGGCAAAAGTATAACATTCTGTCACTCCATTTATTGCCAACAACACTATAGCCAGGCAGTGACTCCGCAGGAGCTGTACTGGTAGCCCCTGAGCTACAAAGGCCTCACCGCCATATAAAAGCAACAAAGTGCGTGCATAACTCTGACCGAAAACTAACACCACCAAACCTATAGAGGTAACTGTCTTGCAAATTTGAGACAACACAGAACAAGATTCTTGGACCTTGTGTTTATCCTGCTTTTGTAGAGGCAACTCTCTACTCACCATTTGAGTAAAGTAGAAGTAGCTGCTATCTTCTATAGGCCTGAAGATGAACCTTGCAGCTAAACTTCCCAAGTTGTTCACTACATCATAAGTGGCCTGCTCACTGAAGCTCATAACAGGACTCGCTGACATCACATATTTCTCCCCCTCAGTTAGTAACTGCTTGACAACTCCCTGTTTTGCAAAACTCATACTCAAGGCACTCAATTTTTTGTTGAATGTAGTATTTACTGTCCCAAGCCATTTTGGCAGAAACTCTCTCAATGAAGTAAAGTTAAAATCATCCATATTTGAATACAGGGTCTTCAAAACACTTTGAGGTAGGATCTTGCTTTTAAGTGCACCTTTTACATATAAGGGTTTGTTCTTTATGTACCAGTAGAAGAATATATAATAGCTTAGAACTGCAGTTCCAATACTGCCAACTTGTGCTACAGAAAATGCAATAAGTACTACAGATCTATCATAAACAATAATGGAAAGAAACAGTACAGTTCTTACAAATATGTGCAGAGTGTCAAGGGCAACTTTCAGCTTGACAAAACAAAAGAGTTGTGCTGTTAGGACCATGTTGGCAGAGCACAACTCAAGTACACAGGAGAAAGCAATGCTCCAGCAGCCAAACTGATACTGGAATGCATAATCAGGATTGTTTAGGGGCAGGATGTTCAACCAGATGTAAATAAACAGTATAGAGAGAACACAGCTCAGTGGCACACAGAGCCAGATCTGGTTGATCATGTGATTCCAATTTACCTCATCTTTCTGTCCGAGGCAAGATCTGGTGATTGCCTCGCGGCTCAAAAACAGGATACTGCTCTCCAACAGCAACAGTCTCACATTCATGATCCCCAACACCTCATGACCAACATTCCTTATTACCCATGCATTGATAATAAAGGTTACACATCTGAATAAAATCTGAAAAATGATGTTGAAAGATGCATTTTCCAAGCTGCTCATCAATAAATTTCGCCCCATTTTGATCCTTCAGCAGTTCTTCAAACAATCACAGTGTTTCCCTCTGCTATCTCTGATTTTGATATTGTCCTTTTGACCACATATATCTTCTTATTAGATAAACAAACTGTGAACCAGTGGTCTTCGTATGTTATGGAGATTTTCTTGAACTGCTCATTAGAGTTAAACGCCACGGGGTCGACCCTGAAAGATAAAAATAACAATAAGCTAGTGTAAAACGATTTGGAATGAATGCTAGAAATGAACAATGCTTCGTCACCTGTTAGATAAAGTGACGAGATCGGTTATTATTGTCGCCACTCGTTCGTCGTTCTCAAGCTCGCCGCCTGATTCCAGGACTGCGCCGTCCTCTGTCAACACCAAGTATCCGACTTGTTCTGGAATTTTTTCCATCATAGCTGTAACCTTGTACACTGGATTATTACATAAATAAATCTTCTCAAACGAAGACAAATGAAAAATACTTGGTTGGTTTTTTGCTCACCTCTTCCTTCCTCAGCATTTGTCATATTTTGACATTGATTTGCCGTCCGTCACGCCGTCACGTCAGTGCTTGTGGTCCGAATTATTCCTTCACATCTTCTGACACATTAAATAAAACAGAATTTCAGTGTTGTCTTTATGGTACATCCGCATGCTTGGCAAGCCGTCTCAAACTCAGTCTTACCGGCAAGTAGACTCGACTTCGTCTTCGTGTTCAATCTGACATTTGAAGGCGATGGATTGGCTTCATATGTCAAATTCGTACCGCGCAAGTGCCATTGTATTGAAATCGAAGTCGAAGACGAAAGAATGAACTAAATCAATATGATTTGACATAAATCGATATCATGATGATTGATCGGTTTGAAGATGATAGAAATGAAATTGAAGCCAATATCCAAATGTCAAATGATGACGGGTCCTACATCGTCCCCGGTTTCAACATTTTCCAGTCGTGATTTATCGATTTTAATGATATTTAAACGTATCTCTTGAATACCACCGGCGTTATAATACGCCACTTTAAATTTTATTACCATCTCATAAGGTTCAAAATCGCGACCCGTCCCAACCCCTCGGTTTTTTAGAGTTTAAACGTTTAAATCATAACATTTTGGCAAGTGATTATAGGGAATTTTGTATAACAGTAAAAATATTTTAGGCACTCACTAGACTCATTTTAGGTCGTTTGTAGTTTTTTATATGCCGTGGGCCATCTTGCTGGCTGCAGCAGAGGAGGAACGCCTCAGGCATCTCCATAATGAGAAACGGAGGCTGCTTAGGGTCGCAAGACAGCCGATGGTGGCGCCAGAGGATATAATAAATATGGGAATAATGAATATATGTGAAACTTATAAATCATTTTGGCACATTACATTCTTCGCCACAGGATGCTACCAGAAGATTGTTGGGGCCTATGCGCTTTTCAGTCTGGCTCAGTCTACAGTGTCAGCAGACTGTCTTCGGGATGTCACAGACGTTATATACCACATGTCTATTCTAAGGAAATACTTAGTTTCTCATGAACCAGAGTGAATGAGACATTGTCTCAAGAAGGCAACTGAAATTGTAGCAAATTACTGCTTTATTATTATTTTTGTAGGGGATGCCTGCCACAACAACAGATAAAGGGTGCTCGTTAGGCCTTCTAGTAAACTTTTTGTTGCAGGTTCATGGATTTTTATTTTTCCCTAGGATATTCGATTGAGGCGTACTACAACAAAACAGTCTCAACACTTTACTCGTAAGTAATATTTATTTACTTCATAAGTACTCTTTAGAAATGCATACCATTTCTTAGATTAATTCATTACTTACTCGTAAGTAAAATACTGTGTTGGTCCATGGGTTTAAAAAAAAACAGTTACAAAACTAATTTTATAATATTGCGTTGTTACAAAACTATAATTTTATTATTCTTAAGGTGATTTTGAGACAGAGGCATCCTGAACGTGCAACCAGGATGCCCAGAGGAGCACTATACGAGGATGCATAACTGTTTTTTAAACGCGTTCCTATTCTTTCCAATGTCCTCCTTTCTCCGCTGGCCACAAACGCTGCCATAGATTGCGCACTAAGTTCTTCCGCCGCTAGTCTGCGCTCCTCGATGTAAAGTTCTATTTTTAATCACTTTTTTATCTTAACTTACATAAAACATAATTGCACATTAGCATGTAGTTTTATTTATTAAAATTTTGTTGAGTAGGTGTCTCACCACATAACACTGAACCATTTCGATCATATTGAAGATATGAGCCTGAGGAATGAATTAGAGTTTGAGTTTTTAATAAATAGGTAGTCATCATTATCATCATGAACAGTCTATAACTGTCCACTGCTGGACTAAAGGCCTCTCCCAAAAATGAGAGTATTTGCACATAGTAATCACCACCCTGGGCAGACGCCCTCCACCCTCCCTGAAATATGGCGAGGGGGGTGATGGCTGGTGCACAATTCATACTCGTGAACGTGTGCTGCTTGGAGGGACTGGTCGAGTCTGGTTTCTTATAACTTGTGTTCATTACAGCTTGTCTTTGTTCTAATTTATTTATTTTGTTAGATTGTTATTTTGAGACATCTTATTGGCACTTATAAATACGATGTTATACTATTAATATTAAATAAAATAATATTGTCATTAGATTAGATAATTAATTGTATATTGTACATTGTGTAATAACAAAAAATATGTCCCCGTGGACTTTCTTGGTGCTATCTTCTCTAACGGGCGTATTTCCGAAGCACTGGTAGAGTTTACGCAGTCTCCTTTACCTGTGCGAGATTCAGCCCACTTGAAAGGGAGATTTCTTTTTTCAAACTCAAACCTTAATCAGTCATGTACTCAGTTGAGTTGGTCATATTTGATTATTTTTTATATTTATCATGTAAAGCCGAACAAATAATATAAATACATCGCCATATTGCGGAAAACCTATGAAACTATTATCTTCAACTTGCAACACTTATTCTTTCAAAAATAATTAATGTCATCTGTCGATTGCTGTCAAAGTGGAGCGACGATCGTGCATGGTATATTTCTTGTGTTTTGTGAGTGAAAATGCCGAAAACTATTAACAGTGGCGTAAGAAAAGTTATTCACAATCTATCGAAATATTTGTTGGATAAAAAGTCTGAAGGATTGGACTCTATTCCTCTTAATAACATGTTGTCAGCATGACTGGTAGGTACGTCATATAGTATGTGCAATGTAAATTGGCTGATTTGTAACTATTTATAAGTAAAATATTTTGTTTTATTTTAGGCATATCCCGATCTACAGTAATGAAAATACAAATCGAAGGTGGGACGTCAGCTATATTTTCTACGCCTAAGAAAAATATACCTAAAACAAAAAGAAAATCAATCTGGATGATTTTGATTTATGTGCAAAAGGCATAAAATACATGAATTCGATGCTGTCCGAAAAGAAGTACGGCTGCTTGCAGCTCTTAAAGAATCCATATGTTGGTGGCAGAGAATTTCTTCGTTTACTCTTACACAAATTACGGGTTCGTCCCGTTTGCTTTGTTAATTTATAACGAAAAAGAAAAAAAAGTTCATTTCAAAAAAATGGTTATTGAATAAATTATAACCCAAATGAACTCACCTGTATAGTCATTGACAATGCTTGATACCATTCTAGCCAAATTAACAAACCTCCAAGCACGGTCAATAGAAAAAATGAAATTACAGAGTGGCTTACATCAAATAATATTGCCTACCCTACCAAAGCCACCAAAAGTATATTGTGGTTTTTGGTAATACAAAATAAACCTGACCTAGTATACGAGATAAATAATTTAGCACAGGAGTATGGTCTCAAAATACTAATACCGTTGTGAACTGAATCCGATAGAAATGATATGGGGCATAGTAAAAGGCAAGGTTGCCACAAAGATTGTTGGTTTAGATAATATCACGTTCCTGCAGCTTGTACAAACCAGTATTGAGGATATAATTACTGTGTAGGTTGTGGACATCTGGATATATTCGCGATATTAGGTCGTCAACAGTTGGCACAACTGAGACTAGATTTGGTGGAATTTTAATATTGCCTTCACTTTCCGGATATTCTCCATTTGCTATTTTAAGGAGGAGATCAGAGAATTGTCCAGTGCAAACATCGCCCTTCAAGTGCACCCGCATGTTTTTTTAAGGTGGAGTTTTTTTTATTAAGGGTGAAATATTTGACGCCTTAATGCAAGCTTTAAGTTCGTCAGCTCGGGTTCCCCTCGGCATTACCTGCAGAGTCTGACGGAAGTCTCCAGCCAACAACACGGTGACTCCACCCATCATGTTGTGGTTTACTCTGATGTCTTTAAGAGTTCTGTTTAGTGCCTCAAAACCCCTTTTATGCGCTTTTGTGTTTTCGTCCTAAACTACAAGGTTACAATCGCGCCGTACTTAGGCCGTGTTACCCTGCTTTGAAATGTGGCAGAGTGGAGTTGCGACATGAATAAGATTTAACCTGCTTGAAGGCAGCGTGAGCTGTCTTGCATCCCTCCAACAGTGTTGCTGCGATTCCTTACGATGCGACAGCTAAGGCAGTGCCATGATTACTCCTTACTTTTGCCAATAGCAAATTGATTAGGAAGGTTTTTCCAGTTCCACCAGGAGCATCCAGGAAAAAGAGTTGCCCAATTAATTTGTCAATATTGCCTATTGGATCTGTTGATAAATGTAAAACTGTTCATCTGTCAGTAACTCTTCATTATGTGACACCATCTTTTCCAGGGCGCAGAGATCATAATTGGTTTCCCTTAGATATTCTCGATTACCCAAAGTTGTTGCAGATATTTTTGGCTGAGGCAATCCATATTGTGCCAAGTTTTGTCCTGATTGAGCTAACAATGCATCCCTGATCAATATCAAGCATAAGTTGTAGACCTGATCTATGAGCATTTTGCTCAACATTTGCTATGTAAAATCCAAACTATTCACTCCACACCATCCCTACCATTGTACGGTGGTAGGGAACCCTTCGTGTGCGAGTGCAACTCGCACTCGACCGGTTTTTTAGATATAGTATTGCACAAATAAATTGTTTCGTAAACGATCGCAGTGCTAGCGCTGGACGTGTTATCGAGACAAATTTAATGAGCTGGCTTTTTCTTTTTTTTTTGTTGGGGGGGAAAAAAATAGAATTACCCATGCCTCAGACCTCCCTGCTATGTCTGGGTCCCTATACATTGAGCGGGTATCAGCACGTGTAGTATACGGACTAAAAGCAACCCCTTTGTTGCGTTGTGTGACAGTTATCGATAAAATCGATTTCCCTATGAGCTGGCCTCTCTTCTCGCGCTGCTTATATACTCTCCGGGGAGCACGCGCGTATCATATCCTTTTTGGATAATTTGCTTAAAAATTATATATGAAAAATTATGAAAGCCCGAGGGTATGATAAAAACATTCTTAACCTTTAACTGGTGACAAGGGGTCTTACAGGCCCAGCGGCGTCAGTAAAACAACATTTTGGCACCTTCTCCGGGTTTCCTTGGGCTCATCACCTGAGTAGCTTCGAGTTTACTTGCGTCCATGCCGTAGAAGGGGATAGCTGTGTCGGACAGGCTCAAATCGGTAATTTACATTGGCGTAAAGTTCGGCAGGGGTCTCTCAGACCCCATGTCACCACTTACGTAATTTTTTACGTAATTTTGTTGTATTGTTTTTTCACATTTTTAACCGAGAACAATCAAAACCAGGAAAGCAGGAGCCAGTTGTCTTCCTCGATAAAAGCGCCAATCAAATTACCAGTTTGAATCGTGTCCGAAACGTGTGTGCTTGCAGTGTGCAAAAAAATTATGCCCAGACTGCATATAAAAATTGGCAAAGTTCGACCATTGTCAATTTCGTGAAAATACACTTTTGATTTTAGTTGTTTTTTTTTCTTAATTCATTATTACTTCAATATTATAGAAAAAGTGTTTTTTTTTGTCAAAATATGTTGATTAATTTTTTGCTTATGTAATTTGTGATCTCATCTCTAGTTTTTTGATTGTTAAGACGACATACATTAAAATTGCAAGATCGTAACAAAAAAATATATTCAGAGTATAGTTATTTGTTTTATTTTATCCATTTATATATGATAACACAGTTTTACATACTCTGGCTAGCTACTACACTTAATTTCTATGATTTATACTAGATACCGCAGTGGGCCTCTCAGTCCCCTCGTCACCAGTTACGTTACACAAAAACCATGTCACCAGTCAAAGGTTAAAAACAACAATAAGCAAAGCTGTATAGTTTTAAAGCAAAACAAAATTATCATGGTAATTTTCCTCCCCTATTTTGGACATTAGAGGATCATTTTCTAAGTGCGCTGTAACATCTATTTATAACCAATGGGCTAAATACCATAAAAACTTTCTACACCCATATTAACATAGGTGGAATTTCCAAAAGTGCTTCCTTAATAAATGCCTGCACTATGCATGTGCAAAATTTCTGTTTTTTGCTTTGAGACTTTGTATACACAACTTCATCCCCCTTTTCACCCAGTTGGGGTGGAATTTTCAAAGACGCTACTCCTCAGTTGTATTCAATCTTCAGCCTGAACACAAAATTTGAAGATCCTAACTTCAAAACTGACGGACTTTCATGCAAACTTTCAACCCATATTTTACCCCCTTAGGGGTGAAACTTAAAAAAACGCTGAGATACGTGTTCATTTATTTTTAATCGTCAGCCTAAACACAAAATTTGATGATCGTTACTTGAAGACTGACGGACTTTCATATAAACTTTAACCCTTTTTGTTTTTGCGGATCGATGTGATTTTGTTTTGAAGCGTCGAAAAGTATCTCGCGGATTCGGCTGGACGGCAAAAGCTCGTACGAATTCTCAAGATTTTACTGCAGAATGATTTTACCAGCATTAAAAAAAAACGCAGACTGATACAAACTACTAACACCAACACTAATGTCCTGTTCACACCTGTTAAAAGAGTAAGAGCTCATTCACACGGGATCCTACTTTCAAAATATCCCAAAAGAAATCATACTCGTAGTTGCTGCTGGTATTTTTTAATATATATTACTGATATTTTACTTCGTCACGGTAGTTCAAGAGTATTCAATAATTTAATCGTGATTTGCGATCTATATTAATTAATGGTGTGTTAATATGAATGAGTGTTTAATTTGTAAATACATTTGTTTATTTCTATATTTTGTTTGTAACACAAACTATTTAATCTTTGTTAGTTTCATATTACACTGGATTCAATTTCATATAAAAAGGCCTGCCTGTATCTGTGGCACGGCTCAGTTTTCCACGCACTGTCACAAACGGTCACAACCCTCACCCAGTGTTTGAGTATTGGGAGTAATGAGCCGACCTGCAATGACCTCTATAATGCTGCTGGTGCTGCCACGCGTTCTGCTTCAATAAAGAGGCCGTTCTCTTACGTAAGATGGCATGGAATCCATCAGTACGTGCCTCAACAAACATGCCCGATGTACTACAGTAGCGTGGCAGCCTCAGCAACATCCTAAAAGCCGAATTCAATCCCAGAATCACGGAATACTTTTTTATTATTATTAAGAAGCCGCTTCCATACTTTTATAGCCAAAAATAACTATGTAAATATGCATCTGAATATCGGATCTCCATGTCAGAGGAAAAATAACTGTGAACGTTTTGTAATTTTACCTAACTAGGACCACATTCCAGTGCTACCACCACCACCACTGAAATAAAAACTGTTCAATTCGATGTTCATGTATCGATAAAGCTATTATACTACTACTGTTGCGTTCCGAGTCACGTCAACAAAGCCATCATCACTCACGTGACGTCACGATCATCATGCCCGTTCAGAGTGGGAAATAACGACCATCATAGATATCCATTGGGAACGCTTTGCACGCGACGATAGTATTTGACACTGACAGATGACACTATTAAAACCCAACTTTTGTTAGTTATAGACATTTCGAGTCGTAGACAGTCGTAGTAGTTATATTAGTTTTGTTTTGGGTGAAAACGTAAGGAAAGAAACAATTATGGAGCGCCAGGAGTCGCTGCTGGTTGCTGTTCTAAGTTTGATTGTCAACTGTCAGCGTGACAGCTGCCACTTTTGATAGCCCGCTCAGTGCTGACGCTCAGAAGCAATGGCGATGCTACACAACTTGGCCGCGTTAATGATGTCATTCATGACGTCGTATCAACTATTTTGAGCTATCGTTGTCAAACTTAAACTCATTCGGAACGACCTCGTAGACGCTATAATCGATTATGGTGCGACTCGGAACGCACCGTACCGCTGAGTATTTGATCAATCCGATAAAACCAAACGGATTTTTATTTCACATCACTATAAATTTTTGACGGAATTTGTTGAAGACTTGTGTGTTGCGACTACTGATGGGCGATTGTGAATGATTCCAATATTCGAATGGTTTGATACTACTAATATTAAGATTCGATTCCAAAAACAATCGATAACTAGTTTTCAAATTCGAATGAAATCGCTAGTTCATTCATTCACTTTGCCATACAAAATTGAGCATTCGTCTCGGACGATACAGTCTACTTTTATTTGATATTCGTATAAGTAGTTACTGATTTGCGTACCGCCAGTTCATTAATTCAGTTTGCTATACAAAATTGAGAATTTACTTGTAATTAAGGTTTACTTTTAGTTGTTGTTGCTACTTGTAGTTATAGCTATAACTACTTATTCTCGTCACTGCGTAACCATAGTAACGTGGTGGCGCCATTCTATCTCGCGTGCATGCATGCACTTTGTCACTCTCTGTCCCCTGCTACCCCCACCCCGCCAGCACAAGCTAATCGTGTCCTAGAGTACAGTCGCGCAAAAAAGTTATTTAACGTCCGTCGCCGTGCGAAACCAGGTCCCGCTCTATGAAATTACGGATGAATGAGTTTAAAGACATCAGTGATTCTGAATCGGGTTTTTCTACTGACACTGGAAAGGGTTTCACAACTCCTGGCCCAAATTCTGCTCCCATCCCACCATGTAGAAATGAAATCCTTTTTTATGTTTACTTTGTGACTTTTATATTGTAGATTGACTTAATATCTGGATGTTTTTTATTATTTCGAAAAAAAAAATTCAATTCCAGCTACGAATATTTTGGTGGGCATCTGACGAGGAACTGATCTTTTATTGACGTGACAGATCTACTATTTAGTTGACAAATATATTATTTAGGGGATCACAGTTAAGAACTTCGCTGGTAATCGCGTTATCTGTGAGCTCTGTGGTCTTATGCGTAACACACTTGCTTCTCACACAGGAAATGCAGGTTCGAATCGTGACCATGTAACAATGAGATAATTAATCTATCTTAAGTATATAATACGTTCTAACGGTGATGGGAAAACATCATGAGGAAACCTTCATTAATCTGCTACTACTACTAGCTGCGGCGATGGGCTAGCCCCCTATCACGCAAAATGGAGTATTGAATAACTGGCTCAAAGTGAGCACAATTGTGCCTCTGCCCCCCATATGGGAAAAGGCGTGACGCTATGTTATGTTATCGCGTTAACACTTTTTTCTAACATTATACGGCGCAGATTATTAAATATAGCAATCTACTGTTACCTTGCGCGTAGCGCGTCGCGTCGAACATACATCGGGACAAAATGGCGGGAACGGAAGAAGTTAACGCCAATATGTTTGTTTATGATTCATTCTCACTTACACATGTTTCGTTTAAATATCTTTCTATTCACTCGTACAAGTAAAAGATAACAACTAGCTTTCAATCAAAATAGTTTTTTATTGGGGCGCAATAAAGACTAGGAAAATTCGAATACAAACTAGTAACTTATAATATTTATAAAGTTCGTTAACTGATTAAATTTGCCACACGAAATTGAAACGTTTTTCTATGTAAAATACTCTGAATAGAGTTTACAAAACATAGAGAACTAATAATGAAATTTTTATTATAAGGAATAAAACAATGCTCGATTATCGATTGATGAAGTTGTTCGAATAATTTGAATAAAAGCTACAATCGATAACTTTATCGATTGTTATTCACAATCGCCCATCTTTAGTTGCGACATAAAAAATTTTAAACAAAAATTGTTTAATATCTACATTCTAAATCACTGCAATATTTCTGTGGTAGTACTTCAAGAGTTTACCGTAATTGGGTACATAGAAAGGTTGGTTCTATTACCTGTATACTATGTTTTCCCAGGCAGCTGGCTCCCTGTTGTTATTTTGCGACCATTATGTCCATATTCCAGCAAGGCAAACCAATAACAATGCTACGTAACGTCATGGGTAATTAAGGCCTTTACCTACCACAGCTAAGTGGTATGCTATTTGAAAAAATCGTATATTCTTACTACATAGTGCAAGAATATGTTCTTGTCGTGTTTCTATGAATATTCTCACGGCCATGTCACCTTGCTATAGCTCTAAAGGAAAACGAGGATAGTTTTCAATGTAACAAAAATTATGAAGAAATTTTTCATTCTAGGCACCACAATAACTGGTGTTTGCTATTAGCTTGTTGTCCTACACTCCAACTAAACTAGGTACTAAGTGAAAGTAAAAGCTAATAACTGTTTTTTGGAGACGGTAATGCTGATCCATGCGATACAGGTCTTCCTAGTGTACAGATTAAAGAGAGCATAATAAATAATAACCATAAGTCTCCATATTTAAGATAATTCATGTTCTATTTTTAGGAAAAACATTTATTATAATTATATATTATAAACATTTCTCTGTCAAAAAAGATGATGCGGTTTCGCCCCAAGTTGGGGACTGAGCTAGGGCAAAATGGAGAGTGGCGGTGCTTCCTCTGCCTCCATGTCCGGACTGGCACCATTCTTCTGGGATCCTGGCACCTGGTATGAATAATTTGATTACTTATATTAAAGAACATATGTTACTTAATGCCTGTAAAGTTTATGTGGCAGGTAAAATAAATAAATATGGATTTCCAGTTATTGGATACACATATTGTGAGGGGTTAAAGTAGAGCCCATTTATAAGCAAAAGAGATGTTTGAAATCCCTTACAAAAAAAAAGAACTAAATGAATTAATATAAACTCAAAATTAAGAGTATAATTTGTATAGTATATATTAAAATACTTTGGGTAACTTTTTGACTGGCTTTTACTAGCTTAAACATGAATGATTCTGCGGAATAGCTTAAAGTTCAGAAAAATATCTAAATTTTGATGAGAAAACACAATTTTTAAAAGCTATAGTAGCCATTTTGTAAAAAAAATAATGCAACTGAGCATAAAAATTTACAAATTGACTTATAAATCTTCCTTGTCTTATAAGCAACATGAAAAAATGTTTACACTGACTTTAAAGCAAAAAAGTTTTTGCAATAATTGTAAAGTTAGTAGTGTTTCCTAGAAGAAACAAGGATAACTTTTGTAAGGAGAATTCAAAATGGAATAACTTTTTGTGTGTATGTGTGTGTGAAAGCTAACAAAAGACAGTCAAAAAGTTACCCAAACTATTTCGTTTCGTCATTA
Source organism: Argyresthia goedartella (assembly GCA_949825045.1). Classification (NCBI taxonomy): domain Eukaryota; kingdom Metazoa; phylum Arthropoda; class Insecta; order Lepidoptera; family Argyresthiidae; genus Argyresthia; species Argyresthia goedartella. The sequence continues at coordinate 18,289,337 of OX463812.1, read as the reverse complement.
TTAATAACCAGTGATCGGAATCCGGGAGTGATTTTATATTACAAAAAAGCCAGAGAATCCGAGAAGTGGAGAGATTCCTTACCTGACTAGTAATTCCCGGGATTTTGCTAAGTTGTGTGATGTGGCCAAAACTAAATTGTGACACGTGCCATTTATTTTGTAAAGACTGCAATTTGAGCTCATGTTCGAAATTGTGTTCATTTGTTTTAGAAGTAAATTTAATGTTATGTTTAAGTGAATATCAGAATTGAAAGCACAGAGTACCTAATATACTGGGAGCTAGCTTGGAAAGGGCCCGAAAATTTAACGAGTTGACAACAGGCTACCCTGCAAACATTTTGTCTACTGTCCTATGTCATATGGCCTACTAGACAGCGCTGTTAGTTATATAAATAAATGATGATTCAGAATGACAATTGCGATTACTATCAAAATTGGAAATGACTATAAATCCCGAGATTTCTCACGGGCACGATTACCATCAAAGTAATATGAGTAAGAATCCCAGGATTTCCCAGGAATCTGTACCTTAGTAACAGATGTAAATTCTAAAGCCTATGTCCTTCTGTCTTACTACATAGCGGACATTCAGTAATTAATTAATTTATATTTTAACGATGAATAACTAACAAAGTGTCCCCAAACACTTGGTGATACAAAAATAAAAACGGCTTTGTATCCTCAGACAATAGCACCCCCTACGACACAGATTGTACAGGCAAGATTACAGTACCTAGTGACATTTGGCAATATGAACATAATTTTTGACCCTTTCTATTTTCTGGTATGCTTAAATCTTGGATGTGTTTTTGACTCATTAGCTTACTTCAGTTTGTTGTATCTTATCTGTGTGTTTTGTGCGATCGATTTATCTGTTTTTAAACCTTGCTTGTTACCTGGATTTTGGATTTCTCTACATTTGTCATTTTTGCTGTTTGCTTGGAGAAACGGACTTCGGTTTTTATTATTTGATTTCCCAAAATCCCGGAAATTCCTAATCAGTCAAGAAATTTCTCGACTTCTCGGTTTTTTTTATAGTGCCTCAAAACTCTACTGGATTCCGATCACTGTTAATAACTACATATATGTAAAATCGTTGAAAAAAAATAAAAAAGGTAAAAACCTAAATTAGAAAGGGCTAAGTTTGCTGGAAATGGGCTCTACCTTAACCCCTTACAACATGAGTATTGAATTACTATACATGGAAAGGCTTAACATATTTGTAAATATACCTAGTCGGTCCATAAGTTCTGTCACAAATATTTTGCCGCATAGTAAATAATACCAAGTTTTATTTTATTTAATACTATTTATGGTTTGATAGCTCATTCAATACTGATAAATTAGAACGATTATTGGATTTAAATGCTTAAAGCCATATTACACAAATGCTAGTTTCTTCAGAGATTTTGGACTTTTTTACAAAATCAAAAATACGGACGTGATTCACTTTATCTTTTTTCCATGACTCTTAAAACCTTTCAAACTTACGTGAGATTTTAGTCAGAACCCTCCCTGAACCCGTTACCTTCATTTTGAAGCATAAGATAACTAAGTCTAGGTAAAACTAATTTTCATATTCACATTTTACGTAGTGTACTTGTTGCCCACAAGATCATTTTTATACGTTATTCTGAAAACGTAAAAAGTACGTAAAGTTCTCTTTTGGAGCAGTTGGAACTGAAAGCTAACAGAAAATCAAATGCTAGTTGTTAAGCATGGTCTAAAATTGAGGTTTCAGAATAAATAAAAAAAACCTTGTTGGTTATCTGGAACGCTGTTTTTTTATTAAATTTGTGGTAAGTGGTATTTTTGTCAGTTGCGGCGTGTTTTGGGTTCGCGATTGTCTCAAGTTATAAGGTTTTTTGTCATATTGCGATAATCGTACAAAATGTATTGTATTGCAATTTGATTCGTATAAAATAAGCTTTTTGATCATGTATAATACGAATAAGAAAAAGTTTATTGCTGAGTTTTATCTATCAAAAACCTTGTGACAGAACTTAAGGACCGACTAGGTATATTCACTGCAGTAATAAAGAACTTTTGAATTTGATTTTATACCCAATTATCATTTTTTACAATGTAGATTCTAGGATGGTGTGTAGGAATAAGAAATATGAAAACATAAAACCCATTGGTATAGTTCAACATTTATATTATTTCCATTTGTAAATACTACTTCAAACTGTTTACACAGTTGTTTCGGTTGATGAGTCACACGTTAATTCATGCTATAGACAGACTAGTGCAAGCGACACAGGAAATTTGTGTTTTTTTTCTTTATTTTCCACCCTCTCACAACCCCGACCCTTCAAGTTTATCCAACAAGACTGACGAATCCTTTCCATACCGCACACAAGCGAATGCACATGATTACCTACATGGAGTATGAAAGTAGCCGAACCAATAACTTTGTAACCCCAGATATCTGCGATTTTGAAAAAAAATAATAAAAAATTGAACCTGCTCACAACATTTCACGAAAATCGATTGAGAAAACAGGAGAACAGCCTGAAATCCAGACATACGAAACCATTTTGTCCAAGCTGAAACAGAGTCGCAACGCCCGCTCGGTCAATAAAGAACTAACTTATAATACCTTTTTCCTTTAGATATTACACCTCATTGCCTTGGGATTCCTAGCGACTATCGTCCGTGACCCCCGTCTACTGGAGGAGCTGGAACGGGGCTCAACACCCTTGGCGGACTGGGGCGATGTCGGCTCTGCTCTGCCGACTCCACTGTCTAATGTTGAGCCACCGCCAATCCAGTTCAGTCAGCATACCATCCAACCACGGGATCACACCCTGCTCTATAGTAAGTGTGCATGGAGATGACTGGATATTCAGCTTTATTACGCCTGCACTTTGGATGAAGTGAAGTCTATCAAATAGAATACAGGAACTGTATGGTTATAGTTGGAGGTTCACAGAGGTTCACAAACAGGAGGCCTTTTTGTTGGTTTCTTGTCATGTAATGGAGTATTTTTGTAATATTTTAAATGTGGGTGGAATGAGGTGATGATATGACCTTAGTTAGGCACTGTGCTTTGCTGAACAGTGCCAAATAAAAATTAATACTAAATATTTATTTTCAATAAATCTCTTCATATAGCCTGTTCCTGTTTCATCCCAAAATATATCTCTCACTCGTAAATCCTGGTTTATTATCCTATTCATGTTTTTATTTATTTATTTCGCGCATGCCTCTACGATCAACCACATTCCTGTAATAGAACCTTATATGTAGAGACCATAGTACACAAGGGAAGATTGATTCCTGTTATTCAATTGACGGTGTTAGAAAGTTAGGGCCAAGTTTCTCTGCTGCTCAGCTGAGTGCCGCGTGGAGAGTGTAAACCTCTCTCTCTTTTTCACTATGCTAGAAAAAGAGGTTACCCCTCCACGCGGCACTCAGACACAGAGGAACTAGGCGCGACCCTGAACCTTACGACCTTTTTGTACACTAGATGTCGTTGTTTACCCGTGTTATTAACGTCGTGCGTAGATGATGTGGACATGGGCGCGCTGGTTACAGTGTGCACGCTGGCCGTCACTCTGATGCTGATATACGGAGCGTCGAGGGGCAAGCCGGCGCATCTGCTGCCCTTCTTCTGTCTGCAGATCTTCGACTTCGCTATCACCGTGTAAGTGCAAACAGTCTATTCAGCGAATGGATTAACTTTTGACAGCTCAGATAACATACTTTTTTGACAAGTTCAATGAAAAATATTGCTTATATCAGTGGTTGAAATACCTTGGAGCGCAACGAAAGCAAAAGTATCGACATGACTTTTTAGCGGTTCTCAATTTATTTTATTTTCCCTCACCTAACCCCTCGAGATTTTATTTTCCCTCACCGAACCCCTCGAGATTTTTTTAGAGCTGGCGATTTTGAACCTTATGCCATGGTAATAACATTTAAAACTTATTCCAGGTTTTTGGGTACTACAGTACCCAAGTGTGCTCGAGGGGTTATAAATGAAACACACTTGTTTCTAATTTTATTGGTTTTAGAAGGTAAACATATAATATCAAACAAAACAACAGAAAATATATCGTACATTGTCATTAAATTTCAAAAAACATCGATCAATTTGGCATGTAATTTGGTGGTAAATACTACTTAATTTTAATTTAAAAACAAATATATTTTCATATTTGATTTCACTGCGATTTGGTTGCGACGTGAGGTGGTCGCAACAGAACCCTCTTCAAGGAGGCATTACCATTAAAAATAATCGACACATTTTTACCGTTAGTGAATGTAGAGTGTAGGTTTGTGTAATGTGGATTTATATATTTCATTAAGAATATGAGAAATAAGGCTTGAGCGGGCAAATCAATTTATTTCAAATTTCATTTTCTGAAAATGTATGCGTAACTTCCTCGAAAAACAAACTACGATTAAGACTATTATTAAAAGATTTTATTTGTGAAGTAAAGATCCAGCTACTGGATCAATGTAAATCAGCCTAAAACACTGTAATGTCGTCGCCATTAAGATAAAATTATTTATTTATTTCCATTAGACTAGATACAATATTCTGTGTGGCCCTGGGCTATGTGCTAGTAAAAACTGTGTTACATAGCCCAGTGTCTTCCTCAGCAGTCTTATTCAAGGTATAGTTATAATATACACTAGGACTAGGATTTAACCTAAGCTAAACCTAAATATTTTTTTTCTGACAAACAGAAAGAACAAAAGTAAAACCAAAGAAAATAAAATGAAATCCTTAAGAGTGCGATTAAATTAGCACTAGCAATTCGTCAAAATTGGCAGGTGTCATCCTCAAAGCTAATCTGTATTCTTTGGTATCTGACAGAAGTCATTAGTTGGTTTATGAGTAAAACTGACACCCACCCCAGAACTCTCTGTCAATATAGGTCTACCGGAATCTCATGGCAAATGGGGAAATAAAAATACTGGAGAAATTGGATTAAATGATCTTGATACTGTTTAATTTTTATTTATGGCTTTAGTTTTACTGAACATGAAGTATATTAGGTATGTGTATGTAGAATATACATCGGTTTCTTAAAATAGGAAAACATGCCATGAAAAATAAATCAATCGTTTATTACTTGTACTTACTTTATTGTATATGATTTAAATCATACTAATAACTTAACACCTCATTCAGAACTAGAAAAAGATTCTAAGAATTCCACTTGCGTTTCTTGTTCTTGACAGTTATTGTGGCAGCAGTGACGACTGTTACATTTTTTTTGACGTCATCTGACCTTTATTACTCGTAGATGAATCAGGGCAAATGTTGCATTACATGTTATTGTTATGAAGATTATTAGATGTACATACATGTGTATAAATATGTACTTAGATTTGCAAACAATACTCTCGATAGCAGACTATCGTATAGGTAGGTAATATGCATTCCATAAATCCGTACCATGAATCGAAACATTGTTGTACCGCTGCTTGTATTGAGAATGAATATCAATAAATTTTTCAATGCACCTTCGCCTTGTGGTAGCACATCAGACTGTGCTTTCCATGATCGCTACTAAATCATCGATCAACGAAGTCTGTTAATATTGTCAAGACGACACTAAAACTAACAGAGATACAAAACTTGAATCAATACAACTACCAATGGTTACATGCGGCCTCTCATTTCATTGTTGTCGTACATATAAATAGTTTTCATGTTCTCACCAAAGTCATGTTTCCAGCATATTTGGCATCAATCATATTATTCTTCTTACAGTCTGCTATAGTAACCGTATCATGTAATTCGGGCATAAAGTAATTCATTTATAAATAAAACTACATGATTATTTGTCTTTTATTGCGACTGCTTGTTTATGCATTGTTCTGATTCGTAATTTTTTCAAAAGGAATTTTAATACCTTGTAGTCAGAATCACATGATAAGGCGACAGGTTTTATATTGTAGATTAGTATTCTATCTTTTCACTATTTAGGGTCGGTCATTCAGACTGCTCTCTAAGTTGACATTCATTACCTGAACTGTATATAATCTTCACAATATTGATACTTCAAATCAGTCAGTCTCTGTACTCTAAAGAATTTCCGGAATCTTAGTACATGATATAAGTCATTCTCGGAAACCTAAAGAATCTTCAGAATCTTGATGCATCATCATTTGAACACTCTCGTACCCACACACAGGCTAACAGCGACCGGCTATCTTTGCTACCTGCGCTCGGTGCACCGCCTCATCGCCGAGACCAAGCGCGTGCCGTGGCGGGCGGAGCTGCTGCGTCTGCCGGCGCCGGCGCTGGCCTTCGTGGTGCTCTGTGCCTTTCTGGCCGCTGTGCTTATCAAGGTAACTGTCAATTACACTGATAATGGACTGTATACCTTTGCTACCTGCGCTCGGTGCACCGTCTCATCGCCGAGAGCAAGCGCGTGCCGTGACTGGCGGTGCTGCTGTGTCGGCCGGCGCCGGCGCTGGCCTTCGTGGTGCTCTGTGCCTTCCAGGCCGCTGTGCTTATCACGATCTCTGTGGTGGTGCGTCGAGGCTGTGCTTCCCAAGAGAGGTCGTTGGTTCGAATCCCAGCTGGGAAGGAAGAAAAATAACTCATCTCTTGGCTGTTCACATGTATATGTATGTGACGTCGATGTTTCTAGTTCCCACGGCACAGGGTATCCCGGTGTGGGGCAAGAAGCAATATATGTTACTGTATGTATTGTTGCATGAGCAACCTCCTAGCTGCAGTGGCTAATGACTTCTTTATACACCTTTTAGAATAAAGCTCGAATCAGCAATACGGTATTTGACTGCTAGTCAAAATAGATACTTTTAAGGAACTGACAAAACGCTAATTTTGTTCACGAGTTCTTTGAAATAATAGCGTGTGACGTTATAGTAGTTGACAACTGCTGGAAATATACAATTTTGATATTGTCAAACGTTTTTGTTGAAATAGGTTCAGCTTGAGACACGTTTCTAGATTTTTGGACTACCTTGTCAAATACCGTATTGAAAGGACCCTAATGTATCCTAGCACCGGACCAGAGGCGGCGACGGACATTTCTATATCTGTGTTTAACACCTCTCTCGACTTCAGGGCTACTGCATCTCCGTGGTCTGGCGCTGCTACAAGTACCTGGTGATGCGCGCGAACTCTGCGCACGCGCTCGCGCCCTTCGTGATCTCTTCGGCACCGCCGCCGCTCGCGCCCACCGGCCCGCCGCCCTACTCCAGCCTGCTGCCGGACTACCAGCAGGCCACCAAGCTGACGCCTCCGCCCTCGTACCGTGCTGCCGTGAGGCTGACGCAAGGGGACCAAGGCGACATCTCGGTGAGCTAACACGCTTGGATCACTCACTGCACTCGGGACAGTAGTCAAATTCGTGATCGCGGAGGAGGTCCCCTTCCTACTCCAGCCTGCTGCCCTCCCATCAGCAAGCTGCCAGCCTGCTTTGCTGACGCCGCCGCCTTTATGTCGCGTCTTACCGGTCTGATCTTAAGGCCCAGTTCTTGCTGTTGAGGTGAGGGGCGTCGCATTCGCCCATCGTGTTCTGGCGGGGTAGCGGGCCGCCCGGAGAGGTTAAAAATTAGGTGTTTTTTCGAATTTACTGAAAAACGGAAATAAGCCAATTGATAAAATTTAAGGATTAATACGGAGCTCTAAAAGAGGAAAATTTAGGTATCAAAATTATGAGAAAAATCAGTTATTTTATATTAAAAATATTATTTCTCCTTTTCAATATACAGGGTGGAAATTTGTGACACCACCTGGAGGGCAAGTACTCTAAATAATGGAGGTAGCAAATTTCCCTCAAAGGAAACATTCCTTTATTTTTGAAAAGAAACAAAACTGCATTCAAAGATTTTGAAAAATACGCTTGCCACAACCAGGAATCGTACCGGCTAAAATTCGAAAAAACATCACCTGTACATTTATGGTGTCAATCGACAGGGTCAATCATAAGGATCACATCTCTCTAACAAACATAGTAAATTAAGTTAAAGGAAAACCATGAAAGATAGGATAAGTCACTTTTACTCAAGGATCCATCAGATAGGTATAGATACTTTAACTCAGTTGTGCGCGCGGCGCTATGTGTGCGTGCGCTTGTAAATATACAGGTTTCATTTGTGTGGCAGTGACGCGGCAGTCGTCGTCCGAGCAAGACGTGTTCTTATCGCTTTTTCTTACGGGTACAGTCGTTAACAAAAATGTCTAGTTCTTCGCGGAAAAAATGTTTAAGGAGTCAGGTAAATATTTGTTAATTTTAAATTTAGATATAATTAATTTTTATTATGATTCTATTTCCTATAAAAATTAAATAATATTAAAATGAAATGAAATATTATATCCTTGTTGACGTTTATGTATTATTGTTTTAGTCTCGAGAAACCATTGCTAAGATATAAGAATTTCTGAAAAAAGATGCGAGAGATATATTGCAACTAGTAAGTGATACAGTTTGCAGTGCAAGTCCAATTTTAATATCTAAATTAAGTGAACATTTGAACAGCGTACGGAAAAGAACAGCAATGGCAGTGGGGGTATCAGAGAGAACAATAAATAATATATTGGCTGAAGGAAAAGAATCTGACTGTAAATTTAAATATCCGCATAAAGACCGCAAAAAACGTTCAAATAAGTTAGAATTAGACAACTTTAACGTTGATGTTATACATTCAATTATTCAAAATTACCATTTAGAACATCACGAGTTACCTACCTTGCTAATGTTGAAAAGAATATTTCAAGAGAAACTTAATTATGATGGAAGTATTTCGACTCTGCGCACAGCTTTGTTAAAGTTGGGATACAAATGGCGGAAAACTGTGGATAACAGACGTGTTATTATAGAGCGGCATGACATCCAAAAACTACGGTTTTCTTACCTGAAAAACTTACTCAGATACCGTCAAGAAAATCGGTGTATCGTATATACAGATGAGAGCTATATCTTAACTAGTCAAGTGCAAAACAAAGGATGGGGTAATAAAGATGGACCACCTTTAAAGAGAAACATGTCTAAAGGACAAAGAATTATCATTGTGCGTGCATGCTGGTTCAGAACAAGGTTTCGTTCCTAACGCACTACTGACATTCAAAGCAAATAGTGTTTCCGGTGATTATCACTCTAACATGAACGCAGAAAACTATGAAAAGTGGCTGAAAGAACGTCTTGTACCGAATCTGCCAACTAAACTCTGTAATTGTGCTTGATAATGCCTCATACCATAATGTTCAAAATGACGGAGCTCCAAATTCTAATTCCAAAAAAACCGAAATGCAGAGATGGCTGACAGAAAAACATATAGCTTTTAATCTAGATATGAAAAAAATTTAACTGTATGATTTGATAAAAAAAAAACAAAGAAAACCACATGACATGGAGTCAGAAATCGTTATCAACCTTGGCGAGAGCAGCGAATCCGACAATTCATCATTTGATTTTTCAAGTAGCGATTCAGAATAAGTAATATGTTCAATACATAAACATTAAATTACAGTGTGCCAATACCAAATTTTTGTTTTTTTAAGAACCCGTATATTATCAAACACAACAAGTTAGCGCTCCTGCACACGATAACTGTATTTGTATTTGTACCCGACTGTACCTCTTGTCACGCACACAAAGTCACTGTATATGTACAAGGTTTACCCACACATAGCGCCGCGCGCACAACTGAGTTGAAGTATCTATACCTTGTGTTGTTCACAATATCATCTTTACGCGTGTTTGTAATGCAAACTCTTTTGGATGAGACCTATTTTTTTTCGCGTGTGGCATAAATAAAAATTTTAAATTTTAAAATGGAACAGGGAAAATACGACGTCGCGATAGTCTTTTGATATTCACATTTGATTGTTGTCAAATTGTTTGTCAGCTGCAGCATTACTAATCGTCAAAATGGCTTATCAAGAACAATTTGATTTAATGCAAGCTTTTTTTTAAATCGCCAAGATGTCAATTTAGCTTTACGGTGGTACGGAGAGAGAAATCGGGACCGACAAGTACCAACTCGATTCGTCTTGAGGCGAATGGTACAAATTGTGTTCAGGATTTTTTACGATCGAGGTAAATTAATCCAATCGCGTAACGACATAGTATTTAAACTAGATTATCTCTTTGTGAATAACATATAGTTTTTAACCCTATGAATGTAGTGGAAACAATTTTATATTTTTTTGGCCAAAGCGCTCTTCAGTAGTTTCGTGTGATCTTGGGCCTTAACCTCTCCGAAACCCGGCCGCCCGGCGCCAACCAGCTCTAATCCCAGGCATACATGAGCCCGCGTGGCGCGCGCGACTTGACTGACATATCAAGTGATTATGTCTGAATGGTAACTCTTAGAACTATGAGAGTTGTACATCTGAGTAGCTAATGAAAACCTCTCTTACTCAATGCGAAGAAAATGTCACTGTGACCTTAGTTTTTTTTTGTACCGACATCAGAAACAGACTTCTAATAAAATGCTCCCTCTCGTCACAAATGTAGTCGACATGAGTAAAACACAACAAAATACACATTTTGTTTGATACTTTCGTAATCTACACAAGATTTTTGTAGTTTGTATTCTACCTTTTGAAAACAATAAAAACATTAGTATGTTCTAATATAAATTTTTCAATATTTCAGCGTTCGAAGATTTCATGAAATACCGGTCGCAGTGCGCGAATCATACAAATCTTGTGAAATTCCTTGTGAAGAGATTAGAGCACCTAGCGTTATATTTCTTAGATTCTACGATATGTTAGTTGTTGAATAAGAGGAATACAAGTAGCATTTACCACTAAATCATAAATAATTAGTGTGAGTAGGACATATGTCGCATGAAAGCATAAAAATGGGTATGAATCAACACTTTGTATTGTCCAAGATTAGGCAATATGTGATTCCTATCAATCTAGAATTAGCCATTCTAAGTAGTAGACAAACTAGGCTTTCTAACAGTATATCATACTTTACTACTTACCGTACAAAATTCTATACAAACTTCAAAGCAAACATTTACTGTTACCACAAAAAACATTAAACAGCGTTTAACCTCAAAATAAACGTCAAATCCCATACGTTTTCGTTTTTAAACAAGTGTTAAACACTCGTTAATTTTTTTGTGGTAAGGCCCCAAATGTTTACGAAAAGTGATTTTTTCGAGTCAATGAATGAATGAAATGAACAAAAGACCATACCGGAAATAGAAGATTGGCTCATTGGCCGTTTTTACACACTAAAACCTTGCCAATACGAACACAATTGGCTAATTCATTCCGGTCAAAAAAAAAGGTATCGAGTGCGTGTCGGTACGCTTGGGTCAATAGTGTTTGTTTACGTTGACGTGTCGGTACGGTTGGGTCACGCAGAGGTTAAGTAAACATTTTCACTAACGAGCTGAACCAATCAAAAAAAATATTGACCCCCAATATTTTTTTCCTATTTCACATGCAACGTTCTCAGTGACATTTCCCTTGCAGCCGGACAGCCCACCCTCGCAGCCGCCTAGCAGCCCCCACGCCGCGAGCGAGCAGGCCTCGCCGCCGCCGACGTACGCCGTGGTGATGTTGCCGCGGCACGGCGAGCAGGCGCGCGTCTGAATATCCCGCGCAAGTGGACGCAGCTGTGCGGGCGGAATGAACTTGACAGCGCTTTTTACACGATTCGGTCTTATACGGAAGTTAGTCGGCGAATTAGTTCCGACATAGAGGGCGCTATTAGTTTGTGACATGCCCCCTGATTGTGTCGATCCTGATACCTTTGAAAGTGACGTTTGGGAGATTTCCACCAACAACAAATTGCTAGAAAGTGCAGCTCGTGTCAATCGCGTTCTCGTGGTTAATATAACCCAAGATTATTTAAATTCTTTATTTCTGTTAACTTTGACAAATATGTGACAAACTCATTGCGCCCCCTACCTGTCACATTAATTTTCCCCATAGAGCCCTGTTCGTAAGACATGGCTGTTAATCGGATTGTTAGCTAAAAGTTCTGTCAGTTCATTCACAAATGGCAGTGTCAGAAATGAATGCCAGGAGGGGGGGGGGGGGGGGGGGGTTCTTATAAGTCGCATCGCTCTATCCTTCTGTGAAAACCAAGAAACTTTTTCTTTCTTCTAAAAGTATATGTCATTCTAGCTGACTGTATAAAATTAACGAAATTAGGCCTATGTATTATTTGATATTATGAATTAAATTAAATTAAATTGGATTGTTCAATTCAATAAATCATCCGCTGATATATGAATATATGGTATGGTTTATATCCCAAAAAAAAGGGCAAATACTTATTTTTAGTATTTTACGGAAGAAAAATATATCCATTATATTGTATCGTTTTAATTTGTATTAATAGTGCTCTGCAATATGTTTATTTTGCTGTATTGATGACCTTCGATGTGTAGATAAGCGGTTATGTTTTATGACATTTTGTTTTGATCCCTTTTTGACCTGATATTTTAGCTGTGTAATTGATATTAATTTGGTAATCTAGTAATAAGATATGTTTTCAACGAATCTTTTCTACTGCATAAAAACAACAGCGAATATTGTATGAACATATATATGTATAGTAATACAAGGTGTAGTGCCATTACGTTATGTTTACAATATTTATTTTTTATAATAACTGTTGAAACATTTCCAGTAACTATAGATTCTAATTAATCACCCTAACGAAGTAATCTACTAAGTAACTAGTAAAACAAATATATAAAGCATTACTGTTCATAAACATTCCTAACAAGCGAGTAGGCTTCTCATAATAGTGCTGCACATTAGATGTGTGTAATTTGTGTCGTTTCGACTTTTCAATAAGGCATAGTTATTGTACCGTTGCCGCTTAGTGCACCATAACATCCACTTTCTCAGTGCCCTCACGTCATCCTGGGGCGCTGGGGCGGAGACAGCTCGCATGTCTTGACACGATACTTTCTGTATATCATGTTGGTACGAGTGACAGTATCAATGTACTACGCACACACTTGGTGTGCTATTCACCGCAGTAGGATGTCTCGAGTTTACTCTCCTTTGTCTTCTATCCGGTTGAATGCCAATCAAGCTTGAAGCCGGAGACATGAAAAATACTAAGGTCGACTGCGTAAATTGCGTTCAAAATAGTAGCACTAACTCGTACTTTGTCAAAAATTAATTAGATTCAATACAGACCGTTGTAATCGGCTTGCTTTACCGAGTCAGCCTGGGCGTAATCTAAGACGCTGCAGACGCAGTCCACACAGTCTTGTTTGACGGTTGAGTTTGATGTGCCATGCAAAATATTTTCTGGGTGGTCTGCGTGGCCTGCGTTGTCTGCGTCTCAACTTACGCCCAGGCTTGGGAACGTGTAGTTCTATTCTTATAAACACAATTTATGTGAGTTATTTCTCGGTCTTGATTCATTCGTCCTTTTGCTATACATAGGGCTGGCATTATAGTGAATCATCGATCACCATTATTCACGATGCATTATTTGTACAATAGAGAACAAAGCTTACACGCTGCATGTCACAATACTTTGTTATAGATGCCAAATAAACTTAACCGTAAAGCAAGCCCGTTACACGATCAGTATTGTATGAAGTACCTAATAGAAACATTAGAGTAAGGTGCCTTGCCGCACTGTCTCGTCGGTCGTAATTTAAATACTACGCAATTAATTAAAATATGTAGTCCAATATAAAATCTAATTAAAATTGTACTAAATTAAATGTAATTTTAGAAGTATTAAAATGATTGTAAGGTTTGGGTATTATTTTTGAGTGTTGCTAAATTAGCCTGTTTCGGTCCTACATGTAAGAAGTGAGTAGTTTCACGAAGGCCTAATCCTGTAAAACACCTCTCGCACTCGCTTGCTCATAGGAATAAATCCAATAGTATTGTATAACTTGACTTTAATCATAGAATACGTGCAAACATGTGCATTTCTAATAAAGCAGGTACTTTTCTAATATTTTTGTGACTAATATGTTTTCAAAACCTATGAATTTCATATTATAAAATAATTATATAAATTTATTCCATCGCCTACTATTCGGAGGTTGAAATTCTTATCTTGTTAGGTTTGGTGTGTCGAAACGTATGTAACTTTAACTGCTAAATTATCAAATAAATATAACTTATCGAAAGTAATAGTATTTACATTCACCTTATAGGCTAAAAAAAACTCAAGTCCTTTCTTCTTCTCTTCGAAAATGAGTCAAATATACCGTTGTAATCATTAATAAAGACGCGTCCGCTGAACTAAGTCATATTAATAAAGACGCGTCCGCTGAACTAAGTCATATTAATAAAGACGCGTCCGCTGAACTAAGTCATATTAATAAAGACGCGTCCGCTGAACTAAGTCATATGAATAAAGACGCGTCCGCTGAACTAAGTCATATGAATAAAGACGCGTCCGCTGAACTAAGTCATATTAATAAAGACGCGTCCGCTGAACTAAGTCATATTAATAAAGACGCGTCCGCTGAACTAAGTCATATGAATAAAGACGCGTCCGCTGAACTAAGTCATATGAATAAAGACGCGTCCGCTGAACTAAGTCATATTAATAAAGACGCGTCCGCTGAACTAAGTCATATTAATAAAGACGCGTCCGCTGAACTAAGTCATATGAATAAAGACGCGTCCGCTGAACTAAGTCATATTAATAAAGACGCGTCCGCTGAACTAAGTCATATTAATAAAGACGCGTCCGCTGAACTAAGTCATATTAATAAAGACGCGTCCGCTGAACTAAGTCATATTAATAAAGACGCGTCCGCTGAACTAAGTCATATTAATAATGACGCGTCCGCTGAACTAAGTCATATTTCTCTAGAAAATCCATAAACAGAGATACGCTAAGGAAAAGGGGCGCAAATGTATTGCAAATATGAAACATACTACGATAAAAAGATGTTTTAAATACAAACTTGCTAAAATAAGTTTAAAAGTGTTACATACAGTGCAAAGTTACTTAATTTTGAAGTGAAACCCAAATCCTACAAAATGGTTATACTGTGATGTAAAAATAATAAGTGAATAACTTCAAATCCTAGAAAGAGTGCTAACAAAGTCGTTAAATTATTCAAAGTGCCGATCAGTGAACAAAGGAACTCGCTGACTCATAACTGGTTCAACTCTAACCGGCTTCTAAACAGACAACTCTGCAACCCACTGCGTATTTCAAGCCAACTCTTACAGAGCCCGATGGCGCAGTGGTATAGAAGGACCGATTAAAGTGCAAATGACGACAAAGCGCAGGTTCAAATCTCAGTATATCAAAAATTTTACTTTTTGTATTTTGATATCCTCTAACTCAGACTCTCGCAGAGCCTGAAATCACAGCGGTATAGAAGGACCGAAAATGTGCAAGTGACAAAAAGCGCAGGTTCAAATCTCGCCTTTTATTTATTTTTTGGTTACTACTAGCGTTAAAGGCACATCAATTCTCACTGTAACAAAAAAAATATATACAAAATAAAAAACAAAATGGATGACATCAATATCACTTATAGAAGAAAGGACTTGAAGGACTCTCATTCAAGCTTTATTAGTCTGGAGGAAAACAGCATTTTAGAAGAAACATTGAAAAGCCTACCAGATATGACTGCTACTTCTATATGCGACAGTGAGCTTTCGGAATTGAAGCTTAAAGTGGAGACTCTCGAACTAGAATTAGATGGAGCACACGTAGAAATTGAAAATATATTGATGCAGAACATAAAATTAAAACAAGACTTAGAAAAAAGCCGGAAGGTAATTCAAATATATAAAAGACTTGCACCGAACTTGACACCGGCCAACAGTAGCATGAACAATTCAAAAATATTAAGCCAAGATACTACAACAAAAACAACGGAATTGCAAAAACCGACAAAATTGATACAAACAACTGAAAAGTACGCAAACCTAGACAGAGCAAATCAAATTGAGATATCAACAAAGCACCAGTCTACCCAGACTATGACTACAGGTACCGACAAAGAATCTGAGATATGCATACAACGGGATTGCCAGACAGAAGCAAAACTCGGTAAAGATAATATTATGAAGAGCACGAAACCAGACAAGGATACTTTCCTGGAGGAAAGTAAGAAGACGAATGAGTCAATGGGAAACCAAAAAAAAATAACCATCATAGGAGGAAGACAATGCGTTGGATTAGCATCGAGGTTAAGCGAAAACAGATTACATAATAAATATGGACAGTACAAAGTAATGGCTCTGATTAAGCCCAACACAACATCGCAGGAAATATGCCGATCATTAGATAGCCTGGACAAGACGCTTACGACGGAAGGAGATAAAATTGTTATATCTCTAGGTGAACATGACACCAACCCTAAGATGGTAGAAATAGAATTAGGCGCAGCTCTAAAGTCTCTAAAATATAATAATGTGTTAGTGCTAGGCGTTTATAATAGTGATCACATAAATGAAAGGAAATTAAATGACACGTTACAAGTGATCTGTAAACAGTTCCCAAACTGTACATTCCTAGATGCTGAGGGATTGAAATTGCATTATAAAAATACGTGTACAAAGATTAATGCTGTTGTAGACCAATTAGATTACACTGACACAATGAAACAAAATCTATGATTGCAGAACATAGTTAAATCAACCAAACCAAACACTCGAACAAATCAACCCAACAAAGAGACACGGAAACTGGGCACTATACCATATTACTTTGAAAGTTCTCATAAAAATAGTACAAACAAATATCCAAAACATAACAAAAACCAAACCGATGATGAAACAAAAAAGGGGACGATTCCCTATTATTTTAAAGTATCTTGTAATGCAGATCTTCATGAAACTGAACCCCAAAAATATACAAGTAGAAGTAGTACTACTAAAAATGAGTTTTTTCGTTCCGCCTAATGATTTAAAGTTTAGAGTTTCTATATTCTATATATATACTACTCAAAAGAAAATAAGGGCCACTTACATATTTCTGTTTTTGAGTAAATTTTTAGATGTAAACTAATTAATAAGTAACTAATTAATGATGTCCGGCCTCCTTCAGTATCCAACCTCTTTAATGCTGGTGTTTAAGTCTTACAGCTGGCCAGAAATTGAATCAAATAAAAAAAACGAGTTTCAGGTCAAATTCCTTTCAGATGGAATCACAATTTTATTCTGTTAAAAAACTATTTCTGTCCATCTTTTGCTTCTTTTAACATCTTTTGTTAATAATGCCACGTCAACGAAGGCATATGGATACCATTACTGCCACCAGAGCCGTTACATTGATTGCTGAAGGTCATTCACAGCGGTCTGTAGCTTTTTCGTTGGGTTTCTCTCGCCGAGCCATCCACAATGTGTGGGATCGGTTCCAAGAGACTGGCAGTGTTGCAAGAAGGCCTGGATCGGGCAGGGTGCGAGCGACTACGGCACAAGAGGATCGCTACATCCGATTGAGTGCCCGTCGAGAGCGCTCTGTGACGGCACGTAAGTTACAAAATCGCCTACGGTTGACAACGGGGACTCGTGTTAGTGACCAAACGATACGTAATCGACTGCATGAAGACCAGCAAAGGTCCAGACGCCGAGTAGTACGAATTCCTTTATCTAGGGTTCAACGTGGAAATCGTTTAAGTTTTTGCCGCGAACATTCAGATTGGAGCATGAATCAATGGGGTATGGTATGGGATGGGATTGTTTCCAGCACGTCAGCTCTGTCTTTAAGAAATGTAATTAACGCGGACAGCGGTAATTTTGATGGTTGATTTTGAGAATTAATGATTGTGCTTTTGTAGATCTCCCATTCCCGCTCAGTGGACGAATCAAGCTTTGAGACTATCACGTAGATAATTAAAGTATCCCATGAGTCTGTCGGTTCACCGAGGGTTTTGAGCGCACGCATATTTCTCAAAATTGCATCAATAAGTTTGCGAATTTGTGATGCACATTCCTTTGTCATGGATTGCGTTTAGAACAAAGCCTTGACATGATTGTGAACCAGTAAACGATCTTTATTGTAACGGTTCTGTAAGAGATCCCAGGCAGTGAGGTAATTGTCAGCCGAAAGTTCTAATGATTTGATCACTTGTAATGCGTTACCGATTAAAGCTGAACGCAAGTAATGAAACTTCTGAACATTATCCAAATTACCCGAGTTATGAATAAGCGAAATAAAGGTATCTCGGAATTCTAGCCAGTGATCGTAGGTACCATCAAAGGAAGGCAACGAAATAGTTGGCAATTTAATGTTGCTTTTCATGCTTATGCCTGTCTGACTTGTTTGGTTCGGAGATGACAGAGTATGGCCCAGAATACCCTTGCACCTGGTGACAATCGCATAATACTGATTCTCAAAAGATTCCCTCTCTTCATTTTCTTTATCTAATTGACTTTCTCCTATTTTGCACTCAATTTCATCCTGTACTTTTTCAAATTCTTGTAATAATGACTCAAAATTTTGAAAACGCTCTTTTAATTCTGACCTTTGAACTGCAGTTACATCTTTACTCAGCGAATCGTAATATTTCGAAAACAAGGTGAATTTACGTTTTATTACGCCTCCAGTATTGTCGTCTGATAAATAGTCCAACCTTGCCATCGACTCATGTAAAGGACTTGATTTCCAGCTTTCTTTGTATAAATAACTATGAAAATTGTTATTGTTTACATTTTTTACATTATTAGTTTTTGACAACTTGCTATTTGATCTATTTTTTGGCTCGGCTCTCACTGCTCCTAAAATGTGCCGCTCTAGGTTCCAGCCTTTCGTCTATGTGTAAACGAGAAACAATTTTCGACGACTCCCATCTACCGTGTTTTTATTTATTTCGCGCATGATGAACGTGGTTTATATGGGAATTATCAGGAAGAAAAAGTACCAATGTGAAATTTAATTTAGCATACGGACATCCCAACGGTGATGGAAAACATCGTGTCGAAACCATAGCCAAGATGACGTAGATGTGGAACGTCAACGAAGGGCGTTGTGTATAGTTGGCAATATGGTCGCCCGGAGGTTCCACAGGTGGTCGCCAGACGTAAAACTGCCACTTTTTAGGTCCTTCTGCCAGACATTCTACATTTGCACGTGTCAGCTCTGTACTATCTACACCAAAAAGACGCATGACAAAATACGGGTTGTCTACAATAATACCTTTAGGCACCTGATGCGCCTGAAGCGCTTCTGCGGCGCTTCGGAAATGTATGGGGATGCCCGTATCGATTCCTTTGATGCAATCCCGCGTAAGCGGATAGGGTCTTTTATGTCCAGAGTTGACTCGTGTAACAACATTATCATCAGGAGTCTGGCGGAAAGACTTATACTGACGAAAATGTATAAACTGTGGGTGGATATTGCCATCTAGCATTAATATGTAATATATATAAATTTTATATCAAATTTTACTCTGTGTTTTATGTGTTGGTTTTAAGTGAAATAAAGATTATTATTATAGCTGCGACGATAGGCTAGCCCCCTGTCACGCATTGAATAACTGGCTAAACGTGGGCACAAAAAAATTGGCAATATGGACTTATGGCACCCAAAGAGTTTGCGAGATAATTGTAATTAAATAATTAATTCTCGAAATCACAATCAATCAAATATTTATCTTTACTTGAGGTGGGATGGTGGAGGAGTGACATCAGCACCATCTGTTGGATTAAGAGAAAAACCTGCTCAAAGTATCATATCTGTTTCGGTTCCTTCACTCGCAGTTGCTGAAGTTGTTGCATGTTGATATGTGAAAATTTTGAGATACATTATTTCGAGTAGTTAGTATAATGAGGATTCCAAACTATTAATTTCACCGCGTAATAGCTTCTTGTAAATTACGCGTTTTGTAATAACAATTAAGCGTTAATGGCTGACACAATGCAGCAACTGCTTCAGTATGACTCGCACCCGACGTGCCAGCGTCGAGGCAGGGGTCCCGGGGGACATTAGTGCGTAGGTCGCGAGACATCGGACGACGTGGGTTGTTTGATATAGGTACTGATAATACAAAGGTCACGTTGTGTTCAATTTACAAACAATACGTATCACGCATGCGTCGGGCGGAGGCGGCGGCGGCGGCGGCGCCGCAGTAGGGCGCGGGACGCCCCGGCCGGCTGCACTCGCTATTTATATCGACGACGCATACTCCCCCGCCCCCCCTGCGCACATGCGCACACGGAGCCCACCGCACAACGAAAGTGAAAACCGCACTCGTGGTGTCGGGCGGCGCAGGGCGCGCACCGGCCGTCTAGTGCCGCGAGGATGGCCGCGGCGCCGCGCCTGCCTCGCCACTAGCCATGGCGTCCACCATGCAGCTGGAGTTCACGCAGGCGATGACGGACTTCAAGACGATGTTCCCGGAGATGGACGATGACGTCATCGAAGCGGTGCTCCGGGCCAACCAGGGCGCCGTGGACGCGACCATCGACCAGTTGCTGGCGATGAGCACGGACATGCACAACGAGCGGCTCCGGCTGGAGATGGAGCGAGTGGAGACGGGATCGCCGGGCCCCGGTCGCGCCACCCGCCGCGCGCCGGTAGCCCCGTCTAGCGAAGACACCGCCGCGCTCATGTAAACACATTCTCTTCTTCTAGGTACCTTTATTTGCCTACACTGAATACAATATTTCTGGGGAATTAGTCAGAGGTACCTACGTACTGGCAACGCGTAGCGAAATAGGTTGGTACGTTTGTCATTATTTTAACGCAAGGCGTGTTCAATATTCGTTCGTAAACAATCGATGAATATTTAATGGACTTGGAAGTGTTATCATAATGGGAGCGGTAAATAATTTAAGTAAGTGCATAAGCACGCCTAGTTTCCCGTAGTTATTTATATCTGCACTTGTTAATCTTCTATTTTATGCATTATAAACTGTTCATCGTCCTTTACACTGTCCCTTCGGTGTACGTAAATGTGAAAATGTAAAGTGGATAGTGTACAGTAATTACCAAATAAATAACAACAATAACATATTACCGCGTAAGAAGAGCTGTCAGATTTCACGTCGTCAGTTTAGTTCATTGGTTAGTATTAGCGCCTTGAGAATTCCACCGATTGCATAATTTATTGAGATAGGCACGATTCGTCGAAATGCCCGTACTGTACAGTCGCCATCTCATACGATCGTTCGTTCCAGACTCTGTACTTATTGACCGGTGCTTATTTCGTGCGCCCTATTAAAGACTACAGGCATAATGGCGTAATTTGACTTTATCCTAACTGTACAAGCGCACGCGCACACACACATGCTCCCTAAATACATCGTCATATCAACCCGCCATCCTAAGATAGTTCATTCTTCTATTACATTAAGTACCCAAGACTAAGATAAACGCTTAGAATTTGAAATATTATCCGTTAGTACCAAACTCTAATTACCTGACAACGGCAAAGTGGAAACCAACTTCCTGAACTGTCTGAAAGACAAAGTAGCAGCTATTCCAGTACTCAGTAGTTGCAAATCCGGAATCTGTGCAGCAAAACACTGATACTGACTCAGCTTTGGTCAGACTTTGTCTTACCCGTTAATTTGTTACGACTTAGTAGCCTTTAGCAGCATTCCCTATTCATAGTTTTGCTCAATACACCTCAATATACTTTATTGCACGGTAAATAATAAGTAAAATACATGAACAATATGCCCAAAGGCGAGCTTATCTCGAAAAAGAGATTTATTCCAGCATAACTAGGCAGGTCTATTGCTAGTAAGGGCAGTCTGGTGCGCAATAAATTAAATAAATAAATACTCTTTTCAGCAACCACAACACATATCGCCGAATAGTTACTTTCGAGGTCCTGAACTATTCGAGGCATCTATCTACCTTGATTGCTAATCTGAACCAATCAATCCTACAATGCGAAAATATACACATCATGAAATGAGTGATAACTACAAAAAATATTGTTTGTTAGAGCAATTTTAAATTATTTTTCTGAACCCCTATTTGTATACAGGGTATTTGGTAGATCGATGCAAAGCCTAAAAATGAAGCAGACCATTTAGAACCATTTAGGACAAACTGGTGTTAACCAAATTATTACTAACCGCCTCTTTTTTATCGATGTTTTATTGTTTTTACGGAAAACCCAGAATTTTACAGTAAGTTGGTAATAATTGCTTTTTTGAGCAATAATTGTTTTTTTTTACAACGTTTATAATTAACTACTGTTTAAGTAATCTAACAAAACTTGTTCTTGGCATTTTCGACTTAAAATTTGATTTTTGCAGACCTTTGAAGTGCTAGAAATTTTCCTCTGCTTTTAAGCATGGTTTTTTTGATTGCATTTTTTTAAAGACAGAGGAGGTTTTCTGCGCAAACATTTTTAAAAACATTATGGGCTATTGTTCTATCTTTTGAGATATGTAAATGATAACTGTGATAAATCTGTAGGGGGCTTTTTTCTTAAGTACATATCACATATGCGAGGATTTTCATGGATAAGGTGGTGCCAAAAAGTATTTTTTTATTAAACATACTTTAGGACATTGTTTTACATGTCATTTTTGTTTTTTGATGCTCCTCTATCGATGCATCTAACTATCAATGTGCGCCACCGACATGAAGAAAAAAATATAAGGTGGAATTTTCTCCATCTATTTGGTTCGGTGGCCTTAATTTAAAAAAAAATGCGATATTGTGATATCTCCAAAGATAGAAACCATGCGTGTTTTTAAAAGGTTTGCAGAAAACAACCTCTTTTGTCTCTTTTTTTAAATGTAGTCAAAAATCTTGTTTAAGCAGAGGAATGAAATTAATGAAAGCAGAAGAGGAATTTTATAGCAATTCAAAGGCAAACAAATGCCTAGAAGAAGTTTTGCTAGATTACTTTATTACCAACATAAAAATATAATATAACAATAAAATTCTATAGTTTTTCATCAAAAACAATAAAACGTCGATAAAAACGAAACGGTACGACTTTGGCTAACACAAGTATGGCCAGAATGGTCTAAATGGTCCGTAATATTTTCGTTTAAGGCTTTGTATCAATCTACCAAACACCCTGCAGGATCATTGATAGATAAGTAACGCCGGCTATAGTACCTAACGTCTTCTTGTAAACGTGATTCGCATACTCGCTATAATTGGGAGAGTTGACAAGCAATTGCTAATGTGACAAACTTACTTAATAAACCGCCCTGCTCAAGCGTGTAATTTCTTAACATCTTAATAAACAGATAGACATGTCGCATAGATCTGCTATGTTAAACTGCATTACTGTTACCAAGTTGAACTCTTCGCAGAACAAACAGTAAATTCTGAAGTCAACCATTGAATGGATACTCCCCGGCCAGAGATATCAATCTCAACCACGGTCCGTGCGCCATTTTAAAGGACAGATTTATCTATCTCCCATCAAAATGTTTGACATTCTCTAGCAGCCGACTGCAACAGACAAAACGACTCGTTTCTCGCTAAAGGCACAAATCAACTGGCCAGAAGAACAATGCGCATAGTTAGCGGGCCTCGGCGACAAGTGAGTCATGGCTGGGCCTTAGGCGATTGAACTGGCCCTGCTAGGTATAATGCCTCCTATCTAGATTGGAAAATTAGAAGCACTGACGCGATTAATGCCAGTTCTTAATAAGACGAGAATGGTTTGGAGAGACGTTGGCGCATTGTTGGCGCATTGATACGTACGGACGTTCAATGAATACTCGATTAAGTATTTTTCACAAGCCGTTATATGGGACGGGCTCATTAGGGTACGGGATACATACATAGATTTACTGAGAATGGGACCCGTAGATATTGCTTTAAACTTTTAAATAGGTCCATAATTAGACTAAATCCAATTTGTAGTTCACTGACCAAAGACAGGCACGTTTCAGGTTCCCACGGTTCTTACATACATGTGTTCATATATATTTCCCTGAGTCTTCCTCCCTGCTCAATATATGTACTTATCAAACAATAACCTTTCCTTCCGTCCCGCAGTGATGTCAATGACGAATCCATTCCGCTCGCCATCAGAAGAAAGTGGGTGCCGCGCATGCTGCAGCCCCTGCCCCCCACCTTCCTTCGGATACCCCCCGGGAGCGACGCGAGGGTCGACCTGAGCCTCGACATGGATGACGAGAGGATCGCAGCTTTCCTGCAAAACGAGGAGTTCATGGCAGAGTTGAGGTGGAACCAGGAGTTCATGGCAGCACTGGATAGTGAGCAAGGAAAGAGTAAGGGGCATGATGACGAAGCGGCGTTCAAGGAGAGACTGAAGAACATGGGGAAAAGTGAGTAGAGATTACATTCAAATAATAACAGTAGCATCCCCACTTGGTTTCTACTCGAAGTAGAAGAATCACGATGTCACGAATCACAAGGTCAATGATCATTTTGACCTAACTCCTCTTTTTTCTTCAAATTGACATGAAAATCCATCCTTCCTTACAATATTGGTCACTAAGGGAAATATTACAAGTCCTAATTTCCTTCCAGTGTCGCGCAAGAAGTTCGCTCATATCTCTCGAATGTTCTCCCGAGGCGGATCCCGTAAGGCTGCTAAGGTGCCATCCAGAGGGCCACCAGACAGCTTGCTGCTACAGGAGGAACATAGTGACGACGATGACCGGCCAGCACACAACGCCACCCACAAGATATAGCCAGGGAACAACTGGCAGATAAATGCAGAATGGTGCTAACATTAAATACAAGTTTTTCTAGATGGCACCAGCTAATGTTTCACACAATACTTATAAGACGTAGTATATCGACCAACCATGAAGACGTAATGTTGCATCGGACAGTCGTTGGAATCTTGGATTTGGGATCAAATGCATTCCAATTTCGTCGATATTTATGCAACGAGCTCGTAAGATTTCATACTCACCATCATTTGTGCCTCTATATTAAACTTTGCTTAGGTTTCTGTTAGATGGTGGTGGCTCTATCTAGAGACTTTAATGTTAGCTCTCATTCGAACGCTCGGAGTGGTTCTGACAGGGTTGTGATGTTAGTGTAAACGACAGAGATGTGTCTTTGTTTTGTATAGTATGAGTATGATCTAATAGTGCCCGAGACTCATCTAAGAAAGGCTGATATGATAAAATCGTTGAAAATGTATAGAATAATCCACTTCATAGATAGGTAATGTAAATAACGGTAATAGTTGAAAGATATGTAGATCGCTTTGTTTCAATGTCTATCTATTATCTACGAATTGAGATGCCGTTACGTCGTAACATTGTTGGATACTCAGCCTGGTGGTGGCTCGTTGCCGATACTTCATTGTCTACCAATTCCAACATACTTAGTAAGTAACTGTGCATTTTTCCAATAGGATCGGGTTTTATAGAGCGATGTCTGCCATGGTGGTTGCACCTGTCCCTTGATCAGCTTGTTTGCTCCTTGACAGGCAACTATAAGTGATTTTGTTGACTTTTTTACTTGCCTAAAGACGTTAGTGAAAGTCGATATGTATGTTATATGCATCTAAGTTCTTATGGCAGTGGAACGCCTTCAATAATAACAAACACACATTGAATTACTCACGCAATGCCTTCTACTGAACTTAATTTTGGTGATATTTATCTACCTTAGATAAAAACTAATTGTGGACGCCACTAACTTGCATACGTTAGAGTCCCAACTATCTTACTTCTATGTAGCCGTAGCGAAGTCCTTTTCATTTATTTTGTCCCTTCCCCGTTAAGTTGGCTATTGTGCACACTGTCAACTGTCACCAGAAATGGGCAAATGCAATATCCACCTGCCAGATTAACAATACAATTCCCCGCTTACAAAAAATAAAATAAAATAAAATAGCAGGTTTGTAGGCTACATACAACCTCATCACAATACGAAATACGCAAATTAAATACAAATAATACCCATGAGAATCGGCAACGTATATGAACATTATGATATTTGCTCCCTTCCGGAAACATATTATTCAATGGCTAGCAAACGCTGGTTTCATTGCTACCAACTTAACGGCGAAAGTATTTTTTATCTGAAATTCACTATAGATGTTTTTTTGTTGTGCTTGAATATGTCGTGGCCATGTCATAAAATTGATCATTTCATGAAAAGGCCAACCGGTTGAATTAGAACTTTCAAGAAGAAATATTAGTTCAACATGTATAACACACGTAATATTGAATAATAATGCTTTTAAAAATACATGTTTTTCATGAAATTTAACCCATTCTAATCATTTCATGAAATGGTCGGCCAGATCAGGAAATGGTTGGCCCTGTCATGAAATGATCAAACCCTGGGTTGGCCATTTCATGAAATGATCAATTCTATTATACGCCCACGACACATAAACGAATCGGAGGTAGAAACCGTAGTCCAAACTGTTAATACCAATAAGGTTTGGTTTTACTTTTTAGTATAAACCCTAGTGGCATTTATACTATTTATTTACCAATGTTTTATTGAAACAAATAAAAATGACATCTAACCAGCAAATCAAAAATTGGTCTCTTTCATCGTGAGATGAGAATTGGAACATGTTTGTGAGATCATACAAAAACCCATGTCACCCACTGCACAAACTAACGCTACTATCCTACAATCGTCATTGTGACAATATTTTGTACACTTCATAACGTCACAAGTTCTTCTATGCGGGTTGGCAGAGGCACGGCTCCGTCCAAGGGCTTACAATGCGTGCGTGATGTTTTGCATCACCATTTAAACACTCCATAACTTCAGGTTTAAACCACTTTTTTTAACCCCGACGACCAAAAGAGCGTTGTTTTAAGTCTTAAAAATAAGCATGACTGAAATCAATGTGTTATCAGTTTTGTGTATTTCCTTTGAAAAAGAGCTAGCTCAGAGTTTCTTGTGCGTTCTTCTCTGGGAAGTATCTGCTTTTGGAACGTACACCTGGTATTTAATTAATGACGTCATATCTGTAAATTATCCAACAGAATATAAAGAATATTTTGATTGATTGATTAAAGCGTCTGTCTGTCGGTCGGTGTGTCGGTTTGTCCGTTATGTCTGCCCGTGACATATAACGGTCAAATGAGTGAACATATTTGAAGGCGGTTTTTTGTAAATGGTAGTAGACTTTAAAGCGATGGTTCATAACATATCCAAATATGTTTTGTTAAAATCGGTTCAGTAGTTATCAGCTTAACAAGGAATAGCGGTCAAACGGGTGGACGGATTGATAATAGACTTTACTGCGATGGTTCCAAAATATGTTTTATTAATATCAGTTCAGTAGTTCAAAAGTTATCAGCTTAACAAGGAAACGAGTGTTTTTATTGTATTTATTTATAGTTATTAATTAGAGTTGGTGTAATCTGTGCAATGTTAGAATCGACCGTGGTACTCTCTCCTACTCGTAAATCTTACGCCTGCATGACGTTAACATCGACATCTGAGCAAACTCTTTCCGCTTTCAGCATCACCGTATATTGAGTGCTTCATGTACTTTCTCTGAGATATTGAGGCAGAACCTACTTAGGCTTCATTCACACCCAGGAAATAGGTACAGGATTCAAAAGTTACCACCGATAGCGATAAAATCATATAAAAATAATAATAATTTTGGAACTCTTTTGAAGACTGATTTCTACTGGCTTTGTATATACAACGTGCAAACATATTAGCTATGCAGGCTCTATAAGCTGGCCAAACTTTAGAGAATGATTATATTCCTTCTATTAAACACCTTTCCCTATCGTCACAAGTTTTCTTTTGGCTCAGCACATAGGTTCCACAATCCGCTGGCGTGTTGCAGTCCGAAAAATATTTTCTGACCTACTTATATTATCAATAGCAACCACTCGACGCCCCGCGCCGGGATCTATTCGATTCGGTTGGCACGGACCGTAAATATTGTTGCTATAAAAAAGAGGCCTAAAAAAAGTCAAAGTCAACGTCAACATTTCTTTATACTGAAAATATTTACATCTACTTAACAAATGTAATTTTTTGCCTCTTCTCTACATTGGACCACTGTGGGAGTGGCAGGGCGAAGGAACTCCCACATATTGATTTCAAGATAACATTCAAAAATTGGTTGTGCCTCACTAATACAAATATTACGATATTAATTGCCGTAGGTCAATATGAGCGGAGATTTATGAATGTCTAACACACGAATGATATTGGTACTGTAATTCTAGGGTTCTGTACCCGAAGGGCGCCAAACGGGTCACACAAGCCGCGATATAAAAAACCATAACATGATTCAAATCATCATCATCATCATCATCAGCCAGTCAGTGCTGCTGAGTATGGGCCTCCTCATATTATATACACGCCACTGGAGCCGGTCCCGTGCAACCCGCGTCCATTGCCTTCCTGGTGGTCCTCACTATGTCATCGGACCATCTGACATGTGGTCTGCCGGCTGATCTTTGGTCTCCTCTTGGGCACCACTCGGTTACCAGTCTGGTCCATCTACCGTCTTCTCGCTTTGCCAAGTGTCCCGCCCACTTCCACCTGAGCCGTGTTATCCGTTTACCGACTTTACCGATTACCGATATGATCGTAGATTTCGCGGCTTCTCACATGGTTGTGGTGGCGCAATTGGTTTGATATCGGTTTCGCAATCTTTGGGATCTGGGTTCGAATCTGCGATTTTGTTTTTTATTTTTAAGGTAAAGTTGTCTTGTACGATGGTACGGAACCCTTCGTGTGCGAATCCGACCCGCACTATTATTTAGTGTTGGTTTCGCCAAGTGATTGTATTTTCTTTGGGTTCATCTAATCAAAAGTCACTCTGTATACTACGCCGGTGGCTGGTGGCTGGTGGTATATCTCTGCGCAAGAGCACGCGTGGCTGATTGGGGTCACACAAGAGAGTATGCAGGGGCCACGCAACGGGGGGAAGCGAAACATCGGCAAGTTTCAATGAAGTTAAGAACTTTTATTTAGTTTCACCTATCCGGGCGCACATTCGTAACACCCGCCGCGTTATTTATCCACTCAAGAAGTTTCGGCTGCCGCTCGGGCGTACAAAAAGCACTTCGGGGTCTTGTAATCAGCTGAATCGTTAGTTTGACGCGTCTGATATTTATGAAGCAACTTCGGGCCGTTGAAATGTTGTTTTTATT
Organism: Argyresthia goedartella; assembly: GCA_949825045.1. Classification (NCBI taxonomy): domain Eukaryota; kingdom Metazoa; phylum Arthropoda; class Insecta; order Lepidoptera; family Argyresthiidae; genus Argyresthia; species Argyresthia goedartella. The sequence goes on along the minus strand of OX463812.1, from coordinate 18,260,416 downwards.
TGCATTCGCGTCGCTCCGCTCCGCTTCGCTACGCTCCTATTTTGATTTTTCCAACGTTCCAACATAACCAATTGAAATTTAGCCACAATAACCTACTCTAGCCAAATTTGGCTTTTTCCATTATACGTAACTTCACACTTATAAAAAACACGCATGTAAAAAGCGCAGTTCGGGGTCTTGTGAGCTGGCTACATCTGCTATTTAGGAAGCAACATAGAAACCCCAGGTCATGGATGTTTATATGTGTGTGACGTCGCTGTTTCTAGTTCTCACATGGTTCTAGGGTGGGGCCAGAATCAAAATATGTGCCTGTATATAAAAAAACGTTGCGCGCCTAAAGCGTTGGGTATTTACAAATATGCGTCCCGGGCTCTGTCTATCAGTCTGTCTTTAAACCAATCTTGCAAGTTAAATTTGACCCACTTTACGGTTTCCAATCGAGCTGAAATTATGTATAAATATGTAAATCCAATGTCAATGTATGATAGAGCAGAAAGATGGTCACGGGAACGCTGTAATAAAACGACGCAACCCTATCAAGTTTGGGCTCGTTTGATTCGTCTTGCGAAGTACTTTGGTGTTAGATGATATCCAGGGTCTGATGATGGAGCCGGAAGGTACTCATATGAACTCTGTCATGATTAGAAGCAACCCCATCAAGTTTGAGCTTGGGCATAAATACTCGAGTTCTTTCATATTTTAGTACTAAGCTCAACACCCACGCCGGCACCCACACTATCCGGTGGTACCTGCATATCAAAATAAAACCAAACAAACCAGCTTCACGCCTCTGCCCATACGGGGCAGATATTCAATAGTCCATTTTGAATGACAGGGGCTACGACGGGCCAACTCATCGCCGCAGCCATAGTGATGTGAAGGTTTCCTCACGATGTTTTTCACCAACGTTAGAACGTACGTATAGTCCATACCTACAAATCTCTAGTCTCTTTTAGTCCTTTTACACAACGTCTTGGTCGGATTTACACTTAATATATGGTAACCCATTTATACAAGTAGAGTTTGCGACGCAAGAAGCCTTTTCCATAGACATGGGAACTTAGCAAGTGATTGGGCTTAAAAATGGCGATTACTTACCACTGGTTTTTGTACATATCCCGGTCACGAATATTTGACATCCAAAAAGAAAGCAAGTCCAAACGAAATTGGGGCATCGTGTGTTAGTCAGCCACTAGGGGCGCTGCCGCTGGTGTAGCTCGAGTTATCAGGATTCAAAACGAACAGACGCCCTCATGATTTTTTGAGGTCGGTCATATTTTGACAGGTATTAAAAATTCCACACTTCTTTGATCTTACTCGATAAGCCCTCGGTCACTTAGGTAGCTCTCGTAAAATATTTGTTTATGCCTTATTCATAAAATGCACTGTCTAAAAGATGTATTTACAGTTGCAGGTCACACTTACAGTACTAGGACCAAAACATGTGCCAACAAAGCAGTCCTGTGACAAGACTTGAATTAAAAGAATGTACTACAATACATGGAAAACAAACAAAACATCTTATTTATTTAGTGCTTGGGGTTCACTTAACCAGCCTACACAGTTTTCTAGATGAAAACGTATCCAAATCCCGATGTCGCAGTCACTATCAAGAAAGTGGACTTTTGTGAAATGGCTATTTTCTGAAAATTCCAGGGACCAAGTTTGGGATTATTTCTGAACCCTATTTTTCTTCCTGCGCATAGACCCGTGCGCCCCCGTGATTCCTGTGAAGTGGACGCGGAAGTTCCGTAACATGGATTGCGTCATCCGCCGCTACGAAGACCTACGCAGTGCAGGGAAGTCACCCCTTTCAGGGACTTGTTTTGTGTAGAAGTGTGCTCAGCACATAAATCTAAATATCCACGGCCTAGTCGGTTTTCTTTTTTCTGTTTTTTTAGAATTAAATCAATTGTATATTTAATTCCTGTTTTTTCTACTCTACCATACCTACCTAGTAGCGATCCCATTACACTGGCACTACGGTTATTTAGAACAATATTTATTAATCTATAAAATTTCCACGTAAGTACGTGTCTCCCCCGAATGCTGAGAAAAACAAAACACGTATTGAGTAGTGTAAGCGCCTGGAAGGTGGGCCCGTGACGAGCGAGCGTGCTCAGTACGTACGGGCAACACCCGTTGCGAATAGAGGACGCGTCCGCAACATTGTGTACCGATTCGGTACACAAAGTACAATGCTAGGCGGTAGGAGGTTATCTACCTTGTTGTGGAGAAGCAGAAAACAAAGTGCACCATACCATACCTGACCCCACCATCCTCGACACAAATAGGGACGGGAATAAGTACGGATAATACCCATATTTCATTTTGTATAAAAGCCTAGCAAATTTTCGTTGGAGTTTCTCCAGCATGATTCGCATTCTTGTGGGTCTTGTGGGTCCCAGATGAGTGCATTATATACTCTAATTTACTTCGAACAACAACGTTATACAAAGAGCTAGGTGACGACGACGCCGCGCCGTCGGACAGCCGGCGCGGCGTCGTCGTCATATAAGTATTTTAAGATATATTTTAAGTAGATAAATATTTTTATCTACACACGTATCATAAACCCTCTTTACTGCGTACAAAAACCGCACGTTACGATCAGCATAATGTTAAACTACTTGGTAAAAACTAATTTCTTATCTAAAAAATTACACATTATGACCATAATGTGTAGTTTTTCTACATATTATGACAATCAAATTTCGAACGCCGACGCCCGCCTGCGTGCCGCCTTTTGTGAAGTTGGTACTTTGTTTGTGAAGTTGGTACTACTGAACAAGCTAAACAAGTGCAAAGGAATTATCAATGCCACCATGCCGGTCGAACATGCGGTTCCTGAAAACATTAAAGAGAGCTTATGATATGTGTATAGATAAATTAGTTTATGTAACTGTACATAATTAGGCATTAAAACTGATATTATTATGAAACTCGCCTTCGTTCGGCTCGTTTCATAAACCCACTCTCGAGTATAAATGCCCTCCATTATGTAGCAGTCACATAAACTACTATTAGAGAAATGTTGGAACAGGAACCAAGGCAAATACTGTATTAATACGAATAACAGCATATATACGTTGAAATATTCTCTAATTTAAAATTGTTATGGTGTTAAGTTTATAAGGAAATTACATTGTTCGCCGGCTTCTTAACATCCCTTAACCTGTTGCCTATCGATCGCATTACGAATCCGAGGGACTTGTAGCTCTCCTGCAAATCATTTCGCTTATTTATTAAATAATAATAATACCTTTATAAATGTGTAGTATTTGCGATCAAGCTGCTGTTTTTATGGATGTCGCTTACTTCGTAGCCCAACGCAACCGCGGTGCGATGAGCAGGCAGAGGCGATCAAAGAAACGCTCATCAATAGCTGCGGCGGCGCGGAACGGGAAAGCGAGACGCCACGGCGCATGCGCCATCGGTATTGTCGGCGGCATTCTAACACCTCTGCACCACTGCTGTCCCAGAGGCGTCACAACGATAGTGATATACAAACCGGACAAGTGGGAGTTGGACTCGCTCACCAAGGGTTCCGTACACGATTGTAGATATGTGCATATTTAAATAGTTCGAACCATCAACAGACGCGACAGACACTTGCACAGATTCTACAGTAAAGCTATGTACTTTCATCAATATTTTTTGTTATCTAACTGAAAATTTACAGTTTTCGAATCATTCTCTTTATTTGTGCTATAAGACCTTGCTTCGTGGCAAATTTCATGATTCTAGATTAACGGGAAGATCTTATAGGTTTTGATTCCCTTGCGAGTATGAAGCAAATTCAGCAAACTTATGACATAAACGACCGTATCTCATGATTGCGTTGATCTAGTAATAAGGGTTAGTGGTTGATATTAATTTCAACTTGATAACTTCATGAATTCCTGAGAAAAAGGGTCGGACGGACGCACTTACGGGCAACGAAGTGATTCTTTAAGGTTAATTTTTCTTTTTAAAGGACGGAATTCTAAAAACGAGTTAAAATAAAGACCTATCTATCCTTTGGATTTCACGTCTAGTTACTTATCCAAACTAACAGTTTTGAAGTCTTTGAATTCGGGTATGTATAGTAGCAATTAGTAGTCTCAATGTGGTGGAGTTACCCCAGTATTTACTATGTTAGTCCGTGATTTTGTCGGAGATATTCTAAAGAGTTATGTAATTGATAACAACATGAACAGAGCCACAGACCGAATAAAATATTGTTTCGGCTAATGATGTCATGACGCCAAATTGCCTCCACCGCGTCATCATAATCCCTTTGAACCCGGCCTTGCCTTGGAAGGTATTGTTACGTATGCGTTGCGTGAGTTCCGAGTTAAGATTGGACATTACGTAGAAACTTTACACTTTCCAAAGCATGTGAATTGTGACAATGCACCATTATACCCCACATGACATAATCCAGTTAAATAATCCCCATCAGGTTGGTTCACATCTGAGGACAGCGCAATTAACAAAAGTTACGTGACGGTAGAAATTCAACTTAGGTATGGTGGATACTTCGGCAGATGAAACGCGAATCAGTACTAATATCGGGTCAACTTTGACATTCCTACAATTTTTCTTTGGAAATTCAAAATATAGTCGAGTTTAGTGTAAAGGCTGGGCACCCCGACAAAGGAACTTAAAAGTTCACCTTCAGATTAATTTTCGAGGAATTGGATTCAAACGTTTAAAAAGGACATCGGACATGAAGGGTTCCATACCATTGTTCACGGAAAAACATAAAATGGCAGTCTTTTGTACGAGTACATATACCTATTTAATTGTTAATAATAAATATTTAATACTAAGTAGGACAAATAATAATTAATACATTCAAGTCGTACATCGAAACATTGAAAAATAGTTTTGTGTATGGAGTATGAGAGTATTAAACTATGTACGCAGGTTAACGAAACTCTTTGCTCATTGAAACCGGAAGTGGATAGAAATTGAGTAACTTATTTACTGAAATAAAATCAAATATGATAAAAAACTTAATATTATAATCCGAATGAGCAATTATTAATCATACAATTGACAAATAACTAAGCACAAAACTCAATACCTACTATTAAAAATATTTTCCGATAAGATCGGGAGAGTCCATTGTTCACCGATAAACAAATACAACAAAATGGCTAAGAAAAGGCCATACCAATAATTTCTTCTATGGGTACTTCTTTTAATTCTTGAAAATCGGTATGTTTCATTATTTGTGCTGTAGCGGCAACAGAAATGCACATTCTATGAAAATTTCAGCTTCAGATCCGATAGAGCCCGGTGACGGACGGACGGACGGACAGACAGACGGACAGCGGAGGCTTAGTAATAGGGTCCCGTTTGGCACCCTTCGGGTACAGAACCCTGAAAAAGGCTCTTCACCGATGTACAGAGGAATATTAATAAAGCAAAACTCAACTTAATATTTTTAACAACGATTAAATTAATATATATAATTAAAAGAACATTAATGGAAATCCGGTGCGAAATTGTATTCTTTTAAATTGTGGTAAACAGATTTCGAGACAACTTCTGGATTTTTCTATCGAGCAAAAATATGCGAATTGAGTTGATACGTTTTACGAATACAATGCGTTGATGAAGCTTGTTTATGAGAAGCTGACACTTATCATCAACAAGCTAGTATAAAGATCCTCCTATTTCGAGTAACTTGAGATTCAGAAAAGGTTGTTTTGGTCTAAATAATGCGTCGCTTTAACTCACGTTCTATCGGTTCGCGTTCTATCGGCCTTACGGATAGCGAACCAAAGTAGGCTGTCCAAATGTTATGTGACAAAGTAGGCTGTCCAAATGTTATGTGACAAAGTAGGCTGTCCAAATGTTATGTGACAAAGTAGGCTGTCCAAATGTTATGTGACAAAGTAGGCTGTCCAAATGTTATGTGACAAAGTAGGCTGTCCAAATGTTATGTGACAAAGTAGGCTGTCCAAATGTTATGTGACAAAGTAGGCTGTCCAAATGTTATGTGACAAAGACTAGTGTAACAGTGTGAAGAGGTGACACTGCATTGCTCATGATCATGAATGACATTAGAGAGTGACCTCTTTCTGAAAATGGTAAATGGGACCGCGTGACAGCGAGTTAGGACTTATATATTTCATGACAATTTTGTAAATATTGTCCTGACCTGCTGCGTCCTCTGAAAAGCTCGAGGGGTACAACGCTGGGCCGCGTTGGGTTCCACGGGCTTTTCGAACCGCTCGAAAAACCAAAGCGCTACAATGCGATGCTGCGTTGTACCACACAGGTTTTTCAGCGCTCACATTAACAATTGATCGTCTGAATAGCCCGTTGTCTACTTGCGCTTGCGGCGTTGTATCCCTCTGGCTTTTCGTGAATAAGCTTTTGGCACAGAATACTTAATAGTACTTTTGGTTAAAAAACCCGAGCGCTACAACCCGCCAATGTACTAACCAATTTTAGTAATTCTAAATTTATACTTTTATAGATATTTTTTTTCAAGTTACGGCCGTTTTAACAATCCTCAGACAATCTTTTTTGTGTAGAATTTTTGTTCTCGACTACTGTCATTGTCAAATCTAATCAACTCGAAACCCCCATCCGAGAATAATAACATTTTTTAATTATTTCGCAAATCTCGATTATGATACTGGCAATAATAACTACATCAAAATAAAATTACCACAAATCACCGGTCAGAAGTTGTGACCTTGAAACGCACGTGTTTCCCAAAACTGCTAATAATATTGGATCTCTTTGTTCCACTCATCGAAAAGGTGCTCAACGCTCTCTTTCACGTCTAGAGGATGCATCGCACCTCACGCGCTTTATGCACTAATCGACTTTCTCTTTCACGCCTAGCGCATGGGTCACACACACGCTGTACCCCACTATTACGGGCTATTCAGACGATGAATTGTCAATGTGAGCGCTGAAAAACCCCCGTGTGGTACAACGCAGTGTCGCGCTGTAGCGCTCTGGTTTTTAGAGCTTTGCTTACTTTTACTCTGTGATTCATTTGTATAGTTACCTCAGACGAACGAAAATCTTTACTTATTTGCTCTGTGTTTATTATCTACAAACTTTAGATGATTTTCAAAGCTGGCTCAAAATGGAAAATTTGTGCTAGTGTATCAAATCGGTTCAAGTAACATTCACACTGCGCAAAGGGAACTGTCCACCAGTGAAACCGCAAGCTTACCTGGAATAAACATATCCAAACCAAGAGAAAGCAACTTATCCTTAAATATAGGGGGGGGGGGGGGGGGGGGGGGGGGCTGTACGGGCTGCTAGGCAGGAACACCAAACTTTCAAGCGACAATATTTACGAATCCGTCTAACAACCGATTTGAACATACGGTGTGATAAAGTTCTACAATATACATACGAATTCCGTCTGACTAAACAACCCAACAAACTTACATTCCAACTGACGATACCCTCCTGAATAGATGGAACATATCATAGCTGGACATCCACTAAGCCTTAGTGACTAAGGTGCAATGATAGAGAAATCCCAATGGGGTATTAGCGCTACACATTAACATTATTTTTTTGTTAAAGGGGAAAAAAAATTGAATTAACCATGCCCAGGAGTCAGACCTCCCTGCTATGTCCGGGTCCCCACATATTGAGCGGGCATCAGCTCGTGTAGTATACGGACTAAAAAAAACCCTTTGTTGTGTGACAGTTATCAATAATCGATTTAACTGTGATCCATGGCTTCAGTCTACACAACAGCATCACTCAAACATTCTGCTCATGACTGATTGCACGATAAACTGTTAGCATAAAAACATACAAACTTTTAGCATCCTCTATGTTGAACTAATTTGACAGTTTGCTTCCCGATTGGGGGTCGACTGATTGGAAACCTCCCCCTCACGATGTTTCCTCCGATTCTGTTTAGTCAAGTATTCAGGTACCATCGTCGGCGCCTGCGCCGAGGCTGGGACACGCTTAGCTCAATGTTTTGCATGTGGCGTGAAATGCTGGAAGGCTGTAGCGCTTCGTTGAACAACGCTACATGGAGCGTTTCTTTTAACGCTATTCATACCGATAAGTGTGCCTATAGGTAAGTAGCCTACTTTCGTTGGAATATTGTACCTATCTATCAGAGAAATTATCAACTTTGACTGGTAAACTTTGACAACTCCATGTCTGGTAATTAAACTCGGACGAAGTTTTAAACGAACACCAATAACTTTGTTGAAACACAATCGTCATTTTCACCAATGGAGAGACCTAATCACCAAACTAATTAAAATAAACCAAAAAAGGCATTAATAACTGTATGTTCATCTTACCGCATACGAAAACAAGCCACGTCAAACAACAATCAAACGCTTTTCCTAGCGCCATACAAAAGACATCAACGCGTTGCCGCGCGCGTCGCAGTTATCTAGAGATGCGTGTGCGCACGTGCATACGCCGTCACGCCGAGCGGACACCCGCGAACTCGCCCAGTCCGTCCCCAGCCTCCAACCCGAGCGCACGCATGGAGCCGCGCGAAACCCCCTACTATGAACCACAGTGACTGAGTTCCAAGTGACCGTCCCCACTTTCAGTGTTTTAGCTCTGAAGTATTTATTCTCGTGAGTATTACTTAGATGTAGAGTGCGTTGGCCGCAGCCTGTCCCCGGCTAAATAGGGGATCGTTTCGAACCTGTTGTTAACCTTCCAGCTCGTTATCATCGGCTTTTCTGCACAATTTATGCAGTTTTGTGTGTAGTCTATTATACATGGTGTAGGTATTGTCTCGTAATATTGATGGGACGGTACTTTTCCTACTTAAGCCGAGGATGCGGCAAATTGAAACTGGGTGATGTTGTGTATATTTTAATACACTTTTTCTCTGTAGACGTATGTAATGATCTGCATTTAAACAGTAATGGGGCTCCCTTAAGATAAATATATATTTATTGATAAAACTTATCGTGTTATGCGTTGAAATTTGTGAGTATTCATAACTATTGATAGCATTAATTTCAAATCTACCTTAGTAAGTAATAAGAGGAGTCAATTACCAAGTCTGACTTTTAAATATATAAATACAGCTTTTGAGTTAAACTGTACTACTCTTACTACCGTCTTATGCAGTTGCTAAATAATATTATCATATGTACTAATGGCATGCCTTAAAGTGGCTGATATGGTAAACTATCGTCTCTATCGGGTAGGTCAAGACTTTTGGCTGAAGGGCCGGTTTTACTTAAGTACTACCTTAATTTCGTTGCAATGAGGTTTGCAAAAGATAGCTGGTCTTACCAAAGTGTTTTTCTTTTTGTGAGGAGTAATTTCCATTCATTCTTCGTGTTAGGTTGAGCATGTAAGAACAACAAAAAATATTTAAAACGTATATTTAAGTACACATAAAATATTCGGTTCGAAAAAATAACCTAAAAATGTTTCAAAATAAAATATATTTTTTCACAAAAACTATCCATTTCAACTCTCAACATTTTTAAAAGTCGAGTTAAAGAGCACTACCTTCCTCTTCAAGCATAGGTATTAGTATGTATGTATTTTAATTTTATTTATAATTTATATACAGGAACATAAAAAAATATATAGGGGGAGCGGGATTTAAAAAAAAAATTGTCGATAAAATAGAGTCCTTCTTAACCCTATTTAATATGTCCAGTTTATGAAGAATCACACTGTATATTAAGTTTATTATTCTTATACAGTATTTAAGTATTAGTTTATATAGTTAGGCTTAGATAGGTTTTATATAAACAGGTATAGGTATTTATTTTGAAGTGTATATTATTACGTTTAGGTATGTAGTCTATGTAGTACAATTGTACACAATAAGTCTACCCCCGCTCAACAATTACCTCGTACTCTCTAAGTCGATTTGCTGGAAGAGATCTCTTACTTAGAGATAAGTACGCCGTTGTGCACTGTTTTATCTACAATTTAATTTTGCTTTATATTTTGTGTGCAATAAAGAAATTATGAATTATGAATTTCCTCGCAAAACGAAAAACACTTTGGTAAGAAAAGTGACTACCAGCTATCATTTCCACACCTCATTACAACGAAATGAAGGTAGTACTTAAGTAAAATTTTACCTATTCATATTCATATTCATATACCTAGTATTAAGGCATTTAACAATGTTAGGACCGGTAGCAGATCCTGCACAACTTCACTTTCATTTGCACAATGTGCGCGCATACCTAAAGGGAACATCGCGATGCAACCCGCCCTATAACATAAACAAGATGCAGGCATATCCATTGCTTCTGGCCCCACAGTAAGATACTAGAAGTTTGTTTGTTTTTCCTGCAAAAACTTTTGTCACGCGATTTCTATAAGTAGAATCACCGACATCACAACCGTATCATCCAAGGTCGACATAACTTGTTCTTTATCCCCGATGTCGATACAGATGCAGAATATTAAAAACATCTATACAGGCTGTCATTAAATTGTTCCCGAAAACTTTTGGAAACCTACAGCATCATCATCTCATCCTGTTACCCTCAGCAGGGGTTATGGCTCTCAGCACAGATTCCATTTGGGCCGATCTTGGGCCATGCTCCGCTCAATTGAGCTTACAATGGCGGCCTCTTTATCCGTTTGTAAACATTCAGTCACATTTAAAGAACTCGTAACCGGATTCGAGAAACCTATGTGATTAGAAGTTTTCTTTTTAACAATAAAGATAAATAACAATACAACCAAATTGACAAGCCCTAATTACGAAGTTGGTAAAAACTCATCATCATCATAATCATCTTGCTCAGCCCGATTCAATTCAACCCACTGATGGGCACAGGACTTGTCTGTCTGTAGCACCAATCCTTACGGTTCGGTGCCAACCGCATTATGAAGTTCATGAGATACTTACCACACAATTTGGCTTAAAACGAATGTTTCTTAATAACTCCTTAAATATGCTTACCTATAAGTTACTGTAAAACCCTCTCCATCACATGATGCGATCCAAAAGAGGATAATTGACATTTTCGCGTCGATGAGGGCCTGCAGATTTTTTTGCAACAATGTACATCCTTATTCTAATTTTAAATTAAGTAAATCTCCACCAATCTCGACCTCGCTTTTAATGCCTCTGAATGCAAAAATAACGACCCGCCTTTATGAGTAATTGAGCTAGAGAATTCGTTTCCAAGTTAGTACCTACTTGCGAATGGGAATTAACAAGTAATTTCTCATCGAGTGTTGCACCGATAATGAAACTTCAACCTCTCGTCTGGACTCCGACGCAGAATAGGTGCGCAGTCATAAATTAGCTCTTTTACAGCCTCATGCGCCTTTACAATCCTTCGGGATGGGGTTAAAGCCTCCACGGACCTCGCGTGAAATCCGTCCCGTATAATAGGAAAAATAACGCTTGACAATAAATCATTGTAATTTAAGACACACTTAAGAGTCGTAGGTGCGTGGATGTGCTTGAGGCTAGAGCTGAGTTTATTGTCATGCTGGTATCACGGGGAGAAAGGAGCTACGGGAGGGGCGGTTGGCTGAGCGTCTGAGACTCGCCGTCCCTGCAGACTTTATTACGCTCTTTGATCAAGATCATAAATATAGGACCATCCGCCAGGATACAGACGTGTATGCGCATGCGTTCGCCAACATATCTTACGCATTTAACGACAGGGACGTGCCTACTTGAATACCGAGAAAAAGTATCCGCCCATTGCCGGTTCTATATGTAATTAACAAAACAACACGCGCTCGTAAACGCGCTATGTCCGCTGAATATATTTTCGCTTTATTTTAGCATAGCTTTATTGTTAAATATTCGAAAGAGCCAAGTAAAATGCATTCCTACGTGAAGACCTATTCGAACTTAAAACATTATTATGGCCCTTTTATGGGATGATCTTTATCGTATTTAAATATTAAATGGGTGTTGTGTTGTGGCTACGGGCAATTTACCTCTAAGCTGTTTTATAATAGGTTCATGTATATGCATATATAAATAAACATAAGTACCTTCTAAATTATGTAGATTATATTTCTACTTATATTATGAAAATATTGCTACTCGACCGATCTCTTATATATTTGCGAATGGCGTTCTATAGACTAGAGTGAACAATTATACAATTGTTAAACATATCTTACATCATCTCTTAGACAACGTTCTCATATCTTAGAGAACGTTGAGGGGACAGAAATATATGCCTACGTTAAGTTCATCCTCGAATTACATTATCTCAAGCCGTGCGTGCCTTGCGTGCGCAGTTATTGGAAAACTATTATTGTCTTCTATCTTTGATCCCTACTGTCAAACTCGAATTAATAAAAAAAAAATAGCTATGGGAAAACAATCGAGGAATATTATGAATGTTCCGTTTGAGGACACTCACAAATGGTACTCACGACAACCAACCGACACAGTGTCTGTCATTAGTCATTACCTACTACCTATATAACCCACCTCTTATTAGAATATAAATGATGCAAGTTACCTACTACCTATATAATCCACCTCTTATTAGAATATAAATGATGCAAGTTACCTACTACCTATATAATCCACCTCTTATTAGAATATAAATGATGCAAGTTACCTACTACCTATATAATCCACCTCTTATTAGAATATAAATGATGCAAGTTACCTACTACCTATATAATCCACCTCTTATTAGAATATAAATGATGCAAGTTACCTACTACCTATATAATCCACCTCTTATTAGAATATAAATGATGCAAGTTACCTACTACCTATATAATCCACCTCTTATTAGAATATAAATGATGCAAGTTACCTACTTTGATTTCGTCACGGATTCGTAGTTTTAGAAACAATAACCTTTGATGACCGTTAGTGAGACGCCGACGCAATTTATCTACTGTCTGGGAATTCTCAGAATTCTGGGATCTCCCAAGAACTCGCTAGATGTTATTTTATTTCCAAGTTTCGGCGGCACTGGTAATATCCAGTGTCCAGTAAAGTATCTGTCGATACCAGCAACCAGCTATTTCTTACTTCGACTTCAGCCGAGTAAAGTAGTTCAGTGAACATTTTCTGATAGGTGATTGTAGCAGCTTCATTATTATCGTTTAGGAAGTGTATTCACTAGGTATAATAAGAAATCGAAATAGCCTGAATCGTCAGGCGCACAAACGTCGAAGAATAAAAGAGCGAGTGATCGAATAGCATAACTTTAACCTGCTTAACAACTCCTTTTAGATTAACTATTACGAAATTGTGTGCTAACAGACAAGTGTGAATAAAAATATGTTGTTGGCAATATGTAATGCTTGTCAAGCTAAATAGGCCACTTACATTATAATAAAAACAATGCGAGAAGTGCGCGGATAACGCCTACTTATCTCAATTGCGTAGTCAAGAAAGCGGATTCAGAATTTGTTACCAAAACAACTAAGAGAGTATGCACGACAATGTTATGTAGGTTAGTCATACTTGTACAAACTAGTGTAGTAGTATATAGGTAGCTTGGTATTATATTTTTTGACAAAATGACTTGTTTCGACGTAATCCTAATATAATATAGCGCAGCCGTCCACCCATTGTCGACAATAATTATTCGCTATATTGAAAGTGCACACATATTTTACCGAAAATATTTTATGAGTTAGTCACCCACCAAATAAGATAATGCGAAACCAAAAGACAACCCAATCGTCAGAGTCAGACAGATGATGTTAAACCGAATACTTAGGATGTTAACACGTTTTACCACCTTTTTCAAAAGACGTTTTACCACCACCTTAAGAGATACTGTATCCGTGATGAAATGATAGAACCTATGGTAGGTAACATAAATCATCATATTACTAGTATATTGCAGTTCACTTGCTAAGTAGGATATCCTGTGCAGTCTCATTACTTATATAGTAGAATACAAACAGACTATCTGGAGGTAGAATTCAATCCTGTTTCTCAGGATTTGAGGTTTGGATTCCATACTTACAAGAGGTGCGAGTTTTATTATATGATTAAAATGTCCACTTTTAGGTGTTGGAGTTGGCTAACGTATGGCGAACGTCATGACTCAGTCTAAGACAATTGTGCCTACGAGTATGCTAATGCATTGAAATTGTAATCGAGGGATCTAGACAGTAGGTTTAGTATGCGTACCACATATTTATGCGCGTTGATAAGGTTTGAATATTCATGATCTCTCTTATTTTGTCACCGAAGACATTTTCTCATTAAACTGCTTAAAACATCAACAACCGCACCAACACCTCAGACGATGGACCTTCCAGCGTTAATACAAGATTTTTAGATAAAAAATTGGCAAAATGAATCTTTTATCAGAGCGAAGTTAAAATGTATCTCTCCCCCCCCCCCCCCCTCGCTTATCGGGTGCGGTTGCCGTCACCCCGCACGTGCCCGGCGTCCCGAAGCGTGGTTTTTTACAGTTTTAAAGGAAATCGTAGACGATTGTACATGAAAAGTGTGTAAGAACGAAATAATCCATGATAAATAAATTATGACGCTATCCGCCACAGGTATAGGTTTTTAATGCCAAATGATATTTTATGTCAAATATTTGTGGATATCCAACGATGTAGGTATGTGATGTTGTTATTGCTGGTGGGACGCAGTACATACAAAACCGCCCTTCTGTCCCTTGCGGCATAAACAACCTTTTTTTTAATTTCGTTGACCTAAAAGTTTGATTTTTTCACAGCTTTCAGGGACCACAGCCCTGAGTAATATCTGAAAGCCGATTTCCGATGTAGAGGCCTGCAAACATTGTAGAGGCCAGAGTTGCGTGAACGTCGCATCACTTGTTTTTCTCAATAACACGTGAAGTTGTAAAGTTAAAATTGATAAAATTGTTTTTAAGATGTAAGGGCCTGAGTAATGGCCCTTAAATCTTAAAAACAAACAAATTTCTAAATTAACGTATCAAAGATACGGCCATTTATGTCGCAAATTTGCATACTTTGCTATGATACTCGCAAGGGAATCAGAACCTATAGGGTGCTTCTCGTTGATCTAGAATCATGAAATTTGGCAATAAGCAAGGTCTTATACGGTAATATCCGACCAGCGTAAATTTGTAGACCCATCGAAAAAATATATTTTCGGAACCGTCGGTGCGCAAGTCAGACTCGCACTTGGGTGTTTTTATTTTTGCTATATTATTTTTTAGTCATAAAATTTTATTGTACGATGTACGAAACGATTTTTTATTTCCTTACCGGTACAAATATTTATATGTCGCTGAATGGCCGTATGAATAAACATTTCAAAATAGCGTGAAATAAACGAGCTAAGAAATAAATTACTCCTCTTTTTTAAGAACATATTCTATTTTTGACTGTGGTATTCATATTTTGGCGTAAGTTTTTGAGAAATCTGAACTGAACTGAAAAAAAAATCGGCAACAATCAATTTCATATTTCGTGGCAGAGTGTGCGGTAACTATAGGTAAGTGATATTGCTTTGTGTATATAATAAGGTTTATAGTAAATTTATCAAGGATCATTTCGGTCTCACACAATTTTCATGTTTCGTATATGGTTTTCTTAAAACAATTAACAAAACCGCGCTTCGGGACACGTTTGGGTGCTTGAGGGCGTAACGCTCACCTTTGAGAGTAGGTACATGCATTTTAACTTCGCTATATAACATATCCCGTTAT
This sequence comes from Argyresthia goedartella, assembly GCA_949825045.1. Taxonomy (NCBI): domain Eukaryota; kingdom Metazoa; phylum Arthropoda; class Insecta; order Lepidoptera; family Argyresthiidae; genus Argyresthia; species Argyresthia goedartella. The sequence continues at coordinate 18,244,820 of OX463812.1, read as the reverse complement.
GTACAAGAACTGCATTCATTTTGTTTTTTTTACATAAATTGTTATCTAGAATTCTTAAACTATTTTTAGCGTTACATCAGAAAAACCCATCGATCACTACAAGAATCTTCTCAAATCTAGGGCCCATTTCATAGACACCTATAACAATAACCTAGTAATAATAGAGATTGCTTTTCACTCATAATACTTACTAGTGATATCCTATTTTATGATTATTAGTTAAACTATTTTCTATCAAATAGGTTGTACATCATTGAATAATGCGTCGTAACGTAAGAATGCGTGTGTGTGCACATTGTGCTGCTAGGCTGCTAGACTGGCAGTCCGGCTCGGTTGGATCGAGTTTCTCCTCGAGTATTCGCGCTGTTACTTTTACAACACGCGGACACACACGAACGAATGTTTCCCTAAGTCTCATTGTCTCTGCCACACGTTGTTAAATGAAAACTCCAAGACTTTCCATTCGCCAGCAGTACTTTAAGCGCGATGAGCACTAAATCAATTACCATAGGTAAATATAGGCTCGGATATGATAGGTTTACCTCTAGTTGTTGGAGTAGTTTTGGGTCTTGAATGCAAAGGGCTTATGTTTAAACGATTACCAAAAACGCACCTATTTTACTACCAATAAATTCGAAAACCAATGACTGCCAGAATGGATAAATGTCCACCAAATTGTGTTTGGATAAATGATCACCAAACTTCTTTTTATGTTTTGTGTACTTAAAGTTTATGTTTTAAGTATTTTTGTTGTTCTTACATGTACAACCTAACACGAAGGATAGGCTTCGCTTCGCTCATCGCCTTTACCCTTCACCTAAGCTACCGCAGTATTTTGCCCTGATATTTTTTGCAACTTTTGGTGTTCATTTATCCAGTTTGGGTAGGAAAAAAATTTTTGGTGATCCTTATATTTGTTGCCAATGCAAAGTCGCAAGTTCGTGTCTTATCGCATATTCAAAGTATACAAGTAACTAGGCATCCAAAAACTGACTTATACAGTTACTTACACAATGAGAACTCAGCAGAAAAAACCGGCTAAAGTTGACTCTATATAAGTATGTAGGTGAAAAGTTAGAGGCAAACGTATACATATAAGTCGCGAGGTAGAATATCCTGATATACGTACTCGTATACAATATCCGAACAATATGAAATAAATCACACGGAAATCAAACAATATCTCTTTCCGCTGCACTGCAGTATGGGAGCCTAACTGATATGCAGCGAATATCAAAAAATGTCGCGAATTTCAATCTTATGCCAAGGTAATAGAGTGCAACCCTTTGAAAAATCCAGTGTACTTCGGGGGTGTCCCTGTGCGAGTGAGACTTTTGACCAATCAAGTGTGATGATAAAACATAGAGAAGGTAGATCATTCCTCTATTTCCGGACAGTAAAATCAGTGACCAAAAAATAGTACGGGGATCGCACAGAATAAATATTTCCATACGGGCTTCCGGCTCGCGCCTTCGTATAGGAGGAGTGCTTGCGCGAGCCAGCGGCATATGATCTACCATCGCTCGTACGGAGGGAGTGCTAACGCGAGCGGGAAGGACATGGTACGTGAATAAAATTACTTAGACTACTGTGCTGATAGTTAGATCACTCATGCGGGCTAGGGGTCACACCGCAAGGACCACAACTACTTACTTCCATTACATCTTATTAGATACGGAACTTCTTCGATTCACTGGGATCATACGAGTTAAACGAATAGAATCAAACCGAGACCGAACAGTTATCTTTACTTCGCAACCCACAAAATTGCTGTCAATATGTAAAACAAGTGCAGACAGCGGCGAAGATTTGGGCGTGATTTAAGATACCATTAACTGATACCGTTCCCGCATAAGATCGCTCAGCCATAGCCGCACACAATGCCTGGGTTCTTCCGACTGCTCACCGTTATTTTCGCACCAAATCAGCCTACAATACGTTCTCCTACTCTGATTCGGATAATAAGTAGTCACGATCTACCGTGAACCTGTCTACGTAATCTCCCGGCCTGGATTAGGCCTTCCTTGTAAGGAACAGATGCATATTTTACGCTGGACATTCCGTTAAGACAAATTGCTCGGCTGTTTGCTGATACAATCGGTGTTTGTAGTTACTTCCTGAAGCTTGAAGCTGTGCCATAGAAGTGAGCTATGTGGGAATGAAGATGTTGCGCGGTCGGACTTTTAATACTTTGTATTGGATAGGTATTCAGCAGTGGGTACAGGGGCTTAGATACAAATATTTGTATCCATTACCTAGGTATAATAGATAAGTACATATGTTATGTGGTATATTTAAATAAATATTGGAATTGGAATAAAAGGCAGATTTTTATCATAACATGTACTTACACCGGGTGTAACAAGACGCGAACGGGGTAAACGGAATGCCATTTACATGATATGAAGGGTTTAACCGTTTTATGTTTCAAGAGAAACCATAATATGTGCCTTTGAAATCCACACCTCAGCTCGACCGCGACTCATTAGCAAGAAGCAGATTTTACGAATTGTACTTATATTGCATATGGTGATTTGGTTTAACTTTTAGACAAATATTTAAAAAATCCGAGCATTTCTACGTAAATTTGAGCCTAGCGGAGTTTCCCGTCAGTGCCATGGACAGAGAATAATCGAAGTCTCATATCGGTCCCCATAAGGGAAAAGGAACCTAAGTGAGGATAGCTTGCTTATGCTGCAACGTTAAAGTGATATACGCCCGTCCACGTGACTGGACTCTCGTAGGCACAGGTACCGTCTGTAAGGAGCGTAAAGAATGGAGATAATACGTTCATTGCCCTGCGCGTCTGTTCGGCTCAGCGGGCTATGTCGTCACGAGCACGACGCGCTAGGGAAGGACGTGTCGCGTGCGACGCCCTATCGCGTGCGAATTGAAATGCGAGGGCACCACGTCTACGCATACATGCGTAGGTCTGGATAGTTCAATGGTCTAGTTAGATCTAGACATTGGCTGTTATGATGGATATTTTTCACTGAAACCTAAACAATCTTGAATAATCTTGTTTCTAATCACCTGTTTGTGTAGAGTTGAGTGAGTCGCAGAAAAATTGCACTCCAAAATAAAATAAAAAAGGTAAAGAATTTGAGGCAGACATTTTATTATCCCAGGAGGCTCGCCAAAACAAAGGATAAAAGACAAAATCTGCAAAGAACCCGGCATAGGTGCGAGTCTGGCGACCGTCGAACCGGTTTGACCAGAGAATGTTCTTTGTTTGGTTATCTCCGCGGCCGCGCCGGGACCTCGTCACGCGGCTCCCGACTTACTGATAGTGACGCATGCTCGTCATCTGTTGCAGAGACAATGAGCATGTCGGGTCTGCAAGCGCGGTGAGGTGCGGCATGGCGCTGGTGCTGCGCGCTCTGCTGGCGGCGGCGGCGCTGGCGGCGGCGGTAGCGGCAGCCGGCGGCGCGGCGCGTTTCGGTGACCGCCTGGCGCCGCGCGTGCCCGCATACTCGCCGCGCGCCGGCTCGCTTGCGCCCGCCGCCGCCGCCTCCGCATCCGCGGCCGATGACGAGTACGACGAGGAGGGGTACGACGACGTTGAAGAAGATGAGGAACCACCGCCGCCCGCGCCCGCACCCGCCGCGCCGCCCCGCCGCCCCGCGCGCACCGAGGCGCATCGCCTTGAGATGAGCACCGAGTACTTTGTGCTGCCGCCGCGCAGCGTGCCCGCCACCGCGCCGCCGCCGCCGGCCGCCAACGTGTCTGCCGCGCCACCCGCGCGCGCCGCCGCCACCCCGGGCCCGGCCGGTGCACTGCGCGGCGAAGCGTGGGCGTTGCCGGTGCTAGCGCTGGCCTGCGCGTGCATGGCGCTGCTCGCCGCGTTCGAGGCGTTCGTGGTTTGGGGCGCGCGCCGCACGGCCCCGTCACGCCGCCACCTCCTTCTCGGGCAAACGCTGCTTCTCGGACTATTCTCGTGCGCGGCGACGGCAGCCGTGTTCGCGGCGCCACCGAGCGCGTTCACGTGCGGCGCGGTGCGGTTCGGCGCGGGCGTGTCGTATGCGGTCGTGTTCGCCTCGCTGCTCGTCAAGTGCGTGTTCCTGCTGAGCCTGAACGGCGGCGTGTACCTGCCGGCCGCGTACCAGGCCCTGCTGCTGTTCTTCGCAGTGATGATCCAGGTGGCAATCGGCGCGCAGTGGCTAGGCGGGTCGCCGCCGCGTGCGCTGCCCGGTCCGCCGGTGCGCTGCGCGGCGCCACTCGCCGACCTGCTGCTGTCGCTTTCGTACGCGGCGTTCCTGGTGGCGGTGGTGATGGGCGTGGCGCTGCGGTCGCGCGGCATCCGCGACAACTACCGCGAGGCGACGCACATCGCGGGCGCGGCTGGCGCGACAGCCGCCGTGTGGGTGTGTTGGGTGGCGGCGGCACTGGGAGCGCCCGAGCGGCACCGCGAGGCCTGCGTGGCGGCGGGACTGCTCGCGACGTGCGCCGTGGTGTTCGCGCTCATGTTCGCGCCGAAGGGCCGGCGGCTTGCGGCGCTGGGGCGCGAGGGCCGCTGGGACGCGGACCGCGACGAGGGGCTGAGCTCGCTGGGCGCGGGGGGCTCGGGCTACTCGCCCTCCTTCTTTCACTTCAAGCCGGTCAAGTACGGCATGGTGTCGGCGGCGCCGCTGCCTCCGCCGCCGCTCGACCGCAAGGAGCCGCCAGCTCAGCCAGCCGGTTAGTTAAGTATCTAAAATGCGCTATACGGTGAGGACTAGCGCTTACACGCACCGTTTGATCGCAGTTTGGCGTGTTCTGTTCGCAGATCCGTACGGGGCGATGTTCAGCTCGCTGCACCCGCACCGGCCTGTGTGCCCCCCGCCGCACTACCTCCCGCACCCCCTCTTGCACTACCACTATCCCCCCTATCAGTATCTTCTGCCTCCAGGTAAGTACGCACGTGCACGACGAGCAATAGCACCTCGCTCTGCTATCATAAATACTTACGCCGAGACTATTTTTCCTCTTATTGTGCCCAAATCTAGTTACTTGTAAATACCGTCTGTACTTTCAGCACGCACTTTTTCAATCACAGAACAGTGCCCATTACATGCGAGACGATGCATTTCCCCGTCTCCTGGGGTCGACTCTCACTCAGTCATGGTAGGAAGAGACGGTTGACCAAAGCGAATCACTCCAGACTTCAGCCGCCGTCCCTTCCCTACCGCGAGCAGAGCCGCCCCTCTTCCGCCCCCGTCTCATCTCCGATTCCCCCCGCAGGCGTGGTGTCGCGCGATGAGGGCCTCTACTCCACGGTGGAGTTGCCTGCCCCGCCCACCTTCAGCAGCAACCCGAACGTATTCTTCCAACGCTCGGAGCCGCTGCACGTCGGCATGATGTACTGAGCCGCTGACAAACCAACGTTCTGCAGAACAGTGCGATTTGACAGTGACAGCGCCGGCTATACGGCGGACTGTGAATAGCGTGGTTAACTTGAATGAGACGGCCGTTGTAATAGGGCTAGCGTCAGACCTTACCGAAGTTAATTACCTATATTTATATGCATCTGGAAATATAGCTGATCAGCAGCGAACATCAAGACGCATTCAGCAATAAAGATCTTCAGTCTCCGGTTGAAACTATTTGAGATAAACAGTGAAAAGGTTCGCGCGATATCCCTATTATTAAATGTGAAAACTCTGTCTGTTTATTTGTTGTCTTTTGACGGCTTAACAGCTGACCCGAATCGAATGAAATATGAAAATGCGAAATTGATATCCAAAAGACAAGACAAATCGACATAACGTCTTTGGGGTCTAAAAAACACCAAATTGAGAAAGCGTTATTAAAAAGATGGTGTATGCAGTCTCAGATAGTTAACCAAGGCGATGTAATGGATTAGTTGGACTGTCAGAACAATATATGTAAGTTGCGTCCCAGAACAGACGCTACAAGTAACATATGGTAGACGTGTATACGATAATTAACTAGTGTCATGGAGTGTGCGCTCAGTGCCGCCAGCGCGTACCCGTGGCAAAAACGATATAGTGAATGGTGCAATAAACACGTGTGAAGTGACTTGAAGATTCCGTGAGACGTCGTCGATTAGAGCATAACGAATGCGCGCGCGCCGCGTCTATACGATAACGACCCAGTACCACCGGCTATTGGGCACACGCAGCCTGCTATGATTGTATGATGTATGCCTATATAAGTCTCATGAAATTACTAATATCTTTTTGAATTGTCTATGACATAGTGGTCTAGAGAAGAGGTTAGTTTTCTAATTTTCTAGTCATTTGATATATCTAATGGCATTTGTAACAAATAATATTGATTAAGTCAATCTATCTATACTAATGATTCTATCTCTATGATTATGTGTTTATTTATGCTCGACCGCAAGCAATGAATGACTTGCAATTATATAATTAGTGTTTTAATTATTAACAGTTAATAGGCGAATAATGTACCATGCCCCATACAATCACAGTGGAAAAAGTATGAACAAATAGTAAAGTGTAAATATTACTACGGAATATCTCTCTACCTAGTTATAATATTAAGATTAATTAGTGAGGCTGTTGTGATTGCATGTATCAAACCCACCCCAGAAAACCTTAAATCAAACTTGCACTTCACTACTGGAGGAACTCTACTTCTCAATGTAAACTTGCACTTCACTACTGGAGGAACTCTACTTCTCAATGTAAACTTGCACTTCACTACTGGAGGAACTCTACTTCTCAATGTAAACTCAAGTTTTACAACAAAAGTACTGTAAACAACAAAATAAAGTCTATTTTGAAAAAAAGTTGTTTTTTTAATTAAATTATGATGTAAAATTATTCTAACAACAATAGTTTTATCTTATTTGTTTTAAATTACACTCAAGTTGCAACGACTGCCTCAACTTAGTTTCTAAGCTTTGCAAGTGGTTGCACTTCACATATTCACTCAACACTCATTGTTCCTGGTGGATGGATCGTGACTGGTGGTGGTCTACTTGGTGCCGGTGGAGAGCAGGGCCAGCAGACCGGAGGCGAAGGAGAGAGACACAATGTAGTTACTGTGTGGCATGTGCTAAGGAAAATATAAAATTTGCATTTGTAGGGAATTAATTATAAAAAAATTACCTATAGGCAACAACATCATTGTCCTTCGAGGTATGCAATATTATGATTTTCTAGAAATTTAAACCAATGATACATTTCTAGAAAATCATAATATTGCACCATGAGAATGAAAGTGACTCAATCCAAAATTTCTAAATATTGGGAAATCACAAAATAAAGTTGTGAATCTGGTCACTCTCATATTATTTCGTCCATTGCTTCTAAACTGTTAAAGTTGGTATTAAAACTTTCATCATAATTTATGAGAAAATGATTCAGTTTTCACAATTTTTATAGTAGTTTATGTGACTGATACATAATGGAGGGCATAAAAAACCGAGAGTGGGGGTTATGAAACGAGCCGAAGGCAAGTTTCATAATAATATCACTTGAGAGTTTTAATGCCTAATTATGTACAGTACACTAGTTTATCTACACACATATCATAAGCTCTCTTTGATGTGTTCAGGAAGCGCATTGATCATTGCTCTGCACTTGTTTAGCTTGTTCAGCCGCCCCCAGTTTGTCTGTGAAGTTGGTACTAACCAACTTCACAGACAAACTAGGGGCGGCACGCAGGCGGCCTCGGTGATCGATATTTGAAAGTCATAATATGTCAAAATATTGATACATTATGCTCATAATGTATCAATATTCAGATAAGAAATGAGTTTTTACGAAGTAGTATATCATTATGCTTGGACGCAGTAAAGAGGGTGTGTAAATAAAATAAATCATATTGGCCCATACTTTAAAAAAAAATATCAAAATATTTTTTAAAACAAATGAGTCACTTTTGTTCCTGTCATTAAAATGTTGTACTAATTAATCAGTCATTATAGCCATCAGTCAAGTAAGAAACAAACAGCCACAAAACCAATTGTCACTAGAATAACCAATGTAGTTGGGATTAAATGATCAGAAGTCGAAATGGGGCTCTTTAATAACAAACAAACTTTTTGGGAATAATAGTAATAATAAGAAAAAAAACTTAAGAATTGAAAAAAGAAAATAACAAACTTAGGAAAAACTTTCTGTTGAACCAGAATAAAAGTGACTGAATTAACTTTGTAACTTTTCCTTCCTCGAGTACAGAGATCCAATGCCCCAACACAAAGAGATGCATTGTCGCTATCACCCAGAAGAGACAGATATACCTCTTTGTCCTGTCACCGCTAAAATAATTTTCAATCACAGTGCGATATATTATTTAATTATTCCCTTGACCTTGAAAAATAAAATTATTGTTGCTTAATATTCACTATTTTTTTTTATACTTATCACCAGATAAATGGTCAAGAATATTTCTAGTTTGTAGACCATTTCAAGTCATATCATTGTGAAAAGGATACACTGTAGGTGAGAAGGCACGGAGAATGTAGAAACTCCCCAGGATGACAATGGCCAGGAACAGAGCATTGTTGTAGAAGATGGAGTAGGTGGTGGCTTCATAGTCTGCTACCTCATTCTTCTTCCACAAGATCCTGGAATAGTAAATAGAAGAAAGTGAATTTCATTGATAGCCAAAATAAGAAAGTAACTTATTGCAAATAATAAATGCATTCTGATTAGACTTCAGGGGGTTGTTTCTAATCTGAAATAAATAATCCAATTCATTTGAGGCAGAGATTAACAATCCCAAAACTCCTTATCCGCTAGACTGTCACGCGGACACATTTTGACCGATGCAAAATACCCCAGTCTGTCACGCGGACACATTTTGACCGATGCGTAAAAGGCGGTAAATAAGGACCGTTATTTAATCAAAGCGTTTGTCTATCTTGCTCAAACTTCCACTAAACGTTGCCGAAAGAAGGAGAAAGGCATAACATCCTTTGTTTCTACTCTAAAGCAAGCATTAGTGGTTGACCGAGGCAATGAAATATCGCGCCGTCAGTCACGTGCCAGCGCTTATTGAGTGGTGGTGTGGTTGTGGTGATTGCTTTCCAGGATTATTGCATGGGGAGGCATGTTATTGTTATTTATTTATGTACGATAACGTATTTAGATGTAAATAAACTACAAACATGCTATATTTTTTCATTTTTCATTTTTTTCTACAATTGAAAAAAAAAATAAAAAAATAAAAAAATTAGATTTAAAATTAAAATATATTGCTAGGCAAAACTGGACTATTTTTTTTTATCCGGTAGCTTATTTAAAAGCCATTCCAACGATATAACTTTCTTAGAGAGCTCCCATAGAAAAAATAGGATATCGTCATTTTAATGAAACGGGATGTTAGTGCGCGGAGTTCGCGTGCGACCCCGTGACAGAAGCGGCCATTTTGCATTTTTGGATTTGACAGTACAGACGTTATGGTTTGTACTGGCCTGGTTTAATTTTTGTTTAGGTTGAGGTTTAATAAGACAAGGAGCGGAGATCTCACTCAGTGTCTCTTCTATGTATTCCGCAGCATAACACCTTCACCGACAAGCACTCATTCAGGCTGAGGGCCATTCAGCTATGGAATGCACTTACCTGCACTATTAAGGACAGTCCCACTCTCTTGTCCTATAAGAATCGCTTGAAAGAGCACTTACTTTCATTTTCGTCATAGGTATGGTATATATATGTAATTGTATTTATCTGTTTATTTTTATTTTATCTATTGGTATTTGGTAATTTTTTTATTGCACTAGACTACCCTTTTCAGTTTTACATATATTATCCTGATAGGTTTGCTGGAATAAATCTCTGTTGAGAGATAAGCTCGCCTTTGCCTTTTGATTTCTTGTATATGTAATGTATTTTTGTAATTTTCTGTGCAATAAAGAATTGTGAATTAAATTGTTTTTGAGGAGTTAAACTCAAATTGAAAAATAACATCTGCTAAGTAAGTCCCACCAGAACTGACTTCCTGCATCCTAAAGTGGAGAGGTACAACAAGAAAAACAGTCTCACCTCTCATCCTTTTCCTTCCGACTCATCTTCTTGTCATCTGCTAGCTTGCGCATCATCTCACGAGAGACGGCGTCCTCGCGGCGGACGGCGATGCGGTGCTTCAGCTGGAATTTGGTGTTGCGGTATGCGAACGCGAGCAGCCAGGTGCTGGCGGCCGTCACCAGCGCGAACCACGCCAGCGAGGAACCCACCTCCAGGGCGTGCACCCGCCAGAACAACCCTGGAAAAAAGAGAGAAAGGTGAAAGGTTGCAAATTAGGTTACCCTAAATGCTGTAGTTTTGTGGCTGAAACAAAGTTTTCTAATGTTTGGGATAGTTAGGGAAAGCGGTACAGTGTACTTACAGATGGGAATCGCAGAAACGATGAAGGCATTTCCATAAAATAGAGCGGAAGACTTGGTGGAGACGTTTCTGCTGAAATCTTGCAGCAGCATCTCCTCTTCCTTTGTAAAGGCTTTATTGACTTTGGCAGACATTATTATAAATAGTTTCTGTCACACAAAATAAACCCACAATCTCACACACTGTCCACAAAAGTGAATAAACTCGGGAAAAGTAAACGCGTCGGCTAGCCTAGCCGTCAGAAAGGGAAACGTCAACCGACGTGTCAAAAACGTGTTGCCAACATGAGAAAAACAAAGTTCCAACGAGCCACAAAAATATCCGAATACGAGTCCATTGCTAGAGGTAAATCAAGTTTTGATTATTCATTGTTAAACGATTAATCGTTCGGAAACAAAAGAAGGGAGTGGTCTTAACCTAACAGCTAACGGAGTAAGTAATTTCCGAACTTGATTGTAGTTCAAATTTTTCAACGTACGGCGCGTAATATTTTCATGTAAAATTGTAAACAAACTTTTGAAAATATCAATTTGTGCACAAAAAAGCCGGAAATGTTGTTGTTATTTCCTTAATTCGTTTATTCGACACACGAATTACTATGAGCCACTTCGAGTTTGCTATACCCTTGCAGAAGGATGAGCTCTTGGAGTCTCACGCTGGTCAATATCATGTTGAAGATGTCGTTCAACCTCGTCTCCTGCTCTCCAAATTGCAAGGTTTGTAACCGAAACCTAAAGCCAAATAGCCTGTCTTCGATTAAACTCACTGGCAGTACTCAGAAGCCTCGTTTATTTTTATTGAGCCTCTACACTGTTAGAACCTGTCTGACAGCTTTTAGGACTGCAAGGATATTCTTCAGATTTCCATTGTTTCTATTCTCGTTCACATAATGATCATATCATATCCATATGATTACATCACAGTATGATCCATCTATTTTTGTTACAGATGCAGCACGCTCCTACAACAATGAAGGAGCGGAGTATATTCTGGAGCATTTCGACACCTACTTCTCTATCATAGTTCATGGTACCAAGTTAGAATGGAATGTCATAAACAAAGGTATTTGTCTACTTTTTGAAGATAATACATCGAGATATTTTCTATGAAAGGCATCGGAAATGGGCACCAAAGTAGTAGAATATGCTAATGGTTTTGAAGAGGATGGGGGCTCTCTCCTGTACCCAAGGCTAGGTACATAGAAGAGAGCAGTGAAGCCAGATGTGGACCATTAATGACTCTTTATTATATTTAAATATTCAACTATAAATACTAATGAATCTGCCTATGTTGACAGATATCAAGGTTGCACTAGATTTGCATCTAACTACCTAGTTACAAAGATCAGCTATGTAGGTATGTATATGTACCTACAGTTTAATTGTTTTTTTTTTTCGCATTTCATGTATATCTTTCCAGGGTTTGATCACATTGTACGAGCAGCTAAGAACATGTGTGGTCATCTTGAGCTAGTATTCGCAGTACAAGAAATCGAGAATGATCTCCGAGTGAAGAATCTGAATATTGTCAAGATGCTAATGTATTTGTACACAACCATTATGAAAACCAAGGATACTAAGCTTGCTGCTGATGTAAGTAGTCAGGAGTCAGGTATATTATTGTTGACTGATACCAGACTTAAGAATTCATATCACTTTCAATAACACTTGTTTGAGTTGTTTGTGAAATTAAGAGGGAATACCCTAGCGAAAAATGTGGTGCTTGAACCTCATAAATCAAAATTGAGTGTTCAATTTAATGATAATCTCTCTTCATGGAAAAAGTCTATGATAGTGGACATAATAAATGCATAAAATCAAAGATACCACTTTCTCCAATTCCAGAACTCTACAAAGCTAACTCTCGGCAAGAAAGGTAAGAAGGCTGCTGAGGATGATGAGTTCTGTGGCTGGACCGAGGCTGACAAGCTGTCGGCGCTGGTGAATTTGCATTTGGTGCTGCAGCAGCCTCTATCGAGGCTGTGGGACCCTCCACTTGCCGAAGATAACTTTGTGTCGTAAGTAATGAAACTTACAGCAGTTTTGTCGTAAATCTACTAGCATATTTGTCGTAGAGACTTGAGAAGCCATAGATGTGCAAGTTTCACTAAAAATAATCACAGCATCTTAAACAAAACCATCTCAATTATGCTCATTCATTTTCGGCAACTTTATATTTTAAAACATGTAATACAATAGCAGAATGCCAAAGCTGATGATCTAATTTAAGTTCTTAAGCATTACAACCTATGTGGTATATTACAATGTTTTTGTGATGTCACAGAATGGTAGCGGAGCCATGCTACAAAGCCTTGGAGGAGCAGATCATTAAGAACAAGTCTGTGAGGGAAACAGTCTTTCAGGTCCTTGGGATCCTGATCAAGAAATACAACCATGGCACATCCTGCTTGATCAAGCTTGTGCAGGTAAGTGGACATCTACCTCTATCCTCCTGACAACCAGACACTTAAAAGTTAGAGTTGCTTTCAGATGCGCAGTGATCAAATTAGAGTGTTACCATAAAGCACTTTCTTGGAAATCCTATGTACAGTCCAACGAGGGTGTGACTGTGTGCATGCAACAACCAGGTTTGCAATTCTCAGATCCCGCCTTCATACCTGTACTACCAGTAGGACGCAAGTCTTCAGGAGGCTATATCTATACATCCAGCCTCCTGCACTCACTGTTGATTACGCCTTTTATTGCGTCCCTACGTCCGCCGTCATACACCTATACTTTTAAATTTGGTCTTTGTGTTTTATTTGAAGTTATAATAATGATAAATGTAGCCCATTAATGTCTCTTCTGAGGAGCACGGGCCTGTTTAAAGTTATTCAACAATTTCGTACTTCGTGTTTAGGTACTTTCACTATAGGTAATGTAAACATAGCAGGTACATGAAGTGAGTTGAATTACAGAGGCGAATAATTTCTGCAATGAGTGTATCTCATGTGTACTTTGTACTTTTGCTACTTCAGGTTCTTCAAATGATCGAGCATGCAGTATCGCCGATATGCGCGGGAGTTGTGCAGTTGACCAAGGACTTCGGACTTGGTACCTTTGGTCCACAAGTGGTCAGTAATCCATATGTTAAATACTTTTGTTACCAAATTCAAAGCAAAAGCCCCACTAACTTCAATCCCGACATCCAGGTGCGTGAGATAGCCGAGGCCCTAGCCAGCTCTGACGAGGGCGAAGGCGGCGGCGGCACGGAGCAGGGCGCGGCGCGCAACTGCGGCGCATTCCTGCTGGAGCTGACTAAAGAGCTGCCAAAGGAGATGACAGGCGCCATTGCTACGTTGCAGCCGTATCTGGAGAGCGATGAGGTACTCAATAATGGCTTGTGTTTAACTGTTTCACATCCAAAAAAAACTTTCATCCCAAATTAGCTAAACATTCACTATTATACACTCTAATTTATATTATTATATTATATGTCGTGGCACCAGTCCCAAACCATTTAAGAGAAATTTTCAGATGTAATTTCTGCTAGCTCCTAGCCTTTATCACCCAATTTAATGAGCGAAATGTATTCGTATTCCCTACTTAGTGGGTCATTGATAAGAATAAATAAAAATCCAGTATATATAATACTTCATTCATAAAAAATATATACACGCAAAAAGTCGGAAAGTTCCTAAGGTTGACCAACGAGGTCCAGTAATTGACCTATGAAATTACCAATAGTTGACCAGCTAATAAAATCGAATAATTAATGGTTAAAATGTTTATTTTGAGATCAATCTTGTGGCATACATACATTCTTACTTTAGGACCGTACGACAGTCAACTTACAAAGTATTTGAAACATTAACAGTCTTGAAAATTTTCGTGTCCATAATTTTACATGTTCCTATTTAATTTGAAGTCTTGTTTTCATTAAGAAAATAAGTTTAGATCGATTTTCACAACATCTCACGTTTCTTTAGATGACTATGACAATCAACTTACAAACTATTTAATCATATTTCAATCATATTTCAGTCATTTTCAAAAAGCTGCAAAACCATTTCTTGCCAGGCTTGTTATTCTTGAAGGGATTCGGTCTTCCATCTGATTGCATGATATTCTTCACAGTTTCCAGAACCATATCTTTGTTGACTGGAAATCCCTTCTTGGCCATTGCTAAAATCCATGTTTTTAGCAGTGCTTCTTCATTAGGCGTCAATATTGTTGGTGGTCCCATCTTTCTCTGAACAGGATGTCTTAACTTAATTTTGTTTATGATGGTTGAGTGAGGAACTCCATATTTGCGGCATGTCTCTCGTATTTTAGCACCCTTACTTATTTCTTCTATAGCCTTTGTCACATCCTCTTCACTATACTTGAAAAACACCTTTCGTTTTACTGGCGGCATTTTGTCTGTTAAAACCAAAAATGGTCAACTATTAGATCGAACATGTAGTATGAAAAGCACCAGTATTTAACCAGTGGTCAACCATTGGTCTTGTGTGAGTTAGTCAAGTGTTCAGAATGCAAGATCTATCACTTAAAGTAAGCGAGGATCAGTGTAGAAGAAAATAATTGATATTGCAAAAAAATTAAATTCACCAGTGTTTGTCCAATTGGTCAACTATTGGCAAAATATCGAGTTTGAGTTCCAGTAGTTAACCAGCGTAATTTTATTATGAAAACGGCCAAATATACTAAAAATATTTTGTATTCTTGTAAGTTTATCCACCTAAGCTATGTATTAAAACAAAAACAACACATTACAATATCCCCAGTCAAAGATTCAAAGCGATTAAAAAATCTTACCTGCACGCGACGCCTAGTTACAATGGCCGCCCGGAACGAAGTGAACAAGAGGTGTTTCCGGTAAATCAATCTGACTGACATATGCGGCGCCATATTCACAGTTAAATGCTATTGGTTGATCTGTGAAGGACACACAAGGTTGCCAACCGCACAAAAAGTGGCGGGAAATTCGACACGACCTTAGTATTTTAAATTAAAGTTGAAAATGGTCAACGACTGGCTCCTGGTTTGGGACTGGTGCCACGACCCTACTTGGGGTCGCCACGCTCAGCTCCGCTTCGCTTCACCTCCAGGATGTATTATAATGTTGGGACCTGGGAAACTATAGTATTTTGGACAGAAAGTGACCTATAGCATTAGCAACCAATATGGTTCTGTGAAACTACATGGGGCACTAAAGCCCAATGCGACATTTGCCATAAATAAATGGCATATTTTTTTTCTTTTCGCCAAAAGTGAAACCAAGGTCATTTGTTAGAGGACTGTATGCGAAATCAATATCAAACGGAACTAGTTAAATACTACTACGCAACGGTGATTATAATATTCACAGGAACCTTTATCAAATCAGAGCTGATTTTGTGTCAATGACTGCGAAACTTTCTCAAACCCGACATAAACCTACCTACGACTTGGTTGTAGGCCTACTCTATGACCAATTATCCATCTCATTGCATTAATAAATTTGTACCTCAAAAACGAACGACAAAACCAAAGCGCTTTCTGCTGCGCGTAAAAAACAACCTCAGACGGCGTTACAAAAAGTACAATAATCCTCAGGACAAAATATCATTTGACAAAATCAAAAAACGTTGCGGCAAGCTTGCCCCTAGATGCTACAATCAATACCTTGAAACGACACTACCGTCCGTAATGTATATTTAATATTTCATCAGGTATATCCCCGAACATTTTCAAAACGTTTAGATTACTTAATTAAAAAAATACTGAAGACCTGTGGGGTATATCAGTCATAGTCATTGGTTCAGTAATTCTAGTTATAGCCCCACACTTAGCTTATATATTCAATAAATGTGTTGACGATGGAGGTTTCCCACACCTCATGAAACACAATAAACTGATACCTCTGTTCAAGTCGGGAGATAAGAGTGATCCTTCAAATTCCAGACCAATATCTGTTCTTCCAGAACTAAGTAAAATATTTGAAAAGATTATACTCATTCAAATGCTCTCACACTTCAACCATACAAAACAACTCCACGCCAAACAACGGTTTCACTAGGGGTAAATCGACTAGGGATACAGGTATTACCCTTATACCTCATATTTATTCTGCATGGGAGGCCGCACAGGATGCTATCGTAGTTTTTTTGCGATCTGTCGAAGGTATTTGATTGTGTTGATCATAAAACGCTATTAATGAAATTAAATCATTACAGAGTTAGAAATAAAGGCAGAAGTCAACGGTGTTAAATCTGTTGGATCGCATGTAAAAATTGGCGATCCACAAGGTTCCTTATTAGACCCTTCTTATTCCTGGTGTATATTAACGAGCTGCCTTTCATGGTGGAGAAATTGACTGATATAGTGTTGTTTGCTGATGATACTTCAATGGTCTTCAAAATTTAAAGACAAAAAGGAGATTTTGATGATGTTAATGGTGTATTGTCTTTAACCTTGAATTGGTTCTCAGTTAATAATTTATTGTTAAACGCTGGTAAAACCAAGTGTATCAAATTCTCACTTCCAAATGTCAGGTAAGTTGAGACCAGTCTAGTGGTAGACAGCAGCACGTTAGAATTAGTAAACGATACGAAGTTTCTTGGAATAACCATTGATAGCAAATTGCAGTGGGGACCCCACATAGATAAATTAGCTGGTAAATTAAGTTCTGCGGCTTACGCTGTTGGCTACATCTAGGCTAGTATATTTTAGTTACTTTCATAGTGTCATGTCCTTTTGTATTTTGGTATGGGAGAAAGCAGCGGATATTCAAACTATTTTTATTTTACAGAAAAGAGCTATGCGAGCAATTTATAATTTAAAACGAACTGACTCCTTAAGAGAGCTTTATAAAGAAATTGACATACTAACTGTAGCTATTCAATTTATTTTCGAAAATATAATGTATGTACGCAAGAACCTTACAACGTTTTCCAAACTTACCGATAGGTGTTAACCTAAGAAATACAGACTAGGTGCGCCCCGGTTCAGACTCGCGAAGGTTAGCAATTCTTTCAAGGGTCAGTGCATTCTCTACTACAATAAGATACCTCTGGAGATTTTGAAATTGCCATTTGAGCAATTTAAAAAGCATGTTAAAGCTACTTTACAGAAAAAGGGATACTACAATGTTCAAGATTACTTAAATGACGGGACTGTATTTGGTTAATCTTGCTCAACACAGACCTTGCTCTTAATAATTTTGTTATTATTTGTTACTGCTTATAAACCATAATAATTAAATTTTTTCATATTTGTATATGTTAAGCACAACCAATTTTTTAAAGAGATCCAAAAATCTATCTGCGGGAGTTTCTACGCCCTTCTTCTCCCACAGTGGTCCAATGTAGAGAAAAGGCAAAAAATTACGATTGCTAAGTACATAGTCAGGTCATAAGTTCTGTCACATGTGCAATATGAAATAATTTAGACATGTTTATTATTTATGTAAACATTTATATAGCAAAATGAACTTAATAAAACATAGATTCTTATGGTAATAAAGTTTATTCAAAATGACCCCCGCGATTTTGAATACAGGCCTTTATTCTGCGCGGCCTGTCGTCTATCGCAGCACGAACGAGGTCCATGTCAATATAGGCGGCTGCCTTAATCAAGGATGCCTTGAGTGACTCCAAATCAGGATGAGGCTTTGAGCAGGCCTTTTCCTCCAAGTGTTGCCATATCTTGTAATCTAACGGACTCAAATCTGGACTGGAGGAGGGCCAGTCTTCGTGCCGGATGAAGTCGATTTCACGCGCCGCCAGCCAGTCTTGTGTGCTTTTCGCTTTATGAGCTGGCGCAGAATCTTGTTGGAATACCCAGGTGCCAGTTATTAAACATGGTATGAGAAACAGGTTCCACAAGGTTCTTGAGGACTGTATTTTGATACACAACTGCATTCGTTTTTACGCCTTTCTCACAAAAATGCACCTCAGTTAAGCCTCAATAAGAGACCCCCAACCAAACCATGAGCGAGGATGGAAAATGGCCTCGTTGGACACGCGGAATACGGTTGCTCGCTTCTTCACTGCTGTGTGCGTACACCTTATCATTTTGTTTGTTGTAGCTCTCTTCCACGGTGAAAATTTTTTCATCCGAAAAAAGAATTTCCCGATGCTTTTTTCCCGCGTACCGCTTCAACAAAGCGCGGCATCTCTTCAGTCTCAGGTCCATTAAACGAGCGTCCAAACGATGTTCTGTTTTTCTTCGATATGCCCTAAGCCCTAAGTCTTCATTTAACACCCTTTTCAGCGTGGTCCTGCTTAACCCTATCTGAAGGGCCAACAGTTTCTGCTTACGTATGGGATTTCTTTGACTTCGCGCCTTCACAGCTTTTATCACTGCTGGAGTCCTAACAGAGCGAGGGCGACCACTTCTTGACCTGTCATCTACACTAGAGTCTTCATTGTATCGTTTTATGGTACGATAAACGAATCTTTTGGTTATATTCAAATTTTTCAGTAAGTCGAAAATCTGAATTGGCGCGTAACCGCAACGATGCAACGCAATAACTGCGACACGGTCTTCTTTAAGTGTCCACTCCATATTTAAAAATGAGGAAAATTCTAAAAAGTAGACTTGGGTAACTCGAGAGTAAGATATAATATGACACACATATCGCTTGACGTCCATTATATCCTAGTTACATCCCAGCGATATGAATCATATCTTACTCCCCAAACAAATCTCGCTCTCTCTGCCCAGGCTACACTAAACACAGTTGTGTGAGAACAAACCAAACAAAACCAGACGTCTTCCAGTTTTAAAATGTCACTATTAGGCAAACAGCAACCTTATCACCTTAACATTTGGTCTACATTTGGTCCACATTTTGTTGGCAAATACACAATTGACCAAACCAACAGCACGTATTTCAGTCTTAAATGTCACTTTTAGGTGAATAGCAACCTTATCACCTTAATCCTTGGTCCAAATTTGAGCCGGATACCTAGTAGTAGCGATAGCGAAGGCGAACACACACTAACCGCACCGGACGGATCGACGGCGCCGAAGGAATCGACCACGCTGCTCTCGCGCGATGCTCTGTCGCACTCGCACGCCACGCATGACCGGATAAGCATGGACAGGTGTGCGTTCACCTGTACACCAGAGCGAGATTCGCGGAAACGAACACGTGGGTTTTTTCGGCTATCATCGGTTGGATTAAGATGAGCGAGAAAGAGTATGTGTTTGTCATACTATAATAGGCATAATGTTTCCAAAAGTTTGCTTATTGATTTGAATCTTATCGCATTCGAACACACGCATATCGAACACTCACACACACTGCAATAGCTGTAACTAAAAGGCTCTTCGGCTCTTCTCCCCGCCCGTCGTGTGCTCACTGCGCCCGCAGTGACGTCATCGCATCGCGGCTGCCTACGTGCTTCTAAAGCTAGAAGCGCAGGACACGTCGCGGTTCCGCCACCACCACCCACGGACCGACCCCAAACGGAGAGGAGGAAGGAGAAGAAGGAGAAGAACACGCCCGTCTCCGGAGTTGACCCTACGCAGCACCTGTGGTGTTGATCGACTGCTCGCCGGCACTTCACTGGGCCTCCTCGGATTTATTCGAGGTCTCACCCGGTGGAGGAAGACCGCGTTAAGTCGGCACCACAGAGCCTGCATAACTCCGGAGAAGTAAGAGGAAGACCCCGTTTTAAAACGATGAAGAGAAGCCGCAAGCCGGAGGACCCTCCCCCCCCGCCCCCCGACGAGCCGGATCCGCCTGATGTGCGGATCCAAATCGACCGACGACGGCGCCGGGTCATCCAGGTCGTTAAGCGCGACATCTTCACCGGCGAGACCTTCGACCTCGCCGGCAACCTGCTGCAGAGGCGACAACCCGGCGCTGCCTCCAGCCCTATCCTGGGTACCCCGACCCACGAGGGGGGTATGGCAGAGTTCTTCCCCCCCCCCCCCCCCCCCCCCCGACTCACCAACTGAATTCCTGGCCGAGGTGCCGGCAAATGAAGACGCAGCCCGCAGAGCCGCGGCAACCGCCCTGCTCGCCTCCTTATCGCCGCCACCACCGCCGGCGATGAAGAAAAGCCCGGTGCGGCCGACGCTGCCGACGAAGTTCCCCAACCTCAACCTGGGGAACGCACCGGGGGCCGTCCCGAGGCCCCCTAACCCGCTCATACGGGTGCTACAGGGGTCTGCGCAGACAGAGTCGCGCGACCCCAGCATTAGCAGTGAGTGGGCGGAGCCAGCGTTAGCCACGCCCCCCGTCGCACCAACCATGCCCACCGCCGGCACACCGAACCCGGGATCGACGGAGACATCATTAGAAGCCGAAATGGAAGTGCCGCAGACCACGCCCCCAAGTGGGGTTTCTTACGCCGCGGCATTACTACAGCCGCCGAAGCCCCAAGCGCCGCGACCCACCACACCGCAAGCGACCGCCACCACAGAGCCCAAGCAGAAGAGGAACCACCCGCCAATCGTCGTGGAGAACCTGCCGGCCTGGGCTACACACTTTGCCCGGCTGAAGGAAGTCTTAGGCCATGCCCCCAACGCGCGACCCTTTGGAAAGGGGGTCCGCTTTACGCCGCAGAGCCCGGAAGAATACCGGCAAATCGTCCGGTATCTGGACGAGGCGGCCCGCACAGACAAGACCATTTCATGGTTTTGCTACTCACTGGACGCGGACCGCCCCTTCAAGATTGCTATCCGAGGGCTCCCGGCAACCACCCTGCCCGAAGAGGTCGCCGCAGCGCTGGCTAGCGTAGGCTTCCCGACGCAACATGTCCGCCAGATTCCCGGCCGGATGGGCCGCGCCGGCTGCCTTTTCTTCGCCCTGCTGGCGGAGAAGCAAACACCTGGCAGCATCGAGAGGCTCTACAGGGTGAAGGAGCTGCTCTGCATGCCGGGCATCACCATCGAGGGTTGGCGCGGCCCAAAGGGGCCATCGCAGTGCCATCGGTGCCAATCATTCGGCCACTCCTCGACCAACTGTCGCCGCCCTGTACGCTGCGTGCGATGTGGAGAAGGGCAAGCAGCTACCGACTGTCAACGGCCAAAATCTGAGGCCGCCAACTGCGGCCAAGGCCACCCGGCCAACAGCCGCCGCTGCAAGGCGCTGAAGGAAGAGGCGCGCAAGCGCGGCATCAATATCGCGCCGCCACTGCCGCCCCAACAACAGCGCCCCAAGAAGACCGCGCGCCCCACGGCCCGCCCGGCTGCCCAACCCGCGGCCCGCTCGGCTGCCCAACCCACGGCCCGCACGGCTGCCCAACCCGCGGCCCGCACGGTCCCTCAACCTGCGACCCATGCCACCACTCAACCCGAGGCCCGCCCCGGCCCCTCCACACACCCAGATGTGGAGCCGCTGGGGTCACCGACGTCGCCGCCGATAAAGCGCCCCCGCCTTGCCCAGCCGGGCGAGACCAAGGGCACCACAATAAGAACGCCAGCCAACCCGCCCACCACCCGAGGCGAAGAGGCGAAGCTCCGAAGGAAGCGGGGCAAGAAGCGCCGGAATAAGAAGAAGGCGCCGGAAGAGCCCGCCGCCGAGCCGCCACTTGAGCCCGCCCCCGCCCACGGGAGCCGGCAGCACCCGCAGCCCTATCCACGGAGCGCCAGGAAGCTCCACTCATGGCCGCGCTGCTCGACGCCATCGACCTTATCAGCGCGGCCATACAGGCGATCGTGGATAGACGCGATCCATTGCTGCCCCCTACTGCGGGGGTTATCCACTTTGAAGGCCACAATCTCGTCCGGACACAATGCCTAAAGATCTAAGGCTTGTGTACTGGAACCCGGACGGGATCACCAACAAGACGACAGACCTGAGGCTACTCGTGCAGGAGCATGATGTGCATGTCGTGCTTCTGTGCGAGACGAATCTGCACCCCAGCCGAGAGCTCCGACTGCCCAACTTCTTCGTGTACCGCCGCGACGAGTTATCTCCGAGGGACGTGCCGTACAGAGGCACGGCGGTCCTCGTGAGACGGGACCTCGTCCACGAAGAATTGGAGCTGCCCGCCTTCAAGACGACGCGGTCCATAGGCGTCCGTCTGAAGACGGCCGACACGGAGCTCAAAGTCTTCGCAGCCTACAAGCCTCCCGGCGACGTCCACCATTTCCACCCGGAAGACATCCGAGCGATGATGGAAGGAGCGACCCCCACACTGGTCGCAGGCAATCTCAACGCCAAGCACCACCAGTGGGGGTCCCACAGCATCAACTCCGCCGGAAGAGCCCTACAGGAAGATGCTGAGAACTCCAACTACGAAGTTCTCAGCCCGGGGGCCCCGACACACTACCCGACGAACCCCATGCATCGCCCGGATGTACTAGACGTCGCCCTGGTCAAGAACGTACAGTTCCCCATCGCCATCGGGGAGCTGTACGACATCGACACTCCCCACCTGCCTATCTTGCTGGTCCTCGGGGTGGAGGCCGAACTCACGTCTGCACCGCGTCCAAGAACGAAGACGGACTGGCACAAATACCAGCTGGAGTTGAACACAACGCAGCTCCCCGGCGGTGTTTCTACCAAGGATGAGGTAGAAGCCGCGGCAGTGGCTATCACCACAGCCATCACCACCGCTCAAGCCGCAGCCACCACCACCAAGCCACCGCCGGTTTTGCGGAAGGAGAGGCTCCCTCCACACCTCCGCAAGAAGCTGGACCTCAAGCGCCGTCTTCGTCGAACCTGGCACCACACGCGCTGCCCTGTGATCAGGGCGGAGATCAACCGGCTCGGAGAAGAACTGCGCGCGGGCATCATCGAGCTGAGGGGACAGTCCTGGGAGCGCACTATCGACCAGGCCTCCCAAGATGACACCGCCCTTCACCGCCTGAACCGCAGCCTGACATCAACTCCCGAGCCGGTCTGCCCCATGTTTGATCACACGGGCAGGCGCCGCTACGCCGCACGAGATCGAGCCGCCATCCTGGCGGACCACTTCGCTGGGCAGTTCCAGCCCAACCCCATCGCCGACTACGAGCACAACGCCGCTGTTGTGGAGCGCGTAGAGCGCTTCCTGGCGGCCCCCGCGCCTCCCCTCGCCGGCGACTACTTCATGTCGCCCCGCGAAGTCCGGAAGGTGGCCCTGAAGCTGAACCAGCGGAAGGCCCCGGGCCCGGACGGAGTCGTCGCGGGGGCCCTAGTACAGCTGCCAAGGAGAGCCGTCGTCTCGCTGACGCGGCTGTTCAACGGCATCCTGCGCACCGGACACTTCCCCGCCCTCTGGAAGGAGGGCAAGGTGATCGTCATCCCCAAGCCGGGGAAGGACAGAAGACACCCGGGAGGCTACCGCCCGATCACCCTGCTGCCTCATATCGCCAAGCTGTTTGAGCGCCTGCTGTTACGGAGAATCCTGCCCCACATCCAGCTGAGGGCAGAGCAACATGGCTTCCGTGACAGCCACAGCACGACGCTCCAGCTGGCGAGAGTCCTGCACTACCTGGCGTCGGAGCTGAACAGGGGCCGATACACCGTCGGGGTCTTTCTTGACATCGAGAAGGCCTTTGACCGAGTGTGGCACGAGGGGCTCCTCTTCAAGCTCCTGGACGCAGGTGTGCCCCCAATGATCGGGCAGATCGTGGCCTCCTTCCTGGAAGACCGGCGGTTCTTCGTCTCGGTCGAGAATGCACACTCCCAGACGAAGGCCATCAGCGCAGGAGTCCCGCAAGGCAGCTGCCTTTCGCCGGTGCTCTACGCGCTCTACACCAACGACATCCCCACACTCGAGGGCCATCTCGAGGAGGGGGTGGAAGACGTTGTGCTCGCCCTCTACGCGGACGACAGCGCCTACTTCGCGTCGTCGCGCAAAATCGAGCTCGCCTGCAGGAAGATGCAGCGACTCCTGGACCTGCTGCCGCCCTGGCTGGACAAGTGGCGGACCGCGGTGAACGTCGGGAAGACAACAGCCCTGTTGACCACCCGCTCCCGCCGTCCGACCCCGCTACAGCTGAGGGGCCGGGACATCGAGTGGCAATCGACGGTGAAATACTTCGGTTGCAACATCGACTGCTCGCTGCGCATGGTCCCGATGGTGCAACACTGCATCAACCGGGCCAAAGCCGCGCGGGCAATGCTCCGGCCTGTCCTGTCGTCCAGCCTGCCTCTGAGAGCCAAGCTGCGGGTGTACAAGGCCTATGTGCGCTCGCGGCTCACCTACGCGGCTCCAGCATGGTACGCCCTGCTGTCGAAGACCCAGAAGGCACGGCTGCAGCGGTTCCAGAACATCTCCCTGCGGGTGATCACAGGAGCCGGGCGGTACGTGCGCAACACCACCATCATGAGGGATACCCGGATGCCCACCGTGGAGAAATTCGTCGCGCGGCTGGCACGGCGCATGTACGACTGCGCCGACAACAGCCGCCACGCACATCTCCACGACATTGCTCCGCATCACGCACGTCCGCCTGAAGGCAGACCACTCCCAAGAGAGTTGCTGCTCATCCCACTGTCGCCAGTGTAAGCCCGCAGAAGAGGGCGAAAGCACGGCACAGTGAAGAAGAAGAAGCTCCCGCACCGTTGTCGCCAGTGTATGCCAATAGACGGCGAAAGCACAGCACAACGAAGACCACGCGAGGCCCCTGACAAGTAGGGGCCACCCAAGACCGAGGGGGACGTTACCCCCCGAGTTGACGCCGCGGGCATGAGGCAACCATAAGTCCTCGACCCCGCAACCGTAGTGGTTCTCGCGCTCCGCGCGAGAACACACTCCGCAGACCACACGGCTCACCTTAATCCTTGGTCCAAATTTGAGCCGGATACCTAGTAGTAGCGATAGCGAAGGCGAACATACACTAACCGCACCGGACGGATCGACGGCGCCGAAGGAATCGACCACGCTGCTCTCGCGCGATGCTCTGTCGCACTCGCACGCCACGCATGACCGGATAAGCATGGACAGGTGTGCGTTCACCTGTACACCAGAGCGAGATTCGCGGAAACGAACACGTGGGTTTTTTCGGCTATCATCGGTTGGATTAAGATGAGCGAGAAAGAGTATGTGTTTGTCATACTATAATAGGCATAATGTTTCCAAAAGTTTGCTTATTGATTTGAATCTTATCGCATTGCAATAAGCTCGAAAAGCAATAAAAAATCTATATATATATATAATAATATATAACGTTCATAATAATGTATGAAGAAGCTATGGAGGCCTCAGTTCGCTGCCAAGGCAAAAGTGATCAAGGGATCGAAGCGGGCAATAAAAAGTGGTCTCTAGGTAAGTTGGTTAAGGCATAGTTCAAATGGTGAAATTAAAATGCAACTGTTGCAATTCGTTTGTTTATATATTTTGTATTGAGTAGGTTATATTTCGAGACTCTTCCAACTCATCAACTCATTAAACAAATATAAGAGCCTTGTGAGATAAAAGAGTAAGAAATAAGTGGGAGTTGGAGCGTTATGAGAAGCCATAGATTTGAATGAGTGAGATATGATAGAGATATAATGTGTCACCGAATCAGTAGTTATGAGATATGATTACTCCCTATAAAGACACACTTTGCGCAAGTCTACTAAAAAGTACACATTTTTATTTTCATGAAAAATTCGATATTCGAATTCAATAAACTTTTTTGTGGCCAGCGTTCTAAATTCAAAAGTTTTTATTGTGTGACAGAACTTATGACCTGACTGTGTATATGTAAATATCTACTGTAATAAAGTAATTTTACTTTGACTTTGAAATCAGGGTTATTTCCACATATGGAAAACAGCAAGAGTTGTGCCAGTGTTTAGGGCGGAGAGCTTACCTCAGTTAAAGACTACCGCCCAATCTCCATATTGTGTGCACTTGCTAAAATCCTGGAGTCATTAGTCTGTCCCCACATCTTGAGAAACTTATGCAGGTTATGACGACCCACCAACACGGCTTAGAATCCAGATCTACATGCACTAACCTTGTTAGTTTCGAAGAGACGGTTGTGGATGCTATCGACAGGAACAGGCAGGTAGACGTCATATACACGGATTTCAGCAAGGCATTCGATAAAGTCTCCCATAAGATCTTATAACATAAATTAGAATTGCACGGTTTCACATGCCCTGTGTTAAATTGGTTGGAATCCTATCTAAAAAGTCGCAATTTCTGCGTCGTTGTGAATGGGTATACTTCAAAATATATAAAAATATCCCGCAGGGATCACAGTGGGACCCTTACTGTTATATTTGTTCATCAATGACCTGCCAAATTGCTTCCACTACACGACCCCCTTCATGTACGCAGACGCCCTCAAGATAGCGAAAGTCATAGACACATAAAGCGATTCCATACCTTTACAAGAGGACCTCAACCGATTGTCTGACTGGTCTCGCGAAACCGGAATGCAACTAAATGCCTCTAAATGCTTCCGCGTAACTTTTATTAGAAAGCTAAATGTCATTCCAACGCGTTGTTTTATAGACTCTACCGAACTTGTACTACTTGAAATAGTCAAGAACTTAGGAGGCCTTTTTGATCAGAAACTAACCTTTGTACCTCACATCGATAGCATTGTAAAAAGAAACAGCAGAACTTTCTTTCTCTGTCTTTGGTGGTGTGGAGGAAACTCTAAACAAAATTAAGACTGTCTTTGGTGGTGTGGAGGAAAATCTAAACATCGAACATATAAATGCACAAAGCATTCATTCCAGCTATCCGGACCTGCTTGATGCTTTTAGTGAACAATGCAGGGACGGCATTCTTGTCTCCGAATCGTTCCTCAAGCCCTCACTGCCATCCTCATTGTATTTCTACTCATCGTCCAGGTAGTTTTGAACAGGTCGCGCGAAATGAGGTGGTGCTCCGTCTTGTTGGAAGAAAAAATCTTGTAGATATGCGAGCGGCACGTCCTCTAAGAAGTTTGCTATTACGCCTCGCAGCATATCTAGATACGTGCCCCCGGTCAGGCGGCCTTCGATGAAGTACGGCCCAATGACTTTATCTTCCACGATGCCGGCCCACACATTCACACTGAAGCGCACTTGATGATGATGTTCTCGTATACATTTTGGGTTACTGTATGACCACCAATGTTGATTGTGCTGGTTGTAGAGCCCTACACGAGTGAACATCGCCTCGTCTGTCCATAGGATATGCTTGTTCTGATTTTGTACCAGCCATTCGCAAAAATTGCGACGCGTGGCGCATTATCTTCATTTAATTGCTGCACTTTTTGAAAGTGGTATGGATGCTGTCAATTAGAGTTCAGCAACTTCCACACAGAATACTGGCTGATGCCGAAACGATGAGCTGCGTCTCGCGTACTGTTTCGAGGGTTGCGCTGAAAGTACTCCAAGATAGCGTCTTCTACCTCCACAGCCAGACGCGGCGCGCCTCCATGGAAGCATGGCTTGGCACTGTGAACTGGCCATAATCCAGAAGCCGTTGGTTTGCCGCTAAGATGGTTTGACGGTGGGGGACAGTGGCGTTAGTCCATGAGCTTGGAGCCGAGGGATGCTCTGCGTCTCGAACAATCTTCTGGCTTCGTACAGGTTTTCTCCACTTTGGATGTGCACACTCACCATCTCCTAATATTCACGATTAGAGTACATCTTGTATGAGAGCATCAGACGGACACGGACTCAAAGGTAAAAGTACCCGCGCGGCGGCGGGGCGGCGAGGGGAATTCGCATCGTGCGCACGTCAAACCGCGATAAGGTTACGCAGGCGACTGGACTGGCGTCGGGCAGTCTGGCTGGCGGCGGCGGCGCACGTAAAGGCATTGCGGGGGTGAGCCGGGCGGGTGCGGGGTGCGGTGGGCGGATTAGACACCGCGAGTCATACAACGCCGCCCTGAGCGCGTAGGTTGTCTTTAAATTCGAATATGGAAGCTATTTCCTATTAATCAAATATGAAAAAAATAAAAAAAAATAAAAAAAATGCTTTTTTGTTTTCTACTAGTGATTCTGATTCCAAAATTTTATTATAGCTAGGGGTTTTAAAGTCACCCTGTATATAATACCTCCTTATTCATAAAACTTGTCAAACCTATGACACCTAAAATGTGCTTTGTCCTTTTCTCACAAACACAAATTTCAAAGTGACAGACAAAGACAAATGAATTATAACGGCATTATAGATAAAATAGGTTTATTAGACGTTTATGAATAAGGCGGATAGTATTTATGTTTAGCATGTACGAGTATATTATATACTATTTATGTAAGCACTCGTATATTTAGTTAATATTGTTTTATATTAGTAATTTAGATATGTACTAGGTAAATTTTATTGTTCTACACATGGTCTACCCCTTCTCAGCAATCGACCTTTCCTCTTATTAGAGATAAGCTCGCCTTTGTACACAATTTTTATGTAAGTCTTGTTGTTTATATATAAGTAGTGTGCAATAAAGAAATTATGAAACTTAGAAATACGAAAACTAAAATCCTGCTGCACAACACTCTTGTACGCAGTATACTGAGTAAGCCAGTGTAGTATGGCGTCCACACTATGCAACGCACTTGTTGAAACTAGAACGCATACAGAAGAGGTTTATGTGGCACCTGGTATACTCCAAAGGAGTGGCTAAAACCGTACCGACTTACGAGGACAGACTCAAACTCATTTTGGAAAGAATTCTTTGATAAGTAGTTATAACTTCATTGGCTTAGTTTGCATTAAATTTAAAAAAAAAATATTGACTGCTCCCAACTACTGTCTAAATTTAGAATCAGGGTACCACAAAGACGCCCCCGCCTACCAATCACGCCACTATGTCCTCCACTTCGTAGAACGGTACTTGGAGCTAACTCAGCTATCGCCTCTGCAAATCCCTAAACCAACATAGCGACATGATCGACGTCTTCCATGATGCATCCACTAATATAAAGACCTTGATCCTGAAGAAGTAGGTAATCATGCTCTTGTTACTCGTAGTCGTTTTATTCATATTTTATTAGCCTTTCTCTCAGTATAATTTATGTTCCTTATACTAATAGTACAATAGTGAATCTTGCAATAGCACTTATAGCATAGTTTATTTAAGTACTTTGTTTCCCAATTGTATGTTGTGTTTACTTTGAAGTAGCTTGTGTACCTAGCATTGTTTTATTAAGCATATGCCTATATGTACCTAATTGTTTATCTCGTGCACAAACTGTTAGTGAAGCTAATAAATAAATAAAAATAAACGAACTCATAATATATGTCAAAGTCAAAGTCAAAGATCTTTATTACTGTAGATATTTACATATACTTAGCAAACGTAATTTTTTGCCTCTTCTCTACATCGGACCACTGTGGGAGAAGAAGGGCGTAGAAACTCCCGCAGATTGATTTTTAGATCTCTTTTAAAAATAGGTTGTGTTGTGCTTAACTAATACAATTATGTTTTTTTTTATTTAATAAGCAGGCAATAATAAATAATTACAAAATTATTAACAGCGAGGTCTGTGTTGAACTAGATTAACCCCATACAGTCCTGCCTGTCATTTAAGTAATCTCGAACATTGTAATATCCCTTTTTCGACAAAGTCGCTTTAACATGCTTTTTAAATTGCTCAAATGGCAATTTCAAAATCCCCAGAGGTATCTTATTATAGTAGAGAATGCACTGACCCTTGAAAGAATTGCTAACCTTCGCGAGTCTAAATCGGGGCGCACACAGTCTGTGATTATTTCTTAGGTTAACATTGCAGCTATCGCTAAGTTTGGTAAATGTTGTAAGGTTCTTGCGTACATACATTATATTTTCGAAAATAAATTGACTAGCTACAGTTAGTATGTCAATTTCTTTAAAAAGCTCTCTTAAGGAGTCCGTTCGTTTTAAATTATAAATTGCTCGAATAGCTCTTTTCTGTAAAATAAAAATAGTTTGAATATCCGCTGCTTTCCCCCACAACAAGATACCATAGGAACACTATGAAAGTAACTAAAATATACTAGCCTAGATGTAGCCACATCCGTGCTTTGTCTGATGTTCCTAACAGTGTAAGCCACAGAACTTAATTTACCAGCTAATTTATCTATGTGGGGTCCCCACTGCAATTTGCTATCAATGGTTATTCCAAGAAACTTCGCATCATTTACTAATTCTAACGTGCTGTTGTCTAACACTAAACTGTTCTCAACTTGCCTAACATTTGAAAGTGAGAATTTGATACACTTGGTTTTACCAGCGTTTAACAATAAATTATTAACTGTGAACCAATTCAAGGTTAAAGACATTACACCATTAACATCATCAAAATCTCCTTTTTGTCTTTTAATTTTGAAGACCATCGAATTATCATCAGCAAACAACACTATGTCAGTTAATTTCTCCACCATGAAAGGCAGATCGTTGACCAGGAATAAGAAAGGGCCTAATATGGAACCTTGTGGAACGCCAATTTTTACACCCGATCCATCAGATTTAACGCCGTTTACTTCTGCCTTTTGAATTCTATTGCTTAGCTTGAAGCTTGAATTAGTAGATCCAACACTTTATTTCTAACTCCGTAATGATTTAATTTAATTATAAGCGTATTATGATCAACACAATCAAACGCCTTCGACAGGTCGCAAAAAACTCCGATAGCATCCTGTGCGGCCTCCCATGCAGAATAAATATGAGATATAAGGGTAATACCTGCATCCGTAGTCGATTTACCCCTAGTGAAACCGTATTGTTTGGCGTGGAGTTGTTTTGTACGGTTGAAGTGTATTTGATTGAGTATAATCTTTTCAAATATTTTACTTAGTGTTGGAAGAACAGATATTGGTCTGAAATTTGAAGGATCACCCTTATCTCCCGACTTGAACAGAGGTATCAGTTTACTATGTTTCATGAGGTCTGGGAAAGCCCCATCGTCAACACATTTATTGAATATATAAGCTAAGTGTGGGGCTATAACTAGAATTACTGAACCAATGACTTTGACTGATATACCCCACAGGTCTTCCGTATTTTTTAAGTTAAGTAATTTAAACGTTTTGACAATGTCCTGGGGATATACATGATGAAATTTTAAATATACATTACTGACGCTAGTGTTATTTTTTAATAAAGTCTCTGCTTCATATGGAGATGAATTTAGACGGTCTGTTGTGAGTACGGGTACATTATTGAAGAATGTTTCAAAAGCTCGAGCAACATGCTCTGGGGACTTCCCAAATAAGTAAGGCCAGAGTTATTATGGCAAACATGTGAGGGACAATGGTTCGTACTATATTGTCTGTACAGCGAGGACATGTTAGAAATTTAGTTTTAGAAAATATTTAACATCGATGACATCAATCCGTGGCTGCTGGGTAGTATAATCCAGTCACGACATAGGCGACAGCGCACATACTTCGTATATCTTTTTCCGACTTCTGAGCTAAAAATAGCACCTTTGCCGCTTGATTTTGGGTTCTCAGGCTCCCCTTTAATTATTTTATTTTTTAATTTTTGTCAAAAAATCGTTAAGCGGTTCACAGAATACATCTACATACCAAGTTTCAACTGTGTAGGTCTAATCGTTTCTGCATAAAGTTGCTGTGACATACGGATGTACGGACGGACAGAGAGACTTCACGAAACTATAAGGTTTCGTTGTTTCGCTACGGAACCCTTAAATGGTCTTTATTTTCAAAATAAATTATTTAAAAAATATATCAGGAAAATGCATGCTTAATTGCGTACCCATTTTGTTGAAATTTCGAAGGACTTTCAAAATGCATCAGGTCGAAAATGACAGTAACTGAAATGTGAATTAACGAAACTCTTTGTTTACTTAATAAGTCTATGATCAAAACATACAATACCTTTACCCTTAGGTTTTCTATGCTGTAATCTAATGAGTGAACGGTTATCCCCAGTCGTACACACTTCGTATCAGCGTGCTCGGCATGATGTGCGAAGTGCTACACTCGGAGCTGTCGGGCGAGGGCCTCAGCGACGAGCAGCGCATCCAGCGAGACGACTTCCTGGACGACCTTTATGAACACATTCACGACCTTTCCGCCTATGTGCGACATAGGGTGAGTCACCAACTTACCATACATACCACGCATCAATATTGGACGGAACGAGCGCATCTTCATCACGAGGTCAGCGGGCCCTGATGGCATTCCGCCTTTTATTCTCAAAGATTGTCGGCATGTGTTGGTAAAACCGTTAAAACACATCTTTAACCGGTGCTTAAAATTAGGGGAATTCCCGAGTAGGTGGAAATTGACCAGAGTAGTTCCGGTACCTAAAGGGCAAGTTGGCACGCAGGTGGAGGGTTACAGGCCAGTAGCGATTCTTTCATCAGCGGCCAAAGTGCTAGAATCTGCCGTACAAAAAGAATTGCTCAACCTAGTAGGCCCGCAACTCTCGGATGCTCAGCATGGTTTTAGACCGGCACGGAGTACCACAAGTAATCTGTTGAATTACATGTCCAGTGTAATTCCGATAGTAGATGAGGGAGGACAAGTCGACGCCGCCTATTTTGATTTCAAAAAAGCTTTTGATCTGGTTGATAACGACGTATTGCTTCGAAAATTAGCGGGTGTAGGCTGTACTCCCCATCTTCTAAAATTTTTTGCAGATTATATGAAAGACCGACTCCAATATGTTGATTGCGGAGGAGTCTTATCAGAGCCATATCCTACGAGGTCAGGAGTTAGCCAAGGGAGTAATTTAGGGCCCTTAAACTTCTTGATAATGATCAATGATTTACCAAAAGTTACCAGGCATGCAAATCAGCTGCTATTTGCAGATGATTTGAAATTATTTCATTGTATTAAAACGCATGAGGACAGTCTTAAATTACAAGGTGATATAGATAGGGTCGTAGAGTGGAGCAGGTTAAACAAATTAGAATTTAATGTGTCGAAATGTATGGTGATATCGTTTACTCGGAAACGCAGACCTCTGGAACAAACCTACACACTAAACAGCTGTTCTATAAAACGAGTCACAGCAGTAAAGGACCTTGGAGTAAAGTTAAAAAGTGATCTATGTTTTCGGGAGCAAATAGATAGCTTGTGTAAGAAGGCTTACAGAAACTTGGGGTTCATACTCCGGACGGCTAGGAATTTAAGTGATATTAAAACGGTTGTAGTCCTGTATAACGCCTTGGTACGAAGTCACCTTGAGTCGAATGCATTCATTTGGGCCCCCCACGAAATTAAGTATAAGCTTATGCTGGAGAGAATCCAAAACAAGTTCACCAGACACATTTACCACAGACTGTATGGGGTGTATCCATACTATCCTCTCATGTATCCTTCCTTATTCGTTTTAGGAATGGTAGGGTATAATGAGCTGAGAGTGAGGCGAGAATTTGCACTGGTTCTTTACTTATTTAAAGTGCTGGTAGGTAAAATCGAGAATAGGACGGTGCTGGAGTTGCTGCGCATACGTGTCCCCGACCGGTACGTGTGGCAGCGCCGCCGGCCTTAGCTACTTTGTGTGACGCGCGCGCGCACCGCGCTGCTCAGCAAGTCCCCGATGTCGCGAGCGCTCAAATACCTTAACTTGATTGCCAACCAGATGGATTTGTTTTGTTGCACTTCGAGTGGCTTCACAAAGACTGCTTTGCAGACAATTAGTTATGAGATGATTGATTAAATAATAAAGGATAATGCTTAGTTGTATAGTTGGTACATATTTTTAGGTTAATTGAATAAGCTGCACTATGTATTAGGTCTAACCTGTAATGTAGATGTAAGTTTTAGATAAATAAATAAATAAATAAATAAATAAATAAATCTTAATAACATGGAGAAGCCTTTTAAATAAATCGTGGTCTAATAATCCTTCTCAAGAATGAGGTGGCATAAGCTGCCCCTTAATCCAGTTTAGGAAGAAGAAAAACTGCTGATGATAATAATGAATGAATGAATGTTAATTTCAGGCTCAATGACCCCTAGAAAATTACAAAACACTTAAAAATATAACTATTCAAAATCTCTGTTAGCACATAGGCACACTCCAGCATGGATCCGCTACACCTGGCCCCCTCTGGGCTCCCCCGGCCGACATGTGTCTTTACCCAGTGAGCCAATATGTAACCATCCATGCGGTCTGCCCATACTCTCAGGAGGCCGCTGATGCTCCCCCTCAGCCTGGCCAACATAGAGTCCATTCTGTAGCGCAGTATGGCATGGAAGCCCGCTACGTCGGCCTCCGCAAACATTTTTGATGCGCTACAGAATCGGGGCAGCCTCAGCAACATCCTGAAAGCATTGTTGTACTGGACACGAAGGGCATTATACGCTTTCTGCTTGTAGCCGGCCCATAGGCTGCAAGTGTTAAAAGATTGACTGAAAGCACGGAATAACCCAAGTAGCTCAGAGCTACATTATATAATTCCACACAATGTCCACATCGGTTGTTAAAGCACTTTTAACGACTTATTAGTGTTCACTCGGGCTGCAATAGCTGCATAGAATATAACGAGAAACAATATAATGCATTATTCTGTACTGCGATTCTATTAAGCGCTACAGATTCGCTGTTATTCAGTAGCGTTATGCCCTATCAGCTGCAAAGGCGCATTTTGTGAACACAAATAGTGCAGTTTTCTGAATAATGGTTCACAGGTGTGCATCTTTAAAACACTTTCATTTTAAGAGAGAACATACAAACCTCTAAAACGAAAACATTCACGATGTAAAGCTACAACTCTTTGCTGCTACAACGTCTGATAGAGTATACTTGTATATCAGCAATAATATAGGCCAAAATTGTACCAAGTGTAACCTTTTATGCAGTTACACAGCAGCGCACTGCTTAAAATCTGTACACTCGTGCCCTTCAATTCAGACCTGGGGGGTCACCACAACGTCTTATGCCGATTCAGATTAGGAACCTAATTTGATCCGCAAAATTACCGTGGCCATCTTAAAACAAGTCTTGGTATTATTAGTCTAGGTAAATAAAGACCATTATGGCGAATTGGAATAGAAATGGTTGCCATGGTGATGTTCTTGTTTTGAACCTAATTTGAATCGAAAAAAGATTGTGGTAACCCCCCTGAGCTGAATAATAGAATTTATGTCGGGATTTTGAGTTATAATTTACCATTATAAGCCACGCTTGGGCATTCATACAGCATTTAGCATTTAATGAATGTGGCCAACCAATGTCTGTGAATGAAGTTAAATTTATTAAAATAATATAGTTTTGTTTTGTGTTTTTAGTTTTTCGATATCTTAAAAATTGACGGAGTTATTAAAGCTCAAAGTTTGACTCCCGCGAATCGATTGTGTCAACTGAGCGTAGAATGTAGGGTCAGCGATGACTTCACTTTGCCCGTCAGGTGATCGGATCGATCGGGCTCATTCGGCTCAAGCGCGCCATACTGTAAAGAACTCCCCACAATACTCACGAATAAAGACTAAAATGACCAAGAAATACTGCACTGTGCCCATGTGCAGTGACTCGAGTGTGAAAATCACCAAATAAGTTATTTTTTGTGTGCTGTTAAGCCCAAAAAGTGGATAAACGTAGTAAGGAGAGCAGATCCTATTGGAAATAGAAGTACTGCTTACTGTTGTGAAAATCATTTTGACGTATCTAAGTTTTACCCCCAATTTTAGATGTTTTACTTGTAATACCTATGTACCTACGTCTTTGAATTAATTGTTAGAAGATGAATTTGTATCAATCGGGGATATCGTAAGCCATAAAGGTCATTCACCCACTGTCAAGTGTCCTAAAGAATCAAATGACCGAATACTTACCTAGTCTTCAGTATGAACTTGGCTCTTTAAATAAATGTCACCTTATATATATTGCATTCATTCAAACATATTTAAAGTTGATACTGTCTCCGAGTCCTCATTCTCGTGATGAAATGAGGACTTGCAGACAGTACTGAAGCTCAGGAACCAGAAATAGTAAGGCAGTCGTGTTTGGACTCAATTTGTTAAAGACGATGAGCTGGTTCCGCCAAGTTGGTGTGATGAGCTGGTGATGGAATGAGTTCTTAGATGAGTATTGGAGAGTGAGAATGGCAGCGTATTAACTATTGAGTGCTTGCTTAGATATCAAAATATTGCAATAAATAGGCAAACCTAGGAAATTCACATGTTTATTGCCTGAGATCACATTCAATACAAATCTACCCTACACTCAGTAGCGTGCACAGAGATTTGGTACTGGGCAAGCAGCCTTAAGAAATGTATGAAAAACCTATTTACCGACATCAAAACAGGCTTACCGCGGCTTCACAAAAAATTTGGATCTTCGTGACGAAGTTCAGCCACCTCAGATATCCAGTAAGTGATTGAACAACAAAACAAGTCAGTTAAGGGATATCCGAAGCGGCCTCTTTTGAGGCCTAGTTTTCTTTTCGCATTCGAATGTAAGTACGCACAACATAAACATTAATAGAAAATCAAACGAACTTACCTGTAAGTGAAGTTCGATGACTATTAAACGAGGTGATTCTCCCGAAGAGATTACACATAATTACTTGTAGTAACGTCCAGTTGCTGCCATTGTACACAAGATTTAAAGCTAAAAAGTAAATAGCTGAAATAAATTTTAGCGGTAAAACAAGTTTTTTACATCCCTATGTAAACCTACCCGGCATCGCCCATCACTAATTTTCCTCATACACGTTGACCAATCGGCCAGAAATCTATTTCGTGCAAATAATATCTTCAGGGCTATACTTGCAAAATATTTTTAAATATTTAGAATAGGGTAGGGTGGGTTGTAATCTCTTCGGGAGAATCACCTCGTTTAATAGTCATCGAACTTCACTTACAGGTAAGTTCGTTTGATTTTCTATTAAACTCAGTGATTCTCCCTCGAGATTACACATAATTACTTGTAGATGTTTAGAGATGACATTATACGAAATAGATGTGTTTTAGGTTCTTTAGGTTTGTAAAATCAATAAAATCAATAATTGAAATAATTGAAAAAATCGAGCATTTATTGCACTTCACAAATATTCTAACAAGCTCAATTAACAATAGATAACAAAAGTAACAACATAGACTTACAAATTGTGTCTATCAAAACTAAAAATAAGCTCTGCAAGAGCATTATATATTAAATAAAATCAATGTTTCGGGGTCACTCCGCAGAGAGTGCGGGCAAAGGATTCAGATGACTCCGTAGCAACTTCTCTATTATAGAATCTGGCAAAGGTGGCAGAGTTGCCTGACCAACCTGCAGTCTTTCTTATAAGATCCAGGCTCACGCCAAGCCTCTTCGCGGCGGAGGTGGCTGCGTGACGGGTGCTGTGCGCACCGAATATGGAGGTGTCAATACCACTCTCGCTTAAAGTGACCTTCATCCATCGACTCAATGTCTGGGAAGAAACTTTTCTAAAAGGTTTCTTATAAGTAATAAAGAGAAAATCACAATCATTGGGTCTCTTATTTGCTGATTTCTGTAAGTAATGTTCTAAAGATCTAGCAGGGCAAATAGAGGGTTTATCACTGAAATATGGTAGTATAAGCATGGGTTGAGATCTATTTATAGCGGATGTTTTAATCTTATCCGGTATATGTATGACAATCTTGTCCGACATCTGTTTTATATTACTAATGCGAATAAGCGATAAAGTTTGGACGCGATGAGCCGTTACAAGAGCCAGTAAAGTGGCAAGTTTTTTTGACAATGTTTCAAAAGACAAAGATTCATTAGGAAATAACCCACCTACGTAATTTAATACATTTTCGGGATCCCAAGTTAGGTTATATCTTGGTAAAGGAGTACGCAATTTGAAAACTCCCTTCATGAAACGCTTGATTACGCAGTCATTCATTATGCTGGTCCCCAGCACAAGAGCTAGAGCAGATTTAGTACTATTTAAAGTGCCATATTTACAGCCCCTATTATATAATTTTGTCAAAAATTTTAACACATCTGAAACTGATGCTCTATAAAAATCAATTTCATTTTCCTGGCAAAACTGATGCCATTGCCTAAGGCACGGATTGTATTGTTTGATGGTGTTATCTGATAAAGATGCTAATATCACCTCTATTGATTCTACAGAAATGCCCTGATTCAGATACTTTTGCCTGATAGCAGTCCTGCTACCAAGGTAAGGCTCCTCTGGAGTTTGTGCTCGTGACTGAAAGGAGATGATAATAAATGAATGTTAGGGGGGAATTCAATGTACTCAGATACAAGGTATTTTCTGAAAAGGGGGAACCACGGCTGTGTGGGCCACCATGGCACCACCACGATACCCGTAGCTTTATCATGAATTATTTTCTGTATAACTCGAAGAATAAGGCAGAATGGTGGAAAGGCATAAAATAAATATCCATGCCATGATATTGTAAAAGCATCTACTGTAAAGGCCTCTGGGTCTCTGTGCCACGAAATGAACTTTGGGCATTTATTATTTAGACGGCTAGCAAACAGGTCTATTTCAGGTTTGCTGAATTTTTCACATATGGTTTTGAATGCTACATTACTAAGTTGCCATTCTACGTCTGCGTGAATTCGCCGAGATTCAGCATCTGCAGAGTAGTTTTCTTTGGAGCTGTTATAAGATGCAAAGATGAAGAGCTGCCTCTGCTCACACCATTGCCATATTTCCCTACTGATTTTAGTGAGGTGAGGGTATTGAATACCGCCCATCCTGTTTATATAAGCTATAGCGGTAGTGTTGTCTATCCTTAAAAGAATTTCACAGTTTTGATATTCTTTTGCATAGATTTTTAAACCGAAAAAAGCTGCTCTAAGTTCTAAGGAATTGATATGTTCTTCTAATTCTGTGTTTGACCATTGACCACTTGCAGAGTCACTTAAACATTTTATTCCCCAACCTGTCCGAGATGCATCGGAGAAAATCTCCAGTTTATAATTGCCAGTTCGAATAGGATTTTGACATGAGTCTATATTATGCAGCCACCAAGTGAGATCCTCTGACAATGATTTTGGAATGGTAAGATGCGAATCATAGTCATCATTATTTTGTTTTAAACAGAGGAACTTTGTTCTTTCAAAGTTTTTGGTATATAGCCATCCATATGGGACACCCGGGCAAGCTGAAACTAAAAGACCAATGAAGTGTGCGAAGTGGCGAACTTTGCATCTTTGTATGGATAAGTAATTTAAAACCTCTTTTTTAATTTTCTCTCTCTTCTCATCAGTTATGCTAATAGTAAAGTTTACAGAGTCAAAAATAAAACCCAAGAATTTTATTTTCTGAGAAGGGGTACAAACACTTTTTTCCCGATTAATGGTAAAGCCCAAAGATTCCAATAATTGTTTAGTTATTAAGAAATTATTCTTGCATTCAAGATAAGAATGTCCTATCAAAAACAGGTCATCTAAGTAAATAACCGAAATGAAACCCTGGCTGCGTAAATATTGCATCACAGGACGCATAAGTTTGGTAAATACTAAAGGGGCAATGTTCAACCCAAAGGGTAGAACTTGAAATTCATATATCTCTCCTAACCACTCAAAGCGAAGGAATTTTCTGTCATTTTTGTCAATAGCCAGAGAAAAGTAAGCATCTTTGAGATCAATTGAGCACATAAAGCAGTCTTTAGAAATAAGCTTCATTGCAGTGCGGTAATCCTCTAACTTAAAATGAGGTGCAGGTATAAACTCATTTAATTTCTTTAAATTGAGTATGAACCTCTTTTTGCCATTCTCCTTTTCAATAAGAAAAATCTTTGATAAGAATTGATCCTGACAAGGATTACATTTTTTGATAGCACCTATTTCTAAAAGTCTAGACAATTCCATATTCATGGAGTGCTTGTAACAATTTGATTCAGGAATATTATAAGGGGCCTTCAGCTGATGTATTTCAGTAGAAATAGGCAAACGAAGGCCCGAAATCCAAGACAGTACTATGCCATCGTTCGTCATAGCCACCCAATTTTTATAAAAGTAGGGTAAAGTACCCGCCTGAGTTAGCGTCGCGACGTCCTGCTGGGTCGCGGAGCTTGATAGTATTGGCGCTGTTGCGGCTGCGGGGCCGGCGTCGGTGGCGGCGGCTGCTGCTGTCTGCGCCCACCAGCCGTCGAGTTCGGCCTCGGGTACGCGCGCCGAGGCGGTGGAGGCGGCGGTGGCGGGCCCCTCCAGTTTAAAGCCCTGGATGTAGTGGGCAGAGCGTTTTCAGTGACTGGTTTGGGTCTCGGAGCAGGTGCCTTCATTTCCGTACCAACCCTGTTAATAATTTTCATATTTTTTCTTTTTTCGGACAAGTTCGAACCGAAAAGCAGGTGGTCCCGAGGTAGATCCTTTATATTCATACTGTCCTCTTTGTTAAGGCATGTCCTTATGAAGTGCCTTCTGGACATGGTTTGTGCGTGGTGGACGTGGCAAGCCAGACGTCCAGCATCACTTAGTACTTTAAGTAGGTTTTCCCTACCAGCCTCTTTATGCTCTATTACAAGAGAAATTGCATCACCAATACATGTTATTACTTTAGCCATTTGATTTTGGTTTTCCACCAAGTAAATATCTCTTTTCTTGACAAGGTCAGAAGCAGCTTGTAAGAGTTCGGGATTCATATCCGGGGCTTTGGCAAGTTTTAAATTTTCTGGAATGTGCCGGTTACATATTTCCTTTTTTGTCTCATTTTGGAGTCCATGTGTCAATATCTTTGACCACCTTGTGGCCACATGATCATTTATCTTCGGACCGAAACCAATATCCTCCACATTGGGTTCTTCCCCCAGAATGGACAATATTTCTGGAGAAATATCATTCACTGGGTCGATCATTGGGTTGTCATTCATTAGGTTTTCATTCACTGGGTTGTCGTTCACAGGATTGTTATTCACTATAGGTAACTCCGGCTCAGCTTCTGTAAAAACAAAAAACCACAATACCAAACTTAGGGCATCCAAATATCCTTGACAGGCCTGTATTGTTTGAGCGTTGCAACTACACCAAGGTACAGACATGCAGTGTGTACACAGAGGTGATGTGTATGTCATGCCATGTAGACTGAGATTGGCCAGTAGACAAGCAGCAAGTGTATTCACATTGCCTGACAATCTGAGATCCAGATTGAATTCACACCAGGGAATATCCATGCAGAATAAACTCATAGGTATGGTGGAAAACCTTGATACTGTGGTCAATCTCACGGATTGACCTAAAGTAACATCTGGTCGGTTTAACCATGCAGATTAAACTCAAGTACCACAAAAAACCGACCGGCCTATGTAAGAATGGCTGATTATGTTGACTTGCCTTCCATTTGGACTACTGGCTCATCGTAGACTGTATGCTGAGGGGTGTCTTGATGATAATCATCATTTGACGTCTCGGACGACGCCTCCGAAGCGCTCCGACGACGCTCGCGCAGGAGACGCGCTCTTTTCTTCTCTAATCTTCTTATCTTCCGAGCGATTCGAT
Source organism: Argyresthia goedartella (assembly GCA_949825045.1). Lineage (NCBI taxonomy): Eukaryota > Metazoa > Arthropoda > Insecta > Lepidoptera > Argyresthiidae > Argyresthia > Argyresthia goedartella. The sequence continues at coordinate 18,203,371 of OX463812.1, read as the reverse complement.
CCTCGCTTCTTTTTCGTTTTCCCATTTCAAAAACAACTGGAACCTTGTTTTTAAACTATAAATTCACAATTAAAAGATTAAAGAAGAATTTTATGCGTACAAAATGGCCGCCACAAGAAACGTGTATGAGGAAAATTAGTGATGGGCGATGCCGGGTAGGTTTACATAGGGATGTAAAAAACTTGTTTTACCGCTAAAATTTATTTCAGCTATTTACTTTTTAGCTTTAAATCTTGTGTACAATGGCAGCAACTGGACGTTACTACAAGTAATTATGTGTAATCTCGAGGGAGAATCACTGAGTTTAATAAATAAAAAACACTCACAGCACAGATACACGCACGCATTCAACCTTCCAAACTATTTATTACTTTACCCTATTCTATTTGTAAATCAAATCTACCCTTCGGTCTTTTTTGAGGTATTCGGTCAGCACGTTATAGTAAAAAGCCGGACCCCGCCTAACTTTTGACAAAAGTTCTTTCTCCACAGCCAACATTGACAATTCGGTGAGTCTTTGTTGACCAAGGGTATTTCGGAGATAGGTCAAAAGGAGTTTTAGCCATGAAAATGCCCTTTCCGTCGAAGCGCTACTGGCGGGTATCGTGACGATTAGTTTTGCCAGTTGTAGGACTTCTGGAAATACATCCACTAAATTATTTGAATACAAGTATTCAATTAACAAAACTGTGCTGGTAGTGGACGTAAATTCCGCTGATTTATATATGCAACGCAGTTAATTCCTAAGCCTCTCTCCATTAAAATTATAGCAACTATATTCGACCAGTAAGTCATTTACTAGACTATCAGGAAACGATTTAACATAGTTTGTATAGTTTTCCGGGGCCAGTGGGTCTACCGCCCAAGCCCCGTCGGCTTGATCCCGATACCGACGCTTGAATTGACTTGCCGTATTATCATAATGATAAAGTTCATTCTTGCACGAAGCTGTCAAAATGAACCCGTCACCGATGCCGACGGGGCTTGCGCGGTAGACCCACAGTAGCTCGAAGAAGTTATTTTTTTTCAAATTTTGGTATCGCGTACGCGATTCTGTTAAAACATTATCTAATATTTCAACAAATATGCGTTTAAAATGAGTTTTCATGTCAACGACAATGTTACGTCGTTTTTTTGGCTGTCCGCACATGCTGACTACCTTTTCATACAAATCATCGAATTTTTCTCTGTATTGTGTGCCAAAATCTTCAAATTGTGTGATTTTTTTGACACAATACGATACATCAGATGTTTTTTTCTGCATCACCTCATAAAGAATATCTGTCTCCGCAAATATTTCATGAAATATCTGTAGAAACAGATTAAATTCAAAATCTTTGAGAATATTCAAAAAGGAATCGGCTTGTGACAAAGTTTCGCCGTCCCAAGAGTCAGGATAGTCATTCATTGATTCAAAAATCTATAAGTGCAAGACCGGTCGGTAAATATTACATTTAACGTTCGAGAGTGGTAGGTCCACCGAGTTTCAGCCACGCGTGGCAGTTTTCGCGCTTTTACTATATTATTGTAATGAGCCTGTCGTTTTCTACTATTATGGAAGAAAGTTGCAAGTGTACGAACAACGTTGAAGAAACGTTTCGTCTCACCAATGCGCTCAAATGTTTTGGAAAGAACTATATTCAAAACATGCGCGGAACACCAAACAAACAGTGCTTGAGGGCATGTTTGTCTAACTATTGCCTGTAAGCAATGCACGATAAAAATGTTTATCGGAAGATAACACCGCCGCACCATCGTAAGTCTGGGCGATCAATTTCGATGTACATTCATATTCCGCAAGGGTCGCTAAAACAAAAGAGCTGAGTGTTTTAGCGGTGCGTTCAAGGCTCACATAAACCGTACTTAATAAACCGATTTACAACTTGCGAATCAGAGAAATAGCGCAATATTAATATACTCGGCGCCACGACTAAAGAGCTTTGTCCTTGAATGCGCAGTAGTCACTTTTCACAAGTGTTTGGCGCGGGGAAGTGAGGAGCGACGGGGGCGGTAGTCAGCGCCGGCACCTGATTCGTTGATCAGTCGCTTCCCGATGCCCGCACCGAAAGCACGTCTCGAAGCTTCTTGAGTACAGTCGCATACAATATTACCCAACGTTATTACGTCTTCCAATGACGATGAACAAGTGCCTTCTACGAGTGCCTCCAGCATCCAACAGCAGCCTTGTTCCTTATCGCAGGATGATTTAATGGAAGGAATATCATTACTGTCAGATGAATAATATTTTTTGTGTTAAAAACTTAATTGTGGTTTAATTGTTACAAATTATTAGTCAGCGGGAAGAAAAGAGTGTGCAGGACTATTACTACAAGTATCTATATTCACTAGGCCCTAGTGACTAGGGGCATTCTATGCTAGGGGGTTATTTATATATAGGTTTCAACCTTGACGTTAACAAATGTTGTCAATAGAGAGTACCTATAGTTTATTTGACACAAAGTCCATTATTTACATCGGCTAATATCCCAATCAACAAAATATCAAACAGAGAAAAAATAGAAGTGAAGAAAGTCCTGAACACTCATTCCTTCACACTAACCCTAAAAACGCACTTCGGAATTATGCCGCGACTGTACACATGCGCAGTAATCCCCGCCAGTTTCTCCGAGAGCTCTTTATTCGTGGCGCCGAGTGTACCAACTGTTCGCGACCGCTGATATCTGGCGTTTCGTCAATCATTACGGCGACGAAATCCGCGTCCTTTATTTCTCTCTTAATCTCGCTGGTCATCAAGGATGCCAAACAAGAAACTAAGTCATTTTGAACCCTATTGGACAGCCCCGTAAATGAATTGGTGGCCGTTTGCAAATGTTGTTCTAAGACGCCGTCATATTTTGACAACAATTCGACCATTTCTAAGAAATTACCTTTATTCTGTGACGACGACGACTTGTCATGACCCCGAAAAGGTAATTCTTGCTTGGCTAAAAAACATACTATGTCAATTAGACGTTGAAATATGTTCCTATTTCTGTCAACTTTTGCTTTGTGTCTATCGATATCTATTCTAAGCTGATTGTTTAATTGCGTTTCAATCCTAAAATTACCGAAAGTACGAAGTTTTAAAGATGACGCTAGGTGCTTTTCCGATGACTCATGTTTTTTGCGGCATTGGCAAGATTATTTAAATCTATGTAACCGGTGTCACTCCAAACATTCAGATTTGTTTCAAATAAGACACATTGAAAACAAAATAACCTATTGCTGTGAGCACAGCCGGCTAGCCAACTATATTTATCGTAGGAACTACAATGAAACTGTCTAGTAGTATTCCCTTTCTTTTGTGATATTTTCATAGCCGGAGTACACCGCCCTTTTGCAATTATCCTTTCTTTCAACGCAAAGGAAAAGTTATGAAATTTGCCTTTTTTTACCTTATCTAAACACTAAAATCAAAAATCAAAATCAAAAATCATTTATTTCCATAGGATGTTGTTACATCACTTAGATCCGTCATTACATTTTTTTGGGTGAGTTCACTAACCCAATGGCGGAATCTGTGGAGAAGAGCTCACCGAAGAAACTCCACAGTCGTCGCATCTTTTGCGTTTCCTTTTTTAAATAAAATATTGTCAAATTACAAAATGAATGCTAATTATATATCGAAACAGCCTGTTACTCAAACAATCTATTCCCATGGACATCTGTCCTCTAAGTAATCAGATATCCTGTAGTAACCTTTTTTATACAATTTCTGTTTTATTATTATTTTAAACTTGTCTAAAGGTAAGTTTTTAATATCAGTAGGGACCTTATTGTAATAGCGTATACAATTGCCTTTAAAAGAATTACTAATTTTATGTAGTCGGCTTACATAAGCAACCAACTTGTCTTTATTTCTAGTATTAAAATTGTGTATATCACTGTACTTCTGAAAATTAGTTATATTTCTTTTTACATACACAAGATTGTCATAGATATATTGAGACACAAATGTCAGAATATTGATTTCTTTAAACTTTTCCCTCAGTGACACTCTAGGCCCTAATCTATAAATTGCACGAACAGTCCGTTTCTGCAGAATAAATATACTATTAGCATTCGCAGCGTGACCCCACAATAAAAATACCATAGGTCATTAGACTATGAAAGTAACTAAAGTAGACTAGTCTAGCGGTGTCTACGTCGGTAAGAGCTCTAATTTTTTTAACTGCGAACGCTGCCGAACTCAGTCTGTTCGACAATTTATTTATATGAGGATCCCATTGTAGTTTGGCGTCTAAAGTAATGCCCAAAAAGACAGTCGACTGCACAAGGTCCAATCTCTGTCCTTTTATAAATATGTCTGTAGTTACCGGGTTCACATTGGGTAACACGAATTTAATACATTTAGTTTTCTTTTCATTAAGTAATAAATTGTTAACAGTAAACCAGTTCACTATACTAGAGATAGCATTGTTTACCTCGTCATAATTTGATTGCTGTCTTTTAACTTTAAATATCAAAGAAGTATCATCGGCAAACAATACTAACCCATGTTTTGCTTTAACAAGGTAAGGTAAATCATTAATATATACTAAAAACAAGAAAGGACCAAGAATTGAACCTTGCGGTACGCCCATAGTTATTGAAGACCCAGGTGATCTTTTCCCATTAACATCGACCATCTGAACCCTATCTGTTAGATATGGCTCCAGAAGGCCAAGTGCCTGATCTTTTACACCATAATGGCGTAACTTCCTGACAAGAGTGTCATGATGGACGCAATCAAAAGCCTTGGATAGATCGCAGAAGACACCTATTGCATCCATTGCGTCTTCCCAGGCATCAAAAATATTGTCGATTAGTTCAACACCAGCATCGGCTGTTGAACGACCCTTTGTGAAACCAAACTGAGCAATATGAATTAAATTATTGAGATAAAAATGACTTTGCAATTGATTAAGTATGAGTTTTTCAAATATTTTGCTAAGCGTTGGTAGTATCGATATGGGTCTAAAATTGGTGGGGTCTGATGTACTACCAGCTTTGAATAAAGGTATAACTTTACTTAGTTTCATCAAGTCAGGAAACACACCACTATCTATACATTGATTAAATATACAACAAAGGTGAGATGCAATACAATCTACAATGGAACTAATAATTTTTACTGATAGACCACTCATCCTCTTTACACATAGCACAGGTATACACATCCATCCTAAACTCAGTTTTCCACTCACCTCTTACACTCAAAACAACTCACAACTACACAAAAGAATAAACAAGATTATCAATTCACAACTCTGCATCCGACGCGAAACGAAAACTTTCAGTAATGGCGGACAATCAATCAGCTAATTTACAATAGGAAAACCGAAAACCACCCGTAAACGATGCCGCTAATAACCAATCAAATTGAATGATCGTTCGCTCCGAGGACTATTTGTGGTGGTCGTATGTCTTCGTAAATAATTCGGGTGTTTCGCTCGGTGCAACCAATTGTTTGATTTGATTTAAATTGTGTGAGTCGGTGGGACAATTATTGGTGAGTATGTCAAATAGCGCATGTTCACTGCGCGGCATGCATTGTTTCATTGAATAGCCCCTATAGTAAATACGCATTGGATTCGACACGTCATCTTGTTCTCAAGGCAGGCGAGCTTTTATCTGGTATTATGCCCCATAAGACGCTGGCATCGAATTTTTCGTGGTACAGGCCTCGCTCAATACGATTTGGAAATATTTTAAAGGCTTGAGATACATGTGCTTTTGGGGTCAACGTACTTACGTACGATCGCCTGCGGGACTCAGTGGAACGTCGTCGCTGAGCGCGGGAACTGCGGGGCGCGGCTTCAAGCGTTTTGAATTCGCACGGGCGGGTTTTGTTGTTTGTTTTGTGTGTGAATCAATAGTTTTATAAGGTGGAAATTTGGCTAGGGCAAGCAGTGCCTCCAAGCCTCTATAATATGTTCGCCTCTGCCTACACTGCATGACATATCTAATATAGTTGATGGGTACCCTACAAAACTATACACAACACCTTTCCCCTAAGTTATTGACACAACAATCATGAATTTACCAATCAATCCAATCAATCAAGTCCATCTCGAACAATCATCTCATTCAAATTACTAATTTGGCGTGGAGACCCTCGGGCCGTGGGGACCTTACGCACGGCGAGTCTTTAAAGAGATTGCGAAAAGAGTCGTTGAAGCGTTGTCGGGTGATCCAAGAGCTGGCATCTTCCTCGCCCAGCGCATAAGCCTAGGGCTAGCCATAATAGCTAGGGCTTCCTTATCAATTTGGGCATACCGCCTTTCATGGGGCTGAAGAGTCCTTGAGCTCATGATGACAGGCCTCTCTGTACCATCCTCTGTCTTGTGCACTAATACAGCTCCAACACCGACCTCACTAGTTTCGCATAGTTTAATTAGATCCTTTTCTAAGCTGTAGTGCACCAGTGTCATATCACAAGTGAGAAGAGTCTTAGCCTCATCAAAGGCTTGCTGTTCAACTCTGTTCCACTGCCACTTGACATTCTCTTTCAAAAGCTTATACAGTGGTTCCAATATGACTATCATATCCTTCAAAAATCGCTCATAAAAGTTGTACCAAGCAATGGCTTGTGGTCAGTAAGTATCATAAAATTTCGACCCAGTAGATATTGCCTGAATTTCTTTAAGGCAAACATAATAGCTAGGGCTTCCTTATCAATTTGGGCATACCTCCTTTCATGGGGCTGAAGAGTCCTTGAGCTCATGATGACAGGCCTCTCTGTACCATCCTCTGTCTTGTGCACTAATACAGCTCCAACACCGACCTCTCTAGTTTCGCATAGTTTAATTAGATCCTTTTCTAAGCTGTAGTGCACCAGTGTCATATCACAAGTGAGAAGAGTCTTAGCCTCATCAAAGGCTTGCTGTTCAACTCTGTTCCACTGCCACTTGACATTCTCTTTCAAAAGCTTATACAGTGGTTCCAATATGACTATCATATCCTTCAAAAATCGCTCATAAAAGTTGTACCAAGCAATGGCTTGTGGTCAGTAAGTATCATAAAATTTCGACCCAGTAGATATTGCCTGAATTTCTTTAAGGCAAACATAATAGCTAGGGCTTCCTTATCAATTTGGGCATACCTCCTTTCATGGGGCTGAAGAGTCCTTGAGCTCATGATGACAGGCCTCTCTGTACCATCCTCTGTCTTGTGCACTAATACAGCTCCAACACCGACCTCACTAGTTTCGCATAGTTTAATTAGATCCTTTTCTAAGCTGTAGTGCACCAGTGTCATATCACAAGTGAGAAGAGTCTTAGCCTCATCAAAGGCTTGCTGTTCAACTCTGTTCCACTGCCACTTGACATTCTCTTTCAAAAGCTTATACAGTGGTTCCAATATGACTATCTTATCCTTCAAAAATCGCTCATAAAAGTTGTACAGCCCAAGAAAAGCCTTCAGTTATCTTTTAATCTTCGGCACTGGTGTCTCTGATATTTCCTTAACCTTTTCTTTAGATGGGTGGATTCCTGCTTCCTCATCTCTAAAAAGGTAACTCTTTTAGCAGCAAATACACATTTGGATTTTGGACCTCGTCTTGACATTGAAGCACATACTCCACTCGTTTGTCATATTGCTCCACTGTGCAATACACAATTACAACATCATCAAGTGGGCAGGCTACTCCATCAATGCCAGCTAGTATGGAGCACATCAGTCGTTGAAATATGCCAGTGGCTGCATTCACATCATAAGCGAGACGGTTCATTTTCAAAATCCTAGTAGTGTGTTAAGTGTCAGGAGCTCTGTTGTGTCTTCGGTAACCTTCAGTTGATTGTATGCATGCTTTAAATCCAGCTTGGTGAATATTTTACCTTCAGCCAATGAGAAGAAGCCTTCACTTGCTTTAGACAGAGGATAACTATCTGGTAAGCATACTGCATTCACTGTACTCCTATAATCACCGCATAACCTTAGTGATCCATCTACTTTTGGGACAATTCTAGGCGGTGTAGCCCATTGCTGGAGGAATGCATGGAGTGAATGCTTCACAGAAGTAATTATCTCATGTCCCATCATCCTCTTTAGCTCTGCATTGACCTTTTCACGAAGTGGAAATGGTAAAGGCCTAGAACGCAGGAAAACTGGAGTTGCACCCTCTTTATAATTAATCTGTACCAATGGCTTATTGTACTTGTCCATCACATTATTAAATAGATGTGGAAACCGCTCACTATAATCAGTAATACTCTCTGCTACTGAGTTTATGCAGCAATACTAGCAATGCAGGCCCTTTTCCACAGCTGACTATCAAGGGCAGCTTGCTACTATTTTCGTTGTAAGTCACGTTAACCATGGTTTCACCTCTGATTTTCCGCTCATCATTAGTCCAAGTAACTAGCTTGTTGTTAAACGGCGTCAACGGGTCGCGAAACACACTTATATTGTCTGAAGACGCTATGCGGCAGGATTGAGCGCGCCGAGCCCGAAGCCACTTCCATCACGAGCGGGACGCTGTTGACAGTCACTTCCACCATGAACGGCTTGACGCGTCCCGCACCAGACACCTCGTGGACACCAAAATTGTCTTTGGCAGCCTTTTCACCCTCCTCTCCTGGCGACTCGCAATGACAACAAAGATTTACTTGCGATTTTTGTCTATTTACATCGCAAGCGGCTTTCGTATGACCTTTCTTAAGACATTTGTAACAGGTTTGACTACTACGTCGTATGTCATATCGTTGATTGTAATTTTGAGAGTTCCTTTCTTAGACTTTCTTGCCGTGCTCCGAGAATGAGTTGTTAAACAATTCTTCGCTCCAGATCTACAATGAATTGACACCGCGAACTAATATCACGCAACGCCGCCACGAAGTTTGTTACTGATTCGTTAGGCTTCTGCTTCCTTTTGTAGAACTTTTCAGTTTCTAAGATTGGTGCGGCATCGGAACAAAGAACTTGTTTAGGATTTCAACTATCTCCTCAAATGACACTTCACTCGACTCGAAAAAGTTGCTCCCTGTAATTCTCCCATTTATCCTTCTTGGGGTCAAATGTACCGGGCATAACCACACTTGCAATACTTGCTGAAGCCATTTTCTTGCTTTATTCGTCGTCACTATTGAGTTCTTGCTTAGATATTGCAATAACTAAACTAGGAAATACACATGTTTATTGCCTGAGATCACATTCAACACAAATCTACCCTACACTGCATGACATATCTAATATAATTGATGGGTACCATACAAAACTATACCCAACATTAACTATAATAAGTACCACGTGCCTTGTTATTCAGGCAATGTTCAGCACTTGGATTAGCTGTTACCCTTATTAATGCTATTATAATATAATTGTACAGCAATGTGCCACGTAAATTATATCAGCATTATATGCGCAGATAATGCTGTTCTACAAAAATTTAAAACAGCTTATTTGTCCAAGTTGAACTGTAAAAATGCTGTTACACAGAATCTTTGTGCTACTAGCGAATGTAACTTTGACCCCACTTGTACACCTGGCAAACCTACGAGCCAACATATTGCATCTAACTACTAATGCCCTTCGTTCCCTATCACTATCAGTGTCGTCACTAAGATCCTCTTGGACGAAGTTACCCAGGCATTTAAACTTACTCACTCGCTCAATTAATCATTCATCAATCCATTTAATGTGATAGGTGGTTTGTCAGAATAAGTTTTAGTGCCCGACTTGGAGACGAGTAGTTCGCTTTTAGGAATATTAAACCTGAGTCCATGGGTCACAGCAGCATAGGCTTCACATTTTTGAGCAGGGTCCTCATAGCACCGATCCATGGGCTCTGGAGCACCATGTCGTCAGCATAACTGATTTTGTTAATAGGACATCCATCTATGGACCATCCTACTCCAGTGCTGCTGCGTTCATCAATCAGCTGATTCATGTACAGGTTGAAGAGCTTGGGTGAGGTCAAACCCTCCTGCATCACCCCACACTCCAACCTGTACACATCAGACAGAGTACCTGCCGATCTTACGTTATTTGTCTGATTTTTATACCAAAAGTTGAAAATAGAAGTTAACGCTGATGGTAAGTTAGTTTCAGTTTTTAATTTATTTCAAAGAACATCATAAGAAACAACCTCAAATGCCTTCGCATTTGGCAATTGCAAAGGCATTCGTGTGGCACATTGCTGTACAATTGAATTATAATAGCATTAATATTTAACCGTATTTTTGAGGCAGAAAACAGCGAATAATAATAACAATAATAATACCTTGGACACTATAGTCCTCAGTAGAGAAGAACAAAATTAAATCTACACCTAAGATGGGCATACCTATGATCCATATTATAGGTGATGAAAGTGCAAATGGAATCGCTAGGCAACTAAGAAATATAAGATACAATAATTTTAATGATAACTATAGAATTTCTGCCTTTTTCAAACCACAGGCTTTGTATTCTGAAATTCTTAAGGACCTTAAGGAACTGATCACACGGCTTGCTAAAAATGACATTATAATCCTTACCTTAGGCTCAAACGAAAAAGCATCAAATTTGAAATCAGATGTAGAAAATCTTTTGCAGAAATATGACATCGAAAATGTTGTATTTCTATGTGTAATACAAGCTAACAAATACTCAAACACAACCAAACTGCACAAATCTCAAAAAGCTTTCAAATCAGTTATTTACAAATTCCACATAAAAAACGTCATAGAGATGCACAGTCTGTTGAATCTTGTACACAAACTTAACATAGAGATCGATTATCTTCATTACAAGGAAGAATTTATCACAAATTTTGGCAAACACGTTAGAGGCAAAACTGCACCACAAACTTGTGACATTCTAAAGGTTGGCACAATACCCTACTATTTCCACAAACAAAAATTAAAAATTGAACAAAAATTACTGGAAAACAACTCCAAGATCCCTAAAATAGGTACCATTCCCTATTATTTCAAACAAACAACAACCACCACTGAAACACAAAGAGAAGTTTTTTTTCGCAAACAAACAAACGCAAAGAAAAACTTAAATTGTCAAAGGCAGGCACAACAGTAGCACATATAAACATACAAAGTTTTAATGATAGGAAACAAGCGCTACTTGAAAATTGGCTTCAATCAGAAGAATGCCGTAGTGTAAAAGTTTTATGCCTTACTGAACACCATAGAGTGAAAACGGATCTAGAAAGAATGTCTTTTAGGGATTTTAGTCTGGCATCGTCCTTTTGTCGGGATACTCGAAAAAGTAAAGGCGGAGTATGTATTTTTGTTCACGACAGCCTGCATTTTGATGAGCTTCCCTCAATAAGGCAACGCACAATTTCAAATATTTTAGAAGTCTGCGGTGTCAGCTTGCTCGGGGTTTTTGTGATTTGTGCTTATAGGCCAAAAACTATTAAAAATGATAAGTTTGTTGAACATCTTGAAAATGTTTTAAACACAGTAGGAAACAGAATCGACAAACCATTTTTGCTGTGTGGAGATTTCAATGTAAATTTAATGGAACACGGAAGGGAAAAGAGCGAGTTTCTAAGTCTACTGAAATCATTTAATGCTAAACCGTTTGTACTGGAACCCACGCGCATAACAGCCCATAGTAGTACTTGCATCGACAATATTATTTCCAACATGAATTTGCGCAATGTGAAAGTAGTTGAGCCAGGTTTATCTGACCACAGCCTTCAGCATGCTACACTTGATATAAAGATCAAATCAAATCCACGTAGTATTTATAAACAAGTGAGAGACCTCAATAAATCAAATACAGACGAGTTCAAAGATTTTTTGAGTTGCGTATGTTGGGAGCAGATATACTCGATTTCAGATACGGATCAGTCTTTTAATCTGTTTCACGATATACTCGTTAGTGCGTTTGACAGGTTTTGTCCGTTGAAAACAGTACAGGTTGAGAAAAAATATCCTAAGCCAAAATGGATTACACCGGGTATTCAAAAATCCTGTGAAACAAAGCGTGAACTTTTTATTGAACTTAAAAATTTAAACCAAGATTCCATAGTTTCAAAAAATTATAAATCCATACTTTCGAAACACTACAAAATATACTGTTCGTTTTTGCACAGGGTGGTATCGTATGCAAAGAAAAAAGACAACGAATGTCTTATTCTAAATTCAAAAAATAAAATTCAAACTATAGTAAATAAAACTATCAAAGGGGAAAAATCTAAAAAAATTGAAAGTTTTTCGGGACTCACAGATGGTGTTAAAACGATAATCAGTGAGCTAGAGGCCCCAGACTTATTTAACGCTTATTTCAGTACAAGTAGCACTCCTATAAATAAAAACGAGCTACATAGCATTGAACTTCCCAGCTTTCAAAACAACACCATGTTTATCAATCCCATATCTAGACATGAAATTCTAATACTTGTGTCTAGTTTCAATAATAAAAAGTCGTGTGGTTTTGACGGTTTACCAATCACTATTATTAAAGAAATTATAGAGGTAGTTGCCGATCCTCTGGTCTATCTCATAAATCGATCAATAGCCACAGGTATTTTTCCAGAAAGGCTTAAAAAAGCTCATATCATTCCTCTGCACAAAGGTGATAGTAGACTGGAAGTTCAGAATTATCGCCCCATTGCGTTGTTGCCCTGTCTTTCAAAGATCTTCGAAAAATTTTATTCAAACCGTTTGACAAACTTTTTATTAAAATACAAAATACTGTCCAACAACCAATTTGGTTTTCAAAAGGGTAAGTCAACTATTGATGCTGTTTTCGATATGATGGATTTTGTGGCGGACTCTCTAAATATAAAGTCAAACGTGGTAACTGTTCTACTGGACTTATCAAAGGCTTTTGATTATGTCGATCATCACGTGTTGCTATGCATCCTAAATCGGTACGGTATAAGAGGAAATTGTCTAGACTGGTTAAAGTCTTTTCTGACAAACCGCCAACAAAGTGTTAAGCTCCCTATGTTTGACTCCAGGACAAACACACTTTCAAACAAAATATCCCTAAGTACTGAGATGACGCAAGGTGTGCCTCAAGGTAGTGTCGTGGGTCCCCTGCTGTTCATATTATATATTAATCATTTACCCCAAATAGTCAGTAAGAAAATCACTATGTTTGCGGATGATGTCTCAGTATTCTTTAAATTTGAAAGAAATAATACAACACAGCTGTTTCCTGAGATAAATGAAACTATCAATGCCATAGTCAAGTGGTTAAAATATATTGGACTAAAAACAAATGCAGGAAAAACAAAAATGATTCATTTCCGAAATTATAATACCCCTAGACTGGAACCAAATCTAACTGTGGACAATACTACGGTTGCCCTTGTAGACCAAGCCAAGTTTCTGGGGATTTTCGCAGATGAGTACATGAATTGGAAAAAAGCACATAGATACCCTTGAGACAAAACTAAGTAGTTTTTGCTATGCATTGAGATGCTTGTCAACAGTTACTACAACACATGCCATGCTGCAGGCTTACTATGCGTTTTTCCACTCTAGGCTTCTGTACGGCTTGGCATTGTGGGGTGGCAGCGTTGATATAGAAAAGTTGTTTGTCTTGCAAAAGAGATGCGTTCGTATTTTAAGTGGTGTCAAATCAAATATAGTAACTTGTCGCGGCCTATTTTTTAAATTGGAAATACACACTGTCACAGCGCTCTACATTATGGAGCTCTGCAAATTAATAAAGCGTTATCCTGAAAAGTTTCCCATCAGCTCTGAACGCAATAGTAATAGGCTAAGAGATAGGTTCAAGCATGACCTTAAGACTAGGTACTGTAGAACTACGTCCTATAGTAGAAGTACTAGTAATATGGCAGTCTGCGTTTATAATAAACTACCGTCAAATATAAAGCTTCTCTCGGGTGATCAGTTTCTGAAGGCCTTGAAGCAGTACTTACTGCTTATGTGTCCTTATACGTTGACTGAGTTTTATGAATACGGCAAATTATTGTCTTAGAAAGTAGGTATTCACTGTTTTACGAATTAGACTTTTTATTTTATTACTTTTGACTAGCGACATAAATATTAACTCAAAATAACAATTCAATTCAATTCTAATCCAATAAAATAATGTTTTTATGGAATTATTTATGATTATGTATTTTTTTGTTTTTCCAAGCGGAAAATACTATTATCTGATTTTCTCTAATGTTAATCTAATTTACTTAATCTAATTTAATTCTATTGATAATTATGATTATTAAATTGCCATGCCGCCATTGGTAAAATTACATTAGCACATTATATTATATTACTTAAGATCTGTAACAAATACTGTAATTTATCGCAATAAAATGAAATGAAATGAAATGACTATTTACACACATTGATCTCGCCCCATAATGAATCTACAGATCAACGCAACTGGTATCAGAAGTGAAACAGCCCAATCAAAGGCTAATATTGTTTTCAGAGTGTGCAAAACAAACAAAGAAAACTTAGCGTCACGCCTTTTCACATACGGGGTGGTAGTTACGCCCACTAATAATCAGTTATTCAATAGCCCACCAGGTATTAAACTGGAACTGTATCTTTCACTATATAACCTAAATCTACACCAAAAATCTCGCTGCATATACCCACAACGAGTTACAATCACGCCTGAAATGTCGCTGCATATCCCCACAGCTTCTAGTTATAACCACGCTTGAAATGTCGCCGCATATCCCCATAACTACGAGTTACAACCATGCCTAAAATGTCGCTGCATTTCCCCACAACTTCGAATTACAACAACGCAGAAATGTCGCTGCATATCCCCATATCTTCGAGCTACAATCACGCGTAAAATGTCGCTGCATTTCTCCACAACTTCGGATTACAATCATGCAGAAATGTCGCTGCATATCCCCACAATTTCTAGTTATAACCACGCCTGAAATGTCGCTACATATCCCCACAACTTCGAGTTATAGCCACGCATATAATGTCGCTGCATATCCCCACAACTTCGAGTTATAACCACGCCTGAAATGTCGCTGCATATCCCCACAACTTCTAGTTATAACCATGCCTAAAATGTCGCTGCATATCCCCACAACTTCGAGTTATAACCACGCCTGAAATGACGCTGCATATCTCAATAACGTCGAGTTACAACTACGCTTAAAATGTCGCTGCATTTCCCTACAACTTCTAGTTACAACCACGCCTAAAATGTCGCCGCATATCCCCATAACTACGAGTTACAACCACGCCTGAAATGTCGCTGCATTTCCCCACAACTTCAAAATACAACCACGCTTAAAATGTCGCTGCATTTCCCCACAACTTCTAGTTACAACCACGCCTAAAATGTCGCTGCATATCCCCACAACGTCGAGTTATAACCACGTCTAAAATGTCGTTGCATATCCCCACAACTTCGATTTATAAGCACGTCTAAAATGTCGTTGCATATCCCCACAACTTCGAGTTACAACCACAATTTATTTCAAACTTGAAATCCATTTACAAAAAATATCTAGAAAATTAAATATTTTATTAGTATTTAAACGAGTGACTGTAGAAGTTTTAAGTTTCAAAAATAATTAATTTAGGTTATTGTGTTACTAAATGAGAGACTGACTGCGAGTAACGAGAAATCAACAGAACAGCAACTTACAATCACAATTTAAGGTACTTAAAATACAAAATGAGAAGATTTTCTTTGCAGACGCTCCTCTCCCCTACGCTCCGGGGTCTAAGTTCCAACCTAACCTATAATCCAATTGAAATTTAGCCACAATAAACTACTCTAGCCAAGTCTGGCTTTCTGTGTTCCGTTATTGAAGTTGCCCTCTCTGTGTTTCTAGTCGCTCACTTAATAATTTGGTCGCACGGCTAGAATTTTAATATCTGAAATGTCCACTTTTTGTAAGATCGTTCTGGATTTTGTTTTTTCGCTCATTTCAAGTATTTCCGCTGTTCATGGTCATTCGCTCAGAGATCATTCACTCAATTAGTTTGTACAACCACGTCTGAAATGTCGCTGCATATTCCTATTACTTCTAGTTACAACCACTTCGCTGCATCCTCAGGTGCTGCAGTTCTGGTGTCGGCTGCAGCGTGAGAACTGCGTGCCGGTGGGCCGGCAGCGGTCTGTGCTGGAGCGAGCCAGCGGCCGACTACGCGACAAGGCCGCCATCGTGAGGAAGGCTGCCATACAACTGTTGAAGGTAAACTTTACTAGGTTTGCTCGTGACAATTGGGGAGAATCTGGAATGCTATACATAGACATAGATAGTTGTTCTGACTGCTGGGAACAAAGATAGAGTTGGAGGAAAATGTTATCTTATTTTGGTATTAGAGCCTTATCAAGGAATGAAATGAAACAGCTGTCAGATTTGGCTATATGGTTAACACCACTTGCCGGTGCGGTGTAACTTCTGGTTTTCAGTAGGAGAAGTATATGTTCGGTAGGCGTCAACGCGTCTACAATCACTAGATCTAGATGAATACATTGTAGATCAAACTTTGGTTAATTTTGTTAATAAACTGATCATTGAAAATTAGCGCATAAAAATTTCCACACAATAAAACTTACACACTCTTCCAACTATTTTAACTTTTATTATATACATATTTGGTGCTCGAAACGGGGAAGCCTTTGCCCAGTAGTGGCAGATCGTATAGACTACGATTTTTTATTTTATTTAACGCAATCGTTCTTTGTGGCCATTCATACTGATTGTTCGAAGACAGCCAGTGAACAGCGGGCCGATGTGATTGGTCGACTTGCTCTTTGAACGAGTTGATCGTAATGTTTTTCTGGCCTGTTCAAGCAGGCCAGTAACGTGTTTTCGCCTCAGCAGCTATGTAGATCTGCTTGTAGATACAACACTGAAGCGACGATTAATAACTCTGTTCAAATCATTTAATTTATGTCATGTATTTCTAGAGCCGACTAGAATTACACTTACCAGCCAAACTTGCTTAGATAACGTTTTTTGTGACTGTGCATTCACAAGTAAAAGTCTAATTAACTGCTTACCCTCCGATCACAGTGGTCAAACAGTTTCATTCCCAATTACTATTAAGGATAAGACTGGTCCATCATTTTATAGGCCTATTACATCCCATAGACTAGAGACATATACGAAAAACTTAGATATAAATTTGCCAGTACCGGATTTTAATGAACAGAACCCAAACAAAATCTACTCAGACTTCTTCAACATTATTCAGACAGAATTCAATAAAGTTTTCAAATTAAAGAAAGTCAGTGACTACAACGGTAAATCTAAATTTAATGACTGGGCAACGTTTGGAATTCGTAAAAGTAGAGTTATCTTGTATGACCTTTATGATCAAAAAACCTATAACTTTGATCGAAAATTTCATGACTATGTTAAAAAATATTCCAAAACTTTCAAGTTGGTTTGTAGAACTGCAAAAACTTTACACATTAATAGAAAAATTCAAAATTCAAATAATAGAATGAAAACAGTTTGGCAAATAATAAACCGCGAAACTGGCAAAGTTATACCAAGGGACAGTGATTTCTACCTAAAGATAGGTGATGATGTTATTAAATCCAACGCTGATGTTGCTCGAGCTTTTGAAACATTCTTCACCAATGTACCCGTACTCACAACGGACCGTCTAAATTCATCTCCATTTGAAGCAGAGACTTTATTAAAAAATAACACTAGCGTCAGTAACGTATATTTAAAATTTCATCATGTATATCCCCAGGACATTGTCAAAACGTTTAAATTACTTAACTTAAAAAATACGGAAGACCTGTGGGGTATATCAGTCAAAGTCATTGGTTCAGTAATTCTAGTTATAGCCCCACACTTAGCTTATATATTCAATAAATGTGTTGACGATGGGGCTTTTCCAGACCTCATGAAACACAGTAAACTTATACCGCTGTTCAAATCGGGAGATAAGGGCGATCCTTCAAATTTCAGACCAATATCTGTTCTTCCAACACTAAGTAAAATATTTGAAAAGATTATACTCAATCAAATGCTCTCACACTTCAACCGTACAAAACAACTCCACGCTAAACAATATGGTTTCACTAGGGGTAAATCGACTACGGATGCAGGTATTACCCTTGTATCTCATATTTATTCTGCATGGGAGGCCGCACAGGATGCTATCGGAGTTTTTTGCGACCTGTCGAAAGCGTTTGATTGTGTTGATCATAATACGCTATTAATTAAATTAAATCATTACGGAGTTAGAAATAAAGCGTTGGATCTACTAAGATCATACCTAAGCAATAGAATTCAAAAGGCAGAAGTTAACGGAGTAAAATCTGATGGATCGGGTGTTAAAATTGGCGTTCCACAAGGTTCCATATTAGGCCCTTTCTTATTCCTGGTATATATTAATGATCTGCCTTTCATGGTGGAGAAATTAACTGACATAGTGCTGTTTGCTGATGATACTTCAATGGTCTTCAAAATTGAAAGACAAAAAGGAGATTTTGATGATGTTAATGGTGTATTGTCTTTAACCTTGAATTGGTTCACAGTTAATAATTTATTGTTAAACGCTGGTAAAACCAAGTGTATCAAATTCTCACTTCCAAATGTCAGGCAAGTTGAGACCAGTTTGGTGTTAGACAACAGCACGTTAGAATTGGTAAATGATACGAAGTTTCTTGGAATAACCATTGATACCAAATTGCAGTGGGGACCCCACATAGATAAATTGGCTGGTAAATTATGTTCTGCGGCTTACGCTGTTAGGAACATCAGACAAAGCACGGATGTGGCTACATCTAGGCTAGTATATTTTAGTTACTTTCATAGTGTGATGTCCTATGGTATCTTGTTGTGGGGGAAAGCAGCGGATATTCAAACTATATTTATTTTACAGAAAAGAGCTATTCGAGCAATTTATACTTTAAAACGAACAGACTCCTTAAGAGAGCTTTTTAAAGAAATTGACATACTAACAGTAGCTAGTCAATTTATTTTCGAAAATATAATGTATGTACGCAAGAACCTTACAACATTTTCCAAACTTAGCGACAGCTGTAATGTTAACCTAAGAAATAATCACAGACTATGTGCGCCCCGTTTTAGACTCGCGAAGGTTAGCAATTCTTTCAAGGGTCAGTGCATTCTCTACTACAATAAGATACCTCTGGAGATTTTGAAATTGCCATTTGAGCAATTTTAAAAGCATGTTAAAGCGACTCTGTCGAAAAAGGGATATTACAATGTTCAAGATTACTTAAATGACTGGACTGTATGGGGTTAATCTGGCACAACACAGACCTTGCTGTTAATAATTTTGTAATTATTCCTGCTTATTAATCATAACAATTAAATTTTTTATATTTGTATTAGTTAAGCACAACTTATTTTTAAAAGAGATCTAAAAATCAATCTGTGGGAGTTTCTACGCCCTTCTTCTCCACAGTGGTCCAATGTAGAGAAGAGGCAAAAAATGACCTTTGCTAAGTATATGTAAATATCTACAGTAATAAAGTACTTTGACTATTGACTATTGACTATTGAACAAGAGGCTTTGGCTGCGAGTAAACAGTGTGTAAAGTTGCATTTTGCTTAGTGAGTTAGACAAAGTAGCTTTTTAGTTTTGAATGCCGCGGACATAGGCGAAATCGCAACCAGCCAACGAGTATGGAGTTATAATTCGATGTTCTGTGGCTCTTGGCGATTTCGCCAATGTCACAGATACTGCTATCGATTTTTAACTCGATTGCAGTAACTGTGCCAGTAAATTCGAAATAATCGATCTTATTTTATTCTATCTCCTAGCCATTCTAATTGATAAATAATACAATTAGAGAAATATTGCATAGTGTAAATTATTCGTAATTTATCATGAAAAATTATAATAAATGTTATTTGATTTTTATCCGACTGCGCCAGAAGGAGGGTTATGTTTTTCGAGTTCATGTATTTATGTATGTATGTATATTTCCTTGTCTTCTCTGTAGCCTAAACAGCTTCATACATTTTAGTTTGAGAGGCGTCGTTATTCATCTCAATTGTGAGAGTAACACCGGGTATATCAAAATCAAAAAATTAAAGTGGCCAATTTTTTGCGACATAATATTTGTCTTATTTTTTTTTAAACTCGTTGAGTAATGGGGTATCAAAATAAAGGGTTTCATAAAAAAAATAAAACGAAAGATTGAAGAAGCAGTCGAGTTGTTTGTTTAATAATAATTCCACTTGTTCAATGTTGTATTTTTTCATTCCCTGATTTGGTGTGTTCTCATTGCTGAGACGTAAAGTTGTATGTGCAACACGAGACCCAAGTTATTTGCGTCTCGTGCCTTTGAGTCCCTCGCTCACTCAGGATTATAATGTAGGATCACTCGCTTCGTTCGTGATTCAAATATAGAATCCTTCGCTCACTCGGGACTCAAACAAGCACTCGCAGCAAAAAACAACTTTGCTCTCTTGTTGCACAAATAACGATTGTCATCCGGTTTAACTATCCATTGTTTTGCGGCCCCATCAAATGTCATCTTTCGCCTCATTTCCGAGTAGTGGAGTGAAAACATATTTTTTCTAAATATATTTCAGACTTTCCTCGAATGCAATCCGTTTTCTGCTCAACTCAAGCTGGAAACTTTAGAGGAGCAATTAGCCACAGAAACAAAGATCCTGGAAGACCTCCAAAATAAACTCAACCCCGGACCCGACCCGAAACTAATTGAGAAATGGGAAAAGATTGAAAAAGATGTCGTCGAAACTATCAATGAAAAGGTGGACGTACTAACTCAAGACGAACAGGAATTATCGCAAGCGTCGCTGGAGAACTTGTATGAAGCTATTCGTAAGCATTTGACAGATAATGACTACTATAAAGCGTACCTAATTGTGAAGCACACAGAACGACAGTATCCGTCGGCGAGGCTGCTGAGATGCGAAATGGAAAAGAGTGACCAGGTAATTCACATCGAAACAATTACCATTTAAATTATTTTTCACATTTATTCTACATTCATATGAATTTGACCCCAGGAACTTATTCCTGAAACCTACACAATCTTACCCTAATCAGCCCAATGGGTCATGCAAAAAAAAAATACGTACTACTTTTTATAAAATTATATGAAATGTTAATTTGACTTTAAGAAACTAATTTGAATATTTCGAGTGATGCATATCTTATAAAATTTTAAACAATTTCTAATAAAAATATCATCCCTCGTGACGTCACTTGTTCACAGTTTTACTTGAGGCTCGTGAGTTTCTGATTATAAAACTAAAAAAACTATAGTATAAATATTTTTTCACACCTTTCATTCGGAAAAGTAAGTTTTGCTCCACGACGAGAAGGGGCAAAATGCTACTTTTCTGTTCAAGCTACTTTTTTAATGTATTCATTGGCATTTAGCATTTCCGCAATGTGCCCATTGAACACAGATCTTAATAAAATAATCGATTGTAATTTCATCGTAGTCGATTAAAAACGAACATGTTTCAAGTTTTAACTTTAACAACGTTATCTGAAAATTTATGGATTTTTCGTAATATTTAAAAAATGTCACAATAAATTATATATTTTGCTGAAATCAAAACTATCGATGACTGTTATTTTGATATAATGAATATTGATATCCGATAAAATTGTAATATTCGATTCGATTATTTTTACACATTGATTAAAGTAGCACAGGAATATTTTATCTGTGGTTACCTTTCCCTAATCCTTCACAATCCGCCATTATAAAAAAAAAAATGTTTTCGTTGTTCGATTACTGTAAAAGTGGTGGAAGTATAATTCACTGTATAGTTATTTAATTTTTTTAAACCATTTAATTTAAATTTTCCTCAGTCGGTGTGAAAAGTTGTATGTTTCACTCAGGAGCTAAATTATTTTCGTCATGGGCGTTAACGCTTGAATCAGCTTATCCTTCGCTTCACTCTGGATTCAATGTACTGCCCTCGCCGTAAATACATCATTTTGCTCTCTGGTGACACAAATAACTATTTACGCTCCGACCGACATCTGAGTTATCAACAGACAAGGAAGCTGTTGATACTAGACAGTTTTAAAAGCAACCACCTTAACGGCGAAGGGGATTTGAACAAACTACGCTGTAAAGGACAAATGTTGGACTTTTTTACGGATATTTCAATAAACCTGTGATAATATATAATGATATAATGAATAATAATCATAATAACCCAATTTACTTTAGAACACAATTATCTGGAAATGGTTTTCTCAGTTTGGTGCCCTTGACATTTGTTTACATTATAATTTCAGATCGCCTACTTCGTGGCCCTCCTCCGCAACATATTCATCATCCCTGACCGCAGAAAGTCCATCTCGAACACCCAAGAATGCGAGAACGAATTAGCTCTATCCAAGAGGGTTGAAGAAAAGGAGGCCATTGTAGCCTTTCTACAAGAGTCAGTGCATTTCTGTCGAACGGTGACGGGGGCGGTGCCACTGATCAATTCGCTACTGATGTCGAAGCAGGCGGGGGACGTGAATGAAGCGATAGAGTTCTTCACGGCGGCGCATCACTTCAATATCGAGTCGGCCAAGGTTGGGGTCGCGAGTATGCTGATGCTGGTTTGGTCGCCGGATCAGGTGAGTTGATTAAATGAGAGAGTGATTTGGTAGGGTGCGGTGCTTCCTATTGATTGGGAAGATCATTCGCGTAGTCGCGAGTTTTGGCAACGTCGATGTTTCATTTTATTGCTTATTGCAGTTTTCTGTTGAGTTTGCCGCCGCTACAAAATAGGACATAGATTTCAAAATTCCGCTGTCGCCTACGTCTCGTTTTCGTTCTCGTTCACATCAACATACGTGAAGACACCTGTTTCCTAGTGTAAGGCTAGAAGCAATGTGTGTGCCTGTGCGCAAATGTTATGTTATATTCCCAGGACAAACGTGAGGCCGTAGAGCGCGCCTACCGCGAGATGTACCTCGAGTGCGAGAGCAAGGCGGAGCGGGCACGTGCCTTCACCATCGCCCGCAACCTCGTCGTGCTGGCGACGGCCGTGGACCGCGGCAGTGCGCTCGCGCTCGACCATCTGGTCGACAAGTGGGTGGACAAGGGAGACCTCACGCCGGCTATCATACAGGTAGGGGGCAATGCAGCGCTTCTACATCTCCTCCTCCTCCTCTTTGGGTACCCAATCCTTCAAGTGCGATTGTATAGAATAGAACAGTAGGCATCTCGCCTAAGCGTTTGCTTGGAATAGTAGAAGATTAGGTGTAATTAGTGCGGATTGCTGGCACACTAGTCTGAGATTTAATTCTAAAGAGAATACCTCTCTTCGGAACCGAACGCAGTCGTACATGTGTACTCGTTAGTGCAATTCGAAACGCAGATTTTTCTCTCGTTATGTCAAAATTACTTTTTGACTTAACGGACATCGCTTTACCTCTTGATCGGGTGGCCCCGCGTTAATTTCGAGTGAATTTGGAGAATTGTAATGGAAATCAAGTAATACTATATCAATCCAATCCCAAAACGCGTGTGATAGTCAATATTGTGACTCCGCGTCATTGTCAGTACATTCGGTGATATATTTTGGCCAGATCGAATTGTCGCGTGTGTTGGACGATCTCATTGGGAGACGCCGCGCTGGCCCGATACCTGTAGAGTGAGAACATTGAGTTCCGCGGGGAACCGCGCTAGTTAGAATAAGGTTATAAGTGTCGCACGTGCGTCTGAAACCTCCCGGGAGGTCCGTGCTTTTAGAACTAAGTGGAACAGTGTGTCACTTGCTGTCGGCAAGGAGACGCAGATAACCTCCTTCAGCGTGGAACTTATAACGAGGCGCGCGCCCGGTATCTTGCTGGGAAGGAGGTCGTCACCGCAGCTGGACACACCCAAGGTATCTTTTTGTGGTCGGACGAGTGTTTCTACCAGCTATGGGGCCCTAGTATGATTACGACACTGGTGGACGCCAGATCCACCTCAGATAAAGGCAACACTTGTTCATGACAACCGTTATCAGTGTGTAGTTTACGGCCACTGTCCTATTATTGGTACATACATGGTGTCTCACCCCGAAACCGATAATAACGTCAGATATGGGCGACCGATTCCACTTTATACTTGAAATCCTTCAATAAATTAACAGTTTGGTTATCACATTATACTTACCCATTTCTGAATTTGCAGGTCTTCTGGGAAATGTTCCTCAAGAAGATAGACGGCACCACCGACACAGACAGCTACGCAGCGCTGTCCCTGCTCGTTATGATCGCCAAAGGCAAGCCCTCGGTCGCAATAGCCAACCTCGAGGTCATACAGACGCATGGCCTCGCAGCCGACTACAACTCGAGGAACCTCTCCGTCCAGCTGCTCCTGGCCATGGTCAAGAAAAACCAGAGATACCCAGCAGACCATACGATATTCACCTCAGTGTACGACAGCCTAATGGAAACCTTCTGTAAACTCGACAAGTTCAATTCGTTCGCGGCCAACTGCGTGGATTTGATATACGGCATCTGCGATACCCCCGAAGTGGTGTGCGGGAAGATTCTAGCGGAAATGTACAGAAGGATAGAAGAGTTTATGGTGAAAGAGACGGAGAATGAAGAAGAAGCCAGTTATCCTACAGAGTTATTGACGCGATTCGTGTTCGTGTTGGGGCAGGTGGCGTTGCAGCAGCTCATTTACCTGGATATTAGCGTCTACAGCGAATTGCGACGCCGGAATCAGGTGGGCTTTAACTTGTGGTAATCTTCATTTACAGTCCCTGATTCCCTTATTTTCTTGTCCCTATTGAAACCTGCCAATACAATGTTGCAGGTACTCAACCCTCAGCTTGTAAGTCACGTTTTCTTCATTATATGTTGTAAATCTTCCACTTTTCACGCCATTGGGATCAACATTTTCGAACATTCCATAGATCTAGGCCCTTTATTAATAAACCGCTCTCAGATCTGAAAGCTATCTCATTCGCGAGAAATTGATAGATTTTATATGGCGAGACCGTAATTGTGGCTGAGAGCGGTTTATATCAGACCCTTATACATAGATATCAACGTGGACCAACATTAAGAGATTTCATTGACAATGACATTTTAGAATATAACATTTGTACATGTATGTAAATGCAATTAATTAATTTGATTGCTTATTTTGTTTTAATTAATACTGTTTTTCCATTCCAGGTCCGCGAAGACCGCAAAGTGGAAGAGAAGCGCAAGAAGAAGGCGGGCGCGTTCGCGACGCCGGCACGCAAGAAGTCGCACGCGGACGCGTTGCGGCGCCAGACGCTGCACAACCTGAGCAACGTGAGCGCGTCCTCGCGGCAGCAGCGCTCCGCCAGCGTCGTGTCGAGCAAGGGAACTTCCGTAAGTGAAACATTAGTAGAAGAAGGCGGGCACGTTCGCGACGCCGGCACGCAAGAAGTTGCACACGGACGCGCTGCGGCGCCAGACGCTCCACAACCTGAGCAACGTGAGCGCGTCCTCGCGGCAGCAGCGCTCCGCCAGCTCTTCTCCACAGATTCCGCCATTGGGTTAGTGAACTCACCCAAAAAAATGTAATGACGGATCTAAGTGATGTAACAACATCCTATGGAAATAAATGATTTTTGATTTTGATTTTGATTTTGTCGTGTCGAGCAAGGGAACTTCCGTAAGTGAAACATTAGTAGAAGAAGGCGGGCACGTTCGCGACGCCGGCACGCAAGAAGTTGCACACGGACGCGCTGCGGCGCCAGACGCTCCACAACCTGAGCAACGTGAGCGCGTCCTCGCGGCAGCAGCGCTCCGCCAGCGTCGTGTCGAGCAAGGGAACTTTATTACTATTATTTGCATTACAATTGGGCCTCGGACTTATAACTATAGGTGACTGGAATACTTATAAAATATTTTCATTTGGTAAAGTTACGTCTACTCCAAAATATATTCTAAGATAATATGTGAGATCAAACGGCAAGTTGTGTTTATAAAAATTCAAACCCAACGTCAATTAACTTATTTTTAACAAACAAATTTAAATTAACACAATAAACATTTTGCAGAAATAATGTGGATTCGTGGAGAATCATTATTCCTGCAAAATGTTTAATATTTCATGGTCTTCATCAAAAAGATTTTGATGTATTACAGAGTTTCTTAGCTTTGAAATTTTGTTATTTTTTCCTATTGATCTGTTTTTCATTCTCTTATACTTCTTTTCTCTAGTTAGTGTATTTCCTTGAAATTATTTTGTCGGATAGTGTCAAGACCATTATGCCATTTTTTTCCTTATTATTTTGTTATTTACCAGGTAAAATCATGGGCAACAAATGTATGCGACTCGAGACTAAAACAAAATACATTATAATATTGTATATTAGGTATTATTATTAACATTTTATATATATATTTTTCATATTTTATTTTATTTTAATTCATTTCAAGAGTGCAGTAGCAAATGTTGGCGAAAATTACCATTATTCATTATTAACTTTCAGTTTCCCTTCCTTATGTACCTTGCCTTTATGATTCCACTTTGTAACGTTCTGAATTCCGGTTATATGTAACGTTATGAAATGGAAGTAACGATTTCATTTTCTTAAATATGAATCTAAAATTGTTGGTTTCTAGATTTATATTTCATACTATTAAATGACTACTTATTTATTAGATTAGTTTATAATCAGACATGCAGTTGATGCATTTAAATTAAACAAAACTATAACTTATCTCAGTAAATTATGCGTTATAAAGTGGAAATATTTTTTCGCTTCGTTACTCGGCGCACGTTCTAACATGAATGGTGCAAACAAAGGGCCTTGAATCTAACTTCAGAATTGTAGAATTGATAGATAATGTAGCCAGAAAATTAAAATGTGTACTATTTAGTAGTTCATTTCTTCAAGTTGTCGAGACAAAGTAGGAATTCCGCATATGTTTAAAAACGTGATTTTATTTTATTTTATTTTAGTAATTTAACAAAAATCCACAGCCGTTCAAATACAATAAACTTATAAGTAAACTTATAGAATTGAGCCAATTAAGGATTTTACTATGAAGAACTTAAGATATAAAAGACATTAATTTTTGAAATACAGTAGGTACAGTAGGTAATACACAACAAGTTAGTGAAAGTGTGGGTGTAAGTGTTTGTGTGTGTGCATGTGTGTTTCGGGGGGGATCCAGTAGAGAAACATAAGCATGAAAGTTTATTAATTGGGATTCTGATAGTTAGGCATTCGCTTCGCATACGGCTGGCGCAAAGAAGATTTGTTATTTACCTGCGTTATCAGAATGAAGTAGGGGGGAGGGGGGGAGGGGGCTTACATGGGGCTGTTTCTAATGATAAAGTAAGAATGAGACAGATTAAGTTGATACACGATAAATATTAAAAATACTAATACTTTTATCATTAAAACCCCTTAATTATGGATGTTTTCATAATTAACGTTATATACGGAAAATAAAATGTTCTTTTCTTAGGTAGTAATAAAATTTAAAATAAATCGCAGTCGAATGTTGATTAGTCGTCGTGCTTGTTGTTAGTTTCTAAACGACTCGTTACATTTTGTTTATAAGAGCTATTCCTCTTTCTGCAGTACTAGACCACCTTAAGAGCATCCACGTAGCTTCTTAGAGAATCACTGCAGTATTCTGCCACATCTTCTATCCCAAACAGTTCAAAGAATGTTTTTGTGTTTTGGTGACAAAATCGCTTACGTCTTTTCCTTTGAAGACTAGATTTTTGCCCTCTAAGCGTTTGAGCTCCTTCTTACTTGCAGGTCTGGTTTCCAAATTTTGAATATTTTTTTCTTTAACTTCCTCAATAATATTTTCATCCAATAAGCCAATCCCACTTTTATCTCTGACAGATACCAAAGGTGACTTTTGACAACTGTGAAAGCACTTTTCTTTACGTCTGCGTTTGGGTAAATGTTCAGAATCTGTAGCAAATCCAGATCATTCTTTGGAGCCCATCGACTTACAATTGCCTCGTGCCAAAAGCGAACATATATGAGACTAACGAAATCAGTTACCTCTTTCATCCCTTTCAAATGTATTGTATATATCGCTTTTGCCATCTACCTTGCTTGATGTAGATTTCCTGGGATTCTGAAACTGAAGTCGATTTCAGTCCAACCTCCTAAGAAAAGGATATGTAATAACTCTTCGTAGTCTTCTCTCGGATGACTTCCATCTTTTAGGACATTTCGGATGTAGTTACTCGTTGTTCCTCTACAAATCCCTGCACAGGAGTCTCTTTATCCAACATTGTCGTCTATGAGTTCTTATCAAGTGTATTCCACTGACTTTGAAACTTTCGAAAGATCTGAATGTCAAGACCACTTGATGGTAAACTGCAACACTTCTCAAATACTCCCTTCAATATTAATTCATGGGTATGATGACGGCAAGCCATTCTGTCACGTATCCCGAAACGATCCACATTTAGAGCAACAGGAACGCCAAGTAAGTTTTCATAATCTTTACCAGTCACTAGAACTGCTACTCTATCCTCCAAAGTTTTGACACTCCCGTGGGCTACTGACGGCAACAGTTTACTATCCCAATGCAAAACTAAATGAGTAGGGCTTTCAAAAAGTGATTCATCTATTTTCTTTGCTATTTTACTTCTATTGATCGTCCGAGCTCTGTGAACGGTAGACGTAGATTTGGCAATTTCGGTATCATCGTGGCCAAGGCTTTTTGCAGTAGCTATAAATGAAAAACTTGCTTGTGGACTAGAGAGCTGCTCTCGATCCCAATAACAAGTAAGTGTTGGATCAAGTTTCACTTTAGACTTGGGCACATTTTTTTCGCATAAGGTAAGAACTGGAGCTCTTCATCACCAGATGCTGATGATGATGCAGAGGAAAATTCCAATGTAACTGTTTTATTGGTATTACTGATTTCTTCGTAATGTTTGTTCTTGTATGACTTAATTTTGTCTTCTTTGGTACTTTTAATTTTGAGGTGAACCTTAGATGAGCCTTATCTGTTCCACTCATTGATGAACTCATACGATCCTCTCTTTGTGACTTAAGGAATTCCTTGTCTTCTTGTAAAAAATCAGACATTTCCATCACGTTTTGACGAGAAACGTCAAATAACTCGACGAGATTATCTTTCCACATCTGGCGTTTCGTGTTTGCTAAATCTGTATTTCTTGATTTTTCTTTGCACAAATTTGGTATTCTTTATATAATCTGTGTATCCCAGCATGTATATTCTTCTCCGTTTTAACAGGAATATTTGCTCTTCTCTACACTTCTTGTAATTTAGTACCAGTGGATTTAGTGGCATCCGAAATGGTTTCTTTCAATTCCTTGTGATGTTAAATAAACACATAAAGTACTTGTGCTTTTAAAGGAAGTCGAGCTCCTAAAAACTAGGTCTAAAAATGAGGTCTTTGAGGAGTATATGTGGAGTAACATTGAAAGATAGATTGAAGAATGAAGCTATAAGGGAACGCTGTGGATTGAAAAAAGATACACTGGCTAGACTGAGAAAGGTCAATTTAGATGGTTTGGTCACGTTGAAAGGATGAATGAAAGGAGGTTGACGGAACCGATTTATACAGCGGTTGGGATAGGAGCCGTCGGGCGGGGACGCCCAAGAAGGTCCTATAAAGACCAAATCGGCGATTTGTTAGTGAAGGGGCAAATACGAAGTACCCGTAACCGCCGAGCTTGCATGAAGAGACTTATGAATGTTGAGGAAGCGAAAGATGTATGTCAGGATCGTAACAGGTCTTTGGTCTCTGCCTACCCCTCTTCCGGGAAATAGGCGTGAGCATATGTATGTATGTACATATGTATGTAATAGAGGAAGTTTGTGACAAAGCCAATAGTAAGAACACGCTTATGTGACGCAACTGCAATATAATAGTGCTAAAATTTATGTTATAGTTCAACTAATATCCTGAATTTATTGACTTTTTTTGGTTTCTTATAGCACGTTTTGGTACTATAACAGAGTATCTATCACCTTTATGACACGTAAAACGCACGTAAGGGGTAACAATTAGCTATATAAGGACTATTATGCCCTAAAATTATGATTTTAAATTCGCTTTTAGAACAATACTTGGCCACTTTTATCCATGGTTAATTCGGTGGGTTCCGTCCCGTTTGGGTGTATGTACTTAGTTCTTTCTTCTAAAATGTTTAATATAAATTGAAAAATATTTAAACGCGGTGTTACTTACAGAATAGAAGTGCAAAAACGCTATAAAAAGTAACATTATCATTATCATCAAAAGAAACTAACAGTAGTAGCAACCAAAGTCAAGTTGAGAGAAGAATTAAGGAGAATGATTCCGTAGAATCGTTTATCAAGTTTATCAAGATTCTTTATCGCAAGCGATAAAGAACATAATTTGTAATTTTTAGGAAAAAATATATAATAAAACTAAATTTACCATTTGCTGGATGCGCACTCTATAATTCACTTCCTTCAAACATGACCTCGCAGACAAGATCAATGCGGAGAAAATAGCACCAAACCCCAATAAGAACAACTTTGGACATAAATCATCGAGTGAGGAGCGCAAAGTCAAGACAGCATAACTACATTCCTGACCTTGCACGCAAGAAACGTGATTTCAATAGTAAGCAACTGGGCTGACATTGTCTATGAAGCATAACATGCAACTGCTGAACTCGCAAAAAACGCTCGCGGTGTCTATATCGAATAGCATCACGTCTTGTAGAATATATTATTTTTTGTTTTGTTTTGTATTTTGTATGTTTAATTTGTAAAAAAGGAGAATTTCGGTCGCCCATCCTGTTTGACCGATGATGTTTGTTATTTACTATGTATAATTTTTAAATTAATTTGTGATATGTTATTAACTTGTTTTACATTTTTATAAAGGGGGGAGTATCTGTGCCGGCTGATTCGGTACCTCACGTACACACGTATTATTTGAGTTTTATCCCAGGCACGCGTCAGCCATCACAGATAATGGATTTATAATACCACGTACCAAATCTAGGTACGTGGTAAAATCTCATATCAATTTGTATATAAACCAAGTATTTAAAATAATAAAGTTAGATAGTAATTGTGCATATTCCAAGCCTTTTATTACGTCTCCCGTCGGTTGCCACACTGCCGGCAAACGTACCAATCTGGGTTTAGACCAGGGCACAGTACTACCACAGCACTTTTAAAAGTCAGCTGGCCATGGACCAGAAGTTAGTCACTGTGTTGGCGCTACTTGACTTCAGCAATGCCTTTAGCTGCGTCGATTTTGGCATTCTTGTTGCGGTGCTGGGTACCTTGAATATGTCTTCACTTCACTGGTTCAACTCTTACCTGAGAGATCGTCAGCAGCGCATTAAGTCTGAGGCGACTGAAACTCAATGGCGTGATCTAACCGCCTCAAGGTGATATTCTTTCTCTTCTCCTGTTTTCAGTCTTTATCAACTCCATCTCCGACGTCCTTTCTTCTTCGTATCACCTCTACGCAGATGATCTCCAAATTTATCGCCACTTTTCCCCCTGCAATTTAGTTTCATCCGTGGAGATGTTGAATGCTGACCCCGAGAATGTGAACGACTGGGCCTCGCCCCACGGGCTGTTGGTTAACCCGATAAAATCGCAAGCAATGATTATTGGAACCAAGCACTCTTTTCCCTTATTACGGAAACCTATTGTTCCTGTAACTTATAATGGAACTACAATAGAGTACACTGCTAAGGCGAAAAACTTTGGGGTCATCTTTGATAACCAGCTGTGTTGGTCTCCACATGTCTGCGAGGTCAGCAGACGGGTCTTTGCGTCTTTCCATTCCCTCAGGCGACTGCAGAACTTCTTGCCACGGCAGACCAAAATTACCCTTGTACATTCCCTTCTCATGCCGCTAATCGACTATGCCGATGTTGTCTGGGCGATTGCAAACAAAGAGAAACTGAATAAACTCGAGCAACTTCAGAATCTCGGGATTCGGTTTATCTTCGGACTACAAAAATTCGACCATGTTTCTCAATATCGCAAAGAGTTGGGGTGGCAAGTCTGATACGTCGTCGCCGAGAATATCACATTATTTATTATCTGTTCAATATCTTGAAAAATCCGGGCTACCCCAACTACCTTCGAGACCGTTTTGAGTTTCTTTTCGGGAGATCGGCACCTTGCACTATAAGAGACAGTCCCACTCTTTTCTCTTTTATCTACACACGTATCATAAACCCTCTTTATTGCGTACAAAAATCGCACGTTACGATCAGCATAATGTTAAACTACTTGGTAAAAACTCATTTCTTATCTGAAAAATTACACATTATGGTCATAATGTGATAATCTACATATTATGTTATTCAAATTTCGAACGCCGACGCCCGCCTGCGTGCCGCCCCTAGTTTGTCTGTTTGTTACTACAGAACAAGCTAAACAACTGCACAGCCACAATGCCGGTCAAACATGCGGTTCCTGAACACATCAATGAGAGTTTATGATATGTGTGTAGATAAACTAGTGTATGTAACTGTACATAAATATGCATCAAAACTCTCGAGTGATTATATTATAAACCCACTCTCGAGTATTAATGCCCTCCATTATGTAGCAGTCACATAAACTACTATTAAGAACCGTATTAAAGAGCACTACCTCTCTCTTTCGTAAAAGTTATTGTAAATTTTATTATTATTTGTAAAGTTTATGTAGTATATCGGTAATTATTTTGTATTTCCTATCTGTATTTTATAGGTATTTAATTTATTCCTAGGCATTTTAGTTATAGTATTTATTGTGCATTGCCTTTTATGATACCAATTCCTGTAATGTCTTGGTTTGCTGAAAGAAATATCTTTTTAGAGATAAGCTCGCCTTTGTACATGCATTTTCTTTTAATGTAACTTTAAATATTTGTGTGCAATAAAGAATTATGAGTTATGAATATCTCAAAGATTACTCCAAAACTTTCAAGATAGTGTGTCTTAAAGCCAAAGTTGAAGTCAAATTGAGTTCTATATTTCCCTGTACCTTATACGTGTGTTAGTTTAAGATTGGACATTCTCCAAATGTTACCTATGTGTTTCTTAAGGAAATAAACTCTTTTTGAATTTGAATTTTTAATTTGAAAGCAAATGTCATAAGTAGTAAAATTAAATCTGCCGACGATAAAATAAAAACAAACAAAAGTAGTAGAAAGCCACGCGGGTATAACTTTTCACTTAAGACAGATCGCGGTATTATTAGTGCAAATTCAGAAGTAGCTCAGGAATTTGAGACCTTTTTTACTAATATACCCTTGAAAACTACTGAACCACTAAAATCTCAAAATCCCTTTCAGCTTCATTGCATAAGGAAAACGTGGACACCTCCGGAACTGAATTTAAATTTAGTCATGTCAGTCACCAGTATATATTTAAGACTTTTAAAGACATTAAAATTAAGAGCACTGCAGACTAATGGGGGATGTCAATCAAAGTGTGTAGCTCAATTGTAGATATATTAGCACCATATTTAGCTTACATATTTACTGAATGTGTTGATCACGGTACCTAAAAATAGCACAGTAGTTCCTCTATATAAAGCTGGTGGCAAAAAAAGATCCCAGTAATTTTAGGCCTGTATCAGTTTTACCTGTATTTAGTAAAGTGTTTGAAAAGATCATGCTCAATCAAATGCTTTCCCATTTTAATCAGAATAATATGTATGTAAAATAACCAGCAATCCAGCTTTACAAAAGGACGTTGTACCACAGATGCTGGTGTTGAACTATTAAAATATATGTTTAGTGCATGGGAAGAATCAAAAGATGCCATTGGTGTCTTCTGTGACCTTTCCAAAGCATTTGATTGCGTAGATCATGAAACTTTACTGATAAAACTGGAACTCTACGGTATTTAAAATAAAGCTCTAGAACGTTTGAGTTCTTATTTAGATAATATAATTCAGAAGGTTCAGATTAACAGGACCAAATCATTAGAATCTCGTGTGAAAATTGGCGTGCCTCAAGGTTCCATATTAGATCCTTTCTTATTTTTGGTCTATTTTAATGATTTGCCCTACATGGTTCAGAATTTGTCAAAGTTGTTATGTTATTTGCTGATGATAAATCTCCTATATTTAATGTATTATCCACATGTACAGAACTACGACGAAGTAAATAACGATTTTGGACAACTTCATAATTGGTTTACTGTTAACAAACTAGTGCCTAAAGCGAAAAAAACTAAATGTATAAAATTCACATTGCCTAATGTTAATTCCCTAAAATAATGATAAGTTAGAGTTCACTGATAGTACAAATTTATTGGGGATAACACTTGACTCAAAACAATGGAGCCCTCACATTACATCTTTATCGGGAAAACTAAGTTCACCCGCATATGCCGTGAGACAAATCAGACAGCTGACGGATGTACCTACGGCGAGTCTTGTTTACTTTAGTTATTTCCACGGCATGTCCTATGGAGTTTTGCTGTGGGGCCGAGCTGCTGATATTGACTCAATTTTTGTTCTAGAAAAAAGGGCTATTAGAGCAATTTATAACCTACGCAGTCGTGACTGAGGGAACTGTTCAAAGAAATCAGCATTATGACTGTACCGTGTCAACATATTTAGGAAAATATCATGTACATTAGAAAGAACATAAATAGCTTCACCAAAAATGTTGACAGGCAAGTTGGGAAAGAAGAGTCGAAAATGACGCTGGAAAGCGGATAATCTGAAAGCGGGTTTTGCGACGCCTGAACGGTACGCAAATAGACGCATTGTGGACCTGCTAAAAAGTCAGTGGCTTTGAGTGAGAGCGGTTTAAATAGTTTAAACGCATCGGCGTGAAAACTGGTTAAAATAAATCCTCAAAAAATTATGTCAGCTTCGGACGGACCTCACAATTTTATTTTCACTTTGTAGTTTTTTTTTTATTTATTTTTAGCTTCTTTTAATGTATATGTTACATATTTATATTTGGCATTATTTTTAGTATTCTGTAGATATTGATAAGTAGTTTATTATTTTTATCAACATTTTTATTGTTGTGCACATAGTTCTACCTTTAGTTTATTTATTTTTTCCTCTCCATTCTAGGTTTTCTGGAAGAAATATCTTGATAGAGTTAAGCTCGCCTTTTTACATGTTCTTTGCTTTATATTTGTTTTGTTTTCACTGTTTTGTGTACTGAAGTATATCTTCAGATAAAAACAGTGACTGTATGAGACTACATTTTAGGCAGAATTATGAAAATTATTTACAGATTTCCGTACCTTAAAAAAATTAAAAAATATTACAAAAGAATACATAATAAGAAAGGTACAGTTTCATGTTATATAAACTTAACTAAAGATAGATACATCATATGTTTATGAGAATAGGTGTTGGTAATAAGCAAAAATAACATCAGAGTCGATACTCCCCAAGGTAGGGTTTCCCCTGTGTTTTGGGATTAGTAGCGAGGCTCTTCCCCTAATGATATGAATGAAGAAAAATTAGCAGACCAAATCAAGTACTTTTACAGTTTCAATGTAATGCAGCTATCTAAAACTTAAAGAAGGTAATTTAAAGTTTAAAATTCGTCATTTAGTGCCTAAAATAGTTAGTATTTGGGTGTGTGTGAGTATTTGTGAGTGTAAATATGGGTGCGTGAGATGAGAAAGTGTTGTGGATGTATGTGAAGTGAGGTGTGTTATGAATGTTTGTGTATTTTTTACCATCGTTTCTTAAAAATACTTAAGTATGTGCACCTAAAATATAATTATCAAATATGTATTTATCAAGTATTGATTGTACCATTTTATTTATTTTGTTATCCTTATTATTGTGAAATGGCGATGAAATTTTCTGTGTCGTCATAATTCATCGATCTTAACCACTTAGAAATAAGCTTTTTGCATTCAAAATTTGGTTTAGGATATATATACACAATATTGCAGGTTTTATTGTATAGATAGGGCCCTAGAAATTTAAAAAATCTCTGCATAAATCTTGTCTTTGTTGAGGTGGTTATAAAAACTTTATCTTTTCGTCTTTTAGCACTAGGTGTATACTCAAGAGTTTGGTGTTGTTTTAGCAGAATATTCTGAATAAAAAGTTGTCTAACAGTCAAAACGTCACAGAAATGATAAAGTTCTTCGGTCGGAAAGATCCTGGGTTTAAAGGTGCAGACCTTTAAAACAGCACGTTGAGCACGCTCCAGTGACAAAAGAGTTCCCTTATTTGCACCTCCCCAACATGTTATGCAATATCTCAAAAGAGATTCGCATAGAGCGAAATAAATATTTTTTAGTAGTGATGCATTGGTAACGTGTCTCAAATTTTTAAATATATATATTAGTTTACGGACTTTGCCACTTAGAGTTTGTATATGTTTTTTAAAATTTAAGTTCCGATCCAATGTTATGCCTAAATATTTGATTGTAGGGGTTCTTTCTAAGGTTTTACATGAGCAGTTAGTTTCATCTTTACATAAATGTGAGGTCAAATTAAAACCAGCAGAAGGTTGGGTCGTGTTGTTTATAGAGAAGGTCAAATATTT
This sequence comes from Argyresthia goedartella, assembly GCA_949825045.1. Taxonomy (NCBI): domain Eukaryota; kingdom Metazoa; phylum Arthropoda; class Insecta; order Lepidoptera; family Argyresthiidae; genus Argyresthia; species Argyresthia goedartella. Next base: position 18,167,098 of record OX463812.1, on the reverse strand, counting down.
AGTTTTATCGGCGTTTAAGGTTGAAATATTATGCTGCAGCCATTTCGATATCATATTGAAACCGTTTTGTGCGTTTTCAAAAACTTGTGTCCAATTTCTTCCTTTGAAAAGCAGAACGGTATCGTCAGCATAAGTTACTTATGTTGCCATCGGGAAGTTTAAGGCTGCAAAGTTCATTAATATATATCAAGAATAGAGTCTGTTCGATTCCAAATCGATATTCGATCGATGGTTTCTGAACGGCCATTTTCAATTTGACGTTAGCTGCCAACCTGGCAGTTTTTTGACAACTGATGGACGAAAGCCCTCGCAATGTAAACGCGTTTTGGTTAGGGTATTGAAATTAAATCGCAGGCCATCTGGAATGTATTCGGGTTTCCCTCAGGATTGTTAATATAGCTGAGTGTGTTATTGTTTCTCGAACCAGATAAAGTTCGCATTTTCGTGCCCGATTGTTTTTACCACGTAACATAACCTGTGTTGGAACACTGTGCTCATTGAAGCTGGCCCGCCAGTCATACCTGGTTGGCTGAAGAACCTGTCTACCAAGAAGAGCCTAGGGTGCACCCGGGCCTTGCAGAGAGACAGGAGGTTGACGGGACCGAAGCACAGACCAGGTGAGATCGACCCCAATTAACTTCAGCTCGGTGAATCGCCGACGTTCACACTTCTTGGCAACTGATCGTTACGCTACCTCGTAGCTGATGGGACCCTACGAGGTCATTAGGTGCTGTGAAGCGTGAACAATTTGGTAGTAGAGCGTGGCTTCCTGAGATTTGCAGCCGTCAAGGGCTCCAGGAAGGCACGATTTGGGACTATCAATCTGTAGGTATAGGCGGTTATTATGTAACTTGGTTGTTGTTCCTATATCCACATAGATTGGTAGTATTGTAAGCTATAGGTCTATTGCTGGTAGTAGATAGACAGATATTGAATTGAAAATTGCATTGAATTACCAGTTAGTCAATCTATTAGTGGTCTAGTAATGCTATTGAATGAATGTTTAGTACCAGGGTGCAGGGCCGCACTCAGGACCATTACATGGGGGGCCCTGAGTTTTCGGTTGCGACTCAGCATCCGACCCAGCGGGACATTGGGTGTGTTGAGCAGGCCGTAACGGGCGGGTGTCATGGGACACCTTCGAGCTATGCGGGTGCGGTTCGGACGCCGCCTCAGTTGTCGCCCCGCTCGTCGCCTCGTCCTCGTCGGTCACATGTGATGTCCCCCCCGCTCATGGAGCGGCCACGGTTGAATTCACGCCCACCCCCCTTTACGGGGAATCGTAGGTTGGGAATGGAACCGGCGCGTGGGCCATTTGTACAATGGGACCCTCTGGCGTATAGCTGCATACCTGATCGGTTACAGGCACAGTGGGGCCCCGGGGGTCCTCGCTAGGAATTTGCGGCCCAACCATTTGTTGCCCTCCAACCGGAGACGGTGGTGTTACCGATCGCCTCTGTGCTTGTTTGGGATTTGGCGGGCAACCCAACATACGTTCGCGCCCTATTAGATTCTGGAGCTCAGGGCTGCATTGTATCGAATGATTTAGCAAAATGGTTGGGCCTCAAGGTAAATAGGTATAATAAATCAATACGGGGCGTGGGGAATGTTACGGTTACGAATGTAGTTGGTCAATCGGTGATCACGTTCTCTCCACGTTATGACATTTTGACAAAAACATCCGTGCAAGCTTTAGTAATGACGCATGTCATGGGCAGACACCCCTTGGTGAAGTTGAATCCGGCCGTTCGATTCCTGACATCAGGACTCAAGTTGGCGGATCCCGATTTTGACACTCCAGCCCCGGTCGACCTGCTACTGGGAGCAGACGTTCTGGGTAGGTTTCTGTTGTCGGATCAGCGAGTTCTTCAGCCGGACGGGTTGATTGCTGTGGATACTAAGTTTGGTCACGTGATCATGGGTCCGGCATTGCCGATGGTTAGGCCTGCCGAGTCAGATGGCATACTTATTGGCTCAGCGTTGTCAGACGTTATCCAACGTTTCTGGGAGATAGAGGAACCTCCCACCGTTCGTCGAGTCGACGCAGACGAAGAAGAGTGCGAGTTGTTTTACCAGAATAGTACTGGTCGCCTTCGTTCTGGTCGTTTTGTAACTCGACTGCCTTTCAGGGCCGATCGACCGCCACTAGGAGAATCTAGGAAGATGGCTGAGACGAGATTGATGTCGATGGAGCGTAGGATGACAAGGGACGCCGTATTTAAACAAAAATATGTTGATTTCATGAGGGAGTATGAGTCGTTAGGACACATGTCGGTATCGGGTGTGGACTGGAGATCCCACTGGGGTGGGATTTTTGAGGCCGTAGTTAAGTCAGCTAAGACGCACTTGGGGCGTATAGTAGGTCAGACCGCGCTGACTTTTGAGGAGCTCGCGACATTGAGTTGTAAGATCGAGGCCGTTCTCAATTCGCGACCGTTGTGTCCGCTCAGCTCGGATCCAAATGACCTGGAGGCTCTGACCCCAGGCCATTTCTTGATAGGACAGCCACTTAACGCGTTGCCCGAGCACCACCCCTTCGAGGGAGTGAAATTGTATCGGTTGTCAAGGTATCAGATGTTGCAGCAGTTTACTCAGAATTTCTGGAAGCGTTGGTCGCTCGAGTATCTGCATATCTTACAACAGCGCCTTAAGTGGACTGACAAAACTAGCCCCCCTAGTGTTGGTGACCTCGTTCTGGTTAAGGATGCTAACCTACCGCCACTACGTTGGCGCAGGGGGCGCATTGTTAACTTGTTCCCTGGCAAGGACGGGACCCCCCGGTCTGCAGAGGTTCTAGTAGGAGGCTCGGTTCTAAAACGAGCGGTAGCAACGTTGTCTCGGCTGCCCGTAGATTAGGGGACAGGTGGGTGCCTGTCCGGGCGGGTGATTATTCGATTCCAAATCGATATTCGATCGATGGTTTCTGAACGGCCATTTTGAATTTGACGTTAGCTGCCAACCTGGCAGTTTTTTGACAACTGACGGACGAAAGCCCTCGCAATGTAAACGCGTTTTGGTAAGGGTATTGAAATTAAATCGCAGGCCATCTGGAATGTATTCGGGTTTCCCTCAGGATTGTTAATATAGCTGAGTGTGTTATTGTTTCTCGAACCAGATAAAGTTCGCATTTTCGTGCCCTATTGTTTTTACCACGTAACATAACCTGTCCACTTTAGTCAGTGAATGCATGAACAGCATCGGAGGTAGATTTTTTGGAACGAAAACCAAACTGTCTCTCTGACAAGATGTTGTTGCTTTCTAAAAAGTTCATTAATCGGTTGTTTATTATACGTTCCAAGATTTTAGATATGGATGGGAGGATCGAGATAGGTCTATAGCAGTCGGCACGGTCCCGATCACCACCCTTGTGAATAGGAATCACCACTGACCTCTTCAAAGCATCAGGGAAAATACCAGTATCCAAACAGAGATTAAATATGTAGGACAGATAAGGTACTATGATTTTGTTATTTTGCTTTAAGATTTTGTTCGGGATATTGTCCTAACCTACTGAGCATTTATCTTTAAGCTGCATGACAAGTCTATTTACCTCATCAGTGTCCGTACTAATTAGGATGAGCGAGTCTGATCTACTGACTGGCATGACGCTCTCCTGAATTGTTTCCTGATTTTCTATATTTTCTGCTAACTTTTTACTGACATTGACAAAGTATTCATTAACAAATTCTATCGAGTCTTTAGCTGATTTTTCTATTTTTAATAATTCATTTGGTTGATTTTTTGTTTTAGTAGTAGATGTTATTGTTTTTATGGCTTTCCAAATTTCCTTGCTGTTTAATCCGGCTTTATTAAATAAAGATTTTTCGTAATTTCTCTTAACTTTCTTTAATGGGTTGTTGCAGAAATTTCTGTACCTGTGGTAGGTTACTTTTAAGGTCTCATTCTCTGGGTTTGTCATAAACTTTTTATGTAAATTGTCCCTATTTCGTAGACATTTTAGCAGACCAGGCGTTAGCCATGCTTTGATGATCCGTTTATTTGAAGGTACCTTATGGGTTGTCTTGTATTTATCCAGTACGGTCTGTATCAATCCAATAAATTCATCTAGAGCTGTGTTGGGATCATTTATTTGGTATATGTATGCAAAATTTATATTAATTAGATCATCTGCAAATCCCTGGAAATTTATTCTACTATAGGTACTAGGTGGGACTACGATCTTCTTCTGTTCGAGATCCAGGCAAAAAAGGACAGCTTTGTGATCTGTAACTGTAGAGTGAAGAACAATTGTAAGGAATTCCTTCTTAGTTTTAACTAGAACATGATCCAAGCATGTGCGACTAGCGTCTCTCGTAACAAAGGTATGGCCAATAAGTAGACCGTAAGAGGCTAAAATATTTAGGTATGGTTCAGCATCTGGATAATTATTCTCTGGATTAATATCGATATTGATGTCACCCGCTACAATAATATTTTTAAAGGCAGAGATCTCCTGGATTGACTCGCTCAGGAATGCTAAGAAGTTATCGAGCTTTTTATATGAAGGTGAGCGATATATAGCGACTATGGCAGTGTCATCACCATACTTGATCAGCAAATTATTTCCCTCTTTAAATAACGGTTCTTGTATTTTAATATTCAGGTTGTCTTTGAAGTAGATGACAACCCCATCATTCTGATTGTTGAACGTTTTGTTGGCATATGAATTATAGCCCACTAGTGTAGGGATGATAGGCGCACATGATAGCCAACACTCGGTTAGAATAATAATGTCACATTCAAACTTTAGATCATTGAGAAGAGCAATGAATCCAGGCATATTACAGCCAATACTCCGTATATTTTGTGTTATTATACGAAGCTGATTTGCAGAGGCAGGGCAATGTTTATGGGAGTTAAGAGTATCTGTAAGTACAGCGTTACAAGTAAGGAAATCATCAAGATCATTATTTATGTCATTTATAGAATCAAATTTTGTTAGAAATAAATAAATTATCAATTCCAATACGATACTGAAAGATAGAGCTTTCGCAAAACCGACAAAAGAATGTCCCTATAATATGATTTAAGCCGTATTTAATTATGCTTTGTGAAATTGGGTACCCGCGCAATTGTTTTACTAGTTCAGATTTTGATGACGAACATATATGTATATCTGTTGTGAGTGTTGGAATAATATTGAATTTTATGTGTGTTTTGATGTGTATGTGTGTGTAGAATTGTTGAATGTGGTTATAATGTAACGTGTGTTTAAGACAGAAGTTATTTTGAAAGAAGTTAAGAGAGATGCAATACAACTGATGACCATAGATATGCTTATGAGTCTACCTAAAACTTTCTTTATAGTTGGAACAGAGTTATAATAGAGTCATTTTGTAGATTTAAGCTTTTCAATGTCACTTTCACACGTAACGCGTACATACGGCAGATTTTCTGCTTTACGAAGATAAATTAATCCACGCGATGACCAGCAATACATATAGTTGAACTCCTTAGCAAATTCACGAGCCTTGTAAAATAGTTGCTGTGTCTTGTGTGTTAGTGTTTCCGAAATAAATACGCCCTTTTTAGGTCCTACGACATTTAGATGAAGGGTGTTCAGTTTGTCATCGTTAGATTTATTCTTATTAAAATCTTTTACGGCCCGCAGCACGCTATCTTTCTTTATAATGCTACAGACATCGACCACTATGGGTCTCGTAGCGTCTTTTCTAGCGCTAGTTCTGTAGATATCCTTTACTTCCGAATCTTCAAGTTTGATGCTCAAAGTAGATGACAGAGTCTTCAGAACATTACAGAGATCACTTTTTGATTCCGGTTTGTGGTTTTCGACCGGCTTGCAAGGTATATTGCGGATCTCAAGGCAGGATGATCGGGATTTTCGCTCAAAAACTCCAGCTTCTCTTCTAGGGCCAGTATAGTTTTCTTATCTAGGCGTTTTTCCTGTTCTAAGTCCTCAATACGCTTAAGCATTTCGTCATACTTTTCCGACATGTAGTCAATGCTTTTAGTTATCTCGTTATTTTGATCTCTAATGACCGTCATGGATTCTTGGAGAGCGTTTAAGCGAGATTCTACACTCAGTGTGAGTGACGAGAACATGCCGCGCATCGTATTCATAAATGCTCGAAAGTCTTGTGTGTCATCTGAACCGTCATGCTTTCGTTTTCCCGCGCGAATGCATTCACCCTCGTTCAGATTAGGCGTTGAGCCATACTGCTGCATTGAACTGCCCAGACGAGCTGCACCACTCAATAAAGGAAGCGGTATCGTGGAGTGTGCATGCAGAGTCGAAGATGCGGCGGGGACGATGTTTGCGCTGGCTAGGGATGCGTCACACAGAGCGGGGGTGCCATCTTTAGTTAACACCGCTTCCATGTTTGCGGGGCTCTGTAACTTGGGCGTGGGGGGAGGGGAGCGTTGTACCTTAGTCATAGTGGTGAGGTATCACGTAGTCCGCCAAATGTACCAGGATCGCAGAGTCGCGAGGAGCTAAGCAAGAACTTAGACGGCAAGTGTTCCGTGATTGGTCAGGAGGCGACGCTATTCTCTTTCCAGGGTTACTACCCACCGTCAGCAGTAGCGGGTGTGTCAGGGCGGGACGGCCAGTGTTCCGTGATTGGTTGAGGCAGGGCTATACTCATGCGCAGGGTTACCACCCACCGTCAGCAGTGGTGGGTGTATCAGGGCGGGGTAGGTATGCGGGCGTGGTCAGGGTCTGGGTGAGAGGACTGGGTGACTCACGCGTGGCCGAGGACAGCTTCCGTCTGTAGGCTCCCGGCTGTTTATGCACTCCTAATATTATGCGCGGATTAAATTGAATTTAAAACTTTTAAATGGTTAAAAATAATTTGATAAGGGTTTGGCACGTCTACTCAAGTCGAGGTCCGAGGGGGAAGAGGGGAAGAGTTGTAGTGAAACACACGAGAGTTGGTTAAGCACTGACTTTATTTATGTACCCACATACCTTGACAATTATAGTAGCAACTACCTACATATATACTACAGTAGTATCTCCACCAATCATTTCCATTCGTCCCGCAGGCCAACACGACCGCCACGGAAGACGACGCCGGGCTCGAGGGTGCCGTGGCAGACGACGCGGATGCCGAGTACGTGCGCACCGTGTGTGAGCGGGACATCGTCGGTGACGGCACCAAGCTCGCGCGGTACGTGCCGCTGCTGCGCTACCTGCTAGCCAACCCGGCCAAGTGCGTGCCGGCGCTGCAGGCTGCGGCTGCGCTCACCTTCACTAGGTATGTTCACTCACTTACTCATTACTACGAACTTGGTTGAGGTACTTCATTCTCATTTCATGCTCCACTTAGTAGTTAGTTAGTACTGTTAGTATTTGTGGTTAGTACGCACCAAAACTCTGACAGAAGACGCACCAAAGACTGGAACCAAAAAAGTTGGAACTAAAGCAATACTAAAATTGAAATATAAATAACATGACAGTTGGTTTTTTAGGGTTCCGTACCCAACGGTTAAGAACGGAACCCTATTACTAAGACTTCGCTGTCCGTCCGTCCGTCCGTCCGTCCGTCTGTCACCAGGCTGTATCTCAAGAACCTAGCTAGCTAGAGAGTTGAAATTTTCACAGACTATGTATTTATGTTGCCGCTATAACAACAAATACTAAAAAACAGGATAAAATAAATATTTAAGGGGGCTCCCATACAACAATACCACATACAAACTTATGGATGCACCTGGTTACGTACATGGAGTGTGAAATTAACCGCACCAATAACTTTGTAAACAATATTTTGCTGTGTAAAATCCAAACTATTCACTCCACACCATCGCTTCCATTGAACGGTGGTACGGAACCCTTCGTGCGCGATTTAGACTCGCACTTGACCGGTTTTTTTTTACTTTGATGCTGCAAGCTTTATACTCCTAGTGTTGTAACAATTCAATTAGAAAAATAGGTAGGTCGATTGCTTTATTTAATTCTTAAATACAGGGTGTTGTTTTGTAAAGTTACGCCCGACTCATCATTCAGGAATCACAGTCTACGTATCGCTTGTAACGTAAACTATGGTATAACTATTTATATTATTATAAATAATTATATATACCTATTATTTATATTTAACGCATATTTTTGATTCACTGATTGCCGTTATTTTGCCTGATATTACCGCAACGTGTGGACCGCCTGGCCAGTCCGGGCCGCGCGCCGAGACCCCGATATTGCGAGCGCTGTTAAGCGATAGCAGTCAGGCCACAATTCCTATGACTTACAGATATTTATAGCTTAAAACAAAAAAAAATGTTTTCGTTAGTGTCGTGTAAATTACCACCCGAGTCGGCCGTAACTTTACAGAACACACGTTATATTGATATTTTCTTTTTTTTTCTTTTTTTTTCTTATATAACTATGAATATCTATCAACAAAACATGCCTAACTGGACAGTATGGCACAAAATCAATGGCAATTTAGATGGGTAATCTACCCGGTAGAAACCAAAACGGGTGCTTTGAGGGTAATAAAATAACCCATTTTCACCCTTGTTTCTTCGAGAGAATTGTTTCTTCCTACACATTTACTATAGTAAATGTGTAGGAAGAAACAATTCTCTCGAGTCGAAACAGTAAATTATTTTACCATAAGAAAATAAATACTTGCTCTAAGCTTAATATATTCTTTAAAGAATACATAGATATTATTGACTCGAGAACAATATAAATTTAGTTTGAAATTTCAGTTTTGTCACATAAAGAATACTTATATCAACCCAAGAAAATAAATTGAATTGACTAAAGAAACAATTCTCTTGAGTGGAAATAGTCAATTATTTAACTTAAGAAAATAAATACTTGCTATAAAATTTCCGTTTAAGAATAAGTAATTTTCAATGGATAAATCTGCAAATCTTCTCCTAAGATAAATCTGGTCTCTGTGTGATACTTTCAGTTACTCAATTTAAGAAATTCATCGACTTACCCTAAGAGATTACTGTCTCGATGCAAAATAGTACATTTAACCATAACGAATTTAGGACTCGCAACAAGCTAATTGTTTTCTTCACAGAATGCATAGAAATTATTTAGCCATGATAAATCTGGTTTTAGCATGAAATGACTAATTTCTCAAATGAAGATTATCAATATTATTACCTTAAAAATCTGCATTGTCAATTCAAATGAAGATATTCTCTTTACCTAAAATAAAAATAAACTTGATTCGAGGTACATTTGTTTTTAGTTATAAAGCACCTCTATTTCAACTAAGAATGCATAAAACTTCAAGAAAAAGATTGGATTCTTTGTATGAACCGACGATATTTTGGCTAAAGAATATGGCTTTATTAACCTAAAACAAAAGTTTCTTGCACCAACTATTTCATATTTTCTATTTAAGGCGTATTTTTCTTTGAAAAAAGACAAACAAATTTTGTTATAAAATTATTTATTATTCATTGAAGACCGCTTTGCCTTAAACTGAAACTAAAAAATGCTACCGTCAAGTACTTAGTTGGACTCTTATCAAGAAAATAAGATATCTTGAAACCTAAGAATTCCGTATGTCTTGCATTAACATGTCAGTTATTTCTTCTATTGAGAATATTTATTCTTCAGTTGAGTTAAGTAATTGTTAGGCCAAGAATTAGATCCAAAACAATAAAATGCTCAATTCAACCATATATTGTTTCCCCCATATATGAAACTACATTATTCTTGGCCAATAAATATATACTTGGCTTAAGACTTTTTTTCTTTCCGTGTAAGCTATGTTATAATAATATATATAATATAATAATAATATAATTCAAAATGTATACCAGGTATACTGTATTTTCCTTTTGCATTTTATTATTAGACGACCCGAATGGCCGAGTCGGCAGTGACCCTGCCTACGAAGCCAAGGGTCCCGGGTTCGAGTCCCGGTGGGGGCAAATATTTGTTTGATGAGAATGGATGTTTGTACCCTATTCATTGTTGTTTATCTATCTATGTATAATATTTATCTATATAAGTAAGTGTATCGTTGTCAAGTACCCAAGATACAGGGAATCCTAGTTTGGGGCTAGATCAATGTGTGTCAATAGTGTCCAAGGTATTATTATTATTTACTTAGTGCTAAGTTTATTTGTCTCTGAGAGAGCTGTCACCTCTCTGTCTTTCACACTGCCTTACCCTAAGCGGTCATAGCTCGCTCAGAGTTTACTAAATAAAGTATAGTGTATAAAGTATTCATTTCAACCTTCGCCGATCTTTTTCTTGTTTATCAAGTAGGTAACCAAAAACCTTTTTGTAGTTTGATGAAGATATATTTTGACAGCTTAATGTACATAGGTATTATTGAAACAACGAATTATCATAAAAGTTACCTTTCGACAGTTAGATACCTCAAACATGATTACTATATTCTCTACATTGGGCCACTGTGGTACTATCCTATGGATTCGTGTTGTGGGGGAAAGCAGCGGATATTTAAACTATTTTTATCTACACACATATCATAAACCCTCTTTACGGCCTACAAAAACCGCATGTTACGATCAGCATAATGTTAAACTACATGGTAAAAACTCATTTCTTATCTAAAAAATTACACATTATGACCATAATGTGTAGTTTTTCTACATATTATGACATTCAAATTTCGAATGCCGACTCCCGCCTGCGTGAAGCTGGTACTACAGAACAAGCTAATCAACTGCATAGCCACAATGCCGGTCAAACATGCGGTTCCTGAACACATCAAAGAGAGCTTATGATATGTGTGTAGATAAACTAGTGTATGTAACTGTACATAATTAGGCATTAAAACTCTCCCTCTCCGCCCTCCATTATGTAGCAGTCACATAAACTACTATTATATCACAGAAAAGAGTTATACAAGCAATTAATTACTTAAAACCTCCCTGAGATAACTTTATAAAGAAATTGACATACTAACTGTACCTTGTCAATTAATTTCCAATTAATTTCCAATTAATTTCGTATGTACGTAAGAACGTTACAACATTTTCCAAACTTAACGATAGCTGTAATGTTAACCTAAGAAATAATCACAGACTAGACAGTTTAGACTCGCGAAAGTAAGAGATTCTTTCAAGGTCCAATGCATTCTCTTCTACAACAGGATACCTCTGGAGATTTTGAAATTACCATCTGAGCAATTTAAAACCCATTTAAAATCTCGCTGTTAATAATTTTGTAATTATTTATTCCTGCTTATTATTTATATATAATTAATATAAATACTAATGTTGTAATATTTTTTATAAGTTAAACCAATATTTTTTTAATCTGTGGTAAATGCTACGCCCTTCTCCCACAGTGGTCCAATTTTCTCTACATTCTACCAGAGGCAAAAATTACGTTTACTAATATCTGTTTTTTCACTAGCTACCGGAAAAAAATACGGCAGTGATACCATTGTAATAGTAGTTTATGTGACTGCTACATAATGGAGGGCATTAATAGTCGAGAGTGGGTTTATGAAACGAGCCGAAGGCGAGTTTCATAACAATATCACTCGAGAGTTTTAATGCCTAATTATGTACAGTTACATACACTAGTTTATCTACACACATATCATAAGCTCTCTTTGATGTGTTCAGGAACCGCATGTTCGACCGGCATTGTGGCATTGATCATTGCACTGAAGGCTTGTTTAGCTTGTTCTGTAGTACCAACTTAACAGACAAACTAGGAGCAGCACACAGGCGGGCGTCGGCGTTCGAAATTTGAATTTCATAATTTGACAAATTTTTCTACATTATGGTCATAATGTACAAATTTTCAGATAAGAAATGAGTTTTTACCAAATAGTTTTACATTATGCTGGTCTTAACGGTTTTCAGCGCAGTAAAGAGGGTTTATGATACGTGTGTAGATAAAATATATTATTGGACTCAGAAGTATATTTTTAACCGTAAATAAAAGACTCGTATCGCTAAAACCCATTTCTTTTCCATAGATAATAACGTTTTCTCGAAACTTAAATGGTATCAGTTGGTTTTTACGTATTGACACACTGTTGACAAACACTGTGTTGTGAGGCCGGTCCACACTGGACGAATGTGGCGAACGGAAGCGACTGACTAAAACAAAAAAGTCTTTTTCCTATTTCTTAGTATAATTATTTCGTCTGGTAAGCGATAATTTATTATATAGGTATAGTATATTAAGCAAATCTAAATCCTTCCTCGGGTTATTAGTGCGGTTACTTTCATATGCAATGCATTTATAATTATGCGTCCGATAGAAAATGCAGTCCGGTTATTTGTTTTTATAATAATCCCATTTGTTTGAGTAATAAATTGTATAACCACGTTTTGGTTTCTTTTATTATTTCATTAAAAATAATAACCGTATGATCTATGTATTATGTTTTAAATCAAAGGTCGTGCTTTTAATTAATCGCTGCTTCGCTGCCCATATCTACTAGATAATGCAATCAGACACGGACCGCAAGGAAAAATCACCACCTATTTTACTCTTATACACCACACACTAAAGTCAGTCGCGCTCGCCGCGGCTCCTTGTCACCGCTCGTTCAGTGTGGACGCGACGTATATAAAATGTCAATGTGACAGTTTTTATTGTGCAGATGACTAATAAATAGATTTTAGCTATAAATTTAAATATCTACAGTAATAAAGAAAGGGAAGTATTAAACTACACATCAATAATTTGCTCAGCAAATATACTGATTTTCACAGCAAATATCAGGGCAAAATACTGCGGTAGCGTAGGTGAAGGGTAAAGGGGGTGAGCGAAGCGAATTATTCTTCGTATTAGGTTGATCATGTAAGAAGAACAAAAATACTTAAAACGTAAAAAGTGTTTTTGCTGATCCTTTTTTTGCTGTGTAAATCAGTAATTTTGATGTGCGATTAAATACTAGCCATAAAGAAATGTTAATATTCGAATAATCGTAACGAATGTGTTGGCCAACTGAAACTAAAACACATTTTTTTCTACTATAATGCGGTAACCCACTAACTGCCGTGTTGGTGTAGTTATTGGAAAATAAAGGTTAAGTAAGTAAATTAAAAGACCGGTATTCGGTCGGCGAAGTCAGGGCAGCATCTGACTTTGGCAAACGCTTGCTTGGCAGCGAAGGCTCACAGACGAAATGGCCCAGTCAGAGTGAACATGGACTGTGTGTGATGTTTCAAAATATTGGATACATCACAACCTTAAAGCATAATTCACATCCGCTTAACCACCTTCCAAAGGGATCTCTAAGTGACTTCGAAAGTCATTTGATCGAATATCACCGAATACCATTGATCGATTGCTCAGTTGGACGGTGTTTTATTTCTAGGAAGCCTTATTAACGTTAAATGTAACGTTTCAAGAAAAACTACTTGCCGATGCGCATTCATACGATATCTAGGGGCACGGTAGTGCCTCCGCCAAGACGAGCAAAGCTAAACGCATGGGCACTACCATGGACGAATAAAACCAGAGGACTGACAACGTCATATAAAAACACGTACCCTGCTAGAAAGCTAAAATCCTGTATTATTTCTAGATGTCGCTGTACAATGCAATGGATGCTGGGTGCTTAGGGTGACGGCGTAGTATAATCCATAGTATTATCGACGAAAAATCAGAGATGGCGTAAGCGTAAGCCTTGTTTCTTCTTAGGAAATTAACGCTTATACCGCCATCTTTCCTAAATTAAGCGCGCCAGCACGATACTACCTATACTAGAAAGAACTTTTGAACTAGTAGCTCTATCTAGCAATATACATTTAAACTAAAAATCGAATTACGCTCCAAAGTACTACGGTTGTTTGTCCTCTAGTTTTATTCGTCCATGGCACTACTACTTTTGAACTAGGGAATGGACTAGAGACTTCCGCAAATTTTGTTGCTAGAGCTCTGACAATTGATAGAGGGACTCAATAATAGAATACATATTTCAGGATTTTTAGTAAATCACCCCCTTTGACTGCTTTGAATAAGGGGATGGAATTAAGCGCGCGCAAAACACCTAATATGTACCCGCTGTGATTGATGATGAACCAAATACAGCGCGGGTATGCTGTCACCAATCACCATACATAAAAGTCAAGGGCTAAGTTCGAATAATGCTCTCATTGATATTGGGCCATCCACGTTCTCTTGTGGGCAGGCTTATGTAGAGTGACTAATTTGCGAGGTGTTCACCTTATAAATATTGAGTTTAGTCGTATTAAAGCACAACAGAATATAATCGCCTAAGAGCCAAGTATCGCCCTGATATTTTTTTTATTTTTTCTTTCTTTTTTTAGGTGTATTTTTTGCACATCAGAGGTGCCTTTTTTTCATAACCCCCCCCTCTTTGTATTTCGTATATTTTTATTGCACATGAAAATTCACATTACAAGCTGATAGAAAAACATTTAAAAAGGCAAGCTTATCTCTTGCAAGAGATTTCTTAAAGCAAACCCAATATTAAAAGGTTAAATTTAATAGCGTGACAGGTAGAACTTTGTGCTGAAATACAAATAAATAATATAAATAGGTGTTTAACTAAACTAGTAAATATACTTCATATCTATATTGAGAGTGAGTCATTAATACCGTATATAAAATACATTTTATAAATAAACAATACCACATATTAAATCCGTAAGTTTACGAAAGAGAAGATAATGCTCCTTTAGACGATTCCTGATGGCGCAGGGAAGCACACTCCACAGATATATTGCCGTCATTCGGAACCCATGTTCGTAAGCGACGGTATTGTGTGGCGGAGTAGAGAGCATGGAAACAGTTTTGGGATCACTTTATCTTTAGCTCTTTTCTTTATTGGTTTTCGGTTTATAATAAGTGACAATTACATGATAATGTTTTTGGTGGGACCGAGGGGCACGGCAGTTCCCCCGCCAAGTCGAGCGCGAAGCAAACACTGCCGTACCATCCTTTACTGGAACCATTTCGCCGCATTTTCAGGCCCCTATTTGAGAACCTCTGGATAAGACTAGAACGCAGAAATTTTTGTCATCCAGTAAGCTATAATCACATACTTAACACGTTGAGCGCCATGTGTATCCTTTAGGAAACACGAAGTGCTACCTTTTGAGGCCGCGTGTTTCTTTTTGGAAACACGGGCAGTCCTTTAGTTCGAGGCCAGTGTGTCCTCTAGGAAACACGTTTTCATACATTTTAGTAGCGCATTCAAAAGCGTTGGCCCTGGAGAATTTGTCTGTGTTTTTGTGGTTTAAATATCTTAAAAAATAAAGAAAATATGGGGTTTTTCTTAAAAAAAATACTACAAAATTATAGGTATACACTGGCCTGTGAGAAAGCACCCTATGGTGTATCATTTAAGATACACTGGCGCTCAACGTGTTAAAATCCAAAATTTCAAGTCTGTAGGTCATTTAGTTCTGAAGTTAAGCGAAAGCAAAGTTTCGCATTTATGACACTCACTCACTCACTCACTCATGATCATCAGAATAGAACTAGTATTTCCCATAAACTCAGAGAGCTGAATTTTGGTATAGAGTAAGGGTTTAATGGCCACATAAAGGGAAAACTATAAAAACTAGGATAATCGAAGATCTGGAGTACCTGGTTACCCTGATTAGAAAACACAAGAGCTTGGTTTTCTCTTGGTATAGATTCGGTATACACCGTTTTCATATCTCCCGGATATCTCGCGAAAATCTAATAAAATAAATCAATATGCCCACGTTTCTACAAAAAGGAGTGAAATCCCACGAAAAACATTCTGTAAAAAACTAGCCATGTCTCGATGGAGCTGCTTGTTTATCTCTCAAAAGTAATGAAATCTAGATAAAGTCGTGCCTAGTCTAAGGTTCCTTACTGCGATTTCTTTATTATTATAGTTAATGTTGTGTGACTTGGCCGTTGAACATTCTTTATACGTTAGTGGCGACAAGTCAATTTTGAACTGCGTCGTACTTAATTACAATAAATTACAAGCTGCAAGTTTCCTGATAGGGACACGTTATGAAATATTAGAAAATGACTGCAGGCGCCTTCCGTGATCGTTTTATGCTTCTCGTTATGGGTATACAAAGGAATTATATTTTAAGCAAATTAGTATGTAAACTAAAAATAACTTTGCCATGACTTATTTTTTATTGACATTGAGAGTTACAACAGATATGACATAGGTAGTTACAACAGATATAACATTACGTGTAAACAAAATTTACTTGTACCCACTAACGTATAAAGAATGTTCATCGGCAAAGTCACACAACATTAACTATAATAATAAAGAAATCGCAGTAAGGAACCTTAGACTTGGCACGACTTTGTCTAGATTTCATTACTTTTTAGAGATAAACAAGCAGCTCCATCGAGACTTGGCTTGTTTTTTACAGAATGTTTTTGATGGGATACACATTACCATAACCAACAAATCGTTTCGTCAATGTCTCGTTTCATCGAAAAACAACTTGCCGATGCTCATTTAAAGGTTAATGCATATAACCGACAAACCCCCCAGGTTCATGCTAGTGTCGAGCGTAGTCTGCGAGGAAGGCCTGCAGCTCATGGTCACCGTACTCAAGCGCTCCAAGAATGTGTCTCTCCGCACCAACATGACGATCGCGTTCGCCGACCTGACGCTGCGCTTCCCCAACCTCACGCAGCCGTGGACAAACCACATCTATCACATGTGAGTATACCACAGATACTTTTATACTGTAGTATAACTCGTCTTTGTACATATGTTATAATCTCAGTTGGACCATTTTAATATTGGACATTGGCCATTTTTGGATGTCACCACAAACCATTACTCTGCGCAGCAAATGCACCTGCTTCGCGTGTCATACGATAGGTGTTCTGCACCACTGCTCAGTCGCTCTTATGACTCATAGAAGTCATAGATGACTTGTATTTGTATTTGTATTTGCTGACTGTTTTAACTGTCAGACGTTTTTTGATAAGAAGGAATTGACTGGGTTGGTTCGCATACATATTGGGGTTCTTACGGCATCTACTTCTATGTATGGTCGCAAGGAATGCTAACCGTCAACCTCCAATAGTGGAGACGTACGATATGAAGATGAAGATCATAAAGGGATCTTTCTGAAAATGTTTCTCTGTGTGTTGTTTCCAATGTGAAATGAATTATATGATGACTTCCAAGCCGCATCTGGCCGCGGCGACTGCCTTGTGAGGTCCCTGGTTGGTTTGTGTAGCGTCGATCAATATGACTTATATAGCCAATGTTGGCAGTAAAGTAATACATCGTTCTGGTAATTGTAACATATGACTGCAGGTGGTTTAGCCTTCAAGTTGCTACTCTTCTTGTCTAAATCAGCCTGTCTTTGGATTTCTACGCTTTTCCTGCACCAAATGTCGCCATTCTGGACGATTCTCTGCCTGAATCTCCCTTACAGGGGGCTTGATCTTGGATCTCTTCATGTGTCTCTTCTGTACACCCTTGTATTTGAGGAGCTGGCTGCCTGATTTCCGCTTGCCTTCCTGTAATTTAGAATAGAAGATGCGCTTCGCCACTCCCTCCTCAGGCATTCGTGATACATGTCCGAACCATCGATGCTGACCTCTCATCAGATAGGCCTCCACTCCGCCGACATTTGCTCGTCGCAGAACATCAGTGTTTCTCACACGATCTGGAGCTCTATTTTTGAATCACTCGCGTCATGGTGAGCGCTCGCCAAGCGCAACGATTGGTTCATATCACTCGACGTTACTAAGCTCCACCAATCCTGTCGCTTGGAGAGCGCTCGCTTCCGAGGCGTGTGATTCAAAAATAGAGCTCCTGACCATTTGTTGATAATGTCGCGTAGGCATCGTAGATGAAACTCATCTAATGAGCGAATATGTTCGCAATACAAGCACTACGTCTCTCAGGAATACATTACATTAGGCAGCACTATCGCCATTTAAACAAATATTGTGGCATCCAGCCTATGTCATGCGAGCGGAACACCTTGACGCGAAGTCTCGCGAAGGCGGCTGACGCACCCCCGATCCGGTCTTGTGTCAGGGCAAAGCGTTGCGAACCAATTCATGACATCTTTAATGTCTGTCTCAAATTATCCCGCCGATTTGAATAGGTAGTGCCTCATCATGAACAGTACCGCTACGTGTACATATTGAACTGACAAATTCGTCTGTAACATTATTCTCTTTTACATTATCCTGTATTGACACTATGTCCCCAGCCTCAGCGACGAGGAGTTGGAAGTCCGTCAGTGCGCGGTGAAGATGCTGTCCTTCCTGGTCCTGCATGAGATGGTGCGAGTCAAGGGACAGATTGCGGACATGGCGCTCTGTTGCGCTGATAAGGTTTGATAATACTCATCTTATTTCATTCGGTAAAGAAGAGGTGCGGGTTGGTTGATTGTGTAACGTCATATAAGATAAAAATGTGCAGGTCGCGTCAGGTTTGAGTGCCGCTTGCAGGAGGTGACTTCTCATTCTCGCGTAAAGCAAGACAGAGAAAGAGGTTAGCCCCTCCACGCGGCATTCAGACACAAATAAACCACTTCCTACCACTACTTGCCTCGGCGCGATCTCTATCTTTGGAGCTGTATTCCCAATAACCAGAGTTGAAAGAACGCAAGGCTTCCCACAGTTACATATAAAGCCATATAAGACATACATCCCCCGCTTCCTTAACATTCACAAGTGTCTTTATACAAACTGTTATATCGCCAATATGGTCAAAAAGCTTTGGGCGTCGACGTCCAACAACTCCAAACACACCCATTGTATACATCTATACTCATTGCCCACAACCAAAAGAGTTTGAAGGGACTGTCGGTGTGTCTTTATGTCTGTCCGTGGCACCCTACCGGTCAAACCGGTGATCGGATTTAATGCAGTTTTTGTAGAGCATACTAGACTTCACTGCTTCACTGCTTCTTATTTCAAATCGGTATATATTTCAATATTTTAAATCGGTTCAACGGTTAAAAAGTGATCAGCCAAAATAAGAAACAATTGGACCAAATTTTAGCCGTAACGTTTCATTTTTGTATCGGGAGTGTTTCAATTCTTATATTTATTCTACCCGTTGCTTACAAGTGAACCTCAATCTACTCAGGACATCCGCGTGGCGGCCATGACGCGGCTGTTCTTCAAGCAGCTGTCGCAGAAGGGCAACGCGCTGTACAACGTGATGCCCGACATCATCTCGAGACTCAGCGACCCTGAGCTCAGGGTGCCGGAGCCGCACTACAGGGAAATCATGAAGTGAGTGTGGCTTACACTGGGACATACTGGCGAGGGGATTCAGATTAGGTTCAAAAAAAAAACATCGCCATGGCAACGATTTCCATGCCGATATACCAAAATGGTAATCAGTTCAGGTTCCTAAACTGAATCGGCATGAGACCTTGTAGTAACCCCCCAGACCAGCCAGAATTTATCTTTGCCCCTGGGGGAAATAAACCTCTGAAATAAATGGAATAAGATAACATAACATGTCATTTTGGCGAGACAATTCGGAGAATTCACCAAATTAAAAACTTAAAAAAACTGACACCAACTTCAACCCCTATTCCTTCCTCCCCGGTCGGGATGCAAGTGAAGTCTGTGTTCATGAAAAGTCCTCATCAAAACTTGTTGCACGGAACCACAAACCAAAACGTCATCTGTGTATTACTTTTTTGTATTTGTTGTTTTTTTTAAAAAGCGCTAAATTAATTTTGATAAGTTCCTTAAATAAAAAACCTTCCAATCAAAACAAAAGTAAACCGTAAAAAATCAAAACGTACATAATTGCAGGAGTAACCGCGTAACAAATACACAAAAACATAGACGAATTAAGAACCTCCCCCTTTTTGAAGTCGGTTGAAAATTATTTAGGTATGATATTTAAGTTGGACATTATCATGCTGATTATTCAGCCCAGCACCGAACGGCAGCCAAATCAAACGCCAAATTAAACGGTTCCAGTCTTTGGACTGGATGACTCTGCAGTGTGACCAGATTAAATTTTACGAAAATACCGAGGCACCTCAAAAAAATACTGAAATATACCGATTTACATAGGACAGATATACCAATAAAAATACTGATTTTCTTAACAGGTTTTATTTATTCATTTTCACAATAAATGTTAGAGTTATATTTTAACATCTTTTTCGAAGGATTAAATTTTACACAACCTCCTTCATCCTTAACACCTTGCTTTGTTTTTAAAATTGCTGACACATTTTTGTTTACAAATCTATTTCTTTGGTCCGTTTTTATTAAATTTATCTGTGAAAATATGCGCTCGCATGCAGCATTCGATACCGGTATACATAGCAGAGATTTACTAAAACTAGTTATATTTTTGTATTTTAACATGCCATCACTGTTAGAAATTTTCCCAACTTCCACCCAAAATTGTTCACATGAGATGGGTGAGCCAGTGCTCGAAGATTGTAACAAATCACTTACTTCGCGATCAAACTTTAGGGTTCTATATTCTTCGTCGATTAACTGCATTTGTTCTGGCTGTACTTCGCATGGGAAAGTTTCTATTACATTTCGTAAACTGCGAAATTCTTTATGCACGGCAGTGTGTGGGTCAAGAAATTTTAGTTCTTTAAAAACTGGATTTTCAAAAGGCAAACGTGATTTCAATTGCGTGCTTAGCTCAATTAAAAATGATTGGCACCTTCTGAAAAACTCAGCAATCTGTTCTTTCATGTTTACATTTCCCCTGTGTTTGATTAATTCTTGGCCCACTTGAATACCTAAGTACATATCTTTCAATGGCAAATAATTTACATGTGACTTTGGGTCTAAGGTAAATACATTTTCTGTATGTTTGATGTAATTAGTTTTCATGAAGCAACCCAAAATCGACAAGTACATACTAGATGCATCATCATACAGTCTATCAATGCACGGATAGTCGCCTTGAAAAATTACGTTAAATTTGTTTACAATCGGCAAAATGTAGTCCAAAAAGTGAAAGTACAATTTGTTTATATCAGTGGTAAAAGAATTATATAAAAATTCTGATGACATATTGCGATCACTCAAGTATTGGTCTTGAAAGAACAATTGCAATGCCCTCCACTGCTCAATTATTCTACTAATACAGGCATGAAGTGAAAGCCACCTTATGTCGTAATGACGCAAGATTCTGTGATTTTCAGTGTCTGTGAAATTTTGGAACTCAGCAAATTCTCTTTGACGCTTGCTGCTTTGAGAAAAATATCCATATACTTCTTTTACTATTTGTTCTAAATTTCTAGGCAGTATTTTACAGGCGTGGCTAACACTTAATGCTGCAGAGTGACAAACACATTTTATGAAAAAGCACTTTGGGTTTACTTCTTTAATTTTTGCAACAATGCCAGAGTGTTGACCAAACATCACATTCGTAGTATCAGCAGCGAATCCTATTACGTCTTTTATTTCTAAACCTAATTCGGATAATTTTGATGACAACGAATTAAATAAATGACCTGCGGTCTCACCACTTAAATCAACTAAATCAAGGAATTTGGTTTGTACAGTACATTTAGTTTCAGAGAAGTATTTAATTACTATCGCCAATACTTTGACTGTCGCAACATCTGTACTCTCATCGATTATAATTGAATATACTGGTTTACCTGAAGGAGATGCAGTACGAAGTATGTCCTCAATCATATCTTTTTCGAATTCGGGTCCTAAAACATTATAAGTTATAGCAGCTGCTTTGGTTCTCTTGCAGGAAAATTCTTTCGCAATATCGGAATCGGTAAAACACTTCACTAGAACTTCACTAAGATGGTCCATAGCTCTAAATGGGATATTGTGTTCCGACAGAAAACTGCATAAACGCAGCTCAGCTTTCTTGACTTCGTCTTTCAGTGGGGCCTTTTTGAAAAATGTATCAACCTGAAAATTAAATGAAAAAATACTTGGTTATTTTGGAAACAAAACCAGGATGATTAACTTTGAATTAAAATATATCAAAACTCCTTGAACTAGGTAAGTAAAGCGAGTTATGCTTACCTTTGACTGTCCTTTATATTTTATCAAGTTCGATTTATGCTTTTCAGTATTTGCATGCTGTTTTATAGATGCTAATCTACTTTGCAGTTTCGCATTGCATGCTTTACAAAATGCGGTGAACTCATCATCTTTATAACGTGAAAGCCACGAAGAAAATTCCGGAATTTGTTCCCACTTAGCTAAATAACTTTGCTGAAAACTAGACATGCTGTCCGGATGGATGCAACTAAGTAAATAAAAATAACGAAAATCGCAATCTATTTATATGATGACAAAAACATCTCCTATTTTGGGGAAATTCCCGAATTATCGAAAGAAAGTCCTCAAAGATTAAGTCGAGTGCAGAAGAGACAATCATTTCACTTGAACCGTATTAGACGATTTAATACTAGTAATTAAGTATCTTTTATGTCTAACTACTACCTATTCATGCAACTGAAAACTTAAAAACTAGACGTTGTTTTGAAAATTATAGATAAACTAGCGGTCCGTCCCGAATTCGTCCGGGTAGACTGATATTCATGAAACAAACGGATTTGAATGTATGAAATCTGGAAATTACACTATATCTAATGTTGCAAACCGCATTAAAATCGGTCCAGCAGTTGTAAAGTTTTAGGCGAACATACATTGTGCAACTCTGATTTATACTACGTATTGATTGATAATTGTATAGGTAGTATTACAATACTACAACGCCGGCGACGGCCGTCTTTCTTGTCATATCTGTAACTTACTCATCTTTGCTCATAGATAACATGTATAAACTAAATCCGGGAAAGCCCCCAGCCAATGTTCGCGTTCCGGGGAATTCCGCAAACATTGTCCCAAGGACGATCACTCACTACGGTGTTGCCATAACGTCAACCATAATATACCCAAAAATACTGACTCCCAGCAATATACCTGAA
This sequence comes from Argyresthia goedartella, assembly GCA_949825045.1. Taxonomy (NCBI): domain Eukaryota; kingdom Metazoa; phylum Arthropoda; class Insecta; order Lepidoptera; family Argyresthiidae; genus Argyresthia; species Argyresthia goedartella. Next base: position 18,144,316 of record OX463812.1, on the reverse strand, counting down.
AATATACTGATGTTCGGAAAAATCGATGAAATATACTGAAAAAGTATTAAAATACTGAATCTGGTCACACTGTGACTCTGAGGATGATTGTAAATGCCCCTTGGTATGTCACAAAGGAAAAAATCCACTGAGACCTAAATATAATAATCCCAATGGTTAAAGAAGAAATCATCACCAATCTTAAAACATATTAATTGGGCGGCATCCAAACGCACTGATCTCAAAATTGATGACAGAAACTACAACATTTTAAAGACTGAAAAGAAGCACACGATCTCATTGATTAATAAAATGAATAGGATGGGACAATGGCCACAGTCCTGCAAGTCGTTCTACATACAGTTAAATATATTAGGTACTAAATGCTGTACATTCCCAAGGAACAAAAAGTGGTCCTATAAAAGCTCTTAGAACGTTTTAGAAAACACTGAATTTGGTCCTAAAACGTCCCTAAGAACATCACAGTTGTTCGAAAGTTACTAATCAGTAGAAGTGTTACACATGACCAATCAGTTTTATAGAAACGACATAGCAGTATCGAAAGTTTCAAAATGGTGAAGTACTGGCCTCAAAAGGACCCTATATAGTACTTTTTCACACCATAAAATTTACATAGCAGTGTCGAAAGTTTCAAAATATCGATCTACTGCAAGATTTGCAAGAATTCGTTATGTTTGTTAAAGAAATATATATATTAGGATTCAGAGTCCTGTGACTACTAAGAGGTGAGTTGAATTATTACCTAATTACCTAATGATATTTCATCTATAATGTTGGAAATTTTGTTCAACCACAGTGTTATTGATGAACTAAGGTATAGTTTACAGCAAATTTCAAGTGCCCCCCAAGAATGTTTGAGTTTTAGCTAAAATATTTATCAAATTATAACACATTACGTCCACAAGCGCCATTATAGTACTTGTCATTACGATGTTTTCATTGTGTCAGATTGAATTTAGGGTCCCATGAGTACGTAATCTGTATAAAACACTAAAAGTTTTATTTTACCTTGCTGCACCAGAAGGAAGGTTTTTCGAGCGTATATGTTGCAGGCAATTTGTATGATTCAGCATTTTACAAACGGCGTAGTCCGTTTACAAACGCGCGCTGCCCTGCGCGCGTTTGCCCTGAGAATTTGCTATTTTAATTTCAATTTGCAATTTGCCTTCGGCATATTACATAGCAGCGCGCGTTTGTAAACGGACGACGCCGTTTGTAAAATGTGGAATCTTACAATTTGCCTGCCACATATACACGGCGACTTTTAATTCACCCCGGATTTTTTTACAGGCGACTTGTATTACTGTCATAAAATTATTTAAGGACTTGTCACTGAAACATTCTTATCCTTAAACTTAAAAACGAAGGGAAAAGTTGTCTACAAATTTTCGTAAATTATAGACGCCACAGTCACGCCTCGGCGGCAAAGGCGGTTTGGCAACGGCGCGCGCATCAGCTGTGTTTAGATGTAAACCCGAACGAGCTAGAAAAAGTTTGCACCTCGCGTCGATAGGTATGATATGCAAAGGTGAGCGGGGAAGCGGGGTGCCATCTAGCTCGGTCGGATTGTAGTCTAGTCATCATTGATAACAATTTTTCCTTCCTACCTACTTGACGGGCTTAGGACCGACAAAACAAGCTTATTAGGTAGGTAGGTACCTCTCGACCTACTTACTCTGTCTGTAAGTTAATAAGGTGATTGAAGTAGGTAGGTATAACCCGGTTTTATAACTGGGACTGGATTCGTGACGTCATTATGGCGGCGATCTAATGTTATTTTATTGCATTCCAGCCAGAGATTATGTAACCGTGTTGTAAGTAGTTACTACCTACTTATTTTATGTTGTTATGGCGTAGTTAAAAAAATGGAATCAACGACGTATTTACAGTTATCAATCGAAATCAAAAATTATGGTACCTATTTACAATAATTTAAAATGAAAAGTTCTACGTAGATTACTTTAGTAATTGTTCAAAATGTCTACCGTTTTGATTGATGCAGAGCTGTACACGTTTAAATCCATTTTCTTTGAGTGACCACAACACATCACTTTGTCGTTTCACAACCCGAAAAGCTCTTTTAATACGTTGTGTTAGTTCAAGTTCACTGTCGGGCTCATTTACGTAGACTACGTGGAGTGAGATCAAACGATCTCACTCCACAAATAAAAGTCCAGTGGGTCAAGATCGGGAGAGCGCGCCGGCCAGCGCACTGCCATGCACTGCCGTGTCGTTGGGACCCAGGTGGCCTATCCAGCCATCTCCGCATTGTCCGTAGAGGTAGTCACGCACTGAACTGGCATAGTGCGGCGGAGCACCGTCTTGCTGGAAGTACATTCCTTGCAAATAAGCTAAAGGCACACCGTCTAACAGTCTAAGTAACACCCTTTGCAAAATGTCTGTCAAGTAACTTTGCACAGTTAAACGTCCACTGATAAAATACGGTCCGATAATATGTCCGTTGATTATACCAGCCCACACATTCACACTGAAACGGTTCTGGAATGAGTTCTGTCGTGTAAGGTGGGGATTTGTGTAATCCCAGTAAAGTTCATTGTGAGCATTAAAAAGTCCGATTCTCGTAAAGAGACACTCGTCAGTGTACAAAATGTTCTCAGTACGATGCTCTAACAGCCACTGGCAAAACTGAATACGTGGTACACTGTCTCTTTCAGTTAACTCCTGCACTTTTCGAAAATGGTACGGGTGTTGTCCGGAACTGTTCACAATTTTCCAGGTACAATACTGGCTGATGCCAAAGTGCCGCGCTGCCTCATGCGTACTGCGCCGTGGATCCTCCTCGAACCAATCGAGTACATCATCGTAGATGTTGTACGTCGGTCGGCCTCTAGCTTGTGCATGAGCGGGTTCATAAAATTGTCCGTAATCCAATGAGTTTTGATACACTCGTAGAAAAGTCGACTCATCCGGAACCCTCCAGTTAGGGTGAAGCTCTTGATAGAGCCTTCGAGCCGCTGACAAACTCTCTCCAGCTAAAAAGTACGCCCGTAACATCATCGTGTACTCACGAGGACCGAACTGGCGCCGCCGCCGCCGCCGCCGCGGCGGAACATCTTCACGTGGTTGCGCCATCGTGTACGCGTGTGAAGCCCACACGGTCGCGAGTCGACTACTCGACTAGTCAGTGTGACCAGATTAAATTTTACGAAAATACCGAGGCACCTCAAAAAAATACTGAAATATACCGATTTACATAGGACAGATATACCAATAAAAATACTGATTTTCTTAACAGGTTTTATTTATTCATTTTCACAATAAATGTTAGAGTTATATTTTAACATCTTTTTCGAAGGATTAAATTTTACACAACCTCCTTCATCCTTAACACCTTGCTTTGTTTTTAAAATTGCTGACACATTTTTGTTTACAAATCTATTTCTTTGGTCCGTTTTTATTAAATTTATCTGTGAAAATATGCGCTCGCATGCAGCATTCGATACCGGTATACATAGCAGAGATTTACTAAAACTAGTTATATTTTTGTATTTTAACATGCCATCACTGTTAGAAATTTTCCCAACTTCCACCCAAAATTGTTCACATGAGATGGGTGAGCCAGTGCTCGAAGATTGTAACAAATCACTTACTTCGCGATCAAACTTTAGGGTTCTATATTCTTCGTCGATTAACTGCATTTGTTCTGGCTGTACTTCGCATGGGAAAGTTTCTATTACATTTCGTAAACTGCGAAATTCTTTATGCACGGCAGTGTGTGGGTCAAGAAATTTTAGTTCTTTAAAAACTGGATTTTCAAAAGGCAAACGTGATTTCAATTGCGTGCTTAGCTCAATTAAAAATGATTGGCACCTTCTGAAAAACTCAGCAATCTGTTCTTTCATGTTTACATTTCCCCTGTGTTTGATTAATTCTTGGCCCACTTGAATACCTAAGTACATATCTTTCAATGGCAAATAATTTACATGTGACTTTGGGTCTAAGGTAAATACATTTTCTGTATGTTTGATGTAATTAGTTTTCATGAAGCAACCCAAAATCGACAAGTACATACTAGATGCATCATCATACAGTCTATCAATGCACGGATAGTCGCCTTGAAAAATTACGTTAAATTTGTTTACAATCGGCAAAATGTAGTCCAAAAAGTGAAAGTACAATTTGTTTATATCAGTGGTAAAAGAATTATATAAAAATTCTGATGACATATTGCGATCACTCAAGTATTGGTCTTGAAAGAACAATTGCAATGCCCTCCACTGCTCAATTATTCTACTAATACAGGCATGAAGTGAAAGCCACCTTATGTCGTAATGACGCAAGATTCTGTGATTTTCAGTGTCTGTGAAATTTTGGAACTCAGCAAATTCTCTTTGACGCTTGCTGCTTTGAGAAAAATATCCATATACTTCTTTTACTATTTGTTCTAAATTTCTAGGCAGTATTTTACAGGCGTGGCTAACACTTAATGCTGCAGAGTGACAAACACATTTTATGAAAAAGCACTTTGGGTTTACTTCTTTAATTTTTGCAACAATGCCAGAGTGTTGACCAAACATCACATTCGTAGTATCAGCAGCGAATCCTATTACGTCTTTTATTTCTAAACCTAATTCGGATAATTTTGATGACAACGAATTAAATAAATGACCTGCGGTCTCACCACTTAAATCAACTAAATCAAGGAATTTGGTTTGTACAGTACATTTAGTTTCAGAGAAGTATTTAATTACTATCGCCAATACTTTGACTGTCGCAACATCTGTACTCTCATCGATTATAATTGAATATACTGGTTTACCTGAAGGAGATGCAGTACGAAGTATGTCCTCAATCATATCTTTTTCGAATTCGGGTCCTAAAACATTATAAGTTATAGCAGCTGCTTTGGTTCTCTTGCAGGAAAATTCTTTCGCAATATCGGAATCGGTAAAACACTTCACTAGAACTTCACTAAGATGGTCCATAGCTCTAAATGGGATATTGTGTTCCGACAGAAAACTGCATAAACGCAGCTCAGCTTTCTTGACTTCGTCTTTCAGTGGGGCCTTTTTGAAAAATGTATCAACCTGAAAATTAAATGAAAAAATACTTGGTTATTTTGGAAACAAAACCAGGATGATTAACTTTGAATTAAAATATATCAAAACTCCTTGAACTAGGTAAGTAAAGCGAGTTATGCTTACCTTTGACTGTCCTTTATATTTTATCAAGTTCGATTTATGCTTTTCAGTATTTGCATGCTGTTTTATAGATGCTAATCTACTTTGCAGTTTCGCATTGCATGCTTTACAAAATGCGGTGAACTCATCATCTTTATAACGTGAAAGCCACGAAGAAAATTCCGGAATTTGTTCCCACTTAGCTAAATAACTTTGCTGAAAACTAGACATGCTGTCCGGATGGATGCAACTAAGTAAATAAAAATAACGAAAATCGCAATCTATTTATATGATGACAAAAACATCTCCTATTTTGGGGAAATTCCCGAATTATCGAAAGAAAGTCCTCAAAGATTAAGTCGAGTGCAGAAGAGACAATCATTTCACTTGAACCGTATTAGACGATTTAATACTAGTAATTAAGTATCTTTTATGTCTAACTACTACCTATTCATGCAACTGAAAACTTAAAAACTAGACGTTGTTTTGAAAATTATAGATAAACTAGCGGTCCGTCCCGAATTCGTCCGGGTAGACTGATATTCATGAAACAAACGGATTTGAATGTATGAAATCTGGAAATTACACTATATCTAATGTTGCAAACCGCATTAAAATCGGTCCAGCAGTTGTAAAGTTTTAGGCGAACATACATTGTGCAACTCTGATTTATACTACGTATTGATTGATAATTGTATAGGTAGTATTACAATACTACAACGCCGGCGACGGCCGTCTTTCTTGTCATATCTGTAACTTACTCATCTTTGCTCATAGATAACATGTATAAACTAAATCCGGGAAAGCCCCCAGCCAATGTTCGCGTTCCGGGGAATTCCGCAAACATTGTCCCAAGGACGATCACTCACTACGGTGTTGCCATAACGTCAACCATAATATACCCAAAAATACTGACTCCCAGCAATATACCTGAAAATATACTGATGTTCGGAAAAATCGATGAAATATACTGAAAAAGTATTAAAATACTGAATCTGGTCACACTGCGACTAGTGGTTACGGGGTGATTGATAACAGCGACAGGGGTGAGAGGGGTAGCGCGCCGCGTGCGCCGGCCGGCCGCGTAGACGATTTCTCTCTAATTTTAATGGTATTTGTAGTGCATAGGAATGGTTTTCGCTTGATATTATTGCGCGTTATTGCCAGTTTTCGCGCAAGTTCCTTTAGTTTTTCAACAAAACATTAGCACTACTAGGATGCTCACACATTTTAAATTAAGGAAACATTTTGCTATAAAAATAAATTGAAAAATACCTACGATTTTTTATTGATATACGTCATATATCGTGTCACAAGTTAGCCCTGAAAATTTCCGGGGTGAATTAAAAGTAACCACATACACACGGTTGTGTGTGGTATTGAATGAAAATGCAGTCGGGTTAGTTGATTTTATAACAATTCTAATTGAACGGGGTAAATATGGGTTGAGGTTACCTAAAGATGTAAACTTAAAAACAAAAAATATTTTTCTTCACTATCTTGAAAAAAACATGGCACCATAGTATATCTCACTTTAAAGGATTCTAGTGGTAACATGTTTGAAGGAAGTGAGTTATAGAGTGCGCATCCAGGAAATGGTAAATTTTGTGTTATTATATATAATAATAGTATTTTTTTTATTTGTCACAAATTACTTGGGTCGTTATGTTCTTTATCGCAAGATAAATGATTCTACGGAATCATTCTCCTTAATTCTTCTCTCACCTTGACTTTGGTTGCTACTACTGTTAGTTTCTTTTGTAGATAATGATAATGTTGCTTTTTATAGCGTTTTTGCACTTCTCTTCTCTAAGTACCACCGCGTTTAAATATTTTCCAATTTCTATTATCCATTTTAGAAGAAAGAACTAAGCACGTACACCCAACCGGGATGGAACTCACCGAATTCACCACGAATAATAATGGCCAAGTATTTTTCTAAAAGCGAATTTAAAATCATAACTATAAATAGGGCATAATAGTCCTCATATAACTAACTGTTTACCCCTTACGTGCGTTCTACGTGTTATAATTTATAACACGTAGAACGCACGTAAGGGGTATTGGTACTATAACAGAGTATCTATCACCTTTATAACTTATAAAGGTGATAGATACTCTGTTATAGTACCAAAACGTGCTATAATAAACCAAAAGAAGTCATTAAATTCATGATATTAGTTGAAGTTGAAGATAAATTTTAGTGCTATTATAGTGCAGTTGCATCACATAAGCGTGTTCTTACTATTGGCTATGTCACAAACTTGCTCTATTGTAGAGTTTTCATATCTACTAACCCACTAGATACTATAACAGTGATTTCAATAACTACAATATGACTATATCGTCCAGAAGTAGAGTATTTATCATTGTTAAAACTAGAGCACTATAGGAATACACTTGGAACTATTACAACCCGAATACGATGAATAAATGTATCTGTTTTCACTTCCATAGAGCAGTATCCTTCTATACTAGTTCATTAGAAATTTCTATAGCGATATAACTATAAAGGTTGCAAAAAATAGTTTGATAAACGTTTACATCACTTTCTTGTAGGTCATATTTACACTTTATGCTTATAGAGCAAAATAGAGTTCTTGAACGCTTTTATAGAACACAAGGTTACCACCATCACTGTTATGAAACGTTTACACAGCGTTGTAGCACTATAAGGTTAAGTTATATGACTGCGGGTTGGGTTACCACTACACATTACCATACGAATATAATTTTTATTTTATTAATCGGCTCGTAATCAGCAATGGCAATTGCCCATTCTTTTCAGATACATAACGTCCCTGATCCAAAAAGACCGGCAAATGGAGGCGCTCATCGAGAAGCTCTGCCAACGGTTCAAACTATCCACAGAAGAGCGACAGTGGCGCGACCTCGCGTACTGCCTGTCTCTGTTCAGCTACAACGAACGCTCGTTGAAGAAACTCATGGAGAATATGGACTGCTATAAAGACAAATTGCACTGTAAGGGTGTGATGGAGTGCTTCAATACGCTAATGTCGAATACCTCGAAGATGGCGAAGAATGAAATCAAGGTAAGTTTCCTGATAAGAAACTAATACAATTTACATCATTATAGATTACAGTTTATTCGCGTTAAGAATGCAGTGACGCATCGTTGTCCGATACACCTTTACCTGAAGTTGCACTGATGGCGTCATTGCATTTTTAATACTAATTAATTGTAGTCTACTGGCATATATCATAGTAACAAACAAGACGATAAAGCAATATTTAGTCACGGATGGGCAATAGCGTATCTCAAACGGAACTAGTTATTCCAGTCCAATTAATCCAGTAACGAACTCCGGTCCTGAGTGAAGAGTGGGATTACAAATTAGTTGATATTTCCCCAGACGCTGGTCACGGAGCTCGGCGATAAGATAGAAGAGTGCTTCGCGGTGCACGACGCGGGGCAGGAGGGGCAGGAGGCGCCGGCGGGGGCTGCGGGCGGGGCGGAGGTGCCTCGAGCCGCCGCCGCCGCTGCCACTCCGCGCAGGAAGCCCGCGCGCCGCGCCAGGCGGAGCTCCAGCAGCAATGACGAGGTACGGACAAACAAACTGATTTATTTCTTTATTTAAAATTTGGAAATCTGACAGCTATAAAAATAATTTCCTTAAAAGCTATAATAGAAATAGAAAGCCAATTACAGGTATTCACTTATAGAAATAGAGCAAAATTTCAATATGTGATGTGAACACTCATCATATTTGTTACACTTGTCACTGTGTACATATATATATGTATATATGTGATATATTGGCATAAAAACGATATGAAAAAAGAGAAAAACAATGGACTAAAAAAGTTAAGGGGTAGGCACCGCCTTGCCTTGACAATATTGATATGAAATGTGTGCACCAACTTGCTATAACAGTCCTGCTCGCTCGTACCATAAATTAATTTTGTCTATAGTTAGTTGAGGCTCTAGGCACATTTAATGGAGGGTTGAATTTGAGTGTCCTCTGTGGAACAATAAAATTAACTTTACTCAGAAGGACCGGACAATCGATATCATTATTAATTATTTTTAGCGTATATAGGTAATTGGCAATATTCCGCCTATTTTGAAGAGGTAAAAAGTTAAATTGTTTACAGAGATTTAGATAGTTATTGGAATTATAGGGAATTTTAATCTAAGGCATAGGTACCTCAGGAACGGCCTTGTTGTATGTGCAACACGAGACCAAAGTTATTTGCATCCCGTGCCTTTGAGTAGAATCACTCGCTACGCTCCTGATTCAAACATAGGTTCCTTCGCTCACTCGGGACTCAAACAAGCACTCGCAGCAAAAAACAACTTTGCTGTCTTGTTGCACAAATAACTATTTTAAGACACCATACACTTGATTATAAACTATTCTTTCGAAAAATTTGGCATTAATGCAAAGTTTGGATATAGGTCTATATTTGGTTATTTCCGTTTTAGAACCCTTATTATGGACTGGGCAATATTACAGGAAAGTGATTTACTAAATAAGCAGCTGTAGGATAGGTGAAAGTAGAAGAACACTATAAGGAATTTAGACGAGATATTATCAGGACCGGGTGCTTTGGATGTATCTAGTTTATTCAGCAAGATCTCAACTTCTATAGGGTTAACCTCACAGATATCTCAACATAGGAGATAGGGCGTTCAGCCTATTTTGTATGCAAACCGATTGTCGCAAGCTGAATTCACGCACACAACGTATCATTAAACAAACACAACGAACACGCACACATAATAACCACTTACACATTTATCCCTACTCTCGTATTGGTAAACACAGGCAAAGCAGTTACGTGGCTGTATACATGCGCATGAGGCGCACATTGTTTCATAAAGCACGCACGCAGCACACACAGACTCAAGGACATTAAATTTATTTCCTGTCTCTCTCGCTAATAGGTAACGCTAATGAGTATGAGAGAGACGGAATCTGGATGCGACTTAATATCATTACTTACTCGGAATATTTCGTTAATCGTGTTGTTTTATTGAAGAAATATTGTATTTTCAGTATTTACCTGTGAAATGTTATACCCTTGTTATGGAAATTTGTCGAATCACTGCGATTTTCACATAGGACAACTGCACAGGCCGGCATTATAGAAAATAAAGCTAAGTGTTGTCAGTTTTCTAAGGCGATCGGCGCGTGCACTCGGGAATTCTCGCTGAGAGCAACTGAATGCACTGTATGCACACTGGGCATACAACGGTCAGCCGTTACGCGGCGGCTTGCCCTCTCTCTAATATTCAATGCTCTGTGGTTAACCTCATTATTATTTATATCAGTGGTTATATTATTAAGAGTTGAATTACCAATGGCAGTGGTATTAAGTGAGGGAGATGAATTATGACCTATCGTAGGGTTAAGGAAAGTGGACTGAAAAAATGTTGAGAATGTATTACAAATAGTCTCCCCACTAGAAAAAGTAGTATTTTTATATGTCATTGAGCTTCGCATAGATTGAGGTTGAGATCTATTTTTTACGAAACTCCAGAAATGCTTAGGAGTTTGTATTATTGCATCCTCAGTCGACTGAATATAATTTTCAACTTGTTTCCAAGATTAATTCAGTCACGTAAAAACATAAAAGTTAGTTCATCTGATTTATTACTTTATTACCTTATTTTTGTAATTTTACAAAAAACTTTACTTTTCCTTAATAGCTTTTTTTAAACCTGTATTATACCATATAGGATACGAATAGTTACGGGTGCATTTAATGGGTATATACTTACTGTATAGGTCATATACAAATTGATTAAATAAAGTTACGCACTCATCAATTGAACAGGATATAAACTTGGTATTCCAATCGACACTGCTAATTGCATTATTTATTGATTCAAAACCGCCCTTATCAAATGAAATACGGGTACGCGGCGCGTAGTCTAATAACAATGGAGTTTCGAATGATTTAGCATTTAACAATAGAACAGGATGATGCGAATCCATTTTTGGGGTTAGAGGGTTATCACACTTATATAATGTTATCAATTGATTTTAATATAGATTTTATCAAGAACTAGCGACCCGCCCCGGCTTCGCACGGGTGCAATACTGATACTATATACTACAGAATGTCTCTATATACAACGTTCACAGCTTGTTTGTCATTAGACAATACAAACATGTTTTCTTTCGAGGTAATTCTTGAAAGAGCGACATATAATTGGCCATGTGAAAAACACTCAACGCTCAAATGTAAGCCTGCAACTTTGAAAGTTTGACCCTGCGATTTATTAATGGTCATTGCAAAAGATATCTTTACCGGAAATTGTAGGCGTTTAAATTGGAACGGTAAATCCGATGGTGTTAAAGGAATTCGGGGAATCAATACATCTTCTCCAGTAACACATCCGGTTAGTATTGTGCACTCTAATAAGAAAGTTTTTAGTGATTTTACCAGCAAACGCGTGCCATTACAAAGTTTAGGTGGATTCAGGTTTCTTAATAAAATAACAGGACAACCTAATTTCAATACCATTTTATGAGGAGGGAGTCCAGATGGGTTTAAAGAATTAAGAAATTCTGTAGGAAAATGAACAGCTTCTTCCAAATCGAGTACAGTATCGACCGAGTAGTATATTTGCGTCGGCGCATCAATCTTGGAAAGAATCAAGTTATTTACCTTGTCTACTTGTTCGTTAGTTGGTGACAGAATCGCTCTTTCTTTAAACCAAGATATAGTCTTACAACTTAGGTTATCCATGTCGGGATAGACATTGTTGACCAATTCTTAGATGTTGTCTATCAAAACACAAAGGTTTTCTAGGTTAATCCTTCCATTACTTTGTGTTAACTCTCCATTGCCAACTTTTAGCAGCATCTCTGAAAAAAGCCTGTTCTCACGTGAAGACAATGAAACCCTCATGTTAGTTTTAAGCTCTAATTTATTGACGTGTGGCCAAAGGTTGGATCTTTTCAGGGAAGCGTTTATTTCGTCAGCACGTGTTCCTCGAGTCACAACTGGTAGGATTTGACGAAAGTCTCCAGAGAACAGAATTGTACATCCACCCATAAGTGAATTTTTGCTGCGCAAATCGCGCATTGTCCTATCCAGTGCTTCCACAGACGTCTTGTTTGACATTGTGGCTTCGTCCCAGACTATCAATGAGCAGTTACACATCAATTTTCCTGTATTGCTCTGTTTAGAAACACTACAGACGCTGCTATTATCATCGGTGGCGATTTTCAGCGGGAGCTTGAATGTAGAGTGTGCGGTTCGGCCTCCTTCTAATAGCGTAGCGGCAATGCCGGATGACGCGACAGCTAATGCAATTTTTCCGGTAGATCTCACTTTTGTTAAAAGCAAATTGATTAAAAATGTTTTTCCCGTACCACCTGGGGCATCAAGGAAAAATATTTTTCCTTCGTTGTTATCAATTGATGATAGTAATGTAGTTAATACTTTTTTCTGGTCGGTGTTTAATCGTGGCTCATCTTGAGCTATATTTTGTAAAAGTCTCGATTGATCGTATGATGTTTCTCTGGTGTATTCGGCACTATTCGTTAAATCTGAGTTAGTAGTATTAGCTGGCATCGGCAGCCCAAAATCCTTGATCGATTTACCCGAAAGTAATTGCTCTACTTTGTTCAATTCAAATAATGCTTCGTCAAATATGTTTTGATCATATTCTACATCATCTGAAACTAACTCTCGCCGTCGGCGCTAAATTAGAATATCACTGGCCATATTTTCTTGAAATTTATTCCATAGAGTAACAGAATCAGTTACTTGACAAAATGCTACTATAATGGCAAATAAATATCTTAATGACAGAGCTGAACTGCAAATAGCTGCTTCTGATAATGTGTTTTTCCAATGAGAATCGTCTTCCAAGAGCCCCATAGCTTTGCATGCTGTTTGTACAGTTCTCAGATGTGCAAAGGATGTCGGGCCTTTGACAACATGCAGTAACATTCTCAGATAAAAGCATTCGCTGTTGTTGGGATGAATCACGTAGACTCTGCCAAGAGCATCCGTTTTTTTTACTTCAGGGAAACCATCGACCGCAGTACCTTGTTTTCGCCGTTGAAAGGTTTTAGAACTCTGGTTCCATGTATAGTAACTTGGAACTCTGTCATATGTCAGTGTTTTCGCGAAATCATCTTGAGCACATAACTTCGAGAATGCTGTTAATGTTGTGTCCCGCGGGTTATTAACAACTTCTTGTATATTGTTCTCAGTGAAATATACTCTTTGTCCATTTTCTAAATGAACTGCAAGGTGGACAATAGTGGGAGCACGGTCGTGCACTTCGAATGATAAAATCCTCCATACTGCTTCAGAGCTGCAGATGTAACGTCCAGACTGATATGTTTCCACTTCATTTGGTGATTGTATGCTGAAAGTGGCTTGATCGCTACCTTTATTAATATATTTAGTAACATATTGGATTTACTTTATTGAACTGCACAACTCTACGTTGATGTGGGCATCAAAAATTTTCAAAAGTAGCGGATTATAGGGAACGATCCATCGGTTATAAATATCATGGTTTAGGACGGTGGCACTTTGCCCACCCTGTTCTGGTGATCGTCGACGATATTTGGGATATCCGTCATCGCTAGTAGATGTTTGAGTTTGGAACGACTTCGGAAATTTTTTGCTGCATTTGGAATCTCGCATACACGGAGAATTAGGGTTTAAAGTCCCGCAAGGGCCGTGTACCATGTGTTTCTTTACGATTTCGAACAGGACAGGATCTTCTTCTTTAACCGGTAATTCAGCTGAAATAACGCTGTCAATTTGATTGGGTCTAATTTTGTTCACTAACCACACCAGCAGATGTACATGTGGCAAACCACGTTTCTGCCATTCTATAGTGTACATATGACAGCGCGGCGGACCGAATATATGATACTTGTTAATGAGGTGCATGAGTTTCTGTACTTTTAAATGGAAGACTCTGTTAACTATATCGTATCTGTCTTGTGGAGTTAAATTGGTGTTAATATTTTCTTTGATTTCTGGCCAATTAGGGTTACATGTTGCAGTTATGAATAAATCAGGTTTACCGTAATGTTTGACGTAAGTCATTGCGTCCTGTGATTTTTCGTGTAAATATCGAGGTCCACCTGTGAATGATGAAGGTAGTATAACCAACTGTCCAATGCCGTTGCTGTGTTCATTCGCCTGTAAAGCATCCTGAAGGTGAACGTAATTTTCTGCTCTCAATTTAGTTTGATTATTGCGGATGTAGGCTAATCTCTCAGATTCAATTTTCGCATATTGATCGACCAAGTATTGGTTTGTTAACATTCCATACCTAAGCAAAGGGTTGAAATTGTTACGTCTTGTCATTATACGGTAGCAATAGTAGTTCATACACGACACTGTTTTATGCAGAGCTGCACCACTGATTGGGTCAACTTGAGAAACATTGATGGTATAACCATCTTCTCCACGACATAGCATCAAAGGATATTGTAAGCTGTCATAAGATCTGTGTAACTCTGAATTTTTTTTCAAATTATCATTACGTCTCTGCAACACAATATCTCTTTTGTCAAATTGCTGTCCAGTTATCACCACTGCAACTTCACTCGTGGCAGGCGCATTATATCGTCCTCTGTGTTCTCCAACAGGGACTTTATTTACATGGATTACGACATTAAAGTCAGGAGTATCTACTGGAACACTCTCGATCGCAGTTTTAAAAGACTGTATGTAGCGGTTATGAGAATGTAACATATCTTGGAGAGATCTGATCAAATCTCTATCAATTGGTTGTGCGACACTTGAACACCGCGCTGATGCTTGTGTATCTGGATCTGCAATAAAATAAATTTGCAGAAATTTGTGATCATCGGGTCGAAGTGGTAGCAAGCTCCCAGCTAAGTGATACACTTGCCCTTGAATTTTAAATGTAGGCATAAAGCCACGCTCAACGACTTGCTTACTCTTGAAAGAGGTCATTTGAAATGCGTTATTATAACGGCGTATATTGCGCATGAATTGTTTGGATTTTGGATGATCACCCGCAAGAAGAGAGTGAAGTGGTTCAGGTGGAGGAAGAATTTCTTCTAATTTTACTTTTCCTTGTAAGCAACACATGCCTTTCGATTCATCCTTGAATTTTAATGCCAAGCAATGTTCACACACTACTGACATGGTACCTATTGATACTACACGATCGTCCTTGTAAGGAATCGAAGGATCGTAATTCATGGCAGAATTTTCTTTAACTACCCATGAAGATATGTGGCTGCTCGGTTGTTCATTTTGTTCGGTGTTACTATGTGTCTGTGCGGACAATTCTCTAGCTTTCTGTATTCGATATCTATCCCTATCCTGGCTGAGGCGAGCCTCATGCTTTACAGACGATTCTTTGGCTCCGAACTCTATGTATATCCCGATCCTGGCTGCGGCGAGCTTCACGCTCTATTGAGGATTCTCTTTCTCTCTCAGCTCTATATTTAATCCGAAGCTGGCTGAGGCGAGCCTCGCGTTCTGTGGACGATTCTTTATCTCTTGCTGAACGTGCTCTTCTGGTATTCACTGTACTACGACCTAGGTTCGAACGACGACGTCTTTCAGACATGACTTTCTAATTTCTGTACAAAAATTAACGCAGTATATACTAATAACAAAATATTTTACTTACTATTCGCTCGACCAAAAAACAAAAGTTATTCATCAATTATGAACAACAAAAGATACCTATTCTATTAAGTTATTTTTAAACGTATTTTCGATAATTAAAAATACTTGCCCTAATACTAAATTTCCTTAACTCTAATTTGAAGTTTTATCTAATCCTATCTAACCTAAGTACACGTATGATTATGAACAATATTTTTACTGCAGGACATACTAATAATATGGCAATTAGTATTAATATTTTACTTGCTATTCGTAACGAAAGATAATCAACAATTATTTATCAAAAACAAACGATACCTTTTCTATTTATTTATTTTTTAAACTTGAATACCGTACCATAAACTACGATTTTTATAATAAAAATATTTACCCTAATGTCTGCCCTAAACTAATGTACTTACTATAAGTGCGGTTTAAAAATTAACCTTAATACCGACTAAAGTATGAACAAAATTGTCGCGCTGAAAAGCACGTTTTTATTAAGTAATAATTGTAATTTTACTCGCTAGAGAGCTCCGATAAACGCGTGCGCTCGCTGCTGTATCATAAATTACTATGGGCGGAGCGTTTTTTTTTTTTTTTTGGAGGGGAAAAAAATGGAATTACCCATGCCCAGGAGTCAGACCTCCCTGCTATGTCCGGGTCCCCGCGCGGCTTACGACGCGCTATTTATAGGTACGCGCCGCCGCCGGCCACCCAGCCAGTACCTACCACCGACGCGCCGCAACCTCTACGTATACATTTAGAATCTGTAATATCTTCGAATATATTCATTTAAATTACATGCTTCAAAGTACCATATTGATCTATATTAAATGCACAATATGTTTAAGACACTTATTTGGATAAGGATCAATGCTGTATCGCTTAAAATCGCTTCGTAAATAAGCGTAAAAAGTAAAGGATACCAATGATTATTGTGGGTTATCTCTTAGAGGTAGACATATACCATCGCAGACTTTTTTGTAGACCTTTTTAAGGTCTACATTACTGTAGTACATTATTTTGATCTATCTCGTAGGGTTCAGCCAGCGTTTGCAATGTAAGCGTAAAATAATGTGTTTATTTACGACATTTAGCAATTATCTGTGTCTCTCTATTATATTATGCATGTATTATACATAAAAACCTTTCTATTGAATCACTCTATCTATTAAAGAAAACCGCAATAAAATCCGTTGCGTTGTTTTAAAGATTTAAGCATATATAGGGACAGGAAGCGGGAGGCGACTTTGTTTTATACTATGTAGTGATTATATTAGAAGCATTGTTTATTCCGTTATACTAGGTTGGGTTTCGATTACAAGGAACTCATTTCATCAATTAGAAAAAGTTGATCCGTACTATTAATATTAGGTCCTTACATATGAAATTGGCGTTTTGCATGGGAGGAACATAAAGTCGTTTTTTTTTTAAATATAATATATTTATTTAATCAAAGTATGTAACTTTGCTATCTATACACTTTTGCCATCTCATAGGTAGTTCTTCGATCCCTTTACTAAAAAAAACATTCGGACGGGAATCAATAAAATCTTTGAAGGCGGTTTGGACTGCCCCATCGGAGTTGATTTTTTTCCCTTTCAAGAAGTTATCCAAATTTCGAAAAAAATTGTAATCTGTTGGAGCAAGGTCCGGAGAGTACGGTGGATGTCTTAGACATTCCAATTGAAGCTCCTCTAACCCATTAACGCCCAAAAAGAAACCATTAGGAATTTTTTGAAACTGATATTTATTATCATCATAAAAACATACAAATTGAAACAATCTAGAGAAAAAATAACTAAAATATATTCGTTAGTTAGCTTTTTAGGGGTGTACTAAGTTTAGTACAATGGGCGCTTAGGTGTGATATTGAGCAAAGCATCCCCTATCGAAACATAATGTTTTTAGGCACTTTCCACATGCAGTTTTAACTCGACTGGAGCATATAACGCATCTAAGCTGGTTTGGTATTTTTTCCGGATTGTGGCCATTATTATTTCTGTCTTCACCATTTATCCTAGAGGATGATTGCCTTGCCTTGCGATGTTTTCTTGTAAGGTATGCTCGGGCTATCTGCCTGCGAAACGTTAGTTGATCCATACGATCATCAGGATTTACCATGCAGTGTAATCACCCTGCATTTGAAATGGTCATATCCAGCATATAAGTAAACAATACCCACCACCACTTCTTTCCTTTCAGCCCAACACGATAGAGTCCTATAGATTGGTCCATCTGGTCAACGCCACCCATTCCCTTGTTATAACTTTGAGATACGTGGGGTATGTCAACATCTACCTTTTGCCTTCGGGTTGTACACCACCTTTTAACTTTCCCTAATGGTTCCACAGTATCATAATTGGTACCAATTGTACAAACGTTGTCCTTCCAACGCACCATTAGGATTTCGTTCGTTTTGTCGAACCTATGATCGTATTCAGCCATAGGCTTTTTACGCATGTCTTTCGACGAAATCAAAGGGCACCGTTTGGTCCGGTTTTCACGCAGATTTCCTGTTGCTCTAAAGCCAAGAGCTTTTAGATCAACTAGTAAGTCATAATTGGTAAAAAAATTGTCAAAGTATACTGTGTGTTCTTCTGATTTTATCGGAGCTTTACTCAACAAACACTTCACAACGCGAGAGCCAAGAGGATCGGTATAAGCTTCGGTAGACTTTCCACAATATACATCGAATGTATAATAATAACCATCACTACTGGTCATATCCAAATCGCACCGGTTTACCCATGATGAACCGCTTAGCTGAATGGTGGCCGTAATATTTTACCATTGACTCGTCAATTGATAGTTCTTCGTGTAACATTCCAATTGACAATACTTTTTTTGTAAAACATCACTAAGTGGCCTCAATTTGAACATCTTATCGGTGGAAGTAACAGCTGGAGAATTATCTGCAAAGTGTAGGTTTCGTTTTATCTCGAGAAACCGATTTCTTGCCATGCATTCTGCAACAAATGGTACACCGAGATCTTCGTCTAAGCTCCAATATGACCTTTCACTAGGCAACTTATGGTATCCTGTAAGTATAAGTATACCTAAAAAATATTTAAGTTCTTCTTTGGTGAAACTATCATGTCTATTATTTTGCCCAGCATATATAGTGCTTTGAGATGCAATAAGCTCTACCACATCGTCGTCAAAAAGATACTCAAATACTTTTACAGGGGGCAAGTCTTTCAGGATTTCAGATATGTTAGCACTCCGTTCTTCAAAAGTCATTTGATGTGCCGCTGACCGAGAAGCAGAGTAAATAGGCACACACTTTCTCCAAGTTGGTAATGCATTAGTTTCTGCTCTTCTTCTCTTCGGTACACTTTGCGTAGAAGTTGATGCA
Organism: Argyresthia goedartella; assembly: GCA_949825045.1. Classification (NCBI taxonomy): domain Eukaryota; kingdom Metazoa; phylum Arthropoda; class Insecta; order Lepidoptera; family Argyresthiidae; genus Argyresthia; species Argyresthia goedartella. The sequence goes on along the minus strand of OX463812.1, from coordinate 18,125,218 downwards.
AAGGTTATTAGGGGCTCATCGTCATCACTTGTCCACTGATCTTCAACGGTGTGGCGATGCGTGACTACTTCTATATTTCCCGGAACATCTTGAGGAAATTCGTTTCGGCACAAGTCGTCATCTCCCCCTTCCTCTTCATCGGTGACTACGTCTGGATTGGGTGGCAGCAAAATCATATCATAAGTAGCATCATCATCACTGTCTTGGCTAATTATCTCCTGCACAGCATCTTGTAAGCCAAAATAGTTCTTTTCTTGAGTAAAAGTATGCCTTTTAGCCATTTTCAATTTTTTCTGTCGTTAACCTAAAAATCAATGCATTTGGTGTTTTATTCTACAAATTGTACGCGAGTATAATATGAAAATACATAAATTATAAATGAAAAAAAAACAACATCAAATCAACCAAGACATGGTACGTGTGCCCATTGTACTAAACATTACTATACAGTACTAAACATCAGATGTGCTGGTGTACTCACCAGCACATCTGATGTTATAGAATAAATAGGTTTGTAAAAATTGGTCTTTTTACTTTTTTTCTTTGAAAATAATAAGTAATTATGGAAGTAATTAGCAAAATTAACTGTTTTGAAAGCTTTTACTATAAAAAACACAATAATAAAGTACTCACCAACGCGCAGCAGTTAAACACTGTAACAAATTTGAAAAATACCCTTTTTTTTTTCGTGAATGCGTTTCGTTTTTGCTAAGAGTTTACAACCATACCTTTGCCTGTTAAACTTGAATGTACTAAATATAGTACGGTGGGCGTTAATGGGCCAATATGGTAGAGGTAATTTTTTTTTAAACCTTTCGACAAAACTTCTCAAATAAAATTTGTATCAATTTTATTACAGGCGCAAAAGCAAACAAGTAAAAATACATCAAATAAAATAAACGCTCAAGTGCGGGTGGGACTCGCGCACATTAAATAACAAAAAAGTAAAAAACAAACTTTGGCTCAATAAATAAAACCTTATTGAGTTGTCCGCACTGGGGATCGAACCACGATCAACCACTTGTAAGTGTAATGATGAACCGCTCGGCCATTCACCTCGCTGATATAACCGGCAAAAATTACAAATACGTCGTTTCTTTCGGCAATGAAAGCTTTGAGATTGTGGGGAGATTGAAATTATAGTGATGAAAAATTACCAATGAACAATTTTTCGATGTACGGTGCTTTGTATGGCGATGGACACGCTATAAACATAAATAGCTATTCCAGTCGTATATCAAACGCATCGAAAATACAGGGGCAGTTAAATGTATGCTTATGACATCCGCCATTTTGCACTTTTCGGTACGTCTGTACGCTTACGTACGTAAGCTGTGCACTTCCAATCATTATAGTCTAGTAACATTGAAATCCGAATCTCCTGTAATAATTGATGCTGGAATGTGTATGTTTTAAATATTACTTTTTTTTTTTAGAATGAGCCCCCGACCGACGAAGAGATGCCTCAATCTGTCAGGAAATCGAACCGCAAGGCAGCTACGCGCCGGGTCGCCGCGAACGATAGCGATGAGTCAGGTACCAGTGAACACATTATCTTTTCATTTCCAGGATAGGTATTGCTCGTTTAACCTCTGATATCCCACAGATACGAGATGGTGCCGGAATTTATTCATTGTTTTTGGCCTATATTACCATGTTCAGGACACACCAGGCAAATATAATCAAAAATTATATTTACCTGGTGTGTCCAAAGAAGGGTACAGGGAAAGAAGGTTCATTGTCAAGAAAAGCTTTGAGATAATAGCAAAAAACAATCTTTGAAAATCAATGTATTCAATCTCAACTAAAGAACACATTTTAGAGAGGACACGTAGGCCAAACATTTACATAATAAAACACATAATAATAAATGTTTTTTTTATCACAAAAAAAAATACTTATATCTTTAATGAAATTACTTATAACAAAGATCAAAGTCATTGACAATGATCCTTTTTACATGGTTAATTTTTACGAGTTTTTCATTTAAACTTACTGCATATTACATATTCTGATTTAAATGTTTTTTATTAATTTAATTACTTACTCTTTATTAATAACTGTTATAATTTGAGAAAACAGAAACTCCATAGAAGGATCATAGTCTCATTGACCCTGACCTTTCTAGAAACATTCCTACATAAACTATTGTAACAGCTAGAAATGCTAAACTGAACTTTTGACATTTTTATATTATTACTTATTTATTATATTTACACAATGCTAATTTGGCAGTGATAGTCAATTAATGAGTTTTAGGCAAATTTGAAAAAAATCTTGAGCTTCAGGTTTAACACAAAACCTTATTAAGCATTGTATGTCATTAAATTTTTCTTTTGAAATAGGTAATGGAGACGGTAACTTTCATAGCTAATTGCAATAGTGGGATTGTCTTCAGTGAACATTTTGTGCATTTTCTTTACATCCATATTATCAGGCAAATAAATCCTGTCTGAGTCATGAATGCTGTACTGAGACTTTCTTCCCTTGAAAGAGCTTATATGTTTTATAACAGCTTCTCTAGTTGTCTCAGGTAATTGATGTTTATGATTGTCATGTTTTCCTCTCATGTCATGTTTAGGATTCCCTGTAAATACAAAGATAATATTAACGGAGAAACAGATTTAAAATTAATGTAGGTGTTCATATTATTAAATATGGAAGTAACTCATCATTATCATTGAGAGCTTTTTTATCACCCTCACTTTCTGACATCGTGAAAAATAAGCTCAATCACTTAATTTAACTACAGTGAAACCAAAGCAGTGAAATAAAACTCGAGATAAGCTTCCTTTTTACAAGAAAGGTGACTATGATCTTTTCTTCTTACAGCCATAGTAATGTGTTTTGGGTAGACCTGTGTCGATCGCGATTGATCGAATCACTTTGATTCGATCACAACACGTTCGCGAGTGATCGAACCATCTTTTTAGGAATGATACGATCGTTTTTGACCCACTCGTTTTGATCCGATCGTTTACGAAATGTGCACGGAGCAGCAACAGCGCCGACCCTCCGCGCCGTCGCCGCTCGCCAAACTAAATTAGACTTTATGAGCTAAATATTAAGAGCTACCTACTTTCCGACTAGAATTGTTATTTTCTTGTCTCCTTCACTTGGGTGTACAATAAGCCTCGAATGCAGACAGGTGCGTCGTTCATCCCATGGAGCGCAACCGCAATCAATTGCCATTTTAAGTCTTAAGACCTTGCAATAAAGATACCGACAGGTGCCTATGTGAGCTGATCGATTATTACGAAAGGTGAAAATAGCATTGTCACTCGCGAATTATGTATATTAACAATTGTAAGGGACTAGCCCATCGCTGCAACTATGGCATAATGAGGAGATAAAAATAAACTGACATAGAGGATACGTCTTAACTATTCAGAGCTCAAGGAAAGAAATGCGTCAAAAACAATCGAAGAGCTAAAAGACGAAATTCCAAGCTTGAATTGCTTTGCTACCTTTGCTTTTCAGAAGACTAGTCAGCCAGTAGCCAGTTTGTCAAATTAAATAAAAAGAGTTTTACTATAATCGGTATGCTTTAAGTACGACTTAATAGAAAGTAGAACTTAATTTTAAGCAGACCATGTTACAGCCTGACCAATGGGTCGCAATCGACCCGGGTCGCAAGAAATGATCGATCGACACAGGTCTAGTTTTGGGCCTCCTGTTGACTATGTTATTTTTTATTTTTTTTTGATCTCACCATTCGATAGCTTTGTTAATATACTACTAGATGGCATTGTCAACTCTGTTTGGGAAAAATACTGACTATGACCCTTCTTTCCCTGTACCCTTCAATGTAATCTATTTGCCAGGTGTGTTTTCGAGAGGATAGTATGGGATGGGATTCGATGACTACCAAAAGATACATTCTTGGCAGTGAGAGCAATAGGGCTGTGAGTCAAGTTATAATAATTAGTATTGACTTGCACCTAGTGATGGGGGATTGTCGAGAACATTCCCGCAGCAAGAACTTTGGGGTTAAGTTCTCAGAAATGTTGTTCGAACCGAGAACCTTTAGAGAATTTAAATTAAACATTTTACCTTCTGGTACAGTCTGCTAAAATGGCTGAAGTTTGAGGAACATAATATATGAAATAGTGAAAAAACCACCAAGTGCGAGCCGGGCTCGCGCATCAAGGGTTCTGTACAAAACTTCCGCACAAACTATATTATCGATTCTAGGACTACGTACCAAACGAACAATAGCAATGACAATATTGTATACCCTGAATGTATACAGGGTGACATTTAATCAGCTGACCATATTTTAGGGAATGTTAGTAACCCTCATTATGAACAACTTTCCCCAAGACACATATGGTTGCTAATGAAAATATTTTTGGGTCCCCCATAGTAACTTATAATCACAAAATCACAATCTGTGACTGGGCTGATCGGGTCAATGTACTAAGGGACAATTATTTTTCCATATGACTACCTGAATGGCCGAGTCAACAGTGACCCTGCCTACGAAGCCAAGGGTCCCGGGTTCGAGTCCCGGTGGGGGCAAATATTTGTTTGATGAGAACGGATGTTTGTACCCTAGTCAAAGTTGTTTATCTATCTAAGTACAATATTTATCTCTATAAGTATGAGTATCGTTGTCTAGTACCCGAGATACAGGGAATCCTAGTTTGGGGCTAGATCAATGTGTGTAAATAGTGTCCAAGGTCCAAGGTATTATATGTGCGACCATATGTTTCTTGGGGAAAGTTGTTCATAATTCTGATGAAACGAAATTCAATATGAATAATTTTGACGGAAATCAATATGTTAGACGCCCCCCGTTAGACGGTAAAGTGCAGTGGAAATTGCTGCGCATATGTGTGTAGGCGTGCACTGTGTCTGTGTTAATTCTAGTCAAATCAAAATTGAACTCATTCTCATTTACTCATTTATTCATAAAAAAACTCATTATACATTAATTTTAATTCAATTGATATTATATTATAGTTACTTAAATTCAAATCTTACCGATGACATAATATAGATATTTTTAATTTTGTGTCCATAAGTATAACGTAAATTTTACCTTTATTATTGAATCTGCTATAACGATTTGGGGATGCCTAATTTGGTTTAAGTTGTCATTTTATTTCTATTTTACTTGTAATTTCATGTGTTTATATTGTGAATCTTCATAAAGTGCACATAACGCTCTGGGTTGAAGAACATCGAAATCAATCGACGAAAAAAATAAAATAAAAATATCATCCCTCCCAATTTTATTTATCCCAACGCTAGTTGCCGTCCGTTTTGTACATTGCGGAACTTTCGCACGTACGGCACGGTGCGGACACGGCACGTATGCAAATATGTCGACTTCGTTGTCGTGTTATTGATGCCGGAAAGATATCGGGGATGGAGAGTGCTATCTCGGCTGTTGTAAAGATGGTTGCTCTAATGTCTTCCATCTGTTATGCGCATCCAACAAAGACGAGATGGCACCGGAAGATATGAACACCTGGATGTGTCCGCAGTGTAAAGCCTCCATCAAGCGAGGTGACAAAACCCTCGCCCAGGTCGGCGGATCGAAGTCCAAAGCGGGGAATATTACACTGCGCAACAAAAATGTTTGCCCAGTACCGAAAGATGATGATTTTCGGTTCTCCGAGTACCTGGAGATTATGGGTGAAATAAGAAAGATTAAGGGCGAGGTCTCTGTTATCTCCGTTTTGCTGGGGAAAGTACTGGCATCGCTGTCAGTGTAGGAAGCTTAACAATTACGCGTCGAAAAAGTAAGCGAATCGAAGTTTCAGTAACTCTTATTTACTACATAAGGTTAATTTTATCTGAACTCGAACACTTTTTCACTCTGGTAATTATTCCTGCTTGAGCCACTGGTCTTGACGGCAAGATTGGGCATTTGATTCACTGGAGGGGAAAGCTAGCGAGATCAAACAGAAATCTGAAACAGCCCACATCAAAAACCAACTGCCTATCGAACAGACACACACCACACGACCAACTTTTGCTGCAAAAGCTGCTACTCACGGACCAGCAGTATCCAACAAGAGTGAAAGTGCATACGAATTTACGAAACAGTAACAGCAGTATCGCCCAAAAGCCCTTCGACCGTGAACGTAACCGCAAGTTCGTAACCAGTCGCGAAAGAAGAAAAAATGGTCTTGGTATGATATTTGTTTTCAAATAATAGTTATTTTTCCTTACACGATTTGGAGTTACGGTGTAGAAAAATTGTGATGAATTACGAGAAGATACTTTCTATATTTCGTGTAATTAAGTGTTGGATTTGATGCCTCTTCAAAAAATACATCACGATGATTGCACGATGCCACTAAACACTACAAGGTGACATTTAATTAGCTAACCATATTTTGAGGAATGATAGTGCCCATCATTATGAAGAACTTTCGCCAAGCAACATATGGTCGCAAATGGAAAAAAATATTTGTCCCACAGTACATTGACCCGATCAGCTGATTACAAGTTAGTATGGGGAACCCAATTTTTTTTTTCGTTTGCGACCATATGTTTCTTGGCGAAAGTTGTTCATAATGACGATTACTATCATTTCCTTAAAAATGGTCAGCTAATTAAATGTCACCTTGTATAGTTAATTGACAATTATATATTTTATAGTAAATTGGGTAGAGTTAGGTATGCCAAAGATGTTAGTTCGATTCTCTTTATTCATTCCGGTTGCTCATAGGGTGGATAGTGGATGTTCTTCTTTAATCTAATCCAAGCTATGCAATCGTAGATCCCATAGGAAAAAAACATACTTTAATGATTCTACCTTTTGGCTGTGCTTCAATAACCTTACGGGTAGTCTTACTCTCAATCCGAAATTAAATGGTGAAAACGAAGATTCATGACGATTTTGGACGACATTAATGATTTTGAACAAAATTCATTAGGGATGATGATGATGATGATGATTAGAGGATGGACTCATTTGTCATCATGTCTATTTCATTAGAATGCAATCCTAGCTTATATACTTGGTTGGTACATGTAACTAATGACGTACATAACATATAGTAAGTGATGCGAAATTTCCGCATATCTGTGACGGCTGAACTGTTATTGCTGCAGTAAGTGAGGTCCGGCACAAATCCAAAACGTTGAAATATATCAAAATCGGTTTCAGCGTCCATCAACCATTGATGGCCGCTTTAAAAGAAAGGCACCACCTTTCACCCATACAATTTTTTAATTCTTTAAATTGTCAATAGTTTCTCGACTCCTGAGAACATTCCCGACCATTATCGATCAGGGAGTGTTCTCGATACGAGAACATGCCTTTTGCCCTTTGCTATGGGCACCTAGATATTCTGGTTGTAGCGAGTTTCTTGAATTTCATATTGTTTTATACTTTTTGAAATTCGTTTCAGATGAGGACTCGAGCAAGAAGAAAGAAGAAGACGATGTTTTCAAAAAACCTGCGGTTAGGAAAATAGCACGTAAAAGAAAGTGACTTTTTCTACGCTTGTTTATGTTTTAAATATAAGCCTAATTCATTAATGTTCAATTCATTCTACTCCCCGGGCGGGATCATTTATGCCACAACAATTATTAAAATTAAATAAATGGTTATTATATTCAGTAATTGCAACATTATTGAACTGTCACCGTCTTCTTGACACAGCAATCGCGACACGAGTCCCTGTAATGCCCGGCCCAGTATTGTTCGGCCCAGGAATGTCCGGCCCCGGAATTGGCGTCCCGAGTACCATAGACAACTGCTACATCAGAGATTAGGGTGTGTTCATAGTGTCTCTATCTCAAAAAATCTATTAATATAATTTTTTTTTTATTTACATACGCTTCGCTCCGCTCCGCTCCGCTACGCTTCGTTTTTGCTTCTTCTAACCTAACCTATAACCCAATTGAAATTTAGCCACAATAACCTACTCTAGCCAAATTTGACTCATAAATATAATGCACTTGAACACAGTCTTCACAGTGTTATTTTTTTTTTAACAAATAGCAGAATTGAGTTTGTTTTTATTTTAAACTAACCAAATATGAATAATTTTTACGTTATGATATGTGTCAAGTGAATGTTAAACTTGCTTATAAAAAAACCTCACTACTATGACCGTGGCCTTAGATTCGTCTAAGTTAAATCGAAAATGTTCGACCAATCAGAAGCCAGTATTTCCAGCCAATGAGAGACGTCCCACAATTCCGGGGTCGAACAGGCAGTGCACGGCCTCGGAAAGCCCGGCCCAGTAATGTGCGGCTTGGAATGTCCGGCCCCGGAATTGGCGTCCCCAAATCCCACGATTCCGGGGTCGGGCATTACTGGGCCGTGCATTCATGTCCCCCTCGCGACACGATCAACAGTGTGACCATATGTGGCAGTTTCCTGCCTTTTTGGCAGTTTTAGTCCAGTAATTAACCTCTGGCAGATTATTGTGACGTTTTATGAAACTACCACTTTTACAAGAAATACCCACTTTACCTGTGGTCTGGGACTGAGACTCATCTTTGTAACTTGTTATTACTTGTTGTGTTTATAGTTCATTCAATAATTAACTATACGTAACCTAACATAATGAATATAATGAACATTATGTTTATAATAATCTTATTTTTTTTTATTTTTTTTTGTAAAATATTGCACAAAAGTAATCCAATACTACTTTTATTTCTGACTTCGAAACAATTCACTTAGGATAATAAAACTACTTCTTTTCAATTTTTCGAGGCAAGACAGTATAACTGTCAACCTACTGCAACATTGTGTTTGTTTTCAAGTTGAAACAATTAAATTTTCAAGTTTCTGTTTTTCACTTCACTTGTCAATTCAGAAGTTTCAGTTTACCGCTCAATGGAATATTGTCAGGTAAAATAATTCACCAAATTAAAAACTTTAAAAAACTGACTTCAATTCCAAGCTCTATTTCTTCTTCTCCGGTCGAGATGCGAATGTTGTCTTTATACAAAAAAAGTGCATCAGACAAACAAAAACGTCATCTGCGTATCTTTTTTATTTTGTTGATTTTTTCAAAAAGCGCTGAATTAATTTTCAATAAAATTTATATGGGACTGTAACGGCATAACGGCTAAGGTCGAGCCACCGCTATCAGTAGCTATGATCGTCTATTCTACCTACCCCAAAAAGAGATGTCCCTATTCAGCTGTAAAATTTGTAAGTTAAGAATGATAAGTCTGAATTTCTCGTTCGTTGAGAAGTTCGTTAGGCGCACAATAGTCGAGCGGAAGATTGGTTCAGGAATTTAGAGTTTCAAGTTAAGACAGAGAAGCATATATGTCCGCAAGCCGGTAATTCGCATCTGTCAGCGGTGTATTGCGCCAGATCGAGCGTTGTTATATTTTGTGTGATGGTACCATTTATTTTTTGTATATATGGGCGCTTGGAACTTCTTTTAGTGGTCGACCACGATTTGTAATATTTGTTTGGGATATCGTATAGATATCCGTCGTAGTTTTACGACGTGAGTACTCAATGATATTTCATGTGCTCGCTAGTAGCGGCTTGTGGTGGTTCCAATTATATAATTAGTTCACGGCAATAACGATCCGAAAAGACCGGTTTACACAATTGCGATTTGATTTTCCGAAATGGGTTTGAACTAGCGGTTACCTCAAAAGGTCCGTAACGTTTTGAAACCTTCAACTCTGCGCAATTTGAGCTGGATGTTATCGAAACGTAGTCATTAGCGCTTTAGGAGATCTAACCCACACCATAGCGAAATGCATAGTTCGATAAATACCGAACTATGAATTCCACTAGCCTCAGCACGTCCTCGACTGAGCCTAATCATATATATTGACTCAGCCTACACATTAGACCTCCAGCGAAATTTACATTTAATTTAAAGATGCAACTTGAATCCAACCTGACCCAAGGCAAAGCAAACCAACCTACCCGGTCCTAAACAATGAACTTTAGACTGTAATTTGATCTCTTCGCGCGTCCCCGACAACACTCAAATGTCAAAATTAGGGATGCAACGATACGCCTTTTTGCCGATACGATACTGATACCGATACGCTTATAAAAATATCGGCGATACCGATACCGATACCAATACGCTTATTGAATTAAAAATGAAGGTTAAATAGATAAAATACAAGTCAGGTTTTTTTTATATTCGGTACTATAAAAATATAGACAGGTTGGTACAGTTTTAGTAGGTAATTTAAATTAACATTAATCAGATGTTAGTTTAAAAATAGAGCTCGGGGTTTCCCCGAGCGTAGTTCGTGCCTCGTTTGCAACGAAATAGACGAAAAAACACGCGCGTTTAGATTGCATTTTTAACGTGCTTCGTTAGCAATGAAATAGACAAGACAACACGTGCGTTTACATTACATTTTTAAAGCGAGAAATTTGAAAAGTATCGTTGTATCGGCCATAAAAATATCGTCGATGCCGATATATCGGCAAACCTGAAATATCGCCGATATATCGGTATCGGTATCGTATCGGTTGCATCCCTAGTCAAAATATCAACAGGATAGGTTATCTGTGTTGACACCGGTTTAACTTTGTTCTGAATTTGTTATTTCCATCCGCGGAACCTCATCGATCAAACAGTCTCCCTATGCCCTGCCAACCTAGGTTTAGCCGCAACTAAACTCCTGTCTAGCCTAGTCTAAAATCCTAGTGTTATACCATGTCCATTATCGACACCACTCGAAAATGGTTGAGTTTGATTTGAATGTGCTTGTATGTTTAATGACTGTGTGTGTGGGAATTTCAAAACTCGCTACTCGAAAGGAATGAGGAGAGGATTAGCCCTCGAATATCCTAAGAGCCAATCCAGGAACCCTATGGAGAAGGAAAAAGGAATTTAGGGTCGCTCCAAGCCCAGACTCAGACTCAGATCAGTTACCTACAAGTTCTTATCTAACGACCCAAGGATAGTTTTGGAATTTGGGGTAGGTTGATATAAAGGATAGGAACCGAGGTATATCTCGGCGCTTCAGACACTCACGAAAAACCACTGAAACTCGCAATCACAATTCGCCCAATTCTGACGCGTAACACGGCAGACCAAAACTGTTTAGAATCGTGAAAGACGACTGTCACAGTAGCTAGACGCTGAGACTGAATGCTCTCCCTTCCCCCGCAATCGTATTTATAGTCCCCACATGTCTGGGAAAAAAATGGCGTCCTTTGCGAACACGCTCTGCCCAAGCGAAGCTTCTTATCACTAACTACACAGGGTCTAATTTCAACCATGCCATGCAGATCCGCCGTTCTACAAATTGTGTGTACGCATATTCACTATGATCAACCGTAGGTTATCACTCAAGTCATTCGGTATGGCCGATACACAAAATCTGTTGATCGCTGACCATAAAAGCTTGTTGCGATTAATTAAGCCTTCCCGACCGCTAGCGCGCTGGACAAAGACCACTAGAATGCTATTCATACTAGTCGTGTCAAACTCGCCATCTCATACCAACCAAACGCAATTGTATATTTGCAATCAACATAATAGCTTTCTCCGTATCGTTCCATAATAACCTTCCATTATTTAGTTATTCATAATTTATTTCGCGCGCAGCCAAATCGGCTCTGATCCGTACACATCTCGCAGGAATGCGACAAAAAAACCTGAACTGAACTCTGTTCCTGGAACCAAACCACGCGTCGGCTCATTGCTTTTTGCCACCTTACCCTGAGCTACTCAAAACCCCAAACGTTAAATGACCGATTTTTGTTTTCAACGTGTGTACCAATACAACGCGGCGATGGGCTAGCCCTCTGTCACGCAAAATGAAGTATCAAATGTACTGACTCTCGTGTACCATTACAGCACCACCTCTGAAGTATGACATACCGATCAAAAAAATCATCAATCAATCAATTTTTTTAGGTTTGATGGCTTCTACTGTGGATCCCTACAGTAATTCCGCCAATATCACGTATTGAAGATGACACGAAGGGGATCACGTTGTACAGTTATCGGTGAAACTTCCTTTGACTTGAGATCTCTCTATACAAATATAACAAAAGGACCGGACAAACAACAATTAGGACAGCACAAATTAACATATAATTTAAATGTTAAGTGATTACATATTAAGGGTGTTAGACATAAAAAGAAGACATACATAAATAAAATAATAATTCTACATCTAACTACAGTTTAATCTTGTTAGAGGTTATACATTTAGAAAGGATGTGAATAAAGAAGGTGTCCGAAAGAGTCAATAAGAATTTAAGATTGACGGGACGGGGGATCTTACCGGGGAGGATGTCATACAATGAGGTTTGAAGTTTAGTGCATTCAAAAAATAAATGATCGGGAGTACCGTCAGCCAGGCCGCATTCACAAAGAGAGCTATCCCTTATCCTAATTTTAGCGAGATGTACTGGCGTGCAGGAGTGACCCAGTCGAAGCCGACAGATAGTTGATGTAACAGTCTTACGCATTTCCCTGTACTTGAAAAACCAAGGTTTTTTAGGTATTAACGGTTGAATTTGGCCATAATGCCTACCCTTTAAAGTTCTAGATGACTGCCATGAAGATTCCCATGATTTTTCCAGACGAGTCTTAGCCGAAGATACTAAGTCTTGGGTATGAATTTTGAAGTGTGATAAGTCACCAGATTCCACAGCTTCCTTTGCACAAGAGTCAACTATTTCATTACCCGAAATACCACTGTGAGCTGGAATCCAAGCCAGTATAATGTTGATACCCCGAGAGAGGCATCTGAACAGAGCATGGCGAATCTTTAGTACAAGGGGACTTAAGTTTTGATTTAAATGGGTTCGCAGAAATTGCGTAAAGAGAGCTTAAGGAGTCCGAGAAAATTAAAGTGTTATCCAACGAATGGGATTCCGCATACAAGATGGCTTCAAGGATTGCCGTCGCCTCCCCGGAAAAAGAGGAGGAACCCGGAGGTAGTTTGAAGTTTAAGATAATTCGGAATTTAGGGATCCACACGGCTGCTCCAACATTCCCGCTAGAGGAAAGCTTGGATGCATCCGTGAATATGGGCAGCCACTCTGACCACTTTTCTGTAATTATTCTATTAAATTGCCTATTGGGTTGACGTGAATCTTTTTGAATGCCAAAATCTAATAAGATTTGAGGTTTAAAAATAAGACAATGATATGGGAACGAAAAGAGGGGAAAAGTTTCATATTGGAATATGGGGTGACGGATACGGAAAAAGTTGATGAAACTTCGAAGTAAACAAGGAAGATCCCTCAGGGATCTGTAACCTTGAGCCGTAGTGATCTGGAAGAGTCTTTGGAGTTTAGAGAGTAAGGGGTGAGAAGAAACCTGAACAAGCTTAAAGAAAAATCGATCACATAAATACTGATTGCGGAGATGAAGTGGAGGATCGACACATTCAACCTTTATTCAAAATTTATTCATAATTGACGGAATAATCACGTAACAAACATACAAAAAAAAGGTCATATTGAGAACCTCCTCCTTTTTGCTGTCGATTAATGAGTATTTTTGTAAAGCCAAACCAAGAATATAAAAACATCGCCATGTTGCGGAAAACCTATGAAACTATTTTCATTAACTTTCAACACTTTCTTTAAAAAGTAATTAATGTCATGTGTCGATTTCTGTCAAAGTGGGGCGTCGATTTTGCATGGTATATTTCTTGTGTTTTGTGAGTTAAATGCCGAAAACTATTAACAGTGGCGTAAGAAGAGTTATTCACAATCTATCGAAATATTTGTCGGATAGAAAGTCTGAAGGATTGGACTATATTCCTCTAAACAACATCATCAGCCTTGTTGTCAACATGACTGGTAGGTACGTCATATAGTATGTGCTATGTAATTGGCTAATTGGTAATTAGCCCTTCCCTGGCTTGACGCGTCAAACTCGTATCTAGGGTCTCTTGCTTTGGCGCAAATCTCGCGCTCCGCAGGTGGAGTGCCGCGCGCCCTGCGCTAGGTTCTAGCCTCTAAATCACAACAAGTACTAAATTGTAAGAAACAAGCATTATATATTTGAAAACTACATCAAATTTCCTTTTTACTGATGTAACAAAAGCTAAGATCAGTTCAGTAGTATAGGTGGTGTCGAAGAATGTAATCTGAGAATATGAAATTTTTCATCACTTTTTTGTGAAGAAACTATTCTATTACAGAAATAAAACAATGGAAAACCTTGAAATTTTTGTTTTTATGTACAACATTATCCTATTCACATAGGTACATAGAAACATTACATAGTTCCATATAAAATGAAAGACAAAAAGTGATTTGAAACAGTGACCTCAACAGAACATTCTCATAAAAATATTGAAAATTTCTCTAAAATAGGTGATGTTGTCAGTTTTTTTCTGGGCGATCAGTGTGCCTGCAATAGCTTGTCTAAGCTGATTTATGGATTTTAGGTCTTCAACTAGGTAAATCAAGAACCCCATGTAGGTAGGATTTGTCCTTGGTTAGTAGTACACAAAATAAAAAACTACTAAAATCACATAGTAAAACGTTGGCATTGACAGATCTGTATAAAACTTTTAAACTATAGATTTTTAGGAAGAGATATTACATATCCAATAACAACATGAAATTATCTATCTAGTTCAATTATCAATTTTTTATTAGCCTGCTAGATTAAAAAGTTTTATTGAATTGAAAACTATGAATTTGAAATTCGGAATTCTTTACTTTGGTAAATAGTTAGTAGTAGATTTGCTAAGTTAGGTTTTATTAATTTGTATAGGTACAATAAATAAGTATGAAAAATTTATACTTACTATAAAATATTTGAAAAAAAATTACATGTTTTAATTTTACTGAGTGACTTTAAATTAGCTGACCATATTTTGGGGAATGATAGTACCCATCAATATGAGCAACTTTCACCATTAAACATATGGTCGCAAATGAAAAAATATTTTAGATCTCCCATAGTCAGCTGATCGGGTCAATGTACTGAGGGACGAATTTTTTTTTCATTTGCGACCATGTGTTTTATAGTGAAATTTGTTCATAATGATGGGTACTATCATTCTCCAACATACGATCAGCTAGTTTAATGTCACCCTGTATTGATATTCATATTCATATTCTTTATTGAACAGAAAACTTAGTTTTTTTTAAGCAAATGCGAGCTTATCTCTAAAGAGAGATTTCTTCTAGCAAACCTAGGCAAGACAGAAAAGTTTATACAACAGGATAGTCCCAGTGATATTGTATTCTTGTCTAAACCCAATGATATTTAAGCTCATTCAAGCTATAAATAATTCACATTACACACACAAAAAACACTAATGTATGCACAGATGTAGGCAATGCACACATACAATAAAACATATAAATATAAAATGGGAGACGTAAAAAGACATAAAAAGCTGACACTACACAGCAAAAATGAGCAATGCACATACACACACACATAAAACACACAAATAAATAAAGCTAAGACGAATATGTATGCTGAGTACATACCTACACCTAACAGTACTACTATATGCTACAAACCGAACTAAAAAAAATAATAAGAAAATTACGGCAAGTGCATGACATACCATCCCTACACTGTCTGGATGGACTGAAATTCTTTCTATAAAAAATTACTCAAAAAAGAAGTAGTTCCTCAGTAGACTTCTCAAGTGGGCGGAAGAATTTTGTAAGTGTGTGGGTGGTGAGTGAAAGGGAGCGTGTATCAGTGATTGAGAGAAGTTGCAGAAGTGAAATTCGGGTGATTGAAAGGGAGCGTGTATCAGTGATTGAGATAATAAATTATTGTACAAGATTACAGTTAGTTACAGCGTATAATTCCGCGAATGATAGAGGCCGTAGCATTTGGATATGCAGAGTGTCACAGTGCATCCCTTGCAGTGGAAAAGGGTTTTTTTGTGGCACTCTGCACATCTATGCCGGCGCCGCCTCTTCGTGCCCGGGTAAAACTCGACATATTCATCTGGCAGATGTTTGAGTATATGGCCTGACCGGTTAGGTGGTAGACTCGCCGGAATTATAGCTTGTCTGTCACAGTGACGGGTCAATAGGGACATCAAGAGGGTCTTCCTGAAGCCCCTATGCACAGTCACTTTGAAAAATATTAAGAAAAAAAAACTCGATAAACAGTAAAAAGTGAAAAAAAAACTCGACAAACACAAAAACCTATGTCACATGCACATTCACAAAACATTCAGCTCCAAAATGCAAACCAATTTGTAGATGTAATCAAAATCAAGAATCCCGAAATCCATACACACGGGCGTATCCATTCTATCGTAGCCTCGCCCACCGGCCGCCATTTTGGCTAAAAGATGCCACTTGCTTAGCGGTTTCCTGAGACCGGACAATATCGCAAGATTTTCGATTGATGATTGCAGCTCTCAGATACGATTTAGGCACAAACTTATTGTTTCTACTTTGAGTTTATGAATCAATGCTATGAATTTAATAACATTTCACCCGTAAATTGAAAAAATTAAGTCATAAATCTTGTCTTGTCGGAAACAGCAAGGCGGAATTTTTCCGCCGTACAAGTTTAGGTCATCGATATTATGACAAAAACCCCAGTGAAAACAACGTACAGGAGTAATTATAAATGCTAATTACTTACAGTTCTGTCCTTTTTTAATAAAACACAACACAAATCACTCAAAACGTAGGCTCGAGAGTCGGTGAACGAATAATGCAACTTCACGCAACAGGTGCACTCTCGCAACGTTCGATTCCTTGAATGTTTCCTATGATTGAATACGGTCTGAAGTGTTTAATACCTGTCTCACTTCATTACGTTACGAATTAATATCACTCTCCTTGTCACACCGCTCCCTGTTGTAAGAAATTCATGCCTATGTAGGCCATTTGTTCGCCGGTCTCTGGAGACCGGGCAGCCATTGCGCATTTTTCAAAATCGGTCTCTAGAGACCGGCAAGCAAGTCAGGGGTTATAAGTAAAATATTTTTTTGTATTTGTTTGTCATGAAAATACAAAACGAAGGTGAGAGGACAGCTGTATGTTAGCTGTGCAATTAGGTATAAAATAGATAGATAGATAGATAAACGTTCATTGCATCAAAGCAGCACACATACAAATTAAAAGTGATACGGAGGTGCAACTATAAAATAACTTAAATGAAAGCAAAGTTATGAAAAAAAACTCATAACATTATTACTAAAACAATAAAACAAAAAGAAGAATATAGGTCGGTATGTAGGCGCGCTGCATTGACGCGAAAAGGTCAAAGCTCAGTGTTTATTGCTCGTTAAGAGCAGCACTGGTTTTCAGCCCTCACCTAGGAGACGCAGAGACTCAGCAGTTACATCCGAATGTGAATGTGAATGAAAAGAATAATAATAAAAAAGTGTCAGAAATAGATATATACTTACAAGTGTTTAAAGATGTGGAAATAAATAAATACATTGCACATAAATATGTTTCAATACTTTCATGAGTAGGATAGTACAAAATATACATGAAGATTAAATAAATAGGTATATAAGTATATTATGCCGCGTGAGTAGTGAGTAGCAGAATGGGTATAGTGTGAATATGTTTACTAAAATCATAAGATATCTAACTAAAAAATATATGCCACCTTTAATTTTAGGTACAGGTACTCAGGTTTTTTAAACTTGATGACATCAAACACTACACTTGAAAGGTGTAAGTGCCTACGCAGTTCCATTTTGAGCATTCCAGCAGAGTTTAAGTATGGGGTGATATGACTACGAGGTGGTACATCAAAGCAAAACCTACAACAGGCATTTTGTATGCGCTGCACTAAACGCTGAGTCTTCAATAGAAGACGCGGACCATAAACTATATCTCCGTAGTTGAGTCGAGATAAAATCAGTGACTCGCACAGAATAATACGTGCCCTTTCGCAGATAAGGTTACGGATTTTGTACAAAACCCTTAAACGATACATACAACTCTTCACCAAATTCAAGACGTGAGTTTCAAATCGTAGGTAAGTGTCAAATATGATTCCCAGATTCCTGGCCTCGTCAACACGCTCTAGAGTCTGGCCATCAAGGATTAGCTGAGGATTAGAAATGAGAATTTTTTTAACTTGAACTTTACTCCCAAGCACCATAAACTTTGATTTCAAGGGATTGAGAATCAAGGAATTTTTATTTGACCAGGCATCTAACCTGCTTAGGTCTTCATTGATGAAGTCTGTCATGCAGTCAATATTAGAAGGCACATCAGAAATGTAAAGTTGAAGATCATCAGCGTAACAATGGAATTTGCAGTGCTTGATTTCATTCACCAAATCTGCTGCATATATAATAAATAATAGAGGCCCTAAGATGGAACCCTGTGGAACACCCCGCAAAACTGGCTTTGGATCCGAGTACAAGGCACCACCACTGTCATTGGTCAGCTTAACATATTGGAAGCGTTGGTCGAGATAACTTTCAAACCATCCCACAGATAATGCATCCAGCCCATAGTAACGCAATTTCGACAGCAACAAGGTCGGGCTAATGCTGTCAAATGCACGGCTATAATCTAGTAGTGTAAGAATAGTAGCCTTACCTACATCGATATTACTTAAAATGTTATCAACAACATCAACCAACGCAGTAGTTGTGCCCCGCCCCCTTCGGAAACCTGACTGGAGGTCAGGCAAAATATTAGAGTCTTCTATATATTTGTAAAATAGGGCATGCACCAGTTTTTCCAGCACTTTTGAAAGGAAGGGAAGCAAACTAATAGGTCTAAGTTCCTTGAGATTGGACGGGTTATCGACTTTAGGAAAAGGCATTACTATTGCTTTTTTCCATTGCTTGGGAACTATGCCGCTAGTTATTGACCTATTTATAATCGAGGTTATAACGCGCAGGGTTCTGGGGAGAGTCAGTATTATCATGTCTCTACTTATCCCATCATCTCCAATTGCATTGGATTTGATAGAGATTATGTAATTGTATACTTTTTGTTCAGAAACTGGCACGAGATTAAATCTGGAATCACTATACCGATTGGAATTAAAGTACGATAACAGAGGTTTAGGATCTTCACTAGCAAAAGGGAGAGATAAAAAATGATCATTTATTTGATTTGGGTCACTGAAGCAATCAGGAAGTTTTTCACCATGTCCATTATCTGCTAGAATATTTTGTTTCATATTTCGCCAGAATGTTTTGCCATCCGAGACTTCATAGTTTACTAAATGATTAAAGTAAGCACGTTTCTCATTGTATATACTAGATTCCACTAACTTTCTTAGATCTTTCCAGCTCTCCTTGTCAACGTCAGACTTAGTTTCGCGATACTTAACGTGAGCTTCATTACGTAAATCGGTCATAAGTCTGATGTTATCAGTGATCCAAGGTAGAGTGTGATGATATTTAATTTTTACCACCTTGACTGGTGCAAAAATATTATAATGAGTCAAGAGCAAGCAGTTAAATCTATCGACCATATCATCAACAGTAGGCAAGTCAATGATAGATTCCCAATCCAGCAAGTCCAATTCGCGATTGAATCGATCAAAGTCTATGTCTTTAATGGGACGATAAGTTATACAGCGGGGCGGTATTTTTTCTTTCTTGAATGCCAATGTTACATTTACCATAGCGTGACCAAAGGAACCGGTGATATTTGAGACAGTGACTTCGCGCACCTTAGCATTTGTGCAAACAACGTCTATTAAAGTTGCAGACTCAGAAGTAAAATGCGTTGGCTCATTAACTACTTGTTTAAGATCCATATATGTCAGGAATTGTTGTAATTTTTTGGTATGGCAGTTAAGAGAATCGGTGAAGTTAATATTAAAATCTCCAAGCAAAACTACATGATCATACCGAGCGAAACTCGTGATTGAGTCAGTTAGTGCATCAAAAAAGTCATCCACACCAACCCACTGAGGTCTATAAGCAGTTCCTATTACAACATGTTGACCATTAATTTTAGTTGATAGCCACATTTGTTCAATATCCGCAGTAGGATACTTTTCATACCGAACGCGCACATCTTGCTTAATGTAAAACGCCACTCCGCCCCCCCTCCCCCCTCGCAGATGCTCGGGTCTAGGGGTACAGCGCAGACGATAGCCTGGGACGACAGGCGCTCGCGCTTGCTGATCGATAGGAAGCCAAGTTTCGTTGATTGCAATAATGTCGGGATTATTTTGAGTCATAGCGATTAAGAAATCGTTGTGACCGGTATTCAAGGAACCTGCATTAAAAAGCCCTAACTTGAGGTATTTGTTCTTATCCATTTTTTATGTTTATGGACATAGAAGAGTGCAAAAGTGAGACAAAAATACATTGGCCAATCAAAGAAGCAGCTATGTAATAACAGGTGCAAGTAAACATCGTAAAAAATATTGAATTTGAAAATTTAATTTGATTATTATTTAGATTAAGAAAATTTATTTGCATAACAAATGGTGAGGAAATAATTTTTATTATGATTCCGGCGAAGTTAATTAAATGAGTGTGAAACTGGCATAGGAATAGTAAGCAAATAAATAAACTAAGTAGATAAAGGGATCTACATTTTTTATTAGTGTTTGTATTTGAAATGTCTTTAATATTTAAAAAGAAAAATATGGTGAATATGATGAGATTTTGTGAGATGAGAGCGATATGAAAAGTAGATATGTTTGTAGTTAATTGATTACTGATAGTATAATGTGAGTGTGTTTTTTGTGTGATGTAATTATGTGTGTTTAATATTACATTTAATGTTTTGCAGAGATATTTAACAAGGGGGACAACCGAGCTTATGTCTATAGGTACATGACAGTTCACATAGGCATGTATGAAATTCCACATAATGCAACGTGACTTAGAGCTTACGTTATAATACAAGTGGATAGTTAGTTCCTGTATAAGATGAGATAAGAAACTTTTACTATTCATTTTCAGTCGGCGATTGATCAAAAGCATCGAATGAATAATAAAGCACACATAGTACCTCAGTAAAAGCATTAGTATTACATGAAAATTATTTACTACAACAATATAAACAAATTCAAGCAATGTATAACGGAAACTATAGCTTAAACAAGACAAAGATGATATATGAACATATGATAAACGGACACACAGAACAATAAAGCAGCCGCTTACACAGGATGAAAAATTTAAAAGTAGATAATAAAAATACCGTAGGTCTTTAAAATCCACTGTAAGTGTTCCACTAACAAAGAAATTGTACTGTTTTACGGTAGGCGGAGCCAACAAAGTCAAGGCCAAAAACTCGCGCAAGGTCGGCCTCCGTGCTCAAGCGGTATCGAGGAGCATCTACGCCTTGGTGATGCCGCGCGAATACGTAGCCGTTACGCGTCCATACGAAGCGCCAGTTGAGACGACCAGCAGCCTCCCGAGCCTGACGAAAGATCTGCCTGTTGGTTCGGGTCAGCCTCTCGTTGATGTAAAACCTGCGTGGTGCACCCGGCAGACGCGTACCCTCGGTGGTGGCACCGCGCCGCACACGAGCCTCCGCGAGCAGGCTATCCCGCAGAGCTCGCCGCGCCAGCCGCACGACGATGATCCGCGGCCGCGCGACCCCTGTGCCGCCCTCCGCCGCCTCCGCCGACTCTGGCCCGCGCCCCACGCGTACCGCGCTCACTATCTCCTGCTCAGCGAGCTGAACGCCGACCTTACTGGCCAAGGTCATGACGATATGGGGCAAGCTTTCACCTTTTTCTTCAGCCACACAGGAAATCTCCACCTCGTTTAATAAAGCCTCTTGCTCCTTTTCATTCATATGCGCTTTTAATTGCTCTACGGCTGCCATTATCGAATTGCTGGAAGTGGAACCAGATTCATTTCTGCTATCACTAGCACGTTCAAGTGCAGCTATGCGCTCCTCAAGCCTATCAGCGCGCTTATCAGCAGCATCCATGCGTTCTGTGAGCCTGGCAATGGTGCCATTCAACGACTGGATACTGGTTCGTGTTAACATCAACTCTTCTCGGAACAGTCGCATCTCAACTATTAGCGCTTTGGTAGGTGAAGTTTCAGGCGTTTCATTATGAGCAGTATCATTCATTTTGTCGAGATAAAAAGATTGCGTGTCGAATGAAACATCCACTTGATTTGTTTGGAGACCCTGTGCACCCCGCCGAACCGTCACACCATCCACTGCCCGCACTGGAGTGTTGGTGTTGTCAGTCTTCGGCTGGCTACTAACACACATGACACACTTCCATGTATCCCTAAGCTCCTTGGTAAAGTTGTGCTCAGGAACATTCGCACAAATTAAATCGTAGTGCTTCCAGCATGTATTGCATTAAATATAACGAGAATCAGTTATAGCTTGCAGGCATCCGGAGCAGGCTTCTTTAACGTAAGAGCCAGGACCATCTCTATTAGCCATAGTAAATTCAAAAATTAATGCCAAAAATAAAAATAAAAATATTTAAAGATTTATGGAGATTTGAACCCACGAACAATCGTAATCTCACGTCAAAGAGCCGTCGAAGTTCCCACTGAGCCAAATCGGCTATACCGAGCGGCGCGAAATTGTCGAACACAAGTTAGTAGGCCACAGATATGACTCATGGGTTGAACTCGGTTCAATGACACCGGAGTTGTAAACACCACACAGTTACAATAATTAGCGGTCACAGTTAAATTTTTAATTTCGTATCCACACAGTAACCACAACACACACAATCAATTGCGATACACCAAATTAAAGCGCAGAGGATAAGAAAAGTAATGATGCAAAGTTATTTCCAAAGAACGCGATTTTAGCACCAAAAAATATTTTACGAAACAGAGAGTAACAGATACACGTGTAGTAGCAATACCGCGTCCCGCGCGTCCCATGTAAATACATGAACTTTAGGCTGCTTGCAGCTCTTAAAGAATCCATAAATGTTGTTGGTGGCAGAGAATCTCTTCGTTTACTCTTACACAAGTTAGGTTATAAATATAAAAAATGTAGAAATCAAAGGATAGTACTTAGAGAGCGACATGATATAGTGGCATGGAGGGACAGGTACCCACATGAAGTCAAAGATGTAAATGAGAGTGGTATGCTTGATGAAAGGTTTATTCATACTTCGCTCAATCATACAAAATGTTGGCAAAGCGAAAAGGAGCCCGGCGTATCTAAATCTGTAGCTACAAGAAAAAGATACATAATTGTTTATTGTGGTGGCAAGAATGGGTTCGTCCCGAATGCTTTCTTAATTTGTAACGACAAAGAAAAAGAATCTGAATTCCATGATGCCATGAATAAAGTTAATAAAAAATGGGTATTGAATAAATTATAACCCAATCTAAATGAACCCACCTGTATAGTCATGGACAATGCTAGATACCATTCCAGCCAAAATAACAAACCTCCTAACTCGGTTAAAAAAATGAAATTGCAGAATGGCTAATTAATATTGCCTACCTTACCAAAGCCACCAAAAGTATGTTGTTGTTTTTGGTAAAACAAAATAAACCTGACCCAGTATACGAGTTTTATTTTCTATATTTTAACCCGTCTACAGGTACTTACTTTAGTGGAAGATTATTTTTCATCATAATAAAATATAATGGTAGTTAAGGTGAATGCCATAATGAGAGGCTTTAATATACGAGTATTTCGTTATAACAACACACGAGTATTTTAATGCCTAATTATGTACAGGTACAGACACTGCTTTATCTGTACATAACATAAGCTCCCAATGATTGATAATCTAATAAGTTCGATTTCAAAATAAGTTCGGGTATACTGTACATAGTGTTGCTATCTATAAAGTTATTTATCTTTACACGAATCATAAACCCTCTTTACTGCGTCCAAAAACCGCACGTTACGACCAGCATAATGTTATTCCACTTAGTAAAAACTCATTTCTTATCTGAAAATTGATATGACCATAATGTATAAATTTTCGACAAATTATGACATTAAAATTTTGAACGCCGTCGTCCGTCTGCGTGCCGTGCCTAGTTTGTATGTGAAGTTGGTACTACTGAACAAGCTAAACAAGTGCAGAGCAAATTATCAATGCCACAATGCCGGTCGAACATGCGGTTCCTGAACACAGCAGAGAGCTTATGATAAGTGTGTAGTTAAACTAGTGGATGTATGTAACTGTACATAATTAGGCATTATGTATCAGTCACATAAACGACTATTAGCGCCCACAGACCAGGTTTTTATGTTCCTGGTTGGGCTTTAAATCAAATACGTTGAAAAACTACCCTTTGAAAAGTCTATATTTTATGCGAAGTGTGTGGCACAATTTGGCAGGTTTCTTAAGCATGGCAGTTTTCCAATTTCAAGATGGTCACACTGACGATCAAGGTCAATGTCAAAAGCTTTCCGTTGCCGTCGCTGCCGGTGTCTGATTTACCTAAAAACTTCACGTATAAATGCCTATTAGAACTTTATTGCTTATCTTATCAACCAGTTGGTCAGAGTGTCGATAAGGGGGCGGAACGGCAATGTTAGCAGAGTGAGTTACATGGGGAATTATCAAGTTGTGAACGGGCTGCCTCTGAACCCGATTGGAAGAACAGGGATAGTTGGGCGAGGAGTCCTTGGAAGATGGGGTCCGAACCATGCTGCTGATCCAGTGGTCACTAGGTGGAAAAGACTGAAGAATGGAGATGTTGAGAGACACACAGAAACTAAAAGGTGAGATATTTTACTATAATTTCATGTTGTATTCCGCATTGGCTGACATAAATTGATAATTATTGGGTCCAGGCACTCTCTCCAAGTGTTACAGCATATGTCCACTGCACCCATAATGTACGATGGTACTATAATTCCCTACAGCTCCAAGGCCTAAAATTTCAGAGTCATCTTTGATAACCTGCTGTCTTGGTCAGCGCATGTCTGCAAGGTTAGTAGGCGTGTCTTTGCTACATTTTACTCCCTCAGACGACTTCAGCACTTCTTGCCTCATCAGACCAAAATCACACTAGCCCAGTCTCTGTAACTTCCCCTCATTGACTGCTAGATGATATAGATAGATAGAGACACAGATGTCTGCTAGATCAGCTCAAACGAAGAGCAACTGGTCAAACTCGAGTGACTTCAAAATCTCGGGATTCGGTTTGCGCAAATTTTACCATGTTCCTCAGTATCGCAGGGATCTGAAGTGGCTTCCAAGCCGTCTTCGCCGGGATTCCCACATCCTTGTAGGGGTGCCTACGGGTTTCTAACTCTTGTGGGATGAAACGAATGATACTCAATGCTGCCAATAAAGAACTGAATATATATTTCAACATATCTAAATAAGAAAACATAAAAAGATACACACTTAGGTCCAAAGTCTAGACATCAGCCTAACCTGACTCGTTTATTTAGCTTACATATTATGTAGGTATGTACATGTACCTACATCCTCTTCACTCTCTTTAAGATTTTACATAATCCTCATTACCCTGGCTTCTTACGTGATTAATTTTCTTTTCTTTCTTCAGATAGGCCTTGGAAACCTCACACTCGGTCGCTGCTCACAACTCCGCACCATAAAACTGTTGCATATGAACATGGGTTCCGACTCCAGGCTATCAAGCTCCGGAACAAACTCCTTGGCTTTATCCAGTATTGCCTCTCAGTTAATATTATATTGCAGGCCTATTCTACAATTTGTGGCCATCCAGCGAGGCGACACTGGTGACTGGGCTCTTCCAGGAGGCATGGTGGATCCTGGAGAGAAAGTATCTGCTGCGGCCATCAGGGAGTTTCAGGAAGAAGCTACTAACTCACTCTTCATGACTGCAGGTAGTTTAAATTACTAGCTTGCTGAACTTTTTACTCTCTATGGTTATTTAGTTTATTGGATGTATTTTTTAGTATTTTTGTAATGATGACAAAAGAATTTTAAATGTGCATACCGGCTGTCAATCTTAGCAGTATTTCCTAGAAAAGTTACTGACATGAAAACTATATCGCAGCTCTCTATAAAAAGTGTTAATCTCCGCAGCCGAAAAAGAAGCGTGGCAGTCAAAATTCGCCGAGTTCTTCAGCGAAGGCACGGTCGTCTACCGCGGCTACATCGACGACCCGCGCAACACCGACAACGCTTGGATGGAGTCAGTGGCGTACAGCTTCCATGACGCCGCGGGTAATGCAGTTGGTGGGCTGACACTACAAGCCGGGGACGACGCGAGGAATGTGCGGTGGGTCGACGTGGCAAGAGACATGCATTTGTATGCCAGTCATAAGGCAATTGTTGAGTTGGTGGCTGAAAAGCTGCAGGCTCATTTTTGATAGATGGTTTAATAATAATAATATCCCATGCTATGTTAGTTAATGTAAGTAATCACCTGAGGGTTGTGAATGTCAGCTCAAATCTCATTAGATTTAATTTATGAATTGTTTTGGTTACTGATTTATCACCAGTTTCAAGTTAAATGTTTATTATATTAATTGCCGTATTTCATAACCCGGTAGTGTAAAGCCTGCCGTATCATCTTAAAAAAAGTCATGGAATGCCGTATATTACGGCAATTGCCGTATTACTAACAACACTGCCCGCTGTCCGTCCGTCTGTCACCAGGCTGTATCTCATGAACCGTGATAGTTAGACAGTTTAAATTTTCCCAGAAATTCTGTGAAAATTTCAACTGTAACAAGCAAAAAAATAATGTTTGTTGTATGGGAGCGCCCTTAAATATTTATTTTATTCTGTTTTTTAGTATTTGTTGTTATAGCGGCAACATAACTACATCCGGGGCCCCCATACACCAAACGTGACTATTTGCTCGATTTTGATAATGGCAACAGGTAGATGCTTGAAATATTCATAGATTATTTAGTTATATTCGCTTTAAAAATAAGCAATAAAACTAAAATAAAATAAATATTTAAGGGGGGCTCCCATACAACTAACGCGATTTTTTTGCCGTTTTTATAGATAATGGTACGGAACGGCCAAGTGCGAGTCCAACTCGCACGTGGCCGTTTTTTTATTGTTAACTGCTTTACTTATTTGTTAAATAGTCTTCGATTAGGTTACTCTTTAGAGCCTTCCAATTTGATGTAAATTTCAGTTTATACTGGATTTTATTAATACATTTAGAAATAAAATAAATTATTATATTTTGTGAAAACTTATTTTATTTGAAATTAATTAGTTTTTACTTATTTGTTAAATAGTCTTCGATAAGGTTACTCTTTAGAGCCCTCCAATTTGATGTAAATTTCAGTTTATACTGGATTTCATTTAGAAATAAAATAAATTATTATATTTTGTGAAAACTTATTTTATTTGAAATTAATTTATTTTAACATCCTAATTTGATGAACATGATCATTGTTTATAAATTCTTTAATGCTTCAATGCAAGGAAATCCAACTCCTAACTATGACAAACTATACAACAACTTACGTACTAAAAGAAGAATGGCTGTGTTTATTGCACATTGTAAATAAAACCAAAATCATTAAATGCAATTTGACCGCAAATCCAAAATAACTATGTTCGAAAATAATGAATGCAATGCAGTTCAGAGATTACATTGTTTTAGAAGTAAGTCACTGACAAAACAAATGTTGCTTATCTGTGCTCGCTCCCATGTAACGAAACCGTTTAGTTTATATTCTAACGTTTTTTTCTCGTTAAGTTTACAAACTACCTATCGATAACTTGTAAACTGTACCGTAATGCTTACGCTATGACGCGTTAGTTTATAATAAAACCGTTAATTATGTACTGGTTTAAACTTGGATTGCAAACGAAATACCAGGGCAAACACTGCGGCAGCTTAGGTGAAGACTAGAGGGGGCGAGCGTCTTGTCTTCGTGTTAGGTTGAAATGTAAGAACAAAAGAAACGTTAATTCTAAACCCTGCCGGCCTGGTTTACAATTTGTCGATAGTTTACAAACTAACGCGTTAGTTTATAGTTTTGACAATCTTACGGTAACAAATACACAAGCAACGTCTACCAAATATATAGGATGTTTGGTAAATCGAAGCAAAGCCTTAAAACGAAGACAGTACAAACCATTTAGGCTAAACTTAACACAAGTTTAGTTTAAATGGCAGAAGTCTTACTGTTTTGTTATTATCGAATGTTTTGTTTTTGACTAAATATCCAGAATGTTACATTTAATTGGTAATAAATGCGATATTGGACAATAATTGATTTTATCTACACACGTATCATAAACCCTCTTTACTGCGTCCAAAAACCGCACGTTACGACCAGCATAATGAAATACTACTTAGTAAAAAGTATCAATTGCAGTTTTCTCATATTTTTTTGAAATTAAGGCATATGAACAAAATTGACGGAGAAAAGTTGGTGGAGCACATAGAAAGTTGGTGGAGCACATAGAAAGTTGGTGGAGCACATAGAAAGTTACTTAAATCGATAGCAGACCATCAAACTAACAAAAAATGTAACAATATCATTTACTCAAAACAAAGCTAGTAATGTGCTCATTATTTTGACAACCTTCTTTGAGCAAAGTCGTCATTGCCGCGCTACTTGGAAGAGCCAGAAAAGGTGCCGGCAATTTCCTGTGACAATCCATTCGTAGCGCAAAAAGGCTTTATTTGGAATTTGGTTGTGTGACAAAAAAAAAAGACCGGGAGATCTTCTTGCCACTAAAAAAGGTACTGCAAAAAGGCTTTATTTAGAATTTGGTTGTGTGACAAAAAAAAGAATCCTTGCTTATAGCATCAAGTCACAGATGCCTAGAACATGTTTTTATATAGTCGTAATGCACGGTAAAATTCTGGGTTATCCGTCAAAAAACAATAAAACATCGATAAAAATTAAGACCTAAAACTTCGCCTCACACAAATTAGGCCTAAACGGTCTGTACTATCTTCGTTTTATGGCTTTGCATCGATCTACCAAACATCCTAATAATTAAATAAAATTAACACCTAGGCCAGCCCCAGTTCTTTTTTACGATTCGACGATTAAAACTCCTTATATTTTTAGCACTCTTTCGATTCCCTGATAGAAATATTACATCGTAATTTAAACAGTCCCATGATCTATTTTAGATTGACTAGTTAGCCCATTATTCTCCTTTTATAACACAATTAAGAGACTGAGTATATCGTCGCCTTTCCCGAAAGCTAAATAAAGTAGGTAACTATACTAAAATAGGCTAGGTACGTACTCAACTTACAAGGATTATCCACATTATTATAAATCCAGTTACATTATTTAAGGGCCCCATTCGATACATTGTATCATAGTATCTCTTATTTATTACCAGAGATTATCTTCATTATTATTTTTAATGATAAATCCTCGAATGCCAGGAAAGGAATGCTTACTAATCGGTTGCATAGTACGGAAGCGACTTTTTAAAAATATTTATTAAAAACAACATATTCGAATGCATATTTACTAAGAGTCAAATTTTAATTCCCGCTGCAAATATGTTGGTGTGCTGTGCTGGAAGGGCGTAACGCGAGGGGCTATGTGTGTTAGTTAAAAAAACACAAACTAAAATCAATATTTTTATAACATTTGTTACTATATCCTAATTAGTCGTAATTATTAGCTTAGTTACAATTACTTTAATCACTGTCTATCAATATAATATATCAGAAAAACACAAAATTCGTCTATTCCGGAATCGGAGGAATTTTCACGATCGATACACAAGTGCATTCCAATATTAGCCAACACCTGAACGTAGGTCAATATACATACCATTCTATAACCAGAGCACAAAATTTGTCGATCTCGGTATAGCGGGATTTATCGATACAAAAGTGCATTCGATATTAGCCAATACCTCAACATTAGGTAAATATGCATCCGATTATACCTCCCCATTCATTGATCAATCAGTCACAGGCAGCACCTGATTCATTATTCTCAACACAAAATTCACCAATGGGAGTTTATAAATACACCTAACTTTCCTGGAGCAATCCAAACCATTAACCAATATGGCAAGCAAAACCACACGAAGGCCGATTCCCTATCCCCTAAGAACAAAGTCACATAAGTAAAACCAATGATATCAATAGTAAAATCATGATAATAATAATAATAATAGTTGAATTAAAATTCACTCCTTCCCCACCACACTACTAAGCCGCACCACTGGTAGTGTCGTGGGTATTTTTTCCCTTCTGCACTACTGGTCCAGTAGTGTCGTAGGTAATTGTCAAATACACATATATGGGTTCCCCATTACACTACCTAATTTATTTTTTCAACTAGATACGGATAAGTAAGAAACAAAATTCCTATTTATATCGGTTTATTTAACACCAATCCAAGTTAAAACTTAACACGTACATACCTAACATAAAACTTAAAACGTTCTAGCACAAAACTTTACACGATACATTAGACAGGGATGTCTAATGTATCCATTTGTGCAAATTAAAACAAAATCTAGTTGCAAAAATAAATACCTACGACAACTGGAGCGGTAGTGCAGAAGGGGAAAAAATACCCACGACACTATCAGTAGTGCGGCTTAGTAGTGTGGTGGGGAAGGAGTGGTTCAAATGAATCCCAAAACTCATCTCGGGCAGTGAAATAAAACTTCGTGTCGCCCACGTAGGAATTCTGAACTTATATATTTTGATTTTATCTATTTAAATTTGAATCCGTCGGTGCACCTGATAAGGCCAGCGCCCGTAGGAGCGTTGCGGGCGCGGTGTCGTTTCTCCTCATTTATCAGCCGCTAAATTAGACAGCACGAATACTGACGTATCGGAATAGAGCTTGGGTCTCATAACGGCCGACTGTTCCGCTTGCTTACAGTCGCATAGAAACGAAGCAGTTAGAACAAAGCTGAGCTTGCTGAACTCATCCTTATCTATTACAGCTCCCTCACATCCTCGATAGGTTAATGTTCGAGCTTACCCCATTGCGTCTCAGTCAGTAGAACAAATGTTCGTATCTCTATAGGAATCAAGCCGAGTCGGTGCAGCTCACAGGGCCAGCGCGCGAGTTAGGCGAGCTCGGTGCAGCTCACAGGGCCAACGCCCGCACGTGACGCTCGAGTTAGGCGAGCTTGGTGCAGCTCACAGGGCCAGCGCCCGCACCAGGCGCGCGAGTTAGGCGGGCTCGGTGCAGCTCACAGGGCCGGCGCCCGTACCCGGCGCGCGAGTTAGACGAGCTCGGTGCAGCTCACAGGGCCAGCGGGCTCGGTGCAGCTCACAGGGCCAGCGCCCGTACCCGGCGCGCGAGTTAGACGGGCTCGGTGCAGCTCACAGGGCCAGCGCCCGCATCCGGCTCGCGAGTTAGGCGGGCTCGGTGCAGCTCACAGGGCCAGCGCCCGCACCAGGCGCGCGAGTTAGGCGGGCTCGGTGCAGCTCACAGGGCCGGCGCCCGTACCCGGCGCGCGAGTTAGACGGGCTCGGTGCAGCTCACAGGGCCAGCGCCCGCACCCGGCGCGCGAGTTAGGCGGGCCACTACAGCTCACAGGGCCAGCGCCCGCACCCGGCGCGCGAGTTAGGCGGGCGCGTCCCCCGGCATGAGCGAGCTGTACGCGCGGTAACAGTTCACGTCGTTCATCAGGCGCTGGATATTCTGCGTGAATGAGGGCAGGTCCTGGGGGATAGAAAATGGAGTAAACACATGGAGTTGTTTGGTAACCCTAGAAGGCGTCTGAGGGCGGACATTCCCCGTTGGTATAATTGTCACTTAGTGCGCTTTCAGTGTTGTACCTATATGTCATGAGGGATGCGGGGCGCCGTACTGACAGAACCCGCATGCGGGGTCAATCCCGCGTGCGTGATTAAACCCGCATGACACTGAAAGAGGTCTTACCGCGTAGATCGGGCGGGCCCGGGTAGGGTTACCATATGAAAAAATCAAAAGGCCTGTTTACCATCGAAAAATCCTGAGATTTCGTTGCAGTTTGAGAATTTTCTCTATATACGTTTTTACACTACTATAGCTACACTGCGGATCTCGGCTCGGTCTCGGGGATTCCCCTCATGCGTTGCACGCACACCCCTCCCCCTCCCACGCACCGCGCCCCCCGCGGTCATCGCAGCAGCCAGCTGCTCAGTTCGACTTGCGCCATTGCGACGATTGGACTGTGCTGCTTTGCACGCGAAACGGCCGAGCGAGAATCGGAATACGAGTTGAAATTGTGAAAATGACTTCAAGTAAGAAGCGACCAAGGCACAGCTGTACATTTACAGACATTTTGAAAGAAAATATCCTATTATGAAAGAAGGTAAACAACCTACCGAAGTGTTTTGTCCAATACGTCAGTTATTTTTCAATTAAATTCGAAGGAGGTAAAGATATTGAAAAATTTATCCTAACTGAAAAACACAAGAAAAATGTTTTAAGTGTTTCAAGTAACACTAAAATTTACTCTTTATTTTGTCCACACAGTTCTGGACTGACATACAAAAAATCCGCCGCTGAGGCCACTCTAGCTTTAAGTCTCATTACAAAATGTCAACTAAGGTACAGTAGTCTAATAACGCCCACCAGTTAGCAAGGCCCAGGCGCAGAAAACCGACTTCTATACAGTTGAATTGCACGGGCTTCAAAGTACGTATGGAATAGACCAATAGGAATGCAGAAACGCAACAGCGGGTAGCGTGGGGCCGCCATCTTGAATATGACGCCCAGTTGTTCGCCGATGTCGGGCGCGGCCCCTGATAACGCTAAATTGTACGCCCACAAAACGTAAGTTTTTACTTGTTTATACTGCGATTTGTAAGTAGATTTTTGTTTAGAGTGTTTATTTGATCATTATTATTTTGATATTTACATAGACATGTACGATTTCATGTCTATTTATTTAGAAAATGATCAATTAGTGTTGGAAGGCCCATGTTGTTTAGGAAAGCCCAACAAAATTGTTGCTCGGGCCATAC
Organism: Argyresthia goedartella; assembly: GCA_949825045.1. NCBI lineage: Eukaryota > Metazoa > Arthropoda > Insecta > Lepidoptera > Argyresthiidae > Argyresthia > Argyresthia goedartella. The sequence continues at coordinate 18,092,560 of OX463812.1, read as the reverse complement.
AAGACTCGGCTGGGCCTTCCAACCCTACTGCAGTCTAATAAAGCCCGCTAGTTTCTGTAGTGTTAAATTTAACTAATAATGTTTTACTGAGTGTTACGAAAGTGCCTGATGATGATGATAAATACACTTATAATTACTGATCGGAAATTCGGATGCTTTCGGTCAAGTGAGTTGTATTGAAATTTAAAGGGCCTTGTAACCGACCATAGGAGCCTTCTTAACGATATCTGTGTAATAAGGCCCAATGTATGAAAATTAAAAATCATAAAACCTTGACAATAATTACTCAATTATAGCATGAATAACAATATTATTAAATACAATACTAATATTTATTCACAAAACACCTGAAAAGTCAACAGCTCCGCTGATTTCCTACATAGTGGAAACGCGTATTTTTCTAACAAGTTATTGATGATTTTAGTTTATGCCTCCTGTTATAATGTTCATGAATATCACAATGTTCATATTTATTTAATCTTTGAGGTCTTTAAGGCATACTTTTACGCCAAACGACCTACAATCGGCACGGGCCTTATTATCGACACCATTTTTAGTAAAGCCCAAAAAATTGGTTTTTAAGAACGTTCAAAAAAGTAACTTACCGTCGTTATAGTTATAAAAAGTACATTTATTTGGATTTTAAAATAATCATAACTTTCATTGTAAACCTTTTTTTCCTTGAGGGTGGTTAAATAAAGCTTTTATTTCAATTTGTAAAAAAGTGGGCCTTACCATACGACGGTACCTTACGTGGGCGATTCCACAGATGCAAGTAATCACGGCGCAGAAAAAGTATTTCCTATTATGATACAATTTTGTTAATGGCAAGAAGGCATTAAAACAAACTGAACACACCGAATGAAACTGCTGACACTATAACAGAGATTATTAAAACAAGCTTGGAAAAGCATTACTTCTTGTCAAAATGTGTATCATTCACATTATCGCTAATGCCAATTTTGGCGGAGTGAATCGGCAACCAGGACAAAAAATTTGGATTAACTTAAAAACATACTAGAAGAGGATATCGTAGGTATTGGGTGCCCAGCGCACATTCTACATAATTGTATTCAACACGGCACTGACTATCTTCTTATTGATATAGAGTCTGTAGTAATGAAGCTGTTTAACTATTTTTCCGTATACACCGTACGCACGGAGGCGTTGAAGAATATCAGCGAGTATATAGCCAATTGTCAGAAACTTCTGTTTCTCAGCAAGACACAATGGCTGAGTCTCTTCCCAGCAATCGAATGAATATTGAAGATGTTTGAGCCGCTGAAGCAGTACTTTTTGATTACTCATGGTGTACCAATAACTTTGAAGAAGTTTTTTGAAAACGAACTCAGAAAGCTTATTTATTTCCCGCTTATTCACGGATGTCAATCATTCAGACGAGAATTGAACAAATAGAAAAAGAAAGCAATTCTTTTCTGGATATTAAGAGAATCCTCGAATCCACACATGAAATTTTAGTTGCACGAACGAACGCAAACTTCATGTCACTAAAAGTGCGAGAAAAACCAAGAAGTTTTGAAGCAAGACCTTAAAATTATATATCAGACATGCAGAGAATATCTGATCAACTGGATGAAGCATTTAGATGATTTCAATGTCTTTAATTGGATGATAGTAAATATGGGCGAAATGATTGTTTTTGATCAGATTGCCTAACAACACCATATATGAATGGAAAAGGAGTACACATCGATGATGTAAAATTATTCGATGAAATTGCAGCACTGAATAGTTTTTTAACAAAACAAGAAGACTTTAATGTAATGCTTCATACATTGTGAGCAACCATTTTCAAGACAATAGATATTTCACGATCACCAGAGATAATGCATATTTCCAATTTCAGCCCAGAACGCAAACGTAGAAAGAGTCTTTTTTTCTATCATGGGGGCTCAATGGACGAGTGAAAGAAACCTACTAACGGTAACTTCAGCTCGGGCTTTACTTTTGATTAAATACATTTAAAGAGTAACAAGTGAAGAATTTTATAAATCAATAATTAAAGACCAAACCTTCCTTAAAAATGTATATTCAGACACTAAATATGATTAAACTGATTAAGTACTATGTACATACTGCATTTTATTGAAAATTCTAAAAATCCTGAGATTTCCTGAGATTTGCTAAATCCGGCCGCAATCCTGAGAAGAGTCCAAAAATCCAGAGATCTCAGGACAAATCCTGGTAGCCCTAGGCGCCGGTGACTTTTTGTCACGGTGACAGTGCTACACGCTTTATATCTCTACATGTTAGGTCATTGTCACCCTTCGTGCGCTTACCCTGTGACGTGATAGCGACGAAACTGTTTTGTCACGGTCATGCAAAGTCATCCGTGCGCGCCCTCCCTAACAGAAAGCGTGTGCTCAAAACAATTGTAAAAATAACTAGAGGGCGGAGGTATGTGTTGTAATATGATACACCTCAAAACACCGCTGGATGCAACGCATTCTCTCGTTCAAATATTCAGGATCCACGCTAACGACGTCCAACAGCTCCGACGCTGACCTTAGAAAGTTAGTTTCAAAGCTCGTCTAAAGATATGTCATAAATCCCACGGAAGCCATCACGCGGCGGGCGCCGGGCGCCGGGCGGGGAAGATATCTATAAGTCACCGACTTACGGTGTCCATGGGGAACTGCGCCAGATGCTCGACATGTTCGGGCGCGAGGCCTGACAGCGAGCGCAGGAAGTGCGGCAGGAAGGCGAGCCGGAACGCAGCGAAGTCGACGGATGCCATCGCGTGCACGGCCGCCAGCACCTCCTCGCGCAGCAGTGCTCGCCCACCGCCACGCTCGCCCACGCCCAGCAGCAGCACCGACAGGAACGAGGCCAGGAACTCCGTGCGGAACACCACCTGGAGATAAATAAATATACAAAGATTATATGTGTTATATATTTGAGGAGTCTGTCTGTCCGTCTCACCGTGGCACCCTAGCGCTCAAAGGAATGGACGGATTGTAGCACAGATTTTTTATTGTTAGTATATATTTCACTGCGATAGATAGTCCTTAGCTGAATTCGCTCAATAGGTTCGAAAGTTTTCAACATAACAAAGAAACAAGTGAACCAAATTTTAATATTTTATGGTAATATTAAATGTAAGTTTTATTTTTGTACATAAATATTTACTTCATTAGTATTTTTATCTACACACGTATCATAAACCCTCTTTACTGCGTACACGTTACGATCAGCATAATGTTGAACTACATGGTAAAAACTCATTTCTTATCTGAAAAATTACACATTATGACCATAATGTGTAATTTTTCTACATATTATGACATTCAAATTTCGAACGCCGACGACGGCTCGCGTGCCGCCCCTAGTTTGTCTGTGAAGTTGGTACTACAGAACAAGCTAAACAACTGCAGAGCTACAATGCCGGTCAAACACGCGGTTCCTGAACACATCAAAGAGAGCTTATGATATGTGTGTAGATAAACTAGTGTATGTAACTGTACATAATTAGGCATTAAAACTCTCGAGTGATATTATTATGAAACTTGCCTTCGGCTCGTTTCATAAACCCACTCTCGAGTATTAATGCCCTCCATTATGTAGCAGTCACATACTACAATAAGGTTTTCTTTGCTCATCTTTCAAAACATTCTTCACCAATATACCCTTACTCACAACAGAGCCCTTCCTGCCCATAATGAACCTATCTCAAAATGTACCGCAAAGAATAGTTTTTTTTTTGAAAACTGCACCTATCCCAGAACGCACCTTTCGCAAAATGCACCTATCCCAAAATGCACCTATTGCAAAATGCACCTATCCCAAAACGCACCTGTTGCAAAATGCACCTATCCCAAATCGCACCTGTTGCAAAATGCACCTATCCCAAAACGCACCTTTCGCAAAATGCACCCATTGCAAAATGCCTTACACTATTTTTGAGAATGTCACTATTTTTGACAGATGTTGCTATTTATATATTGCAAAATTGAAAATTACCGCGGCGGCCATATTGAAATGCAAAATGGACCCTTTTTCGTCACTAGAACCCTAAAGTACCTCGAAAACCATACCCATATTGAAAAATTAAAAATTAGCGCGGCGGCCATCCAAACACCCCCTTTTCTCATAGAGGGTGATGAAAAGTAGAGGGTCCACCTCAGGAGCAAAAAAAATTTTTGGCTCGAGTGATATACATTGAAACCCTCGCTCCCTCAGGTTTCTACTTATGAGTCCCTCGGTCGCTCAGGTGTCAAAAAACTTTGTCGCCATAAAAATAGTTCTTTACTCCCTTGGTAAACAATCTTCTATTTCATTAATATTCTGTATGTACTTCCGATTGTAATCCATATTCAGTTAAAATCTCACTCTCGCCCTCTCACTAAACGCAACTGAAATAATTGCTACAGTAATATTTTCATCAAAAGCCCGCTGAGTGTTCAAAAGCTTTTTATTTCTGCGAATCGGACGTTCGTTCCAAGACTTAACAACGTACACCTTCTCAACTTTGCACCCTGAAATCAAACCATCAAATCACGCCTTATCACCAGCGTGCTAAAGACTGATGTATTCTGGTCTGGTTTTTGAGAATGTCACTATTTTTGACAGATGTTACTATTTTTGACAGATGTCACAATTTATGACATATATCATGATTTTGACAAGTGTAGGTGAAAGGTGTAGTGACAGGTGAAATATGTAGTGAAAGGCCTCGATGAAACCTCCTTATTTTAAGTTAGTAGAAATAAAACAAAGTATGTAGTGACTATGTGCATTGCAGTCAGTAGAAAAAGAAAAATCCTGTTCCATAGTTGTGAATTGCAAAAAACCTCGGCACACATCACACACCTTTGCGAAGCAAAGAAATATTGCAACTTTTCAAAGTACAGATATACCCACTTTTTTGTGAAATGACAGAAGTCAAAACTACGACCGCCGACCGACCAGGAGGCCTACTATGACCTCTTAAATCTATTCAGTTTAAGGCCTTAAACTGAACTGCATTGCTAATTCGTACCATGACCTCTAAAAAGCAAGGCAGTTTAAGCCCTTATTACGTCCAGCGTTTTCATGCAGTTCACCTTTTTTTTCCTCCTAAAATCGTACCATGACGTGGCATTTGACAAGCGCTCGGCGATTACTGAAACGCTCAACTGTCAAAGTAAGCAATGTTTAAAAAGTTGCTCTGAGATTAACTTTATGTGAATTGTTGTCTTGTTGTTGATAGTTTAGTAGACGCTTTGCGATTGTTCAAGTGATTTTTAGTTATTTTCTTTATAATAATGGCAAGTGAGTAAACAGGTTTTGTTTGAATTTTTTGAAACGGACAATAACTTGAATGACAATTTAAAAAGAAATCGCCACCGCCTTACAAGGGAAATGTATGATCCCTTTCATTTAACTGACGACAAATTCGTCGAACAATATCGGCTTACTCCCGACTTGGCTCAAAGTTTGTGCAAGGAACTGGCGACGAGTGGTAAACCACAGCCAAGTAAATCGTCGGATTCCACCATAGAAACAAAAGTAAGAGTTTATGGAAATACATTAGTTTTATTGTCAAGAGACTTAGGTAATTTCTAGCCAAGGATCTAGACAGTGTACATCTAAATACCTACTCTTTTCTGTTGCAGGGTCTTACAGCTTTATCATTTTATGGCTATGGAACATATCAAATGCCAACAGGTAAGATCCGTGGCTTATCTATTGCGCAACAAACCATGTCAGCAGTACCTACTGGGCATAGGTCACTGCAGCAATGAACTTATTAGAAATGGGAAATACCTATGAAGAATGCACACAAACTGTAGAAGAATGTTGTACCTATGAATATAATAAGGTGAATTTTTAATTGATACCATAGCTTTAATTATGTAGCTGTCAGACACCAGTTCTAAACAGTCGCTAATTTGAAAAGGTTATTTATAATTAACACTTTTTTAATTTCAGGTGTAATGAAAAATTTGGAGTGATGTTATTGGCTGTATTGATGGGACACAGGTAGCTATTGTAAGCCCAAAAGGAGAGGAGAGGTATATCTGTCGGAAGGGCTATAATTCTCTTAATGTTCAATTGGTAAGATTAATCAATGATAATTATTATGACCTCTGTGCCGCTGCGGTTATTATGACTCTGCCTACCATGCGAGAGGTCCCGGGTTCGATCCCCGGCTGGGGATAAATAAATAAAAAATTGGAAAAATGTCTGGGATGTTTATGTGTGTGTAATGTCACTGTTGCTGGTTCCCACAACACAACAGTGGGCCAAGCAATGTAAGTGCCTGTACATAAATGTTAATGTTTATGTAATTGTATGTTGATGCTAGTTATGGTGGATCCACACATGACTCATTTAGATGATCAGTCCATCTACTTCAAGACTATTTCAAAGGCCTCAGTAATAATAAAGGCTTTTAGGTAAGCTGTTCTAAATGTATTTCTAAGAATGGATTATTTTGTTGGCATACCTGCCTACAGTACACCGACTATCAAAATAAAACTGGAATCCATATTAATCAGAATTATTTTATTTAGTAAACAAACAGAAATTTACAAATAAGTATGCTACTTATTTCTGAATTATTATAATAATAGTTTATAAAGTTAAAAAATTCCATTTCTTACTATCATACAAACCTACTAAGAATGCCCCTATCTCCCGCACTAGTACTAGCAGTAGGTTACGAGATGCAGACACGTAGCATTCTTATTTGTATTGTCAAGTAACACTAAGAACTAGAGTATGTATAACTGTAGCAGTGGCAGTGGATGCGGCAGGCTCAGGACCCGAGTAGAGGGAGTGGTAAAGAATGTGTGCCGATTGATGATGATGTTTAGCTAACTTAACATAACAACAAAATTAATAATAAAACATTCACTATTCACATAAATATTTTATCTATTAATAAAGTAAGTTTTAAAGAGGAGGTCTGTGGCGCACTCAGTCAGAAAGCCAGCAGTGAGCTGTTTTAGGCTGCTATGATGATTAATAAAGTATAATAGTTTTAATTACAATAATAATAGGTGTCTAATATAATATTTTTACTTGCAGGTGACTCTGGTTATCCTTTGAGGAAAACTATGATGACTGCTTTATTGGATGCAACAGAAGGCTCACCTGAAGCCTACTACACTAATTGCCATGTCAAAACTAGAAATGTAATTACACAGTTATTGCAAGCATCAAACAGTCTTCATTTAAGTTTTATGTTAAAATTGTGTTGCATAGTTTTTGTTGTTTTTTAAGTTACAATGTTTTTGTTTTATAAAACGCTTTTAGAAAACGCTGCGCCTCGTTAAAGGCCCGTATCTGTGGTAGTCCCAACTCCATTCTGTGCACGTTTGCGGACAGATGGGATTCACCGCTGCTGGGGCACTGGGAACGTCTGCACACCTGTCTGTCCTAGCAGTGTGGAATCCCATTCCTTATTCTTAATTTTTCATTAATTCTAATTTGAATCTAATCTAATTTAATTTAATTTATTAATTTATTTAATTTATTAATTTGTGTATATGACTTGTGTTTAATTTAATTGTAATTTTAATTTTGTAATGTATGGGTCTATAACCTGAAATAAAGAAATTGAATTGAAATAAAGATTTAATGTAATAAGATAAATATGCATGTATGTAAATATCTATACATACATATTTAGACAGTCATAATTTAGAAGCACCACAGATACTATAATACTATACATGTAATTTTGGATAAAAAATCTAACATTGACTTAACTATGGAGTATACTTGTGTATGTAATTATTTTTATTTTAAACTCCAAACTCAAATAAAGTAAGTAGGTAAGATTAATGCACTTTTGTACAAGTGAAACACTAGATAAAATAAATCAAATATGATCAACAAAACTAATGAGTACATACTGAATCTCGCACAGACAAAGGAGACTCCATAAACTATGCCAGTGCTTCGGATATACGCCCATCAGAGAAGATAGCCTATTTCAATTGATTCTATCAGGCAGTTCACGCAAAAGAGTAACAAACATCCATCCTCTCAACCACAAACATTCGAGAGTACATTATTAGTTAGATTAATAACCGATGACCATCCTTTCCTATCTTTGAATGCACCTTCACCCATCTAGTTACATTGCTGGGCAACTCTCTGCCACATTCTTAGGGTACAGATGGCTGAGTGGACTTATTATAGCCCAAGACTATGTTTCTGTGTGAATTTAAAAAAACACATAGAGCCCCAATTGTTCGTATGATACACGATGGGGGCGTCGTCGTATAGGCAATTCAACCAAATTACTGCAAGTAAATATAAATTTAATACACCGTTGTAATGTATGAAAAGCTTACATAAAAAGGAGTATCAATAATTATATGTTCAGCATACGACATATTTTAAAATTACACGGAGTCAGATTTTAATTAGAAATTATATGTAAAATATTATTTTACAATTTCGATCCGCCATCCAGCGAGGCCAATGCTATGTTTGTTAAATGAGTATGCCTTGTTGTTTGTAGCGTAGCGAACGAGAAAGAATGTATATTACTTAATAATATGTAATTAAATCAACACACAAAAGTTATCAATCAATCAATTTCTTATAAGGTGGCTTCCATCGGTTTGATGATTCTGCCAATGTCAAGTTTTAGAAATTACACGCTATTACTTTATTACATGAGCTATGTTTCGGTCCAAATCACAGGGTTTCCGGTATCTAGAACAAACAGGACAACACAATAGATACATAAATATTGAATTATGTTAGTTTAGTTAGACTACAACAAATACAACTATGTAGAGTTAAAGTTTGATGTTATTTACATTAATGAAATTGCACAAGATTTGGATGAATGGAGAATTGACACATGATAATAGGGTTTTCAAATTGGTAGGCCTAGGAATGTACGGCGGAAGATAATTGTATAAAGAAAATTTAAGATTGCGGCATTCAAAAAAGATATGGTCAGCAGAACCCTCCGCAAGACCACACTCACAAAGGGAGTTGTCCCTGACCCTTATTTTAGCAAGATGCACCGGAGTACAGGCATGACCCAAACGGAGTCGACAAATCGTAGAGATGGTGCGTTTATCCGCGACACGTTATTTGCACACAAAAGTACCTCCTAAAATAAATCGTTAAATATTGTAAACAAACACATGAACCACTTGACAGTTATGAGTTGCGTTCAAAATGCTCAATATAATTTGAACGATCAATAAAAAACAAAGCATAAGTTACTAAGTTTTATCACAAATTGCATTAAATAGTAATATGCGCGTATTACTTTTAAGCTTTCATTTTTTCAAAGTACCATTCGTAAATAATAAAACAAATTATAATATAAGATATCCTTATAATAAAAAAAACCGGTAAATACCGTATAAACAATAAACGTTGGTTAGGAACGGTCCTCCAGACAATGCGATGAGTAGTTCTTTCGTATGGAATCCTGTATATTCCCTTCTCGTTCTTACATGGATGTAAGTTAACTAGCCAGAGACAATAAACTATTCACCTTATCAAATAAGCAGCTCAGAAGTCGTTCACCTTTTATGAGGTCATGGTACGAAATTAAGTCGTTCAGTTTAAGTACTTTAACTGAACTGCCTGGATTAAGAGCAGTTTCTTATAAGGTCATGGTAGGCCTCCAGTATGGCAAAAGTACAAAAGAGGTTAGTTATCAATTCGATCCTAACGTATTGTAAATGTTTATTGATGAATTTGTACTCTAACCGTCTCAGAAATGCAATGAAATGCGTCTTTAGCAATGCACGCACAATACCAGAAAAGTTAAATGCCAGAAACGCAAAATGCCAGAAAATACTTAGAATAATTTGTGCAGGATTCTATATGGGACATGGACTTGTAAAAGAAGATGGCTAAATCAATGCATGGATGACTGCCCCAGACATATACAAAGACTTCTCAACAGCTAATAAATAGCATTTAAATATTCATTTATAAATTACTGCGTCTTTAGTAAGTTTGTAGAACTTGAAGGAAATGATTAAATAATTAAGAGTTATCACGAGTAAGATTAACCCCCGGTTTCTCGTATATTTAATCCGTTAACAAATTTCAGCTGTCCTTAACAAATTTCAGCTGTCAAAACTGCATACAAAAAAAAATTACAGCCATTTGACGGTTGATTAATGGCTTGTTTTTGTACGAGAACCAAGGTATTAGCCATACTCCACCACGCAAAAAATATATCATGTACTACCTACTTACTACTTACCACATCATAACTTCATTTGCCGTCAAGTGTGCGTCCGGGGGGACGATAATCAAATTCAAATTCCTCGTGGTCCTATCCCAAAACGCACCTATCGCAAAATGCACCTATCGCAAAATGCCCGACTTACTCGTGATCCCCCCAGGAGATAATGCCCGACTTACTCGTGGCCCCCCGGCACGCCAGGTTCACTTCAAACAAATCAGCGACAACAGCCGCACACACACAGCTACATTGCATTCCGTATAAGCACACGCCACCACACGCACACATTGCCAAGTTTCGGGTTGTTTCGGGTGGTACGAGACGAGGCTATATGCAATGCATGCGACGAGTCAACGTCATTCGTCCGGGCGGCACGTGTTAACTTGTTTGTGTGATTTGCGCGCAGATTATTATTTATTATCTTCATGCAAGATGAGTAAATATTGTGCGGTATACGGTTGCCTCAATAAGGATTCTACAAATAAGGATCTAGCATTTTTCAAAGTACCCCGAGGTAAGGAAATGTGAGTATCCATCCATACTTATAGTACATAGGTACCTATATTATTTGTAAAGTATGTTTTAGGTTTTGCATCGGTGAAATGAGAACACAAAAATGCTACTTTACTAACTCTAATCGCTAATAATAATAACTTATAGGCATACACGACCTTGTGTTTACAATACGTAGGTATATAAAAAGCTTTTAGATAACTTGCAATGTATGTTGTTCTACTTATGTAGGTATGTTTGGTCGGGTGGAATCTTGCAACTTAAATTTCAAGCAGATATTTGTTTAACTGATTGAGCTGTAATTTTGTATTAATATAAACTCGGGTAACAGTCCCAGTAGGTAACTATAATTACCTATAGCGTCCTACACCAAAGTATTTTTTGTTCAGCGATTTTCTTTGTGATACGCGCATTCGTGATCGTCTAGAGGGGGGAGTTGCGGGATGCAGGGGGGTGGAGACGGGGGAGTTGGGTTCAAATAAAAGGTTTGTTTTCGACCGAGCGAGCGAAGCGGGCTAAGCGTCTCCGTTTCAGGATTGGGCAAAAATGCTTTTGTATGCATTTCTTTCAATATTTTTTACTTTTAATTGTATCTACTAATTTACATTGTTTCAGACGCTTAAAGTGGCTGAAATTGATGGACCTTGAGGATTTGATTAATTCAACTACACAATCTACACGTGTTTGTGAGATACATTTTATCCACCGGGACATCAGATAAAATCCAGCTCGAAAATTACTAGAGAAGGGATGTACTCCATGCTTGCATCTACCAAACCTAACTAAACTAGATGAAGAAACACAGAGTGAAATACGCATCACTGACTTTTCGCAAGCTTTCCGCAAGTACTTTTCTGTGTCAAATTTATAGATATTTATTTTAATAAAAAATAACCATGTATAATTTTTGTAGTATAATTTTACTTGCATTATATTTAATAAAGAAATAATAACTTTTTATAATGATTTTTAATAAAGAACGGGATGTTTCAGTTCGCGTATTCTAAAAAGATCAGGCCTGAAGCGCGCCGGGAGCGAGTTTCGCATTATGCAGTCGCGTTAAAGTCGCTTTTTTCACGTTTGCCTAACTTCAGACATGATTTTTTTACAATACGCGAAGTATACCCCCTCCAAGCGGCACTCAGAGGCAGAATACGGGGCATCACCTATAAGTAGGTACTTGTTCTACCGTGCAGCGAGCGACGAGCGACGACGCAACAAATCCGCACCGCAACCCGCAGCGCTCAGCGACAACCCTAGCCGTTCGAGCAAGAGTAGGTAGTTATCATGCGAACAGGGGCCTAGTGAACTTACTATTTCTTATTTTTACTATGCCCCGGGTTGTCCTCCTGGGGGGACCACGAGTAAGTCGGGCATTTTGCGATAGGTGCATTTTGCGATAGGTGCGTTTTGGGATAGGTGCATTTTGGGATAGGTGCATTTTGCAATGGGTGCATTTTGGGATAGGTGCATTTTGCGAAAGGTGCGTTTTGCAATGGGTGCATTTTGCGAAAGGTGCGTTTTGGGATAGGTGCATTTTGCGAAAGGTGCGTTTTGGGATAGGTGCATTTTGAGAAAGGTGCATGGTGCCACGTTTTTCGCATGGGGTGCATTTTGGGATAGGTACGTTTTCAGACTGAGCCAACAGAGCGTCTAAATTCATCTCCATATGAAGCAGAGACTTTGTTAAAAATCAACACTAGCGTCAGTATTGTACATAGTCAGGTCATAAGTTCTGTCACACAATAAAAAGTTTTGAATTTAGAACGCTGGCCACAAAAAAGTTTATTGAATTCGAATTTCGAATTTTTCATGAAAATAAAAATGTGTACTTTTTAGAATTTTCCTCATTTTTAAATATGGAGTGGACACTTATAGAAGACCGTGTCGCAGTTATTGCGTTGCATCGTTGCGGTAACGCGCCAATTCAGATTTTCGACTTACTGAAAAATTTGAATATAACCAAAAGATTCGTTTATCGTACCATAAAACGATACAATGAAGACTCTAGTGTAGATGACAGGTCAAGAAGTGGTCGCCCTCGCTCTGTTAGGACTCCAGCAGTGATAAAAGCTGTGAAGGCGCGAATTCAAAGAAATCCCATACGTAAGCAGAAACTGTTGGCCCTTCAGATGGGGTTAAGCAGGACCACGGTGAAAAGGGTGTTAAATGAAGACTTAGGGCTTAGGGCATATCGAAGAAAAACAGGACATAGTTTGGACGCTCGTTTAATGGACCTGAGACTGAAGAGATGCCACGCTTTGTTGAAGCGGTACGCGGGAAAAAAGCATCAGGAAATTCTTTTTTCGGATGAAAAAATTTTCACCGTGGAAGAGAGCTACAACAAACAAAATGATAAGGTGTACGCACACAGCAGCGAAGAAGCGAGCAACCGTATTCCGCGTGTCCAACGAGGTCATTTTCCATCTTCGCTCATGGTTTGGTTTGGAGTCTCTTATTGGGGCTTAACTGAGGTAAATTTTTGTGAGAAAGGCGTAAAAACGAATGCAGTTATGTATCAAAATACAGTCCTCAAGAACCTTGTGGAACCTGTTTCTCATACCATGTTTAATAACAGGCACTGGGTATTCCAACAAGATTCTGCGCCAGCTCATAGAGCGAAAAGCACACAAGACTGGCTGGCGGCGCGTGAAATCGACTTTATCCGGCACGAAGACTGGCCCTCTTCCAGTCCAGATTTGAGTCCGTTAGATTACAAGATATGGCATACTTGGAGGAAAAGGCCTGCTCAAAGCCTCATCCTGATTTGGAGTCACTCAAGGCATCCTTGATTAAGGCAGCCGCCGATATTGACATAGACCTCGTTCGTGCTGCGATAGACGACTGGCCGCGCAGAATAAAGGCCTTTATTCAAAATCGCGGGGGTCATTTTGAATAAACTTTATCACCATAAGAATCTATGTTTTATTAAGTTCATTTTGCTGTATAAATGTTTACATAAATAATAAACATGTCTAAATTATTTCATATTGCACATGTGACAGAACTTATGACCTGACTATGTATATTTAAAAATATCATCATTTATATCCAGGACATTGTCAGGATGATTAGATTACTTAATTTAAAAAAAAACCGCTAAGTGCGAGTCGGACTTCCGTACCACTGTACAATGGTAGAATTGGTGTTGAGTAAATAGTTTGGATTTTAAATAGCAAAATGTTGTTTACAAAGTTATTGGTGCGGCTACTTTCATACTCCATGTACGTAACCAGGTGCATTCATAAGTTTACAAACTTATGAATACACCAATTATTTCAATACCACATACATGTGGAATTGAAATAATTGTTGTATGGGAGCCCCCTTAAATATTAAATTTATTCTGTTTTTTAGTATTTGTTGATAAAGCGGCAACAGAAATACATCATCTGTAAAAATTTCATCTTTAACTATCACGGTTCATGAGATACAGCCTGGTGACAGACGGACAGACAGACAGACAGACTAACTTATAAAAACACGTCTACACAGTTAATCGCCATTATTTTTGTTCATATGCATTTATTAAGTTAATTTGTATTTTTAGGTTTTCCTTACATAAACACATCTATCCGCAGTTAATCGGCATCATCTTGCCAGAGAGTATGTTACATGCACGGGAAGGAGCACGTATTTCCTACGAACGCGTTCCGTTACTGCTAAATATAAAGCGGTTAATTCACGCTTACGATACAACGATTATTTATTATACAGACGCATACATTGCCTCTGGTATATCTTGTGTCATCAGAACCAGACTCAGCGAGTTTTTGAAGAAAACTCAACTTGCTCAACGAGCCAGATAGTATCCTTCGAACGGTTGAATTCACCTCTTTTTAATTCCCGATGACAAAAAAGAGTGTGTCCAGCGGTCAAACGGGTGAATGGATTTTAATGCGGTTTTCTGTAAATGGTAGTAGGCTTCTCTGCGATGGTTGTAAGCAAAGATTTACCATTTGGTTCAGTGGTTCGAAAGTTATCAGCTAATCCTAAGCAATGAAACAAGTCAGTCAAATGTTAGAACTAACTGACCTAAGGTTTCATTTATTGTGTCGAGGGTGTTTTGTTTTTTACCCGCAATCGTATAACGCAGGTATTCTATACAATATCTAGGCATGTATATAAAACCTGGGGCGTTCAGGCAATGTATGAAAAATTGTTAATATTAATGTCCATTACATACTTCACCTAGGTAATGTATACAATTCAATGGCAATGTGTAAACACAGCGGAAGCTTAGGTAAACGGTAAAGGGGGTGAGCGAAGCGAAGCCCCCTTAATCCTTCGTGTTAGGTTGAACATGTGAGAACAACTAAAATACTTAAAACATAAACTGAAGTATACATAATAGTACATTACGATATTAGTGCGTTAAGATGGTTATAACATGCGAGGCGGAAGTTCAGTACCTAATTGAGCCGAGCATGTTATAACCAATACGCACGTATATCGTACGACGTTTTTTAACACATTTCCGAGGAAACAGAAAGAAAAAAAGGGGGAGCAAGAAGACAAAGGGGAGCAAGATAAGACGCGACGAGCGGTTCGAAATTTGAATAGCAACAGCGCGCTGCTCACTAGCTGGAGTCGTGCGGCGGCGATCAGTTCCATATTTGAAATGGCAAATAATACTGTTATGGAATTTGTATGGACTATAACTTAACTATTTGCTTTGGTAACACACGCGTTTTTTATGACCCGCTTTACATATTTAAAACCGGTGGAATTACATCAGCTTTACGAGCAAGGGTGTTAAAAAATATTTTATCTACACACGTATCATAAACCCTCTTTACTGCGTACAAAAACCGCACGTTACGATCAGCATAATGTTAAACTACTTGGTAAAAACTCATTTCTTCTCTAAAAAATTACACATTATGACCATAATATGTAGTTTTTCTACATATTATGACATTCAAATTTCGAACACCGACGCCTGCCTGCGTGCCGCTCCTAGTTTGTGTGTGAAGTTGGTACTGACATTCAAATTTCGAACGCCGACGCCGGCCTGCGTGAAGTTGGTACTACAGAACAAGCTAAACAACTGCAGAGCCACAATGCCGGTCAAACTTGCGGTTCCTGAACCTGAGTGATATTATTATGAAACTCGCCTCTCGAGTATTAATGCCCTCCATTATGTAGCAGTCACATAAACTACTATTATGTGTGCAAAGTATGAAATGAATAATGTTTCATACATTAGCTACACCTTTTAGACATTTTATACATTTTTAGAGATTGTAAAGAATACCGGATTATAAAGATTACAGATATATTGATTTTTTACGCTGAACAAGTGGTGGTAAAACTACAAAGATGAACGAGCGAGAATATAGCTTATATATATATATATATATAATATATATATATATATATATATATATATATATATATATCCAAGTTACAAGTTAGCCAAATTTAGACTTAAGGTTTCATTCATTGTGTCGGGTGTTTTTAATGTTCATCTTATAATTATTCGTCTGCAAGAGGACCCTTAAAAGCGCTCACCTTATGATAGAGCTTCCACTTATTATTGAGCGTGTCCAGAGTCTCGATGCTCAGCCGGAACACCTCGATGTCGGGCTCCAGCAGTGAGCGGCCCAGCGCAGAGAGCGCGGCGCGCAGCTCGTCCATGCGCCGCGCCTCCGCCTCCGCCTCCGCCTCGGCGCCCCCGTCGCACTTGTTGGGGAAGAAGTAGCGCCAGCGGTGGAGCAGCACGCTGCAGGCGGACGTGCGCCGTTAGCACACGTAGCACAACTAACGCATATACAGGTGTCCCGCAACTCAACGCCTAGCGAGTACCAGGAGATAGGCCTGCTTGTACAGATTCAGGCATGCAATATATTTGAAAAACATGGTTCATCGATAATTTGTTGTCACAGTTAAGGTGTGGGTAATGATATATGAACCTGACAAAGCGCGGCAAATTGAAATAATCTTGTGATGGTAATACAGTGTATACTACGAATTTAAGTTTTGATACTTTTAATTTATTGGGACAGGCATTCGGGAAATTAAAAAAATATGAATATTTAATTACTGTGAATTGATACTTATATATATATATATATATATATATTCACATATTGTATAGCATATTATCTATTATTTTAATCCACATTTAAGAATATTTTACTAAATACAGTGTACACTCTATATAAATACCCTCAAGGGACTTTTGCATATTTTGACGTTATAGAGAGTTGTCGTTAAATGGAGAGAAGAAAAATAATCCATGACTCCTACTGACAACAGTCAACACGTGCAAGCAATCCCAACTTGTAAACAAAAGAACGGATTTCTTAGAAAGTTCGGTCTGTGTAATGCCAACAGTCGAGTTTGTTACGGACTAGGATAATAAAGCGACAAAAGAACGTACACAGCTGCGCAGTTTTTACTAATTTTGGCAACTTAAAAAGTACTTTTTATTATTAAATTGCTGTCGTTATTGAGAGTGGGTGTAATACTGAGTGTTTCATCGTATGGGAAACGGCAGCATTACGTCTTTCATCATCACGAATCAGTCAATTTCACTACAAAAAACCCTTTCATTACGAAGTTATATAGTTAGTTGTAGTTATATAGTTGGTACCCAGATAGCGCATTTCAATATTAAAACGGCTATAAAAAAAAGTCGATTAGTTTCGATGTTCTTCATTCAACCCAGATAGTTATGTGCACTTTATGAAGATTCACACTGTATATTCATCACCTAGTATCATCATAATTTTTAGCTACACCTGTGTCTGTTCAGCTTGGGTTTGTTTTGTCTACTAACAATAAATATTAAAAGCTTAGAAAAAATCAACAAAAGCATCTGAAACAGGGTGTTTAAGCGTCATTTAAGAACAACACGACCAAGTTAAGTATCAAGCACCTTAAGGTCATTGCCTGTCAGAGAAATTCCCACTTAACATATTCGTGTTGAATTTAAATTGCTGTCAGAAGTCTGCTGCAAGATAGCCTAAGAGTTCGATTTCTGACAGATGACCAAAAACTGAATGAGTAATTTCGCGCAGGAATCATATTTGGCACCATTTGATACATTGCAAACATTCTGAGTCTGCTGCAAAAGTTGATTCATCTCTCTCTTGCTGCTAGTATAGATACCGCAAGGTTTCTTGGCGTTTGAGCGAACTGTCACCGCTCTCTCGTATTTTTTTCCTATGCTACCACCTCCAGGCGGCATTCAGAAGCCAACACAATTAGGATCAGGTGTATCAGAAATCACCTGGCCAGCAGCGCATGCGTGGCGCGTGTGAGGTCTGGTTTGGTGTGGTGGCAGCGCGGCAGGGCCTGCTGAGTCAGCAGCGCCAGCACGGGCGGCACACGCACCCCACCGCTGCCGCCGCCGCCGCACGACACGCCGAGCCGCACGCACTGCACCAGCCGCTCGAGGGACGCGTCGCCGCCACCCCTGCGCAACGTAGTACGACCTCGGTCAAACAGATGTCGCCATAGTTGCACAAGTCGATTTAGCGTAGGAACCGAAATTACAAAATTACGTCTTATTCATCGTTACCTTTTGAAAAATTGGTCGTTATACTAGCCTTCTCATAAAATTATGAGAAATGTGAGTGGTTAGTTGTTATAGAAGGAATTTATTTTAATCTATTAATACACCAGACAATTTATAAAAATTAAGATAAATGTTGATGAATGTTATTTATGCATGTTGAGTTGCACCTGGTCGCAACCGTTCCAATTGATGCACTAACTAATAAATTGTAATGATTAATCATGACAGTTGGACATACCAGGTTATGCCCTTAATATTTTAGCTATGCTATGATGCCACCCAGTATCAGTTCCATTTCTAGATACGGTGTGTAAGTGTAACTAATTAGGGGGTGTGCGGTGTGCGTCACCCATCAGTAACCAACCTCTGCGCAACTTCCAAGAAGACATCGATCGCCGTGTAGGTGAAGTTTCCCAGCTGCTGCAGCATGCTCGTGAACAGCGCCAGGAAGAAGTCCGTGATCTCAGCCTCGGCGCTCGCGCAGGACGGCTCGCAGAGCATGCGTAGTGACGACTCCGCCGCGCCCTGGATACCTTCCGCTAGTATCTGAAACCCCGCGACGAAAAAAGTGGAGTGTTATTTATAAGCTCCAAGCGTTTGTTTGTCCGTCTGTCCGTGGCGCCCTAGCGGTGAAACGGGTGGATGGATTTACGGTTTTCTGTGGTTCTTAGACTTGTTTTATTAAAATCGGTGCAGCCTAGTGTTTTAAAAGTTATCAGCTAAACCGGTTCGCTCGCATTTTTAGCGCATTGCTATTTTAAACCTTATGTCATGATATTAAAGGTCACATCCTATAAAAAGCCAAGTGTATGGAAGGTGTTCATACCCAGAGCGAGCGTGTTGATAAAAAACAAGCCAGCCCAATGTTTCATTTATTGTGTCGGGGTGTTTTATTTTTTATTTATTTACATAACGCTTGTTTTACGGTAGTAAAACTTCATAGCCGCATCCAGCATAGGATTCACGTCCGCAGCCGCTACCGCAACACTTAACCATTTGAAAGTAGAGTTGATGAGAATTTCACTGAGGGATGAGAAAACATGTCATAGGGCATTAATGAAACATTGATCAAAATCAAACGAACTGGTGGCCGAACATGAAAGAAACAGTCAAAGCTATAATTTAATTATTTGAATTAATATATTATTAAAAGCTCGTGTGAACAGTGCAAAAGAATGAAATATGAAAGAAAACCTGTAAAACCAATTAACTCAGACTCAAAATGCAGGTAGTTTTTATGGACCTGCTTTACATTGAGGGTAAGTACTACTTGACAATAGTTGATGCCTATAGTAAGCTAGGACAAGCTATTAACATCCCGAATCGTAGCACGCCGAAAGTAGCACAAGCCTTAATTAAATACTTCAGTATGTAAGGCCTAGCGAAGAAAATTAATGGCGATTCTGGAACCGAGTTTAACAATGAATTGATTAAAGAGCTGTTAAACTTATACAAAATCGAGCTACATATATCGGCACCCCAAGTAACCCTAGTTTAATGGCGATGGTAGAACGTTTCCACTCAACAATAATTGAAATAAAGAAATATATCGCTTAGCTAAGTATGAGAAAAGCGAACTGATGCCGCATCTGTCGTGACTTATGCGATAATGGCATATAATAACTCGATTCATTCCGCCACTGGCTTGACAACGTGGTTGATATAGACAGGGAGCGAAACTTTATGCAAAAATAAGTTTCGTAAGTTCAAGACCTTAGGAAACGATTGAAAGTCTTATATGAATATGTGGCGGATAAATTGCAAAAAGACAAGATTAAAGTTAGGGAGAAAAGAAGCGGTGAAGAGCCACCTGAAATTAAAGAAGGTGATGATATATTTATGAAAAATACTAGAACTAGAAAAGAGAAAAATCTACCCCGTTTCGAGAAAGCTAGAGATCAAACATCTATGAATATTATATATGAATATAATGAATATTATTCCAGTCGAGATAAAGAAGAGAAAAACAAGGGTAGCTATTAAGAATATTAAATGTCCTCCACAGGTCAAACTTAGTACTTCTGGTACTAGTCGGGCAGATCAGCAGCCTGGAACTTAAAAATTTAAACCAAAATCCGGGAATAACACCGATCAAACTTGGCACAGCACTGATGAGGACTAATATTATATATGGACTGTTTTTAAAACATTACATTTAGAAATTTTAGTTAGTCAAGTAGATAATATTTTACAAGAGTATTATAAAATAAAAGTTGTGGTATCTAATAATAATGGGTATACAAATGACTTAGGAAGTTTATGGCTCATAGTATTTCACTCATAGAAATATTAGATTAAAATGTAAACAGGGTAAAAGCGGGGGACAGTGGTCACACTTAAACCTGTCAAGGATTGAGTGGCCACCTAAGTTATGTTAAGTACACTTATAATTTGTTTTGAATAATTAAATAATAAAAAAAAATGTCACCGTAAGATAGTCAAAAAGTTAGATGATAAACTAACGTTTTTTTCTCGTAAGTTGATGAACTATCGACAGATAAAGTCCATTTCAATAGCATTTCATAATGATGTAAACAAGCCAATTTACACACGATTACGCCGTAACTACTTTCATTTGAATATCAATCCTGAACACATTCACATACCAAGGAGTCATTTATTGTTCTTACATCATTTCGACACCAAGTAACTCCCCTAAGATAATTATTTTCTTGCAAAATTATCGGACGACGAATATTTCAATAGTTTGTAAAAAGTCATATTATTTTTTTACTCATCAAAGCGCATCAGTCTTATTGTCTTTGGAAAGTTAGTGTGGTTCATTCTTTTGAATCGATCCGATTCGAACGATCAATCGGTTTGATTGATTGATCGATCGAATCGAAGGAGTAACTGTGTTGCGCCTTCCTCCATATCACTGTGAGTTGAATCCAATAGAACTGATTTGGGCACAGGTCAAGTCTTACGTAGGAAGAAATAATAAATCTTTTAAAATGGCAGCAATAAAAAATTTGCTAAAAGAAGGATTGGCGAGAGTCGGAGCAGACCAATGGGCAAAATGCGTCGGTCACGTTCAAAACGAAGAGGAAAGGATGAAAAAATTAGACGGCCTTATGGATGTGGCTAGCGACGCTGTAACTCAGCCTTTTATTATAAATGTGACCGATGATGACACATCAAGTGCTGATGAATCTGTCACAAGCGAATGACGCGCGTCAGGTTGGGATATTTCTCTATCTTCGGTTATTTTCTATTCTACTAAATTTTCTAAAACAATTTAATTAAGTTTTTAGTATGATGCTAAAATTACGTCTCGAGCTCGTCTCAGCTGAAATTACGCGCCCCACTCCTTGGTTTTGTACTACTAATAGAAAAAAAATCGATCGAAAATCGACAGCGAACTATATCTCTTTGATCAATGCCTTTGACATCAGTGTAGGTACAACACTCAAATCTCGCTCAATCATAGACAACTGTCAACTGACATTCTGTTTACATTATTATGAAATGCTATTGAAATGGAGTATAGTAAACTACAGCGTACTGTTTAATATATAACGCGTTAGTTGATCAACTAACGGTTATAAAAGTTAAATTGTAAATTGGTTTAAACTTGAATTGCAAACGAAATACCAGGGCAAACACTGCGGTAGCTTAGGTGAAAAGTAGAGGGGGCGAGCGCAGCGAAGCCCACAAATAGTCTTCGTGTTAGGTTGACATGTAAGAACAAAATAAACGTAAATTCTAAACCCCGTCGGTCTGGTTTACTATCTGTCGATAGTTAATCAACTACCGCGTTAGTTTATCAACTAACGGTTTTGGCTATCTTCCGGTGATATACACAAATCGAATCATGATGAGATTAGATTAGAGCTAGGATTAATCAGATTTTACCCACTTCAAGAGTAAAAAGGGCATTATTTAGTCCCTTAGGTTCGTTGGTAAAAATTACTGCAGGATACTTATATGAAGAATATTCAGTCGAACGAAATGTATTTTAATTAACGCTATGGATAAATTCTCAAATCTATTTGATGGTATGAATGAAATATTAAATTAATTGGAAAATGAGAAGATCCAGAGGATAATTGGAAACTGTTGGCTTGTATACTCCAAAAACGGATTAGTCATCACCGAACACTGTGTAGACGATGTATACAAACATAGTATACAAGGTACATTCCTGATATGGCCGAGTCAGCACTGCACACCGACAAACGCTTCAATGATCAGTCTTCAACCACCGTTCATACAGATACCAGAAATGCGTCACGTCATCAGGCAATAAGACAAACAACTCAATCTGCGAAATGTGGACTTTAGTGATATCAGAGACATAATCAACAATGCAAAGTTTAGTGTTAGTGAAACGGACGATTATAATTATATTGTGAAAAACATAAGTGTATGGACCATTCTTCTCTATTCTATAATTATCATTGTCATGGTATCATTAGTTAAATTAAAATTATATACAAAATGTATAAATCGAAATTCTCCGAAACCGTCTCCATCACCTTTGGATAATTTCTCTCTTATGGTGGGAGGTGTTAAGGTAGAGCAACCTCTACAATTGTCATTCATCAGCACATCCAAGTCAGCAACCTAAATGTAGAACACACGTCATATTCCATATTGCTAAAACTTCATTATTTTAGATATAAATACCATTGTATTTTTGATTTAAGTTAATATTGACTTAATAAATCATAGTGGAAACTCTGTCCGTTTAAATAAATTATTATTATTAATTCCTCCGCCACACCCAACTTAATTCACGCACCTTCGACACAATCTCTCTTGCACTGCTTTTAAATAGCTTTGGCAAAAAATATTTAATAATAAATTTCACAAAAACGGGGGAACATTTCACACTAGGTCAATCTGACAACAACAGATTGACAAGCAATAGTGCCAACATCACGGCAGGGGACATCTTACGGTGAACGGTCTGTATGTCTGCATGGGCGCACTGTCAGTGCTAAAATGGCGCCACCGCTGCTGTTAGCGCGCTATACGGAAACAAGCTTCTGACATCCGGAATGAAGGATTAGCGCGTCAAAAGTGGAGCGACCGAAGAGTTTCGACAAAAGAGAAGAACTCATACTGTATCGGGATTGGGCGGAGAGTAGAAGTGTAGTGAATAATATTTGAAGTATAAGTGCTAGGTATAATAAGTGGAATTGTAATGTAAAGCGAAGCATAGTGTTAGTGAATAAGAAAGAGCATGAATAAAGGAATCAAAGTGTAGCGGACGCAGTTTAGATTATGTACGTATATCTATCCACATCCAGCGATATTTGAATGATCGAATCCGTTGTTTTTAAACGACAAACAATTAGGGGTTGCCATACTCAGCTACAGGAAAGCAGTTCGTTCAATCAACAGCGGTAGAAGCACGCCTGGCCACGTCCATGTCTCACCCCATACGGAAGCGAGATTAACGCTTTGCGGGCAACAGCTGTCTGTCTTTCAAGTAAAAGTAAGCATACCTTCTAACAGGCTACGCCAGGTTTCTCTCTCATTGTATCTCACTCGCCCATGTATCCATTTCTCTTTTACCCATGCGCTACTACCCCCTTCATTCACGTGGCATTCAGAGGCCAAGAAACCTGCCGTGGGCGGTACAAGCTGTGGATGCATTTGCAACTATGTCGACTACAGCAGCTGTCTATTGTTAGTGTGAGTACAAGTAACGGTGACTGTTTGCAACTATGTCGACTACAGCAGCTGTCTATTGTTAGTGTGAGTACAAGTAACGGTGACTGTTTGCAACTATGTCGACTACAGCAGCTGTCTATTGTTAGTGTGAGTACAAGTAACGGTGACTGTTTGCAACTATGTCGACTACAGCAGCTGTCTATTGTTAGTGTGAGTACAAGTAACGGTGACTGTTTGCAACTATGTCGACTACAGCAGCTGTCTATTGTTAGTGTGAGTACAAGTAACGGTGACTGTTTGCAACTATGTCGACTACAGCAGCTGTCTATTGTTAGTGTGAGTACAAGTAACGGTGACTGTTTGCAACTATGTCGACTACAGCAGCTGTCTATTGTTAGTGTGAGTACAAGTAACGGTGACTGTTTGCAACTATGTCGACTACAGCAGCTGTCTATTGTTAGTGTGAGTACAAGTAACGGTGACTGTTTGCAACTATGTCGACTACAGCAGCTGTCTATTGTTAGTGTGAGTACAAGTAACGGTGACTGTTTGCAACTATGTCGACTACAGCAGCTGTCTATTGTTAGTGTGAGTACAAGTAACGGTGACTGTTTGCAACTATGTCGACTACAGCAGCTGTCTATTGTTAGTGTGAGTACAAGTAACGGTGACTGTTTGCAACTATGTCGACTACAGCAGCTGTCTATTGTTAGTGTGAGTACAAGTAACGGTGACTGTTTGCAACTATGTCGACTACAGCAGCTGTCTATTGTTCGTGTGAGTACAAGTAACGGTGACTGTTTGCAACTATGTCGACTACAGCAGCTGTCTATTGTTAGTGTGAGTACAAGTAACGGTGACTGTTTGCAACTATGTCGACTACAGCAGCTGTCTATTGTTAGTGTGAGTACAAGTAACGGTGACTGTTTGCAACTATGTCGACTACAGCAGCTGTCTATTGTTAGTGTGAGTACAAGTAACGGTGACTGTTTGCAACTATGTCGACTACAGCAGCTGTCTATTTTTAGTGTGAGTACAAGTAACGGTGACTGTTTGCAACTATGTCGACTACAGCAGCTGTCTATTGTTAGTGTGAGTACAAGTAACGGTGACTGTTTGCAACTATGTCGACTACAGCAGCTGTCTATTGTTAGTGTGAGTACAAGTAACGGTGACTGTTTGCAACTATGTCGACTACAGCAGCTGTCTATTGTTAGTGTGAGTACAAGTAACGGTGACTGTTTGCAACTATGTCGACTACAGCAGCTGTCTATTGTTAGTGTGAGTACAAGTAACGGTGACTGTTTGCAACTATGTCGACTACAGCAGCTGTCTATTGTTAGTGTGAGTACAAGTAACGGTGACTGTTTGCAACTATGTCGACTACAGCAGCTGTCTATTGTTAGTGTGAGTACAAGTAACGGTGACTGTTTGCAACTATGTCGACTACAGCAGCTGTCTATTGTTAGTGTGAGTACAAGTAACGGTGACTGTTTGCAACTATGTCGACTACAGCAGCTGTCTATTGTTAGTGTGAGTACAAGTAACGGTGACTGTTTGCAACTATGTCGACTACAGCAGCTGTCTATTGTTAGTGTGAGTACAAGTAACGGTGACTGTTTGCAACTATGTCGACTACAGCAGCTGTCTATTGTTCGTGTGAGTACAAGTAACGGTGACTGTTTGCAACTATGTCGACTACAGCAGCTGTCTATTGTTAGTGTGAGTACAAGTAACGGTGACTGTTTGCAACTATGTCGACTACAGCAGCTGTCTATTGTTAGTGTGAGTACAAGTAACGGTGACTGTTTGCAACTATGTCGACTACAGCAGCTGTCTATTGTTAGTGTGAGTACAAGTAACGGTGACTGTTTGCAACTATGTCGACTACAGCAGCTGTCTATTGTTAGTGTGAGTACAAGTAACGGTGACTGTTTGCAACTATGTCGACTAGAGCAGCTGTCTATTGTTAGTGTGAGTACAAGTAACGGTGACTGTTTGCAACTATGTCGACTACAGCAGCTGTCTATTGTTAGTGTGAGTACAAGTAACGGTGACTGTTTGCAACTATGTCGACTACAGCAGCTGTCTATTGTTCGTGTGAGTACAAGTAACGGTGACTGTTTGCAACTATGTCGACTACAGCAGCTGTCTATTGTTAGTGTGAGTACAAGTAACGGTGACTGTTTGCAACTATGTCGACTACAGCAGCTGTCTATTGTTAGTGTGAGTACAAGTAACGGTGACTGTTTGCAACTATGTCGACTACAGCAGCTGTCTATTGTTAGTGTGAGTACAAGTAACGGTGACTGTTTGCAACTATGTCGACTACAGCAGCTGTCTATTGTTAGTGTGAGTACAAGTAACGGTGACTGTTTGCAACTATGTCGACTACAGCAGCTGTCTATTGTTAGTGTGAGTACAAGTAACGGTGACTGTTTGCAACTATGTCGACTACAGCAGCTGTCTATTGTTAGTGTGAGTACAAGTAACGGTGACTGTTTGCAACTATGTCGACTACAGCAGCTGTCTATTGTTAGTGTGAGTACAAGTAACGGTGACTGTTTGCAACTATGTCGACTACAGCAGCTGTCTATTGTTAGTGTGAGTACAAGTAACGGTGACTGTACCTTCTTAGAAGCCGTCGGCGCGTGAGCAAACGCATGCAGCAGTTCAGTGAGCGGCGGCAGCGTGTGCGCCGGCCCGGCAGTGTGCAGCGGTGTCGTCCACGCCACCAGCAGGGCACGTGCAGCCGCCTCGCCTCGGGAGTTCACGCCGCCACGGAGAGAGAGGGAAAGGAGGGCCTCGCGGACTACGGCAGCTGTCTGTAGACGTTAAAAGTATGACAGTTAAGTTATCGTCATTTCAATTCGGTGTCAATAGTCAACAGTGGCTTTTTTGAACTGTTAAAACGCTGACTTACGACCACGTAATCTTAAAATAGTTATTAGCAATGTGTACGAGCAACGCACATACATCATTTAATGTGTCAACTTAGCATTGACACCAATCGATATTTCATTCGCATTTTATCACGAAAATCACCTCAGTACTCATTTAGCTAATCGTCATAGCGTGTGTGCTCATACATTAATCTTTAGATCGAGTGGTATTTTAATTTAGAGTTTACTACAATAAACTAAGTCATTATATCTTACAACTTCGTATCATTTATCGCTACGGCTTACAACCGTACATGGTCCTTCGAACCGCCGAATTAGGGGGGCTATCTGTGCTCGTGTGCGCGAACTGTATTCGGGTCAGACAATAGTACCAGTCAGTGACGTGGGAAATCAGTGAGTCATCATCTCACCAAGCACCCTGTGCAATCAAGAGCGTGGGCGTGAACCAACTCCAGCAACGTGTTGAGCATCGTCACGTACAGCTGCAGCATCTTCGCGACACTCACGCTCGACAGGGAAGCAGAGTACCAACAGCAACAGCATCTATTCAAGTAAGATCTTTCCATATTTTTACCCATCATCATCATGGCCTCCACAGCAGACGTGGTTACGACTCAAGAGCAACTACTGGGAGCCATCGATCAACTATACATCAATTTTAAGAAGGATGGAGTGGACCGCAAGACATCGGATTACATAAAACGAAGGTTGGAGACCCTAGATAAGCACTGGGTCAAGTTTACAACGATCACGTCAATTTGTTATCCCATGGGGACCAAAGTCATACCTACTTTTCTACTCAGTCTTATGAGCATGCTAAGGGTAGATTTAGCCAAATCAAAGAGGCTATAAACAGCTATGCTCCAACTCAGACACCGTTACTCAAACTGCCGACTTTCGGGCTAGGTTCAGTGGGGGCGTCGGGAATATCTCGATCAGAAACTCCGCAACCAGCCAAGGAGACGAAAGGAACGAGCAGTAAGACTGAAGAATTGCTTAGGAAACAGGCTAGCAAATTTTAAGGCTTTTCAGAGGACTGCGACCAGCATCAAGCTCGACAGTGTAACAGATAAGTGGGAGTTTGAGGATTTATTACGTAACTTGCAAACTCGCTGGTCAGCAATAGATTCCTTGCACTGGGAGTTACTAGGAGTTACTACACCCAGTGGGTATCGTTCAAGGATCTCTTTACGGAAACTGTACGCAACAATACATCTCAAATGCGCAGAAAATGCAGTTTTTGAAAGGAAAAGTTAAGGGGGAGGCAGAAAGGCTGATCCAACACCTGCACATATCATCGGAGAACTTCACAACTTGTTGGGATAAACTTACTCATCGATAAAAGTTTTTTGTTGTCATAACAACAAAAAACTTTTACGACTCATATTAATTATCTGCTGAATGTACCTACAGTCCAGCATTCATCTGTCAACAGCATCAAGAAGCTGCACGATACAACCAACGAATGTTTGAACGCGATCAAAAAATTGGGGGTGGATATTCAGTCATGGGATCCTCTCCTAGTGCACATCCTCGCTCAAAAGCTAGACGTGGAGTTATATAGCGACTACATGCAATCGCTCAAGCACCCAAGAGAGTTGCCAACATTGGCTGACCTGATGACTTTCCTCGAAACCAAGTTTACTACGTTGGAAACCTCGCGCAAGAAACAAGAAAGTCCAGCTCAGAAACCCGCAGCCAACAATATCGCACCTAAATAATACATCCCTCCGAAGTCTGCTCATTACAACAACGCGGTCACCACGGACGCTAAGCCCTTGCCTCAGCCAGCGAAGAAGAGCAATGTTAAGCCATTCAGGTGCCCGGTTTGTAGCACCAATAAACATGCAATATTTTATTGTAAGGTTTTTTTTAAGAGCATGTCACCGGCAGTGACATACAAGAGTCAGATCGTAAGCAGCTAGACAACATCGGAGACAGTATCCAGCGGGCTAAGCAGAATGGAGAGCTGAAGAGCAACGTGTCATACCATGACGTTCATCACTATGTGGCGATTTACGTGTTGGTGGGCGCGGGAGGGATCGCGGCCGCTTAGCCGCCTGCCGCCGCTGGCGCGGGCGCCGCCGGCGACAGTCGTCGCCTCGGGAAAATCAGTGTCAGTGTAGTGAAATGAAAACAATTAGTGGTCGTGTCAATCAAAGCTTCGATGAAGCTAGTGAAATAAGACAAATTAATAGTGCTACCGTTGATATCAGTGATGTGGCCAGAAAGCCTGAAGTGTTACGTGTACTTAACAATAGAGGCACTTCTCCGTTTCATCAAAAAGTAGTTTTCCCCACAATCAAAGAAATGGTTTAAGTACACTAACAATTTAGTATTTTAACTGATTAAATAAACATGTAATTCATTCACATAGGTTTAAGATGATAATAACAATTTTCCAATAACAATTTAATTACCTTTTCTTCATCTTACTTATGTACACCTATTTGTTCCCACCTTCCCGCCCGGTAGCATGTACGGACAACGCACATACATCATTTCATGTGTCAACTCAGCATTGACACCAATCGATATTTCATTCGCATTTTATCACGAAAATCACCTCAGTACTCATTTAGCTAATCATCATAGCGTGTGTGCTCATACATTAATCTTTAGATCGAGTTGTATTTTAATTTAGAGTTTACTACAGTAAACTCATTTTGTCTTACAACTTCGTATCATTTATCGCTACGGCTTACAACCGTACACAATGTTATAGTAAAATTTCAACACCATACTCCAAAAAAAAGTGTCTGCTATAGGCAGGAGGTTAAATAGAGCAGCCTAGTAATTATTCTTAAATGTAACTACAATGCAAATTTATCGTAGCTATCTCTAATACAACCGACGCAAATTTTGTTGGCGGCTGAAAGTCACCTAGAGGGAGTGGGTAGCGGTGCATGGGTATAAGAAATGCATACATGGGCGAGAGAGAGAGAGAGGGTGACCTCGCTCACTCGCCAAGAAACATTGCGATAGTTGTATACTATAACAGTCTGAGACCTAAGATATTAGAAGAGTTAGCTCCATACTCCATTATCCCAATATCAATGACCTTGAAGACCACTAAAAATTCAAAAGTCAGCGCGGTGTTTTGGTAGGTAGTCGGGTTTTAGTTTATGAACTTATTGTGTTGTTCATTCATTAAATAATATGAACAAATTCTAGTTTACGGTTCATGTCGCCATTGAAACCAAAAAGCTTACTTTCCTATTTAGTCGTAATAATGGTTGCAAAACCGTCGGTTCATTCAATGAAAGGGATAAAAAATAATTCTCAACGACATTTTCTCGCTTTCCATCTCGTGTGAAGACTGATTAGAAATACGTGAGCCAAAACATTTTTTTTCTGCAATTTCTTGCCTCCTTCTCTATGCATAAGTTATTGGTCTGAGGTAAAAGCGATCTTCTTCCGAGTTAATGCAATGGTGTTCCATATTATTTATTGCAATTGACATTTCCTCTCTTCCTCTGTATTCACACAGCTACAAAACAAATTAACAAAATATGGCTCTAATGGTTCATCTGTCAGCGTCAACGACTACATCGGGTTCAAATGGATCTTACAATTAAGCTGTGATGGACGCCATTTCCTATTTGGAATGGAATGATAGTTAAATGATAGTTTTAGTGCTGTCAGCTCCATTCGGAACGCGCTGTTAGTTAGTGAGTTGGTTGTATGACAACGAGTCATGCGGGGGTGTCACCAGATGCCGTGCCGACCCCGTACTGACGTCACGACAGCACCGCAGCCACTACCGCAGGAGCCTACTCAGTTAAGGCTGGGCACCCCTATAGCGGAACTTAGAATTTCATTCTTAGGTCACTTTTAGAATAAATTAAATATATATTAAATGTTATATATAAATTAAATGTTAATAAACGGTCAAGTGCGAGTCGGACTCGCGCACTAAGGGTTCTGTACCACCGCATAATGGTGTTCGAGTTTCTTTGCATGGTTTGTATGGGGATTAGGTATCTTTAATTTTCCTGTGTGAAAGATAGCAAAATGTTTAGCCCCCCTCTATTGAAACCATAGATTTCTCATTATTGTTCCTGTAATATTTAAGTAAAGACCTATGTTTAGTATTTTTCTTAAAATTTTAGAATCAGTAAACCGGAGATAATATTGCTCTTTTTTTTGCTTTTTTTCCCAAATATTTTTTTTACTGAGCATTCAGGTTTATGAAAAAATAATTTGAGAAGGTCGTAACAAGCCCTTTCTTTAGACATGTCACAAGATACGGTTTACGGTTACGGGTAATTGAATCATACATTTCTAATATTTTTTCCTAAAATACTAAAATAAAGTCCTACAAAACGTAGTTTTTGTCAAATGCTTGGATCAGTTTTGGAGCAATTGGGTTTCAGAATCCGGTCGTTTTATATTACTATTACACACCTAGCACAGACACTCAAGTGATCCCATAAGGGTTCCCTAGGAACGGAACCCTAAAAAGGCTCTTCACCGTTCTAAAGAGGCCTAACAGGCCAACATATATTGTTTACGAGTAATAAATAGCAAGTACAAAAATTCTTATCCGGTGCGAAGTTGTAATAATAGTAGTTTATGTGAGTGAAACATAATAAAGGGCATTAAAACTCGAGTGTGGGTTTAATGCCTAATTATGTACAGTTACATACACTAGTTTATCTACACACATATCATGAGCTCTCTTTGATGTGTTCAGGAACCGCATGTTTGACCGGCATTGTGACTCTGCAGTTGTTTAGCTTGTTCTGTAGTACCAACTTCAAAGACAAACTAGGGGCGGCACGCAGGCGGGCGGCGGCGGCGTTCGAAATTTTAATGTCATAATATGTCGAAATATATAATGTATCAATATTCAGATAAGAAATTAGTTTTTGCCAAGTAGTATATCACTATACACTATACACTATATATACACTATACTTGAGATTTACAAAAGGCTGTTTTGGCCAACTGCGTTGCCTTAAGCGCTACTGGTGTCAGTAGTGTCACCTTCGGCTCGAGGTAGTGCAGCGAGCGCTGCGCCTGCGCGTACAGGTCGCCGACCAGCTGCACCGGGTCGATACTGAACTTCAGGTTCTTGGACAGGCTGAGCAAGAGGTGCGCGGCTGCGTGGCACAGAAGCGGCGCCTCCTGACAAATACACAAACAAATTACACGGCAATTAATACTTATCCAAAGGCGCGATGGCGTTTAGGCGAATTTGGTCCACTTAGCATTTGATCAACTTGGTCCATATCTATAAATGAAAACCAAAGAGCACAGTAACACACGCCGTTGTAATTAGTCGAGTACTCCAAACTTGTGTGTGATATGCCCTGGCAACAGTGTCTGCCTGTTCCCACTCAGGGACAGAGACAGTCGTAGGTAGTTACTCACCGGCGGGTCGTGCGGCAGCAGGAAGGGCAGCGCCGACGCGAACAGTCCCTCCATGGTGGCGGGCGGCACGCCACACTCCGCCGCGTAGCACGCCCACGCGCCCATGCAGGCAAACAGCTCCGCGTGCCTGTCGCACCGCACGGACAAACGCACGTTACAATCTCACTAGATTACACCTAAACCTTCATTAAATAAGTTTTCCAATTAGCGAAAACCGAATTATAATCTCTTCAGTACTTCAGATCATGACATAGCCGTTGCATCAAAACCAACAGATGCCGAGAAAATAGAGTGATTGTCACCCGACTGCGAAAGAAGGAAGGTAATTATTTTCGAGTGTTGTATTCCTTTAGCACGCGTTACAGCCCAAACGGCTGCACTGATTTTGAAATATTAGGAGATGTCCTTGGATTCGTCTCAACTGTGGGTGTGTGGGAAGCTACTGACGTGCACTAGTACTGTTGTCGTGTGCTGTGTACTGTACTCACACGTGCAGGTGCGCGGCGGCATGGTGCGGCGGCGCGCTGCGGTGCGCTCGCGCGTGCGGTGCGTGCGGCGCGGCGGCGAGTGCGGCCGCCGCGCGCTCCACCAGCGACGCGCCCGCGCCGCACGCCGCCACCCGCAGCGAGGCGTCCTCTTCTGAGATCGTACATGGAGGATTAGCACAATCATATAGCGCCATGCGGGGTGCCAGAGGCACAAGTTGGTCACGTTGAGCCCGGTCTTCATTTGCGTTACATGCTAGGCTAGCCTATCGGAGGACATAGCCTAGAGGCTATCTTTTTTTACCCGAGTACAGCGAAGCCAAAAGGACGGTTATTTGTTTGACCGGTATTATATGTATGTTCATTTGTTACATCAGAACATCTGAACTTCATATCAGAATTACAGATAAAGAATAATTTATTCAGGAACATAGGTAATATGCAGATCTTAATCAATGACATTGTGTGATAGGTCTCTATGTTCTGCCATGGGAGGGCATATGAATATTAAACACTATGAATTAGAATTATAACTTATATTATAACTTAGAGGAATCTGGTAAATAATAAATTTTCGTCAGCTTTAAGGAGGTATTCATCGACACTGTAATACATTTTATTTTTTAGAAGACCGTTTATTATATTTTTAAATGTAAACATTTAAACATTTACATACAGGCAAATAGGCATATATTTTTAAATGTATGTACATTTTATATTTCTTTCACAGATTGCGGGAGTTTATTATATATTTTAATAGCCATGCAAAATATACTTATAGGTATTGTAATAAGCAGACTTGTGACGCTCCATTTTGAGCTTCATGTGGTGACGCCTGCCTTTACCATTTTGAAAAAGGTGCATATTACTTTTGACAAAAACCAAGGTTTCGTATATATAAATAGACGTTATCGTAAGCATGTGGAGACTCTTGAAGTAGGGTTTACAACAGTCAGTTGGGGTCAGCTAGCACAAAGCCCTCAAACATTTTTTCTGCGCTTTAAAAATAGTCATTTTACCCGTCGCATTTCCCCAGAAGATTATACCGTAGCGCACGGAAGACTACAACACCATGATACGAAACAAGTACAGCATCAGTGTTCACAATTATTGTAAGCATGTGTAATGCACATGCATATTGAGTTAGCTTTTTTGCAACTTGCAGCTTCAGACGAAGGGTAAGGCCCACTCAAATATTACCCATCAAAACATGCAGGGGCTACCTGGCAAAGAACTTGTATTCTTAATAATTCTTTCACGGATGTTATTTTTATTACAGAACATTGGTCAATGTAAAATATGATGTCTTTTAACATAAATAATTACAAAATTGTCAGTTGTTGTTGTTGTGTCAGAAAGACTGCTGATAGAGGTGGTTCTTTATTCTTAGTAAAAAATAATATTAAGGTGAAACAACTGAAAGATATTCTTACACTTACTGTACAAAGACAAATAGAGGTATCCTGTGTTGAGTTGGATAGCCATATTATTGTTTGTGTCTACAGACCTCCGAGAGATGAAAAAGGCCATGGCAATTTTAAAATATTCGAGAAAATCATGGAGGAAGCCATCATTAAATTTTGGAATAACAGAAAAAAGTTAATTATTTGTGGCGATCTTAATGTAGATCTGCTTGTAGATACAACACTGAAGCGACGATTAATAACTCTGTTCAAATCATTTAATTTATGTCATGTATTTCTAGAGCGGACTAGAATTACACTTACCAGCCAAGCCATTCATAAGTAAAAATGAAATTAATGGTTTACCTTCCGATCACAGTGGTCAAACAGTTTCATTCCCAATTACTAGTAAAAATAAGACTGATCCATCATTTTATAGGCCTATTACATCCCATAGACTAGAGACGTATATGAAAAACTTAGATATAAGTTTGCCAGTACCGGATTTTGATGAACAGAACCCGAACAAAATCTATTCAGACTTCTTCAACATTATTCAAACAGAATTCAAAACAGTTTTTAAATTAAAGGAAGTCCGTGCCAACAACGGTAAATCTAAATTTAATGACTGGGCAACTTGGGAAAAATTGGGAATTCGCGCGTGGCCTGCGGAGTGTGTTCTCGCGCGGAGCGCGAGAACCACTACGGTTGCGGGGTCGAGGACTTATGGTTGCCTCATGCCCGCGGCGTCAACTCGGGGGGTAACATCCCCCCGGTCTTGGGTGGCCCCTACTTGTCAGGGGCCTTGCGTGGCCTTCGTTGTGCTGTGCTTTCGCCGTCTATTGGCATACACTGGCGACAACGGTGCGGGAGCTTCTTCTCTTCACTGTGCCGTGCTTTCGCCCTCTTCTGCGGGCTTACACTGGCGACAGTGGGATGAGCAGCAACTCTCTTGGGAGTGGTCTGTCTTCAGGCGGACGTGCGTGATGCGGAGCAATGTCGTGGAGATGTGCGTGGCGGCTGTTGTCAGCGCAGTCGTACATGCGCCGTGCCAGCCGCGCGACGAATTTCTCCACGGTGGGCATCCGGGTATCCCTCATGATGGTGGTGTTGCGCACGTACCGCCCGGCTCCTGTGATCACCCGCAGGGAGATGTTCTGGAACCGCTGCAGCCGTGCCTTCTGGGTCTTCGACAGCAGGGCGTACCATGCTGGAGCCGCGTAGGTGAGCCGCGAGCGCACATAGGCCTTGTACACCCGCAGCTTGGCTCTCAGAGGCAGGCTGGACGACAGGACAGGCCGGAGCATTGCCCGCGCGGCTTTGGCCCGGTTGATGCAGTGTTGCACCATCGGGACCATGCGCAGCGAGCAGTCGATATTGCAACCGAGGTATTTCACCGTCGATTGCCACTCGATGTCCCGGCCCCTCAACTGTAGCGGGGTCGGACGGCGGGAGCGGGTGGTCAACAGGGCTGTTGTCTTCCCGACGTTCACCGCGGTCCGCCACTTGTCCAGCCAGGGCGGCAGCAGGTCCAGGAGTCGCTGCATCTTCCTGCAGGCGAGCTCAATTTTGCGCGACGACGCGAAGTAGGCGCTGTCGTCCGCGTAGAGGGCGAGCACAACATCTTCCACCCCCTCCTCGAGATGGCCCTCAAGTGTGGGGATGTCATTGGTGTAGAGCGCGTAGAGCACCGGCGAAAGGCAGCTGCCTTGCGGGACTCCTGCGCTGATGGCCTTCGTCTGGGAGTGTGCATTCTCGACCGAGACGAAGAACCGCCGGTCTTCCAGGAAGGTGGCCACGATCTGCCCGATCATTGGGGGCACACCTGCGTCCAGGAGCTTGAAGAGGAGCCCCTCGTGCCACACTCGGTCAAAGGCCTTCTCGATGTCGAGAAAGACCCCGACGGTGTATCGGCCCCTGTTCAACTCCGACGCCAGGTAGTGCAGGACTCTCGCCAACTGGAGCGTCGTGCTGTGGCTGTCGCGGAAGCCATGTTGCTCTGCTCTCAGCTGGATGTGGGGCAGGATTCTCCGTAACAGCCGACGCTCAAACAGCTTGGCGATATGAGGCAGCAGGGTGATCGGGCGGTAGCCTCCCGGGTGTCGTCTGTCCTTTCCCGGCTTGGGGATGACGATCACCTTGCCCTCCTTCCAGAGGGCGGGGAAGTGACCGGTGCGCAGGTTGCCGTTGAACAGCCGCGTCAGCGAGACGACGGCTCTCCTTGGCAGCTGTACTAGGGCCCCCGCGACGACTCCGTCCGGGTCCGGGGCCTTCCGCTGGTTCAGCTTCAGGGCCACCTTCCGGACTTCGCGGGGCGACATGAAGCAGTCGCCGGCGAGGGGAGGCGCGGGGGCCGCCAGGAAGCGCTCTACGCGCTCCACAACAGCGGCGTTGTGCTCGTAGTCGGCGATGGGGTTGGGCTGGAACTGCCCGGCGAAGTGGTCCGCCAGGATGGCGGCTCGATCTCGTGCGGCGTAGCGGCGCCTGCTCGTGTGATCAAACATGGGGCAGACCGGCTCGGGAGTTGACGTCAGGCTGCGGTTCAGGCGGTGAAGGGCGGTGTCATCTTGGGAGGCCTGTTCAATAGTCCGTTCCCAGGACTGTCCCCATCAGCTCAATAATGCCCGCGCGCAGTTCTTCTCCGAGCCGGTTGATCTCCGCCCTGATCACAGGGCAGCGCGTGTGGTGCCAGGTTCGACGAAGACGGCGCTTGAGGTCCAGCTTCTTGCGGAGGTTTGGAGGGAGCCTCTCCTTCCGCAAGACCGGCGGTGGCTTGGTGGTGGTGGCTGCGGCTTGAGCGGTGGTGATGGCTGTGGTGATGGCCACTGCCGCGGCTTCTACCTCTTCCTTGGTAGAAACACCGCCGGGGAGCTGCGTTGTGTTCAACTCCAGCTGGTATTTGTGCCAGTCCGTCTTCGTTCTTGGACGCGGTGCCGACGTGAGATCGGCCTCCACCCCAAGGACCAGCAAGATAGGCAGGTGGGGGGTGTCGATGTCGTACAGCTCCCCGATGGCGATGGGGAACTGTACGTTCTTGACCAGGGCGACGTCTAGTACATCCGGGCGATGCATGGGGTTCGTCAGGTAGTGTGTCGGGGCCCCCGGGCTGAGAACTTCGTAGTTGGAGATCTCAGCATCTTCCTGTAGGGCCCTTCCGGCGGAGTTGATGATGTGGGATCCCCACTGGTGGTGCTTGGCGTTGAGATCGCCTGCGACCAGTGTGGGGGTCGCTCCTTCCATCATCGCTCGGATGTCTTCCGGGTGGAAATGTTGGACGTCGCCGGGAGGCTTGTAGGCTGCGAAGACTTTGAGCTCCGTGTCAGCCGTCTTCAGACGGACGCCTATGGTCGTCGCCGTGTCGTCTTGAAGGCGGGCAGCTCCAACTCTTCGTGGACGAGGTCCCGTCTCACGAGGACCGCCGTGCCTCTGTACGGCACGTCCCTCGGTGATAACTCGTCGCGGCGGTACACGAAGAAGTTGGGCAGTCGGAGCTCTCGGCTGGGGTGCAGCTTCGTCTCGCACAGAAGCACGACATGCACAGGTCAGGTCCGTCATCTTGTTGGTGATCCCGTCCGGGTTCCAGTACACAAGCCTTAGGTCTTTAGGCATTGTGTCCGGACGAGATTGTGGCCTTCAGAGTGGATAACCCCCGCAGCAGGGGCAGCAACGGATCGCGTCTATCCACGATCGCCTGTATGGCCGCGCTGATAAGGTCGATGGCGTCGAGCAGCGCGGCCATGAGTGGAGCTTCCTGGCGCTCCGTGGATAGGGCTGCGGGTGCTGCCGGCTCCCGTGGGCGGGGGCGGGCTGGCAGTGGGGGGCGGCTCGCAGGTTGGGCGGGCTCAAGTGGCGGCTCGGCGGCGGGCTCTTCCGGCGCTTTCTTCTTCTTCTTATTCCGGCGCCTCTTGTCCCGCTTCCTCCGGGATTTCGCCTCTTCGCCTCGGGTGGTGGGCGGGTTGGCTGGCGTCCTTATGGTGGCGCCCTTTGTCTCGCCCGGCTGGGCAAGGCGGGGGCGCTTTATTGGTGGCGACGTTGGTGACCCCAGCGGCTCCACATCTGGGTGTGTAGAGGGGCCGGGGCGGGCCTCGGGTTGAGTAGTGGCCTGGGTCGCAGGTTGAGGGGCCGTGTGGGCCGTGGGTTGGGCAGCCGTGCGGGCCGTGGGTTGGGCAGCCGAGCGGGCCGCGGGTTGGGCAGCCGGGCGGGCCGTGGGGCGCGCGGTCTTCTTGGGGCGCTGTTGTTGGGGCGGCAGTGGCGGCGCGATAGTGATGCCGCGCTTGCGCGCCTCTTCCTTCAGCGCCTAGGGAATTCGTAAAAGTAGACCTATCTTGTATGACCTTTATGAACAAAAACCTAAAACTTTGATATAAAATTTCATGACTATGTTAAAAAGAAACTTTCAAGTTGGTATGTAGAGCTGCAAAAACTTTTCACATTAATAGAAAAATACAAAATTCAAATAATATAATGAAAACGGTTTGGCAAAACATAAACCGTGAAACTGGCAAAGTTATACCAAGGGACAATGATTTCTGCTTAAAGATAGGTGAAGATGTTGTTAAAGCCGACGCTGAGGTAGCTCGAGCTTTTGAAACATTCTTCACCAATGTACCCTTACTCACAACAGAGCGTCTAAATTCATCCTCCATATGAAGCAGAGACTTTGTTAAAAAAACAGCACTAGCATCAGTAATGCAGATTTTTTATTATATCATGTACATCCCCAGGATATTGTCAAAACGTATAGATTACTTAACTTAAAAAATACTAGACCTTTGGGGTATATCAGTGGTTCAATACTACTTGTTATAGCCCCACACCAAGCTTATATATTTATTAAATGTGTTGATGATGGAGCTTTCCCAGACCTCATGAAATAAACTTATACCTCTGTTCAAGTCGGGAGACAAGGGTGATTCTTCAAAGTTCAGACCAATATCTGTTCTTCCAGCACTAAGTAATTTTTTTGAAAAAATTATGTACTCAATCAAATGCTCTCACACTTCAACCGTACAAAACAACTCCACGCCAAGCAGTACGGTTTCACTAGGGGTAAATCGACTACGGATGCAGGGATTACCCTTATATCTCATATTTGGTGACATTTGGTGGTTGACATGAAGTTTCTTGGAATAACCATTGATAGCAAATTGCAGTGGGTACCCCACATAGAAAAAATAGCTGGTAAATTAAGTTCTGCGGCTTACGCTCTTAGGAACATCAGACAAAACACGGATGTGGCTACATCTAGGCTAGTATATTTTAGTTACTTTCATAGTGTCATGTCCTATGGTATCTTGTTGTAGGGGAAAGCAGCGGATATTCAAACTTTTTTTATTTTACAGAAAAGAGCTATTCGAGCAATTTATAATGTAAAACGCACAGACACCTTAAGACAGCTGTTTTAAAAAAAATGACATACTAACTGTAACTAGTCAATTTATTTTCGAAAATATAATGTTTGTACGCAAGAACCTTACAACATTTCCCAAACTTAGCGATAGCTGTAATGTTAACCTAAGAAATAATCACAGACTACTTGCGCCCCGGTTTAGACTCACGAAGGTTAGCAATTCTTTCAAGGGTCAATGCATTCTCTACTACAACAAGATACCTCTGGATATCTTGAAATTGCCATTTGAGCAATTTAAAAACCATGTTAAAGCGACTTTGTCGATATAGGAATATTACAATGTTCAAGATTAGTTAAATGATGGGACTGTATGGGGTTAATCTGGCTCAACACAGACCTTGCTGTTAATAATTTTGTAATTATTTATTACTGCTTATTAATTATGATAATGATATTTTGTATTAGTTAAGCATAAGCAATTTTTAAAAATCAATCTGTGGGAGTTTCTACGCCCTTCTTCTCCCACAGTGGTCCAATGTAGAGAAGTGGCAAAAAATGACGATTGCTAAGTATATGTGAATATCTACAGTAATAAAGACATTTGGAATTTGGACTGTTCAATGTGTGTCTTACACGACATGTTGGAATCAATATGCAGACCTAAAAACTGTTGTTTCAGTAGATTCAATTTGCTCATTCAAGTATTTAATATTCAATGCGTATTCCTGTCCATGTCCTTGATTATATTTCATTAATTTAATTTTTCCCAGATTAATTAAGAGATTGATTTTTGTCAGCCATGTTATCATCAACACTATTACCGTCACCGTGCTGTCATCAGCAAACAAAACCATTGGATGATTTGATGACGATTTTTGGGATGTCATTTATGTATATAATAAATAGCAAAGGTCCTAATACGGATCCCTGTGGAACACCATATTTTATTTCCTTTACGACAGAAGAATACACGAGATCTGTTTTTGTCTTAGGGCAGATTTTATTTATTTGTATTGTGTGACCGGTTACTCAAGTATGATTTTAGTAGACTAAGAACATTCCCTCTTATTCGATGACACTCTTTTGCCGCTATCTTCATTCTTCATTATCGTTTGTAAAAAATTTAACCAGCCATATTGATGTTCTTATTTCTTCCAAATCCCTTTTGTTATCCGTAAGTATATTATTAAGTTCTATATTTGTAAATTTTTTCATTTATTGCTTTTTTAATTATTTTAGAAAATATTGGAATAATAGCTACTGGTCAGTAACAATCAACACGGTAGTAACAGTATCTTCCTTGTTATTTTTTTTTGAAGAGTGGTCTGAAGCTAGACGTTTTTGGACGATCAGAAAAAAACACCATGTTCGATGCTGATATTTATTATGTAGCACAACATCGGACAGATAATATCAGCAACATATTTTATAACTTTTGTCAAAACTTCATCGTTTTCTGTACTATTTGTGTTCTCAATGATAGTGTTAATCGATAAATGTCAGCTGGAGTAGACGGTGACATAAACATAGATTTATATTAATTATTTAAATGAATTGATTGATTAGATGTCAAAGCTAGATTATTATTAGTATTATTAGCAGTAATGTCACAAAGTGGTTAAATTTGGTCGATAAAATAATTATTAAAGGCTTGGGCCATGTTGGTGGAGTTTGTTAATGAATCACCATTTAGTTTAATGAAATAAATAGTGTCTTTAGGTATGTGATTCTTTGTGTTGTTAATAATTTTCCAAACTGCTCGGCTTTTGTTGGCCGTTGGCATTTTGTAACTTTTGTGTCGAAAAAATTTGGCGTTTGGAGTACTGCTTAAATAATTGTATGTTGGTAGAGCATGGATTCAATCTATGGTCCCACAAAAGTTTTCTTTTCCTTTTGCAACATCGTTTTATGCCTTTTGATATCCATTTTGGTTTCTTAGTTGTCATATTTACTTTAATAATTATTCAAAGGGAAATACTCTGGCTCCCTCTACGGCTCCCACTCTGGCATCAGTTCCTGTCATCGAGACTAACACCAAGGATGCATCTGAAGATGTTGAAGGGGGATGGGCCGAAGTCGCCAAAAAGCCACGAAGACCCCGGTCATTACGTTGTACCGCAGGACCCAGCACCACCACACTTCGAGCAGTCGAGCAACTTCGGTTCTTCCATCTCTATAACATGGAGTAGGGACTAGAAGAGATGAGGCAGTACGTAAAAGAGTTGAGCTCCCCCCAAGCAGGCACTGTCGAAGAATTACCAACCAAGCGAGGCTGCAAGTAATATAAAGTTGGTGTTCCGGTGGCGCTCTATGACACCTGCTTTTCTAAGGATGTGTGGCCTGATAACGCCCTAGTAAAAGAGTGGCTGCTCTTTCGCTCCTACTTCGAGGCCTTTCGCAATTCCTCGCGCTCCAAGCGTCAATAAGGGTTTGGAAATTGTATATCAGAATGTTCGAGGTATCAAAACCAGACACGATTACTGGCGTCAAAACCTGCTGGTACTGGATCACCATCTGGTTGCTGCCACAGAGACCTTCCTGGACTCATCGGTCGGAGATGCCGAGGTGACGGAGGGGGGCTGGAGCGTGCTAAGCCGTGACCGCGCCACTGCGTGCGGAGGAGCACTGCTTGCCGCCCGCCCTGGCATCGCACTTCGCCGACGCCACGACCTCGAGACCGAGAAAGGTGAGGATCTGTGGGCATCCTTCTCACGAGATGGTGTCCAGTACACAGTGTGCGTGGTATATATAGACCCCAGCATGCGGAGAAACAGGAAGGCAATCACAGAAGCTGAAAAGGACGCACAGTATCTTGGCTGGTTCACGAAAACTGAGGAAAACATGGCCAAATTGACCGGAACCTCTGTCTGTTTCGGTTACCAATTACTATTGCTATTTCCTTAGTGTTTGTTGTCTGTATGAGACGAATGAGGTGACGAATGCAAATGATGGCGTACTTGACGTGATGTTGATGCCGGAGAGTGTGCGTGACGTAACTGTGCGCGCTTCCGTGTCTGGCAGCCTGGTGCCACGCACTGACACCTACCACCCGCCTCTCGACGTCGTTAAGCCCGTGTTGCATGCGCGGGGCGCTTGCCAGCGATCCGGCCGCTTGGATCCCAGCAACATTGGTGGTCGGAATGATTGGAACTTTCCAGGTAATCACGCAGTCCTATACGAACTCATTTTACACTGCTGGTTACACACTGGTGGACTTCTCACTAAATTCAATATGGTGTTCTCTAGAGACCATAAAATACTGGATTTTAAACAGTTTTTGAATTATACCGAGTTGGGTATCAAATTAAAGAGCTTAATAAGCACAATACAAATAAATATATATCTATGTATATAAAAATGAATCGCTGTTCGTTAGTCTCGCTAAAACTCGAGAACGGCTGGGCCGATTTAGCTGATTTTGGTTTTGAAATGTTTGTTGTAGACCAGGGAAGGTTTAAAAGTAGGGTAGGATAGGGTAGGGTATGGGTAGGGTAGGTGTAGGGTAGGGGTAGGGTAGGGGTTGGGAAGGGGTAGGGTAGGGTAGGGTAGGGGTAGGGTAGGGTAGGGGTAGGGTAGGGTAGGGCAGGGGTAGGGTAGGGTAGGGTAGGGTAGGGGAAGGGTAGGGGTAGGGTAGTGGTTGAGTAGGGGTAGGGGTTGGGTAGGGGTCGGTTAGGGGTAGGGGTAGGTTAGGGTAGGGATAGAACGTCCAACGTCAACGTCCTTATATCTTGTTGCTTGCAGTTAGTAGAACCGTTAGAAGCGTATTGACCACCCGGTGGCAACAAGTTTCATACTTTTATTTATTTACTTATTTATTTATTTATACAGGCACACCAACAACATAAACACATAACATTAAGAAAAACATTACAAACAAATAGATACTTGTGTCTATGTCTTTTATAGACATGCACAACATTCTTGAAAAAATACAAATCAATTAATAATTGACACTTCAATTCAATTCCATTCAATCAATAAACATATACAATAATATATCTAACTAATATTATAAATGTGAAAGTTGCGATGTTAGGATGTTTGGATGTTTGTGTGTTTGTGCCTCAATCACGCTAAAACGGGTGAACGTATTTGAATGAAATTTAGCACAGAGGTAGTTTATGAGCTAGTTTAACATATAGGATACTTTTTATCCGACTGCACCGGATCCTGCAGTGGAATGAGGAATACTAAAAAACTCCATAGCGAGGTAGTACTCCCGAGTGCGCGAATGCATTTTTATGACCAAAATGGGCAGCCGGAGCACAGCTACTGGGAGGTAATATAGAAACGTCAGAATCATCAATCCGTCCACGTTCGCCCACCACTGGTATGGATGGACATCTTCTTTATTACGCCATCGTTACAAATAGTTACAACGGCAGTTTGTTTGTGATGTGAAGAAAGAGAAATTTTATTTTATTTTATTTTACTTTATTTGGACAAACAACAGTAATAAACTTTACAAAACATAAATAACAAACACAAAATACATTGTAAGCTTACTACCTTATACGTTCATCACTAAAACATACATTTATAAAAATAATGTGATACAAATATTTTTTTGATAATTTTAAAATACTTAATCTACCTTAAACTCAAACCCATATGATTTGTTAGTTCTTTTTTAAAAGATGTTTTTTTGCTCCTAAATATGTCTATCGATAGCAACCTCTCATTATAGGTATGGCAAATTCGATGTAGCGGCGCACGAAGACCGGAATTGGTGCGCGTTGGATTTAGATAAAAAAGTTTACATGGACGGCGTGGCGTTGCTGTATGTGGGGCAAGGTATTTAATTTCTTCGACAAGCTCCGGACAATCATAGTGGTTGTTACATATGTTATATAAAAATAATTCGTCGGTTATTGTGCGTCTAGAGGCCAAACTAGGTACTTTATAGAGTGACATGAGGTTTTCGTAGCTCATTTTGCTACGTGTAAGTCTATAGTGTATCGATAATCTAGTAACCAACAAAAGTATGCC
Organism: Argyresthia goedartella; assembly: GCA_949825045.1. Lineage (NCBI taxonomy): Eukaryota > Metazoa > Arthropoda > Insecta > Lepidoptera > Argyresthiidae > Argyresthia > Argyresthia goedartella. The sequence goes on along the minus strand of OX463812.1, from coordinate 18,048,214 downwards.
GTGTGATCGAAGGATTCAGCGTCGCCCGAGACTAATATACAAAGGCATGCATCCCACTAATATTGTTTTATAACCAAACGGTGCCTAGTCGCGGTTTCTTCACGATTAGTATAAATCGGAACGCACCCTTCGTTTTTTTGTCTTTGAACGAGTTGAAACGTCAGTTTTGACAGAAAGAGAAAAAAAAATGGTAACATGTTGAATTTGGCCACGTGCGTATAATTTTTCTTTCGTATTGTTACGAGCGTGGGGTTCGTATTTGATAGAAAAGCACGAATTAATACACTAAATAAAACACTTACTTTATTACCCAAATTAGGCACTTACAATTCACACGAACTGTATATAAAATCCACTAATTAAAACACACACACTATTTCACTAATTATGCACTCACTATTCACACGAAGAGTCTTTCTCTCCGATTATCCTTGTACTAGCACTCGATCGCAGTTAAAATGTAACTAAACTCGCGCCGGCCGTCGGCGCCTTTTATATCCCGCGGAGCCGCTCTGGACACATTGTCCACACATATCGCGAATATTCTAGTAAGGACCAGCGTGCGGGCCGAGAACATTCGAGACCATATATGTCTCTCTCTAATGGTGCACTCTCTCTGTCACTCCCTTCTCGAATGTTCCGAGTATAGCTATCTCTTTCTAGTAGTGCTATCTCTGTCACACACTTCTCGAATGTTCCGAGTATAGCTATCTCTTTCTAGTAGTGCTATCTCTGTCACTCCTACCGGATATTTCGCCATATAACGATTTGTGCTTCAGAGGCCCATAAGGGGTCCTGAAAACGCCTGAAAACGGGTTTTAAGGTTATGGCGTCATCTGATAGAGGGTGCCCTGAAACGGACTGAAAACATGTTTCAGGCGCCTGAAAACGACGGCAACTTGGGTGAAATTTCGATCTTTAGATATGTGATAGAGTAACTTCTGAAACGGCCTGAAATGACTTTTCAGCCTGCTGAAAACGCCTCTAAAGCACTGAAATTGACGTTCAAAGTTTTTGACCTAACCTACCGGCGTAACAGTATATTAGCCTATAGCTGGATAGGTGAGCCGCCATCCGACCGCAAGTTTATTTGCTGAAAGTCAGCACTGCGGAAAGGGTAAAGTGTATTTGAATATAACCTCAAGTTTGAGCCTTGCACTGAGAGCCATTAGATCGGATTGCGGGAGCCGACCTCAGTGCAAGAGATTTGTACGGTCGCACGTGCATTCGATACCTCGCTGGGAGGTACCGTGCTTGTAGAATTAAGTGGAACAGTGTTTGTCACTTGCTGTCGGGGAGGAGTTTGTCAACACAGCCCGACACATACAGGTAACCCAGCGCAGTGTATCGCCGTCGTTAGTATGTTTCTAGCTGTCTGATGGGCCCGCAGCACGACATGACGAATTCTCTAACAAATAGTATAAATGTGAAAGTTACGATGTATGGGTGGATGTTTGTGCCTCAAGCACGCTTAAACGGCTGAACGGATTTGAATGAAAGTTAGCACAAAGATAGTTTATGAGCTAGATTAACATATACGATACTTTTTATTCGACTGCACCAGAAGGACATGACGAATTCTCTAACAAATAGTATAAATGTGAAAGTTACGATGTATGGGTGGATGTTTGTGCCTCAAGCACGCTTAAACGGCTGGACGGATTTGAATGAAAGTTAGCACAAAGATAGTTTATGAGCTAGATTAACATATACGATACTTTTTGTTCGACTGTTTCAGAAGGAGGGTAATGTTTTATCGGTTAATGATAATCCTAGGTACACGCAGACAAAGATGCCAGCACCCGCCAGTCACAAATTATACAAAAGTTGCGGTACCTGCCAGCAGCGCGGGCGCCAGCCGGCCCGCCAGGCGCGTGAGCGTGGCCAGGTCAAGCAGCGCGCACAGCAACCGTTCGCCCTCCGCGCCCGCCGCTGCACCGCGCCCCACCGCGCGCGCCCACACCCCCGCCAGGCACTGCCACCGCTCCAGCTACAGCACACACACACAACATTTAAACCAATCTAAATCCTTGGAGAAACATGATTTCGATGGTAGCACTGTGGTTAAAAAATGTGCGGTAGAGTGTTGCCAGCAAAAACAAAACGTTTTCCTATTTAAAGCCAAACCAAGAATATAAAAATATCGCCATGATGCGGAACACCTATGAAACTATTTTCTTCAATTTGCAACACTTTCTTTAAAAAGTAATTGATGTCATCTGTCGATTGCTGTCAAAGTGGGGCGTCGATTGGGCATGGAGATTTCTTGTGTTTTGTGAGTGAAAATGCCGCAAACTATTAACAGTGGCGTAAGAAAAGTTTATTTACAATACATAACAATTTATCGAAATATTTGTCGGATAGAAAGTCTGAAGGATTGGACTATATTCCTCCAAATAACATCACCAGCCTTGCTGTCAACATGACTGGTAGGTACGTCATATTGTATGTGAGCATTTTTTTTAAAAGAGCTACCTTGGAATTTTGGACCGTCCGGTGTCTTATTTTATTCATATCTCAAAAATTTATACACTGACATCGAATTTATATTATTTACGTGGAATCGAATTTTATCGTTAGGAAATGTAAAAAGAATAATCCTATTTGTATAATTAAATCAATCAGAATATTTAATTTTATCATGCAGGATACCCTAATTTCATGGCGTCCTAGCAAGAAACTGAAAAAGACATTGGTAATTTTATCATAATCACATGTATTTTAGCTGCATAGAAACTTTTATTCTGGGGAAATAATGGCAACATTCAAAGAAAATACCTTTATCTGGCACTACTTTGGTACAAAAATATTAAAAGAAACGGGTTTTAATGTGTGTCCAAGAAATCTAGAAAAGGGGAACTCCCCCATTACGTTACCACGATATTTACATGATGGGATAAAAGTTTCTACCAAATAAGATCTTTTTTGACATCAAGCAACATTTATTTTAATATGGTATCCCCACAACTTGAAACGTCAGTCTGCAGTTTAGAAATAAAATTAGTTGTGTGCGTGCTTTTGTGGATGTCACTCTATGTTTCACCTTACGTTACCAGGACAAATCAGTTAAAATTTTGATCTAGTTGCTACTTAAATGCTGTAAAAATCCACTACAAATGTAAACTGGGTACACATAAACATTAATCAAGCAAAACATAACTCAACTGATAGGGTAAGACATTTATTTGATCTAATACATATTTTTCTAGGTTACCTTTTTGCCAGGACCGTTACTTCCCTTACGTTGCCATTTTGGTGGTAACTTATAAGGGGAATCCGACAAGTAACGTAAAAGAAGCATTAAGTAAGAGACACAGTGGGATCATTTCCTACAGCTAAATATAGCATATATATAATAATGATCACTGTATTGTAGCAGGTAATTCCCATTGTTTAGATCAAGTGATTTTTACCCGAATTCGATAAGGACAGCTGTTCGTTTCCTGGTTATAAGTCACCATTTTACGAATAAGGATATTACTTATCCTTCTCCTTTTTACCCGACAGCACCAGGAGGAGGGTAATGTGTTTTGAAAGTTTGTTCGTTTGTATGTATGTATGTCTCCGTCTCCTACCCAACATGGTTTGCTGGAAGAAATCTCTTGTTAGAGATAAGCTCGCCTTTGTACACGAATTTTCTGTGATAAACTTTTTTTAATATGTAATGTGAGTACAATAAAGATATTACGCATGTATGTATGTATGTATGGATGTTTCGCCCAAACGGCTGGACGGATTGTAACAAATGAGGTGTCGTTGGATAGCTCTCGGGTTGGGAAGTGACATAGGATATATAAAATGTAGTCGGGTTATATTTATTTTTTTATAATTCCATTTGTTGTCTTAGCCGTTTTGTATGCATTATTATAGAGTTTGTACTTTGTTCTAGATAACTATGGCTCTCACAGCAGCCGAAAAACAAAAACGGTATCGTGAAAAAATTAAAAAAGACCCTGTGAAAAACGAACTGAAAAAAAAGAAAGAGTTAGAACGAGTGAAGAAATATCTTAGTAAGACTAAAAAGGTTGCTAATATGACAGAAGCTGAAAAATTAGCCCAAAGGAAAATTTGGAGAGAGAAGAAAAAAAAAGAAAAACAGAATCGGATAGAAAACGCTGCAGAAAAAAGCGTAAACGGGGAAGACACTGTAAAAACAAAAAAATCTGGGAGCAATTACCGCTTACTTATGCGAAAGTATAGATCTGCATTTGCAAGAATAAATAAGTTGACTAAATGCCTCGATGCAACAAGAAAAAAGAACATGAGAACAAAAAAAAAACATGATAAAGATTTCGCAGAAATTAAAGAAACTATGAATAAAATCAAAGCAAGAGAAGAAGTCTTAGAATCATCGCTCTCCGCCGTCTACAAAAAATGCAAAACTTCATCCGAAAGGAATGTTTTGAAGAGACTGGCCACAGAAAAAGTAACTAAAGAAAGAAATAAAGTTGGCTACGTCACTAAACTGCTGGGTTTGCGTGGGAAAATTAAACAAAAGAGACAAAAGCTCATAAGAATACCTGAAATCGAAAAGGAAATACGAACCTTTTATCTTCGAGATGACATAACTCGTTCCACGTCAGGCAAAAAAGAATGTCGATCTCAAAAAAAACAGAAGCAGCAAAAAAGATACATGGTAGACAGTTTATACAACTTGTATAAAGTTTACAAGAAAGAAGGTGGAAAATATAGTTTCAGCTCGTTTTACAAATACAAACCATTCTTTGTTCTGTCGCCAACTCTCTTAAACAGAGACACTTGTTTATGCATAAAGCATAGCAATATAGAAATGTTGTTTGATGCTTTGAAAAAGAACAAAATCCTAACATCGTTTCCAAATATGACTCAGCTTCTTGACAGCCAGGTTTGTGACACACAAGAAAAATACTGCATGTATGGAGAGTGTGAAAAATGTAAGACCTATAAGGTGGAGTATAACCTGCAAAATGAAACATCTGCTACGTTGTTTCTTGGAGAAAATGGGAACGGGTAGATCATCAGTACCAAAAATTTGAAAACGGAAAAACAAAAACTATGACAACAAAAAAGACTGTCAGATTATTAAAACAGAGTAGCGTTAAAGAGCTGGTAAATTAATTTGAGAGCAGCCTTGCTTTTCACAAAAAACATTGCTACAGAGTGTACCACCAGCAGAATAAATATCAAGAAATTATAAGAAACTTAAACTCAAACGATGCTCTCATTTTGTGCGATTTCTCACAAAATTATGAAGCAAAACTGGGCGAGGAAATACAAGCAATGCACTTCGGTGCAAGCAAAAGCCAGATAACACTTCACACGGGGATGTTTTACTGGTCACAGAATGCGCAGTCATTTTGCACTATTTCTGATAGTAGTGCACACGATCCGCCAGCGATATGGGCTCACTTAATACCTATCATAAAAATGATGAAGACAAACGCACCTGAAGTAAATACCATCCACTTCTACTCGGACGGACCTTCCTCACAGTACAGGCAGAAGAAAAAATTTTTCTTGCTGACTCTATTTGGAATAAAATTTCGATTTCACTTTACTACGTGGTCGTTTTTTGAATGCGGCCATGGAAAGGGGGCGGCCGACGCAATTGGCGGCGCGGTCAAAAGAGCACTTGATCGGCATGTGTCTCACGGGGGCGATGTTACAAACGGATCGGATGCCTTTGAAATTTTAGAAAAATGCATGAAGTCAGTCAAATGCTTTTACGTATCAGAAGAAGACATTAAAAACGTTGCTACAATTGTACCTGTCTTACAACCCGTACCAGGTACGCTTCAAATCCATCAAATCATATACAAGAATGATTCCACGTCATCGGTCAATGCCATATATTACAGGAATTTCAGCTGTTTCTGTACAAAACAGGATCGATGTGATTGCTATGATCCAAAAAAACACGTGTTTCCTGCAATTGCTCAGCAATCAAATTCCTATCATACGATCAGATTTCACTTCGGGAACTGAAATACTGGTGCCACAAAACAGGACACATGCTGTGATGGAAGAAAACATGAAAGCTGACCCACCCACAGAAAAACAAGAAGTTAAACTGCTGACACCACAGAAAGTACATGACAATATGGAGAAAAATGTAGAATCTGACCACCCCAAGAAAAAAATCAAAGTTATCAAAACGTTGGTGCCACAAAAGAGGACACATGCTGTGATAGACGAAAACATGAAAGCTGACCCACCCACAGAAAAACAAGAAGTTAAACTGCTGACACCACAGAAAGTACATGAAAATATGGAGAAAAATGTAGAATTTGACCACCCCAAGAAGAAAATCAAAGTTATCAAAACTTTGGTGCCACAAAAGAGGACTCATCCTGTGATAGACGAAAACATGAAAGCTGACCCACCCACAGAAAAACAAGAAGTTAAACTGCTGACACCACAGAAAGTACATGACAATATGGAGAAAAATGTAGAATCTGACCACCCCAAGAAAAAAATCTAAGTTATCAAAACGTTGGTGCCACAAAAGAGGACACATGCTGTGATAGACGAAAACATGAAAGCTGACCCACCCACAGAAAAACAAGAAGTTAAACTGCTGACACCACAGAAAGTACATGAAAATATGGAGAAAAATGTAGAATTTGACCACCCCAAGAAGAAAATCAAAGTTATCAAAACTTTGGTGCCACAAAAGAGGACTCATCCTGTGATAGACGAAAACATGAAAGCTGACCCACCCACAGAAAAACAAGAAGTTGAAGTGCTGACACCCCAGAAAGTACATGTAAACATAGAGAAACATTCAGAATCTGACCACCCCCAGAAGAAAATCAGAATGTTGATACCCATCCAGAAACAAGCCATGAAAGAAATAGTAAAAATTGATATTGCAAAACCCAGTACTTCGCTGAGGACAGTAGTTTTAAGATCCATACAATGCAATAATTGCAAAATTGGCATGCATATCTCCACCCCCATGAACAAATGTATAGTATGCGCACACAAATACTGTCGGACATGTGACTGGACTGGTGGCGAGGTTCTTAACAATTACATATGCAAAATATGTCTTACGGCGGCATAAAAATGCAATTACATATTGCTTTTTTAGGGTTTCGTCATCTACAACTTTCTAGTACTAGTATTCTCCGAACTATGCTGGGGACAGACAGACAGACGGAAGGTCCGTCTGTCTGTCTGTCCCCAGCATAGCTCGAAAGAAAGCTGTGTTTTATAATGACTATACATATTAGTCAGTAATTTTTTAATACTTTTGAACATAAAGATATAAAACATTTAGTAAAAACCGCAAATACTTTGCCATTCATACAAACACTATGATAAACAAAGTTATTATTTGCTGGTGGAGAACGATAGTTATGTTTTGGCAAAGTGTATCTGGTGTATTTAACGAAAGCCTTCATGGGCGAGCCCGACTCGCACTTGGCCACTTATATACCTTACAATTTCTTGCCTTTTGTACCACCAGCCTTATGATTACGTTACCGGTATTTTACGTTACCGTCCGTTGCCGCTACATTAAAACTAATGTGAAAAACTAGTTAACTATTTAGTTACTCATGTATTTTAATTAATAAAAGTATAAAGAGATTTACAAGTTTTAATCCAACATATTGAAGCCTTAGGTATATCTTTCGATACGACCTTGAAAGAGAAAAATACCTTGTAGAATTGACCAAGTAGGTAACGTAAACTCATATAAATGCCTAAAACCTAGCAATTGTGATGTTTTCAATAAAAATCTCATTGTTTTCGAATCATCAATTTGCAATATTGCTGTAAAAACTATTATCTAAACTTCTATAATGCTTCTTTTATGATTTAATAACATGGTTCTATGGTAACGTAATAGAAAGAAAAAATCCGTCGGGTCACCTTAAAATTTCTCTGTAAGCGAATATTTTGTATATAGCTGGTATTTTGACAAATTGTTATTAATTTTACATACTTTAATGTCTGTGGAAATATAATATAACCACAATAAATGGATTTCATTACATTGCAAAATATATTTGATTTTCAGTCATGGTAGCTGTTTTGAAAAAAATGCTCATGTGCAATGTGAATTGGCTAATTTGTAAATATTTATAAGTAAAATATTCTGTTGTATTTTAGGCATATCCCGATCTTCCGTAATGAAAATACAACACGAAGGTAGGACGTCAGGTGTATTTTCTACGCCTAAGAAAAAAAACTTAAAACCAAAAAGAAAATCAATCTGGATGATTTAGATTTATGTGCAATTAGGCATAAAATACATGAAAATTATGCTGTCCGAAAAGAAGTACCGAGTTTAAAACGGCTGCTTGCAGCTCTTAAAGGATCCATACATTTTGTTGGTGGCAGAGAATCTCTTCGTTTACTCTTACAATATAAATAAATTGTGCAGGCCACCCTGTACTAACTTTTTCGCGTGATGCTTTCGGTGTTGTTATTTAAATAATAGTTTGTGGATATTCGTGTGCAGGCGTTTAGGAGACTTTTTAAGAAGTTCTAAGATAAAGTATAGAGGGTCTAACAGAAAGGCAGTTACAAGCATTGAGTTACATTTACTTACTTTACTTTATTTCAATGGTTACAAGCCGAATGTTACAAAAAAATTCTTATCTCATTACATTTCGGGCCTAGCGCTCACCTGAGTTATATGGTGTGGTTAAAAATAAGTTGCTCGCATCAAGTCGGCCCCATACTTAAAGTTGTTCAGAATGATTTCCCTAACAACCACTCCACCATACAAAACAACTCCTTTCTACTTTAACCATGCCCCGCACTATGAGCTTATTCCGCCCGCCGCCAAATGTACGGGGTTTATGGCACTGTGTGCATATTGTATGGGAGCTACCATTTTTAGAGTTTTGCGGTAATAACCGAGTATGCCATGTTATACATGATATTAAGATACTATGACGAGAAGTTTAACAAAATCGTTTTTGAATAAACTCAATAAATGTGTTTGATTTGTATGACAGGTACCTTAAATAATCGAGTTATCCAAAAACAAAAAAATTGTCCTAGATATTTACAAAATAATAATAATAATAATAATAATACCTTGGACACTATTTACACACATTGATCTAGCCCCAAACTAGGATTCCCTGTATCTTGGGTGCTAGACAACGATACACGTACTTATATAGATAAATATTATACTTAGATAGATAAACAACCATGACTAGGGTACAAACATTCGTTCTCATCAAACAATAACCCCCAATACAAAATTTCATCGAATTCGGTTAAGGGTTTAGGCTCTAGAGCTGACAACGGAAAACAGCCATCCATACATACATACAAACACGCACACACACACACCTACATACACATATATTTTTTTCATTTTTTCGGACTAGGTTAACGATAGAGAACCTATCCCCATCAAAATCTCAACCTTGATTTACAGCTATCCTGCGTACATCTCACCTGCCAAGTGCAATGACGGATGCAGTTATTGCATCAATATGTAAGAAAAGATAGAAGAACATCTCCAGTCGCAGTAACTACCGTCCGATTGCGTTAGCCTCGATAATTGCCATTGATTGAGAAAGTGCTCAATGAGCTAGCCGCGCCTTATCTCAGCACTGCGGACAACCAGATGGGATTCAAGAAGGACGTGTCCACCAGCACCGCCATCTACACCCTCAAGCAAGTCGCCGGATACTATAAATCAAGAAAAACATCTGTGTGCGCCTGTTACCTTGACTTGAGCAAGGCGTTCGATAGACTGGCACACGACCGATTCTGGCTGAAACTACAAGAACGGGGAGTACCGGGTCACGTGACCAAAGTACTGAAGACCTGGTACGTTCGCTGGAATGGGGCCCTATCGGATCCGTCTACGCTGGCGTGCAGTGTAGGCACAAGGCGGAAGCATGTGACCTATACTGTTTAACGTCTACATGGATGGCCTGTCTCACAAATTGAACCAGTTCAATGTCGGCTGCTCTATGAACGGCGTCATGACGAACCATGTCTGCTATGCAGACTACATGGTTTTACTCAGCCCATTCATCTGAGCAATGAGAGACATGCTTGCAGTTTGTGAGGAAAACGCAGCACAACACGACATGGCATACAACCCGGATAAGTTCCGGTCGGCAAATACACCTGCCATCATACCGCCAGCAAAACTGAATTCGTCGAGGAGGTCAAATATCTGGGCCACTTCATCACTGCGGATCTATATGACAGACTGGATATCGAGACAGCGAAGGGACATACTGGTGCGAGCCAACATGCTGGCGCGGCGCTTCGCGCGCTGCAGCCCGGAGGTGAAGAGGCAGCTCTTCCTGTCGTATTGCACGTCCGTGTACACTGTGGAGCTGTGGGCGGTGTACACCAAGAAGAGCATGGAGATGCAATAACTCGTAGCGCGCACTGTTCGGCCTGTCGCGCTGGTGCAGCGCGAGCGGCATGTTCGCGGAGGGGCGCGCTCCACCAACCAGCTGCTGGAGGCAGCCCTCTACACCGTGACTGGGTGCTCCTGCACCGACCCTCGTCAACAGCTGTATTATGGTTATTATTATTATTAATTTGTTCTTTATTTATTTCAATTTATGTAATTATTTTAATTTATTTTATCTTGACATTTTATATTGGACCAGGTTATTGGACAATTATTATTATTATTATTAATGTTGTAGTAGAGTCAGTTGTAGTAGAGACAAAGTAAAATGTAAAGTTAAAGTCTTAGATAGTAGATAGTATTGCATTTGTTTGCTGTAGTTGGGGTGTTAGAAAATCGAGCAATGACAGCAAATACCTACTGCTGACGCCCTCTAGCGACTTTAACGTAAAACGTCTGTGTGAATGGTTTGTCAATCACTGAAATAAAACTTCATTCGATCGCTCATGGTAGCTGCTAATACGTGTTTTAATTATGTCTCCAATAAATTATATGAGATAAACTGGTCGCCGATGGATTGAAACGAAAACGAATCTGTAGATGGTGGACTCTTAGTGTTCAAACCAACTATCATGGCCAAATAAACTCCGATAATTTGACAATGTGGTAAGAACAAAAACTATTTGGCAAGTTTTTGATGTATACCATATATAAGGTGACTTTAAATTATCGATCAAAAAGTTAGGGTTATTTAAGGTGCATTTCAAACGATGTGAAATCATCGTTATATATTTTTTTGGATATATCTATGACACGATGTCATTTTAATTAATTCTGTACCTGATATTTATACAAATGTTGTCAATCCCTGACAAATTAATTTGACACGTTTACACTGTAAACGAATACAAGCCATTGAGTATCTCTCTCACTCTTCAGTCACCCAATAGGCACTATCTTATTCTCGCACGCGCAGAATTACCAAAACTTCATCATAATAATGGGTACTAAAATACCCTAACTTTGTGATAGATATTTTAAAGTCACTCTATATATAACGTAATTAATTGCATTATAGTAATGGATAACGCATCATACGATAGTAAAGAGGAAGACTGGCCTCACCCATGGGTTATAAAAGCAATGATGGTCGAGTGGCTCAAGGCTAGAGATGGAAGGCCGGTATTTAACCGATTGGTTAAATACCAAGTGTGCACATTTAACGGCACATATGCAGGTAAACCCGGTTTGGCCGGGGGTTAGGGTTAAATGCATCTTTTATCGTAACTACTTGAGTTTAATTTCTATTTGCATTGTTAGTTCCTCGTCGATTGTTATAAAGTTCTATATTCGATGATAGTTACTACGGGAATCGGAAAAATATCGATTTAAATAATCTCAAGGGAGCTGTGGATATGAAATTTATAACGGTAACATAGTTCATGGTACTTGTAACTTTCTTTAAAAGAAAAGGAGAAAGGCTAAAGACAAACGTTTGTTTCTACGCAGCTGACTACGCAGCTGACAGGGAGGCGGTGTATTGATAGCGGTTAAAAGGGAATTATGCTCGAACGTTAATGTTGGTTGGCAAACCTCGGCCGAGGACATCTGGGTATCAATCCCATTACGACTTAATAACAAACAAGTAACCACTCTGCATCTGTGTTCGTTATACCTCTGTGATGGAAAAAATAGTTGAATAAATTCCACGCCTTAACCGACAGGGCGTGGAATCTTGGTAGGGTTGTTTTTCACCAGGAGTACTGAGCTTTGACGCCGTGGACCGGAATTCGAAAGCTCAATTCGAGGCAGGAACACGGGATGAGGAGCACATGGGTGGGGGGAGAGGAGTCGAATCTTACTCTCGTCGTAGCCCGATGCTGTCGCCGTCGTGTTGCTTGCCGACACAAAGAGTCGCTGTCCGAATGCGACGAATTGGGGACCGAACCACTTTAACCTTTCACAACACGAAGCACTCACTCCGATGACGTGAATCTACTTATTTCCCGACGATTGTTCCGTGCTTATTATAATTAACATTCCGACCAGGCCCGACACCTGTGTTAGACAATTATTACAAATAAAATACAGCCAAGGCCCGAATGCCATGTGCCGACATTTTCTCCGTGCAAAAAAGTAACCTCTAACTCATCTCGTTTCTATACAAGTGACAGCTGCTAGTGACGTCCCGATCACTCGCGGTCGATCCGCGCAACGAAAAACCGGTGCGTTCCGAAGCATAAATATTAAACAGTCACCCGCCCGGACAGGCCCGAACCTGTCCCTCAATAGGAAGGCGAGAAAGTGTTGCGACCGCTCTCTTGAGGACCGAGTCCCCCACCTTGACTTCTGCTGATCGAGGCGTGCCATCCCGACCCGTGTACAAATTGACGATCCGTCCTCGTCTCCATCTCAATGATGGCAGGTTCGCATCCTTAATCAGCACCAAATCACCGACTTGAGGGGGGCTCGTCCGGTCAGTCCACTTAAGGCACTGCTGCAAGATGTGCAAGTACTCAAGGGACCACCGTTTCCAAAAATCTTGAGCCATCTGCTGCAACATTTGCCACTTAGTTAACCGACTTAACTTAACATCACCGAATGGGTATTCTGGCAGTGCGTTAAGGGGCTGACCTATCAGGAAGTGACCCGGCGTCAACGCATCCAAATCATTTGGATCCGAACTGAGCGGGCACAACGGACGCGAGTTCAGTGTCATTTCAATTTTACAGAACAGCGTCGCAAGCTCTTCAAAGCGTAGAGAGGTCTCACCGATGATCCTCGACTTAGCCGAATTAACCGCAGCCTCAAAAATTCCTCCCCAATGAGGACATCCCGGCGGACTGAAAACCCATTCAATCCCTCGTCGGGAGCAAGCCGTACCGATGGCGTCCTGGTTACCGTTCAGGAATTGAGTGACCTCCTGCAGATATCGCCTGGCTCCGACAAAATTTGTGCCGTTGTCCGAACGGATTAATGACGGGAGGCCCCTTCGTGAGACGAACCGATCCAGACATGCGATAAATGCCTCCGTAGTGAGGTCACTGACCACCTCCAAGTGGACTGCCTTCGTGGCCAAGCACACGAAGACGCACAGGTATGCCTTCACTAATCTGGCGTTCCGTAGCTGTGAAGACTTGACCATGAATGGTCCCGCGAAATCCGTTCCGACACCCGCAAAGGGCCGGATTACGTTAACCCTATCCGAGGGCAAATCGCCCATCTGGGGCTGCATCGTAGCCGCCTTGGCCCGATAACAAGGCAGGCACCGAAATACGACGCTACGCACTAAGCGTCTTCCCGATAGAATCCAGAACTCGCGCTGGAGAAACGCCATCAAGGCGTGGCATCCGACATGCCCATTCCGAATGTGTCGATCCTGTATCAACAGTTCGACCAACTTCCCTTTCCTAGGGAGTAACAACGGGTGGCGAGCCGCATAAGGCAGGTTGGCATTCCGCAGCCGACCTCCTACCCTCAGCAATCCTTGAGGGTCAATAAACGGGTTGAGCCGAGCCACAGCTCCCTTCAGTTGGACGCGTCCGCGTCTCAGAATGTCCAATTCGGACTTAAAGTGCACCGTCTGCACGTTCCGTACCAATGCGAACAACGCATGGTTCCGTTGCCGTGGTGTCAGGACCTGTGTCCGCACCCGTTGCGCCTCAGAATTGCGACAATTCCGCGCAAATCGGAAGAACCAGGCGGTCACATTGACCAGCTTGTCGAGCGAGCTGTACCGTTCCAGCAGGCTGAACTCCTCTTCCGGCTCTGGTTGCGTCGTACAGAAACCGACTGTCAAGGCGCCGTTCGCCCAGGTAACGCGTGGACTCATTGGCCAATCCGATTCGGCTTGAGTCAACCACTTTGGACCCCACCACAAGGGATGTCCAACTAACTCCGGAGCGTGACACCCACGAGACGCACAGTCTGCTGGGTTCATTTCCCCTGGAACATGTCTCCAGATTAAGGGAACCTCCGAATTCAAAATCTGCGAAACCCGATTCGCCACAAAAATCTCTAGCTTGTGAACTGAAGCCTTCAGCCAGCATAACACGATCTGGCTGTCCGTCCAAGCGTAGACCGTATCTTCTAACGCTATTGACCCACGAAGAACCGTCATCGTGTGGTTGAGCAGACGAGTCAGGAGAGCCGCTCCCGAAAGCTCTAATTTGGGAATGGTCAGGCGAGTGCGCAACGGCGCAACCTTGCTCTTGGCCATGACCAACCGCACATCAACCTCCCCCGAGGAGTCGACCGTACGCAGATATACCGCAGCTCCGTAGCCCTTCTCCGAGGCATCGCAAAACCCATGCAGGGTGGCGGTGTATCGTTTGGTGGGGACCAACCTCCGTGGCAGTGAAATCCGATTGATGCCAGGGAGGGTCGAAAAGAACGAGTCCCACTCTGAGCTCAATGACCCGCCGATCGGGTCGTCCCATTTCAGCTCAGCAGACCACAATTGCTGCATAAAACACTTGAGCTGAAATGTTACCGGGGTGATCCACCCGTTTGGATCAAATGTCCTAGCCACCGTTGAAAGGACGTTCCGTTTCGTCCAGACCTTCGGGGAGTCCAACTCGACCCGATACGAAAACATGTCTGACACCGGCTGGTACTGGACGCCTAATACCGACAACATATTTGGATTTTCCAAATTTTCAAAAATGTGGGGATCCTGCTGGTAGTCATCCGGAAGACCAGACAGTAACTCTGGAGAGTTCGACATCCATTTCCGAAGCTCGTAACCTCCACCCCGTAAGAGCTCAACTAGCTTGTCCCGTCGAGCGAGCGCCTCCTCTACGGAATCTGCTCCGGTACAGATATCATCCACGTAGAGATCCTGCTCCAGGATCGCTGCTCCTCTAGGGAAATTTAACCGTTCTCGATCCGCTAACTCCCGCAGAGTGCGAATCACCAAATAAGGACTAGACCGTAGCCCGTACGTGTTGGTGTTCAGCTCGTACACCCTGATGGGCTGATCTGGGCTCTCTCGCCACAGTATCAGCTGATACCGTCTATCGTCAGGGTGAATGACCGTCTGTCTAAACATCACCCGGATGTCAGCTACAAACACAACATTGTGTCGACGGAACCGTGTGATAACATCCGCGATGTCATGGTTCAACTTCGGCCCTGAATACAAACACTGGTTCAAGTTCATGCCATTAGATGTTGATGCCGATCCATCGAACACTACCCGTAGTTTGCCCTCCGGGGTCCTCAAGACCGCGTGATGAGGCAGGAAGCAGGGTCTTCACGCTTCCAGTCGATACCCGAAACCGACATGTGGCCGAGCGACTCGTATTCCCGCATGAAGTCGACGTACTTCTGCCGGAAAATCCCGTCACGCTTCATGCGTCGTTCCATCGACAGAAGCCGCGTCTCGGCTGCATGGTGTGAACTGCCAAGCGGTGGGCGATCACTCCGGAATGGAAGACGTGTGAGAAATCGACCTGACCGAAGGCGACCAGTATTGTTCCGATAAAACTGTTTACACTCATCTTAAACCGGGTCCAACCGGCGAACCGTAGGTGGTTCCTCCACCTCCCAAAACTTCTGTATCACCTCCGAGAGTACAGAACCGAATAAGGGACTACGAGTCGCTAGGCGTGGGGCAGCCGGCATGACCGGACCCATTACCGCATGGCCCAGTCTGGTGTTGACCGAAACCAGACCAGTCGCCTGCAACACGTGGACACCTGGCACTAACAGGTATCCCAAGGCATCGACACCCAATTAGGCATGACTAATGCCGTGACCGTCAGATTCACCGATGAATCCACCCGTGACGAGAGAGCAATCCGACATACTCCCTTAACGGAACCGACTTCCGTGTTCCCAATTCCCCGAATGGAATGTGGATACTCCCTTACCGAAATGCCCAACCGTCTTACAAGGTTGTACGAGACTAAGCACCCCTGGGCCCCCGAGTCCAATAGTGCTCGTGCCACACATGATTTGCCGTCCGAACTCCACGCTATCACAGAGGCGGTGGGGAGCATGATCGTCTGTGGAGTGGCGGCACCCTGTAAGTGGGCGGCGTGTCCCTAGCGGGAACCTCCGCGGGATCCGAACCCGCTGAGACCTCCGTCGGCCTTGGAGTAACTCGGCTGCTGATACGCAACCGGCATATCAGACCGTATGTACATCAAGGGGTCCCAACCCGGATAATAGGCCCCTCGCTGTCCCGGTATCCGACCATACCGGACGGTGTACGGTGTGCCCGGTGGCCACCGTGGATGGATGGGGGAGAGCGGATCCAACCTGGGGCGCTCTAGGAATGGGGGCGACATCCGACTGTTCGCCTCCCTGTTCGCCTCCCAGAGCGACGGGCAGGGTGGCGCAGAAGGTGGTGGGCTCCCAGCCTTCGCGCCACTCATAGGTGCCATCTGACACCCGCCCGTAACACGCGGTGAGCCAGCGGCCCGAAGTCCTCGCTGACCGTGGACAGCGGCGACCGAACCCCGGCTATCCCGCATGTTACCCCCCGCGCTGCCCCCTTCCCCTCGGGGGGGGTCCCGTCCGCGGGTACCCCAGTCACCCCGTTGGTGACTCCCGTTGCCCGGAGGGGGACTGGGTCCGGCCCTGGTTGGGCCCTGTGGCCGACCAACCTGAGTCCGGCCCTGGTGACCGTCCGAAGGGCCTGACCGATTCAGGCACAACACTATGTGGTGCTTGCCACCACAGCACTCACAGGGGAACGCGCGCGAGCACTCGCTCAGCGTGTGCGGCCCCAAACAACCGAAACACAATCGGTGGCGGAAGACTATCTTCCTGCGGGCAGCTACCCCGAGCGCCTTAAGGTTGGCGCAACTGGTCACTTCATGACCGGCACTGTCGCAGTGCACACAGCCGTCACCCGACGGCGCGGCATTCAAAACGCCAAATTGTTTCGACCGCCCACCCCCCCGTGGGGGCGGGGGCGCGGCCCCTCCCGCATCCGCGCGGGTTGGCGCTGCACACTGGCCTCCGTGTCCAGTGTGTCACATCGCCTGCATTCACCCTCCAAAAAATCCGTCAATTGGACGAGCGTGGGCAGTTCCGTGCTACTGCCCCCATGCAGCTGTTCAAACCGACTTTGAACAGCTGCAGGCAACCGTGACAAAACCATATACAAAACAATGTATGACCATTGGTCTACCGGAAGACCAAGGTTCTGAAGGGCCTTAGTGGCCACCAGCACAGGGTTGAGCACCTGTACTCGGATGTCAACATCCCGGGTTACCCTAGGGATGCTAAACAGCTTCCCCAGCTGCGCATCAACCAACCGCCGTTTGTGTTGGTAGCGGTCAAACAATATGGACCTGGCTATCTCATAATTGCCCGCCGTGACCGTTAGGTGACCGACCAACTCCTTCGGTTCACCCCGCAGAGCCATCAATAGTTGGGCCAACTTGTAGGCGTTGTCCAGGTCGTCCCAACCGTGGACCAAACTATCAAATAAATTAATGAATGCCGGCCACTCATCAATTGCCCCACTGAAGGCCGGAATCTCCAGGTGTGCAGCCGTCCAACAACACCCTTCGGGGGTGGGTCTCCGTTACCCTCCCCACGGTCATTCCTTCGCGACCGCTTAATTTTCTCCGCGCGACGCTCGATGTCACCCAAGCATTCCATCGCTTGGTCAGCATCCGCGCAGAGCTGTTTCACTGCAGCCACCGAGGCTTCATCCGTAAGCCCGAGAGCTTCAGCCTCCGCAGCCAGCCGACACACCTTCCCGATGCGTGTCATTGCGTCCTCCACACGCTTGAGCAGGACATCGTCCATGTCAGGTCGCTCCACATACTTATGAGTATGGGCGAGCCATCTCATTTCCTCCCGGACACCATGCCGCAGCACCGTTAAGGGCGAAGGTGCCATGTTGACCGATTTAATAGATTCTGGTCTTATACTTCACTACCGAACTGAGTATAGCCAGAGACCAGCACTTGCCCGTCAGCGCTGGGCACAGAAATTAAAACTAAGTTGTCAAAACTAAGGCAACCACTAAAACAATTAAATCCTAAAAAATATTTAATATGGTCGCCCTGTGGACATACACCTTATAACTATACACTCTAAATCAATTAGAGAATGCCACCATGAAGCACAATAAAAAATAACACACAAAAATTTATTATAAGAAAAAAGGCTATTTTTAATATAATGAAGGTAGCTGTGAACCTTCTAGAAGTGGCCCCTCCGATATGACCCACACTTCTACTGAGGTCAGCAAAATCAGCTTAATACCCCTTAAATAGCCTGACCCCTGCTCTGTAATCCGAAATAACACTGCAATGCTATGGAACCCGACTGCAATACTATAGTCCGACCAAATGACTGTTTCTTATGCACACCGAGTAGTTTCCGACTACAAATTTATAATAATTGTTAACTAAATCGTCAATTATACGTTCACTAACCGAAAATGAACCTAAATTGTGGTATACCGTCCACACGACTCACTCACAAAATGGTTGCCGACCAATCTGAGGTATCCACCCTCTCCCAGCTACAATGTGGCAAAAAAACAACCCTACAACCGTCCGTGAATCGATTTCCCACTAGGAAACCGCGCCTGCTACCAAAATGAATAAATTCCACGCCTTAACCGACAGGGCGTGGAATCTTGGTAGGGTTGTTTTTCACCAGGAGTACCACCACCACCTTTGACGCCGTGGACCGGAATTCGAAAGCTCAATTCGAGGCAGGAACACGGGATGAGGAGCACAAGGGTGGGGGGAGAGGAGTCGAATCTTACTCTCGTCGTAGCCCGATGCTGTCGCCGTCGTGTTGCTTGCCGACACAGAGTCGCTGTCCGAATGCGACGAATTGGGGACCGAACCACTTTAACCTTTCACAACACGAAGCACTCACTCCGATGACGTGAATCTACTTATTTCCCGACGATTGTTCCGTGCTTATTATAATTAACATTCCGACCAGGCCCGACACCTGTGTTAGACAATTATTACAAATAAAATACAGCCAAGGCCCGAATGCCATGTGCCGACATTTTCTCCGTGCAAAAAAGTAACCTCTAACTCGTCATCTCGTTTCTATACAAGTGACAGCTGCTAGTGATGTCCCGATCACTCGCGGTCGATCCGCGCAACGAAAAACCGGTGCGTTCCGAAGCATAAATATTAAACAATGGTAATAATTTTAAAACCCAACTAGATAACTTTTGTAGTAATTAAATTAATCTTAGGTCTCATAATAATCAAGATAGATTTGTTATTGTAGGTGATTTTAATATGAGTTGCATTTAATGGACATCACAGAATGGTCAACTTCAGCCATCCAACTTAGTCAGTTCTCAGGTTAAGGAATTTATCGATGCTCTGAATGTCTGTGGTCTTCACCAATATAATACATTCGAAAATAACTATGGCCGCATTCTTGACCTTGTGTTGTCCAACGAAAATGTTATAACAATGTCCTGCCTAGATCCGCTAGTTCCAGAGGACCCCTACCATAAAGCTCTTCATATTGACATTCCTGTGTCACACTTTACCCCTCTCATAACAATACCCTTCACATCATTTAATTATTTTAAAGCAAATTACGAATTGATAAGAGAGGAGTTAAATAAAATTGATTGGTCCATAGTTCTTCGTGAGGGTAGTGTGGATGATGCGGTCGAGCTGTTCTATAAAACTATTTATAAAATTCGTGATACCTATGTGCCGATCCGTAAGTCGTCTAAGAGTAAGTACCCACCATGGTACAGTCCAGCATTGAATAAGGCGATTAGAGAGAAATTTAAATATCACAAAAAGTTTAAAACTTACGGAAATCTGTCTGATAAAGCATCCTTTGTAGTACTTCGCGATAGGGTGGGCAGTATTGAACGAGATTGTCATGCTAAGTATATTTCTAATGTGGAAAATGCTATTGTTAACAACCCAAGAGTGTTTTGGACCTTTGTAAAGTCGAAAAGAAAAAGTGGCGTTTTCCCTTCGAGTATGACTTATGATGGTATCTCTTCTGACTGTGGCCAATCAATAAGCGAATAGCTTAGGCCTTTTGTATCAAACTACGATATAAAAAACCAGCCATTGACTAGGCTGTCTGAAGGTAAGGACCTAGGGGTAATTCATGATAGTAAACTAATGTTTAAGCAGCATATTAATAGCATTGTCAGTAAAGCCTCGATTGTCTAAGTCGTTTAACCGTATGAAAACCGTCAAAGTTCTTTACTGCGCTTATGTCCGTAGTCAGATACGCAACTCAGATATGGAACCCTTGCTATGACACGTATAGTGGTAGACGTGAGCAAGTTCAGAGAATGTTCACTCGGTATCTCGGTTTTAAGTTCAAGCTGCCTAAATTTCAATATGAAAACCGATGTGCACGGCTCCATCTTCTTCCTCTTAACTTGCGCAGGGACACTGCTGATGTAGCATTCCTCATGAAGATAGCAAGAGGTACCGTTGACTGTCCTTGGCTACTAAGCAAATTGAATTTTAAGGTTCCTAACCGTAGTACTCGTAGACGCCCGTTGTTTCAGCTACCTTTGGTGCATAGCAATTACAGAGCTAATTCCTTTCTTGTCAGAGCCTGCTCGACTTTCAACCGTCTTTTTGACTCTGGCATTGATCAAGATATTGACATAGATATTTTCAATAGCAGTGTTCAATCACTAGGAAAAAATACTATAAAGAAATTTTTAGCGTCTCTTAAGAGTGAAGGATGACGTGTGGATGGTAATGTAGGTGGTGGGTGCGTGAGCAGCGAGATCTTTTTTAGTTAATAAATTTTTGTGTGGCGTGGTATCACCTCAATTATGTTATTGTTATATATATTTTTTGAACTATATGTGGTTGCTTATAATTAGCCTTTAGTTTATCATAGTTCAAAACTGTTTAATAATATAGCTGTAAGCTTCCCAGAAAAATAATAAAATAAAATAAAACTTTATTATAATATTTTATAAAAATATTGACAATAATGTGTGTGTTCTTAATAATATACAAAACGCTTTTCCTTACATGCGCCATTGGTTTTGAACGTGATGTCACATATATTATAATTGCTGTCTCGACATGTAATACTTATATAAAGATCTAACCGATTTGACTGCACAAAACTGCACCGGTTTACAACTCTACTCAAGGCACATAATTACATTTCCCAGAAAAATGTACGAAACCGGAATCATACACGATCATCAAATCCCACCAAAACTCCTAAAAAATTCATAATTGATAAATAAGATTTTGGCTGATTATGGTCGTGAAAGGCCTTATATCTTAAAATTGTGATACAATTCCTATATAATGTACTTGAAACCTTGTAAAGAGTACATGCGCCGATAAAAATGTTGAAAAGCTGACATCTAAAATACAGTTAAAGACTCTCGTACTTACTTTAAAGTCGATAACACCTGACGTCTAGAAGAAAGAGGTCAAGTGGTGGAGGTGATATTTGAATTTAAATAATAAAATTAAACTTGTATATGATAGCGTAAACAAAGATCTACATACAAACCCATATGCTCTCCGTAGACCTAATTAAGATGAGCATGAACTGTTTTTCTTTTTATAAGGCTCGTTGTTAAACGCCTACCAGAAAAGCACCTATTTAAATATATAATAAAAAAATGCCATTCTCGTAGTTTCACGTACAGTACAGTAAAAAATCTTAATTTAAATTATGAAACAAATGCATGCGATGATATTATTTGATAAAATGTACTAATAAACATGTTATCAAATAATATAATCGCATGCATTTGTTAGTAATATATCTATCTTTTTATTTAATTATTTTATTAAGAGCCCAACGTGTCCCACTGCTGGGCAAAGGCCTCTCTCCCCTTTTTCCACTATTTGCTAGTCTTGTGCCCGCTCGGTCATCAGAGAGAGCGCTCCGTACTAGGACATTTCAGTCAGTGTACTAGTACGCTCTAACAGCTATAATAGTACTATTGGGACGTTGGATCATAAGAATAAAAAATGGAGCTATTAGGTTAACGTTTCTTTTCGTGCAGAGCAGAAACTTGAGGAATATTATACTCTCATATCATAACATTAACATATGTATGCAACTATATATAATAACTATTGACGATCACAGGCGAGCGATACCTCTCTCGGTTGCGAGTTGAATAAAACAAATTAAAAAAAAAATTGTAAAAAATAACACTTACGCACAAAAAACCCAAACGAAACGAAACTTTGGATTGCATTTTTTCTCATTAGTAAATAAGCAAAAACTGATCTCTACTGCATTACCTTACAAACAGTGATTTCCAAGGAAGGCGGTCATTACCTAACACCTACACCAGTCAATTGACCGAAAGACCGAGTTCTAAGAACAATAGACCATCTGGACTGGTAGATAAGGTTCCTTTCTCTTATGGGTCGTATCGCACGTCCGCTCTCGGCATGGCTCCCACCCGCCACTCTCTCGGAGCGATGTCCGAATAGACCGAATGTCCGATTAGCGTAGGGAAACGTTTTCTTTCGATCATTGCACAGTAACGTTTCCTACTCGTTCTTCGTGAATGCTACTCCGGGAATGCTACGCTCCATGTTTCTTTGGCAAACCCTGAGTTTGAATCTTTGCGCGTCAGTCAAAGACCAGGTTTGGGCTCCGTAGGTAAGGATGGGGAGAATGCACATTGCACATGTCCATGAGCTTGCGTTTGAGGGAAGTTCTCCCTTCATAAGCTCCTTCATAGACCAAAAGCTCTTCCAGGCGTTATCGACGCGTCTTTCGACTTCCTTGTCCTGTCGAGCCTGGAAAGAGTCTATTTGGCCTAGATAGATATATTCCTGGACATATGCAATTCTGACCCCATTCTCATCTACCGTATGCTACTTGCTGTTAGACATTATATTAATATAATGAAATATTTATAGTTATTCTAATATATTTAATATTTATTAAATTGCTATTTATTTGTCTAAGAGGATCCCTTTTAGAGTGAAGGCATCCTCCGGAGATAGCCACTTGTCCCGGTCTTGGGGTGTGTGCATTCATTCACTCATGCCCTGCAGTCTCTTTTATTTCAAAAAATGAAACGCACATAGGTGCATTTCATTTTTAAATAATTACTCTTAGTAAATAGTTACTCTACAAATAAATTCGAACTCGTTCGCAAAATGATGTGATATGATGCCGCTCGCTTGGTTCGCAGTCTTCTCGCGCGCTAACCGCTCCTCATAAGCAACTTTTCTGTGATTTTTGCAACAACAATGACTGAACCTAACATTTTAGGGTGTCTAAAGGAATTGTTCACAAATAAAATTCGATTCATTTTTAATTGAATACCTTTTTGTTTACCTAAAAGTAAACACTTTAGACCCAGTGTAAAACAAATTACAATTACGTAGGTAAGAAGGTAGGTACAGATGTAGTGAATAATCCTTTCCTATCGGCAAAACTCGGAACAACGATAACACCCGAATAGTGCCGATGTATCTATGAATTACTGTATTATTAAATTACGTGTAGGTATCAAATAAATCGCATACTTTATTTATCAATGTCAAATGTCAAATTGCCCGTTTGACGTATATTACACTGATATGTTAAAACCACCACGATTCTATCATATAAAGAATTCGTTAGGTAATCAAAAATATAACTAGTTACTGAGGACGTTTTATTTCAATAAAACGCACTGATAAAAACCAAATTCCGGTTGGGATGATCTAATGATTCTATAAGGATTGGAACCCCAAAAGTCTAACTATAAGTCAAAACTACAGTAGGATTTTGCAGACCTTTTTTATAACAATAAAACACAGTCAGAATCAGAACTATTTTCTGGTGTATCATCGTCAGAGTTTTCATGAACGGTGATTACAAAACTAGCCATATAATTTTCCAACTCAGGTTCGTGTTTTCGGTACTCGTTTTCGCATTTGATGGCGTGGTCTTTGGCCCAAACATCGGAACCAATCATATTAACCTTTTCCTGTACCAATTGTTTCACAGTAGTCATATTCATACTGATGTTTCTTTTGGATACGTATCCCTTTATTTGAGACCATATGTTTTCAATCGGATTGAAATCAGGATGGTATGAAATCGGATTGATATGGTGGCAATCTTAGTACGCTGTGTCCATATTCGTTCATAAGTTTATCTATAGAGTATTCTACAAAGTCTTGTTTGTACTTGCAAATAATTTCATATATTTCAAGTTTTGTTAATGACGGATCAATCGGAACGTTATGTTTGGAAAGCCAATCAATCATGTCTTGCTTCCTGGTATTTGAATTAGGAGGTTTTTCTACGTACTTATTATGATATGCAGCATTATCTACTACTAGTACCGAATGTGTTTTCATTGTTGATCGCGTTGTGATAGTCACCTGTTTTATCAGAAGACTGATACATTAACAATGCCCCAGGTATAAACCCCTTTCTACTACCAGCGTGCACTATTATAAGACGTTGTCCTTTAGAAATTAACTGTTTCACTCCGTTTTCTGACGAGTCAGCCCAGCTTTTACCTGCCAAATGTGAGGTATGGATGTATGTTTCATCCATATAAACAATCTCTCTCCCTTGCAATCTGTACTTTTTTATCGCGGCTAAAAACTTTACTCTTTTTAAACGAACATCATCTTTCTCGATAAGTAATTTTCTGTTGTTTTCAACTTTTTTATACCGAAATCCCATTTTTCTAAGAATTTTTCTTAGCGTAAAGTCACATCCCTTAAAATTTATGGCTTCGGATAACTTGGACTTCAGGGCTTTAATTGTAGGTACTTGTTTGTATATCAAATGGAAATTATACACTAATCGGCGTATAACGTTGTAGTCAAAATCGTCAAGACCTAGACAAAATAATTTATTTGGTCTACCCAACTTTGCCGACTTCGGACTATTGGAGGTGGATTGATTTATGTATTCTTTTTGCAATATTTTATTTACTGTTCGTTGAGAAATTCCACTGGCCTCCGAAACTCGTTTTTGGACTTTACAAAAGTAAGCAGTATAGTTGGTATGTTTGAATTTATCATTTTCAGTTAAGAGATATAAATAAATATTGAAAATAACTTCGCAGGCTTGCCGATCTAAACGTTTCTCTTTTCTTAGTGCTTTCGGCATGTCTGTTATAAATTGTTAATGTGGATCGAATAAAATCAATGTTTATTATTTACAAAAATGACAGACAAGAGTGAAATGTAAAGTCAAAAAAAAAAATATAGGTGGCCTGCATTAATACACGAGTCCATGAAGTTTATCACAAAATCTAACATAAATATCAACAAAATATTTCTGTGGTATTAACTACTCTTTATAGATACTTCCTCTTGCAATGCGACCGTTCCCTAGGTTGTCTCGATGGGTACTGAGTGCGAGTAAAGTAGTAAGACAAAAACGAACATTTCCGAGAAAATACGAAAGGAAAGGATTATTCACTACATCTGTACCTACCTAGCCTTAGAATTTGCCAATAGCCTGAATAAGGACTAATATAACACCTCTCTTACACAGAGTGGACTAAAATTCACAAATACAAAACGCACGTAGGTAAACCTAGCGTTATCAAGCGAGACAGGAGTTAACAGGACGACCTTGTGATGTCAGAGTAAAAGAAGCTCTCAAGCGTAGTGATGCGGCGCAAACTAGCCTGCACGTAGATTGTTGTACGTAGCGCAGGTGCGAGCTAGATTGCGCTTTATTGTCGCGCAGCGAGAGTATCTATTTAAGTGTATTTGCGCAGTGATCTTTCAGTACGTAGTACTATTAATATTAAGTATTCTGTGGTCCAGTTTCGACATCGGAAAATTTATACCTAATCAGACTACGCAGTTCTCTCCGCCTCACGACACGATCCCGTAGAGCGAAGCGAGCGAAACTGCGGCGGCTAGCAGATATAGTCCTGGAGCCTTTTAATCTAGACCGCCTCACCAGAATAGGTACGATGAAACTTCTTCGGTATGCTGGCTGGCCCAGCTAATGAATAATATTGTACTGAATAAATTATTTGAAAGCGGTCTCTACTTGTTGGACCCATGTCCCCCGCAAGCCTACAAAAAGGACTGGGACAGTATTGGACCGGTCACCACGAATCCAACGACATTTCATTTGTAAAAATCTGTCAAGCCGTTTGGGCTGTAGCGGTTTTTTTACATTTTTAAACCCATATCACCGCAAACTTGAAAAAAAAAAAAAAGAATCGACTAAAAAATTATATTTAATTATCCAATCTGCTCACAAAATTTCACGAGAATCGGTTGAGAAATGCGACCTGTAGAGGAGAACAACCGGACAGACAGACAGACAGTCAGTCAGACATTTTTGCCCAATCCTGAAACGGAGACGCTTCGCTCGGTCAATAACCTTTTTGTCTATATGTTAGTAGTTGATCCATGGGTAAATTAAGTTTCCGTGGTAAAACCAGTTGGACCATGGGTAAACATACTTTCTAGTGTTGGACTACTGATAATTTTTTTGCCCGTGGTTCAACCGGTTGGACCACGGGTAAACATGGTTCCCCGTGGTACAACCGGTTGGACCACGGGTAAACTTGGTTACCCGTGGTACAACCAGTTGGACCACGGGTAAACATGGTTGCCCGTGGTACAACCGGTTGGACCACGGGTAAACATGGTTCCCCGTGGTACAACCGGTTGGACCACGGGTAAACTTGGTACCCCGTGGTACAACCGGTTGGACCACGGGTAAACTTGGTTCCCCGTGGTACAACCAGTTGGACCACGGGTAAACATGGTTCCCCGTGGTACAACCGGTTGGACCACGGGTAAACTTGGTTCCCCGTGGTACAACCGGTTGGACCACGGGTAAACTTGGTTCCCCGTGGTACAACCAGTTGGACCACGGGTAAACATGGTTCCCCTTGGTACAACCGGTTGTACCACGGGTAAACTTGGTTCCCCGTGGTACAACCGGTTGGACCACGGGTAAACTTGGTTCCCCGTGGTACAACCGGTTGGACCACGGGTAAACTTGGTTCCCCGTGGTACAACCGGTTGGACCACGGGTAAACTTGGTACCCCGTGGTACAACCGGTTGGACCACGGGTAAACTTGGTTCCCCGTGGTACAACCAGTTGGACCACGGGTAAACATGGTTCCCCGTGGTACAACCGGTTGGACCACGGGTAAACTTGGTTCCCCGTGGTACAACCGGTTGGACCACGGGTAAACTTGGTTCCCCGTGGTACAACCAGTTGGACATAGCTGTTGGACCACGGGTCGGTAGTGTTATTTAATTCGCATGCATATTGCAAGATCAGTCCGTTTATTAAAGGACATCGATATTTTCCAATATGGTACGGTATTTTTACAAGAATGGTAACAAAGTAACTACGGGATCTGTCTGAACCTAACACACCTGGACTGTTTTTCCCCTCTGAATAATTAACCGACTTCGAAATAGGAGGGGTTCCGTCAGTCAATTATGAACCGATTTCGATAATTATTTTGTTGATCGGTAGGTCACACATCAGAGGTCTAATTAGCGCTTTTTGAAAAAAAACAATAAATGCAAAAAATATAAACACAGATTCGGTTTTTTATGTTTTTCACTAGGTGATTATTTCACTTACGAAGGTGGTCCCAGAAGTAACCGACATGTTATTTCTCAACTAGACTCCTTTTAACGCAATAGGTACACTTTTTCTAGTGATGTTCAATAGCTTCGATACTGATCAGTGTCAAGTTCCTCAAAATAGCCATCAACTGAAGACTCTTCAGTAGTAGCGTCTTATTTTTTCAAATTAAAGCGCCATAAGATTGAAAGTTTATATATATTTTTTCAGCCAGTATTGCTATATGCCACGTGGACTATTTTTGGGACCACCTACCTAGCAACTTGTAAAGTGCACTTACCACCAATGTGAAAACATCCAAGGGAGCTAAGTCTGCGACTCTGGCTATACATTCTATGCAATGTTTTAAGAATGTCTGCCATTCAGTCTCACCCTGAAACAGTTTTATTGATATTAACCTTAGTTGGTATGGTATGTTACGAGTAAATAAGACGAGATATTTCGAAGTACTACATTTGTCAGTCACGCAACTTACATCGTCATCACAGATATCGTTGTCGAGGTGCTGAAGCTGGCCTTTATTGTGTTGAAATTGTATTTTATTGAGAACTCCATTTACTAACGCACGCAAGGCTTCCCAATATCTGGAAAACAAAATTACGCAGAATTTATTTTGATACTTTGGCTATTGGTAGAAAGCTCTGTGCCGCTCGGTGGGACATTAATGAACTACATTTATTTTATTTATATATGTGTAAGGAATCTTATCGTGGATCTTTGATTTTACTTACTTGGTTGTGTCTTCTGGCTTTAGAATGTCAATAAATTGTATCCATATATCTAAGCAGTTTACAAAAATTGCACATGTAGGCACCTGAAAAAAAAAAAAATTTGCATGAAGTCACATGCATACGAAATATTTTCCGTTCACAACATTTTTATAATATAATTCTTACCTGGAATGTGTACTGGAATAAGTACGACAAAAACTCTATGGCGTCGAACTCTGGTTCTGCCTCTAGTCGTTTGAAATGCAAAGAGACGAATAGCTTTAGGAACTCAGCTAATTTATTAAGATAACTGAAAGAAAAGAAGAATGGTTTTTGAAAACTTTCAGTTTTAGATTAAGCCTGTCGAGGCCATCCTCGGTAATAAATATAGGTTATTTTAAAAGGCAGTGGATGCGAGAGGCCCATGTCGATGTCGTGGAAAAGAGGCCTATACCCAGCAATGGGTTTACGTGGGTAACGCGAGTTGAATGCAGAACTGTACAAACAAAATCCGACCGTGGGACACATTGACAATAGCGAAGTAATATTTAAAACTCGCATTCAACTCGCGCGCAGACTGTAGGTGTAGGCGCAGCGCGGTGGAAAGGAAGAATGAAACGTGAAAAAGCGTGCGACTATGTTGGTGTCGTGGTGTGAAAAAATATTAATGAAGGAAAGAATAGTGTGAAGAAATTAATGAATAGCCGCTGTTTAGTGCTCTATATAACTTTCCGTTTGCCGTTAAATTAGCTGTAGTGCACAACGGTCAAAAAGTAAGGAAAAGCGATATCCGGTAGCCAACTTCAGATCATAATTCCCCAGTTTCAAAAAATGACATAGCGGGTATGCAGTTGCCAGATCGTACAACTACGAAATAAAATGACCAGGTACTTGAAATACGACAGCAGTTCTGCGACCTAGAACCTGTTTCACGAAAGATACAAATCCACAAATTTGCAAGGTAAGAGGCTTGCAAATCTGTTTCTCAAAGAAAGACAAGTGGTTCAGTTTCTCAATGAAATACAAGTGTAGTGTTGATCAATCAGTTTTGTTTAAAATACTTAATATTAATTCTCTGGCCAGCATTTTTTCATCTTAATCTCGGGTTTTCTGACAGTTAACACAGATTAACAAAGAGTTAGGAATAGATTGGACTCTCCGAAAAACATTCAAATTAATAGCGACTCTTGCTACAACGCAATTCATCCTGCACATTTGGTACCCACTGTTAATTATTGGTAGAAATACGTTTCCTTAATTACCTTTCGATGTCCTTCGAAAGTGTGAAAAACGTAAGGTTCGTATGGTTGTTATTATTTAGGCAGCCAAATGCGATGCAATATCTCTTTGGCTTCATTGTCAAGTAGGTAACTAGGAGACACGCGACGCGAGGTGGAGCGAGCGAGAGCGGCGCGGTGGCCGTACTTGACGTGCTCACCGGCGGGGTTATTACGTATCTTGCAAACAGTAAGCAATCGACAAAAATTGCGCAATTTCTGCTGTCAAAAGTGACAATGGCGGAGTATAGCCAGTGGTCACCGGTGCTGCCTCTAGCGAGCAATCGCAAAACTAAAAAGAGCATTGTTGTTGCAAGTAGCAGAAAGCAGTGTTGCCGTTTTAGCCACTTTGTGGCTAGATCTAGAGGATTTTCAACGGTTTTAGCCAAAAAACAATAAATGTTAGCCACCAAAACGAATCTAGCTACATCTAGCTACTTTTGGTATGTTTTTAGATTATTACTTTTGGAAGTCGAACGAGCAAGAAATTTTAAATAAATCTGTGGTTATCGCCTTTTACTGAGTAGGCAAAAGGCAAAACCACCGCGGTCCGCCCTCCGCGCCGCAGTTGTAATCTCTGATCAGGGTTTTCCCAATGAATGTTTATATTTTTCCGTAATTCAGATTCGATTGAATGAAAATCTACGTTATTACTATTTACAGTTTGTTTTGTACAAAGTAGTCATGTCATAATTTATCGAAACGATGTCATTGTTTATGATAATAATATTATATTATCAATAGTCATAGAATATGAAAGTTAGAAAAGATTAGCCATATTTCGAAAATGTTTGTTTTTTACAAAATTGCTTACTTTTTTATGTAGCCACAAACTAGATTGCCCTGGCGGCAACACTGGCAGAAAGCAAACAATTGGCGAGCGATCACTTTAGATAATACGAATTTGGTATGACACATTGCAACCGACCGCGCGATGAATGCGCGATCACTGCGCAATAGCTGCTGATTGCTGAATTTTAGGTAATAAGCCCAGGTGGCGCTCGGCGACGGCGACCCTCTGAATCTGTCCTCACTCCTCACAAACGCGGACGCGGATCTACTTGTAGCTTTGTAGGTAAAGTATGGAGTGTCACCGGCCTGCAGCTAATTCATAAATAAAATAGTTCTGAACTCTGAGACAGATGGCGTTGATACGCTATGGCTTTAATTTATGAATGAATAACCAAAGAGTATAGAACAACACAGGGGAATTTACACGATCAGTTCTACCGTACCCTTCGCAAGCCAACGCATACTGTACTGTAATAGTCTCATTATTATTTACTATAACGGGTGTCCCAATAAGAGTGCACTTTTTCATTTATGAATAAAAACACTTTTTTTTGCGACTTGGAATATTTTAATTTAATTTAATTGTAAAGAAGACATATTCCGATTAATTATGGAATAAAATATCCGGCAAATTGCCCTCGCGGCTGTGATGACAGGCCATTGCCCTTTTCATGAAATTTTCGATGACTTTTTCACTCAGTTGTGGCTGTATCTCACCGATGACTCGCTGGATCTCGGCCTTCAGCTCAGGAATTGTTTCTGGTTTATTTGCATAAATCCGAGATTTCACAAAACCCCAAAGAAAAAATCGCACGGTATTAAATCATGATCTTGGTGGCCAGATGACATCAGAATTTCGTGAGATGACTTGGTCTGGAAATCGTAGTTGCAATAAATCGATTGTTTCATGTGCGGTGTGGCAGGTGGCCCCGTCTTGCTGAAACCACTTGTCGTCCAGATCCATGCCGTCCAGTTGAGGCCACAAGAACTCCGGTATCATGTTCCTGTAACGAATGCCATTCACAGTCACTGCAATTCCGGCCTCATTTAAAAAAAAGTACGGCCCGATCACGCCGCCTGACCAAAATCCGCAACAGACAGTCACTCTTTGTGGATGCATTTGTTTCTCACGGATCTCGTGAGGATTTTCTGAGCCCCAAATTCGACAGTTTTGTTTATTCACGAAGCCATTCAGATGGAAATGCGCCTCATCGCTAAAGATGTTTTTTTTCGAAAAATTATTCACTTCACTTTGCTCCATTACCCATTGAACGAATTGCCGGCGCTTTGCATGGTCTGCTGGTTTGAGCTCCTGAGTACGCTGAATCTTGTACGGGTGAAGGTCTTTCGTCAAAATTCGCTGCGTAGTGCTTCGTGAAATTTGAAGTTGTTGAGAACGATGGCGAATTGATGTTTTCGGGTTGTCGGCAACACTCTCGTTTACAGCAGCAATATTTTCAAGAGACCGACCAGCACGTCGACACCTAGAAGACTTGATGTCCATAATCGACCCAGTTTTTTCAAATTTGTTGACACATTTGGCGCACTTTCTCGACCGAAAATTCCGCGAAGTTTGCGAGCGGTCTCAGCGTAACTTTCCCCATTTTTGTGGGTTTGGGTTTTCACAATGATAACTTGTTCTTTATTCGTGTAGCGCTTCATTTTTAATTATCGGAACAATCGTAGGTGACAGCTGTCATATTTCAGAATTGCCACTTGCAGAAAAAAAAGGTCACAAAATTTAAAAAGTGCACTCTTACTGAGACTCCCTTTATTATATTATTAACATTGTACCATAGTTTTAAGTTTCATTTAAAGTATAGAGCTCAAATAATTATGTAATTAAAATGTGGTCTTAATGTACTGTAGGCCTTTCTCTTTTTATCCATTTTAATAAGAGTATAGTAAATAATGACACGTTTATTGTGAATTATTTTTTTACTTTTTTATGGCATCTCTGGACCCCACACTAGGATTCCCTGTGTCGTGGTGACTAGTCTCTTTCGCTTATGGAGGTATGTACTTTGAAGAAATCTTGTACATAGATATGTATAAATTTAAATTAAGTTAAAACAATTAATCCTAACAAGCACACCAATAGCTGATCAAGTAAAGCAGCTGGGTACCTATGAAAGTTGATTTTGTTACCGATAATTCTTATAATGAAGGTGACAGTCTAGATTTGATTAGCATACTCATAAGTGGGTAGTACTAGACTAAGATAAGCAATGTTTAACGTTTAACATTTTTACATAGAAAAGAGCGCGCTCGGTCGCACACACACAGTCACATTACGTTCCGCGTAAGCACACGCCGCCATACGCACATATTTGAGTTTTGGGGTGCAGAACTAGTGCGCAGGACAGGTTTGCCAATTCGCCCGGCCCATGCGTTTGAGTACATTTATTCGAGTTGTGATCTGCACTTGCGCTTGGTGATCTTCTCACACCCCTTCCAGGGTGCGGGGTTGCGGTCCCGGGGCAATGGCCCCCTTCCGCGGAGTCTTCAGCTGGCCGTGACTACGGCCAGGTCATTGGGTGGCTGAGGTCTTCTTCAGGTTGTGTGGCCTCAATCCAGGGGTGCTGCCGGCTCGGCAACCAGGTCTCGGGGTAGGCGGCGACGGTCAGGCGGGCGCGCGTGGTTTGGCGCCAGGTCTCGCACGAGCGGGTGTTGAGAGCCGTTCGCCCGTGCGAACATGTTCGTCGCCAGCCTCTGGACTAACTTGTCCAGTGTCTCCAGTCCTAGGTCCCTCGCGATCGTTGCGTTCCTCACGTAGCGAGGGGCGCCGACGATGGTACGCAAGGAAATGTTTTCTTGGGCCCGGAGTCTCTTCTTGTTGGACTCCGAGCAGAGGGCGTACCATGCCGGCGAGGCATACGTGAGGCGGGACCTGATGTACGTTTTATAGATCCCGAGCTTCGACCGCAGGGGGAGGCCGGAGTCCAGGAGTGGACGAAGTTTCGCCCGTGCAGCCCGGACCTGGTTGACGACGTTGTCGACGTGGGTCTTCATCGTGAGCCGGCGGTCTATGGTGACCCCTAGATATTTCAGGTGGTGCAGCCACCCAATGTCCTTCCCTTGGAGTTGGAGTGGTGGTGGCAGGTTGTTCTGGCCGGTGATCATCGCCTGCGTCTTCCCGACGTTGACGGAGAGCCTCCATTTGGCCAACCATTCAGGCTGGACACCGATCTGCACATGACTTACATCTTGCTCATTTCATAGTCCCCGCATTCGCACGCTCGCCTGACGCCTGAGTGGGACGACAACCCTAGCCGTTTAAGCCAGAGTACATAATTATCATTCGAAAAGGGGACTTGTTTACGTACTTATTATAACTGTTCTGTGGCTTAACCATACGAATTTAGCGGTATAGCGGTCTAGAGTGATCTGTAAAATTCACGCTAAGCCATATCCAGTTGCAACTTACAACAATGGACCTTGGGCACGTATTATTAAAGCGCGTGAAAATTACTGATTGGTACTCGAATGGCGGAACCGACATTGTGACATAGCTAAGATACATCTCAAAGCTGAGAATGTTTCACAACCAAAGGCTCCAGCAGCCCCGGCAGTGACGGTTAGCCGGCAAGCTCTGGAGCAAGGGGTGCGAAGAATCCCCGGGTTGATACCTCTAACCGTCAAACTGCAATGGCGATGAATAAGGTTTCCGATAAGCTTAATATTATTACATACAATGTACGCACTCTTAGTACCGAAGAAAGGATGATCGAATTTCAAAACGCGTTAGACAAAATTTCTTGGGATATAATTGGCAGAGGTAAGGAGAGAGGGAGAAGATATTTTAGAAAGGGAGAAAAATGTCTTCTTGTATTCAGGTATGTCACGGGGACAGTTTGGGGTAGGATGTCTAGTAGTCAAGCGTTGGGAAAATAATATAATATAAATTATAGGGTACTCTGATAAAATTGCTGTCATTAAATTTCAAATTGCAAAAGAAAAGACATGAATCGTAATTCAGGCACATGCTCCGACATCATCTCATTCAGACGAAGAGGTGGAACAATTCTATGATTTACTCAATAAGGCCGTGACGAGAACCGTGGTAGCTGGAAAGTCGTGATAGGCGATTTCAATGCAAAGGTAAAACCGAGACAAGACAACGACAACTGTCACATCCAAGGACCGTACGGTTTGGGCGACAGCAACAAACGGGGCACTCGTCTCATCCACTGTGCATTTGGCCAGAATCTCTCGATTGGCAACACCTTCTTCTACATAAAGCCACAAAGATGGTGGACGTGGATCTCACCAAACGGATTACTAAGGAATTAAATTAATTACGCCTTAACTTCTGACCAATCAATTTTCGCGATGTAGGTATCATTAACAATATAAAAATTTATTCCGATCACCGACCGTTACGTACAGAATTATCATTTAATTTAAAAATTCATCGCCAAAAAATGTTTAGAAGTAAAATGAAACAATTACATAAAAACTCATTGATAGTTAACATTGATTGATAACTTCAAAATGGAACTCAAGAATAGTTTCGACTTGCTCGACAAGACATATTTAGAAAACGTGGAAAAAAGATGTTTGCATTGTATGAAAGAGGCGAGCAACAAAATAAGGCGAACTAAAACTAAATTATCAAAATTACCGAGACTCTAAAGCTTATAGAAGAAAGACAAACATACAAAGATAATAACAAATGCATAGAATACAGAGAATTAGAAGACAAATTAAGAAATCCAACAGAAAGGACAAAAGGCGATATAACATACAACCAGTGGAAACCGCATTGTTCAGGAACAGCTCACTTAAAGTGGCAAAGAAAGGAATAAATAACAGCAAATACATGATTTGACCCACTTTTCTTTGTCATGCCTTAAGGACAAAAATGGGGATAGGGGTAAAATTATGGAAATATGCACTGATTTTTACCAACAGCTCTACTCAGACACAGCTTATATACCGGATTCACAAATTGTACAAGATCATTCTCTCCCACACGACAAACCACCCATTACAGGTTGCGAAGTTCATTGTGCACTATGTTCAATGAAATGTAACAAGAGCCCGGGATGTGATTGCATTTCCACAGAACTAGGACAATCTGTACTACTGCCACACGTAGCAAATCTATTTAATTGCATTATACATACTGGACGATTTCCTCAAAATATGTGTCATTCCTAGATCGTGCTTCTGCACAAAAAGGGTCGAAATTCAGATATCGGCAATTACAGGCCAATCAACCTTGTGTCACATCTCTACAAGGCATTCATAAAAGTGATTGAACGCCATATATCTGGACTGCTCAATCAAGCACAATCACCAGAACAGGCTGGGTTTAGACCTGGCATGTCCACCACCGACCACTTACACGCTCTCAATCAATTAATAGAAAAACATCAAGCATATCACCTTTCTCTCTATCTGGCATTTGCAGATTACGGCAAGGCATTTGACAGCTTAACACATAAATACATTTTCGAAGCATTACACACCCAAGAGATACATGACTTTTATTCAAATGTTATTAAATGTATATACGATAATAGTACAGCTGCCATAAAATTACAGACCTCTGGACCTTCCGTCCCGATTCAAAAAGGGGTGAAACAAGTAGACCCACTTTCCCCAAAACTCTTCACGTGTACCTTAGAAGAAGTATTCAGAAAAGTAACACCTGAATGGGAACAGAAAGGCATCGCAGTTGGCGAAGCAAGGTTGACCAACCTTCGTTTTGCCGACGATTTCGTGTTATTTTCTCGTTCCGCAGGAGAGCTACAGTCCATGCTGCAAGACCTCAGCGTGGCAAGCCTCGAGGTGAGGCTGCGGATGAACATGTCAAAGACCAAGGTCATGACAAATAGCACTGAGCACGCAGTGGAAGTGGATGGGTCAGGAATTGCATATGTCCAAGAATACATCTACTTGGGCCAAATAGTCTCCTTCCAGAGCAGACAAGACAAAGAGGTCGAAAGACGAATTGATAACGTCTGGAGGAGCTATTGGTCCATGAAAGAGCTCATGAACTTCCGTTGTCTCTAAAACGCAAAGCTCATGGGCATGTGCATTCTTCCCATCCTTACCTACGGAGCTCAGACTTGGTCTTTGACTGACATCCAAAAGTCTAGGATCGAGTTTTTCCAGCGAAATATGGAGTGAAGTATTCTGGGAGTCCGTTTGGTGAATCGAGTCAGGAATACTGAGATACGCTCCAGAACTGAAATAAAGGACGTAGCGGAAAAGGCAGCTGAATTGAAGTGGGACTGGGAAGGCCACATCGCCCGTACGCAACCAGACAGATGGGCCAAACTAACAACTCTCTGGATCCCAAACGCGAAAAGGGGGCGTGGTCGACCCAGAAAGCGCTGGAGTGACGAATTAAGGTACCAAGACAACAACTGGTGGGAGGTAGCCCAGGGTCGTGAAGAGTGGAGGAAGAGAGGTCTTTGCCCAGCAGTGGGATGATGTAGGCTAATAATAATAATAATAAACTTTTGGGTATATATTTTTTAAAGCTAGCAACACCGGTTTCTTTGCTACCAACTTAACGGCGAAGGGAAAAGTTATATGGTTGATGGTACTCACTCGTCATGCACGCTCGGCGTGTGATGCGGGGCGTGCGTGAGGTGCCGCAGCAGGCGCAGCGCACAGTGGTGCAGACGCAGCGCGGTGGCGGCCGAGCTGGGCGGCGCGTACCGCCGGTACAGCAGCTCGCACACCCCGCCAAGCCCGGCCAGGGCCGCCGCCGTGCTCTGGTGGCGAACTTTACTTTTTAACCGCGACGAAAAACTGTGGTGTGAATGTCATCTCATCTGCGTGACCATCAAATAATGATGCTTTATTTTGACAGGTTTTGAATTTCATTACCAAGCAATAAGGTTCAAAATCGCGAGCCATTTCTCAACTACCCGCATATGAGAGGCTATACGCTCCCGCTCCTGTGTAGCCACAGATTAATAAAGGTATAGCTAAAGAATGTTCGTTCAAATATGGGATTAAGGCTGAGTTCTGTAGATATACTTTACGTTGCCGAGATAACTTAGCAAACAGCTCGCACTCGATAGTAAATCTACAGAGCAGAACCTAAAACCCATATTTGAATTAACATTCTTTATCTGTACGGGACCGGGGTCGTATAGGTCAGCGATACGTAGTATTATAAGTTTGAAGCGTCTGTATAAGTGTCGGTCTGCAGTGCGTGGCACTCTAGTGTTCAAATGAGTGGAAGGATTACTGCGGATTTATTGACAGACCGAGCGAAGCGTCTGTGTTTCAATTAAATAGATTTTTCTTGATGATTCAGTTTTTTTTTTTCATTTTTCAAAATGGCGGAGATGTGGGGATTTTAAAATTAAAATAAACCGCTACAGTTGATACAGATTTGACTCGACAGATTTTAACAAATGAGGTGTTGTTGGATTTGTAGAGACCGTGAGAGTAACAGGCTATTCCATTTTAGGGAAAAGTCAATAAAGACAGCAAAATGTATTTACAAATTTATTGGTGCAGCTACTTTCATACTCCCTGTACGTAACGAGGTGCATTCATAAGTTTCTAACTGTATGTTATTAAAAGAAAGGGTCTCTCGCGAGGTCTACGGCTCTTAGAGCCACTAGTTTTTAAATTGGTAGTAGACTTCATAGCGATGGTTCTTCGATATATTTCATTGAGATCGATTTAGCGGGCAGTTCAAAAGGTTATCAGCCTAAACAGGAAACAAGTCATCCTAATTTTAGCCGTAAGGTTACATTAATGTGTCATTATTATTATTCTTTTGTGATATCGCCACTTGCACACTCACAATGGAGGATATTGCGTGAAAATTGGACGATAGGAGCGCTGGTCTCGGCCAGAGTCCGATGAAATGTCAAAAAGGCACATTAACGGGTTTTAGCGGGCTATTAATGCGAATCAAAGACAGCACTCGACTGCGGATGACTGCGCTGCGGTAGGTGAAGCCGGGGGGAGGTGTTGCCGTCCCCCATCTCAAGCTACAAGATATGAACTTGCAGGCCCACGGCAGAAGCAGAGCCACATACCTGTGTTTGGGTGGCTATACTGCCCCAGTAGAATACCGTGGTCACTAGTGAGGGGGGGACGTGTGAAGACAGCGGCAGCCACGAGAACAAATGCTGTAGCGTCGTCAGGCACTTCACTACAATCTCCATTTCTAGGGCTCTGGAACAATAAGTGGCAACATCAACCATAGCGAAAACATCATTC
The DNA here is from genome assembly GCA_949825045.1 of Argyresthia goedartella. Classification (NCBI taxonomy): domain Eukaryota; kingdom Metazoa; phylum Arthropoda; class Insecta; order Lepidoptera; family Argyresthiidae; genus Argyresthia; species Argyresthia goedartella. The sequence goes on along the minus strand of OX463812.1, from coordinate 18,009,385 downwards.
ATAGGAAGGTCATCCAACACAAACAAATAAAACAACCAAGGCCTCGGAATTATCATCTATTTTCTCGAACCCTTTATTATTAGCATAGAGTAACAATATAAAGAAGAGTGTACATCGCCATACAAAGCATCGTAAATCGAAAAATAGTTCATTGATAACAACCTAGATGTCGCTCATAGTATTTTTTCATCACTCAATTATTATTTCAGTCTTCACCACAATCTCAATGCTTTCATTGCCGAACGAAAGAACGTATTTGTAATATTCGCCGTTCTTATCAGCAAGGGGGATGGCCGAGCGGTTGATCGTGGTTAGATCCCGAGTGCGGACACTTTGTTTATGTTTTTATAAGGTTTTATTTATTGAGCCAGTTGTTTTGATGTAAAATATCTATGGGCGCGCGTTGGCAGTAAAACCGACTCGGCAAACGGCGTGACTGCCGAGGCCGAGATGTCCCCTCTACGCCACCGCTCTCGACTCGTTTGTGTGTGCGTGCGTGCACGTCTACATACACGTTGCTGGTTTTCTGTGTGAGCCGCGTAATATTTCTATCCGACTAAAGTATACTAGACACGTTTACCGCTTCTATACACTTCAAAATTTTATGTCTAACGTGAGGTCTCCGGCAGGTGTACTCCAAGAGCCGCGACGTCTGAGTTAGTACAGCTACAACGCCAGAATGCGGAATTGGTGGGCATTCTAATTGAGAACGACGAGAATGATACCAGCAAGGAGGACGAGCCCACATCACTTTGGTCACGACCCCCCTCAACGAGAGTGTTGCAGCGTCCACCGCTGCCCCGACCAAAAAACAGCGTCGCCGTCAACGAGGAGGCACCTCGCAGCTCAATAGCGCGAGCACCGTGCCGCTCGCTGTCCCTGCTGAGGCGTGTGTCATGCCGCACGCTGCCCCGAGGGCCACGCCGTTCGCCGTTGCGCACGTTGCGACGCTCGCTGCGCACGTGCATCAAACCGCACTCCAACACGTGTGTCCCGCCACTCACCTCCACTTGTGAACCGCCAGCTACCAAAATATGTGCTCAGAGAAAAACTCTGTTGTTCTCCGACAAAGTAGGTGCAGGATTTGGGCCTCTATTACATTACCGGCTTAACCAAAAAGTAAAGAACATTTGCTGTCCAAATAGTTCATTTGTAGATATTGTGAAGTATTAGTCGCGGTATCTATGATGAGTACAGCACTAATGTAATTATGGTAGGAAATATTTCAAACATTAGTCGGAATCATTTGAATAAAAGTGTTGAAAGACTTCTAGAATTTTCCATATGCCTGTAATTTGACAGAATTACAGAACAAATCTGTGCATAGAATGAATATTCATTTAACGTTTCATCACAGCGATGCTATTTTATATTTCGACATGAATAATTTTATTCATAACTTTACTCTGACACAGGATACATTGTACCTGTCTAATAAATTTAGAAAATTAGTAGCTACATTGTTAGCTTATAATATATGCGACGCAGCTATAGTTGGTTTAATTAACCAAGTTCAACTTAACATCTGCTTATGTTAAGAGTAATATGACATGCACCCCTATTGGGAATTCACCTGTTAATCATACTTTGCATGCAACATTGGAATCTGTTCCAAGTAATTTAAATTAGTTCATAAGACAATAGAGGAAATCTCTAGCATACAAGAGCCACTAAATATGTCAAAATGTAAGCCCCAGTTAAATATTACCCATCAAAACATCCAGGGGCTACCTGGCAAAGAACTTGTATTAGAATTATTTCTAAAAAAATCTGACATTGATATTATTTGTGTTACAGAACACTGGTTGGAGGAAAATATGATGTCTTTTAACATAATTAATTACAAAATTGCCAGTTGTTACAATAGAAAGACTGCTGATAGAGGTGGTTCTTTAATCTTAAAGAAAAATAATATTAAGGTGAAACAACGGAAAGATATTCTTGCACTTACTGTTGAAAGACAAATAGAGGTATCCTGTGTTGAGTTGGATAGCCATATTATTGTTTGTGTCTACAGGCCACCGAGGGATGAAAAAGGCCATGGCAATTTAGAAATATATGAGAAAATTATGGAGGAGGACCTCACTAAACTATGTAATAACAGAAAAAAACGTTAATTATTTGTGGCGATCTTAATGTAGATTTGCTTGTAGGAACAACAATGAAACAACGATTAATAACTTTATTCAAATCGTTTAATTTATGTCATGTATTTTTAGAGCCGACTAGATTAACACTTACCAGCCAAACTTGCTTGGATAACGTTTTTTGTGACTGTGCATTCACAAGTAAAAGTGTAATTAACTGCTTACCTTCCGATCACAGTGGTCAAACAGTTTCATTCCCAATTGCTATTAAGGATAAGACTGTTCCATCATTTTATATGCCTATTACATCCCATAGACTAGAGACATATACGAAAAACTTAGATATAAATTTGCCAGTACCGGATTTTAACGAACAGAACCCAAACAAAATCTACTCCGTACAAAACAACTCCACGCCAAACAATACGGTTCCACTAGGGATAAATCGACTACGGATGCAGGTATTACCCTTATATCTCATATTTATTCTGCATGGGAGGCCGCACAGGATGCTATCGCAGTTTTTTGAGACCTGCAAAGGCGTTTGATTGTGTTGATCATAATACGCTATTAATTAAATTAAATCATTACGGAGTTAGAAATAAAGCGTTGGATCTACGACGATCATACCTAAGCAATATAATTTAGAAGGCAGAAGTTAACGGCGTTAAATCTGATGGATCGGGTGTTAAAATTGGCGTTCCACAAGGTTCCATATTAGGCCCTTTCTTATTCCTGGTATATATTAACGATCTGCCTTTTATGGTGGAGAAATTAACTGACATAGTGTTGTTTGCTGATGATACTTCAATGGTCTTCAAAATTGAAAGACAAAAAGGAGATTTTGATGATGTTAATGTGTATTGTCTTTAACCTTGAATTGGTTCACAGTTAATAATTTATTGTTAAACGCTGGTAAAACCAAGTGTATCAAATTCTCACTTCCAAATGTCAGGCAAGTTGAGACCAGTTTAGTGTCAGACAACAGCACGTTAGAATTAGTAAATGATATGAAGTTTCTTGGAATAACCATTGATAGCAAATTGCAGTGGGGACCCCACATAGATAAATTGGCTGGTAAATTAAGTTCTGCGGCTTACGCTGTTAGGAACATCAGACAAAGCACGGATGTGGCTACATCTAGGCTAGTATATTTTAGTTACTTTCATAGTGTGATGTCCTATGGTATCTTGTTGTGGGGGAAAGCAGCGGATATTCAAACTATTTTTATTTTACAGAAAAGAGCTATTCGAGCAACTTATAATTTAAAACGAACAGAGTCCTGAAGAGAGCTTTTTAAATAAATTGACATACTAACAGTAGCTAGTCAATTTATTTTCGAAAATATAATGTATTTTCGCAAGAACCTTACAACATTTTCCAAACTTAGCGATAGCTGTAATGTTAACCTAAGAAATAATCACAGACTATGTGCGCCCCGATTTAGACTCGCGAAGGTTAGCAATTCTTTCAAGGCTCAGTGCATTCTATACTACAATAAGATACCTCTGGAGATTTTGAAATTGCCATTTGAGCAATTTAAAAATCATGTTAAAGCCACTTTGTCGAAAAAGAGATATTACAATGTTCAAGATTACTTAAATGACAGGACTGTATGGGGTTAAACTGGCTCAACACAGACCTTGCTGTTAATAATTTTGTTATTATTTATTCCTGCTTATTAATCATAACAATTAATTTTTTCATATTTGTATTAGTTAAGCACAACCTATTTTTAAAAGAGATCTAAAAATCTTAGGCTTTTAACAACCCCCACTTGGTCCGCGAGTGTGCTCCTCAAGTGCGTTTTACTACTAGACTTTTTTTTGTGGTCCGAGCTGAGGCGCCTGGTGTACACTCGGGAATACGAAACTGGAGATGAATTAAAGACTGCGATAACAGACGCTTTTAATGTAGCGTTGTAACGCTTTTAATGTAGCGTTGTAACGCTTTTAATGTAGCGTTAAAACGTAATTGTGTGAAACGGGCACGACTTTGTATTGAACGATATGGCCTGCACTTCGGACAATTGCTCCGTTATCAGTGAGTGTAAATACCTAAATTAAAAAAGTGAGCTGTATGAAAAATCTGCAATGTTGGTAAGTACCTACCAAACGCCTTTACCACTTTAACTAGGTACCTATCTAATCTAATAGCACATCACGATTTTACCTACGGAATGGTAAGGCGACGCGCTACTACTAGTTCGCAATTTTTTGGAAACGAGATTTCTCAGTTATTTTTATTTTACGACTAAGGCCGGTATTGATTTTCGAAATGGATGGTACTGTTAATTGCAAATCGCCTCCCTGCGGCTTTAAAACCACTTAAATGTCAGGGTGTATAGATAAATATTATACTTAGATAGATAAACAAACATGACTAGAGTACAAACATCCGTTCTCATCAAACAAATATTTGCCCCCACCGGGACTCGAACCCGGGACCCTTGGCTTCGTAGGCAGGGTCAGTGCGGACTCGGCCATTCGGAACGCCGAATATCAATTTAATAATATTCGTCAAATTTCAATTCTATGGTATTATAACTGATTCGAAATCTTTAAGCTCGGCAAGCAAGCGGTAAACGTGTCAAATAGGTATACTATAGTCGGATAGAAAAACCGGTCAAGTGCGAGTCTAAATCGCGCACGAAGGGTTCCGTACCACCGTTCAATGGAAGCGATGGTGTGGAGTGAATAGTTTGGATTTTACACAGCAAAATATTGTTTACAAAGTTATTGGTGCGGTTACTTTCACACTCCATGTACGTAACCAGGTGCATCCATAAGTTTGTATGTGGTATTAAAAGAATTGTTGTATGGGAGCCCCCTTAAACATTTCTTTTATCCTGTTTTTTAGTATTTGTTGTTATAGCGGCAACATAAATACATCATCTGTGAAAATTTCAACTGTCTAACTATCACGGTTCGTGAGATACAGCCTGGTGAAAAACGGACGGACGGACAGCGGAGTCTTAGTAATAGGGTCCCGTTTGGAACCCTTCGGGTACGGAACCCTAAAAATCACGCAGCTCACAGAGAAACAGCAACGTGTATTGTTATAATACACGCGCAAGCACAAACAAACGAGTCGAGAGGTGGCATGGAGGGGGCGTCACGGCATGGCAGTCACGCCGTTTCGAGTCGGTTTTACTGCCAAGGCCCGCCCATAGATTTTCACATCAAAAACATGTCCAAACGTTGTTTAGCAACTGCGAATGAAGATACGCTGTGAGTGAAGGGGAAGTATGGCGCGCGGGACGCAAAAAACTTCTATTCACTTTACTTTGTTGATTCTGATTGTTAATCACTCCCACTATTCAATTGCTGTCCACACGTGGCGTTTCCGAATCACTACGTATTCCTCACAAGTGTAGACTGGCCTTATGTAATATAATAACAGATGAATATGTCACCGTAAGATTGTGAACACTAAAAACTCGAGAAAATTTATCTTGCGGGAATTATAAACTGTACCGCACTGCTTACAATATAATGCATTAATTTTCGTTGGTTTACAATGAAACCGTTAAATTGTGAACTGGTTGAAGCCGGAATTGCAAGCGAACAAAAGAGGCATAGATTTTCAACCTCGTCGGTCTCGTTTACAATTTATTGATAGTTTATAATCTCACGCGATGGTTTATAAACGGTTTACAATATTACGTTGAGGTATCCGGGAGGACGGACTCACTTGTCGGGTTGGTGGTTGGCGAGCAGGTCGGGTAGCGCCGGCGCCGACGCCTGCGGGATGCCACCGGTGGGGGACGGCGGAGGGTTCACCTGCCCCTCCTTCTGCGCATTTCTCTCGAGTATTGCTGGAAATGTTGGAGTATAATTGTTATTTTAGGGTTAGCTTTGTATCTTATCGCTCAAATTGTTATAATGTGAAAGTTTTTTAGTCAATCAAGGAAAAACATTTGAATGAAGATGAATAGTTTCGAAAGAAATTTAGTTTACGAGCTAAATCAATTGGTGCCTTAAGGTTCACCACTTCTCATGATGACAAGTTCCCATTTTCACCACTTCCCCTTCCCAATTCGGCAACATCCCAATTCAACCTATTCCCAATTCGACAACATCTCATTTCAACCAATTCGCAATTCAACCACTTCCCATTTTGACCACTTCCCAATTTAACCACTTCCCACTTTGACAACTTTCCATGTCAACAAAATTTTCTTACATTTAACCTCGTAACTCGTGGGCAGGCTCATTCGTTAAGAAAGATAAGGTTGGTCAAGTAAAGTGATCCACAGCCCTAATGTTGTCAAATTGAGAAGTTGTCGAATTGGGAAGTGGTTGAATCGCGAAGTGTACAAAATGGGAACTTGTCATTATGAATCTTGTCATGGGAACGTGTCAAATTAACACATTAATGAAAAGTTTTAGCAAGGTCACTAACCACTAAGCGCACCCAGCAGCTGTGGCATGCCCTTCAGCATGAGGCGCTCCAGGTCGCTTCTCCGGACCGTCGGCAGCAGGATGCCGGTGTCCCGAGCCGAGCCCAGCTCCTCGCTCGCGGCTTGCGCCAGGATCAGACCCACCAGACAGCGCCGGCCTCCACATTGGACCAACTGTAGACATACAGGCACATACATTGCTTCTGGCCTCACACTAGGATACTCCGTCGTGGGAACCAGAAACAGCGACGTCACAAATATGTAAACATCTAATATCTAGGTTTTTTTCTGGATTCGATCCCGGTACCTCTCGCTTTGGAAGCACAGCTTCTACCGCAACACCACAGAGTTCATTCACATGTTTCAGATGATTGAGATAATCATGATATGTACCCAAGGGTTCTTGGGGCCTTATGTGTTTGGCATGCATGTGAGGTTGTGTCCTTTTTGCAAAGGCAGCATAACAGCACAAATGTATTTTTTCATAATACAGTATTATAAAGTAAGCCCTCTTGCATATAACACGAGATTATTTTCATAGTCTTTGAAATCTATTACCAAACCAAAAGGTGTTGATAAACGCATGCCAATTTGCAACAGCCGGCAGCGAACAGGCAAAATTATGCATTATGAAGTTCGAAAAAGAGAAAATGAGCTCCGTGATCTAATTGGTTTCACGCTTGCTTCTCACACAGGAGATGCAGGTTCGATTCCTGACCACGCACCAATCCAATGAGATAATTAATTTATCTTAAGAACATTATACGGACGTTCTAACGATGATGGAAAATGCTGATTCACTTTTATCATTCAAAAATATTGTACTTCATAGCAAAAATAAATGTTTGTCTGTTTGTTCTTCTTCCTGTCAGCAAGCAGAGAGGAAGAGGAAGAAACAGATAAAATAAATGTTTGGTCTTATTTGTAAATAATTAAGAATAAGTATCTTCCTACTCTGTCTGTTGAAACGGAATATGAATGAGCAAATAATTAAACTAAATTATATAATATTAGTATAGCTAAATTAAATTAACTTTTAACAGCATAATTTTGTTTAATTACTTAATAATTTAGTCGCAATCCAAAATGTTTTGATTTTGTAAGTTTCTACAAGATTTTTTTTTAATTTTATTGCATGCCGTTGTTGCCTGTAATTGGAGTAGCATTTAGCTAGTAACAATATGTTAGTTTAAGTATTAATGTATACTCTGTTGGCGACCTAAATAAATAAATAAAAAACATCGTGAGGAAACCTTCATTACTCCATAGCAGCGGCGATGGACTAGCCCCCTGTCACGCAAAATGGAGTATTGAACAACTAGCTCAAAGTGGGCACAATTATGCCTCTGCCACCCCAAGTTATAAATAGAAAAAAAATACACCAACCTCAATAATATTATTAAAAAAATCAGGATATAGATGTGGCCAATCATATCTTGCTATGGACACCATGAGTGCAGCCAGCTTGTTCCGGATGAAGTAAAGCATCACCTCATGATTTGCCATCAGCTCATTCCATAATGTGAGTCTTATTTCAGTCTTCTCATTGTCTGATAAACTGATCCACTGTTTGTTGATGATATTCTGAAAGGAATATAAGTTTTAGAAATCTTACTAAAAAATACGTGCTTGCGTGCGTGTCAATGCGTGTATGCGTGCCAATGCTTGCATACGAGCATGTATGTTTATATATGTATGTTGACCCGCGATGGTCGGAACGAAACGGAGGCGGTATAGGTACAAAAGGACTATAGAAAGACCGCGGTTTCAGATGCTTATGCTGACTTTTTCTATGCATAATTAGAGTATTCTAAGACGATTACAAAATACGCGTGCCGTCGGAAATTATTAGTTTTCGAATTATATATTTTTTAAAATCGCCATTTCAAGCATTCGGGAGACGTGGGGATGTGGGAATATTAGGGTGGGGAAACGAAAGATTTGTCCGATTTTTTTACTTCAAATGTAGAGAAAGTTTATTGACCTCGAGGTCATCGACTTTGACCTTGAACATGAATTTTCGCTCATTTTCCCCACAAAAATCAAGTGACATCGGTCAACGTTAGTGATGCAACGAATACTATTTTTACGAATACGAATACAAATACGAATATCAAACCTACTATTCGGTGAATACGAATACGAATATCGCGCCATGGTAATAAAAGACTAATTTATTTGATGAATTTCTATTCTCCTAATAATTAAAATTTACAATAGGCAAATTTTTATTTAAAAAACATAAAATTTGTAGATTTTCTGCTTTTAGGCGATTTCTTTTTTCATTCAAGTCTGGATGTTTCCAGCTGTTGAAAAAAGTCTTTCCGAGGCAACTGAACATGGCATCAGTGAAAAATATTTTTTTGAGCGAGTTTTTTCAGACTTGGAAAATGGACATCTTATCGCCAAAAGACCACTGGATCGTCGTATTTTTACATGCCGACGACCGACGCGCGTATTCGCCGAATACGAATATTCGGTAAATGTCTATTATCCGGCGAAAACGAATATTCGTATTCGTATTGGTTGCATCACTATCAACGTTCATTGACCTCGAGGTCACCGACCTTGAAAAAATCAGCATAAGCATCTGAAACCGCGGTCTTTCTTAAGGCTAGCCCACATTTGGGGTTAGAAGCTGTTTGTTTGTATGTGTAGGTAGGTGTGTGTGTATTTGTGTCTGGTACCATTTTCATGGAAAATTACTGGACCATTCTTGATGTTTTTTTGCATTAAACGGTTATAATTGACGATCTCTGATGCGCAGCGGTTGTGGCTCTGCCTAACATGCGAGAGGGCCGGGCTTCGATCCCCGGCTGGGGGTAAAGAAAAAAAAAACCAGGTCTTGGACGTTTATATGTTGGTGACGTCGCTGTTTTCTGGTTCGATTTTTAGTTTAAATGTTGTCGCTAGATAGAGCTAAGTTAGAATCAATATAATTCAATTGGATTCACGACTTTGCACTTTCTTTCTAGTATAGGCAGTATCGTAGTGGTGCGCATAATTTAGGAAAGATGGCGGTATAAGCATTCATTCTCTAAGAACAAACAAGGATTATGCGTTTGAGCACGCATTTATATGCGATGAGTGCGACACGTCTCGTACGCATGCATTTGTATTGTGTAGGCGTTAGTTACTGTACACTTGTGTGGGTGTGCGATGTTTTGGCCGCTCCCTCGTAAACAATACGTAAACGTAGTAAACGCGCCATCTCTGATTTTTCGTCGATATTACAATGGATTATACTTCGCCGTCAGCCTAAGCACCCAGTATCTATTGCTTGGTATAGCCAGCGGGCGAGATAATAGTGACATCTAGAAATAATACAGGGTTTGGCTTTCTAGCAGAGTACGTTTTTTTTTGTATAGGGTGGTCTGTACTCTCGCATTGTTAGTCCATGGTATTATATATCAACCTTTTGGCTTGGGTGTCAGAGCCCACCGTGCCTGTATTATTACTTGAAAACTAATGAGAATTATAATGTGAAGTAAAGTGAAAACATTTCTTAATTGATGCCTTTGTTTTATTTTGTGATCATTTGCCTCATGTATTTAGGTCTCACATTAGTATTAGGCTGTCAAAGTACAGTTCGTCAGAAAAAAGAAGCGCACGAGTTTCCATACAAAGTCTCTCTAACAGTCAGCGTGGTAGAATACAATGTGTGTCTGCTCATATAGACTGGAGTCTATCAGAGTCAACAGGTTAATATCCATGGGTTTTTTCAATTATCTTAATTTTCCACTTGTTTCACTTGGTTTCAAATTCTTTGCAGAATGTGATTATGGGATCATTATGTGTTCCTCCAGCTCTAGCTACCTCATATAGGGAATTCAGCAGTGTATAATGCAGGTATTCTATATAATACATAGGCAATATATATGATACCTGGGGCGTTCAGGCAATGTATGAAATATTATTAATATTAATGTCCATTACATACTCTACATAGGTAATATATACAATGCCCAGGGATTATATAGAATAACTACTTGGCCACCGGCAAGGTGAAAAATAAATAGATTTTGGTAGAATATCAGGGCAAAACACTGCGGTAGCTCAGGTTAAGGGTAAAGGGGGTGAGCAAAGCGAAGCCCCCTCTATCCTTTGTGTTAGGTTGAACATGTAAGAACAACAAAAAGTACTTAGATTTAAGTACACAACATTACATTTTCAACCTAACATGAAGGATAAAGGAGGCTTCGCTTCGCTCACCCCCTTTACCCGTCACCTAAGCTACCGCAGTGTTTTACACTTGTACATACATTACCGACTGCGCATTGGGTATTATATATATTACCTAGTTTAGGCAAAGTAAAAAATAAATAATATTTCATACATTACCTGTACATTTCAGGCGTTATATATATTGCCTAGAGATTATATATAATACGGGATAATACAGATTGCCCATAACATATGTATCATGTAAACAGAATGCTTTGAGTGCAGTCAGGGTGGGGCTCAATTCTCTAATTGGATAGCAATTGCATAGATAGCATATTGATGGTTAAGAGCCTAAAATGCTGTATTTGCAGTAAGTCTCCGAACAAAATAGGCGCCGCTGACAAATCAAATATGTCATCTAGAGCCCTTGGAAGCAAATGATATGCTGTTGCTATGCATTTTCCATAACAGAATAGGGCCCCTGTGGTGACTTGTCATTGTTACTCCTTTTACATCTCAATTATATTATGTAAGAAAGTAAAAATCTAAATACCTCAAGAGTAGTCAGTGTGAACATAAGGACATATTGATTCTGTGACTTGTTCAGGAACAGTAGGCAGTGCTTCCATGAGTCTCGGCGGTTAGAGAAGTTCTCCAGCATTCCCTCAATCTCTCGCTTGCGCAGGTTGCTGGTTGAGGAAGCAAAGAACTCCGACATGAGCACCTCCAGGGAGGCCAAAGCCTCATCAATCTCCATATTTGCCTGTTGAATTTGTGAGTGTTGTATTACATTTTTCCACCCTGGAAACTATCATGGATTTCAGTCAACACATTTATTCAAAAAATTAGCTAGATTTTATTTCAACACATTTACTCACAAAATTAATTAGGTTTTATTTATTAATTACCTCTGGGCGGGGCAGCACAAGACAGAATTAAGGGAAGCCTTTGTTCAGCTGTGGGACACAAACCCAGTTAAATAAAAAAATAAAACAATTAATCATATGCAAGAAGGGCTGGTTCTGCCCCCTTATCGACACTCTGACCAATTAATTTTGGGAGTAAATGTGTTGAAATAAAATCTAGCGCCGAGCAGCTACAGAGCAGACCCACATGAGTGATCTGTGACCTGATTCTAGGTTGAATGCTCAAACACGAATACCTAACTTATGTTTAGTATAAAAGCGAACCTGGGGCCGCATCTCGATAGAGTAGTCCAATTATTTTCACGATGCAAATCTTCAGTTTCTCTAATTGAAGCGAAAATGTATGCAAAATATTAATGTAAATAGTCGCCCTGCTGCTACTCACCTGGATTTTGTAATAGCCTTTAGAATATGCAATTCTGAGTTTACATCGTTGATTTCTTTGGTTAGTATATTGCCTATGTTTATTCCGATGATTCCGAGATGATTTATGTATTATGTAGCGATAAATACGATTAAAAAAATCTGAACGTCTCTCTCTCTCTCTCTCAACAACTTTTGCACGCAATTTTGTTTTGACGTTATTTTTTTTTTTTTTTTGTAATGTTTTTTCCTTTATGGAAAAGGCTAAGAGCTTAAGCCCATACCGCCTGGTCTTATTTTAATTTCTTTTCTTCTCTTCATATTGATTGAGGCTAAAAGCCTTGTCTTTCCGTAGGTATTTTCTTCAGTCTTTATTATATATTCGAGGCACATAGCCTCGTCTAACGTATTTATTATTTAACTTCATAATCCAGTATGTTTAGGTCAATCCGTGTTGTCAAATCAGGTATCAATTTTCCTCCAGTATTTAAAGGTCACATCCGAGTTGTCAAATCAGGTAGTATAGGTCTATTCCGGTGTATTATTATTTTTCAAATAACTCCAATGGTACTCTTGATAAAATTATAAATAGGGTAAAATGCTTCTATATTTTTAAGGAGATCCTGAATAGAGCGCCAGACATCCAGGGCTCTTTGTAAATGTTCAATAAGCTGTCAATGAATACTACCTAGTATCAAAAAATGATTTAGAGATTGGTTTTCAGAATTACAAAATGTACAATTTGGGGAAGGAATCATTTTCAATCTATGTAAATATTCATTAAATCTGCCATGTCCAATTCTCAAACGACAAATTGTTGTGTAAAAGTTTCTATGTAGATATTTTCCGACGATAAACCATGGTCTCTCAATGTCCGAGTTAATATAGCTGTACCATTTTCCTTTTATTTGTGTCGTTTCTCTCCAATGAAGCATCCATTGATGTTTAATATTCGTTCTAATGTCGGTTTTGCAATCTGAACCTGGCAACTTAATGTCTTGACAGGTATTTGGTGAATATTGGGGTTTTTTATTATAGAGCTGGCAAGTTTATCAGCGAGTTCGTTGCCAGAGACGCCAATGTGAGATGGAAAATATCTTTATCTTGTTTCCACTCTTTTGGAATTATTGATTGTTCCCAGAGTAAATTTAAAATATTTAAAAATTTCACAAGGCAATCTGTTTCCAGTTTTTGAAACATTTTGTAAGAAATGCAATCTAAACCAAAGGTTGTGTCTTTACGTGACTTGATAGCTGCTTTTAACTCATCTATGGTGAATGGATTGATAATGTAACTATTGGTGGGGTTTACGTAAGAAGTATTATTTATTTGCATTGGTTGTGAAACAAAGTCAGGTGTTTATTTCATTAAAAAGTTATTTATCCAAAATATTTCATTATTATTATTTAGTTTCGTACTTTTACTGTAGGATTTATTAAATTTACGCATAGTTTGCCAAATTTTAGAAATTGGAGTGGATCTATTTATTTCAGTACAGTATTCCTTCCAACTATTTAATCTTTCTAATTTAATAATAAGTTTTTTCTCAGCCTGCATTTTTTTTTAATTAATATAGTTTAAATCACTAGGATATTGTTTAAATATAATAAAAGCTTCCCTACTTTTTTGAACTACATTAGCACACTTTTCATTCCACCATGGCAGAGGAGGATGCCGGTATTTAAAATTGCTTCCTGTCTGTTTCAAGTTATTATTATTCATATTTGAATTTTGGGCCTGACTTCAAAAACATCGATTGATTAATAGCTTTATGAATGATATCACAATAGTCATAGTAAGACTGTAGAGGATCGTTATGGTTAATAATAAATTTTTTAAGCATAGTGTTGGCGAGCTTTGAATACTTATTCCAATTTACTAGCCGTAGATTAGGTCTTTTGAGTGCAGCTGTGTTATTTTGAGAAATAAAGTTGTTTGTAGAAGAATCAGTGATAGTGTTGAACAAAATCTCAGTTATTGTGGGTAGATGATAACTTCCCAGGGGATCATCATATACTGTCCAATTGCAATTAAGGGCTATAGAGGGACTGACTATTGTTAAATCCAAACCACTTGGTCTCCAGTTATTTGTACCTACAGTTGTTGGTTGTGTGTCATTTAATAAGACTAAATTGCATTCATTTACAGCGTCGAGGACATCTCTTCCACGAGGACTGACAGATTGGCAACCCCACATGGTGTGTTGTGCATTGAAATCACCTGCTACTAAGCATGGTTGTGGTAAGGTATTAATAAAATTAACAAATTTTGTTTTTCTAAAAGTAGGACTACAATTTGTCGGGATATAAAGACTGGCCATTGATAATGAACTGTTATTAAAGTTTATTTTGATAGCAATATTCTGAAGTGAATCATCAAAAAATGTTTTTAATCTACTGTATTGTATGTTGTTACGAATGACTATGGCAACACCATTGTGTTTATTGCCACAATCATTGCGTTCTATTGAGTATCCTTTAATATTTAAACGTTGTGTAGGCTTGAGCCAAGTTTCGCAAACTAAATCTGTCAATATTATTTTCATACAAAAATTGAGTAAAAATATGACGATTACCAGACTTTGAGCATTCCACTGTACTATCTTTAATTTGTCTGTGAATTTGTACTAATGTTCTTGGTATCACTGGAGTTGAAAAAATCGCTTAAAACATCTAACACATTTTTAGAGGATATTGGGGTATCTTGTGTCTTATTTAATGTTATAATTTTTATAATGCTTTGCACTAAGAGATTAAGTGCCTTGTCATTTGATTTTAATAATGTCAAGAGATCAAGAGGCTTCTTAGGGCCGAGAGGTGGGAAATTTCCATTTTTGAATATGTCAGCGAATGATGGTGTCTGAACTTTTTGTCTGTTTTCTTGTATTTTCTTTGGCTTAATTGGACACTGAGCTGAAATGCTAACGTGATTGCCATCGCAATGGAAGCATTTGGCCTGTTCGATCGGAGTTTTACAAACTTTATATGAGTGGTCTTCTTTACAGATGGAGCAGCCCTCGGAGTTCTTGCAAAACTTTGCTAAATGGCCATACCTGAGACACCGGAAACATTGTTTGACTGGTGGAACATACGTTGAGATGTCATGCCGCCAACCATCCAAATCTACGTAGTCTGGAAGAACTGACGTCGCGAAGGTGATGGCTACTGTCTGCAGCGGCTGTTGAATGAAGTTATTATCAACTTTGGTCCTTTTTGTGAATCTTCGAACAGATATTATTTTCTTGTAACTTGATAGCATTGTGAATATCTTTTTGTTTGTCAAGTTGGTGGGTACATTTTTAATTATACCAGTAATTTCAGTGCTTGAAGCTGGTATATTGGCCTTAAATTGGTAGTCTTTTAAAAATGTAGCATTGTTCAAGAAGGCATTACCAAGGCTGGCTTTTTCGAAGTATATGGCAATTTTTTTACAGTCCAGTGATTCAGTGAAAGTGGTGTTAGCACGATAACTAGATTATAGTTCGCATAAATCTGTGAATCGCCGTGTCAGTCACCGGCTTGTCACAGCTAACTTCAAGGTCGACGGTTAACGGATCACATAGTGCTATTCGCTCGGGCGCCTACTTCCATCCCTCTCTACGCCGCACGGGTCGTTGACCGCGCGTCTGTGTCACACACACAGACAGGGACTCGCCTAGCAACATCAGCTGACGAGCGTGCTGTGGATACTTACTTATATCTCTCGCGATATGAATGAAATGAAGTGTGGTGCATGCAAGATGCCCGTGGCTGCCACCAGCCAACTGCAATGTCGTCCCTGCAACGCCTCATACCATTATGAGTGCCTGGGTATGACGACAGAGTACTACACAACACATTTAGTAAAGCTCCAGCTAAACTGGCACTGCCCATCGTGCCTGAATGTCACCCGCCGACCCAGGACAGACGGCACCCCAACTCGCAACCAATTTGATGTGCCAGAGTTCACGCTTGATGACACAGCAGCTGATGTCACAAATATGTCTTGTGACGAAATAAAGAACGCTCCGTCTATAAACTTTGAGCAGTTCTCAACGTTACTCGAGACTAAACTTGATGGCATCAAGCGTTCGTTAAGCCTTGAAATAAATCAGGCATTTTTAAAATTGCACACTGAGTTGTCTAGTTTGACCGCCCGTCTTATCGCTGTTGAGTCCGAAAATGAGAAACTCAAATCGCAGGTGGAGTTAATGAAATCGGTGCAGAGTTTACCCACCGAATCTGGGGAGGTGACTGCGCTGCGGGAAGCAATGACTGAGCTCAAGACAGAGCTTCAGGACAGAGACCGGACAGACCTGCTCAGCGATGTCGACATCACCGGCGTGCCTGAGTATGAAGAGGAGTCGCTCAGCCACGTCGTGACGCTGGTGGCGCAAAAGTTCGGCATGCCTCTGGAGGAGCGCGACCTGGTGAGCGTGTACCGCGCCGGACCCAAGCGCTTCTCGGACGCTGGGGGGGCGCCGCCCCGCCCGCGCCCCATCGTGGTTCGACTGGCGCGACGCTCGCTGCGGGACGACTTCCTCAAGCACGCCCGCGTCCGCCGTGGCGCCACCACTGCAGATCTCGGCCTGCCGCCCCATGCCCCTATGAAGCTGTTCGTGAACGAGCGGCTTTCGAAGTTGAATAGGGTCCTATTTGGGAAGGCGCGTAAGCTGGGAGAGGAGCAGAAGTGGAAGTTCGTCTGGACAAAAGAGGGCAGGGTTTATGCCCGGCATCATGTTGGCGCTGTAGGATACCCGATTAAAGCGGAGGATGACCTGGTGCGAGTTTTTGGGGTGAGCCAAAGTTCGATGAAATAGACTACAGAAACACTACCTATGCAGACTGTTTATATCTACTACGGGCTTTGTTAATATGCTGCTTGTTAACATGTTGTGAATTTATGTTATTAATTTATTGTGGACTGAATTTATTGATAATTATGGGTCAAATTGCTATTTATTTCAATCGCTACTGTTTATGCTACCCTTTGGCTTTGCTATTATGCTGTCGTTTTGTTTTAACGTGTTTTAAATGTTTTGAATTATTAATGTGTGTTGTAACAATGAATTCAATGATTACTGTTCTGAAGAGCTTTAGAATATGCGAGAATAGGTTTGCTATGTGGATGTGTGAATACGCGACAATGTTTGACGAGCAACTGGTTTTTTGTGTTCACTTTGCACTATCTTCTGTATATCTTTCGTATCTGTCCCTTTCCCGCCCCGCTCATTTCTATATTGCTTGCAACTCCATCACTCTAACTTTCTCGCGCAATGGTTAATTATAAATTTTTGAAAGTTGGCTTTTTTAACGCGGGTTCACTTGGCACAAAACACGATGACTTTATAGGTGCATTAATGAGGGAATTGCCTGACGTGATGGCGATAAACGAGACCTGGCTCCGGGCTGGTCAGGAAGGCAAAGCGCCTAAAGTTCCGGGTTACAGACTGAGGCATTTGCCGCGGCCGCTACACATCAGGCGCGGGTTGGGGGGGGGAGTGGGTTTTTATGTAAGGTGCGGGGTGGCTGCGCGTACGTGTCCACACCCAGCTCCCACCACTCACATCGAACAACTGTGGATTTCAATAAACGTCAAGTCGACTAGGGTTATTATTGGTACTGCATATCGTCCTGAATGGGTTAAGGTGGATGACTTTCTCGACGCCCTAACAGATTCAATTACAGCCTTCTCTAATTACGATAGAATAGTAGTTTTAGGTGATTTTAATATAGATATTTTAAATACTGCTGATAGTGCAACGCTACGTCTGAATGATTTTCTGAAAAGCATGGATATTACAAATGTTGTCACCGAACCAACGCATTTCACATCTCATAGTGCCACACTGCTTGACTTGGTCTGCACAAATGCGTCTGTATCGAACGTTTCTTTACTTAATGTTCCTCAACAGGGTCATGTAATGGTTATG
The DNA here is from genome assembly GCA_949825045.1 of Argyresthia goedartella. Lineage (NCBI taxonomy): Eukaryota > Metazoa > Arthropoda > Insecta > Lepidoptera > Argyresthiidae > Argyresthia > Argyresthia goedartella. Next base: position 17,991,532 of record OX463812.1, on the reverse strand, counting down.
GTTACATTAAAAATCAAAAAGGAAAAAATTCGGATGCGGTATAAAGTGGTCAGGCCGATCAGTAAAATAAATTTAGTAGATTTTAATTCTGATGTTGATCACGTCGACTGGGAGATGGATGTATTAACATGTGCATCAGTTGATGAAATGGTTGAACGTTTTGGAAGGCACCTCCTAGTGCTATACGATAAACATGCTCCTTTAACTAGGACTAGAATTGGGAGCAAACCCACACCTTGGCTTACTAGCAACATACTTTTGATGATGCGGCTGCGTGATCAAGCGCATGCCTGTTATCGCAAATCAAGATCGGAGCAGGATAGGGAGTATTATAAGTCACTGAAGCATCTTGTTAACGCCGCTATTTTTGGTGAGAAGAAGGCATATTTTGAGCAGCATATCAACAAGTATGCTAATAACTCAAAGAAACTGTGGAAAAATCTTAAAGGAACTATTTTACCAAACTTTAAAAATAATTGTGATTTGCCCGAACATTTTAATGATCCAGATGAAATCAGCGCCAATTTTTTGAATGTTCCTGGCGCTGATACGGTCACCCTATCACGTCTAACCCATTTTGAATTTAACAGATACTGTCAGGCTGTGTTCTCGTTGGACCAGGTGGATGAGAATTGTGTAGCTAAAACGATCCTTTCTATAAGTTCGAATGCGAAAGGTGCAGATGGTATTACTGAGGATATGATCTTACTGACTTTACCTCGTACCCTTAAAGTAATAACCGCAATTGTTAATAGGTCTATTGCCTCTTCTACTTTTCCAGCTCAATGGAAGTCAGCGAATATCCGCCCCATCCCTAAAATTGACAACCCAGTAAACGTTAGCGACCTTCGGGCAATAAGCATCCTACCTTACCTGTCAAAAATTTTAGAAAGAGTAATTTATAACCAGGTCTATAAGTACTGTGAGAGTAATGATATCCTGCCCGAGCGACAATCTGGGTTTAGAAAGGGGCGTAGTACTGCATCAGCACTGTTGGACGTAGTGGATAATGTCTTGTCCTCTCAGGATCAGGGTAGGGGCACCATACTTGCTCTCTTGGACTTTTCTAGGGCTTTCGATGCTCTTAACATTCCCCTTCTGTTGTCTAAGTTAGCTTTCTATGGCTTTGACGCTTCCACCATTGACTGGTTTAATAGCTACCTTGGCAATCGGAGTCAACGGGTTGTGCTGGACAAGGCAGACGGATCTCAGATGCAGTCGCGGCTAGCCACCCTGGATAGAGGTGTCCCACAAGGATCCATACTTGGGCCGCTTCTTTTTATAATATACAGTGCGGATATCACTAGTTGCATTGTTAACAGTAATTATCACTTATATGCTGATGATCTACAAATTTATATCTCGGTAGAAAGCGATCCCCGAATAGGAGTGGAAGCTTTAAATGAGGATCTGGGCCGTATATCGCAATGGTCGTCCAATAACACTTTAGTGCTCAACCCAAACAAGTCGAAGTGTATGATACTGGGCTCAAAAAATCAAATACAGGCAATAGCAGCGCATGAACCACAAGTCCTGGTGAATGGAATTGCCATTACACGGGTCCGCGAGGCTCGCAACCTAGGTCTTCTCATCGATGACAAACTACGATTTGAAGGGCATGTCCTCGAGATAGTAGGGAACTGTTTCTATAGGCTTAAAGTTCTCTATAGAATCCGGGATCTTCTCAGCGTTGAACTGCGAAAACAGTTGAGTGAGGCTTTAGTACTATCTAAGTTAAACTACTGCATTACGGTATATGGATCGTGTCTGTTTGGAAAAACCCAAAAACTCATACAAAGAGTACAAAATGCCTGTGCCCGGTTCTGCTTCGTGATTCCTCCTCGAACACATGTCACTCCATTTCTTAACGAGGCAAACCTTTTAAAAATGAAAGCTAGACATAACCTGCATTTTTCTACGTTGCTATTTGAGGTTATACGGACTAGGAGACCCTCATATCTATACGATAAACTTACCTGGCGTCTGTCCCAGCGTGTTGCACCTTTCCTCTCAATGCCACGTCACAAAGGTGCAGCTTTCCGTGGTAGTTTCAAATACCGTGCTACCAAATGCTGGAACAACATCCCACCTCCACTGTTGTCTCTGGTTAGTAAGGCTGGTTTTAGAGGTGCCTACCGGAAATACCTAACAATGCAGCAAAAGGCCGAGGAAACAGCACGCTCCTAACATACAGTACTGATTTTTATTGTGTTTTTGTATTTTTGTTTTTTTAATTTATTTATTCTACTACCCACCTTTATCTTCACATCACTTACTTCCCAATTTAAAATATTTTGTGTAGTAATGACTATTTAATTTGTGTTACTAATTCTCAATTTTTAAATTTCCCAATTAAAATATCCCAATAATCATAATACTGACATCCCATCTAATTAATTTTTTTTATATCACTCTTTATGCAATTTCAATTTCAATGTAATTATTTGTTATATTTTATTATGTTTCCATTTTGGTCATAAATGGAATTTTATATTAATAATTAATACTAATGTATATTTTAATGTGTACTCGTGCATACTGTTGTCTCGTCCGTATTTGGCCCTGGCAGAATACCAGCGTCACAGATTCGTCTGTGACATTGCTGAGTCAGGGCCATTTCATTGTCGCGGTACATTCACAATACCACATAGTGAAAATGATTATTTTTGTGTAAATTGTTTTGTGTTATGTTCTTCCAGGTTTTATTCTATTTTGTATTTCTTTTTATTATGTGTCTGTGTGTGTACCATTTCAGTGAATAAATGAATTTATCTATCTATCTATCTATCTATCTATCTTTTGAACTTGTTCATTGACCTAAGATATTTGATTCCTTTATTAAACTTTTTGATACAGCTAGATATGGACATTAGGTCTCGGGTTCCTATAGGTATATCCGCATTGGAAGACTCTACGAACACTACAAATTCTGTAGCACCGAAATCCTCAGGGTATCGTCTCTTATAATCTGTTACCAGATAAGGTTTGTACTTATCTGCGCTTTCGACCTCTGACTCGGACGACGACGTGGAGTCTCCTTCACTTTTCTCTTCAGCCTCATCTTTTTTTTCTTTTTTGTTCGCGCCTTCCACATGATTGGTTTCTTTTTATTTGTCTCCAGACGCCTTTTATTTCTAAAAACCCCGATTGATACACGAGTAATCGATGAAATTAATAAAAACTTCGAAAATCCCGCCTGGTTATTTCAATGGTTTCCCGCGCTTTCATTTTTTTTTTATTTATCACTGCGTGCGTTCCACGCTGAAAAAGAATATAACCGCTCAGCTGTCGGGCGAACTACGCGTGATCGCTGTAAAAAGTTGCTTGGCTGTCGGCCGATCAACCCGTGATCGCTGTCCGGTAGACCATTTTATAAGTTCATAAACAGGCACATTTTTTCTATGTCCATCCAACTCAACTACTACAAGAGACGTGGGTGGAACTTTTGTCTTGATAGGCGGAAAATTTTAATTTAAATTTTGAAAATTTAATTTAATTACAGTAGGCTATCTAAAAATACTGTAAATTGGTTAAAAATGGGCAGGAAGAAGCCTAAGAAAAGAAAGAAGGATGAGGAGGAGGAGGATCTGTACGATAGTGGGGAATCCTCAAGTCCGTGTGATGAACCAAAAGATGACAAGGATAAGTATAAGCCTTTTCAGGTCCCGGATTATGTCCGTTATTACCCAGTGGATGGAGGTAAATTAGATTATATCATTTATTTTGAAAGCAGCGACACTGGCAAGGCATTGGGCGACAGAGACATGATGGCTCTAGCGAACTGCCTCAAAAGATTCAATAAAGGCATAAAACAGTTAAGACGCATCAACAAATACAAGATTGGCGTTGTGTTTGAGCGGCCAGGGCTCGCCAATGCAGCTTTAAGCAATAAAACATTTCTGGATTCATACAAACTAAAGGCGACTATTCCTGCTACGGCCACTGAAGTGACTGGAGTAATACAACATGTGCCACTTGATTTATCCAATGAGCAGATCTATTCAAATAATTCTTGCTCCAAAAACATAGTATCAGTAAGAAGATTTATGAAAAGAACAATTAACAATAACACTGTTGAGTTCCAGCCTTTGAAGACAGTCTTAATAACATTCTCCTGCCCATCCCTGCCCGACAGTGTGGATCTGAACAGCTGGCGCTTCGAGGTTCGCCCGTACATCGCTCCAGTGAAGCAGTGTCTGCGGTGCCTGAGGTATGGACACATAGCTAAATTTTGTAAAAACGCAGAGAAGTGCTCTATCTGCTCAGGCAGCCACAACTTCAAGTCTTGCACAGTTGATGCAGCGGATGCCTCTTGCTGTCATTGCAAAGGCAATCATATCGCCATCTCACCTGACTGCCCTGTAAAAAAGGAGAAAATTAATCAAAACAAAATGAAATTAGACACGAAAACATTTGCTGAAACCCTGGAAAAATCATTTCCTCCACTAATATCTAAAAGCCCTTCTGATCAGCTAGCACTGCTTCTCAATTCAGAACATATAATGAACATTATAGTAGGCTCAGTAACTAAGTTACTAACTCAGAACAAAACAAACGAACTTTCAATTAATTCACAAAACATTAAAACCATTCTTCTTGAAACATTAGTGTAAGACTAAGTAAGAGTAATTGATTTGTTATTTTTTTTTAATGGACAATTAAACATAATGCAATGGAACTCACAAAGTTTAATTAGTAATAGACTTGTTTTAACACATTTCCTGAAGGAGAATAATATTCACGTAGCAATTATTTGTGAAACTTGGCTAAAACCGAATCAACGTTTCAATATTCGAGGTTATAATATTTGTAGATTGGACTCCGGCAACGACCATAATGGTGTTGCCATAATTGTTCATAACAGCTTAACTTTTAGAAAACTTGATACATTTTATGATAATTCCATTCAGAACATAGCAATACGTTTAATGTACGGAGATAATAAGGACGTATCAATTGTTAGTTTTTATAGCCCTAAAAACTGTCTACCGGTTTTTACCAAACATAAATTTGATCAACTTATACAAAGTGTTCCAGAACCTGTGCTTTTTGCGGGAGATTTCAACGCTCTCCATTCGGCATGGGAATGTCAATCAACAGACGCTCGTGGTCGTGATGTCCTTTCAAGTACTAATGACAATAACTTAGTTTTGCTAAATGATGGCCAAATGACCACTATTGGATCACACCAATGGAGGCGAAATGCTTTAGATCTTTCTTTTATTTCTCCATCACTGGCTCTGAACTGTGATTGGACAGTGTATGATGACCCGCTAGGTAGTTACCATCTTCCAGTAATAATTAAAATACTTATTCACAACAATTCACCTTACACTACATCTCCATTAGACTGTTCAGCTATGAAAACTCATTTAAACTTTCGTCGTGTTAATTGGAATAATTACAAAAAAAATGTAGATACCCTTCTATAAGAATTCAATATAGATACCTCAAACTCTAAAGATTGCTATAAAAATCTTATTGATATTTTAATTTTAGCTGCTCTGAATTCAACACCAGTGTCCAGTTTTCGTAATAATAATTCATCACCAGGCATATTTAGGAAAAAAAGAATTCCTCTCCCATGGTGGAATGAAAAATGCAGCCAGGTTGTAGAGTGCTCTAAAGAAGCGTATATTCAATTTAAAAATGATCCAACTGAATGTAATTACATCAATTTCAAAAAGAAGCAAGCTCTTAAAAAGCTTACATTAAAGCAGCAAAAACAAATTAGTTGGGTTGCATTATGTGAATCCTTCAACAGAACCACGCCGATTTCGCATATTTGGACTATCATGAAAAAATTTAATAAAACTTTCGTACATAGTTTCTCAAACAATAACATAAGTTGGGTCTTCGAATTCCTTAAAAAATATACGCCTGATACCGTTGAGTCTAACTTGAATTTACATAGTTATGTGCCTGCTAAGAATAGCGAATTTCTGGTAAAACCATTTTCTTTTCAAGAATTACAGTCAGCTATTTCATCTAGGAGAGATACAGCTTTTGGCCTTGACGGGATTCCATACAAAATGTTAAAAATGCTTTCTAATAAATCTAAATCAGTTCTTTTAAATGTGTTCAATTCTTTATGGTCTCAAAATATAATTCCTGATGACTGGAAATCAGATTGTCTTATTCAAATATAACCAAATAAAGAGAAACATTGCCCTGACTATGGTATGGTAGGAAATCATTCAAACATTAGTCGGAATGATTTGAATAAAAGTGTTGAAACACTTCTAGACTTACATAGTAGGATGAAATGCAAGTTTATACTATGCAATTTTCCATATGCCTGTAATTTGACAGAACTACAGAACAAATCTGTGCATAGAATGAATATTCATTTATTTAATTTAACATGTCATCACAGCGATGCTATTTTATATTTCGACATGAATAATTTTATTCATAACTTTACTCTGACACGGGATACATTGTACCTGTCTAATAAATATAGAAAATTAGTAGCTACATTGTTAGCTTATAATATATGCGACGCAGCTATAGTTGGTTTAACTAAGTTCAACTTGACATCAGCTTATTTTAAGAGTAATATGACATGCACCCCTATTGGGAATTCACCTGTTAATTATACTTTGCATGCAACATTGGAATCTGTTCCAAGTAATTTAAATTAGTTCATAAGACAATAGAGGAAATCTCTAGCATACAAGAGCCACTAAATATGTCAAAATGTAAGCCCCAGTTAAATATTGCCCATCAAAACATCCAGGGGCTACCTGGCAAAGAACTTGTATTAGAATTATTTCTAAAAAATTCTGACATTGATATTATTTGTGTTACTGAACACTGGTTGAAGGAAAATATGATGTCTTTTAACATAAATAGTTACAAAATTGTCAGTTGTTACAATAGAAAGACTGCTGATAGAGGTGGTTCTTTAATCTTAGTGAAGAATAATATTAAGGTGAAACAACGGAAAGATATTCTTGCACTTACTGTTGAAAGACAAATAGAGGTATCCTGTGTTGAGTTAGATAGCCATATTATTGTTTGTGTCTACAGGCCACCGAGGGATGAAAAAGGCCATGGCAATTTCGAAATATTTGAGAAAATTATGGAGGAAGCCCTCATTAAACTTTGTAATAACAGAAAAAAGTTAATTATTTGTGGCGATCTTAATGTAGATCTGCTTGTAGATACAACACTGAAGCGACGATTAATAACTCTGTTCAAATCATTTAATTTATGTCATGTATTTCTAGAGCCGACTAGAATTACACTTACAAGCCAAACTTGCTTAGATAACGTTTTTTGTGACTGTGCATTCACAACTAAAAGTGTAATTAACTGCTTACCCTCCGATCACAGTGGTCAAACAGTTTCATTCCCAATTAGTATTAAGGATAAGACTGGTCCAACATTTTATAGGCCTATTACATCCCATAGACTAGAGACATATACGAAAAACTTAGATATAAATTTGCCAGTACCGGATTTTAATGAACAGAACCCAAACAAAATCTACTCAGACTTCTTCAACATTATTCAGACAGAATTCAATAAAGTTTTCAAATTAAAGAAAGTCAGTGACTACAACGGTAAATCTAAATTTAATGACTGGGCAACGTTTGGAATTCGTAAAAGTAGAGTTATCTTGTATGACCTTTATGATCAAAAAACCTATAACTTTGATCGAAAATTTCATGACTATGTTAAAAAATATTCCAAAACTTTCAAGTTGGTTTGTAGAACTGCAAAAACTTTACACATTAATAGAAAAATTAAAAATTCAAATAATAGAATGAAAACAGTTTGGCAAATAATAAACCGCGAAACTGGCAAAGTTATACCAAGGGACAGTGATTTCTGCCTAAAGATAGGTGATGATGTTGTTAAATCCAACGCTGATGTTGCTCGAGCTTTTGAAACATTCTTCACCAATGTACCCGTACTCACAACGGACAGTCTAAATTCATCTCCATTTGAAGCAGAGACTTTATTAAAAAATAACACTAGCGTCAGTAATGTATATTTAAAATTTCATCATGTATATCCCCAGGACATTGTCAAAACGTTTAAATTACTTAACTTAAAAAATACGGAAGACCTGTGGGGTATATCAGTCAAAGTCATTGGTTCAGTAATTCTAGTTATAGCCCCACACTTAGCTTATATATTCAATAAATGTGTTGACGATGGGGATTTTCCAGACCTCATGAAACACAGTAAACTTATACCGCTGTTCAAATCGGGAGATAAGGGCGATCCTTCAAATTTCAGACCAATATCTGTTCTTCCAACACTAAGTAAAATATTTGAAAAGATTATACTCAATCAAATGCTCTCACACTTCAACCGTACAAAACAACTCCACGCTAAACAATATGGTTTCACTAGGGGTAAATCGACTACGGATGCAGGTATTTCCCTTGTATCTCATATTTATTCTGCATGGGAGGCCGCACAGGATGCTATCGGAGTTTTTTGCGACCTGTCGAAGGCGTTTGATTGTGTTGATCATAATACGCTATTAATTAAATTAAATCATTACGGAGTTAGAAATAAAGCGTTGGATCTACTAAGATCATACCTAAGCAATAGAATTCAAAAGGCAGAAGTTAACGGCGTAAAATCTGATGGATCGGGTGTTAAAATTGGCGTTCCACAAGGTTCCATATTAGGCCCTTTCTTATTCCTGGTATATATTAATGATCTGCCTTTCATGGTGGAGAAATTAACTGACATAGTGTTGTTTGCTGATGATACTTTAATGGTCTTCAAAATTGAAAGACAAAAAGGAGATTTTGATGATGTTAATGGTGTATTGTCTTTAACCTTGAATTGGTTCACAGTTAATAATTTATTGTTAAACGCTGGTAAAACCAAGTGTATCAAATTCTCACTTCCAAATGTCAGGTAAGTTGAGACCAGTTTGGTGTTAGACAACAGCACGTTAGAATTGGTAAATGATACGAAGTTTCTTGGAATAACCATTGATAGTAAATTGCAGTGGGGACCCCACATAGATAAATTGGCTGGTAAATTAAGTTCTGCGGCTTACGCTGTTAGGAACATCAGACAAAGCACGGATGTGGCTACATCTAGGCTAGTATATTTTAGTTACTTTCATAGTGTGATGTCCTATGGTATCTTGTTGTGGGGGAAAGCAGCGGATATTCAAACTATTTTTATTTTACAGAAAAGAGCTATTCGAGCAATTTATAATTTAAAACGAACAGACTCCTTAAGAGAGCTTTTTAAAGAAATTGACATACTAACAGTAGCTAGTCAATTTATTTTCGAAAATATAATGTATGTACGCAAGAAACTTACAACATTTTCCAAACTTAGCGACAGCTGTAATGTTAACCTAAGAAATAATCACAGACTATGTGCGCCCCGTTTTAGACTCGCGAAGGTTAGCAATTCTTTCAAGGGTCAGTGCATTCTCTACTACAATAAGATACCTCTGGAGATTTTGAAATTGCCATTTGAGCAATTTAAAAAGCATGTTAAAGCGACTTTGTCGAAAAAGGGATATTACAATGTTCAAGATTACTTAAATGACAGGACTGTATGGGGTTAATCTGGCTCAACACAGACCTTGCTGTTAATAATTTTGTAATTATTTATTCCTGCTTATTAATCATAACAATTAAATTTTTCATATTTGTATTAGTTAAGCACAACCTATTTTTAAAAGAGATCTAAAAATAAATCTGTGGGAGTTTCTACGCCCTTCTTCTCCCACAGTGGTCCAATGTAGAGAAGAGGCAAAAAATGACGTTTGCTAAGTATATGTAAATATCTACAGTAATAAAGTACTTTGACTATTGACTATTGACTATTGACTCATATAGACCTATAGCACTTACATCTTGCGTTGGTAAAATTTTTGAACAAGTTCTAAAACAAAGGCTAGAGTTTTTTGTTGAATCCAATCATATACTACCCATGAACCAGTTTGGGTTTCGCAAAGGTCGATCGTCAAGAGAAAGTATAGCTCAATTACAATTAGACATCTTTCAATCTGTGAAGAAGAATATGTCGTTTGCCGGAGTCTTTTTTGATGTTGTTGGTGCATTCAATAATGTCAATCATCATATTTTGTGTAGGGAATTAGCTTCCATTGGGATTCCTATTAAATTTATTGATTTTATTTTTTCCTTTCTTCACGACAGAAAAGTTTATGTTAAGATTAACAATCAATTGCTCGGTCCCCGCTCATCTTTTAAGGGAGTTTGTCAAGGTGGGATTTTAAGCCCACTCTTATTCACTTTGTATATTCATAAACTTAATCTTATTTTGGGCTCCAAAGTCCGAAACCTTCAGTTTGCGGACGATTTGGTGATATATAGCTCTGGAATGAATGCAAATGAGGTTATGCGAAATCTAAATGATTCGCTTTCGAGGTTCTCAAATTATTTCAAATATTTAAATTTGGACATCAGTCCTGAAAAATCTAAAGTGTTAATTTTCCACAAAATCAAACAAGCTCAGTTTAAAATTTATTTTAATAACACTCCTTTAATGTTTGCATCGGAGATCAAGTTTTTGGGAGTTATTTTTACGGGTAACTGCTCGTGGAAGAAATATGTTGATAAGATTATATTCTCTGCAAATAGGGGTTATAACATATTGAATTCTCTTACTAAAACTTACTGGGGTTCAGATCCGAAAGTATTAATAACTTTGTATAAGGCCATAGTTCGGAGTCACTTTGAATATGGCTTTATTTGCTTTGCAGCTAATGATCAACTTGTAAGAAAATTGGAAGTAATTCAAAATAACAATTTAAGACTTATTACTGGTGCTATGAAAACCACGCCCATTAATTCCCTTCAAGTGGAATGTAATATTCCACCGTTGAATCTTCGCTTCAAGTACCTAAAATACAGGTTTATCTTAAAAATTTTAGCCATTGAGCCCCATCCTTTGTTTAAAAATTTGGTACAATTTTACAGAAATAATCAGGCTTTGGCCTCTTCCTCCAAAACTCCCTACATTCTTCATGATTTTTCCTATATGGTTGACTTTAATCAGCAGTCTAATATACATAGAAGCCAAGATCATTGGGCATGCTACTCAGACGATTTTGATAGTAAATTCACTTCAATGGTATTTCATATTGATCCCGAGAAAAAGAATAAACATGAAATCTGTAAACAACTGGCAAGATATATTGATTTTACTCAAATATACACTGATGGTTCAAAAACTGATAACGGCGTTGCCGCAGCTATATACCTACCGCACATTAAAAATGGATTCGGAGTGAAATTGCCACAAGAAATGAGTATCTTTTCAGCAGAAGCACTTGCTATATCGAAAGCATTAACTTATATTTCGGAACACCCAGCTGATTCCCCGGAAAACAAGTGGGTCATAATATCTGACAGCATGAGTACTCTAAAAGCTCTTCAATCAAACAAACTAGACTGCATCACCAATTATATTATTTACGATATCAAGAATCGCTACTCCCAACTTCATAAATTAAATGTACATATTATCTTTATGTGGACTCCATCTCATGTCGGAGTGACAGGAAACGAAAATGCCGACTTCCTGGCCAAGGCGATCGTTGAAAGTAATGCTCCTGAGTCTACTGTACCTGTGCCAAACTCTGATTTCATTACCAAACTCAAACAGAATTTGAAACAAGAATGGTTTAGTTATTGGCAATAAACTCTTGTAGTTAAAGGTTCCTGGTACGGATCCGTTAGTGGAAGGATTGGACGTACCTGGTTCTCTAAGTCAAACATGTGGAAAAGCAGGAAATTCTATGTTATAATGACACGTCTCAGATTTGGTCACTGTCGCTTCGGATCACATCTTCACCGTATGCAAATTATTTCTTCGCCAATTTGTAATATCTGTAATGCCGCTAATCAAACACTGGATCATATATTTTTCGATTGCCCCGCCCATATTATACAACGCCTTGCCTTTATTGATAAACTGTTGCTCATCTACAAACCAGAAGATATACCGCGTACCACTGTTGACTTATTGAAGAATTTTGAATTTTGAAGCTCTACTATTGAAGATATTTAGAGTGGTAAAAATATGTATCGGACTTGGAACAATACACGGACTAAGAGATATATTACACGGACATGACTCCTCAAATGTGACGTGGCTTCGGCCTTATAAAACAAACAAAAAGACTTGGCTTCGGCTGAAACAAAAACACGCAAGACTTGGCTTCGGCCTTTAAAAAACAAAACTACGGAAGACTTGGCTTCGGCCTTAAAAACATGAAAAACGGAAGACCTGGCTTCGGCCTTAAAAAACAAAACTACGGAAGACCTGGCTTCGGCCTGAAAAATCAAAACTACGGAAGACTTGGCTTCGGCCTTAAAAACAAGATATACGGAAGACCTGGCTTCGGCCTTAAAAAACAAAACTACGGAAGACTCGGCTTTGGCCTTAAAAACAAGAAATACGGAAGACCTGGCTTCGGCCTTTCGAAACCTCGGAAACGGAATAAGAAGATGTAAACACTGAAGACATGGCTGTACGGCTTTGATTGCTATTGCCTTTCCTTAGGGATAAAGACGCAAAAAAAAAAAAAACAACTACTACAACTGTCAAAACTGTCAAATGCTTGCTTAATTTCGCGCGCGCGAGTGTTGTGTTGTTTGTGTTTGTTTGGCGTGTGATCTTGATTTCCGCGTAAAATAAAAATAATTGATACTAAAGAGGTATGTATGTTAGGAGTAACATAATCTTCGATAGTTTTACGGTTTATGAATCTATAGTTATAAATCTCGATATCTCTCGCCTGCTTGGGCCATGAGAAAAACTGGTTGGCATCAGTTCGGTCGAAAGATGTTCACGTCCCATAGGGTTGTAAGTACGTCAACGAAGTAGACGTACTTACAACTCATTAATTGCCTTTCTCAGCACTTACACAAGACTATAGGTATGATGTGTATTGAATTATATATTTGTATTCATAAAAAATAATGGAACACTGTCTAAACTGAGTCAACAGACTATCCGGGCCTTTTGTTATAGACAGATCTCAACTCAAAGGGAGATTCACTGATAACCTTCGTGTCATCTTAAATACGTGATATTGGCGGAATTACTCTACTGATCCACAGCCATTAAACCAAAAATTTTATTGAGTTGACTTCCACTCACTAAAATTTAGGCAAATATAGCTGAGCTGACGCAAACTTTATTGGCGTCTGAATGCCGCCTGGAGAGGTTAGCTAGCTGAACATGGATACAAGAGAGATGCATATATGGGCGAGAGAGAGAGAGGACAGTTCACTCACAAGCCACGAATCCTTATGGTATCTGTACTGTACCTATAACCAAACAAAATGCAGTTAATATATTTAATTATAACCAAAAACCCATTGGTTGTTTCAGCTACTCCCCGACATGGCAACAACTGAAATAAAAAGAAGCTGGGTTGATGTAGATGACCCTGAAGGTTTGTTCTAACGTACTAATTTTATCTTCAGAAACTGTTCTTGGTGAGATTATCCTTCAACTTTTATAAATTCAATGTTTAATTCTAGCTTCAGTGCAAAGATCAACGAGACAGGCCACAAGGAGGCAACAAGAGAATGGCAATGACTTTAATAGAAGGAAGCGGACTAAACATAACAGTAAAAGTAGTGATAAGGATGATCAGCCACCAAAGTATGTACCTTTTTCTCTAAAGACTAAATATCCCTGTATGGTTGCACAGATCTGTAGGAAATACTTTGCACAAGTCCGTTTTCAACATCACATATTATAAGCCCTCACATGCTCTGATGAAATACCTAGTTGATATGAGTATCCATAGCACAATGTTAAATATTAATTATCAAACAAGTTATTGAGAACATTGCTGATGTTATGATTTACTTAATAAATGTATCTATAAATTCTGGGCCCTTCCCGGATAGATTAAAGAGAGCAAGCATTGTGCGGCTTCACAAATCTGATGGTCCACTAGATGTTCGCAATTATCGACCCATTGCATTATTACCTACAGCTGATGCAATTTATGACACGATGGGTTTTGTATCTTAGTCTAAGGACTAACGAGAAGTCAAACATAGTGACTGTTCTATTAGACTTGAAGCCCTTTGATCTTGAAAATCATGGAATTTTGGCTTGTATTCTTGAGCGTTATGGCGTTAGGGGGTGTGTACTGGCCTGGATAAAGTTGTACTTGTCAAATCGTAGGCAAAGGGTAATATTGCCACACATCGATCAAGCAAAATCGTTAAATAATATTGAATCTCGTAACACAGAAATATGTACAGGGGTGCCACAAGGTAGCGTGCTGGGTCCATTATTGTTCATCCTATCCATAAACCACATGCCAGAACTAATAAGCAACAAAATTACAATGTTTGTTGATGATGTATCAGTTTTCTTCGATTTTGTTAGGACAAGTGGTGCACAACTATCAGACGATATTTCCGACTCACTAAGCTTATTATAAAATGGCTACTCGGGGTAGGTTTAAATACTAAAAATGATGTTTGCTAAGTACATGTAAATATCTACAGTAATTAAGTACTTTGACTTTGACTAAATTGAGCAAAACCAAGATGCTTCATTTTAGGAACTATAATACCCCCAGATTAAATTTAAATTATAATGTGGATGTTGAAATTAAGTTGGTCGAGAGATCAAAATTTTTAGGTGTTGTTGCGGATGAACACAGTAATAGGAAGGGTCACATAGAAGTCTTAGAAGGTAAATTAAGTAGTTTCACTTATGCATTAAGATGTTTGATGAAAGTGACTACCATTCGCATACGCATCGTTACATACAAGCTTATTCCTCTTACTTCCAGTCATGGGTTCTCTATGGCTTAGCTAGATGGGGTGCTAGTGTCGACATAAACAAAATATTTGTATGACCAAAGAGATGTGTGAAATCAAACAGGGTCACAGGGGAACCTATTCATTAAACTCCAGATACTGCACTTTACATATTTTAACTCTGTAAATGAATAAGAAAATATCCAGGTAATTTTCCCCTTCAAACAGAAAAAGGAGTGCCAGATTACAAGAGAAAAAGAAACTTAATTTGAATGTGGATTTTTGTCGAACAACCAGATACAGTAAAAGCATGAGGCCTAATGCTGTTAGGGTCTACAATAAACTTCCAGATGAAATTAAGTCTCTGTGTTTTTTTTTAACAAAAGCCCTATACAAGTACCTGCTAGAAATATGTCCCTAGTCTTTCGCTAAAGTCCTATAGCTTTATGATTAAATTTATTAATATAGATATAAATAATAACATGTTTAACTGAATGAAATTGAAATGATCTAATGGCTGAATTATAGCATACAGGGAATCCTAGTTTGGGGCTAGATCAATGTGTGTAAATAGTGTCCAAGGTATTATTATAATTGAATATTGAACTTTTATTGAATGTTGACAAATACTATTTTTTTATTTTATTTATTGTGCACAATGTAACAAATTATTAGATTTTTATTTAACTGCAATTAAATAAAAATCTAATAATTTGTTAAATTTTGAAGTGAAATTATAATATATATTTTTTTACTTATATAAGTAAATTGCTTAGACGTTTACCGGTAAAATTACACTGTACTTAGGTAAAAACTAAACACCTTATGTAAAAACTAAACACCACTGTAATTTAAGGCAATCAAAATAAATTAAAAATAAAATGACAACAATTTCACTACCAAGAAGCACAGGCAGAGGTTAATGTCAGATGTACATGGCACATGGTTAATATAAATAACAGGTTTTAATTTTGCATTATTTTATTTGCAGATCCTCAAACAAAAAGCCTGAGATAGAGACTGATCACTCGATCCTGCAAAGGCGCCAGAAGCAGATTGACTATGGAAAGAATACAGTTGGATACAACAATTATATCACAGAAGTCCCAATGTAAGCCTCTTTTTATGTTTTAGGTAGGCAGTTGTATTTCTTGTATATTATGGGATCCCATCAAATCTTTCAATAAACTACGAGTGAGGGTGATGGGCTGTGGGGTGGCAAAGCTTGGGCGTTGGACACTATTTGCTAAAGCTGTGCTGCAGTGTTCTGTATATTGCACAAGGTGTGACAATTTTTCATAATTTATGTAATTTTTCAGCCAAAAGCGCACTAAAGATAACCCAAAGACACCTGACAAGTTTTTAAAGTACAGCAGAAGATCATGGGACCAACTGATCAAGATATGGAGAAGGAAACTTCACAAGTTTGACCCCAATGCCGAAGATGAACAGGATTCTGACAGCACACTTTAGTTCACTATACATATTTCATAGCATAGCCAAGTATTGTCGCGCGTAACAGGTTGTATGGAAAGCTGGAGCAATATTTTAAGGGTTATGTAGAGAGGGACATTATGCTGGACAAAACACAATCCCATAGTAAATTGTTATGTATGAGCATCATGCCCCCCACCTTAGCATGTATGCCGGTAGGCGAATAAACGATCAGTGTGTAATAAGCTACGGTGTTTGCTTACTGTCCCGCGCTCCGACCTCCGTAACTGAACCATCGAACACGTGGCGACGACACGGATCTACGCAATAATGTCTTCTAAATCACTGTTTGGCATTATTTCTTCATTTGACCATCAAAAAAATTACTGGACAAGCTACAAACAGTGACTGTTACAATGGTTCATCGCGAACGATATCACGTCGGACTCGGACAAAGCAGGCATAAAAAGGCGGGCCATCTTGCTCAGCGCACTCAGCGAGACCAGCTACAAACTAGCAAGTGATTTAGCACTGCCAAGCAAGTTAGAAGACCTCGGATTTGAAGTCATCACAAAAATTTTGGACGATCACTTCGAACCAACACGTTGTGGATTCGCCGAGCGAGCGTTACCATTTCTACGCTGCAGTGCAGAGCCCTGGTGAAACTCATACAAAATGGGCTGCTAGGATTCGTGGACTCGCAGCACACTGCAATTTCAAGAGTCTTGAAGAGGCCCTACTAGACAAATTCGTCATGGGTTTGGCAGCAGGACACGAGCGTGACAAGATGTTCGCTCAGGACCTCCGGGGGCTCACACTGGCGAAAGCCGTGGAGCTGGCAGAATGCTTGCATTGTGCACGTAAAGCGGCGGGAGAGGCGACCAGGAGCGTTACACCCACCATCTCTGTAGCCCAGGACGTCGACAGCAGCGTACCGTATTCAGCATCTCAAGAAATCAAAGTGAAAAATGTGCAGTGTGCGGTTATACTAGTCACACTAGTGACAAGTGCCTTTTTCAAAATACAAGTGTAAAAAATGTGTCCTTAGAGGTCACTTACGGCGTATGTGCTAATCTTCAAAGGTCAACTATGTTGATAATTGCGATGTGGAGGTAGATGATGACGGTAAGCAATTAAATAATATTCAGTGCGTCAGAGGCAAACCAATTACCGAAAAGGTGGAAATATCAGGTGTCTTTCTGGAATTTGAGATCGACAGCGGTTCCACTGTTAGTGCTATTTCTGAAAATTGCTATCTGAACAATTTTAATGGCGTGGTTTTGTCACCGAGCAACGAAAAGTTAACTAACTACACTGGCGGTAGCATCAAAACTTTAGGTATTGCACGCTTACCGGTCACATACCTCAATAACACACACACACTCGATTTCTACATTGTACACAACGGCGGGCCGCCCCTACTAGGCAGAGATTTCATTCGCATGTTTAAATTAGAGATACACCGGCTATCAAATATTGTGATCAAGGTGACGATATCGAGAGAGATTTAGCAGGCAGTTTCCTTAATCTGGTCTCAGGAAAATTAGGGTGTTTCAACAAGTTTGACGTCAAACTGCATCTGAAACCAGATTCCAAGCCACTATTTTTTAAAGCTAGGCAAGTAGCTTTCTCACTCAAGGACAAAATCAACGATGAGATTGATCGCCTTGTGGGTATAGGTATATTGAAACCAATCAATCATGCTGAATACGCCTCACCTATCGTGCCGGGTTTGAAGAAAGATGGAGGAGTTATAATTTGTGCGGATTATTCGGTTTCGCTAAACAAACAGTTAATAGTTGAAAAATACCCTTTGCCAACAGTAGATGAACTCTTTTCTAAATTACATGGGGGAGAAAAGTACAGCCAAATCGACCTTTCTCAAGCATACAATCAGGTTTGTTTGTCAGACCAAGATCTATCTCAGGATTACACATGCATAAACACACACCGCGGGCTTTTCAAATACACCAGATAGTGTTTGGTCTTTCTAGCGCCGCTGCGATCTTCCAGAGGGCCATGGAAAGTGTGCTTTCCGGTATGGAAGGTGTAAGCATACTTCCAGGACGATGTTGCCATCACTGGAGGTAATAAGCAACAACACACAGAAAGGCTAATAGAAGTCATGCAGAGATTACAAGATAGCGGCCTATCTTACAATTAAATAAATGTAAATTCTTCCAAAATGAAATTAATTATCTCGGTCATGTCATAGATAAAAATGGTGTAAGAAAGTCTCCTGATAAAGTGGAAACTCCGAAACCAACGAATGTTGCACAACTGCAATCCTTTTTGGGACTTATAAATTATTACAGAAATTATGTACGTAATGCATCCTCAATACTAAGTCCTTTATACGAATTACTGCAGAAAAACAAGAAATGGGAGTGGGCTGCGATCCACGAGTCAGCATTCACTAAAATTAAACAATTACTTGCATCAGATGAAGTGCTTACTCACTTTACCCGAATGCTAAGTTAATCTTAACAGTGGACGCATCACCCACCGGTTTAGGGGCGATACTCTCACAGATTGAAAAAGATGGCTCTGAAAAACCAATTTCTCATGGTTCGAGAACTCTTTCAGTAGCTGAAAAAAAATACTCGCAAATTCAGAAAGAAGCTACAGCCATCATCTTTGGAGTTAGGCGATACCACCAGTATTTATATGGCAGGGCGGATCTGTTTATCTTAAAAACCGATCACAAACCATTATTAACGATTTTCGGTCCGCATCGGGGAATTCCAGAGATTTCTGCTAACAGATTGCAACGTTATGCAATTTTTCTATCAGCCTATAATTATGAGATCCAATACGTTCGCAGCGCTGATAACAGCGCCGATTACCTGTCTCTGGCAACAGTACCGTTATCTGACGCGATAGGCATATTGCAGAGCGCGCCTGATGAGGAACGTGATCTTGACGACCGCGCCGCCTATGTGCATTTTGTAGTTGACGGCAGTCTGCCGATCACGCTGACTGAACTACAAAATGAGACCAATAATGACTCATTGTTATCGAATGTGATATCGCACATTCAAAATGGTTGGCCAAAAAGCTATCCGAAACTCAATGTTGCATTAAACCTTTCTTTTTATAGGCAGCAATTATCCTACGAAAATGGTTGTCTAATGCGAGGATTCAAAGTAGTCATTCCAAACTCCTTACAGAAACGTGTGTGTGACGAGCTGCACAGCTCACACTTTGGTATAGTTAAAATGAAGAGTGCAGCACGTTCACGTTTCTGGTTTCCTGGTCTAGATGCCGCGTTAGAGCAGCTGACCGCTCAGTACAGTGTGTGCGCGCAGCTGAGGCCCTCCCCGCCCCGCGCAACGCTCACCCCGTGGCCTTACCCGCCTTCGCCGTTCTACAGAATTCATCTCGACTTCCTGGGCCCATTCAACAACCAAATGTTTCTGATTGTCGTAGATGCATTCACCAAATGAGTGGAGTGCTATCCAATGACGAACAACTATAGTTCCAGAGCAGTAATTGATACATTACATGAACTTATGTCGCGGGTAGGCATACCTAGGGTTTTGGTCAGTGACAACGCCACGTCGTTTTCTTCACATGAGTTTCAACAGTTTTGCAACCTGAATGGCATTAACCACATTTTTTCACCGCCATACAACCCCGCAAGTAACGGTCAAGCGGAGAGTTTAGTAAAAATAGTAAATAGAGGTCTAAAAACAATAATATTGACTAGTAGTTCTAAGAAAATAACACAAGATCGAATTTTTTAATATTTGTTTGACTACAGAAATTCCAGATATAGCACCACCGAAAAATCACCTTCGGAGTTATTATATGGTCGGCCTCTCAGGACAAGATTAGACATTTGCATTCCTGATGATCCGTTATCATCTGCTTCCACAGACCTCGCTCTAACCGTAGAGCGAAATCAGTCCTTACAGGCTAAGAGTTGTGGCGGAAAATTCAATAAGAATGATTACAAAACAAATGATACCGTTTGGCTGAAGAGGTATTTGAACAATCACAACTTGGATAAGAGGAATTATATTATAAAAAAGATAGGTAATGTAATGTACCAGATCAGTCTTCCTGACCTGAACAACGTTGTTACGAGGCACATAAATCAAATGTATACGTCTAACGATAATAACATGGCCACACCTCAAGACGAGACGTGTACTAATTGGGATCCCGACATAATTCCGGACCTGCACCATGACAGTGGCCTCGTCCAAACTGACCCCGGCTGCAGCGCGCAAAGTGCACCTAGTAGCGCTGTACCGCCGCCGCCGCCGCGAGAGTGCCGGAGAGAAAGTGAGTGATTCATCGAGTGCGCTTGCGCCGGCGCCCGCCCCTGCCACTCCGGAGTCTCCAGTAGCCACAGCGCAGGACCTCAACACTGCGGGACGTGCCACCTTAACTGACGATCCCGAAACCGGCAACGTACAGGAAACAACTCGTTCCAAACGCATTAAACCTAAAGTTGTCTACAAAAAAATGTTATAGTTTTAAGAGTTAGAATAAGCTTAGATTTATACTCTTGTAATTAAAGGGGAAGGATTGTTATGTATGAGCATTATGCCCCCCACCTTAGCATGTATGCCGGTAGGCGAATAAACGATCAGTGTGTAATAAGCTACCGTTTTTGCTTACTGTCCCGCGCTCCGACCTCCGTAACTGAACCATCGAACATAAATAAATCCTTTTTATATGTACCTTTCCCTTGCACCCTGTTTCCAGATTGTATGAAATTGATTGAAATAGTTAGCATAATGTAATTTCATGTGCGAATTCTGACCTACCTCTTGAAATACACACTTAATCATTTTGTGTTGTAACGGCACAAAGGCTAAGGTCGAGCCACCGCTATCAGTAGCTATGATCGTCTATTCTATCTACCCCAAAATGAGATGTCCCGATTCAGCTGTAAGATTTGTAAGTTAAGAATGATAAGTCTGAATTTCTCGTTCGTTGAGAAGTTCGTTAGGCGTACAATAGTCGAACGAAGTTTGGTTCAGGAAGCTACAGTTTCAAGTTAGACAGAGAAAGCATATATGTCCGCGAGCCGGTAATTCGCATCAGTCAGCGGTGTATTGCGCCAGATCAATCGTTGTTATATTTTATGAGTGATGGTACCATTTGGTTTTTGTATATATGGGCGCTTGGAACTTCTTTTAGTGGTCGACCACAGTTTATAATATTTGTTTGTGATATCGTATAGATATCCGTCGTAGTTTTACGACGTGAGTACTCAATGATATTTCATGTGCTCGCTAGTAGCGGCTTGTGGTGGTTCCA
This sequence comes from Argyresthia goedartella, assembly GCA_949825045.1. Classification (NCBI taxonomy): domain Eukaryota; kingdom Metazoa; phylum Arthropoda; class Insecta; order Lepidoptera; family Argyresthiidae; genus Argyresthia; species Argyresthia goedartella. The sequence goes on along the minus strand of OX463812.1, from coordinate 17,970,071 downwards.
ATTATATAATTAGTTCACGGCAATAACGATCCGAAAAGACCGGTTTACACAATTGCGATTTGATTTTCCGAAATGGGTTCTGAACTAGCGGTTACCTCAAAAGGTCCGTAACGTTTTGAAACCTTCAACTCTGCGCAATTTGAGCTGGATGTTATCGAAACGTAGGCATTATTGCTTTAGGAGATCTAACCCACACCATAGCGAAGTGCATAGTTCGATAAATACCGAACTATGAATTCCACTAGCCGCAGCACTTCCTCGACTGAGCCTAATCATATATACCGACTCAGCCTACACATTTGACCTCCAGCGAAATTTACATTTAATTTAAAGATGCAACTTGAATCCAACCTGACCCAAGGCAATGCAAACCACCTACCCGGACCTAAACAATGAACTTTAGACTATAAATTGATCTCTTCGCGCGTCCCCGACAACACTCAAATGTCAAAATATCAACAGGATAGGTTATCTGTGTTGACACCGGTTTAACTTTGTTCTGAATTTGTTATTTCCATCCGCGGAACCTCGTCGATCAAACAGTCTCCCTATGCCCTGCCAACCTAGGTTTAGCCGCAACTAAACTCCTGTCTAGCCTAGTCTAAAATCCTAGTGTTATACCACGTCCATTATCGACACCACTCGAAAATGGTTGAGTTTGATTTGAATGTGCTTGTATGTTTAATGACTGTGTGTGTGGGAATTTCAAAACTCGCTAGGTACTCGAAAGGAATGAGGAGAGGATTAGCCCGCGAATATCCTAAGAGCCAATCCAGGAACCCTATGGTGAAGGAAAAAGGAATTTAGGGTCGCTCCAAGCCCAGACTCAGACTCAGATCAGTTAACCTACAAGTTCTTATCTAACGACCCAAGGATAGTTTTGGAATTTGGGGTAGGTTGATATAAAGGATAGGAACCGAGGTATATCTCGGCGCTTCAGACACTCACGAAAAACCACTGAAACTTCGCAATCACAATTTCGCATAGTTCTGACGCGTAACACGGCAGACAAAACTGTTTAGAACTCGTGAAAGACGACTGTCACAGTAGCTAGACGCTGAGACTGAATGCTCTCCCTTCCCCCGCCATCGTATTTATACACCCCACACGTCTGAAAGAAAAAAAACAGCGTCCTTTGCGAACACGCTCTGCCCAAGCGAAGCTTCTTATCACTAACTACACAGGGTCTATTTTCAACCATGCCATGCAGATCCGCCGTTCTACAAATTGTGTGTATGCATATTCACTATGATCAACCGTAGGTTATCACTAAAATCATTTGGTACTGCCGATACACAGAATCTGTTGATCGCTGACCAATAAAAGCTTGTTGCGATTAATTAAGCATTCCCGACCGCTAGGCGCGCGAAGCAAAGACCACTAGAATGCTATTCATACTAGTCGTGTCAGACTCTCCATCTCATACCTCAATCGCAAATGTATATTTGCAATCAACATAATAGCTTTCTCCGTATCGTTCCATAATAACCTTTCATTATTTAGTTATTCATAATTTTATTCAACGCGCAGCCAAATCGGCTCTGATCTCTACACATCTCGCAGGAATGCGACAAAAAAACCTGACCTGTAACCTTCCTCGAACCATCCCACGCGTCGGCTGTTTTTTTTGCTAAATTACCCGGAGCTACGCAAAACCCCCAAACGTTATCTGAACCGATTCTCGTATTCAAAACAGCGCGGCGTTGGGCTAGCCCTCTGTCACGCAAAATGAAGTATCAAATGTACTGACTCTCGTGTACCATTACAGCGTATTCAAAATAAGATAACATATACATGCAACAGAATTCCTTGTAGTGGCGGGTGTACCAACCCCATTGCATAGCCCACCCAGCAGACATATTTAATTTTCATAAGATTAGACTGATGTGTACATGTGTACTACCTCTGTAGGAAATAAAATAAGAACTCTTATTGATTAAAGACGATGTTTATTTCTATACCTATATATGATAAAAATAAAGACATGATTTCACATACATACACAATTTCATTTTCTTAGATTCATTCATAGCAAGCCTCTGAATACCGCCTGGAGATGCATGCATGGGCGGGAAAGATAGGAGTCAGCCAGCTTGGAGCCAAACAAACCTAAGAGCATTCTGATAATAATGAATAAGTATTCTTCAATTCATAGGAAGCTCAATCCTATTGAGAATGTCTCGAGCTTGCTTCACTGCAGAGTTGTTGATGCCCTCTGTCACCATGTTCTGTATTTTCTCCATGTACTCATCTATGTTGGCTTCTGTAGCGCCTTTAGGTCCCCCTGTAATGTCAAAATAAGTATTTAAGGTTTCTTGGCGCCCGCCTGAGCGAGGCTTACATCTCTCTCTCGCCCATGTATGCATCTCTCTTATTCCCATGCGTCGCTACCCCCTCCAGGCTTCAAGAAACTTGGCGTCAGGTATACCTATTATCACATTAACCTTTTGACCGCCCCATTCGGCAATGGCCGACAACTGAAAGTAGCCGACACAATTTTTATATTTAAAGAGACCTTATCCCTTATGAAATAAGCATAGCATAGCAAACATGTTTTGCGTGTGAGTAAATTTGGTGGTTTGTATTTGATGTAAGGCGGTAAAGGTTAACTCAATTTAAGGACATGGCTGCAACTGCGCCTTATGGCACCATAGGCACTCGCGAGGCGATTGGCGAGGGAATACTATTATTAATTAGTAATTATCAATATAAGTTATAAGTATGTATTTCTATAAACAGCCTTCAGAGTGAGCAACCAATGTAGCGTTCGAGATTAATAAAACGGATAAACTCCCAGCCGTTTCCTGTTTCTTGACGAACGCCTCGCTATCGCGTTGCGTGGCTCCTGCTTCAGCGCTTCACTCACCCGGCAGCGCCACGGCCTGCAGCGCCTGCACCAGACTCGCGACGAGCGCTCGCCGGCGCCGCAGCAGCGCGGCCGTGCGCTCCGCTGCCGCCGCCGTCTCCGCGCGCAGCCGCGCCGTCGCGCCACCCACCTCCTCCGCGTGCCGCTGCAGGATCGCGTTCTGTCAACCGACAAATATGGAAATGTTAAAAAAAATATAGTCGAGTTAACATCGGGTTTCAAGCGTAACTGTATGGGAACTGGACTTCGAGCAACGCGATATTCCTTGTGGGTCGCATTAGCTATGACTATAGCCTCTTAGTTAGCGCCGAAATGCCTTTTAAAATCCTACGAGTTAAGTTCTTTGAAATCTTTGCTTTATTTAATGTCGACCTCTGTTGCCAACCTGCGCAGCGGTTGTGCGGCTGCGGATCCCCGGCTGGGGGTGAAGAAAAAAAACCCCAGGTCTTGGATGTTTATATGTGTGTGACGTCGCTGTTTCTGGTTCCCACGACACAGGGTATCATAGTGTAGGGCCAGAAGCAATGTGTGCCTGTATGTAAATCTTTATGTTCTAAGAAGGGTTCCGTACCATTATCCATAGAACCGGCAAAAAAAAACACGTTGCATGAAAGCCCCCTAATTTTATTATTTATTTTTAAGTGAATATGTATACAACTAAAAGTTGCCGTTAATAATATTACCTTTGTTGTACGGGAGCCCACTTGAATATTTATTTAATTCTATTTTTTAGTATGTATTGTTAAAGCGGCAACAGAAATACACCATCTGTGAAAATTTCAACTGTCTTACTATCACCGTTCCATGAGACAGAGCCTGGTTACAAACGGACGTACGGACAGCGCAGTCTTAATAAAAGGGTCCCGTTTGGCACCCTCCGGGTACGGAACCCTATAACCAAGTCTCAGTTTTTTTTTTATTTATTTAAAATTTGGAAAACCAACAGCTATAAAACTAATTTCTTTAAAAACTAAAATAGAAATAGAAAGCCAATTACAGGTATTAAGCCAATCACTTATAGAAATAGAGCAAATATTAAACATGGGAACACTCATCATATTTGTCACACTTGCCAATTAAAACAAACAGTGAGATATTGACACAAAAATCATATTAAAAAAAGATAAAACTATGCACTAAAAAAGTTACGGGTTAGGCACCGCCTTGCCTTGACAATATTGGTATCATCAACTTATCTCTATTATGTAGCTCAGATGACAATACAATAATTTATTTATTTTATTTTATATTCTTAAGGAAGGTAACAGCTTTAATTCTTAATAATAACAGAAAAAATACATACTTATAAGCTAATAATAACCTCCCACAGATGAAAACCTAAGCATAAAATCTATAAACTACTCAACTACTTAATTAAGTGGCCTATCTTAAAGGACACATAATTTTAGGTAGAAGAAAACACAAACATCACACCACCACTAGTCATCCTTTAGAGAATTTACAAATTGCCTTGTAACATGAATCCTTACTGATTGAGCACTGCCACTAAACATGTCAACGCCATCATCACCCTTACCGCCACCACCACCACATACATTATTGTAGGTAGAACACGCTCTCATCAAGAACGAATTCTTCCTTTAATTACTATGCACCAGGGGCATCTGAAAGAGTGGACGCCTACGAGCACTGACGGTAGGAACTCTTAGGTTAATTTTACTGAGCAGGGATGGACAATCTACATTGCCTTTAACAATTTTCATGAGAAAAAGAATGTCCGCAACATCCCTGCGCAGTTTCAGAGGAAGTAGATGCATTTTAAGACAACGTTTGTCGTAATTGAGCTTTGGCAGCTTGAACTTGAAGCCAAGATACTATGTAAACTTCCTCTGAATACGTTCAAGTCTGTTGATGAAGACGTCATAGCATGGGTTCCAGACTTGCGACGCATATTCGAGATGGCTGCGAACATAAGCACAGTACAGTATTTTAATTGTTTTCATGTTTTTAAACGATTTCGATGATCTCATTACGAAACCCAGTGATTTAGAGGCTTTAGTGACAATTGAATCAATATGATGATCAAAAATAAGTTTGCTATCAATAACAACACCGAGGTCTTTGATTTCAAACACTCTCATCAGTGGCAGGGTTTTTATTTGGTAGTTCGCAAGAAAAGGATTCAAACTACAAGTGAATGTCACAAAAAAACACTTAGCAGCATTCAAATCCAGCTTGTTGACAGCACAGGTATCAAGCCTCAAGAGGTCACTTTGTAGGCGTTCAGAGTCACAGACATTATTCACAACCCTGAAAATCTTCATGTCATCGGCAAATAGAAGACAATTTGAGCTATTGAAGCATTGGTAAATGTCCAAGATAAATAAAATAAATAAAAGGGACCCTTGGGGTACTCCTGATGGTACTGTAAGGTATATAGTTAGGTTCGATATTTGTCTATGCGATAATATTGTATACGGGCCTCTTTAGAGTGGGTGTTCACTTTGACACTGTTACGTAATTTGTAATTTTAAAAAGAAAGAGGATTGGATGTGAAAAGTCAATGTGACACACTTCACCTTAGGCTTCGGCCAGCGACTGATCTAATTTATATAGTTAGGATTAGTTTAATGACTATCGAGCCAGTTTGATCCCTTTTATACAATTTGTAACCATATTCAAAAATAAAAGTTCAAATTCAAATTCATATATAAAAGTCTTTATAATTTGCGTCCTAGGGCTAGCAAATTCAAGTATAGGTAGTGCTGCGAGAAGTGCTGAGACATTACAGTACACTCGTTCATGACGATGAAAAAACTACAGCTTTACTTACAATTGAAATGTATAACCATCTTTTTAAGTTTGATGACCCAGACCTCTTTTTACAGCAGAAAACGGAACAATTTGGCATTTAAATTGAAAGTAACGTTCACTCGCGCGACTGGACTCGGTCTATTTAGAAATCTGAGCGAAAACTAGTTTTTTTAAGAGATGCATATGCCCGCTTGGGCTTTTACCTTCCGTTAGTAAGACCGCGTTGCTCGAAGGAACTGGAGGGCTTCACATGGCGATATATGTAATGGCAATATACCACTTCGCGAGGTCACACGGACAGATTCCGCATCAAATGGAAATCACATCTGTACCACAAAGTACATGCTAGACAGAACAGGATGTCATGATTACTAGACGTAATATGGGAGAAAGAACGACGTTGATACTGTTTTAACATACAAAAACAGATTGTTAAAATCATCTTACTTGTTGTTCGAAATCAGAATTGGCTTTCCTCAGTTGCTTTAGCTCTGATTCTCGGAGTTTGTTGTGCTGAAGGAACTGCTCTGTGAATATTGGTATATCAGTGTCCCCAATATCTTCACCCTAGAATAAACAATGAGTATAATAATTTAAATTCTACTTCTACTCTCTCCAGGAGCAGCCTCTGGCATGGGCTGAATATTCCCGAACTATCACACCCAAGTCTGTATTTAGGACATAATTAAATTATATTTTTGTCTTCGTTGTGTCCTAAACACCGACTTAATCTGTTAAAACGTAATGGCTGGTATTTAATCGCACATCAAAAATACTGATTTGCGCAGCAAAAAAGGATCAACAAAAACACTTAATATGTTTTAAATATTGAAGAGTACTTAAGTTTATGTTTTAAGTATTTTGTGAGTATTTTTATATTATAATTTTTATATTTATAAGTATTATTTTACGAGTTCTTCGAGGCTTGTCGTCATCGAGTGCTACGAGGAAGTAGCACAGCGCCACGACCAGTGACTGTGCTAAGAAAATAGATTTTTAGTAATTTATTAATTAATTATTTAAATTAATTGGTTATTTATTTTACGTAAGCTGGTAATAATGTATAATTTTATTTTATTTTACAATTTGTATACAACAATATAAATGTTTCTAGGGCTGTTTGTCCTCATTGCCCCGGTTTCTCAAAGGAATTTCTCGTTCGATGTCAAGTTCCAACAGCCGCAGTGGGGTGTGCAGGCTAATGTGGATGTTTCTTCAACACCGCCGTCGCTCAATGACCTGGCTCCCTTGAGAAGGAGGGTTAGGGTGTTAAAACATGTGCCAAATGGAGCGAGGTGTTTGGCGACGGGCAAGCTGTCGGAGCTCATTGAGAGGTGCGTCCAATGGGACCAATGATTGGTTCGATCTGCTTACCTTTTCATTCACTTTTCTCAGGGTCCCATCATTCGATGACAGAAGTAGGTCCCTTACTTCTAAGGTAAAAGACAATATTAATGCTGGTTCTTTAGACGGCCTTTCATCGGCCCAGTCATCGGATGTTTGTCTGAGGAGCGGGTGTGCTCATCGGCGCGCTTTTTATAAGTACGTCGAGTCAAAGGTCCATGATGGTGACCTAGAAGGTGCTGTGCGGATCCTGCTGTCAGACTGCTCTGCAGCTGAGGATAATGAGCAGACCTTGGGGTCCTTACGTCTTAAGCACCCGTCACCGTCCCGTGACATGCACTTCCCTCCGGAGCCGGACTTCTCAAGTAAGTTTTCGGCGGTTGAAGCGGCTGACGTTTAGAAGGAAATAATGACCTTCAATAACGGGTCCACAGCTGGTCTTGATGTGATCCGCCCCGCAATTCTTAAGGAGCTGACTTCTGCTGGGGCTGGGGATAATGGTGCGACTCTCTTACGGTCGCTAGTAAATCTAGCCAATTTTATGCTAAGGGTAATGGTCAACAGGGAGGTGTGCCCCTTTTCTTTATGGTGCTTCTCTCTGTGCCTTAAGTAAGAAGGACGGTGGGATTCGTCCTATTGCTGTTGGGAGCGTACTCCGACGTCTGGTGGCCAAACTATTGCAGAGCTGTTTGGGGGGTTGCATCGTCTTTACTTCAGCCACAGAAGTTGGGATTTGGAGTAACGTTGGGCTGCGAGGCCGCAATCCACGCCACCCGGTCATTCGCATTCGATCCAGGAAACAATGATAACATCATTGTAAAGGTTGATTTTCAAAATGTTTTTAACTCAGTTGAGCATGACGTCATTTTGAGCAAAGTTAGTGATTGCGTCCCATCTCTTTACCTTTTTCTCCATCAGTGTTACTCTGGTACTACAAACTTGTTTTTTGGGGAAAACCTGGTAGAGTCACAAGTGGGCGCGCAACAGGGTGATCCGTTAGGGCCATTGATATTCAGCTTGGCGATACAGGATGTTGTAAAATCTGTTAGTTCCCCTTTGAATGTCTGGTACTTGGATGACGGTACTATCGGGGGTCCTCCGGATGTAGTCCTGGCCGATTTGGAGTCGATTATTCGTGGTCTAGGAGTCTTGGGGCTACAACTAAACTCACAGAAATGTGAGTTATTCCCGTGCTCTTGAATTTTGGCACAAGGCTCAAGAGCGAAGTTTGAACGTTTAGTGCCGGGGGCGAAGGTGCTTAATGAAACAGATTTCACTCTGTTGGGGGCGCCCATATTTGTAGAAGGTGCAACGGGCGTTCAGCGAAGTAAGATGGTGGCCTTGGTAGGGGCTTAGCCACATTAAGGAAATTTCCGCACATGTGGCCCTTATTATTCTGCGAAATTGTGTCCCAGCCGAGGGTTACATATTCTTTGCGAACGGCTCTGGTCTGGATGTGCAGGGGGAAGCAGATTCATACGACCTAGCTTTGAAGAGTATTTTGGAGACGATTTTAAATGTGAAGATGTCTCTCTCCCAGTGGTCACAGGCAGTACTTCCTATCAAATTTGGTGGTCTCGGCGTGACAATTTGAACATTCATTTTGCGGCTGTGGCGGGTCCGTTGCCCGGGGAGAGATGTGCTGGTGCAGCCTGGCGTGAAGCGTGCCTGAAATGAAGACCTTTGCAGATCATCCTCTGACGGGCTTCTGGCGGAGAGCACGGGAGCGAATCTTGCTCGCCTGCGTGCAGTCTCGCAGCCAGAGTTTGGCGCCTGGCTGCATGCGTGCCTTCTCCGCAGTTTGGCACCTTTTTGGACGACAACTCCCTGCGTGTGGCAGTTTCGCTCCGGTTAGGTTGCGACATCTACGAACCACATCGCTGTATTTGTGGTGCGGCGGTTGACTCGCTGGGGCGCCATGGGCTGCACTGTGTTCGGAGTGCAGGGAGACTCTCTCGCCCTTAATTAACGACATCCTCCGGTAGGCGCTTGTCTCTGCCAATATTCCGACGGTTCTAGAACCTCCGGGTTTGAGCCCCAGCGACTGGAAACGTCCGGACGGTCTCAAGTTAATACCGTGGGAGAGAGGTCGTTGCCTATTGTGGGATGCGACCTGTATGTGCACGTACGCACCATCCCACATCAGCTCAACTATGGCAACCCCGGGTGCTGTTACTGAGTCGGCAGAGCGGAAGAAATGCATTAAATACGCACAGCTAATGGGAAATTATCTGTTTGTTCCTTTGGCCATCGAGACCACAGGGGTGTGGGGTTCGCAGGGTAGGGCCTTCGTCAAGGACATTGGGCGTCGTTTGAGAGACCGAGGATTTGACCACCGCTCCGGATTGTTCCTGTCACAGAGGATCTCGCTAGCTGATCACTGAATGCTGCCAGTGTAATGGGCACGTTTGGTGCGGGCGTTTCTTGGGGCGGTTTATTTTTATAGATATGTATTTTGTTTCTTAAGTTTAGTTATGACGAAGCGTTTGGCTGATTTATGTCATTGTATTTTATTGTAGTTATAGGTACTAGACCTTAAACGTCTCCTTCAATTTATGTACAGTATTTTTTGTTGTTCTTACATGTTGTACGGTCCTACCGAACATGTTAGCAACCGCTATTTGCTGAAGTTGCTATTTACTTGGCCGCGAGTATTTTTACATCGTAATTAACATATTTTATTATAACTAACGAGTACGTCACCAACCGTCGTAAGACATACACATATCGGAAGAGTTACCACCCTTTACTGTGTTTACCTACTTATACAATAAAAGTGCATAAAACTGATTGGGACTTTACTTTCCGCGACGTGCTACAACACATCATCATTACTACTACTACTAAAGTCTGACTGGACTAAACACATGTTGAACCTAACATGAAGGATAAGCTACCGCAGTATTTTGCTCTTATATTTGCTGTGCAAATCAGTATTTTTGATGTGCAGTTTAATATTTCCCAAACATAATTGTCATTCCCAGAAGTAACACTCCCATAGTCTACACTGATGAATACTTACTGAGGCCGGTGTGACGCATGGTCTCGGTCGCGGCGGTGTTTGCTGCCGGAGTGCCAACGCTGCAGCTGCAGTGCCGCTGTTATTTACTGGCGTAGTAGTCCGCTCAGAACAAACTCGAGGCTGGTGAGCAACAGAATCAACCAGCAAAACATTTTGCTTGGATTTCTTAGCCGGAGTTGCAGCCTCCGGTTTTTCCTGACTTAGTTTGAATTCTCTGTAAGCATCAGTCTTCCTATATTCTATCCATTCTCTCAGGTATCTGGAAAATACCAAAGAAACTGGCTTAAAAACTTGTGAAGGTGTTATTAGTATTATTATTAGTTTTGTGATGATATTCTTCAAGCGGCTCTTCACGTTGGCCAGTACTTCATTAATTTGATTCATGCTTCATTGTCCACACGTTGAAAGATCGATCAGTTTGCTTCGTTCCAGGCTAATGTGGGGACGATAAAATGGATGTTCCATAATCTTTTTCACAATGGAGGATAATGCAATTGGTCTCCGATAATTATTTTACCTGGTATAAGGATAGGGATAGGATGCACCAAGATTCAGAGGAAGTACAAAAGTAAGAAAAAGTTCAAAAGTTATATATTTATTTATTTATATTTGGAACTTGATTTAGTTTTAAAAGAATAGGGAATGTCGTCAAAGCCTGGAGAAGAGTCAACTAAGCTTTCTCTAGTGGAGAAAGATTTAAACAAAATGTTCTCCAGCCCTGTTTTTTTAATACATAACTTTCGCTGCGACTGGGCAGCAACGTACTAGGGAATAAATTTGCCATGGAGATATTGGAAATATATTCGATTTCAGCCTCATCTCTCTCCTTGACAATATCGGAGCATTCCGAATCCCACCAAGGAGGAGATACTCTGTGAGTTCTAGATTTGAGAGAAACACAGAAAATTCAGAACATTTGGCAGAGGAGAGTCTAAATTTAGCTAAGGGAGAATAATCAAAGATGATAGAGGAGGAACGGGGAATAGATGTAATAATAGGTAAGTGATCGCTACTAACAAATTATTTAAATTTTATCTGGCAGGATAATGTTGTAATTTTTACTGACAAAAAATCAGACAAAGATGGTCGAAATTTTTTGTGGAGAACACCTTGAACACGTTACGATGTAGTTAACACGCTTCCTTGCAGAACCAGCGGCATGATTACTCTCGGCTACTGTGGCTGCATGTCTTCGATGGGTCCTAGCGAATTAGTTGAAGTAGGGGGCCGTATGACTGGTCTAAAATATTTAGAATTGTTAAGAGATGTCATGTTACCTTCAGTGCGCAATGTGCATCCTGAACCACATCATATATACTTCGTGCATGATAACTGTGCAGTTCATCGTGCACACGTTGTTTGTGATTTTTTAAAGACACAATCGAATATAACTATTATTAACTGGCCCTCTAAAAGCCCTGATCTCAACCCAATAGAAAATTTGTGGGGCCAAATGGTGCTTAACTGGGACCCGTCCAAAATCAAATCAAATCAAAAATCATTTATTTCCATAGGATGTTGTTACATCACTTAGATCCGTCATTTATTTTTTTTCTATTGATAATGATTATAACATTTTATTACACATTCAAAAAATAAAAGTCGAATTAAGATCTTATTTCAGTCTGTAAAAGTGCTATAGGACTCCTAAAAAAACTCTCGAAAAAATCACTATTATTTCATAAACAAAGCGTAATTTTAGTTTACAGTTAGATACCACTTTTTCTGCAACTTTTTGTCACTGCATGTCTCCTCACACGAATCAGTTCACTGCGAAAAACCTTTCCATTCCGAAGTTTTTTTTTTTGCTGTTGGAACCCAGATAGTGCATCATTTCAATACATATTAAAATGGGTATAAAAATAGGGGGGGGGGGGAGTTTTTTTTTTTTTTGTCGACGAATTTCGATGTTTTTCAACCCAGATTGTTATGTACACTTTATGAAAATTCACACTGTATATTCATCACCTAGTATCATCATTCATAAATGTTGGCTACACCTGTGTCTGTTCAGCTTGGGTTTGGATTGTTTTGAAAGAAAAAAATCAGCAAAAGAATCTGAAACGGACAGCTTTCTAAAGTCCTTCCAGTGCCTACAATACGTAAGTATACACCCTATTTGTCCTTAACTGGCTTAAGATGTAAACAAAGATGACGTGATTACAAAAACTCGATATTTCCCAAGGATCACTCGATGACGATTTTCACAAAGACTACTTTAAACATAAATACACTAAATTTCACTAAAAACTTGTCGAAATTCAGCTTAGAAATAATATTATTTTCCCAAATTTCAAAAAAATTACACACAATATAGTTAGTTTAGTTTAGTGAAGGGGAATTGTGAATGATAGAAGGAAATTGAACGAATGAATGAAATACACGGCAACGAAGGTTGTGTTATTAAAATATGTAAAAAACAAATGAAAGTGGGCGTTCGCCCCGCAGCACATGCCGAGTTCCTGTGCAGCGGGGATTTGTCATCGCAGGCAAGTAGCAAAGTTCCACCGTGTCACGTGGACACGGTGGAACTTTTTTAGGTTCATAGACTTCATTCTTCATTTTTTAAACTCGGAATTTTGATCTGATAATTTCTTGTAGGACAGGTATTATTTATATTCTACATAAGAAACAACATTTGTTATGTAGAAAAAAATCTGTAGGGTGCATACTTATAATAAATGTTAAATAGATATTGAAAAAAATAATGTATGGAGTTTTTTTTTTTTTTAATGATCATATGGTGTGACGCATTACCTCCTATAACCTTCGTCTCTTACGCTTCATGATTTGCTGGATAAAATCGCATAAAAGAGATAAGCTAGCCTTTGTTTGTTTTTTCTCTAATAATCTATGTCTTTTTTATGTGAATACCACAGACCATAGATTAAAATAGACGGGTGACACAAACATGCTCAGGCTCACTGTAGCTCGGCATTTGCTCGCGAGGCAGCCTCGCAAGCAAGCCCGAGGCGGCCTCGCCGCGGCATTCGCCTGAGGCATTCGTGTGAGGCCGCCTCGCGAGCTGCCTCCCTCAATCTGGACCCAGCTATTATACCAATATTTAAATTAAAAAATAACGCAGTGGTCTGCTAATGTTGCCATCATTTATTTTCTTTATTTATCTCCAGGTATAAAAACAATTATGTACAGCGATGAACTTGGAAAAAATATGGGCCAATCATTAAATATGTATAAGGAGCATACGGTAATAAATAATTGTTTACCAAACTGTTATCTGCATGATATTATGCAAAAAGTAGATAACGCGACATATAGTGATGACTCTTATTTAATCATATGCCTCGGTAATAGGGGTAATGTGAACAAGTCAGACTAATTAAATATTTAGACAGCTCTGTTCTTTGAAAGTAAAACAAATTGTTATGTTCACATTCCCTTACAGCGACAGCCTGCCACAATCAGAAAACAACCTTAGATATAAGCTGAATATGACCTAGCATACTATATCATGTAATAATAATATATATGTAATGGATGCTAACAGTTTTGTTAGTAGAAATAAATATTATTTGACTAAAGGTAAATATTACAGTAGACAACTAGCAAATTCGCTATCCTATTATTTTAATATAACAGCCAAAAATTTGGCTACACATAATGCCTCTATTGAGCATTATACTGATGTTTCATATAAAACCTTGGAAGTTTTTCCAAGTCATTTAAATTAGATTCAACGACAATAGAGGAAGTCTCTAGCCCGTCAAATAATATTAATAAAATACATAATAAAAATAGAAAAAACAAAATTGTAAAATAAATGCAAAGTTTACTAATCTGGTCCACCAAAATATTCAAGGTATTAGCAGTAAATTATTAGAGTTGGAATTGTAAATAAACTCTTTTAATATTGATATTTTATGTCTAACAGAACATTGGCTAAAAAGCCATGAAGTCATGTTCAATTTCAGTAACCACCAGGTTGGTTGTTCTTTTTGCAGATCACATGCTGTTCGTGGAGGTTCTATAATATTTCTAAATAAACACTTAAAGTTCAAAAATCGTAATGACATACATAGTATGTTTATCATTTGAAAGCCACATTGGAGTACCATGTGTTGAATTGGAGCTCATAATAGTAATAAGCGTTTACAGCCCACCATCAGGTTCATTTGATGTTTTTGAAAAAGTCATGTATGACATATTATTTAAAGTATCAAAATCTAATAAAACTCTTATGATATGTGGAGACTTCAATGTAAATTTATTAGAAACTTACTCCCTTAGTATGAGACTAACTAACTTATTTCATTCTCACAACTTAAAGCCACTTTTCATGGAACCTACTCGAATAACTGAAACCTCAGCAAATTGTATAGACATTGTTTTTGCTTATCCAAATGAAAAAATGTACTTAAAAAAATTATAAGTAATTTAAAGTCAGACCATTTAGGTCAATACATAAGACTAGAAATTCAACTTAAAGAAAGTTCTACAAGAAAGATAAAATACATACCTGTGACTGCACATCGGTTTGAGAGGTTTAAATTGAATTGGGATAGCAAACTTCCTATGAATTACTCTAATAATAACCCTAATGAGTCATATTGTATTTTTTTACAAATTCAGCAATGCGTTCAATGCAGTATTTACTACCAGATCGATTGTGGTCTCAGAGAAACTTAACTTTAGTAAGTGGGCCACAGTAGGTATACTTAAAAGAAGACAAAATTTATATGAATTATACAGTGAAAAACAATGGAATCATAGTGAAGAGTTCAAGGATAAAGTAAAAAAGTACTCAAAAATCTTTAGAAAAGTTTGTCAAATTGCAAAATCAAGTTATATCAGATCTAAAGTACGAAAAAGTGATAACAAAATTAAATCAACTTGGGATATAATTAAAAGCGAGACTGGAAAGGTCCGTATGAATATGAATTAAAAATTAATGAAATTACTTTCAAAAATGATATTGATGTAGCTAAAGCGTTTGATTTTTTTTTACTGACATCCCAATCTCTACTACGAAGTCTTTAGACTCTTCCAAAGTAGTCGCTGAATCTTTGCGAAAAGACTATTGACCTAGATGTGAAAATCAATTCTCGTTTAATTATATAGATGATAAAGATATTCATGTATTATTATCATCATTTATAATCAAAAAATGTTAAGAAAACTGCGGACCTCTGGGATATTTCTGTTCATGTAGTGAAGCCCCTAATAAATGTTATTGCACTTGATTTAGCTTTCATATTTAATGCATCTATTGAATCTGGCGTGTTTCCTGATTTAATTAAACACAGTCAAGTCAAAGTCAAGTCAAAGTACTTTATTACTGTAGATATTTACATATACTTAGCAAACGTCATTTTTTGCCACTTCTCTACATTGGACCACTGTGGGAGAAGAAGGGCGTAGAAAATCCCACAGATTGATTTTTATATCTCTTTTAAAAATAGGTTGTGCTTTACTAACACAAATATGAAAAAATTAATTGTTATGATTAATAAGCAGGAATAAATAATTACAAAATTATTAACAGCAAGGTCTGTGTTGAGCCAGATTAACCCCATACAGTCCTGTCATTTAAGTAATCTTGAACATTGTAATATCCCTTTTTCGACAAAGTCGCTTTAACATGCTTTTTAAATTGCTCAAATGGCAATTTCAAAATCTCCAGAGGTATCCGAATTGCTAACCTTCGCGAGTCTAAAACGGGGCGCAGTAAAATAGTACCTTTGTTTAAATCGGGTAGTACATCTGACCCTTCTAACTTCAGACCGATATCGGTATTGCCTACATTTAATAAAGTTTTTGAAAAAGTAATTTTAAATCAACTTCTTACACATTTAAACACCAACAACATGCTCCACTGTAAACAATTTGGTTTTACACAAGGCAAATCAACTACTGGTGCCGGTATTGAGTTAATATCACATATATATGATGCCTGGGAGGAGTCGCATGATGCTCTAGGAGTATTTTGCGATTTGTCTAAAGCTTTTGATTGAGTTGACCATGGGACATTGATCAGGAAATTACATCACTATGGAATTAAATCTTCTTATTTAAATGACAGGATACAGAGAGTTTACATTAATGGAAAACGATCTCCAGGGTCTGTTTTTACTATGGGTGTACCGCAGGGTTCCATACTCGGGCCATTCCTGTTTTTGGTTTATATTAATGACCTGCCACATCTTGACAGAGATAATCATGAGATTGTACTGTTTGCAGATGACACTTCAGTTTTGTTTAAAATGAAACGACGCAGTTTGAACTTTGACGTTGTGAAAAATGCAATCTCAAAGATAATTGGTTTGGTGCCAATTATCTTTTACTGAACAATAACAAAACTAAATGTATTTGGTTTATACTCCCCAATGTTAAACAAGTCTCGGCTAATGTTAATGTTAAAGGTGAAAATTTAGAAACTATAGATAGCACGGTATTCCTAGGAATTACCTTAGATAATAAGCTTCAATGGGGCCCACACATAGATAAGCTATTGAAAAAACTCAGTTCCGCAGTTTATGCAGTCAAAAAAATCCGTCTTTTTACGGACGTGGAAACAGCTAGACTAGTTTACTTCAGCTACTTCCATAGCATTATGTCTTACGGCATACTGCTGTGGGGGATCGCTGCAGACCTTGACATACTATTTGTGCTGCAAAAGAGGGCTGTTCGTGCAATCTAAAATGTGGGTCCCAGAGAGTCCCTGCGTTGTAAATTTAAGTAAGTTAACATTATGACAGTGCCGTGTCAGTATATTTATGAAAATCTAATGTACGTCCACAAAAATATTGATAAATTTCCTAAGAATAGCGACAGGCACAATGTCAACACTAGAAATAGGAATAAACTAGCTATACCTACTACTAGGCTCCATAAGGTTAATGTATCTTTTAAAGGGCAATGTATTCGCTTTTACAACAAAATCGCAACTGAGTTACAAGAATTGTCTGTAAATAAATTTAAAAATGTTGTTAAAAATCACTTATGTAAAAAGGCTTACTACAAAATATCAGATTATGTAGAAGACAAGAAAGCTTGGCACGGTGTTTGCTCCAATTCTGTAAAAAATAACGTATAAAGCTGAAGGTTTCTAGTCGCCTCTTTGCCTCCAGCATCTAAAACATTGAGGTGACGGAATTCAAATTAAGTTCTATATTTCCCTTTATCTTATATATGTGTTAGTTTAAGATTTGACATTCTCCAAATGTAACCTATGTGTTTCTTATGGAAGTTGAAAAAACATTCCCGACATCAAAACAGCTGAAATCGTTGGCGTTTCCGTGGGAACAGTGCACCGTATCCTCAATGAGTATAGAATGAACGGGAAATTTTCATCACCAGAAAGATCCACTGCAAAATTCGAGATCGTGAAAAATCTGGACGAGATCACACTTTCGGCAATACGAAGAAAAGTTCATCAATTGTATTTCAACAATGAGTTGCCGACCGTCGAAAAATTATAAAAAATATAAACGACGACGAGGATATGCTATCGTTTAAAAGATCGACTCTTTACACAATCTTAAAAAAGCTCAATTTCAGGTTTTCAAAAAGGTCGAGAAAAAGTATTCTCTAAGATCGACCAGATTTAACGGTCTGGAGAAGAAAATATCTCATGCAAATAAAAGATTTCAGACGACAAAATAGGAAGATTTATGACACGGATGAGACATGGCTGAACGGAGGTACAAAATTTATTATTATTATGTTAGATTGATGATAAAAAATCAATAAATTGGTACTTATGTTCTTTTTTGTTAACAGGTCACACTTGTAACTATGTATGGGTTGACGATGACATTACAGGCAGTCGACAAGCATTTTTAAAAGGATTGTCGACTGGACTTAAAAACCCTCAAAAAGGAAAACGCCTCATTATCTGCCATATAGGCAGCACCGAGTTTTTAGAAGGCGGAGAGTGGAATTTCGAGGCAAAAAAGACAGATAGAGAGGGGGATTACCATGCAGAAATGGATGCCCACAATTTCGAAAACTGGTAAGTGAAAAGCGTATTAAAATTATTATTTTTGTTCGTCTATTTGCATTAAATGAGAGTAAAATGTACTTTTATTTTACAGGTTCAAAAACGTATTGGATTTGGTCGAACCGAAACCCAATTGAATTAATATGGGAGCAATTAAAGGGTCATGATGGCATAAACAACAAGAGTTTTAAATGGCGGAAGTTAAGGAGTTGATAAGTGAAGGCTTGAGAAAAATAAATTTGTGGACCAAATATATCGAGCAAGTCTTTAAAGAGGAGTCAAAAATTATGGAGCTCGATGGACTAATGGACACGGCGACCGACCAATCGACCACACCTTTTATAATTAATGTAAATGAAAACAGTGACTCTGATACTGAGTCACTGGATAGCTTTGCACAGTTAAATTAAATTAGAAATCTAAGCAAGTTTTTATTTTCAAAACAGTTGATGTGGTCGTGCCATATATTTTTTTTCTGCCGCGCATGAAGTATTTAATTCAATATGATTAGTTGTTTAATTATTTTGAAAGTGTGTGATAGAGGGATGCAAATTGGAGTGACACTTATCAAGCCAATTTTGCATCGTCGGTGGATAAAATGCAAATGAGAGTTTGACTCATGAATTAGAGTGAATGTAAATAAGACCAAGACCAATATTGATGATCGGCATATAAGAGGCACTGGACATGGTTCCTTTTGCACTCCAGAATAACGCACTATTTATATCTTCAAAACAACTTTACATAAATAGCGTCACGCCTTTTCCCATACGGGGTGGAATAAGCACAACTGTGCCCACTTTTAACCAGTGATTCAATACTCCATTTTGCGTGAAAAGGGGCAAGCCCATTTTAGCAGCTATGAAATAATTAAGGTTTCCTCAGGATTTTTCCATCACCTTTAGAACATCCGTATAATTTACTTAAGATAAATGATTTATCTCAATTTGAAACCACCATCCACATTTACCATATTCGTCATACACGAGGGGGAATCTCCTCTACCGCGGTGCACTCACTCTGACGTCAATATCTGAGTCAGTTCAGCAAAGACCTCGTGTTTGGTGTCGTTTCCGTATAAATCAGGGGTGAGGAATCCATTTCTGGAACAACATTTTCACCCATCCATAGAAAAAATAATGAGTTCGGCGCAACAACATAAAAATATATTATTATTTTTTTACAAAATCTATGCCTACAATGAAACCTTGGGAGTATTCTTTGTAATAAAAATATGGACGGTCATCTTGGATAGCTTCTGGCGTTCTCAAACATGTCTCTGAGGATCAGGCGTTCATATTTTCTTAGTCAAGAACTGACTTTCAACTGTTTGCTTTAGTGAGGGTTGCCGCTTTTTGTCCGTATTTTATAAACAGTGCAATGACCATTTTGTAAATCAGGCGCACTATATTCCAGTCCATGTTGGATTTCTTTATAAAATGCACTAGGGCCTTGGAATTGCATATGACTTGCCGGCACCTCTTTTTTATTGTGTCCTATGTCCTGCCGTAATATATGTGCCGAGATATTTGATTTCGTTTACGGTTCGTATTGGAGCTCCGTCCAATACACTGGTTGTTTATGGGGTCTCTTATAAGAATTTTCGTCTTTCTACTTTTAAGTTTGCCATGAGCATTTCTCCGATGATATTTAATTATTCACTTTTAGCTACTCCGCGGCATAGCAGCGCTGCGTATAAACGCTCTTTCAGGTTGCGGGCGGGCGGTCCGACTCTGGAACGCACCTCTTTGCACTATAAGAGACAGTCCAACCCCTTTTTCTTTTAAGAAACATATCAAAGAGCACTACCTGTCTCTTTCGTAAAAGTTATTGTATTTATATAATTATATGTAAAGTTTATGTATATATCGGTAATTATTTCGTATTTGCTATCTGTATTTTACAGATATTTTAATTTATTCCTAGGCATTTTAGTTATAGTAATTGTTGTGCACTGCCCTTTTATGATGCAATTCCTGTAATGCCTTGTCTTGCTGGAAGAAATCTCTTTTTAGAGACAAGCTCGTCCTTGTACATGCATTTTCTTTTGATGTAACTTTTACCATATTTGTGTGCAATATTGTGAAGGAGGTTTGTTCCTATAATTCCCTTTTTCCTGTATTTCTTTATAGCGTCTTGTCCGATGCGAGCATAAAGATACCAGAGATAGTGTTTTGACATATGTATCATGTTTGTTTCCTGTTTAAAGGCTATGTGTATGTTTCTGTTAGTCAATTCCGCATCAATGTTGAGTCTTTTAGTTATTTCGGCGCATCCTCTAACGTTCCAAGTAGCAATGCGCATACGATCGCATGTGACTTGTGGTTTAAATATGGGGCTGTTTCGTATCATCGTATATCCGGTGTTGTCTGGGATATCTTCTGTTGATGTTATGGTTGACCCTGAGGAGGTCATGGGTGTTGCATTAAGTATCGGGGAAAGTATGGTTATCGGTTGCTTGATCCGTGGGTAAATTTGGCGATTCAAGCAAGTATACGCTGTCGTAGTGGTGTCCTGTGCCGTTGAGGTTGATAGATTTCACTGCATCCGCTGGATTCTTGGGCGTGAATGTGAGCGATGGTGTATTTTGCTGGTGGATTGTTACGTTAACTAGAAAGTATTCGGCAGCTGGTATTATAATCTCCTCTCCAGCTCAAGTATCGTAATTGCGCAGATTTTCAATGTTGAGTTGTTGAAGATTTCAGGCTCAGTGATTGCGAGCTTTGTTCTGTTCATCGCCGTTTTGTTCTACATATTTAACTAGGTCCTTACGAATGTGAGTGTGGTTGCATGTTAATTGACATAGGTGATTAATTTGGTCAGCAATTGCGGTCAGTATTGCAGGTTTCGGGTAATAGGCAGTTACCATCTCAGCATTGGTAAGGCTTCCATTAGGTTATCTTCTTGGGATGTTGTTGAAAGAAAGAACTTAGAGATAGCGTGATTTATTTGAACTACCTTTGTCTACGATTAACAGCTCGTAGGGGTTGCGATTGTCAAAGTTTGTGCGTATCTTCGTGCGCCCTTATTCTCGGTAGAGAGCCGCTTAGGACAAAAAGTCTCCGATTTTTTTGTTGTTATTGTTCATCAGTGGAAGTCTTTTGTTAATTGCCTGTTTTCTGGAAGATGGTGAAATTGCTGAAATGGTTGTTGCTCAGCTAGTGAGACTCATTGCACTGATATCACCTACTTCAATTCACTTCATTAGTGCATATTAGTTAGGTCCGTGACTCGGGTCGAGGTTCAGTCCGTGAACAAGGCCCTAAAGATGAAGTACCCGGTTGTATCTGACCCGGTGGAGGGGGATGCATGTGTTTGTGGCGTGTGAGTGTATGTGTCGGTACGGTAAGTATCAAAGTCATTGGTCATCTTATCTTGAGTTGTGCATTTTGGGTAGGCCGGGGGAAGGTGTTTAGATTTACCGCTATCATATTATCTGTTTTTGGGGCGGGTGGAACTTGAGTGTACTTTGGTTGTCGCGCTGTATTTTAGTATGGGAAAAGTGAGATGCTGTAGATTTGACTGGTTGTTGATAGGTTGTTGATTAAGTTTTGGGGCTCTATTATGTATGCGCTGTCGTAGTGGCTGTCGGAAAAGGTCAAGTTGATAGTTCCGACTGCGTTATATTCTTGTTGGGGGCTATATACGATTGATGGGCCATTTTGTTGATGGATCGCTACACTTATTACGTAGAACTCCGCGGCTGTTATGATAATTTCTTCACCTCCCCACGTGCCCTGTATGTGGAGATTTTTTATGTACTCGGTGAAAGCTTCTGCGTTTGGTGCGTCGATCGCAAGTTTGATGCGTGGATAATTGCTGTTAGCTTCCACGTATCTAGCTAAGTCGCTTCTGATGTGGGTATGGTTGAATGTCGCTCCAAACAGATGGTTGATTTGATCTGCAATTGCATGGAACAGGCAGTTTCCCTCTCTGGGCATTGGTAGAGCTTCCATTGTAAGATATTACTACAGGAGAGAGCGTCGTGCTGTTTTAGCTAATATGAATGTGTATGTGGGTTGTTTCTAAGAGGTGTACGGCCGGTATGATGAGAGACGCTGTTTGGCTTTTTACGATCTATTTTTATTCTAATGTTTCCCGGTATTTCAAGATGGGCTGACACCATAGAATGGGTGCCAGATGTGTGAGGGAACGTTGTGGGCCTTTTGTGCTTCGAAGCTTTTTCAATTGTTCCTAAATAGCAGTCAATTGTTTTGTCTAGTTTCTGGGAATTTGGTGAGATGGCCTTTTTATGGCATGCACGTGTTTAGTATATTTGCAGTTTAGCTGCGTAAAAATAATTCTAGGATTGTTAACTTTTGGGTTGGCTTATTCACAGAGTTTCAGGGTTTAGTGGAAGGTTATTGTTAATGACTGTTTTGAATGGTCTTTCGAAGATGAGGAGAAAAGAAATCTCGAGGAGAATTATCTCGAATTATTTTCAGGCAAAGCAATATAAGTATATGTAGCTATAATAATGTTTTATTAGTTGATTTTGATATTGCGCAGGTAGGGAATTGTTATATCCTGCCTATGACGCACCTATAAATGTGATTATGCCTTAGTCAATAGTGGCGACCGCGGCCGCGGTAAGTGGTGGTTTATTATTGTCAGGCGGCGAGTGGTCCTGAGAGAAATAAAGTTAGAGATAGGTAATCACTATCAATGATGTCCTAATCGGAATGATCTCACCAGGTTGGTGTGTTTAGCGGCGGTGGTGGTGGAGGCAGTAGCGTTGAGGGCGTCTTGCGTAGGCGTCGCTCGCTGCCGGCCTGTCGCTGCGTGGCTCAGACGTGCACCTGGCCTAGAATTCTAGGGCTTGCACAGATGGGATGCCTGAGAGTATCGCGCAGTTCTCTGGGCATTCATTACACTTGACTGCACTAGTATCATCACAATAACTGAAATGCGCGGTATTGCACAGATGGGGTGTCTAGATGGATCGCGCACATTCCCCAGGTAACCCTTACAGTAACACGCGGTATAAGCCAGCCTATAAGCCAGGCTCGTTTTCGGGCCTCCAGAACAAAAGGCGCGCGCCGGGGATGAAAACTATTGTTTATTTAAATGCGTTTGCGAGATCTCGGGGGGACACGTCCGTTCGGTCCGGCAACACAAACGCCACTCCCCTTACGGCGGTGCAAAGAACAATGGCGAAAAAATAATTGGGACTTTTTTGGGCGTCTTAAAGAGACAACTAGACTAAACTTCATTTTGTAATTTTACTAATGTAAATGTGTTTAGGAACCCGGCAACTTTTGGACCGAATTTGGCCCATAGCAATAGAGGGGGGGGAGACAGGCCGTTTCATTCTTTTAGGCCTGCACAATTTAATCGAAGCCCTACTCAAGACCCACGACGAACGCCGAATGTTTCGCCGTCGTCAAGTGGTCAGGAACCACATATTAGACCTAGTACTAATAATTATAATTTGCGTCCTAGGCAAGCGGATTTTACAACACGTCGTCGCTAGAGGCCGATAGCGGTGACCAGGCTGACCTGTGGGATGAGGGCCTCGGACGAGCTCAGCAGCGTAGCACGGAAGCGAAACGACCAATGGGGAAGATCGTCGCAGACGAGGCGGATCAGCAGGTCAGACCATTAGTTTTATTGAATTCTTCTAGTGTAAACGTGGTTGCTCTTTTAGATACAGGCGCTACAGCTTCATGCATCAGCCCAGCCGTTGCAGATCAAGTGGGTGCGAGATGTATGCAAGAAGAGAAGAGACGGGTTTAGGCGGTAAATGGAAGTTTATTGCAAATTGTAGGGAAATGTATTATAGATTTTAGTTTGGACAATTTTAACTTTTCAAAGGAATTTTTAGTAATAACTGATTTAAAATGTAGCATTATTTTAGGGGTGGATTTTTTAGTAAAGAACGGTATGAATATTGATTTTGTTCATTCGTGTATGTGTTTTTTCCAGGGAAAAATACCGTTTTTCTATAATTTCCATACGAAACAAAACACGACACCGGTAAAACGAAATGTCATGCGCGTAGGGATTCTTTCAAAACAAAAGATAGGGTCGGACTTTCTAGACGGTTCTAGAAGGAAACAAGTGAACTTCGGGGAAACCACGGTTATCGAGGATCGTGACGTGATAGATTTTATCGACTTTCAGGAGTTAAGAAAGGGCGATTACGTTTATTTCTCGGGGTTATCGGATTCGTGCGAATTTGCGTTTGGGGTAGAAGATAAACGGTTTATTGTAAATGAGGGTTTATGTAGGAATGATAAGCAGGAATGCGGATAGATTTGCGTTTGCAACTGACCAGTTAAGTAGGTCGGAGATAGTGTCGGTCGATATTAAGACTTATGATGAAGAGCCGGTTCATTGTCACCCGTATCGCGTTTCGCCGGTGCAACGAGAAATTATTGAGGAGCAGGTCGCGGAGATGTTGAATCTAGGTGTTATTAGGGAATCCACTAGTTCTTATGCTGCGCCCGTTGTGTTAATTAAAAAGCCCGATAATTCATGGAGGTTTTGTGTAGATTATCGGAAATTAAATAAGAAAATTTGTAGGGATAGTTATCCTATTCCGCGGATAGAAGACATTGCCGATAGTTTGGCCGGGGCCAAGTATTTTGCGGAGTTAGATCTCAATTCAGGTTATTGGCAGACGGTTATTACGGAAGGTAGGCATAAAACGGCTTTCGTCACGACCACGGGTCTTTATGAATTTAATGTTGTTCCGTTCGGTTTGGCAACGAGTCAAGAAGTTTTCCAACGGATGGTGGATAAAGTTTTAGCGGATTTAAGATTTAAAGGGGTTGTGGTTTACGTAGACAATGTAATTGTGTATGGTAGAACGTTCGAGGAGTTTACCGATACGTTGCAGAAAGTTTTTGGGCGGTTTAGAGAAGCGAACTTGACCTTCAAGCCATCCAAATGTAAATTCGGTTTTTGCGAGATTGAGATGCTAGGTTATCTAATCTCGAATGTAGGAGTAAAACCTAGTGAGAAAAAGCTGAAGGCTATGCAACAGGTTCCAACTCCCACATCTGCGAAGGATGTGAAACAATTATTAGGTTTATTTTCTTATTATAGAAAATTTGTATCGAATTTTGCGAGAATATCGTTACCTCTCACTAAATTATTGAAAAAGGGGTAAAGTTTCAATTGAACGAAGAATTGCAGAATTCGTTCGATTATATTAAGAAGGTTATGTGTAGTGCGCCAATACTTTCCTATTATTCGGGGGATAAGTCGGTTACTGGGAATGATTGTAAGGTATATAGTTAGTCGATATTTGTCTATGCGATAATATTGTATACGGGCCTCTTTAGAGTGAGTGTTCGCTTTGACACTGTTACGTAATTTGTAATTTTAAAAAGAAAGAGGCTTTGATGTGAAATGTCGATGTGACACACTTCACCTTAGGCATCGGTCAGCGACCGATGTAAATTAGATAGTTAGGATTAGCTTAATGGCTATCGAGCCAGTTTGATCCCTTTTATATAAATTGTAAACATATTCGATCAATAAACACAAGTTTGGTGTTATTAACATCTTCCTAATTAAACTCCCTAGTAGGGTTCAGAACCGGGAAATCCCGGTCTCGAAAGTACCGGGAATTCCCGGTTCTTTTGTCAGTAAAATGGAACCGGGAAACCAAATTTGATTCCCGGTTCTTTCGGTACTTTCGGGAATTTTATTTTTATTAAGCGATTCACACTACTATTTACTTATTTTACTCTTACTTTAATTTTCCACACTTTCTACTATTCAAACATTCAAAACTAACGTGAATAATTCAGCGTTAAAATAAATAACGCGCGAAATTAATGGTGCGCTCGATATTACCAATAACTACCTACACTCGCTCGCTGTTGCTAGGAAGGAAAGTAAGTATATAGTAAGTCAAGCTTCCCCGCGCCTGCCGCGCATGCCCCGCTCGCGCGCCGCGATCTTTCGTTCACTCACTCAGTTTTCGGATTGCATTGCGCGCGTGTGTGATTTTGATGATAACCTCAAAGGCTTTTAGTAGATTTTGTTGTTAATTTCTGACAAAACGAGGTGAAATATTTATGAGGTATGTATTTTTGTATGTATTATTACGTAAACATCATAATTTTAGTTAATGTTTGCGCTTTTAGTAAAATTTGTGCGGCTAAAGTTATCATTCACATTGTGTTTTATTTGGATTATACTTACTGGATTTAATGCTTTGTTTATTTTATACTAGCTCATGCCCGCGATTTCTTTCGTCGTTCGTTGGCATACAAAAAAGAAAATCTTATTCAATAGCTTTGTAGTAATTTTGATGAAATAAGAAGCGCGTTACGCAAAGCTTTCTTTTATTTAAATAGGTAACCTACCTTACCTACCTACTTAATTATTGCTTTGATTATTTGTACTACTTTTCGGGGTTTCGTACCCGAAGGATCCAAACGGAGCCCTATTGTAGTCACTCTAGTGTCCGTCTGTCTGTCTGTCCGTCTGTCAGACAGGTTTTACATCCAAATGGTTAGAGCTATAGTCTTAAAGTGTTTAAATTACATATTATGTATCTTAAATGTAAATGGAACTGTTTCGCATTTATGCATTTTGTTTTATTATAGGCGATGAATTTTGAAGAACTTTCTACCAAGGCTGGAGATAAGTCGTCTGTATGGCATTACTTTCTTCGGGCTCAGGATAAGATATCAGCTAAATGTAAGAAATGTCAGAAAATATTAAAATGTACTGGTGGCAGTACAAGTGGACTCCAAAAGCATTTAAAAAATGTTCATCATACCAGCTTGTCAGCTGAAATGGAAAACCTCGCTAACCCAACTAGTAGCGGTGGAAACACAACGACTGCATTCCTTCTACAAGTACAGAAGATGTGCCCAAAAAAAAGACCAAATTAACAGATTATTATGAATGTGATTCAAATCCTAGTATGGAGGTGATGATTTCCCGCATGACTGCTTTAAGAGGATACCCTTTTCGCCAATTTGTAGAATGTGAGGATTTAAAAAGGCTTTTTAAAAAATCAGGTCACACATTGCCGAAATCTGTCGATACAATCCAAAGTATTGTTGTTAGAGTGGCCATTCAAAAGAAAATCCAACTGACTAACGAGATTAAAGCACTACTTAAAGCGGGCCATAAATTTTCTATGTCATTTGACGAGTGGACATCGGTTAGAAACCGTAGATATCTGAGCTTGAATTTACACTCACGTCATTTTTCTGGAGGCAAAAACTTTAAAAATTTGGGGCTCATCAGAATCTACGGCTCCTTACCAGCTAAAAAATGCGTCGAAGAAATATGCAGCAAATTAAATGAGTTCGGAGTGTCACTGGAAAATGACATTATCGCTGAGACAACAGACGGATGCAGTATGATGAAGAAAGTCGGCAAATTTTTGTCATCCTATCACCAACTTTGTATTGCCCATGCACTCCAACTTGCAATTGCAGATGTTTTTTACAAAAAAATGACGAATGAGACAGAAGAAGCCGAAGAAGAAACTCAGTTCGCAATAGAAGACGACGATGACGATATTCCTTTGGCAGCACTAAGTAGACAGAGACTTCAAGTGAACATGGAATCTTTAGATGAGAATTCGGATTCGGACTCAGACAGCGAAGCCGATGGCGCCGAGTTCTTGTCTCAAAATACGTCACCAGTTTCAGAACGTCAATTTGAACACAGAGATTTACTCTTAAAAGTCAAAAAAGTAGTTAAACTTTTCCGCAAATCTCCAACTAAAAACGATGACGTTCTGCAAAAGTACGTCATCGCTGATTTTCATAAAGAATATTCACTAACCTGTGACTCAGTAACACGTTGGAGTAGCCTCGCTTTTACGCTTGAACGATTCTTGAAGCTGCGAACTTGCATTGTGAAAGCATTAATTGATTTAAAATCCACAATAAAATTTTCAGAAGCAGATTTGGAACTAATTGGGAAGTTACACGAAGTTCTTGACATAATCAAAACCGTATTAGAAGCTTTATGTCGTCGCGATTCTACATTATTGACAGCAGATGTTGCTATCAAATTCGCATTAAAAAAGTTGCGAATATCGAAAATAACTATGTAGCCGAAAAAATGTTCATGATGTTAAAAAAACGATACACAGAACGGCGTCTCAATGTTGCAGCTGCGACTCTGAATTACTTGCAAAATCCAGAAAGTTATTTCCTCCAACAAAATTATGAAGATTCATTAGTTTTTTCGCGGCCAACCAGCGATGAAATGTGCAACGCAATAGTGTCTAAGTCGCACCAAATCCTCAACAACTCCGGTATCTCAAGCTGAACCCCTACAAACCTCACAAGGTGAACAGGCGAATGAACGTGAATTTGACTCTGATGTGCTTGAAGTTCAAAACATTGCTTTGACAAAAGGCGATGAGTTAAATGCTGAGCTTGCAAAGGCTGTTAGTGAAAAACGCGTTAGATCTGCTCATGAAGATCTCTTTACGAATGTTAGGATTGAAATGGCTCTCTTTGAGAATGGAGGAGATCGTGGGTGTTACTTGTCTCAGGCATATGACCATCTATTAACGATTCCGCCAACCAGTGTTGAGCCAGAAAGAGTTTTCTCTTCGGCAGGTTTGTTATGCAACAAAATAAGATCTCGTTTGAGTGACAAAAGTCTAGATGCACTGTTGTTTTTAAGGTCCTATTATAGAGAAGAGAGAGCTAAAAGCTCTTAAAAAGCTAAACTTTGGTTACGCCATATTTTATGAATAGGTAGGTACTCGGAAAGAGATATTATTTTTAAATATTTTTTGGTAAAAAAATTTAATTTTGTTTTCTTTGAAAAATTTTTAAGATATTTATAAATATTTAAGGAATCTCAGGTGACTGGCTAATTTTTACCATTTTATTGACAGTTAACACTTACTTAAGAACCTAACAAAAACACTGTGATTG
This sequence comes from Argyresthia goedartella, assembly GCA_949825045.1. Taxonomy (NCBI): domain Eukaryota; kingdom Metazoa; phylum Arthropoda; class Insecta; order Lepidoptera; family Argyresthiidae; genus Argyresthia; species Argyresthia goedartella. The sequence continues at coordinate 17,941,230 of OX463812.1, read as the reverse complement.
ATTATAGTCTGATTTATATATAATAACTTACTACTAGGTATGAGAATAGAAAATAGTTTAATTTTGTTGCTTTTGAAAAATGTTTAAGATAATTCTAAATGTTTAAGGAATTTAAAATGACTACCTAATTTTGACCATTTTATTGACAGTAAATACTTAAGATCCTAAGAATAACACTGTGATTGACAATAGCCTGATTTATATATAATTACTTACTACTAGGTATGAGAATAGGAAATAGTTTAATTTTGTTTTCTTTAAAAATGTTTAAGATAATTCTAAATGTTAACGAATCTAAGATGACTGCCTTATTTTTACCCTTTAATTGACAGTAAATACTTACTTTAGTACCTAACAATAACATAACACTATGATTAATTATAGTCTGATTTATATATAATTACCTACTACTAGGTATGAGAACAGAAAATAGAAGAAAAAATTTCGAATTAAAGTTACTTGAATACAGAATTTTAGTTTACTTTTGAAGCATAACCCTTGTTTGTTTTCTATGACAAAAACTAGCAAGAACCGAAAAAACCGGGAAATCCCGGTTCCGTAATACAAAAGTACCGAAAATCCCGGTTCTCAAAAAGAATACCGGTTCCGAAAACACTACTCCCTAGCCCTACAGATTAGGTAGGCAATTATAGGTGGTGTTCAAGAACTACTGCGACCTTACAGTACCTACCTTCTTACTTATGTAATTGTAATTTGTTTTATACTGGGTCTAAAGTGTTTACTTTTAGGTAAACAAAAAGGTATTCAATTAAAAAGGAACTGAATATTATTTGTGAACAATTCCTTTAGACACCCTAAAATGTTAGGTACTTAAGTCATTATTGTTGCAAAAATCACAGAAAAGTTTCTTATGAGGGTTAGCACGCAAGACTACTGCGAGCCAAGTTTCAGTATACAAGGTACTCTGTGGAGCCAAGCGAGCGGCATCATAACTGAATTCCCATCGGGCGAGTTGGCGGTTCAACATACCTAAACTATTGAGTGAGACCCCCCTGACGCTAGGTCAGCGCGACAAAAGTCCACTTTTTGCTATGCGCATCCTGATATGCAAAGCAGGCGACTCTGCGCCCTGGAGTTGCTATACATGTTTGTATTGCTGATGAGCTTATAAAAAAAGAAATGAACAGAAGTATTTTATGCAGCTGGCCAGAGGTATAATAACAATACCTCTCTTTGTCTTGATCAGCAGCATCGAGGTATGTTTGCTTCTCCTGCTGTGGAAGCTTGCTCCACTCACTAGCAAGCTGACGGGTAACTTCAGCAAACCCGAGGTCAGGTTGTTCAGCTTTTAGCTGATCTCTTCTCACATTGAGATATCTGACGTAGCCTGAAATTTTTCCTCGTATTCATAATCTAAGAATGCACACATTATAAGCACAGGAAAGGAAAAATAATCAATTCCTACCAGTGAGCGGCTGCCGTGGTGCAGTTTCATCTCGCGGCACTTTGGGTTTCCTTTTCTTTGGTTTCCTGGGCGACTGCTTCGGTAGCTCTTTAGCCGCGACGGCCGGGGCTACATTGTCACCGGATGCTGGGGCTTTGGTCGCCTCTTGCCCTGTCACATTTGGGGAGAGAGCCTTTTCTTCGCTAACCACTGGTTCAGGCTTTTGCGGTGGATCTGGCTCCATTTTTTTTGCAACAGAAAATTCTGAAGGGAATGTTTATCTACCAAAATAAAAACTAAATTACGATTTTATAGTCTTTAGCACATAGAAAGAAATCACATAAAATATTATATTACTCTATGGTAATCACTACCGTAAACGTCTGCTGGATGTGATTTACAAATGTCATAAAACTTTGAACACAGCACGCGCGGTGGGCGAAATTAGAATAACAATAGCCATTGTACACTCTCGCGCGAGACGGCCGACCGCTTCGGTCAGGCTTACCATTCCCCGAGCAAGCCGCAACCGTGGTTGCGTGCGTCGCGTCGTGAGACTCGATCGAAAACCGATCCTTATAAAAAATCAAGCTTCAAAATGGCTTCTGTTCTCTGAAGGTCTCAGATTTACGAAACTCTTTGTGTGTAGGTACTATCTGTATTGTTTAATAATATGGGCAAGATAAATGTCTCAAATAAAACAGTACAAATAAAACGGTGTATGTACAGTATGAGCATTCTTACTTGGCTGAAAATGTAAATAAATGCAACTTGATCAGGAAACTCGATATTCCAAAGGGATCACTCGATGTTGGTTAGGTACCACATTCAGTTGTAGAGACCATTTAAATACGTAAATACACTAGATTTCACTTAAAACTGGTCTAAATTCTGCTTAGAAATAATATTATTTCCCAAAACTCTACTTCCGACGAAACTCTGAACAGATTATCAAGAAGTGTCGTAATTCGTTTTAGTGATGGGCATGATTTGACGAAACTTCTTTACCTTCGGTTGCAAAAAATGTATTCTTAGGGCAAGTCAGAAGGCGGAATATGACTTTGCTCGAGTGAACTTTGACAACTCTATATAAATTTGAATGTAGTTGTCAAAGTTTAGTCGAGTTCAATCTTATTCCGCCATCTAGCTAGTCGCCTAGAATCTTGGCCCAGATGCATTGAGCACGTCATAAAAGAAGAATCAAAAATGATTGAGCTCGATGGTCAGTAAAATATCAAATGAATGACTGACCGAGCAAGCGAAGCGAGCGAAGTGCTCCATTTCGAAAAGATAGATTTTGCTTTCGTCTGTCTCTATGTCTGTCATTTCCGGTCGAGGGACCACAATTTCCAAGCGATCCTCACAAAACATGGCACACGTGTTCCTTGAATTAAGTTTTTTATTTTTGTCGAGAGCTTTTCTCGATTTTCCCCTGGGGGCGGGGGGGGGGGGGGGGAGTTATGACGTCATTAATTTTTTGTATGTTTATTTTTTATTTTCTGAAACCTATCGTGTGGTGTATCAAATTAAAGAGCTTCAGGATCCGGTTCTAAAAATATTCACCATTACTTTTCAGCCACCTGTTTTCTAAAAATCCAAGAAATCTTTTCAAAACATACCAAGTTTGGACTCCTCGAAGTAGGAGACGCATTAGTAAAGAGGATCTATAGAGACCATGAGAGTGAGTAAAATTGACTATAACTATTTTCGTGAAAAGTCAATAGGTTGTATTAAATCGCAAAATGTAGTTTTCAAAGTTATTGGTGCGGCTACTTTAATAATTGATTTTGATTGAATCTAAAATACTTACCTAAAAATGGGTTCACAGTCCCCCCTGTTAGCATGGTCTACTGCCCACAGGGCTACTAGTATGTAATTGATACGGCTAAAGCTAGAAAAGCGGTTTACTCTAGGTATAACCGGTTGCTCAAGTTCCTCGGTTAAAGCCCAAAGTAGGTATTTAATAATAAATACGACTTCGGGTTTTGCGCGGCTAAACCTAGGTCAAACCAAAGCTGATTGGTTGGTTTATGTTCGACTTTAGGCCGATAAATAAAAATGACAGGTTTTATAACTAGGTATATAGAATGATAAATCATTAACACGTTGACGGGCAGTAAGCCTATAGGCGTTAAGGCGAAAGTTCAAAAAATAGCAGTACGCCTCTACACGTTCATATTTAATCCATTTTATTGCCAGTACGCCATGGGACGTACGTTTTCCCATACAGTTACAAGGCGAGGTAGAAAGTACTGTCACAGCTCAAGCAAATTTGATCACAGTAGTGTCATAATAAAGGGTCAAAAATTTGGATCATCCCTAATGCGCCTACGCACACATGGATATTTTTGTGTGCTCCCTCGCACGCACATTACGCCTGTGGGCGTCGTCTGTACATACAATCAGTCCAGTAGTGTCAACCGGCGGGACGCCCCGCGCTTGTTTTCGCGAAGGTAAGAAAACCTGTTACGTAATTACCTAAATGTATTTTGTATGATTTCTAAAGTATTTTCTGTTATGCACAATGAATCTCTATTGTTTATTATATAGTTTTTAGCGAGTTTATGTTATTAGGATTCCTTATAAACTCATAACCTTTTATTTTACCTACTTGCAGATAGATCCGTTTGTTATTTGGTTTTTACTGAGTTTATGTTGTTTTATTCATTGTTAGATTTACTCATAACACATAACCTTGTATTTCACCAACTTGCAGATGGATCCTTATGAACGGAATAGGAAACTTCTAGAAGATTTGTTCATGGGAACTTCTAGTCCGGAGTCAAGTCAGGATCCGTATGCAGACGATGGAGAATACGGCTCCGACCAAGATTATCGACCTCCAAGTGGCGGTTCTTCGAGTTTTGACGATGAAACCGGTGCCTTGCAAGAAAGAAGACCCGGCAAAATACGTTCAAGCGCAGCTGTTTTATCTAGTGAGTCCGAATCCACAACATCTCCATAAAGTGATTCAGATGTCGATGTTTCACCCGAAACACAGGAGAATCTTCCTAGCGCAGAATTACAGGCGAATCCTTCAACTTCCCGAAGTGACAATCAGCCTTTGAGACCAGAGGCTCCTCAACACCCAGCTTCACATGATTCTGGCTCAGGAATAACAAACGAATCTATTACTAGTGAGCAATCACAATCACAACAGCCTATGGCACCAGAGGCTCCTCAACACCCAGCTTCACATGATTCTGGCTCAAGAATAACGACCGAATCTATTACTAGTGAGCAGTGGACTTAAACAGTAGCTTATATACCAGAATTCAACTTTGATTATGGGTCGGTTGGCATAACTGTAAATATTGACGATATTGAAACTGTGATGGACTTTTTTCGACTGGTCCTTCCCACTTACTTCATTGAGTATTTAGTAAAATGTACCAATTATTATGGAAATAAATTGTGCAACACTGATAGGCCGCACACAAGAAATAGCCGTAAAGCTGAATTCCGGGAGACCAACAATGAAGAAATGTTGAAATTTCTTGGAATTTCACTCCTTAAGGGCCAGATAAAATATCCACAACAAAGGAGTTTGTTCACACAAACAGACGTTCTTTATTATCATCCTGTATTCAGCTTTGTAATGTCAGGGAGACGATATGAACAAATCTTGCGTTGTATTTGTGCATCTGATGGTGAAGCCAAAGAAGAAAATACAACAAAGTTTATCGCCATGCTCACATTGAACTTTCGAAAAATTTACAACCCAGGCGAAAACTTGTCTCTGGATGAATCTCTTCTTCTTTTCCGGGGTCGCCTCCATTTTCGCCAATATATAAAGTCTAAAAAGGCCAGATACGGCATAAAATTTTATGAGCTCACTACTCATGACGGCTACGTCCTCAATATCAAAATGTATTCCGGTAAGGAAGCTGAGACTAATGATGAGGTTCAAGTACCTAAGACTGAAAAACTTGTCATGAGATTGATGCGTCCATATCTACTCCGTAGTCATCATCTGTTCATGGACAACTTCTATAATTCTGTGAATTTATCACAGAAATTACTGGACTTGAAGACGCATACAACAGGCACATTGCGCAGTAATCGCAAAAACAATCCAAGTTGTGTGGTGACCAAAAAACTGAAAAAGGGAGAACACGTGTGGGCCCAATGCCATAGGGTGTATGTTTCAAAGTGGAAAGACAGACGTCCAGTCCATATGATAACGACTAAAAAGCATCCCTGTCTAATCGAAGTGCGAAACAGATATGGTAAACTGAGAATCAAACCTGCAGAAGTTGACCTCTATAACAGGAACATGTCTGGTATTGATCGTGCCGATCAAATGGTCTCCTATTATAGCAGTCCACAAAAAAACATAAGATGGTACAAAAAGGTTCTTTTCCACCTTCTTGATGTCGCTGTGTGGAATGCATTCTTCTTGTTTAAGAAGTATAAAACAGACAATGCTGTTTCTTACCCATTCATACAGTACCGGGATGAACTGATCAAGTTGATGATGGGGATTGATGCACAAACGAAAGGAAAGGACCTCATTCACCATGGACATGTAAACGATAACAGGCGTTTTCGTCCCAGCACCTCTGCAGGAAGCTCAGCTCCTCTTCCACCTCGTCCAGCACAATCATTTGGACATTGGGCGGAACAACTGCCAGGGCGCCCAGGTACAACTAAGAAGTTTGCCTTTTAAAGTGCAAAGTATGTACCAAAAAGAAACTACGCAAAGAAACGAGCTACCGGTGCAAAGGCTGTCCAGACCAACCCCCATTTTGCCCATCGTGCTTCGAAACATATCACGAAAGCTTAAATACGAATACTACATAAAAAGATAGTTCGTGAGAAAGATCTCTTAAAAATTTAAGTAATGATTAAAGTATTTAGTATGCTAGTTGATTGTGATAATAACAAAGTTCCTATAGTAGAAGTTAACTATTTTTGTAAGTTTTTTTGATTTTTTGACAGGAAAGCTAAGCTTTATATTGAAAATAAAACTAAAATTAGTGAATTGTTAGAGTATATTTATGTTCAGACAAGTTAATTTCATTAAAATAACTCATTATATTGTGATTTAGTTTTAAAACTAAGTTTTTTCTACCAAATGAGCCAATTATCACATGTTAATTTTGAATAAATATTGTGATTTATATGGAAACAAAAGCTTTTTATTTTAATTTTAGTCTTAACGCCTGATGGCGTACTGACGTAGTGGGTATTGCATTATAGTACTACAAAAACAGTACGCCTGTAGGCGTTTACGGCTACAGGCGTACTGTCTTTGTAGTACTGTTATGCAATACCCACTACGTCAGTACGCCTTCAGGCGTAAACGGCAACAGGCGTACTGTCTATTATACAATATCCACTACTTGCTTAAATGACAGTACGCCTATAGGCAATGTATGGGAAAAAGTACTGTCATGGCGCAATAAACAGAGGAGGCAGTACTGCCCGTCAACGTGTTAAACATTTTGGTGATCAATATTTAGTAGGTTCCTACTAATAACCAGTCAGTATATCTAAATGTTATTTATTTAAGCAGGACAAACAAACAGCCCTTATCACGAATAAAAACAACGACAATATATGTGGCAAATATATAACCTATTATTTTATGATGTTGAATTCTCAAATCTCTACCATTTTTTAATAAGCCACATTTTAATCTTTCATGTTGATCACGATATATCGGGCATTATCAGGACGGAAAGTGAGACAGATACGGAAAGCTCGCGGGCAGAGTCAGTGGGATGAGGCGCTCAGCTCATTCCTCGGTCCTCGTCGCACCGACGCGACGAACGTCCAACTCCGCCGGACCGGAGATGTGGACTTGCGCTTTCTCTCGTTCCTCAATCCTCTCCATGGATCTGAATCCACCGGACTATGGAGTATGTTAATTTAGACAGATCGGACCGGAATAATGTCGTTCCGAGATCGGATACGTCTACTGGAACTATTGCGGTCCGGAACGACTCATCTTTACACAACCTACACTACGAAGTACTACGAACGTCACATTTTATCGAGTTCGGCCAAGTATAGACGCCCCGATGATATTTAGTATGACCTACCTTACTCTTTGAGGTACTACATCTATTGATGGGTAAATCGCTCCAAATCGCAACTCGATTAAATCGGTTTGAAAAAAAACGCAAATCGGTTTGCAAACCGATTAAAATCGATTTGAATCGGTTTACAAACCGATCCAAATCGATTTGGGGCCAAACCGACGAAAGCATACAAAATACCTACACACAAAAGATACATCAGATACGAAACAAAGTCAACAATAACCTCACAATAAACTCTCAGTAACACTAATAACACTTGTCGCTTTCAATATAAAAAATACTCCATTTTCAAACCTTCACTGCAAACAAAAACTTCAAGTCACCTACACAAGTCGCAACAGGTTCTATCAGTTCAAAGCGTGCCGCGAAGCGACTTGACCAACACATCAATCAAGCAAGCAAAACTCGCTCGCGAACGAATTGCACCTACAAATCGGTTTACACCAATCTTTGAATCGTTGAATCGTCAAATCGACTAAGTATTATGTATAGCAAGCAAAACTCGCGGGCGAGCGAATTGCACCTCTAAATCGGTTTGGACCAATATTTGAACCGATTTGAATCGTTGGTTCGTCAAATCGGTTTGAACCGAGTTGGTGAATCGACTTACCCACCACTAACTACATCATTATATTATATTAATCTGTGTTCCTGTGGTTGGGTTTTGGTTTGTTTGTTGATTGTTTTCTTTCCGGTTTAAAATAACATTTCTGCTTTGTAATGGCTTTGAATAGATATATGCACCCACGAAATATTTACAGAAATCCTCCAGATTTTTCCAACTTAACTAAGGTTTTTCCAGAATTTGCCAATATTGCGAAAATTGTGAGTACTAAAGTAACATAACCTACAATACAATCTTTATTAATTATCAGGAAAATTTATTCTGAATCTACCTTAACTGTTTTAGGATGTGACTGGAAAAGTGACCGTCGATTTTAAAGATCCAGTTACACTAAGAGTTCTCACCAAATGTCTTCTCAAGAAAGATTTTAAGCTAGATGTAGAGATTCCTGCTGATAGGCTGGTTCCCACACTCCCACTACGCCTGAACTACATACTATGGATCGAGGATCTGATGAATTTAGTAAACAAGAGTGATGGTATTGTTGGACTGGATATTGGTAAGTTGTAATCGACATGTATGGACATTAACAGTATGTAAACAAACAAAATCAATTCAAACAATTTGGAAAATAAAAGCACAGCGCTTGAGCGCTTGTGGCATCCATCACATATTTGGTGAATTTTAATTTTAATGGGTTAATGTGTCTTTAGACAATTCAACTTTTTGGGTAATTATGATATATTATTTGAACTTTTTATTCATAATTTTAGGCACAGGAGCCTGTGCTGTCTACCCTCTATTGGCTGCAGTCCATTGTAAGTGGAGCATGTTGGGAACAGAGTCCGATCAAGAAAGTCTGGCTAAAGCCAAGAATAATGTTGATGTAAATAATCTAAAGGATCTTGTTACTTGTAAGTATTACATTACATTTGAGATCACAAATATTGAGAACAAAAGGAGTTGTGCCAAAATTTTAGAAACTTTCCCCTTTAAATGGGGGAGAACCCGTGACCCCCCTGGTATAGTTTTTTTTGTGAGGAAATGTATAAAATTCTATTTAATATTAATTATTAATAACTTATTTTAGTATAAATTAATAGAATAATTATTCTAATAAAATTATGCAATAATGATAAAATTAGTATATAAATTTAATTTAAAATTTAATTATTTAAAAAAAAATATTTAAAGGAATTCGGCAAATACTTTTTGAGAAATAAATTGTTTAGATTTGTTAAAATTTGAGGTTATATCTACATAAATGTTGTTTTTATTTATAATTTGAGAGGCGTAGGAAGGGGGGGGGGCTATCCTCCTGGTAGCCACAATAACCTACTCTAGCCAGTCTTTTTTGTTAGCATATGCTTCGCTCTGCTCCTATCTGCTCCGGTTTAGCTTCTCCACTCCGTAGGTGTTGTCATTTCACCCAGGATTGCCATCCTAGTTTCATTGGTGGATGGGTACGCAAGCAGCATGTGCTACACAGTCTCATCCACTTCCATGCATCCCCTGCATAGGTATCTTTCTGTTGCACCTGTTTTTTTCAAGTGTTTGTTAAGTTTACAGTGGCCTGTAATCAGGCCAGTTAGTATTTTTATTTGTACATATATACTCCATTTCAATAGCATTTCATAATAATGTAAACAGAATGTCAGTTGACAGTTGTCTATGATTGAGCGAGATTTGAGTGTTGTACCTACACTGATGTCAAAGGCGTTGATCAAAGAGATATAGTTCGCTGTCGATTTTCGATCGATTTTTTTCTATTACTAGTACAAAACCAAGGAGTGGGGCGCGTAATTTCAGCTTAGACGAGCTCTAGCATCATACTAAAAAACTTAATTAAATTGTTTTAGAAAATTTAGTAGAATAGAAAATAACCGAAGATAGAGAAATATCCCAACCTGACGCGCGTCATTCGCTTGTGACAGATTCATCATCACTTGATGTGTCATCATCGGTCACATTTATAATAAAAGGCTGAGTTACAGCGTCGCTAGCCACATCCATAAGGCCGTCTAATTTGTTCATCCTATCCTCTTCGTTTTGAACGTGACCGACGCATTTTGACCATTGGTCTGCTCCGACTCCTTTAGATGCGGCGAGATCATCGACATATTTTGTTCTATTCTTTTCCTTTACGAATTTTGTGAGTAACTGTGCTTTTATGCGTGATTATAAGCAGATGTCGTCGTTTCAATAATAAATCCAACCAAATCGCAAAGAAAATGTCCTTAATACAAAATACAAGAAGCAAAGTCGTCGATAATTACTGGAAATGGAAAAACGCAGAGAACTCGGAACAATACCCACTGACACAGGACAGGGACAGTGAATGAAGTAACATTTTTTTTTAATATATATTTCCTCTTTACACTTTTTTAGGTTCACCTCCTCCTTCGGTAGCTAGATCTCCTTTAAGTTCTTCATTATTCTTTTCATTAACAATTCAACAACAACATTCAACAAATCAGTCAATCAAACCGATTGATCGATCGAATCGGATCGATTCAAAAGAATGAACCACACTTACTTTCCAAAGACAATAAGACTTTGATGCGCTTTGATGAGTAAAAAAATAATATGACTTTACAAACTATTGAAATATTCGTCGTCCGATAATTTTGCAAGAAAATAACTATCTTAGGGGAGTTACTTGGTCTCGAAATGATGTAAGAACCATAAATGATTCCTTGGTATGTGAATGTGTTCAGGATTGATATTCAAATGTAAGTAGTTACGGCGTAATCGTGTGTAAATTGGCTTGTTTACATTATTATGAAATGCTATTGAAATAGAGTTTAGTTCGTGAATTTATGATTATATTCCTTAAGAAATAATTTGGTGTTTTTGCAGTCTACTCTTTTCGCCCATATCTTATTATGTTGGCTGCTGCTTTGAGTTTGATTCTTATTGCCTCAGCCTTTTTGAAATCAACCAGTTCTTTGGCTCTGCCCCACACAAGATAGTCCATTGGGGTCAGGTCCGCTGAACGAGCAGGCCAAGGAATAGGCCCATCTCTGCCGGTCCAGCAATTTGGAAAAGAGTCGTCAAGATAGCTTCTGACTTCAATAGTCCAATGTGCTGGACAGACGTCCTGTTGGAATATGAGTTCTGATCCATCGTAGCTCCAGACTCTTCCACCAAAACCGGGAGGTTGTTCTGGACAAAATCGAAATAGTTTTGGCCGTTTAAGGTATCTGGTAAGAAGTGTGGCCCAATCAACATCCTGCCTATCACTCCGGCCCACACTTTGACTGAGAATTTCCTTTGGAATGACACCTCCTTTTTCCAATGTGGATTGTTATGCTTGTCGGCCCATCTATGCCTATTATGGAAGTTCGTGATTCCCCATTCTGGAGAACTGGCTCTCGACAGTCCACAATATTGATTTAAAAAACGGCGCATTTTCTTTCAAAAGAAATTGGCAGAATTGCATTCTTCGATGGGGATCTTACTCTCCAAGACCTTGTAACCCCGTGCCATGAAATGGATACTTGTTGTTTTCGTGCATGGTTTTCCATACCTTCCATCTAGAATTGTCAAGATCTCGAGCAAAGGTGAAGCCACCTGGGAAAGGCGAAGGAAGCGAAACTGCCTATTGTGAATAAGAGTGCATAAGAGTACTTTGATTAGACTTGTTTTTATGTGTGATTTATTAGTATGAAAAAGAAACGAAAATAGACAGTGAATGCAGAACGTTCCAAGATATGGAACTTTCAGTATTTTGTGATTGAGTGCAGTCATAAGGCGCTATCTATGTTTAATTTGTAATGAAACCATAGCTGTTCTCAAAGAATATAACATTAAACGTCACTATGAATCGAAACATCTTCAAAATTACTCTAAATATACCTACAGGACAGGAAGTTTGTGGACGGAAAAATGTGAAGCTTTGAAGCGCGGACTGAAATCGCTGCAATCTTTGTTTACCAAAGCAAATACTGAGCAAGAGTCTGCAACTCGCGCCAGCGGGTTGGGTCTTGATCACGGACACCTGATTTTAATTGCGTGAATTATTTAGGATAGTTGACTATATTCTTGAACCTTTTATCCTAGTCTTAATTGTCGGAAACTTGTTTTGGATTTATAATAGGTACCTAAAACAAAATATTATTTTGTATGCCTGAAACGGAACGCAATTTGTACTATTTCCGTATGTATTTCATGATAGATGTGAAAAACATATTGTAAAGTTGGGTGAAATGGAATGTAAAGTGATGTGAGATACCGCCAATTTTCAAATGTCATTCTTTCCGTTTCCCGAGTGTCTATGTGAATGTGCCCTTTCCTGTTTTCATTTAATTCTTTCATATTTCATTAAATATCAGGGCAAAATACTGCGGCAGCTTAGGTGAAGTGTAAAGGGGGTGAGCGAAGCGAAGCCCCCTTTATCCTTCGTATTAGGTTGAACATGTAAGAACAACAAAAATACTTAAAACATCAAGTGTTTTTGCTGTGAAAATCAGTATTTTTGATGTGCGATTAAATACATGCCTTTTTTATGAGCCCTAGTAGCCAAAGCTAAGGCGATTTTGAACATAAATACTACAAACAATGCCTTTTTGTAAAAATCCCTTAGTAAAAAATAGCCTCAAAATGTGATTTTTGAAAATTCATAACAAAAAAACCCCTAGTTTCCGACAATTGAGACTTAGGGGGGAGGTCCCCTCGCCCCCCTCCTCCCCCCTTCACCCTCCCCTCCCCTAAATTCAGGTGTCCGTGATCAAGACCTTTACCGCGCCAGCTTTCGTGTGGTTCTTGAAATCGAAAAACGTGGAAAACCATTCACCGATGGAGAAATGATAAAAGAATGATTGATTGCAGTAGCTGAAGAAATATGCTCCGAAAAGTTAAATTTATTGAAAGGTGTCAGTTTGTCAGCAAACACCGTAGCTGGGAGGGTGCAAGTGCAAGAGATGGCAGAAAATATATCATCTCAACTGTCTGACAAAAATGGTCATCTTGATTGGTTTTCTCTAGCCTTGGATGAGTCAACGGATGTGTCAGATACTGCTCAGGTGTTGATTTTTATTCGTGGAGTGGATAAAAGCTATGAAGTGTATGAAGAACTTCTTGATATTGATAATATTCACGGCACGACAACTGGGGCAGATATTTTTAAGGGAGTTGAAAATGTCATTAATAAAAATAAGCTTCGATGGAAAAAGTTCAGGGTCAGATGATGCCAAAAGAATTTGCATCAATTCTGTATGAGTATTACGCAGCCGTAAACGGCGTATCTCTTTGATACTCGCTTCTCTTGGGCTTCTTCGGAGAACTGTCCAATCAGAAGTAACAAGGTCTTTATTACCTCAGTACTGTGCATAAGGATCTTATGCACAGTGGCAGGCATGAAGTACCACGAATACAGACTTAAGTAGAGTTTCCACGTTTGCACACAGAGGTTTTCAAATTTAGCCAAATCGAAATCATCATAGCCAGATGACAATGTTCTTAATATCATATCATATTAAAACTTTTAATGAGATTAGCATCTCACCGTGTAATCTCTGCACTCAAATCCGCATTATCAAAAAATCTACGCGCGGTGTTTCTTTCGCTTGTATTTTCGAACCCTGGTTTTGGTTAGTCCACAATCAAGCCTTCCTTTTTGAACAATTGTTTTATTGCCTCTGCGCGCCGCTTTACAATTAACTTATCGTCTTCACCTCTGGCTTGCCATTTCTTGATGTCCAGACGATAACTTAGTGTAACAGACACTCAAAACTGCGAATCAGAGTGGACAACACAAAACCAAAGTTTAATTGCCAACCATCATGACCCTTCCCTTCGTCATCCATTGTTTCACCATCACTTGCACGTTTTATGGCTTTTGCGATGCTTTTCTTTCCTCTGCTCTGCTTGCGACCTCAGCAGTCCACTTGTTCACAGCTTCTTCAACACGCCGTTTCTTCGTCTTGAATGAAGCGCCTTCAAAGCTGCTTTTTAGCCTTCCCGGGGTACGGTTCTCGGTATCTGATGCAGTGGACGCGTTTGAGCTGATCACATAAACCTTGAATTGAAAGCCAGCACCTTCTAACCAACTTTTATTGTTAGTCTTAACTAAGCCTCATCAGAACGTCATCAAGATAGATTCTTAAATCTATCTTGATGACGTTCTGATGAGGCCCATTTTTCCACTATCTTATTAGAATATGAAGCGAGAGGTCAAACCTCATAGACAGAAAGTAAAAAATCCGCGAATTCCGGTTTCCTTTATCGTGTTTCACCCATTCATCGAAAAAGTAAATTTTCGAGACAGTGAGAACGTGCTCTGAAAAAAAATATAATAAAAAATAATGTACCAAGATCGCACAATGAAATTTTTATCTTAAATGAAAGCTAAAGGTTATGTCTAAATCATATTTAAACATTTGGCCCGGGTACACGTGGATACGTAAAGAACTTTTGAAAAATGTAAAAATGTACGGTTCTTTTCAGACTACATTTTAGACAGTTAAGTTGGACACAAAACAGACATTTAGGTTTTAATATGATAACATAATCTACATACCTTCAACAATAAAACCCATAGCACAACACTTTTTTTGGCTTTTCACAAAATAACTCATGAGACCCTTTCGATCGTGTATCAAATTTGCAAGCGACGAGAATTAATCAAATACAAAATCGTAACACTCACCTTTTTACCTGTCATTACTCAATGACATCCTCACTTTGACACAAACAATTCTTGTAATTGGTCCCTCTGGGTCTGCTAATGACATGTGACCACTAATTCTTGGAAATTAGGAGGTGACTTTTGTCCAGCTAGCATGTTCTAGACGAATCAGTGTGCCCCGTTTTGATACTACTGATGTTGGTTTTTTCAAACGCGCCCTCGATGTACATATATGGCTACCAGTTGCAACCTGGACCAGCTTATTCCCCCATTATAGGAGGGCTGGGATTATGCCGTCGGGTCTCCGCGATTTGTATGGAAGAAACGAGTTTATGGCCCAGCTCACTTTTTCTTCATTAATCATTCTCTGCTCCCGCCCATGCCTCTGGTGTGGGGTTGGATGTGAGTTGAGTGTCTTATATCCCTATTTTTGTTATATCTCCCTCAGATATTATTGTACAGTCTGGGAAGTGTGTCTGCAGCAGAATACCATCTCGTCTTTTGTGTCGTTCGAGCTACCTGGTTTTTGTGTACGAGCCAACTGGTTAACCCAACCTAACCTATAACGCGATTGAAAAGTAGACACAATAACCTTCTCTAGCCAGTCGTTTTTGTTTGTGAGTATCGAGATTACAAGAAAAGAGAATATTCGCGAAACTACAAGAAAACGGAATGGGGCGTCATGAGCGCGGCCATTTTGGTTGGTCATTTTCCGCCTACAAAGGTATTATAATGACAAAAATATTTACAATGTGTCATAATATTGACTATTGACTCGTCTTCTTGACATTTCTTTATGTCAATTTTTACATTTCGTTAACAGAAATTTTCCAATTTTTATGTTTCGTTCACAGAAATTTTCCAATTTTCGTCTTTGATTTTTAAAAAAAACTTTGCTGTTAGTCACTTTTCCAAACAAAGCACTTTGTTAGAAAAAGTGACTACCAGCTATTGATTAAACACCTCATTATAATTAAATTTAGGGGGAATGATACTAAAACCAACCCTAAGTGGTATACGTCGCGCCACAAGTTATGAGCGGTGGCCTTGGATGCGCAGTAGTCACTTTCCAATAACTGTTCTTATGCGCAGTCTTAGGGAAAAAATCTATGTAAGTAATTAAAATACTTATATGTCTTTCTATTTTTCAGTGATACACAATCCAACCAAGACAGTAGTGGAGCACATATTATCAAGTAATGTTGATAAAGTGTATGACTTCTGCATGTGTAAAAATAAATACAAAAGTTATTCTTCTTCACCCTCAGACGAGTCAGTATCTATATAATCTAGATCATTTCTAACTAAATTACAAGTAGGTGGCGAAAAGACCACTGAAGGCGGGACAATTAAGTCGCGGACTTCAGGCACCGTTCGGTCTTCTTTCTAGGAATGTCTCTGAGTGAGTTGATTAAAGGGTCAGATGATGCCAAAATAATTTGCATCAAAGGGTCAGATGATGCCAAAAGAATTTGCATCAATTCTGTATGAGTATTATGCAGCCGTAAACGGCGTATGTCTTTGATACTCGCTTCTCTTGGGCTTCTTCGGAGAACTGTCCAATCAGAAGTAACAAGGTCTTTATTACCTCAGTACTGTGCATAAGGATCTCATGCACAGTGGCAGGCATGAAGTACCACGAATACAGACTTAAGTAGAGTTTCCACGTTTGCACACAGAGGTTTTCAAATTTAGCCAAATCGAAATCATCATAGCCAGATGACAATGTTCTTAATATCATATCATATTAAAACTTTTAATGAGATTAGCATCTCACCGTGTAATCTCTGCACTCAAATCCGCATTATCAAAAAATCTACGCGCGGTGTTTCTTTCGCTTGTATTTTCGAACCCTGGTTTTGGTTAGTCCACAATCAAGCCTTCCTTTTTGAACAATTGTTTTATTGCCTCTGCGCGCCGCTTTACAATTAACTTATCGTCTTCACCTCTGGCTTGCCATTTCTTGATGTCCAGACGATAACTTAGTGTAACAGACACTCAAAACTGCGAATCAGAGTGGACAACACAAAACCAAAGTTTAATTGCCAACCATCATGACCCTTCACTTCGTCATCCATTGTTTTCGGCGTGGCTTTACATATGTAACACGTTTATGAATGTGTATTCGTTAACGCGTTACTTACTTTGCCATCGACCATAGATAGGATAAAATCGTGTTTCACAGAAATTTGGACGTCTCCGACTGAAAACAATGTTGGAACTAACTGAGCAACCTCTTCCAGCTCTTTGTTTGTTACTATTTGTGTAAGCTCCGTTGATTCCTTGGAGAAGATAAATTTGATGGGTCTGCAGTACATAGTTGACTATGGACGTGGATTTTGCCAAATAATGAGGTCGCCATCATACAACCTCAAAGGAACAAACAAAAACACAAATAGAAACTCATCAGTAGCCTCGGAGTCCTCAAATTTCTGTTTATAAGTACTATGGCCAGAACTACCCCACTTGCTTATCAAAGTAAATGATGATCTAGGGAGCACACATCTAATGACATTACTTTGTGCCATAAGTAATCTGTCCATTGTCTTATCCAAAAGAGATTGCAACTTACAATCGACACGCGTTTTCGTCGTAGGAATGTGCTTCGCTGAAGGAAAATAACTATAAATTGACTTATGCATGCTATGCCACGATGGAAACGTGTTATGTCCCGCCTTCATTGACCACTTCCTCGCCGTCTTATAGGCATGACTATTCCCTTTGGATTCAAAATAATAGGCCCAAGCTTCATCGGTAGACAACTGCATACCATCCGGGCACGCAGTGGCTTTAGGGGTTTCACCATCACTTGCACGTTTTATGGCTTTTGCGATGCTTCTCTTTCCTCTGCTCTGCTTGCGACCTCAGCAGTCCACTTGTTCACAGCTTCTTCAACACGCCGTTTCTTCGTCTTGAATGAAGCGCCTTCAAAGCTGCTTTTTAGCCTTCCCGGGGTACGGTTCTCGGTATCTGATGCAGTGGACGCGTTTGAGCTGATCACATAAACCTTGAATTGAAAGCCAGCACCTTCTAACCAACTTTTATTGTTAGTCTTAACTAAGCCTCATCAGAACGTCATCAAGATAGATTCTTAAATCTATCTTGATGACGTTCTGATGAGGCCCATTTTTCCACTATCTTATTAGAATATGAAGCGATTTTTAGGTGCATCTCTGGACGTGACGTGACATTTCTCGAGGTTTGACCTCTCGAACATCACTGAAGATGTCCGGTTTCCTTTATCGTGTTTCACCCATTCATCGAAAAAGTAAATTTTCGAGACAGTGAGAACGTGCTCTGAAAAAAAATATAATAAAAAATAATGTACCAAGATCGCACAATGAAATTTTTATCTTAAATGAAAGCTAAAGGTTATGTCTAAATCATATTTAAACATTTGGCCCGGGTACACGTGGATACGTAAAGAACTTTTGAAAAATGTAAAAATGTACGGTTCTTTTCAGACTACATTTTAGACAGTTAAGTTGGACACAAAACAGACATTTAGGTTTTAATATGATAACATAATCTACATACCTTCAACAATAAAACCCATAGCACAACACTTTTTTTGGCTTTTCACAAAATAACTCATGAGACCCTTTCGATCGTGTATCAAATTTGCAAGCGACGAGAATTAATCAAATACAAAATCGTAACACTCACCTTTTTACCTGTCATTACTCAATGACATCCTCACTTTGACACAAACAATTCTTGTAATTGGTCCCTCTGGGTCTGCTAATGACATGTGACCACTAATTCTTGGAAATTAGGAGGTGACTTTTGTCCAGCTAGCATGTTCTAGACGAATCAGTGTGCCCCGTTTTGATACTACTGATGTTGGTTTTTTCAAACGCGCCCTCGATGTACATATATGGCTACCAGTTGCAACCTGGACCAGCTTATTCCCCCATTATAGGAGGGCTGGGATTATGCCGTCGGGTCTCCGCGATTTGTATGGAAGAAACGAGTTTATGGCCCAGCTCACTTTTTCTTCATTAATCATTCTCTGCTCCCGCCCATGCCTCTGGTGTGGGGTTGGATGTGAGTTGAGTGTCTTATATCCCTATTTTTGTTATATCTCCCTCAGATATTATTGTACAGTCTGGGAAGTGTGTCTGCAGCAGAATACCATCTCGTCTTTTGTGTCGTTCGAGCTACCTGGTTTTTGTGTACGAGCCAACTGGTTAACCCAACCTAACCTATAACGCGATTGAAAAGTAGACACAATAACCTTCTCTAGCCAGTCGTTTTTGTTTGTGAGTATCGAGATTACAAGAAAAGAGAATATTCGCGAAACTACAAGAAAACGGAATGGGGCGTCATGAGCGCGGCCATTTTGGTTGGTCATTTTCCGCCTACAAAGGTATTATAATGACAAAAATATTTACAATGTGTCATAATATTGACTATTGACTCGTCTTCTTGACATTTCTTTATGTCAATTTTTACATTTCGTTAACAGAAATTTTCCAATTTTTATGTTTCGTTCACAGAAATTTTCCAATTTTCGTCTTTGATTTTTAAAAAAAACTTTGCTGTTAGTCACTTTTCCAAACAAAGCACTTTGTTAGAAAAAGTGACTACCAGCTATTGATTAAACACCTCATTATAATTAAATTTAGGGGGAATGATACTAAAACCAACCCTAAGTGGTATACGTCGCGCCACAAGTTATGAGCGGTGGCCTTGGATGCGCAGTAGTCACTTTCCAATAACTGTTCTTATGCGCAGTCTTAGGGAAAAAATCTATGTAAGTAATTAAAATACTTATATGTCTTTCTATTTTTCAGTGATACACAATCCAACCAAGACAGTAGTGGAGCACATATTATCAAGTAATGTTGATAAAGTGTATGACTTCTGCATGTGTAAAAATAAATACAAAAGTTATTCTTCTTCACCCTCAGACGAGTCAGTATCTATATAATCTAGATCATTTCTAACTAAATTACAAGTAGGTGGCGAAAAGACCACTGAAGGCGGGACAATTAAGTCGCGGACTTCAGGCACCGTTCGGTCTTCTTTCTAGGAATGTCTCTGAGTGAGTTGATTAAAGGGTCAGATGATGCCAAAATAATTTGCATCAAAGGGTCAGATGATGCCAAAAGAATTTGCATCAATTCTGTATGAGTATTATGCAGCCGTAAACGGCGTATGTCTTTGATACTCGCTTCTCTTGGGCTTCTTCGGAGAACTGTCCAATCAGAAGTAACAAGGTCTTTATTACCTCAGTACTGTGCATAAGGATCTCATGCACAGTGGCAGGCATGAAGTACCACGAATACAGACTTAAGTAGAGTTTCCACGTTTGCACACAGAGGTTTTCAAATTTAGCCAAATCGAAATCATCATAGCCAGATGACAATGTTCTTAATATCATATCATATTAAAACTTTTAATGAGATTAGCATCTCACCGTGTAATCTCTGCACTCAAATCCGCATTATCAAAAAATCTACGCGCGGTGTTTCTTTCGCTTGTATTTTCGAACCCTGGTTTTGGTTAGTCCACAATCAAGCCTTCCTTTTTGAACAATTGTTTTATTGCCTCTGCGCGCCGCTTTACAATTAACTTATCGTCTTCACCTCTGGCTTGCCATTTCTTGATGTCCAGACGATAACTTAGTGTAACAGACACTCAAAACTGCGAATCAGAGTGGACAACACAAAACCAAAGTTTAATTGCCAACCATCATGACCCTTCACTTCGTCATCCATTGTTTTCGGCGTGGCTTTACATATGTAACACGTTTATGAATGTGTATTCGTTAACGCGTTACTTACTTTGCCATCGACCATAGATAGGATAAAATCGTGTTTCACAGAAATTTGGACGTCTCCGACTGAAAACAATGTTGGAACTAACTGAGCAACCTCTTCCAGCTCTTTGTTTGTTACTATTTGTGTAAGCTCCGTTGATTCCTTGGAGAAGATAAATTTGATGGGTCTGCAGTACATAGTTGACTATGGACGTGGATTTTGCCAAATAATGAGGTCGCCATCATACAACCTCAAAGGAACAAACAAAAACACAAATAGAAACTCATCAGTAGCCTCGGAGTCCTCAAATTTCTGTTTATAAGTACTATGGCCAGAACTACCCCACTTGCTTATCAAAGTAAATGATGATCTAGGGAGCACACATCTAATGACATTACTTTGTGCCATAAGTAATCTGTCCATTGTCTTATCCAAAAGAGATTGCAACTTACAATCGACACGCGTTTTCGTCGTAGGAATGTGCTTCGCTGAAGGAAAATAACTATAAATTGACTTATGCATGCTATGCCACGATGGAAACGTGTTATGTCCCGCCTTCATTGACCACTTCCTCGCCGTCTTATAGGCATGACTATTCCCTTTGGATTCAAAATAATAGGCCCAAGCTTCATCGGTAGACAACTGCATACCATCCGGGCACGCAGTGGCTTTAGGGGTTTCACCATCACTTGCACGTTTTATGGCTTTTGCGATGCTTCTCTTTCCTCTGCTCTGCTTGCGACCTCAGCAGTCCACTTGTTCACAGCTTCTTCAACACGCCGTTTCTTCGTCTTGAATGAAGCGCCTTCAAAGCTGCTTTTTAGCCTTCCCGGGGTACGGTTCTCGGTATCTGATGCAGTGGACGCGTTTGAGCTGATCACATAAACCTTGAATTGAAAGCCAGCACCTTCTAACCAACTTTTATTGTTAGTCTTAACTAAGCCTCATCAGAACGTCATCAAGATAGATTCTTAAATCTATCTTGATGACGTTCTGATGAGGCCCATTTTTCCACTATCTTATTAGAATATGAAGCGATTTTTAGGTGCATCTCTGGACGTGACGTGACATTTCTCGAGGTTTGACCTCTCGAACATCACTGAAGATGTTCGAGAGGTCAAACCTCATAGACAGAAAGTCAAAAATCCGCGTATTCCGGTTTTCTTTATCGTGTTTCACCCATTCATCGAAAAAGTCAATTTTCGAGACAGAGAGAACGTGCTCTGGAAAAAAATATAATAAAAAATAATGTACCAAGATCGCACAATGAAATTTTTATCTTAAATGAAAGCTAAAGGTTATGTCTAAATCATATTTATACATTTGGCCCGGGTACACGTGGATACGTAAAGAACTTTTGAAAAATGTAAAAATGTACGGTTCTTTTCAGACTACATTTTAGACAGTTAAGTTGGACACAAAACAGACATTTAGGTTTTAATATGATAACATAATCTACATACCTTCAACAATAAAACCCATAGCACAACACTTTTTTTGGCTTTTCACAAAATAACTCATGAGACCCTTTCGATCGTGTATCAAATTTGCAAGCGACGAGAATTAATCAAATACAAAATCGTAACACTCACCTTTTTACCTGTCATTACTCAATGACATCCTCACTTTGACACAAACAATTCTTGTAATTGGTCCCTCTGGGTCTGCTAATGACATGTGACCACTAATTCTTGGAAATTAGGAGGTGACTTTTGTCCAGCTAGCATGTTCTAGACGAATCAGTGTGCCCCGTTTTGATACTACTGATGTTGGTTTTTTCAAACGCGCCCTCGATGTACATATATGGCTACCAGTTGCAACCTGGATCAGCTTATTCCCCCATTATAGGAGGGCTGGGATTATGCCGTCGGGTCTCCGCGATTTGTATGGAAGAAACGAGTTTATGGCCCAGCTCACTTTTTCTTCATTAATCATTCTCTGCTCCCGCCCATGCCTCTGGTGTGGGGTTGGATGTGAGCTGAGTGTCTTATATCCCTATTTTAGTTATATCTCCCTCAGATATTATTGTACAGTCTCGTCTTTTGTGTCGTTCGAGCTACCTGGTTTTTGTGTACGAGCCATCTGGTTAACCCAACCTAACCTATAACGCGATTGAAAAGTAGACACAATAACCTTCTCTAGCCAGTCGTTTTTGTTTGTGAGTATCGAGATTACAAGAAAAGAGAATATTCGCGAAACTACAAGAAAACGGAATGGGGCGTCATGAGCGTGGCCATTTTGGTTGGTCATTTTCCGCCTACAAAGGTATTATAATGACAAAAATATTTACAATGTGTCATAATATTGACTATTGACTCGTCTTCTTGACATTTCTTTATGTCAATTTTTACATTTCGTTAACAGAAATTTTCCAATTTTTATGTTTCGTTCACAGAAATTTTCCAATTTTCGTCTTTGATTTTTAAAAAAAACTTTGCTGTTAGTCACTTTTCCAAACAAAGCACTTTGTTAGGAAAAGTGACTACCAGCTATTGATTAAACACCTCATTAAAATTAAATTTAGGGGGAATGATACTAAAACCAACCCTAAGTGGTATACGTCGCGCCACAAGTTATGAGCGGTGGCCTTGGATGCGCAGTAGTCACTTTCCAATAACTGTTCTTATGCGCAGTCTTAGGGAAAAAATCTATGTAAGTAATTAAAATACTTATATGTCTTTCTATTTTTCAGTGATACACAATCCAACCAAGACAGTAGTGGAGCACATATTATCAAGTGATGTTGATAAAGTGTATGACTTCTGCATGTGTAAAAATTAATACAAAAGTTATTCTTCTTCACCCTCAGACGAGTCAGTATCTATATAATCTAGATCATTTCTAACTAAATTACAAGTAGGTGGCGAAAAGACCACTGAAGGCGGGACAATTAAGTCGCGGACTTCAGGCACCGTTCGGTCTTCTTTCTAGGAATGTCTCTGAGTGAGTTGATTAAAGGGTCAGATGATGCCAAAATAATTTGCATCAAAGGGTCAGATGATGCCAAAAGAATTTGCATCAATTCTGTATGAGTATTATGCAGCCGTAAACGGCGTATGTCTTTGATACTCGCTTCTCTTGGGCTTCTTCGGAGAACTGTCCAATCAGAAGTAACAAGGTCTTTATCACCTCAGTACTGTGCATAAGGATCTTATGCACAGTGGCAGGCATGAAGTACCACGAATACAGACTTAAGTAAAGTTTCCACGTTTGCACATAGAGGTTTTCAAATTTAGCCAAATCGAAATCATCATAGCCAGATGACAATGTTCTCAATATCATATCATATTAAAACTTTTAATGAGATTAGCATCTCACCGTGTAATCTCTGCACTCAAATCCGCATTATCAAAAAATCTACGCGCGGTGTTTCTTTCGCTTGTATTTTCGAACCCTGGTTTTGGTTAGTCCACAATCAAGCCTTCCTTTTTGAACAATTGTTTTATTGCCTCTGCGCGCCGCTTTACAATTAACTTATCGTCTTCACCTCTGGCTTGCCATTTCTTGATGTCCAGACGATAACTTAGTGTAACAGACACTCAAAACTGCGAATCAGAGTGGTCAACACAAAACCAAAGTTTAATTGCCAGCCATCATGACCCTTCACTTCGTCATCCATTGTTTTCGGCGTGGCTTTACATATGTAACACGTTTATGAATGTGTATTCGTTAACGCGTTACTTACTTTGCCATCGACCATAGATAGGATAAAATCGTGTTTCACAGAAATTTGGACGTCTCCGACTGAAAACAATGTTGGAACTAACTGAGCAACCTCTTCCAGCACTTTGTTTGTTACTATTTGTGTAAGCTCCGTTGATTCCTTGGAGAAGATAAATTTGATGGGTCTGCAGTACATAGTTGACTATGGACGTGGGTTTTGCCAAATAATGAGGTCGCCATCATACAACCTCAAAGGAACAAACAAAAACACAAATAGAAACTCATCAGTAGCCTCGGAGTCCTCAAATTTCTGTTTATAAGTACTATGGCCAGAACTACCCCACTTGCTTATCAAAGTAAATGATGATCTAGGGAGCACACTTCTAATGACATTACTTTGTGCCATAAGTAATCTGTCCGTTGTCTTATCCAAAAGAGATTGCAACTTACAATCGACACGCGTTTTCGTCGTAGGAATGTGCTTCGCTGAAGGAAAATAACTATAAATTGACTTATGCATGCTATGCCACGATGGAAACGTGTTATGTCCCGCCTTCATTGACCACTTCCTCGCCGTCTTATAGGCATGACTATTCCCTTGGAGTCAAAATAATAGGCCCAAGCTTCATCGGTAGACAACTGCATACCATCCGGGCACGCAGTGGCTTTAGGGGTTTCACCATCACTTGCACGTTTTATGGCTTTTGCGATGCTTCTCTTTCCTCTGCTCTGCTTGCGACCTCAGCAGTCCACTTGTTCACAGCTTCTTCAACACGCCGTTTCTTCGTCTTGAATGAAGCGCCTTCAAAGCTGCTTTTTAGCCTTCCCGGGGTACGGTTCTCGGTATCTGATGCAGTGGACGCGTTTGAGCAGATCACATAAACCTTGAATTGAAAGCCTTCTAACCAACTTTTATTGTTAGTCTTAACTAAGCCTCATCAGAACGTCATCAAGATAGATTCTTAAATCTATCTTGATGACGTTCTGATGAGGCCCATTTTTCCACTATCTTATTAGAATATGAAGCGATTTTTAGGTGCATCTCTGGACGTGACGTGACATTTCTCGAGGTTTGACCTCTCGAACATCACTGAAGATGTTCGAGAGGTCAAACCTCATAGACAGAAAGTCAAAAATCCGCGAATTCCGGTTTTCTTTATCGTGTTTCACCCATTCATCGAAAAAGTCAATTTTCGAGACAGTGAGAACGTGCTCTGAAAAAAAATATAATAAAAAATAATGTACCAAGATCGCACAATGAAATTTTTATCTTAAATGAAAGCTAAAGGTTATGTCTAAATCATATTTAAACAATTGGCCCGGGTACACGTGGATACGTAAAGAACTTTTGAAAAATGTAAAAATGTACTGTTCTTTTCAGACTACATTTTAGACAGTTAAGTTGGACACAAAACAGACATTTAGGTTTTAATATGATAACATAATCTACATACCTTCAACAATAAAACCCATAGCACAACACTTTTTTTGGCTTTTCACAAAATAACTCATGAGACCCTTTTGATCGTGTATCAAATTTGCAAGCGACGAGAATTAATCAAATACAAAATCGTAACACTCACCTTTTTACCTGTCATTACTCAATGACATCCTCACTTTGACACAAACAATTCTTGTAATTGGTCCCTCTGGGTCTGCTAATGACATGTGACCACTAATTCTTGGAAATTAGGAGGTGACTTTTGTCCAGCTAGCATGTTCTAGACGAATCAGTGTGCCCCGTTTTGATACTACTGATGTTGGTTTTTTCAAACGCGCCCTCGATGTACATATATGGCTACCAGTTGCAACCTGGACCAGCTTATTCCCCCATTATAGGAGGGCTGGGAATATGCCGTCGGGTCTCCGCGATTTGTATGGAAGAAACGAGTTTATGGCCCAGCTCACTTTTTCTTCATTAATCATTCTCTGCTCCCGCCCATGCCTCTGGTGTGGGGTTGGATGTGAGCTGAGTGTCTTATATCCCTATTTTTGTTATATCTCCCTCAGATATTATTGTACAGTCTCGTCTTTTGTGTCGTTCGAGCTACCTGGTTTTTGTGTACGAGCCATCTGGTTAACCCAACCTAACCTATAACGCGATTGAAAAGTAGACACAATAACCTACTCTAGCCAGTCGTTTTTGTTTGTGAGTATCGAGATTACAAGAAAAGAGAATATTCGCGAAACTACAAGAAAACGGAATGGGGCGTCATGAGCGCGGCCATTTTGGTTGGTCATTTTCCGCCTACAAGGGTATTATAATGACAAAAATATTTACAATGTGTCATAATATTGACTATTGACTCGTCTTCTTGACATTTCTTTATGTCAATTTTTACATTTCGTTAACAGAAATTTTCCAATTTTTATGTTTCGTTCACAGAAATTTTCCAATTTTCGTCTTTGATTTTTAAAAAAAACTTTGCTGTTAGTCACTTTTCCAAACAAATCACTTTGTTAGGAAAAGTGACTACCAGCTATTGATTAAACACCTCATTATAATTAAATTTAGGGGGAATGATACTAAAACCAACCCTAAGTGGTATACGTCGCGCCACAAGTTATGAGCGGTGGCCTTGGATGCGCAGTAGTCACTTTCCAATAACTGTTCTTATGCGCAGTCTTAGGGAAAAAATCTATGTAAGTAATTAAAATACTTATATGTCTTTCTATTTTTCAGTGATACACAATCCAACCAAGACAGTAGTGGAGCACATATTATCAAGTGATGTTGATAAAGTGTATGACTTCTGCATGTGTAACCCTCCATTCTACAGCAATGTTCAAGAATTGTGTGAATCCCGTAGCACATCTAGGTATAACAAAGTAGATTTCTTTCTTTATTGTGACATTTAGAATGGAGAGCAGTTATGGACTATTCCAACTAAAGACAAGTGCAAAACAGCTTTTCCTCTTTTGCTTTTACAAGACAAATCTTGTTACACAAAAGAGTCAAAGCTTTGGGTGCAACAACTCTGCCTAAGATATTGTGGATAGTGAACAAGAATATCAACCCTTGAACTTATCATGTTGCATAGCGTGGTCCACGCTTGTATGAAAAAAAAATGCTCTTTGATTCTTGGTTATTCCGTTTGTTTGTCTATAAAAACGATATGTGCAAAAAATTAGGCGTCGCGTTAGGGGTCGCTATGATTTGCAAGTAAAATATTAAGTCAATTATTCGTCAAGTAAAAAGTTGCTATTTGGTAACATTGACACGTGCATGAAAAATGTTACTATGGCATATATGGCAATTGATCTGCAGTGTGCGGGCGGACGATACCCTCTCTTCTCCCCCTCCCCCCGTACTCACTTGCATAGGAGAATCTTTTGTTTTAGTTTGCGCGTAAACGGCAGGAAATGCGCGCGCGTTTACCGCAAGCGAAAAACGTAATTTCACGTTTCGGCATTCGTAAACCTGTGAAATATGACTTCTAGTAGTAGTTCTGTTTCTACTAGGGCTTCAGCAGAAGTGTGGTTAATAGGAAAACCAGTAGAGTCTATTTAACACGCGAGACTTCCATCAAATGGCGATGTGTTAAGAAAATTTCACTTTCATCATTTAGAAGAAAAGCAACCAGTTAATCAAAGTGTTAAAAACACGGTAAAATCTGTTTTGGAATTTTGGAACAAAGCAAGAATCCCTACGCAAAGAGTTGATGCAGCAGAACGTAAACTGAAGAATCTTTTAAATAAATACAGTCTTGAAGAAAAATAGAAAATCTAACCTGGAGCCCTGCAGTATAAATCGGAGATTTAAAAATCTGATCTTTTGGAGCTTTTCGACATAGCTGCAAAGAATGCTTTAGATATAATAAAAAATGAAGAAGATAAAATGTTTCTTACCATGCAGCGAGAAGATTCTATGAGCTATGTCTGGTGTAGATATGAACTTGTTTAAAAAAGAATCTCGAAAGCGAGAGAGAGAAAAAGTGATTAAAATAAGAATACTGAGGAGTACAACAGAAGATGCTCACGCCTGCCCAGAATCTTTGCTGCGAGATATAGGATCGAGTTCGTCCAGTAGTTCTTCAAGTTCAGAGGATGATTTCCAAACTGCTGTTACTCCTAAATTACCCACTACCGAGACAGTACCCGAAAAAATCCCACAGTTATTAACTAAAGATGTTGTTGCGACATTAGATCGAGTTAATGTATCTGATCGGCAGGCGATGTTTGTGATTTCATCTGTAACTCAAGCATTGGGAACACCGGTAGCAGAAACTTCCTTATCGAGAAGCACAATCCGTCGTAAATGAAATGAGATTCGTGAGTCTTTTGTTGAATCCGACAAGGCTTCATTTTCTCCTTCAAATCCTCTTGTTTTACATTGGGATGGTAAGTTGCTTCCTGATATTGCCGGTGGTGTAGAAAAAGTAGATCGAGTAGCTATCATCGTATGTGGAGGTGGAGAAGAAAAGCTGTTGGCAGTTCCAACAAACAAAAAAGGTACTGGACAGGAACAAGCCACTGCATGCTTAAAGATCCTTGAAGAGTGGCAGCTGAAAGATCATGTGCGTGGCATATGCTTTGACACAACCGCTTCTAACACTGGGCTGAATTTGGGTGCAAGTTCCTTGATTGAAAAAGCTCTAGATAAGGAACTTGTATGGATTGCTTGCAGACACCATGTTTTGGAAGTTATCCTCTCTGATGTTTTCAAAGAGTTGTTTGCAGCAAGCAGTGGACCGGATATTGCTGTGTTTAAACGCTTCCAAAAGAAGTGGCCGGAAATCGATCAACAGAAATTCACAGTTGGAAGTGACGATTTGTACAAAACCACGGAACTTGTTTCACTACGTCAGAAATGACAAAGTATTACAGTGAAGCAATAAATAATCAACAGCCCAGAGATGATTACCTCGAACTGCTGAACTTGTGTCATATTTTCCTTGGAACTTCCGAAGCAACTGCTGGAGCCAAATTTCGTGCGCCCGGGGCTTTACACCAAACTCGCTGGATGGCAAAGGCTATCTACTGCTTAAAAATATATTTATTCCAGGACCAATTTAATCTGACTATAGCAGAAAAACGACCTGTTACAGAATTATCGTTGTTTGTGAGCCTTGGGCGTTATTGGAACGCGGCCCCGCTGGCAGTAAAAGCACCATTGAACGATGCAAACTTCATAACACAGTTAACAGATTATGCAAACCAGACAATCAGCACCATCGCCCTTAAAGCATTTCGCCGCCATCTATGGTACTTTTCCGAGCATTTGATAGCTCTGGCTCTATTTGATCCAAGAATCACTCCCGAAACCAAAAGAACAATGGTTCAAAACCTCCGGAAACAACCCACAAAGATGGCTTTGAAAAGACTAGATGGTAAAAGCCTTTCAACTACAAAACCTCTTGCCACTATAGAAATTTTTCACGCAACGAACAAAAGCTCTGTTTGACTTACTAATCAGCAATGGTCAACAGAAATCAGACGTGTTTTTGGCTAAAGACCCGTTAGAATGGCACACAGACGAAATATGAAATGGCGAAAAAGGCCCATCAAATTAATGTTGTGAATGACTGCGCGGAGCGAGGCATTGCATTGATAACTAAATTTAATTCGATCATCACAAAAAACGAACAACAAAAACAATATCTAATCCAAATCGTCGATCTTCACAGAAAGAAATATCCAGTGCCCTCAAAATCTAAAATCCTCAAAATGGACTTGGGAGCTAAGGAAGGGAAGGACATTGGTTAATAGCGATATTAGTTCTAAGTTATCTTAACTTAAATTTACTAAAATAAATATGCTTCTTTTCAATTCATGATTAAAACTTGTTTCCTACAAAAATGGTAGTTTTTTCTTTGTACCAAAAGAAGTGTCACATCATAGCGACCGCTAAATATTGTTATTTTTCACTCAAATTTTGTATGAGGGCGTTTTAGATCTAATGAAATAAAAAGAACCTTGTGAAGAAATAAAAATAAAGAAAAAAATATTTTAGACCACCCTAAATTGTTATATTGTATCAACAGGCCTCCACCGAAAAACGCATTCACCGGCTCCCCTCAAGAACTTATCACAGAAGGTGGAGAATTAGAATTCATAAGAACTTTAATAAGTGAAAGCAAAGCTTTCAGAGACAGAATTCTGTAAGTTATAGATAGAACATGCTTACTTTTTCATCTAGCCCAATTCTTGCCAGATTTTAGTTGTAATTTGCTTAATTGTTGTATCTTAGTAAGCACAGTAATTAATTGAAAGTCTAATAAAGTATAGTAGGGGAAGGTCAACAATGGAAGTCCACAACTTAATGGTAAAAAGATTTGCATGACTGACTGAGTTTAATTAAAGGGAAAGTTCTGGATAATCTGGGTTATTACACTTTTAATTTTTTGCTTTGAATGTTTCAGGATCTATTCAACAATGGTGGGCCATAAGTACAATCTGAAGGTGCTATTAGAAGATCTTAAGTTAGAAGGTATCCGACACACGCACACTGAGTTCTGTCAGGGACGTGTTACACGGTGGGGTCTAGCATGGACATACCAAGATTACGATTTGATTAGAATCGGTATGGTGCAAAACCCACAAGTTTTAATAATAGATTTCGTTTTATGGTTGATTTATTATGGTCTTATACAATTATTTCATTAATTTTGCAGAGCCACCGAGAGACAAACCACGAAAGAAATCTGCCCCCATTACATCTCTTCTTCCACCAATATCAAATGAGACATATGATGTGCAAACAGTTGTCTGTAAATTGAGAAATATATTTAATAATTTAAATATTGTCCATAAAATAGTCAGCAAAAGGGGAAATTGTATTGTATTTGATGTGGTTGCTAAAGAGAATACCTGGTCAAACCAAAGAAGAAAACGAAGGCAACAGAAACTATTGAATGCTGGAGAAGTTAAGAAATGTAAACTACATGAAAATGAACAAGTTAAAGAACACGATGTTCATAATATAGATGACAGAAAACAGGATACACCAGTTACAAATGGACATAGTGACGATATTGAAAGCATGTTTCATGGTGGAAAATATGACCAAGGTACTGAGAGCGACAAGGCAGAAAAGGTGGTGATGGTACATGCATATTTAAAAGTTTTCAAAAAGATTAAAGATATTATGTTTGAAATGGAATTTCTTGATGGGTTTGGTGGAAAAGAAGCCCTACATCAAATAGTACAATACATTAAAAATAATTGGAAATGAATGGATATTTTTTCATTAATTCGTAATCAAAGCATAGCTGCTACGTGAGCATACGCCCAGCAAAAAGTTATTTCTGGTGTATAATTGGTCCATCATGCCCTGTAATCGGTGAAATTTTAGAATTAGCCTAAGTTAAGTTATTAACGAAAAACAAAACTAAACGGCTGATTGAAGCCTGAAGAAACTTGGTACCTTATAATTAGTCCAATTGGACGAGTAACAGCAAAATTGGTCGCGCTTGTTATGAAGAAATCCAATAAAGTTTTTGCTGTGTTTACGTTTGCGGATTTTCGAGATCTCATAAACTAAAAAGAGTAGTTCCTCTTTGCGCCCTTGAGCTGCCTCCTTAAGTGGAACGCCTTAAAATTTGCTGTGGAATTTGCCCCCTTGATCGGCCCAGGGGGAGGGCAGATTCCCCTTGTCTAAAATCTCGTGGATTCCCCCTATTCTATCTATCCCTACCATGACATCCCCCCTAGTATAAATACGTGGAATATTTTTCCTTTCTTCCCCACCGGTTGGGATATATGGAAATAATTTGTCCACCTGTGTACTGTGGAAAGACAAATAGAGGTATCTTGTGTTGAGTTAGATAGCCATATTATTGTTTGTGTCTACAGACCTCCGAGAGATGAAAAAGGCCATGGCAATTTTGAAATATTCGAGAAAATTATGGAGGAAGCCCTCATTAAACTTTGTAATAACAGAAAAAAGTTAATTATTTGTGGCGATATTAATGTAGATCTGCTTGTAGATACAACACTGAAGCGACGATTAATAACTCTGTTCAAATCATTTAATGTATGTCATGTATTTCTAGAGCCGACTAGAATTACACTTACCAGACAAACTTGCTTAGATAACGTTTTTTGTGACTGTGCATTCACAAGTAAAAATGTAATTAACTGTTTACCATCCGATCACAGTGGTCAAACAGTTTCATTCCAAATTACTAGTGAAAATAAGACTGATCCATCATTTTATAGGCCTATTACATCCCATAGACTAGAGATGTATATGAAAAACTTAGATATGGGTTTGCCAGTACCGGATTTTGATGAACAGAACCCGAACAAAATCTATTCTGACTTCTTCAACATTATTCAAACAGAATTCAATACAGTTTTTAAATTAAAGAAAGTCAGTGCCAACAACGGTAAATCTAAATTTAATGACTGGGCAACATCTGGAATTCGTAAAAGTAGAGCTATCTTGTATGATCTTTATGAACAAAAAACCTATATCTTTGATATAAAATTTCATGACTATGTTAAAAAATATTCCAAAACTTTCAAGTTGGTTTGTAGAACTGCAAAAACATTACACATAAATAGAAAAATACAAAATTCAAATAATAGAATGAAAACGGTTTGGCAAATCATAAACCGTGAAACTGGCTAAGTTATACCAAGGGATAATGATTTCTGCCTAAAGATAGGTGATGATGTTGTTAAATCCAACGCTGAGGTAGCTCGAGCTTTTGAAACATTCTTCACCAATGCACCCTTACTTACAACAGAGCGTCTAAATTCATCTCCATATGAAGCAGAGACTTTGTTAAAAAAACAGCACTAGCATCAGTAATGTAGATTTTAAATTTTATCATGTATGTCCCCAGGATATTGTCAAAACGTATAGATTACTTAAAATAAAAAATACTGAAGACCTGTGGAGTATGTCAGTCAAAGTCATTGGTTCAATAATACTTGTTATAGCCCCACACCTAGCTTATATATTTAATAAATGTGTTGATGATGGAGCTTTTCCAGACCTCATGAAACACAGTAAACTTATACCTCTGTTCAAGTCGGGAGACAAGGGTGATCCGTCAAATTTCAGACCAATATCGGTTCTTCCAGCACTAAGTAAAATTTTTGAAAAGATTATACTCAATCAAATGCTCTCACACTTCAACAGTACAAAACAACTCCACGCCAAGCAATACGGTTTCACTAGGGGTAAATCGACTACGGATGCAGGTATTACCCTTATATCTCATATTTATTCTGCATGGGAAGTCGCACAGGATGCTATCGGTGTTTTTTGCGATCTGTCGAAGGCATTTGATTGTGTTGATCATAACACGTTACTAATGAAATTAAATCATTACGGAGTTAGAAATAAAGCGTTGTATCTACTAAGATCATACCTAAGCAATAGAATTCAAAAGGCAGAAGTCAACGGCGTTAAATCTGATGGATCGGGGGTAAAAATTGGCGTTCCACAAGGTTCCATATTAGGCCCTTTCTTATTCCTGGTATATATTAACGATCTGCCTTTTATGGTGGAGAAATTGACTAACATAGTGTTGTTTGCTGATGACACTTCACTGGTCTTCAAAATTGAAAGACAAAAAGAAGATTTTGATGATGTCAATAGAGTATTATCTTTAACCTTGAATTGGTTCACAGTTAACAATTTATTGTTAAATGCTGGTAAAACCAAATGTATCAAATTCTCACTTCCAAATGTCAGGCAATTTGGAACCAGTTTAGTGTTGGACAGCAATACGTTAGAATTAGTAAATGACACGAAGTTTCTTGGAATAACCATTGATAACAATTTGCAGTGGGGACCCCACATAGAAAAATTGGCTGGTAAATTAAGTTTTGCGGCTTACGCTGTTAGGAACATCAGACAAAACACGGATGTGGTTACATCTAGGCTAGTATATTTTAGTTACTTTCATAGTGTCATGTCCTATGGTATCTTGTTGTGGGGAAAAGCAGCGGATATTAAAACTATTTTTATTTTACAGAAAAGAGCTATTCGAGCAATTTATAATTTAAAACGCACAGACTCCTTAAGACAGCTTTTTAAAGAAATTGACATACTAACTGTAGCTAGTCAATTTATTTTCGAAAATATTATGTACGTACGCAAGAACCTTACAAAATTTCCCAAACTTAGCGATAGCTGTAATGTTAACCTAAGAAATAATCACAGACTACTTGCGCCCCGGTTTAGACTCGCGAAGGTTAGCAATTCTTTCAAGGGTCAATGCATTCTCTACTACAACAAGATACCTCTGGAGATCTTGACATTGCCATTTGAGAAATTTAAAATCCATGTTAAAGCGACTTTGTCGAAAAAGGGATATTACAATGTTCAAGATTACTTAAATGATGGGTCTGTATGGGGTTAATCTGGCTCAACACAGACCTTGCTGTTAATAATTTTGTAATTATTTATTCCTGCTTATTAATTATGATAATGACTAAATATTATATTTTGTATTAGTTAAGCATAAGCAATTTTTAAAAAGAGATCTAAAAATCAATCTGTGGGAGTTTCTACGCCCTTCTTCTCCCACAGTGGTCCAATGTAGAGAAGTGGCAAAAAATGACGATTGCTAAGTATATGTAAATATCTACAGTAATAAATACATTTGGTATTTGGTACCTATCCCTCCTGGCCCCCGCTTGTAGGGATAGGCGGAATTTCTTCCATCTTTCTCTATTAAGTGCCCCCCCCGGTAGGGACAATTAGAATTTTTTCCACTCATCTCTGCAGTTAGCCCCCCAGGTTAAAAAGATGGAATTTCTTCCACCTTTCTCTATTGTGCGTATATAGTTGGATTTTTTTCTCATCATCTCTACCACCTAGGTTTCTGGTAGGGGCACATGACCGTCTGAGATCAACCCCTTTTTTTAGATTTCCACGTCCTATTTGGTGTCATTGCAACCTATTTCAACCTCCTTCGGAGTATTGTAGAGTATCTCTCCAACAACCTCAAATACATTTTTTTTGTATATCCAAATTCGGATAACATTATTATTCTATAAGTCGATTTTTCACTGGCGACATAGTTAAACAAACACTTGCGATATTGATATAACCGATTAAAGTATATTAGGTAGAACAAAAAGGTTTCAAGTACTTTCTTCAAGTGCTGATATAGAAAGTGCTGGCCAGTAACAAATAAACAAGTAACTCGTTCGTAAGCTATCAAATAAGAATACGTCCCCGCCTTGGAAGCCCTGGTTTCCAAGAGAGTGGTCGTTGCCGGTGTCACCCAGTGGCAGCAGGCAGACTCGGTTAACCGCCCTCTTAACGATGCCTTTGGCCGTCTTGAAGTCTGCCACCCTGGTAATGCCATCCAGGCCTGGATGAAGTTGATGCACGCGTCCCAAGTGCCATCGCATTGGTGGGACGTTGTCATCTTTGATGGCCACGAGGTCACCTTCTCTGAGCTCATGCTTCTTGACCCGCCACTTGGTCCGCTGCTGCAGCTCGCTCAGGTATTCATCATGAGATCGTGCCCAGAAGTGTTGTCTCATCTGTTCTATCTTTTGGTATCTGTTTGGACAGTTCGTTGTAATGGGTGGCTCTGGTAAGGCAGATAGTGGCCGCCCTATCAGGAAGTGCCCTGGAGTCAGAGGAGACATATCAGAAGGATCTGACGTCAGAGGAGTCAACGGACGGGAGTTTAGGATTCCCTCGATTTGTGTGAATAGTGTCGTTAGCTCCTCAAACGTCAGATTTGAACTACCTACTACACGTTTCATAACTACCTTCAAGCTGTAATCCTCACCGATGAAATCTTCATGAAAATGAAATTTGACACTGCCAAAAAATATTCCAGAAATAATCCACAAAGAAAGAAAAATAGTCCTCTTATAGTTACGAAGTTATAGCTATAGGTTGGTGAGGATTACAGCTTGACGTCAAGCTGTAATCCTCACCTCTTGTGCAAGCAAACGGAAGGGCCTATCGACTTGGTTTGGGTTTCAAAAATTAGTCCAGAAATAGTCCACACGGCATGCAAAATTGCAGAAATAGTCCTTCAACGATTCCGGAGTTATTAAGACATTTTGGTGAGGATTACAGCTTGAACATTTGATATCATCAAATATCTTCGGAACGCCTATGACTTTCAGTTTGAAATTTGAGCCAAAAAATAGTCCAGAAATAGTCCACCGAAACAATAATGATTTCCACCTGGTTAACTTTGAAGAAGTGCATTAAAAATACAATGTTTTATTTCCCATACATTCAATACATGTACAGTCGTGTACAAAATAATAATGGGTAGACCCTAATAAACCGGTTTATATCGGTTAATTCAATCAAAGGGCCTGTTTTTAATCTCTGTAAACTAACGGTATTGTAATATTGTAGGAAAGTAAGCGCATAGCTCTGTCCTTCACGTTCACGACACTTAACTTTTATGTTCTCCCATTTAGCCGGACTTTCACCAGAGTTTTGATAACCGCTAAATACAGTTTAAATACAACCTTAATAAAACACGGATGGTTAGGGGCAACCTGGCTGACATGCAAAAAGCTTGGCCTGCTTGAGTACGTTACTCGCCGTTTGCTTGTTGTGCTTAAGTTGTGTTTAATTTAAACTGTTTTTAATGGCTGTCAAAAGCCCTTCGAAGACTGAAACATAAATGGGTTTTTTGTTGTACATAAGTGCGTGACAGCGATTTGGATTTTGAACGGGTCTTCGAGCTTCGGTTGTAGCTATGATATATATGTTATATATTTATATAGTTGAGCTAAGATGTAAACAACAATGGCAGAATTCGTATCACGAACGCGCTGGCAAAATTTCGTCGAAATACAATTTTGCTGAAACTTTTGAAGACATCTTAAAGCATTTTTCGGTGGAAATTAAGGCACGAGTGTTTAAAAATCACGTCAATCGGTACATGACAATTGCAATAATGACATCATTGCAAAGGAGGAAAGTGTTAAGAACTGATAATCAATGTGTAAAGGATAACATGCTAGCTTCTGTACTCACAAAACATAATTTGAAAAAAGAACAGATCCATTTATGTTCATTATAGTTATATATATATGTATATGTTTATATCATATTTATATGTATAACTTAGTTTTAATCACAATAATCACAGTCGGTTCATTAGTATAATCATCACATAACATCAAACATTGTTTGATTAATTACATTCTTAATCATTTAAATTTTAGGTATTTAATAAGTGCTTATGTCTAAATAATTGGCACCTCCCGAGTATAAGTATACATAAAGGTGTAGTCAAATTTTCAAGGGTTTAACCCCTTCCCTAAACTATGATGTCCCTACATATACATAAATATGTAGGTACATCATAGTTTCGCCATTAAACATCTTCAGAGCATTTTTATTTTTAACCTCTTCCAAAAATGAATATACAAGCTGTTATTTTATAAAGTTACGCCTATAGTACCCATCATCATGAACAACATTCCTCCACAAACATATGGTCGCAAATGGAAAAAAATCGTCTCTCATTACATTGACCAATCAGCTGATTACATGTTACTATGGGAGACCCATATGCCTATATTTCTTGGGGAAAGTTATTCATAATGATGGGTACTGTAGTCCCTTACCCGGGGGTGGCTTTACATAACTGTTTAATTTTCCACGCCTACCGAACGGCGTGGAATCCGAAGGGGGTGTGCTTTTGCCAACACGTGAGAGAAAAGAAGTGAATGAATTTTGTTACTGACCTTGTCTCCGTAGGCAGGAAATCGAAAGCTCGATTCGAGACGGGAATTCGGGAAAAGGGCAGAGTTTGGGATAGGATATGGGGTGAATCTCACTGTCGCCGCCGACGCTGTCGCCGGCGTGCTGCCTGCCGACGTGGAGTCGCCGCTCCGATACGACGTTGACCAATCCACACGGATCACTTGACCGCTGACGCGAATCTACTTATTTCCCGACGATGTAGATGATTAACACTCCGACCAGGCCCGACGCCTGTATTTAGTAATTGGTACACCGAAATACCATCAATGACACGAGGCCCGAGCCGACATGTTTGTTCTCACCGACGAGAAAAGACAAAGAGTAACCTCCAATTTTACATCTCGTTCCGGTACGGTGACGAGTGACAGCTACTAGTTCCGTTTTCGCTAGTGATGTGCCGATTACTCGCGATCGATTCGCGCAACAAAAACCGGTGCGTTTCCGAAGCATAAATATTAAACAATAACAATACCCTGTATAGTGGTGAAAAATAAAATTGCTCTGATAAAAACGGTTTCATAGTGAAAGTTGTTAAGAAAGATGTTTCTAACAACCTCTAATTTGACTACACTTTTATTTTACCGCCTGTATATAAGTCACATGTAATGAACTTATAAATTATGATTTGTCATATCTAAAAAAAACAGTCAAAATAAAGTAAGTATAATTGCTAGATCTCTAACCCAACGAGTAGTCAGTAGAGTTCAATTATTATGGAAAGTGGCAGTAAAGTTACTACAAATTACTAATAAATGATGTTGATTTTAAATATTTTCATCATTTTTTAAATTAGTATTAGAGCGTACTATACTTTTTTACAAAATACTATCCTTTTTGTATTTTTGTGCTATCCTTTTCAACGCACCAAAATCCAACACTGGTTGTCGTATAGCGCAGCCGGTCTGGCGCAGTGGGGTAATAAAATTGTAACCTCATATTTTTTGTACCTTGTTGATTTGTACCTTGTTAGGAAGGTAGTTAGTTAGGTGCCTACAACAGGGGGCTACCTCATCGCCGCAGCTATGGAGATAAAAGGTTGCCTAAAAATGTTTTCCATCACCGTAAGAACGTCTGTATAATCTACATTGGTTAAATTACTTATCTCAATAGTATAAGGTCCGCACCGGATTCGAACACGCATCTCCTGCGTGGGAAGCGAGTATAAAACCACTAGACTTTGGACATTAATTGTTATAAACCGGTTTATTAGGGTTTATCCCGTTATTATTTTGTATACGACTGTACATTGATTGAAATGTATGGGAAATTAAACATTGCATTTTTAATGCCGTTCTTCAAAGTAAACCAGGTGGAAATTAATAATGTTTCAGTGGACTATTTCTGGACTATTTTTTGGCATAAATATCAAACTAGAAGTCGTAGGCGGTCCGGAGATATTTGATGTTATCAAATGTTCAAGCTGTAATCCTCACCAAGATGACTTAACTCTGGAATCGTTGAAAGACTATTTCTGAAATTTGGCATGCCGTGTGGACTATTTCTGGACTAATTTTTGAAACCGAAACCAAGTCAATAGGCCTTTCCGTTTGCTTGCAAGAGAGATGAGGATTACAGCTTGACGTCAAGCTGTAATCCTCACCAACTTATAGCTATAACTTCGAAACTATAAGTGGACTAATTTTCTTTCTTGGTGGACTATTTAGGACTATTTTTTAGCA
Source organism: Argyresthia goedartella (assembly GCA_949825045.1). NCBI lineage: Eukaryota > Metazoa > Arthropoda > Insecta > Lepidoptera > Argyresthiidae > Argyresthia > Argyresthia goedartella. The sequence continues at coordinate 17,901,818 of OX463812.1, read as the reverse complement.
TTTTTAAAATTTCATTTTTATGAAGGTTTCATTGGTGAGGATTACAGCTTGAAGGTCGTGTTTCATAAGCGATTTGGCTGATTTTATTCCCGCCTCGAAAATACCTCCAAAATGAGGGGAGTATGCCGGACTAAAATGAAATTTTATGCCCTTATCGTGGGCGGCCTCAATCTTGGACCTTTGGCTTGCCCGCAACATTCTGCCCAACTCATTATTAGCACCCATAAAATTAGTGCCATTGTCACAATAAATGTCATGAGGCCTGCCACGACGTGAAATAAACCTGCGAAAGGTCAGAAAGGCATCAGTACTTAGGCTACTGACAACCTCCAAATGCACGGCTTTGGTACTAAGACATACGAATAAGCATAACCAACACTTGGACAGCGGGCACCCTCTACCCTTGCGGTTTGCGATTGCAAACGGGCCAGCAAAATCTACTCCAGTTACTATGAAGGAGTAGGTAAGAGTAACGCGGGGAGGGGCAAGCTACCCATCATGGGTTAAATTGAGATGCCTTGAATAGGCACACACACCATGCATTTTCTAAAAATTTGTCGCGCTAAATTCCTTCCGCCCATAGGCCAATTCTGGTTTCTGACTATATTTAGCAATAATTGAGGTCCACAATGCATGTTATTTAAGTGTTCTTTTTGAAATAAAAGTTTGGTAAAATGATGTTTAGAACACAATAAAATTGGGTGTTTCTTTGAATAGTCCCATGCGGCTTCTTGTAGGCGTCCTCCAACTCTAATCAAATTATATTCATCCAAAAATGGATTAAGTGACAAAACTTTCGATTTACGATGCACAGGCTGCTTAGTTTTAAGGCGAAATCATTTTCGAATGAATCACGTTGAGAGATTTTGATTAGAGTTCGAGTAGATCGTTCTAATTCGTCGTTTGATAAAAAACCGCTTTGGCGCGCATTTTTTAGTTTTTGCAATTGAAGATAAATCTTAGAATGTACCCTACGACGCGAATCATTCGGTGATACTTAGAAAATCGAGCAAAGTCAAAAGACGACTGCTGTGGAATAAGGCAAGTATATACCTTTAGTTCAGGTAACTCAACATCAATAATTTGAGTGTTTGGCCGCTCAGATTCAGGTTTCATTAGAAACAATGATCCGTTAAACCATGGCGAATTTTGCAATTGGCTGGGGCTACTGCCGCGAGATGCAATGTCCGCTGGATTCATGGCCGTGGGGACATGATTCCACGAAGATTTGTCAGTCAACTCATGTATTTCGTTCACTCTATTGTATACAAATTGTTTAAGATTGTTTGGGTTTGTATTTTTTACCCAACCCAAGACTATAGGTAGTGGAATCGCTCCAGATATATTTTCTGTCGAATTTACACGTGAGTGACTGACACACCTTCGCACTCAGTTGAGCTCCAAGCAGCGCAGCGGCCAGCTCCAACCTAGGAATCGTGCATTTTTTTATGGGGGCTAGTCTGGCCTTTGCGCAGAGCAGCTTAACCGAAACATTTCCTACCATGTCTACACAACGTATATAAAAACAAGTAGCGTATGCGAGTTGGGACGCATCCACAAAACAATGCAGATGTGTAGATGCAGGTGCATCCTGCATGACAAAGCGTGGAATATTCAATGCTTTGATTTCGTTTAAATTTGATAGAAAGTCATTCCACTCCTTGTCTATGTCAGAAGGCACCGGTCATCCCAGCCGAGTCCAGAAAGCCAAAGTTTCTGCAACAACATTTTGGGTACTATTGTACAGGCACTGAGCAAGCCAAGTGGGTCGAATATCTTGCATGTTGTTGCGAGAATGTTCCGCTTTGTGAATACGGGATCTATCTGAAAGTCGACAAGAAAATTTAAGCTATCTTGCGAAGGACTCCAATTCAACCCTAGGACAGACGACTGATTTTGCAAGTTTGAATATTGATCATTTATCTGTGATAAGTCCTTTCCGTACATGTGGTCGAAATGGGGTCGTTAGCAAATATGCATGGTACATTTGTGCGGAATTTCCTTAGCGGAAAACAAGCCTCCGCCAACTTTTCAACAACTGAATCACGCAGATACTTCAGCTCGGTCATATCATTGCTACCGGTGATCAGGTCATCAAAATAAAAGTCGTTTTTTATGACATTTGCCACTTTTGCGTCTACGCACTCTTCTGACAACTGAACTATACATCTCGTGGCCAGGTATGGGGCGGAAGCCGTACCATACGTAATAGAGTTAAGCTGCAATGTTCTCAAAGGCTGAGACTCATTGTCCCTCCACAATATTAATTGTAGGTGACGTTGAGACTCTTCCAGAGAAATCTGGCGGTACATTTTAGATATATCACCGGTTAAAACATATTTATGCTGCCGAAATCTCAACAGAATTGACAATAAGTCATATTGCACCACTGGGCGTTGGCCCAGTACATACTAAATGTCATTCAATGACTTGCCTGACGTTGTGCGCGCCGAGGCGTTGAAGACAGCTCCCAGCTTTGTAGTTTCGCTCTTCTCTAAGTGGCCTATCTATTTCAGTTAAGTGGCCCAGTGTTGCATATTCTTGAATAAATTCACAATAAATCTTCTTTAAGATAAGCTGATTTCTAAAGCGCCGTTCTAAATTGAAAAAACATCTCTTAGCTAGAGTAAATGAGTCTCCCAAGACTTCTGGTGACTCTCTCAATGGCATTGATACTTGAAAACGGCCGGATTCTAACCGAACCGTAGTTTTGTTAAACAAATCGTCACATATTTGCTCATCAGTTGAACAAATCTTATATCAGTTGAATAAATCGTATAGTGCAAGTCTTAATACAATTAATTATTTTAATTGTTTTCAATCTATATGTAACTTAAATCAGTATAATAGCGTGCCTAATATGAATGGGAGAATGTTAGATGTGGTGATGACGAGCCCGGAGTTGGACGGTGCGGTGTCGGTGCGGCGGTCGGAGCCAGGTGAGGAGCTCAGTAGGATCGATGCTCAGCATCACCCGTCACTTGACGTGTGCGTCGAGTACGACTTTACCTATACACCTACACATACCATCGATCCTTCCAATGTAGATATTTCTAGGGATTGGAACTTCAGCAAGGCTTTGTTGTGCAATAAAGAATCTAAAACCGAAAACGTCACCAGGCCCGGACGCTCTTCCGGCTTATGTAATCAAAGGTTGTATGGATGAGTTACTCGGCCCAATAAAGTTTATTTTTAACCTCATCTTGGAAAGTGGGGATTACCCTCAGGATTGGAAAATATCCCGGGTGTCTCCTATTCCCAAGAAAGGATCTAAAACAATGATCAAAAACTACCGCCCAGTGGCAATACTCTGTGCAATGGCGAAAGTGTTCGAGATGGTTCTTCAGGCGGCTTTACTACCTCAATGCCTGCCCTACATTACTAGTGCACAGCATGCATTTTTGCCGAAACGATCAGTGACCACGAACCTCGTAACATTAGTCGACATCCTTACTCGGGAACTAGATGCGGGAAACCAAGTCGACGTCATTTATCTGGACTTCCAGAAAGCATTCGACAGGGTTGATAATGATATCCTGCTACTAAAATTGCGTAAGATAGGACTGGTACCAAAGCTTCTCAAGCTGTTTTCTAACTATCTAATGGATAGAAGACAGTTTGTGAGGTACGGCCAATTTCTATCCAGCCCATACGGCACCCAGTCGGGTATAAGTCAAGGATCAAACCTTGGCCCCCTTCTTTTTGTGCTATTGATAAACGATCTCCCGGATGTGGTCAGCGACTGCGACATGCTGATGTTCGCTGATGATGTAAAACTGGTAAGGGTCGTCAGAAACATGGGGGACGGTGCAATTTTACAGAAAAATCTAGATTTAGTATATAACTGGAGTCTCGACAGTCGGCTTTATTTTAATCCAAGCAAATGTGAGATGCTCAGCTTCACTCGGTCGAAAAATCCGGTGCTGTGCGACTACTCGCTGGGCGGGTGCAGCGTGGCGCGCGTGCACGAGGTGCGCGACCTCGGCGTGCTGTTCGACGCGCAGCTCACGTTCCGGCCGCACGTGCAGCAGCTCACCGCTAAGGCGTTCCAGAGGCTAGGGTTCGTACTGCGTAACGCGGTGGCACTCACACTCGCGGCTACACGCGCTCTGTACGAGGCCTTGGTGAGGAGCATAGTGGAAACGAATGCAGCGGTCTGGTCTCCGCATGAGCGTAAATATATTCTCATGCTGGAGCAAGTACAGAAACGATTTCTACGCAGTCTCTACAAAAAGGGTCATGGATATTGCCCATATATGTACCCAACACGATTTCTGCAAGGTCATCTGGGGTATGAGTCATTAGAACTGAGAAGGTCAATATCTCTTTTTAATTTTGTAATGAACATCCTTAGAAATAAACTCGACTGTACAGAGCTTCTCCAAAGGTGTTTGCGAATGTTCGTGCCCGACGCATACATGAGGCTGCGGGGTAGTCGCGCTCGCGCACTGCTGGCAACTCGCGCGTCGCGCACCAACCTTTACCTGTACTCGCCCGTCGCGCAGGCGCAGGCGCTGATCAACTGCGTGCTCGCCGCCTCACCACAGTGTGATATATTCACGAGTGGGATGGCGTGCTTGGTGAGGGAATGTAAGAGAATGACAGAAAGACGAATGCAAGATCTAGATAAGTAAAATATTTTTACCGCCTTTGTAACGTATTTGTTAATTTAGCTGTAAGGTTACAATTGAAAATAAATGAATTTAATTGAATTGAATTGAAAAAAAAAGGACTTCACTGTCGCTAGATGATGAGGTTGATGGTTAGCGTAGTGCTAGCACTCGTACTAGCTATGCTGTGAATATTTTGTTGTCCGTTGCTAGCACTAAGCTTCTCATTATTGTTATCTTTACTGCAATAATTTATTTGCTTGTTATTTTGATTGTTTGTTTTACATAATAAACTGTTATGTTTTTGGTTACAGGCCCTGCAAGCATTAAGTCGGCAGTTGTAAGTCAGATGTCCTGGGCGAAGGCAGTTCAGGCATAACTTACGCTTGATTACCTCAGCCTCCCATTCCTCAGGGGACATCTCTGCAAATATCTTACATTCAAACAAACCGTGGTTCTGGTTGCACATGAAACATGTTCTGTTCGATGTTGATGTAAAGAAGGATTAAATATTACCTTGAGATCTATTGTGAATTATTTGCTTGAAAACCCTTTGTGCCACCTTGCACGGTCTCCAAAACGTCAGCTCGATTTCTCAGAAATTCATAGAAATTTTCGAGGGTGGGAGACTGTGGAAGGTTGGCTTTATATCCTTCCCACTTAATACTAGTCACACTATCTAACTTCTGTACTACAATATATATTACAAGGGTGTCCCACATCTCAGTGTGTTCCCCTAGTGTATTCAAGGCTCTCAGATTCTTTAACACGTGGTCTATGATATACCTCAAGGATTTATGAGATTCCCTATTCAGAGACTCGAGCGTAAACAACGATTTCAGATGATTATTTATTAACACGTTTTTGTTATTGTATCTAGTACAAAGTAAGTCCCACGCTACCTCGAAATTATCGGCCGTAAACTCAATCGATTTTATTGTGACCGCAGCACCGCCCTCTAGGGAGGATCTGAGGTAGTGAAATTTGCTTATACTGGAAATGGCATCGTTGCCGTTGATCAGCGAGTCGAAAGTGTCCCGAAATTCGAGCCATTTTGTGTAATTTCCATCAAAGCTAGGCAATTTAATCGTCGGAAGTCGAAGTTGGCTAGTGCAGTGATTGCTAGAATTACTACCAACTGAAAGTCTACGACTGGGGCTCTCGACTCGCTCCTCATGCCTCGAAACTATTTCCTCAGCGCTCGAAATGACCGAAAAGAAGTGACCCTCCATTTCCAAGCGTTCTTGCAAACGTCTATCTAAATTGCTTGCAGCATATTTGGTTTCAATCTGCGTTTGAACACTTTCAAACTCCGTAAAGAGTTCATTTACTTTTTTCAACCTTAAATTTAAATCGCTTATATGTTTCGTGGTTATCATTTCCCTGCTAATTTGTTCGAACGCAGTAAGAAACTCTTTAAACTTGGTAACGCGCGCTTTAATAGTTCCGCGTTTGCGGACTAACATCGCCACCTCCTCCGCTGTCATTATATTAACACGTGAATCTAGGTGCAAAAATAAGTAAACAAAGAGAAGGGCCAAAATGTGCAAGCAAACCAAATTCCAGTGAAGCGAAGCTAGAAGATAAGCGAGCGCGCTGTAGCGCTGACGCTGCACGATGCAGCTGGCGCGGTGAATGCTGCGCGCTTAGCAACAATCACGTGCCGCGCCGCGCGGTAGTCGTGCCCGGGCCGCGCCCACCTGGTTTGTTCGATGCGTAGGCTCAAGCAAACCACTAAGGATGCAAGCGAGTGCAGGGCTAAGCGAAGGATACTATGTAATGATATTATCTTGAACGCACAAGCTTGCGTCATAAAACTGGGACAGCTGTTGCTATGCGCACAGAAATCAGAAATATGCACAAATATGCTTAAATTAAAAGTGCGATATGAACACGAAATGTTGCAAATGAAGAGAAGAGAAAGCATTAAAAATATTCTACAATAATGTGCCCTTTGTTTGGGCCGTTAATTGTTACGTTGCAATATTGACCATAAGTAACTACCTAAGTAATAGTATAACTAACTAAGTAAATAACGCCTAAACTGCGCCGTAAATGTCTGGCGGAGGCAATAATGAAATCGACGAGTCGAACACTATTTTACGTCTAACTGCAATAACTAATACCTAACTAACTTTTATGTACCACTTAACACATTTCGATTAGGTAGATTTCCAAATATCTGTACTAGATACCTATCACCGACTGAACTGATAATTACTTATATTTTGTATTCACTGTTTTAAATACAGTACATCGAAATTACTCGTATTACTGGTGCAAACAAAGCGTCTTAGCTGTTTGTTTGCAATAACAATAACTTTAACGAAATATTTCCACTTTAACTTTCACGTACACTAAGTTGAGTTAATAGTTTCACTATTTAAAATACCTATCCACTAAACAAGGGAATAGAAAATTATAAGGAACGGGCATGGAACGGGCTTACTTCCTTTGCGAATGGTTTCCTGGAGCGATGGCTGTCCGAGAAACTTCGAGAAGAAGTCCGCGTGACCTTGGAACGTTATCCGCCTTGCCCGGCGAGACGCTGTTGTAGTGCAGGCACTGGATGGCTTCTTTGTTCTTTAGACTTCGCCGGCCATTGTTTGCAGACCGTGTCCTGTCACGGTCGCCAACTTGTCCAGGAGTGGAGCTGAAGGATGGCAGCGATGAAAACAACCCTGGACATGTAAAAGTATATTATTTAACAAATGTAAATATAAAAATCACGGACGCGTCATTGCGCCGTGCCGTTCGATCAGGTAGTGGTGGTGGGGCGCGTCGTGGCTGGCGCCGCGCCGGCGCCGATGCCCCGCCGCTCGCCCCGCGCCGCTCCCCGTTGTCGCCGTCGGGTTTCACGTGGTGTCCGCGTGAAGACTGTATGAGTAACTTTTCCGGAACGATTGCTGGGGCTCGACTCACACTCTTCGATGACATCAGCTGCTAGTAACTTCTTATTATCGTTATTTTTACTAACGGGCGTGAATCACAACCACTCGACATTTCTGCGGTATGAAATTCGCAGTCGGCTCTCGGACTATGATCGTCCGCTCCCATACTATGATTTGCCATTTACACTCTTTGACTGTTTACGCTATGGAAGTCAGCTGATTGACCACTCGTACGAGCCCGACCCTGCCTACATGTTTCGCATTTCGATCGGACTACTCCTTGTTGACCGCAACCTTAACAACGCAAGAGAGGGGTCCGGTAGACGGCTCGGACGTCTCGCGCTCTTTGTTACGACATTCGTCAACACTATGGCCGAATCTCCTACAATGTGTGCATCGTGGCCTTACTAGGGACGTTCCGATACCACCGAAGTATCGATACCTACTCAAATGAGTAGTACTCAAATAGTCTTGCGATACTACTTATTTGAGTACCTAAAAAGTATCGATACTTACTCATATCGATACTTTTATTCAACTTTTTTAGGAATTAGCTATAAGGATAATGATATAAAAATGCGATTAAAGATTTAATTGAAGATCTAAGAAAAATTGAGGATGATTATCTAGCAAGAATCTCAAATATGACAGGTATGGTATTAAAGTCCATTCACCTTTATTAATCTGCGCATTCACACATATCAGTGAATCATCAGTTCCGACACTGGGTCCACTCAGCTCAGTTCAGTATCAGTATGTGTTTCGTCAGTGATTGAATTCACACATGTCAGTCATTCAGTGCAAAGGGCTTCAGTGAAGCGTCCATGATTAGTTGTTGTCTAGTACATAGTATCTTAGTAGTTTTATTTTTACTTTTCAGGAATAAGTGAAAGAACTTTGCAAATAATCAAAAAGGAGGGTTCTAGCAAACAGGGTGAATGGAGTACACCAGGGAAGAAACGTTCTCGCAAACCCTCTGTATCTTATTTAGATGATTTTGATTTATCAGCAATACGCAATAAAATCAGCGAGTTTTATTGTGTTAAAAAACAAGTTCCAACGCTGAGAAGTCTGCTAGAAGAACTAAGAGTATCAATTGGATTTACGGGCTTTAGAGAAATACTGCGTCAATTATTGCATAAAATTGGGTTTCAGTTCATGAAGAACCAAAACGAGAGATCTGTGAACGAGTGCGTGGAGACATAGATATCTCAGAACAATTCATCAAAAGCGGCTAGAAGGTAAAAATATAGTTTACCTTGATGAAACATATGTCCACCAAAATTACAAACATAAAAGATGTTGGCAAGGACCATCAACAAGTGCTGTGATTGATAAAATATCTCCCGGAAAAATGCATATTATAGTTCCTGCTGGATCAGAAAAAGGATTTGTGCCTAATGCACTGTTGGTCTTCAGCAATAAATCGAAAATAGCAGATTACATAGCAGATTACATAGCAGATTACATAGCAGATTATAGGAATAATTTTATGAAGTGATTTATGAGTGACAAATGCATTCCTAATTTAAATGAGCCCAGCGTGTTTCAGTGGCGGTTTTCCAGGGGAGGCAACTTAGGCTGCGCCTCACCTCTCACTATGCACCCTACCTACCACCTACATCAAAATACAAATACATAAATACACTTAGTGTACGGTACAATATTTTTTTATTAATTAATCTATGGTATAAAAACTAGCCTACTTCAAAATTGGATATCCTGCCGAAATTCCCGCGATCATCGCTGCACCGAAAACCATTTTTATTTTACCCACCCGCGGCGCGACCTTCTGTACGTAGCCATAGCACACAATTTGCTTTGCCTATTTGGACTGCTGTAATTTGGCCGGCCGGCCGGCGGCGGCGTGAGGCTGGATGTTTTAAAAATTGTCTATCGCCTCTATAGCATTAAGCAACAGAGATTTTACAAATTTAACCGGATGAATTAGGAGAATCCTATTACCTTGTATCAGAGTCATTTTTTGATGAGTCCGGATTAATCATTATCTTGGTACGAGGGGCAGGCGCCTTCAGTCGAGCGCCTAACGAAGGAAGGAGATATATTCGTTGTATTGGGTAGAGTGAGAAGACATGTCACACCGACGAGTCCCGAACCCCCAACCGAGACGGTTCGGCGCCATTAGCCGCCATTCACCAGAATCGCCATCAGTCGCGGACCGGACACGGTTAGCTATTGACGCGTTTTTATTCTTATAATTTGTGGGTAGGCCAGTCTCGCAGCAGTTCGTGCGTAATTTTTCATGTACCCAAGATTTGATATTGTAGCTTTATTACTAATAACCCCGTTCGCATTGCGCAATGAATCGGAAAAATCTGATATCATTAAAACGTGTTTCCGCCCATGTCATTTCAAAGCTCGTGGTATGATCGTTATATTTGGCTATGCGGAAGTACCTACTTGCAAAAATTTTATTGCTGGCCGTGCGTTCTTTTGAGCCGTCATAAATCTACATTTTCATTTAATGGATATTCGGATATAAAAAATATATCGCGGGCTCTAAAAATTCACGATGAATCACAAGAACACTTCGAAAATTTCAAAGCGCTCAAAATGTTAGAGAAAAATGTTTCCATCATGGATGCAATTCGCGACCACGGGGTTTTAAGCAAGTCTCAGTTTAATGAGCGAGTAAGGAAAAATCGGAAACTAGTTTAATTGACACCGTAATATTTTTGTCTCGACAAGAGCTTCCGTTTCGTGGGCACGATGAAAGTGTGACTTCTTCAAATCGTGGTAATTTTGAAGAATTGGATTTAACATTAAAAAGAAAGGTACCTCTAGCAACCCACGCTAACAGCATTTCAAACGTGTTTAAAGGAAATTCTAAAGAAATTCAAAATGATTTAAATTCTATTAATAATCTAGCACAGAGCCTTATGCAGCAAATATTTGACGAAATACACGCTTGTAGGTATTTTTCGGTTCAGGCTGATGATTATCTAATAAGTATGCTGACTGTACACTTACACATACATCGTCACTTCAGTTATTAGACGTTAAGATCGGTGAAAATAGAACGTTTATTTTTAATATCTTAAACTTTCCATAGTACGGAGCCCTAAGTCCGCAAGTATGACCCGCACTTGGCCATTTTTTCTATCGGGCGGCGCGGCGCCTCAGTAAGTATTGAGGGCCAAAGCCGCCACTGGCGTGGTTGTTATGGACAATGCCAGTTATCACGTCACCCGAATAAATAAACCACCTACAACGCAGAATTTAAAAGATGATATTCAAAAGTGGCTATCTGAAAATAATGTTTAATTTGAAGAATGCTTTACTAAAGCTGAACTTTTGTGCCTTGTCAGTGATAACAAACCAGTACCTCGCTATGAAGCAGAAGAGCTTTTGTAAGAGCATGGTCACGACATGATAAAATTACCTGCGTATCACTGTGCCCTAAATACTATTGAGCTCATATGGACCTTAGTGAAAAGGTAAGTGGCAAGCAAACATTTGGGGCTCAAAAATGGAGCAAATATTAATGGAGCTCAAAAGATTGTTTTGATACTATGACTGCAGATGATTTGAAGAAACGTACAGACCATGTAATACATGTTGAAGAAGACTATAAAAAAAGGACAGGATAACGGAGACTCAATTGGAATCATTCATAATTTTTAAGTCCGTGACGATGACAGTAACAGTAATGAAGCATACACTGGTATTTAATTTCTAGACTCTGATTTTGCATACGAAACAGAATAATATATATGTGGACGGACGTAAAGGACACGTATTACATGGTCTGTACATTTCATCTCTTGACGAAGATTAAATAACAATTGCTTACATAAAATGTAGTTTTATTTTCTCCGAGCCCCGTGGTCTATTAGATTTCACGCTTGCATCTCACGCAGCAGATGCAGGTTCGAATCCCGGTGCTGGCCATGATTAATTTATCCTATAGTAATAGACCCTAACTTCTGTTCTACAAGTGGCAAGTTCGATTCCCGTCGGTGGCCAACATTTAACTATAACAACATTTTTGAACTATAGGTAGGTACATGAACTAAGTATTATCACATCTTCTGCCTCTGAATTTACTAACACGCGTTTTTTCTAATATAATATTCTTCCCTTCAACCAAGATATGAAAGAAAATATAGAAAGTATCAAAATTGGTTTTGTATAGATTTTTCAGTGTTTCCACACATATTTTTTTAATTTGCCGCGCTTTTGAGACAACAGGACTCGCTGGCCAGACTTTAACATAGCAGGTATAAAGAACTTTCGAAAGCATTCAACGGGCTTTATAACATCTTTTCCCTCTGATTTTGGTCCAGGAACAATATGTACTATATTTCTTGACGCAGTTCTGTTTGATCTCGCTCTACTAGAACTCTCGGTTGACTAAATATAGTTGTTCTTACCTCGAACTGTAGATGTAGAGGGTCGCATAATAAGAGATCCTGTAGGGGTTTCAAACTGACGAGAAGGGATGTGAAGAGATTGATTCCACGGACGCAATGCTGATTGACGGCGCCAAACACGCTTCACTAGTTGGCGGTTCTATGGAAGCTCTGCATACTGACGGTTCCATGGAAGCTTCGATGGTTGATCTCTCAATAGATTCGCGGCTAGTTGACGGCTCCAATGATGCTGGATATTCTGGATCGAGTTTAGGAACATGTGTTATAATGTTTTGACATTCATTTATATAGTCATCGAGAGGAATGAACGTTGGATCAGTAACGCTGTCATCGGAATCGTAGTCCTTGACTTCTAAATCGTTTTCAATTTCACTACCAGAGTCTTCCTGTAACCACTCTTCTACCTGTCTATCATTTGGGTTCATCTGTAATAAAATATTATTTTTTATAAATAAAATTAACACTAATTACGTCAAAAATAATAAAAAAAGTCCATAAAAAATAATTGAATACTAAGGATCGCCTCCCAGGCGATCCAACACTCTGTAAGTCGCTATTGAACAAGAGCCCGCGCGACGTACGACCACTATCCACCGCGTCACGTGGGGCACTGAGTTGAGGGAGGCGCGCGAGTCGCAACGTTCGCGCGATTTGAAATTATAACAAAAAAACTGTGAGCGTGCGGACTCCCAGGCGATGATTAATACTCTAGGGATAAAGATAATAGCGATATTTAACTAGTGAAGTACTGTGAGTAGCTTTATCTACTGAGACTTTGCTTAACGATTATACGAATATTACATGTTCCAGACGGATGTTATCCAGGGCCTGCCTCATATTTTAATCTTTTTTGTTAGGATAGGTCGCATCATTTCCAGTAACTCGTAAAAAGTTTCCTTGTCCATTTCGTATGAAGTTACGAATTTATCATTAAAGTCCAATAAATCTAATACAATGGCTGAGAATCGATTGTTCTTTTAACCAACGCTTCATCCACATTGTTTTTTAGGGTTCCGTACCCGAAGGGTGCAAAACGGGACCCTACTGACCGTCCATCCGTCGGTCTGTCACAAGGCCGTATCTCAAGAACCATAATAGTTAGACAGTTGAAATTTTCACAGATGATGTATTTCTGTTGCCGCTATAATAACAAATACTAAAAAACAGAATAAAATAAATATTTAAGGGGCTCCCATACAACAAACGTTTTTTTTCTTTCTCGTATTTGCTTGATATTGATAACGGCAACAGGTAGACGCTTGAAATATTTCACAGAATATTTAGTTAAGTATATATTCAATTTGAAAATAAATAAATAAATAAATTTAAAATAAAACAAATATTTAAGGAGGGCTCCCATACAAAAAACGTGTTTTTTTTCCGTTCGGAACCCTTCGTGCGCGATTCCGACTCGCACTTGGCCGTTTTTTAGTTTTTGACAAAACAGCTAATCCATTTCTACAACACGATACAAGAGGTGTTTTCACGCCAGGAAACGACTAGTGAGCGACTGATTTGCGAGCTTTGACGCGTTGATGAGTTCCGTATAGCCGAAACACAATCGGAGAAAAGAACGGAGGAGCATGGCACATACACCATGGTTGTCACTCTGTTATAAACAATGCTTCCACAGGGCTGACCTTGGTGGGAGGCTTGTGGAGACCAAGGTTGGTGTTTCCGTCAACACAGGTTTACAACAAGGTATCCACTTCATTGTGCTGTCGACTCTGCGTAAACACGTACATATTGCGAAATGACTGTGCCCACCAAATTTCAGAAAGTTGGTGAAGCGCCTCCCTTTGTTAGGCAAATTTTAAGTGGTCGATTTTCTTCTTAGTTGTTGTTTCGTTCACTGGTACCGTTCCGTGTTATAGATTAATCATCATTTTAATTATAATTTCCCACAATGCACCATGCGGTTTGACCGAGGCTGTAAAAAGGGAAAGCCGCATGGGCCCCAGTCAGTTCAAAATTCGTCCGGTTGCTTAGGTTTAGGCGCATAGCTCGCCTCGCGGTATAATTAAAATAAGGGTTACAAGTAATTTGCACTGTGAGTCTAATAAACACTTTCCAGCGAATTAAAATATGTTTTTTAAAAAGACACTTAGGACGGGCCGCCTAACGGTTTTGGTGTCAGAAATGGGATCCTGCAAGAGTTTTCCGATAAACCCTGACATCTCGCACCCCTCACCCGTTCGCGAAAACTGTTCAGCTTTGTAGCCTTGACCCCCCCGTGGTTAAGCCTCGCTGCACACTCTAGCCCTTGTGGTCGACGTTAAGTCTCAACCCCCTCGTGGTTGAGCCCGCATCACGTCAGCGCCAACTAGCCTAACAGCAAATTTCCCTGGGTTGATGACGGTAAGCCTCCGCTATTTTGGGTGAGCCCGCATCCATCACCGGTCTCAACTCCGCTTCACCTATTCTACTTCCAGCATCTGTCTGAGGAAGACAGTCTTCGGGTCCTCACATCTTCAAAATCATCGAGTAAAATCTATTAACAAGTGCAGTAAATGATATTATATGAGTAATAAACCTATGATAAAAGTGAAGTGTAAAAATCAAACAATAAAACACAGTCTCGAAATCTCCGTCTCATATTCGCGTAAACCGTGGAACACTACTCCAAGCGATTCTTGTAACCAAAACCTATATAATTAAAACTCTAACGCCAATTTGCACTATACGTAAGTTAGGCTTGTCCTAGTTAAGATTCACCTAAGCCTAAGAACAGCCTAGCATTGCACTGACAGATTGGACTTAGGAATGGCTTAGGGCTAGTAAAATCATTTTTTTTGCTAGGAGCAGCCTAAACAAGTTAGGAAAGAACTTAGGAGATTCTTATGTTTAGTGCGAGAGGGTGTAAAACTATTCCTAAGGCGAACTACTCTACTATGTCTGCTCATCTGATACTGTAAGTAATTTTATTTCTGTTTGTATTTTCTATTTAGTGCTATTTTTTTTAAATATCTCAATCTTTATTTTCTGAACCCTAGCGTCTAAATCACTACCTATTTAAAAATGTTTAATGAAGTAAATAAGTCTGAAGAAAAACATGATAAAATGGATCTTATGTTCTTAAGTAAATTCGTGAAACCATTTAATGGTTGTGCCGGTCGACTATGTTAGTCATATTTTCACGTAATGTTAAGATAAGTTGACGACCGTCACAGATAAGGTATATTTATATTCATCACGCACTATGTCTTATGCACGTCATTAATAACATGTACCAACCTAGTATATAAGCTAGGATTCCCTATAATAAATTAGTCTAGTCTAGTCTAGTCTATAGACTATACTATAGTATTTGCGCGCATATCAAGCCTTTTACTTTACTCCCGAAGATGTCGCTCTCCTTATAATTGCATCTGGCAAAGTGGTGACACGACTTCTGAACATCAGCAACCTTCGGTAATAGCAGCATGGACCCAGCCGCGAAGAAAACTCCGTGTGCTGCCACCTTAGAAGTGCAAGCAAGAAGCACTTCGTCCAAGATCGCCGAGCCCCGACTTCTGCATACATATTTCAAACCAGGCTGCAGAAATCCATAATCAAGACCCCACCCAAACCAAGACGACATCAAGCAAGCCATGACGGACTAGAAGCCAAAAGATTTCAACTGAAGATTTCCCGCATCGAACTCAAGATACCAAGAATAATGAACCGATGGTCAGCCGACTGCTGATTTATCAAAATGGAGCTCGCACCAGCAGAAACGAACGCGTCGGAAAATTCATTCACAGCAAGCAGCGTTTTCAAGTTCAAGACATAGGAAGCCGTTCCAGCCCCCAGAAGAGTATTGAAACATCATCGATATACCTAATCCAACGAATATTGAAATCATCCAGGAAGAACATCGCACGAAGAATAATCAAATCACTGAAGAGAGAGATATATATATATTTATATATAAACGATTGGTGTACAAGATGTGCCCTATGTTGCCAAATACCAAGGTTTTTATTTTAGCAGGGTTGTAACGGAGCTCCGACTCCGACTCCGAAAGTTCGGAACTTCCGATAGAAATCGTACCTCCGACTCCGACTCCGCCTCCGTCATTTCAGATCGGAGGTTTAACGGAGTTTATTTACGTTCGAAAATACGAAAATGTACCTACACGCAATGCGACAGGAGCGACGCTAGGCCTCACGGCCGCTCGGCTAAGTATTGATATTAGAACGCAACTGAATGAACTGAAGATTGTTTACGCGATTGGAACGCGCGGGCGGTGGGTAGGTAATTTAGGTATGAGAGGACAAGAATCAACCTTTCGACTTTTTCACTCGCTCGCAGTTGTGAATAGTTGTGTGTGATGTGACTGAACCTCGATTGTTTTGAGTGATATTAGTGCCTAAATAATAGTTATTGTTATTGAAATTACAATATGAAGCCGAAAACAAGTGCAATATGGCAGTATTTTCTAGAGATAGACGATAATTTTGCAAAGTGTAAAATCTGTGGTAAAAAATATTCAAGAAAAGGTGGGACTACAACATCGGATTAATTTATGAACCCCTGAGAAATAGATTGGAAGGTGACAAAGCCGCAAAACTATTGTTTATTAAGTACAATTTGCCTCTTCTTAACTATCAATACCGTTAAAACGTATTGCTTAAGTGTACTGTGTATGTACCTACCTTACAGCTTTTGAATAAATACTTTTCCATAAATCAAACAAACATATTTTTCTACCTCCGCCTCCGCCTCCATTAACCTCCGACTCCGCGGAGGTGAAGCTCTTCACCTCCGCCTCCGACTCCGACTCCGATAAGACGCCTCCGTTACAACCCTGGTTTTTAGGCACACATATTTCATCAATCGACAACTTAATATTCACTCAAGAGTGAAGAGCACGCACGTATATATGACGTACGAGATCATTGACTGCCTACAGCCAAGGTTACAGATTTAATGCTGACGCTGATTCAGCACAATCATCCTTGTATAGTTACGGTCGCAATTATAAACAAACAGTGATTACAAGTTCAACGACGTGCGATGTAAATTGACTCATCGATTCCTGAAAAACATGGGCGGCTGCAGCATCAGACGACTCTCCTGCGGATCTTTTCCAGTTATAGGTTAGGTTAGTTTACTAACCGCGAAGCCCCATTTTCCTAGTGTTTTTCTGTTTTCCAGTTTTTAGTTTATTTTATGTAGTGTGCGGCCAGACACAAGACTTGCCTGTAGGTAAATATTAAGTAATTCTTTTTTAAACTTATGTAGAATTCACATAACCGTAGTTCCTTTATTTTTCTAATTCGTGTAAGATTTACCTTTAGATTAAGTTGAAGTATGCGCTATTACTATCTAGTTTTATTTAACAATAACTTTCCTTATATATAAAAATAGGTTAAGTCAAAGTATGCACAATTAAGATCTGGTTTTATGTTTATTAAAATACTACTAGTTATTATTGCAGTTGATAAGTTTGTTATGGTATCTAACTTAGATTTTTTCCATTGTTATAAGTACATTCATGTATTTTTTTCCCTAAAAGGGGGAGTGTCTGTGCCGGTCGACTATGTTAGTCATATTTTCACGTAATGTTAAGATAAGTTGACGACCGTCACAGATAAGGTATATTTATATTCATCACGCACTATGTCTTATGCACGTCATTAATAACATGTACCAACCTAGTATATAAGCTAGGATTCCCTATAATAAATTAGTCTAGTCTAGTCTAGTCTAGTATTTGCGCGCATATCAAGCCTTTTACTTTACTCCCGAAGATGTCGCTCTCCTTATAATTGCATCTGGCAAAGTGATGACCCGACTTCTGAACATCAGCAACCTTCGGTAATAGCAGCATGGACCCAGCCGCGAAGAAAACTCCGTGTGCTGCCACCTTAGAAGTGCAAGCAAGAAGCACTTCGTCCAAGATCGCCGAGCCCCGACTTCTGCATACATATTTCAAACCACGCTGATAGAGAATCTCTCCCCGCCTTCCTGACCAGCTGCCAAAATGCAGTGGATCTGTGCAATCCGGATCAAAAGCCAATTCTTTGTAAATTCCTTATTTCCCAACTGCAGGGAAAAGCTGCCACAGCATGCAGCTTCAAAGATTTTAGATCTTGGGACGAGCTAAGACGCTTCCTAAGACATACATTCGGTGAAAAGGAACACCTGTCCCATCTTCTTGAACTGCAAATCAGCAGACAACTCTCAAGTGAAACAGACACCCAGTTTCGTCTCCACGTCGAGTCATGTCTGACCAAGTTTCAGGCGCACATAGTAACGACCTGTGCTGACCGGAACCAACTATGTACTTGGTAGAATATCTGCTATGGAGGATCTCGCGTTAAATGCTTTAATTCGGGGCTTACATCCCAACTCTCCTAAGATGCAGAAATCCCTCCTCACTAAACACTGCTTTATCTCCAGCCTGCGACGAAGAAAAGGTCGTCTCTCTACAAAGAACCTTCCAAAGGCTCCCTCCCAAATCTTGTACCATATGCAACAAACAGGGCCATTCTAATTCGGAATGCTTCCGAAATAAATCCCGGCCTCTAAAACAAATATCGCATGTCCCTCAACCTTCGGGTTCTCAAAACTCCAATTACCCTCCGAGAAACAATTCTATTAAATCACGCGCTTATTGTAAAAAATAGGGTCACACGATAAACGAATGCCGTAAACGTGAATACAACAATCGTCACAGCACCTCGCAACCCGATCCTCGTGACTCACTCTGCCGCTGATATTGCGCACCTCCATCATTGTTGCGATGCCGACAATAATGCGCGTCCCAACATTTTTGTGATACTGATGCACGAAACTATGGAAATAAAAACGATTTCGCATAAGTGCCTACCGAAGTCGATAGTTCAAGACGGCAGTACAAAACCTACCAAGTTTTGTTCTATATCGAATACTAGGGCATGTCATAAATCTAACACATCTCAACTAAATATGTTGAGTTTTACTAAATCTGATTCATCTGGACCCAACGAGGCGAGTCACACTGAATCTTATAAGTACATCTCGACCCAAAGAGGCGAGTCACACTGAATCTTATAAGTACATCTCCACCCAAAGAGGCGAGTCACACTGTTTCTTTTACCAAAACTTATTCATCTCGACTCAAAAAGCCGAGTCCCACTGAATCTTTTACACCTCGACCCAAACAGCGAGTCCCGCTATAACTTATACTTCCTGCAATATACCTCAGCCAGCATTCTGCCAGAATGTACTGAGTCCTACTATATCTACTAAATCATATAACGACACTCCTATCCAAATCCACTCTACTATGAGTAAAAATGTGTCTCAATGCGGTACACAATGCGAAGCACATCTGTTTCTTAGTCGACACCGGTGCAAGAGTCAGTTTCATAAAGCATTTATGCTTCGCAAAGAAGCCCAAAGTCCAAAAATAAGGATGCTTATACCCAAACTCTAGGCACAATCCATTTACAATGTAATCTACACAAAAAGGCACTTACATTCGAATTCCTCGTCATAAATGACAACGACATCGATTTCGCTTACGACGGAATGATTTTCTGAAGCATTTCAATGCTACAGTCGATTATAACACTAATTTTTTATCACTTAAAGGTCACTATCTCCAAATCTAATTCAATGCGCCTGTTTATATCATACCAGCCAGCAAGTCATTGAATGCAATGTCTCAAATGACATCAAAGAGTTGTCTCATCTCAGAGAAGCTCTTGTCCTAGATCATACTATATCTGTGTGTGTGTGTATGTATTTAATTGTATCATAAAACTGAAACCCAATAGAAGGGTCAATGTCTCTATCCTAAACACCACCGAATCACCAGTTCGAATAACTGATTTCAAGGTAAAACTAAGTCCTTTCGATAATAGTACCTCATCTCAAATCTCTACAGAGACGATTTATATGCACATTATCACTTCATCCCCATCTCAACGCTTAGAGCGTGTTCTCAGTCAAATTTGAGAAGAGATAAAATCAAAAGAGAGAAAGGTTCTCTTGGATTGGATTGGAAGGAGACTCACTTAACTGCACGGATGCTATCAAGCATTTCATAAATATCAAAGATGCTTCACCAATCAACGGAAGTCATACGGATTCCCTGAATGTCACAAATCCGAAAAAGAAAGTCAAATCCTGAAAATGCTTGAACAAAATATCATAAAACCTTTTATTTCTCCATTGAGTGCAGGCTCTACTGGGTGGTCCCCAAAAAGATGGATGCGTCAGGTATGCGCCCGAGATGATGATTGATAGTGGTTAGGTTGTTCGCTGGACACGTTGGATGGAGTGCCGTAGTAGTGTGCTGGATCGCGGGCTCACGCTCATAGGGCGGAGACTAACCGTCGGATCAGGTCTGTTAGGGTGTAGCTGATGCGGGCTCGACCTTGGGACGAGTCTCATCGTCGATCAGGACAAACACTGGCCCGAGATTCGAGATTCCTTTAGATGTCTGTATGACCTCTTCGGAATCCCACTTCTGACACCAGGTTCAACTAACTAGACTTTATTCTTCTTTTGAGAGATTACACACAAACTAGACTATGACTTCTTAAAAGCGGAGGCGACCGCTCCTCGCAAATGAACAAATCTAACTGAAAAATATTATTCAAGTAAATGGCAGGCTACCAAATGGCTGACTCTGTAATAGAATACCACGGAAAAATACGTAACATGGTGATCTGCTAGTTTAGCTTTTGTTACATAGAAAATAGGGTTATAACAGTACGCAGCTCTACCTATAGCGCATCATGTGAATCATTAGTCAATGTGAATTTATTATGTGCAAAGAGTAAGGTCGCGCCCGTAAAACAAGTTAGCATTCCGCGGTTGGAGCTATGCGGAGCCCTTGTAGGTGCAAAATTATACGCAAAAATTATAAAATCACTTCGGCTAACATTTGATGATGTTTTCTTTTGGTCGGATTCTACCGTTGTAATCGTATGGCTTAGAATGTCGCCTAGCGCTTTAAAAACATTTGTTCAGAATCGGGTGGTTGAAATAAACGACTTGACAGGAGATTCGACATGGTTACATGTTGCTGGCGTACAGAACCCCGCTGACTTATTGTCACGAGGTGCCCATATCGACGCGCTTCAATCATGCGATATGTGGTGGTACGGCCCAACATTCTTACGGAACCCTACTTCGAATTTGCGTGATAATTATGTCGGTGACATTAATTCCGACGAGTTACCTGAGATTAGGGCAACAACTACGACACTGGCTTGTCAATCTGATGATGCGATGTTTCCGTTTGATAGATATTCATGTTTTAACCGCATGCGGCAGTCAGCTGCTTATTTATTGCGCTTTATTATTAATACTCGCATTAAAACTAAAACAGATCGCCAGTTAGAACCTCTTAGTGTTGACGAATTAAAGAACGCAACTAAGACTTTGGCCCGCATTAGTCAACGTCAATCGTTCCCTGACGTTTACGAGGCTGTAACAAATAACAAAAACAATAAGTTTTCCCGTAATCTGGCCGGTCTCAGTATATTTTCCGACAATTACAATTTACTTAGAGTTGGTGGTAGGTTGGATAATTCCGAAACAATTACCTATGATAAAAAACACCCAGTCTTACTTTGTGGTAAGCACACATTCACCCGACTTCTTTTCCGATTTCAGCACAAGTATCTTCTTCATGCTGGCCCTCAACTATTATTGTCCGTGGTTAGGCAAACCTGGTGGGTGGCCTCTCAAGGGACGTGATTTAGCGAAACAGGTAGTTCGGACTTCTATCTTCTAGCCTTAAAAAGGTTTAGCTCACGACGAGGAAAACCTTCAGAGATTTTTTCGGATAATGGCAGGAACTTTGTGGGTGCATTAAAAGAACTTTCTCAGTTTCTAGATCAGAATTCACAAAACATCATAGACTTTACTACAAATAATGACATTAAACTAAAATTTGTTCCACTGTATTCGCCTCACTTTGGTGGATTGTGGGAGGCAGGCGTCAAGTCTTGCAAATTTCACTTGCGTCGTGTCGTAGGAAACGCTAATTTAAGATATGAGGAGTTGAGCACAGTATTAGCACAAATTGAAGCTGTCCTCAATTCCAGACCCATGTTTCCTATGTCCACAGACCCCAATGATTTGCTCCCTCTTAGTCCAGCTCATTTCCTGATTGGCCGACCGCTGACGGCGCCGCCCTGCGATGACGTCACCGCCACATCTTCACATCGCCTTACTCGCTACGATCGTGTGGAGCAGATGCACTTCTGGCAGCGGTGGTCCAAGGAGTATATCTCGGAACTCCAGATGAGAACTAAATGGCAGACTAATCAAGACAGATTAACGCCTAACACATTAGTCCTGATAAAGGAAGACAATCAACCTCCTCTTCACTGGCGTCTTGGACGAGTCCTGCAAACAATCTCCGACAAGGACGGTAAATCCCGAGTCGCAATCATTAAAACTGCCAATGGGGAAACACGACGGGCATTTCCTAAAATATGTCCACTTCTACCTGATCAGCAGATGCACAACGTCATTGATGACTAGTTTGCGAGATTGGAGCCGCCTTCTTCGTTGGAACCTGATGCTTCCAAGGCCGCGGGCATGTTGATGAGGAACAGCTAGCGCCATCTACTGCGCATCTTCGACAGATACTCACAAGAAGTACACACAGTTTTGACCTGAGCGCTGTCATCCGTGATCGTTCGTTAAACATTGATCTGCTGCTTATTTTTACTTTAATTACTACTAAAACGTAATAACTTAGACGGGCTTTAACCCCACAAAATTGTAATACAACTTAATATACAATATCAAGAATCAACGAGTTTACTTGAAGAGCTGAAAACCCCCAAACAACATATATTCTTTGACTATGCTGCTTTCTCCATTCAGCGAATTCTACTTATTGATAAAATAATGAAAAATTACAATGATCCAGAAGAAATCCCGCGCTCTCTACAAAAATGATTGAGAAAACATGAAAACTTTAAAACAATCATTAACATTAAAAAAACAACAATTAACAACAACTTTATAATTAACACTATAGAAGAAATCTAGAAGAAAAAGAATTGAGAACATAAGGCTCTAGGATAATAAGGATATATCCCGTCCGCCTTAACAAGAAACCCCCTTCAGATGATCTTCGAAATAAGATATTTAATAATGCTCTACAGAAAAGTGAAATAAAATAAATTGAGGACATGGCTATGTGGCCTTGAAGATATAGGAAGGAGTCCCCGTATTGTCAATTGTCAATTGTAAGACGGGCTGGTTTCCGCAACTCGACGACGAAAGCGCCTATTTTGCGTGTGGGTGGGAATGCGACATCATTCGAGCCATCCCAACTCCTCCAGGAACGCCAGTAGGCCCTTTACGTTACCGACTATCCCTGGAAGGTCCCTCGATTGACCGAGGTGTTTAGCCCTGTAGTCCGCTACTCCTGTGCACTCCATGAGGACGTGAGCAGCCGTTTCTTCTGCCTCCAAGCAGGCTCTGCAAAGGGGGCTGTCGGTAACACCTAGGACATATAGATGTTTATTAAAGAAACCATGGCCAGTAAGTGCTGCAGTTACCAGTCGCATGCGCGGCCTACTAAGTCGAAGCAAGGTCTTAGCCAGCCTAGCGCTAGGGGACGGCAAGGCCAGCTTAGCCTGCCTGCACTCCTCATGGTTTGTCCAAAGAGTGGCATGATCATTCCTGGTCGACTCTCTCAGAAATGAGCGTACCGTCTTGAAGGGAAGAGGGATGATAGGTTCTGGACCATACGCTGTCAAGCTAGATCCTTTACGCGCCAACTCATCCGCTGCATCGTTACCTCTTGATCCGCTGTGTCCTTTTATCCATTGAAGGATTACGCGGTTGTGTTGACATACCTCCATTAGTCGTTTGTGACACTCGTAGATTAGCCCTGAGTTAATAGTGTTGCTATTTAGGGCTTGTAGGACGGCCATGCTATCCGAGAGGATTCGAATGGAGGAATCTCTTACCTTTCTCGATGCTATGGCATTAGCGGCCGAGATGATGCCCATGCATTCAGCTTGAAAGACAGTATTATGGGCACCCAGTGGAATGGCTATCTTGATGTTTAGGTCCTCCGAGAAGGTGCCTGAACCAGTGCCTGCTTCAGTTTTTGAACCATCGGTAAAAATTCTGAGCTCTTTAACGTCGAGCCCCTCAACCCGATGGTCTTCATGTAACTGTATATTGTATTTTTTGTCAAAAACAAATTGTTTAGGGATTCTGTCACTGCAAGCCATAGAGATGGGAAATTTTTTGTAAACTTCCCCTAGGATGGCGGTGTGTGAGGTCCTGTTTTTCCTCCAAAGTCCTAAGGTGTTGAGTCTCACCGCAGATGACGCGGCCTCCTGCTTAATATACAGCTGGAGTGGCGGAAGACACAGCATGGCCTCCATTGCTGCTGTTGGAGTAGTTCTCATACTACCTGTGATAGCCATGCAGGCCAGCCTTTGGAAGCTTTGGAGTTTGCTTACCATTGTGGTTAGTTTGGTCCTGGTCCACCACACCACAGCTCCGTAGCAGACAAGAGGACGGATCACCGTTACGTACAGCCAAAGAATGATGTTGGGAGAAAGTCCCCACTTTTTCCCCACCATTCTCCGACACTGCCAGAAAGCAATACTCGCCTTCTTTAGTTTGTTGTCGATGTGGCTACTCCAGTTGAGCTTGCTGTCCAAGGTTATGCCCAGGTACTTCACCTCAGTTGCTAGCTGGAGTTCCGTTCCAAAGAGCTTAGGTAGGGTATACCTACCAAGAGCCCTATTGTTAGTGAACATGACCATTACCGTTTTTGTTGGGTTAACCGCCAGGTCATATTCTAAACACCAGCGCTCCACGATGCGAAGAGCTGTTTGTTTAAGGTTGCATACTGTGCTCGCAAATTTACCTGTGATGAGGATTACCAAATCGTCGGCGTATCCTACGGTGTAGTATCCATTAGCGTTAAGCTTGGTAATCAGGTCGTTAATGACCAGATTCCACAGAAGCGGGGAGAGCACTCCTCCCTGCGGGCATCCCCGCACTACCTCCGCCGATAGGGACTCTCCAGCTAGACGCACGATACGTTTGTTAAGCATGTTTGTGACCCAGTTGTTTACAGCTGTTGACACCCCATGCCTTGTTAGAGATGCACTTATACTGCTATACTGCGTCTTGTCAAAGGCACCTTCTATATCAATAAAAGTTCCAAGACAGATGCATTTGTTTTGAATCGCTTCTTCAATTGTGGATACAACTGCATGGAGAGCCGATTCAGTAGACTTACCCAAACTATATGCATGCTGATTCTTGTGTAAGGGTATATGTTTTAACGCTCCATCTCTCAGGTGTCTCTCGCACAAACGTTCGAGAGTTTTAAGCAAGAACGAGGTGAGACTAATCGGCCTGAAAGATTTAGCGTTAGTGTAGTCGCTCCTTCCTGGCTTCGGTATGAAAATTACGTTTACTACTCTCCACCTTTTGGGAACGTATCCGAATCTAAGACATGCTTTCATGATTCGGACCATTATATTGATGACGGGTTCCCCACCCCACTGTAGAAGTGCTGGGAAGATTCCATCTGGTCCTGCTGATTTAAAAGGTTTAAAGCTATTAATGGCCCATCTCACCTTGTCAGCAGTGATAATATTATTAGTTATGTCTAAGTGGTCGACAGCTTCATGGTGAACCTCTTCCGGCCACACAATCTCTTGAATAGTTCTACTTCCGGGAAAGTGAGTTTCCAACAAGAGACTGTGTGTTTCTGTGGTGGAAGAGGTATATGTTCCATCGGGTTTTTTAAGCGACCCTAGCCTGGAGTTGCCTTGTTGAGCTAGTATTTGCCTTACCCGATTTGCTTGATCAACGGTTTCAATGTCGCTGCAGAATTTCCTCCATGAGTTGCTGCTTTTGAACCGTAGTCGTTTCTTGTACTTGGATTTGGCATCTTTATAGTTGTCCCAATCCTCATCAGCACTGGTGTTCATCGCCCTGTTTAGCAGTCTTCTGATCTTAGCACGCATCCTATCTAGATCAGGACCCCACCAAGGCTGCCCCTTGATGTTGGTAGGCGCTGGTGTGCTAAGCGGGCAAGTTGAATGGTAGCAGTCTATTGAAGTATTTGTAAAATCTGTTACCTGTTGTTCGATTTGTTCGGGTCCCTCCGGATCTGGTAGAGTCTCAGCCCAAGCAAGTCTTTCACCTAGGATAGCTCTGTACCTGGTTCTGTCAGTCTTGCGTGGGTTTCTCTTAGGGACAGTTGGGGAGAACGCTGCGTTGATCTCGAAGCGTATCCATCGATGATCAGAGCATGACGCCTCGTTGGACACATGCCAGCCCCCAACGTCGTCGGATATGTCCGCCGTTGCCAGGGTAATATCAACGATAGTTCTGCTCCGCTTGGTAACAAAAGTTGGTTCAGAACCTATGTTAAGCACATTGAGGTTTGTAGTAAATAGGTATTCAACAAGTGTCTTACCTCTGCTGTTCATATCTGGCATGCCCCACAGTGGGTGATGCGCGTTCGAGTCGGCCCCAACGATGAGCTGGAGGCCCGACTTCTCGCAGTGGTCCACCAGCCGGCACAGGTCGTGTGGAGGCGGGTTGTCCTCCGCAGGCATGTAGGCGGAGGCCACCACGAGCTCGCGGCACCTAGCTGTGTCGGGCAGTTGCAGCCTTATGGCACACAGGTCCCTGGAACAGAACTCTGTTAATGGCTGTGCTGGGATGTTGTTAGTAGTTATGATGCACGTTCTAGGGTTATCGTGATCAGTTGTACCGAAAAGCTTACCTCTCAAATTGGCGAGCCCTCGAATGCTACCGCGGTTGATCCACGGCTCCTGGATCAGAGCCACGGCAGTGCTGTTTGCCCCCAACCAGCGTCTTAACTGGGCCGTTGCAGTTTGGCTGTGTTGGAGGTTGGCTTGGAGGATTTTACAATCGCGGGAGAGGGACGCCATTTTTGGTCAACCCCTCCTCCACCTCCAAGACGAGTTCCTCCTCCAGCCGCATGGACAGCTCCTCGCCCTCAGAGGGCACCACTGCTGGTTCTGGCTCATCGCCTTCACCAAGCAGCATGTCCTCCCAGTGCGCGTGCTCGTCCTGCGGTTGAGCAGCAGAACTTTCCCCGACTGCATCGGGGCCTGTTTGCTGCCGCTCTGGAGTGGAACTCTGGGGCTTGGCTGTTCTTGATGAAACCCCAGTGATGACCAGCTTAGAGCTGGTCTGCGCTACCACCGGTGGTTCCTTCACAAATTTCCCACCGGGTCCCTGAAATTTGAGGTAGACCGAACCACTACCAAAAAGGAGCTGTCTGCCCCTTCCCAGCAGGGTCGGCACCACATCTTCAGGGACGTCTGTGATGAGAAACAGGTTGTCCTGCTGCTCATCCACTTTCTGGAGGAGCCATCGGTCAACCTGTGCCCACTTGTTCATAAAGTGGAGGACTACGCCGACGTCGGGCGCAGACTTCCACTTGCCTCGTTCGTTGGGTATGAGCACCCCACATCGAACCCTGCGGACCATCTCCGATTGGCGTTTCACCACCAACTGTACGTTGGATGGTGTAGATACACCGGAGACACACTCCCGCAGCCAGTTCAGGGAGTACTCGTCCTCCACGAACAGTTTAAGGTGGCCGTCCTCGTAACGAGGCTTGCCACCGAATTTGGGGTTTTCCTTGCTCGGATCCGCCAACGCTTCCCTCAAGATTTTGTCATCAATCTCGTTGAGGATGAGAGTTGACAGATCCTGTGAAATATGACCAGTAGCGACGTCAGTTACGGCGATGTACTGGTCAGATTTCACCTTCTGAGCATAGGTGACCCCAGCTCTGCGCGCTTCCGTGCACTGATTTTTAGGCTCCACTCGAGGAGAAATACTATCCTCTAGTCGAGCCCTCTTAGCAGCCGCGCGCTCGTTTTTGCCGGATCTCTTGGCAGATTTCAACTTCTTGTTAGAAGTTGGACCACCAGAGAACGCTACGGTAGGTTTAGCCCCGTTTGAGTCTAGGGTTGCTCCTTTGACACCACGGGAGCCGGTCACCTTACCCGCAGCTCCAGCTGTATTAACAGCGGGACCGCCATCGGTCGTCACCGTGGCAGATGGAACCCCATCTACGCCGGCAGCGGCCGATGTGGCAGCCAAACGCTGTTTTTTCTTCCACCGACGATTCGCCTTACGCCCTGGTCCGGTTTGCACCGTATCTGGACGTTTAGTCGATGGGCCCTTCCCTTGCAAAGATTGCTTGGGTGATTTACCCTTTCGACCAACCGTCGTCCAGGCGCTGGCGAAATGCTCGGCGATGTTTGTCGAATGGCTCCGCGCACCGGGTTGCCCCGTGGCCCTGCCTCTCGACTCACTTTCGGGCTTTTTGCAGCTAACCTCCACAGTGGAATCACTACCGGTTTGCACCGGTAGGTCACTGATGGTGGCAGTGCGCCCAGTTGAGGCTTGAGGATCTGCCGAGGCAGATTCTCGCACCTGTTTGGAGACGCTTGCGGTTTTCACCGCTGGAAGCGTTCCAGATGGGTTTTTTGACCTGACACGATCCATGGCCAAATGTATAGAGATTCGTCTACTCGATTTCCCACCCTCCACGGAGCCCGCACAATTGGGAGCGCCTACTCGCTTGGAACAGCTTTCAGTCGCTAGGAGTACCGAGTAGATATAGGAGCATAGGGCTGGTACTTGGCGCGACATCGGGAGCTCGCTTCTGTGGACGATGGGAACCAAGGTGTCAGCGACATGGTCCCACCGCCGTAGTCACCGAAGCTTACCCCGTCAGCATGACCCATCCCTCCGCTATGACTGACGCCTTAGCGGACCCTACACCCCTAGCCGTGGCCCTCTGACGGGACACTTGGCCGTTACCCCAACCCGCGGCTACGGGCGAGGCTACCGTTTTGCCTGAAATCCAGGCCAAAGAGGGCGTGTTGCCTTACGAAGCTAAATCCACAGCAACGCTCGGCTCAACCCCCCAGGACCCCTTCATCCTGGCCTACGGTGGTCAACTGCGCAGACCACAAGACGCAGGTGAGTGTAGATAGTCTGCCGGGTACACCCACTTTAACCGACAGAACCGGAGCTACTTTTAGCCATCGGCTAGTAAGAGGTCCGGGGACCAGTCACTAGCCGCTGTTACCAGGGTGCACCAGGAGGAAGCAGAAGTTATGCAGGCGGACGTATCCTTCTGCATCACTTCAGCACCCCCACACTAGGAGGTAGTCGCTCAGAACACCCTAAAGTCCCCGTATTGTACGGCCCTGAAAAATCAGCCCGGATTGTCCGACCCGGAATGCACGGCCCGTACCTCGTGTACATGGTATGGTCGCCAATTCCGGGCCGGGCAATACGGCCTGTACCGAAAGTGCACGGGCCGTATTACACGACCCTGGAAAGCACGGCCCGGATTCCGTGTACACCTAGGTACACAAATTCCGGGCCGTGCTTTCCATGGTCGTGAAATACGGGCTGTGCAAAACGTGTACACCAATTCCAGGGTCGTGTAATACGGCCTGTGCAGAAAGTGTACAGGGCGTATTCCGTGTACCGAAACCGGAAGTCCGAGTGTCCATAGACAACTGCTACATCAAAGATTAGGGTGTGTTCACAGTGTAGATATATATTTGCAGTTTTATGCTACCCTCACACAAGTGGTATGTCTGGTGCTGCCATGAAAAATACACTTCATACCATTTACCTTGTATGAATGGCTGCTTTTATACTTCCATTTAGTGTCGGTGACCAAAGTATCGGCAAGCAGCAAGTTGGCAGTCCACAGTAAAATTGTGCACGCTATCACAGAGCACTTCAAAAAATGACCTGGAAACATAGGGCGAGAGACATCAAACGTGTACTTCAATGCGGCAATCAATACGCAGTTTACGTGCTGTGCATGCATGGTGGACTTTGTTAAACGTCTGTATTTAATTAACGGTCTAGAGAGTTAGTCATGTGTCTGATTTAACCAACTTACTGCGACATACATACGAATGGCAGAAACTCAGACGAAATTAAAATGTCTTCGTTTTACCTACTTTGTTTATTATTATATTCCTAGGTACCTGGAATTTAGGGTCCATTTTGCGTTTCTAGATGAACTGAATGAAAGTTTGGTACAAGGCCAATAAACTTGCGCGAACTGTAGCACCCTAAAAAACCTTGAAAATGATACCCAATTACCCATTTTGCAAAATAAAAATTTGCATTTCTCTATCATGTAATCCATTCACATGAATGGATAACTTGATATAGTCAATCACATGACTCACCATCCAACCAAAATTACCAAAATTATCAGTTTTAACTACTTACATACACCATTATTTAATGTATAAAATAGATGAAGGTTGCACAGTTTTGCCGGATCCGATTTGCGTAAGTATTGAGGTGGCCATACACAATCAAGTTTATCGTCAAGTTTGCATGACACTTCAAGCGGTGTCTCTGTTAATTTGCCCGTTTATGCCTTCAAGTTTGCATGACAAGTCTACTTCGTTTGTCCTCTATACCAGATTCCCAAAATACCTGATGACCAGCATACCAGATTCCTAATTTATCAGATTCCCGCAATACCATCTAATATTATAAATGTGAAAGAAGCGATGTTAGGATGTTTGTGCCTCAATCAATTTCAATAGCGTGTTCAAGTGATTATATTCTTTTTGGGCGTGTTTGTTGCATCTATTCTAGAGGATTCAATGTGAATAAATGGTCATAGTATCGCTAAGGAAGCGAAAACGTTCCTACCTATACCTACAGCTCAATCAAGTGAGCTTTGCACCTCGCCGGAATGCAGTAGTAGAGTAAATTGTGATCTTTCATACACTTGACACTGGCAAAGAAGAAAAAAGATCGGTTGGAGTGTCTTCCGCCCCCTTATCGACACTCTGCCCGAAAGATCTTACTTAGAACAGAACGTTCTGAATGTGGATTTTCTGAATGAAGAATTTACAGATGCAAATAAAAAAAGACCACAAATGTACCATCTAACGTAGGTAAGTAAAATTTTATAATCTGTTGTACACCTATGACATGTCTGACGATACATGAATGTCTAAATTCTTCACTGCCATCCTTAGAAATGGCTGGCACAGGAAGTTTAGGACATAGCATAGATGGTTAATTATACATAGTCGGTCCTTAAGTTCTGTCACAAGGTTTTTGATAGATAAAACTCAGCAATAAACTTTTTCTTATTCGTATTATACATGATTAAAAAGCTTATTTTATACGAATCAAATTGCAATACAATACATTTTGTACGATTATCGCAATATGACAAAAAACCTTATAACTTGAGACACCGCGAACCCAAAACACGCCGCAACTGACAAAAATACCACTTACCACAAATTTAATAAAAAATCAGTGTTCCAGATAACCAACAAGGTTTTTTTTATTTATTCTGAAACCTCGATTTTAGACCATGCTTAACAACTAGCATTTGATTTTCTGTTAGTTTTCAGTTCCAACTGCTCCTAAAGAGAACTTTACGTACTTTTTACGTTTTCAGAAAAACGTATAAAAATGATCTTGTGGGCAACAAGTACACTACGTAAAATGTGAATATGAAAATTAGTTTTACCGAGACTTAGTTATCTTATGCTTCAAAATGAAGGTAACGGGTTCAGGGAGGGTTCTGACTAAAATCTCACGTAAGTTTGAAAGGTTTTAAGAGTCATGGAAAAAAGATAAAGTGAATCACGTCCGTATTTTTGATTGGGTAAAAAAGTGCAAAATCTCTGAAGAAACTAGCATTTGTGTGATATGGCTTTAAGCATTTAAATCCAATAATCATTCTAATTTATCAGTATTTAATGAGCTATCAAACCATATATAGTATTAAATAAAATAAAACTTGGTATTATTTACTATGCGGCAAAATATTTGTGACAGAACTTATGGACCGACTAGGTATATACATATTTGTTTAATACCTTCACTAAGGCTTTTGTAAGGTGCACGAGTCAACCAATTTCTCACATTTTCAGATGCTGCTGCATCAACAATCTAGCCATGCTGACAGTGCCATCTATCTGCAGAGTCGAGTGGTCTTACAAGTTCTAACACTGGGTATGGATGCTGCTGCATCAAAAACCTAACCATCCTGGCAGTGCCATCTGTCTGCAGAGTCGAGTGGTCTTACAAGTTCCAACACTGGATATAGATTAATTAGGCACCTATATAGGTAGGTCCCATATCTACCTTATCTACATACCCATATAGAAATAGAAGTACATTTATTCATTTTTCATCAATACACACAACTTTAGGGTGATGGATGGCTTAGCAGCAATATGCCGAAATAAGATTGCAGGGGTGTTGCAACTTTTTTCATATGAAAAGAAAACAATGTTTGAAAATAAATGTGACATGATGGTGTTATGACAACCCTGTTATTTTATTTTGGCATATTGCCTGCTAAGTTATAGCCCTATAGCTAACATACAACAAAACAAACAAAAAGAAGTGAAACATAGAATTAGTAGCAACAGTATACTCACATTTATTCTCATTTCACATAAGAAAGGACTACCTACTATGTAATCATTATGTGTTATGCCTCATAGCTAGATTATAGCACCAGGGAAATAGACTCTTAATTTGTCTGTTCCATATAAAGCATCCTCCTGAGTGCGTGACTCCGAACTGTGACTTTGTTTGCCTAGGTAGACTAAACATTTGTTTGGTTCATCATCAACATCTTATCCTGTACTACAGCAGCGGTACAGGGAACTCACTAGAAATGTTTTTATGATTGTTTGTTTGCTGTTTGCAGAGCGGACCGACAAATGTGACGTGTGTGGAGCCAGCGTGCCAGACAACTCGCAGCAAGAAACAAGCATGCAGTGACCGTGTATATTGTGGATAAGCATTGGCAACTAATAGTCACGGCACAATCGCCGTGCCTTGTGGAAGCTGGCATTGTAGCTCATACATTTGTACTTTAGCCTACACTGCCCAGTCACTGCTTTAATGCCGGCCTCAACCCAGTACTGCCAGCGATGCAGAGCTTCGTGTCGCCATTTTTCGCAGCGTAGTTGCGATTGCCTCTAGTAGCCCAATATTATATTTCAATTTATCTTAGAATCTCCATTTCTATAAAATGTATTCTCCAGTCACAAGCAAGGCTTCAACAAGATTTTCGCCATTATACAGGTTTAGTCATATTTATCGGTATTACAAGGGATATCATTCTGTACTAGGTACTTTCACTATGAAACCGATTTCATCAGAGTAACATTTCACTTCTACATGGAAATCAGCTCACCGAAGAAGTAATTAATTTAAGTTGCTCACATCCAATTGGTTTCATAGTGTACGAGCCCTTGCTGGTAGTACATTAAAACTTGATGATGATTGGTGAAACAGGATAGAAGAGTGATAACTTGATAAATAGCTTAATTATAAATATTTCTAATAATCTGTAAGTCCATATTACGTAGTTCTGTCATCTCGGGATGTCAATTTCTTATGAAAAATTCACTAATCAGTGCATCGCATAAATCAGTTTCAAAGAATCATGTTGTGATTGTTCTGTTTATTAATAACTTTACAGGGCAAAGAGAATCTGTGTCAGGCTAGATAGAAAGTGAGTTGGCACTAAACCACATTTTGTATCAAGTTAAACCGAGTTTAGCATTTACTCGCTTTCTATCTGTCATCTGTCAGGCCCTAAAGGACATCATCATCAACATCAAGTGATAATTTAATCAAAATATATACTGTATAGGTGATGGATCATTGACAAACACTGATGGTTTATTATGTGAAGGAAAGTGTCTCGGATATAGTATTGATCTGAATGTGTAAAAACAAAATACATGTAAAATTATCAAAGGAACAACAAATTAAAATTAAACAGTATATTTATAGAAATTTATTTTATTTATATCCTTAGAATTAAAGCAATACTAAATAATGGTGCAGGAGACTGGATATTGATATTTAGCTAGATTTCATAAACATTTACATACATTGCTTCTGGCCCCACACTAGGATACCATTTGTTGTGGGAACTAGAAACAGCGATATCACATACATATAAACATTGATTCGATTCGAACCTGGGACCTCTCACTTGGGCAGCACAGCCTCAACCACTACACCACAGAGGTCATCAATCTCATTGGTTTCTTTGTTACAATTACAGAGGACTCTCCTGTGATTCAGTTAAATATATCAGTCAGTATCATTATGCTCCCACAATTATTTATACTTAAAGTATTTATCTGTGTTAGTAACACCTTAAATTTTCTCTGCTTAGGCTTTGCACACATAGGCTTACTTTCATTTGTGGTGATCATATTCTCAAATTGGGGCAATGAGATGAGAGCTGCAAGATCATTCAGGGATCCCAGACATTTTAGAATTATTGTATCCCCCCTGATCATATATTCTGAGTCAATTAGTAAGCCATTACAGATATATTAATACATTATTACTCAAAATTTAAAGATAAACATTATTATATTATGATTGTGCAAGGTATGTACATTTTATATTTTGGAGGTTCTTATACTGAGTAGGTAGGTACTTCTAATACTATGTATGTATAAGAGATTTTGTGCAAAATTAGGTGCCTGCCCTAGTTGAACTATCACAAAAGTATGCCAGACACATGCAAATGTCTTATAGCACCCAATTCACTTCCTGTACATATGTATGTAGATAGGTACCCATACCTACCTAACCTATGAAGCCAAACACTGATGCTGGACTCCTCTGAGATTTAGTTAAGTAAATATATATGTATGAGTTAGTAACCCCCGGTTAGTTCCTTTCTTTCCATTAACTCTGTGTGCTTATGGACGTCGTTTTATATGTTGGTAAACTTCTTAAATTGGAGCAGAGAAAGCTGTTGTTAGTTGCAATGTCACAAACACATAGTTTTTTAATTGCTAACAGAAAGTCCCTGATCATGACAAGTCAAAAAGTGAGCCAGTCCAGGTGAAATGATCAATGTCCAAGAGTCACTGACAATGACTACATAGTAACTTAACTTCTTACGGAATATTATTATATTACCTTACCTGTAAAATGTACAAAATATTCATGACATAATTTATTTTTATTTATTTATTATAGTTACATTGCACAACATATGCAAATAGATGAGGGTTTTAACATAAAATAATATTCACTATAACACAATTTAGCTTTATTTTCTTCTCGTTTAGTATCGTTATCACCAATTTGTACTGCATACCAATGTACTGCTGTTGTCTTAAAGTAGTGTTATTGTTAGCTGAAACACCTTATTCATTATTTGACGGCTTCTTCATCTCGCTCCAGTTTGTTAGCTCTGACCTGCTGTCAGCTTTTGTCATCCTCTCTTATCTGAAGCTCCAATCCATTGTACCTTCCTTTTCATCTAGGTAGTGTTTTTTCTATCGATTGTGGTAAGATGTATCGTTTCTGCCCTTTGCAGTCTAATAATGTATCAGGTATGATTATAATAAATTAGGGAGCTCGCCGCGTATTGATCTAAGACTATTTCAATTTATTTTCAATGCTGTGATGTTTTTGTTTTGTATTTAGCCTACTTTAATCTTATCTATATAATTTTTAGGTTATGGTTATGCTCACAGAATACATTATTAGTCTTATGCTGTGCCAACACCGTCAACTGTCAAATTGCTTACAAAAAAATCTCACTACTATGACCAAGGCCTTACATCCGTCTATGGTAAATCTAAAATGTCCGACCAATCAGAAGCAAGAATATCCAGCCAATGAGAGCGATGTACACGAAGTACGTGTCGTACAATACGCCTTGTACCGAAAGTGCACGGGCCGTATTACACGACCCTGGAAAGCATGGCCCGGATTCCGTGTACACCCAGGTACACGGATTCCGGGCCGTGCTTTCCACGGTCGTGAAATACGGGCTGTGCAAAACGTGTACACCAATTCCAGGGTCGTGCATTCCAGGGTCGTGTAATACGGTCTGTGCAGAAAGTGTACAGGCCGTATTTCACGACCCAGGAATGCTCGGCCCGTACTTCGCGACCCCGGAATTGCTATCCCGATGTACACGGATTCCAGGGTCGTGCAATCCGGGCCGTGCATTGCATGGCCGTGCATTCCGGACCCCCATAGGAAGATTAAGACACATTTATGAAGAGTACAAAGATGATATACAACAGACAAGGCGGTAAGGCCTAGCACCGCAGCCTTTCCCTGAAGGGATAAATAAATGTAAAAAAAAACTGTTGTCATTGTCAGTCATTGTCAAGCGAGGCTTGGCGGGAACTTGAGAAAGCGCGGTTGAAATTTTTTTCAAAAACTTTTATTCTCGTTTATAATTCAAAATTTTTAGCTTAAAACTGTACTAAAACAACTAACAGTGTTAAGGTCTTCATAATAAATGATCGGAAACGAGGGGGGCGTGGATAACCCGCCCCACTCGAAGCGCCCTCGGGTTGAGGGCGACGGGTACGGACGAGGACTGCAGCGGTAGCGGCGGCGGTGAGCGTATGGACTCTAATCCCATGTACAAATTATAAAAAGACTTAATCCAGAGAATTCCTCCAAAACCGAATCCAACCGAGCACTTGGACCGCAAGGACAGATTAGGAAAGAAAAGCCCCATATATCTGAATCACATATTCACAAATGAAGTTAAGGGTGTGATGGCTATACAGCCACTGAATTCCAATAAAATCGCAGTACTGTTCAAGCAATATAACACGGCGAATAATTTCCTGAATAATACTACTTTCCTAGAGAAGTATAATATGAAAGCGTACATACCGGCTACTCAAATAGAAAGAACAGGA
This sequence comes from Argyresthia goedartella, assembly GCA_949825045.1. Classification (NCBI taxonomy): domain Eukaryota; kingdom Metazoa; phylum Arthropoda; class Insecta; order Lepidoptera; family Argyresthiidae; genus Argyresthia; species Argyresthia goedartella. The sequence continues at coordinate 17,865,213 of OX463812.1, read as the reverse complement.
ATCATCCGCTTTGTACCAGCAAATATATCCAACAAAGAACCTTACACGAAACTGACGTCCATCTATGAAATCATAGCAATTAGACGCTTTACAAAGAAAGTAGGTCAAGAAAGTATTCCACTACAGACAGTTAGCATAACTTTTCTGTCAAATGAGTTACCGGACAATGTAGAATATGATTTATTCTCATATAGAATATTTGATTACATCCCACCATTACAGCAATGTTTTAAATGCTTCAAATTTAACCACTTGGCTAAAATATGCAATGGCAAACAACGGTGTTCAATCTGCTCAGGTGAACATTTATTCAAAGAATGTGATAAACCAAATGAGATCTGCTGCGTTAATTGCAGTGGACCTCATCTGGCCATATCCAAAGTATGTCCAATTAAGATTAAAAAATTACAGAAAGACACTTATTCTGAAATTTAATATAAAACTAAAATATAAATATGTATACTCTACTAAATACCTAAATTAAAATACAAGAGGGTACTAAATACCTAATCAGGATGAATGGCATGTTTCTTACAGAGCCATCTCCTTCGTGACAAAGTCCTACGTCATGGAAAAGAAAAAGGCCACTGGATTCAGGTAATCATTACATTGTTTTTTTAGATCGACCAAAATAAAAACAAAACCAAAATATTATAATGACCGCCTCTGTGGCTGAGTGGTACAGCATTTGCTTACTGACCAGAGGTCACCACCTCGATCCCCGCAGGGCACAATAATTTGTGTTCGGTCTGCGTGCTTCGGAAGGCACGTTAGCCATTGATCGATTTTTTCCTCAAGTACGGCGAAAGAGTTCGCCACCAATAACGTTTGGGACGTATAATCGTCGGTGAAAAGCTGGTGTACCAAGTGTGGACTTTGACTGGTATTTCACAGTTCACACTGTTGAACACCTCTGACACCCCCTAGACGATTCATGTCGTGACGATATGTTTTGTGAGATTTTTTCAAACATGAGGGAATGAAGTTAAATAAAACCAAGTAAATCCACTATAACTAATACTATCTTATAAGTAAAAATAAATTTTATGTTACAGATCCAGAAATAACACCTCGCAAAAAGAAACTAATGAAACAACTGGAGAAAAGTAAACGAAGAATTCGGTCTCTACAGAAAGAAAACATTTTTTAAAAGATCAAATCAGCAGGTTTAAAAACTTTGAGAGCATATTTTTTTCATGTACACAGAATAAAACAAAAGGAACATAATGCTTTTTATTATTATCTTATACGGGATTGAATTTTATTTTGAGAGCAGTTAAAATTAAAATTTTACTATTGCAAAACTATCTCTCAAAATATAACTTTAGTCCCTGAATTGGCGTTATTCATTACAATTTCTACGGTCATAATCTCTCAAAATATAACTTTAGTCCCTGAATTGGCGTTATTTATTACAATTTCTACGGTCATAAATATAAAAACATCGATATCGATAAAATGGATCACTTCTAAAGTATTCCCTACATTTTTACTCAGGTTGGCAGCCTTGTTGTTATTGTCATTTCTGTAGTGTTGGTAGTAGTTTGTAGCGCAAAATACGCTTTATTTAGATATAAGGAAGTCCCGACTCTTCTTACGTAGTAAATTATATAATCTTTGGTTTGAGCGTTCACTGTGAAAACTTGGTACGGGGAACCTATGTCCGTTTATATCATGATAAATATTCGTGTGGGCAATATACAGTTAGATATCAGCCAGAGTGTGTAAATTTGAATACCTAGTGAAAAATATACAAGTGAACTATCCGTGGAAGTGTTATTTTATAATAATACCTACACCATCGATATAAATACTAAGGATAGGCCTTCCCGTACTCAATTTCTTACCATTTTGAGGCTAAGAAAAATAGCGCCCCTGGCGGAATTCGTCGGAACCAAGACAGTACGAAAAATTGTAACGGCGTCACGTTCGGTCACATTCCGAATTGTGGTGTATAGACACAATATTAAGAAAGTTGATCTACGGATAACTCTCAAATACCCGGTGACTTTTAATCGGTGATTAGGAGTAGAAATAAAATATATCTAGCTAAAATTTTACTTAAGGGGCGAGGTCTCATGCAATTACCTCATGTTTAATATATAAAAAGTTGAAACATAATTAAATAGGCATATAAATTTTTGTCTTTGCCGTTAAATTATGAAAGAGGATGTAAGCTCACAGATACACAATAGTAGCGTGACTTGGAATTTAAGATCTTGATTTTGATTTATAAGTAATAAAATACCTAATCATAGAAAAAGTTATGAAAATTGGTACCTGATATCACTGATTAAGTCATCGTGTATAAAATATAAAATAGAGTATTTAGCAATACATTACACGCGTAACATAGCGTCACGCCTTTTCCCATACGGGCTGGCAGAGGCACAACTGTGCCGGTCTGTGCCCACTTAGCTAGTGATTTAATACTCCATCTTGCGTGTCAGGGGGCAAGCCCATCGCCGCAGCTAATGTAATGAAGCCGGAGTAATGAAGATTTCCTCACGATGTTTTCCATCACCGTTAGGACATCCGGTTAGATTATTTATCCTTATATTATTATGTTGCGTCGCGCGTCGCTACAAAGTTACGTCAGTCGAATGGTTGATTTTCGTTTGAGGATTTTTTCGAGAACAATATTTTATAGATAATTAATTTAAAGCCAATAGTAATTGAAAATATAATACTTACTTGTGATACGACACTCCCTGTTTTTGTGTTTTGCGATTTGGGTATGATTTACACCTTTTTACGTCGCAGGTCACCATTTTTGTTTTTGCTGCCGATATGTCAATCGGCTGTCACCGCCCAAGCGCGACTGATTGCAAACAGTCGCAATTTTCCCGATTTTGTACTGTTTTTGTAGCGACACTTTCAAGCGCTCCGTGCCCTGTCCCTACTATTCAAGTCTGTGACCTACACACTATAAAAAAACTACTGAGTATAGTGATATCTCCATTTTAATAACTTCTCATTTTGATAAATTCCCAATATGCTACAAAATCATGATAATCCCCTTTGCAAAGAGTTATTTTATTTAACTTTGTCAGCCTTATTTATTTTTAAATAAGGCTGACAAAGAAATAGTAGATTACGCACCAATGGGATAAAGTACTTTTTTATGTCACGGGCGCGATATTAAAACCTGGAGGCCTACTATGACCTCTTAAATCTATTCAGTTTAAGGCCTTAAACTGAACTGCATTGCTAATTCGTACCATGACGTCTAAAAAGCAAGGCAGTTTAAGCCCTTATTACGTCCAGCGTTTTCATGCAGTTCACCTTTTTTTTCCTCCTAAAATCGTACCATGACGTGCCATTTGACAAGCGCTCGGCGATTACTGAAACGCTCAACTGTCAAAGTAAGCAATGTTTAAAAAGTTTCTCTGAGATCATTGAGTTACATTTACTTACGTTAGGTTTAGATTTAGGTTTATTTCAATGTCTGAGATTAACTTTATGTGTATTGTTGTCTTGTTGTTGATAGTTTAGTAGACGCTTTGCGATTGTTCAAGTGTTTTTTAGTTATTTTCTTTATAATAATAGCAAGTGAGTAAACAGGTTTTGTTTGAATTTTTTGAAACGGGACAACAACAACAGCAAACATAACTTGAATGACAATTTAAAAAGAAATCGCCACCGCCTTACAAGGGAAATGTATGATCCCTTTCATTTAACTGACGACAAATTCGTCGAACAATATCGGCTTACTCCCGACTTGGCTCAAAGTTTGTGCAAGGAACTGGCGACGAGTGGTAAACCACAGCCAAGTAAATCGTCGGATTCCACCATAGAAACAAAAGTAAGAGTTTATGGAAATACATTAGTTTTATTTTCAAGAGACTTAGGTAATTTCTAGTCAAGAGATCTAGACAGTGTACATCTAAATACCCACTCTTTTCTGTTGCAGGGTCTTACAGCTTTATCATTTTATGGCTATGGAACATATCAAATGCCAACAGGTAAGATCCGTGGCTTATCTATTGCGCAACAAACCATATCAGCAGTACTGGGCATAGGTCACTGCAGCAATGAACTCATTAGAAATGGGAAATACCTATAAAGAATGCACTCAAACTGTAGAAGAATGTTGTACCTATGAATAGAATAAGGTGAATTTTTAAATGATACCATAGCTTTAATTATGTAGCTGTCAGACACTGGTTCTAAACAGTCGCTAACTTGAAAAGGTTATTTATAATTAACACTTTTTTAATTTCAGGTGTAATGAAAAATTTGGAGTGATGTTATTGGCTGCATTGATGGGACACAGGTAGCTATTGTAAGCCCAAAAGAAGATGAGAGGTATATCTTTCGGAAGGGCTATAATTATCTAAATATTCAATTGGTAAGATTAATCAATGATAATTATTATGACCTCTGTGCCGCTGCGGTTATAATAAGACTCTGCCTACCATGCGAGAGGTCCCGGGTTCAATCCCCGGCTGGGGATAAATAAATAAAAAATTGGAAAAAGGTCTTGGATGTTTATGTGTGTGTAATGTCACTGTTGCTGGTTCCCACAACACAACAGTGTGGGGCCAAGCAATGTAAGTGCCTGTACATAAATGTTTATGTAGTTGTATGTTGATGCCAGTTATGGTGGATCCACACATGACTCATTTAGATGATCAGTCCATCCACTTCAAGACTATTTCAAAGGCCTCAGTAATAATAAAGGCTTTTAGGTAAGCTGTTCTAAATGTATTTCTAAGAATGGATTATTTTGTTGGGATACCTGCCTACGTACACCGACTTTCAAAATAAAACTGGAATCCATATTAATCAGAATTATTTTATTTAGTAAACAAACAGAAATTTACAAATAAGTATGCTACTTATTTCTGAATTATTATAATAATAGTTTATAAAGTTAAAAAATGCCATTTCTTACTATCATACAAACCTAATAAGAATGCCCCTCCCTCACGCACTAGTACTAGCAGTAGTTTACGAGATGCAGACAAGTAGCATTCTTATTTGTGTTGTCAAGTAACTCTAAGAACTAGAGTATGTATAAATGTAAGGCCGTGGATGCGGGAGGCTCAGGACCGGAGTAGATGGAGAGGTAAAGAATGTGTGCCGATTGATAATGATGTTTAGCTAACTTAACATAACAACAAAATTAATAATAAAACATTCACTATTCACATAAATATTTCATCTATTTAATAAAGTATGTTTTAAAGAGGAGGTCTGTGGCACACTCAGTCAGAAAGCCAGCAGTGAGCTGTTATGATGATTAATAAAGTATAATAGTTTTAATTACAATAATAATAGGTGTCTAATATAATATTTTTACTTGAAGGTGACTCTGGTTATCCTTTGAGGAAAACTATGATGACTGCTTTATTGGATACAACAGAAGGCTCACCTGAATCCTACTACACTAATTGCCATGTCAAAACTAGAAATGTAATTACACAGTTATTGCAAGCATCAAACAGTCTTCATTTAAGTTTTATGTTAAAATTGTGTAGCATAGTTTTTGTTGTTTTTTAAGTTACAATGTTTTTGTTTTATAAAGATTTGTAAATATCTATACATACATATTTAGACAGTCATTATTTAGAAGTACCACAGATACTATAATATTATACTGTAGCACTGTTTTTTTTTGTCACTTTTAAAGACATCATCATACATGTAATTTTGAATAAAAAATCTAATTTTGACTTAACTATTGAGTATACTTGTGTTTGTAATTATTTTGATTTTAAACTCCAAACTCAAATAAAGTAAGTTCGTAAAAATAATGCACTTTTGTACAGGTGAAACACTAGATAAAATAAATCAAATATGATCAACAAAACTGATGAGTACATACTGAATCTCGCACAGACAAAGGAGACTCCATAAACTGTGCCAGTGCTTCGGATATACGCCCATCAGAGAAGATAGCCTATTTCAATTGATTCTATCAGGCAGTACACGCAAAAGAGTAACAAACATCCATCCTCTCAACACAAACATTCGAGTCTATATTATTAGTTAGATTAATAACCGATGACCATCCTTTCCTATCTTTGAATGCACCTTCACCCATCGAGTTACATTTCTGGGGAATTCTGCACATTCTTAGGATACAGATGGCTGAGTGGACTTATTATAGCCCAAGACTATGTCTCTGTGTGAATTTAAAAAAACACATAGAGACCCAATTGGTCGTATGATACACGATGGGGGCGTCGTCGTATAGGCAATTCAACCAAATTACTGCAAGTAAATATAAATTTAATACACCTATGTAATGTATGAAAAGCTTACATAAAAAGGAGTATCAATAATTATATGTTAAGCATACGACATATTTTAAAATTACACGGAGTCAGATTTTAATTAGAAATTATATGTAAAATATTATTTTACAGTTTCGACCCGCCATCCAGCGAGGCCAATGCTATGTTTGTTAAATGAGTATGCCTTGTTGTTTGTAGCGTAGCGAACGAGAAAGAATGTATATTACTTAATAATATGTAATTAAATCAACACACAAAAGTACCTCCAAAAATAAATCGTTAAATATTGTAAACAAACACATGAACCACTTGACAGTTATGAGTTGCGATCAAAATGCTCAATATAATTTGAACGATCAATAAAAAACAAAGCATAAGTTGTTAAGTTTTATCACACATTGCAATAAATAGTAATATGCGTGTATAACTTTTAAGCTGTAATTTTTTAAAAGTACCATTCGTAAATAATAAAACAAATTATAATATAAGATATCCTTATAATAAAAAAAAACGGTAAACACCGTATAAACAATAAACGTTGGTTAGAAACGGTCCTCCAGACAATGCGATGAGTAGTTCTTTCTTATGGAATATTGTATATTCCCTTCTCGTTCTTACATGGATGTAAGTTAACTAGCCAGAGACAATAAACTATTCACCTTATCAAATAAGCACCTCAGAACTCGTTCACCTTTTATGAGGTCATGGTACGAAATTAAGTCGTTCAGTTTAAGTACTTTAACTGAACTGCCTGGATTAAGAGCAGTTTCTTATAAGGTCATGGTAGGCCTCCAGAACATAACGAAGAATTCCAGATTTAACTCCCGAGCGAAGCGAAGGTGTTTTAAGCTAATTCCCGAGCGACGCGCGTCCTGAGCGTCCAAGCGTGCCCATGACAAAACAGCTTTATCCTCGAGGAGTACTTTTCGCACCTCCTGCGAGAAAATATAAAAAACAAGCCTACTAAAAACAGCATTTTATTAAAGTTAATTAATGTGAAAATGAATGTTTGATACATTAGTCCAGTGCAGGGTTTTGTAACAATCGCGGTTTTAGATTTATTTAAAGTGTGTCGATTTTCGAATAATTTTATGCTGCGCTGCACTCTGCCGCCGCGCTCCGCCGCCAATCCCGCCCCCGGGGAGCGGGGCTGTGAGCGCCGCGCGGATTTTACGAAATTCGATTTTAAGACTATAGTCATAAGAACTACGAGAAGTGAAAATATTTTAGTCCCTAGTGATCTAGGTTTATTTATTTATTAATACACAAAACAGCAGTACAGACATACATTACAACAATTAAACCAAACATTTCCGTCTGCAGCGCCAAAGCTATATGTATACAGCATGATACATACAAAAAAAAGGAATAAAAATTAAATACAATTATAAAATTAGGTAACTAATTATAGTGTTAAATTAAGTAGGCACATATGTGAAGCGAGTGAAACAGAATTACTTGTACTTTGACATATTATTACAACAATTTGAAAATTTTACATTTAAAGCGTGGTAGAGAATCGTGATAGATGTCAGGCTCGTCGCCGTCATGATTGGAAGCAGCTATTTCGTTGAAATAGCGACATATTCGCACTAATGGGTTGTTGGCGCTGACATTAATTCTACACTGGGGGATTCTGGGAGATTTCTTTTTGGAATAAGCCCGCCTTTGTACATCTTATTTCCCACTGTGTTAATTGTTTTTACTGTTGTTCTATGCAATAAAGGATATAGTAATAATAATATGAGCATACAACATGCGCAGGAAACGTTTCTGCACGGACTCTATTGAGTCAATATGTATCTTGTAAATAGGAGACCATATTATAAAGGCATATTCGAGTCTGCTGCGGACCAGGGTATTATAAAGAAGTAGTATCAAGCTTTTTGGGCTTTTAAAAGTCTTAGTGACACGGGAAATAAATCCCAGGAGTTGCTTGCATTTAGGCATGAGTGCTGCATAATGGTGACTGAAACTTAGTTTCTCGTCCAAAATCACGCCTAGTTCACGAGCGACAGACTTCCTTTGCAGTGCGACAGCATCTATGTTGTAGTCATAGTGAATTTTATTCTTATTAATGGTGAAAGATATACTGAAGAATTTGTCGATCCCTAGTTCCATATAGTTTTCTTTGCACCAGTCAGAAAGCCTGTTTATGTCAGCCTGCAGATTGATGCAGTCATGTATACTTCGGATTCTGGAAAATATTTTAAGGTTGCTGCGTATAACAGAAAAGGATTAATAAGTTTCGCTGCTAGGTCGTTAATGAAAATTATGAAAAATAAAGGTCTTGTTAACGAGCCCTGTGGGATACCGGAAGATATCCCTACCGGCTGGGAAGTGTAACCCTTTAGTGCAACTATCTGGTAACGATTTTGCAAGTATGATGTCACCCATCTATGAAAGTCACCATGGATGCCATAGAATGCCAGCTTCTTGCAAAGTATGCGATGATTAATTTTGCCAAATGCTTTTTTGACATATAATGTGTGTATTCAAGTAGGTTTGAAACGGTAGATTTATCTTTGACAAAACCTGTTAATATAGAATGGCATATGTGATTAACTCGAAAACCTTGGTTATGGCCGAGAGTATGTTGATTGGTGTGTAGTTATTGCAGCTACTGATGTCGCCTGCTTTGTGTATGGGCACAACAGTTGCTAGCTTCCAGGTAGTGGGAAAAATACCGGTCCTCAGTGATTTATTAAAGATAAGGTACTTGATACAATTAAGGCCTACTTAACTTTAAAGCCCTTGATCTCAATAAATAAGCCTATTAACTACTATAACCTAAGTTACAATTCATGAATGATTAATTAATGGCAATTTCTGACAAAAAAAATGAACGATTTATGACAAAAGATAGGAAAAATAATCAATTTTCTGAAACCCTACTTTTGGCTGTAATAAATCACGTACACTTAAAAAGGCCTACTATGTTCAAGCCAAGAAAATAACTAAAATTAATTAAAACAAATAATAAAACATTATTTTTTCAGATTCTTTATTATGTTTTAATAATATTATGGAAAAACTTGTAACAAAATATTTTGTTTTTAGTGCACTTAATCACTAATCAGACTTTTAGTCTCATAATAAACTAATTAACTAAAATTCTCACAAAATTCAATACTTATAGTAGAAAACACAACATTAGGCACTAAACTTTTCAAAAAAACTAAAAGATATATTTTTTATTTTGTTTTTGGGTAGGCCTTATTTGGTAACAATGTTTTAATATGGCCTCCAAAGAAAACAACTTTATAAAGCAAATTAGGAACATAAATCAGTCATATTAAGTAATAGAACATAAATCAGTCATAATAAGTAAAAATAAATCTTAATTCTAAACATCACAATCGGGACACACAAAGGCATCTAAATCATTTTTTGTCAATCCAATGCAAGATTCGTGAAACCATTTATGACAATTAATGCATGGTCTCATATCCTCCACTTTTTCTTCATGACATGCATGACAATACCAACGTTCTTCGTTCTTTTTGGATTTCTTTCCTGTTATGGTTTTCTTCTTTGCAGATTTATCGTTTAGTTTAATATTGCCTTTCTTTTTGGTTTCTTTTCTTTCTGGTTGCACTTTTTTTGCTATTTTCTTTTCTTCCTCTTTCTTGTTAAATAAATCTTTTGTCACTCTTTGACCTTTGTAGTTTAAAGCTTTCTTACGTGGCTGAGTTTTAATAGCTCCATAGTCTGGAGTTGGCATAAATTTATGGAAATCTGGCTTTGTACTTAATTGTGATAAAGGGACGTCTTCTTCGTCTGATGAGTTTCGAGACATAAAGGCTTTTTTTCTCACAGTTTTCAAATTCTCCGCATTTATTCTCTCATTTATGTTTACTGGGCTCGTGTCTCGTTCTTTTCCTATCTGAGGTAGCAAGCTTTCGATCGTCAGGTCCATCTTCTGAGGTGGAGCGTTTACGTTCAACGGGTCTCTTTCCTTGGGTTGAGGGCTTGCGATCGTCGGTCCTATCTCCTGAGAAAGTGGACTTACGTTCAACGGGTCTCTTTCCTTGGGTTGAGGGCTTGCGATCGTCAGGTCCATCTTCTGAGGTGGAGCGTTTACGTTCAACGGGTCTCTTTCCTTGGGTTGAGGGCTTGCGATCGTCGGTCCTATCTCCTGAGAAAGTGGACTTACGTTCAACGGGTCTCTTTCCTTGGGTTGAGGGCTTGCAATGGTCAAGCCCATCTTCTGAGGTAGTGCGCTTAATTTTACAGTTTTCTGAGGAAGTGTTTCAGAATGTGGTAGCAGAGTTGGCTCCAGTGGGTTTGCATTAGAGTGCTGAGGCATGCTGATTGAGTCTGCTTCTGAACTGGAAGATGAATAAATTCTTAAACGTCGTGTTTCAATAGGCCTTCTTATCAATTGGCTCATGATTTCAGTTTCAGAATCACTGTCTATTTCAGAGTCACTATAATTCACAAGACGTCTATGATTCGTCTGCAAACCACTGGGCCCAGGAAGGTTTTTATAATTTTCTTGATCTGCAAATACTGACTTGTGGCTTGTGGGAGAGTAGGCTTGTAGTACTTGAAGATCAGGTGTATTGGGTGTTGTAGGCAGGTTTTCTGACGATATTAAATTTTGGAGTTCTTGAAGGGTAGAAATTGGTGACGAAGTTCGGGAGTCATTAGAGTTTGCAGACGTTTCATTGGATTTTTCCGTTTCAGGACAAGTCGGGCGCTGAGTTAAGATAGACGGTGCAAAAGCTGTCTCCGGTATAATATTTTCATTCAGGGGGTAAAGACCCGTGGCTCTGAACCCGCTTGTTATATTTGCATTGGTCATACATTTTGACCACACCCTACTCAAAATTGTATTAAAATGTTTCTTTGTTATAGATTTTGCTCGATTTTCATACAGGAATTTCAACACTTCCTGATCCCAGTAAGTTTCAAATGGCTTGAAACACGATTTATCCATGGGCTGCAGCTCGTGCGTAGTGTTAGATGGCAGACAATACAAAACTATATCATTTTTCTCTGCTTCCTCTGCAATGCGAAAGTCTAAATGACTTTTTGCGCCGTCGTAAATTAGGAGACATTTGCCAAAAGCCTTGAATTTGGCCAAGTGTTGAATAAACAAAACAAATATATCAGTTGCCATGCTACCTTTTGGAGCCATGTGCACAACTGATCCTGCGGGTAGATTCTCGTCATATTCGGGTCTCTTCCTTTTGCCTTTGAAAAGAATCATTGGAGGTATTGGATTCCCTAAAGCATTTCCACATCCAACAATTGTAACATTTTCACCATGTTCAGCTACCTGCATGTGGACCCTTTTGGCACCTTTTTGGGCGACCACTGCCTGCTGGTGATGTAATGTTAGCCTACAACCCTTTTCATCCATGTTATATATTCTTTCAGGATGGTCATGTAAATCGAGCTCATCGTACAGTTTCTGAATTTCTTTGAAATAATGAGCGACAATAGCTTTATTTCGTTTTTGGGCTCGAGCCGGGTTCAGAAATTGCGCTTTGCGTTTCGCCAGTTCCGGATGTCTTTTCAAAAATAGCCGTAACCACCCTTTCCCAGCCAGTCCCTTTTCTTCACTAAAATTGTGGGGTATTTGAAATTTTTTACAAAAAGCAAATGCCTGAATCCTAATCATTTTTGGCGTTAATGGTATACCAAGCTCTGAAAATTTTATTATTCGCCTGACAAAATCTTTTTCTTGCTCCGTAGTGAGTATTGTATGCCTTCCTAGTCGTTTGGTAACTATCCCATTTGCTACATGAGTTCTGAGAGTTCTCCTTGGAATACCATAATGAGCCGCTGCTTTATAAGTAGACAAACCATTACGAATAGACTCAACAGCCGCTGCTAAGTTGTCTTCAGACCAGGTGGCGCGTTTTGGTTTTGAGAGAGCCATTGTAGTTAATTAGAAGAATCTAAAATGAAATTACGGAACTATTTTATTACTTATTAGTTTTTAAAAAAAACAGCCGTTTCATACAAGTAAAACAGATTATTTAGTATATATACAATATACATAAAATATATTTTATTTAGCGATTTCAGAGTTGGACCTATACTGAGTTGTTTAGTTTGATGGTCTGAATGGCTGTGAAAATTTGGCTAATGGTTTCAAAATAACCCCTTTATTTTATCTAAATCAGGTGAATATGCCATAAAACCTCACCAATTAATTTCCAAAACTATGAAATAAACTTGAGATTGCTTATGAGCTACAGTATCTCTATTAAGGCCTAAGATCACAATTAAGGCCTACCCGATTATAAATAAAGCCTAGGCCATATTTGTGATCGCACCCTTTTTTTAGTTATATGATCTTAAAAAACAAAGCTAAAGCTTAAAATCTACTTTCGTAGCATAAAAAAAATGTTAAAAGGTTATTGAATAGGAATTTAAAGAAACAGGAACTAAAACAATAAGATTTTACTAAAAAAACTTACCATGAAGTCGTAATTTTCTTATAACGAGCCGCGTAAACAGCCTGTCCGTGCGATGACCGCGTCCCGACTGGCAGCGGAGCGGGGTGCGGGTGTGCCCGCGCTTTCGGGCAGGTTATGGAGTTCGTATGTGTGTGTGCGCAAGGTCTCTTTTAGTTCAACGTAATTTATCTATGTTTTCTGGCGTGTAGGCTATATTTGTGCATAGGCTTTATTTGTATCAAGTACCTTAATTGTAAGGGGTATTGCTAATGCTGCGGCCGGCACAGGACTTGAGAAAACACGGAGAGATTCCATCGGGGCCTGCCCCCTTGTTGACGTTTACATTGAATAACTTCTCAAACCAACCATGCCCTGTGAAACCTTAATATATTCAAATATAAACTTTTTTCACTTAATATATTCAAATATAAACTTTTTAAGTTAGTTCTTAAGCCATTCACATTTTGATAAAATATACGCATAAACTAAAGTATATAAATCATTTAAGTGAAATTATAATAGATTATTAATGGAGATATTAACAGTTGGCTAGCTTACTAAGAACGTTTTTATCCTTTATTAAAATATGTGTTGAATTTATGTCGATTCTAACATATATGTTGCCGTATTTTACCCAAACAAATTCATAGTGATGTGTCTTGCTGAATTTGCGCGCTGCTGCATGAAGATATTTCATCTCAGGTGACAGATGCTCGTCATCGCCGGGCACGCCGAGGTTACTTGAGCCGATCGGGGCTAGTGGATTTTTCTTCTTGTGTTCTTTCATGGCAGAGATGATCGTGTCACGGTGACGCTAAGATGGCAGGGTCACTAGTATAGTGCTTGGCCTGGATGAGGACCAGTCTAGCTTCGCAATTCTTCGGCATGCAAGAATTTCGGGGTCAGTTATAGGAACGTTGATCGAGTCGCATAAATTCTTAAATATCTTTTCTACATTCTAGTTGTTTTTCTCGGGGACCGCGTGTAGCGCGACATCGATGTCGAGTTGTAGGTAGTTGTGTGTAACTATTCTCAAGCTCTACAAGTTTCTTGTTAGTGACTATGATCTCAGTTTTACAGTCACTTTGTTCAGCCGCTAAAAAGTCCGTTGTGGCGCTGAATTCTTCCTTCAGCGATTTAATAGCTGCCTTAACTTCGGACGTGCATGTTGGCGAGAGCAGCGGTGATTTCCGTCTTCCAGTCATTAAGCAGAGATTCAAACTTATTGGTGATATTATCTAGGTAGGTAGTAAGTGCCGCAGAGTCTATGTTTAATATCGATGTGTGGCTTGGAGATTGGATGTTCAGAGGTGCAGGGGCAGTGGCGTAGCGTGGACTAATATAGACGTGGGCAAAATCGCATCAGCGAGGCCCCTTTGCTTTTGTTCCCAAGATCCACCCAATAAACCTATCTTATCAATCATGCTATGACACGACATATCTACTTAAGATCGTGAAAAAATATAAATGCGCGGTGGGAGAATATTGAAAAGCATATATTATAAAAAAAATAAAAAATGTAACTTGAGTGTTATTTTTAATGGAAAAATGGTAATTTACCAATGTGAATTATGTGGAATTTTATCTTCAATATAAAGCACATTACTTACAATTCGTCGGCAATGAGTGAAAACCTCGTGAAATCTTAAAATTAAATTTGACACTAGAGAGTCTCGTAATTTTAGTATTATTAGTATGAAGACTATATTTTGATCATTTTAGGGTTCCGTACCTCAAAAGAAAAAAATGGAACCCTTAAGGATCACTTTGTTATCCATCCGTCAGTCTGCCTGGCATGATCATGAGTCATGACTCTTTTATCTCGGGAACGCGTGTAAGTATCGAGTTGAAGTTAAAACCATTTACTCAGGCTCAAGTCTACAGTCCCTTGAAGTGTTTTTTACATAAAATTCTGAATTAACGTAAAAAGAAAGAAACAGCCGTTTATACCGCAAAAAAATATATCTTGACACTCTCAAAGTAATGAAAATTATAATAATAATAATAATCGTTCATTCTTGGAAATTTTACAACATAAATCTTGTTATTACATTAGGTAAGGAACAAGGGATGATCACTACTCCATAAAATAGGGCGAACCCTGTGGTATAGGTCAAGTAGTAGCACTTCCCTCCAGTAAGTGACACTTAACAATTTTACAAAATGAACAGAGTAAAAAGAACAGTTTTCTAGCAGTAAATAGTTAAGTGATTAAATGTATACAGGTAGTATGTTTTTTATCTAGACATCGTGATTACTAACTTATTTAGAAAAATATAATAAAATGTATAGTGTGTGTGTGTGTGTGTGTGTGTGTGTGTGTGTGTGTGTGTGTGTGTGTGTGTGTGTGTGTGCGCGTGTGCGTGTGTGTGTGTGCGTGTGTGTATGTATGTGTGTGTGTGAGTGAGGGTGTGTGTGTGTATGAGTGAGGGTGTGTGTGTATGAGAGTCGTATGAGTATGTCCATATTTAAAAAATAATATTTGGAATTACCAGTATTACTTTATTACGTATGTGCTTAATAATATGAGTTTTATTAGGATAAAATTGTTACGCATTTTTCAGTATCTTCATATGATTGGGATCTAAGCCATTGGTATATTGTTTTTTTGTTTCAAAGTTAGTTTTATTGTAAATTTCGCTTGCTTTACTCAATTTATTGTATAAAAAGGGTCCCAGAAACTTGAAAAACCTTTGCATAAAATTAGTACGAACCTTTATAAGTGGGCATACTTTATCTTTTCGTCTTTTTGAATTAATTGTATAGTTATTATAATTACTTGATGAGAGTATATTATGTTGTCTAAGTATAGTGATCTGAATGAATATCTGTCTGACAGTCAGAACATCACAATAATTGTAGAGTTCTGATGTAGGGAAAAGGTACGGTTTGAATGTGCAAACCTTCAACACAGCACGCTGGGCTCTGTCGACGCGTAAAAGTGTAGTCTTATGGGCACCGCCCCAGCTAGAGATACAGTAGCGTATGAGAGATTCTGCTAAAGCCACATAGATGCGTTTCATAATGAATGGCTCTGCTACATGTCGAAGATGTTTAAAAATATATATTAATTTTCTAATCTTAGTGCTGAGACTCTGAATATGGTTTTGAAATTTTAGGTTATTGTCCAGTACTATACCTAAATATTTGATATTAGAAATCCTTTCTAGCACTCTACATGAGCAAACATTATTTTCTAAAATATTGCATGTATGAGCATATAATTTGTGTTCAATGTTTGGTTGTGTTGAGGCAGTGATCGAGAAAGTTAAATATTTAGTTTTTTCAGTGTTAACCGTCAAAATATTTTCATGTAACCAAGAGGAGACAAGATTGAAACCTGTTTGAGCACTTTCAAAAACTTCATCCCAATTTTTTCCTGCAAAGAGTAACACCGTGTCATCGGCATAAGTTATAATTTTGGCTTTGGTAATGTGAGTCGGCAAAGGTCATTAATATAAATGAGAAATAAGGTAGGTCCAAGAATGCTGCATTGTGGGACTCCCCAATGGACTAACTGTGTACTGCTCGTGAACTCCCCAATTTTAACACATTGAGTTCGGTTTGTCAGATAACTTCTAAAGAGCTCTAATTGGGTCCCTCTTATTCCCATGATCTCTAGTTTTTTCAAGAGGAGTTTGACCGAGACGGTGTCGAATGCTTTGGCTAAATCGAGGAATATTTCCAAACAGCGTTGGCCAATGTCAAGGTTTTCGGATATGCTGCTGGTTAGTTCGTGTACAGCGTCGGATGTGGATTTTCCTGCACGGAAACCGAATTGATTTTCCGCTAGTAGACAATGTTTTCCAAATATTTTATCAGCCTTGTGTTCATTATTTTTTTGAGCAATTTTGAAAGAGAAGGCAGGATAGATATGGGCCTGTAGCATTCAACATGATCGCGGTCACCGCCCTTATGAATTGGAAGGACAAATGATTTTTTGAGAGTATCGGGAAAAATCCCTTTATCCAAACATAAATTGAAGACGTGGGTTAGAATGGGGACAAAATAATCTTTATTTGATTTCAAAATCAAATTTGATATATTGTCCCAGCCAATAGAACATTCATTTTTAATATTACTTATAAGTCTTTCAATTTCTTGATTGTCCGTTTCTAACAATAAAAAAGAATTAGGCTGGAAGTTTTGATCCAAAGGCGTTGGTTTTATCGTTTTCTTTTGATAATTTATTGCCTCAGCAAGACTCCTTCCTACATTAACAAAATAGTCGTTAACACTTTCTATTGATGATTGCGGGGAATTTAAGGTTGTTAAAAGTTCTTTAGGTTTGTCTTTAGTTTGTCTTTAATTTGAGTGGTCGAGGAAATCATTTTAATAGCCTTCCAAAGCTCTTTATTGTTGTTGCCCGCTTGACTAATCTGCGATTTCTCAAAGTCTGTCTTAAGTTTTTGTAACAAATCGTTGCAAAAATTCCTATATCTTTTGTAAGTTAATTTAAGGTTTTTATTTTCAGGGTCTAACATTAATTTACTATGCAGGTTATCTCTATTTCGTATGCAACGCAGGAGTCCTGCAGTCATCCACGGTTTAAAAATCTTTTTCCTACTTGAAACTTTGCGAGTTTTAGTATTAGAGTTAATGGCACTTTGCAAAATTTCTATAAAAGAATTCATAGCATCATTTGGGTCCGGGACTTTATAAATGAAGTCAAAATTTGTTTCTTTTAGGGATTTTGATAGCCCCTCTGTGTCCAAAACTGAATATGTCGTTGGTGGACACAGCTTTTTCTTTTTTAAGTTAAGACATAACAGGACCGCTTTATGGTCTGTTAATGATGAGTGAATTACTATTGTGACGGCTTCATTTTTCGTTTTAAGCAACACGTGATCTAAGCATGTGTTACTTTGGTCTCTAGTCACAAAAGTGTGTCCAGGAAGGAGTCCATAAAAGGCAATTCTATTTAAATAAATATCGGCATCAGGATTATGGTTTTCTGGCTTAATATCTATGTTAAGGTCTCCTGTTAATAATATGTTTGGAAATGGTGATAGATCTTGTAAAACACTACATAGAGATTCCATAAAATTATCAATTTTTTTATAACTAGGCGAGCGGTAGATAGCAATAACTGCCGTGTCTTTTTCGTGTTTCACTATAAGACAATTTCCTTCCTCAAAATTGGGCTCTTCAATTGTGATTTTTAGGTTATCCTTATAATATATCACCACTCCATCATTTTGATTTCGATGATTCCGATTTGCGCAATGCTTATAGCCCTGTACCAAGGGTAGAATAGGGGCACAGGATAGCCAACATTCTGTCAAAATAAGAATGTCACAATCAACTTTTAGTTCATGTAATAAAACCAAAAATTCATCCATATTTCGGTCTATACTTCTTATATTTTGAGTGATGATTTTTAGATAGGTATGTGATGTAGGGACATAATTAACACATTTACTGGTTTCAGTGAGAAATGATTTAGAGACCGATATGTTATCAAGGTCTTTTATGAATTGGACATTATCGAATGTGAATAATTAGTGTATTTGGTCTGGTAAGCTTTACAAAATATAAAAATTATTTACGAGATTTACGTTTATACCATTTTAGTTTTAAGTCTGAGTTTTCTTCATAATGGGAAAATATTATGGCTATTTCACTTTTAGCCTCTAACTTGTGGAGAGACCTTAATATTTTTGTTGCTTTTAATGACTTAAGATGTGATTGTTGTGTGTATTTATGTGAAATTATTGTGTATAAAGTTGTTTGATATGTGTGTGATGAGGGTGTTTGTTTGTTCATTGTTTTGAATCTATTAAAATTTGTATTAAATGTGAATTTCTTACTTAGGTACAGGAATAGAAGGTTTGTAAAAACAAAAAGTATTAGTCACGCCTTATTTTTTAAGTTGCTTAGATCATTCTCACTGATAATACGGTTGAAAGGCTTCTTTTCACTTTTTCGGAGGTACACTATTCCACGTGAGGTCCAGCAAAAGTCATAATTGTTTTCCTTTGCAAATTCGCGAGCTAAGTAGAACATGCGTTGAGTCTTCGGTGTAAGTGTTTCCGAGACGAAAATACCTTTTTTTGGTACTGCTATTCCCAGATGTGTGGTAATTAATTTATCAGCATTTGGTTTATTCTTATTAAAAGTTTTAATCGCTGATATCAGGGCTTCTTTTTTTAGTACTGAGCTGAACTCGACAATGATCGGTCTTGCAGAATCTTTTGTGTTACTTGTTCTATATATATCCTTTATCTCACTATCACCGATTGGTAGTCTTACTAAATCTGCCAAGTTTTTTAGTACTTTACACAGGTGATTTTTTGATTCGTGACTGGTTTCATCGGTGATTTTGGGAATATTTCGCACTTCAACACAGGAAGATCGTGTTTTCCGCTCTAGGAGTTCTATCTTATCCTCCAGAGAGTTAATATATTGTCGGTCTTTACGTTTTTCCGACTCCAGGACATCAATCCGTTTTATCAGTTCGTCATGTTTCTCAGACATGAATTCTACGCTTTTTGTACTGTCGTTATTTTGATTTCTTATAATAGTAATATTCTCTTGAAGTGCATTGAGTCGCGACTCTATGTCATTTTAAAATGATGCGAACATTCCACGCATGGTGCCTACAAAATCCCGGAATTCATCCGCATTGTCTAATCCGTCGTGCTTTCGTTTAAAACCTCTTGGTATGGCGTTGACAGAGTCCATTTGTAAGCCTAGAGTTGACGCTAGATTAGGAGTTGATGAAGAATGTTGCATGGCCGACGCGCCGGGACTCAGTGTAGAAATACTTGCGGTCGCCCCGGCAGATGGCGGGTTATTGCCGGTAGCCTTCACCGGTGACGGGGGAGGGGTACGAAGAACCATAGTTGAGTTTCAAAGTACTAGGCTCTCAGAGCGACGTAGTAATGCTTAGAAGATTGAGAGGTTTGGTTTCGCTGGTCACGATCGAGAAGTACGGCCAACAACCTGTTAGTCTAGTATAACGAGAGCTCTCACCGGATACGCTGGCAGTCAAGGCTACTCACGCGCAGGGGGCGGGTCTTCCGTGGTGGTTGAACGAGAACAGCGTGGCCGGGCGGAGCTTGTTTACGCTAGACAGCCGCGGACAATGGAGATCTGCCGCTGGTGGGGACGCCAGGTGGTGGTGATCACTGGTTGACTGGCGCGAAATTTGAACTGTTTGAAGCTCTTTAGGATTTATGAGCTCCTAATATTTTGTTCGATTTAAAATCACTTAAAAGTTCTTTTTAATTTGGATTAAATAGTGCTTAAGGTTCACTGCACATCTACTCAAATCGAGGTCCGGGGAGAGAAGGATTTATAGAGTATTTCCCGTTGACCTAGACCTGTGAAATTTGGCAAGTAATACCGTCTTATACTAGCTACCAAGTGGTTATAACCGTGTATAATATGCTGCGCGTTGAGAGGTTTTGTAACTAAAAAAATATATATTGTGAAAAAACTACATTTACGACGTTTTCACTCATTTCCGACGAAGTCCCGGCGATACTGATTATCTATGATTTACATGATAAATGATGGTATTCATTCAGTTAAAAAATTGTAAAATTTTATTACTTACCTTTTAATTTATTTATTCGTTCGTTGGTTCAGTCAGGATAAATAAATACAGAAAGATTCAATGAAAGAAAGTAACCAACACTTTCAATAACTTTTGAACAATCCGCAAACTCGGTAACATTAACACAAGTAGTAAAAGTAAATAACTGAAGATATTTAATGTTTTACGATGTAATCTCAATAGCACTTACCATAAAATGACGAAATTATGACGGATGTGAGCGAGAAAGCGAAACTCAAACAACAGTTGGGGAATCCCCAGTTCATAGACAAACTTTCTCGCGACTCATTCACTCGAGTCACACGCGCCAAGATTAAATAAGCGAAAGTTTACCGTGTCTTTTTAAAGCGTAAAACTAGGAGTTATCTTTTGTCGTTATTTCATGTTCAGAAAAGTAACCAAAAGTTTTATTTTTTTAAATAAATGGGGATATTAAGTGGGCGAGGGCCCACTTCGCCCACGCTAAGCTACGCCACTGTGCAGGGGAGGCCCCACGGCTTGCCGTTGCATTTGTGTTAGCTATCTTGCACTCCGTGTATTTCCATTTATTTCTGTTCATCGGGAGTACTTTTCTGAAGTCCGCTTCTGAAAGTCCTGCACACTTGTAGCGCAGTATAAATAAGAAATAGTAAGTTCACTAGGCCCCTGTTCGCATGATAACTACCTACTCTTGCTCAAACGGCTAGGGTTGTCGCTTAGCGCCGCGGGTTGCGGTGCGAATTTGTTGCGTCGTCGTTCGTCGCTCGCTGCACGGTAAAACAAGTATCTACTTACAGGTGATCACAAAGAAAATCACTGAATGAAAAATACTCTGGTGTTATAGGACGCTATAGGTAGTTATAGGTACCTACTGGGACTGTTACCCGAGTTTATATTAATGCAAAATTAGAGCTCAATCGGTTAAAAAAATATCTGCTTGAAAATTAAGTTACAAGATTCCACCCGACTAAAGTATCGGCGAATAATAAAATACGCGTGTTCGTTCCAAGGTTTATTCTCGACTGAGGAAGGTGGAAACTACCCACATATAGTACAGTATCTTCCCCTTATTTACCCCCCTTTCATTTCTTAAAATAATAATAATCATTAAACAAAATAATAAACGCATACTGTGGGAATTTAATACTTAATAAACAAATGCGAACTCAGGAACCAATGTACCACATAAAATACATTTAAATTATAACTAACTCATCTAACATTGAAAAAACTTTCACATATGGGCTAATGTAGACTTTTAAATTTTAGGCTTGTCTTAATATTTACGAATTTACACAAAATGACGGCTACTAGACTACTAGCTAGGCTGTAAATATGTATATAAAAAAAATAGTTACCTACCAATACCTATATACCTAATACACGATACAACAAAAAATATAGAAGTTGTTAAATTTTATAATTTGGAGGTTTCGTTATTGCATTACATTGCCGTATCGGCCGAAAGGTGGTAGGTACAGCAGGGGTAGTAGCATCCAAAAGTATTTCGCTTGACGCAGTCGCGGGATCATCTTCCGGTACAGATGCGTTTGGCGTGACACTCGTTGTCGCCCTGCCAGGCCCTGCTTCGCTCAGGCTCGCCCGAACCTGTGGAGAAGTCGGAGGGGAGGCCCATACGTCCCCAGGTGCGTCATCCTGGCCAGGAATAATTATTTGAGTATCAACTGGCTGAGTTATTGGACTTACTAAGGAACTCCTATTTCACTGTCTTAGCTGATCGACATGCCTATGATGATTTCGGCCTAGTGCATCAACAACCCTATAGTCCAATGTACCCACACGCTGTGCGACCGTACCCGGCGGCCAGCGGTCCGTGCTGCGATATTGCCGCAACCACACCTGCTCGCCGTCCCGCAGCGTGCGCCGCGCCGCCGCGCCCGCGCCCGCGCCGCCGCCACCCCGCTGCCTGCGCTGCCGCTCCTGCGCTGCCTGCACTCTCGCCTCGCAGTCCGGTCGGAGCAAGTCGAACTTGGTCCTAAGCGGCCGCCCTAACATAAGCGAAGCGGGACTTTCGCCGGTCGTGCAATGTTCAGTGTTGCGGTAATATAGTAAGAACGTTTGAATAGCTAAATCTAAATTATGTCGTTGCCGCATCGCCTTTTTAATCACCCTTTTAATAGTCCTGACCGCATTTTCCGCCGCGCCATTTGACGCTGGGTGATATGGCGCAGAGAACGAGTGTTTTATGCCCTGCCTATTCAGATAAGATGCCATTTCCCCACTGGAAAAAGGGGGGCCATTGTCTGTCACCAGTTGCCTCGGGATTCCCCATCTAGCAAACAGTTCACTAAATCTGCTAATGACATGATTAGCGCTCGTGCTGGGTACATTAAATACTTCTAACCACTTTGTTCGAGCGTCCACTACCAACAAAAAGAGTTTTCCCTCTATTGGACCTAAAAAGTCAGCGTGTATCCGTGACCACTGCTGGGCAGGCCACGGCCACGGCGCAGGCGCCTGGCGCGGCGGCGCGTCCGCCTCCGCCGCGCACACCGCGCAACCCCGGCACAACGCTTCTACCGCCTCGTCCACGCCCGGCCACCACACATAACTGCGTGCTATGCCTTTTGTTTTAACTATACCCATGTGACATTCATGCAAATCCTTTAAAACCTTTTGTGTACAAGCTGTAGGTATTACTACCCGGTGGCCCCACATGACGCAGCCAAGTTCTTCATAAAGCTCTGATCTGCGATTAAAGTACGGTTGGAGCGTTTTGTTTTCGTTGATTTCCGGCCACCCGGTCCTAATATAACCTAGAACCCTGCTCAACAACGGATCCATGCATGTTTGTTTCTTCACCTCATGGTAGTCTAGTAACATTTCATCTGCCACGAAATGAAGATGGCTTTGCTCTGGCATTCTTAACTTTTCGTTTCCTACCTCCGCCTGTATTGGCAACCGTGATAGACTATCCGCCCAATTTCGTTTGGTATTAATGTATTGAATATCATACGTGTATGCTGCAAGAATGACTGACCAGCGTTGCAACCGGCTAGCTGCCATCATTGGGATTCCTTGTTTGGGGCCAAAAATACTTACGAGGGGTTTGTGGTCCGTACGCAAGGTAAACTGTCTACCATACACATATTGATGCAGTTTCCGCAGACTAAATACAATAGCTAGCGCTTCCCGGTCTATCTGGGAATAATTATTTTCCGCTTGTGATAAAGAGCGCGACACATATGAAACCGGTTGTTCTATCCCCTCTCCGTCTACTTGTGTCAACACCCCGCCGATACCTACTGGGCTCGCGTCACAAGTGAGAATCAACGGTTTATTGGGGTCGTAATGAGCAAGTACTTCTGTACTCGTCAAAATATGTTTTATCTTTTTAAAAGCTGCTTCGCACTTTTGACTCCACTGCCATTGTACCCCTTTCCTTAACAACTCATATACGGGCGATAGGGTCGTACTTATGTTTGGTACAAATCGGGCATAGAAGTTGACTAAGCCTAAAAACGAACGTAATTGCGAAACATTGACTGGTCGTGGAATTTTTGTCACTGCTTCCACTTTTTCGGGGTCCACTTTTATTCCATCTTTAGATATTATAAAACCTAAATACTTTACTTCATCCATCATGAGATAACATTTTTGCTCTTTCAGCTTCAGACCTGCCTCTTGCAATCTCTTCATAACTTTTTCAATCAGAATTATATGCGATTTCTCATCTGAGCTACCCAAAACTATGTCGTCTAAAAATACCTGGACATGAGCGATATCGTGTAACAACATTGACATAATACGTTGGAATATGCCTGGACTTGACGATAATCCATACACCAACCGTTTGTATTTGAATAGGCCTTTATGCGTGTTGATGACCGTTAAATTATTTGGGTCATCTAGTTCTATCTGATTGTATGCCTGTGAGAGATCAATTTTGGAAAAATACCTAGCTCCATTAAGGCCTACAAATAAGTCCTCCACTTTAGGCAAAGGATATTTGTCGATCAGCAAGACAGGATTTAGGGTTACCTTGTAATCCGCACAAATACGCAAGCCACCATCAGCCTTGCGGACCGGCACCAAAGGCGTAGCCCACTCCGAGGTCTCCACCGGCTCGATGATGCCGTCGCGTAGCATGCCGTCCAGCGCCGCGTCTATTGTCTCCCGCAGTGCGTATGGTAGCGGGCGCGCGCGACAAAACACCGGCACGGCACCCTCGCGCACGTGCAGTGTAGCTTTACCCTTGCTGTACCTTCCTAGTCCTCCGCTGAATAAGTCCTTATATCTGTGGAGTAGTAACTTTAGATCAGTATTTTCTCCAGCTGAGAGGTTGTTTTGGTTTTCCACCTGATCCGATCGAGAATAACTTCCTACCATGGGAATGTTTATTCCTAGCTCATACAACCAATGTCGGCCTAACAAAGAAGTCGTGCCCCCTTCAATTACGAACAATTCCAGATTCATGACAACTTGCTTATATACCACCTTTGGTTTGATAAAACCCAGCGGTTTTACTTTACTTCCGTCATAGAACTTTAACATTAAGGGATAAGGTTCAATGTCGTATGAACTATAATAGGTATCATACGTTGCCTTGCTAATGCACGATACCGCCGAACCTGTATCTACCTCCATTTTTATTTTCGCATCACCGACCATCAAACACATGCTCACCGGTCTATAACTGTTCAAACTGAGGTGATGAAAGTCTTCCTCCATGTCCGAGGAATCCTCGATATGATTATAGTCCCGTTGCTGCGGCGACTCCTGCGCCGCGTCCACGTGATGGACGTTTCTGCTGCCAAACCGGGAATGCGCTGGTCCAGGCTGTACCGAGCACTGCCTACGTAGGTGGCCTCGTTGCTTGCATCTGCTGCAAATGAACCGTTTGTATCGGCAGTCCTCTGGCCTATGGCTGTCCGCCCCGCACACCGTGCAATGCGCACCACCTTCCGATGTCCTGGTCTGTCGCTGGCTTGTCCCTGTACTCGAGCTCGTCACGGCACGTGTTTGCCTTCCCGCGCGCCGGCCCGACGATGTCGTGAGCGCCAGCACCGGCGCGGTCGGCGTGGGCGGCGGCGCGCTGGCCCGCCCGCCCAACTCCGCTCGATCCACTGCCGCTGCGTCCCGCTCCGCCGCTTCCAGTGAGCAAGCCAGTTTCAAAGCTGTGGCGTACTTCAGGTCCTCTTCGGCGAAGAGCCTCTGTCGAGTGATGTCACTACGTAACCCGCACACAAATTGGTCACGCAGGTTCTCTTCTAAAACGCCTCCAAAATCACAATCCTTCGCTAATTTCTTTAGCTCCGTCATATATTGTGACACAGATTCCTCCTTTACGTAACGCACTGACCACGTCACTATATTTCATAGTAGACGGTTTCTTTGGGCTGACCAGGTTACTCAGCAACTCATAGGCGTCCTCGCCCATCACCGCGATAAGAGTCGGAAGCCACAATTCGTCTTTCACATCGTTAACCTTAAAATACATCTCCAAACGTTCCACGTACATGGTCCAATTACCCGACGACACATTGAATGCCCCAACCTTGCCGATAGACATTTTTGCGTTCCAATGACTATCTAGATTTCCAGACACTCCACACACTAATAAAATGTTCGGTATAACTGTTCTTAGGCACTTTTATCCTCGTTAGCCATTAAAGTATCGGCGAATAATAAAATACGCGTGTTCGTTCCAAGGTTTATTCTCGACCGAGGAAGGTGGAAACTACCCACATATAGTACACCGACCAAACATACCTACATAGGACAACATACATTGCAAGTTAAATAAAAGCTTTTAATGTATACCTACCTATTGTAAACACAAGGCCGTATGCCAATAAGTTATTATTATTAGCGATTAGAGTTAGTGAAGTAAGTAGCATTTTTGTGTTTTCGCCGATGCAAAACCTAAAACTTACTTTACAAATAATATATAGGTACTATTAGGTATGGATACTCACATTTCCTTATCTAGGGGTACTTTGAAAAATACTAGATCCTTATTTGTGGAATCCTTATTGAGGCAACCGTATACCGCACAATGTTTAACCATCTTGCAAAATAAGAATATCTGTGCGCGGAAATCACACTTGTTTCTAAACAAAAACAAGTTAACACGTGCCGCCCGGCCGGACGAATGACGTTGACTCGTCGCATGCATTGCTTGCACATCCCTGTCTCGTAGCACGCGAAGGACGCGAGTTTCGGCAATGTGTGCGTGTGGCGGCGCGTGCTTATACGGAATGCAATGTAGCTGCGTGTGTTCGGCTGTTCTCGCTGATTTGTTTGAAGTGAACCTGGCGTGCTTGTAGTGTAGGTAGTAGGCAAGAAGAGCGTTTTATGTTATCAGTGGCGATAATGTCTGTTTTACACAGTTTGCAGTTGTTCGCCATCTCGCGGTTTCTGGTGGTGGCAGGATTGCAATGTTAACAGAAGTTTCGCTACTCGACGCTAGGTGTCGCTGCTGTATTTGCGTAGCTTACAGGCACTAGATGTCGCTAGTTGTTCTCAAAAGGATCGATAAATTATGGTTTAAATATTTTACAGGATTTATTTCACCTATAATCATTCGGATTGACTTTTTAGAGAAGTATATTCAAGCACTTTTGTAGTGATTCACAGTGATTAGTTACCACAGACCAGGTTTTTGAACAGTTCCAAAGCACTGCGTAACCGTCACTAGTTTCTTGTTCTTGATGATTTTAACACTGTTTCGCTAATTTGGGGCGAGATAACACTTACACTATTGAGTTATTATCTTCTCGACTAACTTCGAAAATCAACAAAAAACACAGAGTTACCACAGAAAAAGAAAAATATTCAATTTTTTGTCACCGCTAAAGCACAGAATACTTAATAGTACTAGCCTAGAGTTAGCCTAGAGTAATGAATTGCTTTAGGTAAGGTTTGCATGATAAATAAAGAGTCCTTTGCGAGCAGATGGTGCGAAAAACATATTTATCACTTTCACAGACTTTAGTAAATGGTTTAGTACCTATTTTTTAAATACTTATGTGGAAAACGCCCGTCGATCAAAGAGCACTTGAAAAATTAGTTCGTCATCCAGTGCGGTTACAGGACACCCACCAGGTACTAGGTGTTTCAGACCCGGTAGCTGCACCTAATGAAAAATCTATAGGCTCATACATTAGAGTTTCTACCTAGTAGCGGGCGCAAGAATGGTCTTTAATCTTGCCACAGCCACGGGCGGCGGCCGTTCCGTTGGCTGCGGACGTCGACCCGTTGGCTGTTCATGACGCGGTCTTCCTCCTATCTCCTACACTTCTAGTAAATCTCTCTTAATTGACTTGCTTTGTTCCGGAACGTGGTCTTCCTCTTATCTCCGATAATTCCAATAAGCTATCTCTCTCTTGCCATCGGATGGGCGAAAGTCACGGCCGTTCCTGAGACGAATCCTTTCTCGTTGGCTGATAACATCATGAGTCGGCTTGCGGACGGATTGGGTAAAACTGATGTGAAAACATGGACGTATAAAAAAAGTTGGAAGTAGTCTCGCTTACAACACAAGTGTGACGTTCAGAGTCGGCCAGCTCGCTGTACGTACACGCCGATAAGCACACATTCACACATTAGTCGGCCATTTTGCGCACAGGCGTCAACAAAGGCGGTACGAATCACGTTTCATCGGTAAATGAATAAAAATATTCATTCACAAGAACAAAATAATTCATCACAAGTCCAGTGTTGTCAATATTCACGTAAGCAAAATTACCCAAAATATGGTAAAATTCGGTATAATTAAGTTCAAATTATAATTAGAATTACCTCTCAGTATCCGATCGCATCAATAGCTGCAAAGTCAAAATACCATTGGTTAGGTACCACGCGCAGCTATTGATGCGCGGGTGACGCGGTGTTTACCAACCGGTATTTTGGTACAATTTTAGTGCATAATGTTGGCATGCTTGGCAAGTGTAAATGCGGCATTAGTCAAACTCTACCATGAACATATTTGTCTGTGGTCTTTCGTTGAAAAAAATATCCAGATCTGGAAAATCTGGAAAAAAATACACTTTTTCTGATATTTTCTGAGCTTTTATGGTGAATAGTGAATTGTTTCTATAAAAACACACTTATGTTTTCATTGTTTTGAAAAGGTTATCTTGTGTAGATTACGAAGGTATCAAACGACATGTATATTTGTTGATGTTTTTCTCATGTCGGCTAGATTTGTGTCGAGAGGGAACATTTTCATAGAAGTCGGTGATTCTCATGTCGGTACAAAAATAAACTAAGGACACAGTGACATTTTTTTCGCATAAACTAAGAGAGGGTTTCATTAGCTACTCAGATCTACAATTTGTATAGTTCGAAGATTTACCATTCCAACAGAATCACTTGATACGTCAGTCAAGTGCCGCGCGCGGGTGGGCTCAAAATATGCCGCCGATCCTAGCTGTTTCGCGCCGGGGCGGCCCGGATTCGCGGAGTTTAAGCGGAGTTATTTTTCGTCAGATGAAAATTTTAACTTCGAAGTTTAACAGAAAAATATTTAACGATCCGGCTTCACCACATTTCAAAATTAGAAGATATATCAAGAACCTTTTAAAGTAAAAGACACTATTATAAATACTCAGCATTTGGGATGTTAATCACTTTTACAGCAGTCATAAACGGTAGGAACAGTAAAATTTTGAACAATTGGGATGATGCACGATGATTAGTCAAGTTAAATACTTTTTAAGAACTGCCGAAACAGTTGATTTATGTGAGAGTTGTATTGAAATCCGAAACATGACGTCGTATTTCGTTGAAGTCAAATGCAATCTGGGACAAAATGATGTTAATTCATTCAATTGCTTAAAATTATTTATATTAATATTTTTCTTGTTAGGGCTATCAATTTAAACAGAATTAGTTTTTTTTTGTCTACCATTCATGTATCATCTCCATTAAGTATTTTTTATACAACTTTGCAGACAAATCCAACAGATGGTGCTGTGAATCGCAGTTTGTTTTTTGCGCTTATATTACTAAAACGGGTCCATAATTCGAAAAATGGTCCTATTATATTGATATTATTTCTAAAAATCTATCCAATGATACCTCTATTTTATATTATACTCTATCCCATAGTGTGAGATGTCATTGGACAGATGTTTTAAAAATTATATCAATATGATCATTTTTCGATTTATAGACTTGTTTGAGAAAAGAAGCGCAAGAACCCAAGAGCGATTCACAGCACCATCTGTTGGACTTTGTGGAACAGTGTTTTTTCTTCTCTCTCTCTCATTAAAATATTTTTTATTCTTTGACTGTGTTTTATTTGGGGTAAAATTTTGGCTAACTTGGCAACCCTAAATTCACTCACTCATAGATATCCGCCGCCACTACGGTTCGGTTCCAGTGTTACCAGGAACACGGTAATTACCGTAGAACCACGGTATTTTTGGCTAATACACGGTCTACGGTAGCGATCCACTACCGTGTCTTTTTCTACGGTATTCTTAGATATTAACTACCGTGTAGGGAAGTAGCACACACAATAAAGTTTGAAATCGAAGATAGGCCAATAGGCCGACATCGGGTCGCAGAGATCCGATGGTATTTTTTAACTTTTGTGTGAAATAATATTCAGTCAAATCGACGACATAAAAACGAAGAAAAGGAACAAGCTGATACCGAAAACCATTAAGGGAAATATAATTGCTCAACAAACTATTCACCGGAATGGTCATAACTGTGTTGATTTTACACCTACTAAGAACATGTTATCAAAAATGACGGCAGCCATATATGATAAAGAAGTTCTTATTTAAGAAAAATCTAAATTCAAGGTTGTTTCGGTTGCATTTTATAAGGTAATTTAGACAGTATTTTCCAAATGATTCTACGGTAATTTAAGTCTTAAACACCGTAATTTTAACAGATAAACACGGTAGTTTATAGTTTTCACCTGGTAACACTGTTCGGTTCCTCAGTTTTGTCTTAGCGAGACTCTGTCCGACTTTTTTATAGGTCCATGTGTGTAAATGACGCTCATCCGACTAGGCTGCTACCAACCAGTGCTACCGGTCGTGTATTTTTACCTCTGATTTGACTAGATATATATACATACAAAAATCAACCCTTTCCTACTCATGCATGATACAACCACATATATGTATGCTTTCCGGCGACTTCCGGCCCAATGGAAAGTAAACCTTTCGGCGCCCACACCGTGTTGATAGTTACACTCGGCGCCACGAATAAAGAGCTCTCGGAGAAACTGGCGGGGATTACTGCGCATGTGTACAGTCGCGGCATAATTCCGAAGTGCGTTTTTAGGGTTAGTGTGAAGGAATGAGTGTTCAGGACTTTCTTCACTTCTATTTTTTCTCTGTTTGATATTTTGTTGATTGGGATATTAGCCGATGTAAATAATGGACTTTGTGTCAAATAAACTATAGGTACTCTCCATTGACAACATTTGTTAACGTCAAGGTTGAAACCTATATATAAATAACCCCCTAGCATAGAATGCCCCTAGTCACTAGGGCCTAGTGAATATAGATACTTGTAGTAATAGTCCTGCACACTCTTTTCTTCCCGCTGACTAATAATTTGTAATTCGACCGGGGCGAAAGATAACGTTGGGTAATATTGTATGCGACTGTACTCAAGAAGCTTCGAGACGTGCTTTCGGTGCGGGCATCGGGAAGCGACTGATCAACGAATCAGGTGCCGGCGCTGACTACCGCCCCTGTCGCTCCTCACTTCCCCGCGCCAAACACTTGTGAAAAGTGACTACTGCGCATTCAAGGACAAAGCTCTTTAGTCGTGGCGCCCGGTATACACACTGGTTCCTTCTACCCGATACCGCGCTGACGCCCGGTTTCCGGTACACTATTTTTCCTGATAATTACGTAACGGGCTGTTAATCTCTGTTTAAATGTAGTTTGGGTTGCTGGAAGATTTAACTGACAGACTATTAGCAGTTGGTCAACGCTAGTGTCAAATTTTCAATTAATCTTCGATTAGAGCCATTTTGGGTTTCTGAAAGCATTTTCTCTATGTTAACAGACTGTTGACAGGCCATTGACATTGTGTTATCCCGAACTTCTTGATGAAAACATCGTATTATTCTATTTACAAGGGTGTTTTGACAAAACCAAAGCTAAAGGTACAACTACTGCAGAAGCAGTGCCTATAAATAATTTAAATAGGTACTTTAACATTTCGAACTTTCTTTGAGTATTACTTTTCAGCTAAAAATGTCGGATTGGTCTGATCTTTCGAATGAGGAAGACAAGAAACCACTGCGGCTTATCCGGGATCAGAGGAGCGGTGGACTGCACCTACATAAAAATTCAGTCACCAGGTGGGACGATAGCAGAAAGATTCCGAAACAGGAACAGGCTACATTTATCTCAACATGGAGGGAGTTTGCGATGCAAGCCTGCGGATTTTGGACATAACAGCTCGGTTGCCAGGGTCTGTGCATGAAACTACAATATTCAACGACTCCCACATATGGGTTGTCTTTGAGAGTGGATTGTATGGAAGCGATGGCCTTGTTGGAGACAGTGGTTACCCTTGCCGCAAATTTTTTTTAACTCCCTTTACGCAGCCAAGAACACCAAGAGAAGAATCATATAATCATACTCAAATTGCTACAAGAAAGCCCGTAGTGGAGGTTTGGGCTCCTAAAAAGGAGATTCCCTTGCGTGTCCCTGGGACTACGAGTTAAATTGGACACTACAATGAATACAATTGTAGCCTGGCTGTGCTATAAATTATCGCATTATCTCTTAGTGATAATATTAAAGATCTCTTTGAACCTAAAGTGGCATTGGACGTGCCTGTTCAACCCCAAGCTGGAGGGGCAGATGAGAATAAATAACTCGAAAGTTATTCTGTCAGATCTGCTTTACTGCTAATACACTTCAACAAGTAAAATAACCAATAAGTAACAAAGCCTGTTCAATAAAAATCCAATTTATAAGTTTCTCTTTATATAATTTACCCATCAACAAACAAATCATTTGTCATTTATTACCATACAGTTTGTATTTACTTATGAAATAATAGTTATCTAAGATCTTTCCTTTCAATCAAAATATAGATACTCATAGCACATTTATTAGAATTTGCATACGGCTTAAGAAATAAGATAGAATGAACACGCTTAAGAAATAAACAGCCACATATACTACAGTTATAGACAGACAGGTTGGTCCACCTCAAACCAAGCAAAAAATGCTCATGAATTTTTATTTCTTTTGTAGTTGGTCTTGGGATCCTCGAAGTTTCAGCTGCACCGTTTCACAACTCTGCCTTCTTCACTTTTTCTCTTGGTGCTGAGGCAGCTCGTCTATAACTTCCAGCGCTAAAGTATCATCTGAAATTAAAAATATTGTTGTATGTATACACAGGTTGTTTTAATTTCAAATACATATGAAAAAACTAGTCAAGTGCTAGTGACTCTCCTGGAAGGTTTAGTACCACCATATATTTAACAAAAATATTTACTGTCATTTGGTTGGAGACTGTTAAAGTAGTTTTATATATGCCTATACAAACTCTTTGACTAATGAATTTGTAAAAGAAATAGTGTTCTACTTGTCACTGTCTTCTGTCTGTCACGATTGATAATAAAACAACGTATATTTTTCATGTGCTTATTTATTGATATAAAGTTAATAGGAATCTCCATTAGTCCTTAAGGATAACTACCTTGGACACCACTGCGTACGCAAATCTTATTAGGTAATCGGCCCCACCTACATGGAAAATTTTACGAAAAGTAGTAATCTGCAAGCGACACCGTCTACTTCTAAATATGCGAACATGATCCTTATGTTTGTAGAGAGCACTGAAATATTTTCGATCAATTGTGACAACGAGAACTGGTATGTGGATAACGGCGCCACAAGCCACGTAACAAACCGGGCTGATATTTTCCAAAATTACGAACACTTCGACGACATTCGTACTGTAACAACGGCAAATGGCAATGCGATCACTGCTAAAGGAAAAGGTTCAGTAATAATCGAAGCAAACATCAAAGGGGAGCTACAACGTGTGACCCTGACAGACGATTGGTACGTTCCAGCCATAACGAAGAACTTATTCTCGGTTTTAGCTGTCCATGATAAGATTCCATACAGCCAATTCTCATCGACGACAAAAGAATGTACCGTCTATGTCAACGGAGAAGCGTGCCTAAAAGGAAAACGACAGAAAGAGGGAGGCTTGTACAAACTGGAAATAAGAGTCGAACTTCCAAAAAACCCCGTTGAAGTCTATACTACGTCCAATACAATGCAACTATACCACGAGAGATTGGCGCATCAAAACAAGAGACACGTGAAAGCTACGGTTAAACGCGAACTGAACTTAGAACTTCCTCTTGATAAAGAATTATGCGAAGGTTGCATATACGGGAAAGCACATAGATTGAAATTCGGTACAAGGATCCGAGCTACCGCGCCAGGAGAGCTCGTACATACTGACGTTTGCGGACCATTCCAACCGAGTTATTCAAAATACCGATACTACGTGTTGTTCGAAGACGACTACACCGGCTACCGTATGGTATACTTTCTGAGACGCAAGTCAGAGGTTAAGGATAAGCTCGCCTTAATGTTAGCTCAGACCAAAACTGCAGGACATACTATAAAATGCTTGTTAAGTGACAATGGTGGTGAATTTGACAATAAGTCCATTCAAGACCTACTGGACTCACATGGAATAATACAGAGATTGGTAATGCCTTACACCCCAGAACAGACTGGTGTCAGCGAGAGCGAAAATCGTACTTTGGTGGAAACTGCGAGATCTATTATGTATGCGCATGAAACGTTGCCTCAAGAACTTTGGGCAGAACTAATAAACACCGCCGCATACATCCTCAATAGAACGGGTCCAACGAATTCGAACGATAAGTCACCATATGAACTTTGGAGTGGAAAGAAACCGGTTATAAAGCACCTAGGTTGCAATTCCTACGTCCACATTCCAAAACAAAAACGAAAGAAGATGAATATGAAGGCCATCAAAGGAAGACTTGTCGGTTATGACGAAGATGGCTACCGAATTTGGATAACTGATGGAAAGAGAAAAACGCTCATCCGTTCGCGTGATGTAACGTTTGATGAGAAACCATTGCCTAATAGTGATGATAATCCGCCTTATGTAAATAATGACGCTATTAAGAGGGAGTACACACTGAGACTGCCGATGGATAACGCTGTCTGCAAAGAAGGACCAGCTTCCCATCTTAACGTACATCATCATCCATTATCTATCCCACCCGAGAGAGACTCCGATGTAAGTCAATCAACAAGCTCTAACGATCCTGAACGTGTCCTTGAGGGAGAAGACTTGGAATCTCGAATTGTTCACGAAGACCACGTTCATGAATCCGAAATTCATCGAGAGAACTTGGAACCTCAAATAGTCCAAGAAGACCAGAACAATGAGTTCGAAAAATATCGAGCGTATATGGCACCTGAACCAGTTGGCAAAGGTCAAGGTCATGAATCGGATTAACATCATGATGATACTGATGACTCTGCAGATGAATATTATGACGCGGAATCGCCACGATACAATTTGCGCAACCGCAGCGAAATACGAAAACCTGCACGACTGGACAACTATGTGTGCGTTACAGAAGCATATCCGTCGAATTTTGCTGATGCAATGAATCGTAATGATTATATAGAATGGAAAAAGGCAATGGAAAGTGAAATGAAGTCACTAGAGGAACACAAAGTATGGACGGCCTGTGATCTGCCGAAAGGAAGAAAAGCGCTTCCTTGCAAATGGGTTCTTCGAACAAAAAGGAATCCAGAGGGCTCCATCGAAAGATACAAAGCACGGCTAGTTGTGAAGGGCTTCAAACAAAGAAAAGGAGTCGATTATGATCAGACCTTCAGCCCTGTCGCACGCCTAGCAACCGTCAGAGCGCTATTGAGTGTCAGCGCACAAGAAAATATGTACCTCATTCAATTTGATGTTGTTACAGCGTTTCTCAACGGTAAGCTTGAAGAGAAAATTTATATGCAGCAACCAGATGGATTTGACGATGGAACATCTAAAGTTTGGAAACTTAATAGAAGCCTATATGGCTTAAAACAAGCCCCCAGATGTTGGAACTCCTGCTTTGAAGCAATCCTATTAGAAATGGGTTTTAAGCAGTGCGAGGCTGACAGTTGTCTGTACACCAAAGAAAAAGATGATGACAAACTATTAATCACCTTGTACGTGGATGATGGATTAGTAGCAGCAACCAAAGAAGTGTTGGCTAATTCCTTTTTAAAAGATTTGAGGAAACGATTGCAGATTACGACGAAACTTGCGTCTTACTATTTAGGACTACAAATCTTTAGAAAAGAGGATGGGTTCATTTTTATAAGTCAAGAAGCGTATGCAAAGAAAGTCCTGGAACGTTTCGGAATGGCAGAATGTAACCCAGTTACAATGCCAATGGAAAAGGAAACTTCTTTTTCAGGGGTAGTCCAAGCTGAAAAGGTGGAAAAGTTTCCATATAGAGAGGCCGTCGGTGCCTTGGCATATTTAATGGTTGGGACACGCCCAGATATTGCCTATGCCGTGGGTGTCGCTTCCCGGAAATTGGAATCACCCTCCAAGGAAGACTCGCTTAGGGTAAAGAGGATATTGCGTTATGTGAAAAGTACGTGCTCCTATGGAAATAAATATAAAACGCAGGAATCTGCAGTACTTGAAGCTTTTAGTGATGCAGACCATGGGGGAGATCATGACACAAGCCGATCTACTACTGGCGTCACATGCCGCTATGCAGGAGGCGTGATATCTTGGCTCAGTCAGCGACAAGGTTCGGTAGCCATTTCCACAACCGAAGCTGAATTAGTGGCAGCAAGTGAGGCAGCTAGGGAGCTGGTTTGGCTGACCCGAATAATGCAGGAGCTGACAAAACTGGAGTACACTCCGACGCTGTTTGTGGACAATGAAGCAGCTGTACGTCTAGCTCACAACCCGGAATTTCACAAGCGCACCAAACACATTCGCATCCGTCATTTTTATGTGAGGGAACACGTTGCTGAAAGAGCAATCAAAGTGAAGAGGATCGGCACAAAGGATCAAGCAGCTGACATTTTTACAAAAGGACTGGCACGGCCTAGATTCTTATCTCTTTGTTATGCCCTCGGTATTATAAAGAGTGTTGAATAAGGGAAGGTGTTAAAGTAGTTTTATATATGCCTATTCAAACTCTTTGACTAATGAATCTGTAAAAGAAATAGTGTTCTACTTGTCACTGTCTTCTGTCTGTCACGATTGCTAATAAAACAACGTATATTTTTCATGTGCTTATTTATTGATATAAAGTTAATAAGAATCTACATTAGTCCTTAAGGATAACTACCTTGGACGCCACTGCGTACGCAAATCTTATTAGAGACACTCAATTGAGAGGCCTACTCAATATAAATTATGGGTGCAGGTGGTAGTCCTGGATCCTGGTCTATAATAATAATGTACCATAACAGCAATATAATCAAAAATAAA
Organism: Argyresthia goedartella; assembly: GCA_949825045.1. Lineage (NCBI taxonomy): Eukaryota > Metazoa > Arthropoda > Insecta > Lepidoptera > Argyresthiidae > Argyresthia > Argyresthia goedartella. Next base: position 17,828,542 of record OX463812.1, on the reverse strand, counting down.
TAGCTGTACTATGAGTACCAACGGGCAACGAACTTATAACTGATGGTACTGGCTGGCACATCACATTATTGCCTTTTAGTGTTTTATCTCAATGTGACACTGTCTCGATCATCCCTTGATGAGGACACATTGCTGATTGTATTACCTTGTGTATTATTGAGTTTAACTAGCTAGCTATATGATTGGTAGCCTAACAAATTGGCAGCAGAGCGTGTGGTCATCCTACAAAAAATAAGGATGGTACCTACCGACACAGAGGTGCTAACCAAAACCAATTATGGAACTTGGTGCTCTTATAGAACGATTTATGGGAAATAGTAAACGGCACAAACATATTGTACCCAAAAGCTGATGCTGCAGCGCAGACGGCGTACAACAAGGAGGACTCAAAGGCAAGAGCTGAAATTTTTCTTCTACTGTCACCGTCTGAACTAAAACAAGTGAAGAGCTGCATCACCTCTAAAGCTGTTTGGGATAAACTCAAAAGTACATACCAGAGCTCCGAACCAGCGAGGAAAGCCACGTTGCTGAAACAGTTAATACTGAAACGGTTGACCTCAAATGAAGACATTCGTGACCATATTAACAATGTCATGGACATCGTGGACAAGCTAGCTGACATGGACATCCAAATACCTGCAGAACTACTAAGCATCATGTTACTCTACAGTCTGCCAACATCATACGAAAACTTCCGCATAGCCATAGAGTCGAGAGATAGTTTACCAAAACCTGAAGACCTGAAAGTAAAAATACTGGAGGAAAATCAGGCCAGGAACGAAAACAATCAAACTGAAAGCTCTGAAGCGTATTACTTTAATAAATAAATAAACCTAAAGAGAATATAATCACTACAGAATAAACCATTGTTGTAGAAAGTACACATTGAATATTATTAACAGGTAAATCTAAAAGTGACAAGCATAGAAACTCTTTCACAAAGTAGGTCAGTAACTAACAGACCAATAAGATTGAATACATGCTTCACTTAACATCCCGTCTCGGTGATGTTGAGTCCAGCTCTTGTGCCAAGCTCTTTATGTCGTGGCCAGAATAAGGGCTTCGTCAGGAAGTCCGCCTGATCGACTCCTTTCACTTTGAGAGTTGACAAAATTCCTGTCCTGACACATTCTGTCACAAAGAAGTGCCTCAATCTTATATGCTTTGTCCTTTGATGGCATTCTACTGGAGGATCATGTGCAAGTCGAATAGCTGACTCACTGTCTAGGTATAAAAGTGTTCTGATATCTTTGAGTGGTAACATGAACTGCAGAATTCTTTTTAGCCATATTAATTCTCGGGCTGCTTCGCTAGCGGCCACTATTTCCGCTTCGGTAGAGTATATGGCTACTGAAGTTTGCTTCTTACTCTGCCACGCAATAGCTCCTCCTGAGTAGAGACAAATCATTCCAGAAGTTGAATGTCCGCTTGTGTTATCCCCCCATGATCTGCATCGCTGTAGCCTTTCAGGCATTTCGATTTGTAAGGTGAATGGTAGGTAATACCAAAATGTTGTGTGCCTTTGATATAGCGCAGTATTCTTTTGACTTTGGCTATATCTCCTGGCAAGGGGTTATCTAAAGTTCTGGAGACTACGCTCACTGCGAATGTGATATCAGGGCGTGTCCCAACTGCTAGAAAAGAGAGTGCGCCAACTGCTTGTCTATATGGAAATGGATCACTTTCCATCTCTTTTTCTGTAGTGACAGAGCCTTTCACAATAGGTGTTACGGCAGCTTTGCAGTCGTGCATGCCGAATCGCTCCAACAGTTTCTTTGCATATCCTTTCTGGTCTATGGTACGATTATTGATCGATATCCATCATCGTTTCTGGTAATCTCGATGCCTAAGAAATATGAACCAGGTCTTGTCGTGATCTTGAAATGCTGACGCAGCTCATCAAGAAAACCTTGCGTTTCAGACTCCGATGCTGACGCCAACAATCCGTCATCAACATATAATGCTAGGATTAACTTTTTGTTACTATCCTTGTTTCTTATAAAGAGACATGGATCACTATGGCTTTGCTTGAATCCGATTTTTAGTATGTACTCAGTTAAACCGTATAAACTCTTTATGAGTTTACATACTTTTCCTGAATCATCACTAAACCTTTCAGGTGGCTTCATATATGTCTCTTCATTTAATATACCATACAGAAAAGCCGTTGAAACGTCAAATTGGGGCAACGTAAAAATTTCTTGAGCAGCAACACTCAGAAGTGCTCTTATAGTGCTGGTATTTGCTACGGGACTAAATGTTTCGTAGTAATCCACTCCTTCTTTCTGCGAGCAACCCTTCACTACGAGTCGAGCCTTATATTTATCAACCGTACCATCAGGATTGGTTTTAACTTTGTAAGTCCGAAGCCGAAATCGACGGCTACGAAGTGTTAGCCCTCTCTCATTTTCTACCTCAATAGCGTTCAATTGATCAGGTTCAGATTCCATTATATTGTCATCTTGCCTTTCAAGCTCAAGGTTCTGTTCCATCTGCTCATCTGTTTGTTCTACACTACTGTCAACTATGTTCTCTCCAACTTCATTATTGTTAGCAACTTCTTCTGATCGCTCATTCTCTGTTTCAGGCTTCTCATCATGTTCAACTGCAGGTGATTCTTCCACACTTGGATCCGATTGGGTTTGAGGATTCAACGTAAAACCCCGAAATTTAAGTTCAATCTGGCTCTAACTTCTGACTTGAACTATCTTCCTCAGTTCTGGTCTTGCTTGCAAGCTCTTGATCAGTTCTGGTCAGATTTTTGACATCTTCCAATAAGGGAGTTTCATCAAAAACTACGTCTCGAGACCTTATCAGATTGAAATTTTCGCAGTCCCAAATTCCATATCCTTCGTCAGAATCGTACCCAATGAGAATACCTTTCTGAGCCTTTTTGTCCAATTTCTTACGTTTTTCTTTTGGAACGTGCGGGTAACAAATGGTTCCAATAATCCGCATGTGACTAATCCTTGGCTTCTTGCCATGCCATGCTTCATGTGGTATTTTTTCTTCAGGACCTGGGCCTGTCCTGTTAAGAATTTACACGCTCGTCATAATCAGCTCAGCCCACAAGCCATTTGGAATTTTCACATGGGCGTGCATCATGGCTCTCGCCATCTCCACAACAGTTCTATTCTCCCTCTCAGTGGGATTTTGTTGTGGGGTATAAGGCATCGTGAACCTCTGTTTGATACCTTCTTTCGCTAGTGTAGCACGAACGCTTTCATTATCGAACTCGCCACCATTGTCACTTAAAACTTATTTTATTTTTATACCCGCTGTCTTAGCTTCAGCTATAAAATGTAGTAGTTTTTCGTGGACATCAGATTTTTGACGCATTACGTATACCCAGGGGTACTTCGTGTATAGGTCCTTGAATAAAACAAAGTATTTACTCTTGCCGATCGAGCAGGGGAATGGTCCACATACATCACTGCAGATCAATTCTCCAGGTTGAGTGGCTTTTTCCCTAGTCCCGAACTTCAATCTATGAGATTTCCCATAAACACAGCCTTCACAGAGTTCTGTCTTTGCTTCAGTCTTTATGTTTAAGTCTCTCTCCAATACCTTTTTCACGTGTGTTTTATTTTGATAACCGAACCGCTCATGGTATAATTGTAATAGAATTACTTCAACAGTTTTATCTGGGGTAGCTGGCTTCACGCATTTCAGTTTCAGACGGTAAAGCCCACCCTCTTTCTCTCTGTTGCCAATTAGCTTGTTCTCGCCATTAATCTTCATTATGCACGTAGTGGGATCCGATTCAAAGGTGCTATTATTAGCGATGTCGTGTGCGGCAAGGACAGAAAAAAGGTTCCTGCTAATGCTAGGCCCGTACCAAACATCCTTCAAAAGGATTTGCTCTCTTCGACCATCTACTTCAGCTTCTGCACGAATAGAACCCATCCCTACTGCTGGGATTGTCTGTCCGTTAGCTCCAGTAACCGTGTGTGAACCCTTGCAATAATTAAAGTCCTCAAAGAGATTGCCTCTGTTTGTTATGTGGCTGGTTGCCCCATTGTCCACATACCAGTTCGTCGTGTCTCTGACTTTATCAAGGTTATTATCAAGGTTTTCGACTGAGAAAACAGCTAGGTTCATATCTACGGTAGTCGACTTCTTTGGTGGTCTGCCATCTGCGATCAATTTCTGACATTTTCTGACAAAATGTCCAGATTCTTCGCAATAGTTGCATTTGTGATTTTGAACGTCTTTCTTCTTTGTCTTATCCTTATTGCCTTTATTTCTTGCTTTCGCATACAATGCCTCTGCAGTACTATTGCCTTCTGCGCTGCTTTCCGCCTTAATATCTGCTTGTTGCTTTGTTAGGATCTTCTCATGTGGGCATAACTGTGTTGTAAGGTTCTCTATTGTGCGCTCAGTCTTCGTCTTTAGATTCCAGCTTGACTTGAATCCCAAATACTCATTCGGTAAAGTGTCCAATATCTTATAGATCAATATTGCTGCAAGCAACTCATTTGTCTCTTCTAATGCTACATTGAGTTCTTGCCAGTGACTCTTTAACGTTGAAATATGTGTAGCCATGTCATGCTTGGTATCCCTCTTGTATCCCTTTAATAAATAAATAAACCATTGTTGTAGAAAGTACACATTGAATTTTATTGACAGGTAAATCTAAAAGTGACTAGCATAGAAACTCTTTCACAAAGTAGGTCAGTAACTAACAGACCAATAAGATTGAATACATGCTTCATTTAATATATTACGCTAAAAATAACAAGCGTAAATACTGCAAGAACTGCAAAAAGCAGGCCATACGACCGAGGCATGCTGGGGTAAGAAGAAAAGCCAAGGAAAAACAGGTGAGAAGAACAACTTCAACGTCTGCCTGAGCAGCGCGGCATCGCCTACATCAGAAAAAGTTTGGTGTCTAGATAGCGGCTGTTCATCGCGTATGTGTGGAGATAAAACAATGTTCTCAAATCTGAAACCCGAGAAAGGCAGCCTAAAGTTGGCGTCAAATCATCACACAAGCCAAATCGAAGTAAGAGGGAATGTGCGCATCATCAAAAATCATGCATCCATCGACATCAAGGACAGCTTGTTTGTTCCGGACCTGTCAACGAACCTCCTGTCAGTCGGAAAAATAACCGACAAAGGAAAGAAGGTCATATTCGAAAAAGACAAGGCCTACATCGTAGACCAAGAAGGTGACATGTCACTGACAGCACAAAGACATAATGGGCTCTACTTCCTGGATTTTGACATTGACAATGAAGTCAACAACAACACAGCGAATATCGTGCAAAATAAAAACAAAGATATCATGGAATGGCATCGAAAACTCGGCCACATAAATGAAAAGGACTTAATGAAGCGGGCGAAAGAGGAGCTTATGTACTTTCTGGATTTACACGGTAAAATGGAAACCTGTGAAACATGCATCAAAAGCAAAATGAGCCAATCACCATTTCCAACACACGAAAATACGTACGCAGAGGTACCGCTTGAAATAATACATAGTGATGTGTGTGGACCTTTCGAATGCGAGACGTTAGCAGAGTCAAGATATTACGTGACGTTTATCGACGATCATACACGTTACTGCCATGTATATTTCCTAAAGAAAAAGAGCGAGGTACTTGACAAGTTCAAGGAATATAAATCAGAAGTGGAAACATTGCACAATAGGAAGATAAAAGCTTTTCAATCGGACAACGGAACAGAGTACCGAAACAAAGAGTTCGATGATTTCCTCAAGACGCATGGAATCCACAGAAGGTTGACGGCAACATATACGCCGCAGCAAAATGGCATCAGTGAGAGGAAAAATAGATCCTTGCTGGATAAAGCCAGATGCTTGCTGATAGAAGCAAATGCACCCAAAAAACTATGGACCGAAGCAGTGAGTACTGCAAATTACGTGATAAATAGAAGCCCGTCAAAACCGTAAAATAAAAATACCTTTCAAAAAATACCTCGACCGCACACCATCCGGAAAACACCTTCATGATTTTGGCAGAAAAACCTTCATCTTAAAAAAACAGACGAGGAAAACTGACGAAAAAGACAAAGGAGGGAATATTCGTTGGATACTCGATGACGGCCAAAGTTTTTAGAGTATTCATACCGGAAGAAAACAATGTGGTTATTAGCAGGGATATAAAAGTAATATAAAAGATGTACTTTGAAGACAACAAAGACGAGGACTATGAAAGCCTGATAGGTGGGCAAGAAAAGGTACACCAGCAGAGTTCTGAAAAAGAAAAGAACATAAACACAACAAAACCGGTCAAGTGCGAGTCTAAATCGCGCACGAAGGGTTCCGTACCACCGTTCAATGGAAGCGATGGTGTGGAGTGAATAGTTTGGATTTTACACAGCAAAATATTGTTTACAAAGTTATTGGTGCGGTTACTTTCAAACTCCATGTACGTAACCAGGTGCATCCATAAGTTTGTATGTGGTATTGAAAGAATTGTTGTATGGGAGCCCCCTTAATCATTTCTTTTATCCTGTTTTTTAGTATTTGTTGTTATAGCGGCAACAGAAATACATAATCTGTGAAAATTTCAACTCTCTAGCTAGCTAGGTTCTTGAGATACAGCCTGGTGACAGACAGACGGACGGACGGACGGACGGACAGCGGAGTCTTAGTAATAGGGTCCCGTTTGGAACCCTTCGGGTACGGAACCCTAAAAAAGAACAGAAGGAAGAAGAAAAAGGTACAACAGATAGAAGTTGAATTTAATAAAAACAAAAATGTTTATACAACTACAAATCCTGATGATTCCGGTGATAATGATACGAAGAACGATGAAATTTCAGTTGTAGATATGCCCGAGAACTCAAGTTGACAGGAGAATGGGAGGCCAAAAAGAGACATTCACCCACCTGTATGGACCAAGGATTATGTGCTCTGTGCCGGTCGACTATGTTAGTCATATTTTCACATAATGTTAAGATAAGTTGACGACCGTTACAGATAAGGTATATTTATATTCATCACGCACTATGTCTTATGCACATCATTAATAACATGTACCAACCTAGTATATAAGCTAGGATTTCCTATAATAAATTAGTCTAGTATTTGCGCGCATCTCAAGCCTTTTACTTTACTCCCGAAGATGTCGCTCTCCTTATAATTGCCTCTGGCAAAGTGGTGACCCGACTTTTGAACATCAGCAACCTTCGGTAATAGCAGCACGGACCCAGCCGCGAAGAAAACTCCGTGAGCTGCCATGACCGGACCAGATTTGAAAACGGACCAGAAGTCAAAAGATTTCAAATGAAGATTTCCCGCATCGAACTCAAGATACCACAAGAACAATGACCCGATATTCAGCCGACTGCTGATTTATCAAAATGGAGCTCGCACCAGCAGAAACGAACGCGTCGGAAAATTCATTCACAGCAAGCAGCTTTTCAAGTACAAGTCATCAGAAAGTCAGAAACATCATCGATATACCTAATTCAACGAATATTGAAATCATCCAGGAAGAACATCGCACGAAGAATAATCAAATCACTGAAGAGAGAGAGAGATATATATATAAACGATTGTTGTACAAGATGTGCCCTATGTTGCCAAATCCCAAGGTTTTTAGGCACACAAATTTCATCAATCGACAAATTAATATTCACCCAAGAGTGAAGAGCACGCACGTACATATGACGTACGAGATCATTGACTGCCTACAACCAAGGTTACAGATTTAATGCTGACGCTGATTCAGCACAATCATCCTTGTGTAGGTACGGTCGCAATTATAAACAAACAGTGATTACAACTACAACGACGTGCGATGTAAATTGACTCATCGATTACTGAAAAAACATGGGCGGCTGCAGCATCAGACGACTCTCCTGCGGATCTTTTCCAGTTATATGTTAGGTTAGTTTACTAACCGCGAATCCCCATTTTCCTAGTGTTTTTCTGTTTTCGTGTAAGATTTACCTTTAGATTCGTGTAAGATTTACCTTTAGATTAAGTTAAAGTATGCACAATTAAGATCTGATTTATGTTTATTAAAATACTACTAGTTATTTTTGCAGTTGATATAAGTTTGTTATGGTATCTAACTTAGATTTTTTTCATTGTTATAAGTACATTCATTTATTTTTTTTCCTAAAGGGGGGAGTATCTGTGCCGGTCGACTATGTTAGTCATATTTTCACGGTATGTTAAGATAAGTTGACGACCGTCACAGATAAGGTATATTTATATTCATCACGCACTATGTCTTATGCACGTCATTAATAACATGTACCAACCTAGTATATAAGCTAGGATTTCCTACAATAAATTAGTCTAGTATTTGCGCGCATCTCAAGCCTTTTACTTTACTCCCGAAGATGTCGCTATCCTTATAATTGCCTCCGGCAAATGCTCAATCATATAGACCTATCAGAGACTGTTGAAGAATCTTATCTGTTCGAAAACGAAAGCGACAAATATTGGCATGATGCTATAAAAGCCGAAATACAAGCACATGTCAAGAACGGTACATGGAAAATAGTCCAAAAAGACAAAAAAAGAAAGTAATAGACTACAAGATGGTTCTAAAAAACAAAACGGGACCAGACAACAGTATTACGAGGAAAGCCAGACTAGTAGCACGGGGTTTTACGCAGAGACCAGGCGTAGACTATAACGAAACGTAAGCTCCCGTGGCTAAAATAAGCTCAATTAGATCTGTTTTTGGAATAGCTGTAGAAGAAGGCCTAGATCTAAACCAAATGGAAGTGACTATGGCCTACCTAAATGGGGAACTAGAAGAAAATATAACAATGAAATTCCCAAACTACCTAGAAAACTATTCAGAAACACTAATTCAAGAAAGTGAAAAAGACGATCTGACCATGTACAACAAGACATCAAGTATGCTAAAAGATATAAAAAGTATGAAAAATGAGAAAATATGCCTACTGAAAAGGGCTTTATACGGACTCAAGCAGGCAGGGAGGCAGTGGTACAAGAAACTCGACACAGAACTGAAAACTCTAGGATTTGTGGCTTCAAGCTATGATCCATGTATTTACATTCTGGCGAAAGGAGGAGTAAAGATAATCCTCACCATCTATGTCGACGACTTGTTGATTGCCTACTCGTGTCCTAAGAAACTTAAGGAGATTAAGGACCTGCTAAATAAGAAGTTCGAACTGAAAGATCTGGGAAGACCAAAACGTCTGATTGGAATAGATGTGGCTTATACAGAGGATGGAATCAAATTGTACCAAGAAGTTCATTGGTGACACCCTCAATAAGTTCAACATGGAAGACTGCAAGTCTACATCTACACCCATGGAGCCAGGTCTTACGCTACAGAAAAGCGAAGCTCGGGAGAGAAAAGATAATATCCCCAAAAATATAATTGGTACACTGATATACTTAGCTGTGGCAACTAGACCAGATATAATGTTTGCCGTTAGCTACCTGTCTCAGTTCAATGACTGTCATAGTGAAGAACACTTCAAGTGCGCAAAGCGAGTACTGAGTTACCTAAAAGGAACAAGGAGTGTTGGCTTAACTTTCAAGAAAACTGGATGTGACTTGTATGGAATGGCTGACGCGGATTGGGGCGCATGCAAGCTAGACAGAAAGTCATTTTCTGGCTACTGTTTCAAATATGCAGGAACAACAGTAAGCTGGATGGCCAGGAAGCAGAGAAGGGTCGCTTTATCAACAGTGGAGGCAGAATACATTGCTTTGACTGAAGCAGCAAAAGAGGCCTTACACCTAAAAGGGTTATACAAAGACTTGGGGACGAACTACCAAAGAATAGTTATCCAAAACGACAATCAAGCTGCCCTGAAGCTAAGCAAGAATTCTATGGTAACATCAAAGTCAAAACACATCGATCTGAAATTACACTTCCTAAGAGATTGCATTCAAGGAAAAATCTTGGAGGTCCAATACTGTCCAACAGAAGACATGGGCGCAAACTTATTAACAAAGGCGGTAGCTGGACCATGACTCTGCAAATTGCGGAGCGGCTTCGGAGTCAACTAATGTGTTTTTAGGAGGAGTGATGGTACTGGCTGGCACATCACATTATTGTCTATTGCCTTTTAGTGTTTTATCTCAATGTGACTGACACTGTCTCGATCGTCCCTTGATGAGAATACATGATTGTATTACCTTGTGTATTATTGAGTTTAACTACAGATGTAGTGAATAATCCTTTCCTATCGGCAAAACTCGGAACAACGATAACACCCGAATGGTGCCGATGTGTCTATGAATTACTGTATTATTAAATTACGTGTAGGTATCAAATAAATCGCATACTTTATTTATCAATGTCAAATGTCAAATTGCCCGTTTGACGTATATTACACTGAGATGTTAAAACCACCACGATTCTATCATATAAAGAATTCGTTAGGTAAACAAAAATATAACTAGTTACTGAGGACGTTTTATTTCAATAAAACGCACTGATAAAAACCAAATTCCGGTTGGGATGATCTAATGATTCTATAAGGATTGGAACCCCAAGTCTAACTATAAGTCAAAACTACAGTAGGATTTTGCAGACCTTTTTTATAACAATAAATTTTTGTAATTAATTAAAAATACTATGACATAACAAAAAAGACACCTCAACATAAAACAAAACAAACCAGCAGAGAAATTAATATAAATAAATATGATTTTCTGATTGGATGAACGACTTCGATTATGACAGCGGGATAAGAGGAGGAGGAGCGGGGTGGACAGTGTGATGCGAAACAATACTTCCAACTTCCATTCACAGTCAGAATCAGAACTATTTTCTGGTGTATCATCGTCAGAGTTTTCATGAACGGTGATTACAAAACTAGCCATATAATTTTCCAACTCAGGTTCGTGTTTTCGGTACTCGTTTTCGCATTTGATGGCGTGGTCACATACTTTGGCCCAAACATCGGGAAATGGAAATTATACACTAATCGGCGTATAACGTTGTAGTCAAAATCGTCAAGACCTAGACAAAATAATTTATTTGGTCTACCCAACTTTGCCGACTTCGGACTATTGGAGGTGAATTGATTTATGTATTCTTTTTGCAATATTTTATTTACTGTTCGTTGAGAAATTCCACTGGCCTGCGAAACTCGTTTTTGGACTTTACAAAAGTAAGCAGTTTAGTTGGTATGTTTGAATTTATCATTTTCAGTTAAGAAATATAAAAAAATATTGAAAATAACTTCGCAGGCTTGCCGATCTAAACGTTTCCCTTTTCTTAGTGTTTTCGGCATGTCTGTTATAAATTGTTAATGTGGATCGAATAAAATCAATGTTTATTATTTACAAAAATGACAGACAAGAGTGAAATGTAGTCAAAAAAAAAAAATAGGTGGCCTGCATTAATACACGAGTCCATGAAGTTTATCACAAAATCTAACATAAATATCAACAAAATATTTCTGTGGTATTAACTACTCTATATAGATACTTCCTCTTGCAATGCGACCGTTCCCTACGTTGTCTCGATGGGTACTGAGTGCGGTGAAGTAGTAAGACAAAAACGAACATTTCCGAGAAAATACGAAAGGAAAGGATTATTCACTACATCTGTAGCTAACTATATGATTGGTAGCCTAACAATAACTACTTGGTAGATACTTACTTGTTCACCCCTGTTAGTAGGTCTCGTTTTTCCCTCTCTGTATAATTTTTCCGCGGCGGCATTTTCACAAGTAAAGGCGAGTTCGACGTTTTTTTTGTGATATAGTTACAAAACAAATATTTACCACCTGAATGAACTGAAAACTGACAGTCAACTTAGGTGTGGCCTTAAGATAGAGACAAAGCTATGTGCTAGAGGGAAACAAATGCATAGACAAGAACGAAAAAAATACGAATGTGATGGAATGAAAATGTGTGAATCCCTGGGTGACCACATTAAAAAATAAATCAGCCGTCAACAGTAGATTAGCTAATTTTCTAATGATCAACGTCAAATTAAAAGTGTACCGGAAGTCCGGAAACCGGGCGTGAGAGTGTCAAATGTTGTACATTTTAGCACTTCACTCGTGCTACGAATATTGTCTATGATGAAAACAGTTTCCGGCTCCGGCAGCCACGACACGACGAACCACGCCATATGACGCCATTTGCTTTTTCTTTTCACTTGTTTTTCGAGCGTTACTCACATTTCGAAGTGTTGAAATAATTATTTTTGTTACACTCTCTTTTCTTACAACCATTTGCAGTTTTGTACTTGTTTGTTCGGAAGATTAAGCTAAGAAAATGGTGGACAGAATTGATATGGCTTTGGACGACATAATAAAGGCCGGCAAGAAAGGCCGTGGTGGAGCTGGACGCAAATTCGATGGCAACAGAAAGCCGGGAGGAGGCGGGCGTGTTGTCGGCGGCGGCGGCGGCGGTGGATTTCGTAGCGGAGCCCGCCAGCAAGGAGGTGTTCTGAAAGGCAGAAATCGTGGGGGTATATCCAAGCCTGCTAATTACTCAAGGGTAAATGAAATAATTACATGAATTCTAAGTTTGCAAATGGCGGACGAATGACGCATAACGAGACCACGAAGTCATTGGAAAGTTGCAGTATCAAGCGATACATCAATGGTCGCAAGGGAGTTCTATTACAATTTGTATAACTGCAGATTTAGTTTTATATCTGTGGTCATTCCTGGTAATGATCACGTCAATGTCTCAGTCCTAACTCATCACAAATGGGTTCTTCAGGATGTTATATAATGGAGCAGCTCCATTCCCTTTCCGTTGGACATCAATGGGTTAGTGTGAAGCAAAAGTGCGCAGGAATTTGGCATCTTAGTCCAAACATTGTCCAGATGGGCTGTTTACTCTGTCGTGTTATTCAGCCAAGAGGTTTTATCCTTGTACTCTATGGGACAACAGCGGGCTCTGTTCACCACAATGTTCCTGTCTGCAAATCCAACTGCTGGCAATACTCAGGAGCATGAAGAGGCTACGCATTTTGGGACTCAGTGCAATAACTCACTAAAATAACCAGTGCTAATGAGGTGTAATCTTAGTGAAAATGTGATAATAGTTTTTCATAATGTACCCAAAATTTTTATGTATTTTTTTGTAATATTGTTACTTGATTTGATGTTCATACAAAGTGTCATGTATCTATGGAAATTGTATAAGCTACAATTGAATATAGTGTCATGCACAGGCAGTGTTAGCCGAGCTTGATTGATGAGTACAGCCGAGCATAAGCAGCAAGTGGTCGGTTGGCATGCTCTCTGACAGACTACTATTTCAGGGTGATGTTAACAGCACATGGAAGCATGACATGTTCAATGACTTCGGAGCTGAACGGAAGCTACAGGCCAGAAGCGGACCCATCACCACTGGCCCCACAAAGCTGTTGGTGTCCAACCTCGACTTTGGGGTCTCTGATTCAGACATACAAGAACTGTTCGCAGAGTTTGGCAATCTCAAGAGTGCTGCTGTACATTATGATAGATCTGGCAGATCCCTTGGTAAGCATGATGCAAAATCACCTAAAAATATCCTTTTACAAGTTTGCATTTGTTCAGTTATTTTAACTAACGTTTATTCACAGGGACAGCTGATGTGGTCTTCGACAGGAGAGCAGATGCTTTAAAAGCAATGAAACAGTACAATGGAGTACCATTAGACGGGCGTGCAATGAACATTCAACTAGCTACATCAGAAATTAGCAGCCTTCGGACTGAAGACAGAGGTTCTCGTCTTGGTGGAGGAGGTGGCCCCATCCGGAGAAATTCAAATAGAGGTAAATCTTTCGTCTAGTCATACTGCAGATTTTCTTGTTTGACAATGACAGTCATTATGATTTCCTTTCCTCCAAAAAGTTGACATTGAATATTTTCCATCTACTCCAGCTAATGGAGCTGGCAGAAACCAGGGCGGCGGCGGCGGTGGCCCTCGCGCCAGCGGAGCGAGGCGCGGCGGTGGTGGCGCCGGCGGCCCTCGCGGCAGGAAGCCCGTGCCCACCGCTGAACAACTCGACGCAGAGCTTGAGGCATATGTCAAGGAAATAAAGTGATGAAATTAACAGTGTTGTGATATGGACACATTGTAGATTGATAAGAAGATTGGATGTCGTCTTGTGACCCTGCAGGAATGGATTTAATTACAATTACATTGACGACAATTATGTGAGCCGCCTCACTAGGATAATTTTGTGTTGAGGACTGTTTGTCTTCTTTGACAAAGTAATTATGCCGAAATGATTTCGCCCCTGGAGAATATTTTTTAATAAATCTAGAGAAACCATGAGTTAGTTATTTTATTTTTAAAAATAGCTGGTAAGGGCAGGGGGGCAATTCTCACAATGGCGATATTTTATCACATTCGACATTTATCGATCCAAATGACATATTTCGATAAATATCACAATTAACCTTTTCTGATGCAATGACAAAAAGTCACAATCAATAAATTATCGAGCAAATCAGTTTGATACATATCAACTACTCTGAGGCAGTCAACATTGAAAATATCGACTTTGAGCTCATGAAAAAAATTAAACTGTCAAGAAGCATGAGTTTGTTTGAGATCAGAATTGAGATTGTTAAACTGAGAAATAACTGAAAATGTCACCATTGCACAGTTTTGTTGCTGCTGTTGTAGCAGGTTAACTGGATGATTTACAACTGCTGCTGCAACATCTCGTCGTCGAGTCCAATGGAGGATCGATCCATGGGAATTAGCAGACAGAGATTTTGTGAAAATCTTTCGCCTTTCCAAAGCTTTGACCATGGACGTTCTGAACCACTGATGCAGCAAAAAGAAATAAAATTACAGACAAAAGTAAGTACCCCTCTTCGTAGAAAAATTAGTTGGTGCCCTACCTAGCTTCTCCCAAAGTGGTCCAGTGTAGAGAAGTGGCAAAAAATGACGGTTGCCAAGTATATGTAAATATCTACAGTAATAAGACATTTGTAATTTGGAATATAACCACATGAAACAGGACTTTTTGTGGTATGTCCGGTGTGGTATGTATAGGAATTCATGGACCTATGTACCAACTTGGATTCTTTGTTTTATGTGAACCCACTGCTAACCAATATTTTTATGATTGTTTCAGGTTTTCTGCGCTTTAAAATTTTTTTCACTGGCTGCTATCAAACTGGTGGGAAACAATTTTATTGTTAATATTTCCCAACCAACAGTGTCAAGATGTGTTCAGAATGTGGTGGAGGCCCTAAATCATCCTACCATATTTGGCCAGTGGGTCCACTTTCCCGACTCATTTCAAGAAATGAACTCTGTAGTGAGAGAGTAAGACTTACAAGCTTGATTTTATATAAATTAGGTAGATACTTACAATTTTTACAGTGTCAGTTTATCAGTTTTTATGACATGTATGGCTTCCCTGGAATCACTGGCTGCATAGACTGCACTCATGTAGCAATTGTTCCACCAGCCACAATAGATCATGATGAAAGGAGCTATGTGAACCTACCAAATTATTCTATATACTATACTATTTTACTTGTATAACAATTGTCGCACAATAAAACATAATTTAAGTGTATAAAAATCTTTTACTTTTTATTATTCATATGAGTTCAACAAAATCAAATATATTTTTTCTTAACAGTATTAGTAATATTTTTTTTTTCGTATGAGTTAGATCTGGCTACCCGTTTTTGATAGACCTAGACCTTGAATCTGTGGATTATAAAGTATCTCTTCTACCTCAAATCAGTCTTAAAAATATCAAAATCACAACATATAAAATTTTACTACTAACTATATTACCTTAAATTAGTCTGATATTACATAATCACAGTGATATTTGGTTTCTTGGAGAATAAAATTAAGAATTAGTGTCCCTGTTTTCCATCATTGGCTTGATCATCATTAAATATAACTTATTAAAGCCTCTGGTAAAAAATTACTCATATTTGCCGATGCCGTCAAACTATCTGCAATTCTGCACATCGCATCAGATTGACAGCGCAATTCTTAGACGAATTCTTGATAAAATTCTTTTTTGTATTTATTTTTCTCTTCTAAATATTTATTGAGAGAAATTGCTGCGTCTAAAGATTATTGAATTCTTTTTGATGCAACATTCCTTTTGTTGTTTTTTGTAAGAGTTTTCGAAGCTTCTGTTGATTCCAAAAATTCTTGTGGGGGAGCTTCATCTGTTATTTCAAAAAAAAAGGAACCTATTATTAGTAGGCAGTAGTTTTCAATATTGTTCAAAAAAGTTTATTTTGAAATAAGATAGATACAAAACATTTAAAAACATTTACATAGAGGCACTTACATTGCTTCTGGCCCCACACTAGTACAAGTGTTACTAGATACTGTGAGCTCTATACTCTTACTAAGGTAAGGTGACATATCTACTTTTTATGATTGTACAGTCTCAGAAACTAAATCCCTACACATTTCATTGAAAAGTCATCTGACACTCATAATAAAACCAGTAAATGAAACTTCAATAAATTTCTTATGGTTCTAGTTTGCTATATGATATTCACCTTAGGTGGGTCGGATATTAATTTCCTTGACTGTACATATAAAGTTACTTTACTTACCAATCTCAATCACATTTCTTATTTCTGGCACAGCTACACATGACGGGCTGGATGTATCCTCTGAAATTAAAAACAAATAGATTAATGAAAGGACCTCGCTTAGTCAACTAAAGAACTTAAGATTTAGATCAGGGGGTGGATGTGGTCACATTGCATAGGGGCACACTATGTCAAATACATTCATACTCACCAATCTAAATATCTTCACCAATCTCAATGATGTCCTTCTTAAATATTTGTGCTGACTCTGCAACATTTTATTGGCTACCTGTACTGCCTGAAATAAAACAGTATTAAGTGACAGAGGCTCAGATATTCACTGAGAAACTAATATGAGTATGGGTTATGTTAGCTACATTCACTTACCAAAGAAGA
The DNA here is from genome assembly GCA_949825045.1 of Argyresthia goedartella. NCBI lineage: Eukaryota > Metazoa > Arthropoda > Insecta > Lepidoptera > Argyresthiidae > Argyresthia > Argyresthia goedartella. The sequence continues at coordinate 17,811,688 of OX463812.1, read as the reverse complement.
ACACCTTTGACTCCTTGCAGTCCGGGTGGCCAACCTAGGGATGATTTATTTAAACCATTGCATCTTCTTGGGTAAATTTGTCTGGAGGGGAACCACCAGCAGTCATATTTGCTGCTCTGTTCACCAATGTCTTTTTTTTTTTAACTTCGACTTCAGATCATGCCATGTCTAAAATCAATATGAAACCATTACCAAACTGACAATGAATGACAGATATTGTCTAGGATGTATTGTATGGGTTAGTATATTTTATGCTTACTTTTATCCACTCTTCTGGAGACTTATTCGCTCCAGGAATCTAATTTAATTCAGCAGCCAATTTCTCCCACCTCGCTGGTGATATTCTGCTGGTAAAAGACGCTGAAAACTTCCCAGCCAGCAGTTCTGCGCCGGCCTCTAAAAGCTGGAGTAACCGAGATTTTTAGGTAACTGTAGGATGCGGTTTTCTGTGTTTTTTAACTTTATTTTCCATAATTTGGGAGTTTATTTTGCTTTTACTTTAAAACGCAACGATAAAAACGAAAATAGATAGATGTCAGTCAATTTCAATGTCATCACTCAGGCTTGCGTTCTGTTACACCTAAATGTTTTATTTTATTGCAAAAGAGCGAGATTTTGATAATTTAGTTGCTATTCTGAACATATTTATTACTTAAAGAGTTATTGCATTGAGATTTAGAAATATAATATGATAAATTTGTATTTTTCTCTAAAAAGCTTATAATTAAACACAGTCGAGAAAAGTTAAATTTTTCGAAAAAACGAAACGTTTCCTTATTTGGTTCCATAGACACGGATGAAGCATTGTTGTTCTGTGGACGCTAGAACTAGACATAGAACCTTCGATATTGTTATCGCCGGTCACTGAGAATATGGTTTACGTGCAACATTCGCCGTCTTACCACAAAAAACTTTAACCATTGTTTAAGACATGATTATAAAAATCGTTACCACGTTATCGTTGCAGAACCAAGACCAAACTCACAAAGCGAGTTGTCCTTGACCCTTATTTTAGCAAGATGCACCGGAGTGCAGGCCCAAACGGAGTCGACAAATCGTAGAGATTGTTCCGTCTTACCACAAAAACTTTAACCATTGTTTAACACATGATTATAAAAATCGTTACCACAAAACTGATTTTAGCGTCTTAGCAGGGATAGGCATGGCTTATATTATGTGATCAATTTAGGCAACCGAGAAAGCTTGTTTAGTGAGTGTCTTGTTTGTCAAGATGGCGGAATTATTGACCAGCTGTTCTGCTGTGTTGGTTTTGTTTACGAAAAAGCGGTTTTTACTCCATTAAAGTCCAAGTTTTATCGTGAGGAAACCTTCATATCTCCATAGGACATCGTGGGGAAACCTCCTTAGTGGCCGCGATGGGCTATCCCCCTGTCATGCAAAATGGACTTAATTATCTAAGTGGGCACAACTGTGCCTCTGCCACCCCGTATCGGAAAAGCATAAAGCTATATATCATCCAATGATGACATTTATGGTGGGCTACTGGGAGACAGTGTATACGTCGCGCGACACATTATGAGCGGTGGCCTTAAATGCGCAGTAGTCACTTTTCAATAGCTGTACATATGCGCAGTAATTCCTGCTAACGTCGCCCAGCGCTCTTAACTTACTTATACTAAGGGATGAAAATTGTACATCTGCTACCGGTGTGCCCATCCACTATAAAAACCATACTAGCCGCAAGCCACATCAATCTTGGCAGAAGTTTCATCTGCCTGAGATCTACTCAACCATCCAGGGCGGTCGCTCAAGCTGGAGTTGGTGCAGGAGTTAGGCCAGTTCGTGAAGGAGATAAGCCGGCTTTTCACTATGGGATGTAATGAATTATGTATTAAGATGCAGGCAGATACACGAAGACAGTGGCGCCGGTGCCAGTGAGAATGGTAGCCAGTACTGCCTCATGTAAATCTAGCTAGACGGGTGCTCTATTCACCCCAGCACTCGCAGACAGCACGGGACTGGCTTGATTTTATAAGGCCAATACAAGGCTTTTACAAGGCCAACACCAAGCCAGCCAGCACTGGCCTCGGGTAAACCAAGCTTAACATCGCAAGTTGTGAAATAAATATTGCTTGCCAGTCTTTCTACCGTCTTACTACAAAAAATAATAAAAACACGGTATGATCACTTGTTTAGCAAAATCATCATCTATCAGTAAACAAATGGTTAGCATGCTTCTAAATTTCGTTACCACAAAAAAGTGTTTAGTGAGTATCTTACTAAAAAACGGCTAGATCATTCAGTTAATTTCGTTCGTTCATCAACTAGCCTCAAAGGACTGAATTTCCAGGGCCGTACAACACAATATGAAGAAATATTTAAAAAAACGTTCATAGTTTCATTTTACGCGAATAACATAAGAATGAATACATAATTTGATGGAAAATTTTATGCTTTATGTAATTCCTAACTTAGTAATAGAACATGGTTAGGTAAAGTAGTGGTAAATCCTTATTTTTGTGTAGAAAAACCGTTCACTTTAGTACTTTTATCAAACACGACTAAAAAATAAGCAGCGAAACGGAACGGAACGACACACGGAACTGTCACTGATAGTTCGTCAGACAATTTGTTTGTTTTGGTTCGGGATATTATTATTTATCCCTTGCTCAGGAAAGGAAATTCTTGGATCATACTGCCCGCCCTGCACTTACCCTGGGTAGTGATGACGATCAACAAAACAACACCTAATTTTCCAGGATTTCGAAACAGAAAAGGTAAGAAATCTTCATAATCGTTTTCAGCACACATCAACCCACTTCTGGGCATAGGCCTCTTGGTAAGTGAGTCAAGTCGATCAAAGACAAGTCTCTTCTATCGCGCCATTCTCCAAAGTTCTTTGCCAACTGCATGAAGAAAGATATTGACTTGATAATATCGTCGGACAATGCCCACTATCTTTCCCCTTGTATTTTCTATCGCTACGGTCCACTGTCCGTCATCCCCTCTAACCAAGTGTTTCATCGACCTCTACCTTAGCATTTTGGTATAATTTAATTGAAATCTTGTCTTTTCAGCATCAGCAAAGCCGCCATGCATACTTGAATCAAATATGGAAATAAAAACCCACAAATGTGATAGAAGATGAACATGAATTGTGGTGTTAACATTAATCCCTCAGATAGAAACATTAATAATGGAGATATAAAATCTTTCAAGGAATTGGCGATATTAATGAAATTGTTAATAAACAAATTAAAAATGTTGATATCAAAATGTGGTGTTATTACTGCTTCGCTTTATTTCCTTTCATTCCAGGGGTCCTTAATGAATAAAGCCAGCTTTTCACTATGGGATATAATCTAATATAAATTACATCTCAAGATGTAAAATAAATATTGCTGAACGGGCACTAGAAAGACTGGCAAGCAATATTTATTTCACAACTTGAGATGTTAAGCTTGGTTTACCCGAGGCCAGTGCTGGCTGGCTTGGTGTTGGCCTTGTAAAAGCCTTGTATTGGCCTTATAAAATCAAGCCAGTCTAATGCTGTCTGCGAGTGCTGGGGTGAAAAGAGCACCCGTCTAGCTAGATTTACATGAGGCAGTACTGGCTACCAGTCTCACTGGCACCGGCGCCACCGTCTTCGTGTATCTGCCTGCATCTTAATACATAATTCATTACATCCCATAAGGAAAAGCCGGCTTATCTCCTTCACAAACTGGCCTAACTCCTGCACCAACTCCAGCTTGAGCGACCGCCCCGGATGGTTGAGTAGATCTCAAGCAAATGAAACTTCTCCCAAGATTGCTGTGGCTTGCGGCTAGTATGGTTTTTATAGTGGATGGGCACACCGGTAGCAGATGTACAATTTCATCCCATAGTATAAATAAGTTAAGAGCGCTGGGCGACGTTAGCAGGAATTACTGCACATATGTACAGCTATTGAAAAGTGACTACTGCGCATTCAAGGCCACCGCTCATAACGTGTCGCGCGACGTATACACTGTCTCCCAGTAGCCCACCATAAATTTCATCATTGGATGATATATAGCTTTATGCTTTTTCGATACGGGGTGGCAGAGGCACAGTTGTGCCCACTTTTAGATAATTAAGTCCATTTAGCATGACAGGGGGATAGCCCATCGCGAGGTTTCCCCACAATGTCCTATGGAGATATGAAGGTTTCCTCACGATAAAACTTGGACTTTAATGGAGTAAAAACCGCTTTTTCGTAAACAAAACCAACACAGCAGAACAGCTGGTCAATAATTCCGCCATCTTGACAAACAAGACACTCACTCAACAAGCTTTCTCGGTTGCCTAAATTGATCACATAATTTAAGCCATGCCTACCCCTGCTAAGACGCTAAAATCAGTTTTGTGGTAACGATTTTTATAATCATGTGTTAAACAATGGTTAAAGTTTTTTGTGGTAAGACGGCTAGTGTCCGTTTAGCAATATTTATTTTACATCTTGAGATGTAATTTATATTAGATTATATCCCATAGTGAAAAGCTGGCTTTATTCATAAGGACCCCTGGAATGAAAGGAAATAAAGCGAAGCAGTAATAACACCACATTTTGATATCCACATTTTTAATTTGTTTATTAACAATTTCATTAATGTCGCCAATTCCTTGAAAGATTTTCTATGTCCATTATTAATGTTTCTATCTGAGGGATTAATGTTTACACCACAATTCATGTTCATCTCCTATCACATTTGTGGGTTTTTATTTCCATATTTGATTCAAGTATGTATGGCGGCTTTGCTGGTGCTGAAAAGACTCAATTAAATTGTACCAAAATGCTAAGGTAGAGGTGGACTCGACACTTGGTTAGAAGGGATGACGGACAGTGGACCGTAGCGATAGAAAATACAAGGGGAAAGATTGGGCCATCCAGTGGGCATTTTCCGACGATATTATCAAGTCAACATCTCTCTGCATGCAGTTGGCAAAGAACTTTGGAGAATGGCGCGATAGAAGAGACTTGTCTTTGATCGACTTGACTCACTAACCAAGAGGCCTATGCCCAGAAGTGGGTTGATGTGTGCTGAAAACGATTATGAAGATTTCTTACATTTTCTGTTTCGAAATCCTGGAAAATTAGGTGTTGTTTTGTTGATCGTCATCACTACCCAGGGTAAGTGCAGGGCGGGCAGTATGATCCAAGAATTTCCTTTCCTGAGAAAGGGATAAATAATAATAATTCAATTCAATTCAATTTTTGGTTTGATGGCTTCTACTGTGGATCCCTACAGTAATTCCGCCAATATCACGTATTGAAGATGACACGAAGGGGATCACGTTGTACAGTTATCGGTGAAACTTCCTTTGAGTTGAGATCTCTCTAACAAAAGGACCGGACAAACAACAATTAGGACAGCACAAATTAACATATAATTTAAATGTTAAGTGATTACATATTAAGGGTGTTAGACATAAAAAGAAGACATACATAAATAAAATAATAATTCTACATCTAACTACAGTTTAATCTTGTTAGAGGTTATAAATTTAGAAAGGATGTGAATAAAGGAAGGGTCCGAAAGAGTCAATAAGAATTTAAGATTGACGGGACGGGGGATCTTACCGGGGAGGATGTCATATAATGAGGTTTGAAGTTTAGTGCATTCAAAAAACAAATGATCGGGAGTACCGTCAGCCAGGCCGCATTCACAAAGAGAGCTATCCCTTATCCTAATTTTAGCGAGATGTACTGGCGTGCAGGAGTGTCCCAGTCGAAGCCGACAGATAGTTGATGTAACAGTCTTACGCATTTCCCTGTACTTGAAAAACCAAGGTTTTTTAGGTATTAACGGTTGAATTTGGCCATAATGCCTACCCTTTAAAGTTCTAGATGACTGCCATGAAGATTCCCATGATTTTTCCAGACGAGTCTTAGCCGAAGATACTAAGTCTTGGGTATGATTTTTGAAGTGTGATAAGTCACCAGATTCCACAGCTTCCTTTGCACAAGAGTCAACTATTTCATTACCCGAAATACCACTGTGAGCTGGAATCCAAGCCGGTATAATGTTGATACCCCGAGAGAGGCACCTGAACAGAGCATGACGAATCTTTAGTACAAGATGAGACTTAAGTTTTGATTTAAATGGGTTAGCAGAAATTGCGTAAAGAGAGCTTAAGGAGTCCGAGAAAATTAAAGTGTTATCCAACGAATGGGATTCCGCATACAAGATGGCTTCAAGGATTGCCGTCGCCTCCCCGGAAAAAACGGAGGAACCCGGAGGTAGTTTGAAGTTTAAGATAATTCGGAATTTAGGGATCCACACGGCTGCTCCAACATTCCCGCTAGAGGAAAGCTTGGATGCATCCGTGAATATGGGAAGCCACTCTGACCACTTTTCTGTAATTATTCTATTAAATTGCCTATTGGGTTGACGTGAATCTTTTTGAATGCCAAAATCTATTAAGATTTGAGATTTAAAAATAAGACAATGATATGGGAACGAAAAGAGGGGAAAAGTTTCATAATGGAATATGGGGTTACGGATACGGAAAAAGTTGATGAAATTTCGAAGTAAACAAGGAAGATCTCTCAGGGATCTGTAACCTTGAGCCGTAGTGATCTGGAAGAGTCTTTGGAGTTTAGAGAGTAAGGGGTGAGAAGAAACCTGAACAAGCTTAAAGAAAAATCGATCACATAAATACTGATTGCGAAGATGAAGTGGAGGATCGACACATTCAACCTGGAGAGCATTATTAGTTGGGGATGATTTCATTGTTCCTGAAATTATTCTCAGACACTTAGCTTGAATTCTGGAAATTTTGACGGTAGCAGCTTTATTACAAGGGTCCAAAAGGAAACCGCCATAATCAAAGTGGCTACGGATAATGGCGTTGTAGATTAATTTTTGAGAATAGGGGTGGGCCCCCCACCATACTCCTGATAAGGAGCGAAGAACGTTAATACCCTTCTCACATTTTTGGGCAACATAGGACAGGTGTGGGATCCCAGTCAGTCTGGAGTCGAGGATCACTCCTAGAAACTTGACTTTATTGTCGGTAGGGATAGGATCGTCTTCAATGAGAAGTTCCAAATCCGGAATGGTTCTTTTTTTTGTGAAAATAACTGAGGAACTCTTGGAGGCCGAAAGAGATAATCCGTGAGCATCGAGCCAATCATTTAGATACATCAGCGCCGAGTTTAGGCGAGATTCTGCAACTGAACATGAATCTACAGCCAAATAAAGGGCTAAGTTATCAGCATATTGTAAAATATTGCAGAAGGGGGTAACGCATCTTTCAAGATCGTACGTGTATAAATTGTATAGGAGTGGGCTCATGACAGAACCCTGGGGGAGACCTTTCCATACAGTACGGCTTGTAGGTGGACAGTTAGTATTTTTTATGGATATAGATCTTTCCATGAGAAGATTGCATATAAATCGAGTCAACTTCTCAGGAATACTCAGATTTTGCATAGTTTGCCTGAGAACTGAGAGCTGGACGTTATCATATGCAGAAGTTACGTCAAGGAATGCTGCCACCAAGTACTGTTTCTTCTTAAATGCCAGGTGGATATCAGTGACAATGATGCTTAGACTATCCATAGTGCTCATACCCTTACGAAAACCAAACTGGGATTTAGCTAGGATGTTATTATGCTCAAGGAACCACTCAAGTCTGGTTTTCAATAGATGTTCCATAATTTTACATAGGACGGATGAAAGGGCAATAGGTCTACGGGACTTAGGGTCAGAGGAATTCTTTCCGGGTTTGAGGATTGGGATTATAATTTGTTTGCTCCATGTAGTTGGGGAGGAACAAAAGTCAAAGAAGAAATTTATTAATTCCAAATATTTAAATTTACATTTTGAGTTGGATTTAGTTAAGAAAGAGTAAGGAATCCCATCGACTCCAGGGGAAGAGTCCACAAGGCCTTCCAGTGCGCATTCTAATTCGCGGATAGAGAAAGGGGCGTCCATATTCCCACATGCAGAAATAAAGGACGGGGGAGAGGGGAGATCATAAGAATTAGGAGAGAATGGAGGAGAAAGTCTGTCAGCAAAAGCGTCCAGCCAAACTGCCGGATCATTAGAGGTCACATTCTCTATGTTCATAGAGCATCTAAATCTACGAATGTTTCTCCAGACTTCTGAAGGACGCGTGCGAGGAGAGAGACCTTCACAAAAAAAAGTTCCAACCTTAGATTATACAAACACTAGATACCGCGTCAGTACTGAATGACAGCGGTGAAAACAGGCCAACTTTAGCATGCTAGTGTGCGTGTCGACATGTTGGAACGCTCGCGACCTGTTAATCTGTGTGCGTGTCAAATGTTGCCACAAAACCAATACTACCGGAAAAAGTAGGGAAACTATACAAGTTGGTGGATTACCTTCGATCATTTATTCTACAGTATAAGCTAAATAAATAAACTTGGTGAATAAACTAAACTCATTTTAACCATATTATGTTAGCTGAATTTCGGTTAAGTACGCAACTATCTATTTTTATCTTCACAGATTTAACTTAAATATCTATCTTTGGTGTAGCTAATGGTATGGTATGACTAATTTGGTACTACATAATGTATAATATTCATAGGCACTACATAATGCATAATATTCTCAAGTAATAAACTAATTCATATAGCGACTGGTAAACAAATTACTGAAAAGAAAATGACTGAGTATTTATTTAATCCTTTTTCAATAGGTAGCGTCAAAAAAAGACCCCACTTTACATGCGCAGGGTTTTTCAGACCCATCTTTTAATTGGAAATGCAGTAAGAGATGTGAAATCAGACTTCTAAATAATAAAAATGGCTAGTCTTAAGATTAATTTCGAGCCTCGGCCAATGTCCGAAGTCATGTTCGTTTGAGATAACGGATGTCATCTTTAATCGGCTAGATTGCACATTAGCCAATGCGTTTCGGTTAATGTTGGACATTAGTTAGCTAATGTTAAAAACGAAGTATTCGTGTGACTGCGGGGAGCGGGGTCAGGTAATTTTATTAAGATGAGAAAGCTATTTTTGATATCAGGTCAAAACACTGCGGTAGCTTAGGTGAAGAGTAAAGGGGGTGAGAGAAAAAAACTATAATAAGACGAGATATGTATTTTTTGTTGTTCTTACGTCCCTTCGCTCACCCCCTTTATCCTTCACCTAAGCTACCGCAGTGTTTACGGCTACATCCCACATCATCACGTATTCCAGATTAAGACGGTAATTTTTCAGCATTAGCCTAGGTATACTGAAAAATAAACTTAAGTTTAGTCGGCTAATGTCAACCATATTTTCTCACCCATCTTTAGCCTCAACAGCGTCGAGGCTAAATTGAAGTTTAGCCGACTAATGTTGAAATCATTTATCGCAATGAACATTATTTCGGACATTAGCCGACGCTCGAAATTAATCTTAAGACTAGCCGGCTAAACTTAAGTTTAGTTTCACACCTAGCTTTAGCCGTAACATATACATCATTTATTACATTATTATGTTTTAGTTGTACAGCCGGATTCCCAGATATAGATTTTGAAGCAAATCGGACTAGTAACTACGAAGTATGACTGAATTTGGTCACAACTGTGATTTTGCCACCCCGTATGGAAAAAGGCGATGCTAGTTTATCACCTCATGTTCAAAAGCACTTAGGTGCGAGCATAGTTGTAATTTGTGGGGAAATTTTGCATTGAAAAACTGGCAACACTAATAAAACGTAGTGTGAATCATGTGAAATCAACAAGAAATTTACTTAATGTTTTACGAAATACAACGAATTTAGGTTGACTTCCCGATGAAATGATGGCTTGTGATTTGCTTTTATTCGTCCTTTGTAATTTCTACACACTTTAATCGCACAGCAAGGCATTGTTTATCAAATTTTGATGTCCTGTGAAACTGTACAACGCGTGCGTCTCCAATGTCAGCTCAAAGCAGACTGTTTGAATGGCGGCCAACAGTTGTGGGCCTTATTTTTCTACGCAATCGCGAAAGTGACACTCCGTCTATAGAGTAAATAGTCTAAGGTTCCAACCTGCTCTTTTTTTCCGATGGATTGTTCTTTTCGCTCGAGCAGCGGCGTGCTTATATTTAATGAAGTTATCCATTGACATGTCAGAAATGTATAGTGTTTCAGCATCGTTTCTCTCCCCGATCACCAACGTACTATCGAACCATCTGAATCATGACCCACCATAAGCTTATTTTGCTAAACCCCTTAAATGCAAGTAGGTCGAAATTCGCTTGAAGGTTTATTTCCTTGGTAACGAACTTGTTATCATTTGATTAGACACTGACATTTTGATAGATCTTACAAATTTGAAAGTTTCAAACGAATTATCAGGCAAAAGGGTCATGATTCAGTTGGTTCGATTGTACATTCGGAATCCCACCAAGGAGGTGAGACTCTATGATTCCTTGGCTTCTTAATAGGAATGTGTGAATTGGCAGATGACAAGATGGCATCAACAAAGTTATCATATATTGATAGGAAGTTATTAGAAGTGCATTGAGGAATTGAATCCATTTTAACATCTAGTGAGGAAGAGAAGTCATCCCAGTTAGCTTTAGACAACCTGTATCTAACAAGGGGGCAAGGGTCAATGGCGATATAAGACTGAGAATGAAGAGAAATAAGGATAGGGAAGTGGTCACTCCCAAAAGTACTAGAAAGCCTTTTCCAGAGACATGAAGAAGAAAGAGAGGGGGAAGTAATAGTAAGATCGACAGCAGACTTGGGGTTCTGATGGGGAAGGACTCACAGAGATTTAAGTTATCCAAAAGATCAAGAAGAAGATGAGAGAAGGGGTCACACTTATAGGAACCCCAAGAGATATGGTGGGAGTTGAAGTCTACCATGACTATAACAGGGGGTGTAAGTGAGGAAATTATAGCTTGTAGAGAGGGAATAAGTGAGGCTGTTGGGTTAGCTATGTACAAGGACAGAAAAGACACACCAAGAGTTCTAAGAGCTATGGCATTGATCTCCTGACCATGGGGAGGGAGGGGAATTTGGGTAAAGGGAGGGAGGGGAATTTGGGTAAAAGTAAGGGAACGTTTTACTAGTAAAGCGGTCCCTGCATACCCGTCGTCTCTGTCCTCCCGAAGGCATGAGTAACCAGGAACCCGAAAACGGGAGCCAGGGACCAACCACGTCTCCGAGACAGCAGCGACGGCAGGTTTATATTGATCAATCAGATTAAGAAGTTCTGGTTTTTTAATCTTAATGCTTTGACTGTTCCACTGAAGTATTTGGGGGAACATTGTTAAGGATATTAGAAATTTGTATTAATTGTTGTGCAACGTTGGGCGGTACTGAATCACTAAATTTAGATATTATATTTACAATAGTGTCCGACCGAACCTGTGTTTTCAACCGAACCCGAACCCGTACCCGAACGTTCGGCACTGGTGTAAGGTTCGGCCGAACCCGAACCTTTTTCAACCATATAAAACATTTTTATAATGAGTCAGAATCTTTTTTTAGTTGTAATATAAAATTAGGTGAGAACATGTCTTCAATTAAATTAAATAAACAGTCATTAAAGCTTAGAAAAAATTACCTTTATTTATAATCAATATCCTTAAAACAATAACAACACGATACTTCTATAAGTAAACTTTTAAAAATCAACAATTAAAGTAAGTAGCTTTATTTTGTTCACATTACTTAGATTTTTCATTTGTATGTATTTATCATTATACGTACTATTTTATCAGTCTAAGTAGTAAATCATCATTTCGATAAAGCAGTCTTCAGTCAGTCGTTAATCTTACACTAAAATGAATGACTTTATTTTCAGTATTCGTAGTTAAAGAGTCTTATATTATACGCTAAGAAAAGCAGTTTTTCAGCATTTTCACCAAGCATGTTACTCCGACGATCTGCATAAATTTGTCCAGCGGCACTAAACAGCTGCTCGCTCGGGACACTGGTAGGCGGCGCAGAAAGATACTTTAACACAGCTTTTCTCAGCATGGGATAAGGAGAGCAATTCCAGTAACTATATATGTCAGCATTTCGTTGCAGCAGTGGCTCAGAGAGATATGCTTGAATCCGTTCTTTCAAAACCAATCTGTGATCTTCAGTTCCAGCTCTCTCCGTTGGATTAGAAGTATTATCATCATGTGTATCCCACAGGCTTTCCTTTTCTTGCGGTATATTGGTGTCAAGGGAGATCTGATCTGTAGATACGGATGGAGCATTCTGCATGCCACTGGATACTGGGTTACTTTCTGTCAAAAAACTTATTATCTCTGTGATTGCAACATCCACTTCATCAGAATTGAGATAATTCGATTTAAATCTCGGGTCCAGTATTGTGGCAGCCCTCAATGAAGGGTGGCTTTTTAAAAAAGAAAACTTGGTGTCCAAATTCTCACGCAGCGAGTTTTTCATAATTGTCATCATCTCATTTTCGTTGTCACTTTTAACTTGCAGTTTGCGGTGTAATAATGATATCAAAGGTATGACTTGATATGCATGCATCACCAAATGATAAATCAAGTGTGGCCTCATAGAAGAATTTCAAAACGGCTGTCAGGTTCTTTATAATATCCCACTCATTAGACAGCAGAGTATCAATCTTGCCATATTCAACGCTGTACAAGTTGACTGCATTCTTCTGCTCTAAAAGCCTTTGTAACATCAAGTGCGTACTATTCCATCTAACTTCAACATCTTGCACCAGAGTATGTTCTGGCAGTCCGCATTGTTTTTGACATTCTGTCAATTTCCTGGTTGCTGGCTCACTATGGTGGAAGTGGCCTACGATCTTTCTGCATCTTTTCAACACATCTTTGGTGGCTTCGGCAGCAAAGAGTGATTTTTTTACCACTAACTGGAGTGTGTGTGCCACACACCCTACAGAATCATAGTGACCACGCATGGCGCAAATCATATTTGCTGCGTTATCGCGTAGCACCAGAAACATCTTGCCGCTCAAGTTCCACTCATTTACCATCTCCGTAAATTTTTGCTCAATATATTCACTAGTGTGATCTTGTTCTAGGACGCATGCCCCCAATATAACTTGGCGTTGATGATTTACAATGAAATGTACTGTAAAGCTGAGAAGAGAACATGATTTACATGCATTGGTCCAAATGTCGGTGGTAGCACTCACCCACTCAGCTTTTGCGATTAAAGACTTCACTTTGGCTTTCATTTTCTCGTATGTCTGCGGCATCAGTGATGTTCTAAAATATTTTTCAGACTTCAGCCGGTATTTGTGAACTGCTTGAGGGTCGTTGAAATTGAGCCGCTGGAAAGCTTCACCTTCCACCAAAGCATAAGGGAGCATGTCCACAATTATAAGATCCATTACTGTTTTGTCAATCCTTTTTGTAATTTCATGGTCATCAGGCCATTGAACGTGTTGAGGTTTAGAGGCCAAACTAGGGATCGTGGCCTGGACAAGATTCGGTTTATCAGTTCTCAATACTTCCAATGAGATTGCAGCATTGGTTCGTTTCAGTTTGGCTTCATTTTTCAAATCGTCTACTTCTGACTGTCGTTTCAATAACTGCCTGTGTTCCTCGCCATGACAATTTGCTAAGTGCCGTTTTATGCAGTGTATTGTTTGCTTCCTACGTTCGTGGCTACCCAATGATAGCGATTTTTTGCAAATATTGCAGACAGCTTTCGATGGATCGGTTGTGCATTTTGCAAAGTAGGTATTGCCAAACCGGATTCTGTTGTTTGTTTGGCATTTTAAAGCTTTCATCTGAAAAAAAAATATACTTAAGTTAAAACAAATAAAAGTAAGTGAATTTATTAAAATAAAAGTAAGTGAATAAATTAGCTCATCCGAGCCCAAAGTGAAGAAGTGAAGAATAATAGAATGAGCCAGAATTCGACATGAATTCGTCTTTTAGTTTTTATTATGGAGTTCCCAAGGCCACCTTTCGACTCCATCATCAGACCCGTGACATCACTCAAAGTCAAATAAATTGTCAAGACGAATCAAACGAGCCCAAACTCGATGTGGTTACGTCGTTTGGTTACAGAAGTCCCCTTGTCACCTTCCGTTTCCATCATCAGAACAGCTCAAAGTCAACAAATATCAGTATCCTTCTAAAATTTCAGCTAAATCGGAAACGGGAAAAAGCCTTTCCGGTAATATTCAACTTGCAAGATTTTTGATTTTTTATGCACAAAAAAAAAACATAAGTGGAACTAGGTAAAATCGTATATAAAAAAAATGTATCGCACAATATTTCCCTTCGCCCTACGCGACAAAAACCCGCATTCCGCACGCGGCGGATGGTGGCTCGTAGACGCCCGCTATGTGGCCCGCAAAAAAAGTCCCCCCCACCCGGGAGGGGTGGCACCCACCACCCGGAGAGCGGTGACACACACCACCCGGGGAGCGGTGGCACCCACCACCCGGGGAGCGGTGGCATCCACCACTCGGGGAGCGGTGGCACACACACACACACAACACAAAAATACAGTAATAGAACAAGAACAGAAGAGTAAAACAAACACTTACCATGACTAGCGGAACAGCTTCAGTGAAAGATGCATACTACACTTTCTTTTCAAAGGTCATCAAATCGGAAATACACAACGATATCGCGAGGCAGGATACATACAGCGCCATCTAGTGAGAAAATCATACGAATTCCGCACGAAAACTCAAGCAAATACAAAGGTTCGGCGGTGCCGAACGGTTCTGCCGCTAAATGGCCGAACCCGAACCTTGCGCCGAACCTGCATTTTTCTGCCGAACCTTGCCGAACCCGAACCCGAACGTTCGGTCGGACACTAATTTACAATGAGGGACAAAAGGGTTTCAATGAGGTTGTCGTTTGGGGATATAGATTGAGATGATTGAGATAGGCAGAACCCATTAGGAACTGAGGATGTTGGGGATCTGCAATAATCATATTATGGGTTGATCTGTCATAACCTTTAAGTGGAGGAGGTCTGGACCTTTGGGAATAAACTGTTTTTTTATAAGATGTTGAGGTAGTAGGGGCTGGAGTTGAGACCAATGGGGCTTTGAGCATGTCTGCATAGGATCTTCCAGATGAAGGGATCTTGATAGAGGCTTCTCCATATGAGATGTTCTCTTGGGTCATCATGAGCTTTATTGATTTTTGTCTGCCCTGTTCAGGGCAGTTTTTGTCTGTGGCAACATGGTTGCCTGAACAGAAATTGCATGTTGGGTCGGTAGTCAATTCTGTACAATCTTCACCTAGGTGGGGCTGACAGCATCGGAAGCAACGGGGTTTAGAGCGGCATTGAGCCTTGACATGGCCAAAGCGAAGGCATTGATGACATTGAATTGTGGGCAATTGGTATGATTCAACTAGCAGGGACGTGTGGTAGGAGAAAATTCTTTCAGGTAAGACTTGGCCTCTAAAAGTTAACACGACAGACTGTGTAGGAACCTAAGAAGCAACATGATCCAGCCACTGCTTGCGATTCAATCTGCGTGCTTTCAGGATCTCGCCACATCCTGTTGGAAGATCCACTGACTCCACAAACTCATCCATCTGCATGTCCACGGGGACACCCCTTACAAAGCCCATTCGGGATACTGCATATGTAGGGATATAGGCCTTGTATTTTTTTTATTTTAAGTAACGGTTTTATTAGGAAGTTATTTGCCTCACAATAGTTTGAGAATGTCACAGACATTTTATTTCTACCGGTTTTTTTAATTCCATCCTTTTTTATGTTTTTTATGTTTAGATTGAATAGAAGTTGACCGAATTTCAGTGGATTGAATGAAGTTGCAGAGTTATCAGCCTCTCTTTCCACTAATACTACATATGGGCCAATGTCCCCCTCACTATATGACCTAACGAGATCCCCCGTCAGGCTGGGATGAGTATAGGTGGTGATCACGGATGCCGGTTGCAATCCCGGAGCCGTCACAGTTTTTTAGCTGAAGAATCATTTTCTTTATCGACCCCTGGATAGGACCTTTTACCGTTCTGATTTAGGATCTGGGGGGAGTTATCCGGGAATAAGGTCAACTCCATGCGCTCGTTTACCCCATAGGATCCCTGGCCTCATCCGTCCCGCCAGGGTCCGCCGGGGGAGAAAATCCCTCACCCTGAAGATTTCTTACCTTTTCTGTTTCGAAATCCTGGAAAATTAGGTGTTGTTTTGTTGATCGTCATCACTACCCAGGGTAAGTGCAGGGCGGGCAGTATGATCCAAGAATTTCCTTTCCTGAGAAAGGGATAAATAATAATATCCCGAACCAAAACAAACAAATTGTCTGACGAACTATCAGTGACAGTTCCGTTCCGTTTCGCTGCTTATTTTTTAGTCGTGTTTGATAAAAGTACTAAAGTGAACGGTTTTTCTACACAAAAATAAGGATTTACCACTACTTTACCTAACCATGTTCTATTACTAAGTTAGGAATTACATTAAGCATACAATTTTCCATCAAATTATGTATTCATTCATTTCATTTCATTTTTTAACTAATGGCAATCTGTCCTGCTGTTGCCAGACAATTTCTGCCAGTATCATGTAGTGGAGGCACATGTGAAGAGACGCGGGGCAAATCTTAAATTGGCTGAATACATTTTAGTAAGTGTCTATCCGAAATAAAGTTTTACATTATCGTTTAGTTTCATGCAATATATACATAACACACACAAGATAAACTAAGGGACAACACAATAACATAAAGGGAAGGAAAGGGATACATATCTATTATAATTTTATTTTGTTAATATGGATAAATTTAGCTAATAAAAATACTATCTTTGGGTTGGGGAATAGAGAAAGAAGGTGGCGAATATTAGTAGGGATAGGGAGACCGATTGAGGGTATTAGGGAGTACAAGGAATCAAGGCCATAAATGGGGCAGTTAAAGAAAATATGGTCAACGGACCCATCCTCAAGACCGCACTCGCAAATGGAGGAATCTCTGATTTTTATCTTCTTTAAAAACACTGGAGAACAGCAGTGACCTAAGCGTATTCTGCATAAAATTGTCACTAATATCTTTGGTAGTTTTTTAAAATTGAAAAACCATGGTTTGCTTGGAATACTTGGCTGAATTGAAGCGTAAAAAGCTCCTTTATTTCGACTTGATTCATGCCACACATCTGACCAAGTCTTCTGAAGATCTTTACCAGGAATGCTGAGCAAGTCATAACAGTGGTTAGAGAAGTACTTTCGATTACTGTTATTATCTAAGGCCGCACGTTTAGCCAACTCATCAACGTGATCATTACCAATAATGCCAGAATGACTAGGGATCCAAACCAAAATTACAGCAAAATTTTTTTGGGAACATTTATAAAGGATATTTTTGATTTCCATAATAATATTACTATGCACTTTTGATTTAAATTGGTTTTGTTGGAGGGCTTGTAAGCAACTTTTGGAGTCCGAAATTATTAAAGATTGTCTTATATTATGGGATTCAATAAACGAGCAAGCTTCCAAGATCGCAAGGCATTCTCCTGTGTACACTGAGCTTTGAGGCGGGCTCTGAAGTTTAATTTCTATTTTAGAATTTTGAAAGTATACTGCGAAACCAGTCGGAACAGTCTCTTCCAGCCTGGAGGCGTCAGTATAAAAATATTGCCAGTCTACCCATCTTGATCTTAAAACCGAGTTGAAGGACGAGTTTGCTAAAGGAGAACCTTTTACAGTATTAAGATCCAAAATAATTTTCGGAGTGAAGAGGACAGTTGGCAGGGGGAAACAATATAATGGTAATTTATCCTTTCGGATGATTGGGCAGGAGTCCTCGATGTTTTTAAGCTTTCGGAAACTATTGAGAATAAGAGGAGGACTCTTACATTTCCAATATTCATTACGAATATTGCAAATATTATTAAGGGATTCTAATTTAAAAAAAAGAGGATGATTTGAGAATAAATAAGCCCTATATATAAACCGGTCAGAGAGATATTGTCTCCTTAGAATCAAAGAAGGATCTCCGCACTCCACCTGTAAGGCATTTATAGGAGATGATTTCATGCATCCAGTTATAATTCTAAGTGCCTTAGATTGGATACCATCCAATTTGCGAAGAGCCAGTTTACTACAAGGTTCTAAAAGATAGGATCCATAGTCAAGTACACTCCTAATGAGGGCATTATACATCAATTTCAGAGTAAATGGGTGGGCACCCCACCATACCCCAGAGAGAACTCGAAGAATATTTATTGTCTTTTCGCATTTATTAACAATATAATTTAGATGAACGGAACCAGATAATTTTGAGTCTAGGAATACGCCTAAGAATTTTACAGAATTACGAACAGGGATAGAGGAATTGTTTATTTTTAAATCTATGTCAGTAATGCCCCTCTTCCTAGAAAACACTACCACAGTGCTCTTAGAAGCTGATAGATTGAGACCATTGGATAGCAGCCAAGCAATCAATGAGTTGAGAGAGACTTGCATTGACTCCCCAGCATCTTCAACACTTGAGCTAGGAATGTACAGACACAGATCGTCAGCATATTGTAAATTTTGACAATCGTTATTTAGGGAAGTATGAAGAGAAGCAGTATAAATATTATATAGTAGAGGACTGAGAACAGATCCCTGGGGGAGGCCTCTCCACACCGTACGGGGTTCAAAGCTCTCGCCAGGGATACGAAGTGAGATTGATCTGGACATAAGCAGACTGCAAATGCAGTTTCTCATTCTTACAGGGATGTTCAGCTGTTGTAACTTGTACCTGAGTACTGAAAGAAGTACATTGTCATAAGCAGCAGATATGTCCAAGAACACAGCTAGGACAGATTGTTTTTTGGAGAAAGCTAGCCGAACATCAGTGATGAATATGCTAAGACTATCAGATGTACTGTAGCCTTTGCGAAAACCAAATTGAGATTGAGCAAGGATACCCTTAGACTCCACAAACCACTCCAATCGATTCTTAATGAGATGCTCTAGGGTTTTTGCCAAAACCGAAGACAGGGCTATAGGTCTATAATGATCAGCTACATCCGGGGACTTACCGGGTTTCAGAAGGGGGATGACGATTTGTTCCTTCCAAGAGTCTGGAACATAACCTGTATTATAAAAAATGTTCACAAGTTTTAACAGATACTCTAAAGCTGGCAGGCCTGCATTTGTTAGAAATGAATATGGGAATCCATCCAACCCAGGGGCTGAGTCGCGGACATGGGATAATACTGATTGAAGTTCTGCAATGGAAAATGAAGCATCCAAAGGGTCAATGATAGTAGGAAATGTATGGGAATTGCAAGATTCCTCTAGGAGAGGGACATAGTCAGGAGCCAATTTATTGAGGAAATTTATAGCAATATGATGGGGGATGCGGGGAGAGTTATGTTGAACACAACCCTTTCTATACCTGTTAATATAACGCCAAACCAAACTAGCTGGAGTTGATGGAGAAAGAGTGGAACAAAATCGTTTCCACCCCTGGTATTTTTTCTTTCTAAAGAGACGTCTGGATCTAGCCACTATTTTACGATAACTAACTAGGTTATCAACGGTCATAGCAGATATGTAGATTACTTCAGCATTATTGCGAGCTTTGATTATTTCTGTACACTCTCTATCCCACCATGGTGGAGAAGATACTTTTTCAGAAGCCGAGTTCTTAAGCGGGATCGATTCATCAGCAGCAGATGATATAGCGTTAGTGAATTGAGAGTAGCAGTCAACAGCATTGCCCTCATGAACATCAGGAAGAGAGCTGGTGAGTAGGCTAAGTTTATCAGAATAACCATCCCAGTTGGCTTGAGACACACGGTACTTTAATAAGGGGTTGAAGTCCCTGTGGGGGATGGATGACGAAGGAATGGTCATTTTTAATGGGAAGTGGTCACTACCATGTGTAAGGTTCAACCTATGCCAGAAGATCAGGGAAGCCAGGTCTGGGGAACATAGTGACAAGTCAACACAGCTTTTGTTTTGATTTGGGGGAGTTAATCGTGTAGCTGAACCATCATTCAGCAAACATAGGTTTAAATCATCAAAGAGATCTACCAGGGCCCTACCAAAACTGTCGTTGCGAGGGGAACCCCAAGCCGAGTGATGGCCATCAAAGTCACCTAATATTAGATAAGGGGGGGTTAAAACCGAAAATATACGTCTTAAATCTGGAAGAAAGGTTAGATTAGGATGAGGGGTATATATGGAAAGAATAGAAATACCTTGAACAACAACGCCTACTACACTAATTTCATTGTTATGGGGGGGAATAGGAATTGAAATAGGACAGACACAATTATTTACAAATAGGGCTGAACCGCCCCCACTGCCATCCTGCCTATCATCTCGGAAAGAGCAATAGCCGCGCAGGTTAAAGCGTCTTCCTGGCTTAAGCCAGGTCTCCGTGATGGCAAAGACAAGAGGGGAATGTTTATTTATTAAAAAAAATATGTCATTTATTTTTAATTCAACGCTTCTCGCGTTCCATTGAAGAATAGCCAGTGGAGCCATTGAAACGGTTTACAAATGAGAGGAGTTGTGAAGCTACGTGGTCTGGTATAGAATTGTTACTGGAAATCATTGAGGTGAGGAGAGACAGCAGTAATGATATAACATTATCTGCTGGAGAGGACTGAGTTTGAGATTGGCTTTGTAAAGCACAACCATTCTGTGGTTCGGGGATTGTGAAAGAGTTAATAATGTTCTGATGAGATATCTTGTCATACCCGGATGGGGTGAATTTATTAGGTTTTGGGGATTTGAAGATAGTTTTTCTGTAGCCAGAAGAAGAAGGAGCAGAGAAAGGTGGAGAAGACTGGGTTTGGTAAGTTTGGGAGGCTGATACCTCCGCATAGGACCTGTATGGAGAAGGGAAGCATTTAGATGATTCTTCATAAGATATGTTCTTCTCTGCCATAATAGTTTTAATGTTCTTTTGTCTTAATTGCTCCGGACAATCTTTACTTGTGGCCAAGTGATTGCCACAGCAAAAGAGACAAGATGGGTTCTTGTTGCATGAATCAGTAGTATGGTTTTCACCACATTTCGAGCACCTAGGCTTGGACCTGCACTTTGGTTTCGTGTGCCCATATCGGCAGCAGTTAAAGCATTGGACTGTGGGGTATTGATACAGTTTCACAGGTAAGGATGTATAACAAGCAAAAACTCTAGTAGGGAGCACTTGCCCATCAAAGGTGGCTATGACCGATTGGGTAGGTTTCCATTCCGATATATCCTGAGAAGTAACCTTCCGGTTAATTCTTCGGACCTTCAGTATTTTTCCTATTCCATCGGGGACTTGAATGTTTAGTAGGACCTCTTCATCAGTCCAGTCCTGCGGGACATCACTTATTACACCCATGCGGGTGATATTATAGATGGGAATGCTGGCAATATATCCTTTGTCAAATAGTTTGGTACAGATCAGGAAGCAGTTAGCTTGCTCTGGTTTAGTGAACTCCACAGAGACTCTATTTCTCCCAACCCGCTTGATCCCATCAGGTTTGATACCAATAGTGTTACTGTTCATGAGAAACTTTCCGAACCTGACCGGGTGCATGGTAGATCCAGAACGTTCATCAGTATCGGATCGGGATACATGAACCAGGAAGGGAGCTTTATCGGAGGTCGAGTACCTCATTCTGCCAGTGCTTTTAGGAATCTTATTTAGTGGTGTTGATTTTTCGATTGCACTCGGGTCTTCAACACGGGGGCGCTTAAGTTTCTTAGCCTGCCCATCACAAGCAATGTCCTCTGAGCCAGATGAAGATTTGTAATAAATATTATCGCTCACGGGCGAGAAGGGCGGAGCAGGGGGAGATGAGGCGTTGGAGGACCCATCGAATAACTGCTGGGAAGCTTCATTTTTGTCAGGGGGTTCAGGCTCAATTTCATCCATGATTAAGGAATGTTACATCCCCAAACACGGAAGAAAAAACAAACACTGTGTACCACTTACCAAGTAGAAAGGCCGAAAACAACAAGACAAACAATAACACAGGACAATCACAAGATATACAGATACTAAAAAGTACTAATTTCGAGCGGAAATCGGCAAAAGAAACTAAATTTTCAATTCTCCAATGTGCTCACCAACAACACTTTCTAGCGAAAAAACAGCGGTTTATTTATTTATTATTGTTTTATCAACATCACTAATGGACAAGCTAAATTTAATTCACTTTTGAGAAAAGCGAAACGAATCAAAAATATTTTACAACGAAATGCACAATAGCTTTTTCGTATTCATTCATGTTATTCGCGTAAAAATGATACTATGAACGTTTTTTTAAATATGTTTTCATATTGTGTTATACGGCCTGGAAATTCAGTCCTTTGAGGCTAGTTGATGAACGAACGAAATTAACTGAATGATCTAGCCGTTTTTTAGTAAGATACTCACTAAACACTTTTTTGTGGTAACGAAATTTAGAAGCTTGCTAATCATTTGTTTACTGATAGATGATGATTTTGCTAAACAAGTGATCATACCGTGTTTTTATAATTTTTTATAGTAAGACGGTCGATATTTCTGTGCGATAAAGGTGTCGTGATATGTTATCGATTTTGCGTTATTATCGAAGATATTGAGAATCGACCCCGTTGGTAATGGGTATCTAGCGGCTCAGAACCATAACTAAAGTTGAGTGATCCAGCCATTAGCTTTACATCGAAAGAATGGTAATTAATCACGTAAGAGATGGGACGTGGATGGGACCGAACTGTTTTTTTTCCAAATCTAAGTTTGTACCTACTGTAGTCCCCAACCTTTTTTTCCATCGGATGGACCTAATTTAAAGAGCCCTCCATATACTTAATTCACCTAATCCACACCTGGAGGCCTAATTTTCGCCTCTGGAGAATATATTTTAATAAATATAGAGAAACCATGAGTTAGTTATTTTATTTTTAAAAATAACTGGTAAGGGGCAGGTTGGTAATGGGTATCTAGCGGCTCAGAACCATAATAGTGGGGCATCACGACAAAAAATTGCATTATACGGCGTTTGATGATTAAAAGGTTTCCTTTGGCAGAGCGAATCTCTTGAACCCTTAGACCGTTTTAAGAACGGGAGCCATCTTGATTTTTGATGCAGGAAGGTGGGGGGGGTCCGATATCAATAATATGTGTTAATTTTATAACATCCTGTGTTTAGGCTATTGCATTAAGTTTGGTGTCGGTTTCGAATAAACGGAAGATAAGGAATTCATTTATCGAATAATATTTACACAATTTCATATTAAAAACGTGAGATAGAATAAAAAGGTAGAAATAAATTTCAGTTATTTTTTATTTCACCTGCTATAAACTTGAAATGGCCGTTATATTTGGTAAATAAAAAATATTTTTTAATAGTCTTGGTAAGAAAAAAAACAACATCCCTCATTATTCTTATATTAAATCTTCAAAAAAATTACAAACGCGATATATGCACAGATCACATACATATTTTATGATATAAGCAAAGGTCGGAATAAGTAGTACCTTTTTACCTAAACTGGATAGTGTTCATGCAATAATGTATTTCCATCTCACTCACGCAATAATGAATACATATATAAATATATATAGTTAAGTTTAGGTAGGATAGTACTACTTATTCCGACCGCTAGATAAGTGACATTTCGTTAATAATAAACAGTAAGTACAATAATTGCGACAGCCTCGGCTCGGATCGGCCAATCCCTGCCGCGCCCATCATTCCTTCTCTTTCTCGCTCATGTCGCGCTCGGGCTGTACGCTGCGTCGTCGCCGCCTGTTATCCGCCAGCGCGGGTGCGCTACGATTGCTTTGCAGCAGTTACCATTGTTCTGTTGCCGTGTGTGTGCGTATTTCTCCACTTTCTGTCAGCTCTCGCGCGTGATTGTTTGAAACGCGTCGCGCCCAGTGCCGTGTGTAATGTAACTAAATAAAATGGCTAAAAAAGGGACTACTACTTACTAGTGATCGCCGAGTCCACCTCCTTATCGACGATTACAGTAGACTGGTCTAAATGTTGTTTATGTCAAAGCAATAATACAGACAATCTTGTATGTCCTGCCCGAAATAAAGACCGTTCGAAAGTTATCAGTGGATATACTTCAGTGGCAGATAATTTATGCGCATTTAAGGAGATTGTGAATTGTGTTTAGTTAAGCATTTTGACCAGCTAAACGAGGGTTCAGGGATTGCAACAACACTGCGTAATCGTGAAGCAAAATGACATAAATCCTGTGTGTTGCAATATAATTCCACAAAACTTGATCGCGCGCAGAAGAGGTGTGAAGCAAGCAAACAAACTGCTGAAATTCATCCTGAAAGCGATCGATCAACAAGGTCATCTTCACTGCAAGTTGATACAACAAAACCACTATGTTTTATATATAAAAATAGGTAACAATAATGGTAAATATAGATATGGCTGTTGTATATGACACATACAAAAAGTTAAATAAATAAACATGGCCCGCGCTTTTCAATCCCTCTTTTCATTAAATTTAAGTGTTGGGTTTTCGGTCCCACTGGCAGTGAGCGACCACAGACTCAAGCCTTATTGCGGCGTGAGGTTGGTACGGGGGGGGAGGAGTAGTCTCTGCTGATCTAGCAAATGTGCCCTGAGTTTCCGCCCAAAGGCACACCTACTAGCCGCTTCACGGACTGGAGGGGGAATATCATTCCAACACTTAGATGCCGCAAATCTGAAACTCCCGCGGAAAGTTGCCGTTCGATGCGCCGGTGTAAGTATTCTATGCTTGTGCACGCCACGTTGCCTGGTCGCCCATTTTATCTTGGTGTACAAGTAGGGTGGGGTTTCCGAGTGTATTACACCAAAGAGTAGTTTGGCTAGGTGTAAATGCCGACGAGCTTCCATGTTCAGAAGTTTAGCTACATCTAAGTATGGGGTGATATGGGATCTGGGAGGAATTTTAAAACAAAAACGTATACATGGGTTTTGCACACGTTGAATTAACCTTTTCGACCGACCAAGTATACAGCTACCATATACGACTTCACAGTAGTTTAATCTAGATAGTGTTCAGGCTTCTCAGCACCTAATGACCTCGTAGGGGCCCATGAGCTACGAGGTAGCTTTACGATCAGGTGCCAAAAAGTGTTGAACGTCGGCGATTCACCCAGCTGAAGTTATGTGGGGTAGATCTGACCTGCATAACTTTAGCTCGGTGAATCGCCGACGTTCATCACTTCTTGGCACCTGATCGTCACGCTACCTCGTAGCTCATGGGCCCCTACGAGGTCATTAGGTGCTGAGAAGCCTGAACAATTTGGTAGCTAGAGCGTGGTTTCCTGAGATTTGCAGCCGTCAAGGGCTCCAGGAAAGCACGACTTGGGACTATCAATCTGTAGGTATATAGGCGGTTAGGTAACTGGTTTGTTCCTATATCCACATAGATTGGTAGTATTTGTAAGCTATAAGTCTATTGCTGGTAGTAGACAGTCATATATTACAGTTTTCCCTAAATGACCAGTTGTACTGAGATTGGTATTGAATGAATGTTTTGGTTAACATAGGTAGTTACATCTATTGATAGCAGGCTATTACATTGTTTTCAGTTTATTGTGCAGCAAGTGTGCCACAATTTATAACTTGAACTAATATTGACTATTATCTGTGTGTGTTATAATAATAAAGGGAAAATAACTTGTTATTTACAGGATTAGGATATTAGAAGTGTAGCATAATTTATATAGATATAAAACTCGGTTCCTATTGTTTATGGAAAACAACATTATTTAAGTTATGGTTTAGGGTTCCCTCGTTTGGGTTATAAACTGAAGGGTCCAATAAAATTGTGTTACTGCAAATTTTGAGTAAATATCGTTCCGATCATGTTGTTATCTGAAATCCAGAAGGGTGTTTCTAAGGAACTCAGATGGTTTTCCTCCGCACACGGTCTGATAGACCGTTTAGATAGGCATGATGTGGTATTGCAGCGGTCTATGGACGTTAAGGAACGTTACAATAGGGTGCTCGAATTGTCCGCGCAGGCGGAATCAGTTGATGGTTGTGCACCTGACAAGCTGTCACGGTTGATAGGGGATGTCGACCAATGTATGGAGATGGCAGCTGCTATCACGCAGAAGGCTGCGGACATACGTAGACAGCGCGAGTCCAGCCATGGTGGTGACATTGAAGCACCTCTGCCGCATCAGGGATCGGGGACCAGGTTACCCGCTATAACTATGCCTACCTTTGACGGCGTGTCCGGTGAATGGATGAGCTTCATCAATCTGTTCGACAGTTTGGTGCACTTGCGATCGGACATTACCAAGTCTGTCAAGATGGCTCAGCTGGTGGCAGCATTGAGGGGTGAGCCTAGGGAGCTGGTCGCTCATTTGACAGTTACGGAGGGCAACTATGAGACGGCCAGGCAATTGTTGGTCAGACGTTACCACAACAAACGGAGGTTGGCCGATGCCCAACTGAACCGTTTGTTTAGCATCCCGGTTGTGAACAAGGTCGGGGCCATACAGACGGAGGTTTTGAACCCATTGTTGTCCGTCACCAAGGCTCTAGAGAATCTTGGACTTCCGGTTGGTGAATGGTCGTACTTACTGTTGTACATTGTACTTTCCCGCCTACCCGCTGACGTGCAGACTCGTTTCGAACAGTCTCACGGGAGGTCGGCCGAGGACCTGCCCGCCTTCTCCGACTTGGTCGGATTTTTGGAAGAGGAGTCTCGACGGGCAGAGAATTTGGGGTTGACGGTCACCCATCCTTCGGAGCCACAGAGAGCTGCCGGGAGCGCTGTGAGTAGGGGCCCTCCGACGAGGAAGGACCGCACCAACCGGCAGTCATATGGGACTGTGAGTGCATTGACCCCACATAGTGAGACCTGCCCATGTTGTAGGCAGATTGGCCATGCTGTGGCCAATTGCAATAAGTTCGGGGAACTTAGGGTTCAGGGACGGCGCCAGATGGCCAAGCAGCGGGGCTGGTGTTTCCTGTGCCTCGGGCCACACATGGCTAGGGACTGCACCCGCACACAAATGTGCGGATATTGTGGTGGGGCCCACAACGTTCTGTTGTGCATGAACCGGTCCGGCCAACAGCCAACACAGGGCCGTACCCAGGGTGACACGGCAAGGGGCCCTGAGAATTCGTTTGCGACTCGGAGCGCAACTCAGGGGCCAACGTCCCCACGTGCACAGGGCAGTACTAGGGTGCAGGGCCGCACTCAGGGTCATCACATGGGGGGCCCTGAGTTTTCGGTTGCAACTCAGCATCCGACTCAGCGGGCAATGGGGCCACAAGCACGCGGCCACCCAGGGGTGCAGGGCCGCACTCAGGGTCATCACATGGGGGGCCCTGAGTTTTCGGTTGCGACTCAGCATCCGACTCAGCGGGACATTGGGTGTGTTGAGCAGGCCGTAACGGGCGGGTGGCATGGGACACCTTCGAGCTATGCGGGTGCGATTCGGACGCCGCCTCAGTTGTCGCCCCGCTCGTCGCCTCGTCCTCGTCGGTCGCATGTGATGTCCCCCCCGCTCATGGAGCGGCCACGGTTGAATTCACGCCCACCCCCCTTCGGGGGGCGTCGTAGGGTGGCAATGGAACCGGCGCGTGGGCCATTTGTACAATGGGACCCTCTGGCGTATAGCTGCCTACCTGATCGGTTACAGGCAGATTGGGGCCCCGGGGGCCCTCGCTAGGAATTTGCGGCCCAACAATTTGTTGCCCCCCAACCGGAAACGGTGGTGTTACCGATCGCCTCTGTGCTTGTTTGGGATTTGGCGGGCAACCCAACATACGTTCGCGCCCTATTAGATTCTGGAGCTCAGGGCTGCATTGTATCGAATGATTTAGCAAAATGGTTGGGCCTCAAGGTAAATAGGTATAATAAATCAATACGGGGCGTGGGGAATGTTACGGTTACGAATGTAGTTGGTCAATCGGTGATCACGTTCTCTCCACGTTATGACATTTTGACAAAAACATCCGTGCAAGCTTTAGTAATGACGCATGTCATGGGCAGACACCCCTTGGTGAAGTTGAATCCGGCCGTTCAATTCCTGACATCAGGACTCAAGTTGGCGGATCCCAATTTTGACACTCCAGCCCCGGTCGACCTGCTACTGGGAGCAGACGTTCTGGGTAGGTTTCTGTTGTCGGATCGGCGAGTTCTTCAGGGTTGATTGCTGTGGATACTAAGTTTGGTCACGTGATCATGGGTCCGGCATTGCCAATGGTTAGGCCTGCCGAGTCAGATGGCATACTTATTGGCTCAGCGTTGTCAGACGCTATCCAACGTTTCTGGGAGATAGAGGAACCTCCCACCGTTCGTCGAGTCGACGCAGACGAAGAAGAGTGCGAGTTGTTTTACCAGAATAGTACTGGTCGCCTTCGTTCTGGTCGTTTTGTAACTCGACTGCCTTTCAGGGCCGATCGACCGCCACTAGGAGAATCTAGGAAGATGGCTGAGACGAGATTGATGTCGATGGAGCGTAGGATGTCAAGGGACGCCGTATTTAAACAACAATACGTCGATTTCATGAGGGAGTATGAGTCGTTAGGACACATGTCGGTATCGGGTGTGGACTGGAGATCTGAGGATCATTGTTTCCTTCCACACCATGCCGTCCTGCGAACCCCTACCGGCAAGATTCGAGTTGTTTTTGATGGGTCAGCACCTACCTCGAACGGGATGTCCCTGAATCAGTGTCTACATTCGGGACCCAAGTTGAGTCGTGATATTTCGGATATTCCCACGAGCTTTCGGAGACACCAGATTGTATTTGTCGCAGACATTCGGATGATGTTTAGGCAAACGGTAATTCATCCGGCTGACAGAAGGTATCAGTTGATACTTTGGCGTGAGTCCACAGCCGAGCCAGTCGAGGTCTATGAGTTAAACACGAACACGTATGGGTTACGGTCTAGCCCGTATTTGGCGATGCGTACCCTGCGGGAGTTGGCGTCGCGTGACCGTATGAGCTATCCTAGAGCCGCCGCTATCCTGGAGCAAGATTTGTACGTCGATGACGTCTGCACAGGGGCAGCCAGTGTAGTGGAAGCTCTGGACCGACGTGACGAGCTCATTCAATTGCTGGAACGAGGCGGCTATGAATTACGCAAGTGGATGTCCAACTCCCCTGAGTTGATGGCTGGTCTCCCAGATGAGTTTCAACAAGACCCGCACGTTTTTGAGAATCCTGACAACCCTAACATGTTGTCAGTACTTGGAATTCAGTACCGGCCCGTCCATGATGAGTTTACCTATCGGGTGGTTTTAGAAACACCGAAGGCCTGGACGAAGCGGTCAGTACTGTCAACGATTGCGAGAACGTTCGACCCGAATGGATGGATTTCTCCAGTCACCTTTGCTCTCAAATGTTTTATGCAAAGGCTATGGGCGGCTCAGTTGACCTGGGACACCCACCTCTCAGGTGATTTGTTGACTGATTGGACGCGAAAGTTCACCTCGCTATCGGACATAAATAATGTATCGCTGCCGAGGAAATTGGTCCCTGCTGGGGATTACAGGGCAACCCTTCACGGGTTTTGTGATGCCTCTGAACGAGGGTTTGCGGCAGCGGTTTATTTGCGAACCGTCACCTCCACCGGGGAGGTCGACGTGCGTTTGGTTTTGGTAAAAAGCAAGGTAGCGCCTATTCGGACAAGGATGACGATTCCAAAACTGGAACTGTCCGGGGCTGCTCTTTTGACCAAACTTTTGAATCACACTCTAACAGTGTTGCGTGGGTCAGTGGTTTTGGAGGATACGGTGTACGCTTGGACGGACAGCCAGATTGTTTTGTGCTGGCTGAAGGCTTCGGTCCATAACTTAGAGGTTTTTGTTGCGAACCGTGTCTCCCAGATTGTGTCGTCTGAGGTCCCACTGACCTGGAGACATGTACCAGGAGAATTGAACCCGTCTGATTGTGCATCCAGGGGATATCAGGCTCCTGAACTCGTTAGACACCATTTGTGGTGGGGACCACCCTGACTTGCCAAGAGAGAATCGGACTGGCCCCACAGCCATGTAGTAGTATCTTCGGATCATGGCCCCAGAGCGGCCGTGCATGTTACCCAGAAGGCTGAGGACCCTGACGCCGGGTTTCTGCTGGACCGGTATAGCTCACTTGACAAGCTTGATAAACTCTTAAACTCTAAACTCTTCTCTAAAACTTTAGCGAATGATTTACGTCAAATCAATTTACTACTAAATAAGGTTCTCTCTCAATCCCCTAATGCACATATTTTAATAACTGGCGACTTTAATATGCCCAACATTGTGTGGAGCTCGGACGGCTACACCACACAACTTCATCAAGGTTCCGTAGAGATTCAAGATGCCAGTGCCAGTCTTTTAGAGACATTCTCTATCTGGAACCTACAACAATCAAACTTCATTAAAAATTCCAGTGGCAATATCTTGGATCTGATTGTTTCTAGTTTTCCGGCAGATGTCAAGACTTCTCAAAACCCTCTTAGCAGGGTTGATAAATATCACCCGCCACTTGAAATCACAATTAAGGACATCTTTGCTGGACCACTGGTGGAATCGAATTGCACTAAATATAGATTTCGCAAAGGTAACTATGATGAAGTCAACAGGTTGCTAATGGATGTTGACTGGGATAAATCACTCTGTGTTTCTGACTTGGACCACGCTATATCCATTTTTAACGACAAACTTACCGATATTATTACAAAATGTATACCGTTAGACACTCGTCATAAGAAATGTAACTATCCAGTTTGGTATAGCACACCGTTACTTAAAATAATACACGAGAAAAGCAGAGCTCACGCAAAATGGAAACGTTTCGGCAATCCCCGTGATTACGACGAATTCTCTTTGCTTCGGAGTCGACAAAAGTTCTTTCACGATCAATGCTTTAAAAAGTATATCGCATCAATTCAACAGAACATAAAATCCGACCCGAAACAACTATGGGCGTACGTCAGAGCACGTCGTGGCAGTTCGGCCTATCCGAAGAAATTCGAGCACAACAACAGCACTTACGAAAAGGGTGAAGACATATGTGCCGGGTTTAACAATTTCTTCTCTTCAGTATTTATCAAACCTGCAGCCACTTACGTGGATAAAGAGTTAGATCCTCCTTATTGTGATGATGGTAGTATTGTGAGCACCATACAAAGTACACCCGAATCGGTGGTAAAATACTTGTCACTCTTAGATCCCAACGGTGGGGCCGGTAGTGATGGAATCCCCCCATATTTTATTGTCAGGTCCGCCAAGAGTCTCTCCATTCCACTTAACATTCTATTTAACATTTCCATTAAAAAGGGTACATTCCCAACCAAGTGGAAAGAGGCTCTTGTGGTACCTATACATAAGAAAGGTTCTAAGCTACCTATTTCAAATTATCGCCCCATCTCAATTCTTAACATATTCGGTAAGGTGTTTGAGAGAATTGTTTATGACACTATCTATGGAACATTAGCAAAAGGAATTCCCCCGCAACAGCATGGCTTTTTGAAGGGCCGTTCTACCGTCTCGAATCTTGCAGAATTTGTACATTATGTCCTCCGAGCAATGGATGGCAGGATGCAGGTTGACGTGGTCTACACGGACTTTGAAAAAGCTTTTGATCGTGTGGACCACGTCATCCTGCTCCGTAAGCTTTATAGGTTGGGTCTTCGTGGAGATATTTACAGGTGGGTCTCGTCCTATGTGTCTAATAGATGTCAAGCGGTTGTGCTTGGTGGTTTCAGGTCAGATTTTGTGAGCGTTTCTTCTGGTGTTCCACAAGGATCACATCTGGGTCCGTTATTTTATAATGCATACCTATACGATATATATACAGTATTTAAAAAATGCCAATTTATAATGTATGCTGATGACAAAAAGATATTTGCTAAAATACGTAGCGTTAATGACTGCATTGGATTGCAGGACGATCTGGACCGGCTCTCTGAGTATTACTTCAACAATCGCATTAATGTCAACATCTCCAAGTGCCTTCAGATCTCCTTCACTCGCAGTCCAAACCCAATTGTCCATACATACTGCTTTAAGGATCAAGTAATAGCACGCGTTAACACTGTCCGCGACTTGGGCGTGACCCTCGACGCTAAACTTACTTTCGATCAACACATAGACGACATCACCAACCGCGCCTACAGAAATCTGGGATTTATATTTCGTACGTGTGCTGCGTTCAATGATATTACATGCATAAGGGTCCTCTATTTTGCCTACGTGCGTAGTATTTTGGAATACGCCAGCGCTGTTTGGTGCCCACAATACATTACACACAAAGATCGATTGGAGGGTATCCAGAGAAAATTTGTCCGTTATTTGGACTACCGAACTAAACGTAAAAACTGCGACTACCTTACCTCCTGTAAATATCATCATGTGATGGATCTTAATAATCGTAGAATGGCTCTCGATATGTCTGTCCTGCACGACATTCTCAGCGGTCGTATTGATAGTACCACCCTTGTCGAATTGGTTGGCTATCGCGCTGCCACCACACGCACGCGCCACTCGGTAAACTTAATGTTCCACACACCCAACGTTAATACTAAATACGCCCAAAACTCCCCTTTACTTCGTATCCTAAACTTATACAATAAACGGTTCAGTTCTATTGACCCATTTGATTGTACAAGGAACACATTCAAGAGTCGAACTATGAAGTTACTCAGTCACTCAAGCACTTAATATTATAATCCCCATCCCTTTCCCTCCCCTCCTCCCCTTCCTCAACATTCAAAATCACTAGGGCTACATATCTCACTATCTTTCTCCAATACACCATCACATACACTCCACATATCACACATCACACTCGTCCAACACTCTAATTCTAATCTTACTTAATTATATTTTGTTTTGTTTCTCCTCAATAACCAAATTTATACATTGTTCGTGCTTTCACTATCATTATATAAATACATGTTTAAACCTTTAACCTTATAAATTGCAAACGTTTTAGTTCCTAAACTTATATATATTTGTATATCGGTGGACATCTGTTATTGGCCTGCTTCACTGTACTGTTTTGTATTGTTATATTTTTACTGTAATGTGCTGTTGATGTCCCAAATAAAATAAATAAATAAATAAATAAATAAATAAACGTGTCCACTTGGATTAGGAGATTCGCTCGAAATTGTCGTACTCCTCGCGATCAGCGAACGTTGAACCCTATTCTGACTCCGGCAGAGCGAAACGAGTCGCTGTTGAATTTGGTCCGGTTGGTACAGTCCTCGCAGTTTGGGGCAGAATTGGAGATTATACGAAGTGGACGTTCGAAATTGAAGAGAGCCGTCGCACGTCTCAACCCCTTTGTTGATTCGACCGGGTTACTTCGGGTAGGAGGAAGATTGCGCAGTGCGAATCTGTCGTATTCGGCTCGTCACCCACTTCTGCTCCCCAAGGGGGGACAGTTAGTTGAATTGCTGGTGACTGATCGTCATATTAAAAACGCGCATGCCGGCTGTAACGCGTTGTTGGCCACGCTCCAGCGGGAGTTTTGGATCTTATCTGCCCGCCGTGCCATACGGAACATCGTGTTTCGGTGCATGCCTTGTTATCGACTTAAGGCTGCCACGATGCAACCTCTCATGGGGGACTTGCCCCCTGATCGTGTGAATGAGGTCAGACCGTTTTCAGGTGTTGGTACGGATTTTGCAGGACCGTTTATGGTGAAGAGTTCACGATTGCGTACCGCTAAGCAATACAAGGCGTACCTATGTGTGTTTGTTTGTTTATCCACCAAGGCGGTACATCTCGAGCTCGTTGCTGATCTCTCGACAGAGGCTTTCATTGCTTGTTTGGATAGGTTTGTTTCTCGAAGGGGCCTTCCAACTTTGATCCGCTCTGATAGCGGCACTAACTACATAGGTGCGGAACGATACTTACGGGAGATAGTCAACTTTTTGAATGTAAATAAAGTGGATATTGGAACGGCCCTCTCCCGTCGGGGTATACAGTGGACCTTCAGCCCACCGATTTGCCCCCACTGGGGTGGGATTTTTGAGGCCGTAGTTAAGTCAGCTAAGACGCACTTAGGGCGTATAGTAGGTCAGACCGCGCTGACTTTTGAGGAGCTCGCGACATTGTTTTGTAAGATCGAGGCCGTTCTCAATTCGCGACCGTTGTGTCCGCTCAGCTCGGATCCAAATGACCTGGAGGCTCTGACCCCAGGCCATTTCTTGATAGGACAGCCACTTAACGCGTTGCCCGAGCACCCCTTCGAGGGAGTGAAATTGTATCGGTTGTCAAGGTATCAGATGTTGCAGCAGTTTACTCAGAATTTCTGGAAGCGTTGGTCGCTCGAGTATCTGCATATCTTACAACAGCGCCTTAAGTGGACTGACAAAACTAGCCCCCCTAGTGTTGGTGACCTCGTTCTGGTTAAGGATGCTAACCTACCGCCACTACGTTGGCGCAGGGGGCGCATTGTTAACTTGTTCCCTGGCAAGGACGGGACCCCCCGGTCTGCAGAGGTTCTAGTAGGAGGCTCGGTTCTAAAACGAGCGGTAGCAACGTTGTCTCGGCTGCTCGTAGATTACGGGACAGGTGGGTGCCTGTCCGGGCGGGTGATTGTTCGATTCCAAATCGATATTTGATCGATGGTTTCTGAACGGTCATTTTTAATTTGACATTAGCTGTCAATCTGGCAGTTTTGACAACTGACAGACGAAAGAAAAAGCCCCGCAATGAAAGCGCGTTTTTGATTAGCTTGTTGAAATTAAATCAAAGGGCATCTGGAATGTATTCGGGATTCCCTCAGGTTTATTAATATAGCTGAGTGTGCCGGTGTCTCTCGAACCAGATAAAGTTCGGATTTTCGTGCCCGATTTGTATTTACCAGTAGAAACATAACCTGTGTAGGACCACTGTGCACATTGACGCTGGCCCGCCAGTCATACCTGGTTGGCTGAAGGCTGAAGAACCTGTCTACCAAGAAGAGCCTAGGGCGCGCCCGGGCCTTGCAGAGAGACAGGAGGTTGACGGGACCGAAGCACAGACCAGGTTAGATCTACCCCACATAACTTTAGCTCGGTGAATCGCCGACGTTCATCACTTCTTGGCACCTGATCGTCACGCTACCTCGTAGCTCATGGGCCCCTACGAGGTCATTAGGTGCTGAGAAGCCTGAACAGATAGCCTGACACGCAAATCAGTGCTAAGGTAATCACGTTTATTATAAAGAATCTTAAGGCGGTAGAAACAATTGCTGATTACGTTTCTGATATGATTTTCGAATCGAAGCTCACCGTCCATCAACAACCCAAGATTTTTTGCTTCTACAACACTTTCCACTGGGTCGCCCCTGATAGCTATATCATTGGGGGCTAGGGCTTGGACAGTATTATGGATCTGACATTTTGTACCAAGGATCATGTACTTAGATTTTCTAGGGTTTAGCACTAGACAGCTTCTCTCTGACCATGACGCCACCCGCTCTAGATCGTTATTTATGGACTGGACTGCAGTGTTGATGTCGGAAGGGACGGATGATATATATAGCTGGGTATCATCTGCGTAGAGATGGCACATGCTGCTCTCCACGACAGAAACTATCTCTGCTGTGTAAAGAATAAACAAAAGGGGGTCTAATATCGACCCTTGAGGCACACCCCTTGTTAAGCGCTTTGTCGAGGAAAACAACATAGTACCATCGCTTTTTTCCAATCCAATAACCTGCGCACGGCCCGAGAGGTAGCTGTCAAACCACTTCACCGTGGTACTGTCAAAATCATAATAAGACATTTTCGATAATAAGAGGGGCGCGCTCAGAAAGTCGAGAGCTCGGGAGAAATCTAGCAACACCAGAATTGTGCTTCTACCTTGGTCAAGCTCCGACAGGATGCTTATGTCCACTACGTCAATAAGGGCTGTTGAAGTCCCTCTACCCTTCCTGAAGCCTGACTGCAATTCCGGTAGTATACCATTTCCCTCCAGATTTCCCGACAGCTGAGCACATACTGCCCTCTCTATTATCTTGGAGAGACAGGGAAGGATACTG
This sequence comes from Argyresthia goedartella, assembly GCA_949825045.1. Taxonomy (NCBI): domain Eukaryota; kingdom Metazoa; phylum Arthropoda; class Insecta; order Lepidoptera; family Argyresthiidae; genus Argyresthia; species Argyresthia goedartella. The sequence continues at coordinate 17,775,895 of OX463812.1, read as the reverse complement.
ATGGGACGGAGATCGGAGATATGAACGGGATTAGGAATTTTAGGGAGTGGGGTAACCTTTACAGTTTTCCAGTCAGTCGGGAAAGTGTTGGTCAGTATGCTGCGATTAACCATGTCACTCAAGATCCGTAATGTCCGCGGCATGGTCAATAGCAACATGTCGATGTTAATATAGTCGTGTCCGGTAGCATTTGTCTTGATTTTCGTCAGGATCTTCGATACGGCCAAAGGAGTCAATGTACATAGTCAGGTCATAAGTTCTGTCACATGTGCAATATGAAATAATTTAGACATGTTTATTATTTTTGTAAACATTTATATAGCAAAATGAACTTAATAAAACATAGATTCTTATGGTAATAAAGTTTATTCAAAATGACCCCCGCGATTTTGAATACAGGCCTTTATTCTGCGCGGCCAGTCGTCTATCGCAGCACGAACGAGGTCCATTGCAATATCGGCGGCTGCCTTAATCAAGGATGCCTTGAGTGACTCCAAATCAGGATGAGGCTTTGAGCAGGCCTTTTCCTCCAAGTGTTGCCATATCTTGTAATCTAACGGACTCAAATCTGGACTGGAGGAGGGCCAGTCTTCGTGCCGGATGAAGTCGATGTCACGCGCCGCCAGCCATTCTTGTGTGCTTTTCGCTCTATGAGCTGGCGCAGAATCTTATTGGAATACCCAGTGCCTCTTATTAAACATGGTATGAGAAACAGGTTCCACAAGGTTCTTGAGGACTGTATTTTGATACACAACTGCATTCGTTTTTACGCCTTTCTCACAAAAATGTACCTCAGTTAAGCCCCAATAAGAGACTCCCAACCAAAACCATGAGCGAGGATGGAAAATGACCTCGTTGGACACGCGGAATACGCTTGCTCGCTTCTTCACTGCTGTGTGCGTACACCTTATCATTTTGTTTGTTGTAGCTCTCTTCCACGGTGAAAATTTTTTCATCCGAAAAAGGAATTTCCCTATGCTTTTTTCCCGCGTACCGCTTCAACAAAGCGCGGCATCTCTTCAGTCTCAGGTCCATTAAACGAGCGTCCAAACGATGTCCTGTTTTTCTTCGATATGCCCTAAGCCCTAAGTCTTCATTTAACACCCTTTTCACCGTGGTCCTGCTTAACCCCATCTGAAGGGCCAACAGTTTCTGCTTACGTATGGGATTTCTTTGAATTCGCGCCTTCACAGCTTTTATCACTGCTGGAGTCCTAACAGAGCGAGGGCGACCGCTTCTTGACCTGTCATCTACACTAGAGTCTTCATTGTATCGTTTTATGGTACGATAAACGAATCTTTTGGTTATATTAAAATTTTTCAGAAAGTCGAAAATCTGAATTGGCGCGTAACCGCAACGATGCAACGCATATTTAAAAATGAGGAAAATTCTAAAAAGTACACATTTTTATTTTCATGAAAAATTCGAAATTCGAATTCAATAAACTTTTTTGTGGCCAGCGTTCTAAATTCAAAAGTTTTTATTGTGTGACAGAACTTATGACCTGACTGTGTATTTAGAGTGAAGTTAGAACCCCTATGGTGTCGGTTAAACTCAAAGTAAGTAAGCTGTGACATAGTCACGTCGGGTTTTCCTGGAACATTTAGAAAGTGGTCATTAATCATGTCAGGGTCGTTATAGTGTGAGGGTAGCTCCACATTCCGCTTGCCCGGCAGAACTGTTTGCTTGAGGGTCTTCCACAAACGTCTCGGGTCGGAACAGCAACGATTTACGTGCGCCTCGAAAAAAGCACATTTTTCATGATGCAAGGCAGACAGCACCAGGCATTTTAACTCTAGGTAGTACTTTCTGTGACCTTCAGCCTTGTAGCCTTGTACTTCCTATGTGCTTCGTCTCGTAGGCGCATGATCAAACGCACGTTGTTCGTGAGCCATGGTTTAGGAGCATCCCTCACAACTATAGTCCGTATGGGCGCGTGTCTGTCAAATAGGTCTGTTAAAAGTCGAGTAAAAAGTTGTACCATATCGTCCACGTTGTCCAGTAGTAAAATACTATCCCAGTCTAATGAGTCTCGGTCTTTGTCAAATTGATCGCGATCTATGTCAGTTATGGGTCGATATGTCACATACCTAGGTTGAGGCTTTTTCTTTTTAACGTCAGGTCGACGGTAAGGAACTCATGCCGGCCTAGGTCTGGTATGTGATGAACGTCGGTCCCACGAATCCGCGCGTCAGTACATATCAAGTCAATAGTCGTCTCACTGTGATCTGTGAAATGGGTCGATCGGTCTACAATTTTTGTCAATTTCAGTGATGTCAAAAACTCCGTCAACCGGGAAAAATTTGGGTCGCGATTGTCAGCCACGTTAATGTTAAAGTCACCTAACAGTAAGACACTATCGTAATCAGTCATAGAAGTCAACGAGTCTGTAATCGCATCAAAGAAAGTGACAGCGCCAACCCAGCGTGGCCGGTAAGCCGTGCTGATTAAAAGTTTTTTTCCCCCGATGTTGACTCGCATAAACAGCGGGGTGAGCGGGCAGAGCCGGGCTTCACATAGAATCTGTGGCTTCACATAGAAGCCGACGCCACCAACGCGCGCACGCGTCCCGCGCGGCCGCGGGTTGTGACGCAGATGATAACCAGGCACGACGGGTTAGCAGCCCTCTTGGCCCTCATGAAGCCAGGTCTCATTTATTGCCGCTAAGTCAGGAGACAGGTTGGACATAGTTACTATGAATTCGTCGTGACCAGTATTCAGTGAGCCAGCATTAAATAAACTAACACGAAACGGCTTTGTGCTAGGCATAGCGGTGGTATAATACATATGTTAAAGGTGCATAAAATAGAAGGTAAGAGATACATATAATAAGAATAATAATGCATAATAATAATGATAACTTTGAGTGCTGACATAGTAATGAGTAGTTTTCGTAGAACATAAATATTCGATTGCAGGCACACAAAGCAAACCTGTCCGGCCGCGTAAACAACACTCGCTCTGATACCAACAAAAGCGACACACCACGACCTTTCTATAAAAATAAAGCTACTAACGATATCACAAATAACTGAAAGGTATAAAAAACACTCAATGGGGCAATTATATACTGGACATGAAATAGGCAACGTAAACAGCGTATATACGAATAAAACAAGTTGATCACGATAGGTCGACTTAACCTGACATAACATAACATAAAACTCTTAAATTTCAGGGTTTTGGCGAACTAAAACTAACCCGCAAATATATTTTTAATGTCCAATTCTTTGCGGATGCAGTGATATGGCTGACCCTCGGCACGTCAGGCCAGGACGCGCCCTTCTCTCGTCCACACCCATCTCCATCCGTGAACCTGCTCCCGTGCCTTGGCAAAAAGTACCCGGTTCAGCTTAGTGAGTCGCTCATTCACGTAAAACTTCTGCGGCTTACCGGGTAGTCTCAGGTCGGTGGTAGTAGCGGTTCGGCGAACGCGCGCCGCGCGCAGCAGCGCATCTCGCGTCGCGCGCCGTGCCAGGCGCACCACCAGCGGCCGGTGCCTGTGCCCCTCGCCAGCGACAGTGGGCGCGCCAACCCGTACCGCGCTCACCACGTCGCGTTCCTCCACCGTCACTCCCAGCTTCACCGCGAGGAGCGACACCAGGTGCACCGGGTTCTCGCCGCTCACTTCCTCTACTTTGGTGAACTCGACGTCGTTCGCCAACATGTCCTGGTCCCTATCATTGAGCTCCAGCTGGAGGTTGGTGATGGCCTCCTCTAACATCTTCGTGCCCGAAGACACCACGGCATCGGCTACCTCGATGTTTTTAGTTTATGCTTCCTGTTATAATGTTCATGAATATCACAATGTTTACCTATATTTATTCAATCTTTGAGGTCTTTAATGCATACTTACTACTACAATCGGCACGGGCCTTATTATCGACACCATTTTTAGTAAAGCCCAAAAAAGAGGTTTTTAAAAACGTTCAAAAAAGTAACTTACCGTCGTTATAGCTATAAAAAGTACATTTATTTGGATTTTGAAATAATCATAACTTTCATTGTAAACCTTTTTTTCCTTGAGGGTGGTTAAATAAAGCTTTTGTTTCAATTTGTAAAAAAGTGGGCCTTACCATACGACGGTACCTTAAGCAACAAATGTAGAAAAAGCAATTCTTCTGATAGTGAAACTGTTGTATGCGAAGACATAGCCTTCTCAGATCTAGTATCTTACATGCATGAAAAAATTAATAGCGAAGACAAAGATGTAGTATTTCCGATGTAGCAAGTCTCTTTTTGTACATTAATGAAAATGTACAAAAAGAGACTTGCTGATTTACTTGATACTTCCGAAAGTGAGCTGTCTAGTATTCGTTGAATCTTCCCGGAGTGTAGGAAAAAGATTCAAAACGAATTTCCATAGTTGCTAGTTCATCGTCCCCTAAAGGAGTATCAGTTCGTGTGCAAATCAACAGACTTTGTATCAATCGCCCAGTCAGAAGATCTCAATCATGACGCTATAGCATTTTCTAGATTTACCAGAGCACTCAGGAAAGAAATGGAAAACGTCTTTTCAAGGCACATTTGATAATAGTAGTAAAAAAAATCCGTTCCTCCAATGGTTTTAGCAGCAGTGAATATGATTTTGGCTCTTGGTCACCGGAAGTGTGCAAGGCAACTGAACCAGATCTGACTTTTGCACAACTCATAATATTCAACTTCAAGAAGCGTCAGCCCACAGGAGACACTGTTCGTTTCGTTCGTCATGTTGTAGACCAAGAACCACCCCTGCCAATGTATATGGCTCTTGAGGCGTATGGAAATACGAGCAGTAGAACAGTTATAGACGAAATGCACAGACGTGGCATTTCTGTGTCATCAAACCGTGTTCGTGAGGTAACGAGCTCGTTATGTAATCTCATAATTGATCGTGCAGAAGAGGAAGGGTTGCTGTGTCCCAGTAACTTATTGCGAGGTATATTTACTATTGGCGCCTACGACAACATTGATCACAACCCGTCAAGCAATACTTCAGTTGGTTCCTTTCATGGAACTAGTATATCTATATTTCAAACACCGTCAGATGAACAACCAGGTGAATACCGAAATTTCAAAACTTCATACAAATGCGATGGGCCTAAAACCTTGGATGTACCTCACTTGCCAGAATCTTTTACAACTATCCCAAATGTATTTCTTATTCAGAAGGAGCCAAAAGTTCTTAATCCTAACATTCCATGTTTATCACAAATGTTACCTTCTGATAAACAGGGATACCGTGTAGAATCTGATTGGCTGAATCATGTTCTTCATTTGGATAGTCAGTCCAGTCAAGAAGGTAATAAAAGTAATGACTAATGGCAACAAAAAGCGCGAATAAATCGCAACATTTTCATTCCGCCGTTTGTGCGCCGTTGCCACTTTTTGCTGAAACCTCAACATCAGTGTCTATGCTTCGTCATGGGATGGATATAATAACCAATATAACACTTTCTCAATCCGCAACAAACACCAGTCATATGTGGAGATCAGCCACTCAAGCCACTGTACACAATTGGAAAACTAATTCAGTGGAATTGGCCAGACTTATACGGAGAAAATAAGTTTGTGATGATGTTTGCCAATTTCATATAGAGAAAGCATTTCTTGCCTCCGCGTGGTTCTGCAGAAGCTCTCTTGAAAGTTACACATGTGAAAAAAGCAGAACGACACATGAAGTCACCGTTGGTGCCTTGTACAAACTTTTGATTACAGCCCACGCCGCAGATTCCCCAGATGTTCCTTTGGAGACCTGGACAGTCGAAAAGGCTGATAAGTCACCCACATTCAAGTTCTGGCTGACTTTGTTAAATTTAGAGATTCTCCTTTTAAGCTTTGTGCGGTCACTTCGAGAAGGGAATTACAATTTAATCAAAAAATGCTTGAAAGAAATGATATCGTGCTTTTTTTTCATTCCACCACCCAAATTACGCCCGGTGGTCGCTGATTTAGAATCACTATCTACAAATGCCCCAGATGTCCATGCAGAATTTTGCAAAGGAAATTTTGTACTTCGAAAGACACAAAGGCCGTTTTCGCCTCTTGCTGTTGACCAAGCTCATGAGCAGCACAATACTGTTGTCAAGGGAGATGGAGGCTCTATTGGCCTTACTCAAGATCCTACAACATTGCGGCGCTGGATGATAGCTGGACCAGAGATATGTCGTATTCTACAAGAATTTTCTGATCCTGTCGTTAACCATGATCGTCACCATGAACAGTATCCTGCGTTTCAGGAAAAAATTGTACGCCAAGTAAATGCAGTACAAGCAAGTTTCGAAGAATTTGGTAATCCGTTCCACGAACATTCAAGTGAATTATTCGCAATTGATACAAGAATAATTGCAGACACTGGAGCTGTAAAAACATTGAACGATCTTGAGGAAAATGGCAAGGAACTATACAAGACATTTGTGGAAAAGACACTCGTAGAGAAGCCTATTTCTTTATTTCAACCGATAAAGAACAAAAAACTCAAAATTTTCGCAAGCCACAAGCAACCAAATTCAAAACAGCAAGATATGATGAAATCGCTCACGTGTGATGTAAGCCTGTTTTCCAAGCTATTCATTTCTTACCAAAACAGACACTTGAATTTGGATACTTTTTTCACATATGAAAATCAGTCTACACCGCCATCCTTGTCGTGCATGGGAAGTATACGAACGTGTCAAAAATCTGACATAGTGAAGATTTTGAAAAAAACATTGGAGGGCGACACTCATTCCCCGCCCGAAAATTGTTGCAGGCATATATATGACGGCCCTTGTTCATAGTCATCCTCCACATACTTCCAAAACCTTCGGAGAATATTGCCGCACCGAATTTCGCCAGTTTCGTGAGAAGTACGGGAAACAATGAAGCAAGGAGACCTTTATTCTGAAAAATCGCTAAAAAAACATGTTCGTGATAGTAGGGGCACTGGAGTATGCTGCCAAGTGCGTGATAGTAACAAATGGCCTATAAATTGGTCGGATTTCCTTAAAAATGAAAAAAATAAAGAGGAACTCTTTGAGCTTCTAGGATCTTACGCCATTCAAAACGCCGAAGAACAGCAGATTGTGACTAACGTAGGTCACAAAATAATAGCATCAGTAGCTCCTGGGACATCGATAAATGGGCTCAATACTGATGCTGAAGAGGCAGATGGACGCATTCTTCTGCACGCAAAAGACATGGTCCTCAATGGTGCGTCAAGGATTATGATACATACGGTTGATTCTGACGTCGTAGTAATCGCGATATCTTTTTTTTTCACACTTCAGCGAGATGGTCTCCAAGAGCTGTGGATATCTTTTGGTACAGGCAAAAACCAGTGCTACTTACCTGTACATGAACTGGCAAAAAATTTAGGCGAAAATAAAGCAGAAGCTTTGAGGGGCTACCATGCATTCACAGGATGTGACACTGTCTCGGCATTTTGTTCTAAGGGTAAAACATTAACTTGGAATGCATGGCTGCGATGTCCTGAAGCTACATCTGTATTCAAGGCACTGTCTAATCCACTGACAGAAGTGTCCGACAATTTGCTGAACGTATTAGAAAAGTACATCACAAAACTTTACTGCTGAACGCTGACATCAATTCTGTTAATGATGCACGAAAGTTCCTATTTACGTCAAAAAATAGGTCTTTACACAACATTCCGCCAACAAGAGACGTGCTTAAGATGCACACTCTGCGAGCATCCTATCAGGCAGGTCATGTGTGGGGACAAGCCCTGGAATCGTCACCTGATATTGTCTGCCCGGCAGACTGGGGGTGGACTGAGTCAGACGATTCATGGCAGCCGGTCTGGACGATGCAGCCTTATATCTGGGAATCAGTCAGTCATTTGACGAAATGTGGCTGCAAGAAGGATTGCAGAGGTCGATGCTCTTGCAAAAATAAAGGCCTGCCATGCACACTGCTGTGCAACTGCAGAGGGAACTGCGACAATTCCAGGTACTATTGTTTGTGCTTACATAACTATTCCCATTGTACGAATCAGTTGTTTTTAATATTGTATATGACACTTTTTTTTTTGTTACAGTGTTATAGACAGCGGGGTACAGATAGAAGACGTTATGGAAGAGAATACGGAGGATATACTTATATAATTCAATGTTTGATTTCATTGATTATTAAAATGGATAGAAAGGCAATGTACTTCATTTTATTAGTACTTAGGTCCCTAAATAATAACAGGCATTTTGTGGGCAAGCATGCTTCAATTTAGGTACTTTTTACATCGTGCAACTTCTTTCCAAATAGATAGATAGATAGATCTTTCCAAATATGTATGATGCTTTTGTGTTTATTTTTTATTTTATTAAATAATAAAGTTATAAGGATATTTTTAATAAATAAGAAAATTCCATTTATTTAACTTTTTTTTTCTTTCTTTTCATTTCTTCGTATAAAAAGTGCAAATATTATATCAGGAATAAATTTGGCATCCTCGGTTCATACGAAAACGATACCAAAGTTGCCTTAATAGATAAACGCATTTATTGTGATTTTGGTTCCGAGGAGAGTAATTATCTTTTTTTACGCAAGTTACTCAGACCAAAAAATTATATGGGATATTTTTAGAATGCTTAACTATAGGGCTACCCAAATATGTCTTTAGTTTATTTCTTAAAATTTAAATAAAAAATAAAGATATTAAAAAAAAGACAATGTAATTTTTTTACTTCTTTTTATTTTTTCCTTTTTTTTCGTTAAAAAAGTTCAAAATAAATATCAGGAATGAATACGGCGTCCTTGATTTATACGAAAATTATACCAAACTTGCCTTTATAGCTTAATAAAAATTGTCAGGTCAATCGGGGTAAGCCCCCCTCCACTTCCAAAATTTACATCTAAAATTTTGATGGCTCCCCTTCTTAAATCCATCTTTGAGTCGCAAGGAACAACTCAGCAAAAGGAAATCTCTTAATCACAAATCGCCGTATAATGAAGCCAACACCGAAACGGTGTAGTCTTTTTTTTATTAAAAAAAATAAATATTACTTGCAGTATATAAATATTACTTAAGTATAATTTTGACGTTGAATAAGATAATTTGCTTATTTATATTCAATAAAAAAAATACTCTGACTCTCTGACTCCGGCAACTATAACTAAAGTTGAGTGATCCAGCCATGAGCTTTACATCGTCACCCAACCTTTTTTCCATCGGATGGACCTAATGTAAAGAGCCCTCCATATACTTAATTCACCCAAACCACACCTGGAGGCCTAATACCAACTTTTAACACTTTCATTACCAAGCAACCGCCAGGCGGGTTTTATCAAATATTGTTCGCACGCCGACGACCCACCTCGCGGGTTCCTAATGATGACTTTTACCCACGCCGCCGATTCGACTAGTGGGTCTTACAACACTCGGCTAGCTAGGGTTGTCGCTCACTACTTTCTTATAATAAAATAAATAATTCATTCATTTTACGCGTTGTTTCTTAAGATATTTTTCAAATTCTTATGTCTAGTTTATAGTTATATAGTTCTGTGCCTCGACACAAGATGACGTAAATATTCATATACGTTGGCAACTAAATGGAAATATGAATGTGAACATAGTGAGTGCGTGAGCCCCGCTTTTTTGCCCCATTTTGCTATGCAATTTGACTTGAAACTTTTTGAAGATAATAGGTACTTTGGCGATAAATCAAAAATCGAAGCGGACGTTGGGAATTTTTGGCGTAACCCTGGATGACGTCAGAACTCGCGAGGCGAGTCGGCGGCGCTCGCTATTCTATCAGTAAATGCACCCGCGTGGCGGGTGTTCAGATCTGGCATACGGTTTGCACACGTTTTGTGATTCGCACCCGACTGGCAAGGTTTATAAAGTACTTCCGCCAACTTTCGCAGGTCCTAGATAATGTTTCGATTTATTGGTAGTGGCTAAAGTGTTAAGGAACTAGGTATCCCTATTCCGTGTAGTTAATAATAAGGCCTGGACTGTTTAAAGTCGTAATATGACGGTCTTAAAGGTGAGCCCGCCGCTGCCCTGCCAATCCGCCAAGGTGAACTTGCAGATAATATACTAGTAGCGTTCCGAATCGCACCATAATCGATCATAGCGTCTACGATGTAGTTCCGAATGAGTTAGCGTGACAACGATAGCTCAAAATGGTTGATATGACGTCATGAATGCAGTGGCGGCTTTGGCCCTCAATACTTACTGAGGCGCCGCGCCGCCCGATAGAAAAAATGGCCAAGTGCGGGTCATACTTGCGGACTTAGGGCTCCGTACTATGGAAAGTTTAAGATATTAAAAATAAACGTTCTATTTTCACCGATCTTAACGTCTAATAACTTAAGTGACGATGTATGTGTAAGTGTATAGTCAGCATACTTAATAGATAAAAATCTCTCAGTCAGACATTTTGTCATTCATATCACAGTCATTTTGATAGATAATGTTGTCATGTCATCATCGAGATTACAAATATATAAAAATCCACAAATATACATAGATTATATTTAGTAAGTTTAGTTTAGTTTAGTTTCTGGATGAATGGCATCATTAACACCGCCATGTTGTGCTATTATCGCCCATGCTCTGAGCGTCAGCACTGAGCGAGCCATCAAAAGTGATAGCTGTCACGCTGACAGCTGGCAATCAAACTTAGAACGGCAACCAGCAGCGACTCCTGGCACTCCATAATTGTTTATTTCCTGACTTATTCACCCAAAACAAAGCTAATAATGACAATAGTTCAATTTCTTATACAGTGGCTTCCATCGGTTTGATGATTCTGCCAATGTCAAGTTTAAGAAATGACACGTTATTACTTTATTACATGAACGTTTCGGTCCAAATCCCAGCGTTTCCGGTATCTAGAACAAACAGGACAACACAATAGATACATAAATATTACATTAGGTTAGTTTAGTTAGACTACAACAAATACAACTATGTAGAGTTAAAGTTTGATGTTATTTACATTAATGAAATTGCACAAGATTTGGATGAATGGAGAATTGACACATGATAATAGGGTTTTCAAATTGGTTGGTCTAGGAACGTACGGCGGAAGATAATTGTATAAAGAAATTGTAAGATTACGATATTCAAAAAAGATGTGGTCTGCAGAACCAAGACCACACTCACAAAGCGAGTTGTCCTTGACCCTTATTTTAGCAAGATGCACCGGAGTGCAGGCCCAAACGGAGTCGACAAATCGTAGAGATTGTTCCGTCTTACCACAAAAACTTTAACCATTGTTTAACACATGATTATAAAAATCGTTACCACAAAACTGATTTTAGCGTCTTAGCAGGGATAGGCATGGCTTATATTATGTGATCAATTTAGGCAACCGAGAAAGCTTGTTTAGTGAGTGTCTTGTTTGTCAAGATGGCGGAATTATTGACCAGCTGTTCTGCTGTGTTGGTTTTGTTTACGAAAAAGCGGTTTTTACTCCATTAAAGTCCAAGTTTTATCGTGAGGAAACCTTCATATCTCCATAGGACATCGTGGGGAAACCTTCTTAGTGGCCGCAATGGGCTATCCCCCATCATGCAAAATGGACTTAATTATCTAAAAGTGGGCACAACTGTGCCTCTGCCACCCCGTATCGAAAAAGCATAAAGCTATATATCATCCAATGATGAGATTTATGGTGGGCTACTGGGAGACAGTGTATACGTCGCGCGACACGTTATGAGCGGTGGCCTTGAATGCGCAGTAGTCACTTTTCAATAGTAGTACTTATGCGCAGTAATTCTTGCTAACGTCGCCCAGCGCTCTTAACTTACTTATACTATGGGGAGATGATGTTTGTCCTACCAATGTTCCCATATGTAGTGGTAGGTATGGTAATGAGTGAAGGCCTTATGCGAAATGAATAATATTATTTAGATGACGGAAGAAGTTTACTGAAGCAGGAAAGTTATATACAATAGTAATTACAAAGCATAAGCAACAATAGCGACACAAATATCGGAAGCTATAAGCGCGCACAGACGTGGGTTCGTTAGCGAAGCGAGTAGCAGACTGATGTGCGCAGGCGCTGCGCGCGTCTAGCTCGCTGGGCCGGTCGGCTGCAGGCCAACGCGGGGTGAGACAGGCGAGCGGGCGCAGATTAGCGGGTGTGTCCCAAGATGAAGCGTCGGAGCGTTTTGAAGGTGGCGATATTATTTGATGTGACGCCACATATTCCCCCTGGCCAGACCGTTGCTACGGTCGATAAAAATCGGGAAATCTGACTCTTCGACCGCTCCGAGTCGTCTTTTCTGCGTTGGTCGCCGGAACAGGAAATGGTGTTGGGGGAATTTCGGGCTCTGGAGTTCTGGTCGCTGGAACTGTAGTGTATGGAATTGTGGGTTCTACGATTCTGGTTTCTCTCATCATGTACGCTGGTTTCAGCCTGTCAACAGAGACGTTATTTGGTTTGCCTCTGACGTCTATCGTGAAGAACTTAGGCTGTCTTTTTATAACTTTATATGGGCCTTCGTATGGCTGTTCAAGTGAAGCTCGAACGTAGTCTCGGCGGAGAAAGACATGTGATGATGAGTGTAGATCTCGTGGAATGTAGAAAGGTGCAGATTGACTGGTATGCCACGAAGTTTCTCTCGGCGCGAGTTTGGCCATGTGGGAGCGAAGGCGGGTCGCGTACTCAGAGATGTCGGCCGTGCTGTAGTCGTCTTTAGGAGAGATGAATTGGCCGGGGAGAGAGAGAGTTTGACCGTATACCAGCTCAGCAGAGGTAGACTGTAGATCTTCTTTCCAAGAATTTCGCATCCCCAGAAGGACGAGAGGTAAGGCTTCAGTCCAGGGCGTCGACGTGTGGCACATGATGGCGGCCTTCAGTTGGCGATGGAGACGCTCGACGATACCGTTCGCAGCAGGGTGATAGGCGGTTGTGCGGAAGTGGCGCGCACCAACCAGCTGGGTGAGAGCCTTGAACAGGTGACTCTCAAATTGCCGACCACGGTCTGTGGTCACTCGTGCGGGACAGCCAAAGCGGGCTATCCATCCAGACACCAGAGCTGCTGCGCAGGTCTCAGCAGTGATGTCCATCATGGGGTATGCCTCAGGCCACCGCGTGAAACGGTCGATGACGGTAAGGCAGTACCTGTAACCACAAGACAGAGTTAGGGGCCCTACTATGTCGAGGTGTATGTGAGAGAACCTCGAGGAAGGAGTAAGGAAAGGGGAGAGGGGGGTAATGGTGTGTCGAGTAACTTTACTTTTTTGGCATGGCAAACATTGCCTAGTCCACTCTCTACAGTCCTTTCGTATCCCTGGCCATACGAATCTGTGTGAGACCAGCCGCGCTGTAGCAGTACATCCAGGGTGGTGAAGATTGTGAAGTGCGTCGAAGGCTTGTTTCCTGAACTGTGGTGTGACGTATGGACGGGGCGGTTGCACAGAAGTATCGCAGTAGAGAGGTAAGTTACCATTAGGTGTGTGCAACTTTTCTAGTTTTAAAGCGGAGCCGTGAAGAAGCAGGTCTTGCAGTTCTGGATCGTTGTCCTGAGCTCGTGCAAGATCATCAAAATCAACAGACGATGAAATTTCCTCGATTCTAGAGAGTGCGTCAGCAACCACATTGTCCTTACCAGGTATGTATCTTACATCCGTTGTAAATTGACCAATGAAATCAAGATGCCTGATCTGCCGTGGAGTACAGCTATCTTTACTCTTGGAGAAGGCGAAAGTGAGTGGCTTGTGGTCAGTAAAAATTGTAAAAATCCTTGCCTCGACCATATGCCTGAAGTATTTTATAGCTTCATAGACAGCAAGTAGTTCCCTGTCGTAGGGGCTGTATTTAGTCTGCGCCTTGTTGAGTTTGTGAGAGTAAAAAGCTAAAGGTTCCCAGTCGTCACCTTTTCGTTGCTGTAGAACAGCGCCAAGGGCCGTGTCTGATGCGTCAGTCACTATTGCAAGCTCAGCAGCTGGATCTGGATGCGCGAGAAGTGTTGCCCGTGATAGTGATTCCTTACAGTCTTCAAATGCTTGGAGTAAATGCGGAACCATATCTACCGGATGAGATCCTTTTATGTTGGAGTCGCTGAAGACGTCATTAAGCGGAGCTTGAAGTTGAGCTACATTTGGCACGAAGCGACGGTAAAAATTGACCATACCCAGGAAACGGCGTAGCTCCTTTACCGTTTTAGGCACCGGGTAGTCCCTGATGGCGTCGACTTTAGATCCGAGTGGTTTAGTACCTGCGGCTGATACGCTAAATCCCAGGAACGTCACCTCTGGTTGACCAAGTACACACTTGGCTGTATTTACCACGATGCCGTACTGTTGTAGCCGCTCGAAAAGTTGACGTAGGTGCGCCTTGTGTTGCTGCTCTGATGCTGAGAACACTAATATGTCATCAATATACCCGTAGCAGAAATCGAGTCCCAGTAAGACTTCATCGATGAATCTCTGGAATGTTTGGGCTGCATTGCGTAACCCAAACGTCATGAACGGAAATTCATATAACCCAAACGGTGACGTGATGGCGGTTTTGGCAATGTCCTCGGGATTTACCGCAATCTGATTATAGGCCTTCACGAGATCGATTGTAGAAAAGATGGAGCATCCTGAGAGTTGGTATGAGAAGTCATGAATGTGACGGATGGGATATCTGTCAGGTACAGTTCTGTAGTTGAGACCTCTGTAGTCTCCACATGGCCTCCAACTGTCGTCCTTTTTTCTTACCATGTGGAGAGGTGAAGACCACGCACTTTCTGATCGCCTAGCAGTGCCGTTGGCCAGCATGTCTTCGAACTCTTTTTTAGCTGCCTGCATCCGTAATGGGTCGAGTCTTCTTGGTTTACTGGCAACTGGAGGTCCTGACGTCGTTCTTATATGATGGAGAGTGCTATGCTTATATGGTAAGTGCATACCTGGGGGACGAGTAATCTCTGGAAACTCTCGCAGTATCTCATGGTATTCAGACTCTCCGGTGACGGACTTGACAGACGCGAAATCCTCAGCGGCGGGGCAGCTAACAGCGTTGACGGAGAGAGAAGTGACATTGTCAATTAGGCGCTGATGTCTGCAGTCGACGAGTAGATTGTAGTGGCTGAGGAAGTCAACTCCAATAATGGGTCGCGATACATCTGCAATAGTGAAATCCCATGGAAAGTTTCTTCTAAGTCCCAGAGTAAGATGAAGTTTGATTGGTCCGTAGGTATGTATAACTGTGTTATTTGCAGCTACTAGGTCGTATTTAGATTTGGCGCAGGGCCTCTTGACAGCTGATCGGGGAAAAACACACAAGTCGGAACCAGTATCCACAAGGAACTGCATTTTTGATATCCGATCCGATATGAAGAGACGGCCTGATGATGTAGGGCAGTCATGGGCCGCTACTTGCGACCGCCCTGGAAGTTTTCCGACTTCCTAAAGGTGCAGGGCTGTTTGCACTTTTGGGCCTTTTCTCCAAAAGTGTAGTGGTAAAAGCAGTGGGGGTGGTCGGGTGGTGGCTGTTTATAGCTCCTTGAGCGAGATCTTGAGCCTGAGCGTGCGTGTGAGCGTGAGTGTGAACGTCCTCTTTCTTGGTCTAGTCTGGTTGTAAGTAGTGCTACTTGCCTTGTCAATTCGCTTATCTGCATAGCCATGTCGTTGCTAGCTAGCGGGGCGATAGAGGCAGAGGTACTGGCCGCGGCGACCTGAGGAGTCATTGGAGCGATGTCGTAAACTTTGTCCGCAAGCTCGGCAAGTTTGTCAACCGTCATGTCTGAAATCTGAGAAGCAATCACAGTTTGAATATTTAGCGGGAGTCGGCTCGCCCACAGCGATTTAATAAAATCTGAGGCTCCTGAAGGTCCGGCTAAATCTTGTAGATGCCGTAGAAACTGCGACGGTTTCCTGTCTCCCAGTTGCTCATTGTTCAGCAGTTGTTGAATTTTTTTCTGTTGCGATGCTGAAAGTCTATTTATAAGTTCCGTTTTAAGCTTAAGGTACTTGTCTGACAGCGGTGGGTTTGTAATTATATCTTTCACTTCTCGTGCGTATTGAGTTTCTAACTGTGCGGCAACAAAATAAAACTTTGTCGAATCACTCGTTATTTTAGACAAAATAAATTGGCCTTCAATCTGTGAGAACCATAAAGCGGGTTCTTCGACCAAAAATTGGGGTACCCGTACGCCAACTCGCAAGACCTCAGCGGGGCTTGGATCTGTACTCCCTTTGTCTCCAGTATCCTCATCTGAGCCCACCATGATAAAAATAAAATATCGCTCACCGCTTGACTTGGACCACACACCAAAATCCTTTGTGTTGTTGTATGTTCTCGAACGAACGTTGGAATGTTGAGTCAGCCAGATATTCTTCTTACTCACAGTATGCGTAGGTCCAATTCACCGAATAAACGGCTTGTCGGGGTCACCAGATATGGGGAGATGATGTTTGTCCTACCAATGTTCCCATATGTAGTGGTAGGTATGGTAATGAGTGAAGGCCTTATGCGAAATGAATAATATTATTTAGATGACGGAAGAAGTTTACTGAAGCAGGAAAGTTATATACAATAGTAATTACAAAGCATAAGCAACAATAGCGACACAAATATCGGAAGCTATAAGCGCGCACAGACGTGGCTTCGTTAGCGAAGCGAGTAGCAGACTGATGTGCGCAGGCGCTGCGCGCGTCTAGCTCGCTGGGCCGGTCGGCTGCAGGCCAACGCGGGGTGAGACAGGCGAGCGGGCGCAGATTAGCGGGTGTGTCCCAAGATGAAGCGTCGGAGCGTTTTGAAGGTGGCGATATTATTTGATGTGACGCCACAATACTATGGGATGAAATTTGTACATCTGCTACCGGTGTGCCCATCCACTATAAAAACCTTACTAGCCGCAAGCCACAGCAATCTTGGGAGAAGTTTCATCTGCCTGAGGTCTACTCAACCATCCAGGGCGGTCGCTCAAGCTGGAGTTGGTGCAGGAGTTAGGCCAGTTTGTGAAGGGGATAAGCCGGCTTTTCACTATGGGATGTAATGGATTATGTATTAAGATGCAGGCAGATACACGAAGACAGTGGCGCCGGTGCCAGTGAGACTGGTAGCCAGTACTGCCTTATGTAAATCTAGCTAGACGGGTGCTCTATTCACCCCAGCACTCGCAGACAGCACGGGACTGGCTTGATTTTATAAGGCCAATACAAGGTTTTTACAAGGCCAACACCAAGCCAGCCAGCACTGGCCTCGGGTAAACCAAGCTTAACATCTCAAGTTGTAAAATAAATATTGCTTGCCAGTCTTTTTAGTGCCCGTTCAGCAATATTTATTATACATCTTGAGATGTAATTTATATTAGATTATATCCCATATTGAAAAGTTATCTTTATTCATTAAGGACCCCTGGAATAAAAGGAAATAAGCGAAGCAGTAATAACACCACATTTTGATATCAACATTTTTAATTTGTTTATTAACAATTTAATTAATATCGCCAATTCCTTGAAAGATTTTCTATCTCCATTAATTATGTTTCTATCTGAGGGATTAATGTTTACACCACAATTCATGTTCATCTTCTATCACATTTGTGGGTTTTTATTTCCATATTTGATTCAAGTATGTATGGCGGCTTTGCTGGTGATGAAAAGACAAGATTTCAATTAAATTATACCAAAATGCTAAGGTAGAGGTGGATGCAACACTTGGTTAGAGGGGATGACGGACAGTGGACCGTAGCGATAGAAAATACAAGGGGAAAGATAGGGCCATCCAGTGGGCATTGTCCGACGATATTATCAAGTCAACATCTCTCTGCATGCAGTTGGCAAAGAACTTTGGAGAATGGCGCGATAGAATAGGGCTTCCGCCCCCTTATCGACACTCTGACCGAAGAGACTTGTCTTTGATCGACTTTACTCACTAACCAAGAGGCCTATGCCCAGAAGTGGGTTGATGTGTGCTGAAAACGATTATGAAGATTTCTTACCTTTTCTGTTTCGAAATCCTGGAAAATTAGGTGTTGTTTTGTTGATCGTCATCACTACCCAGGGTGAGTGCAGGGCGGGCAGTATGATCCAAGAATTTCCTTTCCTGAGCAAGGGATAAATAATAATATCCCGAACCAAAACAAACAAATTGTCTGACGAACTATCAGTGACAATGCATACAATTTTCCATCAAATTATGTATTCATTCTTATGTTATTCGCGTAAAATGAAACTATGAACGTTTTTAGGGTTCCGTACCCGAAGGGTTTCAAACGGGACCCTATTACTAAGACTCCGCTGTCGGTCCGTCCGTCCGTCCGTCCGTCCGTCTGTCACCAGGCTGTATCTCAAGAACCTAGCTAGCTAGAGAGTTGAAATTTTCACAGATTATGTATTTATGTTGCCGCTATAACAATAAATACTAAAAAACAGGATAAAAGAAATATTTAAGGGGGCTCCCATACAACAATTCTTTCAATACCACATACAAACTTATGGATGCACCTGGTTACGTACATGGAGTGTGAAAGTAACCGCACCAATGACTTTGTAAACAATATTTTGCTGTGTAAAATCCAAACTATTCACTCCCACAGAACATTTAATAATAGGTTAGAAAGGCGGTGTGGGCGGTTCAGGCGCGCCGCGAGTATGAGCAAACGCTCATACATAGCCTAAAACGCTCCTCACCTCCCCTCAGTCGGCCGCGTTCTTTCGTTGAAGGCGTTACTCCGCGAAAACCCTCTAAAATGCCGAGTTGCGCAATTATAACTTGCAGAGCCAGAAGCCAACAAGCTAATGTGAATAATGGAAGGATTTCTTTTCATCGGTAAGTTCAATAAACGTAGATTTTTAATAATTTGATCGAAAATACAATCGAGGTACGATTTTAGTGATAGGGTGGGGACACATTATGCCATCGTATCGATAAATGGTTGTTTCTAAGTACCTTTTAAATAAATAAATATAGGCTACCAACGTCCCACCAAGAGGCACAGGACTCTTACCGGATTCGTGTAAGATTGAGACATACTCCACCACGTTGGCTCAGTGCGTGTTGGGGCGGTATTTAAGGACTATAGGTAAAGGTCTCGAACACGGACACCTGATTTTTGGAAGGAAAGTGGGCGGAGGGGGTGGGGCGGGTGAGGGGGTAGAGGGGACCTCCACCGCTTAAGTTTTATTTGTCGCAAACCAGGGTTTTATTTATGGATTTTTAAAAACCTTATATTGAAGTTAGTTTTGGTACTATAATCTCGTAATTTTCCCTATAAATGTAATTGTAGAATAAAGATATGTTTTTTTGCTCTGTGTACCTACCTTTTTTTTCAGCTTTCCTCAAGAGCCAACAATAAAAGAACAGTGGATTGATGTTACTGGTAGAGAACATTGGATGCCTATAAAATCAAGCACAATTTGCTCAAAACATTTCAAGGAAAAAGATTACCTAATAAAAAAATCTGGACATAAATACTTAAAGTGTGGTGCAGTGCCACAAGAAAATGTTGTCCGTATATGTTCTACCAATGCAGTGCGTATAACATTTCAATATAAGTACAGCATAACATTGTAGTACGTATAATAGAAATATCATGTAGTAGCAAAAAGTTTTTAACATTATTTTATTGATTATTACAGGACATCGAGTCGTTTATAGCAGCCAAAGCAAAAAAACGCAAATTGGAAAGTACATCTGATGAAACTAAAACAAAAAACTAAGAAAAGTAGAGGTAATATAATCTAGTAATTTAGATATTAGTAAATATCTATGTACACGAATAAATGTGAGCATTTTTCATATATTTCAGCCAATACCTTCGACGTCAGGACTAAACTCAATTACATCGACGCCAAAAAGTCATTCAAACTACTCGGGTCAAGAAATAAAATATTCAATGGTAAATAAAAAGCATGAAAAATACCCAAACCGACTACCTACTGGAAATGTTTTTATACAAATATTAACATTAACATAATAATCCTTTCAGGAAAAATTACCTTGTTCAAATGCATCAACACCTAGGAAGAGAAAATTAAATGAAATAATTACTACCAAAGATGAAGTCACAAAAAGACAAAGAAAACAGATTAAGAAAATACAAGCTCAAAATAGAAGGGTAAAGAAAAAAGTAAATAAAATAGAGGACATAATGAACGATCTACAAAAAAAGTTTTCTATGCGAAATGAGGAATTAGAAACTCTCAAGAGTACTAATATACAGGTGGATTATTTTATCAGATTTTTTTTCACAGATTAGGTGTATTGTAATAATCGTAACAAAAATAGTAATATAGGTAGTAGGTACACATAACATTTAATTTATTTTGCACTTGGTGAGTTCACATTACATTGTTGTTTTTTCAGGTTGAAGATTTGTTCGCTCGATACATGAATAAAAGTACATCAGGAACAGAATGCAAACAGCAATACTCTCCAGCAATTCGGAGTTTTGCATTGACTCTACATTATTATTCACCGAAAGCGTACGAATATGTTCGCAACACATTCGATACTTGCCTGCCTCATACACGTACATTGCGAAAGTGGTACTCAAGTATTGAAGGAGAACCCGGCTTTACATCTGAATCATTTGCAGCACTGAAATTGAAAGTGGAATCAACCAAATACCCTATTATCGCGGGGCTTGTAATGGATGAGATGGCAATTAGACGCCGGATAGAGTGGGATGGATACAAGTTGCATGGTTTTGTGGAAATTGGCAATAAACAATGCAGTGACCACATAACTGAAGCTAAAGAGGCTTTGGTATTTTTAGTAACAGGAATAAACTGCAATTTTAAAGTGCCTGTAGCCTACTTCCTTGTTGATGGTGTAACTGGAGATCAACGCTCTGATCTAGTAAAACAATGCTTGGAAAGGATTCATGATACAGGAGTAAAGATAGTGTCGCTCACGTTTGATGGTTGTGCATCTAATTTAGCAATGATAAAAAATTTGGGTTGCTCCTTTGAAAATGGCAAGATGACATTTGACCATCCCGTCACAAAACAAGAAGTGATGTCAGTATTGGATCCATCATATATGATAAAATTAATTCGAAACGCTTTTCCTGTAGATTCCATTTTTAGTAAACAATAATGATACAAAAATTTAATTAAATATTAAAATTTACAGCATTTATTTAAAATGTTTCATACTTTTTCAGGTATACCAAACATTTGTGGATGCGAACGGCAAAAAAATACAGTGGGCTTACCTGGAAGAACTAAATAAAGTTCAAGAAAAGGAAAAGTTCCATTTACGTAACAAATTACGACATCGTCACATTCACTTCCAGAACCAAAAAATGAAAGTGAAGCTGGCCACCCAGCTGTTTAGTTTGAATGTGGCTGATGCTGTTGACTTTTGTGAAGAAAAGTTAAATATGTCGGATTTTCAAGATAGTTCTGCCACAACAAAATTTTTAAGAATCATCAATAATTTGTTTGACATCTTTAACTCTAGAAGCCTCAATCAGTATGGTTATAAGAAAGTTATAAATGAGTGGAATGCTCCCACAATATTCGACTATTTGGATGAGGCGGTTGAATATATTTCAACCCTTAAAGCTCAAGATGGGACGTTGTTGATAAAAAGTCCAAGAAAAGTCGGATTTTTGGGCTTTCTTGGTTGTGTACAGGCCGTCAAGCATTTTTACAGGACACTAATAGAAACGAAAGAACTTTTATTCTTTCCTTTTTATAAAGTCAGCCAAGATCATCTCGAACTTCTATTCTGCAACATAAGATGTCATGGTGGTGCAAATAACAATCCAACAGCACGACAATTTAAAGCTGCGTATAAAAAACTGTTGGTACATGTGGAGCTAAAAGACTACAGCAATGGCAACTGTACAGCATTGGAGAATTTGTCGATCCTCAATTGTTCTTCTGCTGTTAAAAGGATAAATTTGACAACAGATGCAACTTATGAATTAGAAGAGGGCAATGAAGACGATGGATCTGAAGAACGAGAATTTGCTGAGTTTTACAAAAACATGTCTAGCTTCAGTATACAGGTGCTTAGTCACATAGCGGGAAATGTTGTTCACGTTTTAATGAAAAAAATTAAATGTGATGTGTGTGTAGGTGCTCTGGTATCTCGCTGGCGTACCTCACAGCATAAATTCATCATTTGTAAAGATAAAGGCGGTCTCTTGTATCCGTCGGATGATGTCATTACTATTTGCGAAAAAGCAGAATCGGTAATCCGATATTACACAGATAATTCGAGAAAGTTTAACAAAGATTTTTTGGTCACAAAAATCCTACATAGTTTAGTCGGCACCAAATTATTTGAGGACATCTCATTTCATCAGATTGGATAGTACCCAACTGGCAATCATATCACAGATCTAATGAAAGCCGTCATTGAAAAATATATTAATATAAGAGTGCATTTTTTACTGAAGAATACGTTTCAAAAGAAACGAAAAGGCAATTGCTTAATAAATATGTTTTATTTCAAGGCCAATAAATAATATTGAGATAAACGTTATGAGTTTTAATTACTCCAGGACCGGCCATACATTTGACGCATCGCGATTTTGAATTCTATTTCATGGAAATAAAATTCAAAACCTATAACGGCCAAATGCCCCGAAATCGTGGCATCGGTCCGTGAGTGGTTAATTCCCTCAAAAGATAAAAATAAAATAATTTCAAAATAATAATACATATACTAATATAGGTACGACTGCAGATGAAATTTTAAATTTTACCAATCGTTCTTATGCAAGTCGTGTTTCAATAAGTATGGTTTTTGTCGCGGATGGTAATATCATAGGAAATAAGGGAGCTAATCAAAGCGCACCGTTCTGTCCCTTACTTCCTACGATATTACCGTCCATGACACAAATTTTGAAAATTATAAACACGACTATTCCCGTGTTTCAGAATAATGTCCTATTCGATTCGATTCTTATGTCGATTCCTATTTCGATCGCTTCCGTAAACTTAGTCCCTTGTTTTTGCCGATAGTTTTTGACGAAATTATAAGCAATTTGAGTAAAATACATATTACATTATGTTATCAAAATTAACATCGATAATAAAAATATAAACATCGATAAAAGTTTATCGTTAGTCAATCCCTAACGTGTATGAAAAATAAATTGCTTTTACGCACACACGCACGACAGTAACAGTTGCGTTGGCGTGAGTTGCTTAGCCAATCGCGAGCCCGTATTGTTGCCTCACGCACACATGTGAACCCTTGCACGTATTTGTTTATCTTAGTAGTAGTCAGCTGGAGCGGCGACGGTAGTTCCCGTTCAAAAAATGGAATAGGGCCTTTCTAAACTATTATTAAATGTTCTGTGATTCACTCCACACCATCTCTTCCATTGAACGGTGGTACGGAACCCTTCGTGCGCGATTTAGACTCGCACTTGACCGTTTTTTTTTGTATTTTTTCATATTGTGTTGTACGGCCCTGGAAATTCAGTCCTTTGAGGCTAGTTGATGAACGAACGAAATTAACTGAATAATCTAGCCGTTTTTTAGTAAGATACTCACTAAACACTTTTTTGTGGTAACGAAATTTAGAAGCTTGCTAACCATTTGTTTACTGATAGATGATGATTTTGCTAAACAAGTGATCATACTGTGTTTTTATTATTTTTTGTATTAAGACGGTGTGCGTTTATCAGCGACCCGGATTTTGAAAAACCAGGGTTTCGGCGCGACTCAATTCTGGATATCTACCTTTGACCTGACGGCTATATTGCCAGGAATCGTTCCAGGATTTATAAAGATGGGTTTTTGATATAGAACATATATCTGAACTGAAATTATAAAAATGTTCGGGACCGCCCAAAACAACGGCATTCTTTGCACAAGAATCTGCCACCTCATTTCCCGTAACACCCGCATGACCAGGGATCCAAGCCAGAACAATTTTTATGCCCTGGAAATGACAGTCATAAAGAGCTTCTTTATTTATTTTTTATAACTGGGAATCTAATTTTAACTCTGAATTGGTTTGACTTGATGGCTAGGAGACAACTAATGCCCGGTTCTCCTATATTTCAAAAACGATCCGTTTTTGCTACGACTGGTAGTTTATTCTACGAGGCGTAAGCTAAAACCGTTCCTTTAACAAACTTCTCGTTATGCAACCAACCGACGGCTGCACTTCCCTTTATACTTATATTACTCTTTGGACGAGTAATTGTGTTCTGTGCTTTGGACGGCTGGCTACTAACGGATGGGAGGGTTACCGGTAAAGCGTAAGCGTATTGTATGGAGATGTCACGTGGTTACCCCTCAATTTCGGTCGGTTAAAGTTTATTATTTCACTGTTTTCGCTGTAATTTTGAATTTAAAATGTCCAGTTAATCAGACAGTGACTGAGAAGTGTTCGATATTATATCGAACTCCAGCGAGACTGACTCAGAAGAAGATAATAGGCGTGATAGAATATATGAAGAAAGAGTGGATTATTTGGAGACGCTGGATTCTTACGAATTTCAAGTGAGATTTCGACTCGACAAAGAATCTGTTGAACAATTACTTCTTGAAATGTATTCACATTTAAGAGTAACAGGAGCAAGGTATCTTGGAGGCTTTTGTATTTATTCCCCCTCATAATTCAACCTTAGTAAACATAACCTGAATTATGTAATGTTTTTTTAGGAATCATGGGATATCTCCACTGCATCTGCAGCTATTGTTGACGTTAAGATTCTATGCTTTAGGAACGATGCTAATATCAGTGGCAGACTTTATAAGTGTGTCAAAAACGTCAGCTTGTCGCAATCAAGAGAAGCAGTAAAAGTGGACTGCAAATTGTAATTCGTTTCGTATGAAAAGTAATAATGGAAAAGTAATAAAATAAAATTGTTTTGTTTTAAAATATTTCTTTATTGTAGTATACAATATGTAACTGTAATCAACAACAAAAAAAAATATAGCACACATATTAATTATTATTATTAACTTCCTTACTAACTAACTCCGATTTCAATATTTTTATTTCTATTTCTAGTTTTTCGCCCTTTTTTTCATAATATTTAGCAATAGCTAAATTACGTAGGAGGCGTCCCTCATCATCCTTTTTGTTTTTTTTCCTTTGTTTTGCAGGGACTTTGACATTGAGGTCATCCCATACAAATGCTTCTAAAGTCGATTTTCCTCTTTATTGTTGTTCTTAAGTGATTCATTTCCATCCTCTGAGTCGACTCTTTGGTGGATTTCTCTCTCAATTTTTTCGTCCGAATTGTCATTATCCACTTCGAAGACAACATTCTCAGAAATATCCACTCCATCGCCACCAAGTGGAACTTCAAAACCAGTACATGTGGCTCCTAAAACACCCGTCACTTTTTCCAGTATTTCGTCTCGTGGAATAAAGTCGGGTTTACCACCACCAATCTTCAAGTTATTAAGGTTAATGTTAGGAGAGCTGCTTTTTTTTAATTATCATTCATGCGTGGTATTTGAACTTTGAACTTTTTATTTATGTTTTTACAAATTTGAGCTTAATATATAGTATTACAATTACTGATAAATTTGTTTAGCTAATAGGTACAGTGGTTTGCTGGCCCCGAACTAGGTAGTCCTGTATTTCAGGTACCAACTCACCAACTCACTATAAATTAATTACAAATACAACATGAACTCATTGTGAACGGTAACTGGTTATGTGCTACAATAATGCTTGTGATATCCGAGTAAAGTTATTATGCTAAATTAATTGGTTGATTTTGGATTTATTAATTTCTCTAACATGCTAGAGAAATATGTAAAATATAAATTAGAATGATTAATTGTATGTAATGTGATAGTGTAGTGTATGTGTTAGTGTGCATATGTGTGTGTATATGTGCATGAGTGTGGGTGTGTGGTGTTAGCATAGATAATTTAGTGTACAATAGTTTACAGATAAATCGATATGAGTTATATATATAAATATACGTAAATGTGTATGAATTTGCGTATTAAGCGATTGTGTAATTAGGTAGATAATATTATTTCAGCCCGACCTTTAATACATTTTCTGTCTCATCATAAGTGAGTTTGAGAAGCCAATTTTGCAAAGTATTCTTACAGGAATGGTATGTCATTCATCGGGTAAATTTGTAGCTGTTTATTAATGCGGTTATATAAGAAATCTTCCATAAAAGTGTGCTGGGTCTGAAAGAAGCATGTTCTTGATTTGACCACTCCTTGAATTGAAAGTCTTGGTCAAAGAAGACCAGCATTCTTCTTTAAGTTTGTTTGAAGCTGCGTTTGTTTTGTTTCTTTGGTGGTTAGGATGGGATTGCTATGGATCAGGTCCACAAGCAGGGAAACCTCATCCATGATCATGGCCTTTTTTGCTTTCTGTAACAAAAATATATTCATAATAATAGAAATAGCAAGAATAAGAGGAAGACAGCCTGCACGCTGTTGTAGCCACACGCAGAAATCTACACGAAGCAAAACAGGGAGCCCAGGACAGAACAAATGGGAGATCACTGAACAAGCCCCGTACCAACAACCATGACGGTCAGGAGCCTCAGCCATGAGGGAGCGACTAGAATGAAAGAACCAACGGAAATATCCCTGAATCTTAGCCGTGAATGAAGATTTAGGTACCGAGGCAAAAACTTTGCATGCCTACTAGGCGGCAGACAAATTTGTAGATAAATCAAATGGGAAGATGATAGGAACTCACCGGCGTAATATCCATTTCAAACGACCAACACTTTGTATTCTTTGAAGAATTTGTCGACTAGAAGAAGACTGAAACGTTTCAATTCAATTAAAAACAATTCAATTCAATTTTTGGTTCGATGGCTTCTACTGTGGATCCCTACAGTAATTCCGCCAATATCACGTATTGAAGATGACACGAAGGGGATCACTTGTACAGTTATCGGTGAATCTTCCTTTGAGTAGAGATCTTTCTATTACAAAAGAACTGGACAAACAACAATTCGGAAAGCACAAATTAACCAATAATTTAATTGTTAAGTGATTACATATTAAGGGAGTTAGACATAAAAAGAAGACAAACATAAAAAAAAAACTACATCTAACTACTGTTTAATCTTGTTAGAGGTTATAAATTTAGAAAGGATGTGAATAAAGGAAGTGTCCGAAAGACGTTCAGGATATGTATTTCAATTGATGGATGTCAATGTCAACAAGTCAAATGTCTTTGTCGCGCGCTGAACGTTCCGTTCTTGTTATGTATAGTATATGCATTCTATTAAATTTAATAAGGAAAAAAATATGTCACGAAGCTGCCTGCGTTCGTATAGCTCTAATAAACATAAGTTTAGAGAACTCTTAAGATCAATTCGTATGCTAATCTAATTTGTATCGGCTTGAACTTTAACTTATTACAAAATTCAATCCTGCATATAACGAAACGCACATCTGTGAGTGAAGAGGGCGCGTTGGTATTTCAATGACATTTATGACCAACGGACGTCCGTAGGCAAAAGGTACAGAAAGTAAATTGTGGAACGGTATCAACGACTCGTAGTTGGTTAGGGAAAAACGGACAGTTACTTTTACGGATGACGATCCGTTAAATAGGAACCGGGCATAAGATAACTTGGCGCATACATAAATGACAGTAAAATGTCTTACGAACAATCACACAAGGTTCAGTGTCATAATTATTTATACCTAGACATTGATGTACAATCGAACCATCTGAATCATGACCCACCATAAGCTTATTTTGCTAAACCCCTTAAATGCAAGTAGGTTGAAATTCGCTTGAAGGTTTATTTCCTTGGTAATGAACTTGTTATCATTTGATTAGACACTGACATTTACATACATCTTACAAGTTTGAAAGTTTCAAACGAATTATCAGGCAAATGGGTCATGATTCAGTTGGTTCGATTGTACCTAGATAGAGATTTGCAATTTTCACACAATGCCCTATTTCGGTTTCCACTATAGTTGGCACCAAAATAATGAACCAATGAATTTTAAGGGCGGGAGACCAATACAAAGCGACGTTTTTTAATAACCTCTACCAAATCACCATTATTCAAATAGGTACCTACCTGCCTAACAACATAACATAACGTCACGCCTTTTCCCAGTTTAGCCAGTTATTCAATACTCTATTTTGCGTTGCGG
Organism: Argyresthia goedartella; assembly: GCA_949825045.1. Lineage (NCBI taxonomy): Eukaryota > Metazoa > Arthropoda > Insecta > Lepidoptera > Argyresthiidae > Argyresthia > Argyresthia goedartella. The sequence continues at coordinate 17,747,949 of OX463812.1, read as the reverse complement.
GACGAGAGCTAGCCCATCTCTGCAGCTATCATCGAAAACGCTGTCAATCAAGTCTAAAATATTTAAGATCTAGTTTCGAATCCAAGATTGGATCAGACATGATATTATTTTCCTTTAACATAACATAACATAGCTTCACGCCTTTTTCCTATGGGGGTGGCAGAGGCACAATTGTGGCCACTTTTAGCCAGTTTATCGTTACTCCATTTTGCAAGACAAGAGGCTAGCCCATCGCCGCAGCAATGGGGTAATGAAGGTTTTACATCACCGTTAAATTATATAAAGATTGCCTGAGGATTGGAAAATCGGCCATAACTTGAACGAATAATAAGAACAAATTTTAAATTACTTATTTTTTTTTTTCCGTCTTTATCCCTAAGGAAAGGCAATAGCAATCAAAGCCGTACAGCCATGTCTTCAGTGTTTACATCTTCTTATTGCGTTTCCGAGGTTTCGAAAGGCCGAAGCCAGGTCTTCCGTATTTCTTGTTTTTAAGGCCAAAGCCGAGTCTTCCGTAGTTTTGTTTTTTAAGGCCGAAGCCAGGTCTTCCGTATATCTTGTTTTTAAGGCCGAAGCCAAGTCTTCCGTAGTTTTGATTTTTCAGGCCGAAGCCAGGTCTTCCGTAGTTTTGTTTTTTAAGGCCGAAGCCAGGTCTTCCGTTTTTCATGTTTTTAAGGCCGAAGCCAAGTCTTCCGTAGTTTTGTTTTTTTAAGGCCGAAGCCAAGTCTTGCGTGTTTTTGTTTCAGCCGAAGCCAAGTCGTTTTGTTTGTTTTATAAGGCCGAAGCCACGTCACATTTGAGGAGTCATGTCCGTGTAATATATCTCTTAGTCCGTGTGTTGTTCCAAGTCCGATACATATTTTTACCACTCTAAATATCTTCAATAGTAGAGCAGATATAATCGTAAATATATTGATAATTTTCAAAATTCTTCAATAAGTCAACAGTGGTACGCGGGATATCTTCTGGTTTGTAGATGAGCAACAGTTTATCAATAAGCGTATAAGGCGTTGTATAATATGGGCGGGGCAATCGAAAAATATATGATCCAGTGTTTGATTAGCGGCATTACAGATATTACAAATTGGCGAAGAAATAATTTGCATACGGTGAAGATGTGATCCGAAGCGACAGTGACCAAATCTGAGACGTGTCATTATAACATAGAATTTCCTGCTTTTCCACATGTTTGACTTAGAGAACCAGGCACGTCCAATCCTTCCACTAACGGATCCGTACCAGGAACCTTTAACTGCAAGAGTTTGTTGCACATAACTAAACCATTCTTGTTTCAAATTCTGTTTGAGTTTGGTAATGAAATCAGAGTTTGGCACAGGTACAGTAGACTCAGGAGCATTACTTTCAACGATCGCCTTGGCCAGGAAGTCGGCATTTTCGTTTCCTGTCACTCCGACATGAGATGGAGTCCACATAAAGATAATATGTACATTTAATTTATGAAGTTGGGAGTAGCGATTCTTGATATCGTAAATAATATAATTGGTGTTGTAGTCTAGTTTGTTTGATTGAAGAGCTTTTAGAGTACTCATACTGTCAGATATTATGACCCACTTGTTTTCCGGGGAATCATCTGGGTGTTCCGAAATATAAGTTAATGCTTTCGATATAGCAAGTGCTTCTGCTGAAAAGATACTCATTTCTTGTGGCAATTTCACTCCGAATCCATTTTTAATGTGCGGTAGGTATATAGCTGCGGCAACGCCGTTATCAGTTTTTGAACCATCAGTGTATATTTGAGTAAAATCAATATATCTTGCCAGTTGTTCACAGATTTCATGTTTATTCTTTTTGTCGGGATCAATATGAAATACCATTGAAGTGAATTTACTATCAAAATCGTCTGAGTAGCATGCCCAATGATCTTGGCTTCTATGTGTATTAGACTGCTGATTAAAGTCAACCATATAGGAAAAATCATGAAGAATGTAGGGAGTTTTGGAGGAAGAGGCCAAAGCCTGATTATCTCTGTAAAATTGTACCAAATTTTTAAACAAAGGATGGGGCTCAATGGCTAACATTTTTAAGATAAACCTGTATTTTAGGTACTTGAAGCGAAGATTCAACGGTGGAATATTACATTCCACTTGAAGGGAATTAATGGGCGTGGTTTTCATAGCACCAGTAATAAGTCTTAAATTGTTATTTTGAATTACTTCCAATTTTCTTACAAGTTGATCATTAGCTGCAAAGCAAATAAAGCCATATTCAAAATGACTCCGAACTATGGCCCTATACAAAGTTATTAATACTTTCGGATCTGAACCCCAGTAAGTTTTAGTAAGAGACTTCAATATGTTATAACCCCTATTTGCAGAGAATATAATCTTATCAACATATTTCTTCCACGAGCAGTTACCCGTAAAAATAACTCCCAAAAACTTGATCTCCGATGCAAACATTAAAGGAGTGTTATTAAAATAAATTTTAAACTGAGCTTGTTTGATTTTGTGGATAATTAACACTTTAGATTTTTCAGGACTGATGTCTAAATTTAAATATTTGAAATAATTTGAGAACCTAGAAAGCGAATCATTTAGATTTCGCATAACCTCATTTGCATTCATTCCAGAGCTATATATCACCAAATCGTCCGCAAACTGAAGGTTTCGGACTTTGGAGCCCAAAATAAGATTAAGTTTATGAATATACACAGTGAATAAGAGTGGGCTTAAAATCCCTCCTTGACAAACTCCCTTAAAAGATGAGCGGGGACCGAGCAATCGATTGTTAATCTTAACATAAACTTTTCTGTCGTGAAGAAAGGAAAAAATAAAATCAATAAATTTAATAGGAATCCCAATGGAAGCTAATTCCCTACACAAAATATGATGATTGACATTATTGAATGCACCAACAACATCAAAAAAGACTCCGGCAAACGACATATTCTTCTTCACAGATTGAAAGATGTCTAATTGTAATTGAGCTATACTTTCTCTTGACGATCGACCTTTGCGAAACCCAAACTGGTTCATGGGTAGTATATGATTGGATTCAACAAAAAACTCTAGCCTTTGTTTTAGAACTTGTTCAAAAATTTTACCAACGTAAGATGTAAGTGCTATAGGTCTATATGAGTCAGGGCAATGTTTCTCTTTATTTGGTTTTAATATTGGAATAAGACAATCTGATTTCCAATCATCAGGAATTATATTTTGAGACCATAAATAATTGAACACATTTAAAAGAACTGATTTAGATTTATTAGAAAGCATTTTTAACATTTTGTAAGGAATCCCGTCAAGGCCAAAAGCTGTATCTCTTCTAGATGAAATAGCTGACTGTAATTCTTGAAAAGAAAATGGTTTTACCAGAAATTCGCTATTCTTAGCATGCACATAACTATGTAAATTCAAGTTAGACTCAACGGTATCAGGCGTATATTTTTTAAGGAATTCGAAGACCCAACTTATGTTATTGTTTGAGAAACTATGTACGAAAGTTTTATTAAATTTTTTCATGGTAGTCCAAATATGCGAAATCGGCGTGGTTCTGTTGAAGGATTCACATAATGCAACCCAACTAATTTGTTTTTGCTGCTTTAATGTAAGCTTTTTAAGAGCTTGCTTCTTTTTGAAATTGATGTAATTACATTCAGTTGGATCATTTTTAAATTGAATATACGCTTCTTTAGAGCACTCTACAACCTGGCTGCATTTTTCATTCCACCATGGGAGAGGAATTCTTTTTTTCCTAAATATGCCTGGTGATGAATTATTATTACGCAAACTGGACACTGGTGATGAATTCAGAGCAGCTAAAATTAAAATATCAATAAGATTTTTATAGCAATCTTTAGAGTTTGAGGTATCTATATTGAATTCTTGTAGAAGGGTATCTACATTTTTTTTGTAATTATTCCAATTAACACGACGAAAGATTAAATGAGTTTTCATAGCTGAACAGTCTAATGGAGATGTAGTGTAAGGTGAATTGTTGTGAATAAGTATTTTAATTATTACTGGAAGATGGTAACTACCTAGCGGGTCATCATACACTGTCCAATCACAGTTCAGAGCCAGTGATGGAGAAATAAAAGAAAGATCTAAAGCATTTCGCCTCCATTGGTGTGATCCAATAGTGGTCATTTGGCTATCATTTAGCAAAACTAAGTTATTGTCATTAGTACTTGAAAGGACATCACGACCACGAGCGTCTGTTGATTGACATCCCCATGCCGAATGGAGAGCGTTGAAATCTCCCGCAAAAAGCACAGGTTCTGGAACACTTTGTATAAGTTGATCAAATTTATGTTTGGTAAAAACCGGTAGACAGTTTTTAGGGCTATACAAACTAACAATTGATACTTCCTTATTATCTCCGTACATTAAACGTATTGCTATGTTCTGAATGGAATTATCATAAAATGTATCAAGTTTTCTAAAAGTTAAGCTGTTATGAACAATTATGGCAACACCATTATGGTCGTTGCCGGAGTCCAATCTACAAATATTATAACCTCGAATATTGAAACGTTGATTCGGTTTTAGCCAAGTTTCACAAATAATTGCTACGTGAATATTATTCTCCTTCAGGAAATGTGTTAAAACAAGTCTATTACTAATTAAACTTTGTGAGTTCCATTGCATTATGTTTAATTGATCCATTAAAAAAAATAACAAATTAATTACTCTTACTTTTCAAGAAGAATGGTTTTAATGTTTTGTGAATTAATTGAAAGTTCGTTTGTTTTGTTCTGAGTTAGTAACTTAGTTACTGAGCCTACTATAATGTTCTGAATTGAGAAGCAGTGCTAGCTGATCAGAAGGACTTTTAGATATTAGTGGAGGAAATGATTTTTCCAGGGTTTCAGCAAATGTTTTCTTGTCTAATTTCATTTTGTTTTGATTAATTTTCTCCTTTTTTACAGGGCAGTCAGGTGAGATGGCGATATGATTGCCTTTGCAATGACAGCAAGAGGCATCCGCTGCATCAACTGTGCAAGACTTGAAGTTGTGGCTGCCTGAGCAGATAGAGCACTTCTCTGCGTTTTTACAAAATTTAGCTATGTGTCCATACCTCAGGCACCGCAGACACTGCTTCACTGGAGCGATGTACGGGCGAACCTCGAAGCGCCAGCTGTTCAGATCCACACTGTCGGGCAGGGATGGGCAGGAGAATGTTATTGAGACTGTCTTCAAAGGCTGGAACTCAACAGTGTTATTGTTAATTGTTCTTTTCATAAATCTTCTTACTGAATCTATGTTTTTGGAGCAAGAAATATTTGAATAGATCTGCTCATTGGATAAATCAAGTGGCACATGTTGTATTACTCCAGTCACTTCAGTGGCCGTAGCAGGAATAGTCGCCTTTAGTTTGTATGAATCCAGAAATGTTTTATTGCTTAAAGCTGCATTGGCGAGCCCTGGCCGCTCAAACACAACGCCAATCTTGTATTTGTTGATGCGTCTTAACTGTTTTATGCCTTTATTGAATCTTTTGAGGCAGTTCGCTAGAGCCATCATGTCTCTGTCGCCCAATGCCTTGCCAGTGTCGCTGCTTTCAAAATAAACGATATAATCTAATTTACCTCCATCCACTGGGTAATAACGGACATAATCCGGGACCTGAAAAGGCTTATACTTGTCCTTGTCATCTTTTGGTTCATCACACGGACTTGAGGATTCCCCACTATCAGACAGATCCTCCTCCTCCTCTTCCTTCTTTCTTTTCTTAGGCTTCTTCCTGCCCATTTTTAACCAATTTACAGTATTTTTAGATAGCCTACTGTAATTAAATTAAATTTTCAAAATTTAAAATAAAATTTTCCGCCTATCAAGACAAAAGTTCCCGCGCTTTTTCTTAAATTACTTAAAGTAAGAAATATAGTTGTTTTTTTTAACCAGAAGCTAATTCACGAAAAGCAGGCGCTGTCCCCCACGGGCTATTCAGACGATGAATTATAAATATGACCACTGAAAACCCCGTGTGGTACAACGCAGCGTCGCGCTGTAGCGCTCTGGCTTTTCAAGAGGTTCGAAATTCTGAAAAGCCCGTGGGGTACAACGCGGCCCAGTGTTGTACCCCACGGGCTTTTCAGAAGACGCGTGCGGGGGAGAGCGCAGAACGAATCACACAACAGAAAGTCATAAAAAAACAACAAACATCATTCATTCATACGTCGTCGCCTAGCCGCCTGTCCCAAGTTGAGCCCCTTAACGTCTGTTATTCAAACATTACAAAGTAACGTTACATGGCAAGCGCCATTATCAGCAAAGAAACTAGCAGCGAGATCTCTATCAAACTTGGGTATCTTGTCAATCACTCTAAGCCGGGACATCACCTACCAACTGCATGCAACCCTACGAAAATGTGCAGAAGAGATCATGGTTTGGCTAACTACATCCTACCACCGAAGCAGACCAGTCGATAAGGAAGATGATGTTCATTACGACGACTGAGGCTGCCATAGGGCCGAGAAAAGGTCAACGTCCACCGACATAACCTATCCAAACCTAGGTCACACACCATACCTTATCCCTGTACCTGATCGGGCAGATGACGCCAATCCAGTTCCAACAAATCCTTAAAGTAACAGTGCCCAATCAACAAATATCATTCCATAAAACGCGAATGTATGTGCTAATTGTTTATTGACAATTTTATTGTGACTAGGGCGTGTTATTTAATTATTATTATTAAATTATTTTAACTAGCTATCTCGAGACTCCCAAGCATGAATGAATCTGCCTTTCCTGTAAATTTTAAATAAAGTTATTGGTTTAGATAGTGAGTGTTTTGTTTTACCTACTCTGAAATTAGGTAGGTCGGTAGGTGTGAAATTAAAATGCCTGAACTTTAACGGGGTAGGTATGGCCGAATGCACGTTTGTACTGCTGCTCAAATGTCATACTGCCGCTGTCGTTGTCCGAGCGAAAGACTTCGTTCATTCGGCTGGATTGGATAGTACACACATAGGTACCTACCTATTGCCTAGGTAGCCGACGTTACCTACCTAGTAGATAGGCAGGTGCAGGCCCCGCCAATTTTCTCAGGTTTTAAGCCAGCTATACCGCTCTTTCTCGAATAGGGTTAGGGTGGCGTGAGAGAGAGAGAGAGAGATACAGCTCGCTCAATCACGGAGAAACTTGGCGCGATCTGTATTCTAATCACTATTGATTCATCGACGACGAACTGTTGCCGTATCGTAGACTTCTTTGTGATTCATAATTTCATAATTTCTTTATTGCACACAAATCATACAAAAAACAAGAGTTACATAAAAAAAGTGTACAAAGGCGAGCTTATCTCTAATAAGAGATCTCTTCCAGCAAACCAGGCAAACAAGGGAAAAGTTGATGGTTGAGCAGGGGTAGACCTATGTGTACAATATATAAAATAATAAATAAAATAAATTAAATAATAACTATAATAATATACTAAATACTTATTATATACTACAAATACTATTTTATACACTATACTAATACATACTTACATGCATACTACCTATAACTCTAAAGGGAGAGGTAATGTTTCTTCACACGACTTTTAAAGATATTCAGATTAGGACTGTCCCTGATGGTGCAGGGGAGTGCATTCCACAACCGAATGGCCCGGGCTCTAAACCCGTTCTCATAGTAAGCGGTGTTATGCTGTGGAGTTGTGAGCATGGAAACTGCGTGAGTTCTCCGAGGTCTGCTGGAAGAAAGAAATTGAAAACTGTCTCGTAAGAAAGTTGGGTAGCGTGGATTACGTAAAATGTTGTAGAGGAAATTGAGGATGTGTGAATCCCGACGAAGACGAATCGGCAGCCACTTCAACTCCCTGCGATGTTGTGACACATGGTCGTATTTGCGCAGCCCGAAGATAAACCGAATCCCGAGATTTTGAAGTCGTTCGAGTTTGTTCAGTAGTTCTTCGTTAGCACTGACCCAGCAGACATCAGCGTAATCGATGAGGGGTAGAATGAGAGATTGAGCAAGAGTGATTTTGGTATGTCGAGGCAAAAAGTACTGAAGTCTCCTGAGAGAGTGAAAGGTAGAAAATACTCGGCGACTTACCTCATTGACATGCGATGACCAGGACAACTGGTTGTCGAAGATTAGACCCAGGTTTTTAACTTTATCGCTATATACGATTGTGGTACCATTAAAAGTGACAGATGGAATGGGATGTTGCTGCAACAAGTTAAGAGAATGTCTAGTACCTATTATCATGGCCTGGGACTTGCTCGGGTTGACCAGGAGTCCGAAGGATGAAGCCCAACTTCTTATTCCCTCAAGATCAGCGTTGAGTGCCTCCACAGCAGAGTGTGCATCGTTGAGAGAGAAGTGGCGATAAATCTGGAGATCATCAGCGTAAAGATGATATGAGGAGGACAAGACGTCCGAGATGGTGTTGATAAAGATCGAGAATAGAAGAGGAGAAAGAATACCACCTTGAGGGACGCCTGTAGAGAGGTCACACCATTCAGTGGATATCTCTTCCGACCTGATACGCTGTTGCCGATCCCTCAAATAAGAGTCGAACCAGCTAGCAGAGAAGGAGGAGACGTTCAGAGATCTGAGAAGCTCAACGAGAATGTCAAAATCTACGCAGTTGAAGGCACTACTGAAGTCAAGTAAAGCAAGCACGGAAAGCTGTTTGCAGTCCATGGCTACCTCGATATCATCTGTGACTTTCATGAGAGCCGTGACGGTGCTATGACCCGGTCTGAATCCTGACTGGTACATGTTCAGCAGATTGTTTGAGAGAAGGTAAGAAGAGAGAGAGAGGTATGGACAATGGATTCAAGGACATTGGAGAGGATGGCTAGGATTGAAATAGGTCGATACTCTTTAAAAGAGGTGGGACTGGAAGTTTTAGGGAGCGGGATGACTAATGCTTTTTTCCACATGGTGGGGAAGATGCCATTCGATAGGGAAAAATTTATAACATGTGTAATAGCTGGCAGTAGTTCATCCAGGATTGTTAAAAGCATTTTAAGGCAGATTTTATCATCACGCTTTCGAGCTCACTGCTAGTACCGCCTTCTTGACCGCATAGATTCCAACATTGCTCAAGTTGAATGGTGTGGTGTCGGGTAAGGACTTAGAGCGCAGGCTCTGAAGAGTGGCTTGTTTGACAATGGGATCCATCACAACAGGTGGGGCAGAAAGGAACTGGTTGAGACCGTTGAGATCTACATTACCAGCATGAAAGTCCTGAGTCTTACATATGCCAAGTGTTTTTAGAAACTTCCACACCTGAGCTGGTGTGTAACTTTCAATACTCTCGTGGATGTGCCGACGTTTAGCATCACGACAGAGACGGTTGCAGCGGTTGCGAAGACATTTGTAAGAAAGAAAATTGTCATCTGTCGGATTCTTACGGTATTTACACTTGGCTCTGTTCCTCTTGGCCATTAGACGCTTAATAGTATCTGTTAGCCAAGGGGCGGGTAGGTGTTTCACTCTCACTTTTTTATAGGTGCATGCTTGTCGTAGAGACCTAGGACTATGATATTGAACTTGTTGATTTTCTCGTCCATGGTCTCGCTGGATATTACAGGGGACCAGTCGATCGACAAGGCATCCGACCTAAGAGACTCTAGGTTAATATCCCTAAAGTTACGAATATTAAGAAATTTTGCCCTGCTCTTGAGAGGCCTGATCTTATACGAAAGATAGATAAGGTCGTGAAACGAGAAAGGAGAGTTGAGTTGACCATGTACAGTGACCTTATCCAAGTTAGAGACGATCATAATATCGAGGAGAGACGGAGAGCAGTGAGGTTGGAAATGCGTGGCATCAAGAGGCAGAATATGCAGATTGAAAGAGTTGACTATAAACTTGAGTTTGGTAGAACGGGAGTCGTTTTTGAGGAGACAGGTGTTGAAATTGGTTGGTACTTGGTATTCCTCGCGCCACGAATTAAGAGCGCAGGGCGACATTTTGGTGGCAATTACTGCGCATACCTGTACCTGTACGGTATTGAAAAGTGACTACTGCGCATTGTTTTTTTTTGTAAGCCTGAAATAAAGATTATTATTATTATTATTATTCAAGGCCACCGCTCATAACTCGTGGCGCGAAGTATACGCCGCCGCTCGTTCAATTGAAGCATTAAAATGCCGACGACAGCGCAGCCATCGCCCCCGCCGCCGCGCACCGGTGTGTGTGTATACTCACACCACGACATTGCGATGTTGATTGGCCCGCCCCCCAAGCATTTTGGCGAATGAGGAACGCAAAAAATGTTTAAAGTGCCTTTGATTGACTTCATTTGACAACTGCGTTGTGAAGCCGGAGATTCTATACAGTTAGAATTAAAATTGAACTAATTCATCAAAACAGCTGATCGCATTTTTTATGGATTACCTACGAAAAACACCCACTCTGGAACATAAGTTCATAAGCAAAAGTTATTCATATTAATGGGTACTATCGTTTCCTAAAAAGTGGTCACTTAATTAAAACTCAACTGTATAAAGGACCTTTCAAGGCAGGTTAAGTTTTGCTTAGTTTTTATACTGCTTGTTTGAGTGCCAAACTGCCAAGTCACAATACGATGAACGAAATGAAACATTTCTACTCAGCGTGACCTCTTTAGTTATTTACAAATACGCTTAGTACATGGCATTAATAATACCTAGGACACTATTTACACACATTGATTTAGCCCCAAACTAGGATTCCCTGTATCTTGGGTACTAGACAACGACATACATATATAGATAAATATTATACTTAGATAAACTACCATGACTAGGGTACAAACACCCGTACTCATCAAACAAATGTTTGCCCCCACCGGGACTCGAACCCGGGACCCTTGGCTTCGTATTGGACTCTTCTCTACGGTGGATCACATACATCGTCCGGCGAGGCTCGATAGAAGTACAAGTACTGTATATTGTGACGACCTCTGTGGCGCTGCGGTTTTGGCTCTGTCTACCATGCGCGAGGTCCCGGGTTCGAAAAAACCCTAGGTCTTGGATGTTTGTGTGACGTCGCTGTTTCTGGTTCCCACGACACAGGGTATCCTAGTGTGGAGATAGAAGCAATGTATCTGCCTGTATAAAAATGTTTATGTTAACAATTTGAAAAAAATAAAACGATTGTGAAAAAAAAATATAATTTCATTCTCACAAAACAAGTTTATTTGACATTTTTCTGTGTATGTACATTACATAGAATAAAGATAATTAAATAATATTTTTACACTAAATCTAAACCTTACTAAATAAAAGCCTAGTTAAGAGCTGTATAACTACGAAATACTCATTATTATCATTGGTGAGTGGTTACGCGAAAAGGGATCTGTAGGGGAAAAAAATGATTTCGAGAAAATCGAGTTCAAAGTTTGGAAACGTGTACAGACATATATAATGGTTTTTTGAATGACGCGGAGTTTCTCGTGTCCTTGCAGGTCTGTTTTTATGTCAGTAAGCGCCTTTGGCAGTAAGGTAACAACACTGCACACACTGGTGTATAGCGTATGCGTATAATATTTAAAAATTTAATAGTATCAGTGTACAAGTTTCAATTTGGAACTGAAGCGGTGCGGATATTCAGACGACTTACTAAACATTATAAAATTTATAAAAAAACGATACCACTTAAAAAAAACTGTTTGGACCAATAAAATGGGAAAGTCCGAGGAATAAAAATCACTAAAAAACCGAAAAAGCGTTTCCAATCCCTGCAGGTCCCTTTACGCGAAACCACTCACGATGTTGATGAAATTAATTATGGAGGGAGGAACAGAAAATTATTAAAATTATGCTGAGGAATGACCGACTTCAGTTGCAATAAATCTACATTCCAGCCCATAAATCAATGAAATGTCAACCCCTAATAAAACGAAAGTCACAACACAACCGTCCCAAACTAACAAATGGACTCTTGGTGAAGTGCTCATTTAGTCACGGGTAGAGTTGTTTAATGTAATCTTATACAATGTCGCTAAAGTCATATAGCTACTTAACAGACGAAATAATTATAAAAAGTGTAATTTAAAACGAAAGAACAAAAGTCTAATTTTATTGTTTAGGTTACCTATATTTTTGCAACACCACTCAAGTAAACGATATAACATTCTATTGACAATTTAAGAGAACGGGGCGCATCCACTTATTGTCACAATCACACTTGTCAGTCAATTAGCATTTGCTAGGTTTGAAAGAGTGAAAGAGTTGTCGTCAAAAATGGCTATCGACAACGAAAACTCTTTTTAATCTACGTCAACCATAACCTAAACAGTACATGCCCAATGACAGTGCAACTAATTAACCTCCACTATACCTAGATTAGCCATAGTTCAAATCCAATGTACAAATACAAATATATTTTTTATTATAAAATAAGTCCTTAAGGCCTTTTATCTTCTGCCACATGAAAACCTATGTTTCACCATCAGACAAATTTATTTTCAACACACTTGCTCGTAAAGTGACTCTTTATGGCAGAGCATGTTCATAATATAGCTTATTACGTACTAGTGCTTTTTAGTTTACATTACCGCACGTATGTACTTTTTCGATCTCAGGAGTTTTTATGACTACAACCAATGAATATTTTTGTGAATAAATTATAGTAGTTTATGTGACTGCTACATAATGGAGGTCATTCATACTCGAGAGTGGGTTTATGAAATGAGCCGAAGGCGGAAATGAGCCGAAGGCGAGTTTCATAATAATATCACTCGAGTTTTAATGCCTAATTACACACAGTACAGTAGTTTATCTACACACATATCATAAGCTCTTTGATTTGTTCAGGAACCGCATGTTCGACCGGCATTGTGGCTTAGCAGATGTTTAGCTTGTTCTGTAGTACCAACTTCATATGCAAAGTAGGGGCGGCACGCAGGTGGGCGTCGACGTTCGAAATTTGAATGTCATAATTTGACAAATTTTGGTACATTATGGTTATAATGTATCAATAATCAGATAAGAAATGAGTATTTACTAAGAATTTTATCATTATGCTGGTCATAACGTGTGGTTTTTGGACGCAGTAAAGAGGGTTTATGATACGTGTGTAGATAAACTATTTTATGTTTTGATGAATGATGATGCCAAATCAGTTTTCAATTTTTTATCACTATTTTCTTCTTTTTCACTACCTTAACCTTAATTTTTTAATTCAATAAAATATTTTTTCCGCATTCTAACCCCAAAATAGCAACTTCGCCGCTTGATTTTGGGATCTCAGGTGGAAAAATTATATGCCTAACTCGTTCGAAAGGCTTCTTTAAGAACCTCGCTACGACCAACGCCTTCGGCTCGTGCCGTAAACTTCTCGATTCGTAAATATAAGCCTTTGCGAACTCGTAGGAAATTTACTATTAAAGGCTGTTTAGCGGTTTTGCCAGTACCTTTATTTAGTACGGCGGTCGAAAAAAAACTAAACAAATAAATCAATATTTGCCTACATTTTCGTTGTGTGGTTATTATCAATACAATTCTAATTTTTTCCTCCCAAATGTGTTGAAAAACGTCATATGAAACTCGTGTGCATTGATCATACACACTCGGCTCTATTACCGCGAATAATAGCGCGCCGTGAGTAATAACCAACTTACTACATTTGCCTCTATTATTTAAGAGTTATCAATAAACATGTATAAAAATCAAATCGGGTCTGCCAGAGAAAATCTAATAGTTGCGGCTTTGTCGTCATCGTCACTCAGTACATATGCGACGTTTTAACACGTTCAGTGCCCATGACCCGACTGTCCGTTTGGTACTTCCATTAAATGCGCCGGGCGCACATACATGTTTCATATAAAAATGCCTTCGATTTCTCGAGTGCCACACGACGCACCTTATTAGCGTTTGTTTTTCTGATCGGCCGCTGTTTTCAAGGTGCCTATTGTTTTCTCCCAACGCAAAAGCCCAAAGGTGCGTCGATGGGCCTACACGAATATATACGGACGCACTTAGGCGTTAGGGGCACTGATGAGTGATACAGCCCAGGGGAATGCAGCACTTTCCTAGTGAGCATCCAATGCGTTAACATTATCTCATTCCAAAGCCGGATGTACACTATTTACCGCCGGGTATTCTATTAATTATGGGGTCAAACATGATTGATGGTCATAAATTGGTGTTCAACAAGTAAATACAACTGTGTATCAAACATATTCTGTCAAAGGCCGACTGCACACCAATCATCATAATTATTTATTGCACTCAGATATTGAATCGGTTACGTGAACCTCCTCGTCTGTCGGGCACCGCGAGCTAACACAAGGCGCCCTCTGGCTGAGTGTCATCGCGAGCGGCCGCAACTTCTTTTATAGAACTATATTTGTTTGGCAAAAACCAAATCCAATATGCGTGTTGCTGTTGAAGCTAGGCAGATAACTGAACATTATACTAATTACTTTGTCTTTTCTGTAGCATATCCTTAACATATGTACAAAGACATGCAGACAAATGTATTATCACATAGCCATCTGTTTAGTCCGCTTATAAAGAACACACTCGCCTTTGTACACTTTTTTTATAACTTTTCTGTTCGTTATTTGTTTATTGTGCAATAAATAAATTATGATTTATGATGAATAATTGAATGACGGTAGGAATTAATATGATAGTAGTCTGCATTGCGCAGTGAGACTCGAGTTTTCGGCTCTATGTAATAATGCTCTAGTGACGCGTCCTGTCCGTCCTGTGTTCAGTCCTCCTGCGCTCTGCTCGCTTCTGTGATGGACTCGTACTGTTCCTTGTCCAGCTCCGTCATGGTGAGGCTGCCGTCAGGTAGCAGCAGGACTACCCGCCGCGTGCCGCCTGGTAGAGGGGGACATTAGGACCATTAGCCATACAGGGTTTCATATCTACAACGGAATTAATCTATTGGTAGGTGTTGTTTCAATCTAAGAGAACACTATTTCAAACTTACGACCCGTTCAGTCAGGAAACGGCTGGCCCGTACTTCCAGCCGGATAGATTGGCTACTTCATACTACGCAAGTGACCCGCAACAGTATACCTATATGGTGGTGCTGCTGCGTGTAGTTTGTTTCTTAGTTATTATTTGGGAACTTTAGATAAAAATGGCTTATCTTGTGGTCTTGATTTTGTTCCTCGCCGCCGCGTGCCTAAGATAACAACAGACCGTTCTTGACGTCCGACGCCGCATAGCGCGTACCGCAGCGTTGTGGGTTGCGATCACGAGACCCATGCTGTAGGGAGTTTTGGTGGCGCCAATAGTATGTGTATGGATGTGTATTGTGTACTGTGTACTGACCCGGCGAGGGCAGGTCGGTCTGCACAATCTGCGCGATGACCTGCGTACTGTCCTCGCCCGGCTCGCCCTCCATCTGCACCGCCACCTGCTGCAGCGCCGGCGCGCCCGCGTCCACGCAGCCCGAGCCGCCGCCCGGCAGCAGCGCCGCCAGCTGCGCCGGGTCGATGGCCAGCACGTCCTGCAACACAACACACACACACACACATCGTTACACTGGGTTCCAATCCCGGATGGAGAGGAAGAAAAACATCCCAAGTCCTTGATGTTTATGGCTCCAATTCAAAAATTCCAATTGTTTTGTTTTTTCAAAAAATAATATCTCACGCGTTTTGGGAACGTTTTTCATATTTTTATATACATAAATTTAATTTAATTTAACAATTTTCTACAATAATAAAAAAACAAACGCAAACATCATTACATCTATATTCATTACTTGGAAATAAAAGCTTATATAAAGAAATGTTAAAAAAAGTAAATTGAATTAAAATTCAAAATCATTTCGTGTCAATTCGGCAATGGAGAGTCATATTCAAGAACTTTCTTTTTGACTCAATTTTTACTATGAGCCACAAAATTCCAAAGTCAATGAAAAATGGATATTGATGCGTTAAAGATTATTTTAATCAAACAAGCTCTCAACAATGTTATATTCCAGAATGAATCCACTCAAAATGTACGGTCCATTAATTACAAAAAAAACCCCAACCATTCAATTCATTCGTTTGTTATATCTTGGCATATCTTGGGGAAAAAAATGCCGAACATTCACAACACAACGTATCACTACCAAACGCATTTAGACACTCGAGTTCCGATCAGATTTCCATTTGTAATTACCGCTGTCTCCACTAAAATGCCCTTATACGTGGTTGGAACAAACTTCACGAAAATAATTTACAAAGACAAATACTAGAACTTTTTTCAATTCTTGAATAAAGGATTGCTAAACTAATGGATTGACAAACTAATGATATCCGTAACATCTCTTTTTTTTTACACTAAGTTTTTACCATATTTACGTCTGAGGTAGGCCCTATAATTATGTTTCGCACAAAAAAAAATGAAGAGAAGTAACTTAACTATTTATTTTGTTAATATTCGAATTAGGTACAGTTAAAATATAACAATGTGAACTGACTTATGTATTTGTCGTAACCATATCGAAGATTCACCTGAAATGGCCAACCATGGCTGAATTAGAACTTTCATTTGACGAAGAAATCTTTTAGGGAAAAACACTGCGATAGCTAAGGTAAAGAGTAAAGGGGGCGAGCGCAGCGAAGCTCCTGAATAGTTTTCGTGTTAGTTCGATATGTATATCACAAAAAACATTAGATAGTGCTGAATAAAAATACATTAAAAAAAAAAGTTTTATCTAACTCAACCCTTTCTGACCATTTCATGAAATGGTCGGCCAGAACATGCAATGATCAATTCTATGTCATGGCTACGACGACATATTGATCTTTACAATAAACCGTAATTTTTTGGTTAAATTAACTTCCAAATCAGCCACCTTGGTGATTTTGAGCCCACCCACTACATAGGGTAACTTACCTAACTTGCTTCCTAACCACTAACTTGCATAACTTGCTTCTTAGTTTTAAGTTAATTTTGACTTTTTGGTTTATATTTTATTAATTAGTTTTTGACGAAGTTCTAGGCGGAAACTGCACATTTTTATTTCTAATATTTCTTTAATTGCCATTTTGGATAAATATAAAAAAATAAAATAAAAAAAATAAAAAAAAAACAACCAAAAAATGTCAATGTGAGTAAAGTCAACTGTCAAACAAACATCACGTCAGTCCTAACCTAACTAAAACGAAATTTTTGATTATTATTGTGATATGATTTTTAAAATCTAATTACTTTTCATAATGGGAAGCGAAGATGCTACATGCCAATGAATAAATAAAAAAATGTAGCTTGAAGAGAAAAGTAGCACTTTGCTCCCTCTCGTCGTGGAGCAAAACTTAAAGCAAGCACTTAGCAAAGCTTGTTTGTACAGGCCAGAAAACATTGTTCAATTGTTTGTTATGGTTCCCTTACATCTCAACAGATGGCAGTTTACTCAGATAAACGCAAGTCTTTGGCACTTCATGCCGTGTCTGAAAAAGCATGAGTCATGCCGTCGCGTCGGTAACACCGTGCATGACTTGTCATGTCATTTAGGGAAGATGGCGGACTCCGCTAGGTGTTCAAAATCTATTTTTTCGAAAAAAAATGTATCTGTATAATACATTTTCCGCCTTCTAACCTCAATATCGCACCTTCGCGGGTTCTCAGGCGAAAAAATTATATTCGTAACTTGTTCGAAAAGGCTTCTCTACAAATCTCGCTACGACCCACGCGCCTCAAGCTCATGCCGTAAACTTCTCGGCTCGTAAATATAAGAAGCCTTTACGAACTCGTACGAAATTGTACTATTTATTTCCTCGCAGTAGATGTGAAAAGTACTATATAATGTCCCGGCCAAAAGTGTAAGCCTAAGGTTTGGCGCTTAAACTCACCCCCGTCCACCTATTGCTCACTTTCCAGCCTCTACAACAAAGTACTATTGCGAGAGATCACTGTTCAAATTTCATATAAATGAATTCATTGACATTTGTCATAGAAACTATGACGGCCTCTGTGGCGCAGCGGTTGTGGCTCTGCCTAGCATGCGAGAGGTCCCGGGTTCGATCCCCGGCTGGGGGTAATGAAAAAAAAAAATCCCCAGGTCTTGGATGTTTATATGTGTGTGACGTCGCTGTTTCTGGTTACCACGACACAGGGTATCCTAGTATGGGGCCAGAAGCAATGTATGTGCCTGTATGTAAATGTTTATGTTATGTTTTATGTGACATATTGTTGTTTGTTTCCAACCTTTATTTTGAGTTTTTTATATAACAAAATTCGACGTCTTTCATGATTTGTTTACACTTTAAACCCAGATTTCCCGCAAAGTATATCGTTTACAAACATAGCCACATACTTTTGTTTTTAATAATTTGCTTTATCTATTGACACCGGTTTAATTGCTGGCCGCAATAATAGTATAGTTTTTCTTTAAAAATGGCGGCACATAGGTATGGCTGTCTCCATACAAAAATGTTAGAAACGAACGGTCGCAAGCGCATCCCCGCCTTCCACGGCCGCGCTCCACTCTCCTGCAGCTGCCTCCAGTGCGCCGGCGAGCGCACCTCACCCGCACAGTCTGTGTACAATGTACAGTGTGTGTGTGCCGCCTCACCTGGCCGTCCTCCTGCGTGACGTACATGACCGGGTCGGCGTCGTCGCCCTGCTCGCGCTCGCCCTGCACGGCGCCCTCCACACCCTCCATGCCCTCCGCCGCCACCAGCAGCGTCTGCCCGTCCTCGTTCTCGCCGGCCACCTGTAACACAACACACCATTGGCTTAAACACCACTCTGTCGAAGCACGACATTTATAAACATGCTCAACATGCCTTCTTATTATGTTTGCGGACAAGTATCATTGTGGCGCTCAGTATCCTATTGTGCGACGAGAATTGGTTTCTTGACATCGTAGGTACATCGCTTACTGATCAAATGCGTGGGCGCCTCGAGACTCGGGTGGCACAGCACAGCACGCCGTGCTCGCCGCGGATCATGATGGGCGGGTGTGCGTTGAGCAGGCTCACTCCTGTGCTATACTGGTACAGCTCGCCGTGCTCGCCGCGGATCATGATGGGCGGGTGTGCGTTGAGCAGGCTCACTCCTGTGCTCAACTGGTACAGCTCGCCGTGCTCGCCGCGGATCATGATGGGCGGGTGTGCGTTGAGCAGGCTCTCTCCTGTGCTCAACTGGTACAGCTCGCCGTCCTCGCCGCGGATCATGATGGGCGGTTGCGCATTGAGCAGGCTCACTCATGTGCTCACCTGGTATAGCACGCCGTCCTCGCCGCGAATCATGATGGGTGGGTGTGCGTTGAGCAGGTTCACTCTTGTGCTCAACTGGTACAGCTCACCGTCCTCGCCGCGGATCATGATGGGCGGGTGCGCGTTGAGCAGTCTCACTCCTGTGCTCAACTGGTACAGGTCGCCGTCCTCGCCGCGGATCATGATGGGCGGTTGCGCGTTGAGCAGGCTCATTCATGTGCTCACCTGGTACAGCACGCCGTGCTCGCCGCGGATCATGATGGGCGGGTGCGCGTTGAGCAGGCTCACTCCTGTGCTCAACTGGTACAGCTCGCCGTGCTCGCCGCGGATCATGATGGGCGGTTGCGCATTGAGCAGGCTCACTCATGTGCTCACCTGGTATAGCACGCCGTCCTCGCCGCGAATCATGATGGGTGGGTGTGCGTTGAGCAGGTTCACTCTTGTGCTCAACTGGTACAGCTCGCCGTCCTCGCCGCGGATCATGATGGGCGGTTGCGCGTTGAGCAGTCTCACTCCTGTGCTCAACTGGTACAGCTCGCCGTCCTCGCCGCAGATCATGATGGGCGGTTGCGCGTTGAGCAGGCTCATTCATGTGCTCACCTGGTAGAGCACGCCGTGCTCGCCGCGGATCATGATGGGCGGGTGCGCGTTGAGCAGGCTCACTCCTGTGCTCAACTGGTACAGCTCGCCGTCCTCGCCGCGGATCATGATGGGCGGTTGCGCGTTGAGCAGGCTCACTCATGTTCTCACCTGGTACAGCACGCCGTGCTCGCCGCGGATCATGATGGGCGGGTGCGCGTTGAGCAGGCTTACTCCTGTGCTCACCTGGTACAGCTCGCCGTCCTCGCCGCGGATCATGACGGCCGGGTGCGAGTTGAGCAGGCCCACTCATGTGCTCACCTGGTACAGCACGCCGTCCTCGCCGCGGATAATGATGGGCGGTTGCGCGTTGAGCAGGCTCACTCATGTGCTCACCTGGTACAGCACGCCGTGCTCGCCGCGGATCATGATGGGCGGGTGCGCGTTGAGCAGGCTTACTCCTGTGCTCACCTGGTACAGCTCGCCGTCCTCGCCGCGGATCATGATGGGCGGGTGCGAGCTGAGCAGGCTCACTCATGTGCTCACCTGGTACAGCACGCCGTCCTCGCCGCGGATCATGATGGGTGGGTGTGCGTTGAGCAGGCTCATGTGCTCCTCGCCCGCCTCGCCGTCATCCTCTCCGGCTCCTTGTTCTAGAAGCTGCTTTACAGAGGCGTGGCCTTCCACTTTCACCTCCGCTTGCTGGTAGAACACCTGCGAGAGGTCAACAGACAGTAAACATTTATGTTCTAAACATATGGTAAAGGAACCTAAGGTAGTTATCATTTACATACAGGTATATGTGTCGCTTTCGGCCCTGCACTAGGAAGATTTTAAATCCTGTTCTTCCTCACCCGAAATAGAATAGCACTAATGTGTGAGCATTTATACTGGACTGCAACTTACGCCGTCTTCGTCCGTCAGCATCGGCAGTGAAGGTTGCGCGCCATCGCCCTGTACAATCATACCGGTCGTGCCGCCGGGAGACATCTCCACCTGGAACACGATATCACATTGACAGCTACAGCAAAGAGCGAAGGAACCCGTATATAGAAAATAGCAGGTATGATAATTATGTTATGCTGCCGTGCGACCACGTAATGAGAAAGTCTGTTGGTTTGTAAGAACTGATATATCAAATAATCACTGACTTATGGTGATCCAATCCTAGATGTAGGTTAGGTCTCTGCCCTTTTCGTCTTCTCTAGACGTACCTAAACTGCGAAGTGACACCCCCCTGACCTAACGCTCGGAGATGGCACATGCAGTAGTCACCTTCATGAGCACGGGCTGCTGCTGCTGCGGCGGCGGCGTGGGCGGCGGCGAAGGCGTGGGCGGCGGCGTGGGCTCGCCCTCCGCGCGCGCCAGGCGCTTGCCGGTCAGCGGACACACGGTGAGCTCGCGCTCCGGCGACGGAGACGGCGGCGGGCCCAGGTCCGTCGGGAACGGGTCGGAGAGACCGTCAGATGTGTCGGAGGATACGTCGTCCGCCTGTTGATAGTGTGCGGCGGTTAGAAGCTGCCATACCGCGTCGTTTGCATCAAATGATTCATTTTGTCTGCGCTCTAGTTGTTTCATGTGTATATCATTGTTTATTTCTCAAGCAGCTTTTACAGTTACTATGGTAATTGTTGGTACTTCACGGTAAACAAATAGATAACTTGAATTTACCGTGGACCTGCCGTGACCTTCAGGAGTTTGGACGCGGCAAAAAAGAGACAACTTCAATTGAATAACTAAATCACGTCCAAACGCACTCTATTCGTAGCTTTTGGAAAAATCCTTCAGCTTTAACTGCTTTTGGTAAAATTCATAAATAATAGACTCACCGGGTCGAAGTCGAAGGAGATGTTTTTGTCGCGCACGCGGATGAGGTTGCCGGCGGCCGTGGCCACGGTGGCGCCGCGCCCGCGCCCGCGAGCCACACCGCCGCCGCGCCGCAGCAGGCTGTTCTCGCCGCCCTGCAATATTAGCCTCTTTACATTACTTATCATCATCGTCATCATCCTCTTAGGGAACCAACTGTACAGCACAGGCCCCCTCATATTCAAGCCCTTCAATTTTGGCCCTGTGCAATCCGCGTTCTTTGTTTTCCTGCTATCCTCGCTATTTCATCGGACCATTTGACAGCCAACTGATCTTTGTCCTCCTCTTGGCTACCATTCGATGCAGTATATACTAGTGAAGTAGCGAATATTCGCACGTTTTTGGCATTCGCATTCGCGAATATTTTTTCGATTACCAATTTATTGAAAATTAGAAGAAAGAAAACAGGATAGATTATAATAACGATAAATACATAACAAATAAATACATGGCGGTACATTTTAGGGTGGGAGGGACCTTTTTCTGTTTTTAATATGTTACTTATAAAATAAACCACTGATCGATTCGATTCGGAATAGATCCGAAATACCTGTGCTCGAGCCATTGCTTAAATACAGACATTCGTTAGAAATAGACAAATACCGGTAAACTCGGGTTAGTGTTAGGTTAAGATGTAAGGTAAAGCTCAATTCTAGTTTTGCGAAGCGAGGAGTTATTGCGGAACATGGTAGCTGTAAAAGAGACACGTCCGGGTGGCGTTTGAGGCTCTTGCCTCCCAAGCTGGGGGGGAAGACAAAAAACAAACCCAGTTCTCGAATGTTTGTTTGTACAGGATGTCCCAAAGTCATACGTCACATTAACATAAACATTTATGTATATACAGGCACATACATTGCTTCTGACCCCACACTAGGATACCCTGTGTCGTTTGTACCAGAAACAGCGACATCCATCACATACATATAAACATCCAAGACCGTATGCTTAGCATGCCACGCTCGAGAAAGGGCCTTGTCTATGCAAAAATGACAAATTCCCTGTCGAGCTCGCGATGACCCGATGATCGAGCATCGGCGCGCATGGCGACCGCAACCGAGATGGAGACGACCGAGCCTTGTCGACAACTGGTAGCATAGCGGCATTGCCGAGATGATTTCGGCCGTTTTGGACACAAATTTTTACCAAGACATGACTGGTACCCATGGAGATGCAGACAAGGCCTCGAGAGCATAGATTCAAGAAGAAAAATACAAATGGTATTATGTCTTTGTGTTCTTGCCGTCCTCGGTATACTATTTTGTAATTTTTGATTTTCGTTTGTTAATATAAGTATACTTTTCTTAGAGCATAGAGTTATAGGTTAGTAGTTGTTAACATTTGGACCCTTGAATTGTGTTGGTAATTAATTGCAAACAAGTGTGCGTCATCATGCCAAGAGGGTGGCGCAATCATCTACTCTTCGGTAAACCGCTAACTAAATTAACATTGTTGTCATACAAAATACAATAATTTTATTTAAAATGGCAATAACTACTTTTAGGTAGACTCGACGACGACAGAGTGTCAAAACGTGCATGAACTGGGGTTTTTTCTTATTCCCCCAGCCGGGGACCGAACCCGGGTCCTTTCACAAGGTAGGCAGGTCGTAAGCGAAACCGAAGGCACTGCCTCAGATGCATCGATCAAGCCTAACATGACCTCAGTGAAAGTTGCATATAATTCGAGAAATCATCAGCTTAAAGTTTTGAATGAAAATCGCCATTTCTTACAATGTTGGTGCTGGCAATTTCTTGGATATCCCTTTCTTTAACGTTTTTGTTTTTATTTCTACGCTATCGTGAAAAGTTACTTATTTATGACGAATTGACGACACAAGTGTTATTTTGTAGATACATTAAGTAGAATACGATAAATTGCTAACTTCGTCTTAGCTTAACTCCTCGGTACCTGTATATACGTTTGCCTAACGTTAAAGGTTTTTTTAAAGGTTTGCCTAACGTTAACGGTTTTTTAAAGGTTTGCCTAACGTTAAAGGTTTTTTAAAGGTTTGCCTAACGTTAAAGGTTTTTTAAAGATTTGCCTAACGTTAAAGGTTTGCCTAACGTTAAAGGTTTGCCTAACGTTAAAGGTTTTTAAAGGATTGCCTAACGTTACGTCAGTAATTCGATGCGCCATTTTATAATAGATGGCTCAAGAATCAACCAAGAGGCGGGATACCTTTGCGTTCCAAATTTGAACCAATATGCGGTAAGGGTTAAATAAGTAAGTAATTGATGTTATGTACACGTACATTATACGACTTTCCGTGTCTAGGGTTCCGTACCCGAAGGGTGCCAGACGGGACCCTATTACTGAGCCTCCGCTGTCCGTCCGTCCGTCTGTCACCAGGCTGTATCTCATGAACCGTGATAGTAAGACGGTTTAAATTTTCACAGATGATGTATATCTGTTACCGCTAAATACTAAAAAACAGAATAAAATAAATATTTGAGAGGGCTCCCACACAACAAACGTGATTTTTTTGGTCGTTTTTGCTCGATATTGTTAACGGCAACAGGTAGACGCTTAAAATATTCACAGAATATTTAGTTATATATTCACTTTGAAAATAAATAATTAAATTATAATGAAACAAATATTGAAGGGGGCTCCCATACAACAAACATGTTTTTTTTTGCCGTTTTTATAGATAATGGTAAACACCCACCATGTATCCGGGTAAAAGCCTATGCCCCTTGGTGGCGACATTAAAAAGCAAACTTTATTTTATTATAAAACAGTATGGGTCTTACCATACGAAGTACATACCTGCGCAAGTTTCTTGCTGTTCAGCAGCGTGACGGGCGACTGCCCCACCTGCCCCGCCCCTGCCGGCCGCTGTATAGTCCGCTGGATGATCTTCTGCCCCGACGGCGTTATGATCGTCTTCTCCGTGACTTGCTGCCCGCCCGCGTTCACTGTCTTCTTCACCTGTACGAGGTGAGAGAACGGTCAATTATGTAACCGGTTGGTGGAATACTTCAAGAGTAAAGGAGGTCTACTAACAATTTTTTGGATCTCTGTGATCTGCGGAACAAACAAAAAACTATTATTTTTCGTTAAATGGAATTAGTAAACGGCATGTAGGATGGCGACAGCTAAACCATTGGAATGTAATTAGTTTCTTTGTTATAGTTATAATTTTAAATAAAAATAGGTAAATTATAATATTTGGCCTTTTCCTAGCGGTGGAACATAGTGGGCCCATAATAATAATAATTAACAATTACATACTCTGAATAAATAATTACCTGTTGTACAGGAGTCCTTGGCGAGCCCTTTTTAGTGTCTTCCAGCTTTTTCTGAGCAAGAATAACATTCATTGTGTGAAAACTAAGTTAATTGCGAACAATTCAGACATATTCAAATGTAACAATATGTTGGACTTACCTGCTTAGCGGCTAGGATTTGTTTTCTGATGACATCCTGGTCGATATTGAGGCCGGGCCCCAGCTTGCCGGGGGAGTCGATCTTCATGATGCCAGAGCTCTTTGACATTATGTACACGCCTGCAATGATAACAAATTTCAATAATTTCAATTATATTGTTGCGCCGGTAGGCTAGGTCAAAAACTTTGAACGTCAATTTCAGTGCTTTAGAGGCGTTTTCAGCAGGCTGAAAAGTCATTTCAGGCCGTTTCAGAAGTTGCTCTATCACATATGTAAAGATCGAATTTTCACCCAAGTTGCCGTCGTTTTCAGGCGCCTGAAACATGTTTTCAGTCCGTTTCAGGGCACCCTCTATCAGATGACGCCATAACCTGAAAACCCGTTTTCAGGCGTTTTCAGGACCCCTTATGGGCCTCTGAAGCACAAATAGTTATATGGCGAAATATCCGGTAGGAGTGACAGAGATAGCACTACTAGAAAGAGATAGCTATACTCGGAACATTCGAGAAGTGTGTGACAGAGATAGGGCTACTAGCAAGAGATAGCTATACTCGGAACATTCGAGAAGGGAGTGACAGAGAGATATGGCGAAATATCCGGTAGGAGTGACAGAGATAGCACTACTAGAAAGAGATAGCTATACTCGGAACATTCGAGAAGTGTGTGACAGAGATAGGGCTACTAGCAAGAGATAGCTATACTCGGAACATTCGAGAAGGGAGTGACAGAGAGTGCACCATTAGAGAGAGACATATATGGTCTCGAATGTTCTGCCCTCACGCTGGTCCTTACTAGAATATTCGCGATATGTGTGGACAATGTGTCCAGAGCGGCTCCGCGGGATATAAAAGGCGCCGACGGCCGGCGCCAGTTAGTTACATTTTAACTGCGATCGAGTGCTAGTACAAGGATAATCGGAGAGAAAGACTCTTCGTGTGAATAGTGAGTGCATAATTAGTGGATTTATTCGTGCTTTTCTATCAAATACGAACCCCACGCTCGTAACATTTGGTGTCAGAAGTGGGATAGAAAATGTCGTTAATGCCACGAGAAACCGAGCCAAAAGGAGTGACGACGCGAAGCCAAACGTCTGGGTCTGGAGACTCGACGCTTGGTACGTCGGAATCACCTGCTCCAGCTGCACAAGGAGTAGACCTCAACGTTATCTTCGTCCTCCTAAAGGAACAAGCGAGAGAGCTAAAGGAACAGTCGCGAAAACAGGAGGAACAGGCACGAATGCATCGTGAGGTACATGAGTCCACGACCGAATGGAAGAGAGAGTTGTTCGATGTCCATGAAAACTGGCCGATATGGATGAAAAACTAGAGAGTCGAGTCCATGATGTCGATAAAAAAATTGAGACCTGTGAGAGCCGTCTCCAAAAACTTGAGATCAAAGTGGCTAATGGTCCAAGTACCTATGTACCCGACGCATCGGTGTCCGGAGGCGGCAGGTTCAAAGTGCCTCCCTTTGACGGTAGCTCATCGTGGACTGCCTATAAGCTGCAGTTCGAGTCTGTTTCCCAGGCTAATGGTTGGAGTAAGGAGCAAGTCAGGACAGCACTGACGTTGGCGCTGCGCGACGAGGCTCTTACCATACTAGAGGCTCTAGGAAACGACCGGACGTACGACCGCCTTCTAGAAGCCTTGGAGGCACGATACGGTGACAGTCACCTGGAGCACGTGTACCGAGCTCAGTTAAAGGACAGGACACAAGGACGTAACGAGTCCTTACAACAGTGGGCCCTGGAAATCGAGAAGTTGGTTAGGAAGGCCTATCAACGTACGTCAGCATCCTTTGTGGACAGTATGCTGGTGCAGGCCTTCATCGATGGGATCCGGGATCTGGAAGTGAGGGAAGCCGTGCGATTGAGACATCATGGCAGCCTAAAGGATGCAGTAGCCCACGCTCTCGAGGTGGAAGCTGTACGACAGGATTCATCCAGGCCTTTCAGGGTGCGAGAAGTGTCGACTACGAAGCCAGTAGATTCCCGCCGCGAATTTGGGCCACGTTGCTACCATTGTGGAGAACGTGGTCACCTGCAGTCAGGCTGTCCAAAAAGGACTAGGAGGGACAGAGACCCCGCTCCAATGGCGAGGAAAATAGGCTCTGTGGAGTCAGAGCCCCAACAGGGAAACGAATAAAAGCCAGGACTATGGGACGAGTGCTGGCTGGTGGTCGAAATGTCCCAATTATGATCTCACAGGCAAACGAAGGGAATAGTCTGGTTGGCAATGGAGAAATCTGTGGAATACCATGTCTCCTTACCATAGACACCGGAGCTTCTCGGACTGTGATCAGCTCTCGGCTACTGAGACACCTGACCAGAGATCATCTAGTCCGACCTAGGCATCTCCAGCTGCAAACTGCTACCGGCCAGTACATTTCCGTCCAAGGAGAACGAGTTAGCTGTGAAAATAGGTGAAAAAGAATACTGGCATAAAATGATCGTTGCTAACATCGTCGACGACTGCATTATTGGATTGGATTTTATGAGGAGACATGACTGTAAAATCGACTTGAAGGTTGGAGTTCTAAAGTTTGGAGTTGATGAGATTCCTATACAAGGTGGAGTAAACGGAAATGTTTACTGTACCAGGAGAACCATTCTTCAACCAAGGTCACAGGTTTTAGTTCCAGTGAAATTGCCGAACTCCACAAGGCCGCAATCTCACCGCTGTGTGGTGGTAGAGAGGTTGGATGCTGATAAACCGTGGATAACAGCCCGTACAATGGTAACCACGGCATCTACAGCATTTGTAAGGATCCTTAATCCAAGCGACACGGAATGCGTCCTTATTAAAGGAACGCTGGTCGGATCATGCCAAGAAATTTCTTGGATAAGAGGCTGCCGGGAATCTAAGGTAAACGTGAAACCTGGGCATGTTAAGCCTTCAATGGATGTTGAAAAATTACTAAATGACTCCAGGGAGCACCTTACCGAGGAGGAATTCCTTAAGGCGCGTAGCTTACTGCTACGATATCGCAACGTCTTTTCTTCGCATGATGATGACATTGGAAGAACTGGAGTGGTCCAGCATGAGATCGACACTGGGGAAACTATGCCTATCCGACAGCGCCCTCGGAGAGTCCAAGTAGCTCGGGAGAAGGAGGTTGAGGGCATGATCGAGGAAATGCAAAGAAGCGGCGTTATTGAACCTTCAACAAGCCCGTCGTGTTCTCCCGTAGTTTTGGTTAAGAAGAAGGACGGCACCATGAGATTCTGTATTGACTACCGTCGACTTAATGATGTAACCAAGAAGGAGAGTTATCCACTTCCACGAATCCACGACACTTTAGACACATTGAACGGAATGAAATGGTTTTCAACGTTAGATCTGAAAAGTGGCTATTGGCAAGTCGAAATCAAGGACAAGGATAAGGAGAAAACGGCCTTCTCTACTGGCAAGGGACTCTGGCAGTTCAATGTTATGCCATTTGGACTGTGTAATGCACCAGCCACATTTGAGAGATTAATGGAACAAATATTAGCTGGACTTCTAGGAGAAACTTGCTTGGTCTATTTGGATGACATCATTATCGTTGGTAGAGACTTCAACGACCACTTGAATAAATTGGAGCAGGTGCTAGGCAAACTACGAGGGGTAAATCTGAAACTCAGTCCGAAGAAATGCTCGTTTTTCAAACGTAAAGTGAATTACTTGGGACACGTGATTTCGAAGGACGGCATCCAGACAGATCCTGAGAAGATTAGCGCCGTGAAGGATTGGCCGACGCCAAAAGACAAGACTGCAGTACGTGCCTTTTTGGGGCTTTGTTCATACTACAGACGTTTTGTGAAGAACTTCTCGGATATAGCAAAGCCTTTGCATCAACTAACGGAAGAAAAGCGATCATTTGACTGGAACGAACAATGTGAGTCAAGTTTCAACGAGCTTAAAGGAAGACTTTGTGAAACGCCAATATTGGGGTATCCAGACCCGGACGAGGATTTCATTGTGGATACAGATGCTAGTAATACTGGAACTGGAGGTGTCTTGTCGCAAAAGAAAGGAGATAACGAAGTTGTGATTGCATATTTCAGTAAGTCATTGTCAAAACCAGAGAGGAATTACTGTGTAACTCGGAGGGAATTGCTAGCAGTTGTCAAGACGTTACAGCATTTCAGCAAATACCTGCTGGGAATAAAGTTTCGTATCAGAACCGACCATGCTGCTTTAAAGTGGTTGCTAGAATTTAAAAACACCGAGGGACAAGTGGCGAGGTGGATTGAACAACTGCAGGAGTATGATTTCATCATCGAACTCCGTCACATGGAAATGCTGACGCCCTATCACGTAGACCTTGTGCGGACGACTGTAAACATTGCTCAAGACAAGAAGGCAAGTAATGTGTTCGAATGATAAGAACTGATACGGTTAGCGACGAGTGGAGTGATGAAATCATGCAGCAAGCGCAACAAGAGGACCCTGACGTGAGACCCATTTTTTATTGGATTAATGCTGGCGCACCTAAACCAAGATGGTGTGATGTAGCTCCTATGAGTGCGGTAACAAAAAGCTACTGGGCACAATGGGATAGCTTGGTTATGCATAATGGCGTTCTATGTAGAAAATGGGAATCAACAAATGGGAAGGATGCTCACCTGCAAGTCGTTGTCCCAAAGAAAAGGGTGAAAGATGTTTTGAGAATATTTCACGATGGAACATCCGGTGGACACCTTGGAGTAAAAAGGACCCTAATGAAAATTCGGCAACGCTTTTATTGGATTCACTGCCGAGAAGATGTTGAAAATTGGTGTAAACGATGCACTAACTGTGCATCAGTCAAGGGACCGCATACCCGTAGCCGAGGAACACTCAAGTTGTACAACGTGGGAGCCCCTTGGGAAAGGGTTGCATTAGATGTCGCAGGACCATTCCCAGCATCGGACTCCGGAAACAAGTACATTCTTGTCGTGATGGATTACTTCACGAAGTGGCCTGAAGTATTTGCCATTCCTAATCAAGAAGCGGTAACCATAGCTGAAAAGTTAGTGAACGAAGTATTCTGCCGGTTTGGGGTACCACTCGAAATCCACAGTGATCAAGGAAGAAACTTCGAGTCTGCGGTCTTTCAGGAGACTTGTCGCATAATGGGAATTCATAAGACGAGGACTACGGCGTATCATCCACAGTCAGATGGAATGGTTGAGAGATTTAACCAGACACTGGAGAGACATCTAGCCAAGGTCGTTGAGAGCCATCAAAAAGATTGGGATCGGCATATCCCCCTCTTCCTGTTGTCTTATAGGTCGGCAACTCACGAAAGTACGGCGGTTACTCCATCGTATGCGAATTTTGGAAGAGAACTCCGTCTGACTGCAGATCTCCTGACTGGACGTCCGCCCGATACACCAAGGACCATCACGGAATATGCAGGTGATTTGCGGGATCGGATTGATGATGTTCACAGCCTGGTACGTGAACACGGGCTCCACGCTAGCATAAAGATGAAAACCCGATATGACCGGAAGTCTTATCAAGTGGGTTTTGAGGAAGGTTCGTTGGTGTGGCTACATAACCCTATGCGACGAGTAGGAAAGTCCCCGAAACTATCTCCGAATTGGGAAGGGCCTTACAAGGTAGTCACCAAAATAAACGACGTCACGTATCGAATCCAGCGGAATCCTCGTAGTCCGAGCAAGATTGTTCATGTTGACCGGCTGGCCAGATACCATGGAAATAATGATGCTCGGGACGAGCATGTCTTAGGAGGGGGTAGTGTTGCGCCGGTAGGTTAGGTCAAAAACTTTGAACGTCAATTTCAGTGCTTTAGAGGCGTTTTCAGCAGGCTGAAAAGTCATTTCAGGCCGTTTCAGAAGTTGCTCTATCACATATGTAAAGATCGAATTTTCACCCAAGTTGCCGTCGTTTTCAGGCGCCTGAAACATGTTTTCAGTCCGTTTCAGGGCACCCTCTATCAGATGACGCCATAACCTGAAAACCCGTTTTCAGGCGTTTTCAGGACCCCTTATGGGCCTCTGAAGCACAAATAGTTATATGGCGAAATATCCGGTAGGAGTGACAGAGATAGCACTACTAGAAAGAGATAGCTATACTCGGAACATTCGAGAAGTGTGTGACAGAGATAGGGCTACTAGCAAGAGATAGCTATACTCGGAACATTCGAGAAGGGAGTGACAGAGAGTGCACCATTAGAGAGAGACATATATGGTCTCGAATGTTCTCGGCCCTCACGCTGGTCCTTACTAGAATATTCGCGATATGTGTGGACAATGTGTCCAGAGCGGCTCCGCGGGATATAAAAGGCGCCGACGGCCGGCGCGAGTTAGTTCGAGGAGTTGAGCCGCGATCATCCGCGCATACGGACCTACTGCAACGCTCCACTCAGCTGCTTGCGCGCCGTTTCATTGCGAAACGCCCGCGTCAACACGCGCCCGTGCGCGTCGCGTTCGCGCTACAACCGCGTCGCGAACTGCACGGAGGGGAAAACCTTCGGGGGCGGACGGACGTCGGCTTCGGCCTAAGGTCGTGCCAGATCGGAACCCCTTCCCGTGCCAGCTCATCCATAGCCAACCAGCGCTATGGATGAGTTCCACAGCCCTTCTCAGGGCTACGCTGCGCCGGACGGGAGCCCTCCACTGGGCGAAACCCCGAGGCGCACCATCCCCCGCCACCGCTTCAGATCGGCCTCCCTCGAGCGGCCCCTGGTTTTGTCGACCTCGACAGAATACGGGTCGCCGATCGTCCCGCGACCAGTCTCGCCGAGAGCAGAGCTCACGCTGGACGAATTGTATTTAATTCGTGCCCGTGACGCCAAACTGTTTTCGGCGGGACTTCTGCGGGCCATGGAGGCCTACCTCGTCGAGCGCCGCGCAGCCATGGAAGGCTGCCAGCTAGCAAGCATCGGCGACGAACTATTGGACGCCAGGCTGCTGGAGCAGGCCCGCTCGCAGCCCCTCATTCTGCCGCCGACCCGTGGGGGCAAACGACGACCCTCGGACGACTTGCAGCAGGAAGCCGCGAAGCGAGCGCTGCTGGAGCCCTCGCCGTCACCGACTCCCCCGCAACCCCGAGGCCTCGACATGCCGCGGCTATCGCCGGAGCCGCTGGCCACCTCGTACGCGGCGGCCGCGTCCGCATACGCGCCCATGCCCACCGCGCTGGCGACCGTCGCGAATCAGCCCGCCGCGAACGCGAGGCCCCCCCGCCCCATCCCGCACACACACGGAGTGCAGGCCGCGCCCGCGCCCCCCGTCGCGAAACTCGTCGCGCCCGCTAGCGCGCACCCCGCCGCGCCGCCCGCCGTCGCCCACCGCCCGCCACCCGCCGCACCCCCCGCTGTGCCCGCTAGTGCGCCCCCTGCCGCGTCGCCTACCGCAGGCGCCCCGCCGCCACCCGGTGCCCCCGCTACGGGCGTGGCCGTCACGAAACCGCCCTCCAAGCCGCGCTACCCGCCTATAGTGGTGGAGACCCTCCCGAACTGGGTCCACCACTTCCGCGAAATCCAGCAGCGGCTGAAGAGGGCCCCGAACGCGCGCCCCTACCAAAAGGGTGTGCGATTTTCGCCTGCAGATGACGAGGAATACCGGTGCGTCCAGTCGTACCTCTCGACGTTGGAGAAGACCACAGGGGTGCACTGGTACTCCTACTCGCTTCCCGCCGAAAGGAGCCTGAAGATTGCCATCCGGGGGCTGCCGGCAAACACTGAGCCCGCGGAGATCACTTCCGCGCTGGCAGAGCGCGGCTACGAGGCCAGCTTTGTCAAACAGATTCGGGCACGGAAGGGCAGACCGGGCTGCATTTTCCACGCGCAGCTGAAGAAGACGCCGGGTATAACAGCCAGTCTGTACGATACAGACGAGCTACTTTTTATGCCCGGCGTGAAGATCGAGGCGTGGCGCGGGAAGAAAGGACCAGCTCAATGCCACCGATGCCAGAAGTTTAGGCATAGCAGCCACAACTGCCACCGCCCCCAGGCCTGCGTGCGTTGCGGAGGACCGCACCCCGACCGGACTGCGACCGGCCTAGAGAGATGCCGCCGACGTGTGCCAACTGCGGAGGCCCGCACACGGCAAACAACACGTCGTGCCCTGTATTCCGGCAAGAGAGCCGAAACAAGAAGGCCGGTCCAGCGGCCCGCACCGGTGGCCCCAAGACGCAGCCGCCCCCCCCCAAACCCCCAACTGTGCAGGAGTCGGCGCCCTCATCACTCATGGCGGAGGCCAACCCGGCCACCGCGCCAGGCGCGCCCCTACCCAAGCGCAAACGGAAGCGGGGGGGAAAAAAGAACGAAGTGCCGAGAGCGGCTGAGGAGAAAGGAGCCGCAGCACCACCACCTCCACCAGAGAACGAACCGCCGAGGGATCTTGTCGCAGCACTCATCAAAGCACTCCAAGATCCCGCAGTCCTAAGGAGTATCGCCGAACATCTGCCCTGATGGCTGACTCCTTAAGGATTGTGCACTGGAACGCCCAGTCACTCAAAGGAAAGAAGCAGCTGCTGAAAACCTTCCTGCGAGAGTACCGAGTCGACGTCATGCTGGTTAGCGAAACCCACCTCACCGTGAAGATGAAGCTCACCCTCCCCGGCTACACAACCTACCGCAAGGACGAGCGATCCCCGCAGGGGATTGCCTACAGAGGTCTGGCTATCCTGGTTAAAAGGAGTATCGTCCACCAACCCATCGACTTCGAGGAGCACACTACAATCTACGTCCTTGGCGTCGAAGTACAGGTCGCCGGCAACGTTGTGCGACTCTATGCCGCCTATCACCCCCCCGGTGAGAGACTCAATCCCAGGGAGCTCCGGGGACTGCTGGAGTCGCCGCAACCGACTCTCATCGCCGGAGACCTCAACGCCAAGCACCCACACTGGAACTCCTCGAAAGTGTGCGCCGCCGGACGCGCACTCCTCGCCGACTCCGTGAGCCACGACTACGATGTCATCGGACCCTACGAGCCGACTCACTACAACCCGGACGGCTCTGGGGACATCATCGACATCATAGTCTACAAAGGAATCCGGACCCAGCCAAGCCAGGAAGTCCTGCCAGACCTTCCCTCGGATCACAGACCCATTCTCCTCGTCCTTGCGGATTTGCCAACAAGAGTCTCGCCACCAGCGCCCCGTCGACGGTACAACTGGGCCTCCTTCTCGGCCGCACTCGCCGAAAACCCCACCACCCGGACAGCCACACAGCCAGAAGACGTCGAAGCACTGACTTCAGAGTTGACTAGCAAGATCCAGGACGCGCTCGACACATCCTCGCACACCGTCTCTAGCCGGAGGAAACCCCAACCCCTCCCGGCGAAGATTCAGGCACTGATCTGCGAACAGCGCCGTCTCCGGAAGCTATTGCAACAAACCCGGTGCCCAACTCTGAAGTCCCGCCTCAACGCCATGGCGGCCACCACCAAAAGATGCCTTGCCGACCACGCCGAAGAATCTTGGGATCGCCACATCGAGTCCGTAGGCGATCACGTCCCCTCCGTGCATCGCTTATGCCGGCAGCTGTCGGCCACCCCGGCTCCTGTTCGACCGCTGCTGGGCAGCGACGGCTTCCCGAGATTCAGAGCAAAAGACCGAGCTGAAATTTTCGCCGAATGCCTGGAGAGGCAGTTCAAGCCGAACCCCACCGACGACGCCGAACACGTAGCAGCAGTGGAGGAACACCTGCGGCACTACTTCGCGACGCCGATAGCTCCTGAAGAGGACCCCATCTTCTTCTCGCCCGGCCAAGTCCTGCGAACGATCAGGCGCACCAAGCCCAGGAAAGCCCCGGGCGCAGACCAAATCACCAACATGGCGCTGCGCAACTTGCCGCTACCGACTGTGGCGGCTATGACGCGCCTGTTTAACGGCATCATGCGCACGGGGCACTTCCCTACTACATGGAAGGAAGGCCTGGTCATAATGCTCCCCAAGCCGGGCAAGAATGTCAAGAAGCCCGAGAGCTATCGGCCCATCACCCTCCTGAGCACCATGTCAAAGGTGTTCGAGAAGCTGCTGCTAGGAAGACTGCTGCCACATATCCAAGCTCGCCCGGAACAGTTCGGCTTCAGGCCAGAGCATTCGACGACGCTCCAGCTCACCAGGGTACTGAACGACATGACGGTCTGTCGGAATAAGAAAGAATACACCGTCGCAGTACTCCTGGACATGGAGAAGGCGTTCGACAGAGTATGGCACGAGGGGTTGCTGTACAAGCTGTCGACGTCCCCAGCTCTACGACGAATCACCCGCGTCGTGGCCTCGTTCCTACGGAGTCGCCACTACAGAGTGGTGGTGGAAGACGCCGTGTCAGAAGCCCGCCCCATCGAAGCCGGCGTCCCACAAGGTTCCTGTCTTTCACCCGCCTGCTACTCCCGATACACGGATGACATCCCAGTTGGCCCTGGTGTACAGCTGGCCCTCTTCGCTGACGACGCAGCATACTATGCGTCGTCCTACAAAGCACCCCACGCCGCCGTCAAAATGCAACGCACGCTGGACACCCTGCCTAAATGGCTGGCCAAATGGAGGCTCTCCGTCAACGTCGGGAAGACGCAGGCGATGATCATCGGCCAGAGCAACCTGCCACCACCACTCCAACTCCAAGGGAAGGACATTGGGTGGCTGCACCAAGTGAAGTATCTGGGGGTCACCATAGACCGCCGGCTCACGATGAAGACCCACGTCGACAACGTCGTAAACCAGGTCCGGGCTGCACGGGCAAAACTTCGTCCACTCCTGGACTCCGGCCTCCCCCTGCGGTCGAAGCTCGGGATCTATAAAACGTACATCAGGTCCCGCCTCACGTATGCCTCGCCGGCATGGTACGCCCTTCGCTCGGAGTCCAACAAGAAGAGACTCCGGGCCCAAGAAAACCTCTCCTTGCGTACCATCGTCGGCGCGCCTCGCTACGTGAGAAACGCAACGATCGCAAGGGACCTAGGATTGGAGACACTGGACAAGTTCGTCCAGAGGCTGGCAACGAACATGTTCGCACGAGCGGACGGCTCTCAACACCCGCTCGTGCGAGACCTGGCGCCATACCACGCGCGCCCGCCTGACCGTCGCCGCCTACCCCGAGACCTGGTTGCCGAGCCGGCAGCACCCCTGGATTGAGGCCACACAACCCGAAGAAGAACACCTCAGCCACCCAATGACCTGGCCGTAGTCACGGCCAGCGGAAGACTCCGCGGAAGGGGGCCATTGCCCCGGGACCGCAACCCCGCACCCTGGAAGGGGTGTGAGAAGATCACCAAGCCGAAGCGAGTTAGTTCTGGCAACGAACATGTTCGCACGAGCGGACGGCTCTCAACCCCCGCTCGTGCGAGACCTGGCGCCATACCACGCGCGCCCGCCTGACCGTCGCCGCCTACCCCGAGACCTGGTTGCCGAGCCGGCAGCACCCCTGGATTGAGGCCACACAACCCGAAGAAGAACACCTCAGCCACCCAATGACCTGGCCGTAGTCACGGCCAGCGGAAGACTCCGCGGAAGGGGGCCATTGCCCCGGGACCGCAACCCCGCACCCTGGAAGGGGTGTGAGAAGATCACCAAGCAAGCGAGTTAGTTACATTTTAACTGCGATCGAGTGCTAGTACAAGGATAATCGGAGAGAAAGACTCTTCGTGTGAATAGTGAGTGCATAATTAGTGGATTTATTCGTGCTTTTCTATCAAATACGAACCCCACGCTCGTAACAATATTCATTTAAATAGCGGGTGCCTTTACGAATAATCTATGCAACGCATCAATGCCACCGGGTCGTTTAAAGCAGTACATTCAAGAAATTAGGCGAAGTTACACCAGGGCTCCGTCACTCACCTATATCTAACCCGATAAGCACCTAAATCGCGCGACAACTTGAAGTTGAAAATCAGTCGGTGCCGCCCCGGGCTTGTGAGTGTACGCGTGTCGCGTACCTATACGACGATCTTTCGAACATCGTCGCAACGCAAGGTTTCAATTTAATTAATTAATTTAAATTTGTAACATACAGTTACCATTTACAAATGTGGATTTTTTTAAAAGCAATATAAATAAGTACTTAGAGGCTAAACTGACTCTTGCATACATCTTTCTATCGCTCTGTTACACTCCCTCTTCAAGCTCGCTATGCCACTCGCGAATATATCACACTGTGGAGATGCAGCAAGGACTTGATCAGCGCCTGCGCCGACGCGACGGGCGAGGTCGAGTAGAGGTTAGTGCGCGACGCGCGACCAGCCAGCAGCGGCCTAGTCCGACTAGCCCGCAGCCTGACGTATGCGTCGGGCACAAACATCCGTAAACATCTTTGGACCAGCTCTGTGCAGTAAATTTTATTAGGTCCTTACATATCAAATTGTCGTTTTGCATGGGAGCAGCATTTTAATATATTTATTTAATCAAAGTATGTACATACATGTATATACACATCATTAATCCTTCGAGCCGTTTCTGCAACACTAGTGCCACGGTAGAACTCATACTCGTAAATAACGCGATATTTCAAGTTTTCCATTTTGTAAGCTGAGTGACGCAAGAAAAAAGCCAATTGAGGAAAAAACAAATGAATTATAATTTTAGAAACACAAATACATTTTAGAAACACTAATACAAGAGCTAATAGCTGTATAAATTTGAATTTGGAATTCCTAACCATAGAGGAGATATTTGAGATCAAAGTGGCCAGTACGGCGAAACGCCAATTTCATATGTAAGGACCTAATATAAAGTTATATTATATTTAATATAAAGTTAATAAAAACCGGCCAAGTGCGAGTCTAACTCGCGCACGAAGGGTTCCATACCACCGTACAACCGTAGGGATGGTGTGGAGTGAATAGTTTGGATTTTACATAGCAAAATGTTGTTTACTTTCACACTCCATGTACTTAACTAGGTGCATTCAAAAGTTTGTATGTGGTATTGAAAGAATTGTTGTATGTGAGCCCCCTTAAATATTTATATTATTGTTAAATACATCATCTGTGAAAATTTCATCTGTGGAGCTATCACAGTTCATGAGATACAGCCTTGTGACAGACGGACGGATGGAAGGACGGACAGCGGAGGCTTAGTAATAGGGTCCCGTTTGGCACCCTTCGGGTACGGAACCCTAAAAAGGGGATGTCCTCCTTAGTTGTAATGATTCATAACCCAGATGACCTTGCAATCATCGTGTTGGGTACATGAATGGGTAATAACTATGTAGGTATTTTTGCAGGATGTCACAATCCTCCATGTCCCTGACGACCCTCACCAGCTTCACATCAGCGAACAGCAGCGTGTCGCGATCGGTGACCACTTCCGGGAGATCGTTAATTAAGAGAACAAACAGAAGGAGCCCTAGATTTGATCCTTGACTTATTCCAGACTGTGAATAATGCGGGCGAGAAAGGAATGTTCCATACTTTACAAACTGTCTTCTATCCATCAGGTAGTTAGAAAACAGTCTGAGAAGCCCTGGCACAAATCCCATCTTACCCAGTTTTAGTAAAAGAATATAATTATCTACACGATAGAAGGCCTTCTGAAAGTCTAGATAAATTACATCAATTTGGTTACCAGCATCGAGTTCCCTAGCAAGTAAATCTACCAGAATTACTAGGTTCGTGGTCACCGACCATTTTGGCAGGAAGGCATGCTGCGCACTGGTGATGTGAGGGAGGCATTGAGGTAGCAAGGCAGCATGTAGAAGCATCTCAAATACTTTGGCGATTGTACATAGTATTGCCGCTGGCCGATAATTTTCAATCTTGGTTTTTGAAGCCTTTCTTAGGAATAGGGGAAACCCGTGAGATTTTCCAGTCACGCGGATATTACTGTTCAAGATAAGATTAAAAAGAAAAGTTATTGGGCCTAGCAGCTCATCTACACAACCTTTAATTACATAAGCCGGAAGGGCGTCAGGGAATGGTGATGTTCCGGGTTTAAGGATTTTTATAGCAGCTCGAATTTCGCACGCGCTTAGGTGGCAGACATCTATCCTACGGGACCCTGAGTCGGTAGCACTAGCAGGATCGAGTGTCGGTTGCTGCGGTATGAATACCGAGTGGAAGTGCTCAGCGAAGGCGGTGGCCGCCCCCGCGCCCTGGTACTCTTGATCTCCTTTAGCCTCCTTAGCCTCAACACCCCCTCGGCTGCGTAGCGTGTTGACAAATTGCCAGAATTTAGCGGGCTCCCGGTGTAACTTAACAGAGACATCTCTAACATATGTATGATAAGCTAATTGCGTATCAATTTTTATTTTGGTTTGCAGTCGCCTAAACCCACTACGTATCTCATAGTCGCCGGTCCGTTTCCACCCCCGGTGAATTTTAGATTTTATTTCAATGTCTCTCGTGAAATAAACTGTATAAGTTCTACTACACGATCGCTTCCGTATTTTCTTAGGAATGCAGAGGCCGGATACGTTGTATATAATTGAATATCAATAATGAACTGCACTTTCAGTTGTAGTACAACTTAATAGTTCCTCCCAGTTTGTATCCCTTATCAATATGTAAAGTTTAGAATAATCAGCTTTACTGAAGTTCCAGTCCCTAGAACTGTTTACGTTGGATGTGTCAATAGTAGGCGAGTCGGTACAGCAGAAGTCCCTAGAACTGTTTACGTTGGATGTGTCAATAGTAGGCGAGTCGGTACAGCAGAAGTCATACTCGACGGATACGTAAAGCGGCGGGTCACTACCTGGGTATCTATTCTACTAAGTTCCTCACCCGGCTCCGACCGCCGCACCGACACCGCGCCGGCCAACTCCGAGCTCGTCATCACCACATCTAACATTCTCCCATTCATATTAGGCACGCTATTAAACTGATGGAGGTAGCAAATAATTTTAAAACAATCAAAATAGTTGGTCGTATTTACACTAGCACTATAAAGATTAATATCACCGAGCATTAGTATTATGTTACTAGGTATAGTTGTGCACACATTTTCTACCCGCCGGGATATCGACCACGCCCACATAGACGACCTGTTGGTCTACCTGGAACCGGGCCCACAGGTCCTCGCCATCGCTGCTCTGGTTTATTGTTCCAACTGGTCTGGTTTATTGTTCCAACTGGTGTGGTTTATTGCTTCAACAACACTATACTCTTCTTTATAATGGAGAATCGTAATACTAACCACATTTTTGAATAATATTGAAGGACTTGTGATAAAAACTCCAGCAAATGCTAAAAAACATTAACTTTACCATGTCCATGTTTTCCGACATTTTTAAATTTTATTTTAAAATTGTTTGCATTTATGCTATTTATTTTAAAACAGTGAAGTTTAATAAAACGTAGTCAAGTTAAATAATTGTAAATACAATAAATGCTCAAAAAATTATGGTGTTGTTTATTTTACATTGTTTGTACAACCATGACGCTTGAGCTGTGGTGTAGGTAAATTCTGAACACAAACGAATTGCGCTCTTGATTGCTTAAAAGTATGGTGCGATTTCGAATGCATCAGGTAAGTTGGAAAATTTGTAGGCTATTAAAGGCGGCTTTCTTCGATATCAAATAGTGCAAATTGTGTACGTCTAGTACTATTATATATTCTGTGGTTATACAAAGGCTACACAACTACAACAGTAAAGAGAGACATCAAATAAAGCAAGAAGAAATCTGCCTGAGACACAGAATATATAATAGTAAGTACTAGACATACCTGAGATAGGAGAATTAAGATCCACGCCATGTTTTAATGTAATACTTATATCCAGGCGTCATCATTCATCAATCACTAAGAGGAATATAATTAAATCGTGCAGAAGAAGAAACGATTGATAGAAAACTGCTACTGTATTGTATAAAAAGTAACTCTGTGTACTGGTTCATGTTAGCGTTAGTTACACGTTAACACAATGAATTGGTATTGAATAGACCGTTCTGGATGGGTTGCATCGTTTAATAGAGGTAAGTTAAGCGCCCTGAAGAGAAATCGTAATGATGTTTGTAACGGAATACAGCGCGCTACTTTCCGTATTAGTAATGACAACGCCAACATGAACCCCTCACTACGAGCACTCACACTTACCCGTGGTGAGATTTGGCATATGCTTAGGATCGACTTTGATGACACCCTTGATGTTGGGCATGCCCTTGCCGCTCAGCCCGAGCGACTTGACCAGCTCCGGGTCGAGGGTGGAGCGGGGCGACGCGCGACCGTTGGACACCCTCGCCGGCGCCGGCGCGCGGGGGGTCTTCATCGGCTCATCTACGGACAACGTGCGGAGAGTGAGTCGGTTCACAAACGCTAATATTCGGGTTGGCTTTCGAAGGTGTACTTGTCCGATCCGGCCGTTATCGGGACCTAATCTATCTGGTATTTATTCCTCCATCTGGTGGGTAATTGCCTTGGACACCATTTTACACACATTGATCTAGCCCCAAACTAGGATTCCCTGTATCTTGGGTACTAGACAACGATACACATATTTATATAGATAAATATTATACTTAGATAAACAACCATGACTAGGGTACAAACATCCGTTCTCGTCAAACAAATATTTGCCCCCACCGAGACTCGAACCCGGGACCCTTGGCTTCGTAGGCAGGCTGACTGCCGACTCGGCCATTTGGGTCGTCGAAGCGAAGTAAGTAGAATCGAAACCCAGTACTATCCGCCGTGAAGCATCTGTAGGACGGTGACTGGACGATATGACGTCATCAGAGCGAGCTTGCTGGAGGGGTAGATAGATGTACCTTTGAAGTCAGTGTCGGAGAAGTCCTCATCGCTGGACTCTCTCTTGATGCGCTTGGCGGCGGGCTCGTCGTCAGCGACGCCACACCACGCCTTCACCTGGTCTAGAGCACGCACCTTGCTCGACCGCTGCAACCGACTACGCCAAACATTCCAATACACCATTATCATTGAGTTAGTGAAAAATCTCAGATTCAACGTCACCCAACAAACATTCACTGTAACTTTGAATGTGACTTTCGGAGCAATTAAACCAACACAAAAGAGCCCTATTTACTCACATAAATGTTATTATGTCGTAATAGTATGTATTAACAAAAAATATATAAAAAAACCGGCCAGTGCGAGTCCGTGCAATGGTACCACCGTACAATGGTAGGGATGGTGTGGAGTGAACAGTTGGATTTTACATAGCAAAATGTTGTTTGCGGCTACATTCACACTCCATGTACGTGACCAGGTGCATTCATGAGTTTGTATGTGGTATTTAAAGAATCGTATCGGAGCCCCCTTAAATTTTTATTTTATTCGTTGTTTTAGTTGTTACAGCGGCAACATAAATACATCATCTGTAAAATTTCATCTGTGTAACTATCACGGTTCATGAGATACAGCCTGGTGACAGACGGACAGACAGACAGCGGAGTCTTAGTAATAGGGTCCCATTGTCACCCTTTGGGTACAGAATAGGGCATGCACCCGGGTATACCCGGTTCCTAACTACCCGGGTATACCAAGGTCTCGAAAGACCCGGTTCTGAAGAAGCATACCCGGTTCCCCCGGTTCTTGAAAAATACTAAAATTACTTAATTCCGCATTCAAATCAACCGCGGCTGAGCCATTAGCGCGTGATTTAAATTCGCATTGTCACAAAAGCACGATATGGCAACGTCGCGCCGCCGGTCGCGCGAGATATACCTACTGCATGCACGCACCCGTACACTTCCCATGTCTGCAAACACTATTAGAGAGATGGTTTGCAGACATTGCGATGAAAAGAAGAGAGAGCCAAAAAAAATAATAGAAAAGCTTTTGTCTGAAAAAGTAAAGTTCGCAATGTCATTCGACGAATGGACTTCAAACAGAAACCGCAGATATTTAAGTTTAAATACACACTCACCATATCTGAGCGGACCCAACAAATTCAAAAATTTAGGACTCATAAGGGTTTACGGATCATTACCAGCAGAAAAATGTATTGAACAGATCAATCAAAAACTCGAATGCTTCGGAATTTCCTTAGAAAGGGACGTTGTTGGAGAAACTACCGATGGGTGTAGCATGATGGTAAAAATCGGTAAACAACTGAAATCCTTACACCAAAAATGCATTGCGCATGCAATTCAGCTGGCTATATCAGATGTCTTCTACAAAAACGCTGTTGCTATGGATGAACATCAAGTAGATGTTGAAGAACATATTGATGAGGATGATATGCCGTTAGCTGAACTAGCCCCGCTGTTACACCGAGATGCTAGAAGTAGTGAAACTACTAACGATTATAATATTAGAGAGCATTCAGATGCAGAAGCAAGTGGCGATGATAATGATGACGGTGTTGAATTTGTACAAGAAACAAGGGGGCAAGTGTCGCATTTCAGGTATTTTGATTTACTAGACAAAGTCCGGAAAGTAGTCAAGATATTTAAAAAATCTCCGACAGAAAATGATGATGTTTTACAAAACAATGTTAATTCTGACTTCGGAAAAGAATATATTTTGATTCTGGATGCAAAGACAAGGTGGAGTAGCATCGCAGACATGCTACAACGTTTTCTCAAACTCAAAGTATGCATCACAAAAGCGCTACTTGATATAAATTCTGCGATTACCTTGAGCCAAGACGAATGGACAACTTTAAATGAGCTTCACGAGATTTTGGACACAATGAAAACTATCGTTGAAAGTTTGTGTCGCCGGGATGCATCCTTGTTAACAGCTGATGTCGCAATAAAATATGCATTGAAAAAACTGAAAAGGATGAATACAGCTATAAGTAAGGAAATGGAAAATTCTTTAAAGAAAAGGTACTTGCAGCGACGACTTATAGAAGCAGCTACACTTCAATACTTAACGAACCCGGACCAATACTTTGCTGATTTTCTAAATGATGATTTGGCGGTATTTCCTTGGCCCTCTTGCGATAAAATGTGCAGGGGTATCGTTAATCTCGTACAGCCATTGTCAATGATCGAACAATGCGATATATGTGAGCAAGGTGAAGATGAGGTGGGAAATGCCGATGAATTCGATGTCATTCTTGTCCCAGACCCGATTATGTCCAAAAAAGATGAGCTTGATATAGAGATGCAAAAAGCTACAGCCTTAAAAAGAGACGAGACATCAAGACCGCGACGCCTACTTTACAACAGTCAAAATAGAAATGGCATTGTTTGAAAACGGTAGAAGTCGTGGTAAAAACCTTTCACTAGCATATAACTATTTAAGAACCATACCACCAACAAGTGCAAAGCCTGAAAGATTTTTCTCCTCAGCGGGCTACATTTGCAATCGCTTGCGCAGCTCGTTTAGTGACAGGAGCCTAGATGTGATAAGTTACTTACGATCTCACTACCACGAAAAAAATATGTCCAATAAAGCTATTAATTAAAATAAAAACGAAAATATGGTGATTTGTTACTTTAGGTAATAAAAAAGAAATTATTTGTTGTGTTTTATCATGTTGCTGTTACTCAT
Source organism: Argyresthia goedartella (assembly GCA_949825045.1). Classification (NCBI taxonomy): domain Eukaryota; kingdom Metazoa; phylum Arthropoda; class Insecta; order Lepidoptera; family Argyresthiidae; genus Argyresthia; species Argyresthia goedartella. The sequence goes on along the minus strand of OX463812.1, from coordinate 17,703,697 downwards.
ACGAATATAAAAAGATAATTTATGCTGTTTATTAAAAAGACTGATTAATGTTTAGTTAAAGCTTTTTGTGTTCCTATAATATTCCTGTTACACTCGGCGCCACGAATAAAGAGCTCTCGGAGAAACTGGCGGGGATTACTGCGCATGTGTACAGTCGCGGCATAATTCCGAAGTGCGTTTTTAGGGTTAGTGTGAAGGAATGAGTGTTCAGGACTTTCTTCACTTCTATTTTTTCTCTGTTTGATATTTTGTTGATTGGGATATTAGCCGATGTAAATAATGGACTTTGTGTCAAATAAACTATAGGTACTCTCTATTGACAACATTTGTTAACGTCAAGGTTGAAACCTATATATAAATAACCCCCTAGCATAGAATGCCCCTAGTCACTAGGGCCTAGTGAATATAGATACTTGTAGTAATAGTCCTGCACACTCTTTTCTTCCCGCTGACTAATAATTTGTAACAATTAAACCACAATTAAGTTTTTCATCAGACTTCTTCATCAGTATTTCATCAGACTCTTTTTTGATATAACAGTTCACATCGTAAACCATTTTTCTAGCTTGCCTAGTCAGTACTTTATTTTTCGGCATTTTCGACCGGGGCGAAAGATAACGTTGGGTAATATTGTATGCGACTGTACTCAAGAAGCTTCGAGACGTGCTTTCGGTGCGGGCATCGGGAAGCGACTGATCAACGAATCAGGTGCCGGCGCTGACTACCGCCCCCGTCGCTCCTCACTTCCCCGCGCCAAACACTTGTGAAAAGTGACTACTGCGCATTCAAGGACAAAGCTCTTTAGTCGTGGCGCCGAGTATATGTAATGAGAAAAATGACAGTTTGAAACTATAGTGTCCTAATAAATGTTGATTTGATATAATTTGCCAACTTTCTTATTTCATATCTCGTAATAACGTTATACACTTTCAGTTTCTGTGTGATTTATTTGATATTACAGTTTTATGAGCCGGAACCGGGTGCACCCGGTTCTGACGGCTCCCAGAACCGGGTCTCAAAAATCTGGAACCGTGACCGGTTCTGCATGCCCTAGTACAGAACCCTAAAAACGATCAAATTGACTCAACGTGACATTACACTAAATCAACCTTTTGCATTCAGTCACTCTCTCCCTGCTACACTCAATTCCACATCCAGCAGGCCTCAGATTGTAGCCTACGGACTAAACAAACTCCTGTATGAGCATGAGTAGTTGCTTTAAGCTTTACATGACGTACTTGTAGTTGTACAGATAGAAGTATAGTTCACCGGCTTTCTTGAGATAGGAATAGTGTAAGACATTGCCATAAACTGTCCGAACATTAACTTACCCGGAAGATGTGAGAATGGGTGTGTCATTTTTTTTTGCCACCTGCTTGATGATTTGTGGAGTCCCGATTTGTTTAATCTGAAATCGTATTAAATTGATAAATTACACACTAAAGCTCTGTGTATTTAAATGAATGCCCGAAAACAAGAAATATGCCCTCAATGCCTGAATGGTTCGACCACAAAATTCGTTAATCGCAATAAGGGTAAGCACGCTTACGTGCGACAATGATCGATTCTTCAAGACCCGAGACATTTGTTTACTGTCCGCGTAAGAGTAGAGGCTGAGGTCTCTGGCGCCCTGAGCGCCATCAGCTCCTTCTGCCTGGCGAGCTGCTTCTCCAACACCTCCAGCAGTGTGTGTGTCCTCACCTGCACGGGCGTCTGCTGTTGTTGCGCCCGGAGCGCCTTCAGCTCCTTCTGCCTGGCGAGTTGCTTCTCGAATGCCTCCAGCAGGTGCTTGCATGTCTCCATGTTCTCTACTGGCTCCCATGTGTTCTGTTCACTGTGGGAGAACATATCACTTTAGTGATGTTGCGCACAATAAAATTGTTCTTCAGTCGTGTGTCAAACATTCAATAAAAAAAAATTGGTTTTTGACTCGATAACGAAGCCATAAGGTTGAATATATCCGTCGCAGATCTACGTCAACGGCAGACAAACAGGAACTCCCAAACCGAGATTTTTATTTTGACACAGCCAAAACTGCGGAACCGATTTGGTTAAAATTTAATATGTTATTAGTTACATACAATCAACAACAAAATCCGCTCAGAATGGATTAAAAAGTCCCCACCTAAGGAGGAAAACGACGGATTTTAATCCGTCGTTTCATAGAAGGGGCACTGGGGCATGTAGTCGTGACGTCTGCATGCGCGAGACTTCGATTCTTACGGGGAGAAAAAAAACGCGATGTGAAAAAGCAAAAACAAAACATTTTATTCAGTTCATGCTTCTCTCAATAGATGCGAACGACTTGTGTCGGGTGAGCTAGTAGTAACCAAACAGGCACTCACTGAGGATAGCCCTCCCACTTGAGCAGGTACTCGTACTGCTTGCGGCGCGGGTTGAACCGCTTGGCCAGTATCTTCTCCACCACGAACTCGCCCGCATCGCCCGCTTCGCCCGCGTCCGTGCGCCGCGCGATGCGCTCCTCCGGCGGCACGCGCTCCTGCGCGTTGCGCACAGAGTCCGACAGCTCCTGTTGAGGTACTCACAAATTTTACATATTTGCGAGTGGTTACGCGAAAAGGGACCTGGAGGGAAAATAATCGTAAACCGTATCTAAAAATCAAACCCGTATTTTTTTACATTACACAATTTAAATGATATAAAAGCTTGTTGCGGGATTTACTTGTGTAGATTTGATTTGGTTGGCAGATGTACATACATATTTTACACAAACTACACATATAAATCATAAAACAATAAATTTTAGCTCAATCGGATAACGGGAAGTGGGTCAAATTCAAGCGACAGTCTTGACGCTAACACACATACATACATACATAGGAAGTTAAATAAAAGCTTTTAATAAATAGAGAATAACTTTGGACTACCTTAGCCTTAGCAACAGCAGCAGCTGATAATTTTGGGATGACCTTCTTAGGGCTGGGTTTCATAAGTCCATCACTCTCTTCGCCAGAAGGCTGCGTCTCCGAATCCTCCTGCAATAACAGGCCACTTAGTTTATTTGGTGGTGGTTCAGTTAATTTACTAACACTTTACTTTACGACAGATTCACAATCGTACCAAAATCGCACGAGTTGCTATCATTTGTTTACTTAAGCACAAATAAAAGCTGTACATTTAAACCTGTCCATATGAAACTGTCGGTAATTTTATCACATTAACGATTGGTTAGGATTAGAGCTCCAGTGTAATTATAATTATTAGGCCTCAATTTTGTCGTGATTGCTAACCACACTGCGAGCAACATGCACATGACGGCAGTCCTTACCATTCTTTGAACTTTCTTCGGTCTCCCGCGTCCCTTCTTGCCATCTGCCGGCGACTGCACTTGCACCGGGACCAGCTGGTCATCGGGCTTAACCTCCGTCTGGTGACGAGAGTTTATCATTTCATCATTTCTTTATTGCACACAATGGACAAAGGCGAGGTTATCTCTAGTAAGAGATCTCTTCCAGCAAACCAAGTCAGTATGAGAAATGTTGATCGATGAGCAGGGGTAGGACTATGTGTACAACAAAACATTATTATAATTTCTAGTTATACCTTTGTAGGGGCTTTCGCGTAACAAGTTTACAACACATTAAACATAATCAATCACTGATTTATATGACCCTGCTCCCACTCGGCAAAAAATAATCATTCAAATATGGATTTTAGGTTATGCTCTGTAGACGTACTACTGAGTGGCACGCTTGCGGCAAGCTAGCTCAAAGCGAGCCATTTGCTAAGGTATGTCAACCATATAATGAATGGACAGAGCATAACCTTTAATTCACATTTGAATTATTGCTTTTGCCGGGTGGGAGCTGGGTCAATAATACCCCTGCCACAGTATGCTCCTCACTCTGCCGCGATGTTAGCGCTCTCTTTCTTTCTCGCGCCAAAAAGGGAGAGCATGACGTGCCACATGACCGTAATCTATTTATTCTCTATCTTCTTTACTTGTTACTCCCTCACTACTCGACGTATGTGTGGCAGAGGTATAAGTCAGCAATGAAATTTATTCACAAAACTATTATATTTTGGTTTCATACAACCAAGAACTGAAAAATGGTTAATCTAACAAAAGAAATTCAGTTGCAGTTTCCCATCTTAAGCCATCTGGCCTCCATCATGTGGGGATGCTCATAAAGGCCATACAAAAAGGGATACTTACGACTTTAGCATGTGAGAACTTGGACAGTGCCTGCACGTTGGTCCCGGCCGCGATCCACGCGGTGCGCTGCGCCTCGGGCATGCGGCACCACTGCTGGTAAAGCTTCCAGCTGTTCTCACCGCTGTTGGCGCCGGCCACGTCGCGGGCGGATGAACACTTCCACAGGAGAAAAGCCCAGACTTGTGCTTTGCTCTCATTCTGTTTAGAGAGAATGGTAGTAGTATCAATGCCTAATAAATATGTTTATGAATAGGGAGTTTTAGAGTGCATTTCAGCTTTAAATTCCCTGCGGCGTTCAATTGGCTGTAGTGCAGAACTGTAAACTGTGACCAAAAAACAAAAAAAAATTGGAAAATGCAATATCCGGTTACCAGATTCACATTTAAAAAATAAGTAGTAAAAAATCTGTGCACACCACTGTATCCACTCGTCTGTGGGCAGATCAAAAAATGTTCGCGATTTTGAACTTTACTGCTTGGTAATAAAGTTCAAAACCTATGAAAAGTAATCAATCATCTGTACTTGGCCACCATAAGATTGTCAAAACCGTTAGTTGTGATAAACTAATGTTTTTTTTTCTCGTTAGTCGGTCAACTATCGACAGATAGTAAACTGTAGTGTACTGCTTACTATATGACGTGTTAGTTGATAAACTAACGGTTAAAACTGTTAAATCGTAAACTGGTTTAAAATTGAATTGCAAACTAAATACCAGGGCCAACTGCGCTCGCCCCCAAATAGTCTGTGTTAGGTTGACATGTAAGAACAAAAGAAACGTAAATTCTAAACCCTGTTGGTCTGGTTTACTATCTGTTGATAGTTGATCAACGCCTTAGTTTATCAACAACGGTTTTGACTATCTTACGGTAGTATTGGCGTCCAATTTTTCAAAAGATTCAAAAGATCACTGATTTCATTGCTGCCAACTTAACAGCGAAGGGAATTTAAAGCTGTCTAAAGTCTAGCAAGTTTGTCCTCAGTTGAGTTGCCACACATTGAGCAAATAGAACTAAATCATTTTAAATAAAAGATTTTTGGACTTTAGTTTCTTGCAATATTCCTTTATTTGTCTTCACAAAACCAGACATTTGGGGAATTTAGGAACATTCTGCTCTCCACTGTTTGTCATTATGTTGAAACTCTTGACTGTGGGGACCATTTACATCTCCTATTATCATTGTATTATTGACTAAAGAGACTATACATCTCTGTTATTTATATTTTAATTATTTTATTATGACATTTGAGACTCTTTACATCTCTCAGAAACAATAATTAAAAACTTTTTTTTCTGATAATATGATAATAATACCAAATGTTCTGTAAAAAATGAAATGAAATGACATGTGAAAGTGCCCTTGCTGCCTATTTACAGAATAAACGTTTTGAGTTTGAGTTTGAGTTTGAGTTTGAATCAAATTTTGGATTTCATTTGACAATTAGAACAGTACATTACATGTATGTACTATGTAATCATGTAACTACCTGTAGACAGAAAGAAACCAGTTAATTCAATAAACTTACACTGTCTCTTACTGGTGACTTGCCGGTACAACTGCTGGCATCTTTGTGTTCCTTGAATTCCTCAACAAAGTGGAATGCTGCATGGCATTGTCCACAGACTAGCACATCAAGAGCAGCCATCTGGTCATTGGCTTCTGAAATAAAAATGAGGTAATAAATTAAGAAGTCCACCTGCAGCACACCCCACTAAGTTACAATTAAACAACTGAAAGGGTAGTTGTATATGGGCTACCAAGAGTTGGGATATAAACTGTGTAGCTAGCACCAGAGGGGTTACCACATCTTATTCCATTTCAGTTCAGGAATCTACACTGATCCGCAAAATTATCATGAACAGTCTTGGTAATAGCTTAATAAAGCCCATTATGGCGTATTGGAATGGAAATGGTTGCTGAGGTGGTGTACTTGTTTTGAACCTAAACTGAATCGCTAAAAGGTTGTAATCACCTAATTATTATTTTTTGTCCAGTAGCACACAATTTTGAGCTAATTAGCCCAAATTTATCCAAAACAATATTTATATTTTCCAAGTTATATGCAGAGATCGGATATTCGGATGCATATTTACCTAAATAAAAATTATGTAAGCCGCTTCTTATGTTATCATTTTATTGAAGCTGCTTCTAAAAATAAATCTCAGGATGCCAGGAAATCCGGGAATGCGCAACGCCTATGCACAATAATTTTTAATATTTTGTTTAAATAGATACATGAATTATTCAAAATATAGTCTGTTAGCTTATCAGACGTTGTTTGTTATGCCAGTTTGGTAATTATCTAATTTACAATATAAGAAAGGCAAATATGCATCCGATTCTATAGTGAGAAAAACTCAAAATTTGTGGATTCTGGGAATCGCAGGATTTTTATCATCAATATACAAGTATGCATTTCATATTATCCAGTTGTAGTATGAACATAGTTAAATGTACATGTGATTCTATAATCAGAGCACAAAATTTTATTGATCCCAGAATCACAGGATTTTTTTGATGCAAAAGTGCATTTCATAATAGCCAACACCTCAATATTAGGTAAAAATGCGTCAAGTGTTGATAACGTCTTTATACAATTCTTGTGATAAAAACAACTAACCAAAAAAACAAAACAAGCAATATAAAATAATGCAAGTGAGGTTGCATTGTTTTGATTTTGAAATGTGTCATATCAGTGAGTTGGATTAAATCCTAACTGTATGGGGTTAATCTGGCTCAACACAGACCTTGCTGTTAATAGTTTTGTAATTATTTATTCCTGCTTATTAATCATAACAATTAAATTTTTCATATTTGTATTAGTTAAGCACAACCTATTTTTAAAAGAGATCTAAAAATCTATCTGTGGGAGTTTCTACGCTCTCCTCTCCCACAGTGGTCCAATGTAGAGAAGAGGCAAAAAATGACGTTTGCTAAGTATATGTAAATATCTACAGTAATAAAGTACTTTGACTTTGACTCCAACTTGCTGATATTCTAACAGAAATATTGTTTTCTCATTGTCAGCGTTTGTCTACCTCACTCATAAATACTGGAGGCAATGGAACGCAACACAAGCAGCATGAAAGAAAGACTGCATTAGTGTGTAGCATTCATTACAAGCAATTTATGGAATAATTCAATAAATTTGGGGTAATTCTGAGATAGCCTAAATCACCTATTCCTAGGTAGCCTAAATGAATACTGGCAGTCAATCATATTTTTGGTTGCCATTTGACGCCCTAAGGCAGCCTACAAGTGGGGGCTTCCGCCCCCTTATTGGCACTCTGACCGACAATTCGCATAATCTGACACCACAGGTACTATACATTATGGTAATATTTTGGGGATATTTAGGTCAGTGTCGATAAGGGGGTGGATGAGACTTGGCTTAAAGGTTTCGGTTTGTAGTGTAGATAAGGGGGCGCCAAGGGAAAATTACTGATTTCGGTCCCTTATTGACACTCTGGCCAATATTTAAAATTATGTAAAGCTTTGAATTTAAACAAAAAATTTGCTTACCTTTTAGTGCTTCTGGATTCTTTGTTAGCTCGTCAGGGTTACCCACTGGTATCTCCTCATTCTCCACACTGGGTTGAGTCTCGCCTTCCTCAACACCACTCATTGTAGATACAAATTACCTAAAATAAAGTTTTACTCAAAACCCTTGTCATGTCAAAATCTAACCTTGCAATGTAGGCCGCCGGCTTCCCGCCAAATTTGTATTAAGGGTTCCTGTTATTTTTCGCGAGCCGCTATGCCGCTAAAGACATTCATTGACACAGGGGATCAGAGACTTTCAACAGATTTAGATTTTAGGGCTACTAGACCTTGCAAGAAATTTAAGAGTTTATAAATTACCGGGAACCCAAGTGCGAAATGAATGAATCCATCCACGAAAACAAAATGATGAGGCGATGACTGACGCATATGTTCTTACAGTAGTTTTCATGGACAGGTATTTCTACACGGGCTACCCATTCATAATTATTAAATTCAAATTAATTGCACTCACCAAAACAATGTCAATTTTATTAGTTTTTTTGAAATCCACAGATCAAACGCAAATAAACTCTCAAAATTATCACGTTCACTTCCTTACAAATCAGTAATTTTATGCCAAAAAAACAGCGTGGCCGTCTAGCGCTTATAGTGCCCCCTAGCGGAGACCGACACGAAACAATTATTTCGTTTTCTTTATGTCACTAGTTCTTTAGTGGCCAATAGTAAGCGAGCATTTATAAATATGAGCTAATCAAAAAATAGGATTAGAGATGACCATAGAAAACATGCTTGCAGTTCTGAAGTTTGCGAATTTTTTGGCCGACATTTCAATAAAGCCGACAAAATTGACCGTCAATAAATTATTTAACCCTCTTTTTTACGACACATTTTTTTTACATATTTTTACTTTTGCTGTAATTGCAAACTGTCATTTGCGTACCATTGATCTGCATTGATAATCTTCTGAAGTGGAATTTTTAATTTGAGGCCAGAAATGTAAACAATAGAATATCGTTTTCCAGTACAAAAAATATAATATGAATGTCAAATTCAATGGTTTTGTTCTAGAAAATGACAGTTGTTTGTTTACATTTCTGGCCTCAAATTAAAAATAGTACTTAAGAATCCTGTTTAGGTATTCGAGTACATCTAAATTAGATTTATTATAATGAGATATTTTCAGAGCACGTTTTTTTCAAGATCTTTTTACAAAGGCGTTGAAGACACCCCTCCTTTTTAACTTTTGCACTTGATTTACCTAACCTACCTATATGAAAACATTGATTAATTAATTCCAATTATAGCACAAACGTGACTTTTAAGAGTAACATATTGGCAGTCATTTTCTGTTTGATTAGGTGTGCTGATGTGCTCTACCCATATTATTTATCACATTAATCATGCGCCAAAGGAAAATAAGGTGTATTCAATGGATTAATCCATCCCAAATATTGAAGTAATAGTAAAAAAAGACAAAGCAAGTTGTAGGTTGTACTAGGTAGCAACTTGATGATGTTTTATAATCCTTTATACATACATGGGAAGGCAAACAGGGGTTATGACAAAGACAAGTTTTTATTTTTATTGAAAAATTGCACTCTTATTGAGACATCCTATACTTAAACTAATTAAATAATAATATAAATTCATAGCATAGTTGATAATATAAAAAAAAAACTATTTTGTACATGGTTTGCATTACATATCAAACTTATAAAGAATTCATTGTTATTTTTCTACTTTTCGGTCAGCAGGTGATTATTCCATTAAATAAATAAATAAAATTATAAGGTACATTCAGAGCAGGCTTTTATCAAATTCCAATAGATGGTGTTATTGACAGTCCTACCATTTTTCCTTTGGTTTGTTTAGGTGTGAATGTGGTAAATTAAATGGGTAGACATTTAATTTACCACATTCATTGTTGGATTTGAAAAAGCCTGCTCTGAGTTTTTTATATTCATCCTCCCGGTCTAAGGAGTTCATATTTTACGATCTCGATGTCGGCCACTGTCGGCCATGTATCAACATGAATCAACGAAATATTCACCAACGTGAATATTTCGCTCATCTCGACCGAAAATCCGTGAGACCGAACGAAAAACTACACTTTTCCTAAACTTCGTTCTCTCCTTCAAGTGTTGCCGGTTTTATTATTGTCGTATTCCTAAATTTATAAGGCCAACCTTTTTTATTTTTTTGACAACATCTAAACACAGTGTAATGATGATGATTTCCAAACCGTATCTGGCCACGGCGGGCGACTGCTTTATTAGGTCCCTGGTTGGTCTGTGGAGCGTCGATCATGTGCCGTCATATGACCTACATAGCCAATCTTGGCAGTAAATAGCGCACTTACAGTAATACAGTACGGTCAAGCACTCTAAAGGCCTGTTTCAAGAAGTCCCAATTAGCTCTATATGATAGATTGATCTGTCATTTTACGCACAACATTTTATTTATCTTTTCAACAGAGCTTATCGGGAATTCTTCTAAAAAATACTCATCCCTAAACACATGGTTCGACCTTCTCTAGGGAGTAGTGTCTCACCCATTGTTATAATTATTATGTAATTACCCTATCAAGTACTGTATCAATGTTATGGAATTAACTATTATTATTATTTCAAATATATTTAATTTAACTATATTTAGCACCTTTCAAATATGTTGTACAAGTTGGCAAGACGATGACACGTTTTTATATGCAAAATTTTTATGTACCTAATTGATTGTAGTTTTTGAAATCAAAAGCTCTATATTCACATGGAATCTTTACTTTTGGATAGTAGAATTTTTATTATTAACTGTAAAAAATGAACATTACTGGGCCCCGATGCTTCTAACCACAAGCCTATCGCAGGCTCGGAAGTCACGTTTCATCGAGTCGGGAGAGAGAGAGATAGCGCGTGCCTGCGATAGGCTTGTGTGAGGCTTGTGCTTAGTAGCATAGAGGGCGGTAATGAGTTTGTTTAGTCAAAAGTTATGGAATTGGTACTATTTTCTGACAACACTTCTTAATAATTTCGTTCAATTCGTTTCGTTCCGTTTGTTACATTGTTCTTTCATTCGTTCTATCACTATCAATCGATCAGTGATCTTAGAAAGGAGTCCCTGTAATGCCCGGCCCAGTATTGTGCGGCCCAGGAATGTCCGGCCCCGGAACCGGCGTCCCGAAAGCCCACGATTCCGGGGTCGGGCATTCCTGGGCCGAGCATTCCGTGGCCGTACAAAATAGTGCTCGACCCTGGAATGCCCGGCCCCGGAATTGGCGTCCCGAGTACCATAGTGTCTCTATCTCAAAAAATCTATTAACCTCTCCTTTCCCGGGAGTTCGAGACGTCAAAAACGACAAATACCGGAGTGTTTTTGAGCGTGCGGGCTGCGCGGCACTTGACTAATATATCAAGTGATTCTGTTGGAATGGTAACACTTAGAATTATGGGAGTTGTATATCTGAGTAGCTAATGAAACCCTCTTTTACACAATGTGTAGAAAATGTCACTGTGACCTTAGTTTATTTTTGTACTGGCATGAGAAACACAGACTTCTATGAAAATGCTCCCTCTCGACACAAATCTAGCCGACATCAGAAAATTATCAACAACATGTACATGTTGTTTGATACCTACGTAATCTACACAAAATAACCTTTTCAAAACAATAAAAACATTAGGGTGTTCTTATAGAAACTTTCGAATATTTCAGCGTTTCAAATTTTCATAAAATACGGAAAGTAAACTGACGCATCGCGCGAATTATACAAATCTTGTGAAATTATTTGTGAAGAGACTAGACTACCTAGCGTTATATTTCTTAGTTCCTAGGATAGGTAATTTATTCAATAAGAGGAAAACAAGTGGTATTTGCCACTAAATCATAAATGATAAGTGTGAGGATGCCATATCTCGCAAGGAAAGTATAAAATAGGTAGAAATCAACACTTTGTACTATTATTGAATTTATAGGCAATAGGTGATACTTATCATTCTAGAATTAGTGGTTCTAAGTAGAAGACAAACTAGGCTTTCTAACAGTGTATCGTACTATGTACCTTTTCATACAAAAATAATTCAAAATCATGCATGTTATTTCGTGTCACGGTGTGTTGTTTCTGGGCTTTCTCAAGGTCTCGGCAGGTGTACGATATGCGTTTATACAGAGTGTGCAAAGATGGAACGAAGAAAATGTTTCGCCGTGATTTGATTCTAGGTAAAATAGCTAAACTGGTGTTTCGTTCGTGTAGTTATGGTGTAAGTTTGAGTTAACTAGTATTTAGTTGTTATGTGTATATGAAGTGTTTCCACGCGGCTCCGTTCACGCGCAAGTACAGATACCTACTGTTCTTACAAAGTGTAATATTGTGTAATATTGTGTTAACTAGTGTTATGCGAGATCAGATATGTACTTTTGACAATTTAGTGTAAGATTACACAAATTTGTAAAAAATAAACAATTATTGAAATGTGTAATTAGTAATTAGCTACCACCTACCTAATGTGTAATTGTGTAATTAGGTTTTGGAAAAATAAAAAAGAACAAAAATTTATATAGTTATATATTCACATTCTTTATTGCCCTGTGCATAAAAATGTACTTAAAAGAAATTTTATAACAACAGGCGAGCTTATCTCTAAAAAGATATTTCTTCCAGCAAAATTTATATAGTTATATATTCATATTCTTTATTGCCCTGTGCATAAAAATGTACTTAAAAGAAATTTTATAACAACAGGCGAGCTTATCTCTAAAAAGATATTTCTTCCAGCAAACCTGGGCGAGACATAATTGTTTAAAAAACAGGACAGTACTAATGCACAATGAAACTGTATACATTATATTTACACACACACGAGTACACAATTATGGAAAAGTAGTAAACAGTAAGTAAGTAGGTAAACAATTCTATACAAGTTCTTAGATAGTTGTTTGACTGATATTTGTAACTTTTACCGTATAAAAAATGGAATAAAGTACACAATTACGGAAAAATGAAAAAGAATTTTGTTGCAACTGTTAAAGTAAACAATTTCTATACAAGTTATAAGATAGTTAGGTAGTTGGCCACAAATAGAAATTGTTATTTACACAAACGCATAAATATTAGACACATAAAAATTCCACACAAAAAGATAGAAACATTGCAACTGTTAAAGTAAACAATTTCTATACAAGTTATAAGATAGTTAGGTAGTTGGCCACAAATAGAAATTGTTATTTACACAAACACATAAACATTAGACACATACACACATAAAAATTACACACAAAAAGATAGAAACATCCGGATCGCTAACGCTATGAAGGAGGAGAATTACAATCACACACTGATGGCTGATTTAGATGTGTCTAGCAAGACATAAATGCCCTCAGGAGTCATTGAGCGATTTTATCTCAGCAGGGACGTGTGCCCTTTTGCGATTCATCGTCCCAATGACATCAGTAGCACGGGATTTGAGGTACCTCGTCAAGGGCATTTGGTTATATCAATTGTCCATGAAAGCGATTGCGACTCATCAACTTCCTGAAGGCAGGCATTCCCAACACACCAGTCTTCCACCAGTTTGATGGTGCAACGTGGAAGTTATATGATATGGCATATTTTAGTAGTTTTAGTTACCCACTCAAGCAAGCGATACACCCGACCGAAACCGGTCCAAAGCGAGGTGTGCGTAGTTTTAAAACCCCTATTACAGAGACATATTAACCAGCCATCAGTACACAGTCAGATATCAGTCAGTAGGCATGCTAGAATAAGAGGAAAGCTAACATTACAACAATACCGTTTCGAGCTTCTTGCAGAATTTAAAGTTACATAACACTTTCAATGGAAGACGAAGAGGAACAGATAAACTGTAGAAACGAGAATGGGTACCCATAACATTAAAAGTGCTATGGCCCCAAATTGGCCAACGTGTGATACTCCAACCAACACTGTCCGAGGCAGAGTCTGACGTTGCACCTACGGCAGAAACTGTTCACGGACGTGCGCTTTCCAAGGGCCGAGCACCTGCAACATCTCCCCTGCTTCTTCTTCTTGGAATTGCTATAAGTCGGAGCAGGAATCGGGAAATGTTGCGGGTGGTTGTCCAGACGGTGGAAAGCGGTGTTGCTTGGAGGATTCTCTCGTTGCATCGGTCCCGGACAGAATAACCGATCAACAAGCCCCTGAGCCACGCTAACCCTTGTTTCCCGGTGCGTAAGGTTCCGGAATGTTGGGTTACGCGAGAGAATGATGTATGTATTCAACAGGCTGCTGTTAAGCAGCCTGTGGAATACTTTGACATACCACTTCTTCTTACGCTTCCTCTCAATCAAGTACATGGACAGCATTTGGTCCTTACGATCCACACCGCCCATGTACTGATTGTAGTAGTTTACAAGAAGTGGCTTCACGACATCCACCCCAGCTCGGCGGCCAGGAACTTGTTCATCGGTGTGGAATGTAGAAATTGTGGTGACAAGTTTGACATCCATCCAGGAAATCAAAGTGATGTCACCACAATGTCTCGCCACCTGCTGTCCCCGCGGCAACACGCGGTCATTGAGCGATTTAATCTCAGCAGGGACGTGTGCCCTATTGCGATTCATCGTCCCAATGACATCAGTTGCACGGGATTTGAGGTACCTCGTCAAGGGCAGTTGGTTATACCAATTGTCCATGAAAAGGCAATGCCCCAAATCGAGATACCCATCCATGACTTCAAGAACGACCTTCGCGGTAACGTTGCTGAACCCATGAATGGACGTCTGGTGCATCGAAGAATCTTTACCCGCGTACAAGAGAGTCTTCAGCAAGTAACCAGTCGTTGCTTCGCACAGGTCGTAGGACTTGATCCCGAACCTGGCCGCTTTGGTGCGTATGGATTGGACCCAAGAAAGGCGTCCCTTCCATAGAAGCAACGACTCGTCCAAACTGAGTTCTCTTCGTGGCGTATACAAACTCGGAAATATATCGTTGCAATGTGTCAAAATGGGGGTAATTTTGAAGATTTTTTTGTGATACGAAGACACACCAGTAGGTTGTTCTTCGTTGTTCACAAAATGGAGAAAACGCGTGAGCATGAAGAAGCGATTGCGACTCATCAACTTCCTGAAGTTTGCCATTTCCAACATACCAGACTTCCAGTATTCATGGACATTCGTCCTCAAGCACAGCAACATATAGATCAGCACGGCAAATAATACATAAATTTCGTCGACTGTGGTCTCTCGCCAGTCGTCCAGACTGGCGGGAATATGACCTGTCTCGGATAATTTACTTATTATTTGCCATGCGTATCTATTTGTCTCGGTGACAATCATCTCAATGATTGACCGAGGTCACATTCTCAAAAAGATATCCGTAGGATCCTGGGATATAGACTGCGGGCCCGGTGAACGCAGATATGTTTCTGCTTGGCCAATGAAATTCGAAAAATCACTCGACCAAGAAAAAACATTCGCGTCCGGGCTAGCAGGCGGGCTGACAGCACGCGGGCGCACAGCGGCCGGGCTGTCAGGCGCACTGACCACAGTTTCCGCCCCAACATCCGGCAGAGATACTTCATCACCTTCCATATCGACAGCCACCTCATGCTCTCCTTGCAATTGTCCTCTCAAAAATCCGATTAATTCTTCTGCTTGAACATTCTGCATCTCGGCATACTCTCCTAGAACAGGCAGCGGGCTAACATTCAAATCAAACAAACTTTCTGGTCGCATGCATTCTATTTCCTCCGCCTCCGCTACAGCGAAACTCCGCTCTAATTTGCC
This sequence comes from Argyresthia goedartella, assembly GCA_949825045.1. Taxonomy (NCBI): domain Eukaryota; kingdom Metazoa; phylum Arthropoda; class Insecta; order Lepidoptera; family Argyresthiidae; genus Argyresthia; species Argyresthia goedartella. The sequence continues at coordinate 17,688,262 of OX463812.1, read as the reverse complement.
CGTATCAGACGAAGTTGCAATGACCGCGTCGAAATCGTCAACGTCACTATCAGAGATATCCAGTTCACTTCCGGAGTCCTCAATGAAATGTTCATTTACAATATTTTCTATCTCACTTTCATTGAGAACCCGGGAGTGAACTGGCATTCTCGACGATGACGATGACGACCCAGGCATTGGAGCTGCAGCGCGTTTACGCGCTCCGGATGTTTCTCTAACAATATTTAATGCAGTGGTTGTTGTTGCGGTGGACACGGAGGCCGCCGTGGCTGTGGCAGCCGTGCCCAACTGTTATGAAAAAAAAAACACACGATTTTAGCAACAAATGAAACAACAGAGGGGGATTGTAAAGTTTTTTTAATTAAAAGTACTGGATCAAAATACGTACCAGCTCACTCCCACTGCGTTGCTGGAGGTTGCTGGCTGCCGGCTCCTCCCCGCTTCCCGACGTCGGCGGCCGCTGCCAGCTGCTGCCAGCTGCTGATGACTGTGAAAATAGAAAAATACATTATTGTATATGGTATGGTACTAGAAAGCATGGAAGGATAGCTGGAATAGAAGAGTAGGTGCAGGAGAAATGCACAAAGGCCCCGCTCAAATGGGCCAGCTGCAGGCAGGCCACACCCTGTTGGAGGAGAAGAATGGTATGATACCACCGGTGATCTATCTGCTTGCTAATCAGAATACCTACCACCATTTCTTCAGCCAGCGAGCGCCGGCAGCGCCTTGATGTCGACGGCTGCGGGGAGGAGTCGCCCTCGCTCCCGCTCCGGCCCAGAGAAGCTGGTTGCTTCACCATCTATAACATAAATAAAATAGGCAAATTAAATATAAACAAAATACCAGACTGGCAGTCAGTGACATTTGCAGTATAATTATTTGTGTCCTTTTAGTATAAAACTTCACATTTCCCAGGTAAATATTTAATTATACTTGGTAAAACTATATTCAGACCGTTTAGGCTGCTGAATGGAACAAATTAATGGATATGTATATATATAAATATAAAAGGAAACGAAGCAAAAACGATGCGAGTGAAATTTCAATTATTTACCTTCATCCGACCGGAGCGGGAGCGCACATACACCAGCTTCTCATCAAGCTGGGCATGGTAGTCATGATCTATTCTGAAAAAAGTAGCTAAGGCATTAGGATCAAAACGTACACTCTGTGCACTTTTACAAATTTGTGTAATTTTGCATTTTTTTGTCATTTTACACTAAATTGTCAAAAGTACATATCTGAACTTGCAGGCAAACGAATCCGCCTAAAAAGACAAGTTAACACAATATGACACAAATTTGTTATTTTTTAATTTTATTTTTATTTTTATTTTTTTTATTTTGATATTTCCACTTGGGCATCGTGTAGGGTGTCTTACGAGCATAATTTTATGTCATATGCATGTTTTCCCTAGGACCAATATTTATAGAGATATCGATATTACAAACATAATATGACGTATATCTCGAAATCGGTGAGGTGCACGAGGAAAATGTTTATAACCAAAAGTGATAGCAAAAAGCAGCACTACACGATTCCGAAGCAAAAAATAACAGTCAAAAAAAATATTTTTTAACACAATTTTTCTAAGTCGCTGGATGCTGGATTTTTCCATTGATAAAAAAAAGGGGCTTCCGCCCCCTTATCGACACTGAACTCCAATCATAAAGCCGCGGAACCTTTGATATGGAAACCCCAATCATCACATCACCCCGAAACCTATGATATGGAGTTTCACCGAATATGACTGAAAACACCCGCACCCTGTAGTGAGATTCTGTCTGTGTGTGAGTAAAATGGCGTCGCGGAATGCTTATGTGTGCGGGTGAAGCATGTGAATTGGATGCCTGATCACGTTTCTGACGGAAAATCAGCAAATTGGTACATTATTTTGATAAAGAAACCTATAAAAATGGATTCCTTATAAGATTTCCAATAAGATATGTGTATTTTTTATTGAAATCTAACTGTATTTCTCATTGGAATTACAAATAGCATTGGGGGGAATCCGTCTGGTTGCATGACGTATCATGTAAATTTGCCGATTTTCTGGACATCTTGATGAATTTTACTATGATTTGTGGTTTGTTTATCGCAAATAGAGTTGTAAATATGAATAAAACAAATACTTACCTCAATTCACCAAAAAAACTACACTTTTCTCCCAATAAAATTTCACCACCAAATACGTTGGGAGCGTCCGGAAGAAAGTGATTTTCAAAACGCGGTTGAATTATTTTTTTCTACGGAAAAGCATAAACTAGCACACAGACCATAAAGTTTGTCTAATTGGGTGTCCACACATGATCGAACCGTAAAAATTGGTCCAACCGTTGGATAAAAAATACCGGTTTCAAAAATATTAGTCATCCCGCTGCTTATGCTGACAGCGGTACATGGAGTGACCGGGGCCGCGCTGCTTATGCTGACGGCGGAAAAGGAGAGGTTAATATCAATAAATGTTTATTTTTTATTTGCATACGCTTCGCTCCGCTACGCTTCGGTTTTGCTTCTTCTAAGTTCTAACCTAACCTATAACCCAATTGAAATTTAGCCACAATAACCTACTCTAGCCAAATTTTACTCAATAAATATAATGCACTTGAACACAGTCTTCACAGCGTTATATTTTTAAACAAATAGCAGAATTGAGTTTGTTTTTATTTTAAACTAACCAAATATGAATATTTTTTAGGTTATGATATGTGTCAAGTGAATGTTAAACTTGCTTACAAAAAAACTCACTACTATGATCGTAGCCTTAGATTCGTCTAAGTTAAATCGAAAATGTTCGACCAATCAGAAGCCAGTATTTCCAGCCAATGAGAGACGTCCCACAATTCCGGGGCCGGGCATTCCGGGGTCGAACAGGCAGTGCACGGCCTCGGATTGCCCGGCCCAGTAATGTGCGGCTTGGAATATCCGGCCCCGGAATTGGCGTCTCACGATTCCGGGGTCGGGCATTCCGGGGCTGGGCATTATTGGCCCGTGCATTCCTGTCCCCCCATAGTAAGCACAGAGCACAGAGTACCTTGTTATATACTAAAAGCACAGACTACAGAGTACCTTGTTATATGTTAGTATAGTAAGTAAATGTAAATGTCTGTGGATCAGTGTTTGTTTTGATAATATTGCATTTGTTTGATGTAGAAATATAAAAATAGAGAAATAAATGATTTTATTCTTTAACTAAACATAATAAGAAATTCTCTTTAAGTAGCAGTAGAAATTCCGCATATCGTAATGGCTGACGATGACCAAGATCCTAAAGAGTACCGGTGGGAAACAGGTTATGAAAAGACATGGTAAGTTCGTTATTTTTTCGATAAATATACCGATTTGTTACATTTATTATGAATTTGAAACCTTTATTTAAACCATGCTGCGCCTTCCATAATGTTATAAAATTAGTTAAGACTGAGAAGATTAGTTAAGAGGAGAAGTCCTAACCATACCTTATTATCATCAGTCATCCACTTCCCGTCAGCCCTCCACAAGCGCTTAGCTTTGTTTGATGTGGATCAGGGTGGTCAGAGTGTCGATAAGGGGGCGGATTTTCCTTGGCGCCCCCTTATCTACACTCCAACCGGAGTTCTACCTTAAAACCTTGTTTTCATTATAGTATTTCTTGTTATCATTACCTACACCCTAATTCTTTGCAATAGGGAGGCCATCAAAGAAGACAAGGATGGGCTGGTCTCCAGTCTGGTGGCAGAGTTTGCGCAGAAAGCTGCTCGTAAGGCCGCAGTCCCGCGCCGTGGTCCCGTGAGACTCGGCATGATGCGGCATTTACTTTTAGCCATTGATTGTTCAGAAGCTATGAGTTGTCAGGATCTGAAACCGACTAGGTTTCTATGTACTCTAAAGGTAATATTCAAACCTTAAGTAAAGGGTAGAAATTATTATTTGTAGACAAAGGCATAGAAACATAGGATCAGAGCTGTACCCATACAGGGTGTCAAAAGCAAATTACATGGCTTACATTTGGACATAAGTTGTTTAGAACTACCCACTAAAACTTATCTTCGTTTCAGTTGATGGAGAAGTTTATAGAAGAGTTCTTCGATCAGAATCCACTCAGTCAACTCGGTATAATTGCCATGAAGAATAAGAGGGCAGAGAGAATCACAGAGCTTTCAGGGAATGTTCGAAAGCATTTAAAAGCTGTTAAAGGGTAAGACATTCTGCAAATGAAAAGTTTACACCTCTGAATTCCCCTGCCACAGACTCATCAAGTAGTGTGGGAAGTTACGAGGTAAGGAGTTAGAAATGTAGTGTGGCAATGATATGACATGCCACACGTCATGCTGTCTCTTTTTGGCGAGAGTCAAAGAAAGAGAGTGCTAACTAGGGATGCAACCGATACAATACCAATACTGATACATCGGCGATGTTTCAGGTTTGCCGATATATCGGCATCGGCTATATTTTTATGGATGACAATACTTTACTTTTGATGATAATGATGATACAATGATACTTTACAAATTCGCTTTAAAATTGTAATGTAATAGCATGGGTGGGGTTGTCTCCGTCTATTTAGTTGCAAAAGAAGCACAAACTATGCCTGGGGGAAACCCTGCGCTCTATTTTTAAACAAAAATCTGATTAATGTTAATTTTAATAGCTAAAACTGTATCAACCTGTCTATATTTTTATATTACTTTTTTTTTTTTTTTTAATGTATTAATATCTTGCAATCAGTCTTTCGACTATAAACAGATGCGATGTAGTTTATATCGGGTAAGGCGCTACTCCCAGTGGAGTCTGCCTTTCTTATGTGAAGTCAGTTTATTTGCTGACTATCCTGGTCAAATATATCACGCCGCTTTTTTATCTGCGTATGGTTTCTGGTATTGTAAGCTGGCCTGCATGTTGGTTTGGGTGCCTTAGAAGGCGTTGTTTATACTTGTCACAACGCATTTTCATCTCCTGTTTGACCATAAGCATATTGGTACCATCATGGATCTCCGCTGTTCTGATAAACCAGGGTGCATTAGTTATTTGTTTTAAAATATGGTTTTGAGCTCTTTGTATTATCATTATTTTAGAATCACTAGCAGAACCCCATAGTTCTATGCCATATGTCCAGATTGGTTTCAGTATGACCTGGTAGATGAGTAGCTTGTTTTCGATTGCTAGTTTTGAGTTTCTTCCAAGCAGTCAATGTAGGCCTCTATATTTTAAATTAATTTCATCTCTCTGCTTGAACATGTTGCCTCCAGGTAAGTCTGCGGTCTAGTGCATTCCCAGGTACTTAACAGTGTTACGGTGTGGGAGATGATTGCCATTTAGGCTAACAGGTGGACAGTCTTCTTTGCGGAGGATGAAAGTTGTGTGTGTATGTGCACTGATTTGGATGTGCTTGCTGCAATTCTCCACTTGGATAACCACTCTTCTACACAGTGCAAACTTTTTTGTAGTTTTCGAGATGCTTCATCTGGACATCTGTTTGAGGCTAGAATAGCCGTGTCGTCGGCAAAGGTTGCGATTTTGACCTCTGGACTTTGTGGTAGGTCAGACGTGTACAAAGTATACAATACGGACCCCAATACTGAGCATTGTGGAACTCCCGCAGATATGTCGTGGAAAGGTGATGTACAGTCATTTTCTTTGACTTGAAATATTCTGTTTGACAGGTTTGATTGTAATACTCCATAAAATGTATGTGGTAATAGAGTCTTTATTTTGAATAAAAGCCCCTTATGCTATACTCTGTCAAAGGCTTGTTGCACATCGAGGAATGCAGCCGAACAGTATTCTTTCTTCTCGAAGGTCTTTCTAATAGTTCTGCAAACTCTGTGAACTTGTTCTATTGTACCGTGTTCTTTACGGAAACCAAATTGGTGGTCGGGGACTATAGAGTTTTCAGTATGATGTTATGTCGTGGACTGGTTTGCCCGGTTTAGGAACCATGATAATCTGGGAAACTCGCCAAATATCTGGGAAGTGTCCCAGTCTCGTGATGGCATTGAACAAAGAACAGAGATACATTATGCCCTTACGTGGTAGTTCCTCGAGGACCCTCTTGTCAATGAGTTCGAAGCCCGGTGCCTTGTTGTTCTCTAGATATCTTATGTGAATACAGATCTCTTTAGGTGTCACAAATTTAAGAGGTACATTGAGTTGATAATCTTGGCTTAGAACCAAGTCAATATCTGATTCGTTTGCATTTGGTCCTGGATCATTGGGTTTAAATACTTGGCTGAGATGGTTGGCGAAGGCTTCACCCTTATCTTGTGCCGTTTTTGCCCAGGTACCATCTTGATTCCGGAGCGGCGGCTTGTGGTGCAGCAGTCGATTTAAATTTTTACATGCTTTCCATAGAGAGTAATTTGAGGATTTTGTGGCGGAGAGAGTTTACAAGTGAGCCTGGACAGCGACGTCGTCAGCTTCCGCTATCATGAGTTTTAGGTCTTTTATGGCTTTATTATGCGTTGTTTTGTCACTTGGATGTCTGCTATTATGCCATACTCTTCGCAGCCTTCTCTTATACAGTATTTTGAATTTTATGCTATCCAAGTACACTTTACATTGTGGTGGTTGTTCAGGAAGTTCTGGTGTAGACGTCCAGCAACATTGTTGTATGGTCGTTGTCAATATTCTGGTTGCATTATCGGTGTCAGAGTCACTTTTCAGCTTCACTTTGAGATCTAGTTGTTCATGTACCAGTTCCCGAAATGCAGTCCAGTCTCTATATTTAGTGTACAACTTCAAGTTTCTCTCAATAGGTAGAGCTGTTATTCCAACTGTTAGTATCAATGGTACATGATTTGAGTCGGCATCCAGACATGTTTCTATGTGGTAAGAAATTCTAGCCAGGCCCTTTACAATAAAGAAATCTATGATGTCTGGTAATTTATTTGGATCTGTTGGCCAGTTGGTAGGCTCTGCTGTTGAGACTGCAGTGAGGTGGTTCTTATCCAAACTTTTCTTCAGCACTCTACCCCTAGTGGTAGTCAATCTTGAGGCCCAGTGAGTATTTTTGGCATTCCAATCGCCTCCTGCTATGAAGCGTAAGCCTAGGGATTTGAACAGTTTATCATATTGTTCCTCAGATATTTTATGTTTGGGTGGGCAGTATACTGCAGAGATATTAAAAGATCCGTTTCGGTCTTCTATTAAGACAGTCGCTGCTTGTATGTGAGCTTTTTTAAATTGTGGAAGTTCGCAATGTTTGATACTGGATCTTATAATGACGGCTGCTCCCGCATGAGCGGTTCCATCGGGGTGGTTGGTAGAATAGATATTCTAGTTCTAGTTAAATAACTAGAACATCTATTATCCTGATACTGCTACTAGCTGTGAAGTGTGTTTCCGCTACCAGTAGTATGTCTATATTGTGTGTATTTAGGAGAACTTCTATCTCTCCTTTTCTTGGGGATAAACCATTCGGGTTCCAGGTTGCTATCTTGAGGGAAGTCATTTTCAAAGTCTGGAGACAAGTGTTGATATGAGACTGATTAGGGTGCTCATTTGTTGTAGGATAATCTCGAATTTTTCTGATTGTTTCAGGAGCATCTGTTCGATTGAAGTTGGTGTAGGAGTTTCTATGTCGTTACTACTTTTGCTTTTTAGTACATCAGCATATCTTGTTTGCTCGTATTTAGTCCAATTTGGCTTAACCTTTTCGGTGGGAGGGGGAAGCTGACTTTCCAGATTAACTTCTGATTCTGCATTTTTCATAGCTTTGGGGTGTAATCGTTTGTGATTTGTGTGATTTTCTCTTCTTGATGATATTTCCTTGTATTCCTCGCAGCCTTTGTAGTTAGCCGGATGGGCACCTTGGCATAACGCGCAAGTGGCCGGTGTGTTGCGATCGCGCTTGAGGCACTCCGATGTCTCATGCGGTTGTGCACATTTGACACACCTGTATGGTCTCATTTTTTGAATGACCATATTGTTGACATCTCTGGCATTGTACAAGTGTCTTCTTCTTGCGAGGATCTTCAATAGCAACTGCTTGGTGGTAGATATATTTTATCTCCTTGGCAGCTTTGTTGTTCGGCCCAGGTGACAAGTTTACAAAGAAGGTAGAGGTAGGCTTTTTATCTGGCCCAAACTTCACATTAATAATTTCTCCAGTAACAGTGTTTCCACTGGTTTCTATAGCATCTTTTATAGAGTCTAGTGGTGTTGTGTGATGCAGGTTTCTGATGACCAGCCTGTAGCTTCGCTGATCTTTTTGGTTGAAGGTATGGCCTATGAGGCCATGTTCTCTAACAAGAGTTATAAGTTTTTTATAAACTGCAATGTCCATGGTGCTGATTCGAAGTTGGTTGCTATTCACCACCTTGTAAGTGAATTCGTTTGTTTCTGCCACAGTTTCCAATAGTTCTGACAATTTGTTTACGTTGTCTATGCCATAGAGTACAATAGGTGATGGTTTGCTTGGCATTCGTTTGGCCTGCGAGTGATTTCCATTATCGCGTTCGATTTGTAGTCCATCAAAACTATTGGATGTTGGGGTTTCTGGTGAGGGTGTATTTACCCTTTTGCTTTTGTGCGATTGTTTTGACATCGGTACTCTTTGCCAGGCGGGAGGTGCCCTTATTTTCGATCGATCATCATCATTGTTGATAGCAGATTTTTGAGTAATGGAACCTGGATTGTCGGTATTTGGTCTGCTACCAACAGAGTTACGTCGGGCTCTTTGTAAAAACAGACTAGGATGAAAGACTGATTGCACAAGAGTCTTGCTTCCAGTAACATCCGGGTTGTTGTGATTGGATACAGATGTGATGTCGGAATTGGTATCTTACCTTAGAAAAAAATAACCTGACTTGTATTTCATCTATTTAACCTTCATTTTTAGTTCAATAAGTGTATCGGTATCGCCAATATTTTTATAACCGTATCGGTATCATATCAGCAAAAAGGCGTATCGTTGTATCCCTAGTGCTAAAATCGCGGCAGAGTGAGGATCCGAACGAAGAGCAGAGTGTGGCAGGGGTATAAATGAAATAAAACATACTGTAATACAAATTACATCTATCTGTATTAGTAGAATTGGCTATCTGTGGTTGAAATAAATGTTCGTTTCTAATACAGCAATATCTTGTTGTTTCCAGCCTATCAAATATGGCACTAACTGGTGAGCCGTCACTGCAGAACACCTTAGAATATGCGGGGCGAGTGCTGAGGCCGCTTCCTGGACATGCCTCGAGGGAGCTGTTGGTTCTCTTCGCGTCACTGACCACATGTGACCCTAGCGACATTTCTGCTACCATACAGGTACAAAAACATTATTCTTTGAACTGTGGCTAATTACCTTGTAAGGGGATATTGGTATTGGGCTTAACCAGGTATTTAAATTCAAATTCAAAGTTATTTATTACTGTAGATATTTACATATACTTAGTAAACGTCACGTTTTGTCTATTCTATACATTGGACCACTGTGGGAGAAGAAGGGCGTAGATTGATTTTTAGATCTCTTTTAAACATTGGTTGTGCTTAACTAATAAAAATATTACAATATTAATTATTATGATTAATAAGCAGGAATAAATAAGTACAAAATAATTAAATCAAATCAAATCAAATCAAATCAAATCAAAAATCATTTATTTCCATAGGATGTTGTTACATCACTTAGATCCGTCATTACATTTTTTTGGGTGAGTTCACTAACACAACGGCGGAATCTGTGGAGAAGAGCTCACCGAAGAAACTCCACAGTCGTCGCATCTTTTGCGTTTCCTTTTTTAAATAAAATATTGTCAAATTACAAAATGAATGCTAATTATATATCGAAAGAGCCTGTTACTCAAACAATCTATTCCCATGGACATCTGTCCTCTAAGTAATCAAATATCCTATAGTAACCTTTTTTATACAATTTCTGTTTTATTATTATTTTAAACTTGTCTAAAGGTAAGTTTTTAATATCAGTAGGGACCTTATTGTAATAGCGTATACAATTGCCTTTAAAAGAATTACTAATTTTATGTAGTCGGCTTACATAAGCAACCAACTTGTCTTTATTTCTAGTATTAAAATTGTGTATATCACTGTACTTCTGAAAATTAGTTATATTTCTTTTTACATACACAAGATTGTCATAGATATATTGAGACACAAATGTCAGAATATTGATTTCTTTAAAATTTTCCCTCAGTGACACTCTAGGCCCTAATCTATAAATTGCACGAACAGCCCGTTTCTGCAGAATAAATATACTATTGGCATTCGCAGCGTGACCCGACAATAAAATACCATAGGTCATTAGACTATGAAAGTAACTAAAGTAGACTAGTCTAGCGGTGTCTACGTCGGTAAGAGCTCTAATTTTTTTAACTGCGAACGCTGCCGAACTCAGTCTGTTCGACAATTTATTTATATGAGGATCCCATTGTAGTTTGGCGTCTAAAGTAATGCCCAAAAAGACAGTCGACTGCACAAGGTCCAATCTCTGTCCTTTTATAAATATGTCTGTAGTTACCGGGTTCACATTGGGTAACACGAATTTAATACATTTAGTTTTCTTTTCATTAAGTAATAAATTGTTAACAGTTAACCAGTTCACTATACTAGAGATAGCATTGTTTACCTCGTCATAATTTGATTGCTGTCTTTTAACTTTAAATATCAAAGAAGTATCATCGGCAAACAATACTAACCCATGTTAACAGCAAGTTCTGTGTTGAGCTAGATTAACCACATACAGTCCCATCATTTAAGTAACCTTGCACATTGTAATATCCTTTTTTCGACAAAGTTGCTTATTTTCGAAAATAAATTGACTAGCTACAGTTACTATGCCAATTTCTTTAAAAACCTCTCTTAAGGAGTCTGTTTGTTTTAAGTAATAAATTGCTTGAATAGCTCTTTTCTGTAAAATAAAAATAGTTTGAATATATGCTGCCTTCCCCCACATTAAAATACCATAGGACATGACACTATGAAAGTAACTAAAATATACTAGCCTAGATGTAGCCACATCCGTGTTTTGTCTGATGTTCCTAACTGCGTAAGCCACAGAATTTAATTCACCAGCTAATTTATCTATGTGGGGTCCCCACTGCAATTTGCTATTAATGGTTATTCCAAGAAACTACGTGTCATTTACTACTTCTAAAGTGTTGCTGTCTAACACTAAACGAAGTGAGAATTTGATACACTTGGTTTTACCAGCGTTTAAAAATAAATTATTAACTGTGACCCAATTCAAGGTTAAAGACAATACTCCATTAACATCATCAAAATCTTCTTTTTGTCTTTCAATTTTGAAGACCAGTGAAATATCATCAGCAAACAACACTATGTCAGTTAATTTCTCCACCATGAAAGGCAGATAAGGGATAAGAAAGGGCCTAATATGGAACGCCAATTTTTACTCCCGATCCATCAGATTTAACGCCGTTGACTTCTGTCTTTTGAATTATATTGCGTAGGTATGATCTTAGTAGATACAACGCTTTATTTACAACTCCGTAATTATTCAATTTAATTAGTAGCGTATGATTAACACAATCAAATGCCTTTAGACAGATCGCAAAAAACGCCGATAGCATCCTGTGCGGCCTCCCATGCAGAATAAATATGAGATATAAGGGTAATACCTGCATCCGTAGTCGATTTACCCCTAGTGAAACCGTATTGTTTGGCATGGAGTTGTTTTGTACGGTTGAAGTGTGAGAGCATTTGATTGAGTATAATCTTTTCAAATATTTTACTTAGTGTTGGAAGAACAGATATTGGTCTGAAATTTGAAGGATCACTCTTATCTCCCGACTTGAACAGAGGTATCAGTTTACTGAGTTTCATGAGGTCTGGGAAAGCTCCATCGTCAACACATTTATTGAATATACAGGTTTCCGGTAGATTGATGCAAAGACTTAAACCGAAGTTAGTACAGACCACTTTAGAACCATTTAAGCCAAACATACATATGGCGGAGTCTTACCGTTAAATTTTTATTGATGATTTAGTGTTTTTGACTAAACTAAACAATAATTGGATTATTTTACAATTGATTCTAATAAGTCACTAACGGCCGATCCCAATAACCTATCTCTATCCGTGATCTGCAGATAACGCGTTACATTTGACAGTTGCGTTATGGCATTTATGACAAATTTGACACTAGCAATCTCAAATCTGCAGATTATAATTTTTATTAAGGCCATTAATAAGCGTTCTAATAAATCTTAACTTGTGCATGTGCTACGTCAGACTTGGTTTAAACAGACCATTGAAGAGCACGGCAAATTTAAACCATCAATAAAATACGTTTTCTGACCTAATTTAACAAAAACAAGTGAAAGCTTTTTATGTGCAAATCTTTATAAAAGAATTCTTAGTTAATGATCTTACATTTAAGGTATTATTGACGTAGATACCTCACGCATTATTGAAGTTATGACCTACTAACCAGTGTAAGGGAGAAAAAAATACATTTTAGACAGTCTTTTTAGTTAATTAAATTTATGCTATTCATGCTCGAAATGAGATCCTTGGTTCCTCACAAAGACACGAGCCCGTCTTCGGTCTTCTGTAGTCGTGATTTTGAGCATCATTTCATCTTTCATGGTGTCGAAAGCCATTCTTATTTTTGAAATCAACTCTTCATTTGTGGTGATGGCTACGTTGGAATAGATCAGTTCTTTGGCTCTGTCCCACACAAAAAAGTCCATTGGGGTCAGGTCGGGTGAACGAGCAAGCCAAAGAATAGGCCCGTCTCTGCCGATCCCCCACTCAACGTTTTATAAATCGCTCTGGCTACTAACGATGACTTGTGGTGCTTACTTCCATTGCTACTGATGTCAAGAATATAATATTATAAGTTAAAAAGCATTTGAAAATAATAACTACTACTTATTTTCTTACGTGCGGGATTCGAACCCATGATCGCCCCCGCCGCATCAATACATGAATGTTAAATGCGCATCATTAGCCACATGGACTATCACCGGCTATGAGAGAGTGGTTAAAATATGCTACCAGTTATTACAGCAGCCGCCGCCGCCCCTCCCGGCTCGTAGGCATTCCGTAAGCAGTTCGTTTACTCTTCATTAGATATGAGCGCCGCGCCGGCGCGCCGCCATACCCGGTCGGCTCGCCGACCAACCACTCAGTTCGGTTACTTACCTACGCCGAACGACCCACGCGCCGCGCGCACAAAAAGAAAAATGGCGACAGCTGCGGTAGACGTATCCAAAAAAAACTCAGCGAGTTGTCAGTGACGGTTTTAAGTAAAATATCGAGTAAACACAGTTTTTGTTGGAACTATTTCGGACAGTTGCTAGTAAATGTTGAAGGGAAAACGAGAACAGTTTTAGGTGAGCAGGTGTTTTGTGACGCTTGACTGAAAAGAAAAAAAGAAGAGGATTGCGAAGTGCTTTTTTCCAAGTGAGTACTAAACCGATTTCAATTATATGATCATTAATTGTACCGTAAGGTCCGTAGGTAAGTTATTGTGGCGATATTTTTGAACCTTAATAATTTTGATATTACGAACGATGACACACTTTAGCCGAAACTTCCGTCTAAACTTGACTCCAGCCCGCACGAGGTCCACTATGGGACAGTAGATTAATTACATAAAGATTAAAACGTAGGTCACATTAGCTAATCGAAGTAAATATGTTAAACCTTGCGCGACTGTCAACCATTTTGCAAACCTGGGCCCTCATTTACTATATAAAGGTCGATTCACAGGTATATCCTGAATTTCTTCTTTAATTCTTTCACCAGTAAGCTTATCAGTTACTTGCTTCGTTGCCAGCGTAAACTTTATCAGCTTCATTTCCTCAGATATGAAATGGAATGAGCCAGTTATGTAATTACAACGTCTGTCTTGGTCAGTCCACAAATCTGTAGTCAATGCGCCGAATTTTACATTTTGATTCTGCAATAAATTTTTCACATGGACTAACATGCTATTGTATTGTACATTATACTTTTTACTTCTACGGTCTAAGACTAAATATTGTAAATTTTCTTTTCAGAGCCAAAGTGAAAGCCCATAGCAAGAGCATAGCTAGCTACCAGTAACCTGCTTCGCCATTTAAAGGATGAACACAACTTAGAAGACGTTCAACAAAAATCGAAGACAGTACCTATCAGGGATTTTTTCTCCGTTCAGAGAAGGTCTACACCTGTCACAAAGAGCAGCGAAACTAGCGGAAGAAAAGATGCTCTCACGGGATTTAGCACTTTGGTTCGCCAGATCATTGATACCTTTCGACAGCATCAATGATGAAGCCATGATCGTTTATTTCAAAAAATACGATATTGTCGTGGAAGACGAAGATATTCCTTCGCGTCAAAACATTGCTCGAGAAGGACTCGAAGATGTCTACAACAGCATGTTAGTGCATGTGAAAAATGTACTGCAGAAACAAAAAGTAAAATTCGGCGCATTGACTACAGATTTGTGTCATCATCATCATCATATCAGCTTCATTTCTGAGGAAATGAAGCTGATAAAGTTTACGCTGGCAACGAAGCAAATAACTGATAAGCATACTGGTGAGAGAATTAAAGAGGAAATTCAGGATATACTGCGAACATTTGGAATAGAAGAAAAAGGTATTGTGTTGGTGACGGACTCCGGTAGTAATATGAAAAGAGCTGCAAAATTGATGAACGTTCACAGCCATCTTTGTCTTGGACACGCTCTGCACAATCTGGTTACCGTTGATGGAATACAGAATACTGATGAGATTGATTCCCTCATTACCAAGTGCAAGCAAATCGTCAAACATCTTCGCTACAGAGCTCCGCAACTAGAAGGCGCTGCCAACGAAGAACAGCGCGAAATCTTATCGTCGTTGGAAACAATCGGACAACAGTTACAAGACCTGGATGTGGAAGGCGAAGTCTCGGCACTGGAACGGGAAAGCCTAGCTTTGGCCAATCTTAGGACGAGTGCTCCTCCTAGCATCAAGACAAGCACACCTACTAGATGGCACAGCGTGCTTATGATGTTATCAAGCATTAATCACAGGGCAAATCGCCGACCTATTAGGGACATGCTAATTGTCGCAGTGCTCTTTTGATGGATGAGAACGAACATAATTTAATTATGACCTTGACGTCATTTTTAGAGAAATTCAAAACTAAAGTAGACATTTTGAGTGCAGATCATCAAACCACGCTAAACTTAGCGTTTGTTTTCAAATCGGAAATACGGAGATTACTGGATGAATGTGACGACAATGAGCCTGTACTGATCACAAGATTAAAAAACAACATGTCATTCAAATTGGATCACCGCTTTCCGAAGGTAGCATTTTTAGCAACATTTGCAAAAACCATGTTGAAAGACGAGGATGTTATCCAACCACCAACACAACAAGATGCAACTCCTGGAGCCAGTACTTCAAACTCAAAACCACCTTCAAATTTCTTCATGGATTTGGCACAAAAACACAGTGCTAGTTCTACCTCTGCCTCTGACATAGACAGCATAGTTGAGAATGGAAATATTTCAGCACGGCAGCGGCCAAAGATCTGCAGACTTGCCAAGGTAATGTCCTTGAGTACTGGCTGGACCGAAAAAATGCTTTTCCGTGGCTGTCAACCTTGGCTCGTAGGATATTATTTGTCCCAGCGACAAGTACGCCTAGCGAGAGGGTATTTTCTGTCGCTGGGCAATTAATGCCGGCCAAGAGATCCCGCTTAAATCCATTGAGAATAAATCGTATAATATTCATCAATGACAGCTATAGCCATTGCAAAACTAATATTTAATTTGTTTGTATACTCGTAAAAAGTGATTCTCAAATGTCGATCTCAGTGATTACCAAAAAATTTCGATTTACACATTAGTGATCCCATCCCACCGATCTGGCACAAATAATGTATATAAGAATTCTGAATTCGGTTTTGTGCAATGAAGTATAAGTAAGTAAAGAATATTTTTCCCACCGATCCGGCACAGTTCCGTGTCGGATGGGTGGGATCACTGATATGTGTGAATCAACCTTTATCGATAAGGCAGATTTTTATTTTGAGCAAATATTGATTGTTTTTAATGCTATGCTATGTTACAAATGTTTATTCTAATTAAAAACGATAATTCAAATGATATAATGGCATTTAATTTTTTCCCTCATACTAGTTCATTTCAAGGACGCGCCGCCGACTACGCCGCCGCCGTCGAATCTTTTTAGTCGGCGTGCCGCCGCCGATGGTTCTGCTGTCGGCGCTCATATCTACTCTTCATAGATGGCATCACCTGCCTGTATACTTTAAGGAGCAGGCGACCGTACACTTATAATCATGTTACATACAATAAATAATACAATACTTAAATACTTACTTAAAAATAAATCATAGGTTACTCACAATAATATAATAAAAAATAAATAATAATGTGAAATATAATTGCTATAGGAGAAAGGAGATATTAAAACACAGAAAAGGATATGTATCCAGGATATGTAAGATACAAAGGATATGTAAGAGTTGGCGATTCAATTTCCTCTTCCTCGGTTCCAATCTTATGCAGAGGATCTCCCTCGCAGTGCAGCGCGGCAACGCCGCCAGCGTGATGACCTTTGCATCTGATATTGTCCGGGGCGGTTATTTTCTTAGTGTGTTTGTGTGTGTGTGTGTGTGTGAGATACACGTACGTAAACATTTTATGATACACATGTATATGATGATTTGAGACTCGAGTCGAGTTCCGTCCGTTCGAGACTTTCGTAAAGATGCCATTCGATGGAAATCACCTACGTTCCTCACTAGTTTCAGAACTATCATATTCATCAAATAACAAATTACTCTTGCCCAGTCTCTTCTCCTTGCTCTCATTGATTACGCAGATGTCAGCTGGATCAGCGCGAACGAAGAGCAACTGAACAAACTCGAGCGACTTCAAAATCTCGGGATTCGGTTTGTCTTCGGGCTGCGTAAGTATGACCATGTCTCCCATTATCGTAGGGAACTGAAGTGGCTTCCAATTCGTCTTCGCCGGGATACCCATGTTCTCATTCTCCTCTTCAATATTCTGCATAACCCTCGCTACCCCAGCTTCCTGCGTGATCGGTTTGATTTTCTTTCTTCGGATAGGCCTCGGAGATCACACACTCGGTCGCTGCTTGCAACTCCTCAACATAACTCAGTCGCATATGGGCAAGGATTCAGGATCAGTGCTATCAGGCTATGGAACAAGCTCCCCAGTGCCATCAGGGACAGTCCGTCACTTAACGTTTTTAAGATTCGCTTGAAAGATCATTACCTCTCTCTTCCATAGTATATATATGTCGCAGAAGGGTCAGCACCGATGGCTGAGGGCGACCCGAGGATAGGTGTGATGGGTACTCGAGCATTGGAGGCAACAGTTTTTGTTATAACACAGTTTATTAACTTTAGGGCACGAATCATGTACTAGACACAGAATAATGACACTTGAGACTGGGAGCACTAGTTACAGTCACACTAAACACGGGGAGTACTAGATACATAATAACCATACTAGACACGGGGACTGGCTAGTCCAATAATCAAAATCAATCAAAATCAAAATCAAAAAGAGTTTATTTCCATAAGAAACACATAGGTAACATTTGGAGAATGTCAAATCTTAAACTAACACATGTATAAGGTACAGGGAAATATAGAACTCAATTTGAATTCCGTCACCTCAATGTTTTAGATGCTGTAGGCCTTTGCCTCTTTAGGCGACTAGATACCTCCAGCTTCATACGTTATTTTTTACAGAATTGGAGCAAACACCTTCCCAAGCTTTCTTGTCTTCTACATAATCTGATATTTTGTAGTAACCTTTTTTAAATAAGTGATTTTTAACAACATTTTTAAATTTATTTACAGACAATTCTTGTAACTCAGTCGGTATTTTGTTGTAAAAGCGAATACATTGCCCTTTAAAAGATACATTAACCTTATGGAGCCTAGTAGTAGGTATAGCCAGTTTATTCCTATTTCTAGTGTTGACATTGTGCCTGTCGCTATTCTTAGGAAATTTATCAATATTTTTGTGGACGTACATTAGGTTTTCATAAATATACTGACACGGCACTGTCATAATGTTAACTTC
The DNA here is from genome assembly GCA_949825045.1 of Argyresthia goedartella. NCBI lineage: Eukaryota > Metazoa > Arthropoda > Insecta > Lepidoptera > Argyresthiidae > Argyresthia > Argyresthia goedartella. The sequence continues at coordinate 17,670,249 of OX463812.1, read as the reverse complement.
CTTAAATTTACAACGCAGTGACTCTCTGGGACCCACATTGTAGATTGCACGGACAGCCCTCTTTTGCAGCACAAATATTATGTTAATGTCTGCAGAGTTCCCCCACAGCAGTATGCCGTAAGACATAATGCTATGGAAGTAGCTGAATTAAACTAGTCTAGCTGTTTCCACGTCCGTAAAAAGACGAAGATAATATATATATATTTAATGTGGGAGGAGGTGCGCTCCGTACGACTGCTCGATACAGACTAACCCGCTGACCAATCAATCAAGTTATCATCTCACGCACCCATTCTGGGGCGTGGGGAGTCAGGGTCAGATCATCGGATCTCTTCCTGAAGAAGCGCCTCTGTCCACTCCTATGGACAGGTCATCGGGGGGCCCTCGCGGGCGGTGAAGATCTTCTCACGAGGGGTGTTCTGTTGGATGATCGCCGGCTAGGCAACCAGGTCGCGTGGCAGGCGGCGGCGGTCGGGCGGGCGCGCGTGGTACGGCGCCATGTCGCGGATATGCGGATGTTGTGAGCTATCCGCACGCGCGAACATGCCCTTCGCCAGCCTCTGGACAAACTGGTCCACTGGTTCCCATCTGAGGTCCCTCTGGATCGTCGCATTCCTCACGTAGCGGGGGGCGTCGACGATGGTACGCAAAGAGAGGTTCTCTTGGGCTCGGAGTCTCCGTTTGTTCGTCTCCGAGCACAGGGCGTACCATGCCGGGGCCGCGTAGGTGAGGCGGGATCTCACGTAGCACTTGTAGATCCCGAGCTTCGCCCTCAGAGGGAGGCTGGAGTCGAGAAGTGGACGCAGCTTGGCGCATGCCACCTTGACCTGGTTGACGACGTTGTCGACATGTTGCTTCATGGTGAGCCGGCGATCGATGGTCACTCCCAGGTACTTCACCTGCGGAGACCACGCGATGTCCTGTCCTTGGAGCTGGAGTGGTGGTGGAAGGGGGGACTGGCCTGTGATGAGCGCCTGCGTCTTCCCAACGTTGACGGACAACCGCCACTTGGCGAGCCAGTCGGGCAAGATGTCCAGGGTGCGCTGCAGTTTGACGGCAGCGTGCCGTGCCTGGATCGACGACGCGTAGTAGGCAGCGTCGTCGGCGAAGAGTGCCAGCTGGGCACCCGGCCCGACGGGGATGTCGTCCGTGTATTGGGAGTAACAGGCTGGAGACAGGCAGGACCCCTGAGGGACGCCGGCTGCAACGGGGTGTTCCTCGGAGACGGCGTCTTCCACCATCACTCGGAAGCGGCGATTCTTCAGGAAGGAGGCGATGATCTGGACCAGTCTTCTTGGGGCTGGAGACGTCGACAATTTGTACAGCAACCCCTCGTGCCATACTCTGTCAAACGCCTTCTCCATGTCCAGGAGTACTGCGACAGTGTATTCCTTCTTGTTTAAACAAACCGTCATGTCATTCAGTACTCTGGTGAGCTGAAGCGTCGTAGAGTGCTCGGGCCTGAAGCCGAACTGTTCTGGGCGCGGCTGGATGTGGGGTAGTAGCTTCGCCAGCAGGAGTTTCTCAAACACCTTTGAGATGGTACTCAGTAGAGTTATCGGCCGATAGCTCTCAGGCAGCTTGGAGTCCTTGCCCGGCTTGGGCAACATGATGACCAAGCCCTCCTTCCATTGGGTTGGGAAGTGGCCCGTGCGCAATATACCGTTAAACAGGCGCGTAACGGCCGCCACGTTACGTGGCGGCAAATGTAGCAGCGCCATGTTAGGTATGCGGTCTGCGCCCGGGGCTTTCCTGGGCTTGGTACGTCTGAATGCACGCATGATCTGGCCGGGCGTGACGACGGTGGGTTCCTCTTCGGGAGCTATCGGCGAGGCGAAGTACTCTCGCAGGTGTTTCTCGACTGCTGCGACGTGCTCCACATCATCCGTAGGGTTCGGCTTGAACTGCTTCTCGAGGCATTCGGCGAAGATCTCCGCACGGTCTAGGGCTCGAAATCTTGGTAGGCCGTCGCTGCCCAGGATTGGTCGGACGGGAGTTGGAGTAGTCGACAAATCCTGGCATAGGCGATGCACGGAGGGGACGTGGTCGCCCATGGACTCGACGTGGCGTTCCCAAGATTCTTCGGCGTGGAGATCAAGTCGGCGCTTCAGCTCTGCCGTCATGGCGTTGAGCCTGGTCTTCATCGTTGGGCAGCGGGTTTGCTGCCACTGCTTCCGGAGAGCGCGCTTATCGCGGATGAGTGCGCGTAGCTCAGCAGGAAGAGGATTGGGCTTCCCCCCGCGAGCTACGGTGTGCGATGATAGGTCGAGCGCGTCTCGGATCTGGGTGGTTAGCAGCGATGCCAGGCGGTCAACGTCTTCCGGCTGGTTGACTGGACATGTGGTCGAAGACTGGTCGTAGTTGTGGCTCACGGAGTCGGCATGGATGGCGCGTCCAGCTGGGCACACCCTGGTGGAGTTCCAGGCGGTGTGCTTGGCGTTGAGGTCGCCGGCGACAAGTGTCGGGTGCGGCGACTGTAGCAGCCCCCGTAGCTCGGCGGTGCGGATTGGTGTACTGGGGGGCTTGTAGGCGGCGTAGAGTCGCAGCACCTCGCCGGCGACCTGGAGGTCGACGCCCAAAGCATATAGGGATGAATACTCCTGGGCGTCACGAGCTGGTGGACGATCTTCCTGCCGACGATGACTGCCAAGCCTCAAAAGGTCCGGCCGCTGGAGGTCTTCTCGTCCTTGCGGTAGACGAAGTAGCCGGGCAGCGACAGCTTGTCGCTTCCGGCTAGGTGTGTCTCGTTGATGAGCATCACGTCGACGCGGTAGTCCCTCAGGAACACGTGGAGCAGCCGCTTCTTTCCTGTCAGCGACTGCGCGTTCCAGTGGACGACCCTGAGCGGCTCATGCATTGCGGAGCAGAGCGGTGAGTCTGCCCAGGGCAGTGGGGTCGCTGAGGAGGGCGAGCAGGGCTGTGAGGTGCCCCAAGTCCTGCTGCCCTATCGCCGCAGCCGGAGTGGCGGCGCCAGCGGCGGCCGCAGTCTCGCTGGCGGCGAGTGTAGCCGCCGCGGTGCCAGCGGCAGGTGGAGCCGTCGCCTTCTTCTTCTTCTTCCCCCCCCGCTTCGTCTTCTGCCTGGGGGCTCCGTCGTTCGCCTGCGCCATAAGCGAGGCGGGCGCCGTTGGTTCCTGCAGATCGGGACGAGGCAGAGGGGGAGGCTGAACCTTCTTGGGCCCGGGCGCGTTGGTGAGCGCCACAGTGCCGGCCTTCTTGTTCCGCGCCTCCTGGCGGAACACGGGGCACGACGCATTATTTGCCGTGTGCGGGCCACCGCAGTTGGCGCACGTCGGCGGCTGGTCTTTCGGGCGGGGGCATTCCCGCGCCGAGTGGGGACCGCCGCAATGTACGCACGCTAGGGGGCGGTGGCACATATGCGACGAGTGCCGGAATTGCTGGCACCTGTGGCACTTGGCCGGGCCCTGCTTCGAGCGCCAGGCCTCGATCTTCACCCCTGGCATGTACAAGAGCTCCGTGATCTCGTACACAGCGCCGGGGGCACGGTCTGGATTCTTCTTCAGGCTGGCGAAGAAGATGCAGCCGGGTCTTCCTTTGCGCGCCCGGATCTGCTTACAGTACTCGGCCTCCACACCGAGTTCTGCAAGCGCCGCGACTATCTCCTCCGGCGCGGTGTTAGAAGGCAGCCCGCGGATCGCCACCTTCTGGGTCTTGTCGGCCGGCAACGAGTATGAGAACCACCTCACACCGTGGTCCTTCTCCAGCCTGCACAGGTAACGTTGCACAAGCCGGTACTCGTCTTCGGCCGTTGGGGTAAAGCGCACACCCTTTTGGTAGGCGCGCGCGCTGGGAGCCCGGCCGAGCTCGCTGGCTATCGCCCTGAAGTGGTCGGCCCAGTTGGGTAGGACCTCCACAATAAGGGGCGGATAGCGCGGCTGGCGGGGCTGCTGTGGCGCAGCGCCTCCCGACGGGGCGGCGGTGGCGTAGGCAATCGCGGCTGCGGTTTGGGCGGCGGCAGTGGCAGGCGGCGTTGGGCGGGCGGGCGGCATTGGGCGGGCGGGCCCTATCGCGGGTGCGGTGGCGTGCGGGTTCGCAGGCGCAGCGGCGGGGCGCGTAGGGCGGGCGGGCACAGTCGCGGCGGTGGGCGGGTTCGCGGGCGCGGCGGCGGGGCGCGTAGGGCGGGCGGGCACTATCGCGGGCGCTGCGGCGGAGCGCGTGGGGCGGGCGGGCACTCGCGACGTGGTCGCCGACGGGGCGGGCGGACGCGCGGTTGGCGGCACCGGGTGCCTCACTGAACGGGGGGGGGGACGCGGTGCTGGGGCGCGGTGCCCCAGACACGGTGGATGCGGTCGCGGCCGCCGCGGCAAACGACACTGTAGGAGAGCACTTATTAGGTAAAACACTCGTACCTGTTTGTGTTGAAGCACTCTCATAGTCACTCGCGGCGGCGGACAGTCCAGGGGCGGGGGCGGGTGCCTGAAGCGCGCCCGTCCAGGGCGACAGCGACGGCATGTCGAGGCCCGTCTTCCTCGGCGGCGGCTGGTTCGTCGGTGGCGGGGTCGGCGAGTCCGCAAGCTGGACTCGCTTTCCATCTCCTCGGAGACGCAGCTCGTCGCTCGGGCTTTCACTACGCGGGCGCCTCGTCCCGCGGGTTGGTGGCAGCACCAAAGGCCGCGTTTTTGCCTGCTCCACTAATTGCGCGTCGAGGAGCTCGGCGCCGATACAAGCCGTGGGCTTGCCCGACAGGGCAGCGCGGCTTGCGGCGACGTATGCCTCCATGGCACGAAGTAGGCCCGCCGAAAACAGGTTGGCTTGAGCGGCCCGAATTAAATATAATTCGTCCAGCTCAAGCTCTGCCCTCGGGGACACAGGACGCCGCACCACGGGCGACCCGTACTCCGTCGACGTGGAGATAGGGAGCAGGCCTTCTAGTGATGCCGATCGCTGCGCGCGGCGCCGGCGCGGGGTTTCACCCAGCGGCGGGCTGTTCACATTCACGGCATCGTCACTGTCACTAACACAAACACTCACAATGTCACTGGCACTGTAGCCTTTAAAAGGGCTTTTGGGCTCGTCCATAGCGGCGGGCTATGGACGAGCTGGCGTCACGGAAAGGGTTACACACCAGGCACGACCTTAGGCAGAGCCGGCGTCCGTCCCGATGTGATAATCCCCTCCGTGAACACTCGCGGCGCGGGTATCGCGATCGCGGCGCGCACGGGCGCGTGTTACACACGTCCGCTTCGCACGAAGCGGCGGGTGAACTGCAGCGGGACGGCGAAGCGGAGATCCGTGTGCGCGACGGTCGAAACTAACCCGCTGACTGTCGCGCACGCCCTTTTTATAGCATGCACACCTAACCTAACCATTATTGGCTTAACCTAAGCGAATGCAAATCTCTACTGCCTTACGCTATAGTTATATCTCAATTCGTACACTGCGACATATATATATATATATATAATTTAATTTGTATGTGTATGTTACGTATGTATGTATATAATATTATATAAATTAGATGTAGTAGTAGTAATAGGTATATGTACCTACTTATATTATTATTGTTTTTGAATTATTTTGTTGTGCAAATAGTTTTAATCCACTTTCCTTTCCTATCTGGGTTTGCTGTTAGAAATCTCTTGTATAGCGATAAGCGCGCCTTTTGTACATATATCTTTCTTTATATGTCTCTGTATGTTTGTTTTTGTTTCATTCATTAATTCATTCATAACGCTATCTTTGTTTTTGTTTCAGACTTTAAAAACTGACGGAATAAGGTGTTCAGTGATCGGTCTTGCGGCTGAAGTCAGAATATGCAAGAAACTATGTCAAGACACGGGAGGAGACTATGGCGTAAGTAGGTAAATAAGCAGGCTCGCCCTTGACTTGTTTATAATCAGCTCAGTAACCCCGGGAGTTGTGTAAAAATGGCCAAATCATACGCGAATACAGACGTTTCTTCATATTTAACTTTTAATTTCATGGTTTGTTGTAATGACCACAAGTGCGTGCACTTCAGTATTTTTTAAGCTAAGTAATCTAAACGTTTTGACAATGTCCTGGGGATATACATCACGAAATTAAAAATGTATGTTACTGGCGCAAGTGCCATTTTTTTAACAATGTCTGCTTCATATGGAGATGATGAATTTAGACAACTTGAAAGTCCCCCCCCCCCCCCCCCCCCGAGCGAATAAAATAGGAAAATCACTTAGTTGACGTCGATTTACACCTATAAACAACCTAACGGCAAAATTTCACCTTCATTATTCAAGTAAATTTTTATTTTCATGCATACATCAACCCCCAATTTCTGTCCCTTAGGGGATTTATTTCGCCAAATCCCTATATAAGGAACCCTGTGACCAGTGGTTTAGGCTGTGCGTTGATACATTAGTTAGTCAGTGAGTGAGGACTTAGAATTTTATAAGTATAGATTTCCTTCTGTGCAGGTGGTGCTAGACGACGTGCACTACCGCTCGCTGCTGCTGGGCTGCACGGCGCCGCCCGCCCGCGCGCGCTCGCTCGACGCGGGCCTCGTGAAGATGGGCTTCCCGCACGCCGCGCCCGACGACTCCGCTGCGCCGCAGGACGTCACGGTCACCGTGTGCATGTGGTTAGTACTCGTTAGTGTCAGCGTGTGTGTGTGTGTGTGTGTGTGTGTGTGTGAGACGCACACCAGCGCACTACTCGTCACTATTAAAATTTACGTACGCAGTGACAAGAAGAATAGTATTTATTTTACAAATTCAACAGTCAAAGAGTTGGAATAGGTATATATAAAATTTAACTCCATCCCTTATTCAACATTCTTTAATTCCAAGGGCATGACAAAGAGATGAGAATCCAGGCCGCGGCAGACCTTTTGTCAAAATGTCAGCTACTTGATCAGTTGTGTCGATCCTCTTCACTTTAATTACACCTTCAGCAACTTGTACCCTCACATAAAAATTACGGAAGCGAATGTGTTTGGTGCGCTTGTTAAATTCCGGGTTGTGAGCAAGACGTACAGCTGCGTCATTGTCCACAAACAGCGCCGGAGTGTACTCCAGTTTTGTCAGCTCCTGCATTATTCGGACTAGCCAAACCAGCTCCAGGAATCGCTTGCTGCCACTAATTCAGCTGCGGTTGCACAAATTGTAACGTGGCGATTCTGCGTCATAAATTCATCAATAGCGTCATGGTCATACGACTGTGACTCCAATTCATGACCATGACCTTCGCCGACTGGTTCAGGTTCTATATCCAGCTCGATAGTTTTCGGACTCATTATTTTGGTCTTCTTGGACTTTTTGACATTCCAAGTCTTCTCCCTCAAGAATGCATTTAGGATCGTTAGAGCTTGTTTATTGATTTACATCGGAGTCTCTCTCAAGTGGGATAGATAATGGATGATGATGTACAGCAAGATGTGAAGATGTCCCTTCGTTGCTGACAGCGTTATCCATCGGCAGTCTCAGTATGTTCAGTCTCAGTTCTCAGTACTCCCTCGTAGTAGTGTCATTATTCACACAGGGCGGATTACCAGCGCTATTAGGTAACGGTTTCTCATCAAACGTTACATCACGCGCACGGATGAGCGTGTTTCTCTTTCCATCAGTTATCCAAATTTGGTAGCCATCTACGTATAACCGACAAGTCTTCCTTTGATGGCCTTCTTATTCATCTCTATCGTTTTTGTTTTGGAATATGGACGTAGGAATTGCAACCTATAATTCGAAGGTGCTTTATAACCAGTTTCTTTCCACTCCATAGTTCGTATCGTTCGTTTGCACCATGTTTCTATGTACCGTAGTGCTAATTGCATGCGGTCAAATATCGTGTTTTTAAAAAGGCCGTTCACGAGTATTGTCACGTCATCGGCGTATGCTATTGAGTAGAATCTCTTGTGTTGAGTTGTGTCACCAGGTCGTTAGCTACTAGTACCCACAGTAGTGGTGATAACACACCCCCCTGTGGACAGCCCTTGGCCACTTTGCATTTGATTTCCAGAGAGATTATTCTTGATTCCAGCATTTTTGTTATCCAGGTTATCATGTTAGGGTTGGTGCCTAGTTTCTCCAATCCAGTGCTGATGCTACTTAAGTTTGTTTTATCAAAAGCTCCTTCGACGTCTATAAATACCGCCAGGCACGATTGTTGGCTTAGTATTAAGCTTTCTATCCTTCTGACCACTGCGTGTATGGCGGTCTCTGTGGATTTTCCCGCTTGGTATGCATGTTGGTTTGGGTATATAGGGTTGGTTCTCATGGGACCGTCCCTTATAAATAAATCACACACTCTTTCTAACGTTTTCAGAATGAATGATGTGAGACTTATAGGTCTGAAGGATTTAGGTTCAGTATAGTCGTCCTTGCGTGGTTTCGGCAGGAACACTACTTTAACTTCTCTCCAGATCCTGGGCATGTAGCCGAGTGCTAGACATGCCTTAAATATTTATACAAGTCTTGGTTCAATGAGCTTTGCTCCCCATTGCAGTAGGGCTGGTATTACGCCGTCTAGTCCTGTAATTTATATGGAAGGAAAGAGCTGATCGCTCATCTCACCTTCTCTTCATCTATCAGGGTTTTTACTTCCACCCATGCTTCCGGCGGGGGTGTTAATGTTTGCGAGGAGCTTGGTGTATCCGCCGGTGTCTCTACCTCTTTAGCGGGTAGGATTATACACCTCGGGAAATGCGTTTGTATCAATACACTACAGCGCTCTTCTTCGCTCTTGGTGTATTGTCCATTCAGTTTCTTTATCGAACCAGGTTAGTGTTGTGGGTAGGGAATGCAATCCCGATCCTGCGGGATCCCGATCTCGCGAGATCCCGGGTATTTTTTCGGGATCAATCCCGACGCATCATATGACGAGATCCCGTTCGGGATTGACGGGATTGGGCGGCAGGCAGGCATTGACACGTCCACTCGGGGCGCAAGCGGCACGCTGACTGACGGCCGCGAGCGACAGGAACGCCAAACATCGTTAGATAACTATTTCCGAATATTAGCGACTGGTGACGAGTGGGAGTAGTGGGAGTGGGAGGGATAATATAGAACTGTGTCGAGTAAGTGAGAAATAAGTATATACGCGCGGAGAGACAGTAATTTGTTTGTTTTCGTTGGTCATTTTTTTAGTTGTGCATTAGATGCCGTTTAGCAGATGATACTAAATACCCTTTGTTTTTAAGGAGTCATTTTCAAAATCACTCGTCTTAGGTAACTACTTCCTAATTCCTTTCAAATATGTTTATTATTTTGATTACCTAATTTACGTATGTTAATTTCCTTAAAACCTGATAATTGGTTGGTAAGATTAAAGAATAAAGGTTTTTATTTTCTTTCGAGTAATATGTTATTTTACTTAACCTCACTATCACAAACAAGCAGTAATTAGCTTTTTTTCATCCAAATTTTCAATTTTTTTAAAACTAGACGGGATCCCGAAAATTCCGGGATCCCGCGGGATTGATATTTCTAATCCCGCGGGATCCCGAATTTGCAATCTCGAGTCGGGATTGCATTCCCTAGTTGTGGGTTTTACCTATTAGCTTTTTGATTCGTGCTGCGACTCGCTGTTTATCGAGCTGCAGACATTTCTCCACGATTCGCAAAATTGCACCTTGTTTGTTTTTTAAACTGGTTACGTGCTTTTTGAAAAGCTTTCCATTGTCGTCCTCTGCCTTCGTATTGATGGCATGATTGAAAAGATTTCTCATATTAACCCGCATTCTCTCGAGTTTGTCGCACCACCAGCTGTCTTTAGATGGCTTCGCTGTCATTAGAGGGCAGGATTTGTTGTAGCTATCATTTATCACTCCGTTGAGTTTAATGACCGCTAATTCTATTTCTTTCGTTGTCTCCAGTTTGTTGTTGTACTCAGTTCTAGATAAGTCTTAATTGCATCTGAACTTTCTATATTTCTTCTCTGCTGTAAATGGTGTGCCGGAATTTGAGAGAAGAGCTTCCTGTTGAAGCACACTGTTGCTCTGAAGTGCTCGCTCAAATGCACACAGATGACTGGTAAGGATTTCGATAGTTCTTTCAGCTTTTGGCAGCAGTAGCCAGCTGCTTCTGAACGAGAAGTATGTTTTGTCGAGCGTATCGAGTATCTTGCATAGGAGAAGCAGTTCAGGTTATTCGCTCGGCCTGTTTTTACTTAACTCCTGATTCAGCTTCGTCCAGATGTTCTTAAGTTTAGACATAGGCGATATCGTCTGCTGGATCCTTTTTAAAGCCCAAAGAAGCGCCGTCGAATAGTCTGTGCAATTCAAGACATACATCTCTCGCATTAGTATATCCCATGACCTTTCTAAGTGTAGCTTCTTGCATATTGGTCGTAATAATCAGAAGAGCAATGGCATCGGCTTTTACAAAGCGCTCTAAATCGGTATTGTACTTGGCGACAGCAGTTTTGGCATCTCCTGACGAGCTAGGGCCGGGTGCCACGGGTTTCAGGAACGAGCCATGTACTATCTCCAGCGCTTGCGGGGCGGTTCGTAGCAGACTTTGTCCGGCGGCTTTGTATTTCCATGTATCCCAATTAGATTTTCCCTCTAGCAAACCAATATTCAGTTTCGTAAAATTCTTAATTTTGTAGGTGGGACCGATAACCTATTAAAATTTACGTACGCAGTGGTGTCAAGGTCATCCTTATGGACTCATGTAGATTCTATTCAACTTTATAGCAATAACTAAGCATATGAAAACATACGTTGTTTTATTATCAATCGTGACAGACAGAAGACTAGACAGTGACAGGAAGAACAGTATTTCTTTTACAAATTCATCAGTCAATTAGTTTGAATAAGTATATATAAAACTACTTTCACAGTCACGAGGGGCTTTCCACACACTGCTAGCACATACTAGCCATCTGCTTCGAATTTGCCGCTACCTCGTCGCGCGCTCACTCACACCCCGCACGCTTAGCGGGCTGCCTGCGAACTGCGGGTGCGCCTGCGTCGATGTAGCGGTGGCTAGTAAGCACTAAACTTTCACTTTTCCTAACTCGTAACTTCCCTTTTCGAAGTTTTCGTTATAATAATTGCATTTTCTTGTTGAACAGCCACGTGGAGGACGGCGAGGGTCTGACGGATGACGGACACTTCTGTCCGCAGTGCCGCAGCAAATACTGCTCGCTGCCGGCGCAGTGCAGCACCTGCGGACTCACGCTCGCCTCAGCGCCACACCTCGCTAGGTAAGTGTTCAACAGCTTGGTAAGAGTTCTGTTCAGGCTTCTCAGCACCTAATGACCTCGTAGGGGCCCATCAGCTACGAGGTAGCGTGACGATCAGGTGCCAAGAAGTGATGAACGTCGGCGATTCACCGAGCTAAAGTTATGTGGGGTAGATCTAACCTGGTCTGTGCTTCGGACCCGTCAACCTCCTGTCTCTCTGCAAGGCCCGGGCGCGCCCTAGGCTCTTCTTGGTAGACAGGTTCTTCAGCCAACCAGGTATGACTGGCGGGCCAGCGTCAATGTGCACAGTGGTCCAACACAGGTTATGTTCTACGTGGTAAGTACAAATCGGGCACGAAAATCCGAACTTTATCTGGTTCGAGAGACAACGGCACACTCAGCTATATTAACAATCCTGAGGGAATCCCGAATACATTCCAGATGGCCTGCGATTTAATTTCAATACCCTAACCAAAACGCGTTTACATTGCGAGGGCTTTCGTCTGTCAGTTGTCAAAACTGCCAGGTTGACAGCTAACGTCAAATTAAAAATGGCCGTTCAGAAACCATCGATCGAATATCGATTTGGAATCGAACAATCATCCGCCCGGACAGGCACCCACCTGTCCCCTAATCTACGGGCAGCCGAGACAACGTTGCTACCGCTCGTTTTAGGACCGAGCCTCCTACTAGAACCTCTGCAGACCGGGGGGTCCCGTCTTTGCCAGGGAACAAGTTAACAATACGCCCCCTGCGCCAACGTAGTGGCGGTAGGTTAGCATCCTTAACCAGAACGAGGTCACCAACACTAGGGGGGCTAGTTTTGTCAGTCCATTTAAGGCGCTGTTGTAAGATATGCAGATACTCGGGCGACCAACGCTTCCAGAAATTCTGAGTAAACTGCTGCAACATCTGATACCTTGACAACCGATACAATTTCACTCCCTCGAAGGGGTGCTCGGGCAACGCGTTAAGTGGCTGTCCTATCAAGAAATGGCCTGGGGTCAGAGCCTCCAGGTCATTTGGATCCGAGCTGTGCGGACACAACGGTCGCGAATTGAGAACGGCCTCGATCTTACAAAACAATGTCGCGAGCTCCTCAAAAGTCAGCGCGGTCTGACCTACTATACGCCCCAAGTGCGTCTTAGCTGACTTAACTACGGCCTCAAAAATCCCACCCCAGTGGGGGCAAATCGGTGGGCTGAAGGTCCACTGTATACCCCGACGGGAGAGGGCCGTTCCAATATCCACTTTATTTACATTCAAAAAGTTGACTATCTCTCGTTCCGCACCTATGTAGTTAGTGCCGTTATCAGAGCGGATCAAAGTTGGAAGTCCCCTTCGAGAAACAAACCTATCCAAACAAGCAATGAAAGCCTCTGTCGAGAGATCAGCAACGAGCTCGAGATGTACGGCCTTGGTGGATAAACAAACAAACACACATAGGTACGCCTTGTATTGCTTAGCGGTACGCAATCGTGAACTCTTCACCATAAACGGTCCTGCAAAATCCGTACCAACACCTGAAAACGGTCTGACCTCATTCACACGATCAGGGGGCAAGTCTCCCATGAGAGGTTGCATCGTGGTAGCCTTAAGTCGATAACAAGGCATGCACCGAAACACGATGTTCCATATGACACGGCGGGCAGATAAGATCCAAAACTCCCGCTGGAGCGTGGCCAACAACGCGTTACAGCCGGCATGCGCGTTTTTAATATGACGATCAGTCACCAGCAACTCAACTAACTGTCCCCCCTTGGGGAGCAGAAGTGGGTGACGAGCCGAATACGACAGATTCGCATTGCGCAATCTTCCTCCTACCCGAAGTAACCCGGTCGAATCAACAAAGGGGTTGAGACGCGCGACGGCTCCCTTCAATTTCGAACGTCCACTTCGTATAATCTCCAATTCTGCCCCAAACTTCGAGGACTGTACCAACCGGACCAAATTCAACAGCGACTCGTTTCGCTCTGCCGGAGTCAGAATAGGGTTCAACGTTCGCTGATCGCGAGGAGTACGACAATTTCGAGCGAATCTCCTAATCCAAGTGGACACGTTTATCAACTTGTCAAGTGAGCTATACCGGTCCAGCAGAAACCCGGCGTCAGGGTCCTCAGCCTTCTGGGTAACATGCACGGCCGCTCTGGGGCCATGATCCGAAGATACTACTACATGGCTGTGGGGCCAGTCCGATTCTCTCTTGGCAAGCCAGGGTGGTCCCCACCACAAATGGTGTCTAACGAGTTCAGGAGCCCGACATCCCCTGGATGCACAATCAGACGGGTTCAATTCTCCTGGTACATGTCTCCAGGTCAGTGGGACCTCAGACGACACAATCTGGGAGACACGGTTCGCAACAAAAACCTCTAAGTTATGGACCGAAGCCTTCAGCCAGCACAAAACAATCTGGCTGTCCGTCCACGCGTACACCGTATCCTCCAAAACCACTGACCCACGCAACACTGTTAGAGTGTGATTCAAAAGTTTGGTCAAAAGAGCAGCCCCGGACAGTTCCAGTTTTGGAATCGTCATCCTTGTCCGAATAGGCGCTACCTTGCTTTTTGCCAAAACCAAACGCACGTCGACCTCCCCGGTGGAGGTGACGGTTCGCAAATAAACCGCTGCCGCAAACCCTCGTTCAGAGGCATCACAAAACCCGTGAAGGGTTGCCCTGTAATACCCAGCAGGGACCAATTTCCTCGGCAGCGATACATTATTTATGTCCGATAGCGAGGTGAACATTCGCGTCCAATCAGTCAACAAATCACCTGAGAGGTGGGTGTCCCAGGTCAACTGAGCCGCCCATAGCCTTTGCATAAAACATTTGAGAGCAAAGGTGACTGGAGAAATCCATCCATTCGGGTCGAACGTTCTCGCAATCGTTGACAGTACTGACCGCTTCGTCCAGGCCTTCGGTGTTTCTAAAACCACCCGATAGGTAAACTCATCATGGACGGGCCGGTACTGAATTCCAAGCACTGACAACATGTTAGGGTTGTCAGGATTCTCAAAAACGTGCGGGTCTTGTTGAAACTCATCTGGGAGACCAGCCATCAACTCAGGGGAGTTGGACATCCACTTAAGTAGTTCATAGCCGCCTCGTTCCAGCAATTGAATGAGCTCGTCACGTCGGTCCAGAGCTTCCTCTACACTGGCTGCCCCTGTGCAGACGTCATCGACGTACAAATCTTGCTCCAGGATAGCGGCGGCTCTAGGATAGCTCACACGGTCACGCGACGCCAACTCCCGCAGGGTACGCATCGCCAAATACGGGCTAGACCGTAACCCATACGTGTTCGTGTTTAACTCATAGACCTTGACTGGCTCGGCCGTGGTCTCACGCCAAAGTATCAACTGATACCTTCTGTCAGCCGGATGAATTACCGTTTGCCTAAACATCATCCGAATGTCTGCGACAAATACAATCTGGTGTCTCCGAAAGCTCGTGAGAATATCCGAAATATCATGACTCAACTTGGGTCCCGAATGTAGACACTGATTCAGGGACATCCCGTTCGAGGTAGGTGCTGACCCATCAAAAACAACTCGAATCTTGCCGGTAGGGGTTCGCAGGACGGCATGGTGTGGAAGGAAACAATGATCCTCAGATCTCCAGTCCACACCCGATACCGACATGTGTCCTAACGACTCATACTCCCTCATGAAATCAACGTATTTTTGTTTAAATACGGCGTCCCTTGACATCCTACGCTCTATCGACATCAATCTTGTCTAAGCCATCTTCCTAGATTCTCCTAGTGGCGGTCGATCGGCCCTGAAAGGCAGTCGAGTTACAAAACGACCAGAATGAAGGCGACCAGTACTATTCTGGTAAAACAACTCGCACTCTTCTTCGTCTGCGTCGACTCGACGAACGGTGGGAGGTTCCTCTATCTCCCAGAAACGTTGGATAGCGTCTGACAACGCTGAGCCAATAAGTATGCCATCTGACTCGGCAGGCCTAACCATTGGCAATGCCGGACCCATGATCACGTGACCAAACTTAGTATCCACAGCAATCAACCCGTCCGGCTGAAGAACTCGCCGATCCGACAACAGAAACCTACCCAGAACGTCTGCTCCCAGTAGCAGGTCGACCGGGGCTGGAGTGTCAAAATCGGGATCCGCCAACTTAAGTCCTGATGTCAGGAATCGAACGGCCGGATTCAACTTCACCAAGGGGTGTCTGCCCATGACATGCGTCATTACTAAAGCTTGCACGGATGTTTTTGTCAAAATGTCATAACGTGGAGAGAACGTGATCACCGATTGACATTCGTAACCGTAACATTCCCCACGCCCCGTATTGATTTATTATACCTATTTACCTTGAGGCCCAACCATTTTGCTAAATCATTCGATACAATGCAGCCCTGAGCTCCAGAATCTAATAGGGCGCGAACGTATGTTGGGTTGCCCGCCAAATCCCAAACAAGCACAGAGGCGATCGGTAACACCACCGTCTCCGGTTGGGGGGCAACAAATGGTTGGGCCACAAATTCCTAGCGAGGGCCCCCGGGGCCCCACTCTGCCTGTAACCGATCAGGTATGCAGCTATACGCCAGAGGGTCCCATTGTACAAATGGCCCACGCGCCGGTTCCATTGCCACCCTACGATTCCCCGTAAAGGGGGGTGGGCGTGAATTCAACCGTGGCCGCTCCATGAGCGGGGGGGACATCACATGTGACCGACGAGGACGAGGCGACGAGCGGGGCGACAACTGAGGCGGCGTCCGAACCGCACCCGCATAGCTCGAAGGTGTCCCATGCCACCCGCCCGTTACGGCCTGCTCAACACACCCAATGTCCCGCTGAGTCGGATGCTGAGTCGCAACCGAAAACTCAGGGCCCCCCATGTAATGATCCTGAGTGCGGCCCTGCACCCTAGTACTGCCCTGTGCACGTGGGGACGTTGGCCCCTGAGTTGCGCTCCGAGTCGCAAACGAATTCTCAGGGCCCCATGCCGTGTCACCCTGGGTACGGCCCTGTGGTGGCTGTTGGCCGGACGGGTACCTGCACAACAGATTGTTGTGGGGCCCACCACAATATCCGCACATTTGTGTGCGCGTGCAGTCCCTAGCCATGTGTGGCCCGAGGCACAGGAAACACCAGCTCCGCTGCTTGGCCATCCGGCGCCGTCCCTGAACCCTAAGTTCCCCGAACTTATTGCAATTGGCCACAGCATGGCCAATCTGCCTACAACATGGGCAGGTCTCACCATGTGGGGTCAATTCACTCACAGTCCCATACGACTGCCGGTTGGTGCGGTCCTTCCTCGTCGGAGGGCCCCTACTCACAGCGCTCCCGGCAGCTCTCTGTGGCTCCGAAGGATGGGTGACCGTCAACCCCAAATTCTCTGCCCGTCGAGCCTCCTCTTCCAAAAATCCGACCAAGTCGGAGAAGGCGGGCAGGTCCTCGGCCGACCTCCCGTGAGACTGTTCGAAACGAGTCTGCACAGCGGGTAGGCGGGAAAGTACAATGTACAACAGTAGGTACGACCATTCACCAACCGGAAGTCCAAGACTCTCTAGAGCCTTGGTGACGGACAACAATGGGTTCAAAACCTCCGTCTGTATGGCCCCGACCTTGTTCACAACCGGGATACTAAACAAACGGTTCAGTTGGGCATCGGCCAACCTCCGTTTGTTGTGGTAACGTCTGACCAACAATTGCCTGGCCGTTTCATAGTTACCCTCCGTAACTGTCAAATGAGCGACCAGCTCCCTAGGCTCACCCCTCAATGCTGCCACCAGCTGAGCCATCTTGACAGACTTGGTAATGTCCGATCGCATGTGCACCAAACTGTCGAACAGATTGATGAAGCTCATCCATTCACCGGACACGCCGTCAAAAGTAGGCATAGTTATGGCAGGTAACCTGGACCCCGTTCCCTGATGCGGCAGAGGTGCTTCAATGTCACCATCATGGCTGGACTCGCGCTGTCTACGTATGTCCGCAGCCTTCTACGTGATAGCAGCTGCCATCTCCATACATTGGTCGACATCCCCTATCATCCGTGACAGCCTGTCAGGTGCACAACCATCAACTGATTCCGCCTGCGCGGACAATTCGAGCACCCTATTGTAACGTTCCTTAACGTCCATAGACCGCTCCAATACCACATCATGCCTATCTAAACGGTCTATCAGACCGTGTGCGGAGGAAAACCATCTGAGTTCCTTAGAAACACCCTTCTGGATTTCAGATAACGACATGATCGGAACGATACTTACTCACAATTTGCAGTAACTCAATTTTATTGGACCCTCCAGTCTACAACCCAAACGAGGCAACCCTAAACCACAACTTAAACAATGTTGTTTTCCTTAAACAATAGGAACCGAGTTTTATATCTATATAAATTCTGTAAATACAATTTAGTTTCCCTTTATCATTATAACACACACAGATAGTCAATATTAGTTCAAGTTATAAATTGCTATAAACTGAAAACAATGTAATAGCCTGCTATCAATAGATGTAACTACCTATGTTAACCAAAACATTCATTCAATAGCATTACTAGACCACTAATAGATTGACTAACTGGTAATTCAATGCAAATTTCAATTCAATATCTGTCTGTCTACTACCAGCAATAGACTTATAGCTTACAATACTACCAATCTATGTGGATATAGGAACAACCAGTTACCTAATAACCGCCTATACCTACAGATTGATAGTCCCAAATCGTGCCTTCCTGGAGCCCTTGACGGCTGCAAATCTCAGGAAGCCACGCTCTAGCTACCAAAATGTTCAGGCTTCTCAGCACCTAATGACCTCGTAGGGGCCCATCAGCTACGAGGTAGCGTGACGATCAGGTGCCAAGAAGTGATGAACGTCGGCGATTCACCGAGCTAAAGTTATGTGGGGTAGATCTAACCTGGTCTGTGCTTCGGACCCGTCAACCTCCTGTCTCTCTGCAAGGCCCGGGCGCGCCCTAGGCTCTTCTTGGTAGACAGGTTCTTCAGCCAACCAGGTATGACTGGCGGGCCAGCGTCAATGTGCACAGTGGTCCAACACAGGTTATGTTCTACGTGGTAAATACAAATCGGGCACGAAAATCCGAACTTTATCTGGTTCGAGAGACAACGGCACACTCAGCTATATTAACAATCCTGAGGGAATCCCGAATACATTCCAGATGGCCTGCGATTTAATTTCAATACCCTAACCAAAACGCGTTTACATTGCGAGGGCTTTCGTCTGTCAGTTGTCTAAACTGCCAGGTTGACAGCTAACGTCAAATTAAAAATGGCCGTTCAGAAACCATCGATCGAATATAGATTTGGAATCGAACAAGTTCGAAAGCTAGGTAAGTGTTCGATACCTAGGTAAGTGTTAAACTGCTAGGTATGTGTTCAACAGCTTGGTATGTGTTCATCAGCTAGGTAAGTGTTGTACAGCAAGGTCAGTGCTCAACAGCTAGGTAAGTGTTCCACAGCTAAGTAAATGTTCGACAGCAAGGTAAGTGTTCAACAGCTAGGTATAAGTGTTTGACAGCTAGTTTAGTGTCCAACAGCTAGGTAAGTGTTCAACAGCTTGGTAAGAGTTCGAAAGCTAGGTAAGTTTTCTATACCTAGGTAAGTGTTAAACTGCTAGGTATGTGTTCAACAGCTAGGTATGTGTTCATCAGCTAGGTAAGTGTTGTACAGCAAGGTCAGTGCTCAACAGCTAGGTAAGTGTTCCACAGCTAAGTAAATGTTCGACAGCAAGGTAAGTGTTCAACAGCTAGGTATAAGTGTTTGACAGCTAGTTAAGTGTCCAACAGCTAGGTAAGTGTTCAACAGCTTGGTAAGAGTTCGAAAGCTAGGTAAGTGTTCGATACCAAGGTAAGTGTTAAACTGCTAGGTATGTGTTCAACAGCTAGGTATGTGTTCATCAGCTAGGTAAGTGTTGTACAGCAAGGTCAGTGCTCAACAGCTAGGTAAGTGTTCCACAGCTAAGTAAATGTTCGACAGCAAGGTAAGTGTTCAACAGCTAGGTATAAGTGTTTGGCAGCTAGTTAAGTGTCCAACAGCTAGGTAAGTGTTCAACAGCCTTGTGAAGGGTCTGACGGATGACAGACACTTCTGTCCGCGGTAGTCCG
This sequence comes from Argyresthia goedartella, assembly GCA_949825045.1. Taxonomy (NCBI): domain Eukaryota; kingdom Metazoa; phylum Arthropoda; class Insecta; order Lepidoptera; family Argyresthiidae; genus Argyresthia; species Argyresthia goedartella. The sequence goes on along the minus strand of OX463812.1, from coordinate 17,651,036 downwards.
CAGCACCTGCGATTCACGCTCGCCTCCGCGTCGCACCTCGCAAGGTAAGAGTTTCACTGCTAGTATTCAACTGCCATACTCTAATTTAATAAATAATTAAGTGAATTGCCACGCCGATGTTCGACGACCTCTGTGGCGCAGCGGTTGTGGCTCTGCCTACCGAGGTCCCGAGTTCGATCCCCGGCTGGGGCTAAAAAAAAACGGCTAGGTCTTGGATGTTTATGTGTGTGACGACGCTGTTTCTGGTTCCCACTACACAGGGTATCCTAGTGTGGGGCCAGAAGCAATGTATGTGCCTGTAAGTAATTTTTTATGTTTATGTTTAAATGGTAAAATAAAAATAGAGTAAAGTATGATTTAGTTCATTTGATAATCTCAAAATGAAATGAAATAATATTTTTTACGTTACGATAGCTAGTACATAACATATCATACATATAATTTAAGAAAATTATTTACGAGGAGTTTAACCCGTTTTCTTTATTCATACGGCCCAATAATTGTAAAATATTTTATTAAATACTTATTATTGTAAATCAATATTCCATAATATTATCTATTTTTTCATTCTTTTTAGAATTAATGAGGACGTCACTACCAAAGTTGTAGTGTAGATTGCAACATTATTTCAAGAAGTGATGTTTGAAACTGTCAGTTTACTTCGTTGTTTTAGCAATTAGGGTATAGCCTATACCGTAATAGTACATTACGATATTAGTGCGTTAAGATGTTATAACCAATACGCACGTATATCGTACGACGTTTTTAAACACATTTGCGAGGAAACAGAAAAAAAAAAACATTTCATATTTTGTTCATTTTTAGGGTTCCGTACCCGAAGGGTTCCAAACGGGACCCTATTACTAAGACTCCGCTGTCCGTACGTCCGTCCGTCCGTCCGTCCGTCTGTCACTAGGCTGTATCTCAAGAACCTAGCTAGCTAGAGAGTTGAAATTTTCACAGATTATGTATTTATGTTGCCGCTAAAACAACAAATACTAAAAAACAGGATAAAAGAAATATTAAAGGGGCTCCCATACAAAAATTCTTTCAATACCACATACAAACTTATGGATGCACCTGGTTACGTACATGGAGTGTGAAAGTAACCGCACCAATAACTTTGTAAACAATATTTTGCTGTGTAAAATCCAAACTATTCACTCCACACCATCGCTTCCATTGAACGGTGGTACGGAACCCTTCGTGCGCGATTTAGACTAGCACTTGACCGGTTTTAATTATTGAAACAGTTAGTGAAATTACAATTATTAAAATGATACGTAGTTGTAGTTGGTTTTTTAATTATGTTATTATTATGATTACTATTCATAATGTCATTGTTTTGTGTTAGGGTAAATGTTGGAGACGACGAAACTTCTTGAAAGGCGGCAGAAGAGCATTGTAATTCGTCATTAGTTGTAAATAAAAAAGTATCATCAGTAGAAGTAGAGGGGCGCGGCTCAGGGCAAAACTTCTTCGATTGTTAGCACTTATATTTGCTTTGTTTTGGATGGAATCTTCTACATAAGGTTCTGCTACTGCGTTAGAACGCCACCCGCCATGCCGCTTTAAAGTCAATATATCAGCTCCCGAATCAGCAAGTAATGTAGCTGACGTTCTTCTGAAACTGTGCCCTGTATAACAATCAGCATCCGGCAACCCTAAAAACTTGGCGACTTCCTTTGGCATGGCACCGAATTTATTTATGCCAATAGGTTGCGCAGTACATTTATCTTTTTGGTAATTCTGAAAGCAATGATTATTTTTTGTCTTAGTCGTACGCAGAGCTTCATATTTTTTGACCACGTCATAAAATGGGCCGTCGATAATAAAAGATCGGGGTATTTTGTTTTTAGTGTTTGGGATTTTAACTAAAAGCATTTTGCCTTGATTTTCAATGTCTTTTGTGTTAATATTGTGAAGCTCTTGCCGTCTACATGCACCATGAATACCAAATATTAACGCAACCTGAAAAGAAATAAAAATGTGTTAGATAAGGTATAGGTACTTAGCTTACAGACGGTCGTTAAAAATATGTAAAAGAGTATGTACAGTAGGTAGATCAATACATAAAATAAGCAGGCAAACTGACCTTTGTTGCCAGGTACTGGCTATCTGGAGCATCTTTTAGAAACTTTTCGACGTCATTTGATGACAGTACCTTAGATTTTTTCTTTATAAAACCATCAGAGCGTCTCTTTAAAAATGCAATGAGATTTGTATATAAATTAATATCGACACCATTTTTCATCTTGAGGGTACTTTTCAGCATAGAATATGTTGTCCACAACGAGCTAGGCTTAAATTTTCTAGCTAGTTCATTAAAATACGCCAAAACTACATTTTCGGAAAATGACTTGGCATTTTTCATGTTTTTCCACTTCAAGAAATTTTCATACGTGGTTATGTATCTGTCCTTGGATATTGACGGCAGCAAGCTGTCGCATGCGGTTCGCGCTTCTATTAGTATATCCGGTGGAGTTGAAGTAATATATTGCTCATCTACATTATTGAAAGTTGTCATTTTTAGATATTCACAATACAAGTACAAAGAAAATAAATTTTGAGAAAAATGGCGCGAGGATTATTTTCTGCCGTGGCTGCGTGAAAATGTTGGCGAAGACGCTAGAGCATGCAGCCAAGTTATAAATTACCGAATAAACCGTTTTATTTTAATTTTAAATAAACTCAATCTGTGAATGCACACTGTCTACAGACTGGCGCCGCGCGGCGATTAGTTCGAAATTTGAATAGCAACAGCGCGCTGCTCACTAGCTGGAGTCGTGCGGCGGCGATCAGTTCCATATTTGAAATGGCAAATAATACTGTTATGGAATTTTTATGGACTTTAACTTAACTATTTGCTTTGGTAACACACGAGTTTTTTTATGACCCGCTTTACATATTTAAAACCGGTGGAATTACATCAGCTTTACGAGCAAGGGTGTTAAAAAGGTAAGTTTTCAACCCCCCCGTGGCGGATTTACCTTCGCCTCCGCGTCGCACCTCACTAGAGAAGTGTTCAACAGCTAGGTACGTAAACATAACGTAACATTATCATTTTATACAGGCACATGCACTGCTTCTGACCCCACCCTAGGATATCCTGTGTGACCTGTGCCGTGGGAACCAGAAATAGCAACAAATCATCAAAATCTAAATCGGAATAATTATTCTATTCTAATCAGCGACGTCCAAGACGGCACCCAGAACCTCTCGCTTGGCAGAGTGTTCAACAGATACGTAAGTATTCAACAGCTAGGTAAGTGGTCAACGCCACTCGGGGTGTCGCACATTGCTAGATAGCACCAAGTGGCACGCATTATTCTACTTATTTATATACGGTTAATCAGCTGCACACCGCACTCTTGTGTTACGAAGCTGATGTACTGTATTGTGACTGTACAGTGTACTGAACCGATACATATGTACAGAAAATACCTGTGCTCGGACGATCGGTGCGTAAATGTTCGTGCTCACCCAACAAGTCGGTTCAAAACGAACGCTTGGTATACTGAGTGTTTGTTCACAGATCGTACCACCACCTGTTCCCAGTGGAGTCTTACGAGGAAGTTCGGAACGAGAACCAGGCGCAGTACTGCTTCGGATGTTTGCGCGCCTTTACAGAACTTGATAAACAAGTGAGTGATGCGATATACTTCTGACAAACATTACAGGAACGTTAACCTGGGAGCCAGTCCATACTATGTCGGACCGACAATTTTTCCGGATCCGGCAAATGCATACAAATGACAGTTTAATCGGGTCGCCTAATGCTAACAGCGCTATTGCAATATAAAAGCCAATATGCAAATCGGATCCGGTAAAGCGGTCGGTCCGACATAGTGTGATCTGGCTCTTACAGATGAAACATACCATGCATGGCTTTATGTACAAGCTCACACAAGGATCATATTCGCGTTTAGAAAAATATGCGCAAATCTAGTGGGTATTAGGCTTGTGACAGGGTCCCACCACGATGCTGGGTGGGACCCTGTCACAAGCCTGACACCCACTAGATTTCCAGTACTACACATAACTGACATACAGAGAACTTGTAATGGATAACTTATGCTGTGCAAAGACGATCTCTAACAAGAGATTTCCAGCAAGCCTTGGTTGTGCAGAATCAGTGGGTACAGACAGATGCCGGCAATCTTATAAAGCATACTACAACCTTGGCTACGCAGAAGCGAATTTGGGGTGCGGGTGGTGCAGTGCGGGGTGCAACGGGCGGGGGAGTATAGCATCGAGCGAGCTTAGTCACGCTATTGATAGATCAGTCGACCATTGCCGCCCGCTCTACAATCACAACCCGCTGACTCTAATTTCGTTCACTCGATTGCGTGCGGTGAAAACATTCGTCATTGAATATTGTCTATTAAGACCTTGGCGAGCGAATGGGAAAAATTACGTCTAAAGGTCAAATTGATTGAGGAATATACTACATAAAAAGTGATCATGTTGTGATTCAGTAACCACTGAACAATTTACTATTTTTGTTGATGATGACAGCGATACTCGGCGACTCGGGTGGTGACGATGATGATGACATTGTTGATGTTTATGAAAGTTGCGATTGCGAAAAAGCAAGACAGTAAATGAATTCATATACTACAAAAATTACGATATTATAAGAACCGTTTCTTTTGCACATAAGTGCACATGCACGGACCTTCCCCCACTAGGTCACACGGGTATATCATTGAAACAAGTACAAAAAGTAAAACTTTAGAAAAAAACAACTTCAATTAAACCCCATTTGTTACAAATCACACCCATATGTCTCTTCATTAAAATCCAGCGCGTTATTTTAAATCAGGCATCGCGATTTTGATCCTTATGACATGGTGAAAAAAAACAAATCCTATAATGGGCTTTCATCGGTTAAGAGTTTGTTTTATTTCTCCATCCCGTCATCAGATCCTGACCGACGTTGATAAATTATTGAGAAACTCTCTTGGTACGCCATCACTTCCATTTCACGATTATGTATTATTATAAATAAAAAATTTATTAAAATAAAAAATACCTACATATCAAATATCTAAGTTTACGAAAGAGAACGATAATGCTCCTTTAGACGATTTTTGAAGATAAAGACAGATGGACTGCCTGTGATGGCGAAAGGAAGCACGTTCCATAGATTTATTGCCCTCATTCGGAACCCATGTTCATAAGCGAAGGTATTTTGAGGCGGAGTAGAGGACATGTGGGATCTAACAGGTCTCGTCGACGGAAGGAAGTCGAAGCGTTCACGCTGAAAGCTGGGATATCGGGGGTTAGTTAAGATGCTTTACAGGAAAGTGAGGATGTGAGTATCTTGACGAAGACGAATAGGCAGCCATTTTAACTCCCTGCGATACTGTAACACATGGTCGAACTTTCGCAGTCCGAAGATGAAACGAATCCCGAGATTTTGAAGTCGCTCGGGTTTGTTCAGTTGATCTTCGTTAGCGCTAGCCCAGCAGATATCAGCATAATCAATCGGCGAAACGAGAAGGGATTGAGCGAGGGTAATTTTCTTTCGACGTGGTAAGAAGTTCTGGAGGCCAATTCTGTACTAGAGATTGCATCGCGATCGCACCGCGACCGCTCCGAAGGGTGCCAAATGCAGTATTTGACAGTCAGTCTCCAAACAAAATAGGCGCCGCCGACAAACTAAATACGCCATTTTGCGCCCTTCCCAGCGGTCGCGATGCGATCTACAGTACAGAATTGGGATCCTGGAGTCTTCTAAGTGTGTGAAACACGCTTACTGACCTCGCTGACATGCTTTGACCACGATGGTTTTTGGCCGTGTCACTGTAAGCGATAATAGAATTGCTGTAGTTGATTTAACAAGTACCATGATCCCACAGTCATAGCCTGGAATTTACCGGGGTTAACGAGCAGTCCAAAGAACAATGCCCATGTCCTGATGTTTTCGAGGTCAGCGTTTAGAAGTTTAGAAGTTTATAGCCGAAGTTACATCACAAAAGAGCAAATTATCTGAAGATCATCAACATAATGATGATATGAAGAAGAGATAACATCAGAAATGGAGTTGATGATGATTGAGAAAAAAAGAGGGAAAAGAATACCACTCTGAGGAACCCCCGCAGTAAGATCGCACCACTCGGTTAATGTCTCTTCGGATCTTATGCGCTGCTGCCGATCTCTTAGGTAAGAGTCGAACCAGCAAGCCGAGCGGGAGGAGACATTTAAGAACTTCAGCATCTCAACGAGAATATCAAAATCGACACACTTGAAGGCGCTACTGAAGTCAAGCAGTGCAAGCACAGAAAGCTGTTTATTGTCCATGACAACCTGTATGTCGTCCGTAACAAAGTAGGGCAGTCACGGTGCTGTAATATATTAACATATGTAAATGACTACTTGTTAGAGTTTACTGTAACACTTTAGGATTACTGCGACATGAGCGTTAAGTAACACAGCGTTAGCATTATTGATTTTCATTCATTCAATTATCATGTATAATCAATGTATAAATTATTATTCTTTCTCATTCTTAGAAGTAAATCTAATATTCAAATTATCTATGTAAAAATATAATTGTAATGCCAAGTGTCACAAATTGTCAATTTAAATTCATAGTCATTTCAAGTAAAATAAAGTCTAAAAATAGCATTGCTAAAACCGTGCATTCCAAGTGAATTACCGCGGAATGATAACTAGGTCGCGGATCAGATCCTGACCTGGTTGGTCAATGGGACCAATCGGAAGCTAAACGCTCTCGAACAAAAAAAATATATTCCAAATCGGTCCCGTCTTGGAGAAATCGCTGTATGTTCAGCGATAAAAAGCAATATAAAAAATACCGTCGAATTTAGAATGTCCTCCTTTTTTGAAGTCGTTTAAATTGATGTATGTATTCGTCGACTTGGAATTTAAAGTGCAAAAAAATGATTGCAGGTGTTCCGCTGTTCCCGCTGTCGCGAGCATTACTGTTGGGAGTGCGAGGTGGTGGTGTCGACGACCCTGCATGTCTGTCCGGGCTGCGCCTCCCGCCCGCATCTCTACCAGAGGCTACCGGACGACACCGCCAACAAGGAGTAGTGTACAACGTGGGCCAGACTGCTGCCAACCAGCTTCCAACAGGGGTCACCTTGGTTGAGCCTGCGGTTGGTGTTTTCGTCCACACTGGTTTACAACAAAGCCCCGACTTCATTGTGCTGTCCACTCCACGTTGCAAACACGTCCTATTGCGATTGCTCCATACCATTTTGTTCGGGATCTGAATTCTTCTGGTTGATATATTTAATGATTAAACGAACTTACCTTGGTATGTGAAGTTCTTGTTAATAGATGATGTTCAGAGGTCTGCGTGAGGATCTTGGATCCGAAGGAGTAAAATAAAGAGTTTTGTTGGAAATACGCTGTTTACTTTTTCGCTAAAATATTGTGAAGTTCAATTATTGTATTGACAATTACAAGTCACTTAGAACTCAAAACGACAGCTGACACTAGCTTGACGTAAAGCCTAACCAAAGAGCTTCTATTCAAAACTGGACAAAGCAGGTCACCTATCTTAACATCTTCTCTCTTTGTCAAGTTCAGCCAGTGATAGTGTCTTCTCTTCCAAGCATACCAATTCTCTTGCAAAGCATCGTCAGCCTGGGTCTGTACAGCGGCTTTGTCATCATGTCAGCCAACTGAAATTCTGACGAAACTTTCGCCACGTCCAGCTCACCGTCCGTCACAGTTTCTCTGATGAAGAACTCGCGGATCCTTATGTGCTTGGTTCTGCTATGGTATTCATATGGCGGGTTTCTTGCCAACTTTATAGCAGACTCGTTATCGACATACAAAACAGGTTTGTATTTCGTATGCTCGATACTCTCAAAAAGTCTTCTGAGCCAGATTATCTCTCGTGCAGTCTCACTAGCGGCAACAACTTCTGCTTCAGTGCTCGATATGGCTACAGAAGCCTGTCTATTGCTTTTCCACGAAATAATCCCTCCAGCGTACGTACAGATCATCCCTGATGTAGATCTTCCTGTTTCCAAATATCCACCGTGATCCGAATCGCTGTAGCATCTTAGCTTAGCATCAGACTTTCTTTTGTAGATCAAACCCCAATCTAAAGTTCCTCTTAGATATCTCAAAATTCGTTTCACTTTGATAATATCCTCACTTGAAGGGTAATCTAGTTTTCTGGAAGCAACCCCAACTGCGTAAGCAATGTCAGGTCTAGTTCCAACCATAAGATAAGCCAGAGCGCCAACCACTTGTCTATACGGAAACTTTTCTGTCTTAGAATCTTTATCTTCTCCTTTTTCTAGCTTTCCGTCTTTGATAATCGGTGTTCCTACAGGCTTGCATTCGCTCATGCCGAACCTCTCTAACACCTTTTTGGTATAAGCGGTCTGATTTATTTTCACTGTTCCATCATCTATTCTATCATATATTTCTAAACCAAGATAATAGTTATCAGATTTGGATTTAATTTTGAATCTTTCTTTCAGTTCTGTCAGAAACCTCTGTGCTTCTTCTTCATCACTGCAAGCTATCAGTCCATCATCTACGTAAAGAGCCAATATTATCATCTTCTCTTCTCTCCTCCTTACGAAGAGGCATGGATCTGCTTCACTCTGTTTAAAACCAACATTCTGTAAAAATCCTTGAATGCAGTTATTCCAGCATCTCGGTGCTTGTTTAAGTCCGTAAAGGCTCCTCGTTAATTTGCATACTAGGCCCGTATTGTCGTTATACCCTTCTGGTGGTTTCATAAAAATTTCCTCATCTATGCTTCCATAGAGGAATGCGGTGGATACGTCGAACTGTGACAAGTGCATGTTGTCTCTAGCTGCGATACTCAGGATAGTTCTGATCGTGCTCATTTTAGCAACAGGGCTGAAAGTCTCGTAGTAATCCACACCTTTTTTCTGTGAATACCCTTTAATGACCAGTCGTGCTTTATAACGCTCTACACTTCCGTCTGGATTTCTCTTAATTTTATAAATCCATTTGCATGAAATAGCCTTTCTTCCTTTCGGTAAAGGTACCATTTTCCAAGTCTCATTTCATTCAATGATTTCATTTCTTCTTTCATAGCTATAATCCATTTCTTTTTCTCTTTGGATTCCATAGCTTCTTTGAATGTTTGAGGTTCTACTATCTCATCATTCAACTCTGCAACCATTGACATCACAAAGTCGTCGAATCTTGCAGGTTTTCTCAATGTTGAACGATCTCTTAGTCTCATTCCTCCTTGTTCTATATTCGACTCTATCTCTCCACGAGATTCTATCTCTATTTCTTGCTTTTGTACATTCGACTCTATCTCTTGATTAGATTCTGTCTGTACTTCTTGTTCTGTGTGATTCTCAGAAGAACAATCTTTGTACATTTCGTCTTCACTGTCTTCTGGGTCACTTTCTTCTAATTCTATATCGTTTTCTATTACTGTATCGTTTTCTGTTTCTATGACAGTGTCATTTTCTTCTGTCACTTTCATCACTTTATCTCGATTCAGCAATTCTATTATAGGTCCTGGAATGATTATCTTGTTGTTTGGTTTTGTGGGTTGTTCTGTTTCTTCTTTTAAAGCAACGTCCTTCATGTCTACGCAACACTTCACGGTCTTTTCTTCAAAAATAACATCCCTAGAGCGAATTATCTTGCTCTTCTCTCTAACCCTAACTCTATAACCTTCGTCATTATCATATCCAACCAGTACCCCTTTGACTGACTTTTTATCGAGTTTCTTTCTTGTGATCTTTGGGATATGTGCATAACATGTACTTCCTATAATTCTCAGATGCTTAATCCTGGGTTTCTTGCTGTACCAGATCTCGTACGGTGACTTATCTAGCGTGGTTGGACCTGTCCTATTCAATATGTAGACTGCGGTGTCCACCAGCTCAGCCCAAAGACTCTGTGGTAAGTCATTTGTATGCATCATAGTTCTCATTGCTTCCACAACGGTCCTGTTCTCTCTTTCAACACATCCATTCTGGTTCGGAGTATGTGGCATAGTCAACCTTTGCTTTATGCCGTGCTTCTGCAGTATTCTTCTTACGTTTTCATTATCAAATTCTCCTCCATTGTCACTTAATAGCTCTCTTACTTTGTGTCCTGTGGTTTGTACCTCAGCTAACATCAGTTCAAGCTTGTTATGTACTTCTGACTTCGCTCTCAGAAAATAGACATAGCGGAATTTGCTAAAATCGTCCTTGAAGAGTACGAAATACTTGTTTTTGGATAAAGAGTTTATGAACGGCCCGCATACATCACCATGTATTAACTCTCCTGGTTCCTTAGCTCTTTCTCTCGTTCCAAATTTCAACTTGTGTGCTTTCCCGTACATCAACCCTCACATATTTCTCTGTCTAGCTTTAACTTGATTCCAAGTTCTCTCTCCATTACCTTCTTCACATGTGCTTTACTCTGATGAGCCAACCTCTCGTGATAAAGTTGCAGCTGGTCCTCTTGTGAAATGTAGTTTATCTCTATTGGTGACTTAGGTCTGATGATTTTCACATTCAGTTTGAAAAGACCTCCCTCTTTTTGTCTTTCGCCAATGATTAACACTTTCCCATGTTGCCACAGCTTACACTCTGTAGTGGTTGACATGAAAAGGCTGTTGTCTAACTTGTCTTGCGCTGACAGTACTGAAAATAGGTTCTTCTGTATCGAAGGCACGTACCATACATCGTACAATGAGTTCTTTACCTTCCGTCCCTTTACATCAGCCTCTACGATTACAGTTCCTTTCCCAACTGCATTGATCGTATCTCCATTTGCTGTTGTTACTGTGTGTGAAGTGTTGAATTCCTCAAACGTCTGGTATAGATCCTTTCTGTTTGTGACGTGACTTGTAGCCCCATTATCAACAAACCAATGGTCTCTATCTGCAGTAGCATTTGGATTCACTATCATCAGTTCCACGTTATTCACACTTGTACTAGGGTCTTCTCTTGACTTCGATGTAGGCTTTGATTTTGGTGGTCGTCCGTCGGTTATCCATTTAGAGCAACCTTTTACTCTGTGTCCGATTACGCCACAATAATAACATTTGTCCGTGCTCGCAATCACCTTTGCTTTGCTCTTTTGATTTGTCTTTGTTACTCTATTGCCTCTCATGACTAGGGCTTCTATCTTCTCTTCATTCTTGCATTATAGTGATAAAGCTCGTTCATGATTACACAGTTGAGTTGTTAGATTCTCTACAGTTCTGTCTTCCTTTGACGTCATCATCCAGCTCGATTTGAAAGAAAAATATTCTTCCAGTAAAATATCAAGGATCTTGCAAATTAGGAACAGGTCTGGCAAATTTTCCTTCAGGTGTTCTTTCTTAAGCTCCCTGGTAAGTTCTGTCCAGATGTTTTTCAATTTGGAGACGTGAGTTGACACTTCACCTCCGGATTGCATGCTGTAGCTGAAGAACTTCATACATAGGTCGTAGGTTTTACTTTCGGATGTACCATCGTACAGGCGGTGTAACTCTTGCCATACTTCCCTAGCTGTAGTATATCTTAGAACTTTCTCACAGTTCTCTTGTGACAAATTCACAGTAATAAGCAATAAGGCTGCGCTATCTGCTGACAAATATTTTTGAAGATCTTCTTCATACTTTCTCTGTTGCACAGGATCTAATTTTTCTACTAATTCTGTAGGTTTCTCGGGGGACATCAGCTTACCCTCAACCACATCTAGAAGTCTTAATCCTCGCAGTGCGATTAGTACTTTAAATTTCCACGTAGCCCAGTTCGTTTTATGAAGCTCTCCAACCTGAATCTTGGCTGCATCCAGCATGGCCTTCTCCATTTTGAACTGACTGACTTTCTGATTATTCCTTGGATACCACACGCTCTGCTACCATGTTAATAGATGATGTTCAGAGGTCTGCGTGAGGATCTTGGATCCGAAGGAGTAAAATAAAGAGTTTTGTTGGAAATATGCTGTTTACTTTTTCGCTAAAATATTGTGAAGTTCCTATTGACAATTACAAGTCACTTAGAACTCAAAACGACAGCTGACACTAGCTTGACGTAAAGCCTAACCAAAGAGCTTCTATTCAAAACTGGACAAAGCAGGTCACCTATCTTGACAGTTCTATCATAATTGTACGAAGCGCGTCGTCTAAAGAGATTAGTACTTAGGAGGATTATATAGATACAACATGTAGTTACGCATAGGTACCGCCACTCATGCACTTATTTGAGGGTAACAAGAATACAAAAAAAAATTTTTCTTGGGGGTAGGTTACACCTTTCATTCGGGCTATCAGCATTTTGTCTTGTCATTTCGTTTAGAGTGTATTTAACAGACTGCATATATATTGAACCGCATGACCGGGGCCTCAGGCAGGGCGGGCGGGAGTCAGTACTAATCTCTTCAGACGACGCGCTTCGTACAATTGTGATAGAACTTCACATACCAAGGTAAGTTCGTTTAATCATTAATTGTACTTCGCGCGTCGTCGTTCGAGATTAGTACTTAGGGTAGTTTCAGAGTAGGTTCAGGAAATATCAGTCAAACAAGTTTGTGTAACATAACATAAATTATATTTATTCTATGTAAGTATTATTTTATGGTAAAATAATGACAAAAATAATCTTTATATATCGAACTAACAAATAATTAGTTTGCAATTATCAAATATTGTTGCCTTCATTGCAAAACTACATAAATTATAAGTACTATAATTATAGATTTAATTTGAACGCATGACAGCGTGTGCCAAGGAAATATGATCATCATTATTTGCAATAGATCGTTGATAAAATCTACTAAATACGTTGGAGTTTCCACTCCAACCAGCGGTTTTCCGAATCGTATCGATATTGACGCCATCTCTGTGTGCCTTTGATGTAGAGGCATGGCGCGTGCTATGAGCAGAGAACAGAGAGACGTCGATACCGCTGTCTTTTAGGGTGGACTTGATCCACCGACTCAGGGTTTGTGTACCTACCTCGGCATAAGGTTTTTTGAAGCTTATGAATAGTATGTCTGATTTTCGCAAAGATGCGGTCTTGGATACATATGAGGTGATGGTTTTAGCAGGGCATATCGATGGTAGAAACAATACAGGTTGTTTATTTCCAACGCGCGATGTTTTAATTTGATCTGGTATTTAAATGACAATTTCTGAAGCATGATTTTCGATATTCTTGATGTTTATTTTAGATAACGTTTGTACCCTATGGGCTGTAACGAGAGCTAGTAGAGTCACGCATTTTTTACTTAGAACTTCTAGTGATAAGTCTTCGTTGGGATACAAATTACTGAGATAGTTTAGTACGATATTTGTATCCCACGTTATATCATACTTAGGCGCTGGTGGGCGGAGTCTAAATACGCCCTTAAAGAATCTGGTTATCAAATCATTATCGGATAAAGTTGGGCCTAAGATCAAGGATATAGCGGCTCTGCAACTATTTAGCGAGCCGTATTGATTGCCGCTGTTGTATAATTCGGTTAGAAAGGACAGCACCGTAGATATTGTAGCCTCATATAGGTTAAGTTCATTTTTGTTACAAAAATTGTACCATTTTTTCCAGTGGACATTATATTGCTTCAGCGAATTTGGTGATAAGGAGGCTAGCATGATTTCTGCGGAGGATTCCAGAACTTCTCTTCGCATTAGCGCCGTGCGGACAATATGCCGGCCACCAGGGCAAGGCTGGGCAGTATGTTCCGTTGCTGGCTGGAATGAGATATTATTGGGTTTTCATTAGGTCTTAATATTATGAGGCCTGATGTGAGTAAGGTGGTAAAGATGAGCCACCACGGTTGTGTCGGCCAGTGTGGCACGACCACGATGCCTTGAGCTTGATCTGTTTTAATCTTTCTTAACATTTTTAGGATCATGGAAAACGGCGGGAAGTTGTAAAAGAAGAAATTTGTCCTGCTCAATGTAAATGCATTGATTGTTAGGGCATCAGGATCCCGGTGCCACGACACGTACTTCTCACACTTTTTATTTATTCTACTGGCGAATAGATCTATTTGAGATTTTCCGAATTTGGCAATGAGAGAATCAAAAACTGGTTTAGCGAGTTCCCACTCGATATCTGGATGGATCCGTCTGGATTCAGCGTCATCTATATTGTTAGAGGATTTAACGTAAGCTGCGAACACAAAAATCCAGATATCTAGATATTTGAGTCAGATGTGGGAATTGTATTCCGCCCATACGATTAATGTACGAAATCGCGGTTGAATTATCGATCCTAAGTAATATTTGACAATCGTGATAATTTTTACCAAACATTTTTAGGCCAATAAAAGCTGCTAGTAACTCTAGAGAGTTTATGTGTTGAGTAGCCTCACTCGCAGACCACATTCCACTGGCGGTTTCCCCTTCGCAGACTGCGCCCCATCCCGTAGTTGAGGCATCCGTGTAAATTTCGGTTACGTAATCATCGTCCCTAATCCTATGGCCAGAATCATCGATTGCGTTAAGCCACCAAGTTAATTCTGGTAACAATGATTCTGGGATACTCATAATCTTATCATAGTCATCATGGCCTCGAAGATTTAAGAATTTGCAGCGTTCGAGCTGTTTTGTGTATAATGTGCCATATTCTATTGCTGGACAGGCAGAGATTAGTAAACCTAGTAGTTGGACAAATCTTCTTATTCTGCATTGTTTAAGTTTCATAAACTTAATTAATTCACTTTTAATGTATCTTTGCTTATCGGCTGGTAATATAATAGTCATTGATTCTGAGTTTATGAGATAGCCTAGGTACTTACAACAGGTGGAGGGTGTAAAGTTACTTTTCTCATTATTTATTTTAAAACCTAGGCCCAGCAATAGATTTTTAGTAACGTTGATATTGTTTATACATTCTGTATACGAGTTTCCTATTAATAACATGTCATCTAAATATATCGTAGATACATAGCCACACAATCTCAAAAGTTTAGCTACTGGTTTTAGTATTTTTGTAAAAACATATGGGGCTGTGTTCAATCCAAATGGTAATACGTTAAACTGAATTGTCATTCCACATAAACCTTAGGTATTTTCTGGAATCGGGGTGAATTTTAACTAGGAAGTAAGCATCTTTAAGGTCCAAATTGGCCATGAAACAGTCCTTAGTAATAAGTTTGACCGCGGTAGGTCTTCCAACTTAAAGTGTTCTGTGTCAATGTGTTTATTGAGCTTTTTTAGATTTAGTATGAGACGCATTTTCCCATTTGGCTTAGGGCGTAAGAACACGTTTGATAGGAATTGATTTTCACATGGATGGCACTGTGACACTCCACCGCTATGAATAAGACTACGTATAGCTTCTTGAAAGCGTACACCGTCGGCCTCAGAAACTTGTTTTTGTGGCGGTGGGCAGTACTGAGTCACAGGGCAATAAAAAGTCAGTTTATAGCCATTAATCCAAGAAAGGATAGTACGATCTGCCGTAATTAGTGACGATTGTTTATGAAATAGAGCAAGTTGACCAGCGTGCTTTACCGCATCTATTGTCGGCGCGTCGACTTGTGCTGATATGGTGACTGCTTCGATGACGTCTCGTGCTGACTGCGCTGAGGAGCAGGCTGCCGGCTCCGCGGCGGCCCGGGCGGCCCGGGCGGCCTGCGAGGCGGGGCTGGAGCTTTCCAGTTTAAATTCTTGGCTGGCTGCGGTTTCTGAGTTGACGTCGACGGTCGTGTCTTCTTAAACGAGGACGTGCTAGCCTTCACCTCCGTTCCGGACTTGCAAACGGCTTTAGCCGACTTTATAGTTTCTGAGAGAGTATCACTGAACAGAGACGTATCTATTTTGGTGCTAAGAAGGTGTTCTTTCATCTCTTTCTTCAACGAGAATGCTGCGAAGTTTCTTCGTGTTGTAGACTCTGTATACTGCTCGTCACAGATGAGGCGGCCAGCGTCTAGTACTTTCTTGAGAAGTTCGTGATTTGTGTTTTTGCAGGCAAGTTGTTCGGTCGCTATTTGAGCCAAACAAGTCAAAGCTGCTGCGATTTGTTTTTGTTTGGCCTCGATTGCCTTGCCTCGATTGCCTCGATTGAGTGACAGATGGCGCTAGTAGTCGTAAACATTGAGCTCCTTAATAATAAAACATTTTAATAACTAAATCTATATAAAATCATTTTAAAACAATATTTTTTGGTAAATAATACACCAATTGTGACGTGGAAGTGTTATCTAGTGATATAAAACAGTACAAACAATACTACAACAAAGTTCTTATAAGTGATTGTAAAGTGCCAATAAAATCCAACAAAACATATGTGTGTTACAACTAAAACATTCGAATATGTTGTGCAAAAGATAAAAGTGACCAAAATGTCCAGTGCAATGCATAAATACTGAAAATAGTAACAATTATCAGATAAACATAATATCAAGATAACGGTAAATTAACGGTCACTTACTCATAGCGACATCTATGAAATACCAAAATAAGCAACCAACTAAAGTACTACGCAACGCAACAATCCTGCGGATAAATCTCATCACTAAAGGATTGGCTAAGTGATACCACAAATTCCCCACAGATGTCGCCTGTGCAGAGCACACAACGTACAATCCTTCTTTTCGCAATGATTTGTATTGCTTGGATGGCGTAAAGTGCAGTACAAGTGCTTCAGACCCAAACGATCCGGGTTCGATTCCTGAGTATCATAAGAATCACTTTTTATCACTTTTTATTGCCTCATAAACCAAACTAACATGGCCACACATTGCATAATATGTAAGATCCCTGCTGAAATCCGAGATACCGTGCAATGCTCTATCTGCACTCATAGACTTCATTTCGATTGCTCAGGGCTATCCGAAAAACTATATCAGTTATTGACTGCCGAAAAGGAAAAACACTGGAAATGTAGAACTTGTGTTACACAGAAGAGTATAAATGAATCAACAAAAACACAACTTAATGCAACTTTACAGCAGAATGTAACCATAAGGAAGAAAAAACGACACCTAAAAAGACTACAAGCTTTGTTCCATCGGAAACACCAAGTAACATGGATTCTACCCATTCTAAAACTGTCGTAGGTAACTCATATTCTCTGGACTCCAGTTTACTATCAGATGGCAATACCCGCTATGAATGCTCCCCCCCTGGCCAACTATCTAACAGTATGGAAGAACGATCATGTATTAGCAGCACTCAGGATCTACAACACCGGATTACTACACTAACCTCCGAATTGATGACTACCCAGAATGAGTTAGAAAACACCATCATTGAGAACAATGAGTTAAAAAGAACTGTAGACAAACTTACACAGGAAGTTGGAATCCTTAAAACCCTATGTACAAGCCCTCCATTAATGGCCCAAAACTCGTCTACACCCAGAAAAAACAGGATTTCTAATATTAGTCACAGATCCAAAACGCCCCAACATCCCGCGTCTGCACGAGACTATAACTTAGAAATAGAAAAAATTAAATTAGGAAAGCAGATTTTAGATTTACAAGAACAACTATCACAGGCCAACAAGGACATTATAGAGCTAAAAAACCTAATGAATAATTTAGAATTAAAACTGATTGAGAACTCGAACAACTCTACATTACCGAAGCCAACTCGCACTGTGAATTCTTAGACCAGAAATAAAATACACTGGACAGCAAATAAACCGAGCCACCCGCTACCTAGGCACTCTAATTCGATTTTCTCAAAAACTAAAAAACCTACAATTATCAAAGTTGTACCTACAGAAAGTGCGTTTCATGGTGATTAAAATGAAAGGAAACTCATTGGGTTTAATCAATATTTCAGTGTTTATTAAGGATTTTACAAAGAAGAGTCGTTTTCCAGTCGTGACAATCGTTAGTAATGATAAAGTGAAAAAAAAATTAAAGCCAAAAACAAAGATAAAATCAAAAAAAAGTTTTTGATCAATATTCCGTATTCCCTCCCCTTGCTCGGATAACTGCCAGCATCCTTGTATTCATCGACCTTACGAGCCTGACGATAAAATCTTGAGGAATTGTATTCCACTCCTCTTCAATTGCGATTCGCAGCTCTGGAAGCCTAGTTGGAGCAGGTACCCGGGCTCGAACCCGACGTTTCAGCTCATCCCATAAGTGTTCTATCGGATTCAAGTCCGGGCTTCGAGCTGGCCAGTCCATCGTACGAATGCTGACGTCGCGTATATACTGGGTCACCACATGAGCAACATGAGGCCGTGCATTATCATGCATCAATTGCATATCCTGTCCGATATATCCTGCGTAAGGTACCACATGGTCTGCGAGGATTTCAGTAATGTAGCGATGAGAAGTCAGTCCACGTGTACGGCCCGTCGGTTCGATGAAAACTAACGCCGTATGTGCTGTTAACGAGATGCCGCCCCAGACCATTACAGATCCTCCTCCATAAGCAACAGTTTCCTCGATGCAACACTGAGAATAACGTTCTCCAGGGCGACGATATACTCTCTGACGTCGATCACTTCCATGTAGACTCACCCTGGTCTCATCAGTGAAGAGTACATTACTCCACTGCTCTAATGTCCAATCCCTATGCTCTCGAGCAAATTCAAGTCGTGCTCGACGGTGTGCTACCGTTAATGCTGGGCCTGTTGCAGCTCTTTTTGGGGTCAGGTTCCGTTCAGCAAGTCTCCTTCTGACGGTATCTGAACTTATGACCACTTGGCGTTCGTCACGCAGACTTTGTTGGACTTGAATTGCGTTGAGGTGGCGATTTCGCAGAACAGTAAGGTGGATATAACGATCATCTGCTGCTGATGTAGCCCTAGGTCTGCCCGTACCTGGACGGCGATCGAATGCTCCAGTCTCTAGGTATCGTCTGTAAACTCGTTGCACCGAAGATCTGCTGATTCGAAGCCTTCGAGCGACTTCACGTTGCGCAATGCCTGCTTGAAGTAATGCTACAGCTTGAGCTGCTTCCTGAGGTGTTATATCCATTATTAATCGAAAAAAGTAGCAAAAACACACGCGTCTGAGCAAACGATGGGCAAAAACTAAAGAAATGATAAGAAATATCCGACTACCCTCATTGTAGAGAAAAAGAACGCTAATTTCAAACTCTGGTGAAAACAGAGCAAATCATTAGCATTGTGTTTGTTGCTTGATTACAATGTGAGTTGACGGTACTTTCGAATTAATTTGTAGTCATTTTAATCACCATGAAACGCACTTTTTGTAGGTATAACTTTGATAGTTGTAAGTTTTATACTTTTTGAGAAAATCGAATCAGAGTTCCTAGGTAGCGGGTGGCTCGGTTTATTTGCTGACCAGTGTAT